>JAKFHU010000690.1:1385000-11385000 GCA_023783475.1 Daubentonia madagascariensis
TGAACAAAAGATTGTCCAATTACTGTATGATGTTAACAGATATGTCGAATCCTTCATTGCTGCGTGTGCCAGTGGTGCCAGTGGTGCAGGACTGTGAGAACTAATTGTAAGAGAGATCTTCAGCACCAAACTAGATGGAACAATATATGGAATTGTGCGGTTATAGAATAGGGTTTTTTTTTTTTTATTTTCAAGAAAAGTTGCAAGGAGTTGTCCAAACACTTCTTCATGGCTTAATAGCCATAATATTTGATAACGCTGTATTTCTTGTGTTGAAATATAATAGCATAATGTTGAAACTCCTACCCATATTTAGGCTATTGAATAAAATTAAAAACATGATATGGCCTTCTGCTGGCATATAAAAAGGTTGTGCAAGAAAAACATTTGTCACGGTATGCAGGATCATTGTAGTGTTCTCAGGCAGACTTGAGAATGATGGAATTGAATGGAATAATCAAACCTGAGATCCCTATTTCCTTCCCGTGCAAACTGGTTTCCATGGCTTTCATAGTCCGGCAGTTGAAGCTGTTGCGGTTATTGATTAAGAGAAATTTGCTTTTGTTGTTGTTTTCTGCTGGCATCATGTCTGAAACAGCTTAGGAAAAGTGAATATCCGTATGTATTCTCCCCATCAGACATTGTATCACCATCTTGGGCCTCTCCATAGTGCTGCTTCTTTCTATCTGTAGAGAAGCAATAAAAAAAATCACCTGCTAAAATGGATCTTGGATGCTCATATCCTATTTTCTAAAAGCAGGTTGCCTATTTTGCCCTTGAGCCTTAAGAAATGTTGCTGATTGGCTGTTTGTTATTTTTTAATAATATATGACATGTATCCAAGTAAGCATTCCAATGACCTCGACAATAAAATGTGATTCTTGGCTGCAAGGTCTATTGGGGGATGGCAGGCTGCCAGCCACTCATACATCATTTACAGGTGGCTGTTTCTGACAGGCCAGTGTTAGTTATTGTAAATGAGTGACAGTCCCTATAACTCACCTGTGAGCCTCACTCCGCTGGCCCCGTGCTTCCAAGATCCCTGCCCCCTCCGCCACACGTGCTCTTCTCTCTTGAAGACCCACACGCAAGGGCCCTCACGTGCACGCTGCTGCCTGCACGGGTTCATCAGTACGTGGAGCTACCTTGTATGTGATTGACGATAATTAGGTTTCAACTGCCTTCTGATGCAGAAATACACACCATTACAGCATGGCCAATTCGGCTCCTGCAATCTTGCCTCTGAAAGGGTATTGATTCACTCTTTCACATTTTTAAAAGGTCATGGCAATAATTCCATCTGAACTGTGCTAAGTGAAAATAGTTTGTAGAAATAATATGGTTGCTTCTTAGTTCTATTGTAATTGAAAGCCACAATGACTTGTTTTTTTAGTATACTTTAATTACATATGTCACTTTGCTCCATCTTACCCTGATGGAGTGTTTGTAAAGTTATAAAGCAGGAGACCCTCTGTGTTAATGTCTTCTGACTTTTTGGCAAAGAGGACTTTTTTGTTTTCCTACTGTGTAAGGTGAAGCCTAACCAAACACTGGGGTCACACTGCCTTATTATTAAGAATTAAAAAGAGGAGACTTGAACCTTTTCCTCAGATCTGTCATCTGCCTGCCTGTTTTAATAAGATTAGAATATACTGGCTTTGGTGAACAGGATGCTAAATTTGCTTACTTTCTGCAAATTCTCGTTGTTGTTAAACAGCGTTTTCCAGGTTGACTGAAAAATATTATTCTCGATAGTTTTATCAGACCATAATAAAATGAGTTCGTTATAAGAGCACATAGCTCCTGTAGTGTAACCACCCTAGCGAGTGACAGGAAACTATGAATGATATAGCATAAATTACTGGATTACTCAGACTGTAATTTGAGGCTTTTTCCTACATCTTCAGCTTTTCTGAGGTGAAGGAGTTGTAAAGTGCTTGAATTGCATGTTTGAGAAAGTGGGTGATCAGATTTTATGCTCTGAGCCACCATGTATCTCTCTCCCAGTTAGAGGGGGGGAAAGTCTCAGCTGTTTCTAGTCTCAAAAATGAGCCAGTCATTGTACTTGCAAACTAAGGGGCATATTCTCATTGAGAGCATGGGGATTTACGCACATAATTACCATTAATGCTAATGGCATTTATGTCTGTACAGCCCCACGCATCAAGATGAGAATATATTTCCATGTCTTCATGCTGTGAAAGTCCATTTAATATCATTCATTTTACAACTTATTTTTTAAGATGATGTCCATATTCTGTCATAGCATACATATGCCTAGTTAAAAGCAAATGTGGGAAATATTGGGATGAGATGTGATAGCTAAACTTGTTCGTGTAGATGAAATATTGCTGAACTCAGATCCATTCATACTCTTTAAACACAACGCTCTATTCGGCTTTGAAACTGCTGGCACACTTTTCATACTGCTATAAATTTGTCAGCCTAATGGGACATTTTGTGGATGTTTTCCTTTTTAAGTGCTTTAACAAGAGTAGGTATTCCATTGATCCAAAAATCCAGCTCAGCGTTTCATTTCTTAGAGATGAGAATCATACATTTAATGTCTTATCAGAAATTAAGTGGTAGCTGATGCCCTTCATCTCTTCAAGGGAAGAAAGTTCACTCCCCGCTGAACTCTGTTCTCATCTGGACTCTGGGAACATCTCAAGAATGGGGCACGGTTTTAGTTGGAAACATCAGTGGTCATCAGAATCTGAGGTTGTTCCATCTCTTCATTGATTATGTGATCGTCTTTATGCGTTAGGTTCAATAGCCTATTGAAAGGTGTCTTCATATCTATGCTGGCCAAGCAAATTCAGATCCAGGTCTTGATTTATCCCTCCTGGGACTTTGACCATTAAAGGAAAATAATGGATCTATCCTGGCTGTCCAATGTCTGAAACCCTTATCTTTGAGCCAACCAGAAGCAAAAGGACTCTGTGTTTAAAGCATAGACGTAAGAAGGGGACAGGAGTGCTGAAGTTGTTCCTGAGAGGGCTATTGGGGTCTCTTCCATAGGTATACAGACTCCTCTGGGGGAAAGAGAAGAGCTTTACAACAGATGTCAGAAGGCTACTCAAAGGAGCAAGGTCACTTCTGAATGAACTAAACATGGCCAGTAGTGCCCAGCTGGGTGACCTCAGGCAAGCCACTGGACCTCTCTTAGCCTGTTTCCTCACTGACAAGATTGAACAGAATGACTACTAAGTGTTTTAGCTCCTTAAAATTTTATAACCAGTGCCATGTTGTGTTTGGCTTTCATAAATATTGGTATTACAGTGAATTACAAATAAGAACCAGAAGGAAATACTGGTTTCCAAGGGACTATGCAGATGAGGAGGTGCGGCTCCAGAACATCAGTTGTCTCTACACAGCAAACTGGTGGTGCAGATACGACATAGTCCCAGAACCTAATTTCTGTGCCCATTCCCCATCCTGATATGTGCTTACTTTGCATTGAACTTGGTGATTTGTCTATTAGCAGCTTGGCTGCTGAAGCTGCTGTCAGTGGTGCTGACATTAAATCCCAAGGGGTAGAAGGCAGTGGGCCCTTTGAGATAGAAACTGTCCCAGCACTACCATCTTTCCTGGCATGACCAAATTGGCAGGCGGGTATTGTTTTACCTTGCCAATCACCAACATTCTCTGGGCTTTTTCCTCTTAAGATCACCATTTCCTCAATCATACCGATCATGGAAATTTTTTAGCCCCAAAGACATTGCCCTCCAAATTCCCCCAATTCTAGTAATGTGCTGTTTTTACCTAATGCCCTAGAGTCATGTTTTGTATGTTCATGGTCCCTTCCACTCATCTATATTACAGGTGTTTTTGTGAAAGACCATTATTCCATTTTAATCACGTAGGTTATTTTAGTCTCATTTTTAGAAATAGGGCTTCTCTAGCATTAATTCAACAATCTTATGTGTCACCATTGGGTAAGAACCTGGGGATAGAGTTAAAGGAAACACTGCCTGTGACTTTTAGATCTAGAATATTTAACATTTGCGTAGTGTCTAACAATTTCAAAGGACTTTCACATACATTTTCTCATGTGCTTTCTACAACAATTTGGAGAGGTGAGCAGAGCAGATCATACTATTTCCATTTCAGAGAAAAACAGATACAGAAGAACTAGACAAGTTGTTCAAGTTCCCATGGGGTCACAGTATTGAGGACTGCCTCAGATTCAAGTCTTCTGGCTGCAGACCCCTTGCTCCTACTTCTCCACCATGTGCCTACCCGGAACCATAAAGCAAGACGAAGTATTCTTGGTCGACCCTTCTTGGTGTGTTCCCTGTTTCTGAGATGCTTCTAACACTGAGTGAAGGATAAAACGAGTCATGGTTCAGCGGGACTGGTTAAGGTGTTTGACCCAAGCCTACGCCTTGCTCGTTGGCTTGGTGCCTCTATTAGCTGATGAGGCAAGCGCGGCCCATCCACTCTCTGAAGTTTCCAATCTCCCAGTTGTATACTTTTTTGACCTTACACTGTTGAAAAATATCAAGGTCAGAACATGATTGAAGAACCTTCTTCCTCTCTTTAAGTCGCCACGATTATATGATATTGTTTTGCACTGAAGAAGGTTCTCTTAAAAATGAGGTTGAGATCCCTAAAGAAATTGCTTCAATCAGCAGCAGGGCTTAATGACTGTTAATGGGAAGTGGAGATAGGATAGTAAGTGTTACTTTGATTAATAAGAGAACTGCAGAGAATTTAAATTGTGCCACTGATGGATTATTTTCTTCAAGCTTGATAAGCACTTCTCATTTGTTCTTAAATTTGGTCAATACTGTTAAAGGCAGCAAAATGAAGTATAATTAATTCTATTACTGCTGCTCAGACCAAGTGTTACTAAGAAACAGATTATGATGCAGACGGCAGTAGGAATCACAGCGCTGACAGTTTGATTCTTTGAATACCTGTCATTGCTTGTTAGCCACAAAGAATGAAGAAAATCTTTCTGTATCCTGATTTTGAGATACAAAAAACTGTTTTTTCATCTGTGCATATTCCACTGGCCATAATACGGTAAATATCAACTGACACTAAAATTATCCTGCTTTGGATGTACAGAGATTAAATAAAAGATTGAGATAATATATCAGTTAAAACATTGAGAGCTGGATGCTCATTTTGAATTAATCACTAAGAAAATGGGATATTGATTTGATGTGGAATGGCTGTTGAAAGAATCCTTTACATATTTCCTTTTCTTCAAAGATTCTGCCCCTTATTATAAACCATGCTTCTCTTTACTTTTGCTATTAATTTTATTCAGAACTGTTGATAAACAAATGGCATTTAGAGAAAAGATACTTTATTTTAGCAGACAATTTTATTTGAGTACTAATGCCTAAGACATTAGACATACCCCTTCCCTTGTTTTCTGCAAAAGCAGGATGGTTCGGTATTTTTCGAGTAGCTTTTTTTATTTGACCACTCTTAAATCTATCCCTATCTATTCATTTAAGGATTCAAATCACATTGTAAGTTATGCTAAAAGTCATGCCTGAATGTGGGCTGATATTTACAAGGTCTTACCTACCAGTTTTCAGCTTCTTAATTCAGTGATTCTCAGCCTTGCAGTTCATATTGCTGGGCATCTCTAGTTAATTCAAATAGTGCTTCCAAGCCTTAAAAGAGAAAAGAAATTAATTCTACTTTTTTTTTTAAAGAAAATATGCAATGGGTCAATCCTGTTTCACAGAATCCACCAAATAACAGCAGGATTTTACAACTTCAGAAAGACTGTGCATCAGACTGAATGTGTATCCTTCTGTTCACACTTTCTATTTCCAAGTCTTGTGTTTCTTCCAAAGTGTATAAAGTCACTGGGTGAGTAATCTAGGATTAATATAAAATTTAAGTACTGTGGGTTAATAGTGCAGTTATAAAGTTTCTCTGAAGTTCTAATTTCGTTATTAAAAATGTAAACCTTATCTATTATGAATTGAGGACTAATTCTCTTGCCAAGATGTCCCATAAACATAATTTCTGAAGATGGGAAAATTATAGGCAGAACATTTCAGACCAGAATGTGAAAGTCAAGCTATTCCAGAAGCAGTTGTCTGCAGAACATATCTTTGGAGACAGAATCCAGTGTGTGAGAAAGAGCCCCGGGCCATCAGGCTGCCAGGAGCCGGAGTTCTGGGAGTACTTCTGCTGCCGTGCAGCGCTGAACAGCCTTGAGCCAGTCTCTTGAGCCATCTGAGACTAAGTTTTCTCCTCTGTAAGGTTAAGGGTTGGCTCAGCTGATCTCTCAGGTCCTTGCATCCTTGAAAACACTGGTCTTTGAGTAAAACTTAGGCATAAGATATTCAGATGACCCTTTTAAAGCTGTTTGCTCAAAATGATGTGGTCTGTATAGATACTAGAAATGCCCACTGTGTTCAAGCTCATGTTCACCCGGAGTGGATAATTCATTCCACAGATGGAAAGGGGGCCCCGCACACACCAGACCCATGCTCCCTGCAGGATGTAGAATGGGGACTCCAGGCTTGTTTGTGCCCTCAGGGAGCTTCCATGCTAGGAGAAGGCAGGCAATAAACAGTGTACATACCAGCATGTGCATAAGATATTCTTTCAGAGTGGTGGACTGAAGAGACACAAGCCAGGAAATGTGACCAGATGTGGTTAGAGAAGGGCTGCCTGGCAGGGGGGAACCCAGAGAGAGAAAAGTGAGCAGTGGAGGAGGGCGAGGCGAATAGGGAAGGGCTAATTGAGCCTTCCTCACCTGGATACTTGGGCAGAAAGAAGCGTGGCCCTCATCTGCGTTGTCTCACTACACTCAGTTTGTCTTTTCTACTAACTATACTTGAAATGTGCTCATGTTAATTCAGGAAAAACCAAGCAGAGAAACGATGTTCCCATTGCTTTTCATCCAGTCGTTCCCAGCTCTAGCAATTCGAGTCGTCTTGACTTTGGTTTTCCAGATTGCTGCAGACAGTTCAAGTTGAAAAACTTGGAGTTGGGTTATTTCCATTCATACTGTATCTGTGTTTGCTCATAGAATTTGGTACAACTTATGACTTTAGAATTGCTGTATAATGCTCAGAGGTGTGAAATGCCATTCCGAGTAATGCCTTTCTTCAGTTAATATAGATAAATATTGATGGCAGGCAGCAGTAAAACAAGTCATTAAATTCTTCAGTGCAAGTGTGTCCCACACATTCCTGGAAGCTACAGAAATCACACCCGGCTCCAAGAAAACCATGGCATGTGATGAGAGAGCACTTAGATTTCCAGCTTCCTCGTTCCAAATTGGAAAACAAGGGCACTTGGGTGGGGCACAGGAAGCAATGACCAACATAAGAGACAGGGAACAGAGGTTAGATTGCCCTGCTTTCCTTCACCACCCTTATGAATTCCTGGGTGAGCCAGAAACCTTTGAAAAATGGCACTCAGCCACAAACGGGAGGTCTGGTGCTCTGAAAACCAAGGAACTTTAAATCGAAACTAGTAACCCTATAAAACCGGCTAAAGATTTGGAGGGGTAATAAACCCTTCCTCTGCTGCAGTTTCGATTATTTGACTTGTGTCTGCTGTGGTGCGGCAGAACTTGGCGTGGGTTACGTAGAGGTGTGGGGTGGGGGCGGTGGCTGCAGGGCCAGAGAACGTGTCTGTTGCCTGAGTCTTGGGATGAAAAAGGAAAGGAACCGTTTCCTCATTTTCTAACACCATCCTCAAGGATTCCAGCCCCGTGTAGATTCCGAAGCTCCGCAGTGCGCTTTCTTCAAGGTGTTTTTAATGGGCTCCGGGTTGTCAAAGACACTGCTCTGATAATGAGGCTGAGAGCCCATGTGAGGAGAAGGCCCCATAATGAGGGAGGAGGACAATTTGTTACAGTTATGTGGTTACTTGGCCATAATATCTTTTTGAGGTTTATTAAATCATATAAAATTTCAATTTACACTGTAATATTCTATAAAAGATGGAGCACACAGAAGTAATAAGTAGGACAACATTTCTTTCATTTATGAATCGTACTGTTGATTGTGTTAACACTGCCACATCCGGCGGCAGGATTATTTATGTCGGGACAGTAATTTTCTATCTCCAACTTAATTCTGTAAAAGTTAATTACAAATTACAATGAAATGAATGCAGTTATGGAAGGCAGGATGTTATGGGGGAAAAATATTTATGCAGGCTGTTCCTTGTGGAGATCACTGTTACGGAGACCCGGTGGCTAACAGAGCACCCCCATATATGTCACCCATTTGCTGGGTAAAGAGAAGCTCTTGGTTTTCTCTACTGAAAATGTCTGTGAAGAATATAGAGAGTCTCAGTGGTTATCCTAGTGAAACTGCTCCCATCCCAGTCTGGCAACTGGGGCCCAGAAAGGTTACAAAACTTGCCACAGTCACTGCAAGGTCGTGATAGCATGAGGACGAGAATTCAGGGTTCCTGACACTGGGTCAGTTAACTATCACTTCACTTTAATGTGGACGTATATTTGTTTCTGCCTTAAAATTGGGAAGTGAGGAGGCTTGGGGGAGGGGGAACATTTTGACACATGTCCCCGTAAGCCAGTCTGTGCCTGGGGAGATGGAGAATGGAAATACAAGTATCTCTCAGACCAGGCCCTTCTCAGTTGAATTCCTTTTCCAGTTTTCCACCGCCCTTGGTAATAACAGTTTCTTGGATAGACTTTCTGCCAAAGCAACCCGGCAGAAGAGCGGGTGACAACCCTGCAGGCTTCACTACAGCCAGCCCCGACCCCCCAGAAAGAAGGGCGTGCCAGAGATGAGAACCAAAGCAGACGGGAAGGGAAGCCCAGGCCTCTGGATGTGAACTTGGCCCTTCATTGACACCTTCCCCTGGGACTCCTTCACGTGCATTTTCACCTGGTCACTGAGAAGGGAAAAGGCCGGTGAGCTCCATGACCCCCCACTTGCTTTCACGTTCACCCACTCTTCCCACTCAGATGATCTCTCTCCCCCGTCCTCACCACCACACTGGACCCGTTTGGGGCCCCTTTGAAATATCATGATTGACTCACTAGGTGAAAGACTTTTATATTTCGTTTTTAATAGAGCAAAAGTGACTCTAAATTTGTTAATATTCTTTAGGTTACATAGGACAAATTACAGATAAGTGAATCAGTAATGAAATTTGTAATGAGAATTTCTCAAGTATGAAATGTTGGCCCAAGGAAAGTTAATTGCGGGATTTTACAGCCATTATAGTTTATATCATAAATGCAAAAATGACTAGGGCCATTTAATTACAGTAGGAACACACTAAATTTTTATGGAGTGCCATTTTGTTAAAGAGGTACTCGGAGCATTAAGAGCAAATACCTCCTAACAGTGGGTCCAGGTAGTTTTCGAAACATCAAATAAATATGCTATTGCTACAGAATTGTTCCTTAGATACTATAATTGACATGATGACTAATGAGATGGGTTTATTCTCACAGCTTCACATACTCAATTTACAGTGTCTGAAAGTTATTTTTTCTGCCATCCATAGACCTGGAAGGAACCAGAAAAATCCCTCTTGGAAAACACTATCTCTGCTGCTTCTCTAATTAACCTTCAAAAATGCATTTTGAAATATAGAAGTTGGTGCCTGGCATAGAAATTGGATTGTCTCAGAAAAAAAGACCCAAGTGCTAATTTGTTCCTTATTAAATATCTGACATGTCAGAATTACAGGCAGTTAATGTTTTGGAGCCTTTCTGCAGGGCCCGGGGACAGCTTTTCCTGCAGGCTGGGCTCCAGGGGGCAGTTCTGGGTACCAGCTCCCCCCCAGAAACCAGTGCTGTCCTCATTGACCCCCAGGCCAGGCTGCCCCTACGCTCCCCCGGCGCCCATCCACTTGGGCCCACTGGGCATCAAATCTCCTAGTCTCTAGTGGGAGGAAGGTGGCTAATGGGAGAGACCTGGGATTCTGAGCATCCCCCCTCAGTGTTAGCTTGGGGGATGCATACCCTCCTCGCCTTCCCCCAGGCCTCAGGGCTTCCAGAACGGAAAAGAAGACTTCATGGGGAAAAGAGCTATATTCATTCTGGACCCCTGAAAATGTTTCAGATTATTTTGGAAACCAAGGGTTTTACCCTCCTCCGTTATTCAGGGAAGTGCTGGGAAGGAGACTCTTGTAGACAGTATTCCTTTCCCTACCCAAAACAAATTGAAGATATATGTGGTCTCTTGTGTTCAACCAATGGAGCTGAAATTAAAAAACTATTGATTTGGAAAAACCTGTATTCAAGACCCTGCTCTACCATGTAGTAACTGAGAAACTTTGAGCCTCTGTGTCTGAGTAGGAAAAAACACATATTGTTTTTCCTCTGAGCTAACACCACAAGGATCAACACAGAAGACTTCTGTGACCAGATGAGTGGGGATTTCTCCCCACCAATAAGCAAGAAGTCAATTCCGCGGTGGATACCAGCTGGGTGTCCTTCAATTCAATTCGGACACTATCTACCTGGAGACAGCGTCAGATCACACAGGTTGAGGGCTCAGTTTTACAAGACTGCCCCCGACTTCCAAGGCCAATCACAAGCCCAGGTTGTTTTATCTGTGCTTCTGACTGACTGGCTGTAAATTGGGGATCCCACAACCCCTTCCTTGAGTTTGATTAATTTGCTAGAGCAGCTCACAGAACTCAGGGAAACACATTTACTGGTTTATTATAAATGATATTACAAAGGATACAGATGAAGAGATGCATAGGGCTTGACATGTGGGAAGGGGTGTGGAGCTTCTATGCCCTCCCCTCCAGGAACCTCCACATGTATGTATATGTTGTGTGTGTTATGTATGTGTATGTGTGTGGGGTGTGTGGTGTGTGTGTGTGTGTGTTAGCCATCCCTGGCTCACACAGGTAGAGCACACAACTGCCTCTGTAATGTGATGTGAGGAGCGGTGGCCCTAAAATACCCTTCTCATCACGTGTCATGATACTGCTAACTCCTAATTTATCCAAATTAAGGCAGTGATTCCATTCTCTAGAAGTGTCTCAATTAAACTTCAAATACCCCTGTACGACTTTTCTAGGGCTGCCATAACAAAAAAACCACAGACTGGGGGGCTTAAACAGCAGAAACTTATTCTGTCACAGTTCTGGAGGCTGGAAGCCCAAGACGGAGACATGGGCAGGGTTGGCTTCCTCTGAGGCCCCTCTTCCTGGCGTGCAGGCAGCTGCCCTCTCGCTGTGTCCTCACGTGCCTTTTCTCCGTGTGTGCACGTCCCTGGAGTCTCTTCCTCTTCTTATGGGGACCCCAGTCAGATTGGGTTAGCGACCATCCTCAGACCTCGTTTTAACTTAAGCACCTCTCTGCGGCCCCTGTCTCCAAATGGAGTCACATTCTTAGGTGCTGGAGTTAGGGGTTCACACAGGAATTTGAGGCGAACACAATTCAGCCCCTCACAACCCCCAAGAGAAGTAACATTAGATGTCGCTTTGGGTTCACGGGAGTGACATTTTTGGCTCCTTTGCTGCACACCTGCTACTTGAGGGTGAGTCTTTGCAGGAGTTGTGGGGCATTTGATTACAGGGCTAACCTGGGGAGGGCGGTTTTGGAGCAGGGGGCTCTGACTCCCTGTGTAGGGTCCTGACTGAGGGTCTCCACATGTGTGCTGATGGGCTCCAAAGAAAGACGGGACCCCCAAGGGGCTGGGGCCCCATCAGAAGGTGGGATGTGAAGCAGGGAGGAGAGCTGAGAGCCACCAGCGACAAACCCTACTGACTGTCCTTCAGTTTTGTCCCAGGCCTGTCCACTTCAAGTCCATCATTCCTAGAAACAATTTTGCGGCCACGCCTCCTTCCTCTGCAGGAAATGGAGGTTCTCTGCCTCTTCCCTCTCTCTCCCAGCCAGCAGCAGCTTCTGGGGCTCCCCCTGCTTCACTCCTCACCCACACCCAGCAGGGGCCTCCTAAGGAATCTACCTGATTTATATCAAGTCACCTTAGGGTGGGCCGTCAGTCCACCACCAGCAAATGGAGATGATCCTCTCAAGGCGGAAGTGAAGAGACATCCCACAAGCAGTAGCCCTTCTCTTCATCCCTGTCCTCCTCAGTCGTGACGTCAGCAGGGATGTAGCAGAAATTGCACTGGACTGGAAACCTGGCTTCTACTGTCAATTTTGTCTCCAAGTGACTTTGTGACCTCCTATAAGTCATTTAACCTCCTTGGGCCTCTCTTTCCTCACCAAGAACATGAAGAAAATGAGGGTTGGCGTGACCTGGGATTCTCAGTGTGAGGAAACTCACCCAGAAGGTTAGAATCTCCACGTATGAATAGTTTGAAAACAAAGCCACGCTTGGTGCCTTTTTCTGATTTATTTTTAGTCATGATATTTCATCTAATGTTAAAGAAGGACATAGAATTTTTTAAAAAGAATTTTTATCTTGAACTAATTTTTAACTTACAGAAAAGTTGCAAAAATAACACAGAGTTTCTTTCCATCCCTCCTGTCGTTTCCCCTGTTATCACCATCTTGCATAATCATGGCACAACTGTCAAAAACCGGAAATTAACATTGGTACGATATAATGAACTGAACTACAGTTCTATCTGAAACTCCCCAGTTTTTCCACTGATGGCCCTTTTCCTGTTTCAGGATCTAACCCAGGACCTTAACGTGCATTTAGCTGCTACTTCTCCTAGTCTCCTCCACTTGGTAACTGTTCCTTGGTCTCTCCTTGTCCTTCACGACCTTGACACTTTGCAGGAATACCCGATCAGTTCCACTGTAGACTGCTCCTCAGTTTGTGTTTGTTCATGCTTTCTTATAAACGGAGTAAGGTTGTGAATTTTGGGCAAGAATATCACAAAAATCATGGCCTGTCTTTCTCAGCGCGTCATATCAAGGGGTTCGTGATATCCAGATCTTATAACTGGTGACATTTATTGTGATCATTTGGTGGCGTCTGCTGGGTTTCTCACTATAAAGCTATTGTCTTTCCCTTTGTAGTTGGTAAGTAGCTTGGGGTGACACTTTGAGACTAAGCATAGCCTCTTCCTCCTCAAGCTTTCAGCCACTGCTTTTAGCATCCATCCGTGGATCCGGCCTGCAGCGCTTGTTCTGGGGAGCCTGCCTAATGGTGATGCCCCTTCTCTCTTTCCTTCTGCGTTTATTCATTGGAATTCCACTGGGAAGAAGAGCTATCTTTTCTCCCCCATTATTTGTGTGTTTTTTGTTTGTTTACTTATTTATATCAATGTGTATATTTATTTATTTTATATATGGGTGTTTATTTTATTCTAGCTTAAACTCCAATGCTATCTTTATATATTTTGCTGCTCAGAATGTTTCGGCTTTGGCTCCTTCAGGTTAGTTCCTGTCTTCTTTTGACAGACTCTTATCTTTTTTTGAGCATTTTCTTATTTTCTCGCACCACAAGATATTCTAGGCTCATCTTGTGTTTTCCATGCCCTGGACTAGGAATCTGTCACTTCTCCAAAAGTCCTGTTCCTTGTACTGGAGAATGGTGTGGAGAGATCTAGACCCATGTTGTAGGTGTGCTCGTTGTTACTGGAGTGGTATTTGCTTTTAGGCCCTCAAAACAAAGAAGGCAAGGTAATATATGTTTGTATGCTAACCCACATACCTTCCTCTCCCTCTTCCTCTCCCTCTTCCTCTCCCTCTCCCTCTTGAAAAACCATGAGTTTAGACTGACACCTGTGATTCTAAACTAATACCACAGGAATCATTTTATACTTGTCTCTTTTGTTATTTGCGACATCTTTCTACAGTTGTCCCTCGGTATACACAGGGGATTGGTTCCAGGACCCTGTCCCATACAAAAATCTACACATACTCAAGTCCCACTGTTGGCCTTGTGGAAACCTAGTATACAAAAACTTTGCCCTCCATATACGTGGGTTTCATGCTCCTCGAATTCTGCATTTCTAACAAGCTCCCAGTTCCCGCTGATGTGGTTGGTTCATGGACCACACTCTGAGTAGCAAGACCTCATGTGGTGTCTGTGTCTTGATTCCAAGAACCTGTTCCTTCAGTAGAGAATCAATATGCTTGTCCATAATAAGCAAAAAAAAAGAAAAAAGAAAAGACCCCAAGAACACCTTACTCATAACTCTAGGTAGGCTTTGCATTCTCGTGTTTACTAAACTCTCTGAAATTCCTGATTTAATAATAAGACAAACAATATTAAAATATTAAAATATGTTTACTGATGCATTTAATTATTGTAAAACAAAAGCTTATTATTCACTGAAAAGCAGATCCTAAACCTTTATAGATACACCTGCTGTGTGAGGCAGATTAGATGCAGGTATTTGCTGAGCCGCTCCAATGTGTGCATGCTGTATTGAAATTAAAGTAACTTTAGCTGTGGTGGATTTTGATTTTAGTTCCATCTAGGGAGGGTTAATTAGACCTTGGACTTCTTCATGATAGTGATTAGTGTGTAACACAGTACTGACTGCAAAACACTCTATAACCTATTGCAGGTTTCCTGAATTGAATTCTTGTTCATGCATATACAATAAACTTGCTGACACATTGTAGGTCCTTAGAGTCTCTACAAATATTTTTATAAAATATGTATGCTTCCAAGTCCAAGGATGACAGGAAACATATTTTCACACCATCTTCAGGCACCTACACTGAGAAAGTACAGTTTGTAAAGAATTTTTCATGGTCGGTGTCAACTTCTAAGTGTTAGCACACATATTCTATAGCACACTTAGTAAATAAATAGGGAACTAACTCAAATGCTCCTGGAAGAAGAAAATATTTGGTAGATTTAGCAGAAAGCTCTTACCCAAAAGAGATACCTATGGGACCAGGGGCTTGCTGTCATGTCCAAAAATAAGACTTGGCTCGAGCTGGCTCGAGACACCACTCATGGTTTCTTGGAAAGTACAGTTGATGTTATCCACGAACCTCATGCAGACTTGGAACGGGGGCATTTTCTTTCCTTCACTCATATACCCCGTTGCAGTTGATTGTCTAGCCAGACAGCATTTCCCATTCTGAGGTTGTGAGGGCTTCTTTCCACACTGTGTCTCAGGTGCTTCCCCTACTTCACACCCTTATTAGCACCCCTCACCCAGGCCCTCCTCTCCCTCTGAGATGCCACCGCAGCCTCCCTGCTGCCCCTAAGCTCCTATCCAAGCCACTGTCTGAACACACTCCCTGAAGCACAGCTCTGACCATGTCACGGCCCCTACGAGAGCCCCCACAGGCCACCCAATCGAGAGCCGGTTCCTCCCCTCAGTCCAGCCTCCTGCCTTGTCCTTCTGCACCCACCTGACCTCTGCTCCAGGCCTCCTCCCCTCCTGCACTTGGAGCCTCCGCCCTTACTCTTCTCTCGTCCTACCCTGCACCCCAGTCTTTGCCGTCTGTGGTCTCACTTCCCTCCCGAAGTCCATCCTTCCTCCCTGAAGCCTCTCCTGATCCCACAAAGGGAAATTATTCTCTAGTCCAGGAAACCTTTGAACCTGTGGCGTGTACCTTATGAGGCGCTGCGTTCTGCCTTGTGTGACAGGGACTGGTGTACTTGTCTTAGTGGTCATGATAGCAGGATTATACCTCCAGGCCCCTCTGGGGTGGATGAGGCCGTGGACTTGTCATAGGCCGTGCATGGGCATAGAAGTGTCGTGTGTCTCTTCTGAGATGAGCATTTAACTCCGGAAGTGAGCCCTCCACATCTCTCCCTCCCCCTTTCCTCTGACACCTTCAATGTTTGAGGTGGTGGCTGTTTTGTCAGCCTGTGTCCTTAAGTGACAATGGTGAGCGGAGTCAGCAGCTGACCTGCAGTGGACATGTAACATGAACAAGAAATAAATTTTTGCTATTTTAAGTCACTGAGGGTTTGAGGTTGTTACCACAGCAAAAGCTAGTCCCATGGGCTGTTAAGATCCATGCAGGCAGGAATTTTGTCTCTTCACTGGAAGTATCTACAATGTCCAACAGGGTGCCTGATATGTGATGGGAACACAGAAATCACTTATGGAATTAAATGTAACCAAACTGCATCCAGTGTAACATGACAAGGCAGGAACGTAGTGAGCAGGCACTATGGAGCCGGGCAACAACTCCTTAGCCTCGTGATTCAAGCAAGTGACCCCTCCCTAAGCTTCATTTTCCCCATCCTGGAAGGGTATTTATTATGCAGACTTCATTGCAGGGTTCTTGTAAGGATGACATGAGATAATACACATGCACATTGTAAACAGCCAATAAATGTTCGCTATTACTAGTATTATTGTTATTATGATCAGTCTCCCAGCACTAAAGTGGTATTTACTGCCACTTAACTATAGGACTGGGCAAAGAAGAAATATCTGGAAATCAAGTAACATTAGGATTGGAGTCCCAGTGGGCAGGGATAAGAGGACCCTCACTGCAGCACCTCACGCTGGGGCCTCTGAGGAACCGATGCAGAGAAGAGACTGCCCGGCACGCGGCCCCGACTGCCGGCTCCCCCAGGCTGCGGACTCCAGGCAGCCAGGCGCCCGGTGCTCCCCAGCGGAGGGAGCGGCAGCCAGGTCGGCAGCAGACCTCCCGGGGGCCCAGAGGGCTCTGCCACACGTTGGGCTCTTTAAGCACTTCTAGTCTCTGGGGCCCCAACTTTAAAGATGTGTGTGTGGCTTCCAAAGATGGAGCATAAGCTAATGTCACCAGCAGGGAAGACTGATAAGCAAGTGTGTTAATTAAGGCTAATTAGTCTTCTATTTTTATCTCTCATCATTTCTTAAAACCAAAGAAGTCATTATAGTCAATTGTGTCTTCAGTGAAAGATGTATCTGCATTTCTATCTACGGGTTACATTTTATATGTCATGCACTCATCAGGCTCCTAGGCAGGATTTTTTATATGGTTACCTGTAATCATACCTAAGTCTTACTTAAGCTATAATTGTCCTTCTTAATTAAAAAAAATGAACAGAACTCAAATTTCTTCCTTTGCATTTATTCCACTAGTATTTATTGAGTGCCTACCATGTGCAGGGCATGGTCCCTGACCCTAGGAACTCAGACAAATGGCTGATGTGGTAACTCAGAAGAATTCTGAGAGACAGAGAAGAAGCTTCTAGAGGCTACATGCGGCCCTATGCTTGCCCCTGTTGAATACTTTCATTGTTGATCTGGTTGAACACAAAGAAGAAATGCTTACCAAGTTCGTAGGCATAGTACATCTCTATCTAGGAGAAAGAGCTCCTCTTTGATGACACAGTCAGGATTCAAAATGTCCTCAACAGGCTGAAACACAGCTGAAACCATGAGGAGGAAACTAAGAAAAATAAATGCAAAGTCCTGCATTTAGGGACACAGAGTCAACTACACAAATGCAATCACAGTGGTTCATGTGAAAAAGACTTGTGGGTTTTAGTTGGATCTGAGCTCAAAATGTGCCAAACACATGAGTGTTTGCTACTTATTTGAAATGCAGTATTGGGACACAACAACCCTGTTATGCACAGGATTATAGGGCTCAAATGGGTGCCTTAGCTGGAGAGAGAAGTTGAGGGGATTTAAGAGGGCAAAGTGTCTGTAAGCACCGATGCCATCCAGCGGTGGTGAGGGGGGCCTGCGCAGAAATGAGCATCTTGTCGTCTTGAGGTGGAAGCTTTCTTGGCAAGGTGGTGTCGGCATCCCCCAGAAACCTGCGTGAGAGAGAGGAAGGCTTTCACCTTGGCCCCTCAGTCTCTCAGAGTCTGGAATAGGATCGACTTATCTCTGGCACGGGATTTTCTGTTTTCTTCTAAGAACACACTTCTAATTTTACAATGGAAGGCAGTGGGAAAAATAGGATTTGTTTGATATTCATTTGCCCTGCAACCACATTGAACATAAAACACATATTTACAAAAACAAAGGTTAGTTACATACAAAAACTTTTAGCTTTCTTACCAATTTGCAAACCAGATTTTGCCACACGGCCTGTTACAGGTGCAAGATACTATGACTGGACCATGTGCTACCGTCCTAGAAAGCCAGGATGGACAGGGGACCATTCCACGGGGTCTCTCCACGCTGCCACCTCCCAGCACACTAGACAATAAATTAGTTGAAATTTCAACAGAAAGGAAGTTTATGTGGCTCTCCTTCTTCTGTATAATAGATGCTCTGTCGAGTAGTGTGTTTCTTGCTGTGACAATTCATTCCTGCACGTGTGACAGGACCGCCGGCTGATTTCACTATGCTCAATTAGGAGAAAATGCATATTTTAATCTGCCCCGTGGTGAGGTAACACTTTGCTCGGTGGCCTTGGCAAACTGGCCATTTAACCATTTAGATGAGTAGAAGCTTCTGCTCCAGCCTGTCCTTCTGCTGCCAGCAGCCTCTCTCTCGTCTCGTTTTGTTGCCAACGCTTCCCAGGTTTCAGAGGACAAACAATTAAAGGCCACTCCATCATTCTTCCAGCCACCGTGCTGCAGCACGGCCCCTTCGGCAGTGGCCACCATCCTGGCTGCCAGCGACTGGCTTAGTGCGCTGTGCACGGAGTGGCAGGTGCCCCTCCCCCCCTCCTTTCCTGGGCTGGGGGGTGCAGCGCCCAGCATGGAAGTCTGCACAGGCCTTTCTGCCTGGGTCTTTCTGCTCCCAGGCCGAGAACAGCATTCAGGACCCGCCTCTGTTGAAACTGGAGGGGCTGTGCCTGCCAGCTCAGCCCTGGCACTGGAGACTGGGACCCTCCTGGAGTGCCTGCTGACGCAGCCCCTTGAACCGGCCGTGCCCACTGCCTCTATGGAAGCAAAATTATGCTTTTTTTTGCCCCGATAAGTGAGATGATCCCTTTGAGATATATTTCTTCCTTTCTGTTAACTCCATCTTTCTTCTTTCCATCTGGCCTTTAGATTCCTTTGTTCCCCAAGTCGATACACACCACCCTGGCGTTAGGTGGGGTAAGCCCAGGGTGTAATCATAGCTGGACCCGTCATGCTGGTGGAGGCACTCAGTGTGGTGCTCCCAAGGCTCAGTAGACCTGGAATTTAGTCTTGGAGCGTCCACTTACTGATTTAAGTTATTTCACCTCTCTTAAGTCATTTTCAAATGGGAAGAATAGCAGTCCTGGCCTCACAGGGTGTCTGAGGGTGATGCCCGTAGACGCCCAAGGAGCTGTGCTCCTAGGAAGCTCCGACATAGGCACATCATCTCATGTAATTCATGCAAACACCCCATAATTATGCCCATTTTACAAAGGACTGACCCTCAGTGGGGTTAACGAGCCCACAGAGCAGGTGAAGGGCTGAGCACAGTGCTGGGGCTGGGGCAAGGGCTGGAAGAAGGTTGGCTGTATTCTCTCCCAAATCTCGAAGAGGCTGGGGCAGGAGACGAAGCTGGACCCCAGGAGGGTAGAAGCCCACAGTGACAAAGCCGAGTGCCTTGATGGTGGGTAAAATTTCCACAGAGTTTTCTCAGAGTCAAGCACTTTACTCTTCCCATTTTGAAATGAGGAGGAATCCCCAGAGTTTTAATTGTCTTCGATTTTTTTAAAAAACAAATTCTTCCCAAAATGGTTCCCTCTAACTCTGCAGCTGACAGCCTAGGGTCAGGCTCAGGCTGCCACTGAGCCCAGGCCCAGGTGCTCTGGGTTTCTATTTATGCAGCCGAAGTCACTGAACCCTTTGTGTGAACTTGCCTAAGGACCAAGACCAGACAGTGGGGTGGGGACAAAAGAGTCGTAAATTCTGTACAAGATTATCCCATTTCCCATAGAGCCTGTGACTTGTTGCTTCAAGGTCCCTTCACTAAATCACCGCTGCTGGGGGGCGGGGAGGAACCAGCCCTAGGACCCGGGGCTGTTTTACTAAGAGGAGCTCACAGGCACATACCGGCCTTCCTCTCTGTCCCTTGCCCCTTCCCCCACCCCCTCCTCATTGTCCTAGCAAAGCAGCATTATAGGATCAAGGGTCCCTAAAGGAGTCCCGGGGTCCCACTGATAAGGCTGAAGAGGAGAAACCAGCATCAGACCCACCCACACCTCCCCTGACACGGGTGAGGCCACCCCACAGGGTGTGCTAGTGGCCAGGCCGGTGGGTTGAACCTTCTGGGCCACCATTTTCACCTGGCACCACAAAGCTTCTCTCTGGAGAAGAGTGTGTCCCATTCTTCTTTGCTGAAAAACTAATTTCATAGCTGCATGGCCTTTGCTGTAAGACCTGAAACTTTCTCCCACTTGTAACACTTCCTGCAGCAAATCCCTGCTCTGGAGCTGTGGCGTGTCACATGCTTGGGGTGAGTCGGTGTGGGGGCTGGGAATGAGTTCTGCACTCAGAGTTCTAGAAGGCTTCTTGGTACCCACCCCTGGAGCCTCATAACCCAAGGAATTTTCTTCTGTAGAGGTCATAGGTTCCTTGAGGAAAAGTTGCTGCAAACCCAGATAACAGGAGATCCCTCCAGAACGACTTTGGATCGCCTAGTTTCTTGTTCCTTTTGCCCATTGTGTGATTTCTTTTCCTTTAAAATTCAATGTGGGGCATGGCTCCATAAGAAATAAGAGGCAAGGTGAAAACAAGCACTGGCTGCAGGGATGTTCCTCCTGTGTAGTCCCGTGGGGCCCCGGGCTTGGAATGCCCCAGAGCTTAGTTTAATGTTCTGCTGTCTTCATCTTAAAATTCTGAAAAATTTTTGGACAAGGAGCCCCACAAATTATGTAGCTGGTCGTGAAAAGAACAGACATTTGTTGAGTGCATACTACTTTCTAGGCCAAAGGCTCCCAAACTTCACGGCACATTAGAATCACTTGGGGAAACTTTAAAACTCTTGCTGCTCAGGCCATACACAAGACTGATGAAACCAGAATGTTTGGGGGTGGAAGCCAGGCCTCAGCATTTTTTAAAGCTCCCCAGGTGTCATGATTCCTATGCAGCAAAGTTTGGCCGCCCTGTTCCAGGCCCCCCACAAGGAGTTATTACTTACATTACACAGATGAGTTCACTGAGGTCAGAGAAGCTGGACAATGTGCCCACGCTCACCCTGCTGCAGGAGATGTGAGCATCTGAACCCAGTCCACCTTGACTCCACACCCCAGTTCTTTCCATACACCCACACGACCTATGCCAGGCTGCTCTGCAGTTAGTTAAATGTGGCCATTCTTAAATTCTGCTAGTTTCTGAATAAAATGATAACATAGCAACCACTTTTTACTCCTAGGAAATTACTCCTAAGCACTTCTTTAAATCTTTGCTAAAAAAATAAAAAGGTGACTTTTGCATGTACTGTCCACACATACTCAGAATTCTGTGTGGGATGTGTGGGCAGGCATCCAGAAACTTCCCACAGCTAGCCAAGCCACAACACCTGGAGCTGTTTCTGCTCGGAGGAGACATTTGTGTTTCCCTGCTGAAGCCTGTCGCCCTCCCCGGAAGGGCACATCCTCGCAGCGAGAGTCACCAGCCTCTGCGAGAACACACTGCACTTGCCCTTCACAGGGTGCTGCCTTCCGCCCCTGCCCCTCGGTGCATTCAGAGCCCTAAATCTGTAGGCCATCAGAGTCGACTGCTCCTGTGCAAGCGCTGCCAGCATGTGCTCTCTTTCATTTTTGCCTTTTTCCCAAACAAGGATTTTTGTACAAACCCCCTGGGTTTCCTTTCCTCTGGGTTCACCTGCTCTTGGCCCATCTCCTATTTCTGGCTGGAGCTCTGCCCTCCACCTGGGCCAACCCAGCCTGACAGCTTGACGGGGGTGGGGAGGGAGGCTGCCCTCTTCTTAATGTGCTCCCTGCTACCTGGCACCTGCCCCAGCATGAAAACAAACAGCTTGCTGGGCAAACCCCCTCACCCACAAGACAAGCTTTCCAGAAGGTGCCAGGAGTCCCACAAGATAGGCCACAGCCCCCTCCCCCTGCCATGGCTCAGCTGCACCCAAGCATGTGGCTTGGAAGCAAGTCCCTGTAGCCCAAGGGTGTGTTTCTAGTTTGCCCACCTGGGCTGCTTTCTCTCCTCTCCCTTCTTGGGCTTGGCCTGTTGAGCAGTTTGATTGCTTCAAGCCTGTTTGTGCTGTCTTCTCTCGGTGCCATGTGATTAAATGGTCGCGGTGGATCCCCTGTGCCACCGTCAGATCCTTCAAAAGGAGGATGCCGGGGCTGCGGAGGGCATGGAGGATTTCAAGTCGAAGCGGCTGAGGAGAGCTGAGCGAAGAAAGTCAATTGTTAAAAGCAGATTTCCTCGGGTTTAATTTGAGTCTTTGGAAGGAGAAAAAGTCTAAATCAAATAGGTACTCAGGGATTATTTATCTTCCCCAAGGAATGTGCATTTATCCTGGAAAGAACACTTTACCATACAACAAAGGTGTGGTCTGCAAAAGTCTTCACCCAGACAGCTAGTTTCCAGAGGTGGGAGGGACACTTGGCCTGGCTGGGACTTTCAGTGGGATCCTCCTGGCTCAGGGAGGCCCAGGAGGCGTCGCTGCACAGGCTGTCCCTACCCTGTGGGCGCCAGGCCTGAGCTTGGCCCTTCCGGCCAGTCTACAGAAGACCGGCCTTCCCCATGGCTGACACCGCACCAGCCTAGGACGGGCCCTGAGGGGAACGGGATGGTGCCATGGGCCACAGTGAGGTCCATGGCTGTGCTGACCCAGGAGTCGAGGTGCACAAGGGACCATGTTGTGCAGGTGAGTGCACAGCTTGATGGGCACAGTGGCCTTCACCCAGCGTCATTCCTTACTCACGTCCTCTTCTCTGGCTTGTCTAGAGTGAACCTCCAGCTGCCTCTGTGTCTGGGCTTCCAGTCTGACTTTGGAGTGAACCAGTCATCCAGAGATCCCAGTTGTCGCTTCTGGGCCAAGTTGGCCCAGATGATCAGTCATTGAGCCCGGGCCTGTGACAGGCACTTCTCTCACGCTTGGCTGGCTAGTGCACGCATTCACTTCCCATTGAGTTAAGAAAAATAAAATGTGTCTTCAGGAGTCTTATGAGTGTACCTGTCCTTGGGTCTTATGGCCTCTGGCTTTTTTCTGGACTGAAGGAGAGATATTGACAGTGGTGGGAGCTCCCCTTTAGAATTTTCTAGGTGTCTAATAACTCTTGCCATCTTGTCTTTGTTACAAGGCAGGTTACACATCTTTGTGTCCCATCACGGTGTAACCAAAATATACCCTGTTTCAGTGTCTGTGGAAGATTCTACAAGGCCACGCCTAATGGAATCAGTGAGCACAGTGGTATTAAACTCAAAGGTGTCTGACACATTTGCTAACAAATGTCTCCCTCTGAGTCCATGGGGAGAAGTGTGCGGACAGAGGTCTGGGTGTTATTACTCCCGTAGGTACCTTTAATAGTCGGAATGAGCCATCAGACATTCTTCCCAGACATGCTGGTGTCTTATTAGAAATGCAGTAAATAGAAGTTAATGCAATTGAAAAGAAATCCAACAGACTCCAATCTAAAGAATGTCATTTCAGGAAAATAGCAGCGACTTACAATTTACTGCCCCTAAATTGGAAAATCAGTTTTAAAACATCGTAAACTTTTAATTGCATGCATCATGGAAACAGGTTTAAAACAGAAAGGAGGGGAAGGAGACCTCACATTTACTGAACACCTTCCATTCTGTGCCAGGCACAGTCGTGTTGCTTCATTTCATCCTTACAACAGCCAGATGAGATTGGCGTCACTTTCTCTGAGTTGTAAGTGAGGAGACTGAGGCTCAGCAAGGAAAAGTAGCTTGGCCAAGGTCACTGGGTAGAAAGTTGCAGGGTCTGGCTTTGAAGTCAGGTCCTTTTTTTTTTTTTAACACTGAAAAATGTACACTTTAATAAGTATAAAGTATATAAACAATTAGGTAAGCTAATTGGAGAAGCTGACCAAGATACATAAATTAGGAGATACAAGTGTCCATCTAAATTTTCTGGCTGCAAAACTTGTAATCTCTGAATCCACCACAATACTATGCATGGGAAGATTTCCTTTTTTCCACAAATTGACCCTCCCTCATAACTGCCACTTAGGCAGTTCCAGAAAACGGTGGCTGTTTCTGCTTCTCCGTGCTTCAGATCTACTTGTGGCACATGAACCGTGCTCACTGCTATGAGACACAGAGAAGAGACGGTTCAGGAAGGTCCAGCTAACTTCTTTCTAAATTGTATTCTGAAAGATGTCGCCTTGGTCAACTCTTCCAGAACATATTTGGAAAGTAGGTTTTAATATGCAAACACCTGCTTCCCCCAACTCCAGAATTTCCTTTCTAGATTTATGTCTGCTAATTACCCTCCTACTCCTCATCACCCCCGCTTGCACTAGACTTGGTATTTGCTGTTTCCCGACAAATCCTTCGAGCCTTGGCTGAAGCAGTTTCTCCATCCCCAGGTAGCTACTCCTTTCTCCAGGCAGCATCCCTGCAGCCAGTGTTGTCTGAGTGTCATCTATGGCTAGGCAGGATGACATGCTGCATACATGTGGTGAACAAGACACAGTCCTAGAAGTACAGACAGTCCGACAAATTGGAAGACCAGTGTCTTCCTCTGGTACCTCACTCACATCTTGTGTTTGCACCTTTTTGGTGCCTTAGCCCAGTGCCTGGCTTTGGAGTTAGGACGAGTCTGTCTCCCCTCCACACAGAGAGTTCCCAGTGCAAGTTTCATGTTGCATCTCACAGAGCCCAGCATGATGCTCTGAGATGAGAAGGCATCCAGGGAATGTTTCATATTTAATTACATGATTTAAAGGGCACAAAAATATTCTCTTTGATTCCATCCACCCCAGCTCTGTGAAATTCAGAGTTGAGAAGCTTCCAGAAAATGTAGTCCTGGGTGTAGGTGACCAATCAGTTTGCATAAACAACAAAAGCCCTCTCCTCTGCCAGCAGGTTATTGGGGGTTGTACCTTGACTCTGCAGTTCATTTTGCATACGTAGACAAAGACGTAAAGCCAAAAAAAAGTCCAATTTGCAGAACTGTGGCGCCAGGTATTTTATTTGCAACGTGATTCTTTGTAAGACGTGAGAAAGGAGGAGAACCAGCGGACACAGGACCTTCTCTCCTCTCTGCTGGGTGTCCCCAGCACTGGAACGTGTCTCTGGGAGGGGGTGGTGGTAACCCCAAGTCTGCAGGGCTTCTCGGGTAGTGTCCGTTCAGCCTGGGCTCTGAGAAGAAAAGCGCCATTGGGCCATTGGCACCACCTGGCACACAGCTGCTGATTGCACGGCACCTGTGAACCCAAGTGATGCCTGGTGTGGCATGTTAAATCACGCCCTGCAGCTTCTTGGATCATGGAGAAAGTGACTGGGCCAGAGGGAGCTGCCACATTTCTTTCTTCTCATTCTCCTTTACCTTCTAATTATTTGTTCTAATGGTTCCTTGGTGAAATAAACCGTTCACCACACGCACCCTCTTCTTAGGTTTTCCTCTTCCCAAGTTATTAACATGTACAGGACTTTGCTAGGGAAGGTTTCTAGGACTCGGCTGTCTGCTTGTCCCCAAGAGAATGCAATGGTTATGTGCAGTGGCTATCTGTGTTCTGTGTACAGGCAGCATTCTGTGCCAGGCCACTCTTGTCCTTCTCATCCAGGAAGGGCACTGAATGGAGACTGAGCCAGGAAGCAGACCCCTATCTTATGAGACGCTGGACCCAGCCGGCTCTAGAAGTGTGAACGGCTCAGCTGATGCACAGCTAAAAGCCCCGGCAGGAGCAGCAGGGACTGGAAGGGGAGGGGACAGTTCACTGAGGGAGGGGGTCGCGAAAGGAGAGGGAATCAGACAGAGGTGCCCGCCCGAGTGCCAGGGAGGGCTTGGAAATGACCTTTTGACTTCAGCTTACTCTGATCTGGGCTTCTTGAGATTTCTGTAAGAACTGCTTGGAAACAACTCGGTTAATACACAAAACTCTCCTTTTCACACCTAATATTAATGCTATTAGTGGCTCTAACTATTGCATGCTTACTGCAAGCTAAGTACCACACATGCACCATCTAGGCAGTCCTCTCAACAATGCAGGGGGGTGGATATCATCCTCACATCATAGAGAAGAGGAGAGAGAAGTTTTGTGACTCACCCCTAGGCCATATATCTAGAAAGCAGGCAACTTGGGACCTGAACTTGGGTCTTGCTGTCTCCAAAGCCTAGAAGAAGGTCCCTGTGCTAGACACACAAAGCAGGTATGCCCTTGGGGCTCTGGCCTTTGTGATAAAATTCTAAGCCTAGTCTCAGGTGAAGCAAACATGTGGCCTGCTATGTTTTCTGACTCACCTAGAAAGGTGCCTGCCACTGAAGCTAGATTTACCAGAGTCCTTGCTAAGGCAGTCCTGCTATTCTGGCAGATTCTCACTTTGATGAGATTGCTGTCTACTGTGAAAGTTGATTCAAGCTCTTGGGATCATTTTTCACAGGCTACCCAGGTTTATTAGCAGGGAGTATGTTATTGGGACACCTGGCTGGCGCTTCATATGACCTAGTAACACAGAAGCAGGGAGCCCCTTAACCCGTCCCCCAGAGCGAGCTGCCTCCTGCAGGGACACACCGATGTGTGTCTCATAAATTCAGCCATTGTGTGTGCGAGCGCCTTGGCTGTTGCTGGTTTTATGAGATATCACAGTGCTGGGCCGTGCACCTGTGTAGCTGAGAGCAGAATGCTCACCGCAGAGGTGGAAAAAAACAGACACTGGAAGGGATTCAAACACAGTCCCGTTTGTTAGCAATGAAAGAGAAGCATGTGGCCTGGAGTAACTTTCCGAAAGATAATTGAAAGAAACCCATGAGTTTCTACTTTACATCTATATCCTTTAATCCTTTGGCTAAAATTTCATGGACCAAGCAAAGTAGCAGGCTTTATTTTGCTCCCCACCAGCCAAGATTTTAATGGGTCCCTTTGCTCTTTCCTGTTCCCTCTGCCTTTACCCTGGGCACAATTAGGAGGACCTAGACTGCAGCTTTGCCTCAAAATAGAACACTTGCTTGGAATTCTCCTTTGAAAGTTGCCGTTCTTCTGTGCGTGCAGCAGAAATCCCAGGCCTGAGTGCTTAACCCTTTCCGTGCCATGGACACACCTCGGGTTCCAAACAGTAGAGTGCAGGACACAGACAAACCAGGAGGTTAACTGGTACACCTGGAAGGCCAGCTTCAGGGATGCCTTACACGGAGAAGAGAAAAGGAAAACAAGGACACATCTGCTCACGGCCTCGTGGTGGTGTGCACGCTGCCCACAAGGGGCTTTTCTGAAGGCGCTTGACTCAGAGCAGACTGAAGTACAGGGAAGGCATCTTGTTTCCTTGGGTGCCTCGTCTCTGCCTCTGTTTCTCCATCTGGTCAGAATGAAAGATGGAGGGTTGTCCACAATTCCAGTGGAAAACTGAAAATTAGAGAGAATTTAATATTCACAAGTATCTATTTGTCAACAAAGCCTGCCGGTGCTTTATCTCATCTCTGTGGACCGGCAGCTTCCTGTAGTCTTCTTTTGTGCTTTTTGTTAGCTCTGATCACAAGGACTTTACAAGAGGGCCTCCTTGACCCTGTCATGTACTCAGCCCTTTATTTTGTAAGTGAACTCAGCAGTGTCATTTCCATGGCCTTCTCTAATCATCCTGTGGGTGTGCATAGTCAGTGCATCCTGTGTCGCCACGCGTGTTCCCAAGGGAGAGAGCTGGCGGCTAAGCCAGGGGTACCCTGGGGAAACTGAGACTGAGCCCAGGGAAAGGAAGGCTTTGTCACACGCTGGGCTCTCTGAACTCACCATTTTGGACAAAAATCTCTCTGGACACCGTAGGTGCCTCATTCTTAATCTGGTGTTGTCCAGTTTTCAAAGCAAATTATAAAGCATTTGTGAAAAGCCTTATCTGGCTTTGAGACCAGTTGCCCCTTCCTCTACCTCAGCAGCTTGCCCTTAGTGAGGTGCATGTTAAATGTCCCCAGACTGTTCCAGATAGGGTGATCGATGGTCCCCATTTGCCAGGGACTCTTTTGCCTGGGAAACCACACAGTCTTGGGCAGACTGGAATGGTCAGTCACCTTAGCAGGGGACAGCAAAGATCCCCTGGCTGTTTTGCTTTAGTGATCTGAGGCTTGTGTACAAGCGACCCCATTTGGGAGGCTGTGTGGTCGAGCAGGCAAAGCACTTACAGTGGAAGCTAGAGAGTCCTATGATGCTGTCAACTTGCTTCTTAACCTTAGGTCAGTCAATTACTTTACCTGTGTTTCAGTTCTTTTTTCCACCTGTACGGTGGGAATAATACCTATTTGTCCAATTCCTAGGATGCTGTGTGAATTAAATTACATAGTACCTGCAAAATAATTTGGCTTCATTGGAGTTGGACACTGCCTGAATCTAGTGGAATGATTGTGCAATTCTTAATGGCCTCCATCTCTGGCCAAGCTGCCTTGGGACCAGAACAATCGTCTATGTTCCAGTTTCTAGCCTACGGCAGCATAAGGACATGACCAAGAGACCAAAGCGAGGCTGTAATCAGAACACAACTATTGCACGGAAATGCTGCAGTATCATTGACACCCAACAGCCTGAGCTCCCCACTCAGCAGAGACATCATGGGATTCCAGTGGGTGCTGACAGGAAAAAGTGAACAAAACTCTGCATTACAGAAATTTTGTCATTATAAAATTATCACGTTAGGTCGAGATTAGATTTTCATCCCTGACTCTCCACTCTGTTCACCTACTTGATACCTTGAATCTGGAATGTCTGGGACAGAAAAACACACACCTGAGTGAGACAGCGTGCCACTGTCTGTCTCACATATGTGCCTGTGCATGTGGTTCTCTAAGAAAGAGCACCCATGCCCCTACCCCTCCGGGATCCCCTGGTATTTGGCTCTGTGTCTGCTCCTCCCTGTGCACAGTCACAATGGACTTTCATTGCTTGGCTAAGTCCAGCTTACTCCTGCCTTGGGACTTCTGCACTATCTCCTCCCTCCGCCTGGAACGTTCTTCCGCCAGATATTTCAGTGGCTGGCTCCTCCTTGTTCAGGTCTCAGCTAAAATCTCACCTTGGTGGAGAGGCCTTTCTGGACCACTCCATCTATAGTAGCCACATCTTCTGTTACTTTCTTTCACATTGGATTTTATTCGTCAACCCACTCATTAGTCTATGACACTTTTGTTTGCTTATTTTCTGACTCCTTCCTGTGGTAGAGACAGCCAGGTGTTTCCTGATATCCATTTTTTCCTTCTTCCCTAGTAGCAGAGCCAGATTCTAGCCAGGCGAGTAGTCACCCAGAGGGAGACCAAGCATCCCAGCCTCCCTGGCAGTGAGGTGGAGCCAAGTGACTCAGTTCTGGCCAATGGAATAGTGGAAGTGTCCTTAGAAGGACAAGGCACACTCATTTTATCCCCTTTCCTTCTTCCTGTCAGCTGGAATGTGGACATGATGGCTGGAACTTAAGCAGCTGTGTTGGACTCTGAGGTGAAAGCTCATCCTGTGGAGAGCAGAGCACCAAGATAAAAGGATCCTGGGTCATGATGTGGCCCTACCAGCCCTGGGTCATGTCTCTCTGGACTTCTCTTATGGCAAAGAGAAATTAGGTTCTAACTCATTTGAGCTATTGTTATGTTGGATCTTTATTTGCAGCTAAAATGACTCCTAGTTAATGCCAATCCTCCCCTGAACTCCTGTCCCCAGCCACACTTCCCACCTTACAGGATATAAACTCTGTAAAAGTAAGGATCTTGCCTGCCGTGTTCGATGCCATATCACCAGCGCTAGAATAATGCCTGCACATAGTAGGCGTTTCGTAAACACTTACTCAGTGAATAACTCGCTCGTCTCTCTTCATATTTAATTTCTTCCTTCTACTGGCTCCTTTTCTTCTCTGCATTGTATTATTTTAGATCTCTTTTGACCTCCTTCAAATCCTCTTTTGTCTAAGTGTCCCTGAAATGTAGGCATTTCCCACATTTATGTCCTTGGCTAAGGTGGACAGTACTAGGCATTTCCATGATCATGTCTGCATTCCCACAAACCCTTCTGAGAGAAACTGCCCTTACCACAGCCCACCTTCGGCCATGTTTCATGCCACACGCTCCTGTCCCACCCTGATTAGACATGGGGTTGTCACGTGACCCAGAGGCAGCCAGTCATATGCTCGTCAGGAATCTAAGCTATTGCTGGGTCTGGAAGAATGAAATGTCCCAAGAAGATTCCCTCTATCAGGAATAGTGCTTCATTTTGATTTTAAATTTACTTTATATGAAAAATATTGATAAACACAAAATAAAAATCACCCCCCAAATTTTACCAGTTTTAATAAACATATATAGACAAGATATTCCTACCCCTTCCCCTCCCAGGCCTGTCTAAGAAATCTTGTCCCCTTGACATAATCAGTCTTAGCAGTTAGGTGCATATTTTTTCGGATTTTTTTCTTTTATTAAACAGGCATCTAAATATACACACGTTTACACACATACACACACACTCACACACTGATCCTCTACATATTGGTCTGCAGTGTACAATTTCTCCAGGCCAAGAAATGCAGATCTATCAGGGACTGATCAGTGTTCCTTGAACGAATATTTGATAACATATTGCATAATTCCCTATTGATGCAATATTCAGGATGTTGCAGTGAGCATCCTTAGATATGTAGATTTACAAACTTATAAGATACTTACTGAACAGTGGGATTGCTAAATCAAAGAGTATGCTTTTAATAAATTTTAAATAAATGTTTCCAAACTAATATCCAAACTGGCTATAGCAAGTTTACATCCCCACTCACATATATGAGAATTTCTATTTTCTCACGCTCTCTTCAGCATTGGCCATTACCATTCTTTTTAATTTTGGCCAATCAGCTAATAAAAGAAAAATATTTCATGGCATTTTAATTCATACTTTCTTGTATACTGGCAAAGCTGCCTCCAGAGAGTCAGGCACCCAGCTGGCGTTGCAGGGATTGTAGCGAGAAGCTGTGGGGGGTGGTGTGCATTTGGAGGGGAGGCTGAACTGACAGCTGGAAGGGTTGTTGCAGAGTGAAGTCAGGAGGCAGCGGAAGCTATGGGAAGAGAAGAGACAGGAAGAGGGGAGGAAAGAATGTCAGTAGCAGGCCAGGAGACTCGTGCAGCCATGGACAGAAGCAGAGACACGTTGTGGGTGGAGCCTGGGACTGAGGCTGTCCCCACCAGCAGGGCAGCTCTGGTGACGCCTCGGAGGCCAAGTAACCTTCCAGCTCATCCTTGTCCTGTGTCACCCTCCCAGCTTCCTGTTTCATGTTTCTCTTGGCAGCCAGGACACCTTTAACACAGTGTCCAGCTGGTACTTCAATCTCAATGTGTCCAAACTAACCTGGCTTTCTAGCTATCCCCCAAATGGAATCCTCTAGATCCTATTTCTATTTGTTCCTACCATGCTTCCGGTCACAAAGACCTGAAACTGTAGAGACTTTTATTTTTAGTATCTCTTCTTAAATCTGCTCTTTTTTGATATTTTTTATTTTATGTTTAATTGTGGTTAAAATATACATAACATAAAATTACCATCTCAATCATTTTTAAGTATGCATTTCAGTAGTAAGTACGCTCACATTCTTGTGCGACTGATCTCCAGAACGCTTTTCATCTTGCACAACCAAAACTCTGTGCTCATTAAACAATCCCCATTTCCCCCTCTATAAAGACATTTTTGACCTCCCAGCCACTCTGTCCAGTTACCAAGGGTGGAGGTCAAGTTCATCTGTATGTCTGCAGGACCTGCCCTGTGCAAATAAGTCAAGAAATGTTAAATGAGTGACTGTCCTACTTCCTTCACCCTGCAATGTCCAATAATTACTATTTATCCAGAGTTTACAAAGCACAATGCAGTTCATTCCTACTGCTCAAAACAACCTTCTGGTGGTGTTTCTTTTGCTGATGAGGAAACAGGCCCACGGTAACTGCCTGCCAGGGGCAGACCAGGTGAGTCTGACAGAGACCACGTGTCAACCGTCAGGTCCCCTGCTTCTCACACATCCACCTGTTTCTTCCCTTGCGACATATGCGTGACCACCCTCTGAGGCCGCACTCACACTTGGCAGCCCTGGAAGGTGTTCTTCTGACTCCCCTTCTGGCTCTTCTGCTCCCACCCTCTCTCTGCCCGCTGCTGCCGGATCAGGCTTGCTCAGGCACAGCTCCGCCCGCGGCACCCGCTCCCCGCCTTCCCCGCGCTTCTTCCTACACGCGTGCCCCGTGTACACACGCCCCCAAGTGGAGTCCAGTTCACAGCCTGGCACCGAATGTTCCCGTCCACGGCTCCCACGGCCTTCCCAGCGGCCTCCTCTTCTCTGCCAGTGCTGACTTGCATTTTCCTGCCTCTTTACCTTTGCTTTTCCTATTTCTTTTGTCCCAAATGTTCTTCTCCACTCTACCCCCAAGAACTACGTCTGCTTTTGTTTGCCATCACCTCCCAGGACCTAGCACAGCACCCGACACATAGTAGGTGTTCGATACATTTTTATTGAGCGAGTGAGTGAGTGGATGTTGCAGCCCTTCCTGCCATTAAGGCTTTGTCTGAGCTGCCACCTCCAGCAGGAAACCTTTGATACCCTCCACTGGATTGGATGTCCTTCTGTGTACTTCATTTGTTCCTACCTTTTCATGTGCCATATTCTGAATTGAATTAAATTTTCAGTTTCTCGTCTTAGCCTCTCCATTAGATTGTGAGCTCCTTGGGATAGAAATAATGTCTTTATTTTTTAATGTTTATATCCCTCTCCCCTGTGACATGCGCACACAGCATGCTGGGTACCAGCCTGTGCACACAGCAGTGGGGACTCAGTATGTGTTAGCTGACTTGGACTGAGGAACCGATATTATTCCTCCCACTGTCTGCTCTTTCTGCAAGCGCTGGGACTTCGTCCCTCCTTGCCACCTTGTCTCTGCCCTGGCTCCCATTTCTCCATCATGTGGCTGCAGTAGCATTGCCAACTGGCACCCCTGGGCAGGAGGATGATTCACGCTGGCAGTTGTGCTGTCAGCCTACCCCACACAGCACAACAGGTAGACGAGGAAAGTGGGGCCTCGTGAGAACCTTAAATTTCTATGTCAGGGAAAGACAGCAGGCCATGAAAACGGCCAGGGGCATCCACCTCAAACCTGACACCACTGGAATAATGACAATGGTGAGCATTTGGGACACTCTCCCCAGCACTTTGCATTTCCCCAATTAAACCTCCACCAAACCTGTGCGAGGCTCAGCCTTATCTCCAGTTTACAGCGAGGGGTGAGTGAGGCAGAGAGAGGGAAAACAGCTGGCTGAGATCACACAGCTGGAAAGCAGCAGCGCTGCACTCAAACCCCGGCCCCCAGGCTTAGGTTCTACCCTCTGATCCAAAAAATCCTTAGGGCGGGCAGAGAAAGCCATGTCGGGAAGCAGCTCATCCTGACCGCGTGTTTTGCAGTGAGGAAACTGAGACCCCCCCTAGATGGGAGTCACTTGCAGGAAGCCACACAACCCGGTCCGGCAGAGCAGGCACCAAGCCCTTGGCTCCTGATTCCCGACTCCATGCCCCTTCCATGGCCTTGCACACCAGAGAGCACGGCCAGTTCCTTCCAGAACGCCCCTCCTGTTCCTCTTTAATGAGCTACTTAGTAAGGGTTTTTAATGGCAAAATCCATTTGGAAGAATTGTTGGGGTTTTTTGTTTGTTTTTGGTTTTTTTTTTTTTCTTTAAGCAAGGAGAAAATGCAGGGAGCTGGGGGCGGTTCAGGGCAGCAGTTGGGGACAAGGAGAGCGAGTGGAAGGACGGGGCCAGGACTGAGGGTGGCGGGAAAAGCAGCCGCAGGGGGCCCTGGGCAGGCCCAGCTCGGCAGGAAGAGAGACGATTGACAGAGAGCTTCCCACAAGGAGAAAGTGAAGACACGCGCTTCCTTGGAATTTGGGGCAGGTGGTAGCTGATGGGGACCCTGGCGGTTGTGGGCGGAGCAGGGCGGCGGGTCTGGGCTGTTACCACGTGGAACCCGGTTTCCCAGCAGCAGCCAGGGCCGGGGGAGAAACGGTGCCTGCTGGCTTTGGGCAGATCGCATAACCTGCTTTAAGTTCCTGACTCTCCCTAGAGTTGTTAGGAGCAAAAGAGATAGTACAAGTGGAATCATTTTGCAAAGCGTAATGTGCTTTCCAAGGCCTTGCGTTCTCATGGGGGAAAACAGTAACAGGGCTAGGACGCGGGCAGCGTGGGTGGGAACTAGGACTCCTGCACCAAAAACGTGCGTGTCGACCGAAGCTCGCCGCAGAGCCGGGCGACACCTCCCTAGGAATGTGGCTTATAACCCCACAGCCTGCGGAGGGAGGGGGCTGGCGCTCATGAGGTCGCGAGGCGTGGTCAGGTGGCGGAAGGGAGGAGGAAGCCGTCCAGGGTCACGGAGAGGGACCGGACCTTGACCTCGTGGTCTCCTGCCAACCTGCACGCAGCTGGGTGTGTGCCTGACTGCGAGGAGACGGGGAAGCCAGGGGACGTCAACAAGTGTCCTGATGACGAAATTGGAGGCCACAGAGGAGCTAAGAGAGTTCTTTTGAAAGCAGAATCCCTAGTTCTTGCCAGCTCCTGACCGTGGGAAGTAAGGGAGACTCAAAAGAAGGGGCTGAGCCCAAGTAATAAAGGCCATGGTGGTCTGGGTAACTGACACAGGGGACACCAGAGGGAGGTCACACTTAAGAGCATCTGTGTGAATGGTCTTCTGCTCTCAGGAGAGGGGCCGGACAACACCCAGCAGGCTGGGCCATGTCACCCCCTCTAGCCACCAGGACCCTTGGCACTGGTCCTCAACCAGCCTCCTCCATGTCCCCACTCCCTAAGGTTCTGTGCACCTCAACCCTTTCCTCTGTTAGCACCCCTGCTCCCCTGGAGATGGCATGCCCATACCACACAACACCTTGCCCCCAACAGTCCTACCTTTCCCCACCTGCGAGCCTCTCTACTGTCTTGAAGGATCTTCCTCCCAAGTAGACATTTACTGAGTGCTATGTAGTACTGTTTTGCTGGGTATTTCTAGATGCATTTCCCCCTAGAGTCCTCTCCACCCCCCTGGGAGATTGGCATTATAGTCACATTTTTGTACATGGGAAAAATGATCCAGTTTACCCAGTACTGGGAATAGGTCATTTATTCATTCCTTCTTTCCACAAGTGTTTAGTGAGTACCTACAACCTGCCAGGATACGCGGGGAACTCCACGCAATGGTGGACCCAAGTTTTTTTTAACTCTAAGCCTGATGCTTTGTCTGTCATATCTGGAGCCAGTCTCAAATGCTCTTTTCTCCATGAATATCTCTCCCCTGAGTCACCATGGAATGTGCACCTTGTCTAGCATGCTTACTTAGTTCAGTTAGCCCATGGCTACTTCTCCCATCAGATTTTGAGATATTTGAAGACAGGAACTGTTTTCATCTTTGCATCTCCAAACTTACCTAGCGGCAGTTCCCTCAATAAATAAGCATTGAATGAAATTGAACTGTATCACCGCATAGATCCTTCCTAGGGAAGCCTGGCAACAAAATCATGCCCTGGCTTCTTTAGGGGCATTTTAAAGCAGCACACTGCATTTGGAACAACTTCTTTCTATGAGGCACTTAGAGCACTTTCTGTATCGCAGGTAATTAATCCATGGAACACCTGGGAGGAGCAGGAACAGAAGGAAGAAATATTGCCCTCATTTTACTGATGGAGAAATTCAGCACAGAACAGTCCCGTGGCTCTCCTGACGTGGTACAGGAAGTCAGCAGGACACTGATTCTCCCCCTCCTGCCTCCGCATTCCATCCGTCCTTTGGATCATGCTGTGCCTCTGAGGTGGTAAGAACCGCTCTGCTGGGGCGGGGACTGTGCCGCGAATACCAGCCTGACGCCTGCATGCACGGCTCTGACCCACATTTTCCAAGGACTGAACCACTTATTTTATCTAATGTATAAATGGAAAAGTTTGGGCTATAAAATATTTAAAAATAAATAACCATAATCATCACTTTTATCATTTAACCTGAGATGAAAATTTTCATTCATTCTTTCAGGGCAGGAGGTTGTGTTTGTTTCCTGGTGCTGTGGCAGGCGCATAGTAGGTGCTTAATAAATATTTATTGAATAAATGAGTTTATTTGTTCTCATATTTTACTTTGGTGAGATCCAAAGGGTGGACAAAGGTGGGACAGGTTGGAGTGCTGATTTAATGACAAGGTAGGCCTAATTTTAAAAGATCGAGTGAGTGTCCGTCTGTCAGTGACAATGATGGTGACAAATGCTGACATTGCCTGTGAGGCTGAAGCTCCTGCTTCTCCTCATGTAAGCCATGTGTGCTGAGTTCTGCTGTCCTGATGTGTTTTTTGTTTGTTTGTTTTTCACCCTTACCCCTTAAATGACTCTCCTTTTTGATCAGCCCGTTACTCTGTCAGAAGGCCAGGAATCAAGGGTAGGATTGTGGCCGTGGAATACGGTGGTGGAATGATCTAATTTACTAGCGATTCAGCTACACTCTTTTAGGACAGGGTTCAGTTTGACCAACGGGCACTGACCATTTTTCTAGAGAACTCACAATTCTTATTTGAAACCTTTCACTAAGTTACATTTTAAAGACTAATTTGCAATATCAATAAGATAGTTTTCTAAACCAAGGCAAGCTTTGATCTAGCCCCTCTTTCAGCTGTGCCCAATGGAATAGAGTACCTACTGAATTTCACTGTATTTTGTCCTTCTTCCTCTACCTCCTCCAACAAAATCCATTTTATGTATCAAACAAGAACTTTGATAAAGGCATGTGATGAGTGGCTGCCATTATGGTCACTCACTGAGTCGTCCCTTCTCTTTCCAGGCACATGGTAGGATTTCGCTTCCTTACCCCCTTGAAGTTAGACATGCCAGGACTTGCTGTGGCCAATGGAATGTGAGCAGAACTGCTGTGTGTCATCTCCCTGTGGAAGTCCTTGAGAGCAGGTATGCGATTCATACGTTCCCATTTCCCTACTCTGGTGACTAGCAACGTTCCAGATGGCGGAGGCTCCATTGCCTGAGGGAGGACAAAATGGAGTAGATCCTCCTACTACCATGTAGGTTGAGGGGGAAATAAACCTTTAGTATTTTACACTGCTGAAAATTTTTGTTCATTATTGCAGCATAACCTAATCCATCCTGACTGGTAAAAGAGAACATTTCGAATCACCACACTCTGGTTTAGAAAATGTGAATCCTTCCTCCTCTCTCTCTCTCTCCGTAGAGAATTGTACTCTTGCTTTGTAGATGCAGCTGTGATTCAAATAAATCCAGTAGTCTTTCGATTCATCAAAAGAATGATAGCCCAAAAAGACTAAAAGCTTTTCATGCCAGGTGTGCACTGTCAAGGTAAGGTCCTTGATTGAAGCAGTGGCCCGAGTTATAAGCACATCCGCCTTCTGGCAGCTGAATGGCAGGACCAGCAATGCAGACTTCTTCTGATATGCAGCCACACCTCTGTTCCTCTTTCTTTCTAAAATGACTGCCCCCTCATGTGAGAACCATCGAATCAATTTAAGTGTTATACTCTAGTGATCAGGAGGCCTGAATTCTAGCCAGTGCTTTATGTCTCATCTTTATAAACTCAATTTTTTCATCTGTAGATTAGGGTTGATAGTATCAATCGTCTACTATTTAAAGGTATTATGTATGCACTGTTTAGACCTAATGGAAGGCTAATAAAGTACTTCTCATAGAAAACTAGCCACTGACCAATATCTAGAGAACAAGGCAAAGTGAACTGTTTGGGGCAGTTGGAATTATCTGATCAAACAAGTCTTCACCAAATCCAGTGGTTTTTTTTTTTTTTAATTAAAATACTTTATTTTTTAGATCAGTTTTAAGTTTACAGAAAAATTGAGCAGGAAGTACAGGGAGTTCCCTTATATCCCTTACACACAGTTTATCCTATTTTAACATCTTACCTCAGTGTAGTATATTTTCTATAATTGATAAACCAATATTTATACATTATTAATAACTAAAGTCCATAGTTTGCATTAGGGACCACTCTCGGTGTTGTACATTCTATGGGTTTTGACAAATGCAAAATGTCAGGCATCCACCATTTCAGTGTTATACAGCATAGCTCCACTGTCTTCAGCATCTCCTGTGCTCCAACTGTTCACTCCTCCCCTGCCTCTCAAACCCCTGCAGACCACTGATCTTTTTATTGTCTCCACAGTTTTGCCTTTTCTAGAATATTATGTAGTTGAATCACATAGTAGGTAACATTTTCAGATTGCCTTCTTTCACTTAGTAGTATGCATTTAAGGTTCCTCCATGTCTTCTAATAGCTTGATAACTCATCTCTTTTTATTGCTGAATAATATTCCACTGTCTGGATGTACCACAGTTTATTTTCCATTCACCTACTGAAGGATATCTTGGTTGCTTCTAATTTCTGGCAATTATGATTAAAGCTGCTCTAAACATCTGTGTACATGTTTTTATGTGGACATAAGTTTTCAACTCATTTGGGTAAATGACAAAGAGTGCAATTGCTGGATCTCACAGTTGAGACTATGTTTATCTTTGTAAAAAACTGCCAAACTCTCTTCCAAAGAGGCTGTCCCGTTTTGCCGTCCCACCAGCAGTGAAGGAGAGTTGCTGTTGCTCCACATCCTTGCCAGCATTTGGCGTGCCAGTGTTTGGATTCTAGTAGGTGTGTAGGATGTCCTATAGTTGTTCTAACTTGAGATTCCCTAATGACGCATGATGTTGAGCATCTTTTCATGTGCTTATTTGCCATCTGTATATCTTCTCTGGTGAGGTGTTGGTTCAGATCTTTTGCCCACTTTTTAATTGGGTTGTTTGTTTGCTTATCGTTGAGCTTCAAGTGTTCTTTGGATATATTTTGGATATAAGCCTTTTAACAGATATGTATTTTGTAAAGATTTTCTCCCAGTCTGTGACTTGTCTTTTTATTCTCTTTACAGTGTCTTTCAAAGAGGAGAAGTTTCGAATTTTTGATGAAGTTCAGCTAATCAAGCTGTTCTTTCATGGATCATGCTTTTAGTATTGTATCTAAAGACTCATTGCCAAGTCCAAGGTCACTGGGATTTTTTTTTCTCTTATGTTATCTTCTAGGAGTTTTATAGTTTTGCATTTTACATTTAGGTTTATGATCCATTTAGGTTTATGATTTAATTTTTGCAAAAGGTGTGAGGTCAGAGCCTAGGTTTTTTTTGTTTTTTTTTTTTTTTTGCATGTGGATGTCCAGTTGTTTAGCACCATTTGTTATAAAGACTGTCTTTCCTCCATTGTATTATTGCCTTTGCTCCTTTGTAAAAGATCAGTTGACTATATTTGCGTGGGTCTATTTCTGGACTCTCTATTCTGTCCCTTTGATTTACTTTCTGTTCTTTCACCGATACCACACTGTCTTGATTACTGTAGCTTTATAGTAAGTCTTGAAATCAGAGTGCCAGTCCTCTGACTTGTTCTTCTCCTTCAATATTGTGTTGGTTATTCTGGGTCTTTTGCCTCTCCATATAAACTTTAGGATCAGTCTGGCAATATCCACAAAGTAACTTGCTGAAATTCTTATTGGAATTTAGCTTAATGTAAAGATCTAGTTGGGAAGAACTTAAGTCTTGACAATATTGAGTCTTCTTACCCATGAACATGGAAACTCTCTCCATTTATTTAGACCTTCTTTGATCTCTTCCATCAGTTTTGTAGTTTTCCTCATGTAGATCTTATACATACTTTGCTATATTTACACCTAAGTATTTTCAGTTATTTTTGGTGCTTATGTAAACCAAATCAATTTTTAAAAAGTAAATTGAACTGAGTTGTTGTTGTTTTTAAATAATTTGGCTGTTTCTTCTACTAATTTTGCAAATTAAGCCAAATGGTTTGCAGAAGTGAAAAGACGCTCAAGTTTTCAACTCCTCTTATTTATCCCTAATGCTTCTGTTCATATAAAATAATTATCAACTTGAGCCTACTTTTGGTTATTTGCATACTCATGAGGTCAGAGATCTCCAAAATGGAATATGGTGTTAGAATTTACATTTATTATAAAAAATAAAATGCATTGTTCTGGTCAGAATATTCATTGAGTATTGGATCCCATACCTTTCACTAATTGAATTCAGAAGAAGAATAAGGAAATGCTAATTTCTTCTTGATGAACCCCTCCTTTCCTAGCCAAGTAGAACAAAGCCCTGGATCTTAGAAGGGGAAACTAGCCTGTGTGGCTCAAACTTCTGAATTTCATTTGAAGTTAAGATAGTGGCCAGCCACACGTCTCAGCTTCAATTTCTCTACCTGGTGACTGTAGCGTTACCGTTCTCATACCTCAGTGCTCAGTGCTGTGCACCATGGACCTAGGAAGTTGTTGTGCTGAGACTCCCTAATCTACATGCTGTGGACCAGGCATAGTGTAACATCAATCAGAGAAACACTTTCCAGATTCCAGTAGGCAAATTTTCATGCTTTGATCCATACGGGTAGTTTTAAAAATAAGCTATTTGAAGCACTTCCCTCCAGAATGTTCCATTTGAAATAACAGCCGATTTAAGAAATGAGTCCCCAGGAATGGATGGCCGTGTCTAGACTGTGATGTCAACTGTGCTTTTCCACCTGCAGGTACTCAGCTCACCAGGTAACAAGGAGCCTGGAGAGGCTCTCTCCTTTCCATCAGTGCTGTGAGTGTCTTTTTCCCATGAGGCCAGATTCCTGGTCCTTGCTCTTGGTTCCAGGGGGGCCTTCTTTGCTTCGTGCTCTCTGAGGAGCTAGCCTTAGAAAATTACTGATGTCGTGCTCCACACGTACTAACAGACTCACTTGCTCAAGTTCTCAATCTTGCAGGCCATTTAACACATGGGCCAGGAAGGCTACTGACCCATGTCTGGGTTTCAGGTGGCAACTTGGACTCATCCTCAGGTGTCTCACCAGGGTTCTCTCCCCTGGAATTCCCTCTCCCCACAACTAAAGCAGCTGCAAGGTCAGAACTCCTCATCTTAAGCATCTGGCCTGAAAACCACTGCCCAATTCAACCATCTCACTTCATAAAACAGGACTAATAAATGCCAGCCCATAAGGCTGATGCTTCAGGGTAATACGATGGCAAAGTGTTTGGAGTTCTTCAGAGGAAAAAGGATATTTAAGGGCTAACTTGCACTACAGTCAATGGAATAAGAGCACAGTTTTAAAATTGCAGGACCTGGTAACAGTTTCCCCAGTAAAACTGTATAGTAGAGCACATGAATTTCAATTTGCGGGTCAAACACGCCCTTGCTGCCCTGCCACAGTTTATAGCAGCCTTCTGATGTAAGTTCTGTGATCTGAGTTTATTAGTTTCTGGCACTGTGTCCTGTATTTTGAGCAATTTCTATAAAATGTACTTGGGAGTTATTATTTTCCTTTAAAGAATGTGATACTAAAACAAATTTTTAATAAAGTGTTTTGAAAAGGCAACGGTGAAAAAAAAAGCTGGGCACAAATTCAAGCTAGTAATGAAGTGAATATGTCTTTAATTATATTGAATTTACAAGTAATAGGATAAGGCAGAGTTAGCAATTACTTTTGAGTGAAATTGCATGCCTAAAGGAAGAGCAAGCTCCCCTTAAACTTAGGGAAAATGAATAAAAGTGTTATATCATTACATTTGATTTTAAATATCTCCCACTCTAGACTTTGAGAGATCTAATTGGTTCAAAAACATAGATTCTTCAGTAAGCATTTTGTACAAACTAATAGTTTTCCTCAAAACTAAGTTTAGTTTTGATTTTTTTTCTTTGTAGAAACTTGAGTATGGCATCTTGCCGTGTACTACTAATGCCCAAGAGTTTTCAAGGTGGGACCCCAAAGTAGAATTTAGAAAGTGGTTAGAAAGTGCTCGGTGGAATTTCTACATACCACACTGAAAACTCAAGCATTAAACAGGTTTGAATCCTCCAATAAACCAATTTAATTGGATGTATAAATAATTCATCTGATGCCCACAGAACTGACTCAGCATCATTTGTCTTTAATAAGCCAAATCCCCAAATAAATAGGGTGCTGTCTGGCATTGGGGCTCTTGTCTCTCCCAATGTGACCCTGAATTGGACCCCATCTTGACCAGAGGAGCCATCCATCATTTGAGCAGAGGCTCAACGAATAACAGACTGGGGTAGCAAAGCCCTGCACTCCCCAGACCATGCCGTGCAGCCCCACACTCACGGTAAATGCAGGTCTGGTGTATGCAGGTGGAGGCTGAGGCACTGAGTGGCAGACCACGGGTGGGCCACATCCCCTGAAGCCTCCAGTGCTCTGATTTAGGGGACTTCGCGGTCTCTGTGTTATAAAGGCACACTTTGTGGTCCTGCATCCTATGCCCAGCACTGTGCTGAGAGCTTTCGGTTGCATCCCCACAACACCACACCAGGTAAGTAGTAGTACCACTATCCCCACATTGTGGATAGGGAAACCAGGCTTTGGAAAGGGCTAGCCTCTTGCACAAGGTCTTATGATGACTGCATGGCTGCATGGCAGAGCCAGACTTGAATATAGTCTGTTTTCTTAACCACTAGATTATACAGGGGTAGTCTTATGGAGTCTTCTTATAAGATACCAAGTCTTATGGGGTAATCTGAAAAGTTGATGGGCGCAGATATCAACCAGCTTCATGGGGAAACTGAAGTGCAGGGAATTCAGGGACTTACTAGGAGCCACACACATGTTAAGTCAAGGGCAGGTTGGAAATAATTTCAGGGAACCTGCCTCTCCATTAGAACAGCTGCTTCACACACGTGGGGATGCATGTGACCTTCACACAGGTGGCCTGGCCAGAGTCAGGGACCACAGTGGGGGTTCCCATCTTCCCTCCTGGGGTTAGGTCCTCAGTTTCCTCATCTATCAAATGAAGGGAGTTAGATTTCCAAGTCTTTTGTGTACAATTTAATTACTAAAATTCTACAGCCACCACAGCCAAGAAGAATACTCCATTATGGAGTCAACCATACCTCACCTTTCTGGAAGGCAGAGCACCAGTGCCAGGACCCTGGGGGAAAACTTAAAGACTGATTGGTACTGGCCTGTCTCCAGCCCTGTGTTACCTGCTGATTAGGAAACACGACCTCCCTGCCCCTCTCCCATGATAAAAATGACTTTGGGAGGCTTAAACTAAAGTATTATGGCCTTTCTCTAACTGTTCACTACCATCTTGGGGCAAAATTTATCCTTATATGTGAATGGCTCCTTACTGCTTTATCCTTCCCCAGAGCCATTTCATCCATCGGATTATGAGTCCTTGAATCGGGAAGCAAGATCTTACATTTAACGTCCTAGAAAATCATTGTAAGATATGTCACAAGGATGAAACAAAGTCATTTTTACCTGAGGCTTTGATAACTCTTTTAGTCAGATGCTTTTGCATAAGTCTAATCCTGGGTGAATTTACTGTGCCAGGAGTTAATGCATTTAGCAACAATGCATTCCGGCAAATGCCACCGCCTGTCAGTTGTGCGACACCAGGATCATAAAGAACCTGGCTGCTCCACGTCGCCCTTATCTTTCCTCTTCTCCCTGGAGATTGGCACTTGCTCCTGTTTTCTTCAATCTTTGGACAAAAGGCCAGAGGACTGCTGCTGGATTTGGACTTCCGTGTAGAACTACATTAGTTTGGCAAGCCCTAAGACATTCATTGTTTTCCTTATCCTAAACTGCATGTAATTTGTGTTCTTTTTTCAGAGACACCATTTTAGGCGACCTTTAAGATGCCCTCTTAAAATAACTTACATGCTAGATGGCAGATCTCCATATATGTGGGGTCATTGTTTGTCTTTTGATATATTCAGCAGTCTGCCTTCTAATGTTTATGTGCCCCCAGACAGTCTTATCACACAGCATCATTCTTATTATCATCAGCATCCCAATGCCTGTTTTCTTTAGTTTATCTGTTACGCAGAAGTATATTTATTGTTCAAAGTGATACATCATAAAGGTAGAAAAAGGTGAACTCTTTGATATATTACAAGTCTTTCATAGCATGAAATAACTATTGCCTATTATTTTACTCTTGACGTTTTTATTTTTAAGGGAATTTCACTTGATTTGTGGTGCTGACACCTTTGATATGTTGTTTCCAGTGACCTTACATCCAAAATCAGTAGCGTGTGACATTTGATGGCCCAGATAAAAAACATTAATGGTGGAAGAGAGGGTTTATTTTCCTGGTCATAAATTAAGTTTAAATAACTCTGAATTTATTTTAAACTCTCCAGTACTTTTTACTGTCCAAGCAATAAATGTATTTATTACTGAGGGCCTACCTGGGTTTCCTAGGTGAGCCTTTTGCTTGGCTGCTTTGAATCTTTTTCTCCTTTCTCGTGGAAAACTCTCCTTACCTACATAAATGCTGATTTACACAAATTGTTCTCTAATTTCTACAAACAGAGCACAGAGAAAGGGCTGCTGATCAAACCAAAAGCACTTTTGTTGTCAATCAGGTTAAGAAAAGCAAGAGTTCATAAAATGCTCACTGATGCAGGTAATCTAGTCCTGAATGAATTCTCATGTGGTATTAAGACAAGTAGAGACACAGGCACAAGCAGTCGTGGCCTGATCATCCTGTAGCTCTGTGTCCCAGGTTTACTTTAGTTCCTGATTTAATTTCCACACAAGTGAAAACCCATCTCTCTATTTTTATCATATGTGTACGTGTTCTTAGTTCTCATTCATTAGATGTACCCATAAACTTGTGTTGAGAATTTCTCAGCTTAGAAAGTTTTACGATTTAAAAATTCCATCTATATGTTCAAAAATTGCCTTATATATTTTTATTAAGATATAATTCACATATCATAAAATTCACCATTTTAAAGTATACAATTCAGTGGGCTTTAGTCTATTCACAAGGTTGTGCAACCTTACCCACTAATTCTAGAACATTTTCATCACCCAAAACAGAAACCCTCTACCCATGAGCGGTTACTCCCTACTCCTCCCTTTCCCCAGTCCTGACAACCACTAATCTACTTTCTGTCTCTGTGGATTTGACTATTCTGGACATTTCATGTAAATGGAATGATAAAATAAGTGGCCTTTTGTATCTGGCTTATTTTATTTAGCATAATGTTTCTAATTTCATCCGTGTTGTAGCATGAATCAATACTTTATTCTTTTTTATGGTTGCATAATATTCCATTGTATAGCTACCTTACATTTTGTTTATCCATTTATCAGTTGATAGATTTTTCATTTTAAAAATTTCACCTATATGTTCAATAGTTGACTTATAATGAATTCTCCAGACATTTCTCTTGTTTGGAATATTTTAAAAAGTTAGACCTTTTAAAAATGCAATAAAGTATAAGTTATTTTTATATCTGCAACAATAACCATCACTAGTTCTTATTGATTATGTATCAATTTCTTATAGACCTTGCCACAAAATGGGAGAAAAGTAGACTCTACGAAGCTCTCCCTTGTATAAGTAAGGTAGTAAAATGATAAGTCATTCACTAAACATAAATTCACATACAAAGATTACATGTGATTCTTAAATATATGAAACGTGTTCAAATGGCTTTTCACGAAGACCAACTGTCTGACCCCTCTAAGGGCCCCAGGACATTTTCCCCTGCAGTGGAGCTGCATTCGATACATGTTTATCCATCACTAGGCTGTAAGTTCTTTGCAGGCAGGGGCCATGTCTGCTTCATCTTTATTTTGTCCAAACGCAATAGTTTGGGCCTAGAAGGCACTCAGAACACAGAAGTTTGATGAATTAATTAAATCATATGCTCTTCGGCCCTCTGCCCTCAGTAAGAAAAAAAGAAAAGACCTGTAAAAGGCATTCTGAACTTTGCAGACTGGTTCCTGTTTAGCATTCACATCTAGAGAAGTGCACAGTTCACATTTGTATGACTTGGCGAATGTCCACAAAGTGAGTACACTTGTGTAACCACCACCCAAATCAAAAGGCACAAAGTGACCAGCCCTTGGAAGCCCCTTGAGCTCTCCCCATCATCCTCACCATCCTTTTCTCCCCCACCACCGCACTCACTTCTGACACACATGTGAGTTTTGCCTGGTTTTGAATTTTACATAAGTGGAATCACACTATATATGTTATTTTTTACACTCATGATATTTTCAAATAAGGATAAAAAGCAAAATTTGCTGTCTTGTCATGAGGATATGCATGATCTACAATCTTTAGATTCTAAATGGCAAAGACTGAACTCATCTAAAGGACAGAGATGCAACCCTTGTTATCACTTCTGACTACACTGAGTTTTTAAAAAAATTCTCTTACGCCTTCTGATGTTATAATGATCATTTACTATTTTGTTTAATTTCAGAGCATAGAAAAGTGGGAAGTAGGCAAGGTTTATACCACCTCCTTTTGCTGGGGCTTTTTCTTCCTCCATCTTTTCCTTTTTCTCTCAAGGAAACTTTTCTAGGTTGCATTCCTCATAATCCATCCCAACGGGTCAACTGATAATGAAAGTGTTCAATAACAGGTAGTGACCACCTCCTTCTAGGGAGCCTGTCATGTTTGAAAGGTCTTAAACCCTCAGGAGACCTTGGGATTGCAGATGGTATGGCTGTGAGCCACGGTGCCTGTGAGAGCAGGGAGCTCAGAGGAATGTCTTGAGTTCAGCAAAACCTTGTGACAAAGTCTCTCCTGTCATCCCCGAGGCCTGGAGGGAGAGGTGTGTGACTGGCACACCCAAGGCTTAACTAGGAAGTAAAACTAATCCACCAGGTGACAGAATTATGATGCAAAAAGGTCTTGACAGTCAGAAATGATAGACCCAAACTCACTGAATGTGATGGTGATAAACATAAAGTTCAGTTATCAGGATAAATAACTGATGATACACCTACAGGATGAGAGGGGCTAACATCCATTCAGGTGGAAAAAAGTCCTGTGGATTTCAGATCACTGTCAGGACTATATGGGGTGGCTACCAACAGGCTACTTTAATCATAGACTTCTCCAGAACAAAAGAGGCCACTGTTCCCCTTTATTGTGCTATAACCAGGAGCATTTGATATATTTGATTTGATTTTGAGCACCACATTTTAAAAGGGCTATGGTGAAAGCAGAGAAGGCTAGAGAAGGGTGAAATGGATGGTGAATGATTGGGAAGCCCCGTCGTACAAGGAATGGTGGCAGAGTCTGGGCGTTCTTAGTTGGAGGTGCTCTGTGATTTCCACCCATGGGAAGGGAGGTAAGAGGAAGCATGGAGTGCAGCTGCTAACTAGTGTATGGCCCTGGAACGCATCTAGTCTTTTTTGCAAGTTGTGAAGGGGTTTTGACCAGGTGATCACTAAATTCACTCCATATCAAAAAGCTATGAATTTTGTAACCCATATAAGGCAGAGAAGTATTAGGTTCAGTCTCAGAGCAGTGTCCCATCAAAGAATAGTTTTGCAGCCAGACTTAATTAAAAATCAATTCCATTAAGAAATTAATTTTTCTCGAAGGATGATGTATTTGCCCCATACTCATTCTGCTCCATCAACCTGTCCTCACCTTTGCTGCCTTATCTCTTCCGAAAGTCCCCAGAAGACAACTAACACTTGATATGTGCCAGGTCACTTTCACACAGAGTGTCTCATCTTGTTTTCACAGGAACCATGCAAAATATATTTATTATTGTTATTATTATGCCCGTTTTACATGTGAGAAAATGGCCTCTCAGAAGCCGCCACTTGCCCAAGGCCACAGCTGGTAAGTGTGGTCTGGGATTTGAGCTGAGCACTGCCCTCTCCCAGTGGCAGACACCTCGCAGAGCTGGGCTATGTTTGCCTGCGGTCACCTGTTCTGCTTGCTGTGGGTGGTGTCTCTGGCCCCACACTTCCAGCCTGGCTTTTCGTCTGGTGACAGAGAATCAGGCCGATATTATGTGGCAGCAATATTTTTTTTTAACTAAGAAAACTTTTCCTCTGCTCCCTAGTTTGCTCTGCCATGTTGGGATTCCTTGTGTCAGTCCTTCTCACACTACCTGAGAAACACATGTAGACTGAGCTGACCCAGGGAGAAGAGACTCCAAGTGACAATTTTGTATTTCCTTTAGACTGCCTCCAAGGCCAAATACGTGCTCTGCCCCAGCTCAGTTCACTTGTCTTTCATGTGCCTGGATTTGCTCTCCAGTTTCCTTGGTTCACAGGGACTATTCCATGGCCGACCAGAGACACAGTGTTGTTTTCAGTAAATGGCACCATTGTTGGATAAGGTGGCATGGCTTGACAGTCAGGCCACTGGGCTACGGGGCATATTGGCCCTGGCCTGTTCAGAAGGCTCTACTTCTGTGTCAGAAAAGGAGATTTACTCTCCATGCTCGGTGTCTAGTTTAGTGCCTGCCAACAAATATTTATGACAGGAATGAGTGAGCAAATGAATGCTCCGAGTTGCGCTCAGCCGCTACTTCCAGGTAACTGCCAGCTGTCGGGGGGCAGGCCAGGAATGCCACTGCTTCCCTCCTGCCTGGGTCCTCGGCCACTAGCGGGAGTTCTGATGTCTGAAAGTCAAGTACATTTGTGCAACATACAGTCATTAAGTGGCACATTTGTACAGTATACAGTCAGTAAATCCTCTGGTTAATCAAATAATTTATTAATGAAGCAAAATTGGGCCAAGGATATGTTCAAAAAACAAAAGTGAAAAAGAAAGAAAGAAAAGGGAAAAAAAAAAGGGAAAGATCAATTCTACACAGCAGAACTCATCAGAGTCGCCCCAAGGGCGGCTATGAGAGCCTTCTTCACTCCCCACACTGCAGGAAGTCTGAAGAGCCACATCCACTCTCCTGCACCCATTCGCTTCAGGGGAGAAAAGACTTGCAAAGCAAGAGCAGCAGAGGAAAATGAGCAACAGGACAAGAAAACTCTGTATAGCAGCAAGAAACAGCCTGACCTACCTTTTAGCTTCTTTATGGAAGAGGGAGGTTGAAGTCACCTTTATCTTTCCATCATGGCGAAAGACAAAGCTTGAGTGAGGAGAGTTGACCTCCCCCGGTTGGGGCTGAATATGGGGCTGAATATGGAGCCGAGCATGGTGGCATTTTCCAATGGAGGGGTCTCCTGAGCGGGAATGCAACATCTCATTAGTACGGGCACTGATAATGATCTGGTAAGCTCTTTCATCCATCACTGATGGATGCCTTCCAGAAGACCTCCACATCCGTAAGTCCTCAGCCAATTATGTGAACCCCTTTTCTCCTGGTCTCATCATTAACCCCAGCATACTTCTACTGCCAGGAACTCATGCTTTATTAATATCTACCACATCCCCATAGTTCTGATTTTTCTTGGAGGTCTGGGAGGGTCAGGAAGCGAGGAGGAAAGAAGGAAGCCCCTGGAGTTTGGTTATCTTTTGAGTTTTCAGCTGGAATGGCTGGCTGCTCACAGCCTGTAATAGTGAGCAAACGGCTGTGAAAATCAAGACCCCCCCACCCCGCAATACATACCCCGGCCCCAGTTCAGACCCCCTCCCAACACCAACTAATTGATTAACCAAGGGCTCTTGAAGAGAATGATTTGAGGAGGGTAATTTATAGAGATGGTATCTTTTGTCATCGTTTGTCTTTGAAAACATAGAAGAGTACTGCTTTCTAGAAGATGTAGCCCGCCAACATGAGCAATGGCGGACGGAACACCATCAGTTACAGCACACTGCTCAGTGTTCTACCTTTTCAGCCAGTCAAATATCCAATAACCACAAAGGGAGTAAAAAAATGCATCCTCACTCCCTGTGTTTTAAACTTTTCCAGCACTGGCTTATGAAAATATTTGGGGTTGTTCACTGCTCTGCTCTCTGTAGCATAAACATTTATTTAAATGGGGCTGTCTCTGGTAATGAAGAATGAAGGAAAAACAATGGTCTGATTTTGACAAATTAACTTGTGATTTGGAGAGTCAGTGAAGCAGGGAAGAGACATTCCTAACTATACTAATTAAATGAGCTTGCAACATTTATTTTAATGCAATGGAACCAGCCATATGAAGATGAACATTTTAATTTATTTTGCAGTGACATTATGAAAAATTTCACTGCTGCAGATTATCTACAAAAACAAATCTCATCAGCATCTAGGTTTGTGCAGGAAAATTCCATCTTTCACAGGGGCTTGACCTTCCCCAGTGGAAGCAAGTGCGAATGAGCTAAGTTACTCGCAAAGTTTTTCTGAAGGTTGTCTCTCCACTGAGGCTGGGCTTTATGTTCAAATGACTTCTGTGCCAAACACATCCATTTTTCATGGTGCAGCGTAGATGAAAAATTCCGAATCCATTCTACGGGGAATGCAAATATAGCTCATTAGTTCTAAAACATTTTTCATGAAAGACTGCAGAGTATTTGCCGGCAGATGAGGCTGCATAGTTCCAGCCAAGAATGAACACCACATGTCCCGCTAATTGTTTTTTAAAGTTGCTCCTTTCCTCTCTGGCACCCAGTAGCTATGAAAATAGGAAACAATATGAAAAATGGAGATGGAGCCTAGCTTACTTTGACATTATTCTGTGCTTGTGGCTTTTTGTTTTTTTGTTTTTTGTTTTTTTCTTTTCTTCCCTCTCTCTATGCAGCGATAATCTAGAAGGAAAAGGTAGTTTTGTAGACAATTGACACCTTTTGTTACTCCTGGAGAGAAATAGAGGTGGTTGATGCTGGAGAGTCAGCTTTGGCCCGAGGGCAGCGTCCCCAAGCCTTGTCCAGGCCACACAGCACCAGCCAGGCAAAATGGCCGCCTTCCAGGGAGAGTGGGTGACTGCTGGCTCCTGGCCACCACCACAGCCAGCCTTAAGGAAGTCACACAGTCCAGGGATGTCTTCCAGGCTGGCATTACCATTGGAGCTCTGCCAAGGAACCACAGAGGACAGCAGGTCACCTCCCTCACCAGGCCCAGGAACAAGCCAGGGAAGGGGAACTGCCTGGCTATTGTGCCAGGACTGGTGGGTGCAAATCTCTCGTGCTCTGGAGACCCCCCAACCCCACCTATCATTTCCATCTGAGGGCCCAGAGATGGTCTGGCCAAACCACAGTGCTCTGAGTGAACCTCTGCTCGCATTCAGGGCCTCTGTGTGGTCCTTAGGCCTATTCCTATCCATGTCACCACAACTATTGTGACAGAGAGGAGGCCACCCCTGTTGGTGTCTTGGCCAGTTCCCTTCAGGTGTGGGCTCAGTGCACACCAGGGGAGCTCCAGGGGATGGGGGGTCTGCAGCATCCACAGGAGCTGAACTTTCCAGCCCCTGGTTCTAGGCCTGGAGGGGCCTTGAGGCCCTGTTCTTGACATAGTCTGCAGAGCACAGGGCACAGGAAGCAGCTGAGAATGCCAGCCCAATCCTGATGAAGCTGCATCCTGGGGCACTCACAGGACAAGTGCCCACTGTCCCAGCAAACATGCATGGCACCCAGGCAGCTCCGTCTCCTGGAGGACCCAGCCAGGTCTGGATCCAGTCTGAGGTGCAGGAGTGTAGGCCCTTGTTCCTCCAGCTGTAGGGCAGCAGCTCCTCTGAGTGGGGCAGTTGCTGGAATCTGTGAAGTTCGGTGGGAATGGGTGCAAAGCTCCTCCTGTGCACCCATGGTGTTGTTTAGAAAAGTAACCATTACTGCTGTGGTTTCCTTAATACAGGACATTGGCTCCAGTTCAGCCCCTGTCAGTCATTTGAGGAATGTCTATTTTGCATGAAAAGTCACTGTACTCAAAAGAAGAAATGCGTGTTTTCTCATGGCAGAGAATTAAAGCAAATTATACTCAAATCTACTGATAAGACAAATTATTCCCATTTCTCCCTCTTCCCTTCTACCACATCCCCCAAAAAGCCAAATAAGCCAGTTAAGAATTAGGAAAATGATAAATCACGAGGTAAGAAGGGCCCATTCAGGTCCCACTGGGGCTCAGATGATAGCCCCATGGTGATGTCCTACAGCGATCTAGGCAGTGATAAAATTGTTTCCTGGAAGGAGAGAGATAAACTTGAATGTGAGTCCCTAGAAATCATCTCAGAAACTGACTCTCTGCAGAGGATCTGCCACACCTGCCCCCATCCTCACCCTTTTTAGTAGCCCTTCCTTCAGATGCCTGGCCAAGCCCAAGGCAACCTAGCATGCAGCAGGCATTCAATACATGCTCATGAAATGAACAAGTTATAAAACAATCTTTTGGGGGAAAAAAGAGCATCTTGGAGTGGAAGTGGGCTGGAGTGAAAGTGGGCCTCGGCAGTAGGGACCTCTGTGGAAGACGTGTGGGCCACCTTCTCCTCCCCAAAGCCAAACTATGGGCTGCAATTTCCAATCCTAAAGGCAGCACAGCGTGGCGGCCCAGCCAGCACCAAGGAGCCCGTCTGTCTCCGTTCGAATCCCAGCTCTAATATTTGCTGACCCTGTTTCCTTGGGCAAGTTATTCCCTGTCTCAGTTTTCTCATCAGTAAAATGGTGATGGCAGTAGTAGGGCTTTCTTCATATGGTTGTTGTGAGGATTAAACAGATTAAGTTATTTAAAGGTGTAGCAAAACCTCTGGGTGGTCTATAGCTATAGCGGTGAATATGCTCCTTTGGAAAGACGATAAAAGAACGAGACATGTCACACTCTTTCACAATTGGACACTTAAAATGGAATTTTAATGGTCCCCTAGTTCAACTCCTTTGTTTCACAGATGTGGAAGACTGAGGTCCTGAAATGGAACTGACTTGTTTTAGGTCCCATAGCTAATGTCAGGGCTGGGACCCAGGAGTCCTCAGCTAGGATTTTGAAACATGCTGCAAGGTCTACAGACACACTCAAGTTCCACCTAGGCAGGGCAGTGACGTCACTGCTTAGTTGACAAGTACAGAGCTCTGTACTTGGCACCCTTTTGTGTTTCCACTCAAGAGGAGTTTATAATATAGTTGGGAAGATAAAAATATATCACAATGAATACAAACATCATCTATTGTATTAAATAACATGGCAGAGCTTGCTTCTAGTAAGACGTGGGAGGCTGTGAAGCGTGGGTGGCAGGCATCATCTACACAAACCTCCAAGGTGGCTAGTTTCTAGAATATGGCAGTAGCTGGCCTGGCCCAACCCCACCTCTCCCTGGAAGAAGTGCCCTCCCCACAGTTTCCTGGCCCTGTAGTGGGTCACAAATTCAACCTAAATGACAACTTGTGTGGGCAGAGAAAAGATTACTCCTCTATTTGCCTGTGACTAAACTGGCCTTTCTCTTGAGTGCCCCCCACCCCCAGCAGAGAGGGGAAAATGAACTAACTTCTAATCCTGTTTACATTTAGTCCAGATGACTTAATAGCCCCTTTAGGTGGTATCAAAAGTCTCTTTGATAAAAGTGCTCTGTCTCTCAGTGACATCCTTCTGCCGCCTCTTCTTTTCCTCTGAGGGTATTTGGACATGTGGAGGGAGGAGCAGGACTGGCCCGGCCATACCGAGCAGGGCAGATTGGGATCACTGAACATGACGTCTTTGGCCTCCTCTGGTCCCCAAGGTGATGTCCCGTGTCTACCTGGGAGCTACTTGCTCTGTTGGCAACGGCTGCTGAAGTATGCGGCTGGTGGAACTCCCAGTCTGGTTCTTTCTGCTGGGCAGGGCTGTGTGGCACCACCTGGCAGCTGACAGCCTCATCTGGCCCTGACTCAGGGGTCCACTCTGCAGCCATCTCGTCCCTCTTACGGGGGCCCACTCACCAAATTTTCCCCCAGCCAGACTCTGAGCAGCTTCTAGGTCCTGACTATGCCACATAGACCCCAAGAGATGACTTAAAAGCCAAACCTTAAGATCTTTGTCTTAGTCTGTTTGGGATGCCATAACAAAATACTATGTACTGGGTGGCCTAAGCAACAGGGATTTTTTTCTCATAGTTCTGTAGGCTGGAAGTCCCAGAACAAGGTCTAGCAGGGTTGGTTTCTGGTGAGGGCTCTCTTTCTAGCTTGCACAAGGCCACCTTCTTACTGTGTCTTCATATGGCCTTTCCTTAATGTGTGTGCATGAAGAGAGATTGATCACTCTCTCTTCTTCTTATGAGGCCATCAGTTCTATTGGATTAAGACCACACCCTTATGACTTCATTTAACTACCTCCTAAAAGCCCAATCTCCAAATACAGTCACAATGGGGGTCAGGGCTTCAACATATAAAATTTGGGGGTTGGGGTGTGGGCACACAATTCAGTCCATAACAGTCTCTGCCTGGCCACACTGTGAGGCCAAGTTCTCGGGGGAAATCTGAGAGGGGATTTCTTTCCAGAGTTCAAAATAGGGTAGAAGGGACAGTAACCTCTCTTGGCCCTAGATGATGTCTAGTTGAGGAAAAATGATATGTATGTGGCTTGTAGATGAGGAAAAGAAACTAAGATGACATTTCTAACAGCAAAGCAGAATGCTTGAGACTTGGGAGGCTTGAGTTTTAATCTTTTAACGATTTTCTGTGTGACCCTAAAGTGGCACATTCTCCTCTTGGGCATTACCCCTTCTTCACTAACATGGGGGGATGTTGACCTGCTTCCTAAGGTGGTTGAAAGGAACCAGCAAAACATAGTTGCAAAAGCCTTTTGTTGTTGTTGCAAACATAAAAGATGCTGTTAGATGCTATAAATAAAAATAATGCAAAATAATATACCTTCTTTCAAAATCCATGACATCTGCAGAGTAAAGCATGAGCGCTAATAACTGAAATCTCAGTTCCCTGTAGTTTATAAGATTGCTAAGGGGAAAATGAGTCTTCCCGTCCAGGAGGTTAAGGGGAAGCTTAGGGAAATTTGCCTAACTGAAGAGAGATGGATTCTGTGAAATTCAGAACAACACAGAAAACATTCTGCACAATCCTCCAGTGACAGTTTGTCAAAGAGAAGCAAATCCTTCAGGACATTCTCTTTAATATACTTTTAGTAAATGTTTTATTGTATTGGATTATGGGAATTAGGGGAACAAAGAATCCATACGATCTTTTCCAAAAGCAATATTTTTAGAATCACAAATTATATTGAAATTTTTATACCAGGAAAATAAAAACAAAGATCAGAAGAACTAAACAGCATTTATATATGTCTCTGCAGAGATATATATGTATATTAGCAAATTGAAATATAGCAAATACACACAAAAACACCCACATAAAAGAGATGCAAATTATATTTTTGACACATTTTCAGCACAATCACCTAATACAATTTTCTTTTATAGGCAGAGGTAATAAATAGTGCAAATGTATATTTATGGTGTATTTGACAAATGTATTTGCTTTGAGTCAAAGGGAAAAGCTCCAGTGATTTTACCGTTGAAAGGTTTCTCATCTACCTTGACTAAATTGCTCTTCTCTCTTCTGGATTTCTCCCTGTGACCGAGCCTGAGGTACTTGATACATGCTTGGAATAAGGATTTGGAGCTCACCAGAAACTCAGGCTGTCACTGTACCTGTGTGTGTTTCTGTCTCATCTCTATTCTATGCTCCTTGAGAGTAAGCACGACGTCTGCTACTTCTCTGCCAACCTCTCAGCCTCCAAGACAGTGGACTTGCGCGTACTGGGGGTATCACGAGACATGCTGGCTGCTGCTGTGCCAGAGTGGGGGTGTGGTCTGCAGGGGACCAGACATGCGCTGTGTGTCCCCGGATGATGCTCCTCTTCCACGTTCCTGAGAGTTAGAGCACTGATTTGTTCTTTATCCAAGATCTGAGATTACATCCATAGCTGAGGAAGCCAGTTAAGTTCTCTCCTTGAAGTGGACCCATCTCTCCAGTGTGTCTTATGGCGGTGAGGTGTTGACAGGTTGGCAGGCTAAACGAGGAGAAAGTGGCACATTCTATAGGCCCAGGCAGGTGAGGAGAAAGCCCAAAAGCTCAGCTCTGTCAAGGAAGGGATAGCTAGAGCAGAGGAGCAGAAAATGAGGGCCTGGGACCTACGACCCTTACCTAGAGAGCCCCTGTTTTACCAGGGCCTGCCTGGGGATGCGTGTGGGTGGATCCACCCTGACAGCAGGGATTAGGACATGTCCCATGGGGGCTGAGGGAATAGGGAGCCCTGAAATGGGAGGTAGACAGGGAAGCGGAGACGTCATCAGACCCTGGCTCCCTCCTCCCCGCTAGAGCCCAGTGGTGCTCACAGTGGGGACGGTTTCTGGAGAGAATCCTTGGACACTCGTGGCTAACATAGCAGAGGTTCAGCTGGGGAACAGCCCTATCTCCTCAGTGCCATGAAGCCAGAGGGCTCCTGGGGACAGCAAGCTTACTGAGTGTCAAATGCACCCTGCAGAGGAGTGTCAGAGAATGAGAGAGCACTGCTCTTTGCGTGGCCCTTCCCCTTCTCAGCTCTGTCTCTCAGTCCTCCGTTCTGGTAAGGACCCGTGTTTCTTTACTTGATATGTGCAAATCTTCCTCCAGGCCTGAAAATGAGACCAAAACCGTCCTCACCACACTGCTGTGAACAGATATATTTAAATTTCTTTAAGCTTGGGTGACGTCCTTGGATGAGGAGCTCTAAGTACCAAGAATTATTGTTATTACTATGTAGTTACTGCCTGGCATGCAGCGAATTACCCTGCCCTGCTGTGTAAAAGATGTGTAGTGGGACGAGGAAGTGTGGAGGGAGGGGAGCACGGGGGCTGCGGGAGGAAGCAGAATGAAACATACTAAAGAGGGGCAGGCACGGGGAGCACCCCATGCACGGGGTCTCCACCAGGCACACTCTTATGGCCAGAAACAAAGAATTTCTTTCCACTAAGCAGTCACCATAAAGATCCTAAGATTGGAGAAGCAGCACAGCACGGGGTTTAAGAGCATGGGTTCAAATCCCAACCCCAGCACCTATTAACTGTGCCTCGTATAAGCTTATGATCCTGTCTGAGTCTCAGTTTGTGGTATGTGGCACATAGAAAGCTCTAAATAATTGTAGTGATTATTATCACTACGTTTGCTATTGTTATTATTAGGCCTTAGTCCAGTTGTCAGTGATTTGCAGAAGGACCCAGTACATAATCAGAGCACTGTTTTCAGAGTCAGGGTTTCTGGAAGGGGTCACTGAAGAGATCCAGGAGAAATGGGAGCCCACAGCCACCGTGAAACCACCGAAAGGGACTGAATGGACACTTCTCAGAATTGCAAAAGACCTCGAACCCGGGCAGGATCTCAATTCAACTTAAAAACAGTTGATGAGAGGTGGCAGTCTTGGATTGGAAGAGGAGCCAATATGGCACGTGACTGATCAGTGAGGAATAAGATCAACAACCCACATCCGTCTCTCCAATAAGAAACCTTTTGGAGAAACTATTTTGGAAAGCAAAGCTGCACATAGTGTGCTTGGTTCTTCTCTAAGGCGTTAGGAGCAGATGTGGGGCTGGGCAGTCTTACTGAAACGGAACGAACATCTCATCTCTGCTTTACACGTACCACACAAGGCTGGGATGACCTGTGTAGTTACAAATCATGTTACAAGTTTTGCTGGGCCTAGAGGAGTCTGCTATAAGAAATAGCACATGTAGTACTATTCACAGAGAACCAGTGCTAGGGGAGATACGCCTCCTGGGAAAGATGACTAACAGGACCAGGTGAGAAGGGTCAGAAGAGGACAGCTAGTGCCACTGAAGTTTGGATTCAGAGAGCCCTTTCAGGCTCAGTGAGCAGGGAATGAATGCTAGACTCCTTTTTAGGGGATCACGGGGCAAATCAACATAAGAACATCTGATCTACAATGCAATATATACCCCTCCCTTGAATTACACACTTAGTTGATGTGCATATACTGTCCAACGAAGATAAAAAATGATCAAGTCTTATTAACTAGGTGCCTGATCCACAAATGGGTTGAGGGTGTTTTTTGGATTGTTTCCCACCCAATTGTTTGAACTGATCTGATGATTTGGGGACAGGTAACTAAAAGCCACCCAGGAACTGAGCAATATGAATTAATTCAAAACAACAGGCTTCACCCTAAAACCCGCAGTACTTGAGGTGCAGGAACTACTGGGCTGTTGGACGTGCCAGCTGCCCTCCTCAGCTCTCATTCCCTCCTTGCTATTTTCCTTTAAATTCATCCCTATCTTGGTCTATTCCTGGAGTAGTGGAACTTCCAGGGATGAGTATGGAAGTAATCACTAATTGTGGCATTGGTTGAAAGTTCTTTCCACCTTCCCTTTTAAGGGCTCAAGAATTGTCTCAAACTCCTCTCTCCAGTACACTAATAAAACAAACAAAACCACTTTTAAAAAGTAAAGATACCCTACTCAAATGAACAGGCTGTGAGATGCCAAGCAATTTAAATTACATGAGTATATTTTAATGATTCTTTTCTATTTCAGGGAAACAGGGCAACTCAGAGGCCTGAGAAGCACCTGGGACTTCCAGACAAAGGATCAGGTGCACCTCATACACATGTGTTTTAGAAGAAGATAATTTTGAAGCCTGCTTCTTACCATCATTCCAGACCTTCAGTGAATTAATTTAGATTTAGGAGAAAAATCTCACCTTCTCTGTATATGGCAGAATTTCTCTGGGATGCAAAGTGGAGACAGAGAACCCTTAGTCCCACCTATGATGAGGGCTTTAGGGACTTATGAACATGCCCTGAGTTACCCCATCTGTGGAGGATTAGGGTGGCTGCTCTAGTGTGTGAGAAACTAATGGGCTATTTTAAGCCCTTTTACTTAAAGCAATTAAAGAATAATCATGTTGTTTGCTGGACTAAAAGTTTTCGACAGATGACAAGCCTGGGTCTTTTAAAAAAACACACACACACACACACAAAAGGAGTGAAACACACAGCATGCAAATGAGAGGAGCAAACGCTTTTGTTTGTTGGAGATTAATTTTTATGGCAAGTTGTACATTGCAGATTGCAATCAACCTGACACATCCTCTCCCTCCTGCTCCCTCTCTCAGTTGGCTTTGAGGAGAAGCGCTTCCAAGTTTGAGGATTCATCTTGTCTGATTAATGATGTGTACATAGAGATTTCCGTCTCATCTTCCTTCTCTTGGTCCTTTTTATTCAGTTGTTTGCTGTGCTACAACCCTGCGGATAGATGGTTCTGCCGTGATAAATGTGAAGTTTGCATAAGCCATGTAGCAGCAGGACAGCCTATTATCACTGTACATTTTCCATGGCTGTGCAAACCTCTGTAGGCTATTTTATTGCTAATAGATCCACAGAGAAACAGTAGTGATTTTACGACTCTTTTTAAAATGGAAATTCATGTTTGAGAAATACAACTGGGAGGAAACAGATGTAAACCACTTAAGCATTTGCAGAAAATTGAGATGCACACTCTTATTTACAGACCTGCATAGCCTCCATCGCTTTATTTTCAAAATTAAAATAAGCAATCTGTTTACCATGGGAAATGAGGAACTGTAAACTTGTTGTTTTTCCTTTTACACGGCAGTGGCCGCCATCGTTGGGTTTAATGGCAGAACCGAAGCAGGGTGGCAATTTTTTCCCCCTTAGGTTTTATTGTCTATAACACATTCCCTCTGTAATCTGTGTGAGAGGCAAGTGGGAAAGATTTGAGTATAACTGTATGTCTGAATTCACATTATGCTTTAACAGCTAAAATGATTACCAGACCCATTAGAAGAATTTTAACCAGGTATTTAACACTATCTGTAAATTGCTTAAAACATTGGAAGAGTCACCCTCCACAAAAATGCTTTTATATGGCTAAACACAAAAGTACAGCCCATCCCAAAACATTTATTCTTGCCTTGTCCCAACCATCTCATATCTTAAGGAATTGTGACAAGTGTCACATTTGGGAAAGGATGCATAAGTTGAAGTATCATGAAACAATATACCAATGAGATAACTGGACAGGCTTATCAGAGCAAGGTCCTTATGACATGTGGAGGCTGCCCTGGTTTTTTATTTATTTATTTATTTATTTATTTATTTATTTATTTATTTATTTATTTTTAGTTTGGAACTACTTTTTTTGTGGTAGTAAAATATGCATATAATTGACCATTTGTAAGTGTGCAATTTAATGGCATTAAGTGCATTCACCTTGTTGTGCAACCATCACCACCATCCATCTGCAAAGCTTTTTCATCCCAAACTGAAATTCTCCACCGATTAAAGCAACAACTGCCCATTCCCCTCTTCTTCCAGCCTCTAGTAACCTCTATTCTACTTCCTGTCTATGAATTTTCCTATTCTAGGTACCTCATATAAGTGGCATCATACAATATTTGTCCTTTGGTGTCTTGGTTTATTACACTTCACATAATGTTTTCAAAGCTCGTGTTGCAGCGTGTGTCAGGATTTCATTCCTTTTTAAGGCTAAATGTGGTCCATGTTATGTGTATACCACATTTTGTTTATCCATTCCCGTGTCACTAATCCTGTGATTTTAATATTGAGGGGGTATCCCCAACACCACCAGGGATGGAGGTGGCCTGTTATTCCTGAGCACTGCGAAACAGTGCAATAAGCTAAAGAGAATGAGAGGCGTCTGGACTAGATCTGCAAAATCTGGCAGGGAGGCCTCCTGGAAACTGCAGTCTCTGGTCTTTGTGTAATCGCTGGCTGTGTGAATCTTTTGCTTTTATCCTAAAGCTTTGTTTTAAACATGAAAGGAGGATAAACTGGACCCTCTTAGAAACTGAAAGTCTATTCAGAGACAAGATATGATGGACTTCGGCCCAAAGTCAGAGAACAGAATGTGGTTCCAACCGCAATCCCTCCCGCAGCCACTCACTGCCACCTGCGACTGGGGGAACCCCTAGGGAGACTCCCTGATCCTGGCCCTTGGGTCCCATCCAATGAGGCACAGCAAGAGGGCTCTGAGCTCACTCATCCTCAGCGCAAACCATACTCTATTGAGAGGGTATTAAGTACATTTGCAACCCTATTTGCTATGTACTCCACGCTCTTATGCTAGAGAAATTAAACAACTGCCCTCTATTTTCCTTGTTATCTCATGGCTCATGCGATGTACAGAAGCTCTGTTTCTGGCCCCTGGGTGACATAAGCTAATTACGGACCCATGTGGAGGAAGCTTCGTGGCTCTCCTGCTGTTGCCGTCGTCACAATTACCTTAGTTGTCTATGGACTCACCCATGTTCTCTGCAGTGTTGGGTGTTGTCATTAACAAAGCAGGGTATTTCACAATACCTGTGTAATTAATTTCTGTCACCAGTGTATTATTGAATAACTAAATAACCTTGGGGGTTTGCCTCTGACATTTTATAAGGGAAAGTGAATGTTTATTGAGAGGACATCTTATTAATGGAGAGCTTTTTTGGCATTCCATATGTGTTGCAGCATTACTTACCATTGACAAAACATTTTCACATACATTTATTTATTTATGAGGTCCCATGAGGTCTTCAGGATAGCCCTACTCTCCTCATTTACTCATGAGGTCAGGTGATTTGCCCACAGTCATGGCACTAGTAAGGGGTACAGGAGGCCTCTTTTTGGGGTACAAAAAAGCAACTTTATTTAACTCATCCTGAAGGTATGGCAAGCAATTGGAAGCTTCACATCCAGAAGGAAGAGATGGAATGAAAGGAACTTGTATTTATTGAGCTTCTACAATGTACATCATCTTGCATTTACTGAGCTCCTACTAGATACATTTATCTCATTTAATCTTCATAATGTCCCCAGGAAGTAGGCACTGAAATCCCATTTTTATGAGCCTCAAAGATGTTATTGGTCCATGTTCTGCAGCTTGTGACAGAGCAAGAAATCAACCAAATCTATTGAATTTAAGAGTTCATTCTCTTTTGAAAACATAATGCAGCCACTGCCTAATTCCAAAGCTGGTACCTCAGTGCAATTCCCACGTTGGTGCAAGTGCCAGCCAGATGTCTTGTGGACACTGCTCCTTTGAAAAAAGAGCCAGTGAAAAGCTAAGCTGCTGCAGTTGGGATTGTAGAGGGGCTGGGTGCCAAGGCTCCGCCTCTAAGACCCTCCCCTTGCTCTCTGCAGGAGGCAGTTGTTGCCTCCACAGAGCTGCAGGGCCCTCCGAAACACAGACGAAAAGCTGCTGCACTAGAGTATTTGCTGGATACGTCATTATTTTTTTATAGTCCCTTATCTGTTGAACCTTTTCCAAAGACAAGGAAAGCAATCCCACAGTAGAACCCCATCCAACCTTTGGCAAAAGTCAAATTCTTGGAAGTCAATATTTGTGGGAGGCCTATTTGTCCTGTTTGCTTATTCCCCATTTTGAGTTGCCCAGAGGGAAATAGAAGGCTGGGCACAGACATAATCCTGAAGTGTCCTCTTGCCTCAGCCACGGGCTTCCCAAGCTTCGGGTTCCTGTGGCATGATGCACATATATGTGCACACAGATCCCAGGGAAAGCCTAACAATGGTTATTCTTTAAATATTTCCCCCTCCACTCACTTATTTAGGGGGGATATTGAGTACTACATGGTTCCAAGAAAGTGGGAGAGGAATTGCCTGGTAGCAGACTTTATGTCTCCACCATTCTGAGAAATTCTGCTCAGACTTTGAATTCTCGTCCAAATTCCTTCAGCAGAATCAAGCCCTACAGTTTCCCAAGCCATGCTCCCTACAGGACTGTTCAGCATCGTCTTTTGTTATCTTGGCAAAATTGTTTTTTCCTCCACCTAGATGTTCTCCTTGAGAACTGTGATGTGCTTCATGTCAGAACTGTGATACACATTCCCAGCGCTGTTTTAGCATCCTAGCAGGTTTTGAACCTCTTAAGAGCTGGTGTCCTCCGTTGCTAACTGCCTGGCTTATCCCCTAAACCAGTCTGGGACACAGACACACAGAGAGAGATACCCAGATGCGCGCGCGCACACACACACACACGCGGATACACACACTCACACGCACAATGCAAAGGTGCTGCTCTGTTGGCAGGGTATGGATGCTGGAGGCCCTGTGTGCCTTTGTCCTCTTTCTCCTCCTCTTTTTCATGATGTAATGACCCATTTGGAAGCCGTCCTGGTTCTTTTACCTGTTCAGGAGCTTCAGAATTTCTGCTCTCCAGACTAGAGGAAAGATCACCAGGGGTGTGGTCAGTAGACCTGCTTAGTCACTTACAAGCCTCAAGTCTTATTATACGTTTAATATTTTACTTGTTTTAATAAAATTGAGCCAATATTTCCATTCCTTTTTGCACATAAGTTCTGTTGATCCTACTCGCCCTGCTTCTGTTGTGGGTACATGTGCTCTTTATTCTTGCAGATGCATTTTAAATACTTGGCTCATTGAAATACTTGGCCCTTTTAATTATTTCCTTTTTCCAAGGTCCTGACATTTTTTGTGTACACTACTACATCCACAAAAGGTGCCAAATACTAAAATAACTATGTCCCCTTGTATTTCCTTAAGAAGCACAAACATTCTCAAGTCTTGCACTTCTGTTTGCGAACTTCAATCACTGTATCCTCTATGCGCTGCAGACTTTCAATTAGTATGTATTCAATAAATAAGTGGAGCCACATCTTCCCTCTTCCCACACATCCATACTGGGTGTTTAATTGCCTGTCTCCCCCTATGGACCTAACAGGAGCAGCCTTGTGAAAGCTTCTTTCTCACTTTTTCAATGAAGCTCTGGCATTAAAGTGCCTTCCCCATGTGTCTTTTCTCAGCCTCATAGACTTCATTTGCCAACTTTTGTATTCTGTGGCCGTGACTTGCAGTGGGTTTTACTCACATTTTTGTGATTGTGTGCGCTGGTGATGTCCTCAGTCCTCCACTAAGGGCGACCATCCTGCCCCAGCCCCTGAAGGAGAGGGTTGGCTGGTTTCATCCCAGGCCCCTCTGTGTTCCTGGTCACAACTAGGTGAGTCCAGGGCCATCACCTGACCCAAGGGTAGCCAGCAGCTGAGTCATGCTTTATGGTGAGACCTAGTCTGAAAAAGACGAACAGGCCAATGAGATCTTCTTAGTTTGAACTAAGAAACAGAGAGAGAACCAGTGTATAGTTGTGATGGCAGACACTGAAGGTAGATTTGGGGCCTGGTGTGAGCTGAAGATGCTAAAGGAGCAGAGAGGCATCGAGCAGCATCACCCTGAAAAATAAAGTGAGAGCAGAGACCTCGACAGGCACGTGGCCCCGCATCCTCCTCAGCCTCCCTCCCCGGCACCTTTCCGGAAGCTCCTGACCCCTTCCTTCCCCTGCCTTGTCCACGGAAGTCAGGAAGTTGCTGTTTCTTCTGAGGCAAGTCCACCTTCCCTTCCAGCTCCAGCTCTGTGCTGTCTTGCTTTCTCTCTTGACACCTCCCGTGAAGTGCCTGGCCCGCCTTTCCTTAGCGTCCCTGCGACCACAACTTCCCCATGTCCTCCTCCAAACTTTGCCTTTGACCTTTAACTTCACTCACCCCTCCACCCACCTTCCCTGGGACAGAGGCGAACACTTAGTTGTGCCGCTCCTCAGGGCTCTGGGTGCGACCAGGCCTGGGCCACCTCCTTGTCCCGGTGACAGTCTCCCAGGGAGTTTGCATGCATCAGTGTGCCTCTGCTAAATCCACTTTCTCAATAACTGGAACATCTTTCCTGTTAGGCATTGCATCAAGATGCCCTTTTTTTGTTTTGTTTTTAAGCACACTTGCATTGTCTGTGCGTGAGCTGAGGAGCCATCTTCTCCGCCTTCCTGTAAGTCTCCCTTGCCCTCACTGCCTCTGCTCCAATTCACCCCACACACCCGTCCACATTTCCCAGACAGCCTGCTGCTCCCACTGATGCCGATATTAATGCTAACATTTCCTGAGTGTTACCTGAATATCAGATGTGCGTTATCTCAACGAATCCTTACAACACCCCTGTGAGACAGGTTCAGTTGTTAGCTGCATTTTACAGATGAGGAAACCAAGGCACAGAGAGATCAAGTAACTTGTGCAAACTCACACCGCTTGTCAGTGGGGGGCAGGAGTTTGAACCCAGGCAACCTGACTCCAGTGCACCCCAGCCTGCCCCCTGCACTGCTTTACCTCTGCCTCCCTCCCTGTCGCAGGGTGGCCTGTGTCTACTACTTCCTTCTTGAAGAGAGTGAATAGAGTACATGACCTTGGCCCACTAAGTGGAATTGTGATAAAGTTCTTCCAACTTTCCCAACACTTTTTTTTTTCATTTTTATGGCCTCCAGAATAAAACCGATTTATCTGCTGATGAAGTTCAGGGACCAAGTGGCTGCAGACATGACCTTTGGTTTGATTCCAGTGAAAGCCAACCAGAGGGTTGGCTGGCTGGGTGCGAGTTCTTGTCGCAGGTAAGGAGCATTCTCTCAGATACCGTCCCTCTTGTTTCCCTCTGCCTTCTGCAGAAGATTCAGGGATTCCTTTTTATCCTTTTTTCTTATAGCTCATCTGGAAGATGAAAGGAAGTGAGCAGCCAATTCCAGCTTTTTCTCCATCTTTAGATCTCTTGTGTGTCTCTTCCACCAGCACAATATGAATCTTGAGCTCTGTCCAGCTTCCCTTTCCAGCTAACTTGCCCCAAGTGCCACCGAGGCACCTCTGGCCCAAACCAGGAATAAAATGTTCATGGCTTTCATGACTTTATATCTCCACATTCATGCAGATTCATTCTGGTCGCTATCGTTTTTTCTGGAAACTTCCTTTTTTATTCCCCCCACAGGCAGGTTTTTCCCAACACTTACCCGCTCCCTCCCGCTCTCCCTGGGTTCTCGTCCACCTCACCAGCTCCTCCCAGACACACAACTTCACTGAACATATCCCGATTCCCACAGCACCTTGTGAGATGGGGAGAGAGGGCTCCCCACTTGATCAACATGGTAAGCTCTTCCTCCTCCAGGAAGCCTTCCTGGATCACCCCTTCTAGTCACCACCTTTTCTCTGAACTCACAACATTTACATGTGCAGGAGCATGTTTATTTTGTAAAATTTTGCAATGAATATTTTGTAAATAAAGGTACTTTTAGCTACAATTTCCCATTTTCCCCAAGTATGGTGACTTTTGGGACACCCGTACTGTGTGGCTTCCACTTTCTGAGATTCATCCCATTCTTCCTTGTGGCATTTCTTATATTACTGTCATGCATTGCTGTCAGTGTTTCATATATTTGTCTCCTCAATCAAATTGTAACTTGCTTAAAGGAGTTTATACTTCTGAATATTTTTCATACTGCACTGATTTCCAAAAAAGATTGCTATTTGATTTAAGCTCTGGTTGGATAGCAAAATAAATTTTATTGAATGCTCAAAGTAAGAGGGTTAGGTGAGCCATTCTGAAGTCCCTTGAATCCCAGTTAATCATTTTCCCTTTGCCAATCAGGATTCTATTTATAAACTAGTGAACAAAGGAGCTAACAGCAAGCAAGTCATTCTTTACCTGTAATAAATTTTTTTTGGCATGACTCTGTATGGCTTGAAAATAAAATTATTAAAAATTATAAAACAACACCAGGTGTGGTGGTTCACACCTGTAATGTCAGCACTTTGGGAGGCCAAGGTGAGAGGATCGCTTGAGGTCAGGAGTTCGAGAGCAGCCTGAGCAAGAGCAAGACCCCGCCTCTACGAAAGATAGAAAAATTAGCCAGGAGTGGTGGCTCACACCTGTAGTCTCAGGTACTGGGGAGGCTGAGGCAGGAGGATCACTTGAGCCCAGGAATTGGAGGTTACAATGAGCTATGACGATGCCACTGCACTCTAGCCTGGTGACAGAGCAAGACCCTGTCTCAAAAAAAAAAAAATCATAAAACAAATTCTTTATGGGCAGCAGAATTATTTACTGATTAAGAAGATGCATGTTAGGGATTAAATTGTGTTCTCCCAGATTCATGTGTTGAAGTCCTAACTCCCAGGGCCTCATATTAACCACATTTGAGATAAGGTTTTTAAATAGGTAATTAAGTTAAAATAGGATCTTTAGGGTGGCCCCCAATCCATTTTGAATGGTGGACATACACAGAGACACCAGACATGTGCACAGGCCAAGGGACAGCCATGTAAGGCCACAGCAAGAAGGAAGCCATCTATAAGCCAAGGAGAGAGGCTTCAGAGGAAACCAACCCCAACAACACCTTGATCTTGGACTTACAGCCTCCAGAACTGTGAGAAAATAAATTTCTGTTGTTTAAGCCACCCAGTCTGTGGTATTTTCTAATGTCAGCCCTAGCAAACTAGTACAACACAATTTGTACTAAAACAAATTTAGTGTTCCTTCTCTGTTATTTAGTCACAGAGCATGTTGGGTAAGTTACTTAAATAGTAGCACCTTTGTCTCTGTGCTGTTGGGAAGATTAAAGGAGATGATGTGAAGCACAAGCACAGTGCCTGGCATAAAATAAACACTATTACTTAGCCACTACTTGTAGAAAATTAGGAAGACAAAAGCATGCATTGTTCCATCACCAGCGTAGAGCCACTAAAAACATTTTGGTAATGCTCTAACCATCTTATTATTAAACATAACTGTGACCATATTGTATCCACAATTTTAGATCCTGCTTTATTTTATTCTACATGGTGTCATAAGCATTCTCCCAGGTTACTAAAAATAAAAGATAATAACTTGTTGCCATTTCAGTATTGGAGAATTACAATGAAGCGTTTCCTCCAAGAACTTATAAATTATGAAAATAAGCTCATCCTCAAAGAGGAAACTTTACAATCAAAATATAATATATCAGATAGATAAAGACATATATACATAAATATACACATAAAACATATCTGCAAGGGATCAGAGCCAGGAGATACAGAGTTGCTGAGAGACAGAGTGGCTCTCGGGCCATGTGGCTGTAATTTGACAGACTGGGCTACTCTGTCTTAAGGGGGATGTGGGTGTGAGGAGGGAAGTCTGCAGGAAGGAGAGCCACCCAGGCAGCGCTGGGGCTGCCCCCGCCCCCCAGCCCAGGAGAGGCAGTGGAGCTTCCAGGTTAAGGACAGGGCTTTGGAGTTCACCTGTCCAGAGCTAGAATCTAGGCTCTGCAACTGACTTAACTGTGGAATTGTGGGAAATCCTTAACCCCACTGTGCCTCTCTTTCCTTATCTTTAAAATGGGGTGGAGGAGAGGACACTACCAACTTCATTATGTTCTTTGAAGATTAAATGAGGGCTTGTCACATAAGTTCTCAGTAAATGTTAACTTCTTTTACTTATTCAGGGGAGAGGGAGTCTTTAAACAATGGATCTCAAATTCAAGATCATCCTAATAGGAGGTGAACATATCAAGTTGTTTGGACCTAATGCTGTCAAACACTTAGTTCCTCTAACTCCCTTTGTTGAGATACCACGCTTGGAAAGTGACCTTCTGATTATGCTTCCCCAGGGGTCTGCAAAGCAAGAGAAATACAATTGGTATTTCAGAAATACAGACTGAAGGTGTGACTTGAGTATTTCAGCTACTCTGACAATTGTATTTCTCACTGTAACACTGCCACTTGCCAACTTGTTTGAGCAGCTACTGAACTGCTCTGTTTTAGTTTGCTTATTTGCAAAAAGGGGATAATGTCACCTAGAAACCACAATGAGATGATGAAGATCAGTGGTCCTAATAATAACACTGGCTAACAAATACGGAGCACTTCCTATGGGCTGGGCGTGTACTGAGTGCTTTGCAAACATGATCTCATTAAGTGAGAGATTGACAATTGCTTGTTGTAGCACCTGGCACACAATGAGACCTCAAAAAATATTAATAGTAGCAGGTAAAGGATGTAGTGAATAGGAGATTCTTTCCATGTAGTTTACTTCTAGGGAGAGGATGTGCTCCTTATGCCAGTCTAAATATTCTAGGGTTGTAACAGATTTCTGAATGTAAAATGATACATTGGACTTCTGCTTTAAGGGGTCAGTCTCACAAACTTGGTTAACATGTGTCTATTCCTGAGAAATATTAATAGATCCCTCTCAGCCCACCAACAGTCAGGTTTCCGATCTTAAGAGGATAAGGCCAAACTTTGACTATGGAAGATTCACCAGACTAGTGAATATAAGGAGCTTTTCTTTTTTGAACTTCTGTTTCTGGTGAACTTTGCTTTTAACGGGTACGTCATGGTCCTCTGTTCGAATTTAGCATAATTTATGTAACCATTTCCCTATTCTAAGACATCTAGACTTAATCCCTTCCCCCTCCCCCCATTGTTATAAATCACACTACAAAGAACACCACTGTGTATAAAAGAAAGGTTTTTCCCCTCACTTTAGGCTGCGGAAAAGTTTCTGAAGACACTAAGTGATGCTAGGATGATGTTGATTAGCAAGTTCACCAGCATGCCATTAAAAGACTCTTGAAAGAGTGAAGTTGGTTTTCTTTTTTGTTGCACCTGGTTCCCAGGGTATTGCGCTGCAGGCTCTTCAAAGATGGAGGCATTTGATTCCAGCTGGAGGGGGCCGATGGGGTTGAGATGGGTAATGCGAAAATAGCAGCAGAGGATTCAGGAATGTTCCCCTGGGGTGTGTAGCGCGTCACTACTGAAGCCACTTATGGAGAACACGGTCTCTAACCCATCGTCTTTGACTCTAATCGCCTGAGCTGGCATCGTGCAGCAGCACTCGGGAGACAACGTCACCTTCAACAGCCATGTCTTAAGGGGGTGCACATGGGACAATCAAGACTATTGAGAATGTAAGTTAAGGTTATTGCTTCCAGTGTGCACATTCCACTCACAGGCTGATTAGTACACTGGAGAGCTCTCATTGACATTTCATGGTTTAACATAAAGATTTCTTGTGCATAGCTCAGGAAAGAGAGACAGATTTTCAAACAGCTGTCTAATATCTTTGTCAACATAGAAATTAAATAGATTTAGGAACTTCAGAAAAACATACGCACATTTAATGCCCAGTAATGATCAATTCCAATTTCCAGTTGCAGAAATAGGAATTGTTTTCAATGTGTTCTATGGGTTATTCCAAATAAACATCTGGCATCATTTTATTTCTTTTTAATCATTTGAGTGGTGATATTATAGGTCTATCTATTTATTTGTCCTGCTATAAAGCTGATGATACCATGAAGATATTGAAATGAATACAATGTTTCAATCAACTTTCAAATGAAAACATTAAATTGTTTCAAAGCAACCATTTTTGCTTTTAGCATATATCAATTTTGGATTACAAACTTCCTCCAAACTTGCCAGCACTTTTTTTCCCCTTCCTTATCAGTGATAACAAAAGACAAAAAACTCACCTTGCCTTCAGTGTCAGAGATGTGCTTGTGTTTGAAGGAGATCAACACTTTGTCGTCCATGTTGTGCAGAGAACACATGGAAGAGTGAGCCAAAACTCCTGACCCTGGAGTGATGTTCTATCAGTTGGCTCGTTAGTCTCAACCAACAAGAACGGCCTCTCTCATTCAGGCACCATGGACAGTGGGAGGAGGAGAGGGTGTGGCTGATAAGGGCTCAAATCCCAGCTCTGCCCCTTTCTAACTGTGTCCTGGGTCAGTGTGATTCACTTCTCTGAGTCTCAGATTCTTTGTCTTTAAAGCAGATTAATAATAATAATACATTATTAAATGAGATAATGTATATGGAACATCTCAACTGTACACAGTAGCTCTCAATAGATGACAGCTATCTCTACCACGAGGTAGATGCCAAAGCCACAGAGCCCCTCTCCCCACAGTGTAAGCCCACCGTGGACTGAGCTTGGGAAAATGGGTTGAAGTGAGTGTGGCTGCACACCTGCAGAAGCAAGCCAGAGTGACAGTAATAACAGCAGAGGCAAACTAACTTGGGTCTAGAGGGCTAACTCCTTTCTCTCTCTGAGGACCACCTCAAACAAATAAGCAGTCCAGCCTCTGTTCAAGAAGAAAATGTGAATTCACAGTCAACAGGCCCAGGCCTCTGCTGAGAGCAATAGAAACTAATCAAAATTATAGATCTTTTTAATAAGAGGTCACTTTGGAACCCTGAGGACAGTTATAGTTGATTTAGGCTAGCCTGAGGATTGTAAAGAGAGTATGCCTTTGGTCTTTAAGTCCTATAGCTTCCTTTGGGCAATTATAAAGAAATATAGCAGTGCATAGAGTTACAGCTCTCCATGATACAGAGAATTAGGCTGTGTACCTGCAGACGCACATCTGGGCCAACCCCTGGATGCAGACACACACATCTTGGCCAATTGAAGCCAGTGACTACATTCAATAAAAGCTTGGTATAATGTGGCTTTCCTACTGCATTAGATGTCCTGTCCCCACACGAGGACTATAACCACATTCCTCAGCACCAGGTACTATTTCAAATGACATTTTGATTTATCCAGATCAAGTCCCTAAGAGCACCAGTTCTACTTTCTGTACTCATAGGCGACACAGCATGTGGACAAAGAGAATCAGATCCAAATCCCAGCTTTGCCACATCCTAGTCACGTGACCAGTTCCCTCATCTGAGAAATGTCAGTAACTACGGTAGGAACCTTATAAGAAGAAAGAAAACGAGCTAGTGCCTGTGATGGATTTAGTCTAGTGCCTGGCACATAGTAAGTGCTCAAAAAAATGATAGAATAAATGGTAGCTATTCATACATGGGTTATACAGATTCTAATGGAAAGTATAAAGGGTAATCAGATTTCAGCTAAGTTAGAATTGTCTTAGGCTGAGGCATCTCAAAGCAGATAAAGATGCTTTTGAAAGAGTCGTGGAAATAATGCTGGCCCGTAGAGCCGAGGCCCAAAAGAAATGGGAAAAGCCCAAGGAGTGTCATTTGCTCTTCCTTTTGCTTCCCTTTTAGTTTGGTTTTCAAGAGAATCAATATTTATGATGGAGAAGGCAAATGGTTAACTTGGTGAAGCTATCAGAATGCAGAGACTGCCAAGGAGAAGTTTTCTTTTCTTTTTTTAAATGGTAAAAGTTATCATGCATACAAAAGAGTATATATTGAGTTTGTGCCAGTTTAAAGAATAATAATGAAATGAACACCTCTGTACCTACTGCCCGCTCAATAAAATATTGCCAGTATCTCTGAGCCCTCCTGAGGGCCACCCCACATGTCGGTCCCCCACACTGCCCCAAGGCAGCGCTATGGCGTGTTGTGTTCGTCACTCCCTGCTCTACCTGCAATTCTCTGCACGTCCCTAAAAGATGTGTTTTTAGATGTGCCGCTGTGGTGCTCTTTTTGCCCAGCATTGTGAAATCCATTTGTGTTGTTGTCTGTGGCCAGCTTACGTGGTACAAATATACCACAATTTATTCATCTAATCTGTTGTTCACGGACATCTGTGTTGTTTCCGGTTCTATGCTCCTATGAACGTTCTCGCCTGTCTCCCGTGGCTGGCGTGCGATCATTTTTCTAGGGTCCGTATGGTGAACGGTTTTAGAATTTTGCTGAATTCCACACCTATCGAGATTATCATGTGGTTTTTCTCGTTTAATCTTTTAATGTGGTAAATTAAATTAATACATTTTTCTCACATTGAACCAATGGTGCATTTCTGGAATAAACCCTACTTGATCTTTTATTTGTTGCTGAATTTGGTTTACTTTTATTTTTTTGTAGTATTTTAGGATCTTGGTCTTTATCTAGATTTGGTAACATGAAATGAGTTAGAAATATTTCCTTCCTTCCTCCCTTCCTCTCCCCCTCTCTCTCTCCCCCCTACTTTTTTTTTTTTTTTTGAATGCTTGTGTAAGAGGATAATCATCTATGTCTTAAAATTTGGTGGGCCTAGAGTTTTCATTGTGAAAACATTTAAAATACTTAGTGGTTATTCAACTGGATTTCCTCCTTCATCTAAGGCAGTCTTGGGCAGTTATATTTTTCTAGAAATTTGTTCACTTTACCTATATTTTCAAATTTATTGGCACAAAATTATCTAGAGTCTTCTCTTAGTGTCTATTACTCCTGTACCTATATCCATTTTCTCATTCCTAACATTGTTAATTTGGGTCTTCTCTCTCTTTTTTGAGATCAGCCTTGCCAGAGGTGTGCCTGTGTTATTGGTCTTTGTGGAGAACCACTTTTTAGCTTGGTCGATCTTCTCTATAGTATTTTTGTTCTCATTTTATTAATTTCTGCTCTTCGCTATTTTCTTCCTTCTACTTTGAGCTTATTGTGCTGTTATTTTCTAATTTCTTATAGCATTAATTTTAAGCTTTTTTCCTTTCTAATATAAATGTGTAACTCTGTGAAAGTACCACTTTCACAGCATCCCATAAGATTTTTTTAATTAAATTTTTTTTGTTTTGAGATGATTGTAAATTCACATGCAGTTGTGAGAAATAATACAGAAAGATCCCTTGCAGCCTTTATCCTGTTTCCCCCGATGGTAACATTTTACAAAACTATAGCACAATATCTCAACCAGGAACATTGACATTGTTACAGCCAACACACAGAACATTCCATCACCACAAGGATCTCTGTGTTGCCCTTTGACAGCCACTGTCACTTCCTCCCCCTCCACCCTCTCAACTCCTAGCAACAACTTATCTATTGTTTATTTCTGTAATTTTGTCCTTTAAAGAATGTTATATAAATGGAATCATACATTACATAACCTTTTGGATTGACTTTCTTCACTTAGCATAATTCTCTGAAGATTCATCTAGGCAGTTGTGTGTATCAATAGTTCATTTCTTTTTATTCCTGAATACTATTCCATGGTAAGGATGTACCACAGTTAGTGTAACCATTCACCCAATGAAGGGCATCTAGTTGTTTCCCTATTGGCTGTTGCCAATAAAGCTGCCATGAACATTCATGTACACGTTTGGTAGTTGCACGCTTAGTTTTTTAAGAAATTGCCAAACTGTTTCCCAGAGTGGCTGTATCATTTTACATTCCCACCAGCAATGTATAAGTGATCCAGTTTCTCTGCATCCTTGCCAGCATATGGTTGTCATTATTTTTTATTTTAGCCATTCTGACAGACTTGTAGTGATATCTCACTGTGGTTTTAATTTGCATTTCCCTAGTGGCTAATGATATTGAACATCTTTTCATGTGCTTATTTGCCATCTGTATATCTTTTTTGGTGAAATGTCTCTTCATATCTTTTGCCCACATTACAGTTGATTTGTTTGCTTTTTTACAGTTGAGCTTTGAGAGTTCTTCATCAAACAAGTTTTAATTGATATTATTTTCTCTCTTTTTTTTTTTTTTTCCATTTTAAGCATCTTCTCACTTCCATCAGGATTTCTTCCTTGACCATGGGTTATTTTAAAGTAAACTCTTTAAATGTTCAAAACAAATGGCTTTTTAGACATTATCTTTTAATAATTTATTTATAACTTAATTTCATTGTAGTCAGTGAATGTGACTTGACTCATACCAATTATTTGAAATCTGTCAATACTTGCTTTTGGCTTGTAATGTAGTCAACTTCCATAAATGTTTTCTGTGGGCTTGAAAATAATCTTGATTCTATGGTTATTGGTGATAGTATTCATGTGTGTCCATTAAATTAACCTTGTGTTTCTCAATTCTATATTCTTTCTGAGTTTTTTCTCTGCTTATCAACCGTTTAATGTCTCTCTCTTTGATGGCTTATTTTTCAGTTTCTTCTTATATTCTGTCAATTCTTGTTTTATATATTTTGAAGTTTTGTTATTAAGTACATACACATTTCTGGTGAATTATATCTTTTTAAAAATATGTGCTGATGCTCATTATCGGTAGTAATGCCTTTTGCCTAAGGACTGCTTTATGTGCTATTATATCAGCTTTCTTTTGGTTATTGGCTTGTTGCAGCAGAGTTAGTTGTTCCTAAAATTTATTCTCCCTGCCTTTATAATAACAGAACCATCCCTCCTATTTTTAGCTGGAGACTTGATCTCCTGGACTAAAGACTACATTTCTCAGCTTCCTTTGCAGCTAAATGTGGTCGTATGACTAAGTTCTGGTCAATGAGATGAAAATGGATGGGTTGTTTGACAGTTTCCAAGGACCTTCCTTAAGGGCAGTGCGGGACGTGCCATTCCGTCTTCCTCCTTCCTTCACTCTGCATCCTGGACTGTCCAGATGCTGCCGTCTTGAATGTTGAGATCAAGGTCACACAATGTAGAGCCATAAGACAGAAACAGTCTGGGTCCCTGACACCAGGGAGTACATGACCTACAAGAGAGAAAAAATACACTTTTATCTTGTTTAAGCCACTGTTATTTGGAGTTTTCTGTCAATTGTAGTCAAATCTAATTCCAATGAATTCCAATGACTACATATGTTGTGTCCTTTTTCTTTCTTTTGCTGTGAACTTTCCATATTCTTATACATGTGGATATAAATTATAAATATAATTGGGCTGAAGTGGTTTTGTGTTGCTGTTATTGTTGTGTATTCTCTTTTATTTTGAATCAGGTTTGATGGTCTTAGTCTTCTAAGTAGAAAGTCTAGTACATTTCCATTGAGTGTGATTATTAATATGTTTGGATTCATTATACTACTACCACTATTTTACTTTATAATTTCTATTTGTTCCACTTTTTCTATATTTATTTCCTTCTTTTGGATTTAGTTTTTCCCCTTCATTCTATTTTTTTCCTCTCAGCTAGTTTGCACAATCCATTTTTATTCTTTTACTGCTTAACCTAGAAATTTTATTAGACCTATTCAATTAAATAATATCTAAACAGTGTCAGTAGGAACTTTGCTAATTCTGTGTACAATCCTGAATTTGTTGATCCTGATAATGTTTTGTTTTGTTTTGTTTTGTTTTTGAGACAGGGTCTCACTCTGTTGCCCCGGGTAGAGTGCAGTGGTGTCATCATGGCTCACTGCAACCTCAAACTCCTGGGTTCATGCGATCCTCCTGCCTCAGCCTGCCGAGTAGCTGGGACTACAGGTGTGCCCCACCACACCTGGATAATTTTTCTAATGTTTTGGAAGAATGTAGCAAGATAGTAAGGATTTTTATGTATGTGTTTGTTTATACCATGCCTCTGTCCACTGAGGTGTTTAGGATCACTCACAGAGATGCAAACCTTATAGTAAGATAAAATAAAATAGTTGAATTTGAGTACAGAAATTATGGAAAAGAAATCTGCATTAATTAATTAATTAATTATCACCCTCATTTTTACCAATCAAAGACATGGACCTGCCATTTAGAACTTCTGATTGGCACAAGACAACCAGCATTAGTGCAGGGCATGTGAAATTCCATCAGAATTATAAAACATAAGCATTTTCTTTGTTTTGCTTGCCTTATGTAGGTTTCATTCCACTTTTGGAAAATTTATGAATAGCTTTGGGGCCTGCCCTTACCTTCACAAACTGTGAGGGGTCCAGGCACCTCACATGAGAAATCCTTGTCCTGATTTCCACCTGAAAGCTGGAAAAATTCATTTTTCTCCCATCCCCCCGCTCCTGCATAGCTACTCTCCTCAGGCCTCCTGCTCTCCACCTGGCAGACCCCTTCTTGTCCTCAGGTCTCAGCCTAGATACCACCTCCTATTGGAAGCCTTCCTTGATCAGCCCCCAAACTTGAGTAGAGAGTCTGTACAATGGGCTGCCATCACTCCCTGAGTGGGCTTGTCATTGTGTGATAATTGCCTATTTCCCTGTGCAAAGTCCTCCACCAGACTGTGATGCCGTGAAGGAGGGCTCTGTGCCTAGGTGTCTCACAGTTGCACCCCCAGGGTCCAGCGCAGTGCCTGGCATGGAGGGGAGTGAACGATGTGATTATTGAAAGGATGGATAAATGGATGATGAATGGATGGATGGATGGATGAATTAATGATGCTAATGCCAGTATAACTGATGTACAGTGGATGTAACTGATACAAATGGCCCAGATTACTAGTTTGACCTCTGCCCCTCTCCAATAACATTGAAATATATTTCCACTGGTGAGTCCCATTGACTGATTCTAACTCTCCAAACCGAAGATAAAATGGCCACCTTTGGTGGGTAAGCTTTAATATGGCTCCAGTGATCCTCGCTTTCTGGTGCTCACGGCCTTGTGTAATGCCTTGAGTGTGGGCTCTCTTCTAAAAAATAGAATATGGCAGAATTGATCGGGTGTTTATTTTGGAGATTAGGAGGACTGTGGATTCTGTCTTGGATGTTCTCTCTCTCCCTCGTCCCTCACCCTAGTGGAAGCAAGCTGCCATGTTGTCAGCAGCCCTAGCAGTTACCTGCATGGTGTAGCGAGGCACTGAAGCCCTCAGCGCAACAGCCCACAAAGAACTGAGTCCCGCCAGCCATCATGTAAGTGAACCTGGAGGCAAATCCTTTGGCATAGTGGAGACTTGAGAGGACGGTAGCCCTGGCTAACTGTAGCCCCTGAGAGTTCCTCATGAGAGACCTCGAGCTGGAGGCACCCAGTCAAGCCTCTCCTGGCTTTCTGTTCCACAGAACATGTGAGATAATTAAATGCTAATTGTTTTCAGCTGCCAAGTTGGAGGCAGTTTGTTATGCAGCAATAGATAATATACCACCCTTGGCGGCACCCCCAAGGTGCCAGGCTCTGTGCTAAGCACATTCATTCTTGATCTTATTTCAAGGTTAATCCTCACAGTCCTGCAAGGTGGGTAGCATCATGTCCATCGTACAGACAAAGAAGATGCACCTTCCCAGGGACCTGGTCACCAGTGTGTAACTCACTCTCTCCTCTTCTCTGGTGCTCGGTTTCCTTTGATCTTGATTGCAGGAAAGTCAGGAGCACTATTTAAAGTTAAGATGACTGAGTACCCTTCTCTCCCACCAGAGCTTCTTCCCCACACCGATAGGCTAGTTGCTCTCACGTACTAGGTAGCCATCGACAAATCCTCCAGAAGTCCTCAATAGCAAATATCGTCACCATTCTTAGTTTGCAGGTCAGCTGCAGCTGGTTAGTCTCTGTGCACCAAGGGTCTGCTTTCCACTTTCTTAAGTCAATCAACTGGAAAGAAAGGGCCTGGCCCACAATGCTCTGTGAGGTACATCGTCTCTAAGTCAGCATCAGGGCCATAGTGCCTGTGAAGTTGGGGACCTGAACAGTCAATCATTCTTGCCTTCCTCAAATCCAGTCCAAACACTAGTTTAACTTTTCAACAATGTTTGAAAACCTACATTCTTGACTAAAGCAGAAAATAGGCAAGCAAAAGGCCCACTAAGAGTTAAGAAATGTGTTCCCTTGGGTTTCCTAGTAAGTTCCTTTTTAGGTCCATTATCACTGACATTTTTAACTTTTAAAATTACCTATATAGATCCAATATATATCTCGATAATATTTGAGCTGAACTGGATTCAGAGCTGAGTAATGTAGATGTGCTGAGTTTGTAAAATCTTTCATCCTACGTTTCTTGGACAGCTGCTTAAAAATTTAGACCTGTTCTCTAACATCTCTAATGTGCAAGGGTTTTTTTTTTTTTCCTTTCCTAGTAGAGAAATAAGGAAAGCTGCTAAATGGAAATACAATTTTCTTTTACTAATTGCTAAAAGCACAGGGTACAACTTCTATGACTTTGCCCGTGTTTGAAGTCTGTGTGGTGACACCTTGCAAGATGAATAATCTTCTGAAATAATTAGCAAATTAGCTTCTTCTTTTTTTTTTTCTTCTCTTGAGATTAAAAAAGAAGTTCAACTTGATGAAGTTCCTTATCCCAGTGTAGGAAGGTATGTGCTTGTAGATAGCACCATCTTATTGTACTAATGGTTCTCAGGTTTGGAGATTAAAAACACTCCTACAGATTCAGGAGGCTTAGAGAAGGGTTCAGGTATCTATATTTTTATCAAGTCCCCAGAAGATTATAATGCACCCCAAGTTTAAGAACCAGTGTATTGTCTTCTTGGATTATCCATGCCTTCCTCCTTGGCAAGGTAAGGAAGGGCAGGAGGACATGGAGCGGGCACACAGGTGGGCTGGGCTTGTGGGTACTGACTGTCATCCACAACTACAGGGGACACCAAAACTAGGGGAGAGGACAGAACAGCAAGTTGAATCTGCAGCTCAGGTTCATCAAGCTGAGAAGCAGCTGCTCAACATGTTGCCAGCACCAGAGAGACCGTGACTGGGAAGCCAGGAATCCAATAGGAAGCTGAGACGCCAGTGCAAGGGAAGGGCCAGGGCCACTTCGAAGGTCAAGCCTTATCACTACTTGCCTGGGGCAGGCTGCAGCATGGGAGGGGCAGTTGCACCTTAAGCACTAGCATTGTCTAACAAATGGAAAAGACTCAACTAATGTGCAATTTTGCCTGAGATTTTCCAGGAATTGCTGACCAGTCTCTGGACTGGTCTTTGGCCATGAAAGGGGCTGCATGAACATAACCATCAGATCTGTTGCTGGGTTGGCCAGCTCCTTAAGAAACAGCTGTTGTGTGGTGGCAAGACCACGGAGCCCTGAGCACAGAAGACTAAGTTTAGGATACTGACTGAGCCGTCACCAATGTGTGACCTTGGACAGGTCAAAGTCATCTGGAAAAGTCATCTTCCTGAGACTCAGTTTCCTCAAGCATAAATGGGAATAATGGCTGCTTCACAGGGTTGTTGTAAGAATGAATGAAGAATGCCTAGCACAAAGTTGGCATTTAGTCAGTGTTGTTAAGTTTGAGAGTAGAGGTTTTGTACTTTTGGTTTTTATATCTTTGTGATCATCCAGCAGAGTGCTTTACACATGGTAAGCACTCAAAAAATATCTGTTGAATGAACAGATTCCTAAAAATATAAAAATAAAATAGTCAAAGTGATGTGATCCATTGGTAGGTAAACAGAAGGTTTATCCTGTCTGAAACTTAGCTCAGCCATGGTGAGATTTTCAAGGCAAATGGAGAAATAATGGTGATGAGGACTTAAAGACTATCTGATGAACAAACGAATGAATAAATGAATGAATTATGGAAACTAAACTAGAATGTGGACATTTGAGTCGCAGGATGCTAAATGTCTACATTTGGTGCCAAGTATTTATATGTGCTATTAAAAATCCAATCAAATATTTTAGTTATATCCAAATAAATGTCTGGATATCTGGGTTAAATAAGACAAATACTGATTATTGAACTGAATTTTTCACTTCGAACTGAGTCTCTTTGGGGATCATGCAGACTGAGCCACTCTTGAGGACACAATGAAGGGGAAAAATGAAGGGGGAGCCACCCTCGTGAGCCCAGGTTGCTAACAGGACTTCGGTGTCACTATAGCCATTGCAGGTTCACAGTGAAGGAATTATTTTTAGATTCCATTATAATAAAATAGGGCTTTGAAGTTTTCCAAGACCTTTATCTCATAGTTTCTAATTAATGAGAATTGCATTATCACTTAAGTTAATTATATAATCTCTGGGCTATAAAGTTCAGCTGGTGGCCAATTATGTTTGAATCTCTTTAATGAAATTTCCTAATAAAATATCTAATCGATGAATATTTGTATTGTGTATGCTCTACACTAACATGTGGTGACATAAATGCCTAGTCAGAGGTGCATGTATGTTTATATGCCTCAATACTGTTGAGGCGCTCTGTCTTATAGATTTATAACCTATCAATTTTCAATGTTTTCTGCATTTTTTAAGCAATATCCCTTGTTCAGTTGAGATTTCTGCTATTCAAATTTATATCTAGATTTTAGTCACCAAATGGAAATTAGTTACTCACCACTAAGCATTTTACGCGCAGGTTTTATGGAGTTGCACTAAACTGAGCATTGCAAATCTATGGTTTGCCAATTTGCTGCTATTTTTTTAATATATTAACTGCAGAATTGTAAAATAAAAGAAGCAAGAATTTCCCACCCTAATCCATGCATCAAATGCAGCAATTCAAAAAGTACAAAAGTTCTACTAGCTTCTCAACTGAATCTTAACATTTCTCTCCATCTATACCACTTTTTGTGCAGGTTTTTCTCTCCCCAAGGATTAAGTAATAATGAATAAGCATGTCTCATTGAAGCGACTTTGACATTTCATCTCAGTTTACCCGTTGATTAAGATAAGATTGTTCTAGTCCCCCAAAAGGGTTTCTTTTTTCCTTTGAGCAACTAGGCTGAAATATAGTATAAAAAAAGTGTATGAACACTCCGTTAAATGCACAGATTTAACCCCGCTGTTTTGCTCCTAATCATTATTAATTGCCTCCAGTGGTGGACATTAATTTCCCTATTGCAGCAACATGCATCTTGAGCTTGGGCATATCCTAATACATCAAATGGGACAGGTGATATAATTCAGCTGGTCACAGCTGGAAAGGAGACAGCCACCCACATGCAGGCAGTCTGTCAACCTTAGTTACACTGCAGACACCACCACAGCCTCCGAAACAACATTGTACATTTATCTCTAGGGATAACTTTACAAGAAGTATGGCCACTTGGTTCATCCTATTTAATCTGTTATTGTCTGAGTAGCTACAAGAATGGAACAGTTGAAACTCAAAAGTCTGAATTTGTTTGTAGTCGTTGAAGCGGGGAAAGGGGAGACATATGATCAGGCTCATGGTGCAGATAAACTGGTAAGTGTTTGGTTCAGAGTGGATTATATTTTAAGATAGATGTCACTGAAGGATTTACAGTGAGCCGCTAATAATGTTTCCTGTAATGTGACTTCAGGGTCCTGCTTGTTCTGTGGGCCTTTCAGTAGATCTTCACAAGTTGCCCATAGTACCTTGTGTTTACACATGGCTCTGGCTCTCTGGGACCAAGTTAATTAACTTTGTTATCCTTGGAAATTAGCATAATGCTCCTTAGTAGTGACACAGAAAACAAAGGTAGGGTAGTGTTGGAGTCCTCAATTGTATAGCTGAGAAAGGCAAGACAGTGATGAAGCTATGTTGAATCATGGGCCAACATCAAGGCTGTGACTTGAATTCAATCCTTTCCCTCTGGCCTCTAAGCCTGGCTCTCCCTTGCAGAGGTACTTCCACTTCCTCTGTAGGACTCACTCTAAGTTAGGGAAATGCATATCAAAACCCAAACGAGATATCACCACATATACACCTGGATGGCTACTACCCAAAAAACAGAAAATAACAAGTGTGGATGTGAGGAAATTGGAACCATTGAACACTGTTGGTGGAAATGTGAAATGGTGCAGCTGCTATGGAAAACAGTATGGCAGTTGCTCAAAAATTAACAATTAGAATTACCATAGATTCACATGTAATAGAACTCCCAAATGATTCAGCAATTTCACTTCTGAGTTTATATCCAAAAGAATTGGAAGCAGAGTCTCAAAGAGATATCTGTACACCTGTGTTCATACCAGCATTATTCACAATAGCCAAAATTTGGAAGCAATCCAAATGTCTATCGATGGATGAATAAATAAACAAAAAGTGGTATATCTACACAATGAAATATCATTCACTTTAAAAAGGAGGGAAATTCCGAGACATGCTTCAACATGGATAAACCTTGGGGACATTATACTAAGTGGAATCAGCCAGTCACAAAAAGACAAATACAGTGTGATTCCACTTATCTAGAGTAATCGAACTCATAGAATGGTAGTTGCCAGGAGCTGGGGGGAGTGGAAATAAGGAGTTGGTTAATGGGTACTGTACAGAGTTTTGGTTTTGCAAGATGAAAATTTCTGAAGACTGGTCATTCAAGAATGTGAATATACATCACTACTGAACTGTACACCTAAAAGTGGTTAAGATGGTAAATTTTACGTTATGTCTATTTTACCACAATTAAGAAAAACAAAAAACCTCATTCCAGGCACTGGCCATGCTCACCTCCTCTGAGTGCTCCATTAGCCTCCCTTGGCCGCTGGTCACCCCAACACCAACCCAACACCCGGAATAATGGCTCCACCTCCCTTTCTTTGCCAGTGTGTGGCATGGCCATCCTCCCGCCAATCTAAAACAAGGGAAGCACCCTGTGTCTCAACACACTGGTCTTTGCCTTTCCCAGGCACCCTCAGGTCAGGTCACTGTACACCCAAGGGACCCCACTCCCAGCTCGTGGGATCTCCACTTACGGCTTCTATGTCGAAGTCTTTGACCACGCCATGGGCCCACGTCAGCCCCACATGCAGAGAAACACAGCTGAAAGAGCAGCATGGTCTGCAGACCCTCAACACAGAAGCCACGAGGATCTTCCAGACACCAGCGGAAGCCTGGCTGGGATGTGCATATCAAAATCTCTAAAAATGTGTCTACTCTTTGACCCAGAAACCCCGCTTTTAGTGCCACATTCTAAGGAAAATAGTCAGATGTGCTCAAAGATATATGTAAATAATTATTACTATGGAAACATATTCATGATAATTAAGTGGAAATACACTTTACAATCCCATTTTTATAATAAAAAGCATAGAAAAGTTCTGGAATATAAATATTATTGTAAAGAGGGATTATCTCTAAACAGTGGAATTATGAATGCTTTAATTTCTTTCCTCTTTTTAAAATTTGACAATATTTCCTAAAAAATAAAGTCTTTTGTTTTGCTTTGCTTTTTGGGAGCTTGACTGAGAGAAATACAAAAGGAAAGACCATCGAAAAAATATCCTAAAATGAGTAAAACATATGACAAAGGGTTAATATTCTTATATGTGAAAGCCTCTTTCAAAAAAACAACAAAAAAGCAAATACCTTAAGTGTAATAATGGCAAAAGATATGAACTGATAGTTCACACACAGAATACGTGACTAATGAATATGAAGAAAATCATCATAGGTAATAAAAGAAATACAAATAAGTTGACATGATTTTAACTATTAGCTTGTCAAAAATTAAAAAGAGAGATATACCCAGTATTGCAGTATGATATTTTCATACCAATTATAGGTATACAAATTGATACAAATTTTCTAGAACAGAGTTACAGCAAAATGTATAAAAAGCCTTAAATTATGTATACTCTTTAATCCTGCAATGACACTTCTAAGAAATTATTTTCAGAAATAATTGAACATATGCATAAAGACCTATATAAAAGGATGTTATTAAAATGTTCTATAATAGAAGATTAATAAAATTATGGGAGAGTCAGTTAAAATGATGAAGAAGATATATACCCATCAATATAGAAAAATATTTGTGATATAATGGTAAAAGCAAAAACCAAATGTGTAATATACTATTACACGAAACCATATGTGTAATATACTATTTTAATTTTTAAAATATAGATAAATAATTAGCTGGGTGCACTGGTACATATTTGTAGTCCCAGCTACTCGGGAGGCTGAGTGGGGAGGATCACTTGAGCCCAGGAGTTCGAGGCCAGCCTGGGCAGCACAGAGAGATCTCATTTCTTAATAAATAAGTAAATAAATAAAATTTTAAAAATAACTAAAAATATAAAAAGATAAATAGAAAGGTCTAGCAGGACACCCCGCATAATGTTTACAATGAGTGGTAGAATTGTGGGTGATATTTTCTTAGTTTTTTCTTCTCGTATACCTATATTTGTACTTTTTTTCTATAAAGGTATATACTGGAATTCTGTCCAGAAGTTAGTCTGTCATAGTAACAATATTTTAGAAAAATAGCCTAAAACCCCCAGGTGTCTTGCCCAAGGACACAGAAGTGCAGCAGCAGCAGCAGGAGCACTGAGTCCACTGCTCCCCCAGAGAGGCACATGGGCCCACAAGTGCCCCTCTCCTGCTCCACATCCATTGACACATGATTTCATGGCAAGGTGGCTGGACCTTCTACACCAAAGTGTTCTTGGAATTTTCCTTCCCACCTCCGGTACCACTTCCACTGTCTAAATTCTACCCATCCTCTAGAAGACAGTCCAAGTAAAACCTCCTCCTGGTGGGATGCCACACCTTGGGACATTTTCCCCCACCTGTCTTTTTGCGTTTATCCTATCCTGCCTTGTATCATACTCACACGTGGACTTGCCTTTCCTTTCTTACCAGATTATAAACTCATTGAGGGTGGACCCCATGTCTGATGCATCCGTGTATCCCCAATACAGTGTCTGCCTCACAGAGAGCACTGGATGGAGAGCTGCGGAGTGAATGATGAACAAATGAATGACTGAATGAATGAATGGATGGCATGATTGCTGAACTCTCAATGAGCAAAGCAACCAAGTGAGCCAGGGCAAGATTTTTCTTATCAGTTCTGGATTGGTTTGTATTTTATCCAAAACAGGAATCCTTATCTTCAAAACTTCTTTTCCATCATCTCAATTTTTATTCCTTGAGCTTAGTAAGAATTATTAGAAGAAGAGCAATTATAATTTTTGTGACTAGGTCATCCATTTCAGTTCCATATTTTAAATAACATGGATCCATTTTTACCTTAGTAAAGGCAAAATTTGATTACTTAAATTTGCTTTAGTACAGATCTCAGACTTCTTATACGAGAGGTAAAGCAAACCACCACACAGAAACAGGATTTCATAAAACAAATCCCAGACTTGCAGAGACTTTCCCTCCTTCCTTGCTTTCATCTCCCCTGCTTTTCCAGAGGAGATTCTGGCAGGGTCCTGGCCCCAGCATTGTGTTCTTCCAGGTGCTCCACTGTGGTTATTTCTCTCTCTCTCAGAAAACATTCTGCTTTCTCTTGGAGGAATCTTAGCTCCCCTGCAAAACTGGCCTTGCACGCCTTTGTCAGCTTTAACTTGAGGGGCTGACTTGGCTTTAGCACTAGGCCCTCCGCAAGATTTGTTGTCCCTTGCCTGCCTGCCAGGTCTATCCCGACTGTTTGCCATGACAGAGGAGGTGAGATTCACAGCAAGGAGGGCAATGAAGGGCTTCAGATGCCAGATAGACTGTGAGCCGCCTCAAACCTGGAGCTCCTCTGGGGTTGCTGTCAGGGACTCACGTGTGACATTTTTGTTATCTAGGCAGAAAATGTGTTTGGGTTAAACTGCCAGTGCCACCGTGTCACCAAGTTCTCTGCCGAGCCTGAGACATGCATTCCCTATCAGTGATAGCTACAGCAGGCTGGGATTAGCTGCCTCCCCAAGCGGCCTGCTTTCTGCAAGCCATAGTGTTTACAGGGCGTCGCAGGCGGCCTCCAGGGCTGCCACCAGCATTCTCCTGAAGCTTGCAAGGAACAAAGACTACTACTAAAGATGCACATGGAGGAAAAAGCATGACAAAATGTCCTATGACTTCAGAGATGCCTTTCACGGGAACGTGCAGTCTCACTGTTAATTAAAAGAGTTAAACTTGGAAACTAGACTTTGATGCAATGTGTTGTTTCCATTCTTGGAAATACATTCAAGAGGAGCTAATAAATAATCCATGAATGCTAATCTTTTTAAGACATTTCAAAGGCATGAAGTCAGCCCCGATAATTCTAAATGCAACGGCTCAGCCTCAACTCCATTAAAACGTAAAGGTGCGAACTGATTAGAGACACTCAACTGCTTTTGATAGAAGTCTTAAATTCAAATGCCACATCATTTGTTTTTAGCAAATGGAGTAATTACAATAATATTTTCTTCATTTTTAAGGTCAGATCTTTTAAATTCTACATGCTTGTGCCTGATTTGAATGCAGCCGGAATCATTTTCCTTGCATTCATTAATTAAATGTGTAGGTTGCTTAAAGGTGATTCCACTTTTATTTTCTCTGAAGGAGAAATAAATAAATATTCTAGTTGTCTAACTACAAGGTTGGAGGTGAGAGTCGTAACATTATTTTATTTCAGATATTATTAATAAAACTGAAATTAACCTTATTTCCCACCCTAGTAACTCTATTCTTGCTGAGAAAAGTTGCTTTTGTTTAAAGCAAAGTTGTTTCCTACTACTGTAGCTTGTCAAATCTATCGTGATCTTAACAAAAAAAAAAAAATTAAGAAAGGATTCACTTGATGATAAAATCAACACCTTTTAATATTCTCGTAGCATCACCGCCCAAAGCAAATTTTGTAAATATTTATCTCTTGTGGGAACTATGGTATATTAACAAATACATATTTTTCTAGGATTTTGGTAAATATCTGAGACTTCTTTATAGGAGAAAACTATACAGGATTTTATTGCTTCAAGTGCACCTAGCATTTTAAATGAGCCCCCCCCCCCAAAAAAAAGGAACTGATCTCTACTTACTATAAATTAAAAGGTTTCCTTTCCCTCCTACCTCCTGGCTGTCACAGAGTTAAGCTCTGGGTGTCAGTCACTATACAGAAGTTAAGTGGTGGTGCTGGAAGCAGTTAATCCATTTGTTAGGACAGACAAGTCTGCTTATAGCTGGACCCAGAAACCTCCAGATGCACCACTCTTCTATGCTGCCAAAATACTTAAATTTCCTGCAAACACGCAGCTGTGGGTCTACTTTGAGGATTCTACCAAAACCAAAGGATTAAGTGCAATTCAACAAAGCTAGGTAATACTGGCCAGATAGCAGCCAATGACTCAACTGGGCTGGTCCCTGGGCAGGGTTCTAACTAGGGGTGCCTATCTGGGGAGCACCTTCTAAAATACATATGTACAGAGATTCTGATTCCCAGGTCCAGTGGGAGCCAGGTATCAGTCCTCTGGTGATTCTGGTGTGCCATCCTAGGGAGGAACCACTCTGGTTTTATTTTTCATCTGTTTATGTATTAGAAAGAAAACACAGGGGTGAGGGTGGGGGTGGAGGGTCAACCTGGAAATGTTTGACATAAGCTACCAGAAGCTGGGGAGAGGCAGCTGTCTCACAGCCAGCAGCCCTGACACACAGAGGGCTGCAGTGTCACACAGAGGGTTGCAGTGTCATGCAGATCTGCATGCCAGTCCTGCTCATCCAGGCTGGGGAACCTTGGATCCACAATCTATGTATCTTCTCTACGACTCAGCTTTTCCATCTGTAAAACGGGATAGTAATACTACTTCCTTCATAAAACTGTTATGAGAATTGGATGAGCTAATGAATGTGAAATGAAGCTAATTAACATAACATTTATTACATAGGAAGTGCTAAGCGATTATTATTCACAGATTCTTAGACCATCTACAAATGGTCTCCAGGGCTGGAAAGGACTTTAAAGGTCTTCTCATCCAACCCTCCTCCAACATCTTCATCCCATCCCATGTGAAACCTGAAGTTGTTGGCTCAGAGCAGGGATTTCAGAAGTCATACTTAGGGAACACTGAGAAGACTAGTTTGAGGGGAGGGTTTGAAGGTAACCTTGACAAAGGATTTTGAATGTCATTGTTTTAAACAAGGCAGGCAATTAAGGGAAGCTTCCTTAGTGGGTGTTACCTGCTCCAAGTGTTGGTTTAGGAGCCTGCATAGACCTCAAGAAAAGGAGAGGGGCTGGGCAGGGGCAGGAGTGGTTCAGTGTTTTGGTGGGAAGGGTGTGAGGTATGTGGCCTTGACCTGGTGGGGACCATGAGATAGAAGGAAAGAGCCAGGTGGGAGGGGACTCTGAAGTCTAAAGAATGAACTGATGGGGTGGAAGATGAGACAAAGGTGGGGCTGAGGGTTATTTCTGTGTCCTGGGTCTGAGCAGAATCCTCTCTGTGTTTTGTGCAGGCCCTGGTGATAAAAATTTCTGCAAAGATTTTTAGGGCTGTTCTGTCTTCTTAGCTTGTAATCATTTGATTGCATTTGTCTGTGTTCCTTGGGCTGGATATTTATCACCTGCACATAGACTCACATAACTGTGAATTCTGCACACAGAGTGTAATAAAAAGCAGCTGATGCTTACTGAACACTCACTGTGTGTGAACCAGGCATTTAATTAACTTATTTAGTCCTCATAACAACCCTAAGAGGTAGACACTGTCACTATCCCCATTTCACAGATGAGGAAACTAAAGCACTGAGAGGTCAGGTAGCTTCTGAAAGCTAGCCACTGAGTCAGTGGGGAAGTAGGACTTGAACCCAGGCAGCAGTGTGGCTTCAGAGTCCTTGCAATTTACCCACGGTCTCACAGCTAAACCACGATCTTGGGAGTCAAACCCAAGTCAGACTCCAAAGCCCAGGCTCCTTCCTTCATTGCACACCTGACCCTGGAGACACCATTAGCAATACAAAAACCACGTTCAGTCAATAAGGCAAAGGGGAAATGGGGTAAAACTTGCCTGGGGGTTCAGAGAAACAACTTTGCAGTACTGCAGAGAGGCAACAGTAAGCAGATTTTCTCTTCATAGAATATAAAACTTGTAAGAAAGGAGGCACTTTCACAAAAAAGATTTTTAGATTTTTTTTTTTTTGCATGCTAAGCTTACACACGCATAGAAAAAGGTTCACAGGGATAAACTATTATATTGCTGGAGGGTGGAATGGGTGGGCGGGAATAAGAGCCTTTTGGAGTACGGGTTGCACAAAGGGGCATTTTTCACATTTTTCCATATGTCCCTTCTGTATCATTTGAGTCTTTTAGAATAATATTGTATTTGTATATTATTTTTCCAATTTAAAAATAAATTTTAACAAAAGAGAAACAGAAACTAAACTTCAGATTCTTAGGCAGAAATAAGAAAGTCCTAGTTATCCAATGATATAAACACGTTTACAATTAGTATTCTGAAGACAAGTACATAATTCCAATGTAACCAAATATTATATCTATATATGTGTATGTGTGCAGATATACATAGGCATCTCAGCAGGATGGCAGGCTGCTTAATTATCCCTCATTTAATTGAAGGAGGAATCTCACAAAAGCTTCATAGATTTCAGGAGGCAAATCTGCAAAACTTGGTAATGCAGAAGAGATGATCCAGTATCAAGATAAAGCATCTCACCTTTAAAAGATTGGGGAACAAGCATCACTGGTACTCACCATCAAACTGGTACTAACTGATGAACACTTACATCACACAGGGCATTAACATTCATCAGAGGGCGGGCGGGCGGGAGGGGGGTGGAAGGGATGGGAAAAACTCTCACTGAATGGATGTGGGGAGCACAGTTTGGGAGATGACCACGATTGTGGCTCTGACACGGGCAGAACAGGGGCAATGTGTATGGCCAAAATGTTGTACCCCCATGATATTCTGAAATTAAAAAAATAAATAAAAAAAAAAAATAAATAAAAAAAAAAAAAAAGTGAAAAAAAAAAAAAAAAAAAAGATTGGGGAAAAAAAAAAAAGCGCCAGCTAACAGTGAAGTGCCTGCTTCCAGTTACTGGGTTTCTACTCACTGCACCCCTCAACTCCAGCCCTTCAGTAACAGGGCTCACATGCCAAGGGATGGCAAAGATGTGGTATTCTCACATTAGTTTGCAAGAAGGGAACAAAGCAGAGTGACACACATCTGGTTTGCCTAGGACAGCCCCAGTTTTACCCTTCTATCTTGCCTCATTAATAGTACCCCCTTTCACTCCCAAAAGTATCGGGTTTATATGGTCATCTTAAAATAAAGCCAGCATCTTTCTAGGCCCAAGGAAGAGAGCCAACGATACCTCTTCTTCCCCGGTGCAGGTGAGAGCCCCACTCAGACCCACCCTGTGCACAGCAGCTCTGGTCCATCCCTGGTCTTGCTGTCTCTGCATAACCACGGGAAGGTCTTAGTCCTCTTATCTCAGCTTGGGTGGAAGTCAGTCCTCCCCTGCCCTTTCCATCCCTCCTTAGCACTCCCTTTACCCAAGACCAAGACCAACCCCCGCTGCTCCCGGAAACTTACCTCTCCCCATTGCCCTGCTCAAGGTAGATGAAGGTTTACACAGTAGCTCAAGATTCAGGTGAAATCCTGGATAAAGGGGAGAGGGGAAAACGAGGTCACGAGGGACCCCATAACAATGTTAGAGAAGTTAGCAAACTCCTGGACTGGAACGAAGCTAGGTATATGGAGAGGACATTGGACACACACGTGACACCAAAGCACCTTGCAAATAAGCAATTATGAGCTTGGAAACTGAAAAAAGAAAACACACACACGTGTACATAACACACACACACAGAGGAAGACGTGCTTTTAGGATGATCATGTGCTTATGAAAAATAAAAGGAGAATGGGCATTGCACTGGGCTTTTCTGAGAGGCAGTGTCTGCAGCGGGTAAGAACCACAGCTATGGATTCAGACACACCTGAGTTTGCAACCCAGCTCAGCCACTAACTATGTAAACCTGTTTTATTATCTGTGCAATGGGAATAATAAAAGCACCAGGCTCAAAGCATTGTTGTGAAGTTTTGGAGATTAATGTGATCATGCAGATAAAGTAACCACAGTAATGATTCAATAAATGTTAGCTAGTGTTGCTGTTATTATAGATAGACTGTGACAATGTAATGATAAAGGTACATTGTGACCTTAAAAGAATATTTTACTGGAGCATTGTACATGCTGCATAAATGTTAATTATTATTATTATTACAATTTTTAGTTCAGCCAGTGTAGCAATTTATCACTACAGTGGCAAGAAATTGCCAATCTGGTTCTTGACAGTACATTTGCCACCTTTTGCCATCACCTTGGTTTTCACTTTGTGAAGGGTGAGGGCTGCTGACGACTAGGGGTATGTCAAGCCTGTGCTCCTGGTGGCCTCCTCCAAGGCTCCCCACCCCAGCTGCAAATGTCCAAGGTGCCCTTCTCTACAAACAACACCCGCTCCAAGGAGAAGTCTCCAGAGTTCCCCTAGCCCAGGCTTCAGCATTTTCCAGTATGAATTCAGGAGCGCCTCTGATGTGAAATGAGGAAAGGAAGGTAGTGGAGTCATTTAATACTAAGAAGGTTTTCCCCGCTGGACATTTTTACAGCATCATCCTCAAGGATGGCCCTTTCTGACGGCACTATTCTGTTCATTTCATAGTTTGGTGGCAGGAGCAGTAGCGTTTTTATACTGAAAAATGAAGGCTCTAAAACGTGATGGTGGCCATAAATTGGTAATGGGTGTTTTGCACCATTTATACTCCTGCCTTGTTTCCTGGGCTCTGCTCAGCCTGGGACAGCTCCACCTGCAAGAAACTCGCAGCTCGATTTGTAGCAGGTTGTACTCGCTGAGGGTGGCGCCTCCGATGGCACCAGCACTGGGTGGGGAAGAGACCCGATCCCTTTCCTAGGCTTCATCGCCAGCTGCTCAGCCCTTGTGGAGAAGCTGTTCCCCCTCAGCCTCCCCAGACCCCAGCTGCCAGGGTTCAAATCCCAGCTCTCTGCTCACCAGCTGTGCAAACCTGGACAAAGACTCCACTTCTGTGAGCCTCCCTTTCCTCATCTGTCAGGTGAGGGTAACAGTAAGACCCTCCTCAGACCATGGTAGGGATTAAATGAGCTAATGTCTAATCCCAGGGAAGGCCGTGGGGGGCCATAGCAGTCATTCGTAAGTGTCTACCTTTGTGTCAGCAAGCAGACTGGCATTTACCGAGCACCTACCTTGTGCCACACGCTGGGTCAGGTGCTTTGCTTGTGTACCTTTGTTGAAGGGTAGGCGTTGCCATCCCCATGAGCTGAGGTTCAGGAGGTAAAGCCACTTGCCCCCAGACCCACGGTGTTGAGTGGAGAGCTGGGATTCTGTCGGATTTCAGAGTCTTGCTCTTCCCACCACACCCACCACACAGAGGCCTCATAAATAATGCCTCTCCCGTGGGGCCCAGGGCCTGTGGACAGTGGCCTTTGCTTGGCTGTGGGTCCTTCCCCAAGAGCAGCATGGCAGGGTCTGCTCCTGGCTTTGCGGTTCCCACTGGGCCATTTGTGGGAAGGATGTGAGGTAAGGGGCGCTCATGCTACCAGCCTGGCTTATCTGTTTTGGGGCCTTCCTGGCTCGGCCCCGTGGGTTCACAACTTGGCACAATTACAGTGACCACAATAAACTTTGCCCAGATGCCACTCAGGCCAGGAGCCTGAGAGGAAACAGGGGTGGCATTGGTTTGCATTTTGAGGGCTGGAGAGGAAGGGAGCAGCACCCCAGCTCCCCACCCGTTCTCTTTAGTAAATGCAGCCTCTCTTTATGCTGTTGGGTCTCCCATTATTTCAAGAACTGAAAACTGAAATAAAAAGGTGTTTTCCTTTCTCATACCTGGCTCACTCTTTATTGCAAATGGCAGTTCTAGGGACAGCTGTCCACTTGCTGTTTTTCACTTGTAGTGGTCAGCAGCTGGTGGGGCTGCCTGGCAGCCATTCCCTCTTCTTGGGTCCCAGCTCTGGATTTTCCTCTGGAGAACCGCCCCCTCCCCTCTCTCAGCCCTTGGGCTGTGGGAGGGCACTCACCCCCCAGGCTCAGGGGTACAGCATATGACTCGGCTGAAGCCCATTAGAACATCACATGACACTGACCACAGGATTAATTCAGGACTGGATGTTGGTCCACTGAGATGGAAAGAACCGTTTTCTATAACTTCTCAAAAACTATTTTGAATTGTTTACCATCAAGGGAGGATATAAAGAAGGTTTTCCTGGCATACCACTGTGTACCCCCAGCAGTACATGTCCCCTATTTGAGAAGCATGGGACTACAGGTGAATTCCAAACTCCTATGCACTTCATATAAAGTTCTTTACAGTTTGACATAAACCAATCTATTCGGCCCCAGCTCTTGCCATGCTGAATTTCTTGTCATTTCTGAAACATGCCACACTCTGCCACTCCTCTGGACTTTTGCACAAGCTGTTCCCTTGCCCGGAACGTCTTTTCCCTTCTATACCTAGAAAAGTCTACCCATGCATCCATCTAGAATCACATGAGATGTCTCCTCCTCAGGAAGTTTTTTAACTTTCCAGAATTTTAGCTCCTCTCTCCTTGGTTAGAACACGTATCTTGACCTTGGCTTTTTGGATTCTCTCTTCCTCATCAGACTATGAGCACCTCCTAAATACCTCCATATCCCTAGAAGCTAACACAGGACCTGAAAAAAGTTTTGCTGGACGTGTGGATGGATGAATGGATGGGCCATTGAGCTTAGAAAAACCAGCTCATGCAACTGCCACAGCATCCTGCCCCATCCGTAATGGGAAATAACATTTAACCCAGTTCTTACATAAGTATAATTCTATTAACTGCCAACTTCATAACAATTAATTTCATTTTCCATGACTGTTAAACTCTTGAATGCTTAATAAGGAAATGTGGTCTTCCCTTTTAGTGTACCTGGTTCCTGACACCAGCCAGTGAAGGAGGCAATCTTAGTGCTGCAGCAGAATGGGGCTGGATGCCCACCCACCCCATTTCCTCTCTTTCTTGGGCATACAGCTAGGCTATATTTCCCAACCTCCCTGCCATTAGGTGTGGCCATGTGACAGAATTCCAACCAATGGACTATGGACAAAAGTGAGATCACCATTTCCAAGCCTGGCCCATAAAAACCACCCATGTGAGATCCTCTGTGCTCTTTCCCAACTCCCGGCTGGAAGTGAAGGACTCTGAGGTACTTAGGGGGTAATGGAGATTCAAGGTGGAGGGAGCCCAGATCCCTAAATCACCATGCGGGCAGCCAGTGCTAAATACCCACATTGGACTGGGCCGTAAAGGAGAGATATCATTTTACACTCTTACATCCAGTAGTGTCTAGAGGGGGCTTATACTCGGTTGTGAGAGCCAATTGTTAAATTTTGAGGATCTTGCAAGTCATTTATTAAACATAGTCATTAATAAAAGTTAAATTATACAAATTTACAATTAAAAAGGTAATGAACATTCAAAACTCATCCCATCCTAATCATCTTACTTCATTTAACTACTACATACTGCCCTTTAGCTTATTTTCATGGAAATACTATGTAATGGGGGTGTTACAAACATTTCTTCCCAACTCTGAATTCAATAATGTCATGCTGGTAGCTTGAATTCAGCCACAGTGACAAATTGGCAAATGCTACAAACCGGGCTTTGCCCCCCACCCAAAACAAAAGGTTCAACATTTATCAGTACACTATCTAAGGTTTACCTGGTACTGGAGGAAGTACTCCCCTAATATATTGACTTTCTGTTTTAGGAAGAGAGAGCTTAACAGATTAAATGCACCTTGACTAAATGCAACTTGGCATAAGGGAAAAGCAGCCTGAGTGCCCACAGCAGCCCAGAGCCCTGGCAGATGAAGAATCATGCTGATGCGCAACATGCCCAAGCTGAATGTGACATTGTGTGCTTGAGATCCTTTCTAATTTTCAGAGCATGAGATTATTGTGACAAAGGCACAGCAGTTGTCGTTGCCTGCTTTCACATGCATTGGGTGACAAGTGTAAGTAAGAGAGAATAGAAATACAGAGGCTGAGTTTCAAGCCACAGCTTTTGCTAGAGAATATAAAAATGGAGACACTCTTGGCTCCTGCCCTAAATTCTTTGGGGAAGGGAATTTCTCCATGTTTTAACTCTCAGCATAAGCATATATTTTGGCACCAGTCTCTGGAGTGGACCTATGCAGAGCACAGAAGTGGAGAAGGGCAGAAGCCGGTGGCCAAGACAGGTCCTGGCTGCAGGTGTGAGGACAGCAGGCTTTGGGCCACAGCCTGATCGACAGTGTTTGGAATTCGCCAGGTCTGCACATGGTAAAATGATCCAAATAATTATCCTTTGTGGAAGCCATAATATTTCACTTAGAGGAAGCCAGTCAGATCCTTGGGCAGCTCGGCCCTCCTCCGCAGGATATAAACTGCTGAAGTAGACCCCAGAGTGCAGGGCCATTTACGAAGACATCACGCAATTTGCAGGACGTTTCAGTGCAGACACTGAATGAACTAATTCTGCTAATAGAGTATTTGATTTAATGGCACATTAAAGGGGAAAGGGGCGTGCTGAACACATCCTTCAGCTCAGCAGCTGATGGGTTACTGTAGATATCATAAGCGAAGGAGCCAATTCTCCCCTGCCTTCAGAACAAGCAAGAGTCGCCAGAGCAGAGGCGGCTCATTTTGCAAGTCAAGTTTTAATACAGCAGCTTGGAGCAGAAATCACCAAGTTCATACAGCTTCTCTGCACAAAGTTCATAATGACTGGTTGGAAAGACTCTGACCCACACAATGACCAAGAGTTTCTTTCCCTTTTTGTTAAAAAAAAAAAAAAATTGCTAGATCACACCTGAGTGGAATAAAATAGAAATAAGGGTCACTTGGTGGATCATCACATTTCCTTTGTGAGTCATTTGTTTTTGGTCTTTTGTCCTTTGGTTCCTTCTACCATTTTTGAGTGCTTCCCATGTGCCAGATTCTGTGCTAAGCTCCTTACATGTATGTGCATGTATTTACATGCATTTCCTTGTTTAACCCAGGAGGGAGTTGCTATTATAATACAAACCTGTTTTACAGATGAGGAATCTGAGGAACAGAGAAGCAAGGTAAATTTCTCAGGGTCCCACAGCTTAGTCAGGGGCAGAACTGGGATTTAAACCCAGATTTCTCTGACCCCAGAAGCTGGATTCTTAATTAATCCTACAAAGCACTGTCCTTTCAGCTGGAAGGTGGAGGCTAGCAGGGCTCAGCAAACACCATCACCCCCAAAAAAGCCCAAGCCAAAGTCATTTGTTTAGAGAATCAAACAAATATATATATATGTATGTGTGTGTATATATATATCCCCCAAAACATATATATTGGAGCAAACCTTTTAATTTTTCAATTTTAAAATTCAGTTCTTCAATTTAAAAAAAAAGTTTTTGCCTAAAAACAACCCAGTGGGAGTTTTACAGCAAATTTTTTTCAATACAACTTTACCATCTATCTTTTTTTCCAGGAGCCAAATCTGAACCCTAATTGGAAAAAGTGGCAAATTTTAATGATTTTGGTTTGTTCAGTCTGTAACTGTTCATAGCCCTCAGCTGCCAGGATGCTTTTTCTGAAATTGAAACCTGATCTCCACAGTCCCTTCAAAGGGTTTTCCCATAAAATATGGGCTCAACTTCCCAGCACGCCCCACCAAATCCTCCATCGGAGGGCCCAGCTTGCCTCTCGCCCCACATGCCCACCTCCCCCTCTGACTTGCATTGTACACATTGCCTGTAGCTGGCTCCTTGTAGATTCTCCAGGACTTTGCAGTCTGCCTTCCCCACTCTTTGGAGAATTCAGAATCCCTGCTTCTTCTTTGAAATCAGCTCAGTGTCAGCTCCTCCAGCAAGTCATTGTGGACTCCTCCTTCTCGCCCTATCTGGGTTGGGGACTGCCTCTCTGCTTCTATCAAAAGGCTGAGCTTACTTCTATTGTGGCACTTGTCTCATTTTGTCACCCTGGATCATGAGGACAGGGACAATGTTGTATGCACCTCAGTGCCTGGCACAGTGATTCAACATTGACTGCATGATAGAATCATCCAGAAAGTATGATCTAGTTGGTTAATGGTGGGACAGGGTTGAGAACCTCTGGCCTAATTAAGATTTGCTGACCAACTGATTGAGTGGATGAATAAATGAGTTTTGCCCGTAGTCCCAACTCCTAAGGAGACTGAGACAGGAGGATCACTTGAGCCCGGGCGTTTGAGTCCAGCCTGGGCAACATAGTGAGACCCCTGTCTCAAAAAAAAAGATGAATGAATGAACACACTGAGGCACACAGCCTTGAGACCCTGCTGTGCTTCCACCATCCCTGGAGACTCATCACTCACTCTGCCCTGAAGTACTTAGAATTTGTCTAACAAGTCTTGGGCATGCATGGGGTCAGGAGGCTGTGAATTTAGACCCAGAATGTTCATTGACTCCGTGTTTGACTTTAAGACAACAAATGAACTTCCATTTGGCCCAATACACAAAACGAGAAGGATGACTTCTCCCACTAGAAGGACCCTGAAAAATGCTTTCTGGAACTGGATGGTAGATGCTGTGAAGTTACCAATTCTGACTCAAAATGATCTTCCTTTTCTCCTTGATCAGCTCAGAATAAAAAATGCCGGAACCCTTGGTGGCAGGAAGGAGTGATAGCGCTGCCTGATAAACCACTGGTGACACCTCCATGTGCCAATGGCCAATTGTCCTAACAGGGTTTACCCCAGGCAGAAGCTTCCTCTTTCTTCCTGTGTGTCCCATCTCTGAGGTCATGGCAGGGCAAACCCCCCCATCAGAGCCAAGTCTGGGAGGCCAGTCAAGGAAAGATCCAACCTCCTCTTTCTTCCATTGCTGAGAACTGCAGGCACAGAGAGAGAGAGAGAGAGAGAGAGAGAAAGAGAGAGAGACCCTTTCTAAACCTGCACTCCTTTGTCCTCATTTTGAGGGGAAAAAAGCCAGAAGTCCTAGGGAGTTTAGCTTGTGGAGCCCAATCTCACACACTATAAAATAGTTGGAGATCTCTTACATTTGCAAAATCACAGCTGCGTGCTCTGCCTTCCAGCACCAGGCAGGAGAAATGAGACAAACAAGCTTTGAAAATAAATCTGACTCTCTCGCGGCTCCAGATAGCCGACAAGTGTTCGTCCATCTGCCGTGAGCATTCACACTGTGAATTCATTGATTTGATAATACTCTCGCGTAATTGATTGAGGATGAGACTGGCTTCTTGACTTGCCTCCATGTTTGCTGTCTGATATCTTCCCAGCATTGCTCTCTCCACTTTATGTGTGACAAGGACAGAGAAATCAGAGATTTTCCAGTACTTTCTGATGGGATGACACATACACGATTGGCTGTCCTGAGACAGTATACTTTTCCAGTTCTTGAATGGCAAGAACTGTTAGTAGTGTGCCTCTTTCCACTGAAATATTTCTCCCAATCTTCACAATACCGTAGACATCCTTTCCACCCAGGCTGTCCCATTGTATTTATAGGTAGCGAAAAAACTAGAGGTGCATTGATATGCCTGAAGTTTCTCCCTGGTAAGAGGGAGCCTAGCAGCGCCCACGGACTGACACAGAACAATGGTGACTGCAGGACTGTTGTATGAGATATTAGCCTGGGGAATAATACTGATCTTTCTCCTCACAGCAACTGCAACAACCCGTCCGCCTCTCTGCAATTTCGACATTCAGATGTCACCACCATTTCATTAAATGGAATCAAAACAGCTGTGAGGATTGCTGTTTTATTTTATAGCACAAAGTCATCATAACTTACTTGGCAAAGCAGCTAGCAGCTAGCAAGCACGGCTGAAATGGAAAGGCTGATAGCAAAAGGATGAACGTGAAAGAGGGGTGAATTGCTGAACGACACGGGGGCTGGCAGAGCTGGGAGACAGCCTAGAGCCCCGGCCCACTGAAAATGACCCAGGAACACACATTCGTGTAGTCATTTGTAATTGACTATTAATCAAAGATATACCATAGGACAAGTTGAGTTTACCGTCCAGTAAACAGCTAGCTGGATACTAAGATTCACTTTAGCCTAAGATAGATAGATCACTCCTAGAAGGAAAAGCTCCAGCAGTGTAGCACTTCCAGGAACCATTTCCTATCTGCAATACTCAGCCCCTAGCCGTGACTCATGTTTTGAGGTGAAAACCCCCTCAAAACAGGGTTTTTAAATCTTGGGAAGCATGACAGCTTCCTCAGCTGAACAGCATGGCCAGAGCAGTGTGGGCAAATGGTTAAGCCATTGACTTTCAAGTGAGGCAGAGGCTGGGTTTGCATCCTGCCTGCACTGCTTATTAGCTGTGTGTCACCAGAAAAACCACTTAACCTCTACTTTTCTTCTGTAGTTTACTCATATGTAAAATGGGCTTCATAGGATAGCAGACCTTATCAGTGCCCTGTCCTTACCTTCAACTTTTGCCACTTCCAAATGCATTCTTTGCCTTAAGGCTTTTTCTGGCAGTCAGAGCCCACTGTGCCTGCTCACCTGGCAGGCTGGATGCACCAGAGGAATTAATGCTCCCCAGGAGCAGCTCTCAGTGCAGGAGGATGAGAAGTGACGTATAAATATGTATTGATGTATGAATACCTTGGCTCCCTTGTGCCTTGAGTGGCTAACTCTAAGACACAGGCTCTACATTGACTCCAAGATTTCTACAGCAGGAGCAAGCTCCAGTTGGCCACAATGGTAACCTGCTTAGTAACAGACCCTTTGTGAGCTGTGTCCCTTCTTTGTCTCATTTCCCAACTCATCTCCTGGAATTTCCTGCAACCATCTCATCCACATCATATCTATACAATGTGATGGATCAATACTAAATTCTGACAAAGTGAACCACTTGCTGTCCCCCAAGGTTACGATCCCACATCTTCAAGAACGGCACAGCAAACTTCTTTATCACAAACTCCATTTTCTTCTTGACTTCCAGTATATAATTGCAAGTATTTCCACAGGAGAAAAAAATCTGTGAATATGTTTTCCTCTGTTAACCTTGTAGGGTCTTATAATAATTCAGGCATTCAAAAAATGAGCAACTACACACCGAAGGCTTAGGGTTCCTTGGTAATGGTACTACTTGAGAATTAGCAGTTATTAGTGGGAAGGTTGAAGTCTAGAGCTTGTTAGCACATTACAGTTGGAACAAAGGTGTCAATGGAAGTAGTGTTTGCATTTATTTCTCATCAAGGCTAAATGAAACTGGGTAGAAGAGTCAGATCAAGTTCATTTTCTGGGAGAAAAAAACAATTCAGAGCACATACTCTCTTAATAGAGAGACTGTTGTGTAGGAATAACAGCCAATATTATTATTAATACCCAATATTTTAACTCCAGCTTTTGGATCAGGGCACCTATGCAAAGGAGTGGCCTGGGCACTTGGGAGCCATATACAACTACACAATGCGACCTTGCAGTTTGCATTGGCTGCCGTTTGCTAGACGGCAGTACCAGCGTCAACTCCCTCTTGGGAGCTGCTTCCTCTCTGAGGGTCTATAATCTTTGGGAAGTCTAGTAATTCTGATATGTGTCTCAGGGTATCACTTGTTTCAATTCCTTCCCCTTTTTAATCAGTTCAAAGTCAGACCCGTTTCAAAGCTGATGGGCCAACACCATCCTGGGGGAGTACTCGTGATCCTTTTTCTGTTCATTTAAGGGACTTAGGGATGCTTGGTAGACAGCATCTTATTGGAACCAATGAGGCCCTTATAAAGCTTAAGGGATGTTGACAAACCTACTCGGGGCTGTCATAGAATGTCTTCCTCGGGTGTACTGGACAGCCCCATAACTTCTCTATGGAAAGGGCTGCTTCAGAAAATTGCATTCTTTATGGTGGCAATTCAGTCTCATACATGAGTCCTTGATGGTAAAAGGTATTTAAATTTAAAAGAATGTTTTGATATAAAGTCTATGGAAACCCTCTCCCTCCCAGGTTATTTGGATACTCTCACTAACAAAGACCTTGGGGCTGGCTGCCTCATGCCTATTTTGGTTTCCCATTCAATCCATTTTCACTGAAAAGGAGACATAAGCAGTGAAGCCAATATAGTTTTATTGGATCCAATGCACTGCCACTAAAACAAATATATGTACACTCAGGCCAATACATTTTTATTAAAACAAATAGAATTTAATTCAAACCAGCATTCAATACGTTTTCTCAAAGCAATGAAATTAAGCTCTACCAGTACGTCTGCTCAATATGTTTTCCCAATCAAATCCATTTGAACACAGTGAAATATATTTATCATAGATAACACATTTTTATTAAAAACAAATTCACCGAAACCAAGTTTCCCTTTGAACCGATAGATAGAAATTTTAACCAATTACACAATTAGATCATAGAAACTGGTGTATTTTTACTTTAGCAAAAAGCATTTCTTTTCAGGTCCACTTTAAAACACTAATGAATAATATTAAATAAAAGTTGTTCCAACGGTGTCTTTAATGGAGTATTTTTTCAAATGTATGTCCTTTGGGGTTGAAGTACAATCTAGAAAATTAAAAAAAAAACACTTAGGGAAAAAGAATAGTACTTGAATAGGATTACAACACCTTCAGATATTTAATGATTAAATATTTATTCTACCTGTGTGTACTTAAGAGTGAGGTTGTTGGATGTGTTCAAATACATAAAGACATTCTTGGGGCATTCTTCAGTTGTGTTTGTACTTACCACATTATCCAGAAAAAACTTTGCTTATCAGTGTTCAAAAATATTATCAGTTCCCATCTGTCTGAGATTAACTGGGGATTACCATGCATAGAAAGAACCTGATGGAATGGAAGTTCACGTATTTGTGTGGCTCTTTGAAGGGAATTTCAATTTTGGTGTATAGATTACAAACCATATTTAAGTCTTCTGAAGAACCATGCAGAAGGAGAACTACTCTCAAATGCCACACACCTTTTGGGAGGCAACAAACTCACTTACTATAAGCAAGAGTATCCAAATACTTCCCACCTCTATGCAGGGCCACTGTGCTCCTGACATGGGGCAGACCCTCAGGTAGAGAAGCACATCTAGAGAAATTAGGGCCTACTCCCCTCAAGAAATATTAGGGCTCTAATTGTGGAGCCCCTCCCTTTCTGCAGTGATCCCCACACTCTGTCTTCTCTGCTTCCACCCTACTCCAAGGCTGCAGGATCTTGGGACAGAGCAAAGGATTCTACTCCTGTCACTAAGCAGCCCATAGAATGCTCTTCAAATCAAGACTGTGGGTTCTCAGTACTACTTCTTCCTGTCTAGAAAAGTACAAAAAGTACAGAATGTCCACAGTTCATTGGGCAAATAATTCATTGACCTTTGGGGCACCCTGGCCTTGAATGAACTAGACCTGCCTTCTATCTATCTATTTATCTATTTATCTATTTATTTATTTATTTTAGAGATGGGATCTTGCTTTGTCACTCAGGCTGGAGTGCGGAGGTGCAATCATAGCTCACTGCATCCTCAAACTCAACCTCTGGAGTAGGTAGGACTACAGGTGCACCACACCCAGCTATTTTTTCTTTTTAACTTTTCGTAGAGATGGGGTCTCACTATGTTGCCCAGGCTGGTCTCAAACTCCTGGCTTCAAGTGATCCTTCTGCCTTGGCCTCCCAAATTGCTGGGATTACAGGTGTGAGCCACAGCACACAGAATTGTTTAAAAGAATAAAATGTTAGAAACCCAAATATCTAGCACACAGGGGATTGGTTAAATATATTGTAAGAACATATTCCTGACGTATTCAATAGTATTAATATCAATACAGTATCACAAGCACTCAAAGTAACATTGCAGAGATACTTAAGCAAATGGGAAATATTCATGGTATATTATTCAATTTAAAAAGTTAAAAAAATTATATATGGTAATTTATTTGTAAATTACTACACATAAATATTTCTTTGTAAAATAGACATGCATGTCCATGCACAGACAAAAATGTGGGAAGATGACACTTACATGTTAATAGTGGTTAATGAGTGGTAGGGTTATAGTTCCCTCTCTCTCTTTTTAAATCTGTATTTTACAAATTTCTTACAATAAGTATTACTTCTGATATAAGAAAAAATTATGTTAAAAGTGGTTATTTTTTAAGTATAACTTTTTAAAGTTTAAATATAAACTTTTTAAAGATGGTGTTAAGTCCAATTTAAAAGTTAGTGACCAAATATTGGGTCTGCCTCTGTAATCTTAATTCGGCCATCCTTTCATAAAGAGTCAGTATTCCATGTCAAATTCTTTGTCGTTTTGCAAGACTCTATTTGAAGGCTTTGTTCAACTGGTCATCCAACATGCACTTAAGAACCCAGGCAATAAATTCCTCCTTGAGTTTGTTCCAGGAAACTGTGGCTCGGCACAAAAGATGTGCATGCTTTATTTTGTCAAACGATATGAACTATGTCACCCCAGATTTTCCCTTTTGCCTTAGCTCAGAGCCATGCCTAGCTGTTTTAATGATCTCATCTCAGATGTCTGGTAATATCTAATTCCTCTGTTCCTTTTCAGTAATTTCAGTTCTACTTTCTTCCTCTATCATTCTGGTTTTTTGTTGTGTTTACTTATAAAAGAGACCCAGATTTATTTTGCAAATAGATTTGAATTACAAAAACATCCTATAGAAGCAAATCCTAACTAAATATAAATATTTGGCCATGCTTATACAAAGAAAGCTCCTATTGCCTTATGGGGACATGGTGTGTCCACAGAGCCCCAGCTACACTTGTGACACCTGAGGAGGAACCCCGGGGACAACTGAAGCGTGGGAGCCATATCATTTCCCTTGCTCAGGCACAAGATCCTCTGCCCTCTGCCTGGCACTGATAGGGACAGACAGATCAGCTTCCCTGCCTGCAGGAGCAGCTGGGGCAGCCTCCTGTGACCTGCAGGCATTGGAGAGTGAACCTAGGAATGGCAGATGTCCTCCCTCCTTCCTTAGGAGTCTCTGTGTGTCCTTCTGCGGAGGATTTGCTCTTCTGGGCTTCTTCATGCACATGCTTCCTAGTCATGGATTCAGCCCTTTCAGTTCGACTGGGTCCCTATTCAGGGTTTTCCAATGCCCAACTGTGAGGGCGGAGAACGGAGATGAGAAGGAAGAAGGAGGAAGGGATGATGTGGCGGTTGGTGGCAGAAAAAGAGAGATACAGACAGGCAGAGAAACAGAACAGACACACACAGAGTACACAGAACATGTTTAATTAATACTGACATTTACCCAGCTGTACTTGAAACCAGGGTGGAAATGATTGCGGTTCATTGTATTGTTTTAGGTAAAACTGGGAGAAATAAATGGAACTGTCAAAGCTGTAAACCTTCCCATCTTCATTATAAATAAAGAATTAAGAAATGAAAAGCAGTAAGCAAAAAGGCAAGGGTTCAGAGACTTCTTTTTCTTCCCCCAAGGCAATGTCCCCACTGACACATCCTGTTTTCTGTCCTGCGACTTCATTTTCTCCTCCCTTGAGAAGGGTCGCCCAGAGTCCCTCCATCGTCCCCAAGGCTACCTCTCTCCCACTCTGAACTTCTTCATATGTTCCCCTCACTCATCTTCAAAGCACCCCACTCCCCAGTTTTTCTTTCTGGTCCTGGGAAAATGCCTTCCTCAGAAGCTGTCTGTGCATTAGCCAATCAAAGCCTCTTAATGATCATTTGAGGTAGATACCTTAATCCCATTTCTCAGAGGTGGAAACTAAGCCTCAGAGAAGTTGAGTAACTCAACCTGGGTCACACAGCTCCTGCACGAACTGAGCCACAAAGCTAAGATTCAAGCCAGTCAGCTGTCTCCAGTGCAAGTGTGCTGCCCTGCTCCTTGCTGCTTTCCTGTGAAATCTCGGGGGTTGTCTGGCTTAATGTGCACCTGACACAGAAGAGGAAACTGAGGCCCAGAGAGGTGAAGTGGCTTGCCCAAGTTCACTCCGATTATGCCACTTAGCCTTGCGCTGTCTCCACTCCAGCTCATTATATCCAAATACTTCAGCTGATACATGCAGATGCTAAAAACCTGCCACTAAAATTACTGCCAGCATTTTCTAAGAGGAAGCAGGTTAGTTTCAACCTCTTTCCCCATCTTGTTTTTTAACCAGAAGCCTAATAAGCAGCACAGCTGTGAGTTTGTTTCATCTGCTTTCATTTCTTTTCCCCACCCTCAGGTGAGGGTGCCAGTGTGCGACAACGTGGCTCTAACGTGGGCCAGCGAGAGAAGGAAAAGGGGTTGGAAAAGGCAGGAAGAGAATGAGCTTTCTGCACCACCCGCCCCCCCATGCTTTTTCTCTCTCTTTTCCTTTCCACCCGACGTCCTCCCTGTGTCTCTGGGAATCCAGTCTCAGTCTGTTAGGCTTGGAGAGTGACCAAAGCCAAAGGCTGGTCTGTGAGAGAAAGAGAAGACACGTGGGGGACTGAGAATTACTTTGAAACACCCCACCCGCCATGGTGCAGGGAGCAAGCTGGCTGAGCCCCTGCCAGCTGCTGCTGCTTCTGGCTTGAGAAGGAGTTTCTATCAGATCATGGACACTATCAAGAAACAGACCAGTCTGAGACATTTAAATTTGTTGAAACATGGAGGTGTAACTGTTGATTGAGACACATAGGATGGTAGCAAGAGCATGGACTTGCGAATCAGATGGAATTTATTTAGCGTTGGGGCTAAGCTACTGACCAGCCACTCTGCTAGTGGTCTTGGGGAAGTTATTTAACCTCTCTGAACCTCAGCTTCTCATCTTTAAAATGAGACACTAGCACAAAGTGGGCTCTCAATAGATATATACAGTTGAAATGAAATGTGCATATTCAAAATCATTTGGGTTGCTGGTTGAAAATAAGCAGAATAGCTCAATTCCTGTCCATCTGGAATCCAATTGTCCAGTTTGGAGTTTCAAAGGCAACAAAGACCCTAATGACTGAATATCATTGGGATAATCCTAAAATTTATTAGGTGATCTGCAAGCTCCACGATGACTGTATAGTGGAGGCAATACACAATGCACATAGTCAGACCTCCCTAAGGGTTTGTTGGACTGATTTGAATTTGCAGTACACTTACTTATGAGGAATTGTTGCATGAACACACATACCACACACACACATATACACAACACACACAACCATGAAATTCACACTGTAATAAGGAAGGTCAAATCATTACATTCAACCAAAATGAGCTCCTGCAGAGTTCAGCAATGAGTCTAAGTTTTCTCTCTACTATCCTAACAGGCTAGAGTATGCACAGGCTTTTAAATAATGTATTTATTATCCAAATACTAGCAGACATTTAACTGAAATCTGGAAGCATTTTGTCAAGGAGCAAAAGAACTAACTAAAGAGAGAGAAAAGTGGCCTTTCACAGCTATTTTACCACATCACAACTTCAGCAAAACCAGCCCTGTCCTTGCGTTGTCCCTGATGGCTCTGCCAGCAGAGACAGTGAACTGGAGCAGATTTAGGTTTTGAAATGCCGCCTAATATCATTTGGACAAATTAGCTTACATGGCTGGACATTGTGCTCCAGCCACAGAGAATGTTCTCTTCTTGTCAGAAGCTCTGACAGCCCACTACCACGGTGAAACATCAGGAACCTCTTAACATTTTTCTTGATTTCTTTAAGAGTGAACATTAGACATATTAAGAACAACAACCCAATCATTAAGCCCGGTGCAGTTCTCCTAGGAGCCAGCTCTATCGCTTTAATCAGATTGTGGACAACTCATTCTCATCCTGGCCATCTATCTTCTTTGTTTACACACACACCAAGTGGCATTCTTCTTAGCATCAAAAAATAGTAATCAAAATTGAGAACAACAAAAGGCCTTTCATTATTTACAGTGTTAAGTAACATCTATTTGCTTTCATTAGTTTCCAAACAACGGAGTACACTGGTTCTGATTAAACCTGGCATGTGTTAATTATATCCGAGGTCTGGGGCTGTTTTGTCTACAATAAAGGATTACTTAAGGTGAAGTCTGAGCTGAAATTTGAGGCGCCCAGGCCTCAGAAGTCACTTGCCTCTATGTGTTTCCTTAGTGAAAGTTTCCAGCCTCAGCATGGCAGAAGCGGATGTGAGCTTGTCACAGAAAGTTACGGGGTTTTTTGGTTTGGTTTTGTTTTTAAGTCCACGGCTTTATCGCCCGTTTTATGGGCTAGAGTTAAATGGCAGTACAATGCAGTTTGCTCTCTTACTGCTCAGTGCTAACAGCCATGATGAGCCGTAATTAGAAGTAAAAACCACCACATAAATAATGTGGCAGAAAAATTGCCACTATGAGAAGCCAGACTTTGGCTAGGGGAAACTTCAGCCAGTCCTGAGTATCCATCATACTTAAGGGGCACCGCATGTTTTAGCCCATATTTGTCTTACTAAAGCCAAGATGGGAGCCATTTAGACTTTCAAACAAGCTTTTAAAAATAGAGAATGCAGGTTTAAACACACTGTCCGCTGCTGAGTATGATGTAGAAACCCATCGCCTGGAGGCCAAGACAGCGGCAAGGGCTGGAAGGGAGAGCCGTGGGAGCCCAGAGTTGAGGAAGGGGAAAGAAACAGGAGAGGAAGAGGAGGCCTGGACTTCCCCCAGCAGGGAGGTCTAGAAATATTTCACTCCAGAGCTGGAGAGTCCCTGCACACCATTGAGCACAGGAGCTTAGACTTCCACTGCGGGGACGAGTAAGGCTGGGTGCCTTGCCAATTTAGCTTTCATGACCTGCTCTCAGTAACAAAGTGGGAGCGGGAGACTAGCATTTTTCAGCACCTACCATCTTCTTAGCATTTTATGTCTATTTTCTTTAATTCTCATAACAGCCTTAGGAAGTCAAGGAAAAGGAAGAGAAAATAAATTGTGTTCTGCACCTGAAAAATGGCGTTGAAAAAACAAGGACTGACAGCTAGCTTTCTGCATTTGACCAGAGTAGGCCCGCCCATTTGCAAAGAAGCAACAGATAAGAATTAACTTTGGGACAGAGGCAAATCCCATGGATGCTACAGAATAATCAGAGCAATTTCCTTTTTTCTTGACGTAACTTCTCTTGTACAGGGCATTAGGAAACAAACCCAAGAGAGTAAACTGGTAACAGAAGGAACATGCTTTGTAGTGGAGTGTTTTTCAAAGCCTGCATCACTTTAAAAAATTGATTTAACTATATTCATTTGCTTTTTAAAATAAATCATATGTATTTTTTGATTGATCAGCCAGAATAGCTAAGGTGTGAGCTTCATATGCAACGAAAAGGAACATTCTTCTGGGTATTCTAAAAGTCTACATTCTCTAAAGAGGATGTTGTCTAAAGAGGATGGTTTGCTTTCTCCTTTTCTTCCTTCCTTTGCAAAATCAATCAAACAAACAAAAATAAAAATCAAAGCAAAAAAAATTTATCAAAACCCCTGTGTCGAGGAGTTTTGTTTTGTTTTAGATGTATCTGGTATTAAACACTGCATTTAGTGAAGTGGCTTCAAACTTAAGTAGGTAATACAGCTCCATTTCACATGTGGATTTTGTCTGCATTTACATCTTTGCAGGCCTCATACGGTGTGACATTGGACATTTTTAAAATTAAGATATAAAGTGCTCATTTTTTTTTTGTGGATCTGACAAATTTACTACATGTCTCAGAAAACACATAGCTTTGCCAAAGTTGGTGAGTAGCCCAGCATGGTTTATCTCCAGCCCACAGCTCTTTCCATGAATTCAATACTGCAGGCACAATTTAATGCAAACCCAATTTATGACTTAATGCTCTAGGGACCGTAGTGGGAGATTGTTACATTATTCTTTTCTAATCCTATTTGTGTTTTAATTTGCTAAGTCTGTAATGAGGTGCATGCCTTGAATAGATTCAAGATCTTTCACATCGCTTTTGACTTTGTTTAATATAATAGATTTTACAGTTTGTATTAAATACCCAGGTGCTTCGGTCAGTATTATCTCTTTATTTTCTCAACTAGAGTGAATAAAATTACACGATGAAAGTAACTGCGTACATGTTTCCTTGTTTATTGTAATGGTTTATTTCCTATTATAATTCTTGATTCAAATTACATCTAGTTCTCCAAAAGTCAATTCTCCGTGGGCTCTTATTCCTCTTTCCAAATAATTGTTAGCCTCTGAGGAGAATGGAGTCTTGGCTGACAATTGATTAGTTGAATAATAATAGAATATTTTCTAGTCTAATTTATGATACTTCAATTAAACAGCAAGGAAGAACATCAGGAAGGAAGGAAGGAAAGAAAGAAGGAAGGAGGGAAGGGAGGGGAGGAGGGAGGGAGCGAAGGGGGAATGAAGGTACTGTATCACTATATGCTACTATTTTGCTTCTGCTGTTGGGCTGAAATGGACCGTCCCTAATCAGAGCTGCTACATCACCCAACTCCACAGTGTGTCATTTGCTGTCCATAACTGTGTTATAGCCAATTATAGCTAAATTCTCTATTCTGTATGCACAATCAAAGGGCGTCTGGAATGCATTTTGCTATTTTCTGAATCCTATTATTGCAGATATGTTTATTACATTCAGAAGATGGCTTTCTGAAATTACATTGGAATTGTATGACCCACCTGCCATTTACAAACAAAAGGACCTAAGCATTTCTTAACAAGGAGAAAGTTCATTTAGTTCTTTCCCGGCAACTTTTCTCCTGTTATTTTCTTTCATGAGCATTTTTATCAGACTCGTTGGACAAGCCTCTATATATTTGTAAAAATACCTAAGCTCTCCAGTTAATGTTTATTTTTAAACTAATAACCCAGCAGGTCAAAAAGGAGTTGCAAACCAGTTTTTTTTTTTTTTTTTTGTGACTCCTGTGGTGGATGCCAGCTACAATATTCACTGTTAAAAATTTCTCGAACTATGAATAAAGTGATTGTAAAACAAATCCCAAATTATAACGATGTGATAGCCCTGAAATAGTTCCTTTAGGTTACCTGTCAAAAGAAGAAATTTTCAAGTTATAGCCTTAAGTTTCATTTGGGGCCATTTTAAGAGGAGAGTGAGTGGTATTAGAAAGACACATGATATCTATTTGAAATCGTAGCATCTCATCATTAATTATTAAGGGAAAAATGAAAGTGTTTCTAAACCAAATGCTTTCCTTGTCCCTTCTGCTAAAGTTTATGCTTTTAAATTCCTACCCCCGCCCCCCAAGCTTACTTTATTACTGGTGTTTGCCTCCACAGAGCCAGGGGATATTACTACCTTTTTATTTGCTATTTTTACAGGACCCAACAAAGTGCTTTTAAAATACATAACCACTTAATTCAAGTCAAGCTTCTTCAATACACCTTTCATTCAAGCCCTTTCTAATTTGTTTTCCTCCAGCCAGGAGCCTGGAGAAGACACTGTGATTTATGTTTTCATTTATTTATTTTATTTGGGCTTTTCATTTAAGAAAAGAAATTCTGCCCAACCCCCACCACCCTCAATTCTACATCATCTCACCCCACCCCACACCTCTATATTTGGACCATTAAGACTTTCTCAAGGCCAGACTTCAGAGTTTTAAATTGATGTCTTGGGAGTTTTGACCACAGTGTGGGTGAGGCTTGGCCTGGGCTCCCTGCACCACTTAGAGTGGCAACAACCCAGGGCTTCACAGTCCCATCTTCTTGAGGGCAGCGGCTTTGTCTTTTTCGTCCTTTATCACTTCACACCTTGCCCAGTAAAGAGCTCCCAGTACAGAGCATTGTAGGAATTCAGTCTTTTCCCAAAGATGAGAGATGCTTTGCCACGGAGCTTAAATTTCCACAAAGATAAGACGACAGGTGTGTGCCTCGGCAGCAGGCAGGACAGTATTGTTCAAATTAAGGTATTGTTTTTGTTTGGGGGTTGGAGCTGGGAGGTGGAAAAAATTTCTACATGACCTTTAAGAGCTCGGGCTTGCGTATTTACAGCAGCCATGGACTGGAGTCTCGGTGACTTTGAGTTACTCCTCTCTACACTGATTCATGGATTCACCAGTCTGTCAGCAAATACTTATTAGGCACCTACTATATGCCAGGTACTGAGTGGGTAGCAGGTATTGACCTAGACATGATTCCTGCTGCACTGATCTAGTGGGGCAAACAGACAAGCATTTACAATAAAGTATGATAAGCATGATGATAGGGGAACCCAGGGAAACAGTCCCCCCCAAAAAAGTGATGTATAAGTGACAGGAGATCAGTTTCCTCAAGCATAAAAGGGAGGGTAATACAATACCTGCCTCATGGGGTCCCTATGAGACTAAATAAGATAGTATACAACTAGGGTTTCGGATTGCTGCCTGCATAAAGTAAAAACCTGGAAAAAAATTGGTAAAGTAATTATTGTCATTATTGCTAAGTACGGCCCCAGGATTCCTGAAGAAATTAATATTAGAGAATCATGACATTTCACCTGCAAGAATATGCAAGCATTAACCTATAGTTCTAATTCTTTTTTATAGAGAGAACTAAACAATAATGTTGTCTATAGAACATTAAAGTAAATTTGAAGATAAATGAACTAAAATTAATAGGCTCTCTCAAGTAAAAATTGCTGAGCAATTGAGTCTTTATCAAACACCAGCTTCTCTGGGGCAGAAAGAAATCAGACAGCTTGGTTCCATCCACTTCAAAGGAGGACTCATCTTCCCACTGAGTCTTGGACATCCCCAGCAGAAGAATTTTTCCCCAAAGAATTCTTACCAGTTTATTAAATGTAATAAAATTTACTTTCATTTAAAGATAGCCAAGAAGCATTTTTAAATGAATATTTATATACTGGGAATCATATTTGCTCATTGTAACTTCAGAAATGCATTCCCACAGAAACAAAGCGTGGCTCTACCTACAATCAAACAAAATCAGCCTTGAGAGACCATGGTTCAGTCCAAGAAGTGTGATGCCTTCTTGGCAGTGTGGGTAATGGAGTTCTCCAACACAACTCCTTGAAATAAGAAGACAATCAAGTACTAACGCACATGATCTTTGAATACTTACACAGATGTCACAAATATTTGGGGAAAATTATCTGTTAGCTGAGCTGCAGCAGAATTCCTTTTAGGGGAAGGAACTGCCTTCATTGTAGCAAACACTTAGATGGCCCATTTTGGTGGCCTTCATACATTGTCCAAGACAGAGGTAAATTGCTCTACATAATAACACTGGAGGAATTTTGGGGTTTGGGGAGCATCCCAAGAAGCAAACAGAGGGGAAGAAAGTTTTGATAGAGAGTGACAGAGCAGCTAGTCAGTGCTAAGAGACATTTAGGAAGAAAGCTGCCAGAGAGGTTTACCTTGGCATGGGTATGATAGAGGAACCATTATGAAAAATGATGTCTAATCTTCAATTCTTAGCAATTATTTATTTGCCAAACTGGATTGCTAGGTAACATCTGCTACACACACATATGCATGCACATGTACACACAGGGAATTGTCCCAATAGGTCTATATACATTGCATTATATTAACATTAATAGTGATTGGAGACCCTGAAGGGAACTGGCAGTGTCTTGGTGGCCACAGGGCACCAAGAGAGATTAGAGATCAGCAGGAACAAAGGGTTGGAGGAAAAGACCATAAGAATGTGAGTCTCTAGAAAGTTATAGAAATCATGGGCAAGACCATGAGATTCGTACAATGCACAGACAAAAGAATTTGAGCTAGTTTTACCCCACCTGAGCTGTATATCTCTATAAAAAATACATCAAGCCCTATTCTTTTACTGGAAATTCTTACTACGTCAAGGAAACCTGAAAGTTGAAGCCCTCATTTTAGATTTTGGATTAACTGACAAGTTGAAAAGATGAACTGGAGCTACTTTTTCAGAGTTTCAGAGATGCCAGCAACAGCTCTTTTGCATTCTAATAGTACTGCCTCTTTAAGTATTAATAGGAGAACACTGCCATCAATGAATCGTTGCTGATCTAATGACTAATTGATGGCAAAGAATCTCTAATGACCTAATAGCTCATTAGGGTTGACTGAGCCAGCAGGGGTCTTTGAAAATGTTTTTTATTCTACTCTGAGGCTTTTTAAGATTTCCTGTAGATAGATCAGACCACTGCCCAGCTTATTAAACCTACAAATGTGAAACCACAAGAATAGGGCAGATCTATACAAATATACCATGGAAGTATAAAGGCAAACATGAAACCCATGCGACAGAGATGTGTCACACTGCCAAAATCACATTATGGGAAGCTCGAAAGAGACATGCTGGGAACCAAATGGATTCCCAAAATGTAATGACTTATGCCAAGAATTGAGTTGTCACCATGATAGTATGGAAACAGCTTCAGGGTGTGTAAATTCACCATTCACTCATCATTTAATAAATCAATGTTTATTAAATACCTATTACCCATATGGTAGTGTATATAAATGCTTTATATACATTATATCTATTTATACAATTGCTGTGGTCATTCACATATGAGAAAATTTAGGCTCTGGCAAGGTAGGAGGCTTGAATGAGTTCCACAACATGTGCTTTATATATCATAAGCCAGTAAGGAACATATCTAGGACTCAAATCCAGGTCTCTCTCCAACATTCCTACTTTTTGTTTTTTTTTTGTCTCACCACATTGTTCCCTATTAGAGTTAAAGCAACCCAAGCACTTTATTTTTTGGAAAAAATATTTGTCTCTAAAGATATAAGGAAAGGTGCTTACTGTTAGTATCCATTTAAAAAGAATAGCCAATTCCGAATTTTATGGCAAAGATAGCATGAATAATTAAAATACTCAGGTAAGCCCCCAGTGATGGTGATGAAGAATTCTCATTCAGCTCTTCCTTCAGAGTCAGGCACTCCTGGGCTGTTCCCAGGATAGGATGCCCAGTGGATGGATGAGTTTCCTTCCTGGCATCAAACCCTACCCACTGATGGAACTGGAACTGCCAAGAAACAGGGTGAGAGATGAGAAGCAAACACCCTGGAAGATCAACTCTGTGTGTGGAAGTGTCTCATTAAATTTGAGAAGACACTGATTATAATATTTTTCTTCAGCATAACAAACTCCAACTTACGTTTAACTGAACTGAAGTTCTAACTGAAAACAGTCATTACAGAAGCAACCAGTGTATCAAGAGCACGGCTAACGGATAGATTTCAAGAGAAAGGTATGTCCATAAACTTGGCCAAAATATTTATTCTCAAATTCCCATCGGCCGTGGCTAAGGGCTACTCCCTGGGGCATTAATTCCCTGGCACTTCAGGCTTGGGCTGAGGCCCATTGGTGGAGACACTTGTTGTAGGATGCTCAACACGAATGCCGAGGGGATATGAACAGGGCTCTGAAAGCATCTGGTATGTCTGCTTTTTTTCTAGAACAATGACCAGAACATCCCCCAAGCCCATACCTGTCCATGAACATACAGAATAGAAACATATTTTTACCTTAGTAGAGTGTAGTTGACACACACTACCCAGTACCATGAGAGTACATAATACTAGCATAAGCATCCTAAAATATGTCAAGATATGGAGAGGCAGCTGTTTGTCCCTCTTTTGAAGGATTCAGGCAATGTTGGCTGACCTCTATTATAGAACTGGCACATATTAGCTGAAATAATACTTTAACAGTTTTTTAGTACCCAACTATATGTTCTGTTATAAGGAATAGCAAATGTTTAATCATAAATATTTTAATGGCTTCAGGGATTCATGGTATTCAATGACCGTGTTAAATGATAATAATCACATCTGGTTTATTACTATAGTAATTCAGCAGCTTCTCTTCAGCAGTTATTTTTTATTATATGTGCTGTGCTACTGTCATGGTCATTTATAGCAGTAATATTTTAAAGTGGCTCATTTGTTTGTTTAAGGACAGTTTCACAATATACTTCTGTATTAACATACATTTTGTACTATTATTTCCAAGCTGCCACTGGAAAATTGATCCTAGCCTGTTACGACTGGAGAGGCGGGAAGACACGCAAAATGCCCAAGCAGAGATGGAGTGGAGGACCAGACAGGACCGTCCCAGCGCTCTCTGGGGTTCTGACAGCTGCTGCCAGTTGTTGAGCCCTATTCATAACTGAGGAAGGGCATTGAGAAAGAGTTAAGAAATTAATAAATGTAAAGAGAAAACTGCAGACTTGGGGAGGCATTTCGAGCAAAATACCATCCCAGTGGCAGAGGCAATTTGTGAACAGCCCAGAGACATGTGGTTTGCAAGCCTGAGGTGGACGTGAGGCCCTGGGAGGCATCTCATCTCGGTTTCAATAACAAAATGATAGTGAGGAGGCAAGAGTGAAAACACCTCAGAGTGAAAACACGTGAAATCGCAAGAGCGACGCAAGGGCAGATCAAGGTCAACCGCCGGGTGGCTTCGACACTGACATCAATTTCAGATCTGGTCCAAGCAGGCACTGGGTGTGAATTGCCGAGGCGTGGGCAGCAGGGTCCCCTCCGTGGCCTCTCATTGCAACGGGTCAGAGCAGCAGGTGCTGTACTTCCGCCCCTTGCGGCACGTCCCAAGGTGTGGCTTGTGATGGGGTAAATATTAGCCTGGAATCATATCGTTCCTTATGAACGATATATGATTTCATATATCGTGGGGAGGGGTTCTTAATAACCGGGGGAGTTAATTTTCTGTGACATTCTGCTGAACCAGGCTGTGGAAATTCAGAGGAGCCTGAAGAAAACTGCCAGACTCCTGCTCTGCTTCCTCCTGGCTGGATCCTGATTGGTTGCGTGACAGAGGGCAAATGGCTTTTACGGCTATGAATGATGTATGACCATAAAATGGTCTGTAACCAGAAGTGCCAGCTGACATGCCTGCTGATTTAACGGACACCCAGGGTTATGTTTGTGGAGACGCTTAAATAAACACGTGCTAGGTCTGAGGCCGTATACGAAGCAATCGTTTCTCTCGCTCTTCCTTTCCATTTTATTTTACTTCATCATAAAAATGAGGATAGTAAAGCCATGATTCCCTTTTTTATAATAATGAAGATTTACTCATTGGAGTGGCAGTTCTTTCTTCCTGGCTCTTTTTCCCTCTTTCTACCTGCAGGGGTAGCTGTGACCGACTGCGGGAAGCCCAGGCAGGGTTGGCAAGCACAGCCTCCCCAGCGAGCTGCCCCTTGGGAATGGAAGAGATGTTGTCTAGACGCTTTTACATTTGTTGAATTAGGAAAATAAACCCTGAGATCGCGATTAAACGATCGCGAGGATTTCTGTCCAGCTACAAATCGGCAAAGGCGTCAGAGACAAGGAAGATGACCTTCCCGTGAGTGTCTCTTGCTGGGAAATATCCCATGAGTTCCTTGGCTCTGTAACCTTGTTTTTTTCTGACCCATTTACTACACCCATCACAGGGATGATTAATACAAAGTTAGATTTGGGTCTGAGAGCTTAATTTAGATGATTTTCATATGACTCCTGAAGGGTCATTAAAGGAATATAAATTTTACTGAATGTGAAAGTTTTCTCAAATAAATTGATCAGAAATCTATAAGACATCGTAGGGTAATTCCTGGCTATATCTGTGGAAAATATCACATAAGATCCATTTGACTTAATATTCCAAGAGGAGTCAAGAATGGCAAACTAATCCCCAATTTTTTCCCACTGAATCCCAACTGGGCCTCATAATCTCTTTCACAAGGCTCCAGCAGACACTACCCATGGACATGTTTTGGCACTCAAGATAAAACCTATTTGCTGTTCCTGTTTTAGAACATTTGGCTCTTTACTTTCTAAAAAAATATACAAAACTTTTTGCTTTTTTCTATCACTGGAATGTTATTTTTTTAAAAATTAGTGAAATTATTTGTTTTTTTTAAAGAGTACGTAAATCTGTGAACCCATTTGATTCTGGTGCCTATTTCAATGATAAATCTTTAATCCACTCTCTTCTATGATAATTGGCCTACTCAAATTTCCATTTCTTCTTGAATCAATTTTGTTAGTGTTTGCTAGGAAATTATTCATTTTAGGTTTTCAAATTTATCGGCGTAGAGCTGTGTTCGCTTAGATTTTATCTTAGATTTATCTTAGATTTTATCTTAATCCCTCCTGTATCCATAGTTTTGTCTCCTTTTTCATTGCTAATCTTATACATTTTTGCTCTCTCCTTTTTTCTTATTCAGACTTCAAAGGGTTTCTCTATTTTAGTTGACTTGACAGCCAGCTTTTGGGTTTATTCATTCTTTCTACTATTTGTTTTGTTTCTGGTCATTTATTTCAACTTTTGCCTTTAATCACTTCTCTTTATAATTTTATTTGTTTTTGTGTTGTTGTCCTCATTTTTCTAATTTCTTAAAATTGGTACTTAGATTTTTTTTAAATTTTTTGGTCCTTTTTGATAATAGAAGCAGGAGCCAGCAAACTATCACGGGTGGGCCAAATTGAACCCATAGCCTGTTTTTGCACAACTTTGGATCTAGGAATGATTTTTAATTTCTTTTTTTTGTTGTTGAGACAGTATCTCAAACCCTGTTGCCTGGGCTAGAGTGCAGGGGCATCATCACAGCTCAGTTTTTACATTTTTAAAGGGTTATAAACAAAACAAAACAAAAAAGAATCTTTGACAGAGACTATATGGCCCACAAAGCTCTCACCCTTTACAGAAAAAGTTTGCTGACCCTTGATACAAGCATTTAAGGCTACACTTTTTCCTCTGAGTACAGCTTTGACTCTACTCATAGATTCACATGAATTGGTCTACGTTCTCTTGCTTCCTAGATACTTTATAATTTACCTTTTAATTTTCTCTTGTATCAAAGGGTTGTTCAAGAGTGTATTTTGTTATATCTGTTTTTTACAAACCTTTTGATTATTTATGTCTAATTTTATAAGCTTGTGATAAGAGAATGTGGCCATTCTCTGTTCTCCAGCTTGATATAGTTCCTTCCAATTCTTCCATCTGACTGGCTGTTTCTGTCAGGTCCTGTAGGCATTTGGGTTTACTACCTTTGTAGTTTGTTTTTTTCTTTTAAGAGATGGGATCTTGCTCTGTCACCCAGGCTGTAGTGCAGTGGCATCATCATATCTCACTGCAGCCTTGAACTTCTGGGCTCAAGTGACCCTCCACCTCAGCCTCCCAAGTAGCTGGGACTACAGCCACCAGCCACCGTGCCTGGCTTGAATTTTTTTATGTAGTATTTTCTAACCTTTCTAAATCCATGTTCCTCCTTTCTCTGAACACTTTTGATAAGATTAAATCCTCTTGCCTTCCTTTAATAATAATTGGCATTCAACCTAAATTAAATATTGGAAGTAAAATAAAGCAAAGCAATGGGACAAAATAATTGCATTGTTTCAAAGTGTACACTCCCAAAATATTGACTCCACTCCTAGGGTTAACTGTCACCAATCCATACAAAATTGCTCTGATCAGTACATCACATTTCTGACCTGGTGGAACTCCACAAACCCCTTATTCACTGTAGTGTCGTCACTATAATCCAGAGAACAGAGCCACTTGGTGGAATGTGAGTGATATATACAAATGTATTTGAACCCGGGCATTGGTAAACCTGCTAGCTCAGTAAAATAAAGATGTCCAAGAATTCAGGCCACCAAGGAAGAAGTAACACTTAGAATCCTGATATCATCATCACACACAGTGGAATAGGTAGAAGAAATGATTAAGTACCTGGGTTTCAAGGAAAGAAACTTTCATTCTCCATGAACTATGTAGAATTTTTTAAAGCCCATAATAAACACCATAGGCAGTTGCCCAGGAAGACCACCTGGGCACCCGGTCCAAAGGTAGCATTTACCTTTGCAAATTTACCCATCCAGACTCTGACCTCAGCTCTACAGAAATGTCATTTCATCTATGGCTGCAAGTTGATTGCACCTGGAGACATTGTTTCATGCTAGTAAGTCTCAGAGAGACTGGTAGAGTAAATCATATGCCAACTTATGTATTTACTATGAGAAACAGAACTATTGTGTAGATGGAACAGTCACGTGTACGTGGCCAGCACATTGTAATAAAGTCATTTGTCCTATATTAGCACATTGCACCTCTTTTCTTCCATTTCTATGGTTATGTCAAAAGTACCACTGAGTTCATCAGCAGATGAATAGATGAATAAAAGGTGGTATATCCATACAATGGAATATTATTTGGCAATAAAAAGGATTAAATTACTGATACATACTACAACTTAGATGAACCCTGAAAACCCTATGCTAAGGGAAAAAAGTTTGTCACAAAAGATTGCATATTGTGGGATTCCATTTATATTAACTGTCCAGAACAGGCAAATCCACAGAGACAGAAAGTAGACGAGTGCTTGCCCAGGACTGAAGAGAGGGGCGGGGAGTTGGGGAGTGAGAGGTAATTGCTAAAGGGTTTTTTTGGAGGTGATGAAAATGTTCTAAAATTGATTGTGGTGATGGCTGCACAACTCTGTGACTAGATGGAGAACCATTGAATTGTACACTTTAAAATCAGTGAATTGTATTGTGTTGAATTATGTCTGAATAAAGCTGCCACCAAAAAAAGGGTCACTGAGATATGTTGGGTTATAGCCCTTCCAGGTTGACAGCTTCATATCTTTGTATTTTCATACATGAGCATTTCATTCAAGGGCACGTCCTTTTCCCAGAAGATGACAGAAGTAGAGAAGAGCTAGTGAAACCAAACATATTTAAAGCCTCTACCTGGATCACAGTGACTAATATCCTATTGACTGAGCAAGTCACATGGCCAAACCCATGGTCAATGGTGAGAGGATGTATATTCTGCCTACTCTACCAGCAGTCACTGCCAATGTCACGTGGCAAAGGTGGTGGATGTACAATCCTATTATAGGGAGGAGGTGGGGAATTTGGAACAATAATCAAATCCACCTGCCATTTTCTTCCTGTGGCAGGTAGGGGTGCCTGTGGCCCTAACTTGATGGAATGCTGGCGCTCTGTGTCTCTTTACCCTGACACACTGGCAACTCAGGCCCACTTCTTCCATTGGACATAGTTTTCCTTGTTTTTACTTTTTATTGACAAAATACTTGAAATTTTTAAAAACTGTTATGAAATAAATTGAACCATTTTTTATAGGTCATTAAATATGAAATGTCTGATTTTGAATTGAAAGTTTAGTTTCTTTTATCTTAAACAAGAAGCAGTACAATTAATCAAAATATGTACCTAAACTATCGACGCAGTTTTGCCATCTTAACGGTAGCTTGTTTATGCCAGCAGCGACGAAGCCTGGAGAGCAAGTGGTAATGAAATCGCTGAAGGTGTTTTCCACAGCTTGTTGAGAATTGAATATTTTTTCCTTGCCAAGAAGTGGTCCAAAGCCTGGAAGATGTGGTAGTCAGTTGGTGCAAGTTCTGGTGAATACAATGGATGACAGAGAGTTTCCAAGTCCAGCCTCTGTAGTTTGAGCAGCGTTGTTTCTGTGACATGTGGTCAAGCGTTGTCTTACAAGAGGATTGGCCTGTCTCTATGGACCAATCTCGACTGCTTAATCACAAGCATCCTCATCATTTCATCCAATTGGTTGCAGTAGACATCCGCTGGAATCAACTGACCGGGTTTCATGAGCTGTAGTGGATAATACCAGCACTGGCCCACCAAACAGACATCATTAGTCTTTTTTGATGAATATTTGGTTTGGGGCTGTATTTCGGTACCTTCACAATAAAAATAAAACAAGTGTCAAAGTGAAATGTCAGTGACACCAACTGTCAAACTTAGTACTTAAGGAAATTGGACTTAAGTACTTAAGGAATTTCATACTTAATAACCTTAATATGTTTTGCAGAGTTGACTTCATCTATTTGATAATTCTATCTTCTCATATTTCTAAAATTTATAATTTTTTTCCCTCTAGAAAGCTGGAGGGTGTATTAGTTAGAATTAGATTTGGCTAAAAGTAACAGAGACCCCAAATAACACTGTGCTAAACAAAATAAAAGTTTGTCTCTCGAAATCCTAGAGGAAGCAGTTTGGGCCAGGGTGGCAGCTCTGCTCCACGAAGTCTGCAGGTATCCAGGCTCCATTCAGGGAGTGGATCCTGCTATCCTGATCTAAAATAACAGCCGCCACATCTACATTCCACACAGCAGGATGCAGAAAGGGGTAGGGAAGAAAGAGGCAAAGGGCAACGTGCCAATCATTAGGACATTGCTGGAAGCTGTCGTACAACACCCCCACATATCTCATTTGCCAGAACTTTGTTCCATGGCCATGCCTAGCAGCAGGGACAGCTGGGAAATATAGTCTATATATTAAGTGGTTGGGTGCTTAGATAAAAATTAGGAGTTCTGAGAGAGAGAGTGGATATTAAATGGACATCTAGCAATCTCTGCTACAGAGGAGCATTATCCCCTATTCTGCCTCCCCTGTATGATACAAGTGGTTTGGGTGTTCGTCATTTTTCATGAGGACTATTATTATAGATTAGACAGTAAATTTCTAGAAGGACACCATTGCCTAATATTTATACCTCCAGACTCTGGAATCACGCTAATAGGGTTCAAGTCCAAGTAGCCCACCTTAGTAGTTGTGTGACCTTGGGATAGTTTTTCCCTGTATCTCAGTTTCTTCATCAATAGGAATGATAGTAGCACCCACCTCATAGGGTCAATTTGAAGATTAAGTTAGCTAAAACATGAGCTATTGTTATTAACTGGTCTCCCTGCCTCCAATCTCAGCCCCGTTCCCTCTACAATGGAAAGCTGATGATGCTACTCCCTTAAACCCCTGGAAAGTTTTCTTAGGGTATACTTAACAAAGCCCCAGATCCTTGGTGTAGCCTGGAAGCTCCCTTGTACTTTGGGCCCTGTTGGCCTTTCCTGGCTTGTCTCCCACCTCCCCCATGTATGCCCTGCCTTTGGCCCCATCACACACCCACAGTCTGAGAACAAAGAATGCCCCATGCCTCCCACTCCCCTCCCTGTGTTTCCTCCATCTCAAAGCCTCCCTTGCTCTCCTTCTTTCCTCCAGACACACAGAGCTTCTCCCTCTCCTGCCTCCAACATATTTCCCAAATATGATATGAAGTGATATGACCATTATTTAAGTGGATGTCTACCTGAACTAGAACTTGGCCTCCTGGTGCACAAGAACCTATAGAATACAGTCTAAGTCCCTGAAAAGAGAAGCTTCAATATTTGTCAAAAAAATGAATAAGCACATCCAATACTATGTAGATATTTGGCAGTGGGCAAGAGAAGGGAGGAAGTATCACAAAGAAAAAAGAACTTAAAGTATACTTTTCCCAAGTAATACACTCTATAAAGCAAAACAAACAAACAAACAAAAAACGTAAAATTCAATGCCAGTAATCACTTTCCAAGTAGGAAGGGCATCTCTTAGCCATGTTTTATTAATAATACGTATGGCACCAACTCAGGAATGTAAACTCTCTTATTCATTTCAAGGTGGGTAAACTCTGGTAAGTTGTTTCTATCTGTTGCCAGAAGGTGAGTGCTGAGGGCTAGGATGGATACTGCCACCAGCAGAATCTACCAGAGGCCTTATCAGAACACGACTCCCACTCAGAGCTTCAACATGTCCTTGCCCTGACACAAGTGACAAGTGATCCTCACATGAGCCACACAGCCCTGTGCACCTGCTGCAACTTCACCCTTTTCCTTCCTACCCAAGAATAATGGCCAACATTTACGGAGCCTTACTCTGTATGCACACACGTTATGGGGATATCTCCTTTTGCACTTAACAACTAAGAGTAGATACTGCTATTATGATTCCAGTCTTATTGACGAAGTACTCAGGTTGTGGAAAGATAAGTGTTAGAGCTGGGTTTGGACTCAGGCAGTCCAATCCAATCCAGTCTGTTAATAATTACTGCCTTTCAAAGAAACATCGAAATACAGGTAAGCGAGAGTAATACGAATTCACTCTATGGGAAAAAAAACCCATACTATTCACAATATTGAGTAGTAACAAAAAGAAAAAAAGCAACCTGTATTTGACCTTCCAACCTATAGGAAGGCTGTGCCATCACCACACTGTGTTTGAGAGCCATTGCTCCACACCTCCTTCATTGTCCAGTCTGGTCCATAATGGGAGGCCTGGGAAGCAGTGTGCATAGCATGGAGGAAGGCTTTGGAGCCAGCCCAACCTCCTCCACTAACTGTAATCTTGACCAAGACACTTTCTCAGCCGGGTTTCCCATCTGTGAAGCAGGGATTATAATCCTTTTCACATGAGATGTCACAAGAATTAAATTAAATTAAATAATACACAAAAACAGCCCAGAACATAATGAGTGTTCTATCAATGTTTCTCTTCCCTCTCTAAGGCAACAGGAAAAAACACAGAATGGCTATAAATTATCAAAAATAAACAAGCCAGTCATTGTAATTTAGCTACAATTGGTGTGGGTATCACAAGCCAAGAGACTACATCTAAGAAAGGCAAAACACGTTTGCTTTGCATCCCACAGACTCTTGAGTTCTGCTCTTAACCACAAATGGCAAATTTAGTTTAATTCCAAGGGAACCAAACCCTACTCACTTTCTAAATACGTGTAATAGCCAAGCATAACACATTAATCCCTTAGAAAGAGAGCTAACTTCAGAGTCAGTTTGTTTAATTAAAAAATAAAAAATCCAAAGCCACTGAGTTCCAGAAACCACTCTGCTGAAGCCAGCAGAAATTCCTGCATTTAACCTACCCGCACCCTGGCTGTCTCCCAGTTAAGGCAAAGTCTCTGACTAAGCTTTTAAGAAGTTGGAGAGATCAGTTGGTGGAGACAGATGGGAAGATTTTATCAACAAGGCAAGAGGCCCATGGGAGCATTTCTAATGAGAAAGAAGCCAGTTGAGCCACTATATATAATTAAAGGTGATTGAAGCGCCTACAGTAGCCAGTCCTGGGGCCACTTGCCTTTTCCCCTACCAGCCCATGCGGGTGCCCACCCCAGATGCACATGGCCACTTTCCCACGAGGCACTGACTCCGCACAGACCACACTGGCAAGAAGAGGTAGAAAAGCACAGCTTTCTCCCAAGTGTGGAAGAGCAAAGACCAGCACATTCTCCAGAACCTCCGCCACTGCCTTCCCAGTTTGGAAGTGTTTAAGATCCAACCTGGAGTGGAGATTACTTGTTTGCTTAAGCCCTAGATCCAAGGTCCCACCCCTTAAGGACACCAGATCTCCTACCAGAAAGCTGTCCAGGGAAAGCCACACGCACTCACGCTCAGCTGCCTCTCCCAGCCCCTCTGAGCTCGCAGGAGTGGAGCACTGCAGGAGCACGAGCCCCCCTGGTTCACAGGCAGGCAGAACTGCCAGGGAGTGGAACAGGCTGAGGGCTTCTGAGAGGAGCTGGTGCTCTATAGCCCTGTGAAGCAGTGTTAAATAATCCCTGTTACACAAACGAGAAAGAAGGTGAAGGTGAGCAACGGCATATTGGCTAAAAGCAGGGACTTAGAGTCAGGCCTGCCCGGGACCCTGCCGTGCCACTCACTGGCTGAGGGGCCCCCAGGTCAGTTCACTTGGCCTCACTTGGCCTCAGTTTCACCATCTGTACAGCGAGGTTGGCCCTACATATGTTACTGAGATTTTGCAAGGATTAAATGAGAAATGGATGAAAAGTCCTTAGCACAGTGCTTAGCACCCAGTAAGCTCTCAAAAAACGATACCTTGACTATTAGTAGGTTCGAGAAGTGAAGAGACACACTCAAGGTTAAACTGGAAAGGAGAGCCACATCCACGCATGTCTGCCTTGAAACCCAGACTCTTTTAAAAAAGTATTATGCAAAGTGGGTATATTCATAAGAACACGTAGAATGCATGTAATGTAAGTTATGAAACAAAATAAAATGAAATAAAATGAGTTCTTCCATAGCCTCCTTTGAGTGGCTTGCATAGAGCAGATAATAAGTATTTAATAAGTGAAAAGTAGGTGAATATGCATATTTAACTCTTCCTTTCCATTTTTCCTAATGCCCGCATCTCACGGGGGCTCCCCTTCCTTAACGGAGCAATGGGCAGTGGGTCACTTCTTCCCCCAGAATGCTGAAATTAGGCTGTGACACCTCTGTCCCATCCTCTCCTCTATTCTTTCCCGCACTAGTTGTTGTTCACAACCCGACGTCAAGTGCGGAATACTCTTTTATTCTCAGGAGGCTTCACCATTTGTACCCATTCAGATTTTCAAGATTTGTGTCCTACATCTCCTGCTCAGGTGGATTCAGTTTTCTGTCTGCCATATTCCTTCGTCCCACCAGCTTTTACTCATCACCAACTATGTGCCTGGCATCGGGGATGCAGCAGGGAACGACCGCAGGTAACTCCAGCTGGGGGAGATAAATAGAAGACCAAAAAGTAAAATCTTTAATGTGTCAGAGGTGGGTAAGTAGCGAGGAAAACCCCAGCAGGAGAGTGAAGAGGGAGTGCTGGGGCCGCCCGAGCGACCTCGCCTGGGCTCACAGGAAGGCAGTGTTTGAGTAAAGACCTGAGGACGGTGAGGGACAGGCCTAAAGTGCCGGTTGAGCAAAGACACCAGGAAGTACTGGCATCGGGGCAAGAGTGTTCCAAGCAAAGGGACACTAAGACAGCCAGTGTGTCTGGAGCAGAGCGAGCGAGGGGGAGAGAGGTGCCAAGAGGGCACTGATGGCCTGTAGGAGGATCTCGACTGATCCTGCCTTAGGTGGGAAGCCCTTGGAGCTTCCTGAGCACAGCCACGACGTGATCCAACCCGCTTGAAAAGGCTGTCTGGCACCACTGGTGGAGAGGCAGGCAGGGGCACCGTGATGATCCTGGTGAATGGTGGAGGGCCGGTGAGAGGTCGTGGGGTGCTGGGCGTCGTGGGGAGGCATTGGGAAATGAAATTCCCCATGAAGACGACTGGGCTTGACTCTGCACTGTTCCAGCTCATGGGTGCAACTCATTCTCAGGAATTTACTTATGTGCTGAACCCATGCACAGAATGTGGGGGAAGCCAGTTTGGGGAAATGCAAAAGTGTACCTGGCTTCTCACAAATAAATTGAATTCAACCCCCTTGTACATCATCTTCTAAAAGGAAAAACCACACAGATACTGGTCTCAGTTTCCACTCAAAAACTCTCAAAAATTCCCCAAAGCAATGAACATATTTTCCCTATAAGCAAGTCCTCTTCACAGCGCCCTTCTTTTCCCTCCGGGTCCCTAAGGAGATCTTTGTAGATTTCCTGGGGATGCCCTGAAGCTGTGGGGACCATGAATCTTGAGTCCTTTGCCCCTCACCCTCAGTGCCTCAGGACAGCCAGAAATCCAGGCTGCTGGGCTTGGGACACCATCCAGGAGCAGGTTGTGGAGTCTGCAGGCTCCACAGTGAGGGCAGATTGCTGGAGTTTGGTCAAGAGAACAGATGTGCATTATGGGCCAATCTGACCGCAGAGAAACATTTCACCGTACCTTTTAAAGGTGCACAATTGCCTGGTTAAGCCAAGGTAATTTGACACACATTACCTTGTTCATAAACAGAGAGGGAGAGAAAGAGAGAGAAAGCCCTTTCTCCCCAAGGGTGTGCAAACAGTCCGAGAGGAAGCCAAGTGCCTCAGAAATGCCGCAGCAGCACAGCTTCGGGAAACAAATGTCTGTGGAAAGGGCCCAACAGCATATTAATGGCCTGGACGTTACCACACCCAGGCCAGAAGCAAGAAGCTATTGATCGTCTGTTCACTCTTCATTTCAAGGCAGGAGTCACAGGGGACAAGCCTTGCACTGTGTTCAAAGGAGCCCTCCCCTGCCGCCTCCCTTAGCAAATACCTTCCTGACATCTGCTCTTCATTTTTTCTCTTTTAAAGTTTTATTTTATTTTTAATTGACAAATAATAATTGTACATATTTATTGGGTACAATGTGATGTTTTGCTACATGTATACTTAATAATGCCTGCTAGTTCTAGTAATTTCAGGGGATCCCATGGAAGTGGCAAGCATCTTTACTCTTAAGAGTCTTCAAATAGAGCTGGAGAGACCAGATGTCCACGAAGTGACATGCTCAAGGCAATAGAGCAGGAATCCTGAGAGAAGGGGCTTCACAAATGAGGCCAGTGCTATATCCTCTTACTCTGCCTGGAATGTTCTCCACGTCCTCCCCCCAGGCTATGCTGCCTGCCTTCTGCCATCCCGTCTTGCCCACCTAGTGATCTCCATCTTCTCCTCCAAGACTGAGCTCCGGGTGTCAATGAAACCTCCCTGAAATCTGAACTCTCCAAGCACACACACAGCCCCCTGCTCCCGAGGCACTTACCACACAAATTCTTCTCCACACACCAGCTTTGTCCACCAAACTATTCACCATGCTTGGCATTGCATGTGCTCAGTTAACACTGGTGTCCGTGAAATGAAAGTCTGGGCTTTGGTTTATCTGAAGGAGCTTAAGGGGAACGTTTCCGTGAGGGTATAGGAGAGAGTATGAACAAAGCAACAACTATTACTTACTATGTGAGACATTGAGCCAAGTGCTTTCCATGTATACGGAATGGAAAAAAAAAAACCCTAAGATTACTCAGTGTGGTGTTATTTTATATATATTGATTTTAGTCCACGGTTCCTGGCCCATAACTCCCATGTCCCTCATTAGAGTCTTTTGTTATAATGTTGGGTGTATTAGGCCTCAGGAAGCAGAATCTCTCTGGCTTTCTCCTGCCCTCCATTCACTTGCCCCAAGCAGGACTCTAATCTTCCCCCACCTTTTTGATTGTGGGTCATAAGACCTTCATTCCAGAGAGGGTCTTGCCCCATATCCTGAAGGCTGATCACATTTCAACACAGTTGTCCACAAAAACCCAAGAGGACTGGGTTCAGAGAGCTTCCGCGTAGCTAAACATGTGGAGGTTCCTGGAAGGTGGTGCACCCGCGGAGACCGTGGAACCTTGGCACACCTTCCCCCATACCTCACCCTACATATCTCGTCATCTGTATCCTTCGTAATATCCTTTATAATAAACCAGTAAACATAAGTTGTTTCCATGAGTTCTGTAAGCCACTCCAGCAAATTAATCAAATCCAAAGAGGGGGTCGTGGAAACCCCAACCAAGTTAGTCAGTTGGTCAGAAGTTCTAGAGGCCTGGACTTGTGACTGGTGTCGGGGTGGGGAGGGTGCAGTTTTAGGGACTGAGCCCTCACCCTGTGGGATCTGACACTATCTCCAGGTAGATAAGGTCAGACTTGAATTAGAGGACACCCAGCTGGTGTCCACCGTTCGGTGTTGGAGGGAAAATCCACATATCTGGTCAGAGTGGTCTTCTTCTGTGTGGATGCTTCCTGTGGTGTGAGAGCAAAGGAATAACACGGTTTGAGAGTTTTTCTCGAAGCACCTAGAATATAAGTTTCTAAAAGAAAATTGGTTTTTAGATATGCTAAAGCTTTCCTAGGGGAAAGCAATGATATCTAGAAACATGGGCCTGTCTCTGCATCACCAATATAGAGGGACACTCTTGGGGGGCGACGGGGCAGGTGAGATCCAGAGGAAAAGGAAGGTGGGGCAGGTGTGGGAGCCTTGGAGAATTTAAAAGAATTAGCTTCCAAAACATGAAGAGGGAGGAGAGAAATACTGTGCACCAGGAGCGTGAATATCTGACACATTCTCTCTGCAAAACTTGTGGAGTTCACCATCTGGGGTGAGACGATTTCAAAGAAAGGCACTGTCACCCTGGAATCAAGGGGGGACCTAGAAACCAGCAGATAGAAGGACAGGAAAGCTCTGAGAAGGAACTTTTCCAGGAATGAGGTTATAGAAAGAAGGGAAATTTAGGAAAGTAAAGGACAACTAAAACAGCTTGATGCACAGGTTAACCTGGGTCAAGTTAAAAGATAGGCAATGGCCCTGGACATCGTCAGGAACACTTGTCCTCTACAAAAAGTCCTACACCTCAGAAAGGGGGTTTGAATCCTAAATCTCAACTAGTGGCTTTAAGAAGGAAAAAGTGATGGTGAGTTACCACAATAGCGCCTGAAGAGACCATTCACTCATCCATTTATTCATGCACGGAGCAAATTTTTTTAGTAGCAAATACATGCAAGGTATTCTATTGGGTGCTGTGAGGGCTGACACGTGACTCCGTCTGTATCCAGACGCTCAGAGCTTAGATCTAAACACAGGAGATCAAGCATATGTTATTAACTGTACTACAAGGTAAAGAAATAAATGTCATAGGTCATATGCTATGAAAGTCCAGAGGAAGGTGAGGTTGTTTCCAAGAAGAGAGATCAGGAAAGGTTTCATGGGGGAAGTATCATCTGGACTGGACTTTGGTGGATAGGTAGGAGTATTTAAAAAGCTTGCATAGGGTTTTGCACATAGTAAGAGTTATATGTGGGGTTGTTATTAACATTATAATTAAAGCCACTATTCTTATAATTACCTGAGGCAATTAGATGCCTTTCCTCATAATGGTCCTTCTATCTGGACTGTCCTTCCCCTCTCCAACTTCTTTCTTGCTGGCCAACTCCCTATTCATCTTTCAAGATCATCACCTTTCTACAAACATTCCCCTGACCTTGGCCATGCCATCCCTGTGGTGTGTACCCTGAGCACACCTCTGTAATATGCTCGCCACTCAATCAGGGGCCCACGTGTGGCTTCCTATATATATTGGAAGTGTCCAAAGGGCCCTGCCTGGGTTAGATTCACCTTCACAGACTCAACGTCAGGTCAGAGCAAACACTGGAGGGATGAAAATGAGATTGGCAAGTGTCGAAAGCAGAGATAAGAGCCAAGAAGAGATCTTTGGAAACTGTATTTTGAAGATAGTGTGAAGAAAAACAATCCCAGGGAGAAGCCATGCTTACCCAGGCAGTAGACATAGAAGGTGACATTGAATGTCTTTGGGGCTTCCCTTACTCAATGTTCCGCCGGAGAAAAATAGCTCCCCTCTCTTCATGGGGATATCTGGTCACAAACAGATCTCCACTGCAAAGGTCCTTGCCCCCAAATACACACAACCCCTTCCCAACATACTAATAAATAGTTATGTAGGGCAGTGTTTTTATTCCATTATCTGTGCATCATCTGGATGTATTTCCTACCCCCCAAAAAGGGAGAAGTGAAGGCAGATATCAATCCATGAGGGACCTTATCCAGAACTGCATACAAATTGCCAATGAGCACTCCCCTGGGTCCAGACAGGAGCCCAGGTGAAGGGGCATTCTTTGTTTAAGGAAATTACAAAGGAAGAATCAAATCTATTGTTTTGCAATCTAAGATACCATGAGGACACACAGTTTGGAGTTTGCCTCTGTTCTCTAAAACATAGGTCATGCAAGAGGCCTTTTGCTTTGAAAACCAAAACAAAAAAACTCACCCCTACCAACTCACCAAATTACAAGAGAGTGATATAGCTTAGTTTTGAAATTAATTCCTTCTCCTTCGGTAGCTTCAGGACTCCTCCTCCGGGAAGCACTGGGTGTGCAGAGTTTTTGTTTTCTTTTTATGTTCCATGGCACGCTATGGCAATTTCTTCCGCAGCACTAAGGCATTTTAATCTAGCTTTTTGTGAGGGGGAATGTGTCCATATGCCATTCCAGAGCTTTGTTTATAACAGATGGCAGCATCCTGTGTTATAAAATGCACACTATTTGCCAATGAAATATAATGCTCGAAGCAAAAAAATATAGTATGTTTACTTATAAACTCTTTGGCATTTTATCAGACGATACAATAAGTTGACTCTTCATCAGATAGTACTTGTCTTAAGCCAGTGCAGAAATTCCTTTTCCCTTCTTCTGGTTCTAATGGGAGGCCAGTCTGTTCCGCATTCTACACCACTGCGGAAATTGCAGGAGAGGGGAAGCAGAAAATTGCGTATTTGTGAATTTGTGGTATTATGTAGATAAATGGCCAATCTCCCACTTCTCCTGGGCATCTGAGCAGGAAAACACTCACTAAGTAGGAACTGAATTATTCCTTCAAGGATTTTAAGGGAGCTCTTCTTCCCCTGTGGTTTTTACTTAGGCGATGAACATACCATTGCTCTCTAGAGCCTTGGATTGCAGTGAGAATGTGGTCAGGATGTGAGGTTTTTCTTTTATGTAACACTTTTCTGTTTTATTTTATGAGAAAATTCAGTTAAGGAATTCGTTTATATAGTTTGAAATCTTGATAAAAATAAAATGCTATTATTTATTCAAATGTTTTTGATTACTTTTTCCTTGTCTAATTGTTCTTTTTGAATCAATTTTATTGAAGTCTAACTATACTCAGAATGCCTCCACTTTAAGTATTAATGTATAGTCCAATGAGTTTTGAAAGTGTGTACACCCATCATGGAACCATCATCCCCATCAAGAAACAGGCTATTTCCATCACCAAAAAGTTTTCCTGTGCACTTTTCAGTCTGTTTCCCCATCCCTAACCCCAAGAAACTACTGCTCTGCTTTCTGTGACTCTAGATTAGTTTTGCCTTTTCTATGAGTTAATATAAACAAAATCATATATTACGTAGTGGTCTTTGGTATCTGCCTCCTTTCACACAGCACAATGTATTCGAGATTCATCTGTGTTGTTTCATGCACCAGTAGTTCTTTCCTGTTTATTGCTGAGTCGTATTCCATGGTGTAGATATCCTACAATTTGCTTATCCACTCAATACTTCATGCCCATTTAGGCAACCTGGAAACGTCCAGTTTGTAACTATTATGAATAAAGCTGCTATGAACATTCATGTACAAATTTTTGTGTGGATATATGTTTTTATTTCTCTTGGTTAACTACCAAGAATTGTAGTGGAATCATTGAGTAATATGGTAACAGTATATTGAACTTCAGAAGAAATTGCCAAACTCTCTTTTCCAAAGCAGTTGGGGCCATTTTTGCATTCCCATCAACATTGCATGAAAGTCCCAATTGCTCCCCACACTCGCCAACACTTGATATTGTGAATCTTTCTTAATTTTAGCCATTCTCATGGGTATGTAGTGGTATCTCATTGTGGTTTTAGTTTTCATTGCCTTGATAACTAGTGATGTTGAACATCTTTTCATGTGCTTTTAGGCCATTTATATATTTTATTTCGTGAAGTTACTGTTCATATTTTTTGCCCATTTTTAAACTGACATTTTTCTTATTATCAAATTGTAAGGGTTCTTCATGTATTCTGGATTCAAACTTTTTGTCATATATATGTTTTATGAACATATATCTTATTTGCCTATACATGTTCTTATATAATCATTCAAGAAATCAAAATTTTTAATTTTTATCAGGTCAAATTTATCTTTTTTAAATGATTAGTGCTTTTTGTTTCCTAAGAACACTTTACCTAAGACAAGATCGTAGAAATTTTCCCCTATCTTTTCTTCTATAAGTTTTATAATTTCAGCTTTTACATTTAGGTCATTTTGATTAATTTTTGCATATGGTGTGGGGTAAGAGTCAAGATTCTTTTTTAAAAAATAGATATCCAGTTGTTTCAGCACCACTTATTGAAGAAAACTATCCTTTTCCAATTGGATTGCCTCGACACCTTTGTTAAAACTCAATTGACCAAATATATGGGACCTAGTTCATTATTTTTCTAAAAATCAAATATTAAACTTTGAATCTGATACATTTAAAAAATTAAGTTAAATGCCATTTGAGAAGGTCAAGGAGGGGAATACGTTTGGGATATTTTAAAATTAAAAAACAGCCCTGAAAAAAATTGTCTGGTTGTGTGTGAACCTTCACCACAACCCAAGCCCTCAGAGAGCTGAGACTGTGGCCGACTTGGGCTTGTCTGCCCAGTGCCTGACACATAATAGGTTCCCTGTACGTGTTTATTGAACAAACAAAAGAATGAATGAGCGGGTGAGGTCAGCTTTTTATGGGGCAGCACCATAAAAAGAAACAGAGCTTCATGGATATTGCTGCCTTCCCCAGAGGGGCTATTTATTTCCAAAAATTTATTCACAGTCACTGTAATCACCAAGTGCTTCTTCCCTTAGATGAAATAGGCAACTTGGAATAGAACAGGAGACTCATACTGCCCTTTGGGGAGGGCAAAATCTCAGCATAGGGGGCTCCTGCCTGGCTTCCTGGCTGCCTCCACTCCTTTATCTGCATTTCTGTGAGCAATTGCGGAGCTAATAATGCCTCCACAATCTAAGATGTGCCAAAGGAAAATTTCTTATAATCCAACTCCCTTTGTCTCCCTTCACTTTTCCAGGACGGGAGAGAGAGCAGAGCGGGCAGCCAACTCACCACCCTCAGCCCGCGCGGGCTGCTGCCGAGAGGGTCCACATTCTTGCCCAGATGGTCCACCTGGGCCTGGCTGCTCTGGTTCTGAGCCATGCAGGTGGCAGGAGTCTCTGCAAGGTTCCCCAGGCCACTGCCCATCTGGGCTGTGGGAGACGCAGCAGTAACTCTGCCTAGGAAGGCAGATGCAGGCCCACTGCCCTCAGCCCACAGCCCTGTCCGCTCACATCACCTCGCAGGAGAACTGTTTTCTCGTCTGAGGATGGAAGCCTCTGCTTCTTACTTCTCCCAAACATTCACTCTTTCCCCTGCATCCTCTGCACTGTAATCCAAATTGTCTTCAGGGGCGATCGACACAGCTGACTAGCTGCTTGAAAGGAAAGACGGAAAGAGAAATTTCTGCGGCTAGGAGAGCAAAGGGTCTTCATAAGATAAAGTGTCAGGAACATTGCATGTGATCAATTAATGTTAGTTGTTGATATTATTATTATTATTATTATGGGGGGTGGAGAATGAGGAGCCCCAGTCTGTGACACGAATTCGAAGGCTTGCCACCACGTTCCTGCTCAGGGAGGGAGTGCCAGCCAAGTTTCAACCCATGTGACCACACTTCCATCCAAGACAATTTGAATTAATTTTGTGCATGAAATTTGGTGGGATGCAGTGCCAAATGTTTAACTGAAATCAAGATGCAAACTTCCCTTCATCTATTCGTTTTGTAAATCCTGTCAAAAATAAAATAAAAGCCATTAAGCTTGTCTGGCAACATTTGTCTTTTATGCACCATGCTATTCATTGTTCCTGACTCCCTATGCTCTGCGTGCCCCCCTCCTGCTCGCCAATATTTGTTCTGGTGTATTTACGGTCCCTGGGCAGGCCCAGTGCACTGTCAGCTCTACTGACTTTGCCAAGTCTAAGATCCCTTTTAGGGACTTATTTTATTTAAAGAGCACCCCATTAATGGGTTTAATGGCCTTTCAATCACTTAGTATGCATTGTCAATGAGGGAGAATCGATTTTCTGAGAATTCCTGTTCTGGGAGGAAAACAAACAGCCCTTCCGTCCCATTGCAATTTGGCCAATGAGCAGATGATGCAGAACCAGCTCTGTCATGACTCACAGAGCTCTCCTTGCCGGGGCCTGTGAGAGCAAGGGTGTGGCTCACCCAGCACCACACTGAGCAAGACCCGTTCCTTTTCCTGTGCTGCTTTCTCCTGGGGGACTTGACTTGCCAGGTCATAGGGACATCTTGCTTATGAACTTTGGATGGGCTTGACTGTGGCTCTCACAAAAGACTCCCTCCTGGGTTGTGCCACCCTCTTTGGTAAAGAAGCAAACCATGACCCATGGAGATTTATTGGATTCTCTTGGTCCACTTTAACAGGTGGGAAAGAATGGCTAGCCTTCCAGCGTCCCCCCAAGACATGGACTTTTCTTGGAACTCCACAGTCTTGAGTTCAAGAACCTGGAAACAATGATCAAGCACATATACTCTCCCTGGAGTAACCTCTAATTCCATCAATATCTGTTAACGACCTTCTGTGTAGAAGACATTATGCCTGGCACCATGGGCGATAATGCAGGGGGCATAATGACAGTCAGAAGCAGTCTTGGCCAAAGCTCAGGGTTTGTCCCTTCCACATCAGCATCTCCTTGAGGTGTTGTTAAGACAAACTCTCTCTCCTCCCTCTGTTCTCCCCATCCCTTCCCTCCTCCCCTTTCTCCTCCTCTTCCTCCCTGTCTTCAGCCTTCTCCCCAGAATCCTGCATTAAGCCCCCACATTCTCAGGAACAACAGCTGCATTTCATGGAGGCTGACGGTGTGCCAGAGGCCCCCTCTCGGCACCCTGCAGGCACAGTAAGCCTCACTGCAATCTACGGAAATGCTATTGTCACCGCTATCCCCATTTTACAGAGAAGGAAGCAGAGTTTAAGGGTCGTCAAGTCATTAGTTGGGGAACAAGATCCACCTGACTTGAAAACCTTTTCTCTTATAACTTCAGCTTACTTTGTCTTTTCTCGTTCTTTTGGGGGCACTGGGATTCCCAGGGAGTCCTAACTAGCAGACACCCGTTGTCCTAAGGTAAGTGAAACAAGTCTGTTTATACCCAACTAGTTACAAGAATAATAATAATACCTGTCACCTGCGAAGTGCCTATCCTGTGCCAAACACCTCATGTACTTTTTTTCACTTAATTCTCACAAAACCACCTCTAGAGATGGAGAAAAGGACACCAAGAGGTTAAGTGACTTGCCCAAGGTCTCACAATTATAAGTAATAATAATGGTGAAATTGCTAGCATTGATCGAAGGCTTATTATTATATATGCCAAGCAATGAGCTAAAGTTTTTTATCTATATATTTTTAATCTTAACAAGGCAAGTAGTATTATTTACAGCTTACAGATGAGGAAACTGAAACTCAGAGATTTAAAGTAACTTGCCCAAGGTTGTACACCCTGTAAGTGGTGGGGCCAGCCTTTGACACCAGACAGCTTGATGCTTGTGATGACAATGCCATGGTCACATCCCAAAGCCTGTGTTCTTCTTATTGCACTAAAGCCACGCCTGACCTCTCCTAAAGCCCTTTGGAAAATGGCCCATAAGTGTCCCCAAAACAATTGTTAAAGACAAACCTGGGAGACCTCAGGTTTTGTGGCAGGGCTGTCTCTTAACAATCTCCTACCCTGAACCAGAATTTCCTTTGCATTTATCCTTCTGCAGTAGTTTCCAATTCCCAGAACACAATTTAACTGTAAAATTTGCCTTAACTAGGCAGCTGTCTGCTGCAGTCAGGCACCAGGCTCAGGTGCGACTCCCAGTAGGCCCTCCTGAATCAGCGTGCCAGCCTCTGTAAAGCAATAGAAAGTCACCTCCGAGAAATAAGATGCCACTTGGAAGAGGCATATGCTGCCATGCCTGCTTGTTGTCAGTTCAGAACAGTGCGGGGGGTGCCGATCATGACTCAATTGCTCCCAGGACTTCTCTTCCGAAGGCTTCCCTGTCATTTATGAGAACCGGCTCAGGGCAGACTACCACATGCCCTGGCCCAGGAGTGTTTCTTGGGATCGTGTCGTGGAGGAGAAGGCTTATGGATTGGCCTCCCTTCACCACAGTGTCAACAGGCATCCGAAGGAGGGATCCCAACATCCAATAGGGAAGGTGATTCTATTCAACAAACATCATCCGAACCTCTGTGATATTTAGGACACTATGCTAGGGAATACAAAGGTAAATCAAAAGCACAATCTCAGCCTGACATAACCCCACAACTTAGACAGGTTCGGAGAGTACCAGGTAGGATACAATAAGGTGCTCTCGGAAAGGCGTGACCAATGAAGTTCAAAAGCGTCTGCTTAGAGGCTTCAGTTGAAACAGAAGAAACAGATGAGATTCTTGGAAGAAAGACTGCAGAAAACAGGAAAGAAGAGAAAAATGCCCAGAAGGGGATTTCTACAGAGATCTAAATCTGTGGGACAGAGGAAATGGCAAAGACATCATAGAAAAGAAGGAAGGGGAAAAGAGTAACAGCACAGAATCCAGGAAGTGCTGGGTGACACGTGGCAGGGACATTTCCGTAGTGTCCAACGAGACCAAGATGACGATCCGGGAGAAAAGGCCATGGGACCGGGAGCCGGGAGGATGCTGCCAACCCTCAGAAAACAGTGTTGGGAGAGGGCGACCCACACAGTGTGCTCGAGGTAGGGAGTCAGGTGGGCGGCGAAAGGGACTAGGGAGTGAAGACCACTCTTTAGAGACATTTGATAAGGAGAGGAAGGGCGGGTCGAGGCCACTAGGGGGAGGGGGAGCCGGCCTAAGGGACGTGCTTTGAAGGACGCAGGAGATCCGGGCAGGCCTGCAGCCCCGGACTGGAAAGCTGGAAGATACAAGGGGAGCACGTGTTCCTGATGGCCCCAGATTCCAGGGCAGCAGGAGGGAACAAGGGTACAGGGGGACAAGCCCGCAATGGAAAGGTGGAGAGACGCTTCAGGGACAGGAGCAAGGAAAAAGGCAAGCAGCCGGTATGGTCCTTTTCAGAGGGAGAAGGGGATGCGGAAGGAACTTATAACTGGTACCCTCAACTTTGCCGTAGTATAAAAATGATTTCCAAAAGAGTGATTATTCTGTCACAAATGATCATCTTCCGAAAGAAGATGCTAGAGGAAATGGGGAGAGAGCCACTACATTCGTCATCAAGCTAATTTTCATCTTGTTCTTTCTCGTTGGTTTTTTTAAAATTACATTTATAATTGCAGTAAATTTCATTCTTCACACTTCCCTGTCTTTACTTCTCCTTAGAAGTATCTTATAACCTTCATCTGCACAATTTGCTTCCTCTCATGACCATCAACTCTAGCATCCAAGGGGGCTAGTTATCCAGTCTGAAGATGACCTGGGTCGTTCTCTTCCCCTTGGCCATTCCCCTGCTCAGCCGTACTCCCCCCAGGTGTGGGCAGTGGAAGGACAAAAGGCTAAAACTCAAGCCAGGCATTTTATTACTTATTTTGGGATCTAGCCAAATACTGTGAAGCTATTAGTTCAAACGAGATTGGGGGCTATCTGAGGTCCATAGTTATTTCATTATCCCTGGATGGAACCACCACCCATAGTTACTCCTAAAGTCAGAAAGATGAAAATGTCTATGCGAGGGGAAAAGACACACTGAATGAAGGTGCCACTGGCAGAGGTCTAAGTAAACACCTCTGACCACTTCCTTGCTTTCGCTCTGAGTCTCAGTTTCTCATCAGGGTAGCCAAATTTGCAATTCTGGATGCAGCATGTTCAGATTGGAAGTGCCAAGAGCTAGCACTGCCCTGTGAAGGGGGCCGTGGTTCTTCCGGTCCCTGGAATGCAATTCTCTGAGTATTCACCAGCATTACGGTTAGGACAGCTTCTGATGCTTTGTACTCTACCTGTCTCGTTGACAACTGAGCACAGGACATGATCAGGTGGTGTCTGGTTTCTGTTGACTTCTTATTGAATTTTACTTCTTATTGAACTTTGAGAGGTATGTATTTTCAAAACGCTCCAATAGGTCGTGTTGTTGTACTACAGGTTTGTAAGATGTTACCACCGGGGGATAATGAGTAATAAGTACACAGGATGTCTTCATATTATTTCTTACAGCTGCATGTGAATCTATAATTATCTCAGAATAAAAGGTGTAATTTTAAAAGGCTCCTGGGGGAGGGGAAATGAAGAGTTGTTCTCAATGATACAGCATTTTGTAAGATGAAAATGTTTTGGAGATCTGTTGTACAATAATATGAAGGTATTTAACATTACTGAACTGTACACACAAAAATGGCTAAGATGGTAAATTTCTATGTTGTGTGTTATGTGTTTTTTTACCATAATTAAAACATTTAAAAATTTTTTTAAAGTCTTTAAGAATTTCTTACCAGGAGAACAACTAAAACTAACAATGATTTTATATACTCAATACAGCCACTAAAATGGCTAAAATTTAAAAGGCTGACAATGCCAAGTGTTGGCAAGCATGTGAAGGAAATGGAACTCTCATATGCTGCTGGTGGGATATCCAATCACTGTGGAAAAGAGGTTGGCCATTTCTTATAAAATTGCATACACTTATAAATATGATCCAGAAATTCCACTTGTAGGTATTTATTCAAGAGAAATGAAAACATATGTCCACAAAAAAGACTTGAACTTAGCAACTTTATTCAAAATGGTCAAAAACTGGAAATAGCCCAAATATCCATCAACTGACAAATGGACAAATTATGATATGTGTATTAAATGTATCAGTGCATTAATATAATTAAAACTACCCTTAGATACTACATGAGTGAATTTCAAAAACATTATGCTAAATGAAAAAATTTAGACACGAGTATATACCGTGCAATTCCATTTATTTGAAATTCTAACACAGCCGATGCTAGTCTATATGACAGAAAGAAAATCTGTGGTTGAAAGAAAATCAAAGGGGGGAGTTGGTTGCAAAAAGCACAAAGGAACTTTTTGGGGTGGTAGAAATATTCAATATCCTGATTGAGGCAGTGATGATTACTCAGGTGTACACATGTATATATTTTATGTTAAAATATACCTCAATAAAGTTGATTGAGAACAAAGAGAAGGCTCCAAAAATCTCTAACCATATCAGAAAATGAAATAAAGCTGAGCTATGATTTTCTTATACTCAGTAGTTTAACTTCCTAATCTTAAACTCATCTTCAGAAATTATTAGGTACCCTGAGTCGACAGTCTCTGGCTTAGATCAGCCAGTAGGGGGAACCCTTTCTCAAATTGAGGCTCCATCAACTCAACAACCTACCAGGTTAATTGCAAAGCTTTGAAGATGTAACTCTTACTGTCTACACATCTGTCCCCTGTCATGGAGGTACAGCTACTTAGCCCCAAGTAGAAGGAGCTCAGAGTATCCCCATTGAGAAACCAACCTTGTTCCCACTGAGGGATGGGGGAAGGAATAGTTCCAGACCAGCATGTCAGTGCTTCAGCATCCAGGCTTCCTACTGTGATCCCACTCTGATCTTGAGGATGAGGCTGGTAATGATTAAGGATGCTTGTAATCAAGGCCTCCTCTTATTCCTCAACCACAGGGGTCAGATCTCTGCCACAGTGTTTGTGCCTGTGCTCCTGTCTCAGGTGCCTGACAGTGAGGTCCAGACTTGTTTTTGCCAGTTGTGCTATAACCTGGAGGCCGCATGAGACCTAATGCCAGACCACTTAGCCTGCCTGGACTGCCAATTATCTGCTGCCAGGTTCCCACAATGCAGAACTCTGCCCACATACAGGACCACAACTGGGATACTCCCTGCAGGAACTCCTGGAAATCAGGCCTTGCCCACCCCTGCTCTGCCACACCCCTGGCCTGACACCCATCCATCCTGAGTGTCCTTGTCACCAACTCCTAAGGCCTTCCCAAATTTATGAATACTAGGTTCATGCCCCAGGGATGCCCACCCACCACCAACTATACTCTGGTTCTCAAGGGCATTACTTCAAGTCATTGTTCACCAGAAAACATCTTGGTGAGACAATCATAAGTTCTTAGAGGGCAAATTCTGAGTCATTGTAAATTAATTCTCTTTATGTTCCAGCTAGAATCACAGAACTGTAGATCCGGAAGGGTTTCAGAGCCCATCTGCTCAAAGCACCCTGCCATAGCAGGAATTGCTGAGTGGACATGGAGAGCCTACTTTTGAACACTTCCAGTAGGGGGCACTCTCTGCTTTTCAAGGCTGCTATTATTAGGCAGCTATGATTGCTAAAATCTCCTTTCTATGAGCTTCAAATTTATCTCCTTGGACATCTGCCTACTATATCTTGGTTTCTACTCTTTTGTGAGGAACACAGAATTTCCTCTTCTATATGATAGCACTTTAATTGTTCAAAGGCAGCAACCATGTGTTCCTGTCTCTGCTTCTCACATTATTCCTCTCCTGGCTCAGGAAAAAGTCAATTCAATTCAATTCGATTCCTACTCAGTTCTAGGCAGCATCCTGGGTGCTTGGGATGCAAAGATGAGTAAGTCATGGCTCCTGCTCTCGAAGAGCTTGTTAGGATGGAAGGGAGAGTGAGTGAGTCTGGGGTGGACACTCAGAGGAGCTAACAGCCCTGGGTGGGGAAGGAAAAAGTGAGAGGGTGTTCCAAGCACTGGAAACAGTATGTGCAAAGGCCCAGTGGCATTTCTGGAGAGGTTTGGCAGTGGGGCAGGGAGTAGTGTAATGAGAGATAATGCTGGAGAGAAAAGCAGAACCAGATTGTGAAGGACATTTGTAAGTCATGCTAAAGAGTTTTCAGCAGGGGAATGACATAGTAATATTTCAGTCTGAGAGATTTTCTTGACTGCTGTGCACAGAAGCAATTTGAGAGGGACAAGACTGAAGACAGGGATATCCTGAAGAGGCCATCATGAGAGCCAATGGGGAGATGTCCCCAGCCGTACCTATGGGAGTAGCAAGAAGTGCACTCAACGGAGAGGTGCTAAAAATATCAAATCAATAAGACTTGGACGTAGGAGTGCAGGAGAGGGAAATTCAAGCCATTTTTCTGGCTTGACTAGATGGTGATATCCTAAGAAGATAGAAAACAGGCAAGGAAAACCAGGTGTGGAACAGGGAGCTGGGAGTGCCCCTTGCACATGTTGAGTGTTTGGGACACAGGTGATGTTGAGCAGGTGGTGTCACAGCTCAGAGGAGAAATCTGGGTTGGAGACTTGAGTGTGTGAGTCACAGGCCCATAGTGGTTGTTGACATGGGTGTGGATGAAGTCAGCCAGCAAATGTATATAGCGTGACAAGAGAAGGGGACTGAGAGCCAAACCTGGGAAACATTTTTGGGATGGGCACGTAACAGGAAAAGTAGGGAGTGGCTAGGAGACTCAAGGAAAAGCAGGATGCAACTGTAGCAAAATAAAGTTTCCAAACACTTGGCCATCCTGGGTACTTCATCCCATGTGCTTTTTGTTGTTGCTATTTTGTTTTCTTTTTCAATAACCTTCATTAGGTAGGGAGTTTTGAATGGACACAATGTTCCAGATGTAGTAGAGGGGAACTACCTCCTACATCTGGACCTTATACTTCTAAAAATGCAGGCTGTATGCCATGATGGCTCCTATTGAATTTGTCAGACAGAATCATCTGAAGTATTGCAACAACCAGCTAATAAATCAATCAACAGTTATTGAGCCTGATTGTGCTGCAATTTTATATGCAGGAGTACAACACCATTACTGACACTTTCAGAAACATACACTGAGGTTGAAGAGATCAAAGACAGATATATAGATAGACACAGATGACCCTCTTCTAATTGTCAAAATAAAAACCTGCCGCTCCCAGAATCTGACACACCCTCTCATGCCTTCCTGCCTTTGCTCATGGTATTCCCTCAACCTGAGATTCCCTCCCTTCTTGTGCTGGTTATCAATTTATTGCCTCTCAGCTCCAAATTCACCCTTTTTGCCTTCTCTGTGAAAATGGATCTGGGCCTTTCAATGATTTTTTTTTTTTCTTTGCCATCTGGCACAATGTTAAGCTTTGTCAGTAGAGGGTGCTTTAGAGACATTGTAGTAAGAAGGGGGGTTTGTTCCTTGTTCCCGCGTGCCTGCTTAGCAGGCTTCTGTAGTGCTGCCCAGTGTCCAGCTCTTTCAGTGCCTTGAGGCCAGCAGCTTCCTCTAGCATCCCTTGGCTTGGGGCAGTTTTATAGCAGAATGCCTCCTGTGAGACACCTTCCCATGAACAGCTTTCCCCAATACCTGGGGTGAGAGGATTTCTGGCAAGTTCCAGGTGGCAAATTTCCAGCAAGTTCTGCTGGCACAGCACCACAGCATCTTCTCCACCAACCAGTGACCCACGGTCATGCCCCCTCCAACAAGATCTGCATTTCAGCCCTGGAGACAGTGGCTTCTCCTTATAGCTGCTGTTCTTATATTGTTTAGAGTGGTTTTTGCTTCTTACTAGCCAATACTTTGTTACTTTGTTACTCCAATTCCTGATATAGTCAATAATTCTTCATATTAGGCTTTCCCTGTTCAAATTATGGTGTAGTTTTGCTCTCCTGATTGGACCCAGATTGATATACTTCCCTTTCTACCTGATAATCTTCTACTTATTCCTTGAGACTAGCCTTAGACATCACTGCTGTACTTTGCCTGACAAAAAGCTCAGTAGGTGTATGTTGAATGGTTGTATTCATGCGTGAATGAATAAATTCTACTATCGCTTGGAAGTTATTTAGGAGCCAGGTTGGCAAGTGAGACTCACGTTTTACTTGATTAATAACCAGAATCCCCGAGAGGCCATGGTTGGAAGACCCTGGATTTGGTGTCTTAGGGACAGAGCTTGGCCCTTCTGGAGTCTTATCATCAACCCAAGCCAGGCCTCCATAACCATGACTACCTCCCCACACAGACAGCTCTGTCACCCTGCCTGCTTCAGAAATATTGTGAAAATCAGGGTCCCACACCCCAAACTGGTTTTTACAGCCTAGTCTCATGGTACAAAGATGGAAACCAAAGGAAAATTTCCTAAAGATATATATCTTTGAGTTGCTCTGGTGGCCTTAATAAACAAATATTGTTAGATAGTCAATTTTCATGTCAACCAGGCAGGTATTTAGTGTAACAATTCCCAAACCCTGGTTTTCCATACAGTTGGGAATTTGCAGTTACCTCCAAAGGTTTTGCAAAACTTTCAAAAAGATCCCAATGGACAATCTTAATTTACTGTATGTTAAAAATTAAATACATGCATGGTGACACTTTCAGGAGGCATGAAGTAGGAGTAGGAATGTAACAAAAAGGAAATGATATAGTAGGAAAATTTCAAAGTGTGGAAATTATTCATCTATATTATAAGAAAATGCATAAATCAATTCACATTATGTGCCACACCTTTAACTACTCCCAAAACAAGGGCATAAAAAAATCATTATACATATACACACACAGTACACACACACACACACACACACATCTGTTTACCTTGCTTTATCTTGCCCACATAGATTGTATAGATACATAAATATTTGTATATGTGGACAAATATATTTCTCCTATAGTATTATCCATCACAATATTTTATTTACCTTTTTGCTATCCCTTTGTTTCCATATTCTTGCCTCAATTTCTCCCATCTAGAGAATGTTGTGTTATAAGGATTGAAAAAGTTAACATTTATAAAGTTTTGGTATAGTGCCAGGCACAAACTAGGACTATTTTAGTGTTAAAAATAGTTACATAGGAATAAATTTAACCAAGGAGGCTAAAGACTTGTACACTGAAAACTACAAAAATGCTGCTAAGAGAAATTGAAGATGTAAATAAATGAAAAGACATCTCATGTTCATGGACTTAATATTGTTAAGATGTCAGTGCTGCCCAAAGTGATCTCCAGATTCGATACAATCCCTATTATGATCCCAACAATGTTTTTGTAGAAAGAGAATAATCCATCCTAAAATACGTATAGAATCTCAAGGGACCCAGAATAACAAAAACAGTCCTGAAAAAGAAGAATAAAGTTGGAGGCCTCACACTTCTTGATTTCAAAACTTGCTACAAAGCTACAGTAATCAAAAGAGTGATAGTAGAAGAAAGACATATAAACCAGTGAAAAAAAATAAAAAGCAAAGAAATAAACTTTCACATATATGATCAAATGATTTTTGACAAGGTTGCCAAGACCACTCAATGAGGAAAGGACAGTCTTTTTCAGCAAATGATACTGGGAAAACTGGATATCCACATGCAAACGGATGAAGCTGGACCCTTACTTTACACCGTATACAAAAATTAAATCATAATGGATCAAAGACCTAAACATAAGGTTAAAACTCTAAAACTCTCAGAAGAAAACATAGGGAAATCTTCACGACATTGGATTTGGCAATGATTTCTTGGATATAACACCAAAAGCACAGAGAATAAAAGAAAATAGATAAACTGGACTTCATCAAAATTAAAATCTTTTGTGCATCAAAGAACATTGTCAAGAGAGTGAAAAGGCAACCCACAGAATGGGAGAAATATTTGCAAATTTTATATTCAATAAGAGATTAACATCCAGAATATATTAAAAATAAAACAAAACCTACAACTCAACAACAACAACAACCCCAATTTAAAAATAGGCAAAAAAACAATGGTTACCAGGGCCTGAGGGGAGGGGGTAAATGATGAGTTAGTGTTTAATGGGTACAGAGTTTCAGTCTGGGAGGATGGAAAAGTTCTAGAGATGCATGGTGGTGGTGGTTGCACAACAATGTGAATGTACTTAATGCCACTGAACTATACACTTAAAAATTTTAAACAAATGGTAAATTTTATGTTATGTATATTTTACCATGGTAATCTAAAAGATAATAAAATAAAATAAATTAGAAACATGAAACCCAGTGCTTATTATGTGCCACGTGCTGTTCTAAATGCTTTTCACGTGTGACTTGGGTTGAGCCTCTCAACAATCCTAGGAAGCAGGTACTATTACCCTCACTTTACAAATGGGAAGGGGAGGCTCAGGGAGTTTATGTGCTTCGCCTGTGGAAATGAAGAGAGTAAGTGGTAGAGCTGGGAGAAGGGGCCCGAGAGGAAGGCTCAGGCTGGGCCCCCGTAACCTGTACACTACACATCCTTGCTTCTGGCTAACAAAGTATGAGTGTGGCCTGTGTTTGGGTGGAGTGAGGCTACATAAGGAGGGCCCTGGACCAGGCCTCCTCCGAGCCACTGGACATACTTAGGCCTTTGACTCAGCACTTGCCTGGACAGACCAGGTATGCCCTGGGCCAGGGCCTTCTCCTCCCAACATTTACTGCCAGTGGCAGAGCACTTGAGAGAGACGGACCCCCAGATCTAGTCACTGTCAGCATAGAAGGACATGTGAGGGGAGAGTTTTCTTTAAACATTCTCCAAGAAAAGGCCCAAGGAAGCATGTGTCCTCAAAGATGTGTCCTCTGGTGATTACTTGACCCCTCATTCAGCTACGAATCCTTTCATGTTAAAAAACAAAATGGAATAACTAATGCTATGGGTGAATCATTCACTAAAATACCTGTACAATCTGGATTTGGGGAAAATTTTTAGATTAGAGATTTCAAAATGTTAATGTTTTACCAATGTGTATGCTGGTTTTCAATATATTGTTAACAAATGGTATCCTAGTCTTTGTTATATTAGTATATTGCATTAATACATTTTTAACTAGTAGTATCATGATTTTCAATATATTAATATATTTTCGTTTTCTGTAATCTCTCTCTCTGACTATAAAAGAGATCAGTGTCATCACAAAGCCTCTGTATTATTAATATTTATTGAGAGCTTACTACATGTAAGCTCTGTACATGTATTATTTAATCCTCACAACAGCCTCATTTTTACTTAACCTCTATGTGTTCCTGAGAAAACACACAGAGTCTAAGTAACCTGTCCAATGTCAATGAGCAAGTAGGGCGAGAGCTGAGAGTCACACCAGGCAGTCTGACCCAGATCCTTTCTATAAACTAGCCTCGCGACCTCAGGAAGTTCCCTTCTACGCTCTTTGGAGTCCATTTTCCTCATCTGTGAATGAAATGAGGGAGTTGCATCAGAAGATGTGTAAGATTTTCTTCCAGCTCGAACACGTCTATTTCCTTGTCCCCACATGCAAATGTTCCTCCACCAGGGCGTCCCAGATGTGTCCACCAGCACTCCCTGCCTGAATTCTGGGTGCCATCCCGGCCGAGGACTGGGAAGGAGAGTGGAGCCTGGCTGAAATCAACAGTGCCCCTGAGCTGTTTGTCACCCTTTCGTCCTGCCCCAAACAGCTTTTACCTTTCAGCTGCACTCACCCCTGAACTACCTAAGTATCTCAACTATCTTAACAGTCTATGCACACTCTGAAATGACCCAGTAAAAGAAAGCAACGGATAAAAAGATTCAGGACCTCAGAGGAGAATAGAGTTCAAACTGATATTCCCATTTGACTGCTCTCTTTTGTCTCCTGGAGTCACAGAATTTCTTCCCACTTGTGAATTTTCTAACAAGCCTGGGCAGTGGTGTGCTAGTAAATGTTTAACAACCAGCTCCAGGAAAACAAAAAAAGCCCTGATTTGAAGCGTTTACTGATTTCTCTAGTTTAAATATTCCCACCGTGGCTGATCTCAAGCTACCAACATAAAGTCACTGAACACGAAATTGGAAAGAAATGTGAGCCAGTAGGAGCTGGTGCCACCACACCCCTAAGTCTGTTTCTTAGTACTATTTCCTCTGTATGCCTTGTAGACTAAAGCATTGTTCATTCATTCATTCTATGAACTTCTTCAAAATTATACTAGGAATGTGAACAAGGTATCCATTAAAAAAGTTATTTATTATAAATCAAAAGCCCTACTCAGTTTATTACAAAACATTATTTTTCTGGTACTTCCCCCCAGAGGTTCCTTGGGACAAGACAGGTGGAATGATGGTTTTTCTGTTTTCCCAATAATAAATTATATTATTATTATAAATATTATTATTATAAATAATAATAATTGACTTTCCCAAATCAGATGAGACAATTTGCTTCCCTTGGATTAGCAATTCTCATTAACATCCTAAGCATTGGGAAAAGTGTCATCAGAATAGCCTTGACTGATATAAAGTCCAACCTGCTTTATTGTTGAAAACTTTCAAAACCAATGGAAAAAATATCACCTCTAGAAAATGCTTACCTAGACATATACCTTCTATAATTCTTTTTCTCTACATTGTTATATTTAAGATACATGTGGGATGTGAAGAGTACCAACTCTGAAGCCCATCTGTCTACATTCAAATCATAGTCCCCTGACTTATCAGCTGTGTGATCTTGGGCAAATTGCTCAACCTCTCTGTGCTTTGATTGTCTCACTATAAAATAGGGTTAATGATAATAATAGTAGCTGTTCTGAAGGTTGAGTAACTGTATGTATAACACCCGGAACAGCATAGAGGAAGTTCTATATAACTGTTAGCAGTTATTATAATCAAACACAAACAAGGGTTTTTTGAATGTTGTCTAAGTATCTCTCCAACAAAGTGGTGTAGTCCTCGAAGTCTTTTTGCAGTCTGTTCCCCAGTGCCTAACACATAGTATGACTTTAATAAATTCTTGATGAATAAACAATTGAAGTCATTAATTGATTAAATGCAACTGATCAATGTGACTCCAAAACATCCTTGCCACAAATAAACCCTTCGATCTGTCATCAGGATCTTAGGCACACTTTATGCTTCCATAAGCCCCTCTGAAAGTAGGAAAGGTAATCAAGAATAAGGTCTTAGGGTAATATTTATCAGAGCTGTTAACATATATTTATGTTCAAGAATGTTTATTTTATATAAGCAAGAAAAAATGAAAACAACCTAAACGTTCATTAACAAGGGGAAGGTTGAACATGTTATGATGTAACCACTAGATATTTATGTTTTCAGGAAGTATTTATTAACATGAAAAAATGCCCTACTTGTAATAAGTGGAAAAAAAGCAGCATATAAAAATGCATAAACAATATAATACCAATGTTCGTTTTTTAAAAGTGTGTTTGCATGAAGAAAGAAATAAAAAGAGACTTATAAGAAATATACCAAAATCATTAATACCTATCTCTGATTGGTGGGATTTAGGGTGATGATTTTTTTAAAGTTTTTTTCTTCTTGATATATTTCTGTATTTTTCTTTTTTTAATTTCAAAATATTATGGGGATGCAAATGTTTTTGGTTACATGGATTGCTTTTGTTGTTATGCTTGAGTCAGGGTTACAATGTGCCCATCACCCGGATACTGTTCATTGTACCCATTAGGTAGGTTTTTGCCCATTCCCTCCTCCCCCCTCCCCCTGCTTGATTTCCACTGAGTTTTATTTAAAAATATGGAACACTTTACGAATTGGTATGTCATCCTTGTGCAGGGGCCATGCTAATCTTCTCTGTATCATTCCAATTTTTAGTGTATGTGCTGCCGAAGTAAGCGCTGTATTTTCCTAGTATTCCTAAAAATGATAAAAAGAAAAGAATTGCTTTTAAATAAAATAGATCCGAACTATCAACCTTGGAATTAATGTCTTAGGAATGAAATTATGTATCTGTATGTTCACTGACCTAACCACCTCTGCTGATCTGCTACATCACTCACCTACACACCCACCCAGTCTGATATTCACCACCACCTGTCCCCATTGCATTCCCAACCTCCGAAGTGTTCCAAATCTGACATGATGGCATAATCTATATGTTGCAAATATGACACCAACGTCCAGCTGTTTGGAGGCACCAGTGATTACCTTAATTTTTCACACTCCTTTCAGATATCTGGTGTTGGGTAAATATAGTCAACCTCACGTAGACATATTTCCAGCTATTAAAACCCAAGCACATTTCTGTTATCTCCTGCCCTTGAGGTGCCTGATAGAAGGGAAGCATGATTGAGTACCTTGCTGATAAAGCTAAACAAATATGTCTTTTGAAGTAGGCTACAGGAAAAACCCAGACTGGAGATGTGTGATATACATTAAAATCTAGCTAAATTTGGATAAAAGGTGGGTCTCAATTTAGTGAATTGTGAATTCTAGAATATTTGTTTAAGAAAAGCCATTTTATTACTTTAAAATCCAAATGGGCTTGAAGCACAATATTGTCTAAATAGAGGCAGCAGGTACGTAATGGGCTCCTGCTTTTAGGAATAGGTGAGAATTGTTTATAATGAGCATATCAGTCAAGTACAATTTGGTCCCTCTGATGTGTTTAAAAACAAATTATTCAAGATGATGAAAAAAGCAATGTATTCCCTCGAGTAGTGCGATTTTTTGCAATCTTGTCTTTATTCTTTTTTTTTAAGTGGAACCTAGAACAATTATTTTTATTCTTAATTTGCTTACCTACACCGTTCCTCAAGGCAATCTCGGGCCAAAGCCTATCCAAAGCATCATACATTTCAAACAGCTGAGTTCAATCAATAAGGTTTTATAGTATATATTGAAGAAGAAGAAGAAAAAAAGGAGGAAGAAGAGAAGGAGGAGGAGGAGGAGAAGGAGGAAGAAGAACAGGAAAAGATATAACTAAATGGAGCTGGAGAAACACACAGAAGTTATTTCTGTCCCAGCTCCTTTGCTACGGATGGAGAAACCAGGCAATTCTATTTTCATATGAGGAACATCTCAAAACACCGGGCACATCATGGGATGTGATTACCCCAAATAAGAAGAAACAGGAGAGCAGCTTGGCAGTTCCGGAAATACCTTAGGGGAAGAAATGATTAATAGCAATGAATATTTTACTGTGGACCCAAGTGTATGACCTCTGTTGGTGAGTTGATGATTTCATGGAAATAACTTATTTACGTAATATTTGTTAGTCACCTTTTCTATTTTATTCTTCTCCACAGCACATGTCACTAACATATGTATTTTATTTTATTATTTTTATTTTGTCTCTCTCCCCCAGTTAGAATGTAAACTCCATGAAGGAATGGATTTTGGCTTTGTTTCACTTTGCTTTTGCTGGATGCAGTTAGAATATGCCAGTACATTGGAGGTGGCCAAAAAGAATTTGTTGGGTGCATCCAGCTTCCTCAGAGCCAAGGGGCATGTGTCTATGGTGAAGTAGAAAGAACACTGGATTCAGAGTCCAAAGTAAGTTGCACTTTGCTTGACTCATAGTAGACATTCAATGACCATTTCAGGGTTGGACAATGGGTAGATGAATAGATGGACTGATGGGTGGATGGATTAGTGGACAATCTGTAAAATGGCGATCCCTATTCATTAATAAAACAGTGTGGAAACAGTTGTGACATCTTAGCTGCTCAGTAACTTTTTTTCTTGTAGCTGATGTAGAGAAGGTGGGAACAGGGTGGTGAGAACCCTAGCAGTATAAAACAAGGAAAGAAATCATTTAATCTCCTGTACAAATGTGAGGAGACAGGAATTTGGGCAGAAGTGTATGTTTTTATTTTGTCTTGTAGTGCTGCCAAGTCGAGACAGTGTTCAGGCAGAGAGGCAGGTGAGAGGCAAGGAAGTGGAGCAGGTAGACAGGCCAGCAGCCTCCAATAAGTCACGTGTGAAACTAGCCTTCAGTTTCTCTTCAGTGGCCTCCTAGAACTGAGAGGCACTCAACTTCAGGCAAGGTGACAAAAGCCCTCGATAGTCACTCTGGTCTCGGGAATCTTAGTTCTGGTCATTCAATCTCAAGGGTAATTCAGCCTTGGCATTCTTGTTCTTAAGTTTGCCCTTCCTGCTGCAAGAGCTGAAGCCAGGCCAGCTGAGAAGACTACTTTTCTCAGTCCTACAGAGCTTTCAGGTTTGTGGTGTGTGTGGCTCAGTTAAAACCAGTCTTCCGTGCAGCATCATCTTCTTTGGGGCGGGTGCTGGCGGTGAGCCAGGATACCTCTGAGCAGATCCACTTCGGGTCCACATAGCTCAGGTTGCTGACACTCTTGGAGATATTTCTGGTGCTGGAAAGTAGAGCCAAAGGGACATGATTAACCAGAGTTGGAGCAGGGACCCTGGCTATTGACTTTCTTGGTTGGCCACTCCCCTTCCTGGCGACTGTGTCCTAGAACAGGCTAAAGTGGAGGAGCAGAAGAAAACCACAGGCCAGCAGTGGGTGGGACCAAGGCCCTTTCAATAGTAGCAAGTGGGTTTGGAAGATGTTCCGGGGTCCAAGGACACAGCTCCTTCTGAAGAACTCTGAAATACCCATTGGTAGCTAACTGGGGTAACCTGGCTGAGAATGGAATTTTTCCTGCTGCCATTGCCTCAGGCCTAGGGATTTCAAAATGCCCCAAAGCTATACGTAGTGCTGTGATATATTTAAGAAAACCCCCTTGTTTGGCGACCATAGCCCCTGCTTCGTTAAGTGGTTTAAAAGGTAAATTCTCTTCCAACCAGTAAGAGACCTTCAGGCTTCCATGGGCACCAACCATTGTTATTATGAGGGTGGATTATTCTAAATCTCTGCTGCTGCAGGGCCTGTAGGAGGCTAGACTATACTCAACCTTGAAAACCAAGCCCTCCCATCAAGAGCTGCCAGGAAACCCCAAATATGCCTTTCTTCTGGAGCTCTGCTAACATGCACTCTCCTGTGTTAGGAGGTGACGTTCCCGCCCCTGTCCGTAGGAATGGTAAGACTGCACAGACATCCTAAAACACAAAAAGGGAGTGAGAACAGCATTGGGGTTGGCTGGTTTCCCACCTGTAATTGACGTGGAAACTACACATCTTAATTTCCAACATATAAAACAAATCCTGCTGCCATGTAGCAGATCAGTGGCTCCAAAAAGTTACTCTCCCCATGCTTTTTGGTGGTTACTGTTCCAAAGAACAGCCTGTGGAAATGAATGTGCCATCTTAATTTTCACAGGATCACCTCTCTTAGGTGTTAGAATCTTAACCCCTGGATGCATGGCCAGCACTGTAGTAAACCAGACAAGGCTGGTGGAGGGGAAAGAGTGGATTCAAGGAAAAGATCTGGAAACTGCTTTCAGATGAAGTATGAGTATGATTCCATGCTTAGCTAAAGCCATGGCTCTGGCAATACTACTGAAACCTAGAACATGAAGAGGAGGTTCCAGGGAGGGGGTGGCAGGGGCCAATGTGAGCTGGAAGCAGGGTGGGGGCTATACCTTACCACATTACTCCATACCCGCACCCCATGAGAGGAGAGCAGAATGATGCACTGGACTCAACTGGGGGAGTTTCTCATTCCAGCTGCCAATGCGGAAGGGACTCAGGGTCCCTCTCAGGGTATGGCAATCACATGGCCCCCTCCGCCTCCCCCTCCCGCTGCCCACTCTGGGGTTCATAGGAGTAGTGTATGGAGGTTATCACATCACAAGCTCAGCCAAGCTTCTCCCCAACCTCACACTCACCCCACCCCCCCAGGACCCACGCTGGCCAAGAGCCACCATTCCCTGCCTAGAACAATGCCTGGTACATACTAGGTGCTTAATAAATAGTTGCTGAATAAATGTACTTACTGAATTCTTCCTCTGTGCAGTTGCTGTGCTAAGAGCTTTACAATTACTATTTCATCTATTGTTCACAAGAAACTTGTGAGGTATCAACCCATTTTCACACAAGGAAATTGCAGCTCAGAGATGTTGAGCAAATTATTCAAGGTCCCACCAGCTGCTATAACAGGAACTTAAACCTGTCCCCCTTCCTGCCATCTTCAAAGACTGAGCTCTTAAACAAAACGTTACACTGCTTTTCTGTCCCATTATTCTTTGAAGGTAGAAATAGGAACCGGAACACAAAAAGGAAGGCGGGACAGAAAGTGAGCTGGATTTTGGCACCCCCAGCCCTGCAGTGGCCAGTTGGAGCTGGGCCTGGGGCCCCAGGACCCAGAGGAGGCCTGTCACGTGCCACCTCTCTGCCACTTGGCCCTGTCTTTCGGGAAAATAGGGTTGGGAGGGGTGGTCCATGGAACTAAAATTCCAAATTATATTTCTTAGGTGGAGGATAAGGTCATAGATAACACCTTATCATCTCACTTACTAGTTTGTTTATCCGGGATGGATGCATACAGCTGCCTTTAAAGCTGAGTTTCTAAGTCCTTCAATATGAATAATCTCACTGTGTGTGTGTGTGTGCGCGCGCGCGCGCTGTGCGTGTGTCTGTATGTCTCTGTGTGTGTGTGTGTTCCTTCAGGGTAGATTAGCTGAAACCTACCTGGACTTATGCCAGCAGAGCTTTTAAATGTATTTCTTTGTGGAACAAGTTCCTTCAGCACATACCAGGTAACAACTTCGGGTGGGAATGTTCAACAAGGGGAAGACGCCACCATTTCTGGTGCTTTTCCACTCTGTGGCTCTAATAAATCACGTTCCCCTTCAGTCTCCCAGGAAACCTAGCTCGTGATCCAGTCTGCAGGCCTTCATGGGCTGGATGATCCAAAAAAAAAGGGTACAGCTCAGGAGGGCACTGGAAATGCAGCATTCCCAGAAGCTGTTCAGTCTATCCGCGTCGTTCAGTCAACCGGACGGCCTTAGTGAGTGTCCCATGAGAGGTATGGAAAGTGTGAAAAAGTATAAATTATTATATAAGACCCCACCCTCCGTGTCCTGTCATCCCGTTGAGAAGACAACCCATACACCTCCAGCGAGCCACCCAGGCAGTGCTAGGTGTCAAATAAGCACTACAGGCCATGAAGACTAGAAGTGTTCAGAGGCTGCCGAGCCAGCTCTCCAAGGGCTGGGTTGTCTGGGAAAGCTTGGGGAAGAGGTGGAAGCCACCCACTGCCTTGCAGGATGACTTAGAGTGGTGGAGAAGGGAGGAGCCCCAGAAGAAGTAAGGACAATTTGTACATGTGTGACATGAGCATGCTCATCCCAGCCCAAATGACTGAGGCGGTCACAGGCTTTGCTTAGGCAAAATCAGCAGGGCATCTCCTGAGTATGCAGGCGTGCCTAAGTTCGTCTCCATGATATCGCACACCCAGAGCAGCTGCACGGGCTGCTGAGTTATGCCTTACAAGCCAGCTCTTTACTTAAGCTTTAAGCTAAACTTCCAGCCAGCTTTGTGAAGAATTACTGTGACATCTCCAATCCTTCACATAGCATCCCTGTGGTCAAAACCAAAATTGCTTTTGCCTTGTGTCTTGCAGGTTCCCAACCCCCACCCATCACCTGTAGTCTTTCTTGTCTGAGTGTCTCAGATTCACGCTTCCTTTTCTATGTCATTAGCCACTGCCTTACCCCAGGCACCCTCTCCTGCGGGGCTCGCTGCACGTGGATTACTGTAGCCTTCCCTCTCCCCCACAAGCTGGTCTTTTGATAACTCATTCACTGAAAGTTTTGAAAATGTGCACACCCTTTGACTCATTAATTCCGTTTCTTAAAAATTATCATTTACTAACTTTTCTATTCATTCTTGCGTTTGTTGATCCAATATGTACCAGGAGTCTTGCTGGGTGCTGGGGCTTGATAAACAAGCCAGAGACTCAAGGCCCTGAATGGAACTTATAGTCTAGGTCATTTGTTTGGTTTTCCCCTACATTCAGGTTTTTTTTTTTTTTTTTGACTCTTGGGCAAGACATGTCTGTAATACTCTCAGAGTGAATACACAATCACTATGTCATACTATAAAATAAAAGCCCATTGACTATACTGCGGACACACAATGACAGTTGTAGAAGGCATAACAAAGAAAATTGTCTCAGGTCAGAGGTTTTCAAACAGTTCACCACACCCCAGGAGCCTCAGGGGTGGGGTGCGGGTGCCTAACAGAGAACAGGGGACAGGAAGGACTCTCCTGTTCCCAGCACCCCCACCCACTCTCTTCAACCAAGCAGTTCTTTTTCATGTTCTCCATGAACATGAAACTTTGGGGTTTCCCAGTAAGACTTATTTGAACAGAATGTTCTGTGACTGGAAAAGTTTGAAAACCACTTGAGTTGTCTCAAGTTTCTTAAAGTGCTTCTATTAATATATTTAGTCTGGAAATCTTCCAGACTGGGAGATTTTTCCCCCCAAATTCCCTTTAAATCCTTTAGCTTTTTATGTTTAATTAATGAGCTTTAATAATACCTGATACATGTTGGGTGTGTAATTAATGGGCAGTAACAACATGGACGTGATAAGTAACAAAATCCCACCAATGGTGCAAACATGCTGTCCTCAACCAATTTTGCCCAACATGTAACAGGGGGAAAAAAACTAGCTTAGTTAGGAACACATCAAAAACAACAACAAAAATGTAAGCAGTTCTAACAAGTTGACATGAATTCTAAATAGTTTCATTGGCATATTTTTAATATTTGTTAAGTTTCTACAATGTGCTGGATAACAACTTCTTTTCTCTAATTCTTGAACCAATAGATTTTATATATCCAAACTTCCATCATCCACATACCACTATTATGATGATTGTTTTTTACAATATCTGCAAACCACTTGTACTACTAAATATTTTATTGAAATTGATTTAGTTTATATTTAAATAAATTTATTTTAAAATAAAACTTTATATCACTACCTATAAATAGAAGACCAGAAACACTTGCCATAATAGAAGGTAATTGCAACAAATTCATAAAGATGAAAATAATAAATATTTTTTTTTCAGTGTACCTGTCCACTACATTTTGTGAAACATTATTTTAGATCATACTATCACAGTACTCAGCTGAGAAATTACAAATCAGGTATAGATTCTTTGTTTCCTCCACCACCTCCTAGGGTCCCCCTGCCACCCACACTACCACCCACTCCCCTCAAAGCATTTCCCTTGCTCTAAGCTAGCTGGCAGCTAATAATTGGTAAGGTGTTAACCTTCTATTTTTGCATGTTGACAAGAGTCTATTAATTTTTCAAAACTCAAATATCAGATCTTTATGGGAATTTTAGACATAATGCACAAGAATTATATCATTTAATTCAAATCTCATACAACAGGAGATGGACTAACCACCTCCTACTCGTAAACCAGCCCTCATGCCTCCCCGCAGGCTTGTAGTTAGGTTTCCCCAAAACATGGAAATTTGCCCAAGAATGTATTAAAGGTTTTAGGATTTAACAGATAGTCTTTTCAGGCTGTGATGACATTCGAGCAAAGGAAGTATGGATCAACCACCTTATTAGCCTACATCTTATTGTAATCACACCTATAGCTACATTCGCCCTCCACCCACCCAGGAAAGAGGGAGGGAAGTTGGCCAGGGAGTGTGAATATTGAATTTACGTCAGTGATGATGGTCATCCTTGCATTGTTCTCCCTCTCACATTCCAGAAGTCTTTCCTCTCCTGCCACTTGATGGAAACCCTACTCCCATGGGATGTTAGAAGAGTTTTCACAGGTCAGGTTTCCCAGGAAGCAGACTCTGAGATGAGATTGTGTGCAGGTGGCTATTGGAGAGTGGCCCCTGGAGCCACACCTGCAAGTGAATGTAGGCAGGAGAGGTTGAGCTGTACTGTGGTCCCAGCAGAGGCCTCAGCCAGCCCTACTGGAGCTGGGATGGCCTTCAGAGCTGGCCCAACTAAGGCAAGGGGGTAGGCCTTTGTACTGCTCAACCCTGGCCAGCCATTGGATGCAAGAAACCCCAGGGAAGGCTCACAACCTTGAGCAAGGCAGCCCTCTTTGGCCAAGGGCAGAAGGATCCAACTGTAAGCCACCAGCAGGCAGTGCCCCTGGTAGCTGGGGCAATGATGCCTTGGTCCTGAAGGAGAATCTGGGCAGAGCACCACAGCATCCACCTCAAGAGTAAACCCACTGGTGCCTGGCTCCTCAAGACCCTCCCCAGTAGTGGCAAAAGGGATAAGCCATAGGGCCTGATTTCCAGGCAGCTCCTTGCAGTGACAATGATGAATCAGTAGGCCTGCTGGCCGCGAGGAAGGTGAGAGGCAAGTAGCATGAGTACAGATATGGGGGCAGGGCGGGGGAGCAGAACCCCACATGGACCTTGATATTCCACTGAACCCTTCTGCATTCATCCGTCCTCCTCTGGAAAAGTCCTGGGCAGGAAACAAATGTGGTCTTGATGCCTATTGAGCTATCAATCTTGAGATACAGCATTCAATTTCAAAGTTATTTGAGCAAAGCCAAGTTACAAATCTTGAGGGAAGCTGGCTTTCCAGAGAGACAAGGACATTTGAAGGCATGAACTGGGGTGAACTGTATAAGCAAACTCTCAGGAGTCTTAAGTTGCCAACAGTTAGCCAAACATTTTCTTTCCTCAGGACTAGGGAAATTTTACATGGAACTGGAATTTCCAGTGCAAAGCCTGACAAGTAAACCTGAAGGAGGCAAGTGGCTCACGCCACAGATTTCCTCTTTGGTGTGATTTCCTCCCCCAAAGCGAGACCATGCAAGTGAATGATAAAGCCACGGTCACAAATGGCTTATCTTCATTCACTTTGCTCTTCTTGGGAAACATGGTGGAGCCTAGGGCATTTCTCCTTCCACATCTACCTCTTACATGGGTCTAACTCAGGTAGGGAGAAGACCACCATCATTTTGTGGTACTACCAGGGTCAAAGTGACAGGTGTTACATAGTTATCATTTGCGGAGTGCTTACGATGTGCCAGGCACCGTGCATGTACCCTCTCATTTAATCCTTACAAGCACCCTCTGAGGTAGGTCAAATTGTTCTCTTTTTGCCTAGAGAAATCGAAGACCAAAGAAATCAAGTAATTTGCCACAGACTCACAGACTCATACCTAGTAAAAGGCAAAGTTGGAACTTGAACACAGACCTGCCCGGCTCCAGCCTATTTCTGTTGATTGTTAAGAAGCCCCAGTTCTCCCATGGCCATGGTGCCATCCTGCAGTTGTCCTTTCACATAAAAAGGATATTTAATGGCAACTTTTCGTTCCCCCAGAATCCTGTCCATCTGCATGCCCTGCTCAGATCCCCAGAACTTAGTGCCTCAAGGACAGGGACTTCTCTGCCTCTTTCCCACTTGTCCAGTCACCCCCTGCAATCTCCTCAGCACACCAAGAAACCTGACAAATGTCACTGACTGACTGGCTAATGTACAAGTGAGGCTAAAAGATAAATCAGCCAAGAAAAGAGCCAGCTCATATTTCCCCAAACTGGCAATGTGTCATTCCAAATAAAATTCTTGTATGTACCCTGTTTAGTTCTCTGGGCCCAAACCTCCTTTAATTGGTCTGAAATCTGGATCACGATTTGCTTGTATTATGCTGATCATTTATTTTAAAAGAATTTTTTTGGACTCAGGGAGAAAATGCCACTGGTAATTAAGCCTTAGACAGTAATTAATTCCTATAATGGGTGAGGCTCTTCCTGCTGGTGGAGGCATGCCAGCCCGTGTAGACCCGGCTACGAGTAGTCATACCTGTTTATGTATGGCTTGTCCTTCTCCATATTTCACAGATGATAGGATACGGCTCTGCATCTCTTCATGTTAATTCTATTTGAAATACTCCCTACCAACATCTCAGGGCTCTGCCATCTAATAAGTGCAGCCAATTTATTGATAGTAAATCTAGGACAAGACAGACTCACATTGATGTGGGCCACAGGGCATTTAAATTAAACAGGAACTCTCCAGCCATCTGTGTTTTAACTTTTTTATGCCTTGATAATAAGCCCTGTTTAGAATAATTTGCTGTGGAGACTGGGACTTCGTGACTGACAGAGAAAGGCTGGGTATAAACAACCCAAGCAGGCTCCTGAATTTGCGAGAATGTCAGGCGAATTTAGACTCATCATAAAAGAATTCTCAGTGACTGTATTTCAATATGACACTTTTATGGTTTTTTATTTTCTAGCCCATTGCAGCCCCAGAGCCCTGGCATGATTTATATAGCCTGGCAGTGCATAATCTTTTGTATAAGATATACAGGCCTCCGGAGGTTTAATTTCTTTCCTCACCACCACTGACAGCATTTGTGCTTCCCTTCTCTTCTATTTTCATTTCTAATGAGATATTGGACTTTGCTCAGTGAGAGGTGATATTTCCACATTTGCAGGCTGACAGGCTAAATCACCAGATCTCAGTGGTGAGGATACAAACCCATTTAAACTGTGTCAAAATATTCATGGAGCCCCATTGATTTGGGCAACGGTTATTAGGAAGCTATTTGGAAAGTTCAGGTTTAATTTTTGGAGCTTTCTGCTGCAAAATCACTCAGTTACATCACATAGAAAATGGTATCAAAAGGATGAAGAAGAGTGGGGGGGTGTTGCATTTATTTTGCTGAGATTATTTTTAGTATACAGATGACCTTTGTTTAAAAAAAAAAACCAAAAAAACTAAAAACCCAGAACGATACATTGGCAAATGTGCAGCATGGAGCAAAGTAAATCCTTCCTGTTGTATACAAATGAATAATATGTCAAGCTATTGAAATGTTTTTTTTAAAAAGCAACAGTGAAAGCAACTGACATAGGAGATTAAGCTTTGCATTGCTACACTGACTTTTACCTCTGCCTTTGATCTTAAATCTAGCTGAAACTATTGCGACAGGAGTTTAGCTTCTAAGTAGGATGGGTTCAAATAGCCCTGGTTCACTTAGTATTCAGAAGTGTCACAGAGGAAAATTGCCATGAACAACGGAGGCAAATGTGGCTGCCTTTGTGAGGGGAATGTCGGAATAGAAATGCAACAAATGGTCAACTGAAAGAATTTGGGAGCTCCCAGCAGAACTCAGGAAATACATATGGCTGAAGGGACCCTTGGTATGGGGCCATTGGAACAAAGTGTTGGGATATCCTTGGACAGTGCAAAAGATCAAAGTCCTTTGATGGGGCCAAGCACATTTGACCTTTAGATGGTAAGGTCATTTGCAATAGTTGCTTGATTTATGACCTGGGACTTTATATGAAGTTTATATTTACTAGGTTTAGGGTTCCCAAGTTCACAAGGACCTCATTAAATGGCACACACAGCATACATACATACACAGGGAAATCACTTTGGCAATTTGCAGGCGATAAAGTGTTTTCGGTACCACTTTACAATAAGTGGACATTAATGAATGCTAAATTACAGCGGAATTCCTATGGAACGGCATATTACATTCACATTAATACCAAATGAGTTCATTGTGAGACACATTATTGCAGCAAATATCACAGGAATTAGTGAGGAATTAGGAAATGCCACTGCAATTAGACCCGTGTGGGGAGAAGCGGCCATCCATTCAGATGGCGGGCTACTGACACACCAATACTTTCTGGTCTGGTTTGAGTGAACACTTTGGGGCCAGGAGGCTTGCAGAGTCCTCTGGGAACACAATATTTCTATGCTAACACACTTGAGAACTTTTCGTAACCCAAGATCCACAAAATCCCCCAGGGCTATGGCTGTGTGAGTGCTCTGATGACAGAGCACCCCTGGATCTGGGAAATATACTCAAACATAGTGAGAAATCCAGGGCAGATGTAAATTAGAAATTCCTGGAAGTAAAAGTAGTTAAACAGTGGAACAAACTACTTGAGGAGTGTCCCGGAGTCTGCCTCTCTTGAGGGCCTTAAGGACAAGCTTGGCACGCAACAGTCTTCCTTAAGACCCCCTCTTCCTCCAAAGCCTGAGGACTTGACCTCTATGAAAGAAGCCAGGAAAATTCCCAGCACAGGAGCCATTAAGCTGTCTCCAGAGCAGCAGGGTCCTGTAACAATTCCGGAAAAGTTCCCAATGTGCTGATGACTCAAATAGCTTAAAAGAAAAAAAAACCCAATGTCCTCTTGGGGCAGCTTGCATACATATACACCAAAATATAATCTAAAACATTCTCCATGGCCAGGATACTAGAGCCACGAGAAAAGAAAGGCCTGTATTATTGCCACACGTCATTCCGTCAGGGAGGCACAGCCAGCACCAGCCCTCCTGAGCAGGCATCCTAGCTCTGCTACAGACTTGCCTGGTTATTTAACCTCTCCAAGACTCAATTTTCTTAAATGTAAAATGGAACTGGTAATAGGGCTAGTTGTGAGGTTTAAACAAGATACTATGTGTACAGTATGCAGCACAGTCACAGGCACCTAACAAGGATATGAGCCAGTTATGTGACCAGTGTCACCCCCGCCACCTCCTCATCGCTCTCACCTCTCCTGCCTTATTCCAGCTGCCATCTCCACCCTGCCCCAACACACTGGTGCTGGATTCCAAACACAAGGTGACTTTCAAAGACCATGCCATAAATAGAAAAGATGGCTGAAGGGAGGAGAGCCAGCTCAGCTACCATCCCAGATGTGAACACTCAGAGAACTTCTTGCAAATAAAGCAGCGATTGCATCCTAATTGCTAGTCCCAAATTATAACGGACAAAGGAGCTTATATTTTTTGGCTCCATTTTTCGGTTTTCCTGTGTTTTACTCTCGCCATTGGTATTTTATGGAACTAACAATTAGTTGACATGCTTGTATTGAGATATATAATTTGTTCAGCATTTTTTGAGCACTTAGTGAATACAGGCTCTGTACTGGGCAAAATAGCAAAGGATTGAATCAGACATGGGCTCTTTCCTCAGGAAGCCCCTAATCCAGTAGGTAAGATAAGCCCCTGAATAAGTTTGCTTTCTACTTGGGGTTCCCAAGAAAAAGTTGACTTGTTTATATTTGTAAATGTGATTAAGGCAGTGATGTACTGGCAAACAGTTAATGATCAGCTGTGGGTGGGAAGAGAAGCTATCTGTACATATAAGCTGTAAACTTATGTGTACATAAGTTTATTGTAAATTTTACTGATTTAAAGGATGTGTAGCACATAATTTACAAATAAAAATAAAATTAGCAAAATTCTTTATTGTAATTTCACATATAATTCCTTTTGATTCTCTCAAAAGGCTTTTTCAGATTTTTGACTAAATACCCATCCTAGGGTGCAAGTGATGAACAAGTATAGTTCTGACATGAATAGTGGTTGATATTTTCATTTACATTAATTAATAGAACAAAAGTGAAAAACAAAAACATATGTCAGAACTATATTCGTTCATCAATGACATGAGTGACGTCTTTGCTGAATCAGATAATATTAGTAGTTTTCAAATACCAGGAGAATATTTCCTCAAATTTTTGTGCTAATCACAATGTAACAGCTACAGACATGACACCCTTTTAAGCTTAATCTACATTATTAAACCTTTTCTCCATCACTTTCTTAAGTCCAGATAGTCAACAAAACAATAAATCAAGTGCTGATTCGCAGCATTTACTGATTTCCACGGTGTAAATCCTCCTACCACAGTCAATTTCAAGTTACCAGGGGGATGTCACTGAATGCAAAATTGGAACAAGACACATAGTAGCCCACTATTGCATAGTATTTCTACCATAAAAATATAATAGAAGTAAATAACCTCCAGGGCACAGATAAAAGTAAAACACACTAAAATAAGTAGGAATCAATGAGTTTTGAGTATTTATTGTCTTTGTCTTCAATAGGATTTATCTGATTGTAAGTGTTCTGTGAGTTTTCTTCCCAAATACCATTGGATGCCCACGGATCTGTGCCATCCTGTTCAGGGGCACCTTTCAGCGGATGTCACCTGAGAGCACAGGCAGGCATGTGGTGTTGTATACCCAGGGAGAGCTCCCTCCTGAGACAGCATCTTCCCACCTCTGACCCTCCCTGCATGGCCTGATGGTTTCTCCCAGTGACCCAATGTCACAGAGCTGGGTCTGTTGCTTCCTGGAAGGTAGCATTTTCCTAAGGCCCCTGGAGGGCTTTGTCACTGAGCAATAGTTTGCATATTTTTTTATTCTAAAATATTTTTCTTCCTCCCATCTCCCTCCTGTCTCTTCACCACAAAATTTGTATTATGCAGCTAATTCTTTTGGAAAGGAGAGAGTAGCATTAACATCATTCCTGATTTGGGCCTTTCTCCTAAGTGGTTATGTTCTTCTCTGAAATACTCCTTGACAACAGAGCCCAAAACGGGGGAGGGAGAGGAGAGAGAAGATTGGACAAGGCAGGAACCAGGAAGGAAGAGGGTGGAGCCTGAGTGAGGGGACAGAGCCTGCGTCAGCTCCCTGCCATCCCTTAGTCACCAACCACCCAACCCCACCCCCATCCCCACCTCAAACCTTTTTGTGAACATCACCTGAGTGATTCTTTAAAGTGCAGATTCCTGGGCACCACCACTACATCTGCTGCATTTCTGGGGTTGGGTCTCAGGAATTTACTTTTCAATAAGCTCCGGAAGCTAATTCCCATGCACACTCAAATTAGAGCCACTAGGTTAGGCCCTACATGCAGAGACAATCTGACTTCTGCTTACTTTGTAATTTGGGAGTTTTCACATGGCAAGTGAAGATGGCCTGATTGGTTGGTTCCCTAGGAATCAGGGACCTTCAGAAGTAGTGAGAAATTAATAGTACAGAATGATGGTGCAATTTTATTTGTAGGACAAAATTGCAGATAAAAGTAAGGAAACCTGTCCTAAATGACAGAAGAAGGCAATAGTCAATATACTAACATAAAACAATAATGCAGCTGGTACAATAAAGCAATCCCACTGGGAACACAGAGTGCATCATTCGTGCCCCGTTGTAATGAAGCCACAGAATGCAGCTCGCATTAGCCAGGGCAAAACCTTTTCAATGCTGAATATTCTGCCATGTTGCAAGCACATTTATTTTATTGAAAGAAGAATGGTCCTGTTGCCAAGCCATCAGATGGTAAAAGAGATATAGTTGATGGATAATAAAAAAGGGTCTGCCACAGCCTCACAAAATACGTTTCTAATGTAAATGCTTCTCGTATGTGGAATTCATACCTCTGATGTGTGGATACCTGCAGACAAGGTAGGCAGGGACTGCGAGAGAGCGGTGTGGGGTGAGTCAGGAGGATGGCCGCAGAGAGGGAGACCATTATTTTTAACAATAACAAACACAAACAAAAAAACCCACTCGGCAAACATCACTCACTCTTTCACAACCTGTTCTCTTGATGCAGATTGACAGCCCTTTTAATATGAAATAAATCAGGCAGGAGAAGGAGTGTCTGGAAGAACATACAGATTGAGGGCTGACTGACAGAACGCCTCCGAAACGCGCTCTATTTGCATTTGCCTTTGTAGCATCGAACTTGAAAGGATGTCAGGCACTTTGAAAGGCTGTGAGGATGTGCTTTGAACCTGGAGGATGAATGTTCAACGTGCTTATTTGAGGCTGCTCATGACGCTGGAGCCCTGCTGTGTGCCGCCAAGAACAGGAGCAAGCAGACCCCGCAAATACAGGTGGCCCTTCCAATCTCTCTCCTGACCTTGGGGTAAAAAGGCATTTTATCTAATAACTGGTTTCATACTTAGTTAGGACCAACTAATCCTCCCAAGCCAGTGTGCTCACACTGAAGCATTAGGGTCTAGTCACTTCTCACCAAGAAAACTGGCTGGTAATGAGCCGTGACACCTTTCAAGGAGGTGTGTGGTCAGCAGACATCCCTGTCAAGCACTCCCCCACCTGCGTCTGGTCTGCAAGATGCTGAAGTCTCTTTGGTTAGCTGCCTCCTTGGATTTCCTGGACTGTCTGGTGTTCACAGCAATCCTGCAAAGCAAACGCCAGTACCCATCAGTCCTGAGAAAACCAAAGTCGGTTTCAACATCTCTCACGGCACAGGCAAAAGTAGGCATTTCTGCTGTGAGCAAGAAAATGCTCAAGAGGTATGAGGTGAGTTGGGAGTAAGTCTGGAGGAGAAATCAGAGAACAAAGCAGTAGTCAAGCACAGAAAAAGCATGCCACATTTGAAGGATGTCTTCCTTCTCCAGCCCACACCTGTCCTCTTCAGCACCTTTGCTCCCTCCCACCTGGACAGCCTGCTCAGCCCACACACCTGCCAGGCATCCAATCAACAGTCTGGCTCCTGCTAACCTGGCCCCTTGATCATTCAGCAGTAGTGGCTGAGCACCTGTGAAGTGCCGGTCACTGTCCTAGATGCTAGGGCTACAGAGACACATAAGTCAGACAAAGCTGCTGTCCTCGTGGACTTACATTCCAGTGGGAGGTAATAAAAGAAACAAAATGCTATTGCCAACAAGAGAAGTACAGATTGTGATAAATGCTATAAAGGAAAGAGAGTTGCTACGGTAAGTGGAGCTTACCCAGCTAGCTAGGAGGCCTACTTCCTATGGAGCGACTGGGGATGGCCTGCCAAAGAGGTGAGGTGCAAGCTGACACCTAAATCATGCAGAGAACCCAACCACATGACGATGAGCAGGAGGAGCAGACTGGGCACAGCAAACATGAAGTGCAAGGGCATTGAGCCAGGGAAGCCCTCAGAAGGGTTGAGAATCAGCAGGAGGCCTGTGCAGCTGGGGTGCAGGAGAGAGGGAGAAGACCGAGGGGCCCGCTGGAGAGGAAAGTGGGGCAACTATTGTAGGGCCTCTGCTGGGCTTTGGAGCCAGTGTGTCTGCCTCCCAATGCCTGTGTGACCTTGGACAACAAAACTGACCTCTCCAGTGGTCTCCAACTGGGCCAGTGACATCTGCCTCATAGCACCCACCTCATGGGGCTATCATGAAGATTACAGGAGCCCAGGTGGTACATGCAAACTGTTTTACACCATGCCTGGCAGTGTCAGCATTCAAGAAATGTTAACTGCTACTATTATTTCCAAAGACTTGGGGTTCATTCAGGATGGGATGGGAATATTAAATCAGCTTCTTGGGGCCATACTGAGCCAATGTCTCTGAGTTCCCTGTGATGTCAGGCCACCAAAAGCATTCCAGTGCAATTATAAAGAAATTACTTTCCCAGCAATTAATCACCAGTATAAGATTGCCAATACACATCATTGCAGCATTATGACACATTGTATCACGTGATCAGAATGTAGAGTAGAAAGGGGGCCATTTGTAGCTGACCTTATTCAAGTCAAATCAGCTCAATCAATTGAAAGTCAGTGGGAGTTTTGCCTGAATGAGGGTCAAGACCAATTATTGAAAGGCATAATAAAACAAAAGAATGTTTTTAAAGATATTAGATCTTATAGTGATTTTTCACAGTTCGGAGATATGTTGAGGTAGTAGCTCTATAATTCAGGAAATACATTGTCCATAAAGGTTTTCTGTCTAGTCCTTTATTTCAAAAGAGTCTACCTGTATCTTTTTTTTTTTTTTACAGATTCAAGAATAGGGTAAAAACATACAAAATGGCTGAGATGTGTATCTAAAACAGAAGATTTCTCACCAACTAAGTACCAGTTATGCTAACTTGCTAACTTGGATTATCTGTGCCTCTATAGCAGCCAGATAGCAGGAAAATCCTAGAAAGCTCTGAAGCCTAATTTTTGCCATAAGATTTCTCCTCCATCTTGTAAGTCCACTTGTGCTTTAGAGACTGCAATTGAATGATAACATTGGCTTAAACAGGTTTAATTAAAGTTATAAATCTACCACTAAAAAAACCCAGTTATACTGTATATTTCAGAGTCAACATTGCCTATGGATTACTTGCTGTTTTTCTATTGTCTGTGGCTCTTCCCCCTTCAAGTTTCCTCAAAACACCAGCAAGCAACTAGAGGAAGTTTCCTTAAACCTGCAAAGGTCTTTCACTCGCTCCAGCTACTGCATCTTTTCTTCTCTGCAGTCTCTGAGCTTGGTTGACACCTGGTAGCTCATCATCACCAGAAGTTTAATGGCTCCAACAAAATCATTTGAATTGTGGAACATGGTTGATCACAATACTTTTATAAAAATATCTCACATGTCTAATTTGGTAAGTATATTTTCAATTTGATGAGGGAACAGAAAGCAAAAATACTTGGTGGACTATAAGCAATTTGAGAGCACAAATCAATGTGATGTCTTCTTCATACCCCTCACCATGTCCTGCACTTACAAATTATCCAATAAATAAGTGCTATGTAATTGGCAAGTTACAAAGTTAAATTGCTTTGTCTAGACAGTGAGGATCGATTTGGACTATGTGAGTCAAGCTGACAAAGTTAAAGTTCAGATTCTATGCACAAATGGTAATAATAGTACCTGACATCAAAGCTTGGTACATAATATACAACAGGTTTTTACCAGGTCAGAAAGAATCAACTGAAACATTGCAATAGGAGGGTCTTGAAATTATACAAGAGTGCAAAGTTGGGGTGATGTACCTTGTACAATGGGCTTCTGGCTTTAATCAGGTTTGCTGGTCAAGAAGAAGATATAGCAGCCCAGGTTCCTAGAAAAATAAAGTCTAAGGTAAAAGCTTATGTGCTGAGCCCTTGTTGGGAGGTGCAATCCCAGGGAAGCAAACGTGAGTGAAAGCAGCAGCAAATCAGGAAAGAGGGAGGACAAGGAGGTGAGATATCAAGCTGGGCTCCACGTAGGTGCAAGCACAACTATCGCTCAGGTGTGCAGAATGCACTTCGGAGAGGCCGTGTGAATCACTGCATTTGGGCAGTCTTTCAGGGCCAGTTGGCCGGCGGGGTAGAGAACAGGGAAGGACAAGAAGAATAATTTATCCACTGATTTGCGTACCTCAATGATGGAAATTTTGTTTCACAGGGTATTAACCCCTTGTGATGGTTAATTTTATGTGTTGAATTAGACAGTGTTTTCAGATGAGATTAACATTTGAATTGGTGACACCCTGCCAGCCTCCAGAGTGGAACTGTACCACCAGCTTTCTGGGGTCTCAAGCTGGTCTCAAGCTGGCCCACACTGCAGATTTTGGATTTGCCAGCCTCCATAATCACATAAGCCAATTCCTTCAAAGAAACCATATGTGTGTGTTATGTGTGTGTCTATATCTCCATACACATATATATGTGTGTATGTATATGTATGTATCTCCCATTGATTCTGTTTCTCTTGATCAGAACCTTGACTAATACACCCCTGTACTTCCACACTGCTCATGCAGAGGTGCAGAGTGGGGTTCTGAGTAGTCTCGTGCAACAGTGTCCACAGGGCAGCCAACAGACAGCCATGACGCAGGCACTGCCAGGTTTTGCCCATAAAAGGCAGTTGCCATGGTGACCAAGGAGCAGCACGTGGCCAAGGTCCAGGAGACAGTACAGATAAGAGGATCTGAGGTGATGCCTAAGGAGTGGATAATACAGAGGGAAATGCCTAGACTGGGTCCTGGCCTTAAAAAAGTATAAAACCTCCTACAGTAGCCTTATGGGTAAAATGAAGAAATGTGTGCTCATTTTACAGTGGATGAATTTTCAAATAACAAGACAACATAAATTCAAAGAGTATTCATGGTTTAATGCCACTACCTAGATGCATGACTTTGGGGAAGTAATTTGGCTGGTCTAGTTCTTAGTTTATTGATTTTTAAAATGAGAGCTTTGGATTGATGGTATGCAAAGTTTTTCCCAGCTCCAAAATTCCTATTTTTCTCTATGATTTGGACAAAGATATTGAAATTTAGACAGTATACAAGTATGACACATTAAATGTCAGATTCAAAATTTTTAAATATTTCATTAATAGAATAGAAATAATGGACCAAAATCAATATGATACAATTTAGCATAACTAAATGTCAAGTAGTACATTTATGTCCAATAAATTAATTCCACAAATACAAATTGGGAGAGATTTGGCTTAAGTGTCATTTGTATTAAACAACAACCACAACCATCAACCAACCCTGGGGATTTCTCTAGATCCCAAAGTCAACAGAATGAATCAACTGCTAAATAAGCATGTATTTATTGGGATCCCTTCATTGAGAGGGAGGTTGGAAGAGATGGATCAGATGGCCTCTGATGATCCATCTGAAGATTCCAAGTGTCATTCATACTTAACCTCTTCCCTTCAGCCTCTGTCTTGGCACAGTAGACCCACTTGGATTGTGGCACAGGGCATGCTCTCCACAAGGTCAAGTGCTCTTTTAGGATTTTAATGGGATCACTGAAAGGCACAAGGCCACTCAGAGAGCCTCTTGGCTTTTACCTCTCCTCACCCTTACGGGAAGATAGTTCTGGATTGTGGCTCCCATGCCTGGTTTATAAAGCTACCTAAACACAAAGCTCACAGCCAGGAGGCAGCTTCAGGAATCCTCGCTCTGCTCTCCAAGAGTTATTGGCATTAAAAGGTGGTCCCCTGGATTGTGCAGCCACTCTGCTGACTGGAACCAAATCTATCTTAAAGTTAGAAATATGATCCAGTTGGGGACAGACTGTGATTTAATACTATCCAAGTACTACAGGGCGCACTTCTTAAAGAAACCATTGTAAATTATTTGTGGCTAATTCTGCCGGTGGATGGAGGGCATGGTATATTCTCAAGTACAAGAGCCCAGCTTGTATCTAATAATTGTTATATCTTCTCTGAAATTTACTGCCGATGTCTCAATTTTAACAATTTAAATAACAAGCTTAACCAAGTGGAACAGGCTCAGGCAGGCTGGCACTCTTGATGAAAGCAGGACAACTCTTATGTCTGAGCACATTTTTACTTTGACATGAGCAGTGACACACAGAGATGAAATCTGGTTAAAGCGGCAGCTTTCTCAGCCCCATGACAGCTTCTTAGGCTAAGCAAAACACTTTCAAGGGAGTGCACACATATACTTGTTAACTTTACTTAAGAAGACTGATTAGAGGCCACGCTTATGAATATGATAATATGAGGCAGGAGCCAGAAAGGTAAGCCAAAGGAGCTCGTAATTGGCACTGCTGTTTTCTTCACTTTTAATGGACTTCTCAGTGGTTTTAATCTTTGGATGCATCTGTTTGTTTAGAAACTACATGGATCTCCTCTGTGCTCCAAGGATTAAGGATGATGGACATTTTTATTTTACCTGCTATTGAACTGATGCTGATTCTGTGAGTGGTCAGATATGATTTCTCGTAGATTATACTTTCATTACCCTTTCGACTCTCTTTATTCCATGTCCTGAAAAATTCTCCAGTTTCCAAAGATGTTTCATGCCCAAAGTTACATAACACATGCAAAGCGAGGCCTGTTTTGAAGGACATCTGTGCCCTCCTGGCCATTACACAGCCGTGCTGGGAAATTGCAACATGACTAATAGAATTTCTCCCAAATTGCAAAGTCTCATAGAAGAGCTAAGAGACCAGCCTGTGAGCTGAAAGACATTGGAAAACTCACTTCAGCTTTGTAGATCACTGTTTCCTAAAGCAAAGAACTGGATGTGTGATCTCAAGTGCATTCTAGTTCCACTATCCTATCATCCTACACTCCTACTCTAAGGGCACGTTAGACTAATTCAAATTCACTTGCATTACTTTAAATTCAATATCAAAGGTCTTAATATGGTACAACCACTTTATCAGTTTGGCAGTTTCTTAAAATGTCAAACATGCACCACGTATGACCCACCCATTGTACTTGTAGGCATTTACCCAAGAGAAATGACAGCTGAAGTTCACACAAAGTCTTGGACACAAGTGCTCACGGTGGCTTTATTTCCAATCTCAATCTGGAAATAACTCAAATAACCATCAATAGGTGAATGGATAAATAAATTGTGCTCTATCTATACAATTGTTGATAAACTCAGCAACATAGATGAATCTCAGAAAAAGTATGCTGGGTCAAAGAAGCCAGACAAAAAGAGTACACACTGTATAATCCCATTTATATGAAATTCCAGAAAATGCAAACTAATCCATAGTGACAGAATGCAGAGCATGATTGCTTGGGGACACAGTGAGTGGGCCAGGAGGAGGAAGGGATTACCAAGGGACACGGGGTGGTGGATATGTTCACTATCTCTGTTGTGATGATGGCTCCGTGTATACTTTCTGTGCAGGTTACTGTATGCCAATTATACCTCCATAAAGCAGTTTTTTTAAAAGTCTAAATATTATGCATATACCTTAATTCCAATTCTAGGAATTTATCACAGAGAATCAGAAATGTATGCTAAGGTACAGAGTACAAGGGCATTCATGGCAACACTATTTTTCAATTTTAAAGAATTGGAAACAGCCTAAATGTGTAAAGGAAGAGTACGGATGAGGTGTATGGCACATCCATATGTTGGGTTACAATGAAGCCATTAAAAGTCACACTGTAGACAAAACATTTGCTGTCATGAAAAAAATGTTTGCAATCTATTTCTATGTGAAGAAAGCAAGGTACAAAACAACATATATAGTACAATACTATAATTTTTTTTAAGTCTATGTTGGAGATTGATAATTAATCACACTTCTCTCTTCACTTCTGAGTTAGAAACCAATTGAGACAGACTAAAGGGTTGGGCAGATGGAGAGCAAAATACCTGCTTTGTTACTAAGAGTTCTGATTGGGAAAATGTACTTTGGAGCTAAGGCAAGTGAGCTTTCTGCTCTTTTCCCCGGTGAATTACCCTCACCTACCCCAAACTACAGGCCAACTCAGAGCCAGGCAGGGCTGGCCCTGGTAAGCCTGTCCCTGTGTATTTGTCTCAACTGCCAGGCTACTGGTGTGCTGGATGGGGCCATCTGAGTCATTGCGGAGTGCTTAGCATCCCTAGCCCCCACCTATTAGATACCATAGTCTCCCCCAAACATTGTGACAACAAAGATACAGCCCCGCGTATTTCCAAGTGCTCCCCTAACCAGAGGAAGCTGAGATGAGAGCCGTGAATTTGAGAGTGGAAGGGGCATGCTAAAGACTTTCCCTAATCTCACCCTCTTCCTGCACCAACTCCTCCTCTTCCCATGGGGGCAGGGGAGTGAGTGAAGCAGCAAAGGGGAAGGCAGAAGAGCCTGCTGTGACGCAGGTTCACTGTGCACTGGTTACCACCTTGTCTCCGTCTGGTGAGACAGAACGCTCACAGACAAGAAGTTACATGAAGCAGGTTTCTTTCTTATAGATAGGCAGCAAGGGACAACAGAGGCCTAGGATTCATGGAGGGTTGGTCCCCCAAGTTTCAGGAAAGCTTTCTGGGGTGAATGAGGTCTCGTCTGTGTGTGCCCCACTTGTCCTGCAGCTGAGGAGCCCTGGAAAGCAGCCTGCACTGGGTTTCACACCCTGGGGAAACAGGGCTCACTGGGCTAAAGCATTTAACATCCTATTTCCAGGGGGGACTGGAACAGAGCAGGCTGTTCCAGGCGGTCCCTCCCTATCTCAGGATGTTGTTTTCCCAGCACATTCTACAGTTATTCTTGAGGACTACAAGCCTACAAGGAGGGAGAACTGGGTCGTCCAAGGCCACCCAGACAACTGTCCTGCACTCTGCCTAGTACTTCTTTTGGAATGGAAGTTCCAATTTAATTGTTCCAGATGGAAACACAGGGAGAAGAAAAGAATGATGCCCCTTGTAATCGACATGTCTCTGTAAAGGTAAAGAAAAACAGACTGCAAGGTCATATGCCATGCTAAGGCATAACGGCTACCTCGCCTGGCTAGGTAGTAGGAAGGGGCAGGGGAAAATTACGGGTGATTATTTTTTCCCATTTGCTTTGGATTTCCAAGTTTTTCTAATATATGACTTAGTTATTGGGGGGTGGGGAGACCCTTTTCTTAAAGAAGAGGAAAAGTAAGCTAAAAGGAAAAAAAAATTCCTGAGCTTTCCAGAGCTGCTGTGCTGGGCAGTATTTGGCCTGAGACTTCCACTCCCCACTTCATTATCTCTGGGTCAGTGTCATACACTTTGTGAAGATGCCATCTGGGGACACATTGCCCATCACCTGCAACAGTGCTACCCTGAAAATGTCCAAAGTGCTTGGTAAACAGGATTAGATTCTGCTTTTACCTTTCCTCGGCTGATGAAGAGAGTAGCATAAAATGATTTTTCTAGAGTAGCCTCCACTTAGCTTTCTCATGGGATTAACATTCAGGCATGCCCTGGATCAATCTTCTCAAATTGATCAAACTAAAGCCCCAGAGGCCTCAGTCTATTATAAAACTAAGGTTACAAAAAATTGTGGACATTTAACTATCTAAAGCTTTTAACACCAAAAAAAAAATACAGCTCAATATAATAGTGCTATTTATAATATAATTACATGATTTGTTTTATTAATTTATAAAGCTCTATCAGTAGTTTTGTCCTATAATAGGAAACAAAGTTGTGTGCAAACTATCTTCCTTCTATCCTATTATCCTGTAACTCTACCCATAACCTCATTTTGAAGATAATGTCAAATATCTAAATTTAAGGCCCTCTTTGAATGCAAGGCTGGCGCCCACATCCCCTCACACCCCACTGTGCCCTCAGTGTTATCTCAGATTCAGACTCCAGCTGTCATACAGACTCAGGCCCTGTGACAAGCCCAGCACTTGAAATGGCAGGGATCCCACAGGAAATTTGGGAGACTTTGCTAAAAATCCAGCCAGGCAGCATGGAGAAGGTCTCCTGCAAGATCCCCCACACACAGTCATTACCAATCCAGAATTTTTGCAAGTGGGAAAATAGGAGCTTCTTTACATTAATGGATTTTCCATTTGTGATTGTAGCAAATGCCACAGAGACCACCTGAAACCATTTAGGGCTAAAAGTAGTCTTCATAAGTATTGCCTTTAGAAATTCTGGCCAGCCCACTCTACAGGGGATCGCACTGACGCTGGACACCATCTTCCATGAAAATGTCTTACCCAAACAGGGACTCTTCTGATTGAAGGGGTTTAAGCCCATCATCGTTTGGCTTGGAGGTCCTGATGTTCACCTGCTCCCTGGGTCCCTGCCACTGAAGTCGGTGACTGCCTTCTCTCTGAGCCATGTGCTTCCAGATGCCTGACCCCACTCTCTACCTCCCAGGGAGCAGGGCAGGAAAAAATCTTTACAAGCACACGCTCGGAATCCTGCCAGAAAGCACTGGGCAACAGAGAACACTAAAGATTAGAAGTGAAGCTCAGGTTGCCGGCTGAGAGCCTGGGAACCAGTCTGGGTTGGGTTTGCTTGGATCCTAGGATGTGCTGGGAACTGCATCAGGGATTCTCCCAGATCTTTTAAATCAATCTACGATAAGAGATTCTTTTTATATTGTGATCCAGTGTACATATGCCTACGAGTGGACACAGAAACATATAACTGAAACCAGCTTAGTGAAACAATACTTACCTTCACCAGGCGCAATGTACTGTGATAGGTTCTATTCTATTCTATTTTTCATTTCTTAAAAAAAGTAACTAGTTGCAACCCACTAAAGTGGTGTCACCACCACTAACAGGGAGCAAACTTCAACTTGTGAAGCCCTGGAACCAGGAGCTCAGAAATGCCCTGTTCTGAAAGATCTAAAAGGAGTTCTTGTTTTTTAGAGACAGGGTCTCGCTCTGTTGCCCGGGCTAGAGTGCAGTGGCATGACCATAGCTTACTGTAATCTCAAACTCCTGGGCTCAAGTGATCCTCCTGCCTCAGCCTCCCGAGTAGCTGGGACTACAGGCTGGTGCCAACAGGACCAGCTAATTTTTTTTTTTTTTTACAGAGATGAGATCTTGCTGTTTTGCCCAGGCTGGTCTCAAACTTGTGGCCTCAAGCAACCCTCCCACCTCGGCCTCCCAGAGTGCTGGGATTACAGGCATGAGCCACCCTGCCCAGCCTGAAAGGAGTTTTATGCATAGTCTATTCCTCATTGAAAATTGCTGAAACTTGTCAAGTAGGAAACAGGGGCCTGGGGACACTGGGGGCAAGCAGGCTAGCTCTGGGCTGTAACCAGGCCGGGCAGAGGACTGCTGGGTGCAGTGAGGCCCACCACACAGAGGCAGGAGCAGCATCACAGGCCATGTCCTGTGTCTTGGCTCCAGTCCACACACTGCCCCACTATCCCCTCATATGAAACCATGCTTCAAACCCAGGATGATTTTGCAAATGGAGTCAGAAGTCAAGCAGGTAATCGCTTTGTACCTCTAGCAGTCGAAGGATCGGGAAGGGGGGAGACAAGCGCTGTGAAAGCAGCTGTGAGAATCACGGAGTAACTTGGTAAATGAAAAATCCACTCAGACCCACAAGAAGCACAAAAGCGAGGAATTAAACAACTTTGTAAATAAAGGGATCATTACTCTCGATGCATTAATACACACTTAAGACCTATTGAAAACTTCCCATTTCAAGACAAATGAAGAGCATTATAAGCGCATTTCCCAAGCTGAATGGGCTGTTTTCACAGCCCAGCACTGGGGGTCTGCGGCCGGGTGGGCAGGCTGGCTTGGGTGGCATGCCAGCCGGCCTACGTTGGGGACACACGAGGGGACAGGCCCTGCATTGCTGCTATAATGAAGGTGGAGTCACAGCCCCGTTTTTCACTAAAGGGAGGTGTTCAGTGTACACCTGATGAAGTTGGGAGGAAAGTTCTACGCCAGTGCACTTGCCTCCTCCAAGTTTCATCATCATTCACCAAATAAGCATAATTGCTCCGTGTTTAAGAGGTGCTGGGAACAGTGGCACTGCTAGTAATTGCCTAATGGGCCGGTGAAATGAGGTGTGAGGCACATCAGGGTGAAAAAAGCAATAGCCACAAGTTTATTAACATTGAAAATTAAAATAAGCTCGGCCCCAGCCAGGCAGTCCTTGCTGAAATGAATCCCATTATCCCTCTAATAACTGCGCGGGGCTCAATTTGATGCCATCCAGGGGGTAGAGAGGCTTCAATACGGGTCACCTCTCTGCCAGCTTCCGGGAGCTGAAGATTCTCTGGTTCACTGGTAACTATCACAGAGGAAATACAAACACCCCCGCCTCCCTTGCAGCTCCTCCAATTCCACTTAAATCCACCCGGTGTTTGAGGAGCCGCAAAACGGGGAGGCTGGAGAGAATTATCTGTCATTCTGATCTGGGTGCCTTTTTTTAATAGTTGCTGAATAGAATTTGCACAGGTGCGTTGGACGGTTCTGGGCTTGAATGTTACCAGGGCCATGGGAAGGAGGTTGGGGGCTCTGCCGGGGGCTCGGCCACTAGCCTTGCCTTCTTTTTCTCACCTTGATTCTATTGTCAAATATTTCTAGATTCCCAGCGCTAGAAGGAGAGCTGCCCTTGACCTCAAGCTCATCCAATGTATGCAGGAAATGAAGCTGTCCCAGTAAAATAATCAGAAAACAATCCACTGCTCAGCGCATGCTACGCCTGAAGCATACTGGCAATGCAGAGAGAGGAAGGCTGGGCTGTTCAGGGAGGACATGGATTGCAGGTGAAGGAAAAGCAGATGGAACTGTGCCGACAGAAGCTTACAGACTTACAGAGGCACTTGGAGGAACCAGGAGGAGACCGAGCAGGCTGCAGGCAGGGTCTGAGCTGGGAACTAGGGGGCAGGAAGCAGGGGTGGGTAGAGAGGGCAGCACTGGGAAAACCAGCTGCTGGGGTTTGGGTTGAATTCTGGATTTAAAGGGAATCACTGGAGGCTTCAAAAAAAAAAAAATGAAGCGCATCATTAAAGAATTTAAATCACTTTACAGTGAATTCGCTTTACATTTAAAAATATGTCTGAAGTTTAAATTTTAATTCACTTTAAATTGTATGAATTTCATTCACTTTTCATTCACTGCCACTTACTTCAAATGGCCCTTTACTGTTTCCCAGGCACCCAACCGTATTCCCCTGGCCCACCCACTCCCTTGGTTTCGGGAGACTATTTTGCACCTTTTTCTCTCTCCTCCGACTTTCAGCACTGTGCGCACCGCGCCCCCAGCTTCCACGCTGCCGGTGAGGCCCTGCTCCCACCTTCCCGCGGCGGCCACCCAGCCCCGGCCTCGCCCGAGCACCCGCCCAGGGCTGCTGCTCCGTGAGTTCCCACTCCCAGAAGCACACATTCTTAATTGTCTGCCTCTCTATTACATCAGTCCCATCAGCACACAAACCTGTAGCAATTTCTGTCATCTTAAAAAACAAAATCCTTTCTTGACCACATGTTCCAGCTCCTGCCTCAATTTCCTCCCCTTCTCTGCGGCACCATTCTTCAGCAGAGCTGTCTACACCTCGGACTCCACTGCCCCTTCTCCCGTTCCCTCTTGAACCCGGTCCATTCAGGCTTTAGCCCCGCCCCTCAACAGAAGCTCCCTGGTGGAGGCGCCGCCGTGTTGCTAAAGGCCACGGCCAACTCTCCATTCTCATGTGACTTGAACCTGGGGCAGTGCCGTCGCTCTGCTCCCAGGACACTGCTCCTTCTCCGCCTCCAGCTGGTTTCTTCCTATTTTTTCAACCCCTAAAAAGTATAGTGCCCCAGGGCTGAGTCCTTGGTCCTCTTCTCTCTCCAAACTGTATCCCTAGTGGGTCTCATCCAGTTCCATGGCTGTAAACACCATCTATTTGCTCACAAGTCCCAAATTTATGTCTCCAGCCTGTACCACTCCCCCAGACTCCAAAGAGATCTCTACTTGGATGTCAATAAGCATCTTAAATGTAATAGTTCCATAGATGACCTCCTGGTTCCCACCTCCCGTCCCCACCCACGCACACACGCACCAGACCTGCTCCTCCCGCACCCTTCTCAGCTAATGCCAGCTCCTCCTGCCCTTCCTCGGGAGCACAGCCTTCCTCACCCCGACCTCCCTCACACCCCCACATTCCAATCCACCAGCAAACCCAACTGACTCTAGTTTCAAACCACATCCAGACTCTGACCACTCCTCAGCACCCCCACCGCCATCTCTCCGCTCCAAACCACCAGCCCTCGCTTGCCAGTTTGGCGGCAAGTGCTTCTTAACGGGCCTCCCAGCCTCCACCCTTGCTGTTCTCAACACAGCAGCAGAGCTACCCTTTTAAAATAAAAGTCAGATCATGTCATTTCTCTGCTGAAATGCTCTGCTTCTAATGACTTCCCAGATCCTTCAGAATAAAACCCATTGTTCTGACAATGGCCTAAAAAGTCCTGCACTCTCTGGCCCCAGCTGCCTCTCTGACCCCATCTGCTGTCCTCTCCTCTCACTCTGCTCAGCCACACCCCCTCGTTGCAGCTCAGACACGCACACATCCTGCCCCATGATCTTTGCACTTAATGCTCCTTCTGCCCAAGTTTTGCTTGTTTATTTGTTCATTGTCTCTCCACTAGAATATAAGCCCATTTGGGGCAGGGGCTTTGTTTCACGTACTCTTGTGTCGGTGTCTAACATGTAACAGGAGTTCAATAAATACTTGTGGAGTGAGCCATATTTATTTGAACCTACTTGTTAAAGCACCTGTATGCACAAAAAAAACCCCACCTACCTCTGCTCCCTCCATCCATTGCCAGGCGCTCAATGTGCAAGGCCTTGACAATACCAAGGGGTGACACAGAAACTATTTTGAATACGTAGTGTTGCTGGTATTCCCCTTTCATCCATCCCTGCACCCTTCAGGATTACCAAGATGAGTTTATCTCTGTACTCTGTTCCCGGGCCTAGGAAAAGAGTGTTCTAATAACAGCTGTTGCCTGGTCACCTCCCTCCAAAACAAAGGTAATTGACCCTAACTTGTAGTTACCTTCCATCAGGCTGAGGGAGCAGTAGCTGTGATGTCAAGGCCCAGCTCTTCCATTTACTTATTGTGTGATCTTGGCCAACTTATTTAATCCCCTGAATCTCAGTTTTCTTAAAAATAGAATGGAAAAAGTAAAGCTAGCTTCTAGAGCTACTGCAAGGATGAAATGAAACGTAGAATGGATAATACTTGGCACATAGTACTTGCTCACTAAACATTGGTTTCCCTTCTCTTCCCACCAGAAGGTGACCCTAGAATCACTTTGAAATCATAACTTTTAACCTGACACTTGACCACAGCCTCCAGAGATGCCTGGTTGGGGCTCAGCAGTCATGGAGACCACATGGGCTGTTTGGACTTGTGTAGGCCCCCACGCCCCCTCCGCCTTCACACAAGCCCACACAGGCTGCCCTTGACACCCCTCTTGCATTTATGGCAGTCCTTCACCGTCCTGCAAGGGTGGTGAACTGAATTCAGAAAAATGACAGGTCATTACAAATATATTGCATGCTGTAAAATAAAAGAACGTCCTTGTTGGAAAGCCAAATGACTTACTTCGGGAGCAACTTTAAATGATAGGCATAGGATATCGCAAACGCGGAATGCACGAGCTACACTTTGGTATAATACTTTAAATATACATGTGGCACTCTAATATTGATACATGTGGACATTGGCTTTAATCCTTTAACTGGAATGGTCTCTGACAGTAACTCTCCATTACTCAGCTCTCTATTGATTTGGGTTCGTCTCTAAAAGTTCAGGCTTGGAGAATACTCAGGCCAGGTCTCCACTGAGAACAACGGCATGGAGAGTTGGTAATTATCCAGTGAATTCCAGTAATTATGCAATGAATTACAAATTGCCTATACTAATGTTTCCTGGAATGTCTAATTCAGTAACATACCTGTGAACTTTCCAGGACACATTCTGGGGAGGAGTTCAGGGAAGACAGCGTGTCCAGTGGGGTCCTTGCCCAGGTACCACTGTCCTAGTACTAGTACATCTATATTTCCTCACCCCAACACATTCTCATAAACACATGCAATTTACACAACTTTCAATTTTTGTCTGCCACTATCCTCTTTTACCTCTAAGGTAAAAGCTACTTAAAAAAATTTTTAAAAACTGCTAAGGAAACCCTAACTGGCTGTGCGACCCTGAGTAAGTCATTAGCTGCACTAGATAGTTCAACTCAAGTTCTCTGACTACTATTCTCAAACCAGGATGTTGACAGAGGTCATGGACCTCTTCAAGAGTTAGGGAACAACAGGCTCTATGCTCACAGCTCACCTTGTTCTGGGCATCTCTGCTTCTGAAACCACCATGTAGGTGAGAAAGATACACAGCTGATGGATAGGATTCTTCCAAAGGTGTATTTGATGAGGTTGTTCCCAGGCTCCTGCAAACCTGTTTATGAGCCCATCATTTGGCAGAGTTTGGAGAAATAGTTTTCCTTATGTTTCATTTTCAACAACAAACTTATCAAATCAAGTGACTGCAAGAAGTCCTGTAATTTTGCTGATGAAAAAGTCTGGGAATGAGGAAGAAGCCTCCAGATACTTCTGAAGACAAAGCATCTCTCCCCGTTTCCATGGTATTTTCCTTTGTATTCTGCCATAACAGATATCCATTGCATTTTCTTCCAAATTGGATTATGACAATACTAATTAAACTCCTGATATTTCATTTTCCTTTCTGGGCCATGATTCATGTGTAGCCAGATGACCAAAGTAAGGATGAACCTGTGGGTCTCTTCAGGGTAACCATAGGGCAAGAGATAGCATATTAAAGCTCTCGTCCCTCAGTGAACTCAGTTTTCCTTCTGGTGCAAGTCAGTAGTTCCAGGAGTATTTTTCTCCTCAGCATAATCACAAATGCACGTGCCACAGAAATAAGGAATGTGGGGCCCACTGGGGTGAAAGGGGTGGGTGATTCATCACCTATACTCCAGTGGATCTCCATCAGCCAGTCATGAAACTGGTTGGTTTCCCTCGGGTACTTTACAGTGGTCTTCAAGATCCCTTTTGGTCCTCACCACATTAACAAGTGTGTTCCACTGAGTATTCACGCAGCAACCATGGTTCTGGGGCACCAGGGGAGGTATTCATTCAACAGATGTTTATTGAGCACCTGTTAAGGACCAGCCCTGTGCTAGGACCTGGGGCACAGCAGTTAATAAGGTAGGTATTGCTGCTGCCCTTGCAGGGTGGACTCTGTAGTGAAAAGGGCCCAGGCTGGTGGTTAGAGGGTGAACGTTTGGATCTAGGCTCCCCCAAACTCAGTAAAGTCTCAGTAAACTGAAACTGAGTCTCAGTTTACTCTCAGCAATATGAAGGTGGTAGCCCTGCTACCTACCTACTCATCTACTTCATAGAATCAGATAAACATGTTGACATGGTCAGCAACTATGGAAAGATAAAGTATTGCTACTGCAGAAATTGTTCTTTCACACTCAAAAGAATTGAAAGCAAGGACCTGAACAGGTATTTGTACACCCATGTTCATAGCAGCATAGTTCACAAGGGCTAAAATGTAGAAACGACCTAAATGTCCATCAACAGATGGATAAACAAAGTGTGGTATATACAGACAATGCTATATTATTCAACCTTAAAACTCAACGAAATTCTGATATGTGCTACAACATGGATGAACCTTGAAAACATTATGCTAAGTGAACTACACCAGACACAAAAGGACAAATATTGTATAATTTCACTTATATGCATTACCTAGAACAGTCAAATTCACAGAGACAGAAAGTGGAATGGTGGTTACCAGAAGCTGTGGGGAGGGGACAGTGGGGAGTTAGTGTTTAATGGGTACAGAGATTCAGTTTGGGAGGATGAAAAAGGTCTGGAGATGGATGGTGGTGATGGTTGTACAACAGTAAGAATGTACTTTATGCTGCTAAACACTACACTTAAAAATAGTTAAAATGATAACAAAAAAATGCTTTCAGGATAGCAGCTGTGCCAAGGTAGATGCCGAGGTGAAGGGGCAGCTTGACGTGCTCCCACTGTCCAGGGCCAGTCTTACAGCTCCAGATGAACCGCTCAGCACCCTACCTTTGTCAGCACAGGGAGAACTGGCCTGACTCTTCATGGGGACACCCCAGAAGTACAACATGTATGTGTAAGATCAGAGCACAGCATTAACATTTTTAATAAGAAATCACTCTCAGGGATATTCTAAGTCAGTGTCATCATCCTATCTGCTTTCTGTTAGCAAATTTCATGAGAGCCATATGGCAATCTGAAGGCTGTTTGGTGAACGTTGAATCAAGTCAGGGAAAACTAAGTGTTTAAGCAGCACCTGATAGAATGGGATGTTCTTGCTAAAGGGACTTGAACCTTTGAAATCTGTTGATTATAGATGTGCAATTTCTATGGCTTCCATCACTATATTAGAGATGCATCTTCTAAGAGGACCAGAAATTACCCAAGTCAATTGACTTCAGCTCCTTCTCCCCTGGACAAGGTTTGGGTGGGCCCTGCTACCTTTTGCCTTTGAGACCCCCTTTTTGTCTTGCTTGCGTGGCTGGACAAGCTTTCTTCTTTCTGATCAAAGCATTCTTTCTTTAGATTTGCTAACATAATATTCAAACAAGTGGCATTTGAGTGAGTGGGTAGGCTTGGGAACTATTTCAGCTCCTTCAGATGATTTCTAGCACCTCCACTCTGATCCATTTGGTGTTGAAGATTTAAATCTCGGAGAAGAATGACAGACAGCCCCTCTTTATGGAGTTTTAGGACACCTACTGGAGCCCCCAAGCACTTGCAACAACTACTATTACCCATCATTTAGAGTTTTCTCAGCATATGGGTGACTAGGGAGAAGCTAGAAGGTCTCTTTTCTGTGCAGTTGAGCTGAGAATGGAAACTAGAGATGTCTCTAACAGTGACTGATGCAAAGATGATGATCTTGCTGGAGAGGCTGAGCCTTCCCTCTCCAACTTCTCCTTCAGCTTTGTGTGCCAATAATTGTCCAATGTCCATGACAAATTGTAGTTGAATCCCAGGCTGAGAGCTCAGAATGAACTTTAGCTATTTCTCTTCCTGGCAGGCTTTTGTGAAAAGAAACACAGGATTGCTGGCAGTGAGAACATCTCCGTGTAAATCCACCTGGTGGAGGTCAGGGATGAAGGTCCAGGGTGAATTTTCACCTTAAGCAGACCAGATCTGCAGATAAACAAAGGGAACCATGGTTTTGAGCCTGGTCAGTTTCTTAATCTTTGGTAAGCACACACATCACTCACTGCAAATTCTTCTCCCAAACTGGAATTCACTGGAAGAAATCAATTTATGGAGGCAGCTGTTTCTTCTCTTGCATGTCTCGCATTAAGCAATATAAATTGTACAACTAGCAAGATTGATGGTAATAATATTAAGTCCATAATAATCCAAATCAATTCCATCAAGCTCTGGAAAGGTAAGTTGGTGAGAAAGTTATGGTAAGGCATAGTTCTTGAGAGGCAGTAATAGTGTTATGCTCTGTGCTACCTGTAACCTTAAGAACATGTTCCCAGGAGTCAGACCAACCTGTGGTTAAATCCCAGCCCTGCTGTCAGGGCATTCTGGGTCAGGTTGGGCCATTTTCTAAATCATACATTGGGATAATAAGGTTTGACGAGAGACTTAAATCAGAGAGCCTAGGATAGCACTTGGCACATAGTGGGTGCTTAATAAGAGGTGGTTTCCATGTCCCTTTTTCTACCCCAAAGCAAGCACAGCCTAGCTTGCACATTTAACAAGTAGCTCCCACCTCAAACCCTATGTCCTTATATGATACAACAAATCCATACCTTTGATAAATGGCTTTACAGTGGGCTGCTCTCGTGCTGTATACCTTAAAATCCAATGGACAGGCAAGCATCTAGAAAATCTAAAAGAAGTAAACCTAGCCCATTACCATGACCCCAGAGCATATCACACTATCAAGGGCTGATTTGATAAGAAATTCCCCCATATTTGCAGAGCTGTGCAGGTCAGCCCAAGAAGTAGCCATAAGGGGTTAGGGGAGGAACAAAGAAGGAGAGACTAGAGATTACTGGCTTGTACTTGACCTCCGGCTACATCCCAGGGCCACCTTTAAGATGCCCCAACACCCCTTCACACCAGAGAATGAGGACCTTGAAGATGTAGGAGTTGCCTCCACTCTAGCAATGCAAGCTGCTCAGGGACTGACCAAGAGAGGGAGGTGGGAAGGGATTGGGGTGTCCCTTTGCTTCTCTTGTCCTCCATCTAAAGCCCTGATGCACTTATAGATCCCCCAAGACCATATTGTTTCCTTTTTTAGCTGTCCTTACATTTGAAACTACCCTAAAGAAAGCAATAAAATGAGAGGTACCCTCAGACTTTCATTTGCAGGTGTTCCAAGATGCCGCTATCCCCCCTTAGGCCAGTGGATTCACTCCATCTGTGCTTGCAATTCAGTGGAGACCAGTATTTTCTGATACACAGCTTTTCTGGAATGTCTATTTCTCCATTCTTTTGCACATACCAAAGGAGAAAAATCAGTGTTTCCGTCTACATTATTAGAACCAAAAATAGGCCCTTTTCTCCCCAGCCCATACCATTGCCACGTTACAAATACATTTTGTGTATCCACCATAAAGATTGTTATGTTTCCCTCCTGCTTCCTCCTTTCATTATACAAGATTTCCAGTTATTCAGTATTTTGTTCTCATTAGAACACTGCTTGTCACATGTTTTCACCAGAGACATTCATCACCAAGGTCAAAGGGTGAATATCGTGATCTATTATGCTTAGAGGAATCTGATGAAAAGCCACATAATTATCCAATTTAAAGAGAAGCATGTAAAAAAGAAGGGGAGCACTTGCTATAATTTAAATTGTTTTGTTTCCCTGAAGCAAAATTCAGCACCTGATTGACAGGACCTAATGATAATTCTTATTGATATGGTGATGTTAATTGTGGAGAGATATTTAATAAGTCCCATATTCCGGAGGTAAATGCGTGCTCTTAACCTGCACCTGAACCTGATTTTTGATGCAGCATGGGGATGAGGTACAGATACAGATAAGTGAGCACAAGTGGATTTTCAGTCTTGTGTGGCAGAATGGAAATTGGAATCTTCAGAATCTATTAGGAGAACAATTCCACAGTTGCTCACACTTTTATAAATTATACTGTATATTACAGAAAGACACAAAGTCAGGGGAGTTGCAAGAAGAGGATATTGTCATGACTTTGCAGAGAAGTTTTTAAGGTGGCATTTGGTGATGATGGTGGTGGTGGTTTTTTCAACCAAAGACACACATACAAGAATGTGATCTGTATTCATTTTCAAACAAAACGCACTGATGTGAAATTCATGTCCTGAATCACCTCTCTCCGCCCCCAGGTCGGGCTGACCTGCAGACAGGGAGGCCAACTGTGAAACGTGGGGAGATTCTTGGAAGAAAATGACTTCTTACACCATGAACAAAACCATTCGAGAAGGCCTTCATGGGTCTAAATTACAAAAGGAAGTGATCCGTAGGGGCTGAAAACATCAACTAGATCTGCAGCCCATCGTGAGATCGCTGGGCTTCAGGAAACAGCTGCTGGGCTGTGGGTGAAGCTGAAGTCAGTGCCGACACTCCAAGAGGCCATTTCAAAATCATTATCTGGACAAGAGACAATGAGTCGCCAGATCCGGTTACACATGATTTGACCCTGTAAGCCACTGAGCCATCCCTGAGAAGCTGTGTGTTTCTCGTGTTTTTATTATGTGCTAACAAAGTTTTAGATATTGGAAATTTAAAACTGCATCTGCTATTGTTGCCAGACAATTCCACCATTTCAGAAGTAATACTCTTATAGCCATCTTTGTGCAAATGGTACAAAAAAAAGAAAGCTATTATAAAGACAAATAGACTTTGAAAAAAACATAAATAGACAGAAAAAAAAGAGAAGTAGGCTTGGAAAAAAATAACCAAAGTGGCTTAAATCTGAGGGAGGGCAAGTTGTGAAATTGAGTTCAAATCATTTTTTTATAACTCCAAGTTAACTCGGTCACCCATTTTTACATATGGAAAAAGAATATTACATGGTGAGCATTTTCATATGATGTCCTGGTCAATATAATTATTCATGCCAAAGCATATGTAACTTCAAAATAATCAAGCCAAAGAGAGTTATAACCTGAGTCACAAATGGGTCTCTGTCACCAGGAAAGAAAGCTATTGATCTACAAATAGGAACACAAGAGCCAAAATATAACCATTAAAAGTGTGTCACAGAAAACAAAAGTAATTTTTAATGACCAAAATATTAAGAATGTTCAAAGCATTTCAAGATAAGATTCTTCTTGACCTTAGCAGCTAAGGTCTGGCACATCGTGGGTGATCAGTAAATGAGCAAAGACCAAGAAAGAATTTCTTTTGGCTTCTTTTTCTTCTTTTTTTTTTTTGCTTTTAATACACATACACACACACACACACACACACACACACACACACACACACCCTTGGAATATTCCAGATATAAATGACATTGACTTTGAGCCATGTACTTTCCTTAACTGAAAAAAAAGCCAAGTTAATTGGGGACAACCAAATTGATTGCAGGTTATGATACCAATGGCAGCTGAAACTGCTGCCATGATTTTCAACTTCCTAGGCCAAAGCATTACATCATGCACAGGAGATTATAATTTCTCTGAAGAACACTTCTGGTATCTCACTACCTGAAAAGCGATATGCCAGCAAATTGAAGGGAGTTCAGAGAAAAGCAATAAAAATAATTAAGGAGGCCCTCAGATTGACTGATGGAAAGATGAAAAGAATTAAATGTGGGCTGCCAGGCCCAAAGATGACCTGGGTGGTTATAGGAACATTATGCAGGTATCTGGAGGGACAAGATTCCCGTCTGAGGCGGGCATTAGTCTCACAGAATAACAATGCAGTAATAAACACAATCAAGCTGGTGCTGCTCCAGGCAAAAACCGAGGTCACATCTGCACCGGGCAGCCGCCAACAACCACTCTGTGCTTCTGTGTGTCTCTTGGTGTGGGCTCAGGGCTGACATAGAGGCCTACATGTCACTGAGGTTCCCCTATTTCCACTCTGACACTGTCTAACTATGCACTTATCCTATGCTAGACATGTGGGTCCTTGAAATGGCCTGTACCCCAAAAGGGAAAAGGTAAGGACTGGTTAACATCATGGTTAGGAGTCTGAATTCAAATCTCAGCTCTGGCACTTCCCAGCTGAGTGACCTTGGGAAAATTACTCAACCTCTCTGAGCTGCTATTTCCTCACGTGTAAAATGGAGATAGCAATAGTGCCCTTCTCCTAGTGTAGTTGAGTGAAATCATTCACATAAAGCACTTCTCAGTGCCTGGCCTGTAGTAAGTGCTCAATATATGGTAGCCATTGTCCTTGTGGATTATAATTAGCAGCAAGGGCAGGAAAAACCCTAAGGGTCAACAAAGATCTGGCCCTCCTAATACAGGCTCCAGGCCCTAAAACACTCACCCATGAGTGGCCTGGCCAGTGCCTGAGCAGACGCCACAAAACTTCTCATGTTATTGATGTACCTCCCCACCCCACCCCCAACCAAATGTGCCAGTTTCCTTTATACCTATTACAGGTTGGGGGATCAAATGTCCCAGTTTGCCCAGGACAGCCCTTGTGTATGCCTGCTGACCCAGGGTGGTTATTAGTAGCACCCTCTTTCCCTCATGAGGATCACAGTTATGACAATGAGTGACTTGGTCACCCTAGTTATAAGCCTCTCGACATCTTTTTCCCTAAGCCTTTCTGCCCCACACCGCTCTTGATAATGAATTTCATAAGTACATTGAAGTTACCATGAAAAAGTACTTTTCACCAGGCCTGACCTTACCCAGGTCAACAGTTTTATCATCTCAGGATCTGGTGAATGGATTCATGTCACCCTAGTCTCATACTGCCCACATTTTAATATGCTCAGGCCAAAGAGCCCAGCCAGTTGGTCTGCCCTGGACCGATAAGCCTCCTCCATTCCTACTTTCATTTTAGTTGATTTCCTCTGGAAAAGGCCACTGGATCTTCTTTAAGAAGCATAACTGAAATTTTAGATTTTTTTAAGTGAAAGAAATAGTCCCTTTACTTACGCCAGTGTTTGGAGTCAGGAGATGTAGGTTTGAGCTCTAGCTTCATCCTTTCCTGCCTGCGTGAACTCACACGTCCATCTCTCGAAGCCTCACTTGCCTCATCTTCATAATGGCAACAATATGTAGATAGTCATGTCATCAACAAATAATGATAACTTTTATTCTTCCCTTCTAATCTGTATTCCTTTTTCTTTCTTGCCTATTGTATTGGCTAAGGCTTCCCCTACAATGTTGAATTAAAGTGGTGAGGGTGGACATCCTTGCCTTGTTCCCAATCTTCTGGGAAAAGGGTTTAATATTTCACCACTAAATATGTAACCTGTAGATTTTTCTCAGATGTCCTGGTATCAGGTTGAAGAAATTCCCTTCTAGTCCTAGTTTACTGAGTGTTGAGTTTTGCCAAATGCTTTTATTCTGTTTATTGAGATGATCACATATTTCCCCCAATATTCTGTAATTTACTTATTAAATTACAATAATCAATTTTCAGATGTTTAAAGAATCTTATATTCATGGGATAAATCCCACTTACTGTTGGACTCAATTTGCTAATATTTTGTTAATGACTTATGTGTCCCATGTTATTGGTATAATGCTTTAAGAAAAGTGTCTTTATGCTCTTCCCATATTTGACAATCAAATGAGATTGTGAATTTTAACATGTTCTGTAGACTGTAAAGTTTTGTCCACATGTAGGCTCCAAAGCTGCTGCATCCGCTAATGATGATGAAACACATAGCACATAAGTGGCCCTTGCCAGGTGGCCAGGAGCCAGCCCCCACAGCTCATCCCCACTCTCTCACAAGTTCAGTCACAACCAGTAACTCAGAGCTCTCCGCGTGGGAGTCTGGCAAAGATGCCTCCTGGACTTTCCAATAAGGCCCCAATTTCAAATAGTTCCTCCTATTGTCAAACTTCATCACACCATGTGTCCTGATTTTGAGTTTAAAGGTATTTTTCCCTGAATGCACTGACTTATTCTTGCCCAAAAAGAAACTCATCTGCCACATTCCTGACTACTCAAGTAGACTCAAAACATATTTCCACAATCTGCCCAAACGCAGGAAATGGTAGAGCTTACGATACGCATGTTGTTTTAATACATCTATGAAGATTTCAGTCTCTACTCAGGAAGTTTAAATTTAAGTAAGGTTCTTCAATTTTGACAAAGTTTATTGAAAGTATCCTAATTTATACATCCCTTGCATAATCCTGCATATTCTTTCTTTCATTTATTTATTCGGCAAATATCTACTGAGCATCTACCGTGTGCCAGGTGCCAGGCTCTGGTCTAACTGCAGAGATACAGTAGGGAGTGAGCTGGGAAAGGCAATGTTCTCGTGAGTCTAGTGCTGTTCAGATTCTGAGCTTGATGTTGCAGCCCTGTGCTGGCTGCTGGGTAGCGTGGTCCAGACCCCCGTGCAGGACCATAGCATTCATTGCCCTAGCTTCCGGGAGTTTGGGCTACCTATAGCTTGCATCCGACACCCTCCATAGGCCTTGTTCTCAGCCAAAGGGAGCTGCCTCACCAGACATGACATTCCCTTCCAGGGGAAGCCACATCTAGTGACTGGTAGATGGGGGGATGAAGGCACACCCCCCTGACCCCTTGCCTCCATCTAGGGCAACTCTGAGAGGCCATCCTAGCTCTGGATCCTGGCTTCATTATAGATCAACTCCCTCTTCTGACCCATTCTGCTTCCCTCACCTCTCACAAGTATTGTTTCTAGAACATTCCCCAATAAACTTCCTGTACACAAAGCCCCATCCCAGTGTCTCTTTACTGTGGGAATTGGCTTAAAATAAGCCCTAAATCCTGATACCTTCTTTTTAAATGCTACCTCTGGGAGGAGGTAAGAGATTAACTGAATGACTTTATTCAACGTCTGTCTGCAAATGTAGTAGAGCTGGAAAATATACCAAGTTCATTGAAACAAGGGGGAACATATTTTTTTTTCCAAAATTAAAGCCGTAACTGACAATTCTTAGGGAAATCATCACTCCCAACTAATATACTCCCCAAAAGTTTAATAAACAAACAAAACCACCCACCATCATGGAACAAGAGTTTCAGAAAAATTTGTCTAACATTAAAAGTTCAGGTATGAAATGTCACGGACATTAACCTTGGAAATAAGTATAGCACTATTTAAATGGGTGGAACTCTCAGCTATGATGTGGGTCATGAACTGCCACAATCTGTGAGATGGCATTTCTGTCTCACACAAGGTCTTTTATAACAGAGCTACCTAGAATCTTCACATGTAGAGCGTGACTTACATGCTGCATGGTTCATGACATTCAAGTTTGGTTTCTTTTGGATGGCAGAGCAAAATCTGTCAACAGTGCAGTGAGACATCATTTCAAGCCACCAGGGGGACTTCGGCTGGGAAAAAATGAGGACACCCAACTAGTATAGGAAAGTCCATGGTGTGTGTCTCCAGCGCATGGCAGGTGCTCAGCGAGTGGTTCCTGGTGATGACTGCCTCCTCTCTTGTCCTGTGGTAGCGGTAGCACACGGTAAAACTGGTGAGCCCCTGATGGTTCACTCATTCTTTCAATAAATATTGATTCAATAGTTGGGCTAAAGCTAAGTTGCATACCAAAGAGACTACCAAAGATGGTGGCTTAACGACACACAGGTTTATTCTGCACTCATGTAACATTTCAGGGCAAATGGTCCAAGTTGGGGGAAGCTCTGCCATATGTGGTCATTTAGGCCTATGTCTTTCTTCCAGTTGCTCTACCACCCTCCAGAGTGCTGTCCTTGTCTACACGGTCAAGTTGACCATGGGCACTGCCATGCTCCTGACCTTGGGAAGGGGAAGTGAGTACACATCTAGGGCTGAGGACTGCCTGCCAAGCAAATGAGGCAGAAGTTAGACACATCACTTCCTCTCCTGCTCTGCAGGTAATGATTTCACCACCCAACAACACAGCCACAAGGGGAGCTGGGACGTGTGGTCTAGCTGGGCACATGGCAATGCCAATAATACCAACTTAGAGCCGGGCATCCTGCTAGGCCCCGATGACTTGTAGTGCTCACAGGCTGGTGGGGAAGAAAATAGATAAGTAGAGTAGTAATTGTGACATATAAAGCTCCAGGAAGAAAATAAAAATGGTGTGCAATAAAGACTAATATGGGATGAAAAGATAAGAAAGTGTTCCTGGGGAACCAGTGTAGACAGAGTGGTGAGGTGATATTTAAGCCAAGACCTGAAGGGGAAGAATGCATGGCTGCATGCAAAAAAAAAAAAAAAAAAAAAAATTCACCAGACAGAGGAACCTGATGCACAAAGTCCCTGGAGGGAGAGAGTTGGGTGTGTCTGAGGCCTGTCCAGAGAGGGGGGCTGGAGCACAGTGAGGGAAGGGAAGAGCTTTGAGCAAATGATGCAGAGGGAACAGGCAGGATCCTGAAGGACCTTGCAGGCCACTGTGAAGAATTTGGATATTTGAAGTGCAACAGGAATGCAGGTTATGGGATATGATTTACATCTGTAAAGATCCCTGTGGCTGCTGTGGGGAGAATGCAGCCATCCATGTAATCCACCTATTACTCTGAGAAGGAAATTTTAGGGCCAAGAGAGTGAATGTTTATATCTTGTCTCTAAACAATAATTTTAAGATGAGAAACGAATACCCTGGTAGCCAAAGCTTTTTTGGGTTTTCAAAAGGCCTCCTGAGTCCAGCCACATAGGACAGCAGTCTGAAGCCATGATCAAAAATGCAGAGCCTTCAAAAAGGCTTTGCTGGAAGGAAGATGAGGTAGGAAGCATGTTGTGGGGAGGGATAGTGATGGGTTTTATGTGTAGGCCCCTTCCAATCTACAGTGGAGGGGCTCCTCATACTTTGGACTGCAAGGTTGTTTACCTGACTTGAATGCAGGTACCTGGGGAGCAAGAGTTGGTTTCTCCCCAGGATATAGAAAGATACGAAAAGTAGAAATACCTTCTCTGGTTTTATCTTAATATTAAAAAAATAGATTTATTTGTAACAGAATGATAGGCAAACATATCTTGTTTGTCTATACCTTTTAAAAATGCAGTCTTGCGTTTACAACTACATACAGATGTCAATAATCTCTGAAAGTTGCATAGTTTTTACTAGTTTACAAAGTCTTTGCCCACATTACCTTATGCAGATACTTGGTTGAATTGAATTTTCTATAAATGGCTCTTAGTAAGTAAATGAATTCAATTGATTAAAATTGAAATTTAGAAATGTCTACGTTACCTATTCATGTATCATAAGCAGTTAGTCTTTCAAAATAGTTGGTAGGTCCTGATGATTCAAAAGGCCTTGATTTTCTTGGTTTTTAAAATGGTGACAACTTTGGATAAAATGCTGCACATTTAGAAGTAATTCTGAAGCTTTGGAGATAACAGGTTATTCTAAACCTTTCTATGAGAATATACATGCAAACCGTGTCTGCGTTAACTCAAATTCTAAATTAGTTGCAGTGTGAACCAATCATTTCAAGCATTAAAGCTTGGCCTTGGGATGAAATTAAAGGAGAAACATTTAGGCAGAATCATGGAGAATTACCCTCAAAGTAAGATCGCTAAAGCCATAAATATTTTCCTAGGGGAAAAAGTGAAAGTATCGTCAGTTTCTAATAAGTAGGAAAAAAAAAAAAAATTAGCCTGTGGACCATAGAAAACAGCCCTGTCTTGGAACACTGAGTTATGTTTTTTCTACCTCTCATTTTCATTGTAACTAATGTGTCCTAATATATTCAACCAAGAAATGTAAAAGAGAAATCTGCATTAGAGGTCTCTGATTTGTCATCCATAGAACAGCTGGAGTCAGTGTTCTGGTACAGGGATATTGCCCGGGTATCCATGTCCCAAATACACAAGCCCCAGCGCTGCAGGTATTTCTGGAGAATTAAGCCGGACAAAAGCATGAGTGTGAGAGCAGCGATGCAAGAGGGAGAGAACGAAAGAAAAACAGGAGAAGAAAAGGCAGTAGAGGGTGCCATTTACAGACCGCCGCCCACTCACCCTCTTCTGGGCAAACACTGGCTCGCGATTGGGGTCTTGGGCAGGAGAGCACACCCCGCCCCCTCCCCACCTCCCAGGCATTCATTAGTTCATCCACTTTTCCTGAGCGGGATACAGAGCTGGGCCCCGAGACCACAGCCACGAGTCAGACAGACGTGGCCGCTACCTTCCAGGAAATCACGGTCTTCCCAAGGAATGGACACAAGAAATGAACAATCTGGAAGGAGCTCTATGAGGGGAAAGTGCCACGTGCTGGGAGAGACTGGAGGACAAGGCAATTCCTTCTGCTGGAGCTGTCGGGGCAGGCTTTAGTCTAGCCAGCCCCTGAGCGATGAGTGTGCTTTCCCTAAGCAGCAAAGAGGTGAGCCCGAGGGGCTCCAAGAGAAGGCAAAGGGCAGCCTATGAGTAACCTGGGCTGAGCATTTAGGCTGGATTCTGCCGCCAGAGAGGACCCACAGCAGCTTTTAAATCAGAGGAGTGGCATGATCCAGTGTGGGTTTTGGAAAGGGCTCACATTTGACCTTGGGACATGCCCGGAGCAGAAGATTCTCTACTCCAGGGCAGCTCTCATCAACCTGACAGCCCTGCCTTGTTCTAGATAGGTGACTTCATCCTGGGATGCAACAACTGCCTGTGCTCACAGATGCTGTGGGTCGTTGAATGGGAACAGTAAGGATAGCTTGTCTAGGACCTCACCTGGAAAGACCCAAAACCTGGGGAGACTCCATAAATGGGAGCTGGGATCGTCTGGGGTCCAGCACTGCTGATTGGAGTTCCTCATAGGGGCACACTCACAACTGACGGCCAGTGCATTTCACAGGGAGTCAGGAGTCAAAAATCTGGATGCTCAGTGTCTTTTACATCTTATGGTTGGGAGAGGTGATCTGTAAAACGATTCCTTGCTGCTCCGTATTTACCAATTTTTGTTTTATTTCTTACTGCATCATCCAGCTGTGACTTACCATAAAAAAGGTCTCCAAGATGTGACCTGTTCATCCCTTTTCAACTTCTGCTCCCACTTACACACCCCAAACTCTGCAAGCAAGAGTTTGGTGCAGTTGCTTGGGGTTGCCCATAAACACTCTGTTCTTTTTCTTGTCTTGCCTCTTCACAGACTGTTTCCTCCACCTGGAACGTTCCATGTGTGCCTGGCAACCTCCTGTTTCCCTTTCACAGTTCAACCCTAGTATCATCTGGTCTCCTAAACTTTTGCTGAGTCCCCAGGTACAGTTAATGCCTTCCTCCTCTCTGCTCCCTAAACCTAGTATTTTGTTCTGTTCTACACTCGGCACCCTGCTATATTTTTTTAACAGAAAATATATTTACAGAGTTTGAAATTCCACAGGCATAAGAGGTTATACAGGAAAACTTGTTCTTCCCACCCTTGTCCCCTGCTACCAGTTCCCTTTCCCCAAAGGTATTTCATGAATATTCAAGTAAATATATGTATGTATATATACACACATATTCTTTTCTCCCATTTTTATATGAAGGGCAGACTATTTATACACTGTTCTACATCTTGATTTGTTTTTTTACTGAGCAATATGTCTAGGAATTCCCTACATATCAGCACACAAAGAGGTGCCTCCATTTTTTCACAGTTGTACAGTATCCCATTGTATGGCTGTGCCAAAATTTGTTTAACCAGTTCCCTGTTGAGGGGTATTTATTTTTGTTTCCCATCTGCTGCTATTATAAACAACGTTGTAATGAATAACCTTATAGATGCATCATTTTGTTCACATGGGAGTATATCCATAAGACAGATTCGTAGACTTGGAACCACTGGATCAAAGGGTGTGTGCATTTGTAATTTCAGGGGGAGTGTTGCCAAATGAACTTCAGTGGACTTTGTACTAATTTAAAATCCTACCAGAGTGGTACCAGAGGGCCTCTTCCCCTACGAAATCTCTTTTATACATAAGCCATCAGGAATAGCCTGAGGATTCAAAGAAGCCAGGAAAACCAAACAACTTCTCTGAATTTAAAAAATAAAAGTGCAGGGAAATGCAAATCAAACTCACAATGAAAAAAAAACCAAAACAACACAATGAGATACCCCCTCACACCCACAAGGACAGCCACAATCCAAAAACACAGAAGGTAAGTGCTGGTGAGGATGTAGAGAAATTGGGATCCCATTGCTGGTGGTACAGCTGCTTTGGAAACAAGTGGTTTCTGAAAAAGTTAAACAGAAAATTACCATATGACACAACAATTCCACTCCTACGTATATACCCAAAAGAGTTGAAAGCAGGTACTAAAGAAATAGCTGTACGTGAATGCTCATAGCAGCATTATTCACAACAGACAAAAGGCAGAAACAACCCGAAATCCACCAGGGGATGAGTGAATGAACAAGTGGGAAAGGAATGGAAAACTACTCAGCCATAAAAAAGAATGAAATTCTGACACGTGCCACCACAAGGAAGGACCCCAAAAACGTAAGCGAAAGAAGCCAGACACAAAAGGTCACATATCGTATGATTACAATTATATGAAATACTCAGAATCGGTAAATGCACAGAGACAGCATGCAGAGTGATGGTTTCCGGGGGCTGAGGGGTGGAGGAAATGGGGAGTAGCTGCTTAAGGGGTGCAGGGCTTTTGAAAGGGATGATGAAAGGTTTTGGAATTAGATACAGGTAGTGGTTGCACATTATGAATGTACTAAATACCACTGAATTGTACACTTTCAAATGTTTAATTTATGTTACATAAATTTCACCTCAACAAAGAAAAAAAAGGTGGCGGTGTCTTCACGTCACTGTTCCCAATATTCTTGGTCACTGATTTTCTGAATCCCCGCCTGTGAAGTGCTTCTTTGTGACCCTCTTCCAGGTCAGTCTGTCTGCAGCAGGCTCGCGAAGAAGATCACAGATATTAGTTACTGGCATATGCCCGGTGATGAGCCTGCTGCTTTATTTGCATTCTCCCATAAATTCTTCACCACAACCCTGCAAAGTACATATCATTGTCTTCATTTTACAGAAGAGGAAACTGGGACTTGGAGAGTGTAAGTAGCTCGCCCAATGTTACTGAGCTGGAAAGTAGCAAAGGGTGACTCCAAAGCCAAGCTCTTTCCATGAAGCAGCCTAAATGTTTTACTCATCTCAGCAAGAGTCAGGGGACAACAGGCTCTTTCCACCCGCAAAGTCCATTCCTAATAGGTCAATGACCTGGGCTTTTGGCCAGGTTGCTCCTCTGGGAAGCACCCAGCTTATTCTCCTTCTAAGACCTTCTATATCCAGCTCACTACAGGCATTTCCCTGAAGCCCAGCTTGTCCCTTTCTTGCCCTCCTATTTAACATAGTGAATGAGTTCATAGCTCCCCATAAATACAACATGAATTAATGGATCTCAGTAGGTTGGAATAAGTGAAATAAAAAGAATTCATAGTGTTCTGGCTTTGGCATAATCCGAATTATATTGTTTGAATACAATAACTTCACCTTATTTCTGCTGTGATATAAAGAATGAAGGCTTTGATGCTAAACAGACCTAGCTGCAAATCCTAGGTCTACCACTCCCCTGCTTTGTGTTCTTGGAGCCTCAGTTTACTCATCCATAAAATGGGTTGCAGGATTGTGAGGAGGATTTAACAATACAATGTGCAACATGAGAAAATGCCTAGCATATGTCATTCAAAAAACATTCATTAAGGACCTACTACATACCAGGCAGATGCTCTGTTTTTTTTAAAAGTAGGAAGGGGTTTTTTTTTAATGTAATTAAGACAAATGCAATCCCTGAATTCAAGAGACTTCCATTCTAACAGAAGAAACAGATATTAAATAACTAATTGTGGGTGAGGGGGCTTCCTATTTGCAGGGAGGTGGGTGTCTGAGAAGGCTTTCTGAGGAAGTGACCTTGGAACTGACACTGAAGGGTAAGTGGGTGTTAGCTGGGGGGAGGGGATGTTCTAGCAAAGGGCATAGTGGGTACAAAGGCCGAGGGTGAGATGAGGAACTCACAGGGGACCAGTGTGCCTGGGCCCAGATGTCCAGGGGGAGAGGGACAGGAGACAGCTATCATTCATAGCCAAACACACAGAGTAACCCGCCCAGTTCTTCCCGTCCCTCTAGCTGCCTTGTTGTCTCTCACCAACCGCCCTGGCTGGTCTTCCTGCTGGTTTCTGTGTGCCCCTCCAGCTCACTCTCCAGGACATAGTCACAGGGATTTTTTAAAAGAAGCAACCAAGGTCATATCACCCTTCGCTTCATGCCCTTCAAGGGCTGACTGCTATTTCTAGGAGACTCTCAGACCAGTATCCCTCATGTGGCTCTGCACAGCAGAGTCCTTCACCCCCAGCCCCAGAGAAGAATCCTGCCCCAGCCACAGGAGGAAGGGGTGAGAGGGAGGCAGAGGGTGTGGGGAGGGAGGTCTGCAACCCCTATTCATAGAGGCCATTTACCTACAGGCAAGGACCTCTAAGCACCTGCTCAATCACTAAATTCAGGTGAGGACAGTAACATATCACACATGGGAATTTGCACCTGGCTTGAGAGTCTATATTTTCCTCTGTTTGGTTAGTGGCATCCTTTCCTTAGAAAAAACATTTTAAACCTTGCATGAGGGAGAAACTTCCCCCTACTTAAGGTAGAATTGTGCCCTTCTTTCCTTGCAGTGACCTGATGCTCGATTGTCATCTTTCTTGTTATTACTATGTTGACCGTCTAGGAGCATCTCCAGCATCGCAGCACCCAGAGCTCCTGCCAGGGTAGAGCTATAACATTTTCAGATACAGACAGGTGATAATTCCCTGTCACAGGCACAAAGCCAAGTTACTTGAACAGTGTCAGTCAGCCTACTGGGGTCCTGCCATTTACTGAAGACTGGGTTCCAGCTATATAGGAAATAATCCAATGGCACGGCAAAAAAATGGAAGGGAAATAGCCTGGTTGTCATGTTCTCATTCTGTACAGATGACCAAAGGCATCCTTCCCTGGGCATCCCTCTTATGTTGAAATTCACGAGACAATATGCATATGGGGTAAGAAGCAGTTTCAGCAAACACCATGTAGCTCCTTGTGAGGGAGACAATTCTTGCTCACCAAATAACCACGTGCTCCCTTCCATTTCTCAGCCTGCCTTGCTGCTAGGGGCCATGTGACCAGCTCCAGCCTATGGACTGTGAGAAAATTCTGGGGGTCATTTTCAGGCTGAGACAGCCAAGAGCCAGTCTGCTGCCTCCATCTCTCTCTCTTCCCCTGCTGTGGTCTCACTGAAAGCCACCCACTCCTGACAGCGCAGCTGCAAGATGGGACAGAGATGCCCAGCGCACATCCGACTTTTCACAAACAAGAAATAAGCTTTTATTGCGTTAAGTTGCTGAAACTTCAAGGTTTATGTGTTACCACAGCACAGTCTAGTCTGGCCTGATTGGTTCCTGCTCTGGGATTCTAGGTGGGAAGCACTTAAAGGGAAGAAACCGTCCTGTTTTCCAGAAGTTTACAGTCTAGATGGGGAGACCAGGCAGGCAGACATTCCACACCAAATGCCAAAGTCCAGGCCACAAAGTTGACAAACAGGGACAAACAGCATGCACACGGAACCGGCCCCCAAAGCCAGGGTGATTTTACACAGGAGGCAAGAGCACAGGATGACAGGCAAACAGGTGAGGCCCGCAGGAATATGATTTTATTGTAAGTATAGTGATCAGGCAATCCTGAGTTGGCACGCTGACTTCTAACTTTGTAATATAGAGTATTTAGAAACATACAGAAAAACAGGGAGAATAGCGTAATTAACCCTTATTCTACTTACCGCCCAGCTTTAACAACTATCACCGTTTGCCGCTGTGGTTCTGTCTACTACACAACTGTCTTTCCCTGTAGTATTTTTTCAACTATCTAATACCCGGCCCACAGCCAAATGTCCCCAGGTATCTACATATATAGTATATGGCTTTTTATACTTAGTGTGTTCAAATTAGGACTCAAACAAGTTCTGAACATTGAATCTTGTTGATATGTCCTTAAAGACTGATTTCAGCTATAATAGTTTACCCCCACACATGTTTTTAACTGCCATTTTTACACACTAACTTTATAAACACAAAGTAATGCATTTTTAAGGCCCTATTTACTCTGTTCTCCCATGAAGGGCAAAATAAATCTTGCAAACACCAGCTGAAATATCAAGAGCCACCAAATCATGCTGGGTTTGCAGAGGCCAGACAGTAAAACGTGTGGTCAGACTGCACACAGCAAACACACATGACACGTGGTCTGCTAGGGGGGTCAGACACAAGGCCCAGATGGGCCCTTCAGAAAGTGCCTTCCCAAAGAGGAGAGGCCACACAGGACATGTGTCCATCTCCTTAGCCACGGGGATACATGTAGGTCATCCTGAGAAACAGGAGCTCTAGGGAAGGTTGTATTCTATCAGATAAAGTAAAAAGTGGCCCGTGACTCTGATCACTATTGCTGACTTCCCACCAAGAATAAGCAGCTTCTGTGAGGCAGCAGTCAGGGAAGATATTTGGCCCATGATTCCAGAAAGGAATGACTGCACCTCAGGTTTGAGCCTGTGCCTTTGGCATAATATCTGCAATACCACCAACTGGGTGAGCAAGTGTGGCTCAAAGGTCTACTCCTGCAAGATTGTCTCTTGGCCAAATTCCAAGTTCAGATGATTACCGTTTACTGTTATTGCAGAATTGGAGAGGATTTTGGAATCTGAGAGAAAGAGAGGACAGTCAAAGAACGAAGGACAAACAGACAGAGACACAGACGACAAGAATGAGGAAGCATCCATCCATCCATCCTCACAAGAAAGAGGCAAGGGCAGCAAGAAGGAGGCAGAGTTAGGGTTAGGCAGAGAGTGAGGAAGCGTGAGACAGAGCAAGCACAGAGTGGAGGCAAACGCCTCTTTTCAAGTCTGACAGTCTTCTGAACACCACCACTCCAAAAACAGGCCACTCCAAAAGAAACTAAAAGGTAAGCTGCAAACTCGGCCTTCATTTTTACACACAGAGCACTTGCCAGCCAGCTTTGGTGAATCACCCGTGCTGCGCTCCCATGATGGGTCTGAACAACCGGCCTTGTTCTAGTCTCCCTGCCACGGTAGAAAGCAACGGGAGCGGGAGTGATCAACACAGCAGCACGTCAGATGCGGTTTATTGGTTTAGAAGGGGACCCAGATCCCAGAAACCCTGCCAAAGAGATACTGAGAAGGTCCGAGGAGAAAACAGAAGGCTGCAGCGGAGTCACGTGCCAGTTGAGCGGGCTGTTCGGAGCAGCATGTAAATGATCAAAAGCAGTTGGGACCCTCTCCCATCAGTCACAAAAGAGGCTTAAGGCCGGTTCCTTTGAATGCTGTTTTAGTAGTGGTCTCATACAATACATCTTAAGGAACATTTATACTGTGTTCACTGTGCATTCAACTGTGGCCACTTCAAAGGTTTAGCCAAGTATTTTATGGCCATGGTAAAGGGTTCTTATTGATTTAAATTACAAGCTTGGCTCCTGTCAGCTCCACTTGAGGGCAAAAATGCAATAAAATATCCCACAGCACAAGAGACAGACATATCACATTGAAAATCTTAAGAGATCCTTTTCACTATAATCACTCTCAATGATATTTATTTATATGGGCAAGGTTATCAGAGAGATTTGTCTACAATCTTTAGGCTTTGGAGGTTTGTCTCAGATTGGGTGTTTGCCTTTTTAAAACTCTAGTTATGACCCAGGCCACAAAAAAAGGTCGTAAGTGCACACTGGCTTAGAGCCTTCCACCCCTCCCCAGCTCCCAACAGAATGGCCTGTTCCAAGAATAGTGACTTTGACATACTGGCCATCACAGCTGAAGGATTACGGTTTTCAGTCCTCCGATCGTTTGCATATCCAGCAGGCCAGACTCAGATGAATGACAGGTGTCAAGGCATGAATGACAAGCCCATCAAGGCGATGGAAGGCTGTCCCAGGATTAACTGTCAGGAAGACAAACTTCACTCTGGAGACGGAGATAAGAACAAGCTTTCTATTGGAAGACCGTGTAAATGAGCTGGATTCGAAAGCTGTCAATATGAAATGCTATTTACGCTACTCGCTAAACCCCGTGATGATCAGCACAAAAGAAGTCGCCTTGTGCTGAGAAAAAGGGAGGAAGCCGCAGCAGCGGGCTCTGGTCTGCTTCATTCCCAGCTCCTCTATAATAATTTGCCTGAAACATACCCACGGAGCTAACCCCTGGACATACACAGAAAATAGCAAATGACTATTAGGTATCTGACATTTGAAATAACATGTTTCTGGAGGGTTGGCATTATAAGAGTCATTTCACTTCAAAATGTTATTCCTAATGTAATTTTTTAAAATTCATAAGAGGCACTTGCTAGAATTCAGTGTAGCACTGAAGTCACTCAAAAGACAGAGGTCAAATTCATTTCATTTCTTTTATGTTTTCTTCTCTCTGCTAGATGAAATAAATGATTAAGCCTAGAACACTTGGCAGTTCAGCGAATGTGCTCCGTGGCGCCATTACAAGATCGATTTTCTCAATACAGGAGTCTTTCTAGGGTGCACATTGCTTAGCTGACATCTGTCGCCGTTGTCATGGCAGCGCTCTCTCCAGCATAGTGAGAGGTCAGGCCTGACAGGGAAGGCCTCGCCAGCTCTACCCCAGTCACTTCAAGGTTAACAGCCAATGGACCAAAGAAATAGGCAATTATAGTACAGTCAATTCCCGTTAAGGAAATATCTGAGAAGTAAATATGTCTGATAAGTGAATGAAAATGAAACAGCCAATGCTATTGATGCAATCCCATAACACCAGTGCCCTTTTGTGGTTCCTTTTGGTTGTTCCTTGTAAAATTTCCATGCTCAAAGAAATCTAGCAAGAGAGAGGATAAGCAAAACTTCGTCATGCTGCCATTGGCCTCTGTACTTGAAGAATAGAATTCCTCCAGATGGCTGGATGAACAGCAGAAGAGCAAAGCTTCTTCAAGGAAGAAGTGCAAAGAACATCCCCTGGGTCTCCATCCCCTGCTGGTTTAGTCCCCCGGTATTTCCAGCTGCACGTCTGCCTAAAGAAGATTCTTAGCATTTAAAGGAAATTGACTTTAAAATAATATTTTTCATCGCTACCTCATATTTACTAAATTTATTACTTATCAGATTGAAACGCCTTTCCATAGTTTCAACAACCCTGAAAAATATCAAAGTATTCTAAAAAATTACTAATTTCCAATGATACACGTTTCCACTAAGGCATAACTTTTGATAGACAGAGAAAAGGTGTTATTTTAATAGACATTCTTTGAATAGAATTAGAAAAATGACAGGTGGAACTAAAATGTAAAGATTTTCAATTACAAGTTGCACACCCCAGGAACTCAGTTACTGACAATGTCTGCAGGTAGCAATACTTGAAATTCACTATGGTACATACATTCATATTACCCACTCCTGATTAAATCTTGCAGTTAGTATAAAGAGAGCTTTAGATTTCATCAGACACCTGAAAGAATGGCAACGAGTTTTCTTCAGCTGTGAGGTTTTGTTACAAAGAAGAATGGAAATTTAAGAGTTAAAATATACATGCATTTTTTTTATATATATATATGTGTGTATGTATAGTCACTATGGTTACTCAGCTCAGATTTTTGTCCAAATGTTCTTGGCTGTGGTCAGTGCAGACCATAGTGACTGTTGAGGTCTGTGGCCCATTCTTAGTCACATCCAGAGGTGGAATCTCTTTGGACAGTGGTCAAGTTGTACTTGCCAACTTGTTTCCCAAAGTTCCCACTAATAAACTGAAGCCATTCATGTGTTCCTCTTACTTCATGGGTGGAAGCTGGTTTAACATCTAACTTATGAGCTGACATTACTCCCTTCAGCCCAGTGGTTTCTTGAGAACCAATGGTGCCTTTGGAAATTCATCATTACTTTATAAGGGTTATATGTGGATGTAAGAAAGAGTAACCCACTCAAATTAGCTTAAGTACAGAGGATTTTATTGCAAACTCCTGCAAAGGATTAGAAACATAGACAGAAAACAAATTATATGCAGGCCAAATAGGAACCAGAGTTGGAATTGGAAACCCAGAAACCAGGGTTGTTCTCTAGACATGTGTTCCATCTCTGCCATGCTTTTCTTCTTCTCCCCTTACCTCGCTTCCAACCAGCTTTCTCTGCTTTCAACATGGCTTAACTTGGCGTGACCTTTCAGTTCCAGCACCATCCTCATCTTACTCAGTTTCTCAATGTCCCAATTCCGAATTTCTGTAAGAGAATCTGATTAGCTCAGACTAATCAGACTTTTGACTCTCCCAAAGTCAGGTGCCCAGTTGGATTGAACCATCCGAGTTAGGGGTCAGAGTGTGTCAGGGGCTCTGAACAGGGTCATGCCGTTTGCGCATGACTGCCAGGCACACCCTTCAGCAAAGGCAGGACACATACTAAAAACATGTCTTCTGTGTCTTCTACAAAAATCAAGGATGACAAATGAATTAAAAATTCCCCGCATACCCAAAAACTTTACAGGTAAGCAAGAGTTCTTAAACAAAATGATGCTGAAACAGTTATTCAACAATATAATCATGAATTTGTGTCAGTTGCAGCATTGTCGGAATCATCTCCATCAGTATAAAATGACCACTCCAGCAAAAAACTGCAGGAACTCCTAATTACAGGGAAAACAAATACACACAGAAAAAAAAAATGCCTTGGCCTTCATCATGGGCCTTTGCCAGCATTGCATCCTATGTTCCTCTGCATCCTGCATTTGTCCTGACTTGCAGCTACACAGAACAACTTCCTGGTGTCTGCTCAAGCCCCACGCTTTTCTTTTCTCATGCGCCCTCCACACAGCGTTCTACTCCTTCTGCAGGTTGGGCCACACTATAATTAGATATGACTAACACACAGAGGCTCTCCAAGAACAACCAGGAAGTAACCAATGGCCTCTGAAAGTGGGGTGTTTTCTCAAGCAGATAGCTTAGATGGACGTGTGATGCCATTTGTTAAGAGAAAGCATGCAGGGCCAGCTCAGATGCCGGCTCCCTCATAAAGCCGTCCCCAGACTCCTCAGATGAAAGATCAATACCCCTCCTCAGAGGAAGCAGTTCTTGTTTCTATCACTGTTTCCCAAATGTGAGAACTTGTGGACCTTTGAAATTACAAGCCCACAGACCCCAGTCTCAGAAACAGTGCATTACAAGTTAAACCCTGTCACCCGAGGGGCCATTTGAGCCATATCAAGTTGTAAACTCAGGACCTGAAGTCACATGGTAGTTCTAGTTTCTTAGTCTGACCTCCAGATGAGCCTTAATATTCCTCTACTAATTATTTAGATGACTGTCAAAATAAAAATACAAATCTTCATCATTATCATCATTAAAACTCAATTCTAAATATCTAATTGTCCAGGACTCGTGTGGCCTGGCATAGCCAGAGGGCTCTTATTCCAAATCACTGGGCCTGCAGGGGAATTAACCAGATACCACTTCCACCATTTTGATTTGACTGTGTAACTCCAGCTTCTGAAAAACGCCAAACACCCTCTCTAGCTTGACATGTATATTCTGTTTACACTTGGTCAAATTCATAAATCCAGGGCTCATTTTGGATAGTGATAGATTTCCAACTTGTTCACCAGTAAACCTAGTCAGAACACTCATCCTGGTCAGTTACAGACCCCATGATTCTAGACACACCATCTGAGCAGGAATGCCTATCATTTGCTAAAACCAGAGTGCAGAGAACTGGTTTATAGAAGTACAGTATTGACTCCATTTAAGGATTTTCTGCTTATTTATCATCTCTGGTCAAAGCTGAAAGTTACTTTGACAGAGATAGAGGCGACCATTTTTTAGCCTTTGTCTGTCTTATCCTTCTCTAAGTGATTTCTACAACTTGTGCAGTGGCTATTCTTTATCCAATATGTAAGTTGCCAAGAATCATGTCAGGCATCTGAGAATATGACTATCTCAAAGCCTAATGGAGGAGACAGATATGTAAATAGTGGAATGCAGTAGAATAAACTCTGCAAACAAGGTAAATATATTTTTTTTAACTCTATACTGTTTGTATTGTTTATTTTTTTTTTAAAAAAAATTCTTGCATGGATTACTTTTATTTATTTTTTATTTTTTTATTTTTTTTATTTCAGAATATTATGGGGGTACAACACTTTGGCTACATATATTGCCCATGCACTGCCCGTGTCAGAGCTGCAATCGTGGTCATCCCCCAAACTGTGCTCCCCGCATCCATTCAGTGAGAGTTTTCCCATCCCCTCCACCCCCCTCCTGCCTGCCCGCCCCCTGATGAATATTATTGCCATGTCAAACAAGGTAAATATTAAAAGCAATGAGAAAGAAGAAAATTATTAACACTCGGGCATTTCAGGAGAGTTTCATAGAAAAGAATCTTTTTAGCTGGGTATTGTACTAGTTATACATTGCTGCATAAGAAATTATCCCAAAACATAACAACTTAAAATAACAAACTTTTTTTTTCCTCACAGTTTCTGTGGGTCAAGAATTGAAGAGCTGGCTCAAGGTTTCTCATGAGGTTTTAATCACGATCACTCACGTGGCTGTCAGCAGGAGGCCTTAGTTCCTTTCATGTGGACTTTTCCATGGAGCTGCTGAGTGTTCTCATGAAATGCCAGCTGGCTTTCCCCAGAATAAGGAAATTCAGAGAGAGAGAAGCCACAACACCTTTATGTTCTAATGTCCCCCTAATCTTAGACATCACACACCATCACTTCCTGTATCTTCGACTCATTAAAGCTACTAAGTACAGCCCACACTTAAGGGGATGGCAATTAGTCTCCATTTTTTGAAAGGAGAAGTATCAAAGAATGAACAAGCAATCTCTACAGAGAAGCTAAAAGAGAGCTGTCTAAAGGGCAGCATGTGCAGGTGTAGAAGACCATGCGTCCCAAGGAAGTAAGGGGTTCCCTGTTGGTTTTCAACTTATTTTAGCCTTTTAACTAGACAAAACCTTACAAGGAAGCCCAGTCTATAAAACTAATAAAAATAACTCTGCTAGGCCCAGGTGTGGGGGCTCACACCTGTAAGAATAGCACTTTGGGAGGCCGAGGTAAGAGGATCACTTGAGGCCAGGAGTTCAAGACCAGCCTGGGCAACATAGTGAAACCCTATCTTCACAAAAAGCAAAAAAAATTTAGCAGGGCATGGTAGCATGTGCCTTCAGTCCTAGCTACTTGGGAAGCTGAGGCAGGAGGATCACTTGAGCCCAGGAGTTCCAGGCTGCAGTGAGCTATGATGATGCCACTGCGTTCCAGCCTGGGTGATGAATCAAGACCCTGTCTCAAAGAAAAAACAAAAAACAAAAAAACCAAAAAAAGTAAAAAAACAAGCTCTGCTATGCTGCTATGGCTGAAGCTAGTTGAAGGAGGGAGGGAGGGAACTCCTATACCAAGGCAGCCTTCATGAGAACTCCCTGGAGGCCCTGGAACTCACAGAGTTGTCTGAAAACCTATATGCAATAGTTATTAGTGTTTATCTATAGGTGCAAACCATAATCTGTTTATCTTACCAGGTAACAAATTATGCTCTTATCCTAACACTGGGCTGTAACAAAATAAAAAATAGGCAAAATTCTCATTAAAAAGAGAGTAGTAATCTTGTTGTAAGGCAGGAAAATTCCAACTTACCAATGGGAGTTGGCTTAAGAGTTCACATGTGAGAGAGTTCTTTAGAACTCTGCGTATCAGTTAGCTATGGCCACAAAGATGCTGCATAACAAACGATTCCAAAACACAGTGACTTAAAACAACTATCATTTATCCTCACATATCTGCACATCAGCTGGAGATCAGTTCATTTAAGCTGGTGCTCAGCTCCTGGCTCTGCTTCAAGTTGTAGATCAGCTCAAGAGGTAGCAGTCACCAATGGAAAGATTAGCTCATGGAGATGGCAGAAGCACAAAAGGGCACAAGAAAGCAAGCAGAGAAAGACAAAGCCTCTTAAGGCCTAGGGTCAGGACTGGCACATTTTTGCCCACATGTGTTTGGCCAAAACAAATTTCACAGATGAGCCCAAAATCAAGGGGTAGGAAAAGACACTGCCCACATGAGGCTAAAGCAAGGGGCTGAAGAATTGGAGCCAATTATTCAATCTACTAAATTCTGAGGGCATTTTTCCATAAAAACAAAATTTAAGTTGTAGTTGAGTCACCAAAACCAATTTAATGTTAAGAGAAATAACAATAGTGGCCTGGAATTGGGTTGTTATGTGATGCTGGCATGTTTCTTAAGGAAGCCAAGTTTGTCTTCACTGCTCTCTTTCTTCACCCGCTTCCAACAATGTTCACATCGATCTACCTCTTTATGGTTGCCCCAACCCCTCACCTCTGTGCCTCGCTCATCCCTCACTGCCCCCCCCAGTTACTTCAGCCCCTACATTCAGAACACAGAATCCCTCAATGTACACCCTTCCCGTTGGCTGCCAAAGGGAAAACCATTTGATTAAACCAAGTCATACTAACATGTAAATGGCCCATTGCTTTGTAACACTCCCTAAGACATTGCCTTTTTAAAGGGGGCTTTCCCATAGCCCAGTGATCCTTCCACTGGTGAGATCTAAGACAGTAAACACATTGATAAAATCTGTACAGTCTGAAATATTTTTAGAAAAGGGGAATATGTCTTAGATAGGCCTACAAGTTACTCTCATTTTGGGAGGGAAGTGTCATTCGTATGTGTGGAGCCTGCTGTAGTGACGTTATTAGTCTCAGTTCCAATATTTTTTTTTCCTCTCTGTGCTTCTGTGGGGAATTGAATTCACCAGGAGAAGATAAATGTCAGAGTTATGATTTACATCTCATTATAGGACACGTGCTGTTTCCCATTTTGGAATTTACTCTATAGGCCAAATCTTTAAAGACGTTTTCTTTTTTCTTTTGACATTAACATGACATATTTCAGCATGAACTATGCCTACTTTGGCTTAGGAAGAGCTTAATGATTTGGTCTTTGTATTGGGCTTTCATATAAACATCCCTATTTTAAACAAACAAACAAATTATTATCCTGAGAATGTTGCTATTAATCATCTTTGATAATGTGTTTACTTTTAAAGACAGATCATAAAGAAAGATTCCAAGTATTAAATTTTAGTAACACCACTTTTCTACCCTGTTCAAATGTATGTCTACACAGAGAAAGGGAAGAGGAAGGTTGAGGATTGGAGATATCACATAAATGACTAATCTGAATAATTTGGACCAAAACAATATAGTATTATTGATCCTGAGGTATGAATATATGTACGGGTGTTCATTTCTGCTGATGTTTTCATGACCAAAAATAGCAATGCCTATATGCCTATGACAATATTATTATGTCATATTTTAGTCATTTTGAACAGCCTTTGAAATAGTCAATATCTTCCCCCATGACTTTGCCAAAAAAACTATGGTACCTGTGATTAGCTACATGAGGGTGTGCCATTAGGAACAGTTATTTCTCTTTCTAGTCTTGTCAAATGCCAATAACCATAGCATTGATTTCAGGTAGGTTATATTAAGTTGGGATTTGGGAAGCTTTGATTCAAGAACTCCTGCTCACATTTTTTTTTGTACATTAACCAAAGTGGTTATCCAAATTTCATGCTATCCATTGCTTCTCACCAACAAAATTCTGATTAAATCTAAATACAGACAAAACTCTCAGTGAGGAGAACTATGAAAAGGTGTGTGAAATAAGGAATTAGAAAGGCAAAGTTCTACCCCCCAGCCTCATTACTGGCTCATTTAGAATGAGCTCATAAGTGAGTGGCTAAGATGAAGCATGGACAATGTATACCTGTATCAGAATATCATACTGTACCCCATAAATGTATACAATTATTATATGTCAATTAAAAATAAAATAAAGCTTAAAATAAAGTCCGTGAGTGATAATGCCAATTAAAAATTGGATTAAATTTTAAAATGAGGTGTGGGGTTCAGAGCAAAGGTTAAAATTCCAGATCCTGTATTTATCAGCCATAACTTTGGAACTTCCAGCCCCAGTTTCTCCTCTTCAGGGTGCCAGGGCACGATTTATTCTGTGGGTGTTTTTCCTTAGGGCTGTCCAGTAGGGTTAGGTCATGGGACGCTCTGCTTCTATGGACGTTTCTGTTTGTTTTCTAAATATAAGAATGCGATACCATGCCAAAATGATATGGATGCCTCTTCTCACAAACATTACCCATCATCTCACATGGCAGGAGGTGGGTTTCATGAATGGAAGCACAAATCAACCCCAATCCTATTGCCCAGCTGTTGCAGTCACTCTGGTGCCTGAAAGCATCGACTCGTTCTGCTTCCTTCAGGTGGCTTCTCTTCTGTTTCATCCTCGAGGGTCCCCTTGTTCGTTACCTTTGCATCTATAAACCACCCACAAGTTCTTTTGGAAGTCAGAGAGCTATCAATCTTAAATTTAAAAAAGCGGTAAGGGAATGGCACCTCTGGGATTAAAACCCACCTCTCCTGATCACAGGTTCAGTAACTGAACATCCTGTAAATGGGATTTAAATCCATACACGGTGCTCATTATGCACCAACATGCGCGAGGAGCGCGGGGGAGGGAGAACCGAACGGCTGAAAGCTCCAGCGGGCGCTCGAGCGCAGTGACGGGAGCTCGTCCTCAGCGAGGGCCACGGGTACCCCCCCCCCCCGCCCCTGCAGCCGCCCGGGGCTTCTCTTCGCGTTATTTATTTAGTTCTAAGATTTGGGGGTGGGAGAGGAAAGAGAGGAAGAAAAGGAAGTGATTTTTCTTCTTAATAGGCTTGCTCTTCCTGCTCTCGGTAGAACCGATGTGAACGGGATTGAACTCACTCCCTAATGTCCCCTCCCTCCAAACTGCTTCCTTCCATTGTCAATAATTCAGACAAAATAAAATAATCATGTGCTGGTAATTACCACTACCCCCTCCCCGAAAGTGAACGACTGCTGCAGTGCCGCCCTCCTGGATGTCACAGCGGCCGAGCGCGGCAAGCTGAGGCTGGGATTCACGCGCATGCGCAGGTGAGGGCAGGAGGGCTGTGTGGTTGTCCCCCCGGAGCAGACAGGCCATGAGACAATGCCGCTATGGCTCCACGGAAAGGGCTGGCACTCTGCTACGGGGCCTGGAAGCAGCACAAACTTTAAAAGCCTGCTCTAAACCAAATTCTCGTTATCTTTTATTCTAATTTCCCTATTCCTATCTTTGTGCATGGGACGAAAGCTTTTATAAGTGGCTCTAAGGCACACGCGTGCGCGCGCGCACACACAAACACACAAGTAAGCCTTTACTCCCAGCCTCACTTCTTCGCATAATTTTTATTTAGTGAGTTCATTTCTTCATACAAACACCTTGTTCACCTGTGTGGGCCTCATTAACAGGATCTAGGAGAGGGGGAAATGGTTGTTTTGCTTCGGAGCATCAATAAAGCTCACGCAGGGATGGCACAAGGTATAATACGAGAACGAACATTCTCCATCCTATGGAACAAAGTGGTGGCAACTTACCAAAAAAGGCAGGGAGAGGGCTCTCCCAACAAAACTGCGTGTGTGAGCAGTCTGGGATGAGGGCTGTATAGTAGAAGGCTTCTCATTCAGATACCAGTAATTTACAGGGAAATCTCTGCTTAATAATAGTTCTTTGCAAGAAGATTCTCTGCAGACCCATCATCTTCATGGAGAATTAAAGAAGATGTAAACAATAATTTTGAAAACAGCACGGACAGGACTGTTATGATCCCAGCTTGTTATTGATATTTGGCATGTGGCCTTTAAATAAGATACTGGAAACAAGAGACTGAACTTTTGTCTGCACAAGTAGACAAAATCCTGGCTCTTCCTTCTTGCTCTCACTCACGCCTCTGAAGCCGGTGGGGAAAGCCACAAGCACAGGGACCTGACTTTCAAAGACCAACCGTTCTCCAGGCTGCCCCAGTAAATGGGAGAAACCAATCCCTTCTCGATGATTCTTTTCTCAGGGTCGACAGTGGCAGAAGCAAGAGGTTCTAGATCTGACCTATCCAGCACAGTAGCCACTAGCCACTTGTAGCTATTTATACTTAAATTAATTAAAATTTTAAAAAATTTAAAATTCAGTTCCCCACTCACACTGCCACATTGCCAGTGATCAATAGCCACATGTGGCTAGTGGCTGCTGTGCTGCACAGTGCAGACATAGAACATTCCCATCACCTTAGAAGGTTCTATTGAACAAGGCTTCTCTAATGTCAACACACTGGAGAAGCCTGGGAGGTGTGCTGACCACCTGGGGAACGTCTTTCACAAGGGAAGGAAAGGAAAGGGATCCAACCCTAAGTCACTTCCACATCTAGAAGTGGAACTTAATTGAAACTGTTCAAATAAGTAAATATCCATGGGAAATAGGTGCAACACCCAGGGTTTTAAAAATTCTGTTTCTAGGCTGGTAGCTCACACCTATAATCCTAACACTCTGGGAGGCCAAGGCGGGAGGATCGCTTGAGGTAAAGAGTTCGAGACCAGCCTGAGGAAGAGCAAGACCCCATCTCTACTAAAAATACAAAAAATTAGCCAAGCATTGTGGGGCACACCTGTAGGCCCAGCTACTCGGGATGCTGAGGCAGGAGGATCGCTTGAGCCCAGGAGTTTGAGGTTACTGTGAGCTAGGCTGATGCCACGGCACTCTAGCCTGGGTAACAGAGCGAGACTCTGTCTCAAAAAAAAAAAAATCCTGTTTCTACCCTAATGAGCCTTAAGATATAATAGCAGGACACTTTCAAGTGCTTAGTAAACATAACTCTCAGTTTCCTTAATTTTCCCCTTCTATTTGTTGTTCTTAATTACCAACATAGGGATGTTTTTAGAGAAGGAAAAAGAGCATATTCTGGGTGATATTTTTTTCATATTCTAAAAAGACAGTAGTAATTGCAATGATAATATGAAAAATCTGCATTAAAATATTGCAAAATAGATTATGTGGAGTAAATTCCAAAATATCAACATTTTATGAAAAGGTGAGATATGGGTACCATGACTGCCTGTTCCACATGACAGGACCAGGGCCAGGCCTGAGGTTTTCTGTCCCCAACCTTCACCTCTGATTCTAGGATGACCCCATCATGGGCCATGGCTCTGGGGGCTATAGATGACCCAGGCAGAAAATGCCAAGCTCACTATTAACCCAGGAAGCAGGAAGTAAAACAATAGGATGCCCCAGAAGGGCTTTCAGCTGGGTAGGGTGCGAGCCTGGATAAAATCTTAATGCTGTGTGCAACCCACTGGATGTGTTTCAAGATATAAAGTATTCTGACTTCATATTATTTTAAATGCCACACGTAAATAATACAAATGTTAGGATACTGAAAAATATCAGTATTTTTACTTTAAAATAGCGTGGAATGCGGAATTTTGGATACTGCATTTATCATTTACCATCACTAGGGAAAAGAGGCATTCATGTTTCTTATTCCTATATTTTGAATATGAGCAGGAATTTCAAAAGATTTCTTTGGACAACCAGAATGTTTCTCGTCCATTTCAAATGTTATTAATCCATTTTAAGGGACTCTGATATCTGGCATGACTTGTGTCCACCTTGATGTTTCACCTCAGTATCCCAGACATGTGTTCAATCACTTATTTGTTCCTCCACTCTTTATTCCTTTGTTCATCACACAAAACAAAAACACATCGAGCAACAAAAACAACGATTTAACAAAAACACATCGAGCACCTGCTCTAAGTAAGGCACTGAGTGCAATGCTGCAGTGGATATAAAGATGCATCAAAACCTCCCCAACTAGCAGCCTAGATGAGACGCTCCTTCCTGCATCCCCCAGTCACTCTCACAACCAGTACACACACTGTGGGTTGCCGTGTGCCAGGCACCGTGCTAGAGTCTGATAAGCTTTCTTTTAAGGCTTTGCAGTCTCGAAGGAGAGAGAAACAAGCGTGGCTACTATAATAAAGGCAGGGCATGGTGTGGCCATGACAGAAGTACAGAGAAAGAAAGAGCTTGTGGGTTTAGAAGCAGGGGAGCCAGTCCCAGCTGGGAGAGCAGGACAGCTTCATGGAATAGGTGGCATTTGAGCTAGACCTTGGACAAGAATGTCACTGGAGGTGTGCCAAGTCAGGGAGACAGGAAAAGGGGGCTATGTTTGGAGAACACAAACTGGGTACCTTAATTTAGCAGATGGTAAGCTGAGGAAAGAGAAGAGGTGGAGAAAAGTCTAGAAAGGCAGGTTATCCAGGTGGCAGAGGACACAAATGCCAGGCAGGGCCAGAAATTCATATCTTGATACCATCCCAGTTAACAGTGCAAGGCAGACTCCAGCACCTGCCTGTACTGATGAAGGGAGATCACTTTATCCCTTAAATACTTAAGAGCCTCTGTCTATTACACCCACTCCATGATTGGTGCTCCATGTTATGGGAAGTAATTATGTCATCAGTTATAATGCCAGGCATCTACTTACATTCCAACTCACTTCCTCTCCTTTCCTTAAATGTTTACCTGATGGTTCAATTCATCTTGAGAGTGATAGATCTTTTACAAAAGTCACACAATTACCCCAGAAAAGTGAAACAAAGGATTCATCCTCAACCAGCAGATATTTGTAGTGTGGGTGGTGGGAAGAACCCTGGACTTGAAGCCAGAGGACAATTTAGGCCTGGCTCTGTCGTTCAGCAGCTGGAGACATTGGGCAAAACATACGCATGCTCTGAACCGCAATTTCTTATCTTGCTATAAAAAAGGGGAGATAATGATCTCTGTCCTTACTGAGCTACAAAACACTGGGAAAATAGAAACTGTTACTACGTTTAGATAAGAGTTTGGAATAGTTAGTATTGATTGATCATCTGACAAAAATAAATCCGGAATAACTTTTTCTTTGTGAATTATGTCCTTTTCCTCTTCAAAGTACCAATATGCTTTCAAATATAAAGCTACTATTTCTCTTTTTTTTAGCTTTTAAAAAAAATTTATGGATACATAATAGTTGTACATATTTTAAAGCTACTATTTCTTTAAAAATGTCTTGTATGCACATTGAGATGATTTCTTCTGCTCTTTTCTGATTCTTTCCTTCCTGGCTTTTATTTGTTTCTTAATTAATTTAGGAGGTAGTGATTTAAATTTTTTTTTTTTGAGGAGAAAGAAAGAGGAGTTTATTAATTTGCCAGCTAATGAGGAGATTGGCAGGCTCCTGTCTCAAAGTACCAATGTCCTGCTTATGAGCAGAAGTACAGAGCTTTTAAAGGTTCTTATTCATCCCATCTTTGGCTAAAACAATCTCATGACCTCTGCCCAGATAATTCCCTTGAGCCATCTCCCGTGGCACAAAGAACAAAGGACACTCCCCTGCCCCTACCAACTTGGCCTGAGGCAGGGATATAGATTTTAGTTCTCTAAAAAGGTAAGGGAGTTTTGAAGAGACAGACGACATTTTTACCCTTTTTCAGGCCATTTTCTCTGTTATATATTCCCCACTGTCAATTTTACCCTTCCATATCTATGGGAGGAGGGGCGACGTAGTCATCAAGCTACCTCCTGCTGAATTGTACATGGAAGGTAGAGATTATCAGGTAAAAAGGGGCACAAACAATAACTAGAACCGTGAGGACTGACAAGGTGAAATGGACTGTCTTGTACACAAAGTCTGATACAGGGCTGGGTTAGAAAGGCAGCATGGGACCTCTGAGCACAGAGCTATCAGTTGTACCCTCTAGGTGATCCAGGAGACCGGCTTCTGCAAATTCAGAAATCGTGTACAGAAATACTTGTACTAAACGAGGTTTAAGATAACACACCTAGCAGTAGATAGAGCAACAGAAGAGGCGATAGCCCAGGGAAATCCTCACTAAGGAGTTGTCCCTCTATCCCATAGACAAAACAAATAACCAAAGAAAGATTAGCGACAATATCATCATTTTCATTTTTTTCCTTTTCTTGAAGAGATACTTTAGATTGCCTAAGGCCGGCCCCTCTGCTGGGGGCTACACCTCTTTACTCTGGTATGATGGACCCAAGGTTCCACTTCTGACAATTTCAATGAGGTGTGAGTTGTTAATGGCACTTCATAGGGTCCCTTCTACTTCTTTGCTTCCAACTGGGGCAGGGACCTGAAAGAGGCAAACTCATGGATAGTGGTTAGCACCTGACCCACTCATTTGACATATTATTTTACTCTATTTTCTTTTACTCATGGTTATATTACCATACTTACTTCAGGGTGCTAGGAAGGGTCTCTCATAAACTATTTCTTAGGGGCTTAACTTAAGCCTTCTTCTAAAGGGCTACCCTTATCCAGAGGAGGGCAAGTGGCAATATCTCATCCCACTTTAGATGGGTTTCCTGTATCAGTTCCAGGAGGCATGCAATTTCTATTCTAGATGTAGGGCTTTGTTTACTTGCTGGGTTACCTCTGCTACAAAGGAGGGCCTATTATCACTCTTGTGAAATATCCAGGGCTCCGTGGAGGGTGCTCCTGGGTCCTGCTGGCAATGGGGTGTCTGTTGATGTCCTTGCTGTAAGAGGAGGAGCTGCTGAGCCATCTCTGTAGCTGTCTGTCCATGGCCTCCATCACCAGCATGTTATTCCGCATTTGCTTGGCCTCTTTCCCTGGACTGTTGATGCCTGTCATCCTGTCGTCCTCTGAGGCCTGTTCCTGTACACATGCAGGAACCTGGTGAAGGCCTGGTCAGCTCCTGGTAGGAGCCCATCTCAGAGTGAGTTCCTCCAGAAGGATTCCAGTAACCTTAGATGTTCCTTTCTTTCTTCTGGGTGGGACAAGCCTCTACCCAGCCTGAAAAGGTATCTACCAATACAAGCCTGGGCATCTGAGTAAAACTACCAGTCATCGGAAGGGTGGACCCCCACATGTTCGGCTCCCTGTGTAGCGGGTCACCTTTCTGTCCTTGGACCCCCCCCAAAGCACATAAACAGTTAATTGTAAACAGGGTCCTCTCAAATGAGGTCCCACCAAATCCGTCAAGGTATTATGCTCCCAATGTGTGTATTCATGTAGGTGCCCCCTAAAAGGCCAAACCAAAGCTTTGGATAGGAGACGAGGCTATGAGAATTTTGTCTCCATTTAACTGTGCCATTCTAGATGTCAGAGCCCCAGTCTTTAGCTTTAAAGGAGATTTAAATTTAGTTGTGGTATCAAGGCCCCAGAGAGCAGATCACCTCCAATGGCCACCTTAGCAGCTCTGCCAGTGGCCGGACTTCTTTTTGCCATGCTGGCCACCTGTTTGGGCTCAGTCACAGTTTGTATCAAGGCCATTATTTCAGTGGTATACTTAATATCTTTATTTCCTGCCATCAGGAGGCCCCTTTTCTTTCAAATGGCACTATGAGCATGCACAATCATAAAAGCATATTTAGAGTCTGTATAAATGTTTACCTTTTTCCTTTTGATAATGCAACTCAGCCTGCTGGGCTGAAGTCCCAGGTGGCAGTGCCACTGCCGTGATCACCACATATCCAGCCTCTCGTCGTCCATAAGGCTGCTCCCACCAGTGAAAAAGATCACAATCTTGTTCTGGCACCAGCTGATCTGACAGATCCATCCTGCTAGAATACACAGCCTCCAGAACCTCTAAACAGTCATGTTGTAAAGGCTTCTTCTCTTTTGCTGGCAAAAGGGTGGCAGGATTGAGAACAGACACAGCCCACAAGTAGCTGTTACTGCCCAGAGGCGAAGAGGCCGTCCTCTCACAATATTGTTCAGTGGCTTCGACGTGCCCCAGGCTGTGGGCTGCCTCTCAGCATCTATACTGAGACTCTAAGGCTCAGTCCTTGTGTTTCTCTGTACAAGGGCTTTACCATGAGTCTGAAGTCTGGGATCCAGACACCATTCCTAGGAACCCCAGATGAGCTAATACAACTCTACAAATCTGTCTGATTGCAGGTTCCACAAGTCCTCTGCTAAGTTTCTCTCAAACAGAGCAGGAGAGCCTTTTTAAATCCATGAGGCAACACAGTCCCAGGATCCTGCCATTTAAATGTAACTGAGTACCATTCAAGTTCCTCAGCCACTTGCCTACACTGCCTCGCTGCCTGGCCCCTCCCCCACCACTTCCTGTCTGGCCAGGCACAACTGGTGCGGGGGTCAGGGCTGTGGACAGGGGAAGGGCCTCCCAGCCAACTGCTTCTGTTCACACAGGTTGGCACCAATTGAATCCCCACTGTCAATTTTTCCCAGGGCCCCTGTGGGGATATTTGGAGGCAAGGGGCCCCAGCCCCCTCCTTCACCATCTGAGTCCTGGGCTTAAAAAAAATTTTCTCTCCTGGGGGCTTCTTGCTACCTGGAGGCTTTTGCAACTTTTGGGCGATGTTCCTTTCAATGTCTTTCTTCTTTACAATAAGTCAGTCTGTGGTGGCTTTTTTCACCCATTCCTTTAGACTGTCTCAAAGGACCCCGCCAGTTATTCCTTGCAAATTCAAGTCCCCTATCTGATATTGTTGCAAATTGCCTGCCCCAGCTATGGGTTTCCTCTGGCCCAAATTGAGTTTGCTGCAGGAGAGACCATTCCAAACCCCGAGTCATAATTTACTGGGTATGGGATTCAGGCGGCTCCCTCCTTGGTCCCTCCCATGGTGCCAAGATGGTGGCAGGGGCAGGCGTTCCTTCCCCCTTGCTGCGCACCACTTGGTCGTGGGCCATTTGCGCCGGTCCTCCCTCCTGCCAGGTCTGCCCCCGGGCTGTGGCCCTGCCTGGTGCCTCACCCTGGCTGGCTGTGGGGGTTCCAGCAGGGGTGGGAGGACCTCATTTATCAAAAATTATACAAACACAGATCATTTTGTATGCCATAAACAATGAGTTTATCTCAAGCAGAGAGTTTGAGACTCAACATTTTAACTCTGTAGTGGCAGGTCGACCATTTGAGCTCTGAATTTTAAAAGAACCAACAGCTCAGAATAAACCAAGGACCATCAACCACCACATTTCCTCACACTCCAGACAAGTGGTATCACAATAATCTTTGTACATAGGTACAAAAACTCACCAGACAAAACTCACAAACAAACACAAACAATGTAGGGAATTCCCAAAACAATCTAAAATGCCAAGGCCTATCAATCAAATCGGAATTTTCATTTAACAGCTTCTTCTCCCCACCTTCACATTCCAGCACATACATTGGATTATAATAACACCATTCTCTTTACACATAGGTTCATAGCTATAAGTTAACCACTCAGCCAAAGTTTTTCCCAAGGGACTTTGAGATGGAGCTTTCCTATGTTGCAACAAAACTTTACAAGCAAACAAACACAAGCAATACAGGGAATCCCCAACACAAATTGCCACAGCCAACCACATGGGAACCACAAAATGAAAACTGAATTCTCAATTGAGAATAAGCATCTCCTAATCCAAAAGGGGACAAACTGAGAACCAAATTCTCTCAGACGAAAGAACCAACATCTCCCAATCCCCCTGGTTCCCTGGGAACCACAAATGAGCTCAATCCAAACCAGGTTCCCTAGTTCCACTCAACCTCTTGACTTCTAACCCTAAATCAGTGCCTCAAAACAAATCCAACGGGGAGGTCTGAAACCACCCCCCCCAACATGGGTCAAAACAGGGTCTCGGTGTCCCAGAGAACTTTACTTACAAATGGCCACGGCTGTCACAACACTTCCCAAATCTGTTTCCTTCTCCTCAATTCAGTTCAAGTCACGGAAAGCTGCATCTATTTCGGGGAGACAGAGATGGGAGTTCCCCGGAGCTAAAACAGGCTCAAGCAGCTGCTGGGAGCTGTCCCTTGCTCTCTCACCTCAAAAAGAAGTTGCTCCTACCCACAAAGACCCACAGCTTTGACCTGGGGCTGCTCCTTGCTTCTTTCAGCAGTCATGGGGTGCCATTCCACCTGGGCACTGATGGGGCCCACCCAGGGATGCCAAATTCTGTTACTGAAAGTTTGGCACTTGTCCCCAAAGCTGCATCAGAAGAACAAGGACAAGTGGTTTGAGGAAAAGGAAAGAGGAGTTTTATTAATTTGCCAGCAAATAAGGAAGTTGGCAGATTCTTGTCTCAAGGTACCAATGTCCTTGTGATTTAAATTTGGAAACTTATCATGAATGTCTGAGCATTCACTATGCACTTAAAATCATAATTCTGGCCAGGAAGTATACAGAAGCAATCTCAGGCATGGGCCCTGACCGAAAAGATATTACAATCTAAGAAGTTACTTAAAATAATTTATGTCGTTGCATTATGTATGCAGTTAGAAAAACAAAATAAAAGAATAACTAAAGGTCAAATTTGTGGTAGAGACTGCATGTGCTCTGGAGTGTAGAAAAAGAAAGAATTCACTATAGGCAGGAGCGACTGGAGGCGGCTTCAGGCAGTAGGTGAGTTCTGGGCGAGCCCTGAAGGCCAAGCAGGGTTTGGACGGAGGGCAGGTGGAGTGCCCCTGGGCACAGAGGAGGTGAGACAATGGTTAGGAGCAGTACAGGACTGTGGGGCAATGAGAAATTGGCTAAGTCAAGTGGAGAGAAAACACTGGAGAGTCCAGGGGAATTAGGGTGGGCCAGATTATGAAGGACTCAGAAGCTTGGCTCTGTTCAACAAATGCTTTTTGACAACTTATACTATTTTTGGTCACATGTAACTCACTGCAATGGGTAGAAGATGACACTAGTTGTCTGGGACAGAGGACTAAGTCTCCTGAGAATTAACTATTTACATCCTCTCATTTTAGTGATGTAAATCAGCTGAGGAACCTTCTGGGGAAAACCAAACGAACAAGTCAACCAGCTTGAACTCTGTTTTTATAACTGTTGGTCAGACAATTGTGTACATGTCTTAAGAGGGGAGGCAAAGAAGCCAGGTTGGGAGGAGGGATGAGAGACGGCAGGACAGAGTTCACCATGCAGGATGGGGTCTGGCAGGACCCCTTTGAAGAGGGCCTGAGAGCCAGACATAGGTGGCGATCTTGGATAACTGTCAATGCCTGGCGCCTGGAGCACCTGCCCCATATAACCCAATGGCATCTATACATCTGTGTAGGAACTGAGAGAGGGGCCTCAATGCATTGCTTTAACACCTCAGTGCCCAAGAAACAATGTTTTGGGACCCCACCCTTACTGTAACACAATGGAGGGAGCATTCCCACTTCCAGGAGACCACTAAGCAGTGACAGCACTCATGAAAACTGATCATATCAGTGGGGACAGGCGAATCTTCCATAAGTGCACTTGAGCAAGGGAAGAGGGCCCAGACAGCAGGCCAAATGGAGACAACAAAGACTAAAAGTATTGTGATAGATTCTGTACCTTAGCAAAAATATGCACTTTATCCCCACTCCCTTGACTTTGGACTTGGCCAAGTGAATTGCTTTGACTAACAGGATGTCAGCAGATGGGACACAGCTAAGGCTTCAAACATGCTTGTGTGGTGGGGTTTGCCCTCTGGTGTTTCTGCTATCACCTTGAGAAGAATATGTTCCAGTTAGCTCCTTGGTCCAACATGGAGCTGACCCAGACCTGCGGGATGTAGCAGAGCCGACCTCAGCCAGCCTACAGATCCATGAGAATATGCGACATAATATAATTCACACAAAGGAGGAATCCAACATTCCACAAACTGGGATTGTCCGTCCTACCTTAGTGAATGCACCTACCAATAAAGAAGTTGTGCACAATGAGAAACTGTGAAAAGGGCCCCACACAAAGAATGTTGTTTTTCCATGAAAAGCATATTTTACTCTGGCTTTGGCAAAAATTAAGTACAACTGTGGGGAAAAAAAGCTTAAACTGGTCCTGACTACAAGTTACGTTCTGCAGTGGAAGTTTTTGGAGCTTATATAATTTTTTTTTCAGAGCATCTTTCTTTTTTTTTTTAAACTTATTATCTTGAAATAACTTTAGACTTACACAAAAGTTTCAAAAATAGTACAGACAGTTCTTGTATTCCCTTCACCCAGCTACTGCTAATATCGTACATAATCATTGTTATCAAACCCAGAAATTTAATGAACTAAACTTCAGACTTTATTCGCATTTCACCAGTTTTTATACTAGCGTCCTTTTCCTGTTGTAGGATCCAATCCAGAACCCCACATTATTTTGTCTCATTAATCTATTCCAACCTGTAACAGTTCTTTGGTTTTCCTTGACATAGATGACCTTGACACTTTTGAAGAATACTGGTCAGTTATTTTGTACAATGGGTTTGTCTCACTGTTTTTCATGATTAGGGGGAGATTATGCATTTTTAGTAAGAATAGCACAAAAACGTGTGTCCTTCCTAGCGCATCCTGTCTGGGGGGGGGGAATGGGAGGACACTGTCTTGCTACTTAAGTGATATTAACCTTGATCACTTAGTTAAGGGGGTATCTGCTGGGTTTCACCATTGTAAAGTTAGTGTTTTTCCTTTGTAATTAATAATTATCTTGGGAAAGATACTTCTGAGACTATACAAATATCCTGTTTCTCCTCAAACCTTCACCTGCTGATTTTAGCATCCATCATTGGAACTTGCCTGCAACAATTATTACTGCAGTGTTTGCCTAACAGTAGCTCACACACCTGAACCTAGAGGGAAGCAGCTAATGAACCGTCCCTTCACTTCCCAGCCCCACTCTAACCAATAATGAGATCTGAACTCAGTGTGCAAAGGCGTAAGAAAGGTCCAGTTCCTGAAACTAAGGAGTCTCAGCCACAATTTCTGGGCTGCTTTGCAGGGTCAACTGAACAGCAGCTGACAGATCTTGCTTAGAAGGCAAAGAGGAGAACAGCCAGGAGCACAATCAACTTCCGTGCTAATCAAGGTGAACAGAGCCATGACACAGAACAGAAATCCACAGGACTCTGTTTAACACAACCAGGGATTCAACTTACTCAGCCAGCTACCTTGTTTTCCATTTGTAATTAGAGTCACAAAGCAATGGCCTCCTCCTGTGCTACCCCACAAGCAGAGCCCCAGACAACATCCTCATTTTCAATAACTCTTCCTCTTTATCTCACTCTGCCTGATGCTTAATAAGCTGATTGCTATTTACTTTGGACCAACAGCTAATCTGTTAATGATTGATTTTAAATTTTTACAGTCATTTGTCTCTGGCAGGACCTGGGACTGCAAAAGGCAGTCCTTTCCTACCTGATGAATTGGCTTTTTCTTTAGGAAAAAAAAAGAAAAGAAAAGAAAAGAAAAAAGATTTAAATCAAAAGTCTTCATGGTTGCATTCTGCTGACAATTGGCATTCAATGAGAAATTTCAAAGCATAAAAAGAAATGGTAACTCTTCCTGTGAAATTCATCTGCCATTGAAATTGTCAGCAAATAATCTAAGTGGACATTTTACTAATGGTGGCATGGGGTAAAGACCCTCTTCTATATGAAGTAAATTGTAATTGTACTATAAATTTACAGAGCCTAAAATTCTTAATTAACAAAATTGATGCTCATTGTCCAACTGGAATGGGACATCTAAACTAATGCCACTACAGTCCTTTAAAATGATCTAAATGGCACACCATATGATATATGCATTTTGTGTAGGATATATGCAGAAGGGCAAATTTTGCTTTCCATTTAAAAAAAGAAGACGATTGAATAGACAATGGTTGTTTTAATTGGTATCACACAGCAGTGCTCTGCAATTTAATCACTGCTTCTATAAATGGAACCATGAATAACCACTGTGTTCTGGAAAGTGGAAGGAACGCCATGCACAAGAGTGCTGTGCCCATTTATAAACACCGCTTCTTCCACAAAGCTAAGCTTTCCTCAGAGACGCCATCTCTAATTTTGTAAATAAGAATGACCCCCAAGGCTTGCATTCCTATCAGATATTTATTAGAACGCACCCCAAGACCTCTCATCTCAAAATGGAATTAAACTTCAAGTGTCTCTGAAAGATGAGAGTGATTTCAAATGTGAACCAGCACTTGGATGATGTGAAAAGGAAGGACATTGGGCAAAGTGGTGTTTTGGTATCTGAAAATGGTGGCAGGTCTTCCTGGAGAGCCAGTGTTATAAATTAACAGATAAGACATTTTGCAGAGCCTCTAAAAGGAAAAGCTAAACTGTTTGAAGGATAAAAGCCCTAATCTTATTAATATTTTAGATCCTGCAAGACATTGAGGCTCCATCTGCTGTCGGCAATACCTGAGAAAGAATCAAGGCAGCTGAGAGACTGAAACCACGGCCTCCCAATGGTCTGCTGACCTTCTTAAGAGGCAGATATCATGTGACAGCCATTGCCTATCTCAGCAGACACGCTGGAAACAGGAGAAAGTGTTAAATATAACCAGGTAGACAGTGATGAATTGACATACTGAAAAATCGAACGCTTCAGTAATCAGCCTAAGGATCTGATATCAACAACATTTTTCAGTTTTGTCCAAATTCATTGAAAGGTGTACTTTAGCAAGTTCACTTCTCATTGGTAAGACCTTTCATCTTTATGCTGCTTTTCTGATTGGATTCCGTGTCATCGGTTTGGGTGGCTCTGTGCACAGGAAGCAGACAGACTGGGATGAGCACAAATAAAAATGGGTTTTACCCCAACATTAATTTAAAAACTATTAAATATCTATCAAAATGGTTATTTAGAAAGAATTATTAAAGCCATGGTATATGAAATGCATCAGGTACTGTGTCCTAACAGCACAGTAAACCTGAAATATTGAAATATTACCCTCTATTTTGCAGTTAGAAGCTTCTATAACTATAATTCTAATTACAGAACTCTAATTAATGTCTACATGGCTTCAGATAACTTCATTAAATCTTTAGAATATTTATATTATCCAAAGACAATCTCCATCCATTAGAATAAAGAAATCCTTTAAAATAGCTTCTTTAAATGCTGCTGATATGTTTTTCTTTTCATGAGACACATAAGGCATAAAAATTACTTTCAGGTTTCATTCATCTCTATAGCAGTATTCCCAAAATTCATTAACTTAAAAACAATTTTTTTTTTCTGGTACAGATGCAACAGGGCTGTCAGCTGAGATCATTCCCTCCTTTGAGGTTTAAATAAAAACTGGCTCAAGCCTCCATCCCACATCCTGTGGGAAGGCCGATGTCCTCCCCCAAATGCCTGAGAATTCCTGAGAGCATATATTCTCCCGTCACTTCTCTGTCCCCAGTGGCTTCTTCTGGCTGGATTCTTGATCTCACTCGTCTCTCATCTCCCACGGCTGCCCCATGCCAACCTAGATTTTGAATGTAACCCCTTTTTCTTGATTTCTGCCAAATATTAATTAAAAAAACCATTCAAATGAGGTATTTGTGTGAAGCCAACTTCTCATTCCCTAAGTCCACCATCAGGTCCCCTCACTTGCCGCCATTTTGCTTTTTCCCTCACTTCATCCTTTGCCTTCTTCTTTCTCCTCTGCTCTTCCCCATCCCCAAATTCCTATAAACTTCTTCCACCAAGCTGTTTGCTGTCTCTTTGTCCAGCTCCAGACCGTCCAGGCAATCTCCTGAGGGCCTTATCTTCATAGCCAAATGCTTCCATTAAGGTGTCAGACAGTCTCCTCCCTGAAAGGAATTCCTGGCGAGCTCTTAAAATAACAGCATTTTCCTCCAAGCTGTCCATATATCACAAGAAAGATCTGACTCGTTACTACAAACATTCAGGAAAAGAAACACAAAGGACAACTAATTTTGTGATAAGCACCATAGGAAAGCAGGGAAGGTCTACAACAGATAGGAATATAAAATCAGAATTTGGGTCCACTGTAACTTGGGGCTTTGAGGGGATGCTGCTTTCAAATTTACCCTTGCAAGGGGCTATAAAAGGATTGATTCATAGAACAGCCAGAGAGACATATTGAGCTGGTAATGAGCCTCTGTCCTGATATCTTCCTAAGACTCTAAGCTCCTGACTTTTCCCAGAAGGTTCAGTGTGGGAGCTCCATAAATGGTGTCTTACGTGCAACTGACTGATTTCCCACTGCAGACTAAGGCAGAACCTAAGATGAGAGAATGCCCTGCTGCTTGGATGGGTAGAAAGAATTCCAGGAACTGACAAGAAGTCAATTGCTTTTGCTTCATTCCCAGCTTGAGTATAGGAGATAAAGCATCTCTCCAATACCTATAAGGTTCAGAATGCTCAGAACTATATGGATAATAACGCAACATGTGACTCACACACCCGCATTAGATCAAAAGCCTTAGCGCAGTGTTAAAGCCCCAGATCCATGAACATAAATAGAGGGTGACTCGATTCATTGGCAAATTCAGATACATCCTAACCTCTATTGAGATAATTCATGTAGAAGAATTTTACTTTAAAATGTCTAAATAGGTTGCTATTCAGTGCATTTTTTTCTGCCTCTTATAGCAAAGTAATGACAATTTCTAAACAAATGACAGAAGTTAAGTTAACTAGGTTCAAGCCTAAACAGAGAATTTTATATTAGTTCAATGCTGGAAGTGAATAATCAGTATCTACCATGTCTAACTCAGTGAGAGGCAAAGTAAGAATGCCCGTCAGTATACATTGGAATAAAATCGTTGCAAATTGCTTGAAAGGGAATAGAGTTAATTAATTAATTAATAACAGATTTTATTTAAATGTTGTAACCCATAAAACATTTACCCAGCTGTAATATGGCTGTTCTATCAGGGACATGCTGGAGAACACCTGCCTGTGCACTGAGGAAAATGTTGCATTTCAAAGGTCCTGGAAAGAAAGTGACTTGCCACACACTGAATCAATTGATCAAGGAAGGTCCTTTGAATCATAACATATACGATTCAATTTATTCATATTGAATTCAGGTGTTTAATATATGATAAGAACAGCAAACATTTTTATAATAATAAACAGTAAATATTTTTATAATATTACTATAAGCCAGGCACTGTTTTAAGAAATTCATATATACTAACTCATGTACTCAACACAACAACATTATAAAGTAGGTACTACTATTATTCCTATTTTATAGATGAGGAACCAAGGCATGGAGAGATAGTTTAACTCACTCAAGGTCACATAAATAACAAGTAGCCAAGATGGGATATGAACTCAGGCAGTCTGGCTTCAGCTGCTTCCACTAAACATGGGCCCACAGCTGAACCTCAACACTTCACAGTAGTGCACCAGAAACAAGGACAGGTTTCCTGTGGTCTGATTACCAACTAAGTACTCTGAGGTCCAGGGACTCAAGAAAACTTCACAAATTCAAACTAACTGCAGGGAGGCTAATGGCTGAATTAAAAGAATTTGCATTACAAAGTATTTTAGAATATACTGGTTTGGTTAATTCTAAATGCATATAGTGCCATTGACCACAGGCCATTTAAGTGTGCCAAGTATAGGTTCCAGGGGCCTGCTTAAATAAATAGATAAATATTTTTTGCATGTGAGATTTAATAAGCCAGAATATGAAAAATAATTTAACACTTTCCCTACAATCCTACTTGGACTATTTGTTGTGGGAGGATCACTTAAGGCCAGGAGTTGAAACCAGCCTGACCTTCTCTCTACAAAAAAATAGAAAAATTAGCTGGGCATGGTGACGCATGCCTGTAGTCCCAGGTACTCAGGAGGCTGAGGAAGGAAAATCACTTGAGCCCAAGAGTTTGAGGTTTGCAGTGAGCTATGATGAAGCCACTGTACTCTATCCCTAGCAACAGAGGGAGACCCTGTCTCAGAAATCAAAAGACAAAAAACACTAGCCTGGCCAAGTAAGCTAGTGTACACTCTGAATTAATGGAGGCTACATTAATGAGATTATACTGCAACAGTCGTGGTGGGTCTGAATCTCTAACTTGATCCGTGAACTATTGTAGCACAGCAAAATATATCTTACCCTACACCATCTTGCATTTAGCACCTCCTTTGACACAGCCAGTTGACAACCCTAAATGCATTTGTGCTTGAATCAGGCAGCTGGGTAGGGTACATTTCTCCCCAACTCTCAAAAAATTCCCACCTTATTTATTATTCCCAGCCCTTAATTTGCATGTAACATAAACACTCACTTGTTCATGCACTTGTTTAATTAACTTTTGTTTAATCATTCTTCTTTTTTCTAAGACTCCAAAGAGTAGGTGTATCCAACACTGTTGGCAGCCCTCTCTTCTTCCTTTTTGACAAAGGCCAGAATCTGTTCAGGTATCCACCCTTCGCACATGTGACTCAGGGTTAATCCTAACTGGACCACGCTTGTGATTGGTTTAGGCATGGGCAAGTAAGCAAAAGTCAACGAGAGGGTTTCTGGGACAGATTTCTACACTCTCGAAAAGACATACAAAGAAGAGAGAGGCTCTTTCTGCTGGATGTCACTATGTCTAGATGTGATGCCTGGAACTACAGGAGCCATTTATGATTATGAGGGCAGCTCCCCTGAAAGAGAAAGAGCAGGAAGATGGGAAGGACCTGGGCCAGAGATGTTTTTGAGCCACCAAATTAACCATTCATAGAACCTCTATACTTCCAAACTTTTCTGATTGTCCGGATGTCCTCATTGGTTTAGCAAGTTCAGTCAGGGTTTTCTGTTGCTTAGAGCTGAAAAGATCCTATAGGAGCTAGCAGGAAATGTGACTGTATAATTCACTTCAATTAATTTGTTCAACACATATTAATTAAGCATCCACTATCACTAGGCATTGTTCTAGAACTTGGGAATAGACCAATAGATAAAATGGACAAATCCCCGCCTTTATGGAACATGTGTTCTAGTGGAGAAGTCACTTGGACAATGCCTTGTACAGTGGTCCCCCCTTATCCACAGGGGATATGTTCCAAGACTCCCAGTGGCTGCCTGAAGCTGTGGTTAGTACTGAACCCTATATATACTATGTTTTTTTCCTGCACATACATACCTACGATAAAGTTTAATTTATAACCTAGGCACAGTAAGAGATCAACAACAATAACTAAGACAAAATAGAACAATTATAACAATATGCCAGCATCAACTACTCTTGCACTTTGGGGCCATTATTTAGTAAAATAAGCGTTGCTTGAACACAAGCACTGCAATACCAGGACAGTCCATCTGATAACCAAGATAGCTACAAAGTGACTAACAAGTAGGTGGCATATATAGCGAGGATATACAGGACAAAGGGAGGACCTCTTTCCTGGGCAGGATGGAATGGGACAGCCTGAGATTTCATCACACTACTCAGAACAGTGTGTAATTTAAAACTTATAAATTGTTTATTTCTGGAATTTTCCATTTAGTATTTTTAGACCAAGGGTAATCAAAACCATAGAAAAGCACTGTACACCTAGCACAGCACAAAATGGGAGAGAGAAGACATCCAGTGCTGGAGGGATGGGAAGAAAGTCACATTTACAATGCACCAGGACACTTTTCAAAGGCTCTCTGATTCAGTCACCATAGTCACATGGTGAGGTTGATGTTATGGTCCCCATTTTACAGATGAGGATGCTGGAGCTCAGCAATCATAAGCAGTGGATCCAGGATAAGAATTCAGGTCTTCAGACACCAACTCTGGCACTCTCTCTACTCTCCTGCTCCATCAGTCCAGCAAAGTAGGGAGTGGGTCAATAGTAGTGGCAGAACAAGAGACCCACCAGGTCCTGTGTGCCGGGAGGTAGACATCTCATGGATACACATCTCCTCCCTGGTCTCAGGCCATTGTATGTACCATGAGGACTGTAAACAGGACAAGGCAGTAAAATTCAGGACGACCTCAAACAGATGGACATCTGGCAACTGTGAGATAAACACTTACAGCTTCTGATGAGCTGGTGACCGTGCAGGAAGGAGCAGCACTGGGTGCTCTGAAGGGTGTGTGGTTTCCTGGCCTGTCACCTCTAATCCAGGCTGTCCTGCAAGAGGCGTGGCCCCAACCTCCATAGAAGACAAAAACAAACCACTCCTGGATCACAAATAGGCTGATAAAAAAGAGGGGATGCTTCTTCCCTTGAGAACTGCATGTTTACTAATAACAAGTGAAGGAACCCTTCCAAAAACATCTGCTTGTGTGCTGTTTAGTGACACAGTGATAGTGGCTTCCATTTATTGATCACTTGATACATACCAGGAAATACGCAAAGTCTTTTCTCCGTAGGATCATATTATGAAGTTAATTCTATTGCTTTTCCTGTTTTTACAGATGAGGAAACCAAGACTCAAAGAGTTTTACTAATTTGGCGAATATCTCAGAACAAATAAGAGAAAGGAGCTGGGATTTCAACCAAGTGTGTGTTTTAACTACTGTTCTGCACTCCTCCTTATGAAGGTTTTTGGAGTTGCAAGGCCTATGTGCTTGCATTCTAGGACAGTGCTCCTCAGTCGATCCAGAGTGAAGTATCAAGTTCCTTGTTCGTTTGTTTTGTCCAATTTCCACAGACTTATACAGAAGCCTAAAATGCCTACAGAGTCCCATCACATAAAACTCATAATCTGACCTGGTCTATGTACTACAAGATCATCCTCTGACCACTTCTTAGATGGTACAGCAATGTCCAACTGCTATGAAGGTTTCTAAACATTTCCTCTCAGTTTCTGTATTTGCCTCATTGTGGACCAGTAGCAAATAGTTTGCAGACAGGCACCGGCCCACAGACCACAGACCACAGTTTGCCCAGCACTGTTCTACGACACTTAACCTGCAGCCCCCTCAGCCTGAAAAGGCAAGAGGACTACTTTATAATGATGAGTGTTTATATGCATAGGATATTGCAGAGAAAGGAAGCCCACCATTCAAAAATCCAAATGAAAAAGAGGAAAAAAAAAAGAAGGAAAGACTTTTATAGAACGGTAGTTCATAACCTAAAAGTATCTTTCATATTATAAACCAATAAGATGCAATTGTCCAACAGTAGAAGAACAAAAAAATAATTCTGGTAAGGGCATTCACTGGCATAGTATACAGCCATTGGACGGTATATTATCAGCTCAGACTGCCATAACAAATACCTCAGACTGGGTGACTTTTAAACAACAGAAATTTATTTTCTCACAGTTCTGGAGGCTGGAAGTCCCAGATCAAGGTCCAGCAGGGGAGGTTGCTAGTAAGGGCTCTCTTTCTAGCTTGTAGATGCCTTTGTGTCCTCACACAACAATGAGTAAGCTCTCTAGTATCTCTTGTTATAAGGACTCCAAACCTATCGAATCAGGGCCCCATCCTTATAACCTCATTTGACCTTAATTAATTCCATAAAGGTACTATATCCAAATACAGTCAAATTAGGGGTTAGGGCTTCAACATATAAATTTTGGAGAGACATAATTCAGTCCATGGCAGAGGGACAGTATCAAAAAAATTTTAATGAGAAAATACCTATGATATAATGTTAAATAGAAAACAAGATTAGCATATAAAATTGTATATCCAGTATGATCCCACCTATAACACATCAAAATCTGTCAAGAAAGGACTTTATAAACCATTTTGTCCTTAACTGTAAATTGGTAGATTATTTTAGCTAACAGCTTGCATTAATCTTTTTCTTAGCATACTTAATAATATCTCCTTTCCTTATTTTACGAAAGCTGTTATAAATTCATTCTCACTAAGGTGTAGATGACTAAAACTCCTATTATTTCCCAGGGAACAGTTGCCTTTTAATAGGAGACACTAGCTGACAGGAATTAATTGTCAGATTTTAGCTATCAGCAATGCAGCAGGAATAGTACTTTGAAATCAGGTATCAGATGAGGCTTTTTGGAATTCCTGATATTATATGAGATAAGTCTCTCAAGCCTGGTCCCAGCTCTTCTTTTACCAAATGAAAAAACTAGAGTCTTTGCCTATACCAACAATTCATGAGACCAAGAATACAGATGGCTGCCTTATTCACCCACTTAGTAGGTATATATGTGGAAGTTTTTAATTATTTAGGATTTAAAACTCACCCACTTTCCTAAAGAATTTGAAAACATGTAAGAAAATTAAAACAATGTAATTAAAAACAGAATAGAAACAGTTTACAATGGCCAAAAGATATTACTATAATGGAGCAACACATTTGGTTTAAGTTCCCCTCTCAGGACACAGCATTATTTTTCACTCAATAAAAATTTGCTGATTGACTGTATATCCCATAACTCTTCCCACAGTAGGTGTTCAAAATGGACAAATTTAATCAAAGTGCACCAACTGCAAGGTTTAGCTATCTCCTCCTAAGGAAACTTGAGGAAATCAATACCCAAATAACGAAGTATTTTATAAATTCCAAAGCAATAGCTTATTCTGATTGTTTTATTTTTCCACTAAACCATTTAAAGCATCTCAGACCTGATGTACATTATGTGTTGTCGCTTTATAATGTATTTAGAACTCAACAGACTCCCTTACCCTCACCTCACCATCAGATGATCCACATAGGTCAAATTTGGTGTCAAGCAAATTAAAGTGTTATTTTATTATCCAAAGTAATTGTTTCTGTATTAAAAGGCCATTATGCTGAATTGGTTGAGTTGGTGATTATGCCATTAAGAACGGGGCTACCTATTGGTTTAGCTGAATGCCCATATTTGTGAAAGTCTTCTTTAAACTCTCCTATATGTGGCAAATCATTCTTAACTGGATACTCCAAATGGTCTGTGTACCTCAGATGTATTTTTCTAAGCCATTAACATATTGAAGCCCTTCCCCCAATTCCCCAATCGACCATTAATTAATGGTGTAAGAAGAAAGAATTAGGCCTCCCATTGTGATGTGGCTGGGACTAAACAATGATGGTGCTCAGAACTAGTCATTGGTTGAGCTCCCTTATTCACATCAAATATGCTATCATAGGGGGCGGGGGGTTTAATGGAACAGTGCTTTTATTAACAGCTTTTTTTTAATCTATTGGTTAAGAATACATGTTTTAAAGCTTCAAGGAATGTCAACGTTATAAGGAATTTTGAGAGAAACTCATTAGCTGCGCCTTCAAACAACTTCCATATCTGAAGACCCACTAAGTGCTAAGCCCCATGTTAGGCAATTCAATACTTACAAAACCCTGCAAGGTTTCCTAGTTTACAGATAGGGAAATAAGCTTAGAGAGAAGTATCTAGCAAAGCCCCATGGCAACTTGGAAGCTATATCAACAATCCACTTGGGTTTGTCTCTAAAACACAGGCTTCTATCACATACAAAGCACAGCAATCCAGCTCCAAGCTTACATTTTATGCCAGGAGGTAGCTTGTCTAAGCACATACCTAAGAACTACATGGTTAATCATTAACCAACAAAACCCTGTAAAATTTCCAGAAATAAACTTTACAAGAAACAGGCAAAATCTATTTGTGATACACACACACACACAGAAGGACATTCAAACAAAGGCTTGAACAACTGGCCAATCACATCTCATACTCACATAAGACTGACAATTGTGAAGAAGCCAATTCTCCCCAAATTAATCTGTAAATTGTATAAATTATAAAATTAGAACGAAAATCCCAACATGATTTTTTGTGAAACTTTGAAAATGATTCTTTGAAATGAAGTTCATCTAGAATAATAAACATTCAAGAATAGCCAGGAAGATTCTAAAAATGAATAGTAATGAGATATTAAAATGTGTGGTGCTGGCACAAAAACAGACAGATTGATCAAATGACCGTGATTGGACCCAGAAAGTATGTGTGGACATTTAGTACATAATCAAAGTAGCATTTTATATCAGTGGGACTAAGATAAATTATTCAAAAAATGGTCTTGAAAAAACTAGTTAGCCATTTGGAAAAAATAAATAGAGCTGAATCCCAGCCTCATTCTTTATACTGAGTTAAATTCCAGAGGGATCAACAATTTGAATGTAAAAGTTGGAACTATAAAAGTCATAAGGGAAAAACAGATGAAGTTTTATTATCCAGGAAAAATGGCACTCTTTCTTATCATGAGTTGAAGGCCAGAAATGAAAAAGGAAAAACCTGATAAATTTTGTTTCACAAAAATATAAAACCCCTATAGCTAAAAAAATGTTAAAAAGGCAAATGACAATCTGAGAACAAATATGACTTTTAAAGGGTTACTATTACCAGTCTTAAAAAGAGAGTATATAAAATACTTCCTTCTCTATATTCCAACATTGTTTGATTTTTTTACAGTAAGCATATACCATTTTTCTGCTGAGAAAAATAATGAGGCTATTTTTATTTTTAACAGATGTTTAACCATGTCTACTTCTTCCAGCATATAACTTCCAATATTTAAAAGAACCAAACAATAACTTTAGATGACACAATTGTAACCCCTAAGCACAGGGGTTCTCAAAGTTTGATGTGCTTAAGAATCACCCAGGGAAGTTTTATTGCTCATTTCGGGAGTAAAGGAAATGCCTTTAAAATTTAACAAGCATCTCAATGTGTCAAGTCTGCTAACTTCACTTTGAAAACTATTATAGTAACATATCCAATCACAGAACATTTTAAACTGCAAAAAAGGACACTGGGAGACTATCTCTGAATTTACCAGAATATGTAGAAATACCCAGTGCTTCTCTAAGCAGCTACATTGGCCACTGAGGAATTTCTTTCTGTGTCTCACAGCTTTGGTGGCCTTTTAAGATCTGATGCTAAAATGTTAATGCCAGATGAAACTTATTATCTAGGTTCCGTTCTCAAGACCTCTTACATTTTGTGCTAGGAAAACAATTCTCAGATATGACACTGAACTCTTTTCATACACTGCAGCTCCATGGTGTGAAGTATGGCAGTTGTGTATTCCTCAGTTTTGTGACTTTTACGGGAACTCAATCTTCTGTATGCAGTTTGAATTTCATTTACTGGAGATGCCACATGTTTTCTAAAGTGGAAGAAAAAATCTGATTCTTTCCTGGAATTTTCCTGCTTCACCTTGACAATCTGATTTTTTCATAAACTTGGAATGACCTTTGCAAGTTTCTTTTGGAATCTTCTTCTCCCTCCTCAGTTTCCATATCACTGTTAGGAGCTTCACAAGCTTTAAGTATTGAGACACTAGTACAGTTCATTAGGTATATGTGACTTATTCAAAGCTATCTCATTAGATTATAAACTTAATATTCAAGTTAATTCATAACATGTCTAGATTTAAATGCAGTCTACTTTGAGAGCTCTTCCTATATTTGGGCTTTTCAAAGGACATGAAAGCCTTAGAAATTGATCCCTTTTTTTAAGTTGTTTCATCTCTTTTCTCAACTTTTAGTGACAAGTAGTTAGGTCCTACCTATGTGTTTAGACTTGCAATTATTTCTCTCTTCATATATAGGTATTATCATACTAGATAAAAATAATTCTGGAGGCTTTTTATTGTTTACTTAACATTACATCCTTCCTTCCTTCCTTCTTTGCTCATTTATTTAATCAGTCTTTATTAAGCACCTGGATATGGTCCAGTTACTTTGCTAGATCATAAGCATGTTAACATTTTTGGAACACTAATTCTGAGTGATACAACTTCTTCTTCCCCAAGTTTCTCCAAGAAGGAGCCAAACTCCACAATCACATGATAGCTCCAGAAATATCAGCTATATAACTATTATGATGTTAGTCTCAATAATCTTGGCAAATGGCCATGAAAAATTTTTAGGGTGATGTCTTAATAGTTGAAGACTAACAAGTAGAATTACTTTCATCTGGTGCTCATGGCCCCAGATGGGTACTTTTGGATCTCCTGGTTATACTGATATAGAAATACTTGAGTTTCCTGGCATCTGATGATATGTATGAAATACTCTGCCAGTTGCTCTACTTCATACTGGTTGAGGGACATGCTTTTCCACAGTGACCATCCTTCCAAAAAAATCTTTAGTCTGGTATTAATCTGAGAGTGGATCTTTGATGAAAAATTCTGCTGTCTAAATAAAGACTGCAGGTCCCCAAAATCCTGACAATGATGTGGGATTGGTACCTACTCACCCAGGCAGTACAAGCATACTCTCTTCATACTATCAACATGATTTTTTTAGGAAATTAGAAATTTATTTTCACTGGCCAGGACTTACTCCACGTCAATGAAAATATCAAATTTGGTTCAGTCAGGAATCCCCCTTGGAGGTCTTTGCCATGAGCTCCACATATGAGGTGATCTCACAGGAAGCTACTTTGGAAATCCCCAGCATCAACATGGGACAGATGGCTTGAGTCTGTGAGGCTTCAGCAGAGCCTCTCAGACCTCTTATTTCCATTTGTAAAATTCAAGACTCTAAACAGTGACTAACATGGCTGGCAAGACAGCGTTCTTCAATAATTCAATAATTCCACTAAACTCCCTCATCTTAGGGAGTCACTGGCCACAAGAGATGTTATTATGGCACACATTTGGTCCTATGGGCAGTCTGCTTGTTTATTTTATTTGCTTCTAGATAGTCTCAAAAACAACACGGAACACTCTGACTCTAAAAATTGGGGGAATTATGTAAAGTTCATCTGAAAGTTAGCACGGACTTTAAACAAGTCCCTCGTTCTTTTGGACAAGATGGGCTGAGTAATAATTCTCAAAGAGTACCAGTGTCAGCTTGAAGGGAGGTCTCTAATCAATAGGCCACAGGGTTCTCTCTATCTTTAGACACTGCCTCAGTCAAAATGTTTCCCTTTGCCACAGGGGAGGACATGGATGGCAAGCTTATCAAGTCCAATAAAATTCATTCCTCATGTGAATCACAAGAAACAGGACACTGGACATCTAACTCTGCAATGTACTTTAGAGAAACCATTTAAGCAACGTCTATTCAACTTTCAGAGCGGAGATAGGATTCAGTTGCATATAAAGAGTAATTACCAAAAGATTTATACTGCCTGCTGTTCTGTTTCCTTCATTTTTACTAGTATCCTCTTTTTTTCTTTTTTTTTCCAAAAGGTGTATGAAGCCTTTGAGGTCACAGTAAGTGCCCATAGTAGTCAGCTGCAGCAAATTATAAGCAGCCACTTACTACCATCTTAAAGGAATACCCTGAGAAATCACACAGTGCTCCTCGGCACAGAGAATGGAAGATAAAGTCCTTGCAGGCAAGTTCAAGACCTGTAGCTCAAAGGCCATAGGATTTTAGAGCTGAGTGAAATATTAGAAATCATCTAGACTATATTAGAAATTATCTAGCCATTTCACAACTGAGGCACTGTAAAGACATGGGATTTTCAGGACTTACGAATGCCCCACTACAGTTCGGATATAGAGTCTCCACAAGAATCCCCACTCCTTCCCTCCGTCACATCCCTTTATGCTCCAGGACACCTGACCCAACGCCTCCTTGTGGGGATTGGAGCTTCCTCCTCTTCTACTCTCCCTCTCCCAGCCCCAACATACAACCCTTATCCGCCATTCGCACCCACATTCCCAAAAAGCTCCACCCTTTTCATTGTGGTTTCCTCTGTCTAGAAGTCCTTCCTTGGTCTGGAAACCACGCCCTACTCATCTTCCAAGACCCAGCTCAAATATCAACCTTTGGGGAAACTTTATTTACTCCATCAGAGTTAGTTGTTCAATGATCACTTTGCCTGCACCATGTGAATTTTCATACTGGTTGACATCCCACTGCCTCCCCCACGCTGAGCTCCTGGGAGCAAGGATTCCATGTTAGCCACCTTGAATGCTCAGCTTCGGGTAGAGCCAGGCATATGGTAAACAGTAAGTGGCCAGTTAAAACAAGCAGACAAACAACAACAATATAAATAACTCTAGGCCAGGCCCCATGCCACAATTCTGTGGAAGCCACGAAGATAAAAAGACAAAGCTCCTGCTCTCAAGGGACTCACAATCTAGTGGGGAAGTCACTTTTAACTTCTCATTAAATATTTGCTGAATTATGAATTAATGTGATCTAATCCCAATTCTCCCACGTCGATAGGCTATTACCAGAATTCAACTGATCTCAGCGTGATTTGTGGCTCTGTCTTTTTTTAATCTTGACTAACAGGACTTACACCTTTGTAGTGTGACTTCCTCACTTTGCTGCATTTATCACAGCCCTCAGTCCCGGGTTCTCAGTGTAAAGCTGTGCAGAGAAATTGTTGGGGAAATTCACCCTCACACTTTAGAAGCGCCCTCCATGATAAAACATCGCGTTGGCCTGGAGTGGGAAGACAGGCACACATACAGTTAGTCGGAGTGTAAGATGATCAACTTGGCAATACATATATTTTAAATGTACATCTCTTTGTCCCAGCATTTCCACTGCTAAAAATTTATCCTGTGAATATACTTGCACAAATTTTCAAATGCAAATGAATAAGGATATTCATTACAGTGATGGTTGAAATAGCACAAATTTTAAAATTTTTATATCCATACCCTGGAATTCCATGCAGTCATTTCAAAGGATGCAACAGATCTAAACGTGCCGAGAAGAAGGGATGTTCAATATACACTCATGTGTCACTTAACGATGGGGATACATTCTGAGAAATGCATCATTAGGTGATTTCATCGTTGTGCGAACATTATAGAGTGTATTAACACAAACCTAGATGATATAGCCTACTTCATGCCTAGGCATTATGGTACAGCCTATTGCTCCTAGGCTACAAACCTGTCCGGCATGTTACTATACTGAATGCTGGAGGCAACTATAGCACAACGGTAAGTATTTGTGTGTCTAAACATATCCAAACATAGAAAAGTATAATAAAAATATTATTTAAAAGACAAAAAATTGTACACTTATATAGGGCACTTACCACGAATGGAGCTTGCAAGACTGGAAGTTGCTCTGGGTGAGTCAGTGAGTGAGTGGTGAGTGAATGTGAAGGACTAGGACATTACTGTCCACTACTACAGACCTTATAAACACTGTACACTGAGGCCACGCTAAATTTATTTTTAACTTTTTTTTCTTACTTCAATAGTAAATGAACCTTAGCTTACTGTAATTTTTTTACTTTATAAACTTTTTAATTTTGTTAACTTTTTGACTCTTTTATAGTAACAGTTAGCTTAAAACAAACACATTGTACAGCTGTACAAAAACATTTTCTCTATTCCTTATTCTACAAGCTTTGTTCTATTTTCAATTTTTTTTTTTCTACTTCTTAAAATTTTTTGTTAAAAACTAAGATGCAAACACACACCTTAGCCTAGGCCTACACAGGGTCAGGATCATCAACATCACTGTCTTCCACTCCCACATCTTGTCCCACTGGAAGATCTTCAGGGCAGTAACACACGTGGAGCTGTTATCTCCTATGATAACAATGCCTTCTTCTGGAATATTTCCTGAACATCCTAGGTCTTTACTGATGATTAACCAGATGAAATCATCAGGATATGGACCCCCAATCCAGGTATTGAATTACGAAAAGGACATTTTGGGGGAAAAAATGCTAACTCAATTGCATCAGTTAAAACATCAACAAATGTTAGCAATGCCACAGTGTCACGAAGCAGGAGGTCAAAGACCCGCGCACCCTTCACCGGGAGTCACAGAGTCACAGTGGGACTTAACTGGGGCAGTTCTGGTTCTGCCATTAGGACCAGGAGCACTCCAATCTCAATGAAAGGGCATAAGACACCACCATTATCCCCGGATCATTGCCACTATAGACCCAAACAACTCCAGTCTATCGTGTCAATGTGTATTCTGGGAGTCTTTAACACATGGATCATTGGCGAGCCGTGCCATAAAAGCCCTGTAGGAGCCGTGGCCGTGTATGGAATCAATGCACACTCGGGGACTCCCCCATGCCTGGATCATTTGCAGCGCATCGTGTCAATGCATACTCCGGGAGCCCTTAGTCCGAAGCCTGGGCATGTTGAGGAACAATGTACACCAAAAATACTTATGAAATAGTTGTTACAGTGCATACACAGTATTCACTTTTCTAAATGGCATGTTGGCAAGTTTAGTGTGCAACAAATAACTCCTCAATGGCACAAAACACTCCTAGAGGCCCACCTTCATACACAGATGGTTGGTCCATGGCGTTGTGGCACGGCTGTGGGGGAGCATGAGTTTTCCTTTACAGTCAACAAAGAGAAAAGAAACAGACAGTCTTGTAATCTAAGCTACTACTTCTACTCAGTGTTGTCAGGGTTTTCAATATAGTCCCAAATACTTCCTAATTGTCTTCCTGGGTGTTTGATGCCTAAGATTCAAGGACCTTCCCTCTATCCCTGCCCTGTTCCAAAGTATCTGCAGAGTAAGGTAAGAGGGCAGGATTACAGGAAAGCTCCTCTGGCCTTAAGCCTAGACTATTGCTGTCTTATAGAAACATAGCGTGAGCCATGTGTATAGTTTTAAATGTTCTTTGAAGCCACATTTTCTTAAAAAGTAAAAAGAAAATTTAATTGATTATAATACTATATTTTTTTCACCCAGTATACCTAAAATATTATCATTTGAATATCAAATATCAAATCAGTATGTTAAAATCATTAACGAGACAGTTTACATTCTTTTTTCATACAGAGTCTTCTTCACAATGCAGTGTGTATTTTCCACTCAGAGAACATCTTGATTTGGATTAGCCACATTTCAACTGCTCAATAGCCTCACGTGCTCAGTGGCTGCCCCAGTGGGCAGCACAGCTACAGAGGCCTAGGAAAATGAATCCCAGGAGCTTAAATGGTCCCTGTTCCCTCAACTACCTGTCTCAAGGCAGGCCTGTGTGTTTTTCCACCTCATTTCCTTCCCAGGGCTGCAACTGAACAGCCTTTTCTTAGCAGCCCTGAGTGCATGGCCATGTTTTGTTTTTTGCAACCATAAAAATGACCACAAATACGCATTCAGAAAGAGGGAAGAAAACTACTACAGGCCCAAATGGTAATGCTAGCATTAGGTCATCTTTCTCGGAGACGGAGAAGCAGCGGGGAGCAAGGGGCTGCGGGGGAGGGAGAGAGGGGACGGCCATGGCGCTGCGTGAGTGTGAGGGTGGCGCCCTCGCTGCCGCCACTAACTCTTTCCCCAAATGTGCCGCCAGCAGGGCGACGGGCCGTACGCCTCGCGGTCGTGGGGTCACTGGCAGTGGGCCCTGGAAGGGTCGCTGTTTTCTGCCGCCGAGTCTTGCCAGAGATACAAAGGAGGAGGGGGAGAGGAGAGGGAGACGGAGACAAAGACGCGCGGGAAGGAAGGGACGCGGGGCGGGCGCGCACATCCCGGGACTCGCGGGCCGGCGGGGCGGGGGGAGGCGGCGAAACAGGCAGGTCGATTTGAATATCAGGCTCTGCCACACTCGGGGCGCCGCTGACAACTTCATTACCTCCGCGTATAAAAATGACTGCCGGGGAATGCAAATGGCTCGCCGGTCTCGGCCGCCTGCCCGGGTTCCGCCGCCGGCTGCGGCTGCGGCTGCGGACGGAGGCCCCGGAACGCGCCGCTGTCCCACAGAATGAACGGCCGCCGGCCGCCCGCCCCGCGCCGGGCTGGGACACTCACTCGGTGGGGCCGGGTGCGGGGAAAGAAAGGGTGGGGCGGCTGAGGACCGCTTAGCCTCGAAGGTTCGCTCGTCAGTGGTAGGCAAACGCCCTGCCTCTGGACTCCGGCACGCATCCAGTTAGTGCTAGGGAAATGCCGGAAAAATGAGAGTACTCGGTGGTACGACTCGTCACCTTGCACCCTGACGGAGAAGGCGGGACCCGCGGTGGCCAGACTGGACGTAGCATCCGAGCGCCCCGCTTTCGCCCAGAGCGGCGCGTGCTGCCTCCTGCTCCCAGGCCTTCAGCCCCTGCTGTCCCCGGACTGTGCTGTGGCCCAGTGCAGAACGCACCTCCCGAACCCCCGGCCTCGCTGAGCTCCCCGCAGGGCCACTGACGCAAGTCCCGCGCAGAAGCAGGAGGAAAAGCGGCCTTTACGGAGCCTTTCTTCCTCTGGCACAGAGCAAGAGCGGGGCGGGGGGGGATTCCCTCCTTGGCAAGAGTCACCTCCTGCCTTCTGACAGCTCCCGTCATCGCATTTGGGCCCCTTGGGAACTTCTTGAGGGGAGAAGCCAGGTTACCTTTTTAAATAACAGCAACAACAACAATAGTAAACATCCACTCAGGACTTACTTTATGCAAGGCACTATGCCACTGCTTTACGTACATTATTTCTGTCACAACAACCCTACTGCTCTCCTGGAAACTGAGGCTTAGCAAAGCCTTGTAAGGGTAACCCATCCAGGAAGGGGTGGAGCACGCATGAGAAACCTGGCCCCTCTGCGCTCTCAGCCACTCTGCAGTATTTCTTTTCTGGGTCCTTCTTACAGCTCACGCAGCTGTCCACACGCCTTTCTCCCCACCCCCACCCTCATTCCTCCCTCTCCCTCATGGCCCGTGGCAAATCCTAAATCGTCTAAATCTGTTATGACCAACCCTTTCCCTTGTCCAGGCATTGGTTTAGAAAAGAGCATGTGACCAGTCCTGGACAATGCCACACAAGGGGACATCTGCTGGGGTTTCTGAGAAATGCTTCCTTGCTCTAATAAAGAGCCAGCCTAGCGTGGGGGCGCCTGGCCTGTAGCCCCAGCTGCTTGGGAGGCTGAGGCAGGAGGATCCCTTGATCCCAGGAGTTGGAGGCTATAGTGAGCTATGATCAGGCCACTACAATACAACCTGGGCGACAGAGCGAGGCCCTGTCTCTAAAATAAATAGATAGATAAATAGATAAACACATGCATACATACATACCCATGGAAGCAATTCCAGTTTCTTCTGCTGGATGACACGTGTCTACCACCTGGTAACCATGGAGGGGCCAGGCAACAAAGCTAGCATTGCACAGATTTGCTGGGTTGCAAAGTTAAGTAAGCTAAGAGGAGGGTTAAAGTTTAGAAGAGTCGTATTCTAGTCCTATGTCTACCATCGATGAAATCATGCTGCCTCATGTTTATTCAAGAACATATTTAGGGGTTAATTCCTTTTTGAAACAAGAGAAGATATACAGAAGTAAACAAATGAAAACTCCAGAAATTTGGTCCTGTCTCTTCCCTGCTCTATGTTTCTGTCTCTTCATCAAAGAGCGTCTGCTTCTGGGCACTTCAGTGGAACCTCAGACTTAGAGCTTCTCTTCCTGGGCACTCACCTCTAACCTCGCTGGGCCTCAAGGCTCTAAAGCAGCTTTTCCCAGCTCCCTTCTCCCTCAAAACAGCACCTCTCTGCCTACACAGGCAAGGCATGCAGGAGCATCAGACCCCCCATCTAACCATCCTGCACCCACACACCCAGGTATCTGAGCTTGACGGCCTTTGAAATGTTTACTGGCCTTCATCAAGTAGTCTCTTTGAAGAATTTGCATCTAGTTTTGAACTTTTGGTAAAACAATGGCTACTTAACCAGTCACTTATTAGTAGTATCATTTGGCAACTGCTTTAAAACAATCTGAAGTAGAATGAAAAATGGATTTTTATTGTCTCATTAAAATCATGCACACTTTTCATTAAAATATGGAAAAAACCTATATAAAATGTATAGCATATGCTTTATGATTTCATCCAGAGTCAGTAAGTGGTGACTAGCTTAAATATCTCTGTTTCCCACTGCTGAGGAAAGGAAGCCCAAACTCCTTAGCAAGACATTCAAGAAACTCTATAGTCTGCACCTAACCCCCCTCCAGCCTTATTTGTCTGCCACTGTACACCTCCAAATCACACTGTTGCATTTCCCCTCCCATGACATGGACTTCAGTACATTGGGTGCCCATATTCTCTAGAATGCCCTTGAACTCCTTGTCCCACTGCTCAAATATCACTGATCCTTCCAGGTCCAGATTAAATACCACCTCTTCCAAGAAGCTTTTCCCAGTCCCACCCATAGGGACACAAAATATTGAGTTACTTAGTATTGGTTCTCAGCAATATTTAGCATATGTTTTATTTATTGACACCCAGTATTCTCAAAATAATGCACATTTCCAAACAGTTGGAGGGCTTAAATATTAGCATGCAAACAAGTAAAATAGGTGATAAATATTATCAGAATTGTATAAACCTCATTCCCAACTTAAGGATGAGCTATTCTCTTAGATGTGATAAAATAAAGCTCCTTATACCTCTTGTTTTTATTAGGATAACTTTGATTTAAGTAATAGAAAATTTGTCTACACTAACTTTAAAAACATGGAAAATGTGGTATCTTATGTAGGAAGTCCCAAAGTAGCAGATGCTACGGTTGGTTAATTCAGCAGCCCAAAAATGTCTAATTTTGTTAAGTTCTTCTCATCTTTCCATTCTGCCATCCTCAGCTTGTTGACCTTGTGCTTAACTAATTCTCCTCCAGGTCTCAAAATGGCTACCATAGCTCCAGGCATCACTTTAAGCCAAAAAAGACACTGTTCTTCCCTTAAATTTCTTGAGTGGGGAAATTATAACAGAAGATGACTCAGAAGTCTTTTTCTCTTATCTCATTGGCCAGAACTGGGGCATATGGCTATCTCTGAACTATCACTGGCAAAGGAGAGCAGATTATCATAACTGATGACTAATCAGGATTTACCTTGGAGTTATATTGGGGGTGGGTGACAAGAGAGCAGGAAATAGGACAGGCAATGCCAAAACAAAAGCTGAATTTTAGCCAGTTTCCCAGTCATCTATTCCTGCATGCAAACCATCCTAAAGCTTAGTGGCTTAAAAAAATTTTTATTTTCCTCAAGAATCTAGGCTGGGCTCCCAAGGAGTAAGGGAGGACTTCTGCTGAGTAGGCGCTAAAGGTATTGGCAATTTACAATGGTTTATTACTTGAAAATCAAAAATAATTGCATTTCGATTGTTCTTGTATTGGTTCTTTCTACAAAAAAAGTGTTTAAAAAAATGATATCTATTGATTTAGTCAATAGCGAATTGATTGGCTAAATTCAACTGATAATTTTCTTAGGGCATGGTAAAATCATATTTGCTATTTTGCTTTGTTTTTCCCCCCTAAATATTAGCTAGCCATATTATGGACCCCACATAGGGTTTTTTCTTTAACAATATTAATGCTTGACTGAACTAAGCCTGTTGTTTTTTAGTTTTGGGGTTTTTTTAGAGACAGAGTCTCACTCTGTTGCCCAGGCCGGAGTATAGTGGCAAGATCATAGCTCACTGTAACCGAACACCTGTGCTGGGCTTAAGGAATCCTTCTGCCTCAGCCTCCCAAGTAGCTAGGACTACAGGTGCGTACCACCACACCCAGCTAATTTTTAAAAATTTTTTTAGAGATGGGGTCTCACTATTGCCCAGGCTGGTCTCAAATTCCTGGTCTCAAGTGATATTCCCACCTCAGCCTCCCAAAGTGCTGGACTTACAGGCATGAGCTACCGTGCCTGGCCTGAATTAAGCCACTTTTGCCCTAAGTTCTTAGGCTTGTAGACATCTGAGAACTAAGTCAGGAGGATAACAAATAATCCCTTTGAGTTGGCAAATAATTTGATAACTAGATTATTCACCATCAGAATATTACTCTTTTGAAAACCTGTAAATCACAGAAGCATTTGAAAATAAAGTTATGAAATAGTCATTCCCCTCTTTTCACTGAGGCAGATAGGAAAATTGCAACATATATTCTTTGTTTCATAATGTTATTTCCTTATCCTAAATAGGCCTTCTAGTTCTCTTTTAATTTTTATATATGTAAGGCAAGAAAGTTCTTAACTGGTGCCTATAGTAGACTCATGTCATTTACTAAAATAACACATGGACTTCCTTTTGTGATTATATCTTTCACCTTCTAACAAGTGTATAACTGTCTCTATAACAATACCTAGTCAGATGATGAACGTTTGTACAATAATACTCTACCTTTTTTCCCAAAATGTTTATCTCCTTACACAAAATCTGATGTATTCCAATACCATCTCTGCGAATCACGGACCAGTAAAGCCAGAATGACAGCTCCCTAATTTGATAGGTGGAGAAACTGAGGCCCTAGAGTTTCTGGAAGTTGCCAGACTAGTTAGTGACAGAGTAGGATCTCATTATCTTGTTTTCTGGTTGATTGCCCTTTGAGCCACACAGTGCTATTAATGATTAACATTAAGGACAGAAGTAACTCTAACCAGGTTATCAAGTCAGATTCTTTACATAGAGTTAGTGGCACCCACTCAGCCAGGTCCCTGCAGGGGCAGAATTCACACTCTATCCTCAGGGACAGACAGTGTGTCCTCTAATCTCCAGCCTGACATACCCAGAGACCCCACCTTGTTCTCCCATCAAGCCCCATTCACAGGCACTGTGAGGTCTCCTCAGATCCCTGTTTCATTACCTGTGCCAGCACCCCAGGCAAACCCCAGGGTTCGAGGAATGTACTTGACAAAGTGCTTCCCTCCCATCCCGTTCAGCTAGTCAAGAAAGGGAAAATGGAGACACACAGCTGAGAATGCATTGCTTGCCATCTTTGTACCTTCACAGTGAATTTAAAGCCAGATCTTAAGATTCAAATCTGACAGTTCCATCATAAATGTAGGTTTTTACTTCTCAAATGTTAGCTGAATTTTCCCTCTTAAATAATTGTTTGGGTTTGGAACTCCTGGGGCCTGTATTTTTTCAGTATGGAATTATTCCATGTGCAGCCTTCATTCAAACCCACAACTCATTTGTTCAAACCCCACATTTCTAAATAGGGAGAAAGTAAAATATGCTCCAATTCACTACTATTTTTATACAATTAAAACACAACTAAGAAAAGGAAGCCGAACCACTACTATTCTTCCCCTTCTTTTTCTTCCTCTTTTTCAACCAACAATTGCTATAATCCACACTAATGAGGCAGACTGTGTTAAGAATTTTCTTCACTTAACATTTCTCATTATTAATAAATTTTGCACTGACAACTATAAAGAGAGCACTTTGGATTTATGCACCTAACCTAATTACATATGCTGCATGTACGCATTTCATTATTTACTTGACAGATTCATTCCTTGATATAATAAATAATTAAACAAGAATCAAATATTAACAATCAGATACATGTTAATTCTCCTCAAATCTGTAGAAACAAACTATATTTTTAACTTCAGTTCAACAAGCACTGATTAAAATTTCTTCATTAGGCAAATTTCATAAGCAAAGTTCTTGAGCTACTTTTCTTACTTTCACTGAAAATTAAACCTGGAACAAATTATTCCAGGATTACTTCGTGGAAAAAATGAACGTAATAGTATTTCTAACAAGCCATTGGATTTGTAATCTTTCACAAGAACTGCTGTACCTTATATATGAAACATTAATCTGTGTGTTTTTTAGAAATATTCACATATGGTTTTATGATAAGCCAGAAGCCAGCACCATGTTGGTTGCTAGGGATATATTACCAGAGATGTCTTGTCTTGTGGGATAATAGTTTTAACCAAACAATTATTTTATAACTTGTTTAAAGAATCATTTCTAGGCATTATGGATAATGGTAAAACTCAATTTATTGGGGCTGAAAATTTACCCTGAGGTCAAAGTATAGCTTTTGCTTTTTCCACTGTAATGTGCCAGGTTTAAATTTTTTTATTCATGTATATCAACATCTTCATTGATCAAACAATTCTCACATTTTATCAAATTTGCTTTGGTAGAGCATACCATACAATTTCATCATTTAAAAAATATTAAAGATTCATAGATAGCCACATTATTCATAATACAAGATTAATGCCAGGCTGACAGGTTTTTGTAAAGATCTGACTCTTTTTTTCTAAGTGCATATACCATATCTATGTGAAATGTACCCCTGATGTTGCATATTGATTACTCCCTTCTCTTCTCTTCTAATGCTAAAGAGAGAATATTATGAAATGATTGTCAGGGTTAGTGTGTCTCTGACCTACACATGTACTATTAATAATTTATGAGCTGATTTGAAATACAGCACCAAGAAACCAACTAAGGACCACAGCAGTGCCTAGAATGACATAGACTCTGGGTTGACAGCATGTGCACCCAGATTTTGAGTTCTGTTTGTTAAAATACATAGAAAGACACAAATGCTTTAAATGCCAGGATTAACTAAATAGAAGAAAGCCTTGCTTCTTTGTTTCAAGTAGCTATATTTATATCTTTTCATCCTATCCTTTCTGTGACATGAGATTTCCTTTTTAAATTATTTAATCAGGTTGCCAAGTTAACTCATATTGTCCATAAACACTAGAGAATCTAAATTCAAATAATATGGAGATATAGAGAGCAAACGATCAAGTCTTTCTTCTTATTTCCCACATGCCTTCAGACCCAAAGGTTGTCTGGTGTGTGTCCTTCCAGACTGTTTTCCATGCTCATACAAAGACAGAGGAGGTAGGGAGACAGAGTTCCCCCAACCTCAGAAATGGTATCACTCTCTACATACTGTGCTGCAACTTGTTTTTCTCCACTCAACAATATTATCAAAGACATCCTCCCATATCAGCACATACGTTTGTAGTTTATTTTTTAAACAACAATGTAGTGTTCCATTTTAGAGATGTACCATGGCTCATTTATCCATTCCCTTATGAATAGATTGCCAAACTGTCTCGGATTTTTCATAAATTAAAAAAGCAATGCCACATACACTGAACATACATGCTTATGCACTTGCTTACCTAGTCCACTATGATAAAGTCATAAAAGTGGAATTGCTAGGTCAGTAACTGATTTGTTAAATCTACTCGATCCATTAATTAGGCAAGGATACATAAACATTCCTATTTAGGATTTAAATAATGTAACATTTCATTAATAGATATGCTCATCATATTTAAGTACATTTTTTAAAGTGTACTTTTAAAACTTTAATAATACGGAGTAATTTAGAAAAAGATTAAAGTGAGTTAAATTATTTTCATGTCTGAGTAGCTTTATGCAAAAGCAAACTAAAGTCTAACTTTTTTTAATGCTTTAGCAACATGTCATCAAGCCATATGTATATGTATATATTATTTTTAAATCAATGTCCAAAGTAGCCAGTCTTCATTTTAGCAATACTACACATAACTAACTCTTGAGAAGTACATTTATAGTGATCAACAACTGCAAAAACCACTGAACGCTTTCAGAATATATTCAATATATATGTTACGTATGAAAACATTACATCTAGGAAATCTAATTATAAACAATGCTGTTATGTTTATTTGAAACCATCACAACAAGTATATTTATATAATTCTCTGCTTTTAACCTAAATTGTTTGAAGTCTTCTACAAACAGTATAATGGTTACCTAGTGCATCTGTCAAGTTCTATTATATGAACTAGAATAAGCTTTCAGAAAAGATGCCATGCATCTTATGACAGGCACTTCCTAACTGTTAGGATTCATAAAAATTGGAACACTGATCATTTCTTGTAGAGATTTTCTTCAGCAAGAAGATAAAGGGAAACCTTGTTATGCCAAATGACTTACTAGTCAAAAGTAGCCAGGACATTGAAACCTGGAAACTAGTTAATGGTTTGTAACAAGTCAGAAATAAAGATGTTCAACCAAGAAAATGACATTAAGCAGCACTGGCTACAAGAGAAAAGAGCAGCCTGTCAGAATCATGCAAGGGCTGTGGTGACAGGTAGACAATAAAATGGGATGACACGGGTTCCTCTCAGTGGGGGTGTTTTAAACAGCTTTCTCTTGGGAGTTTCCATGCACTTCCATTGTAGGAAACCTTCCCTCTAAAAATGGCAGCAGGCCCCTTGGAGGTCTTATTAAAATTCTTCTCCTGTGTTATAAAGTGTGTTGTCTCAGGCAGGTGACAGTATCCGAACAGTTAATTCTTCATTGTTTAAAGGAAAGGAAGGATAACAGTCACACCAGTAAGGTAGCTCGGCAGCTGACATAGCCCAGTCATATTGCACAGTAGGCACTGTGACACAGGAAATGAGTCAGAGGGGAAAATCAGTCCACAATCCCACCTAGAATGGCAGACAGCAGGAATCCAAACAGAAGCAATATGGTACATATGAATATTTCATGTTCAGATTGGTATCCATTATATCTGCAAGTGAATTTCACATACTAGCTTAAATCTCCATAGTGTATAGTTCAAAAGTATCATTAGGATGAACATTGTTTTCATTTTTAAGAGAAATTTTCTTCCATTCACTTTCTGCCACAGAACTATAGCTATAACAGGGTATCTCTACCTACCTCATTATGGCCATAAAGGATACGCCATGAAAGAACTGAAAGAAAGCAAAGAACCCAGTGATTGCCCAGTGAGTGCCTTAATATCAGCAATTTCAAGGGCTGGGTCTGATCTTTACTTTATCCAGAATAATGCTATCGCTATTTTTTACTTAACCATGTTTCAATGCAAAGCTATATCATTTCATATATGTCTATTTAAAGAGTTATAATACCACTAAACTAATTTCCAATAGAGTAATAGCTGTTAGAACAGTCTTCTAAACCATTTCTCTATTTTTTTATTCTATTCCCTAAGTATTCTAAGCTGTATGACAAAATAAACATTTCATAACCTTTTTCAGTTAAAATTTTTTTCTACTAATGTCATTTCAACCAGTGGGAGGTCTATATTTTCCACACTGCAGTTCTACATTTAAAATTATTTCTGCTATAGATTAGCTGTCCCTTAGTGAGCTATGAAAGACAAAATCTTAGCCTCTTTAAGGCTGTCTTGTTTGACAGCAGGCAATATTTACATGAAATAAAAAGCAAATATTTGTTCTCTTCATACAAGCCGTCAGCACAAACTTGGATTGTTTAGAAACTTGTTCAGACAAACAGAATCGGTATTTACTACAGGACAGGTCAACATTAGGTAAAATCAAAATCATTTTAAAAGGGCTGGGCACAATGCCTCATGCCTGTAATCCTGTAATCTCTAGCACTCTGGGAGGCCGAGGCGGGAAGATTGTTTGAGCTCAGGAGTTCAAGACCACCCTGAGCAAGAGTGAGACCCCCGTCTCTACTAAAAATAGAAAAATTAGCTGGGTGTCCTGGCGCATGCCTGTAGTCCCAGCGACTGGGGAGGCTGAGGCAGGAGGATTGCCTGAGCCCAGGAGTTTGAGGTTGCAGTGAGCTGTGATGACGCCACTGCACTCTACCTAAAGGGACAGAGCGAGACACTGTCTCAAAAAAAAAAAAAATTATTTAAAAAGGAAAAAAGAATTGATATGCACTTTTGAACCAAGTGATCATAAAGTTATGCCATAAATACCATAGGACATTGACAATTAAAACTTGTTTGTTTGTTTAAGAAAGCATGGGCTTAATTTTAGTTTCTGGTTTACCAATGTATCAACTTTAGGTCCACCACAGGGCTAGATATAAGAAAATGTTGTTTGTTACCCTAAAATGTTTCCAATTAAAGTTGCTTTTCACCTCTTTACTCCAGGGAACTTCCTCGTAGCTAATAGGAACATATTCTGAAGTCAGGCAAGCTAAGCATTCCTGATAGCACTGCCACCTGATAATCAGGGCCACTGAGCCACCACCTCCAGTTGCCCAACAAAGTCATGCTTCTGCTTAAGAAACTGATGCTTCCTGAATATGCAGGAGCAGTGATTTACCACAAGATGCTTTCAGGGGCAAATTTACTTTCCTCTCACTTCTAGGATTTGCACTATCACAGCTGTCCTGGGAAAATGCCTCAAGCCTGAGGGCAAATTTTACCCGTCCCTAGACCCACTCTGTTCTGAAGTCACAAGGACGGAACTTGTTCTGCTTCCTGTGGACAGTGTCCCATATGCTGAACACACATTTTAATACGTAAACTCTATTTCCAGGAATAATACCTATTGGTATTAACAAGAAAACAGCATCTCTACAAGATTCCCTGAAAAGAAACCCTGTCGGTGCCTTTTATTCTATCTTCAAAGACAAGGCCCTATAATTACTTTCTTCTCCTCCTCGTTTCCTTGTCTGGATAAAGCAACAAGATCAAAAGAACCTATCCATTTCCCCAGATACCTTCCAAAATGTACGTTGCTTTGCAGGCTGGGATCAGAAATTTCATTATCTGTATTTGTATTAGTAATTCACTGCACAAAGAGAACAGGATCAGAGGAGGAGAGCAAGAATGGAAGCAAACATCAGACAGACAATTGTATATATGCAAATGCTTGCAAATTGCTGCCAGCATCTCCCTATCTCTAACCAAGCAACATGGAAGTCTATTCATCCCTCCAGCTTCTTTGCTGCCAAATGTGGTTGTGGTTTTGGAGGAAAATATTCAGAAAATGCTGAATTTTCAGCCACTGGGACTAAATCTAACTCAAAACCTACAACATAAAAGACTACTGCACAAACAAAATCAGTGATTTTCTAGAAAGGCACAGATATGCAACCTCCTGGTTACAAAGGGTAAAAAACAAGATTGGCTTCTGAGGGGGCAGGGGAAGGGAATGGTTGCACACAGCTCTCCATCCCAACTGACAGAGAACTGAAGTGTCTCTCGTCTTCAGGGTTGTGCATCTGCATAAATAGCCTGGGTGAGAAGGGGTATGGAAAATCAGAAAAACAGGCATGATAAAGAAAATGCCCTGCATTCAAATTCATAAATACATGTGCTCACTTTCAAATATATATTCAGGGTGTTTGAAAATGACAGCAAGAATCATCATGTATTTTTTTCTCTTAAAATCAATTATTCCCCAATAATAATGGTTATAGAAATTTTCATGACTTCCTTTATTCTTATATACTTATTCTACCCACTGTAAATCAGTAATAATGGTAATAATTCACACATATACATGTTTTTCACATACGGTAATTCAGTGCATCCTCAAAATTATGCTTTGAGATAGGGTCAGTATTATACCCATTTTATAGGTAAAGAAACTGAGGCTCAGTAGTTCAGAGAGTTACCCAAATTTACATAACTAATAAATAGCAAGAATGGAATTCCAATTCCCGTGATTGACTCTGAATCCCAAGAGCCTCCACACCAGGAAGCCATGCAACATTATCAAGGAGAACTCACTCCAAATGTCATGGTCTTGGCCATTCCTTACCTCTCAGCAACATTTGACCATGCTGCCCATTGCTGCCTTCTTGAAACCCTCTGCTTGCTTTATTCTTGGGGATTGCTCTTCGGTTTGCCTTCTGCCTTTTAGATTTTCTCAGTCACCTCCAAGATCTCCTCTTCCTGGGTCTTCTGTCCAACCTACTCTAGATCTTTACCACCAGTGAGCAATCTCACCCACTTCCAGCCCTTCATTTATTCATTCAACAAAAATGTTTTGAGCACCGCCTCTGTGCCAGGCACTAGTCTAGGCGTGGGGCATACCACAGTGAACAACAGCCTATCTCCCTCCTCAAATGGAGTTTATATTGTTGTGGAAGGGCAAAGGAGATAGATAAAAACAGATAGATATCTATTTAGATATGGGTGATAAATCTATGGAGAACAGAAAGCAGGGAAGAGGAATGGGGAGGGCAGGAGTAAAGGAGCTTGCAATTTTGGGTCAAGGAAGGCCTCACCGAGTTAACACTTGTGTACAGATGTCCTTTGTCAATGCTTCTCTCAGAGGATTTCCGAATTTGCATCATCTCTGACCTCTCTCCTGATTCCAGCCACACATTTTCACTTCTGGGCATATCATCTGCCCTGCACCCACATGCTGAAGTCACCCTTGCCGCACCTGAATTCATCCTCCCTTTCTCATCCTCCTATGCCTCTTCTTGTTCTCCCACTCAGATTACCAGTACCACCATCCTTTCCACCCCAAATATGCACTCGGCCAATAAACATATAAGGAGCACCTTCTAAGTGAATGCACCATGCTAGGTACTAAGAGAATACATTGGTCTCATAAGAGCTATTTTCCACTTAAGAAGCTGCGTCTAGGAAAACCATAAGGGAAATGATTAAGGGTTCAGGAACAGATCCGTGTTCAATCCCACCTCTTCCATCAATCAGCACTTGTCTATACAATGGGAATAATGGTATACACCTCATATTGTTACGGTGGTCCCCCTTTATCTGAGGGGGATACATTCCAAGACCCCCAGTGGATGCCTGAAACCTCAGACAGTACTGAACCCTATATATGCTATATTTTTTCCTATACATACATGCCTACGATAAAGTTTAATTTATAAATTAGGCATAGTAAGAGATTAACAACTAACATTAAAGTAGAACAATTATAACAATATACTGTAATAAAAGTTATGTGAATGTAGTCTCTCTCTCAAAATATCTTACTGTACTGTACTCACCTATTTTTGAACTTTAACTGACTGCCAGTAACTGAAACCACAGAAAGAGATGAGGGGAGACGAGTGCATAGGGATTAGACGCACTGCCAGGTACAGTGAGCCACCGAGTGAAGGAATGAATAAATCGGTGAACGACGTGCTTACTGCAGTGCGACGTGAGAAATACCCAATAGGTTTAAATGATGTCATCTAGACCCATTCTCTTCATCTTCCAGCTCTGTTACCCTTTGTGCCCGCTCCAACCTCAGGCAGTGGCAGAGATCCAGGCTTTCATCCTATCCAGCCACCCCACAGGATGAAAGAGAGTTTCTTTTCTCAACAGTTGCACAAAAGTCATTGGTTTTGATAGGGTCATGTGACTGCTGCTGAACCAATCATGGGGGCCAGGAAAATACCATTGCTCTAATTGGCTAGGTTTGGGATACAGCCCCTCTGGGGGTGGAGGTTGAATCAGCTCCACTCAAACCACAGGGACCGAGCGTGAAGAGGGATGGCCCTTGACAAATATCAAGAGACTTACAGGAAGAGAATGGAGAGTGGGCAGGTAAGACAATGGATGTTTGCTACCCTTAACTGCGTCACGTGATTCATTCTGTCTTGCATTATGGTTGGATGTTTTCATGTGCATCTGCCCTCAGATTGAGAGACCCTGAGAACAAGGACTGAATGTTTGTCATCATTGTATCTGCTGGAGAACCCAAGTCAATCCTCTGAATAAAGTACATGCTCAATAAATGTTTTTTAAATCATGAATTGATTTATTAAACTAGTCTAAATTAGTTCTTCTTTTGCTCATTTTAAGTTCTCTGATGTATTGTTCTCTTCTTATTACATGAAATTACATAAAGTCTCAAACACACATACACCTTGTAACACCTTAAAAGACACAGGATTCCAACACCAGAAGCAAATAAACCATCTTCATAATTTACCTATATACTAACATTCTCTCCTCTAAAATCATTACCTCAGATAATTTTACACAGGTGAGAAAAAGAGCAAGAATCAGCGGTGCCTTTCTAAGTCACTTCATTTTGCTATTCTGTTTTTGTTTGGTAAAATGTTGCATTTGCTGAAAATGCAAGTGCATAAGACTTGCTGTAGTCTTTCACAAGGGATCAATCAGTATGCAATCGGCATCGTTCGGATTTTACTAGCGTAGAAATGTCCTTGGTCTTTCCCTCAGTAACTTGATTTCAATCTCTACAGCCTTATTGAAGGCCATCCCCTCAAATCCTGTAATCCCAAGTATGGCATTTGCTCCTTCTTCCTGGGCACGTGGCTGCCCACCTAGAGACATTTCCCAGCCTTATTTGCATCTGGTGTGGCCATGTGACTGAGTTCTCACTAAGTGATGTAGTGATGTGTACACCTTCCAGATCATCTTCTTAAAGATGTCTGGGATTTGATCTTAAATAATATTGCAAAGGGGGAGGACACATTATATGGGGGATATAAATGGTATAAGTTCGACCATATGAAGGTAACTGTTGAAGCTGAGTGATGGGCACACAGGGTTATGTGTTATACTACATTATCCCTACGTTTGTGTATGTTTGAAAATTCCTACTGGAAAATAAATTAAAAGGTGCTTGCCCTAGTCATGTTCTCTCGTTTCCTTCTTACTGGCTAAAAAGAGAGCTGACCGAAGTAGTCTTGAAAAGCGTACATTGAGGATGGCAGAGACACTCCACCAGCCTGAGTCCCTGCGTGATTTCCTGGAGCAGGGCTTTCCCACCTTCCTGGGAGAGTTACCGGAAAGAGAAATTGATTTCTCACTCATTTGAGCCATTGCAATCTGGGTCTCTTTGTTACAGTTACAGTGTGTCGGGGTAACTCTAGCTCCTTGTTTATTTCCATTTTGTTTCAAAACAGTCTCCTGTAACAGTATAATCTTACCTGCCTTCACCAACCCTTTACTTTTTTCTGGCTCTCTTATAGGTCAGCACAATACTAGGACTCAATAAATGTTTACTATGGTTACATTTTTTGTTGCTCTGGAGGCTGAACCACAAGCTACATAAATACCTAGACTCCACTCAACTATCTCAAATTAAATTGCTCACAATACAATTCACTGTGAAAACCTTTACACAAAAGTCACATTTGAGTTTGGAGACCTATTATTTATAGTTATGGACAAACTTTAGATTCAGAAAAGAACCATAAATTATAGCAAAACGTAGGATGAAATGCTAATGTTGAGAATATTTCAACCAGAAAATAAAAAGTTAAGGAAACTTTAATTTCTTTTAAAAAAATATAAAATATAGTTGTTTATAAAAACCCTGTACATTGACTCCAACCGTAGACATGTTTTGTCTTGCCCTCCCCAAATGTGGCACAAGTCAACAAACACAGTTTTTTCAGTTTTTTCAGTTTTTTTCAGTTTTTTTTAAATTTCAGTGTGCTTAGAGGGCACCAGAGTTTCCTCCTTCCCTTGTGGCCTCACATGAGGCCTCCTTACGCATTTCCCCTGAGGCCTCAGTGATCTGGCCATATATTGGGCTTAACTGGAGACAGACCTACAAAAAGGAAAGCAAAAGTTGGATGCAAGCTAGTGTTTTTTATTACTAAACAAAATTAGGAGTTTCAGGAAGCTCTATTTACAGAGTTAGACTGTAGGCTTTACTCTTCACCATTGCGAAGGCCAGTTCTACCAGCTTGTTCCTTCCCACCTCCTCCCTCCCCTCCCAGCCCCCTACTCCTCAGGAGAATTCCGTCCTTCCCTGACTAGTTAGTTCCTAGGCTGTGGCTTCACGTGCTGGAATCGGAGTGGAGAAGAACAGAGAGGATCAGAGACCGCCATGTCAGACACCGAGAGCTACTGGAAGAAGAGCAAGGACTAGATAAGGAGGGTTCGAGAAAAGGAGGAGAAAGACAAGAGCCAGTGTGGATTGGGTTTGGAAATTTAGAAAGAGGCAAAAAGTTGTCAGGAGTTTGAAAAGAAGCTAAAGAGGAACGGGAGATAGACAGACAGATAGGGCCGCTGCAGGGGCTCGCGCCTGTAATCCTAGCAAGGCGGGAGGCCAAGGCGGGAGGATCGCTTGAGTTCAGGAGTTTGAGATCAGATTGAGCAAGAGGGAGATCCCATCTCTACTTAAAATAGAAAAAATTAGCCAGGCACCTATAGTTCCAGCTACTCGGGAGAATGAGGCAGGAGGATCACTTGAGCCCAGGAGTTTGAGGTTGCAGTGAGCTATGATGATACCACTGCATTCTAGCCAGGGCAACAGATCGAGACTCTGTCTTTAAAAAAAAAAAAAGAAAAGAAAAGAAAAAAAAGACAGACAGACAGATAGAGTCATGCACCGCATAGCGACGTTTCTGTCAACAAAGCGGACCTCATGTACAACTGTGGTCCCATAAAATTATAATGAAGCTGCCCTATACAGGTGTACCATTTTTTATCTTTTATATCGTATTTTTACTGTACCTTTTCTATGTTTAGATATGCAAATACTTACCATTGTGTTACAGTTGCCTACAGTTTTCAGGGCAGTATATGCCATACATGTTTATAGCCCAGGCACAATAGGCTATACCATACAGCCTAGGTGTGTAGTAGGTGCTACCATCTTGGTTTGTGTAAGTACACTCTATGACGTTCACATATCAACGAAATCACCTAACAGTGCATTTCTCAGAATGCATCCCTGTTATTAAGCTACACATGACCGTATATGGTCTCCGACTCATGATGATTTGACTTACAATTTTTCAACTTTACAATGGTGTAAAATCTTTATGCATTTAGTAGAAACCATACTTCAAGAACCCATACAACCATTCTGTTTTTCACTTTCAGTATAGTATTCAATAAATTACATAAGATATTTAACACTTTATTATAAAATAGGTTTTGTGTTAGGTGATTTTGCCCAACTATAGGGTAACATAAGTGTTCTGAGCATGTTTAAGGTAGGCTAGGCTAAGTGATGATGTTCAGTAGGTTGGTGTATTAAATGCATTTTTGACTTACAATATTTTCAACTTATGTTGGGTTTATTGGGATGTGACCCCAACAAAAGTCAAGGAGCAACAGAAGAGAGGGAAAGAGAGAGAGAGAGAGAGGACAGAGAGGACAGAGGCTCTTAAGAAGTTTTGGGGGTTAAAATGAGACTTCTTTGGTGTTTTCTAGGAGACCTGAGTAAAGTTTTAAATAACTTTTCAATTACTTTTTAAAAGTCACACTGGGCTTCAACTTTATATGGGGTTATACAACACAGCAGCAGACATTTGGAGAAAGCGCTAATACCATGTAGTATTTCAACGTACAGGAACAAGTTGGCCAAAAGAAATATTTTACCAAAATATTTCATTGAATGGTATCTTTTATCAAGGAAAAGGGTAATTGCCAGCAAAGCATTTATTGACTGCCATGTAGACCTCATGAATGGACAATTCTATCACCATTTCAGAGGTCTCCTGCCAAACAGAAATGGGAAACGAGGCGATGTAACTTGGAAATAGGGTACACAGAGGATTCACGTTCACCCTCAGGGCAGCCGAGGTTTCCCAAATTCAAGGAGGCATACATCTCTGAATTGCCTAACACCATGCTCTAAGCTCTTTTTCTGCTGCTTTTGCTGGTTCTGCCACAGGAAAGGAGCTTAAAGAAGGGTCTGTGGGCCTTTTGCCTACGTTGACAGTCGGTACATTCTGTATTGTAAGACATGTCATTTAATGTACATGTATGTTGACATGTAACAATCATGTAGACTCTGGAATGTGTTTTGTATTACACTGTGGGCTGGGGCAGGGGTGGGGAGAGGGAGGCCAGAGATGAAATGCAGTCCTCACCCTCCAGGGACTACACCAGAAGAAAGGGACAGACAGGTGACCCAACCATGCAGCACAGCGCTATTAGAAAGGCACGTGGAGACGCGAGGCGGTTATGTTAGGAAACAGAGATAACAGGCACGGACCTGTAGTGGGTGCGGTCAGAGTGAGCGTCCAAGCACAGGAGACATTTAACCAGAGTCCTGAACAACTAGTAGGATTTAGCCTAGCAAGAAGGCATCCACCGCAAGGGGGAATAGAAAAGACCTCTCCAAGCAGAGGGCACACACAGCAATTTCATTTGCACGTCACAGCCGCCCCCTGTTGTAGTATTATCCTCATGTTGTAAATGTAAAAGCAAACTCTAAAAGGATGCGTGACTTTCCCCAGGTGTAAGCAATGAAACTGAGATTTAAATTGAGCGCCAAACTGCCTGCCTGTGTACAGAACCTGGTCTCTGAAGGGGAATCCTTCTCATGTAATGATATCCACACACATTCCTCACACCTTGGCCTCAGGGACACCTAGGGTGAGTGCAAGTGCCCCTTAATCATTCTGAGAAGAAACCCAGAACATTGTAGATTCAAAGGAACACAGAAGTGTAGCCTCTGTTCTTTGAGTCAGTTTAGGAAAACTGCACAAATACCCCTACACAAACACCCACTTAGAGATTCACAGTGAGGCCGGGCGCAGTGGCTCACACCTGTAGTCCTGACATTCTGGGAGGCCAAGGCAGGAGGATCGCTTGAGGTCAGGAGTTCGAGAGAGATTCACGTGAACATTAATATATAAAAGGCACTGAGAAGTCCTGCAGAAGATTAATGTTAAACTTTGTTTAACTCAATGTGTCTGAAATGTAACTGACCATGGAAACCTCCATCCTACCACATCCTCCTCCTTTTTTAGTAATACTTACTAGCATCCCTTAGAACTAGCACTTTGGGGAACACCTTTAGCTGTGTTCCCCAACCCCCAGGCTGCAGACTGATACCAGTCAGTGGCTATTAGGAACTGGGCTGCACAGCAGGAGGTGAGCTGCCAGGGAGCAAGCAGAGCTTCATCTATATTTACAGCTGCTCCCCGTCACTGGCATCATGGCATTCGCTCCACCTCCTGTCAAATCAGCAGGGGCATTAGATTTTCATAGGATCTCAAACCCTACTGTAAACTGCACACGTGAGGGATCTAGGTTGTGCACTCCTTATGAGAATCTAATGCCTGATGATCTGAGGTGGAGCTGAGGCGGTGATGCTAGTGCTGGGGAGCAGCTGCAAATACAGATTATCATTAGCAGAGAGGTTTGACTGCACAATAAATGTGCTGGAATCATCCTGAAACCATCTGCCCCCCTCTGTCCGTGGAAAAATTGTCTTCCATGAAACCAGTCCTTGGTGCCAAAAAGGTTGGGGACCACTGCCTTTAGGACATTCCATATCAAGTCTTTTTATTGTACTGATGAGGAAACTGAGGTCCAGAGAGGTTGGGATCAGCCTTTGGGTACATGCCAACAGCAGAGCCAGAATCTGATTCACCAGACTTCCTTCTGATCAACATTCTCTGATAAATCACACTTCAGTATGTCTATTCCATACCTCTGATATAGAAACAGCAAACACAGCATATGAGTTGATAACTTTGTAATTGTTACAAATCACTCTTTTAAAAAAATACAAAGAAATCCCTAGGTGAGAGCTGAGATCTTGTATACAAACCTGAAGTGTGTTTATTATACACTATTAATCGCCCTTGTCATGGTTTATACTAGTTATCCAAGCCTTGCTGATACCAGTTGTTTATCTTCATTGCCTTCCCACTGAAATAATAATACCAATAACAACTACTAGCTCTCTTTTTTTCTCTCAATGTGAAGGATAACGTTAATATATTGATGCAAATTTCTAGTGTTTATCTTTATGTATTCATTTAAATGGAGCCAAAGCTGAAGAAATCATTTGTTACAAGATAATCACAAACAAATCTTGTATCAAGTACTTCATTGATAGATCAAACCCTATTATCACTCACTTAAAAAAAATTCTTTACTTTGGAATTTGCTTGAATCAAGACCAAAAAAAAAGAGAGGGGAAAGGGGCTTGAAAATCATTCTGTTTTTGCAAAGATTTATAACAATATTTGTTATATTAAAATGTAAATTATGTTTGGAAATTTTAAAAGGTAATATGAAAATTAAATAAATATAATTCATGAGCAGTCAGTACCCAAATTTAAACAGCATTTATGAATAATAACATATTAGGAAAGGTCAATTGGGCTTTCTGTCTAAAAAGTTAAATATTCAGTGCCTGTGCTTTGTATTTGTTACCAAAGGCTTCTTTATCAGCAGAAGGAGGCAAATGATACCCTGCAAATGTTTTAAATGTGCAACTTTGCTTATCTTCCTGTATTAATGATCCTTATGGCAGTTGTTATATTAACCTTATCACATAGTACAGCAATAAAGGAAAACTATTGTGAAGGAAGGAAAAAAAAATTTCCTTTAATCTCTGGGACCTTTTTTTCAACCTAGCAATTTTCTGATTGTCAAGGGGGGGGAAAAATGAAAGTTAGATTTTTGCTGAGTTTTCCTAAAATCTCAAATAAGAAACTGGACATTTCCAAATGGGAGATCCATTAAATATTATATAATGTAAAGAAGACACAGATTAGATTATCCACTAAATGGACTAAATACTCATTATGTGAGTTCTGGGTTTCATGGGGTCCACTAAGGAGCTCTGACTAGGAGATAGGCAGTGGCTCCTGAGAAAGCCAGTCTCTCCTTCAGGGCTCTGAATTGTTCGTTTATGGATATGACATTACAAAAAGTCCCATTTGCCCCTCATAAGACTTCTATTTCCTTCTTTGTACAGTGTCTGTGTGTACATAGAGGAAATTCAAAGACTCTGTCTTTTAATCCCTTTTTAACTTTGGCAACAATACCAAACCTGACCCTGAGACCCCTCTACCTTCTCTTCTCTCAAGGTGCTTGAGAAATCACCTAACTTTATGATTGAAATTAATGTTTTCATTCAACTGTAAATGTTTGAGCTCAACCCTCATACTAGCAGAATGAACACAGGGCCCTACCGCTCCCTCAGCCAGGTAATATGCTTTTTCCTTTTTTTTTTTTTCATTATCCCTTTAATGCAGAGCAGGGCTACTGATTACAAAGAGGCAGTTTGACTCCGGCAATAGGTCTTCTTCACTAATCCTCACTGTCATGGAAATTCCAGCTGCTACAAGAATAAGAGGCTCAATCCATATTTGCCAGCTCTAATATGAAATCTGTCAGAGCCCAAATTAATGAGTTCCAAATTCCTTACATCACGATAACAGGTTAAGACTGGTCAATTAATTACATAAATCCTTCCCGATTCATTGTGCGTTTGCAGCCCAGATTGTGTCTTACATTACTCCATGACACAAGGCCTTTTGGCTCCTGTTGTTCCACAGAAAGGCCCCATTTAAGTGGAGGCTGCCTGCCACGGCAAAATGTTAAATGTCACACGTTAAGTTTGCACTTTTCTATAATTGCTTTTGTTAAAAAAAAAAAATTAAATGAAAGCACAGGGCTCCCAGTACACCACTATGCAGAGGGCTGGGAGTGTACTGCAGGGATCCCAGGGTAGGCAAGTATTTGTGTTTTACCTCTAAACAGTTCACACAGACTGCCCGGGACTGGGTGCTCTGTAGGCAGCAGAACCCAGAATGGGGGTGTATTTGTGAAAATAAACTGTTTCCCTGAGAGCTAAGATTCTTGTCTCTATGAAAACATTAAAATGAGATTCTTTACATAGACAACTTCCCTTGTCTACCAGTAAAAGTATTAGACATATTAAACACAGTTGAGTTAATCACCTTTCAGGAAGTATATTACGCAAGTGGGTACATATTATACTTGCATAGGTCTTTGCCTTCAAAAAGGATGTTCCCGATAGCTTTGCTAATTGAAGTCTCAGAGGACCTCAAAAGCATCCGGGCCAACCCTTTTCCTTTTTAGAACATCAAAATATGCTTGGAATCACAGCTACTTAGAACTCGACCTGGAACTGCCACCTCCAGATCCCTAGTGCTGTCCCTTTTCACCCCACTACATTTCTTTGTGCACCTTTACGCACATAGGTGCTCTGTACCGAACGGCAACAGTTCCGGTTGTGTTTCCTGAATCCTCTTCTTGCGGGATAGGGCTTCTGTGAATATACGAGCGAGCAAATGCTGTTCCTAAGCACAGACTGAAACCCATGTGGGGAGCAGGTTCTTTCTACTCCGGAGCCCTCCCGCCACTCCATTGCGCAGACCGCGAGCCAGACCCGAGGCGGCGAGCTCGCCAGAGGGCGTCCGCAGCTGCTGAGCTGGCCCGCCAGCGCCCCCTTCTGTCCTCCGGCGGCCTTGCACCCGATGTCACCGGCCGCGCGCTTCTTTTCTCCCGGGCAAAGAACACAGCTCCGCTTCCGGGCCCCAAGGCTAACAGGGTGGGGAACCTGCATCTCCCAGCCTGTACCCCCCCAACACACACACACACACACCCCTGCCACCCTGTCCCAGGGCCGTTTCTGGGCCCGGAGACACGCACTTCTTCCCCTACGGCCCAGTCTCGCCACCAGGCGCGACTGTCGCCCTCCCTTCCTGACGGGAGAGGCAGGTTAACGCAACGGCGCGCCCGCGGGGCAGGTTTTAGGCTCCTGCGGGTTAGAAGGGAACGGGGTTAACTCGTGTGTGCGGTGCGTGTGCAGACGAAAACATTCCGGACGCGGTGGGGCTTGCCGCAGCCCCCGCGCGTCCGCGGGCGCTCGCGGGGACCTTCTAGGGCTCAGCTACACGCAGGCCCGGGCGGCGCGTCGTCGGCCTCTCTCGGGCCCTGCGGCGGGGTCGGGGCCGCGGCGCGCGCGAGCATCTGCAGAACAAAGGCTGGATGCAGCCCGGGGCTGCGGGACGCCGCCTCCGCCCGCCCCAGCGCGGCCGACCCGCACCCAGCCGTCGGGTGGCGGGGCCGCGCTCCACGCGCGCTTCAAAGCCGGAGGGCCCCTGCAAGCCTGGAAACCGGGGGGCCCGGAGGGTCGTCGGTATTCACAGCTGTCTCCCACACCAAACCCACTCCCCCGAAGCCCTTCGGCTTTAGTATTTTATTGTTATTACTATCCTTTTTTTTCCCCGAGCGGCCAGAGTTGTCATCCTAACGCTGGAAGGGGGCCCCGCGGTGCCCACGTCTGGAGCAGGTGGGGCGGGGAAGCTGCGGGCCCGTGCTGTAAATCGCTGTCCTTTTGTGGTTGTTGTTCCCACTCACCACCCGCCGCCCCCCTCCACCCGGTTTTTTTTTTTTTTCCCTTTCCACAGAGCAGTTGCTATGGGTTACCAGGGCGGTTGCCATGGGTTACCGGACCGAGGCGGGCTGGCTGGCTACCTGCCGCCCAGTCGCCGCCGCCGGCGGAGCGGCCCGGGCGGGAGGAGGCGGGAGCGCGCGTGTGCGGGACGCGGCGCGGGTGAGTGCGCGCGAGCCGCGGAGGCACCGCAGCCAACAGGCGGCCGAGGGTGCAGCCGCGGGAGCGCCACCGCCGGTGGGGTGGGGGCAAAGCTATAAAGAAGGCCCAGAGGTAAGAAACGAGCAAAAACACAACCACAAATTATGCCCGTGCTGTGCCTCTAGCAGCAAAGACAAGCGGTGTGGGGTTTTGGAGGAATCTACACTTCTCGTCGGGGGAGAAAGGGTATTTTCCTCTTTAGCATAAGCCATTTGCATAGTGTCTTTACATCAGAGTTTAAATTCAGCAGGAAATTGTAGCTTTTTTCTCTCTCTCTCTCTTTTCCTCTATATCCTTTGAAAAGTCTTTGGAATTTTGGAGAAAGAGAAAGGGTCATTAACTACCAGAGTTTGCGCAGCTAAAATAAATTAGTGTCCAATGCACTGTTCATAACAGTGATCCTAGAAAAGTTTCCAGGAAGAGTGAAGAGCAATTGTGTCTGACTTTAGGGGACAATGGTGACTCGTTTGTAAGATGCATATGGCAAAGAATAGAACCAAAGTCCTTTGTAAATATATCCAATGTTAAAGAAATTGTTGCTTATTTACATACTTCTAAAATTTTTGAACTCCACTCTATTAAAATGTATTAATTTCTTATGACCTTTATTTGCAAAGAAAATTGTATCTGTGCTTTGAATATCAAATTGCAATAACTAATTTCAGACAGCATTTTGTATTTGAAAATGTGTTTATATATAATAAAGAAAAGGTCTGTATTCCAAACAAAAACACAAAATTGTATTGAAATAAATTGTTTCCTTCATTGAAAAGATGCTGCATGTATTCATAGGATACCAACTAAGTAATTTAAATATTAAGAGGAAGATTACTGAGAAACAGAGTAAGGTTTTGTTATATTTGTCTTTAAATTTTAGAGGCCTCTCATGAAAAAGTGTCTTTCTTTACAGCTCAAATACTGAAAACCTTTTGTACCACAGTTGCTCAATAATGATAATCTTTAAGGCACCAAAAAAACAAACTGAGTTCAAAACAACATCCAATTTACTTTTGGATATAACGGTAATTGTGGCTAGGTTAAATGAATTTGTTTAAATTCTTAATAGTCATAGAAGAAATTTTGTTCTTTTACTTTATGTCACTTGTTTGTATTTAATTTTTCAATAAAATGTGAACTAGACTTGAAAAGCTCTGGCAAGATATTTAATATCTTAAGGGACAATAACCGCTTAAAGATAAACATTTGTGTTTTTCCCTAGTAATGTTTAAAACTTGAAATTTTAACAAGAAATAAATCACTTTCTTCCAAGCGGGACTTTAAAAGAGGCCTTAAGTAACAGGTTGTTGACTTTCATTTTTGACACCTTTGATTAATACATAAATCCAGTTATAAAACAAAACACATAAGCTGGCTTTATAGGCAGAGTTTACCCTTTCAGAATTAGTGAGGGAATAGTTTTGCTGTATGCAAATCATAAAGCATCCAAGATTAGAATTCTTTAAATTAAAGTCACATAAAAACAGTGCTAAATAAACCTCTATTCCATTTAATTACGTAAGTAATTATTTTCTTCTCCTGAAGAAATTTTTATAAAAATATGCCAGAGAAAAATAAGAGACAAAGCAAGAAAACCACTGGGAGCTGAAGTTCATCTAAATATATCAGCTGCAAGCAATCTGTTTTGAGAAGCCGGTGCTTAGATAGCAAAACCAAACCACAGCTAAAAGCCTCAAATATGTACAACTATAGTGAATATTAAATCAGGTTTTACCAAAGTTCTTCATAAAAACTTACTGATAATTCAAAAACACACTGAGTTTTGGTCTAAGTCAGAAGAAATATATTCTCTTGTATAAAATAAGTGATCCAGCAAAGTTGATTTTTTTTCATGTTTAATGTGAAAATGATGATCTCATGACATTTACATACCAAATATTAGGCACTACTTATTGATGGTTATCACACATCATCTAAAAATAATATGACAATTGGTGGCACAGTCTATGCTTTTCAAAACTGCTGTAAAACAGAAATATTGTGAATTCAAATACATATTGCTGAGAGTCTGGGGATCACTCTTAAATGCCCAGATGGCAAACTTTACATGTTAGCAAAATAAGAAACTGCTAAATCTTTTCTTTTCCTGTATTAAAATGAAGGTCCAAGACACATTAAATCAAAATGTTTACAAAAATTTAATGTTTTAGACCAAACCATAAAAAAGAATAAGTTAAAGAAATCATTCTTACTATAATTTTTTTTCTGTTGATTCATAGTTTTCTGTTGGTTCTTTGAAACAAGCATTGTAAAGACTTTTTAAAAATAAAATAACTTTTAAACTCCTAGTTAAAATGAAACGTTTGCTTTTTCTACTAGTCTCTGTTACTCTCCAATTAGGTTGAGTAACATTTAATTAAAGCAACAAGTTATCCAGTTATGTGAAAATATCTTCCTGTTAGTTTCACAGAGATATTTTGTTCCATTCAACAAAGAAGAAACTTGGGTAATTATCTCAAGAAAATGCTGCCTCATCTGAAATTTGAAGTTCAAAGTAGTTTATCTAAGACGTGCAATCTTTGGGCCACTAAAAACAAACAAAAAAGACATTTTATTAAAATTATACCAGTCTTCATGTACATGCTTAAAAATAAAGGGCTTTTTAAAAGTGAATAATTAATTCTGAAATTAGCAAGTTGACATCCTTTTCTAAATTTCAGAAATATTTATTGGTAAAATTAAATTTATTAATTTTTATAAGATCCTTCTTTTGACTTAAGGTAAGCAATAAGTAACCACCACTGATACTGAACATTATCTAGTGATAAGAAATTGCAATTAGTCAGAAAATAAATCATTAGCCTATAATTCTAATTATACAATGATAATGAAAACAAATGATTTATTTCCAGAGAGCATTTGTTTAAGCTGATTTTGGACAATGAAAATGTATTTTTGAATCTATATACTGCAATTATAAGTAAAATTACTAGCACTATTTCTGTTTTTTCTAAGATGTAAACATTATTTTAATATGTCTCTATTCATAAGATACATTTTCCATCTAAGTGTGAAATAGAATACTGGCGAGATTAAATACTCTTAAAATATATCGGTCAAACACCCAAAAGCAAAGTGTTTTGCCAGTGCACAGAAGATATTCACAAAATATCAGCCACATATCTGAGAGAGGCAGTCTGGTCTACGCTGTTTACTCTTCAAAGTGGTTAGTATCATATATGCTGTGTTTATGGTAACACTGCCCCATTGATACAAGAAAGAATGCTCTATCTTGATTTTAAATGCTACCTATTTACCTATCTTTTAAAATTCAATAAAACCAACTAGGTTTTTTTTAACCATATAAATCATTTCATTTGAGGGCAGGATCTTGTTTACCAATAATGTTTGCCTATAAAGGATACTACTGCATTCACAGGATTTTAGCTTTATACAGAAGCTTGGCTAAAATAAGACAACATAAAAATACCACTAATAAATAACTTCATGTCTTTAAGAATTTAAATACCTAATATCATGACAGTGAGCTTTAGGTAAGAATATATTATTTATTAGCAAGCCTTCTTCTCTATGACTGGACATAATTTGCTATTCCTAAGATAGTAACATTAGAATTATTTTTCAGGATTCCTGCGGAGCTGTACTTGTTTTACATCCATGTGAACTGCTGTCATCACTACTGTGTCCAAGCCCAGAGGATGAACTGGAAAAGAAGAGAGGGGGAAAATAATAAAAAGAGGAAATTGGTTTTCACAACACACTCAAAGCCTGAGTAACAGAGGAGAACTTTAATTATCTCCAGTCACAAAGAGAGACAGGAAATTTGGACTTTTAATTAGCCATTTGGAGTGCAGTTGGATATTTTTTTAGCTAGATAATTCAAACGCGAATAATTCAAGTCTGACTAAATGAAAGTCACATAATCAGAATGCAGATAATTGAATTTCTACTGCATTCATTAATTCGGTGTGGAGGTGTGTGTGAAGACTACTATGATGAGCTGTCACAGCTCAATAAAATCTCAGTCAATTAATTTTTTCATTATCTTAGTATTACATCAACAAAAAAGTGAAGTATGTGTATATGTCTATACACATGCATATGTGCACTGTGTGTTATATAAATACATATACATTAAATCAAAATGCAAGGAAATACCTTTCTGAATCATAATCTATATCATTTTCTTTTTTTCCTTCTTCATCTTCTTCAGGGAAACGTCTGTTCATCAAGGCAAACTTGTGAATTGCTTCTTCCACAGAGTACTTAGTCTGCCCAGAAACACACGCCTCAATGTCTTCTGAATTCAGTTGGCTCTGCAAGAAGAGGTGAAGGCTGCTATCTGAAAGCAAAAGTGCATTCTGTAGGACTCTGTAAAAGAAAGAAAGGAATAATCGGTGAACAGGAATGGTCAGTTATAGGGTAGGAAAAAGAAAAACATCAGAAATCTACCACTGAAGTGATTTCTCTACTGTGGTAAACTTTGCATCAATTATGGGCTCTGCCTATTAAAGGGATGAAAGCATATGTTAACTTTTATTCAATTATTTAGAAATTTAGGTGAGTAAAAACATGAAGCTAATAGTTAAGAACATCTGTTAAAAGAATAACTTCAAGGACATTTCTTCAATTTAACCATCTGTTATGACCATGTGGATTAATTATGGAAATATTTTGCTTATACAGTCATAGAAATTTATTCTACTTAAAAAAAATTTCCTGCCAACAGCATGTCAATTCAGTGATCTTTACTGGCTAGGCTGTTGTGAAACATCAAAACTTTCAACTACTATTAAAAATTGTATGAAACAGCCAATACATTTCTCAGCATGTTTTACATTTTAAAACTTTACAAGTATGTTTATGTACATAAGTACGTTTACAAGGGCTCATGTAAGAGGCAGGTTTTTTTAATACCTAACGTTGACTAGAAATTTCTCCAAACTTCAGTGGCACTGCATCTCTATGTTGTCAAAATGAAGAACCTAATAAAATTGATTCCAGCCAATTTTACCATATATATAAAAATATACATATATATTTAGTTAAAATATGATAATTTTGTGATGAGTACATACTGGTCTTCTCATATTCCAGATCAAAGTTTACAAAGATAGTACAAATTTCAACTAGTGCATTAGAACTACATGGAAGAGTAAAAACTATCCTTTAGCAAAAACTATACATGCACAAATTCATATTATCAGTGAATGTGTTTTTTTCTGAAATGTATGTCTTGGAATATGAAATCAAGTCAAAGTATACCTTTATATTTAAATAAAAACTGGTTTTATCTTTTTAGCAAAGATTGTGACATATGATAATTTAGTATCTATTAATAGTTCAATAATGATAGAACAGGAGACACTAAGACCAGATGTAGGGGACAAAACTAGAACATTAAAACCCAAGTATAATTTTGCCCAGCATGGGATTTTTCATATAGAGATCTATGAAAAATAGATCATGTGTTTCAGATCAAATGAACCTTACCTTATATTCTGCATGTTTAAACAAGTAATTAGGAAAGTAAATCTCTTTGGCCATTAATATCAATTTAGTTAAAATCCAAGGTCATTAGAATACCAACCAAGTTCTTTTCTTCAGAATAAAACAACCAGTTCTGTAAGAAGGCAAATGTCTAAAAGTGCACAGTATCAAAACCAAAATCTAGCCATCCCCTTTGCTTCAACAGGCTTACAAACATAGTTTGAGAAAATATTCTTTACTGGTCTACTAAAAGGAAAAGTAAAACCTTGTGCTTTTTAAAAGGCAAAATTTCAAGCAAAGCAGCTAAATACTTCCTTTCCCTCTGTGTCCTCTGCCCTGGTTTCTCCCAGAAGAAGACCATGTCACATGACAAAGATTAATTTACCAAGTACAAGTAGCTAAGTAATAAATCCCTTTTACTACTCTTCAAGATTTATTTTCTACATTTACAAATGTTTACCATTCTTGTTTTAAATACATCAAATTAAGAGAAGAGTTATATAGCAACAACCCATTAATATTAACTTGGATTCGCTGTAAAGTTTGAGCAGAGTGTTTCCTGTGGCCTTCTGTCAGTGGTTTCCTGCCAGCCATAATACCAGTAACTGTTCATAGGATTATACTCACTGCTTTGTTTCTCTTGGGATTGTGTTTTATTTTCTTTATAAAATAATGGGTAATCTTTAAAATTGATTTTAGATGGTTTGAGGCATTACACCACAAAAGTAATGAGCACTAATGTCAATGATATTGGACACAAATTCATTTTAGCTTTATTTCATGTCTGAAGCAATTCTACTGAGCCTTGAACTGCTCACGTGCTGTTATTAACTTGCTAGTAACCTAACACATGGGTACAGCAAACAAAAGTGATCAGAGTCCAGGTTGATCGGGACCTCAAGGCTACTGTCCTTTTTCTTGCGCTATAATTCAATTTCCAATTTTACTGTACATTAGACTCATTATTTCCCAGTGTTGTCTTTTCTGCTCAATACTGCCATCTGGAGGACACACAGGTGAAAAAAGAGAAAGCCTGGCCCACCCACCTCACAATTCTGAAGCAGGAGAGAGATGTGGCTGGGGAGGGAACATCGGAGCACTCACACAGGCCCAGGGTTCAAACACCACAGGTCTGCTAGGCACAGTTTTGGTTTTTGGAATCTCCTCTTTCACTCACTGACTAAATGTATGCCACCATACTCCATTTGTACGAGTTTTAAATAAGCAAAAATAACTTTTTAATTTATGCTTTTTTATTTTACAGTCAGATATTTCATTCTGAAATTTAAAATGTGGCAAGGCTCCCGAGTGTAATCCTAGCACTTTGGGAGGCCAAGGCACGAAGATCCCTGGAGGCCAGAAGTTCAAGACCAGCCTGGGCAACACATAGCGACACCTCATCTCTACAAAAAATTTAAAAATATCTGCCAGCCATGGTGGTATACACCTATAGTCCTAGCTACTCAGGAGGCTAAGGCAGGAGGATCACCTGAGCCCAGGAAATCAAGGCTGCAGTGAGCTATGATTGTGCCACTGTACTCCAGCCTGGGTGACACAGCAAGACCCTGCTCTAAAAAAAAAAAAAAAAAAATGAATTAAAAAATTAAAATGCAAAATTTTAAGTGTTTTCCCATCTCATTCAGTAAGCATAATTAGTCCATTTTGAATACTATTTGATTTACTGTCTATCAGAGAGGGTTGTGATTACCATCATCATAATATTAAATCCTATTTTTTCCTTAGTCATATTTGTGCCACATACTCCAAAAACAAATCGAATAGCAGAAAATCAGCTTCAAACTTAATATAAAGAGTACTTTGTAAAACAGTCAATAAAATGTCATCTTTAGAAGCCCTCACAAAAATAAAATGTATATGATTTTCAAGCCTTTGTAAAAGGAATGAAAAATAGTCTGTAGGATTTTAAAGAAATTTCTAAAAAGATATTTACAACATGACTCAAAAGTTATTTCTTTCCCTATAACAACTTTAAACAAAGTAAAACTTGTAAAACTTGTTTTTTGCTTGAATAGGACACAGTTGAAAATCTGGTTTTCCTCAACATGATTTTATTAGGTGTATGATATCTCGGTTTAGTTGAGAACAATATATAGCTATGCAAGATCATTTAATCCTAGCTAAGGATGTCCTGGGTCTACTGAGCCCAATATAATGACATACATACACATCTGTATAGTACATAGCGGTTTGATGTAGAAAAAAATTAACTCAGCCTGTTTAACTGAGTTAATTTAAAAATAAACAGCTGAAAAAAATAAAACCTACAAATCTTCATTGAAGACATTCATGATCTGTGCTGTGGTGCCCTCTATTGAACACAAAGATTTATAAAAGGGGGGTGTGTGTGTGTAAAACTAGCTGTAGTGTTTCAATGGTAGCCTTTTGTAAAAGACTTTAATATTCTTTAAATTTTTAAGAAATATAAAACCATTATACAAAACTCTAAATTGTAAGGTAAATGTAGTTATGTTAATGGTATGCATTCAGTAAAGATGGAAAGCTGTCTCCGATTCATGAATAAAACTATTCAAACCTAAATTGAAAATCCCATTCAAATCTAAAATCCCCTTCAAACCTAAAAAATTAGTAGGAATTCTATCATTCATAGTTGGAGACGTACCAACAGCATTTATAATTTTAGTCTATAACTTTCTTTTTCCATACCTATTAGAAGTGACTTTTAATTTATAATTAGTCAGGGGAAAGACAACAAAAGGGAGATTATAGTCATAATTGAATAAAAATGAATGTATTTGAAAAATCTCACAATCATACTGACCAAATTTAGCTAGTATTTAAGAGTTCCACTAGTTTTAAATTTGCCAGTTCCTAGGATTAACATAGTGCCTCTACCTTTTGTATAATTTCCTTCTTTGTAAAACTGAGATAATACCCAACTCCTGCAATTTTTGTGAGTATTGAGATAAGACATGTAAAATGCTAAACATATAGCAAATGTTCAATGAATGGCAGAAATTATTCTTTTTTGGTTCCTAGTGAAAGAATTTTTTAATTCCTCTACAAATGACCTTAAAATGAAAAAAATACATTTTATACACACACACACACACACACACACACACACACACAGACATTTTGGTTTCAAAGGGTTTGAACATATTTAGTGCTTCTGATTCACAACTTCAAAATTTATATAAAAAAACAGATTTTAAATATATGTTAAAAGTCTACAACACCAGCATAGCTCATATTTTAATGCTGTGGTTCCTAAAGTTCCTCTATAAACAAGGTACAGGCTATTGATAGGTGGCCATACTTAATGGGTAACCAATGGAGCCTCAGAGGACATCAAGCTGGGGTCAAGACGTGGTGCACATCACGTTCAGTCTCCCAAAGCGGGGCTGGGCTGGGTGGGGGAGAGGTCACAGAGGCAAAGACATGGAAGGTGCTACTTCCACGCAAACTGGACGAAGGAGAGCTGTGCATCAGAATTTGAGGGACACAGAGAGGAGGATGAGGAGGATCAGGAGAGGCCACAGAGAATCAGGAACCACGATTCATGGGGGACCTGGAACCCAGCTCCTCGAGCTCCCAAACCAGGACACTTTCCGCTATCACATGTGCATCAAAAACAGTCAAACAATACAGTACGCAAAAATAACACAGCACAAGCATACCCCCACTATGGCTGAATGACACTCACTGGGTCATTAATTTTGGTAGATCAACTGTAGATGGAAATGTTATGTTCAAAACAATGAAGCTACTCCTGGTCAAAAACACATGGCCTGTGCTTAACTAGCAACATAAATTCAGACACACACTGTCTTTTCACCTCAAATAAGGAGAATTCTCTTATTTGAGAAGCTGCTCACAGTGCTAGCAGGGACCGTGGGACTCGACCACCCCTGCCCAGGCCTCATTAGTGATGGCCAGGCTGCAGCTCCCCTGGGCAGCATCTAGAATGATAGGCCACTCTGCAAACTTGGGCTGCAAGGACCACATCTGAAGGGAGAGGCCATCAGCCACCTGGGCCTTGTAGAGACAACAATTAAAATCAGAGCTATCTTCAAAGGGAAAGTGCAGGAAAAACTTGACCAGGTCTTTGTTCTGTCATGCCTGTGACAACCCAAAAAATTCCACTGTAATATTTTTGGAGGATTTGGCTCCGCTAATCAGTTCTTCTGGTCTCTTCTCATTTTTATTCCTCTGGCTTCTCTTCCTTTCCCCACTTCCCCTCAATTTATAATCTTGGACCTTTCTAGATGTCTCTAGCACACCTTCAAAGAAAAGGCACTATGTCAATCTAATAGAAATAAATATTAATATTTATGTGCATACTTAATACCCAAACCCTTTATGTGTGAGCCAAATGGGGAGAAGGCAGTATATTCTTTCAGGCTCACTCTAGGGTCCTATTTAGTGAACTCAAAAGGCGATGACTTCACATACTGAAACTACTAGAATAAGAATGAGAGACCAGGAGATTGGGCACTGCTGCTACCTATTAGTTACATGACTCAGCCTATCTCCTTATCTATAAAATAGGAAATTAGAAAACCAAGCTCAAAGCTACTTCATATCTAACTGCATTAAAACAATAACAACCAACACTTAGATAGGAGACATTATATGCAAGACACTATTGTGAATGCTTTAAATTCATTAACTCATTTAATCCTCTAAATAACCTTATGATGTAGGTACTATTATTAACCCATTTTATAGATGGGAAAACACAGGCACAGGGGAGATTAAAGATTTGCCCAAGACCCCAGCTAGTAAGTGGCAGAGCCAGGATGTGAACCAGGCATCCTGGCCTCAGAGTCTTGTGTGCAAATCAGTGTGCTACATTGCCTCCCATGGAATGGGCATTCTAGCATCCCAAAGCGGATGGGGGGAAGGGAAATCACAGTAGTGTGAATTCAAGTAGCTTTAACTGCAATACCCACCATCACAGAGTAATCCAGCGTTAATAACCCACTGAGACTATTCAAACACCACCAAATACTCCTCTATAAACATTTCCTCCAAAGATTAGAGTTAAGCCATTCATTTAAAGGAGCCCAGAAGAGTATTAGCAGCCCCTTGTAGAACTGATTTTGGTCTGTCAATCCTAAATGTTATAAATGAAGGCAGTTTTTAAGAAGTGCCTTTTTATAATTAGACCCATGTTTCCTGGAAATTTTTATTTTTGTCAGCTAAACTCCCAAGTAATTTGGATCTAGTTTACAGCTTAAGGGACCATATAGTATTTGACTCAATTATTATAGTTCATTGTTTTCTTTCTAGAAGACTTGGTCCCAAATATGAACCATATGATGTGAACCACAAGATGGTGCTCTAATATAGGAAATGAACTACTAAACTTAGCCCTAGAGAAGATTATTAGCATTTCAGAAACGGTAATATTCTCCCCTGTATGATCATGCAGCTCTTGCAAAGCATTTTGCTCACATCTCTTGTCTGGCCACAGGAGTTTCCGTACACTTACTTTCTGAGGAAATCTTCCAAACCCTGCCGACGCTGATCCACATGCTGGCGATTATTCATGTTGAAAAATAGGTTTTTAGATGGAAGTTCTGGCAGTTGTCTTATTAGAAAGAAAAAAACCATTTTTAAATGATCAAATCAAGGTGGTTTTATTACAGAAATCCCTCAAAGTGAGGGCAAATTATGCATGATGATGATAATCTCATAGCTATTATAGTTATTATTCTATATTTTATAGTTATATATAAGGATATAAGGAAATCAGTTAAAGAAAAACCCATCTTTAAACATTTCTGAGGTCTTTCATAGTCATTACCTATAAAAGTTGGTGAAATTCAAGTGATAAATTTTAAATTCAGATGCAGTAGCTACAAAACTAACTCAAGCTATATATTGCAATCAAGAAAGCCTATAAAATCTGTTGTATCTTACATATCTTAATGCATATCAATTTTTAAATATTGAACATAATAATAAAGTCTCCTCAATATACTCTTTAAATCACTTACACCAGCAATGCGTTATTTTGGAGTCTCTGCCTCAGCCACACAAATTCTCTGTATCTTCTTCGTACACAGGATGTTTTCATTGTAAAACACATGCTATTAGTCTGTAGAGAAAAATAGAAAAATATGAGCCTCACTTAAGGAAAAAATGCTTTTCTTCTATCTATAACTCACAATATGATCCCAATATCCATTCTAAATAGGATTTAAACCGCCAAAAATATATTTACATTTATGCCAGGACTCTGAAATCTTGCACATAACCCACCAACATAACAGCCCTGAAGACAGCCAGGATGATGTGAATGAGCAGTGTTGTCCCAGGGCAAGGCATGACCTGGCCACTCTGTGTCCTGAAGGAGCCTCCTGCTCACCTAACTATGAGCACTACTTTCAAGAATGAATCACAAAAAATAAACAAACCCTAAGGTATAAATGATCAGGAAGAGCTCAGGATCACCCGTTGCATTTTACCACCACCCACGCAGCTGGAGAAGCCTCCTCTCGGTCCTTCACAGGACACCACAGAAGTCTCCATCTCCTCGACACAGCCATCCCTACAGACCACACAAATCACCAGGAATCCTGAAATCATTTTTAAACTAGAGAACAGCACTTCCCTTCTCTACTAGTTGTGAGAGGGAGTGTGATCTGCACCACAGGTGGCTGTGTAGCATCTGGTATAGAGGACAGGCAGACCACAAGTACAGGCCTGGCTCTGCTACAGGGCAAGTCACTTACACTTCAGTTTCCTGAGTGCTAAAAACAGGATGAGCTAGTACATATGTGTTTCACAGGGTGGTTGTGAGGATTGATAAGAAGCACTTGGCAAATGTTATCTATTAATATTATTTTTAGTTACTAAGTGTTGGTTTCCTTCCAGCTACCCTAAGGCAGACTTGGAAAAAGTCACCTATAGAGTTCCCATCCTAAGCTAAGCCACAGTACTTTTCTTTTGGGTAACCACGAGACGGGTAAATACTCTCCTTTGGGTATAACAAGAAACTAGCAAATATTTGTGTCTACTGGTTTTTGAAAATAAGAACATCTCTATTCTCTATATTTATTTCAAAATTCTATTTTATAATTGTTACATTACCAAATAAGAAACAATTTTTTTGCCCCCAAGATTTATATTATTTCAAAAATTATTATTCTACCACTTAATAAGCCCAGCACTTGTCTTTCTTGGGAAATCTAAGTAATTATGTACACTAGTTCTTAAAATGTTCCCATGAAATATATGGCATAGTTCCTGGTATTCCCAAACTTTATACAGTTCAGAAAACCTCAGAATGCAGCGAGGTCTCACCCCCAAAGTAGCCACTGGTCTAAATCCCACTATTTTTGACGATACGGCAGCAAAACAGACTGGAAGAAGTTGGTGGTGCAATAACATTGGTGGGTGGATTTCAGAGTACACCAGGGCCTCACTCTAACACGCTCGTTGGGGACTGAGCCAGCAGACTGTCTTACAACAGAATCAGTGCCTTAATGAGGATTGAGCAGGGATCCTGTCAGTACTCTCTCCCCAGAGAGCACCAGACCACTGCAGGGACTCCTGACATCTCAGGTACAGGCTGGACCAATTTAAACTCCCTTTAGTTCTCTGCTCACAATCATCATGGATGTCAATAACTAAAGATCCACCCGATACCTACATCAGACTAAGGCCCATCCATTAAGTCCTTCATTTGCAGGAGAGGTTAGGGGAGTATCTATGATGGACTACTCAGCTCTACAGTCTACTAGTTTAAAATTCCAAGTAAATGTTAAGATTTCAGAGTTGACTGATATCATTTCCCTGGAGGTTAATTTAAACGAGTTAAGCCCCAGCTTCTCTACCTGCAAAGCTCTATGCATACAGCATTTGAGAGAGGCCAACTACAACTCTCCAGCCTCGCCATTCACCTTTTTTTTTTGGAGACAGGGTGTTACTCTGTTGCCCAGGCTAGAGTGCAGTGGCTCAGTCATAGCTCACTGCAACCACAAACTCCTGGGCTCAAGCAATCCTCCCACCTCAGCCTCCCAAGTAGCCAGGACTACAGGTGCACCCCACCATGCCCAGCTAATTTTTTAAATTTTTTGTAGGGATGGGATTTCACTATGTAGCCCAAGCTGGTCTCAAACCCCCAGCCTCAAGCAATCTTCCTGCCTCAGCATACCAAAGTGCCCGCCATCCACTTTTAATTGTACAACAGGCAAAAGCCTCTTCAGGATTAGACATACTAAGATCACTAATTGATTAAGTTCCTCTAAATCTATTTGCTTGTTTCTGCTATCCACCAAGCCAAAAAGATTTATCCATTGTCAATTTATTAGCATTTCAGAGAAGTGCCAAACACCATCAAATAATATTTGTGGAAACCATCATTTCCGGCTCCAGATGGATATTTCTGAATTCACGTCATGCTATTTATACAGCAGAGAAGAATCTACACTTTCATTAACTCCTGAGAATAATTAAATTTCATGCCTATCATAAAGTGTGTGATAAGGACTCACAAATTTTTTTAACAGAAAGTTAAAAGGCAACTAAAGAATTTCATTTTACTTCAAGTGCTTATTCTTATATGCTCATAATTTTCCACACAGAATGCAACTCTGGTGTGAGCTTATGAGTAAAACCCAAACCAATCAAAATACATGGCATATCCTGGCAATGGCCTATAGCACAATCAAAAAAGCAGTTCTGAGTTTTTACTTTATTTCCTAAGTTGGGGAACCTTGAAAATAAAAAAAGAGAAGATAAGAGAAGGAAAAAAAAGTTTTATGGCTGGTATTTGGGTGTCCAACATACCAATGTAGCTATTTACAATGAGGAGATTAAATGATGGCTAAATTTCACTTCACTTGTCCTGTGAATTCACAGATATAATCTGAGCCAGTTTCTGGGCTCCCAAATTTGAACTCATTTAGTTTGCATCTGATTTGCATCTGATTTAGATGCAAAAAGTGACTATCTTCAAGACCAGGAGCCAATAAACTATTCTGAGGGCCAAATCTGGTCTGCCACACGCCTTTGCAAATAAAGTTTTATTGGAACACATTTATCCTCATTCATTTATCCATTGTCTATGGCTGCTTTCCACCTACAACAACAGAAATGAGTAGTTTTGACAGAGACTATATGGCCCACAAAGCTGAAGATATTTACTACCTTTACAGAAAAAAGTTTGCAGGCCCTTGTTCAAGATGATCATAGAGGGCCACGCACTACACACTGTTCAAGTGATTTTGATACAGTGGTATCCAAGCAAGGTATATCACTTCTAGTTGTTTACTGATCATGTTAATTACTCAGAATCTAGACAAATTAATTGCACATATTCATTTCCTACTTTCTGATTCTAAGTATAAAACACAACACATCTCTTTTCCAGAGAACTCTGTATTCTCTCAAAATTTAAGATTTATTAGGCATTATATTATCAAGAAATGTGCTATAGCAGATCACAAAGAAATATCATTAATGAACTATAAATACTCTTTAACCATAAATTTTGGATCTATTCACATCTTCATATGTGAAGGCAATAAACATTAAAATATGAATATTAATAAAAGTTCAATAAGGAATTCAAACAAGTAATTTTTCAACTTGAGGAACCATCTTACTATTTCATTTAAGATACAAGCATTAGTTGTAATAATTCAAATTCAGTTCTTTGAATTAGGAAAACTTTTACAAATTTCAATTTTATGTACATTATAGTACCCCATGATACTATATATGTAGTATGATACTATGTACACTACCTAAAAATTACTATTTCTATCAATGACTTACTGCATACTTACATGAATACATATCTCATAGTCAATATAAGAATGCCAAAAGTCCTCCTTCTGAATCCTAGGATCCCGAACCCAGACGCTTACAAATTCCTGTAACAGCATCATAAACAGAAATATGGTTCAGAATTGCAAGCGGGACTAGAAAGAGCGGAGAAAAATGACTGAACTAGAACAGAACTGAAATGTGGTGCAATCCTTTAAAAAACAAGAAGTAAAGTTAATGAGTCAGGCACCACAGGCAAATCAAGAAAACACTTTTGCCACAAATGGAATTTCTTAAATAATGCAATACTGAGCTGGACACATGTTTGAATAGTTTTACTGGTTATTTGAAGGCAATAGAGTATACTCTTAAACGGATTTTTAATTTTTAATCATGAAATCTAGATTCACCGCTTCTCAAATTTTAAAAGCAGTCATTTCTTACTTGCTTCATCTCTATAAATTAAAACTATGGGCCCTGCCTCGTAAATCACTTCCTAGAACACAAATAAGACAGGGTAGCAAAGGTCACACGAAAGGTGAGCAATGAGAGTTGAAATTAACGTCACGCATACAACCCGCCTCATGAGAACAACCATGAGAATAAGTGGTAACAACTTACCGACAGAAAGATGAACACCTTCTTTTACACAATACTTTTCTATTTTTAAAATACATTTCCCATATATTAAATCATTCATCTTTATAATATCTTTGTGTTATAGGTAAAAGTTAGAGATGTTAAAGAAACATATACAGTAGATATTATAATTTTGTTCCTTTGCAAAGATAATAAGAATAGGAAATATGGGGTAAAATTTAAAACAATACGTTTTAAAAAGTGCTATTGACTAAACAGGTTCAGTTTAAAAATATGAAAATGTACAGCAAAAAAGTGTTAGGTTTGACATGATAAATTTTAAAGTATAGCTTATTCAGTGATCATAAATTTGCTAACTGAATTTCATTTTAAATATTTTAACTTTTTGTTAAGATTGGGGCTTCAAGGCTGAAATTTAGGCCTGTCTTGCTGCTTTGTCTGGGCACGTCTGAGAAGCAGGCTGCAAAGGCTCTGGAGCAGAAGAGTAGGAAAGATTATGGGGTTTCCTGGACAAAGCACTTCCACTTTGTTATGCAGATAATGAAATGAGAGTTTTCAGTACAGAGAACTTCAAAAAAATCAGAAAAATAGTCTACATTGCCCAAAAATAAATTTTGCCACCTATCAAATTTCATCTTCTAGGACAACATACACTTTGTTCTTGCATTTAAGACCTCTGTCCCACTGCTTGTTCTCAGTAGACAGATATTATGAGTTAATGTTCCAAAAAGTCTTATTTTAAAATTTTTTCATTATTTATTTTTAAAAATCACTTAGGAGAAACAGAAACAGAATTTTAAAAAGACGACAATATATTGATGCTCTAAACGTTTTGGCCATTATTTCTTAAAAGCACATTCTAAATTTTAAGACAGGGGAGGGTTTAGGGAAAAAATAAATAAACAAACAGATAGATAGATAGATAGAGGGACTATAAAAACAATTTTTAAAGCAAAGTATCTGTAATATCTCCTAATTACACGCAGTGATTGGGTCAGGGATAAAGTAGATCCCACCCAGACATAGAAACAGAAGCAAAATCCAGGCGGCTCTGCTCTCAGTCTATGTTTTTCACCTCAGGCTCCTGTCAGTGTGTGTGTGTGTGTGTGCCTCTGTATGTGTGTGTGTATTAAACTCATTCACTTGCAGTACTTTTCACATACCTACAGTTCTAAGAATGAATGAATCGATCAATCACCAATGAATCAATAAACAGAAAGACAAATAGGTTTAGAATAGGAGAGAAGACCACAAGTTCAGAGTGGACCACGTTGCCCACCCTTACCCCTAACACTAAACATACACACTCAGAGCTGCATCCTGACTTTCATGGGCCCTAGGCACTTTTGCCACCATGGGTCCTTTCTTCCACAAAAAAATATTAAAAATCATACTTCAAAATTATACTGGTCTAAAGATGAATATATTAATAGTATATATTAAAACCTTTTCTTTGACTTAAAAGTTCATTTTATTCTTCTGATTTTAAAAGGAATTAAAACATTTTCATGGGCCCCCAAAAGTAGTATGCGGGCCCTACGCACTGCGCCTAATGAAGAAGTCGGCCCTGCCTTCATTCTGAGCCAGCAGGATGCTGACAACAGCAGTCAGGTCACCCTGGCCCCTTTCAGGCAGAGACTACGGTGATGGGTCCCAGTCACCAGATCACATGTAAGCCACGCTCCCTCAGAGGGTGCTGGCAGTTCCATTTTTCCATTGAAGAGGCAGAAGTTCTTGGATATACCAAAAAGGGAAATTAACTATTTCCAACAGCTCTATGTTCCACTTTAACAGTAGAAGACATGCACCTATTACTGAAATAGTGGGCCTTCATAGAGAGTAAAGAAAAACGAAAAGACAAGGAAACACATTTTTCAATTTGCTACAAATTTGTGATTTAAAAAAAAAAGGTTTCTGAACTAAAACTGTAAAATCCACAGTTATTAGAATGCCACATACCCCCTGGCCATTCAACATATTATTAATCAATGATGGCAGTAATGACAAATAGTTCTGGAAAAAAATCAGGGCTTCTTTTCCCTATTTGTTGGCTATTGTCCAGTTATTAACATATAAACTTTGAGCAGCATGTCGCTTTTTGTGGAAAGAACACTGAATTTATAGTCACAAGACCAGGGGTAAATTCTGGCTCATCCACTTCCTAAATTATGAATTTATTGGCTGAGCCTCAGTTTCCACATCTGGAAAATGGGAATAATTCCTGTCCAACCTATCTCAGCTGTTTGTTGTGTGGGTCAAATTATAAAATACTGGTGAAAGCAATGGGAAAATTTTCATTGTTACATGAGTATAAAGTATTATTACATAGAAAGAAAAATGCTTGCTAATCCAAAGCACTGAGGCCTTCTCACAGATGCTAAGCTCCTGTAGCGCAGCTTAGACTATCTTCTAGGACTTGAGTGCATGACACATTAATTAGCATTAAACAATTAAGAAATGGTAAAAAAAATTATTAATTCAAAAACCCAGTAGCAAACATTCTAACAGTGTAGTTTTTCAGTAAAAAGCAGAATGACCTAATGATTTCACAGTTCTTGCTCAGAATAGGCAATTCACAATATGTGTAAAGGGAATGGACAGCGTAATGACAAATTGTGGTAAAAAATCTATTTTCCTCATCTCAATGGGTTGGAATTCTCAGACCACCACTATTATTACTCCCTAAGTCTAATTTTTATCTAAGGAAGGCTATGTTGAATACAAATTCTAAAACCATGCTGGAAAAAAAATGTCTTCTAAGAACATAGCAATGCATTCTAAATGCATACTCAAAATTCACTGCTGTGCCAAGACTCCAAATATTTTTTTTCAATCCTGGAAATCTTTAATTTGGTTGGAGTGCTAAATATCACTATTCGTTTGTGGATGGCAAGCTTTTCTTCCTTCTCTGGTCCCTGAAACGTTGCTGCACCAAGAGCCATCCTAGGCTGCCATTCTTCACACCCTGTTGCAATTCTACAGTGACCTCATCCAAACACATTCAACCAACCTACATGAGCTGATGATTCCCACAGCTCCATCCCAGTCCCAGAATCGTTCCCAGGTATCCGGCCTCTGGCCTGATCCACCAACACATCCCATGAGCATCAGCACCCACAGCCTTCCCACCTCACCCTGCTCCCCTCTCAGTGAAGAGCATCCCCCATCAACCCCTGCAAGAAACCCAGTTCCCCCAGACTTCTGTTTCACTCACCCCCCAAATCTGTACTGACCAAGTCCTTCAGATTCACCCTCCTTGGAACCACCCCACAACTCTATTCCCTCTGCTATTGCCTTGGTTCAAGGGCCTCTTGCCCAACATTAATGCAAGAGCTGCTAATGTATCTCTGAGTCCATATCCAATGCATCCCCTACACTAAGACAAAAATGGCTCCAAAACTTACATCTGATGATGTTGCTTCCCTGCTGAAAATCCTTCAAAGGCTGCCCCATAACCTTCAAGATCAAGTTCAAACTGCTCAGGTAGCACAATACAGCCTTTCATAATTTTCACTCTACTTATCTCCAAAGTCTAAGCTTAGGTCCCCATACACAACATGCCATTTCACACTTCCATGCCTTTGAACACACTGTTCTCTCTGCCTGGATTGCTGTCCCCACCCTATTTCCTTGTTTTGATGTTGTTTTCTTTTCCTTTGACTATTATTTGCTTACTCCAATTCATTTTTCAAATGCTATTCAGTCACCACTCCTTCTAGAAACCCTTCTCAGACACACCTGGTCTGATTTCTTTGACCCTCCTCTGAGCCCCTAACACTTCTGGGCACACCTTGGGCATGGTCCCTACTCACCACACCTCAAGCTTACTGTACTATAATAACCTGTGGGCTAAGCTCCTGTAGGGTGGCTTAGGCTGTCTTGTAAGACTTGCGTGCCTCAAACATTCAATACGTTCCATTAATACAATATCATTTAATGAATAAATGAATGCCTACAGGGATAAACAAATTGCCTTCAGGAAAAAAATGAGATCAAACTTCAGTTGAAATAAATAAAAACCTCATCCACTTGGGTTCTTGGGCTCCATGAATTAATGATAAGTTATTTAGCAGCTAGTCTAAAGTTTATCTTAATTTAACAAACTCCTTCCTCTAAGGATGTGCCAATTAACAGCATAAGGATACAAGAGCAATGTTTAAGATCTATGAGAACAAACTGTTTTTCAGCATGCTGAAGAACTCCAGAAGCACCTATTTACATAGAAATAATTGAAAATCATTCTGATAGCTTCAATAACTTAGTCCCCTAAGACTTGTACCAGGCAACAATTTGTTAGCCTAGTTGGAGTTAAAGTATGTACTTGAAAGTAATAAAAGTACATTTATTTTAAAATATTCTATAGTTCAGATGGGTCTCCCTCCCCCACCCTGCAATTAGTAGGAATTAGTGAAGTTTCACTATACTCCCAGCAACGAATAGCACACCCAGGAAGCCAAGGTTCACCTACAATCTCTTAATTAGACGCATCCCTCACGACACTGCCCACCATCCTTCAAGGGAATGTTGACAGCCTGTCAGCCACAGAGGACAGCTCCAGAGCCCCTTACCTAGAATCATATGGATTTCCTATGAAAATTGCTTCAGCAGCAGCAGTTAGTCAATTTAATAACCTTATTAAACACTTTAATGACTTCTTGGGCCTAATGACTATATCTAGTATAAAAGAAAAAGCCAGGCAGAGTAGAATTAAAAATTTAAACTAACTGATCCTTACTGTTCTCCATGTGAAAACAGACTTCTGAAGACAGACAGACTGCTAGACTCTTTGAAAATCTAATTCCCATGTTCTCGTATGATAATCATGCTTTGATTTCAATGTACCCTGTTTCTCTCCCACCCCCACCCCAGGTTCAATGATTATCCATTTCTACCCTTTTTTTTCTGTAGTCCTGATATGAGAGGAGATTAATAATAAAAATATCTATATCGTATAGGGCACTTGACGTGTTCCAGGCACTGTACTGTTTCACATATTTTCCTTTACTCTTTACAAAAATCCTAAGAACTCAGTAATATTATCACCCCATTTTACAGGTAAGAAAAATGAGGCTTCTAAAACTTACGCAACTGGCCCAAAGTCAAATGACTGAGCTAGGTTTCAAACTCAGGTCTGCCTTGTTCCAAAGCCTGTACTCTCAAACATATTCTATCTAGTGGTTCTTTTAGCAATAGTAAATATTAGACAATTTCCAATTTCACTATAATTACATTGTTTTGGAGGGGAGAAAATTATCTGCTTTCTTGTTAGCTAAAATACCAATTCAAACTATATACTCTTCTAAACTGTTCCTCTAGCCTGTCAAAGCTTTGTATTTCATTTTTGTATTTCTAGCACCAAGCACAGTACTAGCACATAGTAAGTGCATATTAAATGCTGAGAATTAACCAATTGATAACAAAGATTTTTTTAAGAAGGTGTACAGGTTCTCTATGCTGAAAATTATAAGACGCTGTTGAAAGAAATCAAAGAAGAGACATACTATGTTCATAAATTAGAATACTCACCACAGTAAAGCGATAAATTCTCCCCAAATTGATCAACAGGTTTAACACAATTCCTATAAAAATCCCAGCAACATTTTTTGAAGACATAGACGGGCTTATTCTAAAATTTATATGGAAAGAGAAAGACCCTAGAGTAGCCAAAATAATTTTGAAAAAGAATAAAGTGGGAGGAATCTCTCTTCCTGATGTTAAGGCTACAGATGTCAAGACAGTGGGGTACTGGCAGAGGGACAGATACGGAGATCAACAGAAAAACACCTACACAAATATGCCCAAATGATTTTTTATAAAGGTGCAAAAACAATTCAATGGAAGAGGAAAAGCCTTTTCAACAAATGGTTCTGGAACAAGGGGCCATCCATAGGCCAGAAGATGAACCTTGACCTAAATCTTGCACCTTATGCAAAAATTAACTCAAAATGAATCACAGATTTAAATGTAAAACAGAAAACTATAAAACTTTAAGAAAAAAAGGAGAAAACCTTTAAGGCCCAGGATTAGGATAGGAGAAGAGTTCTTAGATTTGATCCCAAAAGGGCAATCCGTATAAGATTGAAGTGATAAACTGGGCTTCACCAAAACCAAAAACCTTTGCTATGCAAAGACCCTGTCAAGAAGTTGAAAAGACAAATTACAGACTGCAATAAAATATTTGCAAATCACACATCCCACAAGGAATTGTATCTAGAATATATTTTTAAAAAAACCAAACTCCTGAAACTCAACATTTGAAAAAAAAGAATTCAATTTGAAAATAGGCAGAAGACATGAAGAGACATTTCAGCAAAGAGGACATACAGATGGCAAACAAGCAAATGGAAAAATGTTTGACATCATTAACCATCAAGAAAATACAAATTAGCACCACAATGATACATCATATACACTTATTATAGTTTCTAATGATATTATCACTATTTTTTATTTTAGCCATTGTGATAGGTATTTTTTTTAGTTTTTTTATCGTAGCCTAAGATGAGTAGGTGCTAACTGTAAAAATATTTATTTAGATTACAATAAGATGAGTACAGACAAAGCTAATTAAGCAGAATGTCTAGGTGTTAGGTGAATATTAATTTTTCATACCTTTGAGGAGAATTTTCTATCACAAAAATTAAAACTTGTTTCTATTTGTTCTTACATCTTGGGACTTTTTTCCCTATTCCAAAGTAGTGTTTTACAAATTTATATATTTAAACTGGAGACTCCATTCATTCGTTCAATTAAAATATATCGCCCACCAACTATGTGCTAGGCACTTTCCTACACAACTAATGATTACAGAATTTATTGTATCAATGTCTTAATCAAGAGAATTCTATTCAGGACCCAAACATAACAATTTTCACAACTAAAATCTAGCCCATTTCACACCCTATATTCTTTATAAGTAACAAACTTGAAAAAGGCAGACAGAATGTATCAAATAACCTTCCTTTATTTCCTAGTAACGGTTATGATAAATAACTTAAAAGACACACGACAAGGGATGCTGTTTGCCACTTTCCAGCTTGGTGTGTGTTTAAATGCCATCCCTCCAGTGGTTTTGAATAATGATTTCTTCAAAAGCTTTTATTACTTCAGGATAAACAACTGTGGATGAGATTTAGCTGGACCCTCCTTTTACGTGCCTTATAATAGCTCATGATGTTGCAAGTTTCTTCACACAAGTAGTGTCCCAAATCAGGGAGAGGTACCTTTTTGTGTCTCATAATACATTAGGAAAAGTATAGTTTTTAAAAAAAACAAAAACCCTCATCTTTTGCCACAAGAAATACTTGGCATCCTGTGCTGAACTACACCACAAAGATGCAATCAGCAAAATCCAGAGTGTGCAAACCTCTTCAGGACAAACAATACAGTTTCTTTAACCAAGAAACTGCAAAAGAGAAAAAAAGGACAAATAATGACTTTAAGCAACATACCAACCAAAGACAATGTGTAGTCCTTATTTGACTCATAATTAGAACAACCAACTATATATATATTTTTTTCAAAATAATCAGGCAAATTTGAACACTGCCTGAATATTTGATGATGTGAAGGAATTGTTTAATTATTTAAAGTGTGATAATATAGTTCATTTTTTAAAAAGATCATGTTTTAGAAATGCATACTGAAATATTTACAGATGAAATTAAGCAATGTCTAGAATTTGTTCCAAAAAATTGACTGTGTCATAACAGAAGGAAATATGTTGGGGGGGCGGGGGGGGAGCTTAGAGAAAATAGGAAGAATAAATAGGAAAACTCACATAAGTTAACAATGAGTTAGTAAATTGTTGAAGCTGGGTGATGGGTACATGTGGCTTCCTTATATTATTCTCTCTACTTTGTGTATACTTTTGGTTTTTTGTTTATTTGTTGCCATGTTGCCCAGGCTGGCGTGCAGGGGCTATTCACAAGTGTGATCATAGTATCCTACTGCCTCGAACTCCTGGCCTCAAGAGATCCTCCCACCTCAGCCTCCCGAGTAGCTGGGAATACAGGCACTCGCCACCACACCTGGCTTTACTTTGTGTGTTTAAAATATCATAACACAAAGCTAAAACCAAAAAACGCAAAAGAAAAGGTGGAGGTCATCCCAAGAAGACTGTTTTATGAAAAAGAACAAATGTGGTACTCTGAAGTACAAGTAAGTCAGAAACACGGATCTGAAAATGTTAACCATTTGTTCAACATTTATTAACACTGTTAAATAATGATATCTTAATACTCATCTGCCACTAAAAAGTAAGATTTTTCATTACTATAGAAACAAAACATGTATGAGGTCAAGGAGAGAGAGAGAAAATTTCTATTAATACAGATGGGTACACCATGAAAATGAAGTCCCCCTCCTATTGGATTTCCAGGTTTTTTGTCCACTTATCCATAACTTTTATACATATATTATATATTTTATAAATGTAATTTTTCTTTGTTTTGAGATGGGATCTTGCTATGTTGCCCAAATTGGTCTCAAACTCCTGGGCTCAAGCAATCCTCCTGCCTCAGCTGCCCAATTAGCTGGGACTACAGGCATTAACACAAACACAAATGAGTATACCACAAATACTGTTTTTTACCTTGCTTTATACACTGTACAATCTTTCAGAAATCTTTATATGTTAGCACATATAAGTCAATGTTATTTGTTTTAACATAAACTTTTTATTTTACAAGTTTTATATATAGAGAAAAATTATGAAGAGAGTACAGAGAGAGTTCCTATACAGCCCACTCCCAGCTTTCCCTATTATTAATATTTTATATTAGTATGGTGCATTTATTACAATTAATGAACTATTATTGATGTGTTATTATTAACTGAAATCCATACTTTATTCAAATTTCTTTAGTTTTAACCTAACGTCATTTATCTGTTCCAGGATCCCACCCAGGACACCACATTGCATTTAGTCATCATGTTTCCTCAGGCTCCTCTTGGCTGTGACAATTTCTCAGACTTACCTTGTTTTTGATGACCTTGACAATTTTGAAGAGCACTGCTAGGTATTTTGTAGATTGTCCCTCAATTGGGATTACTCTGATGTTTGCCTCATGATTAGACTGATGTTATAGGTTTTGGGGAGGAAGACCATAGAGGTAAAGTGCCATTTTCATAACATCATATCAAGGGTACATACTGTCACCATGACTTATCACTGCTGACGTTAACCTTGATCACCCGGCTAAGGTAGCATTTGTCAGATTTCGCCAGTGTAAAATTACTCTTTTTTCATTTCTTAACAAATGTGAAGATGAATTTATGTTTATTAATTCTTCTCTCTTTTTCTAAGTCACTTCTAATTTAATCATAGCCAGCGAAGTTTTTCTTGAAATGTGTTAGAATGCTAAACTGGAAGGGTGAGACATTAAACTATAAATTCTATATGATCTCAATTTTCTAAAAATGACATATGCATATGTATAGAAAAAGACTGGAAGAAATAGCCCAAACTTTTATTTTTTCCTTTATCCTTTTCCAGAAATGTTCTGCAGTGAACAATTCTTTTAAAATATGGGAGAAGGATAAAAAAAAAAAGGAAGGAGGATCTTTCTTTGGGACAGGCTCAGGAAAAAATACCAGAGTCCTCAAAGCAACTGTGACACAAAGGCAGTGGTCAGAATGACAGCAGCGTTCTCAGAAACCTGGTGTCTGTGGTGAGGATGATATTCCCAGCTGGTTTTCTTTTCTTATAGAAAAATATAAATTGCCTCTTATGGAAACTGAACTATTTTTTCAAATAGGAAAACTTAATAACTGGGTGTAACAGAGAATGAGAAAAGGAAGAAAGAAAGGGAGGAAGGGAGGGAGGGAGAGAGGGAAGGGGGAAGGAAGGAAGGAAAGATGGAGAAAGGGAACAACAAATTTAGGTTTTGGGGAGCAAGAGCAAAATTTAGGTTTTGTTGTCTTGCTTTATTGCTTCCCTTCAAAGTACCCAGCGCCATAAGACACCAGGTGATTTCCTTTATTCATTACTGATATTCACTGGTTCCAGCCCAGTCAGTTCCTAATCAGTTTCCCAACATCAAAACCATGCTTTCCTAGAGCAAGTCCAAAACATTACCATCGGTCAGCATAAGCATCTCTTGAATATATTAGTATTACCCCTAGAAGCTACTCATCCAAAATGGAAACATATCCCTCCCATCTCTCCCTGTAGCCCCCCGTCTCCTCCCTCAATGCTGGGGCCCTCGTGCTGCTGCAACTCTCCCAGGCCCACCGCTCCACTAGGGGCGTTCCCTGCCAAGGAACTGATGGATTTATTGTCACTAAGGAGACCATAACTGACAGTTCCCCAGGAGTTGCTGTTACACCCAGTATGAAGTACATACATCTAGAAAGGGAAAAGACCCGTATCCTAGAGGTATACATCTCTAATGGGAGAATGCAGCCATCATGACCCAGGAGGGCAGGACACATATGCCCCCACAACACGCACACACACACGCGCAAGAGGGGTTTCGCCTACCCTTCAGGTCGCATCACATAGGTAGGAATTTTGTTCTAGTTATACCAAGTGAGCCCTGGGCCAGGGAACAAGCCCACCTAGAGCCTTTATGGAGGGAGCAGCATAACAGGCACATGGTCTAGAATGTCAGACTCCGTGAAACAGACTGTACCCAGCAGGATGAATCCACTGATTCACACACCACAGAAGATGAGTTCAATGAGGCTGAGGAAGGGTCCTTAGTAGTGCAGAAGAATCAAACTGCTCACTCTGGACATTAGAAAATAAAAAGAACAAAACTGCCTTGCTCCACAAAAGACACTGTCTGAAACGTGCTTCCTGTCACAGCCACCTGCCTTTCCATTTGGATTCTGGGTTCTGTCTCATTAAACAGAAGAGTTGATTCAGTTGGGTCCATCTAATTATTCTTATTAAAATATGTAACCATAATATTTTAATTGTAAATTAAAGTTGCATGCATGAATGAATCTGAATTCATTTTAATTTTACAATGGCCCAGTGCCAACGCCTTTTTATGGGGAAGATCCATCAGCTTGGATACTGCTCTCCTGGGAATTCAAACCAATGTGCAAATGGAACATGTTTAACTAACAAGGGAGGCTCTCACTCCCTTTTCTCCTCTCTCCAGATTTATTCTGGTAATAAAGCTGTTTTAACAAGAGAGACCACATTTGATTCGTCACCCCACAAATCTTTAAAAAAAAAAATTACCAAACTTCAAAGGTGGTGCTACCAGCTAGGTAGAAACAAGATGTCACCCCTGGCCTGTATGAATCTTGAACAAAGATGGTAAATGGGTCTCAAATCACATGCCAACCTCATGAATAACTAGTAATGTCTGCTGTGGGCACACACCCACTGCATCTTTGGTCTAGATTCCAGAACAATCCGTGATATTGCATTTGGCCCTTACATATTCAAGTAGGTGGGACCTGAATCACTTTCCACTAAACAACAACCAGCCACTGGGATATTGGAAGGCACAACCGACGTCTCCTCTACTTCAAACTGGCATTAACTACAGGGTGCTGTTGGGGTAGGCAATGAGATAAAAATACCTTTTATAATTGAGGCTTTCAGAAGCCTCTTCTTAACTCCTAAGCTGAGGCCTGAAGGATAAGGAGAAGTTAGCCAGTCAACACGGGTGAAGGCTGGGGGAAGAGACTATTGTAGGCAGTGGGAAAAACATCTGTGAAAGTCCAGGGGCTGAGAGTACAAACAGCATTCAAGGCTCTAAAACAAGCTCTGAAATAAGGAGTGAGAAATGGGGGGGGGGGGGGGTAGGAGGCAGGAGATAAATCTGGAGAAAGAAGCAGGTTTGGATCCTGCAGGGTCCTAGAAACCACCTGCAGGTGTTTTGACTTTGTTCTAGGAGCAACGGATTAGAAGCCAGAAGGTCATTCTGGCTACATGTGGAAAATGGATTGATATGTGATGAACAGTAATAAATTACAGTACATACAGAATACAGCTCTGCTATGTTTATTTCTTGCTGGCAGAGGCTAAAGTAAATTCTTGAACATTTTACCTCTTTTACTTGCAGTATTTTTTCATTTTCCATTGAAGGACTTTCCAGTTTAAAATTCCTTAATGTTATAATATTATTATATAATTAGTTACAAGAAAGGATCTTTTCAAGGTCAATGGCATGCTTTCTTTATGTAGTTGGCTAAAATCTGTGTCTAGTTTTTATTCATTGAAATGAGTTTATAATAGAAACCAAGTGATTAAGCCAACCAACCAAAAAAAAAAAAATCCTTCTTATAATTTAAAAAAAGCCTTTGTTGGTTTCATTGATAGGTATTCCCCACCCCTACCCACACCCCCCAGCAGGGAAACTTTTAAAATGTGCCTCTGGAATAGTGCTGGTGGTGGGCACAACCCCGCTCCCTTGGCACAGCCTGCCGGGTGGTGTCAGGCCAGTGCAGAGGTGTGGTGAAGAATACACCTCACCCAATAAAGGTCTGGCCTTTGCCCTTGGCTACTGGGAGGTGATCTCTAGGCCCCAGGAATGTCCTGCCTGATGGGAACATCTCTGTTTGCCTGGGGCTTTGGCCACCGGACAGTCTAATGATGTGATTATGACGGAGACTTTGGGCCACACCTGCATTAGTTCTGACCTCCGGAACACATGGATGCTAAAGTTATTAGTGCAACCCCCAGGAAGGGTGGAGACAAAAGGTCAGTCACACAGACCGTACATGATTGAACCCCAATAAAAACTCTAAACACCACAGGCTCAGGCAAGCTTCCCTGGTAGGCAATACTCTACGTGCATTGTCACACATCGATGCTGGGAGGGTAACTCCATCCATGACTTCCTGGGGAGAGGATGACCAGAAGCTCTGCATTTGGACCCTCCGTGACTTAACCCTATGCATCTGCCTCCTCCTTTGGCTGGTTCTAATCTGTGTTCTTTCCCTGTAATAAACAGCATCTGGGAGTGTAATAGTTCTCGGTGAGTTCTGTGGGGTTTTCTCATGAATTACAAAACTGAGGGTGGTTCTGGGAACCCCTCAGACTTGTAATTGATGTTGGAAGTGAGGGCAGTCCTGTGGGGACTGTGCCCTTAACCTTATGGTTTAGTTAACTTCACGGAGCAGGTATTTCCTGGAGCAAGCAGCTTGCTCCCAGTACTGTTTGATACAAGATGGGGAAAAAGTATGCCTGGTGTTGGTATTGTATAGGGTCACCTCTGGGGTAGAAGTTATGGGGACTGACTGGAAAGGGCACAGGGTACCTTTGGGGGTGCTGGTCTATACTTTGATGTGAGTGCTGGTTACACAGGTAAATACGTAAGTAAAAGTCGATTGAGCCACACACATAAGGAGGGCACTTTATGCATTTTACTGTACATATTACAGCCCAATTTTTAAAAGTTAAAAAATAAACAAACAAACCAAAACACTGTCTTTGAAAATGGGGGAGCCCAGCCTGTTATTAAAGGGTGGAAGTGGGCTGGACTGCTAAGGAGAACCTGAACCCAAAGATAGGGCTGAAAGAAAGGATGTGAGATCCTGCAAAGGTGTTTCTGGGTAGATTCTCTGAAATGGATTGTTTAGTGCTCTAAACTTGGGCGAGGCGACCTGGGGACCATGTGACTGTGTGACTCATGTGTGTATGTACGTGTGTGTGTGCACATGCATGTGCACACTCCCTGGACAGGCCCATTTGCTGCTTTTTCACTTCTTCAGGCTCACCAAGTGACGATGTGCACTGTACCATAGTAGGAGGGGTAGGACGATGGGTATTTCCAAGGGAGGGAAGCTCAGCACCAGGCTGGCATGGTGGTTGTCCCACCCTCCTCCCTGTCAGACGGAAGCTCAGGAAGCTTGAATGGAGGCCTGTGAAGCCAGGCTGCAGTCAGGAAGGGACAGCTCGCCTGAACTGCGTGAAACAAGCCCAGAGATCCCAGAGGCAACAGAAGGCAAAACTAAAACTAACAGCAGGCAGTTCCCCTCGGTTTTTACCCAAAGGTGAAAGATTTCAGGGATGAGTCAATGGGGGGGGGGACTGTTCAAAGCAGAGGTGGGGGGCAGAGCCTGGGAGAATTCTGAGTCGCCATAAAAGATACTTTGCATGAGCAGCGGGTGGCAGCGGGTGGGAGGGCATTCCACAGCTCTGTCGTGGGAGCCAGAAGCTGAAGGCACCGGCAGCAGCAGTGGAAGTGAGTGCGGGAGGCGGGCATCCTGCTCTTTGATTAGCCCTCCTCTAGGGCGCCATGGCTTTGTGGTTAGTGAATGAAGAGCTGACCCATGCGAGTCAAAACACATGGGTCATTTAGGTTTGGATTTGTGATGACATACCTCTTTCTGTTGTTCTGGAAACATCTTCAGCACAGGACACAATCAATCTGAAAAATAAGATGTCCATAGTAGGTGATTTGGAAGCAGCAAATGGAGTGGATATGCCTCTCACAGCCCCCCACCTGAACCCCACTGCTGGCGGGACCAAGGTGAACGTCGTCCACCCCGGGGATGGGGAGTCTGGACGATGGTGAGTCCAAGGCAGCTGGATGATGACAGGCCCTCAAACTGCAAGGCTCAGAGAATCAGAGCAGCCTGAGGGTGGGGGGTGCCGGGAGGCAGCAGGAGACGGGGAGGAATGGAAAGGACGCCCACAGACATCTGCCACTAGGAGCAACCCTGACGGCTTTACCAGAAACTCAAACCTTCAAGGAGCAGGTCATCCTCGTGACATTTAAACTACTCCAGAGGGTAGACAAGAAATGGCGTGGCCCAAAGAGGGGGGAAGTCAGGACCTGGCTTCTGACCCTGCAGTCAGTGCAGCCAGCCTGTCACTTGATTCCATGCTGTGCATGTCCCTGGGGTTGTCTATTGTTCTTTAAACCCATTTATTACTTAAGCTCATTGGAGTTAACACCCGCCCCTGACAAAAAAAAAAAAATTAAAATTCCCTGCTTATATCCATACATATGTATTCTTACAACTCAAAGGTGACTACGTCTGCAGGTTCACTATTTGCCTTTATTTTGATATTATATGTCTGAACCCAAGAATAGGGAGTTGTTTAATGGGTACAGACTTTCAGTTGTACAAGATGAAAAGCGTTCTGCAGACTGGTTGCACAACAATGTGAATGTACTTAACACTACTGAAACAGTACACAGTACACAGAAATGGTTGAGATGTGTTTTACCCCAATTTTTAAAAATGTTTTAAAAGAATGGGGGGGACTAAATGGGGGAGGGGGGCTTGACTGAGAAAGTGACACTTCAGCTGAGGCCTAAAAGAACAGCGTGGTTTAGCCAGGCAAGCAAAAGGAGAAAGACACTCCAAGCAGAGGGCTGGCGCGTGCGAAGGGGCGGAGGCCAGGAGGAGCAGCTCAAGAGCCCGATAATCCTGGGATCCCTGCACGGGATCCAAGGTCGCCGTGGCTTCCATCATCTTGGGACCTGGCCATGTTCCCTACACACACCACGCTGCTCCACACAGCCAGACCTCTGCCCTCACACCTTCACCCTTTCCAGACCACGACAAACGCCCACTCCTCCTCCCACTTCACTGTTCTGCACAGAAAGCACTCCTCTCCTGCCCCGCTCTCTGCCCCATCACACAGCAGTGTGTTGTGCAGTGCCCTGTTGCTATTAACCTCACTTGCATCCTATTTGTATACTCTCTTTCTCTCCCATTTGACTGAACTTCTCCAACAAAGCATATGTGTGTTTCCACGTGTAATTGAAGTTCACAACCACCCTGTGAGGGAGATTTCAGTATCTTCACTTCACAGGTAAGAAAACGAAGGTCAGAGGGATTCAGTTGTGCGAGGTCACACAAGGAGTGAGAAAGTGAGAGAGCTCACGTTCAATTTCAACCCAAGCCGGTCTGCTTCCCAACACTGTCATTCCAATGCCTGAGGCTGCCTTTGAGACTGTGATATGGACAAACGGTTCAGAGTTAGGGTCTTAATTCTCCCCAAAGGGCTTCAGCTTTTCACACCCAGGCAGAAGGACTCTGCAATTCTAATAGGGAGCTGATAATTGGCCATCTTAAGATGCTATGGAACAAGTCAAACTATAAAAGTGGGAAACTATGAGAAGTTTAAACCATTTCCAAAACATCACAGTGAACCACCACAGTCAACCTTTAATACTCTAAATCTGAATAGTGAAATTGGGGGGCGAGGGGGGACCAGAGACACTTTCATTTTTTAAATATGATATACTTCTATATTGTTTGAATTTTTCTAGTTAACATATATCAATTTTATACTTCTTTTAAGGTAATAATTATTTAAAATAAGTTACATACCATAATGCTATCAGAAGAAATAGTGATTCTAACATAAATTATGGAAGATTTTTATTTCATATAAAATAAATAGCAGATTCAAATGTATGAAGAGATACTACCTCTATAAACAAGAGAAAGTGTCATTTGGTACTAGACCATGCCATGGCATTTACTGGTGGAGAGAAAGAAATTAAATGATAGCACAATTGTATGGCTTGAAATAAAAGGTCAATCTTCTATAATCTAGCAAACCAAAGCTGCCAATCAGAAATTGTCCTCTGACAAAACTATGTCCTTTACGTGAGTTGTACAATTTAAGATTTGTTTAGACTCCCAAATTTCCTGGACTAGCCTATATGTCTGTCATAATAACGTACACAGAGAATTCTTGTCTCCCTGAAAGATTTTTATGCCAACAAGGATGGATGTCTACCTCCAGATGACTATCAGCCAGGCAGTCTCTGGAGTATTTTATCTCCTCTCCACCACTGAGGAACCACATCACACCTGGATGGTCACCCATTCTCCTCCCCTCTTACCTTCATTGCAAGAATTATTAAATCTTGCAACCATATCCAACAACAGGGATGATTTCTCAAATCTGCTTGCCATGTTACAGTTGAATACACACAGACGACAGATATATGGGTTGTCCCCCCACTGGGACACATGGCAGTTCTAAAGACTCATCTAAGAGACTCAACATGTCTCTGCACAACTCCACCACTGCTTTGAGTGCATGATACACAGATTTGCCAAAAACCAAGATCTTCAGGAGAAAACTGCCTCCATTTTTTACCTTGGAATATTTTTTCTATAAAATTCAAAATGTCTGTGAAACAAAGATAAAATTCTATAGAGCAGGGGTGGGCAAACCTTTTCTATAAAGGGCCAAATGGTAAATATTTGAGGCTTTTTGGGCCACAGGTTAGAAAGCACTCACAGATGATGCCTAATTGAATGAACATGGCTGGGTTCCAGTAAAACTTTATCTACAAAAACTGGTGGCAGTAGTGTGTAGACCCCTGCTATAGAGCAAGCAAGCACTGTGCCTTCAATACTATACCTTAATAAAGCCCTTTCTGAGATCAACAGAAGGAAACATGCTAAGCTTGGTTGACAGCCTATGGGCAGTCTCCTCTCCGACAAGTAAACTACTGACAGAAAGTTTGTGGACTATATATGTGAGTGGAGTGAGAAAGGATTACATATTTTTTCAAATGATGAAATAAGTAATAACAAGTATGGTTTACACAATTCTTTAAAATAAAAAATGGCAAAGTCTTTGTTACCGAAACTGTCAGGGGTTTTCAACCTAGGTCTAGTTACTTGCCGCACAGATAGCCAATTACTGAGCAAACAAGGATTGCCAAAGAATAAAGGAAATTTTAACATGAAGGACATCTTGTGAGGAGAATGAGAGAAACAGCCTCAAATCCGTCTCCCCCACTAATGGAGAGTACAGGCTTTTTAAGGAGGGGCTATGTGCACTGGGGCAGGCAGTGGTGGATGGTGAGTCCTGGCATCAGGAAGTCTGCCTAGGAGCCTTCAGAATCTCAGCTCCTCATCTTGCAGAAATTCTCCCATTTCTGGGAAACAGAAAGGTCAAGTAGTTTGTTAAAAGTTTTAGGGTTCTGGTCATCATGCCCTACTGGCCTGAGAATCTAAAATATGAGAGGGAAAGGATTATAAAAAACTCATAAGGGTCACTGAAATTTGTTCATAGAGCCAGTTACAGCCTTTACTAAATCTTTAGATGAGATGTTCCCCAATTCATGTGTCACTAACAAAAGCCAATTTGATTTTGAAACTGAATTTGTTGTAACTTTGTCTTCTGACAAGATCAAACTCAACAACAAAAAAACAAATAACCTGATTAAAAAATGGGCAAAGGACTTGATAGACATTTCTCCAAAGATGATACACAAACGGTCAACAAGCACATGAGAACATGCTCAACATCACTAATCATTAGGGAAATGTAAATCAAAACCACAATGAGAAACCACCTCAAACCCATTAGGACAGCTACTTTTAAAAAAAAGTGTTAGTGAGGATATGGAGAAATCAGAACACTTGTGCTAGTGGGAACGCAACATAGTGCATGGAGACCATCCCTCTTCTGATAAAAAAAAAAAAGACAAAAGACCAGCTAAAATAAAATGGTACACGTGCTGTAGAAAACAGTACAGCGGTTCCTCAAAAAATTAAAAAAAAATTAAAAACAGTATTGTTAAGTGTTTTTAAAGTATGCATTTATTTCTTTACTTATTTATTTAAGAACTGGAGCATATACATGAAAAAGTCAACAGTGGTCATTTCTGAATGTTAGGATTATGACTGATTTTTATTTCCTTTTCTGTATTTTTCCAGAAGATTACAATGTAATTGTTACTTTTAAACTAAAGAAAGCACATATTTTTAAAAAGAAATAAAACCTAAGGTGCTCAAGTATTTTTATTATTCCCCTCCCAAAAAAACAAACAACAGCTAAGTTAATTTCACACTTTCTGTGTTTCATTTCCTCCCACAATGTTCAGCTATTTTTCTATTTAAATTTTAAAAATCACTGGCTGCTCACTTTCATCTCTCAAGGAGAATCCATCAGCAAGGTTATTTCCAAGTCAAGATTTAGTTTAGTGTCAGGTTTTCTGCTCTTGATATTACCTATGCCCTCCCTTTGCAGTGCACTGGGCATGTCTGTGGCAGTGCCAGTGCCCTTCTAGATCTCCTCTGGGGGAAGCTTGGGCCAGGGTCCTGCTCCTGTGACAGCTCTACAGGTAGCCTACTTTTGTAGCCCTCCCCAGACACAGGTGACTATATCAAGGATGGGCATCAAACTGCAGGGAAGCCAATCCACAGGCTTGCAGGTGCCTAAGGCACGGCCTAGCACAAAAGAAGAAAGGGCTAGGCAATGGCTCCCTCCCAGTATTTGAACTAAAAAACACTGTAAGACTCGGCAGTTCTTCGGGAACTGAGGCTGGAAAGTGGATGAAAGAGAAATTGGAGAGATAATGACGTCATGGCTGGACTTCTGAGGGACCAGAGGTCATACATGATGCAGATAAAAAATATTAAAGACCAAAGAAATTGGCCACCAGAAAAGCTGAATGATAGCAGTTGGCTTCAGTTGCTAAAGTCCTCAGGGTTGCTGGGGGCCAACCCAGCACCTAAAGATCTTACTTTTCCAGTGGCTTCAGTGTCCAGCATCTCCTGGGTTCCCACACACAGTGTCCTTGAGGGAGACCCCAATTTGTACAATCAAAAGAATTCACCGTTTTCGAAACCGCAAGTGGGTTTCAGCCTAGATCCAGTTACTCCTTGCACACAGATCCAATTATTGAGACAATGAGGATTGGCAAGGAAGAAAGGAATTTTTAATATGACAGACAACAGACATCATCTTGTCCGGGAGAATGGGAGAAGCTGCCTCAAACCCAGAGATCCTGGGCTTTTAAAGGAGCGGCCATGTGCCTTGGGGCAGGTTGTGGGGGATGGTGCATCTTGGCTTCAGGAAATCTGCCCAGGGGCTTTCAGAATCTCAGCTCTTTCCTCTTGCAGAAAATCCACCATTTCTGGGAAACAACTCAAAAGGTCAAGTAGTTAGTTAAGGAAGAGGATTATTAAAAGAAATATAGGGGTCACTGAAATTTGTTCATAGAGCAGTTACGCAACCAAAAAGGAAAAGAAAATAGAGCAGCACCAAAACCCAAAAGCTGGGCTGAAGCTGGGCAGCCATGCTCTTTCGGAGAAGGTCCACAGTGCAAGCAGAATCATCTCCAAACCAGACCCAAATTGTCCCCTTCAGTCCCAGCTTAGAACTAAAAAAAGGCAAACTAAGATGGGAAAATAGGCAGAACTCTGAAATTCAGTTAAAGTCAGAGACACAAATAAAATTGCATTTACGTTTTTCCACCATTTATCACAAAAGAAAAAAACAAAGAGGATACAACATTTCTTTTTCCAGGTTTATTAGCAGTCTAAAAAATACTGGTTCACAGGACATAAATCCATGAAACTACTAACTTGCTAATCTCTACAACATAGGAATTCCATTTATGGTCATAAACATGATGGTAGGCTAAATTTAGGGTTTAAAATCCAGGAGCAAAAAAATATATAGAATTTTAACCCCACAATTATTTTGGTGTCATTTAGGAAAAGTGCTACCTTAGACTTGCAGATGCTTGGGACATACCCGCATGTGCATGTCAGGCCTGCCTTCCAACTCCCTTTGTGCTCACACTGAGGACAGCCGCTGTTACTAGAATAAACAGAATAGAAGGAAAGAAGCCACAAAAAGCAGATGTAGGAAAGGGGAACTGACCGCTGGAGCAGTGCACACGAGTAATAGGACTTCCTAACTTGTATTGTGACATCCTCTCTCCTCAAAAACTGTCCTCACCTCCCAGATCGAATCCAAAAGCATTTTTCCCACTTCTCACTTCTCTTTTTATGCTACCAAAGTTCTCTTAATTAGTGACTGGTTTGGGCTAATAGTTTCCTCTTTTGGAACAGGAGATAAAGCTCAGAAGTTGGGGGAGGGGTATTAGTAATTTAAATATTAGTGAGAATTAGTCCAATCGGATTGCCTTCCTATTAACTGAGAGCTATCTTTAGCTACTCACTCCTCAGCACCCCTCCCACTCCCACCACCACACAGGATTTTAATTAGGATGGAAAAGAAGGGAACCATTTGTAGCTGGGTGTAGAAGCTACAGCCTTCTTTGTAGGCTGATGTATCCCTCAGTACCCTGCCACAGGTTGGTGAAAGACCTGAAAACACAGCCTCCTGAAGAACGACAGAAAATGCCCTGCCCTCTCTCCTGCCAACAACTGAGGAGATGTTTCTTCAATTCTACTCATTCAACCCCTCCACCTGGTCAGCAGACTTTGCAGAAGTACTATCACAACTTCCCATCAAAGTACTACCTGAATGATAGCATTAAAAGAATAAAATACCTAGGACTACATTTAACAAAAGAAGTAAAAATGTTGTTGAAAGAAATTAAAGGAATCTAAATAAATAGAAAAACATCCCATGTTCATGGATTGGAAGACTTAACATTGTTAAAATGGCAACACTGCCCAAACTGAGCTACAGATTAAACGTGATTGCTATCAGAACCCCAGATGACTTCTTTGTACAAATTGACAAGCCAACTTTAAAATTCATAGAAATTGCAAGAGACCCAAAATAGCCAAAAACAATCCTGAAAAAGAAGAACAAGTAGCAGGACTCCCACATGCTAATTTCAAACTTACTACAAAGCAGCAGTACTCAAGGCAGTGCAGTATTGGCATAAGAATAAAGAAATAGATCAATGGAATAGAATTCAGAGTCCAGAAATAAACCCACACCAACTGATTGTAACTGATTGTCAACAAGGGTGCCAAAACCACTCAGTGGAGAAAGAATGGTCTTTTCAACAAATGGGACTGGGGCAAGTAGATGGCCACACGCAAAAGAATGAAGTTGGATTCCTACCTTATATCATATACCAGGAGGTTTTTGTTGTTCTTGTTGTTGTTGTTGTTGGTTTTTTTGTTTGTTTGTTTTATTTGAGACAGAGTCTCACTCTGTCGCCCCGACCAGAGTACAGAGGCATCGTCATAGCTCACTGCAACCTCAAACTCCTGGGCTCCAGCTATCCTCCTGCCTCAGCCTCCCAAGTAGCTGGGACTGCAGGCGCATGCCACCACACCCGGCTAATTTTTCTATTTTTTGTAGAGACGGGGTCTCACTCTTGCTCAGGCTGGTGTTGAACTCCTGAGCTCAAGCGATCCTCCTACCTTGGCCTCCCAGAGTGCCAGGATTATAGGCGTGAGCCACCATGCCCGGCCAAGCGCAGGAGTTTGAGGTTGCAGTGAGCTATGATGACGCCACTGCACTCTAGCTGGGATGACAGAGACTCTGTCTCAAAAAAAGGAAAAAAAAAGGAAAGAATCAAAAAGTCAAATCATAATGAATGTTGGCAAGAATACAGAGAAAGCAGAACCCTCATACATTACTGGTAGAAATATAAAATCATGCAGCCACTTTGGAAAACAGTCTGGAAGTTTCTCAAATGATTCAACATAAAGTTACCATTTGACTTAGCAACTCCTAGGTATACATCAAAGAGAAATGAAAATGTGACCACACAAAAACCTGTACATGAATATTCACAGCAGCATAATTAATAACTGCCAAAAAGCAGAATCAACCCAAATGTCTATCAATAGACAAACAAAATGTGGTGTACACAATGGAATGTTATTCAACAATACAAAGGAATGAAGGTCTGATACATGTTGCTACTTAGATGAACCTTGAAAACATTGCAGAGGTGAAAGAAGCAAGTCACATAAGACCATATATTATATGACTCCATTCACATGAAAGTTGAGAATAGAGACAACTACAGAGACAGATGCTGATTACTGGTTGCCTGGGGCAGGGGTGGGAGGGGTTGGGGGGAGGACTTAGGGGGATAGGAGAGTGACAGCTAAAAGGCACAGACTTGTTTCTTTCTGAGGTAATGAAAATATTCTAAAATCGCCTGCAGTGATAGTTGCACACTTCTGTGAATACACTAAAAACCACTGAATTGTATGTACACTCTAAATGGGTGAATTGCATGGTACGTGGCTCGTATCACAATAAAGCTGTTTTTAAAAAGTGCCACCTGAAACTCTGGGCCTACCCCGTTTCATTTGCGGCCCTCGCATCCAAAATGCCCTCATCCTCAGAGCCACGTCTGCCCAAGCTGAAGGGCTCCAGGCAGCACCCATCCTCTGGGGTTCTCCCATCCCTACCTGCGTCCAACCCCAGCCTTCCACTGCGCTTTCCTCTTCTAATCCTTCCTTCCAATATGCCTCGGGAACGCACCCTAAAACCAGAAAATGCCCATGTTCACCCCCATCTCAGCAGCTTTATCTTTGCCGGCCCCTGGCTTCTCCCCTTCCCTGTAACCCTCCCAAGTGCAAGCTGCGAAATTCCTCATGCACCCCCCAATCTCAGGACCACGAGAAAACCAAATCCCCCTGTGACTATTCTCTCCAGACGGTAAGCCAGAAGTACCTGGAACCTAGGAATGCAACCAACTCCCTCCTCCTCACTTCCCAGCAAGACTTGCAGCTCCTAAGTCCTTTGTTTTAACCAATCCCTCCACATCCTCTTCCCCACTTTTTCCTGATCTCCTGCAAGGAGGCCCTTATTCATGAGCAATGACCTAACGTTCCTGCTCGACTTGGCCTATCTCTGTCACTCCTGTTACCCAACCTTTTGTTCCCCAACCCCCATGTGGCCACAACGCTGGCCAGGAACTGTAAAGCTAGAAGTCCCCTCCGACTAGGGCCCAGCCTGCCTTAGCTCACTTCCTTGTTCTCACCCAGTCTGCTCTTCCACTTGAATGGAACCACCAGAACTTTGACCTACCCTTCCTGTTCTCCTTCTACCATTACAAATGCCCTCCTTCAGCACCCGGAGTCTCCTGCCCCACAGACGCACCAGCTGCTTGTACCTGACAACCCCCAAACGTGGATCAACCTAACCTTTGTCTCCTCCATTTTCTCTCTCATGCCACCCACCACAGAAGAAAAATCCCACCATTTCTGTGACCAGCTCCATGACCAGGTTACAGGTTCCAGCCTCAGTGGGGCTCTCCAGGGTTCAGTAATCCTTCCACTCATCCCAGTAGCTTTGGACCTTACCTCCCGCCTCCAGCCTCCCACCTCCTCCCCCTTTATAGTCAGCGGACAACCATACCTCCTACTTCTTCGAAAGAGTAAGAAATCATGTTCACGTTCTCCATCTTGGTTCTCTGCCTCCTTGAAACCTCCCCATGTGTTCACCAACTCCCCTCAGTCTCAAAGAAAAGCACCAAACTCTCCCACCTTCAGGATCTTGTCCCCTACCTCTTCCAAATCCTTGGTCCATCAATTATCCCAGCACTTAACAACTCCAACTCCAAGAGCTTTTCTCCTGGACTCCTAGCACCTAGGCCCTTCCTCCTTCCCCATTTAACAAGCTCAGGCTCCTCCCCTCCCAGTGTAGATGGGCAGCCCTGGCTAACCCAATCAACCAGTACTTACTGAGTGTCTACACTGCTATAGACATCAGAGATGACCAGGGCCCTGACTTCACTTGCACCATAGTGGGAGGAGACAAAGTAAACATGTTAACAGATAAATGAACAAGGTAATGAATAAGCTTAATGAAGAAAACAAAATAGGGTGATGTGACTCAATATGGGGATTTGGTGGGGACTAATTCACATCTGGATAGTCAAGGAAGGCTTCTCAGAGGAGGTGACATTGAGCTGAAGCCTGAAAGGCAAGAGGGAACCAGTGACAAGGCAGACTGGGGAAAGAACACTCCAGGAAGAGAGAGCAGCCAGTGCCAAAGCCCAAAGGCAGAAGGAGCTTGGCCTATCTGGAGAACAGAAGGAAGCCCATGTGGCTGGAGCGCTGTGGATGAGGAGAGGAGCTCAGGGAGGGAGCAGGGCCTGGTCATGCTGGTCCTGTGGACCATGGCAAGAAATCTGGAAGCCACTGGAGAATTTTCAGCAGGTGCATGACCTAACCTGACTTACGTTTTAACAGGATCCCTCTGGCTGCTGGGGGGAGAACAGACTGCAGGGAGCCAGGACAGAAGCAGGGAAAGCTGTATGGAGGCTGCTAGCAGTGTGGGCCAGAGGTGATGGTGGCTCAGACAGAGCAGCAGCAGCGGGGGTGTATAAGGGGAAGTGGGTGTTGGTGTGTTTCCTCGTCTGTGCTCATCCAGTGGAGGGGAGAACAATGATGATGGGCGGCTGCCAGGAGAGAGGGACCACAGCATCTACTCAAGAAGGATTCTGTGAGATATGTTGCAGGGAAGGAGACAGACACTTGGTGCAGCTAGGGGCCTGCACCTGACGCAGTGAAGCCCACAATGGGGGAGAAGGCATCCTCCTCACTTCTGCACCGCCTCCCCAAGGGCTGGCCTTGAAGTGCACAGACAGCAGCATGTCCTTGGTGGGGGACAGGTGCAGTTTCAGTGGTGAAGCACCACATGTGGTTCCCAGCAGAAGCCAAAGATGCATTGTCATCTTCCGCTTTGATCAGGGCAGTTCCCCAACAGGCCACTGGCAGCCCTCTGCTTTTCCACTCTACACTCATTCTCTGTTTTGGCTACCACTCCCATATCACATACAAAGGCATCCAGAATCAGAACTGCCTTTGAGGCCAGACTAGTGGACATCTCCATCCAGACATCCTGCAGATAACTCAAACTTACTGTGTCCAACCAGGCTGGTTGCCACATGACAACTTTTCCCTGCCCTTCCGCAGCCTAGCCAGCTCTACCATCTCCTGGGTTGCCCATTTTAATCAACGATGTCAGCATCCACACAGTGACTCAAGTGAGAATCCTAGAAACTATCTTTGATTCCTTCCTTTCCCAATCTAATCAGTCAGCAAACCCTGACAGTCCTCTCTCTAAAATGCCTCCTAAGTCCATTCCCTGCTCTCAGCCTCCAACATCACAGGCATGGTTCAAGCTGTCATCAGTTCTCTGCCAGACTCTAGCTGCAGTAATGGCAGATTCCATGGGTAGGGTCCAACACGCTTAGCAAATGCTCGCTAAGTGATTTTTGAATAAACGAGAAAAAGAATGCATGAATGAATAAAATGAGTGATCAAATAAGTGAGGATATCAGTGAATAAATAAACAAAAGAAAAAATGAATGTTGTACAGAGACAAAGAAAACTAAGGCATATACAGCCTAATGGAGAAGGCGCAACCAAGTAGGTACAAGGCATCAGGCGTTAAACAATGTGTTACATGGGGAGGAGGACAGAAACTAACACCTGCTGAGTGTCTTCCAGTTGGTAAGTACTAAACCAGGTACTTCACACACAGTATCCCACGCAGCTCACCTAGCAGCCATGTGATATATCACACCCTAGATGGGGAGAATGATATTCAAAGAAGTTGGATAACTGTCAAGGTCATCCAACACATAAGTGGTAGGGTTCGGACTCAAACCTAGGTCTGTAGGCCCCAAATCCCATGTTGGTTAGTTGGCTTACTGGAAGGGTCACACTCCAAAAGACAAGTAACACACAGAGAGTACTTCTGATGGACAGTCACTGTTCTAAGCACCTTATACATATGCTCATAAAAATGGAAGGTACTAACATTATCCCCATTTCACAGTTAAGAAAACAGGGCACATTAAAGTTAATGGTAATTTGTCAAAGGTCATACTGCTACTAAGCAACAAAATTGGGACTTGAACCCAGGCAGCCTTGCTCCAGTGTCCCTATTGGCCATCCCTATAACCTTATGTTTTATTGCCTTAATGAAGGAGGTCAGATGGGAGAGGTGCGTTCCAGGTGCAGAGTACAATATGACTTCATACAGGGAGGCAAGAAGGTGCAAGTCGTGTTTGAGGACAGGAGGTGATTCATTGTGCCTGGATCAAGGGGGTGGTGGAAAATGAGGCTCCAGAGAAATGACAGGATCCTGCCCCCTGGTCCAGAGCCATATGTCTGTCTTTTTTTTTGAGACAGGGCCTTGCTCTGTCATCCAGGCTGGAGTGTAGTGGTGCAATCATAGCTCACTGCAGCCTTGAACTCCTGGGCTCAAGCGATCCTCCTGCCTCAGCCTCCCAAAGTTCTGGTCATTTCATTCAAGTGGAAGAGCAGACTGGGTGAGAATGAGGAAGTGACTTAAGGCAGGGTAGGCCTGTAGCCAGCGGGGACTTCTAGCTTTACAGTTCCTGGCCAGGGTTGTGGCCACATGGGGGTTGGGGAACAAAAGGCTAGGTAACAGGAGTGATGGAGCTAGGACTACAGGTACACACCGCCACACCCAGCTAATTTTTTATATTATTGTTTTTTGTAGAGACAGGGTCTCCCTATATTGCTCAGGCCCGTCTCGAACTCCTGGCCTCAAGTGACCCTCAAGCCTGGGCCTCCCAGAGTGCTGGGATTACAGGTGTGAGCCACTGTGCCTGGGCCCACTTGCCCATCTTATTTGATATTTAAAGTGCCTCCATCTTTCACAAGGTAGTGAACAGTTAGGAAAGTGCTCACTCTCTTTTCTTAACCAAGGTATTTAGTTCTCTCATATTTGAAAGTGGAAAAGCTAAAAAGCAAAGGAATAAGTGATTTGTTCAAGATTTTACCATCAACCAAGTGGCACAACCTCCCCACAGTCCACAGAGATAAATATTAGCACCCTGACCCCCTGGCTTTTGTTTTTCTTTTATTTTGTTTCTTTTTTTTCTTTTTTTTTTTCAGCTTTGATTGGCCTGAAAACCCTGGCATTTATTTTTAATACAGTTTTAGTTTTAAAAGACTACTTATAACATATTTTCTTAAATTTCTAACTTTGTTTCATATACTTCAAGTGTGAGCCAATTAAATTGTCATTTGTATGCCCCACTACTATGAAGCCACATACAAGTCCATCAAATATAAATTTATATTCAGCAAACTTTAGTACCAAAAAAATTAAAAGGCTGATCCTGAAAACTAACCTTCAACTTGAATATTGCTTTGGGAAAGGCAAAAGACAACAGGCCTGCCCAGTAATCTCAACAAGCCCTTAGGTCGTTTTGAACCTACTAGGATCCCAATCCTATCAGCTACAGGAAAGGTCATGGGGAGTCTGTGCAAGTGCTATTCTAGTACCTTCCTTCATGAGAATCTGCAGTGGGGGAAATTAGCACAGCTTCCAAGCCTCTCAGCTTGATTACAGCCCTTCTCTGAGACAAAGGCCCCCGTGGCCACCCCTACCACATCAAGAAGCAGAAGACATTTAAGTGCTGGGTGAAAGAGCCAAAGACATGTTCTCTGACCTCTGAAAGTAAATATTCTAAAGCAAGATCATTCGTTTTACATATTTTAAAGTTTGAATTAATTTTAAAATAATATAATTCAGGAAGTTTGAAAAACAGGGAAGTAAAAATATCACCCATAACTAGGGTGACCACATAGACCAGGTTGCTCAGGACAGTCCTGGTTTTCACCCATCACCGTGTAATAGCACTCCCCACCCCCTCACAGACACTTGAAGAGTGCTCAAAAGCGTCATGATTTAGATCGTAAGCTATTTCTGGTCACTCTACCCAAAAATCATCACAATAAGCAATCCTTATCACAGTTTTGGTTTATTTCCTTAGGGTCTTTTGCTACATGCATATCTTCTATTGTTATAATCGTGTTTTCACAAGCCCACGTTTTATTTTCTTTAATTCTCATTATAACAAAAATATCATTCCACGTTTCTAGATAATCGGTTATCAGCCTTCTCTCTGTCCCTCACACGTGCCGAGCTCATTCTCGTCCCGGGGCCTCTGCACCTACTATTCCCTCTTCTTGGAATGTTTTCCCCTAGATTTTTTTCTGGCCATGTCCTCAGCTCACATGTCTCCAAAGCCATCTTTGCTGCAACACCTTAACCAAACTTTTTCCCTAAGTCACTCTCTCTCTTTCTTTCTTTTTTTTTTTTATTGCCTCCCTGCTGGCAAGTCACTCTCTTTTCGATCACACTGTTTTATTTTATTGATACACTTAACACAACCTCAACCTATACTATTTATTTGTTATTACGTATTTTTCCCATACTGTGAGCGCCAAGAGGGCAGAGACTCTGGCTTGTTCACTGTGGCACCCAAGTGCCCAGCACATAATCGTAGGTGGGCAACAAATGACTGCAGAATGGATGAGCCAACACTGGACAAGAGAGTCACTATGAGAACAGATCCTTATTCCATCCTCAAAGTATTACAAAACCTTTTTTGTTTATTCTGTAAAATGACCAATCAGTACTATTAAGTGGAAATAATAAAATAAAATGTTCATCTAAGTACACATCATCAACACCAATAAGCAATATCACCTGGATTCAAGGAATTAAATTTTTGCTTTGTAAGACCTCCAAAACACAAAGAAAAAACCTCTAGCAGTCTGAGGTAGATAATAGAGGTTCATAAATGGTACTTACGTCCATGACCAAATTTTTAAATAATGGGAATAAGAAAAACAATGCTTTGAACTTTTTATAAAGCTAAAATCTCTCAATTTAAAAGACTCACCTTTATTCTGAGATTATGTCTTTCCCATTTTGGGGATGCCAAAATATTCTTTCTTTTATAAAACGAGAGGTAATGTATCTGATAGGTTAGGAAGGTTTTTATGCCTTTTACATAAAAAGCAAAAAGTTATAATCCCGTGCAAGACTCTCAGCCTTCTTTTCTAAATTTTAGTAATCCAGGACTTCCACAAATCTGGGTACCACTCATCTCAGCATTGCCTGCACCCCCTCTCAAGTGTGGACCCTGAAAGGGTTTTCCTGGACCCTAGTTGTACCAACTCCAATCGGGTAGGACTGGCTGCCTGCCTAGAGTGCTAAGAAAGATCCTGAGGGCTTGTCTGGCTCACTGGAAAAGAGATAAATCAATTAGTGATGTCTGCCATGGTGGGGAGGAAGATGGTGGGGACATGAGGGATGAAGGCAAGGGAGATTGGCATGAGCAACACATCTTACGAAGGTAACCCCTGTCCCTGGCCTAAGACATATCAGAGCCCAATATTAAAACCATTTGGTAAAATATAACTGAAAAAATTTAATGATTATGTTCAGTCCCTTAAGGAGAGGACAATGAAGTCATGTGGTCAGCGGGGCTCACTCCCTCCCTCTTGGTATGTGATTGATTTCCAGCCTCAAGAAAACCTCAGGATGCTGTCAACGCTAAATCCATTACATCAAGGGTCTGCAGTACACCTGGAAAGGAACGTGTAGCCACGGTAGGTTGGCCAGGAAAGGGCTCAGTGGGAAGGAGTCACAAAACTGATCAAATTAAGCAAAGCCAGCGGGAGTCTTCTTCAAAGAAAGCCAATTTTGTGATCTTGTCAGCAACTTGAAGTCCGTAGATTAACGAAATACCAAGAAGGAAAACAAATGCACTCCGGCAAGGGGAAAGAAAACCAAGAGCAGATTTGACATATTCGAGTTCTCTGTTCATCTGGATTGAAGCAAGATTCAAGATTTAAAATCCTAAGTTTGAAAAAAAAGAGACAGATGGGAATCATCATCCCCATGCAGTAATTCTGCCTAGGCACGGGGCTCTGAGCTCCACACTGCTCTGCCCGCCTCATAGAAACAGGCACACAGGCATGATTCCACATGAGATGTGCCAGTGTTCAGGCTTTTACCCTTATCCAAATGTGAGCTTCTTGACTCTGAAGTCTAGAGCTCACACACCCTTGACTCAGCATCCCTACTTCTAGGAAGGAATCCTTCAGAAAGACTAGCACATGTGTAAGGCTACTCACTGAGCCGCCTTTGTAACTAGAAAGGCTGAGACAACCCAAATGCCCATTAGTAAGGAAGTGATTAAATAAACTAGGATGCATTCATGGAATACCTAGTAGTTCAAAAGATAGAGGTAAATCTGCAAGTGCTGAGATGGGGAGATGTCCATGATGCACAAAGTAGAAACAGCAAATCAGTGAACAATATGTAGTGTGATTCTCTTGTTTAAGTGTATATATATTTATATGCTTATAAATGCATAGAAAAAGATTCCGGAAGGATATATGCCAAAGTGCATAGACTTGGGGAAAGGGGAGAATTTTGATGTTTTTTTTTTTTTTACTTTGTATATTCCTGGATTAACAACTTTTAAAAAAAAATATTACTTTTGTGACTAAAAAATATAAACAAATATATAAATACAAATAACATATATATTTAAATATATAAAATAAACAAGAGCTCCCACAGTCATCTTTATTCCTCTTTTGCTGAATCAGGAAAAACCAATTATTAGGAAAGGAAACATGGCCTGGGAAAGTGACCACTTGGCTGCCTCTCTCCAGTGGCTTTTGACATTTCTCCCTGCCTTAGCTGGCACATCAGGCTGTATTTTCATTTAGTTCTGTTCAGTCAAAATCCATACTTATTTTCTGAAGCAGGATTCACATTAGAAGAAAAACAAAATAAGAAGGAGAGCAAATCCAGATGGTTTAGAAGCGACCTAAGCCCAGCCCAGTGCAAGCCAGGGGTGGAGTCAGGTGCTAACAGCCAAAGCTTGACTGGCCTTAGGTCTCATTGACAAGTCTTTCCAACTCCGCCCACATTGCCTACTTCCATCTCTGAATATACTATTTATTTATACTTTATCCTCGCCTGGCTTGCAAATGGATTTGAAGGAGTTCCCAAATGGATTTAAGGCAATGAACAATAGTTGACCTGAAAATGGTAAAGCTGTTAACATAGGAACTGGGGTACAGAAATAGCAAGAATGAGGATGAAGTAAAAGTGCTTAAATATAAACTCCTAACATTTCATGAGCACATTTAATTTTCGGTTGATATGTTTCTTAAGGTCTGTATTGTAAAACCAAAGCTTATAACAATCAGGAAAATAACAATCCAGAAAGACATTGCTACAATATCCACTTCTACTGATTAGGTAAATAAATCTAAACTCAACAAGCTTCCCCATGCTCTTTAGAGGCCTCTGACACTTTTCATAAGCCACTTTCATGACCATAAAAGTATAATAAACCTCTTGACACATACTACCTTGCTCCACTGACACAGGGGGTCGATCAACAACAAGCCTGAAAAGCAGCATCAAAGTGTCTAGAGCTCAGATTTGGAGTCATTCACATCTTGGTTCAAATTCCAATCATGCCACTCATGGTTGTGTGACCTTAGACAAGTTATTTAATCTCTCTGAGCTTCAGTTTTCTCATGTGGGAAAAAAGGGATCTTAATAGTGCCTATTTCACAGGGTTGCTTATAAGGATTAAATCAGATAATGTACTTAAAGCTCTTAGCAAGTATGCAATAAAAATTAAGTATGACCACTGGCTGAATTCTTGACACCTTTTTCTTCAAGATGTAAGAACAATGGAAGGTGCAAAAAACTGTATCATTCTAATAAAAAGCTGGATTGGATATGTGCACATACATGTACATCTCCACAGATTAGAGAGAGAAAAGCAAGACTTGCCTTTCTCTAAGGATGCACAGGGATCCCTGCACATTTAGCTATAAGAAATAGCCATATATAACTGCAAATACTGCAGCAAAAATCACAAGGCAAAGAGAGTATGGTCCTGGTACAGAAAATATGGATTAGCCTGGCTATTCATGATTAACTGCCGTAAGAAATATAGAAGATGTGATCTAATAACACTTGTGTCTTAAAATTCTAGTATATTCCAGATGTATTACAATTGCTTCCAAGAAAACCCCACTCTGAATGTGACTCAATACCAATGGCTCCATAAGGGCCTTTCCCACATCTTAGATGCTGAGGACACTTGGACTATTTGAAGATGATCATTACATCTCCCTACAGGCTCCCATTTTCCATGTTAATTATTCCTGGGTGTGTAGTGAATCTTGCTACAGAATAAAAGAAGATTTAAATAAGTATCTTTTTAAAGTTTCCAGTAAAATGATCAGAAAATACAAACTGTAATAAAAACAGCTACCATTCATGACTATGTGTCAGCCCTGTGCTGAGTATGTTAAGTGCACTGCCTCATTTAATTCTCACAACCACCCATTTTACGGACTGAAGATACTAAAGAGATGAAGGAACTTGCTCAAGGTCATCACTACAAGGTCACCAACTTGCTCAAGGGCAATGCTGAAATTCAAACTCACTTGTCACTAGTTAATAATACTCACTTTTCAGATTGGTTATAATCTCACTAACTCGGGGGGAATTTGCCCTAACTGCCTCTGACAAGGTCAAATCCCCCTGGGTATATTTTCTTTGTACCATCGTCCTATTCTGTAACTCTGATCGTAAGAATAAAAGATGATTCTAAGAACAAAAATATCATTACCCTTATTCGGGTAAATATTGAATTAACATCTATCTCCTTACCAAACTGTTAAGCTCTGGACAACACAGTTCCTCACTGTTCTTGCTTATTTAAGATCTCTAGCCTCTATCATAGTTATCAAGCATGTAATCAGTTCTCCATACACATTTATACTGAGTGAATGAGCAAGTGAAGAAAAACAGTGTTCAGAAATACCTAGCTGCTTAGGACACTGCACTAATGAACCACAAGCTGCCCAGTGTTTACCCACATGTGGGCACCACAACGCCAGCTGGCCATTCTTAGGGGCAAGAGGATGCTGACGCAAAGGTGTTCTTTGGGACTGGAAGAGAATCTCAAAATACAAAACCTCACAGTGGTGAGACATTGCAGCATCTGCACATTTGAAAGAGAGCAATATGAGGAATGGGCTGAGTCACCATCTCTGGAGTCACACCACCTAGGCTCAAATCCTGCTAAGGACCCTGGGCCACCTGCTTACCCTCTGTGTGCCTCAGTATCCTTACCTATAAAACAGTGACTCACAACAGAGCCTAATTCTATATGGTTATTGTGAGGGAGACACAAGTTAATACATGAAAAACACCTCGACTAAAGCCTGGCTCATAACAAGCACATAATAATTGCTGTTAATGGTTACTATTAGGTTTGGAGAGAAGAAAAGAAAAGGGAAGAACTACAGTTTGTCATTTTTTTTCCCCCACTGGAACAAGCCCAGTGAACATGGGTGTTGAAAGACCGCAAGAGTTAAGGAACAAGGGCTTTCTTTCCGTCTGGTCACTTAATACAAGGCAAACCCATTATGGTTAAAAGATAATGTAATTACATCAGTGATTCATTGTTCCCATCCATAACCCTGGGTTTCTGGAAAATCTTGGGTTACTTTCAGGTCTGAAATCATGTGATTCCAAGCCAATTTACTTCTTAAGCTAGATCAAGAATCCAAAACTATCATCTGTGCGATAAAATGAGATTCTGTTTTTTTACTCTAGGGATAATATTAAGCAAATAAGTTGTCAAAAATATATTTTAAATATAAATTTGATACAAAGATCAAAATCTCAAATTTGGCAGCCTCAATTCCATTTATGTAAAATAAAGCACCCTTTTTAAAATTGCTTTCCTAATAGAAAATATAAACTCACTTGATTCTATATTATATTAGCTATCCTGCAATTTTAAAATGTTATCAAGTATTTTGTGATTTTTAAAAAGCTATAATGACATTATTGGGACAAATGAGAGGATATTTTAATGTGGACCTGTATATTAGATGATATATTGTATAAAATTCAATTTCCTAGGTATGATAATGGCATTACAGTTATCTAGAAGAAGGCCTTTGTTCGTAGGTCTAAACTCTTATAAACAAATATTCCCATGATCACATCTATAGGGCTTTCTGTGCTCCCAAAAATGCAAATTTATTATCTACTCCTAATCAACCCAATTAACACACTTTGTTTGAATCGCTTTTCTGATTCATTTCAGTTGACTGTTTTCACTACACATGGCTTTTTCTATTTTGATTATTTTTCCTGCTATTTTAAGCTACTTTCTATTCCCTTCCTCAGATTTCTTTTTTCTTAAAATACTTTAAGTAGAATCACATGCAGTTCATAGTTTCAATTTCAAAACTGAAGGCCACTGGAAATAAAGGAAACCATATACTACAAAAATAGTTGTTAAATCTCAGCCCTTCCTCACAAGAAGTCAATGTCACAAGTAAAAGTGCAAGGGTTTCAGAGCAATACATTGTAAACAAGCCACACAGGAGCCATGTATATAAAAATGTCGAACCAGTAGCAGCATCACGTCCTTTGTAAGAATGGACTACCCTTTGAAAACACATCCATCGACAAACCATTTCAGTCTAACAAAACAAAAAGGAGTAACTTTTTTAAAAAGAAAAGGATATTTGCTACCTGTTAGAAATTCAGATTCTTAAGGGCTCAGGATTTGATTATCAGTCTGATGACAGGATTGATTTCACAATGTTTTTTATTTTTATGCCACAAGGGAACAATGATCTTCAAGAGGAGAATGTGGAGACAAGCAAGAGGTGGGGTTTTGTTACACGAACATTCGAACATTCGAGAAAAAGACAGACTTAGCCACACTGGCTTGGCAGAGCCCCAAATTCGTCTAATGCCTAAATTATTTAACCCTTTGTTAACTTGAAGTCTTTACAGGCATATAATTCCTCTGAATATTCTTTTCTTTTTTTTTCTTTTTTGACACAGAGTCTTGCTCTGCCAACCCAGGTAGAGTGCAGTGGTGTCCTCATAGCTCACTGCAACCTCAAACGCCTGGGCTCAAGCAATCCTCCTGCCTCAGCCTCCTGGATAGCTGGGACTCCATACGTGTGCCACCATGCCCAGCTAATTTTTTTCTATTTTTAGTAGAGATGGTGTCTCACTCTTGTATAGGCTGCCTTGAACTCCTGAGCTCAAACAATCCTCCTGTCTTGGCCTCCCCAAGTGCTAGGATTACAAGCGTGAGCCACCGAGCCCGGCCTCCTCTGGATATTCTTTTGAGAGAGTCCTGGATATAGCAGGTCCACCCATGCTGGCAAAACAATCATGAAAAGCTCAGTTAAGCAAACTCTCAACCAAGAAAGGTGCATGGGGTGAAGCGAAGCAATAGCCTTGGGAATAGAAGACTTCAGTTTATCAGTTCTAACAAGATCAGGTATCTGCTAGACAAAGAAGTTCTAGAGATCTTCTGTACAACATTGCACCTATAGCTAACAATACTGTATTATACACCAAAAAATTGTTAAGGGGGTAGATCTGTTAAGTGTTCTTACCACAATAAAACAAATTAAAAAAAAAGATCAGGGACATGCTAAGTGGTTTTCTAGTTAGCCTTGTTCTCTTTTTGTGGCTGCATACTATTCAACTGTGTGGATGTACCACACCTCATTTCATCAGCCCCCACTGACAGATACTCAAGTACTATTATAAACAGTACTCAGTGAATACTTGCTTGAGTATATCTGCAGAATAAATTTCTATAAGTGAAAAATTTGGGGGTCAAGCAAGATCATGTGAATTATTAACTCTGACAGATATTGGCAGGTGCCCTCTGCAGGGAATGAATATATTAATATATTCACCAAACATATATGAGTTGTTTTCCCATATCTTCCCAAACATGATTAGTTTTCAAAATGTCTTCTCTTTGCCCATCCCAGAGAGGCGAAAAGTGGCCTCTTTCAGTGTGATTTAATTAGTATTTTTTCAATTATGCACGAGGTCAAGCATTTTTCCTGTGTTTAGGAGCCACTAATTCCTTTTATACAAATTGTTCATATCCTTTGATTAATTTCCTGTAGGATTCTTGTTCTTTTCCTTACTGATTTGTAGTTGTTTTTGCATTAATTAGGGAAATGAATACTTAATACATAACATTAAGTGCAAACACATATTTTTCTGGTTTGTAATCTCTTGTTTTGTTTATGGTGGTTTTGCTATGCCAATTTTTTTCTCATTTTTTTTTTTTTAGGTAATGAATTTTATCAAGCTTTTCCTTATGGCTTCTAGGTTTTGCACCACACTTACAAAGACCATTTCTACTCCAAAGTTATAAAAATATCCTCCTTTAGATTCTTCTAGAGACCTGTCATCTGTGAACAGTGAAAAGTTCTGTTCTATGGTCATGAATTACATCCTGGCCACAATGTGCTATTGGCCATAACGTATGAAAACTAAATTTAATTTTTTTAAAGTAATCTTTAATTTCTGATATTCTGTAGTTTATAAAGCACTGTCCCACAACAGTTGGTAAGGCAGGCAGTGCAAGATTTATTTGTACCATTTTACCAGAGAGGTTAAATTACTGCCCAAAGCCACAACACATAGTACAGACACAAACTCAGGACTCCTGAATGGCAGAAATCATTCTCTCCTCTCTGCCTCTCTCAACAAAAGGTCAACATCCACATGCATTAAAATCTTAGAGGACATCTCCAAAGTCTTTTCCACACAACTTCAAAAGAATGTGAATAATAACTTTCTATTCAAAAACAGTATTTATTTAAGTGGGCCACCAACAGTGATCCAATTAAACAGTGACTCATCCTCAAAGGTCCAAGCCAATGTTCTCATCAATTGACAGAATTCCATGTTCCTAAAGTGTGCCTGTATAACCTTTCAAAATTTAATTGAAAAGTAAAAGATGTCAATGTTTCCAGACCCCCAGCGATTCTCAGTGGATTGTGAGGAGCAGTGCTTTGTAACTGGGGAAGTGGAGAGGGCAAGGTGTATCCAAATCACAGGGGGCTCTTTTCAAATCACACACACCCCAACATGCCCCTCCACCACCATAATGGTCCCACACCGGGAGCACACTGCGTGCCCCCTCAAGTGTGCCCATGATGGAAAAAATGTGTAAACCACATTCCAGAGGATAGGGTCTGTACATGTGCAACCCGCACAAACCACACCCCTTGGGTTCTCCAACCAGCCCCTTGGTTTAACTCTTCGGTGCTCTCACAGTGTCCATTCTCACTAACCAGCAGTTCCTAAACTTCCTACACCTCAGACCCGCTGGGCCTCTTGTGCCCTTGGAGTTGCTGCCTCCCCACCTCCCCCACCCAACTCACCACCCAACTCTGGCTCCTTCCCATGCTTCAGGTCTTGGTTTAGAGAGGCCTTCCCTGACCACCCACTGATGCAGACCCCCCAGGAATGCTCAAAATGCTCTATCCTTTCATTTTCTCCTGAGACTTTGTCACAGTCGGTATTATTTTATTATTTATCTATTAATCTATTTTCTCATGTATTGTCTGTCTTGTGTATTGTATTTTGTCTCTCAAAAGTCCTGTGAGGGCAGGGACTTTGTCCAAATTATTTATGCTTTATAACCCTACCGCTTAGCACAGTGCCTGGCATACCATCAGTGCCCAATAAATACGGGGTAAATTAAATTTGATTGAATTAGTTCCAGCTAATGTTCTCCATTTCTGCATCACCATCAAGTTTCTAAGGAGCCCCACCACCTGGGGTGACAAGAATGGGCTTAAGAACGACATCCCCAGCCTCCCCGCCAGCCCCCTCCTGAGCCCACTTGCTTAGTCATTCATCCTGTGAGGAAAGAAAGCGGTTAGCCGGCAACAGCCCAGAGTGGAATGCCCTAAAGACCACGCATGTCTTCCTCTATTGTTTTCTATCTTTCCTTCCTACCTAACTCCTCTGGACTGTGGAGGGTGAGATTGGGAAATGATGTTAAAATTATGCCATTAAAAAGCCAAAACAGCAACCAGAGTAAAAAAAATGTATTGTTAGTAAAACTATGTGCCAGACATTGTGCAAAGCTCGCAACATGAATTATCCTATCTAGCCCTCAGTCCCACAAGCCCCAGGTATCATGATTACTCCAATTTTACAAATAAGGAAAAGGAAAAGGTACCCAAGGTCATGCAACTGGTAAGTGAAGAAGCCAGGATTGGAACCCAGGTAGACAGACTCAGAAGAGCCCTCATTCTTATCACACGGTACCACCTACATCTAACAGGGCATCAAAGCTTCCTCCTTAGAAATAAACGCTTAAAAGATAGCAATGAAGGCCACTCACACCTATAGTCCCAGCTACTTGGGAGACTGAGGCATGAGGATCACTTGAGCCCAGGAGTTTGAAGATGCAGTGAGCTATGATCTCACCACTGCACTCCAGCCTGGGTGACAGAGTGATACCCCATCTCTAAAAAAAAAATCAAATAAAATTTAAAAAGATAGGAATGAGTGAAGAATACCAACCAACCAACTGAGTCATCCATGGCTCAAAATGCTTTAGGGACGTGGGGTGAGGGCAGTTCTGCCTGTATATGAACCTGGGGGAAGCCAACAGCCAGACACCTGAAAAGGACTTTCTCGATTTAAAAAGGAGGTAATACGGAGAGAAGTGTAGGACCAGTTTAGGCTTATTAGTTATAAAGAGCCACAAAAAGTCAATCCAATAAGTAATCACTGAGAGCCTATTGTGTGATAGTTCTAGGTTTGGCCCTGGCAAGGGATTTTTTTTTTTTTTAAATGAGGTCTCTCTCTGTCACCCAGCTGGAGTGCAGTGTCATGATCATAGCTCACTGCAGCCTCGAACTCCTGGGCTCCATCGATCCTCCTGCCTCAGCCTCCTGAGTAGCTGGGATTGCAGGCACGTGCCACCATGCCTGGCTAATTTTTCTTATATTTTGTAGAGACAGGATCTCATTATGTTGCCCAGGCTGGTCTCAAACTCCTAGCCTCAGGCGATCCTCCCACTTCTACCTCCCATGGTGCTCCCTAGGTGCTGGGATTACAGGTGAGCCACCATGCCCACCAGAGGGATATTTTTTGTTAACAATTAAGTAACACACCCTGAGTTCTAAGACCTAAAGATGTCATGACACATACGAAACAGGTCGCTTGTAATGCAATGCTCACTGTATGTGCCTAAAGAGACTGCACTGATAACAGGGCTCCCGGAAGAACGGAAGGGGAGGCTTCACGGAGAAGGCAGGGCCTGACCAGGTCTTCACACTCACATTAGGACAAGCAGAGCAAACAGGACCAGCCTGGGGTGATTAAGAAGCAGTAATGCTTTTGTGAGAAGTGAGGGGCCCAGCCCCCCAGGAGCGGAGGGCCTGTGTTGGCAAGCTGGTCTATCAGGAAGGGCTGAGTGGAAAAACTCAAGCTCAAAGCATTTTTTTCTATTATCTCACTCAACAGCAATCAACAGAGAAGATTTCTGCGACCAGATGTATGGGGATTTCTCCCAACCAACAAGCGAGCAATCAATTCTACAACAGACACCAGCTGGGTGTCCCCCATTTCAATTCCAACACTATGTACCTAGAGATAATGTCAGATCCCACAGGTTGAGGCTCAGTCCCACAAGACTTCCCCCTGCTTCTGATGCCAATTGTAAACCCCAGGTTGTTTTTCCTGTGCTTCTGACCAATGGAATATAAATCAGGGTCCCATGACACCTCCCTTGGGTTTGATTAATTTGCTAGAGCAGCTCACAGAACTCAGGGAAACCTGTTTACTGGTTTATTATAAAGGATATTACAAAGAATGCACATAAAGAGATGTATAGGGTGAGATACTGGGGAAGGGACACGGAGCTTCCATGCCACCCTCCAGGAACCTGAACACATTCAGCTATCCAGAAGCTTTCCATACCCCATCCTCTTGGACCTTTTATGGAGATTTCGGATTTCGTTGGATAGTCATGATTGACAACTGTGTAGAAATGTGATTGGACAAAATAGGTGTGATCCAATACTAATAGACTGAGTAGGGGGACCCCAGCAAGGGCTATCTGTGCAGATTCTTCTTGGCCTATGTAGCATTCCTTCCCCCAGGGTACAGGGCAGGACCCCTTCTAAAAAGGGGTCCTATGATCTACAATCAAACAAGGTAGGTCAGAGAATTTCTTTATGGAAAGGAGAGGGAACATTAACCTTGGAGAAAAAAAGGAGCAGGTGAAAAGAGGACAGAAGGTCAGAGAGAGATTGTTTCCTGAGGCTGCTCCCGGCCTAAAGTGCCCCAACATTACAACAAGAGCTATGGGAGTTATGAGCCAGGAACCATGGACGAATACCTATATATATATATAATATATCTATATATATCTCTCATAGTATCACAGGCTGTGATGGGCATTTTAGGATGGGGAAGTTCCTAAAGGATAAGAGGAGGAATATGGACTTCTATCCTGTTGGAAGGCAGGGATGGGGTAAGTAGAAGCTTGACATGATGGCGATGATGGATCTGTGATGGGGTGGAGGATGGGTTGCCAGGGAGAGAAATTACAGGCCACAAGCTTCATCAAGGGGCTGCTGGAATGCACCAGCCAGGGGAAGAGCTCCTGGACTCAGGTGGGCAGCAGCAATGGAAAAGCACACTTGAAAACAAGAAGCAGAGCTGAGGTTTTCTAGGCACTAAAACGATTCTGTATGATACTACAATGCTGGATACACAGCATTACACATTTGTCAAAACCCTTAGAACATGCAGCACCAAGGATGAATCCTAATGCAAAATATGGGCTCTGGGTGATAATATGTCCATGCAGATTCATAAATTGTAACAAATGTACCACTCTGGTGCTCATGTTGATAATGGGCAAAGTACTCTGTACTTTCCGTTCAGTTTTGCTGTAAACCTAAAACTGCTCTAAAAAATAAAGACTATTAAAATAAATAACAGGAAGAAGTTGCACATGGGACATGATGGAGAAAATGGCATCAAAGGTGACTCACAGTCCGGGTGACTGGAAGAAGCCTGGTGTCCCCAGCAGACTGGGGAAGTTGGAAAGGGAGGCCTGTTTTCAGAGGTGAGAGAGAGAGAAGCTGAGTTCCACCGGGAACGTGTTGGAATGACGGAGGACAGCCACACAGAGCCGTCTTCAGGCACCTGGAGAACAGCTTGGGACAGGTATGCAGATTAGAGAAAAAAACTCAACATGAAATGTTCTGCTTTTAAACTCAGTGAGAAATTCTCTTTTAAAAAAGGAAAAGCATTGTAACACACTGGAAATAACACTCTTTCCAGCACCCCTGCTGTCTGTGCCATGATTTCAGTTACTTGTAAGAACGGGAACCACAGGCAGTTATGTCAAGTTCATATCTACCCAAAGTGACATCAGTCCAAATATGAAAAACTGGTACACAATTTGAAGGACAAACAGGAAGGAAGACTTCACTTTTGAGCAAGGAGCACCCCCTAAAATGTGCAGGAAGGGCACAATGCATGGGAAGGGTGGTATAGTTGTTCAACTGCAAACAGCCTGGCTATGAATTCACATTCTACCCTTTGCCAAGGGAAATTATCTAATCTCCCTGTGCTTCAGTTTCCTTATCTTAAGCGGGGGATACCTACCTACTTTATGGATCTGCTGGAAAGATCACATGTGCAAACACGGAGGTATGTGCCCGGCTCTCACTGCACCAGATGTAGTCACTGTTCATGCTCTGCCTTAGACTCTTCCAGGCCCCCCGATGTGAAAAATGGTGAGGTGCCTTCCTCATGATCACAGAGCATTTGTTCCTTTAAAAAATTTTTCTATTCAAGTATCTTTTTTGTCAGATAGGATAATACTATCTAGAGAACAGAATATTTTAAATCTATATGCTCTGAAACACAGCCCAAGGATGTGAAACACACACTGTGGCCATTCCCTGCAAGCATCAGATCATTTACTCATGGTTGTCCAATGCCTGGCCTTGATCCAAGAAGCCTAAGGTAAGTCATACAGAAAGTCCTTTTAACAGTGAAGGAAAGGCCGGGCATGGCTGCTCATGCCTATAATCCTAGCACTTTAGGAGGCCGAGGAGGAAGATCACTTAAGGTCAGGAGTTTGAGACCAGCCTGAGCAAGAATGAGACCCTGTCTCTACAAAAGGTAAAAAAATTAGCCGGGTGTGGTGGCGTGCATTTGTAGTCACAGCTACTCAGGAGGCTGAGTCAGAAGATCGCTTGAGCTCAGGAGTTTGAGGTCGCAGTGAGCTATGATGATGCCACTGCACTCTAGCCTGAGTGACAGAGCAAAACTTTGTCTCAAAAAAAAAAAAAAGTGAGAACAATGCCAAAGTTACTATTCTTAAGCTCTTATTTGCCAGCAGTACTGACTATGATCCAAGGGCAGTTGACATGTGTCTGTCTACAGACTCAGTTTGGCAAAGTTCTCAAAACAGAGGTAGCAGTTTTTCAAGGTTTCCCAGCCAGCATCCAGTCTGCACCTGGTTGTAAATCATTAAATTGGCTTCCCGGAATAGGAACTTTCCTGTGTGTTTGGGCAGAAGGAGCTCAGTTTCTCAGAGTCTGATCATCCAAAGACAAGAACCCAGAGCTATGGTAATGTTGCCCCCCAACCCAGCTGGTGACCTTTGGGGGGCAGCAGAACAGCCCACCTTCTCCCCAGGTCTTCCAAGTGCCACTCTACAGTAAGAGCTGCTGTACCCGTAAGAAAGGGGAAGGTAACTATGGTGTGGTAGAAAACTTGCTTGTGTGTTTGTATCTTCCAAGGAGTGTAGGCTCCCTACAAAGCCCTTTGTTCTGCCCTGTACTTTGATCGATGTGGGTTTCTAAGTCTAAGAGAAGAACTGGGAAGTAGCCACAGTTACAGAGGGAAAGATTGGAGCTCATGTAAAAGCTAGCGGGGAGGGAGTGAGGGGCAGGGACGAGAGGCAAGGGAGGGACAGGAAGCTGTAAAAGGTCAGGAGCCCCACATAGTGACTCCTCCCCTAACCCAGTAAAGTCATGTGGTGGGGTGCATTTCTCCATCAATGAGGGAAGGGGCCGAGTCTGTGTCAGGGCTGACACCAGAGTAAGAGAGCAAGACCACATGAGCCCTCCCCCACACCCCAGGGAATTAACAGAAAACCTGGGCAGGGCTCAATAAGCTCTCTGAGTAACAGGAACCCAGATAACACCTGGGTTAAAAGACATTGTTGGTCTTTCTTCCCCAAAAGTAATTAAACATAGTCTGATTGTACTATTTAACATCTAAACGCCACAGGAATGCCCTGAAAAGCAAAGAATTCAGGAGCATTCACCCACATCTGTGTTCACCTCACAGGTCACACAGCCCCAAGTTCTTCCAAGGAAAGGTGGTAAACTGGGGCCACAACAAACAAGCGCAGTTGATAATTCCAATCCCCAGACAGTCAAGCTTGTGCAGTGTGATCCCACCCCAACTGTCTCCCATCTGCCCACAGCCCTGGCCCAGCCACCAGGCTCAGCCATTTACACGGACACATGGCAGGACTGGAGCAAATCAGGGGAGCAGCATGTCCCAATGTATGTCCTTTGGAAGATTACTCTGGCTGCCTTTGGGAAAATAGGTCAGAGGGGAGCAAAGCAGAACGAGAGAGACTCAATCAGAAGCTAACATGAGAGTAATGAGGGGGCACCTGTGATTAGGGGGCAGGGTGTCGGAATCGGAGAATCAAGTAAGACTTTGAGAGGGCTCAGATGTGGGGTAAAGATGAGAAACAGCTCCCAGGTTTCTGGTGCGCATGAATGGATGGAGAGCGGAGGCCTCTGTTCAGAAAGGGAAGGCTGGAGGAGAGGTACCGGGGCAGAGGAAGAATGACCAGAGTCCACAGAAGCCAAGTGTCCAAACCCAATCTGTACGGGCACCTCCATGCTCCCTTACCTCATTTTGTCTTCTCAATTGTGTTCTTTTCCTTACAGGAAAAAACTCTGTAGGGTCTAAGTGTCAGGCCCTACAAAACTGGGGAGGGGAGGATCAACAGCACTGGGCAAGTTAATCTGAGATGTCTGTGACACATGCAAGGAGCCACAAATTCAGCATTCAATGTCGAAACCTGCAGTTCTCGAGAGACAGCTAGACATCTGCATCAGGGAATTAGTGGTTTATCAATAATACTTAAAGTCATGGAATAAAACCAGCTTGTCCAGTGTTTGTCAGGGCCTCTGGGTCACTCAGGAATAAGCTACAGATTCACAGGTCTCATCCCAGACCTACTGAATTAGAATACTGAGGCCCAGAAATCTGTCTTAACAAGTTTCCCAGATAATTCCTACAGATAAAAATGTTGGAAAACCACAGATCTAGGGAGAGAGTGCAGAGAAGAGTAAGAGGACCCAGGACAAGCCCTGAGGAGCTGCTAATTGCAGGGATCAGGGATCAGAGGAACAGGCAAGGGAACGGAGTAGGTAGGAGTGGCCAGAGGAGAGGAAAGCTGACGAGTTCAGAGCCACAGCAGCAGAAGGTAAAGAAGGGGGGTGGAGGGAGATGCATCAGAGGACAGTGAGGACTTGAGTGGAAAATCATGTGCAGTCAGGGCCAGGCAGGCCACATTGAGCCCAGTGCAAGTAGAGAAACCCCGGGGAGAGGCACAGAGAAGGGGAGTTAGAGACCTCAAAGCCCTTGGGAGATAAGGAAAAGGGCAACATTGGTCTCTGACTTCGCAGGTGCACGCAGCTGCCTTTGAGTTGTCTGTGGTATCCTTGCAATAAGCCCCCACTGCTGATGCTAACTTTAGAGAGAGGGGATCTCTCTTCCTTATAACCAGCCATAGCTAAAGCACAAAGGGATGAATGAGCAAGAACACTGTAAATCTTGAAAGAATAGTGAAAAAGGCTTTCAAAGTCTTTTGGTGATCTGCCACCAACAGAGCTGAAGCTAATGCATTCTAATTCCCAGTAGCTGACTTTAGCTGAGGAGAATCCAAATCACAGTGTTATCTCTGATCTCCCTTGAGGGTCCTCTCTCTCTCTCTCATTTCTGACACTATCAGAAATAGATCTTGCCTAGAGATGGCGAAACTGGGGTCAGGGCTCCAAGTACAGCCTTTGTGGGTACACAGCAAAATGGTCACAGGAACCGAGGTGCAGGGAAGTAGCAGAAAACGTGTGGAAAGAAGCCGTGCTGGTGAAAACAAAGGACAAGAGCACACAACACACAAGATGAGTAACAGATCACACCAGGGTTGCGGGCCGTATTTGGTGGATAGGCAGGCCAGGCTGAGTTGCACTGTGCTTAAGAGAGCAGCTGTGCAAAAACATGAAAGAGGAGGCTGCCTGCAGGCAGAGGGAGGCCATCCGAATGGAAAACAGTGCTAAGGAACCCCACCTTGGGGTTGCAAAGGAGGTACCTCCCACTGTCACTGCTGGTGTCAAGCTGGGGTAGGGTCTGTCTCCTGCCTGCAAAGGAGGTGGCTCTCAAGGCCATTTTAGGGCAAGTGCCCCACACAGGTGACAACTCTATAAGGTTCTGGACCCAGGAAGCTTAAGTTGTGTCTTTCCACATTTTCTCTAATACCAAAGGAACTATAGCCAACGCTACAGGGGCCTTTGCAGAATCAAGAAGCATAAAGAGGTGCAAAGAAGAAAAATGCATATCTGAGACAGAAAAACAGGAAAGAATAACCTTGCACCACCGACCTTAAAGTCAGAATCTCTAAAGTTTTACATCTACTTCATGGTTTTTCTAAATAAGCCAAGATAAAGCCCTGGTTGTCCATGACACCAGTGAAAAAATGTATAACCCAGCCCCCAAATTACAGCGTTTTATAACCTACGTGGATTATGTTTGAGGATCAGAAGTAAAAACCTCAGAATCTTATACCTAATAATGTACCCAGTATGGCTTTTAAATTTTCCCTTAATAGTTGTATCAGAGAAAGTGTCATCTTGGCTCTAAAAGCAAACACAATGGTCAGAATCTTAAGGTAGAGTGCTGAAGAAAAAAAATGGGTATGGGAACAGCTGTAGGTTCAAATCATGAAATATCTGTCTCGTTCAAGTCATGAAATATCTCTGAACTGGAGGAAATGGCTGCAATAATTCCTATTTCACAGGATTAAACGGGACAATGTAAATCAAAGTGGCCAGGGCAGTGTGTGGTACATAATGAGTACTAAACAGGTGTCCCCCTCTCCTTCCTAAAACATGTCAGCATGCCAAGCAAATATAAAATGTTCCTGGAAGCAAGTCAGAAAGCTTTATCACACTCCCTGGACACAGGACTGGTCCTAGGCAAAGTCTGTCTTTGGTCTTTGGTGTCCCTTTTTTTTCCCTCACCCCCTTTTCTGTTCTCCCACCACCAGGAATCCAAGGCTTCCTAATGGAGGGCACCTTGGCAGCTATTAGGAATTTAATAGGAATTTCCAGCCTGAGTCTGAAAGGGACACTGGAGTTCCCTTTTTTATCTTTCTAAGGGATCCAGACTGCCTGGCTGTGGGGGTACGGGGGCGGGGGGACAACAGGCCTGTGCAGTGACTCATGCCTGTAATCCTAGCGCTCTGGGAGGCGGAGGCGGGAGGATCACTTCAGGTCAGGAGTTTGAGACCAGTCTGAGCAAGAGTGAGACCCTGTCTCTACTAAAAATAGAAAAATTAGCCAGGCATGGTGGCGCACACCTGTAGTCCCAGCTACTCGGGAGGCTGAGGCAAGAGGATCCACTTGAGCCCAGAAGTTTGAGGTTGCAGTGAGCTATGATGACGCCACCGCACTCTAGCTGGGGCAACAGGGTGAGCCTCTGTCTCAAAAAAAAAAAAAAACAAAAAAAAAAGAAAAAATCCTCCAAGGACATCTACGTACGTAGTTCATCGTAACTTCTACTGTTAACCAGCCAGATTTCTTGAATACAAGAGAATATACACATTTTTAACTACACAGGTGAATAACATGATATCTGGACTGTTAATGCCAGAAAGCCCAGGTTAGACATTCACTGTGTGTTTTCTTTTGGCAGCGTGGAGGAAGCGGGTGCTGAGAAAACACCAGTGAACATCTATGAAAGGGTAACAGAACTAGTTTTGTGCTATACCCAGGAAATGAAACTAAATTGAGAGATGCATGCTGATTTTTTTAAGTGCTTAAGGACCACATAATCTTGGGTAAACACCCTTCTGAACTAAGCAATATTCTTGCTATTAATGCATACAACTTCTACCTTCAAGAGTGGAGGCTGGGACAAACCTTTGAAATGAATAGCCAAAAAGGAAGCTGGGAATACTCACCTGGAAATGCAAAGGACCAAGTCTTCCACTCAGGTGGAGACCATCCCCTACCCAGGGAACCCAGCTGGGAGGCTCTAGGCAGGAGGGCCCTATTAACCCTTTAAATCATTTTTTTTTTTTTACAGGTATTCTTAAGTATTGTTTTTGTTTTTCAGTATTAGATACTCATTTTTTTTAATTTCTCATTTTGGTACTTTTTTAGAAGTTTAAAATTATTTCAAAATCTAAAATTTTTAAAAAATAGGAATATATTGCTGAAATCCCCTATAATACCATTCCCTTTCTAATTGTACTCTCCATAGGTAATGACTGTCTACAATTAGGGGCATATCCATCTAGATTTTATTTGTTCAAAAATTGAGATCATACATCTCCTCCTGTTCGGCACTTTTTCATTATTTAATACATGTTATTGACTGTGTCCCCTCCAAATTCATACAGTAAAGCCCTAAACCCCAATGTGTTGGTACTTGGAGATAGGCCTCTGGGAGGTGATTAGGTTTAGATGAGGTCAAAAGGGTGGGGCCCTCATGATAGGATTAGTGGCAGAAGAGACAGCAGAGAGCTTGTTCTCTTTCTCTATCTACCATGAGGACACAGCAAGAAGGCAGCTATCTGCAAGCCAGGAAGAGAGAGCCCTCACCAGGAACCGAATCAGCCAGCCTCCAAACTGTAAGAAATAAATTTCTGTTGTTTAAGCCACCCAGTCTATGGTATTTTGTTATGGCAGCCAAAACTGACTACTATAATGTATAATGGACATTTTCCATATCAGCTCATTTATAGCAACTTCTTTCTTTTTTCAAGTAGGCAAGTATTTCTGAGGGATAAGGTCCTAGAAGTAGAAGTATTGATGAGAAAGTATGCAAATTTTAAAATGTTATAAACATTGCCAAAGTGCCTTTCCAAGAGATTGTACCAAGTTATACTCCCCCCAAAAGTATATGATGACAATCTACTTTCCCACACTTTCTCCAACACTGGATATTGCCTAAGCAAAAATGGTTTCATGGCTGTTTTTAATCCATACTTTTCTGATTATTAATGAGGTTAAGCGTTTTTGTATACATATGTAAATTACCTATTAACAGCCTTTGTCCATATTCCTATTAGATTATTTTTTCCTATTGATTTCTCAGAGTTCGTGCTTGTTGCCAACTATGTGCTCTACTACTTGTCATCTGCCTTTTAACTTTGTTTACGGCATCTTTTCCCTCACTGAAGTATAATGTTTCATGAAATTAGGTCTATCAATATTTTCCTTTATGGTTTCTGAGTTTTATTAAACTTGAGAGGTCTTTCCTACCCCAAAGTTATTCATAAAAACCATCTTCTATATCCATAATTTTGGTTTTGACATTTAATCTTTAATCTAAATGGAATTTACAATATTTTTGTGAATGGGATGAGGCAGGGATGTAATTTTTTCCCAAGTGGACAGCCAACTGTCCCAACAGACTGTACCACAGTCAATTTTATCTTATACTCAGTTCCTACCTTTACAATGGAACCATCTCTGGACTTCCTAATACTGGTCCCAGGTGGTATATTTTCATAGCTGGCTGAACAAGCCCCTCCTCAGTATTCTTTTTCAAAAATGTATTGCCTATTTTTACAAATCTGTTTTCCCAGGTAAACCTTATTATCAGTTTGTAAAATTCAAGCCACGATAATGGGCTGGCCTAAATTAATAAAGGTCTTATGACCTATTAGTCTTCTTTTGCCATTGGAGCATCAACCTGTAGCCAGGAGATAGCCTTACTTCCCAGTGAGTCACACACTACACAGAAATCTCAGACTTCAGGGAATTTCATTTGAATTTGCAAATCTCTCAGCAAAAACTTTCCAACACTACAATTTTACTAAGAGGTCTGAATGGCTGCCTTGTGCCTCAACCAATGCATGCTCTGAAACTTTCCTCTTCTCTCCAAACAGCTTACATTCTCCTGGCTTATCTCTCTCAGAGTTGTATATTCCTATCCTAAATCAGAGTATAGTGGCTCAGCTAATAAGATAACATGCCAAAAGATGCTGTATTTTGAAAGGCGCTTCCAGGAAGCTTCACTGGTCTCTCATGTGCTGTGGCAGCCTGGTGGGAGAGCTGGGGGTCTTTGGCATAATTTATTAATTTCATAATTAATTTAATTATTATTAATTATTTTTAATAAAGATATAAAAATAAAATACATTTAGAAGTAAATATGTGAAGATGTGAAATAACGTGATTAGCACTGACTCAACTGCTCATCCGGTTTCTTCTGCCAGTCCATTTCATTCTCACTTATAGTGAGAATTATTAATTTCATAATTTTAATTTATATACTTATATTTTATATACTTATATTTTATATATTATATATTTTATATATACTTATATATTTATATAATTTTAATTTATATTTATAATTTCATAATTTTAATTTATTTTTAATTTCATAATTATTAATTTCATAATTTCATAATTTATTCACCTGGCACCACTTACATCACAGGGAACTATGTGGGTATAATGGAAAGAATATGAGACTGGAAGTCGGGAGACCTGAGTTTGAGTCCCCTTTCTACCTCTAATTAGCTATGTAGTTCAGATTAACTTATTCTGCCTCTCCACTAGACCTCAGTGGGCTCATTTGTAAAATGAGATTATTGGAATATGATAGTCATTACTAACCTTTCCATCATGGGTGATTCTTTAAGAATTGAAGAAAGCTATGCATTCTCTCCCCCAGAATAATGTACTTTTGCACATGAACATGAAATCATATAATTGTGGGGGGGTTCACAGACCCCCATAAAGCCTATCCACAGAGTCTAGATCACTGAGGCCTACTACAAACTTTTAAAAACAAAGAGAATACAACAGAAAAATATACAGAATCACAAAGTCTTAAGTAAATGAAACCCTGCGTAGGCTAGACCCTGTTCTGAACCAGTTGTCTGCCTTTCGTAAGTGGTTGTGACAGCCCTGACACCAAAAGAGGAAAAAGAAGTCATTTCCACTAGCAAAGTGAACCCTTAAAATTAAATCAGCGATCCTAGGGCTGAGAAAATACATTGAATGCACCAAAGTAGAATTGCTGTTGTAGAACACTAGCATTACTCTTTAATTAATATACTTTTATTTGAAAAAGAATGAAGGTGTTTATTTCTAGTTTCAGGATACCAAACTCACGTGGCCTTCCCATTACTAAAATAAGGGGAAGTGTGTACCAGTCCAGAGGGGTGGGGAGAGAAGCAGTGTGCCAGTCAAGAGACCCCCTGGTGAGGGGCAGTGTCAGCCTGAGCAGGTCCCACTCTTTCAACACCAACGTGATGTGGTAACCAGGAAGTGAGAATTAAATGGACTGGCAGAAGAAACCGGATGAGCAGTTGAGTCAGCTAATCACGTTATTTCTCATCTTCACATATTTACTTCTAAATGTATTTTATTTTTATATCTTTATTAAAAACAGCCCTGGCTGGGCACAATGGCTCACACCTGTAATCCCAGCACCTTGAGCCCAGGAGTTTGACACCAGCCTGGACAACATAGTGAAATGCCATCTCTACAAAATGAATTTTAAAAATCAGCCAGGCATGGTGGTGAGCGCCTGAAGCCCCAGCTGCTGGAGAGACTGAGGTGGGAGGCTTGCTTGAGCCCAGGAGTTCAAGGCTGCAGTGAGCTATGATCCCGCCACTGTACTCCAGCCTGGGCTGCAACAGAGCGAGACCCTGTCTCAAAAATTTAAAAAATAGGATAAAGTAAAATAAAAAAATAAAAGCAGCCCTATCAGCCAATCTCAAGTCTACCATTCCTTTAAAAAAGAAAATAAAGGTCCAGCTACATACTTGCCTTAGGAATGGGCATCACTGGGAGTGACGCAGAACCTCGGAGTGAGTCCCTCACCTCCACTCTCTTAGTGAGGAGTCCCATTAGAGGTGGTCAGTAGTCCAGGGGTCGGTCCCTGTTCTCACTGGCCACCACCTTAGCCCCTCCAGTCCAACCTACTCCCAGGAGAGGAGGGGGAGTTCATGCAATCCAAACCCAGGTCCCACGGCCCCACCCAAGACTGGACAGAACTCTGGAGCGGGGGGTCAGAAACCCACAGGTTCTAGGCCTGTTTCTGCTCCCATCTGGCTGAATGACCCTGGTGACCACACTCCCCTCCCCCAGCCTTAGCCTCCCTGTCTGTAAAATGCAAGGTTTGATGGCGATCACGTGCAAGCCTCCTTTCTGCTCTAAATTTCTAATTCCGTTATTCCTAAGTGTAAACGTGTCTTGCAGAAATAGACAAACAGGACATGTTGCTCTCCCTTCCGTGACCATCCCCCTCAATAATCAGTGTAATTTTAGAAAAGTATGATGCATCTATAACCGAAAAACAGGCTGTTGCTTTTCCTGTCACCAAACCTGATAATCAGTCAATGTGAATTTTCCCTCAGGCCTTTTGCCTAAATCCCACAATCCCATGAAAAACCCTGCCGACCCCTCCCAATTTCTAAACTCAAAGCTACCGTTTCGTGAAGAATAATAACGATAATAAAATACCCACCCAAACCCGGCCTGGTGTAAGGTGCCACAGCACTTCTTCTGGAATCCAGAATTTCAGTCTGCCCCACCCTCTCCCAGGTGTGTTTTGAGCCAGGAACCCCCGGATCGACACGTTCCCCCTCCCTCCCCCGGCAAACAAGCCCACCATTTCCCCCTCCCCCGCACACCTCGCTGGAAAGACCGCAGCTCCTCGGCTCCAATCCCAGGGGACCCAAACCTCTGCCGAGCCCGCCGGGGAGCGGGCACCCGGGCGCAGCAGGAAGGGCCCCGCACCTCTGGAAAGGAAGGGGCTGCCGGCTCGTCCCCCGGCCGCGGTCCCCACCCCAGCGGCGCACGGGGGGCCTCCCCGCAGGTCCCCTGTCACTTACAGGCAGCTCCTCCCCGCGGGGCAGGTCAGGGCAGGGCCAGGCACGGCCGGCGGGCGGGCGGGCTGCCGAGTTTGCTGACTCAAAGGCGCGGCGGCGGCGGCGGCGAGCGCCCAGGAGCGCACCCGAGCGCAGCCCCGCGCTCCCCGCGCACGTAGCGGCCCCGCGCCCGCGCCCGCGCCCAGCGCCCGCCGCCCGCGTGTGGCCGCCGGGCCTCCTGCCTGCGCGGTCCCCTTTGGAATCACCACTTGAAAGCCACCTTGAGCTTCCTAACCTCGTCCCTTTAGTTAGGGAGAGGACTGCAGATGGGGAGAGGGATGGATAAATAATGTGATGAACAAGAGGGGCAGAATGTTAATAGTGGAGCCCAGGTGGTGGGCATATGGGTGTTCACTGTAAAATTCTTTCAACTTTTCTGTATGTTTAAAATTTCTTATAATAAAACATTTGGGGGAAAATCTATGAGATCTGCCAAGGAACCTAAATCAGGAAAGCATTTCCCAAATATCACCTCGGGCTGGGTCTGACCCACCTGTTTACGTGGAAAATCGCAATAATCACTTAAACTGCTAGTGGGTGACTAAATGACACAGAATTAATAAACGTAGCCTAATATTTCACTTTTCAAGCATGAATTTTCCCATTAGACACAGCTTGCTGCCTATTGTTATTTAGGAGCCATTCCAGGCCTACCTGAAAATACACATGTCTATACTCCACATCTACATTGATTCCACAATAAAACTTCTGAATATACAATGTTGTGTCTTAACATCTTGGATCCCAAACTTGTACTGCTGAGCCCTGAATCATTGGTTTTAATTTCCTAAAACTGCACCCAAGTCTTAACACACAAGTGAATGTAACCTTGATTACTTTTGAAAATTAAATTAAAATGTATTTTTCAAATTCTTGTCCCTGTGCTCCACAAAGAAAAGCATTGACTGGAAAACAAACTGCAGCATGTGTCTAAAGTCCTCAGAGATTCTGCAATATTAAAATCTTTCTGAATTTATTGTCAAGTGCATGATTTTACAACTGTAGACAGAGCAACAACCAACCCTTGGAGAGTCTACAGGAAGTCATTTAAGTATCTGTTAAAATTATGGCCCTAACAGAAAGGTAGAATGTGAAAAGAACTCGGAATAGAATGAAGCAATAAGAAATTATTTTAATCCAATTCAGCCGTGTAACAGCCAGGTTCTATTTCTAGTTTAAGAATAATAACTCGCAACCCAAATCCGGGGGGCTGACCTGAGTGACTGTCGCCTTTTTTAGCTTGTAGTATTTTTGCTTTACCATCCATCAGTGAGGTTTGGTAAAAACTGAAAGTCTAATGGTGGTTAAGAAACCCTGCCTGCTGATAAGGTCACCATAAAAGTTGCTTTTAAGAAGAAATATCAAAATTCTTAGTATGTGAGCATTTTTTTTCTTTTCTTTTCTTTTTTTTTTATTTTTTCTCCTTTCTTTGACACATCTATGGTTGTAAGTAGGTGAGCATTTTAATCCTGGAAAGACTGGACTGAGTATGAAAAGTTTCAGAGTCAAGCCCATAATATTGACACTTTGATTTAAAGAAGCTGAGCATATTTGGAATTCTGTGCGCACGTGATGTTAAAGAGAACTTGGCCTATTGGAGTAAACATTTGCCTTGCACTTTTAAGTTTAAAAGTGTAATTTAATAGATACATGTATGCTAATGATCTTAAGATAAAGTCTTGCTAAGTTAAACAGTATTGGAGCACTCACTAGAATTTAAGCTTTACCACATTTATCAATTTAATTAGATGTTGAATTACTTGTTAATCAGACAAAGAGCTTAACATGGGAAACAAATATATTAAATCTGTGAATGAAGTTTAAAATGTTTAGAGGTGATTATGTTTGTTAATAGGATCAAACATTAATCAAATGCCTCTTTGGTTGTTAAAATTTGCTAGAGTTATAAATAGAAAATAAAATTAGTAAGTGTTATTGTAAAATATATATTTGGCATACAGTTCCTAAAATCCTACATGGGGCTGAAGATTGAGTTGATCGATCACCCATGGCCAATGGTTTAATCAACCATGCCTACGTAATAAAGACTCCATAAAAATACAAAAAGAACAGAGTTCAGAGAGCTTCCTGATATCCGAACACACGTGGGTTCCTGGAGGGTGATGCGTCAGGGGACAGCTTGGAAGCTCCAGAACCTTTCCCATCCCTCACCCTATGCATCTCTCCATCTGTATCCTTTGTAATGTCCTTTATAATAAACCAGTAAACATAAGTAAGTGTTTCTCTGATTTCTGTGACCTGCTCTAGCAAATTAATCAAACCCATGGAGGGGGTCGTGGGATCCCCGATTTATAGCCGGTCAGTCAGAAGCACAGGTCAAACAACCTGGAGCTTTCAATTGGCAGCGGAAGTGAGGGGCAGTCTTGTGGGACTGAACCTCAACCTGTAGGACCTGACAGTATCTCCTGATAGTGCCAGAATTGAACTGGGTTGGAGGACACCCAGCTGGCTTCTGCTGCAGAATTGACTTGATTGCTCATGACCACACATATTTGATCACAGAGGTCTTCCATGTTGATCATGGAGTGAGAACAGCAGAAAAACCATTTTTCCACACGGTAAACCAAACTTTAAAAACTAAGGAAAAATTATACTATTAAACTTGTAACGTTAATAAATCAAATATTCTAAAAATAACATCAAGACCAGTCGTGGTGGCTCAGGACTGTGATCCTAGCACTCTGGGAGGCCAAGGCAGGAGGATCGCTTGAGCTCTGGAGTTCAAGACCAGCCTGAGCAAGAGCAAGACCCCGTCTCTACTAAAAATAGAAAAAATTAGCCAGGTGTGGTGGCAATTGCCTATAGTCCCAGCTACCAGGCAGGCTGAGGCAGGAGGATCGCTTGAGCCCAGGAATTTGAGGTTGCAGTGAGCTATGATGACACCACTGCCTTCTAGCCAGGTGACAGAGCAAGACTCTGTCTCAAAATAAATAAATAAATAAATAACATTAAAATAATATTTTCTGTGCACAAAAACTATTGGAGGCACAAAAAAATTTCACATAACAACGATTACCATTTCTGTCTCTCTGGGCATAATTTCTTTATGCTGGGGGAAAGCGGTATTTTATATCTGTGTCTCATAGAATACCTTCTCAGTTCTTTGCATTTAGGATTATGTTGGGAGCATTTGAGAAACTCACTTCCTTGTTATATTTGTGGTGGATACACCACTGGCAAGCATTCACTCAGCCTTTACTCACCGAAATCCTGCCTCAAGGGTGGCTTCCATGGACAGGCTGACGGGGTTCAAATCCTAGCTTTAGTATGGGACTGTGGGAAAATAAACTTTCTGTGCCTCATTTCCCCACCTGAAAAAGATGATAATAAGAGCACCAGCTTCATAGGGTTGTTGTGCACGTTAAATGAAATAACCCAGAGAAAACTCTCAGAACTGTGCTGGGTACATAGTAAGTGTTCAGTAAATTTTAGCTGTTATTATATTAATAACTTGATCCTGTTCTCTAATCTGTACCATCTCCAAGCCAAGTGCACTTAGTTAGACACATTATGGAAAGCCACCTCCACCCCCTGTCCTTCCTCAATCTCTTGGGAAAATTGCAAAATCCAGACAGTAAAAATGGAAGTTGCCTGAACTCAGTGTTCAGAAATTGTAATTAACTGATACTATACATAACATTATATTTAAAACACTTTACCCTTAAATTTACATGAATGGTCCTGCCTTCTTGAGAAACACTATCACAGGAGATATTTATAATGTACAGAAGACGGTTTTTATCATTCACCAAACAATAATGGGATATGAGGAAAAATTTTAAAATTAACAAATAATTTAGATTTTTATTTCCGATCTTACGATCATAATTACTTTTTTTAAAAGCATGAAAGCATATAGATTAATGTGGTTACATATAACCACTCTTGAATATCAATCTAATACGGTTTTTCAAAATATTTATCCTATGCACCTCTCCCCAAAAAAGACTGAGAAAAAGTTTTGAGCCAGCTTACCTATTTGTAAGATAAAGAGGTTTAGACTTCTCATCCGTCTACCTCCCCCACCTTCCTTATTTTTGTGAGTGGACTACTATTCTCCCAGTTAACACCCCAAACCTGCTAACTGTGGCACTACCTTTGACCCGCTCCCTTCCCTTGATCCACTTCTGGTCCAAGTCCCATACATTTCATCTCCGCCAGATTGTAACTGGCTCCATGAACAAAAATGCCTTTTTGTAGTTCTCTTACGTTTCAAGTTCCCAGGCCAGTAAGATTTGCTGACCCGAACTTTGTAACTTTCTGTTTCACTGATCCATTCCTTTTTGAATTGTTTTTCCAGAAATGGCAGAACATCCTTGCAGCCACGAGATAATTACAAGGCTTTACTTACACCACCTGATTGCTCAGAGAAGTCAAGATAAGCAACACCACCGCAAATCTTGCTCAAGGACCCACTGAGCAACCTACTCACCCACAACCCACACGAACACAAGACTAAAAGGATGACCAGTATTACCCCCATGCTCTTTATACTACTAAAATCTCCACCCTGGGAGGGGCTTATCTGCCATTTATTGATCACATGATATATGTGCCAGTATGATTTCTTGCTGCACTTGTGTGCTCTGTACTCCACCCCAAACATGTAATGATGCTCACTCACTTCATGCATTATTCATTTCATCTCTAGAAAAAACCCTGACCCCATCAATTGGGGAGGTGGATTTGAGGCAGTCCTCCCACCTCCCGGTTGACGTACTCTGCAATAAACTTCCTTCCTTCCTTGACAATCCTCATTGTCTCAGTAACTGGGTTTCTGCGCAGTGAGCAACTGAGCCTAGGAACAAAAACTCCTTTGCGGGTTCATTGACAATAGCCTCTCTTCAGTGGTTTTCAAACATCTTTAGCAATAGGACGTTTTTGTCAAATGAACCCCATTTATAAAATAGAAAAACAGTATTTCATAACTATGCATTTGTTTGATGAATTCAATTTTGTAGCATTTGCTTATTGTAAAGAAATCAATGACCACCGGAAGCTGTTTCAGTGAACACCAGCATTTGAAACTAGGGGTTTGTGAATAATCATTGGAATCTCCTATCAGTGTCAACATCCAATTTTTTTCTCTATTTGATTGCTCAATATTGAGAAAATTCTAATTTAATCAAAGGACTAGTTGCAAACTGTAACAGTTTGTAAACAATTTAGGATTTTCTTCAATCTAAACTATTCATGAATTTGAAAAAGGAGTAGTTGAAATTTTAGTTTCAAAGATGAAGCACTAAGAATATCTAACACATCCTCGAATTTTATCACAAATAGAAAATGCAGGTATGAAAATAAATCCTTCTACGTGCTAAAATGTCTATAATGGGAATTATCACCAAAAGACACGCTGCATGTTCACCTGTCCTTATACCACGACAGGAGCACATACTAAGGCAGAGAGGTGGGCACCTTGCCCAGTACGGCACAAGACTTACCCATGGGATGCATGCTGCAGTGATGTCCTGCCCCTTTTGCTCTATCAAAATAGCTTCATTCCTTAGAAGGAAAAAAAAGAAGAAAAGAAAAAAACCAAAATAAGCTTTGCATGATCAAAGACTGCATTTTAAAAGCCTTTGTTTCAATGGCAAATTTTATTTTGTTATTACAAACTAAAGTTAATAAATTGGTTAGTTGAAACTGACAAAAACAAAACAAAGTTTAGCATTACTGAGCATATGGAACATAAACCCAGTCCCAATCATCCAATGTCTAGGCCTTTGATATAAATTGCAGTATGGTAGAATTAGCACCGTCAGTCAACCAAAGAACAGGAGACCAGTAGAGAAGCCACCCACTCGGATGGAGCAGCTCAGGGTTCACGCTCTACATGTGCCGTAGCCTTTAAGTTCCTATACACGTGGTACTAGTTCTGGATATTGGGTGCATTACAATCAGTGACCACGTGGAGGTAAGAGAGTGCAGTGGTTAAGGCTCAGGCTGTAGTGCCAAAAAGCTTCCTTCTAAGACCAGAGTTTCTACTTAGTAGCCAGAGAACTTCACCAAGTCACTTCACCTCTCCAAGCCTCAGTTTTCTTATCGGTAAAATAGTACCTACCCCATAGGTTTGTGGTTAGGAGATAATATAATAGATTATAAATTACTTAGCCCAGTACTGCAGCAGAGTAAGAAGGAGCTTTATAAATATTACTTAGATATAATTGTTTTTAATACTTATCTTATCTGTCCTGAATAGTCAGGTAATATCCAAATCTCATGACAACTCTTACAGAAGAGAATATGCTTATACTCATTTGTACAATTTTCTGTGAATGAGCATGCACAGACTGAAATTTTTTTTAAGCAACCAGTATATGTATGAAATATCTCTGAAAGGATAAAATTCGGTGAAGAGAAGTAAGGGGCTAGGGGCAAGAGTGGGAGGAAGATTACTTTTTGCTCTATATCCTTTGAACGATTCAAATGTTATATGGCATACATTCAAAAATACATGAACAAAGAGCCAAGCACTGAAGGTATTACAGGGGTGGCAAAACTCCACCTCCATCTTCTGTTAGGCTGGGCTGGAGAATTAAATTGACATAAGGCAAATTAACAGGAGAAAAGCATACAAATTTATTTAATATAAGCTTTACACAGCTCAGGAGCCGCCATAAGGAAATGAAGACCCACAGAAGCAGTTAGAGTCAATTGCTTACGTAACTGCATTGGGCAAAGAGTGGTAAGTTGTGAAAAAAATGACTAAATTTATGTGCGGAGGCTAAAAGATCAAGTTATTTTAACAAGGCTGTACAGAATTTTTTAGGTTTTGAATTCCTGTCCTTGATAAGAATACTGTATCTTTCACATGGGAATTTCATCTACTGCTTTTAAGAAACAGAATGAAGGTCCGAGTGATCTTCTTGCACCTGTTTGGTTTTGTTTGTTTTTTGTGGTTTTCTTTTTTTGTTTTTTAGGTCTTTTTTAGTGCCTTTGATTCAAAATAGTCAATATGCCAAAGCAGCATATTTTGGGGTGGCATATTCTTAACTCCTTCAATATGAACAGACAATTCACAAAAGAGGAAGTACCAATATCAAATAAACATAAAAGGAGAATCCATTTTCAACTGTTAGCTTAGTCAAACATTTTTTAATTGAGAGCATCACATGTTGACAGTTGTTTTCATGGTCTGCTCATGAGAGTGTAAGTTGGAAAAGCAATTGGCAGTGTCCTAGCAAAACTAAAATCGAGTATGGCTTATGGCCCAACAATATCACTTCTTAGTATCTGTCCTACAGAAACCCTCACACACGTACCTGAGAAGATATGTACAAGGGTGGACGTTGCAGTGTTGTTTGTAACAGCAAACAAACGGAAGTAAGTTAAATGTTCACCAATACAGGAATGCTTAAATAATCTACAGTCCATTCATAATGTGGAATATTATGCATCAAATTAAAAAATGAGGTAAGTCCAGCACAATTCACAATTGCAAAGATGTGGAAACAACCCAGGCAGGTGCCCATCAATACACGAGTGGATTAATAAAATGTGGTATATGTATACCATGGAGTATTACTCAGCAATAAAAAAACAATGGTGAATTAACACATCTGGTATTATCCTGGTTGGAGCTAGAGCCTATTCTTCGAAGCGAAGTGTCACAGGAATGGAAAAACAAGCACCACTGGTACTCACCATCAAATTGGTACTAACTGATCAACACTTACATCTCACTGGGCAATAATATTCATCAGGGAGCGGGCAGGCAGGAGAGGGGTGGAGGGGATGGGAAAAACTCTCACTGAATGGATGCGGGGAGCACAGTTTGGGGGATGACCACGATTGTAGCTCTGACACGGGCAGTGCATGGGCAATATATATAGCCAAAGTGTTGTACCCCCATAATATTCTGAAAAAAAAAATGAGGTAAGTCGATGTGCATTGACATTGAAAGATCTTTAAGACATACTGACTGAGCATCAGGTGAGGAAGGGAGGGAGGAAGGAAGGAAGGGCTCGAGTCGGTGTGTGTGGGCCTGCATGGGTCAGGACGTGGTGCTGTGAAGAGTCTAAAGATTGGATTGTAAGAAAAGAAAAGGGAAGCCATGTTTCGAAGACCTGTATTACAGGTACTTCATCAGTTTGTAAGACATGAGTCTGAAACAGCTAGCAGTTTGCTTCTTGAAAGATCCCTGAATCGTGTGCAGTTACTTGGGCGAGTGGGTCAGACTCCTGTCATGAGACAGGTGAAAGGAAAAAACCCAGTCACAATATTTTCTCTAGAGACAAATGAGATGTGGTAATCAGGGGACAGTGAAGTATACCAAATGGGTGATGTCAGTCAAAAGACAACATGGCACAGAATATCAGTGTTCCAGCTAGGCCTCAGAGATGTGCCATATCAGTATGTGAAAAAGGGGTCTCGAATTTATGTGGAAGGGAAAGTAGACTACGGTGAATACATGGATAAAAATAATGTGAGGCAACAAGCAGCAATGATCATAGCTGATAACATTATATTTGTGAGTGACCAGGCAAAAGAGAAGGCCTGGAATGGACAATTCTTCTTTGGCCACTGTTTGGTACAGACTCAATTCCAAATCATGTATAGTCTTTGTAGTTTCTAAAGATAAAAATTAAAATACTTATTTATATTTAAAAAAAAAGACATATTGACTGGGAAAGGCAAGATAGAAAATATATTGTGCTACTATATATATAAAAGAAGTTTTAAAATTATAAAACTTGTTCTATTTATGTATGTACATATATTCATGCATGTGAATATATGGTCTAGAAGGACAACTTCAAGCTTTAAAAGAGGTTACCTCTGGGCAGAAGAATGACCCAACACTCCCGCAAGCCCATACAACTCCTTTGTGAGAATTTTTTAAAAGCTCCCTTTCTTCCAGACAATTTACTGCCATCTGCTGGAAAACTACCATTAAAAAATGTAAAAATTTACTACCCTGTGAATAGTGCCCCCTGGGGTTGTTCAGGGCACAACCTACACAATCAACCCTGGCGATCAATGGGGTGACAGATGTCACAGCCAAACTGCCCTCAAATCCACAACCTGCACAATCATACATTGTGGTACTAGAGGACATTTCCTTTATCTGTAATGATTGAACTTCTTACAATGAGACCTAGATCAAGTTTCATTCTGAGGTTTATACAAAATAAGTTAATGTGGCCATATGGATAAACACTAGCTGTCAATGTGTTAAAATTTATTACACAACATTTCAGAGTACAAAGGTGGCTGAGTTTCAATGAGGTGAGGTTGGTTATATATTGTGGGTTATGTCATTGCTGAAATCAGATACTGCTTCCCAGTGCAGGGAGGATACCGGCAGCAGCCATGCTTGGGTACTAGAAAAGACAAACTATCTCTCAGATCCTTCCTTTCGGATAGCAGGAAGGCTGTACATTCTTACATAACAAAGTATCATTTCTTTGTACCAGGCATCTACTTTCTTTGCTGTATGTTTCAAATCATGTTTTAGAGGCAGGAAGAATTGGTAGGGTATTTGCAGCAATTGCTCATGGCATCGTAGAATGTTTTTGCAATATCAGACAATTCAAATTACCATTAAAGGCTGGGCATGGTGGCTCATATCTGTAAGCCTAGCACTTTGGGAGGCTAAGGGGAGGATCACTTGGGGCCAGGAGTTTGCAACGAGCCTGAGCAACATGGCAAGACCCTGTCTCTAAAAAAAAATTTAAAACTAGCCAGGCATAGTGACACGTGCCGGTAGTCCCAGCTGCTCAGGAGGCTGAGGCAGGAGGATCACTTGAGCCTAGGAGTTTGAGGTTGCAGTGAGCTATGATGACACCATTGCACTCTAGCCTTGGCAACAGAGTGAGACCCTGTCTCAAAAAAACAAAACAAAATGAAACAAAACAAAAAATACCATTAAATCTCTGTATATGTGGATTTAGGCATAATAGGTGAAATATGATACCAATACTTTATACATTAGAATTGTGAAGAATTTTATTTGTATGGAAATATTAAATAATATATCATTAATTTTCAAAAAAATCACAATAAAAATGTCAGTTTATTTAAATAATTTTATTTAACAATTGTATGTTTATTAGATATAATTTATTTTTGCTTTTTAAGGTTACTAGGTGATATTGAATGTTTTAAAAGAAGAATAACTTTTGGAAAACACCTATGGAACTTTTGATAAAAAGCTGTAGTCAAATTTTGTTCATCTGACTATAGCTACAACTTATTTTTAATTCTTTAGATCATTACTGTCAATAGATGACAAATTATGTGAAATCTTGATTATAACAATAAATAAAATTAATGATTTAGGTAAAATTAAGAAAAATAACTTCATGGAATAAATATGTAATAATTTATGAATTACGAATGCACTTATTTTATCACTCATACAAACATTACCTGTCCATCAATAGAACATCCAGACATGCCCAATAGTCATTAAATTCAGCAACAGTGAACATACACGTACCCTATGGCCGAGTAAATGTACTCCTGGGTTTATGCCCAGCAGAAATACAGACATATGCTTACTAAATAGCATGTATAAGAATGTTCCCAGCAACACTGTTCATAATATCCCCAAACTGTCAACAACCCAAATGACCATCAACATCAGGAGAGATATATAAATTGTGGTAATTCACATAACACTAAGAGTGAACTTATACCTATTGCTATACACAACAGTGTGGATGACTCTCATAAGCATGATGTTTAGTAAAAGACACCAAACACAAAAGAGTATATAAAATACAAAACATGCAAAAGCACCCTGGAATAACCACTGAGGTCAAGTCTGCAGTTCTGCTGGACCTGACAATGATCCTGGCCTCCCCTTCTTTTTTTTTTTTTTTAGAGATGGGGTCTCGCTCTTGCTCAGGCTGGTCTCGAACTCTTGAGCTCAAGCAATCCTCCCACCTCGGCCTCCCAGAGTGCTAGGATTACTGGCGTGAGCCACCGCGCCCGGCCTTTGGTCTCCCCTTCTTAAGATTGTGTTTTCATTGTTTCAGTGTTTGGCAACTTCTTTTTACTGTCTCTCAAGTGTCCTCATAAGTGTCACTGGAAAATACATATGGAACTTCAAGAATTTCCTTGCTCAACATTTACATAAGCATGAATTGCAACAAGAGCTTGAGGAGTATGACTTCCATGAGGGTCTTCATTCACCACAGGCAGACTTTTCCCTGGGCCAACATAACCTGAGTTTATAGCCCTGAGAAATACACTTGAGCTGACAAAAAATGATTTTATTTGGCTGAATCCATCAAAGTGGAATAAATGGCCTTTGTGAGCAAATTTTCTGCAATCTCAACTAGATGTGACTATTGCATTAATTCCTGCACAGTGATGCATTTTTCTCATTAAACACACCTTGTGTGCAGTATCCTGAACTACTGCCAAGCCATCTTGGCCTCTGATCCAGATACAATTGATGATACACTACTGCAGGTTATGGTCCCATCATTATCATTATTACTAGGGGCAGCACAAGGAACATCTTTTTGGAGCTAGTCAAAAGGCAAAGAATGTAAGATGGAGCAAGACTCAGGGATGGGGTGGGATGGAGTGAGAGAGTCTTTGTATATATGACTCAGTCCTTTTCTAAAAAAGGAAACTCAAATATAATGGTTTGTTATTTTGTCTGTATGAAATATGTCATGTCGAAACATCAACATCAGCCGCAACTAGCTGGCATCAAGATAATTATGTTAACAGTGTCACATACTGTAATAACAGGTCACATATAGTCTGACTCCTTTTTCTTTTTTTATGTTTGACTGCTGACAGCTTTTAAGTCTCACACCTTCCTCTTCCCCTTCTTTTCACATGTGGGCAAGCTGATAAGAAAAGCTGGTTCTCTCCCCTCTGTCACCAGCAGGAAGTCCAAACACACATAGAACCCTCACTTGGCCCTCCCTCCAAACATCATTATACCCCCAGGCCAGTCTCCTTTCACTATTCTCTCAAGCTATTCTTGGGCCTGCTTGGGAGCCACCTACTCTCCCCAGAAAGACTCATTATGTGAGTAATAAGCCTTTGCATGCCCTTTTGGGGAGAGGGGGTATCATCATTTTCAACACCCCAACCAAATTTTAAGTGGGGGTCCATACTATTTCTTCCGAGTGGCCATAGCATGTACCCTTAACAAGTGTCACTTGTCTCAAATTCTTAGAGATGCACTAGGGTTTAAAAATAACCCCAGATGAAGGCCCACAAATGAGCTCAATCTGTAAGTATAAAAAAAGGTACATCTACATTAATGACCAAATCATAATGCTTTGAGTTGTCACCTTTTTGAGAGCAGAACCTCAGCTTACCCCTCCCCAGTATCTTTGGAAGCCCCCATAAGGGTCCTCATGTGTGTTTTTAAATTTGTCAGCCTCAGCCACCACCTGGAATCACCATATTCTTCCTCTCCTGCTCCAACAATCACATGTTGATGTCCACTGCCCATAAAGTTACTTCAAGGAAGTTTCCAGTGATTGCTTTGATGGAGGCAAATTGGGAGAGACACTTTGTCTCTTTCCTCTCATGTGAGCTTCAACCCTGATCAAGCCCAGATGTTCTTCCACATTGCTCTCCAGTGCATGACACAGACAGCCCCAATCAAATCCGCCCACTGCCATGGCACTGTGCAGGAGAACACTGGTAGGCCATTTCTTTGATACAAGGAGGCTTTGAGGAGCAGTTCAGGGAATCAGACAACTTGGCAGCTTCAGAATGGTTTTCTGCAAGGCTTACACCCCACCAGCTGTGGTCTCCTCTCCATCCCCTGGCTGTCAGTAGCACTACATGACAAATCTGGCAGCACACAGTTTCTGTCTCCACAGCAAGAGGCAGGCCTGTTGGGGCACATTTTCCAGCTTCCCTCCACAGGACAAAACTGGGGTGCACACAGGCAAGTTCATTAAAGAAACAAAAAAACAGATAAAGAGAAAATGGGGGAAATGAAGGAGCAACTATTCTAAAAATGAACAAAATAAAATTACAAAATGAAGTTAACAAAAGCAAGAGAAAATATGTAAGGATGGAAAGAAGTTCATAATATAGCATCTAGTGAAAAAAAGGTAGGTTATAAAAGGTATGTCAATTATGGTTTCTTTCTTTTTTTTTTTTTTTTTTTGAGACAGGGTCCTACTCTGTTGCCTGGACTAGAGTGCAGTGGCGTCATCATAGCTCACTGCAACCTCAAACTCCGGGGCTCAAATGATCCTCTTGCCTCATCCTCCTGAGTAGCTGGGACTACAGGTGTGCAATACCACATCTGCCCAATTTTTCTACTTTTTATAGAGACAGGATTTCACCATATTACTCAGGCTGGTGTCAAACTCTTGGGCTTAAGTGATTCCCACCTTGGCCTCCCAAAGTGCTAGGATTATAGGCGTGAGCCACTGCGCCCAGCCCATTTTTGTTTTTTTTATGAAGGCACATACAGTATGAATAAAATTGTAACCAAAGTCTCATTTTTTTTCAAGACATGGCCCATTTCTTTATTTTCTTTGTGAAAATAAATCAGACCCTAAACCCTACTCTACTGGATTTGTGGGAAAGTCAGTCTCAGACATTACTGAGGTCCTCTTCATGCCCTCCACAAAAACGCAACACCTGCTTCCATTCCAGTCTAGAAAAGGAAACAGAACTTTTACTTACAGCTAAATATCTAGTGAAGCTTCAGCTCTTCAGTCTCCATTGGTTACCACTGAGATGCCCATTTTCCAAACCCACATGGTCCTTTCATGTTATTTTTGTGCCATGGAAATTTGATGAAACTATATGGAAAAGACATTATGATATGCTTAGGAAGCTAAGAGACAAATAAATAAATAATATCTATTTTAGAAAAAAGAAAAATTATAAATACTAAACAGGCAGAAGAAAAACAAGAATAATTGGGTATTTTTAAATTACCAATTAAAGCTCTTAGGAGCTGAGCATGGCGGTTGCACACCTGTACTCCTAGCTACTCAGGAGGCTGAGGCAAGAGGATCATTTGAGCCCAGGAGTTCGAGGCTGCAGTGAGCTATGAGACCATGCCACTGCACTCCAGCCTGGGCAACAGAGTGAGACCCTGTGTTAAAAAAGAAAAGAAAAGAAATCTAAAACTCAATACATGAGATAAACTATGTTGGACACAGGTGAAGAGGAACTGTGGAAAATATAATTACACCATTTGCCCAGAATGCATCACAGAGACAGATAAGAGATGTGAATAACAGATTGAGAGACTCCAAAATGCATACAAGTGGTACTCCAAAGACCACTTGAATGGTAGAGAAACAAGGCTTAAGGTGATGACAGTTGAAAATTATCCAGAATTATTGACAAGCATGATTTTTCAGACAGAAAGTATACTGTAAAATCAAAGAAGAAAAAGTAAAAATACCTATACCTATACTCATGGAAGTGATATTTCAGAAAATCAGGGGTAAAAGAAAATCTATGAAGCTACCAGAGAGAAAAAGCAGATTATAGGAATGACTTACACTGGCCACACACTTCTCAGCAACAGCAACAGATACCAGAAGTACTTATGGAAAATAACTGACAACCTAGAATTTTTTATCCAGCTAAGTTGTCATTCAAGAATGAGGTCAAACTTTTGAGATACACAAAGAGAATTTCCTATCCATAGATGCTCATTTTAAAAATTATAAAGAGATGCTACAGCAAGGAGAAAAAAGTCTATTGAGAAAGTGTAGGACACAAAATAGCAATAGTGAGCACAGAAATTGATATAATGTGATAATAGTAACTCAGCTATTGACATATTAAAAAGTTTAACTAATTGTTTTATATTCTAAAAATTATAATTCATAATAACTACAAGAAAAAATATATATATTTGAATAATATTTTAAAGCCTTTATATGGCAATAGTTAGCATAAACAAAGTTGATTAAAAAATCTGTAAAAATATGTGTAATTCAGATGATAGACAAAATATTAATTTCTATAATATATGAAAAACTCTTACAAACTGACAAAAGATAGCCCAATAAAGAAATGGAAAAAATATGAATAGATAAATCAAGAAGAGCAAATCTAAATAGCCAATAGCATATTAAATTTTCAAAACATATAGTATTTTAAAAAAATTAAAATAACAGTGAGCTATTACTTTATATCCATCACACAAAATATATTTTTATATATATATGTGTGTGTGTATATATATATATATATATATATATAAGAACTGTAATAACTATTGCTGGCAGGGATGTAGGGAAAAGGGTATTTTCCACATTGTTCTTGAAAATGTGGAATGTTACAGTATTTTTTGAAAAAGCAATCTAGCAACATTTATGACAATTAAAAGTACATTTACCCTTCAAACCCAAAAGTCTACTTTTTAGAATCTACATAAATAACAATTTATGAGGAAATTTTGTAAAAGGATGGTGATTGTTTATAATAGCCAAGAACTGGAAAAAAGTTGAACTCCTACTGATACAGAATGCCTGCATAAGTTGCATTTCATCCACGCCACAAAACATTTCACAGCCATTCAAAATTAATTAGCACAACATCAATTGACTTGAGAAAATTTCATGATTGTGGATGAATAAGTAAGGTGCAAAAAGTGTGCATAATATGATTCAATTTTTGGACAGCATACATAGGCACATACATCAAAAAACCTGTATATGTGTATGAATATATGTTTATATGTGCATGTGTATATATAATTCTATATATGTATTTAAATATACACAGTATATATTTATATGATCATATGAGTACAGAGAAAAATATGGAAGTGCATATTAATATATATGGCTTGTCCGAAAGTAAAGATGGGGGTGTGTGAAGGTTCATATTATGGACAGAGCTGGGAGAAAGTTTTCACAATAAACACTGTATAAATGATATGATTGATTCCTTTTACTTAAAATTTTATATATATGTGTTTGTATAAAAAGTAATAAAAGTTTAAAAGGTAAAATAAAAGTTGAGGCAATACTACAGATTCAACACGATCTTTATCAAAGTCCCAGATGCTGTTTCCATAAATTAAAAAGCTAATCTTGGCCAGGTGTTGTGGCTTATGTCTGTAATCCTAGCACTTGTCTTTCATGAAAGGAAGAGTCAATCCATGTAGCAAACTTCATTGTTGTCTTATTTTAAGAAATTGCCACAGCCACTCAACCTTCAGCAACCACCACCCCGATCAGTCAGCAGCCACCAAGATCGAGGCAAGACTCTCCACCAGCAAAAAGATCATAACTTGCTAAAGGCTCAAATAATCGTTAGCATTTTTATCAATAATGTATTTTACAATTAAAATATGTACATTGTTTTTTGTACATAATGCTATTGCACAATTTATAAGCTACAGTAGAGTGTAAACATAGCTTTTATATGCACTAGGAAACCAAAATGTTTGTGTGAGTTGCTTTATTGCAATATTCACTTTATTGCAGTGGTCTGGAACTGAACCCGCAATATCTCCAATGTATGCCTATATACAAATGGCCAATAAGCACATGAAAAGATACTCAATATTATTAGTCATTAGGAAAATGCAAATCAAAGCCACAAACTTCACAACCACTAGCATGGTTAAAATCAAAATGATACACAATAGCAAGTATTGGTCAGGGTGTGAAGAAATTGGAAGCTTCATTCCCACTGCTGGTGGGAATGTAAAATGGTGTAGCCATTTGGAAAACAGTCTGGAAGTTCCTCAAAATGTTAAACTTAGTGTTATCATATGATCCCTTGGATATATACTGTAGAGAAATGAAAACATATATCTACACAAAAACTTGTACATGAATGTTCACAGCAGCATTATTTATAATAGCCAAAAAGTGGAAACAACCCAAATGTTTATCAACTGATGCATTCATAACAAGCAATAAATAATATGTGATATATCCATACAATAAAATATTATTCTACAATAAAAAGGAATTAAGAACTGATACACATTAAAATACAGATGGACCTTTAAAACATTATGCTATGTGAAAGAAGACATTCACAAAAGACCATATATTGCATGATTCCATTTATATAAAATGCCCAGAAAAAGCAAGTGTGTAGAGATATTATCAGGTGCTAAGCTTTTCTTCCCATGTTTTTCACAATGACATTAGTTGAATTTGTATAACATGTATGGTGAAAGGATAAAAAATAAAAATCTGGTAAAACAGGGACAATAATCTGAAAATTGGAGGCACCAAGTTCCTCCGAAAGGCAGCCACAGGTCTGGCTCACAGTGAGACCAGGTGTTGCTGCGAACGTCTGTTCTGATCTGTTAACACCTGCCATGAATCAGTTCCCTATATGCCAGGCATTCTTGTATACCATTTTACTTAATCCTTCAACACCCCTGCCATGTCAGTGGTCAAAGTACATAAATGTTTAACAGGGGAAAATATAGGCATTCCCTGTTATATGTTACTTTGCCTCTACAATAACCCATTTACTTGACACTGTTGGGGAATAAAATGTTACAAATTTTCTAGATGAGATAAAAAAGATTAACACCCTAGTTTACCTACAGGATTCTGGCCAGCACCATTGTCTGCAACAAAGTTCACAGCCATGATTATTGTAAAGGCAGTATAAGCCCTAATAGTCATTAGGATGGGAGGCTGCTTTAGGAAAAAAGTCTTAAACTGTGTTTCTCCTCTGCTCTCACACCACAATTAACACAGAAGACTTCCGCGACCAAATGTGGGGGTTTTCCCCATACCCCATGCAGCAGACACCAGCTGGGCATACTCTATTTCAGTTCCGACACTGTCTACCCAGAGATAGTGTCAGGTCCCACAGGTTGAGGGCTCAGTCCCCAAGACTGACCCCTCCTTCCCACCAGTTGCAAGTCGGGGCCTCTGGAATTTCTAACTGGCTTCAGATTGGGGTCACCTCGACCTCCTCTTTGGGTTCAATTAAGTTGCTAGAGCAGCTCACAGAACTCAGGGAAACATTTACTTACATTTACAGGTTTATTACAACGGCTATCTTAAGGGATACAAATAAACAGCCAGATGAAGAGATACATAGGGCAAGGTCTAGAAAGTTCCTGAGCACAGGAGCTTCTGTTCCCATGGAGTTGGGGTATACCATCTTCCCAGCACGTGTATGAATTCTCGTTCACCTTCCTGTCTGCCTCCACATGTTCAGCTCTCCAGAAGTTCTCCAAACCCTGTCCTTTCGGGTTTTTACGGCAGCTTCATTACCTAGGCATGTGTAGAAATGTGATTGGACAAAAAGCACATAATCTTAACCCAGCAAGGCCTGTCTGTTCAGATTTTTCCTGGCCTCTCTGTGTAGCTTGTCCTTCCTCCAGGGTAAGGGACAGGACCCTCTCTGGAATGAGGGTCTTTTAACCTAAAATCAGATTAGAGTCCTGCCCACAGCAGGTGAAAGAGGGCAGGAGAAGGTCAGAAAGAGAGATTCCATTTCCTGGGGCGTATTCCTGAGGCCTAAAGCGCCCCAACATTATAACAAGGACTATGGGAGTTATGAGCCAGGAACCGTGGATGAAAACCAATATACATATCATAACAGTACAGAGGGGGAAGGGAGGAAAGGAAGGAGAGGAGGGAGCGAGCTGAAAGCAACACTCTTGAGGAAACCCTGCCAAGAAAGCCCCAACTGCCTGATCTTAAGGGCAATCTTTTTTCTATAGAAATAAATCCCCAAATAAATAACAGAATTGTGTGGAGAAGAGAGGTAGAATGTGTGAATTTTCCCTGTAATATCTATTTCATAAAGCAAAGAGAATAATGAAGAGAAAAACACAAATTTTATGAGAAATAAAATTTCTCATATCTTTGCATTAAGCATCCAAAGAAAGGCCTTCTTCTTTTCTTCCCCAGGTACACATTGGTGAAGCCTTAAGGAGATTATAGCCTGATTCCAGAATGTTTTTAAATTTTACTATCTAGAGAGATTGTTTCAGTTTCCAGTTGAGAGAAAATAAAATTAACAATAGAAATATTCCATTCCTTTGTAATCAATATGGATACCATTTAATTATGTGAGGCAATAGTAAGACAAAGTGAATCACCATGTGTCCTGTTCTAATGGCTCATTTGGATCATTTACCTTTCTTTAGTCTCACTGTTTGTGATTTGCTTTTCCTGGAAGTTAGTGTGGACCAAATGAAACCAGTCACGAGCTATCCTGGAGTATTTTTCCTATAGAGAAATTAAGGTACTTCAGCTGTATATCAATACTTTAGCGTAAAACATCACCTCCAAGCTGGGTGTGGTGGCTTGTGCCTGTGATCCCAGCTACTCGGAAGGCTGAGGTGGGAGGATCACTTGAGGCCAGGAGTTCAAGGCTAGCCTGGGCAACATAGCAAGACCCCATCTCAAAATAAAACCACAAATTTAAAAAAATCACTTTCATACCTACTTGTGTTTTTTTTTTCTTTATTTTAGAGACAGGGTCTCACTCTTTCACCTAGGCTGGTGTGCAGTGGTATGACCATAGCTCACTGTAGCTTCAAACTCCTGGGCTCAAGCAATCCTCCTGCCTCAGCCTCCTGAATAGCTGGGACTACAGGTGTGCACCACCACACCCGGCTAATTTTTAAAATTTTTTGTAGAAACAGGGTCTCACCATGTTGCCCAGGCTGGTCTCGAACTCCTGGGCTCAAGCAATCCTCCTGCCTCAGCTTCCCAAAGTGCTGAGATTATAGGCATGAGCCACCACGCCTGGTCTCTACTTGTGTTTAAAACAAGATTGAAATGTCTCTTCCTTTTTTCTTCACAATTCCTTCTGTGTAAGAAAGGCCCTCAAAGTAAACCCAGGACCATAGGCCATCATAATCTCCCCTTAGCCCCTTCTTTGGTTTAAATTTATCTTCATTTGTTCATTCATTCAACAGGTACTTATTGAGCATCTATTTTGTTTCAGCCCACAAGCTAGCTTTTTCACTAGACATTGTCCCGTTCTTCATGAATCTAACAACCTATTAGGAGATGTGGATGTTAATCTAATTACCACAAAGATAATTAAGTATAATCTGTATTGAGTGCTATGAAGGAAAAATATTGAGTGTTATGAAAGTAAAAACCAAAAGTACTGACCTTGTCTGGTGGAATCAGGAAAGGTTTTACTGGGAAATGAGATTTGACATACTACCTGGTGTTTCGGGCGCTTGGAATAGTATGTGCAAACGCCCTGTGCTTCAGCAAAGGCTTGGGAGGGCTGCTGGAGATAAAACTGGAAAGGTGGTTACAACAGATGAAGCTACTAAAGTGCTTATAGGGTCTTGTAGCCAGGTGAGGGATTTTGGACTAAATCCTTAAACATCATGAAGCCAGTGAGGAGTTTTAGATAGAGCAGGAATATGATCAGATTTCCATTTTGAGAAGATCTCTCTGAATAGTGTTCGGAAGGAGGATAGTAAATGCAAGGAGACAGTGATTTCAAATGGTGACTGGGAGAGGGGGTTGACGTTGAGTGTGAAGAACATTGAAAGTTTGAAGTATGCAGAAGTCAAACTTGACAGTTGTGGTTAACGGTAAGAGGTTTCACTCAGCAGTAATTTCAGAGGAGAGGAATATTATTCTCATAATGCTTGAGAGGTAGTAAGTTGGGATGACAAAAGCCTGGGTTGTAGAATTCAATTTTCAGTTCTGCTGCTTATTAGCTGTGTGGTCTTGGACTTGTTATTTAACCTCTCTGAACTTTAATTTGTTTACAAGTAACCCATATTAATGTCACTCTATAAACTCATATCTGAAAGAAATATCTTTAATTTTTAAAAACCAACCAACTAGCTCTGGTTCTCCATTTCACTTGACTTGTGGGAGGAAAATTCAATCTCAATTATTCTTGGGGCTACCTGTGCTGTGGTTGGGCAAAGGTCCTGGGGTCGTACATAGAGCCAAAGCACCAGGGAGGCCTTGGATTATCAGACAACAATCTATCCTAGTTATTACCAAACCACCCACTGTTTGGGCATTTGGGGCCCTTTAGGTGCCAGGGTTCTGCCACTTTTGTGCCTTACAGGGGAAAAGGAATCTTTGGTAAAGCCCAGAGACCATTTGCCAAAGGTCCGCTCCCTAAGGACACCACCAAGCCCATAGGCCTCCCAGGGACCTGGGCCTGCCAGAAAATGAAATGTAGCCACCAGTCCTTTCATGTAGGGCTGAGAAAGAGGAGTGGTATGTAGCCAGGACAAATTGCCCAGACTGCAGTATGGAAGGGGGTCAGGAGCCCAGATACAAACTTGTGTAAAGATTTTAAGCTGCTACACCCAGCAATTATTTTTTGCCAGGCAGAACAAATTTTTGGTGGTTCTTCTTAGAGGACCCACATATCTTTCATCCAGGGAATCTTTCCTTTCCATCATATGACTTCTCAAAGGCACCCTCTTCTCTCAATACCTCTTGGACACTTTGAATGTCTCCATTAATAATTTCACCATGCATAGGACAACACCCCCTTTTTGGGGTGGTTGGGGTTTGCTCATGTTGAGCAAATCTAGCTAAAAGTCTGATACATTGTCATTCCCCTTCCACTTAGATCCTAGAAAGGTGGTATGTTCCAAAAACAAAAAAAAAAATAGTTCAAGATAGAACAATATACTGAAGCTGGTATTTGGAAGAGTAGAAGGAAGCTACAACTCTTCAACCTCAGAGCTCTGCTGTTGCTGGTTCTCAGCCAAACACAGTGGTTACATGGACATAGTATTGTGGGACAGAACCACAAGAACCAAGTTACCAGGCTCTTTTTAAGGTTAATTTCTGCCAGACAGCAAAGGAGCAGCTTTGAAAGAGGAAGTGCGGTAAGCACCAAGTTAGGGTAAACACAGGGTTAATCCTGACATGGAAACACAAGGAGTCAAAGCAGGTTAAGGAAGAAAGAAAAGGAGCATGGCTGGGTCATTTCTCGCCAGTACTATCACTCTTTCCTTGTGCCACTCCTTGTTTCTCTTTCCGCATTCCAATATCTAGTTAGATCTGACTCCGCAGCAGTTTAAACCCAACAGTTATAGTCAGGGAAGAAAATTACATCCTTAAGTTGTTCTCAGACTTGTTTTGCATTCTTGGTGTTCTGGTGGGTTCTCAGCTCTCTACCTGCAAGGCAGAGAGAGAGCCGCAAGGGGCCGGAGGACTACACACCACAGTGAGGGTTGGGGGCTGGGGAATTCATCTAGATGCAGGAACTGGCCTCCATCGTCTAAGCTCTAGCCGTGATGAACCACCGTGCCACGATAATATTTTAAAGAGATGAGCTCACATTCTTCCTCCCGTCCCCCTGTGTCTCCCTTTTTTTTTCTCTGTCTTTCTTTTCGCCCATTCAAGCAAAAATCAGAAATATCATCGAGTCTCCTGGTTTTGGTTTCCAAAACCCTAATTAAGCTAAATGAATGTTTCCCTGTGTGAAACATCAAGAGAAAGGGAGTATGACTATTAAGAATGCATTTGGGAGTTGGGCGCAGTGGCCCATGCCTGGAATCCTAGCACTCTGGGAGGCCAAGGGGGAAGGATTGCTTGAGGCCAGGAGTTCAAGACCAGCCTGGGCAATAGCGAGACCCCTGTCTCTACAGAAAAAATTTTAAAAATTAAAAAAATGAGCCAGGCGTGGAGGTGTGCACCTGCAGTCTCAGCTACTCAGGATGCTGAGGCAGGAGGATAGCTTAAGCCCAGGAGCTGAAGTTGCAGTGAGTTACGATGACACCACTGCAGTCTACCCAGGGTGACCGAGCAAGACTCTGTCTCAAAAAAAAATAAATAAATAACGATTTAAGAAATTTTACTGTAGGCGTGGTGATTTATTTTATTTTTAAACGATGTTTTAACTTTTTGTTTTTAAATATTTTCAGTTTATAGAAAAGTTACAAGTATACTACAAAGAACCTCCATATAACCTTCATCCCAGATTACCCAACTGTTAACATTCTATTATATTTGCCTTATTATTCTCTCTCTCTATATATATTTGTCTGAACAGTTTGAGAATAAATTGCAGGCATAAAGTTCCATTACCTTTTAATACATCAGTGCATACTTCCTAAAACCAAAAACACTCTCCTACATAACCACATACAACCAACAAAATAAAGAAATTAACACAGACTTCATTCAAATTTCACCAATAGTCCCAATAATGTCATTTATAGGTCTGGGGTCCAATCCAAAGTCAAATTGTACTTGGTTGTTATGTCTGTCTTTTCAGTCTGAAACAGCTCCTCAGTCTTTCATACCTTGACATATTTAAAAAGAATAGAGTCTAGTTACCTTGCAGAGTATCTGGAAATCTGGGCCTGATGATTCCTTATGATCAGGTACAAGCTATGCATTGTTGGCAAACAACACAGTGATGTTGTGTTCATTTCCATGCCACATATCAGAGAGCACATGTTGATTTGTCCCATTACTGGTGATGTTAATTTTATCACTTGATTAAGATAATGTCTCCCATGTTTTTCCACTGTAAGTTTTGACTAGTAAGTATTTGCGCTATTAATTAATACATAGTGAATGATTATTTTTGTGAAAAGATGCTTTAGACTTAGAAATATCCTGTTCCTCATCCAACTTTAACCAATAAATTTTAGGATTTATTGATGATTCTTGTCTGAATCATTTATTACTATTATAGTGGTTGCCAATTGGTGATTTTCTAATTCTGTCATTCCTTCTGTTACCAGTCTCTGAGTGGTGGTTTTTCCAAGGTCTTGCGTTTCCTCAGGAAAAGAATTTCAGGAGGGACCATGTAAGCCAAGCAAGTGAAAGCTTTTATTGAAAGCAAAAGTACACTCTCAGGGAGGAGAGCAGTCAGGCTCCAAAGAGAGCAACTGCAGTGGAGGAAGTGGTTTTAGATCTTCTGTAGTCATACTACTTGAGGGGAGAAATATTTAAGGCCAAGGGGTTGGCTTTTACTAAGAATTTGGGTAGTAATTCCTAGAATTGGGTTCCCTCCCATTTTCATACTTTATATGGTTGTCTTGGAACTGTCATGGTGGTTTTAAGGGTGGAGAAATCTTAAAACCACAATGTAAATGATATTGTAATTAGCCAAATTTCATGTAAGGTGGCAGAGATAGCTGACAAGCCATCTTGCCTGCAGTTATGAGCCCCTCTAATTAACTTTCGCTTAAGAGTTGTTTATTTTAGCACCTGCACCTGATCTTTAAGCTCCTGCATCCAGTCAGCCCTGTCTCCTAGTCTCCTCCTCTAACACGCCTTTTTTTTTTTTGGTATGCTCCTAAAAGGTAGAGCTTTACCTTCTCCCCTGTTTGTTTATATACTCATTTATTTTCATCACAGTGGACTCATGAATTACTATTTTTTAATAGGTTATAATCTGATACAAGCCATTGCTTATATAAATCAAAATTATTTCTTTTTATAGCACAAATTATTCCATATTTGATAGGGGTAACTTTATAATACTGGCTTCTATGTCCTTCTGACATACCTCCATAATTCTTTGACCACTTCCTTACTTTAAGGACACAATAAGATGTTTTACGCTTATTTGTAGTTTCTCTGCCCAGCCTTGAAATCAGCCATTTCTCAAGGAGCCTTTTTTGTGAAGAACGATATTTAGTTAATTTAGAGGTGAACACCTTGGTGCTAAGTGTGGTCATCACTTCTGGTGTGTCTCACTTCTAGTCCCTCTCAGTGGACAGAGCTGGGAAATATATGTACACACACACACATCTATATCTATGTCTAATATATCTATGTGTATTAAAGGTCATGAGTTACATCATTACCTCCAATTCTAATCCACTACCACAAAGTTTATTCCAGTCTGCCTTCCTTTTGTGTTCTTTTCTGTACCTTATACTCAGACTCAGAAGGTATCTCAACTGGTTCAGTAGAACCCAGAGTTTAGGGCCCAAAGAAAAATCAGAAAGGTTTAAAATTACTTATAAGGTATTGGGGGTCTGGGAGATTCCCAAGAGACTCAGAACTCAAGGCTTGATTGGGACTATTGGGGCAACAGTAAGTGCACAATAGCACGTCCTCTACAACACACATAATAACTGCTGAGTCAGTGGTCATGGATATTATTAATATACACAGGGTTGAGGAGGAGAAATTAGGGATTTTTCTTCCATCTTTTATAGGTCCCAGTAGCATGGTCTAACTGCCTTATGCATTTCTTATAGGCAAAAGAGACAACTGTGGTTTCAAACAACTTGCTGGCAAATGAACTATTAGAACATCACTTACTCATAAGTTGGGGGCTGCTGGTGCTTTTGTACTTGTTATTGCTATGACTTGAAATTATATGATCACCAGATGTCTCCATTGCAAGGATATATATGGTCCAGATTGGTGGAGAAATGGGAATTTTCTATTCATCTTATAATCAGAAACAGAAGTAGAATCGTTCCTTTGTTAGCTCACAAGCAAATGACTGGAAGGGGACTTCCTTCTCAGTGACTGCCTGCTTTTCAGAGCAGTGTTCCATGAGGTGAAACCCAGAACCCAAAGAAGCCGAATGTGATTAAGCAAAGTTCCCTCTGAAGTTGAAAGAGATTGTTTCTATGCCCAAGATTTCACTCCCGTTTCACTCTAAGGCAGCTACAAGTAAGACTAGTTGTTGCAGACTGAATTAAGATGCCTATTTTAATTTTCTGTAGTGGCTTTTATTGGGTTTTGGGGTTGTTGTTTTTTTTGCTCTGTGTGTGTGTGTTTGTTTTTTTCTGTTTATATTGGATTTAAATGGCCTGAAGACTGACTGGAGCTACCAGCCTAAGAATGCTGTTTCATTATGGTAATAATAATAATAATGTAATAAGATATAATGCATAATAAAAAATATGTATAACATAAAGGTAAAATAGTAATAAATGTTATATCTATCAAGCCTTTTCATAGGTATATTAATTCTCTCAAAATACAAATTAATTCTTCTGGACAGATTTAAAAATTGGCACCTCTCTGGGTTTCAGTTGTCTCATCTTTAAAATGGGAATAAGAAGTCCTTATATGCCCATCTCAAAAGTTTGTTTGGAAAGCCAAATGAAATCATGCATGCTAAAAAAGTTTGTGAATAGTAAACAGCTGTACAAATGTAAAGCTTAGTTTTAACTTATGTTTCCAGATCCATCCACTTTTATCTTTATAGCCATTATGAGCCCCAACCAGCTATTTGTGTCAAGCTGAAATTAACATTTTGGACATAATAAGAATTATAATGACTTAAACAGGGAAAAATAGTAATAATAGCAAATACTACATACCAGACATTGTTTTGAGTGCTTTATAAGTATATTAACTTATTTAATTTTCATAAAACCTTTTAAGGTAGGACCATTATTTTCCCTGTTTTATTAATGGGAATATTGAATCATAGAGAGTTTTAGTAACTTGCTCAAGGGCACACAACTAGATCCTTGTGTAAACAATTAAAATAAGATGACCTCTGATGTGACGCAATCAGAAATGCACAATATCACCTATGCAGTATTCTCGCTAAAATTATGCACAAAGTATTGCAATTTTTTGTTTTCTGTAATCAGTCTAATTCTTGAGTTCTCATCCCACTAGACTGGTGAGAAATTTAATCTCAGTCATTATTGGGGCTCCTTTTCTGTTGGAAATAACAGAATACTTGATACTGGGTAACTTATAAAGAAAAGGCATTTATTTCTTACAGTTATGGAAGCTGAGAAGTCCAAGGTGTAGGGGCTGCATCTGATAAGAGCCTTCTTGCTAGTGGAGACTCTGCAGAGTTCCAAGGAGCTGCAGGGTATCACATGGCCAGGGGCTGAGCATGCTAATGTGCTAGCTCAGGTTTCTCTCTCCCTCTCCCTCTTTTTTTTTTTTTAACATGAGACCTTGTCTTGCTATGTTGCCCAGGCTGGATTCAAACTCTTGGACTCAAGCAATCCTCTTGCCTCAGCCTCTGGAGTGGCTGGGACTATAGACATGCACCTCGGTGCCCTGCTCTCTTCTTACAAAGCCACCCGTTCCCCTCTCACAATAACCCATTCACGTTGGCACAGCACTCATGATCTAATCATCCCTTAAAGGCCCCACCTCTCAATACTGCCACACTGGGGATTAAGTTTCAACATGAGTTTTGGAAGGGACATCCAACCATAGCACTTACCTTTCATACAAAAATATGGAGTCCTCCAGGGAATCTGGAAATTAGTGGAAGACCTCAGATTTCTCAGACATCTCCATTCCATCGGTTACCACTCACATGCTCATTTTCAAGCCTCATGGCTCCTGTCTAGTTTAGCTACCCTGTACAATGAGGCGGGGGGGGGGCCAGAAATCCCTGCAAAGGCTAGGATCCCTGTCTTGGGAACCAGCCTGCCTGGCCCCTACTCAGGACATACCAAGTTTGGGGCCTATTCCACATTTCTCCCAGGATCTATTCCAGATCCATTTTACTCCCTTCCCTATTCTGGATTCCTAGAATAATCTCTTCCCAAAAGGCAGGAATAGCCATTTTTAAGCAGTTCCCTTTTTCAAGTTCTGTAAAAAGAACATAAAAAGACGAAGGCATATAAAGAACCTAACTACCTCCTTGGAGTATAGGGGAGAGGAATTCAAAGATAACAAAATATAGATTAATAACATCTAAAGGTATTATCCAGCCCGGCTGGGTGTGGTGGCTCACGCCTGTAATCCCAGCCCTTTGGGAGGCCAAGGCAGGAGGATCACTTAAGGCCAGGAGTTCAAGACCAGCCTGGGCAACATAGTGAGACCCTATCTTTAAAAATAAATAAGTTAGAAATTATCCAGCCCAAAATCTAAGTAGTTCATTTGATAACTTGAGACCAGATCCCTGCTTGTTCTAACAGAATAGTGGTGAAATTACTTATAAGATGATGTATTGTCCCTATCTCTTATGTGGAGCAGATCCAGCCATAGCCATGCCCATACAACATACGCACCAAATCTAAAAAATGATCCTGGATATAAACTCTTCATTGATTTATTTTCTGATTTGAAAGAACAACTAGAGGCTTCTAATGCTCTACCAACTAATCTGATTGTAGTAAATTCCTATAATTTTATGGTGCCTCAGCATTCATCTTGAATATAAATTGGACTTTTCCATACCAGAAACAAGGCTTTGTCACCCTTGACACAGTTTCCTGTTCTACATCCCCTCACCTCACTCCATTTCCTCAGTGTGGCCAATCCAGATGCCTACCTCATACACCTGCTCCCTGGTGACCACCTCCCTATGGGACAGCTAGATACAGCTTACTTGACTGGCAGATAAGCCATAGTGATTACCTCTCAGTCACTGTATGACCTCTTGGAACTCATGCCTGCTTGCTTTAAACCCACCAATTAAAACTCCCTTGGGAAACCTGTTTGTATAACTCCCTGGACCTGTCAGGGTGGCAGTCTATCCTCGGTTCTTGGTGTGCTCTTGGCCAAAGAATGACCAGACACACCAAAGTGTCAAGTTCAGACTATTATCTTAAAAAAAATCACCAGCAGGGCCAATATGATGGAGTAACCCCAGGCAGGAAGCACTTTCACAAGAGCAGCTCTTTATTGTAGAACAAAACGAGTCTGTCTCCCTCTGACTGACTGACCCACTCATTCATTGAGTTCTCGGGTTGTTTCCTTTTATTAGCCCAGTCCAGGCTCCCGAGAGGTGTGGGATGTTATCAGATGATCAACAGGTGTCCTCAAAATTCCATCTGCCTGTATGAGTTCCCTCCCTGAAAGCCCACGGTGGGGGGCAGGGAAGGGAGCAGGGTGAACCACAATGCAGATTCAAGCTAATGGCATAACAATTACCCTTAGGTTATTCTAGGTCACTTTCTAAATCCTATCACGCTTAGACTGGAGAATTCCCAGATTGATAAAGCATTCCCTCTTTCCCCAGCTGTAGCAGTTGCTCAGGATAGGATTAAGGGTGGGGCAACATCAAAACAGAGTGCCCACCCTTCTCCTTCTTCCCAGGTGGAGCAATTGCTTGAGACAGCACCAAAGGAAGGCACCCTTGTCCCTAGAGGAGCCGGCGATCCTAACTGTCTACCTAAGAGATCCAACAAGGGCATTGGCCCACAGGTTTCCCTCTCTCTCTGTTCCTGCCTGTGCTCCCTGACTGCTGTGTGTGTGCCATGGACCCACCAGACCTGAAAGTAATAAAATCTTTATTTCCATCTTGTGTCTCTCCTAATCATTGGAAGGGTGCTTTCCATCTTAAAGATCTTAAATTACTACACAAGTTCTCACAAACCTCTTTGGAGCATAGACTAAGGAGAGAAGGATAATTTGTCTGCATTTTTTCCCCTTAAAGATCTTCCTCTGATGGAATTTCTTCAATAGTTTCCCACCACAGAGTAAAAGTCCAAGTCCTTTCAATGATCTACAACGCTCTATGTGCTTTACCCTCCCATACCCCTAATCACTGTTAGCTTTAAAACTTATCAGCAAGCAGCATAAGGCCTCATCTGTGGTCACCAGTGCCTTGGTGTGGTCACAGCATTCTGGGAGCTCATGCACAGATTTGTGGCTCTAGAAATTTGCTTTTGCTCATAGCCCAGAGTTAAGCAGACAGACAGACTTATGTCAACCGTGACCATGTCTATGTGTTAATTTTACAATGGAGAGGATATAACTTTCCAGTGAAGAGGATAGGCATGTTCTCTATCCACTCCTTTTCTGCCCAGTAGTCAGAATTACTGACCAAAAAGCTGCCTGGACAAATGGAATCAATGCATGATTGTAGGGGGTAAGGTGGTGTCAGACTGAAGGTATATTTATTTAACACAGGAAGTGGATTAAATACAATTTTGGTGGGAATAAAGATTAGTATACCTTTGAAGGGCAATTAAGTACAATCTATTAAACTTTAAAATGCATATGCCCTTTGATATAATAATTCCACTACTAGGTATATAATGTAGCTTTCACTTATACAATAGACTTATATCTGAGGATATTCATTGTAGCATTGTTTGGAAACAACATAAATGTCCATCACCAGGGGATTGGTTAAATAAAGAAATGAAATATCAGCTGATAAAAAATAATGAGTTAGTTATGAACTATAAAGGGATGCTGCTGTTCAAGGAGAATTTTAACCACTTGGTTAAAAATTATATAGAGAGGCTATCCCTATCCTTATGTATCCTAGGAAAGATATATAAGAAATGGGTCTGCCTCTACCATCTGGGGAACTGCCCCAGCTCAGGGATCATGTAGATAAAATCTGCTTAGTAATGCCTATGATAGGGAATAATGAAAAACCTTTTGGCCCCTGTCTCTTTGTGTTTAGAGATTTCTACCCCACAAAAATGAAAAGAATTTAAGGTAGTGTGATTAGATTAAGCAAACAGCCTGGGGAGCCAGACCATAGGGGTTTGAATTCCAGCTCCACTGCTTATAAATTGTGCAACCTTGGGCAGTTATTTAACTTCTCTGTGATACAATAGTCTCATCTAAAAAATGAGGATCATAAACAGTACATGTTCACATTCAGAAAGTTGCAGAGAATTTGAATGAGTTAATATATCTAGGAAATTTAGTTTCTGTCACATAGTAACAACTCAAAAAATGTGAGCTTTTATTCTTAGTATTATTGGATTCAGAGGGGGAGGGAAGGCAATCTCTAACCTGGCAATCTTAAGACTTGCTTTTCACTGTGTAAACACGAGTAATGTTTGATTTCTTAAAAACAACAACACCCACCATGCGCATGACTTCCTTCATGGGAAAAGAAATTATTCTGCTGAATTAAAAAAAAAAATCCAGTCATGGTAAATTGGAATGAACTATCTAGCTCCATCCCAGGGTACGCTGGGGCAGATCATTCATTCATTCATTCATTCATGCATAAGCATCAAAGCCAGGTTCCCTCTCCTAGTCTCCTTGCCCCCCCCCCCGTCTCCCCCCTCAACTCCAGCCCTCACGCTGGTGAGCAAAGTTTCAATGGCTCTCTCAACTGCCTATAGAATAAAGGAGTAATTAAAACCAAAATAAAATGACCAGTTGTCATTTTTATTTTGTTTGTTGGTTTGAACTATCTGATTGGCAAAAATTAGAAAGATAAAAAGTGTACGTTTTGGTAAATATGCTGAGAAACAAGAATTCTCATACCCTGTAGGTGAGATTAGCCATCTTTTCTGGGAATAAATCTGGGCATATGCATCAACATTTGTAATGTACATGTCCTTTACCTCAGCATTTCCACTTCTGGGAATTTAAGAAAAATGATCCAAGTATACAAAGATGGATATACAAGGATTAAATGTAGCTTTAAATGATAATAACAGAGGATTGATTAATTACTTAGGGTGCATTATACAGTGGATGCACCCATTAAAATGATTATATGGAATTATAGTTATTGACAGAAAAATAAATACTTAGTATATAAAACCATGTTTGTCATATGACAGGTATTCAGTAAATATTTATTAAATGAGTCACTGTTCATAATGTATTAGGTAAAAAAACAGGTTATAAAACAGTGTATATATATTCTCATTTTTGTTCTTAAAAATCAATGTATGTGTCTCTATGTCTACTGTACTTTCTTGTTCTCTCTCTCTCTCTCTCATTTTTCTCTATCCATCTATCACCCATCTATCTCTACCTTACTATCTGAAAAAATCCTGGCGAGGTATTGATGAAACAGTGGGGAATAGAGTTGGGAGAAGCAGGGCTTTCACTTTCTACTGATTGCACTTTGGTACTGCTTAATTTTTTTTGACAATTAACATACATATATCAATTTTATAATTTCTTATTTCTATTTTAAAAGAACAAAAACACATTGTGTGGAATTTACAAATAAACAGGAATTCACATGGATGATGGAAGTGTAAATTCCTACAATCTTTAAAAAGATAATTTGACATTATGTTTCAAAATCCTTAAAAATGCACATACCACATGATGCAGCAATTTTACTTGAAGAAATTTGTACAAAGGAAGCAAATAAAAATGTCAACCAAGATGCCAAATGATATAAGGTAGTTAAATAAATTGTAATATCCATATGATGAAATAAGACATAGCTGAAAAAAATGTAGTCATAGTTTTGAGATATTAAGAAAGGATATCCACATTCCCTAGAACCATTTTTCCCTCTCCCCATTTAGTTATCCCAGTGGAAGAGAAAAATATCTTTAAAATTCAAAAGGTGAAGAAGCTAGTGTGGGTAGATGAAAACGAGCTCAGACTAGACACCAGCCTCTCTTCCCCATCCCAGTCACCCTTCCCCCTCACTCTCCACCCCACCCCTACCCCAGGTGGAAAAAGGAGAGCAAGGTGTAATTGACTGAGATTTAATTTTTACTCCCAGATGGAAGGGGCTTTGAAAAAAAAATAAGTTCAATAATATAGAATTTACAAAGTTATAGTTCCTGTACACCTGAGTTTATATCTGATTCTGAGATTTAAAATAAATATATGCATGGAAAATATTGAAGAATATATACCAAAATATTCACATAGTGAATTTTTTAATATCTGCATTTCTTTTCTTGTCACTTTTTTTTTTTTACAATGAATGGTATCACCTTTAGAATAGAAAAAACAGTTATGTCAAAAATACTTCTGAGTACAACTTTTCTGGCTTTGCTTTTAATAACATACTGTAAATGCTAAGTTTCCACTCTGCAGCTGACTGTGGAGGTATTTATATTAATAGCTGTTGACTTTGCCAAGCTTATCTTTTTTACTTTTTGTTAAATCCAACTTTCTGGGGATTTTTCTCTCAGTTATGCTTGTGTTTTTCCATGTTCCCATGGTGAAGGCAGAAGTAGGCACTGGAGCCTGTTGTCCTGGATATAGATGACACTAAGTTGGCTTAAAAGTATTCAATGACAAGATAACATAAAGTAATTATGTAGTCTCTGAGACAAAGTCGTCATTTAAAAAAAAATTAAGTCAGTGAAGGAAAATTTGACACTGGTTTTCATAGAGTATTTTATGCTTTCATTGTTCTTTATTTAATTATGTGGCTATGAAAGATGTCTGGTGGTGTGAAGGTCAAACCTGGAGGTGACACAAAGCCCTAGCCTAATTGGGTGTGTCTGAGGCCTCTGAGCCCCTGTTTGCAAAAGTGTTTAAAGCAATGACCTGGCAAGGTCTCCTGCTATTCAGAATAGTGCCCTAGATCCGGATAATGCTATTTAACAGCTCTTTCAAAACCTTTTTGCATGGACATTTTTGTGTCCTTCTCAGAGTATTATATATTTTGAAAACAGCAATGTATTTATTTACAGATGATGAAACTCAGAAAGAGAAAGATTAAAAGTTGACCAAGGTCATCCGGCTGGATTGTAAGACAACAGAGATCTGAAACCATAACTTGCAGCCCCTGGAATGCTAACAATTACAGGAAAAATACATACGGAACAAACATTTGTGAAGCGCTTACCGTGAGCAGGCACTGCGACAGTACAGTTCATCAACTTGAAACACTGTCTTTTCCAATTTCAGTGTTCTTCATCAAAATCCTTTCAAATGGCTGCATTAAGAGTTCATAATGTAGCAGTGCCATAATTTACCATTTTCCTAGTGTTGGGCCTTTCGCTGAGCATATGCCATTTGAACTTCATTTTTATATATCATTTAATAGTTTTACAGAAGTAGGAGTTCAATAGACAGTTATTGACTGAGTCACCAACTCCCTGAAGACAGTAGAGGAGTTGCTTATGTGTTTTCTCTCTCCTCTGTCTCAGCAGACACACTAAACATAGCATAATTTCAGGAGTATAACAAACATTGTTGGAAGACCAACATGAATGTTAATACTTCATTTATAAAGGGATAAGCACTATAGGAGTCATCTAATGAGCTACCATTTCTCCTTGAAGGATTATTCACTTGCTTGATTTTCTCTCCTGTTCCCCCCTCCTTTGTTAATCTCATGGTCTGTCATATTAACAAAACTAATGTCAACCAGTTTTTAAAAAGAGCTCTCTCTGAAAGACAAGGAAGGTGTTTTAGTCCATTTGGGCTGCTATAACAAAATACCATAAACTGAGTGGTTTATAAACAACAGAAATTTATTCCTCACAGTTGTGGAGGCTGGGAAGTCAAGGCAGATATGGTGTCTGGTGAGCGCCCCCTTCCTGGTTCATTGATGGCCATCTTGTTGCTGTAACCTCACATGATAGAAGATGCTAATGAACTCTCTGGTGCCTCTTTTATGAGGGCACTAATCCCTTCAGAAGGGCTCTGCCCCCATGACCTAATCACCTCCCAAAGGCCCCGAATTCTAATACCATCACCTAGGAGGTTAGCATTTCAACATATGAATTTTGGGGGTACATGAACATTCAGTCTATTGCAGAAGGCATCTGTATTAGTTATGTACTCCTGCACAACAAATTACCTCCAAATTTAGCAGCTTAAGACAACAAACATGCATTATCTCACACAGTTTCTGCGTCTGAGTGTCTCTCGCGAGGTTGTAGTCAAACGGTTGCCTGGAGCTGCAATCATCTCAAGGCTTGACTGGGACAGGGGAATCAGCTTCCAAGCTCACTCTGGCAGCTGTTGGCAGGCCTTGGTTCTTCATGGCCTGTGGGCTGGAGGCTTCAGTTCCTCACCAGGGGCCTCTCCAGAGGGCTGCTCACCACGTGGCAGCTTGCTTCCCCCAGCAGGTGATGCGAGGTTGGGAATGGGGGTGGAGAGCACCTGAGACAGAAGGTGCAATCTTTCATAACCTACTCCAGGAAGTGACATACCATCTTTTCTCCTGTACATTTTTTGTCACACAGACCAAGGCTGGTACAAGGGACTACCCATGGGTGTGAATACCTGGAAGCAGAGTCATTGTGGGAGATCTTAGAGGCTGGCCACCACAGCACCCAACCAACACCTACTGCCTCTGCAACCCACTCTTCCCTCCTGAAGATTAGTAGAAACAGGGAAACACATTTTCACTTTTAAACAATGAGCTTCCTGCTTAGTCATTCTGGGAATTGTAAACTTATCCATGGTTTGCTAAGTCCTATGTGGTTTGTAGAGGCATATGTTGCAGGGAGTGGAAACCTCTTTGCTCTCTTGGTGGTATTTAATCAGCATTTTGCCACATTTTCTGTTGTGCTTATCTGATATCTGGACATTGTACATAATACACTCTTGGTATCAATTACTTCATAATAGGTCTTTATTTCCCCACTGAAGCAACTAACTTTACATAAAATTCCACCAGTTCTCTACTTAGACGATTACTGGTACTTTTTACATTAAATGCTCTTTTTTCACCCTGAGGGTTTCCAACTTTATGTTAATAATTATGACATCTTTTCACAGAGTCTTTGTTTTACTGTGGGCTTAAATGCACATACTCCAACATGTATTAGAAAAGAAATACACACACTATTGTGAGCATTTGAATGAATATAAGAATGCAGGTATATAATTTATTCTTAAATTTGCCTGTGCCTAAATAAAACCTTCTATTAGCTAACCCACAATTTAACTTAAAAATCAGGGGATAAAAAGTATTTATGACCAATATTCTACAAAAAGTGATTAGAAATCCTGAAGAAAATAACACTTCTGTTTCCACATTATATCATATGGTCCTAGGCATTCTGCTTCTCCACAAAGGATACAAATGCCTGATAGAGATACTAACTATGATGGTAATAATGCAATCCCATAATTAGAAAAGAACTATAAACAGAAACCAACATTTTATTTGATTTATGGTTTACTTTTCTTGTCTTTTCCTTACCAATATTTTTGTACAATTCAAGTATTACTGCTTACTGTTCAAGGAAATACCCCCACTGTTACAGGAATCAAGAGACTCCTTCCTCTGCCTTTATGCAAACAGAGAAATGACTTCTGATTTCTTTAGAAACAATGAGCTGTGTCCTCATTCTGGAGTTCTGTCTTCTAGCCAGGAGTGTGCCACTTTCTGCCCTGAGCATGCTTATCATCCAGGTTAGCCTTTCTTCTGCTACCACATTCCTGCCTTCCCCATTCACATGAACAGCGTCATTGCCCCTCCGCTCTACCAGGTCACCCAGGTGGGGATGTCTGCTGGGCTTTTGCTCCAGTCTCCTTCACCTTCCACATCCAGTCATCAGCAGGCCCCACTCATCCTCACCCATCCCTGTCTCCAACAACCAGTGTCTAATCCACTTCTTCATTTCCTCTTCACGTGGCTCCCTTTGTAACACAGTTTTCTGCAGTACGGTGGTCTTGCTGTATCACATTCCTCCAGCTCCAAACTTAGTCTGGCCCCCTCATGATGGCCACAGCTGACACAGTTCATGACTGTCTTCCTGCCACTGTCGTGCTCATGTCCTCACTTATGATGGTGGACTCACTGCTTGGTGCTGTGTTTCCAGTATATCCTCTCCCATAGACTGAACTATAGTTTTTTCAAAGCAAGAAGCATTAGGGAAGTATCAGTGGCCAGGGACTGTGGCAGACACTTTCACCAGTGACTCTCAACCAGGGGTGATTTTGCCTCCCAGGGGAGAGTTGGCAATGTCTGGAGACAGTTTTGGGGGTGCTACTGGCATCTAGTGGGTAGGGGCCAGGGATACCGTTTAACATCCTACAATCCAGAGGACAGTCCCCGCATCAAAGAATTATGCCGCCTAAAATGTCAATAGTTCCGAAGATGAGAAATCCTGATATACACTCTCATTTAGTCCTCACAAAAGCCACACAGGGGTATGATTAACCCCTTTCTCTAGATAAGGAGGCTGTTCCTTTCCTCAGTTCCTTTTCCAGGAAACAGAGACTGAATAAGTTAGTTTCCCCAGCTCCCTCCTCTGGTGAAACTAGAATTTGCATTCAACACTCTTGGCCTAGAAAGTCTGCGCCCTTTTTTCCTACTACCTCCACCTTGGTAAAATCCTCTCCTGCCTGGCAACCAGGAACTGCTGAGCCAGGACTGAGGGTGCGCCATGCCTGTGTTGTTCAAACTGCAGGTTCTGATCTATTACTGGGGTATATGTGAAACTAGCAGTGGTCTGGGACCAGCAAAATAACAACTACCACCATGATAATAATAACAAAAGACAGAAAAGAGTAGAAAACATATGGAAGTATTGCTTTGTGAAACTTTAGTTTCATGGTGGTGCATTTACTGTATCTTAATATAAAATTTATTTTTTATTAAGATTTGCCATCAAAAGTGTTTGAGAAACATGCTCTATACAATTGCTAAATTGGGGGTATAATTCATAAAGAAACCCTTAGCCATGATCCCTGAGGATAGATGATTTTTGGCACCCTGAAGCCAACTTTATCCAGCCCATGGGAAATAAGGAAGGAAAAGGTGAAATTGGGTTAATTATGTGCTAGAGACACTATCTCCCCAGTAATCATCCGTTCATCAAATATTTACCAAGCATCTGCTCTACCTGAGTCTATTCTAGGCAGTAAATAGATAGAGTGGAGAACAAACCAGTGAAGCTCTAATGGAGTTTACATTCTGGTGGGGGCAGGCAGGCAAAAGTCAGGTAGACAGACAGAAACTAGAAATTATCCAGCTAATGGAGACTGCAGTCACTTAAAGAGCTCTCTGCACAGGCACCTTCTCCCCTGACATTCCAGCCAGCCATCCCGTTCACATACTTTATCTTGGTTTCTAACAATTCGAATTCATGTCTCCCTCCAGAATCAGTGCAGTGATCAACCTCAGCACACACAGAATTTGGAGAAAGGAAAAATTTAAAAAAGAAGAGGGCTGGGAATGAGTGAGAGACTGGATAAAGTAATCTCAAAACTCTACTATGTATTAGAGCTTTTAAAATACTGGTAAGATGCTCCAGAACTGCCATGAAGAGAAGACAATAAGTTATAGAGCTTTCAGCCCTATAGTTTAAAATATTATATATTTAAATAATATGTCCTTCCTCCCAATTTGTTTTATGGGAGAGTTGATTTTTTTTTAAATAGCTTTTTTGAAGTCCATCTCATGTTTATAGATGACGACTCTTCCTGAACAATGGATTCTGTATGTAGGAGCAAAAGGGCTATGAATTATTGATATGAAGTCAATAAATAATCAGACTGATGCTTCCTTTGTTGCTATGATACAGTAACACTATATGACACGAATGAACTTTCATGTTAGAGATATTTAGAATTTTATGAGATGTTATACACATATATGAATTGCATCTGTCTAGGGCTGGAAGTGTCTCGTTTGTGAAGTGAATTGGATTTTTGGCCAATGGCAGGTAAGGACATTGCCAAGAATGAAGCTGTGAACTTAGGTGGAAATGACCTTTAGGCTCTGGGAGCACGTGGATGTGTGTGGTGTTTGGACAGGTGACTGGTTGAGATTTTATTCATAGCCTCATCAAATGGTTAATCTGAACTGGCTGTATGTGTGTGTGTGCTAGGCACAGAGGCTGAAACATTGAACAAGACATGGTCCCTGCTCCCTGGGAGCTTGTCAGGGGAAGACAGGCAAATTAGCTAGTAATCACAACACTGTGAGGTAAGAGGTGTGATGGGGTAGAGACAGAAGCTCATGGGAGGGAGCCTAACTCACAAATTTCTTTTTGGGGAAAAAACGTAAATTATTAATAGTAGAGTGTAATAGAAAGCAGAGGAAGTAGGTAAGAAACGGAGGAGGTAAGTAAAAGAATGGAGAGGTCACAGAATGGCAGGGCACATGTCTGAGGACTATACATGAGCACTCTGAGGGTCACCTTGAAAACTCCAGTCTTCCAAGATACTTGCAACTCCGACAGTGAAACTGAGTATCGTTTTTAGGATACTATTAAGAGTATATATTAAAGAATGGGGAAGGAGGGCAAAATAGTTCCTTAGCTTGCTGATTTCACCTTGAAAAACAGAATCTATGGTTCTGAGAGGTGGGAAACAGGGCAGGTGAGTTTAAAGAATGCCTCAGAAAAGAACTAGTTTAAATCAACTTTTGGTCATGAATTAATTATTTGCGAATAGGCTGTAATTCTCCAGAAACACACACATACTCCCCACAACACACACATACTCCCCACAAAGTTTTGCATTAAATTCATGGGGCCTCTGGCATCAGGTTAAGACCTCCTGGCGGAGGCATAGGTGTGGCCAGTCCCCAGTGAAGTTCATGTGAGGAGGGCCTGGGCAGCTATCAGGGAACCAGAGAGTGGGAAGGGAAACCTCTGGAAGAGAGGAGGAGGAACTCAAAAAGAAATCCCACAATTTTCCAAACATTGGCCCTGGAAGGTAATAGTGTACTATGGTATAAAGTAGGTATGCCATGTTGATAATGTAAGGTAAAGATTCTTAACTGTTCTTTCAGAAGAAAGGTTTACCTACACACCTTAATCTTATAGATTAAAGATTATCAAATTACAGCATTTGGGCCAAGTCCAGCCCTCTGACTATTTTTATATGACCAGCCTATTTTTCTATGACCCAAAAACTAAGAATGGTTTTGAAATTTTTAAATGGTTGAAAAAATTATTCAATTATAGAATAATATTTCATGACATGTGACAATTATATGAAATTTCAATTTTAGGGTCAATAAAATTTTTTTGTTTTGTTTTCTTTTTTTTTTAAAGACAGGGTCTCACTCTGTCACCCAGGCTGGAACCTTGACTCCTGGGCTCAACAGATCTTCCTGCCTCAGCCTTGCAAGTAGCTAGGACTACAGGTGCAAGTCACCCTGGCTGGCCAAGTTTTATTGTAACATAGTCCTGCTCATTCATCTGTGGCTGCTTTTGTGCCACATTGGCAGAGTTGGTAGTTACAAGAGAAACCATATGGCCCACAAAAGCCTACATATTACCATGTAGTCTTTTACAGAAAAAGTTTGCCAACTCTGCTTTAGAATAAAGCTAATAGGCATCAAATGACATAAATGATAATATGAGTTATTTGGAGCTATTATCAATGAAATAATTATTTTCATAAAAACACATCATTTAATTTCTTACTTATATATCAAGTGGAGGAGAGATAGATTAAAAATATCTCACCTACTCTTGACATTTATATTAGTCCTTAGGAAGCATATCAATAAAGCTATGACAATTTAAATTTAAAATATGCAATGTCTACATATAAACTATTAATCTAGGGTGATATCTTATTTAAAGTACATGAGAAAAACAAGTGACATAGGCCAGGCACGGTGGCTCGTGCCTTTAATCCCAGAACTTTGGGAGGCTGAGGCGGGAGGATCGCTTGAGCCCAGGAGTTCGAGGTTACAGTGATCTATGATCATGCCACTGCACTCCAGCCTGAGCGACACAGTGAGACCCTGTCCCTAAAAAAAAAGAAAAAGTGACATAAAAAAATTGGGATGCAATTTTATACTTAACCCATCCTACCTACCTTCTACCCCCTTACTGGAATTGTCTGTTCACTGGTGGGAATGTATAGCCGTGCCGCTGTACAACTTCAGTGCAGTTGTATTTATTGTAGTATCTTTAACATCGTCTAAGCTACAAATCAGAGCACTGTGATGATTACATAAGGTTGTTTGTTTTTCTTGTAATATTTAGTTGACCACTGTAGTGCAGTCTATGAGCATGAAATGTGAGGCTTCTCAAGAAAATTTCTATCAAATTCTAAAGACCCTTTTACGATTTACCTTCTAACTAGAGTCTTTATCCTAAAGATAATTGTTTCCTGTTTGGGGGAATTAAACTGCTGCCTTTTTTTGCTGCATAAGAGCAGGTTGGCTGTCCATTGTAAGTATGATTGCTTTGCATTTTTATCTTGGAATTTAGCAAATACACTTTGTTTGCTGGGGGGCAGGGAGAAACCAGTAAAAATCAATCAGTAAACAGATAGCAAAAAATGGACTATAACTCTGCTTTCTGTCAAAAAGCTGGCAAGTCTGCCAAAGTTCAGGAATTGTTTGGAAGGTGCATTTCATCCTGATTAGTTTCTGTTGACCTACACTTGGGTTTCCAGTCTGCAGGATATCACTACAACCCCAGTAGGATCAGAACAATCTACAGGGGACCCCAGAAGACTTAACTTGGAAGTCATAGTAATGAATCCCAGAGGCAATAGCCGAGGATGTGGCTGAGAATGTGAAACAAAATTCGGAGTCCTCTTGCCAGCACCTGTACATACTACCTAGGTTCTCTGTGGTATAAGCCATCGGACAGCACAAAGTCCAGTGCCCCAACAGTGGACTAGGAAATCTGCCTGTAAGAATGTCTCTCATCCCCAGGCCAGCTTTGTGCAGTAGAGGGCATTCCAGGATTCAGGCATTTACCCAACTCAGGCCATTGTGCACCAAGCACTTTCATAATCATCCTGTTAACTCTGTAAGATGGATAATATGACTGTTTTATTAATGTCACACCCTAGAAGGATGTGAGGGAGGTAAGACATGAAGGCAAGAGCAGGAAACTTTCAAGAAGATGACAGAAAATGATGACATGATCAAATCAAAGCATCTAGGAAGGAGAAAAATAAGAGATGTGACTTTTAAAAAATTTAGTTTAATTTTATTTTTTAATTCCCCCCCAGTTTTATAAGGTATAATTGGCAAATAAAAAGTGTGTGTATTTAGTGCCTGATGTGATGTTTTGATATGTGCATACATTGTGAAATGATTAAATCAAAGTGATAAACATATCCATTACCTCACTTTTTTTTTTTTGTGGTGAGAATAAGATCTAATCTCAGCAATTTTCAAGTATGATACCTCATTATCAACTATAGTCACCATGCTGTACGACCGATCTCTATAACTTATTCATACTGTCTAACTGAAACTTTGTACCCTTTAAACCGTCTCCCCTATTCTACTCTTTGCTGCTGCTGCTTCCTTTTTAGAGACGGGTCTCTCTATGTTGCCAAGGCTGGAGTGCAGTGGCCATTCACAGGTGCGATCATAGAGCACTACAACCCCTAACTCCTGGGTTCAAGTGATTCTCCTGCCTCAGCCTCCCAAGTAGCTGGGACGACAGGTGCACACCACTGCACCAGGATCTACTCTCTGCTTCTATGAGGTCAGCCTTTGTATAATAGATTCCACATACAAGTGAGATCATGCAGTACTTGTTTTTCTGTGGCTGGCTCTTTTCACTTATCATAATTTCCTCCAGGTTCACCCATGTTGTCGCAAAGACAGCATTTCTCTCTTTTTAAAGGCTGAGCAGTATATATATACGCCACATTTTCCTTATCCATTAATCTGATAGACACTTAGGTTGATTCCATATCTTGGCTATTGTGAATAGTGCTGCAATGAACATGGGAGAGTAGATATCTCTTCAACATACAGATTTCATTTCCTTTGGATATATACTCAGAAAGGGATTGCTGGGTCATGTGGTAATTGAATTTTTAGTTTTCTGCAGAACCTTCATTCTGTCTTCCCAAATAGCTGTACTAATTTACACTCTCACCAACAGCGGGCAAGGGTTCCCTTTTCTCCACATCCTGGCCAACACTTGTTATCTTTTGTCTCTTTGCTAATGGTCATTCTTACAGGTATGAGGTGACAGCTCATTGTGGTTTTAATTTGTGTTTCCCTAATGATTAATGATGTTGAGCATGTTTTCATATACCTGTTGTCCATTTGGAATGGGAGAAAATATTTGCAAACCATTTTATCTGATAAGGGATCAATATTCAAAATATATAAGGAACTCAACTCAATGGCAAGAAAAATAATCAAATTAAAAAATGACTTTTTTAAATGTATTTTTTCTGCTAAGTGCCTTCTCATGCTTAAATTTTTTTCTTTAAGTAGCTTTATTGAAATATAATTCACATACCATACAATTTACCTATTTAAGGTGTACAATTTAATATATTGGTATGTTCACAGGTTTGTGCAGCCAGAGGCATGACTCTCAAATGTTGCATATTCTTTCCTTTGGCTAGCTGAACAAGGTGTCCCAACTGCGTATGTCGGCTTTACTCAATCCTTTATTTTCAGGCCAACCTGATTGAGAGTTCCCACCAGCATCGCCCTTAAAATGTAAATGCCACCAGGAAAAGAAATCTGTCTGTTGAAAATAGACCTGGGCCCAACACCTAGTATAGTACCAACCAAGTACAGAGCAAATGGTTAGCACTTGTTTCATCATAATAGTACCATTTTAAATTTGAGCCTGCTTGTTTGCAGGAAGAATAGTCACCACTGTCATGGATTTCATTCATCCCTGGTGAACATGCACTCACAGTCCCTGAGTCCTTCTCACCTCCCGTTCTTCCTCCCTCTTCTCTCAGGTCGAAGTGGTAGAGCACAGTCCACTGTTCCGGTACTGAAGAAAAATACTGAAACTTTAGTTAGATAAATGAGAAGTAAAAGAAGGAGAAATTGGCTGGGCACCATGGCTCACACCTGTAATCCCACCACTTTGGGAGGCTGAGATGGGAGGATCGCTTGAGCCCAGGAGTTTGAGATCAGCCAGGGCAACACAGTGAGACCCTATCTCTACAAAAAATAGAAAAATAAGTCAGGCATGATGGCATGTACTTGTAGTCCCAGCTACTCAGGAGGCTGAGGCAGGAGGATTGCTTGGGTCCAGGAATTTGAGGTTACAGTGAGCTATGATGATGCCAATGCATTATAGCCCAGGCAGTAGAGTGAGACTCTGTCTCAAAAAAAAAAAAAAAAAAAAGAGAGAGAAATTATTAACAACGTAGTAACAATGATAAGTACAAAGGAGGCCATTGCAGATTATGTGGGGTAAATTAAAGCAGGCTTCATGATTTGCAAAAAAAAAGTGTGTGTGTTCCTAGAACTACTTTATTAATTCAGGCACTTGACTCACCCAAAATATAGCACTTTCAAGTTTAAAAAAATATATCACTTTGCCCTTTCTAGCCTTAATATTGTGATCCATATGTTAAGCTTGCCATATTTTAGGGGTTTACTCTCCTTTTGGCAGAGCCTTTTTCATTTGAGTTTTTTTTTTCTTTTGTCAGGAGTAAGTGTTGTGAAATAAGATCTGTTGCTGGTTTGAAAATTCTCATTTGAGTTTTTGAATGGTAGAACCACTGTACTTCAAGCCCACATACAAATCTAGGGCCCTTCCTCCAACACTCCTTTCCCCAAATAGATACCAGGCCCTCTTCCAGGTGCTAAGGATATAGCGGTGAAAAGACAATACTTGTGTGCATGACATTCACATTCCAGAATACAGAAAAGCAAAAGATTCAGAGTCCTCCTCTGCCCTTATTTGCATAACCACCACCTATAGAGAGATCAGTATCCTGTTTATTCATGACACTGTAAGACAGCAGTGTAATTTGTTTTAAGAAGTTTCTCCTATTAGATATGTTTTGGTGCTAGAAAGTTGAGTGTGGCTTTCTGTGGAGAAAAACTGGGATTTCAGAGTAAAACTGAGTTTTTCATTGTATTGCCGCTCTGTATAACAAACTGCAAGAAAGCTACAGCATTCCCTCTGCAATATGTCCAAATTTTTATCCTTTTTGACAATTCAGAAATAAGTTTCTGTTATATTACTTAGAAAGTTTTCCTGGGGCAGAGAAATCAAATATCCATGAAAGCTAAAAAAAAAAGAGACCAGAGAAGTGAGAAGGTATAACAGGAACTTCATTGTAACACTATTTGCTGGAAAGATGAATTCACTATAAAGTGCCTCCATCTTGGGATCTATCCAAAGGTGTTCAGTTACTGAAATACCACTTGTTAAGTGGTGGCATGGATCCTGAGTGTAACATGTATCTCCTTTGGTTTACTAATTTCATTCTCAAATTTCCCAATGCCCATTCTCACTTAGACTTTCCCCCTTGATATCTGCCCCTCATTTCTCTTGCTTCATTTCACTTGATTCTTTCCTACTGCTCCTCATCAAAATGACTAAGAGCATTGAGACACTAAAAGTGGCTTTAGAGCTCTAAAAATATTAGCTAAAATATTTTAAATATTAAATATTAATTAAATATTAAATTAGGGTGTTATCAGTATCCAATAAATGAATCACAGGAATACGTAGGAGTTGGTAGATACCATGGAGCTTGATTGATCCTTATAGTAGAAATTGAAATATTATAAGGAAAAAGGTTGCTGTGTTAGATTACTTAATATTAGTTTCAGTCTCATATTATTTTCTTCTTTGAGAGCTAAAATGCAGAACTTCTGAATAAAAGATAAAAAAGAGCCTATGGTCTTATTTTTAAAAAGTGAAAATTCTCTATGAATTCATTGAATTTGTCCTGTTCTCCCGAGTCTATTTTTCTCACAAAACTTAAGTTTAAGGAAAAAGGCAGGTTTCAATCTTCATTTGAAAAGAAGTAAGAATTGGTAGGAAGTATTAGGATGTTCCAGGACACTGAAAATATTCACATTTTCACACGCACACAATTTTTCTAAAAAGCAAGAAGAAAAGGTATTTTAAGAAGGCATATTCAAATTGGCTGAAATTCTGTCCATTAGTTATATATTTTGTTTATATGAAACAAACATACACCTTTTTCTAGAAAGCACTCTTCTGGTGACTGATCCAATTGTAGTACTCCACACATCTGGTTATAGTTGATAGCTCCAGGGAGGGCATCTGACCCAAGCCTGGACAATCAGAGATCTTTTGAAGGATTTTTGCACTGGACACCAGAGAGAGTGAAACTCAATGTATCCTTAGAGCAAACTTGGGGATCTGGGAATTGCCAGCAGCTCTGGCTTTGGTTTGTGATCAGTCCAAGGAGAGAACTAACATAAAGCAAGCAGCAGAAACCAGAGATGGAGAGTCTTGGGATTGTGCCAGTCCAAGGTTCCAGTCATCTGAGGCTTACAGTGCAGATTTCCAGTAACATTTATGTGGTCCTTATTATGTACTAGACATTCAGCTCTAGGTGTTTTTCTTGTTTCTCATTTAATCCTGAAACTTCATGAGGTAAGTACCATCATTATCCTCCCTTTCTTACAGATAAAGATACTGAGGCATAAGGAAGTTAAGTAACTTGGCTAAGTTCATACAATAGCAGAGTTGGGATCTGAACTCAGGGCTTCAATCTCCAGGGCCAGTGTTCTGAACCGCCTTGTTATTCTGTCTGTAGGCTGGTAATTTCCCTTATCTAAGAAAGTTTGAGTTAGGTATCTGCATCTTTCAGCCAAATGATATAATATGTATAATAGTTATACCAAGTACTACACTAATAAATGCAATCAAAGGAATCCCTCATTCTAAATATTTCCAAAGCCACCTGAATATCTTCCATCTCAAACTTGTTTCTCCTAGGTTCCTTTTCTCACTAAATGACATTTTCATCCACCCAAGATGAAAGGAAATCATGGAGTCTTCCTGGATCCCTCTTTCTTCCTTACCTCCACATCATCTGTACTTTATATCCCAAATAACTTTATTCTATGAGCACACATTGGGCCATTACTATGGACGAAACTGTCTGCAAACCAGCCCTTTTCTTTATTTCCATAGCTAATACCCTAGTTCACACAAATGGCCTTGATCTTTGTTAAGCTTCTTATGCCTTAGCTTCCTCACATGTAAAACAGGGTGAATCATACCTACCACACAGTTATTCTGAAGATTAAGTGAGACAAAGTATGAAAAACACTCAGCACACACAGTGCCTGGCAGATATGTACAACTGTCAGGTATTTCTTCAGGAACTAAACAATTCTTATGGGGAGAATTTCATGTGCTCGTGGGGATTTTCATTGTGTTTACTTTTATGGCAAAAAGATAAACTGTAATAGGAAAATAAAGACTCCAAATTAATACTTCATATTTTTATACTTTTTCAAGTGACCAATATCTGTGGTCTCCAACCCCTGGGCTGCAGACAGGTGCTGGTCTGTTAGGCCTGTTAGGAACCAGGCCGCATGGCAGGAGGTGAGGGGCAGGCGAGTTAGAGCCACTCCCCATTGCTTGCATCACCACCTGAGCTCTGCCTCCTGTCAGATCAGCAGCAGCATTAGATTCTCATAGAAGGGCGAACCCTACAGTAAACAGTGCATGCGAGGGATCTAGGTTGTGCTAGGTTGTGCGCTCCTCATGAGAATCTAATGCCTGATCATCTGAAGTGGAGCGGAGGAAGTGATGCTAGTGCTCGGGAGCGGCTGCAAATACAGATTACCATTAGCAGAGAAGTTTGACTGCACAGAGACCGTAATAAATCAATCGCTTGCAGACTCATATCAAAACCCTATCAGTGAGAGGCAAGTGACAATTAAGCTTCATCTGGTGGCAGGCTTTATAGTGGCAAGTGAGCATCTTATTTCAATTGTAAAGCTGCATCTGGTGGCAGGCTTTAAGTCAGAATCCAACACTTACTTTAGTCTGCGCGTGGCCTGCCCATTATTTTATTTACCGCTTCCATCCTCGCCTCTTTCCCACACTGTACACTTGTCTCAGTCAGTTTTAGTAGCCCACAAGCTAACCCTAGCAAAAATGAGTAAAAAACAAATGTCGCCGGAGAGCTTCTTTGAAAAGGGTGGAAAGACCCAATGATGAGACAGCAGAAGACTCCAACGGGGCCAAAAAAATGAAAGCTGCATTTAAAACAAAATACCAAGAGTCCTACTTAAATCATGGGTTCATTGCACAGTTGATTCACATTCTCCAAGCCCGCTCTGTATAATATGTCGTGACCAGCTATCCAATGAAGCCGTGAAACCTTCAAAACTGCTTTGGCACATGGTGACCAAGCACCCTGCATTAAAAGACAAGCCTTTGGAGTTTTTCAAAAGAAGAAAAAAAGTGAACATGAAAAACAAGCAATTATTGAAGGCCACCACCTCATCAAATGTGTCTGCACTGAGAGCATCATTCTTAGTGTCTAAAGGGCATTGCTAAAGCTAAGAAGCCCTTTAATATTGGTGAAGAGTTGATCCTGCCTGCTTGCTAAGGACATTTGCCGTGAACTTTTAGGACAGGCTGTAGTTCAAAAGGTGGCAAGTGTTCGTCTTTCGGCTAGCACTATAAACAGATGAATTGATGAAATAGCAGAGGATATTGAGGCACAATTGTTAGAGAGGATTAATGAGTCACTGTGGTGCGTAATCCAAGTTGATGAGTCTATCCACGTTGACAACAAGGCAACAATGCTTGCTTTGTGCCATATATTTTTCAGGAAGATGTGCATGAGGATATGTTACGTACACTTTTGTTGCCAACCAACACCATAGCTGCAGAACTATTCAAGTCTTTAAATGATTACATATCAGGAAAACTGAATTGGTCATTTTGTGTTGGTATACACACGGAGAGAACAGCTGCCGTAACTGGATAGCTTTCCGGTTTCACTACTCGGGTCAGGGAGGTCACTCCTGAATGTGAGTCTACGCACTGTGTCATCCATAGAGAAATGCTGGCTAGCCAAAAAATATCACCTAAACTAAACGTTTTGTAGGATGCGGTTATCAACATTAAAGTACACGTGTTCAACTCACATCTGTTCATGCAGCTCTGTGAGGAGATGGACGCAGAGCACGCGTCTTCCCTTATACACAGAAGTGAGATGGCTTTCTAAAGGTAGATCACAGGCCAGTTTTTGAGTTACGAGATATGCTCCAGAGATTTCTTTTAGAAAAACAGTCACCACTGGCAGTGTATTTCAGTGACACAGAATGGGTCGCAAAACTTGCTTACTTGTGTGACATACTCAATCTGCTCAATGAACTCAATCTGTCACTTCAGGGGAGAACAACTGTGTTCAAGTCAGCAGATAAGGTGGTTGCATTCAAAGCCAAACTGGAATTATGGGGGTGACAAGTGAACATTGGGATTTTTTATGTTTTAAACATTAGCAAAGATTTTCAAAGAGACTGAGCCAGGGCCTTCTTTCTCCCAGCTGGTGCATGACCACCTATTTCAGCTTTCAAGAGTTTGAGTGTCACTTCCAACTACAAAAGACCCCGAACTGGGAAGTAATGGATCTGAGACCCATTTGTGAATAAGCCAGGTGAATCGACTTTGTACTACAAGTGGATCAACCGCTTGAAATCACAAATGATGGTGGCCTTAAAAGTGTGTATGTTTGAGACAACTTCAAATCTCCATATATTCTGGATTAAAGTCAAGGCAGAATATCCCGAGATTGACACAAAAGCACTGAAAAGCCTGCTTCCATATCCAACATCCTATCTTTGTGAAGCAGCGTTTTCTGCAGTGACAGCAACCAACACGAGATTATGGAGTAGACTGCAAATAAGCAACACACTTCAGGTGTCACTGTCTCCCATCATCCCCTGATGGGACCGTCCAAGTTGCAGGAAAACAAGCTCAGGCTTCAGCATTATGGTGAGTTGTATAATTATTTCATTATATATTACAATGTAATAATAATAGAAATAAAGTGCACAATAAATGTGATGCACTTTAATCATCCCGAAACCACCCTGCCCCCTGCAGCGGTCTGTGGAGAAAGTGTCTTCCATGAAACCAGTCCCTGGTGCCAAAAAGGCTGGGGACCACTGCAATATGATTGCCTGCAGAAATCTGCTTTCAACATAAGTTGAAAGCAATGTATTAGTGGAAACTAATTATTAATATAAATTTAGAACTCACACACAAACCACCACCAAAAAACCCCAAACCAACCCACAATCTCCCTTCCCTAATTATCCTCTATTAGGAGATATGTGATTGTCATGTATCTATAAAGATACATTCAGAGGAGGGACTATAATACTATGAAGTATTATCAAGATAGACTGGCACCTACTACACCTTCCTTGTTATACCACACTGACTGTTGGAGCTTTATTAAAATTGCTCCCCTTATTCAGTGATAGTCAAGGTACAAATTCATTTACTCAACAAAGGATAAAAGGTATTATATAGGTCACATACAAATACACACTAAATATTGACATTTCACTTCATATTAGAGATTCTTATCTCTTTGCTTCAACCCAATTTTCTTATTGGCTTAATAAAACAGAAAGAATGACTACTGTAAGGATTAAATATAATGTAAAACACCCTTTCTGCCTTATCTGTTAAAATAGCAGTCCCTACCCTTTTTAGCACCAGTGACTGGTTCCATGGAAGACAATTTTTCCAGGGGATGGAGGGGAGGTGGGGGAAGGTTTCAGGATGATTCAGTCAATTACATTTATTGTGCACTTTATTTCTATCATTATTACATTGTCACTTGCCACTCACTGATAGGATTTTGATATGAGTCTGCAAACTATTGACTTATTGTGGTCCCTGTGCAGTCAAACCTCTCTAATGATAATCTGTATTTGCAGCTGCCTCAGCTCCACCTCAGATCAGGCACTGGATTCCCATAAGGAGCTTGAACCTTACTGTAAGGGATCTAGGTTGCACGCTCCTTACGTCTTTCAGAGGACGGTTAAAACAAACTAGATTCTAAGTACCAAAATTTCACTTAATTGAGGTAAATTTCCCCTAGGGATCAAATGAAACTAATTTTTATCTTCCCACTAGAAATATTCCTGTGGCAATAAACGTACTCTAGTTAAGTTTAACATTCATAAGCTAAAAGGATCTAGGCTATGTACTCTAATGCCTTACCGGTATCATCCAATTCATAAATATGAAGATAATTCAATAAAGTACGTGTGTGGGGGCATTTCTACTCCCACTATAAAGACAATCAGATAAAGAAAAAAAGTCTAATCACATAAAGGAATATAAAACTATTTATTGACCACTGTTCACCAGTATTTACAATAAAGTAAACAATATACAGTTGGATAACATTCTGATTACTACAAAGTTGTTTTTCCTGGCTTCTGCTGAACCAGTAACCCAAATACTGAAAAGATTGAGCCTACATGTAAGAAATGAGTTGGGGTAAGGAAAAACCATGCAGGTCAATAGTTTAGATTACAAAAAGTTTGTTCACCCATTTATGTCGGCAGGTCTGAAACCGCCAACATCTCCAACAATCTGATTAGGTTTCCATGAGCCAAGCCTCAGATATTCCATTAATCATGACCTTTTTAGTCAACGCAGCACAGGGATTTCAACTTTTTGTAAAGGAATGGCTCACTAGGGTAATCTTTACTGTCTACTTAACTAAGTCTTATTTGTTTATTGCATTAGAACACACCAGGATTTGTCTAGTTTCCTCATCTGGGTGGGGAGATTGTTGGTAGTGATAAGGCTTTTCCTATTAAGAATTTTGCAAACACAATGTTGCATTTGTATGACTATACATATAGATACAGATTCTAATATGGCTGCCTTTAAATTATCCATTTAAATTGTCCAATTAATTAAGAATCAACTATTTAATTTGAAATGTTATGGCTTCAGGAAAATTTTCAATTCTTAGGTTGCTCAGAATGATGGCATCGCAGACACATGGGCTTACCCGTGATTTTTGGTTCGGTGAATGTTTAAAAACAAAGAAAATCATTTACATATGCATTTTATGTATACACACACAAAAACAAATTTAAAAAACCCAGAATGGTCCTTAGGCATGAGTTAAACACAAGTTCTGATTGAATAATGGCTATGGAAATTTCCCCTAGTATTTAGAAAAGCTGTTCTTTAGTGCAGAGGAAATAATATATCACGGTATCAAATGTTCTTTTCTGATAAAGGAAGCAACTACAGAAAGCTTTTATTTATTTGTTCAAAGTAACCAGTGCTATTGATGCAAAACCCCCCCCCCAACAACTCTCTCAATACTACTTTCAAAATGAACATATCAAACTTGATTTATTAGAATGTAGTTATTTCTTCACACTAGTAAATCAAAAACCAAGACCCAGATTTTTTATATATATATAAATATATATAAAAAGCAATGCAAACAATTATTGAGCTTCGTCTTCTGGACAAGAATGCCAAGTCAGTCTCTCTTCATAAAAAGCAATTACAATTTGAGGACACTTCATATTTGCCTCTTTTGCCAGCACCAAATCTGCCTCATCTGAATCTTTCCTGTTGTGAGGGGAAAAAAATCCAGTTAAAAATCTAAATTGCTATGTCACCTGACAAGCATTCATTTAACAATAATCCAATCAGAAGGTATTTAAGTGCTTGGGGGGGTGTTATATGTTAGTGTGGCTATGTTCCAAATAAACTAAATTTTCCAAAATAGGCCATAGTTTGCCAACCCTTATGTCATTATCAAAAGTAACCAGACTCATCCTTTCAACAGATAATTACTCTCTACCTAATAATGGAAACTATTTATATCCTTTCCTAGATAAGTTTATAAAAAATATGTCTTATCTTTAAAATATAACACCTGCATACTTACCATTTCATAAGAAACATTAATTCTCCACTGCTATCTGTGGCACCAATTATTCTTTCAGGATCAAGACCTCTGGCAAAGCCTCTTGGTTTGTCAGCCTATTTAGAAGAGGTTGAGTGATTACTTACACGTTTCCATAAAACAAACTAAGAATGTTAACTTCTAATTTGGTTTCATGACATACAGCTTTTAAACAAAAACCTTCCAAAAGTGAAACAAATGACTAGAGCAAGAGCCCATATTTGGTATTAAAACATGTAGTAATTTCCATTAATTTTAAAAGCAGAAAAAACAAATCTGGATACCTGATAACCAATGTAGAATATTTAAAAACATTCTGAATCAAAAGTCAAGAAAACAGACAAATAACTTTGTCTGAAACAAACTGTGTGGGCATACAGGAAAAAACGAATCCCTTTATTTCCGGTAATGATAACTAATAATTATAAACTCTTAAAAGTTAGTATTTCAAATCAATTCTAAATTATCCACCTATTTTAAAAGCATAAACAAAATACAAATAGTAAAAACTTTAAAACTCAGACTAACCAGTATTGCAACTGGTCTGAATTATAGGAAAACTTACAAAGTACTTAGTATAAACCAGTAGTTCTCAAAGTGAAGTGTGAGAAGCCCTGGGGGGTCCCTGAGACCTTTTTGGGAAGTTCTGGAAAGTTCCCTCTTTTTATGTATCCACCACTTGGGATTGTCTTCATATACGTCCACCGTAACACCACACCACAACAATCAAATGTGTAAGTAGAGCTGTATTCTGTTAAGGCAGGCATTGAAGAGGTTTGTAAAAATGTAAAATGCCACTCTTCTCAACTTGTTTTGAAAAAATTATTTTTCACAAAAAGTTGTTTAATATGCAATAGGTTTTTACTATTATTCTTAACTGAATATACAAATATCATAGCTTGCTGCAACCTTGAACCCAAGTGATCTTCCTGTCTCTGCCTCCCAAGTAGCTAAGACTACAGGCACAAGGCACCACACCCGGCTAATTTTTTGTGCAGATGAGGGCCTTGCTATCAAACATAGGCCAGGCTGTTCTCGAACTCCTGGCCTCAAGCGATCCTCCTGCCTTGACCTTCCAAAGCGTTAGGATTACAGGTGTAAGTCGCCGCACCCAGCCTGAAATTTGTTTATAAATATAAATAAATATTGATAGTTATAACCCATATAAACAAAAGCTCTTTAGGATCCTCAAAAATTTTCTAGTGTAAAGGGGTCCTGAGACCAAAGTTTAAGAACTATTGATCTCAAAAAATTCTTTATTCCTACCAGAATTTTATATTGATGTCACAGGCTGTAGAGCCAGACTTCCTGGGTTAGAATAAAGGCTCTAACCCCCTTTATGAGCTGTGTGGCTTTGGGCAAGTTAACCTCTTTGCAGCCCAGGTTAATTCACAACAAAATAGAAATAATTCATAGTCTCTATCTCATAGATATTTCATAGTATATAAAATGTAAATTACTTTATTTACAACACTGCTTGACACATGGTAAGGGCTCAATATAGGTGGTAAGTATCGTTATTGAAGTTGTGATTCTGTTGACCATGTGATTTCATTTCATAACCAAATTTGTAGCCAACCTCTTGTTTTCTCACCTGTAAAATAGGATCATACCCATAACCTTAATACAGTTGCCATGAAGATTTTATGGACTATCTGCAAAGTTCTTGGCATCTGGTTCAAAAGATCAAATTTCAAATCCAAAGTCCTTAACAATTAATCTGCGTTGTATGCTTAATGCCTGAGCCTAGAAACTAATTCAGCACCAAGACCTTTCCCAAAATTGCCATACTAGGCCGATAGGCTGGGCAAATATAATTACAATTTAGGATGCTGCAAAGTTACCTGACTTGCCCAAAACTACAGAGACATTAGTGAAGCAAAGACTGGATCAAAGTACATTGTGTAATGAATGAATCAAATGGCTCAATTAATTCATGTCAATAAAACATATAGCACCAAGACCTTGTCTCTATTAAAAATTAAAAAAAAAAAATTAGCCAGGTACGGTAGTGTGCACCTGTAGTCCCAGCTACTTGGGAGGCTGAGGCAGGAGGATCGCTTGAGCCCAGGAATTCAAGGTTACAGTGAGCTACAATTGGGCCACTGTACTCCAGCCTGGGTGACAGTGTGAAACACTGTCTCAAAAAAAAACCCAAACAGAAAACATATAGCAATTTTTATTGCCAAAGATTATATACTTCAAAATCAAAGTATTGTTTGGCAATACAGAGATTGCAAGCAAAAGTACTTTCCAGTGGTCAATGCTATAAATGGACTACAATCAGACATACCATTTGGATTGTTTTCACTATAGTATAAAGTCTTTCAACGATCCAATCTCAGTATTGTTTGTATTTAAGATTGTTAGCCTTGGATCAAAGGTAATTGGTTTGATCAGGGATCAAATCCATTAAACTATTAAAAATAACACTAGCACATTTTAATTTAAGTGGTATAAGCACCTCCTGCAAATTCATACAGCGTAGGCTAAATCATGCATATCCTTTTTGTCGTACACATTAAGCATTTATAAATGGCTTCTTCATAGTATTTTAAAAGTATCTGAGTTTTTAAAAATATCTTAATAGTATTTAAAAATTGAACCATCAACCTTTTACAAAAAGATAGTCTGGTGGGCAATGTTTTATACTTACAGCATCTCTTTTCTTCTTTGATTTGCTATCATCAGATTCACTGTCAGATAAAGATTTTCTTTTTGTACCATCTTTTTCTTTACCAGCTTTTTGAGAATTAAGAAATGCTTCAATTAACTCTGGACAATCTAAATTTTCTTCAGGTTCCCAAGTATTATCAGCACTGTGTTCAGGGGAAAAAAAGTCGAATCAATTAAACATGGTTCATAATCATCAGCATCTAGATCCATTTAATAGATATCTGAAAAAAATGTTCTCTGTACTGCAGATACTAATCATTTCTTCCATTTCCTCTACATTCTTTTGAGAATCTGCCTAGCTTTCCTTTTGTGTCTGCTTTCACAGCCCCAACTAAGTGGGCAATATGCTATTTTTATCTCCAAATTAAATGAGACTCACTCCAACACTGTAATTGAAGCTAATATTTCTCCAAGTCCTACAGACAATTACTTCAGAATTTTTCTCAAAGAGTTTTTTAAAAATACAGATTCCCAATTCCCACCCTGAAGTACTGTATCATATTATGCCTAGGGTTGGGACCTCCAATACTGTGTTTTAAAACAATGATTCTGAGGCATTCTCAAACGTTAGATGACTTCAATTTTTGCTGGGTGCTCAAATTGGGAAATGATATAAAGCAGGGGTTGGCAAACCAGAAGCCAAATCCAGCATTTTTACGGCCTACAAACTAAAAATGTTTTTTTACATTTTTAAATGATTATAAAAATATTTCAAAATGAACATTATATGAAATTTGAATTTCAGGGCCCACAAACTGTTATTGGAACACACTCATGCTCATTTGTTTAACATGTTATTTCTGCTTTTGCACTACATACACAGAGATGTTGTACAGACAAAGACCTACGGCCCACAAAGCCCAAAATCGTTACTGTATGGCACTTTAGGAAAAAAGATTTCCGACCCCTGATATAAGGCCGAGGTCAGCATTTCCATGTATTTTTCAGAAGGGCTGTAAAGAAAATGAGTATTAATTAACAAATGTGAAAGTAAGACCATCCTACACAGCAATTGTCTTGCTAACTTTTTGTGTTCTGGTCCAAAAAAACTTTACAAAACTAAATAAAATGAAATCCATCATTTTAAGGATGTTGGGAAAGGTGCTATTAACCTCTAGCACTTAACAACTTGGTATGCTGATATCCTGAGACTCCAAAAATGGCAAACCTAAATTAGTGGGTGGAGGATGATGTAAGAGTCTCTACCCTGTAGTAGTATATTTGTTACAGCCTTCTACATTACCTAATACATTATACTGCATAGGGCAAGTTCTCAGTCATATTAGTGGTCTTAAGTTTTGGGAGAAGAGGAGTCCATTTCCTAATATTTTGAAGGGTAGAACATAAAAGACAAATAGCTTTTAACATCTCATGGGATATTAAAAAAAAAAGCTGACCATTTGAAGGCAATCAACTCTGGCAAACTGGTTAAATCTAATTTTAAAATAGTTCAGAGACTTATTTTGCTCGGTTCTGGTATCTGCAGGAAATTTTTTTAGTGGTAAATTATGCACTTATGATATATACTTAGGATTAACTACCAATACTGAAAGATAAAACAGGGAAACGTGTATCTTCCATTCAACTCATAATCCCCAAATTTCTAGGGAGGTGGCTTTATTTGTGAACAGTAGAGGAAGTAGTAGATAATAGACATCTGAAGCCTAATCACTGACTATAATATGTCCCATGACTCAGGAGATTATTGATCTCAACCTATCCATTTTTAATTGTTACTGCCAATGGAGTTGTGCTCCATTTTTGTGGTGTCAGGTAGAAGAATCCAAGTAGATTAGCACAATAAACACAAGTGTTCGGAGTATATAATTTCTCTATGTTTAAGTTATTCATAAGACAGCTAACATATTAAGAATAATTACGAGAGCAATTTGTAAGAAGGAATACAAGGAACCAGTGAGCTTGAAAAATGCCCAGGCTCTGCTTTTTAGAGATTAGAATACAATAAACCTAGTATAAGACCTGGATTATGATGAGTACTTCTATTTAAGACCCACTAGTCTATACTGTATAGCGTCAATGTTTTCTAGTCTCCTCTGTATGTACTGAAACAATGTAGATTAGATAGTCCAATTAGTACACTATTTAACTACATTAAAACGTATCATATAGTAAACTACAATCTACAGTTTTACAAATTTGACTCCCCAGGGTAATAAACTGGTCTCCAATTTGCGTGGTTTCAACTGTAGGCAAAGGACTTGGCTCTTTTTAAACCAATTTCAAATAAGATACCTTAAAATTAAAAATGCCTTTACATTTAAAGAGATCTCTAGGAAAAAGAGCCAAGCTAAAAACAAATTTTAAAGCCACCTAACTGCAGTTAAACATATGATAAACAAGCACTGAGGTTTCTTACTCTGTAAATCCCTTCCACTTCAGGAAATATTCCACTTTCCCATTTACTACACGTCGATCCAGTACTTTTTCCACCACGAATTCTTCTGGCTCTGCCTCTTCAACCTTTTTACTCTTTCCATTCTGTTTCTTTCCCATTTTTTGCTAAAATAAAACAAAAAGGAAATTAAGAAGCACATTCCTGTTGAATTTTGAGTACATTTTAAAGGCTGAATTGTTTATATTATTATATTCGACACAAATTTTTACTTCTATATCCCAAGGCAGACATCATCTGAAAAGATAAAAAGCCAACGGACAATAAAATAAAGGAATGCTTTATTCTGTTAATTTAGCTCAACCTTATGACCCACGACCCTTCACCAAAATGATATAATCAAAAACATTAACTGGAAAATAATTACCTTTTCCCAGTCTCATCTCTAGGTAGCCTATAAGACCAAGTTTACTAGAGTTTTCACTCATTTCAACCACAACACAGCAACAGATGACGACATACAAAGTATCAGAGGACAATACAGAGAAAAGAGTAAGCAGTATTTACAGACGTGTTAAAACTGTAGCCAAGACAGTAAGAACCCCTTTCCCAACTCAAACATTAATGTCAAAAGCCTCAATGATATAGAAAAAAGGTAACTACAGAATGAAAACATGGTTCAGAATTCTGATATCAATTGCAGGGTCAACCATGGAGAGGTTAAAATGGACAAGATTATTTTTCCATAATCCCTGTAGCTAATGACCACTTGGAGCCCATAATGCTGTTACTTTAAAGAGGCCAAAATGCCAGATGCATTTTAATTCTCTAATGTGAAAAAAAATCCTTCTTTCCTGCTTTCTCAAGAGAAATAGTCTAAGTTGGTGGCCAATAAAATTCACTTTAAACAGGTGTTTGCTCTTTTTTAGTATAACATTATTTAAGAGAAGCAGGAGACCAACCTCAACAAGCTATTTCTAGTAACTCAAACAGATTCGTTCCAGGATTGAAAATAGGTAAATTTTTGAAAATCTGAAATGGCTAAATAGAAGATATTAAGGGGGGGAAATCCCTAACATAATATGCATTTTAAAATACTTTTATCTTAAAACAAGTGCTATTAAAAAAAAAACACCTCAATCGCCCAGTCACTAAAACTACCCCACAAGCATGCAAGCAGAAGAAATAACAGCAATGTCTCAAGACTGCAAAAGGACATTTCAAGCCATGAAAGCATACAGGTGTACACACACACATGCAAGAAATAAAAATCCCCTGGAATTTTAAAAAATGTGGCAAACATCTGATTTTGTTGGATACCATTTCCACGTCAGGCCTTACCATTCTAAGTCGAGATACTTGAGTACTAGGCCTAGTCAAACAGGATGTCAAAAATGAAAAGGATACACACTAAGATAAACTTTTGAAGTGGTCAATCTGTGATCCTTTTCAATACAAGAAAATATTTAAATACCAATAAATAACAGCCACTGAAGACTACCAAATTGCCTGGAAAAGCCAGTTTAATTTTAATGGGACCATCTGTTTGCTTTCTGTATCTACATTGGTCCTCAAAGGCTCACGGACAGCTAATTCCTCCATATAATACTTGAAGGAGGATACAGGTAACTGTAAAGTCAATAATCTACACTTTGGTTTAATGATTATGGAATCTGAAGGTCAGCTCAATCCTGAGGAGACACAGAAGATGCTTTGTGCTTTTCCCATTGCTGGCTTTGACCTATACATACAGTATACAGTAATCATTTGTACTACAGACTCACCAGACAGGCTTTACATTTCAGATCACAATTGTTTTCCGGGGTACTTGACCTAATGTAAATCTAATGATGGCTCAAATTAAATATCACCAACTTGTCCTTTTTAGTGTGAAACCCAAAGGGAGAATATACAGACCAAAACCAAATACTTTGCTTTACTTAGATGTTAACACTCACCTTTATGTGCTTAAGATTAATACAATGTGTTAGAGTTAAATACTGTGGGAACCATAACTTTGAATTTCGTATTTTTATGTGAATATTCCAGTGTTTTTTAAGCTTATAACTGGACATGGCTGAATATACATGTCTCTATACATTTGCATAACTTGTTAGGAAGCCTAAGAATGCAAACTTTGGGTTTAAGAAACCACTGGACAGAAAAAAATCAGTCACTCAAAAGCTATAGAAGATCTAGTCTTCCCTCCTTCCTGATATTTGTGACTTTGTTCACTTTTTGCTTAAAAACAAAACACTGATGTTTTAAATTTAAGATTCTTTTCTATTTGAGTAAGCAAGTTTAAAGTAGAACAAAGTGACCAAAGTAATTTGCAAGATTCAGTAACTTTTGCTCCACTCTTGTGCGCAAGGTACCTGTTCTTTAAACTGGACATTAATGAAAATACTTGATTTCAGTAGATCTAAGAAGTACTATGCCAACCAACAAGGGCCTTACCACTTTGTTTGTATTCATGTTGCATAAATTTGTGCATTTTATTTGAAGATAAAAATACTCAGCAAAATCCAGACTGTGTTGTCCTTCTAAGATTAGGTTTAAGACTCTGTTAAGCCAAGTCAGTAAGTATCTCAATGTAATGTTTTCATGTTTGTCCTTAATTCTCTCCCATATAATGATACTGGGAGAGCTAAAAAAGGTATAGATGTACATTTCTCAACCACAGCAGAGATGCAAAGTTACAACTTTGGGGAAAAAAAAACTTGAGTTAAATCCTTATATATTTTAGGTTTTCATTAACTTACCAATGTAGTTTTATTGGAGGCCATTTTTTATTGCAGACTTGAAGAGCTATTACTAGAAAAATGCATGACAGTTAAAAGGAAGTTTGACACAAAAAAGATAGCTAAATACAAGTTTTGTTTGGATTCCAACCCCCAGGTAGATAGTGCACTTTCCAAACGTAGGTAACTAATCTGGAGAAGCAGATGTGAGCTCCTGCCTAAACTATTAGTGATAGGTTATGCCTAAGTACCTATATCGGTGTTTTTAACCAAGTTAGTCTAGAAAGACGACCTTATTAGGGACCCTGGTACCTGAGACAACTTTACGTGGCGAAAAATAGTGGACAAATATTTTTTCCAATCTAAATCTCATTTATAATAAATTCCATATTCAATTTCTTTAAAAAGGACAAACTTTTTGGTTTATAATCAAGCAAAATTACCCAAACAACTCACAACGGTAAACTAACATGAATTTTTTCTCTGTATCTCTGAACGTTCAAAGAGTCTCCTATATAATCCTAATTTGATTTCTTTTCGGAAACCTTCCCCCTTTCCAATCAGTAAATAACTAAAGGAAAAACACACCGAGATGCTCCAGCCCCGTTTCGTGACACTTAAAAATAAATCATCTCTTACATATATCCGCTCTCCCTAAGCCCCAGGCCTGTCTCGGCTTCATCGCGAGGCCTAAGCGCCCGGCGCCCGCCCCCCACCCGGGAGCGCGGGCCTCGTGGTCAGCGCATCCGCTGGGAGAAACAAAGGCCGCGGCGCGGGGGCTCAAGGGCACTGCGCCACAGGGCCCGCGCCAAAGCCCGGCAGCGGCCACGTAACGGGGCGCGAGCCGCAGCCTCCGGACAGCGGGCCGCGCGCGCCGCCAGGCCTCGCGGATGCAGGAGAACGCAGCGCCCTTGCCGGAGGCCCAACTCTCCGACCCACCCCGCGTGGAGGACGGGAGGACGGCCCCTCATATTGAACGGGGATGGGGGAGGGGGGAAGGAAATGCGCTTTGTCTAGAAATAAGGCGGCTGTCGCCACAGCTCTCTACCCTCTAGAGGACAGGGCCGTCCGCCCAACTAACTAGCGGCGCGGGTCCAGCGCCAGGCCAGCCGCGGTGCCTCCACTCGACCCTCCACTCGACCCTCCACTCCTCCGTGCAGCGCCCGACCCGGGGCCCGGCGGAGAGGGGCGGGAAGTGGGGAACGGGGGGCCCCGGGGCGCATGTGGGATCTTAAGCACCACCACCGAATGAGAGGTAGAGATTAAAAAAGCCACCGACTTCACCGCCTCCGAGCTGCTCCGGGTCGCGGGTCGACAGCGTCTCCTGCCCTGCGCGCCTCAAGCTCCAGCCACATCGGAGGGGGAGGGGGCGGGGGAGCTGCGCACGGGGCCGCCGGGGGGAGGGGGAGTGGCACCGCCCACGCTGGGCGGCCGCGAGGGGCGGGGCCGAGGGCGCGCGCGCCCGGCGCGGGGGAGGGGCCGCGCGCCGCGCCCGCTGGGAACCTGGAGCCCGAGGGGGGAAGGGCGGCGGCAACTGCGGCACTCACCGTTCGCGTCGTGGCGCCTGGTGGTCCCCCGAGGGGAGGGAGCGGGAAGGAGGGGCGAGGACTGTGACCGGAGTCTCCGCGGCGGATGCTTTTCTGCTTCGCAGCAGGAGCGGCTGGCGCCAAAACCCGACTCCGCCCACTTCCTCGCCCCTGGGGTTGGGATCCTCCAAACGCTAGAGGAGGGGGCAATTGGCACCTAAAGACGACTGCCTCTCTCGGGTCACTCACTGGAAACACCTCTCTCGACCCCCCAAGGGTCAGCCCAAGAGGCCAGGGTTAGGTCGGTGCAGCGTGAACAATAATTTGTTGACTAGAAGTCGCTTTGGGTGTTTCCGGAAGGGGCTGAGTTAGTCCTCCGCCGGGGAGGGAAAAGGAAGGGGGAAGGCTACAGATTTTTATGGCGGGAGAACCGAGAGGATTATCAAAGGCGTTGCTTTAGGGACCACCTCCCGGGTTGAGGGGGCTGGACCTCCGGGCTGCGGATTAAGCTCCTCCCGACAGCGTTAATTTCAAACTGCGCGACCGTTTCTCACCTGCCCTGCGCTAAAGCGGGGGCTGGACCCAATTCAGAGAGGGAGTAACACGCAGGACTCGAGCCTTCCGCAATTCACTAATCCCATTTGCGCAAGTGACGTCAAGCACTGTCACTGGCTGCAAGCGGGGGAGGGGTGCGCACTTGGCGTAAGGGGGGGGGGGATGTAGAGCGTTCCCGCCATTGGCGGCGGTTAGGGCGTTTACGCAACGGCCTGACGTAAGGAGGACGCGTTAGTCGGGGGGAAGGTTCTAGAAAAGCGGCGGCAGCGGCTCTAGCGGCAGTAGCAGCAGCGCCGGGTCCCGTGTGGAGGTGCTCCTAGCGGTGTTGTTTCTCGAGCAGTGGCAGTTCTCACTACAGCGCCAGGACGAGTCCGGTTCGCGTTCGTCCGCGGAGATCTCTCTCATCTCGCTCGGCTGCGGGAAATCGGGCTGAAGCGACTGAGTCCGCGATGGAGGTAACGGGTTTGAAATCAATGAGTTATTGGAAAGGGCATGGCGAGGCCGTTGGCGCCTCAGTGGAAGTCGGCCAGCTGCCTCCGTGAGAGAGCGGCAGGAAATCGGGCGGCTTCGGTAGCCGTTGGTCTGGAGATATTTTTGAGAGGGGTCGGTAGCGGAGGCCTGATCGTACAAACACCTTCCCCACCCTCAGCCTCCCGGCGCCATTTCCCTGTACTGGGGGTGGGGGATGGGGACTTCCACATGGCGGACGCAGCCCCGCTTTACTAAAAGCGGGGCGCGGAGGCGGGAATTCTTATTCCCTTCCTAAAGCACGCTGATTTGGGGGCCCCGGCGTCTCCGCGTTGAGCGTTTCGGCGGGCTTCGGGTCCTCGTGAGCGAGTCTGCGGAGCTTCCCCTCCCCCCCTCCCGGGAACCGGATTTGGCGGCCGCCATTTTCATGTCTCTCCTTCCTCGCAGCGTTTTTCTTTTAACTTTCTCAATTCTATTAGTTTGATTCTTTTATCAAAGCATAGATGTGGTTAACTATTTTTCTTTCTTCTCGGGCTGTTTTCGTACCGTTTCGAGGTGGATTTGGAGTGTTTTGTGAGCTTGGATGTTTAGAGTCCTGCGCACCTCATTAAAGGCGCTCTGCCTTCCCCTCGATGAAATGGCGCCATTGCGTTCAGAAGCCACACAGAAGAGCGGGCGGGGGGGGGGTCTCCAGGGCTTGCTGGCACGGTTTAAAACAAGGTATTGCAACCTAGGGCGTTGGGCCGCTTTTGCGGCGAGCCATATTGTAAAGAAACCATTTTATGTTTTCGATTTTATTCTTTGGGTAACGGTTTTATGTGGGTCTGCAGTGATTAAAAGGGTAGTTGAACCGCAGGAAACTAGAAATAAAACTTGCAGCCATCAAATTAGTACCGTCTGCGAGAGTGGCAGTGTGGAAGGAGGCTACTTAGGGCGGGGAGGGATGTTCGTTTCAGAATCCTTTATTGCCGTGAAGGATTCCGGTTAAATTGTAGAAATTCGTATTTTAAGTGGTATTTTTACTGGGAAGTTTTAATCTTTACTGGGTAAAACCGTGGATCTTTGTAGATGAAGTTAAGAGGAAAGTGAAAATGATTTTTATTCTTAGTTGTACTGTGGTTAAAACATGGCTCAGTGCTTTATTGCGTGTATATTTATGTACAAAATTGTTTTAGGCCTGGGCCACTACGTATTTGAAATTTGTCACTTGCTTTTCTCATTTATGTTTGCAATCATGGTTGATCCTTACATTGATAAATATAAGGGCTCAAGCGAAGGGGGTCTATCTGATTACTTACTTTGACCCTAAGCACGTTTATAAAATAACTTTGTTTATAATCGATAGTGGACGTCGGGTAAGTTTGGAAAAAAATGTGAGGTAAGTAATGAGATTTTGATTTTTGTTAGTGATTTGTAAGACTTGTACATGTACTTTCTCTGTAATTTATTGGGGTTTAGAGAAACGTTATGTACTGATGTTTAGAATAAATTAGCCGGAAAATCAATCTTGCCAAGTAACTATTTTAAAGGACTATTATTTGAATGTCTCGTAGGAGCTAGTTTGGTAATTTTGGTTTTTCTTTTTAAATTTTCAGAATCCTGAAAATACTGAACTATGCAGGGAAAAAATCTGATTGAATTTGTTCCTACCAATGTATATGAGCAGTTGGGAGAACATGCATGGAGGGAGAACCTCCGTAGAATTGTGGATTGAGAGCAGTAATACTGCTTGCTAGGAACAAAATTCTTGCGTTCAAAATTACATTTTACCTTTTTAGTTTGTATTGTGCGTTCATAGCAGCTGGTCCTGGATGTCATGACCTATTTTAAGTTATGGATTTTTAATTTTTTTAACCTACTTATTTTGCTAGGTAGTTACCTAGTTGACTCATTCTTTTTTAACTTCCCAAAATAAAGGGCTGTTTAGTGCAGCATATTTGCTTGCTGGTTTGCAGATGATAAAAGATTTCAGCTTAGATTTTTTTCCTTTGTAAAATTTGAGACACTTGTCTTGTGCTGTGTGTTTACCAGATGGCCACTTAAGTTCAGTAAGGCTGAGCTTTCAATATTTTTAATCGGTTATCTTTAATGAATTTACTCCAGGTGAATGTATTTTACTGTACATACAGTTAGCTGAGTAGCAATTCTGTATTGTCACCTGAATAACATTTATGTGTGCCCACCAAAAATGAGTATATGAAACTGTTTTTAAGCTTTAGGTGCTGTTGGTCATAAAAATTAGTTTGCCTGGGTTAATAAGAGGCTATTTTTAAGGTCATTTATGCATATCTTGAATGTTTAAATTTTTTCTTAATCAAGAGTCATTGTATGGAGAAACTTAATCCCATTTAATCGTTCTTTGACTTGAGATAACTTAGAATTGCCACCAGAGGGGGCAGTTAAGGGAAAAGAAACCTGTTACTTTCCAGATACTGAATCCTGAAATAAATGGTAGACTTTGGGTCATAAGGAACCAAAAGTTACTTTTTATATTTAAAAAATATATAAATTGGGTAAAAGCTAACTACTGTGGTGTTTTTTAGGCAATAGGCTTGAATGAAAATATTTAGGAGAATTCTTTAGTTACCCTTTAATGACCATAGGATAGATTTGTTCCTCAAAGTTTTTTAAAAAAATTAAGTGATAGTAAATATGTTGAAGATAATTTAATGTCGTAGATTTAGGTCAAGCATTAATGACTTTGAAACTTGTATAGTTCAGCTGAGGCAGTTTTTTTGGTGTAACACAACTAATATGCAGTTTAACATATGGTTTAAATTTGATGTAAGTTTTTTTTTTCCCCCCCCAGAAAACTTTAGAAACTGTTCCTTTGGAGAGGAAAAAGGTACTCTGCCAGCAGGTCACCTCATATTTAAGAATTTAATTTCCTGCATACAAAGAGAAAATGTAAATAAAAATTGAAATGGTGTTTTCCTTTGCAGAGAGAAAAGGAACAGTTCCGTAAACTCTTTATTGGTGGCTTAAGTTTTGAAACCACAGAAGAAAGTTTGAGGAACTACTACGAGCAATGGGGAAAACTTACAGACTGTGTGGTACGTAAATTATGAAATTCTGAGTGCAGATACTAGTCTTTTTGCTTTATGTTCAGTGGATCATGCAGAAAGTAAAGCAGTATTTCTAGTAAAACTATTATAGTTCATGTTGCAGTTGATAACAAAAATGAGATCAAATGCTAAAGTTTACGCTTTCATTTTAAAGGTAATGAGGGATCCTGCAAGCAAAAGATCAAGAGGATTTGGTTTTGTAACTTTCTCATCCATGGCTGAGGTTGATGCTGCCATGGCTGCAAGACCTCATTCAATTGATGGGAGAGTGGTTGAGCCAAAACGTGCTGTAGCAAGAGAGGTAAGCAAAACATAACATGAGGAAGATCAGAGTGTAATTTTTGAAATAATTAGGTTTCTTTTTCTTATTAAAGCTGTTGGGTTTCTGGACCTTTTTTTTCTTAAGCTAACTTATCAAAAGACTAGGCTCTTAAAAGCTATTCCATTACCTGATTTTTTGTCATATGGTGGATATAAGCCATGTGTGGTACAAATGTGGCATGCTTTCAGTCATGCTTGTGGTTTCTCGTGTCAAGATAACTTTTCCCCCCTCCCCCCCACGCTTTTTTAGGAGTCTGGAAAACCAGGGGCTCATGTAACTGTGAAGAAGCTGTTTGTTGGTGGAATTAAAGAAGATACTGAGGAGCATCACCTTAGAGATTACTTTGAGGAGTATGGAAAAATCGATACCATTGAGATAATTACTGATAGGCAGTCTGGAAAGAAAAGAGGCTTTGGTTTTGTTACTTTTGATGACCATGATCCTGTGGATAAAATTGTATGTAAGTGTCTATAGGTGCCATAGGTGTATGGCTTTTAACATACATTAAATTTTGGATATGTTGATGTGTACAATTTCATAAAAAGGTGAACTTTTTAGGGTGCTTTACTATTACAGTGTTGATATAGTGGAGTCTGATTTTTTTTCCCCCCATTCCAGTGCAGAAATATCATACCATCAATGGTCATAATGCAGAAGTAAGAAAGGCTTTGTCTAGACAAGAAATGCAGGAAGTTCAAAGTTCTAGGAGTGGAAGAGGAGGTAACTTACTTAATTACGTTTTTATTTTTTTATTTGTGGAACTGCGTGCTATTAACTAGGGCATTTATTGTAGGCAACTTTGGTTTTGGAGATTCTCGTGGTGGTGGTGGAAATTTTGGACCAGGACCAGGAAGTAACTTCAGAGGAGGATCTGGTAAGTTCGGGTTCTAAAGTGCTTAAAGGCTGAATGTTGAATGTGCACGATTAAGAATACTACTATGATTAAGTTTTAATTAGAATTAGGAAATCCAACCTAAATTTAAAAGTCTCTAAGACTTAAAATAGGTTTTAAGGTATCCTGGTGAATCCCTAACTTAGGTAGTCAAGAGGTAAAAGGGGTTAATACCAGATGTATTTATCTGAATTAATAATGTAATGAAGTGCTAACAAGAAAAGCTTTGGCTCCATCCGTTGTCACTCCAATGTGTAAATGAATGGAAAATAATTTGTAAAATGTGTAAATTGGCTTGCTCCAAGCCCAAGGGCAGTTGTGTTGGTAGTAAGACTTAATTACATGTTTTCATGTTTTTATTTATGAGTAAACTTGTAAACATGAGTGTGTTACATCCCTAAGGTTCTCAATTCTTATTCTGAGGTTACTCATAGGAGAATGTAGAGGGAATAACTTCTAAAAATTGAGTAGGGTGAACAGTTTATAATCATCTCTTTCCCTCACAGATGGATATGGAAGTGGACGTGGATTTGGGGATGGCTATAATGGGTATGGAGGAGGACCTGGAGGTCAGTTTCTTTATTTTGACTTATTGTATGTGTTTGTTTATATGTCACCTTTTAAAATCTTCTATATTATATCCTTTATAATAGGCTTAGGTGATAGTGGTTCAGTTTGGCTTTTCCTTTAAAACTTACTTGCATTTTGGCGGTTTTTATAGCTTAAGGAATATAATGTAAAATCATGGATGGATTTTAAATGAGAATTTAAAGGTGCCATCGTGCTATCCCATTGTTTCTCAAGCAAACAAATTGGACCTAAATTTGATATTATGTACTGTGCTTTTCTGAAAAGGTACAGGATACAGGAATTGACTGAGATAAGGGGAAGTATATGTAAGAGCAATTGTTGTCTTAGCCTTTAAATAGATGATGGGTCCCCCAGAATAACGTCTAAAAAGCAACCTAAGGAACTTTTCTGAAAATATATGTGTGTGCTTTTTTGGCTACAGATAAGATTGTGAGCCACTATTACATATTAAGTGATAGCTCTAAATGTATCCGTTTCATTGGAGTGCAGAAAAGGTTGATATTTCCTGACTGGCTTCTTAATAAGAAAAGGGACATTTTAAAACTAGAAGCTAGCAGTGGACTTTATCTCTGGTTTTGCCATTCGTTAGTTATAACTAAGTTCTGTATCTCACCTTTCCAACCTTATTTGGAAATTCAAATTTCAATTTAAAATTTTAACGTTAAATTGCAACTTGTAAATAATTTGAGACTTAGTGTACCAGTTTAGAGAAGTTTTTTTTTTTTTTTAAGGCTCTAGATTGAATCAGTAAGTTTTGATTTATATGAAAGTTTACTAATTTCTGGGTCTCTCCCCATTTTTACTCTGGAGAGGGTGGTAAGCATATTGTTTAGGAAAGAGAGATGATAATTCATACGGAAACAAGAATTGGGAGCGTAATCTTTTGGACCATAAGGAGGAAGTGGCTCTTCTACTTTCTCCCTAGCCCATACTGATAATCTACTCCCCATGATCCTTACCCAAAATACACATGTATTTCAAGATACCTTCAAGAGGGATTCTTAATATCTTCAGTTTTAGGGGAAATCTGTGGTATTATAGGTATTTTAAGTCTCTATAAATGGTTTGTCCAGTTGGCTGTGGGTAGGTACCCCAGCCCCCAAATGTTTGCCAAGGATAGGTATTCAGCCCTTAAGAGATTTCATGGAGGGAATATTTTTATGAGAATATGTATTTTGGAAAGCTGGAAATGGGTGTGATAAGACAGTTCAAATGGAATTGAAAGTATTAAGTAATTACTTAAAGGCTTATTTTATAATAGGTGGCAATTTTGGAGGTAGCCCTGGTTATGGAGGAGGAAGAGGAGGATATGGTGGTGGAGGACCTGGATATGGCAACCAGGGTGGGGGCTACGGAGGTGGTTATGACAACTATGGAGGAGGTAATAAATTCACCTGCAATTCTTGTGGGAATTTGAAGTGGAATTAATGGCTTTTAACACTTGATTTTTCATTTCACTGTTACTAGATGCCTTTAAAAATTGTAGATAGGTGTTTTGCGTATATTGATTTGTGGGATTTTTCTTCTGAGTATTCAGCATGTGTTAGTGGTTTACTGTTTGATTGTCTTGTTCTGAGATAATTATGCTCGTATTCCAATTTTTTTTACAGGAAATTATGGAAGTGGAAATTACAATGATTTTGGAAATTATAACCAGCAACCTTCTAACTATGGTCCAATGAAGAGTGGAAACTTTGGTGGTAGCAGGAACATGGGGGGACCATATGGTGGAGGTAATTAATTAATAACTAAAAATTGAGATTCTTCAGATTTTTGTGAGATTAAAAGATTAGTCTTTATGACTTAAGTCAAACATAGTATGTTTATATTTGGGTAATTCTTCCATTATATGCAGTATTACTGAATTAAAGACATTTTGCAGAGATCGCCACAGAAGTACATCTGCAAACAATTGTACCATCAGATTAGGGGTTGGGGTGGTGGAGGTGGCTGGTGTGAAATATTTTGGACTGAGGAAGGAAGGTAGTTTATATACTTCTGGGCTGGGTCTTTTTTCTTTGTCCTTGGCTAATTCTTGAGAAAGCCAAATAAAATTACTGGGCATATTGCAAGTGGTATAAATTGGTATGATGAGCCTCTTTGAAAGTCAAATAATTCTGTGTTTTTAATCAAACCAGTTTAGGTTAATTCTTGAGAAAGTTTTTAATAGGATTAAAGAAAATTTCTATGTATTTTGTGCTTGATACAGTTTTCAAATTTTTACTTTTTCCACATGAGGGTGAGAAGACCCTTTAAAAAGAATACTGTCGGCAAAATATATTAAACTTTAAAGATTTCAAGAACAGTTGTCTATGAACCTGGGTGATTTATCTCCCGAGTAATTTGGCTAATTTGGCACATAAGGTTATGATCTGGTTGTTTTGAAGACTGGATGGGTATAGAATAGAGTCAACCTATAGTATTAGGCTGATGACCAGAAATCAAAAGTAAGCTTGCTTTCTCTTGCTGTTCCAACAATTCTAGGAAACTATGGTCCAGGAGGCAGTGGAGGAAGTGGGGGTTATGGTGGGAGGAGCCGATATTGAGCTTCTTCCAATTTGCCATGGGTAAGTAGCTTTTGAGTTTTACAATTACTATTGTCTTGGGAGACCTAGCTGCAGGAGTAAAAGCTTTTTAGGATCATGTTATCTTTCCTTAAAATCTGGTTAGATGGATAATTTCATAACCTATTTTTTTTTTACTCTTTACTTCTGTTGAAACAGGCTTCACTGTATAAATAGGAGAGGATGAGAGCCCAGAGGTAACAGAACAGCTTCAGGTTATCGAAATAACAATGTTAAGGAAACTCTTATCTCAGTCATGCATAAATATGCAGTGATATGGCAGAAGACACCAGAGCAGATGCAGAGAGCCATTTTGTGAATGGATTGGATTATTTAATAACATTACCTTACTGTGGAGGAAGGATTGTAAAAAAAAAATGCCTTTGAGACAGTTTCTTAGCTTTTTAATTGTTGTTTCTTTCTAGTGGTCTTTGTAAGAGTGTAGAAGCATTCCTTCTTTGATAATGTTAAATTTGTAAGTTTCAGGTGACATGTGAAACCTTTTTTAAGATTTTTCTCAAAGTTTTGAAAAGCTATTAGCCAGGATCATGGTGTAATAAGACATAACGTTTTTCCTTTAAAAAAATTTAAGTGCGTGTGTAGAGTTAAGAAGCTGTTGTACATTTATGATTTAATAAAATAATTCTAAAGGAAATTGTGTAATTATAGACTTTTTATTTTAAATAAGTTAAGGAGTGGGTAGTATAATTAAGGTCCGTTGCAAAGCTGTTGTATATTTGTGTAAGATAAATGCTGGTCAGATATAAGTGTGTTGTCTGCAATTCATCAGGATTAAATTATGTAGATAACTTAAGGGATATCTCTGCAAGGAGAAACACCTTTTTAGATCTTTTAGATGCTGCTTCTTCAATGCAAGGAAAGGAAATAACCCCAGCGAGGTACTCTTCAGGGACACAGGTCTAGTACAAGAGAACTTGACACGGCTACTAAGTTCAGCCAGTCTTAAAAAACTGCGCTGTTTCTACAAAGCTTTAACTACAGTAGTTTATAAGGATGCCAACGAAAGCTGAGGGTGTAGAGCAAAATAGTTCTAAGCTTCAGTTAAACTTCTTTAGGTAAGATCTTATTTACTTTTCCTTTCTTAATTTTCCTCCCTAAAAGATAAACTAATACTCTCAATGGTCTTTCAGTATAGTGGTTCTTATGTAGTTTAACATAGCTATAAATTGAGTTTAACAATTTATAAACTCAAGAGATTAATTTTTTAAACCCTGTTTTCCAATCTGTCATTTACTTAAATTATTTTGGTTGTTTTTCCCTTTTTTTCCTTCTTTCCCACCCCCTCCCCCTCCATCAAGATTCAGGTGCTTAACATATCATTTTTTTCCCTGCTGGAATTTTAGCATTGATATGAGCCATGGACAAGTATATTCTGCTGCCACAAAGACTGTAAAGTGCTTCATTTCAACAGCTGAGGCAAGCCAAGTGATCATTAATAAAGCTTTTCTTGGTTCCTTCAGTGGTGTTGGTAGTAAAATGGTAGGTAAAAGTTAGGCTGCAAGTTCAATAAATCATGAGATTTCCCATCGTTACACCCTTGTGTATTCACATTTCTCGGATCAAGCATTTTGAGTGAATTAGGGGTTTTTATTAAAGACATTTGTTGTATTACTTTATGGTTCTAGCTTTACATGCTTACCACGAGGCTGAAAGAGAAGGTAGGGGCAAAATGGTTGAATCTACTTTCAGATAATAGTTACGAGTATAGTGTCTACATTATAATCTTGTATGTATGCAGTACAAAATAGTTGGGCTTAAATGTGATAATTCTTGCTCAGTGTCCTACCCCAAAGAAAGATGTAGGTTGACTGCTGAAGTTCATTTCTTAAACTAAATATCATTGGAGTTTGATTGCCTGGCTTTATTGCCTTTCCAGGAATGTGATATTCAGGGCTTATTCTACTATATGCACCATTGAGTCGTCTTTGATCCTAAGACCACCACTGAAGTTATTTAGGTTCTTTGGACAAACATGATAAACTTCTTCAGATACTTTTTTTTTCCTTTGGCAGGAAGGTGTCTTGCTGCAGGTAACTAATGAAGAAGTGGTCAACCACAGAGTCTTCAAGAAATAAGAAATTCTGTACCATCTGAAAGTAGTTCTTGTTGGTGCCTTCATTTAAAAAGCACTTTAAGATAAAAGGGAAATGTTTTCTGATAAAACAAACTTAGTTCAGGTTCTTGATATAAAACAATTACAAAATGAGTGTTGTTTGTAAAGTAGTAACATCAGATCAGCTAGAGAGAGAAATGTATCATGTTTTAAGTTAGGTTTTGTGAGTAGATAGATTAAAATTCTATTTTAAATATAAAGTTTATAAAATAAATACTTTTGTATCTAAATACTTGGTGTAATGTTTACACATAACGTGTGAATCTTGTTCTATGAACATACAGTTGTCTAAAAGATCGCCATCCCCTAAATTTTTAAAGCAGTTTCACAAAACTATGCATATTTAATTTTCTTTCAATATTAACAGACAAATGAGAAGAGCATTGTGGACATTTTTGGCTGTCCCTAATAAAATGCTATTCTTTATGCACTGTATATTCAGCGTTTGAATACTGCTGCAGTTTTCTGGCTTTACCCTGTATGTTTAACGTTGCTGGTGGCGTTTTGAAATCAGTGAATTTTAAATTAACCAGTTAGAGTGGTCCAAAGCAACTGGCTATGGAAAGCACTAAAGCTTAAAAGCTCTCATACTAGTTTGTCAAATGTCGAATAGTTCTATTGCATTTCACACCTTGCAAATGAATATTGGTGGTCATCTTTTTAAAGGGTTAAACTTTTTGGATAAAATTTAATAGGGTCTTTACTATTTGACATTTACCTGAAATAATCAAACCAGAAAAATAAGGGCAAAGTTGATTGACTTGTTTCAGTTACACTTTATTTTGATAATAAGAGGTATCTCACAGGTAAGTCAAACTCTAATGGCTAACAAGTATTATGAGCTGTTTTCTGTTTGAAATAGTAGCTGCATCCATCATTGACTATTGCATGAATACTTCAAATTTATTCAGAAAAAAAGTTACTTTGGAAGGTTTAAAAAATCGCTCCACAAAGAAGTTGAACTTTGAAGAAGTAAATAAGTTGACTAATACACCACCTCAAATACCTAACTCAACTAGTAAGGTCAAGGGAATATTACAAATAGGGAAAGATTGGGTAATGCACAGTAGGCTGGAATGAACTGGTTTATTAACCACATAGGTAATGGATATTAAGCATAGACGTTTTCCTGTGTGTATTGATCTTTTTCCTTAGAATTAAAAATTTAAGGTATAACCTTTGTATAACCTTGAGACACTGTCCTAAAAGAAAACCTACTTTTGTATATTGCTGCATAACATTGCCTCAATACTTGAAGCATTTTAGAACAACACGTTCTTCAGCATGTGTTGTCACTGGTTGGTCACAACTTAAAACTAACGTGTGTGATTCTGGCTAAAGTTCAAGATTGCAGTCACAATAAACTTTGTTGGGGTAGGACAAGTAACATTCAAGATGACATGCTAACAGGGATGAAAAATTAATTCTGGCTGTTACCTTCCCTCAGTGAATGATTCAAGAGAGCAAGGAAGAATTGCCAAATATGACCACATTTTGGAAGTCACACTGTCTCATATTCTAGTGGTAACACAATGGGAGGGTTCTACTCATTGACATAGATGGTTTTTGAAGTGGGCTACCACACTTCGGGGGTGCTGTTCTAGGTTTTTATGCATTTCTATGAAATGGTTTTTCACCTATATGTAAGGTTTTTGATAGCCAAATTTGGTTGGTCTAAGAATTTAATTTTGGCCTACTAAGTGTTTTAGGTACTGAGAGCTGATTTACAGAGGCTTTAAAAGAGAAGTCTCAGTTGATTACTAGTGATAGATGGTAGTTGAAAAGGGTGGCTGTGTAGTGGAAGGTAGAGACCATTGCTAATCGTAGGACACCTGAAGTATATTCTCAGATTAATTTTATTTAACCTCACAATCTTCAAGTTTCGTGGTTGATAATGCCCCGTGCAATTTTAACACAATTTAGTGCTACAACTAACAGTGGTTAGCTGTAGTTTTTTTGTGGGTATGGAGGTTACAAGTCACAACAGGTGAATGGATTACCAGAGAGCAAACTTTTTGAAGATGGGTAGGGATGGGGAAAGACTGAACTAGCTACTTAGAATAGGATGTATTTAAGAAAGGTATGTTCTCACATAGGCAGGCCAACATTTTGTGTTAGGAAGGCCAGTGCTGAAATTGAAGCCACCTTTCAGAGGGGCCTCAAATATCCAGATTGACCTTGTTTAGTACTTAAAGCTTGGAGTATACATAATTGACCTGGAATCTGATCTCACCTGTGAAGATGTTCAACTTGGCCATGTGTTAACTGCTACCAGAAGGAAGTTTGAGAGTTTTAATAAATGAGATGTCCACATGGTGGGTGGTTTTACCATATTTCACTTTAACTCCATTGTTCACTTACAATTTCATGACAGTAGTGGAATCACTTAATAGCAATTTTTATTTTCTATAGGTAAGGGAAAGACTGATTCATATTGGGATCAGTCAAAAGTGGAACATTTGAGCCAACCACTGAATTCAGGAGTGAAAAAGGTACATACTAGAAAAAGCTTTAAAAGTGCAGACTGGACTAAGAATAGGCAGATTTTAACTGTAGTTCTTGAGGTTTTGTTTTTAAGCCCCATACCACATATTTGAGAACACTTGGGGGGCACAACACTATCAGAGGGGCTGTTGGCTATGAAGACTAAACTAAGTTCCTGGCTGGCAACAATTCTAGGCAACCTTTGGGTTTCAGATTCTTAATCTGTTAGTTTAAGGTCCTAATATGAGGTTTCTCCACTGTTAGAACTGGAGTACCGGTAAAGTAATCAGCTTCAGTTTACATGCCCTGAATCCAGTATGTTTGGATGTGGCCTATTTTGGTCAGGAAACTAGTCCGTGGCAAGTTAGATCTTGAGGAACTGGCTGTTGAAAGTATGATTTGTTGGCCTTTGGTCACAATGCACCAATTATGGTCCCTTGGTATCTGTGGGGAGACTGGTTCTAGGGCACCACACACATAAAATCCGCAGGTGCTCAAGTGCCTTACATAAAATGGTGTATTTCCATTTAACCTGTGCAATCCTCCTGTACACTTTAAATCATTTCTAGGTTATGATACCTAAGACAAAGAGTAAGCTAGGTGAAGAGTTAAAATGCTGTGTTCAAAGAATAATGATAAGCAAAAAGTTACATTCATTACAGGCACAACTATCTTTTATTCTCCCCCAAAATACTCAATCTGTAGTAAGTTGAATCCAGGGATGCAGAGGGACAACTGTAAATACCTTACAGACTTAAAATTTATAGTTTGAATTTCAGTCACCATGAACATTCCCAGCTTTCTCCACTGTATTTTTTTTTCCTTGGTATTTTCAGGGGTTTGAAAAGAATGCTGACTCTGACAAGCAGGCATGCAAGTATGAATAGACTTACCAGCTTTGAAACTTACAAGTAAATTGGTACTGTAGGATTTTACATTGTAGACTTAAAAGTTTTTACTTTAATGTGTTCTGAAGTTGTAATATGAATAATCAGAAGTTTAAGGCATTTGGAAAAAAGTAGTCTCAAGTTTAAATGATCACTGAACAAAGCAGTGGTCACTGAAGGGTAATGTCTGCATCTGTTAAGTATTTACTGGCAAAATCTAGGGCTTGCAGAAAACACTGATGCTCAACTTAAAATGGAAAAAAACCTTTTATTATAGAAGTCCAGACTGTATAAATGTTGTATATGTATCTGTAACCCAACGTAATATTTTTTATGACTTCCGATATTCTACATAGTAAGTCAGTGATTCCTATGGCAGAATTAGCATTTGGGAACCTTCATTCTGAAAATTTGGAAACTAAGCATTAGACTAACAGTACATGTTAAAATCTTGATGTTTCCCAAACTTGACACTCTGGATGAGGTAACTGCTATCTTCAGAAAAGTCACAATCTCCTGTTCACTGTTCAAATAAACATTTGAAATGGTTTTCATTTCACATACTATTATTTCTAGGTTAACCACTATTTGGTTTACTTTCAAATTCATCTGTTTTTTGCCCTTGTTATCCAACATTTTGCACATTTGAAACATTAAAATACTTTTCAGATGGCTCCACTATTCCTAGTTCTTTGGCTGTAAAATCTGTGTTCATCTATTGACTTCCTCTACTTTAGGTTTGTTTTTTTTGTAAAGCTTGTTATGTGCTGGTGAGTTTGGTGAGATCTCAGTATTTGAGGATGTGAGGCCATCCCTACAGGCTAGCCAATGACCCTATGGGTTTAATAATATACACACAAGGAGTTCTGTTTTTCTCTATGCAGGCAGCTCCATTCTATCTCTGGTTACAGAGGAGAGGGAGGCCTGTGGTCTAAACTGCCAGTGACTGTAGGTCTTTGCCTTCAGGCCTAATGCACTCTAATATTTTAAAATTTGCTTTGTTTTTGGCACCTTGGTTCAGAGCTTGGCCATTTTTAGTTTTGATTTCATACAGTAGTCTGTGTTAAGTCTGAGGGGTGATTTGCCATACTAGACGTCAATCTGGCTTGAGTCTGATCAATTTGTGTAAATTAAAACATTGTCACTATGCTGCCCTATTTGCTAAGATTTTCACTCCTATTCCTGAATGTGATATTTTAGAGGGAAAGTAAGGTAAACTTGCTTGGGATTTCTGTATAAAAGGGAAAACATTTTAATACATTCAAATATAAAATTTATTTCCACAGAAAAATTTTATGTTAAATATTCGTAAAAATTAAAATAGCTCTTTAAAAGCTCACTGCAGTGCTAACAAAGTGGAAATAAGGGTACTTCACATTTTAAGTCATAAAAAACATCTTAAAACCATTAGATCCCCTGTGTCTGCTCTAAAGTGACCACATTATTTTTAAAAAAATGGGTTGCCAAAGTGACTGGTAAGTCATACCAGGTTTTCATATTACCCTATTTTTTGCACGTAACTATTTATGACTCATTTACAGTACGAGGATTTCATGAAAAGTTACGGCTTCCCATAATTCCCCACAAGTCTGATCTTGAAGTCCAAAACATTTGTCTATATAAACTTCAAAGTGTAGCCTTAACTGAGTGCTTCAGGTAGCAGTACTTAAGGATGTGTAACACTTGAAGCGCGTTTCAATGGTTTGTGATCCAGATAATAAGTTTCTGAACATGACTACTTTATCCACATAATGGAGTCCATCTTCAATTTCTTCTCTCACTTTTTCTCTTTCCCTTTTGGGTTTCCTTTTTGTAGCCTGAGGTCACCAGTTCTTTAGGTACGATCAAAACACTTCCATCATGGCTGCACTGAAGAGCATACTGGTTTGGATTGACTGGCCTACCTTGGTCATCTCTTAACCTACTGAAAACATCCTGATAAAGGTTATGCAGTTTCTGTTTCATTATGTTAATAGCTTTATTACACTGGGCTTGCTCTCTCTTAAGGGTTTCCTTCTTTGCCTGCAAGTTACATACATCATCTTCTAGATTCAAAATTATGTCTAATTTGCGTTTACGACAGTTCTGAGCAGCTACTTTATTTTTCCCTCTTCGTCTGATATCACGGATGAGCGAGACTTGTAGGTCTGTCAGATAGTACCTACTTAACATGCTGTTGAAAGAATCAACAGGCATACGGACAATTTCATCTACAGAAAAAGGGATATGCAGAGCTTTAGCACGCCGTTCATCACGGCTCAAGTTTCTATCTGTGTCATCAAGGTACCTGCTCTTTATTTTCTGTGACTTCCTAGGCCATGAAAAAGATTCAGAAGTGGATTCTGGTGCACTTGGCGGTAAGTGGTAAGTGTGGTTATGAAATATGTGTTGAAATGCAAGATCCCCATGGAAACCAGAATCACTCCTTTGATCCACGTGACAGAGCTTACTGGGTTCTGTGTAGTAGCCTCCTACAGCCCCTTCTAAGTCATGATGGGAAAGAGATTCAAGGTCACCACTAAAACCTATAGCACCATCATCATACATAGAATGAGAAGAATTAGACTTGGTGACAGAGGTGCTATTGTGACTTGAATTTAAAGAAAGGCCAGAATCAGAATCTGGTTCTTCAAAAAGCTGGGAAACTTCCATTGGATCAAAACCTGTGGCCAGTGACATTAAGTTTATCTCATCAAATATGTTTACATCAAGGTCATATAGGAGGTCCTGGCTTGTTAGATTCCTTGTCTGATTGTCAACAGGTGGGAGAAATTCTGTCAAATTAGTTCCAGTAAGGGTTTGCTCAGGATTGATGGTGTGAGAAGTTAACTGCAGAAATGGTTCTTGTGCCTGTGAAGTCCTTGCTACTGGATCTCTTCTAAATGTACTGTTGGGACACAGCAACATGGCTTCATGAAGATTCACATCGTGACTTATAGCCTGGCTAAAATTTACATTATAATGTGCTGAAGAATTCATGCCATCATTGATACTGCCTAGAAGAGGAGGAATACCTCCCAAGGAGATGCCCTGAAAAAGGAAGGGAAAAAAGCACTTTTAATATGCATAACCCTATTTCAAAATTAGTTCTATAACCTACCTAATACCTTTCCTTTCCTCACTTTTGTCAATTCCTGTACACAAAACAGGGATATGCTGTTGGCTATAAATGACACTATACTTAAAATACAAGCAACACGATACATGATGTGAGTCCAAATCAGAATATGCTGTACTTGGTGAAAAGAATCATTCTTTGAATAACCTAGAAATTTAGAAAGCTTGACTAGGTTAGTAAAAACCTGATCTCATTTTATAATCTTGTTGTAATTTACTACTATATAACAAGATGCAAGTCTCATCCTAGCTGTTGGGTCAGAGATAATAAGCTATAGTGACGTAGTCTGTGGAGGGGAGAGATTGTTTAAAAGACTGTAAGCACAACAAACTGTAAGACATAAATGCTACCAGAAAAATAAAGCTATGCATGACTTTGTCAAATGTTTACCATTTTGCTTCAATATGAATGGTCTAAATTTTTTTACTGATATATAACTGTACTTATTTATGGGATAATGTGATCTTTTGATACACGCGTATGACGTGTAATACCAAATCAGGGTATTTAAGATATCCATCACCTCAAAGACTTACCATTTCATTGTGCTGGGAACATTTCAAATCTGGCTATTTTGAAATATACATAAATTATTGTTAATTATACTCTCCTGTGCTATTGAACACTAGAACTTATTCCTTCTAACTGTATGTATGTATCTAACCTATTTCATGTAACATAATGACCTCCAGTCCCATCCATGTTGCTGCAAATGACAAGATTTCATTCTTTTTTATGGCTGAATAGTATTCCATTGTGTATATATACCATATTTTCTATATCCATTCATTTTGTGATGGATACTTAGGTTAATTCCGTATCTTCTCTATTGTGAATAGTGCTGCAATCAACATGGGGGTGTGGGTAACTCTCTGATATACTGATTTTCTTTACTTTGGATAAAAACCCATTAGCGGTAGTAGCATTGCTGGATCATATGGTAGTTCTATTTTTTAGGGTTTGTTTTTTTGACAGGGTCTCGCTCTGTCGCCCAGGCTAGAGTGGCGTCATCATAGCTCACTGCAACCTCAAACTTCTGGGCTCAAGTGATCCTCCTGCCTCAGCCTCCTGAGTAGCTGGGACTACAGGCGCACGCCACCACATCCAGCTAATTTTTCTGTATTTTGTAGAGACAGGGTCTCTTGTTCAGACTGGTCTTGAACTCCTGGCCTCAAGCAATCCTCCCACCTCAGCCTCCCCAAGTGCTAGGATTACAGGCAGGAGCCATTGTGCCCGGCCCTATTTTTAGTTTTTTGAGAAACCTCCATATTGTTTTCCATGAATGGTCTAAATTTGATTATACCTTTGGGATTATTTTTTGGAAGGAGGAATGGGATATGTATTTGGTTAATTCTCCAAAGTTAAAGTGTTTCTATAAACAGTAAACAAGTCTGTGTGCTTAGATAATATACACGTGATACATAAGTATTACTTTAAACTACTGTGTTATCCAAGTAAAAGGGTTGTATTTATTCACAACGAGGTCAGTGCAGATATGTTCCTGCAAGGATAAAAGTCAGGGTTCCAGTTACCTCCAGGGAGTTTTCAGGCTGTGATGAAAGCAACTGGAATAAGTCTTCCAGAGAAAAAGATGTATCTGTCCCACTTAGATGTCTCTGTAGAAAAACACAAAAGGTGCATCATACTTCACATAAATTGAAAGACTGAAGTGGTTGCCTAGGGCTTTAGGCTTAATTTTTAAAGGATCCCAGGTCTTATCTCCATGCTGAATTTTTAGCCCTATATTGTTCCTTAATTGGAAGTTTTACATTCTCTCTTCTTTTAGTACTCTTAATATTTTAACATGCATAATTTTTTTTCAAAGACAAGGTCTGGATTGCAGTGGATAGCTCACTGCAGCCTCAAACGGCTCAAGCAGTCCTCCCACCTCAGCCTCCCGAGTAGCTAGGACTGCAGGTGCTTGCCATCATGCCCGGCTAATTTTTTAATTTTTTGTAGAGATGGGGGTCTGGCTATGTTGCCCAGGGTAGTCTCAAATTCCTGGCCTCAAGCAATCCTCCCGCCAAGGCCTCCCAAAGCTCCCAAAGCTCCCAAAGCTTGAGGGTTACAGGCATGAGCCACCATGCCCAGTCGACATGCACACTTAAAGTCAAAAGTTAATCAGAACGTACAGAAAAGAAGAAAAAAAAGTTAATCAGTACCTCTATTCCTGCCCTGTCCATCTTCCATATAATTTTTGGCTAGTATTTTTACTTTCACCTTATTTGGCCCTCCACAGCCATCCCCTCCAAATTGGTTACAAATTGTGTAATTTTTACAGTCAATACTTATTTACATTTACCAAAATGTTTTACCAACTTACTCATCATTACTTCATCTCATTCCTGAATTCATGGTTTAGCTTCTTTATTGTTGAAATAACTCCTTTGAGAGTTCTTTTTAGAGTGGATCTTAGTAGTAAACTCCCTTTGTTTTTGTTATCTAGACTTATTATTTTGCCTTCTTGCTTAAATGATAGGTAGACGAGTAAAAATACCAGGTTTAATGTTTTCTCTCAGTACTTTGTCTTATAGAATTTATTACTATTGGTAAGTTTGCTCTCAGTGCTATTTACAGTGAATCTTTTCTTTCTCAGGTAATTTAAGATTTTTTTTTTAGTTTTTGACATTCTGTTATTTCACTTTGATACGTCTGGGACTTAATTTGTTTTTATTTACTCTGCTTGGGACTCTGTATACTTCTTTAATCTGAGGACTAATTTAACTCTGGAAATATTCTGCCATAAACTCATTTTAAATATTGCTTTTCTTTCAAATTTTCTAGTCTCCTTCTGGGACTCTTATTGGACACAACTTAGATTTCCTCATTCTATCATTGTCTCAGTTTTTCTTTCATGTTTTTCATCCTTCTCTGTGGTACATCCTGAGTAACTTCCTTAGATCTGTCTTCCAATTTACCCTTTTCTTTAGTCATCTCTAATCTGCTATTCACCTCTTCCACTCTTTTTAACTAAAATGACTCCATTTTTTATACCTGGAATTTCATTTGGGCTCTTTTCTATAACCATGTTCTCTTTTTTCATGATAATCCGTTCTTGCCTTATAGATTCTGTTCCTTCACCCTTAAACAATTTAAACACCTTGATTTTAGAGTCTTTTTCAGAGAATTTGTGAATCCTGACTTTTTTGCATATGCTGACTCATGGCTATTTTTTTATTTGTAATTTTTAAAAGGTGAACTTTGTTGGGAGTTGTTTCTGTAGGAATCCCACACACCAAGGGTTACCAACTGTAAGACACTCTTGCATTTTTTTCTGCAAGGACCAGTGTTTACATCATTTTCCAGACCTTACTTTCTTGGCTCAGGATTCCTGATGGTGATGGGAATGTAGATTCAGACCCTATATCTAGCTTTGGGGTTGATTTCTAATGGTGGATAGAATTGTCTTAGTCCCCATTTCCTAGATCTTCTTCCAGAGTTGTCCTGACAGAATGGAAATGTCAGTGATTCACTGAACCAACTCATTTCTGTTTTTTAAAAAATTTCAACAAACTGTAAAAGCACCTACTAAGTAATATCTTGATAAAAGAGCAGATGATGACTATATTGTCAGAGCTACTGTAAGAAATGTGTAGTCTGCAGTACACAAGGATGTGATGTGAATGCTGACTAAACACACGGATACAGCTGGAACACGGAGGTGCACAGGGAGAAGCCCAGCCTGGTTAAGAGCTGAGGCACAGATGCTGCTTTGTGTGACTGATATGTTTCTGAAAAGTTGTGTCCAAACTGATGTCTGTCTTACATCAAATCTAGTTTAAATTCTCTTCAAGGAAGCTCCCTACTTCATCTATCTCCTCATTAATATTTAATGAGTGCCTCTTATGTGTGCAGCAGTGAATTAGTAACTACAGGTAATTTAAAGAAGTAGAGAAATCAGTTCTTGCTTTTCTGGGAAGACCAGTGAGGGAGTAAAGGCAAAGACATACCCAAGAGGAAAACTAACCAATAACGTCAGGCAGCAGACAACTAAGCATTAAAGAAGTGGTAGACTGTGGTAAAAACATCTTCTCCCTCAAAGCAGTTAACTGTGAGGCATTCAGGAAAGTGGGCTGAAATGCTGTTATGCTGAAATGCTATTCAAAATAAATACGGTCCTTTCAGTATTTTAATGTAAAAGTAAATAGGCACTGATTTGACAATATGGTGTGTGTGGGGGAGCGGTAAAGCCACACCAAAGGTACATGAATTATGAGGAAATACAACGCCTAGGTGAGCAAGAGGAGCTGGGGAGAATGCCAGCTGATAAAAGCACAGCCAGCCGCTTTTGCATTTTCAAGTGAAATGCTAGGCTGCCACTGAAGGTTATAAAAGGGTTGAAGCTGCAGAGGTCTGGGAGGGAAAATGAGAGGGTTCCTTGGGGTGAGCTCTCAGCCTCTCCCTCTCACCTGAAAAATGGCAAGAAGGGCCTCAAGGAGACCACTTAAAACTTGGTGTGTGCTCCCTGCAGTTTGGGGACAGAGCAGCTTGGTGTCCCACTCTTGTCTGAGAAATATAGAGGGCAAGAAGAGGCCAGGCAAGGCTGTGGTTAGGGAAGTGACTGAACTGACGCAGGGTGTGAAGGGCATGTTTCCAGGGCCAGATGCTAGATAGCCAGCAAGTGGTTGAGAGGGCCACCTGCCACTGAATATTCAGGAAGGAGTCCTAAAGGACCAGCTGGAGGTGGAGATGCATTTGTCCTTGTCAAGAGAAAGGCAGGTGAAGGACTCCACAGCTGTGGGGGCAGGGTTCTCTAAAGAACCTACTAAATGAAAGTGCCACCCGACAGAGTTTTATTTAAATGTATCCCACAGTCAATGGAAACAATGTCACACTGGTGCCAATCAAGTAGCACTTTTCTTGAGTTCTTAGCACCCCACACTCCCAACTCCAGAGAAAGCAGCCTAACTCGAGGAACTGGGGAAATAGAGGAGCAGGCCACACACACCCTTCCACTTCAGCCAGGCCCTGAGGCTCTAGCAGACTAGATAGAAGGAGGGAAGAAGCTGAATTTTACTTAATTTTTGAGAATTAGACTGGATTATTCTTATCAATTGCTGCACTGGGATGACCAGAGGAATTTTTGTCTGAGTATCTAGAAGTCATGGGGCCCACCCTAAATATCACCCAAAGTGTAGGGAAGAACTAGTTCCCCTAGAACAGGCTAGAACAGGCTAGAGGGGGTAGGGGAGTGGTGGGTGGGCAAAGAGAACAAAGCTGTTTTCTGACTCCACTCCATAAAATCAAGTACTGTTTGATGTGAAGTTACATGGTCAAGGCCACCATGATGATGGGCTGTCTGAGAAGGGCCAGGATATGGCACTGTCAATCCCCCAAGGGCATTCACGCACAGGGTCCAAACTCCACCTCCTGGGGAGGGGACATGCTGAAGCAGGTGGAAATGCCACATGGTTAATGGTCTGTGGAAACTCCTGGCCTGTCTCTGGAACACCTGTTTGCCAGGCTTGTGGGCAGGACCTCAGCAGCAGGGCTGAGTGGAAACCAGAGTATGGCCCAGCTGAAAGGGGGGGGAAGCACAGGCTGCAGGAAGAATCCATCCCATCAGCCTGGCTCCTGGAGTTCATCTTTCTATACCTCTTCTCACAGCTAACAAGTGTGGTTAGACAATGAGGAGCCAAGGGGGTGGTCCTACTATGCCTGGCCCTTAGTCTAGGCCAGTGGTACAAAATGGGATCCTGGATGCCCAGTGGTTCAGCTTGGTACGCTGGGAGACTGAACAAAGATTTGAGCCTGAGCCTTAGCTGGAATCATGGGTGATTTGCCTGGAGAGTTGGTCCTCTGGCTGGGTATCCCGGACCTGGCCAGCCCGGGTGCCTGTTCAGGTCACTGGTTGGAGATTCGTAGGTTCAGCATGCCTGCCGTCTCTTTATCCCTTGCTTTGGCAAACACAACTAGCAAAACCTGCTATCAAGTTCCTGAAGAAATGTGTGTGCACACCCACACAAAATCTTGAGTTTAACCAGAGAAAATACTTCTATGGGCTGATTTGTTTGTAAATCAAATTACTACTCCCACAATTTAAAGAAACATGTATTTTCATATATGAGACTTGCCAATAGTAGAGCACACTTACATGCTCATTCTCAACACAAGTTGTCAACAGCACAAAACCTACATTAAAGCCAAAATGGCAAGGCTGGAATATTTGGACATGCTTACCTCATTTCTAGACTCAGCGTTTTTTTCTGTCTCCCAGTCCAGTTTATCTGCTACTTGGTTTTCATCTTCACTATTCTGCTGTAGCGATTTCCCCTTCTGGGCTGATACCCTTTCTTCCTTTTCCTCATTCTGGGAACTATGATCCGCAGCTTCACACTTCTCTCTTAGTACCTCATTCTCCTATAAAAGTACCAAAAAAAATGTGCTCAGTAGAAATCCATATTTCATCAAATAAGCAAACAGTCTTTAAAACTGCAGTATACTTACTGTTCAGTGATCATGAGAACCCACAAGTCAAAAGCTAACGCTGACATTTCATTATTTCAGTATCAAAGGAACATTTAATTCTGAAACAAAGGTCTGTTTTATGTCCTGTCCTCTTAAGTACTCACTCTGAGACAGGCTGTTCTAATTTGCAGAATTTAAATTATATGCATTTTTATAAAGCTCCTGAATTGAAAATACTTGCAAGTTAGATTAGATTTGGAAATCACTGTTGCCAGCAGGCAGTTTTTATTTAGTTCTCTGTTGAAAACAGATCAAACAGCTAAGTTAGAAGCAAACACTCATCAAATATACACAGAAAAATCTGGAAAGTATTATTACAAACTATTAATTGTGGTTCTCTCTGTAAGGTGGAATGGGTTGGGGATAAAGTGGGAAAGAGTTGACTTCACTTTATATACTTCTGTAACTGTTTGAACATTTTACAATAAACATACTCCTTTTACATTCAGAAAAATGATAAATATATTTTTATCTTGAGAACTAAACCTATCATCTCCACAGATCTATGCTTACTTACCCAGATGAGTCCTTCTACCTTTCAATTTACTTTATAACTTAGAAGACTTAAATAATTAAAAGGCTAGAGAATTCTTCTAAACATTCAAATATATAAGTTACCATTTAGCATGGACAGTATATACTAATACTTTCAATTATGATATTAAAAGCTCTCTGTGTATAATTTTTTTTCCTCTAACATCAGGCTTCTTAAACTCTTTCAAAGGATCTATTTTTAATTTCTGACTTTAGGAACATGGCACACTGGACTAACTCAAGGACAGCACCCCCATCCTACCAAACCACAGAAATATTAAAAAAAAAAAATGTAGGTCAAAGAAATGGAAATCCACAGATGCCAGAAGCAAGGAGAGAAATCAAGCAAGAACAGGAACAGGAAGCAGATGTTCTGCTGACCTGCTGGTTTTACTTGCTTCTCTATTTGTCCAACTATACCTAACTCTATGACACATTCTGCCTTCCTTTCCAACACTGTGGATGACTGTCTTGTTCCTAGCTTAATCTCTGCATTTGCATGCTCCATCACAAGCCTGCTCATGCGCTCAAGATGTTGCTCCTGCTACTCTTCCCTCCATTCTGCATCAACAGTTGTCCCCGTCTGCTGGACAATTCCCATCAGTGTACTAACATACACTCATACCTCCCATTTGAAAGAAAACCCTCCCTTGGTCCCACATTACTCTTTAGATCCCATATCATTTTTCTGCTCCCCTTTACAGCAAAATCCTCCAGTGTTATCTGGACTCAATGTGTTCTCTTTTGAACCTATTCCAACGGGAACTTTGTCCCCACCACTCTACTCAAACAGCTCATCAGGGTCTCCCAAATCCAGCAATTCTCCATTCTCATCTTATTTGACCCATCAGCAGATTTGACTTAGTTACAACCTCCTCCTAGAAACAGCTTCTTCACCTGGCATCCAAATACCTCTCTCTTTATTCTCCTGCTTCACCAAGGACTTCTGCTTTGCTGATTCCTCACCTCTCTGATCTTAAATATAGCAATGCTCCAAGGCTCACCCTCAGGCCCACCAAGCACTCTCCCACTTTGCGGCCCTTGTGTTTGCTGCTCTCTCTGCCTGTAAGGCTCTCTCTTCTCTCCACTTCCCCCCTTCAGGTCTTTCTTCAAATATTTACTGTCTTCCTTCTCTTTATTTACCTCTATATGTTAAAAAGTACCTCTCCCATCAATATCCATCTCCTTTATCTTTATTTTTTTCATAGCATTTAGCACCAGCTGATATTAATATAGTACCTTATTTATTTATTAGTTTGCTGTCTGTCCCACTAGAATGCTAGTTTTTGTTGTTGTTTTGTTTCGTTTTTGAGGCTGGTCGAGTGAAGCAGTGGGAGTGGAGAAGGAACAAAGGAATCTGTAACTGGTTGTGATCAATTAGTTGATACTAGTTGCTTGAGGGCAGGGACTGTGTCTGCTTGGCTCCTGCTGTATACCCACTCCCTATTCCAGAGCTTGGCACGTAATAGACCCTTATTAGAAATGTGTTGAATAGCTGAACTCTTACACATAACATCCTAAGACTTTGGTAGGGATCCTACTTCTGACGGATTGTTCCTTGCTGCAGTTATATATAGTACTGATTCCTGTCTAAATTGGGGGAGGGAAGGAAAAGGTGACCAATCACCAGTCTTTTTACCTCTCATCTTTTGCCAAGGCAAGGTTTCTTTTGCTAAACCTGAAGATAATCAAATTCAAAATTCTGGATTCCTGAGGCAGCTAACAAATTTGTTTACAAATTTGCTGTTGGTGGACAGAGGAACTTCTAATCTCTAAACCACATGATCTATTTTAGAACTATGAAGCAAGGTCCCCTTAGCTAATCTGTAATATATATGTTAATACAACAGACATGACACACATACAAACATGCAAACACGTGACTATGTTACTTATAATATTACATGCATGAACAATAACATAGGGAAACAAGTGGCTAAACAGGACTAGATCAAGCTCATAAGGAAATCGATCAAGTAAACTTTAGTCTGAGAAGGCTTTTTCTGTGGGGAAAACTTTTAGAGTGCAAGGGATTGGCAACAAAAGTAGGTAAGATGACCTCCCTATAAACTTGGAGAGAAGAACTAAAGGTAGAGAAATTCTATATGACCAAAACTCACACTGCAAGAAGCCAAACGTAGGTTAAAAATCCTATCATATAATAATGGATCATAACTTATTGAATAAAATGAGTTAAATAAAACAATCAATGAATCAACTCAAATATGAATGACCAAATCAATGAGGGAAAAAGGCAATCTATTCCTTACAGTAGAATACAACTAATAAATGTAGGAGAATGATGGAGTTAGAAAATCATCAATGGATGCTTAAACTAGGGAATGAACGTTTGATGAGAAACAAGATATTTAAATAGTCTCCAAGTATCACTCTGCAGAGTATTTGTTAATCATAAAGTGAAAAATAACAACACTACAGGAGAAACGTGGCAGACACCATCTTAACCAAATGGTCAAATCTATCATCAAATATGGAGATAAAGCAACATCATCTGCCTCTTGACACGAAGGACACCATTTCTCTAATTTTCTCACCAAAACTTCATAATCTCAATCTAATTATGAGGAAATACCAGATACAAAATTGGGTGGCATTTTTACAGAATAACTGATCGATACTTTTAAAAAATCTGAAGGTCAAGAAATACCAAGGTTGTGGAACTTTTTCCAGATTAAAGGTGACCAAAGAGACTTGGCAACTAAATGCAGTATGTGATCCTGGATTAGATGCTGACACAGGAGAAAAAGTAGCTACGAAGCACATGACTGGGGCAACAGATGTATTCTGAAAATGGACAGATTAGATAATAGTCTTAGATTCATATTAAATTTCCTGATTTTGATAACTGGCTATAGAAAAGAAAATCTTTATTTTTAGGGAATATACACTAAAGTGCCTGGGTACTGCAGATGCAATAGCTTCGACTCACTTAAATGTTTCAGAACAAAAAGAATTACATATGTATATAGAGAGATATAGTTATTAATACAGTTAAATAGGGCAAAAAGTAAACAACAGGTGAATCTGGGTGCAGGATATATGTATTATACTTGCAAATTTTTTAATGTCTGAAATTAAATTTAACAAAAAGTTAACCTAAAAATCCCTGCATAGCAAAATCACTTTGGTCAAGGCAACAGCAAAGGGTTGGCCCAGAACAATTCTTACGTTAAATTTTCTGTTAATCCATATTTTTCCCCCTAAGTGTATAGACATATAAATTACTTTTATAATTATTTTCAACTCTTCCTTTTCAACATTTAAATTTCATATTTCATTTTCTTGTCTAATTGCTTTGGTTATGCTTTTTGAATAATGTGAAATTATTATGGTGAAATCTTGCTCATAACATTAATGGGAATGCTTTTAATGTTTCACAAGTAAGGATGACATGTGGACTTTTATTTGAGATAGAGTCAGTCACTTTTAAACTGAGTGCCAAATAGTACACTAAATGCTGGGGATACAATAGTGAAAAAGTACATTCAGACCCTTCAGATCTTTCATTCTAAAGGGAGAGGGAATCACAAATACAAGTGAACTAAAAAATAACTGCAAGCTATGGTAAATGAAAGAGAAAGAGCTAGCTACGTGAGAGTAGACCAAGTCTAGGAAAAGGTGGTGGTAACAGAAATAGAGAGAAGCGGAGCAAGTCATGATATATTTTAGAAAAAGTAGTCAGAGCTTGTTGATAAAGGGGGAATAAAGGAAAGGGAAGAATTAAGAATGACTCCTAGATTTCTGACTTGAATAACTTGATGGATAGCTGTGGGGAGAACAGTTTAAAAGGGAAACAGAGAGTTCTTCTATTTTGGATATGTTAAATTTGAGATGTGAAGAGTCAAGTAGAACTATCAATTATACCGGTGAGATGAGAATCTGGAATTTCAAGTAAAGGTCTGAACCAGAAGTGTAGACTGGAAACACATCTCAAGATATAGATATAAAAGATAGATATATATAAAATAATATGTATATAATTATATATATAATAAATATATAAATGTAAATATGTAAATATTTATATATAATATATAAAATATAAATAAAATATATAATATATAAATAAATATATAGATTTTTAAAATATATATATATAAAAATAAATAAAGTCACAGGAACTGATGAGATTCCCAGCAAAAGAGTATAGAGCAAGAAGGGGGCTTAGCACTGAGTCCTGAGGAACTGCAACATGAAGAAGTCAGGCAGACAAACGAGCAAAGCAGACTGAGAACAGGCAGGGGTCCTGAGGAAACCAGGGGACAGGAGTGTCTTGGAATCGTTTCAAGAAGGGAGTGGTTTGTTGTGTTGAAATGCTGCTTGGAGGTTACATAAGATAAGGACAGAAAAGTATCCATTGGATTTGGCAATAAGAAAGCTGTTGGTGGCCTTCAAAAAAATCAACTTATGGTAGAAGCCAAATGATACTATGTTGAAGAGTAAATGGAATTTGACAAATCAGAATCTGTGTACAGACAATTCTTCCAAGAATTGTCATGAAAGTGAGAGGAAAAAGGGATCAGAGCAGTGGTTTTTTGTTTTGTCTTGAAGATGAAAAATACTAGGGCATGTTTGTAAGGAAATAATTGAGGAGAAAATAACTGCAAAGCAAGGTCCTTAAGAAAGCAAAAGAGGACAGACTCCAAAGTACAAGTGGCAGGACTGATTTTGAAAGAAGGAAAAATAATGCCCTTATTTCAAGATAAGGAGTAGAAGGTGGATACAATAATATATTTGAGGATTTGGTGGTAAAAAGATCCATCTATTCTTATTTTTGAAGACTATCTTTAAAAAGTAGAAATGGATATTGACCATTAAGTTGGTTTTAAAATGGCCACAAATTATCTGATGCTCTTTTCTTCAAGAGGTAGAGCTAATTCCCCTCTTCTTGAGTGGAGGCTGGACTTAGTGAATTGCTTCTAACAGAATGTGGTGAAAGTGATAGCACAGCATTGTGGCTTCCTCCTTGCTCGCTGTCTGGTCACTTGTTCTGGTGAAAGCCAGCTCTCATGTTCTAAGGACATTCAAGCAGCCCTATGGAGAGGGCATGTGGCAAAGAGCTGAGACCTCCTGCCAACAGCCATACAATTGACCCATCTTGGAAGTGAATCCTCCAGCCCCTATCAAACCTTCAGATGACTGCAACTCAACTAACATCTTGATTAGAACCTCATGAGACCCTGAACAAGAACCGCCCCGCCAAGCTTCTCTAGAATTTTTCACCCACAGATACTGTGGGATAATGTTTGTATTAAGCCATTAAGTTTTGGGACAATTTGTTATGCAGCAATAGATAACTAATACAAACAAAATGCTCTTGGCATCTATATTCTTTGTATGCCTTGCTAATACTATATTTAACATTTTGCATGGATATATGGATATTCCTAAGAGTGATTTGTGGTTTTCTTTGATGCTTTTTTTTTTCTTTTTTTAAGATCTCGGTATCATTGTCATGCTGGTTTTGCTTGGAAAGCTTTCACATCAGAATTCCTTATTCTTATAAAGTTTGAAAGAATTTCCGTTGAATTCTGTCTGTACCAGCTGTCTCTTTTTTCTGAAGAAACTATTCTGACAACTTTTTTAACTTCTTTCATGGGGTAAACCAACAGCCCTCCAAAAAGTCTGTTCCAATTTATACTGCCATCAATGGTATTTGGGCATACCCATTTCCTCACATCCCACCTACCCTGGGTTTGTTTCTTTCTTGATATTTGCTGATTAAAAGGTTTAAAAGGCAGCTCATCAGTAGCCACAATCTTGCGGATGTCAATGTGCATATGAAGCAAGTGTTGAGTGTGACATAGTTGGGGCAGGGCTCTGGACTGACAAGGGGAGACTCTTAGTGTGAGGCGGTGCCTGAGTGCTCTTAAAGATGAGGAGCTAAAGGAGCCCAGGGGAGGACAGGTGTGGCCAGAGCAGGCACTCCTCTTCCTCTTTGGCCAAGCAGAGAGAGGCAGGAGAGGCAGACAGTGAGCCTGGGCCCAGTCACTTCAGGGTTGAAAACCTGGGTTCCTGAAGGGCCCTTTTCCAGCTCGGACACTCCAGGGCCTATGAAAAAGTGACCATAAAATTTATAACCAAACCAGTAGACTTTTGAGAGGGTAAGAGGGTGATATTAACAATAAACCTGGGCAAGCAGCATAAACCAGGACTGTCCTGTATGGTCACCCTACTTCTGAGGCCACAGTGGCGAGAGGGCACTGTATGATGTTCAAGAATCTGGACGGCAGATGGAAACATGCCGACTGAATTCCACAGACCCAGGGAAGAGAAATACTTTACCTTGCACAGCCTTAGGTATTTAATAAGCATCTTCTCAGTCCTTCACGTATTCACGCAACTCTCCTCTACTGAGAGCCTGTTATGAAGCTAACAGGGGCCATGTCGCAAGAAGGGATGAATGAGAGGAAGACTCTCCTCAGGTGAGCACGACGCATGTGCAGATGTGCAGCCTGGATCCCTCCAAAGGACCTGCGGCAACTCCTGGGGACGTGTGGGCAGCCAGCCTCCAGTGGCTGAGAGCCACCTCACCTAAGGTCACACCCTTCCCAGGACGCCCACACTGTGTGACTGGTCAGGCGAGGGTAGAGCAGCCAGGCCTCCCTGGCCAAGGGGGGACCATCCTGACGCACATCAGCCCCAGAGCACCCGGTTTTGTTAGCCTGCGTCACAACTCCACTCTTTCCGTCTGATCCTGTTCCTTGTCCTCCCTTCTGGTTGTTGATCCCAAGGGCTCTTCCTAAGAAACCTCCTGCGTGCTAAACATGCATGCAGTCTCGGAGTCCACTTCCCAGAGAACCCAACTGTGACAGCAATTATTCTATCTTGAGGGGGAGAGAAGAGAGACCAGAGTCTCAAGGCAGAGAGGGGTGGAGGATTCTCTATTATAATATTTATATTTACAAAGTGAAAAAGGCCTATGGCATCTGTAATATAATTTGCACAGTCTGCAAAGCCCAAAATAGCCAGTGGCTAGAAGGGTTCAAAACAGCCCAGTAAAAAGGCCTATTCTACCCCAACAGCTGTGTGACCTTGAGCCAGATGCCCAATCTCTTTGACCCACCTCAGTTCTTCCATCTGTGAAATAAGAGGATAATATTTAATATTATCTAATTCATATTTGAAGGAATTAATTGAAAAAAAGCCCCTTCATACATTTCAACATGCTATGTAAACATTAATTACTACTCCTTTCTACTGCTTTTTGATTCTGAAGAGTAACAACTGATGATTAACTGCTGACAACTCAATTTGAATTTCAAGAGAAAGCGATCCCAGCCAGCCCTGGTAGCCAGTAATTACTATCTCTGCTCTCTTTTTTTGCTGTTTTTCTCAACTCAATGACATGGAGCTGAGATACAGAGTATGTGTTTTACAAGTACATTGTCTATACCGGAGGTTTATGGCTCATGCTCTTAATTTAAAGAACAGGTAAGTTAAACCCATCATTAAGCCACTTTTTATTTGCGTGCAGATGATTTTTACCCTCGTGGGGCTGGGACCCAATTAAAAAAAAAAAGTTTCCAGGCTTGCCATAGGAAGCCATCGTAAACTTAAGAGCTGGGCCCCTTAATCACAACTAAAAACCCAGTGACTTGTACAGAACTGGCACCTGCTGGAAACTGACCCATCCATCCTTTGCAAGGATTCAGAACCTTCTCAGTTTGGGCCCGTTAGCCAAAACTGGTTCTTGTATCTCTAAAATCTCACGGCTTCTAGGTTTTCCCTTATGGCACTTCTCCTATTCTATGTAAAATAACATGCATTTGGGTCTTTTCTTTCCTAGTGGGCTGTTATCTTAGGATATCTGCCCTCTAGCCATTCACCTTTGCCACCCAGTAAGAGGCAGAGCAGAGAGAGTCTTGCGTGAAGGTTTTCTGAACCAATAAAAGTAGTGGGAAGGGGAAAAGGAGCAAAGCTGGGCTTTTCTCTTTTCCTTACAAAGTCTCAGAAGTCTGTGTGAAGTGGCAACATGTATTGCTTATACTGTATTGGGACCTGAATAATGTGATGGAAGAGTTTCCCCCTGAAAACACCCTTTGTGAACAGTCTCAGCTGGCTTAGATGAGCCTTTCATTTTTTCATCTGGAGGAGGAGGGACTGGGACCTGCTTTGACCTTAGGGTTGGATGAACCTTCAAAGACAAAGAACAGTGTGGTGCCTACAAGCAGGATGACATCAGAGGGAGAGTGATGAGGCCAAAGAATTCTGTGGCCTGTCTCTAGGCTGTAGGCAAGCTGGAGTCATCAGGGCTAGAGAAACAAGGAGCTAGAGAAACACAGGCTGTATCCTGTTTGGCCTGGGTGGTTTTTGATAGAAGTTCAAAATAATTCTAGCTCACGTTTATTGAGCACTCGCTGTGGGCCAGCCACCATGTACATTATCTCATTTAAGTTGCCCAGCATCCCTGTAAGGTAGGTATTGTTGTTATCTCCTCTTACAGTGGAGGAAACCGAGGTAAAGAGAAGTTAAGCAACTTGCCTTAAGTCACACAGCTAGTAAGTGACAGACCCACTCACTTATTCTTTCACAGGTTTTAGGTAGGATTCACACACACAGAAATGCAGAAGCCCTTAGCTGCACAATTTGATACATGGAGGCACCCACGTAACTCACACCCCAAACACGATATGGAACATTTCAGAAAGTTCTCTCCTGTTCTGGTATTTTTACCTCAACTTTGCCAGTTCTAGAACTTAAGCATGAATTTTAAACTGCATTTACGTGCAAACTAGTTCTGTATTCATTATTTGTTTTTTTTTTTTTTGCAAGGTGGTTCCCCATTCCTTGACCTACCTACCCACCCAAATCCAGAGAGATGTTCTTTAGGACATGCAAGAAAATAATAAAAGGAGCTAGAGAAATCCTGGCTTCCACTTTAAAACACCTGGTAAACCAGCACTAGCCCTGGCCCTGCTACACAAGCATGCGACTTTGGTCCAATCCTTTAGCTATTCTGTTAGCAAACTGCCTTAAATTTATGGAAGGGCTTTCAGCCAGTCCCTTCCTCCATTCCGGTGTTGCTGGACACTGAGGAGGCTGGGGTGGAGGTGGGGGTGGGGGCGTGGGGGGGGTCGTGGTGGGGGAGGAGTGCTAAGGCAGAGATCCTCAAGCTGGGGCTGGCACAAGAACCACCTGGGGGTTTGTGGGTCTGGAAAACTCCACAGGTATTGATTCAGCAAGTCTGGGGTGGGCCCAGCAATCTACATTTTAACAAGCACCCCAGGGGACTCTGATGCAGTCACTGGACTACCCTGGGAGAAACTCTAAAGACAGGCAAAAAGAAAATAAAGAAAAGCGGGCTAAGAAGTTCTTCCTGCAATTTAGCTTCAGTTGAGCCTCACAAATTTGCCTTTGGGGTTCTGCCTCCTTCACATAACACCTCTTCAAATATTTGAAGTTAGTGATTATGTTCCTTCCTTAGTCTGATCTTCTCAGCATGGAACAGCCCCAGTTCCTTGAGCCATTTCCAGTATTGTAAACTAAAATAAAATCTTAAGGCCCCCAGCTGACTGAATGGAATCCCCTTTGGCCAAGGGGACCCCCCCCAAAAAACCCTTACAGCTGAGTTGCCATCCATGAGGAGAAGGGAGGTTAGACACATCTAGTTATGCCCTGTCTCTTTTGGAGTTATTCTTTGTAACAGTAAGATATAAAATCATTAACAAGCCTAAGGCCACCTAAAGACAAAGGTTAAGCCACACCGGTAGGTCATCAATTTACTTAACGGATGACTTGAGTCTGTGTATATGGCCAGTGGCTTGTCTATGTTTAGCAGACTTCCTTATCTTAACTTAAAACATTCCCAGTCTTTAGACAAAGCTTCATTTCTTTAACCAATTGCAAATCAAAGAGTCTTTAAACCCACCCATCTAATAACCTTGCTTCGAGATGTCCAGCCTTTTCAGGCCAAGCCAATGTACGCCTTCCACGTATTGATTTATGACTTTATGTGTAATTCCTGTCTCCCTGAAATGTATAAAACCAAACTGCCAACCATGGAGAGATCACTTGCTCAAGGCTTCTTGGGCGTGACTCTCCAGGCCATGGTAACACATATTTGGCTCCGAATAAACATTTTTAAATTATTCTACGGAGCTTGGATTCTTTTCCATTGACAGTACGCTCTACCCCCTTGAGGATGGAAGTGTTCCTTTTATGCTGAAGTGGATCTCAGTCTTTGGTAATTTCCTCTAGAAGACAAGGGTGTCCTGGAGTTTTGACCTGAGCTCAGGAGCAGTAAAAGCAAATCATCTGTTGAACATATATTAATATGCCAGGAACTGTACCAGCTCTTTAACATACAGTGTCATTTCATCCTCAGAAGAACTTGCCAAGAAAGATGTTAATTTTCTCCTTTTGCCAATTTGGAAAACAAGGTTCACAGAGGTTGCCCAGAAAGAGCAGTTGGATGGTGTGAGTTTCACATGTCAAGGAGCTAGGCTATAGTACGCAGTTATTCAGTTAAATATGAACCTAGTTGTTGCTCTGAAGGTATTCTGTAGATGTGGTTAGCATCTGTAGTCAACCAGCTGTCTTTAAGTAAAGGAGATTATCTTCAATAATCTGGGTGGGCCTCACTCAATCAGTGGAAGAACTTTAAGAGCAAAACAGAGGTTTCCCCAAGAAAGAAGAAATTTTGCCTCAAGCCTGCAGCATCCCAGCTCCTGCTGAGTTTCCAGAGTTTCTAGGTGTCCTACAGAGTTTACACTTGCCAACTTCCACAATCACGTCAGCCACTTCCTTGAAATAAATCTGTGTATGTGTATTTATTTATTCATATTCTACTCATTCTGTTTCTCTGGAGAAACAGAGACTGACTGATAGAGATGGGAATCCAGTTCTGTCCAACTTCAAAAGGTCATGTCTTGCTTCTGTGTCACATCCATACTCTGCCAACCCAAAACAACCCAAGCACGTACCTCAGCCTCGGCAAACTTAAGCTGCCCAGAAATGTATTTGAATATTAATGTAGATCCTTAACAACTAGATTTTGAGAATAAACTATTCCTACCACAAGGCTGCCATGAATGGGAGAGACTTATGTTTTTACATTTGAAGTTTTGTAGTGGGCGGGAGGTATGGTTTATTCAGTGCTTAAGAACAGCGACCTGTTCTATTCTGGGCAAGGTCACTAACTTACTATATGACTTTAGGCAATCCCAAGTTTCACCACCTGACTAATTATAATGCCAACCTGAAAGTCTGCTTTCCACTGCCCCCATCCACTCAAATAGCTGGCATCAAATAGTCAGATGGCCCCTCAGGATTTCAGATGTGACCTACTTTCTAGCTGGGCCTCTGGCCTTGAAGGACTCAAGACACCTGCATGCTCACGGAATCCTTGGAAGTTCTGCAAAGCCAACGCAGAGTGAGGAATAAGTGATCAACAGACAGACACTGGCTGAACTGACCTCTGCTCCTGATCCTGTCACTGGGTGCTACCACAGGTTAAATCTAAGACCCAGTTTCCACACTCAAGACACTGCAGTTCAAAATACAGGATGCCAAGTCCTATAGAAGAAATGTCACAGAGCGCAATAGGGCTCAAAGGAAAGAAGAGGAAATGCTTTGTAGATCAGGTGATAATTGAGCTGAGTCTGAGAAACAGTACAAGACTCAGGAGGAATGAAAAGAAGGCATTCCGGGCAAAGGTAACAGAGGAAGAGGCAGGAAAGCATGGGGTTGTCTGGGGAAAAGGCAGAAAGTTTTTAGCTGGAAAGTAGGCTGCAGGCAGAGAATCAGTAGGCCATGAGCTCAGCAGAGGCAGCTAGAGGGCTGGGTCACACTGGCCACATGGGGAGCCCTGAATGACAAAATACTGAATTCGTAGGTAATGGGGAGCTAGTGGAGGTTCCCCACACGAAAGTGGGGAGATGAACTACAGTGTGCTTTGGAAACCTGCACCTGGCAACAGAATGGATGGGAGTACCATGGGGAGGGAGCATTACAGAGCCCCACCTGAGTTATTAACAGTAGTTAACATTGTTGAGGGCTTGCCATGTACCAACCCTGCTCAACTTAACTTGCATTATCTCATTTAATCCTCACAGCTCCCTAAGGCACTCTTACCATCCCATTTCACAGAAAAAGGGAACTAAGGCGCAGGGAGGTTAAGAAGTTGGCCCCAGATCACACAACCAGACAGTGGTGGAGCTGGGATCTACCTCAGTGGGTCTGCCTCCAGTGCTAGCACATGTGACCACCAGACCAGCCCGCCTCCAAGTTGAGGCCTGGGCCTTGCATGCTGATGTCCCACTGTCTGAGTTGAGAAGTAGGAACGGAGAGGAGAATGATACAAGAGACATTGCAAAGATGACTTCTCTGTAACCTACTGATTGAGGGGAAGGATTGACTGGAAAAAGATGGTTTGAGCTAATGTTCCCAGGGTTGCACATCAAGCCAGTAAAATTCCAGACTTCTTCATGAGCATATACCAAGTCCTGCTGCAAATGATCCTGCACATAGACCAGCTGCTTCCAGAAACAGTTGACTTAGCTTTTAATAGTTGGAGCCTACTTGCTAAGCAAGCTGAACACCCCAAGAGTTGACAGAAGGGAGATGGTGTGACTGTTATGGATTGAATTGTATCCCCCCAAATTCATGTGAAAGTCCTAACCCCCAGTACCTTAGAATGTGATCTTATTTGGAAATTGGGTCATTGCAGATGTAATTAGGAACGTTAAGACGGTAAGGTGGACCCTTATCCGGTATGACTGATGCCCTTACAAAATGGGAAATTTGGATACAGACATGCACACAGAGAGAACACCACGTGAAGATGAAGGCAGAGATCAGGTGGTACAGGAGAAACCAAGGAACACCAAAGACTGCCAGCAAACCACCAAAAGGTAGGAGAGAGTTGTGGAACAGATTCTCCCTAACAGCCCTCAGAAGGAACCAACCCTGCCAGCACCTTGATCTTGGACTTCTCACCTCTAGAACCATGAGATGATAAATTTCTGTTTAGGCCACCCAGTGTGTGGCATTTTGCTATGGCAGCCCTAGCAAACTAATACAATGAATTAGGCCATCTTTTCCCATACGAAGACTGTAAGTGCATCTTTACAACATCCGTTAAGTAAGCAAAATGAAAATCCTACTGTGAAACTTTGTCATAGTGCAATGTATGTAATAATAAGACTATTTCTATATTAAACCTGTGAGTTTAAAAGAGGTAGTGTCTGAAATTGCATCTCTGTGCAATAGATTAGGGACTATCTCTGATTTTGAAATGAAAAATAATTTTTACTTTAACAATCAAGGACCTTCTTTCTTTTCCCTTTACTCTTAGAATTAAATATTGACTGTATCAGATTCTCTCTGTGACCTGAAGAAACCAGTCCAATGGGCAGTAATACAAGAGGCCCTATTGGTCCCCTCACCCAGCAGAGGGTGGCCGTTGCAGAGCATGAAACCACGTCAAGAGGACTATAGGCTCCCTCAGTTTCAAAGTGGCAAAAGCTCTCTAAATACTGAAGCTGGCTGTAGGCAGCCTCTCGCTGCATCTTCAAATATGTTTACACATTCCATTCTACAAAAGCTGTTCATTTCTTTGTTCAACCCCCTGTTAGCGTTACTCTGAAGAACACTGTGCTTTGCCCAGTTGTAAGTGAATGGCTGTGGTTAGGAAGGGAAGCGTGCGGGCCCTGGGGCTGGGGAATTCTGGAGTCTGATGGGCCCCACTAAGAAGTGAAATCAAAGCAGCACTTCTTTTGATACTTGGAAAATCCCCTACTCCAACATATTTTGTCCATGTACAAAAATATGGAAAATGATACTATAAAAGCAGAATCTCCTACAACTCAAACATAAGCTACTGGAATGATCTATTACAAAAACAAATAAACAAACAAAAAAACCTATGATGTTCTTGTGGGACCAAGCACTCCCTCTCTTCAAAATTAATACTAGCTAACATTTACTAAGCGCAGATGTACCAACATACTTGGAGACATACTTTCCAATTCTCACATCAACCCTATAAGGTGGGCAACTTTCTTATTCGCACTGTGCAGATGAGAAGAATGAAACATAGGGAGGCCAAGGAACTTGTCCAAGGTCACAGAGCTACAAGTGGCAGAGCTGTGCTTCAAAACCAGGCAGCCTGGCTTCAATACATCTCACTCTCTTAACAGCCAACCAGCCACCCAAGCCAGACATACAAACAAGCCAAAAGGATAAAGTGAGCGGGGACAAGTGAAGGAGGGTGGGTTGAGGATGGAAGGCAGGAGAAAGGAACAGCAGCTATAATCCAGGCCCTGTGCTGGCCTTCCCCATTTAATTAGCTCGACTCCCCTCTGGGGTAAACATTACTCTCCCACTCAACATATGAGACACTGAGGCTTGGAGTGATTCAAGTAGCTGTGGGAGGGTGCGTTAGTAAGTGATGCTCCCAAGCCCAGGTCTGGCCGATTGCAAAGACTGGTGTTGCTTTCCCAGCCCGTTTCTCCCACAGTCATTGTAATCAAATTGTAACCTCTGCATTATGAATAGTACAATCTACTTTTAAAAGTCAATCTAGCATCTGAGATTAGTTATCCTGGGGAGTAAGGGTCTGAGTCACCCCATCTCAGATGCACATATGTCCAGAGAGCCTGTGTATAGTGTAGGTGCTTAATTAATGTGCCAGTCTGGAAGTAAGGAGACTCAGGTTCTGGTCCCACTTCTGGCATTAATTACTATGTGGCTTTAGCCAAGTGCCCTAACTTTGTTAGGCTTCTATTGCTTTTTAAGTACAAACTGGATATAAGGATGCCTGGCCTGTGTACCTCACAAGGTTAATGTAAAAAGCATTACCAACAAAAGTGAATTAGCTGTGAGAATTATAAGGTGCTTGACATATGATCTTTGCCAGACTGAACATAACCAGGTCATCCCAGCAGCTACCATAGTCTGGCAGGTGCACACACGGCAGTCCAGCCTGGGAAGGCACTGCCAAGAGAATGGCCCTGTGTGAACTTCACTCTCTCCCCTAGGAAAGCTGGCTCAAGGCCTCCAGGGTGATTTGCCTGGGTCCAGAGCTGCCTCCAAGGCAAGCCTGCCTGTCTAAATAGTTATTAACCAGGGTATGCTGGCAGGGAAGTCCTTAAAGAGCAAACAGCCTCCCCTCTCCCTCCCTCCAGGTCCCCAAACACTTTGCAAATGGGCTGGCATTCAACTGTGAGGGGGGCAGGGTGCCATCTGGTACAGCATCCCGCACTGGGTTTTGACCCCGTATGTCACAGGCCCAGGAAAGGTGGAGGCACAGCAGGTACTCACACTCTAGGAGGCAGAGTATTCAGGTGAGATGGACCCCATAGAGTACAGATCAGGTGAGTGAGTGGGGAAGAACCTTCTACCCCACCAAGGAGTTCGAGAGAGAGCCCACCAAGACTCTCTCACTAGCCCCCATCCCATTAGCTGTGGTCCCCAGGAAGAGGAAGGGATCAGATCAGCATAACAGTGAATCACCTAGCACTTCGACACAATGACCCCTCCTGGAGAGGGTGGAGAAGCTTGTCTGACAACTGCCTACACAAATGGCAATTCTGAAGAGCAGCAAACAAACCAGTTTAGCCCCAATTCCCATTTTGCATAAGATTGCACTCCACAAAAACAACATCCGGGGAACACTTGTTCATCACCAGTTGTTAACACTAATTTAGGCCAAGAAAGAATTTTAAAAGTCCTCTGGAAGGAACTTTGGATAAGGTGGTTTTGTAGAAACTGATGTTAAGTGTCCTTAGACTCTAAGACACCACGGCAGCACCAGATACTTCAATCGACAGACCTTGGAAAACTTTGTAACAAGAAGTTAAGCCAGAGAAGGGCTTGCGCCCACAAACCAGAAGGAACTTGTTAGTCACTAAGTGACTGTCAGGGTACCTGTTTTCTTTATGCTAATAAGGGGTTACACAAGGTCCAGGAGGGAGGGTTGTTAGGTTGGGGGGCGGGGGGTTTAGGGCCCAGAGGGACCGTCTGCTGGCTGGCTCGGAATGGACACTGCCTTAATCCAGGGAAGCAGCAAAAACGAACTGCAATTAGGTTAAAATCAGGGCGAGGGCCACTGCGTTAGGCCGAGAGAGTGGCTCTTAAGAGAAACATCCATCCTCCCAGAGGCCAAGGCCTCCTTCATATCCTCGAGGTCAGGCACAGTTTCCAGAGAAAGACATCTCAGTGTATATTAGGTAATGAACGAAGACAGTAAGCAAGAAAATTAACACCATTCCTTTTCCCCTCTCCACTCCCAAACTGCTCTTGCCAGCCATCAAACACAAGGAAAGGTGTTCTCTACAAACGGATAATTTCACCCACTTCTTGCTCAAAAACCTAAAAACCATAGCGACAGCACTTATAGCCTTCATTCACAAAAGGAGGAACAAAAAGGAGGAACAGCATCGTCTGTGAACCTTCAACTACCCAGGAGCTAAGAGTGGAAGGACAGAGCGGGTGTGCCTTCTGCCTAGGTCCGGCACAAGCCTAGAGGGCTCCGGGCACGTGTAGACGCTGCATCTCGCTCGCGTCCCGCTCTGCGGTTACCTCGCTCGCGCATCCGCCAGCGTCCGGCAGCTGAGCCGTCGGTTCCGCGGGTGCCTTCTCCTCCTCCTCGGCGGCCAAGGGGCTACTGGGAGTCGCTCGGGGGTCCCCGCCGCCCCCCTCCGCAGTCTGGCTGCCGCCGTCCAAACTGGCGCCGACTCCTCCAGCCGACGAGGCAGCGGCGCCGAGCAGCCCGTGGGCCGCGTCCGCGTCCCCCGCCGCCACGCTGTGCACCAGCCACGCATCCACCCGGGTGCGGGGGATGAAGGGGACCCCTAGCGCGCGCACCTCCCGGAGCAGCCGGCCCTCGGGCGCCGCTGCGGGGTCCGGCTCCCGGCCCTTGGGGTGCAGCCAGCCGGCGCGCCCCCACCCTCCCGAGGCCGGGAAGGGGCTGAGCGCGTGGGCGGAGCTGGCCGGGCCGCCCAGGAGCAGCAGCTCATCCCGCAGTAGGGTGGGCGGCGGCAGCAGCAGGTAGAGGTCCAAGTCTACGCGGAGCCCCGCCAAGCTCAGCAGGATGCTGAGGTGCAGGAGGCCGCCGCCGGCCGACCACCACGGCTTCAGGTGCTTCATTTCCCGCGGCGCGCCCGCGGACGCCCCTCCCGGCGCCCGCGGGTCCCAGCGCTCCAGCCGCCGCGGTGGCACGTGAGGATCCCGCTCGCCTGCGGCACCTGCCTGGAAGAGACAGAGAAGCGAAACAATGGACCGGGGCGCGCTGCGGCAGTCGCGGGCTCCCGAGCGGGGCACAAAGGCGCTCCCTCGGAAGCCGGCACAGTGCCTGGCGCGGCCGGGGATCGGGAGAAGCGAGGGAGGAGCCACCTGCGCGCGGAGCCCGCCCGCCCCGGCGCCCCGCAGCCCCGCGCCGCGGCCAAGCCCCGCCCCGGGCCGCGGGCGCAGCTGCCGGGAACACGCCCACAGCGCCCGGGGCCCGCGCCCGTGGGAGGGGCCGCGCGGGGCGGGGCGGGGCTCCCGGAGCTCGAAGCCTCTTTATGCCCCGGGAACGCAAAGCTTTCTGGGAGCAGAAGTTGTTCTGGGCACCGAGGCGCCCCTTGCAACCCTGTGGCCGTGAGCTTGCCCATCCTAGCTCAAAGCTCGGGGCGGGAGTGAGGGGCGGGGGGTAGGTGGGTGGGAAGGGACAGGATGTGTAGACGGGGGTAAAGTAACTGGGCAGCCGCGGGGGCACCTGGCAGCTTTGCAAAGGGCTTCCATCCACGTGAGGACAGTTGGCTGGCGCAGGGGGTAAGAGTAGGCTGGGGAGTTTGACCCCTGGATTCAGATCCCAGCCCCACCACCCGCCGCTTGGATGAGTTACTAACCTGTCTAGGTTCCCTAATCTGTAAAATGGGAATAATAGCACCTGTCAAATAGGGATGTGGTGTGGTCAGAGGAGGTGTTACATGTGAAGTCCAGAGTTTGACACAGAAACGCCACAGTTGCTATTGGGATCAAACAGTATTCACCCCTCCCCCCCAGCTCCTCGCTGTCACTGTTCCCCGTGTACTCTGCGCATTGCTAGGCCAATGCCCTCCCTCACTGTATCCTACGGTGAGGGTTAAGAGCACCCTGCATGAGTTCACATCCCCCCTTCACCGCTTACTAGCTTGGACCTTGAGCAAATCTGTCACTTTCTCTGTGCCTCAGTTTCCTCATTGTAAAATGAGGCTAATAATAGTACTTCCCCAGCAGCCTTTTGTAAGCCCCAAATGAGATAATGCATGTAAAGCACCAACCACAGGACTGAGTGGGTTGGAAGTACTCTCTGTTACCCTTTGTTTGTGTTATACATGCTCCAAGGCTTAGCTCCAAAGCTACATCCTCTGAATTTTCACCAGTTGGAATTAATCTCTCCTGTATCTGTTCTCCCGCAGTTCTTTCTCCATATGCCAACATTGCAACACTTGGCCCATTCTACTTTGCCCTGTAGTTGAGGATTGGTCTGATTTGCCCATTGTAAGTTCTTGAGGGCAAGGAACCAGTTTAGTTCGCCTTTGTGTCTGCACAGTACCCAGCACTGGGCCTTGCAAATGTAGGTTTTACTAACCCTCACTTCCTTCCTCAGGGGGATGCCCAACTGAGGGTTGGCAATTGTGTAAGTAGTTGGAAAAGAGTTGTTTTAAAAGGCCCGTTCCTCCACCTGGTTTTCTTTTCTCTCCTGGGGCTAGTGTGATAAGAGATTTCAGTTTGCCCATTTGGCACTTTATTAAGTTTGACCACCATACATTTATGTATCTAAGAAGAAGCAGATTTCTTAAAGTTGGTTTTGCTTTAGGCCTTGGAGGATGGGATAGGGGTAAAGACGGTAAAGAGGATGAAGAGAGGTGATTGCCAGGTTAGCAAGATCTGGGACGGAAAAGCCCCGTTCACAGCACTTAGTCTCTGAATAGGGGATTTGGGGTCTTGGCTCAGTAAATGCCTACTGTATTCAGGTTTTTACTGAGGATCTACTAACTGCTTCACGCTGTGCTGTAGGTGTGAAGGATATGAAACAGAATACTTTTGTTCAGTTCATTTACGGTTTCCTTAGGGAGATGAGATATAAATTTGTGAAACAGAAATAAGAGAGAGAATATACTCAAATGCCAAGACATTGAGATGTATCTGATCTTGGAAGCTGAGCAAGGTTGGGCCTGGTTAGTACTTGGGTGGGAGACTGCCTGGGAATACCGGATGTTGTAGGCTTAAAAAAAACCCAAACACCAAACTATTGAGATGTAAATGACTTCAAGGTTTATATAGGAAGTGCTATAAGCCAGTGGAGAGCAGAGGTGGTGCCTTCTTCAAGGTGGTACCTTCCAGAATCTTGCACACAGATGATGCTCAAAAAATGTTTGTTTGAGTTAAATTGAGGAATTCACACTTGAGATGTGTTTTGAGGGGTCTGAGTAGACTAGGAACAGGAAGAGCATTCAGACTTCTTTTCTAACATGAGTTGGGGAGCGGGCTGACCCCTCACCATTTTACAATCTGAACTGATACAGAATCTGTCAGACTGCACACTTCAAAAGTGTGGCTTTAACTCTGTAGCTTCCAGACTGGTGGAAAGGAGGGCACATAAAAGGCCTTGCAGGAGACTCATAATCAATCCTACATACCCTTGACCTTAATCACAGCAAAGGGTCCCATTTTTAGGAGGATAGAGAGAACAGAGTGGGTTAGGAAGAAAGACTTCTATTTAGTTTTATTTCTAGAATCCCTCCATCCAGGAATAGCCAAGTAAAAAGTCCAAACCATTGTCTTGTAAGAACCTACATTTATGAAATCCTTAAATCAGTACTACCCGAAGAATGGTCTGAAACTGGTGCCAGTGTGCGAACTATTTGTTTCTGATCCAGATGAGGTACGTAATAGAACTGAGAGTGTTTAGAAATTTTTATAGCAATTTGACATCATTGCAACATCCGGCGCGTCCTCTGTGGGTTTGTTTTTTTAAGTCTTTGTGATTTGATTTTATTTTTCTAGAAATGAATTTCCATTTTATTTTACAAAAGTACTGACCTGCAACAAATTAAAAAATTTAGAAAAAAAAGTTCATCAGGGTTAGTTGGAGAAGCACTACCTTAAATTGCATCCTTGTGAGGCAGGCAGCTTATAAGATGACTTCCAGTGATTCCTTTCCCTTGAGTATAGGCCGGATCTGGTGACTTGCTTCTAAAAAATATAATACAGCAAAAATGATGGATGTCATTTTTGAGATTAGGTTACAAAAAGATGGAGCGGCTTCTGTCTTGCTCACCTCTTTCTCCATGCTTCCTACTCTTGCTCTTGGAGCCCTCACTCTGGAAGAAGGAAGCTGCCGTGTTGTGAATGTTCCTACGTAGAGGCTCATGTGGCAAGGCCCTGGTGTCTCTGGCCAACAGCCAGTGAGGAGCTGAGGCTGCCAGCAGCCACTTGAGTGAACTTAGAAGCAGATCCTTCCCTGGGTGAGGCTTGAAATGATTGTAGCCCTAGCTGACTCCTTCATTGCAGCTTTGTGAAAGACTCTGAGCCAGAAGACGTATCTTCACTGACCCAGAAATGAATCTAAGATAATAAATGTTGTTTCAAGTCACTACATTTTGGGGTAATTTGTTACATAGCCATAGATAACTAATATACCCTGTGTTAGAGGTGGACATCAGACAAGTTGAAGGAAAAACTAAAAATGCAAGTGCAGTTGTGCAATGAATAATTTATAACTATAAAATAACATTACAGTAGTACATTCTGGTCCCTAGATGGAATTATCTGGCTTAACCTTTGCCGTGAATGATAGTTACCACAAAAACATAGTTACCCCTAGCTGATGTGAGGTGAGCACACCATGGCAATTTCTTGTAAACATCTAAATAGGAAAAACTTTTTTTTTTTTTTTTTTGAGACAGGATCTCATGTTGCCCAGGCTGGAGTGCAGTGGCACGATCATAGCTCACTGCAACCTCAAACGCCTGGGCTCAAGTGATCCTTCTGCCTCACCCTCCCAAGTAGCTGGGACTACAGGCCCTCACCACCATGCCCGGCTAATTTTTCAAATTTATTTTGTAAAGACACGGTCTCACTATGTTGCTCAGGCTGGTCTCGAACTCCTGGCCTCCAGGGATCCTCCTGCCTTGGCCTCCCAAAGTGCTGGGATTATAGGCATGAGTCACCGTGCCTGGCCAAAATAGGAAAACCTTTTTCTCTTTTCTGGGTTCTCATAGAACACTTTTGATAACCAATGTGTGGGTTTTCCACACCAAGCAATTCTCCAGTTCTTTGTGAATTTTATTTATTTATTTATTTATTTGTTTTGTTTTTATTTCAAAATATTACAGGGGTACAAACATTTAGGTTACATATATTGCCTTTGCACCGCCTGAGTCAGAGCTACAAGTGTGCCTTTCCCCAGACAGTGTGCGCTGCACTCATTGGGTGTGAATATATCCATCCTCTCCTAACCCCCTCACCTGCCCGACACCCGATGACTGTGACTTTCATATGTGCACATAAGTGTTGATCAATTAGTACGAATTTGATGGTGAGTATATGTGGTGCTTGTTTTTCCATTCTTGTGATACTTCACTTAGGAGGATGGGCTCCAACTCCATCCAGGATAACATAAGAGGTGTTAGTTCACCATTGTTTTTTGTGGCTGACTAGTATTCCATGGTATACATATACCACATTTTATTAATCCACTCATGGATTGATGGGCACTTGGGTGGTTTCCACATCTTTGCAATTGTGAATTGTGCTGCTATAAATATTCGAGTGCAGATGTCTTTGTTATAGAATGTCTTTTTTTCCTTTGAGTAGATGCCCAATAGTGGGATTGCAGGATCAAATGGTAGGTCTACTTTTAGTTCTTTGAAGTATCTCCATATTACTTTCCATAGAGGTTGTACTAATTTGCAGTCCCACCAGCAGTGTATGAGTGTTCCTATCTCTCTGCATCCAAGCCAACATTTGTTTTGGGACTTGTTGATAAAAGCCATTCTCACTGGAGTTAAGTGATACCTCATTGTGGTTTTGATTTGCATCTCCCTGATGATCAGAGATGTTGAGCATTTTTTCATATGTTTCTTGGCCATTAGTCTATCTTCTTTTGAAAAGTTTCTGTTCATGTCCTTTGCCCACTTTTTAATGGGGTTGTTTGATTTTTTTCTTGCTGATTTTCCTGAGTTCTGTATAGATTCTGGTTATCAGCCTTTATCAGATGTGTAGCATGCAAATATTTTCTCCCATTCTGTAGGTTGTCTGTTCGCTGTAGTGATAGTTTCTTTGGCTGTACAGAAGCTTTTTAATTTGATCAGGTCCCATTTATTTATTTTTGTTGATTCTGTGATTGCTTTTGGCGTCTTCTTCATGAATTCTTTGCCTAGGCTGATGTCTATAAGAGTTTTTCCAACATTTTCTTCTAGAATTCATATGGTTTCATGCCTTAAGCTTAAGTCTGTTATCCCTCGTGAGCTGATTTTTGTGAGAGGCGAGAGGTGCGGATCCTATTTCAGTCTTCTACATATGGCTATCCAATTTTCCCAGCTATTTTTTTTTTAATTTCAGAGTATTATGGGGCTCTGTGAATTAAAATACTAATGCATAGAATGGCTTGTTCATAGTAGAGCAGCACTTTACCCTGAACAGTCTGGGTGTTTAGGAATTGCCGCCTGGTGAGAATGGCCAAAGTAAGTGGCACATATCACAGAAAGAGCTTGGGACTTCTGGGTCTAATCCTAGTTTGGCCCAAGCAAGTCATTTTAGAAAGGATGCCTACATCTCTGGACCTTGGGGCCTCCCATCTGTACAGTGAGGACTAACTGGACAGGTTTCTGAGTTCCCTTTTCACCCTGAGGGTCTCTGAAATCACTGAAAACAACTGAGGAATTGTTAGATTACAACCAAACTCTGGTGTTTGTGCTTAACTATGTGTCTTTCAACCGTAAAAGCACTACCACCTGGCTTTGGAAAAGAAAGCAAAAGATATTACACTCTACTCATGGTTAAATCTCCATCCAGAAGAAGATTCTGAAAGGCATCTCTCTAACTTCGGGATTATCTTACTTTTTTGTCAGTACATGTACATGGCTGATGACATTTTGAAAGTCTAACACTCATATTGATCTCCATTCCCTAACTTCACACTATTTGAGGTTAGGACAGCAGCCTATAAGTAAATTGGATTGTAGGCACAGTCACTAATTATCCACAAAGTAGAAAACCCAAGTACCCATAACTGGGAATTAATATACACACGGTTTGCAGAGGACCAATTTATTGTTCCTTTGCTAGAAGAAACTTTAGTTTTGAGGCCAATGTCCTTGATAATTATTTAATAAAGTTGATGGGTTTTTATTACCTGAACTGACCATTAGTTTAGCACCTGAATTCTCTCATTTGTTTAATCATCTCCTTTAAGCACATTTCCATTAATATTTTTGGTAGCAGCTATAATGTTGTCTTTACTAATTCACATCAAACAATCCCTTTTCAACTGTTTCTTTGTCTTTGCTGGTTTCCTCTAATTCCTAGTTTTATTGTCCTGCATTCTGGGATCTCTATCTGATCTTTTTTTTTTTTTTTTAAATAAAAAGTAAGTGGCAGAATCTATCTGATCTTAACTAGGCAGCAGCTTTCTGATTGCCAGAAGGAGGGTTCCTCAGCCGTCTATGTCCACTTCTGAGCCCCTCCAAACTCTGCCTTCCTTCTACCTACCTTCTAAAAAGGTAAATACTAGTTGGAGTTTTAATTTGCTGAATAAATGTGGCTACAATATTGTACTGGGTTGAATAGTGTTCCCCCCAAAATTCACATCCACCCCAACCTCAGGTGACCTTATTTGGAAATAGGGTCTTTGCAGATGTAACTAAGGTAAGAATTTCGATGAGGCCCTAAATCTAATGAGAGTGCCTTATAAGAGACAGAAAAGGACACACAAAGACACAGAGAAGTGGATGATGTGAAGACACAGCAGAGATTGGAGTGATGCTGCCAGAGGCCAAGGAATGCCAGGAGCAGGAGGAGGCAAGGAAGTATCCTTCCCTAGTACTTTCAGAGGGAGCATGGCCCTGCCGGCACCTTGATTTCAGACCTCTGGGCCCCGGAACTGTAAGGGAATACATTTTTAAGCCACCAAGTTTGTGGTCATTTGTTATGGCATTCCAGGGAAACTAATAGAGATTTGTTTTTTATTTTCTTTCCCTGTTTGTTTTGTTCTTGTTATTATATAAGAACTATTTTTGTGGAATATTATTCAGCCATAAAAGAGAAGGAAACCCTGTTATTTGCCACAACATGGATGAATCTGGAGGACATTATACCAAGTGAAATAAGCCAGACACCAAAAGACAAATACTGTATGATCTCACTTACATGTGGAAACTAAAGAAAAAAGTCGAACTCCTAGAAGCAGAGAGTGGAACCGTGGTTGCCAGGGGCTGGGAGGTGGGGGAAAGGGGGAGATGTTGGTTAAAGCATACAAACTTTGTTATAAGATGAATGAGCTCTGGGCATCTAATGTACAACATGGTGACAGTAGTTAATAATACTGTTATCATTTACTTGAAATTTGTGAAGAGAATAGATTTTAAGCGTTCTCACCACAACACACACATGTACGCCCCCGCCCCCAAGTGGTAACTAATTGTGGGGATGGATGTGTTCGTTAATTTGACATGGTAGTCATTTCACAATGTATTCATATGTCAAATCATCACATTGTACACCTTGAATAAATATAAGTTTTATTTGTCAACTATACCTCAATAAAGCTGGGGGAAAAAAAGGAACTATTCTTTCTTTGAGTAAAAACTGGGACACTCTGGGTGCTGCTGAGTTTGAGACAGCCTCAGAGCAAAGATACGGGAGGCGCATTGCTGAAACGGAGTTAAGATACTGGCACTCGAGGGGCAACACTAGTCCTCATTGTGGAGTGTGTGACACAGGAGGAGGTTTGGCTCAGATGGGCAGTGGCTTGTCTGAGAAGCCCACCTGAATCCTTTACTCTGTCCCTGTCCTACCTTCCAGGCTTGATCTGCACTGACCCTATTTTATCCTTTCCTCCCACCTACAGCAAATCCCCAGAAAAACTACCTCATGCTTTTATAAGAGAAGCTGATTAAAAGTTATCTGTGACTTACTTTTTACAGACTGAAAATAACTTTAGTTTTCCTCCTGATTATAGAAGTAATATATGCTCATTGTAAAACAATAACAGACCCTACAGAAAGGGAACAAGAACTTAAAATTACCTAAAATTCCACTACCCAAAAGATAACTTTTTTCTATGTAATATACACATATGCATATGTATTATTTTCTAAAAATAATTTATATAATAATTTATATACTAACATACAAATTAGATAATTTTTATAAAAATGATTTGTTTTTGTAACAGATTGTTTTTTGTGACTGCTTTTTAAAAACCACTTATATTGAGTCCATCTTCCACATAAACAAATATAGCTCTACCTTGTTCTTTTTATGGGCCGCAAAGTACCCCATAATATGTGTATATCTTGATTTAGCTAAAAAAATTTGTCACCAATAAATGTTTAGATTGTCAAATTTTTGCTATTATAAACAACTCTGTGATAAATTTCACTTATACATATTTGGTTTTAATACAGTGTAAACTTCCCAAACTTTCTGAGTCAAAGAATATAAACTTTTGGGGGAGGGTTAGATATATTTTGCCAATTGCTGCCCAGAAAGGACTGTATATGGTGACTTACAGTACTTTTTAAAAACAGTATATCCTAATTTTGAATTGCAGCAAATATTCCCTGTTTGTCTGAGTAAAACTAACATAACCATGCTGTTACTAACACCTAGATTAGAAAGGATCTTTTAAAGAAAATTTCATATAGTAATTTGAATTTTTTGGAGAGCATTTTTCTTCTGTTTTCTCTTCTCTACCTTTCTAGCCTGTCTCATTTCTGTCTGAAAGTGCTTTGTGATCACAGTGTCCCAGTATTATTTACTATTTCGTGACTTTTACAAGCACCAATTGACTGTGAACATTATTCTCCATGATGTGTGTCTTTTTATAATTCAGTGGTAAGTGCATTTCCCCAATTCTATTGAACTATATCTCTTCAAACCTTTGGGATTGCCAAGATGAGTTAGGAAGAAACAGGATCTGGATCTGTTTCCTGCAAAAGTGTCAATATTTGTTAAAACAAAGAGTACCCCCAATGGAGGGCCATCTGTCCTTGCAGGGCCTGCCGGAAAATCTTTTCCAAGCCAAGAGACGATTATTTGGCATAAATGACACTGAAATTCAGCATGGTGGTTTACAGATCAGAAACTGGCTTATGTAAACAGATGCTTTGCCATGTGAAAATGGGAAGTATAGAAATGTGTTTCATTTTTGAGACTATAAATTAGGGATTGTTTACTTTACCAAAGTATTACCTGTAAGAATCTTTTAATCAGCAGAATTACCTAGTTGATTTAAACGTTCAGATCATTCACAAGTTATTTTGTTGTACAGTTTTTTAGGAAGTGAGCAGTTGATAAGGTGAGACGTGAGTCCCCTCTCATAGGTTTATTATTTCAACCATGCTGCCTCTGAAGCAAATAAGCTCAGTACTTTCTCCTATTACATATGGAAACTCAGTTCTGTTGCGGTTTTAAGTCTAAAGTGTAGCATACAAAGTCCAGCACATCAGAGTTGCAGTCTCCAGGTGTATGCTGGTACTTCATCCCCATCATCAATAGCCCTACTTGTAGGAGGCAAGTGTGTCCAACATAACTGAGTATGGTCAGTTACCTGGCCTGAGTTCCAAAGGAGAGTCTTAGCTACTTGGATTCCTTTGGAGAAAATTCAGATTCCTTCCAACAGCAACTGAAGAGTAATTCAAGAGGTCATCTTGGGTAAGAGTTGTGAAAGTTGATCATACAAATTGGGTCATTTTTGTCATACCCAACTAAAACAGAGTTGAGAGGTGAGAGGGAAAAAGCACATAACATTGCTCCAAGAATGTAAGTCTCTGTGAGCCTGGCTGCTGAATCTGCCTGCTATAACCTGAAACCAGTTTTATCTAATAGCTGCTGAAACAACTTCCTGCGACTCTAAGACTAGTTTTACCCATTGCTATCACCAATCACCCACGTGCTAAAACCTTACTAGTGCCAATAAACTTTCTCAAAAAGCACTACATGATATTTCTCTCTCTCTCTTAAATCAAAACCTCTATCCTTCTCTTTGCTCCTCAGACATACCCAAGACCACCCAGTCTGCACGTATGCCCCAAATTGCAATTCTTTCTTCCTAAATAAAATGTTTTAATTTCAGAGATCCATCTCTATATTCTATTTGACTTTAAGAGAGTGAAATTCTTCAAAATATATTGGACAGCTTTCAGAGCCCATTTTTTCTCCCACAGTGTATTGCTTAGTGGGATGCTAGCCACTCAGAATTTCTATGCATCTGTGTCTCATCCAGCTCTCCCTGAAAATGAATTAATTTGGGGTCCTCAAACCATCTGTAGGGTCTGACTCAACAACACTCTTACAACCCCAAAACACTCCATCCAGCTATATCATTCCTTCCAAGTTTAATTCTAACAGATCCTGCCACCCTTCATTTGGACCTTCACCTAATCTCCCTTTTCCCAAGAAAAGAACAGTCATACCAGACTCAATCAGGGCTCTAGGCGAGGTCCTCCAGTTGTCCCTCCCTTGGGTTGGAATAGACCAGGAGTGTGTATCTCCTCTCACTGCAAGGCAATCAGTTGCTCTGCACACATCTTAGCCCAGTTTAACCAGATCCAGCTAATCCAGGAGGATCTTGGCCACCATGGAAATACATGATTCCAGCCTCCAAAGGTACATGGGCATGCTTACCAAATAGGCCTTTAGTGTGGGCTAAATTAATTAATCAATTCAATAAATATTTAATGAGCACTTGCTATATGTCAGGCATATGTCCTTTTCCCCTATATGTCAGGGGAAAAGGATGAAGAGGAGAGTGATGGTATGGATATGGCATGCACGCCTGTGTTACATAGGGAGGCGGGCAGGGAAAGTCTTACCTGAAGGAGGGAGAAAGTCACACAGTTATCTGGGGAAAAGAGTATTCCAGGTAGTGTGAATAGCAAGTTCAATTGCCCTGAGGCAGGAGAGTACCAACTATTTCAAGGAATGGTGCAGAGGCCAGTGTAGTAGAAGGGGAGAGCAGTGTCATGTACCAAATCATACTGAACATCACAGACTATGGTGAAGAAGTTTGTACATTACTCTGAGAGGCATGGGAAGCTATTAGAGGATTTTGAATAAGAATACGAAACACAATATACTGCACACATCAAGTACTCAAAAAACCTCAGCTTTTATTTTTACTTTCCTTGACTCTAAAGGAGATCTCCATTCTGCTTTATAAAAATGGTATTTTTGAGTGGCCTTGTTCTTTGCCTTTCTCTTCTTTTTTTTTTTGCCAAAGCCATAGATAAGAGCAATCACCTTTCTCCTCTTGGGTTGACGAGGCCAGCTCTTGTCTGCCACTGGACGGCTGTCTCTTTGAGATGGAGCACCGTGCCTTCATTTCAGTTGCAGAGTTCTGATGCAGAGATATTTGAAGTTGATGTGAAAATTGCCAAACACTCTGTGACTATCAAGACCATGTCAGAAGATTTGGGAATGGACGGTGAAAGAGATGATGCCCTGGTTCCGCTACCAAATGTTAATGCAGCAATATTTAAAAATTGTCATTCAGTGGTGAGCCCACCACAAGGACGGCTCTTCTTCTCCTTTGAGGATGATGAGAACAAAGAAAAGCGAACAGACAATATCCCTGTTTGGGACCAAGAATTCCTGAAAGTTGACCAAGGAACACTTTTTGAACTTATTCTGACTGCAAACTACTTAGGCACCAAAGGTTTGCTAGATGGTACATGCAAGGCTGTTGCCAGTACGGTCAAGGGGAAAACTCCTGAGAAGTTTCGCTAGACCTTCAATAGCAAAAACGACTTTACGGAAGAGGAGGAAGCCCAGGTACGCGAAGCGAGGCAGTGGTGGGAAGAGAAGTGAAATGTTGTGCCTGACACTGTAGCACTATAAGAATTGTTCCAAATACTAGCAGCACTGCTCCGTTCATAATTGTCAATATTAGACAAACAGCAGACAAATGCAGCAGCAAATCAATTGTATTAGCAGAATTGTCTTCATTGCATATGTGGTTTGAGTACAGATTCCAATCCGATGGCTGACTTTCTTCTAGTATGATTGAAAATTTCTTTTTTCTTTGCTCTCAATAAAACTAAACTGTGGGTTCAGTGGTAGGGCTCCCTTAATTGGATCTGAGGACTTGTTTTTTTTATTTTTAATTTTCTTAGCTTTGAATATATTGCCTAGAGACCCAGTTACTTCCCAGTTTGTGGTTTTTTGGGAGAAATGTAACTGGACAGTTTACTTTTTACAGTTAGCTTTTCAATGAAAAATGACACTTAATACCTGCCCCCCAAAGAATGGTATTTTCTTTTCTAAAACAGGGCAGAAAAGATGGAAAGCAAATATAAAAATCCTGATCTTATAATCTTTAGGTCCAATTTTAACATCTTGTGTCTATAAGAGGTTGGATGACTAGAAAATTAAGTCCCTATGTCCAAGACTTTGGGTACTTCTCTACATTCTGCAATTCAGCAATGTATTTTTTTTATTTTTAATTTTTTAAAAATAAAAATTTCCTGCCTTTTTAAAATTTTTGGCTTGCTGACTGGAGCAGGAGTATTTTTTTAATTCCTTATTATGGACATTTTCAAACTTAATACAAAATTAGATAGAACACCCAGCTCCAAGCAATTATGAATTCAAGGCTAATCTCGTGTCTTCTATACTGCCATCAGTTTTCCTCCCCTTTCTTACACTGAATTATTTTAAGGCAAATCCCAGACATATCTTTTCATCCATGAATGCTTCAGTATATATCTCTAAAAATAAAATCTTTTCTTTTTTACCACAAGACCATTATCACACCTAAAAATTTAACAATGATTTCTTAAAATCATCAAGAGTCCAGTCAGTCATCATTCCCTGGTTGTCTCCTTTTGCTAGATGTTACATGCAAGGCTGTAACATCTCCTTAATGCTTTTTTAAAAAATAGTTGATTTGTTTAAATCAGGATCCAAATATTGCACTTGGTTGATAGGTCTTGTAAATCTTTCTAAATCTGACTATTTATCCTCCATCTTTTTTTTTTTTCATGTCTTGTCATTTAATTGTTAAAGAAATCCAGTCATTTGTTCCTTAGATGTCCCTCAGTTTGGATTTTGTTGAATGTATCCCACGGAGTTGTTGAATATGTTCCACTTCCCCCTATATTTCCTATAGACAGTAGCTAGCTCTAGAGGCATAATCAGGTAGGATTTTTTTGGTGACTACCTCATAGGAGGTGCTGAGGACTTCCCATTGCATCCCATCCGGAGGCACCTCGTGCCTCACTGCCTCTCTTTTTGTGATGTTAGGATTGATGGATGGGTTCAGTTGGCATCAGCCTGATCCATCCATGGTAAAGTTCCCTGTGGACCTTTTCATCTGATGATTCTTTCTGCCATCAACAGTTACTGCCTATTCCAATGAGGTTCCAACAGCATGCCTTTCATAGAGGTATGGTGGTTTGACCATTTTGCTTTTAGTTAACATTAAAGCAGCACTGTTAAGGGCAACAAAGTTCATGGGACTCTCTGAGGGGAAAAAGTGGGGGTGGGTAGAGGAGGGATTGGTGACCAAAAAGTTAGGAAAAAGCTGCCTACGATGGACTTCTCTTGCTGCAGGTTCCAAAGTCTACTTACATATTAAGGCCCCTGGGAAGTTCTGCAGGGAAGCAGCCTGTTTAGCTTTGTGTGACTTTGTATTTTCCAAGTTTACTTGACTACAATTTTTTTCTTTATCATATTTCTTACTATCCATTGGAACACACTTTGGAGAAATAATATTTTAGTGGCTAGGTTACTTAAAATAATACCACCTGATTAATATATGCATGTGTTCCTTAGCTGTCTGGGACCAACTTAGGCTTCTGAAGTCTGTGTTCACTTAGTGGCCATAAGCTGACCGTATTCTTAGAAAAGCCTTGGATAGCAGAGTTGGCAATATTTCTGGTAAAACTTCCTCTGGAAACTCTGAATTGAGATTATGTCCCTGGAATGAATGTGTGAGCCAAAGAAGAAAATATCGATTTCACTTACGACCTCCTCGAGAAATGCTGTATTGGTGCCCCCTAGGAAGCCAGCGCTAGACGGAGTTACTCTCTCTCTTCACTGCTTCCCTCTACACAGTCTCAAAGCTTGTCTAGGGGGTCATTCCCCTTTATGTTTCCTTGGGTCACTGCTGCCGACTCTGTCTTACCACCTGCACAGTCAGAGTGGTTAGATGATGGCAAATACAAGGTCCCACGAAGAGAGGGTGTAGCAGATTCTTTGATGAACTTTCCAAGGGCCTTGAGGAAGAAGTGTCCACTTTAATTATGTTTCACTTACCAGCTTGCTTTTATTTATTTATTTTTAATTTTTTAAAAATTTTGTTTTTAAATTAAAAAAATTTTTTTAATTTATTTTTTTCTTAGAGGTAGGGTCTCGCTATGTTGCCCAGACTGGTCTCGAACTCCTGGCCTCAACCTCCCGAGTAGCTGGGATTATAGGTGCAAACCACCGTGCCCGGCTCAGCTTGCTTTTAAAGAGCTATGACCAGTCCGTTAGCTGTGCGGAGTGCTTTGTGGTCAGAGGCGGACGATGGCCCATCCTCGTAGGATATTTAAGCAAGTCATGATTAAGCTGAGCTGGTATGGAAGCGGGGGCTTGTGGGGAGCAGAAAGAAGCTGGGGAGAGCATGAGAAGCGGGCGGTCCAGTGTGAAGGAAAGTGGAGACCCCGTGTCATCTTACCATTAAAAGGGTCCGGTCCTGTGACTGGTGTGTTGTATCCAGGATCCCCTATACTGGCTCAAAGTCAGCCACGGTGCAGTGTGGTGGTCCCAGGTGAGAGGTTTACTTTGATAGGATCCCAGTCAGTAGCTGGGGAGACAGAATTAGGGCCAATCCGCAGGGGAAGAGCTGGGCAGGGGGCCAGGATCCCTGCCATGAGCTGCCTTGGTCCCGATGGACTCAGAAATTTGGCAGCACCGAGTATGCTTGTGGGAGGCCTCTTTGGCTAAAATAATAGGGCCTAAATATTAACTGACACAACCTAACATCCAACATTATAGGACAGGCTGGAATTGAGTGATTAATGGAGTGATGAAGATCATAGATGCTGATGTCAGACTTCCAGGTTCAAATCCTAGCTCTGCTGCTCACTAGCTGTGTGACCTTAGGCAAGTTGCTTCACCTCCCTGTGTCCCAGTCTCCTCATCAGTAAAATGGGGATAAAAATAATACCTCCCTTATAGGGTTGTTATGAATATGAAAGGAGTTAAGATGCATAAAAGCACTGAGAACAGTGCCTGGCACAAGGTACAGTACTGAGTGTTACCTGTTATTATTAAATTGTGGGCTCAGAGAACAGGCCAGTGATTTTAGTCTGCTAGACTCCAAGGAAAGGGCCAGAACTTCAATAGGCCTCGGAGATCTGAGTGTGAGCTGGATGCACAGGTGCTCCAGGGCAGGTGGACCACAGACAAGGCAGGGAAGGAATGGACAGAGCTTGCCGGTGAGACAGTGAGGGAGAGCTGGCCTTTGTCCCCCCACTGCCCCCCAGACACAGCCATTTTGGGATAAGTAGGGTTATAGGCCCCCTTCCCAGGCCAACAGGCACCAATCATGGTTTGCTGCTGTTTTCCAGGTAAAAAGGGGGTGATGGCCAGGCTCACATCTGTGTCCCTAGGTTTCCTGATTTACCCTGGTGGCCTCTCTAGTTGCTCCCGGGTGTCTCCCATCCTATTCTCTTTAGAACAATCACAAAAGTTTCAGCTAAACTTACTATCAAGTTATAACTTTCTTTTTCTTATCATTCAGCTTGTTTTTTTTTTTCTCTTCTACATGAGAAAAGAAGATTTGGCTCATTCTGGAGAAAAGGGAAACCTTCCCTGAGATCCTTAAACACATCTTTCCTGATAAAAATAGTGATAATAGTTTAGTGAAAGTGGGGTAGGAGGAGTGCCCCAAAACTGCCAGGCAGGTATGGCTGAGTGCCCAGAAGTCCCAGGGTCAGAGGTCTCCATGGCAGCCTGTCTGCACCCAGGGGCTCTGTGTGGTCACTGTCCCAGCTTCCCAGGGGAGGACACCACCTTTCTGTGCCAGCGTCACCCCAGCTGCCCAGTGCAGGCCTCCGGCTCTGCCCCCCAGTGGTGATTTGGGGATCTAGTTCATCTCGTTATATAATTGGCTAATACCAGGCCGAGCAACTGCTTTTTGCCCCCTTCCTTATCCCACCCATTCTCTCTCTCTCTCTTTTTTTTTTTTTTTTGGAAAAAATCTGGTCCCTTCCACTTTGGGCTCTAGAAATACACTTGTGGTTTTTGTTAAAAAAAATTTTTTTTAATGTCAACCGACAGTCTTCCTCTAACTCTGCCAGTGCTCACTGCCTTCTGCTCAGAACGTCTGATCTCCTCCTGCCTCTTCTTTTTCACCTTCCCCATGTCCTCTTTGGATCATCCTCAGCCCTGTGCTTCTGCACAAAAGCATCCTGGATATTGAGCATCTAGTTCTTCCCGACTCTCACTTCTGATTATGTCCCTCTGTCTTCTCTCAGCGCCACCTCTGGACCAGTTCACCCCAGTGTGGCATGGATCTCAGCCCTTGGTTCAGACATTTCTGTTGTGAAGTCACAGAGCAGCTTGGTATGTTAAAGGCAAAGCTCACTGGCGTCTAGTAAACCTTGATAGTTTCTAACAGACTGCTGTGGCATTCTATAATTAGCAGCCGCAGTCCCTGTGTCAGTTGGACCGCCTGATTGATAATCATTGCTAACCTTAAAAAGTAAGTACAAGCTGGGCACAGTGGTGCGTGTCTCAGCTACTTGGGAGCATCCCTTGAGCCCAGGAGTTTGAGGCTGCGGTGAGCTATGATCACGCCTGTGAATAGCCACTGCGCTCCAGCCTGGGCAACATAGTGAGAGCCCATTTCTTTAAAAAAAAGTAGGTACAGTATATACTTGGTGCTGCCCACTTAACAAGCATAAGATGCTAAAGTTCTCACTATTTGTTGCTAAGTTTTTTGTGAATCCAAGTCAGCTTGTTATTTTCCCTACTCAGTCTCTAGAGGATGTATGTGCTGCTTCTCTGTGCTTGACACTCTAGGTGAGGGGAAAGGCGGTGAGGTGCTACTAAGGCCAAATACATGACCTGCCTCCCTTTCATGACAGTTTCCAGACGTGGTCTAAAGGGCTAAGTCTAGGAACTGCCTCAAATGTTACCTTCTGACGGGAGGAGTGATTCCACCTCAGAAAGAAGTTGCCTCATAAGAATGAAAAGACAGCTTTAAAAACGCTGTCAATATTTGATGAAGCAACCAGGTCAGGTCATGCTGGGTAGCCAACCACTCCTGAATTGAGAAAATCAATGGCTGATAAAAGGAGGAAGCACACCTGAGCCAACTTGCTCATGAGCTGAAATATGCAAATGTGGGTACAAAGCAGTTAACCTAATTCCTGCACCTGTTCTGACTTACCTCACGCCAAAGTGTTGAACCAAGATTTAACAGGATGCCCGTACCAACGGCAGAAGCAGAATATTTCACAGTGATACCACTGAAATGGTGCCAGGGAAGGGAGAAGAGAGCCTTTCATCTAACAGCAGGGAAGATGTGCTGATGTCTGGCTTCCCTGGAGTAGCCTGCAAAATAAATTAGTATGGATCTGACATTTCAAATTTGCCAGTTGTAGATTTTTAAAGTGTATCAGTGGGATTTTGGTTTCATGATTGCTGCTAAAAAAAAATTTGAGCCACTCACATGACTATATACAATTTTCACTGATTTAATTACTGCTTAGAAATGAAGTTGCCAGACTTAGGTGCCCAGGAAAAGACGTGAGTACCATGTATCACATTACTCATGGTTTTTAAGGTGGAGTCAGTATTGATCAAAACCCTTCAGTGGCCTTTAGTCTACATCCAGTGGTTTTTAAAGTGACATGTAATTAGCTGACTTATTTTGTGGTCCCTTCTTCATGACTGTGTGTTGGACAGTATCAAAAGAGATCTGCCTGCAGGTGTTTATATAAATCTTTAAATTCAGTATCTGGTTGGCTTCCATAAAGAGTAACTGAAGAACTTTTATCAGAACATGGAAGCGCTTTCAAGTGCTTGTGGGAGAAAATCTTGAAAAGATGGCGACCTGTTTTTAGGAGAGGTGGAAAATCATGGACTTTCTGGAATGTAGAACAAAAGATATATGCATCTGCTTTAAGCAGCATTTTATTAGTGGAATGCATGGCTTTCTTTATACATAGTAAAACCTAAGCCTTGGCAGCATTTTAATACTCCAGTGACTGCAACTAATGTGAAAAGGGCTAATTTGGTTCATGGCAAGATCCAAATGAGTTCTATAGAATAATTAGAAAACCCAATTCAAAATAAATGTTGACTGAGTGGTTCTAAGACTGAGAACTGTCTCTGGCAGGTGGGGTGTCTGCCACTTGGATGCATCTGAATCATCATCACGGAGTGGGTAAGGACCTTAGTCGGCATCTCCTCCAGCTTCCCCAGCCTCTAGTCCTGGAATCGATTCCTTGGCAATTTAGACGATTGAACAGGCCCAGGACCTCACCGGCAGCCTAGCTCATGGGTGCTTGCCCAGCTCTAAGTTTGTAAAGTCCTCTTGTGGCCTCTAACCACTGGCCTGCTCTCTGGAACTTCCAGGAGTGAATCTCCCTTCTGTAAGGCAGGTTTTCTAATATTTGAAGTCAAGTCTCATGTGTCTCCTAATTTGCCCTTTCCCTTTTCAAGGCTGCTTCTGGGGATCTGGATCCTTCTGAGGTTGCTCACTTACTCAAGGAGGATTGAACTTGCCATAGAGAAGAGAACAGTGATTTAGCCAAGCAGATAGCAGTAGCTGTGCTTCTCCAAAAGGCCCACGTGCACTTTTCCAGGCCAGCACCCAATCTCACTCAGCTATTCCTTCCTGGCAGAGTTTCCAGACCTTTCACCAACCTGCAGGGCAGTTCTGTGGGTGGCCATGGACTGACCCAGTTCTCCCCTCTTTCTCACATATAGTTCTCGAGAATAACTGCAGAATGTGCTGTGAATGCAGCATCCTGAGATAGGGAGGGACTGGCTTAAATTCCATTCCAGTTCCTCCCTAGGAATAGGATGTCCTTCAGAGCTTTATCCCAGCAACTCGTGTTCCCCGGGGTATAAAACCCAGGGCAGGTTACTTTTTGGGGGACCTTCAGCTGCAGTGCAAGTGAAACATGTGTGGGCAAGATTCCATCCACCCCAGGCAGCTTTTCTGAGCCTTGGGGGACCAGCTCACAATGAATCCCAGGCTTCTGTTGTCCCTCGCTGCCTATCTGTAAGTAATAAACCTGCTTCATGTGACTTGTGTGTGAGTGTTCTGTCTCACTGGACTAAGACAAGTTGGTAACCAGTGCACAGTGAACCTGCTTCACACGTCCTGGAGGTCCACCACCAGATGGACATCAATTAGTCAATGGTCTTAAAAAGGGTGCCCAGCACAGGAATGAAATATGGCAGGTATAGTCTGGTCAGAGCCCTCTTCTCTGGCCAGTATACTTCTAGATGGTTGGGAAAGTTGAGAGATTCACCTACCTCCTTTTGGCTGTAATTTAACATTTCCTGAACATCTTTTAAAAATTATTATTTTCATTATGTAACTTACATAATATAGTACAATCACTTTAGAAAACAATTTGGCAAAGTAAAATTGACACAGCAATTCCATTTTTAGGTATATACTGTAAAGAATCTCTTGTACATGTGTACCAGGAGACATGTAAAAGAATGTTCATAGTAGCATTGTCTTCAATAGCAACAAAAACAAACAAATGAACAAACAAAATAGGAAAAATCCCAAATGTCACTGATAGAATGAGTAAATATATTGTTCATTCGTTTTTTCCTATTTCTTTATTGTAGCAAAATACACACAATGTAAAATTTACTGCTTTAACCACTTTTTTTTGAGACAAGGTCTCACTCTGTCACCCAGGCTGGAGCTCAGTGGAACCATCATAGTTCACTGCAGCCTCGAACTCCTGAGCTCAAGTGATCCTTTTGCCTCAGCCTCCCGAGTAACTACGTTTTAACTGTTTTTAAGTATCCATTCACATTGTTGTGCAACCATCACCACCATCCATTTCCAGAACTTTTTCATCATCCTCACCTGAATCTCTGTACCCATTAAACAATTAATTCCTCATTCTCCCTTTCCCCCAGCCCCTGGCAACCTCTATCCTTTCTGTTTCTATGAATTTGCCGTTCTAGGTACCTCATATAAAATATTTGTCCCTTTGTGACTTATTTTATGTAGTGTAATGTTTTCAGGTCCATCCATTTAGCTTTTTAAGGCTGTATAATATTCCATTACACACACACACACACACACACACACTCACACACTACGTTTTTGCTTATCCATTTGTCCATTGATGGACACTTGGGTTGCTTCCACCTTTTGGCTGTTGTGAATAATGCCATCATATAGGTGCACAAATATCTGTTCTAGATATTTGCTTTCACTTCTTTTGGATATATACCCAGAAGTGGAATTGTATGGTAATTCTATTCTTAAATTTTTGAAAAAATCATACTGTTTTTTATAGTGGTTGTACCTGTTCATTCATTTTTTACTGCATATGATGTTTTACAGTATAACTATTAATATAATTTATTAGATATCACCAAACTTTTTTCTAAAATGGTTTGCTAATACATATACCCACCAACAGTGTACTAAGAGTTCCTAGAAATCCACATCTTTGCAACACCGAGTATTATCAGATTTCTCAATTTTTGCCAATTAGTGGCTTTAAAATATATCTTTTAATAGTCATAATTTTTATTTCCCCGATTACCATTGTGGTTACTCTTCATTCTGTATGTTTGAAAGTTTTGTGTTTCACAGGGAAGCCTTTAGTCCGCTTGGAGTTAGTTTTTACATGTGGTATGCAGGAGGGGGTGTGGTTTCATTCTTTTTTACACGGATCCCGGAGAGTGCTGGCCTCCTCCCTCTCCCAGAACACCTCTCTTGTATGTCACGTTTCCACATGTGGTCGGTCTGCCTCTGAGCTGTCTATCTGTTCCCTTGGTTAATTTGTCCACTTAGGCTAATGGCATCTGTTTTCTTTACCATGAAGTGACAATGATGTGTTGAGAGGGACTGATACTGGGTTAGTTGGGTACTCATTATCCAGTACTATAATTGCACCTGTGTATGAACTATGTGGTTAGAATTGCCCTGCTAGTTTAATAAAGTATGGTGCATGCATGCATGGACCTTACAGACACATATTTAAATCCTGATGATGCAATGTAATAGTGTGGTAATAAAGGAGTATTTGAAGTGTTATGTGAAAAAACGGTGAAGGACATAACTATTTCTAGCAGAAGGGTATCCAAAAAGGTAACAGTCAGGGAGGTTGACTATTTCAAACAGGAGGTGTATAATATCATGGCTGAGAGCTGAGTTTTAGGGGTAGACAAACTCATATTTGAATTCCAGCACCTGCACTTATGAGCTATGTGACTGCGACAAATTCCTGAGACCTCGATAAGCCTAGACATCCTTATCTATACAACAGGGGTCATAATAATACCTACCTCAGAAGGTTGTTGAGAAGATCAAAACAGATCACGTATCAGGAGCATGTGGTCAGTGCCTGACACATTGTAAGTACTCACTAAATGTGAGCCTATGAACTCATTCAATAATATGGTGTCCTACTATGTGCCAGACATGATCATAGGCTATAAATACAAATGTGAGCAAAGCAAATGGTCTCTGCCCTCATGTAGCTTTCAGTTAAGTGGGATAGATAGATGCTCATAAGATAATCACACCATTATATCATTACAGACTTTGATGAGTACTGGACAGGGAAATTATAGCAAGCTAAGAAAGAATAGAATAGGGAAACCTGGTTTATGATTATTATTGTTATTCTCACTACATCTGAGCCAGGACTTGAAGGATGAGTTAGAGTTTATGGGTCTTGGGGTGGGGGGTGGCAGGCAGGGAAGGTCATTCCAGGCATACTGGACTTCAGAGGAAAAGGCATGGAGCTGTGAAAGCTCTTTCCAAGGTCAGGGGCAAGGCCAAGGCACTCCCTACTGCCCAGAGGCTTTGGAGGGATTTCTGTCACCTACTTTTCCCAGGGGAGAAGGAGGTTAAGTGGCCACCTGTGGCCTCCAAAGCACATCTTGGGGCTCAATGAACTCCAATCTTTGGTCAGTGTGAAAAATTCTTGCTGCCACTGATCAGCCCCTTGGCAATGACAGGGTGAACACGCACGGTGAAAATGGCTCAGATGAGCTGAATTGCAATGAAGTCCCTTGGTTGTTAGTGTAGATTAAAAAAAGATTTAGGACTGACTTCAGTGCATCACTCCAAACCTCAAAGATAAAAAGAAGTGCTCAGAGAAAAGTTGTGATTCAAGGTTTTTCCAAGACGTATGTGAAGTATTTTTACAAGCTGACAGTGAATACTATTTCTCATTTAGAGTAGATGTGACTAAGAGTTATATTTGCAAGAAGGGGAAAATAGATGACTGTGAGGGTTTTTTTTTTTTTTTGGTTTGGAACAAGTACAATTCAATAGTTCTCAAATTTTAGTGAATATAGATTCCCCTTAGGAGCCTGTTAAAAAATTTAGACTCAGTAGAAGTGCAGTGGGCCCAGGGCTCTGCATTTCAAACAAGCTCCCCAGGGAATTCTTATGCTGGAGGACAGACCTTGAAAAATCTTGTAGACTTAGGTCTTTAACTCTTTCCTGTCTTTTGTCTTTGGTTTCAGATTCCTTTTATAGAAGGGTCTCAAGAACGGGCTCTTTCTTTTGCATTTCCCCTTCACCTGTGTCAGTGTCAGCTGAGAGTCCCAAGCGTGATGGCCTGGGCAGGTGCACGGATGTGTGAAACAGGCAGGGCAGGGAGGCTAGGACTTGAGCGGGTTGAGCAGCCAGCCTAGTCCAGCCAAGTCACTGTGCTTCTCTGCACATTGTGCTGGCCAAGAACACACATCTGAAGGCTTTGTGCAGCTCATGGCTGCCAAATGGCCCATCAACCACAGATTTATGTAAGAATGTTGGAGTTAGGGGTACAGGCTTTGGACGCAGCTGACTTCAGTGGAGTCCTAGCTCTGCCACCTACTAACATGTAACCTTGGACAAGTTACTGGATCTCCCTGAGCCCTTCCCTTCTGGTGTGTAAAACTGGACTTTTTTCCCAGGGCTTCTGTGAGCATGTAACAGGGTAATAAATGAATGTGGCTGGCACATGGTGAATAGGTTAGGTGGGCACACTGCCACACGTTGTTATGGGAAGGGGACAGTGCCAGGCAGGCATCCTCTCATTGGGCTGCACACAGCCCCTCTCACTCGGGCCTCCACTCTTGAGGTCACTCCTCCTTGGACGGACTTCCGGCCCACTCCCACATACACGGTTAGCTAAATTATTTTTGGAGCTCAACTAAAGTCTCACTTCTTCTAAGAAATCTTTCGCTGCAGCAGTAGCTTTAGCTCCCAGTGATGTCTTCTTTCTCTAGATTATTGTTATGATTTTAGTCCACACCTGCACCACTTAAGTTCTGATTACCTTCTGCCTTATATTTGTCTTTAATCATTATGTGGGTGTGTTTTGTCATCTCATCTAAAATAAAACTCTTGGAGGTCAGGGTAAATATTTTGCTTCCAGTAACTGCAGGAAAAACTTGTATATGTGAAAGGGAGAGAGAAGTTTGCATTGACTAACTTTCATTTTTTTTTTTTTTTTTTTTTTTGAGACAGAGTCTCACTCTGTTACCCAGGCTAGAGTGCAGTGGTGTGATCATAGCTCACTGCAACCTCAAACTGCTGGGCTCATGTGATCCTCTGCCTCAGCCTCCCGAGTGGCTGGGACGACAGGTGTGTGCCGCCATAGCCGGCTAATTTTTCTATCTTTTGTAGAGACTGGGTCTTGTTCTCACTCAGGCTGGTCTGGAACTCCTGGCCTCAACTGATCTTCCTGCCTCAGCCTCCTAAAGTGCTAGGATTACAGTGCCTTGACTAATGAAGTAATTTTTCTTGCTTAATAAAGAGCCAAGGCTCTGCATTTTCATATAATTCTCACATGTGAATTCTCATATAATTCTTAAAGAATCATGCATTCAATGCGTCCAATTTATTCAATCATACGTTCCTGTGCATTTTAAATACAGAAATATGAGAAATTCATTAGCAACCTAAATCTACCCCTTTCTCCTCCACATATACATTCCCCCATCGAGGGACAACTGAGGGCCAAGATTATCCTAACAAAGACAGGCCGGTGGAGGTGGCTCATGCCTCTAATCCTAGCACTCTGGGAGGCCGAGACAGGAGGATTGCTTGAGCGAACTTGGTCAGGAGTTCCAAGACCAGCCTGAGCAAGAGTGAGACTCCGTCTCTACTAAAAATAGAAAAATGAGCCAGGCATGGTAGTTCATGCCTGTAGTCCCAGCTACTCGGGAGGCTGAAGCAGAAGGATCACTTGAGCCCAGGAGTTTGAGGTTGCAGTGAGTTAGATGACACTACTGCACTCAAGCAAGGGTGACAGAGCAACACTCTTTCTCCAAAAAAAAAAAAAATGTTGGTTACTGGAACGCTAATCTCAGCAGTTTCCACTGGTGGCTGATGTCCTTTCTTCTGTTATGTACAAACGTGCTGATTGGGGGGTTGTAATCGTCAGTCCCGATCCCTTCCTGGTTGGCTGCGGATGGACCGGGAGGCTGCTGGTGGCTGTCCACTTCATTGCTCCCTCGCTGTGGCTCCGCTTGCTCAGACAGAGGAGCTGCACCACTGCTCTTTAAACATTTTGCTTAGAGACTCTTCTCTGCCCACCCCCAAATAGAAGGATACCCTATTCAAGCAAAGTGCTCTCAGCCAGCAGCAGACAGTCTGCGTTGAATGTGATCACAGCTGCCCAGAAGCTGGGCTGGGGGTATGAGCATGACACACCCCTGTGCAGTTGTCTTTACCTTCCTCTTTGGTCTTGAAATGAAGCACACAGCTTTCAAATTTCCTGTACCTTTGTTTTCTCTTCTGGGGACACTGTCTCCAAAAGGGTGTCTTTCAGGGATCTTAATCTTGTGGTCTGGGGGCTTGATCTTTGATCCCTGGGCCCTACCCTTTTCCCCCCAGGAAGTCTAAGGTCTTTCACGCAATTCAACCTCTAGAGTCCTGCTGCAGCATCCCTATCAAATCCAATGGAGGTCCCCCCTCTGTCTTGACACCAAGTGTAAGCATCCAATGTAAGCATTCTGCAGCGAAGTGGGTCAGGAAAATGGGTGAAAAGATCTTTTTAAGTTACCATTTCTCTTAGCAGGAAAATCTTAGCTTAAACTCTAACAACCGGTTTCTCCGGGCAACTCCAGTTTCTCTAGTACATTTTCACGTGAAGTTGGACCGACCTGCCCTGCAACTTCTGAGAACTGAGAACACTTAATTTTCACAATCTAGAGTCCTTATTTGTATTAAAAGAATCTCTCCATAAGTTTGTAAAACACTGAAGGCTTTCTTGGCTGGTATGATTTTATCCTTTACAAAACAGCTTACTCAATTTAGGATGGGAAAACAAACTCATGACAAATTTTCATCCCCCGTAGGTATTTACCATAAATTCATCTACTATCTGCAGATGCTTTTTGTTGCGGTCCTAAAAGTTGACGAATGAAAAGGACCTACTTTTCTATCCTCTTTTGCCTTACTTTGTAGCGAAGTTTAGCAAGGTTCTCAGCAGGAGGAAATTAAAGACAACCAGGACTAGAGATCTACAGATCTGTCCCTTTCTAGAGAACAGGTACATTTTGCAGGACGATTATTCTGCAAGAGATGGCTCCCGGCACTGTACTTCAGAGCCAGAGTCCAAAGACCAAGTCAGGTGAAGCGACTTACACTGAAGAGAGAAAATGACCTGGTATCTTGTAGTTAAGAGGTTGCTAATACTCATCTTGTGGGAGAAATTCACATTAGTTTTACCAACACCATATGCTTCCAATTCAATTAAAAAAACCTGATGTTGCCAAATAGAAACATAGGCCCTTATTCATTACTTAAGCAGAATAAAATAAAATTGATTGTCTATAAAATATTTATCAGATCTAGGCTAGTGTTTGAATTATAATATCTCCTGCAGGCTTTAAAATGTCCTTTCTCTGATTATTTCATTATTGATTAGGCAGATAAAATTTTTACTTAATGCAGTGACTATAATGTGTTTACTGGGATTAATTTACTCACCCTTGAGGATTAATTTAATTCCTTTATGATAGCAATTTTTCCTGGGATTTTTTTTCCCCCAAAGGGTCACATCTCAATTTATTAGACTGTTATATGGGTCATGATAATTTGGGTGTAACTGAATAATTTATGCCTGTGTTTGCCAAGCCTGGCTGCCCATCGGAATTACCCAGGGAATGTCTTAAAAATATAGATTACCAAGTCCTGCCCCAGACCCAGTGAAGCAGAGTGCAACCAAGGAATTCTTCCATTTAAAGATGCCCCCAGTGATTCAAGTGCAGCAGCTTTGCCTCTGTTGGTGGACTAAGGTGTGAGAACTGATCAACATAGTTTAATCTCAGAGAATTTTAAGGTAAAATGTTATTGTCGTTAGATGTAGAATTTTCTGTTGCTAACAACACATGCCCTTGTTTCTTTTATCCTCCTGCACACTAGAATTGCCCAAGCTCCCCTCCCTATGTTAAAAGTGGACATCAGAGGAGAACACACGAGATGAAGGAGGTTAAGAGTAGAACCATGTTGTCACTGATGGTGGTCACAGTGACCAGAGGAACCAGCTAGATCAGGCAGAACAGCCACCAGATGACGTTCTTTCTCTCCCTCCTGCTGGCCTGGCCTGGCCCAAGCTCTTTGGGTTGGTGTCACTCTATTTGACTGGGTCCTGAAGACCTTCAGAAAAGCGAGGTTGGTCTTGGGTTATGTGCCCAGCACCTTGCTCGATGATATGAATTGGTACCTGGCCACAGGACTTGAAAAACACTGACCTGTAAAGTTAGTTGATGGGTAGACATAGTTATACCATTTCAAAGCCATAGACTAAAACAACCATAACCACAACAATGACAACAAAAGCCCTAAAAAAAAACCCTTAGGGAGTGTTTCCTTCCCCTTAATATCAATGAAAAGGCTTTTCTTGATTGAACAAAGGCCATCTGTCTATTTTGAACTACAAATTAATCTCCTGGTTTGATCAAGGATTTTATGAAAATAAATTTATCTATTAGAAAAGCCTTAACCTGTGGTACAAAAATAAATCACATTTTAAGGCATGCATTTTGGGGGCGTGCATTTGAGGGTGTGCATTTTGGGGGCACATGGCACATTCCAAATGTATAAAAGGCATATGTTGAAAAATAAAGTTCCTTCTCATCCTTTCTAGGTTTTGTTACTTAGAGACACTCACTAATACCAGTTTCTTGGCTATTCTTTGAAAAATGTTTTATATGTATATCATATACTAGCTCATACATACATAGGCATCCCCTTAAAAAACATATATTACACATACCTGCACCTGTGTCTTTGAACCCATGGGACAGTATATCTGAAGGATAAATTTCTGGAAGTGAGGTTTCTGGCTCAATGCATTTTGATAGATGGTCCAAATTGTCCTGGATGGGTTGCACCAGTTGACCATTCACCAATAGTGTATGAGAGGCATTTTACTGTACACTCATTGTTTCTAAAAGCTTTTCTGTCGATTTTGTTTGTGTGTTTTTCAAGTTATACAATACACCATCTGCAGATCAGGATAATTTTACCTCATTATTTCCAATCTTAACACCTCTGTTTCTTTCTTTTGCCTTGGCTGGTAATTCTAGAGCAATGTTAACCAATAATAGTGAGAGTGGCTGTCCTTGTCTTTTTCCTGCATCAAATGGGAAAGCTTCCATTATTTCCCTATTAAGCACAAAAATTAAAAAAAAATTTCTTCTTTACTGAAATTTTTTTAAAAATTAGGAATAAAATGTTAAGTTTTGTCAAATGCCTTTTTGGAATCTATATAAATTACTTTATTGAAAATAATTTGTTGCATTAATTTAAGACTGTTCAGGAAATCCAAGACTTTTGATTGCCTTGAATCTATCAAAAAATGTGGTTACATTATCTGTAATATGAAAAAAAAAACCCTAGAAACTATGAAAATGTCTCTCAATAGGGAAATGGTTAAATAAATTATAGCACTTTCATGTAGTAGAAAGCTATGCAGCTCTTTAAAAAATAATGAAGTAGATTATATATGCCAAGACAAATCAATCTGAGAGCTGAGGTCAAGTACAAATGGCAAGTGCAATACAGTGTGTTCTCATTTGTGTAAACAATAAGAGGGACATGCACATGTAAATATGGATATATATACAAAGAAAAATTCTAGAAGGACACAGAATACACTATTAGTGTTTGCTTCTTGATGAAGGACAGAGGTTTGGGGATCTGAGATAACTTACTCTGTGTCTGGATTTTTTTTTTAACCATGTGCATTTACTCCTTTTTCAATGAAAAAAGAATAACAAAAAATGTAATGATTCAAGTTATTTATTTATTTAAGCTACTTAGTCTATGGTACTTTGCTATAGCAGCCCACACCGAAAAAGACAGTGGCAGAGCAGCCTTTGGAATGCAGCCTGTGGAGCTGGATTGAGTTAGAAACCCAGCTCTGACACTTGCTAAATAGGACCTGGGGCAACCTTATTAACCTCATTATGCCTCAGTTTCCTCAGACTGTAAAAAAGGGATAATAGTCCTTCCTTCCCAGAGTTGTTGTTCTCCCCCTCCCTCCAGAGTTGTAATCAATGCAAATGTATCAGCCAGAGCTCCTAAATAGGAACCACTCTGTGTATTTTAAGCAGAAAAGGAGTTGATACACAGAACTACGAACATAAAAACCAATGAAAGTCTATAGAAGCAGGTTCCAGGCTGAGGAATGGCTCCTGGAGCAAACTTCCAAACTGGCCTGCTGGGGAATTGCTCCCTCACTACCATCAGGAAGCTAGAACATTAGTAGACCATCACAGGCACGATTGACTTCAAGAACGCAATACCATAGCTGTGACCCCAGGACCTGGAAGCCACTTGGCTGCTACCGCAACCACCTCTCATCACTCAAGAACCTGGAGACAGGACAGTGGACAGTACTCTATCCAAGACCATCATGATTATGGACGTTCAATTTTTAGCTTTGAAACAATGGCTACCAGTAAAAGTGCTTACGTTTGTAAACAAGTGATGCAACTTGAAAGCGAATGATCTAACTCTGAGGATCCCTTCAGCTCTATAATTTTATAATTCCCAAGTCACAGCAAAAGTCAGTTCCATTACAGTTCCATTAACTTGTAATTATCTTCTGTGATTGTAAAGAAGGAGCACTGCAATTCATGGGTCCTCCAGCAGAACAGAAGCATTGTGTCTTACTGCCTCCCTTGAAATGCAGCTATAATAATGTAATTTGCTTTTGTGATACTAGCCTGGTGAACTGGAGTTGGTACCAGGCAGTTGGCAGTGTGATCACATATGCTGTTGAGGCCCTGACTGAGCCAATGGAAAAGCATCTGGACCCCAGCAACATGAGTCTGGCAGGAGGGAGGGAGAGAAGGAGGATGAGGAAGCTGTTCCTGATTGAGACCCCACAGTCTGAGGTCAGCTGTGTGTGTGTGGGACTCACCAGCCCTGCAGTGGGCAGGGGCTGGCGTAAGGGTGGGGTGGGATGAGCAATAGATTGGGTTCAAAGACAGCCATGTCAGCTGTGCCCCTGGCTTCCATTTATGCCAGGAGAGCTGACCTAATAGCAGGACACTTCACAGGAAATCTAGGCATTGGGAATGTTCAGGGCTTTGGCAAGTAGAAATGAGTTCAGGGGTCTCAGTCCTTATACAGCAGGACTTCCCTAGTGAGGAGGGTGTGCTGGGGTGTGAGCAGAGGATCACGGGGGCTTGCAGAGCTACACCAGGTATCGGAGCCCCTTCCTCCTGCATATCACCACTGGGATTTAGAGTGGGTCCCAGTTACTTTGAGTGGAAACTCTACTAAACCAGCATTTCTTTCACTTGGATAGTATATAGACTTTCTTTTAAATCAGAAAAGAAATTCGCACAAGCTAAATATTGTTTTAAATGGTTTTTATTGTAACTACTCAAATATGTAAAAATACAAAGTTATAAACTTTTGCGTATGGTATGACATAATTTCATAGAGCTATGTATAATGATAAAACAGTATAGTGTTTTGTTAAGAACACAGGTTCTGCAGTGGGACCCACTTGGGTTCAAATCCTAGACCTACCACTTAGTTGGTGTGTAACCTCAGGCGAGTTAATCGCTCTGTGCCTCAGTTTACTTACTGGTAAGATGCAGGTAACAGTATCTATGTCATAGGGTTGTTGTGAAGATTAAATAGCTAATACATGAAAAATGCTTAGCACAGTGCCTGGCGTGTAGCAAGCACTCAATAAGTGTGAGCTGTTATATTATCATAAAAACAAAGCCAATGGATGAATGAAGCCCAAACACAACTGCAAAACCAATATTGCTCAAGTAAACAGCATTAATTTAATATGACAGATGATGCTGTTGTCCTGAAACTAATCAGTCATGTTGGGTTTAACAGTAGGAAAATATGGTCTCAGGTTCAGTTCTGTATTTACTGTCTTTGGTCTTTGGGTTCAATGCTAATGCACAGAATACCTGTTAGCCTGGTCTTGTTTGCTAGTTCAAAAAAATCAGACCTCATAGTTAATTAAAACTCTGCCCTTAAGCATTCCTGAAATGCTGATTTTAATGAAATGCTACTTGATAACTCTGTGGAACTGTCTTGTTCACTCAAAAGTAAAATTAGCATTGCTGCATTCTGGAAATCCGCCCTCAATGAGTATCTAATTCATAATTAGAACTAGGAACAGAAAAGTTCTTCATTGTTCATTTACTGATACATTCATAATAAATAAGCTTTTACAAGGTGTTAGGTTCAAAATGGGGTCCATGGACACAAAGAGAATGTGGTTCTGATTGCTACAAGGTTCCTTTGAGTTTAGATACCAAAACACTGGGCATTCTAAAGACTTAGATCTACTCAAATTATTTTGGATCCTTCATTGTTCATTATCACATGATATCATTTGGCCTTCATTTGGTGAGAGTGTGTTTATGAATATAAATATAAACTCTAAATTATATGGCAGAATATCATTTTTTTAGAAAAGATTACCATCAAAATAAAAAAAGGAAATTAAAAAAAAACAAAACAAACTGACAGTCTTGTGGAGAAATGAAGACTCCCCACCCGCAGGGAATCCAAAGACTCTCACTTTGGTAACCCAGTACCTGGAATATACACAGTGGCTGTTCAATAAATCTTTGTTTCTGAGTGGGGGAAGGACTCTAGGGAGGGAAGTGAAGGCAATTGCCCATTCCTGTGGATGGGGCCAATAAGGCAGGGCAGGTGGGAAGCTGGACAGGTGAGAAGTTGTGGCCCTCGGGGGCTCATGTTTGGCACTCCAGTTCTGGGGCACCTTCTGGGAACAATTAGAAGCAGGGATGGTCGGGCCGGGATGTCAGGTCTGGAAAGGATGACCTAATTATCAGCACAGCAGCAGAGGGTGGGGCCAAGATCCTGCCACTGGCATTGCACCAGAAACTGGGGCTGCCCGGCCCTGCAGCTGGGCCCATGGGTAAAAACAGAGTCTGGGAGAACCAGTCCAGTGTGGAGACAGGGAGTGAAATACCTCCACCCACGCACCACATCTACCTGAGCAGCGGGACAAACCACGCCAGGTATGTTCATGTGAGTACTCCCATCACCGCCATTGTGTTCAATTGGGGAAAAATTAATTTTAACCTGAAGTTCAGGGCACACAGACTCCAACACACAACAATTTCCCCCAATACAACAAGGTGGCCCACATCTACAGCCATGTGGCCCACAGTATAGTACCGATTCCTGGGCCCCAGCCCCTAGAGGTTAGGATTCATTAAGTCTCTTTCAGAGCCTCGGTATCTGCATTTTAAACAAGCTCCCCAGGTGATTCAGATGCAGGAGGGCTGTGGCCCTTCCTTAACACACACTGATCCACCATTTCTTTAAAGACTCAGCAGACCTGCTTTAGCTAAATAAGCTGCTAAGTTAATTAATTAAACGGCTGGACGATCTTTATTGATTTCCTACCACGTGCAGGACTCTGTGCTGGGTCTCACCAAGAGAGGCAATTGTTCAGCTGTGTCTCCAGTCGGCCCCTCGCTTTGTGCCCCACATTCAGTGACTGCTATCTTTTTCCTGTAATTAAGCCTTCCTCTAGTGCCCCAGTTTTACTCACTGGGCACCTGTACTGTTCCCCGGTGCCAGAATCCATGCTGGTATTTGTCTCCTTGTTCCTCTGGAATCGGACTTCCAGGCTGCCCGAAGGACTTGGGTCCCATATGAGCTCTGCCTGCTCTCTGCTGTCAGACTTCCAGAAGCTGCAGGGGTCACACAAATTTGTGGCACTTGGCTGCCCTCGGCCCCGCTGCCTAAGCAGCCATGCTGGTGCCTCTCCCCAGCCACAGCTGCTGGGACAAGCCTGACCCAAAGACATCCCATCCTGGGTAGGCTGGAGGTGTGTGTTGCTGGGAGAGAGGAACTGGTTCCTTTCTTGGGAGTTTGGGAATGTGGAGTCTAGTGACGGTGCTGAAAGACCGTGGAGAACTTAGGTGCTAGTTTTGTAGACTTGTTGGTTTTTTAATATAGTTGGTATAAATTAAGTTTCTACAACAACTAGTTTTAACTATTCTCCAGCAGAAAAGAGAATAGCCTGTTCTCAACTGCATCAGTTCTACCCTTCCTGAGGTCTGGCTGCTCAGCTTAGCCTGGGATTCCGAGCATGTGTGTCCTTTCCATAACCCTTGTTTTTCCAAGTCAGCAAGTCCTGGCTAGAACAGCTCCTCTGCCTGCCACTGCACTGCATGTCCCTCCTCGCCTGCCTGGACACCCCCCACCCGTCAGCACACTCCATATCATGCAAATTCTTCTACCAGGATGGCACTCTCTGGCCTGTGTGGGGTGTGGCCCCAGGGCCCAGGCCCCTCATTTGGAGAAGAGCCCATCCCATGATCAGCTGTGTTCCTGATATGACCTCATGTTTAGGCTTGTAAAATGTTAAGTTTTTATTTCTGATCTGTTCTTATATTTTGGAAAAGCAATATTACTTCCTAATAAGTTAAAGACTGGGAGCCATACTTCTCCATTCCCATGTTTGTAACAAACTTCAGACTTAAATGTGATTTAAGAGGAAATGATATTTTTTCTTTCAGGTTGCTGAAATTTTTACTTGATGTCCTGATTATATGGAAATTCCTGCACAAGTTTTTTTTTTTTTTTGGGGGGGGGCGAGAGAGAGAGAGAAAACAGAAGGATTTCCTAATTGTGATTCCTGTGTAAAAATTGCTAAATTTCATTCTTTTCTATACCCTGCTATTGTGATGATCCATGAAATTATACTTCCCATTCTTTTCCTTAGCAAGGTGCGGGCAGTGCCTGTCAGATTTCATGTTCTAGAAGCCATTGCTGACTTGTAGTTAGTGTGTACTTTAATTGAAGAATGTATCTTTTCCTTCTTTTTTCTCCTTTGTGTTTCCCTTGCTAGTGTGTTCATCTTTCCAGCAGTTGAACCAAATTGTTCCTGAAACCAGCATCCCACCTCAGGGTCAAAGTTTCTGTCTGCAGTGGCTGCTGCTCGCATGGTTGTGGCATTTACTGGGCTCTCTGAGTTCTCTCCAGCTGAAAGGCAACAGTATTCAAGAGGCTTTTTTTTTTTTTTTTTTTTGATGGCTGGGACAGCCACCCAGCCCTGGGACTTCTGCTTTTGCTGGAGCTGTAAGATGGCACCAATGATCATGCTGGAGTGTGTTCTTGTGAGTATGCTGAAATATAAGAAACATTTACTGACAGTGAACCAACTATAAGACCCCATGCTGGGTAATATAAGTTGTTGAAGGTAACTTTTCCTCTAGGGTCTTTTACAACAATGAAAGAGAAAAAACATTTACAAAAATAATTAAAACCCAATACCCAATGAAAGAAGTGCCAGGCACAAGTGAACTGCTATGGAAGTCTATGCTACTCTGTCTACTCACCAACTCTCATGACACAAGGAAAGAAATTATTAAAATGACTTCTGTAGGACTATAAAATTCTAGAACTGGCAGGAAACTTGGAGATTATCCAATATGTGGATTTTAAATGTTTGCCCATGATCCACACTAAGCAATAAACTTTACATTGAGTCCCAGTACACATGAATGTAGATACGCAACTGAAACATATTTTACAAACAGTACTTCTTGCCATGTGCAATGCCCTCTAACGTTTTCTACTTGTTTTATTCTATTAATTTAAAATGCTGTTTGCAGTCCACTAAAGTGAATTCCTGACCCATGAAAGTCAAGTTCTTGTCTGGAGTTTGAAAACACTGATGTGGTCCAGCCCCTCACTGGCGCACAAAAGCTCTGAGGCCTGGAGAGTGATGTGGCATGGCCCAGAAGTCACACTGAGGTTGGGGCCTAGAGCTTGCCTTCATTTTCTTCTCTTATGGTTGGGTCATGAACTTGGGAAAGTTAGTTCTTAGAGGCAAGCACCAGCCAAATAGACAAGATGACCTAATGGATGATGTCAGGAGAACTGGCTGTCATTCCCAATGGGCAGCTGTAATATATCTTGTGGCCTCAGATGGGCACCCTTATCCTCTGACCAATGGTTTGTTCTGGTTTGCCTGGAACTGAGGAGTTTCCTGGGATGTGGAACCTCCAGTGCTAAAACCAGGACAGTTCAGGCAAACTGGGACAGTTAAAAGACATTTATACCCTACCACCCACAGCAAATGAATGGACCCCCATTTGAACTCCATCTGCGAACAGCTACAAGCACAAAGAGCTATGAGTGTAATCTTTGGTATGTATTTGGACAATCACTGGGGAATGAATTGTCTCTGCAAGACAATACTAACCCTAATACTACGTAGACTCCTTCCCATGAGCACCACTCTACCCTGTGCTACCAGAAAACACTACTTAAATCCTCACCTCCAATACTTTTCAGACTTGGCTTAGGGGAGTATTGGTGGCCTAGAAATTCTTCTGGTTTCTTACAGGTGTCTCATAGGTTGTAGATATTCTGATGCAAGGATTATGTCTGGGTGAAAGGAATTGGTAGTAAGAAATGTTAAGAAATGATGACTCTAAGGATAGTAACAAAGATATTTAATTTGGAATTATGGTCTCACATTTCTTGTGGTCCTTTAACTTCCTGTTTTGCCCTTTTGCTCTGCTGGTTTAGTCTTTGAATATGATGAGGAGATTTCACCCACCACCATGACCCCTAGTTGGAAGACCACGTCTCTGTTCCTCATGTGGACTTGGCACCTTGATCTCCAAATAGCAATCTTTATCTTGAGGCCCTTGTGGACTTGGGGAGACTCACTTACCTGATAGACTTATAAAAAATGGAGGACTATTCATACGTTTTCATTATTAAGTATTTAAAATATATTTTATTAATTGTAGAGTACTACAAAAAAGCAGTCTCAGTATTGTATGTGTAGGTGCCTTTTGGGGCTATATGAACCATGGGTCTGTAATCAGACCTGAGACGGGGCAGATCCAAGGGCAAATGAGGTTCTGTTTGCTAAAGCACATTTTAAGTGCTAAATCCTAATGCACAGGTGTTAGGTATGATGATGCTTATGAGGTGTTCTTCTTGCATGTTTTGTCCCGTCTGTGGGAGTGAATAGATTTACTAAATCAACCCTCAAATAAGCATTTCTGAAACTGCTTCTTTGGATTTGCTTTTAGAGCCAGTGTAAAAACCATGTAAGAAAATTAATTCTCATTACATTGTATCACATTACTCTTTTGGTTCATAACCTAGAATACTCAATCACTGACCTGTTACTAATACCCTTTAGCTATCTAAAAGAATGAAATTTACCCTCTAAATATGAAGATTTGCCACTATAACAGACATTAAAACGAGTAGGCCTCAGGCTCTGTGTAGACTTTCTAAAAAGGAGTTTTCAAATGCTTTGAGCAATGGTGTCACTGCTGGAATAAAGATGAAGATTCCTGAGCTTTGTACTCATGAGGATGTGTAAGTTCTAATGTATTTGTTTAAAAATCTGTTACATAACTTTAAAGCTTCTCTCTCTATAGACTCACAAAATACAACTAACTTGAACTATGTATTTCAAATTTGTTGTTGTTTGCATGCATAGCCTTCAGCCTGTAGGAATATGTGAGTGGTTCTCTAAATTACTCCTTTTTTTTTTTGAGACAGGGTCTCACTCTGTCACCAGTGCTAGAGTGCAGTGGCATCATCACAGCTCACTGCAACCTCAAACTCCTGGGCTCAAGCGATCCTCCTGCCTCAGCCTCCCGAGTAGCTGGGACTAATAGGCATGTGCCATCATGCCTGGCTAATTTTTCTATTTTTTGTAGAGATGAGGTCTTGCTCTTGCTTAGCCTGGTCTTGAACTCATGGGCTCAAGCGATCCTCCTGCTTTGGCCTCCCAAAGTGCTAGGATCGAGGCTCTAAATTGCTCTTAATGGAGTATTTTCTATAATTTAAAATGATTATGTAGGGTATTTCATTGGACTCTTCATCTTTTTGTGACTTGAAACTGTTATGACAGTCTAATTCTTGGAACCTGTTTTCATAAATATTAGGGCAGATTTGAGCAAATAAAGTAATTTATTCAGCCATGTAGTAAATCATTACTGAGCACTTACTACGTGCTTGGCTACGTGGGAGGGATGATTTATGTGCCCCATGGTTCTAATGAGTTGGATTTCTCTTTGTGTTTGAGGACTTCCTTTAACCTCAAGTCTAGAGTGAAATTCAAGCATTGTGAACGCCTTCAAAAAGAGAACAAAAAATCCCCACCAGTCCTGTGTGAAGTCAAACCTGCTTCTCCCACCAAGCAGGGTCATTCTCAGGTGAAATGGGGTATATTTTTTTCCCTGGGCTCCACTAATCAAAGCTTTAACTTGCTTTGGACAAGCTTTACCTGGCTCTAATGCCTTTCATCCAAGATGCCAAGGCTCTCTATAAACAGCAATTATGTCTCCTAACATCATTGTTACTCCCATTTGATGGAGAAGAAGAGTGAGGTGGAGCAAGAGTCCACTGCCTACAGAGGGGCCACCAAGGAGCAATGATGCCTGTGGCCCGTGGAGTCTGGCTCTGTCTGTGGGCAACCAAAAAGCACCAAGTAACTCAATCTACTCCAGTGTAACAGCTCAGTACCTTAAATACTCTGGTTTCTTGGTTTGATTTTTCTGACCATCTGGGTTCACAAGGTGGGCTTTTAAACACCCACCCTAGGGAATAGTAGGGAACTGTTATGAGGTCTTGGAAACCCTTCCATAAATATTCCCTTTCTCTTTGTATGTAAGAGATTGGGAAATTGCTCTGGCCTCTTTTGGAATTGAAATAGACCATTTTTCAGAACCCCAAATTGGGACACACAATGTGAAAAATTATAAGTAAATTTACAGGAACAACGGAAGAGAGATTCAAAATTGGGATTGTAGTGGAAAATCCTGAACACCTGTCAACCCTAGGCACAGGAATATACGCGGCTTTATGAGGGTTATAAACAATAGATAAGATTTTAGATCTACCAATGTGAACAATATTGCATCCCAGCAAAAGTTGGTGGTGATGTGGTGTAGGGAATAGAAACGTGGTGACTTTCAAAATCCAGGCAAAAGAAAAGGAGTTAGATGAAAATCCATGATGCCCGGTGGCAAAGTGAGGAGGAGGTAGTGACAATCACGGCATGTGTGTGATGACTTACTTACGCAAGGGTGTGTAGTATGCTCATTTTGGCTGTGGGTGATTCAAGATTTTCTGGGTTTCGCCTATCAATGCTCAAAAGTAAGTTAACGATCATTTTTTCTTCACTTGCAGATACTCTGGAAGCCTCTGTGATCACATTCATGAACACACACACACACACACACACTTTTGGAAAGAACATTTCCATCTGGCTGTCCTTTCTTGGAGGCCCTCTGGTTTCTTCAACTGAGTGGTCTAGCTGTAGACTACCACATTTCCCAGAAGAAAGCAGCCAAGATGCTCCGGGCTGAGGAGTTAGTTGGAATGGGCAAAGAAAGGCAGAGGCAGAAAGGGGGATGGTGGAGGCAGGGCCTAGGGTGGGCTGAGGGATCTGCACAGCTGTCATTAACTGCTGCTGTAAGGGGAGCAAGCACAGCAGAGAGACGTGCCCAAGAGAACAGAATTGCTTTGGGTTATGTGAGTTATTGCAGTCATAGCAATGATGACGATGGTGAAATAATTACACTAATGGTAATATCTATCTTTTATTCAGTACCTATGTGTCAAGTGTTTTCAACAGTTTAATTCCTAAAACATCTTTTATATTAGGGTTGCAGATTCACTCACATTAATACATGAATGCCTGCCATCTTCTCTGCAGTGTAAAGCCACATGGTGCAATGTCCAGAATAGGCACATATCTAGACACAGGAAGTAGGTTGGTGGTTACCCAGGGTTGGAAGTGGGTAGCTAGGGGATGGGGAGTGAGTGCTAAAAGGTATAGGTATCTTTTTGGGGTGGTGAAAATGTTCTAAAATTGTGGTAATTATTGCACAACTCTGTGAAGATACTAAAAGCTACTGAATTGTATACTTTAAATGGATGAATTGTATGGCATGTGAATTATACCTTCATGAAGCTGCTATTTACAAAAAGCCACATGGCTTGGCCTTGGAGGAAGTAGACTACAAGGGAATATTATTTCAGTGGATTAAAGAAACCCTGGTGGTATGTTCACACTGTGGAATATTATACAACAATGAATAGGAACTATCTATTGCTTCTCACAACAACATGGATATTTCTCGGAGAAACATCATGCTGAGTGAAAAAAGCCCATTTATATCAAGTTCCAAATCAGGCAAAACTAGTCTATGGTGTTAGATGTGAGGATATGGTTGCTCTTGGGAGGGAGTGAGGTGCTGGGTGTGTTTGCTTTGTGAAAATTCTCCGAGTTTATAATTTCTGTGCTTTTCTATATATATGTTAGATTTCATTAAAATGTTTACTAAAAGATGTATACATTTACTATTTGTAGAAAAGTGTCCCTGTTATGCCTGGAGGATAGATTTTGTTATTCCCATTTTACAAATGAAGAAACTGACGTCTGAGGGTTTAAGTGACCTGTTGAAGGCTACATAGCTACAGGTGACAGAGCCTGACTCTAAGCAGGCCTGTCTGGCCACCAGGACCACGATTTCACACCCTTCCCCTGCTCCCTACCAGGTCTCCACCCCCCTTTCCCTTTGGCTACAGCAGAGTTTCTTATGGAAAAACGTGTTCTTTGGACAGCATAGCTACAGAGCTCGAAGGCCTTCCTCCTGCCTCAAATACAGATAGGGGGTGGAGGGTGTCTGCCAGCCAGGACTTTTTAGGCCTGTTCTAACACTGTGAGCATCTCTACCATGTTAGCTGTGGCCCTCTCTGTCACTAGCAACTTTTACTAGCTCTAAATTGCCCTGAAGGCTTCAATAAGGGGAGCAACATTCCAATAGATGGATGGTATTCACCTGTCACATTATAGCTAAATATAAAAAAGGAGAGGTTATAGTGAGCTGCCATTGGTGGGGTAATACCAGGTGATTGACACATCCTCATTGGTATTTCCAGTAAAAAGAAATATCCAAAGCACAGCTGGCTGTGCCATCCAACAAGGCAGTAAATTCTCGTCTCTCATTAGTATAGTTCGAGACAGAACAGGGGGTTATGCAAGAAAATAACACTGATCAGCAGCGTCTTCCTTGAATACAAAGGAAAATGATAGTGAATAAGTGAAATCTAGACATGCTTAGCATAGGATAATTGCATCAATGCTGCATCAAAGAACAACACTCTCTCCCACACACAGGAGAGGTAAGTAATGAGAGTCTCAGGCCAACATTCAGCTGGAAAAAGACCAGAGCTGTGTTTGGGCTGACACTCCTAATGTCCCTTCCATTTTAAGATGTATTTTTCAATATAAGTTGATTTGTTGAATGGAATTAGAATTTTAAGTGGAATTTTGAGATCTTCTGAATAATTATTGGACATTCTTGAGGCTTTATTTCTCTTAAGGTCAGCCTATTTCTAGAGTGTTGCTTTCATGTGTATGTGTGTTTTTAAGTGATGAAATAGGAATTGATGAGTTTGGCTTAGTGGTCAGGATAAAAAGTCATTACCATAGAAACCTGAATCTTGACAGGCACACTTTGCCTGGGGCAGATTTTTAGTCTTTGGCACTTTGAGTTCAGAGGTTCTGGATGAGAAGTTTTCCCTGCCTCAGGAGGGTCATGCTTACTGAAAAAGAGTTCCAGCAGGACTGGGCCTGCTTTAACACAGGGGAAGCCATTTCTCAAGGCCCACCTGGATCTACTAAAAACGGGGCCCCAATTTGCTTAGGGAGAAAAACTCAGCCAATATTAATTATTATTTTTTACTTAATTTTTATAGTAAATCCAGAGTTCTGGAGGGGAAAAGGCATAAAAGGAACAAAGTAACAGAACCTCTGGGTCACAGACGGTAAGAAATTTTAAATGAAAAATTACTTCCATCATAAGGTTAAATTCGTTTCCAGAATCTCTTCTGTCACAAGGACTTCCAAGAGGAGGTGTCCATCTCCATTCAAGATGAGCTTATTTAATTATTCACAAGAGGTGGTCCATTCAGAAACTTCTACTTTGAGCATCCAGAATTTAAACTTCTCTCTTTAGGATGAATCTCCTTTCCTTAAGCTAATTTTGCCAATTCATGAGTGGGATTTACAGTAAGGATTAAAGTTGAGGGTGGTATATTCTTTAGTATAAGATTGGGGTATTTTTCCTAATTTTCTTTTATTGTGATAAAATACACAAACATAAAACTTACCATATTCACCATTTTTAGTTTACAGTTAGTGGCATTAAATACATTCATAATGTGTGCAACTATCACCACTATCCATCTCCATAAGTCTTTTCATCTTATAAAACTGAAACCCTATACCCATTAAATAATAACTCCATTCCTTCTTTCCCCACCCCCTGGCAACCACTAATATAAGCTTGGTTTTATAAGATTTATAGGAAATGGATATATGAGACTTGAATGCTGAATTTTAAGAGATAGAGAAACTATTTCACTATATTTTCTCCATTTAAAAAATTAAGGAGGAAGGAAATTGTTTGCTTTTAGGCAAAGGCATATTGGGACCTCTGGGGACAAGTTGAGAAAGGGTTTTCTTTAACTGGATCTGAAATGTGGCTGAGAACAGAGGGAGCATTTAGGCAAAACAGAGACATCTGCTGGTGGATTGGCAGACTTACTTTTCCAGAAGTTCCAAAGGCCCCTGAAGAGTAATATTTGCAAGACAGGGACAAATCTGTCACAGTGTATGCTGTCTCCTTTTAAAAAGAGCTGTTATCTAATCATGGAATAAGGATGTTCAATAAAAGAGAAGAAAACTTACACATGCAATTTACTGATGACTTTCTTTTCTTGACTACACCTGGATTGGAGAAGCAGGATTCTTTCAAAGAAGGCGAATTTCTGCCTATTCCTTTTAATTCACAGGCTGCAGCAAAAGGCCCACAGAGAGCAGTTCTGTGAGAAGGACCAGCCAGCAGCCATCCCGATGTGTGTGTATGGCTTCTGGGGTGGAAAGTGTCGGGCTGGGGTCTAGCCCAGCTTCTCTACAGGCTAGCTACTTAACACTCAATGTGTTACCTTTCAAAGGGACTAAGCAATACCCACTTCTAGGGCTGTTATAAGGATTGAATGAGGTTTGGGGATGCAAAGGTGGAGGATGGTCAATAAAGGCTTGTTTCTTCCCTTCTCGAAGGGCCCTCCTGGCCGCACTCACCATGTTTCAGCTGGGCAGGAGCCCCCATGATCAGAGATGCTCTGTTCTCCATCTAGTATTTTCAACTCCCTGCACAAACGTGTCCCACTATTAGCTCAGACACAGCAAACTCCAAACAGAATTCATGGCCTCCAACGGCCTCCCTGCTCTGAAGAAACAAAAAGGAGCTGTTCCTGATAAGAAGTTGAGGCATCCAATTTGTTGCCAGAACCTGTTTATGTCACTACGAGCACAGGCTCTGAAGTCAGGGCCTTGGTTTTCTTTTCTTTAGAATGGGGTCAATAACACCCACCTCCCAGGGCTGCTATGAGGATGCAACAAGGTGAGCTCATAAGCTCTTAGCACAGGGCCCGGCCTGGAGGAGGTACTCAGCAGCATAACTAAATTTTTAATAATACATCTCACAGATGTGTCTTCTTTTCTCCATTTCTATTGCTGCCAGACCTGGATTAATGCAGCCACCACCATAATGGTTTCTGGGCCTTCAAGCTGTTCTTATAGGCTGTTGCCAAGCTAATGTCCTTTAAGTTCAGCTCTTGTTGGGCTATTTCCTGGTCAAGAAACTATATGGGCTTCTTAAACAACCGAACTCCCTAGCCTGGGTCTAAGCTCTCTCTAATCTGCCTCTACTCCATAGTATCCAAACTGACTTCTCACTAATCCCAGAGGCACAGTCTCCATCCCAGGCTTGAGGTCCCTGAGAATACCCTTTTTATTCTGGCCCTTTGCCTTGGTTTACGCTGTTTCCCTTATCCTTTATGCCTCCCTCTTCGCCTCTCAGTCTTGTCTGTATTGTCAGATGCAGCTCAAATCCCACCTCCACCATGTGTTTTTTCCAATTCTATAGCCTCTAATGATTTTCCCTGCAAGCTAACTCCTATTGCCCTAATACATTCACATTTTGATTTGGATAATAAATCCCAAGCAGCATTCATTAGTTAGAATTTAGTTGTTCTTGAATTTTTCTTATATGTTCTGTAAAGGAAGGGCCTACGTTACTTTGCCTCTCTGTGCTTCAGTTTTCCTCTCTGTAAATGGTGATAATGATAGTTCCTGCTTCATAGGATTGTTGTAAAGATTAAGTCAGTCAACATATATAGAGCAAGTGCACGTTAGTTATTTTTATTGTTCTGGGCACATAAAAAAGGGATCAATACAGCTTGTCTGATTAGCAGGCATGTTTCATACAGAAGCCATCAGGCGCTGGACTGGAGCCCTTCACAGACATCTGGCCCAACGTTGTGTGTCTTTTAAACAGGACATTAATTCATTTGACAAATATTTATCGAGTGCCTACCTATGTTCCAGGTACATATGATACTGTAGGTACTGGTCTTAGCTTTGTTTATTTTTATATGTGTGACCAGCGAGCCATTCACATCCCGAAAAAACAGTATAGGTCAAATATGGTCATCAAAGGGGCTTTGAATTCAAGTCTTGGCTCCATCCAAAAGGCCTTGAGCAAATAATTGACCACATCTGGGCTTTAGTTCCTCTGCTGTATAATGAGCTCTAAAGTCCGTTTCTCTGTCTTGTTATCTGTCAGAAAAACCAATGATGGTTTAAGTCACATATTAGCCAGGCAGAGATGGGCCCTCTCTCCGTTCTTATTCCCAGAAGGCCTGGGTATGAGATCTCCTTCTCCTGATCTGACACTCCCCTCACTTGGGCTGTGACTGTTAGTTACTCACCTTCTACTCTTTAAGGAAGGGCCTCTGAGGAACTCCCCAACCTCATTCACTTCACTACCCTTTCTGTTACTTTAGATGAGTAGAGGAGATCATGATCATGCTCCCTAAATGTTACAGGAGAGGAAGGGATGTGTGTACCTTTATCTCTTTGTCACCTCCCTCTTTTATTTCCTTATTTTCCTGCCATTCCTTAATTAAATTACACATGTGCACGTGCATACGCACATACACACATAGCTCATGTATATTCTCCTTAACACAAGGCCCTAAGATATATTCAAAAAACCCCAAACACCCCTGTGAGTGCCTAGCACACTCCTAGTCCCGTACACTTTCTTAATATGTTCCTGCTGACAGATGGAAACTGCCCTGGCTGCCATCATGGAAATGGAATGCTTTGTTTTTTCAGTAGTTTCCAAGTATATGTAGGTTGTGAACTTCTCCCACTCCCTCCTCCCCAACAGAGTCAGAATTTCTGGAGCCAGGACTCAGGAACCTGGATGTCCGACAAGTATCCAGGTGACTCCTCCGCACACTAAAGCTGGAGGCCCACAGAGGCCGGCCCACCTGTGTTAAACTCAACTCGACTGCAGCTGCCCATGAGCTAGATGAGGCCCCATTCACTGTTGGTTCAGAATTGAAGCTTCAGAGAAAGAGGCAGCAGATGCCACTCAGTTCTGGCTTGTCTGGCCTGAGTTACCAATGCTGACTTGCTAGGCGCCAACTCCCTGTCACTCAGTCCTGCGGCATGGTGTTCCCACGCACTCCCTCAGTGGCCTCAGCCACCAAGGGCATCATTCCCTTCTCTTCTCAGCCTTCATCACGTGTGGCTTCTTGAATGAGGTTGAACTCTCTTTGGCTATGAGATTTGCACACCTGGGCGTGGTCCAGTTGCTTGGATTTCTCAGGACTAGCTTGCTATATTCCAAGGAGTAGCATATTTTAGAGCAGTAGATTTAAAACTTTTTGGATTGTGACTCAGTGTAAGAACTCCATCTTAAAACTGAGACTCAGGCTACATACAAATATACACACAAACACACACACACAAACATGCCCAGTGAACAAATATATCCATATTTTTGCTCTTTGACATTTTCTATTCTATTTCATCAAAAAGGTAGTCTTTAAGTGCAAAATCCAGGTCAAGAGTCTCTTTCAAGAACCTGATAGAAGCTGCAGTTCTACCCTTCATCATTTTCAAATGATTTCAGAGTCCACCATCGCCCTAAACCATCTACAGAGCCCAGCTGACGCACTTTCTTACTTGCCCACTCAAGAAAGCACACCACCCTGCTGGTGACTAGGATGGGCTTTTCAGAAGTAGATGTGGAATTATTTTCAAAATATGCTGCTTCCCTCTAACATATTTTCAGAATATCTGGGGCAAGGTGGGAGTTCTCAGCCCCTGGAAGAGTAGCCTTTCAAGTGGATTTTTCACCTTCCCCATCTGTCCCAGGGGTGGGGTGGCACACAAACCCTCTGAAAGTCACTGCAGTTGGGAGCCACTTCACTGACAGCAGCACCGAACCACTCCTGGTATTATTAAAGTGGACAAAAAGCTGAGAATCTTTCTGTTATTAATAGCAAAGTACTTGCAATACATCCCATAACCAACAGTGTGTGGTCACACCACAGCTGAAAAGCTGGTTCCACTTGACTGGCTACACCCTCCTCACGGGCCTTCCAAACACATCTCCCAGACACTGACTTCCCCTCTCCTCACGCCATTCCCTTCCCACCTGGGCTGCCTGCTTCCTTCTGAAGGGTTCTCACCTTCCAAGATTTCTTGTCCTGAACCTCACTGACACTATCTGTACTGGGTAACTCCCTGCTTGCATGATTAAGATACGTGAAGCATATGTATCTTAACTTCAAATGAATGGAGGGGAAGGACTAGGTCCCACCTCTCTTTGGATTTACCTCCAGGCCCTAGAAACAGCAGGTGCTCAATGAGAATTCCTCCCTGCAAGCCCAGACTCTGAGGTTAGCCCCACCACCTTCTGTCTACTTCCCCATTAGTGCCCAGAGGTTGTGCAGCAAAATGGTCATCAGCACACATGTGGGTGCTGGGTAGTCTGGTTCAAGTCCCAGCTTTCCATATGCTGGTGCAGAAAGTTCTCTAAACAAATCTTGTTAAGGTGTTGAGGGGGAGAAAAAAGCTGTAGCACACAGTATTTATTCTGCCACCACTTGTGAGTGAAAGAGCATGCACACACTTGTTTGTTAACGCATGGAATTTCTTTGGATGAATCCAAAAGAAACTAGTAGTAGCAACTTCCTCCATGGAGGGAGAGAAGAAGGGAGATTTATTTGCTTATTTTTAACTAGACATCTTTTGAATTTAGTTCCATGTGCATGTATTGCCTAGTTAGAAAGTTTAAATTTAAAAATTCCAGCTTTGGTGCTCACTAGTTGTATGAGTTTTAGAAAGTTTGATTTTCCTAATCCTCAGTTTCCTCCTTTGTAAAATAGAGCTAAGAAAGCCTACTTGACGGGATTAGGTGGGTTAAATAAGACAATGCATACAAAATACTTAGCAGACTGCCTGGCTCATTTATTGTATGAATTCATGACATGGTGGCTATTGTTATTTTGTTACCCTAACCAGCTACTTAGAATTCTGGCCCTTGCTCTCTTATTTTAATCCAAAGGATAGAAGCATGGAAAGTGACGATCAGCCTGTGTTCCTCACCGTGCCAGTGTTTGGTGACAGCGCCCAAGGTCAGCATCTGGTTGAGGGCAGTGTAACCAAGGCGCCGGTGCGGGGGGCTGGCTTTCTCTTCCCTTCACCCCCTCAATCATCCTTCCTTTTCCTTTTCACCCTCAAGGTACTCTACCCTCTGTTCCTTCCAATGTTTGTTCTCTAACTTAATCCCTCATATGTGCCTCTGATGACACAAATGACATCTCAAAAAACTGGACACAGAGCTCCCTCACCAGCTCTGTAAACAGTGATTTATTTTCGCTCCTATTGCCCGAGTCTGTGTAACTTTCTCAGAATTATTGTGAGTCGTATCAACTCTCTGCCCCAATTAACTTTTTCTGTTAGAGTGGTTACAAGATAACTTACTTGCTTTTACTTAAATCATGGGAAATAAATAGAAAGTTGAATTTCTAGAGGTTAGAGCTTGATGCAAAGTGATTGTCAACTCCTGTTATTTAATATTTGTGTGGAATCTTTCAGTAGTTGCGGCCGTACTGAAGTGGAGTATTTTCCAGAGTCTTATTCGAGAACAAGATGTGTTCTAACTTGGAATGGGAGAGAGGGGGGCGTGGAAGAATAATATTGTGTCAATGTCTAATCACATAAAAATATAGTAATAGCTGACATGTATCGAACTATGCCCCAGCACCTGTGTGAAGCATGTAGTTTAGTTCTCACCCTGGTTCTACAAGGACTTGTCCCCGTTTAACAGATGAAAAATGAAATGACTTACCTGGGAAGTTAAGGGCCGGAGCTCCCAGCCAGAGCACTGGCCACAAAGCACGTATTTTTAACCATTGTCTAGATCATGGATCCAGATGCTTTTTCTGTAAAGGGCCAGATAGTAAATATTTTAGGCTCTGTGGAAATGTCTTAAAGCAGAAAGCAACCAGAGACAATATGTAAAAGAACGGGAGTGGCTGTGTTCCAATAAAACTTTACTTAGGGGCAGTGAAATTTGAATTTCATATAATTTTCATATGTCATGAAATATTATTCTCCTTTTTCCCCCTCTTCATTTAAAAATGTAAAAACCATCCTTAGCTCATAGGTACAAAACCAGACTTGGCCCATGGGCCATAGTTTGCCAAGCCCTGATCTAGATCACTGAAAATAGGACAAATTATGGGAGAATAGAATACTCCCGATAAGAGGCCTGCTCAACCTATGCTAGATCCTTCTGGATGGACTCTAGCCAGGGCCTCCTTCTCACACTTGAAGTTCCTTTTTATCACATTTCACTTGAATCCACTCTTCAGCCCTAGAGCCTCTCCTGGGCCCCCCCGAGACTGCCCCTCCCTAGGTGGTTTTCCTTCCTTCCTCTCCCTCAGCCTCCTACCCCTCAGAGAATGGCACAAGCTAATGCGCTTTCTCAAAATGTGCCTTAATGTATTTGTATTTTAAGGGAGGTTTCTGGACAGGGCAATTCAAAGATAAGACTCCGAAGTAGCCTGGGAAGATAAGTGTGGTGCATTTGGGGGGTGGGAGAAGGAACTTTTGCACACAGAGAGATTCCTACAGCCACACCTGAACAGAGCCATAGGGGCAACTGGCGTGACCAGAGAGCCCCAGGGCTCCCCGAGGCCCCTGGACTAGGCTTGGAGGTGGGTAGGGGATGGCTGTGGATGTACTATGAGAACCCCCAGGGGTTCTTCAGCTACAGTTGTGATTGATGAGTTGAGGGATGGATGCAGGAGGAGATGACTTCCTTCCTTGGCCCACTCAGAGTTCCCTGGAGGTAACAACCATGCCAGGCGCTCACCTGTGTGGCGTACAGCCCACGGAAAGACCTTGCATCAGCTCCAAGGTCTTTCAGTTGCATTGTGTGGTTCGATTGAGACTCTGTTTGAACCCATGGACACAGGAGAGGAGCAGAAAGCCAGTCTTCTCACAGGAGTGCATGCTTCCTGAGCTGTTTGTGTCCCCTGAGCTTTCCTCTGTCTTGTGGTTGTTCTCTGTCTGCCCTCCTCCTGAAATATACATTATGGACATTTAATCTTGTGTTAGTTATGTATATGTTTCTGAGCCTATCAGATGCATTCTCATGTAAATGTTTTCCCTTTTAGCCCAAGTTATGTCTTTCTGGGAAGGTAGGAGGACACCTGACTCCTTTTATTACAGATCCAGCTGTCCAGGGCTGCTTCTGTGGTATTCTCATGGTAACAGCAGCTAGAGGAAGAAGACTATTTGGCAGGCCCATGTTTAAGGTAGAATTTTCCCAGGGAAATACCTTTCTTTGTCAAAAGGCTATTTTTTTTTTTTGCTAGCTAAATGTGTGTGCTTGTATTTTTGAACCTGGAGAAACAATGGAATGCCCTGTTGTATTTTTATTTTCTTAGGTTTTTTTTTTCTGTTTTCAGATTATATCAATATGTAGATAGACTATTTATAATCCCAGAAATTTCATTTTCCTTTTTTTGGAAAGATATTAAGTGATATTATTTGACATTCCCCTGTAGCTTCAGAAAGGAGAGATATATAATAAATATGTGTGTTTGACCCTTTTCTCCCTCCAGGGTCAAGTTTTGTTTTCAGATGTGGCTTATAACATCTTTATATTGACACACAGTTTGAAACTCATCAATATTTGAACAACATCCCAAATTGGATGGTGTGTGGGAAGTATTATAACTGGCTTCTGTGTCTGCCTCAGAGGTGGGGATTTAGGATGGATTGATTAATACATAATGTTAAGCCCAATAATGAAATTTCGGATGGTTCCGAGTTTGGAGCTCCATATATACTTTTTGCTGCCGAACAGTTTGGTGGCTCCATTCACTCCATGCTGCTTTTTAAAGACCTGTGCTCATTAAGTACACCCACAGATTCACATTTCTGCTCTTGTCTGAACAGAGGAAAGGAGCCTTGAATACACAGGCACATAAGTGGGTAACCCACTTACAGCATTTCACTTTCAGACAAATTCTAGAAGGGTGTCTAAAAGAGGGATGAGTATTGTTTAGGTCTGTGATTCAATTTAATTTTCTACATCATCAGTCTAAGGACAGTGATATTGTTATGGTGATGCCCCTTAGGTATCAGGGAGGATGACTAGAGCTGTGGTGGTATTTGGTAACAACACACACCGTTTATTGGGCATCTGCCACATACATACTACGAAGCTATGCCTGCGTTGTCTCCTTAGTCCTCACGATAACTCTGCCAGGTGGTACTTTCCTCACTTGGCAGATGAGAACACTGAGGCCGACAGGGATTACTCCACTTGCCCCAAATCACACACCTGGAGAGCAGCAGAGCAGCACTTTCACCCAGGCCTGGCTTCCCCCAGCCCTGCGCTCTTCCAGCTCTGCCGCATGTCTGCTCCCCCCCGCACGGGCATGCGTCGTCCTCCTTCCTTTGTCTGCAGCGGGCCATCCGCGCGCCCCTGTCTGGACAGCCCCGGCTTTGTGTTCCCAGTCTGTTGTATTGCTGGCGAGACCTCTCCTCCCTGCATGGTGTCTTAAGTGCAGTTAAGAGACATTTAGTTTTATCGAAATTTATGTTCAGGATCTTGGATAACAGAGCAGCAGAACTGTTTGCGAGGATGAACGTTTAGTGAATTGTTACAGAAACACCTCGTAAAACAATGAGTCATGTGAGATGAAAGAACCAAATGTGTGGATCTGGGCAATGTAAAGATATTCTTCGTTGTAGCAAAAACTGTAAAATGATGACAGCAAAAGTCCCTTGACTTTATCCTGTCTCTGATTTTTAGTTTTATAATACATCCGACTTTTTGATCTTGTTGCTACTTTAAAAAACAAATGCCTCATCCTATTTTTAAAAAAAGATCCTTTTTCTATCAAACATGATTAATTTATATTACTTTAAAAAATACTTGGGAAGGAATACTATTTTAGAAGACAGCTTACAGAAATCAAATCATGGCACAGTTTCCTGTTGGTAAGCACTGTAGGAGAAGTCAGGAGGCTCCATGATAACTTATAAATTAACCATGGTCTCTAGTTAGAATCATAAACAAATGCACAATGATTTAAAGTGAACTGTGAGAGATGAAGATATAGGAAGAAGAAGGAATTTTGAGTTTGCTTGGTCATTTTATTTTCAAAAATACATTTAATGACAAAACATTGCTTTCCACCTGGATACTTAGTTTTCCACCTGGATACCTCAGTTTTACTTCATTTTGACACATTTAAATTTCCTAAATACTAAATAAAAGCATCCTAAATACTGTCAATGTAAGCCATTTCCTTCCTCTCTTCTCCCTCCCTGCCTTCCTTCTTTCCTTCCTTCTATTTTTCCTTCTCTCCTTCCATCCTTTCTTCCTTCCTTCCCTTCTCCCTCTCTCTTCTCTTCTTTCTCCTTCTAATCACAAAGCACCTTTCCCTGATGGGACTGAGACAAGCATTGTATTTCTAGTATTAATTTTTAAAATTTGTTCAGAGATGCCATTGAAAGTGAAGATTTCATACTTTTCTTCCTTTATACTAAAAAAAAAATACTTTGAAGCAAGTCTTGTTAAAGCCTAAAAGACAGAGAGACATGTTTTAGTTATAAGGCGTTTTTATAGAGATTCTGATAGCAAATGAATTGAGAGAAATGCTATCTGATGCACCGTGGAAATGTAATGTTATTGTCTTGCTGTCAGTGTAACCTGGAGTGATATATGGCCGCCTCTCCCTGGCATGGGAGATTAATGAAATGACTCGAATTTTGGCAACCCTTGTACACTGAGAGTGGGTAACGTAACTCTAAGTTGATTTGTGCAAAGGGCAGAGTAGACTTTAAACAGAGCATCATAGCTTCTAGTCACTTTGGTGACATTTGTAGTGCAATTTCAGCCTTATTTGATGCAGGCTGTCCTGCACCTCCTCTGCCTCTGTTACAGTCCAGCTCACATCCTCTATCAAATGCTATGCATTCCCAGTGATTGCGTTTGCCAGTTAATTAACAGTTATTTGGCACTTTGATCAATCTTACGAGAATGTATACTTTGTGTTTTAAGATTCAACCATATTTTTGGCTGGGGCTTCACCTCTGCCTCTTTCAATTATTCATACAGCCCAAGTCAAAGGGCTTCTCCTTTGTAGTCCATGAGACTCTCAAGGTGATTTGCTTCTGTGGTAGCTAAGGGAATGGGCTTGGGAGGCTCACCTACTGACTTCAAATCCCATCACCACCTCATGGGGACATTATAATGATTAAATGAGGCACTGTGTGCTGCAAAACAGTGCCTAGCACAGAGAAAAAGTATTTTTATTAGGTTTTTTAAAAAAACAAAAACAAAACCAAAACTTTCTTTATGTTTTGGTTCAATGGTTTCCTCTAAACAGCCTATATTACCAGAGCCCACGGATCATCAGTGGCCACTAGTGTCATAAAAAGAGACAAGCAGACACCAGGACACTTCTGTTGGAAGGCCATGACCCCTCCAATAGAGTAGTCTTGTCAAAACATCAAGCCTGAATCTAATTGAGCCTCCATCTAACTACCACTTCTCAGAAAATAATAGGCCACAGGGGGCAAAACCCAAAATGTGGGAAACCCTAGACCAAATGACTCGCTGTCTTCAATAAATGAATAACTAGGAAAATAAAAGTGTGTGGGGAGGGAACCTTAGACTAGAAAAAGACTCAAGGGTCATAGCAACCAATTGCTACATGTGGACTTTATGTGAACCTTATTTGTAAAAAGCATTTAGAAGACAATTGGGAAAAGTGAACATCGACTGGACATTTGATAAAATTAAAGAGTTATTGTTAATTTTTAGTAGTGATAATGGTTTTGGATTGGTATTTTTAAAAAACCTTTATTTTTAGAAATGTGTACTTAGATATTTTAGAAATATGCACTTAAATATTTGTGTACAATTTATGGATGAAATGATATGATGTCTGAGTAGAGTGGCCCTGTGTTGGTAATTGTTGAAACTCCATGGTGGGGGCTTATTGTGCTGTTCTTTCTACTTTTATGTATGTTGACATTTTCCATGAGAAGAACTAAAAATAATGAAAACAAAGCAATATCACAACAAAAACAAAAAACCCAGGCAAAAGCTAGTGGATCCTCAGTATAAATCAACAGACTCCCAGAATTCCTCCACCTGCTGCTTTCTGCTCAAATTGTGGTGCCTGTTTCTAGGTCATTGATTACAAGAGGGTGGGTGATTTCCCACATCACGGTTTATTATCCTTAACAGAATTTGAGAAAATGGCTGTTTCAGGTTGGTTTCTGTCACCTGCCTCTGAGGTCAAATACTGCTATCAAGAGTTGACAGTTGCTATTTAGCTCAAAGTACTTGAGGTCATGGTCATTGCATTATCTTTCTAAGACTGCAATTTTTGAACCTGCCTTTACTGGATATCAGGTGCTCAGTTGGTTGTCTTTTTATAGATGGCATCAATATCAGGTGGCATATAAAAGCTTTCCCAAACCATGATTGCCTTATTAATCAATTCATAAAACTGATCAGGAAAGTGTTAGGGTATCTGTTAATGTAGGAGTCAGAAAATAAATCTAAAACCTACCCTTGCTGGACAAATAGGTTTTTAAAAAGGAGTGGGGATAAAGTTCAAACAAACAAACGAATCTTACTGTTTAATTTGCTCTTCTCCATCTTGACCTGTAATTTTTGCTCCATACTATGTCTCCAGTTAGCAGCTAAAAATATTTCTCCCTTCTGAGTACAGATAACCACAATTTGACAGCCTGGGTTCCTTTGGTTGTTATCATCTTTGTCTTGGAGAAACTGGACATAAGATTTTGAGGTTATTAAAATAAATTCTGAGCTAAATGATGAGATATTTTTTTGGATTTTAAAAAACCAATTTGTTTGGCCTAAATAAAATTTCCTTCTCTCTTTATGCTATCACATTTAATCAAGATGAGCAACATGAGTCTTTCAGAAATAATAATCAGTTAATCAGGACTCTGGATCAAAACATTTACTGTTTAAATGAAAGAAAATACTTATCTTATTAAAATCACTGCATTGGGGAGTTCTAATTATTTATTAAAATCCATGGCTACATTAAAAGTTGAAAAGTATTATATTTGATCAGTAAATGATACAAACATTGTATCAGAGAAAGAATGGTATGATTGTTATAATTCATTAAAGATTCCACGTATTTTATGAAGGATACTAAATTTCAATATGAGCTTGGAACTTAGTAAGTTTCTGATCCCTGCCAACTCAAAGTTTCTACATCTGCAGAACATTGTGTCACTCTCCTCCAGACTATTTGTGCGTTTCTGGTTCCTGATATTGAACCAAATGCATGTTGGTAATTTTCTTTACCTACTCATTGTGGTCTCAGGGCCAGCTTGGTTGTACATCTGGCTGGACTGGGAATCGCCTTCTGTTTGTCTAATTCTACATTCTTCAAGAGCTGGTTTAAATGCTATTTCTTTTGGGAAGTTTTCTACTTTGCTACTAGCTACCTTCCCCCCACCCCCAGCTGAATTAAGCTCACCCTCAGCACTTAATCTCTTGTATAAACACTGCAGAGTTCAGAGTTTAGATCACCCCCAAACTCAGCCCTGAGCGTCCTAAGGACTGGGTGGTTTGCCCCTCTTGGCAACCCTAAGGCTCAGCAGGATTCCAGGGCTTCCATAAATGTCTATGAATGAAGGTATTTCCTGCTTCTGCTTTGGCCTCTGTTTGGTTTCTGAACCATTGCCCTATGCTTTGTAAAGGGCTTTCCTTTCAATTCTCCCTTTAGCACCTCATACCAACCCTGAGATCTGGCTAAAGGAGTTATAACCCTGAATTTACAGAGGTGGACAACTTACCCAAGTTCTTACACTCAGTTCGTAGATGAAATATGACTACTACCCCGGTCTCGCTGCTCTCCTAAGACAGGTGTTTTGTTTTGTTTTTTTGTTTGTACCAAGCAGCTGTCAAAATAATCTAAATACTAATAATATTTCTTACCTATTCCTCACTCCTGAGAAAGAAGACTTGAACCATCGCTCACTCCTCCACAGCAATCCTTGGGCTGAATTTGGGGCTACATACAAACCTCAGGGAGGCACCTGGCCTCGACTCTCCCCATAGGGTTTGGAGGCTCTGGAGAGGATGCAGCAACCTGAGAAATGGGCCAATCACCCCGAGCCTGCGGGGTGTGCTACCCTGATAAGAAGAGGATTCATACTGGGGACAGGAGACTATATCACAGTGTCTTGCATTTCTTTTTCTGATTGCAGTACTTTGGAGTCCTGAGTATTTTCCCTAAAGTGTGTCATTAAAATATGACAAATGGATCATCTCCATTTCATAAACTGGGGTGCTGAGATCTGAGCAGAGTGGCCGCATCCTTTACAAAAGAGAAGATTGCTCAGGCCTACCAGTCTCTGATTCAGGTCTGAAATCCCCAGCCTGCCCTGCCTTTTGGGGTACTGATATGACTGATGTTTCAAGGCTGAAGTTAGATGCATTTCCTATGAACACACTCCCATCCAGCTAAACAGAATTAGAGCAAGGACTCTGTGTGTGATTCACACATGACTCTGCATACCAGTTTACAATAATCGTGTAATAAAAACTGCTTAGCCGAGAGTTGCTATGCAGCACTGTTTAGCAGCTTGCTTCCAATATTGCATTTACAAAAATTACATATTTCATATAATCAGGCCTGTCTCTTACTTAATCATCCCACGCATCATATAAATCTTTAAAATGGACAGGTCTATAAATCACTAGCATTTTTCATTTACCACTTATTCTAAGCCAGGCAGTTTCTTATTTAAATTGCCATACGAATAAATCTAATAATCCTTATTCACTTACATCATCTCAAACTTTAAATCTTATTCCGGCTGAGGTCATAAGTGAAATCAGTATTGAGGGCAAAACTAGCAGCTGTAACAACTATAATAGCTTGCCAAATTATATTAAAGGGCCCAAATAACATTATAAAAATGAGGAAAAATTGAATTACATGATTAAAGTGTGATCTGCTGAATCAGGCAAATGTAGGGCCTAAACAGAGATTCTGCTTGGGGTGTAGCTTCCATGTGGGATTCGTGCCAATTGGAAGAGAAAGCCACTTGCCTAAATCCTCTCATTTGCAAAGCTTGATTAAAATCTGGATCAGGGTTTCTCAGCCTTGTCACTATTGACATTTTGGGTCAGACGATTCTTTGTTATGGGGCCTGTTCTGTGCATAGTAGGATGTTTAGCAGAATCCCCGGTTCTACCCACTAGATGCCAGTAACACACCCTACCCCCAAGCTGTAACAACCAAAAGTGTCTCCAGACATTACAAATGTCTCTGAGGGAAAAATCACCCCCCGCCCCCACCATAGCTACTGGTCTAGATAATCAGACAGGATTGAATTTATGCCTCTCCCAGGGATATTCTGAAGGCTCCGGGTCTTGCAGGGAGACATGCTCTGCACTGTGCCCCTTCCCTTAGCTTTGGTGCCACTGGCTTTAGTGGATAAGCAGGGAGTTCAGAGTGTTTCTCATACTAATTGAAAGGTGGTCAGGGAGAGGAGACAGGGAGAAAGAACCACGACGAGGGAAACAGTGAGAATATCCAGCGAATAGGGTAACTCTGAACTCAGGGCAAAATGTCTCTGATGTTTAGGACAGATAATTTTCTCGCCCACTTCCCATTGAACTGGCAGCCTGGTCTATGTCCTTTGTGAGAACACAAGGGCATCACAGACTTGACATTCATAGCAGCTGTGCCAGGATGGCTGTAGAATAAAAATGATTTTTGTGTGCACCATGAAGTTCAGAAAGGCAGTGTGATTTTTGTAGTGATTAAAGATGAATGTTTGTAAAGAGGACATTCAAATCTCAATAATTGGCTCATGAGCAACTTAGCATTATCAGGCATGTACAAGTGTTGAGAACGAGGAATCTGGTTTCCTGTCTTCTTATGGTTGGTAGGTTGCATCTTATGATGGCTGGCAGAGATGCCGATAGTTCATTTCTGAGCTGTGGAAGGAACTGGCTGCAATTAGTTTCCCAGAAAGATTCTGCCAGGTCTTTGACAGACTAAGGAGTTATTCCCCATATAAATCATTCTTGCTCTGCCATCTTAAATGCACATGCTTTTCTAGAAGGGCATCCATCCTGTATCACCTAAGACCAAATAAAGCAAATAGTGCCATTACAATTTGGATATGAAACTCACTGACAGCTCGATGTAACAGAATGCTGGGAGGGGAGGCATTTGTAATTACAGGTTGGCAGTACCTCATGCCTAACTAATGGGACTTGCAACATCATTTATACCAAGGACCCGAAAGACAGAACCAGGAAACAATATCAGAATGAAATTTGTTGTGTCCAGGAACTCTCTCCTTTTTGAAGGTTTTTGATCAGCGTTGAGAATGGCAAAGTCATTCCATTGTTTTAAACCTGTGGCAACTTAAGACTCATTGATTTGTCAAACTGATTCACTTCGTATAGGAAAGAGGCTGTTAATCTAGCTCAATTTTACCTGTAATTTTGGAGCCTCACTCCATCTTTCCCCTTTATTTCTTTGTGTAAAATATTATTTTCATTCATATCCTTTAAAGATGAGATTAAAGCTCTCAGCTATTTTATATAGTCATCCTACAGAAGATACAGATTATACCTTCTGGTGTCTTCCCTAATTAAAACACTCCAGAATGTCTGATATTTAAGATGGCATTATTACTTCAAAAGCAAAAGGTATAAATCTCCCCCACAGCCAATTTTCTACCTGTCCCCAAGTAGATGAAGACAGGATGACAAGGCAGGAATATTGGATGCTTTCCTGGTGCAGTTGGGCCCCATTGTCATGGTCAAGTCACTATCTCAATTTCCACTTTATCTTTCCATAAACTATGAATGTCAGCAGAACTTGGCGTTGGCGTTTTCAGTGTAGGTTCTCCATCTTAGCTAAGCACGGTACTGTGTTTTCAGAGTTCCAGGTCTGATATGCTGTGACTCCAAGGCCAGAGATAAAGAGGAAGAGAGGGTGAGTCAGATTTCTTGGCCTGTAATTGGCAACATGTATGGACTCTGCTAACGACCAGAGTCATGAACCCCTTCATCCAAGGTTTTGTGTCCTTGGCGTGAGGATGCTGTTTTATTTGAGAAAATTCTTTCCTAAAATGAGCTTCCAATGGTAAAGCCATTGCCTTTTTAGGAAAGTATCAAATACTTTAAAATCAGACATGCAGTCAGCTGTATAAATGATACACTTACTAAATCAACCCCTTATCAGGTAAGATGATTGAGCCTATGCCTGTTTTATTGAGATCATTTTGTATCTCACACAAAAATATTTTGCATTTTTAATGACCCCTTTTAGTCTAGGAGAGAAAACATTTACAGGCCAATATTGGCCTGTTTTTCTCCAGAATCACTGACACCTGATGGGATAATATTCATGTTCTGAAGCTAGTTACCTGAACCAGTATGGTGGGATAAAGCCTGCTTGAAGATTCACTCAGAGGCCCATGGAATGCATCTTAGCTGGAAAATGGGCTACAATGACTAGACTGGCAGAGTCTATGTCTTTTTTATTACCCATGCCCAGCCCAGGGCTTGTTATAAATAATAATGATGATAACTTTCATTAAGCACTATTACATGCCAGAGACAGTGCTAAGTAAGCACTTTATGCATATAATGCATTTAAATCTCACGACAGCTCCATAAGGTCATGAGCTGGTGATTTGCCTATTTGCTCTCAGATCCATTCTCTGCCCTTTTCCTGCTCTGCTCTGTGTGACAGGGATTGACATTTCCCAGGCTTCCTGGCTTCTCATTAGGTTCAGCCACTAAGAGGTGATGGCAAAGGCTGGAGGGCAGGAAGAGGAATGAAGTGAGGGTATTTGTCTCTTTCTTGAGCTGGCTCCAGTGGCAGCTGTGTCTGCCCCATGGATCCAGCTCCTACTAGCCCTGGTGTCCGGACTCTGGTATCACCTCCTGCTCTGGTTGTCTCGCCAGCCCTACGTGTGGTAGTGGCTTCCTGATGCAGCTTATCTCCAGGTTTTCTCACCATCCGGTTTGGCTTCTCGGCCCTTCCCTCATCTAGGTAACCAATTCCACATATTAAGTACCCTCTCTTTGAAACGCCTAGAGTGGTTTCTTCTTTTCCTGGCTGGAACCTGACTGATATGGATAGTTACCACATTACCTAAATTGTACATACGAGGAAACTAAGCCTCAGAGGGGTTAAGAAATAGACCCAAGCCTGGTCATTCAGCCCATGCCTCTTAACCATAAGGCAATCTTGCCTCAATATGCAAAGAAAAAGTCCTCAAGTGATTAAGGAAGCAACCCTTAAACTTGACCTTATGGGGCTAAGAAAACTACTACTACACCTCCATCTTTGGTTGGCCAATTGAGAAGACCTCTGTTCTAGTCCTATTTATTTCTTCCTTTAGCAAGTCATGTGATTTTCTTTAATAATCACAAAACTGCTCACAGGATGATTCTTATATAAAAATCAAGGCAAATGGGAGGTGAGACTTAGCCATTTGGGTTTTCCCAAGAAACCATGCCCTGGAGGTGGGATTTCAATTGTGCCATAAAGTCTATGTGGTACTCACGTAGGGGATGCTGTATATTTCATTTTGGTTCAACCACAAGTTCAACAAATATTTTTGAATGCCTGCCATGTGCTAGGTACTATTCTAGGCCCTTGGGATTTAACAGACAAAAACTCCACATTACTCTCAAATACGGTCCACTGGTTTGTTTTGTTTTACACATCCGTATTGTTGAAAATACTGTTCCTTAGGAACCATAGGGTTCAGGTAGAGTCTTAGATATTAATTGCACTTTAAAAAGTGTCATATGGTTGTTCTCCAAGGGCATTCTTTCTGAAGAGTATAAAACCAGATAATACTGGACTTAACTATGGGTTGAGGGGGAAAGAAAGCGGAATACTTGTCCTTGCTGAAGGCGGTACAGTGAAGAGGCTAAGAGCGTGGCCTCTGGAGTCAAACTGTCCAGGTTCAAATATCCATGGCTCCACTTACCAGCTGTGCCACCTTGGGCAAATTATTTAACTTCTCCAGACCTCAGTTTCCTCATCTGTAAAATGGGGATGACAGTCCTAGTAAACCCAACACATGGAGTTATTGAGAGGGTCCAATGAGAATACATATAAAGTCCTTAGAATGGTGAGGAGAACAGCTAACAGGTATTATTTTCACTTTGTGGGGATTAATTGAGACAGCAAATTTCATGGAGGTCCCTCAGGCCAACTCTTGAAGCTTTAAACAGAATAGTTCCATTAATGTGGAACATTGATCATTTTTCTTAGACTCCTACCCTTTGGATTCCTTTCTTCTCATTGTTAGAAATTGTCCCTGTCTTTCTCTTCCTTGTAACTCACATATCCTCTGTGCTCAACAATTCCCCTTCTCCTGAGGTATTTGCACCAATGAACATGCCTTTTTATAAGAGCCTAGGCATTTGGGCCTCCACCAACAAGGTTTTATTGTAATTTAACTCAACCCAAAGAGGTTTTATTAAGTAGCTACCATGGGCAACTTGATCACTGAGGGAGCTGTGGAGTTAGACATTTACGGAGGTGATAGGAAGAGGAGTCCAGCGTATCAGAATTTACAAGGAACCAAACTGTCTCTAGCCATCTTTGTAATCTAGATTTACTGATTGTTTCATTTACTTCGTTAGTAATCCACCTTGCAGCAGTTTTTAAGTCATTCACTCACCAATCAAGCACTTACTATGTGTTTTGACACTTCACTGGTTCCTCAGGGGTGCAGTGGTGAACAAGCAGGCATGATCCCTGCCTTTCCAAGCACCTGAGGGGTTGCATAGTGTGACTGGTTGTATGAAGGAACATTCTTTTACTTAAGTGTAATCCTGCCCACCTCCTGGTTTTATGGAGAGATCTCTCAACTCTGGGGAGGCTAGAAAGACGGCCCACTACTAAAGGGAACTTTGCAGGCATCATCTCTACAGTGTCTCAGGATCCTCCGAGTTTCGTCTTCCTTGGGAGCAGTGGAAGGGCGTTTTGTACCTCGTCCATGGATAGCACAGATGGGTCAGGGAATGGTATCCCTCTGTGTGCTGGAATCCAACTGGATACATTAATCTCCTTGGCGGACAAATGAAATTAATCCTCTCTCCAGATGGCAGCAAAGCGACAGGAGTGCGGAGATTAAAAGAGATTGTGAGGTCATACGGGTGACAGCACCATCAATCGGGTTAGGAAACCCAGCACTCTATTTTCACCAAAGGTAAATGGCACCAGCTCATTTTTGCAAGTCTGATGGGTTTTGGGTCCTGGAGAAAAGCCCATTCCTACTCATTTTCCTCAGATTTGACTCCTTTAAATTGCAGAATTTCTATTTCTAAGAGACTATTTTCATTCATCTGTTAAATACTATTTCTATATTGATCTCTTAGTGTCAGACTCTTCCCTGATGTTACCATTTTCATTTTTATTGACTTTTATAACACACTGTGGCCGCTGGGTTCCTGGGGAAGCAGCTCTGACTCAGAGATAGCACACTCTGCTTGCAGTGTCCTGGAGTCCCTTTCTTCTCATTGGCGTCAACACTGCGTGGGGAAGGGGCAGCAGGATTGGGCAAAGGGAAGTGGCAGCAATGCAGTCACAGTGTGTCATGACTCAGCCTCGGATGATTCCACAGCGAGCTCTGAAGCTGGAATGGCCCCCTGAGTTGCCCCTATTTGGGGGAAAGGACTGGGCCTTTATACCCCCAAGTCAAACAGTCATCACTGTGGGCTGCTCCAGGATGCCAGGACAGGGCCCTGACTTTGGACTAGCTGGCTGTCCTCAGCCAGGCAGCTGGGAGCCATCATACTACAGCCTTCCCTGGGGGAAGAACACCTTGGGTCCTGATGGGGAAATCTAGATGGCACAGCTCAGCGCTCATGACAGACATTTAGCAGGGGCCCTCAGGATAAACTGCGCTTTGGAAACTCTTCCTTAACTCCATCAATGACTTCATAATTATCTCATCTAGAGGCATCCTTAGTCGTCCTTCATCTTTTAGCAGCATTTGCCAGTAATTTCTCCAACTTTCTCAATATTCTCTCTAAAATATAATAATGTGTGTCTCTTCCTAACATTCTGATACTTCCCTGTCTTTGGCCTCTTTCCTAATCCAGAACGACGGTCACATCTGCTGAATTTCATTCTTACAGCTTTTCCTTCAGCCGTTCCTCTCTTGGCTGTCTCAGTCATCTTCGTGGCTCCAAACAGAGCCCCCACAGGAAAGGGTCCTTATCTGCAGGGGTGACCCTTGATCTCTATTCGGAGCTCTAGTCTGGCGTTTCGAATCACCTGTCCACTTCAAACTCAGCATGCCTCAAATCCAACGTGCCCTGGTTCTCAAACCAATCCCCCCACCCGACTTCCCTTTTTCTCCCCACTTTTCTGTCTTCCTAATCATTATGCTTGAGATCTGCTGTTCATTTGGAACCCCTTCCTATGCCTCAGTTACCTTCCTATCCTCACCAAACCTTCTAAGTTCATCTGTCGGAAATATCTGCCCCTTTTGTTCTATTTCCACAACTGGTATTTGTTCAGGCCATTATCACATCACATCTGAACTACTACAGTAATAAAGACTTTGGAGACACCCCTTCAATTTGTGTAGTATTTATTATATAAAGTGCCTGGCACTGATCTAAGCACATTATATATAACATTAACACATTTATTTCTCATAACAACCCTATGAGGTGGGTACTATTATTAACATTCTATAGATGAGAAAACTGAGGCACAGAGAGGTTAATAGCATGCCAGAGGTCACAGAGCTAGTAAGTGGTAGCACCAGAATTAGGAACCCCAGCAGCCTGGCTCTAGAGTTTGTGCTTGGTTGCTGGTCATATTATCTTCATCATCTTCCTCATTATCACTCTTGCATAAGAGACTTAGCAATCACTCACTGCCTCCTATCTCCTGCAAGATTAATTTGAGGTGTGTCTATCTTACTTCCTTCCCCAAGTTGATTGAATGCTTTCTGAGGGCAGAGATCATGTCTTATTCTTCTCCAAACCTCCTTGTAAACAACAGGAATGTGGTGAAATTCATTGATTGAGTTGTTTGAAATGCCACATCAGCAGCCTCCTAATAGGCGTCTCAGGTTTCACACTTGCAGTAATTCTCCCTGTAGCACACAGAATGACCTATTTAAAATGGAAAGCAGATTTAATTAATTCCCTGTTCAAACCTCTCCAGTGGATTCCTGTAAAATAAAAAATTCTCACCATGAATGGCTCTGCATCATCGGGCTCCTTTCTAATTCTCAACCTCATCCCTCAGCCACCCTGGCCTTGGGTACTGCTAACATGCCCCAGTGTCCCCCCCCCCCCCAGCCTCCCGCCCCAGCCCCTGACCCCGCCCCCGCCCCGTTCTCACGCTTGCCCCGCCCCTTGCCCGGCAACTCCTCCCACCGACTTTCCTCCTTTCTTTCCTCTTCCTCCTTCTCTCCATTCCATTCAGTGTTCCTTTTCTGTCTAAAATAGCATCCTCCTCCCATGATTCGCTACTTCCTTCCCCTGCTCTGTTGTGATTCGTAGCTCTCCTGATAGTATCAATCTCTACTTGACACTGTATTTTATAGTTATTTCTTTATTTTCTGTTTCTCCTTTTACAATGTAAACTCCCATAAGGCAAAGACCTGTCTGTCTTCTTTAACATCTTATCCCCAGAGCCTAGAACAGTGCCTGGCACACGGTAAGCCTCAACAAATATCTGCTGCCTGAATGAATGAATTGGGGAAAGCAGGGAGTCTTAAAATGACGGCCATTGTGTCCATTCGGGGCTCTTGCTCCTTCAGCCGCCAGGGGGCTCTACTCTCTAGAATTCAGAAGGGCACACAAGTACCTTCATTGTGGTTCACCTGAAATGCTGCCTCATAAAACCAGAAATACCCACCTCCTCCTTTTTCCCCTCCAAGTAGGATTGTGCCAACCCAGGCAAATATTGAACTTTGTGTTAACAAACAAGTTTTGATTTTTATAGGTGGTCCTTCCAGGATTTTTCGGTTTTGCCTTTTGGAAGGTGTAAGGTTTGCTGCTAGAAACGACACTTTTATTCACTCACAAAGACACATGGTCATAAATAAAAATATATAGAAGCAGCGGGACCATAGCACAGCAGTAATGTGAGTTTATGTAAGTACTTAAGCCCCACAAATTAAACAGCTGGCTGAATGAAGCCAATCAATTACGTTGTGTGTTCACATCCTTTTGAAAGGGAGACACTGCTGTCTGGATTTTTTTTTTTTACTGAACACTTTCTCCTCAATAACCTGGCAATGTAACATGTCTTGTTGGGAACAGATGTCAGAAATATATTGGTAAATGTAACATCTTCTTTTGGCAAATAAATCCCCCCCTACCTAAAATAGGTGGTTTTAAAGTTTGTATCAATTTAGAAATTGAAAAATCCCCACTGGAAGAAATTGCTAGTACATTTGAATGGACTTATTGTCTCTTGCCCATTTCCTTTACCGTAGATTCTGGCAGGAGTGCTAGCCTCACTGCCAAGACAAAAAGAACCATATATTATGGCTCTGGCTCTGCCAACACAAAGTAAAGCGAGTTTGGCAACACTGAACCATTGTTGGGAAGGCCCAGGTATAGTCGTAAGGACATTAATATGGCTTGTATTCTGTTACTTATGTCTGTTTCTGTACAAATGGCCCTTAATTTTGTACACAAGAAAATTCGCCTCCCTCGTCAGGCAGCAGTTTCCTGGAAAAACCACAGTAACCTTCTGTAAATGAACCAGAGTAAATGGATTCTTGTAGAAGAAGGAGCAAAGAACTCATGGGAATGCACAGTTTACCTCTACGGAGAAGGCTGCCTATCAGGGTGTTTTTAACAAGCAGAATCCCTCGTTGCAATCTTAGTTTCCTAACTGTAAATCTATTTCAGCCCAGATATTTTGGTTTCTTCCTGGAAAAGAAATAACTGAAATCACTAACTCTAGGCAGGGGAAAATGAACCCTGTGGCTCATATGGGCTTAGGAAGCAGGGAAAGAAAGGTGTATGCTGAGTCTGGTGACCTAACTCAGCAGCTATTGGTCAAAGGGATTCCTTGGAAGGGAGAGCTTCGTATCTAACTGTGTTAAAATAAAATGATACACATCGTTAGTTGATGTTTGCCCAGTGTGGGCAGAGATCCTTACCAGGCGGTGTGTGGGGGCAACAATTACATTAACAAAATAGGCACCATTCCTGCCCTCAGAGAGCTTATGAAAGTGTGCATGTAGTGTATTGTACACTTGAAAGAGGCTTAAGATCATTGCCAAGCATGATACTAATGATAGTGACCCAGATTCATCTATTTTAGGAAAGTGTGGGTCTCGATCCCAGTTTTTAAAACTGAAATTGGGCTGAGTTTGGTTATATCTGATCTCCAGAAAGCACACCACAATACTGTACAGCCAAAAGTATTTAGCAACATGGCAGCCCGCCTGAGCACAAAGGCACCTCTCCATAAGTGAGATCTGGATGGGTCAGAAGGTAGGTCTACATATTTTAGTACGTATTAAATGGCAGTGCATTCATTTTCCAAGGTGTTTACTGAGCGCCTGCTATGTGTAAAGTGCAGAGCTAGGGCCCTCAAGTTATTTATGAGTGAAAAGAGGATATGCCATGTATATACATTGCTAAAATAGAACAGACACAGGGATACATGTCTTGAGGGAGGTATGTATGAAGTAGTGAGGATTCAGAGGAAGGGGGATCACTCAGGGATGAGAAGCCTGGGGAAACTGTTGACAGCAGGCAGATCTAGGACAAATAGGACTTGAACGCTTTGGAGACAGGCATGGGCTGGGGCTGAGTCCAAAGTAGTAACATCTTCTGAAGCTTCGGTTCCCCTGTGTTTGTGTATCAGATGCCCAGCTAGAACTCCATGTTGGTAAATCAAATGCAAGACGTCAGCTGACCCGCCAAGCATCAGCCAAACATCTTCCCCCATTCATTGCTCCTCTGCCTGCCTAAACTTCAGTACTATTGCTTCAGGTTATTTTAGTTCACTAGTTCGAAAGCCATTTCTTCTAGTAGGAGCTGGTGAATAAATGGTGTCTAATTACCCAAATTATTATATTATTGGTGTCTAATTACCCAAATTATTATATATTATTATTAATTGTATAAAGAATTATACAAATTCTTTTATATCTTCCTTATATACGATGACAGCTGTCACCCAAGCTAAAAAGATTGTGGGCCTTTTTACAGATGTGGCACTACCCCGTTCTGAACAGAATGAAAGCCCTGGAGCTTTATGCTTTTGCACCACTGACTCACATGATGGTCCTCATACTGTTGTGTGGAAAACTGAGCAGTGGAAACTGTCTGTGTGTGTCCTGCTGCTGAAGCAGCAAACTGATTCACATGACTTGAGGGAGAAGTAGAAAATGGAAGACAGCAAATGATACTTGAGTTTGGGGGATGGAACTTCCTGTCTGAACCACTAAGCCTCCCAGCAGAGGTGTTAATGTCCCTGTGAGACCCAGCCTTCCCACGGACACACCCAGGTTGTGAGTGGATTCAACATTGCCACAAGGAACCTCATTTTACGTAAAATGGTAAGATGGCAAGATCTGGGAGCATAGTGAGACCACCAACCAGGAATAGAGGCTTGCTCCCACATAACTAAAAATGGACTTACTTGTCTTTGACATGGAAATGGTACGATAGAGAGCTTTTGAGATGCATAAGGACTCCAACAGTAATATTTCAAAACCAGAAAAGGGCTTGACACAGACTGGATGCTTTACGAATGTCATTAATGCCATCTTCACGCATCAAGGGCAACTTTACAGAGAGCTTCCTGCTCCTGTCCACCTAGGACTTATGCCCTTCAGTGATCCGTATTTTCGAATAAATCAAGGTGTTACCTCACTTTAACATAATGCTAACTCATTTGTTTCCCAAACCATATAGTTTTGTACCCATTTTATGTATTTGGAATCCCTGCAGAATTCTGTTAAACCATTTGATGGAAAACAGGAAAAATCGGCTTTGCTGACTGCCGGTAGACTTTAGCCATCACCAAACAACCTGATGACTGAACATTTTTTTATCATTGTTTCTGCATTTATGAGAACTACCCACCTGCTTTCATGGTTCATCAGTGGTGCTGCAATAAGTCATTATTCCACCTGAATTCTTCCAAAATCTGTTTCTAGATGTAGAGTCACGGGTCTACCTGGGTTTGTCCCTTGGTAAATCTGTAATTACTATTTCTACCTACCTTTGCTGACATCCCTTCTCTGCCTCCTTCAATTCTCCTTTTCACCAGAAGTTTGTTTCCTATCTCCATGTGGATTTTTCATTGGGGATTGTTTCTAATCCTTAATTCTCCCACACTCTAGCTGAGCTAAAACTGCTGCCTCTTTTCCGATATGCAGAAAGAAATGTGGCTCCACCCTGCATTTCCTCAGACTCAGCTAGTTATGAATTTAGAACCTCGGAAACAATTACAAAACATTCTTCAAAAGAAAATAACATCCAGGCTTCATTTCATTATCTGGGACAGCATTATGTGCTACTTCTGCTAAAAGGCATAAAATCCATATTTTTGTTTGAAAAAAATGGGCCTACTTTTATGCAGCACCCAAATTTAATTACTCTTAAAGCTTTTTAGGATCCCAGATGAAAGATGCTACTGCAGTGTAAAGTTCTAATATTATTTATTTTCCTAGGCATCAACATTAGTTGGTTTCTCCTTTCTGGAAACCTATTTATCATTTGTATAAATACCGTATTTGGGGAGCTTCCTGCATTAGGTCATCTCCTGTCCTTTTAGTGCCCTTGATGTTCATTATGCTTTCCTAGCGAGGCTTGCTGAGACATTAATGCAGTGGCCTTTCCTGTTTTAATACTATAGAAGGTCTTTAACGTTATTTATTGCTATTGAGATGAGATTTGACAATTATTTTTGGTTTTGCCTTATGTAAAACACTATCTTATTTCTTACTGGGGTGATCAGACTTTTCTTCTGATGTCAGTATTGTCATTCATGAACTTTTATTGTTACTTCCTAAGGTATAAGACACTGACTAGGTTCTGGGGCTGCCAAGCAATTCCTGGGCCCTTAACCTTCTCCAAAACTTAGCTTAGATTGTGTCTCCTCTGAGAAGTTACATCTGGCATGTTCTCTCCTACCTACCCACCTTGCAGAGTATGGCAGACAGACTCTAAGGCCTTCTGTAATCCCCTCCCTTCTGTAATCCCTTCAGTATGGGCAGGACCCATGACTTGCTTCTCATAAATAAAATGTAGCAAAGGGAATGGGATGTCACTTCCATGGTCATATTATATAAGACTCTAATGTCTGTCTTGCTAAGAAACTCACTCCCTTGCTGGCTTTGATGAAGCCAGCAGCCATGTGGGGGAAGCTCAGGTGGCAAAGAACTGGGGGTGGCCTCTAGCTAATGCCAGCAGGAAACTGAAGCCTTCAGTCTAACACTCAAGAAGGAACTGAATGCTACCAGCAACCACATAAGCTTAGAAGTACATCCTTCCACAGTAGAGCCTTCAGATGAGGACCCAGCCCTGGTCAATAGCTTGACTGCAGCCTTACAGAGGACCCAGCTAAATTATGCCTGGGCTTCTGACCCAAAACACTGTGCTATAATAAATGTGTACAGCAGTCCCCTCTTGTCTGTGGGAGATACATTCTAAGATGCCTAGTGGATGCCTGAAACTGTGGACAGTGCTGAACTCTATATATACTATGCTTTTTCGATCTGATAACCGAGATGGCTACTAAGTGACTAGCAGGTGGGCGTGTACAGGGTGGATACACTGGACAAAGGGATGATTCACTTCCTGGGCAGGTTAGAACAGGATGGTGCAAGATTTTATTATGATACTCAGAATGGTGCACAATTTAAAACTTATGAATTGTTTATTTTTGGAATTTTCCATTTAATATTTTCAGACTACAGTTGGGTATCTGAAAACATGGATAAGAGGGGACTAGTGTATTGATTTCAGCTGCTAAATTTGTGATAATATTGTTACAAACCAATAAAAAACTGATATATGTAGCTAATTTCTCCCTCTTCTATGGGCTGTACGTATATTGTACATAGCTCTATCAGTGTATTTAGATAGTACTGCAATCTTTATTTTTGCATGTCTGGCTTCCCCATATATGATGAGGACCATAATAATAATCACTGAAGCAGAGTAGAAATGTACATTGAATCTCTCAAATTTGCAAAAAAGAAAAAAAATAGCTTGCTTTTATTTTCTCTAACTGCTTTCATCTTAGTCTCAAGTCCCTCTTGTGATGATGGCAATGTGGTGGGGTGCGGGGAAGAAGAGGAGTTACTTAAACTTGCCAATGAACATAACTTTTCAAACTGGTTGGCTTGGTCTTTAGTTAGTCAAATTCAAGAACCAAATTCCCTTATCAGAGCTGTTTCTCTCCTTTTAAAGCTTTCCTCTTATTCTTCCCCTAAATTTTGTCACGTGTAGAGAAGGTTCACACACCCTCATGGCAGTGGGAGAAAATGGCTGGTTCAGGTGATGGTCCTTGTGCTGTTGTCTGTGTTCGTGTGGCCTTCTCAGAACTGTGAATTCTTCTCCTTGTTTCCACACATCCTGCTGGTATCTGCCGCTGAAGGCTGCAGCTCTTTGGCCTGATCAGGAGCTGGTAGGCTTCTTTTTGCTGACTGAGCTCCACGTTGACCCTTGCTGGCTCTGCAGATACTCTGTCCGTTCTGTGGTCTCTGCTGTGGGTCACTTTGACACTAGCCTTGCCAGCTGTATGGCAGTCCTGTTGGCCCTTGGTGGTCACTTAGCTTCTGTGTCACCTGTTGGGAGAGTCCACGGGATTGTCTCTATCCCTTTCATGCCACAAGGGAGCTAGGTGAGACTTTGAACTCTTTGTGGCACATCTTGGCAAGGAATTTGGCCTTCTTCCACAGTTCCAGAGAAGTGGCTCAAGCCCCAGCTACTTTCACCTTCTCTCCTATTTTGCATCGTGCTCTTATGGCCAGTGTAAGGCCCAGAGAAGAGGCAGTTCTGGGTCTCTGAGAGATTCAGGTGGAGTCTTCTCCAAATCTTTCTCTGTTACCATCACTTCTCCTGGAAGGGCCTCAGATTGCTCCTTCTCCCTGGTGGGGACGCTCTCTTAATGTCATTTCCTTCTGCTTTCTTTCTCTATCCTAGATGGGACTTTCTCTTTTCTTCTCTGGGACACGAAGCCTCATGGCTTAGCCTTGAGAGTATTATGCTACAGGAAAAGAAATCACTTACCAATTAAGAGAGATGTATCAGGAATTAATTAAAAAATATTATCTCTATTAAAATTTATCCCATAAAGGAAAAGATGAATATATTTTACTCCACTGACTTTAAGAACTTATATCATCAAAAGATTCCATAAAGAGATTGAAAAGACAGGCCACAAATTGGGAAAAGATATTTACACACATATAAGTGACAAAAGGTTAGTATCCAGCATATACAGAGTATGCCTAAGAATAGAGCAGAAAAACAAACTACTTACTATAAAAATAGATATAGGAAAAACAGGAATTCTACAGGAGAAACATGAATGGCCAATAGATATATAAAAAGATGTTTAACCTTATTATTAATCAGTGAGTTGGATATTAAAACCACACTGAGGTACTATTTACACCCATCAGATTGGCAACAATTTAAAAGTCTGACAATGTCTAGTGTTGGGCACAATGAGGGACTCTCATATTTGGGATGGGAGCACAGATTAGTACAACCACTTCCAAAAACAAGTTGGTATTGCCTAAGTAGAGTTGAATACCTGCACACCCGGTAACTGCACTCATAGATCCTGAGAAACTCTTGTACCTAAGCAAAAAGAGACCGGCAGAAGAATGTTCACAGCAAAGATTTGGAAACAATTCAAATGACCATCAACATGAGAATAGATAAATAATTAAATTGAGGTATATTTATACAATATAATACCATTCAGCAGTGAAATGAAATGAATGAACTATAGCTACATAGTCAATATGTATGAATGTCAGAAACACATTGCTGAGTGAAAAAGGAAAGTCACAGCATGAGGGAGAAAAGGCAGGCATGAGTCCTTTCATCTGAAGGTCAAAAACAGGCAAAACTGAGAAATATTTTGTTTAGGATACGGATATTAAACCTAAAAAGAAAAACAAGGTAATAAGACATGATAAAGATTAACTCTGTGGGAAAGAGAGGAAGGAGGGAAAGCATTTTGGGGTGAGCACCCCAAGGCTTCACAGGTAATGGTAACTTTCCATTCCTTAAGCCAGGGCTGGCAAACTTTTCCTGAAAAGGACCAGTGAGTAACTATTTTAGGCTTTGTAGGCTTTCTGTCACAAGTACTCAACTCTACCATTGTAGCATAAAAGCAGCCACAGAAAATAGGTAAAGATTGAGTGTGGCTATGTTCCAATAAAACTTTATTTATGGACATCAATTTGAATTACATATAATTTTCACATGTCAAGAAATATTACTCTTCTTTAGATTTTTTTCCTATTTGAAAATGTAGAACCATTAACTTGTGAGTCATACAAAAACTGGCAGAGAGCCATCAGAGTTATATACATATATTGTATGTGTGTGTGTATGCTTTTGTATGTTTGATACTATTTATGAGAAAACTTTTTTTAAAAATAGAAAATTGTTGTCCATCATATACCATCATCTTTTTAACATCTGCTTTGTGCCAGGCACCCTAGTAGGGCTGTATATATTATTTTTAATTTTGGCAATAGGCATGAAAGGTAGGTATTTTTTTATTCCTTTGAGATGATGAAACTAAGCCTCATGGAGGTTAAGTGATTTGAACAGGCCCACAGGAAGTAACAGCAGACTAGAGAGGGGAACTCAGGTCTGTCCCAAGCCTACACTCTGTATATTTGATCATTCTGTGTCCCTGAAAACAACTTGTATTGTATTAATCTCTGCACCCCTGTGCCCAGCTCAGAGCCTGGCACGTAGCAGGCATTCCTTAAACATTTGCAATATGCTGCTTCCTCATCGCCCACTCTTTCTTCTACCGAATTTCAATCATTTCACTTGGTTAGAAATTGGTACAAATGAGTGCCATAGTTCATTTTGTGTTGCTATAACAGAATACTACAAACTGGGTCATTTACAAAGGAAAGAAATTGAAAGTTAGAAGGAAAAGCATTAATTCTTCACTTTCACTCCTAGAGGAAAGGCTTAGAGCATTGGCAGCAGCATCCTCGTGCTGGAAAGACACTTTACTTTTTAGGATATTTTTAGATTCGAGAAAAAATTGAGAAGATATTAGTACAGAGAGATCCCACATAGCCCCTTCTCCCAGTTTCCCTGTTATTAACATCTTGCATTAGTGCAGTACATTTGTTAAAATTAATGAAACAATATTGATACATTATTACTAACTAAAGTCCATGATTTACATAACGTTTTACTGTTTGTGTTGTACAATTCTATAGGTTTTGACAAAAGCAAAATTCTTGTATCCATTATTACAGTATCATATAGAATATTTTCACACCTTAAAAATCCTCTGTACTTCACTTATTCATCTCTCCCCCTGTCCCTCCTGAACTTCTGGCACTAAAAATTAACTCAAAAGGGATCATAGACTTAAATGTAAGCACAAAACTATAAAACTCTCAGAAGATAAAATAGGAGAAAATCTAGTTAGCCTTGGGTATGGCGATGACTTTTTAGATACAGCACCAAAGGCATGATCCATGAAAGAAATGACTGATAAACTAAACTTAATTAAAATTAAAAACTTTTGCTCTGTGAAAGACACTGTCAAGAAAATGAAAAGACAGGTCACAGACTGGGAGCAAATATTTGAAAAAGACATATCTGATAAAGGACTGTTATCCAAAATATACAAAAAACTCTTAAAACTCAACAATAAGAAAACAAACAACCTGATTTAAAAATGGGCAGAAGATATGAACAGACACCTCACCAAAGAAGATATACAGATGGTAAATGAGCACATGAAAAGATGCTCAACATCATATATCATTAGAGAATTGCAAACTGAAATAACAATCAGATACCACTACACATTTATTAGAATGGCTGAAATCTGGAACATTGACAACACCAAATGCTGGTGAGGATGTGGAGCAACAGGAACTCACGTTCCTTGTTGGTGATAATGCAAAGTGGTACAGCTATTTTGGAAGACAGTTTGGCAATTTCTTACAAAACCGAACGTATTTTTATCATACTATCCAGCAGTTGTGCTCCTTGGCATGTACCCAAATGAGTTGAAAACTTATGTCCACACAAAAACCTGTGCATGGATGTTTACAACAGCTTTATTCATAATTGCCAAAACTCAGAAGCAATCAAGATGTCCTTTGGGGGGTGAATGGATAAATAAACTGGTACATTCAGACGATGAAATATTATTCAGGATGCAGAGAAAAGGGAACTCTTATACACTGTTGGTGGGAATGTAAATTAGTGCAGCCATTGTGGAAAACACTATGGAGATTTCTCAAAAACTAAAATTGAACTACCATGTGACTCAGCAATCCCACTACTGGGTATTTATCCAAAAAAAAAAAAAAAAAAGGACATCAGTATATTGAAGTGATATCTTCACTCCCCTGTTTATTGCAGCACTATTCACAACAGCCAGGATATGGAATCAACCTAAACATCCACCAGCAGATGCACGGGTAAAGAATATGTGGTGTATATACACAACGGGCTTCTATTCAGCTGTACAAAAGAATGAAATCCTATCATTCATGGCAACATGGATGAGCCTGGAGGCTCGTGTTAAGTGAAGTAAATCAGGCACAGAAAGATAAACACTGCGTGTCCTCATTCATATGTGGGAGCTAAAACTTTTATGTTCATAGAAGTAGTGAGCAGAATTGTGGTTATTCGAGGCTGTGAAGGGCAAGGGGGCAGAGAGGATGGGCGAGGTTGGTTAACGAATACAAAATTACAGCTGGATAGGAGGAGTAAGTTGTAGTGTTGTATAGCACTACAGAATAAATAGCATTAACAATATTTTGTTATTGTGTATTTTAAAAAACTGGAAGAGAAGATGTTCAATGTTCCCAACACAAAGAAATGATAAATGTTTAAGGTGATGGACATATGCTAATCACCCTGATTTGATCATTACACGTATACATGGATTGACATATCACTCTGTATCCCATAAATATGTACAACTATTACATGGCAACAAAATATAAAAGGGAAAAAAAAGAATTGGTCAAACAACAACAACACACACACACACACACAATAATAGAAAAAAAAAAGAAATGAGCTATTAAGCAATAAAAAGACACAGAGAAGCCTTGGATGGATATTACTAAGTAAAAGAAGACAATCTGAAAGGCTACATACTGTGTGAGTCCAACTAGATGTCATTCTGGAAAAGGCAAAACTATGGAGACAGTGAAAAGATCGGTGGTTGCCAGGGGTTGGGAGGAGGGAGAGGTGAATAGGTAGAGCACAGGGGATGTTTAGGGCAGTGAAAAGATTCTGCACAGTAGTGTAATGGTGGATGCATGTCATTATACATTTCTCAAAATTGTATATGGAGAATTTGGACAGAAGCAAAGTAAAAAAAAAAGGACTGTTTTTTTTAGTAACAAGGTCTTGCTGTGTTGCTCAGTTTGGTCCTGAACTCCTGGTCTCAAGTGATCTTCCCACCTCAGCCTCCTGAGTAGCTGGGACTATAGGCATGCACCCAGAAAAAGAAGCCTTCAGATGCACAGTATTTTGCTTTTTTTCTATGTATTGAAAAAGACAGAAGTAACATTTTAAGGGGCTGTGGAGAGAGGGATCAGTGATGGGCTTGTACCCTCTTCACGACCTCACCAATTATATCTCTATATCTCAAAGTAGTTTACTAATATAATATATTATGTTATAGTAATATAACTATATAGTATCCTAATATAGTCTAATATAGTCTAATATATAAATTATATACTATACTAATATGGTCTAGGTTGGGCATGGTGGCTCACACCTGTAATCCTAGCACTTTGGGAGGCTGAGGTGGGAGGATTGCTTGAGGTCAGGAGTTCAAGACCAGCCTGAGCAAGAGCAAAACCCCATCTCTACAAAAAATGGAAAAATTAGCTGGGCATAGTGGTGTGCACGTGTATTCCCAGCTACCCAGGAGGCTGAGGCAGGAGGATCACTTGAGCCCAGGAGTTTGAGGTTGCAGTGAGCTATGATGACGGTACTTCACTCTAGGCCAGGTGACAGAGTGAGACCTTGTCTCAAAAAAAAAACCAACCAACCTAATAAAGTCTAATATATAATTTATATATTAGTAAATCCAGGATATAATCATTTAGTAGAAGAAAATTCTAGACATAGATTTTGGGATACTTGGATGTAACTAAGACTAGATTATGTTTAAATAAACAAAAGCTGAATGTAAAATAAAGTGTAGTCTGAATCTTTAGGATGATGTTATTGTTAACTCTAATATGTTCAATGTTGAGAGTAATTTTGAAAATGCAATAAACATAATAAATAATAGTATCCAAGAGAAGAATAAATGAAGGTCGCAAGATTTGCTGAATGCCAAAAAGTAGAGGGGCCAGCAATACAATGGATAAAATAAGATGTTGTCTTCAGCAACAATACAAAAGCAAATTCAAATAGCTTAAAATGATCTATTTTGAAGAAAGAAATCTAAACCCAAGGCACATGATTGAAAATATTAGAACAGAAGTCTTATTGCTCTCAGGGAAGGAATAAAAAGATAATCATAAATGTGGCATTGAGCCCATGGCCCCAAATTCTGTCTTTGCATTCACTCCGAGGGGTGTTTTATGGCAGGTCAAGCCTGGCTGTGGACTCCCAGATTATGCAGTTATTGAGATATCATTTATAAATTGACATAAATGTCAACAATTTTTATTTTCACCTGTGTCAGCTTTGGTGTAATGCTTTCTACAGATAATACTTAACTTGTATTGAACCCAAAGCTAATATTTTCAAGGTTTAAATCATGTCTTCACATTTTAGAGTCCTGGAACTTACAGAATGGATCTCTTATCTATGCATATATTTCTTCCATGGTTTTTAAACTTTAGCCTTAAACACTCTCAGCTTTAAAATCCAAGCCCTATATCTGTCTGATGTGTAGAAATCACACCATCCCTTGACTGTTTTGGTTTCTTTTTGCTGAACCTTTTCCAACTTCTTGATATCTTTCTGGGGTCTAATCACATAACTCTTATACAGTTTTCCGGGTAAAGATGTATCATGACTTTACATAAGGGTGGGCTAATGCTATTGCTAAAATTTAGTTCAAGGACGTAGTATACCGCAGCACTGACTGTGGGTCAGATATGCTGGACTGGATCACTGAGGTGGTTCTTTGACAGCTGGATGACATTGGATAAGTCATTTAATCTTCTCTGAGCCTCAGTTTGTCCTGTTTTGCATACCTCCCAAGGTAGTTAAAGGATCAAATGAGACAAGGTATAGACCAGCATGATGATACATATCTCTATTTTTTATGATTTAGAAATTAATATGTACTTATTGTAAAAAATAAAGTATAAAAGAAATATGCAATGAAAAACAAAATTTCTAGAAATAATGACTGGGGCTAGTTTGGTTATATTCTTTTAAGTTTTTGTCTAATACAATTATAATGTATTAATTTTTACAAAAATGAGATCATTCTACATCCTATATTTTCTCTTGCTTTTTCCATTTCATACATTGTGACATCTTTCCAGGTCAGTGCATAAAGAGCTACCACATTTGTTTTCAGGCCTCCATTGGACCCTAATTGCATGAGTGCCCCCTAAATTGTTTAACTAACTTCACAGTGGTGACTATTTGAGCTTATCTCCAATTTTTTACTGTCTGAAACAATGCTGCAACAAACAGTATTGTGCTACAATATTTTTACTTACTTGAGTGATTATTTCTGTGGATTCCTAGGAAAGAAATTGCTGGGTTAAAGATATGAGCATTTAAATTTTGATGAATATTGCTAACTTGGACAAGTGTCTTAAACATGTGGGGCTCTCCAGAAATATTCGTTATTAAACTAGCTTCTAGAAAACAAGCAGTGAGTGGAGGTTGGAAAGTGAGACTAGACACAGAGGCTGGGAACAGAATAGGGGCAGGCACAAGTCTCTTAACCTCTCTGTGCTTCAGTTTCTGCATCTGCAAAGTGGAGGTAAGAATAGTTCCCATCTGGTAGGATTGTTGTGAAGATTAAAGGAGATAATATATGTTAAGTGCTGAAAATCCTGCCTGGCACAGAGAAAGTACCATAGAATGAGAGATGTTGGTATTAGGATGATTTTAGGCCAGAACTGTAACCCTGGCACAGGCTGGACTGGCAGGTGGCCAGGGACCCCAGGGAGTCCTCCCAGCATGAGCTCTCATGGCCTATACCTGTCTTCTTTAGACATAATCTGATTCTTTTCTTCCCTGTCCATGGCCCTGTGAAATCATTTTACAATTTACCTGTGAGTTTGGCATGTGGGGAGCCAGTGGAGCTTCTTTCACTGGCCTCCTTCAGACTGTTTAAAGGTGAGGCCAGCCTTGATCCCCCTGAAAGAAGGGAGAAGCAAGCTACTATTTACTGAACCCTGCCATGTGCTAGACTTTATCACACTTAAAAAAAATATATATACATGACTTCTTTTAATCCCCACTCCACCTCGTGATGTATTACCGTCACCATTTTACAGATGAGTGATAGGAAGTATGGTGATCTTAAGGAACTTGCAAAGGCTAAGCCATTAATAAGCGGCAGAATTAGAATTTGTCCTGCTTGTTCACTATGCCCCACCGACTCTGAGCCCAGAGATGCACTTGGCCGTGTCCACACTCCTGATCAAGACCCACTTCTCCGTCTATAATTTTTAATAGCCTTCGGTGGGAAATCTTGTTCCATATCTTTTAAAGTTGAAATAGCCTTCATAGATGGTTTGGGGTTGTTACCAAGTCTGTTTATTTCCTCACCTTCCAGAGGGTCGCAGAAGCCTTAGTGTGACTGCGTCGACAGGCCCTTCTGTAAGTGTTCAGCGGCCCCAGTTCTTTCCATGTACAGCACCACACAGAAGGGGTTGGAGTGTGGTTGCCAGAGTCTTCTCTGCACAGGGGACCTTTGTCCTTCCTCCGGTGGTCACTGTTGGTTGTGTCCTTCCACTGGACCACTGGGAGATAGGACTGTTCCACTTTCCTATTTAGACCAAAGCACAGCGTTCTGAGTCCCTCCGTGCTCCTTTAAGTCACCTTGAGCAGCTGTTCCCCATTGTGACAGTCAGATGGCATGGATGTCTCTGTAAGCTCTTGGGTGCCTCCCATGCATTTAAAAGATTATTATCTTTTTCTGCTCCTTCAACTCTCGTTTACTCTTGAAGGGCAACACTTCCCCTTGCTTCCTTTGGGTGAATTTCAGTTTTTAAGCTGGCGGCCCCCTGGCCTTAGCAGCCTACTGTAACTCTTTAGTCAAATGAGCAGTGACTGGCCTTTGCATCGGGCAGTTGGGGCCTGTTGATCTGCACAACTCTCTTTTCAGGTCTTTCAATAAGTAATGTTAAAATAAGATCAAAACTTCCTGAGGATTCTTTTCTAAACTCTTCCTTTTGGAGTATCCAAAGAAGTGCCGGGATAGTCTTGACGTTTCTCTCAAATAGAGTGAGGTTCTGGTGATTTTTTTCTTTCTTTCTTTCTCTGGAATGGTGACTCTAATCTTCCTTTCATACTATACTTCCTGCATGCTTTCCTGTTTATTACTTGGAACTATAGCTAATGCATTTCCTTTCCTTGTGGTTTCTAAAACTACCTGTACTTGGAAGCTATCATTTAACTCTCTCATCCACGTGAGACTGGCTGAGTTTGCCCATTGAGGAGCCTGGCTTCAGCGACAGCCATGATTTGAAAGGCGCTGGGGAGGATTTTTCCCCCAAACCTTCTGTCCTGCATCTTCATTCATTCAGTAAATATTTACTAAGCATATTCTATGTGCTTAACATAAACTGAGATGTAGCAATGAATGGATCTTGTAGACAGGCAAGGTCCTTGCTTGTGTACAGCTTGCATTCGACAGGATGTTCATGGGGGGTGAGACATGTGGGGAGACAGGTAAGCAAGCAAAGGGGTCTGGGTGGTGTCAAGTGTGATGAAGGCACCAGAAAAGGGGCTGTGGCAGAATGTGATGGGGAGGGAACTTTACATCAGGAGAGGACTCTCTGAGGAGGTAATATTTGGGCTGACACTTAAATGGTACAAAGAAGCCAGAACCTTTGGCAAACCCAGGTTAGACCTTTCCAGGCAAGGGAACCAGCAAGTGCAAAGGCCCTGAGGCAGGACAAGTTTGGTTTATTCAGAAAACTGAAAGGAAAACAGTGTGGCTGGGCAGAGTTAGCAAGGACAAGAAAGAAAGGAGATGAAATCAGAGTGGGGTCATATTTTTTAGCTGCCTTGAGGTCAAGATAAGAAATGCAGATTTTATGTCCACTGTGCAATGCAGTCCTTAGAGGAGAGTGCCATGATCTAAGGTATGTTTTCAACAGGGTACTCTGGCTGCTGAATAGAACATAGAGGAGCAAGCAGGAAATCAGAGACAAGTTGGGAGGATATTTCTAGTCCTGATAGGAGATGCTGGTGGCTTAGATGAGGAGAGAGCAAGAGGTGTATGGGTTTGGGATGTATTTTGGAGGCAGAGCAGACAGACTTACTGATGAATTAGACGTGGGGGGTAAGTCAAGACAAGAATCATGAACACCGCCTAGGTTTTTGGTTTGAGTGGCTGAATAGACAGTAAGACTGGGGAACACGGGAGGAGAAACTGGTTGTGTGTGTTGTGTTTGGGGAGTTTAGACCAGCAGTGTCAAGCAGGCATTAGGCTCTAAGAGTCTGGAGCTCAGGGGGAAGCTCTGTGGATGCCTAACTTTATGTCCCTTGTGCCAGGAGTAGGGCTCTATCATATAGAGCCCACAGCAGGAACACAACACTTGGACATGGAAGACACTTCCTAAGTGCTTAATGGATTGAATTGTTCTCATGAAAATGTAAATATGCCCCCAAAGTGATAACTCATTATGTGTCGGTAGTCGTTCTTACTTAGTATGGACTTACATGTTTATTTTATGACAGTGGTTTGAAAGCTGATGTTTAAAAAGGGATCATGGAAAGACTTTAGCAGTGCTGGACTCCTTCAAGGGGATAAGCTGAGCCTTGTGACTCTGGTCAGGAAGGAGGGGAAGGATGCTAAAGAGAAGCAGGAAAATGCTGCAGCAAATGTAACTTTGCCTAGGGCTACTGTAATTTCTTCATTTTCAGATGAAGTACAGTCTTTTTCAGATGTATAATCACTGCCTGACTTTTTAAAAAAACCAAAAATAAGAAACCCAACAACAAATGGCTAATTTTACATAATATTTCCAGTTGTTTCTTTATTCTAGTAAGGTGTTCTATTGCATGGTTTTATTATGATGTTTTTATAATGTATAGAATTTCTACCCACAGAGAGATTCATAAAATGCTTTGCTTACCTGGGAACAGTTTTGTTTAATAATACAATAAAAACCTGACTAACTAGTCCTCTGTGAATTAGTGGAGTATGTCTCCATCCCATTTTTGAGGAAATAATCTTCAATAAGCACTGAATACTCACTCCATGACAGGTGTTGTATTTAGTACTCAGTTCTGAGTTAAAGCAACTGGGCTTTATCTCAAAGTCTCTCTGGGGCTGGTGTGGTGGAGACTCAGTGAAGTTTTGGATTAAAAAAAATAGTTTTAAAGCAAGGCCAATAACAACTAGTGAAACTGTTCTTTGCAGTTTTGTTCTTTGAACCAAAACTAAATGAAACAAACCAAAGGCTTCCCTGTTAGGCTTTTGGGTAACTCTCTATTCACTGGACTTGATTTCTCCATGTGGGAGGTGTGACTCTTCCTCCTCTGCGCTCGTGCAATTACTGTTACATTGCTTTGATTTTCTAAGTGGAAAGAAATCTTACTCTGTGTCCCTGTGACCATGGTAAGGAGAAGTGTAATCCTGGTGATGTTTTGAGGATCCCTTCCCCTTGTTCAAGAATGAAGGTAAAATCATGACTCTCAAATAAATATAAAATGAACAATGTGGAAGATTTTACGTAGCTCATTAATGAATGAGGAAACAGTAAGATGTTACTATTGGTTCAAAGGTGAATTCAAAATTATACAGTATATAGGTCATCAGGAATGCTGAAATGAATTTACAAAGAAATCCCAAACTGTTCAATATCAACAGGGCAATAGTCAACTGTGTTCCACCAGACAAAATTCATTTGCATTTCAGTGGACAAGAATCACTTGCGTTACTGGTATTAGTATTAGTTTCCTAGGCCTGCTGTAACAAAGTGCCACAATCTGAGTGGTTTAAAATACACAAATATATGTCTTATGGTTCTAGAGGCTAGAAGTTCAAAATCAAGGTGCTGTAAGGGCCAAGCTCCCTCTGAAACCTTCAGGGGAGAATCCTTCCTTGTCTCTTCTGGCATCTGGTGGTTGCTGGCAGTCCTTGGCTTGCAGCTGCAGCACTTCAATCTCTGCCTCTGTCATCACATGGCATTCTCCCCTCTTGTGTCTGTATCTCTGTGTCTCTTCTCTTCTTATAAGGACACCATTTATACTGGATTAAGGGCCCACTGTACTCCAGTATGACCCTTCGTAAGTAATTACATCTGCAAAACAGCCCTGTTTACCCACAAGGTCACTTCCTGAGGTACTGTGGGTTACGACTTCAACACGTCTTTTGGGGCCACACAATTCAACCCATAACATTATCCATTTTCTACAATTACAGAGTTGCAAAACAGCTCAAAGGCGATGAAAGATGTGTTAGATAAGATACCATTTTTTGCCCATTTCAGTCTTTTGCAATTTTTCCTGACATTCTTCTTAGGGTTGTCCAAAAATTTGGGGATATTTTACTTTTTTAAGAGACAGGGTCTTGTTCTGTCTCCCGGGCTGGAGTGCAATGGCATGATCGTAGCTCATTGCAGCCTCAAAATCCTGGGCTCAAGGGGTCCTCCCACCTCAGCTTCCTGAGCAGTTGGGACTAGAGGTATGAGTCACCACACCCAGCAAATTTGGGGATCTTTAGTCCATGCTGGTCTCCACTGATATGCTTGCTTAAAGGCAAGAAGCTTTATTGCTCTGGGCTAGTTGGGTAGGGAGGCCTTGGCTGAGGCTCAGAGCCCCAGTGCTAAATCCAAGTGCTGCCTTAAGCTTGCCAGGTAACCAGGCACACATTTCTGAGGTTGCGCCCCTGCTCAGGGTGCTGCATGGGTAAAGCTAGTGTCTGCTGTTCCTGAAATGGCCAAATTCTACTCCCTTCTTAGCCGTGGGCGCATCTACTACCTGCCCTGCCTTTCATGCAAATTTACCCTTTCCTGGCAAATCTCTCAAGGCACCTGTAGAGACTCTTAGTCTTTCTGCTCTGGGGTGAGAGTGGAAAGATGAGTTTCTCTTTCTGACTCATCCCTGCTCCATATATTCACTGTACCTGCACAGTGAAAATTGTGAGATGGGCTTTTGCCGTTGGAATAGTCTGAGTCAACAGCTATGCTGCCCTTGGAGACTGGAGAATAGCCTGATGAATTCAAGAAAGGTTGATGTGGAAATGAACAGTGGTTTCCAGTTCACCTTGAGTCAAGAGCAGAGCACCCCTTCCCTCGCATTCTGATAATGACGGTTTTGTGATGTTGCTCCTTCAATTGTTGCTCTCATGTAAAACCATCTCCCGTCCTCTCTCCCCTGCTCACTGTTCATCTGGAGAGCAATGGTGTCCAACTGGTGAGCACAGGAGTGCAGTTCCACCACTTTTTCAGACTTCTGCAGGAACACCTATGGGCTCTGGCCGTGGGTAGAGGTCAGGGATGCTGCTAAACAACCCGAGACGCACCAGGCAGTGCCCCCTGCCTAGCCCCAGCAAAGAATTATCAAGTCCAAAATGTCAATAGAGCTGAGTTTGAGAAACCTTATTTTAAAAGAAAGAAAAGAGACAATTGCATTTTAAAATTACAAAATAATATATTATCTTTATGGAAAAAATTAAAAATGTAGATAATCTAAAAAGAGAAATGTAAACCTCTTGAATTCCCAGAAAAAGCACATTTTCTGCTAAGTTTAAAATTTTTTTTCTTAAAGACATTAAGAATAAATTGAATCCTTTCTCATTCTCAGTAAAACTTAGAAGCAAAATATTTATTTCTGTTCATTTATAAAATTCAATTGGATGGAAGCAAGTTGGCCCAAGTTTTTATGGGATATTTGGAGGAAAAAGCAAAGTTACAAATAAAGACTAAACCTGTTTCTTTCATGCATGGACTGATTCCAGATGTATTTCTAGATATAGAAATGCCACCCAAATGCAGAGAAGAGAACCTTGTCAGTGATGCAGGAAACCTGGGCCTCCTCCCCTTGCAGCACCTTGCTGGAGTGTGAACACACAGTGGCAGTAGACAACAGTGCTTCGGTAGGAGAAGGAGGCTGGCAATAGTTGCTATTTTTAAGATGGAAGGCTTCTAAAATAGTAAGATGTTAAAATAATGACCTGCAAAAGGGGAGAAGCCCTTTTGTGGAGTTAAAAGCCAGAGACAATGTGGCACCAACCTGGGAGTGTCTCTGAGTGACAGTTTGGCCGTGTGGGGATACAGGAGCGTAGGCGGCTTGTTGTGCACAGGGGTGTGGACTTCAGTAGGACTCTGTGCCTGGCAGCAGCTAAAAATTCTAGCTGAGTGTGAGCTGATGAGCGTGGTTATAGTGAGAAGCAAGCCCTTGTTAGCTCCCTTCTGCTCCGGAGTATCTTTGAGAGATGGAGTGTTGAGGGGACCAAACGCATGCCCTCAACAAGAACTTCTTGAGCTCCCAGTCTGTGGAAGGCTCTGTGCTGGGGTGGGTGTCAGGCGGCACAGAGATGAATCAGGTTTTTGTCTAAATTGAAGAAGACATGGAATTTGTTAAGTCTGGGGCCACCTCTTTACTTTCCTAAACAGGAAGTGGCCTACTCTTGAAATCTAGGGCTGATACAGGAATTTTAGAGCTGCTTTTGTCTGAGTAGGTTGTACCAATGTATTTAGTTGTGAGTGAATCCAGGCAGGAGCTGTCAGAAATTAATCAAAAAGGCCTTTTTGCTTGTTAGAAGGAAGCACGATGGGAGGGGTCAGGGCTCCTTAGCAAGTTACTTCCCTCAGCTGGAAAGCCTCTCAGGCCATGTCAGTGGAACAGAGAACAATGCACACGAGCATAAAAGCAAATCAGTTCAGAAGGGGAGACCCTGAGGGCTGAGGTAAGGGTCAGGTGGAGCTAGAGCAATATGCTTATTTAAGTTAAAAATTTAGGTGGCATCAGTGTGGTTTGTAACAAGACAGTCTATCTTCATAACCTATCCAATTGTGTAATTTAAAAAGATTATTATGGAAAATTTCAAACATAAAAGTAGAAAGAATAGTATAAAGAAACTTACACATTTATTACTCAGTTTCACCAATTTTAATAAATAGTCTATTTTGTTTCAGTTCTACCCCCACCTACATAGTCCCCCAGTAATTCTGAAGCAAATGCCAGATATCATATCATTTGTAACTACTTCAGTATGTATCTCTAAAAAGAAATAAAATATAATTTGAATTTTAGGTATTCATATAGTGCATAGCTATGCTTTAAATGGCTGACACTGTTAATCCGAATTTACTGAGAAGGAAAAGTGTCATCTCCTCAGAAAAGGCTTCACCTGCTCCTTCCCAGGTGGTGTTAAAGGTCTTTTGTGTTTCCTTAGCACCCTGTGCATACCTTAATCGTAGCCCCCAACACATCATGCAGAAATTACTGTTTTCTTGTCTGTGTCCTTCACTAGCGTGGCATCGACATTCAACGCTCAGTAAATATCAAGTGCTCCCCGCATTTCCCAGGGTCCTTTGCAGTTAGGTTGGGGCCACGTGGCCACGTGAGGCCGATGAACTGCGAGTGGGAGTAATATGTCACTTCTGGGCTGAGGCATTGAGAAACCAGTATGCCACCTCCACGCTCGTTCTTCCCTGGAAGCCAGGTGTAGAGACAGTGGTGTTCCAATGCTGAGGAAGCCGGAAACTCTGTGTCGCTGGATGGAAGAGAGCCTTGGTGGCTTACATGGAACTTTGTATGAGTGAGCAAGAAATTTCTGTTGTGCTAAGTGACTGAGATCTCAGGGTGTATCTGTTCCTTCAGCATAAGATAGCACATCCTCACTAAGACAAACCAGACTGCAACTTCCCTAGGCCAGGGGCTATATTTTTCATCACTCTATCCTTAGTACCTCTTTATTGTGCTTGGCACTTAGTAGGTTTTCAAGAAATGTTTGGAAGGAAGGAAAGATAAAAAGAAAAAAGGAAGGAAGAAAAGAAGAAAGGATAAAAAAAAGGAAGGGGAGCAAGCGAATTTGCACTGAGGCCCCAAGATTTAATGTAAGCATTCAAATTTCTGACCCTTTGGGGATGGTAGTAAAAACAAACAAACCAACCCAGAGAGCTCTCTTTTAGATGTTTCCAGAAACCCTATCCTAAGAAGTGTATTGGACCTTATTGCCTTGCTTTACCTACTGATATGGATAGAAAACTAAGGTTTGTAAACAAATGTGTCATCAGTGCTACATTCCTAGATTTGGGAACTTGGCTTGCACCCTCTCCTGCCCATTGACATCTCCTCCTCCAGCCCTTCCTTTGCCTCTCTTGCACCTAGGCTCACTATGTGCCTCCTCTATGCCAGGCCCTGTTTCCTGTTTTGTGGACACAGTCGTCAATAAGAAAGGGCACAACCCTTGTCCTCAGGTGAACAGCCAAGTAAGAAGACAGTTTCAATACAGTGTGGCAAGTGCTGTGAGTACACCCTGGAGGGCCCCCACCTAGTCTAGGGGTAAGAGGAATGGCTTTCTAGAGAAAGTATCTCCAGCACATTGTGGAGTAGAAGTTAGTGAGGGGAGGGATTGTATCTTCAATATCTTTTTGATTGGGTCTTTACTATTCTTACCTCTTCTTTTCAGCCTTGCACTCCTGTCTACTTGGGTTTTTTTCCATGGTGCTTTGTGTACTTCCTCCTGCACTTGGAGGGAAACAGATTATCATTCTAAGTATACATGGGGAAAAATTCACAGTCTAGTTTCCACCACCAGCGAAAAGTCCCTGGGAGACACGCCCTGCAGAGGTGTGCATACATCTGCAATATCATTAGCAATTGTGAAATACTGGCAATTTCACTCTGAGGCAGGTTCATGAACCAAATGTCAAAGATATTACCCTTGTTCCTGGAAAGGGAATTGCTGGGAGATGGGAAGGGAGGAAGTTTTCATCACAACCACTTTGTCATCTTCATTTCTCATCACCTTAATACATATGTCACCAAAAATTTAGCAGTGATAAAATTTCCTGGTCCTTTTTTTTAGATCCATCTAGAAAAGATGACCATGTAGCTCCAGTAGATGTGTCTGTGTACACAGAGAACTGCAGTTAACATCCTAAAATCAACTTCAGCTGTTACCTAGCTAGGTTTGGGATTAAGAGAGAGTTTAGATTTTTCAAAAAGTGCAATGGAGTTTGCAGAATCCTGCAGCTCCCATTTAGTTTTGGCCTGACCCCTTCAGTATGTGCAGATAAGTCTAACCAGTCTGGAGCCTCATCCCAGATTGGACCTCAGAAGAGTCTAACACCAGGCTGGGCTCCATCCAATGGAGCTGCACTTTTTTCTCCTAAATTGGTCCATTCCCTGTGGTTAAAGGTTGAAACTTGACCTTAGCAATATGCCAGAAGTTATGCTGACCTTTAAAAGAAACTACCTCCTGATTAGCCTTGGCAGAAATGGGAACCTTTTTAAAGAATCCTCTTTTGCACTTGGCCTATGTTTGGGAGAAAAGGCTTATTAGTTTGAGGGATATGGAGGAAATTCTAGGGAAATTCCTGTCTGCTCCTCTTTGCTTCTCTTAAGTAAATTCAGTCGTGCTGTAAAGGAGACCAGCTTTGTTCCCCGAGAGAGAATTTTCAGAAGGAAGGACACCTACTTCTATTAAAATGCCTGTAACTCTGATGTTGCTTCTGCCCTGCACAGCACAGGGCAGTGGCAAATATTCAGTGGGAAAGCCAAAAGCATGAGAGAGTCATTTTCTCTTTTCAAAAGTGGGTTTTTCCAAGCTATCCATTTTTACAGTATAGAATAAGACTTAGAGATGTAATGAAGTTATTTCTAGACGAGAAGCAAAAGTAATTTATTTTATAGTCATAAAGCTTTAATGTTGACATATTTTTATTTAAAAAGTATATTATTATAGAATCTATTCTACAGAAATAAACTGTCCCAGCAAATAAGGATAGATATATGAAAAATAGCAAAAATTTGAAAGCAAAATATCAATGTTTGTTGATATAGGATATTTGAATAAATTATGGTTCATCCATGCAATGGAATATTATGCAACTTTTCAGAAAGTGAGTTCAATCTGTATATATTGACCAGAAAGATATTCATGACATATTGTTACAAGAAAAATTCTTTTTTGCAGAGTACTTTGCATGATATAATCCTATCATTTTTAAAGAGACAGATCCCACGTATGTGGATATATGTTTGTATGAACCTTGAGAAAGGATGAAAGGATACATACTGGCCATTAACTTGGTTTTCTCTTGTGGTTGTGGTAGGAATAGAGCTGGGAAGAAGAGTCTGTTTATTTGTCTACAAACCACTTTTGTATTGATTGATTTGTTTCAATGGACATATTGTAGCAAAAAATAATCACAGAAAAGCTTAAGTTAAAATTAGAATGTAAGTATGAATATATAGGTTGAGATAGAAATGCAGCATTAATCTTCTCCTTGCTTGTAAATTATTACTTGCAAATGATTTTTATTCTAATTGCTTGAGGATGTCAAGTTTGCAAGTATAAATCTGAAATGAACACTTTGGGTGATAGGACAAACCATGCAAAGTTAGAAGCCTTTAATTTACAGGGAAGGAGAAACAGCTGCAAAGGGATGGGATTGGGGCATTTAGAGTGAGGGCATACATTACTATGGGGGTGCAGTGATGTGTAGGATTGTGGCCAATGTGAACACATGAGAGTTGTCACTACCCATAAAAAGCAAAAATAGGGCTAATTGTGATACTTTCATGAGAAAGAAAAACAAGAGAAAACTCGTCTGATTGGTTCCAAAGCCCAGTAGAGGAGGTGCCCAACTTACAGACACAGTTTCTGAAACCATAGCGTTTATGGTGGGAGACACAGAAGGAACAGACATGGAGAGGACTTGGGGAAGAGGTTGGGTGAGAGGTGGCACCTTGATATCCACGGTGAAGAGATACAGAGAAAGCAAGATAGAAATGAAATATTTACTCTGAAGCGCAGCATTCAACGCCCCTGTCTTCATTGCCTCTATGATTCTTGTCTTACCGTGACAAGAATCAGAAGCCCATTCAAACCATCTCAGATAAAAAGAGGAGTCATTATAAAACATAGGACAATCACAGAAACCTTTTTGTAAGAAGTACACCTGGGCCTCCCAGGTGCCAAAAAATTGTGAGACAACTGCTCCCTCTGTCTCTTACTCTTTCTCTATGTGGGTCACCCTGGCTATTCTCATGTTTGCTTCTGATTTTCTTTCTTTCCTGATCTCTCTCCCCACCTATCTTGGCTTGTGCATGGCTGCTGCAACTCTGACTCCACATAATATTTCAATTCAGGGGTCCCAGCCAGCATCTCTAGGCTGTATATAGTTTCTGTATCACCTAACAGAGATCATGAGATGAAGCCCCAGATTGGCTGCTGGTCAGCCAATGAGGTGGCTGGCTCTGAGGCAGGCACCCACCCTTCATATGACCTACTCTGTCCTTGGTGGAGGCTGTGAGACCCAGCAGAGCTTCTGAGCAGGGGCACGGGCAGGTAAACAATTGTCCAACGTGTCTGGTACTTCTCATGCCTCTTTCCCAGCCACCTGCTTTTACTTATTTTATGTTTGGACCCTTGGTCATCTCCAAGCACTCAATTTACTCTCATGCCTCTTAACTTTTGCTCAAGGTGTTCCCATAGCCTGGCATAGTCTTCCTCTATTCTTTGCCCACCACGTTTTTTCATGCTTTCATACACAGTTAAAATATCATCTCCAATTTGTGACATCCCCTGATATCTGAATTCAGAATTAATGATTTCTTCCCTTGGGGCTACCACAGCTTGTATTTGTACTTTATACCCCCTGTTTGTGTGTGTCTGTGTATGTTTACTTCTCTGCCTTTCTTTCCCCAAATGGGAGCATGTCTTGCTCATCTTTGTATCCTCCAAACCTCCCCAGCACTGGTGGCAGGTGCTCATAAGTGTTTCTTGAATTCAAGGGCCTTATTGCTCATTGAATCATCAGTGTCTGGATTTACCCTCCCCGCAATTTGCATCATCATTAAAATAACAGAAAAGATTTTACTCTTCTCTATTGAATTCAGAGATGTCACCTTGCATATCTGAGATGATTTTTCCTCATTAAGGTATAAAAAGATACAGGGACAACCATGTATTTACACTTTTGTTTTTCAGAGAAAAGGAGAAGTACAAAAAACAAAAGGATTTTTCATGATTTCTCAATAAATCAGAATTATTTAAAAAATAGCATCCTGATACCCAATCAGAGGTCCTAGGGTTAGGTCTGAAGTTGCTCAACACTTCACTTGTGCAATGTGAACAATGGTAATTTACTTTTCAGTGCCTGTAATTGTTTCTTGTTTGTTTGTTTCGCTCTGCCTGAGTGATCAGAGTGCCAAGTCCCTGAAGCTGAGCTGTGACACTGCCCTCAGGGCATGCCAGCCATCCTTGACTCTTCTTTTCCCCTCACACCCCACATTCAACCCATCAGGGAATCCTACCTTGGAAATACATGGAGAATCGACCATCTCTCGTCCCTTTCACTGTGGCCGCGGTCACCTCTTGCCACGATTGCTGCGAAGGCCTCCTAGCTGGTCTCCTGGCAACTTCCCCATTCATCCTCACGCAGCAGCAGCACCGAGACCTTTCAAAACGGCTGTCGGGTCTTGCCACTCCCTCGCTCACAGTCCCATTTCACTAGAATAAAATCTGAGTCTTTATCGTGTCCGGGGCCCTCTGGACCTCTCCACGCTGTCCCTGACCCTCCCCACCCAACCTCACCCCCTGCTACTCTCCGCCTCGCTCTCCTCCAGGCCACACTGGGCCTTCTGTGTCCCGAACACTGGGTCACCCTTCTAAGGCTGCCGTGTCAAAGTACCCCAAACTAGGTGGCTGAAAACAACAGAAATAGATTCTCTCACAGCTCTGGAGGCCGCAAGTCAGAAATTCTTCCCTGCCTCCTCCCGCTTCTGGTGGCCCAGTCATTCCTTAGCTGAGGCAGCATCACTCCAGTCTCTGCCTCCATCTCCACGTGGCTGCGTCCCTCTGTGGCTGTGTCCCTGTGTCTTCACACAGCATTCTCCCCAGGTGTCTGTGTCCAAGCTTCCCCCTTCTTACAAGGACACCAGTCAGTGGATTAGGGCCCCCTCTAATGACCTTATCTTAACTTCATTACATTTGCCAAGATGCTATTTCTAAATAAGGTCACGTTCACAGGTGCTGGGGGTTAGGACTTCAAAATATCTTTTTTGGGGGGAGGGGGAGACATAATCCAACCTATAACAAACACCCAGGCAGCTTCCTCTCCCCCTCAGGCATTCACGTGGCTTGCTCTGTCACCTTCTTCAGGACTTTGCAGACATGTGTCTTCTCATAAGGTGGTGTTCTGGATGGAGTCTATTCCAATTTCCCCCACTGCTCCGCACCAACTTCCAATTCCTTGAAAGCTTGTTTTTTTCCTTTTTTAAAGCACGTATTATCTTCTAACATACTAGATAAATTGCCTATTTATTATGCCTATACTTATGTAGGCATAATATAGGCAGAAACAGGCAAAATACTTTTATCATACCTATAGTTAACTGTCTGTCCCAACTCCTGATCTTGAGGAATGGAGTAAATCTTTGGCTGTCATTCACAGATGTATGCCATCTCCTATCACACTGCCCGGCACACAGATATTCAATACTTTGTAGAGTTAATTGACTGCTTTTTAAATTTTTTCAAAGGAAAAGATAAATCTGTATTTTTGATGGTTCACTATTTTCTAGCTGTATTGTCTATTAAAAAAAGAAAGTAAAATTTCAGGCTGATGCCTTATGCTTAATCACGTATGGCATATGATTAAGACTTATGTAAACCTTATATTAGGCCATATTTCCATACATTTATTATTTGTTCTGGGTGCTTTAAGAAATGGCAACCCACATAGTTACATTTCTCAATCCCATAGTTAGGACAAAGTATATAATAGTCTTGGGATGTGGTTTCAATTAGCATAGCAAACCTCATACATACTTTCTTCCTGGCATCCAGATTAAAGAAGCTGTTTTCACTTTCTAGCCCAGTTTTTATTTCTGCCTTCTCTTTTTCTCCCTAAAAACATCTATGGTATCCACAATATGTTGGTAAGTTAAAAAACAAGTCACCAAACAGAACCTACGTTATTATTCAATTTTTGTAGATGAAAAAACAATGTAGATATATATCATATATGTTTTTATATGAAAAGGCAAGAATCTGGAACCATATAAATCCAACATGGCATGGAGAAAGATTTTATATATTTTTATTTTGTTTGGATTTTTTTTAATGAACAGGTATTACTTTGGTAATCAAAGATTAAGAGGCAAATAAAAACTAAAAAAGTCTTCCTTGAGAGAGTGAGTTTTCCATGGCACAAGGAACAAAAGCTGTTGGATACCGAGAGTGGCATGCTCTGTTGTGAGAAACTTGAAGAAGAAACTTTGTGCTTTTCCATTTACCGTCCTGGAAACTAATCCTTAACCCAAATACAGACCCCAGGCTTGTTTTTAAAATGTGTAGAGAAAGCCTGGAGGAAAATACAAATACAGGGCCAACTCGTCATATGGTGAGATTGTGGATGATTGTTGTTGTGTATTTTGCTTTTATTTTTATTCTTTACTAAATTAAAAGCATGTATCTGGGTGCATGTTGTTGACCAAGGACAGGAATGTCTTTGCTTTGTGTCCCTACTCTCCGGGCCTGGAGAGGCTCCTGGGCTTGAGGAAAGCCCTGTCCTGCCTGAGTGGAGACTGGGGATCTGTGTTAGGAACTGTCCGCGTGGGCATTCCCCCGGCACAAGCTGTCATGTTTAAGGCTGCAGACACAAGCCTCGGAGTATTTAGAGATATGGATGTTCTGCCATCTCAGGACTGATGAAAGTTTTCCTAACTCAGAGGGGACTTAGGAAGGAGCTAAACTGTGGGGTCTCTCCCCCACCCCTGCCCGCACTGGCTTCATAGAATTCCTCCCAAGGAGTCATGGAGAAGGAAGTCAGGTGCGAAGGACTTGCTGATTCTTGAAATAGCAGGACCCAGACACTAGAAGTGTCTGTTGTTCAGTCTCTTCAATTCCACATGGGCAGTATAGTTGGCAAGCTGGTTAGTTGTCAGGGTCTTGAAACTAGTGCCTTTGGCAGGATGAACTCTGGGTTTGGTATGGAGATAGCCAAAGCAGGAGCTATGATGGTGGTTGCCAAAAGCTGGTGTGCCTCAGTATCATCTGGGCAGCTTCCCCGGCCCCACCTACGGTCTAATTCAACAGTTCACACCATAAGCCTGGGGATCTGAATTTTAATAAATAGCCCTGTGCAGTTTTCCAACACCGGTTCTCTGACACCAGCGCTACTCTGGTACTAACTATCTGGAGTTAGCATCAGACTCCACAGGTTTAAGGGCTCAGGCTCAGAAGACTGCCCTCACTTCAGATGCCAGTCACAAGTCCCAGCTCCCCAGGCTACCTGAACTTCTGTCTAACTTGGCTACAAATTCAAAGGTTCCAGTGGCCCCAACACCCTCAGGTTCGATGATTTACTAGAATGACTCAAAGAACTCAGGAAAGCCCTATAGTTACAATTATTGCTTTATGATAAAAGGTATAATTCAGGAACAGGCAAATAGAAGAGATTCATAGGGCAGGGTAAGGGGTAGGGGGCACAGAGCTTCCATGCCCTCTCTGGGTGCATCCCCCTCCCAGTACATCCATGTGTTCACCAACCCGGAAGCTCCCTGAGCTTTGTCATTCAAGAGCTTTTACTGAGTTTTCATTACATAGGCACGATTGATTAAATCACTGGTCCTTGGTGGTTGAACTTCATTTCCAGCCTCTCTCCCATTCCTGGAAGTTGAGAATTGGGGCTGGAAGTTGTAATCCTCTAATCTCACGCTTGGTCTTCTTGCTGTGGCCAGCCCCTCCCTCGGAACTAAGGGCCTACTGTCCCAGTCTATTTGTGCTGCCGTCACAAAAACGCCTTAGGCTGTGTAATTTATAAATAATAGCAATTTATTTTTTATAATTCTGTAGGCTGGGAAGTCCAAGATCAAGGCACCAGCAGATTCAGTGTCTGGTGGGGGCTGCTCTCTGCTTCCAGGACGGTGCCTTGTTGCTACATCCTCCAGAGGGGACTAGTACTATGTCCTCATGTGGCAGAAGGCAAAAGGGCAAAAGGGCCTACTTAGTTCCCTTGAGCTTTTTTTTTATAAGAGTACCCATCCCATTCGTAAGGGTGGAACCCTCATGACTTAATCACCTCCTAAAGGTCCCACCCCTTAATACTATCACATTGAGTTTCAGGTTTCAACATACGAAGTTTGGGAAGACACATTCAACCCATAGCACCCACCAAGAGTTACCTTATTAGCATAAACTTAGGTACAGTTTGAAAGGAGCTTCTTATGTATAACAAAATATGCTCCTATCACTGAGGAAATTCAAGAGTGTTAGCAGATTTGTGCCAGGAACTGGGGACAAAGACCAAATATTTACTTTTATTATACCACAACCCCCAGGTGATTCTGATGCACATGGCCATACATCGTGATCGACTGTATAAGAGGATATTACTCAAAATATAATACTCGAAAACTCCAAGAATTGGCACCATTTTGCAGAACAGAGAATTTTATTGTCGGTGTAGACTGCTCCCTGCACTGTAATGTTCTTCCCTCCTCTTGCCTCCAGTAAAGTCCTCCAAGAGAGAGGTGTAATTCATCTCCCAGTCTCTACCAAGCCCCCTCTTCTTGGTGTTGCACAGAACAGTACTCATTTGTAGAATTCTCTCTGACCCCTTACATAATGTTTGTGATCATCCTTAACTCTTGTGTGTGCCTGCCTGTCTCATCTCCCCAGCTGCCTAAGGACCCTGCCTTACATTTCTTTAATGGATCCTGATGCGAGATTTAGTAAACTTAGAGCACAAAGGAAGATCTCAATAAATGCTTAATGGGAATAAGTGAAGGTATGAATGCTGGGCCTAACACGGGAGGAAGGCACAAGTGGCTTGTGTATAATTTGGACATAAATTCCCACCAACCACCTGAGTGAATCCAACACTGAGACTAAATTCCTTACCGAATGTCTAAGCAGAACTTCTGCTTCAGAGTGACCATGATTAACTACCAGGCAACCATCTTTGGGGACAAATCAGTCGGTATGATACAGTAGGATGAGCACTTGACTTGAAATCAGAGGAGGTCCGTTCACAGCCTGGCTCTGCCTCTTGCTAACTGAGAGGCCTTGGTAAGCTGCTTGCTTGATGGTTTTGTGCACTTGGCCATCCAATCACCTTTCATTGAGACCCTACCATATGTCGAGTGCTGTGCTCTATACTTTACACATTATCTCACTTAATTAGCACAACACCTCTCTAGAGTAGATAATCATCTTCCCAATTTGTAATTTTAGAGATGAAAATAATCACATTTCTGTGCTCTTCTTGGCAATTGCATCCTTCAGTCTCCAGACCTCCTTCCCAGGGTTCCTGACCTCTGAACTTTGGGGCACAGTTATTATTATTTATCTTGCATGGCATCTGAGACCTCCTGAGTACATCAAGGAGAATCAAGCTTGAATGAAATTTCAGAGTTGGAAGGAACTTGAGAGAAGGTCTAATTCACCTGCATTCAGATGAGGACTCAGAGCCAAGATCCCCAATTAGGGACTGGGAGGCAGCATTTTCGGAATACCTCCTTCTGTCACCTGGGCCTCTCTTGCTTTGGCTTCTCCTGGGTAGAGGGGTGGGCAGTCAGAGAGGCAGCATGGAGAGTGCTGTTAGATCCAGGACGTTTGCAGAGACTGACAACTCTGGTGTCCACTCACATGCTAAGGACTAGGGCAGAATCAAACACGGTCCATGGTCCCTGCCTCTTGTCTTCATCCGACCCCAAATTAGTTCCTGATTTTTCCGTTTCTAGATCAGACTAACAATGTAAAAAAAACCAAACCTGTGCATACTGGAGGGCAGGAAGGGGAATGGAAAATGTCAATGCATTTGTCAGAAGAAACCATTGAACGTTCCTGAGCCTGGTATAAATTATGAAGCGTCCAGTGAAAACTAAGGGTTTCCCTTCAACTCTCCCCACTGGTAAGGTTAGAAGACCAGAGCTGAAAAAACGTCAGGGTTAAACTACTGCTTGGCTAAACAAAATAGAGACAGTGTTTAGCTCTCACTTTTAAATGTATAAGCATTTGTTGTTATGTTAAAAAAACAAATCCTGTGGGAAGTGTAGTTACATGGGGCTAGTTTGGATAGACTGCACCACTTCCCTCCCACCCCCAGAACAAAACCAGCCAACAACAACAAGAATCCTACAGCTGGAATGCATTGTAGATTTCTCATCTGAATATTTACCCATGATTATATGTTTTTTTTTTTCACAGCGTTCCCATACCCATAAACATACATTTAAAATCAAGACCCTAAATCCCTTAAATAAAACCTGTTTCATGAGTCACACTCTTCATCTAATTCAAGCTTAGTGGCTTGAAGGAAAAACAACTGCTAACTACAACCTGAATTCACAAGTGAAGCCCTGGATTCCAGTTGACTCACCAAAGCCTGATTTTATGAACAGCAAGATGCGTCCTTTTGTCTGTGGGCACTCGTAGAGGAGAGCTTGATAATGCAAATGTTTGTTCCACTTTGACTTTGGAAGTGATCAAGTGACCTTTTTGTTGTGTTGTTGTTAGCAGCAGATTTGTCCTCCAGATTAAGTTTGATATATTCTGATGTTAAAAATCATTTTGCCTTCCCAGGGTTACCCAGGTCAGAAGCAGGAGGTTGGACTTAAGGGGCAACGAGAGAAAACACCACCGCACGGTGAGGATCGAGAGCCTTCGATGTAGTGGGACTCTAACGATACTGAAAAGCATGGTTCTTGTGTTGAACTGAATTTTGCCTCAGGCTTGTCCTGTTGCTAAGAAATAAGAGACTCTCTATCTGCAACAGGCACTGGAGAAATATAAACTGTACATTTGCTTCAGGGCTTTTCCTCAACTATCCGTGCCTGGACAAACACAGAACTGCATTTCTTGGATCCCTGCCCATTTGGAGTGGGGAAGCATCCTGCTACATTGGCAAGATATCAACCGGAGTCTACAGGAGAATGAACAAAAAGAATGGCCTCTTCTCCACGTCTGGAGGAAAATCGCGCACAGGATTTGAGGTCTGCTGCACACCACCGAGAGAACGCCTCATCAGTAAGGGTAAGAGAGCCTTCCCTGCCCTTCTTGTAGCGTTACTTCCACAGCCCAAATGTCACCCACGCTTTAGAAACAAACCAAAGCCTTGGCTAAGAGCCAAGAAGAACATAGACAAGCAGGTCCTCATTTTTGACCAAAGTGGTGGAACTTTTAAAGAATCTGATTACGTTACAATCTGATGCTGAGAGGTTCCCCACCACTGAATGGGCACGTCTGGGTGTTCAGTGAAGCGAGGGGTCGCCGGACTTCCAGAGTCTTCAGAGCAAGGCAGGAGAGGGAGGCTGCTGGGGTGAAGCAATAGGGGGCATCTATGGGGCTCGGAGAACACAGGTAGGTCCTGCCACATGCATTCAAATTCAATTCAAACCAAACAGCAGCAGCAACACCAGCAGCAACGACATTGTTCCAATCATTCTGTATGTGGCCCCCACTTTGAATTCAGACGAATTCAGGTAGGTACCGTTGGAGGTAGACAGAGCAAATCTAGTCACTGGAGGATTCCCACATATTTTATGTCTTAAGATGTCATTAGCCCCATGTTCTGCCCACACCAGTGATCAACCAGCTGCGGATGCTGCTCACTACCACATGGTAAAACAGAATCGATAACCAATTCAACAACGAGCATTGCCTGCACCTGTATTACATGCCAGGCCCTGTGCTATGTGTGAGGATTCATCGAATCTTCCCAACAAGCTTGTGAAGTTGGCACATTTACTAACCCAGCCTTATAGATGAGCAAGTTTCCTCATCAAGGATCAGGGAAGTGAGGTGATCTGCCCAAGGTCACGCAGCCACTGCCTGGCAGAGCTGCAACTTGACTCCAACCAGACTGACTCCAGGCCTTGCGTTCTGAACCAGCAGTGTGAGCATGAGTTTCCTAGTCATTGTATCATTCATAGCATGCAAGGAGATGTTCCCAGTTTAGCCCATGCTGAGTATTTCTGGTATGCAGGTGGCACTGAAGGGATGGCTCCACATGTGCAGGGTGACTCCACAGCTAGACTTCCTGAAAGTGCCTTTTGATGTTCTTCCCAGAAGGAAAGGCTGCAATATTTTAGAGCCACTGGATAGTGGATCCTTGAAGGCAGGATCTAGGCAGGTAGCAGATGCTTAATAAATACTTGTCAAATGACCGGACTGCTTTTCCATCACATGAGACCTCACTAGTCCCTAAAATTCCACCCCTGGAAATGGAGGTCATTGCTGGTCTTCTGGGGGAGTCATAGGATCCTCTCCGGAACTTTCACTGCTAAGTTGAAGTACTTGAAGATGGCGGTGCCAGAGCCACGTTGGCAGAGGAGGAGAGGTGGGTTCCTGAGCTGGACTATTGAAGCCACGCTTTCACCCAGCAGCTGACTTCACCTACCCGGGAAGCTGGGTGAAGAACTTGGCAGAAGTGAGGAAGGCCCTGAAAATCCATGATTATCCTTTCCTTTTCTCTAAAGCCCAGAGGAAGAGAACTCTGGGCTCTCTTAACCTTAGAGGAGTGGCCAAATAGAAAGTATTCTGAATAATTTAAGAATGAGAACAAGCACAAAAACAGTGGGAAATAAAAAGTGTCTTTCTATGCACATTCTGCAGTCTCAGCTTTGTAGGTTATAGGTGATCTGTGTAAACAAGAGCCAAGTGGACCTCTCTTTTAAAACTTTCAGAAATACTTGTTTCCTTTAGCAGACAAAGCCCTTGGTATCAGTCAGTATTTTAACAAAAATTTCACAAAAGAATCCAGTTTTAAAATTAATAAAATATTTTGTAACTAAAACACTGGTAGAGGAAATTGCTTCAGGAAACAAGAAAATGCAAAGAAACACTTGCAGTGACTTCTCTGGCAAAAAAATATAATACAAATGCAAAATACTTCCCATGTGGTTTAGTGAAACTATACCTTAGAAATTTAGTTAAAGCAACCTGTTAGAACAAAGTGACTTTCTCCAGTACTTATAAATGGCTAAAGACACTTCACTAGGAGTGAAGGCATTTCACACACGGGCCAGAATTAGCTAGGGCAGGACTGGACATAACCCCAATCCCTATGGAAAGATTCCAGGACAGTGTAAAGACGAAGCTGATTGCTTATACGGGTGGCAGCAGGCGGAAGAGACTGAAGTTTCAATAACGCAGGTGTTAGTGCTCTGTTTGCCTGCAATGTGGTCTGGGTGGTGGGGCACTGTTTTTCACAACCGGTGGATCTGTGTGTCTGAGTCTTCGTTTTCTGCTATTTGCACAGTGCATGACAAAGTGTCACGTCTTCCCCAGCGTTGCTCTCCCCCGTGCTGACTCATCATGAAGATTCGCTTTGGTTGACTCTGACCCCATCATTGATTCCTCGGCTCTGGGTGCCATTGGGCAGGCACTATGCTGTGGGAGGAAATCACTACCCTGGTTTTAGCCCCCACCGTCTCCGTCCTGGATTATTGCAATAGCTTAGCTTTGCCTGTTATAGGCTGCTATTATGACTAAGAAAGATTGCGTCACCCCTGTGCTTTTGACCTGGCAGAGGCTCCCCGTGTCACTAAGAGTAAAAGCCAAGCCCTTCCAACAGCCCTGTGTAATGTGCCCCCTCCAACCCTCCACACCCTGACCTGGCATCCTACCATGCTCTCAGACCCAGCTTCTTCCACTCCAGCCACGCTGGCCTCCTTGCTGTGCCTGGAGCACGCCAGGCTTCTTCCTCCATGTCTACGTGCTTGTTCCCTCACCTTCTTAAGTCTCTGCTCAAACGTCATCTTTCCTGATGATCGCATTCAATACTACAAACTGCTCCACTCCTCCCCTCCTCCCCTCCTGATTGCTCTTTATTTTTTAAATTTTTAAATTTTATGTAGAGATGGGGGTCTCGCTATGTTGCTCAGGCTGATCTTGAAGTCCTGGCCTCAAACAATCCTCCCACATCAGCCTCCCAAAGTGCTGGGATTGTTGGTGTGAGCCACCAAGCCCAGCCCCTGATTGCTTTTATACCTTCCTTTACTTTCTATTTCTTCCAAGACACTAATTATCCTCCAATGTACTATATAAGTTATTTATGATATTTTTTGTCTCTCTCCCCTGGAGATGCCTATGCTATGAGGGCAGGGATTTTTGTTGTATTCATGACATGTCCCGAGCCCCTGTATTTGTTGAATGAATGAATTAATGAATGAAACAAACACACAAATAAGCCCCCTCCCACCACCGTACACACAGGTCCTTTGCTGTCACAAGCCACGATGCTGATTGCATTTCCCAAGAACCAGCATTATTGCCGGCCCCATACTTTACAATCAGTGGTCTCAGGATTCCACCATCAAGATGCTCACTGAGGGTGGTGCTGAGCTTAGGTGGTATCAAGGAAGGGAATAATACAAACATGTTCCCCATTCCCGTAGTGGTGTTGATTCCAAGATGAACATGCAAAAAGGGTGCAGATAACCAAGGACCAAACTAAGGAACAAAGAGGTTTAATATAATATATAATCGACTGTGAAGTAATTGCATCTTACATGCACCAGAGGTAGTCATTTAGCAAATAGCTTTTAAACCCTAGCTTTTACTACAATATATCCTGAATCTTTCTTCCTGCTACTGCCTAAGCCCCATCCTGATGGGATGAATGACTATTATCCAGATTAAGGTCATGAAGGAGGAACCCTGGTGCTTTCATCTCCTCTTTAGCGTTGTGCTTATATCACCTTCATCACATCACACACCAGGAAGGGGTAGAGGCTGGCGGTGAAGAGCATGGGTTCTTGGGGCGTACACCCTGGATTCCCATCCTGTCCTCGTCACTTACGAGTTATGTGGCTGGAGCACCTTACTTAAGGTCTCAGGGACTCTGAGTACCTCCAGATTTCCTCTGATGGGAAATCAGCCTCCCGTGAATGAGGTAATCCCTGTGAAGTGCTGAGAGCAGTGCCTGCACATGGTAAGCCCTCGATCAATGTCACTGTCAGTGATGTTGTTACTCAGGAATCCGCTCTGTAACCCTGCATGTCTCTGGCTCACTTTCAAGTTCCCATTAGTTTGCATCCCCCGTCTTATTTCAGTTCTTCATTGTTGGCAGACCTGTCTCTTCTCCCTTAGCCTGGACTCTCCTTGTTTCTAGTTTTCCTTTTTGCCTTATTTGCCTTTTCCTCTTTTCTCTTACTTCTTGTGCCAACTCAGCCCTAGGGTTTTCTTTCCTACTCATTCTCTGGTCCTTCCAAATGGAACCCAAATCATTGCTGAGGCTCCATCATCTCCTGCCTGGCTCCTCCACTCCCTTCTCTTCAAGCTCCTTGAGCTTATCTCTTGATGCAGGTGAAAGTGCTGTGGACTGGAAGCCAGCAGTACATTTTTTTTGCCTCTTTCAAGGACCTTCTGAGAAGGACCATTGGTCCTGCAATTGTCAACCTTTGCTGAGCCTTTGTCCTCCTTTCTGTTTTCCCAGGTGCAGCCTGGCCTTGTAAAACAGGCCTGCGTGGCCCTGAGGTGGAAGAGGGTTTCACTTATTCATTCAACAAGTACTTATGGAGCATAAACTAAATGCTTAATATAGGACCAGGCATATATTGTTTCTTTCCCTCAGGAATTCCCATCTGCTGGAGATGACAGTGAAATACACACTAAGCTACAACGCTGCATTGTGTGTGAAAGGCCGCTGTCACCTGGCTTACTGGAATGAGCATGGCTTTGGAGGCAGCCTCACTGGCTCTGCCAGTAACTGGGTAGTGTGACCTTGGGCAGGTTACTTTACCTCTCAGAGATTCAATTTCCTCATCTATAAAATGGAGTGATAACCCACACTTCCCAGACTTGTTATTTGCTATTTTCCTTTATTTTCTGTTGGTCCTGGGCACCCACTCTGCTGGGGAGCTGAAGGATGGTGGGTGGAGGATGGGTCAGGTCCTTCAACTTGCCTCTGATGAGATCTTTCTTCTGGCTTCAGGGTCTTGGTATGAAGTGGCTGTCTCCGGGATAGGTGCTCAGTTTTCCAGAGTCTCTTCCCTTGCCCTCCTCTCCAAGCTGTGTCTAGAGCTAGTGCAGTGGTTCTTACTCTGCGGTGACTTTGTCTCCCAGGGGACATTTGGCAATGCCCACAGACATTTTCGATGATCACTACTGGAGTTGGGGGTGCTACTGGCATCTGGTGGTAGGGGCCAGGGATGCTGCTAAACATCCTACACTGTGCAGCCAGCCCCTCTTATGCAGAATTATCTGGGCCAAATGTCAATAGTGCCGAATCGGAGGGGCCTGGGTCTGGTGGGCAGAGTATGAGATCTCATGATGGGGTCCCCTTGCCGTAGTCTGCGGCTGCAGGGCCAGTGCGGCTTCTCGCAGCTCCAGCAGGCGGCCAGACCCACTGTTCTCCGTGCTGTCCACTGAGACACTCACTGGCAAGGCAGGCGTCTCTTTGGTCTCTAACTGACCTCTTGGGTGGCTACATAGGAGCCAACGGAGGTTCAGGGACGCTGACTCAGAACCCTTCCCTGGCTGCCATTTTACTCTGCTGTGCCTACCCCATACTGGCACAGAGACACCCAGGAATGGGAGGCAGGCCCCAGTGAAGAGCAGAGTTATCAAGACCCCTTGCCTTCCGGCTGTCCCCCGGTCTAGCTGAAGCCCAGCGCCACCCAGTGCCAGGATTCCCATCCAGAGGTGGGCGAGGGGCACGACTCTGGGTCTGCCCGTCTGCTCCTACTCCTTGGGCTCCATGCACTCCTTTCAGGTCTGGCAGGCCTGCTTTGACTTTCTGTCCTGCCCGGCACACACACACACCTCTGGCTTGTATTCTTGTCCTTCCAGAATGGCATTTTCTCCCTCTTCCCTGGGGCTATGGAATGTCTGCAGGGAATGTGACTAGGGAGTGGGATGTAAAAACACACCAATCATAGTTTCCAAATATTATTCCTGTTACATAATATAAGTGGCATATATTCTTCCAGACCTCCTAGCACAGGCCAAGACCAACGCACGCCGTCTGCGAGGGTTAGCGCTCCTCTCACGGCGGGAACAGAGCAAAAGAAGTGACAGAGTGACAGCATGGCAGTTCTTCAACATATGCCCACGAACAGAATGTTCCTCAGTTTCTCCAGGAAACTCATTCTTCCCTTCCCCGAGCTAGGGAGGGGCCTGTGATGAAGTCACCTGGCTCTTTCCTAGACTTTGAGCAGCAGCAGGCAGATCGACACCTGTGCACTGTTTGCCTGGTTTATCTTGTTTTCTACGGGAAAAGCTGCAGCTGTTAACTCCTAATAAAGAGTATTAACAGCAGTCACCTCGTGACAGGGGTTGAGACTTCGGCCATGTGTTTTATTTAATAACAATGTTCTACTCTGCTTCTGCCAAGCTATCTTTGGGAAACATGTCCCAAGAAATCAATTATGCTAATCTTACTGTGGACTCCTGAAATCTTAAAATGAGGACTGATATATACATATATATCTTAAGAAAATACTGTTTTATTACTTGGTAATTTCTGATTTCAGTAACTATGATTTGGCAAATTTATTTTTATTATATAAGTGGCAAAATGCAATTACATGGTATTAAGTGTAAAAGAAAAATAATGATGTTTTCCTTCCATAAATCATTTGAAAAAAGCCCTTAGGACTTTATATTCTTTTAATGGTTTTTGTAATTTAAACCTCCTGTTTATATCACTTTATCTTTATGAAGGCGATTAAAAAAAGCATAACAGTGTTCATTTTATTATGAATTATAATTTTATGAACATCAGAAATGCAAACTTGTGAACTTCTGTTCATGTTTATATGTCAACATACTTAAGTGCCAGCAGCTGTTCTGTGATCAATAAGACACAATTTATATATATTATCTTGAAGTGTCCTTGGTTGGAAATGCTGGTTGGTGATATCCAAATTATGGCTGAATATGAATGATGATAATCAACAAGAAGGGCACCATCAATACGGCGGTTGTGGCACGTTTTGTTTCAGCAGGGGAAGTAAAGTGGCTATTGCTTTGAATTAAGCTGGTAAGCCCAACCATGATTTTAAATAGACTGGGGTCCAGTTGGGAGTTTAATGGTGCTAAAACTAACCTTTTTCTTGCTAGGGACATACAACTGCTAGAAATCTTACATGATTTTGCATAAAGTTTGCTCCTGAGGTAAATTTAGACCCAATAAAATAGCTGAAATATCTCATTTGCATTTGTAGTTAACAAATAAAATATATCAGCCTTTTCTTCTGATACCTGGTAATGTCAACCAAGAATAGAAACCAATACAATTTATTAAAAATTTGGGTTGCTATTTCATCTTTAGGTCAATGGTTCCCATCCCTGAATACCATTAGAATCACCTAGAGAACTTAAAAAAAAAAACAAAACCAAACACCACATCAATGGAATCAGTCTCTCTAGGGGTGGCTGGGCATGAGTATTTAAAACAAACAAACAAACAAACAGATTTTTTTTTTTTTTTTTAAAGAGATGGGCCCTCTCTATAAACAGATGTCTTCAATGTGCATCCGGGGATTAGAACTTCTGACAAATAATCTTGTTAAGGAAAGCTTTAAGTAGTTCAACTAGTTCGCAATCATATTAGTTTCTATTATAGTTTTATTTTAACTAAAATACAGGTAGTCTTTTTTTTTTTTTAAATTGATCTGTATAAGATCAAAGGAGGGTGTAACTTAGATATCCTTAGTGTGCCCAGAGCAGTCACAAAAACAGGTGAGCCTCATTACAGCATCTGGAAATATTTGTTTGAGTTGATCAGCCCATTGAGATGGTGAAGATGCGTGTTCTCAATGAGCCCTTTCTTCTTTCTCCTTGTGAGGATGGAGTCACTTCTGAAGGACTCCCTGAAAGAGTTAAAAGTTTGGAAGTCTAAGTAATCAGATTTTGAATCTCAGCCCAATTTCTTCTTGGTGCTGACCCAGGGCTATTGTCCGTAGGCCCTCAGCATCACCAGCAAGTTAGGCAGGCAGACTCTCGGGCCCTAGCTAGACGCTGACTCCGACTCTGCATTGTAACAGGATCCCCAGGGGAGATTCCATGCAGACCTAGAGTGGACCCCTTTGAGCCTTATTTTCCATATCTTAGCAATGGGGGATCCTAGTATCCTCTCTGCTTCTCCACAGGGTGTTTGTTAGGTCTAAATGCATGATATGAAAGCATTTGTGTATTTTAGAAAAATTTTTTAATTTTTCTTTTTTTGTGTTGCTGGGGTTTTACTATGTCACCCAGGCTGGTCTCAAACTCCTGGGCTCAAGTTATCCTCTCGCCTCGGCCTCCCAAAGTGCTGGGATTACAGGCATGAGGCACCATGCCTGGCCTCATATTTTTTTTTATTGTAGTAAAATATACATAACAAAATTTAGCATTTTAATCATTTTAAGTGTGCAGTTTAGTGACATTCACATTGTTGTGCAACCATCACCACCATCCATCTCCAGAACTTTGCATCTTCCCAAATTGAAACTCTGCACCCATTAAATTCTAATTTCCCACTCCCCCCTCCCCAGCCCTGGCAACCGCTATTCCACTTGTGTCTCTACAAGTTTGACTATTCTAGCTACCTCACATAAGTGGAATCGTACAGTATTTGTCCATTTGTGACTGACTTACTTCACTTAGCATGATGTCCTCAAGGTTTATCCATGTTGTCGCATGTGTCAGAATGTTATTCCTTTTTAAGGCTGAATAATATTCCATTATATGTATTTACCCCATTTTGTTTATCCATTCTTCTGTTGATGGACATTTGGGTTGTTTCTACCTTTTGGTTATTTCGAATAATGCTTCTATGAACATGGGTATACAAATAGCCATCTGAGTCTTTTCTTTCAATTCTAGAAGTAGAATTGCTGGGTCATATGGTAATTAAATGTTTAATGTTTTGAGGAATTGCCAGACAGTTTTCCACAGTAGCTCCACCATTTTACATTCTCCCCATAAAATGCCCAAGGGTTTCAGTTCCTCCACATTCTTACCCACACCTAGTATTTTCTGTTTGGTTTTTTTTTTAATAATAGTCATCCTAATGGGTGCATTGTAAACTACCCATTGTAGTTTCGATTTTCATTTCTCTAATGATTAGTGATGTTGAGCGTCTTTTCGTACGCACATTGGTTGTAAAGTATTTTATATCATGTATGCTGTTGCAATTTTGAGATTATTATTTTGAACTCTGGAAGTACTGACTACTTTGCTTAAGAGATTTTATAGATTTCCTTCAGCTGTTTTAAGAGTAAATTAGCCAGACTTTCTTCTGGAACATAAATGAGCTATAAATATCATCTGAGAACTGAATCTTACAGCCTGAAAATACTATAGCATTTGCCTCGGTTTCCTCATCCATAAAATGCAGGAAATAATCCTACCTCATAGAGTGGTTTTGAGGATTCAGTGAAATAATACATGTAAAGTGCTTACTGAGTGTACAAGAAGGCTCGACTGTTATCACTGTTATTTGCTGTTATTGTACAAGGGTGGGGGATGCAGTCATTACATGATGATTCTGAGAAGAGGAGGACCTGAGCTGGGTGATGTAGAATGCATGGGATGATAAGAGGCAGAGGAAAGAGAAGGGAGTATTCTGAGACCAAGAGACCAGTCAGTGCAGTCATGAGCCGTGCAGGGAGCTTGGTGAACTTGTTCATGGCAGTGGAGGGCAATAGAAGATAAGGCTGCAAGGGTGGGTTGGGACCAGATGGTAGGAGCAAGGAGGGTGAGTTCGCCAAGAAGTGTGGGCTTTTGAAGGCAGTGGAGAACCACTAAAGGTTCTGTGTTGGGAGTGAGATGATCAAAGCCAGCCCGTGTTTATTGTTCTTCCCAGGCAGGCATGACCCTTCAGCCATGATAGCAGCAGTCCTTGCCCAAGGCTTTCATCCTGACCATTGCCGCTGTTTACTTTTTGGGGAGTACCTTAGATATTTACAAAGTGCCATGTAATCAGTTTCATTAGTCCAGAGATAAGATTAATTAGATGTTTGAGGCAAGCCAGGACTGGTATTGGCTTTGAAAAATTCAGGCATTAAAGGAAGCTGCGCTGGAGGCTCAAACGGTGATTCTTTCTGCAAATCTGTGAACTGTGACCTCCTTAGTAATATTTTTAGTATGCAGAATACCATACCAAGAGTTCCTCCAAATGGAAACCTGGTTCCTACCTTCAAGAAGATTACAACCTCATCCAGGAGAGGTGGGGGTGCTACAGTAATACAGAATGGGGTACAGGCATACCTTGTTTTGTCGTGCTTCATTTTATTGTGTAACTGGCCCCCCATTAAACAAATTTCAATGACCCTATATGATTCTCTCCCTTAACTAACTACTTGACCTTCTGAGTTGTTTTCCAGAAACGGTAGATTTTCTACAAAACAAAGGAGCTGAGATTTTGAAGGCCCCTGGGCAGACTTCCTGATGCCCAGACTCACCATCCCCCACAACCTGCCCCAAGGCACGTGGCTTCTCCTTTAAAAGCCCATGATCTCCGTCAGTTGGAGAGACTGATTTGAGGCAGCTTTTCCCTATGTCTGTCATATTAAAAATTCATTTCTTCCTTGACAATTCTCATTGTCTCACTAATTGGATCTTTGTGCAACGAACAATTAGACCTAGATGGAAACCCCCTTGTGGTTCCAACAACAACTGCACTCCACAGAAATGGCATTTTTCAAAAAATTGAAGACTTATGCAACCCTGTGGTTGAGCAAGAATATCTGCCCCATTTTTATAATAGTGTGTGCTCACTTTGGGTCTCTGTCACATTTTGGTAATTCTCACAATATTTCACCCTTTTTATTATTATTATACCTGTTACTGTGATCTGTGGTCAGTGATCTTTGATCTTACTATTGCAATTCTTTTGGGGCACCATGAACTGTGCCCATAAAAGATGTCAAACTAAATCCACAAATGACGTGTATGTTCTGACCTCTCCACCAAGGAGATCTTCCCCCATTTCTTTCCCTTTCCTCGGGCCTCCCTTTTCCCTGAGACACAACAATACTGAAATTAGTCCAATTAATAACCCTACAAGGGCATTTAAATGTTCAAGTGAAAGGAAGACTCACCCATCTCTCACTTTAAATCAAAAGCTGGAAATGATTAAGCTTAGTGAGGAAGGCATGTCAAAAGCCAAGATAGGCTAAAAGCTCGGCCTCTTGCACCAAACGATTAGCCAAGTTGTGAATGCAAAGGAAAAGTTCTTGACGAAAATTAAAAGTGCTACTCCAGTGAACACATGAATGATAAGAAAGTTAAATAACCTTATTGCTGATATGGAGAAAGTTTTAGTGGTCTGGATCGAAGATTAAGCCAGCCACAACATTCCCTTAAGCCAAAGCCTAATCCAGAGCAAGGCTCTAACTCTCTTCAATGTTATGAAGGCTGAGAGAGGAGAGGCACCTGCAGAAGAAAAGTCTGAAGCTAGCAGGGGTTGGTTCATGAGGTTTAAGGAAAGACGCTGTCTCTATAACAAGAGTGCAAGATGAAGCAGCAAGTGCTGATGGAGAAGCTGCAGCAAGTTATCCAGAAGATCTAGCTAAGATCACTGATGAAGATGGCTACACTAAACAACAGATTTCCCGTGTTGTCAAAACAGCCTTCTATTGGAAGAAGATGCCATCTAGAATTTTGATAGCTACAGAGGGAGAAGTCAATGCCTGGCTTCAAAGTTTCAAAGGACAGGCTGACTTTCTTGTTAGGGGATAATGCGGCTGGTGATTTTAAGTTGAAGCCAATACTCATTTACTATTCTGAAAATCCTAGGGCCCTTAAGAATTATGCTAAATCTACTCTGCCTGTGTTGTGTTAATGGAACAAGAAGGGCTGTATAATATCATATCTGTTTGCAACATGGTTTAATGAATATTTTAAGCTCACTGCTGAGATCTGCTCAGAAAAAAAGATTCTTTTCAAAATAATACTGCTCATTGACAATGTGTCTGATCACCCAAGAGCTCTGATAGAGAGGTACAAGGAGATTAATGTTTTCATGTCTGCTAACACAGCATCCATTTTGCAGCCCATGGATCAAGGAGTAATTCTGACTTTCAAGTCTTATTTAAGAAATACATTTCATAAGGCTATAGCTGCCACAGATAGGGATTCCTCTGATGGATCTGAGCAAAGACAATTGAAAACCTCCTGGAAAGGATTCACCATTCTAGATGCCATTAAAAACATCCAAGATTCATGTGGGGAGGTCAAAATATCAACATCAACAGGAGTTTGGTAGCAATTGATTCCAGCCCTCATGGATGACTTTGAGGGGCTAAAGACTTCAGTGGAGAAAGTCACTGTAGATGTGGTGGAGATAGTAAGAGAACTAGAATTAGAAGTGGAACCTGAAGATGTGACTGAATTGCTGCAATCTCACAATAAAACTTGAATAGATGAAGAGCTGTTTCTTATGGATGAGCAAAGAAAGTATTTTCTTGAGAAATCAGAAATCTACTCATGGTGAAGATGCTATAAACCCTGTTGAAATGACAACAAAGGATTTAGAAAATTCCATAATCTTAGGTGACAAAGTAATAGCAGGGTTTGAGAGGATTGGCTCCAATTTTAAAAGACCTTCTACTGTGGGTAAGATGCTGTCAAACGGCATCACATGCTATAGAGAAATCTTTTGTGAAAGGAAGAGTCAATCAATGTGGCAAACTTCATTGTTGTCTTATTTTAAGAAGTTTCCACAGCCACCACAACCTTCAGTAACCACCACCCTCAACAGTCAGTAGCCATCAACATCAAGGCAAGACCTTCCACCAGCAAAAAGATTTCGACTCAGTGAAGGCTCAAATGATTTTTAGTATTTTTAGCAAAAAAGTATTTTTAATTAAGGTGTACACATTTTTTTGGCAGACCTAATGCTATCGTACACTTAATAGACTACAGTATAGTGTAAACACAACTTTTATATGTACTGGGAAACCAAAATATTCATGTGACTTATTTTATTGTGATATTTACTTTATCGCAGTGTTCTGGAACCGAACCTGCTATATCTCAAAGGTGTGCCTGTATTTTCAAATATATACTATATGGTACTTACGAAAAATGCTGGGATTGAAAGTAGGGATGTGGTCTGAGAGAGGCCTGGAACCATCTTTTGTCTCACTATATTTTAGCAGAATTGGCAAAAAACAACTGTGTTTATGACAAATTGTCAAACTTTTCTTCTGTCCTTAATGGAAATAATATACATAGAAATTCACTAGTGAATTTCTATTATGTTAAGATTAACGTTTTAGTCTCCCAAACTAGATGGGAGAACAGTAAGCAACCATGTAAGGTATTTACATTTCCATTGAGAAGAGTTATGCATGTGCCAAAGGACTTCCAGGAGTGATTAATTCAAGGATCATGTCTGTAAAAGGCACTCTTTGGGTCTAAAACTTACACTCTGGTAGATGTCACTCAGGATTCAATTAGAAAAACAGAAACCACTTTAGGTATTTCACATAGGAAGGGATTTAACAGAAGTAATTAGATGTTCATTTAAAAAAAAAGGTGAAAAGGCTAAAGGAGCAAAAGTCAGGGGAGGCACTGCTACTAGCTTTCAGGTTCACTACGGCAGTGTTACTATGAGAAATTACTGCAACCACCTAAATGAGGAAAACGACAGGAACCGCCACCCATGGTCACAGCTGGTCATAGCGTCCCTACAGCACCCAGGCTGATAACTAGAAAGGAATAACTTGGAAGTTGCTGTGAAACTCACATCTGCTGAAGCCCAAGCTTCCAAATCTTATGCAATGGCATATCACTGGAAAAATGTACTTCTTATCAAGAACCAAAAAAGAAATGGAGTCGGGGACATACAGTTACCAGGTTCCCAGTCCTAGGATCTAGGAAAGAGCATTGAAAGGGGTAGAGGGTGAATGTGGTTGCCAAAAAATAATAGCCCAAAGAAGCATGAAATAATATTCCCGTTTTACAGATGAGGAAACTGAGGCATGGGAGTCCAAATAACTTGCCCAAAGTTACATAATGTGAGACCTGATTTCAGGTCTATCTGATTTCAGAACTAGTGCTTTTTAACCCTTAATTATACTGACGACTATCTGTCACACGGCAGATAGCCCCCAAATTTAATTTACTTCCTTGGCTTTGATGAACTCCCATCAGTTCACATTCTATGAGGCTATATAATTTAAAACACAGCTGTTTAAAAAGGATTATTTTGTCAACTTCTTATTTGATGGTATTTCCAAATTTGCTAACCTTTTCAACTCCATCCAGAAAATGGGATCTGGTTAGTGCTTGCAATTACAGTAAGCTCCTTAGATACAAAGTCATGGTTCCATGATATTTGAGGGAGTGGGGTGAAGCATATTTGTGTTACAATTCCTAAGTCTGGGCTTAAAGCCAAATTATACCACAGATTATATCTATGAAATCTCTAAGCCCAATTTTTGTTCTCCATTTTGCTCTTTGAGTTCCTTATCGATCTTGGCTTAAGATAAATTATAAGCAAAGGAAAAAAGTCGACATTTAGTGATTATTACCCCTCAAAAGTCAATATACTAAGTAGAAAGAAAGTATATTTAGCATAATTCATTCATTAGTAAACACTACTTACTACACACCCTGCTGGAGACTAGTGGGGATTCATTTATTCATTCAACAAATATTCTTTGTGCTATGTACTGGTTATTGTCCACTTACCACTCCACTTCCTGCTGCTCATGTTCACATGGATCCATTCTCCTCCTGTCTCTGCCCTGCTCTGGCTCCCAGCAGGCTGACTCTGGCATTGTCTGGGCCCCTTGCTTGCTGGCTTCCATTTGGGTTTGGTCAATGGGAGGAACCAGCAGGCAAGTGAAGGGCAAGAGAAGTGAGAGATGATGTTCCCTCTCTGCTCCCTTCCTACTCGCACCTCATTTCTGACGGTGGGCGTGGGCCTCCATGACTACAGCTTTTCCTGGGTGGCCTAGTCTCGCTGGTTCCAATGACACTGTTTCCTCCCCTTGTCCCTTCAGCCGTAGGGGTGGTAATGGCTTTTTACTCTTGCTGGTCCCTGGGCACCTCACCATCTCTTGTGTATGCTGGTAAGCCTGCTCTCACTTCTGTTAAATTTTCTTCATTTAAACCATCTCGGGTATCAACTGCTGACTCTCCTAAAAGACGATCAAAATAACCTATTGATCAAACAAAGCTGAGTTTATTATTTACTACAATAAGAGAAAGTTTGACCTTGGTGGAGACTTAGTGTCTCAGAAGGGAAATATACATAAAGTTTTGGGGTCTGAGTTCAAGTGGTCTAAGGTGGGTCTTTAAATTCAGGAACCTGATTAGAATTGGGCAAAGTTTGTGATAAAATTGTTTAGGATGGATGGACACAAGAAGTAAGAGAGCTTGATTAATCAAAATAGACTTGATTAATAGTTATTTGATAGGCAAGCAGATTTGCCCAGGTGAGTGACCTACTGTCCTGAGAAGGGGGCTGTTTACCCATATGAACAACCTATTGTCCTGAGTAGATGGCTGGTTGAGCAGTCTATTGCTCAGATAAATGAGTATTAGAGGCATCTTATTGGTTTACAGCCTTATCTTCCTGGGCCAGAATTTCTTGGAACAAATAGTAAAGTCACATTGATACAGAGGCTTTAATCTTAGCGCTAATAATTAAGCCATGGGGCTTCAGGCATCTGACAGGCAATTTAATGCCCACTTGTGGTCATTCTTCAGCCTGTGCTGGAGGAGGATAGACCATTATCATTTGGGGGCATGAACAATCCAGATCTCCACTGCTGCTTGAGTTATGATTGTGAGTCAGGTTTCTGGGGGTGGTCATTTCAACCTTTCTAGGTGCCAGGCTTTCAGGTTCTTATTGCTGGATGATTGTTTGTTAGCTCATTTGATGAGACAATGGCTGCACAGCAGCTTTAATGATTCTGGAGATCACACGTGTAAATATTATAACACAAACACACACTAACGGGAGGATTATGGTCAGACCTTATGGCATATTTCTGTGCCAGGAGTCAAGAGTGCTCCAATTAAACCAAGAGGACAGATCTTCTTCCTAGTCTGAAGAGCCCTCAGAACTGATATGGGGGTGGTAGCCAAATCACCTAATTTTATGGCATCTTTTTCTTCTGATCTTTCCTAATAATAGCAAAGATCCCAGAGAATTCTGCAGGGATGTAAGGACAACATTCTACTAATACAACCCCTGCTCCCCTTCAAGAGACCAGCATTATATCTAAAGTGGTTCTCTTTGACAGACGATGGGAGAAAACCAGGTTGGAATGAAATGCTTTACTGGCCTAAGAGGAAAACAGAAGGGGCTGTAGTTCAGCCTGGAAATGAAAGCTGGATTTGATTAAGAAGCTATTTTCACCACGGGTGGCTCAGATACTCCAAAATTAACTGGGAAGTGTTCTTTCTTTTTCCTTTAGTATTTGCTCCTTTAGTACTAATACTTGTAATCTGCTACATGGTTGGACTGTTTGTTTATCTACATTTTTAAGATATTTTATACTCACTTCTAATACGGCCCTTCCAATAGTAACATGATAGCATCTTATTGTGATTATTTGCTTACTGGTCTGTGCTCCAGCTGGACCTGCGAGATCCTCAAGGGCAGAAAGTGTACCTTAGTCATCAGGTAGGTATCAACAGCTCTTAGCTCAATGCCTGGCACATGCTCCATGCTCAGGAAGTGACTCCATGCCAAGCAGTTAGTGACTGTGGCTTGTCCCCTCTATTGCAGTCACTCAGTGTCACCTAGGGCTCAAGGGCAGGCTGGGTTCTTGGACTGTGCCCACCACGGAGAAGGAATTTGGCATCTTTCCTGATTCCCCAAGTTAAACCCTCCTGACAATGAGGCTGAAGGACTATCAACAACTAATGAATTTTCCCCTTTCACAGTGTTTTCCCTGTCTCACTTAGATATCTGCGTGGCCTTTCCTTTGCTTGAATTTCTCCCTCTTCCTTCTCTTGTCAAATTTCTGCTTATCCTTAGACACAGATATGGGCTATCTTACCTCCTCATTGAGACAATTAGGACAATCATTCTTGTCCTGCTTACCTGGTGCCAGGCACAGTTCTCCAGCATTTGAGGGGAATTGACTCATTTAAATCCTCAAAATGATCCTATAAAGTATGTGCTATTTTACAGGCGAAGCAATTGAGGCAAAGAGAGGCTCTTTCATATCCTCACCAACACTTGACATGGTCTTTTTGATTTTAGCCATTCTGACAGATGTGTAGTAGTATCTTACTGTGATTTTATTTTGCATTTCCCTAATGGCTAATGATGGTGAGCATGGTTTTATGTGCTTATTTGCAGATATTTTGTGACGTGTTCCTGATCTCCTTTGTAAAGGACCTGGTCAAATCTTTTATTCACTTTTTATTGGGTTGTCTTTTTTCTCATTGTTGAGCTTTGAGTGTTCTTTATATATTCTGGATATAAACCCTTTATCTGGCAGATGCTTTGCAAATATTTTCTCCATCTGTGGATTATCTTTTCCTTCTTTTAACAGAAGAGAAGTCTTTAATTTTGATGAAATATAATTAACCAATTTGTTCTTATATTGGTTGTGCTTTTGTCATCATAAAAAGTCTTTACCTAACCCAGGATCACAAAGATTTTCTCCTGTTTTATTCTATTAATAGAACTTTTTATAGGTTTAGGCTTTTTGTTAAGTCTATGATAAATTTCAGGTTAATTTTTTTATATAGTGTAAGGTATGGACCCAAGTTCACTTTTATTTTTGCATATGGGTATCCAATTATTCAAACACCATTTGTTGAAAAGGCTATTCTTTCTCCATAGCATTACCTTTTTGTGCCTGTCAAAAATCAGTTGTCTATATATGTATGAGTTTATTTCTAGACTCTCTATTCTCTTCCATTGATTTGTATCTCGTTATTGCCAAATACACTATTTTGATTATGTAGCTTTATAATAATTTTTGCAATTAGTGAGTGTTATCCCTTTAACATTATTCTTCTTTTTCAGACTTATTTTTGGCTATTCTAGGCCATTTGCATTTTTATATGAATTTAAAATCAGCTTGTCAGTTTCTACAAAAAAAGCTTGCTGGGATTTTAATAGAAATTACATTGAATCTATAGATCAATTTGAGGAAAATTGACATCCCAACAGTATTGATTCTTCTGATCCATTCTCTATTTATTTAGGTTTTTAAAAATTCCTGTCAGCAATGTTTTATAGTTTTCAGGGTATGGGTCTTATACATCTTTTGGCAGACATATCCTTAAACATTTCACATTTTTATGTTATTGTGAATGGTATTTTTTTCGATTTCAGTTTCTGATTGTTGCTATTATAGTATATAGAAATGCAGATTTTTGTATATTAATCTTGCATCCTGCAACCTTGTTAAACTTATTTATTGGTTCTAGCAGTATTTTTTCTGTAGATTACATTGGATTTTCTACATAGATGATCATATTGTCTGTGAATAAGGACAGTTTTATTTCTTCCATTTCAGTCTGGATGACTTTTGATTTGCCTGACTGCACTGACCAGAACTTCCAGTACGATGTTGAACAGAAGTGAGGAGAGTGGACATAAGAGTCTTGTTCTTCGTATTAGAGGGATGCCTGCAGCCTTTCAGTCTTTCAGCATGAAGTATGATGTAGTTTTTTATAGATGCCCTTTATCAGGTTGGGGAAGTTCCTTCTGTTCCTAGTTTACTGAGAGATTTTATCAGGCATGGACATTAGATTTTGTCAAATGCTTTTTATGTGTCTACTGGGATGATAATATAGTTTTTATTTTTTAAATTGTTAGTATTATAAATTACATTGACTTAATTGTCAATGTTAAACCAACCCTGCACTTCCAGGATAAATCCCATTTGGTCGTGACGTATTATCCTTTTAATATATGGTTGGATTAAAATTCAGGATAATGCCAGCCTCATAGAATGAGTTGGGAAGTAGTCCTAATACTTGAATGTTCAATTCTGTGGAAGAGTTTGTGTAGAATTGGCATTATTTGTTCCTTAAATGTTTGGTAGAATTCACCAATGAAGCCTCATCGGCCTGGAGTTTTCTTTGTGGGAAGATTTTTAACTACAGTTTCAGTTTTTAAAATAGATACAGGGCTAATCAAGTTATTAAGTAAGGTTTTGCAATATGTGTCTTTCAAGGAATTTTCTATTTCAATTAAATTGTTGAATTTATAAGCATAAAGTTGCTTTAACTATTTCCTTATTACCTTTTAATATCTGTAGAATATGTGGTGATGTCACCTCTTTCATTCCTGATGCTGATAATTTGTGTCATCTATCTCTCTTTTGGTCCTGATCAGTATGGCTTTAGGTTTGTCAATATTACTGATCTTCTCAAAGAACTAGCTTTTGATTTCATTGATTTTTCTCTATTGTTTTTCTGTTTTTTATAGGACAAAATAAATATTTTTAGAGGCAGAAATAAGGGAAAGAATGAAAAGAATCCTGATGGTTTCTGACAGATTCTGATATTGGTTCTGATAGATTCTTCTTTTTTACTTAAACCAACTCTTAACACATAGCAGATGCTCCATAAGTGGTGGCCCCCTCTCCCTTTTTTGATTTTTCCCTGCACCAGTACCTTAATTTTTTAGGATTTGACTTAATAAACACAATATACCCTACTGGTCATTCCCTGTATTTTGATTGAATGGACTCATGCATTTATCAGCATATTTCCTGCTTCTCATGGTTATATGGTTACCTTGTACTCACCTTGGCCAAGCCATTTACCACATTGACCTCTGATTTTTCTCGTTTTTAAGATGAGAGAGCTGGGATTTTTTAGCATTTTTCAAACTGTGGGTTGTGATCCATTAGTAAGTCATATGAAATCAATAAGGTGGTCCTAGGCAATAGTGAGATGCCGTCTCTACAAAAAATAGGAAAATTAGCTGGGCATGGTGGCACATGACTGTAGTCCCAGCTGCTGGTGAGGCTGAGGCAGGAGGATCGCTTGAGCCCAGGACTTTGAGGTTGCAGTGAGCTGTGATGATGTCACCGCACTCTAGCTGGGATGACAGAGTGAGACCCTATCTCAAAAAAAAAGTGAAATGAAATAGAATAGAATAAAAATATTAAATGGCCTCACAAATAGTAAAGGTGAGTATTATCTTGTGATTATCTATTGGTCAGGAGAAACAAATTTATAAAAGCCTGGATTAAATAATCTCTAATGACCATTCATTCATTTGATTCTCTAATTCCCATAATGAATGTGTTTCACACCCTCACTGCATGGTATAAATTTCTACATGTTTTTGAACAATGTTCTGCATGTTATTAAAAAATAGAAATAGCCCTGTAATTTGGAAGGTTCAAGTCTCGAGGAACTGCAGTGCTTCATTAGACTGGCCTAGAAAGGTTTTCTATTTAAAAATACTTGGTGTGATTGAAAACCATAAAACCAATTATGAATGTGAGCAATTTTATTTTTAAAAATTTCTGAATTTGAAACACACTTAACTCTCTTTTGAATTCTCTTTTGATTGTTGTTCATGTGTATTTATACATCTTACCTGGTTATAAAAAAAGCACGTATTTATGTTCGGGGTCAAATGTTTTCTTATAAAGATTTCTATGTAGTAAAAATTGATATACTTTAGAGTTGTTACAGTCACTTAGTATTTAATTGTGTTAATATGTAAATAGCTTTATTTGGAACAACACAATAATTCACACCATAGGTGTTTTTGCACTAACCATCTCTGACAAAAAGGTGAGTGTTTTACTTGGCCAAGCACTACACTAATTTTAAAAGCTGGCAATTTATGATGTTAGACAGTTGAGTAAAGTGTTTAGAAGAGCAGGGACTGGCTATTCTACCTTTGGAACCATGTTAAGTGGTTTCTGACTGTGAAGCTGAGTGTCAGGTTGGGATATAGGCAGTGTTAGGTCCAGGAAGGAAGCTCAGATGAAGGCTGTGACCAGGAGAACTGGATCTGGAGGGGGAAGATCCTAGAGCCGCAGAGCGTCAGAGCTAGAAACAACCTTGAGCGTCTCCTAAGAGAATTCAATACCCACTTTACAGATGAGGAAACTAAGACTCAGGTGGTGACTTTCCCCATTTATATAATACACGTTACAAAACTTGGATCTTTTGATGACACAATCTTAGCTTCATTCAGAAGTTTTAGAAGGCTAAAACCCTGAGGGCACCGGAAATGCAGAAGAGGCAAAAGAATACAAAAAGTATACACTCTAGAAAGTTCAGAGGTAGGTCAGGGAGTAGGCCATTTTTCATGGTCAAAGTGGGAGAGGAGGTTTGGAATATAGAGATCCCTCAGCCCAGAAAGCTGACACAGTAGATGTAAGATAACCACAAGTGAGTTCAGTCCTGAGGCAAAGCGTATTGTTGCTGGATAACCCCCTTACACTGACGGGAGCTGGGATGAAGTCATGAGCTCGCCCAAGTTTGCAGGAAGCCTTGGCTGAGGAAGGAAAGGTGGATACTTATACTGTGTGGTTCTGATACAGAGACAAAAGCAAAGAAAGTTCTGGACTGGTGGGGAGGGAGGGCAGGGAGCAAATTACTTCTATCATATAGGGCTGCCAGATAAAATACAAGATGCCTAGTTGAATTTGATTTCAGACAAACCACAAATAATGTCTTAGTATAAGTATGTCCTGTGTAATATTACAATAATACAATACTATATAACATAACATAATATAATAAAATAACCAAAACATTATTTGTGGTTTATCTGAAATTCATATTTAACTGGGTATCTTGTGTTTTTGTTTCTTAAATCTTACAATTGTACTATCACAGCTACAGAAATATGATCACTCTCTCCAGTGGGATGGGTTCAAAATAAGGTTTTCTGGAGCTGTGTAGCTCTCTCTGACATCTTACCACCCTACATGCTTTCACCCGTCAAATATACAAACGTTTGCTGGAGTTTCACCTCCCCAGTTGAATAAATAGGTTGTAGTTTTACAAAGGTCTCCATTCCTAAAATGGTTTTGAGGCTGAACGTTCATGCTTTTATGCATTTCTGTAAGTTTACAGGAGAGTGAAAGTTCACAAACCGGTTACAGAGCCTGCAGATGGGGGAAAAAAATTGTTCCCAGTGTGGAAAGGCTACGGGATGATCAAAGGCCTGCAGGACAAACACTTCCTGCCTCCAGCAAGGAGCAGCTGCTGCTCCAGTTAGAGACAGAAAGCTGGCGTGCAGTTCATTGGCACTCGGCTCAATCGATATAAAAACATGAATTAAAAAAAAAGAGACAGAGATTGTGTTACGCTCCAAGAGATTTCTATTCTATATGAAGTTAATTCTAATTGTTTTAAGGAGAACTAGTATGTAAAAATCTAAATTTGGAAAGTAAGCACAAGAGTCACTGGTCCTACAGGAAAGGCTCTACCAGCATGCTTCTTGCACCATGGTTTATAGTTGGAAACACAAAGAAAAGGAAAAAAGTGGGATGTCCATCTAGGGCATGGTTGAGCAGCAGATCATTATATATTTACATTGTGGAAATATTTGATAAGTATGGCTATCATCAAACATGGTAAGACAGAACCATAAGTACTGATCTGGAGGGATATCTGTACTACTTTGCTAAGTGAAAAAAAAAATTAAAGGATAATGTGTATAATCTAATTTGTTGTAATAAAAAGAACAAAAACAAGACCTGAAATTCCACCAAAACCTCAGTAACTATATATATATTCTTGGATATATTTTTGTGAGAAGAGTGTGGAAGGATCTGCATCAAACTGTCAATGATAATCACATGGGGGGAAAATGGGAGCTGAAATACTAGGGAGCTGGTAGGAAGAGTATTAGCTTTTTGTTTGTACCTCTCTGTATTCTTTGACCTATTACAACGTGTTTTATTACTTATGAAATTTAAAAAAGAATAAGAATATCAAATAAAATACAAAAGATTATATGACTTGTGGATTTTAAAAATTTATTGAGGGGCTTTTTTTAAACGGTAGACTCCTGGCCGAGTGCAGTGGTTCATGCCTGTAATCCTGGCACTTTGGGAGGCCGAGGTGGAAGGATCGCTTGAGGCCAGGAGTTTGGAACCAGCGTGGGCAACATAGCAAGACCCCATCTCTGCAAAAAATAAATTAGCCAGGTGTGGTGGCAGGCACCTGTAGTCCCAGCTACTCGGGAGGCTGAGGTAGGAGGATCATTTGAGCCCAGGAGTTCAAGGTTACAGTGAGCTATGATCTGGCCACTGTACTCCAGCAAGACTATCTCTGAAAAACAAACAAACAAAAAAACCCAGTAGACTCCCTGCCAAACTCCTTCTTCCTCGTTTCACCATACCCATTTAAAATATGGTTCAATTCACAAAATTTTAGTTGACAATTTTTCTAGAAATGTACTTTTGTACTGTGGTATACTTACACCTTTTATGGAGGGAAGCTAACCAGAAGCAGGACTTTGGCTTACTGTAGAACATGCTAGATGTTATGAGGATATGGAGATGAGTTAATGATAACAAAATGAGCTGTCGCAGGAATCCCAGTACAAAAGCTCAGGCTCAGTTATCCATGAAGTTGCCAAGCAGACGCTCTGGATATCTTTCACTCAGTGACGAAATAGTACATGTTTGCATATATTTGCAAGTCTTATTTTTAGTGATGTGTCTGTTCTCTGCTTGTAGAATTCTTTTATTCAGTCAACATCTGATGGCCCAATTTTTAAGGTCCTATTCTTAATACTGATCAGTGTGCTAATTTGGTGTTTTATAAATTGATCCTTTGCTAAGCCTGTGCTCTAGAAAGTTCTATGTACTTAGATTGAAGAACTAAAAAGTACTGGATGCTTTTTTATGAATTTATATATTTTACATGTTTATATTAAAAATTACATATTTTTTTCTTTGTGTTTTCTATAACTATCACAGACTCTTTTTGGAATGTGGTGCATAAATAAAAATAAATATAAAATGCATAGCAATGTTGTTAATAGGAAAAGGGCAGATGTCTGACATGGTTGATAAATAAGTAGAATGAGTGTTATCACCTTTGTATCTCTCTTAATTTGCAGCTGAATTGAAGTATTGAATTGGTTTCCTTCTATCAGGTTATTGTGGGTAAGAGGAGGCTTTTTGCTTCTAACTTATTGTAGATCATTAAATTTTTCAGCCACCTGCTCAGTCCATGAAATTTCAAGGAGGGGATGGCAATACCAAAACCCAACCTAAATAGACAGTTATTGTGAAGAAAATTAGATAAAATGTATAAATCGTTCTGAGATCCTTGGAAATGGCTGTATCAATCCAAGGGAAAATCACTATTGTTAATTAGTAGCCTGTTGACCTCAAAAACAAAGCAAAGCAAATAAAATGGCCACAGGTATATGTTTAACAATATTCCATTTTGCATTATTTAAAGGTATCTGTCAGTTGTGTGAGATTTGATAAGGTGCACGAGGACTCTGGGCTCCCTCCAGATGAAGTGCTAACGTCGGGGATGAACTTGACCCAGTACAGCCTTTTACAGAGTGCAAAACAGAGCAGCTCACACTTTGCTCTTCCTCAATGTGGTAAGGGACTTGACCCAACCTGTTTCTTATGCAGAAGTCCCTTTCATCCTGAAGGCCTTTCCACAGCCTCCTGGAGGTCACACTACTGGACTACTTCTCAGCAGATCTGTGTGATTCCTAGAATCATATTTTGAAGCCAGGGCAAAAAAGAAAAAAATTCTTTAGACTGGAACTTTTGGAGGAAATTGAAATACACACAACGTTTGAAATTCACTTTACACATCTGAAACCATTTCAAGGACATACGAGGTCTGTCCGGAAAGTATTGGGCCATTGTTAATATAATGGGAACGGCTTGTGTGACATCGATGTAACCTGGCAGCCAGGGAGAGTAGACTGTAATGTGCATATGTGAACAATGATGCCTTCACTGTACTGGTCAGTGGGGCACTAGATGCCGTTGAGTGAGCACGTGTACTGTGTGGTGTCGCATTCAAAATGACTGAGCAAGTAGAGCCACAAATCTGCATCAAATTTTGCGTTAAGCTTGAACATTCATTCTTCCGCGGAAACTATTTGGGTGATTCAGAAGGCTTTCTGCGCCGATACAATGAGCAAGGCACAAATAAAAGTGTAGGACAAATGCTTCAAAGATGGTAGAGAATCTGTTGAAAGTGATCCACGTTCTGGAAGGCCTGCAACAAGCAGAACACCTGAGAATGTTGAATGTGTGTGGGTTAGGTTAAGAGATGCTGGGAGAACTGTGTGAGGTCCCAAGGTGCCTGCTTTGTAGGGGACTGAGGCATCATTGTCCTATGTACAATGTTTCCTGTATCTTTTATTTTCTTCAGTAAATGTCTGTATTTTTCACATTACATGGCTGGATACTTTCTGGACAGACCTCGTAAGAGGATAATACTAGAATGTACATAACTTGGTTTACTTACAAAGTTACTGGATTTGGTGTTTTTGATACTAAAAGAAGTGAATTTTTTTTGTGTGTGTGAGAAATGTGAGCTTTTCTTTTAACCACAAAGTCCAAGTAAAAATTTAATTTATTTGATTATCCTATTTTTGTACAAGTTTACTTTCAGGGCTCTTTTTCTCTGTGAGTTAAGAAAGGGTTTGAGCAGGGACGGGTTTCCTTTCACAGAGGGTGTGCCTGGGATGCTCGTGTCTATATGGAACAAGCCACACCTTCCTGTGGCTGTATTTGCTCCCTAGCTCTCTTGTCTGTTCTGTATCCTTTGCGGTAGAAAAGAGAGGTGGTAAATCCATTACCAAAAACATCTTACTATTAGCCAAACACACACACACACATGAAGTGCAGAAGAAAGAACAAAACAGCACGTCACATCAGTTCATGTCTATTCCAACCCATAGGGTCTACAAGGCAAAGATTTGGGAGAGTCACCTTTGTTCTGTGCAAATCATACCAGCTCCTCAAAGGGTCTGGATAGAATACAGGACATCCAGTTACATTTGAATTTCAGGTAAACAATGAATGCATGCAATATTTGGGACATATGTTAATTTAGTATTGCACGCATTCATTATTTATCTAAAATTCAAATGTAAGTGGGTGCTCTGTATTTATATTTGCAAAATGGAAACCCTCGTCTGGAGCCTTCATTCTGGACTCTTGGGGCCACTCCACATTTCTTCATTTACTCACTCATTCATTCAACAAAGCATTTATGGAGCATTTACTCTGTGCCAGGCTCTGTGGATACAGTCCCAGACAAGATAGGCATGGTCCCTGTCTGCCTTAGAACTCTCAGTCTTATTGGAAAAACAGATCAAAAAATAGGTTTAAAAAAAAAAAGAATTAGGAAGGTAACTTCAAATAATGGTGAGTGGTATAAAGATAATAAAGAAGAGCGAGGCTGGCCCAGGGTGGCCAGGGAAGGCTGCCTAGAGGCGTTTACGCTGAGCTTGGGCTTGAAGGATGAGAAGGAGACAGCCAGGGCAGGAGTTGGAGGCAGAGCAATAGGGAATAGGCAGAGGGAATAGGAAGCTCAAAGGGCCTTAGGGCAAGAATGCAATTGGCCGTGCACACAACAGGAAGAAGGCCAGTGTGGCTGTATTAGTGAGCTAGGGAACAAGTGGTAACATACGAGGTCAGGGAGGAACTTGGGGGCCAGAGCACACAGTTGTCGGTGCTATGGGAAAGCCACTGGGGGCTTTTATAGTCTGATTTATAGTTTTAAAAGATCATTCTGGCTGCTTGCTAGAGAATGTATTTTCAGGAGGAAAGTGTGGAAGCCAGGAGAGCATTTAGGAGGCTGGGGCCGTAATGGGTGATGCTGGCAAGGTGGAAGGAAGAGGCTGATGGGTTTGGACTACGTTGAGAGCCAACAGGGCTTGCTGGTGGGTGCGATGTGGGGAGTGGGTGAGGCACATGGGGGACCCCGCATGACTCCCCCACTGCCTCTGTGGGAAGAACTCTTTCCTTTTCACGCTTTCTCTCTTTGTTCCTGCCATCCTCCTATACTCAGGGGTCACCCCTGCCACAGACGTGCCTGCCCCTCCCAGCCCTCCCCATCTGCTGTTTTTGCCTGCAGACCAGGTTTTCAGTGCCTGAGCTCCAGACCTGCTTTCTGTGGCTGGTTGGGGCCGGGGCTGGGAGAGAGGGGACCGTGGATTGTGAGGTCAGGGGAAGAGAGGGAGGAAAGCCTCCTCCCCCACAGCTGACCTTCCTCTTGGCTTATCTTTGGATGCCGTTCTAAACGTGTTGGGGCTTTCTCCTCTCCAGCTATTCTAACTTCAGAATATCAATCCAGACTCTGGGTGGGGCAAGGGGTGCAAATCTGTCCTGTTTCATATTTCTCCAAAGGATAGGTATATTTCAAGTAACTATTTCCGAGAGGTATGAGAAAAAGGACGGTGCGTGGCTCTCATCCCTTGAATCATAGGTTTGGACTGTGATTCCAACCAAGAAATATATTTGTCATTGCCAAGGTCATGGTGAGGAAGAATGATAAATCTGCTCGAGGAAATAAAATAATGTTGGAAGGAAGGAAGAGAAAGGAAAGGAGGGAGGGAGGGAGACAGGGAAAGGGAGAGGGGGACAGAGAGAGATGGTGGTACAAGGGGAGAGAGAGAGACAGAGAGAGAGAAGGAGACCTTTCCCAGAATAATATCTAAGCAAAAATTTACTGCTTTATTTTCTTAATCTAATGGTGACCAAACCCCGCAAACACAGACATAAAGCAGAACTAGTCTGAGAGCCAATACTGATTTATATCTGGGGTAGAGGGAGGCAGTGATTTAGCAGGAAAAACAAAAAACAAAATAAGAACAAAAACAAAAATCCCCAACTTAGGTTTAATCTTGACTTTGTACCAGCTGGAGTTGAGAGCCCCGGGAGGGCAGGACCACAAGTATCTTCCCATCCTCGTAGCCCTGTGTTTGGCAGAAGGTGGTGCATGGTGGGCATTCAGCGCGTGTGGAAGGAAGGAAGGACAGAAGGAGCCAAGAGCACGGCTCTGAGCCCATGACCTCATGTTTAAGGGAAGGGGCTGGGCCAAATGAGCTCCGAGGCCCCTTCAACACTGTGTTCCCACACCTTTTCTGTTTTCTCTCTACTGCTTCCACAGCACAAATTTCTCTGTAGGCAATCCTGTTTGACAGTTTTCTTCCTTTTCCTTGCCTGTCCTACATGCTTCCGACATTGGCCAGAGTTCCCAGCATTTCTTTCTCACTTCTGAAGTTGGCTGCTTATTATATTTAGACTTTGGGGAGGACAGATAAACAAAGCAGTTGATTGGTGGGTCGAGGTTACATACTAAAATTTTCATATTGGTATATAATCAAGTACCAGAGAAAAGAGCTGTGAAATTTAGATTTTTAATACTGGTTCCAAAAATGCAGTAGACTGTGATTATTGCATCAAGCCTCCTACTCCGTGAAGCCACATAAAGCTGCCTTCAAAGATGATGACAACTAAGTTGGACACGGTTTGGAGAGTGGCAGCTGGCCAGAGAAATGGCTCCCTCCCCACCATTTACAGAGCTCAGGAGAACTGCATGTGTGTTACTACAGAAATGAATCAAGCCTCTATTGCCTGACCCAAGCCTAATCCTTATTTATGGATTGAAAAAAAATAAAGTATTAATCAGGAGAAGTGTTATCCTACCAAGGCCATTTCAACAACTGAGGATTTTTTTTCTCACAGGCACAAAAGATGGTAGCATTTTAGAATAGATCACAAAATAATTACCCAAATATTTCTACAATTTCCCCCTTACTTTTCAGAGGAATACTTGAATATCAACAAAGTAGAGGGATAACACACATACTGATAACAGCCTTCTGACACTATTTTCTCATGAAGGACCAGTTACAATACTTTTGCCTGCAAGTAATAGGAACTCCAATTAAATTTGGCTTTAACAATATATTTATTCATTTAACACAAAAACATAATTTTAACATGAAAAACCCAAGGATTTAATTTTGTCATCAAGGACATAGTTTTTATCCATCTTTCTATTCTGGTCTATTTTCTTAAGCCAGCTATCCTCAAGGTCCCAAAATGACTGCCATTGTTCCAGGCAGCACACTGGCATGACAACATCCATGGCAGAAAAAGGAATGTCCCTCCCTGTCTTATGTTCTGTTTGAAGAAAAGGGAAAAACCCTCCCAGAAACCTTGCTACTGACCTCCCATTTTCATTGGTCAGGATGGCCTCCTGTGCACATACCTACATAAACCCTTTACTTGGTAAAGGGATGGGACCACCATGATCATGCTGTCTAGTGGAAACATAATGTGAGCCAGATATATAATTTAAAATTTTCTAGCAATGATTTTTTTTTTTAAAAAAGAAGAAACAGGTGATATTAGTTCTAATAATATATTTTATTGACCCTAATATATCCAAAACATTATATCAACATATAACTAAATAACACATTATTAATGTTATATTTACATTCTCTTTGCCCCCATACTGTAAAATCTGGCGTTTATTTTACAGTCACAGCATATCTCAATTTGAATTAGCCACATTTCGAGTGAGTAATAGCCTTGTGTGGCCAGTGGCTACTCTATTGGACAGTGACTACCTAACAAGATTGAGTGTCTGGGTGCAGTAAATGGATCCAGCCTCTCCTGAAGTCATGGCTCCTTAGAGGAGAGTGAACAAAATTGGGGCTCTCTTAGCAAGGGAGAAGAGGGGCAATGGTGGCTGGGCTGGCAACTAATTTCATCTTCCTCCCAACCTATAGCTCTTTCCATAAGCCCTTGCTTGGGGAACATTACCACCCTCTACTTAGTCACCAGGAGAAATATGGAATCATTCTAGACTCCTCTATTTTCCTCACCCCTCCAATGTAACCGCTTATCAAGTTTTGTCAATTCTGCCTCCTAAATACCTCTTAAACACATCTCTCCCTCCCTTCTGCCACGGCCATGATTCAGGAGCCTCTGCCACCATCCCACCTGAATTTGATCATGTCACTAACACCTGTCAGGTTCATCAGCCACCAACTGGATCCCCAAGCTTTCAGGATACAGTCCAGATCCTCTGGCACAGCACATATTAACACACTCCCTCATTGCCACAAGCATGCTTGCTCTGGCCACGTGGAACTGCGTGTAGTTCTTAGAATGTCTTTGCTCTTCTATGCCTTTATCCTTTTTGACGTAATTCCCTGTCTTCAGACCACCCTCTCCCTTCTTCTTCCTCTCCCTCTTCCACAATCCTCTTCTTGGGAGCCTTCCTTACCTGTCTCATGAAAAGATTAAGTGCTTCTCCGGTGAGCACCACACACCCCGTGCATCCTCTGCTCTAGCGCGATGGAACTGTGCTTGCCTTACTCTCTGTCCATTAGATGGTGAGCACCCTGAGGCCAGGGGCTCTGCCTTGATCTCTGTAACATCACTGCATAGCACATAGTTTCTATGCAGCATATAGTGAATTGGTAGCACCACATCTGGCAAAGTAAAGGTTCCATGTCTGTTGAATGGATGAATGGATGGATGAATGGATGGATGGATGGATGGGTGGATTCTATTCTCCTTCCCAAGCTTTTCCCATCCATGACTGGAAAGCAGCCCTTTTCAGCTTCCTGCCTTTGAGAGCTGTATTAGTTGCCTCGGGATGCCATAACAAGTACCACAAACTGGATGGCTTAAACAACAAAAATATACTGTCTTACAGTTCTGCAGGCTAGAAATCCAAAATCAAGGTGTTGGCAGGGTTGGTTCCTTCTGAGTGCTGTGAAGAGAATCCATTGCACGCCTCTCTCCTGGCTTCTGGTAGCTGCAGGCACTCCTTGGCTTGTAGATGGTGTTCTTGTGTCTTCTCACTGTCCTCTCCGCCCATGTCTGTCTCTGTGTTCAAATTTCCCCCTCTTATAAGGACACCTGTCAAGTTGGATTAGGGCCCACCCTAACGACCTTATTTTAACTTGATCATCTGCAATAGGATCACTATTTCCAGATAAGGTCCAATTCACAGGTACTGGGGGTTATTAGAATTTTAACATCTACTGGGGGGACATGATTCAACCCATAACAGGAATCATAGTTGAAGGCAGGTGTATTCATTTTCTATTGCTGTGTGACAAATTGCCACAAATTTAGCAACTTAAAATGCACATTGATTGTCTCATAGTGTCCATGGGTCAGGAGTCCAGGCATGGCTTAGCTGGGTCCCCTGCTCCGTGTCACAGTGATATGTGCTCATTTGGAGAGTCTGGGAGTCTGGGAAAGAATCTGCTTCTAAGCTCATCAAGTTGTTGGCACAATTCACTTCCTTGTAGGGTGCTGGCTTCCTGCTGCCTGTCAGCTGGAGGCTCCCACAGTTCCCTGCCACATGTCCCCCTCCACAGGCAGTTCCCGGTGTGGGAGTTTGCTGCTTCACAGCTCACGGGGAGAGTCTCTCTCTGGCCCCAGATGGAGTTGCTCCCTCTCTCCTTTGGCTGTCTTTCTCACTCACCCTCTTTCTCCTATCATGGGAGTGACATATAGCCACAGGTTCCTCCTACCCCCAAAAGGAGGGGATTATCCATGACATGCCTCACTGGGGGTTGCCTTTGGGTGTGTATGTAACAGTAGGCATGTTGCTTTCTTGGCCTCCCCAACTTGCTGTGCTCTGTTTCTGTCTTTCAGATTCCACAACATCTGCCAAGGAAAAGCATGGGTGATGGTGCTGCACACTCAAGAGGCCCAGCGGCCCCAAAGGAAACATAATTTAAAAAATTAAACTCTAATGAATTTTAACTTAATATTAAATTGTGTGAAGTATTTGAATGCAACACTTAAATTGTATTTATTAAAAAGTAACATCTGATGTTGAAATAACTATATAGAACTTGTAATAATAATAGCTGATATTGTTGAGTGCTGACCACATGCCAAGCACCATTCTCACACACTTAGGATATGGTATCTCATGTCATCCCACAACTGGCCTATATCATGGGAACTATTGTTATTTTCATTTTACAGATGATGATACTGAGGTATAGACAGGCCAATGAAATGTCCGAAAGTCACATCACAGGTAGCAGCTAGTAGACGGGAAGTTCAAATCTCTGACCCCAGAAGACTGTTTGATGGCAAAGCTCACATACTTAAATACTAAGCTTGGCTGGCTGCCCTTTGGTAGCTGTTTCCCCACTAGCATTTGCCTCTGGGATTCTCTCTTCCTCAACCTTTCCTTCTGATTGATCTATTTTTCATGAATGACCAACTCATTTAAATGATAGAAAAAGGTAAAATGTAAGTTACAAGGCAAAAAGGACTCATTTACACTTAGATATTTCTCATCTGGTACTGGAGAGATTCAAATGATTCTTCCATAGTGAAGCATCTTTAGTTTTACTTTATCCAACCTCAACTCTCCTGGCTTGTTTTGCCTCTATCTACTCAAGTCTGAGTATATTTGAGAGTACTGTCCCACTTAGTAGTCTAAATGCCTGTGAACATAGAGGAATATTTTATTTTATTTTAGAAAAATGATGGCAATAAGCAAGAATTGAAAGTCATAATTTCCACAAATATGTTTGTGATAAAATAATTTTTTGAGAGCACTTTGTATTTGTGAAGTGTATGATAGTGATCATACTGGTGACTGAAGATTCACTGATACCCAGAAGATACATGTCATGAAGCCAGGGCACCTCCAGACTGGCCGACTTCCCTGGAGATCTGCGCTTTGACTCTGATCCTACTTTCAAGTCTGTTTTTTATTTGATGTGAATTTGCACAACGAGGAAGAATCAACCATTAAAATTCTATGTGAAATTCTAGTATTTTTTATTACTTACATATCATTTCTCTGGGCGACATTTTCTGATTGATAAAATTTGAGTAATGGGTTTCTTAACCCTTACATATGTGATTACAATGATATAATTCAGGACCTTTTTAAGGACATGAAACTTTTGCAAGAAAAATACAACAAAAGTTTTTTTGGTTTTTTTTTCCCCCTGTGAATAGGGACTGGAGATATTTTACTTTCAATCTGGTGAGATATCATTTCAGGTCCTACAGGTTTTTCCATGCTCGTTTATACATTTCCTGATGATTAACCCTTAGCTAGATAATGCATTTTTTAAAAAGAAAAAAATGAAATTATGGTGTTTATGCAACACCAAAAAAACTGTTTCTTGAATGATACAAAAATTTTATTATTAGATATTTGGCAATGCCTAAAAACTAATCTCGTTGTTGCCTTTGTCCCTCAGTACAAATGTTGTCATCCTTCCTTTCTCCTTCCAGTTAGAAGAGAAAGTAGCTCCGGTCTTCAACCGCCATTTTCTTTAGCAGTCCAAGTCTGTGTGGTCATGAGCCTGCGCACCTGACACCTGCTTCTCTTCCCCCACCCCCACCCCCTGTTCTTTTTTACTCTTTCCATATTTTGGAGGACTTAAAGAGTAGGACAGTATCCTGGATTCCGAATTATGTCCAGTGGTGAGTGAAAATAATTCATCTTTTTCACAGGATATTGTTAAGACCAGTACTTACTTCTCTTTAAACAGTTTACTATAAACCTAATCAAATCTTTGTAAATTTGGGAGATGAAACATAAGAAAGATGTAGAGGAATTAATCAAACCACAAGTTTGATTTGTTTTCATTTTCACTTTTTCTGAATGTCAGCTTTGAAAAACTCTTACTGCTAAAGGCCTGAATAAATGTTAATGATTCAAAAGAAGGAAGAAACAGTTGACACATTCATTAATTAGGTTGTATTTGCAGCTCTACTGTGAAAAACACTTGTTAGCTTGAGTGAGATCCTTGACTTATCATTTTTTCTCTCAAAATGCAAATATCTATTCTTTTCTTTTTGCTGATTTTTAAAGTGGTATAGAGCACTGGTTCTCAACCCTCCCCCAGAATCATCCAGAGAACCAGTAAACCTGCAGATTACTAGTCCCACAGTCTCTGATTCAGTAGGTAGGTCTGGGGTGGGACCCAAGATTCTGAGTTTCTGATCAAAGTGTTACAGTTCAAATGATACAGAATGAAGAACATAAAGGAGAAGGTTATGGATCATTTGGAATACTATCTCCGGAGACAAGCCCTGTTAACTATTTGGTGTAGTTTTTGATGCACCCATGAGGCAGACACTGCTAGGTACCTGGTCCATACTCATGCTTGTATTCAGGGCAGCATGTGATCAACTGAGAAACCAAGTTGCACAGGCTCCCTTGGAGCTAAGAGTGGTCATGTGACACAATATTGGCCAATGAAAAGTAAGCAGAAGTCTACTGGGGGAAGGCCTTCTGGGAATGCTATTACTTTCCTGGTTTAAAAAAAAACAGATCCAGCTGGCCTGTGCTTTTTTGTACTTTGCCTTTCCCTCTTCTTCCTGCCTGGAGTGTCGGTGTGAATTCTAGAGCGGCAGCTGTCATCTTGTGACCAGATGTGGAGGATGGTGGTCTAGGAAGTTAGAAGGTACTTGGTTCTTTCAGCAGCTGCACCAGCTCTGCATTGCCTTCCCTTTTCATGTGAGAAAAATAACCCTGTAGTGTTTAAGCCACTGCAGTTGGTTTCTGTTACGTAGTGCCAAATACAATCCTAACAGAAACAACTATATACATATATGCATATACATGTTAAGGTAGTCTCAAGACAAATGTCACCTTATCACAAAGGCCTCTGACTATTCAATCTACACTAGCACACACAAAAATGTCTATCTCAGTAACCTGCTCTATTTTTCTTCATGAACCCGGTATATATACATATATATATTTATTGTTTGTTTCTCTCCACTATAAGGTATGCTCTATGACAGTAGTGGCTTTGGTTTGCTGTTGTGTTTCTAACCCATAGAGATGCTTAAGAACTATTTGTTGAATGAATGAACAAATGAACATAAAAATGGATTATATTCTCATCTAGGTAGTATTCTATACTGATTTTTTTTCCCACTTTCCATATATGACTTTCCATACCTTCCACATTCCCTTTAATATCTACGTAGTATTTCATTGTTTGGATATATTGTACTATAATTTTTTTTCCCAATCCTCCATTGATAGACCTTTAAGTTCTAATTTTTCCTTATCCATACAAAACCCCCCCCCCCCACAATTCCTGAGGTTTGCTCTGGTAAGGGGAAACTTGATCATCTTCTGTCCCTTCTGCCCCCAGAGAGTGTCCCAGGATGATCAACAGTAGGAACAGGGAAATCCACACCTCTAGTGTTTGGTCTGGCTTTGTCAGCTTGAAGAAGGAAATTTCCCTAAATCGTGTCATTTTAAGATACACTGTGTGTGTGGCCCCTCGAGTTCAGTCCAGACAAGTTTAATCCCCTTTCACAGTCTGGCATATAAACTCAGATTTTCATAGGCCTCCTGGCAAATCCAGGCTTCTCTCTTTTAGGAGCAAATACTTACACAAAAATACACATATCTACTCCAACAACTAAATTTTTGGAGATGGTTTAGTCTAAATCCATATAGAAAGGAATTTTAAAAACTCCAACTCTCCAAGGACATGATATTACTTAAAATAAACCTCCAGAGAAAAAATTTGCCAGCAATTTAAAATGAAATGAAACTTCTTCAGCTTCAAAATATTTAAACCCCACTGAACACTCCAATAAACTTATAACTAGTTTCCCTTTTTTCTTTTGCTTCTAGGAACTCAAACCAAACTTGCAGCCACTATTGAATAATCAATGGGAACTTATGACACAAAATTCCATAAACTAATTAGCTCTAAACTACACATAAGGAAACATTTAAGACTTTCAAATGGGCAAAGCCATTATTGGATATCCTTTCAAAGGAATGTTAGAACTTACAGGGATTATCTGATCCTATAGGAGTGTGTACCACTGTTGATTTTATAACTCCTTAGAAAAGTTATAAAAAACTGACAGCAATGCAAATAATTCTTGTCCGTAGAAATACAAATAATTTGTCTGCAGAATGCCATTGATTATTGCTTTATGGATAAACGAGTTTTTGCAAATTCATTTCAACATTTCCTTATCATACATAAATTTATAGTTCTTTGACTTCTGCTTTGAATCAGTTGTAACATCTCATTAGTTCCCTCACTTAATTAATCTTTGACATGTGTTCATTTTACATTTTTGAGTCATGATTTTACCTTTTTTTAAAAATCGTTTTTTAACCTACATCAAACTGTATAATCTTTGTATTTCCCTCCATATTGATTTCATTTCAAAAATATAATATACTTTTTAAATTATAAAAGTAATACATATTACTTATAAAATTGGGTAATATATTAAATAAAAGAATATAGAATGGAATTCAAATCTCCTGTAGTCATACTATCCACATACACCCACTACTAATATTTTGAATTTTTCCTAGTTTTTTTTTAAGTTAAAAGTTAATTTTTATCAAGATGACAAATATATGTGATTTATAAAGCCAAGTAATACTAAAAGACTTACAATGAAAAACTAGGAGTTTCCTGTCCTAGTCCTCCCTAACCTACCAGTCCCTCTTCTTAGAAGAAATTACCTTCAACTCTTTGGGCTGCCTCCGCAGGTGTCTACCTCCATTTCTTAAAATTATATGCTTACTGCTATTTCTTTAATTTTCAGTTTTAGATATGAACTATTGACTTCCCACCATCTTGGTAATTGAGGACTGAGCTGTCTCCACTGCATTCTTACCATTTCCTCTTTCCCCATCTCCCTAACTCAGTTATATCATAATTTTTAGTTAAATCAGAAATATCAAGAGTTAACATTTATATTATTTTGACTATACAAATATTATTTACTTCTGAGCAAACAATGACTAAACCATGGCCCCTTTCTTATATGCCCTTTGTTTTTCCTGGAGTTAAAACCTGCTTAATTTTTTTTATCTGTCTGATTTTCTGTGTCATTACCATTTCCCTGCAGTGCTCTATATCTCTGTCACATGCATATCAGTAATATTTTTTATATACTCAAGTATATCAATTCCATTTTTTCCCCTTGGGGTCTGTCTCATGGAGCCCTCTGTCCTCTATTTTTAGGACTGGATACTGAAGCACAGTTGTCATCCTGGGACTTCCCTTTACTATTAGCTAGGGAATTCCTCTCTTTTTTGTGTGTTAAGTCCTCTGTTATCTGCATTCCATGTCTTCAATTTACCTGGTTTTGTTTAAGCAAGCAGTATCTTCCTGAGAAGAGATGAAAGGGAAATCAAATTCTAGATACCTTATATGTCTGAAAATGTCTTTATTCTACTCCCACACTTGATTTGTAGCTTAATTGTTATAGAATTCTAGATTTGAAAACGTTTGTTCTGAAAAATTTGAATCTAATACTCCACGGTCTTCTAGCTTCCAGTGTTACTGTTGAGAAGTCTGGGGGGGAAAAGTTAGCACTTACATAACATTTGCTATGAGCCAGGCTCTATTTTAAGTGTTTTATACCCATTATCCCATATAAGAGGAAGGTATTCTTGTTATTTCTATTTTAGAGATGGAGAAACTGGGGCAAGAGAGGTTAAGTAACTTGCCAAAAGTCACACAACTAGTAAGTTGAGTTACAAGCCCAGGTAGTTGGCTCCAGAGTCAAAGCTCTTAACTAGTATGCTATCTTTTCTGTAATGTCATTTTCTTTCCTGGTACTTTCTATGTGACCTGTTTTATCTTTCCAGGAGTATTTAGGTCTTCTCTGTAGTTCTGATGTTCTCAAATTTCACAATAATGAACCTTGGTGTGAATTTTTCATTCATTATGCTAGGTTCTCAGTGGACCCTTACCATCTGAAAGCATGTTGCCTTCCTTTCCAGAAAATATTCTTTTATTATTAGTTATTATTTGATAATTTTCTTCTCTTCATTCTTCTTATCTCTATTTTGTAACTCCTATTGTTCAGATATTGGACTCCCAAGTTGACTTTTAAGTTTTCGTATCTTTTCTTTCCTACTTTCTAACTCTTGGACATTTTGTTCTACTTTATGATTTTCTTGTCGTTATCTTGTAATGTTCTGAATGAGTTTTAATTTTATCATATTTTAATTGTCAAGAGTCCTTTCATGTTCTCCAGTTGTTCTCTTTTTATTTAATTCTGTTCTTCCTTATTTCTGAATATATTAATTATAATTTTTTTTTTAAAAAGTTCTTTAGTTCCTTTTATTTTCTGTTTCCTCCTGGTCCCTCTGTTTGTTCAGCCTGTGTCTTTAGGTCATAGGTTTCTCCAAGTTTCTGGTTGTCCTTTCATATTTAAGAGTAACACACTAAAAGCTCACTTGAAGTTCTGTAAGCAAGAGCAATAATTGTTGATTGGCAGTAATCACTATGGGGAACCAGGTGGGGTGCCAGCTTTTTGCTGGGGAACCTTAAATGTCAAGCATCACAGGAAATTCCCCTCAGGCTATTTGGGTCTCCAGTGGCAGCGTCTGCCATCCTCCTGTCTTTGTATTCATTTTCCCTGTTGCTGATGTCCTGAGACCTGGGTAGGGGAAGGGGGCTCAGGGGCCCAGAGCTATGTGGGCTTTCATTTTATATTCACAGTTTTAGCCTTGTGCCTAGCCCTTACCCCAGACTCTTATAAGGCTGGTGTCCTCTCAGTTGGGACTCTCTGTTCAATCTCTCCAGAAATAAATCTCCCGATTCTTTTAGGAGACTACGTGGGAAAACTCTGTCATCTGGCTGTATGTGGTGGGGAAGAGGTCCAATGCCTCTGAATATAGACTGTGAAGCTAACGTCTGTGTCCAGCTTCCTGCTTGGCATCTGGCATCTCCCAGGGCAGGGTCTCTGGGGCTCTGAGGAGTGAGTGGCACATTTTATTGGTCCTGGGTTGTAACTTCATTCTTTTCTGTCAGGTCAGTGGCCTCCCCTCTCTCAGCTACCTGCCCTCCATCTCCTGTCTACTGTTGTCTTCCCTGGAGCCTCATTCTGCATGTGGATTAATAACTTTTAATTATAACTTTATTATGTTAGTGACGCTTTAGGAGAGTGAATAGGTGTGTGTTCTGTCTGCTGGAGATCCCCCCACGCTTTCTTCATTCTTACTTTTTGTTACAGGTTGAATTTTGTCCCCTCAAAATTCATATGTTGAGGTCCTAACCCCCAGTGCCTCAGAATGTGACCTCATGAGGAAATAGAGTCTTCAGAGAGGGAATTAAGATGAGGCCATACTGGAGGTGGTAGGCCCCTAATCCAATATGACTGGTGTCCTTATAAAAAGGGGAAATTCAGACACAGACATGCACACAGGGAGAATGCCATGTGAAGACTGGAGGGATGCTTTACAAGCCAAGGAACTACCAAAAGCAAGGAAAGAGGTTTGGAACAGATCCTTCCTTAGTGCCTTCAGAAGGAACCAACCCTGCCAGAACCTTGATCTTGGACTTCCAGCCTCTAGAAGTATGAGATAATTCATTCCTGTTGTTAACTCACCCAGCTATGGTACTTTGTCATGGCAGCCCCAGGATACTACTATGGGTTGAGTATTCCTTATTCAAAATGCTTGGGACCAGCAGTGTTTTGGATTTCAGATTTTTTTTTTGAATTTTGGAATATTTGCCTATACATAATGAGATATCTTGGGGATACAACCTAAACACAGAATTTATTTATGTTTAATATACACCTTATACACATAGCCTGAGGGTAATTATATACAATAGTTTAAATAATTTTATGCATGAAACAAAGTTTTGACTGCATTTTGACTGCAACCCATCACATGAGGTCAGGTGTGAAATTTTCCACTTGTGTCATTATGTTGGTGCTCAAAAAATTTCAGATTTTGGATTTTCAGATTAGGGATGCTCCACTATATACTTAAAAATCTTATTTTGATGTATGTATTCATACAGATTACCTCAGATTTTTTTTGGAAGAAGGTGGAGAATACATAAACAAAAATAACATTGAAGTTTTGATTACAACCAACAGCAGTTTCCTGAGTGTGGACTGTGAATTACTGCAGGGTGTGCAAGAGTAATGTATCCACTGTTTTGTGGTTTAGCATGGTTCCTGGAACTTAGTTCACGTTCGACACATTTTAATAGTAGTAGTAGGAGTAGTAGTTGTTAGTATTGTTTTTATAACTAAATGTACCCTGCATATTAAAATTTATTTCAATATTTAATTTAGAGAATTGTTAAAATTTTTTGATAGGACTGTTTCTCTCAACAAATATTTGATTGTCTGCATCAAGAGGCACTGGGCTAGATTTTTGGCTACAGGAAAGGAAACTTGAGACAAACATGAATAAGATGTGGGTTTTTTTCCTCTCAAAATGCTAATAAGTAGTGCTGTCTTCTTACTGGTTTTGTTAGGGCCTCACCCTGGTCCTGGGCCCTGGTAAGAGGTTTTAAGGGGCAATACAAATTGTCTATTGTTGTTTTCTCTGTTAAAGTACCATGCTAAAGGAGAAAGAAGTTTTGGTATACTTAAAGATAGAAGGTCACACTAAAAATTCCTCCGTTAAAGATGTTGTACATTACCTAACAATTTTATAAGGCAGTCATTTCTTAATGCTTTTGTGAAACCAGCTCAGGGGTTGGGACATTTTTATAGATGAGTAATATTTGAAGCATAAGGCTCTTTAGGGCAAACCCCTTAGGAGCAGCCTTGCAGAGCAACGACACAATGCTGACATCTTCCCACCTGGTAGGTCTCCCTTCTGGGCAGCGGCCGCTGTGCACCTGTCAGCAGGGAGATAGCTTGGGAGAATGTGGTGGCCAGGAAGGTGCTCTGCGCAGAGAACATACTCCAGCCCTTTGCTGTGCAGCTGTGGCGATTTGCATAGACCTGTGCTATTTATGACCACATATTTGCTCAGAAAGAACCATCTCATTTTCTGACTGCAGCTGCCCACACGGGTCTGGCTGCCGCTGGGGTTTTCCAGCAGGCCACCATGCTGCCACATCCCTTCAGAGCATCTTCCATGGGTTCTGCCTGGTTCTTCTGCTCTCTCGATGTACTGCGGTTTCACTTCGGCTCATTCATTCATTTCACAACTATGCATCGAGTATCTAGGTAGGGCCACACACTCTTCAAGGCCCAGGGAAAACTAAGACACATGTGGTGCAAATCCCTCCCTCCGGTAGCTTGCAGGCCGTGAGGAAGACTGATAGGTGGTTTGTGGATAGGCTCTTGGCCTTTGGTGTTAGTCTTTACCTTCTCTTTCCCCTGTTTTCAAAACCGGATCCTTGGTGGAAACCTGCCACCCTGCAAGCCTGTTTTTCTCTTTACATTCACTGTCACCCTTTACAGTGTGACTGCACCTACTCATTAAATGCTCTGCAGTCTGGCTTCTTGCCCAGATCACAGCCACTCATAGTTGCTTCTCTCTCCCATTCAGTTACCTTTTGACTGGGATGACCTAGTGTTTGACCTGGTAAAATGCCTGTATGTCTCCACACATAGCGCCTGCTCTGGATCTGCTCACTCCTACCCCTCTTCCCCTGTTCTGCTCCCCCTGACGTGGGCTCTGTCACCTCCTCTTCCCTTGGGCCCCAGGAGCCTTGCTTTCATCCTGATCCTCCTCTCTAGTTCCCACACCCAGCCCATTCCCGGCCATCGTGGGCTCTTCCATCCCTGGAGCATTCATTTGGCAGGTGTCATGGTTTCCCTTGTGGCATCTCTCGTCTTGTGGACTGGTAGAGTTATCATAGTTTGACTTTTCATGAAGATCGTGAATGGCCCTGTTCTTAGAGCTAATAAGCAACCCCTTCTTGTTGAATCTGCTGAGGATTGACATTAGATTTTTCCCCTTCTTTTTAGCTAGTTCCCTGGTGTGCCAGGCCTGGCCTGTGAGCCCTCTGGCCTGTTCCCTCCCTTCCTAGCTCTGCTCTGTACTGTAGGAGGCTGACCACTGCGTTCTGTCTTAGGATCCTGTGTCAGCTGGCATCTGGCTGGGTTTGGCCAATGGAAGGCACCAGTGAGAACTGCACGGTTGTGGGAGGTAGAGAGAAGCCACAGTGTTCCTCCCTGTCCTCCCCTGTTTAGACGGCACCTATGGCAGCTCCTCCACGGCTCGAGTCCCCGCCAGACAGCCCCTTTGATTCCAGCCTCCGCAGGATGATCTGGCTTCTGGCTTCTGGTAACACCACATCCTCCTTTCGACCCTCCACTTTAGGGGTTTTAGTAGCTTCCTGTTCTTGCCAATCTCTGGGTTGCCTCACCATCTCCTAATACTGCTCAGCTTTGTTGTCTCCTGAGAAACCAAAATGCTCAGAGTGCTTTTTATTTCCTGGTTGGACCATGGCTGAGATGATCCTTCCCTTCCTCCTTCCCTTCCTTCCTTCCTTCCTTCCTCCCTCCCTCTTTTCTTTCTTCTCTCCTTCCTTCTCTCTGGAAATGGTAGAAAAGATAAGGAGATTATTTTTGGATCTTGTGCCACAGATTGTCTTCCCAAGGCCAGCTTCTATCCTTTGAATCTTACATACTTCTTTGTCTCCCACAACACCATCGGCAAGATATAAGTCAAATAGATGTCTGTGGGCTGGTCTGAGACCCTACCATTTGTAATACTGCACATATGGGAACCTGTACTTCACACTCTATATTCCAGACATGCAAGTGAATGTTTTGGACACAGTCCATTTGTAAAGGGCCAATTTGCTGGAATAACAACAATCACAGATCTGTTTTGGGGAGAACGATTAATTATTAAGATCAAAGAGATTGTTGCACTCTTCCTGGTTGGTTTCATTTCACCTGGGAATGATATTAAAGGAAGTATGTTGTTCACATTATGGATATAGGTTCTTCAGTGTGCCTATCTGTTGGGGATGAACTCAATCATGAAAGTCAAAATAAGGGTAATATTATTTCTTCAAAGGTACCCATCCCTTTTGGAAATGGTACTTGATTTTTTTAAAATGTCACTGAATTGCTGATATCATCAGCAGGAAATCTAGCTTATGGACCCTCCCTCCCCTCCATGGTAGCAGTCATTCCTGCAAAATGCCACCTCCTTGCTAATATTGAGTTGTGGGTGCTATCTTGCATCATTCAAAGAGGAGATGCGAAATGAAACAAAGATTAAATAGACCATTCTTCACCCAGCTAAAAGATTTGGTATTCTCTTTTCTTCCGAGGATTAATTATTGTCCATTTCATGATAATTTCTATGTCAGTCTTTGAAAAGTAGAAAAGCAATACAATGAGGGGGAAATGATAACTTGAAATTGTTGATTCCTTCACAGACACTGGGATGGATTAAATTCTGACATATTTGCCATAAATGCGGATATGGACGTCTGCCATTGCAAGAGTCACCCATGTGTCTGCCAAAACAAACATGGTCAGGCACTATTTAAGATATCCGTCTTTAGAAAGTACAGAAATATGTCAATTTTTAAAATGGATTTTTAAAGGTTATAATAAAAAATTCTCTGATCTGTTCTTCTCATCTCCCCAAAAGAAGCTGTCCTAGCAGTCAGGACGTCTACTATGCGATGCTGAAGTAAGGCTGACCTAGGGGAGGGGAGGTAATGCTGCCCAGGGGTTTATGGAAAGGAACTGCCTAGCTTGGAAAGTGAGCCAGAAACCCGCACTCCAAGACAATTTCATAATGATCACAGCAGAAATTTTTGCAGCAATTTTGTATATATGACTTTCATATCTGATTTTCCAAGCTTCTGCACATGTGGTCCGTATGTTTACCCCAAAGCATTTTTTGCCTCCAGCTGAAATATGCTCAGAAATGACCTGTGACATTTTCACATTCACAAACTAAAAGTCCCAATATCTACCCCTTAGTGTATGCACAAATGTTGTCTCTTTTGTGTCATTTTCTGTTCTGTTGCCATTTCACAGGAATAGGTTGGAAGGTGCCCCTAAGGTGATCTTCTTGAGTCCCAGAAAAGTGGAGAGAGCCAACGTAAAAGACAGAGGCCAATTGTTGTAAAAGGTCATAGCTGCTTTCATCAGCTGACACATGAACCGGTGAAAATGTACCATATCAATGAAAAAAAAATAACACAACAGGCAAAATCAGGCACATTGCATCCTCAGTTCCATATCCTGCACAGGTTTGCAACCAACCTTGCTGCTGGCGCATGAGAGAGAGAGAGAGAGAGAGAGACAGAGAGAATTTGCTTTGGCTGGAGCAGACTTTTTTTTTAACAGGATAAAAATAGGTGGAACAGGAAGGCACCCATGTGTTTATTGACAGGGAGTATGCTGAAATTTAGGGCTACATTTCTAAGACTAACTTATCTTAATGGAAATGTTACTCTTACAGGGGTTGTAAGGTCAGAGTCAACCGCAGTTACTGTGGGTACAGGCCTTGAGGGGAACCATCCAAGGACGATGGGCTGTGAGGCTGTTGAACTTTGCTGAGGGTGTTCTAGACTCACGCTACTGCTACTTGGCTTTTTATCTCAGATGCACCCCACTTCTTATTTATACCTCAGTAGAGTCCTCTGGAGTATAACTGAGAGGCCCCCTTTGATCACAGAGGTGCCCACTGGCCCTTCTTTGACCAAGCAGGCTGAACGAAAGATCTTTGGAAGGACTGGTTGCTCAGGTTTTTTCTATTGCATTAGAGACGTCAGTAAAGAGAAGTTTACATGAGCCAGCAAATTGGAGCCAAATTACAGATGTACCTTAAAACATTCAGAAAACAAACATTTTATATATGTGTGTATGTGTGTATACATATATATGAACTTAGCCCTCTAGACATTGGAGTAAAAAAACACTATGTGTTTTAGCAACAGCATGCACCGTTCATAGTCCTGGCACATTGTTTTGCAAGAAGAGTGTCTATTATTAATAATTAGCTAAGTTAGATGATTTTGCTACCAGGGTTTTAGTCTCGGCTCTGCCACCAGGCAGTAGCTGTGTGACCTTGGCTAGATCACTCAACCTTTCTTGAATTCTGTTTCCTGATCTATAACATAAGAGGATTAAAATAGATCAGTGAGTCTCCAACTGTAGGCCTTGACCCATCAGTAAATCATGGAACCAATTTAGTGAGTTGTGATCAGCATTAAAAATAAAAGAATAGAATAGAAAATGTTAAAGTGCATTACATGTTGTATGACTTATTGTTTCCTAAAGTTTTCATTTCAGTTAAATCCTTGTTTATGTAGTTATGTGTTTATAGGGTTGTAATGTGAAATGGTTTTTTTTCTACTATGGGGTGAAGTTGAAAAAGTTTGAAAACACTGAAGTAGATTATATCTAGGGTCCTTTCAGGTTTAAAATCCAAGGCAGCCTGAAACAGGCACTCCTAGCCACACACATCAGTATATATCATCCAAGTGCTCAGAGCATGGTTGAGAAAATAGGAGTGGAGAAGAAATAGGGCCTGTATAGCTCCACCCTCATCGTGAGGAGCCTTTAGCCTACTGAGAAGGACCCTCAAGAGAAGGAGTATGCACTCCATTACCTTGTCGGCCAAGACCCAGTGCCCGAGTGCATGCAGGTTGTGTTCACCAGGATGTCACTGAGCTCCCAGTAGGAACTGCCTCTCACCTCTCTCCCACCCCTCTCTTCCTTTCCTCTCCCCTCTACTGGCTCCCTCCTACCCAAAAGAGCATGGAGGAGGGAGAAATGATCAAGGTTATTGTTGGAGTGGTCTCAGACACAAGAAGAAAGTACCACTATGTTTTTTCTGCTTGTTCTCACTGAAAACCCAGAATATAAGGCCATCTCTAAAAATGTAAGAGATCACTGAATGGCTGACAATCTGCAAAGCATGCATTTGAAGACCAAGTGCTTTGTCTCTAAAAAAAATTTTCTCATACAAAATGTTGACCTGGTTCCATTATTCTGGTCTTGACAGGAAAACTCTCACTACTGTTAACAATATACATCTCACAACCGAACTAAACAGCAAAAATTTTTGTGAGTGGCAAATTCCTCTCTTGTTTCATGGTGGAGGTACAGGCCTGGGAGGAGGGAAGAAGATGAGTGTCCTCCCCTGCCCTCATTTTCTCCCTAAACTCTATAAAAATAAATAGTTGGTTTTATCCCATCTTCCTCTGACTCACCCATAGGAAGGGGTGTCTTTTTCTAATTTACACTAAGGTGCCATATGGGCTAGCAATGGTCCTGGGTGTAAACCACTGACTGCAAAACTCTGTGATAGGTGTTAGAGGGAGGTTGGTTGAAAGTGTCACTGAAGCATAAAGGAGAAAGCAACCTGACGGTGCCTGGCTGGTCAAAAGAAAGTTGGAATTCCAGGCAGAAGGGCAGAACACTGGAACATCTGGGGTTCTGCATCAAGCAAAATGCTCTTCTCCACTGGTTGGAGTGTGGATGTCGTTGAGTCTTGCAATCAAAACTCATCGGTGAGCAGAAATAAGCCTGAGGACCAGTACCAACTCTAACAATGTGACTCATATTTAATAAACAAAATCAAATCTAGAGCAGAGTGATCCCTGCTAGAGGTTGGCAAATTGAACTGAGCTGCCTTGAGAATGCATGCATCAGTTTTTGATTTAACAAGAGATTCCTTGAACCTGAGTAAATGAAACCCTTTACTGTGACATTCACTACATATGAAGAAATAAAATTATGAAAAGTGAATCTTACTGGAAGAGTAAATGAGGTTACAACCCATTCTCTTTGAATTCCCTCTTCTTTCACTATTTTAGAGAAACAAATTTTCTAACTAGTTTAGAAGCTTTTAGAACCTACCATATGATTCTGTAGTCTATATTTAAAAGGATATTGCTTAAAAGGGCATATGTGTTATGCATATAGATCTTTGGTGAAGGTGACTTTTCTCCAAAAAGATAATTGAATTACTTTGAGAGGTATATCAAGTTGGTGGTGGTCGAGGCATACAAAAAAGGAAAACATCGAGTTTGATGACATGACTTCAGAATTTTATATGCTTTAAATAAGGTTTCACATACTTGCCTAACAGATTATTTCTTTAAGAAATAAAAAATCCCCACACAGAATGTCAGGCTACAGTATCTATCTGAAAGCAAAGGTAGCTTTTTCTTACTAAACTGGAGGGCAAGGTCAGAATGCCTTTGACAGTTTTAACACCCTTTGGGTGATTCCATAACCCTTTTCAGGATACTTATCACATGGTTAGATGACAAAGTCTTAGAAAATTTTTTCTTTGAAAAGTTTTTCTTAATGCATGTTTGTTCTTCACTCTCTTTGTTTATATCTTCCAATCTAAGCACATTTATGCATTCGATAAATATTTATAGAATGCCTACAATGGATGTGTGCTGCTGTCTGGGGACACAGCCCTGAATGACAAAGTCCCTGACTTTGAGGAGCTTATAATCCTGGGGAAAGAGACAAAAACACTGAGTAAACATACATGATGTTAGGTGGAAAGAAGTGAGCTTAGGGGGCTGGGGAAATTGGTGTGCAGGGGTGGATGTGTTCGTTCACATAGTTCCAGGCATCGTTCCCGAAGTGGTGGCTATATCATTATTTTATTGCTAAAGAAGAAGAAAAAGCTTTATTGCTAAGGAAGAGAAACAAGAGGGTGAGTGGAGACGCTATAAAGGGCAGGTAAATAGGCACTTGTCCAGACCTCTTACCCCAGTGGAGACTGGAGCAGAAATGAGGCACCAGGTGGACTGATGACCAAGGATGAGGGTTCTAAGAGCTTAGAGTCTGGTCTCTCCTTTCGGGGTACTGTGCTGTCTGTCTTCTCTAAAAGTTCGTGGGGTTTCTGATGTCTCCAGGCAAGAGGAGCTGCAGGGAAAACAGGCTCTTGCTCATGTTAGAGCAGGAGGGACAGAAGGGAGGGCAGGGAGTGACAACGAAAGCAAGCAGCTGGGGTGCTGGGCAGAGGCACCCAAGTTTTGCAGGATGCCAGCCACTGGAGAGAGGGTCCCACAGACATCCCAGCTTGAAGAGTTGACCTCCTGAATCTCTTCCCCTGTAAAGAAAACGTCTGAGATCAGAACAGAACCTGGAGTAAAGATGAGTAATTCTCTTAGGAATGTACTGTTATTTCCATGGGACCCCAAATTGAGAGATTTCTAAATAGAGATTGAGGATGCTTGCGTGTGTGATTCTTTGGAGGGGCTGGTAATGGGAGCTTTATCTTCTAAAGGTGCTGTTAAGGGAGCTTGTACATTTTTAGAGAGTGTTAGTAGACCACCCTATAGTTTCCATTTTATAAGATCAGCATCTAAGGGGTAAAATGAGTACGGATCATGAAGTTTATAGGTTAAAAGCTGGGGTTTTTCTGACTATGGTGTTAGAAAAATTAAATAGCTTGGGATTTGTAACAGAATTTCCTGCTGATTTATAAATTTAAGATACATCTGATGCCATTGGATTAATACTTTTTCATTTAGGCAGAAAATTTTGCTCTTCACTTTGGTCTTACCTTCCGATCTTGACAGCACACACTCTTTGCGCACAAATTGAAATCCATATAGTTCACTTCTCTAGTCCAGCTCTTCAACTTCCTCTAGCTTGGGAACAAGGATCTCTATTGAATATTTAGTTTAAAGCACTCTATTTTGAAAAGAATCTTTAGGAAAATCTTTCCCATTCGTAGGTGTGTTTCAGGATAGTCAGTACACAAATAGGTCTGAGCTGCTTTCAGGAAAAACTGTCTTTTACAATCTCCTGTTCAATTAAACTAAACAAACACATTGAATAAAGACAGACTCGCTGGGCAGGATTTTGAGTCGGGTTCCAATCTCAAGTCCGCTTCTCCTGGAACTGTGATCCTCACATTCAGGTAGATTATTCACTGGAGGTTGGGGGTGGCTGCACAACCTGGTCAGCGCGCTACAGTCTTGACTTAGGCGTAGGGTCATGAGTCTCCTTCCCTTGGGTGAGCTGCACGGATAATGGCCACCCTCGGGGGTTTAGCTTTGACTCCTGACCCTGGGTGGAACCAGCCATGAGCTCAGTAAGAGGGTTTACGTGGGTCTGGGGAGAAGGTGGACAGGTCTCTTGCTTTAGGAGGGACACTGATACCAGCTTGTCTTCTTCCTTTGATGGGTGGCATCATCTCTAATGTGACACCTACCCAGCTTTTTAAATTTCCTAGCTTCTTGGTTGAAGAAGGCTAAAAAGTGACCTTTTGTCACCAATTGAGAAAGAATCCCCTGTGAAACAATATTCTAATGTCAACTATTGGATAAAGTTTATCCAATTTTCTTGTTTTTCTTTCTCCCCCTTTGTATTTGATCTACTGTACTGAACTTTTACCTCAAGTTTATAAACCTTATTTGAATGGAAGTTGAGCTTCTGATATGACATCAAGATTAGATTGTATGGATAATAGTCCTTATAAAAATAACCTATAGATAGGCCTTTATGTCTTTCTCCATATATATACATGAATATGAATATATATATTCATTCTAGTTTAAATCTGTACAATATTAAGTTGACCTTATAAAGTTTCTAATTCCTAAATTAACACCTTTGACAATAAATGTACTTGAATTCTAACATTAGTCTATCTCTGTAGCAGGATTGTAATACAATTCTTAAAACAGATTGACACCATAATAGCCATTTTCGTAAGTCAAAAAGAGTCAAATATCAGTGATTTGATATGGTTCAGTCTAGTGTAATGTCCATCATTCAGCAAAAACTCGAGTATCTGTAGTGTGCATTAGGCCAATTGCCCCAGGAGTTTAAAAAATGAGAATGATATAGTCCCTTCTCGGAGCTCTGGTCTGTACACCACAGCTTGAGTACCAGATAGAAGTGATTTGTCCTTTAGGAGGCAAAGAACAGCTCTCTGGTTTGGGGGAGGAGACTGTGCTTTTCAGTGGTAATTCCTTACATCACTGTAGTGTCTAAAGTCCACAGAATCCCATTACAAAGCCCCATCCCCAAGAACCTTCAGTTGCCCGATGCCTCCTGAGCCAAGGTCAGAGCCTTTGGTCTGGCATACAAGTACTATCTGATGTTATTCCTTTTCCCTTATGTTTATACCACTGCTTTCCCAACTATTTCTGCTATTCCCTCCTTCTGGAATGTTCTTCCCTCCCAGTTCAAAGGCAGTGGAGTGTAGTGTTTAAGAACACAGACACTAGACTCCTATTTTATGGGTTCAAATCCCAGCTGTGTAACCCCTGGCAAGTTTTGTTTGTTTGTTTGTTTTTTGAGACAGAGTCTCACTCTTGTCGCCCTGGATAGAGTACAGTGGCATCAGCCTAGCTCACAGCAACCTCAAACTCCCGGGCTCAAGTGATCCTCCTGCCTCAGCCTCCTGAGTAGCTGAGACTACAGGCATGTACCACGGTGCCCGGCTAATTTTTCTATTTTTAGTAGAGATGGGGTCTCACTCCTGCTCAGGCTGGTTTTGAACTCCTGAGCTCAGACAATCCTCCCACCTCCGCCTCCCAGAGTGCCAGGATTACAGGTGTGAGCCACTGCACCCGGCCACACCTGGCAAATTGTTTGATTGCTGGGTGCCTCAATTTACTAAGAGGGACAATATTAGTGCAACCTCATGGGACTGTATATGTTAAATAATTTATATGTAAGCCCTAGAACAGAGCCTAGTGCAGATTAAGCACGCAATAATTGTTGTCTATTATTACAATTTCTGCATCTCCAAGTCTCACTCATCTTTCAAGGCTCCAGGCAAGGACCACCTTCTCCTCAAGGCCTTCTCCAGAGTCTTCCCTTTCTCGTGTTTCCCCCAGCACATCTGTAACTGCTGCACGACAGTTTGTAATGTTGTTTTTAAGCATCTATGTCTTATCTCCTCTACTTATCTGTAATTGTTTGAAAGTAGGAGCTGCAATACTGCAATGCAATTCTGACATTAACTACCCAGAGTGGATGTGGACTCCACAGATTATGGGCACAGTCTTCAACAAAACTGCCCTCACTTCAGATTCGGACACCAGCTGCACTTCAGGAAGTCTCCAGACCACTGGCACTTCTGACCAACTGGCTACAAACTCAAGGGTTCCCACAATCCCATCAGGTTTGATAATTCTCTAGAATACTCATGGAACTCAGGGAAGTGCTCTGCTTATAATTAAAGTTTTATTACAAAGCACACAAACCAGGACGAGCCAAATGAAGACACACACAGGGCAAGGGTTCCAAACACAGAGCTTCTGTGTCCTCTCAGTGTGGACTCAGGATATGAGTCCTCTGGGCACATTGATATGTTCACCAACTGAGCGCTGGGAGTCCAGAATTTTTATTGGGGTCTCATTATGTAGGCATGATTGAGTGAATCATTGGTCACATGATTGAATTCGATCTCCACCCCCCTTCCCTTCCATGGAGACGGAGTTGATATTATCTGGCTCAAAGCCTCAACCCTCTAATCACAGGGTTGGTCTTTCCCTCGTGACCAGCGCCCATCCTAAATCATCTCAGATTCAGATTCATTAAGTCAGGGGGGTCCTGAGGCCACCACGAATAACAAAGGCACTCCTATCACTGGGAAAGTTCCAAGGGTTTAGAAGCTCCCTCCCAGGGACTGGGATCCTCCAGTACTTAGCACAATGGTTTGCACATAACAGGCACTCACATTTATTAAAACAATGGACAAAGGTGGGCTTCAGGAAGATAATGCTAGCAATTTATGTAGGACAGATGGTAGAGACCAGTTAAGACTATTGTAATAGACCTGATGTTATTTCATTGACTCAATATTCTGTTGATGGTGAGACTGAAGAAATATAAACCTTAAAAAAGTTAAATTGTTCTATTGCTCCCCCTCCTCCGGTAAGTCCTGAAGTAATTTGCCATATGTTGAATTTATCCAAGAAAGCCGTCCACTGGGAAGTTAAAGGTAGTCTCAACTGCGAAGAACTGTGGCCTTCTCATTTATTTAACTGATTAAAATAAACAGCTTGTACTAATGTTGCAAAGAGAGGGATCACACTCAATATTGCCATTAATTATACTCTCAGGAGCCTTGAGAATGCTTTATCATGAAGATGCATTCACAACATTTACACCCCATGATATTGAGGATTTGCTTCAAAATAATCCTGGGTTGGGGGACAGCAGCAAGGGGAGTACAAATGAAACAAGAATGGTCATGAGTTAATAATTATTGAAACTGGTGGTGGGTGATGGATTTCTTTATACTCTATGTAATTTTATTTTTTTAAAGAGACAGAATCTCACTCTGTTGCCCAGCTGGAGTGCAGTGGTGCGATCATAGCTCACTGCAGTCTCCAATGCCTGGGCTCAAGTGGTCCTCCTGCCTTGGCTTCCCACAGTTCTGGGATTCCAGGCATGAGCCACCGTGCCTGGCTCTTTATGTAATTTTTGTATCTATTTTATGGACTATATTTACATTATATTCTTTTTCCTTTTGTATACTTTTGGTACGTTTTCATGACAAAAAGTCTTAAAAAAAAATCTATGTCTTTGAAACTGAAGACCTCACACAAAGTGGTATGTAACGGATTGGGGGCCATTCCACCTTAGGTAGCGAGTCTTAAAAGCCAGTACTCCACCCAACTGATGTGAGTGTCTGTAGCATCCAACATCCAAAGGTGGATGTGAGTGGCATGGTTTGGATGCCAGGTGTCACTGCTGCCCTAAGCCCACCTCCGTTCCTCCTCCACGAACTAAGCATCTACCTCATTCCATAAGCATGTAAGCCAATCCTGTCATTGGAAACACTGATATTAAGGTACCTGTGCGTTCTGATAATTGCTTCCAAATACTTCATTTAGAGTCAAGGAAATAGAAAGCCACATCAACAAAGCTAGTTTATTTTGGGGAAGACCATGGAATCAAAGATGGAAGTAAAAATATTGCTAATGCCAGGATTGTTGCAGGAGTACAAGCAGTGTGATTTTTCAATATTAAAATCAAAATTGTAATGAATCAGAATAGCAACAAATTCACCTGGGTGGGCTGCGTATTTGGGAACCGGTGTCTCCCACCCTAAATGGCTAGCTGCAGGCAAGAAGGGCGGGCCCCGGGGGCACACAGAAGTCAGGGGGCAAGAGACTTTTGGAGGTGCTGCTCCTGCTGGTATAACCCCCCAGGGGGTGTACCTCAAGAAAAATGAGGTTCACTTGGAGCATAAACTGAAAACATTTCTTGCACAAGTCCAGATGTAGGAGGCTGTTATAAAGTCTGTTTAACTAGAGGGATTACAAATAGCAAATTGCCAATAGTTAGCTTTTATGAGTTTGGAGGGAATCTAAGTGATTAGATCCACTACAAGAAGTAAAGCATCTTAGATTAGAATACAGAAGCCCCTAAACACTATTCTTTTTTTAAAAGAAATTATTTAATCTAATGTTTGGTGCATACAAAATATATCTATCACGTATATGCAAGTTGTGAAGCATAATGCAATCAACACTTATGAGCGCGTTATGCCCAATTTAAGAGCTAGAACATTACCAGTTGCATCTACGTTTGGGTTCTCTCCCCACCCTCCTTTCCTCCACCCTCTACCAGTAACCACTACCCTGAATTTTCTATTTATCATTTCCTTGCTTTTTATCACTTTATGAATCCCTTAAAAATATATTGTTTAGTTTTGCTTGTGTTTGAGCTTTATAAAAATGGCATCATATTATAATATCTGTAGTCTCTTGGGACTTGCTTTTTTTGGTTCAACATTATGTTCCCCAGCTTCATCCAAAGGCTTGTGAGGAGCTGTATTTCATTCATTTTCACTGCTGTATAATATCCCGTTGTGTGAATAGACCCCAATTGCCACTGATTCACACCATCTCCATTTGTTTATCTTGTCAGACTTGTGAATTTTTGCCAACCTAGTGGGTATAAAATGGTATCTCACTGAAGTCTTAATTGCATTTTCTTGTTACTAATGAGGGTAAACATCTTTACCTATGCTTATTTGCTATTTGTTTTTCCTTTTCTGTGCAATGTTTGTTTATGCCTTTTGCCACTTTTTTTTCCTATAGGGCTGTCTTTTTTCTTACTGATTTTGTAGGAGTTCTTTATATACTAAGCAGTATTTTTTTTCTTTGCTTGTTTGTTTACCATTTATCAATTCGTTGATCTTTAACATTTTAGGTGCATAGCATTTAGAACTGGAAGGACCTTACAAAATATACAGTTTATCACCCTCATGTTACTGATGAGGAAAACTGAAGTGCAGGGAGGTAAAGCAACTGCCCAATACCACAAGCTGTATTTCGAAGCACTGAGGCGGGCACCTGGACCTTTTAGTCCCAAACTATTTTCCTATTATACTATGACAACCTCCTTTACTGGTTTGTCTCATTTATATTTCAATTTTTTAAAAGTGCCCAAGTAAAAATACATGCTCATGGTAGAAAAAGAAAAAACAAACATTAGCAAAATGAAGGAAACAAAAACCAGTTTTAATCTCACCTTCCAGTTGCAACTACTGCTTATATTCGGTATTTCCTTTCTGGATAATAACTACAACAGATAATCATTATGAACTGCTTACTATTTGCTAATTATGGCGTGATTATGTTATGTAACAGGCATTACTCTAAACACTTTACATGTACGAACTCTTTTAATCTTTCCCACAACCCTATGATGTAGAATAAGGGGTGGGGAACCTGTGGCCTTGGAGCCACATGTGGCCTTCCAGAGCCTTGAGTGCGGCCTTTTGACTGAATCCAAATTTTACAGAATAAATCCTTTTAATAAAGGGATTTGTTCTGTGAAGTTTGGATTTGGTCAAGGGGCTGCACTTGGGGATGTGGAGGGCCACATGTGGCCCCAAGGCAGCAGGTTCCCCACCTATCTGTGAAGATGTTATGCTACATGGCAAAGGAGAATTAAAGTAACAGATGAAGTTAAGGTTGGTAATTGGCTGATTTTAAAATAGGGAGAGTATCCTAGATTACCCAGGTGGGCCCAAAGTCATTACAAGGGAAGAGAGAGGCAGAGGAGGTGGTGTCAGAGGGATGCAGTTGTGAGAATGATTCAACCAGCCATTGCTGGCTTTGAAGATGGAGCAGGGGGCCATGAGCCAAGGAATGAGGGCAACCTCTTGAAACTAACAAGGCAAGAAAACAGATTTTCCCTTTGAGCCTCCACAGAGAAATACAACCCTGCTGATGCCATGATTTTAGCCCAACATGGTAGACAGAATAATGGCCCCAAAATGTCCACATCTCAATCCCTGGAACCTGTGACTACATCACCTTACACGGCAAAAGGAAGTTTGCAGATGTGATTAAGAATCTTGAAATGGGGAGATTATGCTGGATTATCTAGCTGGGCCCAATATAATGACAAGGATCTTTAGAAGAAGAAGGCAGGAAGATGAGAGTCAGAGAGGAGATGTGATGGCCAAAGCAGAGGTTGGAGTGCTGTGCTTTCAAGATGGAGGAAGGGGCCACAAGCCAAGGCAAGCAAGAGGCCTCTAGAAAACGTAAGGAAACAGATTCTTCCCTTGAGCCTCTGGAGGAGTGTGGCACTGCTGACACCTTGATTTTGGCCCAGAGAAACCTATTTTGGACTCTGACCATCAGAACTATAAGTTAATAAATTTACGTTGTTTTAAGCCACTAAGTTTGTGCTATTTGTTACAGCAGCAATAGGAAATGAATACACTTAATTTATAGCTGACCAAAGCCACACAGCTAGCTAGTGGTAGAGACAGGATTTGAATCCAAGCCATCTGGCTTCAGAGCCTATATCCTTTACTACTATGAGATACATATAGATGGATATAGATTTAAATAGTACATACATTTCAATAAAAGCAAGTCTTCCATATTTTGATAGTCATTCAGCACCACCATATTAAATAGTTGTGTTCCATTCAATAAATATATCACTACCCAAATTTTATGTAATAAATCCTTTATTATTGGATACTTAGATTCTTTCTAATGTTTCCATATTATAAAATTGGCAGTGATGAACATCTTTCTAGTGATATTAATTATTTCTTTAGGAAAAACACTTAGAAATGCTAGGTCAAAAGAAGTACATTTTAGAAAATGGTCAAATTACCCTCCAAAAAGATTGCACTGGAATATAATTTAAAACAAAACAAAACACACAACTAGAGTAGGAGCATATCTACCTTCTGTTTCTGCAACATTTCTGGTATTTATTTTTCTTATCCATGGTACATAATCGACTTAATTGTATTTTTGGTTTTAAAAGTTTTAGTTAAAACATTATTTCTTCTGTAGAATCATAAGTGTTAGAGGGAGAGGGTATTTAGAGGTCATTTAGTCTAACCCTTTAAGTTATAGATGAAGCCCCTGAGGCCCAGAGAGGGAAGAGACTTACTAAAAGCTCCCCTAGCTAGCAGGGAGTCTCCTGGTGAGAACCCACCCACCTGACTCCAAGCCCAGCTGTCTTTCCACATTTGCTGCAAATGTCATGAGGACAGCCCTCACGTTGGTACCATTATTGATTTTTTTCCTTCAAATCATGCGAGAAATCTCTTGTCGTTTTAGTCAGAAGCATATTTTAAGGGCTGTAGAATAATAAGCTCACATATCCAATATTAAAAGATAAACTCTAGCCCTTTCCTGGACTGAGCCTATTTTCATTTTCTCATGGTGCAATTTGCAAGGATTGATGGCAGACAACAACTCCCCCCTCCCCTAATATTTTATTGTAAGAGTTCTTGGAATGGATAACCACTTTTTTTTCTAACTTGGTTCGCTTGTTACCCAACAGTAGTAAGGTTACTTCGTCCTGGAATCTGATGTACACAACGGTATGCAAACTCCTTCCCTCTCTCTGAAGCAAACAATGAAATAGGAAAACACACTGCCATTTTCTGACTGACCTCAATCGCTGAGGGTGGACCCCGCACGTTACATCAGCAGGCCGGCTCCATTACACTGCCCTGCGCTGTGCTCGAGCTACTGAAATATTGATTTTTACAGAGCCGGCGCACACACACTGAAAAATCAATATTCCAGTGCACACAACAGAACAGGCGGCCGAGCCGGGACCAACTCCGGGGCCCAGTAAGCGCTGCCGGCAGGCCCTGGCCGAGGAGGGGTGGGGGCTGGGGCAGACAATGCCTGGGGAGAGGCCCCTGCAACCGGGAATGGTCAGATAAACAAGCACGTGTGGAGAGGGGAGAGAAAGGAGAGTGGAGAGAAAGATCCTTGAGGATAAAACAGTTGGAAGGAGCAATGATTTATCTTTCCATAGGGGGAAATGGGGAGAAGGAAAGTAAATTAAGAAGAGAGAATGGGAAGAATTTTGCAGGTAAGAAGCTTCCCATAAAAACGTATCTTTTGTTTTTCTGTATCATTCGACCAGACTTAAGATAGAAAAATTATAAATATGATACAGATACTATATTACACGAAGGGAAAAAAACTGGGCCCAGTTCTGAGAAATACTTATATTTTTAAAAAGTGCAGCCCCGTGCTTTTTCCTTGGTGACTGGAGGGTGGCAGATCTTAAATAACTATCAGAGTCACGTTTATAACCTGGGCTCTACCTTTGCAAGGCCGTTACTTTCTTTCCCTTGGGGAGGAGGAGGGAAGAAAGACATCCTGGTCACGTGGCCATTCATCGATTTCCCTTTCTTTCCAGAAAAGCACCTTCTTTGGCGTGCTTGGGAAACTACATGAAGAATTGATTCTTTTTACATGCCCCGTGACTTCTTCGTAGGGAATCCTGAGCTCCCCTGAGTCACACCTCCATCCAGATGTGGGGAGGAGAACATATCCTCTGGTGCCAGTCTCGGGTGCCCAGTACCCAGCGGGCGTCAGGGTGGAGACGGACTGGAATTTCGGTTAGTCCCTGTAGAGGTGTAAAAAAAAATTCAGAACTGGCATTTTTACCACTTTTACTTAGCTCTTTGGCGTCTTTTTTGTTTGGGTGGTGGGCGGTTAATTAAAAGAAACGACTTTTAACCTCGATGAATTCTTGATTTTGCTTTGTCCTAGAATTCCCTTACCGAGAGTCTCGCTCGCTATTAGTTCTCTCAACTCTGCCGGGGGAGGAAACTGTCCTCGAGGTTTCTATTTCGTACTCTGCCCGGTAGGCAGCGCCGCCTCTTCTTCCCTAGCCCTGGGGAGACCCGGGCCCAACCCGGGCTCCGGGGGAAGCGGGCATTCAGGGGCATCTTGCAGAACGCGGGTTCCTCGGGCCCAGCGGGACTGGCCGAGGACAGCGTCGGGCCACAGTCACCGGAGGCCGAACAGGCAGGGTGGCCGAGGGGGGTGCGCAGGAGGGCGGGGCAGGCAGTCAAGCCAGGTGGCCACCTGGAGCGCCCCGCCCCTCCCAGCCCCGCCCCCGGCTGGGCCGGCGAGCCGCGCCCCCGCCCCTGCCCCCGCGCGCCGCCGCCCACCCCCGCCCCCGCCCCCAGCCCCGCGCTGCCGCTCTATTTGCATAAGGGGGCGTCTCCGGGGCCCGCCCGGGGCGCACGTGACCCCGGGGGAGGCGGAGGGAACCTGCTGACTTGACACGAGCCGCTGAGCGGCTCCCCTTGGCGCGGAATAGCGAGAGCAGCCGTGACCTCCGACCCCGCCCGCCGGCAGCCAATAAGAGCGCAGGTCGTCTCCAAACCCAAAATTTCCACGTCGGCAAAAGTCAAGATGGAAGGGAGCGGAGCGGAGCGCTCGGGGGGGAGCCGGCCGGGGAATGCCTGGCGGCCGGCGCTGGAGGGACAGGCTGGGGAGCCTGCGGCGGGCGCACAAGGGGCCACCCAGGAGGGCGTCCCGGCCCGGGGAGGCTGGAGCGCGACCACCGCCCCCAGCCCCGGGATCCTCTGGGCGCCCCGCACCTCGCCAGCCGCCTGTGCACCCCAGCCCGGGGCCACAGCCCACTGCACCTCTGGCCCTGGCTCTTAGGGGTCGTAGGGGACGGGGCGGGCGAGGGGTTGGGGGGAAGATGGGGAGGGCACTTTCCCGACCTGTTGCACGAGCGCAACAGCTGTTCAGGTGCGGTATGTGGGGGGAGGGGGCGGGTGGGAGGGTGGTCGCATATAACACTGGGACAGGGTTGAGGGCGGGCGCTAAGAGCCGGTGTTGGGGACTGTGCAAGGGAGGAAGGTTGTGTGCAGACAGGGTCCGCGGGAAGCTCTGCGGGGCAGGGAGAATCCCAAAGAGTGGGTGGGTGGAGCGGAGGAGAGAGGACTGCATAGACCCGAGTTCCCGGGGCTGGGCGCAGGCTGCTGGAAGACTGAAAATAGAGTGGTGGGAACGGCTGGGGAAGGGGAGTCACAGGGGAGGCCCCGCAAAGCCTTGCTTTTTTGGGCCGTGCCATCTGCTGGGTATTTCCCAGGCCTGTATTCGTCCCCTTTTTAACTCTTCCAGCTCTGAAAATTCGTTCCCGTGTAGCCCCCTCCCCCACCAACTTTCCAGATGGGAAGATAAAAAGTTGCCACAAGTTAAGATGGAGTGAGTTAGCTGCTTGCAAAAGTTTAAATAACAGTACCGAGGAGGTGGGGGTTCCAGTGGGAGGGGGTTCTAATCTGGGGATGGGTAGGAAGGAGGGGGAGAGTGTGTGATTCCTGCAGCCCATTTGCTGTGACATTGCGACCAGAATTTGTCAAACCGGGCTGTTAAAACACCATTTCTGTTGGGCGTTTGCTCCTGCTGACTGCGGCAGTAACTTTCCATAATTAATGACCCGTTCCATTATCGGTGGCATCCTGAGCTAAATTGCTTTTAACGAATTATTCTTTGTCTCAGCTGGCGGTGGGGGGAGCCCACCTGCAGGAAGAAACTTGTGGAGGAAGACAGCACCTTTGGTCTTTTGAGGCAAAGTTCTGAGACACTCCGACTCTGAGTATGATAGAAGTCAGTGCACTACAGAACTTTGTCTCTAGAGGCTGTGGTCGCCGCTGCTGCGAGGGCTCCAGACGCTGGGCCGGGGTGGCCCTGGTGGCCACGTCGCTGCGCCTTTCCCTTGGGGGAGGGGCGAGGCCAGAGGGGGTCCAAGTGCTGCTTGAGGAACTTGAACTCCTTTGAAGGCGGTGGGTTAAACTACGTAAATGGGAGCAAAATCCCCCAAATCTCTCTTTCTTCATCTTACCCTGGTGGACTCCTGACTGCAGAGTTTTTTGAAAAAATAAAAAAGCTTTGGGCTTTCCAACGTTATTTAAAAGGTACTCAAAGACTGGCTTCACTTATTGAACAAGGAGAGGGGAGCTGCAGATTTATTAATGGGTGTGTTGGTGTGCAATGCCTTACAGGAATTTAAACTCTACCCTTAACGAAGGAAATTTATTTGTACAGAAGCCATGGATAATGGTCCCTTTACTCAAGTGACCTGCTAGATAAATGAGAGCCTGCAAGGATTGAGTTTGGAGATCTATTCTCAGTTCTCTTTCTGATTTAGGTCTAGTTCACTTTTATTTTTTTAAATTAAGTTTTATTGATGGAAAGGAAGAACTTTTTCCAAGAAAGCATTTTGAAAGACAGTTGGTGGGGGAGGTGGTATTCCTGCTTTAGGGCTGTGGAGATACTTTACGTGGAGAGACTGTGCTTCTTATCCCTGGAATGTGGATTTAGGTTGCTGAGTTCCTCTCTATAGCCTGCTCTGTGCGATGGGCCAGTGACTGGCACTGAATTACAGTCCTGTTCCATGGACATTGCCCTATTTTGGTTTTATGAGCTTTTGGCTGGAGAGCTGTTTGACCCAAGGAATTACAAAAACTCCTTATTAACAAAGGCACTTGTCCAACAAATATGTGTGGAGCTCCTGCTGGGTTCCAGGGTGGGGGCACAGGGTGGTGGAGGAAAAGGAGGTGGTTTCTGTGCCCATGCTGCTGACAGCCAAGTGAGGGAAGGGCCTCCTGATGTTCAGAAGACTTCAGGTTGCCTGTTTGTGTCTCTGGGAGGTCCTTGATTTTAAGAAGTCACCATTTTTTTTTCCCACTTAGGTATATTCCAGCTGGTTTATCATTGGGACAGGGATGGTAATGGAGGAAGGATCAATGGGGAGAAAAGTATTCAGTTTGACGTTAGAGCCTAATGGTAAGACTTCCCAGTTGCTTTTCACAGGAATACTGTGTCTTGATCCAAGGCGGCCTGTATTCTCTTTTACGTGGCTGCTGTCCATTCTCCACCTTTCCATCAGTGACTGTTTTGCTTCATTTGTCAATTCTTTACTCAAAAGATGACTGAATTCGATTCGTGCAGTTAAGTAAAGTGATTCAAACTCAGGCACTTCTTGTATTCATTTGAGATGTAAGGTATGTTTACTTGTAAAGAGGATTCTCTTTCCTGATTCTTGTGTCTACATGTGTCCAAAAGATAGTGTGAAAATTCTGAACTCTAACTCTGTAAGAGAATACGTGTGACTCTTTGAGGGTATAAGGTGTAGTGGTTGACTGGGAGAGTGGCCGTCCATGCAAGGGAGTTAGGTCAGGATCTCACCTCCAAAGAAAGGTAAGGTTTGGAGTCCCTGACACGATTCAGTCTGGTTCGACTTTATTCTTTAATGATTTGCTTTGTCTCCTACCTGTGACCATGAGTGAGTGACAGGACTAACCAAACAGGAGGGCTGTGATTTACTCCGGTGCTAAGGATGTCAGGAGTAGGAACTAGGAAAATTGGCAGTCTGGGGGTGCTTACTGTAAACCTGGTATTGCCTCATACACCTCGGTCATTTAGCAACCAGTATATTGTCACCTCCTGAGCATCAAGTGTTATTCTAGATGCTAAGGATGCAGCAAGGAACAAAATAGGCCAAAATCCCTGCCCTCTTGGAGGTCGTGCTCATGTAAGAGATAGACAATACAAATATAAAATAATCAGAAGGGTGGTAAGCATGTCAGGCAAGGGAGAATGGGGAACACTGGGGAGGCTGTGGTACCTGGATACCTGGATAGCTGGAAGAAACCATCACCAGCAACCCACTTTGCATGGCCCAGGCTCTAGTGTCTATTTTAGGCATGTCAAGTGAATGAACCAAACAGTAAGTGCGCTGAAACTGCAGCCATGTGTCACTTAACGAGGATACACTCTGAGAAATGTGTCGTTAGGTGATTTCGTCATTGTGTGAACATCAAAGAGTGAGTGTACTTATACAAACCCAGATGGTACAGCCTGCTACACACCCAGGCTGTATGGTGACAGCCTATTGCTCCTAGGCTACAAACCTATACAGTGTGTTACTGTACTGAATACTGTAGGCAATTGTAACACAATGGTGTTTGTGTAACCAAATGTGTCTAGACATAGAAAAGGTATAGTAAAAATATGGTAAAAAGATAAAAAATTGTGCACCTGTAGAGGGCACTTAGTGCGAATGGAACTTGCAGGACTGGAAGTTGCTCTGGGAGAGTCAGTGAGTGAGTGAGTGGTGAGTGCATGTGAAGGCCTAGGACATTACTGTCCACTACTGCAGACTTTATAAAACAGTACACTGTACACTTAGGCTACACTAAATTTATAAAAATTGAAGTAGTTGCATTACTGTGTTATGACAGCTACAACGTCACTAGGGCATAGGAATTTTTCAGCTCCTTGATAATGTAAGACCACTGTTGTATATGTGGTCCCTCATTGACTGAAATGTCATTGTTGTTATGTGGCACGTGACTGTATATGTCACTAAACATTGGTAGCCTTTCTTTCTTTTTTTTTCTTTTAGAGACAGGGTCTCCCTCTATTGGCCAGGCTGGAGTGCAGTGGCATGATCACAGCTCACTGCAACCTCAAACTCCTGGGCTCAAGAGATCCTCCTGCCTCAGCCTCCTGACTTTTTATTTTAATAAAAAGAGCATTTTTTTATTTTCAAATGCAAGGTTTGGGAGGTGTGGGATGTGATAGAAGATCTTCAGTGGGGAGGCAGAGGAGCTGGGGAACCACGTCCCTGGGCCACTGCTTCCTCACTTGTATATAATGTCCAACCATATCTTCCAGCAACAGAATTCTAGGATTCTAGGTAACCTTGCATTTCAAAGAGTGTTGATTCCAAAGAACTCCAAGTGCTCTCAAATATTCTTTAAATAGTTAGGAGTCGGGTGGGCAACATACTTCTCAGGGTCCCCAGCAGCCACAGGAGTGCTGCCCTCTAGTCCAGGTGATGTTCAGAAAATACTTTTTTGCTAAACTTCTCTCGTTATTTGACTTAAGTCTTCTTATGCATGTTGGCACTACATACAGGGAGCTTTCATGGGATAATCACTACAGACGCAGAGGAAACCTTACAAATACAAAAGCTGTGGGCAGGAAACGAAAAAGGCTGAGCTCATTGTTCACACAACTATGGGTGACATGTAAGGAATTAAAAAACACATTTCTCTTTGGTAGCGTTGGCGGAGTGAGGAGGTAGGGAAGATGATGTCTCTTCAATAGAGCCCTGGCAATATTAGACACGGGTCTCGAGATTTTGATCTGTGAATTCATTATGTAGGCTCTAGGAGAGCTAGCAGTGGCTTCACCGCTGCAAAAAGCCGCTCCCGGAATGACTTCTCTGCTTTGCTTCTTATATATGCCTCTCTCTCTTTGCCAGTTAATAGGAGGAGTACAAAAAATAGCTAGTAGCTAAACAGCATTTAATTTGAGCCAAGCACTGTTACAGCATTCACATATGTTAAATCATTTATTCTATGAGGTCAGTACTGTTAATATCATTCCCATCTTACAAATAAGGAAACTGAGGCATAAAGAGATTAAATAACTTGCCCAAGGCATGCAGCTAGTCAGTAGCTGAAGCAAGGTACAGACCCAGGCAGTCTGGATCAGAGTCTGTGATCTTAGCGGTTATGCTGTACTGGGTATCATTTAGTTGCCTAATTGGTTATGGCATAGCACAAAGCCTGGGAGTCTAGGTTCAAAGTTAAAAGCACTGAACATAATTAGGGCTTAGTTTAATGCAAATACTCAGTCTGTCTTTAGCATGTGAGGTTGGTTTCCAGGGCCTGGTGGTAGCACTACTTTGGGGGTTATTTAACTATTTTGAGTCTACCAATCACTTTTGCCACTGGGCAGAATTGAGTGCTGAGAAAAAGAATAGCAGTGTCTTCAAAAGTGTCCTGGTTGGTATACTACAAGAAAAGCAATAGAAGCAGAAAATAAGTAAATTGCATTAACACACTCATTCAACAACCTTTGAGTTCCTACCATGTGTCAGCCCCTGGATGTAGGCCATTTCAGTGTGATACACACAGAGTGCCACTAAATCAACCTGGAATATCCGGGAAGGCTTCCCAGAGCGGGTGATAACTGAGCTGACTATTGAAGGATGAGTAGGAGGTACCTGAATGAAGGGAGGAAAGGGCATTCTAGTTCAAGGGAACAGCAAGTACGGACTCATGGACATATGCAACATGTGACGTGTTTAGGAATGAGCAAGTCTTTATGTGTGGCAGGCATAAAGGGCATATATAAGTGAGCCACAGGAAATGAGGCTAAAGAGATTGGCAGGTGTAAACCAGGAAGGGCCTTGTGTGGTACGTGTAAAAATTTGAACTGCACCCTGAGAGCCATGGGATGCAATAAAAGATCTTAAGCAGATAAATGGCTTGATCAACTCTGCTTTTGTAGAAAACATATTTTGGCAGCAGAGGAAAGGGTGAGTTGTTTGGAGGTAGAATAGCCAATTATGAAGCTGTTAGAGTTATGCAGGGGAGATGCCATGAGAGCCAGTGGCAGGGACAGGAGCGGTGTGGGTGGGCTTAGGATGAGAGCAGGAAGACCCACTGACCGGGGGCAACATGTGGGAGCCTGTTCCTGAGGCTCTTATGTACATTTTGCTGGTAATACTAACCTGGGGAATCGAACTGGTGCTAAGCTGCATTGTGTATGATATTTTGAAATATTAAAGCTGCTTGGCTATAATTCCAAATTATTTCTGGAAGTGTAATATTGGAGAGATCTCTTTAACCCTTTATGGCGTATTGGAAGTTTTACCCTCGTTCATCAAATCTAAGAAATCAACCATTGCCATGGCACACTCAAAAGGAGAGGGGCCACCGAAGAGAGTTTGTGGAAAGAATTTACAAAGGGTGTGGGCAGGGTTGAGGGAAGCCAACAAGGAAGAGGGAAGCGCTCTGGCACTGGCAGCAGGGGGAAGCTGTGCCCATGTACAGCTGTCAAGGGGTGAGAGGAGAGCACAGGTCCTGGAGGGAGCCCAGGCTGTAGGAATGAGCTGCCCGACAGGGGCTATGGCCTTTGGCGGAGGAATGCAGCCATTGCCAACCCACAGCTCTGGAGGGAGGGAGCCCGGGAGCAAATAACCCAAACTCTCTCCTCTTGCCCTCCAGTCTCCTGCCATTGCTTCCCATTGGCTGAGCCCATCTGGAAGCCAGAGGCAGGGGCCGGGCTGATACAGTCCGGGGGGGTCAGTCACCCGGGCTTACAGCAGGGTGGAGAGTGGATCTGGAGGGTCAAATGGGAATTGCCTGGTCATATTTATTTCTTTTTTGTCTCATGTCACTCCTATGAATACATAAAAAGGAAAACTATAAAAGAAATAAATTGAAGTATTTCTAAAACTTCTTCATATTCAGAGTCACGTCTGTATATATTTTTTCACAGAGTGTCATCTGTGCCATCAAGAACACAAGTCATAATGCATTGTTTCTTGAAAGAGGGCTCCACTGTTGTCCCTGCATCCAAGCCACTGACATTCTTTTTGCAAAGTTTGATGCTAGACCCTTTTTTCCCTGCTTTTAGTTGTGGTGAAATATATTTTATAACATAAAATTTACCATTTTAACCATTTTTAGGTGTACATCCCAATGACATTAAGTACGTTCACATTGTTTGTTGTGCAACCAGCACCATTCATCTTCAGAACTTTTTCCATCATGTCAAACTGAAACCCTGTCCCCATTAAACACTAACTCCCTGTGATGCTGGGGTTTTCTGGACCTTACTAGAGGGGCTAAGAGAAGATTATCAAACTGATGTGTGCAAAGGTAGAAAATGTCAGTGACTTTATGCCCACCACCTGGCTGACCACCTCACAATAAGGTGTTAAGGGTTGTAAGATTCGTCCTAACTTCACAGATGTTACAATGTGGAAAAAAATAGGTTGCCTAGAATCAATGAAATATGGTGACTCCTTCTAAAGCAGGCCTTATAACCAGTTTCCATGGATGGGTTTCTGGTGGGCCAAAAACATGCTCTCCTCTGCTTCAGGGAGGACAGGAAGGACCTAGGGTGGCTGGAATCCTTAGGCTGAAAACCCTTGGCTTTTGCCCCAGTGTATCCTAAAATATTGTCATTTTCTGTGTGTAACATGATATGAAAAAAGCTAGGGAGTACAGCTCTGGAAGACCTTCATCTTTAGTCTGGCTAGATTTCTGGTTTTTATATTTAATTCAGCATCATCTGTGTGCATCAGTAGCCAGGGGATACTGGTGGAGAGCTGCTCAAATATGCTTGCACTACTGGAGCAGTAAAGCTGCCATTCCAGAGGACGAAGGATGCCTGCAAGCCACGGACATCCTTTCTGCACGCATGCTATGAAAAGGTTAAACAGAAGTGACTTTAGGGTACCCATCAGAATAAAACCTGTGCACACCGTTTGAACCAGCAATTCCATTTGTATCAGTTAGGATCGTTTTGGCTCTAATATAAACCAAACTCAACTAGCTGAAAGGAAAAGTAACTTACTTTACAAGAAGCCCAGAGGTAGGGAGGCTCCAGGGTTGGTTAATTTGGGGAGATTAACGGTGCATTAAAGATCTGGCTTCTTTCCCTCTTTTCCCTCTGCCATCTTCTACTTCTTTGCCTCGTTCTCAGGCTAGGTTCTGTCACGGGGGAGTGATGGCTGCAGCCCTCACAGAAGAACGTCCCTGACCCCTTGTTTCCTCAAGACCTCCAGCCACTTTCTGCTATTTCCCATTGGGCAGAATGGAGTTGGGTACCTGGGCGTTAACCAATCCTGCCGACAGGAATGGGATCACCTGACTGGCCTAAACCAATCAAGACTTAAGTCTGAGTCTCGAGGCGTTGGGGTGGACCCTGAATCAAGCCAATTCTGTTAGTAAAGAAGAGGTGGAGGGATGTCTTTTAGGTGGACAAGCAATAATGTCTGCTGAACGCTTTTTTTTTTTTTGAGACGGTCTCACTCTGTCGCCCTGGCTAGAGTGCAGTGGCGTCATCACAGCTCATTGCAACCTCAACCTCCCGGGCTCAAGTGATCCTCCTGCCTCAGTCTCCCGAGTAGCTGGGACTACAGGCGTGGGCCACCACACCCAGCTAATTTTTCTATTTTTTTGTAGAGACAGGGTCTTGCTCTTGCCCAGGCCGGTCTCCAACTCCTGAGCTCAAGCGATCCTCCCGCCTCGGCCTCCGGGAGTGCTGGGAGTACAGGCGTGAGCCACCGCACCTGAACTTCTTTTAAGGAGCCGTCTTACAAAACTACAACGCCATGGTGATTGTACACTCACTGAAGTATTATTTTTAAAGGCAAAAATTTAGAATTAATCAAGATGTCCATCAGTAGAGGACCAGTTAAATAAATGATGATAAAGCCATACAACGAAATAGTTATTAGGAAAGAGTGAGGTAGACATGTCTGCAATCAACACGGCAGGTGAATGACATGTGGTTTTCAGTATAGAAAATGTTATAAAACAATGAATGGGGTTTGATTCCATTTTGTTCCCTCTGTGTGCACTCATATGTATATGCTCAAAGTAGGATTTGTGTGTTCTGTTCTGGAGGAGATTAGGATAGGGTGGTGGTAGACAGAGGAAATTTCACTTAATAGGTTATACACTTTTGAACATTTGACCTTTTAAAAATAATACATTACTTTTTGATTAAAAATATAAGCTTGCCACATGGGTAGAAGGCAAATAGAATATAATGTGACAATATTATATCACTAGTAATGAAACAACGCTTTTCCCCCACATTGCAATAACATGTATAAATAAAGCAGTCCTAATTTTATTACTGTCTTTTTTAAAGTCTCTTGCCTACACTGGGTGTACCTGATCTCTGGTAGTTAACAGTGTAGCCTCTTGAGCTGGGCTGTCTAATGTGGTAGCAACTAACCACACATGACTATTTAAATTTAAATTAAATTAAATTAAAAATTCATTTCCTCAGTGGCACCAGCCACATTCAAGTGCTCAACAGCCGCATGTAGTTAGCGGCAGCCGTGTTGGGCATCGCAGATTATAAAACATTTCCATCATTGTGGAAAGACTCATGGGACTATGCTGTTCTAAGCCTGGCTGCATTGAGTTCAAACATAAGCTTTGTCTCTTGGTAGTGAGGTGGCTTAGGGCAAGATATTTAACCTTAGCTTTGTTCCTTAGCTTTCTAGTCATTAAAACAGGATACATAAAATAGCATGTAGCTCACAGAATTGTGGAGCAGATTAAAATTCTTAGTGCCTTGCATATGGTAAATCATCAATAAAGTTAACTGTTGCTATTGTAGTTGTTATTAGGAACCTTTCCACCAACATTGATTGGGCACTTACTAAATGCTGGGCGTTGTCCTCACACCACCCTTTGATGGATAAAATTGAAGTATGACAAGTGAAATAGAGGTTCCCTGACACACTAGAAGGGGCAAGGTGGAGAATCAGAGCTAGGTCTGATCCCAAGGCATATGCTCCTTGGTGTTTAATTTGTAAATGATCTTTTTGAGGGGGAAGGGAAGGGTAGGACTGAGTAACCCTCCATCTGGCACCCTAGCCCCCTTCTGCCCTTCCCCTTCCCTTCTGAACAAGAGCTGACTGGTTCAAAAGGACTGTGAGATTTCAGACTTCTGGTTCTCACACTCTCTCTCTCTCTCTCTCTCTGATGGCAGAGTGGCTGGAGATAAAAGGACAATGAAATTTATTAACAGCCATGTACCCAATTTTCTGTGGTGTGTGAATTCTCCTAGTTTCTTCTTGTGGGTTTTCCAAAAGTTGAATAGCCTTTTTAGAAGGAAACCACTATGTGACTGAATGAAGGAAGGGGAGCTCATGCCACAGGACGAAACAGGAAGAGACAATTATCTTGAAAAGCTTCTAATCAATGTTAAAAATCATCATATGTCTCTGCTTAAAGGTTCAGTTGCCCATACCCCTCGCCTGGAGGTGGGGAGTACATGGTTAACTGGAGACACTATTAGGGAGGACCATGAGAAGAGGATGGAAGCCCTGTTTTTGCTTAACGCATTTGGGAGGGGATTTGTGTCCTTCCGACACTTCTTGGGCTGGACCTGGGTTTGTCTTAATGGGTAGAAACCCATTCTAACTAAAGAAAACCTTTAGTTAGAGGTCTTTCGAACTGTTTTCCTAATTGTGCTGCATGCTGTCAAAAAGATGCACTTTGTCTCAATGGTAAGGGTAAACCCTGGCAGTAGCACAGAGACAGAACTGGTATCTTTGGATAAGGTTTTGCTTTGTGCTTCATTTCTTAAGCTACAATTTCAGCTGGCTACTGTTTTCCTATGAGTCAACATTTATATCGAAGTTATTACCATGAGCTGAAGTGCTATAGAAAATACGCCTTCAGTTTTTTAGTCTTCCTAAGCTGTGAGTGAGTGTGCGTGTCTGTGTGTGCGTGAGCTAGGGAAGAGGAAAGACAACTAATGCAGCTTTTGAAAGGCCATGGAGAACTGGTTTGTTAGAGTGTTAGGATGCTGTGTCTGGAGATTAGACAATAGGAAGAAGATGGTTAAGCAAGACCAGCTTGAGCTGTTAAGCCATCTGATGTTAACAGTTGATCAGGATTTATCTGTACTCTGTGAAAACTAAAAATTGAATTCAATTTATCTTTTTAGCTTCCAAGTAGTACATTTGAAATCATTTGAGGCATTTTACTACATAATGGATTGTGAATAATTTACTTTGAAAAACTGTATTTGACTAGAAAAACAGAAAAGAATAGGAAAGTTTTACTGTCTCACACCTTTTCTTCCTGCCCAATCCAAATCATGAGGTTTCTTTTTGCTTCTGAAATAGGACTTATTGAAAATAAATTGTAGCACAGTGCTGAGAACACTGGCTACCTTGGCATCAATTCTAAGCTCCATGAGGGCAGATGCATTTGTGCATAATTTGTTGCTGTATCCCAACACCCAGCACTGCGTCTGGCACATAGTGGCTATGCCATAAATATTTGAATGTGTGAGTGTGTTTGTGTGTCCTAATCTGTGTGTGTGTGACTGTATGTAAGTATCTTGGCTTTGAGAGTTAACATAATTTCAATTTATTTTTGTTGATGTTGGCTCCTTCCAGGTTTGATGTGAAGTTGAGATAATCACATCCTTCCATATACCTGCTTTCCAAGTTTTTCTTCTGTGGGATTGAGTTAAAGTATACATTTCTCTTCCAACATTTCTTTTTAGTTTGATCCTGGTTTGTGAAGCTTCCAGACTGGAATGAATTACAATCAAAAGAAGCTTTTCACCTGATTTTTCCTGATGCCAAGACCCCTTCTCTTTTTTAAAACAATAGCATTGCATCTTTGATTAACATTATAAAGCCCTGAAATCTTCAGACTGGGGCATGCCCACCCCAGGAGGTATATGAAGAGTTGTAAGGTACTCAAGTATTGACGAGTTAAATTTTGTGTCCTCAACTTTGCTATCATTGAGTTCCTAAAACTGACCTGCATCAAAACCCTCTGGGCTTGGAGTTATTTATCCCCTCCCGCTTCTCTTTCTTTCCATCATCCTTCTCCTACTCCACAAAAGAAAAGCATCACCATCCCCCATCCCAAATCTTACGAAAGTGCATTCTTGGGGTATAAAACACTTTGAGATAGCAAAGGGACAATTTCATTTGACAATTCATATTTATTAAACACCTACTTTCTTCCAGGCATAGTTCAAGATGATGAGCTACCACAGCAAACACACCAGTAAGACACTTCTCTCCTTATTAGGTTTTCATTCTAGCAGGACGAGATGGCCAAGAACCAAAAAGGTGTTATCCATGCTGCTTCCTTGAATCAGGGCCCTATAATTTTCCCATTAACTTCGTGAAGAAATGTATTTCCAGAAAAATTTTTCCTTCTTATGTTTAGTAATTACTTATCAAAATGTATATTTACATTATTTTGCTCTATTGTGTACTAGTAATAATTGTAATGGAGATTCAATCTAGCAAAACTATTTAACACGTGGGGCATCATGGTAATGGGAAATTAAAACAAATTTAAATCACAATTCATATATGTATTTTTATTTCAGAGAAGTATGATAGAGTAATCAATAAAAAGCCTATAAGTATAAAAATTACATCATGATAAAAATTCTGTGGGGAAGTAGAATGAATTATAGTTTCAAGAAATAAGGGAACATTATAAATATTCTAATGATTAAATAAGAGCTTGTTCATATATTTTTAAATGGATAATTGTTGGTATCATATCACTATAACATTTAAGCTTCATTGGATACATATAAAAAAAGTCACTATTTTAGTTTAAAATTTCAGTATTTTCCATTACCAGAAATTACATCCTTTGCAACTATTTAAACTTATGAAAAATGTTAAGTATCTACTTGAATATGTGCTGGGGGCACACAATTTTTCAAAGTTTTTATGGGGAAAGCGGGGAGCTTTGTAAATGAATATTTATAGACCAAACTACAGGTTATGTTTTTTGGAAAGGGAGGTAAAAATGGAGTGGCACACTAAATATATGACAATATTTTCTGATTGTAACTGATTTGGCAGAATCATACTAAAGCTTTTCCTGGAGGGATAGAAAAAAAAAGTGTGAAGATAACTTATAAAATATTGATTTAGTAATCCCTGGTTTTAAATGTCCAATATATAAATATAAGTACGGTAATTAAATTTTGCAATTATTTTGGATTGTCAACACTAGAGGCCAGGAAGTTGTGATAACATAGTTCAGATACAGTTATACGTTGATGAACCACTCTGTGTGTAATCTGGAAATGATTCACACTCAGACACTACCACACACAGCTGAGGGGCCTCCTTCATAGGGAGTTTGCAGGAACATAGCTGAAATTTGCTAGAAACTTGCTCGAGGCACAGCATGCACATCATATACAGCCTCCTAGGTTGTGTGATATAGCAGGCTTGTTGTACTTTATGCCTGTGACAATATTTGTTGAGCACCTACTATATGCCAGGTGGGTTTGGGCCATAATGCTGAAAGACCCAATCCCGAATGCCATAATCCTGAATGTTAAAATCCCAAAAAATCAAAATCCTGAAAACATAATTCTAGAAAAAATAATAAAAAATTCTTTGAGGCATTTATTTACATTTGTAAAAGGGGATTTATTTGAGAAACATATAAAAACATGACGAACACTTTACAGGCCACTTTACACAATAAAATAGGTAATAATAACATACATAGTTTTGCAAGCATAAACACTCAGGTATGCTGACAGTTGCCTGTGTATAACAGTTATGAGCAGACAAACTGTATTCATAAAGAAACAGGTCAAAAAGCAAAATGTATAAATGCATATCACTATGGTTGGTAGTTGTATGCACTTGGCTTTATAACTGTGGTGATCTGAAATACTGTGACTGGCAACCTAAGTCTTGGCAAGATCAATCAAACACTATTATGGGTTACTATCACATATACAGTCACCCAAAGAGCCAAGATCTTGAGAAATTTTATCTTTCACAAATGCAAATGTAGAAAAAGGTCATCTCTTCATTAATCGAGGAAGTTTTAATGTTTTTATGTATACTCACAATGCTTACACACTAAGTCAACATTGTGATAATGCACTTCTGTGGAGTCAAATTTGCAAAAAATGCATAAAACCAACTAGAAGTCTCTAAAAGTTTACACAATTTATACCTCCAGTTTCGGAAATGATGTGAAGATGAAATACACAGCATAGTAAATTGTAAAAATAATGCTGATACTTTAAAATGGTGGAAAAAAACTTAAAAAAGAGAAAAAACCACACAGAAAAAACCTAAGGTGAACATTCAACATATGAAAACGTGTATTACAGGGATAGATTATGGGCAATTGCGCAGAGGTAGTCCATAGGAGCTGGCCAACTTTTGTGATCATTAACTATATTTTGAAAGCTTGCATTGGTGGATGAATAGCTCCTTTTTTCTTTTAGGGCATGGACCTCCTCAGAGAATACATAGTGCTACCCTTTTTGAAATTCTTCTGTGATTGAATATACACCAACATGAGCATTCCCTATTAAATTTTCCCATCTTCTGTGCCATGCTTTGATGTTGTTTTGGATACGTGGAAACCCATTCCACAAACATTCATATACAGACTGCAAATTTGGTGAAACAGTACTGGATCAAACAGCAACACTGTTGCTTATGTGTCTTTTTATTTTACCATGCATGTAATTATTTTCAAACCAGTGAATAACTTCTGGCTTCTTCAGGCAAATGCAGCTTTAATTCATTAAAATCTCCTGGAATTTCATCAGCTGAAAGTAACGGAAATGCAGATAAATGATGCATTTTTAAACTGAAGTTTTCCTCATTGCATTATCGTATGGTCGATCCATTCATATGAATTTTCCACCAAATGCAAATAAAGACAATAACAAGGTAATACTTTCGCCTAACATGATGCAACTAACATGATATAACTGCATACAAATGAAAACACACTAATCCCTTCCCCAGAATTTGACTTTCAGAATTTCAATATTCGGGATTTCAATCTTTTGGGATTGTGATTTTCAGGATTTTAGATGTTAGAGATTTTGATCTTTCAAGATTTCAACATTTAAGATTGTGTCTTTTGGGATTGTGATGGGCATCAGTGCTAGGCATTGTGCTAAAGGATAGATACATACTGTTGAGCCAAAGGACATGATCTGCCCTTGGCTGGGTTCAGTGTCAACCTCCTGGGGAGAATCTGGTGAGCTTTATGGGGGACAGGGGAGAGAGAGAGGTAAGGAGAAGCTTCTGTGTATGCATGTGTGCCAGCAGAGAGTAAGCATGCAATATATATGAGCTGTTATTAATTAGTAAGAAGTAGTGCTGCTGCTGCTTAGTAGTACTACTAATATTAACTCTAACCGTAATTACTGCCACCAATATTACTACTCAGATCCTGTATATCTTATTCAAATGCACCATTGGAAAGAGCACCAATCTGGGGGCTATCTTTTTAAATATGCCAGGCACTGTTTTAAGTGCTTTATATACTTTGCCTTATTTATTGCTCACAATAACCTAATATTATCTCTGTTTTACAGATGAGGTAACTGAGGCACAGAGAAGCTAAATAATTCATTCAAGGACACACAGCTAAGAAATGGTGGAGACAGGATTCAATCCCAGAGACTCTGGCTCCATGATACTGACTCTTTCCTTAATCATAGCAGAATTAATAGTTAACATTTATGGAGCACTTAATCTAGATCAGGCTTTGTGCTAGCCACTTTACATAAGTTATCTAATTTAAATTCCCAATCAAGTAATTCTGGTGTATTATCCTCAATTTGTAAGGAAATGGAGGCATAAAGCAGTTGAGTAACTTGCCCAACATTGCAAAGCTGGCAAATGGTACAGCTAGGGTGTGGAGTCAGGATCCCAATCCAGATCTCCCAAAGACCGTTCTGTACAGCTCAGCAGCAGGCTTGGGAACTGGTCCCCATGGGAACAGCCACACCTGATGGAGTTACCACAAGTAAGTGTGGTTCCTTTGCTCAGGGCCTCCTGGACCACTTTCATCTCATGGTTTACCTGCCATCAGAAGCTGCCACAGCATCTTAATTCACTGTTTAAGTAACATCAAACTGCCTCGCCCTAAAAATCTTTAGTGTCATTGTCACTCAATGGATTGAAAAAGTGCCAAAGTTGCTTTAATGATCGAGGTAGGGGGTGCAGAATTCACATAGAATCTGAATCTTAATAGCAGATAGCACAAACTTGAGTGTGTTGATGTCTTCACAATGGTACATTTTAGGGTAGGGTGACCATCAAACTATACTGTAAAAACTAAGGCTGGTTCTTTGATCCACAAGGGTCATAATTTGACTTTGAAATATTTGGTATAAAATCGTGGCTTTTGGCCTGCTTGTTTCACAAACAAGCACTCACAAGTAAACGGATGTGCCTCCAAATAGCTGTTTCTGGGTCCAGCCCCCTGGCCAAGTAGTGCATGGCACAGTTCACAGTTGAGATTCTGGCCAGCAACACCAGCCAACTGCCACTCGAGAGCAAATAGACCCACAACTGTGGGCAAGCCAATGTGCTGCAGGGGCTGCAAGCTCAGACAGCATCTCCCATTTGGCAATGGATTTGTTTATTTAGTGAATATTTACAGAGGATCTGTTACTTAGCAGATTCTGTTAAGTATTAGTTCTACAAAGGCAAGTACGATGCAGTTATTATCCTGCAAAAACTCAGAACCTGATATGATAGATAAATGTGTAAAAAAAATCACTGAACCATACTGTGGCACGTGGATATGTACAAGGCTTGGGGATGACAATCAGGAAGCAATGCCCATCTGGTGCCAGGAGTGGAGGTCAAAGAATACTTTCCAAAGATGAATGATGAACAGGAACCTCTGGACGGAAAGGTCAGAGAAGAGCATTCCAGATAACACAGCATGTACAAATACATGGAGTCATTGAACGGCGTGGTGGGTTTGAGATATTGCAGGGGATTAGGTGAGAGAGACCAGCAGGGACACATATCGTGGAGTGTCTCATATGTGATGCCAGTGGACTTGGACTTTATATTGAAGGCAGAAGAGACGTGGTCAGGTGAGCATTTTGAAAAGCGGGTCCTGCTGCAGGGAGGAACATGATCTGGAGTGGGGATGTGGGGTGCTGGGCAGGGGGAGGGGCAGTGAGTCTGGAGGATGGTAGACCGGATGGGAGGTTCTAGTAGTAACCCTTATGTGAAATTGCTCAAGAGAGATTTTGGGATGTAGAATAAGCTGGCCTTAGTTTTGGCGTGAATGTAGAGAATAAGAGAAAAAGTGAAATTCAAGATGACAGATTCCTGGCTTGAAAAGTGTCTGGCCCTCCACTTTTGGAGGTGGTGGTGGTGGCATAAAAGAGAAGAGAATATAGAAGACTAGGTGACAGAAACTCAAAGCAGAATGCTGTGATGGGGACTGTTAGTTGTCTCCCAAATTTGATCCTAAGATCTTTTGATTTTTAGTTGAGCTAAACAACAACTACATTTTCAGGTTTCTTTGCATCTAGGTATGACCATGTGACTAAATTCTGGCCAACGGGGTAAAACTGAAGCGTCATGTGATAACTCTGGGAAACACCTTTGAAAGGCAGCTGGCATGCACCTCTTCCTCTCTTACCTTTTGTTCCTTCCTCCACCCTGCTGCCTGGAACATGGCTGCCTCCACCTTGGATCATGGGGGCCAAAAGAGGATCAAGGATAGTTCAGCCTGAGCTCAAAGGAGCCTGGATCCCTGAGGACTTATTGGAGCAGAGTGCTCTACCTGCCCTGGACTGCTTGCTTCTGGATTTTATTTACATAAAGACAACAAAGATTTATATGGCTTAGGCCACTGTTAATTTGATTTTCATCACACGTAGCTGAACCTAACTCTAATTAATTGATGACTTCACTTACAGGTTTGATCCATATTCTATTTGAGCACTTTTCAGTATGTTCAGTTCAAATAAATGGTTTTTGGTTATTCAATGAAAAGTCTTAGACAACCTATTTCCAGAACTCCAATTTCTGTTGCTACCAAATTCTCGGAAGAGTCTTCCTGAGAAGACTGGGTCAGTCAGGAGCAGTGAAGGGTGTGGTGAAGTGCATGTCTGGCTCTAACCCATAACTTCCTGTAAAATTCAGAGAATTATAGTTGGTATGTCTATTAATCTTGTCTTTTCATTCTGTATTTTTGATGTTTTGACATCTTGAGCTAGCTAATTCCTAAAGACAGCAAACAACTCACCTCCAAGCACACCTTTCATATGAAACCAACCAATCCAGAGCCTCTATCCCCAACTACCTTCTCTATTGGGCTCTTAACCCCGTGGGCCACTATTCCCCTACCCGAATCATCCCCGGTCCAAATACTGGACAGCTAGGGACCACCCCTGCACCCCAGAGCCTGGTGAAATTATTCAAATTCACCTAAGCCTGTTCACCCTGCCTTGCCCAATCCCTCCTGGGGAAACCACATTAAAGGCTCTTGCCCATGTTTTCCCCTTGCTCGCTCTGTCTCCTGACTGACGCTGGTGCTTCCCGGTATGGCCCTGTATGGCATGCCATGCCTCCTGTTTTTAGGGATCTGTAAGTATAAAATAAACTTCTTCCATTATGACAGTCATTTCCACATCTGCGTGTTTTACCATACCTGATTAAAACAAATCTCAGGTCGCCTTAAAACAATGTGTGCCTCAATTTTTCTGGCTGAAAGGCCAGTGTATAACTCTTAAGAAAGGCACACTCATAAAGTATTTTGGAAGAGAGAAAGGTGCAAGAGAGAGAAGACCCAATAAAATGATATTCATTCATATTCATGGTGTTTGATTCACCAAAGCGATGATGACTCAGTCCTGCTGAGTATTCATGTTTTAGATTTGATGCATAATTAGTTATTAACAAAGAAATGTTATCTAATCCTTAGAGTAAGTACATAATCCTTTAGGTACTTATTGTTTATTTTATCTGAATATTTGTTCTATTAAGCCATGTTTATGTAGCACTTACAAACTGCGTGTGGTACTTTTACACAGGTAAATTAATTAGATGCTTAATAAGAAATAAAATATCTGTCCCTAGGAGCTTATAGTTAAGAAAACCACGTTATTTAGAATTAATACAATATACTAGGTGGTTATGACTAAGACTGCTTTCCATTTAAAAGGGAAGAAATTCTCTTCCTGAATGGCGCAATAGAGCATGTCTGAGTCCTGAATGAGTCATCCCCACAGTGCGCATCCCCGTAGTGCTGGAGACCTGATCCATCATCCTCCTTCTTGTCACCAAGTGCTGCTGCCAAAGCAATCAGGCACCGAGAACAGCAGTTTGTTAGCTGGAGTTGATACATGGTTCAGTGTATAGTGTATAAATAGTTCAAATAAACCTAGGGTATAAAAATCTGTATTTACACAACAGGTAGATTAAAGAAAATAATTCACTTTCCAAAGGATTCACCACTGCATACACTTTTAAAGGGAACTAACCCTATGTATTTAAAATACGATTTGATTCTTAAAACATCCCTTCTACAGGCATTTTTGGGGGAGGAGAAATCTATTGTATACGTGAAGTCAGGGGAGGTGGGGCTTATAGACATGGAACGTGGCAATTTATTTTCTAGTTCATTTGTGACTTTACCTCCACATTCTCTCAACTTCTAAGTTGAGACATTCTTTAGAAAGCATCTGGTTGTACAGAGATGGAGGCTTGATTGCAAGATATTAAAGTAGCAGTTCCCAATCTTTTTGGCACCAGGGACCGGTTTCACGGAAGACAATTTTTCCATGGACGGGTTGGGGAAGTGGGAATCGTTTCGGGATGATTCAAGCACATTACATTTATTGTGCCGTCAAACCTCTGTGCTAATGATAATCTGTATTTGCAGCTACTCCCCAGCGCTAGCATCACCGCCTCAGCTCCACCTCAGATCATCAGGCATTAGAGACTCATAAGAAGCACACAACCTAGATCCCTCACATACGCAGGTTACAATAGGGTTTGTGCCCCTATGAGAATCTAATGCCACCGCTGATCTGCCAAGAGGCGAAGCTTATGTGGTGACGCAAGCTGTAAATACAGATGAAGCTTTACTTGCTCCATTGCCGCTCATCTCCTGCTGTGTGGCCTGGTTCCTAACAGGCTACGGACTGGTACTGGTCCTCGGCCCAGGGTTTGGGGACCACAGTATTACAGCATTAATTGAATATATAAAGTTCTAGCATTCTTTAATGTAATGTAAATGCTAACAGCCTTTGCAAGGGTCTAAATAAGTTTGCCTTTGATAGAGCAGTTTATAGCTTTCTGAGCACATTTCATGCATTATTGCGTTTGTTCTTCATAACAATCGTTTGAGGTAGAAGGCAAGGCAAAGTTTCCATTTCCGTTTTACTTATCAGAGTCCAAAGTCACGTGGATCAAAAAAGGTGGAGCTGGGCTAGAACACTATCCTCCTTCTCCTAGGCCATAGTGTGTACCGTTACCCCAAGAGCACCCACTCCAATGCAGTTGGTTTTAGAGTGAACCAGTGACCCCTGATCTATCATTTTGACTCAATAAATTTCATATAATATTCATCATCTCTGCAAGGAAACCAGTCATCCAACTCCATTAGCGTGTTTTAATCAGCTCTGACATGAGAATTTAGTGATTCCTGAATTTCATCTGTGACTGTAGATCTTGATAATGGAAAATATTTACTCTTGAAGCCCTAAGGGAAAGTAATATGAGTTGTGTTGCATTCCTGTCAAATACACATTAACTTATTCATAGTAAGTAGGAGAAAATATTGAGGGATGCATTTATTTACTTATGGTGATGAATGTTTATATAGAATGGGAATTTTAAAAATACTTGGAAAATAATCCAATTTTTAGAGAAATTATATTAATAGTGCCCCCTTTAGTAGTACATGGCAAACTGTTTTAGGGAAATTCAATGCAAGCACTATAAAATAATTTTGCTGTAATAAATGTATCTTTAAAATAAAGAATTAAAAAAGAAAGATACAGTTACTGTCCCACAAACACACAAGTTAGGATAGACACTTTGGGAAGGTCAACTTTGCCTAGAGTGAAACCTCGGGAAAAAATTGTCGTCACATTCTGCACCCAGAAGGGACTTCTTCCTTGAGTAATGGACAGGCACTGAACCCAAATCAATTTGATTCAAGTACAGGTAATAGCAATTACCCATGGGTAGCAAGAGCCTTCTGTGGTTTCTATTTTTAGACAAGAAGGGGTCCTCTGGCATGAACTGAACTGCTGTTGAATGCCTAATGCTAGAAAGAACACTATGTCATACTTGACTGGGCACAGAGGAAAAGATGTTGATATAATGGTGGACACCTGATTCTTAGAACGAGTTGGAGATCTCCTATTTCTCTGAACCCATTAGAAGCTTTCAAGACCAATGATTATATGTCATGTGAGACCTTCACACTGACTGAACTTTGTTGAGTTTTATGCATAAAATCTCCTTAGAATTTGTGGCCAATATCCTTTTGACTTCTGTTTTTTGACTTTGTGAATATTCTCAATTTTTTGAGCAATTTCTTGACTTCTCAACCATATCTACTCTAAATGCAAAATGAGACAATAAAAGTAATACCTATTATGTAATAATTAATATAATAGGGTGGCAATATGATGTAGCAGAAAGGTCATAGGTGTTCAAATCTTCACTTTTCTCTTTCTAACCTTGTGATCTTGGATAGATTACTTAGATATTCATGTCATATTTTCCTCATTTTAAACAGGAATAAAGATGCCTGATTTGCTAGGTTGTTGTGAATAGTACATGTAGCAAAATACATATGGTGTGTACTGGATACTTGGCACTTAAAAATGTCAGTTTGCAGAAGTTGGAAATAAGCTTCAGCTGGAGAAGAGACTAATCCTTGATCTACTCATGTATTCTAACTTTCATCCATTAATCCTTTAGAGCTGACAAGTGGTCAAGCTTTTATTTGCTACATGTGCAATATGGTTCAGCCAAAGCATGCAAAATGCTACTCTCTAGGATAAGGATGTTAAACAGGTTTTATCTCCTGTGCCATCCCGATTCATTGTTCTGCCTGCCTAAGAGCTGTGTTGAGATTACAAGACTGTGTGTAGCCTCACAGGGAAAGAATGTGATCATCGATTAGTCATGCCTGCTGTGGAGTTGGGAAAAAGGAGTGGTGGCATGCATTCAGGTATTTTCTTTGCCTGGCCTAAGATGGTCATCTTTGTGTCTTTGCTCAACACCAGAGAGACTTATAGATACCTGACTCTGCTACTGCTGAGCTGCATGCACAGTGCCCAGGGGGTAACTCTTACTATTGGAAAGGCAGCTTGTTGAAGTGAGGATAAGACAGGACAGAGAGCTGGAAACCTGTTCTCCGGGCTTCATGCCTCCACCACTCCATGTCGTGCATCTAGTGGTTTAGCCGCATTGAGATGGTTCCCATTTCCTAGGATGGGCCCTGCCCCTTCACAACTACATGCCTCAGTACAGGTTCTTTCTACTGAGAATGCCATTCCCCACCGTTTGCTCCTTGGCAAATTCTACTCATCCTTCAAGGTCTGGCTCAAGTGTAGGTTCTTAACATAAGGAGGGTTGATATACTCAAGCCCAGAACTTCCTAGTATCCTTGGCACCCAGCTCACAGTAGGCCCTCAATAAATGATGGTTGAACAAAGTACATGCATATAAAGAGGGAGATATTGATGAGTTAAAGGTCACAGAATTTCCTGAGAAAATAAATCCAGGTTTGAGTACAATATAGTATGTCCTTCTGGAATTTGTAAAACCATCTTCTTTGGGCTCATTTATATTTTCAAGGGGTGTTAGCCCTGATTACACGTTAAGATAAAAGTCAAAGTTTTAATATTGTATTTTAAATGGACTTATTGAATTATGATGATTGAGTCTTATGGGAACTAAGACAAACAAGATTAAACTTTTAAAAAATTGTGGCAAAATACACATAACATAAAATTTACTATTTCTACCATTTTAAGTGTACAATTCGATGTCATTAAGTATATTCACAGTGTTTTGCAACCATTGCCACCATCCATCTCCAGAACTCTTTTCATCTTGTAAGACTGAAACTCTGCACCCATTAAAACAATAACTCCCAAAATCTCCCTCCAGCCCATGCAACCACCATCTACTTTCTGTCTCTGAATTTGACTACTCTAGGTACCTCATATAGGTGGGATCATATAGTATTTGTCCTTTTGTGACTGACTTATTTCACTGAACATAATGTCTTCCAGGTTTATCCATGTTGTAGCATGAGTCAGAATTTCCTTCCTTTTCAAGACTGAATAATATTCTATTATTTCCATATACCACATTTTGTTTATCCATTCATCTGCTGACAAACATAGGTTGCTTCCACCCTTTGGCTGTTGTGAACAATGCTGCTATGAACATGGGTATACAAATACTTTTTAGAGTCCTGTTTTCAATTCTTTGGAGGATATACCCAGAAGTGAAATAGACAGATTATATGGTAATTCTATTTTAAAATCACTGTTTTCCATAGTGGCTGCACCATTTTACATTCCCACCAACAGTGAACAAGGGTTCCAATTTCTTCACGGCCTTGTCAATGCTTGTTATTTTCTGTTTTTTTTTTTTAATAGTAGCCACCCTAATGGGTGTGAGGTGTTATCTTATTGTGGTTTTGATTTGTATATCTCAAATGATTAGTGTCTTAGTCCATTTGGACTGCTATAACAAAATACCATAACCTAGGTAGCTTATAATGAAGAGAAATTTATTTCTCACAGTTCTGGAGGCTGGGAAGTGCAACGTCAAGCAGCCAGCACTTTTGGTGTGTGGTGAGGGTCTACTTTCTTATAGATGACACCTTCTCACTGTGTCCTCACACCGTGAAAGGGGTGAAAGAGCTCCCTTGGGCCTCTTTTATACAGGCACCAATCCTATTCATGAGGGCTCTTCCTTTATGACCTAATCACCTCCCCAAAGGCCCCACCTCCTAACATCATCACCTTGGGGATTAGGATTCCAACACACAAATTTTGGGAAGATGCAAATTTTTAGATCATAGCAATTAGTGATGTTGAGCATCTTTACATGCACTTATGGGCCATTTGTATATCTTCTTTGGAGAAATATCTATTCAAATCCTTTAACCTTTTTAAAATCAGGTTGTTTGGCATTTTATGGTTAAGTTGTAAAAGTTTTTATATATTCAGGATATTAACCCCTTATTAGATATATGATTTACAAATATTTTTCCCATTCCCTGTGTTGCCTTTTCACTCTGTTGATTGTGTTCTTTGATACAAAGAAGTTTTTAATTTAATGAAGTCCAATTTATCTGTTTTTTCTTTTTTTTGACTGTGCTTTTGGTGTCATATTCAAGAAGTCATTGCCAAATCCAATGGCATGATGTTTTCCCCCTATGTTTTCTTCTAAGACCTTTATAGTTTTAGCTCTTACATTTAGGTCTTGGATGCATTTTGAGTTAATTTTTGTATATGGTATAAGGTAAGGGTCCAACTTCATTCTCTTGCATGTAGATATCCAGTTTTACCAACACCATTTGTTGAAAAACTTTCCTTTTCCCATTGAATGGTCTTGGCACTCTTGACAAAGATCATTTGATCATACGTGTGAAAGTTTATTTCTGGGCTTTTTATCCTATTCCATTGGTCTGTATGTCTGTTTTCATGCCAGTACCACATTGTTTTGATTACTGTAGTTTTGTAGTAAGTTTTGAAATCAGAAAGTGTGAGACTGCCAACTTTGTTCTTCTTTTTCAATATTGTTTTAGCTATTTAGTGTCCCTTTAGATTCCATATGGAGTTTAGGATGGATTTTTCTATTTCTGAAAAAAAAAAAGTCTTTGGAGCTTTGATAGTGATTGCATTGAATCTGTAGATTACTTTGGATAGTGTTGACATTGTAACAATATTAAGTCTTCTAATCCATGAATACAGATGTCTTTCTATCTCTTGGGGTCTTCTTTAACTTCTTTCAGCAATGTTTTGTAGTTTTCAGTGTACAAGTCTTTTTCCTCCTAAGCTCGTTTATTTGTAAGTATTTTATTCTTTTTGGTGCTATTGTAAATGGAATTATTTTCTTAATGTTCTTTTCAAATTGTTCATTGTTAGTGTATAGAAATGCAACTGATTTTTGTGTATTAATTTGTATCCCGAAACTGCTGAATTTTTAAATTAAATCAGTTAAAGTTCTAGTAGTTTTTTTTTTTTTAGTGGAATCTTTAGGGTTTTCTACATATCAGATCATGTCATCTGTGAACAGAGATAACTTTACTCCCTTTCCAATTTAGGTGTCTTTTATATATTTTTCTTGCCTGATTGCTCTAGCTAATTCTTCCAGTACTATGTTGAATAGAAGTGGCAATAGTGGGCATCTTTGTCTTCTTCCTATTATAGAGGAAAATCTTCAGTCTTTCACCACTGAGTATGATTTTAGCTGTGGGCTTCATATGTGGTGTTTATTATGTTGTAATAATTACCTTTTATTTGTAGTTTGTTGACTGTTTTTATCATGAAAAATTGTTGAATTTTGTCAAATGCTTTTTCTGTATTGAGATGATCAGGTGATTTTTAAAAATTTTGTTGTTAGTGTGATGTAATATATCTATTGATTTTTATATGTTGAACCATCCTTGCATTGCACAAATAAATCCCACTTAATCATGTTAGTATAATCATTTTAGTCTGCTATTGAATTCTGTTTGCTAGTATTTTGTTAAGGATTTTTTGCACCAATATTCATCAAGGGTATTATTGGTCTATAGTTTTCTTTCTTTCTTTTTTTTTGTCTCTTTGTCTGGCTTTGGTATCAAGGTAATGCTGGCCTCAGAATGAGTTTGGAAGTATTTTCTCCTATTCAGTTTTTTGGAAGCATTTAGAAGGATTGGTGTTAATTCTTTGCATGTTTGGTAGGATTCACCAGTGAAGTCATCTGGTCCTGGACTTTTCTTTGTTGGGAGGTTTTTAATTACTGATTTCTCCTTAGTAGTTATAGATCTGTTGAGATTTTCTGTTTCTTCATGATTCAGTCTTAATAGGTTACGTGTTTCTAGGAATTTGTCTACTTCATCTAGGTTATCCAATTCATTACTGCATAATTGTTCATAGTACTCTTTTATAATCCTTTTCATTTCTGTAAAATCAGCTATAATGGCCCCTCTTTCATTTTGGATTTTAGTTATAAGTGTTATTTCTTTTTTTCTTAGTCAATCTAGCTAAAGTTTTGTCAATTTTATTGATACTTTTGTAGAACCAGCTCTTGGTTTTGTTGATTTTCTTTATTGACTTTCTATTCTCTATTTTGTTTATCTCTGCTGTAATCTTTATTATTTTCTTTCTTCTGTTAGCTTTGGGTTAGTTCTTCTTTATCTAGTTCTTCTTCATCTAGTTCCTTAAGGTGTAAGTTTTGGTTGTTGATTTGAGATCTTTCTTTTTTTAAAAATGTAAGTGCTTTGAACATTTTTAAATAGAGCCATCTACATTTATTTATCCTGGTAACTGTACAGGAAGAACCAGTGAGCAGTTGGCAGCATTCCACCCCAGGTAGGGTACCCTCATTAAACACGTGCCCACTGCTCATATTTCAGTTTCAGAGTTCCATGCACCTTCTGCATCTGAGACTCTGGATGGGCTCTTCCTGTTTATATAACCTCATTAAGTTTGCACTACCTGATTTTATTTTGGACTCAAATAATTTCATTTTATTGTGATTGTGTCTATATCCAAGGATGGATTTGTTTTGTTTTAAAACACAGTGCTCAGAGATATCAGTCTACTTTTTTGCTTCTAAAATATTTAATATAAAGTGTTACCTTTACTTCATTAAGAATAGATCCACTGCAGTAGGATTCAAACAAAAGTAAAAACAGTAGTAACTTTTCAGAGAAATAGGAGATTTAGAGTTACATAGGCTCTCTCAATTTGTAACTTGGATGAGAAATGTGTTTGGCTTGTGTCCACTTACTTGATATGGCAAGCAGCTCATCACAACAAGGGCTGGAAAGAAATACCCCTTGTAGCTACAACGTGGATGTGAGGGCTATGTCGATTAGCATGTTTTCTGATGCATGCAACAGAAAGCCAGACACAAAATGGCTTAAATAATAGAGAAATGTATCATTTCCCATTGCTGGAAGTTCAGAGGCAGGCAGGCTCTGGAGTAGCAAAGCTTAGTTATGTGATCAAGGACCCAAGGATCCAGCTTAGATCACCTCATGGTCACTAGGATGGCTGCAAGCAGCCACAGGAGCAATATGCTTCCTTAGTCACAGCCTATAAAGGGAGAAGGAGGAGGAGGAGGAAGAGATAGCCCCTTTTCCTCACTCAACTCTAAAACATGGAATTAAAGTCCTACACTGTCAGGTATGATAACCACCGGCCATAGGTGGTTATCAAGCACTTGAAATGTGGTGATTCCAAATTGAGATGTGCTATAAGTATAAAAACACACCAAAATTTTAAGACTTATGTATATAAAAAGTAATATAATATATCTCATTAATCATTTTTATATTGATTATATGTTTAAATGATAATATTTTGGATATTCAGTATTGGGTTACATAAATATATTTTTAAAACTACTTTTGCCCATTTCTTTTTACTTTTTAAAATGTGGCTACTAGGCCTGGCGTGGTGGCTCACACCTGTAATCCTAGCACTCTGGGAGGCCAAGGCGGGAGGATCGCTTGAGCCCAGGAGTTGGAGGCTGCAGTGAGCTATGATCGTGCCACTGCACTCTACACGAGGCAAAAGAGCAACGCTCTGTCTCAAAAAAAAAAACAAAACTCTACTATAAAGTTTTAAATTCCATATGTGTCTCATATTATGTTTCTGAAGGGGCCAGCTTTGGACAGCCACTGCACAGCCACTGCACAGCTACTGCACAGCCACTAGACAGCCACTGCACAACCACTGCACAGCCACTGGGCGACAGCCACTGGACAGGCACTGGACAGCCATGGACAGCCATGGAAAGGCACTGGACAGCCACTGAACAGCCACTGGGCAGCCACTGGTCAGCCACTGGATGACAACCACTGGACAGGCACTGGACAGCCATGACATGTGAGATTGTCAGAGGCCAATCATCCAGGGGTGAGTGGATGCTGGGCAGACAATTATTAACACAATGTCCATCACGAAGCAGGAGGAGTGGAGAAGAATGGGGTGTCTCTATCCTCATTTAGGACTGGCAGAGATAAAAATATGACTTTTCAATAAATTTAATCTACTCTGGGATTTGAAAGAATGCAAACCCTCCCAAACCCACTCCTCTTTTTCTTCTCTCAGGACTGTTTCCATTGCTTACCCTGGTCATGGAGAGGAGAAGACGGAGTGAAGGGTGGCAGGAAGAGGAGGAGGGTGAGGATGGCAGTGGAGGGTCAGCTGCACAAATGGGGGTTCTGTCACAGAGGGGAAAGACGTGTCGGAAACGCCACGCTCAAGCTGCTTTGCGTTAAACTTATTTTTCCCTTCATAGGATGGATCATCCCAACAGACACTGCTTTTCTGCTTGCTGTGCGTGGCCAGCTTAGAAAAGAGCATAGAAGGACCATGCAAATGGGAAGGGGTGGATGGTGGATTCTTTTCTGGAGCCCCTGTCTTAGGGTGGAAAGAAGCTGGGAGGGGTGGGGTGGTGTCAATTTCCTGTGCTATCCCTCGCAGGGGTGCTATTTCAACGCTTCCCGTTTCTTTTCTACTCTCTTAGCCCTATAGGTACTAACCATTTTTGCCCGTCACATTCTTTAATATGGAGTCTCCCCAAGTGCTCTCTGGCCCCTGCCTCTGTAAACCTAGTGTGTGCTACTCATCATTGTGTGGCTCCTTCCATTTCCTTCAGGGTGTCATACAGACCATCTGCTTCAGAATCATCTGAGAAGCTTGTTTCAAAGCAGATTCCCTGGCGCCTCATCAAAGCTACTGAATTGAAATCTCTGGGGCCGAGGCCTGGGAATCTACATTTCTAACAAGCTCCCCAGGCGACTCCCCTCCTCGCCAAAGTCCAAGAGCTTCAGATACGGGCATATGTGGAAGGGTTGTTTCTCAATGTGGCCCCACGTGAGCACTGAGTCCTAAGTGAGGGAAATAGGCATCTCTCGGTTCCGCAAGGAGAGCAGGGCCAGTGCCTGGTGGCCTGACGAGCAGTGGTGGTGTTCTCTCTCGGGGCCACAGCAGCCCAGGCCAGGACGTGGCCCCTCTCTCCAAGTGGCTCATGGACACCCACAAGGAAGCCATACCTGGAAAACGCAGGCGGATTTGTATCTAGCAAATGTGGCACTCGTTGGGGATTTCCAGAAATAACCGTGGAGACAGGGGAGGATGTGGGGTCCTTCTATGGGGCAAGTGAAACCTAACAGAGCTTCAGTATTAATGTTAACCCACAGTTAAGCTGCTGAGACTTGAAGGCAGTTAAGTTATAATCATTACAAAAAATTTGCAAAACAGCAGGAAAGCACCACCCATAATGCCTCTACCCCAGCACTTCTGTGGCTTCAGTGTATGCATTTGGAACCACATCTGTCTGTTAGACGTGGGTAGAGACATTCTTGCTTGTTTTCCTAGCTCTGCCCAGAGTGATGTGTCTCCACTACAAATTCAGGGACTCACCCTTTTCCCTTTATGGAAGGGCCAGAGCTCCTTCAAGCTGGCAGAGTAGTTGGAGTTGCCCCAAAGTGGGAGTGCCCTGGCATTTTCTGCCACCTAGGCAGTGCTGGAGATGTGGAGTGGGCATCTGAGTCAGCCGCCTGTCCCAAGGCCAATGTGGGCATCAACCCTCCACTTCTCTGCTGTGGCTTTGTAGAATGGAGAGTGTGATTGTGTGCATGTGTGTGGGGGGATATTTGCGGGCACCCAGAAGGACTGGGGAGCCATAGGCCATATTGTGAAACTTCCGCCATTCCCAGAGAGCCCAAGATCTGAATCTGTTCCTTGGGTTGGAGTTGGACAATGAAGGACTAGACCAACAATTTCCTTTCCACGCATGGAAAGCAACCTCCTCCACTTGGGGATGACTCAGACTCTCATCTTCAGGTTTCTCTCCTGCATTTCCCTTCATTTAAGAAGCCTTTGAAATTGGCCGCAGTACCATGCAGAAAACTAGAGTTTCAGAGCTTCAGACTTCTAGAAAGTGGAAGGTCCTGGAAGAGCAAGTCCACAGATGGGGGGGATCGAGGGAAGTGGATGGAAGGTGATTGTGGAGCAGAGAGCACCAAGAGCTCTGGAACTCTGGATGCCCCAGACGGGCTTCCCCTTTGAAGAAACATCTCTCTCTAATCTAGACAGTCAGCGCTCTCTGGATGTATACATTTATTTCGGCCTTTGACAACATGAATTCTTAGACATATTCCTGCCTACCCTTTTTTTATCTTACCTGTGAAAAACACTTTTTTTATTGTATTAAAATTCAATTGCCAGAGAACACCTTGGTATCCTCTAAATATAAATGCAGGAACAGCTTCCGTTAGGACATTTAAGGCAGTTTGGGGACCCCATTATATGCAGGCTGTGTTTGATGGAAGGGATTTATTCTGCAAGTGAAATGTCTAAGAGTTATTATTTTTCCCACATAGCATACTTATTTCTTTTTGACAGTGTTTGAGGCTATGGACTCTATTTCTAGCTGACAGAAGAAAACAGTATACAATAACATCTGTGACATTAGACTGGATAAAACCAAATATACTCATTTTCTTTTAAATGAGGACGCCCATCTCAATAACTGAAGGAATTGGGAATATTTAATGTTCTGAAAACATGCTAGGCTGAATTTAAGTGAAAGATGATCCCTGGTTCTTTCTTGCTTGCTTTAAAAATAAACTACATAATTAAATGGCTATAGATACTTCTTTTGTGGGGAGAAAAGCAGCAGTCAGATGCTTCGCAACCATGTCTACAGGGCAGTAGTTTTCCTAACCCTTTGGCAAAATAGAGAATCAATACCAATCAGAAAAAAATGCTAACAAAAGGTGAAATCTCATGGGAGTCATGGGCAATAAAAGATTAAAAATGTGAATAAAACATCACAGGTCAGCATTAAAATAGGTGATATGTTTCTCTGGCAAGGCAAAGCATCTAGCCTTTAACCAGAGGCGCAAACAGACCTAACTACACCGGAAGGTCGAAGAGAGAGCCCCACACCAGCCACTTCACTTCCCCTCTCAGGGGAGACATTCACTTTGTAAGCAGCATTTGGAGTCAGACATTTCACCAGGTTTGAAAGTAAAAATCTCTGGAAATATAAATCTTGCCCATGCATAATTTCTAGGATTAATATATTTGGAATTTGAGAACAAAGAGACCAGACTTGCTTTCAAAAGGAAAAGATGATTATCTGCTGGTTCATTTTGTAGACAAATAAGACCCTTTAATATACAACCCGGAGAAATGATGAAGTTGAAAAAGGTCCATTATTGACAGACTGAATTCTGACTAAAAAGGTAGTGGAAGCCACTCCAATCACAGAGGCTTTATGGACATGGTGGAGAGGAGCTCTCAGTGGTTGATAATTTTTCAGGGGTACTTAATTCTTGCTGAGTGGACTCTCATCATGGGAATTTCCATATTCCAAAGTCAAATCCTTTTAAAAAAAAACCCAGAAAACAATATTCTGGCATACAGCTATGATCAAAGGAATTCATTTGACAAATATACATCAATTATATTATTTTTTGCCAAATCATGGAGAGTGGGTCTGCATCCTCACTACTTGAAAGAATGCCATCTACCTCCAATCAGAGGCAGTGTATCAGGGTGCCTGGGCAACCTGGTCTCACGTCCCTTAAAGTTTCTGGTAGACCTGCACCTGTGCCCAATGGTTTCAGTTGCCAATAAGTCTTGCCATGATAAATTAAATATCTATTTTAATAACTAGCCTCTATATGGGAAACTTGCACACAGATTTCATAGAACTTTAAATTTAAAATTTAGAACATTTAAAAAATGGTTCATGGGACCAAATTTATATCCTTGTGTTAACGTGAACTCCAGAGCTTATCACAGGGGCCTAGTAACAATATCTAGTTCCTGTTTCTGTTTCTCAACTGGCCATCTGGCTTTTCTTAATCTTTTGAACTAATATGGCTAACACTTACTGAGAACACACAACGTGTTAGACACTGGGCTAAACCCTTTATTTACGTTGGTTTTTGCATTTCATTCTCATAGCGCAACATCCTTATGCGATAGAAGCTGTCTACTTTAAAGATAAGGAAACCAAGGCTTAGAGAACTTGGCCAAGTCCACCCAGCTCTACCACTAAAATCCAGCCAAGGCAGTTTGAAGCCAGTCAGGGCTCTTACCAGGCACTCCCTGAGGTCTCCCTCGGAGTTCAGGCAATGTAGACTTGTGTCAATGTATTCACAAGCCTCTCACCTTCTTCAGTTAATATGCCTGCCCTGAAACTGCCAATATTTTTAGTCCTGATGGATTTCATCTAATTTTCTTCCTTTTAGTTTTGCCTAACTCATTTATTTCCTGCTTCCAGAATTGTCTTGCACAATATGTAGTTATGTGGAAACGCTTGTTTTCTCAGTGTTAAATGAAACTCATATCATTGTTTGATTTATCGTCCTTGCTGTTCTAGCTTGCCTAGCTTTAGTAATATAGTTTTCACTTCAATTTAGAGGCAACCTGCAGAGGAAATAGCTCAGCATCTCTTATTTACATATTGATGTATGAGATCTACAAATTATAATGGTGGTGTCTGATCATGCAGTCTCTGTACTGCCCTTTTCTTTATTCTTTTTGAAATGACAACACAAAACTTATCACCTGGCTTGATCTTTTCCTGGAGCAATCTGCTATTTGTAGAAAGATCTAAAATGCATGGTTTCTTCTTATTTTTTTCTCTTGTTATGGCTATTCTTCTTTCAGATGAAGTGTTGTACAACTGGTTTCCAACTGGGAACATTCTAATTAAAAAACATCGGAAGATCTTACTGGTACAAAATGCATTTGTGAACAATGAAGTAAAAATATTAATATTTCATGTTCATTATAACATTATAATAATAGTGAAAAGTTGAGAATAATATAAATATGCCCCAATAAGGAATTGGTTAAATAAATTATATGTTATCTGTATGTTGGAATATCATGCTACCCTAAAAGTTATATTTTAGAATAGTATTTTAAGGTATGGGAGAAATGTTTATGATAGATTAAGTGACAAAAGCTATTGATAGAATGGTATGAGTTATTCCATAATCCACGAATTATTTAGATGTGTATTTTTATTTCTAAAATTAAAAAAAAGTTTTTGCTCTCACTTTTATTGTTGGATAATCATCTTTCTATTACTGTGGACAGAGAACATGGTCTGTATGATATCAGTTCTTTAGAATTTGTTGAAATTTCCTTCTGATTTGGTAAAGGTTCAAATTTTATAAACATGTACCTGATTCTATCTAAGTAAACAAACATATAATATTATATATTATATTAATATAATAATATACATATATGTGTATATGTATAAATATTTATAGATCATCCTTTTTGTATGTATGCACACATTTGTATGCATGTGTGTATAGACATATATGTATATTCACAGATATTTATAGCTGTATGTGTGTACACCTTAAACTAAGCCTGTCAACAATGTTATTCATGTCATCTAATTCTTTACACAGTTTCTGCCTGCTTGATCTCTCAGTTCTTGGGAGAAGTGCATTCGAACCTCCCAGTACCACTGTAGATTTGTCAATTTCTCCTGGTAACCCTATCTATTTTCATTTTATGTATTTTAAGTACATTCGTTAGGTAAATGAAAGTTAATGGTTAGTAGTTTTTTTGATAGACTTCTCCTTTTAGTAATATCTCTCTCTATTCCCACTTATTTTCACCTTGAATTATATTTTTACTGATATTAATATTACCACACTAGCTTTCTGTTGCTTAATATTTGCCTAAAATATTTTTCCCATTTCTTTTCATTTTCCCCAGCCTTTCTGGATCATTTTGGGAGTATGTCTCTCATAAATAGCACATGGCTGAATTTTGGTTCTCAGTCCGAACTGAGAATCTTTGTGTTTTAATAGTGAATAAGTAGAGTTATTTAATCTATCCTTCATGTCTTTTAATATTTGTTTTGTATTTTCCAGGTCTTCATCTCTCAGGGCTATATTCAGGGTAATTTCCTCATATTTCTCTCCCAATTCACTAAGTTTATCTTCATTACTATCTAACCTGCTGTTTATTTAACTCATCTATTGAGTTTCTTATTTCAATATGACTATTTTAAAATACCAAGGTCTTTGTTTTTCACATCCACCTGTTCTGATTTCATAATACCATGTTACTTTTTTATAACATATTTATCTATTTAAACACTTTAAAATGCTTATTTAATTTTTTAAAGGTGAAAACATTGCTCTTTTAGCTTTAGTTACTCAGGTTTGAATTTTACTATTTGTTGAGGCTGTATAGTATCTTTCTTGGCATTTGACTACCTCATATGTTTTAAAACTGTAGTCTCATCTTACATAAGCATTAGCTCCTGTAGGACCTCCATGTATACTCTGTGCTGTGGAGCTCTCCCTATGGAGAAGTTTCAGGAACATCTCTGTCCAGGCCTTAGGGGGCAGCCAATTTTATACTCACTTATTGGCTTGATTTTCATTTCACATGATAGCTCAAAATTAACTCCCATACACAAGATTGGGCTTGACATCCCAGTTTTTCTCAGATATCTCCCAACCTAAGGTGCATGTATTAATCTTAGTGCTAGATTTTTGTCTGGATTTTGGAATGTAAAGGACACATCTTTGGCCAGTTCTGGTATGCAATTGACTATCAGATCCTATGGGATTAATTATTTTCTTTTATGCGTTTGACATTTTGTAACTTAAATATCTGTCAACAAATGATGATCTATTGGTTGACCTTGGCTATAATATAAATCAGGATTTCTCAACCTCACCACTGTTAACATTTTGAGCAGGAGAATTTTTTGTTTGGGTTGGGTAGGGGAGCTGTGCTGGACATTGTAGAATGTTTAACAGCATCCTTGGCCTCTACAGACTAGATGCAAACACCCCCTCCCCAAGGTGTTAAAAATGTCTACAGACATTGCTAAATGTCTCCTGGGAGGCAAAATCACCCCCAATTGAGAATTGCTACCATAGGGAAATGGCATGTTCCCTTTTAAAACTAGTAACTAAGTGTGAGTTTTGCTGAGTCAATAAGCACATTTATTTAGTCTTTAATGTGTATAAGGCACCATGCATTTATGAAAGCAGTTTTTATTTAGGCACAGAGAAAGAAAGCTGTAGTCTACCATATTCTTATGAAACAATATAGGTCATATGACATTATAACCATGGGCTCCAATCTGTTCAATGGAGACAATCACTGTGTCCTTTTAGAGCTCTTGGGAAAATGTGTGCAAAAGGGTCAAACATTGCTAAAACTTAGCTGTCACTGGATAAATTGTAGTTTTTACACGCATTATTATCCAAACTGGGCTCATGCATACAGACCAGGGCCTATCAACCAGCTTGACTCATCTGCCCCTGGCGACATGGTATCTGTCATGCCCATACATCTTTCTGGAATGTTTTTATCAGAACAACCTCAGTGTCCATAACCAACCAACCAAGCAAGCCAACAGAAGAGTTAAAGAAAATCACATAAAGCAAACCAGTGTTTGACCAATAGTTTAAGTTCAGGCTCCAAGCTCTCTCCATACCCCGGAGGAGTGGCCTTTGCATCTAGTGGCCTGTGCATGCTATTCATACCTTGGGTGGCAGATAGATTCTACTGATGGAGGAGCAAATGATTATTAGATTTCTTCAGCCTGGTTCATTATCTGTTTTTAACTATCAGGGCTCCATCTGAGCAGGCCAACGGGAAGTCTGCTTTTGATTTAACAGTGCTCTGAACAAACTCCTTCTATGGCTTTCCAAGAATTAATTACAGAGCTTAGTAAAGGCGCCTGCCACAAAGTCCCATGGATAGCTTTATGAGCAATTACAGCAGACGCACTGATGCCAGTAGAATAAGAATTTCCTTGGAGGACTGCTTAGAAAGAGAGGACTGGCTTGTGGAAGTGTAGGCACACAGGTCTCCCGTCTATACTTACAGGGGAATTTAAAGCCAGGAAGCAAGGAGAGATTGGTTCACTATCACACAACATCTGTGTTATTGGGCACTCATATAGCTAAGCTTGTGTGACTTGGCCAAAAAAAAAAAAGAGAGAGAGATCATTCTGATATGTAGCAGTTGGAGCCCTGTGGAGGGACAGAAACAACGAAGTGCTCACTGGGGAAAGGAGCAAAGCTGAAGACCGCTGGAATCTAATTGCATGGCTGTGCAGCGCGGAACCCTTCAGGCTGCAGTGGTAGCAGCTCTGCGGGATGAAGCAAATGCACGCGGTGGCTGCTCACCTACTGAAGCAACAGAGCGAGTTCTTGACAGCACGTGTAATTCCTTGCTGAGAAGCTTCAGTTGGTTGTGTCAGCAGGATGCCGAGGTGAGACCAGTGGGAAGCAGAAGGAAAAGGTGGGTCCTCGGCTGAGCAAGGGTGCAGGAGCCTTCCGGGGAACAGACACTGGCTGCCTCCTGTGGGGCAGGCTCACTGCTAACTTGGAGGTGGATGGAGCTGCCATGGCTACTTATGGAAAGAATGAAGTAATGAATGACATGGCACTGGTAACCTCACAATGCAAACATTTTTAGCATTTTGAGATTAGAGTAGTGGGAAGCCCTCAGCCTCCCGTTCATGATGGTAAAGATGGTAGATTCCAAAAGGGTAGACACTTTAATAGAAACATCTGCCAGTGGAATCAAGGTTACACCGGGATTACTTAGGGGTCTCTGTTACCAAGGAGCCCTATGTCACCCTCTCTCCTTGCATCCAGGGCTGCTGAAGACAGGGTAGTCTCCCAGGGGCAGGAATAAAGAGCATGGCCTCTGGGCCTCTGCTGCACTTTCTGGTTTTGTTTGTGTGCATATTCTCATGCACACAAGAAATTTTATGCTTGCTCTTTGCCCTAACATTTGTGAGTTTTCTGCACAGAGGCCTGGGGCCCCTGGCCAAAAGCTGTTACAGTAATTCAGAAGAGTAAATTCAAAACTAGAGTTTGCTCTCCTAATTTTTCTTTCTTTCTAGGGTCTTTTAAAAAATAAATACAGTTGGCCCTCTGTATCAGAGGATTCCATATCTATGGATTCAACTAACTTTGGTTTGAAAATATTCGGGAAAGAAAAATTCTACAAAGTTCCAAAAAGCAAAACTTGAGTTTGCCATGCTGAGAACTGCGTTGAGTCCACGTGAGTGGAGTGATGTGTAGGCATTGTATTAGGTATTACAAATAGTGTAGAGATGATTTAAGGTGTACAGGAGATGCGTGTACGTTATACGCAAATACTATGCCATTTTATATAAGGGACTTGAGCATTCTCTGTTTTGGTATCCCAGGGAGTCCTGGAACCAACCCCCTGCAGATACTGAGGGACGACTGTAACTTGTCAAACAATCTTTTGCTCTTAATCACTTCTTCCTTTTCTCACATCTTTGGGAAAATGAAATGCTCCGTTTGAATGAGCAGGTCGTTTTCACCAGCTTTTGCCAGATAGCATAAGCTCCGGAGTGGTTTCGTTCAGCCGCGGCTTTCAGAGAGAGATACCTCCTGATTTCACATCTCCACTCCCTCCTGACCTTCAGGCTCATGTCTCGTACCACCTCCTCACCCCTGCACTTGGACGGCTAATTATACATCTCAGATGAAACCTGATCACACCTGGACTCCTGAATTCACTGCTGCAAATCAGCCGCACCCACATTCTCCCCATTTCGGGAACTGGCAACTTCAGCCTTTCAGCTGCTCAGGCTAAAAATCTTGGCATCGGCTCAGGGTTTTCTCTTTTGCTCACACTCTCTCCCTCCAATCTGCCAGGAAAAGCTGTGGTATCCAGAATCCAACCATTTCCCCCACCTCCGCTGCTGCCACGTTGGGCCAGGCTGTGCTTGCCTCTCCCCGGATCACTTCAGTTAGGTATGTTAGCATCTCCTACTTGGTCTCTTGGCCTCTACCCTGGCCCCCTGAAGTATGTGCTCAACACAGCAGCCAGAGTGATCCTTTTAAAACCCAAGTTTCATCATAATACTCCTCTGCCCACAAGCATCCAGGGACACTCCACTTCACTTAGAGTAAAGCCAGAGCCCTGACATTGGACTCCAAGTCTTACGTGATCTGCACCCCGCCACCCCTCCCTGTTTGCCTCCCTGACTCCTTTCCTCCTACTTTCCTTCTTGCTCACTCTCCTCAGCAGCACTGGCCTCCTTGCTGCCCCCACCTTAGGGCCCTACACTGGCTGTCCACTCTCCTGGGATACTCCCCTAGGTATCCAGAGGCTGCCTCACTTGCAGGGGTGCCCGAATAGCCTCAGTGAGGGTAGATAATTTTGTCTATTTTGTTTAGTGATGCATCCCATCCGCCTAGAAGCTTCCTTGCACGTACTTGTTGTTCAATAAGAATTTGATGAATGAAACACCTTCCTTCCCCATAATTGAAAGTGTTTCAGGTACTATAGAAACAGGTAAAGGATTTGAGTATAGAAAGGATACTGTTGAAGGAATCATTCTGGATCAACTTCATTTTTTTTCCTTTTGACCCATAGTGTATGAAAAAGGAGTCAAATCCATTAAATTATTAGATTTGATTGGCTGGAAACTGCTTAATGCAGGCAGGGACCAATCAGACTATTTTTGCACCGTGTGCTGACCCCTACCTAACACAGAGCCCTGCTCATGGTAGACGCTCTAAAATGTTAGTTGAATGGACAATGAACAAAGTTAAAGGTTGGCCTTACCATGCATATAGATTGCTATTCTAGGTCATCAAAGCAATATAAATTATTTACATATTTTTATTAGTAAGAGGTAAATTCACTTATGTAAGTTAATTTTTAAAATTTGTGGTGGGAATAGGGTGGGAGGTGCTGTGATAGGAAAAGTATACCTGAGAGTTGGAAATCCTGTGCACTGGTTCTGGCCCCAACATATTGTGTTGTGCTGTGTGATGTTGTGAAAGCCATTTCACTTGTCTGAACAATCTGTTTCTTTTTCTAAAAAGTGCGGAAGTGGTGGGAAAATCTGCAGGGTTGTTTCCAGCTCTAAACATTCTTTTTTTCTAAGAAAAAAAAAGCATCAGTCACTTTTGTTTCCCTCCCCACCCCTACTGTCCCCTCTTCTACCCGCCTCCTCCTTCCCCATTCCCTTCCTCCACCACGTGGGGACAAGGCTATGTAAAAAGGCGTATTAGTGTGGGAGTTAATAGCCCAGACTGGGGGAGCAGCTAGACCAAGTTTGAATCTAGGATCTACTTTTTTTTTTTTTTGAGACAGACTCTTGTCTGTCGCCCAGGCTGGAGTGCAGTGGCGTCATCATAGCTCACTGCAGCCTCCAACTCTTGGGCTCAAGCAATTCTCCTGCCTCAGCCTCCTGAGTAGCTGGGACTACAGGCATGCACCACCAGCCTGGCTGATTTTTCTGTTTTTTGTAGAGATGAGGTCTTGCTATTGCTCAGGCTGGTCTCAAACTCCTGGCTTCAAGCAATCCTCCTGCTTTGGCCTCCCAGAGTGCTAGGATTACAGGTGTGAGCCACCGTACCTGGCCCTGCATCTACCTCTTACTAGCTCTATGACTTAGGATAAATTACTTAACTTCACTGAGCATCATTTCCTCATCTGATAAATGGGATGAAAAATTCCTATCCTACAGGACTATTATAAGGAATACATGAGATCATGTTAATTGCAAAATCTGGGACAAAACAAGCATTCAGTAAATGGTGGCTATTATGACAAGGTGAGTAAGAAGGGGAGAGGCCACATCTGGCATTTGAGAATTGTAATAACTCAGAAGTGGAACATCAACATGAATAGAGTTATAAAGGTTTGCAAACTGACTGGTAGGGTAGAGCTTCTCAAATCATTTATTTTAGGACACACATAGAAAATAGTAAAGGGGTTCCATAAAGGGGTTCCATGTTGTTCCATACACTTTTGGAACAACAAAAAAGTTGAAGACCATTTTCTCCAAAGAATCATCCCTGCCTTTTCCCTTCTTACTCTTTGCTCACAATAATTACAGAGAAGAATAGGGCCTCTTCATAATGGATGGATGTATTTGACCAAATGTTCTCTTTCCTGCTCTAGAGAACAAAATGCCACCTCCATTAGAAAGTAAATTCCTGCCCCTTAGGACTCTGATTTGGGCTCAGTATAATATAAGGCTACAATTTTCTAAATTACAGTAAGTTAAAAAAAAAGAAAAAGAAAAAGACAACTGAATGTTTTTCCTCCAAAGCAGAATTCGTGAACAAAACTGATGACCTTAAGACTATCATTCATGGCATCCGACAAAGTCCACTCTCTTTATATAGGCAATCGTTAGCCTCCTCTGTGAGATCCAAGTCCTGCATATGTTTAATTAGATGCAATTTTTGGAGATAAAGGAGAAATGATTAAATTATCTGGACTCCAGAAAAAACAAAAGATCCTTATTTCACCATCCATCAGGTCTTGACATCTAGAGTATTACATGCTATAACTCGAATGAAAATATTTCACTTAAAAGTATAGAGCCGCTGTCCATGATATCATTAAAGGAAATCATTAACGCATTTTGCCGAAACAGCTTTGCCGTGAAAAGTGCTTTACGTTATTTTATTGCTAGCCAACCCTCTGAGCAGGTCCATCTGCTTCTTAAAACCAAAGCAGAGAGAAGAGATTAAATTACTTAGGGTCTTAGAAAGAATAAATGACTGGATCAGAATGAGACCTTTGAGTCCACAGTCAGCTGTTTTAACCCACTGAATCATTAGATGTTTATTCACAGTATAAAGTGTTATCTTATTTGGAACTGACTTTTTTTTTCCTTTAATACCTAAATCATTGATGGTATAGACATCATACAAGAGCTACACCATTTACAATCACTTCTTTCATCATGAGCATCTCTGAAGAGCACTAAATTCTTGACGTAATTTAATTAAAAAGGAAAAGTCAATGTATTTTAAAAGATAGGTTTTATTATGGCATGGTATTAAATAGACACTGAAATGTCTGTGGCTTAGCCCTCATGCTAAATTTTGTAGTCCAGTTGGGAGGGCATTCTTCCACCTGGTGACTCAGGGATCCAGGTTCCTTCTAGCCCAATATGTGGTTTCCTGGATCACTGAAGAAGAGGTGAATGAGTGTGGGGGAACCAATCTCTGCTCCTAAGTACTCTGGACCAAAGTGAAACACAGTCCATCAGCCTTTCCACTCAGTCTTTTGGCCAGAGGTGGTCACATGACCCCCAGCCTAACTGAAGCAGAGTCTGGAAATGTCAGTGACTGCATGGCCCAATTTGGAGAGCACTTTTGTCTCTTTCATAGATGGCTTTTAGTTTGATTTTGAATCTCTCTTTTGAACTTTGAATTCAAAATGTTAATGATAGTATTTATTCACCTTCTGCCTAAAATAGGTGACACAATACCCCTTATAATATTTCTTTTATGATCTCACATTTCCTTAGCACCTTATTATTTTCAAAGCCCTTTAACATGGTTCATCTCATTTGATTCTAGCAGAAAGAGAATTTCTGATAGTCAAGGGGACTTCTGTACTTCTCTTTTATTTCTTCAGGTTCGGCAGCTGTGGCACCTGTGAAACAAGGTCTGCCGCTTAAGAAGAATATATCCTGTTAGTTTAACCCCTGGAACTGGTGTATCACAAAAGATTAAAGGCAGAAGTGGTATTTATTTCATCATTGGAACTAAATCTTGGTAGACGATTACCTCATCCTTTGTTCACTATTAGGGACATCAGTGATGGGCTCAGCTTTATCTGGACTGTGTTTGTGGAAGCAGAGAAGATTGGAAGAAGGATCGGGCTGCCATGACTGAGTCTGGGGGCCAGGGCAAAGCTAGACCGTTCCCAAAGCTGCCGGGAGCCCAGTGTTGGAGGCCTCACCTGCTAGGTTTTTTACAGTAGCTATGAGATGATTCTAAAGTTAAAAGGAAGCAAAGACAGAAATGAGATGTGAAATGGCATAGGAAGAAATGAGTAGTTGAAAGTTCTGGATAATGGAATGATTTTCTTTAGTGGTATTGGGTGCAAACTTAGATTTCAACTTTTCCCCCTAATATATGTTCTTAAGACAAGATGGCCAATAGGGCAGATAAATCCCACGGAATGATTTCTGAAGGAGGCCAATAACGAGTTTGTTTACAAATTGATTGGTCAGTGCTGCGACTTTATACCCCAAGTCCTCAGCTACTGCCGACAATTTTGACCTAATTTTGGGAGGAGATTATATTTGGCTGGGTTGCTGAGCTCTTTCTCAGAACCTCTTCTCAGGAAAGTTGCCAAATGCTCTTTTTGTAACTGTGTTGTAAAGTCTGAGGAAAGTTGTTTTGGGTCATAGCCCAGGGCCCGATGCCCCAATTATAAACATACATGTTATGATCTTTATATTCCATTAGAGATGCAACCGGACATCATCAACCTTCCCCCACAGCTCTCAATAACTAGAAAGTTTCTATGAACCTTACCAGTTGCCTGACAAGAAGCAAAGAACCCTACCTCTCTATTGTTGTAGCAATTTCTTAGTCCAGCACAGTCCTTCTCAGTGCTTTTAAAACCAGTATTCCCTTTGATAAATCACAAAAGATTTCATGGTTAGTGTGCTAGAAAGACTGGTATAGCTCCCTTAACCTCTGCTTTATCCTTTGACTTGAATAATTTGGGTGGGTTTCTGTTTCTTGCAGTCACACATGCTCTAAGTAAACCTCTGGAAGTTGGAATGTGTCCAGAAGTGTCACTAAAACATAATCAAGTTTCACCTTCAAAATGTGAATAAGACACCATTTTCCTCATGACTAATATTTCTATCTTTCTTTCTTTTTTTGTAGAGGTGGGGGGTCTCACTATGTTGCCCAGGCTGGTCTTGAACTCCTGGCCTCAAGCGATCCTCCTGCCTTGGCCTCCCAAAGTGCTGGGATTATAGGCATGCACCAGCACGCTCAGCCATGACTTACATTTCTTTAGGGATTCATAACGATTATACCAAGATGCAGCCTCTTCTTTCATTTTGTTTTAAAAAACAGTAACATAGTAACATTTAATCAGAAGGGATATATATATCTCAAGAGGGATGGAGGGTGATTCAGGGGGACTAGGGTGAGGAAGGAAAAGAGGAAAGAACAGAACCCCATGTTAGCCTTTGCTGCTGTGTTGTGAGCTATTCTTAATCCTGTCAGCACAATTAATGAGGGAAAAAGAGTCCCCAGAAGAAATGTAGCTGGAGGCACTGACCTGCCCTCCATTCCTCTCATGCCAAGAGGGACAAAGTCTAGAGAAAGTTTCCCCAGTGAGAGTTACTGGGAAAATGATTCCTTGGCTGTGGGTAAAACTTTTTTTGTTTATCAACCTCAGGGACAAGTTAATTTAAGGCCAAGAGTACACACAGAGATTCAGAGGCAAAGGACGAATCTCTCTCTTCAAACTTTTGCAGCTTAGATGGGGAAGAAATATCTACACCCTAGAAAGGATGAAAGGACCTTACAGGGCAGTGGTAACCCAGAGCAAGCCTGGGGATTCACAGGTAAGAATCCTCGGGAAGTCCAGCTTTCACTCTGGAGTAGTTGGGGAAGACCCTGGGAGAAGTCAGATCCTGGGTAAGCCTCAGAAGAAGCACGGCTGCAGATGGATGGGGAGAAGCGGGAAAGAATGTGGATGGAGTATCGCCTGTTGGAATGGCAGGAACAGAGTGGCCTGATTGGAGGGGAGGTTTTGCACTGGGCTATGACAGTGAAAATTGAAAAATTTCTTAAGTTTATGCTACCTCCATCCAAATGCCAATTACACCTGAATCCACCCTCCGTAAAAGTGTTAACTATTGGTTTAGTCTGTTTTATCCAAGAGAATATCCAACTTTGTTTCACACATTAAAGTTAGGCAGGCTCACCTGGGATTCAGATACTGTGTAATTTTGTTTTGGTGCGCTTAGAGAGAGACGTGAAAAAGTATGCTAAGAAGAAATTCACCTTTCTCTTATTTTTAAAAAGGAAACCCCAAATTAATATTTCCATAAAATTTTGTTTTTTGTTTGTAATTTACATACCCAGTTCCTAATTTTAGTACCTAAATTTAGGTGCCAATAGCAATGGGTAGGTGCCTTGCAGTAATAAGAAAGCCTCACAGTTTATGTTTACAAAGCATTTTCACATTTATTATTCCATTTGGGCAGTCAATACTGTTCCCAATTTTTATTCTGGCTGCTAGAGATTTTCCACAAAGTCACAGAGCTACATAATACAAGAGTCCAAATTCAAGCCTAGGTCTCCTGACTGCCCGTCTAAGCCCTCCCCAACCCTGCGCTACTCCACCTTTCAACAGTGGAGATATCTATCACGTAGGCCAAGATGAAAAAACAGCAAGCCTCCATGTGGACGAGAACACAGCAAGCCAGCATATCTCACTCACTGTGGTGGGAGCACAAATTGATAAGCATCCTTTGGAAAAAGCAATTTAGCAAAATGTATTAAGAGCCTTAATACTGTTTCTACACTTTGACCCAGTAATTCTACTTCCAGGAATCTATCCTATTAATGAGATATGTGGCCAAAGGTATACACAGAAATATGTTTACTGGAAAGCTATTTGTAATATCCAACAACAGGAAATTAGTTAAGAACATTATGGTATATTCCGGTGATGGAATTTTTAAAGACTATTTATTGACAATAAATAAATATTGAGGAAATATTTATAAGATCAAATGGAAAAAAAAATCAGCATCCAAATAGTATAACCAGCAGGGAAAAAAAGAAATATACCAAAATGTTAAGAAAGCTTAACTGTGGGTAATGAGATTACAAATAAAAAATTTTAAATTTAATACCCACTTCTCATATTTCCTATAAAGAGAATGTAGTAATTTTGTAATCAGAAAAAAAGATTATATTTAAAATCTTAAAAAGTGTAAAAGCAGCCAGTGAAAATAAACACTAAAAATAAGGAATAATTAGGTGATTCAAAGTGGTCATTTTACCTGGGCTGGTCTATAAACTGTATGGCTCACGTTCAGGAAAAACCAACAAACAAATAAATGTAGTGCTAATTTGTTACATTTCCGAGGAGAAGATTAAGGATTTATGCTTTAAAGATAAAACCACAGTTGCAATAGAGCATGTGGCAAATATTTAAAGCTAGCAAGTTTGGCTCTAAGCAGTTGAATCACTTCCGTGAACTAAGCAAGCTTTACTACACTGTAGGAGCTGGGCTCGAGGAGGGAGCTGGCTACATAAAGCTCTCGAAAGTTCCCTGTACCCTGTAGTCATTTGGTCTCATCCTTGGTTGTCTTTGGCCCTGGCCTGTTTTGAGGGCTAAAGAGGAGCAGTCATCAGAGAGCTACAGCAAGCGCAGGCCCGGAGATATTTTGGAACTTTCCATGTGGGAGAGAAAGACGTACAGAACTGGTGGCAAAAGCAGCCGAAGGATTCAGGGTTAACACTTTGCCTTTTGAGGAGACTTCAGTCCTTGGAGGGCTTCCAGTCTGAATTTGGGGAATTCATCAACAGGAAAACAAACAGCTGGCAGGCTCTGTGTTTACTCTGCCCTTCTCAAGGTTGCAACATAAATTTCCCAACTTGGAGAGCATGAAGGCCGAGGAGACATTTTGTGAGTTCAGGGCCTCTCCTCTGGGCTGTGTGAACCACATTTACTCTCCTTGTGGGAAAACACAGGCACCCACCCACAGGGTGCTGCCTGAGACAGTATGGCCACTGTTTGACGCGCTTAGGGCAGACTGGGGAAATGAGGGTTGGAAAACTTGAGTTCTCCAAGTGAGAGCTGCTGGGCTGCTTTGGAAAAAACCCACTTATGCCAGGTGAGCGAAAGCCTTGGGAAGTTCTCACTGGGTGAGTTTACAGCAGCCTTGCCATGAAAAATACTCACTGGGATTTTAATAGTGTCCGAATTGTAATATAGCTAGATCAATTCTGGAAGCAACCTTCTTACACCACTGGAATATTTGTGTTGTCACTCCCAACATTTCCAATTAACAGAGAAGCTAATGCTGGAAACCCCTACATATAATCCAGAAAAACTGTCAATGTAACATTATAAAAATTGAATATGTGTCAGAAGTGGATTTAGAATCTTTAGGTTAATATTATTTTTGCAATTAGGTAATGAACGGATGTTAATTTACTTGCACTGTGTGATTAGGTTAATTTACTCCAGAATAATCTTGCATTTTAAAAATTAAAAATGGTAGCTGTATCTTCTCATTATCAATCAAAGTAGCAGTAGCACTACAGAAACATCATTATTTTGTACTCAATTGTACTCTTATAGGCAGTCAAATAACCACTAAAAATGACAAATTACCATGCTCCAATAGATCTTTATGTTTAAGTACCTACAAATAACTATCCATTTGTGAATGGTTAAACTTAATCAATTATTTTTCCTATAAGCAAGATAACCTCTTTCTTAAATAGAATTTACAAATAGTACTTAGGGCAGTTTAAATCTTAAATATAATAATGCAATAGTATGTAGAAAACACGACAGGCTTACAAAAATAAAACTAAATAGTTTATCCTTTTTTTGACCTTCACAAATATAAGTGTTCTATCTATGGCTCTATAAATTGTTTAAATTTCTTAATGATGCAAATATGCTGATAATGTTTCCTACACTTGCTGGAACTATGCTTCTGTTAATATTTTGAAAATTACTTTAATTAACCTTATTTCATCTTATAGTAGTTATAGAACACTTTTATATTTTTTAACTATGCATTAATTTGTTTCATCATTAACCTTGAGTTTTACCTTTGGTAATTATGGTAATTTGTAATTTGGGTTGAGTCAGGTGCTAGTGCATTAGAACAATACATATTGTAGGTCCTGTTAATAGCTTTAGTAGTTGGAATTCTTAAGTTTACAGGGGACAGAAAAATAACCTGGAAAGCTGGAGGTAGAGGATACGGGGTTCAGCAGAAAATTCCCAGGGATGGATTTTAGCTGGCCAAGGACTCTGATGGGGGAGGGGCATTCTGAGTGGTCAAGCCTAGCTCAGACACTCACCAGACCCCCACAAATCAGGAGGACTGCGATCAGAGAGGCAGGAATCTGTTACAGAAGGAGGGGAAGGAGGAGAAACAGTGAGTAGCCTCAAACAGTGTCCACTATGATAGTTAATCTCATTTACTGTAATATCAACAGCATGTACTGTGCCCCGACTCTGCGGATAGCTCTCTCCCATCCCCGCCCCCGACATCCAGACAGCCAAATATTGCCACCATATGCAACTGAGTCAGGGATTTTACATCTACATCTCCAATTTGTCACAATTCTCAAAATCCCAGGTCTCAATCCTTACTGTTTTACCTAGAAACACCACTAGTACCCAATTCAACAACCTTCTGCCACGGGCAATGTGAGGGCAGCAGGCGTGGCAGAAGCTCACGTGTAAGACGCATAAAACCTGGTCAGGCAGTGACAGGAGTCATTTGTGTCATTTGTGAGCATTCACAGCACTTGTTTTCTCCAAAAGTGCCAGGGCAGTCCGGTAGAGGGCGAAATTAACTTCAGTATAGGGGACCCAGCAAGACACAAATGCTGCAAACAACACACTCCCTTCCTGATTTGGCCAGCAGTCTGTGTCATTAAAATTCTCAGTTCTGCTTTTCTCTATATTAAAATTATCTTCATTTTGAGCACATCATATTTAATGACAGAAAATGAGATCACACGAACCACTAAAGATACACTTAAAATATCTTGAATATGTTTTATAGATGGCAGTGACATCATTTGAAGAATCGGTGTTTTCAGAGAGCAGAGTCCCTCATATGTATTTTTCTGATACCCAACAGTTTTCAAGGTCTGGTCTATATGCAGCTCTACTCTTGGTAGAAAATGCTTATATTCCCAAGCAGGTGGCAAAGGGGGTGGGAGAGGTTGTGGCATTCCAGGGCAGAGCCATTGGAAGCCACCTATCCTCCTGATGGTACATCTTACATAGTGCGGCTATGGGTGAGAGAGGGCATATCTGTTTATAGCTGCCCAGCAGAATGGAGGAAAGGTGTTATGTGAAAAGGAAAACTCCTGGGAGTGGCTGGGGGAGGAGGTAAGAGTTTGGGCTAAGTCCCTTCTGGTCCATGCAACTTTGCTCCTACCTATAAGGATGTATGTATGGGGTTGAGGGTGGTATAGGGGCTGCAGCCAGTGAGGGAAGGTAACTACAGAATTACAGGATTTTCTCAGATCAGGGAAAGAACTTAGAGATCACTGGTTCACCACTCTTTTCCTGATGCCCAGGAACATTATGAACAAGTTCACTACCACAGAACTGGGCAAGGCCCCAGGGTCCCTGGTTGAGCAAATGGAAGCCTTCATAAGGTGCCATCATCTTTCCTTGTGTGTTATTTATGGGAGGCTAACTGTTTAACAAACGACCCCAAGTCATAGTGACTTAAAAAAAAAGTTGTGTCTTGCTCCTGGAACGATTTAATGTCAGTGTTTGGTGGGCACCTTCCATGCAGTGATTCAGGCACCCAAGTATCTTTCATTCTGTGGCTCCACCGTCCCTGGGGGCCTCCATGTTTGCTGCTGGGTCCTCTGCATCTGGCTGAGACAGGCAGAGAGGGAGAGTGAAGGATTGTGTGGGAGGTGGGCAGGCCTGGAAGTGGGGTGCCCACCAGCTGGAAGCCACATATGGGGCCATACTGTGCTGCAAGGGAAGCTGGGAAATGTATTCCAGCTGTGTGCACAGGGAGAAGACGGAATAGGTTTGGGCAGGCACACACCAGTGTCTGCCACACCATCTTCAAAGGGAACATTGAGGTGAGTCGGCTGATACTTGTTCATTTCCAGTCTTTGGGTTCTTTGTTTGAGAGGTTTACATTGAATAGCAGAGGGCACATGATCTTGGGAGGAAGACAGACTTGGGTTTGGATAGTGGTTGTGTGTCCTTGGGCAAAGAATTAACCTCTTCCAGACTCAGTTTGCTCAGCTGGGAAATGGGGCTATCTTGTGGGGTCACTGTGAGCATTAAATGGGAAAATGGATGTAAAATGTTAATTCTCACATACTTGTACAAACCACTGGGACTAGGTGAGAAGGAGCGGAGGAAACAGACTTCCTGTGGCCCATTTTGACCAGCCCTGGGTGCCAGTACTGCCCAACTGGGCCCAGAGAACGTGCCCTGTTAGATGCCAAGTATGGTGGTACTTTACTCGGTCTCTTGCTAAATTTCAATGTAAATCATTCTAATCGACACAGGACTTTGAAAGGAAAAAAAATCCCCCAGACCCACAAACATTCGTTTTATTTGATTTATAAAAATTCAGTCACTTAGCATGCAGCTCTAGCAAGGGAGTTTTAATCTTCCTTGCTCAGGCTGAGACTGTCACATCTAGAAAGCAGTGATTTTACTATTTTCTTTTTGAAAAATACATATTTCTGGAGAGCAGCAAAAAGAGAAGTGATCTAAATAGAGGTATCACTTTTCTGCTGTGGGTGTTGACGCTTTGGGACTAAATCTGGCTCACTGGAGTGAGGAGAACTGCCTTCCCACCATGGGCAAGACCCTGGGGTGGGAGGGGCTGAGGTGTCATAGTGTGCCCAGGGCCTGGCATAGATAGTGGCACATTAAGAGCTTCAGTAAATATTTGCTGATTGAATTAATAGATGAATGAAGACAGTTGCACAGGTAATAACAATGAAAACAATCCTTCTGCCTGAAACATCAAGATTTTTTTGGAGGAAAACCTCTGCATTTTAGTTTTTGGATTCCCTGAATGGTTTCTTCAGTTGCAAATGTTTGCTAACAATGAAACACACACACACACACACACACACACACACACACACACACACACGACATTCTACAGGAAGGTAAAATGAAGAGGTAACTTAATTGTGTCTCTTTTACAGCACTGTCCTTTAAAATAACCTTCCAAGCCCGGATAGTGAAGCTTAGCGGCGATAAAATATTGAAAGCAATAAGTAAAACGACATCCGGAGCTCAGAAGGTTAACAGTTTTTTCACGAAATTATTGTCCAGCTCCAAGGTTAAAATGGCGCCTGAAATCATGAAACGTGGTCCTGTAGTGCCCCCTGGTGTCTCTTTTGTGGAATTGTCAAAGCCTGCAATTGCGTCCGGCTCTAATCATTAGCATAATTCCTGATTTATTTATGAATCTGGGACTTTGGGGGCCAGGCTTATTTAGAGGGGGAGTGGGGGAGCAGGAAGCTGGGACTCCTTACTTTCAGGCCCTTTTTCAAATGGGTTACCACCACAGTGTCAAAATACTTTGTGCATTAACCCTGGTATAAGATTTAAAAACTGAAACCAATCGTTATCTTGAAAGAAGCCCTTTTACCTCCAAAAATTATTGGCTTTTAAGAAAAAAATTTCAGAAAGCATATTATTAAGCAGTTCCTTTTACCCATTAAGACATTCTTGGTAAATCAGTTCGACAAAGGACAGTTTTTAATTTCAGAGATTAATTATCACATGTAATAATTGAGCCATTCTTTTTTTTTTTTTTCCTTGAGACCCACTCATTTAAATAAAAGACATACAGAGCCAGTCTATAAAATGAGAATGAAGCTGGGGATAAAATTAAAATATTTCAAAAGGCAGTGTTTTTTTTTTAATTTAAAAAAAGTGTTTAAATTTATTCCAATAAAGACATTCCTATTTCTAGGCCAGGGAAGCTAGTTAAATTATACATATTTGGCAAGTGAAAATGATGAAAAGGTAATGCAACGGAGACTTTTAGTTTGTCAGTATTTGATGAATCTGGCTTAACTCTAAACGTTGCAGCCAAAATTGTAAAATGTTATGAAAAAAAGAAGGGTCTTTTCTTCTTCCACCGCATTCTATGGCAATGAAATTGTAATTCAGTTTTGATTTAGTCAATTTAATTCAGCTGAATGGCGAGTTTAGAGTAGGGTATGTACTGGGTGGCCCTGCGCGCTAGGTCCTGGCATAGATGGAGCGTCCGACCTTCAGAACCCCGGGGACGGGCGCTGGGCTAGAGACGCGCCGCAGGAAGGAGGCTCCGAGGACTGGGGACTCCGCAGAGGCCCCGCGTCGAGGAGGACGTGACCTTGGCAGGCAGGGACTGGCCGGGTCGCACGGAGGGGCGGGGCCTCGTAGCAGCTGCGCCGCAGCCCGCAGAGCCGCTGCCCGGCGGGGAGTGCAGCGGGGAGGGAGCCGCCTAGAGGGGTCCCCGGCTTGCTGTTCGGAGCCGGGCAGCGTCACACCCGGAGCCCGGCGGAACTCCGCAGGGCTTAGGCCGGAGAAGGAGGGCACGGAGGGCGGGCTGGGGGGGACCCGCTGAGGGCCACCACAGACTCTCAGTGGGACGACACCGCGGCGTCTCACGTCCTCCTGGCTCCGTGAGAACAGTCGCCGATGCTTGTGGAACTCCTTGTATAGCATGAGGCGGGAGCGCAGGGTGAAGAAGAGACGGGAGTTCTGGAGCCTGGCAGGACCTCATTGAAAACCTGGCTCGGCCACTGCCAACCTTGGCAGGGTTTCCTGGCCTCTGGCAGCCTCAGTTTTTTCCCCCCGGAAAATTGGGGCAATTGACCATACCTACATTACAGGATCGGAGAACGTGTGTGGGATATGATTGGCAGAGGGGCTGGCATGTTGCAGGTGCCCTGTAAATGGTACCTGACTTTTATTAAGGGGAAAATGATTCATATCATAAAATCTCTAGACAAAGCCAGGCACCTGCATGTAATCTCATGGCATCCCGAAACCATCCCACAGTGTGTGGTTATGTATTTTTACGTGATTATATAAATGATGTCTGCTCCTCCTTCTGGCCTGTAAGCCCCACAAGGGCAGGCGCTGTGTCAACTTTGTCACAATGGTTCACATGCACTGTGGGTGCTAGAAAGTGGCCGTCAAATGAAGGACAAAGGAGAATGACCAGGGACAGCTCTGCTAATATCTCCTGCTTTAGTGATGACAAAACTAAAAAATGGTAGAGAAGCCCTCCATTTGGGGGCAGTTTCCCATAACACTGTGATTCTGGGGCAGATAACTTGTTTTGGAAAGTAGGTTGAATTAGAGGTATTAGGTTCCTCATTCTAGCCAGGTGGCAGGACAAAGTAGTGGTTGAGAGAACTGGCTTTGGAGTCAGAAAGCCGGGGGTTGAAGTTCCAATTTCATCACCAACTTCTCTGTTCACCTCTGTTTGCTCATCTGCAAAATAGAGATAAGGGCCTGAAAAATCGGGATAAGGGCCAGGTGCAGTGGCTCACGCCTGTAATCCTAGCACTTTGGGAGACCAAGGTGGGAGGATTGCTTGACCCTAGAAGTTTGAGACCCTGTGTCTACAAAAAATGAAAATAACTTAGCTGGACGTGGTGCTGCATGCCTATAATCCCAGCTACTGGGGAGGCTGAGGCAGGAGGATTGTTTGAGCCCAGGAGTTCGAGGCTGCAGTGAGCTATAATGACACCACCCCACTCCGGCCTGGGCGACAGAGCGAGACGTCCAGTGGAGATCTGAGCCAAAAAAAAAAAATTAGAAAAACACTGGTTTAGTCATTATTGATTATTGAATTTATGGATAAAATCTTTCAGATTCTGGCTCACTGTTCTGTAAGGCTGAAAAGACAAACAGCAGTACCCATATTTATCCTCTGCAGTAGAGACAAATTATCCTGTATTCAGCTTTAAATTTAAAAAAAATCTTAAAGACAATTCCTTTCCATCACTAAGTTCACGTTCAAATTTTTCAGTGTATAGATAAAAGTTATATATAGCTGTAATTAGTTAATACTTACTATGTGCTGTTTTCAGGTTTTACATAGTATTTTTTGAATATATATGTATATATTTTTTCATGAAATAAAGAAATTAATGCACTTTTTATATATAAATATAAAAATATTTGCTTTTATACTAACATGAAAGCAACGAGAGCATGGATGAATTTGACCACATTCCCAGGCCAATCTAGGATTGGGTGCAAGGACTAAAATCCTGGTCTCTGGAAGTGTTTTATGAGCAACTTTTGGTATAGTTTAATTCTTTGTACAATGTCTTCTTGTCATTCGTTCCTTCCTTTCTCCATCCATCAAACATGAGTTGAGGGCTCAGCATGCAGGCAGGGTACTGCATCCGTGCCGCAAATGCAAAGAGAGGTCCATGCTCTGGAGGATCTCGGGGTCTAGGGCAGAGGTTCTCAGAGGGTGTTGGGTATCAACCCTATGGCACTTTGGAAATGTGGACTGAAATATTTGGTGATCACAGAAATGGAGGGGGTAATGAAAATATCTGATGGATAGAGGCCAGTGTTACTGGAGGTCCCACAATGCCTAAGACAACATGCACAGCCAAATACTGTCCTGCCTTCTGCATGGCTATCAAATGTCCCATCAGACAATCATTGATAAGTGGAAAACCTGTTTATAATTATCTAAGCCTAGTTCCTGAGCTTATTTTATAGTTAAACAGAAAGGTTATAATATATATATATTTTTTTTTCTCAGTTTTTGGCACATTTTCCACCATGTAAATCAAGAGAAGATTGTACTTCATTGTGTTCAGAGTTTTACTGAGAGTGTTTCTCCCATATGGGACAAATGCTGCCCATGGTATTTGAGTTGCCTACACAGCACGCTCTCAGCTGCAGCCCTCCATGGGGCTCTATGCGGAGGGGTAAGCACTGACTACAGGAGCATGCCTCTGGTAGTCAGCTAGAATATTTGCTTGTTGAAATATACATATTGTATCACAAATTACTTCCATTTTTCCTTTCTATTACAGATAGGGCATTATATTGATTTTGTTGTCATTGTTGAAATGATCTGTTTAGGTAGATTATCCCTGAATTTCATTTCTGGAGAGAAAAGAGGCATTACAGAATATCTATCATAGGAAGGATGTTTAGGGCAAGGTATAAAGGACCTACGATTTGGGGAGAGAGAGGAAAGGAGGTGAGCTTCGTGCTGGAGGGAGGGGTTGGAGCAGGGCCCTTGGCTGGGATGGGAGCACAGACCCTGAATGAAAATAAACTAAAGCACATTTAATTTAAAATACTGTTAGCATACATATTAACCAGAAAGAAAAACATTGTAAACATTCAGGCCAAAATGTCTTTCAGCCAGCATCAGGGAGTGGTAGGAGTTCTGTGTTCTGAGCTTGATGCCACCTTGACTGCCGTCCTGGTTAAGATGGTAAATTTTATGCCATGTATTATTTACCACAATTAAAAAAATTGAATTGCAAAATTTAATAATAAATATACCTAATTATACATAAGCAAATATATTGTATTTATACTTAATAAATACATTGTGCCTATTACTACACTATTTATTTTTGTTTTCAAGCAGGCTCTCATCCTGCCCATACATTCATTCCACAAACAAGGACCAAGGGCCAGGCTAGGCTGGGGAAGTCCAGAGAAGAACATCATCGCTGACCTCAGGAAGCTAAGGCTCTAGAAGCGGAGGCAGGGGAGTAAACAGTTGCCACAGAGAGTGTCAAGTGCAATTGCAGAAATGTAACCGGCAGGATACGAAGAATCATTTTAAACTCCTTTGTGTGCTTATTGTGGGAAGAGCCCAAGGTGGAGGACACGGACAAAGGAGGGGAACCGTCAGAGAAGCCTTCCTGCAAAATTTGGGGCCTGAGCCAAAGCTTAGAGGACAAAGTGGAACTGGCCAGGCAGAGGTGACATACTCTGGATTCTCCGACTTTGTGACTGGGGGATGCTGGTTCTGCATCTGCCACTGAGGTAGTTATGATGAGGGTAGACAAAAGACCTTGCCTTAAACAGGGCATCAGATGCCACCAGGAGTGAAAAGGCACAGCCCTGCTTTGCCTAAGGAAGACCAAATCCCAATAATTGAAGAACACCAACATTCCTTCCACTAAAGCCGGGCTCATCCACACAAAAGGGTGTATGGTGAGGCTCCCCTGTATGTGCTCATGTGGTCCAGCAGGGAGGGGTGGTGTGTCCATTGCTTGTACATTCCTTGGGCCTGGCTTTCACACTGTCCTGAGTCTGTTTAGGATGGCATTCCCATCTACTTGCAGTTCAGCACAGACCAGCTGCCCCCCACCCTCTCACCAGGCACCCCACAGGAGACGAGATGGGAGGGGATGGGCCTTCCTCTCACCGCCCACATGAGCACTTGAGTTAATCTGTATCTGGGCCTCATGACTCAACAAATGATTTTGTGAATCTGCTTCATTGCAGACTAGTGGTTGTAATAAAATTAGTTCTATTCCACATTATTGGTTCATAATTAGAATTACATGAACAAAACAGATACAATCTTACCAAGTCTTCTGTGGCTGAACAATGGAACTGACTGCACAATTTCTTCTGTTTTTGAACTCCTCCAGTTTCAATTTCAGGTTATTTTCAAGCCCTTAAAAGAATAAGACCTATTTCAACTGGATTTTCCTACAGCTCTTAGGTAGGGTGACTATATAATTCAGCATCTAAACTGGGGCAATTATGAGTGTGAAAGGGCAGGCTATTAATAATTAAGCCAGGACAATAGCATGTGTCAGAGCTGCCGCAGGCAAACTGCGACAGGTGGTCACCCTATTTTTAAGGGCAAGCTGACCCTCTCCGCAGTCATGGGTTAGTCTTGCTAAGCAATGCTGCTTTTCCTGATTGCATTTTTTTTTTAAATGTTAATTTAGGGCAATCATCTTTGTAAATTAAAAATTTCCCCTTGCTGTATGGGTGGTTATTGTGCAATTTCAAAACAAATTTGAGAAATTAAAATGAGAAACAAAGGACATATTTACCTCCAGACATGGCAATTGCTTGTGACTCCCTTTGACATAAAACTGCACAGTATGAGGAGAAATTTGGGCTGGCATTTATTTACTCCATGCTTGTGACCTGGACCAAAAAACACACAGGAAACTTTGCACATTACAGTGACAGAGTCTCTCTCCATTTCACAAGAGTCAAATTTGAGCAGATGGAAAGTTCATCCCTTGGCTTGAAAATGGAATGTGTATCGGTAAATACAAGATAGTGTTTTTCTGGGAAATAACCCTCATTTAGAAATATCCAGGTGGCATCCGGAGATCCTGACCTCGACTCCAAGGTCCGTTCAAGTGAAACTGGCTGCTGGGTATCTCTGCCTTGAAGGAGGCCACTGCCACCCATTATGCCCTCTTGGCTAGCCAAGGAATGGTTTTCCATATTAAAGCATGGAGATTTTCTACTTTTGGTTTCTCCAGCAATCCTGAAACATGTGAACCTGAGGCCAAAAAGTAAAATACTATGCCTTTGGTCCTTGAAGCAGAGGTGATTTCAAGAAGCGTGAGGACTACATCTAAGCATGGGCCTTGTGTCTGCCCTGCCATCACACAGGTTTGTGTGAGAACCAACTGTGGCAATACAGCATTCAGGGACAGATTTTGCTAACTGTAAAACACCATAACAATGTGAGGTATTATTCTTGTTTCAGCGTTTTCTGGATGGAGTTGACATTTTTTGGCAGTCACAGATTGAAGCAGAGCATATCCAAATCTGTGTAGGATGAATCGTGTTTTAACACGGCGGTGCCCCGCTGAGTGGTAGGGTACGTTTTTCTCCGTCGAAAGCAACTACATTTAGCAAGGTAGACGGTGGCCTCAAGCTGAGACATAGGGAGGCCTGGAGAGCTCTGGAGAATAAACGACTGCCAAGGAAGGAAGGAAAGAAGAAGATGGGGGGGAAGAAAGAGACGGAGAGAGGAAGGGGAGGGGAGGGGAAGGGGGGAGGGGAAGGGAGGAAGGGAAGAAAGAAAAAGAGAAAGAGAGAAAGAGAGAGAGAAAAGAGAAAAGGCAGGCAGGAAGGAAGGAAGACTGAGCAAGGACTCACAATGGTTTCAACAGAACAATTTGCAATTCATTCTATTCATCCTGAGTGAGCTGGGACAACCGCCTGTATGGCCATCCAAAGGAAAATCTTATTAGAATGAGGTCATATTTTCCCTCAAAACAACAAGATAGAAAGTGGCAGGTGAATTGGGATTTCACAACCACCTTACGATGCGTGGAAGAGATTTGATTTCTCTCCACCATGTGTGTGGTGGGCCTCAGGCAGTCACGGCTGGCACCCACACTGACGTGGACAGAGCACACCCGCAGAAGGACGGCTGAGGCCAGGAGCTGGAGGCCTCCTGCAAGGAACTGCTGATAAAACAAACCTTCAACAAAGCACAGAATGATCATCTTTCATCAGAATCGTTTTTTGTTCTATCTCATAATAAGCCTGTCTGTGTTATGTGTGTGGGTGCGTGTGGAGGGGTGTGTGTGCTGCTGAGTGGGTGCGTGTGTGTGTGTGTGTTCGATGTCTCATCTGGTGTGATTAAGGGAGAAAATGGGAGGGGCCTGTTCTTTGTTTATTTTGCAGATAAATCTCATCTCTAATCCGGATGCACAGCAATGTCTCGTGCAAAGGAGAGGAAGCCCCCGATGCCACCCTGATGACATCCATATAAATCACAGGTTTTATTCCTCTGCCATGAGGGGCACTGCAGATTGGAGCAACGTTGCAGACTCTCATTGGGTGATGCTTCATTACTTGGCGGAAAATCCCCAGGGCCAAAACGTTATTTAAATGTGCTATGAAAATAAATGTGATTTATATATGTGTCGTCTGCTCAGACGTTCTTCTCTGTTACTGCAGGTGCTGTCGTGCATCAGGATTAGCGCCTCAATTTATTGCCAGTTCAAGCTGCACACATGCTCAATGACAGGATGTTGTCCACATCGCCAAAAGTTCCAGAAAGGAGACCGTGTTTGCTGAGTGGTGGGTTTTAGATATTCAGTGGTGTGGTTGACTTTTATGGGCTGAGAATGTGTGTGCGTGTGCATGCTCGTGCATGCTGGTCTTGAACCCAGGCCACATTTTGTTTGAAGGGTGCAGGGAACAGACGTTTTGTACTTAGATGCATCAATTTCCAATGGCAACAGAATGGTGTCTCTGGTCGAAAGGGAAAGAAGAAAGCATAATCTTGATTTCAGCTCAGGGCTGGGGCCCACATGTTTAGCTCAAAGTGAGTGGAAATCTCTGAAAAGCAGGTTTGGGCTAATGGATGTCAGCAGGCCTTCAGCCCCAATAGGATTTGATTAGCAGGAAGGAGTGTGGTTGGGACTTTTCCATTACCAAAGAAAGATATACAGGGAAAGGCTTGTCTTAAGTGGATGAAGAAGGTCCCTCCAGCTGTTCAAGTAGAGCCTTTCCCGTGGGCTTTTGCAGACACTCTGAAAACATGGGGCTGACTTTGGCCCATACCACATGCCACAAGGTGCCAGACCATTGCTCCAGATGAGGAAATTTGAAGTTGGGAGAGGTGTCAGGGCGGAGACTGGAAACCACTGGGGGAACCCTCAGTGGGGGCCAGACACTGTACATACAAAATGGGCCACACTGATCCTTTCCACAGCCCTGCCTCTATGCCCCTCATTCTAAAGATGCTACAGAGCTAAACATCCCATGGTTTGGAACTCCACAGGCCTAGAGCATCCAGGTCTTTTGCTTTCAGAATCCCTCTTCTCTGGGCATTCACTTAATTGGTAGCAACTCATGTTTCGTCAGTCTTGTCTCTGCCTCCCCTAAGCTGTGTTTCTTCAAGATTAAGGGTTCTAAATGATATCTAAAGTAGGAACTACATCCAAAAAAGGGGCCTACATCAAATCCTTTTTATATTGATGTTGGGGATGCAACAAAGAAACTTATAAATACAGTCTATTAGGTTGTTATTTTAAATAAGCAACAGTAACTCTGGAGGTCTAAATAAGAAGCCATTAAAAAAAAACTACCTTTTTATTGTGAAATAATTTCACATCCACATAAAATTTTCAAAAATAGTACCAAGAATTCCTGTATACCTTTCAACCCTTCCTTAGATTCCTCAAATGTTAGTACTTTACTGTGTTTGCTTTCTCATTCTGTGTGTGTGTGTGCATGTGTATGTGTTACTTCTTTTCTGAAAGGCTTGGGAGTAAGTTACAAACATTGTGCTCCTCTATCCCTAAATACTTCACTATATACTTCCTAAATTCATTTACATAACTACAGTGCAGTTATCAAATCCAAGATTTCAGTAATTGTCCTACTAATGTCCTTTCTAGCAATAAATAAATAAATAAATAATTTAAATTAAAAATTTTAAAAAAAATTTTTTCACTTACTTTGGGATTGGTTGAGACTGTGTCTCATTTGTGGGGACTTGTGTGAGAGTGGAGTGTGCTGAAGTTTTAGGCTATTAAACTAAAACCCTAAACATTAGTTTTAAAAATATGTACATATTATATCTATCTTTACCTTGCTAATTCTCCTTCTATAGTTATAATTAAATGTCCATAACTGGCAAATTCAAAACCTTTGTATCTTTGAATCAAAAAATAAAACCAGATTCTGGGTTCCTGGTGGGTTTCAATTCAGCATAATTCCCTTAAGTAGCCAATCGGTCAGGAGCTTCGTCTTTCTATTTGCCTGCTTGCTCACAAGGTTCCTGAAAGGCTTGGTGATGGCTTTGGCTCTGAACCCAGAGTGAGTGTTTTGGCAAAGTGTTGTGAGAAAGGGTAATTTGGTCTGTAAATGTGCTTCAGTGAAACTCAGTTCCTGGAGTAATCAAGACACTGGAGGTGCTGCAAGGAGTAGGTCACCTAGCTCCTGTGATCACATTGTGTCCCAAGACCCAGGGACAGGCAAGTTACGGAATGAGAAGACAACATTGCTTGAGAATTTAGTGTTGTCCACCAAGGAGGATTAGTGAAACGCCTTTATAATGCTGGTGTTGACAGACAGGACTAGCGTCGGTTTTATAGGCTATCAACTGAGTTATATCAGACTTCTCCTGTGGGTAGCGGTTATGTCTCAGACGACATGGTTTGACCTGTGGCTTATCCAAATCGGTGTAATAATAAGCTAGGTTATAAGGGTGTTTACTTTGCCATATATGCTCAAATACAGTAAACTTGTTATAAAACCAAGCAAATAAGGGCTTCTGTTTCTCCCGCTGGAGCACAGTGAGGGTGTGAGAGCAATCAACTTCTTCCCCTCCAAGACATATCCATCTAGAAGGTTTGTAAAAGCTCTTTATTCCTTGAGGGAAATGATTTTAGTCTTAGGAAGGAAACACATGGCTTTCTTCTTACAGCTTCAAACTCTGTCTTGCCAGCTGCATTTATTTCCTTTGGCCTGGCACTAATGAAAGGAGACTTTGATGAGCTGTGTGCATGGTCACTCCAGAGACAGGGATGCAGAAAGACTCAACTTTTTGGAAGGTGCTCATTTGAGAGTATTTCTGCCTTACCTCTAACACACATCCCAGAGAGACATCATTGGCTTTTGATGAAAAGCCCACAGGGCCTGATTTACCTGCCAGAATGGTTTTCTGTGGGTGGGTTCCTCAGAAAAGTGATATTGGAAAGGCAGAGCAGCTCCCATGTTCAGTCTGCCTGTGTCTCTCCCAGTCCCTGCTGGGCCTGGTATACTTTAAAGCAAATTCCTGCCTTTTTTTATTTAAATGTTTTTTTTTTAAAAGGTGTTAGAAATCTGTCTTACGTTCTCCCACCCCTGCTGGGATTTATGATCTTGGCAGGCTCCCCTCGTTGAAATTCAAACCGAAGCAACTTGATGGGGGAACAGACATAAAAATATTAATTTGGTGGATATTAAAAAAATCACACTGGTTATAAATCAGAGGCTGTCCACTGGTTCCTTTCATCATCTAAATGGTCCTTCTAACCAGACTACAAATCTTACTGGAAAGAAGGAGGGGGTTTGGAAGGTGGGGGTTCCCTTCCTGAGGTTTTGGAGACAGCTTACATCCAACACTTCCTCAAACCTGGCTTTGTTTTCTAAAGGTAATAAAAAGTGAGTACTTCTGGTATAGGAAGGCTAATTAGCTGGCCTCACAGAACAGACTTGGGGCTTATAAGAAAGTTGCCTTGGTCTAAAAGAAATCAGGTTGTGGACGTGTCTAGATGTTGATTGAAAATTAGATTTGGGAGACCCAGGATGAGTGCTCTGCTTCTAGGAGGCAGTGGATGGTGGAGGGTGGAGCAGGGATGATACAGAGTCGGGAAAAATCAGGAGCAGCAGCCATGGCATGTGTGCACCTGAGACTGAGCCTGAGGACTGGGACAGCATGCCTGTGTCTCCACTGACACCTCCTGCCAGCCCTGGATTTTAATAGGAAGCCATAACTAGATAAAACCAGGGAGAGAGGGAGGGCAGTTACATTGCTGTTAGGTAGAATTAAGAAAAAGTGGCAGAGAATTTCTCTTCCTATAATGATATTTTAATGGACTCTTTCATTCGCATCTTACAGCTGATCTTTACAGTTAAAAGAGTCTTGATAGGTACTTTAAAATTTCATGAAAACTCCAGGAATTGGTTTTTTAAAACTGTGGATGATTGGAAGACTAAATACTTCTATAAGAAGATGCTAATAAAAATGGAAAACTGTCTCGATTACAAATATCCGTATATGCAAAAGGGTATGTAGCCATGGTGAAAAATCCATTAGCTTTCTTGAAGTCCAAGGTTCTATTTAGTGGCACAAAATCTAATAAAGCAAACAAATCCAAAATTTAGACCAGCCAGGATCACAGTTAAAATGTCTGTTATAATGAAACTCTAAACATATCTGGATTTTGAGATTAAAGAGAAAGAAAATTCAGTAGCTGGAAAGGAGGCAACCAGTTTTCTACAAAAATCAAGGCAAGTTCTTGATTCAGGATACTGGCATGACAGCAGGAAGAAAAAAGATTGTAAACCAGTGATTTTTTTTTAAAGGAAAAATATTTCTAACAAACAATTGGTTCATATTACTTCTCTGCCATCTTCATAGCAGCATTAAAGAGGGGGTCTCATTCCTGCCTGAACAGTATAATGATAAAAATTATTTCATCTTAAACAGAGATTTTTCTACTTGGTTACCATGCAATCTAATACTGACAGTGCCTTGGACTTGAAAAATGATATTCTCATCTCAAAGAAATGGAAGGCGGGAGAAGGCACAGTCATTCTGAGCTTCACTCTAAAGCAATTATGAGCTCTTCACAACTCGCAGACAAGAATTGATTTTTATTTTTAGATTATTAAGCTGTGGGTGAAAGGAAGTCAGGATACGTGACCTAGTTTTGACCTTGTAGATTGAATTCTTCTTGAATTGATTCAATATTGAAAAGGAAAACTTTTTAAAAAACATTTCTGCCTTATATTCTCCCCAAATTCACTTTGCTTCTTTCCCACCCTTACTAAAGCCTTCATGTTCATAAAGACAGATGAATAAGTAGACTAGTATGTATGTGGGGGGGGGTATTGGAATAGAACATTAATGTATTTGAATTAATTGCAATGTCATAAAGAAACTTAGAAATAAGGAAAACCTCCCAAAGGTAATGAGGTATGTTTGATGCCTTGTGGCCATTGTGGATACACTCCCTGTCGTGTACCCAGAATACTAAGGTATCTAGCTACTCACATTGTGGGCAGTCAGGTTACTAATATTTTTTGGAAATAGTGTTTACATCTACATTATGTACTGAATTTAATTGCCACAGTAAGCCTAGAAGGGTTCTCTGGCTAGATTAAGGGCCCCACCCAAGAGGCGACTGTATGTCCATGTGGGTTACCCTGCTTTCTTCTCTGACTCCTCCAAATAACTCAGACATATGCTCAGATTGGGCCAACTTCCAATGTTAGTACAGTCTGGAGTGTGGACTTTGGAGCCTCCCGGCTTCCTCCCACCCCACCCTAGGCCTTTCATGAGGACAACACTCTCACTGTTTCTTGGGAGCACGTTTTCATCCCTGCCTTCCTTCACTTGGATTCTTTTATAGAATGTTCTTTCCCACCTCTCAGCTCTTACCAGAGTCTCCTGTGTGCTTCCCCTTACCACCTACTCCAGCTTTTGCTCCTCCTGCTCTCTTTGCGGCCTCTGTTGCTTTTCTGGCAGGGACCGCCTGGTTTGGCACTTAATAATGATGTGTTCTCTTCACCTGTGTTTCTTCTGCTAGAGATAACTTCACTTCTTTGAGTCTCAGGTTTGTCCTTCACAAAATGATAACATATGCAGAGTGGTTGTGAAGATGAAACAAGACAGTGCACAAGGCCTGGCCCATAGTGTGTGCTTAATAAACATCTGTGGCCTCCCCTTTCTTCCAGGGGACCATGCTATGTTTCTGCTGTATTTCTCTCTACATCTGACAGTGTAAGATATTTCTTCTACAAAACAATGTTGCTGTTGTTGAATGGTTAAGCAAAAATTGAGCCACTATGCGATATCCTACTTTATAACAGACAGATGACACTTTGCCTTGGTTTTTCAGAATGGGGATGGTCAAAATGCTTGTATGGGGATGACCTGGTTGGATGTGGTCTCTAGGTATTGCCTAAAGAAGTGATGCCTGACAGGGAAGTGATGGAAAGTTGGCTGCATGGCGGAACACTCCACAGTCCTGATGCCAGGGCGAGAGGAACCTTGGAGATGGGCCAATCCAAACTCCTCCTACTCCTGGGTACCTGCAGTCTCCAGGATGTGCCATGGCAGGGATTGGCCGCAGTAGTTGGACAGAAGCAATCGCTTATGCAGTACATAGAGAAATGAGATTAAGACAAGAAAGGGGACCCCCGGACGTGTTGATTATCCTGGATCAGAAGCGGCAGCTCCTCCCTGCATGACACTGCTCCCAAAGGGGACTTCTGGGAAAGCAAAGCTTCAGGAGACGATGTCCCTGCCAGCCTGTGTGGTGGGTACAACACCCGCTCTGTGATTACACAAGGTAGAACCATCTCAGCTAAGCAGACCTCTGGCCGAAAACAGAGACCACTTCATGCTTACCATTTGTTGTGTTTGGTTTTAGTGAAAGCAGACCAAAGCGCAATGCATGTGCATACATAAATGCTATAAAATTAGTATAGACAGCTGGCAAATCATTAATTAACAGCAGTAATGATCTTCAAATGGCACCCTGGGGACGGCACAGACAGAGGAAGTTCCCCCGACCTGGTTGCAGTCTTACCCATGACCTGAACTCATCCTCATACAAAGGAAAGGAGATGGGACAGGGAAGGGGAAAAAAGCCACATAGATGCCACCATAACACATCCTATACCCCTCCTTTCCTCACCCAAACAGAACAAACACCACCCCTCTGTCTACAAGGCATTCCCAAACCAGACAGACGCCAAATGAGCAGCGGGCACATGAGGCTGTGCCCAGCACAGCATAATTGCATCATAAATATAATTAAAGTCAGCAGGAGGACCATTATGGAGAAAACCAAACTTAAAAAAAAATTAGTACTAGTGAAGAAAATATCATACATTCTTTTTATTTCAGTCTAATTTTGTTTACATGATTCATACAGTTTCCAAGAGTATCCCTGGAGAACATTAGGCTGGCACCACATGCATAAAAATTCATATATAACATGTAAATTAGAAACAATCTCAGGATTTATATAGAAATTACAGCCACTTCTAGCAAATTAATTCAATGACAGAAAAAGGGTTACTGTCTCTCTTCAAATCAAGAGGGGGAAATATTGGGCAAAGCATATTTATTTATTCAAGAGGCTTGTTCCTTGCCAGGAGCTGATGTCCCCTTGGCCTGGAGATTTCCATTTTTTTTATTGGATATATATTGGTGATTGAATTTACTTTGAATACAGGAGCAGTCAATGAGGACCATAATGGGCTGTTTTAAGTTATAGCATTGCTAATACAGTCATAAAGTCGATTAGGCTAGAAGAGTTTGCTGTAGGGAAATGATGGAAGAAGGCAAGTTGCTCCAGTTAAAATATTCAAGATTATTGAATCTTAGAGCTGCAAAGCCCCAGGAGTGCAAACTTACCATTTCATAGATTAAAAAACTGAGCCCCAGAGAAGACGTGGTCTGCCAGAGAAAACAAAGAATCTAGGTCATCTGCCAGAGAAAACAAAGAACTAGGTCGTCTCCCCTTTAGTTAGAGGCCCTAAACACTTCATCTAGCGCCCCTTCTCTTCTGTATTTGGATGCAATGGGCAAGTGACGTTTGGGTGCATTTTCTTGGAGGACTTTGTGCCGACATCTTTTGGTGGTGATTTTGCTACTGGGGACTGTGGTAGGTTGATGGTCAAAATAGTCCTGATTCTTCACCTTCCTGTATTCGTGTCCTTCTCAATGTGACTTTGCAGTCCCTGAACCTGGGCTGGGCTCTGTGACTTGTTTTGGCCACTTGAAGGCAATGAAGTGCCAGACCTGAGTCTAGACCCCAAGGAGCAGAGCATGTTTCTACTACATGTTTCCGCTACATGTTTCCCAGGGACATGCCTGGGCTAACCTGCCAGGGCGAATGGGAGAGACACACAGGTAGGCTTGCCAGATTTGGCAAATATTTGGGACATATTTATACTAAAATATCATTTGTTGTTTATCTGAAATTCCAATTTAGCTGGGTGTCCTGTGTTTTGTCTGTGAATACTACACGCAGAAGAGCTCCCAGATGACACAGGTCTATGAGTCAGCCAACCCCTAAACATATGAGCGAGCCCAGCCAAGATCAGGAGATCTGTCTGCCCAAGCCCTGGCTGGTTGATGACAGGTGCATAATGAAGCCCAATAGAGACCCTCGGAACTGCCCTTAGACGCAGGAGCAAAAATAAATATCAACTGGCATGTGATGCTGTTTGGCGGCTGTTTGTTATGCAGTGTTATTTTGGCAGTAGCTGACTGACTACAGTAAAGAAAAAACGTTCTAGGAAAAAGACTTAGATTGGGCTTCACATGAGGGTGATCTAATTGTTGCGATGTCGTCTGTATATTTTATGAAAAAATAGCAAGAAAGAAATATCCTGACATATGTTCTAAGGCCAGAGAATCCATAATAAATGCACATCAATAGAAGATGTATCTTGTGCATATTTTTGCCTTTCTGGGATCTTGCTATTGTTCTGGTGTTTTGTTTTAAATGACCCAGTTTAAGGTTATATGTCTTTATTACAGAAGAAAATGCTGGAATGAGACAATGTGGCTTTTTCAACTTCTTCTAGCCCTTTGATACATTCCGTCTGGGTTGGTGTTTCTTGTGCTGTTTCTTTCCTGCCTTCATGTATTTCCTTTCTTGCCGTTTCTGGGGGCGGGTAATTTAAGCAAAGATTCTTTAGGGCCCAGTAATTGTGCTTCATCTCCACTTGTGGTTACATTTCCAAAGCTCAGCTTCATCTATCCCAGGCCCTGCACTATCTTTCTTGTCCTTGTGTAATACTTTGGACTTTTCAAAGCACTTTCACATTTACTTCCCTGACTCCCCACCATTCCTTGGTGAGGGCAAGCTGGTCAGGCATTTTTATCTCCCTTTTGCAGATGAGGAAATTTAGGCTCAGAGAGTTCAAGTGATTTTTCCAAGGTCACACAGCCTAGCTAATGGCAGAATTAAAACTAGAACCCAGATTCTTGTCTCCTAACCTGGGAATCCTTCTGGTATGCTCTGCTGTCTCCTTCATCCCATGGCTTTGGCCAATTGATGTCGTGGCCAGGTTCAACAGGTACCTGAATAATGCTTCTGTCTAGGAGTGACTTGAATGGAAACAGGACATTCTTAAAGAGCCCATTAGAAATCCCCAGACCTCCACTAAAGCAGGTTTTGGTGCAGATGACTGATGACTGTATAAATGCCTTCACCTTGTAACAGCCGGTCTCAGCCTCCAGAACAGAGCCCTACATTGTGGATTAATCACTCCATATCTCTATTTTAAAATCATGTTACAGTGTTTTAAAGGTATGTTTTAAAATGTAATGTTCTGCAAGGAGGCATGGTCCATATAAAAGCAGGGCTGCTTGAAGGCTGCTGGTTGAGGAGAACAATTGAATGCAGATGAAGGGAAAAATACTAGGATATTACCCCAGGAAACTTCTTTTTCTCTGAATCTATAAAGCGAAAGCATAAGCCACCCACCCATGTGTTATACTTGCCGTGATTCTTTGCTCCATCTGGATTCTGGAAGATCAGTGGTACTATCATTAGTTTTGGTGTGAACTACTATCCTGATTTGCCTTGGACTGAGAGATTTCTTGGGATGTGGGACATTCAGTGTTAAAACTGAGTCAGTCCTGGCAATGCTTGGTCACCCTATCCAGTCCTCTGTACAGCCCCTCGAGTTGAGCTGATGATTACTCCCTCCTCCACCAAGAGGCAACTCATGTGTCCCACCCTATCTGTCCCACACACAAGAATCCTGGTACAAAGGAAACACACAATGTGGATGTGCTGAAGTAATAAAAGAATGACTTGCTGTGGCCTCTCGGAACTGATCTGCACCCAACCAGGGAAGAGAACTGGCTTGGGAATTAGGAGACTGGCTCAATTATTAACTTTGGCCAAGTAACTAATTCACCACTCCTCAGTTTTCCTATTCGTAAAGAGAGCAACTAGGTGTCTCTGAGTTTCCTTCTCCATTATATATTCTAAAGCTTTATTGTATAGGAACCAATATGGTGCCTCCATGCTGCCATAACTCATTTTATCCTGACTTTCCAGGAGTCACTCACCAAGCCATCTTGGAGGCCTCTATTTTAGCTCAGCCCAAATGATGACGCCAGCTCAACGTCAGACCCTGGGGTAGAGTCTCAAGGCTTTTGCTCAGGGGTAGACCCATTAGCTTAATGCTGTCTCATGGAATTTTCTGCAATGACGGAAATGTTCTTTCTTTGAACTGTCCTATATGGTAAGCTATAGCCATATGTGACTATTTGAAGTTAAATTTCATTACAATATAATGAAATTTAAAATTCAGTTCCTGAGTCACAATAACCACATTTCACGTGCTCAATAGCCACATGTAGCTAAGGGTTACGATGTTGGACAGTGCCAATCTGGGACACTTCTGTTATCACAAGATGTTCTATTGGACACCACAGCTTTAGAGGGCCATGTTGAGCATTTTCCCAGTAGCTGGGGAGGTAGCCGGGGTAGAAAAGGGGAAGATGGCAGGAAATGGGAGGGGCAGTGGCCACCATCACCAGTAAACTTTATCTATTGGCGTGGAATCATGAGAATGATGTAGCCAGCTTACCGGAGATGGACCATCTTAAGTCTTGTCATAGGCAACAATCTTCCAAAAGTCAATTAAAAAGCATGAAAATAGATTCTTCCTTGACACCAAGACAGAAAGGCAGGCATGGAAATTTTCTTTTCACTGACACCACTGACTGGACTAACTCTTTGGTCAACAGTAGAAAGCGCCAGGAAATAAAATTAATTAGCTAAATGTAAAAGTTGTGGAAATTCTCTTTTTGCAAGGATCATGATTGAATATTTTTTCAAGCAGTTTGTAGAATGAAAAAAATACACAGAAAGTGTTTTGCTTATTGTTGAAGTAAGGTAAAAACCAAAATGCATGGTTAAGTGTTCAACTCTAAAAAGCAGCAGTACTGTCCTTGCTTAGGCAGTAAATAAAGAATGCTTTGTGGAATTGGAGCACAACAAGGATGTTGGCAACAAAGTATTGGGATTCCAGGAGTAGATTCTTTGTTCCAATTATGCCACTGGAGGCTGGGCAAGGTGGCTCATGCCTGTAATCTTAGCACTTTGGGATGCCAAGACTGGAGGATCGCTTGAGGTCAGGAGTTTGAGACCAGCCTGAGCAAGAACAAGACCCCTGTCTCTACAAAAATTTGAAAAATTATCTGGGTGTAGTGGCTCGCCTGTAGTCCCAGCTACTCCGGAGGCTGAGGCAGGCGGATTGCTTTAGTCCAGGAGTTTGAGGTTGCAGTGAGCTATGATGGTGCCACTGCACTCTAGCCAGGGTGACAGAGTGAGACTCTGTTTCAAAAACAAAAAACAAAAAACAATTATGCCACCAGAAGCTGTGTGACCTAGGGCAAGTGACTTAATCTCTCTGGGCCTCAGTTTTCATTACTAGTTGGAGAAAGATGGCATTGGACTGGGTCCCTGGCATCTTTAATATTATGGAAACATTTTTGTGACCATATCACTGACTTCTGCCCTAGACACTAATGCTTACATCTGTTATCATAGCCATAATCATTGTTTCTTTTAACACACGCAGCCCATCCTTGTTGTCAGTTGCCCTCACTTAAGGCTCCCGTAATCAAACCTCCATGCATCCTATGCCTGTCAAACCTTCAGGTTTTCTAAAACCCTCACACACGAGGGTGTTCAGCCTTTAAGCACTCTGCTCAAAGTCAGGAGTAAACACCTCTCACAGAAGTAGAAGCCCCGTGATCCTAGATCCCGGAGATGAGAACAGAGGCTCCTCCCTCCCTGGGAGCGCAGCTGTGGTGTCACAGCAATGAGATGACCGGGAACTGGTTCCAGCTTGGCCACTCATCAGCTGCATGACTTGGAACAAGTTCTTTCACTCCTCCAAAGCTCAGTTTCCTACTCTGTAAAGGAGTGATAATACTACGGTTGTAGGCAAGGAAAGGAACGAGGCTTAGACTTCAGGGTATCTCACCTGCATGGGCCCCTTTCAGGGCCCTGTGCCTCATTTGGACTTTTTTGTAGTTTCATAATCTTTTCCTAAAAGAGGGGCCCCTAGATTTTATAAGCTTCAGGCTCTAAAAAACCTTGTTGTAGTGTTTAAAAAAGAGATGGCACCTGGGTACATTGCTGTCTCCAAAAAGAGATTACCCATCAGACAAGATCTGGTGAGTCCAGCCTGGTCTGTAGTTTTTCTGTGTCTCTCAGGTGCCATCCTCTCTCACATCTCAGCACACCTGTGAGCTCTGCTGGCCTGTGCCTCTGGACACCACAGGAAAGGTGACACTTATCAGTCACCGGCCCCTCACGGGCACCACAGTGCATGTTCTTAGAGGCCACATGATTATGGAATCTGAGAGCTAAAAAGGACCTCCAAGGACCTTTTACTTTACCCGTTCCTCCTCCCAACAGATGTTCCTTCCTCTCATTTCTTTTAAATTCTCCCCAAATAGAGAGTCCACAGTCTCCTTTAAAAACCTGGTCTGGTATTACATCATCAATATTCTTAGGAATATCTTCCACAGGTCTAAACCCTTATTTCTCTTCTTCTAATTCAGCTATGACAATGCCTTGAACTTTCTTTTAGTTCTGTTTTATGCAGATTATAGGACCCTTTCACAGACATACTCATTTGTTTCCCAGAACCTGCCACATTAGCATCTTCCTTTGAGAAAGAGTTAACTGAGGTCCAAGGTGGCACAAGACTTGGCCAATATAGTAGATGGTGGGGTCAGGACTCTGGGAGGAAAGTTCTCTAGACCCTGGAGATGTCACACAATCTGTGGGAGAGCCAAAGCTTGTGAACAGCTTGCCTGACTCCCAGAGGGTGTTGTTTCTGTTATAGGTTGGCTGTCTCTGTTTCTGTCAACTGCCACTGGCTCTGTCATTAGAACCTCCTTCCTGGGTCACGGGCTCAGAATTCTCAGTTTTTCTCCTTGGTGAGAATCCATACTTCCAGCAGGTTGCTAAGGGGGGCACTTGGGCCTCGCCTCTTTATACATCTACCCTCCTGCTGCCATTGCCTCCATTCATTGCTAAAAAATGAAATCACAGTCCACTCTTGCTTCATTCCGTTCATTCCAAATTTATTTATTGGGTGGGGCATGTTATGGGCATGACATTAATCCTGTGACAAACGGGGGGAAAAAAACCAAGCAAGCATTTAAAGAGGCCTAAATATGATGAGGGACATCAGCAAGATGGCAGAATAGAAAGCTCTGGGCCCTTGTTTCCCCACAGAGACACCAACTTATCAACAATATATGGAGCATATTGCCTTTGTGAGAACTCCTAAAGAGGCCTAAATATCCTCTTTCCTAGACAAAGGGAATTTCTTAACTAGAAATTCATTTAGTCAAATAGGCTACTTATCACTGGTGCACCTAGCAAAGAAAAAAAAAAAGAAAAAATCTGGCTGGGCACAGTAGCTAAAGACTATAACCCTAGCCTAGCACTTTGGGAGGCTGAGACGGGAGGATTGCTTGAGCCCAGGTGTTTGAGACCACCCTGGGCAATAGTGAGATCCCATCTCTACAAAAAATGAAAACAACTTAGCCGGGCATAGTGGTATGTGCTTGTAGTAGCAGCTACTTGGGAGGGAGGCTGAGGCAGGAGGATCATTTGAACCCAGGAGTTTGAGGTTGCAGTGAGGTATGATTGTGCCACTGCACTCTACCCAGGGTGACAGAGAGAGACCCTGCCCCCCCCAAATCTTTTGATTGCTTTCTGTGTATAAGAGCTTTATGAATATTAATGTAATTTTTACCCAAATCCCATGAAGTGGTGGATACTGTAATTATTCTCTTTGTACTGATGAGGTAAATAGAGACATGGAAAGGTTACAAAAGTTGCTTCGGGTCACATAGGTGGCCAGTGGCTGAGCCAGCAAATCGGGCAACCTGGCTCCCTGGTCTGCACTCCAGACTGCATTTGAAATTAGAAGTTGGCACAATCTGAGCGTGTTTCTGAGCTCTTCAGATGAACAGATGCTTGAGTTATGCTGTTTTTAGGGATCTGCCTTTCAAAACAAAGATGTGTTCTTCAAAGGAATAATTGAATTCACCCAGTCTTAACTCTTGATTTAATGAACAGAAGATGGAAGAAAGGAGCTGGTTTGAGTCTCCATCTTTGATCCTAATTCTGGGTGGATTTTACCAGACAAAACAACAGAATGACCAATTGAAGAGGGCAGTAGGCAATGATTGGGTGAGATCTTTAAGAATAAATATTTTTCACAAATGCGATCTACTAGGTCTAGAATTTCACTGTATTTTCACAGGAAAGCAGAAACTACTTTACCACTCCCAGGATTTCCGTATCAGTAATCTATATACTCTGACACACCTAATAAACATTCAAATAGATAGACATAGGCATAGATAGAATTATAGCTCCTTAGATTTCTCTGCAGCTCAGAAAGAAGTGAAGGTTTGGAAAATATTTAGTTAATGCATAAAAATGGGGAAAAAATTTGAAAAATCTGCATGGCTCTTTTTGAGCGGTGGGAATCCTCTGATTTGGAACACTATTGCTCATTGTTCATATTAACTAGAAAGATGACAAATATCTCCCTTCTTCTGTGCCATGGAGGTAGACCTCAAGAAGGATGAATGTGCAAAGATTTAGTTTGCTTGTAGACAACATGACATCCATTTTGATGCCAGAGCCTAGAAGTTCTTCTATGGGATATTTTTTTCAAAAGACTTGATGCCTTTGTAAAAGAGACTACATAAAGAAGATCCAGACGTTTTGAAAGATCAAATGTTTGTCAGCACCTCCAATGGAGCAATCATAATTAATTTCCCCAGTGTAATACAACCATATAATTAGAATGTGTTGGGTGTTGGTCAAAATTTTCAACCATGAGATGAGCAAATGGAAATGCTTTCTTTCTTCTTTTTTTTTTCCCAGGCTCTCCCTTTATTTCTGGAGTTTGTGTGACATACAGACAGGAAGTGGGCCCATCTGTTTCTGATACTTCCAAGCCTGATGTATCAGAATGTTTTGAAGCAGTTATTTGATGTCTAGTATGCCTCTAAAGTATTTTCCATAAGCTTGAAGCCTGTTCCTTTACTGGCAGGAAGTTGGTTTTCATGGCATTTTAGGGTCAGTTTGACAATCAGCAACGAGAAAAGAGTAATTGGTTGATTTCTAAGTTGCATTGTGTTTTAAGTCAGTTTAGTTTGGTTGACTTATCTACTGGGAGAAAATTCAAGGAGGAAAAAAATGAACGGAGTTATAGGTTATTATTATTTTATTTTATTTTTTTACATTGCGGTTCATCTTCCCCTTTTCTTAATACCCTCCTTTATATTAGGAAAGTGTTACCCCACTGGGGAGGTGGATAATGGTGGATTTCACAACAGAAGGAAGACAGTTGGAGGCTCATCCTGAGTAAGGGTCAGGAGGAAGGAGAATAAGGTATTGCTGCGATGACGCCATTGTATCCTGTACTATCATGACACACTGGCCTCCACTTGCTTGTGTTGAGAATGTGTGGGTGGGTTGGGGGAGGGAGTGCCGGGAAGGAGAGCATTGCTCAGGGGATCATGTTATACTTGCAGGAAGCACTTCAATGTACTAAGCCCCCTTTCGGAGCGCTCCCACTGCAATTCACCTGCTTCACAAGTCCCATGCTCCTGACTTTTTCCCTCCACCACCCCAGAAACTGGGAAAAAGAAATTTAGTCCTGTCACTCCTACTTTCTGAGCATTTTGGTACCTACTGAGGGAATGCTATTCTATTTAGCTCTAAATTTGCTTATTAAAACAGAAAAAGCCCCAGCTTGGTGTTCATTTTCTACAAATCTTTTGGATATTTCCTAAGGTAATTTTTGATGATGCTGGACAGTGGGTACAACTGCACAGCAGGAATATCAGGGATTTGGTTCCAGAAGGAGAAATGACTGCTTAGCAGTCAGGGGAATTTGCATCACTCTGTTGAATAAACTGTGGACTGACTTTGTACTAGGATCACAATCTCTGGATCACATTTTCTTTTTAAACACTAAGCAGGCTTCTCTATTTGTCGGAAGGAAATAAGGAAGACATTATCTTCTTTAGCTTAGCTCCTGTCATAATTTTACCTGATTACCATGTCTTTGATTTCTTTCTCTCTCTCCTCTCTCCCCTGCCTCCCTAACTCTCTCTCCTTTTGGCTCCATTGTGTGATTGCCACTGAGAACGAATGCAGTTTGAATTGCCATGATAGTATTTAAGACTGCTCAGCAGTGTGATATATTTTCTGTGTATACATACACGGATGTTATCTGTAAACACATAGAGAAAGGACTTAAGAGCTATGCACCAAACTGAGGAGGAGAAAGCTAGTCTATGGGAACTTCAGCCTTTTAAAATATTTTAATATTTTGATTTCTAAAAACTAGAAGAGAGTCACTTTTTTTGGTTGAAAAACAAGCAATCAACCTGAAGACAAAAACAAAACAAAACAACACGCACACATCAAAAAAGGGAACAAAAGAAAAAAGCAGAAATAAAAGAAAAGAAAATGAAAAAGAAATGAACAAAAAGGTTTGAAAATATGTAATGCCTCTCATAGGAATTTATCCTACAAAGATAGTTACAGCTGCTGACAAAGGCATTAAGTACATGTGTGCTGCAGCACTGTTTATAATGCCGAAAAATTAGACACAATTTAAATGGCTCATTAGATGGACTTTATTGAGTGAATCCAGTCATGATCATTGTAAGTAGACCTATCAGCCAATTCAAATAATTTTGTAGAAGAATCCCAGACTATGGGAAGATTTCCATCATCTACCAAGACTAATAAAAAAACTCAAGAGTTTGACAAGACAGAATGCACAAAATTTAATTTTTTGAAATGCAAATATATATATATAGAAAAAAGATTTCAAGGATATATATAAAAATATGAGCAGTGGTTTCTTTGGGGATGAATTTTGCTTCCCTCTTTTCTTTGTGCTTTTAAAATTTATCACAATACACATATATTATTTGGGTATTAAATATATGGATACAGTTTTAAAAATACACTAGCCCATACATGGCAATTTTCAATATCAATGCCACTGTTAAAAATCAGAACAAGCTGATCCCAGATGTATTGAATTATCTGCCAACTTTCTACTTGAATTTGGTCATCAAGAGAACATTTATTTACCTCTAATATCCCTTCAAATATTCTTATGAATAATATTGACATTTTGCATACGGTGCAGAAGACAAACTAAAAAGGGAGGAAAAAGACTAGAGTGATGAAACATTTTTTTCCAGGAGTGATTTTTTTTCATCAAAATTATGTACCATACCACCTCTGGAAGTTAAAGTACTATTTCAAATTCACAATTTTAAAAAGAAATGTAATTTTGCCCAGCACACTGTTGCTCACCATCATGGTAATGTGCAAATAAGACTGTAACTGACATGCTGATTCATCAGGGACCCTTTGGAGCCTGATAAATTGTAGGGGAAATATAAATTTCTTTTTCTATACAAAATTCATTTTACAATTAATTTTAAATACTTAAGATTGCTTAGTTTTGGGGGGTTGAATATGACTTTGAAACATCACTTTAACCTCTTTTATCTGTATGATGTGAAGAGAGAAAATTGAGGCAATTTTCAACACAATCCGAGCTTAAAAGAAAAAAAAAAAGCTTCTTCATTTTACATTTTGTAGATAGACTGTCTGCTTCTTTCTCTCTTCACATACATTTTGCATGGAAAGCTGGTATTCTGGCACTATTTTGTTTTTATTTTATATATTATATATATTATTTTATATATTTCTATAGAAGAAGAAAGTTAAAGTCTTTCATAACTGCTTTGCCACCTTTTAGAAATAGACACAGAATAGGATCCTTAAATACGGTAACTATTAGAAATGCCACTTATTTTTTCAAGAGTTTGTTTTCATTACTTAATTATGGCACCCTGGGCACAAAACACTTCTTGTTTTTGTGAAAATTATATACATATATGCATATATACAGATCTCCAATAGTAAATTCATGCTATTAAAAAAATTTTTTAAAAAATACTCATGATGAAAGAAACCAGAAACAAACAAAACAAACACCACCCTCCCATGTTCTTAATTTCCTTTCTTGCGGATAGTGTTTGTCGACAAAGGCAAATGTGGTCTTTTAAAATGTATATGGAAACAAACACCTTCCAGCTGTGAGCATGTAATCGGTCAGTTAGTTCTTATTCAGAGAGATTTTTACAACGCCACTGTATATTCTTATTTAATTATTGGATCCTTGCATCCACAAAAATAGTGGCCTAAACTGTTCCTCTTCTACGGAGCATATCAATTTCCATGTCTTTTTCCTATAAAACCACACTGGGAAAATTGATAAAATTACCCATTTCACATAATCCATAAGCTTCAATAAAATAACATGGAACACATATTCAGACTTTCTCACAGTTGGCAATTTAATTTATATATTTGGAACATGGTTCACTTCTATTATTTAAACTCTTGTTTAAATATGTTAGAGTTAGTTGTTACCATAAGTTAAAGGGAACCAAGATGTAAAAACAGATTTCTTTCCACAACCATCTGCCACCACGATGAAATAATTTGGCTTAGAAATTTACAGGATATGTGATATATTATAAGGAGTGTATTGCTATGAGTTTATGATTTAATGATAAACAGGGCTATTTGCTTTGTTACTGGAAACATAATATCAAGATGGGGAAGAAATAAGTAGAGATTGTAAAATGAAATGGTGAGATATGTACTTTTGCTCAATTTAGAGGCCACAAACATAGCTAATCATGCATTTTGTTAAATACTTGCTTGATGATATTCTTAATTACATGTCCTTTGTGGCTTGCTGGTATTTTCAGGTGCTATTAATAAAAATCAGTATTCCTAAAAGTGCAAATAGATTGGAAGCAGATGCTGTTAGTAAAACATAATTGGGCTAAAGAAAAAATTTTGCAATTTGAAAACAGACCAATGTCTTTAATGTGTTGGTGTGCTGTGATTATGCATTCTTGCCAAATTTAAACAGGAATAATCAGCAAATGCATCTGAAGAGGAATAGAAAGTATAGGGAAGAAGCATTTTTATAAAGCTCAGAGAAAATATTTGTATGACTTGTCAGCATATGTTGCAGAAGATAAGCTAAACATAAAGAAAACTCTCAAATCAGTCTTTGCTAAATTAGAATATTAAAATTCAACCTTTAACAAATCTTTTAAAAATATGCAAATTACTTTTGAGTGTATTGTTTTGTTTTTAACTCAAAAGTCCCATTATTTATGTTTAAAAATGACAATACTGTTTTTAAAAAATGCAAACGAGTTACAGTGGGAATTATTTATGGGCAGATCATTATTACATTTTACTTCTACTTTTTGGTAGTTCCAAGAGTTATCTTAGGAACATGTATTTCTTTACAATAAAATGAAGTTTTAAATAAAAAAAGAATGTAATAAAACTATGAATTCTTACACATTCAAATTATAGTTCAAACAGAAAGTAAGAGCAAAATAAATCTGAGCTTTGAAAAGTGACTTCTTAATATAGAACCCAATCTGAATTTTGTAACAAAATAAAACAAACAACCTCACTATTAATACATAGAAAAAGGCAAGAAGGAAATATGGGAAACTGTTAGATTTAATTCTTGATTGTGAGACTATATATAAATGTTTTGGGTTTTTTTCTTATACCTCTCAATATTTCTCAGAGTTTTTTCCCCCAGGAACATATGTACTTCACAACCAGAAAAGCCTTGTTCACAAAAGAAAAATGAAAACAACAATGTGATAGTTTGGATTAAATAAATTTTCAGTTAGATTTCTTAAATTAGTATTTTATTCATTATCCCCAAAGCTTATTAAAACAGCATGAACATGGTCATATAGAACTAACTCCTAAAATTGATTAACATGAAAATATAATTTTTTTTTTGCTGTTAGGCTGTAACAATTAACTTTTTATAATGACTAAGAACCATGTGTATAAAAGTGCTAATGTTTTACTACTCTGCCTTCCTAGAGTTCAATTTCAAATAACAATTTTGACAAATTATCAACTGACATAATGTTTCTTGGCTTCAAGATGGATGTACATTATTTAATTGCTTGGAATATCATAGGCATTAACATGTATTTTTAACATTAAATGATTTGTTAGCAACAGAATAAATATTTCTGGATATAATTTCATGGGGGAGGCATAAAATAATGCCTCAAGTCACTTTTAATACTACAAAATTAAACACGAATTGAGTTAAATGTAATCAAAACACTGGTATAAATAAAAAAAAGACAGTAATTAAGCACATCAGAAAGTGTTTTGAACGTCACACTACATTGACCTAAAAGAAAATTTTTCCTTTCCCTTGATCTTAACTTTCCTCAAACCATTATTCTCCATTGAGAGCACGCTCAGCTTTCCATTAATGCAGAAATTATTTGGAAATCTCTTCATTTCTGCGCTGGAGAATCAGGTATTGCAGAAGCTGAAAGGTGTAATTCGTCTTCCAAAGGGAAGATAAAGAGAATTTTGTTGGAGGGGATGCTGTATGTTAGTTTTTGCTATGAATTTTAATTTTAATTTCTGCTTAAATAAATCCCTATTAGCCTGCCAAAAGAAATCAACCCTTCCCTCCATCTTTTTTCATCAAAACTTGTTGACAACTCCGATTTTCAAGTATAATCTAAATTGAGGAACAAACACAGTTTTAGTTTGGAGCATACAAGCTACCATAATTACTCTTCTGAAAACTGTAGGGTGTTACCCAATATAAACGCACAGATGATATTTTAAAACTTAGGTTCCTGGAGTCTGTGTTCATCCTTTTATTTTCTAATTATTTGCCACCTGACATCTTATTTCATAAGTCCTGCAAAGGAAAGTCTATGTTCAGTCGGACATAAAACAGAACGACAATTTTTGTTAAAAAAAAAAAGAACCAAATAAATTACAAGAATAATTCTCTTATTTAAAAAATGTCAACCGAGTATCCCTGGGGCATTTTACTGTTGGAAACAAAATTTTAACACTTGCATCATTCACAAGCAATTCATTACCACTTAGCCCGAAAGAATTTTCCATCCTTTCTCTGCTTTTACACACTCAACTCGGCTCTCCCTAGCTCTGCTAGTGGAAAATTGGGGAGAAAGGGAATTGACAGTAAAGGAAAAAATGAATTATAGTGAAGGATTAATTTGTTACAATTTTTTTTTTCTTTTCAAATGGCCTGACGGAGCCGTGGACCTTACACAGATTAAAAGGAAATTAATTTGGGGGGGGGCTGTATTGGTAATCTCTACTTATTTCATCGTACAACCCTGAACGCTTGTAAAAATAAACGAAAAGATACATTAGGAAATACGGAATTCCCTCAAAAGGGTGAATTAAAACGAATCTTTTCAGAAAACCATTTGTTTCCTTCGGGCCGGTGGCGAAAGACCAGCTAGGCTGGTCCGGACCCACCCATGACCCGCCCATATACCACCCAGGGAGAGGGGCGGAACACCAGGTTCTCCATTTACAACTAGGACTCCAGATGCCCGCCCACTAATTATGTAAAATAGAAGACACGCCTCATCTTTAGTGATCCAGCCAATGACTAAACGACATCCCGCCCGGCCGGAGGAGGGGCCGGGGGGCGGGGGCGGACGCGCGGAGGCAAACCCCCTCCTTGCGTCTTGGCTCTCTCCGCCTCTTCCTCAGCTCCTCCCTCCACCCCGCCCGCAATCGGCCCCTCCCACTCAGCTTGGTCCGCTACGCCCCGGGAAGAGGCGGGGAACTGGGCGGAACCGGGAACACCGGCGTTCTATCATTTACATGCAGCCATACTATTGGCTTAGGCTGGCCGCGACCGGGAAGGAGGGGTGGGGAGCTTGTCAAAGTGAGCTTCACGGATTGGCTTAGCAGTACGATGACGTCAGGAAGGCAGTCTAAGCAAATAAGAACGCAGGGCAAACGCACCTCCTCCCTCTTGCCCCGCCCCAATGAAAGATGAGCCTGTGCGGCTCACTGCGTAGCACATTTAAATGACAAATCTAGAAATCCAGCTGTTTAAATATTTATGAAGAGGGGAGGGCGTGCAGCGTGTCTTCCGGAAACGCTTCTGATTGGTTGGTTTTCTCAAGCAAATGTTAGCTTTATGAAATGTGCGAGCACCCCCAGATCAATTAAATGATTATGTTTCCTGCTTTTTCTCTTCTTCCCAAAGCGCCACACCATATACACCTATTTATTTTCTCAGTAATTGCTTGCATGTGTGGTCCAAGCGGCTCAGCTTTGTAACTATTTCACTCTCAATATATTTCCTTTTTTGTAACTCAAGACCCATTTTCATCAATTTTTAAAATGCAGAGATCTGGGACAGGTGGAAACAATTAGAACCTCCGCTCTGTTGATGTGTATAATCTTATTAGTTTAATGGGTCACAGGGCGCAGGACCTATTTCCTATGGATCAAAGTGAAAACAAACACGGTTAATATCCCATTTTGTTTTAGAACCACATCGGATCGGGTTCCCTCTGTCGGCCGTGGTAATGACAATATTAAGAGATCTTGGGTTGCCTTGAAGCTTAGAGGTAAAATGGAGTCATTGAAACATTCTGATTTAAAAACGCATTAATATTAACACCAGGTAGCCGGTTTCGAGGTCCCCAAGCTCTCTAGAGTTTATCACAATACCATGGTTATTAAAGGATTTCAGTATTGCTTGTTTTGATCTATTGCCTTAAAGCAAGTGAAAAATCGTGCTTATTTCGCTGCTAATTATACCGGCTTCTCAGATTTCCTTTAATTCAGACTCAATGCAAAACTTCCGAGCCCTTGGTGTAATTTTCAACTAAGGCTTCTTGAACTTTTTCTTCATCTGTGGATGGTGGTCACAGGCTCTTTTCAGAATTTAATTTTTTAAAAAAGTTTAAGAGCCACACAATCGCCACTCCAAAGTTAGCATTCCATTAGAGGGAGTTCTGCACCCTCTAAGGCCAGTCCACAGACTCCCAAGCGTCCGTGGACCCCGATACCAGAACCACACCTTAAGGAAATATTTTTCGTATTTTGAGTTGTGTTTGGTCGTGTTATTCTGAAGCAAAAATATAATCTTCTAAGCACCACAGGGCCTCTCTTTTCGTGGCAAAGACCCTCTTTGGAAACCTCCCACAGTAACTTCTCACCCCAATAAATTAAATGCAGCCACAGTGTGGTCTATTACCCTGGAGTGTGAGGTGACGGCCCCTGTCAAAGGTGGCCGGCCCAGTACAGACCCTTAAAATATTCCTACAGATAATAAATATCTGTGCAAGGAACGGATGTAAATAATAGGTTCCTATTCATTTAGAAAGCTGCGTACTACAGCCATGAATAAACTCATTGCAGACTTGATGAATGCCCCCAAGTTCTTCCACAAAGAGGGCAGGAAGAGGACCAGTTTTTAAAAATTTTTGCCCTGGGCCTGGAGGCGGGTTGCAGGGCTCGCGGCGCTGCGGGCACCAGCACCTCCTCGTGTTCCCTAGCGGGGCCTCTAGGAATGTAAATACTACGAGTTTAGGCAGGCCGGAGCCCCGGAAAGAGCGAGCGGTAGTTATTAGCGAATCCTTTTAATTCCGAAGCTGCCGAGAATATTTGCTTTCACTTGGCTGCGCGGAGCTGGGATTGATATGAGAGAAAACTACGTTCTTGTCACCTTCTCCTTGTGGGTTGGGAAACATGGTCACTGAATCTTGGGCTGGGCTTTCATAGCTCTTGGCAGGGTTCACACACACCCAGAGACTAAGCCAGCGCCGCACCGCAGGGCTGCGGGCGCTTCTTTCCCGGCACTTGTGGTTAGGTTTCGAACCAAGTTGAAGCGTATGTATCAAGTTGCAGGGAAGTCTGACATCTGGGACAGATATGGTTACTCTGTCGGTGGCTGTGGTGGTTCCGCAGATAAATCCTCATCGCCTTCTTTTAATTTGCCCTTGAATTTCATTATTTTTGCGCCTGATCTTTAAATCTGCCTCAATGCAACACATAGTCTTCTTTTTTCCTACTTTCTCTCTTGAGGTCCTCTGTGCCCTCTATTTTAATCAATGGTATAACTTTATTTTGGGAAAGGGATTATTTCCTCCTAAGAAATGGGGAAAGTAATCAAATCCCCAATCAATTATGTCCTAGAATTTAACCCTGCTTTACTCGTTTATTAGTGAAACATTTGTCCATCACTGATCAACTTTTAGAGTTATTTTGTGTTTTAAAAAATGGGAATATAATCCTGGGGTGTGTATGTGTGTGTGCGTGTTATTACAGACAGACCATGTTAATCTCTTTTCTACGGAAAAAAGAACATTCACATGAGTGAATCTAAGTAATTATTCATCTAGGATAACGAATTCTACCAGGCTTGATCTTTCTTTTTCGGATATACAATGTACTTCTTTTATCTAATATCCAGGGAAATTATAATAACAACGTCTCCTTCCCCTACCCCATCTTCTCATGTAGTGGAGGGACCTGACCGACGTCTAACAAGAGATACTCTTTCTTCTTTTCTTTTCTTTTTTTGTTTCCTTTCTTTTATTTTTCTTGGCCAACAGTTTCCTTCAGTTATTTATTTTAGCCCTGTGGGCCCCCGCCGTAAACTCCATGTAAACCAGAGCGGTGTGGTGGGATTTGCAACAGTCGGGGGTAGATGCAACGCGCAACTCTGGGGCGTGCCTAGGCGCAAACTGTCATCCCCTGATGAAAGAAATCCTGAGTCAATGCCCGCCTGGGAAGAATCTGGGAAAGCCGAGAACTCCCATGACCTGCGGCCCACTAAGCGTCCCTGACCACCGCAATAATCACTGTCTCTTAGGTTTTTGACAAAATGTTATTTTGCTTTATTTGAAAACTTTAGTTATTGTTGCTGCTGAGAACGAGGGCGCTTATGATGCAGACCTGCCTGGACTTCCCCCGCCAGTTCTCTTGCCTGCCTCCTCCGCGATGGCTTTCATTTAGGGAGGGTCGGACTCTGGATTCAGGTGACATTTCCCCGCATTTGTCAGTCAATTCAGCCCACAAATTGACCAAATTTGTGCTTGGTCCACACCTGGGCTTCCCGCACGGTAACGCCTATGGAAAGCCCTTGACTTGACTTTTACCGCCACGTCGCGTCGGCCCCAAATCAGGGCCCCCTCGCGACTGGAGGCCGACCCCTCACCGGTCCCCGGCCCGCCCCCGCCCTCCTCCCGGCGCGCCTGGCCCAGCCGAGCCTCTTCCGCGCAGTCCAGCCCGCAGTTACAGGCCCCGACCTAGCCAAGATCAGAGGCTGCCGGGCCCGCCCGGGTTTAAAGGCGGCTTTGCTACCGGAAGTCATTTGACAAACCTCAGGCAGGCCTTTCTAATCTTTACTGCTCTGCAGAGCTTTGCAAATCTCTAAACACGCTGTAACCGTCTTCAAACAGCACGCCAGACATACTTGAAGGGTTTTTTTTTTTTTTTAAAGGTCGGGCGGAATGGGAACTGCATCTGCACGGCGCCCCCCCAGGGTCGGGCCCACCCCCCTCCCAGCACCTTCCCTGGACGCTCGCCGCCTCCCGTCGGCGGATTCCCGCGCCTCCATCCGCCCGCCCAGCCCCAGGAGCCCTCCCGCCGCGGGAGGCCGCAGACGACCGGGTGCTAGAGAGTCACCCTACGGCGGACGGGCGGGGAGAGAACCTTCAGGAACCGGGCAGGACCGGCGAGGGTGGACCTGGTGATTTATGAGCCTGATCAAGTTTTTAGGAAGCAGAAATTAACCTGGAGGGGATTAGGCCTGAGCTTTGAAGTTCACGGTTTTGTTTTCCTTCAGCTCAGTCCTGCGATCAAACAGTTCTTGGTTCCTTCTACTCGCCTCCTCCTCCTTTATCGGTCTCTCGTTGCCCCACTTTTATCCCCCAGCAACCTCTCCTGCATTGATTTTTTTTTAATTGAAATAAAAATATCCCGACACCAGTGACTGAAGTTCCTGTGACCTATCTGAACAGAGGCATCATACTCCCCACATCCCTATCCTCTTGGAAATCGTGTTTTATTTTCCAAAGTGTGATTTGGGTTTGGAAGTCAGGAGAAGAAAATTTGCATCCATTCTTTTCTTTGGCTCTTTCCCACTTCCCGTCCAACACCCCAGTTTACTCCGCCCTCGGAGATTGGCCCTCCCCGGCAGAGCAGAAGCACAGCTAGAGTTGGGTGGTTTGCGGCTCTGTGAGTGAGAGCTAACTTCTCAGCATGTCCTCCAGGTACTGCGGGTTTGTGGATTTTCCCTAGCTGGCCAGAAAACTCAAATCCAAACATGAAAGTCCTCTCTGGCCGCTCTGCACTCTTACCTTGCCTCCCTTTATTTTGGAACCACCCCCCACCTCCCCAGCTGCAGGTCTCTAAGGGAATCTGTCTCCTGCGGTTCTTTCCCGAGGGCGCCTGCTGAAAAGGCAATTTCCTTGGGGGTGTGGTTGCGGCAAGAGAAAAACAGAAACCAGGATTGTTTGGGGGCCTGAAACCATCCACGTTTTATTGCATCCGCTACGAAGTCAACTAACTCTTAATGAGCATCCAAGCGGAAAAAGGCCGAGGTTTACTCCATGTTAAGGCGGGGAATGGGGGTGGGAGTGACGAGAGCTTGCTTATTTCTTTCTGGTACAACCAAAGGTTGCAACACCTTCCCGAGAGGCTCTTCCCAACGCCAAGAGTACAGTCAGGAAAGTCAGAAGGCATCGGGTTTCAGCTCCCTGAGTGATCGAAAATCACTAGGCCACGAGGACCTTCGAAGTTGGCCCTGTCTACAGCTTGTAATGAAAAGGATAATCTGTCCTGTAATAAAAAACAGGAACCACACAAACCAACCCAGCATCCAACCGCCTTCCCCCTCGCCTCACTCTTCTCTAATAAGGGCCAGTGACAAATATTGCCATCCAGTTTCACCCAAAAAAGAGGAAGCAGTAGATCTTCCTTTTAATAACTTCCCAAAGTGTTACAAATAATAAAAGGGACGCATAAATCATCGCGGGGGCGGCTGAACGCAGACGAAGGAAGGATTTACTCCTCTCAACCCCTAGCTTCCAACCGTGCCCTCATTGGCTACTTCCTCGTGGCCCGCCCCCGAGTCCGCCCTCTTATTGGTCCGTCGGGCAGGGTGACGTACAGAAAAGGCGTGGGGTCCATGGAGGCTGGAGTCCACCAGCGCGCATGCGCCTTATGGCGCGAGGCCGTGATTGACAGCAAGGAGAAGTGTGCGTGCTCGCGCGTGCGCGTGTGTCCGTGTGTGTGTGTGTGTGTGTGTGTGTGTGTGTGTGTGTGTGTGTGAGTGTGAGAGAGAGAGTGAGTGAGTGAGAGAGAGAGTGAGAGTGAGAGAGAGAGAGAGAGAGAGAGAGAGAAAGAGAGAAAGAGAGAGAGAGAGAAAGAATTAGGATGTGGTGGTCGAGGCGGTGGGGTGATGGTGGTGATGGTGGTGGCAGCGGGTGCTCGAATTGAGGCTGCTTCTGCCGGCTCGGTGAGGTGTAGTCCTCTTTGCAGGCGTTTTCCGCCGAGTCGGACTGGGTGGTGGCCACAGACCGCGCTCTCACCCGCCCCGGGGTGGGTCTGGAAGGGATTTACTGAGGGGGGTATCCAGCAGCAGGCTAACTGGGCAGGAAGTAAAGAGAAGTAGAAGACACGCTTTATTCTTTTTGAATAAGATACTTAAAACCCTCAGGAAGGCATTTAATTTTACCGCTGTGTTGATTTGTGCATTTGTGCATTCCTTGTAAAGCACACACTAAATCCTCTTCGTATCACAACCGTGCCTTATTGTGCAGAACACACCTCTCCTTCACCTCCTCTCAGCACTAACTTCGTCCTCTTCGGTTCCCCTGTCGTCACAGGTACACACGTGTCTTAGCTTCTTGTAATCATGCAGACTAGGGACGAACTTACAAAGACACCCGGCACACTATAACAATCCTTAACTGGAAGAGGGGGAAAAATGGTGTAAAAAAAAAAAAAAAAAAAGAAAAGCAAAGAAAGGCGGAAGAAAAGAAAGAAAACAGAAAAGAAGAAAGCAAAAACAAAACAAAACAAAACAAAAAACTAGAAAGATGCAGGGACCAGTAAAACAATAGTGGCAAAGATAAATAAAATACCGAAGGAAAAATCCATTCGCTATTGAATATAAAGGCTGAAAATAATTTCCTAACCCGGCTAATACCGTAGAAACAATTCCAATTTATCTCAATGCTTGTTGTTAACGCCTAGAACAAAATTCTTCAGAGGCGAGGGCTGCCTTAGTGGAGAGGAGAAACGCTGCTGCGTTGCCCTGTTGCATCCAAATTCTCGTTTCAGACAAGTTTCTGCAGTGTGATGGAGGTGGGCAGAGTGGTTAGGTCGTTAGTTCGTACTCACACATTTTAGGGAGATAATAAATGTCTTATAGCTCTGCACGTATTTGAAATTGCAGTAGCCCTAGAAGAATTTGTAGCTGACAATTCAAAACTTCCGTTTTACGAATTCTGAATTTTAAAACGTACGATTACTTCTTCGCAGGCCCTGAGATTTTCTTCGTTTTGTATTTTGGGGTGTGTGTGAGATAAGAAATGTACAAACACAAGTATTACAGACATTCCCAGTACTATGATGTCTGTGAGTGCACAGTGAATAAATAAAAAGGGCCGAGAGAGAGAAATATACGATTGTTAAAAGCAAAATAATGTTCTTTTAAATTCCCCCCTTGGTGCATTTTTTCTTATGAAGCAGCAGCTTTTTCAGCTTGCCTGAATATGAAAGCACTGTTTTTACACTACCTTAGTAATTTTATTTAGAAGCCCTAGGTTCACCTTTAGTTTTAAAAATGATCACTTATGACACAAAATTATTAGCATTCACGTTCTTTCATTTTATTATTCCTTTGACTCCTTATCAAAACAGCAAACATTACTAAAAATTAATAAGCAAGCCTTTGATAGTTGCTTATTTTGGTTAGTTGAATGTCTTTATTTTATTAGGTAAATATACACTTAAATTTATTTTAAAGTAATAGGCAAAATAATACTTTTCTTTCGCTTTGCTAGAGCAAAGTGATTTTTCATTCTTCTCCGTCCGATTCTTTCTCTTTCAGCTGCCACAGCCGACTGACAAGCTTTTACCGGCCAGGGGACTGGTATGCAAATTTTGGATGATTGACACCTACAGTAGAAACCAATCACGCTGGAGTAGGTTGCTGATTGGCTGACAACAATTTGACGTCAAATTGACGTTTTAAAAACCTGACAGCCAATCAAAGCAATCCATGCAAATAAAGGAAGGAGTCGTATTACCAAGGACCGGAGAGACTTGAGTACGCCCCCACGTGTTCAGTAGTGGATGTTGCACAGACGTCTGCATGGTCGTCTGAATAAATGCTACAAAATGTTCAAGTCTACAGGTCGCCTTGGCTTTTTCCAGATTTCTTTGTCACTGGACTATAAACTAAATTTTTTTTAAAAACAAGGATTATGTCGTGCACATATATGATGGTTCATCTAGAAATCTATGTAATGTAACTGTGGACTTCCAACGCACAGAATTTCTCTATTTCCCGCCAACACAGGAACGGCTGTATTTAAATTAATTCTCGGCGAAAGAGGCTGTTTTCCCCATAGATTTCAAAAGGACGAGATTTACAGAGCCTTTCTCTGCAGAAACCCTCTCTAGGCACAGATGGTCAGTAAATTTAGCTTTTTCAGAGAAGTTCCACATGGCACCGCCAGATGGCATAAGGATCCCCTTCCTCTCCACCCCTACCTCGTACCCTGAAAGTAATTCAGAAAAATTGAAAACCGAACACTTTTATATTTTATAACTAAATGAAGTGAGAACATACTTGCACTGTTAAGGAGCTACATATTATGAAAATAAGCCTTGTTGGTTGTTGCTTTAATGTGAAACTTCCTTTTGAGATTTTGCCCGGGAAAGTTTGCAAGTAAAATACCCATCCAGTGAAAGCGTTTGCAAAAATATTTCCTTAAAGCAAGTGCGCACCTTAAGCACAGCACCAAGCGAGTTAAAAAGGTAAGGGTAAGAGGTGGCTGCGTTTCTGAGGTTTAGTTTGCAGGGCCCGTGGGCTTCTTGGGGTTTAAAATGAAATCAAGAGCGAAGCTCAATTTCCCAGCGAGCAGAGCCTGGCCGGAGCGCTGCGGCCGAGGTCGCATCGCAGCTTTCGGATCAACTTGCTGGTAGAGTAGAGTGGCTTTTTTAGGGTTTCGTTTTGGGGTCCCAATTAAAGATAGGCAAACTTTCTTTCCATTCACAAGTCACTGTAGTAGAGGACAGCGCGTTTGTTTTGCCAACCTCGGCGGGGGATTTGGGGGTGGAATCCTGGAAAGAATTGCCCTCCGCTTCTCATCTGCCTCCCATTTTTATATCTGTTTCTGTGTTTGGGCTTATCAGGAACAGCGGGGCTCATGCTGCCCCCACATCAAGGCCAGGCTAAGAGCTAATGGTATTTGCAGAGCGGACAAGGCAGGAAAGAAGAAAATACTGTACTCAAGCTGAGTGACAGGTTTTACAGTTTTATGTGTGCATGTTTACATTTTACAGGTCGATCGCCCTCTCTCTGGGAAACTTCATGTTTTCTTCACTTATTTATACAAGCAGAATAATTGTACACTCACTTTTGATTACTTTACCCTATATTTGTGCATTTTAAAAATTGCATTCAGCTTTTAAAAATAGATCTACTTTAAAAAATCTTTCAGAATATAACTACTGCGCCCTCATTTTACAAAACAGCGAAATCATTGGGTTTACTTCTTTGTGCTGTGTCTGTTGACTTTTGTTTAGCCAGAAACTAATGATTAGGGTGCCGATGTGAATCTAGGTCTCCCCCTGACATCCCAACTGTGGGTTAATTTTCTAGCCTAGCATCAGATGCCTAGGGTCTGCAGGGCAAGAATCTGAACATTTTCGCCAGTCCGGGTTTCTAGTGGCACGCTTCACAAGCTGTAGGAAAACTCCTCCTACCCAGTCACGTATAAGCAAAAACATATAACATTATTTTTTAGCTTAGAATAGCTACTTTGGATTTGTTAGTTCAAGTTGAAACCATACGTTTCTTCTTTTATTCCACTATCTGCACATTTTTTTCTACTCTCGAAGCAAAATATGATCAGAAAGCATCAATACGGAGGCTAAAAGTAAAGCAAGAATTTTAGGGAGCGCTTATTTCCCTTAGGTACTAAGAAGGCCGATGAGGAGAGGCAGATAATTCAGGGAACTTTAAAAAAGACAACCTTAAGTTTCTAAGCACAATCTCGCTCTTTTAATGTTTGTTTTCTGCGCTGCAGAAAACAGAACAAAATGTGTTTAAGCAGATGGAAATGGGGTCTGGGGGCTCTCCAGGCGTCGCCTAGGACCCAGGAACTAGCAGCTCCCTCCCTAATCTCTGCGTCAGTTTCTTTTTCATCCCCACAGTGAAGGCGGGCCCAGGGTGCGAATTTGGCGCCCCTGCGCGGTGGCACGGCCGCACTCCGAGCTGGGCGCGCAGGGTGGACAGGCCCGGGCACTGGGCGGCGGGCGCGAGGGGCAGCGGCCCCTGGGCGAGGGATGTTGCGGTCCCCAGCTCTCCCAAAAACTCAATCTCGGGCGCAAAATTGGGCAGAAGGCCGGAAACCCCGGGGCCACCGCTCCGGGCTAGCGGCCCAGCCGGCTCGGGAAGTCGAGGCTCGACGCCCCCGCCCCCCACCCCTCCCGGCTCCTCTCCCCTTTCAGGGCCTCTTCCGGGCTGAGTGCTGGGAGTGGGCTTCCCCTGTCCAAGTGATTTCGCCAGAGTCCGGCCGGCGCGGCTGTAAATCAGCCTTCCCCCCTCCCGGGGGGCCTCCCTCCGGAGCCGGGGCGGGGACGCGGGGGACGCAGGGGGCGCGGGGCCCAGCCCGCGGCCACACCAGGGCCGCGGCCGCAGCTGGATCGGCCGCCTCCTGCGAGGCGGCGGGGGTTAAACGCCGTGAATCCATCAATCAAGCCCACCGCTGCCCTCCCCGAAACCCGGAGCGCCGCCCGCGGGGCCTGCTTTGTGTCTCGCCCGCCTGTCCGCCCGGGCCTGGGAAGCCGGGTCAGGCTGCTTTGGGGTCCCGGGGGGTGCGGTGCGTTCCCACGAGGGGCCGTGGTGGCCTGAGGCCGCTTTACCCAGTCCCACCCTATAACGGGGACAATTGAGGCCTAGGACACAAATCTTCCAAGCCGCGCGCTCCCTCGTTTGGTCACTGCTTTGGGTCTTCCAGCTGAATAAGGCCAACTCCTTAATCTTTCCCGGCGGCGTGGACCCCCAAACCCTGTCATCCCAGAAAGGGGAGCGTGACCGGGGGGGGGGGGGATTAGTCGTAAGCAACCAGACTCCCTGGGCAAGTCACATCATCTCTCCGGGCTTCAGTTTCTCGTCTGTAAAAAGAGGGGGCTGTTTTAGGATCTGCATTTTTTTGTCCAGCTCTAATGTTCTTTTGTTTGGGACGGAGAAACCTGAACCCTTTTTGCCGGGTGAATTTCCGCAAGTCCCCTTTTCTTCCACGTTAATTTTCGTTACCCTGGCCCCCTCCCTCTTCACGCCCCAGTTCGCCCCGTTGCGTCCCCTAGAGCAGCTCCAGCACAAGGGCAAGACTTCGGAACCTTGGTGCCCCTCAGCTCTGGCGTGTTTGTTTTGGGGAGGCCACCAGGGGGCGATAGAGGCCAAGGATAGAGCAGCAAGGCTCCACAAGGCCCTTCCAAAAGTTTGTCAAACTCGGTGTTAATTCCTTTTTTGAGTTTGTGTGATTCGTAAACGGCGCAGAGTGGTTCATTTTAAGATCCCCCATTTGATCATTAGCGCTAAGGTAAAGGAATGAAGCACAAAGCACTCATGAAGAGCAGGATAGCGCACTCCCAAGGCCCAGTGACAGTGCAAAATGGGGCGAACGTGCAAAATGCTAACCTTAAATGCAACACTTTGGTTCTGAGGCCATGCGCGCTAAGTGGATTCTCGGGCCATGGGAGAGAGCAGTGGAGACAAGGGCCAAAAGGCATCGAAACACTGGGATGCACGTCAGTGCATCTTTTCCTAAGTTTTGCAAATACCGGGTTCATTTGGCGATGTGACTGGGAGGTGGGCTGCTGGGTGGGAGAGTGCAGAGGATAGCAGCGAAGACAGCGGTTCTCCTGATAGGGAGCGGAGGTGGGCAAAGTTCTCACTCTAGCAGCGACCTTTGCCCATCCTGGGAAGTTTCTGTCTGTGTATAAAAGAGCAGAGCCACATCCCTGCTGCTGTCTCCGACAACGGCAGGGTCGGGTTGTCCTTTCATTTGTTTCCCGCGAATGGTTTACAATATGGATTAGCGGGGCCCTGGAGGAAACGGGTTTGTTCACTGCAAACAGCCAAAGGATCTTCAAGAGAACGTGTTAGGCTGAAATATCATCTTTTCCCACATGTGCAAGGCTCTTGGATTGTGTTTGCTTTCAAAATCCATAAATGTTTTTATTAAACTATACCTTTCTTGTGGCCCCTGAGCACATAAAGTACTCGCAGCGTATGTAAACGCTTCCATTTTGGTTCTCCTTTAGGAAAACTTCGTAACTCCGCAGTAAATATTTGCTCTGGGGCGAACCTTGGCAAGCAATAGCTAAACTCCAAAATCTGGTTTCACTGAATGTGTTTGTGTGTACATGTGAATGTCTTAACAGTGTATATATATTGGAAAATTCGCGACAGAGCTTGGTATTTTTACTTCTTTGCTGCGCCGCAGGGAGGTATAATGACTGTAGTTACTTGGGTAACATTTTAAAATTAACCAAATTCTCTTTCAAATTTGATTCTTCCTTGTATGCTGCCAGCCCCCCAAAATCAGGTCAATTAAATAGTCTTACAATGTCACCCTTTATAACATCCTTTAATATTGAGATTTTGGAGGTATACCTTAAAGTAATAAAGTGTAATTTTTGTTTCCTAAACTCTTAGTAATAAGAATGTAAAAATCAAATAAATCATGATTTTTATTGTTCTTTTATGTTTATAGTTTTACTTCCTTTAATGTTTTAATTTGTAAGCCATGCCAAAAAATGTCAGAGAGATAAATAAAGACAGCTCAGTAGTATGGTATGCAGAATCCAGATTTTGGATTCCCATCCCTGAAGAAAAACCTGAATTGAAGTTACCCCTCTGTGATGAAAAAGACTGTATTTTTATGAAGAGTTTGAATCTGCCCGCATTGAATAAATTAAAGAGAACTCTGGAAGATTATTAAAATATGAAAGCTGCCGGAATAGGGTTGTGTGTTAGTCATTTTTCAGGAATAATCAAGAATTATAAACTCAGTTTGACCTCATGAGCCTTGTCAAAGCAACTGTGGAGTTGGTGGCTTCCCTTGTCTTTTTTTTTAAATCACCCTTGACCTCCCTGCATTGCAAAAATATATCCTCTGCCTCGAACGTTGATTATAAGGGTTTTATTTACTCTCATGCTGCTGCAGAGAGAGAATGCAGCTCTGAGCAGGGAGAAAAAGGAACCCTAGGTTCACGATTGCTGTGGGGTGGGCTGGTCACTAAAGTTGGAGTCGTCTTTAGCCAGATAGCCAGCCGAATGCACACTTCTCCACCTCCCTGTGAAAACATCATCCCTGAAAAACATCATGTGAACCTGAGTCACTCTCTGGAGGACCAGCTTCTTGGAGTTTGGTTTGGCAGTTCAGGCAGATATAATCCTTCCTTTCATTTTCCCCTGTCCTTTTGAAGAGCAATAATTTTCAGTCCCCTCACACTGGGGGCCCTTTGAGGGATGGCCTACAGCTACACGGAGGAAGTCCCTTTGGCATGGCCTTTTGGGAGCTGTGAATATTTGAGGCTGTCCCAAATGGGGACTGCGTCCTTTGAATGAAGTGTTACACAGATGTGTGAGCCAATCCCTGGGAGCAGAAGCAGATGTTGGGGAGTCAGAGAACTCTGAGCTATGGGGGCCGTGTCAGTTTGAAGAAAGGCAAGGTTACCTTTAGGTGCAGCGTGTAAGTGCTGTTGCTTTTGAATTGGCCTCAGTTCATCCATGTTTGGAAATAACTGAAATTCTCTGACCACTGAAAGTGTAATCCAACTTGGAAAGGGGCAGAAGAATACACTTTACTGGGGCCGTAGATATGGTGTGGGCGAGCAGTCTGTGCGTATTTGGATCCTGTATCTTTCTAAAAGATGATAGATGGAATATTGACACAATTCTGCAGATTTTTTTCTAGAGCATTTCAGATCAATAGAACAATAATGTGAGCTATATAGCTCATTTTACATTTTCTGGAGGCCACATTTAAAAACAGTGAAAAAAATAGGTGAAATGATTTTAATAATATTTTTTATTTAATGCAATATCTCCAAAATATCATTTCAATGTATAATCAATATAAAGTTATTAATAAGATATTTTACCTTCTTTTTTTCCTTTCTAGGTCTTCAATACCTTGTGTGTATTTTATTTTGTTTTATTATATTTTATTTTATTTTATTTTATTTTTTGAGACAAGGTCTTGTTCTGTTGCTGGGGCTAGAGTGCAGTGGCGTCATCATGGCTCACTGCAACCTCAAACTCCTGGGTTCAAGAGATCCTCCTGCCTCAGCCTCCTGAGTAGTTGGGACTACAGGGGTGCAAGCCACCACACCCAACTACTTTTTAAATTTTTGGTAGAGACAGTATCTCACTGTGTTGTTCAGGCTGGTCTCAAACTCCTGGCCTCAAGTGATCCTCTCAGCTTGGCCTCCCAAAGTACTAGCATTACAGGCACTGGTGTGTATTGTACACTCAGAGCACATCTCAATTTGGTCAAGGCACATTTCAAGTGCTCAGTAGCTGCAGTGCCAGTGGCTACTGTAATGGATGGCGTAGTTCTTGATGGTACCAGTTCTAGATGGGCAAGTTGCACATACAAAGTCACTAACAGATTTCTCACCACATTTCCATAAGATCAATAGAATTTTTAAGTATCAGAGAAAAGGTTGAGGAAAATAGATTCTAAAACAAAAATATATATTTAATAGTGTCATTTTAGCTCTGAGGCCCCAAGTCTTGAATTAAGGAATATCTAGTGTTTGAAAGAAGTAGCTGATACCTTTTAGTGATTTTATTCTATGTTAAAATATATATTTTTAATTATAAAAATGAATCCATATTCATTACAGAACACTTAAGACAATACAAAGTATAGAAAATAATAAAAATAATCTATAATCCAACCACTTATAGATAATCACCATTCCAAGTTTTGCGGTATTGCTGTCCTTATATGCAGATTTGTTTCATAGTTGCAGTTATACTGCAAATACCCTTGTATATCTTGATTTTATTCCTTTAACATTATATCACAAGCATTTCTATTTGTCGTTAAAAATAAGAACAATTTTTAGTGTCTGGATGGTATTTCATCAAATGGGTAAGCCACAGTGTCCTGAAGTTGGTGACTTTTGGTAGGGGAGGGGTTGCAGTAAGCTCACTAAATGACAATCAGGAGAAAAGGGTATTTTATGGAAAAGTTGCCCTATGGTGTGGCCATACTCATCCCTTATATCGCGGGCTTTTCTTCCTTCTAGGACTGTCGTCACGCCAGGCAACCAGGACCCTTTCTACACTTATGCTTATTTTTTAGAGGAAATATCTTAGAAAATAAATCCCCTCCTTCCCACCCACTCACCCACCCAATCAATACAGATATTTGGTTACCACATCGACACATTTGGATTATGACTCAAGGGTAAAAAGCAAACTTTTCTAAAGGGATTTAGAACTGAAAACAAGAACATTTTAAAGATCCTCCTACAGTGTTTTATTTCTATTGTTAAATCCATGTCCCCCCGCCCCCCCGCAAGCTATCACAGCACCCAGTAAGTACAGGTACTGGGCCACCCTTGCTTAAGTCATAGTTGGATTTATTTTTGCTTCCCTTTTTGGCCCTCTTTCCCACCATTTGTCATTTTCACAGGCTTTAGTGACATAAATCTTGTGGAATGTTGGCTATGCACATAGCATGAAGGATTCAGACTCTCCCATTTCAGGCTGGTTGGCCAATGTAAGCAGCCGAGGGTGGTGGAAATTGGGGACAGATAAGGCAGGGAGGTAGAGGGACTCTGGAAAGAACATGTGGTGTATGTAAATGACAGCTTTAAGGTTGAGGGGACTGTGAATGACTGATGATAACAATAGAGCCCACCGGAAGCTGCACGACTATGAACTGTTATGATATCAGCCGGGCGTGGCGGCGCACGTCTGTAGTCCCAGCTACTCGGGAGGCTGAGGCAGGAGGATCGCTAGAGCCCAGGAGTTGGAGGTTGCAGTGAGCTGCGATGATGCCACTGCACTCTACCGGGGTGACAGAGTGAGACTCTGTCTCAAAAAAAAGAAAAAGAGCCATTTTCCTTGAAGAATTTGAAGGCACACAAGTACTGGGGGAATTTTATTAAGCTGGTAAATATGGATACAAGTTTACTTAAAACCAGTGGCTCTTCTCTCTCTCAGTCATGCAGAGTTTATGCTTTTTTCTCTTAAGCTCTCTTTGGCCCGAGCAATTCAGGGCAGGGAGTTTGAAGGGTATTTTGTTTCTGATGTGGACACTCTGAAAAATAGTAGACCTTTTAACATTGCACTGACAGCCACTCTCAGGGCTAATATAATTGATGTATTCATAGGAGCTTAAGCAAAATAGCTTTTCAAAAGGGAGAAAAACTTGTCTTTTTACCTAAGCACTGACCGATTTGTGGTTTGGATGCTTACACGAGATATTAAACAGAGTCGATGGAAAAGGTTTGTTCGCCTCAAGTCTGACTTTCCCTCATCTTGTAATTTTTGGCCTCGAGTCAAATTTTTGTCCATTCCCCTGCACTCCTTGGGTTGAGGCCAGCGCCACGGGCTTGCTCTCTCCATGGTGTTGACAGAGTGTTTTTCAGCTGTACCAAAGGCCACAGATTTTATGTCAGACTTCAAGATACACAGCTTGATAAACATGTCTGCCTCTGGCGATTGGCAGCATTCTTTCTGGAAAAGAAAACAAAAATTGTTTTACATAAATAAGGAAAGTGGTATGAATAGCATAGAATAACACGACTTTGAAGGTGTGCCTGAGTCCTGCTTTCTTTGCAGTATGTTTTCTCTTTGGTTAGATTTATTTTTGAATACTCTTTTCACCCTACCACCATCTGATTGCTTTCATCAGCCATATGTGTCTGGTTGTATAACAAATAAACAAATCAACAACTGATTTGTTTGGAAAATTGGATGATGGTAAATACCTCCAGGACGGGTGTTTTGAAAAAGTATCTTGGCTTTACACGGCTAATTTATTTTTCATGCTGGATGAAATGGCTGATTATTGTTAACTTCGTTCATTCACTATAGTTTAAAGAAACTCTATGATGCTACATCTCTCTGATATTTTCTGAGTTTTCTTTTTTTTAAACATTCACTTTTTTTTTCTTGGCCAGGTGTCTTGTCACTAAATTTGGGTAAGGAATCAGTACATGTGTATGACACAGAACTCAGCTCTGTGTCAGCCAGAAAACTCATCTTTGTAGGGCTGCAGCCAGCTCCTTACAGATTCCCACAATCAAGGCACTGGATAAATTCACCTGGCAATTTCTTATAAAAATCAGAGGGGGTTCTTAGTTTACCACCTGGACTTCAAAGTCTGTTGATGGGAAGGAAGAAGGAGGAACACACCCTGATGGTCAGCATCCTCTTTCAAAAGCTGCTTTGCCATTGAGCAGATGCCCTGGAAGCCTGAAGGGAAGGCTGACTTCTTCAGGTTGAACTTCCCTTTGGAAAACCGATGAGATGCTGACGTTCTCTTCAGCAAGGCTGTGTGGACGGGACGGCCTAGGGCTGCGGTTCCCAACCCCCGGGCTGCACAGCAGCGCCGGTCTGTGGCCTGTTCGGAACCGGGATGCACAGCAAGAGGTGAGTGGCCGCGTGCAAATCTTCATCTGTATTTATAGCTGCTCCCCATCACTCGCATCACCGCCTGCGCTTTGCCTTCTGTCAGATCAGCAGCACATTAGATTCTCATAGGAGCGTGAACCCTACTGTAAACTGTGCATACGAGGGATCTAGGGTGCAGCTCCTTATGAGACTCTGATGCCTGATGATCTGAGGTGAGGCTGAGGTGGTGATGCTAGCACTGGGGAGTGGCTGCAAATACAGATTATCCTAAGCAGAGAGGTTTGACTGCACAGAGACCATAATAAATCAATTGCTTGCAGACTCATATCAAAACCCTATCAGTGACAATGTAATAATAATAGAAATAAAGTGCACAATAAATGTAATGCACTTGAATCATCCTGAACCACTCCCCCTCCACCCCTTGTGCCCTGCAACCCCGTTGTGGAAAAATTGTCTTCCATGAAACCAGTCCCTGGTGCCAAAAAGGTTGGGGACCGCTGGCTTAGGGCAGCCCGGGGAGCCTCTCCAGCGCCACCTGCCAGCAGGATCAATACCACCTCACCTGGATGCAGGCGGCTGAAAGGCCAAGTCACATGGCGACTGCTCTCAGGATTCTTCATCACCCCTCCCCCAGACACTTCTGCAAAGTCCAGGGCCAGGCCTCTGATGTCATTGCAGGCTTATGATTAAACACCAGCCTGAGATCAGCCCAATGACAGAGAATCATCAGTAATGGGTCTGAGAGGGGTTTCAAGGCCCCGGGTAATATGTTATTCATTACCAATGTCCGTTGAGGGACTGTGACCCTGTCTGCTGGTTGGTAGCACTTTATGTGACACCTCCCCAGGGTCACTGCAGAAGCTCATGGCTACAGAATGCAGTTTTTGTTTGATGAGTGGAGGTGTGCTGTAAACATGTGATGTTAGTATCTTATCAGGTAGCAGAGATCGGTAGAGATGAAACAATTAACCAGTCTTAAGCAACTTTAGAGAGCTGCATCAGAAGTGAAAATGGCTATTGATTTGTAGACATGGTGATTCATACGTATATACATGTGTGCATGTGTATCCATACTATATATTAAATATATGTATATTGTTTTTTGATGTTTTGGAATGAGCTTTGAATTTAGGACATCTTGTGTGCACCAATTCTGTGTGCAGAGGGCAGGGTTCCTAACCTGGGGTGTGTGCTTGGTGGTCCATGGTAGGCCTCAACAAGGTCTGAGAACCCCTGCAATTGTAAGTGAATTTTTGCATGGGGGGCTAAGCTCCTAACCTCTCCCCGCTTTTTCAGTTATCTGTAAGATGGGGGATAATATCTGCTGCGTTGGGTTAGTGTGAGGATTAAAGGAGAAAATGCACATCAAGCACTTCACACAAGGCCTGGCCCCAAAGTGCTCTCTCAATATTAGATGTTATTGTTATAATTATTGCTATTGTTATTATGATATGCCTATATGAATTTTAATTGGGTATAGAAGTCATAGATTTTTACCAGGTTTGCAGAGGAAACTTTGAACCAAATAGGTTTGGAACCACTGTCTTTGATACATAGAGCCACTGGAGAATAAATCTTTTACAGGATCACACTGACTTTGTCAGAAGTGGAAGATGAAGACATGTGATTTGTGACCAATCCGGGGAAATTCCTATGGTCCCCAGGTCCACAGGAAGCCAGAAGACTCTGCCAAGGTTTATGTCACTGCTGTTTTTCTTCTACCTTCTATTAGTTGAAAAAAATTTTTTTCTCACTCTTTCCACTGTTTTTATTTTCTCTGAATAAAGTTCATGGAGGCATAGCTATCTCTTTTGTGTATAAACAAAGCCTGTTTTCCTACATCTTGCATCCTTTTGGTGTTTTGGCTATTATTATAATATAATAATAATAATACCTTTTTATCATTTAGTTTCATTTCATAATTATAAGATATAAATTTCAACTGTCAACTGCAGCTGTTCATGTGACATAAGTAAATGTTGTTATTTCCATTTTGCAGGTTTGCAAACTGAGCCAGAGGAGGGCGAATTTTTTATATACGTACTAAGTCAGAAATAGTTACTCTTGATTCAGGTTATGCCAAACCCATGCACCAAGTAAAACATCACGAAGGAGACTTTCTGCACTTTAGTCACCCTAGAAATCGATTTACAACAAACTCTGTTGGGGAGGAAGTATCTCTCTCCTGTCATAAATCTTTAGACCTTGTAGATATGACTGAATGGTTGAAACTACACTCCTGATAATCTCCATGCTTTTTCACATAGAAATGAAGAGCCGTAGCTGTGAAAGTTACAGAATACCAAATTACAGGTAGTAAAAATAGACAGTAAAGTCCTTCATCTAAAAATTAACTTAATTGCTTGAGGAAAGATATGGCTATAAAGTTAAATGGTGTAATTTCATGGATGGAAATGGCTGTCCTTTCTTATATTAAAAATTTACCTTAGGACATAATTACCTCTTCACAAAGCCAATTCTTAAATGGGAAACATTCCTCTGGCTGGATATTCTTTCCATTTTTGGGGGGCCCCTGTGGAATAGTGCTACTCTAAGATCCGGGGGAGAAGTGTCAGTGTTCAGAAGCAAAGCTCCTCAATGAAAGTCTTGCTGGAGACTGGCCTCGCCCATCATTGTCTGTTCTCATCCTGAGGCAGCACGCCAGCTTTCCACCCTGTGGAATTTTGTGGGAATTCTCCTCTAAGAGGATGTTCTAGGGGGTGAGAAACTGACCCAGTGTGCAAGGGGCCCTCTGCTGTAGCTGCCAAGATGACCAGAGGGATTCTGGTGTAGACAACTCACTTTGGCTTCCCTTGTATCTTCTAGCTGACTTTAGAGCCCAGTGCTATTCTGAATGTAGGACACTGTGGTGTACAAGCAAGATGGTAATTCAAGATCATTGTGCAAATGGCATTATTTTCCCTTCTGCAATAGCACTGTTTCTCTCTGGGATTTACTTCATCAAGTCTTCCTTGTGTTCACTGTTCTTCATTGCCCCATAGAAAAGTCTGACATTGATTTTTGTCCGAATTTTTCTTTTTATCAAGGAAACAAAGGCCTTTTGTGCTCTTCTAATCTTAATCAGAGGGGCAGTTGCATGCAAGAACATGGTGACTTATAATGCTGAGTATTTGTGCTTGTGATGGTCCCTGAGTCTCAGAGACAGAAGCCGGAGCTGCTACGTTCATTTGCGCTGCATTTATTGAGCCCCTGCTTCATGTGCGGCGCTGTCCTGGGCCCCATGGAGACTGTGCGGAGGAATGGGACCTCATCCTGCTCTCAAGGGTGGAGATGAGGTGATGAAGATGAGGCTGTGCATGTGGAGGCACACAGGCATGCCCAAAAATGGTGTGTTGGGAAGGGTAGGAAATTCCTATGGAAGGCCAGAGTCCAGAGAGATCGCTTCTAGCTTTTACATGGGACAAGGCTTCTTGGAGGAGGCGGCATTTAACTAGGAGAATAGTGTGGGCAAATCCAGAAAAGGCAGTACCAAGTGGAATGGGATTTGGACTTCATCTTCCTTGAAAGAATAGCTCCAGGTACGTGTATTCTTTATGGAAAGTAGGATGGAAGAATGACCTGAGTGAACCTTACTTTCAACCTCCAGCTCTAGATCCTTTTGTGCAAGGCACGTGACTTTCAAGCAAGAAAGTATAAAAATAAAAAATGCGAAGCAGAAGAGCAAGTCTGCATAGGCGCTGTGGACCTTAAAGGGCATCTCTTCCACGTTCCCTGAATGACAGGGCAGTCATTCATCAGGTCGTCACTCCAGCTAGATATAATCTTTGAAGTCAAAAAACATGACCAAAGTTTCAAAACCCTCCATTCCCCAATGGCTGTCATGTGGCCATTACTTATTTACAGAAGGAATCGCAGTGGAATAAAGCAATCACTCTTTCCCGGAAAGCAAGAAGGATGCATTTCCTGGCGCTGTAAATAGAACCTCTGTGAGTCTCTGGCCACCCCCTCTCCTCAGCTGACCGCAGTAACTGCCCTTGTCTTTTGGGCAGGAATAATGAATGGGGCAAGTGTAGGTTTGTGGCTTTTGAGCAGCTAGAGTGAAACTGCTTGTCCATTTCAGCTTTCACCTAAACCACTGGGACACTTGCTTCCTGAGTCAGTGGTGATCCTGCAATGCTAACAAAAGACTCACATTGATCATTGCCCTCTAGTAATTGCTGCCAGTGTGAGGCTGTCCCTTACAACTTGTTGACATCTCTTGACAATTTAAATATAGCCCATGCTAAAGGCCTGAAGCCATCAGAATGCAGGGTGAGGAATGAAAAGGCAAATAGGAACTTTTCTAGCAACCTCAAGTGCAGGGTACAAAAAAGCATCTCCAGTGATGACATTTTAATTGTGCATTAGGAGCCTTTTCAGTGGAGCCTCCAGGCTCCGCTTGTGCCAAGAGGTTGCTGGTAGGCTAAATCCCAGTAGTTCCTGTAATACTTTGTAAATAAGAAATCAGGAGGCAGTGATATATCCATTAGCACATAAACATCCCCTTGGATTTTAAAACAAAGGCGTGTTAGGAACTACCAGAAGGAAAGGTTTCATACCAAGGGTGCCGGTGGAAGTTGGCAGCTGCATCTGGAAAAGCACTTTGCAACTCAACTGCACGCTATGCTCAGCAAACTGTGACCAGGGCTCAGCAAACTGTGGCCGTGGCCCAAATCCAGCTCCATGCCTGCTGTTGTCAATAAAGTTTTACTGGAACACAGCCATGCCCATTTGTTTACGGATCGTCTATGGCTGCTTTCCCTCTACAACAGCAGAGCTGAGTAGTTGGACAGAGCCTGCGTGGCGTGCAAAGGTGAAAATATCTGCCAGCTGGCCCTTTGCAGAGCAAGATTGCCGACCACTGCTCTAGATTAATGCACGAGTCCCAAGGATGATTTTCATCTGAAGTCACCAAACTGAGCTTTTTGTAGGAGATTCTGTAATCTTAGAAAAGACATGCAAATAAGTGTGGGCTCTGAGGCCCAGAAAGCTGGGCTTGAGAAAAACAGGACTACAGCCTAGCCTTAATATGAAAACTCTAACACTCGTCTGGGTCATTCTCATTTTATTTCCCTAAGATACTAGTGCTCGTAGCTAACAGTTCCAGCCTCCCGTGACTTTAGGGATCATGGGAAAACCGGTGGAATTTTATTTCCCTTGGAGCCTTCGCAGTCTAAACTACTGATTCTGAAATGGAAGTGTAAAAGTGGAACACCAGCTTTTGATTGGTGTTTGGTTTAGATATGACTATAAAAATTCCCAGTGCCACAGGTAGATTTAGGAGAAGTTAAGCATGCTTGTTTTCACATTTCATAGTTAAATTCAAACTTTCTGGAATGCTTAGAGAATGAATTCTTTACAGCTGGGAAGGAATCAACCTTTAAAGGACCAGAATGCTATAATTGTTAAAATTGTCATAGTTGTTTGGGTGGAAAACTCTAAAATGTTCTATACTCTTTTACTATAAAAGTCCCCAGTTTAGGTCTGTCACCAGCACAGAAGCTGAATGGAGAAACAGCACTAGAGGCTCCCCTTCCTTGATTTCTTCCATTTCCCACCTCTCAACCTCATAAAACTCTCACATACAGAGAGAACATGTCCTTTGCCTTGGATGAAAAACCAGTGGGTTGTGTTGAGAAAGATTCTGAGGATGTATCCAGGAGCAGTAGGAAAAAGCTCCATGACCAATGACTGATATCTGTGATAATTCAAGAGGGAGAGTGATGGCAGCTCATACTGCATAGTTGTTATTCTTGCTCTGTGGTTTCAAGGGCTGTGGAATGGCAGGGCAGTCTTCTGCTTCTTTGTTATCAGCTCCCTTCTCTGTTGTCAGTAGGTCTGGGCTCAATGTTCCCAGCACTGGGTCTTTTCATCACCTCTTATTCTGTTACCCCATTACTCTATTTTTATTTCCTTCTATATTTATTTATTTTTGGTTCCTCTAATTGTAAACACCTCTCTTGTGAAGTCTATCTTTTTTAGACACTTCTGGTCTAAATTAATTAAGGGGGCTCCTTTCTGCTCCTCAGGGCCAGTGCACACAAGTGTGCAGACTGTGACCTGGACAAGGTGGCCTGGGCAAAAGGTGGGTTGGAGGCTTAGATCTAGAGTGGGCCCAGCCCTTTCACGTTAATTAGTCTGCATTCTACTTTAAGGCAGGGTTTTCTGTTTTCCTCTTTTTCATTCTTTTTTATGCTTTACTCATAAATTCCTATTTTATTAAATGGATTTAAATCCATTTGTTTTGATGCTCAAATTTCCCCAGATTTGGCCAGTAGGAACCCTTTCAAATTGGCTCCTGTGTTCTTTTGACATATTGCTAACATTTTGTGAGTACTTCCTTACTTTCTGGCATGACAAAATGTTCAAGACTCATCTTTACCTCCCCGTCCCAGCCCTGGAATCAACCATTTCTCCAAGGCTCCTTTTAGTTAGGAATGGTATTTAGAAACCAAGACTGGGGTGCTAGGTGTGCTCACACCTAAATGGACTGTAATTGCTTTTAGGATTTAAAAAAAATTTAAAAATTTTAATGACATCATGAGTTTATATTGATACTTCCAATTCCAATCCAACTCCATAAGGTTCTTCCTTGCTATCCTCACTCTGTTTTTGTATTTCTTTTCTTTATAGTTAGAACCCTGGCTCCCAACAACCCCAACTTATTTACTATGTTATAACCATAACATTTATGTACTTATTCATGTCTTCATCCTTGTTTTAATCCTAGCTCTACAATTGTATATTAATATATTAAATACTCACCATCAGTCCTTTTGCCAAAGTTCCCCTAGTCATCTCTTGGTTGAATGAGTCTCATCCTGTAGTACATCCCTCAGCAATAGCAGGTGTTTCATTACCTTTCAGACCTGAAAGCTTCTCCTAACATTACTTCTTGCTTGCAGATTTGTAGGTCAGCTCTGGCTTGCTTTGGGTCTGCTGGGCTCTGCTGGGCTCCACATTTCTTTCCATTCCAGGATGTAGGCTGAAGGAGCAGCCCCTATTTGGAACACTCTTCTTATGGCAGAGGGCAGGAACAAAGAGGTTGACCCAAACTATTCAAGCACATTTAAAGCTTCTGCTTAGATGTGGTGTGCTTACTATTTGCTCACACTCTGTTGGCTAAGGCAAGGCCCCTGGCCAAGCTTCCCAGTGGGTCCAGGAAGTACACTCCTCCCATGTGGAAGCACGGCAGAGGTGAGGAGTGGCTAATACTTTTACGGAAAAGGGAGATGTTAAAATGCTCAAGTGCAAAGTAAATCTTCAAGTGGGAGATTTTGTTTAGCAGAATTTTTCAAATTAATGGACCACAAACACTTTCCTTGAGGTACATCTTTCAGCACTCATGTTCCCTGGAGAACACTTTGGGAAATGCTGCTCTGGTCCATCTTGAGGTGTTAGAACTGACTTTAGGAAAGACATTCCTTTGAAAGTCTGGGTGAATGGAATATATGGAGTTCTGAAACTCCTGTTTCAGTGAGTGAGAAGCAGACATTAAAACCTTCCCACATCAGGGAGTACAATACCATTTTATCAGCTGATACTTCTTCAGCCCCAAAGAGCTGTCAAACATAGATTTGGAAAACAATCCTTAAGTTCACGTGCTTTCTGATCCTTGTGGACCATCAGTGATGTCTTTAGGTATCATCCCTGCCACCAAGCATCTTTATTTTCTTCTTTCAAATAATCTGTTGCTAAGGAATTATCATTTGTTATGTATTTCTTTAAATAATAAAACCAAGAATCTCCATCTGGTTGTTTTTATGTCTCTTTCTGGATGATTATTGTCTTTTCTGGTATCAGGTATGTGAGCAATAAATTGCTTTTAATGATGACGAAAAATTGCTTACTGAGCATGTGATGTGTGCATGGCAGGGTGCCTCCTTCATTTGTGGGCTTTGGCTACGTGGAAAGGAGAGAAATAAAATTTAAATCAGGAACACTTATTCTTTCTTTATAGTATAAGGTAAGTGTCTCATAACCTTGAAGTTATGAGATGCAAGGTTATTGGCTAAAAGATAGGATGGAAACAAGGGTGTTCTCATTTTAGTGTCCAACTTGGGGGTGCACTTGAGTGATTTATTGTTTGTCTTCTGATATTAGTCTTTAGCCTTCTTATCTGCGAAATGAGTGATACCACATGGAGTGATGAAGAAGTTCTGCCAGTGAAGACCAAAGAGAAGAGAGAAGTTTTGCAGGACAGAAATGTGCCCCAGAGTGTAGTTTGTCGCGTTTATTTCTTTTTATCCCAAATATGTCATCTTCCAATCCTTATTTTTCAAATTTTTTATTGTAAATGTATATATAACATGAAATTAGCTATTTTAACCACTTTTAAATGTATAATTAGGTAGCATTAAGTACATTCACTATGTTGGGCAACCATCATCATTATCAATTTCCAGAACTTTTTCATAATCTTAAACAGCAACTCTGTACCCATTAATATAAACTCCCCACTCCCCCTACCCTGGGCCCCTGGTAGCCTCTGTTCTACTTTCTGTCTCTATGAATTTGCTTATTCTAGGTATCGAATAGAAGTGGAATCATATAATATTGTCCTTTTGTGTCTTGTTTATTTCTCTTCACCTAATATTTCCAAGGTTCACCCACGTTGTCACACCTAAAAAGGAAGCAATATGATTTTTGCCTGTGCACTTAGCTTAGATGTGAATCAAATTGGGCCTCACCCAGGAGGTGTCAACAATTTCTAATTTAGTGAGGTTGGACTTGTCTTGGTCTCATAAGGTAGTTTAAGTTGGGTTTAAACAGATTTACACAAAACTCTAGTGCAATATTAGTAGGATTCAAATAAATTAGAACTTCATTCCATTTTAAGGCTGAATAGTATTCCACTGTATGTATATATCACATTTGGTTTATCCACCTGTCTTTAATGGACACTTGTGTTGTTTTCACCTTTTAGCTATTGTGAATAATGCTGCTGTGAACTTTGGTATATAAGCCAAGCCTTTTTTGGAGGGTTCCTGTCCATCTCTGAAGTCTTAAAGTTCTGGTACTCAGCTGGGCAGAGGTACAGTATATGGTGAGTAAAAAAGGGCAATTGGCAAATGGTTAAAGTTCTGGCTTGGATTTTTTTTCTTTTTTTAGACAGGATCTCACTCTATTGCCCAGGCTAGAGTTCAGTGTCGTCATCATAGCTCACTGCAACCTCAAACTCCTGGGTTCAAGCAGTCCTCCTGCCTCAGCCTGGGAATACAGGTGCACATGACCACATCCAACTAATTTTTAAAATTTTTTATAGAGACGGGGTCTCGCTATGTTGCTCAGGTTGGTCTCAAACTCCTGACCTTAAGCTACCCTCCTGCCTCTGCCTCCCAAAGTGCTGGGATTACAGGCGTGAGTCACTGCGCCCAGCCTTGGCTTGATATTTTATATTTATAGTTTAGTTTCTTTCCCTTTTTTCTCAGGGCAGATCTTTTCCTGGAATCAAGTTCAGCTCCTAGAATCACCTCAGTGTGGTGGTTGGTGAGTGTGTGATGGGTAGCCCCCAGCAGACGAAGCCATAAAGCCAACTGAATCCTGCCCTTTTACATATTAACCGGCCATTGGCTGTTGTGGGATAGAAAGTATTACAACTGAGTGGCAGTTGTTTAATATTCTAATTACATGAGCTTTCTGTGTTCTGGTTTTGCTATTTAACATATTAGATTTCATAATGTGATTGAATTTGTATGCTGGAACCATGTTTATTAACAGAGACTGACACGGTTCTCCTAAGAATTTATGTTAAGCTGACTGCAGTGATGTGGGAAATCTATGGTGATAGTTTAGAGGAGGCTGGAGCCCATACTGACTAGAGCCCTTTCCGTTTAAGTTTTCCAAGAAAATTTCTTGGAGATGAAATCCACGTTTTCACTCATTTGGGCATATTGTGTGATGATGGATGTGAGACGAGGGAAGACTGGCTCAAAAATAGGGGCTTGCAGAGGTTAAAAGTCAAAGGAATTGCTGTTTTTAAAGAGATTATCCAAGGGGGAGCCACAAAAAAAGCACTTAAACAGTCTGATTTTATTATCGTTTTCTCTCACAATGCCTTCTTGGTCGTGGGTATAAATACATACTCATTAGCAGAAGTTTCAGGCAGATACAGTATTTTCTCTGGAGAATAACTAAGGTCTGCTCATTCCAAGCGGGGTAACTGGTCTAGAGCCACTTTTCAGGATAGTTATGGGCTAACAGGGATGGCAATGTGATTTTTGCCTCTGCAGTCAGCTTAGATCTGAATCAGAGTGGGTTTCACCCACAAGGCTTCAACAATTTTTAATTTAGTGAAATTGGACTTGTCCTGGTCTCATAAGGTGGTTTAATTTGGTTTTAAACAGATTTATGCAAAACTCCAGTGTACTATTAGTAAGATCCAAATAAATCAGGACTATAGTCATTTTCATCTTCTGGGAAATTATGGTTATGAACTAGCAGAGAGAATCTTTATGGTTAAAAATTATAAAGCAAACCGATGGGTTCTGCCCCTAACCAGGTTTCGATTTTAAGAATTATTATATATTAATTTTTTAAAGTTATGAATAGAATTAATTATGAAGATAATCTTACAAAAAATATTGAAAAGAGAAAAATTACCCATACCCTAAGGTAATCTAATACCCTAAGGCAGCTACTAATGTATTTTGGCATAATTCTTTATCGTCTTTTTCCTCAGTGTAACTATTTAGCTATTTGCCTTTATATATTTGGTGTCATAATTTAAGGACAGTTCTGTATCTTGTTCTTTTCATTTAATATTGTATGAAAACATTTCCCATGTTTCTATTCTACATTGTCTTCACAGCCATAATTTTAAGTGGCTTAATGGAAGGAAAGCATGTAATGTAGAACATTCTGCTCACTTCCAGTTTTAAACTAAACTAGACCATGGGCATTTGCAGATTTACCATTCAAGATTTTAGGTATTCTCAAGCAATCTGAAGGTCCTTGGCATGTGGTAATTAGTAATTATAATGAAGCATTTGGGGAAACTGAATCACAAGATTGGAGTCCAGGAGCTAGCCAACTAGTCCATGAACTGATTGCTCAATATCAAGATATTAACATAGTTTGTCTATTCTCTATTTGTCCCCTATGCATTTTATAGGGGAAATTATTGTATTAGTTAATTTTTACTGCATAACAAACCATCCAAATCTTAGAGGCTTAAAATCATAAACATTTATTATTTAGCTCATGATTCTGTGCCTGGCTGAGACAACTGGAGAGTTCTGGTCTGGGCCAACTCGTCTGGAGCTGGAAGGTCTAAGATGGACTCGATCACATAGCTGGCTTGGTAGGCTGTTGGCCAGAGTGCCTTGGTTTTTCAGCACGTGACTCTTCTAGCAGGCTAGATTGGGGTCATTTGCCTGATGGTGTCATGGTTTCAAGTGCAGAAGGAGAGGGCAATATTCATTCACAAGCATTTTTTCTAGCATTGTTTGCTTGCATCCTATTTTGTATTTGCATCATATTTGCTAATGTTCTGAAAGCCAAAGCAAGTCATGTGGCCAAACCCAGATCAAGGGATAGAAAAATAAACTCTACCTCTTGAGGGGTGGAGCGGCAATATCACATGGCAAAGAAGCATGTATACAGGAATGGAAAGAATTATTATAGTCATTGTACCGTTTAGCATGGACGGTTCTCAGGTTTAATGCTTTGGGTTTAGACAGACATGTAGGGTTTTTAGGAGAAGCATTACTTGCTCCAGTGGAGTGGCAAACCACTTGTATGGTATGTTTCAGTGACAATGAGTGTGACTTATTGCCCAAGTATTGCCTGGCCATCTGAGCACTGATGACAGAAACATGATTAGGAGAGGACAAATCTTCATTCTTTAGTTAGATGTGGGGCTCAGAATCTAAGTACCCTTGGGAGAGAGAACACACCAACTCACGTTTACATTAAGTTATAAATGCCTGATGTGGTATTTTCTAGGAGCAGGTGTTCACAGGGGGAAGCAAGATGTCGTTGGGGACCTAAACATGTGTTTGAAGAGATGGTAGTGAAAAATGGAGATTGGGATGCTAATGACAAGCTTCACTTTTAAACATTTTGGGTAGGGCAGTGCTGCCCATGGAGGACTTGGTTGATGTGTCTTAGTTGAGAGCTTTTTTGAATGGGGAATCTGTTGTTTCAGTACTGTGTTCCTGCAGCTATTCCTGCTTGTGAGGATGTCAGGTGTAGGGGCCTGAAAACAACTGGGGACTTGTGGGAAGGGAGAGCCTGTAGCCATGGTCGGGGTGGGGCTCTGGTGTAACAGGCGTTGGCTTAGACCAATGGGAATGTAGAAACAGATGAATAGGGCAGAGATCCTTGGGGGTAATGATTAAATAAGCATAGTCTTCAAGTGGAGGTGGCAGGGAGTTTGGGGAGTTGATCTGGTGGTGGGCTCGGTAGAAGGCAAAAGTAACATAAGGGGTGGAGGTAAAGAGAAGAGAAATTAAGAAGGAAAGCCCTCATGAAATGACACGTTTAAAGATAAATTAATTAAAGATAGAAAAGGTAAATCTAACTTTCTTTTAGAAATAACATAGGTAATTCACATAGCAGTGGAGATGATTATTCAGAATCACCATGAGCCTCCTGGCTTTTGCAAGATAGCCAACGAGAGTCCCAGAGCTTAAAGGGGCCCATCTATACTACCAAACTGGGTTTCCACTGACACCGACATAAAACATGTAGAAAAATATTAACATTTCCTATTCAAACAAATAGGATATCGTCTGGGGACACAGGCTTATCTAATTTTCTTTCGAAAAGATAACATTTAAGAAAGCACAGAGTTTAAACAGGAAAAACACTTTGCACAACGTGACCCACTGATCCAAACTCGGGTAGTCCTTGCTGCCCGAGGAGGACAAGCACAACATTGTCTCAACGATGAAAAGAAAAACATCCTCTGATTTTCTAAGTTTGTTCTGAACCAATTCTTGGTTGGAATCTAAAGATGTATTTTCTTTTTCCTTCTCTTGCCTCCCTTCTTAATTTTTTTAACCTATTTTTTTATGGAGCTAAGTGGATGTTGAAACAGTGATGTTAAGAAAGAGTACATTTCCTATGTAAACAAACACAACCCAGCTTAGGGAGAAAGGAACGCAGTCTTGTCAACCCGAAAGGACCCAGCACATGGTAATTTTTGTAATTGAAGTATCCCAGGGATTCCAGGGTATATGAACAATCCATAAAACGGGAATGGGACCACACAAAAACACACCCGTGGCTCCAGGCGGGCACGTTTGAAAATAAGCAGAGCTTTAGGAGTAGGAAGCCGGGGGCTTGCATCAAATGATCTTTATAAATGCCCCTTTAAAATTAAAGTCCTCTCTAAGCTTCTTCCAGGTAAAAATGTTGTTCAGTAGGGCTGGAGGCTGTGAAAGCCAAGCAAACAGCGAGAGGAAGACAAAAAGGGTGGTGAGGTCATGACCTTGAGACTTTTGTTTTCTTTCTCAAGGTCTTTTATATGCATCGTTGCATTACAAGTCTTAAGCCTGAGATCCCAACTGGATTTATATCCTAGGAGAACTTACTATGTTCAAGGCAAAGAACTGGGTGGTTTTATACACGTTCTGTCATTTGGATTTCTCAAAGACAACATCTAATCATCCCCAGAGAAATTGTAGCTGAAAAGGCGGGATGGTGGGAGACTTCTTAAATCTATTCTAGAAGCAGTCGTGTTTGGAAGTTATGCCACCATTAAGGGGACTTTCTTGCCCACCTGTTGGTACAATCCTTGACTGTCCGAATTCTCTAAATAACTATAACTGGAGCAATCAGATAATTAAAAAAAAAAAAAAAAAGCAGGAGAGGCATTAATGTTCTAAAATATAGATCTATCTGTGATTCTTGTAGTTTTCATTATAATTCCAGGTGAAGTGCCATGGGGACCAGAATCCAGACAAGTATTTTGGCAACTCCAAGGACTGGCAGAACGTAGAAAGGAAAAGAGAGACCCTGTTATCTTTCTGTAGGGTGTCCACTCAAGCTCTCAGGGAGAGAAGTCAAGATTTCCTTCGGTATAAGGTTTGACTGGCTGCAAGGAGAGCCTGAGTTTGTTTAATTTGGAGTAAAATTTTATGAGTTAATCTCTAGTGAGGGAAGGCAGCAGTAAACACAAAACATACTTGTCATTATTCTAAGTATTTCTACATTCTTTCTCATGCATGAGAATAGACAAAATGTCAAAAAAAAATACCAGTGAGGCATGGTGCTCAAACATGTGTGTGTGTGTGTGTGTGTGTGTGTGTGTGTGAGAGAGAGAGAGATTTTGTTTTGATCAAACCATCTGGTGTACAACATATCCCAGGAGTGTGAAGGCAAACATTTACCAGGAGATTCACATGGTTTCTGCTGTGTATACACATATTTGTAGAAGACTCTTATGTTTTCAGAAAGTGGAGATAAACATAGATCTCTCTATGCATTTATTAACATAGCCCAGTCCTTTGCAGAACAAACTATTATTTATTTTAGGGGGCCTTATAAACTCAGGTGGGTTAAAAAGCCAGAGAGACACATGTAATCTGGAAATGATCAGTGTCATGTCTGAGGAAAACGTTACCTTTTTCCTCAAGTTTAATAATGTGGACAAAAAATTCAGGGATATTGTGATATGATTGTGTGCTGAAAAGTGGATTAAATCTCGATTAAATCACAACATAAATAATACCTTAACTAAAAATGTTAAAGGTGAACTTGAAATGGTCTTAAAAACAAAGGAAGTCATTTACCTGATTTATTAGGGGAGAGAAAAAGTAGCTTGGTGTGTGTTCTGTGGATTTCATGTTTAATGGGACAGACTTTAGGGAAACTGCCGGGAATTTGAGGAAGCTAAACAGAAAGCCCCTAGTATACTGGCTGGAGTTTTAAGAGGGTAGAGGGAGGGGGAAAAAACCACCCATCAACCAGCCTACCAACCAACCAACCAGCCAACTCACCAACCAACCAACCAACCAACTAACCAAATAAACAAAACAAATGCTGAGTGCCCAGGCAAGAGCATGGCTATTTTTCCTGAAGGGACTCCTGGCTATCAGAAGGCCACTCAGCAAGGGAGCATTTAACCTTCAAAAAGAAAAACGGAAATTTATCAGGAGGCGCACATGAGGCTTTAGGGGAATGTTCCTGGTGACTGGGACTCCTGCTGTTCTCATTTCTGTGCCTTTGTATTGCCAAAAAGCTTTCTGTAAGACCCAAATACGGTTTTGATTTTTTTCACACTAGTTGTAGCTTGAACATTTTGCACTGTCATCTCTCTGAAAAGTTCAGATGTAGGGCATTTTCTTTGAAGCTCTCTCAATTGTTCATAAGGAATAGACCATATTCAGCTTCATTGTTGGGGGGTGCTGAGGGCGGGGAAGAGGTGCAGGGAGACATGTTCCTAGTGGGTTGTGTGTCAGTGGGCAAAGGATGTCACCTCTGGGGGCCTCTGTTTCCTCATCAGTAAATAGGAGCGCTGCTCTTTAAGGGCCTTTCCAGCTTTAAGATCCTAAGACTTTCAGTGGGCCAGAAAATGCAGCTTTTGAGTGACAGGGTGGGATAGTTTGCCAAAGGTCATGTAGCAAGTGCTTGTCAGTCCTTAAAAAAAACTTGAGACTGTGACTCTCTTCTGACAACCGGACTCTGACATTTGACAAGGCAACAGGCTTTGGCAGGCAACGGCCACACCTGTCTTGCTCACCACTGTCTGCCCAGAGTGCCTGGCACATGGCGGGTGGTGGAAAGATATTTGTCGAACCAATAAATAAAAGGATGAATAGACATAAGGGCCTTCCTAGGAGCACCCCAGTTTTGAGGGTCTAGATTTCTCAGTTCTGTGGCATGTAACCCCACGCTATCTGTGAGCATGGACTTTGTGTGGGGCAGGGTGGATGCCCAGCATGCTAGAAGAGGACCTGGCAGAATGATTGTTTGAGAGACTAAAACATTTCTATCTGTCATTATGACTGATGGCAGAGTCTGGATGGCTGTTTCACAGATCCACAAGCGAAGTGTGATAGTTCTGGAGGCAAAACAAGGAAAATAGGATGATAGCTTTGACTCTCTGGACATTGATGAGTAAATTGACAAACCTTGAACTGTCTAGGGTTGTACAACAGTCACCCAGACCGATCAGACAGGTGAAGAAAGTACGTCGCTTGCTTGAGGACTCTCCATAAAACACACATCGCATGTCTTTGAATAGCACACTGTTACCCAGTATGCACACATCAACTGAAAAATAATACTTACCTTTACTCTGTGCAATGCACTCTGATATTTTATGTTCTATTCTATTTTATTTTTATTTCAGTTTTTAAAAATGCTCAATATAATGCACTAAGTTGATTTCGTGACCAATGTACAATTTGAAAACAGTACTCCAGGATAAGTTTTAAGGTGGGTTGATTATGGCATGTGCAGACTAGGTATTTCACCTTGTTTGTTTTGCTTTTTTAAAAAATAGTTTTATTGAGCTATGGTTCATATACCTTAGAATTCACTCATTTAAAGTGTGCAATTCAATGGTTTTTTTGTATATTCACAGATCTGTTCAACCACCCCAGAGTCAATTTTAGAATATTTCATTACCCCCAAAAGAAACCCCTTATCCTTTAGCTGTCATCCTGCCCCCCATCCCTTCATCCTTTTGGCTCCCAGCCCCGGGCAACCATTAATCCATTCTCTGTCTCTATAGATTTGCCTATTCTAGGAATTTCATATAAAAGAACTCATATAATAGGTAGTCTTTTGTGACTGGCTTCTCTCACTTAGCATAATGTTTTCAAGGTTCGTCCCCATTGCAGTGTGTATCAGTACTGCATTTCTTTTTATGGAATAAAAAGAAATTCTTCCTTGTATGGAATATACCACATTTTGTTTACCCATTCATGTAGGCGTTTCACCTTCATTTACAACTTAGGCTATTGAATCTTCCTAAACTTATTCATTTGTAACATCCAAGAGGATGTGTGCATGGCAGGACCCCAGGATACCTGTGTTGGTTTCCTAGTCCCATCCAGGACTTCACGGTTCATGCACTGAAAAGTCTTCCTGTTTCCTCTTCGTTCTCGCTGTTGGCAGGAATCACAGGAAGAATCCAGGTGTGCAGGAAAGAACTGATTGGGATGGAAATGAGGGCCACAGAGCACTTTGTTCCTTCCTTCATGGCAGGTGGACAGTTGCAGGGGCAGTGAACATATCGATCCATTGCCAGGGCCCACGAAAAATGCTCTTGAGAATATCCTGTTCTGTCCTTAGAAGAACCCACATGCACAGAGCCTCCTGGCTGGAAGAAGACCTTAACCTGCCTTACAACAATTTCAGATGAAACCCCTTACTCAGAAGAAAGTTATTCCCAACTGAGTTTATCATCCCTTGCTCTTTAAACTTGCTCTTTTAAGGCTCCTTAGACTCATCAACATCACAAAGACTAACTACTAAGCTACAATTTGAGTCACTTTTAGGGTCAATATTATTATTTTTTAAAATCTCATTTCATGCTTTTAAGTGAAAACATAAGTGATATGTGTACAAATCCTCAGATAGGAGAAAATGGGTATACTCTTGTTCTCCAAGGACCTTACAACACTTAATAGAGGATTTGATTTAATGTTCACTGAAAAGCCACCTTTGGCTTGACCTGATTTCTGGAATTTTCTGGGTTATTGAAACTGGGCAGTTTTTCATTTTCTTGGCTTTGTCTCTGACATTCCACACTGACATAGCTGCATCTGCTTCCACCATGTCCAAAATGTTCTTGGCATTTTCCTTGGATGTTTGCTAATCCAATGTTCTGTGTGATGGATTCAGAGAAGAAAAGCTGTAAGTCAGGCCTGGGACAGAGAGGAGATGTTGCCACTCAGAGGGAATGTTTAGGCTTCCCAAATGGTGAGAAGTAACCCGAGCAGAATGACAGTGGTGTGGTGAGCATCAGTTGATGCCTCTTGGCCTTACCCAGAGGTTGCAGATGGTGTTTCCAGACGGTGGCTGCATATATGTATATTGAGGGAGTGGGGAGGGCATGCTTTCTCAAGCAGCATAATAATAATACAATAATAAGTCATATGGATTGTTCCCATGAAGGCAGAATAGAGTAGAAGTTTTATAACCGGGGGAATTGTGTTTGGAATATCCTCCTTGTTAAATTCATTCAACAGATACAGATACTGAGTGCTCAATATGTGCCAGGCACATTGAGGATATGTTGCAGGACCAACTACAGAATGTTTCTATCTTTATGGAGTTTCCTTTTTTGTTGAGGAGGTAGAAATCAATATATCAAATATCTATGTATAATAGGATATTGGGTGAAGATAAAGCTTTTGAACAAAAATAAAGCAGGTGAGGGATGTAGAGTACTAGTATAGACCAAGTGGCCAGGAAAGGTGTTTTCAAAGAGGTGATGCTTAAGCAGAGATCTGAATAAAGTGAGTGAGTGAACTAGTGAGTTTCTGGGGATGTATATTCCTGGCTGAGGAAGCAACACATGCAAAGGCCCTGTGGAAGGTGCTTGCTTGGTGCACTAGAGGGGCAGCAAGAGGGACAATGTAGTTGGCATGAAGTGACTAAAGGTGGCCACTAAGGGAGTGTAGTAGGGAGAGGGGTGACAGGGCAGCCAGGGGCCCAATCATGTGGGCCTTGCAGAAAGTATAAGGCCTGATGTGAAGCCCACTCTGTTCCCCACTTTTCTCATTGTGTGAAGCTGTGAGATTATAGGATTTAAAGAATGTGAAATATGCTTAGTAAAATGCTAGTTATCTTCCTCTTCTCCCAAGAGATGACAACAGGAACATTTTTGATGCCCTCATCCTCACATGACTTGCTTAGCTCACCAGGATTGTCATACATTTAGTTTTGTCTTGGTTTGGGCATTTGGAAAGATCATCTCTGCCTTTAAATATCACTGAGTCTCCTGGGTGCTGACTTTGATTGATGTTGAGGAAGACAGGGCAAAACTTACGCCATGAGAATTTTTTCCCTGGACGGCTAGTAGGGACTGCGTTTATAATAGTGTGTTGTTGCATTGGGTGCCCATTTCTTCTTTGGCCCTGCGTGATCCAGCTCCGTGTGGATCTTCTGTGATTCTGAGACAATATTGTGAACGGTCACTTTAGTCCTCAGCACCTCTTTGGTTTTTCAGCACCTCTTTTTCTTTCTGACAATGCGGGGCAAAGCTCATCAGAAAATAAATGATAGTATGAATATCAGCAGAGTATAACTGTACCCAGAAATGTAGCCAGAAGACAGTGAGAACATTTGTTCACACCTAGACAAGCAATTGTAATGTGTAAACTTACTCATGTCATCACAGGTTCTGAATCACCCTGATTACACTGAATACCAGGGATAAGCTGCAGAATCCACAGCTCCCAAGCCCTCCCCAAGGGCTTTCTACCAGCTTCCAAAGGAGCAACACTTAGGTTAATGGTTTCCAAACTGGTATAGGGAGGGGGAAGGCGCCTCTGGGAGTATGCAAGGGGGTACACACTGGAAGGAGAAAGGCTGGAAGAGGATGGTGGAAATTCTAATTTTCTTTTAATAAACCTCATCTTTTGGTAATTTTTTTCATTCCCTTCTCTTCCCTTCTATGTGCCCCCCCAAAGCCCCTTTCTTTCTCTTTCTGGTCTGTCATGTCCTAACTTACTAGTTAAGAGGCAGACTTTGGAACTAGATGGCCAGGGCTTGAATTCTGGTGCTGCCACGTCCTGATTGCATTCCCTTGGGTAAGTTACTTACCCTCTGTGTGCGTTAGTTTCTTCATTGGCAAAATGAAAAAATAATGTTAACCACCTGATAGGGTTCTTGTAAATATTAAAAGCATTAACATGTGTGAAGTACGTAGAAGAGGGCATGGCCCACTCTTACATACTTGTTTGACACTATTTTTCCTATTATTTTAATGGTTATAATTTATAAGCAAATAAATGACAATATGAGGTGTATATGTGCCTTACATTTTTTCACCAATGAGGTGGATGATTTAAAAAATATGGAGATCTCTCTTTGAGGTGATGAGAATCATATTTCATCTAATAACCATGACACTGGGCTTTGCAAGGACAGTTTGTTGATGGCTCTGATTTATAAAATTATACGAATGGAATAGGTTTTAGTATCAACGCTAGAAAGAAAACATTTGAGATATAAAGGGACAAAGCCTCAAAAGGGCACCCAGTTCCTTTCTAATTTAACATATTTTCCGAGGCTGGTCTACAGAGAACAGAGCTTCAGTGAGAAAACAGGGACATTCCAGTCTTCAGAGCCCTGGAAAAGCAAATTATTTGGAATTGTTGCAGTCTCTGCATTCCAGTAACAGATTCAGAGAGAGATTAATTTTGAAAATCAAGAAGACCTTGGAGACCCTTCAACTAAAGAGTTTTTTTGGTAGAAGTGTTGGGGAAAAGAGAAAAGGAGTAAAGTGAGATTCATTTTAATTCAAGATGTATTTGCCAGATAGTCTCATTTTCTTGGGTCTCCAATTCTCAGTGTTTCAAATGAAAACAGGCTTAGTTAACCCATTGTTTGCCAGGCTGATGACGGACACCCAGCATGGTCTTAGCCTCCCACTTTTGAGCTGAGTTCCCTTGGGAGCCAGGCATCCCCTGTGTCCCTCCCCTCCTCTCCCCTTCTCTCCATGGACTTGAGGGCCCTCTCCTCCTCTATCTGAGTCACTGGCAGGTTTGGGGTGGGGGAGCCAGGGGCAGACATCTTCTCTTCAAGCAGCCTTCCATGCGCAATGAATGGAATTTTGCCTCTAAGGGAATCTAGAGTGTGGGTTTTATAGGACTTAGCTTTGGCTCTGGCTCATGGATCAGTAGCAGTCTCCATTCAGAATAAAATGAGGTGTCAAACCCCGACTCTGTTTGAAAAGGGCCACCCTGCTACAGCTACCCAGAGTAAATCAGACCATTAGCTTGGCTGTAAAAAGCTACATGTAAGTTCTCCAAAACAAAAAACAAAACAAAACAACAACAAAAAAACCCCAGAATGCTAACCCTTCTTAACAGCGATATTTAAATAACTTTTATTAAGGGAAATTTTAAACATACACAAATGTAGAGAGAAAAGTGTAATGAACCCCCTTTGCACCCATTACCCAGGTTCAAAAATTACCAACTCATGGCTAATCTTGTTTCATTTATAGCTCCCTGATTTCCCCTATTTCCTGGAATATTTTGAGGCAAATCCCAGACATGACATTATTTTGTCTGTACATATTAAAAAAGACCATTTTGGATATTGAATCTCATAGTGAATGGTAGAGTCAGAGAAAACCAAACCAGATCGAACCAAAAGCATCCAGTGCACCTATGAGCTTATGCAAGACCTCTATAAACGAATTGGGTACAGAAATGGCCAAACTCTACTCAGTCTCCTGATCCTGAGGCAGCTACTAGGGGTGCCTCTGACCATGAGTCTTAAACTCTTGTACGGTATCAATTGGTTAGGAAGTAAAACTTTTGTTTTTAGTGCTCTTTTGTGCTCTAGTAATATTACAACCATGACAAAGTGCATATTAATGGAGGAATAAGCTAGAATGTGGAACCTGGTTGTAGTGTCAGAGGGGATTCTGATGTTCCCATGAGCTTAGAGTGTGTCATTGACTCTTGGAATAGTAGACTTAGTTATTCAGATATATCAACAAGAGATTTTAAAATTTCTGGGAAATGGCAGGATTAACATAGAAAAAATAATAATACACAATTTGCCTTCTGAAAAGGGACCTGGAGAAGTTTCCAGGGGCCATTAAGTTACTTTCATCTGTCATCTGATTGAGAGCGTGTAGTAGGCATTGGTTCCCTTCGCCGCATAAGGATGCCAGAGGCTAAGGGACAAGCCACTCGGATAATTTTGGAAAGGTTTCCAACTGCCGATACAGATACAATCTAAATAAGGAATGGTAAGTATAATAACTTTTTTTTGCTTTTGTTAGAAGATTGAAATTCTAAAATGGTTTATCCTGCATTTCTATGCATTGGGTTTCTTCTTGGAGAGCCTACATAATTTCTTTATTTTGCACATTTTGCTCAAACAATTATATTTTTCCCTATTACCATTATCCTAACACATCAGGTTCAATTTCCTTCTGCTTTTTTTGTTCTAATAATTTCCATTTGGTAATCAGTGCCTCAGAAAAAGAGACAGTTTTAACATTAAAGCAATTTTTTTTTCCCTCTAAGTAAACGATTAACGACAATGGGAAGGAGAGCAAATGTGCTTTTCAAGAGCCAGGATTTTGTTTCCCCGTTGTGTCAGCCCATTGCAGGCAGCATGTGTACAATTCACTTTTGACTGAATCATAATAAATATGAGACAATATGGTATAAACCACTTTTTATAATACAATGCTCACCAATAAATTCCACTTATAGCCTTAAATCAAATTGGTGCAGATGCAAAAATTATGTAAAACTGGTGGTACCTGCTCCTGACCTTGTGGGGGCCCTCCCAGATCTTGACTCAATAAACTTTTTCTTCCCTAATGGCCTGGCAGTTATTCCCATCAAGAGAATACAATGGGGGTGCTGAGAAGTGGGGACGTGAAGCAGTGATTCAGAGACCACCAGGGCCCTTAAGAAGATTAATTTGTACGAGGTACCTGAAAAGTTGGAAAAATCTCAATGCATTTCTGAATACACATATTCATTTTGAGCTGATTTCTGTTTCTCTTGTGCCCTGTAAAATTTCAAGGAATGTAGTTGAGGTCTGGAGATTTCCACCAAGAGATTAAGAGGGGCTATAAACCAAAGAAATACTGGTTTTGTATAACTGTTGGGCATGAAATATTTTCAGTACCAAGATGTTCTGATTTTCAGTATAGAGACTAGGTAAACACCTTGTAAACATTCAGGGAACATTTCTATTAATGCCCTTAATAATAGGACATGCAAGTTTAAGTCAAAAAGGGCCTGCATCTGTTATCTTTACTTGTAATAATGTATGAGTCTGTTTTTATATTTATTTCATAAACTAGTTGGTAAAGTGGCTAAATTTTCTAGGTCTGATTTTGTGTTTTGTTTAGGAGCCAAGCCATTTTGGGCTCTCAATAAGTAAGTTTATTTCATGCTCATTGGATTTTATTATCCTAACCAAACACTTGTAATTTCTCTACTTTTAAAAGAAGTTGGTTCCTTTATGTTGGGTGCATGTGAAATCCTGAAATCTTCTCTTGCAATATGTCAGTCATTCTAAAGTGGGGATAGAAAACTATTTCTTGTCTCATTCATGCAGCCTAGATGTTGGGCTGATTCTGTAAGTGCTTGGATGGTGGTAGGGAGCTTATCCCTTGCGGGGTGGTGAGGGTAAGGGATTTCATGGAGTCTTGCTCAAGATTTTGCTTATTTCTAGCTCAGAGAGGTCTCAGGGTGAAAGAGGAGCAGAGTGGTGGGAGCAGACCTGCCATGCAACCTCACACCTGCGACTTGAGCTTTGTGGACTCAGGCAACTGACTAACCCTCCTTGAACCTCTGTTCCTCTCTGCAAAATAGGGATAATACTATTTACCTTCAGGGTAGATGTTAGGATTAAACAGAAGGCTTTGGAAAGTGATATGTAAAATATAAACAGTGATTTTATTATCATCATCTAGTTATAGAGTGACCCAGTATTCCTGAGGGACAAATAACAGGGCACAACTTTGAATGACAGGGAACTTAATGGTTTCAGCGCATGTTGGTCCCTCCATCACAAGGTATTCTTAATTCCAAATGTATTCATTAAGTGCTGTTTATATGCTGAAGAGTGGTTTTATTTTTTTAAATTTTATTTTAAATTTTAAAATAGATTTAAGTGGTACTTAATCTATGTTAAACTATGTTGCTAATAACATAGTTTATTGGGCCTTCATTCTGGGAATTTTAACGGTATTGTTGAGGTATAATTGGGATGACATTTAAAGTGTACCACTTGATAAGTTTTGACATATGTATGTGAAACTATCACTAAAATCAAAATAATGAACATACCCATAGTCCCCCAAAGTTTGCTCACACTCCTTGGTAATTGCCTTCTCCTGCACCCCTCCTGTTAATTCCTCCTCCCCAGGAAACCACTGACCTGCCTCCTGTCAATGTTGATTCATTCACATTTTATATAGTTTCGTATAAATGAAATTGTCTTGGTTGGCTCAGGCTGACAAAATACCATGGACTGGGTGGCTTAAACAACAGAAATTATTTCTCACAGTTCTGGAGGCTGGGGCTAGCAAGGTAGGTTTCATTTTGTGGCCTTTTCTCTTGGCTTGAAGGAGGCCGTCAATCTCCTAAGTATGTCTTGCTTGTAGGTACCTTGCTTTGTGCTCATTTGACATATTCTTTGTGCACTCACGGGGAGAGAGAGCGCAAACTCTTTGGTGTCCCATCTTATAAGAGCACTAATCCCATCATGAAGGCCCCACCCTCATGACTTCATCTAAACCTAATCACCTCCCAAGGGCTCCAAATGCCATCACATTGGGGGTTAGAGCTTCAACATATGAATTTTGGGGGGACACAAACATTCAGTCCATCACAGGAATCATACACTATGTACTCTATTTTTTGGTCTAGCTTCTTTGAATCAGCATCATTAATTTGAGATTCCTCCATGTTCTTGCATGTATCAATAGTTCATTTCTTTTTATTGCTGAGTACTAGTCCTTTGTATGAATAAATCACAGTTTTTTTATTCATCCACCTATTGATGAACACTTGGGTTATTTCCAGTTTTTGGCTTTTGTAAGTAAAGCTGCTATGAACATTTGTGTACAAGTTTGTGTCTGAATGTGTGCTTTCTTTACTTTTGGGTAAATACCTAGGAGTGGAATAGCTAGATCCTATGGCTGCTATGTGTTTAGCTTTTTAAGAAATTGCCAAACTGTTTTCCAAAGTGTTTGTACCATTTTACTTCCCACTAGCTGTGTAGAAGATTTTCAGTTGCAACACATCCTGCCAATAGTTAGTATAGCCAATCTTTTCAATTTTAGCCTTCTAATAGGTGTGTAGTGGTATCTCATGTTTAATTTTTATTTCCCTAATGACTAATGGTATTGGGCATCTTTTCTTGTGCTCATTTGTCAACCATATATCTTTTTTTGGATGAAATATCTTACCTATTTCTTTATTGAGTTATTTTCTTATATTGAGTTTTGAAATTCATTTATATATTCTGGATCCAAGTCCTTTGTTAGCCACATGATTTGCAAATACTTTCTATGTGCCTATGGCTTGTCTTTCAATCTCCTAAGTATGTCTTTCAAAGAGCAGAAGTTTTAGATTTTGATGAAATCCCATTTATCAATTCTTTTCCTTTATGAATCATGTTTTCCTTATCAAGTTAAGAAGTCTGCCTAACTTAAGGTCCCAAAATGTTTATTTATATATATTTATATATATATACACATGCACACACACACACATATATACACATATGTATATATAAATTTTATGGTTTTAGATTTTAATTTAGGGCTATAATCCACTTTGAGTTAATATTTATGTATGGTGTGAATTATAGATTGAAGTTCATTTTTCTTGCACAGGTATATCCAGTTGGTTCAGGATCATTTGTTGAAGACTATCATTTTCCCATTGAATTGCCTTTGCCCTTGTCATATTGTTAGTCTAATATATGTTGTGTGTCTTTTCTGAAACAATCTTATCTTTCCATAGATCTATTTCTTTTGTTGACACCAATATCACATTGTCTTGATGATTGTAGCTTTATAATAAATCTTGAAATCAGAAAAAATGCCCTCCGAACTTAACTGTTTTTTTCAAATTATCTTACTGGTTCTAAGTCCTCTGCATTTTCAAATAAATTTTAGCATCAACTTGCAAACTTCAACAACAAAAAAGGCTGCTGGGATCTTAACAGGGATTATGTTCAATCCAAAGATCATTTTGAGGTAATGACTCTTGACAATATTTATTCTAGCATCTTTTGATTTTTGTGCTTATTTTATTATTTAAAATTTACTTCCATTATTATTTATAGTACTATAGTTACTACATCTTTAAGCCCAGACTTATTCCTCTTCTAACTGTACTTTGTACTCATTGAGCAGCCTCTTCCCATCCCCTCATCCCCCTTCCCTCCCCAGACTCTGATAATCACTATGCTACTCTCTACTTCTATGAGGTCAACATTTTTAGATTCCACATATGAGTAAAATCATGCGGTATTTATCTTTCCGTGACTGGCGTGTATATTTCAAGCTAGAAGAGAGGATTTTGAATGTTATCTTCCCAAAGAAATGACAAATATTTAAAGTAATGGATATACAAATTACCCTGATTTGATCATTATACAATGTATACACGTATTGAAACATCACACTGTATCCCATGAATACATACAATTATGTGTCAATTATATATAAAATAAAACTTTAAAAAATTTCAGCATCCAACTAGTATAAAGGTATGCTAGTATAGAGCTAGTATAAAGGTTTTTGTATATTGATCTTATATCCTGCAACCTTGCTAAACTCATTTATTAGTTTTAGTAGCATTTTTTGTAGATTCCATTGGATTTTTTACATAGACTCTCAGGCTATGAATAAAAAAAGGTTTACTTCCTTTCTTTATATCTTTTATTCATTTTCTTGTCTTATTGTACTGTTTAGAACCTCTAGTACAACGTTGAATAGAAATGATGAAAGTAGACATCTTCATCTTGCTCCTGATCCTAGTGGGAAAAGTCTTTTACCATTAAATATGATGTTAATTCTAGGTTTTTTATAGATATCCTTTTTTTAGGTTGAGGAAACTCCCTTCTATTTCTAGATTCCAGGGAGTTTTTATCAGGAATGAATGTTGGATTTTGTCAAATGCTTTTTCTGTGTCTATTGAGATGATCGTATGTTTTTCTTTCTTAGTTTGTTAATATAGTAAATTACATTGATCGATTTTCAAATGCTAAACCAGCATTTTTCATCCCTGGGATAAGCCCCATTTGGTCATGATGTATTTACATATATGTATATTTCATATACATATATAATATTATATCTTATTAGATTTCATATGCTAAACTTTTGTTTAGAGTTTTTGTATCTATGTTTATGAAAGATTTTGTCTGCAGTTTTCTTTTCTTATAATATATTTGTCTGGTTTTGATATTAGGATAATAAAGGCTTCATAGAATGAGTTGGAAGAAATCTCTCCTCTTCAATATTCTGGTAGACTTTGTGTAGAATTGGTATTATTTCATACTTAAATATTTGTAGAATTCATCAGTGAAGCTGTCTGAAGCCTTGAGTTTTCTTTGTAAGGAAGTTTTTAACTAGAAATTCAATTTCTTTGGTAGATATAATGCTACCAAGTTATTTCTTCTTCAATTATTTTTGGTGGTTTGTGTCTTTCAAGAATTTATCCATTTCATCTAAGGTGTTGAACACTTATTGGCCTAAAGTTGTTTACATTAATAATATTCCTTTATTATTCTTTTACTATCTACAGAATCTGTAGTGATGTCACAGCTCCCATTCATGATATTGTTAGGATGTGTCTTTTCTCTATTTTACCTCTTTAGTCTGGCTAAGGGTTTATTAATTTTATTCATCTTCTCAAAGAACAAGCTTTGGTTTCATTGACATTATCGTTTTTCTCCTTCCTAATTCATTGATTTCTGCTCTGATCTTTATTATTTTCTTTTTCTTCTTACTTTGGGTTTAATTTACTCTTCTTTTTCTAGTTTCTTAAGGTGGAAACTAGAAAAAGACGACTTTGGTCATTGATTTGTGACCTTTATTGTTTCCTAATATAAGCAGGCATTTAGTGTTGTAAATTTCCCTCTAAGTACTGCTTTAGCTGCATCCTACTAATTTTGATACTTCATGTTGTCATTTTCATTCAATTTAAAATACTTTTGAATTTCCCTTTTGATTTCTTCTTTAACCCATGGGTTATTTAAAAGTGTGTTATTCACTTTCCAAATATTTCCAGATTTTTTTCAGAGGTCTTTCGGTCATTGATTTATAATTTAATTTCAATGTGGTCAGATAATATAATATGATTTGAGTTGCTTTAAATTTATTAAAACTTGTGTTCTGGCTTAGAATATGGTCTATTTTGGTAAATATTTTGTGTACACTTTAAAAAATGAGTATTCCATTGTTGGTGGAATATTCTTTACATGTTAATTAGGCTTAATTGATTGACAGTGTTGACCGAATCTCTACATCCTTGATGATTTTCTACTTGTTCTATCAATTATTGAGAAAGAGGTATTGAAATCTCTGACTATAATTGCAGATTTGTCCATTTCTCCTTTTATTTTTTTAAAATAAAAAATATATTTTTAAAATATAAATTTCTGATTGTTTGGTGCTAATATACAGAAATACAATCTAAATTTGAATGAATATAGAGAAAAATGCAAAAATTTACATGCTAAACTGTTAACATTATTTGGTGGAGGTGCTATGGGTACAGGATTGAAATGAAGTGAAGAGGGAAATTTTTGCCTTGATGAAGTAAATATGTATTGCTTTTGTTATTTGAAAGAAAAATTCAATGAAGCGTAACCAGTAATTATATTAGTTCTCCCTATAGTAATGCCCCTCTCAGATGTACTGAGCTGTAGGCTTCGAGAGGAAAAGAAAGGGCAGGAATTTCAGCTTTGACCCCAGATGTGCCAGTAGCCTTCTGCTGAGCCTTTTGTTCAGTGTGGCAGCCCAATCCAAACTCTGTTCCCAGAGGAAAACTTTGTTTTCTTTCTGTGCTGGAGTCTGAATCCAAAGCAAATGAGACCCAATCTTTGATGTCTTGTTTTGCAGACATCCTATGGAGATAGAGCCACAAGTTTGCAGATAGTGTTAGACACCTACTGAACTGCCATTCTCCCCCTTTTTGCTTGCCTTCAATGCCTTGATTGATGTTTGTGTGCGTGTGTGTGTTTGCATGTGTGAATATGGCCAGCCATGAAGTATAATATATTTTTTGGCTAAGCCAATCATGGTATCCTATTATGCCTTGATAGAGACTCACTTTCTCACTCAATTTCTTTGGGGAATGTTCTTGTGGAACAGTTCTGGCTAATGACACATAGGGGATGTCTATGAGTACAGATTTACTTCCCAGATTAAAAAAGAACATGTTTCAGATTTATTAACATCCTCTTCCTTGTTAACTGGAACAGTGGTGTGAGGGCATGATGATAGACTTCTAGCAGCCACCTTGAAACCATGAGGCAATTAGCAAGAGAATGAAAACCAACATGCTGAAGAGGGTTGAGCTGGAGGAAGGAAAAGGCATGACTTTTGAATAATAAATTTGAGCTACTGAAGTAGTCTTGGATTGACTCACTTCCAGACTTCATATTTGTCTTTTGGTTTAAAGCCAGTGTTATTCAGGTTTTCAGCTATTTGTATACAAACCCATTGGCTAGTGGAATATAATACACAAAGGTAGTTATGGGAATTGTGGAGTGGGAAGAATGGGGAAAACCTTTACAAATTTAGGAAGGGTGGACACTAATTCAATGGACAAAAAGAAAGTTTAGATGAACATTGCAGTTATGAGGATGAGAATATGCAATGATCCAGAGGCGCGGCATTGTATGGAGTGTTTTGGAGACCATGTGTAGTCTAGCATGGTTAAATGCAGTGGTTCTCAGCAGGACCACATCCCAGGGAAAATTTGGAAATGTCACAATGCCTGGGAGGTGGTTTTAGTGTTTAGTGGATGGGATACTAAATATCCTGCAGTGTGAGGGTTGTGAAACTAATATAGGTATTGGTTAGGAAATCCATGCAGAAACAAGGTCTGGGCTGTCATGTTTGTGGCTATAATACCTTCTTTTGGAGCAAGAAGGCTTCCTTTTTTTAAATGCTGAAGAAGAGAAGGGGTGATTTCATTTTTTTAGGAGAAAGAAACAGTAACCATGCTTAAAGAGTGGCAGGGGGCTTTCTGACAGCCACTCTTGAATATCACTAGAATTGTCTTCTAAAACATTTCAATTTCTCATTCAGAAATTTGTTGTTTTTTAAAAAACTAACTCTGGAACAAGAAATAAACTATTAAAATGAATGAAAAGTTGTTTTTATGCTTAGTACAGATACAACTCTTTATGCAATAGCATAATTCTTTTTTTCTTTCTTTTAAAGACAGGATCTTTTTTTTTTGAGACAGAATCTCACTCTGTTGTCCAGGCCAGAGTGCAGTGGTGTCACTATAGCTCACAGCAACCTTAAACTCCTGGGCTCAAGCGATTCTCCTGCCTCATCCTCCCAAGTAGTTGGGACTACAGGTGTGCACCACCACTCCCAGCTAATTTTTCTATTTTTAGTAGAGACAGGATCTTGCTCTTGCTCAGGCTGGTTGAACTCCTGAGCTCAACCAATCTTCCTGCCTCGGCCTCCCAGAGTGCTAGGGTTACAGGCGTGAGCTACTGTGCCTGTAAAGACTGGGTCTTGCAGTGTTGTCTAAGCTGGCCTCGAACTCCTGGGCTCAAGCGATCACTTTGTCTCAGCCTGCCTGGTAGCTAGGACTGGAGGCGTGAGCTACTTTGCCCAGCTAATAGTTTAATTCTAATAGTAAAACCTCAGGCAAAACTCTGCAGCTAGCATAGTTCATTCCTTTAGGATTTTAAGAAATAAACAGTGGGCATATTTACTAATGTAAAATAGGTTGAAAGTCTTTGCTTTTTGATTAAAAATAATATATGCAGGAGATAAAACTATATAATCTATAAAGTGAAAGCTTCCTATAATTTCCTTCTCCCTAGATAAACACTATTAGTGGATTGATGAATTAAAATATATTTATATTGATAAAGCAACATTTACTTCCATACAGGACTGGATAAAATCTAATTTTACATTTTTTGAGCAATGCACTATGCAATGAAAGCCATCTCTTAAACACACAATGGCAACTTTTCTAGGAGGAGGCCAAGAGAAAGATTTCTGCTTCTTTTGTTTTTTCCTGATTCAACGGGTAAAGCTGATATTCTGCTTGCATGAACTAGTCTAGCTGGTAGATGTGGCAAGTGTCTGTTCTGATTGGTTGGTGTCTGCACCCAGTGGTTAAATATTTTGAAGATTACCCCTTTACTATGGACTCAACTGTATCCCCCTCAAATTCATATGTTGAAGCACTAAGCCCCCCAGTGTGGCTGTATTTAGAGATAAGGCCATTATAGAAGTAATTCAGGTTAGATGAGGTCATGAGGGTGGGGCCCTGATCTGATAGAATTAGTGTCCTTATTAGAAGAGACACCAGAGTGTCCCCCTTCCCCTCCCACCTCTCTCTCATTCTCTTTCTGTTTTCCTTCCACGTGAGGACACAGTGAGAAGGTGGCCACCTGCAACCCAAGGAGAGAGCTCTCACCAGACACTGACTCGCTGGCACCTTGATCTCAGACTTTTGGCCTCCAGAAATGTGAAAAAATAAATTTCTGTTGTTTAAGGCCCCCATTCTGTGGTATTTAGCTATGGCAGTCTGAGCAGACTAAGACACCTCCTAATAAATATTGATTCTCCCTGAAAATTCCATCAGTCCATTTAGTTACCCTTAGGGTACAGTAGCTTGAAAGATATTTTTAATGGCCATTTTCAGTTTATCTGTTCATATATAATTATATAAAATCAGATTCCAACTTCAAGTTTCGATAGCATCAACCCTCTAGGCTCAGTGTATCTCAAGGCACCACCTCTGCTCCCTCTGAAAACTCTCTGGAAGAAGAAAGTCCTACTCAGGAGGAATCCCTCCCACAATTCCCAGCCAGGGGATTCCTAAGCCCTCAGCCCACAGATACTTTTCCTCTTCCCCCATCCTCAAAATCTTAAAGCTTGGATAAAGAAAAAGAGAAAATCTTCCCCACAGAAATACGATGCCTCATATGCCTTTTTATATGGAGATTAACCAAGCAACCATCTGGGGTAAATGTATTCTGGAACGGACCATGGAAAGAGGGGGAGGGACAAAAAACAATTTGATTCAAGTTATAGTCATTGCAGAAATGTGTATTTGTCCTTAATTTTCCATAAAAAACCTTTGGTCTGATTGTCCATTTTCCTTCTGTGTGTTTAGAAACAGTTGAATGTGTTATCTAATAAGTGTTAACATAACAGAACACACATAACCTAGGTGATGTTGGAACTTCCATTTTGTTTTGTTTTCAATTTGAATTTATTTGAAATCTCTTGGCTTGACAAAAACATTCTCAAAGAGAAATTGCTTAACTTTCTTGGGAAAAGATGAACCTTCTTGCATTAACCTGAAGATGACTTTACTTTATAACCTATTAGATTTCTTTCTTGATGTGGCTCTTCAATATTTCTTGTAAAAATAGTCCATTATTAGTTTTTTTTCTATTTCATTTCAGACAGACTTTGAGAGATTTCTTATGTAGATATGAGATATTTTTGGTTAGATTGAAATTTATTTCAGTATACAATACAAAGCTTTTTTTTAAACTTATTATTGGAAAAGCTCAAATAATAGCTTATCATATTGACATCCCTTAAAGGGTGGGACACATCCGACTCTTCCTCAGTTGTTTAATAGTTGTCTAATTTTCTCCTTGCCCATTAGGATTTGTCTAGAATGCCTTTGAGATGTCTGTGCACCTTGTCCTAAAAAATGACCAGACCATGTCTAGAAGGGAGGGACCCTTCCTTTGCTGTGCCCGGCAGTCACTGCTGGAATTGACTAGTGTGGGAAGAATGGAGGAAGCAGGTTGTTTGTTCTCATTCCCTGAGCCACGGGGCAAGTTAAAGGTAGAAGCTGAATAATACTTCGTGGTCAGGGTAGCTTCACAGGGATAGCCAGGTGCCAGGGTGCTCCAGCATCCAGCACAAAGCCAAGGTCATCACTAGGAAACACTGTCACTCTGCCACCTAAGGGCATGCTGTTCCCACATCCCATTCAGACTGAACATATTTCATGTGCTCTCTTTTCTCATTAAAAAAAAAAATCTTGATTGAAAACTCATTTTATTTACAGACCATTTACCCCCTGGGAGAAAACAAAGCTGCAGAATCTTGATGCTGTGAGCATGTGGCTTCAGACGATGGTGGGCTTTTTGGGAAAGAGCCAGGAAGGTTGTTTCTGAAGGAGAAACGTCAGCATTTTTCTTGTGGAACTTTAATTGGAAATAGGATGGTGGTTCAGCCTAGAGAAGAGATCAAAATGAAACAAGCTGGTGTTTTCATCCTCGTCCCTTAATGGACCATAATCCTGGTCGTAAAAACCCACCACTTAAACTTTGGCCGTCTTACTTTCCCAGGAAGCTTTATTACTAAGTATTAGCTTTGAATCAAGACATAGCTTCTCCAAGCCAAGTTTTAGCCAAGTTCACCGGTGAAGGGAATGTGTTTGTGGGCAAGTCAGTGCTTCCCTATGTTCCTGCAATAAGCTATGCAGGTCTTCTGAGGCCTTGTGACGTTTTTCTGGGTGGAGAAAATACGCTTCAGCCCATTCTATACAAACCATATCTCTGGCTAATGACACAAAGGGAGGTGTAGAGAATTGTGAGGCGCAGGTTTTTCCAAGAGTGGCAAGCCAATACATAATCGTAAACCACTTCAGGAACTTTGTCCCCTCTATGAGTGAGTCCAGCATGCTCTGGATAAGCTCATGCAGAAGGGTCAGGACCTGCAGGCCTCCTGGGAATGGTGTTCCTAACCAGTCTTTGCTCACTTATGCCTTGTACTTGGTCTGTTTACCTTTGTGCCAATCAGATCCACCCAGGGCGCTCTCGGCCTTGGCATTTGGCCCTGGACGTTTCACGGTCAGACTGATCTGTTCCATTAGTCCTGCCAATCAGTTCTTCCCCTACTCAGGCAGTTGCGTGCTGAGCAGGCATTTGAAGTTCTTGCTGTACCCCCCAATCCTCCTCCATAATAATAAGAACTGGGATTTGCTCCAGCAAAAACCCCTCCACACTGCTTTCTGTAGCTTCAATGTCAAAAGTGGACCCACTCTAGGGACTACCTCAACTGGGGATAAGCCATTATTTCTATGATTCTAACAAAAACAATTCATGTCCAAATTAAACCCTTTTTTTTAGGTACAATAAACTTTTGATCACTCTCGTAGCTTAAAAAAATTTTAAAAATGCACTGAGAGAGGACATGTTTTCATTTAAGTTGACAACATCTTATTTTTCCAAATATATGACTAAAACCACTTGCTCCAGAGCACTTCACAGGCCCCCCACAGGAACGCTGCTTTGCTAGCCTGTGTCCATGCAAAAGCAGTGGGGTGAAAAGCCAGCACAGCCCTGCCTGGCTAGCTTTCAGAGGATGAAGCAAAAATCATTTCTGCGTCTGAATGAGGGGGCAGTATTAGGTAGTCAGAAGGCAATTATTCAGGCTGGACTTGGGCCAGGCCAGTAGGGTTCAGTTGCTCCTCTTGCAAAAATTACCATCTGGTCTTTAATGACCCAGAGTGGTCAGGCTGGCATTAATTTACACCTCATCCCGGGCAGGCACCTCTGAGAATAAGAATGCCTGTTAACGTAATACCATTCCCTGGTTCCAAGGGAAGGGTGCAAATGCTAAGTGGAGATGGGAACTGTTTGCTCAGTGGAGTGTATTCCAGAGAGAGGGCAGGAGTTCACAAAAAGGCCATCCTTCAAAGCAGAAGCTAGTGAGAACTAACACAAAAGGCATGAGCCCAAACACCAGTCACATGCTGAGCACATTCCTATCATTTACCTGTTCATTCGGCAAAGGCTGGCAGAAGGCTCACCAAGCCCCAGCGTGGCACTAGCAGGCATGATGGCATATGGAGATGAAGGGACTGCAGTCTCTGTTCACAGTTAGAGGGAATGTGGAGGTGTAGTCACAGCACATGAGGGGCAGAAAGGGGCTCTTCCAAATCATTGAAGGTGACCCAAGTGGTAGAAAGACATGATTTAATATAACTTTTTTGAAAAGCTATAATAATAATTTATATTCGTTTAGTCCTTACTCTATACTAGTTGCTGTTCTAAGCACTTCACATATATTAATAAACAACATTAATCCTCCCAACAGCTCTATGAAGTAGAGCTGTTATTATTCCCATTTTCTAATTGTGGGAAATACAGCACAGAGAGATGAAGTAACTTGGCCAGGGCTACCCAGACACTTGGCAGAATCTTGATTTGAACTTGGGATAAGACAGAAAATTATACAAATGGATATGAGAAAGAAATCAGAATAAACTAAAAAATTACCTTGTAAAACAATAAAATTTTGGTTACTAACAATGAACTATATTTTCTTAACATTAAATACATGCATAAGGAGACCACACCACCTTGCAATTCTTTCCTTTTGACCAATGGAATATTCCTTAGCTGTTATGGAGAGAAAATGAAACATAGCTGTAACTTTGAAGAAATCTTATTTTAATAGCTGGTAAAAGCTATTTTTCCCAATACAAATTTCTTTTTTTTTTTTTTTGGCATATATGTAATTGAATTTATTGTAGAGAAAGGTAACAGAAAATGGGATTGTAGAAAGAAAAGAGGTAGAGACACAAACTGGACAAGGATTTTCAAATTGGGCATCTTACCCATAGGCCTCAGCAACACCGTCATGGATCTGCCTGATTCTTTCGCGTCAAGAAGTTGATCTTTCGAGCCATTTGCATGTTGTAGATCCACCGGCAGTTTTCATAGTTTTCCCGTTGTCTACGGCGGCATGGCTTCTCATAGTAACACCGATGCTTAATGTCCTCGATGAGCCCATCCATGGTGAGGATTCTGTTTAGGGTCCTGTATGCACCTTCCACGCTCCCTTCCGGTACTATCACAGTCCTAGCAATGAACTTGAGATGTTTTGCCATGACCTTGGATTTAAGTCTCCACTCTGCAGGACCCCACGTGCTCAGTACCCCGTGGATTCGCCCCAATACAAATTTCTGTAAACTTGATAAGTAGTTGAAAGAAATTAGTTTAAAATAAATCAGTAAATTTGAAAAATTCAGTGAATTGAACATTTAGATAAATGGATCATTCGGCAGTTGATTTTCAGTAAATCGGTTTCTGGTGAACTGGATTTCTGTTACTGACTTAGAGCCGATTCTCACACCTGTGAGACACTAAGGTAAGGCCCAGCAAATGCTTCCTCTAGTACTTGGAGTCTGCAGACTGGGAGAACAATTTATTTTTAAGCACAATGATACTGTAAGTGGCAGTCAAAGAGACCTGCTAACGTGATGTGATAAAGAAGCAGCAAGATGGGTCTGGACAAGAGAATTTGGTGGCTGCAACTTTAGGAATGAGCAAATTCAGGATTCAAACCTTCTTCTAACTCCAAATTCCATGGCCTTTCTGCTATACTCTGTTGCTTCACAAAAACATCATTATATGAGCATCAGGATTCCAGTAAATATTTTTTACAAAAGCAGATGAACAGACTAAGCTCTGAAATCTCATAAGGGCTTCTTCCTGGGCTAGCTTTGGAGAACTATACACATGGTGCCTTATCTCTTACAAATGTCATGCAAAGAGGGCTAGAAGCAAATGTGAAGGAGAAAAAACAAAACAAAACAAAGCAATGAACCTACCCACAGTTCCAAAAAGAGTAACAGATGATGTTAAAAAAATGGTACGAACTCTCCTGACATCCTGCTGGAGGAGGTAAGAGATGGGCTATGTGTTCTTCTCCAGCCCCTTCCAGTCTTATGAGTCTGGTAGCTGCTGCATTTCCTAGGATGCGTACTGTTTGTTGGACCAATGGCTTGGCCATACTGTCTGTAAACACTGCCAGGGGTATGGTTTCCCTGAAATGCTTCCATAAGATCTTTCCATCTTAGCATTTCCATACCCATTCCATACCCCCTGTAGAATTTCCTAAAGAAATTCTTTGGACTCTATTCTGCCAGTTTTCAAGTACCTCATTCCAATGTGCGTAAGTTTTGCCCAGCATCCCTACACATCAAATAGGTGTCGATGCCATGCTGGCGCAAATTCAGCACTGCTCTGCACCGACCACGTGCATCTGGTTTGTAAACAGAACAGCACTGAGCCTTCATTAGGGTATAAGGCAAGTTCTAACACATTCTTCTGCCAGAGTGCCCTGATGGTAATAAACTTGAGGTACTAACATCATGCTGGTCAGCATCTCTTGAAGACTAGCCCCCCTTCCAAGAATGTTGCAATGTGTGGGCCTTTCTCTTGGGTCTTTCTGCATTTCATACCTATTACATGTGCCCTGTTGTGGATCTCCCCTTTTCTTTCTTATAAAACTTTTAATAAAGGATGGCATTCTTTAAACGGAGAGCATTTTCACCAAAATCCTCTTTGGTGGCCATCTAATGAAATTTTTTTATTAAGCATACAAATAGGTTGTTAACGCTGGAGACATTCTTTAAACAGGGCTACCACTCACTTGAGGCCCTGGAGGATTTGCTCAAACTTCAGGATTGCAAGAGAGGAAGCTTTTGTGGCCAGAAAACCTATTCTGCTTTATAGTTGTGAAAATTTGTTTCTGAAACAGGTTTTTATGGATTTACAATACTGCTTCTGCCTGGCGGCAGGGAGCTTATGCAGTTTGGCGAGATTTTCCTCACTCCCTTCTAGCAACATCTTTATCACAGGTCACAATAGCCTCAGGGATCTGCATTTCCACGGACTTGGCAAAGTGTGGTACAAATTAAACTGCCCTGGTAGTGTACAGAGAACTGCCAACATTTTCTCTTTTGGTGCTTTTATCTTCAAAAGGGCAGAATTGGTCTTAACCATATGTATTTTCTTTACATCTCATACATATATGGACAAGAATAGTTAACCAAAACTGAGCAATATAACATTTTCCCACCACAAATGTGGTAATATGTACAAAGATTGTAGCTGCCCATGGGTCTGTTTTGCCTTGCAAGCTGTCTTAATGGACAAAGCTCTATTTTTAAGCTAACACTTTATTTTCATCTGTCAATGCAATTTTGGCCTTGTAATAACACTTATAAAACTGAAATGTTTTTATAGTGCTCCAAATAGAACTTTCAGGAAAAAAAATTGCAACTCTTGAAAATCATCTTGGTCCCTAGTTCCAAGGTAGTAGTTAATTTAGAAGTGCTACCCACTTGTTTTTCATTGCAGAAATCTTCAGTTAGTTGTTTGGCTGTGCATCTACTATTTGAAAACAGAAAATGGAAATGGTTTGTGCATAGTGTATGGCTTATTTTAGAAAGAGACCTTTCTATGTGTGAGCTGGAAAATGATAAGTTGGTTTGCATTGCAAACGATTAAGTGAATGAATACCAAAGTGTTTAATGTGCCTCTGAAGTAATAACTGAACTTGAGGAAACAGTCATATTGAGGTTTTGGGAATAAAGGGAGGTGAGTAGAAGAATCCTTCAAAACAAGAGGAAATCTCAGGGCAAACGGTGTGGAAGGAATCTCATCCTGGGAATTCACACAATGATAGATGTGTAACCAAGGAATGGTAATGTGGATGGCACGATAACAGGAAATAATTGGGATGTAGATAAATGTTTTAAAAGCCATGGTTGGATCCCTTAATAAACCAAGAATAAAAAATGCTCTTGTGCATAGTAATAGATACAAAGTACGGTTTATCTGTAAAAGTCAGCTGTGTATAAGCCATAGCCTTTCTCTAAAAACTCAGTTCTAGAAAAGCAAGAGGAGGAATTCCCGCCACTTCTGATTATCACAAAGGGGTGTTGGAGAGAAGAGCATAGCATTTCTCACTTGGTTTGAACATCAAGTGTTATGATCCAGCTGAAAGGTAGAGGGAGAGAGACCCTCTGGATACATAATTTCCAGTAAGATTCTTTTCCCATGTCAAGTAACATCTCTAACCACAGAAACACATTCCTATGCTTTTAAAATATTCTTGAAAGAGTGCTCACAGTTCTCACAGCAAAACTCTTTGCTGAATTTGAAAATAGGTTTTGTGAATTCATGAGTCACCGTTCCGAATTTCCCTACTAACCTGGATATGTTCTTTACAAAGTGCACTCCCCATTAAGTTAGAAGATGAGATACTAATCTTCTTACTATTATTATTTTTTGGAGAAAATTGGAGTTTTATTCTAGTTTTCTAGTGGCAAATCTTTTAAAAAAATTTATTATTTAAAGTTTGAAACCCAAAACAAAAGGACAGAGCAGACCATAAAGAACCCCTGTGTATTCAACATCCAGCTGTAACATTATTAACATTTTGCCAATCTTGTGGCAAATCTTTACAATGTACAAGCATCAGGTCACACTTTTGGCACTTAGACATGTTCCTGTAAAGAGGCATATAAATTGAGCAATTGTATAAAATTTATTGGGGAATCTTGCTCCTAAAAATCATCTTAAGGGAAATCCATTGGTTAAAGTGCCTAATTAGTCACCCCCTTATTTTTCTGTTTTATAAATAGAGTAGACATTTCTTACTGTCCTCCCGCCTCCCTCCCTTCCTTGTGTTTCAGTAGGGAGTACTTTCTGTAATACCTTGGACTGAGAAGATGTCCTTTTCCACAGTTTTATGCAAGCTGATCATTTCAGTGGCGAAGAGGTGAAGAGTATTATGAAGAGTTCTTTTTTATGAAATGCCTATGTGTATGGTTCATGTTTTATGGTCAATCTGGTAAGAGACAATCCTGAAGCCACTTGCTTCCCGCATTAGTGGTGATTACATCTTGATCCCTTAATTGCCCACTTTATGTAAGCATGGTAGTTAACTCAGGATTTCACCCCTTAGGAATTCAGGTCAAAATTGTGTCTCTTAGGGAGTGAATGCCTCTGGTACTTACAGAGTCTTGGAGAAGACAGCCTGTTCCACTGAAATCTGGGCCTGCCTCTCTCTTCTGGATAGAGATATGTGACTTCTTAAGCACTGTGGTGGACCCTGCTAGAAACCTTCCCGATATCCATTCTTTCCTTACTGAGAGATTCCTAATCCTGTTTGGGATGGCAATGTACCCATCTAAACCATTACACGTCCCAGCCTCTCCAGTGAGGCATTAGTAGAGATTTGCTGGGAATTTTGGGGAAAGATTTTGTTTTTCTGGTGTAGGCTGGCGCCATCGTCTTCCCTTCCCTTTTTCTTTCTGTCTGAGTGGGGAACTGGAGGTGGACTGCTGTCTTGTGAATGCGAGGTAAGAAGCACGAGGACAGGTGAGGGAGGGGGAGGCTGAGACCCGGCTCCTGCGTGGATCTGCTACACCTGCCTGGACCTGCCACGTCAGGACTTCTTGCTACGTTTGAGAAATAAATCCCCTTTGATTAGAGTCAGGTTTCTGTTACATGCATAGAAATGCAATTTCAAACTGACTCACGCATAGTATGTAGGAAGTCTTGCTGTTTCTGACCACAATCTTGGGTAACATCATCGTGCATGTCTTGAATTAGGGAAACTGTCTGAGAGAAACGTGAGACCAGGACACAGTCCTCCAAGTACTGAATGTCTTTCTTCTTCATCTTCTTCTCCTTTTTTTTTTTTCTTTTTTGAGACAGAGTCTCACTCTGTTGCCGGGGTTAGAGTGCAGTGGCGTCATCATAGCTCACTGCAACCTCCAACTCCTGGGCTCAAACGATCCTCCTGCCCCAGCCTCCTGAGTAGCTGGGACTATAGGTGTGCCACCATGCCTGGCTAATTTTTCTATTTTTTGCAGAGACAGGGTCTCACTATGTTGCTCAGACTGATCTCGAACTCTCGGACTCAAGTGCTAGGATTACAGGTACGAGCCGTCGTGCCCGGCCTGAATGTCTTTTTTGAAAACAGCCCATATTTTCTTCTGTGTGCATGCTGCAAATGTTCCTCAAAAAAAAAAAAAAATCTCATTCCTAGGTCTGTGCTCACAAAATGAATCAGAGAACTGAGGAAATTGCTTAGAGAGGCTTCTTGAACACTTTCATGGGAACTATTCGTATAATCAAGTCACAAATGATTTTTATACATGTTATGAGGATCATTTTCCTTTGCTGCTGTAGATTTGCTTTCAGTGCTTACACGTACTGCATAATTAATCTAAAAATTTAGGTTTGTATAGCTCTAAATTTAAAAATGCTTTTGTTGTTTAGCTGAGAAGGTGCCAAATAAGAGTAGCTTATTCTAAAGTGAATAAATCATGGGATGGTCTCACCAAAATGTCTTCAAGGGCTCAGAGAGTGATATGTAAAGAAAAAGACATTAAAGTTTTTGTTTTTTTTGAGAAGTGACAGATTACTTAACACAATAATCTATGCTATTGGACAAATTGGTTTGAAAAGGAAGACAGCTGGCTTTGTTCCAACACTGTAATACTATGAAGGTCAGTGACAGAACGATGCCTGGAGGGCAGGGGGGGCCTTGTGTGACAGACCTGGCTCTGGGCCAGCTGTGGGAAGTATGCTCAAAGAACTTTTTCTTCTTGTTTTTCTATTTACATCTGGCATGTGGCAGCCACACAAGGGCAGTTAACATTGGATGTTGTGTAAATCTACATAAGTAAAAAACAGGACCACTTTTTTAAGATAGAAAAGTTTCCAGCAATTCATCTTGAACACAGAACTCTAGCGTTCCTCATTCTCTCTGAGGCCTCCTGTTCCAGCAGATAATTTATGACTCCCAGATCTTGGCATTTTGTTAAAACCCAAAGCATTTGACAAACAATATTTTCAAAAAGTTTTTCCATGAGTTGGTTTCTAGCAGGAGGAATTTATGATGAGTTGACTTAATCCTTGCTTTTTGGAAACGTCTAAAAAAAGTTCTTTCTATAAACAACAGAATTTCGTGTAGGGGATCGCAGACCAAGCGATGGCTAAGATGTCATTTTCTGCCTTATGAAATAAACCTCATCAAATGCCATTTTTAAAGGCTTCTGTGTGCAGGCCCAGCTTTCACTTCTGCCCTCTGAGCTGACTGTGCTGACTGGCGGGCTTCTGGCCTTACCTGGGCCCGTTTTGCTCCCAAACCCAGGTTGCCTGTGTATTCACTTATTATAACTAACCACTGTGAAATCATTCACAGACCTTGGAAATAACATATGTAAGGTGATTTATTTATATATGTTGACTAATAATCTTAACTTGTCATTTCGTTTTCAAAATTTGATAAACGGACTGCGAGTTTGAAGAGGGAGCTCTTTGTGTTAAATTTATAACCCTGCTTCCTGGCATTTTGGGGGTTGGTTATTGCTTTTGAATATCTTTCTTTTTTCTTTTTGTCAGAAACGTGTGTGTGCGTGTATGTATGTAGGGGGTCTCCTGCTCACGCCCTTCTGGTTTTTCCCAATATGTCAGTGTGGCGTTGCACCGAAAATTTTTGAGAGGTGCAGCTTTCACAGAATTTTTATGCACAAAGAGGAAGACTGAAAAATGTGATTATAGTGTTATGTTAGTGCAATTTTTGCCTTTTCTTGCTGTGTATATACAATATAAAAGTTAAATGGCATTTCATCAGTGGATTTGGCTATTTTGACAGGCAAAATAGAAAATCCAAGCTGTCAAATATATTTCCTTGTCTGTTTCCCCAGATATGGTCATCTATGTGGAATTCAATGATGGTTACAATTCTACTTCCCTTTGAGCTGAATAGACATCACTTCTTCTGAAATCTTACTTGTCTGTTTCTATGACCAGTGAGAACTGGACAGGGAAATATGGACATGTGTTTGGATATTTCATATTACTGCTGCCATTGCTAGAGGGATAATATGAGTGATATTGGTTACTTGTTTTGACTGACTGCACAGTTGACTGATGTCTCCTGCTGGCCTCTGCCTATACAGGCGTAGGCCCATGTGGCTTGGGCTAAACAGCAAATACAGGCAAAGAAAATTAGAGATGTGGCAATTATCTGGATAATTCAGATTAAAAACTACTTATCCTTCAATTTCAAGGGAAAAATGATTTTATGGGGACTTATTTAGATCAAAATTTGGCAAACTTTCTGTGAAGGATTAGATAGTAAATATTTTAGGCATTGCAGACTATGCAGTCTCTATTGCAACCACTCCACTATGCTGTTGTAGCATTAAAAACAGCCATAGAAAATACTTAAAAGGGTGAGTGTGCTGTGTTTCAATAAAACTTTATTTATAAAAATGGGTGGTGGACCAGATTTGGCCTGTGGGCTTTAGTTTCCTAACCCCTGGTCTAGTCCAACTTCCTCTTTTTACAAAAGAGCAAAGCAAATCACTCAAAATCATCCAGTTAGTTATGTGAGGCTTGAACTTGTCACTTGTGGCTCCCAGGTGCCATGATTCCTTACCTGGACAGCTTCCCTTAGTTACTGCATGTGGATCTTCATTCTACAAGTTGTGTAAACCTAGACAGCCAGTGATTACTCTGCCCTGGGGAGTGGCAAGCACATGCATACATGTAAAGTATGTGTGCATGTAGATCTGATCAATGCTATTTATGGATGTTGAAGTGAATCAAACTGAAAGAAATCTGAAGCATCTGCAAGCTACTCGTTTTCGAAATTTGAAATGTTTTACATGTCTTTTCACCTGTCAGTCATTTCAATTGTTCCAAGCCTTCCTGTGTATGTGTTGTAGAGAGCAGGGCCGACAGTGCTGACAGACTGTGGGAAGGGCTGTCTCAGAGGCAAAGGATGAACGATGGAAAGCTGACACCTAGAAACTGAAGAGGATGCCGTGGTCTGGGATGTCTGGAGAAGTGAGTAAATGGGGCATTTAAGCTGAATTAGGGTTTGCAGCCTTTTTGAGGTGTATTTATCTGTTGTGGACGGTTACTGCTTTTACCTGCCCTGCTCCTGCTCCGTGAGCCACAATGACTGGGGCAGAATGGTTACATGGCACCAGCCAGGAGAATTAAAGGCCTTCCCCAGGGGGTTAGAAGGTGATTCTGGCAGTGAGGGTGTCTGTCCACTCAGGTCAGAAAGGTGAAGCCACAGCTATCTCTGGCCACGCTCCCTGTAGTGTAGAAGGCCCCTTGGCAGTAGAGAGTGTGGCACCAGTAGCACACAGAGGCAGAGAGATGAGATGAACAGAAAGTGTCAGCTCCGATCTCTGAAGCCCTCTGTTGACTCTATGAACCACCCCAGTACCTTCCTGATCACCACCCTCTGTTTTGTTTTAGCTACTTTTAGCTGAGAATTTGACAGCCACAATCAAACAGTCCTGACTATTTTTTACCATCTCATTGGTAAAAGTATCTGTCTTCAAATGTCAAGTTGTATATAAAACCTGTATTTTCATAGAAAATCTGTTTCTTTTTGACAAAATTGATGGGGCTATATTCCTTTCACATGCACTGTGTTTCTAAAAGAAGCAAAAGATATCTTTCAATGTCTTTTTACAAAGAAATATATAATTTATCCAGAACTTGGTGAGTTTACACGCACACACTCACAAGATACATACACAGCTAGCCCCTCTCTCTTTGTCTGCAGGAAAGCTTGCTATTTTGAGACACAGCTACCTTTCACAATCTTCAGAATGAACAAATAACAAAAAGAACAAATAATAAAATTTCCACAGAGGTTTAAGCCACTGTAGGGGACTCCGGCAGTTGTTTAAGAGTGTTTTCATTGCTGTAAGGGAATTTCTTCAACTTTGGAATCATAAAAGCATATGACTGGTCTCCTCTGACAAAGTGATACAGAGGCTGTGGCAGTCTTCACAAGTGGAGAACTTGGAATGAATATAACCAGTGTTCACACACAAACTATAACTTTCAAGGAAGAAAGATTCCATTTGATATATTAATTTTCATATGAGATGGTCCACGACAATTTTGGTAAATAGCATATATCCAAGTGTCCACTTGACTCTATGCAATGTGGTCCAAGCGGCAACTGAGACAAATTTGTGAAAGAAAACTAATCATTTTGATTTCTAATAGTCAAGATATTCTTTTTGACTTTTTATAATTCATGTACAGTAAAGTTCACAGATCTTAAGTGTGTAGCTTACTCAAAGACTTTTGATATATATAGATGCTTATGGAGCCACCAATCACACCAAGATTCACAATATTTCCAGCACTCCAGAAAGTTCCCTCAGGCCTCCACAAAATGAATATCCCCATCAAAGGCAACTTCTATTCTGAACTCTGTCACTGTAGATCAGTGTTGCCTGTTCTTAAGCTTCATATTAATGGAACCACAAGCTGTGTATTTTTTTAGGGTTGACTTTTTTCACTCTGTGGTATGTCAGTGAGAATTACCCATGTTGTTGAGTATAGCAGCAAACTTTATTTTTTATTGCTGTGTAATATTCCACTGTATGACTATACCACAATTTATTTAACTATTTTGTTGCTGATAGAAATTTGGGTTGTTTCTTATTTGGGGCTATTAATATTAGGTTATTAAGTATGAAATGTCCGATTTCCTTACGTACTAAGTTTGACAGTTAATATCTCTGACATTTCACTTTGACACTTCTTCTTTTAGGTTATTGTGAAGGTACATCCTCAGTCTTTCAAACGCATGTTTTGCCTTGTGATTATCTTTCAAATTTTTTTGAGAGCAATTTTTGTGAAACCATGGATAAGTCAAAAATTCATGTTATTTTTGATATGAGTCCAATTGTGGAACCAATGCAGTGCAGACAGCTTGAAATATCAACGAGTGTTTGGGAAGGATATGGCTAATGAAAGCACAGTATGTTGATGGTTTGAGAAGTTCTAATCTGGTGATTTTAATCTTGAAAATGAGCCATGTGGGCGACCTGAGACCAAGGTGGGTAATGATGAGCTGAAAGCTGTAGTGGAAGCAAATCCATCTCAACCTACACGTGAATTAGCAGCAAGGTTCGATGTTACTGTTCCAATAGTATTGGACCATTTGAAGCTGGGTTCTGAATGAATTAAACCAGTGTCAGCAGAGAAATTGTCTCGAAGCTTGCCTTTCTTTGTTGTCATGACATAAAGGCGAACCATTTCTACACTGTGTTGATGAAAAATGGATTCTTTTTGATAATTGCAAGCATTTGGCACAATGATTGGATAAAGATGAAGTGCCAAAACACAGTCCAAAACCAAATATTCATCAAAAAAAGCTAATAGTTTCTGGTGGTCCAGCACTGGTATTATCCACTACAGCTTCATTAAACCTGGTCAATCAATTACAGCACATGTCTACTGCAACCAGTTGGATGAAATGATGAGGATGCTTGCGATTAAGCAGTCGAGATTGGTCAATAGAGACAGGCCAATCCTCTTGCAAGACAATGCTTGACCACATGTCATACAAACAACATTGCTCAAACTAGAGAAGGTGGACTTGGAAACTCTGCCATCCGCCGTATTCACCAGACTTTGCACCAACTGACTACCATTTCTTCCAGGCTTTTGATCACTTCTTTTAGGAAAAATATTCAATTCTCAACAAGCTGTGGAAAACGCCTTTCACGATTTCATCACCACTCGCTCTGCAGGCTTCTTTGCTGCTGGCATAAACAAGCTACCGTTAAGAAGGCAAAACTGTGTTGATAGTTTAGGTGTATCCTTTGATTAGTTGTACTACTTCTTGTTTGAGATATCATAAATTACACTTTTGATTCGAAATAGGACATTTCATATTTAATGACCTAATAAAAGGTGCTAAGAATATTCTTGTATATATCTTTGAGTACACACATATACTCTTTTCTCTTTGTTAATATACACGGGAATGGAACTTCTGGATCATAAGGTAGGTGTATGTTTAGCTCTAGTAGATACTGGTAAACAGTTTCCAAAGTGATTGTACTAAGTAACAATCCCACCAAAAGTACATTAGAGTTTCATTTGGTCCATATCCTCATCAATACTTGGCACTGTAAGTCCTCTTAATTTTAGCTCTTTTGGCAGTTGTATTAGTTTGCTTGAGCTTCCATAACATGATACCACTGACTAGATGGCTTAAACAACAGAAATTTATTTTCTCATGGTTGTGGAGGCCAGCAGTCCAAGACCAGGTGTTGGCAAATTTTGTATCTAGCGAGTGCTCTCTTCCTGGCTTGTAGACAGCCTGCTGTGCCATCTCACAGCCTTTCCTCTATGCACGAGCATGAGGGAGAGAAAGACATCTGCTGTCTCCTCCTCTTATAAGGACTCCAGTCCCACTGGATTAGGTCACCACCATTGTGACCTTATTTCACCCTAGTTTCCCAAGCAAGGCCTCATCTGCAAGTACTGTCAGATTGGGAGTTAAGAGTTTTAACGTATGAATTTTGGGGGGACACAATTTAGTCCATAACAGTGGTCTTGGAATGACACATCATTACGGTTTTAATTTGCATTTCTCTGATGACTAATACTGACTAATAATGTTGAGCAACTTTTATATGTTTACTGGCAACTTGGATGTTCTTTTTTTTTTTTTTTTCTGAGACAAAAAAGTCTTCTTTTTTTTTTTTTGGTGCCAGAGTGCAGTGGCATCATCATAGCTCACTGCAACCTCAAACTCCTGGGCTCAAGCAATCCTCCTGCCTCAGCCTCCTGAGTAGCTGGGACTATAGGTGTCCACCACCATGCCTGGCTAATTTTTCTAAATTTTTAAATTTTTAGTAGAGATGGGATCTTTCTCTTGCTCAGGCTGGTCTCAAACTCCTGAGCTCGAGTGATCCTCTTGCCTTGACATCCCTGAGTGCTAGGATTACAGGTGTGAGCCACCGTGCCTGGCCTGGATGTTCTTTTATAAAGTGACTGCTCAAGGTTTTTGTCCATTAAAAAAAATTGGTTGTCATTCTTCTTATTGATTTGTAGGAGCTCTTTATATATTCTGGATACTAGTCTTTTGACAGATATATGAACTCCAAATGTCTTCTTCCAATCTATGGCTACTTGTTAATTATCTTCATGTTGTATTATGGTGAACAGAAGTTCTTAATATTAAGGTAGTCTAGTTTTTCAAACTTTCATAATTAGTGCTTTTTGTGTTCTGTTTAAGGAATATTTGCTCACACCAAGTTTATGATAATATTCTCATGTTTTCTTCTAGAAGCTTAATAGTATTAACTTCTACATTTGAATCTATAATCTACCTTGAATTAATTTTTGTATATAGTGTGAGGTAGGGAGTCAAAGTTCATTTTTTCTAGATGAAGATCCATTTGACCCAGAACCATTTATTAAAAAGACTCCCCATTGATTTACAGTGTGTTTTTATTATAAATCAGATGACTATGTATATGCGGGTCTATTTTTGGGTTCTCTATTTTGTTCCATTGCTCCATTTGTCTTTGTGCTTCCATGGCTATCTTTACTATTGTAGCTTTTTAAGTCTTGTTATCTGATAAAGTAAGTCCTCCAGATTTGATCTTTAAGATTGCCATGGCTAGATACTTTGTATTTTCAAATACATTTTAGAATCAGCTTGTCAGTTTCCACAAAAAGCCTGCTGGAATTTTTATTAGGATCACATTGAATTTATAAGTTAATTTAGGAAGAGTTAACATCCTAACAGTATCGAGTCTTCTAATCCATGAAAATGAGCTATCCTTTAATTTATTTAAGTCTTTCAAAATTTCCCTCAGCAATGCTTTGTAGTTTCTGGTGTATAGACCTTGCACATTTTCGTTAGGTTTATCCCTAGGTATTTTATGGTTTTTGTGCTATTATATTTGGTATTTTTGAAATTTCATTTTCAAATTGTTTCAAATTTCATTTCAATTGTTGTCAGTAAATATACAAATATTTTTTGTATCCAACAACCTTGCTAAATTACCTTAGTAAATTTAATACCTTAAATTTAATTACCTTAGTAAATTTAATAGTCTATAGTTTCATTTGGATTCTCTCTGTGTACTTAATAATGTTTTCTATGAGTAATAGTGTTTTACTTTTTCCTTTCAAATCTTTTTACCTTAAGTTTTTCTTGCCTTATTGTACTGGGTAGAAGCTCTACTATAATACAGAGTAGAAGAGATACTAGAGTATTTTCTATGTTGTTCTCAACCTGAGGGAAGAATGTTAGATGAGTTTTATAGATATCTTTTATCAGACTTAGGAGTTTCTCCACTATTCCTAGTTTGCAAGAGAGTTTTTTTTTTTTAAGTCATGAACAGTTGTTGAATTTTATCAAATGCTTTGTCAGTGTCTATTAAGATGAACGTATTTTTCTTCTTTATTATGGTAATGTGGTGAATTACTTTATTTAAAATGTTAAGCTAATTTTGCACCCCTGGAATAAATCCCACTTGGTCATGATCTTTTTGCTGTATTATTGGATTTAATACATTAATATTTTGCTTAGGACTTTTGCATATATAATCTTCCTTTTTTATATCAGGTTCTGATATCAATATTTTTCTTCTCATAAAAAGGTGTTTAAAGAAGTGTTTCTTCTTTCTCTATTCTGTGGAAAGATTTGTATAAGAATTAACAAATGAAGCCATTTGGGTATGTAGTTTTTCTTTGTGGATGTCTTTAAATTATGAATTCAATTTCTTTAATAGATCTAAGAGTATTTGAATTTTTAAATTTTTCTTGAGTCAATTTTGATAATAGTGTTTTTCTGAAATTTGTTCATTACATCTAAAATTTCAAATTTATTGTCATAAGGTTTTTTATAATATTCTTTTATTGTGTTTTTAATGTATGTAGGATGTATAGTGGTGTCCTCTTTTTCATTCCTAGAATTGGTTACTTTTGTTTTCTTTTTTTTTAAATCAATCTTGCTGGGAGTTTATTAATTTTATTAATCTTTTCAAGCTACCAAACATTTGTGTTTGTTGATTTTTCTTCATCGCATGTTTATTTTATATTTCATTAATTTCTGTGCTTACTTTAATCATAAGTATTTTTTATTTTTCATGTATTTAATTTGTTACTGTTTTCCCAAGTTTCTTGAGATGGAAACATATCATTAATCTTCAACCTTTTTAAAATTTTAAAATATATGCATTTACTTAATATATTTATTTGTATTTTTAACATATACATTCAGTTCTATGAATATTTTTCACTTTTTCACTGTATTTTCACTTGGTTCAGAATATTTTCTAATTTCTATTTTGGTTTCTTTGATGACCTATGGGTTATTTAAATGTGTGTTGCTTAATTTCCAAATGTTTGGTGACTTCCTATTTATCTTTCTTGTATTGATTTCTCATTTGATACTACTATGATCAAAGAAGATATTCTGATTTCAATTTTTTGAAATTTGTTGAGACTTATTTTATGGGCCAGTTTATAGTTTATTTTGGTAAAAGTTTCATATGCACTTGGAAAGAATGAGCATTCTCCAGATGTTGGGTGGGGTGTTCTAAATATGCCAGTTAGGTCAAGTTGATTAATCATGTTGTTCCAATCATCTTTATTTTTTACTGATCTTTTATCTGCATGCTCTGTCAGTACTGAGAGAAGTGTATCAAGGTTGGTGCTACCCTGTACAGCTGCAGAGGCTGGTCTGCCTTTACAGAATATGTGAATGGCACTTCCCCGAGTTGTGATCAGAAATCATGCTGAGAATGAATGTTAACCCTAGGACTTGGGTCTTAATGGAGTGGGCATGTACAAGATGAGCCAGAAGCCTGTGTTGAAGATTCAGTGCCAGATATGGATGACAAATCAACCTCTGTCAATTACATAATTGACTTCTGGTTGGATATTTGATTTATTTGTCAGCTATTTCTCTTTAAGTCAGGCCACAAAAATGCTCATTGTTTCTAGGCCACAGAGCACACACTAAGGTCCTGGCCATGGTCTGTGTGAACAGAGTGAGGACTTGGGAGTGTCAATAGATATGACACAAATGCCGGGAGGAACGTAGAAGTACTTTCTGCCTGTGGAGATTCGTTTCCTGAGCAAATTCTGATTTCAGAAGTGGGACCTGACACTGCCTGGAGCATGGGATCGAACTTCCCCCCAAACCCCTTTCTCTGTGGTGGACACTTTCTAGATGGGCATATATGCTGACTCCACATTGTTTATGGCTGTGGGCTTGGTACTGGTGAGGGGCTAACGAGTGAGCACAGACTTCACTGGAGCATCAGGTTGGGGAAGAACAAAGGTTTTTGAGCTCAGAAAGACCTAAAATTAAGTGCTATTCTGGCACTTTCTAGCTATGTAACCATGGGCAATAATCACAACCTCTTTGAGCCTCAGTGTTTTTATTTGTAAAACCTGATTCATAGGATTTGTGATTAGGATGTAATAAATAGGAAGCTCCTAGAACTATGCCTGGCCATAGAGACAATAAGCTTATGTCACTTCCTTGTTTCCCAGTCTCTCAAGCAAAAGAATTGAACAACACCCCTACTTTTAGGGTTAGTGTTAGAGTCTGAATATGGGATTGGCTGAGGAGGGATAAGGCTGGGAATAGAAACGGTCTGGCCTTACAGGTCCCAGGCATACTGAACAACACTGAAGTCTACTCACAGAAGGAATGGAGACCAGTGCTCAGCTGTGTCAGACCCTGCCTGTTACCCTCAGTTTATGCTGAGGCAGTTAAACCTCCCAGGAAAATGTAAGTCAGCCCATCCAGGAAAGACCTGACTGGCACCACACTTCTGTCCAAATGTGGAAAAGCCCCTCACACATCACAAGTCGACCCAAATATCATTCTAACGCTTTCCTTTTGCACAGGACTGGAATCTGTTAGCACTCATCGCTCTCTGAGGTCTGCAGCAAAGCACATCATAGGAGAATGTTATTGCAGCGCCTGAAGGAGGGCTGGTGGTTTTGGCTCAGCAGGAGCTCGGGCAGGAGTGGAAGCGGCTCAGGCTCAGGCGGGTGGAGGGCAAGCAGGGGGTGATGACCTCCCTCTGAGGGCCTGCAGGGAGGCTCTGGGGGCCCAAGCATCAGGTAGAGTGGCCAGCTTGTCCTGCAGTATCAGAGGACAAGCATGCTGGGCAGAAATGGGCCTGTTTGAACTGTGAACAAGTCACAGGCAAGGTGTGAGGTGGGCACACGCTGGGTAAGACCTCATCCTCCAGGATGGGCTTTGTCTCTGGCCGGCTGCACTGATCACGATTCCAGAGGCTCCTCCTGGAAATTAGGCTGAGGCTGATGAGCGACGTCTGCCATAGGAGACACGACCAGGGAGGGCTGGTGGACCTACGTGCTTGCTCTGTTCTCATTTCTTTCAAAATTTAATTTTTTTCGCATGAATAAGTTTACCTAAGGGGAAAAGTCAATGATACTGCAGGGCTTACAATGAAAACAGCGGCCCCCTGTCTACCTCTCCCCACCTTCGAGCCTTGTCCTCTGCCCCTGCAGCCCCCTCCCCAAAGCCAAACTCTTTCCATTTTTTAAAAGCTACAATTCTTATGTCCATATTTTTCTTTTCTTTTTCTTTTATTAAGGATAATTTCGAATATATACAGAAGTTGAGAAGATAGTATGAACAACCCCATGCTCCATCACCCAGCTTCAACCACTACTGCCATGTGGCCAGTCTTGTTTTATGTACCTCCCTCCACTCCTGGGTTATCTCAAGGTGAATCCAGCTCACTGTATCATTTCACCTATAAATAATTTAGTATGACTTTCTAAAAGATAAGAACTCTTGTTTAACATAAACACATACCATTATCTCCACAGTAGCATCAAATATCTTGTGTTCTAATGTCCTTGATGGTCTTATAATTTTCAAAAATATTTTACCTCAATATTTCTGAATAATATGCTTGCATTTGAGTCATTATTTTTAAAGCCGACACCACAGTCCCCTATTCCAGGGATCCCCATCTATTTTAGAGCAAGTCTGCAAATCACTGAGGGGCAGCAAGGTGCCTGTGGGCAAGGCGGGGTGGTCTCCCAGCTGGGATCCCTCCCCTGTGGCCTCCCCTGCAGACGGGGGTCCTCTAAGCAGGTGAGTCCCAGGATTAGCAAATGTGGGGCTTTGTTTTCACTTTGTGAATTTGAGCACAGTGTTGAAGATGTGGGGAGGACTCACGTGCTAGCACTCGGCTTCACGCTTGACACAGAGAAAGTGGTCATGGCAGTTGTTTCCGAGGTTGCCAGTGTGGTGTAATGGAAAGAACTCACAGTTGTTGGAACTAGAAAACTCGGGTTTAAATCCAGTCTCTGTCACCTAGCAGCTATGTGACCTTGGGCAAATTATATAGCCTCTTTGTGTCTCTGTTTTCACATGTGTGAGGCAGGGGTAAGAATGCTTACCTTGAAGGGAAGTTGTTGTAAGAACTAAGTGAAATAACACACATAATGCACTGGAACAGTCAGTATCTGATATATAGTAGGGACTCAACAATGTCAAGTGCTCTCTCTCTTAGTATATATACTATAATATATAGCATATGCATATGTATTTATATATCATATGTAATATTTCAATTTTTTGTACATAAACAAATCAAATTCACTTTTATTTTGCTTATCTAATACTACTGTATTTATTTTAAAAATCTATACTTTTACTTTGATTTCTACTTATGACTACCTAAAATAAAAAATATAAAACATAATAAATCAATTCCTTTAGTAAAACCTCCTTAATTCAAATTAAAAATCTTAATAATAGAATTGTTTTTTAAAAAATAGGTTTTATTAGTTTCACATGATACTAACTAATTGAAGTAAACTTTTCTGTCTTAGTTGGACTTGCTTTAATAGGCATGTGACTCATACAGTTAAAAGTGTTTCTCCATAAAACTCTAGAAGAAAACCTAGGAAAAACTCTTCTGGATATTGGTCTAGGCAAAGAATTCATAACTACCACCCCAGAAGCAAATGTAACAAAAACAAAAATAAATAAATGGGACTTAATTAAACTAAAAATCTTCTGCACAGCAAAAGAAACAATCAATAGAATAAATGGAGAACCTATAGAATGGGAAAAATATTTGCAAACTATATATCTGACCAAGGGCTAATATATAGAATCTATGAGGAATACAAATAAATCAGCAAGAAAAAAACAAATAACCTCATTAAGAAGTGAGCAAAAGACATTAACAGACATTTTTCAAAAGAAGAGATACAAATGGCCAACAAATGTGTGAAGAATGCTCAACATCACTAATCATCAGGGAAATGAAAATTAAAACCACAATGAGATACCACCTTACCCCTGTCAGAATGGCCGTTATTAAAAAGTCAAAAAACAACAGATGTTGGCTTGGATGCAGTGAAAAGGGAACGCTTATACACTGTTGGTGGGAATGTAAATTAGAACAACTCCTATGGAAAACAGTATGGAGATTCCTCAAGGAACTAAAAGTAGACCTACCATTTGATCCAGAAACCCCACTACTGGGTATCTACCCAAAGGAGAAGAAGTCATTTTGCAAAAAAGAAACCTGTACCTGAATGTTTATCACACCACAATTCACAATTGCAAAGATAAATCAGCCTAAGTGCACATCAACCAAAGAGTGGATAAAGAAAATGTGGTATATATATAAACCATGGAGCACTACTCAGCCATAAAAAGTATGAAATAATGTCTTCTGCGGCAACTTGGGTGGAACTGGAGGCCATTATCCTAAGTAAAGAAATGCGAATAGAAAACCAAATACAGCATGTTCTCACTTATAAACTAAGAGTACAGAGGGGCATAGAGTGGTATAATGAACATTGGAGACTCAGAAGGAGGGAGGCACAAGTGGGGTGAGGGAAGAAAAACTACCTTTCAGGTGTAATGTGCACTATTCAGGTGACAGGTACACTAAAACCCCAGACATCACCACTATATCATCCATGTAACCAAAACCCACCTATACCCCTAAATCTATCGAAATTTTTTTAAAAAAATTGTTTCAATCAGGGCTTCTCTGATCATAAGCAACAGAAAGATAATGCAAACTAGCTTAGGCAAAGAGCAATTTTATTGGCTCACAGATGTGAGAAGTCTAGAGGTTGGGTTGTCTGCAGTCATGTCTTGATCCGGGACTCATAAAACGTTGCTAGATTTTTCTCTTTCTCTTGCCATCTCTCCATCTCTCAGCTCTATGCATGGACATCAATTTGTAGTTTCTTCCATTTTTCAAATGTATTCAAGGTGACTGAAAGTATCTCTAGCTGGGGTCGTCCTTGCAGCTCTCAATCCCAGGAGAAGAGGAACTTTTCTTTCCCACAATCTGTAAGTCCCATCTCAGGAAAGACTCTGATTGGCTCATTTTGGTCATGTACTCACGCCTGTGGTGAGCTGAGAGCGTAGGGACAGGATGGTTGCTAAGATGGCCAGTCTCACCAGGACCATGTGGAGGGAAAGGGGTGATTCTCCAAAGGAAAAGCAGAGAGTTGTATCATATTAAGTTGATATCTGTTCAGGGAAAAACAACTGCATCATTTACATAACTTATTTGGTAAGCGATTATTGGTCATGCCAGAAAATTAATATAACTTTTTTCAAACAGTTTATCCCTCTAATTAAGGTAAACATTTTTCTCTGCAAATGTGTTTATACTATTAATTCCATACCAAATAATTTATTTATAGACAATAATAAATGACAATGTTCTCAAGCACTGTTCTAAGCACCTAACATGACTTAACCCACTTAATCTTCACCAAAACTACATGAGATAGGTCCTCTTGTTATTCCCCTTTTATAGATGAGTAAACTGAGGCTGTGAGAGTTAAGAAACTTTCCCCAATCACAAAATTAGTGATTAGAAGAGCTCAGATTCAAACCTGAGCAGTCTGGCTACAGAGCTGGCATTCTGAGTACTCTAATGACAAAAGGAAATTTCCACTCAGCCTGTGTCACAGGACCACAGTGGATAACTGGACCAAGTCCATGTCACTTGTAATAAACATTGAGCGATATCTTCTGAAATAAAATTAATTCATCAAAGATGAAGATGTTACTCTGTGTATAGCATCATGGTTAAGTATCTTAGGTGTTGGGAGGGTCATATGCAAAACAAGAAGATCAGGTCCTGTCCCTTAAGAAATTTCTAATTCTGTTTGAGGAGATAGAATATGCAAATGGAAAACATTAAAAAGCAATAAAATCGAAGCCACCCAGGAGTACTATTCATATGTGCTAGGGGACATGCACCGAAGTCATGCCTAGGGCTGGCTGGACTTAGCTAGGGAAGCTTTTGTGAGAAGGTGAGTTTTAAGTTGGGCCATGAGGGAGGGACACACATAGATCAGCCAAAACTAAAGAAAGGGTTTTAATAATCATAAACACTAGGAACTACAGCTGACATTCATCTGTGCTACAGTGCCCCCTTCCCTCTGCCAGCTGCTCCACGTGCACTCTCTCAGAGGATCCGCACTGAGGCAGGTGCTACCATTATCTTCATTTTAAAGTATGAAGAAACTGAGTCCCAGAAAGGATTAGGTAACATTTCAGGGTCACATGGCTAGTAAGTAGAACTGCGATTCATACTGAAGTTGGCTGACCCCAGAACCCAAGTTCCCAACCACTATGTCCTTGGGTTTATCCCATTTAAAAAAATGTTAAGCTCCTCATGTATCAAGTACGCTGGTAGGACTGATAAAGCGTTCACTGGATTCTAGATGTGGGAAGGTACCGTTGGCGCCCAGGTGCATGAAAGCAGGTGTGTTGGGTTCCACCCCCTTCACTCGGGGGGCAGAGCAGTTGACCTGGTAAAGGGCAGCTACAGACATGAGTAGCTTAGCGTGCATCCCACCAGGAAATGCCCAGTCTCCATTTTGTCCAAGCCAGATTGTTGCAGTAATTTCCGCAGGGTGTCTTTCCTGGGGCCATACATTATCAACACGCTGCTAGGAAAGTGAAGGTTGGGCTATAAAGTAGCAGTCTAACCTTAAACCAGTGAAACAGAAGGGAAATTATTCACAGAGTTTGCTCACATCAGCATAATCTGAGTGAACCATCCCCAAGGACAAGCCAAAATGAGCAGGAAAGGCAGGGTATGTGGATAAAATATAATCATCAGAGGCAGAGGAAAAGACATGAGAAATTGATGAAAGCAGAGAGTGACATTTTCTGCCCAAATTTTGTCATCCTTTTGGCTGCAGTGTCCACAGGCACACCCTCAGTCCCTAAGTCCTTAAAGCCGACAAGGAAGAAACAGGATGTGTGCATGCTTATTTTTGTGTGCATGCATGAGTGTGTGTGTGCATATTTAAATTCATGGCCAGCAACTCTGTTATATGTGTTAAATGGCTGAAAAGTTAGGAGACTGCCAGGCTCTGCTTTAATTGGATTTTCTAAAGCATAAATAAAAGGCAGGGAAGGGAGATGCATTCTTTGATAGATGTCTTCCCTCAAGTGTGCACAGCTGGCCTGGAGCCCGTCTCTTGCCTAATTAAGGGGTTTTATTCTGCTCATGCTCAGAGCTGCTGCCTGTGTGCTTGTCTAGAAGCTGACATCAAACCCATGTGGCCAGAAATGCCTCTAGAGGTGGAGCTGGCATAGAAGACTGGACCCCAAAGTATTAATGGGAACAAACGAGAACTTAACGGACAGGAGAGAAACATGATGGCCAGCTCTGGTCTGGATAGAAGGTCCCTAGAAGAATGGCTTCAGGTGAGACTTAGAAATACACCCAACAGGTTGACCTTTAGGAGGTTTAATGAAGATAAAGCTCCCATAGCTTTTGAAGGTGAACCTTTGTAGTAGTGGGAGGAGGTGGGGTAGGGGTGGGCTTTTCCAGGCTGCGGGTCAAGAGAGACCATCCTGTAGTCTCGCCCTCTCCTTTCTATTTTCCTCACCAAGGCCAGGAATGAGGGAGGCAAGCTAGGCACTTAGGGTGAAAAATTTAAGGAGACACTTACTGTTATGTACTTGCAGTACTACAGCCAGAGGAATCTTTCAAACATGCAAATATGTGTGTGCCAAAGATAGAGTACAATCACTTTAACAGGGCTCTGCCTACCTGGGGATCTCTTAAAAATAAATTGCAGATTCTAGGTCAGTAGGTCCTGAGATTCTGCATTTCTAACTAGCTTCCAAGGTGATGCTGATGCTTCTAGTCTGGAGACCACACTTAGAACAGTTAAGGTTCAAGTGCCAGCAAAGTCAGGCTGTGAGCCATATCCAGGCTGCCACCTGTTTTTGTAAATAAAGTTTTATTGGAACACATTCATTTACATATTGTCTGAATGCTTCCTAGCTACAGCAGCAGAGTCGAATAGTTGCAGCAGACTGTATGACTCATAAATCCTAAATTATTTACTTTCTGCCCTTTACAGAAAAGTTTTCTGATCCCTGTTTATGAAATCTGTTTTTCTTTATTGCTAATCACTCACATCTCAGCTAAGTGCCACATACTTTCATTTCTGGGGCTTTGCAGATGAGATTACCTCTGCCTTGATGTTCTGTCCCTTCTCTTTGTAAACTCTTTCCTTGTTGCTCTGATCTCAGCTTAGATGTCACTTCTTCCATGATACCTTGCTTGGCCTCTGAAGACTGAGCTAGGTGACTCTCATATACGCTTCCAGAGTCTTGAGCTTCTCATCATAACACTAATTGACACTAATTGCCCTGAATGGTAATTGCCTATTTCATCGTCTGTCTCCTGTTAGACCATAGGCTTCCTGAGGGCAGGGACAATACTTTTTAACTATTGAATCCTAAGCACCAGGCACATATTAATAGTATTCAGTTTTAAATTTGATAACTTTGTGACAACTTTAGACACCTTTCCCATTTTTAAGCACCATGAATGGAGAGACAGATCTTGGCATTCCAGAGAAATCCAATCTAATCTGCTTCTCAGTACTGGTCTCCTTGAAGAGGGTGAAATACTCAACAATACCCCCACACCCACCCAACACCACACATGCACACACACAAACACATACAGCTGTTCTCAGCTCTCACTTCTGGGTTAGTCAGAGGACCTACACACCTTTTGAAATGAAAATCCTTGAGAATTAAGAATGGGTCTATTTTTTTCTGGAATCTTTAGCACTGGGACACTTAAGAGCTGTGGTAAAAGTTTTAGCAGGGGGTAGAGAGAAACCCTTGCTTATAATGATTCTTGCGTTGTATTTACTCTGTTCTCCTTTAATAAGGAGAATGGAAATCCAGTTCCATGGGCCATTTCAAGAGAGTAATCAGCCGTCAGGTCAACTGCCTCTTTCAGGAAGCCAAGTGGTGGTTTACAAAGCTCATTTCTACTCAGCAGGGGCCAGTGGGGTCTTGGGTGATGAGCCAGAGTCTGCCCAGCGAGCCGCTGTGGGGCGGCCTGGGGTCTGGCTGCTGCGGAGAGGCCCCCGCGCTTGCCTTGGATTCTTCCTGAACAGCACAGCAGGCGCCTCCAAGGTGGCCCCTCCGCCGTGCAGGAGGCGTCCTGTGGTAAGGCTTAAAGACTTTAAGCCAACCATCGATTGAAGGTTGGTAAGATTATCCGGGTGCGATGGTCTGAGCTAACCAGACGTGTATCAAACGACCAATTCTCTAATTCTTCCCTGAGATGTTGAAGTCATCACCGCAACGTTTGCACACCACGAGGCATTTACCCCTTTTCCTCACACTCTTTATTTCTGCAGGTTTCTGGTCAGTTTCACCTGGCCGGGTTCCCTCAAGTTCATGGTTCACGATCAGAACCTATGTGTGTCTAGTGCCACTGCTTTTTCGTTATCACAGATGAGTGCTTATGACTTTTTAATATCGTAGGCATTTCCTCTGCAATCTCTCTCACTCTCTTTTTGAAGCGAGAAAAAAGCTCCTGAGGAGAAATTATGTAACTCTAAAAACAACAGCCAGCGTTGGAGACATCCTGTGACAGTGAAAAGCCAAATTCCAGATGTTGGGTTTTGAGTCTCCAAAGACATGTGTGCAAGGAAGGGAGGGATTGGAGTTGGATAAGGAACTCATTAGAGATCTGCCGACTTCCCTCTGGGCAGGGGTAAGAGCGTGAGGCAGGCTGAGGTGGGCACACCTCTGGCCCCAGAGGCCCAGCGAGCCGCAGCCTCCATCTCCCAGATGCCTGGCCCCGTTTCCGTCCTGATGCTCTCACTCAGTGTTTACCACAGAACGTCTGAGGTAGGACAAACAGGACAAGGTCTTTGGAGGAGATGGTGCGTTCACTGACTTGTTTTCTTGTGTGCCAGTCTGAATGTGTCGGACGAGCAATTTCTGGATGTTTTGGAGTTTGACCTTTTTTTTCCCTTTTTTATGTAAAGGAGCTGCTCATTTCACTGTTTTGGTTTTGTCATAGTTGGGATTTTTCAGGCCACACACAGACATACTTTTTAGTTTTGGCAAGAAGTAAACAGCCAAAGCTTATAAATTATTATGCATTCCTAAATATTTAGTGTACTTAGATGTGTTGAGGCTTTTTAAAGGAAAGGAAAGAAAACCAAGGATGGTTAAAAACAAGCTTTAGCCAGAGGAAAATAAAATCCTTTATTTTATTGATTGAAAACTTGAAAGCAGTCACTGAGAAACAAAAATGAACTTTTGAAGCATTCAAAGGAATCATATTCTGCTCCCAATGTAACTTCAAGGAAAACATCTCTTGATTTCAATACAATTTTGGATTAAGTGTCCCACGATGACAGGGTGAAGAAATACTTGCATTTAAGAGTCGATGAATCATGGAGAGAAGGAAATGGTGATCCTGGAACCAATCAATGATCTAATGGAGCTGCTCCGGGTCAGACAGTAGGCGGGAGGCGGGGAAGCTGGCGTCTCACCTTCCGTTCCTAGGGGGAAGCCCACGTTGTCCTTCCGTGTCTGGAAGAGAAAATATAGGTGTATGCCGCTTTAAGAGATGCTAAAGCACAACTATTTGAATATATCAGAATGGATACTGGAGTAGGAATAATGTTCACATGGGGAAAGGTTCTTCACTTTTCAAGCATATTTACCCCCAACCCCAGAGTTGTCTAGTAGCTGCCCTAGTACATTTAAAATAAAATTGAATTTCTAAAACATTGATCATTTAAAAAAAACACAGGGCTTTTTAGGAAATTCTACATTGCAAAAAAAGTGAGAGATTCTTATGCTAGCTAATTTCCTCTCAGGTTTATGAAGCTATCAGCACCAACATTATTTTGTCATTTTCCTGCTCAAAAACCTCTAGTGGCTCCCCATCATCCATTGCAAGTTTTCCCAATCTTGTCACTATTGACATTAGGGTTTTAGATTGGGTGGCTTATAAACAACAGAAATTTATCTCTCACAGAGGCTGAGAAGTCCATGATCAAGGTGCCAGGAGATTTAGTATGTGATGAGGACCCACATCGCCATAGACAGCCGACGTCTAACTCTAACCTCAGAGAGTGGGAGAGGTCTCTCCAAGGCCTCTTTTATAAGGGGATTCATCTCATTCAGGAGGGCTCCACTCCATGACCTCCCAAAGGCCCCACCTGCTAATATCCCCACCTAATACTCCCACCTTAGGGGTGAGGATGTCAATGTATGAATTTGGGGGGGACGTAAACATTTATTCCCACTCTCAGTCACAACCCCAAATGCCTCCAAACATAGCCAGATGTTCCCTGGGGAGCAAAAACCATCCCTGGTTGAGAAACACTGGTCTATTGAGCAAAGAGTATAGGTCTTTCCTTCTCCATTGCCAAGTTTGGTCTCTACCTCCCTTACCCTCTCCTTGAGGCGCATCTGTCTCCCAGTCCCCGAGCCACATACTTTGTTAATGCCCTTTAGCCCTTTGTTCATGTGGCTTCCTCCACCCCCCTGGCAATGCCTTTCTTCTTGCTTGTTCCCAGCTAAATCCTACCACATCTTCATGACACATCCCCAGTCCTATCTCTTTCAGAGTTCCCAAGCCCCTTTCCTTTTCTCTTCCTAATATAAATAGTGTTAATTGTTCCTCTTGCTCTATTTGGGACAGTAGAAACTCCAGAGGTGTTTTGGGGCATCTGAGCAGGAGGACCTTGAGCTCCTGAGAGAGCCCTGGGGAAGAACTAAGAACCCAGAGTAGAAATTATTGCCCAGTAGTACAGCCCCAAGAGTTCCCGATACTCAGAGGGGACCAGATGTTGTTGCCGAGAGGGGACCAGAGATTGCAGTAGGTTAGGCAACGCCTGGTGGTCACTTGAGTAGATTGATGCCAGAGAAGCCCAGATGGGGGCAAGGAGCAAGGCCACTGGGCAAGGATAACAACACTGAGGACCGGCTTCATTGTACACTGATCCCTTGCCACTGCCTAACCCAATTCAGGCAATCAGTGGCAACACCAAGAGGGTGGCTTTGAGGTTTAAGTGCCACACAATGCCATCAGATTCCCCTCTAACCATTTATGATAATAATAATAATAGTTATTATTATTCTATCACTAAGAGTGACCAACTGTCTCACTTTGTGTGGGATGGGTTGGGTGGAGACCCAGGGATGTGGGACTTTCAGTTTTGTAACAGAGAGAGTCCCTGGCATAGTGAGAAAAGTTGGTCACCCTACTACCACTATTACTACAACAACTACCACCACCATCATTACTCCAGTTTCTAATGTTCTCTTTCAGGTGCAATTTAAGTTTCCCAATTTTGTGCAAAGGTAGTTGAAAGTTACTTTAGAAAAACTTTTTTTTTGATCTATAACATATAATCCAGAAAAAACTGCTTACCACACACACACCTTCCAATGACATAGCCATCTCGAATGTAGCCCCTTCTGTATATTAATATAATAGAATTCTGGAGTTGCCACTGCCAAAGAGGCCTCTTTATAACACTGGGCTGGGAGACTTTCCTGGCATTGGGCCCATCTGATTTGGGTCAGAACACACAGTAATGAGGTTCTACGGTCTTGAAGGAATATCCAAATACTTGAATGAGTATGTTTTCTTTTCCATCTCCACAGCTCAGACTTCTTTGCTGGCTAAGTCAACGGAGTGATCCCACCTACCCAGTCTGGGATTGCTGTAGGCAACTGTTGCATTTAGAAAGGACGTTGAGTTCCAGATAATGTAGTTGGTTAATTGGTCTTCTCCAACAAAACAAAAAAGGCCAACAAAACCAGTTTAATTGTGTGTTTATCTAAGTAGACATGGCCACAAAAATACTTGTCCTGAGTTCTAGACTCATATCCATTACTGACAGGCACAGATGAGTTAACCCACTGGCTTTCTCATCTGTAAAAATGGGATAATACTAGTTTGCTATACTAATTAGTGATTAGTTTGTGTCAAATGAGGTGAGAGCGTGCTGAGAAGTGTCAGGTGTTTTGGAAGTGGAAGTCTTTGTGCTGAAAACGCTTTCTTTTGGTGAATTTCAAAAAAGAATATTATGTTAACCTTATCTTGGATTTGTGTTCAGAACCTTACAATGCATTACCACTCAATTGCATGTGCTCAGAGGTTCTGTGTGGTATAGCTGCTATTTGGTGAATATCATCATTCCATTCACTGTGCAGTCCTGAAATTTGGGTCCTGAGGCAGCACATGTGGGATGGAGACAATCAAATTCTCTATCCTAGAACTCCACTAAAGGCCATAGGACTTCATGCAGTGGCCCCTTGATGGTAACTCTGAGCCATGGTACTCCATGGTATAAACTGCCACAAAGTATCAAAAGCCCTTAATCCAGGGGAACAGAGGTGATTTCCAATCTAAATCCAACCTTAAAATTCTAGCTCAAAAGAAAACCAGCCCATTCTATGATGCCTAAGTGATATTTCAACCTGGGCTACTAGAGCTATGTATCAACTAGGCTATAGGGCCTACTTTACCTTCTCAGTGGATTTATGGTGGCGAGGACATCATAGAAGTTATCACAGTATGTACGTGTATGTGTATGGGGGGATAGAGGAGTGCACCAGCTTTTGAGTCAGACTGACCTGGGTTTAAAGAGCTCTGTTCTTTACCTGTGCCTTTGAATTAATAACTATTGATTAAATAATAATCATAATTTCTGTTATTATTTTTGCTCAGTTGAGATGAGAGTACTCTTTGCGTTAAGGATGCCCACTTGGGTGGCTCGCAATAGGACAGCCCTGAAGAATGCTTGTGGGAGGATGGTTCAGGACAGAATAATTAGCTTTGGCCTCATCTGGTCAGCTTGACTCTCCTGTAGGAGAAAAAGCAACTGGAAGTAAAGGTGTGGAATGCTAATTCCCAGTAAGCGCTATACTGGTCGATGGAAGAGGAATTGAGGCAAATTGCCACATAGCCTATAGTAATGGTGAGAAATCTTCAAAATGTGTGGCTGGAGAAAGAGTGTCCAGGAGCAAACTGCAGCCAGGCCAAAACCAGCCTGCAGAAGGAAGGGAAGACAACTTTAAGCTGATGCTGTTTGCTCCTCAAGAACCCTGTCTTCCAGCAACTCTGGCTGCTTGAGGGTGCCCAGTAAACCTTACTCTTGGCTGTGGATAGAATGACCTAGTCTTCATCCCCCAACCCCTTGTACCCTCTCCAGGCTCCGTCCACTTCATAGTAGTTTCCACTAGTTGGAATCCAGCCACCCTTCAAGGCCCATCTCAAATGATTCTTCCCTATTGAGTGATCCTCTAGAAGTGTTCTCTCCCCTCCCCAGCTGTGGTTCCCAGACTACTGGGGTGAAAGAAAACCAACAAACCAAGAAACAACTTGGGGATCCAGGAAGGATAGATTTTGGATTGACAGATTTTATTTTTCCAAGTAATGATATTTAAAAATGCACAAACAAAACTGTTCACTACTTTTAATTCTATAGAAGTTAGTATGTTAATTTCAAAGGTAAGAAGGGCATGATTTCAGAATAAACAACAGTTTTTGAAATAGAACAAAGTCAATCTTACAAAATAATCTGTCTACATTTTTTATTTTTTGCATCATTTTACCTTACATTTCTGAAAACTTCCCTCTGGGCTTAGACCCTTCTGTAGCCCACAGTATTTGGCAGCCTCAACCCTGTGACGGTTTATTTATAATTTGGCCCTCCTCAAGTTCCCCATTATGCTGACATTTTGGGTTTCTGCCTATTTTATTTTAAGCTTCCTTATAATAGGATCCATTTCTGCTTGTTTCCATATCCCTAGAGCTCTTAGCCTGGAGTTGATCTCCATGAAGTTTCAAATAGATATACGGATGTGCTTTGCTTGGACAAGGTAGACTTCTGGGAAGAACAAACGGGAGAGCTTTTCTACAGGTCCTCTGATGCCCCAGTTTTTTGAGAGTTCCAAACTGGAACCAGAGCTACAGTAGACTGATTATATTAATGACCCCTATTCCACACCCCTCCCTAACCCATAGTCCTATAACCTCATTATAGGGGCCCAGCCATATGACTTATTGGGATAATTGGATATTAACAGGCATGATGCAAACAGAGGCTTGAAAAAGCACTTGCTTATTTCTGCCTGTGCTCTTGCCCTGTGCCATTGCCTTGAGAGGAATATGTTTCAACTAGCCTGCTGGAAAATGAGATAGGTAAAGAAAGCCAAGTCAGCCCAGTCAGCCTAGTCAAGGCCAATCTAGATCAGCCACCAGTCAGCCAACACCCAAATGTGTGAGCAAGCAGCCACTATTATTAGCAGGGGCAATTGATTGATTGACCTGCACCTGATGGAGACCAGCCGTGATCAGTTGAGCTCAGTCCAAATTAGCTGTATCCTGAAGACTTGATGAGTTCAACTAACATTTATTGTTATATGCAACTGAGATTTTGTGGTTGTTTGTTATGCGGTTTTATTAGGGCAGTAGATAATTGATATAAGAGCCTTTGGGCTAAAAGGTAAAAGGATGGTGTATTAGTTTCCTAGGGATGCTGTAACAAACCACCACAAACTGGTGACTTAAAACAACAGAAATTTGTTGCCTCACAGTTATGGAGGATAGAAGTCTCAAATCAAGGTGCTGACAGGGCTGTTCTACCTCTGAAGGCACTAGGATGGATTGTGCCACACCTCTGTCCTGGCTTCTGGTAGGCTTAGGCATTCTTTGGCTTGTAGACATGTCACCCAGTCCTTTATCTTCACATGTGTTCTCCCTGTGTCTTCACATCATCTTCTTTCTTTGTGTGTGTGTCTGTCCCTGTGTCTAAATTTATCCTTTTTATACAGACACAAGTTATTTAGGAACAGGGCCTGTCTTAGTCCATTTTGTGCTGTTATAACTGAATACCTGGGACTGGGTAGTTTATAAAGAACAGAAATTTATTTTCTCCTACTTCTGGAGGCTGGGAAGTTCAAGATCAAGGCACTGGCAGGTTTGGTTGTGTGGTAAGGGTTGCTCTCTGTTTCCAAGATGGCACCTTTTTACTGAGTCCTCCTGAGGGGAGGAAGGCTGTGTCCTCACATGGTGGAAGGGGGACGGGCAGGCTAGCTGAATGCTGCGTGAAGCCTCTTTGAATAGTGCCTTAATCCTATTCATGACAGAGGAGCCCTCATAGCCTAATCACCTTTTAAAGACTCCACCTCTTAATACCATCACATTGGCCATTCAGTTTCAACACCTGAATTTTGGAGAAGACACATTCAAACCATAGTACAGCCTAATGACCTCATATCCTAATGATCTCATTTTAACTTTATTACATTTGGAAAGACCCTATTTCCAAATAAGGTCACATTCTGAGGTACTAGGAGTTAGAATATCTCTTTGGGATACAATTTATCCATAACAAGGGGTAAGGTTACTGTGAGTTACCACTGAAGACATGAGCTCCATTTACGTGGTCTAACTTAAGGGAGCCTCCTGATACCCTCCTTCCCAAAGCCCTTTACCCAACCCACTGGAATTATCCTGTGGTCTGTCCCTTCTAAAAATATCCTCTTGGATTGCTGGAGGATCAGGATAAAAATAATTATTAGATAATATCTTTGTTATAAGCTGAAGTGAGCAAATAGAAGACTAAACCAGAAGAAAGGATGGGAAGAGAAGGAAATCTATGTAATATAAGGAGGGAGGGGTCAAAGACCACCTTTGTGGACTCAGCAGTCATTCCTGAGCCTGAACCAGTGGCAGCACGTGAATCCTGGGGCCTGGCTGGGAGGGGTGTGTCACCCAGGACGCAGGCTAAGATTCCCAGGAGGCACTGCTATACTCCACAGGGGTCCTGGCCCTAAACACCCATCCTCCAGCAAATGACTTTGCTGCTCTGAACTTCTTCACTAATTCTGAGTTAATTAAACACATGTAAAATACACCTAAATGTTTTCAAAACAATATGTCACAAATATACCAAAGTTTTGATACTTTAAACTAAATAACACAGGAACATTGCCTCTTCATGCTTCAGTGGCATAATGCTTTGTATTTTCAGACTTTCTCAGCCAACAAGTAGAGGGGGAGGCCTTCAAAAATTTGCAAATATACGATCAGCCAGTTCTATCAGCTTTTCTGAATTTACTGCTATAGAAAGCTATAGAAAATGCTTTGTCCAGCTCTGGCTACGATGTTTTCTGCCTTCTTGGCAAGATTTATTGTCTCTCAACATGAGCCTCCAGTATCTCTTGTCAAGCCATAAGCCAGGTGCAAATAAACCATTTCATTCTGGGGTTTCCCAAGTTTAAAAAATTAAACTTTCCCTTTAAGACAGGGAATTCTGCTTTGAGAGGGCCGAGGGAAGAGGATAAAGAGAATACGCATTGGCTATTCACCAGAAACCATTTGGAACCTGCATGGTCTGGGCATGGTGTGATTGCTCTACCTACCTTCTAGCCAAACTACAAACGCACCTCTGTTCTATGCCTACTTGTATACCCACAGAAACAGTTCTGCTACCTTTCACAAAAGAAGCAGTACTGGTTTAGACAAGTACCATATCTATTTCTGTCCTGCATAATTTGTTAATGGTTAGGCAGTTTTTTGTTTTGTAGAGGTTTGGGACAGTTGTGAGTAGGCGAAAGGACAGATTAGTGGCTCTCCACACTGGCTGCACAGCAGAAGCACCTGTGGAGCTTTAAAAATACCTGTGATGGTTAATTTTATGTGTCAACTAAACTGGGCCATGGTGCCCAGATATTTGGCTTAATACTGTTTTAGATGTTTCTGTGAGGGTGTTTTTGGATGAGGTTAACATTTAAATCAGTGGACTTTGAGAAAAGCAGTTTGCTTTTGTAGGTGCAAATAAGGAGGGAGGGGTCAAAGACCACCTTTGTCTGACCAGCAGTCAGGTGGGCCTCATCCAATCAGTTGATGGCTTGTGGAGAACAAAAGACCTTTGGACTGGACCTGCAACATCAGCTTTTCCCTGAGTCTCTAGCCTGCAGGCCCACCCTGCAGATTTTGGACTTGCCAGTCTCCATAATCACAGGAGCAAAGTCCTTAAAATAAATCTCTCTCTGTATATACACAGCCTATTGGTTCTGTTACTCTGGAGAACCCTGACTAATATAATACCCATATCTGAGCCCTTTTTCCCAGTGATTCTGATGCCATTGGCCTAAGGTGGGCCTGGGGGCAAGTACCAGGGGTGTGTTAATTTTAAAACATCTCCAGGTGATTCTAGCCTGAGCAGGGTTGGCTACTACTGCCAGAGCTTCTCTGTTCCCTTCACGTATAAAATGAGTCCAGGTTCAAATCACATCACCATCGTCTGAGTCCTGACTTTGCCATTAACTGGCTGAATAACCTTAGGCACATAACTCTGAAACTTTGTAAGCCTCAATGTTCTTATCTGTAAAGTAGAGATAATGACACCAGGGCCATCACATTGTTGTAACAGTGAAATAATGTCAAATAAAATGAGAACAGAAATGTTTTCTCTTTTTATCAGGTGGGATGAACGTGTGTATCTTATATGCTTTTTACTTTTGTTATCACCATGTTGTAAAAAACATGGCTCTGTAAGTCGTGTGGGCTTTTCTTTTTTCCATTCTTAGGCATTAACCTTTGGCCTCTCCTCCTTAGGCATTAACCTTTGGCCTTTCCTCCTGGACAAGCAGCTCAGTCTCAGCAGTTTGCCAAGTGTGGCCGAGAGCCCTGGATCTGACCTGATTTCAGCACAGCAGTGGCCAAGCCAGGATGGGTGGGACCCTGGATATTCAAGAGTCAGCAATTATAGTTGACTTTGGGTCTCTGTGTGGGGGTTCTGCACAGGGGGACTATCTGGGACTATGATGAAGTCATAGGTCACTTAGAAAATATTGGTGAAACAAATTGAAATATTGTGGTCAAATCACAGCTGTGTAAGAGACCAAGAGACATATGTGACCGATTTTCATGGTTAGCTGAGAGGCAGTCTGTCGCCTGCGGTGAGAGGCTTCGGCTCATGCATGGGTGAAAACGATCTCCCTCCATCTCTGGCCCAATGGGTAGCTTGCTGTTGATAGTGTATTAATTTCAGGTGGTTATGCCCCTGTTCAGGTATCAGAGTGCCTGGCTGTGAAGCATACTCCTCGATGTGACATTTGAGAGGGACATTTGAGAGTGTTACGGGAAACCACTTTTCCCATACTTTGTCATCTTGAGTGAAATGTGTTTAGGACATGTAAAAAGCATGCCCTTTAATTTATGGCTACATAAACAAAACCTAAGCAGCCTGGACTGAAATTACAAAGATGAGGGGGAGAAGCGTGGGCGTGTATAATGCAGTTAACATCCATTTACCTTGTGTTGCGTGAGTCTGGGCAGGATGGCTCCAGAGTCTGGACCATTAGCACATGCTTTGCTCACATCAAAATTGTGAAAATAGTTGGACTTGTTTACAACCTGCATTGGAAGAGGGCATTTTCAATAGCTTAAGGAAAGTGTTTTATTTGAAAGGACTGAAGAATAGGAAACCTACATTCAAACCCACATTCAGAAAAGCTTATATGAGGTGTGTAAATTTTTGCCTCATCCAGGAAAATAAATTATTAGATGGCAGTTGGTGGAGAACACTTAGCAAGATCTGTTGGCTTCATATGAAACTTATTTCATCATGTACTTAGAGGTTGCCTCTGGGTCAGGCTCTGTGTAAAACTCTGAACAGGTATAAGGATGTGTTCATCCAATGTCTGCCCTAAAGGGACTTACATTAAAATGCTATATAGGGCAATAATTAACACAGTATAATTAACACAGTATCCACTGTTTAAGTGGTGTAACTATATGTAAATTACATTAAGAGTCAGTTTTTCATCTGTAAAATGGACTTGATGATGATGATAATGATGATGATAGCAAACATGTAACAAGCACTCACAACGTGCTGGGCTCACAAGTTCAGATGTAAGGAACTCTCACGTATTCCTCATACAGTCCTCGCAATAACCCAGTGACGTAGGTACTGTTACCTCCATTTTTACTTCCTCTATAGGATATAGTGAAGATTAAATGAGTTAACGTATATAAAGCACAAAGCACAATGCCTGACATTAGGAGATGTCAGTAAGTATTAGGAATAATAATAAATATTAAACTTTAATCAGTTGATAGAAGCCAGTTCCCAAATAATTGTGATAACTGCTTTAGGAGAGGTATAAGCAAAATGCTATGAGGATTCATAATGGGTAGAGAGAAGCTTTAGGAGTAGCAAAGACTTCACGGGAGAGGGAGAGAGGTGGTCTTGGAGCTGGGCCTTCCGGGAAGGATGTGGTCACAACAGGCTCTGTGGCCGCAAAGGCACTCAAGCAGAAGCACCAGGATGAACATGCCCAGAAGCAGGACAGAGGAGGGCATGTTTGGGGCAACTGTGAGTAGGCCAGTTGGCTAAGGGAGGGGGAAACATATGAGTTAAGACCAAAAAAATGTAGGTCCTGTCGTGGAGCACCTTGAATGCATCCTAAGAGTTTCCCCTGAATTTGGTAGGTGGGAAAGCCACTGAAGGATTGATTACAAGGTGAACGCCATGGTCAGAGCTGTTTGCTTCTTGAATGCAGCCCTCCGAGTGTTACCCAGGGAACACATAAAATATTGGCAAAACCATTGGTCCTGGGATTTAAAATGAACTCAGAGCCAGGCCACAGTCCAAAGTGGATGAGAGTTTGGCTTTAAGGATAAGGATTAGATCAGACCTGAAGACTCACTGGGGTCAGATTTAGCTGGTCGGGTCCCTGCATCAACAGCAGTGCCAATAGTTCATCTGTTTTTAAAGTGATCCCCCCCACCGTGCTTCCCCGCCTGTCTAACAGAGACACTTACAATGAACGTCAAGGACTGCCAGCACATAGCACACACCTGGGACAGAACATATTTGGTGAAATCTGTGTAAAACTTGCCACCAAATGTTGTGGCATTCTCCCCACCCTTCCCTACCTCCCCCATTATTTCTAAATGGGACAAAGAGTGATCCAAGCACAATCAATTTATTGTGTATTTCTTGTATGCCTTCAGTGGGCAAGGCACAGAGCTATAAAGCTACAAGGACATGGCCCCTGTCCTCTAGGAGCTTAGAATCCAGTGGAGAATCTAAAGCACCGACACAAATAGCTATAAGATAAAGTGACAGGGGTAAGAACATTTAAGGGTGAGTAGCAGAGTGCTTGGGTGGGGCAGGAGGGTGCAGGTGGTAATGGTGGGTCTTCTTTGGAGAAAGATAGCACCTATCAGCCCCTTATTTTGTCCTTTATACTTTAGTACACCATCTACTGTGGGCTGTGTGGGATAGTGTCTTGATGTCAGACTGACTTTGGTTTGAATCTTGGATCCTTTACCAGCTAAGACTCCTCTGGTAAATTTTTTGAGTTTCATTTTCTACAAAATGGGGATAATATTCCAGTCATGCATCACTTAATGATGAGGACACATTGTGAGAAATGTGTCGTTAGATGATTTTATTGTAGTGTGAACATCATAAAGTGCTCTTAACACAAACCTAGATGATTTGGCCTATTACTCCTGGGCCAAGAACCTATACAGTATGTACTGAATACTGCAGGCAATTGAAACACAATGGTAAGTATTTGTGTATCTAAACATATCTAAACATAGAAAAGGTACAGTAAAAATATGGTACAAAAGATAAACAATGGTACACCTGTAGAGGGCACTTACATAAATGGAACTTGTAGGACTGGAAGTTGCTCTGGGTGAGTCAGTGAGTGAGTGGTGAGTAAACATGAAGGCCTAGGACATGACTGTACACTCTGCAGACTCTATAAACACTGTACATTAAGGCCACATTAAATTTATAAAAATAGTTCTTTCTTTAATAATAAATTAACCTTAGCTTACCTAACTTTTTATTTTACAAATTTTTAAATTTTTTTTAACTTTGTGACTCTTTTGTAATAACATTTAGCTTAAAACACAAATACATTGTACAGCTGTGCAAATATGTTTCTTTCTTTATATCCTTATTCTTTAAGCTTTTTCCTATTTCAAATTTTTTTCTTTTACTTTTTAAACTTTTTTGTTAAAAACTAAGACACAAGCATACACATTAGCCTATGTTAGGCTCTCTATTTTGCCATCTACAGTGGCAGCTCTTCCCAAACCTGCTCCACTCATACTTGTAACATGGATGTCAATCAGGCTATGCACCTCCTTATCCATACACAGTTCAGCTGGGCTGACTCAGGCTGCGTGCCTTTTTGAATCAGGAACAATCTTCATACATTCCTGTGCCAATTTCTGGCAAACTCTGTGACCTTGGGTAAGTTACTTAACCTCTCTGTACCTAAGTTTTTTTATCTGTTAAATTGACTTTGTGATAATACCAATGTCATATGGGCATTGTTAGAGTTTAACGAGTGATGGTCAGCTTAGATCAGTGTTTTGTTCAGACCATCTGCATCAATCTATGCATGGGTCATGAAATAAATTTAGTGGATCATGACTAGCTTGAAAACCCAAAATAAAAGAAACAAGATAGAACAGTAGTGAATAGAGAATACCAGAGCACATTGCATATGATAAAGATAAATATTGTTTCATAAAACTCTTGCTTAAGTTTTATAAGTGTTTGTGTACTTGGTTGTGATATAAAACAATTCATATAATGGTTCATGAAAAAGAGTTGAGCAACATTAGCTTAAGCTAATCAGGGTGAATGGCCAAGGCTGGGGTCATTCCTTTAACCAGGGCATTGGGGGGAGGAGGAAGAAATGTTGGGGGAGAAACAGAAATTACAAAGCCTTCTATAGGGTTTACCAAGTGCCAGGCATTGATTTCAGAGCGTAGATATATTATCACATGTAACTTTCACAGCATCATCTGAGATAGTCAACTTTATCAATCCTATTTTACAGATGAGAGAACCATGGGAGCGAAGTCAAGTAACTTAGACAATGTCACATTGCTAGTAGTGGTGGAGTTAGGTTCAAACTCCATCCTGAGGTTGTGTAAACACATCCATGGGAGAGAGGGGGCTGGAGAGAACATCAAAGAAGGGTATTTCATGATGCAAATTTGTCTTTCTAGAATCGTATTCCTAATCATAGCTACTGTTTGTTCCAAGTTGTATGCTTAGTAAAGGGGATACTATGTGCCTGGAGGCTGCTATAACAAAGTATAATAACATGGACTGTGTGGCTTACAAACAACAAAAATTTGTTTCTCACAGTTCTGGAGGCTGGAAGTCCAAGATCAAGGTGCCAGAATGGTTAGGTTCTGGTGAGGGCCCGCTTCTGGGTTGCAGACGGCTGCCTTCTCATTGTATCCTCACATGGAGGAAAGAGGGTGAGCGAGCTCTCTGGGGCCTCTTTTATAAGGGCACTAATCCCATGCACCAGGGCTCCATCATCATGACCTACTCACCTCCCACAGGCCCCACCTCCTAATACTACCACCTTGGGGCTTTCAACATATGAATTTTGGGAGGACACAAACATTTAGTCCATTGCACCATGTTATCCTCAAAAGACCTTTCAGGACATAGCCAAGTTTCTAAAAGGCTCTGAGTATGTGTGGAGTGGCACTGGTTAGAGACAAACATAATTTCCTTTAAAGTACATCTCTGTTCCCCTGAAGGGTGGGTTCCATGATGCATCCAGGAACACACAGTACCAGCCACTGAGAGCATGTGGAGAATGGAGGCTCAGTTTGATTCTGATGTTTAGAAGATACTCTGATCTCTTCCTGGGATGTGTGGAAGGGAAACTGGAAGACTGAATAAGGCGACCTTCACATGTCCTGGTATAGGTAGGAGTGACAAAGAAATGCCCTGAAAGAGCCTGACCTCATTTCATACAGGGCCATCTTGGTGGGACTAATCTAATACAGTAGAGGAAGAATTTTTTAAAAGAGTCCCAGGAGGACTAATAAAATAGCTTTGAATTTCATTATATTTGAGAGAGAAGCACTAATTCAATTAGCCACAAAATGAGCATTTTTCTACCCCTTCTGTGTGAAGCAATTTGGAAGATAGACTATATCCAATGCCTGAGATGCCTTTTAACAGAGTCTTCCTTCTAAAGACAGACAATCCTTGTCAAAATTTAGTACAGCTTCTGAACCATTACTTTCTTCCTTTGTGAAATGCAGATAATAGTGGTGCTACCTCACCAACTTGTTGGGAGGATTATGCATTTAGCTCAGCGCTGGGCACATAGTAGTCACTCAATAAATAAGAGCTATTGTTCTTATCAGTTCTTATGTTAAGTGATCATGTAACCACAGAACAACAAAGACTTGTTTTTCTTACCTAGATCTTTTCTTTTTAACTGATGGTTTTATTTTTTCCATGCTTGAAGGAGCTTAGTCAGTGATTATAGGAAGGTATATGGGAGACGATAAAAAGTAAGGATAAATGATATTTCACTTGAAATGCATAGCAGAGTTTAGAAGGAATGGAGGAATAGAAAGAGATAAAGTTTGCTCTACCTGACTTCTCAGAGAATTCTGTAGATGTCAATAAAATAGATAGCTAGGGGTATGACCATTCATTTGTCATTTGCTCATATTTACATGGAAGGCTGGTGTATTGGTTAGTGTAAGCTAAGTTATTCCGCAGTAACAAATAACACCCAAATCTCAGTGGCTTAGAACATAGGTTTGCTTGTATGAAAGGACAAGATCTAGAAACTACTCGTCTAAATTATTAAATATTTATTGAATTCCTATTTATCATTCCTGTTTTTTGGGGGTAGGGAATCATAGATTTTTAAAACATGGCTTCTGGTCTTTGGTAGCTTATTGTAGTGGTAGAAATTGTAGAGTAGAAGGTCTCCTATCCAATGCAATTAGGATTGGGAGTCTGTTGGTTAATCCAAAATAACGGTTTAAGGTTGTAACCAGAACAAAAATACATACATGTCTTACAGATCAAGTATCAACATGTCTTGCCATAGTAAACCAATTTAGTCAAGACAGTGGTCCATTTGAAAGAGACAGTGGAAAAGGCAAGTTGCTTTATAGTAGAAGAAGTGTATCTTGTCATATATATACATATACTTATAGAGAGAGCACAGAAAAAATGAGAGAATGCTACACTGAGATTATATAACAATGAAACAGTCAACTGCTGATATCAAGCGTCTTTCACAGGCTCTCATAGCAATTTTTTGTAGAATTTATTATATGATGGTAAAATTTATTCATTTTTTAAACTGACAAATAAAAATTGTATATATTTATGATGTACAACACAGTGTTTTGAAATATGCATACATTATGGAATGACTAAATCAAGCTAATTAACATATATATTACCTCACATACTTAACATTCACTTGTGGTGAGAACACCTAAAATCCACTGTTAGTAATTTTCAAGTGTACAACACACTATTATTAGCTATATACGGGAATTTTTAATTTGTGTGAATTCTCCTTAAAATCAGGGACCCTGACTTACTTTTTGTATTCCGTGGCACCTAATCTGTTCTTAGTACATAGTGTTTAGTAAATGTTTGATGAATATATGAAAGTATAATTTAATACAATATTAATTATGCTAGCAGAATAATATCCTAAATCCTAAATAATATCCTAAATTGACCCAAACAGTCAATTCTCCTTCCTACATGTTTAGCTGTCTCCCAGAGACAGACTTAGGCCTTGGGAGTTAGGAGAATCTGCCTCTGCTCAATTTCCAAATGACACGCCAGCTTTCTTAAAAATGCATTTCTATTCCATTCCATTACGCACTTTGTTGTGATCTTTGGCTATCCTTCTGCACCTTATGACAAATCCTCCTGGAACACATACCTTTGAAATAAGAACATGCGCCAAGAAGAAGGGAGGCAGGATTCCATGTCCCCCCTCTTTTGGGGAAAGGATTTTTCCAATTCTAAAAAGTACTGCAGAACACTTCAATCTTATCTCCAGGTTTTTCTTGGAATTTTTTTCCTTCAGTGGTACATTTAAACTCTATTGTTTCCTGTGTATTTATTTGTAAAATGAATTTAATTCTGTTCTTGAAAAGCCTTTAGAAAGTCTGTCAGGGGTGCACAATGCTTAAGAATGATGTTGAAGTTTTAAAAGTGATTTATTTGACCCTGAGGCCACATGATACAGCCTGTAAATATGATATATCTAGCAAATAAATAAACAAATAAATAAATAAACATAAATGCCTTTGAGGAGGCAACTGGCCAATAGGCAGCTCTGCAGTTGGCATTTAGTTTTACAAGAACACTTGTTAATCCCACATGCTCAGGACAGTTATAAAGGTTTCATTTCCTCCCCAGACCTGGGTTCCTCCTGGGTGTGTGGAACGGAACACTTTATTTAAGACCGGAATCATGAATGTACTCCCTATAAGGAGATGACTTCATGTATATTGATGTTGCCAGTAGGGGTTTATTTTCTTTCTTCCTAGGCTGTGATCCTTTGAAGTCAGGAACCCTGACTTACACAGCTCTTTGCACAGAGCTTTAGACATAGTATGTATTCTACTAACATTTATTCAGTGAATGAATGAAGAATGTGCTGTTCATTGCTGTATCTCCAGCACTGAGCACAGCACTTAGCCCATGGGAAGTACTCAGTAAATAATTGTCAAATGAATGAATAAATGAACCAATGGTACAAATCAGTGTCAGTAGGTATTTCTATCTTCATATACTTGTCCAAGACAAGGCAATCTTGGACCTTTTTTGGTTGCTAGAATGGCAACGAAAAAATTGTAATTTTTTGAAAAATTCGGTGTCAAAAGGTACTGAGAGAAGGTGCTAAACTGTGGAAGAGGGAGGGGGGATGAACGACTGGATAAAGGGGAGAGAGAGAAAAAGGAGCAGAACTAAACGCCAAACATCTATCTGTCTGTCTGGCTGTCTCTGTCTATCTATCTGTAATTTATCTATCTAATATATCTAGATATATGCATGTGCGTATGTAAAACTAGCTATTGAAATTTATGAATCAATGTGGAAAACTTTTAAATCTACATCTGCCTCTATCGATCTATATATAGTGTGGACCTTTCTCCTGAGTGCAAGACCCCACAGGTGAACTACTGCAGGACACTTCCACTTGTGTGCCCATGGACTGCCTGAACGCTGTCATTTGTCCTTGAGGGCTGAGCACTTGGTTTATGATTCAAGTTTGCTGTTTGTTTCCATCTCAGGATCCACCTGAGACAAAGACTCCTCTGTTTCCATGACCCTCCCCCACCCTGTTTTATGTAAAATTTTTATGGGGTCCTTTGTAGGCATGTTGCAGATTATCTATCTAAAACCGCTTACCACCAGTTCTCCTGCTCAAAAACTTTCAGTGGCTCCTCATTATATTTTTCTTTTTTAGAGACAGGGTCTCACTCTGTCACCCAGGCTGGAGTATAGGGGCCTGATTATAGCTCACTGTTACCTCGAATCCTGGGCTCAAGGGATCCTCCTGCCTCAGCCTCCCGAGCATCTGGGACTACAGGTGCGTGCCACCATGCCTGGCTAATTTTTTTGTTATTATTATTTAAAATTTTTTTTGTAGAGACAGAATTTCACTGTGTTGCCTGGGCTGGTCTCAAACTCTTGGTCTCAAGCAATCCCTCCCACCTAAGCCTCCCAAAGTGCTGAGATTACAGGCATGAGCCACCGTGCTCGGCCCTCTCCTCCTCATTTATAGATTAAAATTCAAATACCCTAAGTACCCCAGTCTTGTTTTCAAGATCCTTTATAACTCACCTTTGGGACTCTCCTTTACTACTCTATTTTAAGCCCACTCTTCCACCAGGCTGTGCTCTGTCACTCCTGAGGAACCGCTGTTCATTTCCATCTCCCCCCAGCGAGCCTCAATGAGCACCTTGCCACACGCCATGCTCTATATAAGATCTTGCTGCTTTTCTCGCTTGTTTACTGGACCCAGTTATGCCACCCGCCTCCCTCTCAGCTGAGCTAAATCTTAATCATCCTTTAAGGCCCATCTCAAAGACTTGCTTCTCTGAGAAGCCTGCAGACAATTCCAGTTCACAGTGCTTCCTTCCTTTCTTGAGCTAATCCTTTGCAATCTTGTATTCATATATTTTTTTAGGTTTCTCTTGTTCCCCTAATTATTGCTCCCATGGGGGGAGAATTCTGTCGCAGCCTTTGCAGGCTTTTTAAGTGCTGATTGCTTGCTGAAGACACTTATTAACTGTGGGCTAATTGTGTAAATACTTTGAACATTTTGAATCTCATATTATTTTCTAAGTTTGTATTTGACAACCAGAAAAATGTGCCTCTGAGGCACAAATTATTTATCATGTAAATAATTTACATATACATGTAAATATTATCATGTAACATTTCAATTACCAGGATAAATGTAGATACCATTTTGCACATAGCCATTTAAAGTATACATTTGCCCCTTTGAGTCTCTTTACTAATTTTTTTTTCCTGGAATGCTGGTAAAAATTAGACATGTGAACATCATTCTACTTTTTGAGCTTAAAAAGATTGGAGAAAAGTCTACCTAGGACTAAATCCCTCGTCCCCTGTGGAGTAGTGGAAGGGTCATAAGGAAAGATCATATTTCTCAGGAGTCCAGTCACTTCTCTACCATTGAAAAACTGTGCAACCTGGATTAGTCTCTCTGCTACTTGTGGTCCAATGTCCTCATCTGTCAAAAGGGGGACAATGCCCCTAGCTGAGCCCGAGATCATGCAATGCTCAGGAAAATGTTTGCAACTTTAAAGCTGCAGTCCCCAACCCCCAGGCTGTAGACTGGTACTGGTCAGTGGCCTGTTAGGAACTGGGTCGCACAGCAGGAGGTGAGTGGCAGGCAAGTGAGTGAAGCTTGAAGCTTCGTCTGTATTTACAGCTGCTCGCCATCGCTCACATCACCACCTGAGCTCCCCCCAAGCACTCGCCCCCACGATCAGTGGAAAAATTGTCTTCCATGAAACTGGTCCCTGGTGCGGAAAAAGGCTGGGGACTGCTGCTTTAAATTACTATTTAGATGTTAGGTCTTATCTCTGCCACCATCAAATTACCATCTTCACCGCCTTACCACCTTTGTCACCATCTGCCCTCAACTCAGGCATCAAGATGAGAAATGTCCATTGGAGCTGATGACCTCTTATAGGAGCCAGCAATATGGCATTTTCCAAGTGTGAATGGCTCATATGCCATACATCTTTTGTATGTTGCAACTTCTGAGAAACTGAGAGTGGGGCTGAGTATTTCTCTCTCTTGCTGCACTGTGATCTCGTCTGGTTTTGTGACTCCTGTTCCCACTGCTGCAGGAGGCCTTTTAGATTATACAAATGTCTCTTTGGAATGGTCAGGGAGTTTAGTTTAACACTGTGTGCAGGTGGTCCTGATGTACCATATTTTGTTGAACTTAAAACACCATCAATTGTAAAACAAACCATTATTTCATAAATCACCAGGAAAGGAAAAAGTGCTGCCAATTTTAAAGTATGACATACCATTTATTACAAGATGCATCCCTATTTCAGAACGATTAGAATGTGGAATATGAGTGTCTGAGAATTGGTCAGAACAGTGAGATCCTTGCTGCAAGCGTCTGCTCTCAGTCTTCTGAGCCTGATCGTGGTGGGTCAGGCGTCTCTTTGACCCCTCTCCTTGCCCCAGCCTCCTCTGCAGACATAGCGCTGCTGAGCAGTGCCATGCTGTGTTGCAACCGCCTGGCTTCCGTTTCTCCCAGGTCTTTCATCCCGCGAGGACAGTGGGTAGAGTTGCTGGCAGAGGCTAAGCAGAGGTGAGCACGATGCAAAGCCCAGGAACCCGGAAAGCTTTCTGTTTTGACCTGGCAATGCCACCCTCAGTCTCCTTGTTGCTATGGTAGATCAGCACGGTAAGAACTTGCCCCAGAGGCAGACCCTTCCAGCTCTAAGAAGGCACGTCGCCTGGCTTATATGTCCTCTTATCCAGAGGCGCTAGGAGGTCAGTTGCCCACTGGAAGTTTTTCCCAGCCTTGAGTAGCTCCCATTTGGTAAGAATTCATCTTGTAATTGAAGACAGAAGACTGGGCAATCTCTCTACTTAGTATACCTAGGGTCATTTTTACTTGGGATTTCCTATGGGCAAAATAAGGGTTCATCTTATGTCACTTTCAAAGTGACAAGTAACCTGATGCACTGACTTTGTGCTTAAGAACCAAGTGGTTTTCTTTTTCTTCTAAGACAGAAGTCAGGGCTAGAGGTAGCCAGAAGGTTCAAAGCTATTTGCAGCAAAAGGCATGATCCCTGCTGCCCTTGTATGTAGGGAAGTGGGATCACCATGTTCTCAGGTGTCACCACCAACGGCAGATGTTTCAGCACCTCTTCTTCTTCAAACATCTTGGGTTTCAGACAGGGAGGTAACAAGACACTTCACATTTGTCACGGTAATGCTGTTTCAGGCCCTGTTCCTTGACCTTACAAGTCACCTGTTCCTCTTGAGGTATTATCACTCTGTTGGATAAGATATCTACTATCCAAATTTTGCTGACAATATTGGGAATAATTTCTAGCTCAAACTCATGCCATCATTTTGTGAGGATCTTGCTTTGTGTAGCAGCGTATGTCATTCTATTATGGCTGTTGTATTGGTTTAACCTTTTGCATTCACAAGATGAATTAGAAGGTTCTGTTGGTATGGTAAGAAGTTGCCCCAGAAGCAGACCCTTCCAGCTCTAGGAGGCATGTTGCTGGGCTTATATGTCCTTTTATCCAGAGGCACTAATAGATCAGGTACCCACTTGAAGTTGTTCCCAGCCCTGAGTAGCTCCTATTTGGTAAGATTTCATTTTGTGAGACGGTGAGTGTTCATCCTGTGATTGAAGACGGGAGGCTAGGCAGCCCATCTGACCCCTGAAAGGTTATTTAATCTCTCCATAGTCTTTCTGTCTGCTGTGTAAGTCTCTATTCTCTAACGATTTGAAAGTGGGGGACTTTCAGAGGCTCCCTAGCCCTACATCTGTAACTCAAACTTTTTAGCATAACACTCTTAGCTGTACTGGTCAGGACTCTTTAGCTTGAACTAGCTCAAGCCAAAAGGGAATTTAAAGACTCATGCAACTGAGAAGTCCCGGGATGGATCTAGAACTTCAGGCATAGGTGGATCCAGGGGCTTAAACAACGCCTTCAGTACTCTGTCTCTCTTGTCAGCTCCTGGATGCCGGTTCTTCATTGTCATTGTTTCATTTTACAGACAGCCTCTTTCTAGATAATGGGAAAAATAGCTGCCAACCTTCCCAAATTTATATCCTTCCAACCTCAGAGGAAGGAGACATTTTTTTTCTCCCTATATCCTTATAATGATCAAGAAAACCCTGATCGACCCTGCTTGGATCTTGTGTCCATCCCGAGACCAGTCATTGATGGCAACTCTGATTATCTTCTCCTGAGCCTTGTGCCACCCCCTTGGTGCCTGGCACAGTGATGACAGCCCCACTGGGGCCGCACACAGTGGTGGAGGAGCAGCTCTCTAAGGCAGTGTGGGTGGTTGACAGACAAAACACCAGATGCCCTCCATAAAGGTTGTCTGCATTTTGGCCCCTTCTATTTGCCCAGCTCCTCCTGGGACTTACCTAGAGGCTCCTACCTACAAACACATTGGGCTATTTTCTTTGACAAAAACCTGCCTTCATCTTAACACCTTATCCTCTTACTGTCAGTGTTCCTCGGAATTTTTTTCTTCTCCTTCTATACTTGTAAAATTCTTCTCAGTCTTTAAGGCTTAATTAAAATGCTGCTTCCTTCAAAACTTTCCTATACACCCAGTTCTTCTACTTTGCCATCAAAGGATTTGGCTGATGGAACTTTTATAGAGTTTAAACAAACTCTAAAAGATTCTTCCTTCTATTTGGAGTTACTTGTTCTCATGTCTACAAAGTAAAGACTAAGAATCTAGTATTCTTCCAGTGTCACATAGGAGATATGCAATAAACGTTTGTTGGTTGGATAAATTTTCTCTCAAGGTTTTTTTTGAGAGGATTCTATATATTAAATCTACCCAATACACACACTACACACACACTCTCAGAGCTTGACTCCACATGTGTAATACCTGCTTAATGAAATACACATAGGACTTTTGTATATTCCCAGCAATACACCGGGAATAACACCATTAGGTTAGTTATAAGCACATTGTCTTATCTGATGACTTTTTTATCTCTGGGTTAGGGCGGGGAATGAGTTGAGGGTGGGGTTGTGGAAGAAAATCTTGCAAGTGAAAAATCTGGGTGGGCTGTAGGACTGAATGTAGGACTGAGATGCATCCTCCCTGGGGAAGACCAAGAGCTGGGGGGAGGGGGACAGCTGAGCACAGCGGGCAAGAATGCAGCCTCCAGGTTGGAAGTCAGGTTCCTCTATGTGTTAGCTATGTGATCTTGGGCAAGTTAACTAATGTCTCTGTGCCTCAGTTTCTTCTCTATCAAATAGGGAGAGCATTTATGTTATAGGACTGTTGTGAGAACAAACAAGATGGTGTATGTAGGATATCTAACGTAGTACATGGCTTCTATTAATAATAGGGGCATCAAATAGGTGCTTCACTCCCCCCGTCCCAAAGCCAAGGTACAAATAAGGTACCTGATTTTTTTTTCATTTCTACTGCATCTGAAATGTGTAATCAGCTTGAAGAGACAGGGCAGAAGGACCCTTTGTCCATATGACACCTAGTGTGTGGAGGATCTCTCACCTCTGGTTGAAGGGTCTACATGTTGAGCACAGAAAACCAAGCCATTTTATGGATTAACTCTGTGCCTATTCATAATAACAAAATTGTAGGCACTACAGGAAAGGAACCCCAAAATGTAGTCTACTGCTAGATGGGACAGCTCCAGGAATTTTGACTTTTATTACACCTCCTATGGTACTCATCATCCAGTGTGTTCAAATGCTTTTCATATTTGTATAGAACAGCTACAGTCCCTCACCCAGACCAATGCACATCATATGAGCGAAGAAGACACATGTGTGATTCATTTTCTTCAGGATGAAGTCAGGAAGAAGTTGAAGGATTTACCTAAGGACCCAAGAATGCCGTGAGGTAATTTTTCAAAGTGCCTCAGGTGGTGTGGTGATTACGGACTGGCAGGCTCACCTCCTCTTCCACTAATCCGGGATGGGTTTGCGTCTCCAACTGGTGACCTACCATGTTAATAATCTGACTGAATCTTTAAGGAGGCCGAGGAAGCTGCACTGCTTTGCCAGTAAACAGATGGCCGCGAACATGCTTTTTTCTCTGTGCAGCAGTTCCGGACACCAGGGGAGAGGCCCTAATGAGCCAGTGCTTCCCTGAACCGCAGAATGTGGGGATGGGGTCAGGGTGAGGGCACCTTAAAGGTTATCTAGGCAGACAAGCCATTTTACCAATACAGACCCAGAGAAGCAACACTGTCTGTTTAGAACTCCCAAAGCATTTAGTTTTTCTCTTCATGTTAAGATTTATCACATTGCATTGTGATATCTATCTGTCTTGCATATCTCTCTGTCTCCCTGTATCAGTTGAGTCTTTTAGCTACAAGTGACAGAAAACTCAACTGAAATTACTCTAAGCAAAAAAAGGACTTTATTGGCTCAGTAACCAAAAAGTTGGGCTGGATCTAGAGGCTCTAACAGTGCTCTTGGGATCCAGTCTCTCTCCATTCCTCAGTCCTGCCTTCCTCCGCGCTGGCTGCATTCTGCAGGAGGCTTCACCTGGTGAGGACAAACGCTGCCAGCAGCCCCAGAAATAGATTGCCACAGCTCCAAATCCAAAAGGGGCAAAAAGGCCTTTCTCTCTGCCAAACTGATTCAGATGGGCTCTGAACCACTCCTGAACCATCATGTGGCTCTGATTGGCCAGGCCTTGGGTACATGCCTATGGACCTGGGGATGGGCCCAGCCCTTCCTAAACTGCAAGGATTGAGACTAGGAGGTGGGTAGGTCCTCAAACGACATTTGGGCACATTATTAGAAGGAGGAAGCATGGATAGTAGGTATGCAAAAAAAAAAAAAAAAGCCACTAAACTCCTTGACTAGAACTTGAGCTCTTCAATAGAAAAACAAATGCCTATGAATTTTGCATTTGCCCTACTTCCTGGTACTATGACTACCAAAGCAGAGGCTGCTGCACGCTGACCAGAGTGAATTGCTAGCTGTTGGAAGAGCTGGGCCTAATTCCCAGTGCAGTGCTCTCTCCCCTATGCTGTCTTCCGTTGGCGCCATGGTGGCTTCTAGAAAGGTTTAAAATCATCCATGCTTTTAGCATTTTGTCCCTTCCATTTAAATCATTTCATTAGGGAAAATATTCTAACTTTTCTGTTCAAAGCCAGAAATTTCAACATTTTTTATTTGGGCCAGTGTGCTTTGGCAAATTGGTTGGCACTTTGGTAACTCTTGGTAACTCACCGATATACCAAATCTGTAGTTATAGCAGGGAGCCAATTTAGCTGACTGCGTTTGCCTTGCACACATGTCATGAGTGTCCTCAGGGTCTCTCAGCTTTGTCTCTCAGCTCTCAGCTGCTCACTCTACTCACTTCCTGCTGTGCTTATTTGACCTACATCATTGTGCAGCCTGATGCCGTCTGGCCAACACACCTGAGGTTCTGGATTCTCCCACCTCCTCCCAACTCTGGTGAAATGACACTCCACAGGGCATGATGGTGCAACCTAGAAGTGTGGTGTTAATTCCCCATAGTATGTGCTTGGACCAATGGCAAACAGGAGGTAGGAAGGAACTGGGTAGATTCCCTTTCCTTCCTCCCTCTGTGGACTCCTGCACGCCTTTGAGACCCGTTGTGAAGCAACAGCCAACGTGATAATAATGCGTCACTTTGCATTACTTTCTCTGCTTCCCCATCTCACAGCTCTTCCTTCCACTTTTTCGTTGCCCTGAAGTTACACCTCCCAAAGAAATCATGACTGAATTTCTAGGACTTCTGGGCTCCGTTTTCTAGGACATCTGGGCTAACACAGCATTATTTTGTTTTCATGTGACGTTATCTCTAAAAGCTACTGAAAAAGTTTTTAAGTTCAATCATCTCTATTTGCTCTGACAAAATGGAGTTTCTATTTCTCCGTTTGTAAGACGGATAAACTGAGACACACAGAGGATGCAACTTGTTCAAAATTATGGGTTTAATCTTGGATCCATTTAAATCCAGGTTTTCTGTCTTCCCATTAAGTAGTCTCCACCCCATCACATTTTAAGTCTGTGTCTGCACACACAAAGTACAGAGAATAATTGAGATAATTATCCTAATCATTCAAGCCAAGCAAGCAAACCTAAAAGAGCTGCATAATTGAGATCAATGTCTCCACTTCACATTGGGCCTCTGAAAACAGCCAAAGACAAGTTACCAGAATCTTGCCATTACGTTGTTGCAAGTGCTACTGGTGATAGCAGGTATGTATTTTTAAGCAGTTGGTTCCATTTCTTGAAATATTTTGCATTATGGGCCACATTCTTTGCTTTTTAACTAATGGAGGTGAAAATAAAGTTCTAGTAAAGATAATAGACTTTTCACAAGAGGGGAAATGCCATAATTATAAATAAAACATTTCAGATTTGCCCAGAGGCATACTTTAAACATGAAGGTAAGGTTAATTAGTAGGTTGACATTTTTGTGCTTTGGTGTCATATTGATCTCAAAGTGGTTCCTTGTCATTGTTTTGTATTTGCTTCAAATGAGTTTATTTTTATTTTTTATTCTTTTAAAGATTTGAAATTATACTCAAATAGTTATAGAAAACCAGTAATAAAGAGGACTCATATGAAAAAAATTTCTAGTCTTGGGATAAGCTCCAAACCAAATCTAAAAGGAAAGCTTTATTGTTTCTGGCCCTTTCTCTGTGTGGTAGTTGATATTTAGGGTGGGGGTTGGAGGGGTTGCATTGTCCTGTTGCATTGAGGATCCTACTGTCTTTCAAGTATTTTTAAAGCACCATTGAGGAACTGATGCTCAGGCTGCAGCTGCTTAATCATGTTACTGTTATCAAATGTCACAAAGCACATTTGTCTAGAAAAGGCAATGCATCAACCTAGCATGGAAGCTACTTCTTCATATTAGCCACCCAAACTGGAAATGTCAAACCAATATCAAGAGCACACTATATTTTTTGACACCTGTTTAAACGTACATGAGCAGTGAACCGTTCTAGAAAAATAGGCAATTAGATAACCATTTCAGGTATTTAAAGTAGAAAAAGCTCAGTTTTGATTAAATGCACGTCTGAAAGAATTGAAGAAAAATTTTAGTTTGCTTGACGTTTACGAACATGTCAGATTGGAGAAGTTGATTTTAGGTTCCTGGTTGGCTCCGGGCTTGGATTTTGATTTTCCCTGTGGCCTGGATCGTGGAAGAAACAGGGAGAAAGGCCAAAGCTTCATGGAAGATCTTTAACAGGAACCCAAAGAAAGGCCACAAGTATATTCTGTCATGGCGAGACTGATGTGAAATACTGCTCATGTTATATAGGTGGGAATTGGAGAGGGACAGTGACTTGGCTGTGGGGTACAAGACCATTAGAACGAAAGGAACGCTGCCTTTAGCATCGTGAGTCTGTGGCTTACACCGTTGTCACTGGTCAACCTTTTGCTTGAGCTCTGTGTTCATGTATTTATCTGTGAAATGAGTAGGAAATAGGTCAGGTATTGATTCTTATGGAAAATTGGGCATTTAAGATATTCTTGTGTGTGTGGAATAAATGAAAACCAGGATGGGCTAGATTGTTCTCTCTTAATTCTTTATCTCCGGAGTCTTCAAAGAAACTTGGGGATTTCAAAAAGCATCTTTCCCAGGAAAGATGAGAAGTTTCCAGAAAGGAATAAGAATTGGCAGTTTAGCTTTGTGAAACAGAGAAACAAATGGTTGAAGGGCAAGAAAACTGAGATTTGGACCTTGGAGCAACTTTTAAAACAAAGATTTGCCAAAGATTCTTTAACATCCACTCCCTTTAAAATTGTAATTACAAATACCATGAAGTTCAATGAAATACATTCATTTTCAACACAAATAGTGCTAGGCTTTCAGTCCTGATTAAAGGCATGCCTTCCCAGGGCGGCTGAAGTCATTGTGCCTTGTGAGAATTTGCTTTTTCACAAAAGGCCAACCAGCATTTCAGTATAAACTGCTTCAGTTTCCAAATGTGTAAAAGGTAATAAAAGTTAAAGTTAGGGCACAAAGGCTTATGGAACAGACTTGGTCTGACAATTCATTTCTCCAGGATATGGAGGCACCATGATGCCAATTTCATTTATGAAAAAGATAAAACTTTTTCTCAATGCTGAGTTTAAGCACTCATCTCATGTCAACATCTTAGGAAAAGTCACGTGTGGCTGGCTCACTTTGGTGCTGCTGTCACTCATCTTTTGGGTTCTGTGGCTTTCTCAACCCAGCTGCTGAACGGCCGTTCTGGGGATGATCATCGCTCACCTTAGCGACAAGCTTAACCGTCTTCCTTTCTCACCTCTGCCTTTCTTCCCTTCGTTTTTTCCTTCCATTCCTTTTCCTTCTACATTGAAGAACAAAACAAATGTTAAAGGGCACAGCACTTTTCAAAACTGATCAGTCATATAAAAGAAACAAGGTAAATCCTGAATATTTGGATTAGATTTATGTTTCTACCGCTATTAGGAGGACACTGGGTACCCAGTACTCCCAACCAGGGTTAATTTTACCTTTAATGTGGCTTTGCTTAGCTGAGTTCCTTTTTAAAAAGCCAGTCTTCTTCTGTGTAATGATTATTCTAGCAAAGTCATGATATTATAATCCGTGGGGCCTAGGAAAACAAAGTGAAGATGAATGGGCCTGAGTATGTTTAATCCCTCGTCTAGGATCCTTGCCGAGGGTCAAAGTCTTAACTTGGGAGAACTTAGCCTCATTGGTGTTTGGGGGTCTGACAGCTGTCTCTACACTGTTAATAGATCAATTCCGTTCATCTGTTCAAATAAGCTCTTCCAAAATTCTTCCTTGAAGTGCCAGGAACATACTTCTCCTAGGTAGTTTTGTTATTTAAGGATGATATATTGGATTTTTTCAGTTAATTATTTATGGTTGTTCTCACATTTCCTGTATACCATGTCCTTCAAAGTTATTTTTGTTTTATCAGGAGATCTCTGTGTGTGGCTCATAGAGAATGGTGGGTAATTTTAACAACATGAAGTTTTATATACCTCTGGACATGGGTATAGGTGATATTTTAGAAATTCACAACATTCCAAGGAACATGTTGGAGCCACTCGCACGGGATTTGTGTCACTGTAGGTGATCATTCAAGTCCTGACTTCCTATAGGCAGAATAAAAGTTGTAACCTCCCAGCACAAAGTGACATGCTGTACATTTATATTTCTGGCTTAGAATTTTCCTGAGTTGGAGAGGTAGGGGGCAGACGTTAGGTATTTTTATGTTGTCTCTTGTTGAGCCTCATGGTTTGCATGGGAATGAAAGGGAAAGACAGAATAGTGGTGTTGATGATGGATTTTATTGCTTTTTTGTGCCTATCAGAACCTGAGAGGAGTAGGCTAATTCACAGTGAGAGATGAGAGCAAATTGTCTAAACTTATGTCTAAATACCAAATGGTAGGAACTATTTCTTCAGTTAAAATTAAACTGTAACAGGTTTGGTTCCACAATGTAACCAGCCAAGGGGAAATACTACAAGGAAAAAAATTCAACTAAGATACTACACAATGAATATTATACACAAAGAATGAAGCATCCCTGTCCTTGAAGGCCCAAAAGACCCTGTAACTCTTGATAGCACAATGGGAAGAAAACCAGGAAAGGCACAGTACCTAATGTAATAGACGTTGGAGCACAAGGCCAGAGAGAACTTGTAGCATCCAAGGTGGGCACGAACAGCCAGGAATTGCTTGGGAAGGCAGCAAACAAAGATGGTTGTCTTTCCAGCATGGACGATTCAATATTCAGATCTTATACTAACTGGTCTTTGATTGAGAGGCTTTTGGAAACAATTGTCTATGGTAAGGCCAGAAATGTGAGCATCACATAATACTGGATCTGAAGTCCTGGTGGAAAACACAAAGAGAAGGGAGCAGGTTACAGGACACTGGACAGTGACACGGAGCCCCAGGAGGGAAATCCACACCACCATTCAGCATCAAGGAGCTCCAAAGCATCTGCTCATTTGGGGCTACTCCAAGAGGTGTTCTCAAGGTAATCCATCCTGATCAAAATGCTCCCAACACCCTTTGATCCAGCAGCTAAAGTCTCCTTTGGGTGATGTCCCAGGAGGTTAGATTTCTTTGTATATATCTTTGACAACCTACATGCCCAATCTCTTAGGTCGAATTCTTCTGCTGCAGTAATGAAAATGTGCAGCAGTAACAACCAAAGACCTGCAAAGCAATGTGGAAATGTTCACTCATTACTGAACAATTAGTGGCTCCCGTGACTGCTTCAGTTTCTGTTGGTGCAGATGGCAAAGGGCTGGCTTCTGAGTGTGTCCTCCTGAGGCTGTAGATTAGGAAGATGATGATGATCAAGTTAACCTCTCTCTTCTCTCTCTGTCCATTTTTTCCTCTCTGTATATATTCCGAGTGCCAAAAATCTGGTTAATTCTGAATTTCCCCAGGCATAGTCTTCATTTAGGTGGTATATATCCAAGGCCCAGCATCTGGATGCCTGAAACTAGTGTACTGCTGTGTAGACAGATTTCAACCACCCCAGATGGAGTTTATGCTCAGAAAGTCTAGGAACCTAGCAGAGCTTTCAGAATTAAGGAAGAAAAGAGATAGACTTCACGGCCCTGGCAGCGTGGAGACAGCTTTACGTACATGTTCTTACAGGGTTTGGCTAAACATTTTGTACGGTTTGGGTGGAACGTGTGAAGACCTATAATAGAAGCAGAAGCATTGTGGCCCAACCATGGGTCTTGGCAGCAGCACTCTCCAGCTCTCAGTTTGGTGCAAAGTGCTATTGTTACCGTTTGGAAGCAGCTCCCTGCAATGTGAATAGACTTCCGGGGAAACGCCAGGAATCGCAAACAGCCATCACGAAACACAGAGAGACAACCAGGTATCTTTTCAGGTGGCCATCAGTGGCTCTGATTTACTGCCCCCCAGTCTTAGGCAGAATCTGGAGTGGGTAGGAGGGCATAGAGGGTAGGGAAGGAGTAGGGGAATTTTTCCCAGCCAAGCCAGAAAGCTCAGGTGAACGTACTGCTCCTTTGTAGTCTTGGATCAGCCGAGGATGAGGCATCTTTGGGGCAAACACAAGTCAGCCTGTGTGAGTCTGGCCGTGGAGAAGGCAGGAGCAAGGCAGAAAAACAGAGAAGTGGGAAGTGGTTGCTTGGTGCTGAGTTTGGCTTAGAGTTTTGAGCTCCATTTGAGCTTTCAGGCTCCAAGCAAAACTCAGGGGGAATGAAACCCACAGCAACCTAAACAAGGTTAAGGCTTGGCAGGAAGCCATGGCGAGGCCCACGTTGCCCTTCACACTCTCCGCCTGTGCAGGCCTTTTGGCCGATCCAGCCACCTTTCACTGCAAATCCTGTTTCTCTGGACTCGTTTGAACCAGAGTCATTGAATGTATTCAGTCAGGACTTGACTTTTCCCAGAAGCAGAACCCCCTTCTAACACCCAAGACCATGTCCTTGGCCGGGGAATTGTTATTTACCCCATAGCCCAGTCAGGCAAGGCAGTCTGGGGTTGTTTTTGTGAAGAAATTCACATTGGGATTGAGGAGACACAGGGGGTTGTAAAAGGAAAATATGAACAGAGATTTGGAGCCAAGACTCTTAGACTCTGTTGGGGTGAACTCCCCCGGCCATAAGAGTCCTGGAAAAACAGGCGATGTCGTCATAGCAGCTGCTGATGGCCTGACAGACAGTTTCCGCAGCGCTACATGAGGCCCTTTGGTGTCCCTGTCAGGAGATTGGCAGCTGAATGACACCAATGAGGCTGGGCCTGTATTCCCTCTGGGAATGCTGCCCTAATTGATAGACAGAAGGCAAAGAGGAGGATTGTTTTTGAACCTGAAAAGAATCCCCTTTTTTTCTCCCGAAAGCTCATGCCCCGACTCTCCACAGCTCTATTTTCCCCTCCCCCCCCCATTTTTTTTGAAGGTGTTTTGTTCCAGAGCAGTTACAGAGCTTAATGGAACTGAATGACTTTTACCCCTCACAATCTGTCAGTCAAAGCCCGACTCCAGGACTGTTAAATAAAGTCCTTTCAGAGGCAGACAGGAGAGGAATGTGTCAGTCAGGCAACAGACCCTGTTGTGTTTTAATCTGTCAGAGGGCTGATGGGGAGAGCAGCGGGCCCCAGGCAGGGCACATTCCCAGCAGCCCAAAGAGGCCTTGACAAATCCAGGTGTGGAGCCAGAAAGTCCCCGATCACCAGCATTCTTGAGGTGCAGACTCAGAGCCCCCAGGCACTCGGGTTTGCAATCAACTATGAGATGTTTGGGCAAACTTTCAGCACAGGTTTCATACTAAGCATTTTTAACATAAAACCAACCACTAAGTGCTGGGTATCCGTACGAGGCAAGGCTTTCAAATTAATATACCGTTTAGCTGAAAATACTGCAGACAGTAATGCTCTGGCTGAGGGGCCTTCAGGTAGACTCCAATTCGAAACCAATTTTGTAGAGCCACTTGCATTTTTTTCTAATACTTTCCCTTCACATTACATGACAATCCATTAATCTTGCCCATTAACTTAGAATTGCTGGGCAATTTTTTCCGAGAGGTCTGAACAGTTGCTTTTGTTCGCTATAGATTCAGAGCTTTACATAAAAAATTTCCACTGTTAGACATACTAATGACCAATTCCTTATGTTTCAGTGACATTTCCTTTAAGGGATTTAAAAAAAAAAAATTGGAGAAGGATAAGGGCAGAGTGGAAATAGGGTGGAGAAGTTGAGATTTCAACAAACAGGGCTTGTTCTTATCAGAGTGCAGGAGAAAAAGCTACAAAATACCCACACCAATATTTTTACCCAGGGCTGAAGGCCTGGGTGTTCGGGCAGGAAAGGCATCTATTGGCAGTGGGTCTGGCAGGGAAGGAGGGTCTGCAGAGCCTCAGCCCTGAAGGGTTGTTTGGGCTCTGGATAAACTTCGGTATGTTATTTATTACTTGCTTGTTTTCTTCCCTCTCCTCAGGAAATTTTGTATAAAACAAAAGCAATGCTCCCCCACCCCCAGCAGTTTTCTTTCCTTTGACACATGCCTACCTCCTACCTCCTGACACACTATCCCCAAAGTAGGCAGAGTTAGCAAGAGTTTTTCTCCCTTCTTTTCCCTTTTCATCCCACGCCCAGACCCAGGTATTGGGGAGTCCATCTTCTGGCAGTTCCTGGGCCCATGCACGTTACTTAGCGTGTGCACATTGGTCCATTAGGCAATGAAAAACTCCCCCCTCCTCTCTCCTTCCATCCTTCTCTAGCCGAAATGTAGACTTTGTGGGGTTTTTTCTATCCATGCATACAGGCCCTAGGGATAAGCCTGTTTTAGACAGACTAAACTGAAATTCTAAAGGCCTCTGGCATAGTCTGATCAACTGAGCTGAAGTAGGCCTACAAATTGTTAAAATAAATACGGCACACTCTATGTTACCAAAGCTAAACAATTGCTAAATAAATGGATTTCAGCATTCTGCCACATTATATGAAATCAGAGAATTAAAGTGGACTAACCTGAACTGAACAGATTAACAAAAGAAGGCACAATAACTTATTTCTATATCAGGGCAGAGAAAGAAACTTATCTTTCTTCAAATGATAATCAAAGTTCCATGAGCTGTCTCAGAGCCTACAGTTCCTCAAGTTGTTTAGAAGGGACTGTGGGTTAGATTTTAGGCCACAGAAAACTTCATGGGAACAATGTTCCTCTAGAATATTAATGAAGTCTTCAACTTCAGTCCCAGAAATATGTGCAATGAGGCTTCCTGAGTCCATCCTTCACTGGTTATTAATGATCTGCCACACTTAAAAAAAAAAAACCATTTCTCGGTTCACTTTCTGCCTGCCTGCTGTTCCTTCTCTCAGCCTAAAACAAACATCCTATTCGGGCACTGCTGGGAAACACAGGAGTCTTCTCAACAAGGGAAACATTTTTTTTTCTTTATGCCTGAAATTTAAAATGGATGCCATGGATTCTGTTTTTAACATTAATAGCTACACAAACACTTGCAAGCAGAGGCTTACAGCTGATAGAAATACTTCTTAAAATGGCAATGTGTACTCTAGCGGGGAGGAAAAAAAAACCCTCTAGATAAAGCTCTCATTCCTCCAAGTTCTTCTTCGTAGGTGGCACTCAGAAAATTGCTGTGGTTAAAAAGCAAATAAACATACACACAAGCCAAAAAATTAAAATAAACCAAAATCCTACGTGTTGCTCTGGCAGCCCCCAAATTCAGTCAATAAAGGCACAGTTAGTAACAAACAGCTTTTCATCTGTCCTGTGTCATTTCCTATGGCTATGGGTGGGAGAGGCAAGCAGAGTGCTGTTGATAAGTCACGTCCCTGCCACACAGCACTGGCACTATCAGAGTGGGTTTGGCTGTGCCCACACATTACCAAAACATCCTTCCCACTCAGGACCAAATACAGTCAGTACTTGATGGTGGGCAGACATAACATTCAGACATTGGCCATAATATGTTTCTCAGCCTTCACACTGAAATGATGCCTGCAAAACTTCTGTCCAGCTAGGTTTTCATTGTGATGGCTGCTAAATCTTTTGTCTTGGATGCTATAATAAATACAATTTCCTTTCTAAAGTTGCACATAGAATCAACTGAAAACTACATTGGAAAGTCTGGTTGATAATACTTAAATTCTTTCTACTTTTTGGACTGATTTAAGTTTGAAATTCCTTTTTAAAAAGTCTCACTATTTTAGTATTCAGAAACTTAAGTGTCAATTCTGCAGTAACACCCTTTTAGAGTTTCATCTGAAGAACTCAAAACCATATTACCAAAAAACACAAAGAGTCATCTCTATAGAAAGGGCCAGAGGAAAACTAGCCCCAAGTTTGTTAACAAGTAAATCAGTAACCCAGGGCTGGAAACAGGGTCAGGGCCTTGGCCTGCCAGTCCCGTTCCTTCATTGTTAGTTCTTATGTGACTTTTTAGTCAAATCAGAACATCTTTACCATTAATTACTTGTAATAATAATCCTAGTAAGGATAATTATTAATAATACTATATGTTGCTTATATCTTATATTATTGGTATAATAATATGTGCTAAGTGCATTCCTCATGCATTCTATATATATTATCTTATTTAAAAGACAAAAACCTTCTGTTTGGGACAGTGCCTATAGTGGATAAGAATATGGCTTTGGGTGAAAAATGCTTACTTCTTGTAATGCTCAGCTGTAAAATAGGTGTAATAATAGTATAGACTTCACAAGGTGGTTGTGTAACTGAGTTAGTATATGGAAAGCCCTTAGAACAGTTCCTGGCACATCATAAGTGCCACGTAAGTGTTATTACTATTAATACTGTTTTGTTCCACTATGTGTAGCCTACATTAATAATGTGAGGGGTGGCTTCAACCAATTAGGAACAGCATTCTTTCTCAACTGCAATAAGCCCCTTCCTCTTTCCCACCACCACTCACCCTCCAATTAGTCATTGTATTGTTCATAAAATGGCCCAGGGCTAGCAACGGTGAATTTCTGGTGAGTGAATGGTTTTTAAAAACTTTCCAGGGCAAGCTCCCTTGTGAGTAGCCAGCCCTGCAGGGAAGGCTCTTACCCCAGGACAACCCTGAATTAATCCCAGTGCTGTTTAGACTTCCACAGAGGTGGCCAATGACTTCTGAGGGGCCCCAGGGTGTCAGCTTGCTCTCTGGATGCCTGTATGCTCTTGTTGGGCAGTCTCTGAAGGGCTGTGTCCAGCCCTTGAAGGCCATATTCTTTTACAATGTTTGACCCTGGTCTTATTAACTTCTTGTGGCTCTCCCTCAGGCTGCTCTTGACGGGCACCATGAAGAGTGATGGCAGGATATTAAAGTGGCACCCTCTGTTAAGAAAATAGTCTGGAAACTAGAGAAGACCCCAACAGGGTACACGGGCAGAGCATACTTGCTCAGTGACGGTTTTCTTGGAAACCAGACCACCCCCACCCCAGCCCACCTTAGTGAGTTCTCACACCATCTCATACAGTGGATGTAGTCACACCCTATGGGCTTCAACCACAGCCAAATTCTGCCAGAACATTGTGCCCACTGCTTCCTAATTGCCACCAGATTTGTTGCTTTGTCAGCAGGAGACAGCTAAGTCTACGAGTCACGGCATGCTTTCCTATCTAACTGAAAGTTCAGACAACCCTAAATTTAATCCAGTTTAGTTTAATAAATATTGGTTTAGCATCTATATATGCTTTTAATCATTTATTTTATTTCCTATCAATAAATCCCTGGGTAAATATTATAACAATGTAAGAAAATCTGCAGACTATTTTAACTTCATTTTCTGATAACCTTTGCCCTCCCCAAATTAATTCTGAAATGCCTGTGATGTTGGTCTCATTTCAGAAATGCAGCGTGGCTTACTCTCTTGCAGGTTTGTTTAGGTGTGATGGGTTTGCACTGATGTCCACACATACCTTTGTCTGGTTTATATGGTGAAACAAGGGCACCAAATTTTGAAACCCTTGACCAGGCCTGACCTGGCCATAGTATAGTCCATAGACATGGTACAGTTCGGAACCAACTGGTTCACTTGCAGACCAAGTCCATTTGGTTCAGCAAAAGTGTGTACCAACTCCTGTGGCCACAGGGCCCTGCCCAGACGCAAGCAACAGCTACATTCTGTGGCTGGGGGTTGGGGAAGGAGGAATAAGTAGTGAGTTGTCTTTCGGTCTCATGAATACCAACTTTGTAATGAGAATGTAGTTCATGAGTCAACAAGTGAATTGTTTTAGAGCTCTCAGGCAGGATAGCGGTGTATGGGGATGGACTGGCAAGGTAATATTAAGCATCTGTGGTTTTGTCTGCTGCTTCCTCTCTTTCCATTGGGAAATTGCTTCTTTGCTATCCTAGATGGTTCTGCTAGATTGTCAATCACAGATCCCATCCCTGGCCCTGGGGGTGTGCTCATGATCTAGGCCTGGCCCACTCCGATCTTGCTATCCACTGAGACTGGGCCGAGGCACACGGCCCAAGCAGGATCAATCGTGTCCTTCCATGAGAGCTGGTGCATGGGCACTGGGATGGATTTGGGATGTTTTGGATGGCAAACTGTATACAGAGAAAGCCTGTGGCAAAAGAGAATGAAGGCACCGTACAAAAGAAGAGAGACAAGTAGAGCAAAGAGTTGGGATGGGGGGAGGGAGAGAGAGAGAGAATTTGTTATTACTTGAGCCCTTGTGCCTGAAAAAATTCCACCCTTTAACTTTCCAGTTTATGAGCCCCTAAATCCACTTTTCTGCTTATGGTTGTTTATGTTGGGTTTCTTTTACTTACAATGAAAACATTCCTAACATACAAGGTTTAGGAACTAATACACAAGATTTTGCTACTCTTCAGGTAACTACTTGGCTTTGGCAATCTCTTAACTAATCTATATATCTCTTTCCTCACTTGTAAAGTGAAGTTTAGTCTACCTACAGTGGCAGGCACACACAGTACCTCTTGGGAAATGTTTGTGGAATGAAGGAAGTAGCTGATAGCATAGGGGTAGTTAGTAAGCACTGGGTTTAACCCTATGAAATTGCTACTATTTGACCATTTTTAACCCATAAAAGAAGCAGTTTCATATGGTTAAACTGACGATATTTTCAGCTACTGAGAAAGTAGAAGCACATTGTCAGTAAACATTTATTGGGAACCTGCTCTGTGTGGGCATTGTGCTGGGCACAGTGAAGGAGACCATAGCCAAGCGAGGGACTCAAAACTTACTAAAACACTATTGCTGTAGTGTTGGCCTCATTGCACAAACTAATGAAAAGATTAGGTTTCTTTTTAAAAAAGGTTTCATATTTACCAATGAAATGCCACTTGCACAATCTGAGAAGGATCTTAATAGCATCAAATTCAAAGAAGAGTTCTGTCCTACATTTCCCAGAACCCCTGTGTTTGCAACCTCTTTCTTCTTTGAACCCTTTTGGAACTGTTACATTTGCAGCTTCAAAATTCAAGAATCAAGGAATCAAGGAAAATACTGAACATACTCTGTCTTTCGTTTGGTCTCTGTGACGATTCACCCTGTCTGCATGAGAATTTTCTCCTTTCACCCCTTTTGTCTGGGAAGGAACCAATTCAAGCTCTTATCTGTGCTGCATCAAATCCCCAATTCACACGAAGCAGAGGGTAAAGAATAATAATGTCACACAGCAGAAGAGTGACAGAAATTCCACTATGACTTCAGCCTGTGCGTAACTGGATTTTCCAACTAAATGGCATCTGAGATGACCTTCTATGCTGCTTCTGTCCATATTTCTTGATTTAGATTTCTAGACCTGGTACAGCAGTCTGGTGTGATGATTTATTCTAAATATCTCAATTTCAGGGTGTTTGCCCACCAAATCTCCACACAATATGTGCTTAAACACAGAGCCAATTTGCCTAAATCAGGCTGGCTCCTGATCTTATGTAGAAACAGAATTACCCTTCGGGAGAATATGGTTATTAACCTTCCTTGAGTGGTCATTTGGTTAGATGACCTGTTGAAAACTCAGTGGAATCTTATGGACTTCTTTCCAGAAAGGGACACTTCTCAGCTTTAAATAAATGACATTTTCTTCCTTTCTTGTTTATTTTAAGTGGGGCCTCTTTTTGCCATGCTCACTCCTTTCACTTAAAAAAAAAAATCACCTTCATGTGGAATAACTTGCTACTTTGCCAAATCTGTCCATCAAAATGAGGAACCTTGGGAACGTTTTAGTGGGCCTATAGAATAAACACTCTAATTTATGAATGATGGACTTAAACAGTAAAAACGCATGTGGTAGAGGCTACAGGCACTAGCACGCAACCCTGATGTTTTAATTTACCTTCTGCAAATGGGAGAGATGTTTTTATTCTAGGTGAACATAAATACAGAAGTTCAGTGCAATCCAAACTGTGGTGTATGGCTGCAGAGCTCCTCTGGTGTTGCCAAACCCTTGTGCTTGTGCACACACATTTTACAAGGGGGCACTCCCGTTGCTAAAGGAACTCAAGTCAGTTTTGCGTGAATGCCCTGTGATTGGCAGGAATGCTGGCTGTTGTAAGTATCATATTGTTTGGCAGTGGAGAATATTTTTTATTGCTAGTTCAATAGCATTTCACAGTTATTAAACCAGAGTCATTGTCCCTGGAGGTTCCCAAAGGCTTAGAAACTTTGGGGCACAGAGGAAAAAAAATACCCAGGCACAAAACCTGTCCATTATCCTCATTGTTCTCATGTGGCTGTCGTACTCTAGGCTTTTAAAGTATTTGGGGAGAAATGTTGAGGAAGTGGCTTTTCAGATATATTTATGGGCATCTTGTTTTCATAAATAAGAATTTATGGGATCAAATTCAATCATAAAAATTATTTTGAAATGAAAACATTTAAGGAATGACATACCTATATTATTACAACTGCACATTAAACATGTAGATTAAAAAATGTCCACAGTATTAGCAGATATGGCCAAATATCCTATAAACTCCAAGATAAATACCTGCCTGAAATCATTGCTAGGGCCCAAGTAAAATGCTCCAAGAAGGAGAGGAATGGATGTGATTAGGGAGGGAACACATATATTTCTCAGCAAGTAAGAGCTCCCCCAGCTCATCTGGCAGATAATGTAAATATCCCGCAAGTGAGCTGGGTGGATGACCTTGTACAGCTGGCACGTGTTAGTGACAATTGGGGACTTGCCAAGAGAAAAAAGGCAGCCCAGTGGACATTTCTCCCCTTTGATAAACCTAAGTTTTAGTATGAGGACAGAGTGCAGGGCCTTAGGCTGTTTCTGCGGGACTAGCAGGGCACCCCAACAGCAGCACAGTGTACTTATTTGGGTTGCCCCCCAGTAGGAAACATTGAGGGTCTTTTGCAAACACCCAACTTTCTGGGAATTTGACTACTTTTTTGTTATTTCTCCCGACAGCACCAAGTCATGTCCTGAGGATTTTGCTCTCCTCAGCTCTTTGTGTACTTTCTGTATTGTTTTCTTTTGCTTCTTCCAAGCAGAGTTAGTGGGGCCCCGAGGACCACACCAACACTCAAGTTGGTGGATGCACAATTAATCTGCTGAAAGAAAAATGCATTTGTGTTTCTCTTGGAGTGTCTCTGGTAACAACTGGGCGTGAGCAGGAACTTGTGTTTACCTAAACAAAAACAGAAGATGTATGGTCTCTCTAAGCAGTTCTGTGGCTAGCTCTTCTCTGATGATGCCACTCTATGCCTGCATTCTGAGATTCTTCTATTTTTCTAGAAGTAACTGCAACTTGAGGGGAATCTACCCCACGTCGATGCTATGGTCGATGAGTTTATGGTGGTTGTGTCAGTTCTGTTTGGTCCTGGTTTTCTACTTCTTTTTGTGAAAGGTGACATCTACCTTAAATTCCTGGAAATTTCCTCTAGTTATTCTCTCCTCTCTATGCCAGTCTTCTCCACCCCAATTTTGCCACTTTTAATTTGCCACCAAGGGATGTCAGGGTTCCTTGACTGGAGCTTTGGAGGGCAGACTCCTCCCTGGGCTACCTGTGAGAAACCATGCTCTCCTGACTGAATCTTTCTCACACCTGTTATATCCATTTTGTATAGGTAATCTGTACTCGTCTAGTCTACATCTTATCTTTTGCCTCTAAACTTTCCCTGCATCTCTCAAAAGGAGTTTGCCGGGCTCTGCCTTCTACTTTAACATTTAAAATAGAGAAGAGGAATCTTTAAGGTTAATTCTAAGCTACATCAATTAAGCTACTTCTTAGTAAACTTCCTGGCTGAGTTGTTCTCATGAGCTATACAATCTCAATTTTGTCAGTATATAATCCCTCCTTCCTGTTAGTGTATGCTCAAGGAGTCTTTTGTGAATATTTTTGAATAAAATGGATTAGCATCTTATCTGACCTTAAAGCAACAACAGCAATAACATCTTGTCATTGAAAAAAATCTGGAAGGCTATACACCAAGATGGTAGCATGATTATCTTTGGGGGGGGTTTTGGTCATTTTCTCCCTCTCTGTATAGTATGAATTTGTACTTATACTAAAAAAAAAAAAAGAGGTATTTTACTAATACCCCTCTCCATAAGCTCTTCGGCATTGTGCTGACTTTACAAGGAGTTATTTGTAAGGAGATTGTGCCTCCAAAGAGAATCTGAGGATTATCTGCTACCTATATCAGTGTGTCACTTTGAGCAACTCATTAGGTTAAGGCCTCAGATTTTCCTGTGTGCAAAATGAGGACAATAACATCCAGTTCCGGGAATTGTGGTGAGAATCTAATGAAGTAAAGTATGTAGGAAAACTTGGATACGTGTAATATACTACCCATGTGGGACGAGTAGCAGTATTAATCATTTGTTTAGGGGGCATCAGTGAGGCAAACGTAGGCTAAGGAATCTAAAATAAGGGAACTCACATGCTCGTGACCTGATACACACGATACAGGTATTTTACTTTTGTTAGCATGAAAGGATGACTCCTTCCCTGGAGCCTTCAAATTTGCGCAAGCATTTTAATATTCTAAATGGCAGCTTCCAGCACTGTTTTGTGAAGGGAAAGTGTGTGTGTGTGTGTGTGTGTACGTGCATGTGTGTTTGGTGATGACCAAAGTACCCCAAATGCAATATACAACATCAAATTACAATAAAAGTAATTGATTTAGCACCCATAGAATCTCCACCACCCAACTGATTCAAGGATTTTTTAAAAACTGGTTTATGTGGTGCCAGACGTTTGGTAAACTATCACAGAGAGGTAAAATTATTAAAATCAGAAGCAAAAAAACCCTGAACAGAAACAATGACAGTCTCTCATAGAATACCCAACTAACTCCCTATGTAAAACAGCTCTCCTGGTGATACAAGCTGCAGTGGAGTTTTCCCAGGAATCCTTTTCCCACAGCCATGAAGTGGTCTTCTGGAAGCAGAGGCAGGTAGAAAAGAATAGTGGGTAGGGAGGGGGAAATACAGTCACTCACCGCATAATGATGTTTTGGTCAACAACGCACTGCATACACGACAGTGGTCCAATAAAATTATAACGGAGCTGAAAAATTCCTATTACCTAGTGACGTTGCAGCTGTTGTAAAGTCCTAACACAATGCATTACCTTTTCTATGTTTCCATATGTTTAGATACTCAAATACTGTGTTACAATTGCCTACAGGATTCAGTACAGCAACATGCTGTACAGGCTTGTAGCCTAGGAGCAATAGGCTGTACCGTAGAGCTCAGGTGTGTGGTAGGCTGCACCATCTAGGTTTGTGTAGGTGCACTCCATGATGTTCACACAATGACGGAGTCACCTAATGACACATTTCTCAGCAGGTATCCCCGTCATTAAGCCACCCCTGACTGTACCTTGAATATCTCCAGGTGTACTGGACGCCCCTGGGCCCTGGTGAAGCTGCCTTGCCTGCACGGGCTTAAGACAGTTTTAAAGTCATCTCAAGTGCCAGGCGGGGCTGCTGTTCTCGTGGGTCTGGATTGTTCAGCAGTGAAGGGGTTACGTGTAAGGGTGATCAAAGATTTAAACTGTCATGTCCACAGTAAGCCGGGGAACAGGCTGTGCAGGGGCCTTAATAAATCTGCCCTTGACTTATGGCTGAGCCTCATTCAGCAGAAAATTATTTCTGTCGCATATTGAGTGCTCTGCTCTGATGGAGACAGAAATAAAAGAAAGGTGGAAGTGGGGAGAAGAGAATGGAAATTCAAGCCATATGCCGTGGGGAGGACTCTTCAGTAAATTCTTTCTCGGATGTAATAAGAAACAGAATGTGTAGGACTCTTGGAATAGGGTGCATTCCTTTGATTTCTAAAATGTCTTAGGGGAAGAAAATGGACAAGGAGTGATTCTCAGGAAAGATCGATAAGGAGGGCAGGGAGGAGGTAGGAGGGGGAGACCTCCTTAGTGATTTAGACATCATTGCTCATTCACTGATTCATTTAGTCGATCAGGCTGTATTGAGTGTTTACCTACTGCAGGTACGGAGATGAGCAAGACGTCTTCAGGAGTTCACAGCTAACGAGTTAGATCCACATGTTCATCGTACACCTAACATTTGTCCAGGCACCAGCGCAGTGCGATACAGCACAGTGGAGGTGGGCTCCTGGACCCTTCTCTGAATAAAATGTGAGGAAGGATGTGTAGTAGGATTTCAGGTATCAGAGAAGGGTCAGCACCCTTTTTACAAGACATTTTCCCAATTCAGTGTAAGGAAGAGAAGTTTCATTAACTTGAAAGGCTGATTTGGAGGGGAAAAAACCACCCCAGTCTCTTTCTCAGATGATAACGTGATTTAAATCTCCTTACTGTTTTTCCTTATGACATTTTAGAAAGAGAAGAAAGGGTTAAGATTGGAGAATTGTGTATTTTTCAGTCCGGTTCATAAAGGCATGAAAGATCCTTTCAATCGCAGACCAGAGATAATTTGAATTCGAGGGATAATTTAGGAGACAGGACTCCTTCTCTTTCTACCAGTTTTGAGACTGTTGGGAAAAGCTCAAAAAAACACAAGAAAATAATGAAAACGGTTCCTCTTCTAAATAATTTATTTGCTGGCTTTTTTTTTTCCTCCCTATACTTCCATTCCCAGAGCTGTAATGAGTTTTAAGAACATAAGGTGTCAGATATTGGCTTTTTGTGGTTGTTGAGTTCTCTAAATTCATGACCCCTCTGGGCATTCTAGGCATAGAGAATATATAATTTACAAAGAGATCTGCAGCTTTCATCTTCTCTTCCCTCCAAGTTTTGGAGCTTTTTGTTCAAAGGGTGATTTGTTTTGCTGCGGTAGAATGAGCCTTGTTTCCAAAAGTTTCAGCAGAGGACATGGCCTCCTGTGGTACCCTGATGCTTTGGCAGACTCTCCCTGAGCGGGCTACATGCTTCTGTGAACTAGAAGTGTGGTTTCTTCCCATCCAAGGGTGTTTCTGCTTTTGATCTGTACTAGAAACTAGGTGAGGAGAGGGACCAAGACAGAACCAGCTGGTTGTTTTAAGGCAAAGGACTGAGACAGAGGCTCAGACTGTGTGTGAAAATGGAGATTCTCATCTGCAAATGACAGTGGTGGTTGGATGCATTGGGGTAAGGAAGTGGAGGGGTTAAATGGGGGAATTATGCTCATCATACTCTCTCAACGCTTCAGGGAACAAAGATACAATTAGCCCAGGGATTGTTCCATGAAGGACTGGATTACCAGTTTCCAGAGCAGGGTGAACCATCCAACATGGAGTACCCCAGAGCCATTTGTTTGTCTTTGTGTGTGTCTGAATGGGAATAGGTTCCCCGAGGTGGAACCAATTCAAAGGATCTTCTGTGACCTTTCTCTATCTCCATCTCTATCTCTGTCTCTGTCTCTGTCTCTATCTCTCTTTCTGAGAAAGGAAAGTTAAACTCAGTGGCCTGAAGAGGACTGGGGCCGTGGTTATTTCTCTACATAAACCTAGATGGAGCCTTGGGGATTCAGAACTAGCCAGGCTGAGAAACCAACCACTGCTGAGAAGACTGACTGCTACTGATCAGTGCTAAGTATTTAATGATGCGTTATTTGAAAGATACTATTCATTAGCTCAATTTAATATCTTTGTGCATAAATATATATTTTTTTAATTTTTATTTTTTCACCTTATCACCTATTTAGCTATACTAATAAATTTCATCCTAACAGGGCATCCTGGGGAAGTACACGTTACACCTGGGTACAGAGGAACTTGCGATTACTTATGCCGCCCTAGGTACATAACATCATCACTCGGCTCCTGGCTTTCCCCATTTGTGCAAGAAGAGAACACACCTCATGTGTTACTTTCCTCACGGGGTAGAAAGACTAAGGTGATCTCCTTCCTCACCACATCCCCACTAAAACTTGAAGTTCTTTGAGAAGCTTCTACAAAAGTAAAAACAATGATGATTTTCTTTTATTTTGATGATTGTAATTTGGTCACCTTCATTTAGAACTGGAAACAAAGTTGTAGACACTTGCTGGTTTCATGAACAGTTTAAGTATTATGATCTATTTTGATCCATAACGATGAATATATTCACCTTGTCTTTCTAGGAGGCCACATAGCTCTTTTTGTCCAAGTCCTGCCATGACATGAGCCCAAGGACTTTTCTCGCTCTGCTCAAGAGAGAACTGTTAGGAAGTATCTTGCCAGCTTCCGGCGTGGCTGAAGCCCCTTTCTCTTCCCTTTCTCCTGTGCAGTCTCCCCCTTTTCTTACCTAAGCCAAATTCCTTTTCTTTACTCTTGAATTCAAAGAGTTCGTGCACTAGGCAAAAGGGTTGGAGAACTCAGAGGGAATTTTGATAAATGCCTTGGGGTGAGGGGGTGAGGAGGAGGAGGAGGGAGAAGCTGAAGGAAAAAGCAAAACCTTAGGCTAAGAATGAAGAGGAGGAGGCACCAGTGATCATGGAGGAGGGTTTGCCTATTAATTCCTTTTCACATTCCTGACTTGGCCTGAAACAAAGGAGACTCAAAGCTTTTAAAAGAAAGGAAAACCATGGAACTCAAACAAAGTAGGCCAATTATAAGGGAGAGTGTTATGTCAATGCCTACAAGTGTCAGGATATTCAATGCTTGGAGCTGTAATGAAATCCACTGATTGGCTTGATTAAAAATCCAGAGAAAATGAAAAGAAAGGAATGTGTCCAAGTATAATATTTCAAAATGCAAACTTGATTTTTAGCTTGGTTTATCTAAGATTGAAACTTAGCCAAATAATTGCTGGGAAAGTATTTGGTTAGGTTTTGAAAGACTGGTGGAAACTGACTAGCTGTAAAAATGGAATATTTGGAATGACTGTCTGGGAAAAATAAAGTTAAGAACTGGAAAGGTGTGCTCAGTAGACATAAGGGAACCAGAAAACGCAGAGGAGAAGCATTTTGTATTTGCAAGAATGAGAGTAAAGATGTCTGAGCAAGAATTAATTTGCCAAGTTTTGAGCTGTGAATTTTTTCCTTGATGTGGTTTCCAGGAAGGATTACAACTTTAGTCTTTTAAGCAAAGTGGCATCTTACATAGGACAAAAAGCATTAGCCTCTAGTTACTGTATCTGAAATCCTGAATTCTGCTTCAGACATTCATCTCAGGTCTAGTTAACTGTAGAAATAAAATTGGAGGGAATTTGGCCTTCAGGTTATAGGGCTGGAAAATGCTTTGAGAAGCCTTCTGGTTGGATTATTTCTAAACCCTCCTTGACAGATGAAAATTTATCTTATTTTTAAACGTTCCCCAGAGGAAGAGTGTCCACAGACTCCCTTAGTAACTCATTCTAGTTTTTAACGACCTCCACATTCAGGAAATTCCTTCTGTCTTTCCTAAACCCACTCTGCTACAGCTTAAGTCCATTTTCTTTTGACCTGCCCCAGTAGGGATGGAAAAAAGAGTGTTGCCCTCTTGCATAAACATCTTTTCACATAGTTAAAGATTAATTTTTAAAATCCAAAAAATTCTATCTCGTCTTCTTTACCACATTGGATCTCCCTACGTCCTTTAGCCTTTCTTCACAGCTTCCGCCTTCCAACCTCTTACCCAACTTTGCTGTTGCCTCAGACACCTCTGTTGTCTGAAGTCTACCCTGTGGGCTGGGAGAGAAGAGAACGTGGCAATGTATACCCTTCCTTATTTCCCTGGGCTGACTGTGCTAAGCTCATGTGGTAGGCTAAATGGTACTGATAATGTTTTACCATTTTAACATTTTTCTTGCCCACATTATAATTGTTTTCAAAGTCAAAGTTTGCTCATAAAATAGTTCTGTGGGCATTTACAGGGGTATATATTATATCTTTAAGTTTTTGAAGGGCAAAAATAATTATGACATTAATATAATATACTAAGAATTACTCAGTATACTACAAAGGTAAGTTCAATGGTGGCTCCTAGATTAGAAAAAATCTATTTTTGCTCATGAGATTTTTTCACTAGTTATGAGCATTTCAGTAACTCTCTCAGCTCTGCCCAATTGTTATTTAATATTTTCTATGAACCAGTTTCTGGTCCTTGGGTTGAACCACTGACCTTGCCCTAGTTCATGGTGGTAAGACTCTAGAATCTAACTAGATATCACATTTGCCAGCACTTTACACAAATACTTCCAGGGTAGGGCACAGTCTTGATGTGTTTTCTTGGGAGTCAAAGCTGTTGGCTAAACAAAGTAGTGGATCTTTTATAATTTACTTTTGCATTAAATGAGATCCTTTTCTTACTCATTTGTACAGGGTTTCCAACAGATTTAGATGCTTGGGGATTAGAGAATCACTGACTGGCTTTATAACTTGCATTTAAAAAAAAATTTCTAAAGAACTCTAAAAACAATTTGAAGTCATCTCAGATTTCTCTGTAGTTTTCAAAACATGCTTGAGAGGGTGTTAAATGGGAAACAGGTACTTTCAAAAAAAATCTATTGCTATTTTTATGAATCATGTATTTTCTCACAGTTGTGTCTTAACAACAGATCGTGGAAGAAATAGAAGCACAGAGAAAGCAAGTTACTTGTCAATTACTCCCTAGTATGAGTTTATAGCAAACTAGGAGACAGAGCTGCATTAGGAGTGGGAGTTCCAGAGGCCATATATTCATCCAATCTTACTCTTATTCACTAAAGGGCACCTATCGTGGGCCAGGCACTTGTCTAAGCAGCAGGCTGACTGCAGAGCATAAAAAGAGACAAAAATCCCTGCCCTCAGAGAGCCTACACTGAGTTTTGGCTTTATACATTTATTTTCTCCAGCACCTATTAGAGTTAATTTTTTTCCTTTAAAATAATTGAAAAATTTTAAAAAGTTTACCTTTAAAAATGTATCTCTTACTTTGCAGCCATTAAAATGATTATTTATGAGAAGTTTACGATGATGTAGGAAATGCTTCCTGGGTTATAATGCTAAATGACAAGAAGGATACAAAGTTGCATATGTATTCTGTCCTAAGTCAAAACTAAAAACAACACCACAATCATCCTCTTCTAAACACACACAGAAATAAAGGTTACAAAAAACAGACATACAGAAAAGACAACAAAATGTTGACAGTGCTTGTGTTTGGGTGGTAGGATGATAGGCAATTTTTCTGCTTTTTACTTTTCTGCATTTTTTCATTTCTTTATAGTAATCATATATTACTTTTATAATAGAATGACACATATTCATTAAAAGAAAATTATTTCCGTCTTTAAAGGCTTTAAAGTTTTGCAGAGTCTCTCATTAAAATACTTTACCTGGGATGGATCAGTCCCTAAGCCATTATCAGTGGAGACTTGACAGACACACACCTGGGGAAGAGAGAAGGTGCCAAGAGGCCAGAGCCTGGGAGGGAAGGAGAAGAGAATTTCAGTCACATCGCACTTTTCCCTCTCCTGGACAGCCGCCCTTTGGCAATCTCATGGTGTTCTTTCAGTTAGGGATAGAGTGAAGAAAGGAACATTTAATAAATGCATTAGGCATTGTACATTTCATCCCATTTTACAAGTGAGGAAACAAGTTGGTGGCATTATGCAGTTACTTAAAGAAAGTAAGAGGTGTAGTCAGCATTTGAATCCAGTCACCTGGCTGGAGTGGGTGAGGACCTGCTTTCCCTGAGCTTCCAGAGGTGCCTCTTGAACCTTCCCAACAGAGTTTCCCAGGGTTCTGGACAGGGTTTAGGTTGGCAACCATGTGCTTGGAGTGGTCAGGGCAGTCCTGATTTAAAAGAAATTTAAAAGAAATAATCCCAAGAAGGGTCAATTGTCAGATATGTAACTAAATCTGACTATAATTTTGATAGCTTTGTCAGAATATTTTGTATCAATTCATTCATAAGTCAGAAAAATACCTTTCCTAGACTACATGCCTAGTTTTGATTGAGGAAACAGCATTACTTTGGATTACAAAGGCAGAGCAGAGAATGTGGGAGTCCAGGACATTTTCTCGAGGCAGAAGGCATTATATTTTTGTGTGTGTACAAAAGTTTTTTTTTTTTTTTTAAAGTTTGTGTTCAAGATTTGTGCTGAAGTCTCTTAGTTCCTGCAACCTTAATCACAGAGTCTCTAGGACTTGCTGGGTTGTGGGTTTAATCAGAATTCTAGAAAACTTGAGAAGTATCTTTCAAAGGTCTGTCTTTAAAGGACCAGAGGCTATAGAATGATCCACCTAGCATTTTGTTTACTTTTTTTTTTTTTTCAACCTAGAGGCCTTGGAGATTACTGGCCACTGTATTGGAGATTCTCTGATTTACCACTTTACAGGGGATAAAGTCATGGCAGGTTGAATCAATTGGTTCAGTTTTCAAACATCCACAGCTTGCGGTGGTCAGTAAACTAATACACTTTCTATTTTGGGGACCCAAATAAAATAGTTGTTTACCACACTCTACGCTGGCCTGTCTGGAAGCCAGGGCTCACGAACTCCTTTCAAACTCCTGATGTTGGAACATCTGAAACCACCATAGCACCAAACATTTGGATAATAAGAATTAAGGAGGAAGCAAAAGCTGCATGGGTGAATTTTTCTTCTTTTTTTTTAATAAGGACACTCAATGAAATTTTTGCATGAAAATAGGATAAAGTTCTATTGTTCAGCTTTGAATGATAGCATGGATTTGTAAGTAAACATGGATGAAATACAACTTGTCAGCACAAAAATACCACCTGTCATAGTCATTTGTGTATAAAATATGACCCGCAGGTTTGAACCATATGGTTACATGAGTTCTAATTTACGTGGCATCTTCTTAAGTCAGCAGAATGAGTCCTGGCCTGCCTGGGGGAGGTGGAGTCAGCACCTCACCCAGTGAAGTGAAAAGGGCTCCTGGGGGGGGTAGGCCAGTTTTGGCTGCTGCGGTGGAGATCAGAGATTTGCAACGCTAAATGGAACCCTCCCCAGGACAACGCGAGCCCTTCCACGCAGTAGCATGGCTGACCAACCTGTCCCTACAATCAGCTTTCAAAGTCGGACATGTGAAATTGAAAAATATTAAACATCACAGCTTGTGACTTAGCTGTTCCTTCTGTTCCCACTGGGGGGAAAAAGTAACCCAGCCTTCTCTAGACACGATGGTGAGAGCGGACATTTGGATGCCATTTTAAAGCAATGTTTAATGAAGTGAGAAAATGCATTTGCAGTGCTGTGCTCTGTGGCACATGTACGCAAGCCCAGAAGTGCACAATGGACACATTTTGTGATTTAGACATGAATTGGAAAAGCCAAGGAAATGCCATCGAAATAAAAATCAGACTTGAAAGTCTAAGCTGAGCCAGAAACAGATGTACTTTTGGCTACTTAAAAAAGCAATTCTTCTGTCTCCTCCTCTCTTTCCCCCTCAAGCTGTGCCCTGTCACTATCTTAAGACGACCTTTCCACCGGGTCTCCCTGAGATACTTTTAGTGAACTGGTTGGAGCATGTGACTCTTGACCTTTCTGCAAATTCTGCAGGGAGCCCCAGGGTCCTCCAGCTGCCCTCTGGGTGGTCCCTGCAGACGTGGCTGCAGATGTCTGCTCCTGATAAGTTCAGAGACCCATCAAGGGCTCCTCTGGAGGTGAAGGATGCGGCAGCCAGGCATGGGGGGCTGAGGGCTCAGCCCAGAGCAGCTGCTCACACTGGGAGGCTGAGGACTGCGGGCTTCGGGCTTCCCTGCTCTGTTCTTTGGGCAGGTGTGGGGGAGGTCACTCTTACTATTTGAGGATTTCTTATACCCACATCAGCTGACAAGGAAATCTTCCTCGAGTTGACATTAGGAGGATACTGTGAGCACTAAGACCCAAAATAAGTCTCAGATATTCATTCTAAGTCAGTCTGAAAGTGGGGTTTGCAATTTACATTGCTTTGGAAGAATCAACAGGGCAGACTTATTAGGAAGGAATGTATGTCCCGTAGTATAAAAGGGGAATGGCTGATGAAGCACCAGTATAACAGAGAAAATAAATCTAGAAATCATTGTTTCACTTGCTAATAAATGAATCATCATTACAGAGAAAGGAAGTGATCTAAAGCTTATTGCATATAAACTAAGTACCAGGTATGGACCCTGGCAGTTTCCACGTGTGAACTCGTCTAATTTTTGGCATGGCACTGTGAAGGTGGTATTATTGCTCCTGTTTTAAAGATGAAGAAACTAAAGCTCGCAGATTCACGCACGTGCTCTTGGGACCAAAGGTAATAAATGGTTGAGTCAAAAGACTCAGGTTTGTTTGAATCCAAATTCTGTGCTCTCTCTCTCATACTGTCGTATTAACAGCTGGTCCGAAGGAATATTAGGGTATTTTTAAAATTAAGACTGTATTTTCTTCATTTCCAGTAATAAGCTAGAATTTATTGTGATTGAAATGAAGCATCATCCTCTATAAGTGAGTTTTCAGTACAAAGAAGTTCATCCCTTTCTGGTCCCTTTAGATGGATCCTGTTTGTCTGCATCCATCCATGCTCATGTCGTGTAAAACTCAAAATTTTAGTAAGTTTTGTTTTCAGAATTCATCTAGCCTACTTTTTGATTGCCTGCTCCACTATTTTTTGCTTTTAGATTTCTTGGTTCTTCAACTTCTCCCTCTGTTTGGATTCTGTGTCTTGGCTGTTGTTCTATCTCACCCCTGCTCCCAACAACCTGATTTGGCTTTCCTCCTCTGGCACTGACTGGATGTCCTTGAGGACACAGTTCCTGGTGTGTTACTTTCAGGTCTCGTGCATGGCTATGATGGGCAAGTGGCCTCCTTCTCCTGGCTCCCCTATCAGTGGTGGGCATTGGGCTGCCCTTTATCTGCATTGTAGCTTTAGTGCAATAATTTCTTTTTAAAATAGAAATAGCCTGATGGTATAATACATGTTTCTGCTCTCTTAAGTAGGATATTTAGCATTATTGTTATATAGTGAAGCTGTCAGGCCATTGATAAGGTCAAGACCAAAAGTATCTTGACAGTTCTGCTACATATTTTTTAATCTCTATATCTGGTCTTTGCAGTTAATGTTGCTTCTTTCTGCCATCAGGGTAGCTTTTTACACAATTGTCATGGTCAGACCTGAAGGTGCTTCTATCGTGCTTAAGGTCTGAAGGGCATGGGATTTTTTGATAAGTCTTTTTTTTTAAGGAGCTCCCATTTGCTTACTTACCTCTGTTCTTCGCTATGTTTCTAATTCAGATGATTAAAGTTGCCTGAAGGGGATGGTGTGTTTCCAATTAAAATCCCTACCTTGAGAAATAGATTAGTGGTTCTCAACCCTTTTGCTACCCAAAACCACTTTCTTATTTTCTTTTCAAATTTGGTTTGCAAATTGCATTAATTTTTCTCTTTATTCTATTAATTTCCCAAAGACACACTGTTATTAAGTGGCAGAGTGAGATTTGAACCTGGGTCTGTTCGTCAACTAAAACCCGAACTCTTGGCCCGTACGCTACAGGTCAAATTGAGGTAAGTATTAGGTTGAACCATATGAAATTGCCAGTGTTTGACCATTTCTGATCTAGGAAAATGGAAATTGCTTGTGGTTCTGCCAAATAATATTATTAGACTGAACGAATATAATTTCAGATGGAACCACTGCATTATATGTCAATTGGCCTAGGTTAGCTTTATCCTGGAAAACACATAACTTCTGGGGAGACTTTTGTAACAATGGCAACAACTGTAATACCATGTTCCCTGCCACACACTCCCTCCCTTCCACCTGCCCTGCTCTGCCTGACACTTCTATTTCCCCAGGCTCCTTGGAGTTGGGCACATTAGCTTCGGAAACACTAAATTAGATGGATAACATGAATTCTATCTGATGTAATTTTTTTTAAAGCTTAGTAATCAGACATGATTAGTGTTCAAGTAGGATTCCAGGACCCTTTCCTTTTGTCTAGGTCTTTGTCCCAAGTCATGGAGTGAAGGTGAAACTGTCAAGAAGAAAGAGCATTCAGTTGGAGGAAAAACCTCACAACTTGGGAGTAAACACAGAGATCGATTGCTTGTCATTTCTAACCATATGAAGGCCTCCTAGGTGGAGGTCAGTAGCCATCATCACCATAATCATCATTACCATCATCATCTTCATCAAGTAGCTAACATTTATTTGTTTCATGACTTACAAAGAACTCTTGCATGTGGTGGATTCTCCTAACATTCCTGTGAGACAGAGATTATTAGTTTCCTAATTTTGTAGATGAAGAAATTGAGTGAAGCTCAGGTTCACGTAGGGGGATCTTTTACTCTGAAGCTGCATTGTCCCATAGAACCTTTGGCAATGACAGAACCATTCTCTCTATCTGTGCTCTTCAGTATGGCAGCCACGAGCCACATGTGGCTGTTGAGCACTTGAAATGTGGCAATAGAACTAGATTCTAAATTTTATTCAACTTTCATTTATTTCAATTTAAGTTGAAATAGCCGCATGTGGCTAGGGGTTACGATATTAGGCAGTGTGACTCTAGAACCTGTGTGCTTTTCTTTGCCATGTTTCCTTACTTTGGTGCATGGATTCTGGAGATGAAGGAAAGGGAATGAACTCAAACTCTAGCGTCTGATTTTGATGGATACAAATTTCTTGCAACACTGAAAGGGATTGCAAGGGGTTGCATGAGTCTTGCACAATCTCCTTGTATGAAGGCTGTTGGACTATGTAATATACTCTGATTTGTCTGGATGTTTAACTATATTGTTCCCCAAAATACTCCCCAACACAGGCTAAACCAAACTCTCCCGGTTTCTTTCTAGCCATATGGTATTATGACAAACATGACTAATTCCTGCTCTGCTTGGTCTGAATCTTGTTAATCTGCCAACTGGTTAGCACCCATCATAAAGCAGCTTTTATCTGGAGAGTCTTATTAGCATGTGAAATTAGTCTAAGCCTAAACTTCATTTCGCCAAATCCTCTGTCAGTCTGCTCTTGAAATAGAGTCTGTTCACAATAGAGGTTTTGTTCCTTGATTGTCAGGCTACTTTCATAATGTCAGATAATTTGCTTTAAAGTTTTTTTCATCAGATATTTAGTATTATTTGCTGCAGTCTAAACTTCGGTAGAGTTATATGCATATATGTTTTAAAGTTTCACTTCTGCAACAAAGGAAAATATCTTCTGTTGTCCAACAAACAGTTAATTTCTTATTACATGAATTTGGCTTCATAAAATATAATCTAAAAATTTCACTTGACCCACTGATGCGTCAAATTATTCCCTCACCACTAAAATCTTTCAACGTTGCCAAAAAACCTTCTTGACATTGCTTTTCTACACTTTTCTGCCAGTGATGGTAGGTAATACAAAGAATCAGAAATGGCTGGATTAAGAAAATTTTTTAAATAAAGTTACACTAAGGAGGTAGGTATGTATATGTGGTTCCCCTAAAAATGTATGATTTATTTCTTTCATAATAACTTTTTATTAGTTCTTCAAAAACAATACACGCTACACAGAAAAATTAGAAAAACCAGAAACAGTTATCCCATGACTTTCTTGAATGAGTAAAATTTAAAAGAGTTTTTTTAAAAAACTGACATAAGGTAGACAACTCTTTATTTGGTCAAGTGAGGACAATTAAAAAAGGGAGAGAAAATGAACACTTTCTATCATCAGCACTTCTAAGAAGAAAGGCTATCATAATACTAAAAAAAGAAGGAAACAATCTCAGAATAAAGAATAGCCATTTAAAGTGCACACATTTAGTTTTATCAAAGGCATAATGACTGCAATGTCCTTTTTCTCATTTTTGGCTCAGACCTGGGAAAATGTCATGTTGCAAGGCATTTGTGGACAATAGGTATAGAGAAGAAAACAAAAGTCTTCCAGAATCCCACTTTGCATAACTGTTCTATTATTTCATTACACTTTATTGGAATAATTACAACTGTGACTGTAATTTGAGACTGTGTCTGTAAAGAGATCTTCGTTCACCATGGTATTTCCTGCCACTCCCTGCCTTGTCTACCTCCCTTTGTAGAGTGTTTACAAAAGCTGCCTAAAGGTGAAATAATTGCAAGGGAAATGCAAAGGTTTTTTTTTTTTTCCATCTTGCTGACACTCCTTTTAAAATATTTATTAGTGCAACCTAAACAAGGTGGGAGATAAGCTGAACAGGAAATGTGTGTCACTCAAAGCCCATCATTTTCTCTGGGCTGGCCATGAATGGTTACTAAGCAGTGGGAGACATTATAGTATACTAGTTAAGCGCTTAGGCTTTGAAACCCGCTGATCTTTGAGCACCTACTTACTAGCTTGGAAAGATCCTGAGTGTCAGTTTTACCATCTGTAAAAGGGGGATACCTACGTCTTTCCACCTAGTAACATTCTTGTGAAGATTAAATGTCAGTTGGTCAGCACAGCATCAGCACCACGGTAAGGACACAGTGAATGGCAGCTATTGTGGGCACCGGGTGGAAGGTAAAGGAGCTTTTGTGTCTCCCATTGTTTGTGGTGTATTGTCATTGCTCACTAAGTATCAATACTAATCATCATAGAAAGTGGGTGGATGCTCTTTGAAAAGGGCAAGAAGGGTCTGTGCAGGGCAAATGTCAGGCGCTTTGATGTGCTGCTGGGTCATAGTTGGCTTCTTAGAATCTGCAAAGGACTCAAATTTGCCTTTTGCTGAATGTTGATGTTCTCTGAGGCGCAGGATCCGGGAGGGAGAAATTGAGAGAAAGCTCAAGTGTGGGTGGGACTCCCTGGAGAAAAGCCACCCAAGGAATGCGGGGGGGGGCTGAGTCCTGCATTATCAATCGCCTATTGTGAAGGGCTCCAAGATCTTAGATGCTCTCAGGGAGGGCTGAGCTTTCAGAAAAGACAAGTTCTAGAAAAAGATTTGGTTGTTGCTTGAGAGAAAGGAAAGATATTTTAATTTCTTCATTTTTATCCCAATTTTGTTTTTGTGGAGAGGCAAGGGTAAGGGGGGAAGGTGAAGCTGGTCACAGAAGGACTGCAAATCTTAAGTCTACAAATCTTCTGGGCTATAGTGGCTCTCAAGTCTCATGTTCTAAACGAGTATGACTTTATTTTTTTGTCCGTCAAAACTGGCTTGGTTTCTATTGGAGGGTTTTTGGTTAATGGGAGAAGATTGTTTTTGCTGCAGGTAAAATTGTCTTTCTTGGCTATTTCCATCACTAGGAAAGAATTATAGGCAGCCTGCAGTGCCTCAGATGGTCTTGTTTGAATCTAGGAGCAAAGATTGATTAAAATAAGCTTGACAAATTATTTAACTCCTCCTAAGCTGCAGTTTTCCCATCTTTAAAATGAGTATGATACCACCACCTGGCTTAGAAGGCATTTGGGAAGAGCAGAGGTGGTAATGCCTGTGCCGATCAGCCCTGAGGAGGCGTTAGTTGATAGTAGAACAGGACAAGAAGAACCAGGCTTGGTGTTTCACCATTCATGTCGCAGATCTCTGAGATTTGGACAGCACTGGTGTGTTTCCTTCAGTCACAATTTTCTGTCCTTAGGAGCTCGTGGGGGCATGTGTCCCTCCCAGGGCCCACCTCACAATCAGAAACACAGCTGGGGAAGTTGTGAAAGGAGCAGTTGCACAATCTTTAAAAAGTGGTGACTTCTCAGCAAATTTTAGGGTAATAGTTGACTTGAGATTTGTTGTATTTATGGTGAAAAGATACGAAAGAAAGCCACGAGAAATAAGTCATTGGAACACAGGGCAGTGAAAGGGTGGAGGCTTTCTCTGTACTCATTTCTTCACCTGTCCCTCGCGTAGACACTGCCCCCTGGCTGGCCTCAGCCCCAGCGCATCTCCAGTTTTCCAAGGACCACATCCCTCTGCCTCCTGTATAGGGGCCTCCTTCTCTTCCTAGGCTTGAGTCATGTCTCATTTGGAACCTGGGGTCCTGTAAACCCTCTCCCATAGTTGCAGGAGTTGAAGGCAAAATGAGGCAAAGACACTCAAATTAGTAAACAAATTCAAGAAAACTAGGCCTGTCAATACGTGGTGTCTTTTTTGCGTTTTCTAAGCTTGGTGACATTTAATAGATTGTGTTGCGTCTTTCGCGTTTTCATCTTTGTGGTCAACACTCATGGAATGGGTGGCTCGGCTCTGAGATGCATTTTGTGGCTATACACCAGACTCTGTGTTTTGTTTTGTTTTTGTTCTTCTTGTTAAAATCTAACTGTTCCACTGTGGGGGCACAGTGTGTGCCATTCAATCTGTTGAATATTCTGTTTCCCAAATGCCTCCCAAATCCAGCTGCATATCAGAAAAAATTGGGGACAGTCATTGTCAAACAATTCTGGGTCTTGTCCCTAAGGATAATTCTGTGGGTCTTGCCTGGGGATGAGTGATGCCCCTTTTTATCATCTATCCCAGGAGATTGTGACAGAGCCCGTTCATGCACCAGCACTTAGGAGCTGCTCTATCGGTGATAACCACACAAACACACACACACACACACACACACACATACATACTCACTCCTTCTCTGCAGCAGATAATAAATCCCTCCATGGGATCAGAAGCTCAGGGCCTCCCTTTTCCAAAGGAGGCAGCCCTCAAGAAGATTTTGCATGCTAAGAAGCCAAGACTGGTTCAATTCCCAGGGATGGAATTTAACAGTGACTGATTACTCATCATCTGTTATTTGAGTGTCATAATAAAGACAAATGGGAACTTGGGAAAAGATCTCTCTATAACTCACCTATAGTAGTCGGCGCACTGTAGACCACAGGGTAGGCTGCTGAGCCCCGAGAAGGGCAGTTATGAGTTAATAAGTACGCACTGAGCTTATAAAATGTTTTATTAAATGACAAAACCCCAAGCATTATACAGGGTCCTATTTTGTGGTCTGTATGCTGACTAAATTCCCAGATGACTTTAATGAGCAAATGGCAGCCTATTAAAATTACAGTAGTTTTGCAAAGAAAATAGCTCCCCAGGGGAGGACAAGAAAACGCACCAGGTTGCTACTGTGTTGATAGCTGTCCCAGGAGCTGCCTCTCTTCCCCGAAGATCGCGGGTGGAAGAAAATCTGCTGTTTGCTCCAAAAAAATGTTTGCTCCAGTCTGGCCTGTCCTCCTGTGTCTGAGACACTGCTTGCTCTTGCTAATCAGTTTCTAGCCTTGCTGACCTTGAGGCAATGAAGAAAACAACACTTTTGTGAGTATTTTGCTTAATAAAGAAAACATTTATTTTTAACATTGGGAAAGAAAGAACTTTTTCCATTTTGGTATAGAAACCTCAGCTTTCTTTCTAAGAGACGATATTGTGAAACAACTACCATTTACCTCTACTAAGTTATCAAATTATACCTTATACTTTATATTGTTATTATGTAAATTATAAATCTCTTGTTTACATTGCAGGTCACTGGGATTTTGCTTTGTTTTCCCCTCAGAAAAGGCACTGTTTTATGCAGACCCAAGGAACATTTTCTGATCTCTTCTTCCTTTATATTTCTGAGTGCCCACACAGCACCCAAATGTGCTCTGGACACGGTAGTCACTGTCTTGGAGTTTGTTCAACAGAAAGGGCATCTTGAATATTTCTTTTCAGAGCACATCACTGTGCAAGTGTCCTTCATACCAAGGTGTGGGAAGTGTTTTTCCTAGCACCTGAAATGAAAAACCTGTTTTAGCTTCTGTATGTAATTTGTGTTAAATATGGCATTCTAACCCTTGCCATTACTGGTTCCTAAGTGGACCTCAACCTTCAACTGATGAATGCTGGGATACAGCAGAATAAAAAAGATTCATAATGTTAAATGATACCATATTACACTGCATTAGAGCATCTATCAGCACAATCCAGTGAACTTTCTGTGGTGATGAAAATGGTTTATATCTGCACTGTCCGATAGGTAATTACCTACATGTGGTTACTGAGCACTCGAAATGTGACTAGAGTGACTGAAGAACTGAATTTTTAGTTTAACTTAATTTTAATTAATTAAAATTTAATTCAAAATAGCCAGAAGCAGCTTATGGTTACTGTGTTAGGTAGGACAGTGCACGTAGTCAAGCTTTTTCCAGTAAGAACATGAAGCAAACTAGGACAAAATAGTATAAATTTAAAAGAGGGATAAAAGGATAAAGAACAACGAGAGTAGGGACCATGTAGAGCCAAGAATAAGTCTGAAAATATATACTGATCTCCCTTATGCACTGGCCCCGAATGGGACTCTAAGGTTTCTAGCAGAGAATGCATAAGAAAGAAACCTTGTCAATTACCTAAAAGGGGGTGCCAAGAGCCCAAAGCAAACCCATTGGTTTAGGAGAAACACAATGTAGTTCTGAGACCAAACAGGAATTCTTCCCAAATATTCTTGTTTCATCTGTTACATTATACTGTTTAAACCCCTCTGGTGGCTTCCTACTGTACTTAGAGTAAAATTCAGAAGCTCTTGCCATGTTTTGTCAGCGTTCTTGGTTGCAAGCAAAAGAAGTGAAGCCCGGACCCTTTAAGCTACAGAGAAAGTCATTGGAAGGATATAGGGACGAGGGGGGTAGAAACTTCAAGGGGGCTGTGGGAGCAGGCTCAGAGAGCAGTCAGGAACAAGGGGGGATAGGCATCAGCCAGGACCACTGCCGTTTAGTAAGGACACTGCTCCTGCCATGGTGGGACATCTCAGGTCACTGTGTGCATGACCACACTCCCTCACATGAAACACCAGACCTTACTCTGAAATTGGGGCCTTTATTGTCCCCTGGAAACCTATTCTGGTATGACGTTGGCATCACCTGAACTCTGGGTAGATTCTCCAAGGTTCACGCTCCTTTCCAGCGTGAAACTGGAGCCTGTGCGTGGGATTGGCCAGCGTAGATTGTGCTTCTGCACCCTAGGTGCAAGGGAGGCTGGAGGAGCGAGTCTTTAGTGTTGTGAGTTTACAATAGGATGTGATATTGCCTCCTATAAAGACTCAGAGGCTGAGAAGTTCCTCAAATGTAAGAAAGGGGTTCAGCCACTGGGTAGACACCAAAGAAAGGAAGGCAGGAAAAGAGGGAGGAAGGGAAGAGATGGAGGGAGGCAGGGAAGAAGGAAGGAAGAGAGGAAGGCGGAGGGAGAAAGGGAGCAAGGGAGGAGCCACCAAACATGCCAGAAGGGCCTGCGTGATCTGGCCATCACCTCACTCTACCACTCTCCTCTTTGGTCACTACACTCCAGCCACGCTGGCCTTCCTTTTGTCTCTATAACATGCTTCCGCCTTTGCACTTGCCATTTTCTCTGCCTGCAAAGCTCTGCCTTAAGTCTTTCACCTTTTAGGTCCTTTTAAATTTCGTCTCCTTCCCCAAGTCTTTCTCTGACCAGCTGCCGTAACTCCCTATTGCCCCTGCCAGTTGCTCTTTATTTAATCCCTCTCTATTGTGTGACCTTGTTTTATCTTCACCCTAATACTTGCCACTCTGTGATATTATCATGTTGGTTTATTTACTTGATTATTATTTGCCTTTTCCCGTCCTTGCCCGTGGAATGTAGGCTCCATAAGAGCTAGGGCTTTACATTTCTTCCTCTCCACTGCATCTCTAGAACCTAGAACGGTGCTCAGCACAGGGTGCAAGACAAGAGTATTTGTCAAGTGAATAATCAATGGAAATCCTTTACGCCACCATCATATTTGATACGACACTATGTTTCATTTAACCAGTTGTAACAACCTGAGGGCTCCTAACAATAGAATCCTTTATATTTGATGAGTGCTTTAGAGTTCTTCTCCATTATTTCATTTATTCCTGAAAAAACAAACTAGCGATAGGTTTGTGTTGTTTATTTGTTTGTTTTGTTGTCTAGAGCATGGCAGCCATCACACCTGCTACCTTAGTTGACTCTTGATACCATACACCTGCTGTCTCTTGTATAGTTAAACTAGGATGGTTGCTATTTTGATTGGCAAGGTGTTGATAATTTTAACATCAAGAATTTTCTCAAATCTGATTCAGTAGATTCCACGCAGAAGAGCACTTATTAAATACTTGAAAAAAGAGCTGGTTTCCCACTTCTGTCTCACCTGAACTGCCTGCTGCAAAGTGGCGCTGACTCTTAAATCCTCAAGCTCTTTGCTCTCCACCCCAGTCTTCTAAGCAGAAGACTTGCCACAAATTTTATTTTTGGCGTTCTCTTTTCTTATTGCCAGCATTCCACTTTTTGAGTTACAGAAATGACCTCCCATTAAGTTTCCTTCTTTAACCCTGGGTGGCATATTCTTTTCAGGTTAAGAAATCTCTGCCAATAGCTTGGGAACATTCTTTGTATTTGGTATTTTGGGACTTGCTGCAGCCCAGTGGGAGGTCACATAATTGAAACTAGCTGTGATAAAATATACTGGCCAAGTTAAGTAGCAAAACTATGAGGAGGGAGGAAGGCACCTTTTCTTTAAACACATATCACTGTTCCTTACGAGAGTCCCAGGAAGGAGGGCTTGTTCCCCAGGGCAATGGCTAGTTTGAAGCAGAAATCGACATGGGGGCAGGGCAGTGTGGGTGTCTCACCACTGGGTTCTGTCCAAGGCTCTAGCAGCTCAGGGTAAAGTAGGTCAGGGGAGACATTCGTGGGCTCTAGGTCTGACACTGCCTCTTAGCCTGTGATATTTGTGTAGATACTGGCATGGAGAATGGGAGGCCCAGTATAGAAAGCCCACCCTAGGGATTCCTTGGAGGCTGTATGAGATGATGGCCCTGTGGCCTAGAGAGTTTAGGGAGAGGTGAGGAGTGTGCCAGCTATGCAGAGCCTGGCTGTGGCCCCAGATACAAACTCCAGCTAAACTGACTTTACTGTGGAATGTCTTAGATGGACCCAGGGATGGACAAGTTATTCAACTGTTTTCTAAAATAGTAGCAGCTAGGAGAAGGCACACACAACACACCCTGTAGCTGTGCTATCCCAATGTAATAGATGATGTTTGGCATGTAGCTATGTGAGCACTTCACTCCTCAAGCCACAAATGAAAACTGGTCTCATTACTGTGTAGTCATACTTCACCAAGGACATGATTATTATTTTCTTTATGTCTTGGAGATGGTTATGGTGATTTAAAGGAAAACTTGCACATGGAGATGTGCTTTCGGTCAGATGAAGGCTGGACAAAAACGAGCAAGCTAGGTCTTCCTGGGCCTTGCCCTCCTGGTCCTTTCTTGGTCCATGCATAGTGCTGTTTCTATCCAAGGAATGTCTTTATGACCTGGATGCTGATGTGTTCTTTGCTCCCAAAGCCACCACCTCCACCCACCATCATTTTGGGTGACTCTAGATCATGAGACAGATTTGGGAGGGTGACACCAGGAAGTGAAAATCTGGTCTTCTCATTTGATGAGTGAAATCAACTTTCTAAACGATGAGTAGAGGAGAATGATTTTTTTCCTCTTAGGTAACAATACAAGATGGAGGTGGGGTGGGAGGGCCAGTATAAATTCGGTTCCCAGTCATTTATCAGTAGCTATCTATCTATCATGTGCCAGGAGCCCATTGGTCATTTGGGGAAACCAACACGAAAGTAGATTGTTAAAAGTAACTAATAATAAAAAACAATTAAAATTATTAATAATCTAATTATTAATAATCTGTATAAAGTTCCTGAGAGCTCAGAGGAAGGGAACTTGACTTACTGGGAGAAGCATTTGTGAGTGAGTGAACCTGGGGATAACATCAGGCAAGGGGAGGTGGAAATGCAGATCTGAGTCTTAAAAAAGAAGGAAGAGGAAGACACAGGTAGGGGGAGAGGAATTCTAAACAAAGAGAACAGCACCCCAAAGTGAGGGAGCTCAGAGCAGTTCCAGGGGACTGGACCAGAAAGCCAAAGCTGGGGAGGAAGGAGAGGAGGGTGATGTCGTCAGAACCGCCAACCTTTCTGAAGAAGCAAACATGGCAGCAAGGTAGGAGGTCTTGGTCTGGTTGGAGATCTGTAAAACAATTATGCTGGCAATAAGCTCACTTGTATGGGTTGAAAACAAGATGTGTGTCACATATATCAAGCTCTTTCAGACATGTGTTGGGGGAACTGAGAGACTTAAGAGAGTCAAGTCCAAGCAATATTATTAATATCCTCCATCAAATGTTGGACCCAGGCCAGAGAGAGTTTTCCATAATAAATTTTGTCTTTGGATTTTATCCTGTGAGATACATAAAGTTTAGGGTTGTCAGTTCAGAAGCATTCTGTAAAGCAGGAACAACTGACAATTTGGTCTTTAGAAGCTTAGTAGGTATGGCTCCAATCTGAGAAGGATGGAAATTATTTTTATTCAGGAAATTATCTTTGTTGGGGAGATTATAAAGCACACTACAATCATTAAGTCATTGAGCCTTCCTCTTTGCATGGAAAAAATTGCTCAAATGGCCTATGTATTAATCAGTTTTCTCACCTGAAATGGCAGAAAAGCATTGGTGTGGGAATGGAGCTTAATAGGTTTGGAGATACACATCAGTTATGCACCAGACACTCTTCTAAAAATTGGCCTGCAAAGTCCTGTCCGCTTTAGCACACCAGGGGTTACCTGGCTTGCAGTAGTCATTCGGTAATTCAACAAGTTTTTAGGAAGTGCCTTGGTGTGCTCGGCTCAGCACCAGACTATGGGTCCCAGTGGCCAACAAGACAGACAAGGTCCCTGCTTTCATGAAGCTCAAGTTCTGGTTGGGGATGTGACAATAATCAAATCCTAAGCAGAAGAATGTTAGCTGGTGGCTCATGCTCTGAAGGCACTTTAACAGGATCCCGGGATAGAGCGGGGAGTGGTCGGGGAGGGCTCTGAGGAAGTGACATTGGGCAGGGACTTGAATGGGAAGGAGCCAGCCATACGAAGATCTAGGGGAGGGAAGAGCCAAGGCCTTGGGGAGGAAGGGGTTTGGCAAGTTCACCAAGTGCTGTGGAGTGACTCAGGCTGGGAACTCTGAAGTCAGGCTGTCCTGGTTTGATCTCAGCTCTGCCACACACTAACTGTATGAACGAATTTGGGCACACTACTTAACCTCTCTAATCCTTACTTTTGCTTCTCTGTGAAACGGGAAGTATTATAGTATCTGCCACAGGACGCTTTTATGAGATAAAGTGAGTAGAGTGTCTGAAGAAGAGTAACCATTAAATAAATGTAGCTCTTATTCCTCAATAATTTGTTCAACAAAAATATTTGTTGAGCATTTACTATGTTCCTGGCATTATGCTGGAACTTATTGTCAGGGGTATCATCTACTGCTGTTTTGTAGTCCTAAGGTTTGGGGAGAGATTTCCTTCTTTAGGCTATGGCCTTAGGATAGACAGAAGACATGTACACAGGGGAAAAGCTATTTATTGTACATCTCAGATGGTACTTGTGAGCTAAATGCTGGGTTATTGTGCCTGAAAACATTGATTTCCCCAATAAATACTTATTGTGTGCCTGCCCTTTGTTAAGCAATATTTTAGATACTGGGGACAAACCATGAATAAGATAAAGTCCCTGAACTCATGGAGTTTACAGTTGAAAACTCTTGGCAAAGACTTACCAATGTTGATTAGAAATTTCAACAATTAACTCTGAAAAGGCATGAGAGGCTTCTAGTGTAACCTTTCTCTGGGTGTAACTAAAATTGGGCTTTTGGGAAAATGATTCTATTTGGCCACCAAGGTTTTCACCACTCTAAATGTGGAACCCAATTGCCAGTGTTCAGGAGGGGATAATCAGAAATTGGAATGGCAAACTGAGTCGTTGGCTCCTTTTGTCAATCAGAAATTGAAAGAAGAAATCCAGAGGTAACAGTTTTTTTTTGTTTTTTTTTTTGGTGTCAGAGTCTCGCTCTGTTGCCCGGCTAGAGTGCAGTGGCATCATCATAACTCACTGCAGCTTCAGACTCCTGGGCTCAAGCGATCCTCCTGCCTCAGCCTCCCGAGTAGCTGGGACTACAGGTGCGTTCCACCACGGCTGGCTAATTTTTCTATTTTTTGTAGAGACGGGGTCTCGCTCCTGCTCAGGCTGGTCGTGAACTCCTGATCTCAAGCGATCCTCCTGCCTCGGCCTCCCAGAGTGCTGGGATCACAGGCGCGAGCCAACGAGCCTGGACATCGCATGTTATATGTATTGAAAGAGCTTGTGTTTTGGATTCAGGCAAACCTGAGCTTGAAAGGTACCTCCACCTCTTAAGCCTTAAACCTCAGCTTCCACCTCTGTAAAATGGAGATAATATTAATATCTACTTGGATTTTTGAGAAAATTAAATGAGAGAATATAAAGTTTCCAGCCCAGTAGCTGACACTGGTATTCAATGAACATTGCTTTCTAGCCCCCTCTCTTCTAACCCCTGCCCTGCCCTCACACACTCAAAACTGGGTTTTCTTCTCCACTACCAGCAAAATCTCACTTATGAGTTGGGCTCATGGTTATCTCAATAATAAAAATTTTGTTGAGGGTAGAGATTTGAGGCATCATTTTGGGAATTGCTATTGCTGGTGTCCTTCACTTCCTGGCCTGAGATGCAGTTTTTTCATTTAAAAAAAAGAGAAGGTGATGGCTATTGACAGCAATCACGTGGGCTGGTTGTGAGGATTAAGTGAGATATATAGACTTAGCACAGGGCCTGGCATGAAGGAAACAAAAATCATAGCTGCCATTCATATGCAGATATTTGAGGCTTATGACATTAGGTTCCCAGACCAATGTTTCATTGCTGAATGGTCTTGGGAAAGAGCCACACTCCGCACTTCTGGGGTGAGAATGCCTTTGTTCTAAAGTTGAAATTGAGAGCAGGCAGTGTAGGCTGCGACCTCATTTGCTCTTTGCCAATGCCAGTATAATATCTCTTGAGACAAGTGTGAATAAAATATTACTTTGGACATTTGACAAACACCACTTTGGATAAGTGTGATCAAATAAGCAACTCATAGGGTGAGTTTTCCTCTAGGACACAAATGAGCGGAAAGTCAAAGAGAGTGGGACTATTTAAGAAAAATTCATATTTTTGTTTTGTTAAATAGAGAATATTGAAAATTTGAGTATCATGAGCCTTGAAAATCATTTCAAGAGTATAATAAGCTTCAAATATACATATTCATCCAATCCATATTTATTAACACCAATAAATTCAGGCCAATATTTTCTTTTTTTCTATTCTACGAATCCAGACCTCAATTTCACTGTATATCTTGTGTACTTATCCCTAGCTTATTTTGAAAGTGTAGCTAAAATTCATCCAACTTCCAAACAAGTCAGCATATTAATAGGGAACAAGTGCACTTTCTTTTGATTACACTTTGAAATTTAATTAGTAAGTCTCAGGAGAGTACAGCTGACATTATTGTCAACATTACATAGTAGCTGATCCCAAAGGACCTTGGCCGAATGTGTTCTAACAGCAGGGAGAAGAAGACTGTAGGCTTTGTCAGAGTCAGCTGCCCTAAGTCCTATTTCTTCTTCAGGAAAGGACTGGTTTGAATATCAATTCTCTCTCTCTCTCTGTATCAGTTTTTTGAATTCATGTTTTTTTGAAAAGTTACATTGTTCGATTTAATTCTTTCAACTTCGATTTGCTTCATCTGACGCTCTGATTTTCGTCTTATTCAACCTCTAAAGTGATAGGCAGTCTTCAGAGGTATTTTGCCACATCTCCTCTTGCATCTCTATACTCTGCTCTTACTAGTACACAAACTAGAGACATTACAAGAAAAGAAAACCACAGACTAATATCTTTCATGAATATAGATGCAAAGATCCTCAGCAAAATATTAGCAAATTGCTCCCAATAATATATAAACAGGTTAATATATCAGGATCAAATGAGGCATTCATTCCAGGAACGCCAGGCTGGGTTGAACATTCAAAATCAACGGGTATAGTTCAACCATATTAACAGTCTAAAGAAGAAAATGCCTATGATCATCTCAATATATGCAGAGAAAGCATATGACAAATTCAGCATTCATTCAAGAAAAAAGGGAAGGGAAATTCCTCAACCTGATAAAGGGCATCTATGAAAAATCTACAGCTCACACTCTACTTAACAGTGAGAGACTGGAAGCTTTCTTCTAAAGATTGGGAGCAAGAAAGGAGCTCCTCTCTCATCACTCTTATTCAGTGAAATTGAGCAGCAAAAGGAAGAAAAGTCATACATATTCGGAAAGAAGAAATAAATCTGTCTCTATTTGCAGATAACGTGATTGTCTATGTAGAAAGTCCAAAAGAATCTATAAAAGTGCTCCTAGAACTAAAAAATGAGTTTAGCAAAGTTGCAGGATACAAAAACAATGTTAAAAAAGTCGATCATATTCCTGTATACCAGCAATGAGCAATTGTAGATCATGAGAGCCAGGTTTCTCACTGTGAAAGAAAGAAGTTACAGATAAGTAAGGGAGTAATGCTAGAATAAACTCTGCAGTGCTGGATTGGAGTAAGAGATCAGTATGAAGTCATGTTTATTTTAATATGTATATAGATAAACAGATACACAAGTAAATATACATGGGTTAGTATACACACACAGATATCCAAGCTCTGTCCACTAAGAGCTAGAAGCAGTGACATCCCTGAGCAATGAACACACCTAGCTCCAGACGTTGGTTTCTAAATACCATTCTCCAATAAAAGGAACCAGATGTTATTGGAAGAAATCGCTAATTCTAGAGCTGGCGCAGTGAAAATATAAGATAAGCTTGGAGCATCTTCTGGTGCCGGAATGTAAAGAAGTCATTAAGAAAAGAAAAAATGGAACAGATAGGACATATCCAGAGGACACAGGATCCAACCTGAAAGAGTTGCCAAAGGCCAAAGCTCAAAAATTTGAAAAGCAAAATAAATAAAGATAGTATTGGGTTATAAACCAAAGAATAAAATAAATATCCATAAACCCATACCAACATAGATATGTGATGGAATAAATAAATACATAGGGGAGAAGGGACAAATCTTCCTCACAGAGGGATAAATAATGTTAATAAATGAAGCAGTGAGGGATATTGAAAGTCAGGATTAGAACCCCACGATGGTCATTGCTTCAGGCAAGATCCACTGGGGATGCCAAAAATAGCGTGTGAAACTTTAAAGAGAAATGGGACATCTCTGCCTAGCTGCAAAGTATCTTTCCCCAAATGTTTATTTATTAATGTTATGGTTTTAACATGTGTCTGCAAATTTTTGATATTCCTCCCTCCAGGAATTGGAGTTTAATTCATCTGCCCTTGAATGTGGGCTGGATTTAGTGACATGCTTCTAAAGGGGAAATTAGTAACTTTTCCTTGAAGAAACCTCACAGACACTACCTTAATCAAATGATCAAGGTTAACTTCACCGGTAATAAGACATATTGATATAATACCCCCAGAAATGTTGCAAAGGGTACATCACCTCTGTGGTGTTCCTTCCAAAAATCTATAACCTAGTCTAATCCTGAGCAAATGTCAGACAAACCAAAATTGGTGGACATTCTACAAAATATTTGACCAGTAGTTTTCAAATGTGTCTAGCTCATGAAACACAAAGATGGGAGAACTGTCATAGGCCAGAAGAGACTAAGGAGAGATGACAACCAGTGCAAGATGGTGTTCTGGATGAGATCCTGGAACAGAAAAGGGACAATAAAGGAAAGACCAGAGAAATGCCAACACAATCTGTAATTTAGTTAACAGTATTGTACCATGCTAATGTCTTAGTTTTGATAATTATACACGTGGTTATGTGAGATGTTAACATTGGGGAAAGCTGAGTGAAGGGTAATTGGGGAATTTCTTTATGGTCTTTGCAACTTTTTTCAAAGTCTAAAATTATTTCAAAATAATTTAAAAGTTGGTGAAAAGGAGCTAAATTCTCACCTCTCATTGCAGGAAGTCAGTAGTTATTGCCTAAAATTAATAAATCACATTGTAGTATTTTAAACATAATATTTAGTGATACATGTTAAAAGTGGTTGCTTTTTGGGAACAGGACTGGGTGGAGGAACAGAGGACTTTGGGCGGCTGCTTTTCATTGTAGGCTTTTCTGCATCAGCACCTTTAAAAAAAACTTTTCATTCTGAAATCATTTCAGACTTACAAAAAAGCTTGCAAAAATGGTACAGAAATTTCTCCAAATGTTAACATCTTACATACCCAGAGTATAATGATCTAAAACCAGGAAATTAACACCGATAGAACTTTACTAACCAATTTACAGATTAATGGTTAACTATTAATTAATCTATGAATTTCTTCATTGTTCCACTGATGTTCTTTATTGGGTCCAGGATCCAATCTATGCTCGCACATTGCACATAGTCATCATCTTTCCTCTTCTCCCCCAACCTGGGACAGTTGCTCAGTCTGACTTTGTCTTTCATGACTTTGGAAGAATACTGGCTGATTGGTTTTGTAGAATATTTCTGAATTTGTTTTCTCCTGAATTTGGGTTTGTCTGATTTTTTATGCTTTTCTGATCACATATACATTGTTCTTGTATACATTGTTCTTGATTTAAACAAATGAAATATATAATTCAATTACATTATTTTTCCTCAATGGACATTACATGGCTGATTTCTTCTGATGTTCAATATACTCTGTCAGGAGTTTATTTTTACTGTACATAATAAGTCTTTTCTTAGGCTCTTGATGTAGGCTTTGTTTCTGGTTCCATTGTTGGCAGAGGTGAAGAACAATCTTAATTTCTAGCCCTCTCCTCAGGATTCAAGCTGACAGCAAGGGAACAGGACTCATTCCCTTTAGTCTTGGGAGGAAATCAACCACAGAGGCAGGGCCTGGCTTTGGCCCGTGCAGAGGTGCCTGGGAGTTGTTGACACAAGGGCAAAACCTCCTCAACCAAAGGTTCTGGCAACCCCCTGAGGCACCCCTTCTGCCCCTGTGACTGAGTACCTGGATGTCGACCTCTGCAGGTCTCTGCCTGTCAAACCCTTGCCTTTGGCCCAGTCCTAGCGTCTCACTCCCTTGAAACAAAGGGAGTGGAGACCACTGGCGTCTCCAAATACGCTCTGCCTTTTGAAGCTTTGGGAGACTCTTTGCACTGGCATAAATCAAAGGAGAGAGAGCTTATTCATTTAGCTCATCAAAAAAATCCCACTGTCATCATGTCACATACAGGAGTTTATTCTTTTAATAGCTTTATTCTTTTCCCGTTAAGAAAGGAATTGTTCCAGGGTGCTCATTCCATACTGTATATTAGCCATTTCATTTTTCACAGACGGAAAAAAAATACCTTTCCACACATGATTAATTCTGCAGTTGAATACCAGAAGAGCTGACCATGTGCTGGCTTTGGGCCATCCATCAGCAATTTAACATCTGTAATCTAGCCACAGTGAGTCACTGTTAACATCATGAACAAATCATGGCTGGTCCGTGGTTGGAGCAGTTTATGGACCTTGTGTGAGCAGAGCATGCATTCTCCCCAGGGATTTAAAAATGAGGATGATCTAAAGTAAGAAAAGCCATATATGAAAAGAGAACTCACAGATTTTTGTCTTTAAAACATTCCTATTAGATTCTTGCTGGTGAGAGTTCAAAACTCTGCCCTCTTCCTCCTTAGAGGAGAAGATCAGGAAGAGAATAGTGGGGCTCATTTTATAGAGGAGAAAGGACAAGCACAATTAGAACAGGGCAGTTTGAGTCAAGTAGAATCAGAACAGCAGCAGAAATACTTTTTTACTTCTTTCCTCCCATGAGTCTGAGTTGTGAGTGCACAGAATTGTCACTGTGCTTCCCAGTGTAAATACTTTCCATCAGATGCCCTGATAGCACAATGTGTCTTGGAGCTGGGTGGACTGGGTTCGAGTCCCAGGTCTGCAACATAGCAGTTGTCTTTGGATACATTTCTTAAACTCTCTGACCTACTGTTTTTTCTGGGATAGTAATATCCACCTCACACAGTTGTTGTGAGGTTTTATGCAGCAGTGCTATCAGATGTGCTGGCACCTGACACATAGTAGGTGCTCCTGGAACATATGTTTCTATTCTTCCCTTCTTCTTTCCTGTCCAAAGAAAATGAGGTGTCTCAGCCAGGATTAACTGATCAAGACAACTTTTCTGGAAGTTTAGTTGAAGGGCAGATCCTTTAGGGGAACATGAATAGCTTTATAAATTGCCTTCAAAACTAGCACCAAATCCTTCAGTCAGTTTTAAAGGAACTGTTTACCGCTGCATATGGCAGTCATTATTTGGAATAATAAACCCTCTGAGAATCTGAACATTCATGGGCCAACAGATGGGTCAACCTGCTTCGCAATTTAACAAAGTAATTTATTTCAATCACTGGGACAGGGCATGTGAAGATTACTAATTCAGTTCACAAGTAAAAGCAGCAAACACCACTTCGTTGCTGAATTGTGCAGCCATTATGGAAATGCACACCTGTTCAGTTGGTTTGGGGACAGTCTTCATTTCCATTAGCGTTTCCTTTCCTTCGAAGGTATGTATTAAATTGCTGTGGATTCTTCTGCTGAAATGCATGTGCTAATTGGTGTCAGGATGAGATAAAGATCTCAGTGAAAATTTATACTGTAGTGTAGGTAAAATTAAGGTCATCAAAGTCGACTTTGAGAAGTAAAACAGGTGTATCAGAAGTATATTCTTATAATAATTGGGCAGTGTGTTGTTCTTTCATTATGGAGCAGTCTGCCCGGAGTTTATCGGGGGAAAAAAAGCCAGGATTGTTTTTCTCTTGTCTTCAAATCTGCTTAAATCTCTCACATCTTCACTTCATCTCTCTCCATGCATGCTCAAAAGGAGAGAGGAATAAAAAAGGTGGTCAAGAGAGCTTCTCTGGAGAAGTTCCTATGTGCTCAAAAGTGGAACCCAAGATGTTAAAGAGAACTGGGGCAGTGTTCCCCTTGGTATTTCCCATCTTCTCGCCCTACATTCTAACACTGAATTGGACAGAACTTCCCCTATAATGTCAGGAAGTTTCACATAAAAGATGGCACCTGGTTTGCCTTTGAGAACTTCCATATGTTAGGTACAATTACTAATGCGACAAGATTGTTTTGTTGCCCTTTTTGGAAAGAAAGACTTTTCTTTCTTCTATAAAGTCTTTCTCCACTTGCATGTCTATAGTTATTTTACCTCAATATACATGGGTTTCCTCTTGCTCACTATCCCTCCCAAGCTATTTATTTTTGAGTTGCTTTCTCTTTGCCAGAGGTTTGATTAGCTACTGGGGTTTCAACTGAACAACATACCATTCTGTCCCTCAGATAGGCAGGGAGATGGGTAGGGAAGCAGCGATCATAATTCAGTGAAAATATTGCTACAATTGGAGGTTAATACAGGTTATAAGGAGTTTGTAGCCAGAGCTCTTAGAAGACACTTCTATTTTTTTAGAAAGTCTCCATGTATATTAGAACAGTGAATAAATATCCCAAGAAGGTTACAAAATTGTGGTGTATTTCCAAAGTTTATGTTTAGCAGGTTTTCAACACTCCACATGAATTCAAGGACTATGTATAAAGACTCATTATCTTAGTCTGTTTGTGCTGCTGTAATAAAATACCAGAGACTGGTTAATTTAAGAAGAACAGAAATTTATTTCTCATAGTTTTGGAGTTTGGAAAGTTCCAGGTCAAAATGCCAGCAGGTTAGGTGTCTAGTGAAGGCCTGGTCTCTGCTTCCAAGATGGGGCCTTATTGCTGTGTCCTCTGCAGGGGATGGACGCTGTGTCCTCAAATTACAGAAGAGCAAAAAGGGCCTACACTAGTCCTCTCCAGCCCTTTTACAAGGCACTAATCTATTTATGAGGGTGGAGTCCTCATGACTTAATCACTTCCCAAAAGGCACCACCTGTTCATACCACCACAATGGGGATTAAGTTTCAACTCATGAATTTTAGGAGACACTCAGCCCATAGCACTCATTTAGAGGCAATGTCAAAAGTTTCAATTTGAAAAATTTTGTGACTACAAAGCCTGGACCAAATGGCCCTTCTTACTACCCATTCTCACCCCTACCTGACAGCTCTGCATTCACAGCTCCCTCTTAGTTTCATTTGGATGTCCCACCAACCCAACTCCCTGCCCTGCCCTGCCCAAAGCTCAAAATTCTTTATCCCAATTCTTCACCTTGCCCTTACTCACCAAATCAATTCTTTCTCCCAAAATTACTCTTCCCATGAATGGCAGCATCATATCATCATTCACCTTGCACTCCTCCCTGTCATTGTTCCTTAAAATGTGACCAGTTGTCAAGAGCTGTGGGTTTTCCCTCTGCCCTCTGCCCTGAGCTCCTCCTGTCTTGTCCCTCCTCACTGTCATTTTCCTCATTTAGGGTCCTGCCACTCACCTGGATGGTTACCGTGCCTTCCAAGAGGTCTCTCCTTTTCCTGCCTCTCTCCATCCAGCTTCTACTCACTTGGCAGATTGATATTCTCCATACTGAGGCCTCTCCCAGCTCCCTGCTGCCCACAGAATTAAATTGAAACTTGCCAGCCTGAGAGTCAAAACCATTTCTGGAATAGCCACAACTCCCCTTTCCGTTCCCATCTCCTAGCCCTCTCTTCACATACTCTAGACACGAGGGGAACAAGAATACTAACTATTCCACAAACATACCTTTGCTCTTCCATCTCCAAGCATTCACGTATGCTGTTCCTCTCCCTGCAGAGCCATCCCAGAGATTCTGCTTATTGAAACTCTATCCTTCCTTTTTTAAAGTCCACTTAAATGCTTCAGGAAATCTTTCCTCTTCCCCCACCCCCTGTGTGGTACTCCTCTTTGGAGCACTAATAACTCTTTGATTTTTTTAATGTCTTACGGAACTTATCTTTTCCTAACTTGCGTGCATCCAGTCCCATTCCACAAATATTTAGCAAGCACCTATTAGGAGCTAGAGACTGTGGCATGTGCTGTGGATAAACAAGATGTAGAGGACCCCTTTCCTCATGGAATTTATAGTCTAATGGGAGACACTGGCAAAGTGAATAGACAATTACCATACAGTGATAAAATAGGTTAGTCTCTGTTGGTAGCACAGAGAAGGGCCACTTAGCTCACATACGCTGGGGCAGAAGGAGGTGTGCACTGTGGCATAAGAATCCACAGACAACCTTCAGTTATTTAGATTTTCATTTATACTTTCTAGGTGGACCTGTTCTTGGGGGAAACTAGTTCACATCACTGCATCCCCGTGAAGTCTAAGTATTGTGCCTATACGTCAGCACTTAAACCATGGAAAGATGTTTTTGCAAAGAGCACCTGAGTCTTAAATTCACACGAAGCTCCCTGTGGAGAAATAAAAGTCTTGGGAAAAAAGTAAAATAGAATGAAATGCAGAAAGTATTTTTGACTCTAAAGCTTGCACTCTTTTCCAGAGCCTGAACTGGCTAATTTTCTGTCTTCATAATTGGTTCCATTTCACAACTTTTACAAATAAGGATACAGGCTTAGGAGTGAGATCAGGAAGGAGTGTCTAGAGTCAATGGCTTTCTTGCATCCATTACTCACCTCAGAAATATCCCAGTACCTTTAGTAGAGTGCTTTACATAGAGCCCACAATAGGGGCTGGATAAGCCAGTGCTAAGCACTGCACATGTTAGGATTTGGAGAAAAATTTTAATCTTGTATAGTGCTTGCTGGGATCTAAGGACTGGCTAGCTGTTTGACAAACCCTTTTCTTTTTCCTCCTGGGACAACTAGTCTGTAGCTCCTGCCTACCTTGCAATTCACTTGGTCACATGATTGAGTTGCAGCCAACAGAATGTGAGTGTCCTAAAGGCCATGCTTTCTCCATTTTGCAAAGCTCCAGGTTGAAGAGACAGAGATGGTGTCATCAGGGTCCCTGCATCTCTACATGGAGGCTGCCTGCCTACCAGCACACCCACGTTGGACTGTTAGGTGAGCAAGAAAAAAACTTCCACTATGCTAAGCCACTGTGGTTTGGAATTTATTTGTTAGAGCAGCTGGTATAACCCTAACTAATACAATCCACTTTACGTCGTGTTCAGAAAAGTGGGGACAAAGAAGCAAAACATCCCCAGTGGGCTTTCTGTGAAACCAGACTCGCCTTGCAGTGGGTTGGCTGTGGGCCCTCAGTGGGCCCTTGGAAACTGTTGCTTTTTTGGAGCAAATTTAGGTTGGTTCAGTACTATGTTTGAAGTTGTTCTGTGTTAAATTAAAAAATGAGTAGTTTGTGGATGCAAATTCTTCATAGCTTTAGCAACTGAAGAAAAATTTCCAGATGTTTCACAAAGCACTAAAATACTGTACATTGTTTTCTTTTTCAATGGGAAATTATTCACAGGGCAATAAAAAGTTGTTTTTTCAGTAAACAGATTATGTTTCAGCCTGTGGTGTGAACACTTAAATGGAACGATGCAATATGCCACTTTTTAAAAGAGGGTTTTAAACATGTCAGTACAAACCTTTCAATCCTCTGTCCCATAAATCCGACTTTTTAAAATGAAATCAACCTGAGCCCTGTGAAAGCTCATACTCCTATATCAAAACCAGTGAAATTTGCCTGTTTATTGCCACCTATGTAATGTGGCAAAGAAGCATTCTTTTCACATGGGACAATTTCTTCAACTTTACACCAAGTGAAATTTAAATGCTTTTCACTTCCTGGAATCATTAGGCATTAGTTCTGCTGGAGGTGGAGCCAAAGGAGAAGCTGAAAAATAAGTCTGTGTTTAATACATTTCACCTTGGAATTTTATCCTTCCTTCTCCTACTGGTTAGGTGGCAAGTTTCAGCCTGGGAAGCCACTTCAGAAAAATGTAAGAGTTCACACCAACACAGCTAAACTGACACTCAGAGCAATTACTCAGGCCTCAACTAATACTGTCAATCAAACAATTGGAATGTCCAATTCTTCCAAGTTAATTTATTGGCATGTTTTTGTTTTCACAAAAGAAGTAGTTAAGTGGGGTACCAGGTATGCAAACAGGAACCTGGGCAAAATGTTCTTTGGGCTATGGTTGTATCACAACACAGCAATAACAGAATTGCACAAAACAAGTACAGCACAATAATCTTAGCCACGTTACAACAGGTCGTTTCCCTTTTCAAAGGGATTCATGCATTCTTTTATATTTAATCATAAATCATATATTAAATTCTTAGTATTTGAATGAAGATTATGGTAATTACTTAGCAGAGAGGTTGAGAAAGGGTGAAAATAAAGACCCTTGTTTAAGTCACTGCTAGAAATGAAGACAAATAATCTCTGCACAGGTAATGTGAGACAAAGGGAAAATGGGGGCAAATGGGGACACAATGCTTTAGAATCACATCCATTTTGTAAAGAAAGGTATACCCATGTTGCATAGAATGCTCAGAATCCAATTCTATCAAACTGCGAAACAATTGGAAGTTCCTGCCTCTAGAGAAATTGCTGCTCTTGCTTAATCATATTTCTTCTTTCATATCTATCCCAAGAAAAAGTCGTGCTATCTTCCTCCTCTGTACATTCTCTGACTCTATATACACCCTTTCATCGTTGGTGTCCCCCCAAGAGTGACAAGTGATATTATGTGAGAGTCTTCAGATCTCAGCCAACTATTAACAGTCCTGCCTTGTGATTAAAACGTGCATTTTGCACATTATCATGGGCTGAGGATCCCAAAAAGTGAAGAAGGACATTTACAGTAAATCTTAGTATTTTTTTTCAAAACCATGGCAACCTTTCTTTCTTAATGGATAACTACATATTCTGTGTGTGTGTGTATGTGTGTATGTGTGTGTGTATGTGTGTGTGTGTGTGTGTGTGTGCATAATAAAGAAAATTATTATCTCCTACTCAAGAGTTTTAAAATGTGGATAATTTTTGGTGCTGAAAACTCAACTTGATTAAAGTCTCTATATTTCACTATGTTTGACTATCTGGACTTCCAGTTTACTTTGAAGGCATGTTTTTCAAGATAGGACTATAGGACATATTTTGTTTAACTGCTTGTCAGTTCAATCCACAGCTTATAAACATTTAGACCAGTGGTGGTGTTGGACCTCCCTCTTCCTCTTGAACTAGGTCACCCAACTTCTGGGAAGGGCTGGCCCTCCTATATCTGCAACCAACGCAAACCCCTCAGCCTGCCCACTTCATCTACCTTACATCCAGTAGACTGTAAAGATTTTTCCCCTCTGAAACATTCCTTGATATTCACTTCACTGAATTTTGCTGGAATGTAAAGTTTAGTTAGGAGGGGTTTCACCTTGTTAAACACTCCCGTACACAATGAAGGAATGTTTTTTGAGGGCCTATATATAGTTCTCTTCCAGGCTATGGGGAGGTTATATTAGCCAAACAGACCTAGTCTTTGCATTTATGAGGCTGAGTAGGGAGAGAGACGTTAAACAACAGACTACCTCCATAGCTTGTTAGTCATTTATCGTTGTGGTCAGTATGACGGGGAGGCCTGTGAAGTCTGAGTGTGTAGGAGGTGGAGCTGGACAAAGTGTCCTCCAGGAAGTGACTCTTATGCCAAGACATGAAGGTTGAGTAGAGTTTGGCCAGGAAAAACAGACATGAAAAGCACCTTGGGCAGAGCCTTGGTTCAGGGTGGCTGGAGATGTGTAGTGTGGGGCAGAGGAGGTTGGAACAGGTGATAGAGCAAGTGGGGAGGGGCTGCTCCTGTAGGACGTGGAGCAGGGTAGTGGGAAGTTGGTACCCATTCATGACTAGGCAAGAAGTTTGGAGTGGGCTCTTCCTAAATAAATGTCACTTGCAAAGATTTTAGCCTGTCCATCCTTGCTGGGGTGAGGGTGGGGGGTGGAGGGGATGGTCCCCAAACAGATTTTCACCAGGGCCTGATGTGTTGTTGATAAGGTGGCAAGCAGAGCCCTGTGGGCCATGGTGGGAATTTGTATAATGTCCTGAGAACAATGTGAAGCTACTGGAGGGTTTTAACTAGAAGAATGACTTATTTATCAAGTGCCACCAGCTCCTAATGTTGAGGACGTGGATAAGTTTTGGCAAAAAGCATTATAATGTCTGAGTGTATTTGTAACAAGTCATGACAATGAATTTTTAGAAACTGTTTCAAGGAGAAAGGGGCTGGTTAAACATGAAGACATTCGATCTGCCTCATTCTTGTTCAACTTAGCAGCATATAACAATGCTAAAAGTGAGTCTGACTTACGGCTGTTTTGAACTAATTAATTTTTGTAGTAATCTCAGTCCTAAAAAAACTGTGTTCTCAAAAGAAACTCCCTGTGAGAAGAGCAGAAGCCAATGCTGACATATTAGTCTTTGATATGGAAGTATAGTAGGCAGACATGAATTTTACCAGATTAAAAACAAATGTGTAATGGAAGTTGTCATATAAAGAATTTCTCCATTTATCTTCTTGACTAAAGGGGGAAAAAAGCATCATACACATTGTAGATCATTTGAGTTTTAGGCTGATGATTTGAAACATTTTTATAATAATTCAGTGGCTCTTTTTGAATATCCAGATGTTAATAATGGTTCCCTGCTATGTGATTAGGAATGAATCTGCCAAGGAAAAATGAAGCCTTTTCTCTTGGGGGAAGTTGAGTTACTTCTGTTATTTTCCCAGGCTTCCTGGGGAAGTCTATCAACATATGAATAAATGATGGGAGCTGGAGTCTGGCTGGTCACCATGGAATTATCAGCCTTGTTTTCTGAGTTTGACCGTTATTATTTACATACTCAGCTTGAAATACGACAAATGTAGTAACTTTTCAGCTGTTTTATTCCTTGAAATCCAACAGTCCTTAAAGTTTTTGAGACTGAAAAGGCTGTGCTGTTTTTATAAAAGTTTCTGTTGTTGTTGGTTGCAAAGGACATGACTTTTGCCCGAATTTAGAAGTAATATGAATAACAACAGGGGATTCCCTCTTTTCTATTAAATTTTTCTTGGGAGAAAAAAATCATTCTCTTAAAAAAAAAAAAAAAAGACGTTTAAAACCCACAAACCTCTCTTAGAGATGCCCAGTAACAAACTTGGATAATTTTTGCTTTATTGTTCCATGCCTGATATACCACCTGTTTTAATTTTCTCTTTAGGACTGAAGGTACCATGCTGGGGTCATCACAGATCTGGAATCCCTTTCGGAATAATTATGTTCAAGCATTAAAATACCCAATTTGGTATTTAAAAATAAATCTTTATAGTATTCATTTATACTAGACAGCTGAAGCATTTCTGGTATAATACCTACAAATAAAGATACATCTGCAATGACCTCTTCTTACAAATGACTATTCAATCAACAAACATTTATTGACAATGTCCTTAGTAATTTGTTGTTAAATGAGATTATCTTTTGGCAAAATGAAGGCATGTCATCTGACAGATGAGAAGATCATTCCTCTTTTAGTAGCATCTATTGGACGATTACTATGTATAGCATTTTGCAGAGGAGCAGATGGTAATAACATTGACAGCAACGATAGATGGCATTGTGAGACATTTGTTGCACACAATGAGCCTGGCGCTGAATTAAGCACATTACATACTTTGGCTTATTTCTTCCTCAAGCACTCTTTTGAGGTAGGTACTATTATTATCCCCATTCAGAGATGAGGCAGCTAAGGCTCACTAAAGGTTATTAATTTGCCTAACACCAAACTGCTAATGACAAAGCCAGGACACAATCTCAGGAAGTCTGTTTCCAGAACCATCTTTCCAGCAGTAACTCTCTAGATCACAGGCTCTCCAAGCATGGTTCATGGACCACTGTCTGGAGACCCAGGAGATCAAAGTATTTTCATATTAACACTAGCGTGTTGTTTGCCTTTCTCACTGTGCAGACATTTGCATGAATGGTGCAGAAGCAATGGCAAATAAATTGCTGGCTCCTGAGCACTAATCCAGGCACCGGAATCGAATTGTATTAGTGGTCCTTGTATTCTTCACTGCCATATATTCTTGGGGAGGAAGAAAAAAAGCCAGTTTTACGTAACAACTTCCTTGAAGGAGTAAAAAATTATTAATTTTATTAAACCTTGACCAATGTTCCTTTTAAATATTTTTAAAATATTTAACAATATGAACAAATAGGACATATGCACAAAGCTTTTCTGCACACTGAGTATGATGGTTGTCAGGAGGAAAAGCACTTGAGTGATAGATTGAGTTGTGAGCTGTGTAGTCATTTCTTTCATAGGGCTCCATTTTTACTTCAAAGAATAACAGACAAATTGGATATTTAGACTGGACAGATTTAGTTGATCTTTTTATAAGAATGAACAAAGTGTGCTTATTGTGTCAAGGAAATCACTGGTAATATTTATGGTTAATAATAAAATTTGAGCTTTAAAGAGAAAATTAGAATTTTGGAAAACTTGTATTCACCCCTAGGAGCTTGATGGCTTCAGAATACTTGAAGACTTTTCTGATAAGATCAGAGGTGATATTAACACAGGCAATTTTGTGATATTGTAAAACAAAATGTGCCAACATTTGGAAGATTGTATAACATAGTGAGCCAATATTCCCCCAATGGCAAACGCTTGATGTTACAAAATCATACATGGATAAAATATTCATTCAATGTACCAGGTGGGCAATGGATTTTAATGTAACAGAGTATATTAATGGTTAATTTGTATAGTTTCAGATTCCACATTATAACTAACCTTTAAGAAGCTACCACTTTTTGAGTTTTGGTGTAGTATCAAAGAAGAATATCTACAGTTATGTGAAAGAGCTATCAAAATGCTCTTCTTTTTTCTAAGTACATAACCACAGTTAGAAAAAAATACCTGTGATGCAGGATATTCTTCATATACTTCAATCAAAACAATATATTGATTGAATGTAGGATCAGACATGAAATCCATCTGTGTTCTATTAAACTAGACATTTATGAGATCTGCAAGACTATAAAACTATGTGCCATTCTATTTGCTAAGTTTTAAAATTAAAGAAAATTTTAATTGTGGTAAAATTCACGTAACATAAAATTTACCTTCTTAATCACTGAGCTTTCAAGAGAAAATTAGCATTTTGGAAGTGTACAGTTCAGTAGTGTTAATACATTAACGTTGATTGGCAACCAATCTCCAGAACTCTTTTCATCTGGCAAAACTAAAACTTTATACCCATTAGGTAATAACTCCCCATTACGCTTTCCCTGCTAGCCCCTGGCAATCACCATTCTACTTTCTGTCTCTATGAATTTGATTGCTCTAGGTACCTCATTTAAGTGGAATCATATAGTACTTGTCCTTTTGTGATTGTCTTATTTTACTTAGTAAACCTTTTTGTTTGTTTTGGGAAATGTAGTCATTTTCATCAAAATGTTATTTATGTTAACATACAAAGTGTTTATTATTGTTATTTTCATGAACAATGAATACTTTAAAATTCTCAGTTTTAAATTCTAGGACTATAAATGTCCATAGATGTAATTCACAATACATATCTCTATTGTACCATGCTAGTTGCATTATAATTATTAATTTTAATGTTTGTCTTTCCACTATCATAGGAAGGACTTTGTAATATTCATTTTGTATCTACAGGGCACATATCAACTGAACATTTGATAAGTGGATGAATGCTGGAACCCAAATTGCAGCCGACAAACTTTGAAAGTTACAGACCAGCTTGTGTAAATGCATAATGCATAATTTTAAGGGGTTCTGGAATGAATATTTTAAATAGCTATTATAAAGTTTAATGTGTATGAGGAGGATTGTAACTTATATATTGGACTTCTCATTTCACCAATTTCGTTGTTTAGAAGGAAGATAAAGTAAGAATATTAGGTAAATAATGTTGTAGTTAGTATATTGGAAAGGCATAAAACTGTGAAGGAGGGACTCGGGTGCTGAAGTTTGGACAGCTGTATCATGGTTTCAAACTCCATTTCCTCTGATGAATGAGTTTTCCTGCTATCTTCCTTTTGGACATCTGCAGATAAGGAGAAGCCCATTAGTTGAGATTCTTTGAAATTTTTCATAATGTGTGCAAACATGAATTAATATGGAATACAAAAATCACTCAATATGGGACTTGAAAACCAGTGCTAATACATCCTAATAATTAATTAATTAATTAATTTTTTTTTTTTGTAGAGACAGGTCTCACTCTTGCTCAGGCTGGTCTCGAACTCCTGAGCTCAAGCAATCCTCCTGCCTCAGCCTCCCAGAGTGCTAGGATTACAGGCGTGAGCCACCTTGCCCCGCCATAATTAATTAATTTTTTTTGAGACAGCTTTGTTGCCCAGGCTGGAGTGCAGTGGCCCTATCATAGCTCACTGCAACCTTGAACTCCTGGGCTCAAATAATCCTCCTGCCTTAGCCTCCCAAGTAGCTGGGTCTACAGGCGTGCACCACCGCATCCTGCCATAATTAATTTTCAAAACCTCTCCTTTTCTAGCTGATGACTTTCTCACTTGTTAAAAACCTGCTTTAAAGTCTTTCTCCTGATGAATGTTGCTCCTGGTGAAGTTGTTCTCCTGATGAACATGAACTCATTGAGGAATTTTTAAAAAATTTCCTTAAAAATAGTCTGTGTTAAAAATAAAAACTCATGGAATGACATATTAAGCCCTCACTCTTTCTGTATTTTATTAGTAATAAATATAGTTGATAAATACAGATGCTGCCATATAAAGGATCTTCAATGCTATAAACATTGTTTTCTGATTTACTATGATTTGGGTATTTATTGATCTGGTGCTCTTGCTGGCCTGAAATTACTAGTTGTAGGGGTTTAAGTTAGGTAGGATCTCACAAGATCTTAAATTCCACAGGTAAGAATGTCTTAGAAATGTGCCTTTTGCTGGTCTTAGTGGAGTGAAGCTTTTGATCTTCTATGTACTTAGATTTGACTTACCTCCAAAGCCATATTAACCATATTTGTGCAAATGGCTGAGTCTTTTAATGACAGGGCAGGCTTGAATCCTAGTTGCATTCGGACTGGATGCAGTCTTGTCTCCACCTCCCCATTTAAAGAGTTTGGGGAAGAATCATTATGGATAATGTATTCCTTCTGAGAACCTGATCCGGGGTTGGGAAATTTTTGGCAGCGACTTGGCCTGATCTTTTGTCTAACTCTGTTTAATTTTTAAAGTCACAGATTGTCTGAAAGATAAAATTATCAACACACTTTTTTCACAGTTGAAGAAACAGAACTAGAGAGACTAAATCACTTGCCCCAGTCAACAGTGAATTGGTGGACAGAGCAAGGGCTAGACCCAGGTCTCTCATTGGTAGTTTAGTTCTCTTTCAGCTACTCACTGATGGAGAACATCTGTGGGACTTCTTTGAACACAATTTTGGAGTGAATTTGGATCAACCCCAGCCCAACTCACTTTCTCTGTCTGTTTTTCTCTGTCTCTCTGTCTCTCTCTCTCTCTCTCACACACACACACACACACACACACACACACTATTCCAGTCTCAGCTCCAACAGCTATGTGACTTTGCTTGGGTCACTTAAGGGAGCTAAAGCTCTCGGCTCCGTGGAGATAGTAATCCCTGTGCTGGCTGTTGCACGATTTCATGAGCTGATGTACATGGAAGCCCTTCATGAGATGTAAAACCCTATACTAGTGTAACATAGTGGTAGAAACAGAAGATTTTAAAGCAAAGCTCTGCAATGCTTATTCACACAGTTTTGTGTACAGGTACAAGAAATCTCATGAGGTCATGAATCTTGCTGTCTGTTTTTATTTGCATAATTCATAACCCTGTAATCTGATATTGTCCTACCCAAACAAGCCTCTCCCTTTCTTTCCTCATCCCTCCCAGCGTTTTAAGTCAAATTCTCAATTTCAGACCTTGCTGGAAGTCCCCTTGGACCTTTGGTTTGTTATTTCAAAGCTAGGATAGAAAGGGTTTAAGGTATAGACATGTTTAAGAAAAATATACTGATTGCTTTGGGCCTTTTCTTTCATTCTGTGTTATTTGGCAAGCTTGTTATACTCACTTGAGCTGTGGCCTGCGGGTTAGGAGACTGACTGGGTTTTGATCCCTGCTCTGCTCTGTGTCGCTTTGGATCTGGTACTTCACCACCGTATAAAGTAAGAAGGATGGCTCGTAGGGCTACTAAAGACTCTGTCTTAGGCAGCTCCGGCTGCCATAACAAAATGCCACAGATAGACTGGGTGGCTTAAACAAGAGAAATCTATTTTCTCACAGTTCTGGAGGCTGGGATGTCTGAGATCAACATGGCTGGGTTCTGGTGAGGATCCCTTTCTAGCTAGTGGATGGTCATCTTCTCACGATGTACCCACAAGACAGGGGGTGGGGGGAAGAGAGAGAGAAAGAGAGAGAGATCAAGCTCTCTAGTGTCTCTTCTTAAAAGGACACTAATCCCATGATGAGGGTCCACCCTCATGGACTCACCTAAACCTGGTTATCTCCCCAAAGTCTCATATCCAAATACCATCACATTGGGGGTTAGGACTTCAGCATATGGATTTTGGGGGGACACGATTCAGTCCACGCAGGCCGCTTCCAGTCTAAATGCCAAGAGCTTATATTCCATGTGATGTGCAATGCTAGGTACTATGAGATACCAGAAAATCTGTGACATAGAAAATCCAAAATACAGCTCAATCCTCAGGAGCACAGCCTGTTTAGAAAGCAACCGTGACACAAAGCACATGAGAGGAATTGTGTGATGGGAGCAGAGACAATAGGACCTGTAGAAGTTCAGAAGGGAGGGTGATTTCAGCAGGGAGAATCAGGAAGGTCTTCCCGGACGAGGCAGTGTTGCATTGGATTTTGAAAGATGGCAAGATTCTCCATAAATGATCATGGGTGTGGGGTGGGCGCCAGGCAACAAGAACAAAGATGGAAAGTGCTTTTTTGGAGAACAGATGAGTCAACCTGCTCACCTTAAGTTTAGCTGGGGATAGTCCTGGAAATAATGGTTCAGTCCACACAGCTCTAAAAGCAAAGCTAAGAATTTTGAAACGTGTGATGACTAGAGGACCTCTTTGGTGAATTAATAAACAAAGTGGGCTTTGGGGGAAATTAACCCCACTATAGAGAGGAGAATTGCCTAGGGCAAAGAGGAGATGAGGAGAGAGGCCAGTTTGGAGGCTGGTGATGTGGTCTTGGGTAGTTTCTAGATTTCTCTTAAACATCTGGAATGTATATACACATGTGTGTGTGTGTGTGTGTGTGTGTGTGTGTATAAGAGAGAGCATTGGATTTATTCACCACTGGAAACCCACCACTCTTCTGGTTTTGGCTTCTGCTTGGGTGATCAGATTTATTTCCTCTTGTCAAGAGTTATATTCTCTTTGCACAGTAACAGAGGCTCAGGGTATATCCTGAGAGCCATCTGTAGCCAAGGCAACCTGTTGTTTCTAGGAGCGGCTGACACAAGGCAAGGGCTGGCATTTCACTGGTCCCTGCAAACCTCTTCTCTGGAAGGGCAGGACTGAGCTTGGGGCAGGACAGCCTGAGGCAGGGTGGGCTCCATATTTTGGGAGCCACCATTCTCAAGGATAAAAGACTGTCGGTCCAGTTTTCAGTACCCTTGATGCCTGCAAGTTCAAGCAGAAGTCTCTTTTGCATTTGTAGCCCAAAATTCCTCATTTCTCTCCTGCCTGGTGTATGAAAGCTGCCATCTTGACGTGTACTGTAAGACTTGGCTGCCTCATGGCATCCACACTTTGAGACAGCAGTGCCTCTGCCCTCCTGTCCAAGTCTCTTGATTTTATGTATGGGTGTGTGTCACACGGGCTCAGACACAGTTCCTGTGGGTTCTTGTCTCAGAGTACCTTGTTGGTGTCTGCAAAGCCACTCAAGAATGCCGATTCCTGGGGACTTTTATGCCCTCCTCCCTCAGACTGCCCGAACACCGATTGTCAGAGTGTCCAGTGGTACCAGAAGGTCCCAGGCCCCCTTCCACTCACTGTGCTGCGGCCACTCTGTGTCTCTCCTTGGGCCGTTGGTTGGTGCATCTGCTCAGGGCCTTGAAGCACAGACCTTCCTCCTTCCAGGCTTTGCTCCTCATGCCAACAAACCACCCAAGCCCAATGGCTCAGAAGTTTTCCAGAAATGGCCAGACCCTGAATCCCAGTTGAAGCTGAGCCTGAGGACTCCCACAACACACACCAGCCCTCGCAAGGTTTGTTGCTGCCATGCCTTGCTTCTTGTCCAGGCAGCTGGACAGGGGAGCAGATGCTAGCGGACTCTGGCAGCACCACTGACACGGTGCCAGGGCATCTCAGCTGGGGCAAAAGTATGGCAGAAAGTTGTGGGTAGATCCGAAGTATCATCTAGGGAGACTTCATTTTCACAAACACCACGACGGATTGTGCTTTCATGGAATCCAGACAGAGCTGCCATTCTTAGAGGGTGGGCTTTGTGAACAAGGCTGCCCACTGCGGCGTCCAGGAGCTGTTTACTTGGGGAGCTCCGGGGAGTGCAGGGTGACAGTGTTGCTGGGTGGCTGCCCTGAGCAGGAACTTCTCAGGCAGGATAAAGGGTCCAGGGCACCTGGGAAGGAAACTGGGCAGGGGAAAAGGCCCTCAGCTGCAGGTGAACCTGTGTCCCGGTGTTGGGAATGCCATGGTGTTTAAAGAGCATGAATCCATAGAATAGCTATGCTGTCTTTCCATCACAGCATGGGGCTTCTTCTCAGCTCTGAGTGTGCGAGTGAATTCTGGAGGGGTAGAGCAGAAGGACCTTGTGGCAAGAGGGAGGGGTCTCCTTTGCCATTGGGCTGGCACAATCCCCAAAGGACTTATCAGCAGGGCTGGCGTCCCTGAGCCCTGCTGCACAGTGGGGCTGATGGCTTGGACCTGTGGGCTCAGGGGCACCTGCTCTGAAGCTGAGTAGCCGTTATGAGGAAACAAAGAAGAACAGATCCCTCTCCACAGAATTCATATTCCAGTTGGGGAGACAAATATGGAAAAAAATTGCAATTAAAACAAATGCTCTAACTGAGGTGTCCTATCACAGAGACGTGTCCCTCAGCAGCAGCAGCAGGAGACAGAGAGTGGCAAATGTCCAGGGTGGATGGGCAAGTGGGACTGCCTGTGTGTTCCCCAGGTGGATGGGTGTGGTCTGAGCGCATGGGGACAGGACAAGTTTGGGTGAGGAAAGGCCTTGGCACAGCTAAGGGTGCTGATGGATGCAAAATCTGAGGAGTAGAGCTTTTTCTCAAGATGGCAACAGTCAAGGCAGAAAGAAGGCACAGTCATCCCAAAATGCCGACCTGGGAAGTGAGTCCTGAAGACTTCTGGACAAAGCCACCCTGATCTTTTCCACAGGGATCGAGTTTTAGGACATGTGTTCCAGAATGAGCTCCTTCCATCTGAATGGGCTTCAAAACTGGCAGGGCCTTGTAGAAATGACTAATCCAAGAGTTTGCTTGCTCCCTCAGATCTCTGGTTTGGAAGTGTGCTCTACATTTAATTATTTGAATCAGCAATACATGCACATGGTATAAAAGATACAAAAGGAATGTAGATGATAAATAGTAAGTCTCTCTCCCACCCCAGGGGGCCAGCCACCCTTTTACCCTCCCCAAAGGCAGCCACTGTTTCTAGCTTTTTGTGTCCTCTTCCAGTGATATTTTGTACATAATACATCTCTTTCTCTCTCTCTCCATACACACACCACCTCTTTAAACATAAGTGGCAACATACCATATAGCCTTTCTGTGCCTTGTTTGTTTCACCTAGAAATATATCTGCCTCTGATTCCATATGAGCTCATGTAGTGCTTCCTCAGTCATAGTAGCTTCTTGTCAGCTATTCATGGGTGTGCCTATTGACAGCTACCTTCTGCTGATGGACAGTTAGGTGGCTTTTAATCTTTTCCTATTACTACAGTGGTGCCATAAATATAGCTAATATACATCATTTCACATGAGCAAAGTACTTGTAAAGGGAAGTGTGTTTCTAGAAGTAGAATTGTTGGATCAACCTGTATATGCATTTAGGCTTTGGGTAAGTATGACCAGGTTGCTTCCTGTAATAGTCTTGTCTCTTTCCACTCCTACCAGAAATATCTGGGTGTGTTGGCTACCCCACACTCTTACCAGTAGATTCTGTTCTTAAACTTCTTGGTCTTTGTCAAATTGATTGGTGACAAATGTTTTCTCATTGCAGTTACAATTTATGTTTTCTATTATTTTGAAAGAAGTTGAGCATCTTAAGAGAGTACTTTTAAAAACTCTGTACCACCCCAGTCCTTTTTGAAGTAGGCAGAGGACAGACGGGAACAATAATTCAGAAAACAGAGGTCTCAATCAGCTGAAAAATAATTGTAATAAGTTCCTTGAGGACAAGCATGTGTCTTTTTCCTTTTTATCTTATTGGCACACAAAACTCACTATAAATGTGTGTCAGATTGAATTTGTATCACTCTGGTATAAGAGAGGGAACTTTTTTCATATCTCCCCTTTAACTTTGATGTTTCCTTTCAAGAATTTGAAAGCGCTTCCCTGGGAAAATTCAGTTCAAAGAGTTCAAGTTTCATTTCTTGTTATAATATTACTGCCTGAAGTTCCCATTAATCTGTTATTTCCATGATTTTCTTGTTGTCTTTCATAAATCATTGTGCATCTATGAGGAAGGTATCAGAACCGTTTTGATCTCAGAATATGGGGAGAAAACATTCCATGAATGGCCTGCACTCCAAATCTTGAAGAAGACTTTCTCTACAGCCTGCATTTGCTGCCGAATTTTTCATATTGCATCAGCAAGTATTAAATGTAAGTGAGTTACAGTCCTTTGGTGTGTTAACCTTAACTCTAGGACATTTACCAAAGAAGTTCTGATCACTGAATCCCGTGGGAAACATGAGTATTATAATCTACATTACAGCCAGTATTGAAAATTTTATTAGAATGCTGCATGATATATCAAGATCTCTAAAAAAGTGAATCATTTTTGCAATTTGACTTTGCAGCCAAAACTTTCCATAAACATAGATCTATGCATCCAATAAAGAGAATGCAACATGAAGCTTTTTGTACACTCAAATATTTCAAATTTTAGGATAAAAGGGTTAGTGGCAGTAAATTAGATATCTATGTCCCTTGCCCTGCCCCCTTAGGAATGAAAAAATATCTGCTTTTAGCCACCAAGTTCTTTGCTAGAAGCCAAGTAAACAAAGAGTATGGATTAGATCTCGTTCCCTCTCTTCTTCCTTCTCTCTCTCTTTCCTCCATCTATCATGTATTAAGCAGCTACTAAATGCCGGTCACTGGGTTAGGGTCAAAGTGTATGTGATTGTGCTTATAAATATGACTGCCTGTTTTCTCAGCCTTTGTTAAGGGAAATTTTTTTTTTCCCTGAAAATCTTTGTTAGCAACAAACACCAAGAAAGGAGCTGATTCCACAGCCTAAGACTAGTGGTAAAACACCACTTCCTTGTACAAAAACCTCCCATTCACAAAGGTGCCAGAGTGCTTGAGATTCTACCACTAGGGTTTTATCCATCTGGTTTAAAGCATTACCCCAGAAAGTCCCTGTTTAAATGCAAATATGTAACTTGGAATAAATAACATAAAATGTGCACTGATGTGATATTTGGGACTTTAATAATTACACAATTAACCATCATCTAGCAGAGAGCCGACTCCTAAGGAAAGGGAAACACCAGGTGGGTGATGTTGGATGGGGGAGGGATAGACCAGCACGTGGGAGGTTGCTGGGACTTGAAAGGGTGGTCAGGACAAGGCCCTAGACCTGGGTGGGTGAACACATTGCTCCACTGTCTCTGGATGCTAGAAGACCTGGTCATTGTGTGGTGTCACGTCCTCCCTTCTCTGGGTATCTCTGTTCATCTCTTTTGGGTGGTGACTGGAATTTGTTGCACGAACTCCCTGCTGTCTATAGGATCAGGCCTAAGTTAGCCTATGCCCCATTTCCAACTGAAACTCTCACCCAGGTCTCCTCTCCTCTGTTCACCCTCAGCCATCAGGAATTATTTGTCATTTTCCCCAAAGCCAGCCTGATGCACTTCTGCCCACTGCCTTTGCTTACACTGCCACTTGTGGTTGTCCTGAGGATGGTCTGCCTGACCAATACCAACCTATTTGTCATGTCTCCGTTTGGGAATCACCACTTCCTTGAAGCCTTTTGTAACTTTGCATCTTCGCACCCTGCTCCAAGCAGAGCTGACCACTCCCTTCTTTGGGCATTCACTGAATTCTATAACACTTGTAGCCCAGAATCTATAACTTTTTATAGCACCTACTGGTTCACCTGTCTTTCCTCCCACTAGATTCTAAGCACCTTGAGGGCAAGGACCGTGTCAATTACGCCTCAGTATCCCTAGCTTCTCTTCTGGCACTTGGTAGGTAGTGTATGCTTAATGCCTTTTGGCTGAATGAATAATAAATGACTGAATGTCTTAGAGAGGGGACCTGGTGATGTACAGAAGAATTCATAAATGGGAGTCTTACTTCTTGAAAACTGCATTTGATTAGATAGTTCTTGGGCACTTACTACCTGTGTCACTCTGATTTAATTACAGCTCTCATTTGCTGGCAGCTTTATACACTATCTAATTTAATCTTCAGCACAACCTCTTCCATAAGAGGTGTGTGTTATTACCCCTATTTTTTTGATGAGGAAATTGAGACTTGGCAAGATTAAGTAATTTGTTCAGAATGACACAGCTATTTAAGATTCGAGAATCCAAGTCCATCTGCGTATGAAGCACTTGCTCGTTCTTAACTGCAGCACTAAGCTTGGTCCTGCAGAGGATGCAAAAGTGCTGCAAGCATGTTACAGTCTAGTGGCAGAGGACAAGCCCATGCCTTGAACTCTCTCTTGTTTCAGGCATTGAATAACTGCTACAATAAAGGTATAAACAAAAGGTTTATAACCAAATGCCTATATATATACAGAGCTGCCTAGTTTTACCCTCATAATATATAAATAATTAACCTCTATTCATGTATTTCATAAACAGAGATGAAAAAAGATTCATCACAACTTGAAGCACACACATTGGGTTGCTCCTTTATCATGCTTTGGTTTCTTGCAGTGAACCAAATTCTAGCCAATGGTCAGTGGCCCAGGGCTCACCCAGCTCAGGGAGTGTCTGTGGGTGACATAGCTTGAGTTGTGCTGTTGTTTGAATGACTAGCCTTGGCACCATGGACTTAAACATGGGGTAGACTGGCAAGGTCATGGTAGTAGATTGGAGTATCTTTGTAAATTTAGTTGTGTGAGGTTGAATTGTAACCAAGTCACGCCGTAGCACTTCAGAATATATGGTGCATGTATACTAAGGAACACACTGGATGGTTTTTGTGGGAAAAGCACTAATAGTGAATGGGAACACAGCCAAGTGAACACATAAAGACCAAAAGTTTGGCAAACTCAGGGAATGGCTATTTGGGGCATAGAGTGGGAAAACATATGGCCACTTAGACTAGACCACCCAGTTGGATCTGCTGATGTGCTAATCGCTATGATGTGGAGGCTTGCCCAACCAGCCCCCGTCTCCTGCTTTCCTTTGGAAGGTCTTGAGTGAGAGAGGGTCCAGATAGAGGGGCAGGCAGTGGTCAGGAGGGAATGCCAGTGGGGTCATCCTGATGCTGACTTGTTCCCAGCTGAGATGACTTTCTGAAAGCTTGTTCTGGGAAATAATCTAGGCTTTTGGTTCTTGAAAGGTCTGTGGGGTTGGCTGAAGAGAGGAACCCAAACAGTTAGGATTAGACTCTGTGGAGGCAGCAGAAATCGCAGCATAATAGTGGCTTAAATAATAACAAAGTCTACTTCTCTTTCCCATGAAAGAAACCCAGAATGTGTCAGTCTAGAGCATTATTTTACTCCATAATGTCAGGGACCCAGTCCCCTTCTACCTTGCTCAGCATGTGGCTCCCATTTCATGACCCCAAATGGCTGCTGAAGCTCTTGCAATCACAGCCTTATTCCAGCAGTAGAGAAGGGAAGAGGGCAAGCACATGCTCACTCCCTTTAAGCATAGTTCTTAGATGTTGTACCCAGCACTCCCTGTAGTTGCACACCTAGCTGCAAGGGAGGCTGAGAACTATAGTTTTACTCAGAGTAACTACATGTCCATCCAAAAATCAGAGGTTCTTTTATTAAAGAAGAAGGAAAGAAAGGATTTTTCAGGACAGTCATCAGTCTTTGCCACAGTAAAGCAGAGAGGAGGAACCTCATGGAGTTCTTTGGGTAGCAGTAGCAATACACTAAGTTGGGGCTGGGATCCCAGGGCTGGTCTATACCCCATTTTGCATCTTGGACCTTCATAGGAATTGTTGTGTACTTGTGGGCTTGGGAGAATGCAAGGAGGAAAGAGAGGGAGTTTGTTTCTTGAAGCATGGCACATAACAAGCACTTGGCTCCTGGGTGGACCTACCATGTGGATCAGTAACATTTCCTGAAACATGCTTCTTAGAGCAGCAGTTCTGCAAAATGGTAGAAGGCATGACTCAAAAGGCAAAGTTTCCATGGCAAAGCTAGTTTGTGCAACACCAGTTTATAGACAGGTAAACTGGCCTCTTCACAGTGAGAAGCCTTAGGACCTTCAGTGTGGACTAATGAGCACTGTGGAACTCCAACAAAGAGTAGAGTACAACATGCGGCCTTTCCCCGTCTCTAAGGCACGTCTCCGTGTCCTGTGAAGCTTGCCCTGTGGACTTCTCAGAGATAGGCAGGACAAGGAATTGTTCAGCTGCATCTCCTGGTGCCATCTCTGACAACATGTGCGACAGCACATCAGTGCCACAGAGGGAGAGTTGGTGGGGCAGCAAAGAGAAAAGATGTGCTGAGGCTTGAGTTCAAAAAGGAGGGAGAAACCAGATCTCATGGAGAAGTTGTTTGCAATCCAGATGAGAGGGCAAAGCCACAAGGGTTAAAGTGGACACTATCAGGTAAAATGGATGTGGGAAGAACTATGACTGATCCTTCTCCCAGGACGACAGAGCGAGGGGACCTGATCGTCCCCACCGAGGCAACTATAAGCTGCGGGCCCAGACCTGTAGGAGTGGGCCCCCTCCACCTGCGACCTTTGAGTCATCCACAAGAGGACAGGTGATAAAGCCTGAGTGAACATCCTTCCACAGGCTTTAGCTACTCAGGGAAGACTGTTTTCAGGCTAAGATATTTAACTGTTTGCAAGCTGAGACATTTAGTCTTCCTAAATACATATGATTGCCTTTCCCCCAGATTTAAAACTTTTCTTTTGGGTAAAACTTTCCTGGTCCCCTAAAAGGTACAGGGAAAGACATTCTCATAGTAGTGATTGATGGTGGTGGTGGCGATGCTGGAACGTAGTGCAAAGGTGGGTCTGGCCTCCCATCGCCACCCCTTTCCCTCCGTAGGCTTCTCTACGTTACCTGCAGTAATGGAAGCAAGTCTATTTCTTTGCAAATTCCACCTTTGGCAGGAACAATGAAGGCAGGACAAAAAGAGTTCAAGAGAATATCATTTGTCTCGTGCACCACATACCCCTACCTCTTCTTTTATACTTCTGACTCTATCTTTGCACTAGTACTGACATCTGCTTGTTTGACACAATCTTCTGGATGTCCCTTTTCCCTCCCCATTTTGGGGTTTCTATTGTGTATTTTGTCCTTACCAGAGCAGTCAGAACTTACCTACTGGCTTTTCTAGATGCTGAGAGTGCACAGCCACAGCTCTGTGCTGCTGGGCCCCCCAGTGGAGACTCGGTCACAGTCCTGGCTGGAGGTGGGGCTGGTTCTGGGCTTGGGCTGAGGAGCAGGGGCTAGCAGAGGCCTGAAGTTCCTATGCACACAAACTCTCCCCAGTTGTCTTACACCTCCTGAACGCTGCCCTGGGTGATTATTTTAACCTGATTTTACTGGAATAGATGTGCTCAAGGTGAGGGTTAGGGTTAAAGGCAAAGTACCACAAATCCCCTTCCCCTCTGCCTACCACACTGACCCTGCCACTTTCTGAGGCTCTGCAGAGTGAAACAGAAAATTCCTCAGCATTGTTTGTCTCCGCATCCATTGGAATTTAAAATAGAGAGCTATTGTAAGTTCTGAGAGAGCCCCTCTCATTTCTGCATTTGAAGATTAGTACCGCTGCATGTATTTCTAGAACAACTTGATATGACCTAATAAATGTTACCAGTGCTTCCCTAGGGACGCTATTCCATGCACAACTATGTCTCACTTGGTATGATAATTTGCTCCAAAGCTGTGGAAAGCCAGCATAAAGGAAAGACAGAGAATTCGCCAATGTATAATTTGTGTCTAGGCTGATATTTATTGGATTCATAAGGCTGAATTACTGATAAAGAGAAGGGAAATAAACAGAACTGTCAGTGCCGTTAATACTGTGTGCCTAAGGGTAGAGGCACCTACGTGGCTGGGGAGGGCAATAAAAAACACTGTCAAGGGCATGAAGGTGCTCAGCACCCTCTGGCCAGTACAGCTCAAATAAGCCTATACTGGACCCCGAACTTGAGCATCTTGCATTGAGACCTGATAAATGTGCCACTTCATTTCTCTGAGCTGTGTGTCTCATATGTGGCCAAACACGTCAACACTTCAGACCACATCCTTTCTGATTTTAGAACTTTTCCAAACAGAGTGAGTATTAAAACCCAAAGTCTTACATGCGAGAAGAAAACTTTTGTGGATGTACCAAGCAAAATGTTCTGCTGCCCGCTGCTGCAGAGAGGTAAGACAATATAGGCATTTACAGGCTGGGCCTTCTGGAATCCTCATTCAGAACTGTTGGATGGAGGCTCCGTAGAGGGCGGCCTACCTCCCCGTCCCCAGTTCCTGACTCTGCACCTCTTCTTCTTTCAAATATCACACGTCAACAGAAGCAGAACGCTGCCTTCTTTCCCTGAATGAGAAAAATGGCTTCAGATTTTGTGATTTGTGTGGAGCAGGGGATTTTAATTTTTTAATTTTAATTTTTTATTATTTACCCTCATTCAATATTTTGGAGTCAATTGACATTCAGCTTCCCTCCTATTCCTTACCCCTTCCTGAGGGGTGCTTAATTTTTAGGTCTGGAATAGTTTCAAAACCCATGAAGAACTAACTTCTACTGAGCCACTTGGTTTTCTATCATAAATGTCAGCATACATAAACAATGTATGCTGTCCCACATAACACAATGAAAAGATGTTAAATCAACTGCATGAATAAATATACTATTGAATGTTTTACATGTGTGCATCTTTGAAATCATAAACATGCACATCTGTTTAAGTTTTGCATATACAAAGTTCACACACAAGCAAAAGTTGGTGTTATTAATTTCTCTACCCAAACGGTTTAAAAATATGCACGTTTGTATGTGTAGAAAACAGGCATAATCTAAAAGCAATGTAAATTTCCACACATATGTATTTATGTAAAATGAAATTATCCATCTTACTTGGCATTTATATTTGCCTTCTTCATGAGTAATATTCTTAAAGGATGGTTTTATTATTTATAGTGTGCCTGCTGAGATTTGCTAAATAAAATTGTGATTTTTTTTTTTTTTTGAGGGATTAAGGCAAAACCAGAGCTCTGATGCAAGCTCAGACCTCCTGTTCCTCTGGGCCGGCTCTGTGAGGCGGGCAGGGAAGCAGCTGTAGAAGAAGGTGAGTGGAGACTCGGGACACCAGAGGCCGCCTCTGCCGGTTAATATTAGCGCATCCTGGATGCACCGCTGAGAGCTGCCTGTCACGCTGTCGTTTCCACGCGGCTGCAGGACCTGCAGAGGCCAACTTTCTGTCAGGCAGCTCAGCACAGGAGCTCAGAAGCTGGGTGTAGAAGGGAGGACATCTCACATCCCCTCCTTTAAAGTCAACACATTTTGTGGGTCCAGTTTCTACCATGCCGCAAAACAATCAGCACAAAGAGACACCCTTTTTAAAATGTGTGAAGAAGTTGGAAGCTGGAAATTGGAAGAATCATTCTAAACAAACAACCACCACAACCACAACCACACTGGTAGTTGAGGTCTCTGAATGCAAAATGACCTCATGTATGAGAGGATGATCATATAGCCGTTTAAGATTGGCTTCTTTAACTTTGCAATATGCATTTAAGGTTCCTCCATGTCTTTTGGTGGCTTCATAGCTCATTGCATCACTGAATAAAATTCCATCATATGGGTGTTCCTGTTTGATCCATTTATATGTTCAAGGACATGTTGGTTGCTTGCAAGTGTTGGCAGTTATGAACAAAGCTGCAATAATAGTCATCTTTTTACTATAGCACATTCCTTCCACGTGGACTCAACCCCAAAGGCCAAGACTTTGCAAGATCTATTCCTAAATGTGGTTGCATTTGGCAGTGTTTGGGCCTCATCCAACCTGTCCAGTGGTATCTGACTCTGTGCTTCCAAGAGACCCCTTTATCCCATCTCTGAACCACCCCTAATATAACACACCCATTCCAGGATCTGTTCCTTTATTCATATCTCTTTATCCCATTTAGAATGTTTTTTCCCTCCAGTTTGACAGTGTGAATCTTCCTCATCCAGGCCCATTCATATCCCACCTCTGCTATGAAGCATCTCCTCAAGATAGAGAAAAGAGCAACCAGACAGATGCGGTTTGGATCCTAGCTCCTCTGCCTTACTAGCTCTGTGCCCTTAGGCAAGTTACTTAACTTCTTGGAGTTCAGTTTTTCCATCTTTAAAATGGGTTGAATACTATCAACATTTTGAGTTACTGTGAGGATCCATGTAAAGTGCTCAGAATATTTTCTGACACCTCAATTAATGATGATGCCCTCCTCCTCTTCCTTCTCTTCTCCCTTCTTCTTATCATCCTTTCTCCAAATCCAGAAATGAAGTCTCCCTCCTCTGCACTCCTGTAGTCTCCTAGGTGCATCCTTGTCATGTCTCCAATGAAAGTGTGTGTGGGGGGGCTGCTTAACGCCTTTGGCAGGCACAGTTCCAGGGGCAGGCTTTTTGAGTTGTAGTCCTTTTAATTTTAAATTGGTGAACAGCAGTGGCCCCTGTGTTTGTGGAATCCTGTCGCAGGTAACCTCTTTGTGTCTGTGTAGGTATGTGCAAACATTCCTAGACACCCATTTTTACTGGGGCTGCAGGAGGATGTTCTTATTGGGTGCTCAAACATTTCTGAAATAGTAAGAGGATGTCAGTCTCAGGGGAGGTGTCTGAGAGTTTGTGGCTAGGGTACGCCTATGTTTTCCTTTCAATTACTCATGGCTAAGGGTCCGGTGGGAGGGTAATCCAGAGCCTCCTGCCTTCTGCTAGTTTTCTATTCCTGATTCAGGCGAACACTGGGGAAGGAGACTGAGAGAAAAGCCCAGCTTTGAACCCACAATGATGAAAGTTTTATTGGGGGCAAGAAAGTTATAATGAGTTGTAAGATTAGGAAAACAAATAACTTCTGTGTCTGTCACCCCCTACCAACCTGGTGATATCTGGGAGTATTACATGTCGCAGCAACGCAGCACTACTTACCCACCTTTCCCAGTCACTGTGGGACCTGCAGGAATCATTGACTCTGTCTGCTGTGTGGACCACGCAATTGGTTGGGTTTTATAGCACAGACCAGCAAATCTTTTCTGTCAAGGGCCAGATAGTAAATATTTTCGGCTTTGGGGGCCAAATAGGCTCTGTCAAAATTACTCTTCTGCTGTATCACAAAAGCAATCAAGGCCAATATGTAAACAAATGGGTGTGGCCAGGTGCTAATAAAAATTTATTTATTTACATTAAAATTTAAATGTCATATAATTTTCATGGGTCACAAAATAATATTATTGTTTTTGTTTTTTCCCTACCATTTAAAAATGTAACAGCCAGTTGTAGCTTGTTGGATATACAGTAAAAAACAAAAAAACAAAAAAACCCCCAGGTGGCAGGTGCATTAGGCTGCAGGTTGCTGATTCCTGCTTTATAACATCATAGACAAAACTGGCTTAGGCAGAACTGGGGTGAATCAGGCACAGGTCTCTGGTGGGGTAAAGGGAAGAGCATGAAAGAGGAATTTGGAACCCCTCTGTCTCGTTGCTTTCATTCTGAACCTAAATCCATAGATCTACTGTATCACCTCAGATTAAACTGATCATTAGCTCAGTATTTCTCAGCCTTGGCACTACTGACATTTTGAGCCAGATAATTCTTTGTTGGTGGTGGTGGGGTCCTGTGCATTGTAGGATGTTTAGCAGCATCCCTGGCCTCCACTCACTAGATGCCTGTAGCACCTCTTCTCTCCCCCAGTTCTGACAACCAAAGACAACTCTAGACATTGCCATGTACCATTGAGAACCACTGAGTTAGTGAAACAAGCCTCAGAATGATGGGAAATTCAGTGAACCCTTAGCAACCAACTTACTGGGCTATAGAAGAGCACATGTGTGCATGTGTGCACCTGCATGTGCGTGTATCCCTGACAGTTCAGTCTTCCCTGATTCTCACAATTTTAAGGTAAATCTAGGAAGAAAATGGTAGGAAGGAGGAGTAATTTACCTTCTCAATGACAAAACTGTAATCACAAATAATGCTTCCCCTGAAGGGGGTGCTCCCTCAGGGAAGACGCCAGTGCAAACATAGCAGGGTGTTTCTAATTACCAAGCAATCAAGCCAGGCTCCACAGCAAGTAAACAGGACTCCAGGCTTTTAATAAGGCCTTTATTACGTGATTACCCTTTGAATGTCAATTAAAAGTTCTTCTGTTTTAGTGGGGAAAAATACTTCCTTCTTTCTATAGAATAGGAATTTGAGTGGGAATTGCAGTAGTGTAGAAACTGGACGCTAGTCAGGGTCTGGGCCCTGGGGTATTATCAAGAAATATCTATGATAAATATTGTGTTTAGAACTTGTCATTTAAACACACAAAAAAGCATGGACTGAGACACTTGGCATGGCTTTTTACCATGCTGCACCCATTCTTTGTAATTGCAGTGAAACTGACATAGAGATGTATTAGTTTTGTCATCGAAACAAGTAAATGCTTTGTTGGCATTACCATTTGATTTCCATACTGGGGCAGATATCTAGGAATAAAAATCAAGGCTCAGCTATTTGCCAAGAGTCTCCCCCCACCCATACCCAACACCCCTAAAACCCAAAATTCCTCACCGAATTGAAAGTATCAAAAAGCCCTGCGATTCCGTGGAGGAAATTAATTGGAATCACCCAAGTGGGTTACTGCTCCTCCTTCACTCATTTGCCACAAATCAGTTTGTTTTTATTTGCCTCAAAACTCCCATTAAATAAAATTTGTCTTGTAGCACACAGATCATTTCCCATGACCAAAACGCAGATCTGTCTCCTTTTCCTACTAAAGAATCTGAGCTATGTTTCTTTTCAACAAATCCCTATTCCCTGACCCATATTATACATTTCCCCATGTTTTGTCTACTTGTCTTCTGCTTCCAGCTGTGTCATTTTAGTTATACGCCTTCGTGTCTTAGGACAAACATTGTGGGCTAGGAGCCAGTCAATGATGCCGACCATACAACATTAACCCGAACCTGGTTTTACCTGGCAGCCTCCTAACAATGACCTATACCCACTCACTGTTGACAGAAGCATTTTTTTTTCCTAATGCATATTTTAGTCTTGATTGACCATCAACCATATGGCAGGATTGTCCTGTGGGCAAGTTTATTATTAACAGCTCACAGCTGGAGTTACAATAACTACACACGGCTGTGACATTGCACTAATTGGCCAAGACACGTTTGAGAACAAGACAGAGAAAGTGGCCATTGCAAATTACTTCAAGCACAAACGGAGGGTTTAGTGGGAAACGCCAGTTCCAGATTAGAGGTTTTTATATGTTAAGACCCAACGGGTGTGGAGAGAAGGGCTGGCTAGAGAAGTAGGGCATCGAGGAGGTACATGAGTCCTACAAAACCATTCTTTTGGGCCTCCATTAGGTCCCTATTCACATAAATTATTTTAAACAAATTCCTGTTAATGAGAAAGAAGCAACTGCACTTAAAGTGGAATTAATCCTGAATTTTTAAGTGCTCAGACAATTAAATCACTAAATCCATTGGGTGCCTTCTGTTTGTATTTCGCTGTCTAATCCTGCTGTCACAGGCAAGGCTGGGCAAGGTTGGAGAACAGTGTGTGCTGTGTTGGGTCCATCACTTAGCATTAAAGTCAGAGGAGCAGAGTCTGGAGGGGACCTGGGTTTGTCTGTACCCATGAGTGGGGTGATGGGGGCAGGGACACCAGCTTGGGATTGTGTATGAGCTAACTGGCTACCGCTGCGTCCTGTGGGGGAGGTTCCTGAAAAGTTATGAAATGTGAATAGGCTGTCTGTGCATCTCTCAGTAAATTTCTTTCTCAGATGTTTCCAGCCAGTGCGACTCAATTGAGAAATGACTAGGGGAGAACAGAGGATAAAGCCAATGAGCTCAGTGTCTTATAAATCAGTGGCACCGGGCTGAACTGGAACTGTCAAATTGTGGAAAAACCTGCTGCCGTGCAAGCTTGTGAGGCTTTTCAAAAACAAAACCTAACCCTTGCCTTGCTCTCCTGATGGGGAGAGGGCCTAATTAAAGTTCACAGAGGAGTGAGGAGTGGAAAAAGAAATATGGTTTGCTAAGAAAATAAAAAAGAACAAACTCAAGATAGTACATATGTAACATGTCCCAATTCTGATCTTGGCTCAGGCACAGAATTTCAAGTGGGGCCATGCAAAAGAGCTAAGTACTGTCATCAGTAAATCCTGCCTGGAAGTCCAATAACACTCTGTGCTCCAAAGCAAAATGAACAAAATAACCCTATTTTCTACCAATATCGTCATCCCTATTTTATGGATGAGGAAACTAAGGCACAGAGAAGGTAAGCACCTCGCCTAAAGTCATCTCGCTACACAGATGGGAGAGCTAGGTAGGATTTGAACCTGTGAAGTCTGGCACCAGAATCCATGCTCCCGACCAACTATGCCATCCATCTTTCTTGAGGGACATCACAGACCCCGAGTTAATCACCCCTGCTTTAGTTAGTACAGTAGTAGGTGGCTCTGATCCTGACACTTCACATTCTAAGAGTCCTGCTCAGTCATTGTGTCTCAAACGCATCCAGCTTCTGAAGTTGAGACTATGATGCTTAATCACTCAGCACCTGTATCTAGGGTTATGTTAATGCATTCCCCCCGCCCAAGTCTTTATCCCAAATGTTGAAAAATGGCTCTAAATTTGGAAGCATAGGGTTTAGAAGGACCCAATTAGGTTTCCAATGGCAATTGTAAATCTGCCAGATTGCATTGTCTCCCACCACATGAAGGTGCGAGGCCCAACCCCCTGAGCACCAGAAAGCAAGGCCTGTGTACCAGGCCCGAAGTTGCGTTCCTGTTGCTGGGGAAACCATAATTGAATTTCCTGAATTATGCACAGTGTGATATACCATTGAATAACCATATTTATTTGCCTTCTAGGCCCTGTGGCATCTGTTGTTTAGTTCACAAAGCTGCTATTGACTGAAGGAGGGGTTCGTTGATTCAGAAAGCCGTGATGGGTACATGAGGCAGTGGAAGCTGGAGGACTCCTGGGTAGGGCCGAGATTTCTCATTGAGTTCAGCAATCACCAGCCAAATGGCCTGGCACAGGGAAATCCATGGAGACAGCCTGAGAAGCTGGTGTGAAATTGATCTGTCTCTTCCCTGATGCTCTCACTTCTTGACTCAGGGGAAGGAAGAGGCAGTGTGGGAAAGCAGTAGCATGGAAAGGGAGAGGTAGTGAGGAGGAGGCGAAGGGGCAGGGGGTTAGAGGCCAGTGGTGGAAGAGGGTCGGAAGGCTGTGGGCCGAGCTCACCTACGCTTTCCACATGCACAGGGGTGTCGTGGCCGCACTGCACGTGAAGCAATGCCCAGGGACAGGCATGGCTTGGGGGGGGGGTAGATACACAGGTGAATGAAATCCAGTCTAGCCCTTGAGGAGTTAACCAACTCTTGGGGCTTTGGATACTTGAACATTATAAAAGCTCTACAAGCAAAGAACTGTGGGAATCAGAGGAAGGGTCCCTTAGCTCTGATGAGCAGGTTGGGAAAAGCTCTGTGAATATGGTGACGTTGATGATGAGCTCTTAAAAGATGAGCAGGATTTCAGTGGATGATTGGCTTCTTGAACTCAGGGAATGGTATAAGAAAAACACAGCGAGGGTGCAAAAACCTCAAATAGATGCTGGGAATTCCCTGAACTTGCCACCTCAGCCACCCTCATGTAGCCTGATACCCCAGAAGATTTCGGGCATGTGCACCTCAGATGTCTGTGGACCAAAATCCATTATAGGCCCTCACCTTCTGTTCCCTGTCTGGGCATCCTGTCCTCCCTTCACCCAGGGAGCTGCGGAGGGCAAGGTGCTGGCCTTCTCACTGCTGGAGCAGACAGGCCAGGGAGCCCATGAGGTGACAGCAGACCCGGATAGGAACCACATGCCCAGGTGCAAAGGAAGGAGATTTGATGACTTGGAAATGAATCCATTCCATGGTAGTTTGAATTTCATTAGAATTTTTTTCCTTCCTAAAACTTTTCCAAATATTTACTGGCATTGCCACTACTAAGTTAGCAAACAAATGGGTAACTTTTCTGGAGCAGAGGAACACAGAGCAAAGGAGGGAGAAGGGTAAGAGAATTGGGCTTCAAACAGGAGGACACTGAGGCACAGACCCCTCTACTCCAGAGCAGAGTCACAGCACCGCAAACAGAAGCCAGGATTTGGAGTCAGACCTCTGAGGGTCACAGGGTTTGGCTGCCGAACTGAAGTCCATGAGTGTTTCAATGAGAAATCAGTCCTAACTGGGGCGTTGAGATGCTGTAGTCTACCATGGCGCAGAGTGATTCCTCCCTGATGCTTGCTTTCATCTGGTTGTTTCAATAACTGAGAACAATACGTTACAGTCATATCCCCATTACTCCGAGGTGTGCCTCTTCTTAATTTATTTTTATATTCACCATAGGACTTTCCCAATAATTTGGTTTTAATGTTGTTTAGTCTACCCTACTGAAGAAGATATTTTAGAAATATTTTCTTCCGAAGTAACAAGATGAAAAAGAAATGGCCTTACCCCCATCCCGTATTTTTAAACTTTTTGTTAGGAACATTTCAAGCATTCATCACCAGCAGGGAGCATGGCACCATGACCCTCAGGTTCCCGTTCTCTGTCCGGCTGTAACAGCAGCTCCTGACTGAGCTTATGTCTTCTCTCCCCAAGCCCATTCCCCTGTACCTCCATGCACCCCAATCCCCTGCAGTATTCTGAAGCAATACCAGACATCGTATCATTTCACTTATGAATTCTTCTTGATACGTTAGGACTTTTAAAAAATATGTGATTACAATGCCATCATCACACCTAAAAAATAACAATTCCCTAAAAGGATCACATTTCCAGTCAGTTTTTAAAATCTCCCCAGTTGACTCATACATGTTTGTTTACTAATAAACAGGACAAACCTACACAGTAGATCTGGTCGTTGTGTCTCTTAAATCTCTCTTAATCTGTAGGTTTTGCTCCCCGCCCCCTGGCATTTTTTCTTCCAATTTATTTGTTGGAAAAACTAGGTTATTTGTGCTGTAGAGTTTACCATATTCTGGAATTTTCAACTTCTAATAAAATAATGTATCTAGGCTGGGCACAGTGGCTCACGCCTGTAATCCTAGCATTCTGGGAGGCCAAGGCAGGAGGATTGCTTGAAGACAGGAGTTCTAGACCAGCCTAAGCAAGAGTGAGACCCCATCTCCACAAAAAAGAGAAAAATTAGCCAGGGGAAGTGGCATGCGCCTGTAGTCCCAGCTACTTGGGAAGCTGAGGCAGGAGAATCGCTTGAGCCCAGGCATTTGAGGTTGCAGTGAGCTATGATGACGCCACTGCACTCTAGCCGGGGTGACAGAATGAGACCCTGTTTCAAAATAAATAAATACATAAAAAATAAAAAATAAAAATAAATCTAGGCAACCATAATCAATGGCTGTGAAACCATTAGGTGAAAGGCCAACAAGAAACTTTAGAATGGACAAGGCTGATGATACCTGAGCCCACCAATCAATCCTAACATCCCAGAACAGCCTGATGTTTACATCACCTCCTATGATGAATTCTTACCAAAATATTTAACTTGAATCCAATTGAGCCTTCAGTTCTCACTACCAGTTTATAGAACATACAAGGGACAGAAGGAATGACAAACCACATGATAGACCTCCCCTTCCTCCCCCTATTTTAATGCAGCAAACATTAATTTAAAATTTATTTGATTACTCTGTTATTATCTGGCATTACACTGTGATGGTTTCCCCAAAGATGACTGAGGACTAAGGTATATTTATCCCTCACTAAATGGACTCAGATTGCTATAATTTTTTTTGTTCTTTTGTCTGCTTTTTGTAGATTTTAATCTACCTCCTAATGATCCCTGATGGTACTGTAACAATTTTTGCGTGCCTCTGCGATCTTCCTCCCTAGTCTTCCTCCTCCACCCTAGCCCTCACCCACGAGGTTCTTTCCATTTTACTGTGGATTGAGGAACCAAACATCAACTTTCTCAGAACTTATAAAATAAAGGTTAAAATGGCTCTAAGTGAAAGCTAAATAAGGGCTCCTATGAGCAATAATCATTGAGTTTTTCAGGTTTTTTTTTTCTTTTTTCCTAATTCTTGATTGTACTCTGGATAGCAGAAGCTTTTGGATAAATGAGATGCAACTGAGTGTTGCTACACTGATCACATCAGATAGAAAATTTGGTCATAATATGCAACCATAAGCCATAGTTGTGCATAGAAAAGATGGAAAAGTTCCAAGTTGGAAAAACCCAGGACTGCGTGCAAACCTGAAAGTCCCATACGAAGGTAACCTAGATGAGGTCATTAAGGATAAGTGAACGTAACACTCCACCACCTGACACTTCACCTTGTTAGAGTCCTGCTCGGCCACTCTGTGCCTTGCGGTTGGCATTCTCTTCTTCTTAAAACACCCTCTTCCTTTGGATTCCATGGCCTGACGCTCTCCTAATTTTCTCCCACCTCTGGGGACTCTCCTCAGTCTCTTTCCTGGCTCCTTCTCCTCCTACTGACTTAAGTATTGGAGAATTTCGAGGCTTGATCCACTGCCCTCTTCTTCACTTTCTAAACACTCCCTCTGTGATCTCGTCCATACTTATGGTTTTAATTATTATCTATATGCTGACGACTCTTAAATTTATATCTCCAGACTAGACTTGCCTCCAAGCTCCTAATCATAAATCCCATTGCCTGGTCAATATCTTGACTTGGCCATCTCACAGCACCTCAAACTCTGACTGTCCAGAAACTGAACTCATACCTTCTCCCTCAAACCCGTTCCTCCCCCGGCATTCTCTCTCTCAGTAAACAGCACTGCCACCCAGGCGAGTGAGTCAGACACTTGGCAGCATCCTTGACACCCCCCTGTCCCTCACTGCCGTGTCTATGGGGTCCGTATCGATGCTCATTTCCAAGTCTGTCCACGTCTCTTCATCTTCACAAGCACCACTGTAGTCTGAGCTCTCACAGTCCCGCTCCTGGATTAACTCATCTTCCCACATCCTCTCTGTGTCCAACTCATTCTGCAGCCAATATTCTTTTAAAAAATTAAAAATCTGTTCATAACTTTGTCATCTCCACAGTGCCTTTAAGGTAAAGACCAAAATACTCACCATGGCTTTCATGGCCCTGTGTTATCTGGCCGCCGCCTCCTTCACCAGCTTCATTTCACAATCCTCTTCTCCTTGTTCTCTGGGATCTAGTCACACTGGTCCTCACGATTTTAGGCCTCAGGACCTTTGCATGTGCATTTGCCTCTGGTAGGCTTGCTCTGTTCTTCTCTCTTTTACATAGTGATTTCCTATGTGTCTTTCTGAACTCATCTCTTTGAGAAAGTTTCCATTGGCTGCTGGTAGGCCTCCCTAATGCCACATTCACAGTCTTTGTTCTTTGTGATTGGAACACCTTTACAGCTGAGGAAACTGAGGCCCAGAAATGTTAAGCAACTTGCTTAGGGGTCCAGGTAGTGGTTTTGCAAAAACACACACTGGACTATTTTCACTTTAATAGCATCTAGATCTCTTGTCAAGTATGAGAGTTCTGTTTCAAGGTTTGGTCTCTAAATGATGTATAGAAGCTGGAATGAGTTGCAAGAAAAAGAACAAGTTAATTAAAGGGTAGGCAAGTAGGACCTTTGAAGAAAGGTTAAAGGATATGGGATTGTTTAGTATGGTGTAGGGACATGGGAAGAAAAAGGGAATTTAAAGTTTTCAAGTTTGGGGAGGTTATTACAGTGGAGATGGTGATGAAAATATTTTTTGAATGGCCACAGGGTATGAAAGGTTATAGTAGGTCTTGCATCTCTGTAGAGATGAGAAATTGTAGCTGGAGGGGGTTTGGCTTGACAAAAGGATGTGTGATTAGAGGTTTGAACAAAACACAGAGTTAGCTCCTGGAATGTCTTTTCACAGAAATACTTAAAAGCAGGATCAAGAACCATCGAACTTACCTGGTGGTTCAAGTGTTGACCTATCTCAGGCAGGGAGATGGGCCAGCTTGTTCTGTGTGAATGAATGAATGAGACAGTGAACCTTGCCATCTATCACAGGCTAGATTGTGCTCCCCGCCCTGCCCAGCGTGGAAAAAGAAATATTGAGTGGCATGTGTCCCCAAGGGCACCTCAGCTGATCGCACTCAGTTGGCCTTATCTGGCTCCCAGGTGTTTCCATTTATCTCTGATAAACTGTCAGCCAAGAGTCAGCTTTGGGGTGAGAGGTGGGGGAATGAGTGGAGGGGAGGGTAATATCCCAGATGTTTTCCAAGAAGAAGGGAGAAAGTTATTCCTCAGTACTAATACATTTCGTCATCCTATCTGCCTGCAGATGTTAAATTTGGGAACACTTCCAGTTTCCCTTTTTGCTCTTAAAATAAAATAAGTTGTGTATTTAAAACACCCAGGACCCAATCATCTCCAGGGATGTATCTCTTTTGCATATGGATGAGGCTTTGGGGCCTTCAGAGGATCCTAAATTTTACTGGCCATATTTCTTCCAGTCTAACCAGTCTGTAGGCTTTCTCCATCGGAAACCAGGAAAAACGATTATAACCAGAAGTGCCATTTACTGAATGCCTACTGTGCACCATGTAAAACTAAACCACCATGGCAGCGTTGCAAGGGCCATATTAAAATCCATTTTACAGCTGGGGAATTCGCCCAAAGGTCGTCATTTCTCCACGTTCACAAAACTACTAAACAAGCAGCAGAACCTGGTTCAAAGCAAAGTTTGAACCAAACTGTACAACTTCAAACTGTAATTGCAACATTTTGAGAGCTTTCTAATGTGCCAGCCAGTCATTAAATCCTACGGAGCAGGCACTGTTAGGACCATTTTGCAGGTGAGGAAACTAAGGCATGGGTCACACAGCCAGTAAGTGGCAGTGTAGAGAGTCAAAGCCCAGCAACCTGATTTGAGAACTTGTGCTCAAACCCTGTACTGATTTCCATCCCCTTTCAACACTGCATAGAGGGCTAGGGTTGTCTGGATGCAAGTTTTACTCAAACTAGCTGATCTAAGCTTTCAATATCTCAAGAAACTTCTCTTCCCTGTGTTGTCTTATCTTTCCCTTAATCTCCTGTTGTCTGTGCAGCTGCAGGCCCCCCATCCTGCAAGAGCCTTTGCATGCCAAGTTATTGGCTACAGGTGGCAAGGTTGTGGCTCCAGTTTGAGTCTCTCCCCCGGATTTGTGTGTTCCAGAAAGGACCCTCTGTTCTGCAGGGCTCTCTCTCTGGCAGAGGCTTTGATCTGGGAAAGGATGAGCTTCATTGCAGAGTCGAAGCTGTCTCCCTGCTTTGTTTATGTGAGTGTCCTTCCAGGACTCTGTCTGCTTTTGGGGTGGAAGTGCCCTGCCAAAAACTCCAGCTCTCCACGCTGGCTGTGTGGCCAGAGTACCTCCCGCCTTTTTAACGATTCCTCTGCCCTGGCTAGAGAGTGGTGTCTCATAACAGTTTGGAAACTACAAAAGTTTTTCTGGCGGGATGAATGGTTGACTCGGCAACATGTTCTTGCCTTTTGGAGTTGCCCTCCAATTTTTCCAGGCTTGATTCTGTAAATCATTTCATCTTGTACAAATACTGGCCTGTGAGCACAGATGATCTCAAAGTCGAGGATTATTTGAAACCCCATTTGAAAATCTATCCTCCTTTCAACAGATTAATAGAGCTGGAATTTGTGAATAAAATTTTTCTTCTGAGCATGCCAATGTACAGGTAGTTCTCGGGCCTTTGAGAGGAAGTAGAATATGCTTCTACTCCAAGAGGCTTTGGAAAAAGTAACTGTTCTGTATTTTAACAATTTATCATTGAAAATATTAAGGCTCTACTCTATGCAAGTGCTCATGGGGTGGCATTGGGGGGATGAAGTGGGGAAAACTCTGAAATGTTTTGAAAGAGATGTGTAAGCCGAAAAATGGCATTTAGAATATCCTCTCGCTTTCTGCTATCCCAATGAGATGGAATCTATTTTGGTTTTCAAGATAGGTTAAGGTTATATAACTCACAGTGTTGGAAGAGCATTTTGGGCAACTATCTGAAGTATTTCATGTTGTAGTTTATGCTCATTTCCCCTTATTTCAATAGGGAGAAAAAATTAGCTGAAAGCAGGCTGTGATAGGGAAGGTCCAACAACCACAAATTGGTAAATGTTCCATCAGAGAGGAAGCTTCTTTGACACCTCTGTTTTTCTTTAACCTGCTGACAAAAGAGTTGCCCACATGCAGTGAACATGTGCTTTTGAAATAAGTATTCTTAAATGTTGAATGTTAGAAATTATTATATCTTGCTGGATTTTGGAGTGAAGGTAGAGGCGCCTACTTTTCGCCATACCTAGAAGACCTAACTCATTTCTTCCAGTACATGCAATTCAGTGTGATACAATGAGTTTAACAAAAATGTACCCAAATATTCTGTTTGAACTTTCTTCTTTCTTTCTTTTTTTAAGATCTAAAACTACATCATCAAACTACACCCTGGAAATGGAATTTTGTAATTATATTAGTAAAGTTATAATGAGGAAAGCCTATCACAAAGTGATGTAAACTGATTAGCTGGGAAAAGAGAAAAGAAGACCTGAGAAACTTCTATATGTTAAACACTAAAAAAATGATATTTAACTTTCACAGAAATTTCTCCTTTTTTGCAGATGAGGAATCAGAAGTTTAGAGATGTGGGTAAACCTTTCCAAGGTCCTACAACTAATCAGTGGCTGGGGTTATAAAGGAACCCACAGCTGTCAAACTCTGACACTAATACTCCCTCAATTCACCAGGCTACCTCACTTACTACCTAAGTGAAATCATCCTAGGGGGCTTCCTATCCACCTCCTTGCAATGACCCTAGGGGTCTGAGACATACCTGCCTCCTGACAAAGGTAATAATGTCATATCTAGGAGGGGAAGTAAATTGATTCTTGAATTAGGCTGCTTGGGCTAGTATTCCAGCTCTGCTGTTCACTCGTTGTGTAGCTTGGGGGCAAATTACCGAAACTCTTTATACTTCAGTTCCCTAATCTGTTAAAAAAAAAAAAAAAGTGGATAATACTTATATCCAACTCATAGGGTTTTGTGAATATTAAATTAAATGGAAAGATTTTGCCTAGTGCCTGGAAAAAAATAAATACTCAATATGTCTATATATTTTCCCATTCTATTTGGAGCTTATGTTATGTTTAGTTATTAATTTTTTTAGCATAAAACCACCCAGAATAAAACACGGAAGTTTCTTATGAGAGGCAAAATAAACACTTGTGAGCGTACTTAGATATAACAAAGGAGATGTGGGTAATCCTAGAGAGTATGGTAAGATGGCTGACCATTTTTTTTTTTTCCAAACAAATTAGAGATTCAAAATTAAGGAACAAGACTAGAACAGAGGTGAAAATTACGAGAAATTGCTGTGAAGCCCAGTTCCCTATAGTAATCAGTTAGCAAAGAGCTATTGAGGAGAAGGAACCAGACTGAGGCAATGTCTTTTTGTTATAGTTAAGTCCATTACTGTCATTACCCTCGGCATATTTTTAAAAAGGGGAATGTAAAAAACCCTCAATTCTGTTAAAAGTTGGGTGTCATATAGTCTCAAAAGTGAGCTATGAAATCCCGTCCTAAGCCAGAAAAAACAAGTTTGCCATCTTGCAAAAGTATTCTTAAAAAAAGAAAAAGAATTTAAAAACAACTCTTTCTTACTAATTATTTGATTTACGTTGAACATTTGAATTTTCCATTATGTGAAGGGTCTAAAGTCTTTTGCCAAGAGCAATGAAAATAGTAGGAAGGAAAAAAAAAGCCAACAAAACACCCCTTTGTATAAATTCCACTAATTTTTGCACAATTGGAACACATGTTGGTTTTCTTGCGCCAATAGAAAACATGCTGATGGAGAGACTCCATCCTGGGTATGTCAAAATAGGACCTTTTCCAAACAATTCAGACCATTTAAAATTTCTCTTCAAAATAGAAGCTTATTTTTTCTTGTTGGATTTTGCTATTCCGAGGTTGAGCTTCTGACCATGCTCCCTCTGCAACGCTGCATTTCAGGGGCATTTTATTAAGCATTTCACCTTCAGTGGTGATATCATCCCTCCCTGTTTGGGAGGCGGGGTGGGGTTAATGAAAGTAAAGGTTAGCCCTTCCTGATCTCCATAGGGGCCATGTTGTCTTAGTTTTGATCGTTTCCCCCAAATTAAGATTTCTGCGTAAACCCCCTGTGTCTGTGTTTGGCTGGCAGTTTTATGGCTGACCAAATTGTGCACTGGCCGGTGTTCTGGTTGGCTGAATGTTTATACAGGCTGTTAATCAGATCAGGGAGGGGGCCGTGGACATGGGGACTGTCTGTGTGCTGGAGCGGTCCTGTTCGCTGTCGTGTGCAAGGGCCTGCACTTTGTTACTACAAATTACATAATGACATGTTACATTTCAAAGTGTATTTTTACTTCAGGGAAAATTAAACCAATAAACAAACAACCCTGGTAGGAAAAAAAAAAAGAAAAAATAAGATCCCTGGTTTCCAGATCTTCCTTTTCGAAAAGGTTCTTAATTAAATTGTAGCTATAAACAAATCTTTGTTTTATTGCAAAGACAGCAATTGTGTATAAAAGCTATTTTTAAAAATTAGGATGTGAACGTTTGTCAGACAAGGGTCTGGTCCGTGTTATGTATTTTATGATCTGTGCAAAATGAAAAGGCAAGCTTGTGTGGTGATGGTAGATTTTCAATTTTTGATTGCTAATCCCTCTCAAATGTTGCTCCTGCCTTGCTTGAATGGAAACTGTAAACACAGGAATTACCTTAGTTTTTCCAGGTTCTGATTCAAGTAAAACTGCTTAGTGTAAGCATGAAGTTGTCGACTCTGAATTTTTGGTCGTGTAGAAAATTGGTTCGCTTATGCATACTGTCTGCATTTTAGCAACTCTTTGGAATTGTTAAAAAAAAACCCTCTAAATCAACTTTCAAACTTCTCACTACACACCTATGAATTCAACATTAATTCTTTTCTGTAAGCTGTTGAAATTAAGTATATGTTCAAGATCCAAGGTTATAGTAATACCCCTTTTGGGTAATAGTCATGCTCATATATTATTCAATTGTGCACGTATGTACTTGTGCAAACTTTTTTCAGCATAAACTATGTTATCAAAAGAGAACATGGCCTCACTTTCTTTCCCCCAGTTAAATGGAGGACTGAGAACACACATCTATTAAACTGCGTTTTAAATGAGTTATTTGATCAAATCCATTCTACCCAAGATCTGCTCTTATCAGAACAATTTGGCCTGGAATTCACTGGGTTGTCTCAGGTGTTTGGCTGCTACTAGAAATACCAGCAGCCCAGGCAACGGCTGGGTGAAAGATTGCCCCTATTATATTTTAAAAACATCCCATGATGTTTACATTTCTTAAGCAAAATTACGATGTGACTTGAGATAATTTATCAGTACAATCCACAAAATGAGAAATCACAAGATCAATTGAGATAGACAGCCCAAGTCTTCCTGTTCAGTTGATTTATTTTTAAATTCAGGATGTTTAAAGAGAAACCTTTTCCCCTGAAATCTTGGAAATAAATAATGGGGTTTTGAACCTCATAGTTAAAATGCCAGATTTCAGCAATGACTAGAAAAAGAAGAAAGGGTAGAAAAATAAAAGACGGATACATAGTGTAGATTTTTGCGGATAAGAAGGGACCATTTGAGACAATGCTATTTGCTAGCAATAGCCATGCAAATATATAACGCACCTCTATTTTATTTTGTGGCAAAGGATGCTTTCCCTAGTTCATCTTGGATTCTTGATAGTTTTGTGTGAATAATTAATTTAGATTACTTTATTACTTATGGAGGTACTCAACCCTGACCCAAATCAACCATGCACTTTTCAAGTGGTTTTGCTTTTGACTCCAGGCATCTGAGTTTAAGAACTGCTGTCTGAGACACTCTGATGGGGCTTGACCTTGAATTTAGAGGGAGCAGAAAAGACCACCCAATTTTTTTTCACTGCTGATTGAACTTGTTTTTACTGTTATCAAATAAAGAACAGTCCAAACTGAAGAGTCAGATATATTCAGGGCTTTCATTCTATGAACGACTAATCCAATAAGAAAGAAGATTTTGATCCAAGGAAAAGTAGGAATTGCCTAACAAATGTAGATATGCCCATGAATAGGTCAGATGTCCTCATCCTCATTTTGTGCTTTGCCAGCATTAGAAGTGAGGGATGGGGAAGAGGCACATCATGGCTTGTTGAATGGATGAGCGGAAACGGGCAACGTAACAATGACAACAGCGTGAGGCCTTTCGCTCTCGTTCTCTTTGATTGAATGTTCTCAATTCACCCAGGTGGACAACTTCTCTCTTCTGCCTTTTTTGCCGTCCACGTTTGCATCAAGGCTCTAGAAGTGCACCATCAGCACCGTAGCTCCTCTGCACAGATCCAGAGGAGAGAGAGAGGCTTAAGGCAGAAGGGAGGGTAAAAGTTCCATTCTCTGGTGGCAATTCAGATTTAGAAAACAGAATGAGAAAGAGTGGTGGTGGCTCTCTCTCCTTCAACTTTGAATTTAATTCTTAAAATCTATCTGCATCTATTTCTATCTGTCCATCCATCCATCCATCCATCCATCCTCCTTCTCTCTCTTTCCCTCCCTCCCCCTGCTCTTCCTTCTTCCTTCTTTTCAGAAATAAAACTAGTACTAATGCAGAAGTCTGAAATTAGACCTTAAAAACTAGTACTACTTTGTTATTTTTTTTTTAAAGAGGGGTGGAGATTTTCTTCCTTGCTTGGCTTTGACTCTCTTACTCTCTTAGGATGTTTGTCCTTAATGTGACATGTCAGAGAACCTCTTTGAAAATATTGCTGTTTAATGGGGCTAAGGGAAATAAAAGACCATTTTTAAAAAGACAAAATAAAGCTTTCTGATATGGACTTAATAGTTAATTTCTGCGGCGGTCCATGTTCATATGCATGCATGAAAATCTATTTAAAATGCTGTTTTAGAATTTAAATCATGCACACATATATAAAACTCATTTATGTGTTTTTAAATGCTGTTTAAAATTTTAAAGCATTTATATAGAGAGAGTGAGAGAGCAGGAGAGAGCACTTAATATGTACTTTAATAGCATGCAACCTGAAACATAAAAGTTTGCTTGAAAGCTTAACGGGCCCTGCAATGCAACAGACTAATCAAGTCACATTTTACATAATGTGTATGTTTACAATATGAGTGCAGCATGCAAATGTGCGATTTAGACATTTTCCTGATAGAATGAACGAGCCCACAGGTTCACCATTTCATATTCTCTTAAAAACATGAAACGCATTTTGAAAATGCTGGTTTAAATGGGCATTATTAAGTCTTTATCAGTTCTGAGCATTTCAGCCTTTTGCATCCAGAAATTTTGCAATCTGACAGAATAAGAAATGCATTTACATGGCCTAAGCTCTTAAATTGTCCCTTTCAATTAATGCCCCATCATGGAGCAATCTGGAAACCATTACTCAGTAACTCTTCATTATAATTGCTTGCAGCTGAGTATCCAGCCCTTGGTAATATAAGAATAAAAGAAAACTCAGTTAGTAACAAGTGCAATTGATTCCATTCAGAATTCCCTTGGTGCTTTGCCACGTTTGGCCTGCATAAGAGGAAACACAAGGTTTTTTTTTTTTTTTTCTTCTGGGGCCAGGAAATGAATTGGCAGACATAAGATGGTTTGTGTGGTGTGCGCCTTCATTTTTCAGCTGGTCCTTGTTAAAAATGAGACGGTGGGGCTCCTGCTTTCTCCCCCATCGGCTACATTTTTTTTTTTTTTTTGGAGGGCTTTTCTGGTAACAGATAAAACTACAAAACTTCAATTTGCTGCAAACTAACAGCATCCAGAAACTGTCACCTTCCGAGGCCATGGACGATCCTGGGACTTAACTGCTGCTAAGGAGTGGGTTTTAGAATTTTATTCACTCCTGCCTTGATCCTGCCTTTACGACAGCAAAGTCCCGGGTGCGTTCCATACAGGTGGAGAGTGTATATGTGTTTGGAGGCTATCAATCACCAACTCCAGAAATGTGAAGCACTAAATGACTATAGACGAAAATGTGAGAATGTGAGGTGGTGAACTATCCCCAATCTCCTCCAGCCCCCCGCCCCCGAAAAGCAAGGACTCAGCTTTTCAAATGGTGAAGGGTAATGTTCTTATCACTCCTTCCCCTCAGATGAGGCAGCTCAGCGCTGACACTGAGACCCGATGTCCAGCACCGAGCGCCCTAGATTCTGAGCGCTAGGGACTAGGCGGTTGGGACAGCCAGTTCATAACATCCTCTCACTGTCCCCCCTTCACCCACAGACGACTGAGGCCAGGTGTCAAGGACACTCAACTTCATAAATTAAAAGTGGTGTAAACTACAAAATGCATTTTTAATTATAAAAAGAATTAATATTCAGCACAGAAAAGTTGAATCCAATAAAACTCTGCTTTTAATTTTTGCCTTTATCATAATAGGGGGGGAAAAAACCCTCTCAGGTTAAATGGCATTTCATTTTAACTTGTTGTAGAAAGAAGATTGTAAAATCTCCTGTGACCGATATAAATTGTGATAAATATTTTAGCGTATTTCTTGTATTCTGTCTGTGCATTTTATTTGGGGGGGTGTTTTTTATATTAGTATGATTATTCTGTTTTTTCCTACCCTTTTGTAAACTTAAAAAAATTGCTATTACAGTTATTACTAATGATATGATTTAAGACCCCTCATTGGGATTTTTAAACAAGAGAAAAGCCTGTCATACCCACCTTCCAACAAGAGCAATAGAAGGACTAAAAGTCTTGACCTTGGGAAGCTGGGATTTCATATGAACAGGAGCTAATACACTATCAGTGCTGGAACCCAAAAGCACTATTTTCCCAAATTCTCAAACTTTACAGCAATTAAAGGGAACTACAATCAAGCCTTAAGGGAGAGAAATTTTCTATTAATAAATAAATTACAATGAATACTTAGAGGTAGGTTTCATGAGGGCAGGGAGAATTGGGTTGTTTTGTGTGTGCCTGATTTCACATTTTCCTATTAAAGAGACACAAAACAATCAACTGAGTGATCTTGAATTGATGATGATTAAAAATCATCAATTTCTCTGTTACTACTTTCAATTTCCCCCCCAGTTTCATCTCTTTAGGTATGAAGAAATGCAGCCTATTAAAATCTGGATTAATAAAAATCCTTAATCAACCATTTTTTTAAAAAAAGATGTAATAAAATCTGCTGATGTCTAATAACCTTGTCCAGTGACTATGAATTCAGGCCAGTTATTATAATTATATTAGTGATTCCCAACCTAGGGATGGGTTTGGGGTTAGGAGTGGGATAGGAGTGAAATTCGGTAAAGATGTATCTGGTAGCTTAGAGTTCTATGTCTGAAATAATCAATCCCCAAATTCTGGGGGACTCTGGCCAAAGGGGCATGCAGTTACTCGCATGTCCAGCAATTTTCCCTGGGAAGGGCTCCTCAGTCCTTTAAGGGAGCCTGTCATGGATGGGTCAGATTCCTTCATAAGTCAATCAGACATGTCTGCTCGGTTCTCTGGGGCTTTGTTTCAGGTTTTCAACACCTTTATTCAAGTTCTCTCTTTCTTCCCCCCGAGGCTATATTTAAGCAATCTCCCTTTCGAATCAATCAACAGATTTTTCTTGAGGTCTAATTGAGAGGAATTTTCCACCCCTGCCTGCTGATTAGTAATGTCTGTGGCTGACTTCCTAAGACCAAATTCTTGATTGTTTTAAAATTTATTTTTATTTCTTTATTTTTTGTAGAGATGGGGTCTTGCTATTTTGCCCATGCTGGTCTCAAACTCCTGGGCTCAAGTGATCCTCTTGCCTTGGCCTCCCAAAGTGCTGGGATTACAGGCAGTGAGCCACGGAGCCCAGCCATAAATTCTTGAATTTTTAATGACTTTTAAAAATCTCTGTAAAAGTGAGCACTGTGGCTCATGCCTATTATCCCAGAGCTTTGGGAGGCCTATAATCCCAGCACGTTGGGAGGCAGAGATGGGAGGATAGCTTGAGGCCAGGAATTCGAGACCAGCCTGAGCAAAAGCAAGAAGGAGACACCGTCTCTACAAAAAAACAGGAAAATTAGCTAGGCTGTTGGCATGTGCCTGTAGTCCCAGCTACTCCGGAGGCTGAGGCAGGAGGATCGCTTGAGCCCAGGAGTTTGAAGTTGCAGTGAGCTATGATGACATCACTGCACTCTAACCCGGGTGACAGAGTGAGACCCTATCTCAAAAAACAAAAACAAAAACAAAAACAAAACCTCTTTTCCAAGAAAATTATATCTAGTAATGTTGAGTAATTGAAAATGATGAGAAAAAAAACCCCATACTTTTGGAAGGTGAGGTAAATTCTCACTTTTCACTGTAGATTGAAATTATCTTGTTTATCTGTATTCCTAGTGATATGTTCTTAATGTGGATTGTTTTATTTTACTACTGCACATGGAAGTCCTATGACAGGAAATGTACCCACGGACAAGGGGAGTGTAGCAGTAATAGCTGGCTCTCAGTTATCTGTAGAAAGGTAGACTTGCAGAGGTTGCACACTGGAGGCCCCACGGGCATCCACCATCAGATGTGTTTGGTTAGGCCAGCAAAGTATTTTTAAAAGCATGAATTGGTTTTCATCATCTCAGAATCGGGATAATTCATAGAGAAATATTGTTTCCTGCTTCTTTTGAAAATCAGTAGATCTGGCAACAGCGGGCCCCCATTTGGCCTGGCAGCCGTGACCAGGCAAGGGGAGTGGCAGCCAATTCGGATGGGGCAGGTGCTCCTCAGTTTGCCCCCAGCCTCCACCCAGCCGGCTTCACTCTTCATGACCTTGTTGACCCCTGTCTGCCTTTGAGTATGAGACCTCCACCATGTTTTAGAGCTACTTGAATTTCCCAATTGCCCTCCCATTCATCCTCGATGACAAAACTCTCCTTTTTAATGCTGCTTTATAGACACTTGGGTGTTGACTATGAACTAAGACCTTCATGATCAACTTGGAATCGAATGTCTCTCAGGAGAGAATATCAAGAGGATCTGGAGGAGGCCCCACGTCATTCACGGAAGGAAGGAGACAGCTTCTTTTATTTCCTCTTCCTGCCCACTGGCTGTGAAGATAATAATCGGTTAAAGAAACATGAGATAGGAGGCCAGGGAATAAAAGAAAAAGCAAAGCAAGAAGTGTGACAAATCCTCAAATGCATTTGGAGCTGTTAAATTGCGTAGAGCACTATAATAACGTCACAGAAATTTTATCCGAAGATTTGAGCACTAGGCATTCTAGTGCTAAGCACTCACTTCACAAAATGATCCAGATGATTTGCCCCCCCGCCCCCGCCATGGAGACCGTAGGCCTCTAGTAAGGTCTCTCACCCAAGCAATGAAACATTTCTGTGGTAGGCTAGACTGCGGCCCTCGGCTCCACGAGAGAGGAAGTTCATCAGGTCCTCAGTCTCTTTTGGGATCCAGTTCATTCTGTGTTAGGGATAAAGAGTGAACCCACTTATAGTGGCCCTCCTCAAGAAAGTAGAACCTAAAGGGGAACACACAGCCCTTTCCTTGACCCATCTCTATTTCTTGGCCTTTGCAATGTGGTCTGGGAAGAAGAGGAGATTGTGCATTTGTGAATTCTCCCAGCTTCCAGATCCCTTCTCTCCATGGAGTCCCAAAATCCAGTTTGGATTGGCAAATCTGGCTGAATGATGACCAGATCAAATCTGAGAACTCTTTCTCAGTGTTAAAGGTTTCCAGCCTTTAGCATCCATAAAAGCAAACAAGATAAAGTTACATTTAAAATAGGAACAGTAGGGAAAACGTTCTCCCAGGGTTTACCATAAAAATCAAATTACTCCCAGGACCTTAGTGACTGTTAACTCTCTGGGTTTCTTGTATCACACAGAGTCATTACTCCAAAAGAGTCTTTCTCACAGTTCTCCAGACATTTTGTTGTCTGTGCTCTCTGGGCATCTGGGCACGCACGTACCGCCTGGGTCCACACCACGCACGGTGCTGACATTTCACAGTTGCTAACAAAAGAGATGACACCAGAAAACTGTTTTGCCCAGATCAGCAAAATCAAACTCCTTAGATAAACCTCCTTCTGATGCTGGGGACCAGGGAAAGAAAGAGTAAAAAGTAAGTGACTTGGCAGGTCTATAGCAAAACACCAGCTGTGGACTAAGGAGGTGCTAAAATTTTGTGGGCTACCTACTGGTTACATCTCTGAGTTTCTCACTGTGCATGCCTAACTTCCTGTCACGTCTGTTTAATTGTTTTAAATGTATGCACACATGTCAATGGTAACCGAGGAGCTATTATTTCTTGATAATACATTTTGTCACATGTTTTCCTTTCCTCTCTTCTCTTAGAAGATGCTCCCATGGGCAGGCCCAGGATTTCCCTTACTAAGAAGTCAGAAAACCAGGGATGAGAAAGCTCCTACTCAGCAGGTCAGCTGTGTTTCAGTCCTATCTCCATCTTCCATTGGTGACAATGTCCAAAAGGACCTAAAAGCCATTGTAGCAGAGGTTGCTGGAGAATTACCAAAACCTACTTCCTCTTCCTTCCAGGCTTACACTGCCAACTGCATCTTCCAGCCTCCATTGCAATTGAGTGGTATGTGACTGGGCTTGGGCCTGGGAGACATCAGTGGTTGCACGATTCCCAGGCCTGGCCGTTTCAACCTCCCACATGAGGTTCTCTGTGCTCATTGTCCCTTCAGCTGGCTAGGGTAGAAATGACTTCCAGAATGACTCTGGGAGTTACCTGATGGAGATGCTGAGCCACAAGATGGAAGGGATCTGGGTCCCCAGATCATCAGATGGAGGGGAGTTCCCAATCAGGAAGAATCTCACTGGGCTGTGACATGAGTGAAAAATAATCTTCTGTCTTCTTGAGCTATTGAGATTACTTTGAAAACTACGAACATTTATCTGGGACTTTCTAGAAAAAGGAGATAAGGAAGTAAGGCCCAGGAACAACCTGTAGAACCTGGAGAATGGTGCTTATTATGGATGGAGAAGGAATAAAGAGCCACAGGTCCTCCACAATCTTCCATCTGGATTACCATCTGGAGCAGAAGAATAATATCCAGAGTGAATCAGTCAGGGCACACAATATATTCTCCAAATATGAAATGCTTGTAGCTTGGAGAGATTGATATCTCTCCAGGTAATCAGACATTAACAATACTGTGGATGTTCACTTGGGAAATGTCAGAGTTCCAGATTGTAAAATTCTTGGAAAAGCTTGCAATTGGCACAGAATGGAACATAGAATCTATCATTAGATATGTCCCAGAATTACAATGTATTCTTAGAAAACTAGAAAATAAGTTATGCTTTCACGAAAACACTCAACAGTTTCCTCACTTTGAAGGGAAGAAACTACGGGGATAAAACAATTAGAGACTTGAATTACTTTGACATTATTATTGTAGAATGTCTTTCCTGAATAATTGGACCTTCTTATAGATATATCACTTTGCAACCCTGAGATAATATTGAATTTGCAAGAATGCTTTTCCAGAGGCCACTGTACTCCTGTGAGACAGTATTTATGAAAATAGTCACCATGTGTGTGGTGGTATCTGTTTGGGATAGCATGAACCCCTCACTACTCCCAGCTTTGGAAAACTAAAAGACACTAAGGAAAATACTTCCACTTTCGAATATTGGGAAAATAATCCTTTATTTAAGAAACACTGTTGGTTAGAAGTCCCTCGATCTGGCCTGTAACCAGCCTCCAGGGGTTCCTATGAGTGCTAAAGTTTGAGAACCACTGTGCTAAAGTGTACGTGAAGTAGGAGGCCTAATTTTGCTGTTCTTGCAGATGACTTTGGTCTGCCTGCCCCTTCACAGCATCCGTGGTCATTTATTTAAATGCTAGAGAAAAATCTAGCAGGGCTGATTTTACCGAGAGGCAGTATATCCATCTTCAACAGGCACCGTCCTAAGTGATTTTCAAGGATAATTTTGACCATGGTCATTTTCACCTTACTGTGATCCCTTTGAGCCCCAGGCAGATCCTATTCCACTAGTCCCCCTCTACCCAGCCCCCACCGCAGCTCACCATCCTGGCTGGCTTCCCATCAAGAAAACTCCTGCCTAGGTAGCCCGGTACACACTTAGCCCTTCTCATTTTCCTTGGTAGAGGCTTTGCCATACAATGAAGATTGACTACTATATTCAGCTAAAACTCCAGCTACATGACCCACAACACAGAAGATTTTTGAAGGGTTCAAATCTCCTTTTTCTACTTTTCAGAGTGCTTTAAAACACAATTGAGTTTCTCACTGCAGTTGTACTCCTCACTTGGGATGATCATCCTGCATCATAGTTCGCTATTATTAAAAATCTTTCTGTCTCATTATGAGCCTAGAGGTCCCAGGAGAGAGGCAGATCTAAGAATCCTATTCAAGTCCAAAAGTAACATGGAGAAAGCATTTTTCTGTGCCCCGTAGAAATAAAGGCTCAGACTGTTGCTCAGGGAAAATGCAAGAGAGCCCTGTTTATTTTGCTGATGTGGAAGACAAGGAGGATTTGCACTAAACAGTGCTTTTTGTATGTGGGGGCCAATCTGCCCTACGTGATCCCCCCACATGTGGTAGTGCAGTCTGCTTTGTTGGCTTTAACCACATTCCACTGATCGAAATGGGAGGATTGGAAAGTGGTGAGGAGCAGAGAGAGAGAGCTGAAGCTGACGGAGTGTTGAGTGTTATGGCCTGTCTGGCCCCTGTTGTCGCGCACAGATATTACACTTTGCAATTGCCATCGAAGGTCAGAAGTTGCACTGATGATAGCTCCATAGGGATCTAGAGAAGGCCACCTACACAAAGGTCTCCAGCGGGATCCCTCTTTATGTCCACTGCCCAATAAGAAACCGATAGCAGGATAAGATTTATGAGTTGGGGGGCAAAAGATAAATGATCTCGGTCTCTGGATGCTTTAAGAGCAAATTTTTGTTCATCGTGAGGTTAAAATTGATCTCTCCATTGACTTTTGTATGAGACGGGCTCAAGTTAATGATGTTAGGCAATCAATGAGAAGAGGCTGTACATGAAGAATTAAAAACCACAATAATGGATTGCTGTGGCCAAAGCCTCCTCGTAGCAAGAAATTAGTGAGGGTTGGTCACGCTCAAGGACGGCTGGCCCAGGAGCCATCTCCCCTGGCTCTGACACTCTGGCAGACTCTATTACAGGCCTGAGAAGCGTGACTCACAAAGTGAGCCCTCTCACAGTTGTATTTCTTTTCACGGAGATTCTGATTTCTCTGTCTGTGCTGGCATTTCCTGCCTTTGTAACTTGCCTTTTGCCTCTAAGGAACAACTCCCAGGGTGCTGTTTGTTATAATTAGCTCCCACGATCAGTTCTTCCTGTTTCAGCCCGTATGAGAGGACTGGGCCTTGTTGGAGCCCACTGAGAGGAACTGAGCATTGCTGACCACACCCTTTCCCGGACTCTTCACATATGTTAGGCCACTAGCCACCCCATGTAACTGCTGAACATCCCAGGGCATCTGGATCCATGAGGTTGACAGTGCCATCTCACCCCAGCAAACACGTGGAGAAGAATACCAGGGCCTTAAATTAGACCTCATTACCTAGCCAGTTGGGCTGTCCGGCTCTCCTGCACATAATAATGAGGTCTGATTTATTGTAATCATTATTCAGGCATTACAGGTCACTAAATAACATGCTCTGCCCACACATGTCTTCTGAGCTAATAAATATCCTGAGAGGAAACATTCTTGAGGGTGTGAGTCTCAGGTTTGGATTGGTAACTCCAGGCTCATTAATTGGGTGAAGGCACTTTGCCTATTGCTTGCAAAATCTCTGGATGGGAAAAGTCTAATTAACAACCTTGGGGAGGGATGTGAGTGAGAGGGGAGAGACTGCTGGATTCTTTGACCCAGGGGACATGTGCCAAGGTGGGCCTCACTGGTGGAGGGGGCAGGGCTGAAGCTGACCCCAGGTGAGTCAACTGTAGCACCAACTCCGTTCCATCTCATGCAAGGCCTTTCAGGGGCTGGGCAGGGGGCAGGGGAGTCCTCCCTCGCCTCCTTGCACTGTGTACTCCCGACATATCTCTTAGGAGTGCCCTGTCATGTCACTCTTGCTCACCTCTGGGCCTTTGCACATGCTGCCTAGAAAGCCTAAGCCATTCCCACTTCCTCTTATATGTGGTATTATCATGTTTAGAGACTCAGGTTAGATGTCATCTCCACCAGAAAGAATTCCAAGACCCTATAATACTAAGTAATGACTCTCATACAGTGTATTTTGTGGTATGGTTTTTATTGACTTGTCTGTGTTCTCCACTAGACTGTAAGCCCCTCAAGGGCCCAGTCTGGATCTCACGGATTGCTGTATTCCTAATGCCTGGAGCAGCACCTGGGACATGGCAGGTGTTACTATTTGCTTGGTGGATGAAAAAATAAATGCCTGTGTGAAAGGGAAGAAGGGTACTGAAAGCAACACCATAAACGTAGTGGTGGGTAGTAGAGGGTGGTGACTTCCCAGGCAATCTCCAGTCATGGAGAAGAGGCCCCTAGCCACCCCGGATATCACCATTCTGAGCCTCTCATCATCCAGACACACATCAAATTGGAAATTTCCCAAAGGAAGAAAATCTTGTATCCCTCAGAGCCTACCGTGGGTCTCGATACACATTAGGTGCTCATTAAATGCTGGATTAAGCTACTGGCACTAGCAGGCAGCCTTGGCCACTCACTGGAGCTGGGGCTGCTTTCCATGAAGTGAGGGGAGAATGTGGCTTGTGGCTGAGGAGATGGTGGCTTCTTTTTGGCCCTACCCCCAAGCAGAGCTTTGCAGGTAGGCAGGGGAGAAGGGGGCTCTGGCGGGGTTAACTGCTCTCTCTAAGTCCGGCTGCAGCAGGTCAACATTGGAACACCTGGTTATAGGCTTTTCCTTGCATGGTCTCAAATCATATAGTATTGAGGTTTCAGCTTTGGACATAATACAATTATAAGAAAATGACAGCATCAATGGATTGTCACAAGTCCTAGTTTGCTAACATCCATATTTATTATTTTTTAAATTGCAATTTTTTAAAAGGCCTATTTGCCTCAAGGAAGACACTGGGAGTGTGAAAAAAGGATTAAAAATAATTCTTTTTTTCTAACTCATAATTGCAAAGTGTGTAACCGGTAAATAGTAAGTAAACCTGACCATATATCTACATTATTTATGGGAATAATTTAGGATTATTTGTTTTATAGAAAATTTGTTGGAATGCTTTAGAAATTACTGAAATTAAATGAAATAAAGCTCCTTGAATTATCCATGAGTGCAGCCTCACATAATCAATACTTTAGCCATTCTGGGATGACATTACATCTCAAGACTATTTTCTAACTTAATAAGATTAGAAATAATAAACTGATATTATTTCTTTGTGAATTGGGGCCTCTGACCTGGTAATTTAATGCCTTTATTATTGCACTAGGAGAACGCAGAGAGACCCACTGAGACCCACGTACTCGCAGCTACGTTCTGTCCAAGTGATAGCCAATTCCTCTTGCTTTCTTTGGATGGCGAGTTATGTGCGGTTGAGGAATATTCTTAACTTACTTTTAAAATGCTCTGAACGTTATTTTCAGGAGAGTAGTGTATATATTCAAAATGGAAAACTTTTATTGACTCAATAACAGAAACCAGTAGAAAAGAAGATGACTTATTCCAGAATTGTATTTTTCAGGATATTTTCATGCTGGCCAAGAGGTAAGCTCTGTAATGTGGCCATGAGAGTTTGTTTTTGTCCAGCCTGGGCTTGATTCAACTGTTGCGGTTCATGCTGCTATCTGGGAGAAAACAAAGGAAAGGGTGTTAATATCTGAAAGTGCTGTGGGGCCTGAGGGCTGGATTCTTATCCTATTTTCTCATGAGTTCTGCTCCTGCCCCTTCTGAGTTGAGGAGTCTCTTGAGTCTGCCCGTGTTAAAGAACTTTCTCATGAACCTTTGCCATTGCCTGTGCAGCTCGAAGGGAATTTCCTCCCCTGCTTAAAATATACCGGGCCCACATCTCTGCCCAGGAGACTTGTCAAAGCCCCTTCTGTGAGGCCTGTTCCCAGAGAGTCACCTGTGGTGAGAAACGAATGGAGGACTTGATTCCCAAGGCTGTGAACCAGACTCTAAATTGGAAAATGCAATGAAGTGGATGAGAACATCCAACGTGAGGATCATCCTGACTAGGAATAGCTGGGCTAAAAGGAGACCGAACATGCTCTATTTAGGGAGCGCCATTTAAAATGCCGAACGCTAAGGGCAGGAGGCAGTTATGAATTCTTTAATTGCCCAGGACAGTAGGAAATTGAAGTCTCTCTGGGAGAATGAAAATTATCTGGCCACTGGGTCTGTTGCCTGTGGGTGACTTGCAGAAACAGCTCTGTCATTGGGAAGCTCTATTGGAAGTCATGTGACAGAGCTGACTTGGGCCCGGTTAATTTTGGACGATGCAACAGTAATAACCCTGGCAGCCCCCTGTGCTCCAGATGCTATTGTGAGTGTTGTGCATTCACTGCCTCATTTCCTCCTTAAGTAAGCCACAACAGTGTGAAGTAGCCACATTTAAATACTCGATGAGACTGTGGCTTGCCCACAGTCATGCAGGTGGAAAGGGTAGAGTTGGGCCTCAAATCCAGGTTGCCTCTCTCGAAAGTCAGGTGCTCATGACTACTAACTCTATCATTTGGCCATGCCAGAAAGATGCGAGAAAGGATCATGAATGTATAGCACTACCTCAGAATCAGTTGCTTTCTGGGGGAAATAGTTTATTTTGTTCTATCTCTCTCTCACATAATTGGCCCCAGTTTTATAGACTGTGGCACAGTGTTTTTGAAATATTACAAATAGGAAGCTAGTTATTACTCAAAAGCAGTGCCTGGAAGTGGTTGGAAATGGTTGTGCTGGATGAACCCTCACAGTCAGCATAAAGCATTAACATAAGATCTGAGCTGGGGTGCATTTTCCTGAGGCCCCAGGGATACCTTTACCCATGGGAACTGGAATATAGGAGGGAAGGTGCTTGGTTAGTTACTTATTCCATTGCAATATCTTCTCAAAGGTAATAGACCCCACTAAGGAACACTGAACAAATGGCCTCTAAATCGACAATCAGAGACTAAGAATACCACATGGCTATGAGAACAGTGGAAGAGATTCATAATTAATCATTTTGCAATGAGTACAAAATTGGAGATTCAAATAGTAATGATGACTGTGACAGACATTTATTGAGTGCTTACTATGAATCGGACACTATTTGAAATTCTTTATGTGCCATGTCAGCTCGTTGCATTCTTATAGCAACTTTGTGAAATAAATGTTATTGTGCAATTTATTTCTGTCCATATCCTATTGTCTGGAGTGAGTCACATGGCACAACTAGCTGCACGGGAGGCTCAAGCTGAGTGGTCAGTGCCCAGAGTTTTATCATTGTGTTATTAAAATAAACAGGAAGAATGAATCCAGGAGGACAGTGAACATTTCTGCCCACCCCCCACCCCATTGAGCAATGAACTTATTCTTGGAATGGCCCAAGAAAAGAGGCCTTTCTTGTCCTCTCCTCTGTCTAGATTTCTAGAAAATGAGTGCATAAAAACTTGATTTTACAGAGGTTACTAATTTAACTCAGGTGCTGGGTGCTCTGAATAGATAAAAGATGGGAAAGGATGAGTGAGGGAGATGAACAAATTTGAGCATCGCCTCTTCTATAAACTTTCTTTCTTTGGGAAGAACCAATACTTTTGTCCATGAAGCACTCACAGCTCTTTGTCTGATTATAGAAGTTATAGAATTTGTTCATTTGTTTATTTGACAAGTATTTATTGAAAGCCCATGATACATCAGGCCCTGGGTCTACAAAGACACACAAGATTAGATAAGATCCTTGCTGTTAAGGAGTTTGTGTTCTGTTTGGAGGAGACAGTGATCAACAAGAAAGTAAGTGGACAGGTAACTACAGAAGATGATAGATACTACAAAGGAAGAACACAAATAAAACCACCCAAAACTCAGTAGCTTGTAATAACAAGCATTCATTTTTCTCGCTTACCAGCTACATAATTTGGGGGCCTAGCTCAAAACAAAAATGTAGGGCTCCTTGTTAAAAATATTTAAAAGTTTCAAAACAGTAACAGGAGAGCATTCAACCAAGCATGGAGACCTAAGCAAGGAGCCTTGTACAACTGCACAGATTAAGCACCCACGAAGCTGGCTCTGTTTGCAGGTATGTGGGTTGGCGGGGCTTTGCTCCAGGCTTTGGGTTGGGCTCAAATCTGCTCCACATGTCTCTAAATTTTCTTTGAAGCAGGAGCCACTGGAGCATCGCATCTCATGGCAGGTCAGAGGAGCATAAGGAGCATGCCAATCTGCACAAGTGCCTCTGCTTTGGTGATCTCTGTTAACATCCTATTGGCCAAAGGAATCATGTGGCCAATTTCAAAGTCAAGAGGTGGAGAAGTATACACCTCCCACCAAGAAGGCATGGCAAGGGTGTGGATGTAAAATTCTATTAAAGATGGAGTGAAGGATGGACAGCAGTGGTATGAGTGTGACGGGGAGCAATTGATTTTAAGAATGGAAATGACGTTCTGTTTATATTGATGAAAGATCATTCGGGCTATTATAGGGAAATGAATTGTAAAGGGCAAGAGTGGAAGCAGGGAGACCAATGAGACAAAGAGAAAGACGCTGGCTTGGATGAAAGTGGTAGAAATGGAGGTGGAGATGAAGGATATTATGATTTAGGGGTAGACCCAATGGGACCTGCTGCTGGGTTGGGTGGTGAGCAAAAGAGATGAATGAACAAAAACTCTTATTTTTTGATTTGAGCACCAGGGTGAATTGTGGGGCCATTTATAGATGGGGAGGAGGCGGGGGTGGGTATTAATTAGTGGGTCTGTGTCCTCAGCCAGACTACAAGCTGCATAAGGAAGAGACTACATTTTATTCATCTCTGAATTTCTAGAGACCTGTACAGTATTTGTCATAAAGCAGGTGCCTGATAAATCAACCAAGGGAGGAAGGAAGCAGATGTTTAGTACAGTGAGGGACATCTACAGTGCTTCATTCATTCAATTAATTCAACAGCTATGTATTGATCATAGCCCCTGTAGTTCATTCCAATACCACTTATTGATCATCTACCATGTGCAAGGCCATGTAGTAGATGGTGGTGAGTAGAAATGATCACAGTGCCTGACCTCAGGGAGGTGATGGTCTAGTGGAAGAATCAGATAGGAAGACCCAATATTACAACACAGGATGAGAAGAGTGTGCGCAAGGAGCTGTGGAAGCAGAAATGGAGGTCCCAAATGCAGCCTCCTGTTTAGAATTCCAGGAAATCTTTCCTAAGAAAGTGATGCTTGAACTGAGTCTTCAAAGAAATTAGGAGTCAGTCCATAGAAAAGGCTAGGAATGGTGTTATAGGCACAAGAACAGCATGTGAGATGGCTCAGAGGCTTGGCTGGTATGATATATTTGGGGACATGCAAGCAGCTGAACCCTGGGAATGCAAGGTGAGTTTGGAGAAGAAGGCCAAGGCCAATCACAAAGGGCTCGGCATTTCATGCACTGTGCTTGGGGCTACAGTTTGCTGATAGGATTTTAAGTAAGTGAGTGACATGGTTTCTGTTTGGGGAAGATGCTTCTTGGAGCACAGTGGTGGATAGATTGGGGTTGGAAGAGACTGGAAGCGGAGAGATGGGAGCTCTCAGGTGAAAGGTTGTAGCATCCCAGCCCAAGGCCATGGCGGTGGAAATGGGGAGAGGTGGGTGGTGTGAATGACATCAAGAACAGTGAATCTATAGCATAACTATCTGTGCTGGACAGGGGACAGCGAGGCATTGAGGATGATTTCCAGGTTTCTGGTGGGTGACTGCATGGAGGGGAATACAGCCATTCACAGCAGTGCAGACCATACTGGGGAAAGGGTTTGGCCTGCAGAAGCTCATTGAGCCAGAACCCCATTTGATAGGCCCTACAGACATCATCAGAGAGAATTCAGCAAAGTAGCTGTTCCAGGTGCACGGTGTCAGGTGAATGCTGCTTTCATGGGCTCCCTTGATCCTGGCACTTGTAAAACCTGAAGTTAACCCTAGAGAGGAATCTCCCTCGAAATCCAGAGCATGTGGAGTTATTATCTCCTTTCCTCTGTGCAGCCGGTGGAAAGCCTGGTCAAGGGTATTTCTGCTCTAAGGGTGATTACGCAGCACTCTGGGATGTGATGCACTGTGGCAATGGCTAGACTCAAAGCAAACAACTTCAGAACTATTGACATTTTGGGCCTGTGCAATTCTTTGTTGTGGGGGCTGTCCTGTGCATTGTAGGGTGTCTAGCAGCATCCCTGGCCTCTACCCACTAGATGCCAGTAGCAAATCCCCTGCTATGACAACCAAAAGTTACTCTAGACATTGCTAATGTCCCCTGGGGGCAGGTGTCTGGGAACAACTCTTATCCTGCCTTGGCCTGTCTCAGCTACAAAAATAATAGTATTAATAAATACAGCTAAACACGTATTGAGTATTTTTCCAGGTACTCTGCTAAGAACATTACTCGAATTATTTAATTTCAAAACAAAACTCAATGCAGAAGGTTCTATTTGTTTCCCATTGTACAGTAGAGGAAACCAAGGCACACAACTGTTCCACTCTAGTGCTGAGAATATCAAGTGGTTTTCTTGCCACTATATTCTAGGTTAACTTCAACCCCACCACCTAGAGAGCTCAAGAAGCGGCCCAGTAATGGGCCTATATCCCATGGAAAAATTGACAGTGGATCCCTGAATATTTATTACATTTTACAAACACTCACTGTATGCCAGGTGCTGATACAAGCACTTTTCCATGTTAACTCCTTTAATTCTTATAACAAGCCAGTGGGGAAGGTCCTATTATCACTTCCATTCTGTGGATGAGGAAATGGAAACAGAGAAGTTGAGTGACTTGCCTGAGGTTACACGACTAATAAGTGTCAGAGCCGGGGTTCAAACCCATGTGGTCTGGCTCCAGACTCCGGTTCTCACCTAGTACACTACCCTGGTGCCTGGTAGCAGCTGGGGCCCATTGTGCCATTGGGTTTGGGAGAACATTCAGTAGCCAAGAGCAAGCCAGGAAGGGGGGTGGTAGATGGGTCTTTGGAACACAATCAGGACATAGAACACGTACAGATGCATTAGAGTTCATCACGAGGGCATTTGAGTCCCTTCCCACCTGCAACCCTCCCCTCCCCAGGCCCTTGTGGCTCCCGAAGATCCCAGAGAGTTGGATCACGTTTGTGGGAGCACCCATGGCTCTGATTCCATCCCTCTGGTCTTTAGCCCACGCGCAGGCAAGGCTGCCCCACATTCCAGCTTCACCAGCCACCTCTTTGTAACTAAGGAGGCAACACTTTCTCTATTGCCACCTCTATTGGGGGAGCAGCTAAACCTGCTGTGAGCACAGAGACAAGCCAGGAAATGGAAAGGTGGCCACACAGGTACTGGCTTGGCAGGCTGGACAGAAATGCAGATGTGGTGGGCAGCAGGCCATGACAGGCTGGTGACCACAGGGCTTAGCTAACATCGGGAGAAGCAAAACAGTCACAGCACAGCCTCCAAAGGGGCTGACAGGGTGCTGACAAGGAGGCTGGCAGTGGCTCTATCAAAGCAGGCCCAAAAGACCCCCTGCCCAGCTTGGGATGACCTGGGAGGGGGCCCTTCCACATTAACCTAATCTGTGACCCAAACAAACCTAAGCCAAGCTTTCAGCAGGCTAAAAAGAAGACATTTTTCAGATCATCATGGCAGTTCTTTCCAGATTTCTATACCCTGCCCAGTCCTGTGACGGTTCAACTGTCTTGGAATAAAACTCAGAGGTGGCGTCTGCGATCCTGTTGGAGCTGGCCCCACAGAAAGCAGGGAAGAGTCAACAATCCATGAGGTTTCTTCTCTTTGAAGTGTCTCACTGTGGTTTCAAGACTGGAAAGGTGTGAAAAGGTCTGAGTAAATAGCTGAGCATTGTGGGCTGTGCTCCCTCGAGCTCCCCAGGAAGGCTCACAAACGGCACCCAGCCTGGCTCTCCGTGGTGCCCAAGCAATTTGTTAAAATGTTTTAAAAGTCACTTCCCCAACTAATATGTATCAAGAAAGACTCTGTTTAAGACAGTAAGCTGAGGGGTGGAGGGGATGCTAGTAGACAAGGCATATGAGAATGACAAAGCCATGGCCCTCCCTGAAGGGGTCTAATGGTCCAAACACCAACCCCTGTGTGAGTAGATGGCTCGTCTCTGCTGTTAGTTATACTCAGAAAGTTGACTGCCAATGACATGTAATTTCTCTAAAAACAGAATTAATTCACTCTAATAATTGCCCCCATGAGACGGTTGGTTACCCTCGACAAGTGGATGCCCCAGTGGACATCTCCTTGAGCTCAGGAAAGAAGATGAGGGAACAGAGGCAGCATGTCCCTACTTAGAAGACTGGCCATTGTCTATAGAGTGCTTTGCTGCCAAAGTCACACTTTCACCTGTGTAGAAGATCTCATCGAATCATTGTAACAACTTCATGGCTGAGCTAGAGCAGAGCCTGTGGCGTTATCCATACAAAGACGGTGGCAACAATAGTAAATCAGACCATCTATTGGATACTTACAATGTGCAGGCCACTGGGCCCATTATTCTATGAATAGTTGCTTGTTTAATCCTCACAACAACCCTATGAGGAAGGTAACTTTCTCACTATTTTGTTGATAAAGAACATGAGGCTCAAAGAGTGATTTTAGTGAGGGGCAGAGCTAGGATTTGAACTCAGGTCTGGCTGACTCTAAGCCCTTGCTCACAGGCACTAAAATTGGTCTACAAGGTGTTCATAAATTCCCAAAGGTACACAGCTGGCAATGCAGGACCCTGAGCTCCTGCCTCCTGTACCAGGACCCTTCCCCTTGCTCATACTTGGCCTGACTGAGTCTCTCAGAGTAGGTGGTTTCTAACTGTTCTCATCCCACCCTGCTGCTCTCCTACCCCCTCTGCCCAGACGTGGACAGCTTCCTTTCTGTGTACACTAATGAGCTCTCTATGCCCAGGCAGTGGCTTCGGGTGCCAGACGTTAGGGCCACAGTGGGAATTAGCCGGGAACACAGGCATCTCCTGTTTGTTTTGGGAAGGCACCAATTCTGGACCACCCAAACTGCTCCTTAGCCAGAGCTCGCTTGGGAACTCTGACATGGAGTTGGCAGCTTTCCTGGTCCTCCTGACAACTCCCCTGGGCCACAGGCTCAAGTGCCATAAGCCTCTCGAAGCACCAAGACTGGAATGCCGCTGGGGCCCACTACGCAACCCTCAGCAGGGATGTCCAGCTTCCCCCGTGCAGACAGGAGACAGCTGCCCACCCTTGTTCCAGCAGCCCTGACTTGAAACCGTGGTGCCTGTCTCTTCCCTGCTGGTCCACCTTGCTTCAGTCTCAGCCTGCGCCAATTTTCACCCGGACTGTCTACCTTCATGGCAAGGCCAGAAAGAGCTCCCAGCCTGAAGCATCTGCACTCATTGTCACCGTTGGTGTTACTGCTGTGCACAGACTAGGTGAAGAATGGGAGGCATGGTGAGTGGCTCTAGGATCAGAGAGTTCTGGCTCCGAATCCCATACATGTCACTCAGGAGCGGCGGGACCTGGGAAAAGCCACATTTTCTCAGTATATTGGAGTGTCTTTATCTGTACAGTGGGGCTAATACCACCTACCTCTCAGGGTTGTTGAATGGATTAAAGGTGAAGTTACACGAAAGGTGCCTAGGATGGGGCCCAGCAAATCACAGGCCCTCCATGCATGTGAACTCTTTTCCTCTGCACATCCACACTAACACTCACACCTCTTCCTGTAGCCACTTACCCTATGGCTGGATGGTTTCTAAAAATAAGTGGGCACTTTTGTACCCTTTCCCAGGAACAGGTGAAGGAGTGCAGGTGGCTTGGTTCCAACTGGTTTAATGTTATGGTCCTGGTGGAAATGATCTAGCTACTTCTGGTCTCTCCCCTAGGGGGGTATGGTGGGAGGGTGGACTCAGGGGCATGTGCAGGCCCAGCCCCCAACCCTGATCATGCAATGTCCACATTTGGAGAGATGAACGGGAACAGTTATAACCGTGGCTCCTGGTAGCTTGGGAGAAAGAGGACCACAGGACAACTCTGCATGGAAAGTGCAAGTACTGACTCGCTTCTTAGCCTCAGAGCCTCTTCCCTCCGAGACCCCAGTGACCTTCTCAGGCTCATCATGGATTTCTCCCAATTGTGGTTTCCACTAAATGCTGTGTTCTACCTCCACGCCTTCATATTCCGTCCTCTTTACTATTCTCTTTATCTGAAACACCCCTCCTTCCAATATTTATCTAAAACCCAGCCCATTAAATTACCTTCCTACCAAAAACCTTCCTAAAACCTTCTTTTTGGAGGTTAGTGTAATATGATAAATAATATAAGTCATAATAAAAAGCACCTCCTTTCACCCCACCCCCACCGCAACTAGAAGGAGTTCATCTTCCTTCTACGCCTCCCGGAGGTCACCAGGGAAGGGAAGTGGTACTGGACAGGTGCAGGGTGCCTTGTGGGGTAGTTATTTGTCTTTTGTCCTGTTCTCTTTGGAAGACTATAAACTCCATGAATGCAGCAATTATAATTTATCTGTTTATCACCTCTATCCTAACAGGACATTACCTAGGCCAGGGTCTCTCAATCTCCACACTATTGGCATTTGGGGCTGGATAATTCCTTGTTGTGGGGGCTGTCCTGTGCATTGCAGGATGTTCACAGCATCCCAGCCTCTACCCCCAGACGCCAGTACCATCCTACCCTCCCCCTCAAAATGCCTCTAGACTTTACCAAATGAAACTGGGGGACGTGGGGGAACAAAATTGCCCCTGGTTGAGAACCACTGTTCTGGGCTCTTAATTAATATATTTAGAAATCTTTTTTATAGAAAATTTCAAGCATAGATAAAAGTAGAAAGAAAAAAGGGGTGATGAAGCATATGTATCTACCACCCTCTTCAATAATTACTAATATTTTGCCCATCTTGTTCATCTACCTATATCTACCACTTGCTATTTTAAAGCAAATCTTAGGTACCATATCATTTCAGTCATAAATACCCAAGAATGTAGCTCTAAAAGATAAGGACTTAAAAATTATTACGGTACCATCACATCTAACAAGATTAATAATGATTCCTTAATATTATCTAATACTCAGCCCATGCTTGTCTCTTTTCATGGACCTTTTTTTACTACTGATTTGTTCAAATCAGGATCAAATAAGGCCATGAAACACATGCATTTAAATGTCCTTTAATCTATCTTTTCCATGGCATTAAGTTCAAAGAATAATTAGTAAATATTTTTAATTACTGAAAGTGAGAGTTGCTGAACCAAACTTTAAGGCAAAGGAAGAGGGTTTCTGAAAGTTGGTATGAAATTTTCTTCCCTGAAGGCTAAAAAGAGACTCTCTTGTATCTGTCAACATGGGTTTAGTTCTACTCAGAGGCACCATTGACATACTTGCTGCACAAAATACCTTTTATTTATAAGTAAATACCTTCATTTTATTTTTAAGTGTATTTGCAATGCTTGAAAATCAAATTCAATGCACTTTCTTAGAGAAAACAGTGCTATGTATCATTTGGAGAAGAACTATGATTTTTTTCACTGTTGTTTTCACTGTTGTTTTCTCTACTTGGTTTTCCCATCCAAAATCAAGTGGAAATGGAAAGGCATCTCCTATTGATATTGTTTGCTCCTCTAATGATCAGGAAGTTCAGATATTTAAAGCAGTTGCTTGACCAATAGTCCTTTTCATCAGTAGTGTACTCATATTTAAGCATATGTTTTCTGACTTTAGACAATGACTTTCTTTTTGTGTTTACAGAATTATTTCTATAGCAAAATAAGAGTATGATTTATTTTCTCTGCAAAAGTACCTCAGGGTGATAGGAAAAATTATATATCTATCATGTTGCATTGTTGTTTGCTTGTAGAAGCTGCAATTTGTAATCTTCCCTTGAAATGTTTTGCTTTCCTTATGACACAGAGAATATTTGGAGATATATTATGTATGCATTTGTTCGATGCATATGTTCTTGCCCTTGGGTAGAAATCTAGTGTCCATGGAAGAATGTGGCATTTGATTGAAAGCCAGCCAGACAGCCTGGTAGTTTTCCAACAGTTACAGTTCACAGTTCTGCTTGAAGCAAATGCCTCCAACTATGGACAATGTGCCTTCCTTGAGAACCTGAGACAAGTTGCTGGTTAATGTCTCTGAAACAGCCTGTTAAGACTGTTACTACAAATTAGAGTCTGGATCATTCTGAAACCCAAATAGACTTCTTTCATCTTCCAGATGGCCGTCTGATTGGGAGCTGGGCAGGATCACATTTCAGGTTGTGACTTAATGATTCAGGACAATATTTATGGTTATTACTTGACAGAGGGCAGTGAGGAAAATTAAAGCACAGCCCCATGCTTCATTTATGACAAAAAACAAATTCATGGCAGAGTTGTAGATTAGAGATGGCACCTCTGAGCTCCAGGCAAAGTCCAGGCACAGTTCTGAGATGACCCACCTGACCAGGTACAGCTAGGTTGGCAAGTCCGGACTTTGAAACTTCAGTCAATGCATTACCTTTGGAAAGAACCAAATAATTTTCTACTGGGAAATCTTGGGGAAGGTATAGCTATGAGTGAGCGATTTCAGAGGAGACAAATAATGCAATTATGTTCTTTGCTGGTATGATGACTACATGCAGCTGAAATATTATGTTTTGGGGCATACTTTTGACTTTATTATTATAGTTGGTAATATCAACAGGAGAAAAAATAATTATGCCGCCAGTTGCGGGTATTTTGTTTATGTAGTGTGTAATTTCTGCATTAACTTGTCCTTCTAAAACACGCTTTATGTGATATAATATTTATCTCTTACCTTACCCAGAATTTTAGGAATTCTGTAATTGGGTGCTTTGGGTAAGCGAAAGGCAAGATGGGGAAGATGAGACATAGAAAGGGAGAAATAAAGCTTGAGTCAGTTAATGAAAGTGCAGATTGTCTAGCAGAAAAGCAGCAGAAAGTTTGTCTTGCTCCACTAATCCTCTACTCACTCTGTGAAATGAGAATGTACATATTGTTCTGGGGAAAAAAAAGAGAGAAAACTAAACCATATGCCATTAATACATTTGACCAACTGTGACATTTTTTAAATAAGGTTTTAACTGGTTTTATTACACCAACTGTGTAATTTCAAAATGACTTCATCATCTATTATATCTATTATAAACAAGTACTTTGTTTAACCAAGCCAATAATAACCTTCACAGACAGAGAAGGTTGAGATTTGAGAGAACCAAATCCTCTGATTGTTTAGATAAGGGGAAAGAGATTCTTTGGCTAAAAATAGAAAAAAGAACACTATCTTGAAAAAAAACTTTTTAATTTATCACACTATTCCCAATAATTTGATATTCTCTTCTATTGTATGTAGGAGTGGTTTCCAGTGCCCGAAGCCCACCCCCAAGTAGTGCCATCTTGGTTCCAGCACTCACGGTCTGCTCCTGGGCTCTCAGCTTCCAAAGGGACAGCAAAGTGGGGCTGTGTGAATGCCACTTGGAATGTCCTGCCCTGAGGGGGAGGGAAGTTTACCAGGGAAGGTGTGATCAGACTGACTTCTAAAGGAGTCACTACCTCTTCTTTAAATTTTGTTTTATTTTTAATTGACACATAATTGTACATATTTGTGGTGTGCAATGCGATGTTTTGATGCATGTATACATCGTGTAATGATCAAATCAGGGTAATTAGCATACTCTTCACCTCAAACATTTATTGTTTCTTTGCACTACCTCTTCTGCTGTTGCTAGGTGGACGGAGACAAGGAACAGGGAGAATCTCCTTGTCTCCTTACATCCTGTGAAGTGTACCCAACACCCTCCTGGGTTCAAAAACAAGGCTTCAGCTCCTTAAAGAGTTTTCAGTTGGTGGCCTTCTTCCCCTTAACATAGTCTTTTAACTTATTGCTATGCGCATCATTTTTATTTTTTTTCCAAACATTTGGTTTGTTTCTGACTTTTGGAGACGCTCAGGCCCTTTCATTTTGCAGGAGGGTAGATTGGCACCTTCTGTTTTTTCCCGTAGGTGGTGCTCAGGGTGAGTGAGATGAGAGATAATGTCCTGTCCTGTCTCCCTCAATGTAGCAGACTGGTGTGACTCTGGGCTGACTTGCTGGGGAACACTGGAGGCCGAATCTACACCCAGCTCAGGTGGAAGAGCACAGGCATCAGAATGGACAAAGCTAGGTTCACGCCAAGGTTCTATCCTCTATTAGATCAGAGGAAATTAACCCTCTCCGCCTCCAACTTCACCTGGAAAATGGGAATAATAATTCCAGTTTCACAGGTTTGTGATGAGGATGACGTGAAATCGCATGCTTGAGACATAGGGAAAACACTCCATAATTGAAAAGTTTACCCATGACCTCTGCAAAAGGAAAACCACCCCACAGGGAATAGTGCACCTTCTGTGCCTCATACTTACTACAGTTGCAGCAGGAACCAGAAGCCCAAGGCCATGGGACCAAGGTCCCCAGATTGCCCCTGCTCTGTGCTGTCACTCCCCTCCCGCCACCTCCATTCTCCACCTGCCAGCACCCCTCTTCTGCATTTGCAACTCTTCACATTCGGGCTTGTGACTTTCCTTATGTTGTTGTTCTATATTGCTAGAGTCACAGAACACTATCAAGCTGAGATTTACCTAATTTACCTTCTGGGCCAAAGCTTCCACTTTACTGGGGAAGTCCTTGGAAGCCCTAGGAGGTTGTGTGACTTACTAAGGACTCTAAAGCTAGATCATGGCAGAGCCAGGTCTCCCGATACACAAGCCAGTAGAGTTTTCATCACCTGAATCTTATATTTTTATTTACCTTCTGTGTGTACACATATGATTCCTACCCATGTCTCCACCCCTAACACACACACACACACACACACACACACACTCCTCAGATTTAAAGTTCCTTGCAGGTATATCCTCTCCCAGTCTATCCAGCATTTTAAGGAGGTAATTGATAAATACTTGCTGACCCAAGTTGCTGGAAAGGAAGAGCAATTTCTGGACATGTCAGCAAACAAACATTTTATCAATTGGCCTACCCTTTGTTTTATGGACACATTGATCTGAAAAGCAATACAAATAAAATTTTAGTGTAGGAAGAGGAGTTTTATCCTGAGCCAGTGGTCACTGCCTTCCTTCCCTGGGGCTCAGTTGTCCTTGTGAAAGTGGAGTTGGAACGTCTGAATCACACACATTGGGAAAGGTTCCTGAGAGCAGAAAGGCTGGGGGATATTCAGTGTCTTTTCTGCACCTTGTAATGAATAGGATCTATTTACGACAGACTAACTCTGTCCTCAACCTCAACCAAGCAACATCTCCTAACCTAGTTAACTTTCCAATATGCTAGTAGGGGACAAAGACACAAAATCAAATGGAAAGCATTGCACAAATTCAGTGAGAGAGGTGGATGCAGGCAGAGAGGAGGCCAGTCGGCCAATTAGGGAAGACGTGAAACAGATGACTCCTGACACCGCCTGGAGAAGTCGAAGGGTTTTCTAATACGTACTGGATTCCGTTTTCACCAAAGGTCAGCTGTAATCAAGTTCCCAATGTAAATATTACCAATAAAAACCAAGTAATGGAGGTTAAACGGTCTCTCTTGAGGTCAGTGACTCTTGGTCAAGCTGGAAGATTTCACATGAAATGGACCAGTTGGAATTTACCTGGAGGGCCTTGGTGCCCAACCATGAAACTTGAGCCCACTCTGACCCTCCTAGCTGCTTGATGGAGCACAGCCTGATGTGCAGCATGGCACGGTGGCTCTGCTCTCCAGCTCTGTGGTTGAAAACCAGATACACTGGGGCCCTGGGGTTTTCATAAACACACAGGGCTGTAGTTTCTCTGTGGTGGAGGGTGTAGGGGACCACGTGAATGTTTGACGCTCAGGCAGATATTTTGCTTGCTTACATCACTGTGGAGGGACACCCAGTGGTCCTGGGAGGATTCCCCTCTCCTCCTAGGTTCTGGAGCTGAGGTCCCTGAGGATCCCTCAGGCAACCCTTCATAAGATGTGCTGCAAGATCTTGCTATAGAGATAGGGCCATCATATCAAACTAGAGCCCAGCCTCTCCTGTCAGTTGAGTCCGCGTGATCCATATTGTCTTGGCACTTTTGAGTATGTTCTTCCCTTATTGCGCTTTACTACGGCATCATTTTCTCTATCTCCTGTTGTGCATGATACTCAGTTCCCCAAATCATTGTCCTTGTGTCCCATTGTCTGCTGGCTTTAACCACAGCCTGAACTTCTCTCTTAACCGATTCTTGTGTTCTATTTAAAAATTTCTTTCTGTATATATACATCAGATATCTTTCTTTCATTACTGTATAAAAAATTAAATCATTGCTAAAGTTTCTATTGTTCTTCCAATGCACCAATCACTATGCTAAGTGAATTTCATGCCTCATTGCATTTACTCTTCATAGCAATCCTATGAGGCAGATACTCTTATCAGTCCTAATTTACAGATGGAGAAACGGAGGCAGAGGGTGGGTAAGTAACTTGCCCAAGGTCACACAGTGGAAGAGACAGGGCTTGAACTCAAACCTATCTGGCATCAGTCTTTGCTCTTAACCACGATTCATATTGCCTCCTTAAATGATACCATTAAGCTGGTATCTTCTCTGCATGCATGATTTTGAATTCTATTCATTTCTAGCCAAGTTCTGAGTAAATATACAGTTTTCCATCTGCATATCTTAGCCCCTTCTTCCAAAACTGGGCTTTTAATCAGAGATGTGGAAAGATCCCTGCGTATTTTGACCCTTATAGATAAATCTATGTGTGTAACAAACACGCTGGGGAGAAGCGGTGTGTTAAGGTAACTTTTAAGGGTATTCAGTGGCTGTTCCACCCAGCAGATGCTCAACAGGCTCTGGAAGTTTCATGACTGCCTGGGTTGGTACACCCAGGAGGAAAGCATGGGTCCATCCCGTGGTATTAGCTTTGGTGTCTCATCTACTTCAACACAAAATAGCCTGGGGAGCGGAAAGCTGCTGCCTGCAAAATGCACCCCCTGTCATCTTTATGGGCATGCCAGACCATAAAACCCGGAGACATACGACTGAATAACCATGTTATCTCTTTCAAAGCAAAAAGGAGAGGAAGATGGAACACCAAGACTGATGTACAAAAGCAAGAGTCTAAATAAACAATCTACACAAATTTGCATTTGCTTGGGAGCATTGTTATAAAACGTGGTCTTCATTAAAGAGAGAGGCTGTTGATATACCTTAGGAAGGCCTGATACCTGTGATTTGTGGTCATCTGGCTCCCTCCTCTCTTTAAAGCCAAATCCTGTCTACGGAATATTTGCCTTGTCTAAATACTGCAACAAAATCACCTGAAATAAGAGCTTCCGAGATCTATTCACGACAATATTACACATGCTAGATAATTAACAAGGATTAAAGATATATATTCACGTGTGCAATTTCCAGGGGTCTTAGACACAAAAGTGTCTTGGTGATATGTTTTGGAAAAATCATTTGAAAGAGCATCCTGGTTAAGAACGAAATGTAACTCTCTGATCCCAAAGGAAAATGGAACAAAGAATAATCAAGGGTGACCTAAAAGAACTTCCTTTGTAGAAAGGAGGGAACAGTTCTTCTTCTCTCTCAACCCATGACTGAATAAATAAAAAAGGAAAATGGTTTTTAACAACAGCATGAGGGATCTAGGTTAGAAAAATTACAAGCCTTCTTGTAAGAAGGTTGTTTTGTACAGGCTGTCATCTGTTCCCATGCAAGGTGGAGGGAGCAGGAGAACAGAATGACTTGGTATTCTTTCAGAAGGAGAAATAGGAAGAGAATAGTCCCCAGCCTTGCCAAAAACACCGGAAAACAGATCCATATTTTGGAACAGTTGCTGGAGTCACAATTAAAAGACTGGAATTACAGATCTGGTTGGCCTTGGGTAAGTCACTTCACTGCTCTGGACTTTATTTTCCTCACCTGTAAAACTGGAGGATTGAAATAGAAAATATCTAAGGCTATCTCCAGTTCTAATAATATTTTAGTTTGAGGTTCCCTATAGCAAGGGCTAAATAGGCTATGGTTTGCCCAGGATGGTCCTGATTTATGCCTATTGTCCTGGCTTAATTACTAATAGTGTACATTTTCACTCTTAAAGTGTCTTGATTTGGACCACAAATTATATGTTCCCCCTACCTAGAGCAGTTAATATAATAATTTTCACTTGAGACTAGCTTACATTGTTTCCCACAATACTATTATTACCCAAAAAGGAAACAGAAATATTCAGCCAAACAACTAGCCCTTCTTTTTCTTCCAAGAAACAAATAATAGTAATAATACTAGCTCTTGTTTATTGAGTTGACTGCATGCTTGGCTTTCTTGACTAGTGCTTTCCAAGTATTAGCTAATACAATTTTCATTACAACTCTAGAAGTCAGATGCTATTCATTTCTCTTTTCTATTTGAGAACATTGAGCATCAAGAGGTGAAGGTAACTTGCCCAAACAGAATTTGAACCTAGGTCTCTCTGACTCCTGGGAACAAGCATTTAAGCTTTCTGTCATGTTGCTTGCAGTATAATGCATTTTACTAATACCCATAGCAGCCCTCGCCACGAAGTGCCTTGACTGGTTTTAGCAGCTGATCCTCCTGAGAAAGCAAAGCTTTTGTAAGTTCCAAACCATTCTTATGACATTGAGACTTACAGATGAAAATCTTCCAAAATTGCTGTGATTTCATATGAGCAACATTTTTCACTTTCCAACAAAGATACTCAAACCCCTGGGTCATTGTGAAAGTCTTTGGAGCTCTAAACTTTTTGATATTTACTAAACAAGACCTGCCCAGAGATTATTGGGAAATTGTGATGCTGATTAAATCACGATGTTGCTGTTACCCAGAAAGGCAAACAGTTGAGTGATAAAAGCATTTGTGTCCTAAAATCATTTTCAAATCAAAAGAAGGTTTGAACAAAATAAATGATTTGAATGCAAGACATAAACAACCAAACAGGCCTGCAAACGAGACCCGTAATGAGGCATCTGGGACCTCACTTCTGCTTCTGATGACTTTCAGGGTGAGGCTTGATGCCTTTCAGATTTTCAAAGAAAAATAAACTGGTGACAAAAGAATAGCAGCTGTGGGCACAATAAGGAAATTAGTTGGAGCAGATTTGTAATTAAGCATTGAAAATGGATCAGTATGATCCCTCCCTGCATACAAGTACCTTTTGCTTTTTGCCTCTTCACAAAATCCCATTTTTTTTGAAATAAACACAAGCTTCATCCTCAGTCATGCATGTCCTGTTCTGGGATATTAGCTAAAGACATTATTTTTTTTCTGGAAAAAACAAGACATTAGCTCACAAGAAGCACAGAACCCCATGAAATAAAATAACATTGACTTTGGGTTCCTGTTTGCTTTTATTTTTGCCATTTTATAACTTTGGAAAGACAGAAAAGCTTTCTCCATTCAAAAGATGGTATGTTTATAAATAATGAAGGAAGGATGAAGGATCCTGGGGTGTTGTGAGGACGATTAATTTTTATTTCCTAATACAAGACGAAAATTAAAATTTTATGACCTTTGTAATTGTCCTGATGTCATTTAACAATGGCATCACAGTCACATAAAACTTAGGCTCTAAGGATATTATTATACATTGAAGGTATTTTAAAAAATAGCAGTATTTTTGTATGGAATGAACTTTAGTGTTAAATATATTGATAAGGCCTTCTAGGCTAGAGATATCCCTGTGCTCCCCCACATCCATCCCTAAGTTGCCTGACCCCCAGCCAGATTAGCCCTTGTGGGTGTCATGGCTGAGATTTCCAGAAGCTATTAGAAGGAGACAGACCTAGACCTTTCTTGAACTGAAAATTAGTGTGTTGCTCAGAAGAGCCGATTCCTACTTCCTGGTCCACCCTGGAGAGTGGGCCCTTCCTCCTGTTTCCTGGAGCCTGTCCCCTCTTCCTGTTCTTCCTGTAAATCACTTTGAGCCTGGAGAAATGGAGGAGGAGCGGGTCAGACCCAGGTGTCCTGAATCATTAAGCACACTGGCTTCTCTGGGGGCCAACCAGACTCTCTGAGCTTTGACAGCAGTGAAATGTGACAAGAAAGTAAATATCCTAGTGCCCCACTTAACCAGAGGTCAGACGTCCCTCAACCTCAGCCTTCTGGAATTCAGCTTGAGAAAGAGGAAGGAAGCAAAACAGGCTCGAAGCAGCGGAAACACCAGTCACAAATCAATGCGCTTTAACTGTGTCTGATTGACTCTTAATTAACACATGTTCCTAACAAGCCAATTTATTTAGTCTCTCAGCCCACAACGAATTAAAAGCAGAATATCGGAGGGGGCCAAGGAAGGAGGTAAGAGAGATTAGTTGTGATCACACTGAAGGCAGCAAGAAATGATGGCAAACAGCCCAACATCAAAGGAAGAGATAAAAAACAAGCCCCCAGAAAGCAGTCCCAGAATTTGCAAAATTCGCAATCCACAGCTATTTATACCAGGTCAAACAGCCCTGCACATCTGGAAAGCCCTAAGGGCATCATTGTGGTACAATGAACACCATAGTTCCTGCTCCTAAAAGCTGAGACAATGTGTTGGAAGGAGAGAGCTCTCCCTGAGACCTTGGCCAACTCACCATCTTCCAACTCCCATAGTCCTCCAATCATAGAATGTTTGAGAAGCACTGTGGGAGCTTGCCGGAAATAACAAGCCAGGAGATTCTGACCAGAAACATCTGTATCCTCAGCCCAGGATCCTGCATTTTCACAAGGCTTCACCCACTGTATTGCTGACTTACAATCACACTTGCAAAAACACTACTGATTCCTTCACCAAACTGGGAAATTGCTTAGGCAATCACTTAGTGCTCTGGGCCTTGATTCTTTTGTAAAATAAAAGGTTCTAGTCAATCATCTCTAAATTCCCTGACAGCTCCACCTGCTGAAAGCGTATTCTAATTTTCTGATGAACTCCCAGGCAGCTGCTGAGCAACCAAGGAAGTATTCATGAAGACGACTGACTCCTTTTTTAAAGAAGGCCTAGCAGAGTGTGTTCAATCATTGTCTCTAACCTTTTTAAGTTGCAAACCCCATCAGCAAAAATTTGGGGGTACTCACTCTCAAAGATGTGTATTTTTATTTATTTATAATTTATGCATCTGCCACTAAATGAATATATGGTTTACATCATAAAACATATATAAAAATAAGATAAAAATTAAATTATAAGTTCTAATATTTTCTTCACATACACCACTTTTAGATGACTGAAATAAATTTTAGGATAAATTCTATTCAATATCCATTAGAATGTGAGCAATTTTAAGGGTAAATTTGGCTTAATTTGTCATTGTAGTCTCAAGGACCAGCACAATTCCTGGCTCACGGTCCAGGAAAGTTTTTGAACGAATAAATGTCTTGGGATTTGAGGTGGCTAAGCTTCAGTTATCAGGAGTATTCATCTATATGGAATATCTCTTTCTTCCATGGTAGTCAACAAATACAGTGTGACTAAATATAGAAAATAAAAGGTGAGTTGAAGGGTATTATTCATATTTTAGGAAACCACCTGTTAGAATTTAAGGAGTATAATCAATATTTATGAAGCTCAGAAAACCCTCTCCAGGGCAGGGGAATGACTCATAGTTCATGAAAAGGTAAAAGCATCGGTTGTTCTGTAACAGGTACGTATTAAATACCATATGTGTTCATGAAGGGTTTTGTATGTGTGTTGAAGACATTCTTTAGGAGGTAGTAGAGATTTCCTTTTCCAAGGATATGCTCTGTCAGATGCAATTTATTCAACTGATTTCTTTTTTTGGTTTGGGGAAACCAGGTAATATTTTTTAAATGTACTTTAAAAATGAATATATACTGGACCCTTCTTTGTGCAAAGATGTTTAAAATTCTATTGATTACACTCAAGGTAGTTTGTGGCTTATGTCATATGAAGAGTGACTCCACAAAGCCCTGTAAGTGTATGCCTTTAGTTTTCTGTTTGCCAAAGTGACCAAGGCTGAATTATAGTTGTCTGCTCATTGGTCGTTGACACGGCAGCCTCCTTAGTGAGTTATAAAGAACATGCTGGTGATTGCTGGGACTGTGGGAATGGATTATCTGGGAATGGAGAGGGTAGACCCGTCTTTGAAGACATGGAAAAGGTAATGGATACCTACTTCACTTGGTCCAGCACTTTTCAAACTTTCTAGTCTTAAGATCCCTTTATATTCTTAAAATTATTGATGACTCCAGAAAGCTTTGGTTTATCTGGGATATACTCATAAATATTAACCATATCAGACTTTAAAATTAGAAATTTTCAAAACACAAGAATACCCATTCCATTAGCCATCAGAATGATGAAATCTCTATGTCACATAGCCTCTAGAAAACTATACTAAATTCATGAGAGGAAAATGAAAAGGACAAATAATATTTCATTACAATTATGAAAATAATTTTAATTGCATGAATCCACGAGAAAGACTACATTTTGTGAACCACTGACTTAGTCCATTCCAAAGGCAAAAACCCGACCAATGTCTACTCCTGGAAAAAAGTGTCAACCAAGCTGTAAGAGTGACACCTGGGTAGTGGAGGCTGAAGAATTTCATCTGAATGGAGTCTGCCTTGGTGACAGCTGGTGGCCCACCAAATTATGACAAAGCACGTACCATGGTGTGCTGAATGTGGAGGACATGGTATTTACAAGAATGACCTTTTCACCTCTGAAATATTTGGAACTGGTGACCTTCTCGTCTTGACGCGATCCTTGACACAGTGACCAATGTTTCTACGAATTCTTTGCTGCGGCCACCTCTGGAAATCATTAGCTTCTGGGCATGGGTGAAGAATTCTGAAGGGTAGTTGCTCCAGAGCTCAGTCCTCGAGTTTCAATAGCAGTATTCTTTTGAACTGAGATCCTGACATTTCAGCAGGAATTTTCTGCCATGTCAGAAACAGGGTAAAACAAGTACCTATTCTCTTGAGCAAATGTTTAACATTGTATTATTTACATTTGAAGTTGATAAAATACACAAATACTTGTTGAATGAATGATCAAAATATGAAGCACGCATCAACGGAGTGTGATTAACCATGGTCTTAGGAGGATAAGTCATTCCGTAGGGCAGAAAGGAGAGTCCTCTTTCCTTCCAGTGAGAGAAGGGTGTGGGGTGAACTCACGCCTGACGGAGATACTCTGGTCATGTTGGAGATGGATCGGAGGACCAGGGGCAGAGCTGGTTATAGTGAAAAATTAAAACGTGGGGCGCTTTGTTCAAAGAGCATGAAGAAAAAGTGCATTAAAGGTGCCAACATAGAAAACGTTTTTCTTTCTTCCATACCTTCTCTCTCTCAACTTGTCATGGTGATTTTTACGTGCTATATGATGTCACTTTAAGTAAAGAAAAAGTAAAGTTGTAAATTATTAGTACACATTTTTCCATTCATCTTTATATTGTGCAATGTCAGTTTTAAATGTAAATAAAAGAGCCTGTGTGCAGAATCACGGGAATGATACACTTTGGTTTTCATAGCTCGTACATGCATAGGTAGTTCATTCTTACCAAACAGTGAAGACACTGCACAAAACTAAATTGTTGTTATTTGACTTCTTGAAACGTGTGTATTCTATCACACTCTGGAAGCAGGCGGCTTCCATAACACGATCTCCTTGTGCTCACTTTGAGTCTTGCTGAACTCCCACGTGTGGTGGGGCCACCGGAAGCGCTGTGCTCATAAACCATTGCCAGTGCTCTATATGGACGGGGCAGCAAGGAACAGTGGACACTACATGTATCTCCTCTGCTCACACACATGCTCCATTGTCCCACTGGACTTCACTTACAAAGCACAAGTTCAAAAGCGAAATTAAGAATTTCGAGATGGCAACATCTGAGAATTAACCAAGCATGGGGCCCTTCTGAGCATGGGGTCCTCTGGGACTGCACAGGTTGCACATTCGTTAAGCTGACCCTGACCTGGGGTGATGCTACCTTGCTGAGAACGGAAGTGCACATTCTGGCCGGTGGAGCCAGTCTTGGGTTATGGTGTGTGCAAATCTCTCACAAAGTTGGGATGCCCAGGATCCCACAGGAGAATACTTTTCCTACAGAGGGGTAGTTAGCTGGGTTAGGTAGTAGTAGAGGGAGGCCAAGACTATCTGTTAAGATGCACGAAGAAAAGGAGTGAATTCCTTTTTCTACTGACTTTCTTACCTCATATTTCTAAAACTTCTGTGTAGTGAGCATGTGTTTTCAGAATGCACAAAACATATTAGCAGAGCACTATATATATATAATTTATAAATATATAAACACATATTGCTGTCTGTGTCCAAAAGTGTTTTACTGAAAGGAGTACCCGAAAAACTAATTGGAGGGCACCAACCTAGCATAAGGAGCAGGTCAAGGAGAGGAGGGGTCCGTTCTGTCTTACTTAGTAATAGCTTCCTGAGAGCAGGGACAGAGTAGAAGGTGGATGCAGAATACACTACCCTGTCTAGGGTTAGTTCGTGTCCCACCCACCACACCTTCCCCTGAAGTGGGGATAATCAGGCCTATGTGCGCTCCAGCCTGACAGGTGGGACTAGACTTGGTGGGAGTCCCTTGACCTACAAGAGGGAGAATTTAAATTATGTCCATGAGGAGAGCCAAGAATAAAGCCAAGAGCATCACCTGATGCAGGCCTTTTTCTTCCCATTTTACAGATGAGGAAATGGAGATCCAGAGAGTTAAGCAGATCTGCCGAGGGCCACAGAGCTGATTACAGCCAGGCATGTCTATGACCCTGCTGACCTAGAGGTTGCAGCAGGCTGGGTACATAAAGAGATACGGAGCAGAAATGTCGCCATGAGGCAGAAACAACAAGAATATTGTTATCCTTGCTGTACAGATGAGGAACCTGAGGTGCAGAAGAAGGCCGTGCTGGCCAGAGCTTGTTTGGGGCAGAGGCTGGGAATGTGGAGCATCATGAAGTCTGGAGGCCAGTTCCTGTGGCTAAGACAGACACCAGCGTCCTGTGCAGTGTGGCTCCAATTGTCTAAAGGGTTGGAGGGACCTAAGGGATCAAATGGGGATTGCTGGCTTTAGAAATGGGTGGACAGGAAGTTGTAAGTTCAATTTATCTTTCACAACAAGCTCAAGAGCATTAAAAATCACTTTATAATGATCTCTTTGGTATTTACTATATCCCTAAAAGGTAACAAAGCAGCTTGGTCTCATATTTATGGCTACACGGAGCTAAGGAGCTAGGACAAGGCCTTCTCACTTATGACTGAGGGAGATGCTGTCCAGCTCCAAATCCCTGCACTGGCTCTGACACATGCTGCACATAAGGCGCTTCTCACTGTCTTTCCCTTTCTTATTTTACCTCATTTGGTGAAACCACACAAGCTCAGTGCTTGGAACTTCCGTTTTCTTATCTCGAACATCGTGTACTGTTCCAGCCCACAGCCAGCCACCCAGGAAGGAAGCATTTTGTTCCTTTTAGACAGAGGGTCTGACCGGCCACATGGCCACGCTGTTGAAAAGCTCTGTAAGTAACATTCTCTCTATCACGTTAAAAAGATCTGTTAGGACTTGAGAGTGTCGGCGTGTTAGAGTTTAACAGTCATTTCTGGTCTGTTTACCTCACAACAAATATGAAAAGAAAAACTACAGAGGCACGAGAAAGGGAGGGTAGGGCGAGAGGGAGAGAGGAGGAGGGACGGAGGGAGAGAAGGAGCCAAGCGTGACCTCTTCTCCTATCCATTTTGAGTTTTCCTAAATCCAATTACAACTTAACAAATCAGTATGTCAGGCCTCAATCTACTAGATACTTGTTGGGAACCTAAACTATGTTAATCCTTTATCGTAGTCAATTCGTTATTCAAATTGGTTATTACACGCTTGTCATTTTTAATATTACTTGAAATGTTTTTATTCTTCTTTTCTTTTTTAACTTTGATAACTTGGTTGAATATTTTGATCTCCACATAAAATATGTAAACATAAAAATGATGTTGTAGTCAGCGCATCCTCTCAGCTGGAAAAAAAAAAAAAGGAATTTCCACAGCAAATTCTCTATCTTTTGTTTTTATTTTCCTGAGGCTTCTGGCTTCTTGGAATCTGTGCTTTAAACTACCTATTTACTTTTGATTTACACTGCAGAAAATTTTAAAAAGTTCTAAACAACATGGGTAAGAAATGTTTTAAGTGACGCAAAAATGTAAAGAAATGTGACATAAAAAAATACCTAAATTTATTCTACTTAAAAAGCTACATCAAATAGAGATCTTTGTATTTGTGGTCAAAATGATCTGGTTAATGAAGTGTAATAGGCAGGAGGAATTAAATCGTGAATTGGATGGAAAAAAACCACATCCTTTTCTTTCCATTGTAGGAAGTTAAGGAATATACATCTAACTCTAAACCATCAGGAGTCATGGTAGGAGTAGAAAGCTCATGGATCATCTGAAAGAGCATTTGTGCCTACTCATCTTTGGCATGTATATTTGCATGTATATGGAGCATAAATAGGACTGATGAGAAAATGCATTGTTTCAAATAATAGTTTTACTCTGAAAACTTGATTCTGCGCAACTGTCTCTCTCTTTAGCTCTTCCTCAACCTGTTCAGCTCTGATCCTCTCTCCAGCCTAGAGATGGGTTTGTTTCTTATACTGACACCCAGAACGTGTTTGGTTGGAATTCTATTGCCCTCTTCCTTGCTGTCTACCTTGCCCTACTATCTTTGCATCTTCTGGTCTTCCCTGGACAGTCTCTGAGAGTGGGGAGAAATGTTTCAGTAATAAAAATAGTTGGTACTTCTTGAGGGTTTACTCTGAGCTTTTCTATTTGCCCTAATCTAAGCTCTTTAGATGTATTATAGTCTTTAATCTTCCCCATGACCTCTTGAGGTTCTATTAATGTCCCCATTTTGCAGTGGAGAACATCGAGGCACAGAGAAGTTAAGTAACTTGCCCAAGGATGCACCGTTTATGAAAGGGGTAGGGGGATTTCAACCCAGGCAGTCTGCCTCCGAAGCAGATGCTCATAACCAAATATTGTTACCACCACCAACCCACCCCAAAAGGAAAGGAGTATGGTGATCGGGAGTGGGGATGAGCGTGTAATGACTTGAAGGAGGCACAAGAGGGGGCTTCTGGGTTGGAAACGATCTGTTTCTTGATCTGGGTGCTGGTTTCCACCTTGTGGAAATTTCATAGGTCTGAATACTTATGCACTTTTATGTATGTGTATTACATTTCAATTATAGAAAAAAGTAAATGAACAAAAATAAAGAATTAAGGTATATGTGTATTACCAATGACCAATTGAATATGCACTAGGTATTGAATAATAATCTTGTAGAAAGCCGCTCTAACTGATGAAACTTGGCTCACACGTGGATGGACCGGTGAGGTAGTCAAAAAGGTGGGCTCTGGAGCCAGAATGGGTTTGAGTCTAGGCCCTGCCACTAGATACTTTGGGAAAAATAAGTTGTCTCTGCCCGTGTCTCAGTTTACTCCTCTGTAAAACTTGGGATGCTTTATTCCTACTTTACAAGGTAGGATTAATTGAACTAATTTACATAAAAATTTAGAAGTGAGGACAATCTCCTCTTCTTCAATGCCATAGAAGCCTTGGTAATTACAGTGTACCAGCTGGTGCAGAAAAGGGAACATTGGGCTTCACAGATAGTCACCATAATCCTTCTTCCTAAATAAATAAAGTGTAGGTGTTTAAAAACCATTTTGTTGGCAGGATCAAGGTGTGCTCCTTCTTTCAAAACAAATTGTATAAAGAGATGCAAGGTTGGCCAACTGACACTCATAAATCCCACTGGCTTTTGCTAGTTCAGAAGGTGCAGACATTAGAAAGAGTACATTTCCTTATATATGGTGTAAATCTAGTGTTCCATAAGTAAAACACTGAAGTAAAAATAAATAGGTCTATGCTATTCTCTAGAGTTTATGACAAAGGTGGAATTCCAGGGAGAAGCAAACTAGGAAAGGAAGAAGTTAAATGTCTTGGACGATATGACTAGTTCCTGTGTCTACCCATTATTGGCTTGGTGTGTTGTCAACCTGTGGAAGCCTGCAATCTTTGTTCCCTTCTTTTGCATCCTGTGTCATGCCAAGCTGGCCCACTAGCATTTATGGGATGCCCACTGTGTGTGCCCCTTGTCTGTGCCCTTCCATGCCTGATAGCCTGCTCTTGGTCACAAAGGCCCATTCTCATGGTGCCAATGTGACGTCAGCTCTGCTTGCCACAATTCTGTCAAAGCAGACAAATTAAACATGTCAGGTGACATGTGGTAGAAAAGGCTTTCTGATTTATTATGGAACTTTTTATGGATAAGTTATTTCTCTTGGCCTGGTACCTGCTCTTGGAGGCTTGCTCACATTTCAAGGCACTGCAGCCATTTACTCAAGTATTCTGGGTTCTCAGATGTTTGTGTGTATGTGTCTGTCTGTGTGTGCACACTTCTGAACATGGCTGGTAAACTGGAGCAAGCTTCTTGACTTCCAAGTGAGAAAGAAGGGTAAAAGTTCTCTCCCTACTGCTCTCACTTCCAGTGAATTTAAGCTTCACTGTGGCTACCTCAGTTGGGGACTTAGGGTCACACAGCAATTTTAAAAAATCTATAGTGCAGACAAGTTTGAAAACATTGTACTATTATTTGTATTATTTGGAGAAGTATATAGAAAGCTCCATTTTTTACCCACTTGAGCTTGCAAATAGGATGCTGTTGTATCTATTTCTTCTGGTGTAGTTATTTATTTAGGAGAAAAAAGACCTAGTGGTATAGGAAGGTCAAATTTGGGGTGACCATTCTCCCTCTAGCTTTTCAGCTGTCACAACCAGGTGAAGTATAATTTAAGAAGCACAGAGCTGGGTGATGGGTCTTGCAGAGCTGCCTGTCTGTTGGACCTGGAGGAAAGCTTATTCCCAGCAAGGTAATTTACGACACAAGAGGAGCCCAGCTCCCTGCAGGCAGCACAACCTAAGTTCTCCAAAAACTCCTGGTTTATTGGAGGGAACTGTAAGGCTAGAGACAGGATAAGTTATGGCCTTCCAGTGGCTTTCTCCTTTCGCCTTTCCCTTGTTGTGATATTTATTATTCGTAGGTAGGGATGAGAGGGTTCACTATGCCAACTTTTGAACCCTCTCTAAATTCATGGCTGTGAGTTTTGAACCATCCCTGAACCTTCCTGTATTTGAGTTCCTATTCTCTTAGCATTCTGCAGCTTCCTGTTTTGAACCGAAAAGGCTCTGAATGGTTTATTTTAAAAGGTGGAAACAATTCCTTAAACATAAAAAAGCTTTTTTTTAAAAAAAAGCAAAGTATTTTGATGAGCCAAGTGTAAATGAATTGAAAACATGTGCTCCAAATTTCCCCAGTTTATGCAGCAAGTTCATGGCTGAACTATTATTAGGTTTTATTGGATTCAAAGTTGATAAGAAATAATGGGACAAAGGATGGACCCAGACACATTTGTTCTTTTTGTTTCTATTGCTTTGTTCCTGCTTTAATATAAAATGGGCTTTGGATGAGTTCTAAAAGCTGGAAAGAAGAGGAAAGAGCAGGAGACATTTATAAGTAAGGTTTTGCCAAGTAAGAACTCTGTATTAGGAAATAGGGCATTTTGGCTAAAGATTTAAATTCTTGATTTAATGGCTATAACCTTAGGAGGTAGAAATAACTTTGAAATCTGGGCTGCTTGACTCTCCACTGCATTGGAGCCTGTCTCATCACCTTCACACCTGCAGCTCATTTGGTGCTTCCTTCCCAAGCTTCAAGTTCTGTCCTTAAGAACCCTAAGAAGTTATTTGAATCTAGCACTTTCTACAGCCAATTGCCTTAAATATGTCTTTTTGAAAGTGAGCCCTCCGGGTATACAGACAGCTTTACAAAGGCAGCTCTGCAAAGGGGGCCTGGGTCGAAGCAGAGGAAATTCCCGGCAATTCTGCCCTTCTGTGCTCGCTGTGTGAAGTGTCCAGAGCTGCCTCAACCTCAGTACATCTATCTGGGGGCATATCAGGCTTTTTGGGGATCTGGGGTGCATGGTATGTGGCAGAAGTTCAAAAGATGCCTGCCAAGTGAACGTCTCCGAGGCTGGTCAATAAATGTACATCACGTGCCACAGGGAGGACATTCTGTATTGTGCGGTCGGGAGAGAGTGGCCATGAGGCCACAAACCAGGCAAAGTCACAGAAGAAATATTTGCTATTCCTGCTGACATTCCCCAAAACACGCTTGGGAAAATGATTCGCCATTTCTATGACTCTGCCCCCTTTCCCCACCTGTAAAAGATGGGCTCACAATTGCCACCCACCTTGCAAGGTGGATGTGGGGTGATGTGAGAAATCCTACAAGGAGCTTAGGGATCCCTGGTTTCAAGTTAAGTATCCATATAAAGCACTAAGCGCCAGTAAAACGTGTTTGTAGCATTAGAGCCAGACGCTACGGGGAAAGCAGGTACATTTTGCATGCAGTTAGCAACCAACTCACAATCTGCTTTCTGCTCCTCTGTGGAGAGGAAAACACAGTTGTTAAAAGTTACTTTGTGGTGACAGAATGTGCTGAAAAGAAACTGCCAAGAAAACCCCTTTGCCCAGCCCTGGCCCTGGTGTCCCGTTGCCAGCTGGGATTATCTAAAGTGGGTGTCCTTAGAGAGGGCAGGCGTTCTCTTCCACCACAGACTGTTGAAACCTCCCCACTTGACTGTTTTAAAAGCTGCAGAGAATTAAAAATAGCAGCTTTTCAGAGGGAGGAGAGGGTCCTTTGGGGGCACTTTATTTGCTTTGGTTTCTATCTCCCTCCCTGGAATGCAGTAAAAACCTGGGGAAGTCAGTATGCAGAGAGTGGGCCTTGCAGAGAAATGAAACCCTCTCATGCCAAAGTGAAGGGTGAAGAACTCTTTCTGGGTTCTGGTTTTATAATCATTTCTGTTTATAGTAGAAAAGAAATATCCCCTTTCTTGAATTCAGCACGGAGTCTTTTCTTCACTGGCCCCCTCCTTATACAAACATTAGAGGGCCTACTCCTTCAATGGGTTATTATCGAGCAGCTAATGTTAAATACAGACGATGCTGCCAGTTGAATGGGGTGCCTGTGTCCCTCAAGTGGTGAAAGTACCATTCATACATAGGCGGCGGTGACGGCAAATGGTGGCTACCAGAGTCAAAACAGTTGGTTGGCTCGGTGGGAAGCAGAATGACTTCCATGCTGTTCTGAAAGGTCAAGAGAGAGTGTGAGCATGGGAAAGAGGGGACCCAGAGGCAATCTGTCAGTGTCCTGAGGAAATGAGAAGGGGGCATGTGTGCTACGTCTTGGGTCTGAGCACCTGCCTTAGGCTATTTCTGTCTCTCTCTTTCTCTCTGTCTGTCTCTCACACACCCGCACAAATACGCACGGCCCTATGTTTTCCTAGCTCAGGTTATATAAAACACCAGAACTATGACAAGAAAGGAAGAATTCCGAGTGTTACCTTAGAACTTTGTGAAATACTTTTTTTATTAGGGATCCCAGTGGGCTCTGACGCTGGAACTTGAATCCGTTTCTCAGACATCCCTGTGGGGAGAAGGCCCAAGGAAGAGGAGTAAATAAATGTAGAGATTGTGAACACTCTGGTCTAAAGAGAGAGGGCTCCCAGAGGGGTCCCAGCCCGGGCTCAGGCGGGTAAGGAGGGGCTCACTTCTATCTACCTTCTTCCTTGGCATCCTCCTGGCGCTGGTGATGTGGTGCTCCTGCACAGCAGGGTACACGGGCACGGGGCCTTTCTCCCTTCCCAGGGCTTTGAGTTACACCTGCTAGTGCCCAGCTGAGACTTTTGTAGTATCCGAGACACTGAGTTGCATATACCTTAGTTACTCCCTTGCAAAGAAGCAAAGTGTCTCTTCTCATTGTGCAGTGAAAGAGGGCTTATGAGAAATGTCCCTCCTCTCTTTACCCCACAAGAGTGATCAAATGAGAAAGTTAATATTTTTGATGGATGTTGTCACACTCAGGTGACAGGCACAGCAATATTATGTTTACTAGTATGGTTATGGCCACGTCCCTGTGTATTAATTGTTCCTTCTCGTGTCACAGGGGTAAGTAAGGGAAAAGACGCTGGTACAGACTGCTAATGGGAACGTTCATGGGGCTACACCAGACAACCATTTCATATTACAGGCATCCTCATTTTATTGCACCTCACTTTATTGCACTTTGTAGATATTGCATTTTTCACAAATGGAAGTTTCGTGGCAACCCTGCAGTGAGAAAGTCGATCGGTGTCATTTTTCCAACAGCATGTGCTCACTAGTGTCTCTGTGTCACATTTTGGCAATTCTCCCAATACTTCAAACTCTTACATTATATTTTATCTGTTTTGGTGATCTGTGATCAGTGATCTTTGATGTTACTATTATAATGATCTTGGGGTGCCACAAACCACACCAATATAAGACAGCAAACTTAATTGATAAATATTAGGTGTGTTCTGACTGTTCCACTGACCAGCAGTTCCCCAGTCTCTTTCCCTCTCCTTGGGCCTCCCTGTTCCCTGAGACACAACACATTGAAATTAGGCTAATTAATAACCCTGCAATGGCCTTTAAGTGTTAAGTAAAAGGAAGAGTCGTACATCTCTCACTTTAAATCAAAAGTAAGAAATGATTAAGCTTAGTGAGGAAGGCATGTCGGAAAACGAGATGGGCTGAAAGCTAGACTTCTTGTATCAGTTAGCTAAGTTGTGAATGCAAAGGAAAAGTTCTTACAGAAAACTAAAAGTGCTTCTCCAGTGAACACATAATGATAGGAAAGTGAAACAGCCTTATTGCTGATATGGAGAAAGTTTTAGTGGTTTGGATAGAAGATTAAGCCAGCCACAACATTCCTTAAACCAAAGCCTAATCCAGAGCAAGGCCCTAACTGTCTTTATTTCTATGAAAGCTGAGAGAGGTGAGGAAGCTGCAGAAGAAAAGTTGGAAGCTAGCAGGGGTTGATTCATGAGGTTTAAGGAAAGAAGCCATCTCCATAACATAAAAGTGCAAGGTGAAGCAGGAAGTGCTGATGGAGAAGCTGCAGCAAGCTATCCAGGAGCTCTAGCTAAGATCATTGATGAAGGTGGCTACGCTAAACAACTGATTTTCAATGTAAATGAAACAGCCTTCTATGGGAAGAAGATGCCATCTAGGACTTTTATAGCTGGTCAGGAGAAGTTAATGCCTGGCTTCAAAGCTTCAAAAGACAGGCTGACTCTCTTGTTAGGGGCTAATACAGCTGATGACTTTAAGTTAGAGCCAATGCTCACTTACTACTCTGAAAATCCTAAGACCCTTTAGAATTATGCAAAATCTACTCTACCTGTGCTCTATAAATGGAACCACAAAGCCTGGATGACAGCAAATCTGTTTATAGCATGGTTTACTGAATATTTTAAGCCCACTATTGAGATCTAGAAAAAGAAAAAGATTCCTTTCAAAATATTACTACTCATTGATAGTGCACCTGGTCACCCAAGAGCTCTGATGGAGGTATACAGAAAGATTAATATTGTTTTCATACCTGCTAACACAGCATCCATTCTGCAGTCCATGAATCAAGGAGACATTGCAATTTTCAAGTCTTATCATTTACAAGATACATTTTGGAAGGCTATAGCTGCCATAGACAGTGATTCCTCTGATGGAAATTGAACTGGCAAAGTCAATTGAAAACTTTCAGGAAAGAATTCACTCTTCTAGATACCATTAAGAACATTTGTGATTCATAGGAAGAGGTCAAGATATCAACATTAACAGAAATTTGAGAGAAGTTGATTCCAACCCTCATGGATGACTTTGAGGGGGTTCAAGACTTCAGTGGAGGAAGTCACTCAGATGTGGTGGCAATAGTAAGAGAACTAGAATTAGAAGTGGAGCCTGAAGATGTGACTGCATTGCCACAACCTCATGATAAAACTTGAATGGATGAGGAGTTATTTCTTATGGATGAGCAAAGAAAGTGGTTTTTTGAGATGGAATCTACTCCTGGAGAAGATGCTGTGAACATTGTTGAAATGACAGCAAAGGATTTAGAATATTACATCAACTTAGTTGATAAAGCAGTGGCAGGGTTTGAGAGGATTGACTCCAATTCTGAAAGAAGTTCTACTGTGGGTAAAATGCTATTAAGCAGCATCAAATGCTACAGAGAAATCTTTTGGGAAAAGAAAAGTCCATCAATGTGGCAAACTTCATTGTTTTGTCCTATTTTAAGAAATTGCTACAGCCACCCTAACCTTTAGCAATCACCACCCTGATCAGTCAGCAGGCACCAACATCAAGGCAAGATCCTCTACCAGCCAAAAAGATCACAAGTCACTGAAGGATGAGATGGTCCTTAGTATTTTTTTAGCAATAAAGTATTTTAAAATTATGGTATGTACTTTTTTTAGACATAATGCTATTGCACACTTAATAGACTACAGTAGAATGTAAACATAACTTTTTTTTTTTTTAAGAGGCAGGGTCTCACTTTGTAGCCCAGGCTGGAGTGCAGTGGCTCAATCAGAGCTCACTACAGCCTTGAACTCCTGGGCTCAAGCAATCCTCCTGCCTCAGCCTCTCGGGTAGCTGGAACTACAGGCTAAACATAACTTTTATATGCACTGGGAAACCAAAAAATTCATGTGATTCACCTTACTGTGATATTCGCTTTATTGAGGTGTCTAGAACTGAACCTACAATATCTCCGAAGTATGCCTGTATAGTTTCCTTGGGCATTGATCATACTTCATTCCAAAATGAGGACATCTGAAAACCTGGCTTCCTTGTAAATAATGATATGGCCATGGAAGGGCTGGGACAAATCTAAAATGTTTTAATTAATATTCCAGGCAATGCAAAACTTAGTTATCTCACCACGGTTTGATTTACGTAGACCTGGGTTGTCCAGTAGCCACTGGCCACATGTAAATAGTAAAGCATTTGACGTGTGGCTAGTTAGAACTAAGATGTGCTCTAAGTGTAACACACTGAGTTTGAAGACTCACAATGAACAAAAGAACGTCTCATTGATAGTTCTTTCACACTGATTACATATTTACTGAAGTATTTTACTATGCTTAATTATAGCTGTTTCTTTTTCCTTTTTTAAATGTGACTACTAGAAAATTTAAAATGACATATGTGGCCACATTTGTAGCTGGCATTATATTTCTTCTGGACAGCGCTGGTATAGCCTTTGTTAATAGACAGTGGAGGTATTGCTGTCTGGAATTCAGTATTTCCTCCCCATTTCACAACATAAGGGATGTGATTGACCCGAATGGACTCTACTGTTGGATATATTGCCGGGGAAAATGATAAAGCTCTTTGAGATAGACAAAAGAAAAGTTACTGAGTGTCCTGTCTAATGTTTCCTTGGGGTTATCTCCACCTTTTATTGTTCTTGAGCTATTTTATATGATAGTTCTGCAAGTTATAGAAAACAGATAATGATGAAAATAATTCTTATCCATAGAATGTAAATTTATTATGTCTAGTGGAATATAATTGATCATTGCCTTGTGGATAGACTATTTTGCATTTTGTTGTAAATTCTTTCCAGCATTCATTATTGCCATATTTATGTGGTTTGTTGAATTCTTTGCTCCAATCCTAACATCTTACTTGTTCCTCATTAATTAATGAGTTAAGTAAAATCTCAGACATGAGTTCATTTTATCTTCTTATAAGAGTCACTATTTTACCTTTTAAAAATAATTTTAGAGAACTTAGGAGTTCGTGGTAGTCTAGATTAACTCCCTGTCTTCCCTCTTCTGGCTCAAGTGATTGAGCTACTCTGGCACCCTGAGATGGGATATAGACTGCACTTTTCTGTAGAAAGTATTTTATCTGATGGTTGATTGCCACTTAAACACTATTCATATACAAAGCAGCTAAATTGTGGGTTATTTTGAATTTGTGAGCCAGCCAGAGAACCGTCCTACCCAGCAGAACATTTGGTTCTAAAAAAACTTGTTCTGAGTTCCAAATAGTAAAAGAGAAACTTAGCATACAATTCATTTATTTGTAAGGCGTGCACCATGGATATTGATCAAGCACCCAGTTGCATGAAGTCCCTACAGTTTAACGGTAACACATAATGAAAAGAAAGTGAATTGTAACCATTTTTGGGGGGGAGGAGCTTGTTTTTTGTTTGTTGGAATTTTTTTTTGCTTTATAAACATTACAAAAACCAGCCCCATTCTTATTTTATTTTGTTGTATATATCACATTTCCATTTATTTCTGTGACTAGAACTGATTTCAACCAACATAAGCAAATTAAAAATATAAAGTTGGTAATTTCACACACTCTCTGTTTGTTAAAGTTTGGAAATACCACACTTAGGATTTAAATTATTTGTTTCTTTTCCTTATTTTTTTTAAAAAAAGTTGGCTTCTTTTTTTTTTTCAGCAGAAAGACAGAAAGATCATTAAATTTTGTGAGTATTCGCCTCCAGCATTTAAGTTTTTACAGAACATAAGGAAGTTTACTGGTCTTTCACAAGCAGGATGTATGATTTTTATACATCTGTAGTTCTGAAAATGAAACATTCACTCTACAAATGCAGAAGAGTCCACTTATAAATTATATGTTTTATGGGCTATTTTCTTATATAAAGCAGCCTCCTTGATGACTCTGTTCAAAGTATACTAATACAATATTCTCACCTATATAATCTGCCCATATATAATTATTTTCTTTCTTGTTTCTTTGGGAAGTAATATGATGAGGTTTCATGGCATGAGTAAAGCCATGACTCAAGTATTTTTAATACCATAAATTACTTGGCGATACAATCAAGAAAACCAAACCATGTGCCTTTTATGATTTTCAGTTGTTTGAAATTAATTTTTGAAGTTTAACTTGGCTATAGATGCTTTTGATTTTTTATATTAAGAAGTGCTTTTAAAAATTAACAAAGAAGAGTATGAATTTATATAACTACTTATTGCAGAATAAGATGACATTATCTTTTCAATCAGAAGCTGATTTAATTAAATGAAAATCTTTGGTGGGATTTGAAAGATCTTTATGTGCTTTTAATGCATTTTATAAAAGAGTTTTGGTCTATCTTAATTCTCAATAAAATGGGGAAGAAACATTGGCATATTAAATCTTCCATCATTATTCAAAGATAATAGAATACTGTATTTGAAAATAAAACCAAGGTTTCATTTGCGTGAAAAATTCATTTCTTATGGAAGAGCTTTAATTTTGATCCATTTTCCACAAAACAGAATTACTATATGCGTTAGCTCTTTCTTTATCTAGGATTTCTCTAATTGGGGTTCTTCTACCAAGCTGATATTACTTGTTTCTTCTATCAGAAAGTATTTGTTGCAGTGATGACTGATAGTTAAATAAACAGATATATGTAAAGATATAGATTCTTTCTGGAAAGCAAAGAATTGGGGGATCTTTTCCAGAAAATAGTTTTACTGTTATTAACTAGATGGCATTTAAAAGATTAATGAAAAGATGATGTCTTTGTACTCTGCTGTCCATTAAGGGTTAAAAAGGTTTGGGAAAAAAGGTACTATTTATTACATATGACTGTACTATTTATCAGTGCTATTGACCACATAAATAATATCATGTTCTATTTATGACATACAGCTTCGTATGTTAGGAGAGTCTCCACTGTTATGTGAAAAATAGCTAAGGAAGGGGTGAATTAGGAGAAACAGAGTACTTCAGGTAATGTGGGGTGCAGGCAATTCATGAAATGCCTGATAATTGGTGGACAATATTTTATATTTGTTTTTCTCTTGGAAGCGCGATCTTTGTCAGAGTCTCAAAAGTATCCTTGGCCAACTGCCTCAGAAAAAGTTCCCAATTGCTTAGCTAGCGAGATTGCTAAATCTTACTATAACATCTAGACGAAAATGAAAGTTTTTAAGAACAATCTTACTGTTTTGTCCATACGATAGCCAACACAATTCTAAATGTGTTTTATACAGATTTTGGGTAGTGTAGACACACTTTAGAAGACACAGCCCCTTAACACACCCTCTCAGTCCCCTTTTCTCAAAATCTAAAGCCCCCTTCCTTTTGAACATCATACCATCTTGTCCTGGCCCCAGTCTTTCTTCCCTCCTCCCTTTGAATTAGCTAAAGAAAACCCCATGGCACTTCTGGCTTCTAGAGGGATAAATAATTCTGTCTCCACAGATAGAAATGCAGTACTGTGATCCATTTAAGAATGTGATCGATATATGTTCATACAATCGGTCAGTGTTAGGAATAAATTATTAAAGGAATACTGGGCTATTGATACAGGTTTTATTAATTTATACACTCAGAACTCCAGTATGTCTAACAATAACATGAGTAAGAAAATAATGAATCACTTATAATCAACCATGGTGGAGACAATATTATCAAAGTCCATATTTGCCAGTACGATTCTAAAAGTTTATCCACACTTGTCTCCAACTTCTATTCTTCAAAGTTTTCCCTGTATCCTAAAATAAACGCATAGTTTAATCTGCAGGCAAGCAGAAGTCGAAGGATATTGCAAAGCAATCTCTGAACAATGAACATCTTGCCAGGAAAATGTATCCGATCTCTAATGAAAGGGCGTTGGAAGAGATAGGAGATGACAGGATTTTCTCAGACACAGGTTTGAGTTCTTTTGACAGCAACGTCTCCCTGCTTATCTGCTTATGAAGCATAGAGAAGTCTGCTCAAGAAGTGAGGAAGTTTTGGAGACATAATCGGAAAGAGAAAATTGCAGACAAGGAAGTTGTTTAAACGAGCTCACTTCTCATCTTGCTATTTTCAGAATTTTTCTCTACATCCTACACTAATGACAACCTCGTACAAAAGACAAACATTTTCCAGATGTTTTGGTGAATTTACTTTTTTCCCCCCCATAGATAATAATAACTAGCTTTTGATTAGGGCTTTATAATTTAAAAAGCATGTAACTCACTTAATTTTCACAAGCATCCTTTAAAATTGCTATTATTATTATTATTATTATTACTATTATCATGCTGATTTTTTTCAAATAAGAAAACTGAAGCTCGGACTCTTTTTAACCATTCAAGTAATAAACAGTGGGACAGGAATTTTTAAATACAAATCATTAAACTCCAAATTCTCTGCCCTCCTCTCTCCTTTTGGATGACAATGGGATGGAATGAGACAAACATCTTTTAGTAAACAAGTTATGCTTGCCCTTTTGAGTAACAGCTTGGAGAAGTGTAATATGCCATTTTGTATATTCTTAAAAATCTTTTGCTTGAAGAATCTGAAGTAATTTATGTTTATGGACTTATACATTATTCCCACCGTTTTGAAATATTTAGGAAAGGAGGGAATATAATTCTTTGCCATGAAAATAAACTAACACCGTCAGGTTAGGAGTCGGTGCCAACGAAAGCATCCCGACTGCTCCATACGTCGTTGCTGGCATTTATGAAAGTTGGGAGTTTAGCTGGAGTCTGTGCCGTTCCTCCAGGGTGCGCCAGGGGGCACCCTCCTCCCCTTACCTTCCATTCCCCAATCAGCAGCTTCAGAGGTTCACGAGAATTCAGCCCGGGCAGCCAAATGTTGGTTTATAACATGAACACTGACCGTTTCTATTTTACAAATGAGAGAGGTGAATCAAAGAGATGTTGCCAGACATCTACAGTAAGTCAAATGACAATGTTGGGATCATCCCATGATGCCAGGTGCTTGCTTCAGATGGCTTTTTCTACTAAAGTACGTTTTAGGTAAATTCAAAGATTAAAAAATCAGAAGAGAACATTTGCAACTGTTTTTTTCTGAAGGACCAGGCTCCCTTTCTAACTCAGAATTGTTTCTCAGTAATATGGAGTCACCTTTCAACAACAGATGGGTCTGTAAGTGGAAAGAGACCTTGTCATTCGTCCAGTGGCACGTGTGGTTCTGATTGTCATGGAGGGACTACATGACATGGATGCAATTCCTCTTTAATGTGCCACTGTTCATCAGCGCCACGTTTAAGACGCAGGCCTCCAGCAAGAGCAGCATGAGCGCCGTGGAGCTTTGTGGAGATTCGCCAACATAACAGGCCAGCATTTGGGACAGGGTAGTGATTGTGTGATTTCAATTTCATACCATCTGTGCCCAGATTTTTTTCACAACCCGGCTGGCCACTGCCTTTGGAGGGCAGTCAAAATGTCAGGGCTCTGGAATATTCTGCGTGGTATAGAAAGGAGCACGCATCCCTATCAACTCTGTAGCCGGTTCTTGCCATGGGGAAGTGGCCTGAGACTGCCGGCTTCCAGCAAGATGTGTACTTGAAATCCTAATGAAAGCATGGAAAGCCTTCAGAAGCTGGCTCTGTGTCTGAGATCCTGGCCAAGAGATGTCAGATTACTCCACAAGCAAGCGAGAACATAGGCATCCAAGGAAAAGGGAGAAAAAGACACGCTGACATTCTTCTCAACAGGAACATTCTTTCCTCTTGGGAGGTCATCAGCCTCCCATTTACTATCAAACTGTAACCACCCTTCATCCTCTTTCCCCAGCAGAATCTCTCCATTCCAGTAAGAACCTAAACCATAAAGCAAAAACGGAAAAAAAAATTGGCTTGGTGGGGGGCAGTGAGTCAGAGTTTTTTGTTTTTTTGTTTTTTGTTTTAATGGTGGCTTATTTTGCACAGGCTCTTGAATGATTATTTTCTTTGCTCCCAGGCAATCTGGACTAATTGATACCATAAAGGTCTAGAAGCTCTAAAATGTTGGTTCCATTCCCAACTCTGACACAAAGAAGCTAAACAACCTGCAAGAGAATATGTAGAAAAATCAACCGTAATTTTCCTATCTGCAACATAGGGTTGGCGGTGCCACTGGGATGCTGTGTGGCATATTTAAAAACTTATTCTCCAAATGCTAATTATTCACCAGTTGGCATTCCAGATCGTGTCTCTTGACATCAGTAACTTGATTGTTAACAGGATGATGATACTGGTTTAACTTTTACATACGGGTTTCCAGAGTATACGTTTTCAAAGTTGTCAGAGAAACAGAATATTGGATATGGGGGGAAAAAACCTCAGGCAGGATTCCAGATGTCAACTCCCCTCATTTCACAATGAGGAAACCAAGGCCCTGAGAGGTTAGTGACCCGCCCAAGCCCACAGTCAGGGTTAGAGCCGAGCCAGGACAAGAACACTGGGCTTTACCTTTGATCAACATCAATTTTATAAACCAGGTTGCCTTTTATATGTCTGCTAGCCATGATGATTCCTGCGGAAAGGATTTCTCATGACGTGGATTTTTCACGGCTCTAAATGGGTGATTTGGGGCAACATATAAGGGCATTTTTTGATATAGCTGCTTCCCCATCAAGTCCAACACTCATTCCTCGATGCCAGAATTGCCACCATCTCCTATCAGTCGCTGAAGTCTTAGAAGGCATGAAAATAAACAAAGCCTGACAACTTTGTTCCCCATGTTATGACCTGTTCACCTCCCCTGCCACTTCCAACTTTACTTCTCCCTGAGTAGCCTCCATGTTATTTAAGTCAGCAGGACTCTCAGAAATCAGGCAGTGTGTGCAGAGGCTGCCAGAAGGAATACTTGCACGGTGGGCGCATGTGGGTCTGAACTCTTTAAACCCCAGGTCATGACTGGCACAGAAGGGGCTCCAGCTGCTCTTGAAATCGCTTGGTCTTGAGACTTCCTTCCAACTGTTCCCTTCCTTATTCTTAACTACTTCATGCCCTGGAATCACTGAGGTTCTCATTCTGATAAATATTATTTCCTGAAGCACTCAGGAGCTTACTTTATTCTGAAATGTTCCAATAGGCAGCTTTAACAAGAATATGGATAACGTCTTAAAAAAAAAAGAAAGAAAAGAAAACCCAACTTCAAGTTTATAGTGAGTGACAGTAGGAATCCTGCCTCAAATTCATTTAAAAACACCTGAATGTTCACGGCAGGCTTTTTCATAACAGCTGCAAAGTCAAAGCAACCCAAACAAATGCCCATCAGCTGATGCCTGGGTGAACAAAATACGGTATATCTACACAGTGGGATGTTACTCAGCACAGAAAACAAAGTATTGATACATGCTGAAACATGGACAAATCTCAAAAAGCTATGATAAGTGAAAAAAGTCAGATAGAAAAGACCACATATTATATGATTCCATTTATATTAAATGTCCAGGAAAAGCAAATCTATAGAGATAGAAAGTAGATCAGTGACTGCCATGGGCTGGAGGTGGGAAGAGGGGGTGACTGCAAATAGGCAAAAGGTTTCTTTATTGAGGTGATGGAATTGTTCTAAAATTAGATTGCAGTGATGGTTGCACAACTCTGTAAATTTACTAAAAGTCATTGCTTTGTATACTTCAAAAGAGTGAATTTTATGGTATGGAAATTATACCTCCATAAAGCTGTACAAATGAACAACCATACAACAGATGCTCCAGCTCCTAGCATGGAGGACATCTTTAAAGTGGAGTGATGTCTGGTGTGGTGGGGCCACAGGACTGAGTAAACCTCACAGTTTCCCTCACCCTCACTGCTCCTCATGGAGGGCAAGCGACCTTCAAGTCAGAGCAGGAGCCCTTGACATGATGCAACAATTTATTAAATAGACTGGCTGCCCTTACAAGGTGAAGTCTGACAAAGCCCCGGTTCAGGGACAAACGCACTCAAAGTGAAAAGCCCATGGCAGCTGCACCAATTTACATCTGCAATTAGGATACTTAAAGTGTTTAGGGCTGACAAGGAGTTAAAATAAATGTTGATTCAGTTGTAAAGTCTTCAGAGATGTAGCCTTGCAAAAGAGCCTTGCACAACTGCAGCGTTTTATTTATTTATGCATTGTTGTTGACTTTAAAATATTTGGGGTTTTCTTCCCCCAGAACTTTTCCAACCAGCACTGGGACCCCTAGCAGGGGATACTTAACAGGGAAACAGGTCCGGATAATGCATTCAAGATAATTTCAAAAAATCACCCTTTAACGAGTACCATATTCCCTCCAATTTTCCCTTGTATATGATTCACCATTTTGCAAATACTGATGTATAAAGAATGCATTGAATGTGGCAAAAGTTGAAGATAGCCCCTGTGGATAAGACCTAATGGACACCATCCTGAAATAATACATACAGCTCAGCCCCCAGACATGTGTCTTCAATTTAAAATAATTCAGCAATCATGTTCAACCAGAACCTGATTACACAAAATGGGACTTTTTAACTCCCAGACTTGGATCAAATTTTGAGGCCATGAAAAAAAAGTCGGGGCGGGGGGTGGTGGATAATATGTGCCATGTTTATATATTCCAGATACTGTGATTAAATGATCCTCACACAAATTTAACTGTTTCTTTGAGCTTATCAAGGCACTTAGTGCCTTTTTCCACCTATAAATATTCGCCTTGCTTTTATGAGAACTTCCGTGAAAGTCCGAGCTAGAATGCAAAGGGAAGAAAGCTGAAAATAAGTTGGGCCCCTGTCAGAATATCATGGTTTCCAAAGCACCGAACTATCATGCTTTGGATACCATTTTCTTGCGGGCTCAGAAGGGAAGGAGACTGAACAGAGGCAGCTCTGTCGGGGTGGCACGGGGGGCCCAGTGCAGGGCCAAGCACATTGTGTCCACTGTGATTCTCAGAAGTGCTTTGCTCCCCTTTAATCTCTTTTTTTGTTGCTGGCCGCCCCCTCTTCTTTCTTATGACTATGTGGGTCTCCTTCCATATAGGCAAGGAGGACCCCTGCCTCTATTGTGACTTCTGAGAAGCTAAGAGGTCCCCACATCCTTTGCTTTGATAGGCTGCCCAAAGCTTGAACTGCTACCTTTGTTAGGTACTTATTTTTTCAAATCCCTGTAATCAGAAGAAATAGTGGATATACTGTTTGGTGAATCCCAAGCAATGGTCCCTAGAGATAAGATTGCCAGATAAAATACAGAAGGCCTAGTTCACTTTGAATTTCAGATAAACTACAAACATGTCCACATCACCAGGAGAATGTTCATTTCACCCAAGAAATGTTATTAAAGCTCAGTGCTCAAGATGTAATGCTCTAAAAATTAGGCAGCATAAACCTGGACATACTAGAAATAAAGCTTTTTGTTTGTATGCTTTGTTTTTAAATAAATGGACATATGTAGAACGGATGGTTTTCTTTTAAAGTTGATAATGTTTCTACTTTTCCTTTTGTTTATAGGTCTTATGGGTATTTTATGAGTTAAAAGTAGAAAGCAGGACCATTTCTGGGTACAGCTGAAGGAAGAGTTCCTGTTGCTTTGGATTCTGACTTCTGGGTCTAGGACAGGGGTGGGGGGAAGAGCAAGCTCTCCTGGAGGGTATGCAGAACCAGGGGGCTGCTGGCGGAGTTGTGGCACCTACAAACTGGTTTGTTTCAATAAATATGTTACTAGACATAAAATAGCCAAGTTTTCAAGTGATTTACTTTTCTTCCCCATAGATTAGAGTAGATTCAATATTATCTCTTTAATAGCTTCACTTTTAATCACTTGCATAGCAAGTGGGAGAGGAAGGTGGTTTGAGGAATTCCGGGTAAATTGACTGTGCCCACAACAATCTGTCATTCATGTGACTATCAACTGCCATATGTGCTGGGGCAAAAAAATTAGATTCAGATTCACTGTTCTCAGTTACTTCCAGGTGGGGAAACCCAGGGTTGAACTTTCTCAGCCTTCTATGGTATAATTTCCTGCTCTTCGGGTGGACCCGAAGTTTCTTTCAGTTTCCTAAACTCCATATTCAAGCCATTCTCTTTTCTTTCTCTTCCTTCCTTGACACAGAAAAATTTATTTTTAGCTTTACTTTGTGTCACACAGGCTTGGTTCCTGCCCTCCAAGAGCTTGTGGTTCAAACAAAGGGTAGGGAAAATCTTTCGAGAGAATTAAAGGTGAAAGATTCTGAAGGCCAATTAAAAGAGGGAGGGATCAGGGAAAAGTTGAGCAAGAGAGAAAAAAGTACAAAGCATTATGGAAGGAGAAGAGAGGAGCAAACAGATTACTGGCGACACCTGTCAGTGGGTGGAAACCAATGACAGCAGTTGTAGGAAGCATGGAAAATTCAGCTCACTGCGAAGTTTTCAAAATATCTAGTCCTTGCAGTCCCTCAGGGGAGGGGAGTTGTCTCTTTACATCAACCATGGAAGGGCTGTTTGGGGACATTTTTCTGTGCTCTACCTGGGGTCTTTTTCTCTGATGCAGCCGTGTTTCAGAGGAAAGAGAAGAACAGCCTTTGTTTTGTTACATTTAATGGTAAATATAATGCTGTGGAATGATGCAGATCTCATGCAGGTATCCTTGGATCTTGGTTCCAGGACTCATTCATTCTTCCTTATATAATCATCTGTGGTTTACAGGTTTTCCTCCTCTTTTAATTGTACCTCCCTTGAAAGCAAAAAAAAAAAAAAAAAAAAAAAAAAATCCCATTTGTCTGTCTTCTAACAGCACTTAGCAGTTTGATCCATCACCGGGACTCAGTAAATGTTTAGATGAATAAAGAGAAAGAACCCCCCCTTTTTTTTTAACTTGAGTAAAAATACTTTTAACTAGTTTCTACTGACATGTTGTAGATATCCTAAGAAACAGTCTCCTCAAATTATGGTTTCAATAACAGATGAAAAATCAATTTCCTAATGAGTTATTTTGTAGAAAGCACTACATACACACCCACACACACACACACACATACTCTCACACTCCACATCAATACAAAAGTCATTTGTGAATTTAAGAAATATAGGATAACCATAGGTAATCCATGCGAAGTTACGATCTGCTTCTAAGGCTAGGGAGAGCATGAGGAAATGAAACACACAGATCATCTTCAAACCACAGAAGCTCAAAGACTTCTCTTGCTCTAAAAGTTGATGATAAGTAAAAAGCCTGCTGATATTTGAGTTTTACCTCCTTCTATTTTGTATAATTCCTCTTTTGGTGAAAGCAGAGATATCACAGGCAACGTAGTATTTCATCAAATCTGAGAGGCCAATGGTCATAAGACATAGCATTGTTTTCGGTACCACTAAGAAAGAAAAAAAGTATGCATCCCAAGTAACATCCCAAATTCAGAGACATGAACATGTTGAAAAATGAGTGTTTTAGAATCTACGAAATACGGATAATTCTCCCTAATGCTTGGCACAGGTTTGCTGACCATAGGTGGTCAATAAACATTTTTTGAATAAGTAAATAAAGACGGCAAGCAGAATTCCCTGGTTTTATAATGCCTGCGGTCGGTCTCTAAGAGCAGTGGCCCAAGCTTTCTTCTTGATATTTTGAGTAATCACCGAGAGAGAGGGCAGGCGACTGCTTCTCTGATTGCCAAGAACAAAACAAAACAAAGCAAAACACAAACTAACGAAAAAAACTAGGTTGTAGAACTGCCTCCTGCAAATATACCCCAGAGGAGTTAGGCCTAGCATATTGTTCAGGAAGGAATAGTGAGTTTTTCATCTCTACTGTCCTAGCCCAACAGGGAATTTTCTCTGAACAATCAAAGACGGGATCATTTTGTGAAAGAATCACACTGAAGTGCGTAAGAATATGCCAATAAGTGTGTGAGTGCATGTAGGTTGAGGAAAGCAGGTAGATAGAAATATATAACAGAGTAAAAAATTCCTTAAGAAAAAAAACTTGCTGGGCTTAACCCATGCATCATTCACACATCAGAAAATAGCACACACTTGTGACTCTGTACCCACAGATCTCAGAATAGCAGCTTACAACTCTGTGTCTCCTCACGGTGATAAATATGGGTAATATTAATGTCATCTTCTAAGCCCCCAAAAATATAGCTGATGCTGTTCAACAGAGCCAGCCAGAATGCTGCAGGTAAATCATCTTCAGATCAGAATTCCGTGTACACGTAATCTTTGGAGCATTTGCAAAGTCTAGGGGCACAGAGTGACAGATATGGAATATTGATATCACTTCATAGCCTGTCCTACTTGAGGATTTTTTTCCACCAGTAATAAGGATGGATTCTCTGACACTAACCTCCTTATAAATTGGCTTCTAGTTCATCTTTCCAGAGGTGCTACAAGGGAACCAAGAAGCAATTTCAATTAAGAATAGAATTATAGTCTTGGAACAGTGACATGCCTCTTGAAATATTCTTTTTTATTCTTTACTCATTGTTAATAATGCTCATGGTAGACCCTTTTAAGACCATTTCAGTTTTCCAGAGAATACTGCAAGAGTTTTACCATTTTCACATAGCTGTGTCAACCAAGGCCAGAGCTAAGAATTTGGTCACTGTTAGGCTCTGTAATAGGAGAATCTGTACCTGATTCCAGTGGGTATTTCCCGAGGACCAGGCACGGTTTTTGAACCTAGTACCTGCTCAACTAATATTTATTAAGTAAATGAGTAATGAATGAATTATGCTGAGATGCACTAGGCTCTTGGTACCACTATGTCGCAATTAGAGGCTTTGAGTATACAAAGTTTTGTTTCCTAATACGCATTCTGAAGACTGTAGGTAAGTATTAACGCAAGAAAAGGAATTTGTGTTAGAAAATCCTTGAACAGCAGTGAATTTAGCTGCTTTTTTGCTTATTTAGCAAACCCTTTTGTTTATATTTCCCCTGAAAGAATTTTGAGACTATAGACCCTGTCACAATTTTAGGTTAGCATCTAATTTTTCCCATCACAAGTTGTAACAGTTACAAAGGACATAATTTCTGGCATGTTTTAACTATTGATATCAAAAAAAACCCCTGTTACATTACTCTTTTAAATGTATCCACAGAATCTACATGTCATAACAATTTGTTACCCATCTCACTATTTTTAAAAAATATGGAAACAAGGTCTTGAAATTTTACATCATTTCTTTATTTCCATAAATGTATTATTTATATTCCCCTACATAGTTTCATTCGAATGGAATGTATTTTTGTGCATAAAAGATTTTTCTTGAACACTTTGTTTTACTTCTCTGCAACAAAAATATGTATATAATTTGAAATAAATATTTTTGTTCATTGTGCCCATAATGCTCTTATTAAAAAGTTCTACCACTGATATTTAACAAGTAACAATCTATTATAAACTTTAATAAAATTATTAAACATGAAAAGTGAAAGTACTGAATATTAACCTCTAAATGAGAAGGAAGAGGCTTTTTGTTCAAATCAGAATTCAAACAAGGTCCACACATGACAAGCGGTTGATATGTCTAAGTCTCCCAGTCTCTTTCAGTCTTTAAATCTCTCTCTCTCTCCCCCTCTCTCTCTCTCTCTCTCTCCAGTTTTTAAAGATATCAGGTCCCCTTTCTCTATATTTCCTGTAAAGTTATTAGTTAAATCTAGAACCATGATCAGATTCAGGTTCAACTTTCTGGTAATAATGCTTTATTTTAGGCAATAATACTTCATTTGCATACCTTTCTTAACTTGTTAAATTTAAGTCTGTATCTGCCTCTTAATCCAAGCTATGTAGGTGGGTAAGCAAACATTCTCATACCAAAAGGATGGGAGATAATGATGTCAAATAAAATTCAACTAGATGACGAGGCCAAGAAGGATGTTGTTTGGAATGCAGGGGATTCACTGGGGCATGTCCTAATATTCCCTTGCCCAATAATCCCTGGCAACAGGAAACTGAGGCAGTCCAATAAGGGTAAGGCCATTAACCCTTCAGATCATCCCAGACTGAAGGTTTGGTCATCCCCTCAGGTAAGAACCTGTCTGGCTGAGTTGCTGGCAGAGGGTAAGGGAACTATAGAAAGGTGGTGGAGAAGCCAGCTGTGATTACCAAGTTGGCCTTTCTGACCAACTACAGCAATGGGAACTAAGGTAGGGTCCTCTACTCTACTTCTCTCTGTGTATTTCCCCAAGTGTGAGAAGCACAGGAGCAGAGGGGACCTCCACCAGCATAATGAATGGTGGCCACTGCCATGCCAGGTGTCAGAGAAGGGCAGCACTGTGGTTTGGAGAGGCACATGAAACATACGGGGTGGGCATGGGGTTGTCCCCTGGAGTCTTCCCTATAGTTGGAGTTTCAGGCATGTCTGTTGTCTCAAAGGCACACGTCTCTCAAGATGAGCTTTTTCTTTCAGTCCGTATAACCCGAATCCTTTAAGAAGAACAAAAACATTTCCTGGGCCATAACTGGACAGACATGCCTATCTCCACGGATTCTGTAAATCACCATTGCTCAGTTCTTTCCTCCATATTCCTCTCTGCATGGACCTTCAATGGCCATTCCCTTAATTTTCAAGAGTGAAAATTTGAATATTACTATTTGAATAAGGCTTGGTTATGTTCTTAGTCAGGAAAGGGCCTAGTTCTTCCTTATAGAAAGTTTAAAAAGCCATTCTCCAAATTGCACAAGAGATCATATTGATGTGTGGGTGTACCAACTAAATACATGTTTCAGATATTTGGAGAAAATGTTTTGTAACAAGAGGAAGATGAAGACTAAAGAGTGAGAAGGGAGACAAGGTTATAAAGGGAGAGAAACAAAGGGAGACTGAATTAATCTCTAGTTATAAACAAGTTATGATTCCTTAGATACATTTCCCCCACAGATATTTAAATGCTTTCTTATTTTTGACCTCATGGGAAGGGCTGAGTTTCCTGGGGCATCACTAGACTACTGCTGTGGCATTTCCAGCAGCCTGGTTAGGTCAAGGATAGACATTCAGGAGGTGGCCGGCTGGGGGTTCTAGCTCTCCAATGCTGCCTGCAATTCTCCACCATACTTGGCCTCACTGCCTAAAATTTCATGACAGGAAATAACCCTTTGGAGTAATAAGCATCCTGTTTTACAATGCAGGCACCCCTGAGAAAAGTATTGCATTAAAGTCTAATACCTGCCCATGCCTTCTCTCCTGTTAGGAGGTGAGAACAGGTGCCAGGGGTGTGGGGAAGTGCAGAGAGCAGAGAGAGACAATTTGGAGTACAGGCCACTTCCTGAGAGGCCATGTCAGGATTGGGTCCATCGTGGGTTGTTCCAGAGCATGTGAACTCTGGGTGGAGGAATTTTATAAGCTAAGGAAATAAAATCAATAAACCAAGAATCTAGTAAAATGTCAAAAAATTGAGGAGATTGAAATATAACACCCCAGTATAAAAAACACTGTTATTTTATAAAAGAAGAGACTTTTTTTGCCCTTTGCTCTCGCCCTTGGTAATATTAAAAAGTAAAAAAATAAGTCTATAATCTTTGAATAAATGGCATCAGTTCCCAAGAAAGGACCTTTGTAAACTTATAATCACACATATACTACATATATGTCAAAAAATATATGTATATATAATACCATTGAGCTTATTTTTCTGGGCCCATGGAAGCTTTGTTAAGGACCTGCATTTAGAAACAAGTGGCTTAGAAAATACAGTTATCACTTATAAAGAGTTTCTGGATATATCTTGTAACATGGTTTATAAGTATGTCTGAATTATACAAATGAAATAGATATCATATATAGTACTTAAGTACTATCTACCAGGAGTTTCCTTAGTAAAATCACTACAGTCTGTTAATATGGTAATACTATAATATGTGTTATTATAAATTATAAAAGAAAAACGTGGTTCATTATTCAACAAGAGTTTATAATATAATAGCAGGTATATTATCTCCTACTCTTTGATGGAATATGTAGACTGATGTGGCAGTCCTATGGAACTTGATTGATAGGGCAGTCAGGTTAAGGCAAAGCTCAGGGAACAAAAGTAGCTGCAAACTATATTGTGCTTGAACTCACTAGGAAACCAAGAGTAGTTCCTGCATAAGGCAATTGTTGTGTGGATTGAATGTGTGCATTTCACCTCCTCCTGTTAATTTTCAGGGGTTCCTGATATAAGCAAGTACCCCTAGCCTGAGTATCACCTAACCCAGGGAGTGTTAGCTGGCCCTTTCTTTGTGTCCTTTCCTCTTGCCTTGATCGATGAAGGAGGTAAGTTTATATCGTGGTGACTAGAAAGTCAGTTGCTCTATTGTCCATCAGCTGAGCCCTGTGTGGCAATTATGAACAACAGCAGAGAATGGGCTAGGACAGACCTCAACCAGCGAGGTTAAGAAAGCTTGAGTGGGTGTAATGAAAAACATACTCTGCAGACCTAATCAATTCATTCCTTCTATCACCCATTATTTGGGGCCCTTACTCTATGCCAGGAACTCTGCTAGGCACAGGGAATACAAAGAAGAATAAGGATCAGCCCCCTTAAGGAAGTCATAATTTGAAAAGAGAATATGTAAATAAGTAACTGTAATGCTGTCTGATAAACACAAAGGAAGGAGAGGGAAGATGATCCATGCTGCTTGGGAAAGCTTCATGCATTTATTCAACAGTATTTGTTTGGTGCCTGTGGGGTGCCAGGACTTATTCAAGGCACTGGGGGTACAACACTGAGAATAAGACAGGTTAGGTTTTTTGTTTATTTGTTTGTTCTTTTCAGGGAGCTTACATTCTAGAGGAGGAAGACAGACAAAATAAAACAAGATGCTTGACTTGTATCCTCTTCTTGGCACTTCAGCTTCAGAAAAGAGAAGTTCAAAGACAAGAAAGCTTGAGACAGCAGGGCAAGGTTGGGAGACTGTAAGTATTTGGGTCTGGTGAAGCCCAGTAAACAGTCAGGAGTTTTCACTGCAAGATACAGAACCCAAGTAAAACTGGCTTAAGCAAAAAGGAAAGTCTGGCTCATGGAATTTAGCAATCTAGACAGTGGCTGGCTTAGGCTCAGCTTAGGCTAAGAGCTAAGGCAGTAGCAACGAGACCCTATGTCTCTTTGCCTCTTGGCTTTGATTTGCCTGCCGTATCCTCATGCTCAGGTTCCATGGTGACAGGACAGCTGCTGATCACTCCCACCTCATGTCCTTACCTCTGGGAGCCCTGGTGGAAAAGAGAGAATCTTGCTTTTTTCTTGACAGTAAAAGCAAAAGTCTTTTTCCAGCTCATGGCTCTGGGGGAGCTGGAATGGGATGCTGTAATTGGCCAATCCTGAGTTACATGCCTTCTGGAGCCAAGAGTATCTCTACAGAAGAAAATCAGGGTTGTACCCAAAGAAGAGTGAATGCATATGTGTCGCTAAAAAGAGTCCCTAGTACACCAGGTTCAATACATGGCTCACTGGATGGTCAGTCTGGGTTGCAGAATAGAATACGATGTGAGTGCAGTCAAGGCTAAAAGGCAGATAAGTGCCACCCAGGGAAGAGACCAGTGCATGAATCAAGGCTGCTAAGAACAGACTACATGCACACCAGGCTCAAGTGGTACAGGGTTTTCATACTGCAAAAGAGGAGGGAGAATATGTATGAGATCTAGCCTTTGGCAATGTGTCTGGCTCCATGGCCAGTGGATCCACTCTGCAGCACACATGGGTGATGTGGCTGCATACACCCCACTTCAAGGGGCACAGAAGGACCCCACCCCCTCCCCCCCTTGGGGTCTGAATTACACAAGGCTGGGGGCATGCCTAAGGCCACTGACTCGTGCACCTAGGCAGAATGAAGGCACATTCATTGAGTCTGAAACAGGGAAAGATACCTACGTACAAGGCCACAAGCCCAGCTCAGGCTGTGTGGCCTCCTTGCTTCTTGCTAAGGAACTGCTTCAGGCCTAAGGCCCATTCTCATGTGGCTGGGCAGGGATCACAAGACTGCCCACACCAGACTGCCTTTCCCAACACCAGGCTACATTTTGGGGAGTAGCAGAAATGAAGTTGAGAAAGTCAAGAGGGCCAGGATCATAGCATGCCTTATGTTACAAAACAAGGACTTTGAGCATTATTCTGTGGACAACGGGGCAGCTCACAGAGGCTGTAGAACAGAGTAGTTAGATCAGCGACTCTTAAACCAGGCTACTTGGGATTGAATCCCGACTCTGCTACTTAGTGCTGTGTGACTTTTGGCAAGTGTTTTTACCTTTCTGTGCCTCAGTTTTCTCAACTATAAATGAAATGAAGTTTCATGAAATGAAGTTGCTAGCAACAAGTCCTAGGGAATGGGTATTTTATGAGGAATAAATGAGATAATATATATAAAGTGCTTAGACTAGCTAGCGCCTGGCACTTTGTAACAATGTTGCTGTTTTATTGGAGGGAATTTAAGAACCAAATAAAATGATATACCCTATAACTGGCTGGTGGCAGTTTTGGCCAGCCCTTGCATGTTTCCGAGCCTCAGTTTCTTCCTCTACAAAATGAAGAGATTAAGTTAGATGCTCTCTGAGATCGCCTTGCTCCAATGTTCTTCAGCTGTAGTTGCAATGTGGCAACAGGCCTGCGTTTGAACTTTAAAATAGCCTTGGTCCCTTGCCCTGCTCTTCGAAGGCAGAGGACTAACAGCACAAATGGAACCAACGCTCTTTAAGCAAAAGAGCTCACCTGATTGTCCAGTGTAATCCAAAGAACTCTTGTGAAAAGCCCTCCTCCAATGCTAGGAGCAAACGCCCACTTTTTTCTAAGAAACAGATGAAAGTAAAGCTGTCTGATGGTTTTTGAATTTACACAAAACAGGTCCCCTTTCCCCCCTGACTCTTTTGAACATCTTAAGCCAAATGAATCCTCAATGTCAGCAGAATTTTACATATGCTATGCAAAAGCCATCACCAAAACACAGAGAAAAAGACATAAATAATGCAAATTGAGCATCCATCTTACCCCTGGTCAGATGGAGAGGGGGTGGGGACAATAATTACCTGAGGCTCAAGCATGGTCATTGTTGCTAAATAATCTATGGGTGGTATCTAGTTAGGCCGGAACGTTTGCAAAACAGAAATATAGTGTTTGATCAAAGGGAAGGACAAAGAAAAACTGTGAGGGACTATGAAATAAGGGAGGAAGAGAGATGAGCAGAGACCCCGGCAGGGGGACAGAGAGAGGAGGCGCTTACAGAAGAAGAGTGGAGAACAGAAGGAAGTGCTGCCTTTGGCATCCTCGCCACGGCATCTTGATTAAGCCGTTGGTTCTGTGTGAGCCTAAATTACAAAGGACTGTGAATTATACATGGAAAGTGGTCCAGGCACATCCCTTAGCAGATGGGAAAACCGTGGTGGCAAATGAAATTAGCAGGCTGCCTCGTGGAAAGAGTTCCTGCACGTCAGAGTCTGCATGGGGTACAAATGCTGGGATCATCATGAACAAAATAGCCATTAACAAAAACACCCCTTTTCTCTTCTGAAGATTTAAGAGACTAATTCCCCTTTCCAGGAAATTGCCAACTGGTTTTAATTCTCGGAGACGTGGGTTGGAGTAGATGTGAGAGGAGGCTGGGAGGTTTCTCCTTCCCTCCCTCGCTGCCCACACTGGCCACCCTGAATTACATGATCACCTTGAAAGGGCTGGGCACTGGGCACAGCTGCAACAGCAGAAAGGAGCAGAAATTCAGCTGTCCTGGGGGTGAAGCCTGCTCCCCTCCTTCAGAAGGCAGTGCTGGCCAAAATTAGTGGTTTCTGCTGAAATCACTGTGTGAAACCATGGTTCCTTAGAGGGTTCCATTTGAGGGACAGACAATGAGCTCAGGAAGCTCCCAGCAGTCAACACAGCAAAACCCCAGAGAGAATGACGCTCACCTAACAGCGTGGGAAGGCAGATGGGGAACCCTCAAAAATCACCCTTCTCTGCTCAGAAGCCTTCTGGTGAGCCAACTAGGATTTCCATAAAGTCTAGATTTTTTGGAAACTGTTTCACTATACTTATATCCTAGGGGGAGTCAAAACCCAGCAGATACTCAACATCATCATAATCATTACAATAAACATAATGATGATAATGATCACAGTTGTTGCAATCATAAATACAAGCATAATGAAAGCTAATACTTTTTAAACACTTACTATGTGCTCAACACCATGTTAAGTACTTTACACGCATTTTCTCATTTAATTCTCAAACAAGTCTTTGAGGTGCATACTATTATTAGCTTCACATAAAAAGTGATGAAACTGTGGTGCAGAGAAATGTCTTTCAAAAGTCATCGTGGTGGATTAATTACCAAAGTGGCCACAATTCTTTACTCTTCTCTGTTATACACAGTCTGCAATGTGACTTTGCAGCTTTTGGCCAGTCTTATGGCTTGCTTTTGCTGACAGTGTCCCTGTTCTGAGCCTAGGTCTCAAGAGACCCCTACACTTCTGCTTTTTCTTTTGGAACCCTGCCAGGCTGCCAGGAGAGCAAGCCTGGACTAGCCTGTTGGAGGATGAGACACCACATGGAGCAGATAAGCTGGCCCAGCAGAGACCATCCTTGAGCATCTGGCTTCCTGTGGACACATGAGAGAGTCCAGATGAGCTCAGACAAGCCTAGCCCGGATTGGCAGAACCACCAAGCTGATCTGCTGACCAGTGAGCAACAATGGATGTTTGTTGTTTTAGGCTACCAAGTTTTAGGGTGCTTGTTACACAGCAATGAATAACTGAAACAATGACCGAGGTAATACTAACATTTTAGAATGCTAGTTTAGCTAGATTTCCTTACCTCAAAGCCCCCTGCCTTTGACTTCTATTTGCTAGTGACACACTCTTATGCACCCCATCTTGTTCACCAATACCATCTGCTTTAATTCTGCCTTTCTCTTTCCAGCAGGTTCCAGTAGCAGACATCACTGGTTGCCCATGACATTCATTTTCTGGCAGAACCCCATGAGACTTGGAGAGAGATCCCTATCCCAACTCTACAGGCAAACCTTGTTTGAAATAGCCAGCAATGGTGGCTGCAATCCCTTCATTGGGTGACCATGAGACCTATTTCTGAGTATGAAATAGACAGGTGGGCCAACTGGGGGCACCTGGGAAAGATTTCTTCCTTCTAAGGACAGAAACACCAGAAAATACAGGTTTTTTTCGGATTTTGTATGTTACTCATCATCTTGCACCAGTAAGGGGGCCTAACTGAGGCTGACGCCAATGCTGAGGGTGGCACAGCACAGACATGAAAGAAATGTGGGACCTTGATGAGATCACGGGGACGCAGATAGAACTACTCCTGGCAGCCAGGCTATTCTTCTTGTGAATTCTCCCTTTTGTTAAGTCATTTGAATATTTTTCTCTCTTTACCTGCAGACAAAATCATCCTAAGGGATAGAGTTCCAATCATCGGTTAGAAGGACCCCAGCCACCTGCTTGTCCTTTATTTCTACAAAAACCCAAACAAAAGTAGACACAGAAGCTGATTCCCAGGAGGCAGGCCCCAACTCCTTGGATCCCCATATGTATGACCCATCTGGGACGCTTTTGGCTGACTTCCACAGTAAGAGCTGCATGGGGACTTGGAGCAGGATGATTGCAGGACGGGGGTGGAGGGCGAAGACTTTTGGAGAGTGCTAGGGACCATGACGGAAGTGTGGTCAGAGATCCAAGGAAGCAACAAATGCTCCCCCGGTGTGTGTTCTCCAAGGCATTCTCCCTTCAGTTGGTCCAAACTTTTCCTCCCCATTCCCCAACTCCCAGGAAGACGTGTCCGTTTCTTCAGGAATGACCCTCAAATTATTTAACAACAGGTATGGCTTAAACTGGTATAGGCCAATCAAAACAGATGGCTCCTGTAGTGCTGGGGCAGGGCCCAGTTTTTGGATCATGGGGAAGTTGGGGCAAAGTTGAAAAGGGAGGCCCCTTGAGGAAGGGTCAGGGCAGGAAGGGTAGAAGATGGATTCTGGGGGGAGGTGGATGGGCACTCAGGACAGCAAGTGTTTACCAACCAGTTTGGACTTACTTTCCAAAATTTAACAAATTTTAACAACTTGTTCAGCCACTTTTGGGCATACAAGACAGGATTCTGTTGTAATATATACCATATTCTCTGTGTATCTGTCTGCTCTGCCAGCCTGTGCACCCCGTGCTAAGGATGTAACTCATCAGCATGTCCCCAGCACCCAGAACTCTCCGCAGCACACAGGCCAAGCCAGTGCAGTTGGATGAATTGAACAGAATCAACAATATAAATGCTGAGACCCATTCTTGTCATCTGGTACAGATTCTGAATAAAAAGGAATCAGACTGGTCATAGCCATTTTTCTTTGAGACAATTATTTCTTTGGAGCAGAGTTATGGAGAGTTAAAGTGACCCCTGACATTCTGACCTTATTCACCCTGAGATTCTCGAGATTAAACTGTCTCCTTGAGGACAGCAGATGGTTCAGGGAGCTGGGGAGAGAGCAACCCCCTGCCTGCCTCCATCATCCCTAGTGATCCCGCAGTTCTCATTGGACTGAGAAAAGAGCACAAAACCCCGCTCCACACAAACCTTGCCCTGCACAACTCCTAAAAAAAGCCTGGAGTCCCAGGACGTAGATACTGTGGAGGTCTTGAAGGCACCACTGTGTCCTAGTCATCTTTCTTTTTCCAAGCACCAAGCGGTGTCTGACCCATGGCAGGGGCTCCGGGACCATATGCTGAGAGCTCGAGTGAATGAATGAATGAACGAATGGATGAGGCACCCTCCTTGGCGAGTAGTTTTGGTATAGAGAACATAAAATGAACTTTGGAGTCATTAATTTGGGTTCAAATCCAGGTTTTGTCACTTAATGGTTATTGACTTTGGGAAAATTTTTTAACTTCTGTAAGTTTCAGCCTCTCATATGCAAATAGACACAACAAAACCAACATCAAGGGCTCACAACTCATGCAAAGTGCTCAGGATAACACTTCTAAATGCTCAATAAATTGTAACTATTCCTCTCTTCTATCTTCGTTTTCTTCTTTTTCTTGATTTCATCTTTTTGGTTTTAACATTATTATTAAACTCACTACTCAGAGATACTCTTTGCATGTGTTAGAACAGCCTAACAACCTAAATAATGTCCTGATAAGTCATCATATAAATGATCTTTCTGAACAAAGTCCTTGTTGTCCATGTACAGACATTTAACTTGCATACACTAAGGAGAAAGAACCATTTGAAACAGGCCTGTGAAAGAATGTAATGTCTAAATACAGTGGGCACCTCCTTTAACTTAGCTTCTCCCTCATAACATTTATTGAGCACTGACAATATGCCAGGCCCAGCACAAATCTCCTCATTATCCTAACCTTATTCCTCATTTCTACAACAGCCAGGGAGGTTGATACCAAGGTAATCTTCTTTTATAAATAAGAAAACTGAGGCTCAAAGATGTTAAATGATCAGGCCAAGGGAATACAAGTAGCAGACCCAGTACCCTGAACATTATGGTTGTCTCCCCAGCAGGCATTCCTTCCTCTGCTCAGGTGTATCGTACTTTTGGTTTTGGTGAGATCAGCTCCATCCCCAACTCCAGTGAGTGACTCTAATTGGTTTAAAGCAGCCATGGTAATCCTATCCCTTTTGCGTAGTGATTCCATCGGACAGTTCACATAAACCAGACCGTAGCAGGGCATTTCCCCAGCCACTCATGTTGGAGTGACTGACTCTCCTTTACTGACTAAGGGGGAGCAGTTGTCCCTCTCTCTCCCCTGCTGGCCCCTAATGAGGAAGCAGTTAGCCCTGATTGCTGCCAGCCTGCAGCCTGCAGCCTTGAGGGGGAATCGAGGAATCAGTCTGAGGATGAAGCTGAAATAGCAGAGTGGAGAGGGAAGCCACTGATGTCATTGAGCCGCTGGAACAACCAACCCAGAAGCCTGCTCTGCCTCTGCTCCAATATGAGCCACTAAATTTTGCTATTAAACCAGTTTTCGCTTGGTTTTTCTGTTCCTTACGATCAAAAGTATTCTAAATGATCCAGTGAGATTCAAAAGCAGATCTGTCTGATCACAGTGCAAAACCTCACATCATACTGCTTTCCGCTTCCCTCACTGATGGTCTTCAAACTCACACCTTTATCAGCAGCCTCTGGCCCCACTGTGTCCCAGCCAGTTTGCAGCGTTTCTGGAGCAGTGTGTTCTCTGGCTAGAAGGTTGAGTTTCCGGGAGGTAACTCTTTCAAATTAGTGACTAGGGACCATTAGAACAAGCTGATGGTTGTTTCTAGATATAAAGTAATGAAAACCTCTTCTTGAGATGACTCCAGCCAAGGAAGACTTTAGAACAGGACAGACTTCAGTGGGGACCAGAGAAGCAAACAGTCAGCTGTGACGGCTGCTTATCAGGTCTTGACATATTGAACATGTAAAAATGCTAAACTCCTCCAACTGCAATCTAATTTGTACAAATGCTTAGAAAGAACACTGAATTTATCAGAGCTTGAAGTGCAAAATATTAAAAAATAAATCACTGCTAGTAAAATCTCTCAGGAGATCCATTTGAAAAGACAGTTAGCAAAGTCAATTTGAAGTACATTCATCAAGCTTTGAAATCATGCAAAAGGCCCCATTCACGTGGGCATCCTTCTAGCCAGCCCAAGAGGATCCTACAATTGAAGGCAGAGAACAACTGAATCCTGATAATTAGGAATCAGATCATTGGGAATTTTAATAAAAATTTTAAAAAGATAAAAGAAAATGCCAGCCCAAGTAGCTGAGGATGATTTTTAACCTTCCCTTTTCCTGGGCCCTGCCTTCCTAGGTGCTGCTCTTGGTCCCCACCTGCAGACTTAGTCATGCCCATGCTTCTAAGCCCAGGCTTTAAGTCAGTTTCCTGGACCTGCGATTCAGGAGACTCTGTGATAATTGAGAACCTTCTGATTGGGTTTGAAGTCTCCTTGACTACCTGTAATTGAGGGACCCATGTTGACCTCACTGGGAAGCATTCAACCTTCCTGGTTACCCAGTTTGATCCTCACACAGAATTGGGCACCTAAATTCTATCTGGTCCATTTCTCTGTCCAGACCTCTGACCTCAAAGAAGCCTGAGCTCCTTAGACTCCGGGCTGACTCGCTTCTCTGAGTGTAGTGTCACACATGGGGCCAGTCTCTGCAGCCCTGTCTGTTTCCCTCGGGCCTCCTGGGGAAGTGAGTGCCAGGCCAAGACTAGCCTCATACTATATGAGAATGAGTGAACCTAACTCATTTGTGTGCTAACCATTTCTTAAAAAATAATGAGGCAACACGGCATGATGGTTTAGAAAGCAGTGTTTCTCAAACTATCTGTGGCGAATGACCAGTGTTTTATGTTTTCAATCTATCACAGAATGAAATGTGGGCAGCACCTTGCACCACACATGCCTTATGATGCAAATTCAACAGCTCTGAAGTTATCTATACCCTATTTAATGGGATATGCCCACTGATAATGCACTTGAATGTCATGACAATGTCAAAATTATAAAACATTACAAATGTTTGCTTTCAGTTTCTGTGCTTACTTTGTTGAAGACCAGTAACAAATAGTTCACATCTGCAGATGGCCCTTTGAGTACCATTAGTTCAAATCAATAGAACCATTGCAAAGTGTGGTCCCCAGACCAGCTGCATCAGCGTCATCTGGGAATCTGTTAGAAATGCAAAAATTCAGGTCCCAGCCCAAACCTAAGGAATCAGAAACTCAGGGGACAGGGCCCAGCAATCATGACGTTTACCAGCCCTCCAGGTGATTGTGAGGATGCACACAAAGCTGGAGAACTACTGCTTATGCAGTTGGACAGGGGAAAGACCTGACAGCAACAGAGATGTTAGGAGATTTCTTCTATTAGAGCCTTAAGTACCAGTCAGAGGAAATGACCATGTCTGTCTTAGTGACCTATTGAACTCAGTTTTTTTTAGCTTTGAATTGTATTTTCTTTGAAGTCAATGAGTAATGCATTTCAAGAAATTTACCTATGTATTCATCTTAACCAAGCCCATAATTTGGGTGTCCAAAGTTAATCTTTAAAAGATTTGAGAGTGAGTGGCCATTTTATAGCTTCTACTTACCGACTCCTATTTTTTGTACTATTTTTCAGCAACTCTTTGATAGCACGCATACACGGATGCTCAGAAGGAAGGGATCATACCCAGGGAAGGAAGATGAGGCTCCCTGAAGGCAGAGACACTAGCACCCCTGTCTCAGTGTCCCCAGTGACTGGTTGATCCTAGATGCTCAGTGCATCTTAAAGGAATAAATGAATGGATGAATGTACAAATGGAAGCATGAAATTTGATGAGCTAGAACACTTTGTGAAAGAATGGTCTGATTAATTGAATTTCTGGTTCATTGCTATACCTTTTTGCTCTAGGTCTTATTTTTAAAACACTTTCTTGAAAAAGCTCATTTGTTTCTTATCTAGTTTGAGTGAATTTCTATTAATTGCAACCCAGTGGTCACCTGATTAAAAGACAGCCTTTGTTCAAGATGGAGGCATCCAAGCCACATCTGTCCTAAAGGAGATACTGTCCAAGTTTCCCATGCCACACAAAAAATTAAAACTGAGAATTTCATTTTTCAGAAGTTTATTATTGAGAATGATTTTAATTGGAAATCACATGTGGAGAAAAGCAAATAGAAGGATTATAGCTCATGAAGTATGGCAAGCATATGCTGTTATTTTTGGGACAAATGTAATTATTTTTATTGTTAATACTAAAATTAAGCACACCTGCATTTGACGTTTCCATGAGCATAAATGGTAAAATAGTTCTATAGAAAGCTCACCGTTGTTCAGGCAGGATTTGTCAAAGATAAATAGGAAAAGTAAGCAAGGAAAATCATAAATTTTTTTAAATGAGAGAAAAGTAAAAAAAAACCCAAAACTACCAACTAGTTTGAAAATGCAGGGCCAAGCAGCTGGAATGATGGAGTCACAGAAATTGGCTGATTCTTTGGCAAAAACTTTATTGGCACAATGCCAAGATAACCCATAGATTTGAATTGTTCAATCCTAAACTGAATGAATTTATTAGTCAGTTGGAGTGCCTTGAGCATGCCTATAATATATTTGTTTTGAATATGATGCCTCACATTTTTTGGGAATATCTTCAGACACACACCACCCCTACTTAATGGGGAAAAAAAGTGCTGTGGCAACATACATGCAAAGAGACCTAAGGGTACCAACAAGAAGTTCCAAGACCTGGCTCAGAATACCCTTTATGAACCAGGCCAGCTTACACTTATACAGAGAGAGAGAGAGAGAGAGAGAGAGGGAAGAAATTGATGGTCTTATTAAAATGTATGACCTCAGGCTGACCTGAGTTCAAATCCTAGCTCTCCTTCTTTAGCTTCAGGATCACCCTCTGTAAAATAGGAATAATAATACAATCGACCTCATAGGCATTTTTTTTAGGATTAAATAAGGTAGTGTACATAAAACACTTATTGTCATGCCTGATGTATCATAAATATTAGCTATTATTATTAGTTCCTCTTCATCAAGCATAGAGCTTTTCTTGATTTGTCCACCAATATCTCCTTGGTGTTAGATATTTGAGTTCACAACTGAAGCTAGGGAGTTGATGCTTAATGGTAAACCCTTCACTCCAGTGATGACTTTACATCACACTTTATGAGCTGGTTGTGAAGGAAATGATGACTTTCCCACCCAAAATATATGATCCCTGTGAATATTCCATCTGATGGCCATGAAGCCAAGAAACAAGCTCTGCAAAGAGAGACAAAAAAAGATGATTCCAAACCAATGCCTGCCAAGTTTTTCCTTATTTGGAAGTAGCCCATATGAAATTCTAGAACTCTGTACAGGTCATTCACAGTCTGTCCATTAGCCTTCCCGTTTTCTGTTTTCTTGTCTACCTACATCAAATCTTCTTAATATTTAAGAACTTTTCAGGAAATTCAGTTTTAAAAAGACAGCAAAACAGCTTTGAATTGGCAAAATCTTCACATTTCAGAGGTGATACTAATCTAAAGAAACACACCATTATCTTTGTAATTTCCAATTGTTCCTGGAAGCATTTTGCTGCAGAGACCATTGCCAGCTATTAAGTAGAGGAGACTTGTTTTGGTTGCCAGAATTAGCTGAAATTAAGATCCTTTGACATCTTCTTACAGAAAAAAGTCAGTTTCAGTACAAACAATTCAGAATTTAATAGATTGTGACAGGTTATAAAATTCTATGCATTTGAAAGAAAAGCTTTGCTGGTGGAATAATGTGTTTCTAATTTACACATAATAGGCCCATGAAGCTATGACTAGAAGGACATTAACATAATGAGGAAATTCCAGTTATAGACACCTTCTGTAAAGATCTTAAAGATTATGATTAGGGCAGTCATTTTCCCAAGTACCTTATGTAGCTAAAGCCAAAGTGAAGGTGTCCAGGACAAAGAAAGGAGACTAGAAGAGCAATAAGTTTCAGTTTAAAGGGCAAGGAAAGCAAGCATTTTTGGATAGTTGCTCAATCCAGAGGTAGAGGATTTTATTAAATTTAATAAATGCTGTGTTTATTGAATACTCATCAAGGGACAACATTGGGTGTTTTTCCATGAATGAGGAAAAATCATCAATGATGTGAGCAATAAGAAAGGCAACATCATTTTTATGGCTAAAACCCTTTTCCAATAAAAAAGAGAAGGAACATTCTACTTGTCTTAATTCTTTGACCCATAATCATCTAGTCGAGTCACCTTATCCATCCTGCCTATGATTAACACAATGCAAAATGGCTGCATTGAATGCTTTCGGTATTCAAAAAAGTCTAATGCTACTATGTTATTTAAAATATATACTAAATGTCAAAGAAAATTTGGAGTGTGTCATTTGATATGACTTTGGGTAGCTGTTCTCACACCACAAATTGATGTAGAGATAGGGAAAGGGAGGCCCACGTGAACAGCAGAGAACATGCTTGTAATGAAAGGCATGTGATTCACCTTATTGCTGATCAGTGCTTTTCTGTCCTTTTTTGAGAACAATTCTCAAGTGTAAATTGATATAAGCTAGAAAGCTGCTTTCAGATTAAAAAATGATGGGAATCTTGTTCTGTTATTGTTTCTGCTATTGTTTACATTTCAGGTGCTACATTTAACCTATTATAGGTAGTCAATAAATATTGGCCATCCAGGTATTAAGAGACCTGGCAACTTTGTTCTTTTTTAAAAAGAGTTACTCCAGTAAGAGTTTCATGGCTCTGCCAGGCATTTTCCAGGCACTGGAGGATCAGGGGCCTGGGTTCATATGTGCCATGTTTAAACTCTGATGCTCTTTGGCCTATTAGGGTCTCTTCTACCAAAGAGGTTTCCTTGGCCTTGACTTTACCTGAGTGCATGTGTGTGTATGTATTTATAAATATATACATGTATGCACATATGTGTGTATGTGTATTTGTGTATGTGTGTGTGTATATATATGATAGATTGCAAAGGAAGTTGGTGGAAATCACCTCCCACCTAGAACCCTGCCACTGGGCCAGTCTGAGAAGATGATGGGTTTACAGTTTAGAGATCACCATATAACTACAGAAGAAATGCTTATGCCAGCAACTTTGCTCCCCTAAAGCCCATCTCTTTCTGACTTGTTCAAAAGGCACGAGGTTTAGTTATCAGATACTCTCTCCTTCTTCACCTTCCCTAATGAAGTGTGTCTTGGTGACACTGAACAGCCAGACAATCCAGTCAATTCAGCCACAGAAAACATGCCCAGCTAACAAGTTGTTTTGCATCTAATAGAAAGACAATAATCTCTCTCTCTTTTTTTTAACCTTGTAGCTGGTTTGTCATCTTGGAGTATTCTGGAATCCACTTATCTACAATTCAAATTTCCTTCAAGAATGAATATGATAAGATTCTTTTTCATCTCTCTGTGGTCATTGTGCCATAACCATTAATAAAATTTTCAGAAATATCATCAAGGGCCATAGTGGCCTCATTCATTTGGAATGCACCCCATTTTTTTATTGCACTCAGCAGAGGTTCTTACCACAATAGCATGAGAATGTCCTTGTTCCAGGAGCGCTAGAATCTGGGTTTGTGCTGTTCTCAGCATGCTGAAGACTTGAAACCTCCAACTCTACTCAAAGTGAAATCATATTCTTCTGAAAGAATTTTGGACATAAACTAGGATAAACTTGGATAACGAGGGGTTGAAATTCTTTCATGATCTTTAACATGAAGAATCAGCCCTAGATTGTGGTTGAAACAGAATTATGCTATTGTCACTGCTTGGGCTTCTAGAAAACTAAATGCCTGTTAAGCTGAAATTTGTCCCCCGGCCTGGTCTGTGATTTCTTTCAGAGAAGGCTCTGCACCAGACAATCCTATTTATTTCCTTGTAGAACCTCTCATATGGAACTTCAGAGTTGGAAAGAGTCTCAAAGGTCATTTCATCTTATTTTCCTCTCTCCCAAATCTAACATTTGTGCCTCTTAAAGGACCAAATGTAGTTACATATAGGTCACTAGTTTGTGATACTGGAAAAATGCCAGGCACAGATGTATGCAATGAGAATCCACAGAGTAAGAAAAAGATGCACCCCAATACCAAGTGCAATCTGCCAACCCATGGTGTGGGAGGTATATACCAAAACTGACTGACTATATCTGTGGCTTCACTGTGACAATTAGAATAATAAAAGCATCTTCTTTTTAGCTGAAGTACCTGCCAAGCACATAGATGTTACTTACTGCCATTTTTCTTGAAAACCTTTATTTCTTGAAAGCACCTATATAATTCATGCAGTTTCTGAAATCTATACTTCAAAGTCGTTATTTTGAAAGTAACAGTATTTCCTTTTGCATATGCACTGGGAGCTGAATAATTAATTTGTTTGCTATTTAACACATACCTATTAAACATAAGAAGAAAGATATTACATTAAATTTTCTGAAGGGAATTTTGCCAATTGTTTCCAAAAGTTATGAAACATGTACATACCCTTTCTACTTCTAGTAATTTATCCTAAAAATATGGATAATAACAAAAACTGGAAATAATCCAAAAGCCCAATATTAGCTGTTCAGATAATTAACACTAGCTTGCTCTAACACATAATATCAAATTTCAGTGGCTTAACACAATAATGGTTTATTTTTTGCTCATGATATAGTTTGGGGTGGATTGTTTGGTGGCCTTCCACGTAGTGAGTTAGGGATCCTGGCTCGTTCTGTCTTGCAGTTCTACTGTCTTTCAGAACTTCAGACTCCTCCTTTGGATCTCACTCATTCATCAACTGATGAATGAAGAGAGACAGCAGACGAAAATGCCTGGATTTATTATGGGCTGGACATGGCTCACATCATCCTGACCACACTCGATTGGCCAGAACCTGGTTATATGACCACAATTAGCTGCAAACGATGCTGGAAAGTACAATCTTCCACTATGCCCAAGGAGAGGAAACAGGGTTGGTGAAAGTCTGGCTGGTCTCTGGCATAGCCACAGATTGGCTAAACACTTAGGGTATGATCCTGACTGTTGAAAAATACATATTTACAAAAAAAAAAGCTAGAAGATATACATCAATGTTTCTCCCAGAGTGGTGACATTCAAAGGATCTTTCTTCCTTTTCTAACCTGTGCATTTTTATGTTTCCCCAATTTTGCACCATGAATATACATTAAATTTTATAATCAAAATAGTTGTTAAAAATAACTTTACCTTGGAGGGGGTGATTGGGAGATGTTGGTCCAAGGGTACAAAGTTTCACTTAGGATAAGTTCCAAAGATCTATTGTATAGCATGATGGCTATAAATAATAATAATGCATTATATACTTGAAAATTGCTAAGAAATCTTAAATGATCTCACCACAAAAAAATAAGTACATGAGGTAGGGATATGTTAATTAGCTTGATTTAATCATTTCACAATATGTAACATATATAAAAGCATCACATTGTTACCCTAAATATATATACTTTGTATTTGTCAATTATACCTTAATAAAGCTTGGGGAAAAATAACTTTACCTTAGAATAACCTTCTCTAATAGATACATAATGCAAATCACACATACAGTTTTTGATTAAAAATAAAAGAACTAGATGATATTAATTTTACTAATATATTTTATTTAACTTAATATATCCCAAATATTATCATTTCAACATGTAATCAGGAAAAATTAAAATACTAAAATCATAAAAATTAAAACTATAAATGAAATATTTTATACTTTTTATTTGTACAAAGTCTTTGGAATCTGGATACATTTCACATTTACAGCAGATCTCAATTTGGACCAGCCACATTTCAAGTGCTCAACGGCCGCAGGTGGCCAGTGGCCACTGACAGCACAGCCCTAGAGTATGAGAAGCTGCCCAGGGTAGTTTAGGCAACAATTACAGGTAGCTCAGGGGAGGAAGATGTCTCCGATGTGTGGGAGTTGGGAAAAACTTCATGAAGGAGGTGACTTTGGGATGGGACCTTGAAAGATGTACAGTAGTCCTACCTGCTTATCTGCGGTTTTGCTCTGTGCAGTTTCAGTGACCCATGGCCAACCAAAGTCTGAAAATATTAAATGGAAAATTCCAGAAATAAACAGTTCACGTGTTTTAAATTGTGTGCCATTCTGAGTAGCGTGATGAACCCTCTTGCCCTCCTTGCTACATCCTTTCTTCATCACAAGAAGAAAAAAGGTGAGTAGAGTGCAATAAGATATTTTGAGAGAGACAGGCAAACTACAATCACATAACTTTTATTACAGTATATTATTGTAATTTTTCTATTTTATTAGTAGTTATTGTTGTTAATCTCTTACTGTGCCTGGTTTATAAATTAAACTATCATAGATGTGTATGTATAGGATACATAGCGGATATAGGGTTTGGTACTGTCTGTGGTTTCAGGCAGCCACGGGGGGTCTGGAAACGGGGGTCCCTTATCGTCAGGGGGCTCCTGTAATACTATTGACGACTGTGATATCCATAACACCTAACATTTCTCTCAAGCTTGCCACATGTCCATCGCTGTGCTAACCACTAGGGGGCAGTAGTGAGGAAGAGACAGCCTTTTTGAATGGGGGGAACACCAGCAGCAGCAAAAGCAGAGACCTGGTAAAGGACAATACACTTGCAAGTATTTGGGGTGGGGATGGGGGGATTGGAACAATTAGGTGTTAAACACTTAGGAAAGTAGAAGAAGAAAAGGCAGGAAAGCAAGTTGGAGTCAACTTTAGAAGCACCTTGAATGTGAAGGGAAGAATTTTATACCTAGATCAGTGAGAAAATGTGGTCATATTTAATAATAACAAACCACTCTGAAAGCACTTTGTGACAAATGCTGTTCTAGCGCTTAACATGCATTAACTCACTGTGAGATAGATGCCAATCCAGTCGCACGCTGCTTAACGACAGGGATGCGTTGGGAGAAATGCAACATTAGGTTATTTAATTGGAACATCATAGAGTGCACTTACACAAACCTAGACAGTATAGTCTACTACACACCTAGGCTATGTGGTACAGCCTATTGCTCTTAGGCTACAAACCTGTACAGCATGTCACTGTACTGATTACTGTAGGCAACTGTAACACAACAATAGTATATGTGTATCTAAACATTAAAAAAGGTACAGTAAAAATACAGCACAAAAGATAAAAAATGGCACATCTGTATAAGACACTTACCATGAATGGAGCTTGCAGGACTGGAAGTTGCTGTACTCTGGGTGAGTCAGTGAGTGATGGTGAGTGCATGTGAAGGCCTAGGACATTACTATATACTACTATAGACTTTATAACACTGTACACTTAGGCTACACTGAATTTATAGAAAAAATTTCACTTTCCTCAATAATAGATTAACCTTAACTTAAAATAACTTTTTTACTTTATAAACTTTTAAATTTTTTTAACTTTCTGACTCTTGTAATAACACTTATCCTAAAACAACAAACACATTGTACAGCTGTACAAAATATTTTCTTGCTTTATATTGTTATTATATAAGTTGTTTTCTATTTTTAACTTTTTTTTACTTTTAAAACTTTTTACTAGAAGCTAAGACACAAACACACCTTAGCCTAGGCCTACATAGGGTTAGGATCATCAGTATTATTGTCTTCCATCCTGACTTCTTGTCCCACTGGAAGATCTTCAGGGGCAATAACGCCCATGGAGCTGTCATCTCCTATGATAACATGCCTTATTCTGGAATATCTCCTGAAGGATCTGCCTGAGACTGTTTTACAGTTAACTTTTTTATATATATAAGTAGAAGGAGTACATTCTAAAGTAACGATAAAAATTATAGCATAGTAAATACATAAACCAGTAACATAGCCGTTTATTATCATTATCAAGTATTATATACTGTACATAATTGTATATGCTAAACTTTTATAAGACTGGGAGCATAGTAGGTTTGTTTTCAGCAGCATGACCACAAATATATAGCGTTGTGCAATGGCTATGATGTCTCTAGATGATAGGAATCTTTCAGCGCCATTCTAGTCTCGTGGTACCACCATTATTGACTGAAACATTGTGTGACTGTATTAGCCCCCTTTTACAGATGAGTAAACTGAGGCACGGAGAGGTTAGGAAATTTCCCTAGGTTACACAGTGTGTGGCAGAGCCTGGATTTCAATTCAAGTATTTCTGGCTCCAAAATCTACCTCTTAACCATTCACAAAGACCATAAATTTTAAAACCAGAGACCTGGATTTCACATTCCAGATTCTGCACTTACTCACTGGGGTACTTGTAGGAGCTCTCCGAGTCTCTAGGACCCTCAGCTACCTCCTCCAGGAAAGTGGTACACATTCTGCCTATCTTACGGTGTCATTGTGTGGATGGAATGACAGTGGACACTGAAAGCATGAATTATACTGCCTGGCACAGAGCAGATGGCCATGGGAACCATTTTGAACCTTTAAGTGCAGGAATGGGATGACTGGACTTACGCTTTAGGAAGATGTGTGTTGGAAATACTCATCTTCCCTGATTAACCTGCCAGGATGGATTGGAGCTGGGAGCGATGTGTTTGAAAGACGATGCAATAGTGCAGAAAAGAGGTAAGGAGGGCTGTGCTGGGACAGCAGCAGTGAGAATGCGATTAGATTTTAGAGCTAGAACAGGTATGGTCCATGTAGTCCAACCTATTCTCATTTTGTAGAACAAAGGAGCCGATACCCAGACTTAAATGACTTGTGCAAGGGTAAGTTGTGGGACTAGTCCAGGGCTTCCAATTTCCTCATTCACTGATTTTTCCTCAACTCAGCCAGTGCTGATGTGAGACAGACACACTAGAATATTCACCTCTTAATGAATATAACAAACTCTCTCTGTCTTGTGTAAATCATATACTTTCTACTCTTCAGTAGCTTCCATGAACATTAATCTCATTTGATCTTGCCCATGGCACCCCCAGAGGAAGGTAGGCACACTGGGGTTAGAATAATCCTCACGCTACAGATGGGTAAACTGAAGCATGTGGGAAGATAACTCTTATTTGTGGCTCAAATCTCTCACATTTACTTTTACATTAATTTTTTTTAATTAAAATTTATTTTGGTTTTTAAATGTTACTACAATGTTGATACAGGCACAGTATTCACAGAGTTTCATCCTGAACAAAATTTCATAGGGGCAGAAAAGCTTAGAAATGTACCTTTATTTAGATCTTAAGGGTTAATGATTGGGTTTATTTGAAATTATGTCCAAAGAAAGACTACCCTGTGATCAATAGGAAATTGTATATTTGTAGTTGTTATGTTTTAAATATGGCAAATGAAAGTATGTCTTGTTTAGAAAACATGCTGAGATACTCTTTCTGTCTCCCATCCAGAGCAGAGGAAATAAATCAAACAATATGTTTATATAATTTGTTTTCTGGTTTATGACGGAATGCTAAATTCTGCCACAGGAGGGCGCAGGAAATGTCAGCGGCTTTTTCAGAAAATAGACACTTGGTGGCGCCGCTCTGCTAGTTTTCTTCATGTCTGTTTTTAATTTCTTGGGTTTTTTTATTCCTTTGTTTAGTAGCAACGTTAATGGGTTAGCTTTAGCTACGTAAAACACGTTTTTATTTTCCAATGCTTTTCTTAATATGTCTGAGTCGGTCATTTTGCCTTTATAAAAATATGCTAAGAGAATTAGAACTAGTTATTCATCTTAATATATTGTCTTTACATTATACGGATTAGTTATATTTTGCTCTTGCAATATTTTTCACTACATTCAAGTATGAGTCCAGATTGAGTTTTCCTTTTTGGTCTGTCACTGTCTCATATTCTTTATAGTTTTGTTGGAAATTTCATTTTAGTGTGATTTTAAAAGAGGAGACAATTCTGAATCATATCAGAGCAGTAAAAATGTAATATAACTTGAAAGCTGAAAAGAAAAATAGATATCAATGAAAGATCTGGGAATGAATCTCCTTTTTGGATTTGGGAAAGATGGGTTTCTCCCAGCTTTATTAATTATTTAGTTAATTAGTTGTGTGTCTGTGAGTTATACCTCTCTCAGGAGTTTGGATTCCTAGTTATAAAAATGAGGCGGTTCCTCTGAATGCCCTCAAAGATCTCTTCCCAATGTGAAAATCTATAAGATTATGATATATAAACATAGTTATGCCCCCTGCCTGCCCCAAACACAATTCTTGAACAGAACATATAAGCATAAGCTATGACTTTAAAAAATCTAGACAATTCTCAGCAGCACCACACATTGAGCCCCAGCAGGCTTTTCAATCCATGTTACTCGACTGGATTTCTTATGAGAATGAAGTCTGAACGCGGAGGAATAAGTTGACTGCTCCTGCAGAATCACACCCCTGGAGCAAAACTGAGAGACTTTGAATGAGCCTCTGGCTCCATCCCTTACCAGCTGGGAGATGCTAATCCACTAATTAGCAATAGGAATTGAGCTCTGTGCTAGATCCCATGATGTGCATGGAGAAAGAACAGACCAGGCCCTGTGTACCTCACAATCTACAGGGGAAACAAGTTGTCTGCTATTGGGGAGTTAGTAAAAATGGGGAACAAGTGCCAAATGAGATCAGGACTGTGTCCTTGGCCTATTCTCCACCCAAACTTTTGCCCATAGCTGTCATCCTGAGAGGTGATATTAAATCACCACTGGGTACTGGCTGGGTTTGTGTGGAAATCATTGAAGTTGGGACACGGAGGAGCAGATGAGGGCTGGGGAGAGACAGCAATAAAATTGTTTGACATTTTTTGTCAACTGGTAGCAAATGTTAAACATAATGATCAGAGGTGTTATATTTTCTATGAAACAAAAGAAAGTGGCATAGCTATAAATAGATGTTCACTGGCCTGGAAGCTAACAATATGGAGTGGTCTGCAAAGAAGTGGCAGAAAGGGAAGTAAAAAGCCCTAAGACACGTCATCCTGGATGATGTCCACTGGAGCTGGTGAAACCTCCAGTGTGAGCTCATCAAACCAAACAGTGCCTATGGAGCCTTTCACATGCCAATGTCGGTGATACAGGGCTCTTGTCTAACCTCTTATAAATATAAACAGAAACAGTTGCAAATATTAATGCACCCAATGCCAACTGGCCACCAGGACAGAACAGCTGAATGACTTGCTGAAAACCATGAAGCATATTAATGTTACAAAAAGGGTACAAACTTGGAATAATTTTGTCCCTAATGTCATATAGGCCCAACCTGGTAAAAACACGGCAGGCCTCTCTGGGCCCCGCTGCACTTCCCAACAATGTGGACTGCACATGGGCCCTGGGGAAGCAGGAGGTGGGAAGCAAGTGCAATGGAATCTGAGTGTGGAAGCTGAGGCAAGGAAACAAGGGAGGGTAGGGATGCAGCAGCCACACAGGGCAAAGGTTCCTGAAGCAAATCTTTGTACACCAAGAACAGTTCATGCAGCTTCAAGATGGCAGCAACAGTGGCAGTCAACAAAGGTGTGGGACTCCCTAGCAAAGGGTAGGCCTTCCTTCTTCTAGATCTGTCTTAAACCAACGATTCTCAAAGGGTCTTCCCTGGCACACCAGCACCGAGGGATGGCAATGGATAAGGAGAAAAAAATGTCTTTGTATCAAATTCATTTGGAAAATGCTAGATTAAATAAAGTCAACCAAATTTCCTTGCCGCCTGGAGCCTTTAATATGCTACTATATATTATGACTTCTTAAAAGTAGGACTTTATTATGTAGGGCTTCCCAAACTTTTGAGTTTGGAAACCATTTTTTTTTTTTTTTTTTTTTTTTTGGTAAATCACAGAGTATCTCAAGACAAGTGTTCTGAGAAACACCTCTTGGAAAACAATATCCCAATGCATCCTAATTTATTTTGGATTAAATTCTATTTTCATAATTTTTGGAGTGAAATTTTCAGGATAAAAGAATTGACAGAAAAGTGAAGGATTCATCAAACTAGTTTATTTGGTGACTTGCAAGCAAAACCAGGATTCTTTGGATTTATTTATTTGAATCATTTGTAAGCATAGACACAATCTTAAAAGAGGCACTGGCCCCATTCTTAGATTTTTTTTCTGTCACTCAGCTATGCTAAATCACCTCTGCACTCTGCACACTTGGGCCTTGCCTCAATGGTGCCACTGCCTTGGGAGCTGGTGTCAGTTTGGCTGTCAGTCTTAGCATATCTTCTGCTATGAGAATAAGAAGAATAAATACAGTTCCCGATTTTCGACTCAAAGACAGTGTGAATTGATATTACACAGTAAAATGCAATGAGATTAAATCAATAACATCTGCAATAAGGCATAATGAAGGTAAAATTATATCTCTGGCTTCCTGAACAGCTGTGAATCTATTTTTAATGATCCTCATTTTTGGCAGTCAGCTAACAACTTCTAAAACGTCCTAGAAATTGGATTGTTAAGCAGATGAGCACTGCAGTGGCTCAGAATGTCATTAATTTCAGCTGCCTTATCCATCTGCATGGGTGAGATGGAAGCGTGGAGAACTCACCCCCCATCCACTCCACTGAGCACCCCACTCACTCATGGCCTTGGGTGCCTCCTGCAAATGTTCAGGACGGCAAGGCAGGAGAACTGGGGGCAGAGATGCACTCTCAGGAGCAATAGGGGCTGTTGAATTAAGGAGAGAAAGGAAAAGTTCTTGCTTTTGTAATGCCAATTACAGTACACAATTGGCTTTCATGTCTCCATTGAGCTATAGAACTTCATAACCACTGCAGAGAACAAGACATTGTGATGATCCCCCCATTTGCCAAAGGGGCACTGAGGTTCCGAGATTGCTGTGCCCAGGACTTGGTCAAGGTCACACCACCAGCAAATGCAGAAGTCAGGACTCAACCCAAGTCTTCTCATTCCAAAGCCAGGACCATTTTCATGGCTCCATAGGTCCTCCGCTTGCTTGAATGGTAGCCATGGGAAAGGCACTGTGAAAAATTTGATATTGAGGAAATGCAAACACTCAGGATTAGCCATTTTTTTTTCTTAGCTGCCTGGCACCTTTGCATTTGGCTGCAGCTTTGACTGCAAGCTGTGCTTGGGCAACAGGCATTGGTCCCTTTGGTTGATGGTTTTGAGCTCGCTTTACTTCTCTGGGCTGGCAGGGACAGGCGAGTGATAGGCGGCATCCCATGCTCTGCACACGACTGTATTTGCTGCACCCCACAGACTGATTCTCAGATTCCCGAGTCAGCTGACTGGCTCAGAGGCTCTGGAGGCCCCAGGCTAAATGGTGTTCCAAAAGATTTTAGCTGAGGGTAGAAATTCACCTTTCAGATTCCCTCATGGCTTGAGTGAGAGCTGGGAGAGGGAAGGAATGCCTTAGGCTCTTCTCTATATCGGGAAGCCCGCAACACTGAGAGAGATTTTTGTGCAAAGGATATAGCTGCGGCTAAGATGACCAGTGTTAGTTTATGGGGCTGTCTCCACTGCCTGGCTTGCTTCAGCGGTGGAGCTGATCTTTGGCTGCCTGAAATATCCAACAATCAAGAATTTTATGGTGCAGGGGTGGGGCTGTGGCACATGTCTGGATTGGAGAGAAGAGTCTGCTTCCTGGAGAGCCATCGTATGACAGAGCGGAGCTGAATTGTTGAGTAAAAAAGCGTGAATGGATACCTCTTTTAGGCAAGAGGATGCCTTCCATGGCAATCTGATGGGCAGAAATACTGTTAAGAGAGGTGGAAACAGCAGAAGGGAGCAAATTTGTTACAACAGAACAATATAAGAAGATGCTAATGGTTAAAACAATGCCTGATGTGCTCAAAAACTAAGGCTGGCGCCTGAAGACACAGGGAAATCGGAGGGATGAAGGTTCATCTGAAGGTGGACAGAGGAAGCTCAGAGCGAGCAGGTAGGGGAGGCCGGGGAGTAACGAGAGCTCTGGCTCTTCTGGGCCAACGTGGGCTGCATGGGCAAACCGCAGGGCCGGGGCAGAGCAGTGGTGAGAGGGACCCCTGGGAAGCCCTCCCCAGCGGCACCAGGACCTGTCTGAGATGGCAGGGGAGCAGCAGATCACGCATCTCCCGACGTGGGGGCGACTGGCACATTTCTCTGCCTCCTCTTTCCCGAACGGTCCCCCACCACCAATTACTCCCACGTGTATTAACCGATAACGCGAGCACTTCATTGCGGTTTAAGAGATGCTGTTATACAGTAGCATGTAACTTGTTTGCTTAAGAACACACACTGGCCTTAAAGCTTTAGCTGGGGTTGAGGGCACACTTTCACTGCACAGTGAGCTGGTTGTCTGTCAGTGATGTAAAACCGCATTCCTTCACTGCCCACTGACAAGGGTTTCATTCAGGGTTGGCAAATAGGTTTTGCCTCATGTCAACTTTAATCTATTGTCTCACTGTGTTCAGAAGGATTCTGAGGCTAGATCCAGGTTCATGGGAAAGAGTGCTGCATTCAGGTAGTGAAATCAGCCCCGGATGAGACAGAAAATGGGAAGTCACAGCACCCCTGCATCTCCACCTCTGCTGCACCCCATGAGGTGTTTGCACTTTAAGTGGAGCTGGCTAAAGCTTCAAAAACCAAGGGAACTTCAGACTCACAAGTAAGGGAGACAAAATGGATGGAGGAGAGCTTCCTGACAAAGTGCAAAACATATGATAATTTCAGGCTTTGGAAGCTTCAGGAATCAAATTCTCTGCTAATAAGGCTGTCTAAAGGGAAAGGAGTCTCTGAAGAACAGTTGAGTAGAAGCCAGAGGGCCAAGCTAAGTTGTCCGATAGCCTGATTTAGAGTTAAGGGTCGGGGAATTAGGGCTACTACCCACCAGATATGAGCCAGCGGGATGCTCTTTTCTTCCCATTTTGAACAGTTAAGGGAGAGCAAGTCCAAAGAGACAAGGGAGATGGAGGTTTATATGCATACACACATATATGTGACACATACTTATACATGTATGTATATAGGTATACACACATGCAGTTCACAGACATCACACTTGAGTACATATACACACATACATGCAGATCATGCACTCACATTTGCGCCATCCATATCATATATAGAAGAGAACAATTTAGTGGACGAAGAGCCAGAGGCCCTATTCCCTTGCTGGTCTGGGTCAGGTAGGACCAAAGGCAGCAGACTGGAACCCAAGATTAGAGGGCAGCCACCTGTTGGTTAAACACCTGAAAACTGACTTCATAATAAGCTGCGACTCCCTGCTGCTGTAGAGCATGAGCCACAGAGTCGGGGAAGAAATTTGCCTTGTGGTTCTGAGCAGATCAAAACCTAGGATATTGGTGGTATCTGGAAACCTTCACTGTGAGTTTCAATTAGTTCTGGGAGGACCTGCAGGGCTTGAGTAAATTAAAAGGCAGAGTTTAACAGTATTTTAAACGAGACAATATCACTACTCAGAGGTAATTCTACATGTTATTGTCTTTCTCCAAATACTAGTTTCCTAATAAACTGCATTTCACTGGTGACATATGGTGATGCTAATAAACATTGGGATTTTGTTTTTGAAAGGAATAGCCACACCAAATGTCTGCATTGGCTAATTTACCTTTTTTGTTAACATCCCACAATCGGTGTAGAATTTACTCACTTATTATAGAAGCACATATATTATTATATCACAAATTCAGTGTTTTAAAAACATTTTGATAACTGTATTTTAATATAATTGGTTTTCTTTATAATCCCATGTATGTTATTTTATATATTAAAAACATGATTCTGAGGAAGAAGCTCTCTGAATAGAAAGAGAACCCCTTTCAGATGAGAAGGCTTGGGTTACAGAACTTGCTAAACAACTTTGGTCAAGTCTCTTTTCCATGTATTTTTTTTTTTAATTATTTAAAAAATTGAGATAAAATTCACTACATAAAATTTACCGTTTCCAAGTGTGTGATTCACTGGGTTTGAGCACATTGACAAGGTATTGTAACCATTGTCACTATCTAATTCCTGAATACTTCATTACTCCAGAAAGAAACCCTATCCCTGTGAGCAGTCACTCCCCGCTCCCTCTCCCCTTACCCCTGGCAACCACTAATCTGCTTTCTGTCTCTAGGGATTTGGTTATTCTAAACACTTCTTACCAATGGAATCACACAGCGTGTGGCCGTTTTTGTCTGGTTTCTTTCACCAGCACGATGTCCTCAAGGCTCACCCATGTTGCAGCATGTGTCATAGCACCATTCTTTTTTATGGCAGAATAATATTCCATGGCATGGATGTGCTACATGTGGTTTATTGTTGATCCATTCTAGCCAAGTCCCTTTTCAGTCTTTGTTTCTACACTTGCAAAAAGAGGAAGTTAAGGTAGGTTATGCTAAGTATTCTCCCAGCTTTCAAACCTTGTTTTTGCAACTTCCTTTTAGCTCTTCCTTTGTTGTTCTGCATAAATCTCTGCTTTGACACAGTTCCAAGTGACTTGTCCTCGAAGACTGCCTATCAAATTCCTGAGCACGTGTTTTCCAATACTGTCTTTACCCCCAAAATTTAAAAACCGGTTTGGAGTTCTTACCTAATTTAAACCTGTGGGTAGATGGTCTAGAGTGGAATATTCTTCTTCTTTCTCCAATTACCTTGACAACGTTACAGCAGCCCACCAAACCATTAACATAATGGGCTGGGCTCATGCATAGAAGACTGAATTTTTTAAAGCACAAACAACAGAAAACTCCTTTTTAAATATCCATGGCATTTTGGATGTCCTCAGGAACAATTCAAGGTCTATTCTAAGGTTCTCACTCTGCCATTCTCAATGCTGAATTCTAAAAAAACTTTTTACCTGTCACTTTAAAATTTCAGCAGATCCCACAGCTTATTTGCACAGCCCGGGAAGGACGGGAAAGATAAAGAAGGAAAGGAGTCAGGGAGATAATGGAGGAGCGATAAATCCTCACGTGGTGCAAGTAGGAAGCATTACTAACAGAGTTCACTTGAGGATCTGAGCCCACTTCTGAACTCATCGCCTTCACTCTTGTCTATTAGATTATAGAACAGCACACACGAGCTACGGTCAGAAATAGCACAAAGGTTTCTTAGGCGGTACAACAAATACATATTTAATGTGAGCAAATTATAAATCACGTTCGATGTTATTCGATTTTATGCTCTCTGCCATCGCACACATACAAACATTAAAAAGGGAATTGCCCCTCTTCCGTCCCCTTCGCCTTCCTCTGACATCAGCTAAGCCCCGTTTTGCTTTCAGCCTGTTCCTTTGTTGCATGACCCCGCTCCCAATCCATTCTTTCATTCCCTCGCAAGTGCTTCCCATCACGCTGTGGCCTCTGAGCCTCCCGTTTGAGACACCTCATTACACCTCCTGGCACGTGGTGCTGAAGCGTTTACCGTGCTCAGCCTCGGACATTCTTTGCTTGCAAATGCTTTAGGTTCTTTTCTTTGGGAGAGAAACCAAGAAATCTGCAAATTCATACCTAATCTGTCCTAGCCCTGTCACCCAATTCAATCCTCTCTAAACAAAATCCTTTTGGTGAAAGGAAGACAATACCCCCGTTTCATAAATAATTTTTTCCACCAACCTTAATCTGCTGTCTATGAATATTAATGAGTGTCATCGATTCATGTCTCCATTTTATGTTCTATATTAGACACCTTCCCAGAAAGCTGGCTGTCAAGGTTGCCAAGGAACCTATTTCACTTTCACATTAAATTAGCAAAATGAAAAAAGGTGACTTCTTTGGCTTGTAGGTTTCAAGAGACACCCCTTTAGCCCCACACTCTGATTTTTTTCTACATTATTCCTAAATTACAGGCTGATCCTTGCAAGAAAGAGGGATAGATCACTTCTTTTTTGTCTGTTGCAGGCAAGAGTTGACTGGTAATTGGTGACCTGATATCATGGAAAATTTATCAGAGACTCACTAAATGTGTTTCTTTTACCAACTGTAACTAACTCCTTTGCTTGCTTTTTTTCTTTTGTTTTTTGTTTTTTGTTTTTTGGTTTTTCTGGTGCCTTCCTCATTGTGTCTAAGTTTGAAGTCCTATGAGATTCTGCTTCCTTTGGCTGTTCCTGCCTTTAAAATGTTTCCTGGGGGACAATAGATTAAGTAGGATTGGTTCCAGGACTGCCACTGACTCATAAGGAATCTTTGTGAAAATTACAACATGCTCTTCTGACAGGCTAATTAGAAAATGACATTTCCTCTAGAGAGACATATTAGGAAAAGGAGCCCCAGTCTGTATGGACATAGCTATGTACCAGGATCTAGGGCCTGGTGTGGTGTGTGGGCTGCATTTTGATACCCATTTCCTCTTCGTGGGGTGCCATTAAATCTTTCATGTCTCCATTAGCTTGTTTCTTGGACCCATGCTGTTTCTGGGACACCAGAAATCTGCCCATTATGCTTAGGTCTCTCTCAATTGCAATTTGCTTTTTTCTTCTTTCTTCTTCTTCACAGCATTGATGTGAAACTCCTTGTTTATCTGCCAGGTTTTGCTGAGGCACCCTTAATTCATCTTTATGGCTTTGAGCAATGTGAATAGGAATTCCAATGACATTCTTGGGGTTTTTAAAATTTGGTTGGTTGATTTTTTTAATACATGTTTCCACATATTCAAAAACTTGTTTGCCCATAGCATTATTTGTTGCTTAAATGACAAACATATGGCCAGCTGCCATAGGAGACCATGTTATTTGAGGGGGCCCAGAAAGCCTGCTCTAGTTCTAAAGATAACCCTCCTTGCTTGCCACTCATGCCTGAAAATCCACCTTAAAGCCATATTCTTTTGGATTAAGTAAATGCTGCCCTGTTGCAATATAACACTCTTAGAAATAACTAAGTATGCTGTATCAGTCATTAACACTTTAGTGAGAATTAGCTTCTAAAATTTCTAATCCAGGGACAGCTATGTGAGAGAAGGAAGAGCATTCTGGAGGTCAGGCCTGGTTAGGTGGGCAGAATACAGTTTGAGCACATTGGGCATTTGAGTGGGGTCCCTCAGAGAACAAGGAACATGGAAGGCAAACTTTCCTTTGCTATGTTTTTGTCTAGAGTAATTCCAGAGTAGAGATTGGTATTGACTGGTCAACAGTCTTGGTGTCTCCCAAAGTGACTAAGAGTGGAACTCTTTTGTTAACTTGTTGGGGAATCTGAGAACTTGAATTTCTGCTTTGGAACTAGGCTAATAACTCCCTATTTGACCTGTCTGATATAGAAATTGAATTTCCTCACAGGCCCACGGTTAGCGATATTAGTAGCACAAGACACACACACATCCAAGGGATTAATTTCCCACATGAATATGGCTATCTGTGGGAAGATCTTGGGAGACAGATTATAGATGCAAAGAACATTGAAGAAATGAGAGCCCTTAAAGATCATCATCAGTCTAGTCCTGAGCTTCTTATAGTGGGCTGCACCACATCTGAGAGCACAAAGCCATGAGTTAATGTACAGATGAAACATGGCTCATCTTCCCAGAGTGTCAATTTTACCAGACAATACCAAATTTAATATGTTATTTTTAAATTAAAATAAGCATGACTATATTATGAATTGAATGCAGCAGTCACATGAGCTTTAACAAGTACCAGGGGAAATGAATGCATGATTACAGAAAACAGAGCCTGTAGGGTTCTTAGAAATCATCCAGGCCTGTCCTTTCAGACCTGAATGTGCACCAGAATCACCTGCAGAACTTCAAACAAAACTTCGAAACTATACTGGTGCCTGGCCCCTTTCCAAATGGGCTCTAGGATGTTGGTATTTCTCCAAAGCTCTGCAGGTGATTTGAAGGTATAGCCAGGGCCGAGAACCACCAAATTCTAGCCCAGCTGAGGCTCAGAGAGGTATAGTGGCCCCAAATCATACAGACAATTTGTATTTGTGTTTTTAGCCATTGTTCTGTGATATGCTTTTCAACAGGATTGTCTATATAATTTGTGGGGCCTAGTGTGAAATGAAAATGCAAAGCCTCTGTGTATATATATTATTAAGAATTTTAAGATAGTAACAGCAGAACATTAAACCAAGCAGAGAGCCCTTCTACGTATGGGGCCCAGCGTGAAGTCAGCCCTGCCCCTCAAAAAGCCTGAACAGTGTATTCAGTGAGAACAGCATATTCACCCACCTTGAGAGCAGAGGCTGGAGCAGGTCTCCAGGATGAAGAGGAACCATGTCTTCCTCCCTTTCTTAGTTTATGGGACCAGTTAGCATGCATATATGCACACACGCACACACACACAGCTGGACAGTAGTTCAGAGACACCTTCCGGCAGAAGTGTTTAGCAGAGAGTAAATGATATTTTTTCTAATGTGAAAGCATATTTCCTTCTTTATCTAAGTTGGGAATGAAGCTGTCACCTTTTGACTATAACCTATGTTGGATGGATTCAAAATTCTGGTTTATACTTTCTCTCCAAACCACAATCCGCCTCCCCATCCCTGCACAATTTCTCATACTTCTAAATCTTTATCTGGAATTGTAGACCCAGATAACTAAATAGCATTTTGTCATATTTTGACCACGACTGAATTAGGTCCCTCTCTGAAATAAATGAGTATATCTGTTGTGTCGGGGGGTGGTGAGAACTCTGGGTACACACAGGCGCATGCTTGCAAACACATGCACGCACACACACACACACACCACCCCCAGAAAGGGGAAACCCAGCAGAGCCTACACGGATTCCAGACCCAAAAGTAAACCTCACACTAAGGAGCATGTCCTCTTTGGAGAAGAAGGATGTGCACTTCTGGGCCTGGATGAAGACCTCTGTGGGGGGCATGAGTGAGTACATGGTGGTCCTGAGGGAGATGCAGGAGGCGAGGACCACAGCCAATTTGTTGGAGCAACACAGAGCGTATTCACTGCCCTCTCTTGAGACTCAGCAGCCAGGCAAGGTACTGAGAGCTAACAAGCCAAGGGGAGGATGGAGGACACAGGGGAATTCAGAGTAAGTGAATGAAATTCTCATTACGTCGCCACTGCAATTAACATGCAAGCTTTCTTCTGTCCCAGGGTTTCTTTTTGGCACTGGCTGCAATGAAATATTTGGGGCCAAAGATGGAGCGAAGCCCTAGAGGAAAGAAAGTAATGCGATTCATGCTCCTGTGAATTTGCATCCAGCCTGGTAGACACAGCAGCCCGTGGCCAGCACTGCAGGACAACAGAAGCTTTCTCAAAACCCTGGAAATCATTAGCCAGCCAGCCCTGATGGCAAGGGCAGTCTGCTCAGATGGGGAGAGGTCCTGTGTGGCCCATCCTATGAAGACTACCACTTACCTGGTCTGCCTTCTGGGTGGCAGACTCTGGTCTGTACCAGTTTTCCTTGGGCTTGCTCTTTAACAATATCTAAAGACAGTCTTTCAACCCAGAACTTTATAAAAATGACAAAGATTCGTTGAAATTTAGAAAAGCCACATGATGGATTTTACTATAAATAGTTTGCTAAATGTAGAACTGTAGATCATGCACACGGACAGGATGTGATTATGCAAAACAAACCACAGACCCTACAGGGAGGTTTTTGGTGCAATGGTCAAGACAGACTTTCAGATCAGATAGGTATGAGTTCTGTTTCCACCTGGGTGTGATCCTTGGCAAAGAACTTAACCTCTCTTGGAAGTGTTTTTTTCCAACTACAAAGAAGTTGTGTTGAATATCTATTTGATAAACTTGTCTTGAGGATTAAATGAGATGGTTTCAGTAAAGGTCTGGCCCATGGTACGTGCTCAGTAATAATTGTTATTAGCCATGAATCCTTTCCTGCCCTCTGCCCCCACTCTAGGGATTAATGAAAACCTTAGCCAAGTGGATGTTTATGGCCAGGTCCTGTTCCAAACTTTTAACACTTTTTTGCCCTAATTCTGTGTAGTTGGCTGGCTGGCTGAGCCACACAGGTCCTCTTCCACAAAAAGCCTGACAAGCTGAACATCTCTCCATAGCTAGGCCAATATAATAATTGAAAATACAGATTTCTCAGCCTCTGTCTCCTGTTATTTTGAAATGTCACACTTTGAACATAGGTCGAGACTGTAGCCCTGATTTGCTTCCTGATCAATTTGATAATTCTGGAGACAGTTTTTTCCATTTCTTCCAATGTGTGTCCAGAGAAGTAACCTCAGGATTAGTTTATGGTCTATCTTAGTTTATTAATTAGTTTATTAGTCTCTGGTCTATCTTCTAGCATCTGGAGGGAGGGCTCACCCAGATCAGAACTTCTCAGGGGACTCATGCCTTTCAAGGACATGTCTTTGAGCATTCTGTTGCAAAATAAGAAAAGTAAGGACAATGCAGTAAGAATTTTTTCAATGCAGCTTTTAATGGAAAGACCATCCTTTATGCTGAGATTATGGTTTGCTTGTGGCTTTGGTATCAATCTATGCTATTTGCTGTGAAACAATGGACAGAGTAGATGGAAGTGGTTATTCTTAATGCTCTGAGTTGGCAAAATAAAAGGTGGGCAAACCTCTGTTATTCTCCCCCACCAACCACCACCCAATTTAAAAATGTTTTATTTTACTGGCTCATGAAATTTAAAAAAAAGCTGGAAACCACTGATATAGACCACCCTGGCTGTCTGAGAAAGAAAATAACTTCCAGATTAGCAGTTACCTGGAACGTCTGCCCCTGTACTGTGAACCCCTGGGGTTTTATTGCATAAATTATTTCAGGTCTCATATGTGGCTAACATGGCAAATGAAGGTATAAGGAGCTTTATGAGAGTTTATAGGTTCCCTAATAAACCAACCATGTACTAGTAAGGATGGAGACCAAATCGAACGACCTGCCCCCATTCCTACCATGGATATGAACCCTGCCTTTGTGTAAATAGGTCTGAGAACATTTGCTGTTGATGCTGATTTAGTACTTATAAAGTATTATGCTTAATTTTTTAATACAAAGTCTTATGTTAGAGTGTCGAACTTTAACTTGGCTTTGTTTGGGTTTGAAAAGACCACATTTTTGGGGTGGGGAAGGGGGGAGTCTAATACCATAAAATTACTTCTTTCATCATTATATCTAGTAGGTCCCAAATTTCACTAGCCATGAGGTGACATTTCTAATAGTATATCCTGAATTACATGGTGTTTTGTCCTATCCTCTTGTGTTTGCCAAGGCCACCTCAGCAAGTATTTCTAGAATTCTCTCTGGGAAGGGCTGCTATGGTTCACCAAAGCTTTCCTGGGGGTTGCCTGATGCTGCGGCCAGCCGTGGGGTTCAGACTGCTGGCCTTCACGCCATCCCATGGTTCTGGGTCATTCCCCTGTTCCAGACACTTCCTGCTGGCCTTGGTCTCCCTCATCCTCTCTTTCCCTACCGGGCTTTGTGATTAATTTCTGCTGCCCCCTCCTAGAATGACTACTTGCCAAGTGCTTCTCCTCCTCCAGGGTTCAGTTGTAATCACATTTCCTCTAGGAACTCTAAGATCCCTAGGATGTAAATAGCCTCTCCTTCTTATTCTCCTACTGCACTTTGCAGCCCCGTAACCCAAGGTGCATGTGATGGGAGCTGAAATGGTTGTTTAAGTATCTACCTTCCTACCACCTCCAGCCACCGTGTGAACCCCAGGATGCAAAGACTAGATCATGGTCATAGTCATTTTTTTTTAATTATCCAAAACACTAGCACAGTATAGGGTACATAGTCACTCTGGAAAATGCAGAATAAAATTGTGTTGCCTTAAATTCTCACTAAGGGGTAAATGACTGATTGCTATACCTCTGCAGAATGTACAAGAAAAACTTTGTCTCCACAGTAGGAATTTTTGTTCTAATCAGTCCATAGAGAGAAAAAGCAATTTTTGAACCTTCCAGGAAATCACACAGGATGAGTAAGCTACACAATATTCAGGTATATAAAGTGCTAAAGAAATGTATCGATTCATGACAAGAATCCCCACTGTGTCCCCCACCAATCTCTCCAAGCAACATCACTGGCAGATTTCGCACAGTACTAGCCTCATTTAACCAGCTGTCATGTCTTCTTAAAAGAAAATATGAAGGGAAGAATTAAGGGCTAGTAGAAAATAATTCCTTTGAATTAAAATCTTAGCTTTTCTTTGAGATCCAGATGATTAAATGAGATCCAGACAAAAGCTGGCAATTTCCAAAAAATAAAGCCCGGCTGGGGGTATCTGCATTCCCTCACGTTTCTACTGGTAACCCAGTGGTAAAGTAAAGTAATGATTGATTTGGAGAGAATTATAGCTATTATAAACTGTAATCAGTGGTGGATGAGAATAATTACACAGGGAAAGGGGAAAAGGCTGAAACATGGCTGAGCAGTGTTCTGATGGATGGGGAAGTCATTTCCTGGCCGTTAATGACTGATTTTTCAACAGTCAGCACACAAGCTTTAATCCCAGAGGGGAGAAGGAGAAAGGAATGGCCACATTATTAAGGATGCAACTGACGTAACCTTACCGATTTTCATCTGGATGTAGCTGGTGCCTGTCCCTTTCCGTTCATGCTTTTGTTCCTGCTATTGCAGACATACCCTCCAGGGGTGAGGTTAGGACCTGGCTTTTATCTGAGAGACACCAGAAGGAGTTATGGTTGTAGAAAACTTCCCCGTATCATGGTGATGGGATATAGCATCACAGTGTCATCACATTGTAGGCTGTTAGGACTGGAACAGCCACAGAAGTCACCTGATCCAATCTGCTCATTTTATAGATGAGCCCAGAGAGGTAATGTGATTTGTCCAAGTCACATATCTGATGGGCTTTAGACATAAGGGGAAATTGCCCCCACAGGACCAGAGGGAGACTGGCCTTGTGAAAGAGGCATGATCAGATCTCTGAGGGAGACAGTTTTGCTAAATCCAATTCAAAATTGTCATCAGCTTAGTCTCTTGCCCTCAGAAACAGGCTCTGGAGTTCAATATTCTCCCTACCTAAGTTGCTACTGGGTGAAGTTACACAAGGGCAGAAAGGGCATGGGTTCCTGGAATGACCGGTTTTGGTTTACAGACCAGTGATGAGTCCTCTAAATTGTGACACTCACACACTCACACACACACGGAAGAAAGATACAGAGGGAGAGAGAATGAGAAGAACCCAATTTATCTTATCATTTGCTGCCATAAAACAGGATAACTGATGGAAGTAGATTAGAAGTCATAAAACTGTATAAAACAGGACAGCCAAGATTCAGTTGGTGACAGACATCCCCCTTCAGGGCCCTGGTGACTTTGAAGGGCCTTTTGGATGCTTCTGCAGCAGCGCTGGGTTTCCCCCTTGTCTCCGGTGCAGAGGCCCCAGAGAGAGAGAGCATGCACAGTGGTGTTGGACATGGGACAAATTCCAGCCACGTCTCCCCCTCCCCTACTAAAGGACAAAGCCCGTCAGAAAGAAAGGAAGGATCATCTTCTAAGAAAATATTATTGCCTTTGAGGCTAAATCATGTCAAGATATAAGATCGGGAATGTCCAGATGCTATTTATCCAATCTTAATTAAATTTGGACTTCTTTGGGGAAAAAAAAAGGCCTCAGTTCCAGGAAAAGTTGTTTTGATCCCAAGTCTGTTTGGACTCTGCTTTATGAAAACAAACATTTTAATCAAGATTATAACAACATTCCTGTGTTTTCATTGTGAAGGTATTTTCTGGAGCAAAATCTCTTGAGCCACTTTGTCTTCTTGATAATATTCTATTCAACACTCTTAAATATTTCAGCTTTTTGTCCCTTTGCTTTTTTAGTTTTCTGAAATATTTTCAATAGGATCAATTCCTTTCCAGGTATATTTTACAATGATGCTTTGAGAAGTTACTTTTCTGTCTGGTATTCCTTCCCGCTCTTCAGGTAAGCACACCTTACTTTTCCTTTGGGGAACTATGCTTCCTCCATGACATGGGATCCTGATATAGCTATAAATCCTAGAGCAACATCCCACCCCAAGTATCCTACCTGGTCCAAGATACAGAAAGGGTTATGCAATCCTAGCAAGCCCCTCCAAGTCCTCTCTCCCCAAGTCAGGGTGATTAGCTTCGAAATGGCCGTGACTTATGTGGGGCCAACCACTGTCTTTCTTGAGATTTGCAATAGGGATGCTGAGAGAGACTGTGTGTGCCTCTTCAGTTTGGAACAACAGCTGTAAGGATGTGATTTTTGAGCTGTCTGTACTATCTTTCCAGCTGCAAGGGAGGAGAGGGAGGGGGGAGAGAGAGAGAGAGAGAGACATCCCAAACCCCTGGATCCAGCAAAATCTGACTCTCTTATCCCATAACCCTGGGCTTCCCAGTTGTGAGAGCCACTGGATTCCCTTCTTGGCTGTAAGTTAGATAGAATTAGGTTACTGTCACTTACCACCCAAGGAGTCCTGACTAAGACAAAGACTTTTCATTGGGCCTGCTCTGATTTTTTTTTACATTTTGGCCAAAGAGTGCAGTACTTTTTTTAAAAAATTGAAACTTTTATAATGGATTATTGTGTCAGTAGCAAAAGGCTACAGTTCTTTATAGAGCAGAAAATAAACACAACTCTTGACTATCACGTGGATTTTCAGGCCTATAGAGCATCTCGTTGTAACCAGTCTTTGGATCCTATGTGTTGAAAGAGTGAAGGAGTAATTAAACAGGCAGATGGGCTAAAACTCCTCCAGATATTACCAAGCACTAACTGTAAGCTTCTATTCTGTCAATGGGTCCTCTGAATGAATAATTATTTTCTTAACCACACATGCACACACACTGACCCACATCATCCTATGAGGATTAACCGGAAAGAAAAAAAAAAGCTCTGTAGAGAAAATACCTGGAGTGATTGTTCAACATGCAATTTAAGGAAAAGTACCATTCCCCCACAGGTAGCAGCAACAGTGGAGTTGAATTATAAGAATTCCAAAGGAATACAGAAATTCCAGAACAGAAATTCTGGCATCTGACCTAGCCATTGCTTCCCACCTAACTTTTTCCCATCTGGGGCCCAACCTTCTACGCCTTTGAGGATCAGGTTATGCATAACAAAGTACTCCATTCCTCATAGGCTCTGCCCTGCTCTGCACACAGCAGGAAGAGTACAGGAAGGGCCTATGAGGTGCCAGTCCTGGACAACTCAGATATGGTGAGTGCCTGAGACCTTGGAGGCAGTCCAAAAACTCTTCCCCTTAGGGAAAGAGCACCAGGGGCACCTGTTAGGAGGGGCACAGGCTGGTAACTACAGAACAGGCTAGTGGGGCAGTCACATCAGCAGAGCACACAGGAAATCACTAGACTTCGGGATTCAGTGCCCACACTGGGCTTGCACTGCCCAAGAGAAAACATCCCACCCTGCCCTGTGCTATCTGTGTGAAGTGAAGTTAATCAATTGGGAGGAGGAAGAGGAAAGAGAAGCCGCCCCTGGGCACAAATATCAATTAAGATCACTGTCACCATGGTGGCACTCAGCTTCTGCTCTAGGCAAGACCTCTCCCATTTTATTCTGTCAAGATGGTCATCTTCACAAAGAGTAAATGGATTATTTTGCAACAGTCACTTAACCCCAGAAAATGAAGACAAACCATATCACAGCTAGTGGGTGTCTCTTTGTCTTATTTGTTGTTGACCTGCTGGCTGTGATATATTTCTGTGGGTTTACTAGTAGGTCAATTGTCTGTATTGGTCTTTGAATTTAATCATGATACAATACATATATACAGAGATAGTTATAGACACACATGAGCATGTCCATTTATTTGTATTTATTCACACATATGTGTGGTATATTTGTGTTTATATACACACACACACCTATCTTATCCATAATTGTGACTCTGTAAAAAAGTGTTTAGCAGATTTTTGAACAAATAGCTTAGTACCCTTTCCTATTGACAAAAGTAAGAATACTTATAGAAAAATTAGAAGGTGCAGAAATTTATGAAAAGAAAAATAAATACCGCCAATAATTTCATTAAGCAGAGAAAACTGTGCTGCTTTATTCATTCCCATCTTTTTCATGTATCCTTTGTGGGTATACTTTCTACATAGTCCAAATCATGGTATGCACAATTTGGCACACTGCTATTTTCCACTTAACCCTATAAGAGGCATTTCCCCTGTGTTTGTCAAGCAAATTGTAAGCCTGCCTTATGCATTTCTTTACAGGGGTCTCCAGTAAATATGAGTGTGTGATGTCTGTGTGGCCCTGACTCCAGAACAAGGGAGTGGGCTGCACCCCTACGCCCTCTCTCTTTTAAATTGTTGACAGGTTTACCTGAAGGAGCAGGAGATTACACAAGGCACCGCCCACTGGCATCCACCCCCAGACCCCCAACACTTTCCCCTCTCCCTACCACAGTGATGGATCTACCTAAGCAAGGAGGCCTCTTGCTTAGCACTGGCAAAGTGCAGACATCTTCCCTAGAATGAAAGTGGGCAGCCCTGGCTCTGGATTGTGGCTCTGCGCTGCAGAGAAAGCACCTCTGAGGAGGCCATTTTAAGTGTGATGTCTGCAGACTTAGAATCAGATCTTGAGAATGCACTTCCCTCCAGCCTCTGGAAGGCATCAGCATTCTCAGTAGCTGAGCAGCATGGGAAAGGTACTTGGGACTATTTGTGTAAATGCTGGCTCTGTGTGTGGTGTGTGTGTTATTCAGAGAGGGGCAGGGGCAGGAACCTGAGTGAGTAATGCACCTTAGTGAGGGCAGCAGCTCTGGGCTCAGCCCCCCAGGGTTTGACTGGCCCCACCTCATCCCACTCAAGCCTTTGCCAAATCTACTTCCCTTTATTTGGACCCAGAAGCACAAAATGCAGAAAAGAAAAGAAAAGAAAGAACATAAGATAGAGAGCAAACATTGTCAAGAGGGTTGTTATGGAAAGATTTAGGCACAAAGACATTTTTACTTTTTTTTAAAAAGGCCAATAAATTCCTTCTCATAAAAATGACAGGAAACCAATTGGAATAAAAAAGAGAAACTTACAGAGAGAATCACCAAAGACACTTGAAACCAAATGAATATAAGAGAAAAGAGCTTGGAACCGGAGGCAGTGATGCAAGGCCCAGCCAGAGCTCTGGGCCTTGCGGGGCGCTCGGGAGTGCCTGGCTCCAGGTGCTCCCGTGGGGGCCACGCAGGAGCAGGAGAGGAGAAGGTCAAGGCGTGCTGGGAGCTCAGCACCAACATAGCTCTGGAGATCTTCCCTGCCCTGGTGAGGCATCCACTGCGATGGGGGTCCTTCGGCCCAGTCTCAGCAGGTGCCCACAGCCATGCAGAGGGGCTTCCAAGAGCGCTAGGGCCCAGGTGGGAGTATATGCCTCACTGCTTGGGGATTGTCCGGGACTATGCATTAATTAACCAAGCCCTTCTGTCTGCCTGTGTGTTCACAATGAACAGGATATTCCACTTCTTAAAACTGTGAAACATCAATGATTTTGTAAAAAAAATGTATACTTTCATGTCCTGTTCACAAATCTTAGCTAAATCTTCAATGACAAAATTAAGATAGCTGATATCTGTTTTTTAATTTATATAAGCAATAAATTTTTGTTTTCTACATTTAGGAAAATTGAAAACAGTACAAAATATTCACCCATATTATAACCGTAGAAATAGATATTTGGAGATTGTATGTTTTCTTTTTCTCTGCCTTCCTTCCCTTTCTTCCTCCCAGTTGACCTGGGATTATAAATGCTATGCCCTTGGAGCTTTCCTAGAATCAAGGCATTTTGAAGAGTCCCAGGAGATAATCTAAAAAAAAAAAAAATGCAGGACATTATGCTTAAAAATATTGAGCAAATCCTGCTACACCCTTCTTAGACACGCCCAGAGAAGTCCTGCAGTAAATATCACTGTTGGACTTGGTTTACAATATCTCGTGATCCTACTCAACCAGGGAACACTTTGTTTCCTGTCACTCACATATTGCCATCCTGTGCAATGATTCTGAATACACAGTTGTGAAACTGCTGTTAAATTGTGGGAAATTTGAACAACCCCCTGCCTTTCCCTATGGTGCCGGCTTGTATGCTATCAACAGCAGCTGCTTGGTCTCCCCAGGCCTTTAAATGTTGGTGCTAATTTAGGGGCTGGTCTTTGAAATACCGCTGATTGCAATTCTGGTTTGATATATTGGATACTTTTATTATTGGACCTCCTCTTACTGTTCCATTCAAAACACTTTGGTGTCTTGTTTCCTAGTGATCATCATCATCATCATTAGCGACATTTATTGACCATTTACTGCTTTCATTCAGTGTGCTGAGCCCTTTACATAAATTATTCTGTGTAACCTCACACTAGCTTCAGCAGGGAGATGGCATTATTCTCACTCAATAGATAAGGAAACTGAGGCTCTGATTGGTTAAGTAACACACTGGGGGTCAGGCAGCTTCTAAGCAGTTCAAGCGGGATCCAAGTCCTCAAGGTCTGTCTGCTGTTGACCACCATATGCTGTTCTCTTCAAATATCTCAGCTGTGAGGTTTGCAAACATCCACAGACAGAGATTTAGTGGGCACATCTGAAGACCTTATGTACTTTTCCCTCAACATATTTATAGCACTAATCTATCTAATTACATAGCTGGGTTCTCTCTCTCCTCTGTCCCTTTCCTCGTGCAAGGATTTATTAAATTTCTACTAGATGTTAAATGCTGAGTTAAGTGTTACAATGAAAATTCAGTGTTAAGATATGGGCCCTTCCCTTAGGGAGATAACAGTCCAACATTGAGATTCCGAGGGGTAAATCAATGCGGACTAAAACACAGTCCACATTCCTTTGAGAACCTGGGGGCAGCATCTAAATCAATGGGTGGCAGGGAGGACCTTCCAGAGGAGGTGGCAAGAGAGCTGGCTTTTAAAGGGTAGGTGCCCAATGACTAGGCCAAGAACAGAAAAGACTGACATTTCCAGAAGACAGGAGGGCACGGATGGCTGAGGGGCTTGGGGAACCACGAGCGCTGGAGTCGGGATGGGCTGGAACGGCTGGGCAAGGAGCTCTTGAAGGAGGAGGAGGAAGATGGAGGGACAGGCAGGGTTGGGTCTGGAAGGGGCCAGAGTGCTAACCTGGGGAATATTATATGTGTGGAAAATGAGATGATCAGGTTTGTGTTTTAGAAAAACCACTCTATGGCCAGGCGCAGTGGCTCATGCTTGTAGACCCAGCACTGTGGGAGGCCGCGGTGAGAGGATCGCTTCAGGCCAGGATTTCCAGATCAGCCTGAGCAACAAAATGAGACCCCATCTCTACAAAACATTAAAAAAATAAAAAAACTAGTCAGGTATGTTTGTACATGCCTGTAGATCGCCTGACTCCAGGAGTTCGAGGTTACAGTGAGCTATGATGATGCCACTGCGCTCCACCCCGGGTGGCAGAATGAGACCCTGTCTCTAAATAAATAAATAAAAATTGTAAAGAAGAAAAACCACTCCAGCAGCAGCGGGGAGGCTGCCTGAGGAGGACAGGTGAGGTACAGAGAGTGGAATTAGGAAGCAGGAATCTAGGGGGAAAGTGACAAAGGCCTGCCTTGAGGCAGTGACAGTGTGCAGTGTGAGTGGACAAGAAGAGACAGATTAGAGAGAGATGTAGGAAGAAAACTTTAGAGTATCTGATTGACATTAGATGTGGAAGTAAGCAAGGAGTAAAAATGATCACTGCGTGTCTAATCGTGGTGATGGTGGCAGCAGGAACAGAAGGATGGCATGAGAGCTTTATAGAACAGACAGTGCTGGTGACAGGGGATGGAATGAGGTGCAGGGGAGGTGGCAGGAGCCTGTGTGTCTGGCGTGGACGACTGAGAGAGGCTGACGGTGCCATTGAGACAATTTCGGCCTTCATCTCAAGAACCCTCCCTACTATTTAACTTGTCCTAAAACTGTGAGGCATTGATTTTAAAAAACAAAAACTTACACTTTCATTTTCTGTTCTCAAATCTTAGCTAAACATTAAATTTGAAAAAAGTCATTTTAAGATAAATGTCATCTTTTTTTATTGCAAAAGGAACACATCTTGATTTTACGTATTTAGGACAATTGAGAAAAGTGCAAAATATGCGCCCATACTGTGAGCTTACAGAGACATATTTGGGAGTTGTGTGTTCTTCCTTTTCCCTTCCTGCCTTTATTCTCTGCCACCTTCTGTTCCTTCCTTTCACATGCACTGATTTTATTTAGTTATGTATTCATTCACTCATCTATTTGTTCAACTGATATTTACTGAGCATCAACAACATACCGAGCACTGTCATAATGGTACTGGGGATACAGCAAGGAACAAAACAGCACTTCAAAGAGTGTGTTAAATTATAATGGGAGAAATTTTGACAACGCTTGGTAAAAATTTGTTTGGGAGGATACCAACTATAAATGAGCAAATAAATGTAGATAGGGTGACGCTACATGCTATGCAGAAAAATAAATAAAAACGGGCAAGGGAGCTATAGAATACTAGATGGAGGTTTGCCATTTTATGTAGAGTGGCCTGGAAAGACCTCTGGTAAATTTAGGCGTTCAGTAGAGACACGAAAGAATAAGGGAGCAAGCCATGAAGTATATCCAGGGAAAGAGTGTTCTGGGCAGAGGCAACATCAAATGCTGGGCCCCTGAGGTGAGGAAAGGCTTAGCATGTTTGAGGAGCAGCTCATGGCTGGAACAGAATGAGCGAGGGGGAGAACAGTGGGAGATGAAGCCGTGGAGGTGGCAAGGAGCCCAGTTTGGGGGGCTATTTAAAAATTCCTCACAAGAGACGACAGTGGCTCGTACTGGTAGGACAGTGGGGGAGGACTTCAGAAGCAATTGGGTCTGGGTCCATTTCAAGAGCATATAAGAGGGACGGGATGTGGGAGGCAGGGGTCAAAGGTAATGTCAAGGATTTTGATCAAGGTTTTGACCTAGAAGAATGGAGCTTTTGTTCACTGAAATGAATATTTGTTTATTAATATGCCTGCACGTATTTTTACATAATTGAAACACACCTGGACTCTACGTCTCCTCTGCCCTCTTTCCTCACATCATTTCCCTAAAAGCAGAAAACTAAAGGAAGCCAAACAGAAGACGTACTTCATATTTACCTTTTTACTTTTTCTAGCCTTATCCCTTTTCTCCTTTCTCTGGTCAGAAAAACAAAATGTACATGAATTAAGCCATTCATTCTGCGTTTTGCTTGTGAGGGGACTTGGCTAAAGGCTGCACTTTATTTGAACTTTGTGGCCAGTGGCCAAGGGAAATAAAGTTTAATTAATGCTAATTTTTCTAACCCCTTTCTTTGCCTTTTCAGCAAAATAAAACTACCTTTGGGAGAACCAGCAAAAAAGTTAAAACAGACACCACAGTACTAAATCTAGCCACGGAGATAGCAAAAATATTTTCCTACATGGTTGTGTTTGGTCACGAAATGATAAAATATTTTGTCTGCTCCTCCTCCTCCCTACCTCCATTTTTTCTCTTTTTTTTAGTTTGAACAAATCACTCGGTTTTTATTTGTCTTTATTTCCTTAGGAGATTCAGACAGTCTTTGATCTTGTTTGCACTGGGCTATGATCTGAGTGCCCCGGCTTGGGTCGACATTGTCACAGCTGCTAAATTTCAGGGTACAGAAAAAGCTGGCAGGATGGGCCACCTGCTGGGTTCCTCAATTAGAGTTCAATCTGTTGGCCTTTCTGGTCTGTGAGATTATTGGACCAGCTACTTGGAGACCAGTAATCTTCACCTATTTCTATAGGTAACGGTTTTTGTTAATTAAGCTAAGAAAAAAAGCATGCCCTCATTGACCCCCTGGTGAAGGCCACTAGCTGCTGCAGTTTGAGGGGCTGTTTTCTTGCCTTTGGTCTATTTTCTGGACACTTTTCAGGTTATGTTTATAAAATAGTTGAAGTGTGGATTAGAAATGTAGAAGTCTCTGGAAGCTACAGCATGTCCATGAGAAAATGCTGTAACATAAAGCCTTAGAATGTTATGGCTCTATAATCATTTGCGGGAATCTAATCTGGTTCCATCCCCTCCCCATCTCCCCATGCCCAGATCAAAAAACAAAGCAAATAAAACAAGCAAATAAAAAGGAACAAAATCCCCCACTCATTCCCCACCACTGTCACCTCCATCCTCTTTTAAAAATGAGGAACCAGAGGCCAAGAATATGAAGGGGTTAGCCCAGCAGCAGAGTTTGGGGTTTGGCTCATGAAGTTGCTGTGCAGAACCTGATGGTGATTGTGAAGACTCAAACACTTTTGCTGTTCAGTTGCTCTTTGGCCATGTCCTTGGATGAGGTCATGAATTGGGGCAGTGACATATCTCAACTGGACCTCTGCAGTAGCTCCCAAAGTATGATCTCTTTACAAAGACTTTTCCCTCCTCCAGTTCTCACCGGGAAGATCCGGGGGGTCAGGAGCTATGGGAGGTGCATCAAAGGAGCAGAAGCTCAGACCATCACGGAGATGGGAGCAGGGCAGTGACCATGGTTGTCAGGTGGGGGAGGCCTTCCACTGAGAGCCCTACTTGTTTAGGAGGCCCCATTCTTGCAGATGGTGGAAACCACTCAGTCTTCTCAATTCAAGTTACATCAGTCTCCTGTGAATAAAATAGCCTCCTTGGGATTATTACTTGCCCTCCTCTCAAGGGATTTCTCCACCTCCTTCTTCCCAGGAGTCATCTTGGTCAGTTGCAAGGGAAGCCATGTGTCCTCCTGGCACTGTGATGTTCTCTTGGTCCATTTGCTGCATCTGTCCCTGAGCAGCTGAGGCTGGTGTATCAACCTGTGATCAGACACTCATGGCTTGATGGTTCCTCTCCAACCCTTCCAATCCTGAGGCTTGCCAGTGGCTCCCACGGAGAAGCAAGCTGGTGGGGTCTGCTGTGGAGACTGTGCTAAAGGCCTCCTTGCTGTGAGTAACCCTTTCCCCCAGGAAAGTTTGACAGCCAGTATCAGCCAGCATCTATGTTCCCACTGGGGCACATGGGAATTTCTACATCCCATAAATGCCATGCCAGGGATGTGGCAAACTTTGGCCCAATCTCAGGCTCCCTCAGAAACATCTAAGTTTCCATGTAGGAGCCAAGTGGCAGGCAGCACCCTGTTGGCCACATGGGCTTCTCTGAGAGGAATAGAATATTCATTGGACAAGCCCAGGGAAAGCAAGAAAATATCTTCTTATTCTGGAAGCACCTTAAGCCTACTCTAGTGTCCTCTGCTAAAGTTCAACCTGGTACTCCAGGTGTGGGAGTAGAGAAGACACTAATCTGACTTCCTGCCCTCCTTTTCTCACCTCCCCCAACCACACAACAATAAGAGCCTCTCCCTTCTCCTTATGTGACAGGTACTGCCCTTGCATCATATAATTCTTCCATTCTCTGTGACTTCAACCAAACAACCTGATGATCAGATCCCATCATGCTTGATTCTTGATATGTAAAAGCCCAGCTTTGGGAGTTAGGGAAAAATTCTTTACTCTTTTTCATAACAAAGTCTGGGTCCTACAAAAACAAAATGGTGACTTTTATTTATTTATTTTTTTGCCTATGCTCAGCATCAGAGTCTCTTTCCCCCTTCTTGAAGTTTCTGCCATTGGGTGAGTTTGGTGAGGAGGCATCACTGGGGGCTATTGGAGGCTGGTTTCCATAGCAACTGAGGTATGAGTGCTCTAAGATGGTAGGAACAGATAACTCAGCAGACAGTTTATAGCAACCCAGGCACCATCACCACATTCAATGCTCTGTCAGTGGAAATTTCTATAACATATACATTGTGGAAAGGCCTTAAGATCAGGAGGAACCCAAATGTTTCTCATGTGGAGATACTCTTAGTCATAGTCCCTTCACCTTTCCTTAGTCTTGGAATTAATAACTCCTTCTGCCATTTTGCCATGTAGTATGATTTGAATGGTTGTCTCCTCTAAAATTCATTTTGAAACTTAATCGGCAATGTAACAGTATTAGGAGGTGGGGCCTTTAAGAGGTGATTGGATCATGAGGGCTCTGCTCTCACAAACAGGTAAATCCATTCATGGATTAATGGATTAATAAGTTAAAGGGTTAGTGGATTAATGGGTTATCACAGAAGTGGGTTAGTTATCACAAGAGTGGGTCTGTCAGAAAAGCCAGTTTTGCTGTCTCTTGTGTGCCCCTCTTGCCCTGTGCTGCCTTCTACCATGTTATGATACAGCACAAGGCCCTCACCGGAAGACAACCAGATGTGGCTGCCTTGTCTTGGACTTCCCAGCCTCCAGAACTGTAAGAAATAAACCTTTCTTTATAAATTACCCAGTCTCATGTATTCTTTTATAGCAACAGAAAATGGAATAAGACATCATTTCAGATGTAAAAATTTAGAAATCCATTCTTGACAAGCATCTGAAGGGTAATATGTCTTCATTGCTACTTAGCATTACTAGCTGGGCCAAAGCATCCGCTAGACAATAATTTGTTATTTCTCTTTATTTAGTAAATGGTTTGTCATTGTGACTGGATGGGAGGAGAAAAAGAGGATCCAGGAAGAACCACAAGGCCCCTCCAAAGTCTTTATTTTTGATAAAGAAAGTCCCTCTCATTTTTATGAACAAAAATCATGCAGTGTGGTACATGTTCATGGAATCTTACCATGTTAGGACTGGAAGAGACCTTAGTGATCATATGTGCCATTCTCTCATGGGGGAGGAATCTGATGCCTTAATAAATGAGATTTGTCCCTTATCAGACAGCTTATTAGAAGCAAGTCAGGTAGTATACAAACTATTGTTTCCTGGTCCATCGTGTTTTCTATTACTCCAAGATGTTTCTAAATCTTCGTTTCAGAAGTTTTCTAAAATAAACTATTCTTCCTGTATCACAAGTTTTCTGATGTAGATCATTTTGTTTTTTTAGAAAGTCATTCTTAAAGCTTTTGGAATCATGATCTATTTTGAGAATTCAATAAAAGTTATGTGCTCATTTCCAGAAATAGGCACATTCTCATCTATACACAATATTTGGTACACAAATTCATAAAGTTGTGGACCACCTGAATGCCATCCTAGGGGAGTGTGGAAGTCAGGTCAAAAAACTCTGTTTAAAAGTTTATTTATAAATGTTTCTTTAAATATTAACGTCTTCTGCACTTCCAAAATTATACTGTGAAAATATTCTTGATGGGCTTTGTTCCATAGCATTTAAAAGTATTCTGATTTAGATTATGTTTCTGCCTCTGGAAGCTGCATTATTTTTCGGCTTCTCAACTTGCAATAGTTTCTCCTCAAGCCCTTTGAGATGTTTTTTAATGCATCTTTGAGGGGCTCTAATTTCAAGTCTATCCTTGTTTGGGGAGACTGTCTTTATTTATTTAATTGAGAATATTTTTGTTTTATAGACTATTTAATATTTGAAAGACCATAAGGTTAAATCCATCACCTACAGACTTTCCCTCACTGCACATTATTTCATCACCACATGACAATTCCAATCAGAATTCAAAGCTTGCACTGACAGCCAGAGTCTGTGGGGTCAAGTTTAAGTTTATCACCTCATAATCCAGACACAAGCTTCTTTGGGTTGTTTTTCTAGGCCATTCATTCTGCCATTTAACTAGATAACTATTTAATATCTTTTCTTCCCTTCTCAAGTTCCAATACCTCTTCTCCCATCCTCATCTCAGCTGAATACTTTATTTTCTATTCCACTAATAAAATCAAAGCAACCTGAAGAGACCTTTCATAGGCTCCTTCCACCATATCCTTCCATCTCCCTATACCTATGTGGATACCATGTGCCCCCGGTTAGGATAAGTGAACTCCAAGGTCGATCCCTCCACTTGGGCAGTAGACATTACCCCTTCTCTTCTACTTCAGCAAGTGTCTCCTCTTTCTACTCAAGCATCAGCGTTTCTCTCTATCCTGGATTATTCCCCATTAGCACACAAACCTACTGTAATCTCTCCCATTGTGAAACAAAACAGAACCCCCTCTTATTTATTTGTTTATTTATTTTTTAGTAGAGACGGTGTCTCGCTCTTGCTCAGGCTGGTCTTGAACTCTTGACCTCAAGCAATTCTCCCGCCTCGGCCTCCCAGAGTGCTAGGATTACAGGCGTGAGCCACCACGCCCGGCCAGAACCCCCTCTTGATCTCGCATCACTCTCTAGTTATGGCCAGATTTATCTGCTCCAATTACAGCAAAACTTCTTGAAAGAGTTGTCTCTACTCTCAGTCTGCATTTTGGCTCTCCCCATTTTCTTTTGAGTCCACTCCAATCAGGGTTTCACCCCACCACTTTGTGGAAAGTGCTCTGGTCAAGGTCACCAGTGAATACCATGTTGGTTACAATGACTACTTGCCTGGCCTCAGGTGTTCTGTCTACTGTCCCACTGAGACCTGCTCCTGAACTGCCTATTTGAAAAACACTCAGGCTATCACAAATGGAAGGAAAGAAATTTTACCCAACGATTTCCCAAATTTGATAACCCTGCATATCTAGTCCTATTTTGTACAATATAATTTTATGAGACAATTGAGCCCATACAATTAAAAATATAAACTTGTCTAGGTCTATACATACAATATGGGGCATCAGCCATTATCCAGTAAATGTGGACTATTTAGGCAAAGAAGTAGAATAATTGAGACATCTTGCTCCTCCCCACCCTGATCTTCCCCATCATTTTTTGCCCAATTGGTGCTATTTGATCTTGAAAGATGTGAGCAGTTGTCTGAGTGTTTGTTCTCTCTTTTCCTGGGGAGAAGGGTCCATGGTATCACTGCGGAAGGTCTAGAATGTCACGTATTTTTCTTCAAAGGAAAATGTGCAACATGAGAGTGGAGTCTTAGGGACCAAGCAAGCAGCCCCCTGTCTTAACAGACTGCAGTGGAAACAGTCTCTCTCCACAGGCCTGGGGGGAAAAGATTGTGCTCCAGACTCCCCAGAGGAGGCTCTGAATGGACAAGACAGTGATTTGGGGCTCTGAGTGGTGGGGGAAGGCATTCCTAATAGATCTATATTAGAAGGAACTGCTTTATAAGTGACTCACGATTTATTGCACCAGGATATGTACATCTTCCTCACTAACCAGGGGAAGAGAAAGGGATCTCAATCTGTCTTTTAAGAACTCAGACTATTTCTTCTTTGTCTCCTCATAGGGCATTCTCCATTCTATCTTTTTCCACAATGAAAGGTTCATTTATTTCCCTAGATAAGGTCTGAATAAGGGCAAGATATAATTTAAATGCAGTCAGGCTTAAGATAAATCAGTCATAAGGAGGCAATTATTTTATATTAAATCTGTGTCCTTTCTAAAAAGGAATTTGTATTTATCAATTAACTCATTTCCACCATTTAATTTTTCTAAAGGAGATTATGAACTTAAAAAACATTCACTGTGGTTTTATTTTTTATTTGTAGAGAGATTTAGATGATCTGGGGGCTCATATTATATTATAGTCATTTTGTTCATCAGCATTTAAAACATAATATTAAGAAATACGGTAGATCTTATTATTTTGCTTTAAGCATTCAAAAGCTCATGCAACATTTTTGTCATACATTCCAGATTATTAGATTAGTAATAGGAATGTCTAGCTGGCAACTGATCAAAGTAAATATCAGATGTCTTGCGCAATCAGATTTGTGTTTGAATTTCGGGTCTACCATTGCATGATCTGGGGCTTGCTACTTAATCTTGCTAAGTTTTAATTTCCTCCACCAGAAAATGGGGACACAAATGGCATCTGATTGTAGTGAATATGTGGGCTGCTACGGGAATGAATGCAGCCCCTGGAAGGGAACCTCTTTCCTAAGACCCTTTCAGGTGGGCCATGGTAGACAGTGTACAGGAGATAGCCCTCCAGAGAGCTGAACTTGGGGCAGCCAGGTGACGAATCATATAGCTCACTCTACTGCCAGGGCAGCCAGTACAGGCTACCTTGTCCAGCATGAGACATCACCAGGTATAAAATAGTGGCCATTGTATGTTGTCTTAGTTTTTCCTTTCCTAAATGCAATATTTTTATTCCAATTACCCTATTTTTCTTCTACCATTGAATATTGGATGGGACGGGGAGCTAGAGTTGCCATTTCGCTATGGGATGCTGTGAAGCTGCATCTGGATTTGACCAAGGGGAATTCCTATCTACCTGAACCTCTGGACTCAGAACTACATGTATTAACTAAGAGTTTGTATTGCCTCCTTTTGGATATGGGCTGGGTATGTTTTTGTTGTGTTGGGATAGTTGGATTGTCAGGCAAGGGCATATTTGAAGTTATACATACGTGAAGAAGTGTGTGCATAAATGTTAGGATAGTGGGGTGAAATGTAGTAAGCCGGTACATTTCTATTTTGCAGAAGCAGCCTTGAGTTCCATTTCTGCTACTTACAACAAAAAGAGTCCTAACTGAAAAGACAAAATAAGAGACAATGTGTATAAATTACTAAATACAATGTCCAGCATATGGTAAGTGTCTGATATATGCTAGCCACTGTCATCATTATTTTGAAGAACATTTTAAGACCTAAGTGGAATAAGAGGTTAGGAATCTAAGGCTGAGCAGGGATATGGCACTTGTCCAAGATGACACAGATACAAGTTGCAGAACTTGTATAATACCAAAGTCCCTGCTCTTTCCACAGAGGCAACATCTTAGCTTGTCCATGTGGGCCCAGAGAGCGCAGAAAATCCATATAATCTCTGAGTGTTAGAGCCAAAAGAGACTTAGAGATCATCTAATCCAGCCTTCTCATTTCACAGATGGGGAAACTGAGGCTTTCAGAGATGTGAAGTTATTCCAACATGGGGTGAGAAAAAGAATTCAAAAACCCAAACAGGAGCATTTACTGATTATATCACAAAGCACGGGGTCTAGAGAAGACCTAGGATATAGTCATGGCTTCATATCCTGACTGTGGGTTATAGGTCCAAACATTTTCCTCTTTTAAGAAGAAAGGAAAACAACTTTCCTTGATAACTGCAACATAGTTTTAATGAGGGTGGATCCCATTAAAGCCTAAGCCCTTTTGTGCTGCTGAGAACTTAAATGGATTTGGATTTGCCAAGGTGGGGACCAGAGCTGAATTTGGTGATAAGAGTCGAGAGAATGGAACTGTTCTGATTAACAGAGGGAGAGAAAACAATGATGGTTTCCTGGGGGTGGCAAGGCACTAGGGGCCTGTTAGATAATATGAGGCTGGAGGCAGTCTATGGAATAAAGAAATCCTTAAAAAAAAATACCTGGGGGTGAGCAGAAGACAGGGTCAGGTGAAAGAGGGCAGAAATGATAAAACAAGGTTTCCTAATAATTAATTGAAAATGGTTCACCTGCTGCAATCAAACCCCTTCTGCCTGCCTCCTGATGACCTGCCATGTGTCTGCTGCACACGAAAGCCCCACGTGGGCAGATTTTTGAGTAGACTAGGGAAGGGCTCAGTTCTACATCTGGGTTGACATGGTTGCACATATGGAGTGGTGCAGCGATCCTTAAACTGAATTAATTAGGTAGAGAAGCCCTCAAAGCCAAAATAATTATCCTCCAACCCTTTAGAATTCATGAAGATGTAGAAGGAAGCCCCGGGATGCCTCTGAACATGGAATGGCATTTCCAACCATCTTACCTGGATATTCAAGAGCAGGGAGGTCTCAGCTGACAACAGGTTTAATGTTCTGTCAGGTGTTGAGAACCTGGAGGTGGGAATCAGTGTCTCCAGGAACACCCCTTTTTCACAGTGCAAAACAATGCAATTGGTAGTGAGGAGCCCTGATGTTTGCACCCACAAATTGACAAAGCCCCCTCAGTGCTTTTCTCATTCCCAAAAGGTGGGCAACTATGGCCTGCGGTCATCTTGTCTCTTCTCCTTTCCAATATTTCCATTTGTCTTCAGGTTTCATCTGAGATCCCAGAGGAGTCTTTCCTGCTTTCCTATAAAAACAGCTGAATGGTCATTTCCATGAGGGCTGACAAGTTCTCCGGTTTAAAGGCGAGTAGTCTGCAGGTTGCCCTGGCCTGAGCTGACAGTCCTCTCTCAGCATGTGTGACATAATCATTTCTGTCGTTGGACTGCTGAACCACCCTGTGCAAGTTGAGGAGTATAATATGTCAAGGCAAATCAAAAGCTGACGCTCCAGCTGTCTCCAGCACTGACTGCAGTATCTCCACTGGCCAACGGAGAACACACAGCTTCTATTTGGGTTGGCTTTCTCTACCCTGAGAGAGGGGAGGAAATCCATCTCATACCCAGTTATTTGAGGCCACTGGGGGACCTGGCATGGAGGTTAAGAGCAATTGCCAGGGAGTCTTATTCGAGAGGAAACCCAAGCCTGCCTTCATCCCTCACATGTGCAGAGCTCTTTACACTTTTATAGAGCATTTGCATATATGCTAGAAACTCTCTTACCCAATCTCCACTTAATCAGCTTGACAGGCCAGCCTACCCTCCCCACCCACTCTGTAAAATGTGGTGGCTGAAGACCACATCAAATCGAACACTCTTCTTGACTAAAATGTTACTGTCTAGTAACGTTTTGCAAACCACATGATGAGATCCATAAATGGGTCATGAAAACAATTTAGAACAGCGGTCCCCAACCTTTTTGGCACCAGGGACTGGTTTCACAGAAGACAATTTTTCCAGGGACTGGGGGGAGGGGTGATGGTTTTGGACAAACTCATAAGGAGTGCGTGCCCGAGATCCCACGCATGCGTGGTTTATAGTAGGGCTCGCGCTCCTATGAGGATCTAATGCTGCTGCTGATCTGACAGGAGGTGGAGCTCAGGCGGTGATGCTGGCGATGGGGAGTACAGTCAATACAGATGAGGCTTCTGTTCCCTCACCCGTCACTTACCTGCTGCTGTGTGGCCCGGCTCCTAACAGGCCATGGACCTGTACCAGTCCATGGCCTGGGGGTTGGGGATGGCAGATTTAGAAGGTTACACCCAAAATTTAAAAAAATTTAAAAAGGTCAGGCACAGTGGCTTACTCTTTTAATCCCAGCAGGGAGACCCACCTTGGGAGACCAAGGTGTGAGGCTCCCTTGGAGTTCGAGACCGGCCTGAGCAACATAGTGAGACCCTGTCTCTATAAAAAATTTTAAAAATTAAAGAAAAAGGTAAAATATAAGGAAAAATATCAGCATGAATAACACATCATAAGGATAAATTATGTTTTCTAAATATTTTGTTTGAGGGGCACATGTGTATTTGTATTTGTATGAGTATGTGTGTTTGTGTGCATATACCAGGCTGCAACAAGAAATGATTTTCTTACTATGGATTTGTAGTCAAATAGTTTGAAAGATATGGCTCTAATATTCCCAGGTGCCTCTGTTCCTACCAGTCATGTAGTATACTTACCAAGGGTCAGTTGTAGTTATCCCTAGATTTGTTTTTAGCAGTAGTATTGTTTAATTTATATTAATATTTATAACAATTTAATTTAATTAATTTAAGACTGATGAACTATGAATGTGAAGAGGCAGTGAGTCATTTCCATAAATAGAGTTGAATGATTTGGAAAGATCTGATAAAATGAGTTGCTAAAAAAGTGCTGCCAAATTAATTTTAGGTGAGATCACCATACCATATTGAGAGGAAATGTGAAAAATTCAAGAATCTTAATTCATATAGCTTTAAGTTGTAATTTCATTTTTAAAAAAATGGATTGTGCAAGAAAGACCATGAGGAACTCCCATCAGCAAATCTATTGCCTATCTACTGCGTGTCTAGACAGTGAGGACTCAGTGGTAAATGGGAACCACTAGGATGATAACAGGGAACAAGACCCCCAGTTTGCCCTCTTGGAGCTATAGTCCAGCAAGAAAGACAGACTTGAAGTAAATAACTATGACTATGATAGAGCGATGAAGGGGAAGGGCAGGGCTGGGGAACACTTAGAATTCTGGGGGTTAGAAGTCACTTTCCTGAGGCTGTCTTTAGTTTGTTTCCTCATTCATAAAATGGGGATGAACATAACTGCCCTTCCTATTATCCCTTAAGGGTTTTAATGAGGATCAAATAAGAAATTGAATTAGAAAGAACGTGCCCTATGAATGTAGGAATATTGTTAGAAATAGTCTCTGGCGCAGGTTTTGGTCCGATGGCACTTAATAAATGTGGGAGCATGGAACGGGGTGATTGAGTGAGAAATGATATTTTTATGGGAGATTAAATCAATTATTTGGTGGAAAATGTATTATATACTTGAATAGCTGGAAGGTTTAGAAACTTACTTTTCCTGTTTTTGCTTTTGACTAGAGCTGACATTTGTTGAGGTCTTTCCCAAATCTGCTAAGAACTCTTTGTCCCTTTCCTCCTCGCACCTGAGTCCTGAGAAGAGAAAGCCTGTTTCCACACCCAGCCAGGGTTGAGTTTTATTTTTAAATTTTATTTATTATTATTATTATTTTTGGAGACAGAGTCTCACTGTCTCCCCAGGTAGAGTGCAGTGGTGTCATCAGAGCTCACTGTAGCCTCAAACTCCTGGGCTCAAGCAATCTTCCTACCTCAGCCTCCTGAGTAGCTGGGACTATAGACACCCGCCAAGTTGCCCGGCTAATTTTTCTATTTTTAATAGAGACAGGGTCTCACTCTTGCTCATTTTGGTCTTGAACTCCCGACCTCAAGCCATCCTCCCACTTCGGCCTCCCAGACTGCTAGGATTACAGGTGTGAGCCACCTCGCCCGGCCAGAGTTTTATTCTTAATTTCCCACCAGCACCCAGAATGGCTCTAGACATTCATACTGAGAACCTGCTCCTTGCACACCCCTTCCTACACACCCTGTAGGATGTGATGGAAGCCACCCCTGCCCTTTCCCTTGGCCTCCAGCCCTAGTTCTGTCTCTCTTTCCTCATTCTTAGCAGGTGGCCCCCATGCCCGTTGCTCCTGAGAAGTGTGAGGCTACATGGACTGCGGGAGTTCCTTCCTTCCCACAACAGCGACTCTTGTGTCCTCTTCTGTTGACCTGTCTCAGAGGAGTCTTGTTTCCCTTCTAAGGCTAACCCCAAAGCTAACTCCTGCCCATTCCCTGACTCCAGCCTTTGTTCCATCATTTACCCCCAAACTCTTCCTCTCTAACTTTTCTAACACACACAGCAGGTCTCCTCTACCTTGGAAAAAAACAGTTCTGGGCCCCCCTGTGTCCTCAAACTACTGTGCCATTTCTCTCCTGCCTGTCTTTGCCCCTTTCATGGTGAGTTCCCAACACCTCCTCACCATCTGCTCATTCTGAGTCTGGTTCCCGCCTCTCCACTGCCCTCCGGAAAGGCACCAGGGTGTTCTAACAACAAGTCCAGGGGTGTTCTCTCCGTCCCCCTCCTCGTGACAAGAGCAAAGTTGCGTGAAGGGGAAACTGAAGACGCAAGCAACGCGAAGGACGTGAAGAGGCTGAAGCGTGGCTGGTTCATGGCCCTGTTCTCTCTCATGGTTCTCTCTTCCTTGCAACATTTGTCAGTGATGACTTCTGTGCATAACCCCAGATTCCCCATCTCCAGCCCTGGCCTTTCTTTAATCCCTGGGGACCATTAGAGCTCTGGAGTTACAATTTACAATGTAGTTTCCAAACAACCGGAACAACCCGCATGGCTTCCAAATGTTCTATTACATCGTCAAAACGTTGGGACTTGATTAAAGCACACCATCCAAGGAGGCTCCTTGCTCCATTAAATCCCATCCCTGCTTGCCAGCAGATATACCAAGTGCTGCTTCCAGAAGGCAAAGCGCCTTACTTAGGCACTGTGCAGAAAGGAATCGGACCTGTCTGCATGGAGTGAGTGCTCAATACACAGGAGAGCTGTTATTAGTACTTACAAGTGCACAAGTTAGTGGAAAAACTTCCCTCCTCATGGCTTCCTTAACCAATCTGCCTGTTTTCTCCATTTTCTAGTAAGCAGAGAAAAAAAAATGACTTGCAGTAACTATTGTCAAGAGAATACAATGAAACAGCCATATGAACTCATCTCATACTCCAAAAATAAGACACCCCTTGCCCTGCCTGGCCTCTCTGTGGGCATTGTGTGATCAGTTTCTTTTCTTGACCATGGTAAAGGCAGTGTGAGAAGACTGACTATGTGACCCCCCCCACCTCCATCCTTGGATCAACCTAAACCATTGAATCAACTATTTCTTGGATCAACCATTTTATCTTAATGGACATGATCTGAGCCTCAAAATGTGGTCTTTGTAAATAGTGTGGACGGAACCTTCTGTATATAAAGAAGATTAATATACACAAAGATTTTAATATTCAGTTTCAGTGCTTTTACCATGCCCAAACCATTCAAACTTTATACATCTCAGTGTAGTTACAAAATACCTCTATCTAGTTATAAAATGCTTTAATTTTTCTTTTGATCAATTTTTGACATTCTGACTCACTTTTTAGGCAGCTAGAAACTCCCCCAAGGTCTCAGTGCTAAAAATAGATGTGCTTCTAAAAAACATCTTTCTTTTTATCTTTCGATACTATGAATCATGGAGCTGCCCATATTTCCCTCTTTGTGATGGCCATGAGGAAGCCCATGATCAAATTTGCGACTTGATGCTATTAATAGTAGCAAAATTTACGGGGGAGTGTAAGGCCTGCATTTTATCATTTTATATCTAACCTTACCTTTGCTGTTGCTTTTTTTCCCCTACCTTTATCCCAATCTCTGGTTTGTGCTCTTTTCCTTGCTTATTTGGTTTTTTTTTTTTTTTGAGAAGGGGGTCTTACTCTGTCGTCCGGGCTACAGTGCAGTTGCATCATCATAGCTCACTGCAACTTCAAACTCCTGTGCTGAGGATATCCTCCTGACTCAGCCTCCCGAGTAGCTAGGACTTCCCAACACCCAGCTATTATTTGTTGTTTTGTTTGGTTTGGTTTTTCACTCTTCATATTGTTTGTATGAAGATCACACAGGTTGAGGGCTCAGCCCCACAAGTCTGCACGTCATTTCCAATGCCCCAGGTGGTTTTACCTGTGCTTCTCACCGACTAGCTATAAATCAGGGCTCTCATGACCTCTTCCTTGGGTTCGATAATTTGATAGAGCAGCTCACAGAACTTAGGGAAACACTTATGTTTGCTGGTTTATTATAAAGTCCATTACAGAAGATACAGATGGAGACGTGTAGGGCGAGGGATGGGAAGGGGTTCAGAGCTTCCAAGCCCTCCCTTGGCACACCATCCTCCAGGAACCTCCACATGTTCAGCTATCCAGAAGCTCTCTGAACCCTGTTCTCTTGGTTTTTATAGAAGCTTCATTACGTGGGCATGACTGATTAAACCATTAGCCATTGGTGATCAACTTAACCTTTAGCCCCTCTCTCTTCCTGGAGGTTGCGGGGTGGGGCTGAAAGTCCTAACCCTCTAATCCTGCCTTGGGCTTTCTAGTGACCAGCCCCATCCTGCAGCTACCTAGCACTGCCAGCCACAGACATCTCATTACACACAAAAGCCACTTATTGCTTTGACGATTCCAAAGATTTGAAGAGTTGTATGCCAGAAAACTGGATGAAGACTAAATACATATTTCACAATGTCACACCTAACATTTAAAAACATTTTATACCAGGCAGCCTGGAGGAGCAGTGATGAGCACAGACTGAGAAATCAGACTGGCTTCATATTCCTGCTTTACCACTTACCAGTTGTGTGACCCTGGGCAAATTATTTTACCTGTCTCTGTTTCAGTTTCTTCATCTGTAAATGAAAAATGTAGGAAAACAGTATCTGGCATGTAGTGAATGTTATCTAACTATTTCATTTGTAAGTAAATTAGGTAGACACATAGGGATCTGTTGAATAATTCTCTTTTGGAATAAGTAAACGCATTAAAGGATAAATAAATATTTTTAAACTTTAAGTTAGAGAGAAAAGACACTGGGCTGAGGCTTGGAAGACCGAGATTTCAGTTCTCGCTTTGCCACTTAGGAGCCAGTTGATCTTAGGCAAATTAGTTAGAATCTGCCCAAGTTATCTACAAAACTGGAGTAGGACAAGTCTGCTTTGCTCCAAAGGTATAGGGAAAGGAAAATAAGGATTTTACAAACCTGTGCCTAACTCCATAAATAAGGGTTATAGTGTTCTGGAGGAGAAAGTGAAACCGTGTTGATTAAGAACTTCTATGTGCTGGGCTCTGAATCCAGTCCTGGGGATAGGGAGACTAACGACTTGGTTCTTGCCCTAAAAGTACTGACAAAATCACAAGGAAAACAGAAGGTAAACAATTGCAGTGCAGTGATGAGCAGTCCGGTGGAGATAAGTCTTGGAAGCACAGAGTGGGAGAAACCTACAGGTGTGACCCTTGTGCTGAGCTTGGAGGGTGACAGGGAGTTGTCTGGATGGGGAGAGGCATTCTCAGTGGAAGGAGGGTGTGTGTAAAGACTTGGAGCTGAGTTTTCATGGCACATTTCAGGGAACGAAGGTAGCTCAGTATGCCAGGTGGCGGGTGTGGGGGAGAAGCAAATGATGGCACAGGACGGGTGGGCAGGGGCCAGATCTCACAGGGCGATGCTAAGATTCTCCTCCTCACACTCCTACTCCTCGGCAAAAGCAGCCTGAGCACCTCTAGAGCCTGGGAGATCCCTTCTTGCCCTAGGAGCCCCCCGACTTGTTGGTCTCAAAGCTGCCTGCCGAGATGCGTGCCCTATGCCTGGGGAAGCCAACAGCACTCGACAGAGAGAAGCTGTTGATCACCTGAGTCATCAGACCTGGTCAGATTTTTCCCAAATATGTATTAGACTTTTCAGTGCTTGAGGAGAGGGTTGAAGAAAGGGTCTGGGCAGAAGAGGAAGACAGGCAGCCAGGGTGAGGCACGATGCCATTCTTTCAGACAACTTGAGCCTGTTCCTCCTTTGCCCCAAATTGCTTCTACCCCACTTTCTCCCACCATGGCTGATGCATTGAATTGATGGCTCCATTTATCCATCCATCTCTATATCCATGCCCTTTGCTGTGGGGCTTTGTAGCATCAGGAGGTGGAGCCTCTTTCACCTCCTCTTGAATCTGGCTTGGCCAGTGGAATGGGACAGAGGTGCTGGTTTGCAGGTTCTAGCCTAGCCCCAGCACCCCCAAACCCTGCTGCTGCCATGAGGATGAGCCTGGGCTACCCTGCTGGGAGAGGAGAGGAGCCCAGGGGGAGGTTGCTGAGCCATTCTAGGTGAGACCATTTTAGAACAGGGAGCCCCCAGCCATCCCAGCAGGTGACACAGAAGCACGAGCCAGCCTGGCTGAGATCTGCCCAGCCAGTACCACCTGCAGACCCACTTGCCCAACCCTGAGGCTTGAGAGAGATAACAAATGGCCGTTGATTAAAGCGATGACATTTTAGAAGGTTTGTTGTACAGAACAGCTACCTAATATACTTACCAGTGTTTTTCCTTTTCCCTTTTGTCCCTACTTCCCCAAAAAGGGTAAAGGAGGCATGATCCTGGTGAATAAATTAGGGAGAGGGCTTGAGTCACCATTTTGGGACCTCTGTTCTCTACTCTTTCATCCCAGGATGTATAAGCTCTCTATTTATGTGAGTACTAACTGCCCCAAAGAGACACCATTTGTGCTGCAAGATGTGTTTTCCATTCTGATAAGCCACTTCCCCCTTACCCACAGCATGACTCCTCTGCATCCCAGGGCTGAAGGTCGCCGCTAATTGGCATGGCTGCTCACACCTTCCCTGGGCATCGCCCCACAGAAATCCCCGCAAAGTGGAGGACCGGGGGGATGGCAGAATTCTGATTATGGGCTGAAGATAATTTCACTGGCTTGCCATGGGCCTTGTTTACTGGTGATAAAATAAAGGACGGGAGCTCGGAAACCAAATTGGCTCCAGAGTCGATGTGTGGCCGAATTGTCTTGATGAGGAGGCTGGGAGTTGTAAAGTGAGCTTGCCCTTTAATGGGCGCTTTGTGCTTGTCTGGCTCCTTGTCCAGAGACCGGGCAAAAATCTATTAGTGAGATCCATGCACTCGCTTCTCAGACAAGAGCCATCAGGGAGAAGACTTAGCCATTTCTTTTCTGATCCCCTAATTGGAACTGCTGACTGACTCTTATGTACCTGAGTGGCTTCAAATGGGGATGCTGAGAGCTCTGGTACCAAAGCATTTTAAAGGGCAACGGGAGATGTCATTCACAGCGTCTGCAGATCCGTGTGGATGGATGTGGACATCTGCCAGGAGCAGCCTGCCTGGAAGGTGTCTGTGCAGAGACTGCTGATTTGCAGTGACCTCCGGCTGCACTCAGGCGGCTGAATTCTGCCGACTCCAGTGAGCTGAGATTGAGTGTGTCTGAAGTCAGCTGGTGAAGAGTTGGGGCTTGTTTTCTGAGCCTTCCTTCATCATCTCGAGGAAACAGACAGAAGTCTTCCGAAAGGGGTCTTCTGGCTATAGCTTTCAACGGCAGGAGGTGGGGGCTATCTCCAAATTTGACACGAAAAACAATTCAGATGTGGTTGGTTGGTTCCAATTAGTCACCCTCACGGGGCTACAGACGATCGAAAGGGTTATGGAGCATCCTTTTGGTTAACGGTTTGGTAACTGAAGTCTGCACTCTCAAAACTTGCTCTTTTATTTAGTCATTTCCTGAAGGCCAAGTCTGCTGCTGTTTGCAAGTTACCAGGCTGCTAAGTCTCCAAGGGGACTTGATTAGTGTGAGTGGCGATGGGGAGTAGCTTGAGAGGAAGCCAGGCTTCCTCCCACACTGCACTCACTGCCTTTGCATTTCGAAGGGTAGGTCCCTTCTAAAGAGGGCATCCAATTCAACTCATCACACTTTCATTGGGCACCCAGTATGTGCTATGCGCCAGAGACTGTCAGGCATAGGAATGCAAGAGTGAACACAGCATGGCTCCTGCTCACATGTCGCCTAAGAGGCACCATGTCACTCAAAAGGCACCTACTCTCCTGTTTCTCCCTCTCAGCAGCTCTTCTTTCCCTGTACCCACTTGGCCTTAATGCTGCTGCAAGTACCTGGAAGGTTAAGGTAGGGGTTTTCCTTCCCCCATAAATGTGATGGGAGACTCTTTCTTCTTATATATCTATGAAAGGGAAACTTTCATATTGTTAATTTTTATCCATCACATTCCAAAAGGGATATAAAAATTACAGGTTCTAAGATAAAAATGGAGAGGATATAAGGGAAAACAGAGGTAGGAAGAAATATACAAAATATATGCCATAAAGTCCTACACATTTGCTTAGGGGAGGTATGGGGAGCACAGATTTGGCTGGGAGCATCTTCCATTCCTAGCATACAGAAGAAAACCTGGACAGGTGCTGGATCCATATTGTTCTTAGGATAAAAACAGTAGGTTACTTTGAAAAAACAGCTATTTTTGAGTAGGGAGAAATTTCTTTCATCGGTCCTTAGAAAAACAGTAGTGTGTAATAGTATAACTTATTGGATTGTTTTTGAGTTTCAAGGATAGATGCGGGTTTTCAGGCCTGTCACCTAATTCATTTAATTCATTAAGGATGGTTTTCCAAGAGCAAATGCTAATCTTGGGTTGCTACTCTTCCAACACTCTATATTTTAAATTAAATAATAAATACCAGACTAAGGGAGAACTTCAAATCCACATCAGGAAGGAGATGCAATGTTTGTCTTGCCCTCCAGGAACTAGGTTTAAGTGGACACCTTGGTAACACCTTGGTAAGATGATGCCCTTATCAGTTAATATTATTTCAAGCAGGGAGTGCAGGCCTTCTGGTTCTATGGCAAGATGGCGTAGATTCACGCTTTCCTGCTCTTCCCTTCTGAATACAATTAAACATCCTGGACAGAATTCAACAATTATAAGAGGACTATGAAATATGGAAGAAAGAAATGTGGCTTTCAGGACTTGAAGAACAAAATCAAGATGAGGTCCCTGGGTTTTCTTATTGTCCCCCATATATCCCAGACTGGGTGTCAGAGAAGGCTGCAAGCTGGAACCACCAACAGGCAAAGGAAGAAAGAAAGAAGGAAGGAAGGAAAGAAAGAAAAGAGAAAGAAGGAAAGAAAGAAAGAAAGAAAGAAAGAAAGAAAGAAAGAAGAAAGAAAGAAAGAAATGAAGGGTGAGTTGTTCTCTCTAGTCAAAGCACTGGGAAAGGGGACTTTCTTAGTCTTCTTCCTAAGCCCAGCAGGCACTAAGTGGGCATCCAGTGGCAACAGTGAGCCCCATGTGCCTGCAGCAGCAGCAAAATGAGAACCCAGGTGGGTCGATCAGTCCCTGCCCCCTACCCTATGGCAGCAGGGGGCCAATCTGCCTACAACAGAGGCAACATCAGAATCTGAGAAGGCCAACCCCTCTCCTTCCCTGCAGCATGTGCAGCAGCTGGGCACCTCTGCCTGCACTGGCAGCTCCAGAAAGCCAGTGCCTCCCAAGCCCTCATCCAGCAGCAGAAGACAACCCAGGCAAGGTGTCTCCAAGCCCTTCGCTCGATGGCAGAAAGTAAACCAGGCCTGGAATCTCCCAGCCCTCCACCTAGTGGCAGAAGGTGGAGTGGGTCCAGGGTCTTCTCACCCCCCACCAGTGACAGAGAGCTACCCAGACTTCATGGCTTCTGGCTCTCCACCCAGCAGCAAAGGGTGGCCCAGGCAAGAACGTCCCTTCTTCTGCAGAACCGACAGAGATCAAGTGGAAACCTCACCAGTGTCAGGTGACTGGAGAACAAGCTAGGGGACATGCTCTCCAAACTGTGGGTCCAACAATCCCCACTCTCTACCTGATGACATCAAGTGGCCCATGCAAGTCCCTTCCACCCCCACAAGCAGCAATAGCAAGGATCCAGCAGGACCTCAAGTGGAGCCAGCCAGATTTCAAAGCAGACCAGAATAGCACTGCAAGGGCTCAGGAAACTGAAATGTCATTGGAACTATAGCACATAAAACTAGACCAGGACCTACATGCTAAACCTGAACAGGGTGACTGCTTGCTAAAATATAAGATTTAAATAGGATCCATAACCTTCTAACATAATATTTGAAATGTTCAGGATATAAGTGAAAATCACTTATCATACCAAGAACCAGGAAAATCACAACTTAAATGAGAGAAAACAATAAATTTACACTAATACCAAGATGAATGGAACTATCAGAAAGAGACTTTAAAGCAGCCACCATAAAATTGCTTCAATGGTAATTATGAATTCCCTTGAAACAAATGAAAAATCGAAAACCTCAACAAAGAAATAGTTATAAAAAGAACCAAATGGAAATTATAGAATTAGAAATAAAATAAACAAAAAAAAACTTGCTGGGTGGGCTCAATGCAGATTGAGTGTTCCTTATAGGAAATGCTTTCAGATTTTGGATGTTTTCGGATTTTGGAATGTTTGCTTTATACTTACTGGTTGAGCATCCTTACTCTAAAAATACGAAATCCTCCAATGAGTATATGCTTTGAGCATCACGTTGGTACTCAAAAATTTCAGATTTTGAAGCATTTCAGATTTTGGATTTTTGGATTAGGGATACTCAACCTGTAGTAGAATAGAGACCACAGAAAATAGAATCAGTGAACTTGAGGACAGAGCAACAGAATTTATACAATTTGAACAACAGGATGAAATGGCTGAGGAAAAAAAGAATAGAGCCTCAGAGACCTGTGGGACGATAACAAAAGATGCAACATTTGTAGCATCAGAGTTCCCTGAAAGAGACGAGAAAGAAATGGGGCTGGAATAGTATTTAAAGAGATAATGACCAAAAACATTCCCAATTTGGTGAAAGACATAAAGCTACAGATTCATAAAGCTAAGCAAACCACAAATAAGAAAAGCCTTCAAGAAACTATTCTAAGACACATCATAATTAAATTTCTGAAAACCAAAGGCAAAGAAACATGTCTTAGAAGCAACAAGAAAGAATGACACATGACCTATAGGAGAACACCAATTTGAAAGACAGCAGATTTCTCATCTGAAACCATGGAATCCAGAAAGAGGTTATAAAACATGTTTGAAGTGCTGAAAGAAAATATCTGTCAATCACAGATTCGATTTCCTTCAGGAAAGGAGTGGAAGTAGAGACATTCTCAGATGAAGGAAATCTAAGAGAATTTGTCACTAGCAGATCTGCCCTTAAAGAATGGTTACAGGAAGCTCTCCAAACAGACAGAAAATGATAGCAAAAGGCTTGGAACATCAGAAAGGAAATAAAAACAACACAATGGGAAAAAGTAGGGGTAAGTAGAGTAGACTTTCCTTCTTCTCATGAACTTCTTTCACCATATTTCATGGGTGATGTAAAAATTATAACATCTATTGTGGTACTCAATGTATGTAGAGGAAATACTTGAGGCAATCATACTTTAAAAATGGACAGGGCAGAGGCAACTAATAGAAGTATTTTTAATAATTGACTCAAAATGATAAAAGATCAATACCTGTAGAGCACAATTAGTTACATGTGTATATTGTTATACCTAAAGCAATGGCTAAGAAAATGATACAAAGTTATATGTTCAAAACAGTATAATGAAACAAGCCAGAACCCTAAAAAATGCTCAAGTAAACCATAGGAAGGCAAGAAAAAAATAGAAGAACAAGAAACAGAGGAAACAAACAGAAAATAAATAATAAAATGCATACTTAAGCGCTAACATATCAATAATTACTTTAAATGTAAATGGTCAATTAAAAGAGAGATATTAGCTGTGCTGAAGTTAATCAGATATTGGAACTATCTGATAAAGACTTTAAAGCAGCCACAACAAAATTTCCTCAACAAGTAATGACAAATTGCTTTGAAACAAATGAAAAAATAGAAAACCTCAGGAGAGAAGTGGAAGTTACAAACAGAACCAACTGGAAATTATAGTACTGAAAAATGCAATAATAAAAATAAAAATAACTTACTGGAGGGGCTCAACAATAGAGTGCAGAGATGTCAGAAGATAGATTCAGTGAACTTGAAAATGGATCACTATGACCCAACAATATGCTGTCTATATGAAACTCACTTTAAAAACAAATACAACACAGGTAGGTCAAAAGTGAAAGGACGGAAGAAAACATATCAGGCTAACATTAATCAAAAAAAGCAGAGTGACTATATTAATATCAGATAAAGTGTACTTCAGAGCCAAGACAATTACTAGGGACTTCACATAATTTTAAAAGGATCAATCCACCAAGAAAGCATAGTGATCCTAAATATGTATACAATAAACAACAGAGCTTCAAAATACGTGAAACAAAAAACTGATAGAACTGAAAGCAACTGATAGACCTATTGGACAGAAAACTAGCAAAGATACAGAGGAACTGAACAACTCCATCAACCAACAGGATCCAATTGATGTTTACAGAATACTTGACCCAAAAACAGCAGCAAGCACATTCTTTCAAGCAACCATAGAACATTCACCCAAATAGATCATATCCTGGGACTAAAACAAACCTCACCTCAATTAATTTAAAAGAATTGAAATCATATAAAGTATGTTCTCTAACCATAATGTAATCAAACTGGAAATCAAACAAAAAAAAAGGAAAATGTTCAAACACTTCTAAATTAAGCAACATACCTCTAAACCATCCATGGGGCAAAGAAAAAATCTATAAGGAAAAATTTAAGGTGTATAGAAAATACAACATCCAGAATTTGTGGAATGCAGGTAAAACAATGCTGAGGAAAAGTTATAGCCCTAAATGCTTACCTTAGAAGAGAGGAGAGGTTTCAGTTCAATAATTGATGTTTTGACCTCAAGTATGAAGTGCTTTTAATGTTATTTGAATGTTTCTTCTTGGGTAGATGTCTTTATTATCATTTTTTTAAAAAATCCTCTTTCTTCTACAACTTTTCCTTTTATATAAACACATTTACTCAGGAGCCTGAAAGCGTAATTGCTACAAGTGACTGAGTGAGACCTCACTCCACTGGGGCTGCTCCTGGATTGGCTGGACAGAAAATTGTTGGTCAATTGACCATTTCACTCAACACCTTATTTCTCAGGTGATAGTGTCTGATGGACTTTTACTCACACCACAAACTCTACTTTGAAGAATAAGAACAGAATCTAAGGGAGCATATTTGATTTGCACGAGAAATGCACCAATCTTGAGAGTTGCTCCCAAATTACAATTCATTCATTTATTCATTCAGCACCTAAGTCCCGGGCCCTGTTCTAGATGCTGGGAATATAGCAATGAACAAAATAAAGACCCTGTCTTATAGTTCTACTTGCTGTAGAAAGCATAAAATACTGAACAACATAATGTCTTCCTCCTTGGAGCCTGCAATCTAAGAGGGGAAATAACTATATCCAATGAAATGGGCAATTGGAAATGTAAAGCACCAAATCGGCCGTACAGGAGAGCTTAAGAGGCTGAGTTTGGGTGAGAAGATAAATGGATTAGAATGGTGGGGAGAAGCGGTTGACATTAGGAGCACAGGGGCAGGAACACTGGAACCTACCAAGCAGGAGACTAATGCGAAAACAGACACTTTGGGGAGGTAATAACCAAGAAGTAACCATTACAAATGTTTACTCTGTGCTAGGGGCTTTACATAGATTATTTTATTTAATCATCATAACACTGAAGGAAGTAAGTGGATATTTCCATTTTATAAAAAGAAAATGTAGGCCCAAGGAGTTAAGCAACTTGTCCAAGTTTATACAGCAATAAGCAGTAAACCTGAGATTTGAACCTGTTTGGTACAGTTGCTCTTTACCAAGACCATTTTTGGATTCAGTCACATTATTTCACAGCCCCTCTTTTTCTGCTAAATTTCCTTCTTAGCTCACTCTATTCTTGCAATCCACACTCAAGCCATCACTCAGATTGCAGTGTACTGGGCTGTTTCCAAGCAAGGAACCTTCTCCTTCACTGACTTTGGCTTTAGTAACATATGCACATTCACATGACCACAGTAGCATCTTTTACCAGGGCATTCTTCCTTAGGAATAAAAGTCCAGCATACCCAGAGATTTAGCCAAAGCTCATGCTTTCTCCTCTATATCCAGAAGTATCGACTTGAGTATAGGAAAGGGGATGGGTGAAGACAGAATGAGGAATCAAAAATGGCTCCAAGATTTTTGAAGTTAATTGTCTAGGAGAATGGTGGGACCATTATCAGATTCCAAGAAAAAAGGAAGGGGTGATGCTTTGGGAGCAAGGACAATGAGTTTGGTTTGGATTGGTTGGGTGTAAGAGGGTGGTAAGACAGCCAAGCAGAAATGTCCTGGTGAACAGTGTCGATGAGATTTTGTATCACTAAAGTAAAAACCACATAAGAAGATGGACGTCATGGGTGGTTTGTGCCAGACAAATTGGGTGGTGGTGTGAGTGGATTTCTGAGAATGGAGAGTGATATAACAAGGAGATTTACCAGAAAAGAGGTAGGTTAACCAGTTACATGACTAAATTCAAAAGTGGTTTGGTTTTTGGTTTCTATAAGTTTTTGGTATGTACTTTTGTGTTTGTTTTTGTTGTTGTTTTAAGTTTTGTTTTTAATTGATGCATACTAATTGTACATATTTATGGGGTACAATGTGATGTTTTGGTATATATACACATTGTGTAATGATCAAATCAGGGTATTTAGCATATGTATCACCACAAACATTTATCATTTCTTTGTGGTGAGACCACATAATACATAACATAAAGTTTACCATTTTAACCATTTTTAAGTGTGCAGTTCAGTGGCTTTGAGTACATTCACAATGTTGTACAACCATCGCCGCCACCATCCATCTCCAGAATTTTTTATCATCCCAAACAGAAACTCTGTACCCATTAAACAATAACTCTTCATTATTCCCTCCTACCAGCCCCTGGTAATCACTATTCTATGTTATGTCTTTATGAATTTGAATACTCTAGGTACCTTTTATAAATGGAATCATACAGTATTTTTCCTTTTGTATCTGGCTTCTTTCACTAAGCATAATGTCTTTAAGATTCATCTATGTTACAGCATTTATCATGTTCCTTCCTTTTTAGGACTGAATAATATTCCATTGTTGTATATAGAATTGTGTTTATCCATTCACCCATTGATGGACATTTAGGTTGTTTCTACTTTTTGGCTATTGTGAATAATGCTGGTATGAACATGAATGTACAAGTATCTATTTGAGTCCCTGCCTTCAATTCTTTTGGGTACATACCTAGAAATGGAATTGTATGTAATTTTATACGTTATAGTCAGTAGGTCTCTAAGCATGATTGGCCTTCACTGGATGGAAGTACAATGAGAGGAGAGAATGGAGTGACTTCCATTTTATTCATCTCATCTAAATGGTCAACTGACTTGAACTAGTGAATAGTTGACTATTTCGGTGTTAACCAAAGCCCTAGGAAGCTACTGCTAATGTAAAACAGAAGCTTAGGGGGCATAGAAGTGTGCTGATCTTATGAAACACATAGAAGACCTGGATTCTAGCCCTGTTTCTACCATTAACAGGGTGGGTGATCTTAAATTTTTTACTACATCCCTCTTGGGCTTGCTCTATGGTTCCTTAAGCTCTAATATTCATGAAGTGTTACGCAAAGAGCTCAGGCAAACACCACTGATGTCACCTGATACTGGCTGGAATTTGTGGGCGGAAGAGTCAACAAATGAACAGGTCCCTTATTCTTTCAGCATCCTGCAGACAGGTGGGCTGGATGCACTATGGAGCTCTGCTGCACAAGGGGACCACCCCTCTGCTGTTTTTCATTTTAATAGGCCAAATATGACAGTGTCTTTGCACAGGAAATTTTAGGCTCAGCTGCTAGTCTGTGCTTAGGTCCCAGCTCTTTAGAGGATTGCTGGGCAATACTCGGCGATCTTGGTTCCTCTTGTCCCTTGGACATTAAATTGACTGTCCATCCTCTCCAGCTGGAAGGAAGGGGGCTCACAGCTAGCTTGTTGCTCTGAAATCCAGAGAAATTCCTCGGATCATTCTTTGGACAATCCTTTTGTTTCTGTATTTGCACTTTGGAGCTTCCTGAAATTAAAGCCTTCATTCCTGGGCAAACCCAAAGTAATGGAACCATCAAGTAACAGGGTATGTCATAGTGGGAAGCATGGGGCCAAAGGATCTTGTGGTGACCCTCCTATCACACTGCAGAAATGGCTATCACAATATGCCATGTGGGGGGCTGCCTGTGGGCACGCTTCTCCTAAATAGGAAGTATTCCCATAATATCTATTACATGGGAGAATCCTGGGAACTTGCTCTGGGAGGCTCCACATCACTGTGCCCTGAGGGCTTTTATCATCTTTAATCCCTCTCCCTGCCTATGTATAATCTCTATCTCTTCTTATCTTCCCCAGATAAGAAAGGAATAATATAACCGAACATACTCCCACTAGGTCTGTCACATAGCTGGCTAATGTGTTGGGTCAGTCACACATTCTTCCAGTCTAACATACTATTGGGTGCTGAGAAGATCAATTTCTTAGGCAATAAATTAATTTCTTAGCAACCAGATGAGCCTGCATTATCTGTAACACTACTATGCCAAGGTATTTCAAAAAATCTACAAAGTGATGATAAAGTATCTACTCATTACAGGTTAATAAACTGATAGTATAGAACGTTTATTCACTTTCATATAAATATAGTGGCTACCATCATCATGATTTATTCCCCAAATTTAGTCTTGTGTGCTTAAATTGAGAAGTTACAATGTAAGAGGTTTATCTTTATAGCTGTCATTGGTGTCATATTTATATACATGCTACTTCACCAACACTTTAACAACTGAGTAGCAATATAAATTGAATAACTTTAAAGACTACATATGTTTCCCTCTAGTACAGCATACATTCATTTATGTTATAACCTCATTTCCGTAAAAGACTGGCTGTACCAGAATTAAATCCAAATGGATTCAACCATTCCCCCCCCTTCACTTGACGCACACAAAATATTACTTTAGTTTCCTTTCTTATTATTATAAAAATAACTGTAATATTAAATGGTAAGGAATGACTGATGGAAGTATGTGCATAATGAGTTGCTAGTTTGAGAGTTAACTTTATACTTGCATTTGTTGGAGTACTGTTTACATTTTAATATATCTGTACACTTTTTGAAGAGTAAAGCCCTACCTTCTATAATATAATCATTGTTAGGGAATGTTTCGAAAAGAAATGGGCTTGGATTTGAAAGAGCTGTATGGTCTGCTGAAAGCCATTTAATCTTCTAAGCCTCGGCTTCTTCATCTAATAAGGAAGATAATATTATCTCCCTTATGCATATGTTGTAAGGATAAATAAAATAACGCAAAGCCTTAGCGCTTAGAGTACTTGCCAAATAGTAAGTACTTAATAAATGCCTATCAGTATTATAATTATTGTTATTATTTTAAAAATTGAGCAAAAAGATTCCAAATCAAGCTGTTCACATTTTCCCTAAAAATCCCTTTTTAAAAAGAAATTTTGAGTAAGCTCAGTAGTTAGTTTTAATCTTTTTCTAACATTCATTAACTAAAAGAAAGAGTTGAAGTCCCTAGAAGTTGCTTGCATATGATAACTTCAGACTATTAAAGAAATTAGAGGTGGAAAGGCCTGTTATAGCATTTTCGGATACCATGTTTTACAGGTCAGAAAACAGAGGCAAAAGAAACTCAGACTTCTTGTCCCGGATCCCAGAGCGAAAGGCAGAGTTGGGACTGGAGTTGAGGACGCTTGACTCCCAGGTCAATATCTTTCCGTATCAATTTTCCAAGGATTATTGACTTAAGCCCTTGGTACTCGTTTGATAGGAATCCTGTTGCTTTTCTTACTTCTGGGTTTCATAAAATATTAAGATTTCTGTTCATGAATAGGGAAAATTCCCTTAAAATTGTAGATGTAGTCCTGCTACGTTATGTGTTATTAATAATATATGCTATGTATCAACACCCAACAGCTGTGTCTGTATACTGCATAGCATCTTTTTGAACTTCCAATAAAAATTAAATATTCTATTTTCTGATAATGCTAAATCCCTCCCACTCTTTGCTACTGCCAGAGGAAGACAAAAACCCACACATACAAAAAAGGGAACAAAACAGATGGATACATTCTGGTTCTTCATTTTATCTCATGGAATTCAAATAAAAGTAGTTGCTAATTCCTAATAAATTAAACATTTTGCCCTTTTGGTTTCAAATAGTTTTTTAACCCCTCTAGTTGACACTGAATTTCCCTTTCAAGGTTATTTATTGCCATCCATGTACCTAGGTTACTTGGGAGAACAAAAATGGAAAACTTTGTGAAGTATGCTTGGAGTACTGAGTGACGTGTGACCAGTTTGTACGGTGTTGAGAATGTGTTCTTGCTGTGTTAGTGGTTCTTAGCATTATAGTTCCCTCTGTTTTCTGCAGCGGGTAAAAGTCTAGAAAGTGTACTTTAGATGTTATTTACATTAGACTTGCTTTTCTATCTGATAGAAGGACAGGGTCTTTTAAGAAAAGGCTGAGCAGTGAGAAAGGATTCTGGGGAAGAAAGCTTTCCCAACCCTGAGTGTACCCACTACCTATTTGAACATCCAAAGTTGGACCCATGCGTTACAATCAAGTCTGAAGCAGCACACATAGCACCATTAAAAGCTCCAGAGAGAGCTGGGAAAACCACATAACCTCCTTTGTGTTTTAATTTCTGCATCTAGAAAATATGACAGATGATATCTACCCTACCTCTTGGGATTGAAATGTGATGACATATGCAAAGTAGCTAAATAGCAGCACAGAAGGAAGTTATTATTATTATCAATGGTATTGTTAATAATTATAAGCAATAGATTAAAATCAGTATATAAGGGAAAGCTGTCAATACAGGGGAAGAAATAGGGTTCTCGGAGACCATCCCAGGTGAAGGGTGGTCTGCGCTCAAGATACCGTGAAGAGTGGAAGAGGAAGTATGGGGAGAGGCCAGGGTGCTGTTGGCACCATCTTTGTCAGCCCAAAGACATCACTGTCAGGCAAACATTGGAAAGCCCTTGTTGAGAAAAACAGCTGCCTTATCTCTCCAATACTAGATATAACAGGGAAACATGTCACGTATTCTTCCAACAAACGTGGGCACTACGGGCATCATTGGGTCTCCCTTTGCATCCATTTAGTAATATGGCAATTATTAATATTAGGTAATATATGGCCAATATGTGGTAATATGGCCATTGTGCCTCAGTGTCTGCCTATGCCTTGAGGTCTTTAGGGTCTCAGCTTTAACATGGATTATCTCAGTGTAACCCCAGAGAGAATATCTTAGAAGGGCAGGGTTCCCCTCAGCAAGAAAATTTGGGGTCCAAGTAAGCAATTGTGAAACAGAGAAGAAAGTTCAGCAACTCCAAAGGAGAGGAGAAGAGACTTTTCTGGGTGATCCAGAAGAGCTCACTATTTTTTTAAAAATAACTTTTGTTAGACTTCTCTCATCACCATACCAATGCTATATGCAAAGATGTCATATCAACAAATCCTTAGACATAGGAAGAGAATCTTAAGTCAGGTTTACATTTCTAGACCACAAGCAAAAAACTTTTAAAAAGCATCCTCCCTGTGCGCACACACGTTTATTCAACATTTGACAAAAATATACTTTTGATGTGCTAGGCAATGTGCACCTGACCCACTCCTCTTCCTGGACCCCAAATCTCCCAGGGAGGATTCCTGGGTAGTTATAGCACCAAGATAGGAGAGATTAGAGGGAACAAGTGGTAAAGATGTGCCCTGCCTGGCACAGACTGGGAAGTTTGAGCTTGGCAGACACAGGGCGCTTGCAAACAGACATGACACTGTCTTGCATATCTTATATTGTGGAACCAGATCTCCATAAAAAGGAAAGTTTAGACTATAAGCCTCTCCCCACCTCCACAACTCTGAGCAATGTCACGCAGAAAGGATAAGTGAATGCATCAGAACTAGGATGGTAAGAGAGAGGGACCCTCAGAATTTCCCAAACAGCTTCTCAAAGATGTGTGGTTTGGCAAATCTAAAAATGTTTCACTTTAACACAAGATATTTCTCCCTTCTTGTTTTTTAAAAAATTGTGGTAAAATATACATTACATAACATTGCCACTTTAACCATTTTTAAGCATACAATTCAGTGGTATTAAGTACATTCACATTGTTTTTGCAAACATCACCACTATCTATCTCCATAACTTTTTCATCATCCGAAACTGAAATGCTGCACCCATTAAACAATAACTTCTTATCTCCCTTCACTTTTAAATCCATTCATATTGGAAATGAAATTTAATGTTAGATATGGTTTTGATTCCCAATTGCTCCCTTGTAAATGTATTATTTGCAAAAATGCCCTTACTTGCTACTACAGAAGATGCTGAAGGAGGCCTCTGGAAGTCTTCACCAGCTGCATGCAAACACTGAACCTGAACAGGTGACAGTACTGGAATCTTGTTTCCCATTCCTCTAAATGGCTTCTAAAACGGACGGAGCGAGGCCAACATTGCTAGTGACCACTCCAGATGTATAGGAGACTCTCATGAAGTGTGTCCAGATATAGGACTCTCATGAAGTGTGGACTGGAAAAGGGTGCTAATTTCTAGGGTCACTCCTGCTCTAGTCAGTCTTATTTCTCCTGCCTTTTATTCTTCCAAAATTCTGACATGCCTGACAACCCTGTTTCCCTTAAGACCGGTTCTCTTGAACCCATTTATTACCAGAATATTTTCAGTTGTACCAGAGTTTTTTCATAGTCTAATATTCAAAATGGTTGCCTTCTGCATTCTCACAGTGCCTTGAATTAGCCATGCCTTGATTCCTATACAAAGCTTTAAAATAAAAATTATAACAGATTAAATGTACAGTTTGGATTAGCATAACTTTAGGAACTATGTTGGTCAAAATGAGGTTTTCCATTTTAGCTCACATTTAGCTTGTCATATCTTCACCGGTGCCCTCATTAACTCCTGTAGACATTAATTGAACATCATCTATGTGCCTGTTAGCTGTGCCAGGCACTGAGGTCCAGAGATGCTTGAGGCACAGTCTAGTGGAAAGACAGACAGGAACATCTAATCAGAGCATAGGACAGCCCCATGGGAGATGTGCTCTGGGGCACACAAAATGCAGTGGGAATTGGCAGAAGCAGAAACAAACCTCCATCTTCACAAAGGAGGTGGCCTTGAACCTGAATGAGGAAGAGCGCTACCTGAGAGAGAAGGGAGGGAGGGTGTTCCCTGCAGAAGAGCAGCATGTTTACAGTCGTGGAGTCTTCCTGGTGATCATGTAGTACCTGACACACAGAGACAAGCTAAATTGAGGAGAGACTGTGACTGGATGATTAGATAAGGGGTCTGGAAGGCAGAAGAGAGGAGGAATTAAAAGCAAATGAACCTGCTGGTTTGAGAGACTAGGTAGGTGGTGACTATGATCATTATTTCTTTAGCTCAAATAACATCTTCAGTTTTAATAGTGGTTTAGTCTACCATCTTGAAAACAAATGCTTTGCTGGAGTTTTCAAGTAGACATATCTTCTATCATTTTTAATAAATCTCAATGAAATACTGCAAGGAGTACAGGTTACAGAGATATATGACTGTAACAATTGATATTTTTACTCCCCAGACCACTAATTTATGACTTTTTCTCCAACTTTTTATTTTGAAAAATTTTAAACCTACAGAAAATTTTGAAAGAACAGTAGTACAATGAACACCTGTATACCCTTCATCGAGATTCAACAGCTACCCACATTTGCCCTCTCTCTCTCTCTCTCTCTCTCATCATTGAGCTATTTGAAAGTGAATTATGTTTTATTATGATGCTTAAACCCCAAATGCATATTCTCAAACAAAGGACTTTTTCCTACATAATCATAGTATCATTATTGATGGATTTTTTTTTATTTCCTCGTGATTATATTCAGGTTAAACATTTTTGGTGAGAATACTAAGCAAGAGATGTTATATACTTCCCCATCACATCAGAAGACACATTAATAAAAAGTATTATTAACGATGTCAATTTGGATCACTTGGTTTGGTGATATCTTGCAATTGTCTCCATTGTAATTAATAAGTAATCTGTATAATGATAATTTGAGACCATGTAATGTATTATTCAACAGTTTAAGCATCAGTTGATGACCCTTGCCTGAATCAATGATTACACTGGTAGGCCTTAATTTTAATTTCACTGTTCTTTAATAATGACTGCTCCATTCCAGCATTTAAGGTCAGATATAATTTCTTGCTGCTGTTGTTTATTGTCTAAAAATTTGAAACCAAAGGAGATTACTCAATTCTATTGAAAACATTTCTCATGAAATAGAGCACATGTTAGGAAAACCGCCAAAAAACCATTATGCGGCTATATTTTAGAAATCAACATGTATTTTATAAAATGGATAACTTTTGCACAAGATTTAATATTGCCTATGATGTTCATCTTTTGTAGTTTGTGGGAGAAACAATGTACTATGTCATTTAACATCATAAAGGAATCTCATGTCTGTCCACTGAAACTCATTGGCAATACACCACAGCTGTTAAGAGGCAGCTCAGGAAAGAGGGGGGAAAAAAACCCCGCAAGACAACCATCTGACTTTAATTAGGAAAGAGAATAGTCCTCAAATGTACAAGGATGAGGTCTTTTGAAGGTCAGAGTATTTTAGTGAAACTTAAAAAGAGGTAATACAAGGACCCTGTATGTGAAGGTGAGCTCATACTTAAAGGATTTTATAATATGGAGACACTTTCCTGGCCATTTCCTGACAATGAGTCATCCCTTGCTATAACTATAGTAAACACTCATCTAAGCACAAAAAATACACTCTTTCTAATTAGTGAAGGCCCTCCAGAACTGGGGCATAGATGGGGTAGAACAGATTCTATAGATGAGGAAGAACAGGATCTCAGTTTAGGGTATAACGCATTTGAGGCCTCCATTAGGCATCCAAGTGGAGATATAGAGTTGACAGTTGGACGTATGAGCTCATGTGCAGGGGAGGGTCATGGGTGGAGGCACACATTTGAGAATCATTTGCAGGTAGACACTATTTAAAGCCATGAAACTGGACGAGAATCAGCAAGGGAGTGATTGTGTATAGAGAGAAAGAAGAGATTTAAGAGATCCTTGGATTGAACCCTGGGGTGCTTAAATACTGTGAGGTTAAGGCGCAAACGAGGAACTAGCAAAGAAGACTGAAAAAGAAACATTGTGAAAAAGAAAAGCAATGTAGTAGAACCAGCTCTATCAGATATGAAAGCATATTATAAAGCTACAATAATTAGAAGAGTGTAGTGTTGACATAGAATAAATAGCAAATCAACGTAACAAAGTAGGAAGCCTAACATAGGCCAAAATACATGTAGAATCTAGAATATATGCATAGAGGATAAATACATACATAAGGAATTTAGGATATGGTTAAGGTGGCATTTCAAATCATTGGGGAACAGATGGATTATACAATAAATAGTGTTTGAACAACTGAGTAGTATTCTGGGAAAAAATTAAGGTGGATCCATACCTCACTTCTCACACCAGACTACAATTCAAATAGGCATCAGAGATTTAAATGCTAAAAAAGAAGAAGCTTTAAAAACCCTAAACGTGTGCTTATATACTCATTTAAAAATGTCTGGAAAGGTACTCAAGAAACTGATAACACTGGTTGTCTCTGGGTAGGGGCAGTAGGTGATTGGACTTGTATAGGAGGGAGTTTTGAACCATGTGAATGCTGATGAATTCAAAAAATAAACAATTTTTTTCTTTCTATTTCAGTTTCTGTTTCTCTAACCTTCACTCCTTTACCTTTTCAATCTAACTTTACTACTTCCTATTCAGACCTTTCTCTCCTTCTTCTCTCAAAGCTGGAAGAGAGTGGCTTGACAGTGTTCAATCCATGGACAAGGTGGGTCCCAAGAGACTGTTCCCTGCTAATTTGGGCACCTCTCCCGAAGCAGCTTCAGCTGGTTAGTCTTGGGCCTTTTAATGGGAAAGGGGTTTGTACAAGTCATTTCTGGCTGCCTAGTTTGATTGGAGGCAGGAAATTCAGGTTTTTGGTGCACTTGAAAGATCCAAGTTATGGCAACCAAGCTTTCATGTATCATTTCAGAATTTGACAATTGGGGCCCAAATATGCCCTGAATCAGTGGTGCTGCTCAGTCCTGGCAGATTTTTTAAAGTCTTTAAGTTTCACCCTGAGTAGAAATAAACTTTGCAGCCATGCGACCCATAAGAATAATTTCAAGTCTTTGGAAAATTATTCCCTACTATTTGATAGCCGATGTGGTAGAAGTGATGTTACACCTACCCACTAATTTTAATACTTGGATTATAGGAGTGCAATCCATTTTACATTTATGCTTCCTTTTATGGGCCTTATTGAAATAAAATGCCGGCTGGAGTTGCATTAGAGTTCTCTGAACAGAGTCTCAACAGAATGGTAAGGAATATAAGCTGACTGTTGTGAGCAGAGACTCGACGTATAACCATTTCGTTTGTTCTTCCAGAGACACCTTTTAGCGGTTTGTTTTTGGTTCTCTTCCAATTTGCATGTTTACCAAAATCCCAAGGAAAGAAAAAAACCATTAAGATCTTTTTTCTATAATCCATTTAAGTCAAAAATGGAGGAGAGAGAGAAAAATTTGTAGCTTTCAAACACCATTAGTTTGCTAATGATAGCTTTCATCCTATGACAGCTCTCAGACTGATAAGATGCTGCAAACGTCCACCGAGAAGGAGGAAGGCCATTTATAGGCCCCCTCTCTGTCTCTGCAGCTTGCACATGTTTTCAAACATAATTTCATGCCTGCTTTCTGACAGCTCATTAAACAAAGGCCTCTTGGTGCCTATATTGCCCGTCTCCCTGCTGAGAGTGTAACATATTTACGGCCTTTGCACATTGCCGGCTGCTGGCGCCTTCTCTTGCCTGTGGCCTGCCTGCCAACTGCTTATCAGTCTCCCCCAAAGGTGACATCCTCCTCGTTTGTTTAGGTAGCGATGGTCCCGGGTTTGACCCTTGGAGGCAAGCAGCAGCGTGATTAGGAGCGGCTCCTGCACCAGCTAGATAAAGGCGATCACACGGAGAAGACAGTGCGGGGCTGCTCCAGGGAGCCCTGCCAGGCAGAGCGCTCCCATTCAGGAACACGCTGGCAGTTCGTTAGCTCGACAGCTGGCAACGTGCAGACCTTGTGGGATTTCTGCCTCAGAGAAAGCAAACAAGGCTTCAGCAGTGTTGAGGAGCTATGTGGGGCTGCGTATAAGAGTGATCAGAGTGGTTTGTTCCTAATTACCTGCCTCTTGACTGCCGTTAAACCATCGTTACACCTCCAAACTCATAAAAGCCCCTATGAATGCAGCACCTTATACTTAATTTTTATCCCTTCTTCCTGCGTTTTCCAGAAACATTTTGCTGGGGTCCTAGGAGGACAGATGAAGACATCTTGGATGCAGTGAGAGGCTGCAGGCTGTAGCCATCTGCCGTTTCAGGATCTGACAAAACTGGTAACAGGTTTCTGCTGCTGTGGCCTCCTGGGGTACTGTGTGTTTTCTACTAAATAGGAACTAAGAGAGAAAAGGGAGGAGAAGAGGGAAAGGAGACAAAGAGGTAGGGCAAGTCCTCTTTTTTTTCCAGCTGGGAATAATGGGTCTTAGTTCATTCAGCCCTTAACTGCTGTAAGTGAATAACCAGGACCCAAGGGTAGGGTTTTGCGGAAGCCTGGATGCTCTTGCCCCTGGAAACACCTGTGTTGTGCCCCAGGGATCTGATTGGTACCAAAGTAGGATCTAGATTGTGATGTGACTGTGTTTGCCTTCTGGGCAGATGACGACAAAGGTCACTGCATTTTGAGTACCTCCTGTGAATGAGGCAGTGCATTAAGCATTTTCTTGCAGAACATCATCCTGTTTAATGCAACACCACTGACATTAAATCCATTGCACAAATGATAAAACAGAGGCTCAGAGAGAATGCAAGGCTCCACTAAAGTCCCAGCTAGTCAGCAACTGAATCCAAGTCTTCTGGTTTCCAAAGTCCCCACTCTTAACCTCCAAACTTCTGCTGAATCAACCCGTACACTGGTACAGCCCTTCAGGATTAGTTGTTGCTAAATCAGTTTGCCCTCTGGAAATTATCAAACCCTAGGTGTGCAACACCATCAAATGGAGAGATCATGAATGGTAGATATTCCCACACATTCTGCATTAGGAGGAACCCCCAGGCAGGGGATTGGCAATCTTCATTTTTTTTTTTTTCCATTTTTCAGAAGTACCCTGGGTGATGCCACATGAGGGGTTGGGTGGAGGTCTTTGGATCACATTTTGGGAAACCATTTCCTAACCTGGGAGCTTGCTGGGGAGAGAGCAGTCTCCTTTATCTTTGTACCCCCAGTTCCCAGTAGGCACTCAATCAATGTGGAACAGTCAGAGGGATGGTTCTGTTCCATCTGATCCTCTGTGTGTGTTTTATTTTAAACTGTATTGACACCTCTATCCCCTCTAATCCTCTTGAAAGGAGGCAAGGAATAAATCTTAAATAAAATTTATGTTTCTAATATGTCCTGAGCACTGGCAAGGTGACATTGTTCATATTTGCCCAGCATCTTCCTTATGTGAAGACAGCTGAGCCTTTCTGACCTCCAGCAGGTCAACATGGAGGTGGCGCTGCCAGAACTTATTGTTGTATTGAATATTGACAATAGAATTATCATTGCTCAGAAAGAACCCCCATATGCACATTTGTTAGTTGCTATGCATAAGCTTTGCTATCTATTACATATAAGATTTTTTGCTACATTGCTAATAAATAATTTTAACCAGCTTGTTTTCTGGGTATGTTCTATAGTTTTGTGTGTACTACAGTTTCTGTGACCTGATCCATATGCACTTTAATTCTTTCTGCATGTTATTTTTGATGAATATTGACTTGGATGGTAGGTATTATCATTTCCATTTCATGGGTGAGGAAAGTGAGGCTTGCAGAAGCTAAGTAAGCTTCCTATGAAGGCGTAGCTGGCAAGTGGCAGAGAAAAGATTTTAAGAAGCTCTGTGTGACTGTAAAGTAAAATTTCTATTTCACCATGTTGCCCAGAGAACAAATGGTGATTTAAAAAATGGAACAGAAAAAATACTGGAGGAAAGTAATGGTAATTCTTAATGATGGCTGCCTTTGAGAGATGAGATTTTGGTACTTTGTATGTTTTTGTATTTTCTAAATTGTACACATATAACTGTTAAAATTGCAAGAAACCTTAAATACACACATACACACACAAATACACACATGCTAGCAGGGAGCATACTAGCTGGCTGGACTTAATTATTATTAATTCATCAAGAGATTTTTGTTTTAGTGGTTCAGTTGAATATATGAGTTACTGATAAAAAATGAACCAGCAAATATTAGGGTACAGTAGGACTTTCTCCTAATTAAAAATATTCTCAGCACAATGAAAGTATATTATTGCCATGGAATATATTTTTGGTTTGACTCTTAGCAACAGAAAACAAAACAGTACTTGCTGTCATTTCAAAACCACCGTTTTTGGGACCTTATGGTTGCCTGATGTTTAAGACTGAGCTGAGGATGGGGTGAAGGCTCTTAGGGTTTTTTAGGTTTTTTAATCACTACAAGTTCATGAAAATTTTTCTCGCCTATCATTTCCATTAGTTTCAATAATCACTGATTCATATATCCCATGCATCAGGCACTGTGCACAGTGATTTCCTGAACATCAATTACCAAATTTGAACTTGATTTCTAGCAGCCTTCTAAGGTAGGTTGGGTACTTCCTATTATCCCTATTTTACCAATGAGGAGCCTGAGGAGCAGAAATTAAGTGACTTGCTTAATTGCCACTGCCCAGTTGGCAGGCAGTGGCATGAGAACTCCAATCTACGCTGTCTAGCTCTAACTCTAACCCTGGTTTCTTTTAACTGCATGACCTCCTGGTGCTTCTGTGGGTGGAAGCTGCTCTTGAGCAAAGCTGTAATAAAGATTATGTTGGATCTTTTGGTATCTTCTCACACCTTGTATTTCAGAACCCATTTGTCACTCTTGTACTTACCCAACACACTGCACCATCCAACCACCCTAACAAGGATATCTCAGGATCCCAGCGCCTCCCGGTCTCTGTCTCCCAACTCCTTCCTTGTCTCCCAGTCAAAACCAAAGAACTTGTACTCCATTTGCTCAGGAAACAAGTGAATTAGTCTGTGATAAGGCATGATGAGGATTCCAAGGTGACAGTCTCGCTTTTTAAAAGAGGAGATTTATGAATGTTTTGCCTTTGCCCAAAGCAGTACCCTAGTGGTGGGATGATTAGATAACATGGGAGGCCAATGTTATGGGAGGGAGAAAAATGAAACAGGAAAAATATCATAGAAATGCACTGAAAGAAAAACAAACGACAGCATCATTATCATTTCACATTAGAGAAATAATTGTTTGGTATTTGGAGGCCCAAATTTTAAAACTCTTGGAGAGCCATTGGCAAGGGATAATAAAAGCCTTTAAAAAGTTCATAACCTTTGGCTTAGTAAATCCATTAAAGATAAAAATGAGAACAGAAAATAATTTAAATAGGCATTGTGTTAATCATGCCTAAAATATTGGAAAGGTAATTATCTAAAGGTAATTATGTTTAGAAATTGTTATCATATGTAATGTTTTTCTTCTTTATATTTTTCTTTATTTTCCAAGTTTTATTGAATGAAATGTCACTTTACTAATGGAAAAAATTAAACTTATTTGCAAAAATATTAGTTTACTTATTCAGTACTAATATGTCAGAGTAGCACACAAGTGGCTATTTCTAAGAGTGACTTTAGAAACAAACACACAGTTGTGCAGAAAACAGTTTACATCGTAGGTCTGTCTGGTATCCTTTGAAAGCCCTGCTTACAAGATTGGCCCTTGGCTGGTGTCTGGAATTTAGATTTCAGGAGGATTCCGGTCACAATTAACTGATAAGAGTGGCTCACTATGTTTAAATTGTTTGTACAAACAATATGGTTTATGCTGAACACCTGCTTTCCTTTTGAGAATCTGGAATTTGGGTTTGTGTCAGGCAGAGGCTGCCTATAGGGCCATCCCCCAGTAAAAATTCTGGGCACAATCTTTCCCAGTTCATAACATTTCACATGTGTTGTCACAACTTTTCTTTTATATTTTCTTTTAAATGTATCCAAATTTTATCCCTCTAACCTAGGCTGGGAGGATTAAGTGCATCTGATGTAACTCCTCTGGTAAAGGACCCTTGGAAGCTTGTGACTGGTCTCCCCTGGACTTTGCCCATGTGTCTTTTCCCTTTGCTGATTGTTCCTGATTTCCTTTTTTCTTTTCTTTTTTCTTTTTCTTCTTCTTATTTTTTTTAGAAACAGAGTCTTGCTATGTTGTCCAGGTTGGGGTGCAGTGACTGTTCACAGGCACAATCATAGTGCACTTCAGCCTTGAATTCCTGGCCTCAAGTGATCCTCCCACCTCAGCCTCCTGAGTAGCTGGGACTACAGGCATGGAGTCCATCTCACCTGGCTGTTGGCTTCCTTTCATTTTAATAAATAATTGCCATAATTATGACTATATGCTGAGTCCTCTGAGTCTTCCTAGTGAATCACTGAACCTGGGAGTGGTCTCAGGACCTCCCAACATAATAATTATTATGTAGCTCTAAAAAATCACTTTCTTCCCATCTTAATCCTTAAGAATGTAACTATATATAAGCCATAGGATGGTGCTTTTCTAAAATATAATATTAAACCCACATAACATCAGTGCTAGGAAAGAGAACTGTCCCATACTTTTGCTTTGCAGATGAGGAAACAAAGCTGAGAGCAAGTGAAGTGATGTGCCCAGATCAGCATCAGAACCCAGGACTCCTGACTCTTAAGTTCCTCTTCTAGAACACCCCAGCCCTTTCACAGATCATTGTTCTCCTGAGAATGGGAGACCATGAAACATGATGGGGTAAGGTTAACAATAGTAGCAACAGAATGTGGAATAAGTGAGGAGTAATTGGGATATTGGAGGTACATCAGCTAGTGATGGTAAGTGGGCTTACCTTCATTATTAATTAGAGGTGTATAAATAGCTGGTGTTAGAACAGGAAGCTCACACAGTGTGGTCCTAAGCTACAGATTCAGCTACTCTAAGTAAGGAAATACTTGAAACAGGTGAACCCATAATGCAAACTGAACCAATGTGCTTCATTCTTTTGACTGGTAATTACTTCAAGCCATCGAAACTGCATTTTGTTAGTATTTTCCCTTGAAAATATGCACATCTCAACTCAGGTTGACTAAAATAAAAATGAATATTTAGATGATGATTTCAAGATAAACCAAATTGATATCATGCTCAATGGGGAAGGGCCAGGTAAGCCACACCTTCCTGGCTTGCTTCCTAAACAGGAGAAAGGAAAGGGTACAGGGAGGGAGAATCTTTAAAAACTGGGATATTTCAATCAAATGTCTGTATCTTACACGTCAAAGATTTTATCAATAAATTCAGAAACCTGCCAATTCATATTCATCACTTAAAATCAAATGGCAGAATATTGTTTTTATGAATCTGTGCTTCATTACCATAATCCTATTCATTTAAGGGGTAAGATCATTGATCATCTAATTAAGAGCCATTTATTCTTTTATTGAAAGGCTTAAGAGTGACATAAATGTCTAGAGGACACACACTCTTTTGTTTCCAAAAGGAACCTGGTACAGAACTTGCACACAGTTAAGTACTCAGTATATTTTCTCTAAATTGATGGCTGGGTGAATTCTGGCTTAAGGTCTCTCACAACTTACCCCTATCTGCCACCAAGAAATTCTAATGACCTGGAAAAACTACAAAGAAAGGGAGGAAGGAAAGAAGATAGGAAGGAAGGAAAGAGAGAGAGGAAGAGAGAGAAAAGGACATGCAGAAACCTAATGAAGAAAATGACAGCACTCAAATGCCAAAACTTTAAAAAGTAGCAGCAGATGAAAAGTATAGTAGAAGGTGCAGTTATCCCTGTACCTACTCATCAGGGTCATTCTAGTGAGTTGGGAAACTCCTAGAACTTATAACCAATGTCCCTGTGTTAGTCTGTTCAAACTGCTTTAACAAAATACCACAGCCCAGGGGGCTTAAATACAGAAGCTTATTTTTTCACATTCTGGAGGCTAGAAGTCCAAGATCAAGGTGCCAACAGGGCTGGATTCTGGTGAGGCCTCTCTTCCTGGCTTGCAGACAGCTGCCTTCTCACAGTGTCCTTATATGGTCTTTCCTCTGAGCACCATGGAGAGAGAAAGAGAGAGAGAGAGAGAGCTCAGTTGGTCTCTGATGTCTCTTCCTCTTCTTACAAGGACACCAGTTTTTATCAGATTAGGTCTCCACCCTCAATGACCTTATTTAACCTTAATTACCTTCTTAAAGGCCCTATCTCCAAATACAGTCACATTGGGGTTAGGACATCAACATATGAATTGGGGGAAGACACGATTCAGTCCACAATAGTCCCCAAACTGAATAGGGATCCTCATTTTTTTCTGTTTCTATATTCCTGAAGCACTTGAAATTATTTCTTTATCTCTGTGCCAAGCACTGTGAGTTACATCAAAGAAACCAAATGTTTGCAGTCCACAATCTGGATTCATTATTTCTCTGCATTTTTACAAACTTTGTTTCTCTCTATTAAATATTTTCTTAAAAACAAACAAATACCCACACAAATAAAATTGTAGTCCAATTAATATCATAACTTTGGTGCAATAACCCTGGGAAGCTGAATAGTACCATTTGGGCATCCCAGACTGCCCTGTGTCTTTTTGAAGCCTTTAGCTATTGCAGAGATACTTTGGGCACAGGCGAGAAACTATATCCAGCTGGTGACATCAATAATGTAAATAACAATTGGCTAATTTGTTGGTTTTACCTAAACAAATCATTTAAAATCTTGGTCTAGTCCAAACCAGACTGGGGTTTGATTACCCCAATCCAAAATCTGGGCTTCCCTCCTTAAAATAGCATATTGTTCCAGAGAGACCAAGGTACTATATTAGCTATATTCACTTACCTTAGTTCAAGTGTGAACAGAAAAAATACACAGCACTGGGATCTTACTTTTTGCAGGGGGAAAAAAGAAAGATCTTTATAATTATCTTTCAGTTAAAAACAAAGTTCCAAACTCTTTCTGCCTCTCCCAATATCTGTCTCTAATAATTCTAGATCTGATCTTTAATATTTCAGAGGTTAAATACCTAAGTTTAAAATGTAATTAATTATTAGTGTTTTTATCAATCTTAATAATTGAAGGTTAAATATGTACACAATTTAAATTTTTACATGATATCTACATACTTTCCAAAAGTATTAACTATAAGAATTTTCCTACATTGGCCCTTTTTTCTCTTAATTTGTATTCCTGGCTCTTATCTGTTGGTGAGTATTGGTAGCAGCAATGAAGAGGTGATCCAACAATAGTTCTAAAAAGAAAATAGACACCCTCCTCCAACTCCCTCAGTCCCATGGTCATAATCCTCCAAGTAAAAAGGCATTTGGGAAAATAAAGAACAGAATTAGCATTGAGCTCCACAGAATCACAAATACATAATTGCTTACTACATTTTCTTGCTTTCCACTTTCCTATTTCTTTCCCTAGTGGATTCAGCAGTGAAAAAGACTGGCTTCATATCAGCCCAGAGTAGTGGAACAGATTTCCACACTGACCTCAAAGAACATCTGATAAAAACATGATCCCTTTTGTTCTATAGGGAAATATAAAAACATTATAAATCAGCATTTTATTAGTTCATTTGTATATTGCATTTCTGTGATGTGTGGCAGTTGCTTTGTCAATGGCAACTGCCATATGTTAAAAATGAGCTCCTGGAATGCAATTCTGGCTTGTGTCCAGGAAGTTCTGGAATGACCCCACAATTTGTACTTTCCCCTCAAATCCTGATTCTTAAGACGTTCTAAGAATGCTCTCATTGGAGGAAAAGTCCTACCAAAATCCACTTCTTTTAAACAATTACAAAAAATTAGGTGTCTGAATGTATGAGGTATCTATACTGGGCAGAATTAAAATTATTGTGCTTGTTTAGTGAGAAAAGTTTAGGGAAGTTTATTGTCCTAGGTTGGGTTTCCTGAAAACAGACTCACAGGCTTTGAGGCAGAAATTTCCATGCGAGAAGTTTATTAGGGCATGAACTTGGGAACATTTGTAAGGAAGTGAGGGAGGCAGGGTGGAGCAGAGGGAGAAGGGGAACTGGAGCGCAGTGGCAACGGAGGCCTCAGCCGATCCTGCTGGGAGCTCTGGCACTGAGATGGTCCTTCAGAGTTGTCACACATTGAGGCGAGGGGCTGGGTCTTTGTATCCCTGCACCGATCAATTGTTAGACTCAGGCTACCTCTGGGGAGGGAGTAAGGCTGCTCCCTTTGGCAGAGGGTGATTCCAAGAAAGGATCACAGTTGTGAGCTTTGAGCAGCCAGCCCTCCCTGTAGCTGGGGGAGTGAGTCATGAATTGGGGATCTGAGCAGGTGCACCACATTTATGTTCTTTTATATCTTCATATAACTCAGTGCTATTTCTCGGTTCTAGGGTCTTACGCAGGGCCAAGGCTTGGGCGCAGGGGGAAAAGTAGGGATGGTTGTTTACAACATGGCTGTCCCAGTTACCCTTAAGAAAACCACTCACTCCCTTTGCTTTGTCCCTTCAAGGCCATGCTTGGGAAACACCTGGTCCTATTTCCCTAGTCATTCCTTTTGGAGACTTATCATCTCCCCAGAACACAGCCAGGGAGAAGAGCCCTTTTCCTGACTGCTATAGGCCCACTGACCTCTTTATTCCTCTAGCCCTAGGGAATGTTTATCTGATTCAGGAGAAGTCCCTATCTACTGACTACATTTATAAGCCACTGCTTTTTCCTACAAACCCCAATCCCTTTGAATCTCCAGCAACCGAACAACAAATGCTTATTTTGTAGAGGAAGGGAGGGCCTAATCATCAAACCTTCCTTGAAGGGAATATTTGCAGTCTACCTTGCTCAGGAATCAAAGCAAGGAAGAAAAACAAAACAGTTAAGCTCCTGTATTAAAATGGTCGGAAGATTAATTTTTTGCTAAATCACTTATAGGGCTCTTATTTGCTGTATATTCTGCCTACAAGAAAAAAGTAACATTTTTCAATAACAATGACCAATTGGGTCTTATATACAAGACAATTTCAAGGACACTTATCCAAAGTAACTCTTAAGTTGAAAGGTTACCCCTTTGAGGCTGAGTTTGAATATAAACAATTGAAACATTTTCTTTTAAATGTATCCAAATTTTAGGCTATTTCCCTCTGACCTAGTCTGTGTATTGTAATGATTTCTGTTAGCAAGCATTTCGAACTTAAAACCCTATTTCTGACACACCAGCTATGTAATCAGCTACAGGCAGTGCCAATCTTTGAACGCATTGCTTGCCAAAAGATTGTTTGCACATCTGTTTTTATGAGACTGTATGTTCTAAATGTCACAAAACAATAGCATAAATTGTGTGTGTGATGTCTGTGTGTGTGTGTGCGTGTGTGTTTGTAAGATTTTGAGCTCTTTATGGCAGGGATGCTTCCTTTCTCCCTCTCTTTCTCCCTGTTCGTAGTATTTAATATTTACATTATAAAACTAATATGTGCACATGCAGAAAAACTCAGGAAACAAAGGAAACAAATTTTAATCTCTCATAATCTCACCACTACTAACATTCGGTGTATATCCTAGTATTCTTTCTATGCTTGGGAATACATATTATTTCCTTTTTATAAAACATATTATCATAGTGTCCACTGTTTTATAGTATTCTTTATTTCACTTGGTAATATACTAGAAACGTAAAAGGTTGATATTTTAAGAAGATGGCACAGTTCCATATCTGGTGCTGCGCCTGTGTCCTGTGCCCTTGCTCCCTTCTCCCTCCCCACCCTCAAACCCACACTCCCACCTGCCTTCCCCCCACACCCACTGCACCCTCACGCTGCAGAGCTACCTGGCTGTCTTGTCCTCCCTCTGATTAAAACTTCTTCAGTACAGCTGATCTTGTTTGAGGCTTGGAAAGAAACCCCAGTGACAATGTCCACATTGAGAGGAAATGACAGATAGTGTCTTAACAACTCTCCCAACTTGTTTTTTGCAAAGATGTTTATTAACCCCAAAGAATCCTTAATTGATGTACTTTCAAGCAACATAGTATCACAAACTGTCCTCATCATCTTTGTGTTCTGTCTAAAAACCACTGCTTTTATTCAACAAGACTTGGAACCTCAACCTTATTCTTGTCTCCTCCCCAGCTCCCCACCACCACCACCCTGCCCCGACTCACTTGGGTCCCAGGCCTGTTGGACTTTATGTCCATGTTGCCTGTGCAGTGGCCCTTGCTCTCCATGCTTTCTGTCACTACGCTAGGGTGGTGGTCATCCAACTCCACCATGCTTTGCAATGTCTGTCTCCCTGGCCTTCCTGGCCCCATCTCTGTGCACCCTTCCCCATCCTACATGCTGACGACACAGTGATCGTTCCAAAGCACAGCTCAAACCAGGTCCTACTGCCACAGAACAAAGTCCCAGTGCTCAGGGCCCTCTGTACCTCTTCAGCCTCATGTCCTTCACCTCGCTTCACACACACTGTGCCACAACCAAGCACGCCTATGCTGTGCTCCCCATGCAGCGCTCACACTTTCCAAGCTCCTCACTTTTGCGCTTCGCATCTATCTGGAACACCTTTCCTCCCTCAGCCCACTCTTAGCCTTCATGTGTGTATTTATATCTAATAAACACTTATATAATGTTTGCAATGTGCCGGGCATTGTTCTCAGCACACTCTCTATAGACTCATTTAATCCTCATACCACCTCTAAGCGGTAGTTACCATTATTGTCCCCATTTTAAAGATGGGAAAACTGAGTTACAGAGTAACTCAATCTCTCTGCTGCCTATTCAAATGCTATTTAAATGTTGGGCCTCAGATTAAATGCCTCTCTCCACAAAGCATTCCCTATTATTCCAAAAAGAAATAACAAGAATACTGAGATGGAAGAGGGGGAGGAGATGAAGGACTAGGAGGAGAAATTTTTAGTGATAAGTATATGCCAGACATTCTGCTTAGCAATTAGCTTGAATCAAATATTTCAATCCTTACTGCAAAGCTATGAGCTAAGTACTATTATCCCAATTTTTCTGGTGAGGAAACAGACTTAGAGAGGTTACATGCCTTGTCCAAAATCAAATAGCTAGTTTCTAGGTAGCAGAAAAGGGCAATGTCCCTGCACTTGGGATGCCTATCACTCTCCACCTATGATGATTACATATATATTATGTATGTATCTTATTTATGATGTATTACATATAATGTGTATATGTATGTGTGTATTTCCCTGTGTGTGATGGTTAGTTTTATGTGTCAACTTGACTAGGCCAAGGGATGCCCAGATAGCTGGCAAAACATTATTTCTGGGTGTGTCTATGAAGGTGTGTCCAGAAGGGATTAGCATTTGGACAAGTATACTTAGTAAAGAAGATTCACCCTCACCAGTGTGGGTGGGTATTACCCAATCTGTTGAGGGTTCAAATAGAACAAAAGGGCAAAGAAAGGGAGAACTCTCTCTCTCTTCTTGAGCTGGGACATCCATATTCTTTTATGTTTGTATGTCAGAGCTCCTGGTCCTCTAGCCTTTGGACTCTGGGACTTACATCATCAGCTCCCCTGGTTCTCAGACCTTTGAACTCAAACTGAATTATACCACTGGCTTTTTTGGTTCTCCAGTTTGCAGATGACAGATGGTGGGACTTCTCGACCTCCATAATCATGTGAGTCAATTCCCATAATAAATCTCCTCATATATATATGTATATATATGTCCTATTGGTTCTGTTTCTCTGGAGAACACTGACTAATACACTGTAGTAGATTGCATTATAATTCCTAATTATTTGCTGCCCTCCCTGCAAGAAGATCACACACCCCAGCTGTGGCCATATGCCTTGCAGTGCATCCCTGTGGGAGCAGAGCATTCGTCCCCTTTCCCATCAGGCTTTGCTGTGTGACTTGCTTTGGCCCATGAGATGGGAACATAACCTTTCGTTGCCATCATGTGCCTGTTTTCTTTCCCTGCTTTCTTTCTGCTCCTCCTTCTGACATGTAAATAGCATGCTCCAGATAGAGGATGCTCCTTCAGCCCAAGTCCCAGAATGAAGTGAGCACACCAGCTGACCTGCAGGTGATACAAGCATGACTGAGAGTGAATCTTTATTGTAAGCCACTGGGATTTGGGAGTTGTTTGTTACGACAGCATAACATATCGAAAGCTGACGTATAAATTCCCCTTTTAGACAATAAGCATGTTCAGGGCAAGATATCTGGTTTCTCTTTGTACCCTCCCTTCCTACTTTCCATTTGCTCATCCATACCCAATCAAACGCTTCACTTGGAAGGCTCTCAATAAATATTTGCTGAATAAATGAATGTAACAAAATGAAATAAAGGAACGTGGGGACAAGAATAAAAAACCCAGTGCCTGTTATGCCTATGTGAAAGGTGGTTTACAGCTCACAAAAACTTTGTCACGTGATTTTCTCATTCGATTCTCAAAACAACACTATGGGGCAGATACTCTCGATACAACTCTTTTGCAGATGAGGAAAGGGAGGTTCAGGGAGGCCAAAGGGCTCACTCTGGTCACAGAGCTGGTACGGAAAAGATCCATGTTGTCTGACTTTCAGCTGCATGCTCTTTCTGACCCTGCATGCGTATGTGGCAGAGGGTTGTCAGGGTAAGGGAGGACAGGGTGGGGGCACCACGCTGACTGGGGAGTTGTCCTGACTGCCCGGCTCAGGGGACAGGCCTCTACTGACTTAGCAGAAGTGAGAGGCTGGCATTTACTTTGAGATTCAATTTTGTTTCCCGTCTGTTTCATTAGATTAGAGGTCAGAAAACTTTTTCTGTAAAGGGCTAGCTAGTAAATATTTTAGGCAATGCAGGCCAGGTGATCTCTATTGAAACTACTCAACTCTGCTGTTGTAGCACAAAAGAAGCAATAGAAGATACGTAAACAAGTGAGCATGGCTGTGTTCTAATAAAACTTTCTCTACAAAACAAGGCAGTGGGCTGCATTTTGTCCTTGGCTTATATAGTCTGACAACCCCTGCGTTCAACCATTTTTAAGGACATAAGAAATATAAGGATTATAGAGTGAGCTGCCAATTCTAATTGTACTGGAGAGGCTAAAGAAATAAAATGATAGGCTCAAGGTTTAAAATTATCTTCTTATGGTACAGAGCATCAGAAAGTTCCTTTAACTCCCTTTTAAAAAAGTCTCTTTTACATGTAGCCTCAGGGCTGATGTAGTCACAAGTCAGAAACAGATTCTGGTCCTATAAATTGCTGAATTACAATGTAAATTGAATCCACAACCTTGCCAATTCTCTTATGAGAGAGTTGGGGCATAGACTGGGAAAAATTGAGCCCCTGCAGAACCCAAGTGGGGCATTTGTTAATGATTCTGTTGACTCTGAATACTCTGAATCCCCAAATCCCTCCTCTTTGCCTTCTGACTGACAAAGTACACGGTGAGATGGCAAAGCTGATGTTTTACTTGAGGTCTTCCAACTGAAAGTGGATAGCCTGAAAGTTAAGCATATAATTCCCCTAGTGTCCCCATTACCTTCTCTCTAGTCACTCCAAGCCATTTGTCATTCCCCATAACGCCATATCCTCTCAAGCCCGCATACTCTTGCCCACACTATTTCCTCTGCCTACAAGTCTTCCCACATCTGTCTTCCTTTACAGGAAAGCCAGGGCTACCTCCTGCAAGGCCTTATCTGATGTCATTTGTTTCTATGTTTTTGTTCTCAACTGGAATCTAAGTTGTGCTTTTATTCAGTAGTTGGCTATAATATCAATAATCTATATAGACCACATAGAATTTGTTACAACAGTAATGAACATGTCAGCTATTAAAACTATGAATATTAGCAGTAATAAAAAGACAGTTTGAAAATAGGGAGATACATTTTATTCATGAAAGAGTACATAACTTCAGGGTAAGGCTTAGTCACCGGTCTATTTTTATCAAGATTAAAAAGTTCTTTGGTATATTTGTTAAGAAGAGGGGTGCTGAACACACACATGCGTGCACATACACATAGTAATGGCTTAAACACAAAAGAGTTTATTTTCTTATGTGAAATAAGTCCAAAAGTAAAAAGCATAGGTCTGAGGTAATCAGAGACCCAGGGTCCCTCTAAGTGTTTGCTCTTTTATTATTAATATGTGACTTTGATCCCCAAAGTCCAAGATAACCCTCCCCAATAAGAGAGAGGAAAGGGGAAGCGAGCAGAGCACACCTCCTGGCTGAGTCTACAGCCTTTAGAGAACTTTCCCTGAAGTTCCACACAACACTCCCCTTCACGTTGACCAGTCACATAGCCAGACTGAGCTGCAAGAGAGGCTGGGGATTAGTCTTTTGCTTGGACACATGCTGCCCCTGTTCACAATCAGAGCTCCGTTAATACATAAGAAAAGGAGGATGGGTATTGGGTACTGTGGAGAAACTAAACTTAATCTAACCTCACTAAGGATGTGACTCATCATATGTTCTAGATACACACTCAGGGACAACCATAGGAGATACTGATAAAGAATTATGAAGAATAAAATGTCAGAGCAGGACTGATAGGGAATTAGGAAGAATAGGATGTCAAAGTAAGCTCAATGTAACTATTGATGCAAACTGAGTATCTTCTGCTTACTGAAAGTAGGATGATATATAACAATTGTAGCTTTAATTTCATATAAATAGAAAGGAAAATCCACTACAGCTTTGTAGTCACTTGCTAGCTATCTGTATGCATTTAGGATATGTATTTGCTTTGCTTAACAATAAAATTAGCCAATTCTATATTCATGAATTGGCATATTTCTTTGGGTCTCAATATCTTTCCTCTTCCCTCCCTCTTTCCCTCCCTCCCCCATCTCTCTCTCTCTCTCTCTCTCTCTTTCTTTCCCAATAGTAGGCAACTTGTACTTGTGACACAAGGGGTATTTAACAGATGGAGCTGGTCTCTAGGCTGGTTGGTATATTCAGGCCCGAAGCATCTTAATTCTGACTTGAGGATTGCACCACTGTGGATGGCTCTATAAGAGAATATCTTTTCCCCAGAGCCAAAAGGGCCCAAACACTTCTCAGACATGGGCCATGTGGCCAACCATTTGGTGGTGGTTCTGGAATTCATAAATTGCTTTTCAGAATTCCATGGATATTGGGTCTTCTTTGTAGGACTTCTTGGCTTAGTCAGCACTTCTTGAAATTTTGCCACCTTGTTATTTCATAATGTAGACAAATCCGAGATCATATTCCAAGAGAAGATATAGAAATTTAAATAAAATTCCAAAACCACAGATATGGGGTTTGGAATTGCATTTAAATCTGTCAATTTGTATTTAAATCTGTAAATCACTTCCGACATTGTTACTTATTTAAAAAAGCAAACAACAACAACGAAATAACTCTCTAGTTGTTTGACATTTATAGTTTAGGATATTGGGAAATGAATTCGAGTTTCAGTTGTTAACTGTTCCATCTAACATAGGGATAAGGCAGAAAAAGAAGGTTGAGGAGCCTGAGTGCAGCCATTTGGGCTGACACCACACCCTAACCACCCTGAACAAGGAAGTCACCAGCAAGTCACCTGCCTGGGACCACACAAGGATGGATGAATTACTAAGCTGGATACCTTACAAACTATTTGTGCTTACCTTTCTGTGACAGCAGTTTATGATTAACCTTGGTCACGTATGGGGTTTTTAGACACATAAAAACGTTACCATTGCAGAGCATAAGGTGTCCCCCTTCTGCTTGGGAAAGGACCCCCACTCTGTCTGTGGAGAAGGATCTGTTGTCTCTCTCTCTCAATAAACTTTCTGTTGCTAGTTGGCTCACTCTGGAATTCTTTCCAGTGAGAGGCCAAGAACCCACTTGGCAAGTTCAGGGGACCTCCCGCCCTTCATTGGGATACCCCCAGCATTACATCCATAGGTTTACTTGACTTGGCTTATACGTGAAAAGCAGGAATGATGTTCAGTGTTCTTTTAATTTTCCTTCACTTTGGAGTTCAAAGCATCTGGGTGCTGTGCCACGTCAGCAAGAACAAGTAATCTTATGAATCTCTGGAAGTAAATAAGTAAAATGTCTAAGACCCTTTTAATTCCCCAAATTCCATAATTTGAAGCATCAACTAAATAAAACTTTTCAACAAATTTCTACCACCTACCTATATGAGGGTTTTCAAAAAATTGTGATACCCTCTTTGTTTCCACTTCTGACAAATATCCCATAAATTGGCCATTAAGGGCCAGATGGAAGAAGATTAACAGTCTTGACCACATGCTCTATCTTGATGTATAGTGATCTTGGCTTACAAAGTTTGCAGCACAGATTCTACTAATGAATGAAGAAATGGAAGATGACATATGAACTTTCCTTGAGTTTCATAAGGCTGTTACTGAAATTTTCTTTTTCTCCCATTGTACTGGAAATTATCTAATCTGTTGCAAATGAATTTTTGCTTTTTTTCCACATTTAGACCAAACTTCTCAGATGTCTTACAGGCCTTATGGGTACATACAAGAATTTCGCTAAAATTTTTAGGCGGTTGAGCAGCGTTTGAATCACAGGCCACAGGCTGATGCTCTGTTGTGTCAGTAAGTACATTCAATAAATGTTGGCTTCTCCCTTTTGTTCTAAAAGATGTGGCCTTTATTATTGTCAGCAATTTGATGCCATTGTTATTAAGCACCAAACAGGGAGCCCTTGATCATCAAGTGTCTACTTTTTTGAATATGTAAGTTTCTTTTAATGCCCTCTGTTTAATTTGCTTTTCCCATTTTTCATGATCCATCTCTCTACACCAGCTGCATCAGGTTTGGGTTTACGTATTGTGTCACAACCACAGTTGTCCCTCTTCACTGATACTCAGTCAGTGTCCCTGGAATGAACCTTTTCAAGCAGAGTATTGTTCATTTCAGTGTGCTTAGTGGAAATCTCCACGACATGTCTGTCCTGGGAATTACTGCTTAAGTGTTTTCAGCACCGCCAGCAATGGGATTACTTAAAAAAGACCCATTTTCACTGTCTCTTCCACTCAGAAACACCAGACCCCACGACTTAGAGACAGCCTTGATCCTTGCTGCAACGACATAATGGAGGCAGAGCTACAACAGCAAGCAGGCGCCACATCTGTCCACGAAGACCTTGGTCATAGAAAGAGGGCTTGACTTGCTGAAGATATTAACTTGGCACTTTTCATCTTCGTTCAAATGCCTTTGGGGGAAAAATACTGAGCCAAGCCTGAACAATAAAATGGTAATAAAAATGAGAACCATTATCATTGGAGTCTCTGGATTTGATTCTCAGCAAAGAAAATGCAAAGGAAGTGCCTTTGAGGAAGAGCCAACATTCCAGACCCTACCTTTGTCTTCCTCCTACTCCCCCTTGTCAATTCTTTGATGTTCATTGGGGAATCCTTCATAGGGGCCAGATCCTCTCCCATTGCATTCCCCCAAGCTCTTATAATAAGAGAAAGCCCTTCTATTTTTGTGATGTTCTTGGTTTACAAACTGCTTTCACATCCTTGGCCCCACCTCTGTAGCCCGCTCAAGAAAAAGAAATCTGTGTGTTCTTAGGATGCATATTCAGCCTGAGGCCCTGCCCCAGCCATCTTGCCTGAGGTTGGACAAGTCCACATTCTCATCCTTGTATACACTTGGAATTTCTTTGGCAGCCATTGGGGCAATGACTTATCCCTTACCCAGTTTTCTCTGACAGCTTGGCTGGCAGGCAGTAAGAGCAGGGAGAATCTTTAGAGCTAAAGGAACCACCAGGTGTGCCGGGGCAGGGCCTCTTTGCATGGCTTCTGTATTTTGCACATTTCCAAAGCCAGTAGACATCTGCTGACCTGAGGCTACCTAAGCCTGGAAACAAAGGAGGCTGAAGCTTCTCAGTTTCTGTTCATTGGTGTCAACATCTGTAACCCATAAGCAAAAAAGAGTAGCAGGATTTTGGCCTCGTGATTCCAATAGTCCTCCCTGCTGTCTTGTGATCTGGTCCCCCATACAGTTCTTTCTATGAATTCTCTCTTATTGAAAAACTGAATCCAATACATTAAAAAAAAATTCAGAGAGTACAAAGTTGCATACAAAGAAAAAAGTACACCACCTTTCCACCCCATCTCCCCCAAGCCTCTTCCCAGAAGCTACAACTATTAATGGTTTATTGTGTATTCTTCCAGGATTATTTATACATATACAAGAAAAATGTATATATAAAAACTAGAAGTTCTCCTTAACAGAATGAAATAATCAAACTGCATCAATATAAAAACAGAAAAAAGATAGTGTGAGACAATTTAGCATCCTTTGGAGACCATCTATGTGCCAAATTCTTCATTAGCTCTAAGACACTCATATATTAAAGCTTTTAAAATGATACATTTAATATACATTATGTACTTTTTCTGGCTATGGCTAAAAACCAAAGTGAATAATCTTTTCTTATAAATGTAATTATTTCTCCCCAAAGGGGCTCTTACACACTATCAACCGACTTCTAAAACTTTATAAATAATTTTTGAGAACGTACCAGCTCCTTTTAAGTCTGTCATTGAACCTTTGCATAGAAAATGACTTTCTTTCTACATGTTGAGTAGGAGTGCTATGAAGAAGCATCCATTCAGTCTTGTGCAGATATTCTAATTTCCTTCTATTTAGCCAGGCCTTCCAGGAACTCCTAATGTCAGAAGGCACAGGTCATATGGGCTGGCTTTTCTCCATTGGAAAAGACTCTTGGGCCAGGCAAACACTGACAAACACTGAACCTGAAACTGACAGCCAATATTTACCAAGAACTTCCATGTGCCAGGCACTACCCTAAAATTTCATGTACATATACAGGTACCCTGTGACCCTATGAGGTAGGTATGCCTGTTATCCATGTTTTACAGATGAAGAAAAGAAGTCTTATAGAGATTAAGTAACTTGCTCAAGATCAAAGCTCTACTCTTTTAAGTGGCAGTGTGGGGCATGTTTTGACTCCACAGCCTGTGTGCTTAACGTGTTGGATCACTGCATCATACCAGCTGTCAAGTGAATCTTTGCTCCCATCCACTGCATTCTCCAACCTTGCCAGCAATCCCTATTATTTATACTGAAAGGCAGGCTTTCCTTTCTCTTCCATCAAGGCTGATCCTATCTGGCTCCAGAACTCTAAATCCCTCACACAATCCTCTGACACCGGTCCTTAGATCTTGACAGATGTCTCTGGATATGAATTTGCATATTGGGCATCTTTGTGTCATTTTCATTATTTATTATTACAACTTGCGATTTGTATGAGGTTAAAAGATCTTAAGGACAAGAGCTGATTGGTGACCTCTGTTATAACTGCCACTGTATTTCACCCTCGTGGACCGAACAGCTTGGATGCCAAACTCATGTCTGTGAACGGGTGCCAACAAACAGACGTGTTCGCTGCAGTATGACGGTTAGCCCAGGGACACAGTAAGAGGTGGGCTCCATACCAGCCCTCTCTCACTGCTACTGAGTGAATGTGCATTTTAGAAATCACGATAAGAGACTTCATCCTGTCTTAGGGAGTGACACATTAGGGAGAAAAAGAGGTGTCTCAACTCTTGCGTGTGGGCTGAACATGGACCACAGATTGTGAAAACTGCTGTGTCTGGCCTCATTAGTATTCCCAGTGTGGGCCCTGCTACCAGGAATCCAGACATTACATTCTTATCCAGGGACCCCTGCTCCTGTACCTCAGGGATCTTTGCTTATTGAGGAATATAGCTCCATGATCACCAGGCATGTTCTAGAATTGCTGTATGTCAAGGTATGCTATCAGAATGCTTATTTCTATGGGACCCCACGATTTCTGCAGGCCATTGGGCATTCACTTGCACCTCTCTTATCACTCTCACTGTTTGATATACACCATGCACTCGCTGGAGCAAAAGTGCAACAAAGAATGTCTCTCCAAAGAACAGCCTAGGCAAGCTAAGAATTGCTGCAGCCTGAAGCATTCTAAGGATCACACACACCCATTGACAAATGCAGATCACAAACAGCAATTGGGGGTTATAACTGATTTCTGGGTGAATGGCTTCAACAAATCACAGGCTCTAATCAAATAAAAAAATCAGGTTTGAGCAATTGCATATGACATAAGAAAACAGGCAGAGAACCCAAAGGATTGGGCCAGCCCTGTTCTGTTCCCTTCATCACATCACCCACACCTTCCTTTCATCTTTCCTTGATGCTCCCAGGAAGGTGTTCATTACCTTCTCCCTTAAAACACAGATTAGAGGAAGTCTCTGATGAAGCAGGACACTGAATTTGGCACCATTTTGGAGAATCACCAAAACCAAAGATATTTATCCTTTAAACCCTAGGGGACAGGTGTGTTTGACACATAGAGAAGACAGCAGTAATGGCAAATGGATGTTCTGGGCTGCATTGCTCCCTGGGCGGATGTTTCTTCTCTCTCACTTGGACATGCTCCTCCAAAGTTGAATGTGTTTCTAATGTCCTTCTTAGTTCAGTAGATCCATCATTCTTTCAGTATGAGAGAGACACATGCAAGTGTAGGCAAAGGTATAGGTAAAGGAGCAAATATAGGAGAAAGTGAATGTGCAAATGTACAATTTTGCTTGACGCCATCACAAGGACCAATGAGGACAACCAGCTGTGGCCTGTTTCCTGGGTAACCATTAGGTGGGGAGTGGGCTGTCATACACAAACCCCTCTTGGGACCAAAGAATCTTTCTCCCTCTTGCTTATTCCCCTGATCCTTACTCTGCATAAAACTATTGTAAGGCTAGATCTGAATGCTCCTGTTTTCTCTGGTTATGCATTCCTTATAGCCCTTTACTTCTGGGCTGCCAATACTTCGAGAAAAAGGCCAGTTACATTAATGGAATGTAGCATAAATGAAAATAATTTCAACTGCACAGTATATTTTCCTACCTGCCAACAAACCAAAGTTTCTGTGGTTTTCAAAATGAGATACCACATATTGGAAGTAAGAAACAAGTGTCTGGTCTTTCTCCAAAAGAGGCTGCCTTGTAAACGCTTGCCTAGTCATTAACCAAAGAGGTCTGTTTTCTTACAGTGAGGTCTTTGGCTCTTTCAATTGCATTTTCTGCCACATTCGTGCTATTTTGTTTATGCATGGGGGTCTTTTGTTAGGAAAAAGGAAAGTGGGTTAATGGAAGATCTCAAATTATTTTCTTATGTGCCTAATAAAGTCCCTGTGGGATAGATTTCATAGTTTCTACAATAAAAGCAGTACCGACTTTAAGTTTTCTGGTTCAGTTAAATATCTTTAATCACTTTCAAGCTGAAATAAAAGGAGTTTGGCAATGTGAAACTTTGATACACTTTGATTCCTAAAAACAGAACTTGAGGACATGCTGCAGATAGTGTGTATAAATCATCTTGCAAACATTAGTAGAAAACAATTCCTGATTCCCCTATTCCTTTTAGGGTCCCCTAATCAAAACAGGTCCTACTTGTTGCAGCTATGTGCACATATTAGAAGGTACCTGCTCAACTTCAGTTTTTTCCTCCAGAACTGAATCTTGGCCTCATGAAACATTTTGTCACTTTCCAGGTTGAAAACAGACTCCAAGTCATAAGTGAGCTGAATCTCACCAAACCGCAGAAAAAACCATGAGTTGACAAAGACTTTGAGTGTTTCCTTCATCTTATCCACATGGGGTGGGGGGAGGAGTGGTTGAGGAACATGCCCCACAGGACTCAACAGTGATGGTCATAAAAATGCACCCCCAGCCAAATCTGTAGGTGCTGTGGATCATGTCCTTTAAGAGAAAGCCATAGAGAGCTGGTTAAGGCAGAAAGGGTTAAGTGTCAGGCTCCTTCATGGTCCCTTGGCTCTGAAGTGGCATGTCATGGCCAAGTTTGATTCATCTTGCTCTGTGGACAAGTGTCCCAGAGAATGTTTTTTCTTCCCAGAACAATTGTGTTGTAGATGCTACCCATTTGCCATCTTACATTCAGCTGCTATTAAGTACAGCTGCAGCATGGAAAAGAATACCCACCCCTCTCCTTTGGTTGTTTTGACTCAACAATGAAGAAAATGAAGAGAAACCTGGGAAATTTATGTTCTTTACTCTCTGCCTCAGAACCCTTTCAGAGGCAGAGCATGGAGAGTTGGACATACATATTCTCTTTTTGGATCCTTTTAAAGAAATAGCTATTTTCCAAAACACCATGTTAGTAGCCAAGGGTCAAGCAATTGTCACCTCTCCTCTCCTCTGCTCTACTTGCTGTGCCTGATTTACTTGTCAAGCCCCAAAGAAACATCCACAAAGAAACGTGCTCCCCAGCAGCTTTCCTGATATTGGTGGTGAGACTTCAGTCCTATCTACTCATTTTTCTGTTATAAGGAAGTGACTGATTTCAGTTTTGTCTTTATTGGCTTGTTTTCGAACTTCTCCTAAAAGCAGTACTTACTGCATTAGGCTGATGATGCCACCCATCACTCTCTTTTTCTAAGCAATAATCCAGTTTCCTTGCTGAGATAAACCTTTCCTGCTGGGACCTCAGAGTTTATGCAGTTCAATCCAAGATGATTTTCTCATAAGAGCATTAAACTTCTACATGGATACAATTAAGGCTCACTGTCATTTTAGAGGCTTGGACAATCACCTTTATCATAAATATTGAATCAGTCCCCTTTAAGGTCTACCTTTTCAAAATGTGAGCTACATCCCACATTGATTTCTAGAAAATTCCCATTGACTCATGAGCCAGACCCAGACATTGATTTCAGAAGATGGGCCTACATTTCTCAGTAACAGGGTTTTGCTTTCTTCTTGTGATGTAATGTGGCCCTCATATTCCTAATACAAATTTATGAACTTTGCACTGCTGAATTGATGCTATAAAACCAAAATCATTTTCAGACCAAAGGGCATGTATGTGTGAATTTGACAGCCCTGTGCATCATATTGTGAGCAACAATTTTTCTTAATATCAGCCACTAAAACAAAGTTATGTGTGAGTGATGTTGCTATTATATGGAACCACTGATGGTCAGTGTGATTTCTCTTCTGGAAATTGTTTGCTACCTCTACCTTGTATGCATCCAGGTACTAAAAAATAATTTTGACTTCAGCCTCAGGTAGTCCTGCCCCCATTTACATCCTCTAAAACTTCCAAGGGAAATCAAACTACCCCAGAGAGAGGTCATAGCTATATGGGATCACCAGACAATACAAGCGATCCAGGTGTTTATCCGACTCTTTATTGTTTTCTTCTTAATTAAAACTCTTGGAAGTTAATTTATTGACATTTTTAACCTATAACACTGCATGTCTAAAGAGGTGATTTATAAAATTCCCACCAGCAGTAACCACAGCAATAACCAGGTGGCTTTCAGGGCTGCTTGTTTATTTTGAATGTGATGTCTTGGCCTTTTTTTTTTTAACTTCACGGGGGGAATTTAGCATTTGTACTTTTTGTTTGGGGCTCTACATCACTGGAACAAGCTTGAGCAAAGAAAACAGAGTCCAGAGGAATGAGGAATGATTTACAATTAAACCCATGAAGATGAAAGGGAGAGAGCAAATATAGAATTAATGACTTTTCAAGAGTTCAGTCTGACCTGCTCCGCAGTTTTCTGGACTTCCCGACAAAACTGAATGTCACTTTAATCCACCGCAAGCTGCCCTGGCCTCAATTTGGCCACAAGTGTGGGTCTCAATCTTCTCTTTCTGTAACTCTGAAAAGCAGAAGAGGAGAACCTCTGGGAATCCCAGTGTATTTTTTCCTGCCTGGCTTTAATCACTCCTGCTCCTTGATTTTTCTTTGTATGTAATTTTTTTTCTACCAAATTCTTATACATGAGGTTCAAAGGAATTTGCTCATTTTTTCCCTTCATTGGTTTGCACGTTCATTTATTCATTCATTCTTTCAGTGGTCTGGTGTTAAGTTCCAAACACCACTATATACAGAACACCATGCTAGGGGTTGGGGAAAAGGAAGGTACACCAAAGTGAATTGGCAATATTTGTCTTATAAGACATTAGAATTTAGAAGTAGATATGAGCTTTGTTCATAAGGACCACATATGCAGTGTAGAATATATTCAGTATAATAAAAGTTTATGAACAAAATTCTATGGAAATTCCAAGCAGATAAAATTCTCTCCTTGGTAAGAAACTTAGAGGAAATTTCAAGAGGACTTAGTCTTGAAATTCGTTTGGCAAGACAGAATCATTTTCAAGATGCAGGGGTGGGCTAGGGGAGAGCAGTAAGTAGAAAAGTAGGAAGAAGTGGGCAAGGTTGTGCGTGGAGGGTACGGGAACTTCTAGGTTTACATGAAGCTCAAGAGCAGTGTTGGATAAGCAGGTTAGGGGATAGCCACACAGTGAATGACATTCTGGAGTGTCTGGAGCAGGGACTTGTAATGGAGGATCTCTTACAAATTTCATTTAGAATCATAGACTTTTAGAGCTGAAAGGAGAGTTAGCAATCGTGGCCAGGCTATACACTTTACAGAGAAGGAACCTGAGGTCCAGATGGGTTAACATATCTGTCTGGGAGCACAAAGCCAATTAGAGGCAGAGCCTGGACTAGAACTCTTACATGTCAGCTCTTTCATTGCTTAGATGCAATGGAATTCAGTAAGAAGATAGCCTGAGAAAGCAAGATTAGAAGACAGAAATAAAACCACACAGCATTTTTACTGCAGATTCAGGCTTGTTTTCTCAGTTAGGAGAGTAGAAGAACTATAACTAAGACATGTACTCTTGGACGGAGTTAGAGTTAAGGGTGAGGCCCCACGGGGCTCCAGACCAGAAGAAAGGGTCTCACAGCACAAAGACCTTCTCCTAACCATCTTGCCCCAATGAGGTCATTCACCCTACACACAGAGCTCTTGTTAGCCTTCTTTTTGCCTTATTCTTAAGTAGGAATGGACAACCAAGGAATACAAGCTCTTGAGGAAAGTCCACAATTCATCAGACAACATCCAAGATAAACCAAGAGGAAAATATGATCCTAGAGGATATAGAGAAAAGAGACACCACTATTTCTTAGGCCTGATGTGAGCAAACACTTAACTTCTAGTAACTTACCACTGCAGTTACTGTAACATAGTACCACACCTTCAAATGTAGTATCCATTTTGGCACAGCTGACAGAAAGAATTTCATTATTCAAGGATTAAATGGTGAGGGAAAAGAAATGCCAGTTAAATAGGATCTACCTAAAATGGGAACCAAAACTTCAAGATTTGATTGCAACCCTATCTTGAAAATAAAACTCAAGATAATGAAAGGTAAATTTATTGTATTTATTAAAATTTATCTTACAATTTTGCAACCACTACTTGTTGAAACAAAGAATAAATTATGACTTTTTTTTTGAGGCAGAGCTATAATTTTTCCATATAGCTCTTTCAGTTACCTGCTGCTTTCTCAGCATGATTATTAAGAGGGTCATTTCTGCAAAAATATTTGGGGGTGTCAGTTCTCCCAAAGATCTCTCTTAATCCCTTGACATCCAGAAAATTCTCTTTTGGAGCTACCATCCTGTTCCTTTCTGTAATTGTGAAATTAAAAGGAAAACTTTAAATATTCTCTGTCAAAGTCCTTCCAAAGTTGCAGTTCTCTAGCACCTCTTTATAAAATTTTCTGTCTTTACTTGAATAACAGTTTAGTTTCATAGTTTATTTGCATTGCAGTTGCATGTTTGGATTTAGATAGTTCAGGGGGCAGTCCCCAGACCGTTGTCACTTAGTGAATTGATTTCAAGTGTACAGAGTTTCCTTCCCCTCATCCTAATCCTTTCATGTTTTGGAATAGCTTAGGCCAGTTTATGCTCTGAAACTAAAATGCTAGTTGAAAGCCTAATCATGCTCACAAAAAATACCCATATCTATATATTCTCCTGATTTTAAGACTTTTATCTCTTTCATGTGATTGAATTTGGGAGGAAAAGAGTTGACACTAGCACCTCACCAATTATGGAATCATAACTCCTGTGATTTCTGAAATAACAATTTCAAGGTTAATTGTAAAATCTATAATATGATACCATAATTTATATTGTGACCCCTTTGGTAAGGACCATATCAGCTCAGCTGGAGAATGTGGGTCCATCAAGGGCTCAGAGGTAGCTGGTAGGGTTCATGGGCTCCATAAGTGATACCCCCTTTGCCCCTCCAATAGATCAATTCTGCAGGGGGAGTGACTTCAGGTCCATGACTACAGAGGGAGGGGGTTGGAGGTTGATGATGGTGCACGACTCTGTGTCCAATTGTGATGGTTAATTTTATGTGTCAATTTTATGCGCCCATATAGTTAGTCAAACATTATTCTGGGTGTGTCTGTGAGGGTGTTTCTGGATGAGATGAAACATTTGAATCGGTAGACTGAGTAAAACAGATTGCCCTCCCTCATGTTGGTAGGCCTCATACGTCAGTTGAAGGCCTGACTAGAACTAAAAGATTGACTCCCTTGAGTAAGAGGGAATTCCCCTGCCTGGCTACCCTGAGCTGCGACATCCGTTTTCATTCCTGCCTTTGGACTCAAACTGAAACAGCTCTTTCTGGGTCTTGAGCCTACTGGACTCTGGACTGGAACTTACACCATCAGCTCTCCTGGGTCTCCAACCATGCCAAGTGCAGATCCTGGGACTTGTCAGCCTCTACAATCAAATAAGATGATTCCTTATAATAAATTTATTATAAGTGTATGGGTATATAAATTTATTGTAAGGAATTGGCTTATATGTTTGGCTTGCATTACTTATACACACACACACCCCTATGTATTTTGTATATTATATACATTGGTTCTGTTTCTCTGGAGAACCTTGACTAATACACTGACTTATAGCGAGTTGGGACTAAACCAGTCAAGCACTCATAAAAATGTGCTATTAAAAAAGGAAGAGGGAAAAATTAGCAGCACCACTTAAATTGCTGCTTTTCAAGACAATACTTAACAAGCATGTACTATATACCACGAATTGTATCTGATCTTTCATGCATCTTCAAACAGCTGTATAAAGTTGGCACTAAGCTTATTCCTATTTATTAGTGATGGAAACTGAAGCAGAGAGAAGTTAAATAGTTTTCCCAAATTGAGTAGGTCACGAAGCCACCATTTAAATTCAGACCATTGTGATTTCAGAGCTTCCATGCTGGCTCTAAAATTTGTCTTTAGTCTAGGGATGGCTTTCTCAAATACTCCTCCAAATCCATGTAATAAACAGAGTTCAATTTTTGCCATGGTGTTTCATATAACAACCAACACACTCAACCTGTTTTGGATTCAAATGCATAAAGCAGTGGTTCCCACCATAAAATGTTTATTAAAAACAAAAAACCATTACTTTCCACTTTTTATGCTTCTGAGTACAACCATCATAAGGAAGAGACTTTCTAATACCATCTGTCTTAGTCAATTCAGGATGCTATAACAAATATACCATAGACTGGGTGACTTAAACAACAAACATTTATATCTCACAGTTCTGGAGGCTGAGGAGTCCAAGATCTGGTATCTGGTGAGGCCACGTTTTCTGGTTTGCAGATGGCCATCTTCTCGTATCCTCTCCTGGCTGATAGCAGAAAGACAGGAAGCAAGCCCTCTCGAGTCTTTTCTTATGAACTAATCCCATTCGTGAGGATCCACCTTCATGGCCTAATTACCTCCCAAAGGCTCCACCTCCAAATACCATTACATTGGGGATTAGGCTTCAACACAGGAATTTTGGGGTGACACAAACATTCAGTCCATAACACTATACTATGGAAAATCCAGTAATGATATTAATAAAGATGAAAATAAATTGTTCAAGGCCATCTTCTAAGCACATATTGGAAGAAATTGGGTGCCTTAAAAAGCATGGCATCCTACTTGGTTTTTTTTTAAATTTCATTCATTTGTTTGTGTGTGTTTGTTTTTCCTTGATTAGGGTCTTTTTCTGGATAAGCATGTGTTTTATTTACATTGTTATATATCTTCTGGAGGAGGTGAGGTTCCCTGCCAGTAATCCACTGATACACTGCGGAGTCCTTGGGATTTCAATCTGCCACCAAGTTCCTGCACGTTATGATTGCAGCTCTGAAGGCTAATTCTACTGCCTATGCTAAATGTACATGCCAGTAATGTCAATGTCCTACTCTGTAGACAAGTGGTTCTCACTAGGGGCAACCTTGTACTCCCCAGCAGACATCTGGCAATGCCTGAAGACAATTTTGATTGTCACAAGTGGGGAGGAGGGCTGCTATTGGCTGCTATAGGTTATTAAGTATGAAATGTCCAATTTCCTTAAGTACTAAGCTTGACAGTTGATATCGCTGACATTTCACGTCGACATTTCTTGTTTTATTTTTATTGTGAAGATACATCCTCAGTCTTTCAAACGCACTATTTGGCATGTGATTATCTTCCAGATTTTTTTTTTAGAGCAATTTGTGTGAAATCATGGATAAGTCAAAAATTTGTTCCATTGTGGAACCAATACATCTCAGACAGCTCAAAATATCAACGAAGTGTTTGGGGAGGATGTGGCTAATGAACACACAGTAGTATGTCGATGGTTTGAGAAGTTCCATTCTGGTAATTTTAAACTTGAAAATGAGCCACGTAAGCGACCTGAGACCAAGGTGGATAATGATGAGCTGAAAGCTGCAGTGGAAGCGAATCCATCTCAACCTATGCGTGAATTAGCAACAAGGTTTGACGTTACTATTCCAACAATATTGGACCATTTGAAACAAATTGGCAAGGTAAAGAAGCTGGATAGATGGGTTCCGCATGAATTAAATGAGCGTCAGAAGAGAAATTGTCTCGAAGCTTGCCTTTCTTTGCTGTCATGTCATAATGGTGAACCATTTCTACACCGTATTGTTACGTGTGATGAAAAATGGATTCTTTTTGACAATCACAAGCATATGGCACAATGGTCGGATAAAGATGAAGTGCCAAAACACCATACAAAACCGAACATTCGTCAAAAAAAGCTAATGGTGTCTTGTTTGTTTGGTGGTCCAGAGCTGGTATTCTCCACTATAGCTTCATGAAACCTGGGCAATCGATTACAACGGATATCTACAACCAATTGGATGAAATGATGAGGATGGTTAGGATTAAGCAGCTGAGATTGGTCACTAGAGACAGACCAATCCTCTTGTAAGACAATGTTCGACTACATGTTGCACAAACAACACTGCTCAAACTCCAGAAGCTGGACTTGGAAACTCTCTGTCATCCACCATATTCATCATTTCTTCCAGGCTTTGGACCACTTCTTGCAAGTTAAAATATTCAATTCCCAACAAGCTGTGGAAAATGCCTTTTGTGATTTCATTACCACTCACTCTCCAGGCTTCTTTGCTACTGGCATAAACAAGCTACCGTTAAGATGGTAAAACTGTGTCAATAGTTTAGGCACACACTTTGATTAATTGTATTGCTTCTTGTTTGAGATAGGATAAACTAAACTTTTGATTCAAAATTGGACATTTCATATTTAATGACTTTAATAATAGATAGAGCTGTGGTCCCCAATCCCTGGACTGTGGACTGGGACCAGTCTGTGGCCTGTTAGGAACTGGGCCACACAGCAGGAAGTCAGTGGCAGGCCAGCAAGCAAAGCTTCATCTGTATTTACAGCCACTCCCCATCGTTCGAATCACTGCCTGAGCTCCACCTTCCATCAGATCAGCAGTGGCATTAGATTCTCATAGGAGCAAGAACCCTACTGTAAACTGTGCACGCGAGGGATCTAGGTTGTGCGCTCCTTATGAGAATCTAATGCCTGATGATCTGAGGTGGGGCTGAGGCAGTGATGCTAGTGCTGGGAAGTGGCTGCAAATACAGATTGTCATCAGCAGAGAGGTTTGACTGCACAGAGACCATAATAAATTAATTGCTTGCAGACTTATTTCAAAACCCTATCAGTGAGTGGCAAGTGACAATTAAGCTGCATTTGGTGGCAGACTTTATAGTGGCAAGTGAGCATCTTACTTCAATTGTAAAGCCGCATCTGGTGGCAGGCTTTATAGTGGCAAGTGAGTTGATGTACTTCAACTGTACAGCTGCATCTGCTGGGAGGCTTTAAGTCAGAATCCGACACTTATTTTAGTCTGTGTATGGCATGCCCATTATTTTATTTACCTCTTCTGTCAGTGTCTCTTTCCCACACTGCACACTTATCTAAGTCACACTTTTGGTAAGCCCACAAAAATGAGTAAAAAACAAACGTCACTGGAGAGCTTCTTTGAAAAAGGGGAAAGACCCTGTGATGAGACAGCAGAAGACTCTAAGACTGCCAACAAAATGAAAGCTGCATTTAAAAGAAAATACCAAGAGTCCTACTTAAATTATGGGTTCATTGCAACAAGTGATTCACATTCTCTAAGGCCACTTTGTATAATATGTGGCGACCAGCTATCCAATGAAGCCGTGACACCTTCAAAATTGCTTTGCCACATGGAGACCAAGCACCCCACATTAAAAGACAAGCCTTTGGAGTTTTTAAAAATAAAAAAAACGTGAAAACAAAGACCAGAAGCAATTATTGAAGGCCACCACTTCATCAAACATGTCTGCACTGAGAGCACCATTCTTAGTGGCTAACTTTATTACTAAAAGCTAAGAAGCCCTTTACTATTCGTGAAGAGTTGATCCTACCTGCTGCTAAGGACATTTGCCGTGAACTTTTTTGAGAGGTTGCAGTTCAAAAGGTGGCATATGTTCCTCTTTTTGCTAGCACCATACCTAGACGAATTGATGAAATAGCAGAGGATATTGAGGCACAATTGTTTGAGAGGATTAATGAGTCACTGTGGTATGCAATCCAGGTTGACGAGTCTACTGATGTTGACAACAAGGCAACAATGCTTGTTTCTGTACAATATATTTTTCAGGAGGATGTGCATGAGGATATGTTATGTGCACTTTTGTTGCCAACCAACACCACAGCTGCAGAACTGTTCAAGTCTTTGAATGATGACATATCAGGAAAACTAAATCAGTCATTTTGTGTCAGTACATGCACGGCCAGAGCGGCTGCCATGACTGGACGGTTTTCTGGTTTCACTGCTCAGGTCAAAGAGGTCACTTCTGAATGTGAGTCTTTGCACTGTGTCATCCATAGGGAATTGCGGGCTAGCTGAAAAAATGTCACCTGAACTAAACAATGTTTTGCAGGATGTGATTAAAATTATCAACCACATTAAAGTACATGCCCTTAACTCACACATCTGTTTGTGCAGCTCTGTGAGGAGATGGACACAGAGCACACATGTCTTCTCTTTTACACAAAAGTGAGATGGCTTTCTAAAGGTAGATCACTGAGCAGAGTTTTTGAATTATGAGAGCCACTCCAGAGATTTCTTTTAGAAAAACAGTCACCATTGGCAACGCATTTCAGTGACACAGAATGGGTTGCAAAACTTGCTTACTTGCGTGACATATTCAACCTGCTCAATGAACTCAATCTGTCACTTCAGGGGAGAATGACAACTGTGTTCAAGTCAGTAAAAAAAGTGGCTGCATTCAAAGCCAAACTGGAATTATGGGGGTGATGAGCGAACACTGGGATTTTTGACATGTTTCAAATGTTAGCAGAGATTTTGAAAGAGACTGAGCCAGGGCCTTCTTTCTCCCAGCTGGTGCATGATCACCTATCTCAGCTTGCAAAAGAGTTTGAGCATTACTTCCCAACCACAAAAGACCCCCACACTGGGAAGGAATGGATCCACGACCCATTTGTGAATAAGCCAGGTGAATCGACTTGGTCTGAGCTAGAAGAAGATCAACTGCTTGAGATCCCAAATGACGGTGGCCTTAAAAGTATGTTTGAGACAACTTCAAATCTCCATACGTTCTGGATTAAAGTCAAGGCGGAATATCCTGAGATTGCCATGAAAGCACTGAAAAGCCTGCTTCCATTTCGAACATCCTGTCTTTGTGAAGCAGGGTTTTCTGCAGTGACAGCAACCAAAATGATGTTATGGAGTAGATTGGACATAAGCAACACACTTTGGTGTCACCATCTCCCATCACCCCCAGATGGGATTATTTAGTTGCAAGAAAACAAATTCAGGGCTCTCACTGATTCTGCATTATGGTGAGTTGTATAATTATTTCATTATATATTACAATGTAATAATAATAGAAATAAAGTGCACAATAAATGTAATGCGCTTGAATCATCCTGAAACCATCCCCCCTCCACACCGGTCCATGGAAAAATGGTCTTCCATGAAACCAGTCCCTGGTGCCAAAAAGGTTGGGGACCACTGCTTTAAATGATGGGGTCCATCGAGGTGCTGGGAGGGTGGTGCACCCGGAGAAGGCATGGAATCTCCCTCCCACCCCATACCTTGCCCTATGCATCTCTTTCATCTGGCTGCACCTTAGTTGTACCCTTTATAATAAACTGGTAACAGTAAGTAAAGCGCTTTCCTGAGTTCTGTGAGTTGTGAGTTGTTCTAGTGAATTAACTTGAGAAAGTGTTTGTGGGAACCTCTGAATGTACAACTGGTCTGCCAGAAGTATGGGTGACAAGCAGGACTTATGACTGGCGTGTGAAGTGGGGCAGTCTTGTGGGCCTGCGCTCTTAACTCATGGGATCTGATGCTAACTCCAGGTAGACAGGGTCAAAATTGAATCGAATTAAATTGAAGAACACCCAGTTGGTTTCTGGAGAGTTGGAGAATTGGTTGGTATGAGGAAAAAACCCACACATTTGATATCAGAAGTAAAAACAATCCAATGTTAGAACTTGAAAATACCTTAGAGAACATCTACTGCAAATATATTTTTAAAAATTTTCTCCTTTATAAAAATAATTAAAAGTTATACATGCTCTTGGTAGTAAAATTCAAAAATAGAGAAACACTCATCTTCCCTGAGTTTGCATGACATTAATAAACAAAGTTACTCCATTCTCTGGACTCCCACTGTGATTTTTATAGCTCTCTTTTATAACAATTGATGGTTTGTATTGCATTTATTTTTTTACTTTTTCCCCTACAAGACTGAAGCATTCAGGAAGAAGGACCTCTAGAATTCAATGCATCGTTGTATACCCTGTGACTGCCACCTTCGTTCAAGAATGGGTGTATATCTAAATTACCAACTGCATGAAGTAATAAATGGATGAAGGAAGGAATGAATAAGACTAACAAGTATCTTTCACCCAGTCTTATCCTATGGATGCCAGATCACTTGAGACTGGAATGAAAGTCCTAACTACTAACTATAACTCCAAGCTATATTACGTGTGTATACACTTTTATGACTTACATTGAAGATTAAGCACTTGATAATGACTTATTTCATTTTTATGGAATATGTAAATTAGCATAATAAAATCTGAAATTAAATTCACAGACCAACCTCAATTCAGCCGTCTCCAGTTTTCCTTGCTATGTCCTTTCTAGGGCACTCAGCTCAGTACTTTGGTTCAGTATATTTCAAAGTTTTCTGGCTTATGTCTCTCCCTATATTAGCCTTTTGCTGAATCCAGCTGCTCCTTTTAGACATGACTGAATGACCCAAGGTTAGATATGGTAAATAAAATGTAGATTCACAAAGGAATGTCTTGAGGAGCCTTTGGTAGTAGAAGTTGCAATAATCCCTTTCTATGACTTCTTCAGAAGTTTAATCATAATGACCTCAAATATAAAGAGCTAATAAAGCACATTAAAAAGTGGCATGGATCCCAGACCCGATCAAGCTTCTAGATCCATTAACAATTTACAGGAAATACAGAGGATACAGAAATATGGAGGTGTGGTCAGTAAAATCAGGAATATGGGAAACACTATCAAACAAAGACTAGTTTCTTCAGAAAATAAAGAGAGAGAAAGTGAGAGAGAGAGAGAGATAGTGAGAAAGAAGGAGGAAGAAGGGAGAGACGGGACGATAACCTATAGATTAAAAACTCCTTAAGAGGCACGTCAACCAAACCCAAGGCCTGGACCTTATTTGCATCTTGTTTCAAGCAAACAAATGATTGAAATAAAGAGACATTTAACAATACATATTAAAATATTATCAGTTTTTAAAGGTGAGATAATGGTACTGCAGTTGTATATTTTTTAAAGTATTCCCATTTTTTAGAGGTATGTACTAATGTGTTTATCTGTAAAATAATTAAATTTCTCAAGTTCAAAATTACATAGGAGGGACTTCCAGCCAAGATGAAGTAACAGAAGCCAGATTTACACCACGATTACCCAGACCTCCTGTCTTCCCTTTATCTGCTGTTTCTCTCAATCCTCCAAATCCAGTCTCCATATTGCAGATGGAGGAATTTTCCTAAAATGTAAACCTTGCCTCAATGGCTCTGCTTTCTCCCAGGTGAATCTAAACTCCTTGACAAGGCATGTGAGATCCTTCATGCTCTGTCTTCTCGATCTCCCCAGCTTCATCTCTCACCTTCTCCCTTCCTCATGCCTCTCTCCATGAGCCAGCCACGGTGACCTAGGAGTCCTGTGCTCACTCTGTCCTCTGGGCTCTGATGTCTGCTGTTTCCTTTTGTTGGAATACTTTCTCTACCCCATCCACCCTCGTTTCATCTTCTTCTGGTTAATTACAACCTATTATTTTAAAATAGATATCAATTCTTCTATGAAACCTTTGCTGATCACTCCTCCCCTCCAACTCAACTCTGGGTCTGGTGCCTTCCTAATGCTCCTATAGATCATTTATTATAATCTATTGCAATTGTCCACTTATTTTCTCACTGGGCAATCCCCTCTTTGAGGGCAAGGACCATGCATCACTGTGGTCCTCCCAACACCCAGAACATTTTGTGCAATACAAAGGATGCTCAACAAGTATTTGTTAAATAGATAATAAGTTCCACTTATTAAATGCTTACAGTTCTCTAGGCATGGTGCTAGGTAATTTATGTGTATTATCTTTTTCTTAATATCCATCCAAGAGGTACTACTCTTATATTCATTTACAGAAAAGGAAACTGAGGTACAGAAAAGGCTACAACGCATCTGACATCACAATAGATATTTTGTAGAGACAGAATTCAAACTCAAGTCAATGGGTCTCTATAATCTATGCTTCTAACCATAATAGTTTACAAATGAATGAATGCATGGTTTCAACAGCTACTTACCGAGTACCTGCTGCATGTCAGGATCTGTTCTAGGTGCTGGGAATCCTGTGGTGAATAAAATAGACCAAAATTTGTGCTCTCAAGGAGCTTACATTCTAGAGGGGAGATAACCAATAAATAAAATACATAAATAATTTGATGATAAACGTTATGAAGGACAAAGGCAAAGGAGAGATGGTGGGGGTCACCCAATTTTAAATAAGGTGGTCAGGGGAGGCATGACCGAGAAAATGACATTTGAGCAAAAACCTGAAGAAGGTGAATAAACAATCAAAATCTTTTCTAACATTGCACAATGCTTTGTAAGTGAAGAGTTTGAGATAGATAGTGAGTAGTTTTTTAGTATAAATATGTGCTATATAAAGGATTAACATATTAAAAATAATTTGCCTTATATTTTTATTTGTTAAATCTGGCAACCCTACACTCATGGCAAAGCTCACTTCTAGATCAGACTAGAAAAACTGTTTTTCATTTCTAATTGTGGGTCTATAGGATCTGTGTTTTTCTGAAAATTCTGAAAGATAAGATTGTAGGGCATTGGAGTATTAGTATGCAGCTTTAGTGGCGTTCTCCTTGGCAGGGCACTCAGCTCCACATAGATGTCTCCCATAAGCAGAAAATATCATTTTGTAGATCTTGACAGATGGGTCTTGCCCATGAGGGAGGACATTTAGGATGATTCATATCAACTGGCATATCAACAGACTTTGAAAGAGAGCTATTAAAAATGGGATTGTGTTAGCTCTGATTTATGATAAATAAATACAAAACAAGAAGCCTATTAGAAGAAAGATATGAGACATTTAACATTTGAAGACTTTGAAAGGCAGAAGAAGAGCATATAATCAGTTCTTATTTTGCCAGATTGTAAAATTCTGCTTTTCAAGGAGTAGCTAATAATACAATACTTTTTGCTTGAACCTAAAATGCTATCTAAACTTGGGCAGAGCCAGACGTGCATACAAGTGAGTGGGTTCCCTCCTACGGGCTCTAAACCATATAGTCACATGACAAACTCTAAGTTGAGAGCAATTATAACAAATACACCACCTGATAATATATCTTCCCTCAACTCCAGTCTTCATAAGCGCTTACCTGAAACATCTTTCATGTGATGACCTTAAATGTTACTTCCTCAGTGAGTATTCCAGCTCTTCTAGGACTCCACTAAATTTCCTGGTTATCTGTCCTCTTTTATAACACTTATCACACTTGTAATTAGTTGTATAGTCTCCACCTGCCCCACCAGACCATGCATGCATTTTATCCATTGCTGTCTCCCTAACATAGTTTGGGCAAATAGTTTGGTGCTCAGTAAATATGAATTGAATCGATTACAAAGACTCCAAGAGCTTGGCAGCCTCACCATTCTGAATCAGTTACGGAGTCTTTTCCAACTCTGAATGAAGTCAGACCCACAGGAGAGTCAGGAAGAACGGTAAATTTCAATTCTTTGAATAACAAATTTGTGTAGCATTGCTTTTATAAGTGAGAAATTATAGACATTACTAATTTTTTTTAAAGACGTGAAGCCTCAGGCCTTAGTAGCTTATCTTCTAAGATCAAAGGAATAAAGAGAGCTAATATGTACATGGAGTCCTAGACTCCCCTTTCTTGGATAGAGAGCTGAGAACATATTATAGGATAACAAGGAAATTATGATCAACCATATGTACAAGTTGATCCTACATCAATAAGCATCCACTTGTTTTGGTAATATACTCACCTGTTAAAAATAAGATGATAGGATTTGATAATTTCTCATATATCTTCCATTTCTAGTGTTCTATGTCTCCATGAAGCTAATCCAGACAAAATAGGCATTATTTCCACAGGAATAATAATATACTAACAGCTAACCCAGAGTGGGTTTTTTTTTTATATTTTTTAAAATTAATTTCAGAATATTACAGGGGTACAAATGATTTGGTTACATAAATGTACCATGTCCATCCCCCAGATAGTATGCACTGTACCTGTTAGGTGTGAATTTACCCATCCCCTCCTCCCCTTCCCACCTGCTGGATTTCCAATGAATGTTATTTCCATATGTGCACATAGGTGTTGATCAATTAGTTCCAATTTAATGGTGAGTTCATGTGGTGTTTGTTTTTCCATTTCTGTGATACTTCACTTAGAAGAATGGGCTCCAGCTCCATCCAGGTTAATATAAGAGGTATTAGTTCACCATTTTTATTATGGCTGAGTAATACTCCATGGTATACATATACCACATTTTATTAATCCACTCATGAATTGATGGACACTTGGGTTGTTTCCGCATCTTTGCAGTTGTGAATTGTGCTGCTATAAACATTTGAGTGCAGGTGTCTTTTTTTAAAATGTATTTTTTTCCTTTGGGTAAATACCCAGTAGTGGGATTGCTGGATCAAATGGTAGGTTTACTTTTAGTTCTTTGAGGTATCTCCATACTACTTTCCATAGAGATTGTACTAGTTTGCAGTCCTACCAGCAGTGTATGAGTGTTCCTATGTCTCTGCATCCATGCCAACATTTGTTGTTTTGGGACTTTTTGATAAAAGCCATTCTCACTGGAGTTAAGTGATAGCTCATTGTGGTTTTGATTTGCATTTCCCTGCTGTTTAGAGATGTTGAGCATTTTTTCATATGTTTGTTGGCCATTAGTCTATCTTCTTTTGAAAAGTTTCTGTTCATGTCATTTGCCCATTTTTTAATGAGGTTGTTTGATTTTTTTCTTACTGATTTGCTTGAGTTCTTTATAGATTCCAGTTATCAGCCCTTTATCAGATGTATAGCATGCAGATATTTTCTCCCATTTTGTAGGTTGTCTATTCACTCTAGTGATAGTTTCTTTGGCTGTGCAGAAGCTTTTTAATTTGATCAGGTCCCATTTATCTATTTTTGTTGTTGCTGTGATTGCTTTTGGGGTCTTCTTTATAAATTCTTTGCCTAGGCCAATATCTATAAGAGTTTTTCCGACATTTTCTTCTAGAATTCTTATGGTTTCATGCCTTAGGTTTAAGTCCGTTATCCATCATGAGTTGATTTTTGCGAGTGGAGTGGTGAGAGGTGCGGATCCTATTTCAGTCTTCTACATGTGGCTATTCAATTTTCCCAGCACCATTTATTGAATAGGGATTCTTTTCCCCAGTGTATGTTTTTGACTGCTTTGTCAAAGATCAGATGGCTATATGAGCATGGTTTTATATCTGGGTTCTCTGCTCAGCACTAATGATATTTTGGACAGGATAATTTTTTGGGGGGGTGGGTAGGGAGTTGGAGGTCTGTCCTGTGCATTGTAGGATGTTTAGTAGCATACCTGGACTTTACACACTAGATGCCAGTAGCACCCCCTACCCCAAGGTGTGACAACTAAACGTGTCCTTTGACACATCCTCCGGGAGCAAAATTGGCTTCAAATGAGAATCACTGAGCTAACTTTTACTGAGTGCTTCAAACACTCCATCACTCCACCAAGTGCTCACAGAAACTATCTCATTTAATCCTTCAAAAAATTTACTATGAGATGGGAATAATTAGTATACCCTTTCTATAGATTGGGAAGAGTTTAAAGATTGTCAAAGAACACACAGCTGGTAGGCAGTGAAACTGAGGCTTGTCATCACTGTTCTGCAAGTGGTTTGTGGCTGAAGAGGGGTGCTGTGGGATCTGGTGAGGGAGAGTGAGGCAGGTGCTGGGTGCTAGCTAATGTGAAGGCTCTAGGACTGCTTCCCGCAAAGGCCAGCAAGGGACAGCTAGGAATTCCTTATAGGACTTCATGAAGGGAGCAACCCCAGGGCAATCAAAGCTAGTCTATCTTCATTTCTGTTTGTGAGCTTGCCAGCTGTCAGCAGGCTATGTGCTTAAGTAAACAAGAAAGATATGAACAGGAAGATAAAAGCCAAAATTAAATTATTGTTGTTGCTATTTGTTCTCTTACATTTAGAGACAGTGAACTCACACAAGGGTTAGTCTATTGCCTGTGTGCCAGATTTCAGCCTGAGATGACAGACTTAAAATCTGATGCCAAGTTTCTGGTCCCAAAGACCCTTCTTTCTCTGGAAGAGCCAGAGGAAGAACTCAGATAGGGCAAGGCTGAGTGTGAAGGCTCTGCCTGGGGTAAAACTACTTTAGGAGCAGTCCCCATCCTGTCTCCAACAGAGAAAAGAACCCCAGCGACATCAGAGGAGACTCCCAAGAGCCCATGGGGGGCCAGGGAGGAGGGACGAGGCTCCTCTAGACTTGGCTGATAAGAGACACCTCAACTACCATAACAGTTAGTCTCTCAGCAGGATGATTCCTCCAAGGCCAAAGTAGATGTGGCAACAGGGACAAGCAAAGAAGGTCCCCAAGTATGTGTTATGTTCCGGGAAAGACTGAAGTAAACTGCAGGCAGAGAATGAAGTCAATGATCATGCTAGTAAAATATTGTTGTTTTTGCTATTACTGCAGTTTGTTTGGTGTCAAAACTTAAACAAGGAGTAAAAGCTATCATTTTCATTAGATTTTAATGTGAATTTCTACCCTGAACAATAGAATACCAGTTGATTCTTTGAGTGTAAAAACCACTTTGCTGCTCCCACCCACATTTAGAGGATCAGCCAAAAAGCCAATTCTCCCAACGCCTGGTCAACCACCATAATCCTCCTGAAGGGGGACCAACTGTCCCTGTTTGCCCGGGACTGAGGGCTTTTCTGAGACATAAGACTTTCAACACTAAAATCAGGGCAATCTCAGGCAAACTGAGACAGGTCCGTCTCTCCAGCACCCCCATCCCCTCCTCCCAGCATGACCAGACAACCTTGCTGCAGAAAGAGCCCAGAGCAGCCAGCCGTTCCTCAGCAAATAGTCTGTGGGCACCTATAAATATTCTTTGGGCATGCATGAAGTCCCAGATGCACTGAGGTGAGGAAGATACTCTCACCGCCTGACTGACTAGTTGGGCGACCAGAAAGTTAAACCTCTGTGGCAGGACTGAGCAAAAGTGCTGTGTGAGTTAGAAGTACCCAATATAGACTGGGCTTTCGAGTTTCTCAGAGAAGGTGCCACCGGAGCTGAGTTTTACAGAGCAAGTAGGAATCGGGCAGATGAAGAAGGGGGCACAGGTGGGCAGGATGCTCCAGACAAGAGGAGCCACGTGTGTGGGGACACAGGTGCTGCAGGAAGATGGCCCGTGCAGGAGAGCTGGTGTATAATCTCCCTCCCTCTGTGGCAGGCCTCAAGTAGCCCCTTTAATCTCTCTCCTCCTTTTTTTCTTCAGACCCCAGGGAGTGATCTGTTTCCCCTTTGGGCTACCATCAGCCATTTTGCCACTGAAAGACTCTCTTCCTTCTAGTCTTTGGAACTAGACTGTGCTTGATCCTGGTTTGCTTGTGCAAAGTAAGTGTGTTTGATCCTGGTCCTACCACTTACAGTAACATGGCCTAAACTAAGTCACTTTACACCTTTGTGTTGGACTTTCTCAACTGGGAAATGAGGATAATCAGAGTTTGCAACGTGGCACAGTTGTGAGGATTAACCAAGATGATACACGGAGAGCTCTTGGAACAGGTGTGGCTCGTAGGAAACCTATTTACACCTCCCCTGCCCTGCCCAAGTCCTGAGGTAGCCCCAAGACCCTTTGAGGGGTTTACTAGGGATTTTGCTGCTGGTAATTATGGAGACAATGATGGGGTTTCTAATTATGTGGCGTGGAGATGTCACAGTATAAATAGGAATATTGGTAAAACTAGAAATGACCTGTCTGCTCCCTCTGCCATAGCGAAGCCTGGAGATACCCAGAAAGACTGAGGGAAGCTAAACTCAGCACCTAAAGCTGTGGTTTGAAACCAGGGACAATTTTGACCCCCAGGGGAATTCGGATGTCTGGATATTTTTGGTTGTCACAGCTGTTGGGGAGTGTTATGGCATCTAGTGGGTAGAGGTCAGGGATGCTGCTAAACACCCTCTGATGCACAGGACAGCCCCCACAACAGAGTTATGCAGTACAAACTGTCAGCAGTGCTGAGGTTGAGAAATGGTGACACAGAGCAAAACTGAGAGTAACCAGGAGAGAACTGCAGGGCATGATGACATTAGGGCCTCCCCAGAGCCAGGCTCAGAGAGGGAGTGGGTGCACAGGGTAACTGTGCCACTCCTGCATCTCACCACCAGACACCAAGGGCGCCACAATTTAATAAAAGGGTATCTATTACTGAAGGAGGGCAGGGCCTGAGGCAAAGGAACAAAATGGTACCCTGTGGTTCTAGGGCACCAAATAAAAACTGGGGACACCAGAGGAAAGCAGAAGAAACTTCAGAATATACAGCTGGGAGGTACAACCTGCCATTGCTTAAACTTACCCTGAAGAACACAGGTCTGCAGAATGCAAGCCTGAATGGAGGAGGTTGTATCTTCCTCCAGGTAGCTGTACAGGTGTAACAATTGAAGAACTCACAGTCAGAAATCACAAGACATTCATTGTGCTACCTAAAGCACAATAGAAGATTAAAAGAAGAAGCAGAATATCCTATACACACGGAAGCAAACCTACAGTAATTAATGGGACAGGAAGTTTAAGCTAGTCTAATTAGTAGGTTGAATAAGGGAATTTATAGGGTGTCATTATAAATACATTTCTTTTTTTTCTCTACTTGTCCCTTTAAGCCTACTTGGAAGTAGAAGTCCTTCCTTCCTCCTCTACAAAATTTAATCTTTCACAATAGCATTAATAGTGAGTCTTATGGTCACTATGAATTCCCAATACAACATTTCAATCAACACTTCAACCTTGATACAAATTTCCTCCTCTTTTCCCAGCTAGACCTGGTTGCAGGAGGGTGATGTGCCTTCAGGGAGGTGGGGCAGAAGCCTTTTCTTTCCCAGCATTTCTTTCCCTCCCCCAGCTTGAGAGCCATAATTTCTGATCCTGCCATGGTCAAAGCTGAGAGAAGGAAGATGGGAAAGTTCTCATTTGACTGTGCCTATCATTATAAGGCTTTGCTCTCCCTGGGGCTAACCAATGTTTAATGCTGACTCCTCTCTCATGGATATACTCTTGGTTTCATCCAAAGCTGCCTCACTGAACCTGTGCAACTGCAACATCTGTGTTGAGACAACATGTCCTATTCTTTTGGCTATTGATTCCACTCGGCCCTGGATTTGGGGTGAACGATTCCACATAGTCTCTCCGCCCTTCAAGACAGGCCTCTTGGGCTGAACTTAACACGATGCTAAGGCAGTACCATTTCTCCAATGTCCAACATTTGGTCCATGGGAAATACTAAAGCATCACTTGTTTGGACAAACTCTGGGAATGTGGGTCAAATCCAATACAGCAGTAACTTTTCTTTACTCCTCTCTACTCATGTCTCTTGCCCTCTAACATGGGAGTCATAAATCTGCCCTCTGTTTCCCACTGAATCCAGAAATTGCACATTAAATTCAACAAAAATTCCTATTAAAGAATCTCTCACTAGTTTGAGATGAAGAAAAGACATCTCTCATCCCTCTATCCTTCCAGAGTGGCCAGTATCTACTCTTTTGACTCTTTTATATCCTTCTTGGTGAGGGAGTTTGGAGTAATGAAACCAACTTTTTGTTATTACTTTTGAAAAATCTTCACTTTCAAATTTTATTTCTTTTGTATTTTGTAAGCCACAAGCATATGATTGAGAAAAGCCAATGGGAGATTATATATATAGATATAAAGATATATAGATTACACATATATATATGTTGAGCATCCCTAATCCAAAATTCCAAAATCCAAAATGCTTCAAAATTTGAAACTTTTTGAGCACTGACATGACACCACAAATAGAAAATTCCACACATAAGTACTTAACACAAATTTTGTATCCTACATGAATTTATTGAAAATATTATATAAAATTACCTTCAGGCTATGTGTATAAAGTGTATATGAAAAATAAATGAATTTCATGTTTAGACTTGAGCCCCCTTCCCAAAATATCTCATTATGTATATGCAAATATTCCAAAATTTGAAAAAATGTGAAATTCAAAGCACGCTGGTCCCAAGCATTTTGGATAAGGGATAATCAACATGTGTGTATGTGTGTGTGTGTATGTGTGTGTAACTTATAGTTTGAATTTTTGTTATATATAATAAAAATCCAAGGACATTGGCACTTTGAGATGGGAATCTGCCAACCTCCCCATTTGCCAGCAAATTAATAAACTCCTCTTTCCTTTTCTTAAAAAAAAAAAAAATTCAACCTATGAGTTAAATAGTAAAATGGATGCAACCAAAGATCAAATTAGCAAGCAGGAGGGAGAAGGGAGCCATAATAAATGGTATAAAGAAGGGATATAGAAATGTCAAAGTTATGAGAGAGGGAGGATAGATGTAACAGTGCCTACATCTGCCTAGATGTAGAAGATTTAATTGAACTCAACAGCACCATCAATCAACTGGCTATAATTGACATCTATAGACTATTTCATCTAACAACAATGGAATACATATTCTTCTAAAGCTCACGTGGAATGTTCACCAAGATAGTCCACATCTGGTCCATAAAACACATCCTAACAAAATTTAAAAAGTAGAAATCATATAATGTCTGCTCTTAGACCACAGTGAAATTAAACTAGGAATCAATAACAGAAAGATAGTTGAAAAATCCCAAAAATACTTGGAGATTAAACAACACACTTCCAGATAACACATGAGTCAAAAAAGAAATCTCAAAAGACATCTCAAAATTTCAAAATATTTTTAACTAATTGAAAATGAAAATACAACTTCTCAAAATTTGTGGGGTGCAGCAAAAGCAGTGATAAGAGGGAAATTTATAGCATTTAATGCGTATATTTGAAAAGAAGAAAGACCTAAAATCAATCAGCTAAACTTCCACCTAGGAAACTAGAAAAAGAAGAGCAAATTAAATTCAAAGTAAGCAAAAGAAAATAAATAATAAAAATAAGAACAGAAATCAATGAAATTGAAAACAAGAGATAGAGAAAGTAAATGAAACCAAAAGCTGTTCTTTGAAAAGATCAATAAAATTGATAAGCCTATAGCCAGGCAACTAAGAAAAAAGAGAAAGAAGACACAAATTACTATAATGATATCAGAATTGAAAGAGGGGACATCACTATAGATCCCATGGACATTAAAAAAATAATAAAGGAATATTATTAACAACTCCATGCCCAGAAATTTGATAGCCCAGATGAAATGGACAAATTCCTTAAAAAACAAAATCTACCAAAACTCACACAAGAAATAATAGACAATTTAAATAGGCCTATATCTATTAAAGAAATTGAATTAATAATTAATAACCTTCCAAGACAGAAAACACCAGGTCCAGATGGGTTCACTGGTGAATTCTACCAAACATTTAAGGGAGAAATTATACCAATTCTCTATAATCTCTTCTAGAAGATAGAAGCAGATGTACTATTTCCCACCTAACTCATTCTATGAAGCCAGCATTACCCTAATACTAAAACCAGACAAAGACATTACAAGAAAAGAAAACTACAGACCAATATCTCTCATGAACATAGATGCAAAAATTCTTAACAAAATATTAGCATATCAAATCTAACAACATATAAAAAGAATTAAACACCACCACCAAGTGGAATTTATCCCAGGTATTCAAGTCTGGTTCAATGTTTGAAAATCAGTTAATGTAATCCATCACATCAAGAGGCTAAAGAAAAACAATCACATGATAATATCTATCAATAGATACAGAAAAAGCATTTGACAAAATCCAACAACTATTCATGTTAATAAAATCTCTAAGCAAACTAGGAATAAAGGGGAACTTCTTCAACTTGATAAAGAATATCTACAAAAAACCTTACAGCTAACATCATACCTAATGGTGAAAAACTAGAAGCTTTCCCACTAAGATCAGGAACAAGGCAAGAATGTCCCCTCCCACTACTTCTTTTCAACATCATACGTGAAGTCTTAGCTAATGCAGTAAGACAAGAAAAGGAACTAAAAGGTATACAGATTGGGAAGAAAGAAGTAAAACTGTTTTTGTTTGCAGATGACACGATTGTCTATGTAGAAAATCCAAAAGAATTGGAACCAATAGCTATTATAGCAAGGTTACAGTATACATGATTCATATACAAAAGTCAACCACTTTCCTATATACCAGCAATGAACAAGTGGAATTAAAAATTAAAAACAATACTATTACATAAGCACCCCAAAAAATGGATAGGAAGAATCAGTAGTGTCAAGATATCAGTTCTTCCAACTCAATCCATAGATGCTACGCAATCCCAGTCAACATCCCAGTAAGTTATTCTGCGGATATTGACAAACTGCGTCTAAAGTTTATGTGGAGAGGCAAAAGACCCAGAATAGCCAACACAGTATTGAAGGAGAAGGACTAAGTTGGAGAACTGGCACTACCTGATTTTAAAACTTAAGAATAGACTAATAGATCAATGGGAACAGAACAGAGGGTCTAGAAATAGACTTACATAATTACCATCAACTTACATTTGACAAAGGAACAAAGGCAATACAGTGGAGAAAAGATGGTCTTTTGAATAAATGGTGCTGGAACAACTGGACATCCAGATGCAAAAGAAATGAATCTGAACATAAACCTTATATTCTTCACAAAAATTAACTCAGAATGGGTCACAAAACTAAAAACAAAACACAAAATTATAATATTCTTAGAAGACAACATAGGAGAAAATTGAGATGACCTTAGGTATTGCAATGACTTTTTAGACAAAACACCACAGGCACAATCCATGAAAGAGCTAATTAATAAGCTGGACTTTGTTAAAATTAAAACTTTTGCTCTGTGAAAGACACTGTGAAGAAAATGAGAAGGCAAGCCACAGACTCAAAGAAAATATTTGCAAAAGACATCTGATAGACACTCTTATTCAAAATGTACAAAGAACTCTTAAAACTCAATAATAAGAAAATGAACAACCCAATTAAAAAAACGGGCAAAAGACTTGAACAGATACCTCACCAAAGAAGATATATACATGAGAAATAAGCTTATGAGAAGATGCTAAACATCACACGTCATCAGGGAAATGCAAATTAAAACAATAATGAGATACCACTACATACTTACTAGAATGGCCAGAACAATCACAACCCCAAATGCTGGCAAAAGATGTGGAGCAATAGAAACCCTCATTCATTGCCAGTGGGAATGTAAAATGGTACAGCCACTTTGGAAGTTTGGCAGTTTCTTATAAATCCAAATGTACTCTTACTGTACTTTGGCAGTTTCTTATAAAACTAAATGTACTCTTACTGTACAACCCAGAAACCACACTTCTTGGCATTTACCCAAAAGAGTTGAAAACTTATGTCCACACAAAAACCTGCACACAGATGTTTACAGCAGCTTTATTCATAATTGCCAAAACTTGGAAGCAACCAAGAGGTCTTTCAGTAAGTGAATGGATAAACTGTGGTATGTCCAGACAACAGAATATTATTCAGTGCTGAAAGGAAATGGGCTATCAAGCCGTAAGAAGAAATAAAAGAAAATTAAATACATATTTGTAAGTGAAAGAAGCTAACCTGAAAAGGCTACATCCTCTATAATTCCAGCTTTACAACATTCTGGAAAAGGCAAAATTATGGAGACAGTAAAAAGATCAATGGTTTTCAGGGGTTGGGGAAAGGTAGACATAAACAGGTGGAATACAGAGAATTTTTAGGGTAGTGAAGCTATCCGGGATATATGTCATTATACATTTGTCAAAATCCAAAGAATGTACACCAACAAGAGTAAACTATGGACTTTGGCTGATAATGATGTGTCAATCTGGGTTCATCAGCTGTAATAAATGTACCACTCTAGTGAGGGATGGTAATAGTAGAGGAGGCTGTGTATATATGGGGGCAGAGAGTATATGGGAAATCTCTGTACCTTCCACTCAATTTCGCTCTGACCCTAAAACTGCTCTCAAAAATAAAGTCTATTTTTTTTTAATTTATTTTTTTAATTTCAGAATATCATGGGGGTACAACACTTTGGCCATACACATTGCCCCTGTTCTGCCCGTGTCAGAGCCACAATCGTGGTCGTCTCCCAAACTGTGCTCCCCACATCCATTCAGTGAGAGTTTTTCCCATCCCTTCCACCCCCCTCCTGCCTGCCCGGCCTCAGATGAATGTTATTGCCCTGTGTGATGTAAGTGTTCATCAGTTAGTACCAGTTTGATGGTGAGTACCAGTGGTGCTTGTTTTTCCAATCCTGTGACACTTCGCTTCAAAGAATGGGTTCTAGCTCCAACCAGGATAATACCAGATGTGTTAATTCACTGTTGTTCCTTATTGCTGAGTAATACTCCATGGTATACATATACCACATTTTATTGATCCACTCGTGTATTGATGGGCACCTGGGTTGTTTCCACAACTTTGCAATTGTGAATTGTGCTGCTATGAACATTCGAGAGCAGATGTCTTTATTATAAAATGTCTTTTTTTCTTTTGGATAAATACCCAGTAGTGGGATTGCTGGGTCAAATGGTAATTCTACTTTTAATTTAAAGTCTATTTTTTTAACAAAATGTATATATGTATAAATAAACATGTATATAAATACATAAAATATGTATATACACACACACAAAAGAATGACAATATCAGTAAGAAATTTTAAGCCCAAAATGTTTTGGAAACAAGTGCCCATTTTGTTGTAATTAAGATATTAGAATCCAAATTGTTATGAAAATATAATGTAGATTATAAAGTTAAATCTGATTTTGGGGAAAAAAATCCTGGGAATTATTATTCAAGAAACTATTAGAAACAACAGACTAGACAATCTGATAACATAGCAGTTTGTTTTGCAGAATGCTATTCTTGGTCAAAGTAATTTTTATTATAATTGCCAGTAATAAAAGTTATTTTGACATACAAAAAAAGAATAAATAAAAAGGAAAGTGTAAAATACTTAGAATTAAAGTAAATGAAAGCACTATATTTCAATTTTGTGGAAATCAGGTAAAATAGAACTTAAAGGGAAAATTATGGATTTGAATGCATTTATCATAAATCAAAAAGAAATGAAAGTAAATTATTAATTGTTCAGCTAAAGAAAACTAGAGAATAAGCAATTGAGTAAACATAAAGAAACAGGAAAGAAGGAAGTAAAGATGGTGGTGGAAATAAATAAAATTAGAAAACTAAAAAAAATTGAAATTATTATAAAAACAAATGTTGGTTCTTTGAAATCACTAATATGCTTATAAACACTTATGGTGAAACTGATCCTGAGAAAGCGAACGACCCTAAGTAAGCAAAATATGGAGTGCAAAAGAGACAGCCTCAAATAAAGCAGAGATTTATAAAATCCTACAAGCACATTATTATAAACAAATATACTCCAATAAATATGACAACCTAGATGCAAAGGAAATTTCCAATAAAAATATAAAATGCTAAAATTGACCCTAAAGAAACAGAAAAGTTGAACAAACTGATACCAATTAGAAAAACTGAAGTAGCAATTCTCTCCCCACCCCCTACAACACCCCACCTCCAAAGCATTTTTATTGATGAGGTTTACCAAACTCTCAAGAAACAGGTAAGACTATGTTGTAGACATTCTAGAAAAGAGAAAAATAAGAAATATGTCCAATTAATTTTTTTGACGTTAGCATAAACTTGATACCAAAATAAATATGGACAGCACCAGAAGAGGTGAAAAAGAGTTTCTTAAATCATACACAACAGTACACGATAGAAAGAGAAATTACTTATTGCATTTTTAAAAACCCTTTTATAACAGTTAGTATATGTCAGACTGTTTTATTCATTTAATTGGCATAGCAACTCTATAAATTAGGTACTATTATTATTCTCATTTAATAGGTAAGGAAACAAACAATATGCCCAGTATCATCCAGCTAGCAATTGATATTTTGATAACCAAAGAAAATGAAGATTTCTACTAAAGAAGAGCACATAGATTAAATGAACAGATTGGTTAAAGATGTTAACAATACATAAAACTCACCAATGATTACTATGTAGAACAAATAAAGAATTTCTAAACATCAACAAGAAAACCCAAGTGTTGTAGTTATTATGGGTGCAAAACAAATTACCCCGAAATTCAGTGGCTTCAAATGAGACATCTGTTTTATTTATGGATGGGCCATCTGGGCAAGGCTCAGCGGAGATAGCTCATCTCTGTTCCACTACCCTTCAGCCGGGGTGTCTGGAAGGTTGGGGACAGGAACCATGGAAAGCAGGGCAAACAACAGGCTCGTAGGTCAAGTCCTGCCTGTTTTTATATAGCCCATGAACTAAGAATGGTTTAAATATTGGCCATTTGGCTCTTAAAGAAAATGTTTGCTGACCCTTGTCCCAGAGATTCACTCATTCACGGGTGTCACAATGGAAACTGGCAAGCAGTTGGATTCTTAGCTGGAGATGTTGGGCAGAAATACTTAGCCTTGCTTGGTCATGTGGTCTGGGTTTCTTTACAAGGTGGTGGTTGTGTTTCAAGGGTAAAATCCAAGAGAGGGCCGGGTGCTGTGGGTCCCGCCTGTAATCCTAGCACTTTGGGAGGCTGGGGTGGGAAGATTGCTTGAGGTCTGGAGTTCAAGACCAGCTATGAGCAACATAGTGAGACCCCCTCCTGCCACATCTCTACAAAAAATACGAAAATTAGCTGGGTGTGGTGGCACACGCCTGTAGTCACAACTACTTGGGAGGCTGAGGTGGGAGGATTGCTTGAGCCCAGGAGCTGGAGGTTGCAGTGAGCTATGATGACACCACTGCACTCTAGCTGGGCAACAGAGCAAGACCCTGTCTCAAAAAAAAAAATAAATCAGAGAGACAAAACAGGGAGAAACTGTATCCCTTTTTATGACCCAGCCTGAAAAGCCATGGGGCCATTTCTACCACATTCATTGAGGCAGTTACTGCCCAGATTCAAGGGAGGGGATGTAGATGCCACATGTTGATGGGAAATGACAAGGTTCTGGAAGTAAATATAAAATGGAAAATATTGCTATGGCCATTTTTGGAAAATATAGTCTGCTACAAAAGAAAACCCAAAAGAAATATGCAAAGAATGTGAGTATGCATCTCAGGTAGGCCTGGATGACTAATAAACACATAAAGAAATACTCAATAACCAAAGAAAGGCAAATTTGAATGATGAGATCTTGGTAACATTTACCAGATTAGTAAAATAAAAAATAATATTGGATAATATTAAGCATTATCAGGGTTGTGGAGGAAACAGTGAACCTCATGCTCTTAATAGTAAATTGTGCAATTTAGTGAAAAGCAATTTAGAATAATTTAGTGAAACTATGTATGCGTATGACTATAATCCAGCATTTCCACCCTTAGTATATATAATAGAAATATTTTAACAGGGTATCCAAGGAGGATGTCTATTGTAATGTTGTTTGTATTAGGAAAAAATGGAAACAGTTAAATTCCCATCAACAGGGGAATGAATAAACAAAAAGCGATATGTGCAAATAATAAAATTCTATGCAGCACCTCAATATAAATAGATCTCAAAAAGACAGTGAGTGAGGAAAGTAAGAAGTAGAAAGATGGGCACAGCATAATATCATTTGTAAATTGAGAGCAAAGGGAAGGGGACCCCCATAGGGGATGGATGAGAATAAAGAACTAGGGAGAAAAGCGTGAGAAATTAAATTTATTTTTCTAGGAAAAAAACTTACTTGGGGAGCTTAGTAAAAAAACCAGTTTTCTTAGGCCCCACTCCTGGAAATTCTGATTTTGTGGGCCAGAAGTAAAACCCAAGAATCTGTATTTTTTTCTAACTGTCCTAGATGAATCTTAAGATAGGTGAGGGATGAAAGCACTCACTACTTTAATAGGTTTAGAGTTGCAAGTAAGTGTTCAGTTCAGATTCTTGGTTTGCAAGCAACAGAAATTGACTCAGGCTGACAAAAGCAAATGTGTTATTTGGAAGAATGCCAGAGAGTTCAGAGGATTGTCAGGAAGGGGATGGGACCTGCCTTGGGGGAGTAAGAACCCGGAGGTCTGGGGAGCAACAGCTGGAATGAGTGGAGACCAGTTGTTTCTCATTCTTTCTATTGCTTTGCTCACAAAGCAATTTGAATTTCAGGTAGGAAGTATCCAATTGGCCTAGAAGAAGGCAGGTCATCATCTTAATCAAGAGTCCTGTCAGCTTGCATTTGGTGGGGAAAGATAATTCTGCAAGAGTAACCCAGGGTGTTGTTACAAAAAGAAGATGGGATGGGTGGTGGGCAGCTGCAAAGCATCAATTTTCTACTATGTCTGGGCAGAGAGAAAAGAATCAGAAGAAGGAAGTGGAAAGATGAGAGAGATTTTAGAGTAAGACAGAATCTGGACTCAAATTGAGGCCATGCCTTATTCTATCTGTATTACTGTGAACAGGTTCTCTAACCACTCTGATACATAACGCCCTCTTGGGGTTATGCTGTCTTGTGCAAAATACCAGGCATAGCTGGCCCTTTCCTTGCCGCCTCACCTGACATCAGGGCAGATCGTCCAATGTGTTCACACAAATGGGCTGGAGACCATAGAGTCTTGCAGAAAAGGCTCACGTGCGTCAGCGTTCACCATTGGGGATTGTAAAGATGGTTGAAAACACGTGTCTCCTTACAGGCAATTAATAGAGCTAACGTTCTGAGAAGATCATCTGAGCTGCTGCCTTGGGGTAGCTGGAGCCTCTCAGATGAATTGCCTAACACTTCAAGCCTTTGGAACTTTCTGTAATCAGTGTCATCATCACCATCTTCTCACTTATTTGTGTTCTCCGGTCTCATCTTTGGCCAGCATATTTATACCTGATGAATCCTTTTTACACATTAAAAACAGAAACGCTTTAAAATATAACATTAAGTTTTAAGATGAACCCTAACAACATGACCGCTTGTAAACAGAGCTCTCGGGTACCAGCTGCCCCGTCAGCCTGGGGACCTCCTCTCTGTCCTCCTCAGTCCCAAGGTGTCTGTCCCCACCAGGACACAACAACAGACACACACAATGAACTCCACTTGGGGCAGGGGTTAAGTCAGTCAGCTGGGTCCTTGTGGTAGGCGATAGTTTCTAGAGTTCTGCTGCTGCTGATTTTAAACATGGGTGGCCTCCAGCGTTAACGAAAGGTCAGCTGGTTAATCCACCATGACAGCCAGATTCCTGATGCCCCTGGTGCTATCTCAGCCTTCTCTGCCTCACCCAGGCATTAGCTAAAACACCACGTATTATGTTGTCGGGTTTTATAGATGATATCCACCCACAGAGATACTCAGAAGGTGGCGGAGAAGAATGGTGGGGAGACTTTATGAGACAATGAGACATCAAGGGTAAGAATGTTCTGGAAAGACATTAGGGATGGCATATACATAAGGAGAAACCCAAAGAAGCATACAGGTAAAGACACAAAGAGTCAGTCATGAATGAGAGGCTAGGATAAAGAAAGAGGCAAGAAGGCTTAGGACAAGGAGATTTTCTTGAGATTTTTGGTATAAATATATTCAGGCTACACTTGGATTTTATAATAGTAGTTTTAATTTCTGTAAAATTTTGCAAAAGTAATTCTTTCTAACCCGATTCACCAATAAATTACCTCACTGTATGCTCTAGGAGAACCTATTCATTTCTGGGATTCGTCCAGTAGATAGTTTGAATAAAACGACACTATCAGTAGGTTAAACCACATAAAATCGAGTTCAGTTTTTTGGAACCTCAAATCTTTCTTTTCTTCAGATCACTCCACTTCATTCTACTTTTCTATATAAGTCCTAAAATGAGAATTTTTAAAATAGTATAAATTATGGAGTATGTATACATTTATTCAATAGAATACTATGTAGCCATGAAAAATTATGTTGTAGAAACTTGCTTCTTACAGTATGGTTTGAAGAATAACAGTATCAGAATCAGCTAGGGCTGGCACAGGTGGGGAACTTGCAGCCTTGGGGCCACATTCGCCTTCTGGATTCATGAGCGTGGCTTTTTGACTGAATCCAAGTTTTACAGAACAAATCCATTTATTAAAAGGGGTGCAGCAGAGAAAGATGAAGCTTTCTTGCCTCCTTTGGTGCTTAAAAAAGAACAATCTTGAAATCAGAAGGCTGCAGGTTCCCCACCCCTGCGTGGCGGCAGACAGAACAATTAAGCATAGGCAGTTGAACGTCCTTTCCAGATGATTCTTAGGCATAGTAAAGGCATAGAGTCATTGTGGTAGAAAAATATTTAATGTTATGAGAAAGTGTTTTTATATAATATAATAGTATAATTCCAATTTTGTAAAACAGAAAAATGCATTAAAATGCTGAGAATTATAGGCTAGAAAATAGAGTGATATCCACCAAATGTTAGTGGTGGAGAATAATAAATGATTTTTATTTTCTTTTTTTCCATGTTTTGTCTTTTCAAAATTCTATACAATGGAAATATTAACATTATATTTGGAAAAAAATCTTAATTTTCCTTAAAATATCAGCATTTGTATGGATTCTGCAGAAGGCCCTACTGACAGTTGTAGAACAAGAACAAGCAGAGCCAGGAAGAAGGCAACCTGAGGAGGATGGAGCAGGGACAAGAAAAATGATCCTCTTGAGTCAAGAGCCAGGCAGGGGTGTGAGAGGGGGATTCGGGGACAGGTGCAGCGACTTCAGCTCCATGAATTGCATGTTAGATAAATATTTGAAACCACATTTTTTTAAGTCTTTAATGTTTGAAAAAAACATCTCACAGGAAAAAGATTAAGCCACAAACTATACATCCCATTCCTTTTGTTGTTGTTTTATTTCTACTTAAAGCTACTCTTTGTCATGATGTATGTACTGAGAAAATATTTGTCATGTCTCACAGAGGAGGAAGGGATCTTTCTCTGTCTTTTGCAGAGCAATCAATGAATAAATGTGCACTAGCTACCTGCTATGTGCCTAGCTCTGTGCTCTGGGCTGCAGGAGGTAAAAGCAAAGTGTGGCTCAAATTCCTTTCTTCTTATGCTTGTTTTGCCTCAAGGGGATTATAAGCTGACTGGGGAAATGTGAGTCCATGCTTTAAGCAGTTAGCACAGTGGTGCTGAAATCTGTGGGTGAGAATAGTGGGAGACAGGAGGGAGAGCTCCCTGAGTGGCTGGCTGGTGCTGATCTGAAGGATGTTCCAGATGAAGGTCAGCAATGTTTTCTGACAACTTCTTGGCAAATTGAAGGGGAGAATATTATCAGTGGTTACAACTCAGAGAAAGGATAGTTTCTCTGAATTTCCTTTCTGAAATATAAAATATACACATATTACAGTGATTAAATAAATGACAGTATTCTGAGAATTTTCAAGATTTTGAAAATCTTGCCTTATTTTTTTGGTTTATAGTTGGCTAGTACAGACTCTTTTGTGTGGCATTTATAATCAATAAATATACTTTTGCTAGGCCCTGTGCTAAATATTGGGAAATGTTTGTTACAGTATACCAGAGTTTATTTAAAAGCTGAATGCTTTGCATTTATTTGGTCTCCTATTCAGAAAACTTAAAGGATATAAACACTCATATCCCATCAATATCACCTTTCAGAACTTTTCCAGCCCCAAGATTAAATAGCTCTATCTATGACTCTACCCCCAACGGAATACAAAAACAAGCTGCAGGTGTATGTAACACTTTATACTTCAGTGCATCTGTGGCAGAAGAAAATCAATAGAACAAATAAGCATTGGGTACCACTGTTAAGCCATATACAAATACCTATTATAAACTAATATTAGGAAAATATCTACAGAAGTGGGTTTATCAGTTTAAAATTGTATTACATATCCCATTAATTTTCCCAACATTATCATGAAATAGAAAGTGAAATAAAGAATTCGTTTTCCCATTTTACTGATAGAATATACGAGATGTTGAGATGCTGACTATCTGTGGCTATGGAGGGAGTGGAAAACATATAACTGTGTTCAAAGCGACTGGCTGATGGAGTTGGTCTGGTGAGAGAAGTGGTCAATCCATTAGGGGAAAGTTGCTAATTCAGTGAAGAAGTTCAACCACTGGTTTGACTGACATCATGATAGTCAATACCAAAGCCACGTGGAAATTCCAACTTGGCCTTTTATTCAAGATATTGAAACAATGGGCTGATTCAGTTAAACACAAACAAAAAGGGTCAATTCAATAAGAAAAAGATTACAAAATCACTTGTCTCATTTAAATAAAAAAAAAACAGTGAGTTGTTTGAAGTTTTAAACAGGGGTGAGTAATTATCTGTTATTGAATGTATTTGATGCCTTTCTAATCATTATTCACCAAAATGAACATTTCTTGTTGAATAAATAAGCCCACATATAAAACACAGGCTCTAACGGGCTCTGTGTTATTCTTGGGTATCAGGCCTTTTCCCAAGAATTCTCCGTGTTTTCTTCCCTCCTGTGTCCTGGTCCCTTCTGTCCCACTCCCGTGAGCAAGGGGGACTGGACCTGTTTCCCTCCATGGCTTCTCGCGGGGAAGTAAAGGAAGAGGAGACTCTATTGGCCTCAACCCAGGGTCACTTCCTGTGGTTGGTGGGTGTTTGTGTGAATGGATGTGAAGGTTGGAGAAGTTTTAAGATGTTGCCCTCACTGGTTGCAATCCAACACCCCTAGTTTTGAAGGTCAAAGGTCGTGCTGTTGAGCAAGCAACTAAGCCTTTCTGTTAGAAGGGGATATAATAATACCTACCTGGTAGCTCCTTGGGCAAAGCTGGTTATTTTCTTAGAGCTTCAGTTTCCTTCTTCGTAAAATGAACGTGATAAGAATACTTACCCTGCTGAGTCTTAAGCCAGACATTGCACCACGGGCTTTCCATATATTATCTCATTTAATTCTCACAACAACTTCATGAGACAATTATCATCCCCATGTTACAGATGAGAAAGCAGACACAGAGACATTTAGCAAGCTACTGAAGGTCATACACTGAGGAAGTGGCAGAGGCAAGGAGTAAACCCGGGTTTATCTGATACCATACTTCCTCCTTCCACACGTGCCACACAGCCATCCAGCTTTCATATCATACGTAGATGTCTTGAGGCAAGGGCCCAATAAGGCTCAAGGCTGCCAAGCACACACTTTTGGAGGACGATGGCCTGGACAAGTGTTTTCCCACTTCTGTTGCTACCACTAACGCAGCACAGGCTGTTGGGTGGATGGAACTTGAGGTACTCCAGCCATGGCCAGTCAGATTGGATATTACGGAGTAAGCCAGAGGCAGCCGTACATGGCCAAAAGAAGCTGCTGTTCCAATTGGCTGGCTGCAGATCAGCCTAATGAAGCACAGCCTGCATGCATGATCCCCCTCCTCAGGGAGCATCCGCACAGAGCAAAGATAAGCACCTCTCTCCCACGTCTCTCCCAGGCAAGCTTAGCAACTCTCTTACTGCTTAAGAACCCCACCTCAGTGTTGGAGAAACTGGGACCCAGTCTCAGAGGGACAGCCACCCCTTCCATGTCCCCAGATTTGCTTACAATTAATCACCTTCCTCCATGGGAAATTCTCTGGGCATATCCCTTTTATGTGGCCTCGTGGAATCAGTCCCACTGGACCAGTTCAGTTACCATCACCTTGTAGAGAACTTCCAAAAGCCATGCAGCCCTGGAGGGTGGGGCGAAGCCTCTCTCTGAGCCTCCATCATCTCCCATCATCCCTCCACGTCTCCTTCCCCACTTCCAGCACTGCCTCCTGCTATAGAGCCCCAGAGACATCTGCCCTCCTTGGCTACATGCCTACAACCTTAGTGACTCCTTCCCCACACCAAAACATATGAATCTAATGTCCCATTCCTGGCTAATCTGATAAAGAAATTTATTCTGTTGTGATGATGACTGAAGACCTACTGAAGTCTTTCTTTTTTATGATGAATTTTTTTGCCTTTTTTGGCCCCAGAGTGTATAGCAATAACCATATGTAGAAAGACATCATTTCTTTGGCTGTTCTCATGTCCTAGAAGAGATTTCCCTAGAACCTTGATAGAGGGTTCCCAGTGCTGCTCATGGGAACAGAAAACGATGCCCTGCCTTTAGCTGGCATGTATGTACTTGGGAGCTTACGCCCTCTGAGTCAGTGAAAAGTTCCACTGAAGAGCATCTACAAATTGTTTACAGCATGTTTAACTGGAACCAATAAACTAACTGTTGGGTTTTTTTCTTTGCAGGAAATTCACATCCCTATGTGCTTATTTTTTTCCTCCACATGTAAACTCTGCACATTTGTTTTGAAAATATTTTAAAATATATTATAAGCAAAACTTTCCAGAAAAACATGCCTGGGACCAGAGGCATAATTTAGGTTACGTCCACACAGGCAGAGAGAAATGATGACTTGAAGTAATTATTGAGAAAATTCAGGTAAAATCACTCTATTTCTGCTACAAAGGAAATAGTATTTCCTTAGGGTCAGAATTTTCCAGATTTGCTGTTAATCCTGTTTTCCCACTCTCTACTCTGTCTGTGTAAATTATTTTTCAACATGAATTTATTTTGTTTTGCTCGAGGAGGTGGGGGGATTGGGGAACAATGGAGGGAAAAGAAGGGAAAACAACCGAATTTCATTCATCCACTTAACTGGACCACATCCAGTTTAAGTCCCACATAGGCTTCATTTCTATGTTTTAAACTATTCCAAATCTTCACCTTGGTCTGGTAATTAGATAAACTGAGACAAATGAGCCAATTGGTCAGTGGTTCTTTAATCATCATGGTTCCAGAACAAATGCTTCTTCTCCCAGTAATAACAACATGCCAGATCCAAAAGACATTCATTTCCATGCGCTGGCTTTCTGGGCGCAAGCCGGCCCAGGTGATTGAATTCCCTTCCATTTGCAACATAAATGTGCTGTCTATCACCAGCCATTTCAAAGCAGAAATGTTGCTTTAAGTTTGGCACAGCCTGGGTAAGAGCCTGCCTCATTCGGGGATGATAGCTCCTTTCACAAGCTTTATTATTGGCATAATCATTCTTTCAAATGGCTCCCTGGAGGCTTTCACCTTCCCTAGCTGCTGTGCATTTTCTCTGATGGGTTTTAAAAATAAAAAACAAAAAGTTTCCTGAAGTTAAGGAACACTCAGAGTTGGCAGCACTGTCAAGATGAGTCAAGTATCACAGAGACAGAAGGCAGAATGGTGGCTGCCAAGGGCAGGAGGGGTTGGGGGAGGGAGGAGGGAAGTTATTGTTTAATGGGGACAGAGTTTCAGTTTTGGAAGCTGAAAAATTCTGGAGATGGATGGTGGTGATGGTTGCACAACAGTGTGAATGTACTAAATGCCACTGAACCGTACACTTGAAAATGGTAAATTTTATGTTATGTATATTTTATTACAATTAAAGCAATTAAGAAAAAAAGAAAAGTTGAGGCCTCCCCCCCAGCATTGGTCAGCACTTTATGAAATAGTTTCTATTATCATGAAAATGATAATGAAATGAAAATGATATTATCACAAAAATGATAATGAAAATGAGCCTCTTTTTGTTTTTGGTACTGACTTTCCTGTCCCACTCAAGGTCTGTTATTGCTGCCTTTGAACTTTTACTGTTCAAAGGTCAGGCCAAAGATACAGAGTGGCAGGACCCAGGCCATGTGAAGTCAAACTGAAGAGAAGAGCAGCTCTCCTGATTGACTGTCTACTTCAGTAGGACAAGGGTTATGCCTGTGGATTTAGTCCTGACTCAGGGCACTGGAAATCTGGAGCACATCCAGCTGTTTTGAAATGTGCATAGAGAACTGGGAATTCCTCCAGGATTTGATGTGAGTCTCAGCTAGACCTTTGGATCTTCTTCCCCGGACCCCTGTGGATATGCCTTGCCTTGGGTATTTTCTCAGACCATCTAATTATTGGTTGGCTCTTAATACGGTGACTTGGTTAATAGACATTGTTCTATATTTAAATAAGATTTTAAAAGGTTCACCAAAGAAAAGTATTTCTTTTCAGATAATTTACAGGATTTTGTTAATTTTGTGAGAATGTGGTTGTTTTACTGGTTTGTCTTATTGTAGTTATACATATTGATGCATATTGACATCATTCATCAGGGTATTTTTACAAAGAGATGGAACTGGCCGGGCGTGGTGGCTCATGCCTGTAATCCCAGCACCTTGGGAGGCTGAGGTAGGAGGATTGCTTGAGCTCAGGAGTTTGAGACCAGCCTGTGCAAGAGTGAGACCCCATCTCTACAAAAAATAGAAAAAATTAGCCGGGCATGGTGGCACATGCCTGTAGTCCCAGCTACTCGGGCGACTGAGGCAGGAGGATCGCCTGAGCCCAGGAGTTTGAGGTTGCAGTGAGCTGTGATGATGCCACTGCATGCTAACCCGGGCAACAGAACAAGACCCTGTCTCAAAAAACAAAACAAAACAAAACAAAGAGATGGAACTGATGATAGAATAAAATAGGTGTCTTTACAAAGATCTTCATAAATACCTTAAGAATGTTCTTTAAAACAAATTCCTTACTTTAAAAAAAATGCAATTACATTTCTTGAAATCTCTAAGGAATCTTGCTTAAGTGCAGTACATTGCTCCAAATGGAAAACAAAAGAAAATCGAGTTGAGGCACTAAACGCCCAGCAGAATAACGATCAGTGTTAATGCTCACTCACACCTTCTGCTCTGGCATTATTTCCACAGTTAAGTAGTTACCCAGCAGCAACAGCTGACACCGGTACCTGTGCTCCTGCATCAAAATCTCACTTAATGAGAACTACTTGTGTGTAGCAACTGCTGTTGTGAATCATTTCTGCAGACAAGATGAAGTCATTATATATAGGCATAGCATCTTTTTCAAATTATTAATTTGAAAAGCTCAAAACGGCCCCAGCCAATTTGAGGCATGAGCATCCAGAAAGATGCAACGTCTGTTGGAGCTTTTGCTGAACCTTCTGAAAATAACACTTAAGCTTGTCTCTGAAAGATTCAGGATCTGCAGGAGAAATAAAACTTTACATAACTGACTGTGCTCTCGGTAAATGGACTATGTGCATGAAAAAGACACTGAGCATGAAAACACACGATGGTACTTTAGTATTTCATTTGTTAATAACTATACAAGCCTCTACCTTTTAAATAATCTCCTCAATCACTGAGCCCCAATTTAAAAGTTCTTCTACTTTTACCTGCTACTCCTCTCTGAGATGTTACTTTTATCCTATTAACCTGTCTGGGTTACTCCAATCATACTTGCATTCTCTTATGTGCATCAATAAATATAGGCAATTTACCACCTTCCCTGATTTGAACCTCAGACTTCTGGCTTTAAGTCTCTGTTTCTTCATATCTGAACGCACAACATCCTTCCCCCTCCATTCATCCCTCCACCCCCGAAATAAAATTAACTAAGAGATGAAGAGACCTTGCAATGAAGCGTTGAGAAGAGTTGAGTTAATAGCATATTAACTGGAACTTTAAATGAAAGAGACCCCTGTAATAACTAAGTCCATCTTCCCACAGAAGCCCAGTCTGACAGTCTTGATGAGAAAAAATGTCATCTTGTTCATGAATGGTTTAGTACCTCACCTTCGTCTGAAATCTCTATGTGCTCAAAGGAAATAGATGGATTCTCTTTCAAGAAAGAAATGAGATGACAATTTAGATGGTGTCATTGACTGACCTCCAGGAGAGATCAAGAATCGATTACCAAACATCATTTGATAGGTACATAATGCATTGCCTGGAAAGAGAGCAAATCAAATGAAATATCCTAATAATGTCCTGGACCGGCCAAGAATGGAGCAGGGAAGAGAGAAGAGAAAGATACAGCCGACCTCACATACAGGCTCGTGTAGTCTTTTCAATTTTCATTGAACAGATGGGGAAGATAAGGAATATCGAGAGCTCTTTAAAAATATATATTGTATTTCACCCCTCGTAGGAGCAGCTGTGATTAGAGAAGGGCCAGTTCAACACAATGAGAATGGCACTTCCTTTTAAAATCATTTTTGTCTAATTCCTATATGTCGCATTGTTATCTTCAGTATTATTAACACCTTTTGACTGCTTTGTTTTTGTGGCTATTTTATTTTAACATCAGATTCTCAATTCTGTCTTCAGGCTCCTAAAATCCACTTAGACCTTTGCCACTTTCTTTGCCGTGGCCCTTTTTTATCGGGAATTTCATAAAAGAGAGCATGTCAAGGGCCCATCAGGCACAGTCGGCTGAATTATTGCAAATGGAAAATTGATCCAAAAGCACCAAGGTACTTATTCACCTTTTTTAACATTTTTTTCTAGGAAAAAGGAAACAAAAGGAAGAACTAGAAAAAGTGTGTGCATGTGTGTGCTTTGTGTGTCTGTGAGTATGTATGTATGTGAGTGTAAGTATTGAGGAAAAACATGTAGACAGAAAATCATTTTTCCAAGTTCCAGATACACATTCATCATATATTGGTACCTGGCTCTACTACTCCCAAATTATTTCTAAAAACTATGCAATAGAAGGTCTACATAAAACTTTCTATAAGCCATTGCATCTGTCAGACTTGACTTTGATCATTTTATAAGATGAACTGGAAAAAGTTACTGTTTCTAAGAAGAGAAAAAAAAGTTTAAATAAAGAAGTGCTTAAGTTAGATATTAGAAACTAGCATGAAGCGCTTCATTGGTTGCAAGAATCTTAAATATCAGCCATTCCATGTTCTGGTTGTAGTTATCCCATAACTATGAGCAAGCCCAGCCTTTTAGTCCACAGCCTCATTTTCCTACTCTGTAACTTGCTTTTCTAAACTGGTGGTCTGAATTTTAACTTTCTCAAGCCATGTCTGGACAGTTGTAGTTATGATTTGACATTGTCCTCCCATCACCGTTTGTTCTTGAGGTCCACAGAGAATCATTTCGATCTTCAATAATTTTCACTGTTATTTGGGGATGAAAAACACTGGATTCAATTTTTCTTCCCACTCTTAGTGTGACAATTCAAAGTACAAAAGAATAGAACAGTAGCACTATAACTGCATGTCACCAGGTAATTGAACAGGTAGGGTATTTTCATACACAGCACAATGTAAAACATCCAAAGTCCAGAAACTTCATTTAGAATGCTCTAGTGCTTATATCTCATACCGTATAATAGTAAAAATTCTGCCTAACGACAGCCCCTGCTAATTTTCTTTCTAATCCATCTTATTTTTTTTCTTTTGTTGCCTCTGAGAATAAGAATTTGGAAATATGACAAATCAAGAAATAAACTAGAGTGGGATTAGAGATGATTTTTATTTTCTTTATAATTTTCTGTGTTTTACAAATTCTCTATAATTAACATGTATTACTTTTGAAAACAGAATAAGAATGGAAAACCAGAGAACAATATGAAATTGACCAATATGCAAAAATTAGAATTCATCTTAATCTGAGCATGTGGTTAGATTTCAGAAACCCAGGAAGATATTAAAAATCAAGCATTTCTTTCTAAAAATGACAGCTCAGAACATGAGAACACACAACTCTATATGAAAAATATTGCATTTGATAAGTTCATTGTTTTTTGTTTTTCTATCTTTAGGCGTTTTTAACTTCTTTTCATATAGAATATTCTTCTCATCTGCTTCACTTGATAGAGGACTCCAAAACTCTTTCGTCTTATTATATTGCTCATATATTACCCCCTGACTTATTTTTTATCTAGCTACACTTATTTGTCAGTTTCTTCCTACACTGGAATATTCCATCCATGAGGGCAGGGACAATGCCAGTTTTGCTCTCCACCATACCTCAGAGGCCTGAAACAGCACAGGGCACAAAGTGGGTGCTTGGTAAAGGTCTGAGGAGTGCCTGAACGAATGAATATTTACCTGCTTGTTGCTGGGATTTGAAGAAGTAAACAGCAAGACAGAAGGGCAAGACCTATTGACAAGTCGCTGAAATACAGAGCCTGTTACCTTAGATGAGTCACTATCAGGATTGCTCCTTAGTTTTGCAGACCAAAGATAAACAAAACAAAATGAAAACAGATTTTTGCCAATATATCAAATATAGACCAGATAACTGGGTACAGATGAACATTAACCAAGTTTGCAGGAGACTAAAAGGCAGGTTGAAATGTAAAGTTAAGAATTTAAATGCAAAACATGTGGAACTGTGACACTAAGCTGGTGTGGTTTATTAGTTGTAGGCATCAAGTACCTTTATTTTTGTTTTCTTGTATCACTTTTGTGTGTATTCCGTGGGTCTGGTTCTTCCCTTGCTCCTGGATGAAAACTCAGAAAGGCCAAACAACTACACTGGTTATTCCTATGTAAAAAATAGAAGTCCTACAATCAATTCAAGTAGAAAAACACAGTCTCTGTTCAGTAATTAAGATGCCCAGCGGCACGTAATAACTGGTACTCTCTCTGAAGCTTCTTCCCTGTCCCAGCCTCAGCCTGCTTATAAGCATGAAGCCTGCAGTCACAGGCAGAGCTGGTATATTTTTCTGTTTCCTCTCCTTGAGTTGCTACTCCTTTGAGTAGCAGGTTTGACCCTTCAGGGTTGGAGCAGGAAGAGCGAGGAGAGGTGAGGGAAGCAGTCATATTCTTCCCGGATTGGTCTGCAGCATTGTTCTATAGCATATCCGTTGCTTTTTTACTGGGGGCAGGAGTAACGGCACCCTGCCATCACACGCAGTGGAGGAGAAAAGAGAAGGGATATTTCATCTTCATCAGTTCCTTTAACAAAAGATATATACACGTGTGTCTCTGTTCTGCCTGCTGCCAAAGAGTCCTTTTAAAGTGCCGAGGCATCTGTTATGCGTTGTATTGTGTTCCTCCCCAACGGGGGTGGGGGGGGGAGATAAAGTCCTAAACCTCAGAATGTGACCTTATTTAAATTAGGGTCATGGCAGGTGTAATTAGGTAAGTTAAGATGAGGTCATATTGTAGTAGGGTGGGCCCTTAATCCAATATAATTGGTATACTTAAAAGAAGAGGGAAATTTGGACACAGAGACCTGAAGTCAAGATGACCACGTGAAGAAGGAGGCAGAGATTAGAGTTACCCTGCCTGCTGCTACCAAAAGCCGGAAGAGGCAAAGAAGGATCCTTCCCTAGAGGCCTTGGAGGCAGTACGATCCAGCCAACACCTTGATTGCAGACTTCTAGTTTCCAGAACTGCTAGAGAATAAATTTCTGTTGTTTTAAGCCACCCAGCTTGTGGTGCTGTGTTATGGTAGCCCCAAAAAGTGAATACAGTGTCCAGTAATCTACTTCCAGTTTCTTCCCCTTCACAGCTCAAGGCAGCCCTGTTGGACCAAATATAAGACAAGCCTTGCTGGCTCTCACTTGCACGAGGTCCACATCCGGCCTGGGAAACATTCCTGCATCCTTGTCCCCCAAGAATCCTGGGAGGGCAGTCGCTGCCACACACCTCCACCACTTTGGCTGAGCTCATGCTCAGGTATGATTCAGAAACCAGTGTCTGAGTCCCGCAGAGGGCAAAGGATATATCTCCCATTCTCTGGGTGTTCTTTTTAAGGCACCTCTTTCTCCACCTGGGCTTTAGACAGTCTGGTTTATATATGAAGCAACTAGGAGAGATCAACAAGAGCTTTTGAATCCCAGTTATTATTTTCTATGGTGGAGACTCTGTGTCAGTTGTCTACTCCCTTCAAATGCCTTTGGCCCGAGCAGCACGGTGGGGTATGGCTTGCAGGACCAATCACTGTGGGCTGGGCAGGGGGAGGCTCAGAGAATGGGGCCGGGGGCCGAGCAGACACAGCAAAAGGGGTCAACAGCATACCCTGAGTGGAACAGAGTCAGGGTTTCCTGTTCCCCAGATAATTCTGGATACTTCAAGCCATTCTGGCTCTGCAATTCCCATTTTTTATATTCCATGCAGACACCTTCCTTGTGTTGAAATATTTTTGGCTAATGCCATTAATTTGGCTATAGTCTCTCTTTCTCTGGGTCCCTAGGTAGCCCTTCTATCTCTCTAAAGTAATTTTGCATATGTTTGATTTCATACATCAGTGTTGATATAATTAATCAAACTAAGTTCTGCGGGAGTGTACATGTTGCTACTTACACTCATTAAGTTGCAAAACCTCAGTAACGTTCAGTTCCTTAAAATTCAGTAGCTCTTAACTCCATTTCTAAGAAAGTTTTAACTCAATTATTAAATTGCATTAGTGAGTTTGTGATTCTTATGAGAATAAATTAATCATTGAATTTCATAAATAAAACATGTTAACTTATGAACAAACCAAAGTATCCTTAATGCCATGTCAACCTTAGAGTCTCAATTTTCTAGCATCTTGGTAAATCTGAGCAGGTCCAGTCACTCCTCTAGGCTTGCATTCTGCCATTTAAAAAATGAGCATTCATTATCTGGGCATGTCTGTTAAAAATTCAGATTCCTGAGACTGACCTCAGAACCTCCATTAATTACAAGTTCCCCAGGGACTTTTATGCATAGAAAATTTAAGAATTAGTAGGAAACAATATGGTCCTTGTCATCCAAGCATTCTATGACTCTATGTTCCTACATTAACAGTGTCTCTAATTAAGAACTGCATATGTTTTCACCAGCCCTCAAAAATTGTGCCCAATTTTTTTCAAAAGGAAATAATAGTATTATTTTTCCCTCAGTGCCCCAAAGCTCTATATTATATACCTCTTTGAGTAAAAGAATTTATTGCTTCATAAGGACATATCAGAGAGTGTACTGATTTGAAGGTAGAAGACAAGGGTTTGATTCTGGCTCTGGTGCTTACTGACTAGCTGTACAGTTTTGGAAAATAACTTAATTTCTGTTTCAGCGAATATTTTATCCTCAGGAAAATGGAACTGAACATTCCCACTTTGCAGGGTCTTTGTAAGACTGAAATGAGAGGTGGGTAGAACAGTGTCATGGTTAAAAGCAGTGACTCAGGAAGCAAATTGAAGATTAGATCCAAATCCCTGCTCTGCCACTTCCTAGCTGGGGAACCTACCATGAGTTCCTGACTCTCTCTAAGCCTCAGTTTCCTCATTTGTAAAAGAGCAACCTGAATCACAGAGCAGAGAATTGGTGCGGGGAGATTGAGTGGATTGGTATGTGCGAAATGCTCAGAACAGAGCCTGACATATAGCAAGCTGAAAGGTTGGTTAAATTAAAAACAAGATTCTGTGCATGACAGTGTATTGTAAAGGACTAAGCAAATGTAAGGAATTAAGAAAAAAATATGTTATTAATAATCCTGTTCAAAAACATTCAGAAAGCCACATAGTTCTTAAAATGTCTCTGAAGTCACAATAGAGAGAGTTTTAGAATCCATTTTCCAAGTCTTCAATTATCCCTTCTGCTGTCATAATTAATTCCTATAGTTATACTTAATAATGGCCAACATCATCATCTTAGGGGTTATTGTTTTATTCTATTAAGCTATTTCATTACACTCAAAGAAGCTGAGGGAATGTATGTAATTGACTTGTGAAAATTACTCAATTTGCCAAATTCATCCAACATGTAAGAGAATTGGGTCAAAGAAAAGCAACACTAACTAAATAATGAGGCCCGTCTCTTTGCTTTCCCACTCTCTTAGGGAACATTTTTTTTTTTAATCAACTGAATAGACAAAATATGTGTGTGTATATATATATATAATTGAATTTCATTTGGAATTTTGAGGATGCCTCATAATTGAGGAAGTCCTCACCCTTTTCTAAAACAGAGCCATTGACATCAGGCGCTGGTGTCGCACATAGACTGCGGGAGGCTGTAAGCTGGATGCCCTCAAGAGGGGAGAGCAACCCCATGGACAGTTCCCACTCACGCTGGCTGATGACCAACCTGAAAATGATGGCCCTAAGCCAACGGGGGCCAAGTAAACTTTAATCCAAATGTAACAGAGTCAACAGTTTATCATATTAATAATTATTACCCATTATAATCTTCATGACAAACCTGTGGAGTAAATATTCCCTACTTCATAGATTTTTTTTTTAAAAGGAGGGGAAGAACACTATAAAATACCACTTAATCTTAGCACTGGTGTGTGTTGACATTGTTGGGACAAATTGTCTTAAATAAATATTGCTTGTCTCTACAATTTTCACCTTTTAATTTCACCTACAATTTTAAATAGATGTTGGAAGATTGAGTCCACATATAGAAGATGACTAGTACAGTTCTTGGCATACCAACCTGTTCAACCTGAGGTTCTCTTCATCTTTGGGAGGCAGAGTGGCAGAAGTTTGTCCTTTATTTCCTACCTTGACAAGGAGCCAAAGCCACCTTGGGATATGATTTTGTTGAGGCAAGATGGCTTTGAGCACGTTCTCCCAATTAATCAGTAGCTCTAAAATAATTGCTTTCTTTTCTCAGGCCCTGAATGCCAAATTGCCCTTTCCCAGGTTACAAGTAAAGGCAGGGGCATTGGGATCATTGCAGAAAGGAATCTCAGCGAGCAAGAAGCCAGAGAATCCCAGAATTGAGGGCTCTCTACAGTGAATCTTCAGTTTTTACCCAGATGTCCTGGTTCTATGAGGCAACTTAAGTGTCAATATTTTTCCCAATTAGACATGATTCTAATAAATCCCTCCATCAGAGGTGTTTATGGTTTTTCTTTGTTTTTAGTGTCTTGTTTATGTCTTTTATGCCATTACAGGATAAACAGAACTGTGAATTATGCTTTATTATGAACAAAGCTGATTTCTTGTTTTGTGTTATATTATGGGCAGTTACAGTTTCTTTTCTGGGTCATTAAAATACAACAATGCTTAGTACATGCTCTTGGTGGCCTGCTTGGGTCCCCTTCACTGGTGCACTCATTCCCCAGCTGCTGTGCAAATTGGCTGCTAAGAGCTAACAGCTGCACCCTTCTTGGTTCCAGAGGATTGCCTGGGGCCACCTGGATGGCAGAGTTCTGAGGTGCCTGGGAGGTTCTGCACCATCCCTCCTGGGAGGGCCTACAGCCAAAACTTGACAACAGGTTTGCATGAAACCCAGCCCCTTTTCCTCAAAAAAATGGAACAACCATTCACACTCTAGGTTTCCCTTGGGATCAGGCTGGGGCAAAACTACAACTGAGCCTTGCCTCTGTCCTCCCTACTCTGCACCCCTCACTTCCTTATTGGTGTCCTTGGAGAGCACATCTCTCCATCAATCTGTTGCTCAATAAACAGCATCTCAGGCTGTGTTTCTAGGGAAGCTGACTTAAGACACCCTGGGATTTTATGTTTTGAGGGGGCTGTGTTGTAATACGAGAGAAAGGAGCTCAATGTGATTGGTGAGAGGTGGGTTTGGGGGACACATTCCTGTTATTATTGGTCAAAATTTGAGACTATTTTCAGGTTTTTAAAAACTGTTTCATTTTTCAGAGGAAAAGATGAAAGCTTCTTGCCCTTTCCTAGGATGGGATCCAGCCCACCAAATAAAATTCAGTGGGTTGACACCTAGGGAAATAGACAAAAAGGGCTGCCATCAGTCTGTGTGCAATAGACAGAGATTCCCTCAACTCTTCCCTCCTACTGTGTGGGTGCCTACAATTCAAAATGGGTAGTGTGTAATGGTGACATGGAAGGAAGAGTGATGTTTTCATTTCTTTTGAGAAAAAGAGGAAAATCAGGTATCATATCACTTTTCATGCAAAATCCTAACAATCAATCCAAATAAAAGTGCTTGTGACCAGGACTTGTGGCACTCAGCTTTGGTTCTTGCTCTGCTATATGCTGGCTATGTGACATTGGACAAGGCACTGAACTGTTGGCAGTCTCAGCTTTCTCATCTATGAGATGGGTCGGTGGAGGAGGTGGTCTTTAGATATGCAAACATAACACTGGGGGCTGTAGGTAGCCAAGTTCCACCCCACCCCATTAATCTCAGAGTAGGGCAAAAACCTTAACTGTCATAAACATGAACCAACTGTGAAAATTATGTGAAATCAGCTCTATAAATTATATAACATTAGTCATGGTTCCATTTGTCCTGCCACAGTGTAAAAATTGCAGATTTCTCAAGTTAGAGGGAAAAAACCTACTACTACCGCATACATGTAACCCGAGCCTCTCCACCACATGACATTTCGTCACACTGCATCTCCCACACTACCCCCGTGACTAAGGGTTTCAGAATGGTGGGGCTAGAGGAGTCTCATGATCTCCCTTGGAACCCTTGGCAAGGTATTGCTGTCTTTTCACTGTAACAACATAGATTCTTCAGGAAACATAATCCAACGTGTCTCCCACTGGCTGTGCCCACCTCTTTTGCTAGGCAAAACAATTTTCATTCTTGGCGAGAAGGAGTGAAGACAGATTAATTGTTCCTGTGTCTTACCACATGTGCATGTGGTCAAGGGGAAGTTCCACGCACCGTGGTCTCCCTGAAGTCATGCCACGAATCATTTCTTCTCTTACCTACAAATATCCAATTCCTCAGTGGGTGGTCAATAATTCATGTATTAATGAGAAATAAAGCTCTCCTTACCAACTTAAAAAAAATACATGTTTTAATACCTTTGTCAGGACTGTCTGTGTTGTTTGTACTGGAAGCTGGTTTTAAAGTTTATTTTTCTTCTTTAGTGTGAGCCCTGCAGAATGGTTTGTACTTCTTGGTAAGAATCACTGAGGTTTCAGGAAAGATTTTAGCATCTGTGTAATACTAGCAAGACATTCTAGCACAAACAAAAGCAAGACAATGAAGCCAATGAGCAGAGGAAGTCTTTGGACCTGAATTTAGATCAAGATTTTCTACTAACCTAACTTACTAGATTATATTTACGTCAGGACAGCTACAATATGGACATGAGTAAACTTTTAGACATAAAAATCCAGCCACCCAGTCCTCTTGGTGTTAATTTCATAGATTCCTTAAGCAGTGAATTAGTCATTTATCCATTCAATCAGTAAGTATTTATTGATCACCCCTACATTGTACTGTGCTAGGAACAAGGGGTATAGAGCTAAATAAGACATTCTCTCTTATCTCTAGGAGCTTAAAGTTTCCCAGCGGAAACATATATAAACAACACAACGTCTTAAGGATCATGGCAGGGATATGCACAAATGCCTGTGGGAAGCATAATTCTGCCTGGAAAAATCAGGGAAGGCTTCACAAAGGAAGTGACATTCAAAGAGTCCTCAAAGGATATATAGGAGTTGTCCAGATAGAGAAAGAGAAGAGTATCTTCCTGGAAAAGAGGAACTAGAACAACCAAGGCAGATGAACTGAAAGTGCACGAACATTGGTGGGAGGTGACGGAATAGTACGACTGTTTATGGTGGGGAGGGTATGAAGAAAGGCCTGTTTGCCAAGCCAAGGGCTTTGAACTTGATTCTGTAAGCCATCAACAGCCATAAACAGTTGGGTGGGGGACTTTTTTTTTCTTTTAAAACTTGGGAAATATAAGATCAAATCTGAGTTTTAGCAAGAGCTCTCTGGTAGCAGCATGGAGACAGGTCGTACAAGCCAAAGTCTGAAAACAAGAATGAGGAAGGAGGTTGTTTCAATAGCCTGAGGTGAGAGCTAATGAGGATGGGGATTAGAACCATAGTTGTGGAGACAGTCACCTGCATGACCCTGAGTGTGAATGTCTCCTTCATTCTGTTCCCAAGAGGTTCCTCACTTACTTCACCCTGGTCCCTGCCCTGTTGTGAAATCTTGATCTAAATTACAAGGGAACCTAAATGACAGAGATTCAGCAAGAAAGAAGGATCAAGTGTGAGTCATCAGATTTCAGATGGAAGTTAAAATCATGACCATCCAGGGAAAGAATATAAAGAAGAAAAGGTAATTTAAAAGCTCTAGGGAACACAATCACTTAAAGATGGGCAAAGGAGGTTCCAGCAAAAGTTTCTCCAGTACCTCTGGAATGTTAGCAAGGGCATCTCCTCGATTCTGGGAAGAGAAGAGGACTCTCTAGATTGGTGGGGCATTTAAGGCTTGATCCACATGTCCAAGACAGGGACGCCGTGGCAGAAACAGCCATGTACCTCTCAATATCCATTCTGCTTCCATAGTCATTTAATTGTAGCCTGAGTGTATGGTCTCCCAGAATAAAAGCTACATTTTCCACACTTCCTTGCAGCTAGTGTGGCTATATGACTAATTTCTGTCCAATAGGATGTGAATGGGGGTGATGGGGGCAACTTCCATGCTGTCCCCTTAAAGAAAAGGGCAAGCCCACACTTTCCCATCCTCCTTCCTCCTTCTTGCCTGCTAAAACAGTGAACCTAGCAGCAAGCCACTTGGAACCATGCATATGAGGATAATCCCCTGGGGATGATAGAGCAATGTAACAGAGGGGCCAGGACCCCTGCACACATCATTGAGCATTGCTGCTATACCAGCTTGTAGTTTAACCTTGCTAAGCCACCAGTATGGAGTTGAACCTGTATCCTTAGCCAACATGATGCTAGGACAACGTAGACTTCTTTAGCATTGACGATCCTAAAGCTGCTATAAATCTTACAGTGTTTATGGATGCCATCTCTAAAGAATAGAGCATCATGTCTGGTGTTGGGGTTTGAGGATCCCTCTTGTTCTCCCAAATTCTGAGCCATGTAAAAAATAATAAAAAAGGGTAAAACACAAAGAGACCAAAATATCATGAGAATTATTGATAAAGCAGATGTTGGAGAATATGTGGCCTGTGCTGGTGTCAAGTGAGCTTTCTAACACTTACTTAGACACAATCACTCAGAATTAAATATAATTATCCATCATTCACAGGGACAACTGTTCCACTGCAGACCTCTCCTGTGGAGCTGACCAGAAATGTTATACTAGCAAAGCTCCCTCCACATGGCAGAAACATTAGGACTGGGGAAGAGGGTGCGTTAACTCCTAACATCTCAGGTTCCACCAGGATGGCAAAAGATGTGACACGAGGTCCATGTAGCTTGGAACTAAAATGAGATAAGGTGAACAAAAGATCATCAACATCAGGAAAATGTTAGCTTAAAATTGGCCAGTAATGCTGCATCAACCAAGGTTTTTAGGACACAGGTTGTAGAGATTTCAAAGCCAATATTGAATGGATATTCATGGCAATTCTGTATCAACTCCCCTGCAGCTTCTCCACGAGCTCACCACTTTGGATTTGGTCATTATGTCTCCAGGAAATGGGAGTGGAGGGTGAACCAAGTTCCTTTTGGGGTTTCTATCCTCACATTGAAGAAAGGGCAGACCTTTCCACAGGTCCACAATTTTCACCTGGCTTGTCATGTTACAAGGAAGGACTAGAGTTGATACTAAGGCTACTTCATATTCAAATATAAATTCTTGCAGTGAAGATAAAAAGGGTGCAGTGATCTCCATCCATAGGCTAAACCAGTCATGTTAACAAATGAGTGGTTCTCGATAAGGAGGTGTGTACTGCTACTAGGGGTCATTCAGAAATATTTGTGTTTGGGGGGAATCTGGGGTTGGCACAAATGACTGGAGATAGTACTGACATTTACTGGGCAGGGATGCTAAATGTTTTACATCATATGGGACGCTTCCGTAAATAAAGAGTTGTCCCACACAAAATATTAATTGCGTTAGTATAGATGGATTTAACTTAGAAGAAGCCCTCTGTATGTAACTCATGCCACAATGTAGGAAAGGTCAAACAGAACCCAAATCTTATTTTCCATATCTGTCTCCTCTGTGTACATTTTTCCTTAGTGCGTCTCCCAGGAATGAGGAATTTTAGAAAGCCAGGACTATAATTATTTCTAAGCAGTATATCACAACATTCCTACATTGTGTCTAAATGTATTTATTTGTTCATTTATTTATTCAACAAGTATTTATTGGGCAGCTACCATGAGCCAGACCGTTGCAATAGCAAGATTCTTCTTTACATCTAAATAAAGAAGCCAGGAATCATAAAAATTTATCAGTGAAAGAGAAAGATCTTCACTTTCATTACAAATGTAGAAACTGAGGCCCAGAGAGGCTCCAAGCATGTTCAAGGTCACACGGCAGTACAATAGCGGGGTTAGGGCCCACAAAGGCCAGTTAACTATAGTTTTCCGGTATTTTATTGCTCTGTATTTTATCTCCATCTCTGTGAGATGGAGAGGGATGGTATCAAAGATCTAAGAATGATAATCACTCTACTTTTGGTACATGAAGCTTGGGCTTGCTTCATGGTAATCCCCAAAATTATCCTTCCCAGTTAGAAAAATCAGTGGACAAATGGGACGGTGAATGATTATAAAGCAGTCTTTTTGAAAAATTTGATCATTGCAATTCAACAGTTATTTACTGAGCATCTACTGCATGCCAGGGACTATGCCATGTGCTGTGGAGAATTCCAAGATGAAGGGACTGTTCTTCCTCCCCTCAGGAAAGTTCCTGTGTAGTGAAAGAGACAGATGGCATGCAATACAGTACAGGATAGAATATGATAAATGCCATAATAAAATTATAAAGACCTGTGGGAGCTGAGAGGAAGAGATGAATACCAGCTCCTCCATAAAGTGTTTCCTAATTTCCCCAAATGGAATTTGAAATGGAACTTGAAAGATGGATGGAATGTTAATAAAGGGGGAAAGACCTGCTTCAGTTTCTCATCCAAGGTGACAAATCTCCTGAAGGGCAAAAGAAAAAAAAAATCTGACATCCAAAGATGACAAAAGTAAAGCAAATAAGTTTTTTGATCATTAGGCAGTTCTAGTCGTGATAAACCATTGAGAGGCATCTCCATGGCAGAATGAATTTCAGAGTCCTGGTAATAATAAAATAGCTACTGTGACTACATTTATTAAGTACATACTGTACATCAGACGCTGGGTTCTTCATATGTGCGCACTATCTCATTTAAATCTCAGAACAACCCTGTGAAATAGGTGTTACTATTATCCTCACATTATTGGAATAAATTGTTTTGTAGAGGGGACATGTAGCATGTCTGAAGTCACACAGCTAAAAAGTATCAGGGCTAGGATCGAAACCCATGGTTTGCTGTCTTTAAAGCCAACATTGTGATGTCCCAGTATGTGGTGACGTGATGAATTCTTCTCCTCAAAGTTGTAAAATTCATTCTAGTCTACATTTCAAAAGCAAGTGAAAAGTAGCATTTCTCAAAACGGTGTGTTTAGCCAGCTTGGTTCAGCAAGACCATGTACTTGCTGCGTGACTATGGGATCCTGGGCTACCATGACCACCCCCCAAAAGGCATTTGCAGCAGGGCCTGCTTAGTCAGTAATCTATTAGCCAGATCAGATTTATTGGAACCAATCCCTATGATTCTAAAAACCACTACATACACCCTGGGTCATGGAATCAGAAGACATTCCATGAAATGGAATTTCCATGATTTTATTTGTTCACTTCCTGCTGCTTCTCAAAGACCCAAGTAAACTCTTAACCCTTCATGGAGCCTTGCCCTGATCACAGCTCTCTTTATGGCTTCACCCTTACAGCTCCTACTTCTGATATCATTTATAGAGCAAGTATTCACATTCTGCCTGCTGCAGGAAGAACCCTCTCTCCTCATCGTCATGTGTACTTGATTTCATTTTATCCCGTAAGGGAGAAAATGGTATAAAAACCAACTTCTAGTCCCTCCCTAAACCCTCACAAAGTTTCCCTTCCCCAAAGGAGGGAGAAAGACTTATCTGACAGGGGGGAAGAGGGGTGGGTTAACTGTCAACCACCCTACGTGGATCTGTGGAGGATGCAGGGACGTCGCTCTGTGGACCTACCTCGCCCGGCATTCGGGCGGTGGACTCCCTTGTACTTCCCCTCACATGCAGCACATCGATGGAGTAGGTCTAGTCTCTGATCTGCTCAGCTTTTCCTGCTATGCCTGTGTGGGGAAGTCAGGCGTGTCTGGTCCATGGACCAGGTTCAGGGAGGAGGAGGCCCTGCCATTTTCTCCAACCCAGCCGCATCACTAAGAGGCTGCCAGCGGGTATTGATCCCCAGTTTGCTTTCTGCATATGGTCTCAGCTGATTATGATAAGTAATGTAGAGTTTTTTCCCTAATGTGCATTCTCAATACATTCCTATGAATGAAAGCGTCTTCCCCTACCGGATGGGAGCTCCACGAACACAGAGGCAGTACTGAGTAGTGGGAAGAGCACTACGTGCCATTCTGAAGACCCAGCTGTAGGCCAGGCTCTACCTAAAGCCACTTTCCCTTTCTAAGCCTCAGTTTCCTCCCCCATAAGATGGAGAAGATAGTACTCACGTACTCATGTTCATCTCATGGGAGAACAGTGAGGGTTAGAACAAACAGCAGATGTATGAGCGTAAAATGAAAGGCCCTAAATGTGTAAGGGCTTTCTATTGTTATTGTCATTGTTATTGTCATTATTATCATTATCACCAAACTTTCTTACTAATAGGAAATGGAGCTATCATTTACTAAACATCAATCGTTGTGTCAGATGCTTTAATTACACTCATGAGCCTCTTGGTGTTTGTAAAGCCCAATACAATGGTTCCAAACTTTGCAGCACATTGGAATCACCTCTGGCTCTTTAAAAAATACTGATGCCTACCTCCCACCCCCAGATATCTGAATTAATTGGTAAGGGGTGTACCCTGGCATTGGGACTTTTAAAATATCCCTAGGTGATTAGAATGTGCAACAATGTTTGGACACTGTTGGCACAGTCTTTTGATAGCTGGAAAAGAATAGAGGCATGTTTGGATGAAATCAGATCTGAGGGCTTATTTCTCACCTCCTCATCACTAGGTGGGGGTGTCTGCCCAGTGGCAGTGGCAGGGTGGTCTGAACAGCTGTGGGATCCAACAGTTGGGACATCTCAACTTGGAATAAGAACAAACAAGGGTCAAAGGAAAATAGATATCCTTTTAACAAGCACTGTAGCCCTCTAGTTGACCCCAGGGTCACTGTTCCATTTCCCTTGGGGTGCAGCATTTGTGGATATAACAATAAGGAAGCCCCAGCAATCAATTTAATAGTACCAAGCCCTGGTCTCCCTAATGGAAAGGACCAGAGCATAGCCTGAGGCTAAACCTACATTTCTCCTATTCCCAGTCCACTTTTTCCAGTTCAACTTAATTCTTTAAAGGTCCTCTAGTAAAAACAGTTTAGGGTTTTGTTTTTGTTGCTGTTGTTGTTTTTTGCTTGTCTGTTTGATGAGACAGGGTCTCCTTCTGTTGCCCAGGCTAGAGTGCAGTGGTGTCATCATAGCTCACTGCAACCTCAAACTCCTGGGCTCAAGCGATCCTCCTGCCTCAGCCTCCCCAGTTGCTGGGACAACAGGTGCTCGCCACAACACCTGGCTGACTTTTCTATTTTTTTCAAAGATGAGGTCTCACTATATTGCCCAGGCTGGTCTCCAACTCCTGGCCTCAAGCGATCCTCCTCCCAAAGTGCTAAGATTACAGGTGTGACCTGCTGTACCCAGCCTAGGGAATTTTTCCACTGAAGAATAAAACAAATACAGATCCCAATTTTCAAGTTTTCTTCAGCAAACTACATGTTTCCAAATAATAGTAGCTCCTTGTAAAATTTTATAACTTGTTAGTTCTGCAGGTTTAAACCCACTTCCTTTTAACACAGTTTTCTAAAGAATTTTGTAACACTAGACTCTATAAATGTGACACATTCTCTTTCAGACTCTGCAAACTGGCATCTACTGTTTTAATACAGCTTCATCATTTCCCACATTTTATACGACATTCTAGGGGGAAAGGGTGATTATTACAACACAGGAAGCCTGGTGTCCCAGCGGAGAGAGTTTGGGTCCTTATTTATAGGTAGATATTATTTTCCTAATATTGCAGATAGAGAAACTGCAGGCTCAGGCTAATGACTTGTTGCACAGTAACGCTGAGATCCAAATTCAGGTTTGTCCGACTCCAAAGTTGATATGTGTGTGTGTGTGTGTGTGTGTATGTGTGTGTTTGCCCAGCATATCATGCCACTGCCTTCTATGTAACTTTAACTCCAAAAGAGTTTTTTCCTCATTACGTTAGACAGTATACAGAATGCTAGATCACCCACCTTTCTTTCCCTAAGCCAACTCTTGTCTACATCCAGTGACCTAGTGCTTGACAGTACAATATTTACCACTTGTTTGGTAAGGGTTATGTGAATGAAAAAAATTGGCAACTTTAGTTCATTTCCCAATCTGAAAAATTTCACATTATGGAAAATTCTGGTGTCTTTCCTTAGTAGTGTATTGACACATCAGTAGAGTGTGCCTGTGGGTAAGAATTCCATTTGGTGAGAGGATGGGTTGCACAGACAACTACTGTGGAATATTCTTTCAGGTCCTACAAAAGATCTATTGTCAGCGTGTACGCTGTTCCTTCCTACCTCACAAAGCCCTCGATAGAGCGGTCATCTGAGCTGTAAATGCCATTGTGTCCAACAGTCACCTACTAGAAGCCCTATGTACGAGAATAGCCTCGACATACAAAAGGGCAACCAGAAGTTGCCTTCAAACATGTTAGACCGATTTACTATTTCCTATAATCTGGAAGAATATAAGATTTAGGAAGTTTTTCTAGTGTGAAGACAAAAAGTCAAAGAAAACAAGTGCCAAAAGAACTGGACCATCCCTCGGCATCCATTCTGCCACTTGCTACCACCGTGTACCCCATAATCTTGGAAATTTCCCTTTGAAGATTAGTACGGCTGGTTCTGATATAGTAGGAAGAAATATTTGGCCTGGAAACTCTTTTCCACTCGGACGTCCTGAGCAAGGCCACCTTGAGCCTTCGCTAATCAGAAGCAAGGAAAGGAATGAGCAGGGGTTAGGGGATATAAGGAAAAACCACCGATTGACAGCCTTAAATAAGTGGGGCCAGAACTTCACATGAGGAAAGGAAAGTCATTTAGAGCCATTTTTACAAACTACAGTGTCCTTCCCTTTGATACTTCACAGTTAAGATAAATGTTGAGCACATTCTAGTCCACCTCTAGGTCATGTCAGGCTGACATTGTGATTATTAACTGTTGTATCCCTGCCTCTGGACATCAGCTCTTATCCCCAAAATTGAAAGCAACAGAGACAAGAACTAACGTGAACAGAATGCCTGCCATATGTCAATATTGTTCTGGATGTTTCATGTGCATTATCCCATCTGATTTAACTTAGAACTCCACCACAACCCATTTTACAGATGAGGAAATTGAGCCACACAGAGAACTTATATGACTGATCCAAGATCTCACAGGCTGTAAGTGGCAAATCTGGGCGATACATTCATCTGTGTCTGCTCCAAAGCCTGTGCTTTTTCATTGTATCAGTGTCAATAAGGATTTGTTTTGTTTGAACAAAGTTACCAGAATTTATTCAGCAAAATAAGGGTTGCCATTCCATGGATGACTACCTACCTCAAAGGGATCAAAGAAAACAAACTAAACTCAAAAACACCTGAGGTATCAGAACAAGATACTGCACAAGCATTGGTTCCCTACCTTGGAAGGCCAGCTACTGAAGATATTCAAGAATATGCTGCTGACTGTGAATTCTAAAGACAGACTCTCCAAAAGTATTTCTAGCAGAGGCAGCATCACTGGGGTTGCATTGGTCTTCCATGTAAACGACCTTGAAGAGAACTGCATCCACTTGCATGGGTATTTTAATATGTTTTTAAATATCAGTCCTATTACTCAATACTTGTACCTCCAGGGGAATTGCAAACTTCCATGTCTGGAATGTTATTATTGAGGTGCTTTATTTTGGAAAAGAATGTGTTACAGTATTTTAAACTCATCATCTCCTTTAATCAAGCAATTTTTTTCAATGGTTTTTGGATTTGGGTACTCATTCAGTGACCTCAGGATTGGATCATAAATTGGCAAGATATTCCCTCCTGATATTTTTTGCTTTCATATTGTTCTGAAAGATGTATAACTAACAATAGAATATCAATACTCCGTTTGTCCTTAAATTAGATATTATTTGCTTCCTAATGCCAAAAACCAGGGCTACCTTGAGCAAAAGAAGCATTTTCTAGAGTATCACCTCCCCTTAAAGTCGAGAAGAAGTAAATGAGAAAATTGCAAATTGACAAGAAAAGTCATGGATGTTTTTTTAAGGTCTCCCTTGTTAATACCAACTTTTGCTCCCTTGCACCAATCAAACAAAATTACTGGTCTTGGGGAACCCCCACAAAGCATGAAAAGCCATAACAATATTCTGGGCTAACTGAAACTGGAGATACAAGAGTCGATTAAGATTAATTTCCTAATTTAAAAATTACTTTGGTGGAGTGGGAAAGGGCATTTCAGCCCCGTCACCTCAGCCCACACTCAGGCCCCATGCATGACCGATCTGATTGTGGTGAGTCCTGCCCATCCAGTTCTACAGCAGCTCGAGGGAGCTAGTGTGGCGCTGGGCCAGGGGTGCAGACTGCCACCATGTTCCACCCACTGGTTACATCTTCCTCCAGAGCAAAGATGGAAATCGTCATTAAGTTTGAGTCCCAATCCTACCCCTTCACTTCACTGTTCTTTGAGATGACCTGTTCGTCCTCTGACCAGCAGAGCGGCAAGAAACATCTGCAGCTCACAAGAAACACATAAACAATAGCACTCCCCAGATTAAAGGTCAATAGACTTCCTGATACAGAAGATTCTTTCCCCCTTGCAGGGGGTCTGGTTGCTTTTGCATGCCACTGTTGGAAACTCGATGTTTCTTCTCCAGCCCCTGCCATCCTATTCGGCCCCACTGGTGCAGAGCAGCCATGAGATGGTCCACTATTCTCACCAGGTGGCTCTCGACCCTGGCACAGGAGGGGGCCACCCCAGACACAGAGCAAGCCCTTCCCTGGGCTTCACTTTGCAAAACCCAAGAGAAAGATGCAGAGGGGCACAACAGCTGCAGTGCTGGCTTGTTCTTGACAAATGGGCCTGTCACTCCTCCTATTGATTAGCAATATTATGACATTTCCCTTCAAACACGCAGATGTGGCATGGCCAGTGACAAGGCTGTGGCTCTGGGTGGAAAATAAGGTTTGCCATTGTTTGTGGTCCCCCCCTTCATCTGTTCAGATTCCGAGAGATTAGAAACCCGCGATTCTGATACCATCCAAATGATTTCATTTGAAGAAGTGGAAGTTCTGACCCACATACACATTAATAAGGCATCACGATGAACACGAAGGAGGGAGCACATGGCAAACTGTCCAGGATGCTGCTGAAAGCAAAGAGGTGTCCTCTATGCTTAGAAAGTGGGCCCCTCCCTCTGTCTTGACAGATCCACTCTCCAAGTCTCCTGACAACATAAATCTAGCCCTGGAGGGGCCTGTCATTTCTATCCTGTTGCAGAATATGCATGAAGGGAACTGGCGAATTAGTGGTTCATTGCCTTATCCCATCCCAAAGTGTCTTTAATTTTCTCCTCCTGGCCCTATGGGGCTGATGGTGTGTTAAGGAGGGACATGCACCTAATTTTGTTTTCTTTCCCTTCTACAAAGCACTCACATGACAACAGGTGCCTACTTTAATTTGTAAAGCTTCTATGGGGCATTTTCCCTTAACCTATGCTCAACATCTAGTCCCACGTCAAGAAAAAAAAAAAGTGTTCCGAATAGCAGTCCATTTAAGTAAAAAAGGAAAAGTGCATCTTGCAGTCCAACATATGGTACATTTTGAGGTAAATTACAGGTAATTCACGAACATTTCCAGCAGGGAGATTGCCATCGTGGGACTCTTGTGTATCCATTACGTTCTATTCTCATTTTTGTGGTTAAAGGAATCTCTGAAGCCTTTGAAGCAGAAAAAGCAACACTCTGTACACCATTTTGTCCAGCTCAGGAAAATCATTATCCTGTGAACACATGGGACTGGTCCGGCAACTTGATTTAGGTAAAGATGATGGAAAGCAGTCTGCGAGGGGGCATATGTAGCACGGGTTTTACAATGAGAAAAATCTGCGGGTTGGCAAGTGCAACAGTTAAATAGGAAAATGAAATTTGAGCAAACTAGAAACAGTTCGGCCAACACTATTGGATGAAAGAGGAAGTCACTTGGGGGATGGGAAGAAGAAACAAAGGGAAGAAAAATACTGCCTGTTAGCCCTGGGGGTCAGTGATGTAAATTAATATGAGCTAAATGGGATGTGACCAATTTGCAAGGCATTTGTTTCTCTCTCCTGAGGTGGGAGATCTCTATCCCAAGCAATCAGAACTCTCCTCGGGCTACCCCACAACTAGTCTCTATAACTGAGATGACCACCTCGCCTAATATACAGAACCCTCGTAGCTCCTATTACATCCCAAGCCTAAGAGCCCTGTAAATGTACTCCTGTGACACTAATGTCCTCTCTCTTTGGGACAAAACCTACATGGTGGGTCCTGGCATGTTGGGAAAGATGAAGAGGAGGGCAGGTAGGGGAGAAAGGGAGGAAAAACAAGCACCCTCGGCGTATTTGGCTGCTCCGTATTGTTCGACCAGCCTTTGTGTCTGGACCCCGTTGTGTCTGGACCGCCAGCAAGAATTAACAAGAATTACGCAACTTCCAACAGCTTTGTTCACATCAAAGATCTTCTGGAAGAGCTCTCCAAGTTCTGAGGCTGAGCTGCCCTGTACCTCCCCTACCCTCATCCTAAATCAAGCTTTTATCTGCCTTCTCATCGAAACTGATGCTAAGTGTCTCTGACACACACATCCTCCAAATAATTTGAACTTGATCTGAGGCTTTCAGCCTTCTTGACTCAAAAAAATTGCCTATGATCTGCTTGGCAGCCATCCACCTCAGCATAGGCAGTTGTGGGCAGTGATGTTGATGTTCACGAAGAGCAGTTGCCATGGCAACGCGAAGTTCAAAGGAAGGCCCCTGAGTGGTGTCAGAATAGGGGAGAGTGATAACATAATGAAGGCTTGCGCCTTCTCTTCTCAGGGAGGGACAGGTGCTGGCCAAGGGATGGGCGGCGGGAGGAGGGGGGAGCAGTATAGACCTTTGCTATTACAGTTATGCCTGAACTATGCATTTAATTGGCATTTTGAGGATCTACTAGCTCAATAGGAAGTGTGCATGATAGGGAATTTGAAGACTGCATCTTAGCCTCTGTAGTTAAATAGTTGAGTGACTTTAACCTTGCTGTGCATTAGTTTCCTCATCTATAAAATAACGGGGTTGGGCAAATAAAATTCAACATCTTTTCAATTGCTAAAAGGCTATGATTCAATCACTCAAGGCAATCTGGGGACTTTCTGGATCCATTAGATAGTATTCCAATGCAGATCACATCCTGTTTATCAAGGCATTTCATGATGGAAAAATGGGTGGATATCTGCTGACATTGGGATTTGGACATTCACGGAACAAATGTTTGTTAAGCATCTAGTTAGCTCTGTTCAGGATGCTGAGAGGGTAGAAAAGACAGACAAAGCCCCTGTTCTCAGAGAAAGCACATTCCGGCAGGAGAGACAAATGTTATACAAATAAATACATGATGAATCATTTAATTATGGTTGTAAAAGGGCCACCAAGCTGAATATAGCATGTAACCGGGAAACTCCAGCCAGTCCAGGTGGTCTAGGTGGGCTGAGGAGTGTCAGAGGGGCTTCTGAAATAAGTGGTGTATGAGACAAGAACTGAAGAATGGGTCAGAGTTGACTAGACGGAGGAAGGAAGGAGAAGGACTTGCAGACAGAGGGATGGGCATGTGAAGCTTGGAAGTGGGGAGGAACTCAGTACAGGGGGACTGGGGAAGTATTGCCTGGTCCTGCTGGGGCATGAAGGCCATGTTCAGAGGTTCTGTTTTACGAGGGTTTATGAACAGCATTGGCTACTCAGATTTGCATTTTTAAAAGATCACTCTGGCTATATCATGGAGAAGGATGGCAATTTGGGTGAGGGGGTTGTGGGGTTGAATTTCAGAGATGAGAACATCCTCAGGATGACTGTAAATAACTCAGAAATCAAATTTCTCTTTTATTCCAGGTTACCCATTTTGATAGTTAGAGGCAATTCAAAACGTAATTTCACAATCTTTTCTCCTTTGCCTTGCCTGGGCAGACACATCCAGTAATGACTTTCTTGAACCCCAATTGGTTGAAACTGCCAAGGGAATTTGTGTGACCAATGGTGAATTCTTATTGATCTATTATTCTTCCAGGGTACCTCCACTGGCCTGCAGACATTTCCTGTTTCAAGTGGGGTGGGGGCGAGGGGAAAGTATATATGAAATATTCACTTTAAATTCCAAAATATTTCCTCCTAAAATTCAGAAACGTTCACATAACCATCCATCAAGTGGTTCCCAATAATATATCTACTTTGAAATGGAACAAATCTCAGCTTTGGAAATGCAAAAATCATGTCTGAAAAGAATAATTTTCATACCAGTGCTTATTAGGGGCTTGTAGGTGACAGATTGCCCATCACAGGGAGAAATTCTGAGCAGCCAGATTTTCAGGGTGAGAACAACTCAGGAGTCAGCTAGGGTGATCAGTCTGGGATGCCTGGGAGACAGAGGCACGACAGTGCATGGACAGCCCAGGAGGCCCAGGCCACTTTTTTCAGTTAAAATGTATTGCATTTTTTGCTAATTTCTATGTCCCCTACTAAATGCTTTATGCTCCTTATCTTGTTTAATCCTCAGAACAACCTCACGAGTAGGCACTGTTACCATCCCCATTTAACAGATGATGAGCGGGAGATTCAGAACATTTAACTGACCTGCCCAGGGTGGTTAGCTTTCAGGCCCTCACATGTACCCGCTTTGCTCTATTGTCCAACTGATCCCAAGGGAGAGAAATGAAGGGGAGAAGTTCACAGAGGGGATCCTCCTGCTGCTAACCGTGGCTCTCCCTCCGATCTCATGCGTCCTTCCTCTCTCGTTCCTGCCTCCTCCTTTCCCACTCCTGGAGGGAGGCTGCAGGGAAAGATTTATGAGCAAGGAAAAGCTCTCTAACCCCCTTATAAACTTTATGAGCCATGTGGACAAGTACAAATCAGATATAAACATGATGTCCAGGGCCCGAGTTCTGTAAATAGTGATATCACTGAGGAAAATCTCCACGAGAATTTGTTTCCCCGGGAGAGAACAGACGAGGGTTCTGAAAACAGCGTGTGAAGAATGATGAAAGCCACTTTGAAGTGAGGCCCAGGGCCTGTGGTGTTGTCAGCAGCTCTCCCCCTGCAGCCTTTGGAATTTTAGCTGCAATAAAAAGATACCATAAGAAAACAGCTGGTCAGATTTGTTAACGTAGAAGCAACGCGTGGCCCGGTAGAGAGCAACATGATGGCGGGAAAGCAGGTGTGATGGAGGAGAGGACAGAGGGGTGGCCTTCATAATGGGTGTATTAGGCCCACCAGAGACGGCACCATGGGCATGAAAAGTGCTGGGCAGGCTGCAAGATGCTTCTACTGAATTCTCTCCTTGGGTCCACACCAGCCCTATTGGGTAACTCGGAAAGTATCAGCATACCCATTTTATGGATGGGGAAGCTAGGATTGACTTTGGCCAATGACAAATAGCCAAGCGAAAGCCACAGCAGGGTTGCATTGCCCAGGCAATGTCATCTGGTGACAAAAATGAGGGAAAGACAAGGTGGAGGTTCAGAGCCCAGTTCTCTATCTGCCTAAGAGTTTCCTCATCTGCGATTACACTCAAGAAGGTTCTGTGAGAGAGACGGTTGCTGAGGGCCTGACACCTAAGGAAACGCTAGGGAGCATTCTCACTCATGGATTCCAGCACCATAACTGGGGGCCAGAGACACTTAAGTGAGAATCATATTGCAATAGTGTCATTAAGGTAGATAGTAACCAGCCCCCAAGACCTCTACCTGTTGGCATCTGTACCAGTGTAGCCCCTCTCACACTGTACCAGGGTTGATCTGTGTTATCAACAGAATATGACAAAAGGGATGGCATGTCACTTCTGGGATACAAAAGATTGAGGCCTCATCTTGGTAGCTCTCTCTCTCATGCATGCACACACTCTCTCTCATCACTCGCCCTAAATAAAGCCAGCCTGCATGTTGTGAAGACAGTCATGCAGCCTGTCAAGAGGCTGCTATGGTGAGGAACTGAATTCTCCAGTTAACAGCTAGTGAGGAGCTAAGGCCTTCCAACAACCACAGGAATGAGCTTGGAAGCGGATCCTTCCCCAGTCAGACCTTCGGATAACTGCAGCCCCAGTTGACAGGTTGACAGCAACCTTATGTGAGACTATGAGCCAGAACCACCTGCCTAAGCTGCTTCCAAATTTCTGACCCACAGAAACTGTGAAATCATGAAGGTTTGTTATTTTAACCTGCTAAGTTTTGGAGTAATTTGTTACACGCTGATAGATCACTACTACCTGGTGTATGCCATTACTCTTCTGCTCTCAGGCATTTAGAAGAAATGGCAGAAGACAAGGACTGTTTTAATTTCTAATATTTTATCACTGTTAATCTATGAAAGATGTTTGGCAAAACATTGTGACATTGTGAAGAGTGCCACAAAAGAAATGTTTTCATATATATTAATAGATGACAATATTATCAATGGGACCAAACAGGTATTTCACTAAGAGCTGGGGATACACAAAGCAAAAAGTGGAAACACCATGATGGCAGACAACCCAGAGACCTGAGCTAAACCTTAAGGATGAGTAGGGGGAGGAGAAGGCAGACGAGTAATGAGCAAAAACAACAAGGAGAGAAACAGCAGAGTATATATGAAGAATAAGAAAGCCCACAATATGACTAAAGCAAAGCAGAAAATAACATGAGTCAAATCTGTTTTGTCAAGGGGATGCCAGCCTGGACTACACGAGACAACAAACAGTGATTACCCAGCTAGATCAGTTGCTGCAAGAAAAGATCAAATGCAGATTCACATAGTTAACATACAGCTGTGCTAATATGATAGTCACCAGCCACATGTAGCTATTTAAATTAATTAAAATGAAGTAGAATTAAAAATTCATTTCCTCAGTTGCATTGGCCACATTCAAGTACTCAATAGCCACGTGGCTAATGGCTACTCTATTGGACAGTGCAGATATAGAAAATTTCCATCATCACAGAAAGTTCTATTGGATAGCTTTCATATACAGTAGTCACCAGATAATATCACAAGTATATATTGAAATTTTAAGACAAGATGTGTAACAGATGTGCAAGCAACAGATAGACAATATGCAATGCAACTTTGAGCGGGCAAATGTTGCCTGGGCATCCACACTGAGGTCAAACCTCTGGGATGTCATTGTAATGCGATTTTTCAATGTCACTTCCTTGCACTCTTGGGCATGTACATGTCTTAAAGGTAAATAACTACATAATAATAACTACACAAATGTGCTTAATAGTATAGTTCTGTGTATATTGCTAGATTTCATTTAAAAAAAAATCATCCATGGTGTTTTTTCTCCACTGAAATACTGTTAGTACTTCACAGAGCAGTAGTGCTGTGTGGAACAAAACTGGAGAAATTTTTATAGGCTATGAGGAATTTAAGGAGGAGAGTGGTATGACCAGCTTCACATTTTAATAGCTTTTATAAGAAACATCAAGCAGGATGTTTTTGAGGCAGGGGCTGGTGAGACATGGGGCAAGGAGAAACAATTAGGGCACATTTACAATTGTCCAGTAGAGAACAATGGGGGTCTGAACTAGATAGGGGCCCCGGGTGAGGTCCTGGAGATGCAAAAAGATATCCTAGATGTGGTCCCTGCCCTGAAGATGGCCCCAGTCTCATGGGATGCCACAAAGAAAGGACAGACATGTCACTGTCTAAAAGATGCAGACCCTTGCTACAAAAAGCCATTTAGAGGACAAGATGATGGCTCTGAAGAGCATTTTGCCAGTCCCTAAACTTGTCCCTGGCCTGAAAACTACATCTTTAGAAGACTAATATATTTGGTTAGGTGTTCTATCCCCAGGACTCCTCTTTTCAGGAGGGACAGAAAGGCAGTCTGTGCAGACACTGAAGCCAGGTCATGTGGGTTCAGTCCCACCTCCACTAATTGCTAGCTGTGTCATTTGGACAAGTCACTTAACCTCTCTGTGCTTCAGCTTTCTGATCTGTAAAACTAGGCTATTAGTAGTACCCAGCTCATAGGGTTGTTGTGAGGTGGAATGAGTTTTATGCCAAGTGCTTAGAACAGTGCTTGATACGTAATGAGAGCTTTGTAATTACTAGCTGTTATTATTATATGTTTTCAGTCATGACCAGGTAAAGGAGTAATGAACATATGTGACTGTCAGTTAAATCCAGAGCATGAGGCCAATGGAATTGGGTGGACAGCAGGAAAAGGAGAATGTTTCAGGGGTAGTTGGGGTGTCTGTGATGGGCTTCTCAGCCTCACGTGATCAGATTAGGGAAAGTGTTAGGAGCAGATAGGTGAGCTTTAGTGAAAGAGGTGAGACCAAGAGGTGAAAGGGCAAAGACGCATCTCCCTTATTTTATAATTTCTGGCGACACTGCTGTGGGTGACTGGGGCTGTTAAGATCATTGACTTTGGAGTCAGTCCTAGCTCCACCTCTATAGCTGTGTGACCACAGCTTCCTCTTCATGGAGTGAATAATACCCACATCATCAGGTTATTGGGATAATTAAATAAAATAATTTGTGGAAAATAAGACAGACCATTTATCTACTATCTGTAGATAGTAGGCCAACAATAAATGGTGGTTTTTACTGTATTTCATCATGAAATTGTTGACTGTAAGACACAAACCAATCTCGGAAATACTAATGTGTGAAAAATGTGTCTCTAGAGTGGAAGATAGAATAAAATAGATAAAAGAATAGAATCGAGTAGAATGGAAGGAAGCTCACATTTGCTAAGTTCCTTCTATGTTTCTGGGCATTGTACCAAGAAACATAATATACATTATTCATTTAATTCTCAAAGCAGCTCTACAAAAACTATGTGGCATTATTATCCCCACTTTATAGCCAATGAAACTGAGACCCACAGAATTTAAAGAGCCTGTGCTAGAGCCCCGTCTGAAATTCTATCTCCTGGTAAGCTTTCATTCGGGCCTCTTCCTCGGGCTGGTGTGGGCACGGTGGGGGAAGGCGGAAGAGGAGTGAAAGGGTCACATGGCTGCCCCTCGGCAAATCCCCAAAAGGAAGTCTGCTCTTAACACACAGCATGAACATGTCCCCTTCCAACCTCTTTCCAAGGATGGAAGGAAGTGGGAGATGAGAGCGTGGGTCCATGCAGACGGCTGGCTGCCCTGGGAAGGGGAGGCTCTCCCAGTGAGGGTCAGGCTTCAGCAAGCTCCCCACCCCTACCTGAGGCTCCTCTGTGCAGGCTTCACTTGTGCCTGATGGTCCCAAGCAGGGGCAGGCCAGAGCTGGTCCTCACCACGCTGCCAGGCTTGGCTCCACAGGGCTTCACATTTGTCACGGGGGTGGGAATGGGAGATCTTGATTTTGATACGGAGGAAAGGTAATGCTGCTTGTTTTTCCCAATATTTGTTATGGATCCTGGAGCTCATGGAAAACAAATCCTGGTTGTTCAGGAAAAGAAGATGAACAGTACAATAAAAGAGGCCAGGGTGGGACACGCGGGGAGAGTAGGAACCAGAAAATGAAGAAGTGGAGACACAGACATTCTTACTGATACCATTAGTGCCAGGACAACTGGGGTTTCAGCAACCAAACTAAACAGAGGATGGAAGAGAACATATTTAGCTACCCCTAGGGGATAAACCAGTCATTAAAAATTAGGAAAAAAAAAAACCAAACAGCCATCAAAGTTACATAATACATTACATGATAGCTAACATATATGCTCCAGTTCTGACCAATTCTCATTCTAAACTCATTTAATCCTTGTAACAACCTGCAGGGTAGATGCCACCATTCTCCCCATCATACAGGGGGAAAAAAAACTCAGGCTTAAAGAGATTAAGAAATTTTCCAAAAGTCACATAGACAGGAAAAGGCAAAACATGGTCAAAATCCAGGTCTGGAAGGTTGAAGATCCTCCAGCCCTAATCAGATTGCCAGACTGGCCTCTGACACAAAATTGACAGTATCTTAGGGGTAGACAGAAAGGACTGATTTGGAAACTTTTCTATCTAATCTAGATAAATCAATGAAATGCTAGGTAGATGCTCTGGAATTGATGCCCCATGTGCCTCTAGGATGCAAAAATAAAATAAATAATTCCAATCAGTTATTGAGAACTCTCTATGACTCATGGTCTGAATAGACATGTTGCATACATAATCATCTATGATTTAATATTATATAATTTAACTTAGTAACAGCACTATGAGGCACAGCGGTCCCCTCCTTATCCATGGGGGACACATTCCAAGACCTACAGTGGATGCCTGAAACCACAGATAGTACAGAACCTTATATATACTATGTTTTTTCCTATACATACATGCCTATGACAAAGTTTAATTTATAAATTAGGCACAATAAGAGATTAGCAATAACTAATAATAAAATAGAAGAATTATAACAATATACTATAATAATAGTATGTGAATATGATCTCTCTCTCTCTCAAAACATCTTAATATTTTCAGACTGTGGTTGATCATAAGTAACTGAAACCTCAGAAAGCAAACCCAAAGATAAGGGGGGACTACTGTAGATATTATAGTCCTTCTTTTAAATAAATGAAACAAGAGTTCTATTTGCTTGAAGTATGGCTCAGACTTAGGATTTACACATAGGTATATGTGACTTCAAGGCTCATTCTCTTTCCACTGTGATATACCACCTGACTCATACTATCTGTTAAATGAAATGGTTGTTCGTAGTTAAAATGGAGAAAAAAGGATAGTTCCATCATTTTCTTTTTGGTTCCTTGATTTGTATGTTTACACTTAATATTTATCAAAAAATAATTTGTTGCAAGTTTGTTGGTTTTGTTCCAATACCCATTTCACCCTTGAAAGTCCAAGCAACAATCTGCTAGCGTTGCACTGCCCACTCATGCCTCACATATTTTATCCTAATAATCTTCCTGAAAGGATAATGTCAGCCTGAGTTATTGGAGATAATTTGGGAATGGCCAATCCCCACGTTGGAAAACTGGCCAATTCCATTTCCTACCCAGGGTCGTCACAGCAGACCATAGACCTGGAGGCCGCCCCTCTCCGATTCCCCATGTAACGTTGCAGCCTTTGTTGCTCCATCCAGCTGCTGGCTGCTTGCAGTTTGCCTTAGGCAGTCTGCTGCAATTTTCCATGTCCCAATCTTATCCTCCATTACCAAAAAAGATGGGAAATATAATGGGCTGCAAGAATTCTGATAGCAGATGCCAGACATCAAATTACACAGGTAGTAATCACACAGATTAGGAAACATAATGAATACAATATTCAAGCTGAACACAGACAATGAATTTTTCATTATGATACAAGCTTCTTGTTAATAAAATGAAATAACAATTTTCTCCCTATTAAAGCTCCAGCAATCTCTATTTTCTGAAGGGACACATGTCACCTAGACCTCTGGGCTGAAATGATCTGAAACTCAATGCACACAGGACCAAATGGACCAATAGATATTTTGGCTGACTCTTACATTTCAGATTGTGTTACTATGATTGTTCATTACAGAGTGGTTTGGAAGTTTCACCTAATGTTTCTGAGCCTTTTTCAGGAACAAGTATATTATTCATAGTACGTCGTATACAGAAAGGTAGTGATCTGGGAAGCAGGAGACCTGGGTGTTAGTGTCAACTCCCACTGTTAGATTTTGGGACCTTGGATATATAGAGTGATTTACAAGGATGGAGGGGGGTGGGGTATGCCCCAGGGTAAGCAATAAGGGGGTGCACTGTCTGCAGAAAATTTTATATAATAATTAAACTGACTAGAGTCAGTCTGCTTTTGATTATCATCGCCCGCCATCCATGCTGAGCAAAGTCAGTGATAAAATGCTCCTCCCCCTCAAATCAGTTGTGTAAGTGCTAAGCAATGGATTTTAATAAATAAATAAATATATCTGTGTGCTTCAAATTAGCACATTTTTATTACTTATTTTTAAATAAAGATTATATTCTATGTGTAAGTTAATTTTTAAAACTCCCAGTTACATGGTGGGGCTGAGACCCATGTGAACACAACTACATGCTCCACACATCGGTTTCTAGACTAAGTTTACAGTGGTTTAGCATCACTCAAGCTCACTTTGAGCTCCGTTTGTGTCTGCAGTCCCAGGGTACTATAGACTCTTAAACAGTAGATTTAGAGTAAACAGCGATAACAAGGGATTATAAAGACAAAACACAGAACTTGAGTTACTTCAGTTCTGTCATTCTTTGCGACTACTTGGAGTTTTTATCTAAAATTTACAAGTGTGAAACAGTATAAATTGTGAGATGTAAAATTTTTGTTTGGTAAGTGCAAATTTTAGTTCATTCCTGAAATACGTAACTGAATTTGAATACTATTAATATTTTTAATTTGAAATTTATCCTTCTTTTAAAAATGTGTGTTGACTTTCAAACTAAAGAAAAATCAGCCAAATAATAATGATTGTTGATTATTCCATGTTTATTACTGAAAATAATTTTGTTCTATAGAGGAGGAAGGTGTTAGGAGATCCACTGTGGGTGTTTGGAGTTTGTTTCTTAGATTGGAAGCAGCATTTCCCAAGGAGGGGGATCTGTAGGTCCCCAATTCCCTAGTTCTCTGAGCCCCTCCATGAAATTATGGGTCCAATAGATGTGGGAAGTGCTTTCTTCCCTGTACCCTCTTGGGAAATAAAAATGTGCATTGTTATATTCAAGGCTCTGAGAAATCCCCTGTAAAACAAAACAAAATGTGTTTAACCTAGTTTGTCCCAGGGACCACTTGACCTTCTGGCTTTTATTTTTGAAGTAGGTGTTGGTGAAGGATGGGGGGAGGGTGGCCGATGGCTATTCAGGAGAGAGAATCACCTGTCAACATCCCTTGGGACTGCAGAATGCACTTTGGATAGGCCAAGGGTTCTCAAACGCTGCTCTGCATTAAAATCCCAATGTACAGGCCACACCCCAAACCAACTACCTCAGAACCTCTGGGGTAGGCCCAGCATCCATGTTTTTTAAACTCCCAGGTGATTCTGGTGTACAGCTAAGTTTGAGAACTCATGGGTTCAATCACCTTAGCATAAGTCTGTATGACTCTTTATCCCACCATATCTATCCCCACCATATCCATGCCACACGGACTAGTGGCACAAAGCAGGGATGAAGGGGTGACATGTCCTTTCAGCTTCAGTCAGAGTGGCAGTGTCAGGCAAGGGTCCTGGCCAAGATCCCCACCTCCCAGCCCACCTCGGTGACCTGAACTGGCAAGGCTATCTGGAACCTGTCAGAAAAGAGGGCGCCATTAATAATAATAAAAAACAAATGGCTCCTTTAGCCAAAAACCCCCCAGAAGTTGAAAAATGGACTACTTATGCACAAAGATGGTGCCCAGATGCCTTGAATTGTAAGAAAAGTCGGGAAAGAGAAGAACTACAGCTGGTTCCTTCGTTTCTAGGCTGATTTGCCTATTAACCTCCTGGAATTTTGAGCAGTGGTTCGTTGAGCTTGCTTCTCTCAATAGCCCACACAGGCCCTGCCTCTGGGACACAGTGTGCAATGATTTTTATTAAAAAGTTAACATTTATCACAGAGTTCGGAGCTCCCTCAATATCTTGCTGGAAAGAGAGAAAAACAGCTCAGCTTCAATGAGGCAAATGTCGCAGCAAGATAAATGCTAACATTTTCTTAAAAGCCACTGTAATTATTCAAATAATAACCCCCTTATCCCATCCCTCACCCCCAGGTCTCTCTTTTTTTGCCAAGGACCTGCTCCTACTATTTTTATTCAGCAAAACTCCCCAGGCCACTTTTAGTTTCATAACCTTGTGGGCAGCACCACCACCATCAGTAGGTGATCCAAGAGCTTTATCAGCAGGCAAAATCAAGTCCAGTGTTCTCAAGAACACACTCTGATTAGTTCTGACTTTCACAGACTGTTCCCAAGCTGAGCTGCTATTTTTTGGCAACCAGATTTAGGAATGAGAAACCTGAATTTGGAGGCCATAGAGTTGCTCTGAAAGGCTCTGGTGTTCTGGCATCACCCTATCACATGACAAGGGTCATGATTCCGGAAGAGGCTGTGGAAACAGGCAGCACGAAGTCAAATAGAGACTTGCTTCCAGCCTGAGCATGTCTGCTGAGCACAGAGGCAAGCACTCTCCCTGCCTGCCTGCTTGTTGGGTATGCCCCTTGCCCAATGGCAGGGAGTTCTTGCCTCCTGGACCCTGTTTTAGGCTACCAGCTGCATCCAATGGCAAATACTCCGTCTTTGGAAAGGACATTGCTGTTCATACTTACCTTCAGCAGGTCATATAAATTTGACCAATTAGACTTGGCCATCAACACTGTATGGGCTAAATACCATCCTAATATGGTATCCCATAGGATACCCAATATGTCCTCCTAGTTACCCACTATCTTGAAATTTTCTAGCCTTATGAGTATTTCCCAAAGTGTTTTCTGCAGAATATCAAGAACAGTTATACATAAAAGGGTTTCTGCAATACACAAATTTGAGAAACACTGGGTTAAACAAAATTGAACAGAATTGTTATTACAGGACTTTTTAGAACAACTAGCAAGCATGGTGAATATTCAATAAGGGGCTGGAATAAGAGGTCAGGATAAGCAGCAGTCTCAAATGTATTTGACCATGAAATTATTTTTATTGCAGAATAAATGTTGAAAAATAATGCCTTAGAACTGCAGAATGCTTCTGTTTCCTTATCTGTGAACTGGGAATAAAATAACACCTCTACTGATCATTGTGACTGACTAAATTAGATAAAGTCATGTAAATCACTTAGAACAGCATTTGGCACAAATGTTACTTGTAACCTGAGTTCAAACTCTGACTTCTTATTAGATGTGCACTACTGAACATGTTACTTAGGCCATCAAAGTCTCAGCTACCTCATCTGTAAAATGTGGGTACTGTTAGTTTCTAACTCAAAGTTTTTGAGGATTATATGACATATTGCATGTAAACTGCTCAGTAAACTTTTGGCATAAACTAAGTGCATGAAACCGCAACCTAAGAAAAGCCTTGCTTTGTTTGGCAAAGGATAACTTTGCCCATATTTTCAATGAATTTGAAACTCAATAGGCTGAAACTCAGTGACACTGAAGAAAAGAACACAATTTACATTCTAAAACTTGACCAGAAGTTGGGCCCTATTTTCATCTAGTAATTCTGAAATTAATTACTATAAACCCACAAAATCAAATAAAATAATAAAATAATCTTAAAAGTAAGACTTTATTTCTGAACTACAAAAGGATGAATTAGGAGAAGATCAAAGCTCATCTAATTAAGATTTAAATTACACCATTTATTGAATAGAGATTCTTTTCCCCAGTGTATGTTTTTGTCTGCTTTGATCTTTTTGTCAAAGATCAGATGGCAATTTGAGGATGGTTCTATATCTGGGTTCTCTGTTCTGATCCATTGGTTTATGTCTCGGTTCTTGTGCCAGTACCATGCTGTTTTAGTTACTATAGCCTTGTAGTATAGCTTGAAGTCTGGTAAATTGACTGGTAAAAGTCTGGTAAAGTCTGGTAAAAGCCTCCCAATTTGTTCTTTTTCCTTAAGGTTGCTTTGGCTATACAGGGTCTTTTCTGCTTTCATATGAAGCTTAGAATTATTTTTTCTAGATCTGTGAAAAATGGCATTGGTATTTTAATGGGGATTGCATTGAATCTGTAGATCACTTTGGGTAGTATAGACATTTTAACAATGTTGATTCTGCTGATCCATGAGCGTGATATATTTTTCCACCTGTTTGCACCCCCTGCAATTTCCTTCCTCAGTGTTTTATAGTTCTCCCTGTAAAGGTCTTTCACCTCCTTAGTTAAATATATCCCTAGGTATTTTATTTTCTTTGTTGGTATTTTGAAAGGTATTTGATTTGATTCTCAGTTTGACTATTGTTGATGTATATGAATGCTACTGATTTGTGTATATTGATTTTGTAACCTGAAACTTTGCCGAATTTGTTTATCAATAAATGGTGCAGGGAAAATTGGATGGTCACATGGTGAAGACTGAAACAAGATCCACACCTCTCACCACTCACAAAAATCAACTCATGATGGATAACAGACTCAAACCTAAGGCATGAAACTATAAGAATTCTAGAAGAAAATAAGAGTCTATAAGAGTTGTAAAAACTCTTATAGACATCAGCCTAGGCAAAGAATTTATGGAGAAGACCCCAAAAGCAATCGCAGCAACAACAAAAATAAACAAATGGGACCTGATCAAATTAAAAAGCTTCTGCACAGCCAAGGAAACAATCAATAGAGCAAACAGACAACCTACAGAATGGGAGAAAATATTTGCATGCTATATATCCAATAAAGGGCTGATAACCAGAATCTACAAAGAAGTCAAGCAAATCAGCAAGAAAAATTCAAATAACCCCATTAAAAAGTGGGCAAAACACATGAACAGAAACTTTCAAAAGAAGATAGACTAATGGCCAACAAACATATGAAAAATGCTCAACATCTCTAATCAGCAGGGAAATGCAAATCAAAACCACAATGAGATATCACTTAACTCCACAGAAAATGGCTTTTATCAAAAAGTCCCAAAACAACAAATGCAGAGAGATAGGAACACTCATACACTGTTGGTGGGACTGCAAACTAGTACAACCTCTATGGAAAGTAGGATGGAGATACCTCAAAGAACTACCATTTGATCCCGCAATCCTACTACTGGATATTTACCCAAAGGTAAAAAAGACATTTTATAACAAAGACACCTGCACACAAATGTTTATAGCAGCACAATTCACAATTGCAAAGATGTGGAAACAACCCAAGTGCCCATCAATACATGAGTGGATTAATAAAATGTGGTATATGTACACCATGGAGTACTACTCAGCCATAAAAAAAATGGTGAACTAATACCTCTTGTATTAACTTGGATGGAACTGGAGACCATTCTTCTAAGTGAAGTATCACAAGAATGGAAAAACAAACACCACATGTACTCACCATTAAATTGGAACTAATCGATCAGCACTTTTGTGCACATATTAGTAATAACACTCATCAGAAATCAAGCAGGAGGGCGGGGGGAGGAGGAGATGGGTAAATTCACACCTAATGGGCACAATACATACTATCTTGGAGATGGGCACACTCATAGCTTTGACTCAAATGGTACAAAAGCAATCCGTGTAACCAAAACATTTGTACCCTCGTAATATTCTGAAATAAAATAAAATAAAAGTAAAGATACCGACTGTTGGCAAGAATGTGGAGCAAAGGAAACTCTTACAGACTGCTGGCAGGAGTGTAAAATTGTACAATCGCTTTGGAAAACAGTTTGACAGCTTCTTAAAGAGTTAAACATATACGTACCATATAGCCCAATAATCCCCCTTTTGAATATTTATCCAATAGAAATAAAAACATACTTGTGTGTGTTTGTAAATATATATTTTTAAAGATTTAAATTACAAAAGATCTCTACAGATTTACCATATTCTATCACTCTTTTATTTATTTATTTTTTAAAAATCTGAGCATTTGGGGCAACTAAGGAAAAGGGAGCAGGATTTTTGAAAGCCGCAGCCGATAACAAGCGCCCACAGATACCTCGTACGTTGATTCCGTTCCTCTCACCCAGTAACGAAGTCAATAAGTTCTTGATGAATGGAAAATTTAAAGGGATCTATTGTTTTTACCATTGTATTTCTGGGTGCCATTCCCTTTACTTAAACCAGCCCAAATCTAAATATAGTACTGCCAAAGCTGATTGGAAAATGACAATTATAGGTTAAGCCATTTGAAAATTTTAATATTCAGCCATTTTAAGCATAAAAAACAGCAATTACACATAGCCAGATTTTCTACTAAATTCACATTTAGGCAATGATTTGATAATATTTTCCTAAGCTCTTAAACAATTATTTTAAATAATCAAGAGGAAAGAAACCTATGTCCTTTTAGAATCAGACAAAGCCAAGCAGTGTGCAAGACAGGACTCGACTCCTGTTTCATATGTATTGTGAACAACTTGCCGTCTGGTAACATTTTTCTGTTCTATTTTTAATGGCTATAAAGTTTCTATCACATTCAGTAATTATCTGCAATCTCAAAAGGAGAAAGGAAATTCCATAATAAGAACTACATGAAACATTGAGTGTACAGGTGCCAGAAAATATTGTTTTGTTTAGTGGAGATGAGATTATAAAAATATGGCTCTTTATAAATGCATGTTCTCAAGTTTATTTATAGACACTATGACACCCACTCTTAAACTCCTTGTTTAATCGCTAACAGAAACTTATTTCTAAAGGGAATTAGAGTGGTGAAAATATGTTTTAAAGTGGCATATTCTCTAGAGCAGCCTCATTTTTTTCTTACTATTATCAATAACAACTACCAAGGAAAAAAGAAGTCAGGAGGTAATTTAAGCCACAGCAAACAAAAACATTTTAAATTTCTCAGGGGCAAGCTGCACTGCATCTTGAAGGAAATTGGAAGGAATATCAAAGAGAATTTATTGTCTGATGACCACTCCGGTTATTTAGTGAAAGCTTCGAGAGAAAAACACAGCAGCAGTTAAGAGAGCTGATGTAAACTTTCTTTAAGGGAGGGCAACAGAAAGAAGGATTCAGATTTCACTAATTTTATGCTTTAGGACCATGGATACCTTTGATAACAAGCAGTTAATTCATTGTTGCATTTTTAAGTAAGTCATATCAAACAATTATAATAGGTTATTATGATTACTGTTGAAAGGGCAAAATACTAACCTCACTAATTGTGAATTTCAGTCAATACAGTTAAGAGCATCTACTACACTAACCATTCACAGTAGAGTCATTAATAGTTGCTTTTTTCCACTTATGGATAATGTCCATCAACTGGATATTAGAAAAGTAAATAATGCTTTTCTGTCTTCTACAAAGTACTTTCCCAAAAGGATAAAATAAATCTAGGATATAAAATACTATTTTACTTCTGTCAAGGTATCTACAAATATACAGCTATTTATTTGAGCCTTTTCATTATCAGATAGAGATCTCATTAAATAAATGAAGTAAGTTAACCATCTATATTTTTTGCTCAAATCTCAGTGTTCTAAGTTTATGTTCTCCCTGAGAGGTAGGCCTACAAGAGTTTATTCCAGAAAGGACATTGAAATAAATGGTTTTGATGCAAAATACTAACAGTGGAAAAGTTAAACATACTCACTTGATAAATAAAAGGAATTTTTGATGCTACCCAGTCACTTTTAATGAAAGGGAGGTAGACAGAGAGAGAAAGTGAAAGATGGAGAATATGCACACATTCCTCATAAACTGACTTTGGACTTCTTGGCTTAATTGGTAAAGTAAGTGGGGTAGGCATTTCTTTGTTCCTGATATAGGCACTGATTACAAAATAACCCACCAAGGCCACCCTCATTTCCACTGAATGCTTGGCAGCTGTGGAACTTAGAATCAGCCTGGGAGGGCTTCTCATTTGAACAAGATCCACTGCAGAAGCCCAGACGGGTGAGACACTGAGGCTGATGGCCCTGTGACATTTTAATGCATTGGGTTTTCTCCCGCTGACCCACGACATGGGTAAATAAAGATAACCTTCACCAAGAAACACAAACCGCTTCCCTCCCAGGGCAACACTGGGGAATTACAGCAAAGAGAGCAAGTGTCCCGCTAGCATGAGCTGCCATGATAGTGAACGGGAAGAGGGGGTAGTTCAGAGCCACTGGTGAGGAGTTCTGGAAGCAGGAGTACTGACAGCAGTTTTCTGAGCCAGGCTGGGGAAAACCCTACACAAAATCTCTTTGTTATCCCATTCAAATGAGTGGTTTTCTCAGTTTTGTTTCTCATTAAACATTTTGAAAGGAATTATCCCAAGTTTTGCCTATTTAGTTGTTTTCGTTTTGTGGCTTAATGCACATCACACTAATAAAAATCACACCACATTAAACAGGCTGTGTTGAGTATGCTGCGGTTAGTGTGACTTTACTGGTGTTATTTTAAGTGTCTGTTCTCTGAATTCCCTTGGAATTTATGCTGTTAATTCCCACAAATACGAACAGACCTCCCAAGCCCGTAGTTACACACTCTGTATATTTATTAGGAGGCAACTTCACTTCTAGATGTTGCACAGAGGGCTGTATTTCTTCCCTGAATACTTAAGTTCCTGAGCACACTTGTTTGAAAATGCCTCTTAAAATACATGGTTTAGCTGGATAGACTAAAAGTTTTGTGTAATCAGACAGAATGTTTAGAAAACATTGTTTGGGGAGGGAAATAATGCTTTAATGCTACTTCCAAGAGAATAAATAATACAATTCCCCTTCTCCAGGGTCACGGGTATGCTGGCTTTAGTATTTCTAATAAAACAAGGGAGAGACATGATCCTCAGAAAGGAATGATACAAAAACATCAAATATTAACCATTTGCCCTGGAAATGTGTACAGGGACCCAAGTCAGGTCCTTTCACTAATACAACAAATATTAAACTCACCACTTCAAAGGCTTTTCAGGAAAAAAGATAAGATTGAAATCAAAGAGAAAAATCTCTTGCTGAAGTTTGTGGCTGTATGCCTGAAGAGAAAGTTTTCACTTTGTCAAGAAAAGTTTTCACCTAATTTTTAATGATTAGAATTTATTTTATACTTAAGGCTGAGAGGGTTAGCATTCTTCCCTCTTTAATTTATAGAATATTTGTTTGGCATTGTTTCTTATGTTTCAACATTATAATTTTGTACATGGCACTCCATTTACAGTAAAAGAAAGTTCACCCCAAACTGTGATAGATTTTTAATTTGTATAACAATTGCTTTGTAGCAGTTCTGAATGAACTGAATATTGTCGAAAACAGGGGTCTGATTTTTTTGCAAGTTCTTGATCTATTCTGATTTATATTGCTTAATGAAATCTTCCATGGATCCTGATAAAATCATAGATTAGAAAATATACGCCTATTAAGGTTTCCTGAACTTTCATTTCCTCCAAATCCACAGAAAACTAGTAGAACAGGGAGTGGAATCACTGGTGAAGTAGTGTCACCTTCTGGAAGTTTTCAGAATAGCAGCTATAAGTTCCTGTGTTTTACAAAGGTGAGCTCTTTTCAAACACACATTTATCTTTGGCGGAAAAAAATGTCTTTAGTTTATCTAACTATCCTAAGAACATTCAATGTAACACTTAACCCTTTTCCTGTGGTGTTGCCTCATCAGAGAAAGGAAAGATTCATTCCACATTGGAGACAATGCTTTTCTAGACATCTGAAGAATGAATGAATCATCATTTATACAGAGGGATTTAGCATGAAGGGAAGCTGAATTCCAAAAGTTTAAACTTGGAAGTTAGACATATGTGGTTAGTGCACATGTGTGTGTCAAAGGACGTTAAAATTTCTCACCTACAAAACAAGAGTAATAGTTGTATCTACTTCACAGGGTTATTGGAGGGTTAAAATGAGACAACGCCTGTATGTGCTTAGCACAGTGCCTGGCACACAGCAGCAATCAATAATGGAAGAGATTATTAAACTGATATTTATTTAACCTATTAATATTCATAGGGTTGACAAGGACCTCAAGACGTCTTCATGTCGAGCCCGTCCTGGTAAGAAAGCTTCCACACTTTTCTTTAAAGTCATGAGAAGAAGAGGATACAACATCTCCTTAGTGAAGTAATTCCCTCCCTGCTCTCCACCCACTACGGTCTGGCCTCATTATCACCCACTAGCCTCATGTCTTTCACCTAAACTTTCCACCCACAACCCACAGGTCTACTTCCAGCCCCCAAACTGGTCACTTGCCTCCTGTCTCTGTGTATTTCCTCATATCATCCCCCTTGTCTGTATGTTCCACCTCTCTTTGCCTATTTAAGCCCCACCTTTCTTGGAGGCTTAGGTGCTACCTTTTCTTCTTCTCTCTTCCCTCCCACCGGTTTCACATCTGGAAAGTGTTAGTATGGGGGGCTATTCCTTGAGTGCAAAACTCCTGAAGGGCAGGTACAAGATGCTAAACATTGTTGTACCCAGAGCAGCGGCTAGATATTTGTTTCATGATATTAATCTCTACAATGAAAATACATGTCAATATCCACAACTTTACAACCAAGATAATCTGCCAAACATTTGACTCAATTTGATCATGCAAATGAAACCTAAACCCCTGACCTAAATTAGACAACTGTTCACAAATTAGCAAACATAAGGGCTCAGCTCCTGGGCCACACTAAAAGGAAGATCAGAGCAGTTTTATTTGTTTTATTATGGATATAAATAAGTTGGTAGTAACATCTCATCCTTACATAGGATCTTTTTCCCCCTGAGTAGCCCCCATGTAAGGACTTACTCATGAATACTTACTTACCATCCCAGCATCTCTCTGTGATGGTAGACAAGGCACCTGGAGACAGGTGGGAAACCCCAGCACAGGATGAAGCCTGGGGTGTGGACGGGACAGCTCTGAGTTGGAATCCTGCTCTACTATTTACTAAGTTGTTTCAACTTCTCTGACAGTCATTTTCCTCCTCTGTAAAGTGTTCTTAAAAATACCTGTCCCCGTCTCTTCTCAGGGTTGCATGAGGAGGACATGATTTGCATGGTTCCTTTAGCACACAGGCAAAGGGCCAAACAAGAGTGCCAGAAGAGAGCACAGGCATTTGAGGGTCCCTACCACTGCATCTTTGTCCATCATTTCAGAATTCCCTACCAGTCTTTTTTTTTTTTTTTTAAATCCAGAGGTTTAAAGACGGCTTTGTCCTAAATCAACCAGCAGAGGTCACTCAAGGACAGACTGAATTCTGACTGACCCCAGGCCTGACTTCTGAGTTGAGGACTGCATGATTGTAGTTAAAATAGCATAATGTTTTATGGTAACACTTCACTTTTAATATTATTACTCTATATTGTCCATTGAGAGCTACACTGCGGCAATTTGATCAACGTTCAGCTTATGGAGTTTTCCTCACTTAAATTCTTTGTGAAGAGAGACCCAGCTAAATATCCTCAGGCTAGAGAAGGGGGAAGGATGGGGAGTATAGAGAAAGGACAAGTTAATGACATAACACTTTCAATGACATAAAAAAAAAAAAAAGACTAAAATGATGATCAGAGCAGGCAGAAAGAGACCTGGGCCTGCATCCTAATAAGCAAAGAAGGGGTGGCTAATTGGAGGTAAGAAAAGAGCAGGTTAGAATCTTCTGGGTGGTCTAGTAATATTAGGAAAAATGGAAAGTCCCAACCCTTAAAAATGTCTGACATGGTTGCAATATATAGGTATCAATTTACTAAGGCTACATAAAATGAAACATAGAAACGTTATAAATGCCACGCTTTGTGATTCAGATTTCCTGCTGACAAATAAGAGACATATCATACATTTATATAATGCTTCATAGTTTAAAAAACACTTTCATATCCATTACATTATCTCACCTTTAAAATAACACCAGGAGTACACAAGGTCACAGACCTGTAAGCCTCATGGCAGCTGCCACATCCCATGGTGTTTTGAATCTGCCCCAGGTCACTGGACATAATAGGCACTCAGTAAATATTTGTTGAATGAATAATCAAAACAGATAAAACTTCAACATCAATTATCTATTTACATACAATTTTATTATCTGTGTAATAAATTTATGACACAAATTCATCAGCACATTTTGCCAACATTCTAAGTTGCAACAATATTTAAATGGGCTTTAGTTTTAGGTACCCATAAAATTGGTGAAACCTAGTGAGGGGTCTTGGTGTTGCTACCTCTCTCTCTGAAGCCTCAGGAAACTAAAAATTTTGCAGCGGCCTTGATGGCTAGAAGGCAGAAGATTCTATAGCAGCAGATGTCAAGGTTCCTGCAGAATTTACCCCAGGCCACACCTCATGGATGACCCTCTCTGTTCAGGGGCAGGGGTGGGCAGGAGATATCCCATCTACTGCAGCACTCAACAGAATAAATAGAACCAACCTGTAAAAGCAACTGGCAACTGGACTGCACGTGGAGGTGACTCAGAAGAATTGAGCAAGCCAAAGTCACTGGGGTTAAATCAAGGTTTTAAAAATCACATCCAAAAAGGGCAAAGGCATTCCTGGTAAAGTGTACAGAAGTGGGAAAAGACAGAATGATTAATTGTCTGCAGAGTGTCCCAGCAAATTTGCGTGAGGAGTAAAGATAGAGATCACTTGTCAGACATGTGGTAATTTAAATCTAATTATTTAGATAGAATTGTGAATCATAGATTATCAAGTTTTTTTAATCTTTGTATAGTCAGTGTTCCATCCATATTCATTCGAACTGAATCGGACAAGTGGGCAATTCTAATTGTTCAAAATGTCTTCCTTTAGATTTTTTCAAATTTTGGCTCCTGTCAAAGTTCACCTGTCAAGGATTACTCTGAATAACTCGAATCTTCCCTCTAAGTGGCAGCCCTTCTAATGCTTGAAAACATTGGTCCTCACCTTACTCTTATGTCCTCCAGAATAAACATCCTGCGGTTCTTCAGTGTTTCCACCTGTCATGCTGCCAGATGGCTCTTGTCATTTGGCCAATGACTCTCTTTAAAAAGAAGCCCAACAAGAACATCCAAAACTATGTGGCCTTAATAAAGCCAAGCCTCATCTTGTGAGCAGTTCATAACCACCACTAAGTTTGTCACCTCTCAGCAGTGGCATCCACTTGTCTCTCTGGTCAACCTGTGATGACATCTGATTTTGTAGCCCATTTCCTTTATGGAATTCCAGATGCACCAACCACATAATCCATTTTCACTCCCATTCTCATAAGGAAGTGACTGCTGCCACCATTTTTCAGGGGTTAGTGGGGATGGGATAGAGTAAAAAAAAATTGGAGAAAAATTGAAACATAAGTGTGGGAAATTATTTCCCTGGCTGACACTCTTATCCAATGGCCAGGGAACTGATAACATACATGCCTCCCAACTTCTTGCCCAGCAGGACTTACTTTTTCTTTAAATGAGACCACACTGAGACAGAGTCTCACAGAGAGACAGAGTCTGGCACAGAGAGTCTCACACAGAGACAGAATCTGGCAATCCGAGATGAGAAGGAGAGAGCCTGCACCTTTCCTGTACCCCGAGAGGTGACCTGGCCTTCCTCTTTGTGCGTGGATTTCACCCCCCACCCAGCAACAATCTACCGCCTGCCTCCCAGCTGGGTCAGAGAGAGAACACTCTGGCAAGGGCGATCTGGCCACCAGGTGTTTGTTTTATTTGCCAATTCCCTCTCAGCGGTAGCCAGGGTGTGAGCTGTGTCACTGACGGGCATAGATGGATAAGTACACGCTGTCATTCATTAGGGAAGGAGGAGGCAGCTTGTGCCTTGGAGAGTGTGGGGTTTTGCCCAATGATTGAGGAGCAATGACGGGGGCCTGAAGCTCAGAACAGAGGCCAAGCACCTGCCAGGGTTAGTCCACTGCAAATCATTCGATTCCTGCGTAACCTGTACATTTTACATGAAATGTAGGAGGCTTAGGAAACAGTTGGGTTAAGAATCCCAGCCACCCACACACCAACATCATTCTCTCTCTCTCTCTCTCTCTCTCTCTCTCTCTCTCTCTCACACACACACACACACACACGCACACACAATGAAACCTTCCTTATAGGAGGAAAGTTGTAGTTTTCAATATTATGCCAGTCTCACCCCACATGACTGGCACCGCCAGGGAAGGGCAGATTTCTGCCGCCACCATGGTGCCTGGATAACTGGCCACTGTCCTTGCAGCTCCTGACCGAGTGGCTAGCCCGAACCCTGGGTCTGTGGGCTAGCTGCCTTTCCCGGGTAATGGAGTATGTATGGCTGCAAAGTGGTGATTTTCTAACAGAGGAACCGAGAACGAGGAGCTGGGCCCTCAGCTGCGACTTATCCCACGGCTAACCCCCGCCTCCATCCACCCCCCCGCCATCCCCGGTCACTTTCCACTCTCCCAGGACAGCCTGCATTTTAGCTGAATGTAATGAAAGAAAGTTGGCCCCAAAGGTGTCTCCAAATGTCTCTGCCCAGAACTAGAGAGAATTTTTTTGGCAGAACTTCCAAGGTACATGCAAACTCCTAACGGGGTTTTGGCACATCACAAATAATTAGGCGACTGCACTCCATAATCAGCCCAGGGGGACGGGGAGGCCATGCGCCTGCCAGATTTCTGGTAAAATGTTGCTTTGATTGGAACTAGGTTTCTTTCCTTCTGTGTCCCCAGGTCTCGAGTGAGGCTGGAGGGAACGCCAGACCTTCTTATTTGGGGCAAATCCGACCTATCAGTCTTTACAGAGGGACTTGAAGCTGGCCACCACAGTAAGTCTATGAGGTCTCCTAAATCCACTGGAAGTGCCTGTAGAGAGAGAGGGACATTCGTGCTTGTAGGAAACGGCCCCCTTTCTGTTTTGTTCCAACTGTGCGGAAGCTGTGAGGCCTGGTGTTTGATCAGCTGTCTCAGCACGAGGAGAAGTGAAACTGAAGCTCTAAGTTGCCTGAGAATGGAGTGGCTTCCTCTGGCTCGAGGTGACGAGGATGACCCACAGTTTCCAAGGGGGGTCCTTCCCGGCAGGGGTGGGCGTCTGCCATCTGTGAGCCACTGGGTGTGCCTCGGCTGGGTGTCTCCAAGGGCCAGCCCTGAACCGAGGCCCACCTGGGTTCCTTGGTCCAGGGCCTGTCCCCGGAGGCCAGGCTGTGTGCACGGCCCAAGTCAGCTACAGACATGTGAAGGCAACTGCATTTGGCATGGGTGGACTTGCCCGGAAAGACACAGTTCCTCCACGCACTCCCCAGACGGCGGGAAAGCCGGGGCTCTGGTAGTCCTCCACGCCCGAGCCCTGCAGGTGTGGCGGGCAGGCAGGCTGCCCCCTGGTGGAACTCTGGCACTGACAAAGATGGCAGCGGCCGTTCAGCTAATGGGGAAACGCTTCCAAAATGAGCGACAAGTCAGTTTACAAAAATGGAGAAGGGGGAAAAAAATCTATTAGGTTGCAATCTCTTGTTGGGAAATGCTTTCCTAAAGGGAGTTTACATGCCATGGAAACAAATCCCTGATGCCCATTTTCAGCTTATTAGCGCTAAATTGGCCACAGCAAATGAGCTCTGCAATTGTCAGTGACCTGAGGTTTTATAAGCACACTGGGACTGTTTGCAGAGATTTTACATGCGCCCCGCGGAGCAGCAGAGGGGAGGAAACTCGACCCACTACTCCCACTTCCAAAGCCCAGAATAGCAATAACTCTATCCCCTCTTGCACCCTCTGCGCAGGCATCTCCTGGGGCTGAAGCCTTCCTTGACATGTTCGCCCTACTGCTTAGCTTTATTAAAAAGGGAAGAACAGGAAGTAAAAGCCAAAATTTACAAGTTCTACTTGGGGAAGGAACCTTCATTTCAAACCATTTAAAATGGATTTGGAATAGCCCTATCCTGGCAGAGAAGTGGTGAGGGCAGCCTATAAAACTCAGTGAGAAGGAAAAAGAAGTACCCAGTTCCAGCCCTGCAGGGGAGCCGCGCGAATGACTAGCGGAGTGAACAGAAAAATACCCTTTTGCCAACAAGCCCACAGCTCCTCGTCGGGAACCAGGTCCACCTCTGCCTTACGTTATCTTTTATCTGCTTCTCTCACTAGGGTCTCATCCTTCCTGCAGTTCACATGCTAGGAGCAGATCGATGAGAAAATAAAATATTTGCGTGCATGACTAATATAATCCAAATCTGATCAGTTCTGTGAAGGAAATAAGCAGGACGCTTAAAAGGAGAGTCATGTGGGAACCTGTACTTGGAAGGTGGGGGGGAGGACGTGCTTCAGTGGAGACCTCAGAACACAAATAATGAGTCTCTGAGAAGCAGGAGCAGAAGGGTGGGTGTGGGTGCTTCAAGTAGAGGGACGGTGGGCACCAGGTGTGTGGGGCAGGTGTGAGCTTGGGGTGCTTCGGGGAGCAAAAGCAAGCCAGCAAGCGAGAAAGAGACAGGTAAGTTGTAGAGGCAGGTAGGGGCTCAAACATGCAGAGCTTGGATACAGGCTTCAGATTTTATTTTTTAAAATTTCCTTCTTGAAACTCTCTTTATTCACATCTGGAAAATAACAATATCCTAGTTCTTCTCCTAGCATCCTGGCCAGGCCCTGGCTTCCCTTGCTAGCTCATCATGCTCTACATGCATACAAACTATTGATTCTTGGCCATTTGCTCTTTCTTTCCCTCTTCTCTCTCCTAAGAACCCAGCCACTCTTGCAGCATCCTGTGGCGTAACAGACTCCTATGTGAGTGACTTTCAAGTCTGTCTTTTCTTCCAAATGCCAGTATTTAATTAATTGATACAGCAAACATTTACGGAACATCTACTATGTGCCAAGCACTCTCTTACCTGCTGGGAATATTTTTAAAAATTAAATAAAGCCCCTGCCCTGACTCCTTAAATTGGGGACTAGATATTAAGGGCACCTGCAGGAGTAGAAAGGAATATATCACCCATCATAGGGATTTGATGAGATGACATTTGAGCTGGGTCCCAAAGAAAGAACAGAAGATTTCCACTGAGAAGAAGGGGCTGTTGGGGGAAACACCAGGACAAAGAAACAGCATGCACAGGCATAGAAGAGGAAATGATCTTTAAGGGACTAGGAGTAGTGCTTTGTATCCTCCTTACTAGGTGCACTGTCCCCATCCTACATTGAACCATCTCTATTTGAGAAGGAGAGTCAGACGACTGGAAAGCAGCACTCACAGGTGAGAATGTGGTTTGAACCTGGGGAAGCACCAAAAAGATTGTGGCAATGATCCCATGATCGGATATCAGGATAAAGCACAAATGTGCAAAACTGAGAAATCGGAGTCATGAATTAGGTGGACATCCTGCTCTTGCTTGTTATTAGCACTATCCTAGAATGTTCTGGTGCAGGAGTGAGACCCTCACCATGAAGGGGAGTAAAATATGGGAAAAATCCACTCATGGGAGTGTTTAACAGGTGCTTCCATACTCGGAAAATAGCACCTGTGGGGAAATACTAACAAAACTGGGATTGTACAGCTTGGGGAAGATGGGAGAGTAATTACATGGCCACAATATATAAAAGGCTTTCCTATGAAAAAAGATAGTTAATCTTCTTTATATTTTATTTTCACTGGAGACAGAACAGACGGAAAATGGTTTACTTGAAACCAAAAAGGTTTTGATTATATATAAGAAAAAGTTTTCCAGACAAGGAGGTCTTTTAAAAATATGGACAATGCTCCTATCTCTGGCCTAATTTATGGGTGGATTTACCTGAAGCATGTTGAAACAGACCTGGTAACCCCCTCTCAAAATAGAGAGTTTGATTCCTGGATGGAAGAGGTCAAATTGCCTATGAATAATCCAGAATTGACCATTTCAGCCCAGAGTGGACACTTCAGATTCTTCAGCCAGAAATAGTTCTTATCTAAACCTTGTTTATTCCATACTTGCTCACATTCTCTTCCTTAATTCTCAACTAGTTAGAGCAGATGAAACTGCCAAATGGACCCTGCTTCCTTCTACCTTTCCACTCTATTTCAGACTGAGTCTACTGAATAGTTGATATCATTTACTGTCTTTACTGGCATTATCAAAAGCTTTTTTTCTTAGTTCCTAAGAAAAGTTCCACCTATTTGTGCTTTAATTGCTAGCCCTTATTGCCATGAGAGACAGGATTGTGCAAATTGCCTTCTATAAACTTGTTCAATAAATAAAATTCAAAGCCTTTCTGATGGAGGTTTGAGGAGGTCCAAGAGCTGACAAGGTAGCTTCCTCTTCTTTCTTCTATAATTAGAATCTCTAATCTAATTATAAAAAGTAGAAGGCAAGAAATTAATTATTTGCCCAGGGAGTCACTAAAAGTCCATTGCAGGGTTGAAGGTGGAACTGATCTATCCCTGGAACGTAGGGAACTTTCGAGCTTACATTTGAGGCCCTGTCAGCAGCAGTCCAAACGATATACTTATCTGGGCTGAAGACAATGAGGGGTACTTTGTATGTCTTTCATTTCATACAACCATACCCCGTTCATTCTCTCCCATCTTGCATTTCCTCACTCCAACAGCTGTGCATTGGGGAGAGGGTGGGCTGTTCATCTCCCTCAACCAGAGGGCAGTCCTGATCATGATCATAACACATGCTCAGTGAATCTGAATTGGGACTCTTGCCTGAGCCCCAATTGGTAGGCTGCTAGAGTGCCAAGCACTGCGGGAGACACCAGATTCCCGGCACCATCCTGTAGGTCCCACTAAATAGACTTGCCACTTTGACCATCAATCAAGCCGCAAAGCTGTCCAAGGCTCTTTTGCTCTTTGCGGGAAAGCTATGGTGCATTAGAAGCTTCCTCATCACCAGCCTGAATAGAAGCTACTCATTTGTATCTAACTTATTTTTCAAAACTACTCCAAGCTTTCCAACTTCGATGTCGAACTATGTTAACAATGGCTGGCTTGGAAAGTCCCTGTAGGATTTGTAAGAAATTAATGTTACCCTCCTCTCAACAGAAAGCTAGGGGTTTGCAAAACACACCATATGCTTGTCACTTTGCCAATGAATCAAGATGTTTTTGCAGCCTTCTGAGTCTAAATAATTAATGGTAATGTCTAAAGATTACCCCAAGGTTCAGGGAGTAAGGATAGGGCCTTTGCAGTGTCCAACATTACTCAACCTCAGCTCAACCCAATATTTCATGTGATAAATGACCACCCCCCCACACACACCCCGCTTATCACCATTGTTCATTCCCTTTGCTTTTTCCCTTCCTCTTCTTTCTTCTATAATTAGATTCTCTGGCTTTCTTCAAATAAGTGCTGCTGCCTCATCCCAGCCCTCAAATAATACACTTCTACCCACGTTTCTCCAGCTTCCCTAAATGGACAAGCATGTGCATCTAATAGTTTATCCTTTAACATTAGTGCTGTTCTTATCAAGAGATTAATTTCCTTTCAATAAGCTCTCACCAACCAATTAATCCAAGCCAATGAATCAAGCTAAATAAATCAATAGCCCAGCTCATTTTGATGATTGTAGAGATTACAGGGTTTTCTAAAAATTTTTAAAAGAGTAGATATTAAGTTCTTGCTCTATAAAATAAAAAGGCATGTTTGTGGTCATTTTAAATATTTCCTCTTAACCAGCAGAACCCTTCTCTGACTTTATGAACCTTTGGAAAAAATGAATCTACATAAGTTAGTACTTATTTTTGATGTATCTTTTCTATCATTTTAGCTTGTCAAAATGAAGTGCTGTTCAGCCCTCACCTGAAGGGGCCATTATATTATTTCATTTTAAAATTTTACCTTTAACTTATAGGTAACAGTCTACTGTCAAATACTATTAAATCCCTTCATGTATGTAAGAACCTTACCATAGTTTCAGTCATTCGTCCCCACTGTGATATTTTAATTGAATAAAATAGAAAGGTTGTAGAAGATGATAAGAAGAAGAGTTCATTATAATGTATTAATAGTATTTCCTGTATGCTATTTAATAGGAACTTTAAAATACTAAATGCTTTACAATTGTTATTTCATTTGATCCTCAAGAATCATTTCTGGATGAAGAAACTGGGGGACTTAAAAAAGTTTCAAAACTTTTGCCCCAAGTCATGGAACTAGTAAATCAAAAAGTTAAGAGTTTGAACTGGAATGTTATATAATTGTCTTTATCTATTTGAGTTGGTATAACAGAATGCCATAGACTGGGTGGCTTATAAATGACAGAACTTTATTTCTCACAGTTCTGGAGGCTGGGAAGTCTTAGATCAAAGCACCAGCAGATTTGGTGTCTGGTGAGGTCCTACTTCCTGATTCATTAGATACCAGTATCACATAGCAGAAGGGGCAAGGGAGCTCTTTGATGTCTCTTTTATAAGGGCACTAACCCCATTCATGAGGGCTCCACCCCCATCCCTAATTGCCTCCCAAAGCCCCCACTTCCTAATACCATCACATTGAGGGATAGGTTTCAACATATGAATTCTGAGAGGACATTCAGTCTACAGCATTAGAACACAAGATTCTTCTATTTACTCCTCACTGAGGGCTGAACCCAAACAGCTCTTCCAGGACAGAATGCCATAGATGGTAGAATAATGAAACTCTTACAACTGATAATAATGGCCTTAATGCATTCTTCAGACTATGAGTCAGCTGAAGCTGCCTTCTACAGGACCTATTTGTTAATCTACTTCAAATAAATCAGCAAGAAGTTTAATGTTTACTGACAAAATCTTTAATTTATCATCAATTCCCATAAAAATGGGATACTCTAAGTCTGGGTTATTTTATTCATCAAATCATCATTATCATTACTTACATATGTTTCATAGTAGTTCACTCTTATTTGTATCTCTTAATTGCATGAATCTTCAGAAATATTAACTGGAAATGATAGACATCAGTATGGTGGAATAACTGAGTTCACAGTCTATGTTTTGAAATAATGAAAAGATTAATGTATTGCTCATAGGGATAGTCATTCTTCAAGGAATTCAATAAGCTTTCAGAAAATTTTAGTGTTATTTCACCATATCTGTGAATTAAACCTATAGTCATGCTTAATGTCTTATTATATGTAAAATGGTCTTGGGCAAAAGAAAGAGTCATCCTTGCTTCAAAAGGGTTGCAGCCTAGGGCAGGTAAGGGTACAACCAGTGGGTGAGTGCAGTGGCCACCAGAATGGGCACAGGACTGGGTAGCCAGGAGCCTAGGATTCTGGGCCCAGTACCCTGAACATGCTGGGTGATGTTGATGTGAATTCACTTGGCATCTTGGAGCCTGCATTTGTTCACCTGGAAAGTGAAAATGTTAGAGTAGATGACCTCTGGGATCTATCATAAGTCTAGGATTCTAGGTTTCTGGTGACAGCAACAAAAATCATCACATTATTGGTATAAAAAAATTGGTTCTCTACTTCCAATATGAGCAGAAAAAATATAAAAATTTATAAATATTTATCTGTCAAGGTTGAGTTTAAAATTCCCATTGCTTCCCAATAATAGGAAAATACACATTTCACTGCTGACCTACTAATTTACTATATAGGACCACCAATCCCCAAAAGAATAAAATGTACAGAATCTTCATCAAGGAAAAAAAAGTCCTTTGGCAATACTTCAGAGTTGTTTTGTTTTGTACTTTCATTTTATTTTGAAGGAAATAGGAGAATAATGCACACATTCAGAATTTGGACATTTTTAAGAATAACCCTGTTTCTTGAACAAATAGGCAGCCTTTATTTTTTAATTTGCTTAAATTTAAGGGGTACAAGTGCAATTTTGTTACATAGATATATTGTGTAGTGGCAAAGTCTGGGCTTTTAGTGTATTATCACCTGAACAATGTACATTGTACCCACTAAGTAATTTGTCATGGCCCACACCCCTCCCACCCTTCTACCCTAACGAATCTCCAACGTCTATCATTCCACGCACTATGTCAATGTATACACATTATTTAGCTCCTACTTACAAGTGAGAACATGAGACATTTGACTGTTTCTGAGTTGTTTCACTTAAGATAATGGCCTCAAGTTCCATCCAAGTTGCTGCAAAAGACACAATTTCATTCTTTTTAATGGCTAAATAGTATTTCATTGTGTATCTATACCACATTTTCTTTATCCAATCATTGGTTGATGGGCACTTAGGTTGATTCTATATTTTTGCTATTGTAAATGGTGCTGTGATGTCTTTTTTATATTATGATTTCTTTTCCTTTGGGTAGATACCCAGTAGTGGGATTGCCGGATTGAATGATAGTTCTATTTTTACTTCTTTGAGAAATCTCCATACTGTTTTACATAGAGATTGTACTAATTTACATTCCCACCAACAGTGTATGTGTTCCCTTTTCTCTGCATCCTTGCCAACATCTGTTATTTTTTGATTTTTTAATAATAGACACTCTGACTGGTATAAGATGACATCTCATTGTGGTTTTAATTTGCATTTTTCAGATGATTAGTGATATTGAGCATTTTTTCATACACTTGTTGGCCATTTGTATGTCTTCATTTGAAAAATGTCTATCCATGTCCTTTGCTTGCCCACTTTTTAATGGGGTTATTTGGCTATTTTGGTGTTGTGGAGTTGCATTCCTTGTTAATACTGGATATTAGTCCTCTGTAGGATGTACAGTTTACAAATATTTTCTCCAATTCCACAGGCTATCTGTTCACTCTGTTGATTATTTCTTTTGCTATGCAGAAGCTTTGTAGTTTAATTAAGTCCCATTGTCTATTTTTGGTTTTATTGCGTGTCCTTTGAGGGGAATTAATTATTAATTCCTTGCCTAAACCAATGTCCAGAAGAGTTTTCCCTGGGTTTTCTTTTAGTATTTTTACGATTTTAGGTCTTACATTCAAGTCTTTACTCCACCTTGAGTTGATTTTTATATATGGTGAGAGATAGGGATCCAGTTTCATTTCTTCTGCATATGGCTATCTAATTTTCCCAGCACCATTTATTGAAGAGTTCCCTTTCCCCAGTGTGTGTTTTTTTTGACTTTGTCAAAGATCAGTTGGCTGTAAGTATGTGGCTTTATTTCTGGGTTCTCTATTTTGTTCCATTGATCTATGTGTCTATTTTGATACCATTACCATGCTCTTTTGTTCACTATAGCCTTGTACTATAATTTGAAGTCAGGCAATGTGATGCTTCCAGCTTTGTTTTTGTTTGTTTGTTTGTTTGTTTGTGCTTAGGATTGCTTTGGCGATTCATGCTCTTTTTTGGTTTTATATGAATTTTAGGATTGCTTTTTCTAATTCTGTGAAAAATGATATTGGGTTTTTTGGGGCTTTTTTGTTTGTTTGTTTGTTTGAGGCAGAGTCTTGCTCTGTTGCCCCAGCTTGAGTGCAGTGGCATTATCATAGCTCACTGCAACCTCCAACTCCTGGGCTCAGGTGATCCTCCTGCCTTAGCCTCCAGAGTAGCTGGGACTACAGGTGCATACCCCCATACCTGGCTAATTTTTCTATTTTTTTCTGTAGAGATGGGGTCTCACTCTTGCTCAGGCTGGCCTTGAACTCCTGGCCTCAAGCGATCCTTCCACCTCGACCTCCCAGAGTGCTAGGATTACAGGTGTGAGCCACCGTTCCTGCTGACATTGGTATTTTGATAGGGATTGCATTGAATCTGTAAATTGTCTTGGGCAGGTATGGTCATTTTTTTTATTTCAGAATATTATGGAGTTACAAATGTTTTGGTTACATGAATTGCTTTTGTACAGTTTGAGTCAAAATTATAAGCGTGCCTATCACCCAGATAATGTGCATTGTACCCATTAGGTGTGATTTTACCCATCTCCTCCTCCCTCCTCCCACCTGCTTCATTTCCATATGGTCATTTTAATGATATTAAGTCTTCCAGTTTATGAGCACGGGATGTTTTTCCATTTGTTTATGTCATCTATAATTTTTTTCATCATGTTTTGTAGTTTTTCTCATAGAGATCTTTCATCTCCTTGGTTAAATATATTTCTAGGGTTTTTTTGTAGTTATTATAAGTGGGATTGCCTTCTTGACTTGGTTCTCAGCTTGATCATTGTTGGTATACAGAAATTCTACTGACTTTTGTACACTGATTTTGTATCCTGAAACTTTACTTCACTTTTCAAATCTAAGAGTTTTTTGGTGAAGTCTTTAGGGTTTTCTAGATGTAAGAGCACATTGTCAGTGAACAGAAATGGTTTGACTTCCTCTTTTCCAATTTGGATGCCTTTTATTTCTTTCTCTTGCCTGGTTGCTCTGGCTAGGACTTCCACTACCATGTTGAATAGAAGCAGTGAAAGTGGACAGCCTTGCCTTGTTACAGTTCTTAGGGGGAATGCTTTCAACTTTTCCCCATTCAGTATGATGTTGGCAGTGGGTTGTCATACAGGGCCTTTATTATTTTGAGATATGTTCCTTCTATGCATAGTTTGTTGAGGATTTTTATCATGAAGGGATGCTGGATTTTATCAAATGCTTTTTCTGCATCTATTCAGATGGGTTTTGTCCTTAATTCTGTTTATGTTATGAATCACATTTATTGAATGTATGTTAAATCATCCTTGCATCCCCGGAATAAAACCCACTTGATCATGGTGTATTATTTTTTTGATGTGCTGTTGGATTTGGTTTGCTAGTATTTTGTTGAGGATTAAGAAGTAGCATTTAAACGAGGAAAGGAGTTGACTCAGATTAAGAGAAACCTGAGACATACCAAGTGAAATGTGGTATGTCTTTTTTAGGTCCAAACTGTAAAAAGGCCCTTTAAAAACAATCAGACATTATACTGTTATTAATACAAATATATTTTTATATTAGCCTAAGTGAAATATCACCAATTTTATTTCAAAGATTATTCCGACTAACTTTAGAATGCTCAGCGTTTTTTATTTTCTCACCACCACTCTCAACTTTCATAATATCTTTGCTTGCGTTCCTTAGAAAGTAGAGTTGGAGTCAAAGACTTATGTGTGAGTACTTGATTGGTAAAATCCTGGGGCACAAGAATGAGGAAAAAGGGAGAGTGTGGAAGGAAGGAAGGAAGGAAAGAATATCACTATAAGGATACATCATTGCATTGGCCATTGGTAGCAACTGGTGACTTGATCCTTCAGGACAATCTAAAGAACCATGGGAATGACATTTCAGAATCATCCATTCAAGGAGAAAATGGGGAAAAATTTATTCTTCAGCTCCCACCCTCGATTGGGCAAAGGTTTGTCCTATGGGGCATTATTCAGCCTGCACATCCAGGATGTACATGAGCAGGCACTGAGCAGGTTCCCATGATGCTCTGGGACTGTTGAGTTGCACCTGCATGAAGCCAGGTGAAGCCCGTGCAGGTGAGGCTGAGAGGCTCAGAAGTGCTGCCTAAGATAGTTGGATGTGCATAGATATTGAGAACTGACATACATATAACAAACTGCTGCTCCTTACATATGTCAATGCAGAAGAGTAGATAACTAAGGTCTTAAAATAAATAAAATGAAGAACATCTTTCACCTAAGATCCCTAAATTTGGAGCTAAAGAAAACTTTTGGAAGCATGAATTATCCAGTTTCCTCATTTCTCAATTTGACCTTGGTTATACAGTTTTATTAGTACATAATATTATTACATATTATTATTATAGTATTAGTAAAAGCAGAGAAAGTAGATGCTAGGAGAATAATAAAAATCAGGAAGCAATTCATTATTATCATTTTTTTCTGACATGAAAGGGTAGACATAATCCAGTTAAATTTTTGGAAATAGTTATTCCAAAATTTGTTTTTGTTTTGAAACTACACTCTTGGTAATATTTTTTATAATTTATGACTTGTAACTAGAGAAAAATGTTAATCTTTAAATGTTATAAAAACTTATGAAAAATACTACAAATTACATTCACTATATTTTATGAAGTTGCATGATTGAAAAAAAGGTGTATAATTTAACCAAGTCAATAGTTATAGATCACCTTCTAGGTCTTCACCCAAAGGCATTTTGTATGCTTGATACAAAAATTAAAAAGATATTTTCCCATCTCTAAAGAGTCTATGATCTGGTTAGAGACAAACATATTTACAAAGTATGTATACTATAATTTAAACATAAATGTTTTAACTAAAGTACCAAGATCCAAGGGAGAATGTGGTTTTGAAAATGGTAGTATTGGTGATGGTGGTGACAGCATCATAAAAAAATTCAGTCTAGGAGAATTGAGACCTCTGTTGAAACCAAACAAATAATACTCAGATACGTGAATGAAACCAAAGGAATTCTAGTTGTAATTCTGGCTTGCCAGAAATTACCTTTGATGCCACTAAATTATTTCTATGGTAATGGCATAAATTTATTGAAAGCTTCTCCTAGGACTTCAAAACAGTCTTTAACAGACACATGAGATGATTCTCTTTTTAAAAATCTCATTCCCAAGTTAGAAGAGCTCTGCATTAGCCTTAAAAAAAAGTCAGCTCATTCACAGAGAGCAGATGTCATGCTCTAGAGTTAATGGGAAGGGACCATGCTCATGCAATCCCATCATAAATGGCTCTTCTGGATCCTGAGGGCGTAGACTCTAGAGCAGGCTTTCTCCAAGACAGAGTTCATAGTTCAACTGCCTACATGTAAAAAATGCAGACAACTGGGCTTTGACTCAGACCTTCTGCAAGTGAAGCCAGGAATATGTATATATTCTTTAAATTGCCCCAGATTATTTTTGTGAGTGCAGAAAGGTTGCAAACCTTTACTCTAGCAAGAAGTTGATCTGAAGGGGTAAAGAGGCAGCTGTTTCACATTATCTAATCTGATTCTTCTGCTGATGTCATTCTCCCCAAATTTCCTTGGAAAGGTAACTGCAAAGGATACTTGGCTCCTCTCAGGGAGTGGGTTTGCCAAGGGAACCAGGAGTCTGGACAGGCTCTAATAACTTTGGGGACTAAGGAAAGAACCTCCTGACACATGGCTGGCTTTTTATTTAACTTTGGTTTTTCCCTCTTTGTTCTATGTCAGTGATTTAGGAGTTGGAAGAGAAAAAATGTGACTAGTGACTCCAGACAGGGAAACGTGTTTATTTTTCAAATTATAGTAAAACAAACAACTCCAAACCCACGGTGTTGTTTTCCTTTTCACCCCTGTGAATTTGTGTGTAGGGTATGAAAATTTCTAGCAGTTCAACTGGTTAGGATCCTCACCAGGAATCCATGTGCTTAAAAATATAAAGGAAGCCTAACCAAGCGTGCCCATGCCCTAAACCCTGGAGACTTCACCTTCACGAGGAGAAAAATCTGTCTTTAGCCTCCTGGATTATAGAGAACTTGCTGGGAAAGAAAAGAAAAATGAGAACGTCACATTCATAAGAGGACACAGCTGTTCAGAAATCTAGTCTGTATGAGTTGCTCATATATCTGATAGGGTATTTTGATTAGTCCAGTGGTCTTTGGGCATGGGGATATTCTTTGATTTTCCCTACTGAAATTTCAGTTTAGAAAGGTGGCATGTTCTGAATTTCCTTACACATGCTTACGAGAATAAAAGCTTATGTAGACATCTTTTGGAAACAAGTAGGGAACCAAGTTTGGAAACAAGCTTAAGAATGTTTGTGGAGATGGCCATGTTCACTGTCTGCCCTCATGATCAGTCAAATAAACAAAGTCTAAATCCCTATTCCTGGAGCTACCACTATTCCCAAGGACAGGGCTTGCAAGACCTGGAAGACCCTCTTAAAATCATGTCCTTTGAATATGTCATTGATAGGGAAACCTCAGTGATGCTGGACTTGTAATTATTCCTGCACCAACCTGTTATTTTTCTGTACAAAAGAAGCTTTAACTTTATTAACAGAATTGGAAAGATCAAATGAAGGTGGTATACCTTTTATTCTATTAACTAACTCATTAGCTCTTTTTAAAACATGGGAAAAGATAAAAAGCCAGAGAGGTAAGTCAGCAGTTGGAGCTGCTTTTCCAGTGGGGGTATTTGTTAATTCTGGAAAGATGTGGCTGAAAGGCTGAGAGAGTGAACAATTCTTTTGACAGCTTCTGGGATCTAGGGGTAGAAAAACCAGAGTCTAGGGTCCACCAAGTGAGAGGGTTAGCACACTCACCATGTTTTGAACTGGAACCCCAAAAGACCATAGCTAGAAAGTTCCTCCCAGAGACTGAAGCCCATCTTTGAATCATCTCAATCCTTGAAATTAGACTAAGATGATCCTGGATTGTCAGGGCCTTCAAATGCCTGGCAAAAGCAAGAATATAGCCTCTGTGAAGGAAGACTGCATAATCCCAGGCCTCAAAATACTGCCATAAGCAATTTTTAAAAGTACAATATTTGGCACATAATTGAAATTAAACTGACACTCAAAGAAATAAAACCCCATGAATAAAAACCAGCAGATAAAACAGATGATAGGAACAGAACAAAAGAAATCCAGGTATTGTAGTTATCTGACAAAGACTTCAAAAAATTACTATCCTTACTACGTTTGAAATGAGATAAAGGATGAGATTACATATTTCAATAGAAAACTGGAAACTCTTTCAAAAAGATGTATTTATTTGGTAATTAATAATATTGAACAGGTTTTTATGGGCTTATTGGCCAGTCATATATTTGCCTATTTTTATTGGGTTATGCATTTTTTTGTAAATTGAGTTGTAAACATTCTTTATATATCCTTGGTATTAGTACCTTGTCAGAAATATGTATTATGAATATTTCCTTGCAGTCTGTAGTTTATCTTTTTATTTTCTTAATGATACCTTTCAAGGAGTAGAAATTTTAAATCTTGATGAAGTTCCAATTTACCAATGTTTTCTTTTATGGCTTAGAATTTTGTGTCTTATTAAGATATATATGACTATCCCAAGGTCACAAAGATTTTTTTCTGACAAGACTAATTTTAGAAAGAGTAAAAATGGAAATTCTTAAGTTATAAAATACAGTAAATAATATTAAGAACTCAGTAGATGAATGTATTAGTTTTCTATTGCATGTAACAAATTACCACAAACATAGCAGCTTAAAGCAATACCCATATTAGCTCAAAGTTCTGCTGGTCAGAAGTATGGGCACAGCATGCCTGGGTTCTCTGCTTAGGGTCTTAAAGACTGAAATCAAGGCTTTCTGAAGGCCATGGGGAGAAATCTGCTTCCAAGCTGCTCAGGTTGTCAGCAGAATCCAGTTCCTTGCAACTGTAAGACTGAGGTCTCCATTCCTTGCTAGCTATTGGTTGTGGTTGGCTTTCAGCAGCTAGAGTCTTCCCATATTTCCTTGCCATGCAATCCCCATGGCATAGCTGTTTGCTTTCTTCTGGGCCAGAGGAAGTGTATCTCTCTGACTTCTCCTCTGCATATATAGAGGTAAAATGTATAACAAGAACAGCACAAAGGCCAAGAGAGGAGACACAGAAGTATACTGTTGTAAGGTTCCTATACTATACCTTAAGGGGTATAACATCACTTCAAAGTAAAGTAAAGTAATAAGTTAAAGATATATAATATGAACCCTAAAGCAACCATTAAAGTAACACAACAAAGAGTTATAGCTCATAATCCAAAAAAAGAAGATAAAATGGAATAATTTTTTTTAAAACTACTAATTAATCCAAAAGAAGGCAGAAAAAGATGGAAAAAAGAAGAAAGACCAGATGGAAAAATAAAAAGATATATATAGAACCATATCTATAATCACATTAAATATAAATAGTCTAAATGCCCCAATTAAAAGACAGAAATTGTCAGATTAGGTTGAAAAGCAAGACCCAAATATATAATGCTTTCAACAACTAGGTTAAAAAGTAAAAAGATGGGGAAAAAGATAGATGGTAACATCAGAAAAAAATTTTTTTGAAGCTGGAGTGGCTATATTAACATCAAACAACATAGATTTCAGAGCCAAGAAAATTACTAAAGAAGGATCATTCATAATGATAAAGAGGTTCATTTGTCAAGAGGATATAACAATCCTAAATGTTTATATACCTAAAAACAAAGCTTCAAAATCCATGATGCAAAAACTGCAAGAAGAAATAACAAATCCACAGTTATAGTCAGAAATTGCCATAACCTACTCTCAATAATTGCAGAACAAGTGGACAGAAAATCAGTAAGGATATAAAGGACTTGAATACCACTATCAACTAACTTGAATTAATTCATATTTATATAATATTCCACTCAATGACAGCAAAATACACATTCTTTTCAAGTGGACATGAAATGTTTACCAAGATACACCATACTCTGGGCCATAAAACATGTCTCAATATATTAAAAAAAATTCAAGTCATACAAAGCATGTTCTCTGATCATAATGAAAATAAATTAGAAATCAAAAGCAGAAACATATCTAGAAAATCCCCAAATATTGGAAATAATACTCCTCTAAATAACCCATGGGAAAAAGAAGAAATCAAAAGGGAAATTAGAAAGCATTATGTCCTGAGTAAAAATGAAAACATAACATATCAGAATTTGTGGGATGCATCTAAAGTAGTACTTACAGAAAAATTTAGAATAGTAGACAATAGACACCTAATTAGAAAATGCCTATATTAAAAAATAAGAAAGGTATCAAACTAATGACCTCAGTGTTCACCTTAAAAAAACTAGGAAGAAAAACCAAATAAAACCCAATGTAAGCAGAAAACAAGAAAAAAATTAAGATCAGAGTAGAAATCAATGAAATAGAAAATGGAAACCAAAAGCTAGTTTTTTGAGGATATCAATAAAATTATCATTAGACTGATCAGGAAAAAAAAGAAAGAAGGCACAAATGACTTGAATACCACTATCAACTAACTTGAATTAATTCATGTTTATATAATATTCCACTCAATGACAGCAAAATACACATTCTTTTCAAGTGGACGTGGAACATTTACCAAGATACACCATATTCTGGGCCACAAAACATGTCTCAACATATTAAAAAAAATTCAAGTCATACAAAGTATGTTCTCTGATCATAATGAAAATGAATTAGAAATCAAAATATAAGGAATGAAAGAGGTGACACCACTACAGATTCTGTAGATATTAAAAAGATAGTAAGGACACAAGATAATTAGAAGACCTAGATCAAATGGACAAATTTCTTGATAGACAAAAACTGCCAAAACACATTCGAGAAAAAATAGATATGCTGATAGCCCTATATGTATTAAAGAAATTGAACTGACAGTAAATTATCTTTCTACAAATCAAACTCCAGGCCTAGATGGTTTCACTGGTGAATCCTACCAAACATTAAGGAAGAATTCATGCCAATTCTACATAAACTTTTCGAGAAAATTAAAGTGGGAAGAATAATTCCCAACTCATTTTATGAGACCAATATTACCCTGAAACCAAAAACTATACAAACAGAATATAAGAAATCTACAGACTAAAATCTCTCATGAACATAGATATCAAAATTCTTAATATATTTTAGTAAAATGAATCCAACAATATATTTTAAAAGATAATACAGCATTACCAAGTGGGTTTTATCCCTAGGGTTTTGCAAAGTTAGTTTAACATCATATGGATATTCAATTCTTTCAGCACCATTTGAACTATTCTTTTTCTACTGAATTGCCTTTGCACCTTTGTCAACAATCAATTGCCCACAAGGGTGTGGGGCTCTTCTGCACTCTCCATTCAGTTCCACTGATTTACTCATCTATCTTGATGCCAACATGACACTATTTTGATCACTATAACTCTGGATTCAGAGTCCAGAGTGCTAACCATTATACCATAGATTGCTGTAACTCTATAATAAGTCTTGAATTTAGATTGTGTAAGCCTTCCAACATTTTTTTCAAATTCAATCAATGATTGATATCCAAATCAATTAGTGTAATTCATCATATTACTAGGCTAAAAAAGAAATACCATGTGATAATTTCAATAGATGCAGAAAAAGTACTTAACAAAGTCCCACATCCATTCCTGATTTTTAAAAAACAAACTCAAAACTATGAATAGAAAGGAACTTCGTCAACCTGAAAAAGGTCATGTACAAAAAATCTACAGCTAACATCAAATTAATGATGAAAGATGAAATTATTTCCCCCCAAAATCAGAAACAAGTAAAGAATATCTGCCTCATTTGTATTTAACATAGACTGGAGGTTCCATCTAGTGCAATAGGTAAGATAATAAAATATATTTATTTTAAATAAAATATATTTATTTATAGGCAACATAATCATCTATGTAGAAAATCCTTTGGAATCTACAAAAAAGCTACTAGATCTGATAAGTGAGTTGGATTCAAGATCAATATACAAAATTCAATTGTATTCTTTATACTAGCAATGAACAAGCAGAAATTGAAATGTAGATATGAATACTATTTATAATTACATCAGAAAATTTGAAATAATTAGGGATAAATCTGACAAATGATGTGTAACACCTATATACTGAAAACCACAAAACATTGCTGAAAGTAATTTAAAAAGACCCAAATAAATGGAAAATTATTCATGGATATTCATGGATTGGAAATCCATATTCATGGGTTGGAAAACTCGATATGATGTCATTTCTCCCCAAGTTGCCCTATAGATTCAACACTATCCCTACCAAAATCTCAGCAGGCTTTTTTTTTTTTTTGTAGGAAGCAGATTCTAAAACTCATATGGAAAAGCAAATGACCAGAATAGTCAAAATGACTTAAAAACAAAAAAAGAATGACTTTGAAAAAAAATTGGAGGACTTACACATCTGAATTCAAGACTTATTATACAGCAATAATAATCAAAACTGTGGAGATGACATCAAGATAAATCAGTGAAACTGGATAGAACGTCCAAAATAATCCTATGCTTATGTGCATAATTGATTTTTGACAAGTTGTTAGAATGCCAAAAATTAAAAGACTAACTATATGAAGTGTTGGTACGGATGTGGAAGTACTGGAGCTCTCACACAGTACTGGTAGTAGTTAAAATGGTACAACCACTTTGGAACACAGTTCTGCTATCTCACCCAGCCATTTCACGCCTAGGTATTTACCACAGAAAAAAAAAGAAAGCATATGTCCACATAAAGACTTATATGCAAATGTTCATAGTGCTTTTTTAATAATAGGAAAACTGAAACAACCTGAATGTTTATCAACAGGTAAGACAACACAAATGTTCATTAATAACAATTTGTGGTATATTTATGCAATGGAATGCCACACAACAATAAAAGGAAGAAACTATTGATATATGCCATAATAATGTGGCAACATCAATGACTCTCAAAACGTTTATGATGAGTGAAAGAACCCAGAGAACAAAAGAATATATATGTATGATTCCATTTGTATGAAATTCTAGAAAATGCAAACTAACTTATAGTGACAGAGAGCAGATCAGGATTGGGATTGGGAAGACAGGGAAGAGCAAGATAGAAAGGTATCAAATTAATGACCCCAGTGCTCACCTTAAAAAACTAGGAAGACAGACAAAATAAAACCCAATGTAAGCAGAAAACAGGGGATTGGGAAGACAGGAAAGGGGCAAGAGGTAGGGATTACAAAGGAAACTTTTGATGATGATAAATATGATCATTATCTTGATTGGGATAAAGATTTCCTGGGTCTATATGTCATAACTTATCACTGTGTATTTTAAATATGTTTAGTTTATTCTATGCCAATTATACCTCAATAAAGCTGTTTTAAAAATGAGTGGTGTGTCAATTTCATCTTCTTGAGAAACTTACACCTGGAGCCCTCTCTCCTACTGCACCAATGCACCAGCCTAGGTTGCTCCTGTTGCTAGCTGTCCTACTGGGAGTCTTCTTTTACTGTCATCCTGGTAATATCTTTGCCTCCCCTGCATGTATCCCCTTTGTCTTGGATTGTGTGTCTTCATCTTTCTTGGTTTACTCCCTCAGTAAGGTGGATAATGTCATCCAGTAGTTTCCTCAGAAAAGGTTCATGTAACGTAAAATCCATGAGCTTTTCTAAGAGGAAAAGAAGAACGTGTCCAAGACTTATATTATATAAACTGACCTCCCAGGAAAAAAGTTGACTTCCTTTAAAGCTCAGTTTAAATAAGGTATGTCTGATGCTTCAGGCAATCAATTCTGATCATCAACAACTTTTGGACCCCAGTTTTCCAATCATTCCAGGAGAAGGGCTTTACTAATCATGAATGCTGATGACATAAGGTCTGCCACTACTTGCCACTCACACAGCTGCAACTTCAAGGCTTGGATTCTAGCCCCCAATCACTCCAAGGGACGGACTGATGCTATCTCTAACCAAAAGTAGCATCTTGGCAGAAAAAGGCCGAAGGTAAGTTTCTGCCAAGTACTATTGCTACTGTATTCTGGCCCCTGATTACACAAGGGACTTATTGATGCTTTCCTGATTATGCAGTGTAAAAGCTCCAAAGCCCAAGTGTCTGAGTACCTCCTCCAGAGTCTGACATCTAGCTCTGTCAGACTGTGCTCTTCCCCAGAGTATGACAGGCAATGGGAGAACTTCTTGCCTGCTACTGGTGTTGTTACCATGAATTTCCCTAGTGAACACTGTTGCAGCAGCCCTGGTATGTGTGCTGTGTAGATATTTGCCATTGTTTGCAGAACACCTTGAATATATGAAAAAGTCTTTATTCCCCTGCCCCGACCCCACGCCCATCACCCCACCCCCACCACCCCACCCCTACCACCATCTAATTGATAGTTTAGCTGGGTATAAAATTCTGAGGTGAAAATAATTTTCCCTTTATAATAAATAAACTCATTAATCCATTATGTATGCAATTCTAGTGTTACTGTTCAAAAGTCTAATTTCACTCTGATTTCCAATCTTTTGTATATGTCCTGATTTTGTTTTGTTTTCTTTTTTGGAAACTGGGAATTTTCTCTCTGACCCTGTATGCTGAAATTTTATACTTACATACATGAGTATTTTTTACATTTATTAGAAATAGATGAAAGAACACAGTTGTTAGTCCCTTTCTATCTGGAAATTCATGTACTTTTCTTTCTGGAAATTTTTCCTTGAATTATGTCTTTGATAATGTCCTCTTTACTTTATTCAGGTCTCTCTTATATTCAAATGTTGGATCTCCTGGGCTAATCCTTACTTGTTTTTTTTCTCCCCTATTTCCCATTTATTTACCCTCCCTTTCAACTTTCTGGGATATTTACTTAATTTTGTATTTGAATCCTTCTTATGCATTTTTCATGTCTTCCATCATAATTTTAATTTCTAAGAGCTCCTTTTTGTGTTCTGAATGATAGTTTCCAGTTCATTGTTTTATGAAATATGCTGTCACTTCTCTGGGTGTATTAATTAGTTGTGGTTTTGTTTGTTTGTTTGTTTGGGTTTTTTTGCTGTTATTGCTTTTTTCTTTCTTTTTTATTCTCTCTGTATCATTGCCTGTATTGTCTTTGATTGTTTTGATTTCTGTCTTTCCTGTTAGAAGTTATCCTTAGATGTCTGTTGATCCTTAGCAGAACAGTCATGTTCAAGGGTAGGGACCAAAAGACCTAACTGGAAGCTTTACATGAAGAGCTGGAGCTAGTTAACTGGGTTATCACGTACAAGAGGTTGTGATTGGAAAACAAAGGAAAAAAATAACCTCAGAAAATATGCAGATACAAAATAATTTTACATTCATATTTAGGAGCTCACAGATTAAGAACTCCTTAGTTAGTGAACTAAAATACTCATTGCTGTTTTTATACCCTAAAACTTGTTAATGAACAAGTAATTTTCTAGCCTTTGCTTGAATACTTTGAATACAAGGGAGCCCACTATCAACCAAGTCAGTCCATTTTATCTTGGAACAGCTCTATTATCAAAGTGATATTATTTGATCCAAAATATCTCTCTCCATAATTTTTACCCTTTTGTCTTATTTATACTTACTGTATATATTAACATTCAATCAAATGATCTTTTTTTTTAACTTTCTTTTTGGAGCTTTTTAACATAATTGATATTAATCCCACATCAATAATTCAACCTTTCTGGACTAGTGCTATAAAACCAATACCTCTGTTTCCCCGACAATACCTGTGAGAAAAATTAGAAAATAAACTATTTCCCACCAAGCCTTCCAAGGACATTGCTAGATTGCTGGGTGCTTAGATTTGCATTCTGTTTGAGATGTAGAGATGCCAACTGGAGTAGTCAGAAAACATATATTAATTTATATTGGGAAGAGTTAACTACTGGTTGGGGGTGTCAGGTGACAACTAGATCTGGTTAGGCTGGGATCAGAGAAGAGTCTGCATTGGGTAAGATTTGGGAGCTTAGAGAGCTATCTCCTATCCAAGCTGGTCAAAACCCTAACCTTCAATTCTTCAGTGACACCAGGAAGCTTTTCATATTTTATGACAGCTTAATACGTGCTTTATTCCCTATCTACCTACCACTAACAGGGTTAGAGAGATCAAGCCTGTTCTTTCATGGCCACTGCACACAAATCCTCGAGTACAGTCCTTATGCAGCAAGGTGGCCAAGGAGCTTGATATTAATCCCACATTAATTTCATTAACAGGCAATGAAATCCATCTGTTTCTCCTACATACAGCGGAAGAGGAGCTAACAACAAACATCCACCAATACATGAGGTATGTTGCTTTAGCAGAGGTGGAAAATCCCCCAACATTCAAAACACCATTCTTTAAGCTACCATCTCGTTCTCTTAAAAGCCAGTCCCTCCACAGCTCACTCTCAGAATGGAATCAAGATTCCTTTAAGCCTTCTCTCCCACCCGTGTCCCCTTAGCTTTAATATCACAAAGGTAGATGAACTTCCAGTCTCTAATCTGGCTCTACCCCAGCACCTGGCTCTCTTGCCTTTGAGTGAGGACCAGCCAAGAATGAACTCAGTGGGACAGGATGTGCAGGGAGGACAGGAGCTGGGGCAGAAGTAACCCTCCCTCCAGAGGCGACGGGCTCCACAGCTGTCCCAGGCTTCAGAGCCCTGCCGTGCCAGTTGGGAGGCTGCTCTGCCACGTCTCCTCCTCTGTGCTCCTGGCAAGGGATCTTTTTGTTATTCTCCCCCCTCCTTCCCTTCTGATTCCAGGCCCAGTGTTTGCTTGTCTTGCTGCCAAAGATAAGCTCCAGGCATTCAGGAGACCACACTTCAGACATCCAAACAGAGCACTAACTAAGGGAAAGGAACGATTTGTCTTAGAAATTGTTTTCCTGTTTGCTTTCTCCTTCTTAGTTCATTTTGACTAGGCAACACAGTACACATGGATTCATGAAATCTCAGGGTTGAAAATATCATAAAATGTATGGAGGCTCACCTCATTTAATCTTTGAACCTCATTCCCTCCATTCCAGATCTGTCTTCACTCACCATTGACACGAAATTTACTGTCTCCCCAACAAGTACCCATATTTGCAGACAGTGCTATTAGAATTCTCTTCTTCTACGACATTCACTGAAGGCAAGATGATGATCATTTGAAAAGAAAGAAGTCAAATCTGTGGGTGGGTGTGTACTATGGACAGGAATTCTGGCTCTGGCACTTGTACTCAAATCAAAAAATCATATAGCTTGGGCAGCCTTTCTTCAGCTTCTGGTATGTTAAAAAAATATATAAAAACATTAGAATTTGACTCTTTAGAGGAATAGGACTGAACACAAAATGCTAAAGGATACTGCTGTGTTTTAGAGCTGTATTCATTTGGGGGTGGGGGTAAGTCCAGAAGAGATGGTGGGAGACAGGAGGGTTAATCATTGCCTTCTGCAGAGGTCAGTTGATCTAGCAGACACCATAGTTCACTCCACCTCAGTAAGGAGCTTTACCTGTTCAGTGACTTTTGAAATGCAAAACATGTACACTCTTTACCAAACAATAAGTAGAAGCAAACAACCCCCATAGCTGACTAGGAAAAGAGGCAGAAGGGACAGTGAACACAGGACAGATGCTAAAGATAAAACATGGTGCAAAGCCAGAAGTGACCATTGGTTGTCCAAACCAGGGGAAGTCAAACCACACTTGCAAGATAAAGAAAAGAATGATTTGTTATTATCTGAGAATAATTTGATCTACACTACACTGAAAATAAATGTAAAATAGGGATAGTTCCTGCTGCCTGTGCATTCAGCATGCCAATTAGAAACCGGGGACAGGGGCAACATCAGGAGGTGCCACGTAGTTTTATGAATGTTCCCCTGTCTCTGGGAAGACACCTGTGGGCCCTGGTGAGGACATAATGGATAGTGACTGAATGTCATGTCCTCCTCAGCACAGGAGGTGGCACTCATGAAGCCAAGGGCCAGGAGTGCACAGGGGATTAGAGAACAGGCATCTTCCTTCTGTTCTTAAACCTTTTGGTGAACAGCTGGGTACCGAGAAAATGAGCAGGTGATTTCAGATTTACGAAGCTGCATCCGGACCCCCTAGGCAGAGCCTTTGAGAACAGAAGGTAGGAGGCTGACAGAGATATGTAGGTGTGGGCATCTGAACTCAAAACACTAACTCTGATTACATATGGACCCTTGAACCAGCTGCTAGAAAGGGTTGCCACAGTGCCAGAAAACAGTCCCTCCCTCAGCATGGAAAAGCCAGGTATGGATCACCGTTTGCTGAAGATTTCTGTTGAATAAGTTAGTTCTTGAATTTAGAATGTAATTTAAAATTTCTGCAGCCTATTACCTATCTATCTATCTATATGTATGTTTTGGACTTCTATTAACATAAACTTCCAGAATTTTTCTTTAGATACTATTGCTCTTTCTGGATAACAAATTCATTTCCACTGGTGGCAGGGTCTCCAACCCATTCTCCACCATTCCCTTCCTATGGCAAAGGGAACAAAAATGAGAAGAACCCAAGGTAGGAGATGTGCAAAAATTCTCATACAGAGAAAGCGACATCGCATTAATTTTATAACAACTCCAGCACTTGCAAAAGAGTTTGGAACATTGAACTAGCTAAGTGGCATAAGTACATCATTCAGAGATATTTGCTACCCCTCCCTAAAGGAGGATTATATTTTCTTATCCCTTGACATTAAGCTTGGCCATGTGACCTGCTTTCCAAAATGAAATGCAAGCAGAAACGATGTGTCATGTGTCACTTCCAGGCAGAAGCCTTAGGGCCAGTGCACAATCTGCCATATTCTCTTTTCTCTTGGCCAGGAGATTATTTCAAATAGATGCTGCTCCTTTACCTTAGGTCACTGGAATGAGGACAATGTGGAGCAGACCTGGAGCTGACCTGCAATGGACACGGACCATGAACGAGAGGTAACCTTTACTATAAACCACTGTGGTTTGAGGATCATTTGTTACAGTAGCATAACCTGGCCTGCACTAATACAAAGTACTTTTAGAAGATGTAGATCAACCCTGGTTTTGAAATATGTGCATATGAATTTTAACAATTGATAAGAACCATGGCAAAATATTAATAGCAACTAATTTCCTGGGTTAGGGATTATGAATTTTTTCTACCTTGTGCTTTTGGATAATTCCTAAATGTTCTACAATTAACAAATATTGCATATATTATTAAGGAAATCATAAATGTGATGTTCTTTGACAGGCAAGGAGTCTAGGCAATCACGCCCAGACTGGAAGTTCCACTGAGTCTCACCAGTCACCATCAACTGTGAGACTTTGGGGGACAAGTGTAGCGCCTTTAAATGTATCTATGTATCTCTAAGACCTGCAATAGGTTTCTTTCATGAACAACTGGCCTCTTATACTCCTTCCTCCTTGCTTCCTTTCAATCCACAATCTCCCACTTATTCTTCCAGGTCAGGACTTGACTCCAGTGTCCTGAAGTTCCTGTCTCCAGTGTGAGTGATCTATAGCAACCAGCACTCAACATAGAAGAACCTCCATCCTTCTTGGGAGCTTGGTCACACATCCTTCTCTTGTTCCTCGTTTGTGACCATCAGAGTCAAGGAGTTCTTTTCTAAGGGCTATTCCTTCCCTATCAAATGCAAAAATGTCTATCTATGGATATGGGAATACAGAAAATGCCTCCTTCCTGCAGACATCAAGATACTGAAAGTGTATCCCAGAATTAAAACATCTGAGAAGCCCTACATAAAAAGAACAAAAATTAGGTCATGACCTAACTGCGTCTAAAGTTAGATCCCCAGCCCTGGGGCAGGCAAAAGTCCACTGATCAGGCCCTGATTCTATTCTTTGGGAAACAACACCTCTGCCTGTTGTTCTTATGTCCTCTGCCCACAGGGACTTCTCTTGGTTTTTTACTCTCCTTGGCCACATTTGAGGAAAACCTCATGGGAATTAACCTTTGAAGCTGTCTCCTGTTTTTGGAAGATAAAGACCCCAGAGTTAGTCAAAGGCTTTGAAAAAATCAAAGGCTTTTCTTTTGTTTTATCCACGCTAGTGGTTTCATCGGCAATATAATCCCCTGAAAAAATTAGTAGGCTTCTGATTTATTTGTCTCTACTCATTTTCAGAGGCAGAAATCATACCTAAGTTCTTTCTAACACATACTTCTCAAATCTGCCTTATTTCTGTGTTTCTTCAACTTATTGGTGGTGACCTTGAGCCTACGTGGCTTGAACAGAAAGCCTGTCCTCTTAAACTGATCTTTGCCTTGAATCATATTATTCAACTGATGATTTTTATTGTGCCATTGCTGCTCAAAACCTTTTTTTAACCCTGTCTGTTGATGTCTGGAGTCTAGAAATAGCTGACTTTTCCTAATCTGCAATGCTCTGAATTTCTGGAATTTCTCCATTTCTTTTCATTTTTGCTTGCCATCTAGCCAATGTTTTCCTAAGCTCTTCTTCTCTTTCCTGTAATATTTATTAGGTACAGCCAATAATAATCAATACACACCATCTCCCCCATGCTGTAGGCCGAATAGATGTGTTCAGGTATACTTTCCAAGTGTTTTGTCACTACTTAACATGAATTTTTTCCTTCCAGCTTCACATATCAATTTCCTTGCCACCCACCTGCCTCCCTATATGCCACTTCCTTTGAAGGAACCAATTTCTGGGCCTACCAAGCCACAATCCAGAAAACAGAAGCTGCTCTTCATATTCTGAATAGGAAGAAGTGTAATACAGGGAATTAGAGGAGACATGGCTATTGGAAAGTCAAGAGAGCACAAATCAGGGAGGTCCCTTTCAAGAAATCCAGAAATACAGGATCACTGGAAAGCCACTTCCAATGGTCTCGGCTTCTGCAGCACAAAGAGTTCATTCTCAGAAAGACCTGCAATGTAGCTAGAAGTCACTGCCAATGATCTCAGCTGCCTACAGCACAAAAGTGGATTATTCTTAGGAAGATGTTCTAAACCAAGCCACAAGCAAATTCCTATATCAGCTGCCTTCTCATGCTTATATGAGGAAAATAGCTTCTCCTTTCCTTCTGCCTTCCAAATCTCTGGGGAGTGCCCCCTTTGGTGAAATCTAACCAAGACCCTCCTGGCAAGGGAGCCTGGCAAATGCAATTTATATGTTTTATTCCTTGCAGTTCAAAGAAGACTGCTTAGAAGGGTAGCTAGCAATGATATTAAAAATCAAAAATAATATCCTACACACTGAAGTTCACAGAATTATTAAAGGTCACAGCCATTTTGACATCATCCTTTTCCTGCCCCATCTTAGCCTGCTCTGTGCATCTTGTTTGGTATGTCAATGGCATATGTGAGCACAAGACAAATCATTTGAGGACAATAGCATGAGAAAAATAAAGGAAACTTCAGGGTCTGAAATTCTGTGGCTCTAACCCATGAGCCTCAAATAAATCTGAACTTTGATAAACACTATTGTTGAATGGAAAAATTACATGATGGGGAGTGAGCACAGGGTCTACCCCATAGTTAGCTACTAGATTCCACCATAAAAAAAGTTCTATACCTTCTTCAGACCTCATTATTTCTCATCTGGAATAAAGGTTTTAAACTGTGTATGTAGTTTCCAGCTTTTCTTTTAGCTATGGAGCAATTCTTCAAATGAAATCTCACAAGGAGTTTCAATAACGGGAGGAGCTGCTCATTTGTAGAGGAATAGAGACCTGCAACCAGCATTCCTGCAGCCACTCCAAAAAGTACCCTCCAGATAATAGGCTCCATGAGGCACAGTTTAAAAACTCCTGAATGAGACTATCTATAAAACATCCCCTCTACTTCTAAAGTCATATGACTGTAATCATTTTCCAGGCTTTGACTCTGTTGGAGGCAATGCCAAATGCTCATCTTAAAATATATTCAGCAAGTTCTATGACTAATTTGTATTTGTAGGTACACCCAATTAAAAAGGGAGGAGGGGAGGACTCTGTTAAAGAGGGACAGGTTCAACATTTTGAAAACATTATGTTTGTGACCCAAAACTCAGATTCCAAATGCCGTATGACTTACGTAAAGATTTGATGTGTCATTATTCAAATTATACTCTGATCACTGGAATAATGCCACAGAAGAATGCCCATAAGCACTGTAAAAGAAAGATGAACAGGTGCTGCTTAGGGGACAGCAATTAGACTCAGCCAGAACCTGCTGACGTTGTCATATGGAAACATAAACCAATATTATTTCCAAAGGGAGAGAGAATTCCATAGCATTCACCAGACCTTCCCAGCTATATTAAGTGGAAGACCAGCCATGATTAAGGCCCATTTGGAGTAATTTAAAAGACAGTTAATGCAAGAAAGCAGAGGGAACAAAAATACATGACTACTAGGACTTTCTTGACAATTCTGTCTTCTTGCCCATTTCCAATTGAGCTTCCATGCTTTTCTTTTTCACTGTATAATAACCCTATTTGAGCCACTACAAAGGCTAAATCATGAAATCTGCCAGAGAGAGCTCAAATAGAAGTAGCCCATTGCAGCAACAACACAGAGCTCAGGAAGGTCTGTAATTTTGCTGTGTCCCAAGGACCATAATTTCCTACAGGCTGTGACATGTCTGGGATAACCCTGCACTAGGCCCTCAAGCCCTCTCAGTTCTTTCTGAGATTACCATGTGGCCACAGATCTGCAAAGCACCAGAAGTCATGTGGCTCTTGCTTAGTCACAACTCTAGTTGTGCCTCTAGATCCTTCTAATTCCTCAAAGATCAGCTAAAATCCCACATCTTGTTTGATTCCATCCCTGACCACCAAACCCATGATGCCATCTCTTACCTTATTGCCTCTGTGACTTAGTTAAGCATTGTTAACAGTTGCTAGTGTTAACTCTCTCTATTCTGTGGATACAAAGATGAGCAAGACACAACCCCTGCCTTCAAGCTGCTTATCTTCTAGTGTGAGAAACAGGCCTGCAACAGACAAGTTTAATGAAGCGATAGAACTGTTATGAGAGAAGCTAATCTCTACCTGAGACAATAGGAAATTGGGGAAGGGTGTTTTCAGGCAATGATATTTTGAGAACCTCTTAATAATCACACACTGACTGTTTCCTTGAGTTCTCATCTCAAAAGCTGAAAGAATCTCAAGTTTCAATTGCTCAAATTAATCAGAGCAGCAGTATAGATAATACAAGAAAAAAAGCCAGTTCTCTGCTTTGGCATGCATCATATGAACATCCACCCCCACCCCCAACAGCAGCTTGCCTTCCTAATTGTGTTTTCTTAAAGCAAATGCTAACATTGGCTTATATCCCTTGAGCACACACCAGCTGGATAGTAGGAGGAAGCCAGTTCAGCATTAAAAATTGACCGCAGATAATTTAGAGGGCAGACAAGCCACAGGCAGATAACGGAGTGAAATATATCATTATTTATAACCAGTGAGAATCATCCAGCCTACCCTGCAGCCCCCTCTCCTGTCTCTGCTGAGGTTGTGGTCTTGTTACAAGTCTTAATAGACCCTTTTTATGAATATATCAGTAGGAGCATAAACAAGGTCACCTGAAATTTAGAGGACATTAATGAGACCTATGTAAATTTAGACAGCCTGAATGCAGTTGTTAGATCATTTTCAAGTGACTAAAACCTGAAATTTGCTTTTCACTTTACAAAGCATCTTCTTACCAGCATCTGCCCACTGTAAATGCTCTCTAAGGCCCATAAAGCGATGGGTCTTTAAAGTATGTTTCAGGGAATAACTGAATCAAATTAAATTGCTGTTTACTTTTGCCATAGAAGCTCTGAAAAATAAAATGGAAGATGTTGTTGCCATTTTCATTGACTAAAACAAATCTTTACTGGGGAGAAAAAGAGGAGAAAAAAACTAAAATGTCAGTTGCTGACACTGTCATTCCCTGCCACTCAGTAAATAAACATAACATCTATTAGTTGTCATGGAAACGTTCCGCCTGATTCCGAGCATCAAAGCTCAACAATAAAGAAACCCTGATATTTGAGGCTGTGCACAAACAACTCTTTTGGCATTTCTCATGAGCTCACCATCACAAGAGCTAACAATTTCCCTGTTTGTTTTCTTTCTTAGACGTGAATGCATTTGCTTTGGAAAAAGAGACAAGTATCTTAGAAACCCATCAAAAATATTTGAATACAGCTACCTCGCAGTCTCTGCTCTCCCCTCTCTCCCCGCTCCTCCCCTCCTCTCTTTTAACCTTTGCCTGAGAAGAATTTAAATGGCATATTTAGTCTTCCTGCATATTGTGCTTATTGTGCTTCCTGTACCCAATGCTGCATAAAAGGGATTGATTTAAATCATTTACAGTAGCCATGTGGGGGGAAGAGGGTCCAGTTTTCTGCACCAAATGCTCCTGGATCCATAACAAGAAGCCACAAGTACAGAGAATAAATGAGTGGGCTTGCATTTGTCTCTTCTTTGCTACAGAATTATTCTTTAGTAAAAACTTACTGCACACTTTCAGCATTCAACAAGAAAGCAGCTCAGATGTGTGAGCACAGATAAAGGATGCTTAAGCCTCCATGCCCCAGGTAACCAGCCTCAGAAATGTTGGCTAAAAAAGTCAGAGAATGTTCCTACTATGATTTTTTTTTACAATCATGAAATTTGTAACAGCTCACCAAAGCAGGAACAAACCAAGTTTAAAGGTTACAGCAGAGCGCTGCGAAAGCGTTAGAGGCAACCATTGTTAATAACAATCAGCTGAAAAGCGAGACAGCTCACACTTCAGAGCTGTACTAAAAGATTCAGCATTTTCCAAAGCTCTGAAGCCTTTGACAAGCTAGGCATAAATCAGGAGGGATTTAGATTCTTGATTTTCTGGCGTTTTTCAAACTATAAATCCTACACATTCCTAAAACCGCATTGTCCCATAACCAGAGCTGAGGGCTAGAGCAGGTTCCAGTTACAGCTCAAAGCCAAATTGGAATTAGGAGCTCCTGCTTCCCTCCAGGTCTTAAACAATTCTTTCTGAAAGACATTGAAAGATTTTTTTAAGCCTTCTGAAGTGAAGCCAAGAGGGGATTACATTTATCCAGGCACCCTACCAGGCCTTTCTCATCTTTGGATGTAACCATGTCTGGATTTTTCTAGATCTTATTAATCCATGTCTACATACTCAGAATGGTTTGGGTAGTCAGAGGCAAGGAAGCAATTGAAGAGGGGAAACCAAATGGCCTATAAATGAATGTGGTCAATTCAGAGTTTCTTAAAATGACCTAAAGGACCGTTTGCATCAGAAATATAGAATCACCTGAGATGTTGACAGATTTTTCAGCCCAAATGAGCCATAGTGAATCAGAACTTCCAAGGGAGAGGACTTACTCAATTTAGCAAATGTCATCAGGTGATTCTTCTCAACAGGAGAGTTTGGAAAACTATGCACCAATCCTTGATCTCTGAAAGTAGAGCCCAGGAATGTGCATTTTTAACCACAGGGTCAGGCACAGGCATGGACCCATAAATGTTTGCTATATTGAATGGAATGTATCATCTATTACATTTATTTCCCTGAAGGAAAATCATTGTTCACACTGTCATTTTTTCATTTTTTTCCAAATAGGTTTTTCCCTCACATCTCCCTTTCCAGGGAGCCAGGTGGAAGAGGCAATGTGCTTTATCTCTTCCGACCTTTGCAGAATGGGCCTTCCCTTACCCTAGAGGGGGTTGATGTCATGGCAGGAGCACTGGGCTGGAACCCGAAAGACTCTGTGACCATGACTAAGTTCTTCTACCTCTCCGAACACCAGTTTCTTCATAATTTGAGTTTCTCAAATTGAAATTACAAACTCAAATTATACTATCATATGGCAGACTTTCTAGATTCTCTAGGGCTGGCTAGTAAAGAAGTGAGGAAGTAGAAGGGGGAGGAGAGAAAAGCCTGTAACATAATCTTGGCCAGTTAATATCCTTTTCCAGCATTGAAGAAAATGGAAGGTCTTTTAACTCTGGTAGTTTTCATTGCATTTTTTCCCTAACACTCAAAAGTTTCCTGCTTTTTAAAACATGGCGGTGTCTTTACCATGAACACTCTTGGGGTTTCCTATCCTTCTCTTGCAGTGGCTCACTGTGGGCAGTGCGATTCCAGGAGAGACTGTGGTGTGAGGAAGGCAAGTGGGGGGAGAGGAGTTGGATAGTTGAGAAACTGACCTTTATTTACTATTTTCTCTTGCATGTACTAGCCCAAATGTATTTGTAGAGTTCCCTGCCTATTTGCCCACTTTGCAGACACTATAGAAAAAAGGAAATCAAAAGGCTTAACATTCGTTTTGTTCTATATACTTTTACACTCTATTGTTCTAAATTCCATAAAGAATAAACATGGGAGAAGTAGTAGAGACCTGGGAGGAAGTTTGCTCCGCTGGAGCAAAGGACAGGAATAAAACAGTTGGCACACATAGCAGGTGTGTGGGGGTGTGCTGGCAGTGAGGCCAGGTCAGGTGGGATTGACTGACCACCTGTCCTGACCCCTGCTTTGGCTCTGCCTGCCTTGGGAGCCGCCTCTGGAGCCACCTTTGGTTGCCTATACCAGGCAGGCCTCCAGGGATTCCCCAAGACTCCTCTGGGGCCTGCCAAGGTGGGGAACACTCCTGTTACCTCTTAGTGCAAGGCGGCAGTGTTTGACTTTTCTGAAAGGAGTCTTTCTAGAAAACTAAAGAAAAACAAAACTAATTTTCCATAAAAACATGGAAGCATGAAAGATCCGTAAGTGCAGATCTTCTCAGCTAACTTTAACTCAGTTCCAACCAAGTTTGGTTTCTCTGGCACAGATCCCAGGGCAACCACCCTAGAACCTCTCCTCAACCTCTCTTGTCTGAATTGATTGCCAAACAGATAGGCTCCATCTCTTACCCGGAAGTTGAGTTGGGTTTTCCCCACTTCTAGGCCTACTTGAAATCCTAATGCTTTCCAGGGCATCATTCCAGATGTCTTCCTGAGGGAGATGTGGATGTAAGAGGACTTTGGAGGCAAGAAGTTGGGGTTCAAGTTCCCCAATTGCCACTGACAGGCTGTGTGATCTTGGACATGCTACTTACCATCTGAATCTGAATCTCAATTTCCTCCTGTTAAAATGTGGTAATGGTTCTGACTTCATGAACTCCTCACAATATGAAAAGAAATGCCAACACCCAGGACAGCCTTAATCACAGGGCACAAGTCTTGCCCCTCCTGATCCATCTATCCTTCTGGCTTCTCAGTATTTGTACTCTGATTCTCTCCCCTTTGGGCATCCTGCTTCAATCCATGACTTTAGCATAAGGAAAGCGTTCAGGATGGATGGAAGAAAGAACAGAGCAGAGTCAAGCCAGAATGCCTAGTGAAGAGGCAATAATAAGTCAAAATGAGATGAAATGAGAACCCAAACTAGAAGATGGCAGAGAAAATGCAGAGTGAATGTGGAAAATGTTTTTAGGCAGGATCTGAAGGCCTTGGCACCTACTTGGATTTGCATGATGAGAGCCAGAGAAGGGAGGGTCCGTCAGGGCAGGGAGGGAAAAGCACCTCATCTGTAGCCAGGAGACCTGGCTTCAAGGTCTTTATTCTGCCACTTACTAGTTTTGTAAGCTCTAGGAAGTCATTTCACCTCTGAGTCTCATTTTTGTCCTTTGAAAACAAGGCTGGAAATACCCACAAATTAAATGAGAAAATGTATAAAATTCCTAAAAGATGATGGGATGGACCATCATTCAATAGTAGTCACTTTAATACTTGTGATTTTGAAGTCACTTATCTTTCTTGTGCCTCAGTTTCTTCATTTGTAAAGGGTGGGCCAAAGTGAACCCTACAGGCTCCTCTGGCTCTAACATGTTTTTTTATATCAGAAAGTGATGAGTTGAGTTTGTACATGTTGAGTGTGCCATTCATGTGGAAAATATCCTGACCAAGTTGCTAACAGATCAGGACCTCTAGAGAAATAGTTCTCATATGGTCACACCGGCCCTGGGCAGTGTTGTGGAAATGCCTAGAAGACATTTTTGGTTGTCAAAATGATTGGAGGGCACTACTGACATTAGAGATTGGGAGTCAGAGACATCATTATGTAAGTACCGGGTACAGTACAAACACAACAATGCATGTACTGTGCATGTCCTCCCAGATATTCAAGTAGTACATCAGTTCCCTTCCCCTGGAGGTCCCTGACACCCTTTCAGGGATGACTCAACATCAAAACCATTTTCACAGAAATACCATCACATGCCTTTTTCACTGAGTTGACATTTCCAAAGATGAGACAGAAATGGTGGGTAAAAATACTCATGCCTTAGCATGAATCAAGGCAGCAGCACCAAACTATACTATACTAGTGGTCATTGTATTCTTTACTACTATACACTTGCAGTGAAACAAACAAAAACATCAAAATCCTCCAGTTTCACTTAAGAATGTCCTTGATGAAGCAATAAAATTAACTTAAATCTTGACCGATGGATACATACCTTTTTAATACCTGTCTGACAAACTGGTACATATCAAAATACAATTTTGTTTGAATTGCAAGCTGAACTTTTCATAGAACGTAGCCTCTTTTTTCATAGAACACCACTTTTACTTGAAAAAACAACTGGCAGATAAACTATGATTATTCAGATGGGTATTTTGCAGATCATTTTCTCAAAAAGAACAATTTTTTTTTCATTTCTAAGAAAACAACTAAATGTACTTGTTGCCAATGATAAAATTCAAGCACTCCAACAAAAATTAAAATTATGGAAAATTCGTACCTACCACAATGAACTTGACAGCTTCCCAACAGTAAAAGACCTTTCTGATGAGATCAGTGGCAATATTAACAAATGTGATTTACTGATATCGTATAATGAAATGTGTCAACATTTGGAAGATTTGTATAACTCAGTGAGCCAATACTTACAAATAACCAATGCATGGTGTTACAAAATCGTGTTTGGCAAAAGAGTCACTCGAAGTGCAGGATAGACCAGTGGATTTTAATATAATAGTACAAAATGTTCATTGATATGATTTCAGATTTAACATTGCAACTAACATTTAAGAAACTATTACTTGTTAAGTTTTGTTACTTATCAAAGAATATCTACATTACCTAAAAGGTCTAATACAATCCTGCCTTTTCCAACTATTTCTCTGTGTGAAGCTGAATTTTCTTCAAACACTTCAAGCAGAATACCATATGGAAACAGATTAAATATAGAAGCAGATATGAGAACTTACCTGTCTTTAATTAAGCCAGATACTAGAAAGATTTACAAAAATGTAAAACAAAGCTACTCTTCTCATGAAATTATTTTTTGTTTTGGAAGATATAGATTTTTAAATAAAACTGTTATGTTAACATGTAATAGGATTATTATTTTTTAACAGTGATAATAAACATTGTCAAAATTTCTCAGTTTTAATTTCCAATACAATAAATATCAATAGATATAACCCACATAAATAAAGGCTCTTAGAGGTCCTCAATAATTTTTAAGAATGTAAAGGGGTTCTGAGACTAAAAAGTTTGAGAACATTGTTTTCCTGATGTAGGAAAAAATTCAATTATCTAAGCCTAGAACCTAACTCTAATTTATATAGAGACACAAAGTACTTTTGTATGTTCTCAAGTACACCAACTTCCAGGAATGCAACTTACCATGTAAGTCAATGGTAGATTGCATGTTGTTTGGTTTAAAACTTGACCAAGAATTATTAACCATTTCATAAAATCACACCACCAATGGCAACAGCAGCCATGACATTAGAGTTGCTGATAAAATCCACCTGTACTGCCTGCCTTTGTAGTTGTCTAAGACCTGTGATTTCTTGACAAGGTGCAAGCACCCGACACTTCATTTTGTCTTCTAGTGTAGTTGTACCCAAAGATTTGCATACTTATACACACATTGTATTTTATTTCTTTTTTCTAATACAGTTAAGGTATTTTACTTTTTCATTTTTTATATATAGGTAATTTATATTACTTGTGAATTTCATGCTAATAAAAAAGGACATTACAAAATATTTGTTATAAAAGGGACATTAAGTCTGAGAATCACTGCTCTAGGATAAGCGGAAGGCTATGCAAGGTATTTGAGAGTTATCTACATAGAGGCCTATATGTGGCCTTCTAGATCCTTGAGGGCAGCCTTTTGACCGAATCCAAGTTTTACAGAACAAATCCTTTTAATAAAGGGATTTGTTCTGTGAAGTTTGGATTCGGTCAAAGAGCCGCACTTGGGGATCTGGAGGGCCACATGTGGCCTTGAGGCTGCAGGTTCCCCACCCCTGGTACAGACAAAGCCACAGGGAGGGGCCAGCTTGTGAGCTGTCTGGTTTGGAGTGCCATGCCCTTAAAAGTGATGGAGGACTAGCCATTGGTTAGAAACATAGTCCTAAAAGAATGCTACTCATGAAAATTTGTCCAAAGTTCTCCCACATACTCTCTAGTCTCAAAGTGCTACCGCCTTGTCAATCTCAGACTGCTATTTGCCCACCAACTCTGGCTCATATGCTTTTCCTCCTTGGACTTCTCTGTTTTCTTGAATCAATAGATACCTCACTCAGCCCATGTCCAAAACCCACTCTACTAGCCACAGTTTCTTGGACAACTGACCTCATCCCACTCCCGATTTGGGGTCTGCTACTGCTGCCTGGAACTTTGACAACTCCAGAAAACTATCTTGATGTCTGACCACAGAAAGGACAGAGATCAAAAAGGGCAAATATAGAAGGAGGAAATGTGAAAGATCCAACTTCTTTGACAAGACAAGAGGTAAGGCTCTTGCCACCCTGGGCCTCCTAGTCTCAGCTGAAGTCTTTGTTCCCTCCCTCCTATGAATTCGGAAATTCATTCAATTCACATTTTTATAAAATGGCAAAACATCTCACTCTCTTTGCCCGTGTTTAAAATCCAGTTATTTATTTATAGGGCCATTTGTTGCTGAACTTCTCCTTAAAAAAAAATAATAATTGCTTCTTCAGATGGTTTTCTTCTATCTGCCAGAAGATGTCATTTTGGGATGAGGCCATTCAAACTTGCTCAAATCTGAGCAATAACTCAACTAAAATGAGGTCAATGTAAATGACTACCCACAACGGGGAAAAACCTGTTAAATTAAATCCACAGTAAGTAGCCACATATCATGTAGTAAGAGTTACATGTGTCAAATAAAGGAGTGTTATGAGGATTAATGAGTCTGTCATTACACCACGCTTTGGGATTCTTGGATGAACGGTATTGTTGAAAGTGGGGGCAGGGCTGGCAGTTATATCAAGGCCTTATAACAGACTCTGGGGAAATATAGAGAAAGCAGTGGAAGAACTTAAAACTTATATTTTTTATTGATTGTTGTATCTTCTACTACATTTAGCAGTCCAAATACTTAATGCAGCAAAACATGTAGGCAGATGCCAGTGTCTACTTTGCAAAGTTACACAAAGAGTAGTGTAAGCTCACCCGAAAATTTCAATGTGGTATTGTGGTCTGTGAAAGAAACACTGAGCAATAGCAAGAACCAACTCAGAACAAATGTATTCGTATTCCCCACAATGGTCTGTGTAATAGGCAGATGTCAAAGACAACAATGTCAGGGAATTCTCTGTTGGGTGAAGTACAGATCTAGCCAGAGGCAGGGACATGATTCCAAGTGATTTCCCTACAATGTCTGACGTCACAGATAGTGGAAAACAGTCAATTTTCTGGATGTTTCTAAACACGTGCAGATCTCAGATAGGCTTCCAGATGACTGATTTTTTTTTCCGCCTAGAAGTTTGCACATTACAATATGCACAACTGAGATCATCCTACCCTTTGAGATTTATAAAAAATTATGGGAAGGCTCCTATCACCTCTTTTTCAGATGCCAACATCCTCCATAGCCCTCTGTGACTTCCCAGGGGCTGTGGGTCTCCATGGTCCTTTCTGGCCATGAGGCCTTTTGCAGCCTGATCCTCGCTCATAGTCCCCGGCTACTGCTTGGCATCACCATCCTCACCAGGAAGCCCAGTCCTTTTCCTGGATCACCCCAAAGCCTGCTGACATAAGGCATCTGTTGCATAGCAGCACATTTTACTGAACATGTGGTAGCAAATGGCATTTATCTCACAGGAACATAAACAATTTAAAATATAGTAATAGGGCTAGGTGCAGTGGCTAACACCTGTAATCCCAGAACTTTGGGAGGCAAGGCAGGAGGATTGCTTGAGGACAGGAGTTTGAGACCAGCCTGTAGCAACATAGCTAGACCCCGTCTCTACATAAAATAGAAAAATTAGCCAGGCTTGGTGGTGCACGCCTGTAGTCCCAGCTACTCAGGAGACTGAGGTAGGAGGATCACTTGAGCCCAAGAATTGGAGGCTACAGTGAGCTATGATGACACCACTGCACTCTAGCCCAGGTAACAGAGCAAGAGCCTGTGTCAAAAAGTAAATAAATAAAAATAAAATAAAATATAGTAATAGGCACTCCTGTTCTTAAGAGCCCCACCCCCGGCCACTTCATTTTGGGTTGGTCTGCTGGGGCAATGGTCTCCCATAAATTTTATTTAACACTAGTGAGAACCTTCCTCTTCCACTGTGTTACCCATGGATGGTCCAGCAGAAGTGATACCATCCACAGTACCAACCAGACTGTACTGTGTGGACCCCTCAATGTTAACACATTTCTTATTCTAAATGTTTCAACAGTATAAGAGATATCTCATGGCAGGACATGACATATTCTAATACAAATTACCACTATGCCTACTATGAAAGGAAGGAAGAGATCTCCAGAGTAAAGATGTAAAAAGGGTCCTATGTTTATTTGTTTGTGGCTTGAGTCAGAATTTTACACAATTAAATTGAATTTATTATTTTGAATAGGTAATACATGCGCAAGTTGTAAAATTTAAAAGGTCAAAAGGGCAGGGAGCTAAAAGTCCCTCTTCTTCCCTATCTTGTCCCATGATTGCCTAGCCCTGTTTCCCAGAGGCAACCACGGGAAATGGTTTCTTCTGGATCCTCTCAGAGATTTTCCGTACATTTACAAACATAGATATTTATTTTTTTTCTTAGACAGCTTGTGCGCACTCTATATGTTCTACTGTATTTGTTTTTCTTTTTTCATTTAACAATATATCTTGGAGATCATTTCTCATCAGTAAATACAGAGATACCTTTTAATATTGGTGCCATAAATTTACATTGTATGTATAGGCCATAATTTATTCAACCATTGATGAACATTTAGATTTTTTAAATATCCTCCAGTTAAAAATAATCCTGCAGTGAGTACCCTTGTGAATATGGTAACTTATATATTTATAACATGTGTATAGGATAAATACTTTGAAATGAAACACTTAAGTTAAATGGTATGTGCACTTTAATTTCATTAGATATTGCCCAATTACTTTCCATAGAGATTCACTAATTTACTGTCCCAGCAATATGCTGAAGAGATAATTTATCTGTACTTTAAGAGATGGCTATGAGTTGGAACGGCACATAAAGAGGTGAGTAGAACTCTAATAAGGAGAAATGTCTCGCTCCTTGTCTTTAAACACATTGAGCACAGTGACTGTGTTGTTCATAATCTTATCATCCAGCCCCTAGCACAAAGCCTGGACTATGTAATTATGTAGATATTTGTTGATAAGTGAAGGGCATAGTAACAGTTCAGAGCTAGGAACTAAATCTCAGCTGATTGGGGGACAGAGAGTAGGGACAACTACCTGGGTATTATGTATGACAGGGGAGAAGTTGGGGGGGAAAAGTTGAAAACTTAAGTTGCTTTTTTTTGTTGTCACCTAAAAAATAATTTGTGTTCTAGCCACTGTTACAGTCGCGATAAATGTAGAAAATGTGGTAAAATGTACCTTGGATACCATAGTCTTCCATGGGAAAATATTGATCATGTCATCCAAGAAAGAACATTAACTTCTGCTATTTTTCCAAGCACTGGTCATTAGTTTTGTCAATATGTTGCTATTGGATCAGGATGTTGTAAGTTCAGACTAATGGTCCTGGCTCCCCTTAAGATCAGGCTAATTGCTGGAGCTGCCTCACTGGCCAGCAATCCATCATGATCGCCACGTTGGGAGAAATAATTGGATGGCCCTTTCTGTGGCCAGTCTATTTTGAATGTGTGAAGCCAACAAGAGACTATAAAGGGAATGGAATATATGAGTTCAGTTATTGGTTTAATAATCCAAGAAAATCAAGTAATTATTAGGAGGCAGGAAAATTGGTGATATAAAGATCATACACACAGAATATAAATGTATTAATACTTCATACTACTACCTGCCAGGTACTGTCCCTGTATTACTGCTAGACTTCACAATTCTAGGTGTAGGTATTATTGTCCCCATTTTACAGACAAGGAAACTTAAGTCTAGATTGGTAAATTGTATCTCTCATGATTACTCAGCTAATAAAGTGATGAAGAATTCCAACCCAGATATATGACTCAAAACCCCTATTGCTACTACTCTGTGAGGCTCAAATTGCAAGTATGAACCTAATGACGTGGATCATTCACCATTCATACTATTATCACATATTGCTTTCTTCGAGCTGTCTTACTAAGTCAGTTAGATGGCAGTGTTTATGACATGCAATTAAATCCCAGTCTCACATCCAAGCCTAAATAACTCTAAATAACATATTAAACCCTTTCCACAAAAAAATGGCTTAGGCTTCAGATCTAGTAATGGCACATTTGTAGTGCATGACTTTCTTTCCAGAACACATCTGACCACCCTGAGCATTGGGGATACTTTAGCATTTAGACTCTACATTTATCACAGCATGTTGCCTGCAACACTTTTTTTTTTTTTTTGGTACCTGGCTCATTAGAGAGACCACTAAACATTTTAAAACCAAATTGAGTTTAAATACATTTCCTTGATGCATCTGTTTTGTTGACTGTATCCCATGAAGCCAACATTAAAAGCAATGCCATTAAGAGGGCATAAGGTAAGCTCATTTAGTTGACCAAATTATATAACACAATGAATTAATATGGTAATATGCCTTTGGAGACCAGCAGCAGATAATAGAGGTGAACAGAGAAGCTTGAGCCCGGTTTTGGAAAAGCAAAAGCAATTCATCATTATGCTGTAACAATATAGGAGAACATTTCTCATTTCCTACTCGCCTGCCCCCAACTCTGAAAACCTTTGGTTGTACTTTTTGAACATCAACTCTGACCAGTACAACTTTGCTTACTCAAACTGCTGCATTTTTGTTACTCAAAGAACTCTCTTGTTTGTGTTTTGAAGCAGCGGTAAATAAGTGGAGATTTCAGTTATAAGTTGGTGAGTTGGTAGGGCATAAAGCTGCCCTTCTCTTCCTGCAGAACAACCAGCAAAACACTCTTCAAATACACAAAAGGCAAAGGTAGGGGACAGAGAAGAGCATGTAGAACAAAAATAGTGTAAGAGATTCCAGCCATCATCCCTCAGAGTTAAGCATTAGAAATTATGTGCTATATAAATTGACAGTCCAATTTCTTGGACTCAGTCCTTCTCTCAGCAGCTTGGGTTCTGTTTTTATCCTGCCAGAAAGAACCTAATTAAAGCTTATTCTGCCTGGTCAGCAAGAATGTGTTCCCCAGCCACTTTAAGGGAAAAAAGAAAAAAAAAAAGCTATCTAAATAATGTTTTCCCCTGGCTATAAAATTAGATACGCTCCTTATAGAAAATTTTAGAAAACATAGAAAAGCATAAAGGAAAAAATGCAAAATCTTTTATAAATCCCAACTCTGAGATACTATTAATATTTTAGTGTATTATATCCATTTCACATACCATCAAATACTTTTCAAAAACAGAATTTTAGTTGCTACATAAAATGATTTAAAAATACTTCTGAATTTGAACATTTAGGTTTTCAATTATTATTTTTTTGTAATTAAAAAACAAAGCAATAACAAACACTTCTACATAACTCTTTCACCCCAGCTTTAGTTCCTTTTAGGAGGATATATTCCTAGAAGTAGATTCCTGGACCATGGGGTGTGAATAATTTTAGAGCTTTTCTGTTAAACCCACTGGACACTTTCCAATCCTTGTATTTCTTGACCGCTCAACAACTTCTGACACCGCTGACTGCTAACCCTTTCCTGAAACCCTTTTTCCTTTGCTCTGAGACACCAACTTTTCCCAGTTCCCTCCTCCCTCTCTGCCTGTTTTCACAGTCCCTCCTGGGGCCCCTCCTGACTGTCTAACCTTCAGTGTTGGAGTTCCGTAGGTTTCCATCCTATGCCCTCTTCTTTTTTAGATCTACACTCTCTCTAAGTGATCTCAGCTACACTCAGGGTTTCACTTACCATTTTCAAATCTAAAATTCCCAACTGTTAACTCTGTTCCAGGCCCCTTTTTCAAGTTCTAGGATATATTTCCTAGACTCCTTCAGTTCTCCCACATCCATGTCCCACACGTATAATCTTACCATGCCAATCCTACACTTCCTATTCCCTGTCTTAGAAGAAGGACAAATAATAGGGATGATAATACGCATTTCCTTGTTATTTATTTTAATGGGAATGACTCTTGTGTAGTGCATTTATCAAGATACCGTTTGTTGGTCTGAGATAGAAATTTTAATCATGTAAGACTGTACAAAGGACATTTCCCTCCTGATATTTAGACACCACTACTTCTCTGCAGTGTGTTAATCCCACCATGCAGCCTGACCCTGTACCAGTCCTACCAATGATCTTTGCTTTGGGTGCTCAAATTACCCAACTCATAATGAATACTATAAAATTGGCAAAGACCAAAACTGCACAATAAAATAGACAAAAAATATCCAATAAAGGATCAAAGCTTTTTAAAGACACTAAAAACTGATAAATTAAAGAAAATAGAGTTTATAGAAATGTCAAAAACAAAAGCAATATCCCAGGCAAAAATCATACCAAATGATCTAGCAATTCCACTTCTGGGTATATATCCAAAGAATTGAAATTAAGATCTTGAAGAGATATCTACACTCCCATGTTTATTATAGCATTATTCACAATAGCCAAGATATGAAAACCACCCAAGTATCCAAAAGATGAATAAATAAAGAAAATGTGGTATATTCATATATATACATATGAATAAAGAAAATATAAAATATTATTCAGTTTTTATTTAAAAAAAAAGGAAACCCTGCTATTTGTAACAACATGGATGAATCTGAAGGACACTATGCTAAGTGAAATACGCCAGTCACAGAAGAACAAATACTGTTTGATTTCAGTTATATGAGGTATCTGTAATAGTCAAACTCACAGAAGCAGAGAATACAATAGTGGTTCCCAGGGGTGGGGGAATTGGGGAGTTGTTCAGTGGGTGTAAAGTTTCAGTTATGTTCAATGAATAAGTTCTAGAGATCTGCTGCCTATAGTTAACAATAGTGCCTATAGTTAATAATAGGATATTGTACACTTCCAATTTGTAAGTTTGTTAAGATCTCATGTTAAGTGTTCTTGTCAAACACACACACACACACACACACACTCTCACAACAATAAAACAAAAACAGAAGGACATAAGGACACTTTGGGAAGTATTAGATATGTCTATTATATCTTGATTGAGGTGACGGTACATGTTTTGCATAGTTCCAAACTCAAATAATACACATTAAACATGTACAATTCTTTGTATATAAATATCTTAATGAAGCTATTAAAAATAAAAAACCAAAAAACAAAAAACAAAATCAACAAATGGTTAAAGTGCACAAGGTAAGAATTGTATGGATTTAAAGGAAGAATTAAATCTCCTCAGAATTAGAATCTGCAAAATTTCACCCATAAAATTAGACTTGGCAAAAATAGTGGCCATAACAGATAACTCACAAAGGCAGAAATGATTATCTGTAAGATTTGCTATGGGCCAAAGAGAAGGGGAGAAAGAAAAACAACCAAACAATAAATCAAATTGTTGTTGCAGTCAATGAAAATAACTTCAGAAAAATTAAAATGGGGAAAAGGGGATCAGTTTAACTATGCTATAAAAAATTGATTAAGAAATCATATCTTGTCCATGGATTCTTCACAGAGCAAAGGATAAATGATTTCCTCTGGAGAGGTTTCATATATCGAGTGTGATGGCTTTTCTTCCTCTTCCGCCCCACACTCCACACAGAATGAGGCAACCAAACCACACTCTGCATCCTCAGGCTCACAGCAGGCTGGGTAGCAAGGCTGTCTCCCTGTACATGCACAATTCTATCTGGAGTTTTGGGGATTGGGGGCAGAGCTGACCTGAACATCACTCATGCCCTTTGCCTGGCTCTCCCACACTCTTTCCCTAGTATCACACCTAAGCCTCCTAGGAAGAAGATCTCAAAATCGAAGACTTTTAAAGCATCAAAGCATCTTGGAAAACATCTGCCGCAGTTGTTCCCAACCTGGGGCCACAGCATCCTCAAAACTAAATGCCCACCTAACATTATTTGCACAGTGAATAAATAATAGATGTTCAACTATTTATTTAAAAGTGCTACTAAATTAATTGTAGTGTTTTCTCAGTCTGCATCTTTTCATTAACAGATTCTAAAAGCCCAATTATCATCATGAGGGAGTGTATGACATCTTTTTAAAATTAAATGAGGTCTACAAAGCCAAAATTGATTCAATATAATCCCTTCATTTTACAGATGAGAAACAGGTAAGTGAAGTAACTCACCCAGGATCACTTACTGAATTAATAACCAGGTTGGATCTAAATATTCACACTTCTAATTGCATACCAAGGCCTATTTCTACCAGATTACTTTCCTTTCTAAGGAAGGCCAACTCAAACATGGTTTCATGGCTTCAAATTTGTTCCGTTTGAGGTTTTTGTTTGTTTGTTTTTTGTTGTGGTAATCAGTGGTAGCAAATATCCTAGAGAAGCTGGAAAAATAGAAGATTACTCTGATTTTCAGAGATTATTTATAAGACTATCACACCTGAATTAATTGTAATTTTATTATTGATATAGGAAAAAAACATTTTTTTCTTACTAAACTACCTCACATTGAGGACAATGACTATAGAGCTTCAATGATTGTGACCTAGTTTCTCTTCCTGTACACATGGCCTCCCAGTAGAGCCTACATTTCCCAACCTCTTTGGCAGCCAGGTGTGTCTATGGAACTAATGGGACTAAGTACTCACCAATAGAATGTGAACAGAAGTGACATCTGCAAGGGATACCTCACAGGCTTAGATGAAAGTTTCTTGCCTTGGATTTTTGTTTTCTGTCTTTTCTCCTTCCCATTAGCTGGAATATAAACATACCTATGAACCACTTTGTGTAGTAGACAACGTTAATTCCCCCATGTGATGGTGGAGCAAAAGAAAAAAGGTGCGGTCGGGGGGCAGGCACTGAAGTCTCTGAGTGACTGCATGAACACAGCTACCACCGGTCTGGATCATGAAAGCTTTGGTTCATGTCACTCTCTTTTTTAAGCCACTGTACTTTGGGGACTCTGTCACAGTGACTCTGCCTTTACTATAACTTATACAGTGGGCAAACATTTTCCTGTCCTCTGGGGGCACTGAGACAGAAAACTAAGGTCATCAGCTTGTGACACTGGCTAAGATATATTTAATTCTAGATTAGTCTTTACAGTGTCTGACTAAATGGGAAAATGCCAATGCGGTTTTGGAATCAAAAGGGTGGGGCTGGTTCATGTTATAAAAGTAAGCCATAAATGTCTGATACATATTTTAGGGATCTCTAGCACCTCACAAATATATATATTTTTAAATCCCCTCCTGTTCTTATAAATCCTAGTGAAAGAATTATGTGAGCAGGCAGAGAAAAAAACATGAGAACTATGCTATGTATTTCATTGAAAAAATATTCATATCTCTGAAACCTTCATAGTGGACATTAATTTAAATCATATTTGACATTATTAAAATTCTCCCCTTTAAACTAAGAAAGCTTTGTAATGGACTTTCTGGCATATAAGGGGAGAGAGGGAATTCAAAGTCCCTTTCCCTTTTTGCCATATTTTTGTTGAGCTCCCAACCTGACATTATGTTTGGACTCAGACCCAACTGCAACTGAATTGGGAGATTAGGGGCTGTAAACTTGGGTGCCTGGTTCCTCCTGAGAAATAGGGAGTACCTTGGAGACTCCTTCTTTCTAAGTCCACAAGACCCTGAGAACAGTGCTATCCATGCTACCACCCCCCAAAATGAAGCAATTGATGTGGGCGTGGGTAGCTCTATGGAGCCCATACACAGATGGAGAAGGGATATTCACCCCTCCCTTAGTCTCCTTCCCCAACCTACCCCTGTCCTGGAAAGTACCACCCCACACTGCACCCCACAGCATCTCCAGAAAACGATGGATTAAATGAGGCCTCCTATTCCCTTCCAATTTAAAATCTCATAATTCCATTATTTCTAATTGGATCATTTCTTCTCTCCAGTGGGAAAATAATGCACTTTTCTTCCCTGTCTGCTCTGTTTACTTGAACCTCCCTCTCTTTTTCTGCTGATTTCTACCTCCCATTGTTCCCACCAGAATTAAAAGTGGCTGACTACTCTCTTTAACATGGAGGGCATGTTTTGCTCTTGTTTAACAATACAAATCAGGTAATGTCCTTTTTTAAAATTAGTGACCTGTTGATCTGAAACCCATAGTCTTTGTTTTCACAAAATTTTGTACAATAAATTTAACCCCATCTCTCCCAACATATGAAAAAGAGACTAAATCAAGTTTGGTTCATGGCATCCATCCAAGTCCAGAAATATGTAATAGGGTACCCTCCCATACCACAGGGAAAGGATTTCTTACTTTTTCTCAGTTTCTCTACTTTGATCCAACGATGGTCAGAGACTTTCCACTGCCTAAGGAATTTATTTAAAATCTTTCACAGGAAATAACCTCCTACCACTGCTCCAGGCTCAGCATCCACCAACAATCCTCATTTCAGTGTTTTGAAGATGAGACACTATTGAATTTTTTTTCAAAAGACAATATTGTAATAGGTAATAAATATTTAATAAGATAAAATATACTTCTTAAAGATAGTAACATCTTCAAAGGAAGAGCAATGAAGAATACCATTATTTTATTGCTTTGTAATAGTGAACAAGGTTGTAAAAAATTTTTTCCTCTATCACTTCTGTTTACAGTCATTCCCCATATAGAGATAACATCTTTGACTGAATTTAATCATGACAATTATCCTCTAAGAATTTAATTATTGGCTCTTGCATAATATAAGGAGCTAACACAACCTAAATCTCGTATCATAGGATAGACTGACATGGTAAGTCTGAGTAGATGAGTAGTACTAGAACTTTTGACAGCATATTGGGTTGATGGTGTCAAAAGTCACATATATGCAGATTTCCAGGTAATTTATTTTTAAGATCATCCTCTTCATCAAGTCCAAACCCCAACTTAGATCATAGAAATCTCTTCCTTCCTTTTCTGTCAGAGGCAAAAATCAACACAGCTTCTCTCCCAGCTATAAAATAGAGAGACTGACATATTTTGAGGACCATATTCAGTGATAGCCAACCATTGATTATAAATGGTGCAATAATTCAAGCATTCACCTTCCTTCCATTGTTTGACCTCAAAATGTTAAGTGTAGGTATGTGATGCGCACGCACACACACAGAGCTAAATATATACACTTCCCAAGTGATTCTGAGAGTTTATTTTAAATGAAAGCTTTAGAAAGACGCATTACATAATGCATCCACTCTTCAGCAGAAAACTCCAATCCTCCATTTTTAATGCTTGAGAGATCATTATTTCTGAAGTCAACTGTGAACACTTGTGCAAGCTTCAGGTCAGTCTTAAAAGGAAACATTTGCTAAATCTTGGTCACAGCATAAATCAAGTTGAGATCCATCTTGACAATTTGCGATCACTTAAATGAAGGTTGCCTCAAAGCCAGAGGTTAGACCAGGTAGTGTTTCCAAATTCCTGACCGATATTAATCAGAATTCAGGCTACAGAATCAAAATTCCTAGAAATTCTCAGGAATTCCCCAAATCACAAATTATTCTTAAAATACTTCTAACATTCCTCAAACCCTTTATTCGTGATCATGCATACCTAAAAAATGGTTTAATAAGAAATATTGACTTTAACAAGATTTACAAAGAACTGTAGCCTATAGAAAATATTCAACATTGGAAAACATCAGCCAACATAAATGGGTAGTATTCAAATGAAATTCAGATCTCCCAGCAGAGTTAATAGCGCTACACAGAATTAACATCTACATTGTCAATTTAAATCTTATTTTTCTTCCAAAACTCATTATTTCTCGGAATACCACTCAGAATTTGTATAAAGTACACTATGCATACAAATTTATTAACATTTGTTTTATTTGCAAGAATGAGTCACCATTAGTAGCAGACGGGTCCATGAACACGTAACAGTCTCAGCTACAAGCAAGCTGACTCATTAGATAGTGATATTTCTCTCCTTGGTGCTTTTAACCAGGTTCCTAGAAATGCCCACTGAACCTCACAATCCACATGTTCATGTTTCCTACTCTTGCCTTCAATTTGATGTCAGTGAATTCCTTCTAATCAGTAGTGTCTCTCTGTTGATCATTAAGCTTTAATTCTCACAGGAGAATTACACTTTTTTCCTTTTTCCCAATTTCTTGAGAGGTTTTTCTGGGGATTCAGAAAAACACGTTTCTTGAGAAATGTTGGGAAGGTATTCCCATGTGGAAACACTAGGTTTGACAGAAGAAATAGGTCAGCGGAACAGCCCAGATTTTCATGATAGCATTTTGCTGTACATTCCAAATGGTACCCAGCAAAAACACAAGAAGCATAAAAAATTGCTCTTCAGCCATCTTTGTCTTAAAACCTCACCACCAGCTCTCCATCCCTCAGCCCCATTAACCCCATGTAGACACCGTCTCCCTTCCCTGATACCAAATTCCCTAGGAGTTTAGCTTGGATCCAGCTCATCCCTGGTCACAAAACTAATTCTGGCAAGGCTAGGCCTAGAACAGGATATTCACACCATGCTCCATGGAACCTCTGAGCTTACCTGAGGGGTTCCCTGGGGACAGAGCTGGGGGCACATCTACCAGTTTAAAGTATCTGGCTTTTCCCAAAAAGCATTTTTTGTTTGTTTAAAGGACCAGCTCTGCTGCCAAAAAAGAAACTGAAAAAGTTGAAAATTGCTGACTTAGAGAGCCCTGCAAAGCCTTGGTGAGCACCAGTGGGACAGATCTTTGGGGGACAGGATCAGTTTCAGGCCAGGGCCTAAAAATCCAGCGCAGATGGAACCACAGGAAAGTAGCGCCTGGACTCCAGAGGCCGGCCAGGGTGGCCGTGCCTCTGGTCAAATCTGGGGGACAAACACGAGATGACTCAGCCTTCAGAAACCCGACAGTGGACTGAACCAGATCTGCTTCATCTTTCTGACCAGGCATAACCCACCTGAACCACACCAGCAGACAGGAACAGAGTCCCACTGGAGAGGACTGCAAACTCTCAACCACTTTGTAAGTGTTTCCAAATCTTTTTTCCCCAAAGTCAGTTTCCTGTGACACTGCAAACAGCTCTATGGAGATTGCAAACTGGACTGAACTTTTTTTCTTCTCCTTCTCCTTCTTTCCTCCCATTCCTCATTCCCTCCCATCTCCTTCCTCCTCCCCTCTACTGCCTTCCTTCTTCTGATGCTGCTTCCTTTCCTAAAGAACGGAAACATTTCTCCCCATTTTGTTATGGAACATACTTCCTAAATCATCATCGAGGATGCAGTCTACTTTGCTGCCTGAACAGCTTATACTCTCTCCCTTCCTCCTTGGTCCCTGTGACCTCAGAACTCCAGGCCCACCACACCGATCACCAAACACATTGCACTTTCCCTCCCCCATGCCTCTGCTCAGGCTGAGCCTCAGAAAAGGGTCCTTCCACGTTGCAGCTCTGCCTGCTGAGATGGAGGCTCTGCTCATGCACCCTTGAGCTGCCAGTGTCATTGTCAATTCCTTCGAACGTGGAATGATCTATCACAGAACATAATACTCTGCCTTACATATAATACAGTCTCAATACATATAAGAAAGGAATTAAACTGAATCCCCTACTCCCAAAACACACATAATGCTTTTTATGTAGCAGGTTTGGAAAATCAGTTATTGACTAGCTAACCAAAGAGAAGAACAAGGGAACATCTCAGAATATTTATGTTGCCTTAGGTCTTAATTTCAAAGCATGCATGTTCTCATCCAGAATAAAAAGAAACAAAAAGATCTTGGATTTTATTCAAGTGGAAAATGTTTCCAGATTTTATACATAGTTACACATATGCTCATTTTATAAATTTTTCAAATTTTATGCTTAGCATTGTTGGAACAAATCTCAGCAAAAACTCTATACCCCCCTCCCAGGGTAGCAAATTCATGGGTGGCGTTGGCAATAAGAACATGAGGTGGGGAACACTAAGTGTGTCATTGTGACCGTATTCCCTTATTACATGCCTTACCATCCTGCCTCAGTGACTTGGAACTGTAGATCTCCACAGTGGCAAGTGACATGGAAAATTGACTCACAGTGAATAAATTAAACTGCAGAATCATACGCACTGAATAATTCACACAAAAAAAGAACTGCCTTGTTGACTAAGCTGTAACTTTGGTGATAAACAGGGATAGAATGGACCAATGTCTAAAATCAAGGGCTTTGGAGTCAGATAAACCCATCTCTTAATCTTGGCTCCACCACTTGCTGACTCAATTTCTTCCTCTGGAAAATGGGAATAATAACTACCTTGTAGGACTGTCATGAAGATTAGATGAGATATCTTATAAACTCTGTGAGAACAGGGATCATATCTTGTTTACAATCATTGCCCCAGTCCCTAGCAAAGTGCCTGACACACAGTATGCACTCAACAAATTTCTGGGGATTCAGAAAAACATATAAATATCCTGAGAAATGTCAGGAAGGAATTCCCACACAGAAACACTAGGTTGGACAGGAGAAACAGATCGGTAAAATAACAAAGCATTTCATAATAGTATTTTGCTGTATTTTCAAATGCCAAAAGTACTAGGAAGGTGGAAAATGGATGAATAAATGAAACAATGAATGAATGAATGTATGAACCCCTTAGTATGACGCTTGATATATAAAGGGAAGCTTTAAAAGGACACTTTATAAAGAGAATAAACCAATCAAAAGAGCTTGTGCTGCAGTGCTCATACTGCATTTCCAGGCCATGTTGGCCTGATGCCTGTGTATTTACTGTCTTAAGGTGAAAGGATTTGACTTTTAAATCTATGTGATCATGTCTGTATGATACTTCATGATGGGCCTCTACCAAACTTAGCCACTGTACTTGAAGAGCATCAAGAACTTATTTTTGAACCTGAAGGGAGCTGGGACATTCTAAATAGTTCTGAAATGATTCATGCTTAATTCAAAGTTCTAAAAGCCTATTTTCCAATTTACAAGATGACAGGAAGTAGAGTGAGAGTCAGGAACTTCCTTTCCTTCTGGACAATATAGGGTGATTCACTTTGTTCTTTTACCAAATATTTTCTGAGCACCAAGTGATGGCACCTGTACATACAATGGTAAACAAGACCCAGTTGCTGCCTTAGGCAAAGAGGTGACAATCTTGCTAAAATGGGACTTGAGGACAGCTAAGGCAGGAGTAAGTGGTGAGGAAGGAGAGCGTAGCTCTTTATGTTGCTCCCAGACTGGTCCTGTGGGGAGGACAGATTTTGTAGTCAGTCTTTGGTATTGGCAAAAAGAGTATGGGTGCCCATCTGCCCCCAAATACCTTCCTCACAGGCCTGACATCTGAAATATCATCATTACATTTAAAAAGAGCTGCAAGAAACTCAGGTCAGCAAGCCTTGACCCTCCCTCCTTTAATAGATGTGACACTAAAGTCCACAGGGATTAAATGACTTATCCAATCCTGTGAAGAAAATTAGGGGCAACATCAAAACCATCAAGGCATCATGTGCTTTTGTTCTGGGTAAGCAAAATTTACAAAAAAAAAAAAAAAAAAAACCATCAAGGCAAATCCAAAACCAGACACAAGGCATTGTGGCTTCTGTTCAGCATTAACTAAACCATGCAGGAGTCTCCTCTTTGGGTGAAAACAGTCTCCAGGAAAGAAAGGACTTGGGAAGAATCACAAACTTTCATTAAGGCACTGCTAGCATATCAATTCCTGGGATTCTATGCACTGAGCCAATCATCAGGGAAATCTATCCGTTCTCTTGTGCCTCAGCCCCTACCAGCAGCCCCCAACTGCCTCCTGTTGCAGCTGTCTGCACTGACCTCACTGGGAACCTGGCTTGAGAAACAGCCACTAACACTGTCCAGTGTGTGCTCTGTGCCAGGTGCTCTTCCAAATGCTTTTACAAATATTAACCAATTCAGTGCTCACAACAACCATGAAGTAGTTAGGTAATATTATTCCCATTTTGTAACTAGGGAAACTGAGGTACAGACAGGTTAAGTAACTTGCCCAAGGCCACAGAGCAGGTTAGTGACAGAGATAGGGTTCAGGCTCAGGTAGTAAGGCTCCAGAGTCAGGCTTCCATGCTCTAAACCACTATACTATACCAACTCTTGCCTGTTATCTACTGCTGCATAAAAACCACTCCAAACAATACAAATTGTATTTGCTCACCATTCTGCAGGTGAGGAACTGGAGCAAGAAATGGTAGAGACAGCTCATCTCTGTTCCACAACGTGCATGGTTCAGCTGGGATGACTCAAATAACTTGTCAGGGGCTATAAGTTTGAGATCTTGATTCTCCTTCACATGGTTTCTCCATGAGGCTAGCTTGGGCTTCCCCATAGCATGGTGGTCTTCAGTTCCAAGAGGGAGCATTCCAGTATGCAAGTGCTTATCAAGCTCCTGCTTGCATCAGACTTGCTAATTGGCCAAATCAAGTCACGTGGGCCAACCTCAGAGTCAATATGGGAGAGGTATAGGGGTGAACACCAGGAGGCATGGGTCACCTGGGGCCACCAATGGAACATCTTACTACAGTAGACAAGTGGGACATAAAAGTGGGATGAAAGCAGCAGATCTTGGCTCATGGTTTCTGTTCTTTCGTTTTCCATTTTACAAGGAATATGCTCCCTACAGGAAAAGGGAACTTAAACCTAGTGCATATTACATTACAAATAGTGAGAAAGTGGCTTTGCAGCCTCAGAGACAGTTGTCATTTTGGACACAAAGGGCAGCATCAATTGATTCACAAACTGAATTTGCTTTTACCTTATTTGATTCCCCCAATTTAGATAAACCACAGGATGATAAGTTAATAGAAAGTTTTCTTGAAAATAATACATTTCCAAGAGATTTCAAAACATATGAGGTCAGTTGTAACAGTTACTGCTAATAAGACAAATTAGATAAAAACCTTTGTCTTTAGCAAGTTTGTCATTCAATAAAACCTATTGGAAAGTTAACATACAACAAAAAAATAGATAAATACCAGGTTGTTAAGACATCAGTTGTTAAAATGAGCAGATTAATGATTTTCTGGGATACTAGATGAAGAGCTTGAAAAACTACCCAAGTATTATCCTTTCTTGGCTTAGAAAACAATAAAACCACCTAGAAATTTTGGTCCTATGAGTTCTAATCCTATTTCTGTTCCCATATGACACTGATGAATCATTTATTTTTCTACTGCTTTGTTTCCTCAGTTTTAAGTAATCACTGACTAGGGAAAAAATCCAAAATTTTAATTATAAAAGCAGTTTTGGGCTTAATTTCTTACTTAAAACCAAAGTTAACCATACCTTAGCAGATAATTATAATTATATGTTTTGTTTCTTTCACACAAGTATATTTTTATCACTGCTAGAAGCATCATGTTAGCATATGAACTAATATGTATGTACATCTATCGACATTGTATATTTATGTGTACAAACTTACATTTATTCTATTCTGAAGTGTAACTGAAGTTGCATGAGGTAATGTGAAGCAAAGACGTAAACCAGGACACAGAATGATCTGTTTGTGTTTAGAACTCACTTGCCCCAGTACAATCATGCAGAGATAAAAGCACACACCCTTCAAAATATGGAACAGTTGAGTTCAATTATGTTTACCCTAAGCCAGTTAATTAAAAAGAGTTCACTTGGTGATGTCATTATGTCACACTTGGGACTAAATACATCAGAAGGATCAGACAAAACGTGGCAGCCAGAAGTTCTGCGGCTAAAGGGAGATGTGAGGTATTTTTCAGAAAGCATTCCCAGATCAGTACAGTGAAACTCTCCAAGTCATTTTTAACCACTAACTCTTCTAATGTGAGAGCCAGTCACCACCAAGCTCACAAAAGATCATTCTTCACCAAAAAAGCTCCCTTCAGAAACAGAGTGATCTGTTGTGATTTAAAACTCTTAAAATACAAAAGAAATGTGCAATTTGTGTAAGAGCCTTGGACTCTGTACTTCCAGAAATGGAGATGTGTCTAAGCTTACAATGCCAATTTTCTACAGTTCCAGTAACAGAGGCCAAAAGTACACACAGAATGAGGGAACTCTTCAGGGTTCTCTAGCGTTCTCACACATACCTAGGCACAGCATTTTGGAAAGGTCTAAATCCACTGGAGACAGAATTTTAATTCATGTCTATTAGGAAACATGGTTACACTTGCTCTCCTAGAGCAGTGTATACAACCTCATCCGATACACAGGCCCATACCTGAAAGTGGGCATTTTTTAGAATCCCCATTTTGAGGTAAAGACACAGGATGGGAGAATTTTAAGTGACTTACCCAAGGTCACACTCTAGTGAATGACACTTCTGCAACTAGATCCCACGTCATCCATGGTAGATAATGATCTTTGCACCAGACATAAAGCCTTTTCCTACCACCTTTTCTCTCTCTCTTTGGTTCTTAAATGTGTTCTCAAAAGATCATCCCCACTGCCGAAAAACTCTTGACTCCCACATTTAGTCAGCTCTCCATATCCATGGAGTAGGGATAAGTATTTTCGGAAAGATGAAATCTCCTAAATGAGAATTTTATAATGCCATATGTTCTACAGAAACATTGAGGCAAGTTGAAATAGAGTAACTACTCAAGTTATCAATAGAGCTATGATTCGAACTGCTTCAAAGCCCCTGATCTCTTTCCATAGAGCTATTTTGGCAACAGACAAGCTAAAGATCAGGAATATAAAATAATTGAAACATTTGCCTCTACATAATAGAAAAAGCAGCATGGAAAAGTGAAATCATTAGATAACGAGTAGTCACAGGATTGAAAGACCATATAAATTTTATGATGCAGTCTGTCCAATGGAAATGCCTGGAAAAAGCATAGATCTCTGAGGCCAGAGGCCAGAGTCCAGGGTTCTGGTCCTGGCTCTTCTGACGTTTGAGAAAATTCATTTTTAGATGCCATGATCTAAATAAGTAGTAATTCTGCCCACTGGCTAGAAAATAATGACAACAATAATAGAAGTTAACATTCTCAGGTTCTTACATTGTGCCAGGCACTGTTGGGACCACTACACCTGGCATTGCCTCATTTTCATCCTTATGATAACGTTAACAGGTGAGCATATGATTATCCCCATTTTACAGACAAGAAAACCAAACTACATAAAAGTAAAGTGGCCTGCTCTGGGCTACATGGTAAGTGGCAGAGCTGGGATGCAAACTCCAGGAGTCTGATTCAGTGCACCAGCACTTAGCCATCATGCTTAGAGCCCAAGGCACATTGACAGTATATGCGGCTAAACATTTAAAAATGCAAATACAAAATGCAGATTAGGGAGAAAGATTCCCCTAATGAAACACCAAATTCCCTCAACCAAGGGGAAAATTCTACATAGGGTCATTATTGTATTATTCAACTTTCTTCAAGAATTGGCTCTACCAGAGGCTACACTTGAGTATTGAAACATTTTGGTCAGAGTACCTGTATGATCACATACAACTGCATTTCACAGAAACCCAACACCAGCAGCATAACTGAATCAGGGTCTATTTTTCTTATATATCAAGCACTCCAGGGATGCACAGCTGTCACACTGACTCGGGGACCTATTCAGTGGGCTTCTCTTTCCTTTCCACACTGCTATCCTTAAGAGTACTGCTTTTATCCTTTTGCTTGAAAGATGAATGCTGCATTTCCCTATGCTGTCCAGCATGGAGTGACTAGCCACGTGTAGCTATTTAAGTTTAAACTATTTAAATAAAATTAAATAAGAAATTGAGCTCCTCAGTCACACCAGTCACATTTAAAGTGCTCAATAGTCACGTGGGACTAGTGGCTACTCTATTGTCAGTGCTGACCTCACACATTTCCATCATTGCTGAGTTATATTGAACAGTGCTTCTGTAGACATCACATCTGCAAACTCGGCATGAGGATGAGGAGGGAGAGAAAAAAACTGAGTGCTGAGACTGTTCCTTTGTAACAAGAAAACACTAGCTTTCCTGGCATCCTAACCCAGTAGAATTTAGTTTTCACCTCATTGGTCAGAAATACACCACTTGGCCACTCCTAGATACAAGAGAGCTTTGTTTATTGGGCCTGTTGCTGCCCTGAACTAAAATGGGATCTGTGGGCAAGGGAGAGAGGGGAATATAGAACTAGCTAGGTAAGTAGCTGTCTTTGGCAGCCTCAACATCACATGTGAGCTGTGCTTTAACTTAGGGTTGGGTTTATCAAAACAGAATAGACAAGCCAGGCAGTAAACATCTGTCATTGCACAGCTGTGGGGCCCAGGGCATACAAAGGCAGTGAGTAAATGATCGCTGCCACCTGGCTGTTCCTTTCAGGGGTGAGCGGATAATGAAAAGAAAAAAAAAAAATGGAGAAAGAAGGTATTAGTATCTAGGCTTGTCCAGAAAAGGCCCTGCTCTTGAGCCCCTGGGCTTTTCACCAGGTTGGAGTTCCACGACAAAAGACTGCAGTGGGCCAGGGAAGGGGAGTTACTCCGGAGAAGGCTGCCTGCTGTCTACCCCTCTGAGTAATCAATGTGGGCAGGGCTGCCCAGCAGCAGACTTAGCTGACAGCAAGTGGGCGATGGCCAACTTCTCTGAGGTTGCCATGTGGCTTGATATTGCCATGATTAAGGGCTTTTGTAAGCAGATGGGCATTTTAACTGGGCTCTGGCGGCGTGTGGCATGGGAGGATTTGCCCTCCAACAACAGGGAGAAGGCTGCAGAGAGCTTTCAGGACCCCAGCCAGCAATGCCCTAAACCCTTACAGTAAGGAATTTAAGTTTGAGTGGCATAAAAATGGGAGGTAACAAACATCTGGCAGCCTATACAGGCACAAAGGGAATGTCTTGAGGTGATAGTGAGCGAGAGACAGAGGCTGTGCTTGGGAAAACACAAATAAACTTTGCTTCAACATTTTGTCTCTGGCCAGTCCTACAGGAAAATGAAAATAATTGTATATAAATATGTAAAAGGCCACTGCACCTTTGCCTGACTCCAGTTTTTGACAGAATGCTTGTTTTTGCTGTAGACAGAACAAAAGGATGACAGATTGAAATTCATCAGGAGACAAGCAGAACAATTTGTTTGCCCCTAAGTAATTCCCGTCAGGAAAAGTGATGATGACACTTAGTTCCTTCATCTCTAACAGATGCAAACTCATCCCCCAAAGAGACATCCGGAGGCTGGAACACCAGACTGATACATTACATCAGTGGTCATGTTGGTGGCTGTTTCCAAATGAAGAGGTGAGGCCAGGTACGGTGGCTCACGCCTATAATCCTAGCACTCTGGGAGGCCAAGGTGGGAGCATCACTTGAGGTCAGGAGTTTGAGACCAGCCTGAGCAAGAACAAGACCCTGTCTCTACAAAAAAATAGAAAAATTAGCCAGGTATGGTAGCTCACACCTATAGGCCCAGCTACTTGGGAGGCTGGGGCGGGAGAATAGCTTGAAGCCCAGTAGCGAGCAAAAAAAAAGAGGAGATGGCAAAGAGAAGTTTGCATTTGGAAAATGAAACTATTGCTATCTAGGACTTTTAGTAAATAAATACCCAGCCCTGAAAGTGTGACTCAGTGTGGGATGAGGGGTGGGAAGGGAAAAAGAAGGGTTTCTGCCAAGCTCTAAAACTTGGAGAACATAAAATATTAAGCTATCATTAAAGACAAGCCTCATTACTAAAGTCTACAGCCATGGCCAGGGTTATATTTGCTGAAGAAGGTAGAGATTGATTCACTTACCTGGATGTGTTAGTTTCCTGGGGCTGCCACAAAAATATCACATATGGGGTGGCTTAAACAACGGAAATTTCTTGTCTCACAGTTCTGGAGGCCAGAAGTCAAAAATCTCAGCTAAGGTGTTGGCAGGGTTGGTTCCTTCTGAACGCTGTGAAAGAATCTGTTCCATGCTTCTCTGCTAGCATCTGGTGGTTTGCCAGCAGCCTTTGGCATCCCTTGGCTTGTGACAACATAACTCCAATCTTCACACGGTGTTCTCCCTGTTTATGTGTCCAAAGCTCCCCTTTCTATAAGGACACCAGTCATATTGGATTACAGTCTGCCTAGTGACATCATTTTCACTTGATCATCTGCAAAGACCCTATTTCCAAATAAGGTCACACGCACACCTGTTGGGGGGACGATTCAGATCGTAACACCAGGTAACCCTAGCCAAAGAAACACTTCATTTCTCCACTTTGTCACTATAGACTAGGCTATGTAAAAGTAAACTTGATGTTATCACTTTTGTTCCGTGGAGAATTAGTGACATAGAAAACCTTCTATGTGCTACTCACTAGGAGGCTCCCCTTTCCCGTGCACTTCTGAGCACGGAGGAGACTTTTGTCTTTTCTCACTGCACCAACGAGCCTAGTTCCACCTCTCCCATGCCCAGCCCTCCACTGCTGGCTCTCCCACACCAATGAAATTCCTCTCATTTTCTGGATGTTTCCAAGCTACAATTTTTTCTTTATAAAGTTGAAAACATATTGTGCCATTCTAGGACTCTGTATTAGAAATTCCCATTGGCTTTCCCTACCTCCACAACTTACTACCCCCTCCAGACAGTCAAGGCCTTGGATTTAGGATCTGCTCCTCAAAGTGCAGTGGTTCAAAAGTTTAGTATCTTCCTTAATCTCATTCAAAATTCAGAAAGTCTGGATGCTCAATCCAATGCAACCAACCTTCGTTGAGAAATCTCTCTGTGCCAAGGATTATGCTAGAGATTTAAAAACAAACTCCATGAGTTTGCCATCTTCATACTGCCGAAACGAGAGTCCAGAATGGCTGTCATCCTGGACACAACTGATCTCAACTCTCACAAGGGGAAGGTGTGGAGGGTGAGGTGGGGAGATCTGCTTTTAAACAAGTTGCTGCATTTCTAGGGAAGCAATGAAATAAATCAGGTGATTTTATTTTGAGGGCCCAGAAATTCCATATACTCAACCCCAACTCCATGTCAATGTACTTTTCCTTTCCTGCTACTTAAGGTCTGTTCCCAAGGAGTCTAGAACCCAGAATGGAACCGCCTTCCCTTTTACCTCCTTCTCTTCATTTCCTATCTTTCCCACCCCTAAAATAAGTGAATAAATGAGAGAAAAATACTCGAAATCCTTTCCTGTGGAAAAGCCAAGAGACTGCGGGTCAAATGAGTGTTTTAAGAGCTGGTAGTTTTCATTTTTTTAAATAATATCCTCTCAGAAAACAGCACTTAACAGACTCTATTGAATACCATTAAGTCACCCATTATTATTCTCCTTTCAAAGCTAAATAATCTCAATTTTTTTAACCTTTTCTTCCTAGTGTTATTTTACAATCTTCTGACAATTTACACTGCTCCTTCTGGATCCTGCCTAAATTCTTTTAAATTTTAGAGTCAAAAACTGGATGGCTGTAATCAAATAAGCACTGAGCATGTGTGAAGGATACTGCAAAGGGTACTAATAGCTGCTGTGGGCAGGGTAGGGAGCTGGAGGGGGTGGATGTGGAGTAAACGCAGTACAGGATTGTAAAATGCTTGAAAAGTGTGCCATAAACGCCACATAGCACTGGCGCTAATTGGACAGTCATCTTCCAGAAACAGCGGCGAGCTATAGAAAGCACATGAAATGTTGGCGCTGATGTTTTCTCTGTTAGGAACAGCCTAGTGTCAGCGGGGTTTGGGCAGCTTACCAGAAGGATGTCGGCGGCATGACAGGTGAGCTTGCGGGCCTCTACTTACAACATAATCACATTTGCTGTGACAGCAATTCGGCTACGAGGTTCACGGGGAGGTTTGTCAGTCTTGTTGAGGGCTCTCCAACAAGCCACCTGGAAATGAGTGGCAGTGGGGATGTGTTGGCGCTGATGCCGTCCTGCTGCACACCCCTTGGCTCCGAGACACTGTTGAAGCCTTAAATTATGTTCTGCACAGCCTTACATGTGCTACTCGCTAGGAAGCTCCCCTTTCCCGTGCACTCTGAGCACGGAGGAGACGTTTGTCCTTTCTCACTGCGCCAACGAGCCCAGTTCCACCTCTCCCATGCCCAGCCCTCCACTGCCGGCTCTCCCACCCCGAGAAATTGCTGAGGATATCACTTGGCATATCCTCTGATCCTGGTGTATCTCCTTCCTCCTTTATCTTCCAAGATGTCTCTTGGTCTAGCTAGTCTTATTCTAATTTCTTCCCATCCTCGATACAAAATGATTCACGCTAAGAATGCCATCTTCAAAGTCCACTTTTGTATTAAGTCACCCCTACCTTACTCTCTGTATTTCTCCCTCTCCCCCGTCTCCATCTCACCCCTACACCCACGCTCCCCCACCCCTGAGCACATGTGAACACACACACACACCCACACACACACACCCCTCCTCTCTTCATGCAATCAGTTAGTTCCTTATTTAGGGTCCCAGATAACAAAATCTACCTTGTTTTTATCTCCTGTTGCAATCTATTAAAATCTTATCCCAGAGCATCCAGGATTCATTTTGGCATTATAATCTAGACGAGGGAATAGATTATCCAAACCCATGTACACGCCTCTTTTTGGGCGTTCTAATTCATAAGCCTCAGTGAATGGGGAGGTGGGGAAGAAGCAGCCCTGGGTAATAACAGAAAATTTCATGGAAATCCCCAGGTGTTGCAGGGAGCACATACTACATATAATCAACTAGAGCCACAAACATAGGATTTACTAGGAGAACAAAGGTTATGAGAGAGGCTGCAGTTATTTTTCATGATACAAACAATTCTATTGACTCCTTAAGTTTTCATTCCAAAACCTTCCAATATCATTCAGTACTTGATGAAGATGAAATGTAACAGGGTCACATGTCATGTCACTTATGATAACTTAGCATTATGGTTGTTTGGGAAATAAGACCAGGCACATGAGGCTCACAAATTTGCTTGCTGTAAATTCCCAGCACCTGTTTATAATGCACCTTTACTGAGAAAACAGCTCCAATAACATTATATAGCATGGTTCATGAATGCTATTAACCATCCCTATGGCATGTTACAAATTTAAAAGGTTTTTAACTTTATAGACAATCCATAGGTTTATGAATTGAAAGCCACTAAAATAAATCATCCTTGGTAATGAAAAGGGGGAAAAAAGGCATGATATAATTTCTATTTGTCAAGGTATAATGATGTCACCACCCATTTATCCTCTGCACTTAAAGGTTGAAGCTATTCAACAAATCTCTTCTCAGCCAAATACATCTGGTGCCTTAATGGAGGCCACAGCACAGGTTTCTTATTAGTTCACACATCACTCACCAATTACAGAAGGTAAGATTTGTTTTTTCTTATCCTGAGCAATTCATTAAAACAATAACCTTTAATGAAATGACTAATATCAGTACCTTAAAATAAGAAAATAACTGTGTTAGGGCTCTAAGTTTTTTTTTTTTGAGTAGTTTATAGATGAAACAGCTTTGCTTCTGGAGGTGCTATTTTTATCCCAATCAATGTTTTGATTTATTGTTTCTTTAACCAATAATTGAGTTTATCACTAAAATGACAGAATGTGAAGTAGGGGGCTCCTGCTTAAGTTCTACCTTAAAGGCAACATTTATTTACTTACAGGGCTGCCATGAACAGGTGGGGAGGTTGTTCACTGTTCAAAGCAGGGAGCCAAGCTGAGGGGCCAGTATGGGTTGAAATACAGCCTTCAATTCAGTCAACAATCTTCATGCCCTGACATGGGCTGTGTTTGCCAAGAGAATGGAGCACATGGTGTCATACAGATTAGAGGCAGCCTTTGCAGGATACTAGATATAGGGGAATCTTAGGGAAAGCTGTCTTAATTCTGCCTTTATGGGTGATGACTATCATAGCAGAATGGCTATCCGTTCTACAGAGTACCAGGCAGCACTGATTCTTCACATAGGACTTAATACTGATAAATTTTTAATCAAACATGCCAAAGGACTCAGTGAAGGACCTAGCCTCCTTTAAGTTCTGTTAGGTGGCAGAGAACATCACTCAGCCCTTCCCTGGAAGATCTATCCATTCTGTTTAGGAAAATGTTTTGGGAAATAGTTGGGGTAAAAGTGGAGTCCAAGAACTTGAAGCTTCAGAGAAAAGGGAGCATTATTCCAGATATTAGAAGGGGGAAACAGGAGTGGGGCTGTAAGTGGGCAGAGGAGAGGCTGTAAAAGGAAAAAAGGTTAGAAAAGAGGAGGAAACAACGTGGCAATGCTTCATATTGTGCAACGTCACCCACTCCTGTAAACACCTCCCAATCATCAGGAAAGTCTAGAAAAGTCACACAATACTTGGTACAATGGGGTTTCTTATAAAAAAACAAAATAAAGTGACTGAATTCTGCTTCCAGGTCAAAGTAGACCCAGCAAGTGAGACTGCAGGGGCCAGAAAACCCCAGGAATGTACCTTTGATTTCTTCCAGTCATGAAATCTGCAGCCTGAAAACAGTCTCTCCTAGAAAGGGGAAGCCCCCCACCCCAACATTTGCATTACGCTCTCTCTGCCTGGGTGACAAAGACATTTGTAACAAAAAAATAAGCACTAAGCACTCTATGTGCACCATCTCATTTAACCTTCAGAGCAATTTTACCAGGCAGATGGAATTATTCATCCCATTTTGTAACTGAAGAAACTGAGGCTGAAGATATCATGTGTAATTAGCCCAGAGTGACACAGCCCACAGGGGTGGAGCTGGAATTGGTATCCAGAACTTTCTGAATCCCGAAACCCCACTCTTTTTTTTCTTTTATCGTGGTAAAACCTACATAACATAAAATTCACCGTTTTAACCATTTTAGAGTGTACAATTGAGTGGCATTTAGTACATTCACAATGCTGTGCGCCCACGACCGCTATATAGATCCAGAACATTTTCATCATCCCAAAAGGAAACCCTGTACCCTTTAAGCAGCTACTCCCCCTTCTCCCCTCCCCCCGCCCCTGGTAACCACCAATCTGCTTTCTACCCCCATGGATTTGCAGAGGCCCTAGTCTTACCCATGGGCTATATGGTACCTAGCACCCTGCTGAAATAGGGAAGAGGCCCTAGGGTGCTCGTAGCAGTTCTGAACTGAATCGGGGGCATGAAGACCCAGAGCTAGGCAGAAAGAAACGAAGTGTGATATGTTACAAGAGAGGCGCTTCTGGTAGCTTTACTTGTAAACCTACATTTTCAATGCCTGGGTCTCCTAGCAACATGCAGGTTAATTTAAGGATGTGAGGGAAGTAGGAAGCTGAAAGCTTAGATTATGGAAAAGGATGATGAGATTCCAGTGGATCCAGTGTGGCAAGCTGTGGAGGTGAAGAAATGGACAGAATCGTTAAGTGAATGTGAACACACATAGGGAAGACAGATTCCCTGCAGGTAATGGGAAGTTATTCATGAAAGTAAGAACTTTTAAGGAACAAACATAATATTATTAAAAAAAATTTCAAAACATTATTTTGTTCTGCATACCATTTGGCTGTCTTAAAAATCGGCATCTACTGCCCTCCCGGCTGCAGGAGGAGGTAGAGACTATGTGCTTGTGTTGGGAGAACAAGTAAGGACACCAGGCGCCTGGTGGCCCACCAGCTAATTAGAATGGGATGAGAAGGCACTGGAGCCAGGGGTTTTCACTCTTCGAAATAATTTGCAAAGCTATTGGAATTTAAAAAGTGACTAAATGCATAAGTCTCTCCCCCACTCCCCGCATTCATGGATGGCCTTTGGGGTGGTCATCCCCACTTGGACCACTATTCAGGTACTCTGAGAAAGGAGTTACTCTATGTAAGCTTGTGTGAAGTTGAAACATAAACAGACATCTTATCCTTGGCCCAAGTAAAAAAGCTCTCCTAACACTTGTTTGATTCCCAAAGACTCTGGTCCCCTTATTATTTCTCTCAGTTCAAACTAAACTACATTCTTAGAACACAGGTTTTCAACTTATCTGAGAGACTATAACTCTCTCATTCCAACTTCCATGCCTTCATTGTCTTGTGCCCACCACACACAGATCCCTGGGTCTCACTTTTCTTTGCTCCCTTTGGCTGTGGCTGCCTGCACCCACCTGCTGCAAATCAGCCTCAGTGAGCAGTTTCTACCTGGGAGGCAGAGAAAGGAGCCCTCGGATCCAGATGGGGTGTAGGAAGCTGGGAGTGAGAAAAGAAAAGGCAGCTCTCCTAAGTGGTTATTTAGGACTCAGTCCTCACCTCTGCACAGGCAGGAAAGTGGATTTGGAGGTAACACGGCTACCTTGGGGCACTTAAGCAGGCTCCGGGCTGGGAAGATCTGAATGCCCAGTGACAAGGCCAGCCCTCCTCCCCCACTATGCTGTCAGCTGCGCTCAGTGACCCTGAGCGCCCCTCATGGTGAGCTCCGTTTGGCTTTCCCCCTGTGCTCTGCCGGATCTCACACACACCTGCTTCAAGGTACAGCTCACATCCTATTCTTTCATGAGTCCACCTGTAGATTAATCCATAGCCCAGGAATTTTTCCCTTTTATTTGTATACCACACTTAGAGTCTGTGCCACAAAATCTAGTCATTGAATCTAATTCAGAGTTGTGGTTCTCAATCCTTCACTTCATCCCACATTCCTATCGGTAACAGTGACTCCTCCCAGGGAACGGCTCTTGAAGTCAGAAGATCTAGGTTCAAGTCCTGCCTCTGCCCATTACTATGTGACCTTGGGTAAATCTTATAACCTCTCTTTGAAAAATGGGGGCAGCAACACTTGCCCCGCCCATTTACAGAATTATAAGCATCCAATGAGATAATGCATGCAAAAGTATACTGTAAAGCATACGTAAATATATTGCTTATATCAAGTAATTTCAAGAGTTCAGGCCTTGTGCCTTCCAATTAAGTTGTGATTTCCTTACCAATAATAAATTAAATTTTACAAACAAAACAATGATATCTCCTTCTAAACTACTTTTAGGCCGAACTGTTTGTTTGCTTTATCCCTTTGCTGTAAATAAAAATTTAAACACTAACTTGAACATGCCAAATAATTAAATGTAGCCAATTCTTTGTAGGTTTCTTTGCCTTACTAACCTTACACTAAGAACCAAATTCTGACTTACCTATGTTATTATGCAGGAAAAAAAACACCCCCAATATGGAATTTGTAAGTTTAGGCATAAATTGGGATAAGTGTATCCATTACGGGGTTAGAGCAGGCTACAGGCCACAAAACAAACTGAAAGGGAAAAGAAGATTGCAAAAAAGATGTTTATACTGCTAAAGAGAACTTTTGGAGCCTTCTGAAAGTGCCTTTTTATATACAATTTGTAAGCTAAAAATAAATCATTTGAATATATTAGAGAAAGCAGGTTCCTTAAGGTACTAGTGTTTGGTAAGGTTTGTCCTTGAAAAAAACAAGGAAAGTAAAATATAAAAGCCAAAGTCTTTGCAATGGTCTCAAGAGCCTCCACAGTCTTCCCCTACACTCCCTACAGTGTTCTTCCTTATTGAGCTCTAGCCCCATTGGCCTCTTTGTGGCTCCTTGACCAGACTCACCTGGGAGCCTTGGCACTGGCTGTTCCCTCTGCTTGGACTGCTCTATCCATGGACACTCATGGCTGTCTGGTTCCCTTCCTTCAAGTCTTCGCCCAGACACCCGCTTCTCAACCAGGCCTACCCTGACCACACTGGTTGGATTTGCAGCTCTCCATCCCATACTCTGTTACCCTGCTCAATTTTTTCCCATAGCAGTCAGTTGTCACCTTCTAACATACTAGATGATATACTTCCTTATTGAATTTATTGCCTCTCCCTGGTAGAATGTAAGCTCCACGAGGCAGAGATTTTTGTCTGTCCTATTCACTACTGTACCTCAGCACCTAGAATAGTGCCTAGTATATAGACGCTGAAATTATTCTGAATGAAAGAATGCTAAAGCTGTTTGTTGTTTGTAACCTGGAATTTGACTTCAGAGATCTATCTGGAAAGAGAAGTTTCCGGGGAAACTGCAGAGATCTTCTGGTAAGAAAATGAAAAACAGCGGAACAGAAAAACAACAGAACAGAGAAGATGACAAACAATAATGGGGAAGAGGAAATGGAAGTAGACCAAAGTGGGGGGAAAACATGGAGCCCTGTTTCCCTCATGGAACCAAAGAAGGCTTTTTCCACCCAATCTATCAAAACCAAGTTCTAGGTTGGTCTTTCCTGGTTTTGCTCTTTCAGTCTGTGCAGCAAGGAAGCGAAAGTAGAGCTGAACAGATCTAAAGACTTGTAAGTGGCCTGTGGGTTCTCAGAGGTTGAGGAGTGGAGCAAATTGAGCCAGACCCCAAAAGGGTCCCAGCAGTGAGAGCGGGGCTGGAGGAAATTCCTTCATCACCGTTCCAGGGAAGGGCACCCTCACCTCAAAAACAGAAAAGGGTGGGGGAGAGAAGGAACTGGCTGGCTCTATAGACAGACCACAGTGTTCCCCATAAACAGACGGACCCCAGTGTTCACCATAAATGTGTCTGGGTTGATTTTAAGCTCATTAATATCAACTGATCCCGCAAGCCTTGCAAAAAGGATGCGTATTTGGTAGAAGGAGGAAAGACAGAGAAAGGGGGACTGGGTTGAATCTAATTGGCATTCTCTTCTACAACTCATTCAGAACAGAATCAGATATTCAGAGTCTCTATTTGGACCTTTGTGGTCTTCATGAGTGAACACAGAAGGGTACTTTTGTTTGTTTGTTTTGTTTTTGTGTTTTTAAAGACAGGGTCTTGCTCTGTTGTCCCAGGTATAGTGCAGTGGCATGATCATAGCTCCCTGCAGTCTTGAACTCCTGGGCTCAAGTGATCCTCCTGCCTCAGTCTCCTGAGTAGCTGGGACTACAAGCAAGCACCACCACACCTGGCTAATTTTTCTCTTTTTTGTAGAGATGGGGTCTCGCTATTGCCCAGGCTGGTCTCGAACTCCTGGGCTCAAGTGATCCTCCCACCTCAGCCTCCCAAAGTGCTAGGATTACAGGCATGAGCCACTGTGCCCAGAAGTGGTGCTTTTTAAACAATTTATAATTCAGAATGTCCATGCACAGGTAAGTCCAATTAGTGAAATTTGAATATACTTTGACCTGAAATGTAAGCATGACTTTGGAGAAAAATGTAGGAATTTGGTTTCTTCACTTCAAATTGTATAAAGTTCCTTCTCAGTGACTAGGGTATATGTTAGCTTCTTATTGTTCCCTAGAACCCTATTTCCCAAAGTATCCTAATTAATTTCCCAGGGGAGTGAGGGAGGGAAGGAAAGAAGGAAAGAGAAATAGCACTTATTTTCTTCCCCTGAGACACCCTCTTCCCTTGTCAGCTCCCCCAGTGGTATGAATCCACCTCTGCAGCAACTTGGCCCCTGCCACAGCCCGGAGCAGAGCCCCATAAAGGAAGAACATACCTAATGGAATCTGTTCAGAAGAATATATACCAGTTGTATTTCTCGGATGAGAATTTAGCAAGATTCACAGACTCAGACTCCACTAGTTACTTAACTACTGCCCTCGGGTCAAAAAAAAAAATGATCCCAAGTAGTTGGGATGTGAGGCTGATATTTTCTTTTATAAAACACAGCAAGAGACATGCTTGTTTATTTCTTGATATTCCCAAGTCTCATCCACTTCCAACAAGATAAACTTAATCCTGTTACACATTATGGAAGCAGGTTTTCAAAAAAGGAATTGGGTTACTATTGATTGCCAGCCAATGAAATTCTCATTGCACACTACAGGTCTGTAACATGCTTCTTTTGCCACTGCTCTGGGTGACATCATGGATACCTATGTTCTTTCAGGAGATGGCAACACATTGTAATATAGTGGTTGAGGTTTTTATCTTTTCCTATTAAGCAGAGTTATTTCAACAATCTCTCCTTTGAAAGAGAACATGACAAGTTAAATGACAGTCTGTCCTCCCAGTCACAATGACTAGAGTTTCTTTAAGTACAGGCCTCTCTATAGATTAAAACATATATCTTAAGTGCTAATGGTAAAGTTAATGCAAAAGTTCAGAGGTGCAAAATAATTTAAATGTGCCCAAGTGGTAGCAATAACATCTCTAAAATCTCAGCAGTGAATTATGGATATGTGGAATATTAAAAATGCAAAGCTAACTCAATTTGCATTTGCAATGCCCCCTAGCTGTTACTGCGGACGAGGAAATTGCTTTCTGCTGAATTCAAGGGCACACTACTTAGTGCTGTTTAAGTCAAGGAGGAAAATTACTCATTTTTATTCTACCACTTAACTTGTGCTTATGTAATCTGTCTGGCACTGGAGTCAGTTGTCTGATATTATTTTCAATCACAGAAAGAGAATATATAATTCAATCATCACACCTTTATTTTCACTTGCTTGGTGATCTCGTGGAGCCTTATTACCACCAGTAAATCCTAGCCTGTCATCAATCAGTGCTCAGCTACAGGACTGTCCCTGACAGATAGCACCAGCCACAAGTATGATTTTTATTTTGAGGATGAGGTCTAAAGGGATGGCAAGGTTGCATTTGCCCTACCAGAGAGGGGCAGAGAATGCCTTCCTTCACCAGGGACCTCCCCAGCACTTGCCATTCATAGGCCATCTCTCCCCAGCAGAAAAATTCTTAAAGGTGGGGTAGACATGCATGCAAATTAGTAGCTAATATATGGTGAAGCAGAAACCCACTTTCAACTTTGTATCTTCCCCCACCTTGTTCTTCCTTCTTTCCAACTTGTCCTTCTTCCATCTGCTCCTTTTGTCTTCCCTGGACACTCACTTTAGTCCATTCTATTTTTCCTTGGGATGTCGCTGGGTAAACACAATGGGCATTACCTGCACTGCCCATTGGACCACGACCCTGCCACTACCTGTCACTGCCCTTTGGCAAAGAGATCCACAAAGAGCAGCTCTTCAGCAGAAGAGGCAGCTATTAAAGTTTCTTATGATGGAAGCCCAAAAAGAAAGACAGCATGAAAGGCTGGAGTCTGTTAAAGAGGGAATGAGAGGAAGGCACAAATCATGAGGGGTCCCTGGTCATGGTGAAAAAGAGAAACAACACAGCTTGTGGACCAAGTTGGCCAGCAATCCTATTCTAGAGGATGCTATGCAGCATTGATCCATTTCTCGCTGATGTCTGTGATTATGTATGATGGATATGTTGGCCAGAAGTTGCTTTGTTTCCCATTCTCCACATTCCCTTATATTGATCACTTCATCAGGAGTCACTGCTTTCTTTTTAACTTATCCTGAACGGATGAGATATGATCTATTGCAGTGGATCTTAAACCCCACTGTTCTAAGAAGTGTGTATGACTCACACCCTGGAATTCTGACCCATTAGGTCTGGGGAAGAGGCTCAGGGTCACATTTTTAATAAGAACTCCCACCCACCCCCGCCAAGTAGTTCTAGTGTTGTTCAGGATTTCTCTTTGTAAAATGGCTTTTTGAAAACCACAGAAAGAGGAGGGCACTGCTGTGTATTGTGTAGCCTAGTCTGAATGGTCTTCCCCCTCTTCCCTTCCCTCCTCCTTCCTACACACACACACTTGCTTTGGTCCATGTGACTAAAGGGTCAAGGTTATCTCTTGGTTGCTGCCTTAAAAATCAAAAATCTTTTTGGCAAACTGTCATAATAGGCTAACAACATTACCTTTACTTCCACAGAGGCAGAAATTACTCCCAAACATCAAAGATGAGGCACAGGAGATCCCTAGAGGGTGGCATATGAAAAACTGAATTGCAGATCAAGACCAGCCTCATAAAAACAATTCCCCTGTTTTTCTAACAAATGAAGCATCCTTGGATTTGGTGGTTTGGGATTTGGTAGTTCTATACAGAGCACTCAGACAGAAAGATGAATAATTGTAATTTAGGGGGTTATTCAAAAGCCATGGAATTTCCTTATGTGTTTATAATACATATGAGTGGAAAACCAGGTGAGACAGACTAATTAGGAGTACCTTAGCCCACAGGAAGCCCATTTGGTCCTTGGAATTTCAAGTTCAGTCTCTGGTTATATAATATTTTAAAAAGCAGAATTCAGTCTATTGTTTTGAAAAATACATCAGATGGAAATGAGAGTAGACAAATGAGAGATTTATAATCCCCACAATACACAGTTCATAAATTGACTGTCCTTTTATCTCTGCAGAAAAAGTAATGGGGAAATTCCGCAAACCCCAGAAGAAATAGGCAGGACGTCTAAGTTAAGAATGCAAGGGGAAAAGGACTCCCTATTAAAGCAAAATACTGCCCCCTTTGCCCTGCACATACCATAACTTACCTCTTTTATTCCATTCTGGCTGGGTTTTGCTAGGTGATTTAGTAGTTAGTCTAAATGTGGCAATGGAAGGAAGAGCAACTAGGAAGTGGCTCCCAATTGTGCACTTCATGAATTTCACCTTTCCCTTGAAACTCACACATTGTGATTCCTAGTATCACTACTTGGTCCTGAGATACAAGCAGCTTCTATTACAGTTACATAAACCAAATATTGACAAAAGCTCCTTGTTTTATTTTTGTACAAATGAAACCAAATAACATCTGCTCCCCCCAAAAAATTTTTATAATAAGGGGCTGCCTTAGTTCAAACCCACAGACCCCTTGGAGCATGGCTTCTCAATTCCTTCTTGTGGGTCCAATGTGCCTGTTCTCAAAGCTACTGGCAGTGCACAATGAACAGTCTAACTCTTCAGGTGAGACATTATCCTCTGCTTACAGGAATGTCTTTGTCCCCATGGGTCTAACAATATAGCCATACTATAACAAGACAATATCACAACATCCATATAACAGGAATTATAAACATACAGTAACAGGATGGTCATTCCATATCAGAGGAAAAGGTTTAGATGCATGATATACGTTGGAATGATAAATCAGAGAATATTGCTAAAGACAGGGCAGTACAATATGGAAGCTGGCCCAAGGGGAAATTGCTACAATGTAGATAACACTGGGTTAAAGCCACAGAAAAATGAAAAAGGATAAAAAAGAAAATCAAGCTGTTTAAACATTAAATATTTGTTTAAATATTAAAGTAAAGTTAGCCTGACAGCAAAATCGATATTAAATCAGGCCTGGAAACTGTTTTACGACCTCAAACACTGGGCTTCTTAACTGCCAGTGTCATAAATGATGTCACTTTGCAGCACGATCGTGGCTGCCAGCAGGTAGGTCAGAAATGCCAGCTTTAATTTTAAAATGTTAATTTGTGATGTAATTTACAGTTCACTCCCAGGGACAAACGTTGCTCTCTGGGCATGAGCCCTACAAAGTGCTGTTGTGAGCAAAAGGCTTTCCCGCTGGACTTCCTCCCACCTTTAACAGCGTGGTTTCCAGAGGGGCTGCAGATTCTCATGGGTGTGAATAAAGTGTTTGAGGATAATAATAAATGGGTTGAGGATCTGTTCCAGTCAGTGAAGACAGAGATTTTTGAGGAAACTCTTCTGGGGTGAAAGAAAAGAAAGCTATAGAAAGCTGTCCCTGCTGCAGAACATTCCATGAGCAGGTTGGGATTTAATGCCAACGATGTGGACAGAGTGGGGTTTCAGCAGAGGTAACAGTCTCTGGCTGCTCACTGCACAATGTGACTTGCTGGACATATGGAAAAAGTTCTTTTATTCCCAACCGCAGCTCCTTCATTCTCAGGCCCACCTGAAACTGTCTTCCTTCTCCCACTGGCCCCCACTGGCCTGTCCCCAAAGCAGAAATGTCTACATTATTGATTTCTTTAGTCTGAGACACTAAGAGACCTGCTAAAATGTAAATGTGGTCGGAGAAGAGAAACACAAGGCTTTATAGTCTGCCTTGTAGAACTTTTCCCAGGGGCAGGATGGTCTGCAATGGGGGTAGCTGCTTCAGTAATGGGGGTTGCACTTGGTTTACATTCCTCAGATATGGATTGCAGCAGAGCACAGCATGGGATCCTTCACTTATGGTAGTCCAGTCACAGCTTAGCGATTTATAATTTAACTAAGCTGTTGTCAATTAAGGCCCTGATACAAAGAAATACAGGAAAGCTGAAGTTTGGAGAGTGTGTGCGTTTGTAGGAGTGATGCTGATGAAAGACTGTGGTCGTTTGCTAGGGCTGCCATAACAAAGTACCACAGACTGAGTGGCTTAAACAGAATGTATTGTTTTATAGTTGTGGAGCTAGAAGCCTGAAATCAAGGTGTCTGCAGGGCCACATTCCCTCTGAGGGCTCTAGGGAAGAATCTCTCCCAGGCCTCTGTCCTAGCTTTGATAGTTCCTTAGCTGTGCTGTGGCAGCATAACTCTAATCTTCACATAGGAACCTCCCTGTATCTGTCTCTATGTCCAAATTTCCCCTTTTTATAAAGACACCAGTCATATTGGAATAGGGGCCCACCCTGTTGCAGTATGACCTTATCTTAAATTAACTAATAGTGTCTGCAACAACTTTATTTCCAAGTAAGTTTGCATTTTGAGGAAGGGGGGTTAGGACTTCAACATATGAATTCTGAAGCACTATAATTCAACTGCTAACCATGACAAGCAGGGGTAAGAATCAGGAAGGGTCTAGACAGTGAAAACCACAGAGATGGACCCTGAGCAAGAAGGAAATGATTAGTGTCCAATAAGCAGGAGACTCAAAGACAAAAAGGAAGCATTCAGGAAGGTGTACTGCTTGGAACAGAATTCAACCTGTCCTTTCTCTTGTGTCTGGCCCGAGACTCCAGTGAGCACTTATTCTTCTCAAGGTAGCCATTCATTTTGTAGTTGCATTTCTACTGAAAATGGATTGGCATTCATCTTCCTCTTCTTAAAACTCAAAGGACCATGAGGAAGAAAATACTGAAATATTCAGAAAAGAGATCAATGATCAATTTATATTCCCATCCAGGCATAAAAGAAGGCACAAACGAAAAGCATATGTGGTACTGAGAACCACACAAAATATGGCACTGTGGGGCTGCTGCCCAGTAGCACCTCCTCTGGCAAGTACATCGTCTTGACCAGAGGTGAGGACGTGCCCAGGATGGGAATCAAGTCAGTGGGAAGTCAGGGACTTCCAAACAACTGCAGAAGAATGCAAATGAAGGAAGTCATTAGACCCTACAGTCACAATTATGGAAGTTCAAAGTTGTGACATTCATGGAGATATTCCAGAGTTCCACAAATGGCATAGAGTTGCTATAAGTTTTTAAAAATTAAAAAAGCCATTTGGGTGATGAGTACACTAAAAGCCCTGACTTCATCACTATACAATTCATCTACATATAAAAAGATCACTTGTACCCCCTAAATCTACATAATAAAAGTCACCTCAGTCCAAAAATTCTAGAACTGAAGTTTCATTATATAATTTTATCCATTTGATTTTCAACACAGCTTAAAACAGGTTCCTCCTTCTCCAGCCCCCAGTAGATTTTCCTACACCTTTAGTCCTCTATAAACTTATGGACATGATCCTTCCTGTGAAAGAGATGTATGTGTTCCTGTAAATGTTGGTTGTAATAAACTCCTCTGTTTTCTGTCTGCCCCAGTTCTGTCAAATTTGTGTTCACAAAGAGAGGTAGACAAGGAAATTATCCAAGAAAGACACAATTTCTAATTAGAACAGCATAAACAAAACATAGCCTTGGTTTTGCAGGTGGAAAGCAATGTTTTCAATTCATGTTCTATTTAACTATTGCCCTGGAGAGGATGTGTTTTGATTTTCTTTTCTAAAATATGAAGGACTGATGTTTTGCTTTGGGGGTGGGAGTAGGGAGAGTATTGCAAAGAGGTTATGGGAAGGGGTAGCTGCCAAAGACTTTTATAAAAAGATTAAAGTTTGGGTTTTTTTTTTCCTAAGCATATGCTCCCTGACAACTTCTAATACAACAAGGAAAGGCCATTATGCAAACAAAAAAGGTGATTTTGCATTCAGGATCACAAATGCAAAGATGCTTATAGACAGTTTTAGGAGTAGAGAGTGTGGTGACCTTCATCACAGCACAAGCAAACCCTTCCAGGTGACTCCAATAAAGGATTTAGTGTCTGCTCTATGGACACACTTCCTTTATGTGGAAGTGTGGCCTAACCACTTTCGTCCACACTTACTAGATCTTATTTTTATTTACACAGAGGTTGAGGCAAATAAAAACATTTATGTCATGTAGAATTCTAACCTATCAGGCTTTGCCTTTGAGGAGATCCAATGTTTTGCAAAATGAAAGTTATAATGCAAATTATTGTAAATGTTCCTTTCCCTGGTGATGCAAACTGAATTAGTCTATATTAGTCATGAGATGAGACACAGGGTAACTCCTGGCCTTAGAAGGAGCTACAAGGTACATAAGAGGAAGCAGCTCCTGCTCTTTGGATGGGCATGTGAAATAACACCAGTTGTCTATAGAACAGCATTAACAGGGTTGGGTTCTAATGTGTTCCAAATGGATTGTGGTGACTTGTACTCTGCATGAACCTAGTGAAGAGAGGAATCACCTGCTACCCACAGGCAACAGTGTCCTTTCCAGTTTCCCAATCTAGGTGTATAAGTTTACCTTATTACCTTACCTGGGCTTTAGTGTAATAACACCAAATGTTCATTTATTAGTTGAGTTGCCTTTAGTTGTAAGTAACTAAAACCCAACCAAACCTGCTCAAAGAGCAAAGAAGGCGTGTTGGTCTGGGTAACTGAAAAGTCCAGAGGGAGAGTGGCTGCAGGTATGGATTCCTACTAAATCAAAGCACTCCTAGTGAGCCTGAGTGCAAGCAGCATCCTGGAGTGTGTGATCATGGGGGCAGTTTGGATGTGGTAGCTGTTGCCCAGACACTTGCCAAAGGTCCTCCTCTCCCTTTTTAGCTGGAGCAGCAAAGCCTTTCCCTAAAGTAGCAGCTGGTTCTAATAAACCAACACAGATCAACTGCGGCAAATTTCTGTCGCCTTACTAAAACACTGCTGAATCATTTTATCACTCAAGAATATTTATTTTCAGCAGCCTAGGTTTCCAATTTTCAAAAAACTTTGAAGATAGCATTTGATATAAAAAGTAGCACCCATCATGATGATAATGAACTTGATTAAATTATGTTGGGCTTAAGGTCACCCTTGGACCTCTTAAAGGATTTTACCCAATCTCCATTCAGTCAGAGGAGCCCACAGCCCTTAAGAAGGTTCCAGATCACTGCTGTGCCCCATCTTAACCACCCAACAGACTGAACACAGCCCTGCTGGCAACAATGAATAATCTGATTCATCTCAGCTGTGACAGGGCAGGTTCAGTGTCCTTCTGAGAAGCCACAGTGGCATCTTCTGTTATCCCACCCATGAGGATGCTGGTTTCCAATTCCAGACATCAAAGGTCTCATGTGGTTGGGACTAGAGGCTGAGTGGAGAAGGCTTCCAGGAAAGAAGACAGAACTGCAAAGTAGAGATAGGTAACTCCACTTTGGAAGGATGCTGAAAAGGGTCAGTGGCTCAAGCATACTAGCCTCTCAATCTCCCTGACCCTGTAACTAAGGAGAGAGAACAGGGAACAGTTCCTCCTTTGGGCTGAGGAATGGGGCCTGGAGCTTTCACTGGACAGAAGGTGTTTGTCCCTTCAGGCCACCCACAGCCCAGGTCCCCCCAGCTGAACCCAAATAATATTGAGTGACTATAAAATTCCCCTTTGCCCAAGAGCACCAGGTTTGCATTACAGTGTGCTCCTGTGGCCAGACTGTCAGTTTCAAAAGAAAACTCCTTTTAACTTTAACTAGAGCCCTGGGCATCAGAAACAGTAGAGAAAAGGGATTCATTTACAAGTTCCTATGGCAGATTATGGGTTTTATTCGCTCCTTTACACCACTTTTCAGTCTGTCACTTTGGTAAGGTTAACCCCAGTGTAAAATGTTCCCGTAATTATGCTCGGAAACCCTCCCAGCCTGCCGCATGCCAATAAATGCCTGGAATAACTGTCAGGCTAAATGAATCCCATTTGGACAAAATGATTATTGAAAGTTATTTTAGTTCCCTATTAAGCAGTTGCAGAACAGAGCTGTAATCAAAATGTTTATTTCAATTAGAATTATTATGGTCAATAAAAACCTCAAGTAGAAAGTAAACTACACTTTATCAAATAAAGTAAAGGCCATAGCTAGTTAAACTTCTCTTTTCACATGGGCTCTATCCTAGAGTCTGACAAGAGGCATAATTATCAGCCTTTTCCACAGTATATTAATGGTTTTTATAGCCCAGCTTCTATCTAGCTGATCCAGAGTCTCTTGCCTGAAGTGAACAAAAACCTCACTCCTTTCCTGATGGTTACCATGGCAAGCAAGTGGGCATGAGCCCTTCCGTTTCTGTAGTTACAAAGCAGGGGAGCGCCACTGCACATTGAATGGCTGAGAAAAGGCCGTGGGGTTATAATGCAAACAGAAGTATTTATTTATTCAACTGCCCCCCGTGACTAACTGTGCATAGCATTCCCGTTACTATAGTAGCAATTTCTTTTCCTATGGATCCCAAAGGTGGCCAGAAAAAAAATGCTTTGACTCATTAGGCCAAAAACAGTCATCCTCACCAGAAAATAGCTTCTGGTTTTTATTTGGGGAGCAGGGGGATGGGAGCTAATGAAAAGAGCCTATTTCTATCCTCCCTTCTGTGATCTGTCCTTGAGATGAAATCTTGGGCACACACAAGCAAATTACTTTCTCCCTGAATTACGACAGTTTCAGTCATAACCCTCTATGCCTAAAAGTATTGCACTGTTTTTATAAATTCCAATGTCCAGGCCACACCCAAAAGCAAATAAGTCAGAATCTCTGGGGGGTGGGACCCAGGCATTAAAATTTTAAGTTCCCCAGATGATTCCAATGTGCAATTAATGTGCATACGCTACTATAGGGCAGTGGTTTTCAAAGTGTGGTCCCTGAACCAGTAACATCAGCACCACCTGGGAACTTGTTAGAAATGCAAATTCTCAGGCCCCATCCCATAACTGTTTAATCAGAAACTGGCATGGGGCTGGACGATCTGTGTTTTAACAAGCCTTCAGGTAAGTCTGATGTGTGCTCAAGTTTGAGAACCACTACCATAGGGGACCTTCCTTAAAGAGAAAAATAGAGCAAAGATGTTTATAACTAATTCACCTGTTAAGAGAAGCCAGCATTAACCCCTAATAGAACAGGAGCAAGAAAATAAGCCAACAATGTCCACTGACTGAATGTTAAGACAAAGGATGTAAGAGAATAGGTGCTAAGAGTACCTCTTAATTCTTACCTACACAAAGGAGAAGGGTCTCTATGAACCATCATCACAAAAGCCAGCACTGGTTGAATAATAAGAAAATTATAAGCAATAACGAGTTAAGAATCTACAACCAGAATGTTCAAGGAAGCTGGAACGGACATATAGGCAGAGCTCACGCTAAAGCAAAATCTTGAGTCAGGCAAACATTTGCTTCACCTTTTCTCACTTACCTACATCAGTTCCTCACACTCCTATTTCCAAGTTCCCAAGGTCCTCACAATCTCCAGATTCCCTCAGAATAGAGGAAGGAATTAATTCATGCTAAGCTCTAAATGACTGACAATAATTTTGTGTTCTTACCTTTCGTTGGGTTATTTGGATTTTAAACAAAGTTCCAAGTTCAGACATCTATGCTGAACTTGGAAACTTACACATTTCCCAAAGGCCAGGTCCTGTTTTAAGCCTTTACAAGTATTAACTCATTCAACACTCAAAACAATACTAGTAAAAATTGGTACACGTTTACACCATTTCATAGGCAAGGAAACTGAGGCATGGAGATGTTAAGTGGTTCTCCCAAGGTCACACCACTAAAACATGGCTTTGAACTCAGGCAATCCGGCTCTAAAGTGTGAGTTCTTAACTATTATGTTCAACATCCTCTCAAACGAGCAAACTTTCAGAGATGAAGATCCTGGGCTAGGAAGATTTGGGAAGGAGGAGCTTTTGGAGAGCCACTCACTCCATACCTTGTAGATGACTGCCAATTCTATCTATGCAGAGGGTCAGTTTTGGTCATGTGTTTTCTAATTTGGTGTATTAGTCTGTCTTGGAAAATGTGTAGTTTCAACCTTGTCTTCAAAAACTTTTCCTGTTCCTGCTATTGCCATAAGTATTTGACCAATACAAACAAAAATCCTGAACTGTTTTTGAAGGATTTGCTTCTCTTATAAAAAATACGGTCTGAGTCAACGTAGTACTTCCAAGACATATTTCTTCAAACTTAGAAGCATCCTACAAATAGCAGGTTGCGACAGTTTCTCTGAGAGGCAGTTTCTCTTGTCCAACATCAGGACCAAACTCCAACTTTTAAAGAGAGCTGCAGTGGCCCAAGTGGAAGAGGGACCAGACAAGGGTGGAAGTTTTTTCTTCCACATTTTTCTCCCTAAGTCTTTGTCAATGACTTTTCTACATGAAGTCTTGAATTTGATGAAGGCATCATTTTCTGGCTTCTAGCAAGTCTGTCAAAAATAGACTTTCATCCCATTTCAATGTCATCTTGCATCCAAACACCGTGAAACACAGTGTCTCAGTATTAACCCATACAGGACTTACTAAACACTGCACATCTGAAACTTCTTGGCAAAAGCCTTCTCTCGCTGGCTGGGAAAGAGTTAGGGTGGCAGCTCTGAGTAATCTTCAGTTCTTATCCCTCGACACTTTAATTAAAGTAATTTAACAGCCTGTTAAGCACAATATGCAGAATTTCCCACTAGGAGCCAACGAGGAAAGAGTTTGGGGGAACAGGGAGATATGTGTGAGGATGGGAATCCAGGCAGCCTAGAGTTGGAAGGAGTCCAGTTCAGTCCAATGATTGTGACTTTCCCAAGGTCACACAGTTAATTAGTGTCCTCCCTGGATCCCATACTGGACAAGAAGCTGTGGAATGTTAAATGGGACCATCCAGGCACAACAGATTGTGAACACTTTTCTAGAAAAGCTCAGCATCTGGACTTCTCAGAAATTCACAGTCAGCCTAAGAGCAACCTTGGGATCTGGGGAAGGCTGGAGATAATACCAATGACTCAAGATCCTCCAGTTTCCTCAGAGTGGGGAGGGTTGCCAAATGCAGTCTAAGATCTTCCTCCTCATCTTGTCTCCTAGTGATGGTGTGTGGTCCATGCAGTGGCTGCCCGCACTTTCGCCACACTGGAGACATGCTCGGGGCTCCCTACGCCTATACTTGTTAGCCAGTTAAATCCTCCTACTCAGGCTTGAGCAATGAGAAATAACACCCATGCCATTAATCCTTTTAATCAAGGGGCACTGTCCAGCTCTGACATTCAGAAATGTTATTCTTTGGCTAGATTTTTTTCCAAGACCCTAAAAAACTCATTTTTTAATTCTACCATTTGAAAATAAGAATTCAGTCTGACAGATCATATACATTTCATCCTAAAAGTGGATGACATTTATCCTATTATCTAGAAATTATACCCATTAGTATTTCCATGTATGCTGAGCACGTATCAGGATTCAATCTGATTATTTCCAGATTGATTGGAAAGATGTATACATATATAAATATCATGAAACATGATGGATTCCAAATCCACTTGTAATATGCTGAGAACTTCATATTGCAAACTTCTCAGATTCTGGGAACCCCTTCTTTCATATTTAAAAGTCAAGACAAAAGAGAGGGTAGTTGTGGGGTGAGGGGCTAAGTGAGGTGGAGCCCAAGAGCGAGGTAAGCTAGTGGAGGCTGGTGGAGGGGGTCTGCTGGGGAAGTGAGAGGGTCACAAGGTCTGGCTTATTTTAGGAGCAAATGATCCATGGCTCAACACACTTCCTGATTCTATCATAACTGGGAAAAAATAAAATTCAGTGAAAGAAGACATAAATGTGTGTGCAAAGGCATGGACTTGCTCAAGGGCCTATGGGTCACTGAGAAGCTCAACCGGATGAGGTTACGGGTCAGGAGGTGGATGGTGGGAAGAGGAAATCAGAATGTGATGAGAAAAGGGTAAGGTTGGGTTGAGATCATGAGAGTCCTCCTCCTCCTCCCTCAGGCTTTCTCTGACTATACAGGCACAAAAATCACATCTTCCTATGAAGTCTCCAGCCTGTACAACTGGAATCTTAAAGCTGAAAGGGACATGAAAAGTCACTGATACTTAGTCATACGTAACAGATTCCATACTGTTACTTAACTCTGTATTTTGTTTGTGTTTTTCTGTGTCTGTATTTTGACTATTTAAGTAAATTATCAACAATTTTAGATCATTCCTTAGATAGTTGTAACTAAGTGGGAACAGGCACAGTGAATTAGTAACAGTTGTTCAGGGATTTCTACATGCCAAGAACTTACTATGTGTTATATCTAATCCTTGAAATAATTCTATGAGGAACATATTATCATTATTTCCATTTTCCAAATGAGTAAACTAAGGCAGGAGAGGTTAAGTAATTTGCCCAAGATCACAGAGCTCATAAATGGAGGAACCAGGAATTGAAACCAGGTTGTCTGATTCTGGAGTTTGTGTTTCTAAACCATAATACTCTAACTGCTTCCCTAGTAAGTGCTTAAGAAGCCTTTGTTGAATGAATAGGATGAAGTGGATATCATAAATTGTTTTTCTAAAAAATGAAAGTCTATTAATTGAAACACTGTTAATACATTATTTAATTTCTCAACAACTAAGATTTTTTTTTAACCACATCACCAATGGGCTCCATATTCAAAGAACATGAAAAGCCCACCAGTGTTTCTCAGAGATCTGTGAAAAAGAAAGTCTGTTTCATTAGCTTGTCAAGTACCAATTCTGTCCAGGCCTCTGGGTTCTTTTCTCTAATACATACGAAAGTTCTCTGAGTGTTTAAGCTTTTCTCTCCCAGAGTGTTAGGCAATCTGATACTACTCTACATCTCAGAAGTGTCTCAATCATAAAAACAAGAAATTGGTCCCTGCAAGATCAAGAGAGGGCTTGGGAATGTACACCGCTGACAGTCAATGGTAGTAAAGGATCAGTCAACTCTCAAATTCATAGAACAGTCTGGGTGGGGCCTTCATCTCTGGCCATCACCCAGAAACCACGAGAAGCCAGGAAACTCTGAGGGAAGGACCCAGATACGATTTCTATTTGAACCCTACAATGGGGGGAGGTGGATAAACAATTGCCCACTGCTATTTCAGAGCCAAATGCAGGCACTTGGGAATTTAAACCTAGTATTACTTATCCTTGGCTGAGAAACAGGATGAAGAAAAAAACAAAGGTGCTGACAGCTCTGTTTTTAGACAAGTGCCAGAGCAAAATTGAAGTTGGGAAAAGAATCAAAAGAATGCAAGTAATGTGACATTCCTGCATCATTTAGGCCTGTGAGGAGAGGAGAAGGCTTCTCTCCTGAGGAAGGAAAAGCCCTCTCTCCAACAACATTTGCCAAGAGGAGATGCCTTGCCCTGTGATCCCCCTTCTGCAGAGCAGCTGTACAGGAAAAGCACCATTCTTTCCCAAGATTCTCATGTGTTTTGACTGATGCTTGTGGAATAGTTTAGACTCAGTAAGGCTTTCAAGGGCTGGCCAAAGAAATCTTGGACAGAAATGTCAGACTTCAACAAACTATCAAGTCCAATGTCTCAATTTGAGCTCAACGTTTAGACTGGAAGGACAGCATATGAATAAAACAAACCCTTAATTTTGTATTTACTTTTATGCATGTTTGATCACCAAGAAAATGACCCACTGCCAGATAACCAACCAATATAGGTTGCAACAGAAGCATGTGGAAGGTACAACTGCAAAGCAATGAGACTTTAAAAAAACAATAACAGGTATGACATAGTTTATCATATTAATGAAAAATGTCCTTCAAGAGCACCATGGAAACTGGTCACTTATTCTAATAATAGTGCTGCTGATAAAAATATAGGGATAGTTTGGGAAACACACAAAAAAGTATTGCATTACAATGCTGGAAAGCTCAAAGCCTACTCTGTTACTAACTAGCTGTGTGACCTTGGAAAATTTACTTAACCTTGGTAATCTTCTATGTCTTCATTGATAAAATGTGGATATTAATTCCTTTGAAATTCCTGAGTGAAATACAACTGTATGCAAAAAATTTAATATCTTTGACATCTAGAAAGTATTCAAAAAATGATGGCTATAATTATTATCATTAATGATGATAATAATGAACCAGGGATCAGCCATTTAAAAGCTATGGAATCTTGAGCAAGTGCCTTAACCTCTCTGATTCTCAGTTTGCTCATTTAAAAAGTAGGTATAATAACATTTCATAGGGTTATTAGAGAGAGAAATGTGAACATATGAAAAGCATCTAACATAGTCCCAAGGTACACACTTGGTGCTCAATACAAATTCTCCTTCTTAGTGACACTTCATAGAGCAATATGAGGCTATTTACTCTACAAATTAAAAAGCTAGAATGAAGTACCAAATCCAGTTTTACCCAGAAAACTACTTATCTTGCTGTTTAAAGTCCTATTATAATCTGTTTAAAACTTAAAGTAAAAATTAAATCCTAGTTTAAATTTGTAATTGAAAACACAACAGATAATAAAAACATGTTCGTGTGTGTTACATTTACAATGCAAGTTAAATAAAATACCTATGAGTAGTAAGATATTAGAACACAGAAACTGTTAAAATAAAAGTTATAATCATGAATCTATAAACTATACATTCCTGTTATTATAAACATTTCTTCCTCTTATTTCTGTAATGAGGCTATAAAAGATGCACAACAACCAAAAATAATGCTGCCTGTCAGTTAGAAAGTAGGATGATCAGGAATGCTAGAAAGAATAAATAAGTCTGTCTTCAGTGAAGAGAAGACAGACTTAAGAGTCTAAACAAAATAAAGTCCCCTTGTGGCTATGACAAAGATCAAAAGATTCTGGAAGTCATTTTCAAAAGCTTCTGATACAAAGCTGATGTAAATTCCAAAGAATATTTACAGTCCTCCACACTCTGGAATGTTTTAATTCTATGTTCAATCTATTCATATTTCCCCAAAAAAGCTAGAGGTAGAGGTAGGCACAGCAGTAATGACAATGGATAAAGACTAGGAATAAAGTATCCAGTTGAACCTATTACTCAGTCAGTGATAATTAAATGACACTTCTTCAATGTTCTTCTATTTTGTTGTACATAAATACTGTAAGGTGTTTTTATAATGATTTAAATTATACAATTTCAGGAAATCCTTGAGAATGCTGGCTTCTTGGTTAACTAAGTTAACTCTTAGTTACTAAGCTGATCTGTTTGGATAATTTGTCAGTTAATCCAAATCATAGAGAGCACATGGGAGGAAATAGCCTTTTGATTGTTGAGCTTGTAAATTCAGACACATAAATTGGTTGTCCTCAGTAGCAGATTAAGTATCATCATCACATGTAGGGGTTTTTCAAACTGCATGCATACGTGTGTGCAAACCACACCCTACCTAATTCCACCCGTCAGAGATGCTGGCCACATATCTAGACATCACATGGTTTTCTCTGGAAAGGGGAGTGGCTTATAGATTAGGAAGAAGAAACCACACAGATGATTTTGATATATTCCCACTTCCCACCAGAGACCTATTGCTAAAAATTGATGGTACATTTCACAATTCTTTTTTATGTATTTCCAAAGAATCAACGTATTTGCTGTTATCATAACAGACTCTTAGTCCAAGAAAGGCTGTACAAATGCAACTAAAATGATGATAATTGACTTCTTCAACCAAACATTCCATCATTCCCTTAGCAGAAAAAGCCCAAAACAAATATTTCATGCTGGTAGGCAGAGGCATCTGGAAAGCATGTATTTGACCAAAAGTTGGTCATTTGAAGAAATATACGAGCAAGTTAAAAGTATAATTTATAGCAACGCTTCTCCCTACACACGGATCTGCTGTATGGTTTTCCTGCCCTATCCCCAAGTTTATAATCTCTAGGATACCAGAGACAGTTTTAGGAGGATGTTGTTAGGCCAAAAGCAGAAAAAAATTTGAATTTCTTTCACATCAACTACTTAAATATATTACAAAAAAAGGTATGAGGGTCTACTAGTGATTTTTCATGCATAAATCTTTTCTTTCAGTCTTGATGTGCAATCTGTCAGCAAACTCTTTAATTTGCTTTATTATGTCCCCTTCTTGCTATCACTTCATTGGCTCACAGCTGTCTGCTCATTTCTGCTTTGATTAGTTTCTTCTTGGGTGCCTCTATGCCTGGTTTGGGATACGATGCCACTCACATTGAGCTATTGGTTTTTTGTAATTATGAATTTAAATGAAGTGTAATAGGAAATTACATGCCCTGAGAAGTAAATGATGCTCAGAACTAGAAAGGCTGGAGAGAGATGCTAGTGGTGTGTTAAGTCTTATTGGAAACCAGTTTTATCTCTGTTAAAAAAATTCATTTGCCTGAAAAATAGTTATGGTCCACTCCAGATGGGTCCACGGCTAAGACTGAGGTAAAGTCAATCCATTCGGTTTCTCACATGCTTTCCCTCCAATATACATTCTTGTACTCTCTTTTGAGTCTGTGCTTTCTCCTTAGTATATTAACAAGAGTGAAGACTTTCAAAGGAGAAAAATGGATCCACTTTGGAAGATTATTGCACTGAAGAATATTCTGCTTTTATTAACCTGGTGCCCTAATGAGAAACTATTATTGAACATTTTAATAACAGCTTTGATCACTGGTTTAAGAAGAATCAAAGTGGTAATATCTGTAGAATATCAAAACAACTGGTTGAAGAGATACATTTCTAGCCATGGTTAACTCCAAGCCAGTCACTCCGTTAAGCTCTTAATTTACATGAGTTTTCAGTGTATGGTTCTACCTGTTGTGATAAAAATTATTTCAACAAGGTTGACAGAAATAATTTCCAGTTATTGGTAAGTTCCAATTGTCTAGTTGGCTAAAAACGGTCAACCAAATTTTCAACCTTGCAGAAGGCAAAAGTCGTAGTTTTGTATTCTGAAGGCGAGAGTCAGATGAGCAACAAAGACAACAGTTAAGTACAGAATGTCATACTTTGAAAACATTTCAGCCACTCAAAACAACCTCTTCATGCCCGTGAATTTTCAAAACGGTATGGGTTTCTCAAAAATTCAATAGCAGTCTAGATGGAGTATAAAATGTGCTTCACACAGGGACTTTGAATTTCATAATGAACCATCTCCTTTTTGTACTAAAGGTGCTAAAGTTTTGCTGAAACTTAAGAAAAATTGATCAGGCTGGAGTTATAAATATCCTCAGAGATAGTCCCAACACTAAAATGTCTCCATTGGAATAGGACTATACCTAAAAACCAGTTAGGTGACAAATAATGAATTTTTTTTCTACAATGCTTTATATTTGCGAACCCTGTTGCAAAGTTTTCATATTTAGAACATTAACATATCTAGTCTGTACAACAAACCCTTTAGCATGGGAAGATACTCCAGGGCCTTGATTCAAATATACTAAGTATTAGACTCAGTTCACACAACACAATGATAAACTCTTCAGAATCCTTGATGGTTGAAAACCTCTCCTACTTCTTCCTGATTCTCCAATGTGGTTGTGTTTGTGATGGCAGTCCCTCCTGGAGGACACAGTGGTAAGTAAAAATAGTAAAAAGGTCTTCAAATAACCGTACTCAGTCATAAAAGATAGTAAAAGAAGGCATCATGCACAATGTTTGACTCCTTAATATGGTTAATTATATTGGCATTTCTCCTGATTATAAAATAATTATAGGCTGTTTGTGGAAAATGTGAAGCAAGATTTTTTTTTTAACATCACATACTTTTTTTTTTTAATACTTTCAAGGTATATTTTGACTCCACTCATCATCCAAATGTTTAGTAACTGGCCAAAAATGAAGTCTCCCAGAATTCATGTCTAGGTTAACCTTGGGGAACTCCTATACAAAATGTCAATTGACATAAAGGTGAATTTTCTTTTGTCCTCACCCTTTTATTAATACTTGCTCTGAACCACAAGTGCTAGCGGAAATAGGTGCTTTAAATCCTTCAATAGGATGCCAGATAAATTGTAGATAAGAAAGAAAAAAAAGAAGAGAGAAAGATTCCATGTGCTCTGGCAACGGCTTCTGTGACCACTGCTCATGGAAAGTTCTAATGGCTTATGGCTATCAGAGATGGCTAGAAACTGGTGCCACTAACCCTTATGGGAAGATAAACTTATGCAGGAGGTCGATATTAGCACCACCCCTTCGCCCATCTCCTGCTTTAGCAAATATCAGCATGAGGGAACCTGGGAGCAAGACAATGAAAGAGAGAATGAACAATTTTATTATCTGATATTCTAACTGTCAAAGGATACATCATTTTCATCTTAAAACAAATCTAAAATCTTTGTGACAATTTAAACATAAAATGAAGACTCCCCTTGTAAACCAAACTCCCCTTCTTTGACATTTCTATTATCACTAATTTTCAATAATGTACAGCAGATCTTGCTAAGCAATAATAAAACCACCCATGTTACAAGTTTAGTTTTATGTAACACTCCATGTGGTGGATTCATAATAAATTTCTACTGGGAATACAATCATAAACCACTATTTTCTGCTATAAAAAACCATTAAAGCTCAGACATGCACAAACAACGTAATCTGCAATAAATTTAGAAATGTTAAAATACTACAAATGTAAATGTATTCTGCCCCATTGCAATGCATGTAATTTCCATAGCTTTATTAGAAATCCTGCCTTAGCAGTGGTTTGGCGATAGGTTATAAATATAGTAGGAATGAGTCAGCATGCAAATCCCTCCTGTGAAAAAACAATTTGAAAGGTTTTATAGCTCAAAGCTGTTTATTATTTTGTAAGAATAGTAATGCAAGTTTGTGTTTGGAACCTGCTGAGAGGAGAATTCTCGAAACATCTTGCTTATAAAACAGCAAGGGAAAAAAATCTCTGCAAATTAAAAAGAAAGTGCAAGATTTATGGAAGGTCACATAAATAGCATTCCCCAAAAGCAGTTTAACTGATGGACTTTTCTCTGCACACATTAAGGTTGCACAAGAGATGATCAACACATCCCACTGCGAAAAGGAGAGCAGTGTTAACCTGGCAAATTTGAATCCCAGAGGCAGATAGGTAAATGTCTCTGGAGACGAGAGAAGATGAGGTCACAAAGGTGAAGACTGAGAAGCAGATTAAGGACAGAACTTCAGGAACAACTGAAGGAGGGGATGGTGTGAGGAAGAGGTGTCTGCTGAGCAGGAGGCCACTGAGGTATAAAGAACCTGAGGCCAACACAAGGGCTCCAAAGAGAGCAGCCAGGTTTATGGCCAGTGAAGGGGACAGGGTCAAAAATACAAGAGACAGAAGGTATTCCTGATAGGATGAAGTTCAGGGGGGATATGGAGAAGATGGGCTCAAAAATGCGATGGAGGGATTAGTTTAGACAGGATTAGTTTAGACATTTACTTAGGCCGAAAGAAAGGACAGGATTACTAAAGACAAAGAGAAAATCTGCAGGGGTTAAGGAAAGAAGTTGATAGAACTGAAGCCCAATGACCTTCAAGGGCTTCAGAAAACCAACAGGCAAACTCAGCTTCTGACTTTCTTAAGTGTGTGAGTTCATTTTTAAAAGGTATTCTCATTTCTTTATGAGCATACAGGGTCTGTATGTATGTTTTAAGGAGCCAAAGACTATGAAAGATCCCAAACCAACTAAACATGTATGTGCGAGCACTCTGGCACGTGGTATGCACACACAGCAGACACACTGTTTATTGAACTGCCCACAGTAGCAACCTAAACTTTTCCCCAATTTCTCCTTTCCCCTTTAGAGGCTATTTCTATAAAACTCCTGCCCATCTCAAGCAGAATAACGCTGAGCACCGTCCACACTGTTCAGACTGTATGTAAGTGCATAAGTGTGAGTGCCTGTCTGCAGAACCAGGGCCAGGAAAGGGCCTATTTAGCTAAAATAAATTGTGGAAGTCTAGAAATTTTAAAAGAATTGGAAAAGACAATATTAAAAAATTAAAAAGGAGAAGAACAAGTTTATTTACTCAAATGAAAAAAATTAGTGTACCTTCTCGTCTGATTATGTGAAGAGAAGAGGCTGTGTGAACATGGCCAGAAGGATATTTGGGGATACTATTTCAGAATTCTGACCAAAAATAAAATTAAGGAAGTCATTCTTCTTTTATATTAAGAAGAAATTGAAGAGGACTGTAAGGAAATGTATGAGAATATCAAAAGCTCTTTTAAAAGGAAGGAAAAAAATAATCAAAAGAAAATAAAGTGGTAAGATGGGTGGGCATAGAAAATTATTTAGGGAAGGGAAAAGCCAAAAATGTGAGCCAAAAGGTAACCAGAACTCACAGAGTTATTTTGAGAGTGAAAACCAAGTGAAAAATGTCAAGTATAAGATTATTCTTATTTGACATTTTTATACAGCAGCAACTTATAAAAACATCAAACACTGACATAATCCTTCCTCTAGCATTTTACCACATCATTATATTGTTAACAATGTCAAATGGCTGTAGCCATTCATGTGACTTTTTAATAGATTACTTTTATCATAAAAATGTCATTTTTAGGATAATCTGCATTCTCACATTTTTATGTTCAGCTATGGTCTTAAAATGTCAAGTACGGGAGATATCTGTGTCTGCAATTCTTGAAGTTTTACTAGAGATCTTGAGAATATCAATATAAAATAAGCCTTAATCTGATGTGGCTTCTGCACTCAATTCATTTTTTCTACAGCTTTTCTCCTTTTAAAAATAATTACAAAGTACAATGATTAGGTAAAGATGAGATTGGGGGTTAAAGCCAGAATAGGTTGGAAATTAAGCCTGCCTTGGCCCACATGAAAAGCACATTGTAGCATGTTCAGTCATCAAGGGTCACATTCCCATAAGCGTGATTGTGTACACAGAATTTGACCCTCTTGCTCAGTCTGCAATGATGGTAATGTACCACTTCACTTCCAGGGGCTAACATGTGCCAAATGTCTAACCAAGTTTCTTTGGTCATTCCTCTTAAATATGAGGAAAACAAAGCAATTAAATAATGTATCAAAGATCAGGCAGCAAGTCAGCCATAGAAGGAAAATTAGAACTCAACTGAGTTAATAGTCTAGTGCAGTGATTGGCCAACTTTTTTATGAGAGGGGCAAAAAGTTACTATTTTAAGCTTGTAGGCTATACTACAACTACTCAATTCTCATGCTGTCACTCGAAAGATAGCATGAACTGTACATAAACAAATGGGTGTGACTGTCTTCCAATAGAACTTTATTTACAGGAACAAGTAGTGGGCTGCATTTGGCCCATGGGCCATAGTTTGCCAGCCTCTGATCTAGTGGACTTATCCATACAACCTGTCAAAGATTGCAGCTCAAAACTAAGCAAACACAAATTTCATTCAGATTCAATAACAATATCTAACATTAGTGAGATCCTATCAGATGCCAAGCACCATGTTAGGCACTTTATACAAATTATCTCATTTTTCTCCTATTCAATAGGTAGTGTTACTAGCCTCATTTTACAGATGAGGACTCAAGCTCAGAGAGGTTATGTGAATTGCAGAAGGTCACGCAACTTAAGCAATGCAGGCATAATTTAAAACTAGGCATCTGGGTCAAAGCCTGTATTCTTCACCACCCACTGCCTGCTGTTCAATGCATGTAATTTATGGATGCCAGGAAAACAGGAAGCCATACAAAACATGAGCATTTTCCCAAAAAGGGATTGTGGGGTGAGGTGATCTGTACTCCTTAAACTTGCAAGCTAGAGAGGGAACACTCCTAGTGTCTAGGCATCCTGAGTTGGCCCCAATGTGATCTCTCTAATCGCGACTATGCTACTTTAAACCCACCAACACCATACTAGATTTGACTGTTTCTTCAAACGTTGAGACAAACCCCCAGTCTAAGACCTTCTACAAATTGAATTCTGCAGCCAGCTGATGCCCAGGACAGCAGATGCTCTCAAATGCCACTAGAAAAGGGTCCTTGACTATCACAGCAAGGAAAAGCATGGTAACAAGTTCAAATAGTAGGCAAAACTGGGAAAGAACCCATCCAAGCACCGCTCTACAGAAGGGCTTGCACCCTGGATCTTTCTGTTCATCTTCTACTACACCACAGCCCCATGAAGAGTGAATGAAAAACAAACTCTCAACATAAATGATAACCACATGTGAGGTTTCTAGCACCTGTGTGTTTGCATAGCACATTCCTAACTCAAAACATCCCCTGAAGTAGGCAAGTGTTATTTTATCCTCATTTTACAGGTGAGGTAAGGGGGGGGTCATTAAGATTCAGTAAATTGCTTAAGGCCACATGATAAGACTCAATTGTAGTCTTCTAAGTCAGCTTCAGGGCCTCTTTCCTCTCAGACTGCCATCTGACCTTCCACAGCAATCCATAGCATGATAGTTTGAAAAGGCAAGCCACAGCAAAAATTGAACAGCATTATACAAACATGGATTTGTTTGTTTTTGTTTTTTGGGTTTTTTTTGTTTTGTTTTTTTGAGACAGGGTCTTGCTCTGTTGTCCAGGCTGGAGTGCAGTGGCATCATCATAGCTCACTGCACCCTCCAACTCCTGGGCTTAAGCGATCCTCCTCCCTCAGCCTCCTGAGTATCTAGGACTGCAGGCACTTACCACCACGCCAGCTAATTTTTCTATTTTTTGTAGAGACAGGGTCTCTTGCTCAGGCTGGTCTCGAACTCCTGGCCTCAAGCAATCCTCCTGCCTTGGCCTCCCAGAGTACTAAGATTACAGGCGTGAGCCTGGCCGATTTGTTGTTCTTGAACTGGAGACACTGAAAAGACAAGCAGAGCAAGCCAAATCTTGAGTGATCTCTCACATTAGGGTGAATTTCAGGCAGACTATTTACAGTCATGAATAAAGGAGGGGACATTTTTGATAAAACTGAGCCTCAAAGGCCCAGAACTTAGAAGATCTACTCTCAACTTTTTCCACCAGAAGGACCTCCTCAGGGGGATTTTGCTGCCTATGGTCATATCCAAGCCAGTGCTTGATCCAGAGGTCACAGGGGAGGAGGGGGCACCCCCATTCAGTCCTGCATCCTTCCCATCACTGCCCAACTCTTACTCTTTGCCTACCTTCCCCAGCAACTCGCCTTACCCCCAGACCAAAGGCAAAGAATGCAGAACATCAAGATGAGGTCTAACTTTTGTCAACTAGATTTGATTATTCTTTCAAACATTGAGACAAACCTCTAGTCTAAACAAAGTTGTTGGGAGCTGGGTATAAATAACTGAGGACAAAGCTTGTCCCTATTTATAAAAGATGAACTTAAAACTCTATCATTTCTCCTTAAAGCAGATGTAGGGGGTGTTTACACACATGGGCATTACTTTTTCAAGTTTCCTCGTTGAAGAAAAAAATGTCTAATTTACATGTACAGCCCACAAATTATAGTCATGCCAGACAAGGAAGCAGATGAAGATTGTGACTGATATTCCAAAATTTCCATCCTGATTTCCCCGTCCTCAGAATTAGCCACTCTGTAAATCAAACCAAACTATAAACATCTGATGTCAAAACCAATAGGTCACATCTGTGAAAAGCATCAGAAACATAAAGAACTAGATTCTGTTTCTCCGAGTCTAAAAACTACCCCTTCTACTATTCGTACCACCTTTTCCAACATTACCTTAAAATAACTTGTCTCTTCTCAGAAAATACAATTTTCCTGAAGTACAAGGGTATCCATAATGGCCATTTTTTCCTTCCTTGGCATGCAGAAAACTAGGAACTGGCACTATTTTCATTCATGTTAACCTGAATGAAACCTTGGCTGTTTCTAGGTAAATACCTACTATTGAAACACACATGTGTATATTGTCAACCAATAACCTAACAGAGATGGAAATCTTTTATTTATTATTTTGACGTAGCAAACATTGCCTATTTCCTACGAGAATATGGATTCTATCTCTCAGGTCTATGCACTTTGACTTCTACTAACTGTGGAAATCCCCCATTTTTAAAGAACATTTCTGCTGATCTGGGTGGTATAATATCTCAGAGTTGAAGGCATCAACTACAAATTTAGGACCATCACCTTAGGAGACTCACTTAGTGATTCTGGGCCTTGGGTCTTCTCTCTCCACAAAGCTCCAAGTATGGATATGTGTGTTTCTTCTGCATGAACACAATATTGCTGACCTGCCACCCCCAGAACATGTGTTCTTGAGCTCTTTTTCAGGAGTAGTGTTGGGTTTATAATCTTAAAATTCCTAGAGCTGAAGGAACCTCAGAGACCATCTCAAGCAAATTCTTCATTTACAGCTAAGGAATCTGAGCAGCAAAGAAGGTGACTTCAAGGTCATACACCTTGTGGACAAGCCACCCAGGTCTCCTGACATCCAGTTCCATTCTACCCCTCCTCTTTGCTCCATTTTTAGCTGTCACCTGTACGTTCACAAGGCCTCCTTGCTGACCTTGGCATACTTGCCAAGTGGCTGGTGAGGATGAAAACAAACTTTAGTCTTCCTGAAGCTAACTAGCTCCTGAAGCACTATGAGGTGACCCATGGTTCACCTCCTACTACTTGAACCGAATGACTATATCATGTTACACATAGTATGAACCCAGTAAATATTTGTCCAGAGAATAAAATAAGTTAGCCAGCCCAGATAATTGAGCTACATGGTTTATTTTGTGGTGATAAAAAGGCAAATGTATTGTATTATAGCACATTGTAGAAATTAATAAATCTTTACCCACTTTGGGAGCCATCACCAACTTTAGGGCCACAGTGGTCCTCATTTTTTTAGTCCATAGCTGAAATTTCATTTGTTATGAGAGAATTTAATAAGGGTCCTGTTGAATGGATTTAGGATTTGAAATCAAAGAACTGCTAAAGACATTAGAGAATCTTTGAGGCCGTGCTCTTATTTTATGTATTTGGGAATCAGACTCAGACAGCTGATGGAATTTGCCCATGGTGCCCCTGACCTCAGGCCCAGCTGTCTTTCCACCACTCCAGCCTGCCTCCTATATACCAGACGGCTTCTGCTTATGAAACTGGATCTCTACAACATGAAAGTAGTGTCTAGAGTTCAGTGTTCTACATGTAGCCCTTCAAACATCTACTGGCTAATTAGAGCTAATCAGGCACTCTGGCCCTACACCATTGATAGGATATTAACCACAAGATTTCACTCTTTTATGCTGTATGGGTCAGCTAAACCAAACTGAAGACTCCGTCCATCTGTCCATCCCCCTCAAACAAGCTTTGGTTTTTGTCTCCCAGTGGGCTGGACTGTGACTGCCTCCTTTCCTTCTTTCTTACACTCTCCTAAGACCCTGCAAATAGCACCCACTCTGTGGGCAGTGAAACACCCAGTCAACAGTCACACATCATCATCGTAAGTGTGTCAGACTAGCTGCTCTCTCCACAACCTCCACACTCCACCCTACTCTGCACAGATATCTATAGGATAGATTGAGCCTTCTGCTCAAGGGAAATGGGGATTCTTGTCCTCTTGCTTAACAGCTGAGAAAATAAGAACTGTTTGTGTGGGAGCATCCAGAAGACATCCCCTACACCAGCTTCTCTCTTTTTCTTGTGCAGGGGTCAAAGTCTGGACACATGCTCAAGCCCAAGTCTAAGGAACTATAGACCTCCCCATCCTCTCCAACACAGTCCCCCCCTAATCACAGTATGTGTAAATTTTATCTCCTTTGAAGGTATGAAGGGACTTAACCTGTGTGCCCATTGCACGTCCGAGAAAATCCTTGCTTGGAAGCTTCTCAAACGCTCCACCTTCTGTAGTCTTACTGCCTCACCAGAGCCTTCTGCTTGTTGACTCCACTCGACCTCAGTTCTCTATCTGAAAAGACCATCTTTTTTATATTTATATTTTACATTGCCCTGCAATATAAGTGTTGCCCAGCCAGATCACCCCAATCAACCTGGTGATCAATAGAGTAACATGTTGCCTCCAGATTGCTCTCATAATCTGTTGGCTCTATGTGTTAACTGTCTTAACTCAAAAAAAAAAAAAAAAGAAAAAAGAAAAGAAAAGAGAAAAATCCTAAAGAAATATGGTCAAGTAGGAAAGGACATCCTCATGTCTGAGAAAAAAAATTGGCAGTGTGGAGTCAGCAACTGGGCTGCAGTGCCAACTCTATCAGGTGGTAATTCACAACAGCAATAATAAGCAGGATGAAGTGACAGGTGGCTTCATTTATTGGGTACCATTTATATGCCAGGCTACGTTCTTAATGCTTTACACACATAATCTCATTTAATAGTATTTGCAGTGTAAGCAAATTGGTCTGATGACTTTCTCTTTCCAAAGCTTGGATTTTCAGATCTGTTAACTGAGATAATAATTACATCACAAGGTTGTCGTGAAAATTAAGTGAGATAATGCAGATGAATGCAAATAAACTCTTAAGTGCTTTACAAATATTCCTTATTATTATCCTTATTAGGGAGGTTCCATTTCTTCCAAAAACATTCTAATATAAAGCCCCCAACCCACTGCTGAGTTCTGGCCAAGTATAGAGATCTTTGGGTTAAATGTCCCCTGGCAGTGGACCTTGTATCCTCAAACACAAACCAAGGAGGCCAAGTACCACGTATGAAAAACCAGCTTTCACAAAATTTGGCAGGAGGTTCTGACCTAATAATTCTAACATAAAGATTGGAAAAGTCAATCTCTTTTTACCCCCATCCCCCTCAACGAGGCAATGATGAAGTTAAAATAATCCGCCTGGGTTTTGGCACCCAGTAGATGTTTCCATGACAGCAGAAGGGTTGCCAGCATCCAAGTGGGCTTTGCTCTCTGGAAGCTTTCCCAGACTGGCCAGGCCCTGGAAACCTGCTCCCTCCCACAGACCCCTCAGGCAAAGAAGGGCATCTTAAAGGGGCTTCAGGCCCCTACTGTCTCTCTGCGATGCTTGCTCCAGAACAGAGTATCCTGGGAGAAATATACAGTTTGTTTTTTAAAATGCTTTCAATGGTTTTCCTTTCTGCTAGTCAGGGTTTTAAGTGTTTCCCCAGGATTTATTAAAAAAAAGAAAAAAATATCCCCTGTTACTTCAAGAGCTGAATTGCACTTTCACATTTTCTATTTTCTTCTCCCAGAACTGAGTTCCTGAAAAAGTACCAAAGTGCATGGTGCATTTCTGCCCAAATAGCCCCTGTGCAGTGCTGTGCTCAACAAAAGGAATGCTTTTCACATCCTACACCTCTGAAACTTGGGAGAGTACAACTTTCCCATTTAAGTTGGTCATTCAGGTAAGATGATTCACTTTCAGACACCAGGCTGTATGTTCTACTCTATTGGACTTTCAAGAGGCCCTGTGACCAGGGCCTTAAAGCACTGCACCATCAGCTGTGATGCAGAAAAAGGTCCTTGGTCCCATTGGTCACTGGCTGGTGAAGAAACTACCACAGAGCAGGCTCCCTTACCACCATGATACTGACAGGTAGGAGGAAGACCTTAGAGTTTAAAAAAAGAAAAAAAAAGTGGGCCCTGGGTGTGAATCCAGTTTCACTGGTTATAAGCTGTGTGACCCTGGGCCAACTACTTAACCTCTCTGAGCCTGAATATCCCAACCTGTAGAATGGGAATAATGATAGTACCTACTATATAACCTGATCATAAGGAAAAAAATAGTGAATGTAAAACTTATTTAGAACATGTAATAAATATCAGCGCTGCTATACCCTCAGGGTTAGGCTCCTGTGGTTGCTGTAACAAATTACCACAGACTGGGGGGCGTAAAGCAATAGGTATCTAGTCTCCTCAGTTCTGGAGGCCAGAAGTCTGAAATCAAGATGGTGTCAAGATGGTTCTTTCTCGGGGCTCTGAGGGCCTCCCACCAGGCCCCACAGTTGTAAGGTCACCCCCAAGTTTCTGTAAGCCCATGGGGGAAGCCAACATGTTTCATGCCTTTCTCTATGCCCCCAGTTAATTCTACAGGTAACACAGATTTGGTCATGATGGGGTTCAAGATGCACTATCCCAAAATATGGCACCTTGGCATTTGTGAAAACTGCAAAAGCAGAAAGAACTCTCTGAGCTTCTCCAACCCGTCTCCCATGAAGCAAGCCATAAAACCTAGAAAAGAATTTTCTCATCTTCCGCTGAAGTACGTCACAGACCCTCATGTGAGAGGCAGCCACCCTATACCTGGAAGAAAGGAATATCCTTATCTCTGAAGACACATGGACACAGAGAATCTGAGCAAACAGGCCTTCCTAAGTTCCTCCTCTTGCCCCTCCCCCCAGTTTATGACCCTTAGATCATACATTTTTTGTCCAATCATACCTCTCTACAACTAGCCACTTCTTCAAACAGCATAAAAATACACAGGTTTCCCTGCATCTTTGGGTCTTCCTTTCTGAAGGCTCCCGTGTCACACAAAACTGATATTTAATAAATGTATATGCTTTTCTCTTGTTAATCCATCTTTTGTTATAGATGAGAAAATAAATTTTTCATCTCCAAAGAGGGACAGCTGAGACCACCACGACCCTCCCCACTCACTCCAGAGCCTGCAGATGAGATCCTGGTACAGCTGACAAAAGCTGGTGAAAGTTAAGAATTCTTACCACCAGCTCTACCAGGTCTCCCTCTGCAGTGCCCTGTGCAGAGAGGAAGTTAAAAACTTTTCCTTGTCCCCTCCTTTCCAAATTCAGATTTGCAGGAGAAAACCATTTGTGTGGCTTGTGACTCATATGTAAATTTGTTTTGGGGTACCCATTTGTTATTGATCCTTCCCTCCCAGGAACAGCAGTTGCCTTCCCGTTTGTCTTTTGTGTACTGAGAACTTGGCTTAACTTTCTACCTGTCAGGGCATGCAAATTGTTGGCATTTTAGTCCATAAAATTGAGATGTAAATAGCCAAAGTTAGACCAGCCAGTATGCCGATCAACTTTTGATTTGCTTTTCTACATTTTGGGGTACATGGAGAAAGTTTGACAGATGCTTCTCATCCTACATAAGGACAATAGAATCTTGTAACTTCACCAGAATCTTTGGTCATACAATCCCATAGATTCTGAAGATTCACCTGATACACCAATTGTTTGGAACTCAAATACTCTGTTCTCTAACATCAATGTTAGCCATAAGTTTCTAGGCTACTGGCCTTACAAAACAAAAAAGAAATTAATGTTAATAAGTAATTATACAAGGAAAACTTAAATTGAATTAGAAAGTTAATTTTTCTATTAATTTGCCTGGAATTTCAGCTTGAGGAAAAATGGGCTTAATAAAAGGAAAATGAGGTAGAAGAGAGCTTTTGGTAAAGCTGATGGGTACATCTGGGTATTTTCAAGGGCTTTAAAGGTCAATTATATGTAATTCCATCTTGAATTTATGGATTTTTTTCCAAATAGAGAAATATTTTATAGTTCTTTGCATTTTTCAAACTGCTTTCAATATAAAGTTTCATTTGTGAGAACAAGCAAATGAGTGGAGATTTTATAGGGCAAGCACACCAGATAAATTCCAGCAACTGATAAATTGGCAATAGGGAAATGGTTATGGCTGGTCTTGCTCAAAACCTCACCAGGAGCATCAGCATCCCCTGGGAGCTTATTAAAAATGTAGAATTATTTAGGTAAACCAAAGACCAAAAGAAATGCAGAATTACAGCTGCTGGTCCTACTGGAATCAGAAGCTGCATTTGAACAAGATCCCTGTCAACAGAAAAGAAGCCAAACTCTGTAAAATAATTTTAAAGAGGTTTATTCTGAGCCATATTTGAGGACCATGACCCAGAGCCACACCCAAGAAGCCTTGAGCAAGTGGACTCGCTGTGGTTGAGTTACAGTTTGGTTTTATAAATTTTAAAGAGATAGGGATTACAGGTAAAATCATAAATCAATACATGGAAGGCATACATTGGCTTGGCCAGAAAAGGCAGGCCATCTCAAAGCAGGGGCTTACAGGTTATAGGTGGGTTTAAAGATTTTTTTTGCTGATAATTGGCTGAAAGAGTTAGGCTTTCTCCAAAGACCAGGAATCAGTGGAAAGGAATGTTTGAGTTAAGATAAGGCTTTTCTTTCATGTGATGTTATACCAGAATCAGGTCGGGAAGTAAACCTCATCATGAAACCTGTTTACTGAGATTCTATCATTTGTAGGTGTGACTCACTAGGCCCCCTTAGAAAGGAATTTGGGCAAAAGAAAAAGATCAGAGTTCAGTCCTCATCCCCAAGAAATTCATATGCACATCAGTTTGAGAAGAAGTGCTTCTGCCCATGAACAAGGGTGACTTTATGAAATAAAATAAAATGGTTAACCAAGAGAAAGTGCTTATAAAGAATATAAACTTGATTTTTAGTTCCAGCGACACTGCAAATTGAGCTAAGAAGATCCTTTTGACAAAAGAGATACTAGATAAACTACAATTTAAAAAAAAAAACAAAACTCAAAAAACATAAAGGGAAAATTTCTAGGTACCAAAAGACCACAAAGGAACTCATAGCACATGAGCCGGTGCAGAGAATCCCAGGGGGATATCAGACATGGTTATAGGTCCTCACAGCAAGGGATTAGAATCATGAAATCCCCATGAAAAATCAGAGATGAGGCCTTGGATGCACATGAAGTGTGATGCTAGAATTTACACTCCTACATAAGCCCTGCCTCCTTTGTGTAAGGGGAACAAGAGAACTCCCTAAGGGGGTCCAGGGTAGAAGTAAAGAAGCCTCAGGTCTAGTAGGCCCCCAAGCCCCAGTCTGTGCCACATGTAGATATGAACTCCAAATAAATACTACCCACATGATGTTGGACTCTTAAACTGATAAATTACTGTGAAAATTCATCCTGGACAAGTGAAACCCTTGCGACACCCAGCCATGACAGCTATAAAGCCTCTCTGTAAAGATATTCCCACAAATTAAGGCACATATGACGCACACAGACCAAAAATAATTCCAGCTGAGAATGAACCCACAGGCAAAAATTAAAGCCCCATAAGAATTCATTATAAGGGGACATTATCAGGCACGACTATCAGTGGATTAGCATGCACCAGAACTGAGATAATAGAACAATTTGAAAGAGACTATAGTTTAATTTTAGTCTCAAAGCAATTTACTAGCAGGGCAATTTATAGATAAGAAAACTGAGGCTAACAGGTAATTTACCAGATGAGGAAACTGATGTTCAGAGAGCCTAAGTGCTAATAAGGATTGAGAACTTAAATCTAGCACCAGTGCCTTTTCTACCATGTCACATTATCTATTTTTAACAAATGTATGACTCATACCTGCTAGCTGGATCAATTCTTTGACTCACGTAAAACAAAAGAGAAATGATTCTTAGATGTAGAAGAGAGAACTCTTATCCAGTATATTTGGTCTCCCATAGGTCCTATTTCATATATACACAAAAAGGAAGCAAGTGGGTAGGGATCTTTGTGTGCCCAAGAATTGTTGAGAGAAAAAGGAGGTGACAAGGTAAGGATTTTGAGGCAGTTGAACAAAACTGGAGATAATAGGTAAATAGCCATCTGAATGTCCAGGATGTTCAAAAGACAAGGATTTACACCTTGGGAGTTGACTTTATTTTTCCAAGGCAGGATATCAGGTAATCACTGCAACATGAGCCAAGATGAGCTTTTGCTCTGCAGCAGCTCTAGCCCACAAACCCTCACACAGGGTGCTGAGGAATTGTTGTAGAGCTCAGGCATTGCCGCCAAGCTGTAATTTCTCATTTCTTACCCCTTCACTAAATTATAATTTAAATTCCATCATTCAAAACTGCCTGATCTTGGGCCAGATGCATATATCACAAAAAGGCATTAAAATCTGACCTTTCATATCCCCAATAAGAAATGTCGTGAGTCCATCACAGAATCATAACTCCCTCTCGAATTAGAGCTAAGAAAGATTTGAACTTCAAAGGGGAACTCTTCAATTATAGGCAAATCTAAGGACCTTCCTGATAACCTCGTAAAATTCTGAATTCTAAAAAAAAATTTTTTTTTTAAAGACTTGTGTTTTAGAGCAAAAGCAACATGAGTAAATAGCAGTCTGTCAAAGGATGCTACGTGCAAAAAATGAAAAAGGAGGGCATTGATGCATCTCTTTGAAGTCATTCCTAAGATTACGGGCAACTTGCAAATCAGTAACATTTCAGCAGAGGCCCTAAAACCCAAAACAATTATCCACTGGCTCTTCTGCTAGCTGAGATTTACATCTAGCAGGTTCATCAATGTAGATACCACAGAGACTCTGCAATGAGTACGTGGGGCTTGGTGACTTCAGAGCTTGCTCTTGGAATATTTATCATTTCAGCTCAGTAAATAGCTAGCCCTTTGGCAGTGGGGAGATGAGCAGAGAGCCTTATCAGTCTTGGTACTTTCAAAAGGTTTTCATTCCACAGCACACTGTGGGGCATCCATCTTCTGCTTGATGACCATCTGTGCCTGGGAGAGTGGAAAGGAAGTATTTTAGACCTTTGTAAAGATGATTTGTTTAATTGAGAAAGAAAAAAACTTAATAGGAAGAGAAGAAATTGCAACAGGGAGCATCCAGAGAGGCAGGTTGAGGAGCAACAGCAGCTGTGTTCTGTCACAGAGGAGGGAGGATGGCTGTGGGACAGTTTCAACTGAGGAACATAGACTCAGGCACCCCCACACCTCCATCCACACAGAAGCAGAGTTGGTGTCTAAGGGAAGGCCATGCCAAAGCAGGCTGGCCTTCTCAACATCCATCTATGTCTTCATTCATTTAATATTTATTGAGCTCCAACTATGTATACATATATGTCTTTGACATATGTAAAATATTTGAGCCGGCCGTAAAGAATAGGTAAGATTTGGACATATAGATACACTATCAGGAAGTACAGTATTTGCTCTACCACAAACAAGAGGCCAGTTAAGTCACCAGGTTAGATGTGCTCCTCAACCCTCCTGCAGTCATGAATCACCTGGGGAGAATTTCGAAATACCAATGTTGGGGCCCCACCCCCAGATATTTTGATTTAATGAATCTGGGATGAGACTCAGGCATGAGTAGTTTTACTGTTTTGAGGACTCCCCAGGTGATTTCAACATGTAGCCAGCACTGAGAATCCTGAGCTAGAACAGAGCAACATGGAATTTACCATGGAATTTCCATGGTATTTACCTTTGGAAGTAAATATGTTCCTACCAAAACTTTCCCAGCTGCCAGTGTGTCATAACTCATGAACTAACAATTTCCCTACAGATAAGAGGTAAGAAGCAAGACAATAATAAAATATTGACTTCAACATAGAGTCCTTGGGAATTCCACTTATCAGAAGATGAGGCAATAACATAGGAACTTTATGTACACCATTTAGTGCTCTGACCAACTCCCTGCCAGAACAGCTCCTACTTAGAGGAGTTGAATGAGGAACTGGCCACATGGGGTGACTAGTGGACAAGCTGAGAGTATGCATATGCTGCTTTGGAATCTGGATTTGAGAACATAACCAGGAACACCTGATGGTCTCACCATTATGATGGCCTCTGTGACAATTTAATAAAGAAAGCATGAGATTTTCCCAATGAGAAGGCATCTTGCAAAGTTTGAACTTTAAGAGGTATAATGTTCCAAACTTAGGTGGGCCAAGTGCTTGCCATGTCTATAGGGAGAAATGTCAAAAAATTTATAGCCACCTTTATATTCTCCACAATTTGCGAGCAGATTAGCCCTTCTTATTCTCGACACCACATATTTGAGCTTTAAATAGATATCTTTTCATGATTCTCTGATAGCAACTCCCACAGCAAATATAAAAGAGCAATAACTATACTATTCTTTACTGCAGACACCTTGCCTATAAGTTCGAGTTGTTTTATTCCAGCAGTCAGGATGAGCTTGCACTAAACATGTCCTCTGTTCATTCCCCTTGGTGACTAAAAGCATACATCTGCAAAGACAGGTGACCAGGGCAAGAAACAGTGGACCAGGGCACAGGTCAGGGCCACACACAAGGGTCAAACCCATAGCCTGGGCCTTACAGCCACTCCAGAATTTTTCCACAAATTGTGACTGTTGGAATTCTGCCAACGTCAGCCCACAGTCCATAATGATCCAGTGCCCAATAGTTTCTGCATCACTAAATGTTTGTGGGGCTCAGAAATCAATATCTAATCACACTTAGCCAGAGCCCAATATTCTGCGCGCTCAGCAGTGTACGTTTTTGGTTGCTGGGTATATAAAAGTTAACATGAGAAGCAGAACATTTGTTGGAATGAGCTGCATTAAAAATATTACCACTGTGGTACAAATCACTGTTAATGACGTTTATCGAGTGCTCACTTTGCAAGGGCCCCACTCTACCAGGAGTTTTAAGATGATACAAAGGAAATAGAAGACACTTTTTTTGACCTCAGAAGCTAATGTTACTCTTTTTTTCCCCCTCAGCCCTTCACTAGGAACATAACAGCTAGATTACTTTTCAAAATCTCCTTGTCAGCTTTAAAATTCTGTTCAGAGTCATCGGAATATCAACTACCCCTGGTTTCCTGGTAGGTAACTGCTAGTCTTTTCAGGGAGGAGCATATGGGAGACCAAATAGGACTTTTTAAAGCTGTTATGAGGCCCCAAGTGTGGCCAAGTCCCTGCTGTCCCTTGTCTATCTCTAAACTGCTCAATTCACGTCAACTTCCCAGCCAAATCCCTGATGAAACGTCCAGTGGCAGCAGTAACGTCCCTTCCCTTTTCCATAGGCTGTCTCTTGTGTCACCTCAGAAACAGATTTGCATAACACTTCCTAGATGAGAGCTTCTCAAACATTAAAGTGCATAGAATCACCTGGGGATCTTGTTAAACTGCAGATTCCTATTTAGTAGGTCTCAGGTGAAGTCTGAGATGATGTATTTCTAACAAGCTCCCAGGTAATATGGATGCAGCGGGTCCTCAGACCACACTTTGAGTAGCAAAGATAGAGGCTGCCGTGGAGAGAGTTTTATCTGCTCCAGGCAGTGTTCAAAGGAAGAAAGATAAAACAAAGGTCCCAAGTCCCCTGCCTGCACTCCTCTCCCCTTCACTCAGGCACTAGAGAACATGTGCCAATCAAGCCTCAAGAAAAGCCTTGGGAACCTCAGAACTCTTCACTTTGGATATACAAACTTAACTGCAACTGTGACGTCAGGTTTAAACCATCAGCCCAGTTTATGAACACTGACAAATGTAATAGAAAACACAAACTGAATTTGAAAGCTTTGAATCTGTTCTTATAGCCATGAAGATCAAAGAATCAGATCACATTGTCTTTTTTGACAGCAAAAAGGAGGTATATGTTTGCTTTCCTTATAGGTCCTGCAAAATTGTTTATTGACTGGAAGTATTAAGACAGAAAGTTAGGACTAAACTTTTTTCTCAATTAGCTACATATTAGAAGGGGCTCGGGTTTTTTTAATGTATTTTGGTTTGAATTATCTATTTATTCTCACTCCTCAAATTATAGTAACAACTTACAGTGTTGCTTGTACTTTTTTCCTAGTCTTTTATTAATATATTCTTTGCCCACCTATCAATGGAGGTCATTCTGTCTTTCAAGATCTGTAAAATTGGCTCAACCTCCCATTCCTGACTTGTAGAATGCCTGCCCAAGATCTCTTTTTGCTCCTGGGGGGACTTAAGTTCTTACAGTCATTTCTATTTCAAGTTTTCTTCTGCCTTCACTAAATTTTTGTTGTTTTTCACTTTTTAGCTTTTTTTTCCTCCTAGATTCTCCTCAAACCAGCCCCACTCCCACCTTCATTTCAAGTGTGGTGAATATAAAACTCGGGGTTTTTTTGTTGTTGTTTGGTTGGTTTTTCTGACACAGGGTCTTGTTCTGTTGACTGGGCTAGAGTGCAGTGGTGCAATCATAGCTCACTGCAACCTCAAACTCCTGGGCTCGAGCGATCCTCCTGCCTCAGCCTCCTGAGTAGCTGGGACTACAGGCACATGGCACCACGCCCGGCTAATATTGCAGAGGTGGGGTCTTGCTATGTTGCTCAGGCTGAGCTCTTGTGCTTTGAAAAACTTTTACTGAAGGGCATAAATAAAGAGATACTGCTGTACTACAAACAAATTTAAGTCACACATTACACATCACTAGTCCTGAAAATTCCATCAGGCCCCCTCCTTCAGTATGCCTCTGGACCTCCACCCTTCCCTCCCATCTCTCTCTTTATACCACTTCCCTCCCTGATTGCCTCCAAACAGCTTACACAAAGCAACTTGGTTCTCTACATTCTCTATTCCCAAACTATGTCAAACTCACTTTTGCATTTCAAAAACCCATCAATGTGCTCTCCTGTACAAAAGAGCCATTGACAGGTTGCTAGCTTTTCTTTAAGAGGATCTACTTGCTTGGAGGCACATGTAATTTGAAATTGCATTTTTGGTTTCACTAATAAACATGATCTGGCTTGACTGAGTAACTCTGAGGTAGGAAAAGCAAGCATTAATATGGTCATTTTACAGACAAGGAAACTAAAACCCAGTCAAATCATGTAACTTACTCAGAGTCACCAAGTGAGGGCAGAGCCAGGACTGAAACCCAGGCTTCCTGCTATCTGGTCTATTGTATACTGAATCATTTCTCTCCTGGGTGAGACCAAATACGGCTTTTTACAGAGTCAAAGAAGTCATCACTTTTCTAAGGCCCAAATTGCTTAAATCCAAATTATGTTATTTAATATAAGTTACTTGATGACTTCTTAGAAGGCTGCTTGTTTGCAGTGATAACCGCCAACTCTGCACGCAATTGCTTCTACACGGGCCACTCTCAAGTTTTTAGGAGACCAGGACCTTGAAAGGCGGTCCATGAGACAGGCAACAAGAAAAATGACTATTTTTGTTACCTACTGCTTTTCACAATTTTAAGAAAGTCACTATTAGCAGGTGTCTTGAAAGGTACTGCAAATTAATAAACAGAAGTTTTAGGCACCACCAGAGCAATATAAAACCATTAAATCGTACTTTAGAATTATTAACTCAATACTCAAACCTTGTAAAGTATTTGAGAATTAAAAAGATTTAAGCATCCTAATATTACAGTATAGTCTAGGGCTAGTTAGCACAGTTTTAGGCAACATGCTAATGAGGTAAGTCCAGTCTTCAGGTGCTAATTTGTTTAGTATCATTCTGCAGCTGCCTTAACCCAAATTCACACAGTAGGTTCTATAGTTAAAAAGGAGGGAAGTCTATGTGAGAATGTGAGAGTAGTTACTACAAGGGCTCCACTGTGCATAGTAAACTCCTTCACCCAGAATACACACTGGTCAGTTGTATGTATTTGACATGGAGATCAGTGGAGACACATACTCACAATTTTGGAAATTACATTCTGCAACTTTGTCATTTTTTTCTCTAAATAAATTCATACTGAAAAAGAGAAAAGCAGCCTCTGACATCCCAGGAGATGAAGTGATATGATTAGCTGGGCCTTGGCATTCTCCTGCTGACCATAAACAATTTCACAGAAGATCAAGATCAGACAAGACCACTCTGTGACCGTGTTGGAACAAGACAAAAACATGGCACTCAGTAATTATATCTGAACACAGATAAAAAACAAGCCACAAAATAACCCAAATCCCCGTCCCCCAGCTAATGTAAGTGACTTCTGCTTCTTTACCAGTCACAGCTTTAGCTTTGCTGCTCTCTCTACAGATAAGATTTATTGAGACATCCAACCATAGAATTGTTCCTGCTTTCAGATAACAACCAATCCAGAGTGAACCCCCAGTCCTTTGGATCCCCCCCAAATTACCCAACTAAAGCCCAAATCCTATAGATCCTTTTTAACACCCTGTTACTGAAATAGTCCATGGTTTGCCATGGTGTGCATTGTCCCTTGCCAGAATGAGTAATAAAGACAACTTACACAAATACAGGTGTGGTCCTTCACTAGAGAGCATTGATGGGAACTAGAGATTTGGAGTGAAGGTCGGAAAAGTAGGACCTTGAATATCTTGCCTTTGGCAGAATGGGGTACAAATAATAGTTTGGCACAGCTGGTGTTTTAGTCAGGGTTCTCCAGAGAAACAGAACCGATAGGATATACAGTGAAATATGTGAAGAGGGATTTATCAGGGGAATCGGCTGACCTGGATTATGGGGGCTGAGAAGTCCCACAATAGGCTGTCTGAAAGCTAGAGAACCAGGAAAACCAGTAGCATGGCTCAAGCCAAGTCTGAAAGCTTCAGAACCAGAGAAGTCAATGGAGAGAGAGAGAAAATCATTCTAATCAAAAGCAAAATCACCTTGGTTTACCTTTCAGCAGAAGAGGGACAGGGTCAGTGCCTACTGAGCGTTGGGAATAATTAATCCTTTACCAGCTATCTGAGTATCCCTAAATCCAGTCAAGTTGGCACCCAAAGTCAACCATCACAGCTGAAAAGGTGGTCATGGAGTCATTTTCTTCCAGGTTGCCATTTTGCAATTGCATGAAAACTTCACTGCTACCATTGATACAATCTATATTAATCTATGTAAATATTGGCTGTGCAGTTGGAATCTGCCTTTACCTCTCAAAAAGTGGATGTTCTCTTCAGTCCAAATTAGATTCCTTCATATAATCACCTTACATGCTATGATGTATCATACTCAAGACTTCTACATTTTTCATTTTGAATACAAAATAATGACATCCAGACTTTCATTTGAAGATTCCTGGCAGACTAGAGCACCACCTGTTCTTGGCTTCCCCCCACCAATTAAGCATTTAAATTATTTCTCATCTAAATTGAATTTGCCTTTATTATTTTTTTCTTACCCTTTTTCTTTCCCACAGCCATCAGCCATAGGAAACACAGTGTGGTTGTAGGGATATGGAAATGATGGCACTGGTGAAGGAGAACTGTGACCTGATGCTAGACCTGGAATCCACCTTTGTAAAGTGACCTTGGACAGGTGATTTTACCTCTTTGGACTTTGGGTTCCTTCTCCAAGTGAGGACATGAGGTCACTAAACTTTCACCAGGAAAAAATGTCACCATACCTTTTTTGCCCACTTTCACTTCCTCATGTCTCAGAAGAAGAGGACCTGCTTCTTCATTCTAAGACTTTCCCTTCTGTTTGAGACCTCAAGTTCCCTGGGTTTCATCAGGATGTCGTTCTTTCTCTTAAATCTTTAATCCCTTTTTTTCCATTAACTTCTTCCCTTTTTCTACCAAAAGCCCAACCTCCAATTCACTCTCAAGAACCACTAACAATTGACCATCATGGCTTTCTTCTCCACAATTCAATTAGTAGATTGCCCACTGATGCCATGCTCCTTCCTTCTCAGCAGATCCATTTGAAACCACCCCAATTTTCAAGTGATTGGGAAAACAGGAATCAGAGATTCTGATGGCTGAACCAGACTCAAGGAAACATTTCATTTTCAGAGGGGCATGTGTTGGAAATGAATTGTTAACATAGCAGCATTATTAGGTATAGTAATCAATATAGAATTATATTTAATTACTTTTTTGAAACAGACTATATTCCTATTTTCCATGAAATTAATCAGATGCTTTAATGGAAATCTTTTTGGAACATATGATTTGAATGAATGCAACTTTTAAAATTTAAATAAGTGGGTTCTATTTTTTTCAACGAACTGCCAATTTATTTCCCTTGGTTTATGGTTCTATTTATGGTTGATTTCATTAGTCTAGAAAACTATGAGATGTCAGGTCTTCCCTAAAAGGGGCTGCTGGACTGAACTGACAAGTCCCGTGCTGGTGGAAGATGACAGAAAATCAGCTTTTGCAGTTTTCTTTGAGATAGAAAGTATGGTGTTTTTTATTATCTTTGCCCCAAAATAGCAAGTAGGAAAACTCTAGGTTTACCTCCTCTGCTTCCACACTAACCAACTCTCTGACAAGCCTCAGAACTAAGGAATAGGCATTGACAGGACTGGTGAAAGCTGTAGCAGCTTTCAAAGTACTTTCAGTGAATAATCTCATTTTATCCTCATCCACCTGGGGAATCAGAGGGGGCAGAAAAGCAATCCCCTGCTTTCTCTCCACAGTTTTCCTAGTATCACATAAAAGATAATCTTTCTCACCTTCATTCATACATTCCAAAAATGTTTATTGTACACTTACTGTATGCCAGCAACTGTTCTGGGTCAGACGTTCTCAAAATGTGGTCTCCAGACCAGCAGCATCAGCAACACCTGGGAATTTGTTAGAAATGCACCTTTTCAGGCCACACCCACACCTGCTGAACCAGAAAATCTGGGAGCAGGCCCATCAATCTGGGTTTTAACAAGCCCTCCAGGTGATTCTGATGCATGCTAAAGTTTGAGAATCAGTGCTCTAGGCTTTGAGCTACAAAGGTGAGTACACATGCCCTGGCCTCAAAAGGTTCTTTGGGTCAGTAGAATAGACAAGTAAATATATCATTACAATATAATGACCTACATCCAGACTAATAAGAACCTAGAACCTAGAACCTAGAGAAAAGGCAAAGTGAGCTGACCAAACAGCATTTAAGAAAAGGCCCACTGATCTAAAGCATGGCATCATGAAGAACCATGAAGAAGCAAACGCTCTCTAACCAGGTGTGGGATCTCCAGCAGCCTCTCACCTCTCTGGCTCCCACTGTGCTCATCAAGGGGACCATGGCCATATCAAAAGTGCTGGACCAGGATCTAGTGCAAATAGAAGATCTCTAAAGCTCCTTCCATGTTCTCTGACTTTCTACTCACTGGTCCCACTCCCAAGGAGATTACAATCAAACCTGAAGTCAAATATCAAGAATACCTGAAAGGATAAATGAAAAGGCTGTTGTAGTTCATTTTCTTTGGGGAAAGCCAGTAATGAATCCCCCGTGTGGATGGAAGATGAGAGCTAGGAGTGCCTTTTACCAGCCCCCTTATGATACCAACAAATTCCCATTGGATAAATATGCAGCGACCTTCTCCATCTTTCTGTGAGTATGGGAAAAGGGGCCTGAAGACCCTTCTGTAGTGTTTCTCCATGCAGACATAAACACTTTATTCCTTAATAATAGCTGCTGTCTGGATAGTGCCTTTTCATTTAGAAAGTGACTCATTTGTGTTATCTTTTTTATGTTTATCAACAGTTCTGTGACCAAAACATCTATTTCTTACTAAGAAAAAAAATTTAAAAACCCTGGAGTGGTGTTATGGGTTGAACTGTACACCCCACCCATATGGTAGAGTCTTAACCCCCAGTGCCTTAGAATGTGACTTTATATGGAAATAGAGTGGTTGCAGATATAATTAGTTAAGATGAAGTCAGACTAGAGTAGGGTGGGCCCCTAGTCCAATATGACTGGTGCCCTTATAAAAAGGAAGAATTTGAACCCAGACATGCATACAGGGGGAATGCTATGTGAAGATAGCAGCAGGGATCAGGGTGATGTTTTTACAAGCCAAGGAACACCAAAGGTTACTAGCAAACCCCCAGAACCCAGGGGAGAAGCATGGATCAGATTCTCCCTCACCACCCTCAGAACAAACCAATCATGCTCATGCCTTGAGCACTTCTGGCCTCCAGAACTGTGAGATAATAAATTTCTTTTGTTTAAGTCACCCAGTTTGTGGTACTTTGTTACAACAGCCCTAGCAAATTAATACACGTAAATTCTCCAAAATCTCTGAGGGGCATTGGGCACAAGTGACTTTGGTGCCACCTCAATAGAGACGACACAAAGAAGAGTCAGTGTCCCCCAACTCTGCCGCAGATCACATGAAGTTTCGGCATTTCACAGGCTCCCTGTCATTAGCTGTGGTGCCCAAGGTCATACTCAAAGGAACGGGCAGAACAAGCCAGCACACTGGGGTGCTTGGAAGACCTACAAATACACCAGAAGGAGGGTATTCAAGTAGAAGGAAAGAGGGAAAGCTGAGGCTGCTACTTGTCGGGGAAGGCATGTGAAACCCCCTTACCTCATGGGACTCCCATGAACACATTTGGGGGCCATTACTTAGCAGGAGGCACAATTCCCCATCAAGAAGAAGAATAAAAGTCACTGAAACATGCAGTTTAATCTGATCAACATTTTCATTAAGAAAATGACCCATAACTTTGAGTTCTCTGCCGGGATTGCTCTGTTCGTCTTGGGAAAAGCAGTATGCTCTCACTCCCCGTATCATTAAGGTAGAGTTGTTAACCAGAATCATTTTGCGTCTGGAGAACACAGCAGTTTGGCAGGATTGCACAGAGGATGGGAGGAAATGGGTTCTGAAAACATTGACAACTTCAGTCAGCTATTTTGACCACCAGTCAAGTATAGCTTATACAACTATTTCAGGATGACAAATGGGAAGTAAAATGAGGAAAGGAAGAAAGAAAAATATAAGACAAAATTGTGATGTAAAAATGTTGAATCAATCACTTCCAATTTTCTACATACCCTAAATAAAATGTATGTTTCATTGCAAGATGGGGCCTTGTTTAATAATGCAAGATCTTGTTCTTTTTACTGAGTTGGTTAGAGCAGGGCCATGCAAAGGAGTACCAGGAACATACCAAGGGAAGCAACAGGTTAGATAATTAACTTGTCAATGAAAATAAACTACATATATATATATATGTAAATATAAATTCAGGGCTCCCAAAATCAGTCTGTGATCAGAGAGTCTCACGGAGAATTTAAGAATATTAGCTACAACAGACACAAGAAGAATGAAGATCCTGGTGGTTTCAAAGAAGATGGTGTCTACAAATATTATTAAAAGTATAACATTTCAGGGTGTATATTAATTATATAGATTTTAAAGGATGGTTGAAGTTATACAATTATAGTTATATAATTAATATAAGTAATTTAGGAATAAGTATCATAGAGATTTTCACAACCCAGAAATTGTTAATAATTGTCAATTCTGGGTGGTAGAAATACCTATGCTAGTTATATTATTCTTTGCCCTTTTCTATGTTTTTAAAAATATCTCAAAAAGATTTTTGTATAAACCTCTTAACCTCCTTTCCAACAACCATTTTGACTGCAGATCTGACATTTACTAGCCTTGTGAGTTGGGGCAAATGTTTTACTCTTTTTGAATTGTTACTTCATCCACAAAGTGAGGTTCATAATAGTATAAAGTTATTATTAGTATTGGGTGTGATGAGTATAAAGAGGTGGTGGTAGATAGTAAACATCCCCAAAATGGTGATGACTATTATTCCTGAATGTCCGTTCTAATGTTCCCAATGTATAATCATCCAGCCCAGCCATGAATACTTCGAACTCTGACAAGGAAACCCCACCTCCTTGGCCAGCCTGTTACACTTTTTAATTCCTCATTGTTATAAAGTCCAATAAATGTTCTCCCTGAAACTGTCACTGATGGTCCTTGTGGGGACTACAAAGTCCTTCTACTTAACATTCTTCCAGCATTTAAATTCAACCTTAGTTGAATCTTCCGCTGTCCTACACCTCCCCCATCTCCAAAGCTTCTCTTTTCCAGGTTAAAATGTCGCAATCTCTTTATCATCCTAGATGATACTTAGTTTTGACTTCCTGTACCTTAAGGGTGAGTTTCCCCCAAGCAAACTTCCCTTGACTTTTATCTCTCTTGAAATTGCAATGCCTGGAACTCAGAATGCAGCTGAACTTTCCTCTCCATCCCATATCTTTACTCTAGATCACGGATGGGCAAATATTTTTTGTAAAGGGCCAGAGAGTAAATATCTTCAGTTTTACCACCCATACAATCTCTATCCAATTCCTCAACTTTGCTATTGTAGTGCAAAAGCAGCCATAGACAATACACTGAAGAATGGGCATGATTATGCTTCAATAGAATGTTTTTTCACAAAAACAGAGGGCTGGCCATATTTAACCAACAGGTCATAATTTGCTGACATCTGTTTTCAATGATAAAAGAAGGCCTCCCACTGACCTTTTTCAATGGCTTCATCACACGTGTTTTTTGTCATACTTGCCACTGTGCTATGTCTTAAACAAGATAGCATTCATTCGAATGCCTTTCTAGGTACAAAGAAGGATATAGATACAAGAACAGGGGTTAGCCAACCTCACTCTTGGTACATGCAGCAGAGAGGAGTATGTGTAACACTGCAGAACATCCTTATTGTCAGTTTCTGTACAGGTACAGCAGCATCCAACCTACGCATATCCATCCAGGTGCCACCATAACTGAGCTTAGCACGGAGAGAAGTTAATGAAGGTTTTCTACAGATAACTTTGCCTTCATCTGTTACACATCATCTTGATAGATTCAGCTCACCTCTCCAAACTGTTGGATAGTTTCTAGATAATCATTTTATTATCTAATGTGTAGAGCCACATCTGTTCTTTCCTTTGTTTATAAATTATTTTCTCCATTATTCATAAGATATTTGCATCACTCAGGTATTTACATGGTAGCAATTAATTAGCTGCTAATGAGGCACCAAAAAAGCCATCCAATTCCTTTCAACAGTAGTTCATAATTCAATATTTTTTGTTTACTCAGATTCAGGAATGCCCTTGATTAAGATTTGCTGTAATTTCCTACCTTAACGATTCAGCTTCTATAGAGTCATCTCCCTATTACCAACATATAAGTGAAAAGAACACTGGAGTGTGAGTCAAAATGCAAATATTAGTCCCATTTCCATTATTTTTAAATTTGAGAACTTAAGCTGATTAAGTTCTCTTTGCCACTATCTCTTTATGCATAGAATAAAGAAAACAATACTTTCCCTGCCTACCTCATAAGGTTAATTTAATTGTCAAACATGGACATGGATTTGAAGGTTATTTTCTCTATATATGTAATATGTTTATTATATAGAAAGATATTCACAATATACTGCTGGCAGAAAAAGTAGGTAACAAACCAGTATTACTATATAACCTTAATTTTTCTGGAAAGATCCACACCAATATGTTAATTGTGGTCATCTCTATGTGATAGAATTATGACTAAAATTTATCTTCTCATTTCTGCTTACTTGTAATTTCTATGTTTTCTACAATGAGCAAGTACTACTTGTACAATAATAAAAGGTCAAGTTTTTAAATATTGCTTATTGAATACAAAATAGCAGCAGCTATTATGTTAATTCTATAATATTTGAAAAATACAAAAGAGTATAAAAATCACATATATTAATATCTACTTACTGGTGTGTTATTATAACCCACAAAGGAATTGCAGTAAGCCATCTCTGAGTTCTTACATTCTATGGTTCTTGGTACTCCATAAATTATCCTAAAAGCAGATGAATAAGTGTATGCATCAGTCAACATTTTTAGTATGTAAATCTCCGTGGCAATTTAAACAAGAAATTAAAATTGCCATGGTCCATATAATTAGAGGTGAATCATAGAAGCTATTTTGGTTGACACTGATATAACTTTTGTTGTGACACTCTTAAAATGAACAACAAATAAAGAGGTTGGTTTTTGGAGGGACCTAGATTTTAAATAATCTGGATTGAATAAATTTAAATATATAAAGAATATATTGAAAAACCAGAGTAAATAAGAACTTCAATTCCCTTAGAGGGGAGTAAGTTAAGGGGTGAACTTTAGAAAGGCCAAATCTTACATTCTGCACTGGGATTCTTTCAAATGCCTTTTAAAGTCTAGCTATTCCATCATGGCCAAAGTCACAAAGTCTAGCTATTCCATCAGATTCATTCTAAATCAGCTCCTAAATATTAAATATGGATACAAACGCTAAGCCTAATGCAGAATAATAGGGGCTTATATATAGTACAAACAAATTTCCTCCCCCTCTTGTATTACTACCAAATGGGAAACAGAATGAAATTTGTGATTGACTTTTTTATATAGCAAGGGCATTTTTCATTCTCCCTAAACCTAAAGCCACATATAAAAAGCCCCCAGATGGGAGAATTACATCATGATCATAAATGCAGATAGAATCCCAGCATTTTTTTTCTTTAATTCTTTTCAGAAGGCTTTCTGTAGTGGCTAAATCTGTTAACTAAAAATAAATTCAGAGGGAGAAAATATTTGCAAATTATGTATCTGATAACAAACTTGTGTGTGTCTAGGATGTATAAAGAACTCTTTCAACTCAATAGTAAAAAGACTATCCAATTTTAAAATGGGCAAAGGATCTGAATAGACATTTCTCTAAAGAATATACACAAATGTCCAGTAAACACACGAAAAGATAGATGCTCAATATCATTGCCCATCAGGGAAATAGAAATCAAAACCATAAGAAGATGCTACTTCACATCCACTAGGATGGCTATAATCAATAACACAGAAAATAATGTGTTGGCAAGGATGTGGAGAAATTAGAATCCCCATATTCTGCTGGTTGGAATGTATAAAGTGGTGCAGCCACTTTGGAAAACAGTCTGGCAGTGCTTCAAAGGTTAAACTGAGGTACCATTTGACCCAGAGTTTCTACTCCTAGGTATTTACCCAAGGGAAATAAAAACATACATCCACACAAAAATTTGTACACGATGTTCATAGCAGCATTATTCATAGTAGCCAAAAAGCATAAACGAGTCCATCAAGTGATGAATGGATAAATAAAATGCACAGCCCTGCAGTAGAATATTCCTCAGCCATAAAAAAGGAATGACATAATGATACCTGCGACACAACGCACGACCCTTAGAAACATTATGCTAAGTGAAAGAAGCCAATCACAGAAGAACACATATTGTATGCTCCTATTTATATAAAATGTCCAGAAGAAGCAGATCTATAGGAGGTTAGTGGTTGCCTAGGGCTGGGGAAAGGGATGGCTGAGGGGAAGTGGGGGTGACTACTGAGGGTACATATTTCTTTTCAGAGCAGTAACAATTTTCTAAAATTGATTATAGTGATGGTTGCACAACTCTGTGAATATACTAAAAAACATGGGTAAATTGTATAGTGTATAAATTACATCTCAATACAGCAAGCACAAAAATGACAGGTAGGTAGGTAGACAGATAGCAGATAGACGGACCAACCCAGAGCAGAGTGCCAGCATCCAGAGCTGCTTGGGTCTCAGAAATTGGATTGATGACGATGGCTAAGCCACCCCTACTTAATGGTATCTTTCTCTTCTTCTCCCCTCACAAATCACACAATCTATGAAAAACAACTTGTTCAAAATTTCTTCCACAACCCAACTCCTGATGCCTTCACTAAAGTTGTTTCTTTAAAAAAAAAAAAGACATAAAAGTAATGATTATAACATATATTTATTGACTACTTATTAAGAGGCAGAAATTGTACAGAAATTGTCTAACCTCTTTTACCTACCGTTATTCACATTCTCTGTATTCAACAGCTTCACCCCACTTAGCAGCCGCGGAGTCTACAGGGCCCGTTCGTTTAGAAGCTGGCATCCTCTCGATCCCGTTCCAATCTAAGGGATTTAAGATAACCCCAACCCTGACCCCATGGAAATAGAGACCCTTTTTTGAAAAATGAAAATGTAATTTAGATATAAAATTAAAATATTTTGCTTATTGAGACACTGTGCTGTAAATCCATCATCTTTGTTTATAAGTAAATCATATTTATGATTTAGGAATATAAACAAAGACCAAGGTTTTTTTGTTTTGTTTTTTTTAAGAGATAGAGTCTTGCTTTGTCGCCCAGCCTGGAGTACAGTGACATGATCATCGCTCACTGTAACCTGGAACTCACTGTAACCTTGAATTCCTGAGCTCAAGCGATCCTCCTGCCTCAGCCTCCTGAGTAGCTGGGACTACAGGTGCATGACACTATGCCCGGCTAATTTTTTTTATTTTTTGTAGAGACAGGATATCGCTATGTTGCCTAGGCTGGTCTCAAACTCCTGGCCTCAAATGATCCTCCCGTCTCAGCCTCCCAAAGTGCCATGAGCCACCGTGCCCACCCACCAAGTAACATTAAAGTTGAATATTCTGCTCTATCATACATGGCAGATTTGCTGTGTTACATCTCCCCTATAAAGAGATTTGGACTCCCCTGTAACAAATTATCTTACTGCAGAACTCATCTTTACCCATCTAAAATGTAAACCTTTACATTTACATAAACACCCATGTCAAGATTTGTGTCTCCTGCTATAAATAGTAATAGTGCAGGAATTGCTTTTTAATATTCATGTAAGGTGTTACTGAACTTACTGGTTTATTAAATTATTATTATTATTATTCATTTCCCACCTAGTCCTAAGCCCTTTGCTTTTCAATATTATAAAAGCCCCAACACATCTTCTACTTTTTGAGATGACTGTTTTAAAACTGTTAACTCCCTGCAGAAACAATTTACTACAAGCTTGAATCAAAAGTGCTTCTGACATTGCTAAACCTAAAATAAGATGTGGAGCTTTATCTTTCTTCTACTTCAGAGGCCTTCAGCCCTTCTTCTCTGCAGAGTCCCATGCCCAATGTCACACCCTAGACCCTTTCCTCTTGTTGCTGGATGTTGGAGGGAAGGGAGTTGTCCATGCTGTAGAGAAGATATTTGCCAAGGATCATTGATCTTGGCTACCCTTCCACAAACCCTGTGAAGCAAACACAGTGGGTTGCGCTGCAGCCTAGGGAGCATCCTTTTCCCATAATCTAGTAAGCCTCAGACTAAAGCAGAGTATGAGGCCCAACCTGTAACTTGGATCTCTCCATACTCCAGGCAGATGCGAGGAAGAAAAAGATAGGCTATAAGCACACCGTGCTCACCTCTTTAAGCTGCATAGACCAGGAAGACAGAGGAAGAAAAGATGGGCTGTGGTCCTTCAGAATAAACCTTGGTCAGCTAACTATTTGGTCATTTGGGTGAAAGAGAGAGAAGAGGGCAAGTCACATCTATGAACTGACATCTCTTCTCAAATTTACTGCACCACGAGTAAATGTGGCCTAATCAGTAGAATGGAATCTGACCAAGCAGATTATTTGCATGTCTTCTACTTTGGAAAAAGAAGAGAAGTAGGGCATATGGGAGCCTCCCCTCTCCTAGAGGTCTCTGACTTGGAATATTCAACTCTGAAATCCAATAAATCCAATAAATTAAATAAATCCAAAAATCACCAACCTTATTTGACACTTCCATTTTCACTTCAACTGTTTCTTGCCATCACTCTTGCCCCTTTGTCTCTCCACCTGATCTGCCCTGGGACCCCCAACTTTTGTCTTCCTCACTCCCCAGGCAGGCAGCTGAGCTTGCTGTAGGAGACCACATTGTACCCATCGGCAACTCAGAGACACCCCTCACCAATTCTTTTACATTTTTCAGATAGCACCTTCTTCCACTCCACACAAATGTTTTCCCAACTCTCCAGTACTCTTGTGAGGCTTCTTTCTTCCTTTCCACTCACCATACCTTACCCTAGCAGATGTGCTTGACTCCCTCTCTACAGAGAAAATAGGTTTGTCAAGGCAAACTTGATGAAGTTCTTGTATCTGAATTAATCATATTTTCTTCCCTCCAGTCTCATAGAAAAAGATGTTCAGTCTCTTCAAACCACTAAGCAATATCCATGCTGTCCTTGAATAGGATCTCCTCATGTTCTTGTGATGTTGCTAGAAATAGACATCCTTCTTTCAGTATGTTTGATGTGCATTTCTCTTACTAAGAGGGAGGTTGAGCATCTTTTAAATGCTATTGTGGGTCAGGCACAGTGGTTCACACCTGTAATCCTGGTACTCTGGGAGGCCAAGGCAGGAGGATTGCTTGAGCTCAGGAGTTCGAGACCAACCTGAGCAACTGCAAGACCCCATCTCCACTAAAAATAGAAAGATTAGCAGGAGGCAGGAGGATCGCTTGAACCCAGGAGTTTGAGGTTGCAGTGAGATATGATGACACCACTGCACTCTAGCCAGGGTGACAGAGTGAGACTCTGTCTCAAAAAAAAAAGAAAAAATGCTGTGTGTACATTGAATCTTCTTTACCTGTTTCTTCCATCTATCATTTTCACTCATTGTTTTTAACATTTTCTTTTCTTAGTTGATCCTCTATCTTCTTTACTATGTTTTAACAGTTTCTATTTTCATATGTGATCCTTCTAATTTTGCCTTCATTTCTATGATGGTTTTTCCTTTTTCTTACATTCCTTTCTTGAGTTCTTCCAGCTTACATTTTATCTTCTCCTATATATCTCACTACCTCCCCCTTGAGCTCTTGCATCTCTGAAGTTCTTGTTTCATAAAAGCCATTGCTTTAATTACTATTTTTAATTCATACAATATATTTGTTTGTAGTATTCATCTGCTCCAAGGCAACATTTTTCTTAAGTATTCCTTGCCTAACATTTTTTTCTGTTCCTTCATCCTCTTCCCTATGGTTCATAGTTATATGGATTCTCACTTTTTGATTCTCCATTATTGAAAGAGATGAGCTTTTCCAGATCAACTATTTGTAGGTGTATGTTGGGAAGGGGCCACTGTCATGCTCCAGTCTGGCTGGAATGTTCTCATTATCCAGGGTTTTTGTGAGTGGTAGTGATGGGCAACAGTGGCTCTTTCTCACAAGAGCAACTTTCTTCTCCCCTGATACCATGGAGGTATCCATTTCCTCTACCTACAGCCTGTCTGTGTGACTTCTCACTTGGCTCTGTTTCCTCTGATCTTAAAAGTAAATAGCATCAAGGAGCACCCCTGCCCCTGTGTATGGACTCTGTTGCAATGGGGGTTTGGGTTTGGGGTTTGCACCTCAGGGGGTGTCCCTTTATTTTTGCTGGCTCTTGGAGACCTGCAATCTCTACATCCTCTCTCCCCAGTCTCATAAATTCGCCTCTTCTCTATTATCATTGCTTTGGGAATTTACAGTTCCTTAGTTTTGTCAAAGTGGAGTTCGTGTTTTTGGGTTTTGTACTCATTTTTTGCTTCTGGATGATTTTTAGGAAAAGCTAGGGGAAATGCCAAATAAACGCTGTAATACCCACAGCAAAAGTCCATCCTTTTATACTTTCTCTGAAACCTTGCTTAGTGTGTATTTTCAAGCTGTTCTATTTTTTCCCTAAGTTTATGTAAGAAAATAAAAAGTCTTCTTTGTGCTTAATGCCGTTATTTCCCACTGTGTCTCTCCTCTCACTCACCAAATATTTATTAAATGCCTTCTATGGATGGAGCACTGCATTTGGTACTAGGATTAAAATGTTGATCAAGATCAATGTTGCTCCTGCTCCCTCCCACTCACAATCTAGGAGAGAGAGCTGAGAATTAAATAAGCAGTACAAATACTCTAAATTCACTATCTTCCCTTTCCCACCCTCCATTCACTTTTTGGCACTCTGCAATCAAGCTTCTGCCCCTCAAATCTGCTGATATTGTTCAGGCAAAGAAACCAGAGAAACTCCTATTGACAAATCCCGTGGACGATCTATCAGTCTCAACGCACCTTCTTCCCCATGTCACAGGTCACCATTCCTTTCTTGTTGAAATGTACCCCAAATTTCTGTGCCCCCTCGTGCTCCTTTGCCCTTGTCATCTGTCCTTTACTTCTCTGTCTGAACTGTTCCTCCTGCTTTTCAGTAAGAATTGATATTCTCCAGAGCTTTGTCCTTGGCCCTCTTCCCTTTTCATTATGTGTGTCCTCCCTAAATGACTTCATGCACCCCCACAAGTTAGCCACTCTTTCCATGACAAACGACTCTCAAATCTATGTCTTTAGCTCAGACTTCTCTCTTGAGCTCCTGTATATATCAGCCACATACTAAACATCTATACCTTGATGTCCCTCCTTCAATTCCAACTAGATAGATATAAAACTAAATTAATATTTCAAAACAATTACTAAGCCTATATTCCCCAGCCTGGTTTAGTGGCTTTCCCCACATACTGCATCACCCAAAACTAAAGCCAAGCATTTATCCTAAATCCCTGCCATTTTTTGATACCTTTCAATATATTTTATCTTATTGCTCATCCTCTTCCTCCTCCTCCTCTTCTTCCTCTTCCTCTTCCTCTTCCACTCAGACTGCATTCTCTCCCTCTTACTCTCCCAAAGGAAGAGAAGAATGATCATTGATGGTAAATGGTAGTTGCAGCGAAGCAACACCAAGAACATGTTCATGCTCAGAACGCTGCACCTCCTCCTCATGGTTTCCAGTGATCTACATGTTCAGAGAAACTTCTCTAGTAATGAGCTATAGAAATGATGCCTGAAAGTATAGTCTTTGATATATTTTAAATCTGCTCCCTTGCCTCTAAGCCCACCTTGACTGCCCTAGTTCAAGCTCTGGTCCTCCCAGGCCTGGACTACTGCCATAGCCTCTTGGCTGGTCTTCCTCCTTCTTACTCCCTTTCAGGTAATATTTCCACTAGCGCCAGAGTGATCTTCCTAAAATGCAAATTTAATCATAATAGACTCCTATTTAAAATGCTTTAATTTTTTCCCTCTTCCTCTGGATAAAATATAAACTCAATACAATTTCTAAAACCTTGTATGATTTGACCTGTGCCTACCACCCCTCTCTTTCCTGCAATGTACTCTCTGTACTATCATACCTAATTACTCTTTCTCAAATCCACCATGACAGTTCAACCCTGTGCCATCCAACACGATCCTTCCTGTAATACAATTCCTGGAATATTTCTTTTCCTAGAATATACTTTCTCCATGTTTCCACCTAATGAATTATTCTACAAGATTCAACTCAGTGGCTCCCTCTCCACTGAAACCTTGCACACCTGCAAGCCCACCCTACATTGTCTCCTCTGAGCTCCTGTTTGATGTCCTAGATGCATCTAAGAGCATCTGTCCCATTGTGTTTGAATTCAGTATTTATTTGCCTTTGACCAGGCTGAGAGTTCCTTGAGGGGAAGGGTACAGTCTTACTCATCACTATATCCTTAGTATGCTCTAAAGAGCCTAGCACTTGAATGCTTGTGAATGAATGAAGGAGCAAGTGAATGAGTGAACTGTGGTGTGATCACAATGTGGGGAACAATACACACTAGTCAGTGAGGAAAGGCATTTTGTAACATTGGTGCTGTTGAAAGATGGTAAATACAGTCCTTCTGTCTGGCTATTAAGTGTTTTCTATCAGATCTTTTCTGAAGTATTAAAAGTCAACTCAATTTCTAGGAAAACATGACTGCGGATGTAAAATATGTCATGAGGGGAATATTTTTCCTCCTAATACTTTCCAATCATATGAAAGGGAAAAGTGCATCCACCACATATGTATGATGTTGTCATCTAGAAGCTCATACCCTTATGTTACTCCAGCCCTTATGTGTGGGCTAGTAAATGAGTATGTTGGCCAGGGATCAGTCCATGCACAAAGTTGGCATGCTCTTTGCTGTTCAGCAAGTCATCTCCGTTGCTACTGTGTCAGGCCCAGCTCTGACACACAGCAGACCAGAAGGAGCCAAGAGGGACTGGGCCAATCTGGCCAGACATGAAGAATGGTGCTCCATTTAGGCAAGGGGTCACCATAGAGCAAGGACAAAGAGCCACGTCTACTATAAAAGGCAGCTATTGGACTCTAGGAATGTCCATGATGAAGCCAAGAGGGGTATCAGGCCAAACACTTAAGGAATCCATAGGTGTTGAGCAGTATCCATAAGATGTACATCACGCCCTATGATAGAAGCTACACATGAGGGCAAAGGCAGAAGCCAAAGTCCACGGGCAGAGGTCAAGGTACAGGTTCAAACTGGACCCAAGGGAGAAGGCAAAGAAGCAGCAGCTGCAGCAGTTTCCTTAAGAGACAAACCTACACACAGATAATGCATGTAGATTCATCCTGCATTTGCTGTGTACGGACATTTGGTTGGGTGCCAGACCGCTCCTATATGCTTGGCAATAGACCTATCTTCTGGTGAAAGCCCATCCTATGCTGGGTGAAGCTACCTCACTCCCCTGACTTACAGCGGCACATGACTCAGACGACCTCACATTCCATCCTCCCAGATGTGGTCTTATAGTAGTTGTTTATAAGTTCCAGGTGTCTGGCAGCCATGTTGCTTACCTGTCTGAAGAATAAATAGGCAGAAACAAATGCTAGTGTGAGATGCACAGATCATCAGACTTGGGAACAGCATCTAATCCCTGAAGGAAGAAGCACCCCTGGAATTCCTTTTAAAAGAAGTCTGAATTGGGTGTCTGTCACTTGTAACTGAAGGAGTCCTCCCTCGCAAAGGCCAATGTGCAATGCTCTTGAGAGCAGGCAGGACTTGGCAGATGCTTGGGGCTGGGTTTGCAGTGTGGACAAATCACCAGATCTGAGAAAGTGTCACAATTATCTATGTGACCACCTAATTTTATGTTGAAGATTTTTTTTTTCCCCAAAGAGAAGTCTAGATTTTTAGTCACTGCGGTTATCTTCTTTCCTACCCCTTTTTGTTTCTCATCCTTTTCACACCCACACCCAACCTTCTCAATGAGGGGAGGGGAAGGGTTGGCTGTATAGCAACACTAAGACCACTTGAAGCCAACTGTGCATAGGGTACTAGAAGTCATCCTCCTAATATCCAGAGTCCTCCTGTCTAGTGGAGGGCAAGGGACTCCTGGACCAGAATTACTTTTGATCTGAGAAGTCAGCATAGGTCTGATTCTCCCTTGGAGTTTAGTTTCCTCTTTCTACTTAGTCCTACTCCCAGCAGGATCACATAATAGTCCCCGTATAATTAGCCTGAAGACATTCCCTGCTGTTTGTTTGTCACAAAAACAAGTAGAAAGCATTAGAAAGAAGAGTAGTTATTTAGAGGTAAATATCAAGGGAAGGTTGGAAATGTTTGATCTAATATATAGACATGGACTTTGTTTTCCCCAAGTAATTACTTTTGGTTAACTTTTTTCTAAAAGTACATTGAGATTTGAAGGTTAGTAAGAATGAACGATAAAATTAGGTACCAAAAACAAACGAATCTCTCAAGGGATGGAGTCAAACAAGAGAAAGCCAAAGTCTTGGCCCTGCACTAGTGACAAAACACAGAGTTCATGAGTTTTGTCAGCCCTTCCGTATCAATCGGACCTTCTCTAATAACAGCAATTAACCAAGAAGGAATCTCAAAGTTTGGGTCAAAGCCTTTGATTTTCAGATAAGAGATCACATAAACTTTCAGAGAAAATTTCAGATGTCCCTATATTTCTTCATTATAAAACTTCCTCCTAGGTCTGTATTCCAGAAAATGTTGTATCACGTTTCTGCAAGGTACGAATTAATGGCCCTGATGAAGACTGTCAGAGATTTCATTTAAAAACACTATTAAACCAACAAGGTGGCAGCCAAATTGGAGAGGATGTTTGATCCTCTCCCAATTTCCCACTGCTGCAAAGCAGAGACCGATAGTAAATCATTCTTTATAGTCAGTTCTCCTGTTTTTTAAGAACAAGAAATCATTTTAGAAGGCATTTCTTCTTCTTTTTTTTTTCCCTTGCCAGGACTTTATAACATCAGCATGCAGCTTGCGAAATAAAAGAGAGAAGGAAACTACATCCGGAAATAATCATCTCCCCCTCACTGTAATGGATTATGTTAAAGGGGCCATCAACTAAATTAGTGTGATGGTGTTTCATAAAAAGTTATGTAAATCTTAAGTGGAGGTAATGCTCTTCTCATTATACTTGGGGATGAGGAGAAGGGTGGGCCCCAAGACCCTGCTACAGAAAAGTAGCTTGGCGTCATTTCTTCTTGTGCCACCAAATTTAACAGACAATTTGAGTAAACCCGCCGCCTTGTATACTCACATAAACAGAGCTTATTGCTAACTGGGACACAATGAAAAGCATGAGACTAATGGAGCCAAACTTCCCACAATTGTTCAATCAATTTGCTATCCCTTTATTCATTTATTTTTTGAAAAGCAAAGTCGCATTTTCTTCAGCCCTTACTCAACCAGTACATAGTAGAAAGTTCTTATTATTTCTTTTAAACTTGCAAATGGGATTCTTTATCTCAGAGGCCCAATCACTATCTCAAAGAGAATATTTTTATTTTAAAGAGATTCCGTTTTTTAATTAGCAACTTAGAAAGTCTAATTTAGAAAGCATACATACTCACTGGAGTTAACTGGTTCTATATGGTTCAAAAAAGGGCAAATTCTACCAAAAGGAAAACAAAATGGACAATGGAATGCTATTTTCAGGGATAATAATACTTAACAACTTGGGGGGTGGAGGAAATAGAAATATCTCAGTTCACACCTCACTCTGTTTTCCCTACACTGGTCGCTGGTCGCTGGTCGCTGGTCGCATTATGCTCAGGAGCAATCAGATGTTTGCAATGATTGCTTTTTAAGCACCACAGAACTAGCTGCAGCAATTTGGTTGTTTTCAACCATTCTCCAAATAAAAATATTCCTTTAACACAAAGACTCAGAGCTTATAAGTTTTTTTGAAACTGACATACACATTTCCATGTCCTCTTATCACCGTGGGCTAAAAATATAACAGAAGCAAAGATGGAGAGTGAGCTGGAACATATTAAAAAGAGTGCTTTCCAACCTTTTGAAATTCCTAGAATAATAACGCACATATAACGTATATGCAATAATCCTGCAGTAAAGAGAAAGACATACAGAAAAGAGAGCCCAACATAAAAGCTTGAGTGCTTATACATTTTAAATAATAATGTGAGATGGCAAAGTGTCTTGTTATATGTGGTATCTACTTAACTGTAACCCTATACTCCACATGATGTGAAAATCTAAGTTTGAGCGACGTCGGTTTTTTTCTTTAATACACCCAGACACTGTGCCCAGAAATGAGGCCCTAGCTATTGAGGGACCCGAAGGGCGGCAGGAGTGACCGATCAGGTCAGTACCGAATCCTCTATGCACCAAGAGGATTGCTTTTGCCCTGCAGCCTTTGCAAGTTGTTGCTTTTTATTGTAAGTAGAGGCTGCCCCCACGTGGTGACAGTGAGAAGCTGCTCCTACATCCCAGGACACCTTCCTCTCGCTTCTAGGTCAGCGTTTTTGTAGCAACTGGCGCCCCTGGGCCACCATCCTATCTTTGAACTGAGCCTATCTTTGCTTCTCTCCCCTCTGTCCTACTTGCCCCTTTTCTTCTTCTTTTTACTTTTGCTTTCTTTCTTTTTCTTCCCCTCTTCCCTTCCCCTTTCCTTTCAGAGAATTAATTAGTGACCCCACCCCTATCCGGGGAGAGGATCTGGACTCTGATTTAAGGAATTCAGACAATATAGTTTCAATAAATAATTAGAGAATAATCACCTTAAGAAATAATTCCATGACAGAAATTGGGAGACCTAGATTTCACTGGCCTTGCTCTGTCCCTGGAATAGGATATGGACATAATATGTTTATATGCAGATCAAGAAATCTGGACATAAGCACAGCTTCAGAGAACCAGGGGCAGGAAGACAAAGTGGGTTCCTCTGCCCTCTTCAAAGAAAAGCAGCAAGGACGTCTACCGATGATCAACACTAGCTCCTGCCAAGCCCTTCCATCATACACAATCTAAGTAATCAAAAAACAATGCTCGTTATGCAAATACAGCCTAGAAGTAAAACTTCTTGTTCCCCTTATGGTTCTGTTCCAGGCAGCCTGTTGTCCCTATCGTCCCTAGGGCCAATCTGAGCAACCAATCCACTCTGGACATGGTTTTCATAGTATCTCTTCCCTACACAGAAATCTTCAAAGGTATATTTCTTCATATATACCTCCAAAGATATAAATCTTCAAAGGTATATTACCTTCAAAGTCCAAATACCTTGTGCATTCAGGATCTCTCTCTCTATCTGTCTGCCTCTGCCCCTCTGTCTCTCTCTCACACACACACACCCCCATAGTCTCAACCTACTCAAGCTCTCTACTCCAGCCACATTTCTCTCTGGGGCATCTCCCTATGTCCATCTTTTTCTTGCCTCTGTGCTTTTGCATTTGCTATTTGTTAGCCCAGTATAGTCTGACTCAAAGCCCACAGCCTTTTGTGGAGATTTTATCATTCTGGAAGCCCCTTTTTATTTTTCAAAACTGAAACTGCATTAGTGCACAAAGCAAGACATGTCACCCAGGGAGATGTAAGTCAGGGGCATTTTCACACCCATATGAAAGCCTCATATTGAGATATAATACATATATTTTTATACAACTATAATTTACAGAGCTATTAATCTTCCAAGACTGGAGGTGGGGTGAAGGTAGAGAGGGTGAAGTGTTCATAAACTACCAAGGAAGAATTCAAGTGGTTTATGCTATTGCCAGAATCCTGAGATGGAATTATGGCCCCATAACTCAAAGTGTGCTGGCTCTTTCCCTTCTCTAATGGATGCATTGGAGACTTGGGTTCCTGCTCAATTTCCCTGTAAACTCCGTAGCTTCTCCTCCCTTTCGATCACACCAGGAAGCCCCCTAACTTCCTCATGTGACATTATTTGAGGAAAATGCAGGAGGACTCCCACAGCCCCCTCAAGCTAAAGACTGCACAGGATGGTGGTGGGAAAACCTCTCTTCCATAGCAGCAGACAGAAATGCCATAAAGCACCCACTCATTGCCTCCAGATCTGGCACAAAATATCCACAGGTAAGGGAAGAATTAAGTACCATTCAAGTATTATACCAAATTCCCATTGTTTGTCTTTCGGATGAAAATCTAGAACAATATTACTCTAAGTATAATCCGTGAATCCCTGCATCAGAATAACCTAGCATGATTATCTGAAAATACAGGTTCCTAAGCTGCATCCCACACCTATACTACCAGGATCCTGGGGATACAGCCTTGGAATATGGATGTGTTATAAGTAATTGAAGTTATTCTTATCCATGCTACGTTTGAGAACCTCTCTTCCAGGTATTCACTCTTATTTTCCTTCATTGTGCTAAATGCAGTGTTCCAGACAGGACCTACCTTAGACAAAAATCATGGAAGAACTAAATGTGTCAAAAACCCTGTTTCATGGATGCACTCTGCCCTTGTACCTACTGAGCCAAATATCTAACCCGTGGCCCTATGGATGCATCAGTGCACCCATCCTGTCCCTGGCCCCCTCAGCTCCAGCCTGGACTAATCTTACCGGTGTGAATACTGTGTGAGCATCTAGACCTTTCCCTCCACCCTCCACCCAACAAACTGTACCTGATCGGTGCTTGATTTTCCCAGGATTCTGCTATTCATTAGATGACAGTTAACCAATTTAATTTGATGACTAATCCATGCTAAAGGGTTAATGTAGAGACTTCTTACCCTTTGGCTAATTAAGGGACATGTTCTGGGGCAACTGAGGAGGGTCTTGGACTTCTCAATTACACCAGTTAGGTCTAGCCTGTCTCTACCATTTGCTAGCAGGTCTCAAACTCTGTGCATTTTTATTTCTAAAATGGGTTAATAATCCCCCATTTATCCCCAAAGAGTAGAGCTTAAAAGCACTTTAGGAACTGAAAAGTAGTATATAAACAAAATAATGTATTATTATTCATCTCAAGACCAGCTCTGATTCATGGATACCATGGCAATTTTTTCCTGGTTCTCACTTTCTGGGCAGCAAGCAAAAAATTCTGGTTAAGGTCCTTCCAGCCACATCTATGTGGAATGCGTCCTGTGGCAAATGAAGGTGGCCCGGGGCTGCCAGGGCTGTTCCTGCCTGCAGCCCACCCTCTGTGTCCTGCTAGGGATGTGCCCGCCTTGCCTGTTCCCATCCCTTGATGTCTCCCACTCTCCTAACCTCCGTGCTATGACCAAATTGCCCCCTAGATAGTTCTTCCCAGAAGGCTATTTCTTTTGACATTAAAAACATCCTGTAGAAGTGACACAAAGCATACAGATACTCTGTGAGCAAAACCCACACCCTATGCTCTGCTGGCTCTTGCCAAGCTTTCTCTGCAGTATGATGCCACATTGACATTTGGCTGCCTACTCACGGCTGAAAGCCTCAGACAATGGATGGATGGTTAGATTGTATATAGTAAAGTCCACTCCCCACTAAGCCTGGGTCTCATGTGGATGATGCAAAGGGATGGAAGGATGGGAAGAGATCTTAAAAGTCATGACCTCCTCCAGAGAGATGGACAAGAATCCCAACAGGGCATGTTGTAACATGTTCAAGGAGCTTTTCTAAAACCCATTTTTCAGAAAGACTTGCCCTTTAGCCTACATCAGAACACTAAAATGTGCTTCACAGATAGCCTTTCTACATAAACTCCTGGCATACATTTTTTTTAGCCTTAGAATTCCCTTGAACTTTGGAAAATGCTAATTGAAATACAAGGCATATGTTCTTTAGCCTGAGCCAGTGAGAGAAATCTGGCTGGACAAACCTGTCAAATAAATATGATGCACAACAACAACAGTGGCCATGTGCAACTAGCCCAGTGAATTTGAAAACCAAATCTGAAAACATTTGGTGACTTGATTAATTTGCTTTGCCTATCCGCCATCTGTTGTTGTCTCCAGGAGCCCAGGATGGGGAGCCCTGCTCGGTTCTGCTGACTTAGGCCACCTGGAAACTCTCCTTCTATAGGGAGTAGAGGGTGGGGTCTGCAAAAGAACAAAGGTCTGTGGCCCCTGCTCCTCTGATCCCACCATGCAGCTGGGAAATCAGCTTTTGTATAAGCAGCTCCTCCCATATGCTTCAAAACTACTTTTACATCCTCTACCTCTGTTTAAAACTAGTGTAAATTCACAGGTTCACCTGTTTTATATCTTCCCGTGCTGAGGACTGCAGAGAAAAGTGAGGTCACCTGGTGACAATCAGGCAATTGTTTCTTTTGAGCTGAACTGTAGAGTGTCACATTTGAATTTTGCCCTTTTGGGGGTGGGGCTGAATTAGTTCATTCTTTTCACAGCAAAGCTTTTCATCAAATGCCGTATTCAACCTTGGTGTGCACTGCCCTAGGTAAGCCCAGCTTTACTTTCTGAACTAGGCAATGAAAGTATCACTCATCTTTGCCCCTGTCCTGCTCCCCCATCCCACACACTTGCCTCATTCCTTCTTCAACAGAAACACAATGAGTGCGTTGCATGCGAGGGGAAGTGAGCTAGATAGATACTGGGAATTCAGAAGTGAAAGCACAGTCCTCGGTCCTCAAGGGGCTCACAGGCTGGTGGGCAGAGATGAATAAATAAAACTATGCTACAAATATGGCAGTAGAGATTTACACAGGGTACTTGTGGCAAAGATTTATAGTTGTCCATCAAACCAATTTCACTCTTCTTCCATAGGAATAAAGTTTCAGCTGAGCATATGGCCAGTTCCACCCCACACCTCCTTCCCCACCACATACTCCCTCCGTGGCAACTAAATGTGGTCATGTGACTAAGTTCTCCCCATCAGGAATATGGGTTAGAAGTGATGTGTGTCACCTCCAGGCCTGGGCCTTAAAACACTCTGTATGTGATCTACCACATCCTCATCCCTTCTCACAAGCTGGAACATGACAGGCCTACAAATCAGCTTCAATCATGTAGAGGGGGACAGTGCCCTAAGGGGTGGGGAGAAGCAGGACAGAAGCAGCCCTAAGTGACTGCACAAAGTTAATGGGCCCACCCCTTCTGGACTGCTGTGGGAATTAGGAAAAAGGTTTCTGTTCCTTAAGCCACTGTATCGTTACAACAGGTTAGCTTTCACTCTAATCAATGCAATGCTGCGCAATACACTTGTGGAGCTGAAGCACTTTCTGAAATAAGAATAAACAATCTTCATCTGAGATTACACACAAATAATCCCTACATACCCTTGATTCAGATTCACCAAATGTTAATGTTTTATCATATTTTTTTATCATTCTGTCTGTATATGTAAATATATATTTGTGTGTGCATGTGTGTATTTCCCCTTGAACTATTTGTGAGAAATTTATAGACATAATAATACTTGAGTGTGTACCTCTAAGAAAAAACAAGTACAAGTTCTTATATAACCATAGTATAGTTATTAAAATCTAGAAAAGTAACATTGATACACAGCTATTATGTAATCTACAGACCTTATTTAATTTTCATCAATTGTTCTAATAATATCTTTTATGGCAAAAGAGAAAAAAAATTATATTACTCAAGAATCCAATCCAAGATCATGTGTCTTCTGTTCTTTTTTAATCTGGAACAATTCTTCAGTATGTCTTTGTCTTTCATGACCTTGGCATCTGGAAGAATATAGAACACTTATTTTATAGTTTGTCTCTCAATTTAAGTTTGTCTTATGTTTCCTCAAGATTAGGTTCAGGTTGTATTTTTGACAGAAATCTCACAGAAGTAATGTTGTGTTCATCTCATTGCATCCTATTAGGTAGCACACAATTTCCATTTGTCCCATCACTAGTGATGTTAGCTTTGATTACTTGGTTAAGGTGCCAGATTTATCCACTGTGGTTACTGTTTTTTCCTATATAATAAAAAGTATCTTGTAGAGAGAAAATGAAAGTAAGAAAAAAGTCATTGCTCCTAAGCAATTCTGAAATCCAGTGGGGCAAATTCCATTAGGCTTGGAGGCCTGAGAATAATCCTCTGGGCCTGAAGCTTTGCTCTTGGAGTCATTTTTTCTTTTTCTTGAAGGGTATCACATGTTTGCAGATGAGTAGTTTTATTAGCTTGCTTCCTACCTGTAGAATTTTGGGAATCCTATAAACTTCCTTCATTTCATCCTGCCTCTGTACCTTTCAGTCCAAGCCGGCAGTGTTTTTCTCATGTAACATTCTCAAAAACCTTGTGGGTCTCCTGCATATGTCATAGAAATTCATATCATTAGACAAGAGGGTCCTTCACAGATCTTTCCAAGATAACTCCATCTCTATTTCTGGCTTCTACTTAGATAGCTTAAGGGCTCCACGAGTCATGTCTAATCCCTCAAAGAGCCCTCTGAGTGACTGAATACTCTGGCCTTTTGATCCCTCTAAGGTACTAGTAAAAAGTTGTCCAGCCACACCCTTGCTTTCTCTTCAGGGCATAATTTCTTGACAGTAAATCTCCTGATTTTAGCATCTTTTGAAATATGGATTGGCTGATAACTTCCCAAATTATCAAGTCCTGTTTCCTTTTAGCTTAACAGTTCTTCCTTTAATCTGTTTCCTTTCACGTTTTACTATAAGCAGCAGGAAGAAACAAGGCTGCAACTTGAACACTTTGCTTTCAACACTAAGCTTTCTGCTACCACATAACAAGAATCACCTTTCTTTCAGTTTCCAATAACATGTTCCTCATTTCCTTTTGAGCTCTCATCAGCAGTGCTTCTAGCATCCATATTTCTACCAATGGTCTGTTTGTGACGATTTATGTATTCTCTAAAATATTACTAATATTAGTTTTTCTCTACTATGCTCCCCAATTCCTCCTGAGCCCTCACTGGCAAAGTCTTTAGTATCAATATTTCTATTATACTTACTCTATTCAAGGCAATCTGGGCTTTTTCTATCATGTTCCTCAAAATGTGTCTTGCCTCTACTTATCACCCATTTCAAAGCCACTTCCACATTTTTAGGTATTTGTTACAGTAGCACCCCACATTTAGTACCAAAATCTGTATTAGTTTCCTATTACTACTATAATAAATTGCCACAAATGTAGTGACATAAAGCAATACAAATTTATTATCTTAAAGTTCTGGTGGCCAGAAGTCTAAAATGGGTCCACAAGACTACATTCCTTTTGGAGGCTTTAGGGGAGAATCTGTTTCCTTACCTTTTCCAGCTTCTAGAGGCCTCCCACGTTCCTTGGCTTATGGCCCCTTCCTCCACCTTTGAAGAATCTTCTCTCCTTTCTGACCTCTGCTTCCATCCTTACATCTTCACTCTCATTTCTGACTCTCCTGCCTTCCTATTGTAAGGACCCTTGTGATAACACTGGACCTATCCAGATAATCCAGGATAATCTCCCCATATCAATATCCTTAACTTAATCACATCTGCCAAGTCCCTTTTGCCATGTAAAGTAACATATTCACAGGCTCTGGGAATTAGGATGTGGACATTTTTGGGTGGCCATTATTCCATCTACCACAGCCAGGGTACAGTCTAAAGTCAATCTATTATCCATAATGACCCACACAAATGAGGTTAGACTAATTCATTGGTCCTTAGTGTCATTGCCAATAATTACAGGGGACAAGAGGGCAAAGAAGCCCCCATCTGGAATGGTGAGACATTTCATGGCCCATTTTCCTCCACATACAAACATATTAACATAACCTGAAAGATTCCCAGTTTCTCCAGTTTGAGGTTTGTTGTTAAACTTGATTTGGATCACAATTACAAAACAAGAGTGGTATCAGTAAGTAGTTGCAGCCTCAGTCTCCATACATTATATAACCTAAGGCTGCTCAGGCATCAGGAGAAGTGTGTGAATTTGTATTAGTCATATTTAAACAATGTTGTGCTGGACTGTGTGTTTGTAACCACTGATGGCATCAGACACTACAGAATAGTTCAGGACCAATCATGCCCTAAGTCCCTTTTGCCGAGGCTGCCACGTGGAAAGTGTACCAATCAGGCTGACCTGGGTTTGCTATTAGGGGAAAGAACAATGTCTTATGCCCATGAATGGTCAAGGGTAGGGTTCCCAATTTTCAAACTAGGTCTATATAACTCTGTACTCCCTTTGTCCTGATTATTACCCAGGAGTGACCAAAAAGAATCAGCCGTTTAAGACAGCCACACTGTGTGATCAAACTGCCTTACTAAAGTGTGTGGAGCAGGAAAAGGTAAGGGGCAAAGACTCAGAAACTTTTTGAGTTGATTTTTGAGAATGCTATCCTAGCACTCAGAAATATTATAGATGGTAAGGAATATGGAATGTTCATTAAATTCTTTGACTATTAGCCCATTGTTGGATGGTCTTTGCAAATGATCCAGAAAACCTAACACATGACACAGTTATGTTTTAAGGGCTACAGTGGTGTGGTGAGAGTCAGCTGATTGTACTGAAACAGCAATAACTTAACCTGAAAAAATGTCAAAACAGTGAGGCAACAATGGCCATCTCAAAAGGGGGTCAAGGATTCAACATAGTCAATTTGCCAGGAATGGACAGAGGTAACGTCCCATGCAATGTGGCCTACTTCACCATAGAACACACAGGCCAAATTTTGGCAGGAGTCACAAGTCTGGTATACAGTAGAAGCTTCTCTGTATCAGAAATACAGAAGAAATACATCCTGTCTGTGATGGTGGATCCATTGCCATTTCTGATGAGATGATGAAACCAGGAGGCAATGGCAACAATGTGGGCATTTGCAGGCTCAATCAACAGTTCGATTCTCGTTGGTCTGATCAGAGAATAAGCCCTTACAGTGGCATCGACACAAGTGACCCAGACTTTCTGATTGGTAGACACAGTTTGTTTACACAGTTCATCCCAGGAAGGGATGTCTTTAATCTGCCAGTCTTAGTCTTCCAAGTGGTAGATCACATGGCTAGGCCATTGGTAACAACCCAAAAGTCAGAAGGAGTCCTTGGCAATACTGTCTAAGGCAAGGGTGATGGCTTTCAATTCAGCCCATTGTGCTGCAGTTGGTCTTCCAGAATTGCCAGTGGGGTTGGATAGTTGCTGCCATCCAGTGGACACCATCAGATGTCACCTTAGCTGAACTGTCAGTGAACTAGGCCCAGGGTTCACTGGATGAACTAGGCCCAGGGTTCACTAGGTGAACCTCCTTGAATCAAAGGCCCCATTGAGCCAGCAGCTTTGCTTCAGGCAGTGGAGTGAGGGATAAAGTTTCTCCCAAAGAGGTGACTACCACTTTTTCATGTAAAACTCAGCAGCATCTCAGATGCCACTAAAGCTGCACTCTTAAATATATCATTTCCATTTGACAAAGAGAGGCTTGTTGGACCCTTCCCACCTTGTTTTTTTGAGTCCAGGTTGACCCATTCCAAATTGAGAATATTCAGCCTAAGAGTCACAGGCTTCCACTAATTCAACTCATGTTTATCAACAGGGCAGTGGGAAACCCTTCCTTCACTCCCATCTTCCATATACATATCCCTCCCCCCACTACGTGGACAAGAACATTCACCACCAGATCCCAGGGAGTTTTCTCGTCTCTCTGAACCTGATTTACGGAGCCATTGTTCTTCCTCTTCCAGAAAGCCATGTCTCCATCATCATCCCATCCTTGTCACCAAAACTGTCAGAACTGAAATTTTATTTTACCCTACTTTTTTAAGCTATTAAGTTAACCTGTTACTGTTTTATGGATGCTTACAGAAAACACAAGACCCTTGGGTCAGAGACAACAGACTTGATTACTCATAGCACAGCAAGCATCATAAGAATCAGTACGTTTACATCAGCTTCCCTTGTCCCCAAGTCCCATGAGGGCAACACAGAGGGCCCAGATGAATACCTGCATATGTGGTATGTTAGGATATAGGGGAAAAACACTGAACATCAAGAATCTACTGCTTTTATAACAAGCAGTGAGCAAGCCTATTCTTTGTCTCATCTTTCAAAGTGGCTCCCTACAGATACAACCCTGAGAAACAGCCTGGGTAAAGAGAGGTCAGGGTACATTCTTGGCATACCCAGCAAGACATGTAGAAGCATAAGAGACCTATGGAAGAGTTTCTCCCAACAACCACCAGCCCTCTGAGAAAAAATAATAATTTTAAAAGGCTTACCCTATAGCATTCACCAATTTCCTGGTTTAAATAGTCCCACCATGGCTGACTTCAAGCTAACACTAAGATATCACTCAACTCAGAGTTGGGAAGAGAGGTGCACACACACCAGCTCAACCAACCCTGTTAATTCTTGCTTAAACCAATAATTACTGTGATTGTTGTCCCTGACTTTAAAATGGAATCTTTTGTTAAATGTGTACATGCATAATCTCACATACAATTACTTACCCTGTTTTCAAAATGTATCCCTGCATAACTTTCCAAATGTACATTATCACCTTTTTGTAGTTTGCTTACATGTGAATGCAAGAGCATTCCTCCTCTGAGGATCCTGAAACAACTTCTAGAGAATTTTAGAGGGGAAATCTTGGGTTATAGCTATGGATAAAAAAATAACCCAGAAAATCAAAATGTTAATAACTGGGATGTGACAGACCCAACCTCTGGCTAGTAGTCAATCCCTCTTGCTTTTTTCTGCATTTTTAGTAAACCATTAAACCCATGTGGATAAATAGCTCAGTCTGTGGTCATTTTCTACAACATTATCTGGTTTTAATTTTCTTCATAGTATTTATCACTCTCTTAAATTTCCTGGGTTTTGTGTTTGTTTTTGTTTGTTTGTTTGTTTTACCTTAATCATCGATTATCTCACTGCCTTTGGAATGCAAAAACAAGAATTTTGTCTATCTTGTTTACCTCTTTACCCCCAGCACCTAGAACAACAGTGTCTAGCATGTGGAAGATACTCAATAAGTATAGAACAAAGAAAGGAATGCTGACTCCTGATTTAGTAACTATTCTACCTCATTATGTTGCCTGTGCATTCAACTGCTTTTTGGATGGTAAGTTTGGCAGATGGCAATCAAGATAGCAAAGAGAAGCTCTAAATTTTTCCTCTTATAATTAAAATTTGATTGGGTTTCAGGACATCTGACGTCCTAATGCTGCCACTCGTACAGTATGTAAAATCAGAGAAGTCATTAAACCATTCTATGCATCAGTTTTTACCATCTAAAGTGCGCAAGGATCTCTGAAAGAATGGCTTCATTTTTCATTGTTGACTCTGGGACCATGCAGTGCTGGGGACATGCCAACGAGTTTTTGCCTCATTCCAATGACATCCTTCTTTCTGGAGGGTAGTGGGAGAGTAGAGATGAACAGCTGTAGTCTTGCACTTCTTTCACCTATTGGAGAAATTCAGAAATTCTGAAGATTCTTTGAAAGCAATTTCTCAGCTTCTCTTTAATCAGGATTTAAACCATCACTCTGACAAGTTTCCCAAACTTGAGTGGTGACTCATCTGTTTTCTCACCTATAAAGTGGAGCTAATTAACACCTACATGGCAGGGTTGTGGTGATAATTAAATTAGATAACCTAAATCAGTGGTTCTCAAAGTGGGGTGCCAGGAATAGCAGCACTGGTATCACCTGCCAGCTGTTTAGCTGTGAAAATTCTTGGGCCCCACCCCAGACCTACTGAAGCAGAAACCGTGAGGTTGCCTGCCCCCATCTGCATTTTAACAAGTCTTCCCGGTGAATCTGATGCATACTAGAATTTGAGAACTGCTGACACATGAAATTACCTAACACTTGGTTGGCCCTCAAATGTTTGCTTTTCACTTGTTTATTCAGATTCATTAGCCACCCAAACCAATCCTAGCTAAGCTGCAGAATTATTTATCCTCACCCCACTTGGCAGAGGTGAACCATGCATGGGTGGGAGACTTGGGAGTAGACCCTACTCTAAAACCCAACTGTCAGTGCTCACCTTGACTGCTGTTCCTTTTCTCCACTGTTTTCACAATTTGACTAAATGGTACCTCCATGTTTATATTTTTCGTTCTCCTATATCTTTTTATTTGTCAAAGAGTTGTTTCAATAGACCATTTTATGCATACATGAGTAGCTAGCTGGTCACCTGCACAGTCACATTCTAAGAAGGCCAGTAATGCTTGGGGGTGCTGGCTTCAGAATCAATCCACCCTGGGCTCATGCCATCCAGGTAGCACTGGACAAGTTAGTGTTGATGGAACCTGCATTTTTCAAATGAAAAATGGAGTTAACAATAAAAGCCTCCATTTTTTGAGTGACTCCTATGTGCCAGGCACTATGCTAGGTATTTTACATTTGGTATACATTGTCTTATTTAAGGCAAAACAACAAATTATTTTTTTCTTTAAATATCTTATTTAAATACTTCTAATATCTTCAACATGATGTTGCAACACTCAGGGCCCAGCATATTTTTGTCATTGTAATAAAAAGATAGTAAAGACATTTTGTGGGAAAAGAGGACTTAATTAATAACTGGCTTTTCAGCAAACTCTGTTAGAGTGACTCAATTCCATTAAGTGAGCTATATCAGTTGGAAAAATGGGGTTAATTTTGCTGCAGGTTTAAAGAAAGTGGAAATAACTTCTAAATAGTGGTGTTTCTGTGTTTTGTAGTAGAAGGTTCTGAATCCATACTTAACTGAAAAAGCAAGTCACTGTTGAATTTTGAAAGTCCTGGAAGAGTTTTTAAAGTAATTTAATGTAGCATTTTATGGTAGCTTTTGTAGTTTCAAATTTGCAATGAATATCGAGGGATGTATATGCCTTCTGATCCCTTAGATTTAATCAGACTTCTCACTGGCTTGCTTGCATAATGGTTTATGGTACCTTTGATGATTTGCAGTCAACCTAGCACTTTTAATAATTTACTGTAAAAGCATTTAATTTTTAATGGACAAGAATGGGTTAGAGGTAACTTTTGCACTGGTAAGTGCTCTCCTGAAGAGTGGGAAAAAGAAACAGTATATTTAAATTCCAAACATTATTGCAAAGCATGCGTCTTTTATTACCAAAATCAAATGCATAATTGAAGAACATACCTAACCCAAAACTATTGTTCATGCTTTATTTAACCATAAGATAGCATTGCTTTCATGATGCTATCATGAGATCACTTTTTCAAATTCTCATTTTTTTCTTATCTTCTCCACACTGTTTTCAATATTTTACCCCACTAAAAAAAGCATAGCTGCCACACTTTGTTACATCTTGCTAATCAAGAAAAGCCCAACAAAAGAATGGTTTGTAACGTCTGGTACAAGAAAGAACGATCATTTTATATTCATTGTCCTTCAAAGTTTTTCTAAGATCTCCATATAATGTACATACCTAGGAATGATTTCACAACTAGTCTTAAAAATATCAGAGTTTCCATGTGGAAGGAAAAATGGGAAGATGCCAGGATAAATATTTTTTTTAAGACTTGATGGAGGACAAAACATATCTTGCCTTCAGGGGCACATAAAACAAAAAAAAATGTTGCAATCACCAAATAATTCCTTTTTCAGATATGCCATATGTAAAAATAAGAATAGCTTCACAGAACTGCTTTCTGGGGAATCAACTAACAATCTACAGCACTGGAAAGTTTTCTACTCGTCTAACATTCCACAGCTGACTATCCCCAAGCTTACCCTGAAATGGGCTGCAGGGAGAACTCTGATCATCACGGGTTGAAGTCTGTGTGCTGTTTCTGGAACACCTTTGGAATTCAGACGTCAGAGCAGATGTTTGAGAATGTGAAATTCATTCTCTTTGTTTTGGCTTTCAAATAGTCTTGAGTCTAAACCCTGCTACAGAGGATTAGCTCCCAGGAACTCTTGGTACATAGCCAAGGAGTTTGTGCCCTGTCAAAATTACCCCATCTAAAGATAAAAGTTTAAGGACCCAATTGCCATTTCCATGTTTGGTTTCCTGGGGTGAATCTGCAGGTGCAAGACTTAACTGGTTAACAAGGACTCTATCTACTGCCTACAATCTATTGACTTCCTAGTAGGAGTTGTATATAACAATCCCCCTATTAACCAGATTTGCATCTCCACCCCAGCTAATGAACAGAAACTTCTAGAACTCTAGTCAATTGTCCTCTTGTTTTGAGGAAGCAAGAATTGCTCCCAAGCAATTGCTTGTCAATTCAGCAATTCTGAACTGACGAGTTCAGGGGCACTTGAATTGGATGACCTTTACCAGTCACATTCCACACATATCTCTTTTCTCCAGCTCTCTCGTATTCTTTATCTCACATCACTAACATAAATTTTTGGAGGTAGACAGCCCTTGAAGATTATCCACCAATCCACAAATTTTTTGCACAAAGAAACGATGAGCTAGATATCTTGCCCAAGGTTACTCAGAAGCTGGAAACTAGAATGCAGATTCCCTGATTTCTAAACTGAATGCCTGTCCCATTACACCATATGGTCTCACTCTCCTCTTCTCTTCTCTCTCTCTTCCTCTCTCCCCTCCCCTCCTCAACTACTATCATCCTTTTTGCTCTCGTTTCAGGCCTTCCCATGGTGGCAGGGGTATCCATGAGTGTCACTTAGCTGCAGTGGTAGCCTTCGTTGCTAAAAAATTAAGGAGTGAGGGTGGAGGAAGAAGGGTAAGAAATAATTGGTGCTCCTGACCCCAAGCTAACAACTTTCCTAGCTGAACTCTTTTTTTCCTCCTCCTCCTCTTGCAATCAGGCATGCTACCTCTTCTTTTTTACTTTCTGACAACACTACAGAAAGAGCTGACTTAACCCTACCTAGTTTGCCAACCTAGCCTCTAAGACAGAAACATAATTAAATTTCTGGGCATATTAATTTCTCTTAATGTCCTTTCTAGGCTATAAGTTTGTGAACCATCTTCAAAACAGAACAAGATAATGTAGAAAAGGATGTTATAAATGTAGCCTCCTAGCTAAGCCCCCATCTTGGCCTGGGTCCTTACATTCTCCCAAATTTATGCCAACCAAATACATGAAGTGATATATACCAAAATGTTAACACTGGTCATTCCATGGGCATAGAACAGGAGTATGGTAGACCTAGGGAGGGAGATTATTATCTTTATTCTAGCACATCTTTTAGAAGATTTTTTTAAATGAAGGAAGGGTGAGAGGGAAGGAGAGAGGAAAGGAGGTAGGAAAAGAGTAAGAAAAACATACCCAACTACCATAAAAAGTTGTAAGCCTGAAACCTAGAATATATCTGAAGAAAATTTAAGTATTATAAATAAAAAGAATAAAAGCATAATATAGTCAAATCTATAATTCTATAAATCTATAATGCTAAGAATGCTTAATAAAAGGTAAAAGGATCTATAAATTCCATTTTTTCCCTAGCAGTTAAAAAAAGGAAAATTCTGAGTTATAGACTAATAGTAAGTATAGATAAAAATATCTCCTCTCTGAATAGGTGCTAGAATTTTTTATATACACCACTTAAGTCTATACAAGGTGGAAAACACACTGAATAACAGTCAATCTTGTATTTTGGGCAGACTAAATGATTAACCATTTCACATCAGCGTCTACCTCAATCCAATCAACTATACGGAAATTAGTCATTATAATGGAAAAAGTACTTAACTCAGAAGGGTTCACTCATTAATCACATATCAACACACCAGAAAGATAAGCTTTCTGCTTAAGCTCCCAGACTCTAGTTATTTATTTATTCATTCCTTCAGCAGGTATTTGTTGAGCTCTTTCAATGTTCCAGGCACTCTATAGGGCACTAATAATAAAATCATACTCCTCAATAAAGGTCATAGATTAGAAAGGGAAAATAAAAAATAACAAATTAGTTAATGATCTGAAAATTAAAATAGATTTGCTTAAAAAAATGCTATGGGGGTAGGAAGCCAAAGGGTAAAACTTTTGCACATCCATTCTTGGGCAAGTGGAAAAATCTTCACAGAGGAAATGACATCTGACCCAGGCCTCAAAGGATGAATAGGAGTTCACCACCAAGTTTCCAATGAAAGTCAAACCCTGAGAATGACAAAGAGACCAAGTTTATGAACACCTCCATTAGGCCAGCATTTCCTAATTGTTTATAGATCTTACTTGAGAAAAAGGACTCCATGGTCAAAAGCAAGTTTAGGAAATGCTAGATTCTACAACATTAAACAGTTTTCTTTACAGCAGGACTTCTCAGAACCTTTACATCTTACAAAATTTATGCCAACTGAATACATGAAATGACAACCTAAAGTTAGCATTGTTTACGCCACGGGTACAGAATTGGAGTGGAGTAGAGCCGATGTACATTACGAATCTAGAAAAGAGACACGGTACGCAATGATTCCCAGGCTTAAGAAAAGCTCCCCTTTTCTTGATAGAACTTGAGGATCTACTTTTCTGTGCACACACTTTATTTCTGTATTTGTGGTCTGTATTCATGAACTTATTTTCATGCATGCCTTGGACTAAGATAAGAAAAGATGATTTGTATGTTCCACTAATGAATGTTGGCGCGAGTCCCTCTTAGAAAACAAGTGGGAGGCAAGTCCTATTTCTTACTACTAATACCAGAAGTGCAATCATTCTCTTTCCAAAAAGGCTGTCATTGCCTTACAGGACCCTAAAGAGGGTATGTCACTATTTGTTTGGCTTTCAGTGTTACAAGAAGACTAGAAAACCCAGAGTAAGATGCTGATCAATGCACATACATATAATTGGTGATTATATACTAGATAACTATAACAAATACCAACCCAGAAATTACTTTTCTCCTTTGTATAATGATCAACAGATAGATTAATAATCAATTCATCCCTTCATACCCACGTCATGTATGTGAAATAGTATGTGTTGAATTATGCTTTTTTCCATTTGTGAAAAAAGTACAATTTAAGTATATTTTAAGGAGTGCTAAATATTAATAAAAAGTAAGAGGGGAAAATTCAGATGGCCTAGATTACATAGTGAAAGATGAATGACTCAGTCAGTCACCATCCCTGTGAACAGAACTTCAGAAACTGCAGATAAAGAAAGACTTCAGACCTGCTATATGATGCTATTTAAAACATGTCCTACCTGCATAATAGGCTGGAAAAGAACTATTCTATTGATGAAAGGAGATTTAGATCTATGACTTACATTATCATGATGAATCCTCTATTAATATTAAAGTTCTATCCATCATATTGGAAATTTCCCTATAGAGTTTTTAACATGTCCCTGGTGGCTGCCTTAATATATAAATCATTGCCATCCTGAGAGGTCAGCACAGAATCTCTGCTTATAACTTTTTCTATGTCACATCTTTTTTCCATTTTATTTCTGTGCAAATTTAGTCCTTTGTAGTTTTAGCCCACAGAAAGTCGCCCTCTCTTCAGATTATCCATATTCACGTGGTGCTTACAAATGCTCTGGTTCAGCTGTTTGGTACTGTTTCCTCTTTCCCTTTCGTTTGCTGATAGTAAAATTAGCAGCAGTAACAAGTCTGCTTTGTAGGCTCAGGAAACTTGGCTCAAGCTGTTAGGACAAGCAATAAATGCCGGCCAGCTTACATTTTGTAGCCTATAAAATGTTGGATACCGTAGCTCAGATTCTTTGGTCGGTGGCCACAGTCTGCAAATGTCACATTTCATCAAAATCACCTAAGCAACTGTTGTTCACAGGCAAGTCCAAAGAGCAAGAGGGTGATGCAGTAGGATCACATGGGACGTAGGAATTCACCGTGGAGCAAGAACAATGCTGCCCTAGGTTCTCAAGTGTGACAATAATTTGTGAACCTGCAAATTCAAGATGCTCCAAATTCAACTACTTTTGAGATTTGGGGTGGCGATGGGGGGAAAGAATAACAGGCCAAAAATCATGCAATAGGCCTGCTTCTCTCTTCTGTGCCAGAAAGAAAACGTAGAAGATAAAAGTTCATCTTCTGCCAGCCTTCCAAATTATGCTGTCCTCCCTTCCAGCCTGCAGCCCACTTCCTCTTCCTCCCACCCACAGGCACACACATTCATAACTCTGGAAGACTATAGGAATGATAGCAGTGGCAGTAGCAGCAACCAGTAACCCATAAGATGCTTACTGGGAGCTTACCAGGCTGAGGATTCAGCCAGCCCTGCTGGGCACTTGCTCAACTTTTTTGCCAAGTGGGCTCTTCAGAAACTTTGACTGGGCCACTGAACAGAAAGCACATGGACACTAAGTGGCTGCCCTTCACCCCACAGCTTTACTTTGTTCCAGAGTGTGGTCAACCCACATCGCCCTGGTCCACTCCAACTCTCTTCACAATTTACCCCTCAGAAGGCTTCCCAGAGAGGGGACGTGTTTCGTCTGCCAGCCTCTCTGCCCTGAGGGAGAGGGATCAGCATAACACAGAGCATCCTGAACTTTCTTTGCTGGTGCATAGTCAGAGGAGAGGGATGTGGAACAAGATGGCCCCAGACTCTCAGAGAGCACCTACTGCTAGCAGTGCAAGGGAGAAATTACCTGACAGATTTTTCATTCGAAAAACTTTATAAATTTTTAAATTTTACTCTTCAGATGAGCCATAAATGGGTCAAATGATACAGAATAGTAAAATAGATGTGATATGAATTCTTTATAATTATGGAAATGGTGGCTTCCTTATTGGTCACATGAGTCACGTAACATGTAATTCCCTGTCTTGGATTATTAATAATGGATACGCAGTTATCAAATTGTTCTAATGAACACTTCTAAAATACTTTCTGTCACTGAAAGCAAATATTTTATTGTAGATGGATATGCTTGTATGACTGAACTAAAATGTCCCGTTATTACTACTTCTAATTCAGTGTAAATACTGTTTAAAATTGACAAAGAGCAATGAAGCTAACTACCGAAAAAATATATGCTTATATTTGGAATTGTACACAAGAGTCTTATTTTTACTACCTTCAAAATAAACATTCCTTACTGATCTCTACATAGTTCACTATATAAAGAGAGGAGATTTTGGATTGTGTTTCCAAGGAAGACTACCCAAGCATTAGGTAAAGAATGGCAAATCTGCCAACCTAATAGGAAAATTAACTTTCTTGCTCAAAAAACCACCCTACTTTGGGCCATAGAACATAACCTACCTCAGTAAACTCAGTGAAAAGAAATGAGGCAAGCCAGTATCATCATAGTAAAATAAAGGGTGTAAAACATTTAGGAAAGAGGTCCAAGTTGAAAAGAGTTTAGGACTATTCAGGGACCAAACCATCCGGTCTTGAAACTCTCAGGACAGTGCTTCCTATCTGGGGTGAACCTAATGCTGGAAACAGGAGTGCCTCCAAGTGCCAAAGAGAAACACCTGAGCCAGGGCTTTCACCTGCCAGGGGAGAAAGGGAATCATACAGGCTCTCAAAGTTGGCACTGCTTTTGATGGATATATGGAGAAATAGCTGGGAATTGTGCCCTCAGCTGCCCCTAGGGAAGAAAGATCTAGAATTTGTTTTGTTTTGTTTTTTTACCATCAAAGCCCCACATGAGCCACAAAAATATCACACATAAACACCTGCTTGCAAAAACAAAGACCCAGATGGCACAGCTGAAAGCACTGTCTACTGGTATCACCAGGCTAGAATAGAGACTTCTTGAGCATCTTTAGAGAGAAACAGAGAAATACCCGCAGCAACACAGAATTGTTAAGTCACCCTCTGACTGAAAGTCAGAACATATATTTCACCAGCTAAGTAGTTTTTCTCCACACAGGGAATTGGAGTCAGAGAGGGATGAGTCCAGATTCTCCCTTACACTCTATCTAGCTGTCCTGGATACCTTTTGTATTGTCTTCCCAGTAGCACCACCTGCCCCCTGCTCCTGTCTCAGGTTCACAGTAGGATCCTCTATGCTAGTGCAATGTGGCCCACCTCTGGCCACAGATGATTGGTTCAGGAAGGGGCACCTTATCCAGACTGGGCCAATCAGAGTCCTTCCCTGGTACTTTGAATCAGGAACTGAGAAAGATAAGGCAGTTTTCCATGGGGTGACCAAAATTGAGGATATGTAAACTCTATTGACAAATAGAGAAGTTTAAAAATCTAGAGAGATTAGGAGAGGATAATGAAACAGATGCAGAGAGAAGAAATGAGAATCCAAGAGAAAGTCTCGATGGTGATTTGAGTCCTTAGCTCCAGATGTTCTATAGGCCCCAATCCCATTCATAAGACATCCCAGTATCCTTATAACAAATTCCTCATTTTGCTTAAACACATTAGAAATTTCAATAAGGTACAACCAAGGAGTAATACATCAGGTAAAGGAGAGCCTAGTTTTGCAGCTGTGCAGATAGGAAAGCTTCAACTACAAAACATTTACAAGAATAGGAATGTGCCCAAGAGGCAGGGAGGGCCAACAGCAGCCCACCATGATTCCTCTCCTATTCCATCTCTCAACAGGCATGACTTGCTTATCCTGGATATCAGGGGCTCCCCGGGATTCTGGGACTCCTTCTTCCTGGATATTTATCCAAGTAAAATCAGGTTAAGATATACATTAAGGGAAGTTTGGAAGTGGTAAATTTAAATAAACAAATCAGCCTAAAGTATTATATTTGAAAACATAGAAAGGGCTATTCCACTGCTCCTGACCTAGAGGTTGGGGGATGATGCAGGGACAGAGGGGGTATTCACTGAAGACCCACATCACTCTCCTAGTTGGATGCTTCTAGATCATGAGTCACTGGCTACTCCCAACAATGAATCAGAGAGACATCTCTACTAGGGCTCATTGGCCAATGCCCACTATTCTAAAACTGCACTGGGTCATTCAAGGGTATGTTTAAAATAGGCTATTTTCTCTAGAACTCATATGCCTGCTTGGGCATCTAAATATGCTCTAAAACCTTTACCAACTTTGTCTATTTTCTTTTTATTGTAGGTTCTCAAAAGGAAAATATCTGATCTCTTAAACTCACCAATTTAAAACTTGGTAAGTTTTAAAACCCAGTATAGAACTAAATCCATTAGGCATGTTAAAAGAAAAACTTTAGACAAATCAAATTAAATTCGTTGTTTAATTGAGCAAGAACAAATTGCAGATTGGGCAGCCCTCAAAACCAGAACATGTTCAGAATACTCCAGCCTGCAACACGGGCAGGCAGCATTTATGGACAGAAAAATATTAAGTGAGGTACAGAGCCAGACCAATTTGTTATAGCTCAGCCTTTGCCTTATTTGAATGTGGTCTGATGAGTTGGCCACCTGAGATTGACTGAAGCTCGGCTGCAGTGATTGGCTCAGCTATTTCTTGTAAGAGTGTACTCCTAAATTAGGCTTCCAGTTGGTTTATGTACTAAGTTAGGTTGCAGTCCATTATGTAAGGACTCAAGCATGGAGGCATCCTCAGGCCATCTTTAGTTTAATTTAACAGGTATTTAATGAGGATTACATTAACATTTATTTAGCTCATTTAAACTCAATTAGTACAGAAATTTTCACTTTAGATTTCATCTTTTAGAATCAGAAGATGGCTAGAAAAATCCTCTTTTAATTAGATTTACACCCAAAGTTGTTGCTATAGGTTTAAAAGTATGTTTTTAAGTGCTCCTCTGAAGACAACAGCAACAATTTGGCTGAAGGTTTTCCTGTTTGCTTGCTTGGAATTGGGTGAGTTTAATTTGTCATGGAATTGGTTGAATTTAATCAGCAGAACTACCATGCTGTAATTCCTGGCTATATCATGGACACATCCCTTTGGGGGGTCTAATAATACCAATGCTGAAGGGAAGTATAAACCCCTCCTAGTGCTGAAGGCCAGCCACTATGACCTGAGTGATAGAGGCACCCACTGGGTATGAGGTGCCCACATGTGCTCACAGGTAAAGCAGAGAACCATATGGTCTTACCAAAGCCAAAGGGCTGGTATCAAAAAGAAGGAAGTCAAAGTGCCAGTGTGTTAGTGCAAGGGTGGTCAGAGCTAGGCCAGCTGCTGCTCAGAATCTAGGCAATTGCATGGCTGCTATGGACTTTTCCAGAAGCTCTTACCAACAGCACTGAGCAGCACAGGAACAACAGGACCCCCTATCAAAAAGAAAAAAACAAACAACATCAATAATGCATTCATGTGCCTATTTCCATCAGTCCCCTTTTCATCAGAGATGAAAGAGCATCTGGGAAGGTCCACATTACTGATGATGCTCATTCTGATTAGGTACACATCTGCCCTTATTCCTGTTTGAGATGGGAAAACTGTTGTCCTTGCAAACATCCTCCACAACCCATATCACTGTGGGTTTAAGCAACAGATTTCCTCCCCAGTGAAGATGTGGCCAGGCTAGTGGGAAAGGGCAGGCTAAGGACTAGGCTAGGTCCTTACTAAGCTATTCAATGTCTTAAGTCTTATTTTATTAAGGCAAACTAGTACTTGAAGAGCACATTCTACATTTTAGAATAGAATCCTTCCAGAAAAAGAAGATCAAACAAAACATAAAAACTCAAAATATTGAAAAGGCACATACTTCACAAGAAATTAAATTGTCCTGCCCAGGTTGCAATGACAAGATGGCTGCTTGCTTATTTTAAAAATATCAAAAGCAAGACTGGCCAAAAAGAAAAAAAAATCTCAGTAAAGGTCTTGGTTTCCATTACCTATATATGTGTAAAAGCTATATGTTGTTTTAACTAAACATCTGGTCTTTGTCCCTCATGTACAAAATTCTGACTTTTCTTGACAATTTGGCAAGAGGTACCACAATCCCCTGCCAGGCCAGTAAAAATCACACATTTTTCCTGCAAGGAAAAAAAAGGTCAATAAAAAATGAAACAAAAAACATAAAAGCTTGAATTGAAAAGTTATGCTGTAGAGAGGCTGCTTCCTAATCAGCCTTGCACAATGGCTTTAAAAAAATCTAAAAAATACCACCACTCCATATTGTTTGAAAGATCTAATAGTGATACTGAATGTTTGCTCCATATATTGCTCTAAAATATGTCCTTTAGATATAGGGTCCTTGCCATTGAGTCAACCTTCTAGAATAAATCATGTGAATTAATTTTTATAAATATTTAATGTTTATTCTTGTATTACACAAATTGATTCTTTAAGTTACTTCAACTAGAATTGAATTTCAACTGCTTTTACTCCATGGAGGAATAATTTCACATTTATATCGGCACCTTCTAAGGCCCTAGCATTGTAATCTGTCATAGTGAAAAGCAGAGAAGTAAATACAATTCTGCTCTCAAAATGTGACAAACTCATTATAACAAGCCACTCATAAATCTTGAAACAAAGATACCACCACACATTATTAACAGTAATTTTATACAATTTGCATAGGATGTTTTTATTTGGAGCAAAGGTAGGTATTTCTTTCTCCTTGCCACACATAATGCTGAAAAGAATTATATAGTAATACCACCACCCACCTTTAAAGAGGGCCTGAAATTAGTTAACAAATGGTTACAAAATACTGCGCAAACATGAAATGCAAAGTAAGATTCTAATGTCCATAAATTCTCCTTTATAACAATCGGATTAAGGTTAGATGGGAAGGAAGAAATAAATGTTGTAAAAAGGCAAGTGCCCTGGAAGTAGGCTGCTGGATTAAGGAGAAGGGCTCTATAACAAGGTTCCTCCAGATATTAAAATTAACCAGCTCCTTGGTAGACTTCATCATGGCCTTAGGAAGCATGGATCAATGTGTGGAGTGAGCTGCACGTTCTACATAAAGATTTAAATAGAAACTTGCAGCTGATGGCACAGCAACAACCTCTTATTTGAGATATTTTGCTAGAAGTGCAGATATACTAGAGCCTTACAAAGTCCTAAACCCAAACTCAAGTCAGCTCCCTTTATGATTGGTGGAAATGAATTGTCGCCCACACTAAGTGTCCGCCAGCAGTTAGGATGCAGCTAGTGGGTATAGAATGAGAATAAGCAATCAGAGAACCCTTTTGTGTTCTGAAGTCTGCCATGAGAGACCCTGAAGCATTGCCAGGAAGCCCTCCTTGGGTCTGTGCAGTCCCTTTTCACGTCCTTCCTCGTGTTTGGGCACAATTGATGCCCATCCACATGATAAGATCCATAGAACAGACTGATCTTACCAAGCTGCATGTTCAACTAGTTCAGCTATAACAGAATAAACCTAAACTCACATTCTACCTACTTACTCCTAACCGTTCACATATGGGTTTCAGTCTGGGAAAGTCTTAAATGTGAATCTCCAACAGGAGAATGTTAAGACATTATAATTTCAGGACAAGCCACAAACCTAAGCTCTAATAATGTATGAATCACAGTAAAGAAAAAACTCTTGTCAATGGCCAAAACTGGGAAAAATAATTAACAAATAACTTCAGTTTTAACTCCTATTCACAATACTAATTAAAAATTTATTCATTCACTTAGAATGAATAAAATAGAAATAAAATTTCAAAAAAGTTTTCCTAAGCATCTGCGCAATTGACAATGGGAATACCGCCATGATCCACACGAGCAAGTCCTTCTGTCACAAAGTTGTTGGAGCAGTGGAGGGGACAGCGCAAGTCAGACTGATAAGAGCAAAGATTAGTAAATAAAAAAGAGCTAGCTATTGGAGCTGGAAGTCAAGAGAGACTTCACAACATGGGATGCCTCAGCTGAGGCCCAAACAATGAATAGGTGTGAGAAGGAAAGACGCAAGTGGATGAATATTTGATGCACAAGAAAATCATGGGCAGAGGCATGGAGGCAAGAGAAAGCTCATTTGTTTGGAAGAACAGAAAGAAGTGTGTCATAAAGCAGAGTTGGTGGGGTGTGGCAAGAGTCAATGCTGGAAAAATAAGCAGAGTACAGATCATAAAGAGTGAGCTGAGTGATTCTGAGGGAAATGGGAAATCACTAAAGGTGTTAAAGAGGAAAGTCATATATGTATCATGTTTTATAAAAATTTTTCTGATTGCACTGTGGAAAAAAATTGGAGAAGACCAAGAAAAGGATCTAGGCAACAGAAAATGACAAATTGAGTAATGGCAGTGGGGATGGAGAGAACTGAGCAGATTTAAGAGCTACTTAGAAGTTGGAAGAGAACAGACTTGATTGGGCAGACTAACATGGTCATTAAGCACTCAGACTTTTGGGGTTCAAGTCCTGGCTCTGACACTCATGGGGAAAGTTACTTATTTCCTCTGCACCTTGGTTTCCCTTTCTGTAGAGTAGGAACAATAATAGTACCTTGTTTATGGGAGTATTATGAAAGATAAGTGAGTGAATTGCCAAAGTGCTTAGAACACTCCCTGGCACATGATAAATGCTCAAAAAATATTGGCTATTACTATTATTGAGTGTAACAGCCCAAAACTAGAAACAACACAATTGTTCATCAACTGTAGAATGGAATGTGGGAGGAAAAGAAGAGGATCTTGCAGAGGATTTGGGCTTAGATAAATGGATGGATGACAGTAACTGTGCCAGTTATCGATTGCCTCTCAGCTCCAAATCTAGCCTTCAATGCATGCTTTGAGATAAGCGAGATGGGCCCAGTACGCATTTCTCCTTTGCAACAGGCGCAGTTTTAAGGTTTGTCAGTAGAAGGCACTGGAGGGTCACTACAGCAGGAAGGCACTTCTCTTCCTGGTTCAAGTGTGCTTCAGTTTGCTTCGGTGTGCATGGCTGCCAGTGGTGCATGTGGGGGACATCCAGTTTCACTGGAAGATTCCCAGGAGTCTCACAGATATTCCAGAAGTGGTTTTCCCAGCCTAGGCCCACCTGTACCCCAGAAGGATGTCTCCTGCTTGAGTCTGCAGACAGGCTCTGGACTGGGACAACCCAGCAAACCTCCCTGCCATCATCTGAATCCCAATCAGTTTGTTCTTTCCTTGGATACTCTCCCTCAGCCCTAGTGTACTCTTTACCCCTTTATAGTTAATTCCCTATTATAATTAATAATTCTTTATATGATCATTTCCCTGTTCAAATGACTGTGTGTTTTCTGTCTCCTGATTGGACCCTGACTGATGCAGTACTTATTCATTGAAATGGAAAACACACACCAAAAAAAAAAGAAATGGAAAACACAGGAAGAGAAATAAGTATTGAAAAGATAAATCCTATTTTGGACATAATGGACCTGAGATGCTTGTGGGACATCCAAACAGCACTTTCTAGTGGGAAGCTGAGCATTTGGGGGGGGGGGTCTGAAGCTCAGGAGAAGAACAGGCTGGAGAAATGGGCTTAAAAGTGAGTAGTGTTAGCTGGGCACGGTGGCACATGCCTGTAGTCCCAGCAGGATTGCTTAAGCCCAGCAGTTCGAGGCTGCAGTGAGCTGTGATTGTGCCACTGCACCCAGGCTGGGCAACACAGCGACCCCGTCTCAAAAAAAAAAAAAAGAAGTGTGTAGCCTTAAGGCCTCTAAAATCTTAGCAAATGAAGCATGTGTTATTTAAATGCCACAAGTCAGAGAGTCAGGGAGATAGATTTTTTGGTTAATTTTTTGTGTGTTCATATGTCTCATCAAGAAACCCTAAACCAATTAATTTGGATGTGTGTATGTAGCTAGCAGCACACTTCACCAAAAGATTTATGGTGATATACTGTGTATGTCAGGTAATGTTCTTCTATATCTGTTAATGTTTTCAAAGCTAAAGGAAAACATGGTTGAAAGAGCCAAGGCCCACATTAATACAATAACTCTAATTACACTCCAAACTTAGAAGCCTGATCAGCTGGAGGCAGGGGAGCAATTAGTCATATCAGCCACTCTGGATGTTGAATGGAATCTGAAAAACTCTAATCGATGTGCCAACACCCCAAGCAGCAGCACAGAAAACTGGTGAACTGCTTGAGTTTCATGTTATTTGAAAATGACAACTAGACACAAATACCTTTTGAAAGAGACCCAGCCTGATGTTTTCTGCTCTTTCTGGAGTGTGAACTTAGTCAACAAAACTTACCCCTTGCTTCACCCATTTCTCAAAAGTTTGGATCTACTGACCACAAGAAAAAAAAAAGGAAGTTCCATCAGCAGTTTGCAAAAGAACAATTTGGAAGAGAAATGTATTAAATCCTCAGGGAAATTAAACCCAAATAATCCAATAACAGCATTACAAAATTAACACTAGACTATGAATTGAATTAATTGCCTCCTACTGTGGGGAGTCTTGGCTACCACAGACCAAAACAAATGAAGCCAATGATGTCAAATGCCCCAAGAGGGGCTGCAGGCAAGTTTGATGTTAAGGCACTACAAGCGTTCACCCACTGATGTTTTTCAACTTTCTGGCTTATTCTAAAGATCTTCAAGATAGAGACAGGTCTTCACTTTGCCATCTCATACCTCAAATTATGTGTAGTAGGTTGGTGAGAGACGCTAGAGATGGCACACTTCTTGACAAAACACAGCAACTTTATGACTTTTTGTGAATTACCTCTGTCTGTGTCTGGTAGTAGCTAGACTGTTGGAAATCCATGGAAGGTCTTTTTTTCCTCAGAGAGTTGAAAGGACTGATGGGAACAAGCAAAGGTTTCTCTGGAGCCTGGGCAGCCTAGTGATGAGGCAGATCTTCAAGAACACCAGTCAGCTCCTCTGAAAGAGACTCACTTTGGCATTTCACTAAACACACATTTATTTCTGTAGATTCTCCTTTTACGATGGTGAGGTCAGTATGCCCGTGGCAATGCAAGATTACTTAAATAATATGGGCCCTGGGAGCAACAAAATTAGCGTGTGTGTGCTCTACCAAGCCTCAGCTAGTGGTCTGGAGGACTTTGAGGAGGAAAGTAGGATACAGCATCTTCACAGAAAGAAAATCGTGGTGATTTATGCAGTTTTGCCAAATAAGACCCACAGGGCAAATACAAACGGCCTTAACTGCCTCCAGCTTCTCCTGAGACGGCCAGTTTGTCAAAATGCCTATCAAGTATTTGCTCTTGTGCACATCCTTCACGTTACAGCTGACATTTACTCCTGAGGCTTTTTAATAACCAAACAGCATTTACAAAAAATTAATTCATGGCATTTTTTTGAGGTATTATGTGACTTATAATTCTTTTCACATTCTTAATTTTGTTTGACATTTTGAAAATACTATGCCTAACTCTTTTGCATGAATTTTTTAAAAAAGAAAACATAGCTAGCACGTATTGAATACTTTTTTTCCCCTTCCCTCAAGAATTGACACAAACACCAAAAACAAAAGACTTTTTGTTTAAGCTCATAGAAATGAAGCATTCTGTTTGTTTGGAATCTTAATTACTATCACCCCAAACTTCCCTGATTAGAAGCTCTTTCATAATGAGGAAAATTATTTTCAAAGTTAATGGATTTGTAAGCACAAACATTGCTGTCTTCCCAGAATGAATTACTCACATTTCTTACATGCATATTTTAGTTACACACTCTAATTAATATGAGTACTTAAAACGTGTGGGATTGATTTCACTGTCAAAAAAAAACCCTATCCTTTGTTTTTAGATGATATAAAAACACCACAATTTCCCTACTTGTAGACACAGGGCTGCACATAGAGACTTAATTTTAGATTTGGACAAAATGGAAATCATTTCATCAAAACGATTCATCTTATTGACTTTAGCCACTTTAAGCTTGTTAACATCAAACATCTTGTGTGCCGAATGAATTAATGATGTCCAATCTTCACAGCAAAGAAAATTATGACAATTATTCTGAGGTAAGTTTTTTAAAATCTATCTAACATAACTAGCATTAACTATGTAATAATTGTCCTAAGTCTAATGATTTTATAAAGACTAAAGAGTAAGTTAGTTTGTGCTTTGTTTTTTTGCCAAACTTCAGCCTTCCTACGACAGTGTATTGATATAACCTGTATTATTTAGCATGACAGCAAACAGCCTGGCCTCTCTAAGACAATTAAAGTAGAGAGTATGATACTTTGCAAGCATAGATGCATTAATAATTTTCAATGGACTCAGAAGTGCACATTTGTGACAAATATTTGCAGAAATAAGATCTGGATACGTTTCAACTGGACATTTGAATTGTTTTAAACTACAAATGAAAAAATACATTTTTATATTCTGCTTAGCAATTACAAGCTGGTACGTGTGTGGTAAATCTATATCTAAGTAAAAATGTCTATCCCTAGATGGTGAAACTGAAAGTTATTATTATTTTCTTCTTTATGTTCTCATATATTTTCCAAATTTGCTGAAATTAGTGTGTATTACTCATTTTACTGAAGTTACAATCATAAAACAATCATTTAAAAATCTTCATATGGACAAACTTTTATGGTAAAACTAAATCTAATTAAATATTCTCTGTATTTTAAATGGTTCCTATAAAGTTGGTATATTTGTGGTATGGTAACCCATAAACCAATTGGTTCTTTACTAAAAATGTAATTTATATTCTAATAAAAATACGATTGGTTTCTTGAGAAATGGTTTTAGATTGAAACTCTAAGGAAGTAAACATGAAAAAAAATTCAATGGGGCCTCCTACAACTGTACCCCAAAACCTGGCTAGCATCTATTTCCATGTATCATGTTTCTATCACTTTGGCCTTTAAAGAAGGGGAAACAAGGAATATGAAAAGGTAGTGGGAGGTTTCTCTAAAATCAAAATATAAAAATGTATAAAATATTTCATAAACAACATGAATCAAAAAACTGAAAGAGAATAACTGCAGTAAAATAAACTTTGCTTCATTTCCATACTTCATTATGTTCCCGCTGCTCCAACTCATTGCTATATTTACTATATATATTTTATTAATATTTTATAGTTGTCTTACAATAGTCTAGGGACAGAGAAACTAGATTGCTTTAAGAAGCTTAATACAAATTATTTATTAAAAAATCCTGCACATAAGAACACAAACTTTGTTTATAGCTTTAACAATCCTGCAGATTAAAGTCTAGATTTAAGTTAATTTGGGGTTTAAATCTATTGCTTATAACAATAATATATTATTGTAATGGTCATTTCTAATTATAGCCTAGAGAACACCCAAAAGGGGAAAAGGAAAGAAATCTCAATTTTGAAGAATTAAAAGATTGGGGACCAAAAAATATCATTAAGATGAGTACACCCGTAGTCAACAAAATGCCACACTCAGCAGCCAACTTGCCATTGAGATTTGGGAGGACGATAGAAGACGAAAGAAGCACTGGGGCAGCCAACCTGCCTCTGAGATTTGGAAGGAATGTGAAGGCAAGCATCTTGAGATGTGTCCCTAATCTGCCCCAAAGGTTTGGGAGAACGACAACAGCTAAAATTGTCTCCAAGACACTGAGTGATTTGTGTCAACGATCCACGCATTCACCCTCTGCCAATGGGTTACTTTACTCTATGACCTGCCAGCACCAAGAAATCCAGAATCCTGATCAAAAACAACCAAGGTAAATACTTGAAAGCCAAAGTGTATGGGTAGTTGTGTAGAGCTCGTCCAGAAATTTTTTAAATGACTACATCTTTTCAAAACTAGTTTCTAAGGAAGTAAATTTCTTAGAAGGAGAAAGGCAAACACACAAGGAACTAAATACCTATAAACTGAGAACTATTAGAGGGTCAGGTAAAACAAGTATGGCTCTAGGTGTAGAGTCATGAGATGGCTTTCCCTACACTGCATATGGGCATGAATCTCATTCTTTAGTCCATGCAATGACAGACTATTGTCTGATGTTTGACCTTCCAACATAAAAGTCTCACATGAGAGTGTTGTCCTCAAGCACAAAGGACACCATCTCAATAACCTAGGTCTCAAAGGCAGAAGGTTTTCTTCCCTAACTTTTAATCAAAATCTTTTCTTTTTTCTGGATCTCATTTTGTTAATACACCCTGTTATAATCATCCTTTGTATTAATTAATAAGTATTTATTATCTACTATGTACAAATCAGAATGCAAGGTACTACAAGAGATTTAAAAATTAATGAGCTACTTACTTATTTTCTAGTAGAGAGTATATGTTAAAAAAAATTCTTCTTGATACAAAGTAGAATGTGATGTGGCAGACTACCACCTTATCTGAGACCTTTTCAGAACACTCCACCTTTATTTTTTTCCATGGTACTTATCCCTATCTGACATATATTTAGGGTCCATTGCCTTTACTAGAATTTCAGTTGTGTAAATCCCATAATTTATATCCCAGTACCACATCTACCTAGAACTGTGTCTGCCATGGAGTAAGCCTTCAATATTTGCTAGAATGAATGAAATAAGAAAGGCACAATAAGGTCCTACAGAGGGTCAGAAAAAAGAGCATGTCTCTAAATATGGGAATCTGCCTCTGAAAGACTCACTGGAGGAGAGAGGTCATTTTCAGGCAAAGGGAAGCATATAAGCAAAGGCACAAAAGTAAAGTGAGCCAAAAACAGCGGAGGCTCAGTTTGGAAAGAGCAAAGAGTATGTGAAGAGGAGAGGAAAGAAGGTGAGGTGGATAAAGTCAGAGCAGAGCGTGCAGACATTCAGGGTGGGGTTGAGGACTCGAGGCATCATTCATCAGGAGAGGGAGAACCACTGACATTTCTGCTGAGGTCCTGGGAGGTTATACAGAGGCAGAATTTGGCAACTAATCAGCTGGTGGGAATAAGGTGGGGGTGAGGGAGAGAGATGACTCAGTGGTAAATTTTCAAGCCTGAGTGCCAATCACAAACTCAGCACCCCATCAATAGCTCATTTATTTCAAGTGCAACACAATTCAACTCAAGTATAATTAGGCAATTAAGATTATGGCTTGTATTTTCATATCTTCTTGCGTGCTATTGTTCTGATGGATGAGAACATTTTGTACTGCTTCCATTTTAGGAGACTGGTATTTAAGAAAATAGATGATGCAGAATTGAAACAAGAAAAATAAGAAATCTGGAGCCTGTCCCTAAAGATGGTATAAAGCTGTGGCCTGTAATCTACAGACAGCTCTGTAGTGAATGCAAGAAGGAAGATGGGTTATGTATCACTGATGGCAACTTTTCCTTGTCAGTACAGCTAGTATCTTGAAAGTTATTAAAAAGCAATTTAAAGAATACTTGTAATGAAGCTGAAATAATTTTGTCTGAATAAAAAGAGCATTGCAAGTTCTTAAGAAACCTCTGGTGAGAGACAGACAGAGAAAACCACATCACTACCCTATATAAAAATCATGGGCACAATTACACTTAATTTTAAAAAATTAAATAGAAGAGTAGCTTGTCAAACATTACGATGAAAATCACATAATTTAACAGAATAACATACTTGACAAATAAGTGAACAAGGATAACAAATCACTCACAAACATGTTTTTACACACATTTTTTTTCATTGACTCAACTGTTAGTGAATCTGTGATAGACTGAAATTTAAAACCTGACGTGTCTGTGTAATATTACAAGATAAGGGAAACTCTTAGAGTTCAGGGATATGAAAGAAAAAGGCAACTATTAGTGACCTCCCTTTGTGTCTCCTCTATCTATATCCAAAAATTTGCCTCTGTTTTATCTCTTTTTTCCTCACTTAACATTTCAAGTTTTTGATTTGCAGAAAAAAATCTGGCCACTCTTCAAGTAACAGTTTTGAAATTCAGTACACCACAACACAAATGTACAGGGATTTGACTTTAGGCCTAAGAATATGAAGTCCTTAATCAGATGTAACTGGTTTATTGAACAGTCTCCACTCCATAGGGTGCACACAGGAAATGGTTTTATTTTTCTCCCATCGTGCCCCCAGCTGGGCCGTGTTGAATCTCCCTGCCTTGCTGGGTAGAGATCCCTTAACAATACCCTGGACAGATTCCATAACTTGCTCGGTCACTTCTTGATATTAAAAAACTCCATCAAGTCCAGCTGAAGACGCCAACCTCATATCCAAAATAGCGTCCCCTCCTCCATTGCTGGCTGGGCTGGTGGCTGGAAGGACCCAAAGGGGGAAAGGGGCAAGGCCTGCTTTTCCTCTGTCCCTCCCATTTCTCATCTCAGAGGTAGGGTGGTGGGAGGGAACACAGTACACCCTGGAAAACCATCTGCCCTCCTACCTTCCCCAGGGTGTGCAGGTGGGCAAGGGAGGAGTAGGGTGGGGAGTCAAGAGAGGCTGTCTCCCCCCTCCATAAAAAGTTGCTGCTGCTACGACTGCTTTCTTCAGGAAGCCACACAGGGGCCGTCACACCACCCAGGTCACCGAGTGGGGGGCCTGGGTACTAGTTGATCTCTTTCCAACTACCCTCACCTCATCTGCACTCCCCCAGCCTCTTACTGCCAGAAAGAAAGGCTCCAACCAGCAACCTTCCCAGCGCCCACTTGAGGCATAGAAAATGCAGACATCCAAGCTGTGCCAAGGGCGGGCTGCAGGTGCCCCTCACTGCCCCCCATTCGTCTCCACCCACTTCATCCTGTTTAGGAGGGGCAGGGGTGGGCCATAAGTCTACTGCCTAAGCAAACAGCTGGTCAGAAGTAGCACGCCAGCATGCAGTCACGACCCCCCTCTCCACTGGTGGCCATCTAGGAACCCCTCTTACGTGGCTTTGGGGGCAGAGGCTGTCACCGCAGGCCCCCTCCAGGCCAACCTCGTCCCACTGCTCATCTGGGAGGGGCATGGCTGAGGTAGGTTGTCTGTGGCTCTGCTCTTAGCTGACCACAAAGGGGGTGTCTGGCTCCTGCCAGCCATGGTTTTCTTTACAACATGAGATATTTAGCACCTCTGTACCTCCAGATTTGGTCTCCAGTCACCAATTCTGGGCAACAGAGAAAACATCGTGCAACATCCTGTTACAATAATAAATAAACTAAGGCCACTTGGTCCCTTGATAATATGGGGAAATTTCTTGTCATAGAACATGGGTTCTTAACCTAAACCCCTGCATTTGTGGAAAACGTTAGCTGAATAAGCAAGTGTCAACTGTCCCCTATCTACTTGGCTTACTCTGTTCAGGCCCCACCCAGCTTCCACAAAAAGCCCATCGATGTAAGTCTATGCGGAGTTTGCAATTTTGCTGATGATTTGTGGGATCAGGAGGAGGGAATCACATTCTACCCCAATTCACTGGAAAAGTCTCCATTACACAGGCTTCGTCTCCCGTGTCTCTCATTAACTGGACCACCAGCAGGTCCCCTCCTTCTCTGCCCTCTGTTGCTCACCCCAGGGTGGCTTCAATCCCTGCAGTCACACAGAGACCCATGCTTGCTTAAATGTTCTGATGTTGCTGTTATGAAATTCAAGGCACCCCATTTTTTTTTGCACTGGGCCCTTGATATCATGTAGCCTGTCCTCCTTTCCCCAAACTCAGCTGCGCTAGCTCCTGCCACATCCAATTCCTCCCTGTGTTTACTAACCAGAGCAACTTCCATTTTCTACATGAAACCCAAGGCCCAGTCTCACGCGGGCTTGGAGTTCTGCTTCCATCCCACAGTGGGTGTAAACTATAACTGCATGACTTATGAGGTGTGGTCAAAAGGCACATTTATTTTTATGTCCCACTGCCACTTTAAAATATAAGGGGTGGAGAAGAGGGTGTGCAGAAATCTTCCACTGACCCTGGGCGGAAACTTACCCAGATGCCATGAACTTCACTGCCTTTTTTTTTTGTTTTGTCTTTTTTAGACAGGGTCTCTCTCTGTTGCCCAGGCTGGAGTGCAGTGGCGTCATCATAGCTCACTGCAACCTCAAACTCTTTGGCTCAAGCGATCCTCCTGTGTCAGCCTCCTGAGTAGCTGGGACTACAGGTGCGTGGCACCATGCCTGGCTATTTTAAATTTTTTTGTGGAGGCAGGATCTAGCTATGCTGCCCAGACTGGTCTCGAATTCCTGGCCTCAATAGATTCTCCTGCCTCAGCCTCCCAAAGTGCTGGGATTACAGGTGTGAGCCACCACACCCGGCCCACTACTTTCTTAAGTAATGTTAGAACTTTGGCCTCTCCAAGGCAAAAATACAGTCTCAATTCCACTGTGATCAACATTTCAATGTGCATTCCGCTATTCATTCATTCATTCATTCCCCACTCTTCCCATGCTGACGCCTGGGTTCAGAAACCGGAGTGAGGTCGACTTCTCTCTTCCAGCCTCACCTGCTTCCTCTCTCCCTGGCTGCTTTTCTGGACTCCACTGGGACAGAAGGGAATTTGGGATGAGAGACGAGGGGATAGACAGTTCTCCCCAGGCTGGATAGCCTCACTCTCAGGACCCAGCAGATGGTACCACTGACTGTTGCAGGACCCTCTACCTGCAACTCTGTTGTCTCCTGTGAAAAGTCCCCTCCCCAGGCTGGCTTCAGCCCTCAGCCCTGGGAGACAGGCACCCACTCCATACATGCCCATTTCTCTTCCAGGGGTCCTCTTGAGTAGGACTTGAAACCGCTCCAGCAAATCCCTCTCTGCCTATAACTGGTCATGAGCAGCTCACCCTCCACACCACGCTTGATCCCAACATGGCTGCCCTGCCCTGCCCCTCCCCATGCCTTTTAGCCTTTTTGACCATTGTTTCTCTCAACCACCTGGAACACATTTCCTCATCATACGGAAGCCCCTCCCTGATGAAGGGTGAGGGACAGAGTAATCCCTGACACCTGGGCATGGATACGGGTACTCACAGCAGGGTAACTCTCTCCAGAGAAATCTCTCACAAACCCAAATTCTGTCCTTTTGTAGTCTCCAAGTGAGTGAGGGAATTGAGGACTAGCTAACCAGTTTCCAACGACTTCCTTCAAAAAGTCTGCAAATGATGATCCGGCTTTGGAATGTTACATCTATTAGATTCTGGTGTTTTGGTTAAAACTACACTTTTGACATCCTTTGCAAAAAAGATGGATCTCTCCTCAAGAGAAATGCTCACGGCTGTTAAAATGATGTTTTCTCTAAATCACTGTACATATATGTGCATTTTTCTGGGGAGAGAATTCATAATTCTTGGGTAGATTCTCAAAGGAATTCATGACCCCATAAAGTTGAAGAATCACTGCAATAGAAGATTATTTCTAGAATTATTTTAATGTCTGATTCAATTTATAGATGAATACTGTTATCTGGTCATTTAAGCGCTGAGAACATAATGCCAAAACAATCAGAATCACTCTAGGAATTTAGCCTGAACTTCCTCCAAATCCTGGCTTTTTACAGTAGCAAGAAATAGAAGTGAGGTGTTGACCGTGCTCTTTTCTTCAGTGTGATTTCCCAGGCACATCCCACAAATATTCCATTCCATATCCCTTCTCCTCCCTTCAACATTCCCTTCCCTGAGGAAATTCCGATTGGATTGGTCCTAACCTGAGTGTCAGCCAGCCTGTGAAGGTGAGCGCAGTGCGGGGCCTTCCGGGGAAAGCTGGGATCCGACACACCTTAGACAGCAACGATTTTCATGGAAGGCGACTTTCATGTGATCTCAGGTCCACATTTCATACATCACACTATGACAATGACCTTGAGAAATACTAAAGGAAAAAAAATGTACTGCCTCTGGGACAAATTTCTGAGGGAGAAAAATGAAAGGTCGGTGCTCACCTAACTGTGACTGACGAAATGAAATAGGCAAGGAAGGTGGGTATGTTGGCCTCTGTGTGTTTGTTCCTTTTTTTCCCCTAAAGATCTTCTTGAGGACACTATGTGACACTCTTCCTTTGGAAGTTATATTATTTAATGAACATACCAAGCTACATATTATTTCCTGAAAATACACACGTTCACATTTATGAGCACTTTGTTGGGGCTAATTCCTTCTGCTCAAAGGCCTCTTTTCTACCAATCAAAATCCTTTGAGATGCAAGTCAAATTTGGATGCTGCTGCATATATTAGAAAACCTAAATAATATTGTTTTAGCCAAGAGAGACTTCTTTTTCTCACACAAAATTGTCTGGAAGGAAGCAGTTCTGGGCTGGTGTGGGAATTCCACATAGTCATCCAGGATCCAGACCCCTGCCATCCTTCTGCTCCACCATCATCCTGAGCACTGGCTCCACCAGGCCACCACATCCCTTTCCAGGCAGTAAAAACAACGGGTCAAGGCAAAGGGGTGCTCTTTTTAAGAAAAGCTCCTTTAAGGAGCATCATCCAACTACTTCCTCCTTGGCCACCCCAATCTGCAGATGAGATCAGGCACATTGCCCCAACCACTATTATATGGAACAAAAAAAAAAAAAAGGGTGGATACTGGGTGGACAGCTACATGGGTCTGCCCAGCCTCTATAAGCTCACTTTCTTGTTATATAAAATATCAAACATATTTTAATTGTTTTCCTTCACTAGACCAGGGTTAACAGTGGTACTACTGACATTTGGGGTTGTATAATTCTTTGTTGTGGAGGGCTGCCTGGTGCATCATAGGATGCTTTAGCAACATCCACCCACTAGATGCCAGTGGGACCACACTCCCCAATTGTGACAAACAGAAATGTCTCCAGATGTTGCCAAATGCTCCCTGGGGGGCAAAATCATCCCCAACTAGGAACCACTGCACTAGACTATTCTAATCATCTTTGTATCCCCTCCCCAGCTCAGTAACAATAGTGATTATTTATTGTTAACTATATTTGTTTTAACATTTAAGGCTATTTTAACCATTTCTGCTATACTCATTTTTTATACATGAGAACTGAACTTAGAAAGAACTCTCTCAAGAAATGGGAGCTAACAAGGGGTTCAGCCAAAGTCTGACTGACTGAAAAGTTTATGCTTTTCCTCTTCCATCCACTACACTGTTCACCACCAAACAACCACTCACCATCTGCCCCTCCAGCATATTAAGCATTCAGGAAACATTTGTTGAATTAAGATTAAATAAGAAAAAATGAGTGCTCTGGAGCCCAGGAATAAATCCTCAGTGTTCTATAACACTATATACAGATTTTGGAAAGAAGGAAGGGAAGGGTGGGAGGGGAGAGGGGAAAAGGACCCTATATTCCTGAAGAGCTTTAACTTAGCCATTCCTTAAGGCGACTACCTTTGAGCAGGTAAGGAGATGCCTACCTTATCAGTTACCAGCAATTGTAAAGGGTAAAAGCTGGACCATTTTATCTTAGACTCTCAAGGAGCAACTAATGAGTTTTGTTTTGTTTTATTTTATTTTTCTGTAGCAGGTAAAGTGCTACTGTGGATGATGAAATCCAACTGTTTCTGCTTCGGTGGCAGAACTGCAGTGGTCCAGAAAGCCACTGACATATGCAGTCAAAGCAAGTGGTGTGGGGAAAGACAGTTTGTAGGTAAACTTCTGCCTGGATAAGTCTTGTACTCCCTTGGATATTTACAGTCTGTTACAGATCTTATTCATGAATTGTGACAAAACAGTAAAGGAATTAAAATAAATCAGAAATAAATATAAGGCTGGGCACGGTAGCTCACGCCTGTAATCCCAGCACTTTGGGAGGCCAAGGTGGGAGGATCACTTGAGGCCAGGAGTTCAAGACCAGCCTAGGTAACATAGGGAGACCCTGTCTCTACAGAAAATATAAAAAGTAGCTGGGCACAGTGGCATGTGTCTGTCAGCCTGGGCAACAGAGACCTTATCTCTTAAAAAAAAAAAAAAACTAAGTATGCCCTTGCCCACTGGCATGAATTATATTAATAGTAGCTTTTTCCTCCCTCTTACCCTGAAGGATGTTCTGTGGAAAATATAATCACTTTGCTTCTTGGAGTCAGGCTTGAATTAGGAAAATATTATCTGGTGAGCATTTATCCCTCTTTATTATATCCAATATTTATTTCAATTTACTATTTATTAAGTAGCCCTGAGTTCCTGAAATGTTTATTAGATGTTGCACATTTTATTCACTTTTGTTAGAAGTATTTAAAAATCAGGGAGGTATAACAATAAGGCTCATGCTTTTTAGAGATGCCCTGACTCTCACAGACTCATATTATTTAGGAATATCATGTTTTTCACCAGAACATTAAATTTTTCCTATATTCTTTTTAAGCTTGTCTTAAAAGGAGATAATGTAGCCCTTTTTAAATGTATTTTTTATTGACGTAAAATATACATAACATAAAATTTACCATATTAACCATCTTTAAGTGTACAATTTAGTGGCATTAAGTACATTTCACTTGCCTTTTTACATAGTCTGGCCCTATTCACTAATTATACTCACACTATTAATACCTACATTACTACACCCAAAACTTTATCATTATTTTGGCTACCAAATAAATTCCTATGAGAACAATAAGTTTGGTGGTTTTTAGAGATGTCCTGATTCTTACAAACCCTTATGTTATTTAGGAATATCACGCTTTTCACCAGGACATTAAATTTTTCCTATATTCCTTTTAAGCTTGTCTTGGAAGTGGATAGTTGTTGCTAATCTTTTTTTCTCCTGAACTCATTTGTTACCACCCAACCAGGTTCATTGCCCGCTGCTCAAGAGGAAGCCAATACACTGAGACAGCAGGGTTTACAGCAGAGAAAGAGTTTAATATCGCAGGCGCCATGTGATGAGATAGGAGGAATTTCTCAAATCCATCTCCCCGAAAATTTGGGAGAAAGAGTTTTCAAAGACAGTTTGTGGGGCAAAAGGCTAGGCAATTGGGTCTGCTAATTGGCTGGGTTCTGGGCAGAACCACTGGGCTGTAAAAATTGTCTTTGCTGAGTCAGTTCTTGGGTGGGGGTCGCAATACCAGTTGAGTCAGTTCCCCTGGTATGGGCCACTGGTCTGGGTGGGTCATCCATTCCGCTGGAATGCAGGGCCTGGAAGGTATATCAAAAACTAGCCTTAGCGAGGGAGTAAGGAACTCTTATCTCCACAAAAAAAGAAGGAAAAAAAAAAACTAGCCTTAGGTTTCACAGGGTGATGTTTTCTATGGGGAAAGGTAAGAATCTTTATGATTACTAGCTATGTAACTCCAGAGTAGCAATTATAGAGAAGCAAACAAGGGAATAGTGGCTGGTTATTATTATTTTTAGCTAGGCCTGTGCGCAGAGTTTTAGGCCTTTACCACAGTTGTCGCCTTGCATCCCTTTATTGATGTGTAAAGGGCGGTTTCACTTTTGTCATCTCACCATCTCATAATATATTAGATTCACCTGGGATAAGAGCTACTGCTTCTTTAGAAATACCTGGGACAGCAAAGGTTTCTGTTAGCAGTCAGATATGGGGAGACATTAATTTCAGAACAGCAATGAAAATGAAGAGCTTGATTAGTTTAATTTTCCTGAAAAATGAGAAAGAGTCAACAATCATTCATATGCTATTTTATAGCACTTTTCTTTGACCTTCAGGGCTCCTACATATTCTTCCTAATAGCCCACTTTTACTTTGCTTCTCATCTGTTTCCCTGGTCTTTTTATATTGCAGTCAATAAAATTTAGAACCTTTGCACTTAATTTCTTACAATATATAATAATAATAATTAGTCAAATAGATGACCAAGGATAACTAATAAAAATAGTTGCTCATAAAATATATCATGGCATTTTCCTCTCATAATGTAACACAAATGTAATACATATAATCTTACATGTAGCTTGGAAATGGGAACTGTTATCACCCATTATTCTCTTCCTAAACATAGGAACTAAAATATGAAAGAAGCTAAACAGGAAAATAACTATTAGAATCAGGAATGGAATTAAATTATAACTAGATTAATGTCAAATTACTACTCTCTTTGTAGAAGTAGAGAAATATTATTTTAATCCTGAAGAAAAATTATCTCAAAATTTATTTTACTTCTTGCCAAATTTCTAGGCATTAGTATATTGTGGTTAATAAAACATAAAACTATTGTTTCTCTTTCTTAAAATATGCAACAATAGTAATTAGCTATAGCAATGCACCAACATAATTTTCAAACTGCTTTTGAAATATCATGTAGCTTTTCCTTTGTTATTTAAAGCACTGAAATGTAACCAATATTGCAAAATTACTTTTAACCACTAGAGGGCAGAAAATGCTCCACATTTGTACATAACTAATATTAAATTCTTAGACTTAGACGAAAACAACAATAACCACCACCACCACAAAAAGTCTTTAAGATCTTGTTTTATACTGTACAATATACTGTACACTTAAGGCTCAATAACCTTAAATGTTTTTAAGTTTTTTTTAAATTTTTTTATTTTTAATTATTATAGGTACATAATTGTACAATTTTTAATCATTATGGGTACATTTGATGTTTTGCTACAGGCATACAATGTGAATTAATCAAATCAGGGCATCAAACTGGAGTATCAAAAATTTTTAAATTTCAAACTAAAATGCAATTGCCTCAATTCAACAGTTTATAGAAGGCAAAAGTAAACATCTTTTTTGCATCTTAATTCTAGCCATGAGTTAAGAATAATTTATTGGCACCAAGGAATCAGTACATCCTCAAGGAAAGGGACAGCATTTTACACAAAACAAAACAGATGGCACCCATTGAGAATAAGCAAGATTCTTTTTACATTAAAATATTTGCAATGGAATATATTGAAATAGTCACCGAAGTTGCAAAGCTATAAAATGCTAAAACATTTACATTGGAATCTTCAATTTCTATTATGTATTTTCTTTTACCACAAGCCAACTAATTGTGGCAAAGATCTAATTGTAGCAAAGATATTTTTGGTTTCCTCTTAATTTGTGTTTGTGACCTAATTAACTTTTGTTTCCCTCCCAATGAAGCCATTTGCATTTCAGTAACTAAAGCATTACTTTGTTTGATTAGAAACCACAACCTCTTCACTTTTTCACTCTCATTAATTAAATCACATCATGGTAAATTAAGCCGTTTGGATTTCAGTCTGGGTGGGTGACATTTTAACTACTGCCCCTTCAACCTTCCCTCTCTGTCAATCTCAGCCATGTCCTACATCATAGGACAGCAAGGGGGCAATGGCAGCCGGCTGATGGAGGAACAGAGCAGGCAAGGAGCCAGGGGTCATACATCACCAAAAGCGGAGACTTCTCTGATGCATGAGGCTCTCTCTTGCCAATCAAACCTGATACAGCTTTTACCTTGTAGGTTTATGCATGACTTTACCCAAGATGCTAAATCATTTCTGAAATCTTGTTTCTTAATCTAAGCAAACCTGCTTTGTTCACTTTTCAGGTCTGTGGGCACTGTTCACTCTAACACTAATAAACATAGTGCAGCCGTACAGAAAAGCTGGGAGTGGGACGGGGTAGGGATGTCACTCCTTGTGGACTAGTAAAAGCAATGCACTTCTAAAAGCAGGACTAGTCACAGAAGAAACTTCTGTATTATTGCCTATTGGTGGAAGTTACAAACAGGCAAATTTGAAAGAAGCTTCTAACAATTATAGCTGCCCAGTAATAGACCTGACCAATATCAGCCATAGAAAGGTATTCAAGGATGGTTATACATCAGGAATATCACAGGAACCATTTCTGCATGGGAAGTGAAGTTTTACTAATTAGCTTCTCAAACCTTATAATGCTTCTTTTAAGGTTAGGTTTCTCTTTAACAAAGAAAGAAACACATGTATAGAGTTTAAAAATTCAAAAGAATTCTACAAGGCTTTTAATTAGAGTAACTATCATCCCAGTTTTCCAGGGACAGTTCTGATTTGTATTAGTCTGCTCAGGCTGCCATAACAAAATATGGCTTAATGACTAGGTGGCTTAAACAACAGAAATTTATTTTTTCACAATTCTGGAGACTGGAAGTCTGAGATCAAGATATCAGCATGGTCAAGATTCTGGTAAGGGCTCTCTTTCTGGCTTGTAGATGGCCACCTTCTCACTATATGCTCACAAGTCTTTTCCTTGGTGCAGGCACAGGGAAAGACAGCTTCTCTCTCTCTCTCTCTCTCTCTCTTTCTCTCTCTCTCTCTTCCTCTTCTTATAAGACCACAGTCCTACAGGATTAGGGCACCACTCTTATGGCCTCATTTAACCTTAATTACTTCCTAAAGACCCTAACTCCAGACATAGTCACATTGAGGGTAAAGGCTTCAACATATGAATTTGGGGGAACACAATTCAGTTGACAGCACAATTTTTACCTATTATCCCAGTGTAATTACTAATAGTGCCCCGTTTCACTCTCAAAAGTGTTCCAGTTGGATGAAAAATTACCATCCCAAGTCCTAACCTCATCTATTCCCAATTTCTATTCCCCAGAAGCAACTACTTTCAAGTTGTTTATAATTTCTTCTATTTGGCCCCAAACTTCTGAAAAACATGATTATACTATTTGCATCAGTTAAAAACTGCCTTTGAATACTAACTTATAGACCAGGGAGAAAAATTATTGACTTAAACAAGTAGAAAAGTGCACCTGGAAGGTAAGTTGTCTGAAGACTTATTCACTTGAAAATAAATTTTTCTACGTCTCTAAACTTTGTTGGAATTTTACACCCATGCAAATTCTCAACGAAGTGTGGGGATAAGAAAAGTTTCATCATTGTCGAGATATATGATACCTAGACCTCCCTTCAAAGTAGGATTTGCTGCCCAAGCTGTCAGCTCTAGCAGGAATTGCCTCCACTGCAGAGAGCTACCCGGCCCACAGTAATGCCTTCCCAGGTCAGCGGCATCCAATACCTGAATGAGGAAGGGGTATTCAGGCCATTTCCACCCAACCTGGGGCTGTTCTCACAGGCTGTGTGTGCCCCACACCTCCCCAGAGGGTCAGCCAAGGCTTTGTCAGGCCTTCATCACAGATGGACTTCTCCCCCAGCCCAATCATGCATCCTTCCCTCCCTTCCTCAGGTGTTGATCCATAAGAAAAATCTTTTGCCTCAAACTCCATGTCAGCATCTGCTTCCAGAAAATCCAACCTGCACCAAATAGGTAATATGGTTCAAAATTCAAAAGGTGCAAAGAGGAATATAGTGAAACTTCTCCCTCCCCCACTCAATTCCAGTTACCAGTTCCCCTGGCCAGAGTCAACCAATGTCTCCAGGTTCTTGTGTATAGTTCCAGAAATTTTCTATAGTATATAAGAATGTATGTGTATACAACTTATAAGAAAATATATAATTTTCTTTCATTTGTTACCCAATGGTAGCATACCCTAAAACTGTTCTGTGCCTTGTCTTTTTTTCCCCTTAAGATATATCTAGGAGGTTTCAAGTCAGTACATGAAAAGTATCAACAATAACAAAACCTATGAGATGCAGCAAAAGCAGATCTAAGAGGGAAGTTTATAGCAATAAATGCCTACGTTAAAAAAAGAAGAAAGATCCCAAACAAAGAGCCTAACATTATGCTGCAAGGAACTAGAAAACAAAGGACAAACTAAACCCAAAATTAGCAGAAGAAAGGAAGTAATAAAAATCAGAACAGATGGCCTGGCGTGGTGCCTCACACCTGTAATCCTAGTACTCTGGAAGGCTGAGGCAGGAAGATCACACGAGCCTAGGAGTTTGAGGTTGCAGGTGAGATATGATGGCACCACTGCACTCTAGCCAGGCGACAGATTGAAACTGTCTCAAAAAAAAAAAAAAAAAAAAATCAGAACAGAAATAAGTCAAATAGAGAACAGGAAAAAAACACAGAAAGAATCAATAAAACCAAGAGGTGTTTTTGAAAAAATAAACAAAATGGGCAAACTCTTAGCTAGTCTAAGAAAAAATGGAGCAGAATAAATATTTGAAATAATAGTCAAAAAAGTTCAAAAATTTATGACACACACCAAACCACAGATCCAGGAAGTTCAGAAAACAACAAGCAGGATGATAAGTACCAAAAAAGTCTACACCTAGGTATCATATTCAAACTGCAGAAAACCAAAGACAGACACTCGAAAGAAGCCAGAGGAGCAAAATTAAATTTTAAAAATGGGCAAAATGAATAAAAACATGGAGTATTACAAAACATAATTAAACTCTATAAAAATAATCAATAATCAGAAACCCCTTGGATGAGTTTAACAGCAAACTAAACCCAGCAGAAGACAGGATTAATAAACCTCAAGCAGGTCAACAGAAAATATTGAAATGAAAGCAGAGATGAAAAACAAACAGAACAGAACATAAGAGAGATGTGAGACATAGTCAAAAGATCTAGCATATCAATACTTGGAATCCCAAAGGATAGGAGAGAATTTGACAAAACCAGTATTTGAAGAAATCATGCCTAAGAATGTTCCAAATCTTATGAAATATACCAATCTAGAGATTCAAGAAGTTTAGTGAACCCTAAGCAGGAAAAATGAAGAGAGACATATATCTATGCACATAACAGTCAAAGCAGAGAAAAACAAAGTTATAGAGAAAATCTTAAAAGTAGCTTAAGTTAAAAATAACATACTATCTTCAGGGGAAAGAATACAAATTACAGTTGACTTCTTAACAGAAACAATGGAAGCCAGAGACAATGATGTGTCTTAATGTGTAGGAAAAACAGTCAACCTAGACAGTGAAAATAGCTTTCAAAAATGAAGGCAAAGTAAATATATTCTCAAAGAAACAAAGGCTTAGAGAACTCTTCACCAGTGCACCTACACTACAAGAAATACTAAAGTCTATTCTTAAAGCTCCAAGATAATGTTCCTAGACGGAAGCATAGAAATGCAAGAGGAAGTGCAGCACAGAAAAGGTAAGTATATGGGTAAATATAAAAGGTTATTGTCATTTAATGTCTTGTAAAGCTTATAACATATTTATTAATGGAAATGAAATCAATGACAATCTCAAACAAGGTGGGGGTTAGGGCAAATGGAATTAAACATTTGTAAGGTTCTTGCATTGTTCAGGACGTTATATAAGTACTAATTACTAATTTAAATAAACTATAATAAAGTAAGTATGTATTTTGTAATTTCTTGTGTCACCACTAAAAGAATGACACTAAAAGTTATGATAAAAAGGTTAATGGAGGAGATAAATTGAATAATACAATCTTAAGACAAAGGGCAGCAAAATAGGCATAAAGGAACAAAAAACAGATGAGTTAGAAAACTAAGAACAAGATAATAGACCGAAAAGTATCACTTTGGCTTCTGAGTGGAATATAGGTTGTAGATGGCAAGAGAGGAAGCAGAGAGACTAGTCAGGAGACTTTTAAAATAATACAGGGAATAGATAATAGGAATTCGGATCCTGTTAGTAGTAGAGATTGTGCAAAGTGACCAAATTCTGGGTGTATTTTGAAGGTAGATCTGATAGGACATGCTATAAATTTCCAAACTTTTTTCTATAGCCACTGCACCATTTTATATTCCTGCCAGCAATGTGTGAGGGTTCCCATTTCTCCACATTCTCACCATTGTTTATTTTCTGGGATTTTTGTTGTTGTTGTTGTTGTTGTTATTATAGCCACCCTAGCATGTGTGTGAAGTGGTATCTCGCTGTGGTTTGATTTGCATTTCCCTAATGACAAAATATGTTAAGCATCTTTTCATGTATGTACCACCTATAAATTTTTAATTTACTGACAAGTAAGCTGAGACTCAAAGAAGTAAAATAATGTGTCCAAAGTGATCAGCTAATATTGGGATTTTAAACCAAATCCAGCAGATTCATTCCTTCTTTTATACTACTACTTGGACTAATTATCAGTAAGGACCCTACGAGCTATTTCTTAACTTCAGTAGCATTTACTTCCACTCCTCTTCATTCATTCCTCATTCACTCATTCCTAGGCCTGACTCTAGACTTTGTCCTCACCCAGAACTACTCTGCCATTGATATCGTGAATTCAAGTATCCCAGACTCTGATCACAAACCTATACCCATTGAGCTTTCTCACAATTACTCTCATTGTACCTTCCTGTTCTCAATCAGGGGTTAGCAAACTATGGCCCATGAACCAAATCCAGCCTGCTGTCTGTTTATACAAATAATTTTTTATTGGGACACAGACACATCCATTTATGTCATGTTGTCTATTGTTACTTTCACACTACAATAGCAAAGTTGAGTAAGTGGAACAGAGACCATATAGCCTCAAAAGCTAAAATATTTACTGTCTGGCCCTTTACTGAAAAAATTTTCCAGGCCCTGTTGTACATAATGGAGACCATTAGTCTCTTGACCCTTTTCCCTCTATCCATTGAGGCTCCTGACTTCTTCCCAAATTGTGATTAATAAAACAAGCTTTGACGTTAGACTTCCTGGGTTTCAAATCTCAACACTACAACTTCCAAGCTATGTAACCCAGAGGAACTTATTTAAACATGCAAAGTAATTTATACAGTGCCCGCGTCAAGTATGCACTCAATAAATGCTAATTTTTTTGTTATTAATCTAGGTCTGATAGGACTTAACAATATTAAACTATCAAATCCCACAACTACCTTCACAACCAATTTAATACCCCAACCCTCTACTGCCTTGCACTTCTGACTCACTTGCCCAGCAAAACTCCAGATTTAAATTAATTCAACAACCTGATTTGTCAACTTACTCGCTACAGAGCCCCACATAGCTGTTCAGACTGGTGCACTGCAAATCTATGGTTTACAGATTCAACCGTCTAGCAATTTTTCTATATTTCATTGACTTGTCTGAGTAATCATACCTACTTACCTATCGAGGTCATCAGACTCAAATGAAAACTATACTCTAGACAGGTTCCAATGGAAAACAAAAACTACGCATACTGGGAATTTCAAACACAGAGGATTTTTTGCTGTATGTGTGCTTGAGAGAAAGAGGGAGAGCAAGCAGCTTTCTTGAGATGGTAGAGGCTGGATGTGACCGACTTGGATGGAACTCCTTCACTTCTCCATCCACTTATGAATGTTTTTTTCTTTTTCTTTCTTTCTTTTTTTTGAGACACAGTCTCGCTCTGTTGCCCTGGCATAGCTTACTACAACCTCAAACTCCTGGGCTCAAGTGATCCTCCTGCCTCAGCCTCCCAGCTGGGACTACAGGCACACACCATCACGCCTATAGAGACAGGGTCTCACTCTTGCTCAAGCTGGTCTCGAACTCCAGACCTCAAGTGATCCTCCCACCTAAGCCTCTCAGAATGCTAGGATTACAGGCATGAGCTACTGTGTCCAGCCCATTTATCAATGGTTTTAATAAAGAGGCATTTCTGACTTGCAGAACAAAACAGTCACCATATCCTTCCTCATTTTAGATCTACCTCTGCTCACATTTCCTGATTACGAAATACGATCACCAAATACAGGTATACTTCACTATGAAACAGGAAAATGACAGTATATTATCAGGTGATGATTTGTGGCCATTTATTGAAACAACATGCTTACAGTTTATGTAGCAGCTGGCTTACTCTCTTACATGTGCTCTGTCTATACAATAGTGAATGGCTTAGAGCTTTCATGAAAATGGTGCTTCTTGGTTCCACAAGACCTTTACAGTAAAAAAGACAGGTGACCTTGAACTAAGTTCCTCTTAACCTCAGTTTCTGTGAAATAGACATAATGACACTTCCCACAGGGTTATTGTGAGGATTAAATGGGATGATAACATAAGCCAATTGCCTAGCCAATATCTGTTACATGGTAGAGGCTCAATTATATCATTTCTCTCCACACCCTTATATTTGTACCTCTCTTTTTAATTCATTTTACTTGACAAGCAAAATTATACATATTTATGGTGTACAACATGTTTTGATACATGTATACATTGTGGAATGGCTAAATCAAGCCATTTAACATACGCATTGCCTCACATACTTATCATTTTTTTGTGGTGAGAACACCTAAAATCTACTTTCTTAACAATTTTCAAACACAGTCATGTGTCACTTAACAACAGGCATATGTTCTGAGAAATATGTCATTAGGCAATTTTGTCATTGTGTAAACATCATAGAGTGTACTTATACAAACCTAGATGGTATGGCCTACTATACACCCAGGCTATATAGTATAGCCTATTGCTCCTAGGCTACAAATCCATACAGCATGTTACTGTACTGAATACTATAGGCAATTGTAACACAATGGTAAGTATTTGTATTTCTAAATATAGAAAAAGTACAGTAAAAATATAGTATAAAAGATAAAAAATGGTACACCTGTTTAGGGCACTTACCATGAATGAAGCTTGCAGGACTGGAAGTTGCTCTGGGTGAGTCAGTGAGTGAGTGTGAAGCTCTAGGACATTATAAACTAACACTGTACACTTAGGCCATACTAAATTTATACTTTAAAAAAATTCTTTCTTCAATAATAAATTAACCTTAGCTTACTGTAACTTTTTTACTTGATAAACTTTTTAGTTTTTTTAACTTTTTGACTCTTTTGTAATAACACTTAGCTTAAAACACACATACATTGTACAGCTAGCTGTACAAAAATATTTTCTTTCTTTATATCCTTATAGCAAAAGAATATGCTCTAAGCTTTTCTCTATTTTAAAAAAAAATTTTTTTTATTTTTAAATGGTAAGTACAAGTACTTACCATTGTGTTACAATTGCCTATAGTATTTTGTTAAAAACTAAGACACAAACACACACATTAACCTAGGCCTAAAAAGGGTCAGGACCATCAATATCTTTCACCCCCACATCTTATCCCACTGGAAGGGGCAATAACATGCATAGAGCTGTCACTTCTATGATAACAATGTCTTCTTCTGGAATACCTCCTGAAGGACTTGCCTGAGGCTGGTTTATGGTTAAGTTTTTTAAATAAGAAGGAGTATACTGTAAAATAATGATAAACAGTATAGTAAATACATAAATCAGTAACATAGTCATTTATAATCATTATCAAGCATTCTATACTGTACATAATAGTGTGTGCTATACTTTTATACAACTGGCAGCATAGTAGGTTTGTTTACACCAGCATCACAACAAACATGTAATGCGCTGTGCTAAGACCTTACAACGCCTACATCTCACTAGGTGATAGGAATGTTTCAGCTCCATTAAAATCTTATGGGACTCCTGTTGTATATGTGGTTTGTCATTGACCAAAATGTTGTTATCAGGCACATGACTATATTCGCACAATTGACCCTTGAACAATGTGGGTTTGAACTTCGAGGGTCCACTTATACGCAAATTTTTTCAATAAATACAGCCAGCCCTCAATATCAGTGGGTTCCCCATCCACAACCAAATGTGGATCAAAAATACAGTATTTGTGGGATTCAAAACCCACATACAAGAAGGGCCAAGCTTTTGTATCCACGGATTCTGCAGGGCTGACTGGGGGACTTGAGTATGCGCAAATTTTGGTACACGTGGGGCTCCCTGGAACAAATCCCCTGGGAATACCGAGGAACAACTGTATTATTAACTTTGGTCACAGTGGTGTAACAATAGATCTCTTACACTTATTTCTGTCTAACTGAAATTTTGTATCCTTTGACCAACATTTCCCCAAGCACAGATGACTTAATAGGGAATTGGTTTAAAAAAGCAAAATGGAAATGCAAAGTAATTCAAACATTCGTAACTTCAAAAAGAAACAACTAGCCCTAGGACAAAGGGGTCAAAAAGAGAGGTGGTATTTCCAGAACCTAAGAGCTTGGGGGGGACGGTTCCCATTGGGTTGGTGCACAGATCTCCATGGGTGAGAGGTTTGTCACAGCTAATTTTCAGACCTCTGAGGAGGGGACACTATAGAGCCAGTGCTTAGACCTCTGAAAAGGGGACATGCCCTGGTGAGTGTATACAGGTGATCCACTGGCAAGGCCCACCAGATGAAGGGTGTGGAATAACTGGTACTCCCACTGTCAATGGATGTAACCTGGCTGTGGGCTGTTGTTAGTGCCACTGAGGGGCATAGCAAGGTTGGTGCAGGGGACTGCCAAAAGTAGCTGGAGGCTAGAGCTAGAGCTATCCACTACTGGTGGAGGCAGGAGCTGAAAGCAGCAAGGAAATCCCTTCTCCCCTCCTCTTGCCTTCCACACTCTCTCCCCTTGTGCCTTCCATTGACTGACTCTAATGGAAGGTCAGCTGGTAAAAGTCTAAGAAATGTAATTTACAGAATCCCTACCCTAGAATTGCAGAAGGATGGGCTTCAAAGAGAAGGTAATACATAAATAGCCAGCACAGTCCACTCTTCTGGCTAGTCAGTATCCATACACACATTTCTACTGATATTTAAATACCAATCCAATAATAATATGGCCTGCTTCCACCTAAAAACATGCCATTATTTTTCATACAAATGAGGATCCTATCATCCTCTCCCCAGAAGATCCTAATAGTCACCATATCCATTTCTGGGTGATGTTATTTCCTCTTCTAGATTAATTACAATCTCACAAAAATAACCTGTACCCTATATACTAAATTGTAAAGTCAACCACCAACAACCATCCTAATATAAAAATGGAAGGCGAGAGAGAGAACAAATTATGTGATGTATACAAATATATATGTGACAAGTATTTTAGTTATCTATTGCTGCATAAAAAATTATCACAGAGCTTGGTGGTTTTAAAGAACACCCATTTTATCTCTCTTGATCTGGTATGTTGGCTGAGATCATCTAGGCAGTTCTTCTGCTGGTCTCACTTGGGGCCCCTCATATGGCTGCAATCAGATGGCAGCTGAGGCTAGAGTCGTCTCTTTAGATGACTGAGATATTCTAACAACAGAGCCTCTCTGCCTTTCCATGCAGTCTTGTCACAGCGTCTCTCCAGCAAGATAGTACACTTATTTCATGGTGGCTCAGGGCCCCCAAAAGCAAGTGTTTCAAGAGGAAGTGGAAGCTGCCAGTCCTCTTAAAGGCTAGGTCTAGAATTGGCACAATTTCACTTCCACTGCATTATGTGGTTAACACGAGTCACAGACCAGCCCATACACATGTGGGAGGGAGCTACACACAAGCATGAATAGCAGGAGGTTGTTCACTGGGGCCATCTTTGGAGTCTAGTTACCAGAAGCTAGGAAGAAAATACACAGCATTCCTACAGTCCTGGTGTCCATCTATAACTCCTGAGGCTGGAATTGATATTTTTAACTTCCTTATTCTACCATCTATTCCATGTTCCCTCTGCTCTCACATAGTAGCAGGGAAAGGAGAGGAATAGATCCGAACCCTCGGTGGTAGTACCTTTATTGGGCTGCTGTAGTTTTCCATTAACTTTTATCTTTGCACATGAGCAAAAAGGTACCCCCCAAAATCCCAGAGAATTTTTGGAATCTTCCCTTCCCCTGCTGTACAGCAGCAACCCATTTCCCCTAAGTAACTGAGATCAATTGTTACAGCCAATACAGTAAACCCCTGTACTCTTTGCCTGTTGGTTCAGTGCATTGAAGAACCCCAGGTCACAAGCTACTCTTCTTTATTACACCACATTCACCTACCTAACAAGGCTGTTAGGCTCAAGTGAAGTAAATATGGCAAGTGTAAAATGTGGCAACTCTAGGTAAATAGTAGTTATTCTTTTCTGCTAAAACCATTCCCCTTCCCCAAAGCAACTATTTCAAACCTTCTCCACTTTCCACCTTATCATCTCTGTCGTCATTCTAAGCAAATCATCTGACCTGTTTACCTTTCTAAACTTCCTGTCTCAACCTCCTCCCCCAGTTGAGAAATTAACCTGCAATCCCACCCATCCTTATGTCTTTTTCTCCTGTCACAATGGAAAGGGTCTTAGTGAGGTAGCTATGGACTCCTACAGCAAGTGTGCTCACCACCTCCCCTAGTCACGCACTTACCTCACTGAATTATGACTATTCACTGCTCCGTGTCCTCATAGACTGTAGGTGCTGGGACAATCCCTGACACAGTCTAGGCAAGTGGGGACTATTTACTAAATAAGCACATTTTATATATGTGTGCATCTATGTCATGTCAATGTTCATTACTAAATGGCCATATAGTCCCTTAGCTACTCAAGGCAAAAAAAAAAAATTAGTATTCAAGTGCTGTTTAACTCATTTATAGTTTAAAGCCAGCAGAATATATATATTTTAATTGTCATTTTAGTAAGAAGATATATACACTGAAACCATTCAATTTTTTAATTGCATATTTTAAAGTTACTGAAAGAGATTTCCTAACACATCTTCCAGGCAAGGCATCAGACCCAAAATTTTTTCATTTAAAAAATACTCATAATGAGTCCCTCAAAAACTTATTTAATTCATTTTAAAATACTACTTTGTTAAAGGTCTCTATAACAGACTTAAAAGAAAGGTTATAGACCATATAATTCATGCTTTACATTATTATACTTCCTACATATTCTTTACCTGAAGATGAAAGGTCTAGCTGTGATTTGGAATGTCTGTCAACCCAGATACAGTATTCTGTGCATATATTATTTTCATTACCAAATTTCATCTTTCCTGCTTGAAGGATTCCTAGTGAAGTGAGGTGGTAAAAAACAGATCAACATGTCAGAAGTAAAAAGAAGGCAATCTGAGGCTACTGACCCCACCAGCCATGATATACTGAAGAAGTCAATCGCTTTGAGCATCCCTGGGGAGAAAGCTACTTTGTGTGTTGGGGTCACACACACATCACCTGCTGGCTGAGGTGGAATGAATTAAATCACAAAAGCTAAGAATAAAGAGTGTTAGTCAAACAAATAGACCCAATCCTGATAACCCTGAGAACTTTCAGATGGAGAAGCATTTCCAAAGAGCACAATTGTTTCACAGAGACCTGACAATGAATTTTCCTTGCCTGTAAATTTTATTTGAAAAATGACAAAGACAAAAATAATTCATTACATTTTCCTACCCTTTACACACTCATTTGACATAAAATTTTAGGCCAGGCACGGTAGCTCTCGCCTGTAATCCCAGCACTTTGGGAGCCCAAGTTAGGAGGGTTGCTTAAGGCCAGGAGTTCAAGACCAGCCTGGGCAACATAGTGAGACCCCATCTCCACAAAAAATTTTTTTAAACCTTGGTGGCATGTGCCTGTAATCCTAGTTACTCTGGGGAGAGGACTGCTTGAGCCCAGGAGTTCCAGGTCAGAGTGAGCTATGATCGTGGCACTGCACTGCACTCCAGCCTGGGCGAGGGACCAAGACCCTGTCTCTTAAAAAAATAAATAATAAATTAAAAATTTTTTAAAAATTCAAACCCACTAGAACTGGAGGCTATCACCACATATACTGGTCATTCAACCTGGGGTTGCCACAACTTCTCGGGTGTCACCACCATCCACATACATACATGGCTAGTGATGTATCTTCATCAGATGCCTCTGATTATATCTGCTAAGCTCAGTTATTCCTTCTGGGAAGAATCAAGCCATGAGGAAATGGTACTAACATCCAGCATGAGGAAAAGGTGAAGCATGGAAAGTACTGGAAGGCTGGGGACATGAAATGGGTTGGGCTAACGAGGAATTTAATGGGAGATCCTGGACACAGGAGAGCAGCAAAAGGGCAAAAGGTTAGGACGGACTTCTCCTAGAAACTGAAAAAAGAACTTCTACCAAAAATTGAAAAAAAAGATGGGTAAAGGTGTCAAAGATAAAATCCAATGTCACTTAATTCACAATTCTGTCTCCAGCAGGATCTTCTTGGTTAGACTTGGTGGGTGGTAACTACCTGGGAGAGGTGCCCAAACTGAGAAATACACCAAGACTACTGTCGAGGGACAAGAAGCCAAACTCTGTAAAATAATTTTAAAGAGGTTTATTTGAGCCAAATTTGAGGACCATGACCCAGAGCCACACCAAAGAAGCCTTCAGCAACTGCACTCGCTGTGGCTGGGCCACAGTTTGGTTTTATACATTTTAGGGAGATAGGGATTACAGGTAAAGCCATAAATCAATACATGGAAGGCTTACATTGGTTTGACCAGAAAAGGTGGGCCATCTCCAAGCAGGGGACTTACAGGTTGTAGGTGGGTTTAAAGACTCCTTGACTTGTAATTGGTTAAAAAATGAAGCTTTCTCTAGTGGCTTGGAGTGTTTTAGATAAGGAAGAGACAAGTCACAGGAGTTATGTTTGTTGTGTAAATTGGGGACCTGCAGGTTTGTTTTGCATAGCCTTAGGCCTGTTGATGAGTTACAAAGGATATCTCCAAGAAGGGAGAGGGCATGGTGCGGCATGTCTGACCTCCTCCTCTTGGCAGACAATTTAGTTTTAGGATATCCTCTTGGCCAGGAGGGGGTCCATTCAGTCAGCCGGTTGGGGGGAGCCTTTTATTTTAGTTTAGTTCACACTACAAATCACCACTGTGCCTACTCCAGTACGCCTTCCTTCCGCCACCAGGCAACACGCACTTACAAGGCGTGGCACAAAATGAATACCTACTGGTTGGTAATAAAAAGTTGTAAAATAGGCAGAGAACGGCAAAAACACCGTCACACCTCCCTTCTCAGAGGTGGTCACTCTCGTCCCTACCTTCTTCTGCTCAGTTCTAGCCTTTCACATCCAAAGAATAACCTTCCCACATCCCGCTCCTTTCTCGGCCATCACGGAAGCTCATGACCATGTAGGTGCAGAACTGTGGTTCGCATTCGTTTCTTTTGGGGTGAACTGAGGTAATCGAGGTGGAGCTAGACCTTGGGGACAGGGCAGGTAAAGGCCTTTGCCACGTCCGCACCCACCCGAGGAGGAAGAGCAGAGGCTCAGTTTGGGCGCTAACCCGGGGGCTGCGCTTGCAGAACCCTGCAGACCCCACCCTCGATCTGGCCGCTCTACCCCCATTCCCGCAGGGCGAGTCGGGGAGGAGGACAGGTCGGACGCTCCTGCCTCACCCGGGTCTCCCCTGCCTCCGTCCCCTGGACCAGTGCTCTTCCTTGCCCAGCCCACAGAGAGAACGCCCCGCCGGGGGACACCTCTACACCAGGCAGCCCCGGAAGGAGAAACTGAAGTCGCGGCCGCCGCCGCCAGAAGGCTCCTGCCGGGGGGGGGGGGGCGGTGCCGGTGCCGGGGGCAGGGTGGCGGAAGAGCCTATTTCACCGTCTGGGCGCCTCGTCCTCTTTCTTCACTTCCCCTCCTGTTTCCTATTCTTGCTGGTCCCGGAGCTTCTGGGCTCGCTTTCCCGAGACCTCTAAGAGCGGCCTGCGGCTCCCCGCCAGCCACTCAGGAGGCGCCCGCTCATCAGGTATGCATTACCTAGTGCCATGGTCACCGTCTCCGTCACAGGCGCCCTCGACCGCAACCCCGGCCCGCCCGCGGTCCCTCTTTCTCCCTCACCCGCACCTGCCAACAAGTGCCCCGGGGCCGCAGGTGCGGACCACAGCGAAATTCCACGCCCCGCGGAGCCTGCCAGCTCTGGGGAGGAGAAGCGGCCGTGCTGTCCCTTGGCGCTCCCTGGCTGATGTCCCAGGTAGGTCGGAACCCTCGAGGCGCCACTCGGCAAGGCAAGGATGGCCCGGAGGCTCGGCCTCAGATCCCGGGACCCTTGGTCCCAGCTACTGCGCCTCCTTGGCTTTCCCCCCAAGTCCGAGGGAGGGGTGGGAGTCTCACCCACGCAGTTGGGAGCCAGGAATCCCCTTTGGGGTCCCATTCATACTGCACCACTGAGTCTCCACCTCTCTGCAAAGGGATTCTTGTCCAGAATGTCCGAAGTCTTCAGGACAGCTCTTGATTCTGTTGGAGAACGAGTCTCTTTGATTTTCAGGAAGAACACGGGAGTAAAAATAAGCTGAGTTGTTCTTGAATAGTAACGGTTCAATTTGAGGCAAGAATTAATTTCAGTCGATGTCTGCGAAGTAGCAGGCTTGTGTGGACTTATAGGCTGGCCAAGTAGTGTTTTTACACGCTACGGAAACACCACTTTGTGGATTTGTTTCAATTGAAATTTACTTCCACGTAACTGAAGTCGCTTTTTGTTACTGATTTGACATAGAGTCCACACAAGGGCTTTGGTGAGTAAGGAAGCCCGTGATTTCTTTGCAGCGTTGAGTTGAACAATTTAGCAGTACAAAACATGTTTCTTGCCTGCCTTGACTCCCAAACAAAATGAGCCCCCCTTTTCTTTTCCAGATTGTGCCTTTTTAGCCAAGAAGCATGGAGGTAATTCACGGCAGGCCCTACTGTTGCAGGGAGCTTGAAGGATCTGACATATTGTCAAACACCTTTTACTCTAATGAATTGCACACTCCACTACAAACAACTACTCGCCCAACTGCCTCAGAGGACAGGTAAAACAAAAACTAGGAAAAGCAAACAAGAAAAAAGCGTTTTAATATATTAATGTATTTTTGTATGTGAGGAAAACATCGTTCTGGGGCTCTTCTGTTGATTACCTCATAGGGAAGGCAAAACATGACTTAACTAAACCTTAAAGTGTCTACATCTGTAAGGAACTCAATGAGAAGTGGCTGTGTACTATCAGAATGCAGACGTCAATTTCATCCACTACACTGTAGAAATCTAGAATGGTCAGTTACCTCATTTGGAAGTTAATCTGTTTTAATCAAAGATTTTTTATTTTATAAAGATTACCATAGTGCTTCCCTAACATCCCCTACTACCATCTGCTCAAAAATACTCCCAGAACATGTTGCTCATACTTGTTGAAATTTCTGCTCTACCAAATTCCCTATAACACATTAATTACACATTATGATTAAAATTGCATCTAACATTTAGTGATCACTTTGTGTCAGCACTGTACCAAATGCTTTGTATGTAGTAATCCTTTTAGTCCTCATGACAACCTTATAAATACTATTATTATCCCCATTTTATATATGAAACAACAAGTACAGAATTAATTTGACAAGATCTTAGTGCCAACTTTTTCTGTATTGTATTTACTTGAATCATTTTGAAGAAAAAAAAATCTCAAAACACTTGGACAGTAAAAAAGAAAAATTGACTGGTTGTTTTCTTGTTTTATGTTTTTTAAGTTCCCTTGGTCATATCTCTTATTTAAGGAGTCTTTCTATTGGAAATCAGACTTCTATTTGGAAGTCACCTACCTTCCAAAATGGGACACCACTACCACACAAGCAGTCCTTTCCATTTTTGAATGCTCTTGATTGTTAGATAATTTTCTTTCTATAAGAACATTCTTCTTCCTTGTAATTTCTACCTGCTGGCTCTGGTTCTTCCCTCTGAAGCTATACAAAATAATAATTCATCATCCCTATGCTAGCAGCCCTTCAAAGAGTTTGAAGATTCTTTTGGCCTCTCTAAGAGTTGTCTTTGATAGACTAAACATTGATTCTCACAGACTTTGCTCTTCTTTCTTCTTGTATCTGGGCTTTCACCATCTTGATCTGACTTCCATGGATCTTTTCCAGTTTAGAAATATGCTCTTTATATTAAAAAAGAAAAAGAAAGGTTTTTTTCCCCTTAATTATAAAACTCACACATGTTCCTTATAATTTAGAAACCATACAAATCCATAAAGAAAACTAGGGCTGGGTATGGTGGCTCACACCTGTAATTCCAGCATTTTGGGAGGCCAAGGCAGAAGGATTGCTTGAGACTAGGAGTTTGAGACCAGCCTGGGCAACATAGCGAGACCCTGTCTCTTAAAAAAAAAAAAAATTTGTATCCATTTTTGCAACAGAAAAATTATGAAATTAAAGCAATTTCATAATTATGAAATTACAGGAAAGAAAACCTCCATACCTCTTTTATCCAGAAATAATAACCAATGTGTTAACATCTCCATATGTGTCCTCTCCATTTTTTTAAAATGTAAAGATCATATTCAACATTTTTTTATATGTAAACTGCTATTTTCACTTGATTAAGAGGAATATTTTTATATTTGGGGTTAAAGGGCTCATGTCACTTCTACTTCTGAGTCAGTCTTTGCTGGCCCTGCTCCTCCATTGCTAACCTGATTCACAAGAGTGGCTGTCAGTCCTGAATTCCTCTTCAACTCCAAGAGCCGTCACATTAGGCAGAGTTTCCCCTGAGTCAAATGAAACCCTTAGCAGAGCATGTGTGATCTGGGGATAGGCAGTTGTCCCTGGCTCAAAAGCAGCAACGTGAGGTTTTATATTTGGCCAAAAGTAATCTGAGTAAGAACTTACGGTTGCCATACCTGATTGAATTCACTGTGCCCTCAAAAAGCACTCGTCAAAGGCTTTTCACTAAAATATTGATCCCTTCTACCTAAATGGCCCTATGCTTGGTTAGTGATTGGCTCCAAAATCCCTTAACTGGTATGAAATTTAGAGAAGCACCTTTGAGAAAACATAGCTTTTCATCAACTGATTATAAAATTAAACACAACATAAGGTCAGCTACCTATAAACTACAACAAGGTATTATTTGAAGCTATAGCTAGGTACAACCATGTTTCTGGCTCCTACTACCTAAAACTTGCTTTCCCTTTTATTTCATGTGAATTCTTTCCTTTCCCAATCCCCAGAATGAGAAAGCCAGGGTGATCATATGTTCTCAGAACCCTTCCTCTTAACTCCCTCTTAGAAAGCAGCCAGACAGCTTACAGAAGATTCTCTTTTCTCTCAGTGTAACTCACTGAACTGCTCTGGAAAGTGTCACCAGGATAACCATGGTACCTCTGCTCTATCATTGCTGAGGCTTCTTCAGGTGAGGGCCAGGGTTTGTGGCTCCCAACTCAAACCACAAGGTCTCTCAAAAGCAAAACAAAACAATACAAAACAAAAAGCTCCTGGTTTTTAGGGATTACCCTTCATAATGGTAAGGATGAGCAAGAGACCTAGCATACGTTAGCTCTCAGCAACTTAGTTTTCTAAACATGGATGTACCTAAAGGGATACCCTTTTTAAATATCTTGATTTATTTTGCACTAACTTGGCAATTTTGACAGTGACACAAAATCATTTCCTCACACCACCCTACTTTTTTTTCATTTCACAATAGGCAATGCAATCTAGCTCCGTCGTTACCCAGGATTGGTCTGTAGATAGGACTGGTCTTACATCAAAATCACCTGAGGAGCTTTCTAATAATACAGATTCCCAGGCTTGATCTGTAGATATGCTGACTCACTAGACCTGAGGTGGGGCAAGGAAATCTGCATTTTTTAGAAGTTTTCCAGTTTACTCTGAGAACTACTGGGCTGGCAAAAAGCACTGAAAACCACAATTATGGTTCTGGCTTACCTATTGATCAAGAGCAAGTTAATGGTTATACTTTAATTACTTTATTCAAGTACATATTTTAGAACAATTATAGTAGCCACTATTTTAGATAATCTCACTTGATTTCTTTTAAAAATAGCAAGTAAATAAACGGGTAGTATTCTTTTGTATTTCTTCCATCGAAAATTAAACAGTGGCCGAGGACAGCTATTCAAAATCATCACAGATTCCCATCGTCTTTTTCCATTCAGCTGACTTCTCCTTACCTCTAGCAAGTTCTCAAGCTCATTAGGCAAACAAACATATCAAGCTGGTGCCTTAAGAATTGCTTAGGATTTCACTATAGGCTCCCATTTTGTTTCTGGATTCACTTCTTTGCTTTCTGATTCTTGAACTTTTTTTTTTAAATATTAGTTCTCTGCCAACTAAAAAAATGAGGGTTATATTTGTTCCAAGTTTTCCTTTAATCATGCCTCCCAGTAATTACTGACTAAATTCAGCTCCCTGAATTTGGGATTTGATACTCAAAATTCCGTACAGTGGATTTTACAATGAAATTTGGTTCATCCATAGGGAATGTATCTTTCTCAAAAATAAGCATACAATTTTGTAGCTACAGATTGTAGTACCAATAATTTGATGATTATTCCGTTTGTTATGGAGATGTGTGTTATTTAAGCTCTAAAATTATTACATCCTAAAACTTCAAATTTTATTTTAATTTCATGCCTTCTATACAATGATGTGAGTATTAAAGCTAAGGAAGATAGGGCATGAGACCCTAAAATAAAAGATACATTTGACTTATTTATGCATTGCCTTTTATTTTAAATGGTTTTCTGAAACTTGCTGGTTTTAGGTGGATGCCAGCCCAGATGACTGATTAATATTTTCTACTGGCTCATCTTCCTGGGACAATGTAATATACAGGGGTTGGATGTTGAAAAATTGACTCATTTATGATTTGAATATAACTTTTACAAACTTAGATATTAAAGCTTAGGTTGTCATTAATCAAGTGTGTTTAAATATTTTTCACTTGTCATGTCCCCCAACCACGTCAATCGTAGTAAGAGCTGGTGGTGGGCTGAAAAGGATTGAGCTGAATGCCAGCATCCCTTCTACAGCAGCCCAAATCAGTGGTCACCGAGATTCTCCTTGACTAGCTAGTGCAGAGTTAGCAAACTTTTTCTGTAAAGAGCCAGATAGTAAATATTTTAGGCTTTACAGTCTCTGTCACAGCTATTCAACTCTGCCATTGTACGGTGAAGGCAGCCATAGACTATAGACAACATGAAAATGAATGGTCATGGCTGCATTCCAATAAAATTTTATTTACAAAAGCAGGTGGTGAGTTGGATTTGGCCCATGGGTCATAGTTTACCAACCCTCAATCTAGTGACTTCACAAGATAACACATTCCATTTATTAGATACATTCTATTTATTACGTGTTACGTATTCAGTTACATTAAGGCAAGCACTGCACTGATACAAAGGAAAGGGTAGCTCCACAGTTCATACCTCTTTCCGAGCTCTCTGCCATGTTTCTGACTGGCTCCCTGTTCTCACGGTATAGCCCAAAGGGCTTAGAAGGCCCCACAGGATATCGTCCTTGTTTCCCCTCTCACCATGGCTCTTCTCTACTGTGCCCCAAATTCCTGAATTCTATAGCAGCTCTACTAAAATAATACAAAATTCAACTCTATTTTCTCAGCACTTAAAATCCAAGAAAGTTCCACTCAAATCTTTACTCCATGCCTTGTGGAATTCCCCAGAATTTATCCAAATTCCAGGATGAGGATAGGGGTGGCACTTGAAAGTCTCGTGGTCACTTCTGACTTTGGGTTCCTGGTTCCACTTACACTGTTTCTGTTCAACAACACACCAGTTCAGATGCGAAACTCAGTTGTTCCTCAATTTCCTCTGAAGACCTTGTCCACACAGAGCATTTGTGAGCCTGGTAAACTTCACTGAACTGTTGGGGGGCCTGAGGAGAGTCACATCATGCCATACTACATATAACTTAAAACCCCTTATTAGCCATAACTTCAGTATTCTTAAAAGTTCTTTAACCCAGCTGTCACCAGGGTTCTCTCACCAGGTTTTCAACCAGTGCAGTCCCCAGCATCCTAACCACCCTGCTGCCTCCTCTCTTCTCCCTCTTCCTTTATTCTCCTTTCCTCTCCTCTTCCTCTCTCAAGAGCAAAAAACAAACAAGTCCCTCCCACTGCAGAACAGTGTAATCAGTCTGAGGTTGCTTGGGCTCCTACCAGCACTCACACTTGAAGAGTCTCCATGCATACACCAAAGGCTTAGCAAAATATTTTATCAAGCAAAAGTAGTCTCTTCCCTAAAGGGATTCTAAAGCCAACATTGTCAGGAATCTTCAATTCTATAACCTTTCTAATCTCTAGGCCTTTCTACATGTTATCCCTCCCCCACCCCACTATTTCCTCTCTTCCATCTAGATAACTCCTACTCATCCTTTAGAACTCATCTTGTGATTCCGTCAAGAATACTTCCACCTGAAAAGATTCCTATTTGTCCTGCAAAGTGTCTAGGGGCATACTACCGATACAGGACCACTTAAATCCAAGGTCAACCTTTGGGTGGATGCAAAATTGGCCAACTAGAGAGCTGGTTTACTTCTGAATCACCTTTAGTGTGAGAAAGTAAGCCTTTTAGGGTCCCTGTTTATTGTGGAGAATGTCTCCTTTTGATTCCTCACCTGGCTGATTTCTGTATCCCTCACCTTGCAAGGCCCTTAAAACAAATATGTAAATTTGCCAGAATTGGCACTGCCTTGAGGGCAATAGTGGCTTCTGTGTTTACCTTACTGGATTCCTATTTATCCTCTTATTTAGTACTCACATCCCTTTCTCTCTTGTCAACAAGACAGATTTTTTTTAAGATTTTTTTTTTCCTCCCAGCATTTTTAGTTGTTTTCAGGGGAAGTTTGGTCCAAATAACCCAGCTTGCCATTACTAGAAACTAGAAATCATTAAATCCTTCCTAATTAGGAAGCAGATCATTTGCCAGACATATTCTTAAGTGTTTTTCTGAGGCTCTCTCCCCAGCCAGAGAATTTCATTCCTGAATCATAGAAAGCAGTCCAGGAAACAAATCCATCTCTTTGGCCTTATTCATTCATTCAGTAGATATTCATTGAGCACTTCTTGTGTCAGGCATTGGGGCAAAGCATGGTTACAACAGTGAACAAGATAGAGTTCCTGCCCTTCACTCCTTTGTTAAGAACAAGCAGAGAAAATCACCTGGGCTACCAGATTCAAGATGAGACCAAGCCCTACCAGCCAATTTAGGAAACTCCCCTGTCTTCAGTCCACTGAATAATACCGTTGTAAGGGTTGAGATATAGAGACCTGATTACTAAACGGTACTGCTGAATAGGACAGTGCTTCTCTTATTGAAAGATTGGCACTTGTCCTCGAGGCCACATCAGAAGAAGGAGAACAAGTGGTTTGTGGAGAAGGAATGAGAAGTTTATTACTTTGCCGGCAAAGGAGGAAAAATGGTAGAACTTTGAGTCTCAAAATCCAAATTTCCTGAACATAAGCAGAAATACAGAGCTTTTAAAGGGAGAGCCCCTCAGTTCTAGGCTATTGTGATTGACTATTTTAATCGTCCCATCTCTGCCAAAGACAAAGCACCACCTAGGCCCACCTGGGGGGCTGGCTCCCAAAAAGAGTGGGGGAGGCTTTAAGGGGACAGAAAATATATTTGCCATTTTTTTTTCAGGCCATTCCCTCTGTTACATATTCCCCACTCTCAATTTTACACTTCCCTATCTATGGGAGGAGGGGCGACTACTCTGTTACACTTCTAAAACTTTAGCATGCATAAGAATCATCTGGAGGGCTTGTTAAAACATTACAGGGCCCCATCCTCAGAGATTCTGATTCCTAGGTCCTGGGATGAAGCCTGAGAATCTGCACGTCTAATGAGCTCTTATGCAACTAGTCTACAGACCACACTTTGAAAACCATTATCATAGGAGCTCTAGATAGAACTTAGGAGCAAGTAGGCCCTTTATAGTGTTGGTATTATTCCTTTACAGTCTCTTTACTTTTGAAAATCAAAAGTTAATCTGTAGCCAAGACCATTCAATGAGGAAGAAGCCTTTTTCAACAAATACTGCTGGAACAACTGGACAGCCATGTGCAAAAGAGTAAAGTTAGAACTTTATCTCACACCATATAAAAAATTAACTCATTGTAAATCAAAGACCTAAATGCAAGAGCCTAAAACTATAAAACTCTCAGAAGAAAACACAGAGGTAAATCTTCATGATCTTGGATTTGGCAATGTGTTCTTAGATAATGATACAAAAGCACACAAAACAAAAGGAAAAATAGATAAAATGAACTTCATCAGAATTAAAAACTTTTGTGCTTCAAAGGATACTATGAAGTGAAAAGAAATGCACAGGACAGTAGAAAATATTTGCCTATTATATCAGATAAGAGACTTGTATCCAGGATATATAAAGAACTCTTATAACTCAAAAATAAGACAAATAACCCAATTAAAAATACAAAGGCTCAAATAGATACTTCTCCAAAAAAGATATACAAATGACCAATTAGAACATGAAAAAATGCTCAACATGATTAGTCATTAGGGAAATGCAAATCAAAACCACAATGAGATACCACTTCACACCCACTAGAATGGCTATGATAAAAAAAATGTGTGTGTGTGTTTTAAGACAGGGTCTTCCTCTGTTGCCCAGGCTGGCGTGCAGTGGCACATTCATAGCTCACTACAGCCTCAAACTCCTGGGCTCAAGCTTTTCTCTTGCCTCAGCCTCCCAAGTAGCTGGGACTACAGCCCCACGCCACCACACCCAGCTGATTTTTTAAATTTTTTGTAGAGACAGGGTCTCACTATGTTGCCCAGGCTGGTCTCAAACTCCTGGCCTCAAGCAATCCTTCTGCCTGGGCTTCACAAAGTGCTGGGATTACACATGTGAGCCACCACACTGGCCAGTAAAAAAAAATTTTTTTAAACAGAAAATAACAAGTATTGACAAGGATGTAAAGAAATTGGAACCCTCATACAGTGTCGGTAAGAATGTAAAACGGAACAGCTCCTGTAAAAAACAGTTTGGCAATTCCTCAACAAATTAAACATAGAATTACTATATGACCCAGTACTTCCATGCCTAAGTACATTCCCAAGAGAATGAAACAGGTATTTGAACAAAAACTTAAACATGAATATTCATAGAAGCATTATTCACAAGAGCCAAAAGGTAGAAATAATCCAAATATCCATTGATTGATGAATGGATAAACAAAGTGTGATATACATGTATGGTGGAATGTTATGCAGCCATTAAAAGGAATGAACTACTGACACATGCTACAACAGGGGTGAACCTTGACAACATAATGGTAAGTGAAAGAACTGCATCACAAAAGAGTACGTATTATATGATTCTATTTATATGAAATGTCCAGAACAGGCAAATCTATAGACAGAAAAGAGATTAGTGGTGGCTTAGGGACAGATAGGTTTAGGGTAGGAGGCATAAGGGGTGTGGCTTAAGGATATAGGGGTTTTTTTGACATGATGAAAATGTTCTAAAATTGACCATGGTAATGGTTGCACATACCTGTGAATAAACTTAACAGCCATTGAATTGTATATTTTAAGTGACTTAATTGTGTGGCATTTGAATTATATCTCAATAAAGCTGTTTAAAAAAATAAACACACTACAACTGTTGGGAAAAAAGATAATGTCTAGGTCTTCAAGAATTTAACCTCATTCCTTCTGCAGTCCCATGATGCCTAAATAACCAGTATCTATCATAATGTACCCAACATTGAGAATTCTGTGTTCTGAAAATGTGATCTAAAAAGACCTATGAAGCACTAGGAATTTTATGCAGTTAAGCATATGTTATGTTGCTGAAGCTGTTTAAAAAGGTCTCTGTTCTTTCACAGGTATCGGGAATTAAGGGAATCACTGCAACGATGTAGGCTTCCATGGGGCGCTGAAAGGGAGTATGGTGGGATGATACCGATTTCACTCCCCGAGGAACACAGGCCAAAATTCGAACCTCCTCGCGCCATGGGCAAAGGACATCAGCATTATGGATTTGGGGGAGACACCTGGCCAAGGTAAATAAACTTTCTGCCATTGACATAAAGTTCTTTATTATCCATTTTTCTTTATTTCTATTGTGAGTCTTTTGTTAACTGAAAGCTGCCTCTAAACTTATTTCTTTTACTATTTATGAAGAGGCACAGATGGAAAAACTGATTTCTAACTGTGAAATCAATAAAAACCCTGTGTTTATGAATGGTTTTTGCTGTCCTTACAGATTTTAAAGTATTGTGATCAGAAACTTTGATTAATTTAATTCTCTCACTTATTACATCTTATCTAAAACTTAGTGGGAATATTCCTGAGACAGAGAGAGAGAGAGATTAAATTTAAGATGCTTTTACTTGAGCAAAGAGCTGGCCTAATTTGTACAGATGTTCTTGGTTGGGGAACTTTTGATTTGTAACTTGTTCATCAATATTATAGTCATTAGAATCTGCCAGGCATTGTTTGCAAGTATTAAAATACTTCAATAATAATTTATAAATCTTACAGTCACTCAGCAACTCTATTCAAAACAGGTTAAAATTGAAGAGAAAGCAAAAAACGTCTGAGCAGCAAATGTCACATTAAGTATTTTCTAAAAATTATGGAATTTACTCAGAGCAGAATCTATCAAACCTTGGCACAGAGCCTATTTACTCCTGATTTATCTAACAATCCTGATTACCTAGTTTACTAACAATCTAGTTAACTTGTGTTTTGTCTTAAAGCAGGTAAAAGAAATAAATTAGGAGCTAGAAAGAGAAACATTAACAACAGGGACGTGTGCCGCCGATGACCTTCTCGAAGCTTCAGTAAAGACATAAAAAGCAGACAAATGAAAAGGCCTAAAAGTCAGAGGCCAATGGGAAAGATTCAGACATTAACACACATTATAGATAATGAGGACCTCAAGTTCATTCATTCATTCAACAGATTTTTTTAAGTCCCCACTCTATAAAACTTACTTTCTAATATGATATAAATTTGTAACATCTTTGTAAAGTAGATGTTGTCATCCTGGTTTCACAATGAATAAACAGAGACCCAAGAGATTCAGTACATTTCCTTGGGTGAGACAATTATGAAGTTGTGGAATATGGATTTGAGTCCAGATTTGTTTGACTCCAAAATCCAAGTTCTTTTCATCTGCTCACTTTATTTATTCATCCATTTATTCATTTATCTATTCAGTAGTTTGAGTATAGCAAGCATTGTTCTAGAGACTGGGGGTATGGCTCTTTATGGAGTTTACAGCTACTGTGCATCCAAATTAGTATATTTTTTAAAATTCACAGTATTTTATAATAATTAGATATATTCATACAGAATTCCAGTGTGTATAAAGAAAGCCAAAGACTAATTTCTTAAGGGAAATCCAGTTTGAAATAAGGTTTGTGTTTGATCTCCTACTGAATGCTAGCTCTAAGACACAGGGACAGGCAATGTTTGCTCTGCTTAGAATGCTTGGAATGCCAGTCACCACCTGACTCAGAAATGTATGTTAATGTATTCTGTGTTCTTCACGCCATTGTATGTTAAAAGTTATTGTTTTAGCATATTTATCTCTTAAAAATACATTTAGGACAAAGTCCTATCTTCTGATATAATACACATCACTTGGCAAACCGCTACAGAATATGTTTTATCTTGTTTCCCAACAAGGAATAACTTGTATTACAATATTTTTCTTTCTCCCTGAAAAGAGCCTTTTTTTTTTGTAGCATTGTTTTTTGTTTTTGTTTTTGTTTCCCTTTTATTTCAGAATATTATGGGAGTACAACACTTTGGTTATATATGTTGCCCATGCACTGCCCATGTCAGAGCTACAATCGTGGACATCCCCCAAACTGTGCACCCCGCACCCATTCAATGAAAGTTTTCCCATCCCCTCCACCCCCCTCCCACCTGCCCACCCCCTGATGAATATTATTATTGCCATGTGTGACATAAGTATTGATCAGTTAGTACCAATTTGATGGTGAGTACCAGTGGTGCTTGTTTTTCCATTCTTGTGATACTTCACTTTGAAGAATGGGCTCTAGCTCCATCCAGGATAATACCAGATGTGTTAATTCACCGTTGTTTTTTATTGCTGAGTAATACTCTATGGTATACATATACCACATTTATTAATCCACTCGTGTATTGATGGGCACCTGGGTTGTTTCCACATCTTCGCAATTGTGAATTGTGCTGCTATAAACATTCGCGTGCAGATGTCTTTATTGTAGAATGTCTTGAAGAGAGCCTTTTAAACAAAATAACAGAATTTTTCCAGCTCTCTGACAGGTCAAGCCTCATCTAGTTCATATAAAATCTGGATTTTACAGCCACACCCTACCACCTTCCCTGGAGGGGATTTTCAGTGGGGTTTTGTGGTGCCACACACTCACCCCACTCCTCGTGGGGAGCAGGCTCACTCTGTTGCTTCACCAACCCTTCTCTATAAGACTTTGGAAATTAAAAATACTCCTTAGAGAAATGTCTAGGTGAGACATCCTACAGTATGTTGTCTGAGGTTAAAAGTGCATGACTTACTAAAGGAAATATAATTATCTGTATTTATGTATATAAATTCCAATGCAATGTCAGTGTCATGCCATGTGGGACATCACTGCCCCTCTGACTCTTCCTGACATAAATATATCTAAGTTAAACTCTTTTAAAGGAACTTTAGCAATATTTACTTACCCCCAATGTGCAAGTTTTAGAAATTCTAAATGAGGATAATCATCACTTAAATCAGCGTTCGCTCACTAAAAGAATAAAGATCCCAGCCAGGCACAGTGGCTTACACCTATAATCCCAGCAACTAGGGAGGCTGAGGCAGGAGGATCGCTTGAGCCCAGGAGTTTGATGATGCAGTGAGCTACGGTCATGCCACTGCATTCCAGCCTGGTCGACAGAGCAAGATCCCGTCTCAAAAAAAAAAAAAAAAAAAAAATGAAGTCACAAAGTAATGAAAATTTATAACTTAGTTTTTACTTCTATAAACATTTCTTTTTATAAGTTTGGTGAGGTAGCAAAATTGTCACTTTGTCTAAGAAAAAGGAAATGGATTCTTCCTCTAAGGTACTGTCAAATGGTAAAAAGCTTTTAAATGGATATATAATGTTCTATGAACTAAAGAATACTTTGAATTTCTTAGTAACTAGTACTCTTTAATAATAACAATAATAAATACTTAAAAGTTAATATGACAACATGAAGAGGCAGCCAAGGAAAGAAAATTCTATGGAGTTTATTCCAGGCCCTAACTTAATGTTCCCCAAGGGAGCATTTGGAGCAAGACAGTTCTTTGTCTCACATATTGCAAGATTTTTAGCATCCCTGGTTCTTTACCTATAAGTAACAGTAGCATCCTGAATTCATTGTGACAAACAAAACACATATTTCCATGCTCTGCCTGGAAGTGTTGGGGGCACAGGGGAAGCCACACTATTGGTTGAGAGGCATTATACCTAACTCCATCCCCACATTCCAAATGCATATTGAGGCAAGGTGTGCCTACAAAATCCTGAGAATTCTCCAATTTGAAGATAAGATTAAAAGAATGAGTAGATCATCCTATTTGAAAGGATAAACTCTAAAAACTTTCTTTATAAATTAAATTAAGATTTTATAGTGAGCGGGGTGGTCAAATACATATATTAATATTTAATAAGCTTTAGGAGGAGTCATGAATATTTACGAAAAATGGAAAGTATGTGCATGCATAATTGTGCTCTCTCTCTCCCATCCCATCATGGCTGGGAACTCAGTTTTAAGGTGTTTTTGGGGTCTGCTTGGCTGAGAGGGGTCCATTTAGTTAGCAGAGGGCTTAGGATTTTATTTTTAGTTCACAGGGGTTTATCATTTTTTCTTTCATACTTGAGAGTCAATATTATCTAAAAAATAATGACTCTCACATGCTAACTGTTTTCAAAACTTTTTCTTAATTTTATACAGATCTGAAGGGTCTATGTAATGAAAAGATGCATATCTATAGTTTAGGAATTCCTTCAGTTTTACTTTTTCATCTGTTAAGTGCTAATAAAATTCAAAATTTTTTATTTTCTTTTAAAAATACCACAAACTTTGATCCTACACTTGCAACTGTAGTTCTGACTATAGCTGTCCACCTTTCCATTCTTATTTCCTTATGTCTATTTTTAGACAGAGATATATAGAATCATATTATACATGGTGGTGTTTGTGTATATTTTTCTATAATTACTCAAACTTTCATGAGGATGTGTCACTTCCATAAAAACAATAAAATAATCTCTTTTTAAAGCAACAGCATTTATCAAGTACTTCTGTATGCCACGCAGTATGCTAAGTGCTTTATGGACATCTCATTTAAATTAAACTACTTTTGTTTTTTTTAAAGTTCATTTTTCCAGTAAAACCACTTGTGTCCTTTTTAAACTTAAACTTTAATTGCACAAGTTATTCATTTTTATGTGTTAGGATTTTTTTGTTGCAAACAACAGAATCCACTCTGGCTAGTATACGAAGAGCAGAATTTATTAGAGGATGTTAGATTATCTCACAAAATGCAGGGAGGCCGGAGAAATAGGCTGATTGCTCAGCTTCCAGGAATAGTAGCCAGACTCACTCCCAGGACTGGCCTCATCCAGGGGAAGTGTCTCTCTTAAAACTGGACATCTCTGCTGCCACCTTATTAGCAGTGTGGAGGCCCTCACATGAAGCCTGTGTTGTCAGGCTACTCACATTCAAATCAAAATCTAGTGCAGATGTGGGTGACTGGCAGAATTTAGAGCACAGCTGCTAAGAAGGCCAGGAAGTGAATTTCTGGGTTCCACCTGGGGAAGTGTGGTATTCCAAATGTGGGAAACTAGCAAAATCTAGAGAGGGTATTGTAAAGATGTTAGTTAGTCATGAGTGCCAGTTGACTTCACTATGAACAACAATAGCAACCATAATACATGTTTTTCTATTCAACATGTGGTCCATGGACCAGCAGCATCGGTATCACTTAGGAAATGGTGAATGCAAAATCTCGGCCTCTGTCCCAGATTTACTGAAACAGAATCTGCATTTTAACAAGAGCCCTCAGATAATACCAACGTGCAGCAAAGTTTGAGAACTGCTTCAATGTAAGAAAATGCAACAATTGTTCATACAAATGACAATGCACTCCCCTCCCCAGAAGGGGAGATTCATTAGTTCCTGCATCCAGCTCCAAGTGTTCGTTCCTCTCAAGTTCAGTTGTAATCTTGTCCTGATAGTCTAAACCTATGCACTTTAATAAAGTTAACCATCACCAACACACTCTGTATGAAAAAATAAGGAAAAGGGAGAGGAAAAAAAGAAAAGTAGTTTATATATAAAATTATGTAAGACACAGCAAGGAAGAAAATATGGGAAATGACTATGGTCCTCATTTCTGCAACTGGTCGTGAGGCCACTGTTGGTGTTATAATTTTCTTCCTCCACTACCTATTCCAAGTTCCCTGCCCTCAGCCAATACCTGAGCTGGTAGGAGGTCATTACTTGGTAGAACAACCCAAAATTTTCTTTGTGAGAGATCTAAGCTCTCGGTGGTTCTGCCCGTGTAAAGCTGCTACAGTATTCTACTAACTTTACGCCACTGGAGACAATACTAGGTGTCCAAAAGGTTCTTCAGGTTCAAGAAATCCTCCTTCCCCCCATCATTGTATTGCAGGAGTCCTCTGGCCCTTGATATTCAGGATCAGTCATTCCAGCCTACTAGGCATAATCCTTTCTTGCCTGTTTTATCCAGAGTCATAAGGAGCCCAAAATTACCACATCATCATCAGTTCAGCTTCCAATGCAGTGGGACCATTGTTGCGTCCCTTGATGGAAGCAATTTTCCCTTGACCTCTAAACCAGCAAAGCTCAAAGTGGCTGAGGAGGAAATAAATTCTCTCAAGTGTAACAGTAAATATAACAGTGAGAGGCATCGCTTCCATTTCCACCCTTTGCTTTGGTTTCTAGACCATGCATTCTGGCTACGGGGGAACCTAGTTACTGGTCACTGGTTCACAGCATATGCCACACTCTTTAGGACAATACTCAGCCATAACTAAACCTTCAGGAGGCCATGCTAACATTTTGTAAATATGGCAAACCCTTTGAAGTCAACCAACCACTGCCCAATTTCTTTTGTGGTAAATCAAGCTCCTTAGTCAAAAGTAATATAGTTTAAGACGGCATGGCAGTGGATAAGACATTCAGTAAGTCCACTGGTGATGTTACTGGCAGGAGCATGGTGAGAAGGGAACGGAAATCCATGTTTTGAAGAAGTGTCTAGTCTTGTGTGGATAAATTATCTTTTTCATGATGGAAAGGGTCCAATGCAATCAGCCTACCACCAGGTGGCTGATTAGTACACGCAGGGATAGGTCACCCCACTAAGTGCTTAGGGTTGGTCACTTCTGCTGGCAAACTCAAACGTGCCAATAGCCAGGTGAGTTTGGGTGTGGGGAAGTTCATGTTGCTGAGTTCATATGTAATAACTTCTGCCCTGCCCCGCATGATAACTCTGTTATGAAGCCATTAAGCAAGCACAGAATTGACTGAAGAAAACCTGGCATCCCAGAGTTGGTCACTTTATCTACCTGATTATTAAGGACATCCTCAGTTGTAGGGTACAAATAACCCTCACACTCCAGGGCCATTCAAAGGCTGGGAATCCACGTTGGACATATAAGACAGATAAGATTCACAGCACACTCACTGTACACATATAGGCTGGGTGTTCAAAAGATATTGGGCAGCCACAAGTGACAATTGAGCACAACATATATGAGAACATTACAGATAAGGTGTAGTCTCTTTTGACTACCACCCCCAGTCCCATGTTCCTTCCCACAGGGAACCACTGTTACCACTTTGGCATGTCTCCTTCCCCACCTTTTGTTATGTATTTACACAATTATACATGTATACATTGAAAATATAAGGTAGTGTTTTGTTTATGTGTGGAATCATTTGATACATAGTATTAGGCAATTTGGGCTTTTTTCTCTCTACAATCTAGAAAGAGTCCCATGTCAGTAAATACAGATCTAACATCATTCTTTTTAATTTCTCAGAGTGTTCCACACTATGGATGCATCATAGGTTATTTAGCCATTCATGTATCGTTTCTTTTCTCTTTTGTTTTTTACATTAACAATACTGTGAGGAATATCCTTGTACAGGGCTCCTTGAGCTCATGCACAAATGTTTCTCTAGGTTAAATCCTAAATGAGTCACAATGTAGGAATATTTTTAATTTTAGTAGATGTAGCCCAAATGACTTGTATTCTCATGGTGAGTCTAAAAGTATCTATTTCCTCACACTCTCAGCCATCTGTATTTTATTATCAACTGTATAATTTTTGCCCATCTAATGAGTATAAATGGTATTATGGTTATGAGAATACATTTCTCTGGTTACTATTTAGATTGAGTACTTTTCCTTACATTTATGTTTTATGTATGACCATTTATATTTCCTTTTCTGCATTTAGTAATTGCCCACTTTTATTGCTTGTGTTTTACTTGTAGATTCTTGTTTGTTCTTTATGTTCTGGATATCAATCCTTTATGTGTTATCTTTGCAAATATTTCTTCAAATTTTTGTTTTATTTGAATTTTTTATGATGTTCTTTGTCTTGCAAAAGTTTTCTTAATTTGATGTTATCAAATTTCCTTTCAGCTTTTGACTTTTAAAAGAAAAATCTTATTTAAAAGGTCCTCCCTACCACCAAAGAAAAAACATATTCCTACATATTTTCTTTTAATATTAATATTTGTATAGAATTTTCCTCCAATTCTTTAGATTTTTAATTTCTCTGAAATTATCTTTATGAATAGTATAAAATACAGATGTAGTATTTTACAAATAGATAGTGAATTTTTCCTGTTTTGAAAAATACATCCTTTTCCACTGTTTTAAAGTGCTTTTTATATATACTGAATTTCTATATATTCTTTTCATAAACTGAATTTCTATGTATGGTTGTATTAATCTATTTGTCTTCTACTATCTCACTATTATACTGTGTTAATTTTTAAAAAGATGTTCAATTTAACCTTTTCTTTCTTTTCAGAAAACTTCCTATTGAACAATTCTATTATTTGACACAGAACAAAAAAAGTGACATCTATGGAAATGATTCTTTGTAAGTCTGGCTTTCTTTTCCTTTTATAAGATCCAATAACATTTTTTTTTTTCCTTTTAAAAACTAAAGTTTTATTTTCCATTTAATTCAATTGTTTTATCTCCAGCAGATGATAATTTAATTATTCTTTTGACGTGTCTCTTATGCTTTTGGTAAATTGTCACCATAAACAATTTTCTACTTATCTAAATTTCAGTTTGTACATTTTATTTTTTTTTTTATTTTTTTTTTAATTTATTTTTTTAATTTCAGAATATCATGGGGGTACAACACTTTGGCCATTCACATTGTCCCTGTTCTGCCCGTGTCAGAGCCACAATTGTGGTCGTCTCCCAAACTGTGTTCCCCACATCCATTCAGTGAGAGTTTTTCCCATCCCTTCCACCCCCCTCCCGCCCCCCCGCCCTCAGATGAATGTTATTGCCCTGTGTGATGTAAGTGTTCCTCAGTTAGTACCAGTTTGATGGTGAGTACCAGTGGTGCTTGTTTTTCCAATCCTGTGACACTTCGCTTCGAAGAATGGGTTCTAGCTCCGACCAGGATAATACCAGATGTGTTAATTCACTATTGTTCCTTATTGCTGAGTAATACTCCATGGTATACATATACCACATTTTATTGATCCACTCGTGTATTGATGGGCACCTGGGTTGTTTCCACAACTTTGCAATTGTGAATTGTGCTGCTATGAACATTCGAGAGCAGATGTCTTTGTTATAAAATGTCTTTTTTTCTTTTGGATAAATACCCAGTAGTGGGATTGCTGGGTCAAATGGTAATTCTACTTTTAATTCTTTGAGGTATCTCCATATTCTTTTCCATAGAGGTTGTACTAATTTGCAGTCCCACCAGCAGTGTATGAGTGTTCCTATCTGTCCACATCCCCGCCAACATTTGTTATTTGGGGATTTTTTGATAGGAGCCAATCTCACTGGAGTTAAGTGATATCTCATTGTGGTTTTGATTTGCATTTCCCTGATGATTAGAGAAGTTGAGCACTTTTTATATGTTTGCTGGCCATCATTCTGTCTTCTTTGGAAAAGTTTTTGTTCATGTCCTTTGCCCATTTTTTAATAGGGTTGTTTGATTTTTCTTGTTGATTTTCCTAAGTTCTGTATAGATTCTGGTTATCAGCCCTTTATCAGAGGTGTAGCATGCAAATATTTTCTCCCATTCTGTAGGTTGTCTGTTCACTCTAGTGATAGTTTCCTTGGCTGTGCAGAAGCTTTTCAATTTGATCAGGTCCCATGTATTTATTTTTGTTGCTGTTGTGATTGCTTTGGGGGTCTTCTTCATAAATTCTTTGCCTAGGCCAATGTCCATAAGAGTTTTTCCAACGTTTTCTTCAAGAATTCTTATGGTTTCATGTCTTAGGTTTAGATCTGTTATCCATTGTGAATTGATTTTTGTGAGAGGTGAGAGGTGTGGGTCCACTTTCAGTCTTCTACATATGGCCATCCAATTTTCCCAGCACCATTTGTTGAATAGGGATTCTTTTCCCCATTGTACGTTTTTCTGGAATTTGTCAAAGATCAGGTGACTGTATGAGGTTGGTTTTATTTGGGTTCTCAGTCCTGTTCCATTGGTCTATGTGTCTGTTCTTGTGCCAATACCATGCAGTTTTGGTTACTATAGCCTTGTAGTATAGTTTGAAGTCTGGTAGACAGATGCCTCCCAATTTGTTCTTTTTGCTTAAGATTGCTTTGGCTAGACGGGGTCTTCTCTGGTTCCACACGAAGCGTAGAATTATTTTTTCTAGATCGGCAAAAAATGATGTTGGTATTTTGATAGGGATTGCATTGATTCTGTAAATTAATTTAGGTAGCAAAGCCATTTTTACTATGTTGACTCTGCCTATCCAAGAGCATGGTAGGGCTTTCCATCTATTTACATCCTCTGCAATTTCCTTTCTTAGTGTTTCATAATTCTCTCTATATAGGTCTTTGACCTCCTTAGTTAGATATATTCCTAAATATTTAATTTTCTTTGTTGCTATCCAATAACATTTTTAAGTGGAAATGAGATATATGAGAAATTAAAAAGCCCCCAAATGGGGACTTTTAGAGAAACAATTTCTTTCTCTTTTTTAATAGAGATCATTAATACTAAAAACCAACACCAAACAAAAAAACAAAGCAAATAAACCATAAACCAATACTGGTCTCACTTTCTTCTACTTAGTTTGTAGCATTTAAACAAGTCAAATAAAAATAGGAGATAATGAATAGTAATGTTCAAAGGGATTCCTACAGGTCATCTTCATCTATTTCCCTGCCTTTGACCTACTTACTCAATCTAATGAGAACATGTTACATTTCTTAATAGATTCACAGAAAATGCCACAGTGGCCGTCAACAAATTTTCATCAGAATTTTATGCAGAGAGAAGTTTGTTATGATCATCTACAGATAACTGTTAATAAAATTACTCCCTAAGTCTCTTTTTAGATAAGGAATACTTACCCTTTGCTTCAAGGTATTACTTTTCAGTATATTAAATTTTTTATTCCTTGAAATAGTTTGTCATGTATATTACAAAAGCATACATTTTCATTTTCAGATAAAAATAAAACACTGACAGCATTGAAGTAACAGTGAAAATATCACTTTATTAAGAATTGCTGTTTATAGGTAGGAAGTTAATATAGAGTTTAGCCACTAGAGGGAGCCAAAAAGACAAAATTTGTGGTTGCCTGAGCTTTATCCCTTTGGAATTAGTGAATTTTGCAAAGCAGATGTGGAGGATGGCAGTAAATTAATGGACTAGTTTGGGTAAATGAAGTGGTATCTCTGAGCATTTGTTATGTTCATTTTATCCTTTCAACTTTGGATGTTTTTTAAAAGATTTTCTTTTATATTTTCATTTTTTTCATTTTTAATCAAGTCAATTTTATGCATATGCTTATCAATATTGTAGACAAATTTGTCACATGAGAACAATTTTAGATACCAACTTCGGATTTTATATATAGTAGCCAATTTAGTAACTCTAGATTCCTTGGATTCATATATTCATCACCTCCCCTCCCACACCCCATCTCTCCAACTCAACAATATAGAGTCCAAATAAAGATATAAAGTTTTTTTTCTTTTTTTTCTTTTCCAAAGCAAAATAACTTTGGAAAAAGATATAACTTTTTCCATGAACAATTTCACATGAACAATTCCATGGTTCATGTGAATTGTGTGTTTATAGTACATTATGGGATAATAAAATTATATGGCTGACACACCACTTTCTAGTGAGTATCCTCTAACATGGAGGAACATCTAAAACATTAAACAGTGTATTCAATTTTCCTGATTTTTACTATCACATTGATAACATTCTGTTCATTTTTCATGCCTGAAATCTTCCAGAGTCTTATTTGCATAGGCTGAAGCTACTTGTTGAAATCAAATTTAAGTGGATAATTATCCCTCTTTAGTGGACTTTTTTCCAGGGCTATAGTATTATTTCTTGGCATGCAGGGTTCAGAGTAATTAGTAAATACACAACCTTGGAATGAACTAGTTCAGAAAAGGCCTGCCTCCAGAAGCTTGGTCAGTTTTTTCTACCCTCTCTCTCTTGTCGACTGGGCCACATTTACTATCATGAGAGATCAACAACCCTGGGCAAAGGGACAAAGCACACGTGGTACATACATATCCTCTCCAACCAGGCCACACTCGGGTCGCTTCGGTCATGTACTTGCACCACATGCGTAATATCAGGCTCCCTCAGAGCACTTTGGCTACTGCCCAGTTATGAGAGGGAAGGTCAGTAAGAGCCAGAGCTCTCTCATCATCAGTAGTAGTCAGCCCTGTACCTTCACTGCAAATAAGAAATGCAAAAAGGGTGGTGAGCAGGACTGAAGTTAGAATAAATGGAATGGAAAAATTGATCAATAGACAACTGAGACATGAAACCATCAGATCTCTGTGTCTTGTCAATGTTCAGAGATCCAGAAAATTAATCAAGAATATTATCTTGGCTGGGTGTGGTGGCTCACACCTATAATCCCAGCAATTTGGGAGGCCCAGGTGGGAGGCTCGCTCGAGCCCAGGAGTTCAAGGCTGCAGTGAGCAATCAATGAGCACACCATTGCACTCCAGCCTGGGCAATAGAGCGAGACCCTGTCTCTTAAAAAAAAAAAATACTGTCTTAATGGCACTGTAGTTTGAAAACAGGGTACAATGTTATTCTTAATCAAGTTCCTAATAGGAATATAAGCCTTAAAAAGCCCTTAATATAAATCAAGTCTTGTTTCCTGTTTTTATTCTAGGTTACCCAAACCACCTAATTCCGCAGTAGGGTAAGTATTCAACTTATATATTTTCCTTCCCTGTTACAATCAAGAAAAAACATATTGACATTCCATATGTCTTAGACAAGTGTGAGGACAAGTGGGACTTTTCATGAAAGCTATTTTTTAACAATTGGAAGGAGAGGCTGATGTAACTCCAAGGTAACATTATTTTGATTTCTCCCCAATGATATCCCCTGTAAATCTTTTTTTTAATAAACTTTTTATTTTAATATAGTTTTAGATTTATAGAATTATTGCAAAGACAATACAGAGAGTTCCCATATACCCCACACCCAGTTTCCCCTATTATTAACATCTTACATTAATACGGCACATTTGCCACAATTATTGAACCAAAATTGATGCATTACTACTAACTAAAGTTCATACTTTATTCAGATTTCCTCAGTTTTCTCCTAATGTCCTTTTTCTGTTCCAGGATCCCATCCAGGACACCACATTACATGTAGTCATTATGTCTTCGTAGGTTCCTCTTGGCTGTGACACTTTCTCAGGCTTTCCTTGTTTTGATGACCTTGACAATTTTGAAGATCATTGATCAGATATTTCATAGAATGTCCCCAAACTGGGTTTGACTAACATTTTTCTTATGATTAGACTGGGGTAATGTATTTTGCGAAGGAAGTCCACAGAAGTAAAGTGCCCTGTTCGTCACATCATATCAAGAGTACATGCTATCAACATGACTTATCACTGTTGATGTTAACCTTGATCTCCTGCAGAGGTAGTGTTTATCAGATTTCCCCACTGTACACTTACTCTTTTTTCTGTCATTTCCATTGTACTTTTTAGGAGAAAGTCACTATGTGCAGCCCATACTTAAAATGTCCGGTATTATACTCTACCTTCTTGAGAGCAGAATACCTACATAAATTATTTGTCATTCTTCTGCATGGGAGATTTATCTATTCTACTCCATTTATTTATTTATTTAATCATTTGTTTATATCAGTGATGTGGATTTATTTTATGCTTTGGTACTTACGTAGTAATCCAATACCACTTTATTCTGTTACTCAAATTGGCCATTAGGAGCTCTTTTAGTTCACGCCTATATTCCTTTGACATTTCCCCCATCATTGTGCAGTGTTTGGGGGTTTTTTGCTTTTAGCATTTCCTCACTTTCTGGTACAATAAGATACTCCAGGCTCATCTTGTATATTCCCTGACCCACTTCTAGAATCAGCCATAACTCCAAGAAACCCTGGTTTCTTTCACTGAAGACTGGCACTAGGGGTTCTCAGTGGTCCCCTACCAATCTTAACTGAAAATATGAAATTGACATTTTAAAATTGTGTTTCAGTTAAAGCAATGACTGACTCAAAAGGCTATTAAAATTAAGGTCTAGGTTTTTTTGGTTTTTGTTTTTTTAAAAACAACTACGTGAACCCTTGTTTTGGACTTTTCAAATTCTCCCCATAAGTGGTATGAAAAGTAAAACTTTTTTTTTGGGTTATGTTTCTTGGATTCACCTTTCTGCTTGTAGCCTGATAAGTTCCAAAGTGGGAGGCTAGAAGTCCAAGATCAAGGTGGCAGCAGGGTTGGTTCCTTCTGAGGGATGTGAGAATTTGTTTCACGCCTCCCTCCTGGCTTCTGGTGGTATGCCAGCAATCTCTGCATTCCTTGGCTCGCAGATTTGATCTCTGCCTTCTCTTCACATGGCATTCTCCTTGTGTGCCTGTCTGTATCCAAATTTTCCTTTTTTAGAAGGTCACCAGTGACACTGAATTAGTACTCTAGTACAGAGAAACTCCACCTTAACTAATTATATCTGCAATGACCCTATTTCCACATAAGGTCACAATATGAGGCCCTGGGGGTTAGGACTTCAATATATGGATTTGATGGGGGAGGCACAATTCAACCCATAACACTGGTCTTGCTTTTTTATACTTAATTTTCTAATTATAAACAACATATATATATATAAAAAAATATGTACATATTATATATGTGCATATAATAATATACATATATATATATATATATAAAAATCTCTCTCTCTATCCCATGGACTTCCAGATCTCAATTTTCTTCTAATTTAGGCAGCTCCCACCTGGTTGGTTGGTTGGTTGTTTTAACCTCTGCCAGTTCTCTAAATAAGAGGAAAATCGTATCTCTGTGGTTTCCTTAACTTTTTTTCTCCTTCAGTGTACTAGCTATGTTTGGCTTTTTGATTTTAAAACAGCACTGTGTGCATAAACAGGCAATATATTTTGTTGATTGATTGCTTAAAGAAACAGATGGCCTAGATTGAAAGTTCAGTCTAAGATGGTTAGAAATCACTTTGCATTACTGAAACTGAATGCCCAAAACAATTCAATAAAATAAAGTACTGGAATCCTCTTAAAACAAGGAGCAGGAATTAAAAGCAACTAGAAATTCTTCCTATACATTCTAAAAACACAAAATTCATGTATCTTCTGCTTTACATTTTTATACCAATTATTGAAGTTATTCACTGATAATTAGGTATGATTTATTTTTAAAATTAAATTTAGTTTTGTGTAGCAAAATATAAGAAAAGTTCATGTTTTATAGCATACATTCCAGCAGAATGCTAACTCCATGAGTACAGGGACTTTGTGTGGCTCACTGTCATATTCCCAGGGATTAGAAAAGTCTCTGCAACAACAAAAGGGACTCAATACATAGTTGATGATTAATTTTTTCAATCATACTTCTCTCTCCTGTTTTTTTATTTTGTTTTGTTTGCTCAATAAATCTTAGAGAGATCTGCTCCCCATATCCAGTTGAACACCCCTACCATACACACACCCCTCGTGGTGCCATGTTCCCGACCTTCACATCGCCTAAGGACCTCTACACTGGTATTAAAGCCCGCAACCAACAGCCCTTTCCTCCCACTGTGCCAACCAAGGCTTATGATACAACGATTTTGAAGACAAGAGGTAAAATGTGATTTGAAATCAGAACTGTATTAATTCTTATTATTTTGGGAGTTTATTTATAATAAAATTAAAGAAAGCAAGGAGCACAAAGGATTCAAGTCTCAAACGTGTGACTCATCAGTAGATTAGGAAAGTTGTTCTCAACTGTGGCTGCACTTTACAATCAGCTCGGACCCCACTGTAGACCAGTTAAATCAGACTCTGCGGACACTCCTAAACTTTCTACTTTACACACAGCTTCCCATGTTAAAATCAGAAACCAAAACTTTGTAGAATTGGTTGTTTCTATCTACCTGTATTTTCTGTTTTTATTTCATTCCTTCTCTCTCTTATGGTTTAGCTTTTTAAAATTCCATCCTAGCTCACATGATCAGCACCAGGGACAATGTTTGGTTCAATCATTACAGTCTGGATGTGGGTGCAGCAGCAGCGATTAAATTGCAAGATCCCCCTTGAAATAAGACTCAGAAAGTAATAGGAACAATTTGTTCAGTTCCTCTTAACACCCTGAAGCATCTTTTCCGAGTCTCAAACCTTGGAGTCTTCGTGGATGTGTTTTAGCAGAGAGGACAGTAATCCCAACACCAGTCATCAAGTCTCTCCCACACTAGACACCTCAGTCTTTGCCGAGACCTACACACATGTGAAAACAGAGAGGACACCTCTGAAGAAAGACTGACAGAGGGTGGCTTTAAGTGATAGAAAAGGCACATGGTAGTCAAAGGCAAATATTTGTTGAATACATTTAGGCTGTGAAGTAGGTAAGACTCAAGAATTGTCCTATAATGTAGTTCCTTTGTATATGAACATTTTGACCAAAATGCAAGGACAGAATACTGCCATAATCAATCGCAACCTCAATACCTAACAAGCAGACAGTAATGTTTTGAGAGCTAGCATAGCGGAGTGCTTAAGAGCATGGACTCTGGAGTCAGACTGCATGGCTAGAATTCTCAATCTGTCACTTACTCACTGTGGACCATGGGAAACCTTCTGAATTTCTCTGCCTCTACTTCCCAGTCCATAAAATGGAAATATTAGTGCCTACTTCATAGATAACAGAGATAAATATTAGCAGTTATTATTTTTATTACCCTGCTAACATATAATGACTCCAATATGTATGCACCATGCTGAACTTTTCCATTGCCTCTCAGACCAGGCAGCACAGATAAAAAGTAGTGAAAGCTGTATCAAGTATAGTGACTGTTTAGTGTCCAGTGCCATAACTATATATTGGGGGAGTGAGGGGGGGTGCTGTGAAAAAACTACAAGATATGATACCTAAAGCTGGGCATGGTAGTGTGTGCCTGTAGTCCCAGGAGGATTGCTTGAGCCCAGGAATTCAAGGTTACAATGAGCTATGATCATGCCACTGCACTCCAGCCTGGGGGACAGAGTAAGACCACAATCTCTTGGGAAAAAAAAAAAGATGATACCTGAACAATTGAAATTTTTATGATCTTGTTAGGTAAATTGTCAAAGTAAATTAGTTTTTAATCCTCAGTGAGGATTTCTGAAATTATATGAAGTGCACATAGTTAGCAAGAAATCACAGAAATATGTGTTGAATTCATAAAAACACTTTTCAGTACAGTTATAGATAAGGGACTAAAGAAACAAGTTGCCTTCTTAATTTCCTGCTCTCCCAAGCATCCACCTTTCTCTGACCATTCAGTCACTCTAAGGGGATTTTAAAAAGATAACTATACTCTAATAACCCTTATAAAATGACCTTTCCAGGAACTAGTACTGCATTATGTTTCTACTCTTCCACTTACTTTAACTCTTCTTTTTAGAAATAAGAAGCATGTAGGTTAAGAGTGCAGGTTCTAGAACCAGATTGCCTGAGTTTGAATTCTACCTACTAGCTGTGGGATCTTGGAGAAATTGCTTATTCTCTTTGTGCCTCAGTTTCCTTATTCATTAAAGTAGAAAAAACAGTACCTTTCTCATAGTAATGTTAAGAAAAATGCATGTGATGATAGATATAAAAAACACTTAGCCTAGTGACTGGCACATAGTAAGTGTTCAATAAATACCAGCCTTTGTTCTTATTACATATGAGAATGGGTGTTCAGAACATTCTTTAACTTGAAACTTATCATGGGAACAAAGCCATGCTGTGTTGTAAAGCTTATCATGTTATGAACTAAAATCTAAGAAGCTGTTATCTTTAAAATGTTCTCTTTCAGTACCTTTTGGGTAAGCAAGTACTAACTCAATTTTGGAAAACTCTTAATATTTAGGGAGAGAAAAGCAAAAATAAGTAGTATAGAAATGTATTTGTTGAGCCTCCAGAGACCAGAAAGAGGATCTGGGAAGATGTATTATTTACCTACCAATCTCCGTCATTAACAAGAAAGGTGGCATCCTGGTGTCCCCGTTACTGCTGAGAGCACGAGGGTTCAAGACTCATTCTCACTCTGTGTGGCCACACACTGCTCACGTGAGGGCTCAAGAATTCAAGAGCGGGCTGCATCTCATAAGCTATAACTATGTAGCTAAAATGTACACCCACATTCATCTCTATATTATCTCACTTCTATTTATTGTACCTATTAATCCCATTAGATAAAAAAAGACTGCGCTCATTTATTCAGGATAACAGTGCTTTTCCTGAAATTTTCAGGTCATCCTTACAGATACGAACTGCTTGATTTTCCCATGGATTCAAAGAAGAAAGCATTGACTTGGCCAGGTCAGGGTGTATATTATGATGTAAGTATCTTTTAAAATGTGTGTTTAAAAGAAAGTAAAAAATATTTTTGTTCAATAAGTTTATAAAAATCCAAAAAAATGGATTTTTATTTTCTAGCTGAATGAAAAATACAAGATTTTGACCATGATTCACATTTTTCAATTCAATTTTCTTAGCTGATTTCATGTACTTTTGGCAGTTATGGAACATTTCCAGTTACAAAAAAAAAAGCTCCCCCCCGAAAGATAGTGGGGATGGACTGTGTTTCACACACTGTGTGTTCCTCCAACCCTGTTCTTATGATTTGTCATATATCAAGTAACTCTAAATATGCATAGAGTGAATGGGAGGTTTTCAGAAAGATTTACAAGCTATTATTGTTTCAACCATTATTAGTACATTTGTGTCAAGTCTAAAATAAAATAAAAATAAAACAATAGCTATCATTTATTGAGCAACTGCTACACACTAACCACTTTATATATAATATGTCATTTAACCCTTACGGTAATCTCACAAGGTTAGTATCATCATTCCCATTTTATAGATAAGGAAACTGAGACTCAGAGAGTTTGTGACTATGTCATGGTCACAGAGCTCAGGTTTGTGAGATTCTAGTCTCTGCTCTTAACCCCTATACCATAATTTCACAGGGATAAAAAGAGAAAATTTTAAATCATACAGGAAAATATCTAGACATCTGAAAATAATAATAGCTAAGATTTATTGACCAGAAGTTTGTGAGAAGCAGTGCCAAGTGTCCTCCACATACTATCTCCTTGCATCCAACAATCTATGAGATAGGCAAATAATAATTATGAAAGGTTGGAAACATTTGAATTTTACCTGGAAACCCATTATGGCAGGCCAGCATGTGGTCACTGCAATGTCACAGTCATCTATAAAGTAAGCAATTTCCTGGGTTTTTTTAAAGTTAAACATCAAGAAGAATCCTTAAAGAATCATCTGCCTTACTGGATCTCTGTCATTCTTTTAAGCAAAACCTATCTAAGCAACCCAGAAATATGAGAAGTTATTCTGGAGCCATCCTATCATTACATGTTTTCACAGCCAAAGGCTCCAGCTCTGTAGTTTAGTTTCTTCCTACTCATCAATATCCTGCTTTCCTCACGTCACACCCCTTTGCACCCATCCTGAACAGCTCCCCGCTGCCTGAGTGTAAATCCCAATGCTTTAACTGAGGTATGAAGACCCTTAAGGATCTGGCCTCCCTTTCTCCCCTGCAGCCTAGCTCCACCCGCTGGTCCCTGAACAGATTCATGCCATTTCCCTTCCTGTGCTGCCCTCCTTTCAGGGCCTCTCTGACTAACACTTGCCATTTCTTCAAGGCTCAGCTCAACCCTCCTTGTTTCTGTTGTGTAGTAGAGAGAACCAAGTCAGGAGACCTATGTTCTAGTTAGTCTTATATTGCCATTTGCACTCTAAGTGATATTAGGCATATTGTTTCCCTTCTCTGTGCTTTAATTAATAAAATTTATCTGTATAATTTCAGTAAAATATGTCCTTCAAATTTCACAGGATATGAAGATCATATGAAAGATGTGAAAACTAGAAAACACTATAATTTATAAGGCATTATTATTACTCCAGCAGAAGTGATTTCTTCTTCTTCTGACTTCTACCACACATACTATAACCAATACCTTTTCACATGTATTTTATATCTCGTCAACAAAATGACAAGTTCTTTGAAAGGAGACTGTTTTATGTGTATATTCCCTACAGCACTTTGTATGTACATATTTTTGACTGATTTGATGATTCTTCTCGCTAATGATTAATCCCACTTTCTTAATCTGTTCTAATTGGTCTTAATTTTCAACCTTTTGGATATTCTTCTGGCTCATCCCTAACCCTAATCAAGTTTCGCACTTCCCTGGACAAAGAAATAAAAATAAAATTGATACTGAGCCTGATGGGAATACCTCATGACTCATCTTTTTTTTTAATCTTTAGGGTAATACCCTGTACTTGTCCTCCCATTTTTCCTGCCCTTCACCACTTAATTGGGGGAGGTAGTCAAAGAGTCTTCAACTTTACCTGCAATGTTCCATTTTTATTAAAGGAGGATTTTTAAATGATATTTACCTTTCCTACTGCAACCTTGGCTGCACACTATAATCACTGGGGGCACAAGCTGCACCCCCACATCCATTGAATCATCCCCTGAGGATGGGACCCATAGCAAGAATGCCTTGTTTTTAAGGACTTGTAGCTTCTATTTATGGGCTAATAGTCTTCTCTCTCCTCCTACTCTATCCTGTGCCAGGAGAGGAGGAGGGGCACCAATAACCTGATAAGCAACTTCAAAAATGTGTCACCTAGCTGCAAAAGAAGAAACTCCAGGAACCATATTTTAGTATTTTCCATCCAAGCCAATAAGAAAATATGCATAACATATTGGTAAACAGTGTGAATTTTAAAGTGGCTCAGCTCCTGGCTCTAAAACTTGTCAGGCTCTATGACCTGGGTAATATACTTAATCCTTCAATACCTCAGTCCTCATAGATAAGACAGGAATAATAATAAAATCTACCTAGTAGTGTTGTCCTGAGAATGAAATGCATAGAAAAGCACCCAGCACCATATTAGTACATGATAAGCTAATAATAAATGTTAGCTACTGTCAGTATAATTATTCCAGTGGTTATAATACTTGGTTGACCTGGCAAAGGAGGTCAGTACAATTATTCCAGTGGTTATAATACTTGGTTGACTTGGGTAACCTGGGAAAGGAGAATATTCCAAATAAGAAGGTTGAATCTTTCAAAAATTAAGTGCTAGGGCTTAATTTTAACAGAGTATTTAAAATGTCATTTTGCCCTCACCCTTTCACTTTACCTGTGTATGGAGCTTGTGCCTTCAGGAGCTACAGAGATCAGGTACCTCTTTCCCACCCAGATGCTGGAGCTGCCTGACCTTTTTGTCTCTTTGGACTGGCACACTTTTCCCCACCAGTGTCATTACTGATCATTGTCCTTGTTGTCACTCTAATCAGGGCCTCTCCTACCCACTCTGTTCCCTCTGAGACCTCTTCTCACAGATCACTTCCAGCTATAACCAAGCCAATCAACATTCCTTTTCCTTTTACAACAGGTTTTAATATTTTACTCTTCTGTGCTGTTTACGTCATTACTTGCTCCAGTGGCTGAAGACTTTTGTCCTTTCTATTTCTCAAGAACTCAAGCATCTGGTCTTAGCTTTTGCAATATGAAAATAGTCCTTAGGATAAAATCTTCCTTGTAATCATCTTCTGAGTAAGATACAATATAATCACAGGTCAAGTGCCAAAAACTTCCCTAACCTTGGACTATTTGAAATGTTTTAACAGATCCATTTTCAAAGCCTAGTTGAGCCTACTTATTAACACAGTGTTCATTACAACCCAGTTTTCTGTAAACCTAAGTGTTTGGACAGACCCTTGGCTACCCTTTGAAAAGGAGCTCACTTGTGTCACACTTACAAAGGAGAGCAGTTTTCCTTCTTGGGCCATCTGCCATCTTTCCGATCTAAAATGCCCAGCCCTTAGTCCTGAGACAGTTCTGTCTCTCCACAATGGCACCCACAATCCACACCCATCCTCAAATGGCCAGAAGGAATCTGGTGAGCACGCAGGCACCTCCTTTAGAAAAGCACCATCTTACCACACAACTGTAAGATGTGCACCATCTTACACACACCCACAGCACACCTCTCTGTCATCGCTGCCACCCTGCACCCCACCTCCCACCTGCAAATGGGCACACTCCGTCTCCCCATCTCCTACCTCACCCCCTCCTCATTTCCCCTTGTGTGTCCCAGGCAGCACCTTCCCCAACTGTGCATCCTCATCCCCCTTCAAACTTCTAAGTCCTGACTAGATGCCAAAAAAAAATCTCTCTGCCAGTTTCTTATTTGCTCCCTTTCTCTCTCTCTTCATTCCATATGTAAATGAACAAAGTGCCTAATCATAACCACTTCCCAAGACATCGTAGGCTACAGTAAAATTTCACATTTCCTATTTTCTTCCTCGTGCCCTTGGTCACTGCTGTTAGTTCAGCCAGTATAAGACCCAAGATTACTCCAGCCCCATAGAACAATATTTGAAAAAAGTCCTTCTTAGTTCCAAGTAAGCTGGGTCTGCAAATAACAACGATAAGGAGGACAAAGGGGGCTTTCCTATCCCTGAATAAGTAAGCCACGTATTTGTTACAGGCTTCTAGGGGTGGTCATTTAATACTTCTTGAGACAGATTCCAAGTGTCTTCTACCATGAGTACTGTATATATGTAAAATACAGATCACTCCAACCTCACAGGGTTGCTATGAGTGGTGTCACACTTAGGCCCAGAAACTGTAAAGGGCCCCATGCTTTAGAGCAGAGGTCCCCAACCTTTTTGGCACCAGGGACCATTTTCATGGGAGACAATTTTTCCATGGACGGGACCAGGGGGTAGGGTGGGTAATGGTTTTGGGATGATTCAAGTACATTACATTTATTGTGTACTTTATTTCTATTATTACATTGTAATATATAATGAAATAATTATATAGCTCACCATAGGTTGGGGACCCCTGCTTTAGAGGGCCCAGTTCTGGCCTTCCTCTGACCGTGCCTCTCCCTGTGGGGCAGGGAGTTTATGGGAGCAAGAGGGTATGTCCATCTGGAGCCCATGCTCCCCTGTCTCCCTCTCCAGACCATGACCTTGGACCACAGAATTCCCTGACCAAATGGCTTTGAACCCAGTCCGAGGGCCTTTTTGGGGAATCTTCCTCAGGCATATGCTGCCAAGGACTGTCAGTGGTTCCAGCCAGTAAATGCCTCTAGGCCAAGGGAGTGGCAAGGACGTGGCTGTTTGCTGGAAGTGAGGGTGATGGGTAGATGGGACAGGTAAGAAAGAAAGCAAGAGGGGTGCTGAGGCCAGGGACCAATGCTGGCTTTTCCTGAGCCACTATGTCCCAGTGCAGAACTCAGAGTAGTCCAAATTTGAACTTGGTCTTCCAGGTTGTTACAAAGGTATTTTGTCTTCTTTATCCCTGAACAAGTAGAAGAATGGAACATATTTTATTTAACAGTTTATTTGCTTGATTTATAAATTAAACTATTTAGACAAATGGAATATGGACTTTCATTTGTACTTTAGCCCCAGGCCCTGCAAATGTTACGGGTGGGCCTGGCTATGAGGGCAACAAGCAGCATAATGTTCAAGAAATATTAGTCCCATACTCGCCACCACCATCCATACCTCTGTTCCTGCTGTTGCTTTGGTCTCCACACCTCTGCCTGTCATTCAAGGCCCAGTTTCTGTGGTGTGGCCTAACATGGCCTCTCCTCTCCTCCCTCTGTCCCTGATACCAGCCCCACATCCCCATTCAGATGGAATAAACCTCTCCCTCCTCTGAACTTCCAAATAATTTTGTCTTAACCTCTCTTATAACAAAGAGTTACTTTTCATCTTATAGTCATTTGTGTTCAGGTTTTATCTCCCATACTAGCCAATATGCTCCTGGATGGCAGGATTTGTTCCAAGGATTTGATCCATCCTTGCTTCTTGTCACTACCGTGCACGTATAGGTGCTCAGTAAATATTAAGTATAAGAGAGATACTGAGAAAAGGTGAATTTCTAAGTAACCAAAAAGACTGCTGTGAAACTCATTCACTCACTCATGTTTATAAGCATACCTCTTTTGAAAATACAAAATAAAACTCAATAGTTATGTCTGAAGAATAAAAATTTTATTTGAACTTCAGTGACTAAACCTTCATCAGAAATTCATAAAAGACATCAAATGATTTCATTTCAGGCAGGGAAGGAAAAGTAGGAGGCACACAATTTTGGCTAACCTTAGCCAAAAGAGTACCTCAGAGCCATTTGTATTTCCAATAAAATTTCACTGGAGGTAGAGTATCCTGGGACATTTCTCCAATATATGATATCAGAGTCCCTGCTAAGGCAAAAGGCTTTTAGAAAAGACCTTACCATTTCTTTGACAAAATATTGTGTTTAACTCTAAATATGGTTACAGTTATAGAATACTAGTAATTAATGAAGAAAAAACAGTATCTGACTTCAGCCTAGAATTTCCTTTGCCCCTTTCCTGCAAAGATAGAGAATCAGCTCTTCTTCCACTAGATGACATTAATATCAATAATCTTTATGTTCTATTCTAGTTTCCTAAATGTGTTGAGAAAAATAAGCCAGTATTCTACCCAAAACCTCCTAAAACCTTCGCTCCTAACACTTCTTTAAATTCATGGGACCCTATGAACTCTGCAAAAGAAGCCAACATACAAAGAAATCTTGAGAGGTCCCACTGGCTCACTTCATACACTCATGATTTTACAGGTATGAGTTCACTTTAATACTAGTAAAAATTGGAACAAACTTGCAATATTTGACAGCTTTCATCTTCTAATATTTTTCCCTGCTTCTCAATCTAAGTATTAATAGGAATTAAGGTGGGTGGTAAGTTTCTCTTCATGGGTAGCTGGGAAGTAGGGTTGATTTTCATTTTATTGCTTCTAATTATATTACAAAAGGAATGGGTAAGCTTTCCTATAAATGGTAACTTTAAGTACCGTTCTTCATTTACTATAACAAAATAATAAGACAATGTTTCCATTAAGGTCTGGGGCCCATGAACCCCCTAGAACTGGATGATTTCCATGAAAAGGAGGTAGCAGAGTTAACTGGACAGATAGGATTTGACCCAGAGCCTGTAAGTAATTGCAGTCAACTCTCAGTTATTTAGGGGGAAAGTATCCAGGTGTTTGGCTCCTTCTTGCTTTGCCCTCTTTTTGTGTCATGAATTTTGGCAACTAAGCTAGCAAAGGAAAAACTTAACTCATTTTAAAAGTTAATTCTGAACTGATTTGAACTGGTTTGAATACCCTTGTCTACTATTTGGAAAAACAAGCAAGGTTTCTTTTCCTCTTCACTGTGTCTGTGTGTGTATGTGTGTTGTAACAGATTTTCTACTATGCTACTCTTGCTAAAATAACTTACAAAGGAATTGGTTTACAAAATAGAGCTTAACTAGTAATTTAATGAGATTCTTAATAAATTCTGTGGATCTTTGCATATTTGTGTATCTTGTACATTACCACTGCTTTTGAAGGATGAATGCTTCCTCCTGATAGTCACAATAATTGAGAGTTGCCTAAATTACAATCAAAAGCCAATCAATTATCTGCAAATATCAATAGACACTTTTTAATTGATTATGTGAAATGGCCTGGAAGAAATGATCAAGCCCTTTAATTAGAGAAGGTATAATCTGTTGGCTTAATTATGTAAATGAAATGAAATGACCTAATAGTTTGCATATATGTTGTTTTATTTGAGACCTAAATTTTATTCTCTACAACTACACATTTTGAAAAAAAAATATTTTTAAAGATGTTAAATTATGGAAAGACACATACAAAACAACTGTAAGATTCTTTCAGTTTGAACACTATAAAGACTGAGCTGAACACATTCATTTTATATTAGCTTCAGCATTTCCTAAGGTGATATAAAATCATAACACCAGAACTGGTTCCATAGACTGCATAGACTGCTTTATCATTCGCTGAAGCATTTTTAATTGTTTTTATGTTTTACTTGCAATGATCATTCCCTAAATTATGTTCAACAACTGTCCAGATTTCCAGATTTGACCCTGCAGGGTCTAGCTCCTCAGGAAGCAGCTTTATCATTCTTACAAAGAAATACATGTACAGTTATACAAAGGATGCTTGTCAAATATATTATGTGCAAAATTATTGTGCAAGTAAATCAACACTTAAATATTTATTAAAAACAAGATAAAATATACCTAAAATAGTTGGAAGTTTAAAAGAAAGCTTCAGTGAATCTTGCTGGTTTCTGACTAGAACATAAATAACAGACTTTGGGAAAACATCTTTTAGTGGTAATAAAATGCATATGAAATATTATACTGTAGTAATATAAAATAAAGGTACTAAAAACTACTTAGTGCATAAAGGCATACTGTCAAAGTATGATATTATAAGCCCTATATTTTTGTTGTTTATGACACATTTAACAAAGCATGTCAAGGACTTAGGGTTTTTTCTTTTTTTAATAATATTTACTCAAACTTGATTAGCAAAAGTTACAACAAATTTGTTATTAATAATAACTCAGTCTGGAAATTCCTCCAACTATGAACAGACTGGGTTATAGCCAAAAGGATGTTCCTACATCCATTTTTTTAAAGTCCAAGCTACAGTTATTTTCTCACAATTCTCAGTGTTACTATCTCCGCTGACAATTCCATCATCATACGTACACCCTTTCTGAGTTTTTTTCTTCAACATATTATTATAAAAATTTTCAAACATACAGAAAAGTTGACATAATTCTATAATTAACACCCATATACTCATCACCTAGATTCTATCATTAGCATTTTACTATGCTTGTTTTATCACATAACCTATCCATTTTTCCATCTCTCTAACCATCCAATACACTTTATTATTTTTTATGCATTTTAGATGAAATTGTAGCCATTTGTATACTTCACCCCTAAACCTTCAGCAAGCATATCATCAACCAGAGTTCAATATTTGTTTCCTTTTTTTTTGTTTTTTTTTTGAGACAGAGTCTCACTCTATTGCCCCGGGCTAGAGTGCAGTGGTGTCATCATAGCTCACTGCAACCTCAAACTCCTGGACTCATGCAATCCTCCTGCCTCAGTCTCCTGAGTAGCTGGGACTACAGGTGCACAGCACCATGCCCAGCTAATTTTTAAATTTTTTTGTAGAGATAGGGTCTCACCATGTTGCCCACACTGGTTTCGAACTCCTGGCCTCAAGTAATCCTCCTGCCTCGGCCTCCCAAAGTGCTAGGATTATAGGGGTGAGCCCCAGTGCCTGGCCCCAGTTTTTTTTTAGGGTGGAATATACATTCAATGAAATTGCACAAATCTTAAGTGTACGTTCACTGAGTTTTGACAAATGCATACACCTTTGTAACCCAAACCCTTATCAAGATATAAAATACTATGATCATTCTACAAAGTCGCCTCATGCCCCTTTCCAGTCAACTCCTCTCTCTTTCCCCCACCCAACATATATATAGCACTTTGAATATACTCACTGCTTTCACAGTTATCAGACATGAATGAGTTCATAATATTTACAAAACATCTCAAAAAGAAGCAAAGACATGACACCTCTGACCAGTGTTTCTCAAAGCATAGCATGTCATGGGCCTCAGCATCCCCTAAGATGCTTGTTAAAAATGCATATTCCTGAGCCCCACTGCCGATCTTCTGAATCACAATCTTGGAACGTTTTAGGAGCTTAGGAATTTCATGTCAGCGCTGAAGAGAATTCTGATTCAGCCAAAGTTTAAGAACCCTTGCCTTGGCCTAATAAAAAAGGCTTTGGCTGACATTTAAATAACTGCACACAACTGCTAATGTCATCTACTGGTGATAGGCAGAGAAGTTTTATTCCAGTGATTCCTTTATATCTTTGAAGTTTAAAAGCAAAGACTTCCTACATAGAAGAGTTTCTGTATTGCCAAATAAAACATATGCCCTTTCCATATTAGGTAAAACCAGTGAGGGTGAAAAATGTGTTTATTTGGACCCAAACTTCAATGTCTTTAAATTAATATCAAAGAACATTGCCATGTACACTCCTACACCCCTCTCATGTGTACTCAGATAGTGAAAATGGGTATGACTTTTGACCTGCCATTTGTAGCAATATCCTTATAATGCCATATTTATTAATTGATTTATTTTTCTCCTTTTTATCCCACAACTACAGCAAGAAAAATTCCATCCTGTCTTAAAACCCTCCAGACCCTTGGAAGGACGAATTGCCCGACTGATTCAGAACCGACGCCCTCTGGACGCTACTGTCCAGGAAAGACCATCTGCCTGTCCAGATTGTACCCCTAGAGTTTTGTGTAATTTTCATACCTTTGTACCCAGTTCTACAGAAATGATGGCACTTAGGGATAACATACCATCTGGTGTGACCCATAAAGACCAGGATATTGAAGAGAAGATTAAAGAAGAACAAAGCTTGCTATCTACCTATGCACACCTGCCTTATTACCCAACAAAAGATCTGAGTAGCATTTACGACACAAAACCATTTCCAAAAATCACAGATACTAAAAAGACAGAAGATTTGTACTTGAGACAGTTGTTATTAAAACCCCAACCCATACCTTACTGTAAGCCAAACGATTACATTCACTACGACCATTTTAAATCTCCCTTACGTGATATGTATACTATGTGTCCAAACCCTGTTAGCCTTAGTAAGTCTAGTATTTTACAAAATGAATCAGACACAGAAACTTTTCCTTTAGATCATTTTTTAAGTAAACCAGAAGAACAGTTGGGCTTGAACATGGAAACCTATGAAGAAACAAAACCTATTCTGGGCTGGATTCCTAGATCTGGAGTGGCCAAGCCTCAGAACAACCTGCTGGACCTTAAGAACTGCTTTTCAAAAACTGGTGCACACAAACGTTTCCATAAATCAATTCTAGAAGACCATAAAGACCTCAGGGATAAGGACCATTCAGGGATGAAACACCAATTCTTTGGCCATAATTCCCATTATTTCTATAATTGAGACATTCATTCATCCCTTCAAAACCCAGCATCTTGCAAGAAAAGAAAAAATGTAACAGAATTTCCTTCATGTTGCTGGATTCTGTTTTCTAAATTAAGCCATAATGACCTTGTTAATGAGGTTTATGTTTTCAGGAATTTAAGTTAGGATCTGGTCAGAGGAACCCAGAAAAGATGATGTTCTGACTTCTTGAAAAGTTTAACAATTTGGCAATAAAATATTAGAACTAGAAAAATTTAGTCTTTAATCTCATCTTCAAATTATACTCCAAGGAAAATTTTCCAAAATCATGAAAAGCAATGTGTACAACAAAGTTTACATCATCACTGTTCTACCAAAAAATGAAAATTTGTAAAAACTCAAATGCTTAATAAATGACAAACTACAGTAACTTAATAAAACACATAAGTGAACATTGTGCCTTTATGTAATTGTTTGTACAAAATAACATTCGGTAGAAAAGACAAAACTCAAATGTCCAGTTAATTGAGGGATGGACAGTTCTGCAAACTATATTATCTTAATAAAGTAAATACATGGCCCCTAGTCCTTTATGTAAACATGTGGACAAAATAAGAGACAGTGGAAAAGATGAAATCCAAAATGCTGTGCATGCACACACTGGAAGTCAAATAGGTTTCCTCCCTTTAACCTCACTGAAACATCACTATTTCTTTCATACAGATAACATTATTTTATTGTGAAGATCTAGTAATAGCTTTAATTAGTAACTGGTGAGTTCTAGTTGTAGCAAGAAAGGATGGTTTAATATCAATCATTCCAGATACCAAAATCATCATTTTTGGAAGGTGTTCATGAAGAGTTTAGCTAAATCTCATATGCAAGTCAATTCAATGTGCCAATAGGTTATTTTAAACAGTTTATCACAGAAAGTTCATGAGGAATTTTTTTAAGTACCTTGTGAAGATTTTTTTATTTTAACTTTTGTTTTTGTTTTATGACCAACAAGTCATTTGGTTATACCTCCTTAAAACTATTCTGGGCTAAAATTAGGAAATTTTTTCCAAACCGTATTCTAATTAACATATAGCACTAATTACATTATGTATTATGGGAGGCAAAATTTTACATGGTAAAATAATATTGGAGAAAACTAGGGATAACAAATTCAACACACGACTTAATCACTGGATTCTCCATAGCCTTTAATATGTAATGTAACTAGGAATGTCCAAGGTGAGGAGGATATAGTGTACACATTTCTTCAACTAATTTGATCCTTTTATCATAAAGTATATCATTGGGCCGGAATCCCAAAGAACAATTTTTTTTTTTAATAGAGATAGGGTCTCTCACCCAGATTGGAGTACAGTGGCACCATCATAGCTCACTGTAGCCTCGAACTCCTGGGCTCAAGTAATCCTCCCACCTCAGCCTCCCAAGTAGCTGAGATTACAGGTGCATGCCACCATGCCCAGCTAATTTCTTTTAGAGACAAAGGTCTCACTATGTTGCTCAGGCTGGTCTGGAACTCCTGGCCTCAAGTGATCCTCCTACCTCAAAGAGCAAACTTTGGAAGATGCAACTCTCCAGTATGGGAATTGGAGGTTTTAATTGCACATTTTCCCCTGGGTTGCATGGAAGTTAGTGAGAAATTACATTCTATGACATTTACTTTGCCCACCTCCATGCAGGGGTGGCATAACCTTCTCTTCAGACTTTGTCATAGTCATCCTCTTCAACTAAGATAAAGTCAGCCCTCCTCCTAACCCTGCTGATCGTTAAGGCTAATGGATCTGGCCTTATTTGCTGATAGAGAATACCTACACTCCAAATATGCTCATCAAAAGCTGAATTTTTAAAAGTATGAGTGGAGGCTTCCAGGTTAAGACAGATTGAATCCATGCATCTAATTTTACTTACTATGAAAAAGCACATGAAAACTACAATAAACTTTTTTATTGCTGTATTTTGTTTTTGTTTTATCCTATACACAAGCATAAACTAGCCAGGTCAATGCAGGAAACAGGAGCTAAGACATCAGGAACATTTTGGAAAAGAGACATGAATAAAACAAACAAACAAACAATAACAAAAAGAGATAGACGAAAGATAGATCCTAACTGGCTGAGAACATTAAAACTCTAAACTGGCAGTGGAGAAAACAGCCCGAGTTACGCGACAGAATTCCCAAAAGACTCAGGAACTCAGTACCAGGAGCCTTTGGATCTGAGAGAGAGCAAAAGCAGGGTGAGGGTTGGGGTTGGGGAGGGGAGTTGCTAAATTAAGGAAGATTGGGTGAAAGCAGAGACACACTTGGCTCCCTAGATCCTCCCCCCCTACCCTATGCTTCATAGTATGGGGCAACTGCCCTCCCTCACCCTGATATAAGTCTGGAGGATTATTTTCTGAAGAAAGGTAAACAGGATTTCTTGCATGGAGAACTACAAGGCATAGCTGAGGTCAGGACACTGCTCTGAAAAAGGGGAAAAGTGATTGTAGCAATCAGGATCCCAGAAGGAAAGAGACCCTCAAGGTATTTCACTGAGGGGGATTTAGTGAAGGGACTATTTACAAAGACGTGGCCAGGGTTTAGAGAAACTCTTGGGCATAGCGAGGATCCCAGGAACTAGCAACAGCAAGAAGCCTTACCACTCCCAGCCGTTCAGGAAAAGGGAAGGGTCCAGGGTTACAGTGCCTCCCACTGAAGTAACCCAACCAGAAGCCAGAGAACAAAGAGGCCCAGGTAATACAGTCCTTAGGTGGCTTAAGGCAAGGAAGTGTGGAATGGATCTAGATGGGCAAGAAGAGAGTAAACAGCACAGCGATCTTATACTGACTACTGAGTGCTGAGAGCTGTGCTCTCCTTGGCTGCAAGAAAACTGACAGACCTCAACTCTCCAGGAAATACAGTTCCCAGCTGAGAGAACAAGATGACACTGCCTTCTTGTTTCAGCTTCCGTACTGCAAACAAGTGTCCTTTTTGTTGTGTATTTTGTGCTATGTTTTTCATATTTTTGTGCCTTTTGTAGGTGATTTGGCTGGTTAAAATGGCCTTCAAGTACAGTGTTGAACTGCTGTTTACTTATTTATTTATTTACTTATTTTGGGGGACATGGTCTCGCTCTGTTGCCTGGGATAAAGTGTAGTGGCACTATCATAGCTCACTGCAACCTCACACTCCTGGGCTCAAGCGATCTTCCTGCCTCAGCCTCCCCAGTATCTGGGACCACAGGTGCTTGCCACTGCAACTGGCTAACTTTCCTATTTTTTGTAGAGACAGGATCTCGCTCTTGTTCAGGCTGGTCTCGAACTCCTGAGCTCAGGTGATCCTCCAACCTCAGCCTCCCAAAGTGCTAGGATTACAGGTGTGAGCCACTGCACCCAGCCTGAAGTGCGATTTAATGTTTCAAAGTGCAAGAAAGCTGTGATGCATCTTACAGAAAAAAATACGTGCATTAGATATGCTTCAATAACAGAAGGAAAACTAGAAAATGCATAAATTTTTGGAAATTAAACAACATATGCTTAACCAATGACTCAAAGAAGAAATCACAAGAGACACTAGAAAATACCTAGAATGAAACAAAACATACTAAAACTTATGGAATACCACAAAAGCAGTGCTAAGGGTGCAATTGATAGCTATACATGCTTACATTAAAAAACAAGAAAGATCTCAAATCAACAACCTAACTTTACAACCTAAGGAACTGAAATAAGAACAAAGTAAACACAAAGGTAACTGGAAAAGAATAATAAAGATAAGAGCAGATATAAACAAAACAGAGAATAGAAAAATAATAGAGAAAATAAACAAAACCACAAGTTTTTGTTCTTCAAACTGACCAACAAAATTGACAAACCTTTAGCCAGATAGGCTAAGAAAAAGAGAAGACTCAAACAGAAATAAAAAGGATTATAAAATAGCATTATGAGCAATTGTACACTAACAAATTGGATAACTTAGATGAAATGGACAAATCCTTAGAAACACAAAACTTATAAAGACTAAACCACAAAGAAATAGAAAATGTGAATAGACCTAACTAGTAAGGAGAGTGAATCAATAATCAAAAGTCTCATGACAAGTAAAACTCAGTGGAAATCAACCAGGGAGCAGGGGGTGAGGAGGGAGAGGCAAAAACCTACCTAATGGGTACAATGAACAATATTTGGGTGATGGACACACCTATAGTTGGGACTCAAGCATTATAAAAGTGATCCATGTAAACTAAAACATTTGTACTCCCTTAATATTTTGAAATGAAAAGAAAAAGTCTCATGACAAAGAAAAGACGTGGACTTCATGGCTTCACTGGTGAAGTCTATCAAAAATGAGAACGAACACCAATTCTTCTCAAAGTTTTCCAAAAAATTGAAGAATAGGAAACACTCTCTAACTCATTCTATATGGCCAGCATTACCACAGCCAGACAAAGACACTACAAGAAAAGAACACTACAGATGAATATCCCTTTATCCTTTGTGAACACTGATGCAAATATCCTCAACAAAACACTAGAAAACTGAATTCAGCAGCATATCAAAAAGGATTATACATCATGACTAAGTGGGATTTATTCCTGGAATACTAGGATTGTCCAACATATAAAAATCAATCAATGTAATACACCACATTAACAGATTGAAGGGGAAAAAAACATATGATCACCCCAATTGATGCAGAAAAGGCATCTGACAAAACTCAATGCCTTTCATGATAAAAACATGCAACAAACTAGAAATAGAAGGAAACTACCTCAACATAATCAAAGCCATGTATGAAAAACCCACAGCAAACATCCCACTCACTAGTGAAAGGCTGAAATCTTTTCCTATAAGATCAGGAAGAAGACAAGGATGCCCATTGTTGCCACTTCTATTCAACACAGGACTGGAAGTCCTAACCAGAGTATTGCAAAAGCAATACATTAACCTAAAACATTTGTACCCCCTTAATATTTTGAAATAAAAAAACAGTCTCATGACAAAAGAAATAAAAGGCATCCAAGTCAGAAAGGAAGAAGTAAAATTATTCTATTCACAGATGATATGATCTTATGTGTAGAACCCTAAAGATTCCACGAAAAAAACCTGTTAGAACCAATAAATGAATTCAGCACAGTAGCAGGATATAAAATCAACATGCAAAAATCAAAAATCAGTTGCATTTCTATACACTAACAATGAACAACTTGAATAGAAAACTAAGAAAACATTTCCATTTACAATGGCACCAAAAAGAATAAAATGCTTAGAAATTAACCTAGGAGGTGAAAGACTTGTACAATGAAAACTACAAAACATTTCCGCAAGAAATGAAAGAAGACCAAAAAATGGAAAGACATCTTATGTTCATGGATTGGAAGACTCAATATTAAGATATCAACACTACCCAAAGAAATCTACAGATTTAATGCAATCCCCATCAAAATTCTAATGATATCTTTTGAAGAAATTGAAGAAAATATACTAAAATTCATATGGAATCTCAAGGAATCTAATAGCCAAAACAATTTCAAAAAAGAACAAAGCTAAAGGACTCAAACTTCCTCATTTCAAAACTTACTGTAAAGCTACAGTAATCAAAATAGTGTCATACTGGCATAAAGACAGACATAGAGATTTAGTCCATTTTTGTGCTGCTCTAACAGAATACCTGAGACTGGGTAAGTTATAATAACAGAAGTTTATTTGGCTATGGTTCTGAAGGTTAGAGTACAAGAGCATGGTGCTGGCATCTGGTGAGGGCTTTAGTGCTGCATCATCCCATTGCAAAAGGACACAAGAGCACATTCTGGAGAGAGAAACTCATCCTTTCTATCAGGAACCCTCTCCTGAGATAATGGCATTAATCCATTCATGAGGGCAGAACCCACACGCCCTGATTAACACTTAATGGGCCCACCTCTGAATAACATCACACTGGCAATTAAATTTCAACACAGGTTTTAGAGGGGACATTCAAAGCACAGCATAGTCTACTGGAATAGAATAGAAAGTCCTGAAATGAACCCTCACATATACAGTCAAATGATTTTTGATGAGGGTGAAAAAACCATTCAATGGGGAAAAGACAGTCTTTTCAACAAATGGTGCTGGGCAAACTGGATATCCACACTCAAAAGAATGAAGTTGGACCCTTACCTAACACCATATACAAAAATTAACTCAAAATGGATCATGACCTAAGCGTAAGACCTAAAACTATAAAACTATCAGAAGAAAATATAGGAGAAAAGCTTCATTCACATCATTGGATTTGGCAATGATTTCTGGAATATGACATAAAAGGCACAAGCAAGATTAAAAAAATGGAACTTTGTGAAAATTTTAAAACTTTGTGCATCAAAAGACACAATCAACAGAGTAATAAGAAAACACATAGAATGGGAGAAAATATTTGCAAATCATATATATTGAACAAAGGACTAATGTCCAGAATGTTTAGAGAATTCCTAAAATGCAATATAAACAACCCAATTCAAAATGGGCAAAGGATATAAACAGCCATTTCTCCAAAGAAGATATATATTAATAAATGGTCAATAAGCACATGAAAAGACGCTCAGCATCACTAATCATTAGGGAAATGCAAATCAAAAGTACAATGAGATACTACCTCACACCCATTAGAATGGCAACTACCCAAAAAAACCCAGAAAATAAGAGTTGGTGAAGATGTGGAAAAATTATCACATTATCTATTTCTAGATTACTAGAAATTCCACTTCTGGTATATACTCAAAAGAATTGAAAACAGGGACTCATAAAGATATTTGTACACTCGTGTTCATAGGAGCATTATTTACAATAGTTAAAACATGAAAGCAACTCAAATGTTCATTAACAGTTGAATGGATATGCAAAATGTGGTATATACATACAATGTAATATTATTCAGCCTTAAAAAGGAAGGAAATTTTGACATATGCTACCACATGGATGAACCTTGAGGACATTATCCTGAGTGAAATAAGACAGTCACAAAGAGACAAATACTGCACGATTCCACTTATATCAAGTATTTAGAGTAGGTAAAATCATAGAGACAGAAAGTAGAATAGTGATTGCCAGGGGCTGGGGGAAGGGAAGAATTGGGAGTTATTTTTTAATGGGTATATTAGTCAGGGTTCTCCAGAGAGAGAGAACCAATAGGATATATAGATATATTAATAGATAGATATACAAGTGATAACTTATTAGGAGAATTGACTCACATGATTATGAAGGCTGAGAAATCCTATAATAAGCCATCTGCAAGCTGGAGAACCAAAGAAGCTGGTAACACAGCTAAGTCCAGGTTTGAAGGCCTCAGAACCAGGGAAGCCAATGATGATGTAACTCTTAATCCAGTGTGAATGCCTGAGAACCTGAGAAGCCACTGGTGCAAGTCCCAGAGTCCAAAGGGCAAAGAACCTGGAGTTCTGATGTCCTAGGGCAGAAGAAGGTGAGAGAGAGAGAGAGAGGAGAGAGAGAGAGAGCGAGAGAGAGAGAGAGAGAGAGAGAGAGAGAGAGAGAAGAGAGAGAGAGAGAGAGAGAGAGAGAGAGGAATTTGTCTTTCCTTTGCCTTTTTGTTCCATCTGGGCCCTCAGCCAATTGGGTGGTGCCTGCCCACACTAGGTGAGGGTGGATCTGCCTTACTGAGTCTACTGATTCAAGTGCCAATCTCTTCTGGAAACAATCTTATAGACATACCCAGAAATAATGCTTTACCAGCTAGCTATCTAGGTATCCCTTAATCTACTCAGGTTGACACCAAAAATACCTATCACAATGTGTATAGAGTTTCAGGTTTGCAAGATGAGAGGAGTTTTTGAGATGGATGGTGATGATGGTTACACAAAAATATGAATATACTTAATGTACACTTAAATATAGTCCAGACAGTAAATTTTTGTGTACTTTACCACAACAAATTGCCCAAAAAAAACCCCAATTTATCTACAATTCAATCCAATCATTCAAATATTCCCCAAAACTTACATCTACCTGTATGTTCCTCCCCATTCCATTCCCTTGCCTGCCCCCAGAATTATAGTATCCTATATTTTTATCATTGCCTTACTTTTATAGCGCTCTCTCTCTCTCTCTCTCTCACACACACACACATACAATACATATATATATTTGGCTTAGTTTTGCTTCTCCTTGAACTTTACCAAAAGCATATCATAGTATATGTAGTTTATTTCAATGATTATAATTTTCATTTCTAGAAGGTATCTTTGGGTCTTAAAATCTGTCTAGTTTTTTGATAATCCCTTTGTTGCACATTTTTTGTTCCCTTCTTTTATTTATCTAAATGTTTTAAGTGTCATTTCACATTGTATATTGTAAGGATAAATAAATTATTTTCTCTATTTACAAAGGACAAAGAGACCATTCCCATCTCACTTTCCCTTCTAAGTGTTTCCTTGAAATATTTTAGGGCCTGAGTCCTCACTCTAACCTTTGGGAATGTAAATAAGTCTCTCAGAAGGCCTGGATTCATCCCTTTGAAATGTAAACGTCTAGGAAGACCAAGCTCCTAGGTCCCTGTCACCTTGGGAATTTAATGTAGGTGTAACCATGTTTCTTGGGGAAATAAAAGAAGTTTTATTATTCTTTAGTATGAAGACAACTAATTAAACAAATAACTACCCCACTGGAAAGCAGTGGCCTTGCAAAAATAACAGGAAAATACCTAATCCCACAATTTCCCCAGCAACAGTTAAAAATCAATCCTGTGAGTTCTCGCACTAACAGGTACCCTGCAGGAGATCTGTTTTGCACAACTTTTGAAGAGCTGAGTGAATGGAAAAGAGATGTAAACCTCTCTCTTTCAAAATTGTTTTTTTGAGAATCTGCTTTTACGGAGTTCCTGAGTAAACAGTAGAACAAGTTCCAAGCCTCAACCATATCCCAAGGACAGAGTCACATCTCCTGTGATAATCCCTTCTCCAAGGAAGGGCAGGAAACCTTGTCTTGGGGACTTTGACATCCTTGCAGTTTTTGTTATCTACATGCTGACGCTTTTGTTATCAACTGACAGCCACCACTATTTTTTTTCTCTTCATCCTCCTTAAAATCAGCAAGCCACTTGGCCTGGCTGCTGGCATCTCCCTTCTCTTTCTTTGGGATGCCACGTCATCTCCCTGCTCTCTTCCCCACCACGCCCCCTTTTTCCTTCTCTCTCATTCTCTCTGTCCTTCCAAAGGATAAAATAAACTTTTTTACTCTTATATCTTAATCTCTGCATGAGAAATCTTTCTTTCCCCACGCCATGAACACCTACTAGCCTTTCCACCCTAACACCAATTCCCAGGTAATTGGGGGGATCCTTTAGGATGAAGGAATGTGAGAACAAAACAAGGATTCAACCAAGAAGGATCTGGCCACAAACTGTGATTTCAAACCTTCCTATGGAAAACAGGTTACTGTAAATCCAAACAACAACCGATAATTATGCTTCCAAATGGCAAATAGGGTACTATCAATCCTAAAGCCTCATCCAGAATGCTAGCTAGAAGAACATAGTATAAAAAGATAATTTCGTTTAGCTATATAAATTATGTAAGACTTTATTCTGACTTGGTAGTTTCTTGTGGGTTATTTATATACAACTATTTCATTGTGCTTACTCAGTGATAAACATGATTCTTTTCTTTTCATATTTATGTGAAGAAATCTTCTTTGGTAAGATTTTTACTTCTCCATCTATTAATTCCATCACCTATGGTCCTTTGGGGGTACAATTTTGCTCTGTTGCTTGTCATTATGATCTCATGCTTGGCATTCTTTAAGATTATGTGAATCCTCAGAGGCCTGGGTTGAGATATTCCTCTGGATAAGATTTGTGTTTGTTTCAGCCAGATACCAGGACACACTGCCCATCCACAACTACTTTGTTCATTTTTCAGACAGAGTTTTCTCAGACTGTGCAGGTAAAGTACACTCAAACCCTAAACCTGCATGAGGGTAGACCTGGGCTTATGATTTTATTCGGGGATGCTTTTTCCTCCCAGCCAGTACTAAGGACATGACAGACATAACTAACCTGGTTCTTCCCTTTGCCAGTGAACAGACTGTATTTTATCCCTCAGATTCAAGCGTACCAACATTACGGAGGGGTCTTTGCCAATTTTGCCTTCAACTCTCCCACACCACTCTGTATGAGCTTTACTTGCATTTTGTTGAGCTGCTATTACAGCCTAAGGCTCTTTCATTGCAGCAAAAGTTCTTAAGATGACCCTGGAGTCAGCTGATGCTTAATCACATTAGTTTTCAGTTGTTGTTCCCCACCTTACCCCCTGCCTCCAACCAGATTTCTCTTACTTTCTTGTGGCCTCAGTTATATGTTTTGGTTTGGGGGGTAGAGGATTTTACTAGATTTTTTTCTATGTTTTGTAGACATGGGGTCTCGCTCTTGCTCAGGCTGGTCTTGAACTTCCAACTTCAAGTGATCCTCCCATCTTGCCCTCCCAGAGTGCTAGGATTACAGGCACGAGCCACTGCGCCCAGCCAAGACTAGTAAATTCTGATGATAGAACAGTCACCTATTTAAGGACCACATTTTCCTTGGAGGGCTATGGGTGGCAGTATCAGGACCTGGCTCCATAAGGACACACTGAATTTGCAAGGTGTTGCTAAGCTTGGTCTTCTAAAAACTTGGAGAGTTTGCCAAATGAGTCTACTTAAGCAGTACACCTAAATGCTCACTATCTTGGTCCCCTCCAAAAGGCACAGGAGGTCTTGAATAAGTATTGTGACTTCTGCTCTGTCTTACAGGGAGACTGTGGCAGTAGTGCGTGAGATTAAAAGGGAACTGGAAGTCAGGACACAGTTCAAAAGCAATAAAAATAGTCCAGTCATATAGGGTGATGGAGGGTCCGGAGCTGAAATCCACCGGTTTGGAAGGAATCTAAAGTAATCTAGTATCTATGGCTTGAGTTGGGGGTGGGAGGAAGGATCTAGAATGTAAGCTCCATCAGTGAAAGAGTCCTCACTGATTTACTCCAGGTACCCAGGTAAGTGCCTGGTACACAACATGCATTCAATAAACACTTGACTGAATACAGCAATGCTAGATAGAATACAAGAAAAGAGGAAAAATTAATCAGAACATGGGAGCTGAATTTCAGGGGCAAAGGAGTCAAGAAGAAAATTCCCAGTGACAGGAATGAGTATGTCAAGAAAGGGAGCTAGTTTTTAAGGATAACCACGATAATGATAACTAAAGGCTGTGGTAATAATACATTTCTAATTCGACGTCAACTGCATTATGCTTACTTGAACATGATCTTTATGTAGGTTAGAAGGGATGCAAATCCGCTAGATTTCCAAGAATTCGCTAATCATCTAAAAATGTTTCTTCCTAGATGCAGCCTGCACACTCTCCATGTTCTTTCTGCACACAAACGCGAGGGGGCGAGGAGGGTTGGCAAAAGAGGAGCCGGCAGGGAAGGGGCCTCTGCTGTCTCTGCTGCAATTGCAGCACCCTCCTCAGTCTTAGGGCGTCCATCAAGCGGAAAGCTGGAAGATGATTTAATGTCCAACTCTTAAAACTCCTGGTTACAGGCTGTCCCTCCGGGGTGCAGTTGGCGCCAGCCGTCGAAGTATGACCGAGTCTGGGTAAAGGTCGCCTGCTGACGGGAGAGTAGCCAAGAGACCTCTAGGTGCGTCAAAGTTTCTGTGTCTCTTTCCGGAAGGCTGAACCCCCGGCTCAAAGCTCATTGCACCACCGCGCCCAAAACCTGCTACCTTAGCAGGATTACCCCTCAACACACCACGCGATCCCGCGCCACACTCCCCGCCCGGACACGCAAGCGCACATGGGCCGGCGGGTGATGTCAGCGCCTCCCGGCACCACCTCGATGTCGTGCGTGCAAGGCCTGTCGTAACGGCCTGGGAAGAGAGACCTGGAGAGGAAGGGCACCCGCGCGGCACACCCTACTCTGCTAGCCGGCGTGCGCGCGCAGGTTCCTGGCGCAGGCCCTGGAGGCTGGAGCCAATGAGACACCGAAACGTCACTGCGTATCAGCCGGCTCGGCCGCTAGTCTGGCCGCGGGAGGGCGGAGCGAGTTCGGTTGCACCAACACCGGTTCATAGGTGCGGCCCGGCGTGTCCTTGGACTCAGAGAGCGGGACGTCCGGCTTCCGATCGGGAACCTTCGTACCGTCGGCAACCAAAGAGAGGTGAGCGCGGGGCGCGGAAACCGTAGCGGGTGGCAGGCCGAGCTGCGGGAGGCGCGCACCCGCGGCCCTCTGCAGAAACCTGTTCCGGCGAAGCCCGCGTGGGGCGGGCAGGGCCGGGAGTGAGAACCCTGGACTGTGGCCAGCCAGAGCCCGGTGGGTAACGGCTTGAGACCGGGCGGAACCTTAGCTAGGTGTGGACTAGGTCGAGAACTCGAGGTGGGTTCGATGCGGATCCGAGGAAGACGCGGGCCCTCCCGTTGTCGATGCTGGGAGGCTGTGGAAATGATGGACAAGACTTCCGGAGGACCAGAGCGCAGCGCTTGACGGCCTTTTTCGGAGAGTAAAAGCTGCTGCTCCTCTAATAAGTGGTCATTTCTTTTCCTGGCTGTCTGTTTCTTCCGTCAACCGTTCAAGCATCCCGGAAAGGTGGATTTTCATCAGTCACCTTGAAAGCGACCTGGATGGGTGACCGACCTCATGGTCGTCCCCGGGGACCTCAGAGGTGTAGGGAGAGGGGATATCCATGGGAGACCTCGCAGCCCACCCCTGTGCTCTCATCTGCAGCGAGCCGAGTTAGCATGACAAGCTACACCTGTGACCTGAGCAGGCGGAAACAGCCAGGGCCTCTTTAAAAATCTGTGTGCTTTCCATTATCATCAGAGAGGTGGCTTTAAATTGTTGTACGAATAAACGATTAGACCTTCTTAAAAGCTGGAATTTTGGTAGTTTTGATTTAGTGTATTCACAGTTCGACTTCAGATTGGTGACTCTTTGTGACCTTGACCTCATCTTTTGAAACTGGGGTTTGAACTAGGTTCTTACTTTGCTTGCTTGGGCTTTAACCTTCCTTCACTTGTCCACGCAAGGGTATGTTTTTAAGGAGGTTCTCCTAAATAATGTTTTTGGTATTAAAGAGTATTGTGAGTGTACTAAATGAAACAAGATTCATCCTGGTACTTAATGTCATAGTTTAGCAATGGATTAGTAATTAAGTAAGTAAAGTGATCATTGGTCTACACTGTATTTGTTACTTGAGGAAAAAATTACTAAATTGAGTCTTTTCATTTTTAGAATTAAATATGGGTGATGTTGAGAAAGGCAAGAAGATTTTTGTTCAGAAGTGTGCCCAGTGCCATACTGTCGAAAAGGGAGGCAAGCACAAGACTGGGCCAAATCTCCATGGTCTCTTTGGGCGGAAGACAGGTCAGGCCGTTGGATTCTCTTACACAGACGCCAATAAGAACAAAGGTAAGAGGAAGACAGTTGTTAAATAACACAGCACAAATTGCGTGAATGTAACCTGTGGCAAACTCTTTATCAGGAATGTGAAATACTTAACCAATGCATCCCTTCTTGTTTAGGCATCACCTGGGGAGAGGATACACTGATGGAGTATTTGGAGAATCCCAAGAAGTACATCCCTGGAACAAAAATGATCTTTGCCGGCATTAAGAAGAAGGGAGAAAGGGCAGACTTAATAGCTTATCTCAAAAAAGCTACTAATGAGTAATAATTGGCCACTGCCTTATTTATTACAAAACAGAAATATCTCATGACTTTTTTCATGTGTACCATAATTTAATTGGTCTTATACACCAGAATTCAGATCATGAATGAGTGACAGAATATTTTTGTTGGACAGTCCTGATTTAACTAAGACTGGCTTGTGGTTAATTTGGTTTTTTGAATTTTGATAGTAATTCCAATTCAGTAAATTCTATCCCCGTTTTCCCCTTTTAAAGATATGATTGGATTTAATTAGTAATGTTCAACTTTTCAGAAAGATGGTAAATTGCCATCTCAAAACCTATTGAAGATTGGTTTTATATTTAGATTTATATAACTGGTTATGTGAATATATTTAAATACTAGGGAAATCCCTTAACTGTCTTGGAACCAAGCAAGACTCACTGGTGTTTTAATTTGTGTTCATTAGCCTGTTAAAGGTGAGGGCTGGAGATAAGGTAGCAATGTTTACTTTATATTTTTGGTCTTCACTATGCCAATCTAATTTCCCTGTGTCTACTAAAATGCTGCCTTTTATTTATTGAAAGGCCTTTTAGTGTGGTTTATGTGTAATATCAAATAAAGGATATTTAATACTTCTCACATTTTATAGACAATCTATAAAGTTAAATGCTTTTAAAAGTCAATGTGACAAGAAATAGCAAATTAAACTTCTGAATTCTTGACTACCTAAGTCAGACTAAGTTATAATTTAGGATTGTCTTTAAATAGCTCTTCAGAAACATAAAACTGAAGAACTGTACATGTGTGATTGGTAATGGTGCTTTTCCCAACTCATTAGAAGGATTAAAGTAGAGGAGATATACACAAACTTAAAAATTATGTGTGATCATAACTTAAGATTATTAAAAACAAAATCACAGATCATGATTTTTTTGACTGCTTGATTTAATGACTGATGACAAAATTTTAATGGTTAAAAAGTACAGTAGTCCTAAATACCAATGCAGCAATGGTACCAGTCATGGTACTAGATTGTGTTTACTTGGTCCTCTGGGACAGCTTAAACTAGAACAACACTTGACTAATTCACATTTTAGTTTCTTTGCCCAGAATGAGAATTGCACCGTTTATGCCAGGCATGGATAGAAGAATGCTTCTGGTCATAGCTTTGTGATGTGTAGCAGCATATAGTTACATACTAAATTATTTTGTGCACAGTCTGTGCCATGCACATTTAGAGTAGTCCTTGGAAATTTTATGGAGATGGTGAGCCTGAACTAAGCCATAAAGAATGGCAAGGAAAATAAGTCTAGTCTGGTGACGAAGAGAGCCATGTCTTTGTGGGATAGTGAGGAGACTGGGAAGAGGGCCACATCCATGGTTTCAAGAGTAATAAGAATGATTAAACAGGCTTTATGGTCTCGCAAGGTAATTTGTAACATGTGGGTCTTATTTTCTTCATAGAAGAAATATGAGGAAGCAAGAAAGTCTAGAAACACATGCAGAAACAATTTCAGAAAGCCTGCTATAATTCGGATTTGAAGTCCTTGCCTGAGTTATGGTGGGGGATGAAATAATACATCCTGGAAATCCTTCAAAGATTTTCAGCCTTTAAAAGTCCTTGTAACAGAGGGTGTGGTGACGGCATTAAGTTAGTAGTATTCAGAGACAGTGTAGCGGTTAGCTTATAAGGGACAATTCTGGACTAATGTGGGAAGATCTGAAAACTAGGGAGTGGATTTTCACTTTTTTGCATCCTGGGAATGATGCAGGGTATGAGCGTTACATTGAGATGGATACGGAAATTAGGCTTAATCTTTGTAGTTACTGGACCTTTCATCTTGATTAGTTTACAAATTCAGTAATTTGATTTTGTCATTTAACCCAGAAGTTATGAAGCTCTGGTGACTTAGCCGTCATCAAGCTGGCAGATGCTGGTTAATTTACGTACAAGATATATCTTTCTTGAGAGCTTAGATTGGTTGTATATACAGAGCATGCCTATTAATAATAACTTAGGTTCAAATTTTTTTTTTACAAGTTTAAAGTTTTCTCATTTCTGTGCCTCCTACATCAACCAAGGCCTGTGTTGGCACAGATGAATACCTGTCTTGTTCTAGGCCAGTTATGCTCAAATAAGTACCTCTGGGGATTTATAATGTAAGTGATCTGTAATTCAAAAAAAGGGACATTGCTAGCAGTAAGGAGTTTATACTCTTAGAAATAAGGAAATTGGAACAAAAAAGCTAACACTGTAACCCACATGTCTCCATTCCTAGTGTTTCACTAAAAGTGGCTAGGTTAGTGGTATCACAAGTGAGAGCCAGATGTATTTAAGGTGTTTATTTATGTTCTTCAAAGTGCCACCTACACTCTGGTGTTTGTCTAGAACAGCACTGTCCAATAGAACTTGCTATGATAGATATCTTCTAGACCTATGCTGTCCAATATGATGGCCATTAACCACATGTGGCTATTAAGCCCTTGATGTATGGCTAGTATTACTGTAGAACTGAATTTATTTTTAACTTTAAATTTACATAGCCACAAATGGCTAGTGGCTACCATATTGACAGCATGGGTCTAGGACTAGAACCAGTAGTTTGTAATAAAAGTGCTTCCCCTGGACTCTATTTTTTTAATCTAGGATTCTCACAAGTACACTATAATGCCCTTCAGAACACTGATTCCAATTCCTATTTCTAAACCTGATGTGCTCTATTATTTTATTATATGTTTTACCTATTCTAATCATAAGCTGACAGTTTATTTTGGATAGGTGGCATTCTGGTAGTAGCCAGGGATGTACCTTTTTGTTATCCTTTTCCTGCACTTTTCTCTACTTTCATCATAGATATTCTATTGTACATTTTCACTTTCACCATTGAAGATGTCGTGAATTATAAAGAGTATGCTGGAATCCACATGGCTGTCTAGGAAGAGGCCTTGCCAGGGTCTGGCCTTCCACAGTTGACTAGTCCCAGGCTGTTTTGTTCCATGGTCAATCTCAGGCAAGAATAAATTACAATCAATTTTCTTAAAATGGAGAATATTCATTTCTAGTGATGTGCTCTTTGGGCTGTCCTTCGTCTTGTCAGAATATCTTGAAAGCCAAGTAAGATGTTGCTGAGCATGGAATACTGGCAAAGCTTGTACCTACCTGACAGCATACAAACACATCTCTACAGGAACCATAAAGTTTGTCTCCCAGATATATCTCTTCTAGGCAGTGCTGGGGTACATACTGAGCTCCTTTGGCTGCATTTTTTGTGCCTCAGACTGACCATTGTCTTGGTGTTCACATCCTTAGAATATAATACAAAAATATTACATTTTTATTTAGTAACAGTTGGATTCCAGGTTATCTTAGTTGGAGTTTGGGGTACTTGAAATTGGTTATATCTTCAGGCTATCTCTTGTTTCACTGAGAAAGCTAAGTAGACTTACTATGTATGTCTCAAAGAGTAAATGTCCAGGTTGTTAGGAGGGACTTCACTGGCAGTCTCTTCTGTGTATCACCAACAAATAAAATACAGCTTTCCATACATAGAAATACACAGTGGGGAGAAGGCCAGTGTGTGGTGATTGATACACCACTCATAGTTTTTAGAAAAGGCCTTGGAAAAATGGCAAGAGATGATTGACTCAATTGCTAGAACTTTGACAGAGTATTTTTATTTTAATCACATGCAGGATGTTGGAGATAAAAGAGATCTTAGAGATTTCTTACAACCTAACTGCCATTATACAGCTGAGAGATGAAGTTAACCTGAGCTAGTCTTATCTAGCTGATGAGCAGCATAGTTAAGCCAGGACCAAGATACCCTGCCTCCAATTTGGTCTTAGTCAAAACCCCCTATTCTCAGACATACTAATGAATTTCTTCCTTTTTATTTTTTCTTCTATTCATTAGAAGTGCAGCTATGTTCCATATTGGGGCCATATTTAATATGTCTATATAAACATCTAAACATGGTATATTTAACATTTTAAATTTATTTAAACATCTAAATGTGTCTATAGCTTGAAAAGTGTAGTTTGAGAAATGACCATTGAACTAGTGTATTATCTGTGGTGTGATGCAGAGAATGCTGGGCCTGGGATTAGAAAAAATTGTGTTTAGAGTAGTGTGTGTCCATAAACAATAGCCTGTGGGCTCAATGTGACCAGAGATGTGTTTTTGTAAATAAAACTTTGTTGGATCACAGTCGTATTCATTTATGTATTGTTTAGAGGTGCTTTCGTACTATAGCATTAGAGTTGAGTAGTTGCAACAGAGACTATGGTCCACAAAGCCTAAAATATTTACTGTCTGGTACTTCACAGAAAACATTTCTCAGCCCCTGGTTTAGAGCTTTGCTTTGCCAATCTATGATTAACACAACCTCATTTTCACCATTTGGAGAATAGGAATAATCTCTACTTTAAAAGATTCATTGAATGATGTGTAAAAGCCCATAACTGGTAAGCATGGAAAGATTTGTTCATTTTATATCTATGTCAAATTCCTTGAAAGTACCATAGTGAAAAATTACTACTTCCAAGGTTAGCAATAACCTATTTGTCAAGTCTAGTAGTATTTTCTCTTCTCTAATGACCCAGATAATCTGTATGACATCTGACACCCTTGACTGCTCTTATTTTCTCACCTCCCTTGGTTTAAGTTAGTTTCACATTCACATGGAATAAAACAGATAGGCATCATAAAAATCTGTATGTACACGTAGCTATAGTAATCTGCTGATAACCCAAATACATTCAGCGTGACATTTTGCCCAGATTCTAGTCCCATAACTTAAATTGCTTTGTAGTTACAAGGTGCATTCACGTCTCAATTCATCCCCACCACTTCATAAGGTATTTGGCACAGATATCGTCCCTATTTTATAGATTAGTAAACAGGCTCAGAGAGGTGGTTACTGCCAAAGGTCACATAGGTGGATTACCTTGTTAGCAGTACAACATGTACTGATATCTGCCTTTCTACAGTGCCTTCTAAAACTCCTCATACACTGGGTCATTTCCATTAGCCTCTTTACAGAACACTCACACCCTCCCTTTCCTTAATAGAAACTGGGCTTTCTCCAGGCCTGTGCACCTCTCAGCCCTCACATGTAGAGCCTGATTGTTCTGCCACACTGTCCACAATGGAGGCCTTGTAGTCTTGGCATCTTCCAGATCATCGCTCTCCCTCTCACAGGCAGAACTACTTGTGTGAGATTTCTGACGTCTGCATGGACATTTTGCTGTCATCTGTGTACTTCTAGACTTTCATCACATTTTTATTTACTTTTTAGAGACAGGGCCTTGCTCTGTCACCCAGGCTGGAGTGCAGTGGCGTCATCATAGCTCACTGCAGCCTCAGACTCCTGGACTCAAGTGATCCTCCCGCCTCAGCCTCCCTAGTAGCTGGGACTACAGGCGCACGCCAGGACGCCCAGCTCCTTTTTCTTTTCTTTTTAAATTATCCTGGTAATAGCTACATAATAAGCAAATGAATGACACATTCTTTTTAATTTATTTTTTATTTTCAGTAAGTTAAATATTTTTGTCACTACCTTATTGTAAGCCTATTTTAGGGGTGATGTTAGTTGCTGTAATAAATGAGCCTGGAAGTGTCTGTAGCTTGAATACAACTAAAGTTCACATCTTGCTCACAGAACAGCCTGTGGAGGGCATTCCTATCTGTGACCTGGTAAATCAGGAAACTAGGCTACTTCCATCTCTGGCTCTGCCATCCCTGAAGATCTTGGAGTTGGCTTCCAGCTGGTAAAAGGAATAACAGCATGTATAACAGCATGTATACACACATCTTACAATTTTGGGCCCAGAAGTGACACCTCACTTCTACTCACACTTCAATGGTGAGATCCAGCCTCTGGAACACATCTAGATAGAACAGGAGAATGTTCGCGAACCACTTTCTTGCTCTTAGTAGAGGTGGCATATTTTCCCTTCACGTCTTCTACCCTCCTCAGAATGACTCTGTTTTTAAATGAAGTATTTGAGAATAGGAGTTCACATGGGCTTTTGGAGGAACAATTAGCCACTGGAGTTTATCAGCAACAGGTAAGGTGGGACTCTCTAAAAGTACAGGATTTCCTTGGCTCCTCAGACTAGTGAAAAGAAAACACTGGCACAAATAATCTTCAACCATGTCAAGTTCAGACCTAGGAGCTCTCGTAAGAAAGGTCTTAACAGTTACAGTTGTATTTCTTTTTTTTTTTAAACAAACATTTATTTATCTAATAAAAACTTATTAGGCCGGGCACGGTGGGCCACACCTATAATCCTAGCACTCTGGGAGGCCGAGGCAGGAGGATTGCTTGAGCTCCGGCGTTGGAGACCAGCCTGAGCAAGAGTGAGACCCCGTCTCTACTAAAAATAGAAAAATTAGCTGGGTGTGGTGGCATGTGCCTGTAGTCCCAGCTACTCGGGAGACTGAGGCAGGAGGATCGCTTGAGCCCAGGAGTTTGAGGTTGCAGTGAACTATGATGACGCCACTGCACTCTACCCAGGGCGACAGAGTGAGACACTGTCTCAAAATAAATAAATAAATAAAAGAATTTATTAATGGTTTCCTCTTTACCAAGTACATTTGTCTCTGTCGTCTTTGTAAACATGCCTTCATTTCTTACTCTTTTCCTCTGAAAATTGGTAGTTTCTTAGAGGCCTATTTCTTTAGCTTCCCCCCTCAATGTCTTGCACAAAAATTGCACTTTCCAGACAACTGTATTTACTGAGTGTGTCAATTTTTGCTGCAATATAGCTGTGTAATAAAAGACCCAAAATTCAGTGGCTCACAAAAATAAACATTTATTTCTCACTCATTTAGAAAACATTTTTATTTACTTATTTATTTTTTAGAGACAAGGTCTCACTCTGTTGCCCAGCTTGGAGTGCAGTGGCATGATCATAGCTCTGCAGCCTCAAACTCCTGGGCTCAATTGATCCTCCTTCCTCAGTCTCCCAAGTAGCTGGAACTACAGGTGCCAGCCACCACACCCCACTAATTTAAAAAATTTTTTTAGAGACAAGGTCTCTCTGTGCTGCCCAGGCTGGTCTTGAACTCCTGGTGTCAAGGGATCCTCCCGCCTCAGCCTCCCAAGTAGCTGGGATTACAGGTGCGAGCCACCATGCCTGGCATCCTATCCTTAGTGCTACCATAGCCTCACATTTTACTTGATTTTAACTCTTCTCAGTGCTTTCCCATCATTACAATTTAGACTTGTCATTACTCCAGAACTACTCTACCTCTGAAATTAGAAATCCCACTACACAAGTGTTTGAACAACTTCATATTGTTCCATGACTCTCATTCTTATTTCTGTTGTATCTTCTTGAACTCATCAAAACCCCCAGGCCTTGATCATTCCCTTGCAGCCTCCCTTCCTCTGCCAGCCTCTCAGTGTATCTTTTCAATTACTGCATGGCCTGCATCCTCTACCTTTGTCACCTGTATTTCCTTTCGGAATCTGCTCTGCAAACTCTCAGCCTGGGAACAGCCAAGCCATCTTTCTCTACTTCCACACCTGATCTGAGCACTATTGGAGAAAATCACACTTCTGCCCATCAGCACCATTATATTAATGTACCTAACCATCTCTGATTCAACTGAACCAGCAGAAACCCTGTGCAACTGTCCTTTTTTATATCCATCCTTTCCCAGTCTTCCTTGTGGTTATTTTACCTGTTCATCATGCTCCTCAAGCTTCTCATCTCACCCCCACTTCCTTTCTCATAGCAGATGGCCTTGCCTCCCATTTCAGATATGAATTCTCTACTTTCTGACTACAGGGAAGGTTTTGTTGTCCCCTCTTCTCCACCTTGAACAATGTGGTTCTTAATTCAAATATAGTTCAGAATGTTCAGTTACATCAGAACGGTAGCTCCAGATGTCACAGATGCTCTGGCATGGTCAATCTAACATCCATTCCCAGCCCTCTGTCCTCTGCCTTGCTCTCCCACAGAATTTAGAAGAAGTGCATGCCTGCTTTCTTCTCAGTGCAGGAACTTTGCATGGGGAGCCACCCTTCTACGTACAAATATGCTGTCTGCATAAGTTCTGGTAATTAATAGCTTTTCTCATTCAGCTTAACTTTATTGAAAATGTAGCTGCCCCTACCTGAACCTGGCATGTGTAGTGCATCCAGACCAAGAGATGACAAACCTTTCCGGTTTGGGGATGGTAGGGGAAAGCTATAGATTTTCAAAGTCACCTGCATTGAGTTGGGGCATATTGTATTGTCAGTAAGATGAAAATTTTCTATGCTTTTTACTGGTGAATGTTGGAGGAAGACAGCCCAACGGTCTGAGCCCTCTGCTGACACTGCTTAATGGAATCTTAGGCATATTGACCATTCTGTACCTTAGTGTCCTCATTGTGAAGTGGCACTAATTATATCTGCCCTTAGGGTTCTTATAAGGGTGAAACAAGAGAATGTACTTGGCCTGACACCTGGCACTCAGTAAACAATCAAAGATTAGCTATTCTTGAACTAGATGGGCAGGACAATTTGTCAAAGTGTTTAACAGTTGGACATATTGCATGGGAGAGAGAGGACAGTCACTGAGATGATTCTTCCAAGTGAAGTGAACAGGAGGTTCAGTGGGAGAGAAGTGCCTGGAACTAAGAGATTTATATTCCTGACTTAGGCCCTAATTCTAATAACTCACACACCAGGTGATGTCTCATTCCGTATTAATGACCTGGATCAAGAATCAATGAAGTTCGACCTCTCCCAACTCCATTTACCTTGACAGCTTTTCTAAGAGGGGCTGAGACTTGTGGTCAAAATGTAAAATAGGCACTAATTTTTATACACTCTCATCTTCTAAGTGTGCCTAGTTTTTCCAGTAATGTAAGAAAGGCATAGTTTTTAACATCCTATTTACTGGAATAATGCCACCCATAGCCAACTTCTCCTGGACCTTAAAGTTGATCTCAACAAGAAGGGAGAAAAATCGAGATGGGAAGATGTGCATTAGAGGCAGCTTGGAGTGGGGAATGTTTAGGAGATTGGCTGCAGCCTCCACTCTTCCGCCTCCCAGGAGGATTTGTCAGGAGGTTCTATCTATCCAGGTCATAGCAGGGTGCCATTTGGAGGGCCCTTACCTGTGAAGAGCCAGTGCTCCTGCCTCCTATCCTGTCACGATGCATTGGTAACTTGTCTTGAGCAATATTCTGTAGTTACGTTGTTAAAGACTGTTCATTTTGGAACATCGGCAGCTCATATAATTCTTGAATGGGGCATGTGTGATATAACAAAAAATCACTATGCTCATGAAACAAACCTGTGTGCTGGGTGCACAGGTTAGAGAAGCTATGGGAAGAGATCTGTAGGAGAGATTTTTAACTTGTGAGTCTCCTGAATCTCCTAGGTTAAGACATTTAGAGAACCAGTTCTTACTGGGAAATAACAGAAAGGCCCATTTCACCCCCTTTCCAACCTGGCATCTGTCCAAATAAAGTAATGAAGGAGAGTTTTGCATGCTTTTACCCCAACGTCAGGTAAAGATTCAGATAGTCTTACATAAAACAAAACGTGGTCTGCCTATGCCAGGTTCCTTTTGTAGATATCCCACCTGCAGATTCGGATAGCTTTCTGTTCTCCATCCTAGAGTTGATTAAGCAGGTTAGCACCAAGGCCTATATTAGATACAAGAGAATACAGGCAAGGTGTGTGATTTTCTGATGGATCAGGTCATCTGAAGCAATTACTTCCTCTACCCACGCTGGTTCTCCAGCAGAATGCCTTGAAAGTGGAAAGCTAATGTCTTTACTCTTGGCCTTCTACACAGCAGGTGCCGTATCCAAATCCAACTACCTTTTGAGTTCATAGGAAGGCAGAGAACTGCCCTTCAGGAAGCAGCCACAACCACCCCACCATTAGTTCCTCTCCTATTTCACTGATCGTTCCTTCTCAACCTCATCTGTAGGCTTTTTTTTTTTTTTTTTGAGACAGAGTCTTGCTCTGTCACCTGGGCCAGAGTGTGATGGTGTCAGCCCAGCTCACAGCAACCTCCAACTCCTGGGCTCAAGTGATCCTCCTGCCTCAGCCTCCCAAGCAGCTGGAACTACAGGCATGCGCCACCACGCCCAGCTAGTTTTTTCTATTTTTAGTAGAGATGGGGTCTCGCTTTTGCTCAGGCTGGTCTGGAACTCTTGAGCTCGAGCAATCTTCCTGCCTGGGCCTCCCAGAGTGCTAGGATTACAGGCGTGAGCCACCGCGCCCAGCCCTGTAGTCTTCTTTTTGCAGAGATTGCTGTTTGCTTACTGAATACCCATTCTCCCCTTCATTTTTAGTAAGAGAACCTTAATTTTTTTTTCAGGGTAGTAATATACTTATAAAAGACTACATCGTACACCTTCCCTGGGCATGGTCAGTGGGTCAAGTGGGAGTCAGTTGGGTGGGACTTCTGTGAAGTCTTTTGTAAAGAGATCTGACTCAGCTGGAAGGACTGCCTTTTGCCCCTTTTCCTCCTCTTTTTTATGCCTAGAAACTTCCTGGGATGGCTGGAACCCCTCTGGCAGCTATCTGGGATGTGTGGCACCACCTGGGTGGGAGGCCATGCACCTGAGGATAGCAGAGCCAAAGGAGAAAAGGACCTTGCATAGGGGCGATGTGGTGAAGCTGCCATACTAGCTCAGACTTATTTAGCAGTTTAAGAAACTTCCTTCTTATTTAAACCATTGTTATTTCAGTCTGTGTTATATGCAGCTGATTCTAATCCTAACTGATACACCCATCCCTTATATAATAGTGTTGCCTAAAGTTATGCCATCAATATTTTCTTTGTATTTTTCCCCTGGCAATATCCACACCCGTAACTTAGCACACACATGCCAGTGACTTCATGTCTATATCTACAATTCAAATCTCTCTTGAGCTCAAAAGCCATATACTCAACTGCCTTTTAGACACTTTTTTTTGGGTCCCCCCCATGGACACTGTGGAAGGTTAAATAAGCACTGTCCCCAATATGTTCATGCCCTAATCCCTGGAAACTGTGAATGGTAGATAATCTTGTATAGCAAAAGTGACTTTATAAATGTAATCAAGTTAAGGATTTTCAGATGGAGAATTTACCCGGGAGTATTTAGATGGGCCAGATATAATTACAAAGGTCCTTATAAATGAGGGAAGCAGGAGTCAGAGTCAGGAGGCGGTAATGTGACAAAGGAAGCAGAAATTGGAGTGATGTGGCCACGCCAAGGAATGCTGGCATCTTCCAGAAGCTAGAAGAGGCAAGGAATGAATTCTCCTTTCAAATCTCCAGAAGGAACCAGCTATGCCAACACCCTGATTTTAGCCTACTGAGCCCCATTTTGGACTTCTGACCTCCAAAACTATAAGAGAATAAAGTTTATAGTAATTTGTTACAATGGCAATGGGAAATTAACACAGGTACCTCAAACCTAACATATCCGAGATAAATTCTTTAACTTTCTTCCAAAACCTGATCCCCTTATATTCCCTATCTTTATTATTATATCATCCAAACCAGAAATTCATTGTATATCCCAGGTTGTCCCACTACCTCATCCTTCACTCATCACTGGGTATTTTCAGTTCTATGTATTAACTATCTTTCAGATCAGTTCCTAATTCAAGTCTGCATTATCTTCCATATGTACTATTACTATAGCACAGTGGTTCTAAACTGAGAGTGAATTTGCCACCCAGGGGACATTTGGCAATGTCTGGAGACATGTTTGGTTGTCACCACTGTGGGGGGGCTACTGGCTGGCATCTAGTGAGTAGAGGCCAAGGATGCTACTGAACATCCCATAGTGCATAAGACAGCTCCCACAACAAAGAATTATCTGGCCCAAAATATCAATAGTGCCAAGGTTGAGAAACCCTGCTATAGTCTTACAACTAGTCTCCCTACCTCCTGTATTAAGACATTCCAGTTGTAATTGTTATAAATTCCAATTCCCTGGAGAAATCTATTTTGTTAACAATCAGAACTCAGAGTCCTTGTCCAATAGTGCCAATATCTGGATCATTTGTGAATCTATTGTCTTTTTTTCTCTCAGTTTTCAGTCATTTTGTTCTTTTTCTTGATATGCCAGGTAATTTTTAATTGAAAGCTGACATGGGGTATGAAAAATTATATCTTCCTCCAGAAAAGGTTTACCCTTTCTTTTGCTAAATAGATAGAATGATAATCTTAATCCATTTAGAGACTGAGCCGACTCAAGGCTGGGATGAAATTTGGAAAGGCTTTTTCTACCTCTGGTTCAACTCCACTCTTAAAGTGTAGCCTTTGGGGTTCCAAGAGAGCCTGGGGAGTTGATTGAGCTCATCCCTAGGTGAGTCTTTAATTCTAACCTCATCTCCTCAGCACTACAAGGCTGACAAAATTCTGTTCTGCTCTTCAGGGATTTTTTTGCTTGGCTTCTTAGCTTCCTGCCTTGCTCAGCTTGAAAATTTTGCAAATGCCTTAGGGCTGGCTGTTGGGCACATATTCCACCCCTTGCTTCTCACTGAGACAGTCACCCTCCAAGTCTCCAATGGTTGTTTCTGTACCCCCTAGATGCTGTCAAAATCTCTGTGGGCTGTCAGCCTTTCAGTGGCGCCTTTCAGAGGCCTCTGCCCAAGCCCTTTCCCTGGATTCCTAGGCTTTTGCCCCACACCCAGAATGGGTCATTGCCCTGAGGAAAAATGTAGCTATAGAAGGTTACTTCGCCTCTCTTTGCAATTCTCTCTTCTCCAAGATTTTATCCTTTTAAGTCCTGATTGCTTCTCCATTACCTTCAAGTAGATTTTTTAAAAAAGCAAACAAATAAAAAAACCCAAGCCCTGGTTTTTCTAATTGTTCTCAGCAGGCGTGCTCTGTTGCAAGTTACTTCATTTTCAGCTCCATGCAAGAAAGAGAGGTGGACCTGAGACCTCCTGAACCCCCACCACCCTCCCTCTTTATCCCGGACCCACAGCTCCACTTACAAATGACCCGTCCCTCCGTCAAGAACTTGCCTGTATCTGAGCCCTGACTTAATGACAGAGGAGTAACACTCTTTCCCCACTGTCTCACGGCATCTAAGTCCTGTTTGTTTTCAGATCTCCAAACTAGTCTCACTCTACATCCCAGGCCAGAGTAAATAATACTTGGGCTTTATTTTTCTGAAAAGTAAGATTGCCTGCTTCTAAATCCTGTGATTTTATTTCGTAGTGCTCTAACTCTTCTCTCCTTGTTAAAATTCTGGAGTAAATGCTGTGCCAGCTCCAAATCAATCGTGAAAGAAGGCTCATTTGGACATTTATAGATATATTGCTTTCTGTTTTTCCTTTTATTCCCAAAATAAAAGTCTTGATAGCCCTCTTACAGGTTGAATTATTTTCTTTGGATTATAAATTAGTCAATTTGTGACTATTTTGCTAAGCAGAGTCAAGGATCCTTATTAAAAACAATAATGGTAGCTATTTTATAGCAGCAATACTTTGTGCTCCAATTACGTGTGTACCAGGTGTTTTCTAGGCCTAGTCTCATTTAGCACTTAACAATCCTGTGCATATGAGGGGTGGGGGAGTGCTAATTACTGGCTGCACTTTTTTCAGGAAACTGAAGCTGAGAGATGTTAAATTGTTCATTAGTAAGGTATAGATTCAAAGTCAGGGCTCTCTGACTCCAAAGCCCTTGCTCTTACTAATACAGCTCCAGCTGCTAACACTTAATTCTCAGTATCTGACACCACATACAATTTCAAATCCTAGCTGGTCATCGTGATCACCCTTGGGCCCCCAGTGAAAGTGTAGATGTTTAACAATGGTCTATAACCTTGGCATACAGTGACAACACAAGACATTTTTAAAGGCTGATAATAAAATTTAAGAATAATTATGCCTCCCATCAACAGATGAATGGATAAAGAAAATGTGGCATATATACACACAATGGAATACTATACAGCTTTTAAAAAGAAGAAAATTATGTCATTTGTGACAACACAGATGAATGTGAAGGACATGCTAAGTGAAATAACCAGGCACAGAAAGACAAATACTGCAAGATCTTGTGAACTAAAATTAAATAAAAATCTTCTCCCCTACCGGCTGACTGAATGGACCCCCTCCTGGCCAAGAGGATATCCTAAAACTAAATTGTCTGCCATGAGGAGGAGGTCAGACATGCCTCACCATGCGCCCCTCCCTTCTTGGAGATACCCTTTGTAACTCATCAACAGGCCTAAGGCTATGCAAGACAAACCTGCAGGTCCCCAATTTACACAACAAATATGTGTCCAGTGACTTGTCTCCTATCTAAAACATTCCAAGCCTTTAGACAAAGCTTCACTTTTTAACCAATTACAAGTCAAGGAGTCTTTAAACCCACCTATAAGCTGTAACCGCCCCCCCCTTCAAGATGGCCCACCTTTTCTGGCCAAACCAATGTAAGCCTTCCATGTATTGATTTATGACTTTACCTGTAACCCCTATCTCCCTAAAATGTATAAAACCAAACTGTAGCCCAACCACAGTAAGTCTACTTGCTCAAGGCTTCTTGGGTGTGGCTCCGGGTCATGGTCCTCAAATTTGGCTCAGAATAAACCCCTTTAAAATTATTTTACAGAGTTCAGCTTCTTTTCCATCAACAATCTCACATGTAGAACCTAAAAAAGTTGAACTCATAGGAGAGAGTAGAATAGTGGTTACCAGTGGCTGGCAGGGGGTGGGGAGGGAATGGGGAAGGGGAGATGGTCAAAGCAAACAAAATTTTAGTGATTTATTGCACAGCAAGGTGGCCACAGTTCTTAATAACATATTGTATATTTCAAAATTGCTTAACGGTAGGTAGATTTTAGACATTCTTACCACAAAAACATGGTAAGCAGGTGAGGTGATAGATATGTTAATTAGTTTGATTTAACCTTTGTACAATGAATACATAGATCAAAGCATCACATTGTACTCCATAAGTATATACAAATATTATGCCTAAGTACCAGTGACTGAGAACACACAAAGAAGACTGGAAGCTTTAAGTACCTCATTATCTCTAAAAAGAAAAAGAGATTCTTGGTGCAACCACTGGTGACTTGTTGATGGGGTCCAAGGACACCACTGGCCTCACTTGCATTGTGCAAAGGATGTGGATGAAGAAGTAGAATCCTGGTTTGCATAAACACCTAGCTATCCCTCATGAGAGTGACACCATGAACTCAGTTCTAGGTAGGTCTACACGTGCTAATGTTACGGCAACCGAAATCAGATAGACCGGGAACACACCAAGCAGCACACAAGGATGTAGAGAGAACAGGTTTATTTCATGCCGGCGGGCTCAGAGGGGACTTTGCCACCAAATTCTGAGCATCAAGCTTTAGATGTAATGACCTTTTATAGAGGTCTATACCAGGAAGTGTACAGATAAGGAAGTTACTGTAATGTACAGATAAGGAAGTTGCTGCAAGGGAGCTGCTGAAAGCTGATTACAGAAGCAAGAGTTGCAGTCATTAAGCAGTATCAAGGACAGTGGCATTTTCCATTTCCCCATCACTACTAGTTCCCAACCCTAGTTAACTTTTGTGTCACTCCTATAGCTGGAACTGCCTTTTTTCCCAGAATAATTTGTTTTAAATATGTTCTAGTCAGGGGTCCTAGCAAGGAAAAGAGATTTTATCAAGATATCTCAGATAAAGGGAAGTTTTGAAGGTTTGGATTTTTAAAAATAAGATAGTGAAGAGTCTGGGAGTTTACCCTACTTGGAAGCTAACAAGTTAGCCCACCACAGTTTCATGGATGCTGGCAAAAGACACAAGACTCTTGGTCAGAAGCAAAGGATAAGTTATTAATTGCTACAATAGCAGAAGCCAGAGTATCAGCATTTTTGTGTCAGTTTTCTGACCCCCAAGTCCAACAGGATGACACAAGGAGAGCCAGATAATACCTGTACATGCAATAGGTTACATTATATGAGGAGCCCAGGGCATAGGGAACCTGTGTCTTTTATAACAGCCCTAAGCCTGACCAACTTTTGTCCCCTTGGGAGACATTATCTTTATTTTACTGGACAATAAACAAACCTTCCCTTTGCTCTAGAGGGACACACCATATCTTCCAAGGCTGTTCATTACATAAACACCCTTGAAAAATTGTCCACAGCAAAGGCTCTATTCTCCAGAACAGTACCTCTGTTCATGAGACAATCAGACACATGACAGGCCCATAGAAAACTGCCTCCCAAGGTACTCAACCCACATAATATTATGAAAATCCAAGAATGAGGCTGGGCTTCACAGAGCCAGGAGCTAGAGGATGGCAGGAGTTTGGGGATCATAACTCTAGGGCACTACCATGATTAGGATTCAGCCACAATCCACATATCTTTCTGCCCTGCTACAAAATGGAAAATTCTTTTTTTGGTTTTAGTGCAAAATATAATTAGCCCAGATCATTTTTTGAATCCCTGATCTTAAGTCATATATTGCTGACCAGTCTGTGTTTTGACTTTGGTCCAGTTCCATCAATGGTCTAGACAACAGTGATTGGAGGAGTTCATATGGTGTTGAAAACCTTGTGGGTGTTGGTGTCTCCAGGGGTGTTCAAATAATGATCTCTCTTCCCCCTACAGGTTCTGCACATAATGAAAAATAAAACCAAGAACATGGCAGATGGGAAACTAAATACCACCTAATTTACTGACGAAGCTGGAAAACTTAGGGTAAGAGCCAAGTAAGCCTACTAACTGAACCCCGGAGTTCGACTTAAGCACTCACTTGCAGGCAATGCTGGACAGAGTTAGAATGTCTGCTTTCTTGGGCTACTAGCTCCCAAAAGGGAAGAGAGAAGATTTGGTCCACGTATACCTATTTTAATTCTTCCTAAATTTATAGAGGAAGTGGTAAAGGAATGAAGAGAGGCCATGAGTTATATTAACTGAGCTTCCTCCACATAGATGGACACATTGGACAGTATTTTTTTCTAATGTTAGGAAGCAGTAGCCATGAATGCTAGAAGCCTCTTCAATCCCAAAACCATTCCCCCCACCCCCATTGCACGCTGGGCAACCCCTTCACGCCATCCATTTACCCTTGCAGTCCCTGAGCCCCTGGAGGACAGGGTCTATGTTCTATTTATCCTTGTATCCCCAACACTTAACATACTGCTTGGCAGTAGGCAACTAATAAATATTCCATGAATTAATATGCATGATCCTCCCAACTACAATTTAAGCTCTGTGATGGCAGAGACTACTTCTTTTCATTTTTATTTCCCACACTGCTGTTAATTAATCTCATTTGATTGCATGAACCAGAGATCTCAGACTCCCTGAAGAAAGGGGGGTTTATTGGAAAAAAACCTATTGTAATGTTGGAAGCTGGAACCACATAGGCCTCTAAGAATAGCTCCATTCATAGTCTAAGGCAGCTTTGGGGACCAAATGAACACGTTTGCTCCTTAAGCAGTTAGATCTTCAATCTAATTTGCTACCATGAATATGACTCCTCTTTTAGGCTTTGCTTCTCTTTAATGTCTTCTCTACGCCTGTTATTGACAAGCTGACCCTTCCGCCATTCAACTACTTGCATGAGAAAATCCAATTGACCTTACTAAGTCTCCTTGATAGGTAGAACTTTTAAACCAAGCCACTTCACGGGTTGCCAGGTGCCCATCTCTGTTCTAATTGGTGGCCCTCTCTCACTTCACAAACAACCTAGGGCCCACTTTAATTAACTTGGGGCTCCCAGGGAGGTACCCTGCGATTGGCTTGTCTAATAAAGGCCTTACACAGGGTTCAAGTTGAATGTGTATTGATGTTATCTGAAGGGAGAGTCAGAACAATTTCATGACTATGTATAATTTATTTAATCTTTTTCAGTAAGTTCTGGGTATTTGTTTGGGTCTTAACCTTGAGCTAGGATATAAATATTTTATTCTTTGATTAGTAGCTATCATTTCCTTTTTGAGATTCTGGGAGAGTTTGTGAATCTGTTTCTCTTTACAGTCATTCCCTGTCTTTGACCAAAAAGCCAACTTGTTTCTGAGATTAAATGTTTTTCCTAATGGAGTCTAGAGCTATGATACTTTGTCTTTAAATGATCATTCACCAGAACAATATGTTCTTTCCTTTCTCAGAATCATTCAGGACAGCAATAAGCAATTTCATGTTAGCCTGACTTTGCCTTTTAGTATTGTATTTGCCTTATGTCTTTCTTAAAAATTTAACATGAACTTTAAACATACATTTTGTATATACTATTAATATTTTACATACATTATCTCATTTAGTTTTCCTAACAGCCCTACGAAGTACGTATCACTAGTGTTGTACAGATTAGAAAATTAGAGCCCAGGAAGGTTGAATAGTTTGTCCACATTTGTACAACTGGTGAGTATAAGAATGGAGGCTTGAAAAGCACATGGCTGTCAACAGCCATGGTCTTTGCGCCCACCTATGTTGAGTCATTTTCCAAGCTCTTCCAGAACACAGAGTAGCATTTAGGGGTTCACAAAAAAGTGAAACTGCCTCGCAGCTCCTTCATTCTCTTCCCCACGCACCGCCCCCAGTGTGCGTACAATCTGATGCAGCTGATGGGTTTCTTGTTGGTTCTATCCATCCACCAATATCCACTAACATACCTTGATGCTTAATATATAAAAATACTTTTTGAAAGCCTAAAAACTTACACAAATTTAAACTTAGATGATTTAATAACATATTATAGGATCAAATATCATCTGGGAGCTCTGGGGGGAATAAATGGGGAAAGAAAGTGTTGAAGAGAGTAGGATGAAAGAGAAAATCAGGGATCTAAATAACTTTACATTCTTCTCAGTTTTTCCTGCAGTTGTCTCTGTCTGCATTCTGTTGTCTGATTCTGAGGGTGACAGCAGCTTTAAAAAACTGGTAGTCAAATTCTAACACATCCCATAAGATCAGAGATACGTTTAAAATACCCCTTGGCAAATCATGACAGCCAGCTGTGCTTGGCCTCGTAGTGAACACAAGAGGGCGCTAAACTCCACAGTGATGCACAGGCCGTGAAGGCCCACATCTGGCACCACAGCAATTACACAAATGGTTGTTTTCAAGTGATATTTCTTAAAAGTTATATAAAGTGTTAAACTTATAGCTTTTATCCTAGTTAGATCTACCTCTAGTTTAGTAGATACCCATCTCAGTTAATTTTATGATGTTATGTGCCTGTAAGATTTGCCAGTCACCAGATTAAAGATATTTATATTAAAAGAAATCAAAAGAAGGTAGATCAGGCGTGGGGGCATAGAAAGAAAGGTTGCAGAGTCATCAGTATGGACCACCTAAGATTTCTTAGGTGCAGGAGGAACCTTAGCAAAGACTTCAAGTGTTGCAATTCCATAATAAGACCCACCCCATTTCTCATGGGGGTTTGTATCCATGAACAGAGTGCTCATGAACAAAGCTTTAAAAATGCTAGTTTCCTATAGCCAAAGAAAAGTGAAATATTATATAGAAGTACTGTATTTGGTGGCAGTTATATTTCTTATTTTAAGAGTCTGAGGACAAGGAAGATTTTTAAATAGCACCAAGATTTTAAATCTGAGTGTCAGAGAAAACCATTAGGAGAAATAGGAAAGAGTTGGGGGACAATGGGAGTTAAGGGTTTGCCATGAATTTCGGGTGTAGGCTGTTAGTAGCATCAAATACTGCAGAGAAGACAAAAAGGACTAGATTTTTCAATTTAAAAAATCACCAAATACGTTCAAAAGAGGACAGAGAAATTGGGGTAGAAGTCAAATGCTAAGAGTTTACCAGAAGGTGGGCCTGAAATATCTTTTCATGTCAGAAGCAAAAAAACTCAAGACTTGGAAGCTAACTTGGAAAGGATAACACTGGCCAAAGTTGGATCAATATGTGCATCAATAAGGCTAGTAGCTGTGTTAGTTCTCTATTGCTGCTGTAACAAATTACCACAATTTAATGTCTTAACACAACACAAAATTGCAGTTCTGTAGGTTAGAACAGCAGTCCCCAACCTTTTTGGCACCAGGGACTGGTTTCATGGAAGACAATTTTTCCATGGACCTGGGGGTGGGGGGAGAGCACAGCCAGGACCCAGGTCTTACTGAGCTCCCATCAAAATGCCAGCAGGACTGTGTTTCTTTCTGGAGGCTCTAGGGGGGAATCTGTTTCCTTGCTTTTCCAGTTTCTGGAGGCTGTCTGCATTCCTTGGCTCATGGCCACCCCCCTCCATCTTCAAATATAGCAATGGTAGAGTCCTCACATTGCATTACTTTGACCTCCCCTTTTGCCTCCCTCTTCTACTTTTAAGGACCCTATGATTACATTGGACCCAACTGGATAATCCAGGATAATCTCCCTATTTTAAGGTCAGCTGGTAAACAACCTTAATTCCATCTGCAACCTTAATTCCTCTTTGACCTGTAACATAACATACTCACAGGTTATGTTACAGACTTGGGAGACAGACTTCTTTGAAGGGGAGCATTATTCTGCCTACCACAGTAATGACAACGGATTTGAAACAATTAAATATGTTTAAATGCATGAGTTCATACTGATATTAAGACAAATGAACAAAACTCACGGCCAGCAAACTGACATTGCATTTTGAAAACTGGTAAATAAAGGGAAATGATCAAGTATTCGCCCTGTCCTTCCTGTTTTAACTGTTACTTTGATAACCAAAAAGTTGGTAAAGAAAAAGCTTTCTTTATAAAAGTGTTCCAGCTAATACATGAAGGGGGAATGTCACCATTTTGCAATCCTCAGTGAATTAATGAATCTGGGCAATGATTATCAATGATGGCTAACATCACAAAAAACAAAACAGTCATCTGATATTCTGTGTCTTCTGACAGGAGTACAGACCACCCGCTACAACTTCTTCTTGCCAACACAACTGATCCCAACACTAGTGAAGCCTCCATTTCCAACCACCAGTATACAGGAAATACAGGAGACAAAAGAACACATGAAATGCCCCTGTAGGGTGCAATGAACAAAATCTGGACTATGGAAAACTCTAAAGGACAAGTGACATACTTCTTCAAAAAACTGTAAGAACAACAATAACAAAAACGACAGAGGGAGAATTTATTGTTGGAAGACTTAGAAACATATGAACCAACTGCAACACGTGGATCCTAATTCAAACAAACTAACTTAAAATTTACAAAGCAATTAGGGAAATGTGAACAGTGACTGAATACTCAATGATATTAAAATTTGTTTGATTTTCTCAGGTGTTACAATGAAATATTTATAGATTAAACTACATGATGTCTGGGATTTGCATCAGAATAACTTCGTGGCAGGGTGGGGGTGGGGGGACAGATGAAACAAGATTGGACAAGATGAAACAATTACCATAGACTGATAATTACTGAAGCCAAGCAATGGGTACACAGAGTTTCATTATACTGCTTTCTCTCTTTTATTTTCTTTTTTATTTTTTTATTTTTTCCCTCCTCTACTCTGAAGGAATGCTCTCTGTCTTTTAAAAAATATTTGCAATTTTCTATAATTAAAAAAAACCATTAAAAAGGTGGTTGAGGCAGCACGTACAATCTTTTTAAAATTAGTTTGGTAAAAAGATGAAGAGAGAAAGGAGAATAGCTAAATATGTGTATGTGTGTTTAAAATAATTTTCAATTATCAAACCACATTAACAAGAAATGCAAAGAATACAGAGAAAAGAAAGAGAAGAAAATGCAATCCCTCCACCCTAATACACATACGGTTACAATTTTGGTGCATTTTCTTCTAGTATAATATTTTTTATAACAATAATAATTACTAGGTATCATTTAGCAAGCTCGTATTACATGACAAGTGTTTTCTAAATACTATAAAAGTATTGTCTCAACAGATGAATGAATAAGTAAAGTGTGGTATATTCATAGAATGAAATATTGTTCAGCCTTAAAAAGGAAGAAAATCCTGACATTTGGTACAACATGGATAAACCTTGAAAACATTATGTTAAATGAAATAAGCCAGACACAAAAAGACAAATATTGTATGATTCCACTTATATGAGGTACCTAGAGTAGTCAAACTCATAGAGACAGAAGGGAGAATAGAGGTTGCCAGGGGCTGGGGGAAGGAGAGAATGGAGAGTTGTTTAATGGGTACAGAATTTCTGTTTGGAATGACAAAAAAGTTCTGGAAATGGATAGTGGTGATGGTTGCACAATATTGTGGATGCACTTAAGGCCACTGAGTTGTACATTTAAAAATGGCTTAAATGGTAAATTTTATGTTATGTATATTTTACCACAAAAAATTCTTATTTAAACCTCTTAACTTTCCTATAAGATGGATTACATAACTAATCCATGAAGGGATCTGTGTGATCTGCCTGAGGTCACACAGCGAGGTCATGCCTGTGTGCCCTTGGCTATGCTGTTCTTCAGCCTAGAATTCTCTACCCCTGAGGACAGCACCCCAACTCCTGGCTCCAGCCCAACCTTGGGCAACTCATTTCCCTTATTTGGGACCTGAGCAACGTATTCCACCTCTTTGGGGTTTTGATTTTCCATCTGCAAAATGAGAGAGCTGGGCCATATGACCCTGAGTTTCCTTTCCAGATTTAGTGTACCATAAGAAAATGGATCTAAAAGTAAAAAACTAGAATCCTACAAGGATAAAAATTCTGAGAGCTGAACTGGGGAGGAGCCAGCAAGTATTGTGGGGAATTCCCAACTCAGGTGGTACCTGCTACTTTTCTGAACCCAAAGCAGAGTTCACAAGTTCCTTGATATTCATGTTTCCACGACCCTCAACTGCAGGCTGAGTGTCTGACCTAAGTGCTGCATTACATCCTGTGCCCAGTGGGTGGCGATGTCAACATTCAATCCTGCCTGCCACCTATGTCTGCTGAAACATCAGTGCCAGATTACATCTATGTCTGTGAAGTTCCACCTTTCCTGGCTTTAATCATTTGCCTCCCCGATTCCTCAGGCCGTCAACTGTGGAGTTGCCAGAGTCATCCCAGGGTGTCTGGGGAAAAGGAGCAGAAGGGAGAGGCTAGGAAGCAGAGAGGAAGCTGATGTTCCCTCCTTTCCTCAAATTGGGGTAAATGCTTTAATCTTAAATAAATACTAGCATTTTGGGCCAGCTGCAGTGGCTCACGTCTGTAATCCTAGCACTCTGGGAGGCTGAGGCAGGAGGCTGGCTTGAGGTCAGGAGTTTGAGACCAGCCTGAGCAATATAGCGAGACCCTATCTCTACAAAAAAACAGCAAAATTAGCCAGGCATGTTGGTGCACACCTGTAGTCCCAGTTACTCAGGAGGCTGAGGCAGGAGGATCACGTGAGCCCAGGAGTTTGAGGTTGCAGTGAGCTATGATGATACCACTGCATTCTCTAGTATGGGTGACAGAGAGAGACCCTGTCTCAAAAAAAAAAAAAAGCATTTTGACTAATACCAAGATCAAATTTTAATGAGTGACTTGGCCCTAGACATGACCAGAGGATTTTTTATTCCCTAAGAGTAAAGCTGATACTGAGCCAGTCCACACCATTATGGCTGGACCGATCATCAGAATACTTACATCCTTCTGTACCGTTGGTAAACAGCTCCGGCCTGAGCCCCCTGGTACCCACTCACCATCCCAGCTGCCATGACCCTTCTCCTGCAATCCTCCATCAGCCCCACAATGTAATAACTCCAGCAGGAAGCCTGCAGGAGCCTGCTGCAGTGCTTGGCCAGCATGAGTTCCCATGGTCAGGGGTGCAGCAGGAACAAAGAAATCATGGGACCTGCCGCAGGTTTTGTCCAGGGTCAGGGAAGGAACCAGTCCCATAGAGAGTGTTTTACAGGCAGTAGGGGAAAGGACTAAAGTTGTTTTCTGATTGTACTTGCTTTTGTACCTGTTCCACTATTATTAGCATACTTAGGAAAGTCGACAACCACAACAAAATGAAGGCAATGAAAAAGTTAGTCAGAGTTGCAGGATATAAGAGAAATCCACACAAATCTATTGCATTTCTACACTAAGTTAAAATTTATAATGACTAAAAAATTCCACTCATAATGGGAAAAAAGCATTAATAATTCAAGACAGGAGATTTTGTCAAGGAAGCAATTTTTAAATCCTGGCGGAAGATAGAAAATAAAAGCAGGATACATCAGTATAAATGGAAAGTTTATGCCTATTGAAGAAAACTAAATATGATAAGCTTATAATTGTGTCTAGCTCAGTGGTTCTCGAAGTGTGTTCCTTGGGCCAGCTACTCTACTAAAAACTTGAATATGGTATCTCTCTCTCTCTCTCACGCTTCATAGCAACCCCCTCCCCTGGGTATCATCACCTGAACTTACCAAGGAGGAGAAGAGGTCAGAGGGGTAAAGCATTCAGCACCTGAGGTCCCAGAGCTCCTGAGTGGCAACACCAGAGTTAAAATACAGCTCTGCTTGACTCTGAAGCTATATTTTTCCAACCAAACAAGGCTGCGTCCCACTTAATATGATGCTGGTAAAAAATAATTTTGTAAATGTAAAGAGCTATATAATCGAACCCTGATTAAGTACAGCATGCTCTATTCCCCTGCTCCTGAAAGCCAAAAAGCCCCAGGAACTTCCACATTTCTTATGTGGAAGTTTCTATTAGCACAATCTTAGATCACAACATTTTTAGAGCTGGTAACTGGACTGGTTTGCCTGCATTTGAGCAATAATGCAGAATGAGTATCTTGCAGCCAGTTGGGTCTCACTGCAAAAGGGAAAACCAAATTGCACCTCTAGCCGCACCGGAGCTGGAGGAGAAACGATCCAGTGAAGAACTCAGATGATGGCCTGTGTTAGTTCACGTGCTGCTTCTGTTCCAACCAGCCCTCTCCATGCACAGCTCCAGACATCACACTTCAGGGCTCTTACTGGCCCCTCTCTGTCCTTGGTAAAGCATAGGAGATAGATGCATTTCACTTTCGTGGCTACATCAGGTGGCAGAATTTAATCCCCTGGAGAAAATGCTCAAGACTAGTGGGCCAGCTGGGTGACAATGCTGAATTACCTCACACGCTGATTTTTCTCACAGATCGGGTGTTAACCAGCATGATATAAACCGGTGACATATTGTGGCTCTGGTAATTTTCAGAAAAAAGTACATTCCCACCCCCCCCCCATGTATATATATAGTTTCTTTTTAAAAGGGATATACCTTATAACATTTGTTTTAAAAATTACCTTAAGTAGAACAATAGGAATTTAGTGACTAATATGACGTGCTGTATTTCGGCTTTTAAAAATCTGTGTCTTCCCTTTTGCAAAATTTATCAAGATTTACCACTCTTGCCTTTGTTCCGGACCAATATTCCCCAAAGCTCCCGGTTCCACTAACACTAATTATAAATGGGTTTTTGATGGTTCAGCTGTTCCCTGTGGCATGAAGACAGAAAAGTCTTCCAGGGAGAAAGAAATCTCAGATTCTTTGTCCTTTTATCCTTTCTCTTCTCTCACCAGTGCTTTTGCCTGACATCTCAAGAGTTAGAAATTCACAACCCAGTAGAAAAAGTAACACCCATCACCAGATTAGCAATTAATTCAGCACCACCCACTGAGTGAATCATGGGATTTCTAGCAGTGCACAGAATACTCAATGGAACTTTACCTCTGGCTTTAACTAATAGCTGGAAAGAAGTCCAGGAACAGAATTAAGAAAGGAAAGGAAGTTTGCCTTGTGAGGACTGTCATGCAGGATTAACGCATCCTTAAAATTACACAGTTAAAATAGTTAATATTTACAGAGAAAAACATGATTCTTCCTATTTTTCATAATTCTAAGATTTCCAGTCTTCGTTCTTTATTCTTCTCCTTTGAATCTGTAAAACACTATACATTCATCCAGAGAAGCCTGGGAGATGGGTCAAAGTCTTGTGACCTACTTCAGGGATATTAAGCATCAGCCCACAGTTGCACCTTATACTTGGGTTAGAGGGGCATCTTCTAAATCAGGACTTCCCTAGGGCACAGAGAGAAACCCAGGGTAACAGGAGTGCATTTTTCAGGCCTCCTTTCTGATCATATTAGAAATGTTTGAAATGCAGACAGGCTGTGATGCTGTTAGATTTAAGGCCCGAGTGCCATTTCCAGTCTCAAGGGGACTCTTAAAAATAGGCCATTATGTGGAGAGCACTTGCAAGGCTCCAGGGGAAAAGGCACTCAGAGTAAAAGGGATTATGATATTTAACAGGCACATCTTGTACATTCCAAGAGGCTGGGGGTAAAGGGAAGGCTTACTAAATGCATCAATGTGCATATATTACTGCATATAAAGGTTGCCATTGTAGTCAAGTTTCAGTCTCCAGAGGCTGAATTAGACATACACACATTTTGCTGTTGGAAATGTTTGGAGTCCCTTGACAATGAAAAAATAAAGCACTGTCTTATGGATGTTGGTAACAGTGATGGGTGAAATCCTTCAAAGCTGGGGCCAGGGGTAAGGAGGGCCTTAAACACTAAGTCAGATATAGTTAAGCTGCAAGTGGCACACTTGGGAGGGTGTGTTATCCCACCTCATGAAAGACAAGGCTGAATGTTGTAATATAGCACTCAGCAGCTTCAGGGTCTCTTCTCTTGCTATCACCGCAATTTTCTATATGTGGTCTCTGGAGTTAGACTGCCTGTGTTCAATTTATTCTTTCGCTATTATAGCTTTTCTATCTGTAATAATGGAACAATCTAGCTTCCTCACGTTTGCTTTGATAATATGTTATGTGTACTTGTTCTGGCCTAATCCAGCGAATGAAGCTTGCTAGCTGTCCTTTAGCAAACACACATAAATGCAACATTTACCCTAATACTTTTGCTAAAGAGTTGATCAAAAAGGCACAAAGTTCTGTGACCTTGGTGAGTCTTTGAGCCTCAGTTTCCTTATAAGAATGATATTAATAATATCTACTTGCTGTAGTTGGTGTGAGAACATGATAGGACTGTAGTTTTTTTTGTTTTGTTTTGTTTTGTTGTTTTTGGTTTTGGTTTTTTTTGAGCTAGGAAAAAAATGTCCTCTAAAAGTTCCCGGTAGTCTTCTGTGTCTAGAAGTGGAGGAGTTATCAATTCACCTTTAGAGGAGTCTTCCTTTTATTTTGGAAAAACCGCCAGAACAGACAACTTTAGTTAAAAAAAAAGGTAAATCTCCAGTATAAGTGCATATAAATTTTGCACATACAGTCATGTGTTGCTTAACGACAGGCATACATTCTGGGAACTGGGTCGTTAGGAGATTCCACTGTTGTGCAAACATCAGAGTGTACTTACACAAACCTAGATGGTATAGCCTACTACACATTTGGACTATATGGTGTAGCCTATTATTCCTAGGCTAAAACCTGTGCAGCATGTTGCTTTACTGAATACTGTAGGTAGTGGTAACACAATGGTAAGTATTTGTGTATCTAAACATATCTAAACAGAGAAAAGGTACAGTAAAAATATAGTTTTATGATCTTATGGGACCACCATTGGATATGTGGTCCATCATTGACCAAAACAATAATTATGTGGCACATGACTATACTAATGTATTTAATCTACCTAGAATTTAGAATATAAATTCTATGTATTTTATTTAACAAATATTTATGTATCACTTACTATGTACCAGTTATTGGTCTAAGTGCTTTATAAATATTAACCCATTCAATTTTCATAACAGCCCATATTACAGATGTGAAGTAAAATTCTGTGCCGTAAAATGTGCTAAAGATCACATAGCTAATAGAGAGTAGACCAGGATTCATACTCAGGTAGTCTAGCATCAGAGCCTGTGCACTTAACCACTCTGCCCTACCCCAGACTCTCTGAGTATAGCATCTTCCCTGTTCACCACCATATCCTAGCACCTAGGAAAGTGCCTAGACTGTAGGAGGCACTCAAATATTGATTGAGCCTGGCTACCTGGCACCATCCTAAAACACTTTATACATAAGAGCTAATTTAATCTTCTCAACAACCAACAACCCTATAACGCATAGGTACTGTTATTAGACTGAACATGTGACTTATCACCCAAATCAGGACACTATTAATAATCATAGTGGAAGAACAAGCATAACCCAGGACTGTCCCAGGAAAACCAGGACATATGGTAACCTGTATTATTATTACTGCTGCTATACAAGTGATAAAACTGCAGCACAAGGAGGTTTGCTTGCCAAGATCATGTATTAGTAAACGATGACAACAGGATTGGAAACAGTCAGACTTCAGAGGCTTCAGTGACGAATCTTGGCTATGGGGAAGTGTTTCCCTTAATGTCACACAACTAGTTAGCCCCAAATCCCATGCTATTTCTATTATATATACTTCCCCTGCTAAGGCATTTGTACCAAAGAGATCATTCGTGAATTTCATTTGTCCTCTAAACCACTTTTGTTTTTTGGTTTTTGGGTTTTTTTTCCTTTCTCCAAACCACTTTTGAAGAAAGAAGTTCTCTGGAGGAAATAAGCACTCTTATACTTGGAAATGTGTTTTGCTAAAAGCTTTGGGAAAATATTCAGACAATATTTATTAAATATTAACTTACAAATATTTGGGGTTTCCAGATATTTTTCTGTTACTGAGTTCTAATTTAATTTCCTTATGGTCAGAGAACATACTTTGTATGATTTCAATTCTTTTAAATGTTTAAGATTTTTTAATGGCCCAGAAAATGGTTTATCTTGGTGAATGTTTCAAGTGCACTTGAAAAGAGTGTGTATTTTGCTTAGACTAACTAAGAAAAAGAGAGTAGACACAAGTAAATAAAATCAGAAACAAAAAAGGAGACATAACAAACGAGACCTCAGGAATACAAAAGAATTATTAGAGGCTGTTATGAACAACTATATGCCAACAAATTGGAAAACCTAGAAGAAATGGATAAATTTCTGGACACATACAACCTAAAAAGATGGAACCATGAAGAAACAGAAAAGCTCAACAAACCAATAGCGGGTAGCAAATAATGAGAATGAAGCTGTAATAAAAAGTCTTCTACCAAAGAAAAACTCAGGACCTGATAGATTCACTGCTGAATTCTACCAAACATTTAAGGAAGAACTAATACCAATCCCACTCAAACACTTCAAAAAAATTGAAGACGAGGCAATACTTACAAACTCTTTCTATGAGGCCAGCATCACACACACACCAAAACCAGACAAGAACATAACAAAAAAAAGAAAACTACAAGCCAATATCACTGATAAATATAGATGCAAGAATCCTCAACAAAACACTAGCAAACTGAATTCAGCAACACATTAAAAAGGGCATTCACCATGATCAAGTAAGTTTCATCCGAGGGATGGATACAAGGATGGTTCAACATACACAAATCAATAAATGTGATACATCACATTAACAGAATCAAGAACAAAAATCATATGATTATTTCAATAGATGCCAAAAAAGCATTGGATAAAATTCAACATCCCTTTATGATAAAACCCTCATCAAAATGGGTATAGAAGGAACATACCTCAAAATAATATGGGCCATATATGACAAACCTAAGGCTAACATCATACTGAATAAGGAAAAATTGAATGCCTTTTCTCTAAAGACTGGAATAGGCAAGGGTGCCCACTTTCACCAATTTTATTCAACATAATACTAGAAGTCCTGGCCAGGGAAATTAGGCAGGAGAAAGAAATAAGTGTATCCAAATTGGAAAGGAAGAAGTCAAAGTAGCCTGTTTGCACATGACATGATCTTATACTTAGAAAAACCTAAAGACTACACCAAAAAACTATTAGAACTGATAAACAAATTCAGTCAAGGATACAAAATCAACACACAAAAATCAGTAGCATTTATATATGCCAACAGCAAACAATCTGGAAAAGAAATCAAGAAAGCAAATTGCTGAGTAATGTGTACACTGTGACTCTATATTTGTAAACATCAAGCTATAAAATAACCTATACATATTTATTTGTATGTATACATAAGGTTATATAACAACTGTTAACTTTGGTTACTTCAGGTGTGAAGGATGGAGAAAAATTGAGGAAGATTAATATTTGTTTTTACATATATATATTTGGGTTATTTCACTTACAAGCAAATACTTTTTTCCACAGTGAATATTTTTTAAAAATTAATTAATTATTAATTTTTAAAAAAAATTTTATTTTTTTAGAGACAGGGTCTCACTCTGTCTCCCAGGCTGGAGTGCAGTAGCCCAATCATAGCTCCACTGCAGCCTAGTACTCCTGCTGGACTGAAGCAATCCTCCTGCCTCAGCTTCCCAAGTAGCTAGTACTACAGGGGCGCCCCACCAGGCCCAGCTAATGTTTTAAAATTTTTTTTTAGAGATGGGGTCTCGCTATGTTGCCCAGGCTGGTCTTGAACTCCTGGCCTCAAGTGATCATCCTGCCTTGGCCTCCCAAAGTGCTGGGGCCACAGGCATGAGCCACTATACCTGGCCTAATTAATTAATTTATTTTAATTGACAAATAAAAATTGTATATATTTATAGTGTACAACATGTTTTGAAATATGCATACATTGTGGAATGGCTAAATCAAGCTAATTAATATATGCATTATCTCACATACTTATTTTTTTGGTGAGAACACAAAATTTACTCTCAGCCATTTTCAAGGACACAACATACTGTTATTATATATAATATAAAATAATAGTTATATAGTTATCATGTTGTGCAGTAGATCTCTTGAACTTATTTTTCCTATTCAACTATAATTTTTTATACTTTGGTAAACATCTCCTAAACCCCTACCCCCACCCCTAGGGACCACCATTCTACTCTTTGCTTCTATGATTAATATTTGTTTTTATAGTATGGAGATTTCTCAAAAAACTAAAACTAGAATTACCATTCAATCCAGTAATCCCATTACTGGATATCTACCCAAAGGAAAAGAAATCAATATAGCAAAGCGGTACCTGTACTTTATTTATTGCAGCACTATTCACAATAGCAAAGATATAGAATCAACCTAAGTGTCCATCAGTGGATGAATGGATAAAGAAAATATGGTGCATATACACAGTGGAATACCTATTCAGCCATAAAAAGGAATGAAACCCTGTCATTTGCAGCAACATGGGTGGAACTGGAGGTCATTATCTTAAGTGAAATAAGCCAGGCACAAAAAAATAAATATCGCACGTTCTCACTTATATGTGGGAGCTAAAAATTTTAAACACATGGAGGTAGAGAGAGGAAAAATAGATAACAGAGACTGGGAAGGGGGGGAGAATAAAGAGAAGTGGGTTAAAGAGGACAAACATACAGTTAGAAGAAATAAATCCAGTGTTTGATAGCAGAGCAGGATGACTATACTTTACAAAAATGTATTGTACTTGGGTGATGGACACTCTGAATACCCTGAATTGATCACTATGCATTATATATGTGTAACAAAATTTCTCACGTACCCCATAAATTTGCACAAATAAAAAAAAATATTTGTTCTCATATACTATGTGTGTGTATATATATTATATATATTAGCACTATTTCATTTATGAGCAAATATTACATTTTATAACTAAATTAGACTTTAAAATTTTTTACTTAATCATAAAGTAGTGATTATTATATATTCTTAATTACCACATAGTAATTAAATTGTTATAATCAAAACATAGTTTTTAAAAATGTTTTAAGTCTTGGGCACTATAAGCGAGACTCCCAGTGAAGAAGTTTGCGGATAATGAAGAGATTATGGGTAGATTCTCTACAAAGCCTGGTAGCATGAGAAAGGCTGTAGTGGTTCTCAGAGCTACCGACTCAGGTCCTCAGGCCCTGGGCCTGAAGAGTCAGCAGGAAATGCTGGTTAGCTTCTTCTCTGTTTCCCCTTCACTAGAACCTTGGTAGGCAAAGAATCTACCACAGCAATATGGGGAAGCGTCCTCAGCAGAGGGCAATACGCCTGGCTAATAATGGCCACATGCTAGTACCGTGTGGAACGGAAGAAGAGAGGAGAGGCTGTGTGGTTGTGAGGAGCAGCTGTGGTGTAACAGAATAACCTCTGACCTTGGAGCAAAAGACCTAGTGTCCAAGCCCAGCTGCTATTTATTAGTTGTATAACCCTGCGCAATTGCTTAACCAGGTTAAACCTTAGCTTTCTTATCTATTAAATGGGAATAATTACACTCATCTTATAAACCTGTGAAAATTAAGTGAGCTAAGACATCTGAGAGCTCAAAAATGTTGAGTCACTTGTCAAGAGGTTGCTCTCTGTTCATGAAAGTCTTGCCACTGAAATTAGTGGTTACTAATAAGATTGTTCCATTTCCTGTTTGATGACAGTCCAAATGACTTCATGGACACAGGTTTAATCATAAGGAATTCGTGGACATGGTTTTAATTTGATATGAAGTTTCATGGACATTTAAAAACATTATCTACTCTTCATGGGTCAATTATACAGAGACACTTTATGTAATGTTGGACAAACTATTGACCCTTAGTTTCTTCTTCTGTATATTGGGACTAATATTTCCTGCCCTACTTATGACACAGGATTGCTACATTTCTAAATATGATATGCAACTTGTGAAAGATATTGATAAAATAAAAAATGCTAGACAAAGTGTTATTTTTAAAAATCATACTTTATTTTTAACACAAAGGAAGCAGGAAAATAAAGTACAAGGAAGAAAAAAAATCACTTTAATTTCTAGCAAACACAACACCCACTAATACTTAATTGAATTTCCTTATATTATTTTTCAATATATAATGTTTTAAAAATAATTTTATCATACTACATGTATAATTTTATAACCTATTTTTCACTTGTTTTATAATAAGCACTTTCTATGACATAATCTATAATTATAAAAATTCTTAGTGACTATATAATATTCCCTTGAAATGCTACTTTTTATTTAGGCTACATGAATTTTTCTTTCACCAAGTGGATTATAATTCATAGAGTGTCCTAGTGTGTAAACTTTTCCATTTTAAAACTTACTTTGGAAGAGAATTTTCATCCTACAGTAATAAAACTGAGTCACTCAAAATATATTAGGATTGGTCAAATTGACTCTAAAATTTTGGAGTGAGCAGGAAAAATTTATAAGCTTTCTGTGTTCTGATTGTTTTAAAGATATCTTTAAGTCCTGGCTCCTACTTCAAGAAAGAAAACTAGAAATCAGAAATGATGCATTATAAAAGTGATTTATGCAGTACACAAGATTGCAGTACACAAGGCAGCAGACAACAGTCAAGGAAAAGCTTTCGCTCTGCATCACATGGTTGACAAAGTAAATGTACATTTATATGTTACACGATAAAATAAAATTTTGAAGATATGTTTGTATCTATTTTAATGATTCTCCCCTTTAACTAAATTTTGATCAGCTGACCAAACTATAGGTCCTGATTATTAATATAATTATTTATATAACATAAATAGAAAATGTTTATGTTGAATATAAATAATGTATAAATAGAATAAATATAATAATGAATAATATATAAATATAAGTATAATTATAATTAAATATATTAATATGAACTATTATGTAATACACATAGAATATATATTACATTATAGGTCAGATAAGTTTCTTCAGCATGATCTAATTTTCTCAAGGAAAATATTGCCAATATCTGTGTGCACTTTCCCAGAACACAGACTGTGAGATTGTTACACAGAAGAGTACTTGTGATATTTGCAATCTTCCTATGAAAAATTTATCTGTAAAAATATGCTACTTATTTTTTAATATTTCTATTAAAGAAGAAAATGTTATCATTGTTTCTGAGAGCTATGACTGGATGATTCTTTTTGCTCACATTTTCTGCCCTGAAGAAAGCAATTAAAGGGATCAAAACACTTTCCCTTTCTTGGAGCAGTCAACCACTCACATTAGCAGAGGCTCAGCGTGGCCTGGAGTGGGGACAGTACCACCCCCTCATACTGCCCATATGCCGGGGTTCTGGTGCTCTGGGCTGTTTGGGTAACTAAGACTGGCTCTTTCAGGCAAAGGGCAGGAGCAGAGCAGATGACATCGAGGTAATGTTTGGCTCTGCCTTTAGTCTAGGAGAAAGGGGTAGTAGCCTCCTTTTGCGGCCAGTCTCTGTCTCAGGGTATCCTGAAACTTCAGTCTCATTTCATAAAGCATAATGACAATGATAACAACGATGATGAAAGATCTGTCCTGGAGAGAGGACAGCTCCTCCCATTTTGACAGATCATAAAATAGAGTCTCAGGGTTATATGGCAGTTTCAGTTTTCCACTTAGTTAATTTTATTTGCCACAGCTGTGCTCACCTCTAAGGAAAAATTATGATTAAAAAAATAGCCCAAAAATGTTATTACGGTTGGCTCTTGACAAGTAAGATTTTATTAGCAATTTTTGAGTTGAGAGAAGTTTTGGTTGATAATTTCATTTTGTAAGATCTCTATTAGCCATAGATTTCTCCTCCTTGATCTGAAAATCTTTAATCCAGTAAACACAAAAGATACTCTGTGCTATAGCCTCTTGTAAAATGTTTTATTTTCACAAAGCATGATATTTTACATAAAATATTGCCAAAGATTTAGCAGGAGTACAAGGCTGCCTTCAAAATGGCACCTCCTAAAACTGCTCCCTCAAATCAAATTTTTCTTGCCCCAGTGAAGTCTCCGTGGCCTTGGCACCGGGGGTGTCCTTCTTTAAACGTCTCCCTTGGCTTTTCTTTTCTCCCTGCTTCTCTGATCACTCCACGGTTCCCCCCACCGCCTTGGGCAGTCCCTAAGATTCCTTCTCTGGCCTCTTCCTCTGTCATGCCCAAACCCTTCACTCCTGCCAACTTAAGTGACCCGTCTAACTGATGCTTCATGCGTAGGAAAAGCTCATAACGTTGTGAATGAATGAACAACCTCTAAATCTCCTAACTGATTATTTCCTCTCACCCAATCCAAGCTCTAGTCCCTCTGCTCCTTCCCATTTGGCACGTCTGGGCTACTTCTCCCTGTAGTTCCCGCCTCTCCTGACCAGATTCCATGAATGACAAAATTCTTTGTTTTCCCTGTCTTTGGGGAAAGGCCCCAAATCATCTGTGTCTGGCCGATGAGCCAGGACGAGGACCAGGATCTTCTGGCTCTGGGTCCGATGGGGCTTTTTGCTTCTAGCAGTCTTTCAAACTCAGAACTTTAAAACCGCTGTTGACTCCTCTTCATTCTTCCTCCCTCATAACCGTGTAGTCACCCAATCATGTTGCTTTTGTTCTTAAAAGTTCCCTTGTATGTTTTCTTGCTTCTCCGTTTTTCTGGCCACCACCTCAGTCCACGTCCTAATCCCATCCTATGGGGCCCGGCCTCCCAGGACAATCTTCGTCTGGCCCGCCTGACTCTGGGCTGTCCACACTTCATCCATCCTGCGCGCCGCTCCCCTTCCCTCACCACCTCCCTCCTCCACAACAAACAGTCTCGGGCCCAGGAGAGTCTTTATAGATTAGATAGCTCAACCCACTCACTGTAGAATGAGAAAATGAAGGTTCAGGGAGGCAAAATGACTTGCTCAGGGGGTCACGCAGCTGCCCACTCATTCCCTGTGCAAGAGCCTTCAGTGGCTCCCTACTCTCTGCTTCATGGATGCTCAGCTCTGTATTACATTCCTTTTCCCTCTTCTTCCTCATTTGTTCCCCAGGGGTCATTTTCTTGCCTCAAGCCTGTAATGCGGCAGATATAAAATTCAAAAAACTTGCCCACCTAGGTACTAGAAAAAGATTCTCTTTTTGGAGAGAAAGTTATAGGGCCAGATTTTAACTTCCATGATACCAGAGAAAAAAGGTCTGGGGACAGGAGAAGACAGTAACTGAGGGAGACCAGCTGAGAAACCAGAACTACACTACGTGGAAGGTGGAGGAGAAGCTGCTATCACAGAGCAGAAGAAATGCTATGAGCAAACCGCGTGGAGCATCTCCTCTCCTGGCTCCCACGTCCTATAGCTCTGTGCCTCACTTGTATCTTCTTGTCTCACCTTTGTACTCCAACCATCACTGCAGCAACCCGTGCAGGTGTGACCTTGCATCTCTTGCTTTCTGCCCCAGGCTTCTCTGATACCACCTGCAGCAACCACTCTGCCATTTGGACATTTGGGCAGACCTGGAAGCACCAGGGAGTGAACACTTTAGGGAGCAATCCTTCCCCAAAGAGAATGAGAGAGTAGTGCATAAATACTGTCTTCTTCTGTCTCTAGAGCAGACAATTCTGAGATACATGTTACCCAGCTCCCCAGAGGTCCCCAGCAGGATCCTCTGGCCTCAGTTTTCAAATGGTGATTACTTTGATAACATGCTTCACTCTCCCTAGTCCCTTCCTCTCCCATTTGGAACCACTTCCAAAGATAAACCATCTTCCTGCAAGCCTTTGTCTCAGACTCTACTTTTGGGAGAAATTCAGACTAAGACACCCTCTCATACTGGGTATGGTGGCTCACACCTATAATCCCAGCACTTTGGGAGGCCAATGTGGGAGGATCACTTAAGCCTAGGAGTTCAAGACCAGCCTGGGCAACATAGTGAGACCTCATCTCTAGAAAAAGAAAAAAAAAAAGATGCCCTCTCAGCTCAGGCTACTTGTCACCTATGGAAATCTACTATTCAACAACCTGAACACTTATAAGTCCCACACACAGAGGGATGGACCCTGTCTTCTACCTGCATCATAGCATCAAGTACGACACAAAGCATAGGATAAGTGCACAGTAATTCTGATTTTTAAATTGATCCTTTGGTATATAATCTCTTACAGGGTAAAGAAGATGACTTTTGAAGAACTTAAGCTGAAAAGATGTTTCGATGTATTCTTACAAGCTCACTTTCTTTTGTTGTTAATTTTGATTTTTCTTTTTTTCTGATTTGATTGGGAAAAAAATAACATTTTGAAGAAAAGAGTACCCATAATCTTATTCCCTTATCATAAACATTTCTCTACATTGTTATGTAGCCTTGATATTATCTGAAATCTCTGCTGAATATTCTGTATAGTTCAGGGGCAAGAGTCATGATTAAAGTATATTTTAAGAAGATAACTCTGGTGCTGTGCAGAAGACAGTTTAGAGAGTTGAGTTGTTGACCTGGACCCAGTGGTGGAGCCAGCAGATGGCAGAACATGAGCCCTTGAGTCACCACGTGGAGGAGAGCACCACCATCCTAAAATACCCTGCTGGACTGATAGAGGCATCAGAAAGAAACTTGTATTTTATTTGAGCTGTTACATCTTGGTTTTGTATATTAGAGTAGTTGAACCTACTCTAATAATGCAAAAATTGATACCATGAAAAAGGGTACTGCCATAAGAAAGACTAAAAATATGTGGCATTGGCTTCTCGGTTGAGCAGGAGGTGGGGAAAAATAGCATGCCATAAATCTGGACACTCTAAAGGCTATACTCTCATCAGTCACACTGCATTGCCAGGATAGGGTTTCCTCACTCACCTGCTGTGAATGGTTACAGGTATGTTGACAAATTGATGCCCTCTATCCTTCAAGGAAGGTCAGGGCCCAAGGTGACTGAACTCCCCAGCCTGGCTACCTCCAGGCAAGGGCAGCTTTGTGTTTACCACCAGTGGGCCATTTAAATAATAATTAAATAAAAAGGAAGCATTCTTTTCATTCCCTTGGATTTGAAAAAGAAGCAAGCTCTCTAAGCTCTCTTATAAAAATACTCAGACTTTTTTCTATGTTGAGTTATCCAGTTGATTAAAAACCTGGCCAATTTGAAACTAGTCCCTTCCCCCCACTTTTTTTTTTCCTATTTCCTAAATCAAACACTATCAAAGTCAGCATGTATCTTGAGTCTCCTGTATTAAGTCGATTACTTTGTTTTTCTTCCCTGCTGAATGATAATCACAGGTGGTATGAGAATTACAAGGAATTTCATTACTGAATTTCCTTTTCAAAAATTTATTTCAGTCAAGGATATATGGTTTCAAACAGTGACAGTAAGAAGCAGGGTAGTCCACGTTCTCTATATCCAAGTGGAACGTGTTATTAATGCACTTTGTTCCAAATTATGAAAATGGGCTAGCTGATGGAGAAGTCAGTGGCAAATTAATGCCCAGGCAGATCAAATTCCAAACTTGGGACATGGCTAAGACATGGCTTTTTCCTGGGCCAATTGTATTTTCTCAGGGAACTCTTATATTATACCTTTTTAAAAAGTATATACCTTAAAAAGGATTAAAATGGTAAATTTTATCTTATGTATATCTTACCACGATTTTTTAAAAAGTATATGAGACAAGAAACCTTACTTCTGACCTTCCTATTCCCAGATGCATAGAATATTATAGACTATCAGTATAAGAAAGAACCTTAGAGATCACCTAGATATTTTGATTATTAAGTACTTATTACTTATTCATTTATACCTGAACTTATTTTGGAAAGTTTAAGGCAACTTAAAAGCTATATAAAATATAGTAAGGCAACTTAAAATAGAAGTAGTAGGTAAGAACTTCAAAAAAAAAGGGACCAAAACAATGATAATTTTCAAAAAGATTATTTTCAAAATAATTATTTTGCTAATTTCAAAAATGACCACTTTCAAAAGATAATTTTTGAAATAGGATAGAATCATGACATAAATACAGATGTTAAAATGAAAATGTATATTAAAGATGTTATTAATGAGGAAACTGTAAGGGTCTTACAACCAGTTTAAGGGAGAAGTTGAAAAACAGACATATTTACAGATTAGGAATATGTGTGCAAATGGAAGCAAAATAGGCCTCTTCCTCTGTGGAAGAAAGAAGTCAGTTGAATCTCTACTAGACAGGACATAATTTACCTGTCTATAGATAAGAATTATTTTGCATTGCTATCGGTAATCTACAATTTACAGAGTTATAAAAACGCTTCCACATAATAATCAGATATCCCACAGAGGGGTATCCTGTAAAGTCCAGACAATGCACGGTTTCCTACAAAGCACAAATTTTTCCCAATCCATTAAACCAAGCCAAGAATAGAGCTAATATAAAAATACATACCAGGTTGGAATAGGATGGAAAGAATTTTGTTTTCACAAAGAATTTGAAAATCCAAACTATGGCAAATCTAAGCGGTTACTGGCACTTTGCTTCATGTTTTATTTGTATCAGAATCCAACTGGGAAAGTGATTTGCAAGTCCAACCAGTGAGTTTTATTTATCCTCTTATTCCTGTAATATTCCCATATGTATAAGGACCTTTTATGATATTATTTTGGTTAGTACTTCAGGGCAGAAACATTTTTTCAGCTGTGTGAGTTTCCCCCTTTGTTATTTTGGATATTTTCATCTATTTGTACAGTTTATTCTTTTCATTTTTTAAAATAAATACTGAGAATATGACGTGCCCCTGACACTAATGGGATTGTATGAGTTGTTGCATCTGGGGAATTGAAGATTTTTTAGGACTTTTGGTAGCATTAAGCTATTGTCAGGAAAGATGAAATTTAAAGGTGCCTTTACAATTGACTGTGGTGCTTCTTTATGGGCCTTGGGAGAAGTTATAAATTAAGGGACAACCAAAATCATTGCAACTGAACATCTGCTACTGCCCTTTCTGTATTGTTGAAAGTCATGAGGTGACATTCATTGTTGGCCAAAGTCTGTTCTGACCCTTGTCTGAGTTTATATAGAAAAAGAATTGCATGTAACAACAAAGTTGTTCCTTGGAAAATTCAGGTCAGGGAGAATCCAACCCTCCAAATTATCAGAAGAGCAAATTTGAAGATGAATAAATAGTTTATCCTTATTACTCAAATTTTGACTCTGGGTCCCCATCCAGCCCACCAGGAAAACGGTTTTCTCCTCTCTCTAGGGACCTCTCTCCTCAGATGATCCCAAGAACCATTAGGGATGTTTATTCAGTAAAAGGGGGTCAGTCCTGGATACTGTCACCTGAAGGGAGAAAAAAAATGGAAAATTGGTTCAGTCAGGAATTCAATTCTTTTCAGCTAGTGCAAGTCACTGCCACTAGGTGTCGCTATTGAAACCTGACTTAGCCACCCTACGCTGGTCCAATTCAGTCCTTTTCCTGCTGTTTTAGATTTTTTTTAAAGGGACAGATTGAAGAACATAAACAAGAATGAAATCTAAAATCCTACTGCTAAATGTCGTGATATAATAAAGTAATAATTTACAAGAGAGACTTGGACATTTGAGTACATGCATCGCCTATTGTGGCCACCTACCTGCTCTAGATCTTGGACCCTTGCCAATTGTTTTGTGCACTCCAGGTGTGAGCGAAGCAGGTGGGGAAGGGTGGGGAGCTCACACCCGGGGGTCCAAGAGCTTTGACACACGGTATTATTTGCTCTGGGCTTTGACTCTTTTACATCGTCGTTTTTTTCTATTCTATTGAATCATTCCCATCAGCAAACAAATATGCTGCAACATCTCCCATTTGCAAAAAATTCCTCCCTTGACCCCCGCATAACCTCCAGCTTCTGCCTGATTTCTCTGCTTCCATTCACAGAAGAGTTCAAGAGCTGACTCTCCTCACTGCCTCCACTTCTTCTCCTATTTTCTTTCCAACAAGGCTTTTGTGTCCTTTGAAAAACACGTTGCCAAATCCAATGTTCAACAGCCCTCATCCACGTGGGCTGTAATTGCCCTGGCTGACCACACCTTCCTTGCTTCCTGAGGAACCCTCTCCTCTTCCGACTGCACTGTCCTGACTACCTCTGACCCTCCAGGCCTCCTTTTTGTAGTCCTGGCTGAATTCTCCTCGCCTTTCAAGTTCTCTCACAGTGGAGTGCTCCCGAGCTAGGCACTGGACGTTGTATCCAGGCATGCACATGCCCTAAGTGCCCTCCTCCAGCCCTGTGACTTTCTCTACCATTTATGCCCTGTGACTACCAAATTACCATCTCATCCCTGCCCTGTCCTCCACTCCAGCCTCCACATCCAGTTGCCTGTTTGACTTCTCCACTTGGTCATCGAGCAGGTGTCTCAAACTTAGCATCTCAGCAACCCAACCCTTACTGTAACAGAGGCAAAGCCCTGAAAGAGACCAAAAAGGTTTTATGAACTATCTCTTTAAAACCCCCTCACCCTTTCTGGGAATTAAAACCTGCATTCCTGCCCAGGACTAGTAATCAGAGAGGTAGGGGAGTGTCCTTTGTTCTTTTACTACAGGAGATGGCCCAAGGGAATTTTCTAGCAGAGATCTTGACATTATCCTCACCGGAGATGTTGCAGTTAAACAGCAATAGCCTGAAGCTGAAAACTCCCTTTAAAAACTCTGTATTTCTGTTTATAGGGAGGAGGATGGTACTTTAAGACCAGAGTCTGCCATCCTCCTCAAATTAATAAACTTCTCTCTCCTTTTCCTCAAACTGCTTGTCCTGTTCTACGTTTGGCTGCGGGGAAAAGTAACATTACTTGCCCCCTCAAGACCTGTTCCTCCTCAAGTCTTACCCAATTCAGTACATAGTGTTTCCATTCACCCAGCTGCTCAGAATTTTTTCGCAGACTCCATCACCAAATCCAATCCAACAGCAACTCCTATTGGCTTCACTTTCAAAATGCATCTTGAACAGTCCCCTTCTCCCCATCTCCACTGTCACACCTCCACAGTCCAAGTCACCACAGTCTCTCCACTAGCACTGCCCCAGCTCCCACCCTCACCCACCATTTACAATCATTCTTCACATGGCAAACAGAGTGGACCTCTAACATAACTGGATTGAGTTGCTCCCCTGCTCAAACACGCCAATGGTTTCCATTTCCATGTCGTGAAAATGACATCCAAAAGTCTCGCCAGGGCCTGTCTAAGCCCTACGTGGCCTGGTTCCTTGTTATCTCTCCTACTATATCTTCTATGACTCTCTGACCCACTCCACTCCAGCCACAGTGGCTTCCTAATTGCTCCATGAACCACCCTGGGGCCTGTCACTGGCCACTCCCTCTGCTCAGAGTGTTCTCCTCCCTCAGGGCCTGGCTCACATGTGGCCTCACTGGGGAGGCCTCCCATGACCACACTCTCTAAGGTGACACCCCGCCCTTCCCTGCTTCATTTCACTTTGCAGCACCCATCACTGCCTGATGTTAGGTTATGTGTTAACATACTTGGTTTATTGTTTTCTCTTCTGCTACAAATACAAGTTTCACGGGGACACAACTTTGGTGAGTGCTGTATCCCCAGCACCTAGACCAATAGCTGAGGTATAAAGGACAGTCAGTAAATATTTACCACACGAAGGAGTGGAAGAGCAGGGTGTCTCTTTTGGAGACAGCTGGCTGTGACTGCAGACAGACCCCTGGAATTGGAATTTACGGCTTTCTTAGGATACTCTGACCCGCTTTTAGTGTTCTGGGGTGTTAAACAAAGCATTACCTGGCAGTGACCAGAAATATTGTTCCTGGGTCTCTAAAGCCAGCCAATCACTTTCATGTACTTCCCATGTACTGTCTTAGCACTAACACACAAATGCCTCCAGCATTTCAATCTCCTCGCGACTGACACTTCCAACAACAAACCAACATCAACAGTTATGATGTTATTTTACAAAAGCATTCTAAAAAAATCAGTTAAATTTGTCACATTTAAATATTTAGTTCTTGTTAATAGTCAATTGAAAACAATTCAAAATTACTTTCTTAGCAATTTACAACATTGTTCTTAGGATGTCCAAGCTCACTAGTAATTTCTCTAAACTATTACCCCAACCATTTTTAAAGCTTCCTTCCAGGGGCAAATAGATTCCTACAAGAGACTTTTCACCATCTTCCCAGGACCCTCATGAGTCCATACTGAAATATGAACCATCAGGCATCCTCTTTCCATCCACTGTCAGATCACCTGTGGCCACCTGGGCAGATATCACAGCTGATAACTGGTAACCTTGTAGTCTGATAGGCTCTCTGCCCACCCAACAAAAAGGCTTTGATGACCTAGCACCACTGCTGAGATCACCACTGCTGGTCCACCATTGTTTGTCTGGGTACTGGGTCACTCTCCGTCCCTTGGCTCAGGTATGGGTACTCTAGGCCAACACTATAGCCCTTTAATGACATAATTCTTTGGGTATAAATCCTTGTAAAGGAGTAATTTTCCCCCCAAAACACCCCCTCTCAGGGTTTAGGGGAATAGGTCCACAAAAAGTTTCTAGCTGCAGCCCCAGGGTGCCCCAAGGAACTACCCCTCCTCCTGACCTGTGCATCTTGGGGTCAACAGTAGGGGATCCCTTTCTCTCTTCTCAGCCTCAAGACAGACCTCATTTCCTATCTCAGGATGTGACATTCTTTGGGGAAGGGAGGACTTGCTCCTTTGTTATATAACCATCACTTGTTTTTAGGCAATATCAAATATGCCAAAAAACAAAGTGACAAAAACTGCAAACTGCCTTTGCTTGTTTAAAAAAGGGAGTCAACCACTAACCTGCAAATCTGTAACTGTAAGGTAAGGTAGGATTAACTCTCAGCCAGAAGGCAGGCAATAAAAATTAACTACTGAACCTGACTTGCTCTTTAGGAAAACAAGTAAATCAAAATGTAGTTGGTTTTCAACCTTTTAGATTATGTGCTAATTATCATAGTTGTTAAAAGGATAGGGGGAAAAAATCTCTTGGGTACAGTTTCCTACTGGGAGGTGAGACTATGTGAGGTGTAGGGGGGGAGTCTCCCCAGGAAAAGAGTGAGTCTGCATATTGGCTAAAAGGTCAAGAAAAACCAGTGGCACAAAATGGCTTTGTGAAGGAGTTGGTGCAATTAAATGCTAATTTGCACTTTGTTCCTGCCTTAGGAACTTGTTCTGAGCCTTTTCTCTCCACTTGCTTTGAAACCTTTGCTCTGCCCCTTTCAGTTAAGCACAGCAACATTTTTAAGAGACAGAACAACAATTTAAGAGTTGGGGGATTGATGTTAACAGATTTTATAGCGGCTTATTTATGGTGTGAGCTCTTAAAATCATCTAAGGCTATTTTTCTTTAGAACACTACCAGGAAGAATGATTGGTATTTAATTATTAAAAAGTACTTTGCCATCGCCTTTTATTTGTTTTTCTTCACAGTACCCTAATATAGATAGCTTCAGATGGGATAACATATGGGAAAGATTTTAAAGTACACAAAGTGAGATGATATTGTTGTATCATTATACTACTAGTATACTTCTATTTTTTTCTATATCACTGTTACAGCTATTAATCTTTCCAGAAAGCTATGGTTGGAAGGCAAATCATAACTGAGACTTGCTCCATTTCAGAAAAAAAAGCTAAGACATGGAGAACACAGGCATCTTCCTAAAAGTGCTCTCTGGCAATATATTCTATGACATAGGACTAAAGAAACTCACAGAACCCCCACTGTCATTGAGCGTGTATGTGTTTGCACATGTATGCACCCTCATCAACGCATAGTCTTAAGAGGATGGGGAGGCAAGTCTGCAAGGGTTTGCCATTACGCGAACCTCTTTGCTGTTTGCTGAGCTGCTGCTCAGGGCCAGTTGGAAACTTCATCATTAATTTCTTCGAAAGTCACTCACCAGCTCGTTCCCCACAGACCGTTCTTGTTCTTCGCAGAAATTGTCTCTCTCTCTGCTGTCACCTTTTCCACCGATCCACACAGCCACTAATTGACCTAATGGGCGACTGACGACCTGTTCTCTCTAAAGTGACACTGGAACAGAGGTCACGGCTTGAAAAAGGGTAAAATGTTTTACGAGTTGTGTCTTTAAAACCCCCTCACCCTTTTTGGGAACTAAAACCTGCATCCCTGCCCAAGGCCAGTAATCAGAGGGGCAGGGGAGTGTTCCTTGTTTTTTTGTACCACAGGAGAGGGCTCAACGGAATTGTCCTGACAGAGGTCAGGAGATTGTCTTCGCAGGAGATGGGGTGGATCAGGACCATCAACTATGGTTAAACAGCAATAGCCCCAAGATGAAAACTCCCTTTAAAAGCTCTGTGTTTCTGCTTATAGATAGGATGATGGTTTGTTTTTTTTTTTAAGACCAGAGTCTGTCATCCTCTTCCTATTTGCTGGCAAATTAATAAACTTCTTTTTCCTTCTCCGCAAACCACTTGGCCTGGTTCATTCTGACGCGGCCTTGGGGGACAAGTGCCAACGGTAACAACCCTCCCCATTCACCTGGAGGCCAGAGCCTTACCGCCTGTGGCTTCCTGCCACACCTCACAGCACAGCCTCCCAGGCAGGGACTGGCGGTAAGACTGCCACAGTGCTCGGGGCTGGTGGCACCCTTTAATATTTCACAGCCTCTGCTCAGTGGGACTCATTCTATAAGAACAGGCAGCCTGAGCTTCCTCACGCCTCTTATTTCCCTGTGATCACATTCAAGGCCATCCGGTGGACCCTCGCCTGTTACTCTTCAAGGCCTGTATGGGCCCCTCTTGCTTGCAGTGCCATATGGAGCCCTAGAGCAGAAAAGGAGACGCTTCTGCTGCCTGGGAAAATGACACCGACCCCTGACCCCACTGCATGTGTGTGCTGGTACCTTTGGTGCTGGGGCAGGATAGGAAAGGAGCCTGGGAGGCCTCACCCCTTATGCATCCCAGTGAGAGAGAGAGACCCCCTTTGGAAGGTGCAAGGAATAAAGAGGAAAGACAGTGACTTGGGGGGGCAGCACAGCAGGGGTATTTCCCTCCTCAGCCTGGGTGGGAGCACACGCTGGGCATCCTCACACTTACCGGTGTTAGCACTTTTCCTCCGGATACTTTGTGTTTGGGATGATATCAGGAGTAGACAGCAAGGGTCTGCAGGGCTGAATGTGGCCGACGTGTGCCAGGAGATGGAAAATGAGCTCTCAAGGCCCCCTCCTTGGCTGGGACACTGCTGCTAGCCTGTGGCAGCTTTTTGTGAGTTAGAAAAGGCGCCCCTTCCTCAGGGCTCTAGACTGCCACCTGTGGGAACATTGTTGTAAACGGTGCACTTGGGAATTGTGCAGTGTGGTGGGAGTAGGCGGAGGAGGGGACAACCAAGAGGCATGGCTTTGGTGGCTTCAGTAGGGACCAAGCCTGGCCAGGACACACGATCTTGCAGAACTGGTGTGTGGGCAGCAGCAGTAAAGGTATAACCTGGGGCCCAGAGCAGGGAACAGAGGTAGCGTCCTGGAGGGGTTAGGTGTGCCTGGCTCTGACAGTACCCTAGCTCGGGACATGGCCCCAGTGTTCAGGTTTCCCTGAGGCTGCCAGCACATTGGCAGAGGAGAAAGGAAGGTGCTGTGTGATGGGGAGCACAGGTAGGGTCCTCTTGTGGGGAGCAGCAGTTAGAAATGTAGGGACTGGTGCAGGGATGGCTTGTACATTGCCCCAGCACCCAACTGGAACCAGGAGGCTCTTGTGGGGGTGGGGGTGAGGGTTGAGGGGTGCTGCAATTCTGCAGGTTGGGGCTTAAGCCAGAGAAATTCTGTTTGGTCACTATTGCTATAGTCAAGGGTACTCCCAGGACCCTGACCTGTTTAGCCACAAATGTCCGCAGTGCCCTTAAATGCTCCATATCATCACCAAGCTAAAATAGTTTGCCCACTTTTCTCCCCCTTCTCCAGAGCACTGCTATACTCCCCTCTGGGGCCTCTCTTCTCGGGCCAAGCCTGCCTTACTGACGTCAACAGAGAAAACATTGGCAAGAGAACATGATTCAAGAGACCACTGTTCTCCAGACACTTCCAAGGGAGGAAGGGAAGGGAACAGCAATTATTGAGCTCTACAAGGCTTTAGGCCTTGTGTGCTGACCTCGACTCACTTTATAACATCAGCTTTCATCTCTTGAATAGTCTCCATGAGCCAGATCTTTTATATATCTTTGCTTTTGATCTTCACAACAACCTTATAAAGCAGGTGTGATTCACAAAATAATAAGAATGCCCCCTCCCCCACAGAGATGTGTACATCTTGATCCCCGGAACCTGTGCATGTTACTTTGCATGGCAAAAGGACTTACAGATGTGATTAAGTTAAGGCCCTTGAGATGTGGACATTGCCTGGATTACCCAGGTGGGCCCAATGTCATCACAACCACCCTTCCAAGTGAAAGTGGGAGGCGGAGAGTCAGAGAAAGAGACCTGTGAGCTGTGACCACGGAAGCAGAGGCAGAGTGATGTGTTTCGAGAAAGACTCAACCTGCCACTGCTGGCCTTGGAGATGGAAGGGGGCCATTAGCCATGGAGCATGGGCAGCCTCTGGAAGCTGGAGAAGGCAAGGAAACACAGAAGGAACACAGCCCTGCCACCATCCTGAATTTAGCCCACTGGGACCCATTTTGGACTTCTAACCTACAGAACTGTAATAAGAAATTTGTTTCTTTTAAGCCACCATGCTTTTGGTAATTTGTTAGAGCATCAAAAAGGAACTAATACAGTTCTCCATTACAGTTGTCTCCATTTTACAGGCAAGAAAAGTAAAACTTGTATTTTGTAAACCAGGATTCAAGTCTAATTCTCTGTGACTTCAGCCCATCCTTTTTTCTATACTCCATTGCTACCTCTTTAAAATTTTTATAACGAATGTCCTTACTGAAATCATCAAATACTTAATTGCACAACTACTTTAGAAAGAATCACTAATGGCATACTTCTAAATATCTCCGCTTGGCACAAGTAATTTGTTGAGAGAAAAGGAAGTAGCAGTTGAACGTCGCCTGGAGAGTTATGAAAAGAGAACCAGAATGTCCAAACTTCCCTGCAGAAGCACTTTAATTTAAGGAGACTGACAATGCCATCACACTTCAGCTTGTTTTTTTCATTTGGTTGGAGTAATACATAATCCTATGTGCATTCAATAAAACATGAGTCATGAAAAGATGCACAACTTCAGTCATCATCATGGAAATATAAATTAAAACCACAATGAAATAGTACTCTATGCCCACTAGAAGGGTTGAAATTAAAAAGACCGAGCATACAAGTGCTGGTGAAGATGTAGAGAAACTGAACGCTCATAGGAGCTGCTAGGATGCCAAGGTGTATAACTGCTTTGAAAAATTGGTTTCTTATAAAATTAAACAAACACCTACCCTAATGCCCAGAAATTTCATTCGTAAGCACTTGCCCATGAGAAATGAAGTAGGTGTCCATAAAAATATTTATACAAAAATTTTCCTACCAGCTTTACTCATAGTAATTGATCCTGGAAACAATCCAAGAGTTTATCAACAAGTAAATGTGATATATTCCATACAGTGGAATACTACTTAGCAATAAAAAGGAATGATTTTTTTTTTTACTAAAAAAAGGAATGAACTGACAGATGTGACATCATGGATGAATCTCAAAATCATGTTGAGTGAAAGAAATCCAGACTCAGTAGGCTACATACTGTGCAACTCCATTTATGTGAAGTTCTGCATGGGAAAAACCTAATCTATAGTGATAGGAAGCAGGTCAGTCATTGCCTGTGGTCAGGTGGGGAAGGGGGAATGACTGCAGAGGAGGCATGGGGGAACTTTCTGGGGTGATGGAAATGTCCTATATCTTGATTAAGGTGGTGGTTACATAGGTGCATACATTTGTGAAAATTCATCAAACAGTTTGCTTAAAATCTCTGTATATAATTTACATCTCAAGTTTTGAAAAAAGAACCAGGAGTTGAAACAGGAAAAACAACAGCAACATTGGGGTCCTTCAAATAATCTGTGTGCGTCGAATTAGGACTTTTATAGGGCAGGCAGTGGAGTGGTGGGAAAAACACTAGGCAGGGAACCAGAGGCTTCCTTCAGGTCTCAGTTCCTTCACTGACTTAGAGATATATACGACTTTGCAGGATTCAATTTGCCTGTCTGGGTCTCAGGGTCCTCAACTGCAAAATAAATGAGCTGCATTAGATGACCTCAAAGTTTCCTTCTAGCTCAAAATTTTCCATCATCTACTACCATTTTAAGTGGTAAATTGAATGACTTGAGAAGTTTCTAGTTGATGCAGCACTACTTTTCCAACACACTCTGATTCTAATCTCTGATCCAGTTGATACTGAGTCCTCGGTTAGCAACTTAATTCTCAGAGATTGCATTTTTCTATGGGAATCTTGGATCCACTTTATCAGATAGTTTCCAGGAATACATCTTAGAGAAGAGCAAGTGTGGGCTGCATATATTTGGATTATGGGCATTTTCCATATTCAGATAGAGCGGATACGTGCATATTCATAGAGATATGGGAGTTACTGAGAACATGCTCTTTAAAAAGCTTTGGGCAAAAGGGTAACGTAGCACAGTGAAAATACCACTGGACATATTGACTCTGTGACCTCGGACAAGCCACTACATGTTCAGATGACATAAAGGTCTCTCCACTGTCTGCTTCTCCAGGGTTGTTTAAAGTTGAAATGAGATCTTGTCAGATAGGTGAAAGCATGTTTTAAATTGCAAAATGTTGTGCAACTATAAAGTGGTTTGTTCTTATTGAGATTGGGGAGAGGGGAAGAGCAGGTATCTGGGAGGGGGACCATTCTACAAACAAGAGTTGAGATCTGGTCAGTACCAATCACTGGGAAGAAAACCATCCCCTCCATGGTTCAGATGCAGGAGGTAGTGAGAGGGAGGCTGGTTCTTTGGCCACAGAGGTGATAATATCTTAGAAGGATTTCCTGGGTTGTGCTGAACTCATCTAGATTTCTGCTGTTTTCCATAGTCTCTCAGCTCATTCCCTACATCGTCCCAGCCCCACCTCATGCAAAATGACTGACCTTTGGTTTACCAGAGCAGATGGGAACAAGTCATGAAAGTCACATGTCCATGACTGGGGGCTGGGGAGGAACCATAGGGGTGCCTGGGGAAACTGAATGCATAAGACCTGGGAGCCTGGGGGTCGGTGATAGATTTGGAGAGAGATGACCCAAAAGAAGATTTATAGCAGATGGGGGGGAGGGGGGTATGTTGGAGCAAGGGGGGCCCAGGAGAAGGGAGGGATGGGGAACAGTTCTCTTCCATAGAGCACAAACTCTCCCAAAGAACTGTCAATATTCGATGGTGATGTTTCCCCACTGCTATATTCCTAGGACCTAAAACAGTGTTAGCCATGCAGGAGGTGCTTAATAAATACTGGCTGAATGAACTGAACGGATGCATAGAAAAAGGACAAAGGCCGTACGGCAGTGCCCACCAACCACCACTGTGCCTGGAGAAGAAGCGACCTGGCCCATCTCTCTAGACTTGGAGGCCCAAACAGAGAAGGATTCAGCAGGCTAAGGCCCAGATACCTGAACAATTCAAATCATGCAGCATTAATACCCTTTTCCTGAATATCCAAGCCCAGGAAACACACTTGATTCTTTCCTTTCCTCTACATTCAACCAAGAAGCCCTGTCAATAGTATCCTCAAAATGTTTTTTGAATCTTTCTGTTTTTATGCACCATGGCTCTTAATCTCCCATCTGGATCACTGCAATGACATCCCAACTGGTCTCCCTGCTTCCACTCTGCCTTCCCATTCTTTGTATACACACACATATATAATTTATATATATAGTATATATCATTTTTATATCTTTACATATCATTTAGATAGTCATTTATATACTGTGCATGTATTTTCGTACATATCATCTCTACAGTGACTTCCTTGCCTGAAATCATCCAATTGCTTTGAATTGCACATAGAACAGTGCCCTAACTCCAAATGATAACCCTTGAGGTCCTGTGAGATCTGACCTACCTTTTCTTTCTCTACTTTGTCATCACTCTATCTCCACTCTGCCCCTCACTCACTTTCCCATAGCAACTCTGGCCTTTGCTCTTTCCTCAAACTTGCCACATTCTGTCTGCCTCAGGACCTTTGCACCTGTTATTTCCCCAGCCCCACTCATGTGGCCAGCTTTTTCTTGTCAGTGTGAGAGCTTTTCCTAACTAATGTGCCTTCCTCTTGTCACCCAATTTACCTTATCTCCTTATCTTGTTTTATTTTCTTTATAGGACTTAACTTCTATCTGAAGATAGTTTTAATTGTTGTTTCCTTATTTCTTGGTGCTTCCTCAGGGATTTGTAAATACTGTTGACTAATGTAATCTCTGTTTTCAAATGTTGTCTGGCACATAGTAAGCACTAAACAAAGATTTTTTAATGAATGCCTACTTACCAAGTGACCTTTTGATTTAGCCAGAGGACAAGGCTGTCTTGCCTCCCTAACAACGCAAGTTTTCATATAAATAAATACATCAACGCTTGAGTTTGCATACTTCAGTGTCTGTGAGTTTGGTTAATGTGAGTCTATCCCTAAAAAATGGATTCCTTTTGGGGGCACTAACAAATCAGGTATCTGAGCTTGCAGACCTTAGAGCCATGTTCCACAATGAGTGGCTCTAACTGAGGAATGGTACCCTATACCTTACCTAGGTGAGCCCATGCCTTTCAGAGCCTTACCATGAGTGTCCTGTGGGCTTTTGAGGGGAAATTCTCTAGAAACAAGCAGAGAAGAGTTCCTGACGGAAAAATCTCCAAAAAGGAAGGAAAGGCTGCATAAGTATTCCATAGTTCTTTCATCTTGAGCTTGCATACTTTGTGGAATCTTTCAATTCTATTCAAAATGCCATCACACAGAGTGCCCTTTTTCCTGTTTTATCTTCAGCATAACTGAGACAGGTTTATACTTCTGAGCAACAAGAAAAAGGATAAGATATTAGCTATTGAGTGCTTACTATTAGGCACTAAGGACTTCACAAATATTATCTCACTTAAAGCAATATTTCTGAAAACTAAGGGAAATAAAAAATATATAGACTACCTATAACAGTCCGATATTCAAGTTAACATCTGTGCACCATATCAGAGGAATCAGAGATCTTACCCAGTAACAAGCATTACTAGTAATTTCAAGGATACAGGTAATTGTGAGGTACAGGTAGGTCCTGGACACCCTGGTGCATCAAAGCTGCTCTCTGGTCCTTTCTTGCTGTATGTTAGGATGTGCTCTGGCCCAAATATAACATATGAGGCTTCTAAGTGGATGCATGTGGTCATTGCTAAAGCAAAAAAGCAACCTGAGTCATAAAACATCTCCATTTTCCAGGGAGCTATTCCTGATAAATCCATAGATTCCAGATGTGTTTGTCATAAGCCATCCTAAACTGACCAGGTACATTCTGCTAAAAGTTTTTTTAATAGATAGTTAATACCCTAGTAAATACTGTCAAATTAAAAGGAAGAAGTTGAGGCACAAATTATAACTTAAAGAGTTTACTTGAGCCAAAGTGAGGACAGCTGCCTGGAAGACTCAGAATCGAGTAACTTTGGATATGAGCTTTGTTAGGCCTTTGTTACAAGCAGGTTTTTAAAGGCAAAAAAGGGGGACAGGGAGAAAGCTGATACGAAGTTGTTTGTCAGGAATTCTCATTGGTTTACAGAAATAACATTGATTAGTGATTGGCTATAAGCTGCTAAGCTATAGGGTGTGGGTTATGGTGTCTGGTGCAGCGTTGTGAGGTTAATTTATAGCTACTGTGGCACTAGCAAGCAGTGTCAAAGGATGCAAACATAACTCAAGGGAGGATGTGACTGCTGTCTCATTTTAATGTCTCTCTGGGCCTGATAATCGAAAAGGACTCATATTCCTCAGATTAAAGTTCTTTTCTTTTCTCAATACCATTGGTTTCCTTTCCAGGAAGCCTGTATTAGCATATTTACAAGGAGATTTGACCAGGCCCACTAACTCTCTGCTGCTTTCCCTCCCTCTCTTTCCAGAAGCTTCCCAGGGAATGAGAGAGAATGGCCAGTTGCAAACCTTTCCTTTCTCCAAGGAATAGTTTCTGGTCCTAAGAATTCCACTGAGATTAGTGCGGTGATGATTTTCCTCAACCTCCAAAGCCTTTCATTTCACGTTAACTCTGCCTCTGTCCAGCGAGAGCAAGCACACATGGGCAAAACTTCCCCTTAACCAGCCTCTTGGCTTACAGATATGTTTTTGGCATCTAGACCCATTTTTCTGCTGCAGGGTTGGTAGCCTTCACCACTAAGTTAACACTGGGTTATTGTTCCACATAGTCCTTAGTTTTTTAAAAAAGAATTTGTCTTTCAAACAGCTCTTAATAGTAATGTTTTGTTCCTTTTGTTCCACTGACTGGTATCTACCACCACCAACCAGAGGGATGAGGGTGATATAACAGTGTTAGCACACTGAATCCTAATTCCACTCAAATGTTATTGAAAGCCCACCACATGCCTACCAGGGACTGAGATGTAAAAGACATAATCCCTGCTCTCAAGGAACTCACAGCCCACTGGGAAATAAAAATGTGTCTATCCCCAAATCCTCCAATGTTATAGAGTCACTCTGCTTTTTATATCTAAATAAAAATGGCTCATAAAAGAGGATGTAAAAACAGTTCTCTCCCTAATGGTATTCTGGAACCAATTTAAAACAAGCATTTTGTTCTTCTCAACATGCCAATAAATAAGTAACAGCAAGGGAATATGTTCGGTGCAGCAATATAAGAATGACTATAGAGCAGAAGGAGAAAGTAAGTAGTAAATTCTAATTGAGGTGTGGAAGAAGGCTCACAGAGGAGCTGGTGGTCGTGCTGGGTCAGATGAATGACAAGGACTCTATCAAGCGGGGAAGGGCATTCCAAGCAGCAGACTTGTATACACGGAAGATAGCTGTACAAACAAACAAAGGATACTTAGGGACTTCCGATGGTTTAGTATGACTGAAGCATTCAGTAAAAGGGTGAGTGGAAAGTATCAAGAACGGTGTCATAGACTAAAGGGAGCTTACATATGTAGGGCCCAAGGGAAAACTTTCCCTTTGACCTCTGAAGGTTTGCTGAAAAATAAACTGACAAAAGGCAGATTCATTGGAGAAAAACACACAAATTTACGAATGTGCACACAAGGGACAAGCACAGAGTAATTACCACTCCCTAGTGGGGTGCAGAATCTTACACACCATCTTGAGGTTGCAGAAAGAATGGGGGCTTGGATCATGGCAAAACATGTTATGGGGGGGTGGCACAGGGAGAAGAGGAGGCCTGGCTGGGAAAGGTGATCTTGTTATGCAGCTGAGACCTCACAGGTAGCAGCCCTTGGAAAGAATAGATGATAAATGTTTCTTTCAGACCTTTAAAGGTGTCAGACTCTCAGTTAATCTTTCTTAGATCTGGACAACAGAAGGCCTCAGAGAAAACCCAGCTGTATCAATGCAGACTCTCTACAGACGCAAATCTCCCCTACAAAAGACAGCTTTGCAGAGCTACTTCTGCTTACAGGCCCTCTGAACAGCCATCTCAAAATACATTTGGTGGTGAAATATTTTTATTTCCTTCACATGCTACTGTCCTCAGCATTCTCTAAACATAAAAGCAAGTCTGGGATAATTGTCCTAAACAACCCAGGCAGGGCCAGGACGAGGGTGAGGCCAGTGAGATACTCAACTCAGGTGCAAAATTTAAGGGAGGGTGCCAGAAAGCTCAGACATCAAGATAAACAATATTTTAATACAAAATTTTAAATAAAGACTGGATCAGTATTACAACTATACTGTAATAGGAGTTTTCCTATTGCCTCAGGGTCCAATATGGCTGGGCAAGGCACTTCTTTACTTACAATTTTGGCACTTGTTCATGATGGATTTTTTAGTATTAATTTCAATTTTTTTAAAAAAAATACTTCACTAAAATATGCCTTATCTTGATGACTGGATTTTTTTAGCACTCTCTTAAAAATTTTGCACCCAAGATGAGTGCCTCACTCACCTCACCCTCGTCCTGGCCTTGATCCCACCGAACTTTATCTGTCAGCATGTGTGACAGACACAGTGTGTCTCCCTTGGCATAAAGGCACAGCCGTTTGGCTGCTGATGGGATATGGAGAAAAAGGGAAAGAGAGGAGCCAAGGATTCCATCTAGAAACACAGTATGGCAGTTCCCCCAAAAAATCAAAACTGGAACTACCATATGATCCAGCAATCCCACTTCTGGGTTATATTTAAAAGAATTGAAAGCAAGTTCTCAAAAAGATATCTGCACACCCATGCTCATTGCAGCACTGTCCACAATAGCCAAGAGGTGGAAGCAATCCAAGTCTCCATCAACAGATGAATGGATGAACAAAATGTGGTGTCCATGTATAATGGAATATTATTCAGCCACAGAAAGGAAGGAAATCCGATCATATTTGACAACATGGATGAAACTTGAGAACATTATGCTAAGTGAAATATGTGACTCGCCAAAAGACAAATACTATATTGTCATGGTTCGGTGTCCCTGGCTGGACTTTGAAGTTTTGTCCGAGTTCCTGGGCTCCTGGCTTGGAAGAATAGCAAGCCGGGACCGCACAACGGAGAGAGATGACAGACACTCAGCAAGTGTGCGTGAAGGATTTATTGGAAGTAGTGAGTTATAAGATAACATAGGAGAGGAAAGCAAAGACGTTTCCTAAGAGGAAATGGGTCTGTCTCTGCGAGTGGAGAAGACCCTCATTAACTCTAAACTTTCTCCTTTTATATGTTAGCAATTTATGTTGATGTAAAGGTTAGTCACAAGGTTAGCCATAATCACTTATGACAATATGTCACAAGGTTTGGGGACTGAATTTTACGTGTGATGGAGAAAATCACCGTTTAGGGTGTTTTTCTATTTTCTGATTGGTGGTCAGTGTTCCATGATTTAATTACCCCATTCTTTAAGACTGAAAGAACTGTTTCTCCTGGTTATTCTTCTGTAACTATTTACTCCTTATTGTTTTTCTGTAACTGTTTTGTCCTTTTTGTTTTTCTAATTTCTATGACCTCTCACCTGTTTTTCTGTCTCTAACAATATGATGCCACTTATATAAGGTACTTAGAGTAGTCAAAATTATAGAGATGGAAAAAAAAAGATGCAAGCTTGACAAAAGAACAAAAAAGACAACCAGAGGGGGCTCCAAAAGGGAAAAGCCAGAATAATTTGAGGAACAGAGTAAATAATGATAGAATTGATTATACTTGGCCAGGCATGGTGGCTCACATCTATAATCCTAGGACTTTGGGAGGCTGAGGTGGGAGGATAGCTTCAGATCAGGAGTATGAGACCAGCCTGAGAAATATAGCGAGATCCCATCTGTACAAAAAATAGAAAAATTAGCTGGGAATAGTGGCACGCACCTGTAGTCCCAGCTACTCAGGAGGCTGAGGTGGGAAGATCACTTGAGCCCAGGAGTTTGAGGTTGCAATGAGCTATGATGATACCACTGCATTCTCTAGTATGGGTGACAGAGAGAGACCCTGTCTCAAAAAAAAAAAAAAAGGAATTGATTATACTCAATAAAATAAAATGAATATTCATGAGTCCTTGCTAATATTAATTAATTAACTAATTAGTTAATTAACTAACTTTTAAAAGAAGGAGAAGGGATAATTCTTTTGTACACAAAAATTCTTATTTAAAAATGTAGAAGAAATGAGGGAAATAGAAATTTACCATTAGGCAAGTACTATAGTAATAATTGTTGCAGGAAAGATGGATGCTAAAATCGGTGGGTGAAAGCTTGAGGAAAGACAGCTTATAAGTATAGCCTCAAAGTGTCTCACTCAAGATATTGGATTAATGGTGGAGAAATCCAGCAGATACCACCTTAACCAAGTGAATCAAGGTTAACATCACCTGTCATGACACATACAGACATCATATGTCCCCAATACTGTGCACTGAGAAGGGTACGATATCACTTCTGTGGTATTCTTCCCCAAAATGTATAACCTCAATCTAATCACATTAACCATTAGACAAACCCAAAAGTAGGATAATCTCCAAAATCACTGACCACTACTCTTTAAAAATGTCAAGGTCATGAAAGACAAGGAAACACTAAGGAACTGTCACAGATTGAAAAAGACTAAGCAACCATGACAACTAAATGCAATGTGGGAAACTGGCCTGTATCTTGGGATAGAAAAAGGACATTAGGGGGTAAACAGGTAGAATTCAAATACTGTTATAATTTAGTTAATAGTATTATGCTTATGTTAATTTCCTGATTTTTTTATAATGGTATTGTGGCTATGTAAGATGTTAACATTTGGGGAAAAAAGTTGATCCTATATGTGAACTCTCTGTACTGTTTTTGCAACTTTTCTGTATGCCTAAAACTGTTTCAAAGCAAAAAGTAAAAAAACCTCTAAATAAATACAGCTTTATTGGGAAAAAATTCACAGCATATTTCATTTTTTGTAAATTAACTCCAAATACACTTCTGATATTTTGCTAAAACATACATGTTTCTCAACACATAGTTATAATCAGTGTTTATATACTGGTGTTCTTTTTTTCTCCCTTGAATAATTTCATTCATTCATTGAATAATTTGACTAAATAGTGGTAGCACCTACTACTATGACTAGCCCGTGCTAGGCACAGAGGACATGAAGATGAATAACACTAGGTCTCTGCTCTTGAAAAATCTACAAGATTGTGGGGATAATAAACATGAAAAAAGAAATCAGTATAATATGATAAGCTCCATAACAGATAGGTGAGGAAAGGGCTGTGGGATATAGAGAAGCTACTGTCTTTCCCTTTTTAAAAAGAATTCAGAGTCTAACATATTGACATAAGCTGCATAATTACATGTAAAGAAACTGCACTCTTCCACAATGTAATACACTGCAGTTGGCAGAGCTGTTCTCTAACCAAAACAAAAGTGTTGGGTTTGTGAGCTCTTCCTACTTTTGAGGGAAGAGAATATTTCCCCAAGTTAACTGTGGAGTCAGCAAACAAGAGCAGGGAGAGGAGGCAGAAAGACTTTCCTTTGCAGAGCGAAGATGACTCCCCACCTCCCACCTCTGCAACTGCAGACTGTGCATTTGCTGTTGAGAGCACATCAATTGCAATTTAAATCAACTCTCCTAATAGGAGACTTATGGGATGACCAGAGCTCAGCTTAATGATGGGAGAGGTCAATCAGCTTCTCAGTAAAGAGCTCAACTAATTCATCCTTTCTGAGACACAACCTCCCCTGAGAACCAACTACCATGCCACTTTTATAATTGCAGGGAATCGAGTAATTGGCACAATTTATTTCCCCAGTAAGATTTTCCTGCCAATTCTGTCCCCAGGTAACTGTGGGGACTGAAGACCCCACTGAGGATTGCTGCTCTGTCTCCCACCTCATATACCCCCCCTGTCTTCAACCTCTTCCTCTCTTCTGGCTCCTTCCCTCATACCGTCAACATGCCCCGGGCTCCCTCCCTTACTGCCCAGCACCCACCTGAAGTTGATTCTGATCTCCTTGAACAAAAGGCAGATGGCTGGGAGCAGCAAAAAAAAATTTTGCTCTGCCCAAATAAATAAAGATAGTAAATAAATGAGTAAATAAAAACAATTCCTCCCTTGGACTTTTCCCATCCATGGCCACTCCTCTGTCCATCTCCTTCCCTTCTCATAGTCTTTGGTGCCTCAAAGTCACTGGGTCAACACTGAACCCATCATTTATCTCCACACTCATGAGCAAACACACAGCCCTCCTAAACTAGTTTTCTTCTATTTCATGATCTTGGTTTGCGGCTCCTCTATCATCCAAGTCACTGAAGCCAGACCCTGTATGTGCTCCTAGACACTTGCCCATCTCTTTCTTCTCATATCTAGGTGGTCACCAATTTCCATCAATTTTACCCCCTTAATATCTTCTGAATTCATTTTTTACCGCTGACCCCCAATCCCCACCACCATTACTTGGACTCAGGCTTCCTTGGTCTTGCCCAGGCTGTTGAGATGGACGTCCCCCTGCTCTCCTGCCTCCTCTCTCAGTCCACCTTCCACCTGTCCTTCATACAGCTGTCCAGGTGCAGATCTGCCTCCCCACATCCCGAAGTGAAACATTTCAGGGTGTCTCTTAGTGTGGCTCGTACAGCTTTTCTTGATCTGGCCCTTGCCTACCTCAAATCCTCATTTTCCACCTCCATAAGAATTTTTATCAAAAGCTTCCCTCATGCTAGAAGGTATAATATTAAGTATTTTATGTCAGTTATTTCATTTAATATTCACCAAAGTCCTTTGGTGAAGGTATTATTTATTTATCCCTTCTCCCTTTACAGATAATAAAAGTGAGGTCAAGAATTTTGTTCAAATTTACACAGGTTGTAAGTGGTGATGCTGAGAATGGAACCCATGTATTCTGGCACCAGGGTCTGCTTTTGGCCCCAAGCCTCCAAGCACCCAACCTAGACACGCACATACCTGCAAACCTAAATGACCACTGTTGCACATGCACAAAACAGAGTACTGTTTCATGACTTTGCATGTGTTGCTTCCTCCCTTGGAATATACTTTTTCCACTTATTTGACTGATGAACTCCTATTTAGCCTTCAAAACTCTGCTCTAATATCACTTGCTCTGTGAAGATTTCCTGTCCTCCTTCTCCATAGACCATTATCCATTCTTGTTATTACCTGGCTTCTTACATAGATATATGTCACGCAATGCTGAAATTGTTTACTTTTCTGTCTCATCATTTGGTTAGGAAATGTTAACAGTCTGATTTGTCTTATTCCCCACCAACTGGCAAAGGGTCTAATACACAAAAGGTACATTAAAAGTTTATTTTAATTAAAAGGATCAGTTTCCATGCAGGTGTTAGTATCTTTGTTTCTTTGGCCTTCTTCCAGGAAGTAATGTGGCAATAATACATATTTGACAACTTAAAAATGAACTAAACACAATAGCCAAAAAATGTAAACAATCCAAATGTCTATCAATGGATGAATAGAAAATTCATCAATGGATGAATAGAATACCAAAAGATGGTGTATACAAACAATAGAGTATTATTCAGCCTTAGAAAACAATGAGATTCTGATACATGTTACAACATGGGTGAACCTTGGAACATTATGTTAGGTGAAACAAGCCAGACACAGAAGGACAAAAACTGTATGATTCTATTTACATGAAGTACCTAGAATAGTCAAATTCATGGAGATAGAAGGTAGAATGGTGATTACCAGGGCCTGGGAGGAGGCAATAATGGGGAATTAGAGTTTGATGGGTACAGAGTTTCAGTTTGGGAGGATGGAAAAGTTCTGGAGATGGATGGGGTGATGGTTGCACAACAATGTGAATGTACTAATGTTACTGAACCGTACTCTTGAAATGGTTATGTCATGTATATTTTAACACAACGAAAAAGACAGCAACAACAAAACAAACAAACAAAAACTATCAAGGTCATCAAAGACAAGGAAAACTGCCACGCGCAGAGCGGCCTAAAGAGACCTGAGGACTACAGGGAATGAGGTATCCTGGTGGGATTCTGGAACAGAAAAAGAACACTAGGGAAAAACTAAGGAAATATGAATAAAATATTGATTTTAGTTAATAACAATGTATCAATACTCATTCATTAATTGTGACAAATGTACTGTACTAATGTAAGTATAATGTTACTAAGTAACTAATGTTAATAGTAGGGAAAACTGGGTGTGGGTTTTATGGGAACTCTTGGTGCTATCTTCATAATTTTCCCATAAATCTAAAACTATCCTAAAATTAAAGGCCTATTAAAATTTTTAAAAATCAACTAGACTGCCCCTTTATTAAGGGTATACAGGTCCAACTAATCAACAGTATGTATTTAAAAACCCAAATTCCTACTTAGTTTTATCCTTTGGGATCAAAAAGTAATTTAGAAATATAGCTACTCTTCAACCTTTAGCTATTGACAGCAAATATTTCATTTAAAGGACATAATTTAAGTGGAAAATGTGGAACTTATGCTGGGTCATGATGGAGGACTAGACTTGCACAGGAAGGGAGAAAGGACACTTTCAGGGAAAGGTAGCAGCATGCACGAAGGCTTGTGTGTGGGGGGAGCTTGGTTGGCCCTGGGAGTTGGGGAGCAGTTCTCTGTGGCTGCAATGTAGCGTCTGTGGACATTACTACAGGAAAGATGGGGTGGGTTTGGGCTCCCGGGTACAGGGCCTGGGAGGTCATGCTGAGGGACTGGATTTCATCCTAAACGTCGCTCTGGTGTGTCATGTCTCTCCACACTCTCCATCCCTCTTGCCATCGTCACAGCCCAGCTCTTGCCTGGGTACTACCGCAGCTTGCTAATAGCTCTCCCCTGTCCCTACTTGCTCCCCTACAATCTGTTCTCCACGCTGCAGCCTGGGGGATCCTTTGGATCCCTTACGTTGAATCTAGAACAGGCAAATCTAATCTACATTGAAAGAGAAAGCAGAGCAGTGGTGCCCAGGAGCAGGGACTGACTGCAAAGGAGCAGGAGGGACCTTTTGAGGGATGTGCTGCTGTATCTTGATTGTGGTGGCTACTCACTGAACTGCACACTTAACACAGGGGCATTTTATTGTTTTAAAATTATACCTCAATAAGGTTGATTTTTAAAATAACCACCTTTGTTTGCCTTGAGATGAAGGCCAGTACCTGATGTGGCCCCCAGCCCCTGGTGACCTACCGCATTCTCCTGCCTCCTTCTGTACTGCTCCTCTCCTCACCGCTCTGCCCCAGCCTCACCAGGTCTCTGTAGTTGCAGGACTCCATGTGCCCTTCTCCTCGGGGACTGAGCCCACATGGCTCTTTCTGACCAGAATGCTCATCCTCTGCCTGCTGCCCACTTTGCCCAGCTGACTCCCATTTACCCTTCAGGTTGCAGCTTAAATCTGAGCTCCTTCAGGGGGCCCGTCCTGTTGTCTCCTGCCCACACTTCTGTGTGACATTGACCATATTTGTGAGTGGTTGTTCAGCATCTCTCATTCCCTCTACTGTGCTTCATGAGCATGGGGCCCATGTCTGGCTTTCTCCCCAGTACTCCCTACCACCTAGCCCAGTGCCTGACATGGTAAGGGATTAATAAATATTTGTAAACTCATCTAAAGGTTTTAATCAGGTTTAGGGGAAATGATCATGAGTGTGTGTGTGTGTGTGTGTGTGTTTTAATTGAGGTTCTCAAATAAGATGTTTGAAAATGTCTAGGGCATTTCTGCTTCTCACAATGACTGAGGGGTGCTGTTGCCACTTCGTAGTCCAAGGCCAGGCCCGCTAGATGTTCCTCAATGCTTGGAACAGCTCCCTTCAGAAACACTGTTCTAGAAGAATCACCCTTCCCGCGCTGGGGCTACATTTGCACAGGGTGGAGGAAGAGGAAGGGGAGGGTGAAGTCAGAGTGACTAGCTACAAGACTATGATCATCCCAAACTGGGGGTGGCTGGTGACTGGGGAGGAAGCCTGTACCAGGTGAAGTAGGAGCAGGATGAAAAGAGTGAAGGGGGCAAATTGAGAGATATTTAGGAAATGAAACCAACAAACTTGGTGATGCATGGGATGAGAGAGTCACCCTTTGAGGAAAGAGAAGGGATGTCAGCACGAAGGTCGGTTGACAGGTAGACATAAGATGTGTGACCTTAGGTAAGTTACTTAGCCTCTCTGTGTCTGATTTCCTCATCTATAAAATGAAATAAAAATAATACCCATACCACAGGGCTGTTGTGAGGACTACATTAATCAAGTTAATCTACTTAAAGCACTTGGAGCACTGCCTGACACACAGTAAGCACTAGATAAGTATTTGATGTTATAGCTGCAGATAGAAGAATAAATAGATACAGAGAAATATCAACAGATTAATGAAGGGAGGGAGGTATATTGAAGAGATGGATAAATGGGTACTGCATGTGGGAGATGAAGGATGGAGCATGATTCCTGGAATGTTTTTGCAAAAGCAGTCATAGATTTGAGCAAATCTACCCAAACTCTCTCCCTTCTTCTTACTTCACATCCAGTGGCCAGGGTACCAGGCGCTTGTTGGTTCATAGGACAGAGTCACGATGACCACCTTACACAGGACCATTGCCCCACAGGAGCCATGCAGCAGGCAAAGGGCCGACATGTAGGACTGTGACCCCAGCATCCCCTGCAGGTGGCCCAGTGAGGCTTCTCTGAGCGGGACAGTCAGAAAGGGCGCTTATCGCCTCGGTTCTGGGTACTCACAAGGGGCTTCCAAACAGCTTCACCCTTCTCAACTCTCTCCCCTTTCTTGCTCCCTAAACATTTTGTCACTTGCCCCCTTTCTCCATTATGTTGTTACATTCAGCAACGCATGACAAATTTAGAAGACCATGCGCATTACCTAACACAACACTGGCCCGGGAACCAGAAGACCTGTGCGCCAGTGTGGGCTATGAAGCTAGTTGTTAGTCTTGAGCTGGTCATTTCAGCTCTCCGGCTTCAGTATATGCACATTAATAACCAAAATGGGCAACCCCAGATTATGCCTGAAGCTCTAACATTCACAGGTCTTTGATTTAGCACCTGCGACCTAGCCAGTGTGTCCTCTCATTGCTCTTGTCCCTCAACCCAACACTCCTACCCTACTCTCTCATCTTCTGTACCTTTGCCATTTCCTTGGCCTTGAATGTCCTCTTCTCCTTGTCTTTCTGCCGGTCTCCTAGACGGTATTCAGGTTTCAGTGTGAATCATTCCTTGGCTTCCTTAAGCTTAGGCACTCACTCCTTTGTGCACCCAGTGTACTCAGTGCCTACCTGAGTTGCAGCATTACCCTGATGGATTTGTTTACATTCCTATCTCCCCAAAAGGCTGTAATGCTCTTAATGAAGGAATTACATTTGTATCAGTCAGAGGTCAGTTTCAAAGAACAGAATCCACTCTAACCAGTTGAAGCAGGAAAGGCTTTACTACGTATAATAAATGGCTAATAGAGTCATTGGGAGGGGAAAAGAAAGACTCAAGATTAAGCTTTTGGGAGCCGCTTATAGAGCCACACTGCCGAAGTTGTTCGCCAAGAAAGCTGCTAACTCTTTTGGTATCAGGAAGTCTCCAGTTTGACAACAGTACCACCATTAGCATTATGAGGAATTGAATTCTCTCCACATATATCTCATAGTCAAATTCTGAAAAAAATAAATAAATAAATAAAGCAAGAGTCTGTTTAGCTGTCTTCATCCCTGTTTGGACAATGTTTCTTGCACCAGGCCACTCCATAAATTTCTGACCAATTTAGAGAGTGATTGCTCTTCGGCCAGGTGCTAAGTATGGTCCAAAGAAGAGCTTCAGTTGGAGAAAGGTAAGTTCATCTGGTACAAACACGGTGAAGGGGGCGGCTGGGGATGAGAGTGTGGCCAATACATTTCCTCTTCCTTTTGCAGAGAAGATTTATTTTCCCCCTACCAACAGAGTTCTTTGGTGGTGATTGATGGCGAGTCAATCGACTAGCTGGATGTCAATTAAATTCAAATCTGCCCTTAAGCCTAAGAATCCCTTCAGCTCATGCCTGACATGAAACAAAAACTGTTTTAATAGAACAGGCCAGGATCATAGAATCTTGGGAATAGGAAGAAATTCAGGGTCCATAAAATCCAGTGGTTAGCAAATACCATTTTGTAGCAAATGGAGATAAATAAGACAATGTAATGAGTTTGATTTTATCTAATGAATTCCATTAAAGACTGGCCTTACTCTGAGGTGGTTTTTTTTGTCCTCCTATTTCTTTAGTGATCTATGGTATTTGTAGTTCATATCTTTTGTTTGTTTAGGCTTTTGTTGGCAAAATGAAAATTAGGTTGTCCTTTGTTAGTCCTCTATTTGAGTTGCCTGTGCATTTTTCATCTTCTTCTAATAATGTCCCCAAAGGCCTACACCACAGCTTCCTTGTGATCTCTTGTGTGACTGTTTCATTGTCAATGTCACCTTTTATTCTCTGCCATCTATCAGGATATGGACTCCAGCGTCTCAAGACACTGAACTTGTGCCTGGGCATGTGGTAAGACCTCAGGATAAAGAGTATATTTTCTATGATTCTTTGTCACTGCTCCCATCCCATGTCACATCTGACAGGGAATTCTTTTGACACTCTGCTTTTACATATGAAGCCCAGCTCATCTGTGAGAACATGAGCTGTAACTGGTAGTTTGTCATAGCATGTTTTATCTACTTTCAACTAGGGTTATTTCTCTCTTTCTCTTATCATTTACAAGTATGGTCTATTTTTACTTATCCTAACTCTAGCTTTTATTCCACCTATCCTGCTCCTGTTACATTTTCCAGGACTTCTATTTCTGGAATGGTTTCTGATTATCTCACTTCTCTTAAATCCCTTCTTAATCTTCATAATTAGGCACAATTAGGTACAAGAGTCCATGGCTTCATTTACCCATTTGCAAGCATTTACTTACTGATTATTTCACTTTAGGTTGCCTTCCTGGGCTGGTGAGGGCTCAGATCCATTTCTTGCCCTCCTGCAGTTGCGCTGTGGCTCGGGGCTGGGTGGAACCCTGCAGGCTGCGCCTCTTAGGCCCCTGTGTCCTCTGGCTTCCAGGTGGGCTTGTCCAATGGGAGGTACAGATGAGAGACTGGAGAGGGGAGGAGGGAGAAGCTCAGTCCCCAGCAGCTGTGTCCCCTGTGTCCCACTGCTGGCAGGCAGGCCCATCGAGGCCCGGCCGCCGCCAGGTGACACTTGTCCCTGGTCTGATAACACCACCTCTCACCTAGGTGCCCTCAGCCCAGCACTGGAGGACTTCTTGATGGTGCTCAGCTCTGGGGACCGTGCCTTACCCTGGCAACCACTTCCCTACATTAAACTGTGCTCTGCATACCCAGAGGGCTTTCTCTTTTCCAGGTTAGACCCTAGCTGACATAAAGGCAAATTACCAGAAGTGGAATTGCTGCATCACAAACCTCAGGACTTTTATTTTTTTTTAATTATTTAAGACCTTTATTAACAGGTGCTTGCAGTTTGTTGACTTTTTTGAAAAAATCAAGTTATAAACTTTTATTACAAATTAAAAATGAAGTTCTTAAAAATCTCAACTTGACCAGACATGAAACAATTTAAAAACCTTTTAAAGGCGTATTGAGGAAAACCAGGTTTTTTTAAAAAAAATGTTTGCAATTACCAAAAACGACGTCTTTGGATAAAAATAATAAAAATCCGTTGCTGCATAGATAATGCAGATAGTTCCACTTACCTGGTCAACCGGCAAAAACCAAGCACTTAAGGTCTTCAGCTCCAATCTTTTGTTCATTTCTCTTTTTTTAAATTTTTTTTTTACTCCCTCTGGGGCAACTGCAGGAACTTTTGTTCATTTCTTATTGCCGGAATTTCATATTCCTTTCTTCTTGTTGGGCGACTACCCCGGACGACGGCAGCGGTGGTGAGCGGCGCTGACTCAGCCCCGCCCGGCTCAGCCTCGGAGCGCGCGGGTTCTCAGCTGGGGCTCGGCTGCTTAGTTAACTCTTTGCCGTCTTGTGGTTTAGGGTTTCCTGGGCGTCTGCGCCGGTAATCGAAGTTGGGGCGGTACCGAGGTTGAGGCGGCTGGTAACTTGGGTCTCGTCTTCTTGATTCTCTTTATCCTCTTCGTTGCCGTGCGCTCTGGGCTGGCTTTGGCGAGGAGGCCCCCGCGGGATCGTGGTCTATAACCCCGGTACGTACTCTGTCTTACTGGTCTACCTTGTTCTCCTGCACCCTGGTTGTGAGCGCCCTCCATCCCTTCTCCCTGCACAGGCGGGTTGGAATACTGTGGTCCACACCCACAGGCTCACCGCATGTAGCAAGGTGGGAACCTTCGCCTGGCCTTCAGGAGCGCTCTCCTATGCCTCGTTCTTGTCCCCACGCTCACTATTCTGGTAATTCTGCTGGTAATTGCGTGGAGGACCCCCGCGACGTGGATAGCGGCTATAATGGTTACGCTCTGCCGCACATTTACCGCCTTGAACTGGACCTCCATGAGGGCCTGTGACATTTGCTGCCTCCGCACCCTTCTCTCCTTCAACAACATCAAACTCCACAGTCTCTCCATCTCCTGCACTGAGAAGGTCCTCCCTGGGGTTATTCTCCTTATGGCAGTCTGGTGTACAAAGACATCTTCCTTGGTGTCATTCCTGTTGATCAAACCGTATCCACTTCTTACATGGAACTATTTTTACTGTTCCCAAAACCTTTGTTGGGATAACCTTGTAGCCGCTGGCAGGCGCCACTGATGTGAGGCCGCCCGGGCCACCGCTCCCTGCGCCACTGCCCGTGCTGCCCGGCGTGGTGTGGGCAGCGCTGAGGGTGCGGGCAGGGGCGGCTGCTGGGTCTCGGCCTCGCTGCCCGTGGTTGCGGTGACGGTGACTGGGGCCGGCTGGGCAGCTGCGGCCCCGATGTGCGATGGTAACTAGGCTGGTGGCAGCGTCGGTGGAGCTGTTCAGGGCCTTCTGGGGGCCGCTGTCTGCTTCTGCTACCGATGGAACTCAAACCTCAGGACTTCTAAACTGAAGATTAAAGAGATGTCTTGTGGTCTGGCGTGGTGCTCACGCCTGTGGTCCTAGCACTCTGGGAGGCTGAGGCGGGTGGATCGCTTAAACCCAGGAGTTGGAGGTTGCAGTGAGCTATGATGACGCCACTGCACTCTATCCGGGGCAATAGAGTGAGACCCTCTCTGGGGGTGCGGGACGGGGGGAGAAGCTTTGTCTCTTGAGCCGGGCACCGAGCTGGCATCCTCTCCACTGTTCCATCTCCAGAAGGACCCAGGTGTCTCTGCTTCAGCCTCTGTCACCCTGTGACCTGCCGGTACTGGGAGACCCATAGGGAGGACACCAGGACACCCCGGAAGCTGGGAAATGGATCTCATTGTTCCTGAATCTCTACTGTGACAAAGTATAGATAAGTGTTGCATTTTCTGCACTTTAAGGTCCTTCTGCCTATGGGTATGGTGGTAGTAGATGAAGGGGTTGTGCTGATGCTTTGAAATGCATATTCTCGAGCTACAGCTGTGATTTGTTCAGATAATCTCATCTGGGAAGGAATTCTAGAGAAGCAGGAAGAAGAAAAATAGCTGGTGCTCAGAGATTGTTGACATGCAGGGATATGACCATAGAATTCTCTCTGGAGGAGTGGGCCTGCCTGGACCCTGCTCAACAGAATTTGTGTAGGGATGTGATGTTAGAGAAGTACAGAAACCTGGTCTACCTGGGCCTTGCTGCCTCTAAGCCGGACTTGCTCACCTGCTGGAGCAAAGGCAAGAGCCCTGGGATGTGGAGAGACATGAGATAGTAGCCAAACTCCCCCAGATATATTTTCTCATTACACCAAGTTCTGTGGAAAAAGCAGCGCACAGAAGCTCCATTCCAGAAAGTGATATTGGGGATATTTGGGAGTTGTGGCCTTGAAAATATACCCTTAAAGAAAGACTGGGAAAGTGAGGAAAAATCTCTCTGAAACACAAGAGCACATATGAGAACATAATTGGGAATGACTGTTTTTACTTGGATTGTTATTTAGTCCATTTATGTTGCCATGATGAAATACCTGAGGCTGGGTCATTTACTAAAAAGAGGTTTATTTGGCTCAGAGTTCTGCAGACTATGCAAGAAGCATGGCAACATCTACTTCCAGTGAAGGCTTCAGGAAGCTTCCACTCTCAGAAAAGAAAAAGGGGAACAGACATCACATGGCAAGAGAGAAAGAAAGAGAGAGGAGGGAGGTGCCAACCCTCTTTTAACCAGATTTTAAGGGAACTAAGAGTGAGAACTCGCTCAATCCCATAAGAATGGCATCAAGCCTTTTCCCCGTGACCCAAGCACATTCCACTAGGCCCCATCGCCAAAATGGATCAATCAATGAGTTGGGGAATTCAATACACCAAAGTTTACGCAATTGGGGACATCTCACGTAGGCACCCAATCAGCACTTATATTTGTTTCGGAACTAATTTCAAATGATTATGGCAAGCATTATGGGGGGAAATTGGCAGGCGAACAAAATATCAATATATTACACCAGAAATGCTTGGATAAGCTATACTTGTGTATTCAAATGGTGTGTTTATTATTGTGCTTACTATTTTATGGCATGCTTGAAGAGGTGTTTAACCATTTGATTGTTGCTTATGACTTTATGAGGAAAATATCAAATACAACATGATAGAATATTATATTCAACTCCATTATCAAATTATAATGTTTGATAATCTTTTACTATATGTGTTTCATATCTTATTTGATGAAATGCTAAATAAATTACAATTTGTTTTAAATTGGATTGTCCATGAGTGCAAGTGGCTTATTTGGGACGTGATTCCAGAAAGCACAAGGAGGACAGTGAAGGAAGTGCAATAGGCCAAAAAAAAAAAAAAAAAAGCCAATAAAGGCTATGTTTTCAGTCAGATTTATTCTTTCATAAATTTTCTTAAGTTTTGAGTCACAACTCTTATATTACCACATGTCTTTGGTCTATTCCTAGCATGATTTATCTGCTAACTCAGGGATAAGCTATGACTTGGATGCTGCTGCAGTTTAAATTCAGCATGCATCTGCATCACCTAGGAGGCTTGTGCTATCTTGGATTGCTGGGCCCCTCCTTCATGTTAATTATTCGGTGGTTCTGGTCTGCAGCCAAAGAATATGCTTTTCTTGCAAGTTCTCAGGTTTTTCCAATGCTTCTTGTCCAGTGAACCCACCTGGAAAACCAATGTCTGGGTGAACATTTATAGTTGTCTTCTCCAGTAAGGATATTGGTTTATAGGCAGTGCAATCAGATACTCTGGTGACCTTGAATGGTTTTACACATCTTGGTTATCCAGATGTGAAAGGAGGGTCATATGTGGGATTTCCTCTATGGTTTCAACTTGGAAGCCTAAGTGCTGTCCCTGGTTCACGAGGGTCAGTTAATGTTCACTCAGAGTACAGGTGTGTGGCCTGGGCTGGAATATAAACTGTGAAGTCTCACACCAAATGTGTGGTCTATGTGAACACATTAGATGAAACCTTGAGAGTCTGAGAGGGGAGAGAATTCAAGAAGAGGGTTCTTTTGGGGGGTATTTTATCAGAATTTGTCCTGTTGCTTTCACGGGTATGTGAGGGAGATGTGGGGAAGGTGATGGTGGCACTGGAAGTTTGGGTATATGGGGTTATACCCAGACCTGCAAGACAGGCCTCATTTTTCTGAACACGGCTCATCAACACACAGGTGAACTTTCTCAGGGTACTTTCTATAGTTAGCGGAATTTTATCCAGGGGACTAGTTTTTGGTGGCTTTTTTGTTGTTTTTGGTTTTTTGCCATTTCAGGAAAGATGTGGTTTATAGTGTTGGCTTCACATGTTCTTGAAACCTCCTACAGCATTCCTCTCCTGTTTTATAAGCTTTAAAATTCTCTTTCAATTGACATCTTCACAAATATATTATGAAGACCTTTACTGCACATTCATTAGTGAAATTACCCAAATGGACTTCTAATCTTATATCTAATCACAAATTTTAGATTATAAATGGGTTTGATAACTTTTAGTTTTAGGCAATATTTGTTTCTGTTTTAAATAATTTGACCATTTTTGTGAGTTTTGCTTTGTTGGAGTATTCTTTGAAATCAACTATGTTCTTCCAAAATTAATTCTAATTCATTATTTAGTCTCTAATTGATTTTGATTTTGACTTTGTTTCTGTTTAAACTTTCTGAAAAAATAACATATCAAATATATCATTTGTAACCTAAATAACTTTTCTGTTTTATACTTATAAAAGTCTTTTCAATTGCACACACACACACACAAAAGATGTCTTCATGTCTTTCTCTCTCTTAGGCCTTTCTTCCACCTGTAGCTCTCTGAGTACGGGCAGGGCCCTTCCCTTCCACCACTCTATCTGTTTACACATCTTAGTCTCTGGACGTTGGAATATACCTCTGGTCCCATTACATTTTCTAAAATGACAAACAAAGCAAAGGGGTAAGGGGAAGTCACCACTTCCTGCAGTAATTGATATCTAGGTTTTCAGAACATGCCAGGCAAGTGGAAAGAATAAGCAATTATCTGGATAGTTCAGGCAAACATTGACACTCCTTATCTGACATAGGTGAGTAGTGGAAGGGAGAGAGAATTGGGATTAATTATTAACGTCTTCAAAATTGCAGGAATTAGCTTCATTTCCTGTCAGGAGTCTGGTGAAGGAACGGCATCTGGTCAGCCATTTCAACCATTTTGCAGGGTTTTGAATTTTGGCAAAATTAGGTCAAAGAACAAAGTGACTTTTGCTGTTCATGGAGCTGAAGGACTTAGTGACTTTGACTCCACATGTCAGAGAGGAAGGCTCCAGGCGCTGCCTCCCCAGGCATGGAGAAGGCTGGCTATAAATTTGAGTTACTGCATCTTCCCATTGTGTCAGATAGGGGCCTCGTTAGAAACAAAGCTATCATCCAACTTGGGTCAATGTCTGGCTTCATGTTGTGATTTACCAAATAAAAACTATCAACTGTGTTCTTCAAGCTGCTGATTTATCTTTCTTTCTCTGAATTTGTGACCCTTAAAGACTCTGTGTATTTGGCAGTGTAACGTAGTCATGAAGATAATTTGTATAGCAAGCCATTCTTTGAACGCAGAGATAGGGAGCCTACTGCAGTGGGGAAAGCCCTGATCTTGCAGTCAAGACATCTGAGTTAGCTGGGCACGGTGGCTCACACCTGTAATCCTAGCACTCTGGGAGGCCGAGGTGGGAGGATCGCTTGAGCTCAGGTGTTCAAGACCAGCCTGAGCAAGAGCAAGACCCCATCTCTACTAAAAACACAAAAAATTAGCTGGGTGTGGTAGCACATGCTTGTAGTCCCAGCTACTTGGGAGGCTGAGGTAGGAGGATAGCTTGAGCCTAGGAGTTTGAGGTTGCTGTGAGCAAGGCTGACACCATGGCATTCTAGCCTGGGCAAAAGAGAAAGACTCTGCCTCAAAAAAAAGAAAAAATTTTCAATTATGTTTTTTCAATATTTGTTGTGGATTTCTGCTGATTCTCAGGCTACTTGCCTCCTTTTATTAGCTCACTGTGCTTTGTTTTGTAGAGACTGGGTCTCCCCATGTTGTCCAGGCTGGTCTCGAACTCCTGGCCTCAAGTGATCCTCCTGCCTCAGCCTCCCAAAGTGCAGTCCATAGGTACAAGCAATGGATTAAGCAACATGTGTGCCAAGGTAACTAGTCAGGAGCCACCATTGACATGGCTGCATGGAGGACAGGATCTGAAAGCCATAGCTGTAGTGACCCTCTGTTACACAGTCTGGTTTCAAAAGAATCCACTGAGAGCCTAGCCAGGCTTTTCTCTGCCTCCTCCCAGCTGGCACTTCCTGACTTCCCATAAGTGCCACTGTTCAGACGTCCCCAGCGTCTTTCCTGCTGTCTGGTTGTGGGGGCAGGCTCCCCTCTGCAAGCTAGAACCTGTCTCAGGCCGACTGGGGACAGTGAGCATGAAAAAAGGGAACAACCTTTCGGAACAGACCCCAGACAATAACATTACACCAAGAACAAAGTAGATGTCATTTGTGATTTAACGGGTGGTATCATGGGAACAAAAGCACTTTGTCACGGAAGCTTTGTTTTCTCAGGCCAGAAAAACTAATTATAAGAGAACAGCTAGAAATAAATTTACACGTTTTCGCCTTTGTTCTTATACACGCGGGACCAGAGGCTGCTGCTTCAGCTGCCCGCACCCCTTAATAGTCAGTGAACATCCACCTTCCCTGCGTGAGTAGGACCCAAGTTTCACAGATGTTCTTCAGAGATGGTTTTCCTCCTTGTTCTGGCAGGATTTCTTTGAGTGTTCATGGGATTGCACTATCACGCACTATGAGGCCATGAAAACAGCATGGAATCAGAAACAGACCGGGGCTTCATGAATTGATTAAACAGACATTTATTGGGTTCCTTCTATATGCCAAATGTAGTTCTAGTCAGTGCACTGAAAATGCAGCAACGAATAAGAAAGGTGATCCCAGACCTTAAGGAGCTTATAGTCTGGTGTTGGGAGATAGACAAACAAGTAAACAAATAAACATGTAGTATAAATTCCGGTAGTGATGAGTGTTGATAAAAATAAATAAATAAATAAATAAATAAAGCCTAGAAAGAAGTTGGCGAGTGACTCGTTTAGATGAGGATGTCAGGGTACGTATCTCTGAGTGACACTGAATTGAGACCTGGATGAGGTGAGGGAGTGGCCTTATAAGGCTGTTGGTGGCAGAGGAAGCAGACCCTAATAGGATCGTCATGAGCTCATGAGCTCAGGGTGTTTGCAGAACAGCCAGGCGACTATGGGGCTGGGCAGTGTGTGAGAAGAGGGGGACAGTGCTAGGAGGTGGGTCTGAACCCCAGCACCTACCACTTGGCAGCCACAGGACGTGATCAATTTATTTAATCTCTAGGCACCACAGATTCCTTGCAATCGTTAAAGTTTTTGGTAGCTATGAACAGAACCCAATTTTAAACTAGGCTGAACCAAAAAGAGAATTTATAAGTATACTAGAATGCCTCCTAGAAAGCAAGGGCAAGAAAGAATCTACTAGATTTCTTCTCTCTCTACAGTCCAGATTTATCTATTCCTCTGCTCACAGAGACCCCCCCCCATAGCCCCTGAGTTTACCTATTTAGCCCAAGTGCCAGCTGTCCCTGTGGTCCAGCCCCTGGTCCTGTCCCACACCAGCATTAACGCAGGGCTCAGCACCGCTCCAGAAACAGCCCGCACTCCCCCAAACATAGAGATCATTGGATTTCACTGAGGAGTTCACAGGACAGACAGTGCAGAGGTTACCCTGCACACTCCCTGGCAAATTTTTCAATTCCCCTCTGTGCTCCCAAGCCCTCCCAGCAGTACCTCTAACCAAAGGTTCTTCTCTTTTGCCTCTACCCCAAATGCTTGCCCCAGTTTGCTCCTGGATCACCCCATCCCCACCAGGCTTCTCAATCTCTCAACCCTTTTACTCAGGGGCATTACCTTTCTCCCAGCTTCTATAGCTGAGTATAAATGCCCAGCACCACCTGTCCCACCTTGGGAGTCAGCAAACAAAGATTATCCAGACCTGGACCAACTCTCAGGGAGGGTTGATTGACTTAACAATTTACAGTCCCAGCCACTGCTCTCACTGAACCCGGATTCCAAACTCCTGGGAGAGAATATCTGATTGGCTCACCTCCTGCCATATGCACACCTCTGGTCCAGTCAGCTCTAGCCAGAGGATGTTAGTGGATGGAGGAATTTGGTAGGACAATTCCTAGAGAACACAGTGCTCCTTATGAGCTGGGCAGAGATACCAAAGGTGACATTACATTCCTCATGTATGAAACAGAGGCAACGATGCCTTCCTCCTGGCGTTGTTGTGCTAGCTGAATAAAATAACATCTGAAAGGAAGCATTTCCCAGTATCTTGCATTCAGTACCTCTTCTCAAGAAATGAACTAACAAACTGCAAAAGAACTTCTTTGATTTTCCAAAATAATCCCAGCTGTAATATGCTGCTTAATTCTAGACTTTGTATATAAAATGTTCATCTGAAAAATATAGTTTCTGTAGGTATATTTAACAAGTATAAAAAATTATTATGCAAAAGTGTCTAGATCTTGTTCCATCTCTTGTACCCTTTCTCCTTGTGCTGGGGAGATTTCGGTGTCATCTGTTAGGACTGTCCCCTTCCACCTCCTGGTCCTTCTCCTCCTCTGTCCCCTCTCCAGGGTCCTAAACTACAGATTCCAGGTAAGCCAGTGGGCAAGAACAGAGAAGCAAGGATGGCAACTGGCCTGAAAAAGGAGAGGCTAGAGTGAACTATAGGGAGGGAGCTTTGGGGCAGATTTGGGGTGGGGAGGGAATAAAAAGAGGAATAAGGAAAGCGTGTTTGGAGAATTGTCGCCATGGGCTGTGGATCACATCCTCTCTAATGGTATTTGAGGGGTGCCAGTAAGATCGGAATTACTTCTAATTACCCTTGACTGCTGGAATCAGTCTGTAACACCCTGCTGAGACTGAGCCAGGTGAGTGCCTGGCTTTTATTTTGTCTGTGTGTGTGTATATATGAATTTATATATATAATTATAATATATAATATATGATATATAATTATATTTTGATATTATATATATGATACAATGTATAATAATATATATTTCTCTCATATATAAGCTTTTTGTCCAGAAAATTACCATATTTGGGGGATGCAAGGTTTAAATTCTTAAACTTATGATGCATGAAATGATTGGAACGTAAGTCAAGACAATACACAGTAATGTATGGAACTGAGTATAATCAAAGATTTAAGCTCTAAATTCACACTTAATGAGTATAATGCACTCTATCTGGGTGATGAACACACTTATAACTTTGACTCAATTTGTACAAAAGCAATTCATGTAACCAAAATGTTTGTTGTACCCCCACAATATTCTGAAATTAAAAAAAAAGATTTAAGCTCTATCTGGCGTGATAGAGCCAAATTTGATTTACAACATCATAAACCAACGGCTGTTTTCTAGGCATGAAGAATGTTTACAAAAATTATGGAAATTTCTTTGACATTTAGACAAATAATCTATTCTGTGTGAAAAGCAAGTTTCGTCTAGGGAGTTTCTAAATAATAATTTTGCTTTTCTTCTGTGCAAACAGGAGTCTTTATTGATGTAGCATTCAGTATAAGAGTGCTTTCCAGATCGCCGATGCACCCTTTCACGAACCATCTTTGATGAAAAATTAAACAGAGACTAAAAGACTTCCTGCTTCACAGCTAATGAACAGACTGAAACACATTTAGGAAACTTGATTCAAATTGAAAATTTGTATCTAAAACCCTTTAAAATAAAATAATGTGCACTTTTCAATATTCTGATTATAAAATTAATAGGTGCTATTGAATACTATGTAGAAAAGAATGAAGTAGATCTAAACGTATTGACATGCAAACATATTTATTATTTGTGTGTGTGTGTGTGTGTGTATGTGTTTTAAAGCATTTCACAAAATGTAAAGGAATCCAGAGTGGGAAACACAAAAGCCTAGAGAGGTCAACAGGTATTGAAAATGTAAAGAACCAGGTATTTGAAAATAGGCACTTAGCAGTTTATGTTGCAGGCAAGTACTATTTGTGTAGCTATGCAACTTTTTAGATCATTGTGTGGGTCAAACAAAACACCATACTGGGAGTATGTAGCTTCTGTATGGTTTTTTTGTAAGCAACAATTTTTTTTAGAAATCAAACTCTGTATGTGCATATTTCCTTACATATGTATGCATGTTCATATATGGAATGTAAAATACCTGGAAGATAAACACATAAACTATTATTAGTGCTTGTCTTTGAGAAACCAAACCAAGGGGAACTGGGAAGAAAATATGTTAAATGGAAACTTTTATGTTCTTCATATTTCTCTATTGTTTGACTTTTACAATGGGGATGTAGCCACATATTAATGAGTAATTATGCTTTATAAAAATTCAAACATAATTCATAAAGTTTGTGGAAAATTTGGAATGTAATAAAAAGGATCGATAAAAAATCAGCCATAATCTCACAAACTGAGATATAACTATGGATTAGTGTCTTAGTTCGCTTGGGCTGCTATAACAAAATATCATAGACTGTGGTTTAAACAACAAACATTTATTTCTCATAGCTCTGGAGGCCAGGAAGTTCAAGACCAAAGTACTAGCACAGTCTGGTTCTGGTGAGGGCTCTTTTCCAGGTGTACAGATGGCTGCCTTCTTGCTTCACACGGTGAAGAGAAAGAGAGTTCTCATGCCTCTTCCTCTTCTTATAGGGGCACTAATCCCATCATGAGGGCTCCACTCTCATGACCTTGTCTAAGCCCTAACCCCTAATACCAACACAATGGGGATTAAGACTTCAACGTAGGAATTGGGTAGGGACTCAAACATTCAGCCCATAACAATCTTTTATGGTATATTTCCTTCCAGTCTTTTTTCCCCTAAATGTATTTGAAATAGTTTGATTGTACTGTATGTATCGTTTTATACATAGTCTTGTATCCTGTTCATAAATTTTTTTCCTTGTCTTTTATTGAGTAGATTATTACCTTAAGATAGATTCATGTAGGTGGAATTAGTGGCTCAAAGAGCATAGACTTTTAAATAATTTTTATGTATATTGCTAAATAGCTTTCCAGAAAGCTTGAATCAATTCACAGTTCTGCCAACAGTATGTAAAAGCACTTGTTTTACTGTACCCTTGATAACATGGAGAATTATCAATTTAGAAACCATAAAAAATGCCATCTAATTTTTAAAAACTTTTTATTGAAGTATAAAGATACACACAGAAAAGTGTCTGGTTATCACAAAGCAAACACACACCCAAGCAATCAGCATCCACAACAAGAAAGAGAACAATTCGCCATCCTCAGAAACCCCCTCATACCCACTTCTTGTCGCTACTCCCCCAGGAACAACCAGTATTCTGACTTCTCACAGCCATAGATTAGTCCTATTTGTTTTTCTCATTTTGGTATAGTATTCCATTTTAGAAATACAGCATATCCCAATGTACTTATCCATTCTACTGTTAATGGGCATTTGGAAAGTTTTCAGTTTGGAATTATAAACATTTTTGTACATTTCTTTTGGTGTGTGCATTTTTGATGGGCATATTTCCATAAAAAGTGGAACTTCTGGGCCTTAGGGTTTTCCTATATTCAGCTTCAATAGATACTGCTAAACAGTAATTTCCAAAGTGATTGTTTCAATCTCCACTCCCTCAGGAGTGGATAAGAATTCTACTTTCTCCAAATTTGGGTTAACACTTGATATTGTCAGTCTTTTTTATTTTAGCTAGTCTGCTGGGCTGTGTAGTGGCTTTAATTTGCATTTCTTGGTGGTTAATGAAATTGAACAACTTTTCAAATGTTTACTGTCCATATGGAGAGATCCTCTTTTTTTTTTTTTTTTTTTTTGAGACAGAGTCTTGCTCTGTTGCCCTGGCTAGAGTGCAGTGGCCTCCACCTAGCTCACAGCAACCTCCGACTCCTCAGCTCAAGCGATCCTCCTGCCTCAGCCTCCCGAGTAGCTGGGACTACAGGCACACATCACCATGCCTGGCTACTTTTTCTATTTTTCATAGAGACGGGGTCTAGCTCTTGCTCAGGCTGGTCTCCAACTCCTGAGCTCGAGCAGTCCTCCCACCTCAGCCTCCCAGAGTGCTAGGATTACAGGCATGAGCCACCTCGCCCAACCCGATATATCCTCTTTTATAAATTGTTTGTACGAGTATTTTGCCCATTTTTCTATTGAGTTGTCTATCTCATATTGAATTGTATATGCAATTTTTATATTCTAGATTTGAATCCTTTGTCAGATATCAAATATCTTCTTTGGGTTGCCTTCTTACTTTTTAATGGTGTTTTTTGATAAACAAAGATATACATTTTAATAGACTCCAGTTTATCTATTTTTTCCCTTTATGGTTAATGCTTATTGTGTCCTTTTAAAAAAATATGTCTACTCCAAGGTCCTGAACATACTCTTCTCCTCTTGTTAAATCTGCATTCTTGATGCTTAGTGAAATTGGATTTTCTTTTTAAAAGAACTTGGGGTTTTTCGTAACTTCATTGGCAGCTTTTTTCTGTTATAGGCATTGTTTTGTAAACATTTTGGCCGTGGGTCAAAGAGCACTGACTTTCAGATATTTTTTATGCATTTTTTAATTAGCTTTCCAGAAAGCTTGAATCAATTCACAGTTCTGCCAATAGTCTATAAAAATACTTATTTTCTATAAAACAGGTTTTCCTTATTGATTTCTACAAAATATTTACATATCAAGAAAAAATTGCACATTTGGTCCTAGGTATTTTTTGTAACTTGTTTGCTTTGTACTTATTTATAATAGCTATTAAGGTAGTCAAATCATATTTTCTTTTCATATTTTCAAATAAATGATTTTTAAAATTTACTTTGGGTTTAAAATGTCTCTTCTTGGTCAGTGGTGCTGGGAGCCTCGTGGACGCGGAGCCGTTACTCGCAGTCAGGCGGCGACAGCACACCGCACTTTAGCAGCACCAGCGGAGGTACCCCCGTGGTCACAGCCCCCGGGCTGGTGCAGCCACCCTTGCTCCGTGGCTGATCAGCTGACGGAAGAACAGATTGTTGAATTCAAGGGTGCTTTCTCCCTATTTGATACAGATGGCGACAGCACCATCACAACAAAGGAACTTGGAACTGTCGTGAGGTCACTGAGTCGTTGACCCAACAGAAGCTGAATTGCAGGATGTGATCAACTAAGCGGACGCTGATGGTAATGGCACCATTGACTTCCCAGAATTTTTTACGATGATGGCACGAAAAATGAAAGATACAGATAGTGAAGAAGCAATCTGTGAGGCATTCCGAGTCTTTGACAAGGATGGCAAGGGCTAGTTACATCAGTGCAGCAGAACTACGGCACCACATGACAAACTTAGGAGAAAAACTAACAGATGAAGAAGTAGAAGAAATGATCAGAGAAACAGATATTGATGGAGACCGACAAGTCAACTAGGAAGAATTTGTACAGACGATTTCTCCAAAGTGAGGACCTACTTTCAACTCTTTCCCCCCCCAAAAAAAGAATCAAATTGAATCATTTACTTACCTCTTGCAAAAAAAGGAAAAAAGTTCATTTATTCATTGTTTCCATATACCAAAATGGAGTGTCAAAAGTACCTTCTGTCCACACACACAATATTTGCATGTATTCGTTGGTGAGCCTGTCCCCTAAAGATCAAGCTACACGTCAGTTTTACAGTATAAATACATGTACTACCTTAATGATAGGGACTCCTTAAAGTTCCATTTGCTAATGATTAATACACTGTTTGGGCTGGCCAGTTTTTCATGCATGCAGCTTGACGATTGAGCACAGTCAGGCATTTGTATTAAAAATGAAAAATGAAAAAACAAATTCAAAACCTATTCAAATGGGTTCTAGTTCAATTTGTTTAGTATAAATTGTCATAGCTGGTTTACTGAAAAGAGACACATTTAGAATTGGTTTACCTCAGGATGATGTGTAGAAAAATGAGTGAAGGATAAACTGTTGAGACATAGCCCCACTAGTAGGATGGTCCTCTTGTACTTCCATGTGCCCTGACCCGTGGTGACAATGACACACCCTGGTGGCATGCCCCAGTATGTTGGTTTAGTATTGTCTGTATGGTATTAGAGTGAAATGGGTGTTAGGCTGTCACCATTCTCACAAATTTTTAATAGGAAACCTTTACCAAGGGAGCATCTTTGGACTCTCTATTCTTAAACCTTCTGAACCATGACTTGGAGCCAGCAGAGTAGGCTGTGGCTGTGGACCTTAGCACAACCATCAACACTGCTGTTCAAGAAATTATAATTTACGTCCATTCCAATTTGTAAATGCTACTTTTTTTCCCTAATAAAAGACCATTAACTTAAAAAAATAAATAAAATGTCTCTTCTTATCTAGCTGTTAGAAGTAATACGATTTCTTCTAATTGGTGTGATGTTTTGTTTTTATTTTGTTTGCTTTTCTTTACATTTAGCTCTTTGATTCATGTAGGACTTATTTGGATGATAAAATGAGAATCTAAACTCATTTATTTCCTCCCAATACCTAGGCCAATTTCCTTTTTATTAATTGGATGATTCTTCTCTTTCTAATTGATTTATAATGCCTTCTTTCTAAGTTGAATTAATTTATATACTATAATTTGCTTCTTAGCTATCTATTCTGATCCCTGATTTATATGTCAATTCTAGTGCTATGATATAGATTTTAAATAGGTGTTTTTGTTTTTTATGGGGAGTTTGTTTTTGTTGTTGTTTGGAGTTTTATTTGTTTGTTTAGATTTTTGCTAGGCATGTTTTCCCATCATTTTTCAAACATTATTTCGGCTGTACTAGTCTGCTTACTCTTCTGTATCAACTTCAGAATTTTTTTTTTGAATTCCAAAAAAGTCCTTTGGGATTCTAGATTAGAATACTTTAAATCTATGAATTAATGTGTGAAGAACTATTTACTTTTTCCTTCCATATTTGGTCTTCCATACCAGAACGTTGTGTTTGTCTGTTTTTGTTTTGTTTTTTCTTTTAAAAGACAGGGTCTCCCTCTGTTGCCCAGGCTGGAGGGCAATGGCATGATCACAGCTCACTGCAACCTCGCGTTCCCAGGCTCAAGGTGATCCTCCTGCCTCAGCCTCCTGAGTAGCTGGGACTGCAGGCACACTCTACCACGCCAGGCTAATTTTTCTATTGTTTGTAGAGATGGGGTCTCGCTATTGCCTAGGCTGGTCTCGAACTCCTGGGCTCAAGGGATCCCCTGCCTCGGCCTCCCAAACTGCTGGGGCTATAGGTGTGATCCACTGTGCCCAGCCAGAAAGTATTTTTTATACCTCTTCATTTATTCAAAGCTTACTGTCTCTGGACAGTATATATATTATATATATATATATATATATATATATATATAGTCCACAATAACAAAAATTTGGATATTATTGGATTGATGATTGACCCTTGTCAAATGCTAGCAAACTGAAGTTCCAGCAGGGAATTCCTTCTCAGATAGAGGGAAGGCAGGGAGTAAGTCTCTGAATTCCCAGTATTTTCCAGCTTAGACTCCCTGAATCAGATCAGTGGACTGCATGCCAACTAATGAGGAGATTTCTTGAAACTTCCTCCTGTTCTGGAGTTTCCAGCCAATCACAGGACCCAGAATTATCACCATTGATATTTAAGCTAGAGTGGACAACTACAACTAGTCAGCATTCAAGGCAAGGAGTAGGACCAGACTTGAATAGAGCAGCAAGAAAATCCAAGCCAACTTGCATAGGCTCATTCCAGTCACTTTATTAACCTTGCAATAATTCAACCCATATTTTATACAGTTGAAATCTTAGAACCCCACTTACTGTGCTATGGCAGCATAGTACATATATATGGCAGTACATTTGACTTCAAATGGCTACATTGCATGGTCCTTCACTCCTCCAAATATTAAATCCACAAATACAAAGGATATTCTGTGTTTGTGTGAGGGAGAAATAAATAAAACTATTTACCCCTGATTGTTGGTACCACGGCTGATCCTAAATTTCTTGCTCAGGAAAAATGATTTGGACACTTGTGTGGCTCGTGAGAGTGTCTGCCTGGGACTTGACCCCATGAACCGAGGTAGGGTAGCAGCCACTGGCCCTTCACCTCTATAAAGGGCTCAGATTGACTCTTCACTGCGCCCCACATAGCCACTTGCCAGGCACATTATCTCCCCTAATGTGTGAGATACAAAGCTAGGATTGCCCCACCTGTGCAGCTGCAATGAGCATGCTTTGTAAAGAGACAGCAAGGAGAGGTGGGGTAGGTAGTCAACTGCTTTGCCCAGTTTGAGAGGCCTCAGGAAGACCCCTATTCTGTGTATTTCCCCCTACTCAGGTGCTACAGTCCTCAACACCCACTATTAGAAATTAACTACCTTTGTGCTAAATACTCCTGTTTCTCTTCAGATATCATTTAATACGTAAATTGGTTTTGGAGGTGTGAAGTCATTAACACCTTACTTGAAAATAGTTTCTCAAAATTGAAGAAACAGACAATTTGAAAGCTCAAGCTCTGAGGGCATGGAGAAGTCCTCTGAAAAGAGGGAGGGGCAGGAACAGGGAGAGTTGTGTAGAAGATAAACTGACTATTTTGTGATTTTGCCAGGCATAGGCCTTAGGTATAGAGCCATGACCTCATATAAACCATATATATGTTTATTGGTGTTATTTCAAGATATTTTATACTTTCAGTTAACATCATAAATAGAACTTTAAAAATTTTTCTCTCCCCTTGTTTTAATCCCTCTCCTATCAAGGATTTATTGGCTACTATTGTAAGTCCTTTATATTTGAGAAGACTAATAATGCATTAGTTAGGGTTCTCCAGAAAAACAGAACCAATTGGATGTGTGCATAAATCTGGAAAGAGGGATTTATTTTAAGGGATTGGCTCGTGTGATTATGGAGGCTGGAGACCCAGGAAGAGGTGATGTTGCAGTTCACGTCTGAAGGCCATCTGCTGGCAGAATTCCTTCTTGTTTGGGGGTCAGTTTTTGTTCTATTAATATTAAGGTCTTCTACTGATTGGATGAGGCTTACCTACATTGTGGAGGGTAATATGGTTTATTCAAAGTCCAGCAATTTACATGTTAAAACTCATCCACAAAAAACACCTTCACACATATATCCAGAATAATGTTTGACCAAATATCTGGGCACCATGGCCCAGCCATGTTGACACATAAAATTAACCATCACAACTAATTTTCTAAGTCCTTCTCAAATTTTCAAATTTAATATAATACATACACAATTCAAATAAAAAAAGCCCCAAGCTTGCCTGCGCTGGTGGTAAAGGCCAAACTCACTCATTAACTAATAAAGTGATACTATTTACCATAAATTCAGAACCATTTTTATCTCTATTTGTTAGGCTAGCGGTTCTCAAAGTTTCTGGACCCAGGACCTCTTTACACTCTAAAAAGTACTGAGGACCTCAAAGAACTTCTGATGATGCAGGTTAACATTGGATGATGATGTATGATATTTGCCACATTGGACAATAAAACTAATACGTTTAAAAATATTTACTAATTCATATAAAAAAATCAAACTCAGTAAATGTTAACATAAACATTTTTATATTAAATAACTATATTTCCCCAAACAAACAAAAAATACTGAGAAGAGTGGCATTGTTTTACATTTTTGGAAATTTGACTTAATGGAGAGCAATTGGATTTTCATGTCTGTTTCTGCATTCAATTTGTTACTATCCATTGTTTTGTTTGAAGTATATGGGAACAATCTGGCTTTGTACAGATGTGTAGCTGAAAAAGTAGAAGTATTTTATTAGCCTTTTCAAATACTTGAATATTCTTCTTCTATACTATATACTGCCAAATAAATACCCTTTGTTCATCAGCCAGTAGTTCTTTTAAGTAAAATCATGTTCCATGGGGGAAAAGCAAACAGACAAACAAACAAAACAAATGGCTAGTTCTGCTCACAACTCAAACAATTGTGCATAGTCTGGAGAGCACACTGGAGAACCCCTGATGTAGTCCAGGGCACAAAGGAGGGTGCAGAACAGTGGGGAGCACCTTTGAAGAGGCAAGTGGAGGATATTCAGCACATCCTCCTTAGAGTTGCTTGAGGATTAAAAAGGACGGGTGTTTAAAAGACTTGTCATGCTGTGGGTGATCAGTATTGTCCCCTTTCTTTGACTTTGGACCCCAGAGTGCTGTTGGACTCCTCTTGACCTTTTGGCTTCTACCAACTGCTCTGTTCAGATTCCAAGACCTGCTCACCAGGAACCTGACTTTGAACTTGGTCTCATCATCTGGTCTGAGGGGTTCTTCCAAGCTCAGAGCACTATGGTGCTGGTCTCAAGCTTGCCCAGCTTCTGCCTCTGAGCATGATCTTCTTCATAACAGCATCACTTTCAGTCTGATGTGCTGACACTCTCTTTGGTTCTAGAGCTGGTTTTTTTTTGTTTTTCATTTTTTTTGGTAAAATTAGTGACCCAGTAATTGGAAAACATATACCTTTAGAACTTTTTCTTTTGAAAAAAATAGTCCTAAATATGAATATTTTCTATTTTTTAATCTCCAAATGACTAAACAAATACCTACTTTATGACATCTTTGAGAACGTAGGAAAAAATTCTGCATTTCAATGGAAAATATGCATTGCCTATGGCATATCCTTTTGACTTATCAGATCCTAGCCCTGTGCATGGTCTTTGAGCCTGTTTATCATCTTTGTAAGCTGTAATTTAGCTGACAGATATATAAATTCTATCTTGTCAGGTAGAATAAAATTCCTCCTTCTGTGGAAAAAATGGTTTTGTCTTTATTTGCAGTAGTTCTGTGAAATAATAAGTTTCCTTGTTTAAATTGGGTTTTCTATTATTTGTGGCCAAAAGCCTCCCAAATGACATATCCCCTGTGAATCAGGCTTATTAATACTGTCCTGTCTGCCTCACAGGGTTGTTGTATGAAAATTCTTTGAAAGGTGTTTGCTAAAACTTGTTCTAAATGATGACACATGGGACCTCAGGTGATTGGATGCTTACATATCTGCCTCTCTGAGAACAAAAATTAGAAAAGATTTTCATTCATATATACTCACTCCAGGCTTTAACATAGTTGCAGTTTTTGTTTTTGATACAAACCTACAAAACCAGGTTTCACTCACCTATTAACATTAAACTGGAAAGTGGCTGTTGGAATTCAAGGAAAAATGGTCAAGTAGAAAGGCCTTTAGTGAATGGAATATTAGTAACACAGTGATCAATACTACAAGGTTTAATTTGCTGCCCTTACATTTCACTGCCAACGTGTCATCTGTTGATCACTTGTTTCAGGCCTGCAGGTGGTTCAGTTTGTAGCTCACCACAGAACTGAGTGCTAGTTTTGAGCAAAATACCTAAGACCCTTCTGTCATCTCTAATGAATGTTACTTAGTTACAGTTTGGGCAAGTTTTTAGTACATATGCAAGTGACCATTTATAAATTCCCTTTTGCTGATTACAGTTACTATAGAACTTCTTTCCAACTATAGAAACCACCCCCCCAATCCAAATTTGCAGGTGCTTGGAAATTAGAGTCTAAATTTTTTTTCTGTTTTTCTAAGCATGTTCTGAAAGTTGGGTTTCTTTGTAGGATGATAAAAATGCTCTGGGACTACACAGTTGCTTTGTTTGCACAAAATTGTGAATGTACTAAACATCATTTAATTATACATGGTTGCACATTGGTTGTACATTGTAAATGGTTAAAATGGTAACTTTAATATTATGTGTGTTCTGTCACTATAAAAAAATAGCTTACAAAAGCAAACAAACAAAAAAACAACCTTTGCAATGATTTTAATGTGCAGCCAGGTTTGAGAACATCTGTGTGAGAAATGGAGCATATACCTAAGAAATAACTAATTCTAAGAGAAGAGATTTCAGGTATCCATGCTTGACCCAAAAACAACCTCTAATTCAGAGAGGAGGGTAGGCTGTGGGCACACTACGGTTTCTTCACCAAATTGTCCTCTAGCCAAGCCCTTATAGGTATGAATCTTAAAAAAGGGGGTCTTTGGTAAAAGAGCAAACATAAACAAGAGGATGCAATTCAAAATGTCGGATGGAATAGGCATTGACTTATCCTTCCTCCTCAATTCCTATTGAAGTACAGAATGCAAAGGAAACCAGGAGACAAAACAACACAAACAAAACCTAATCAGCAGCAGAACAGAAAGATGGACTCAAGTGAAAATCAGGTCAAAGGAAGACTTAGCTGAGGGTTCTCCCAGAATGGTGGAAAATAAGAAAGAAAAAATGAGTCATGAGGAATGGATCTAATGTTTCTAATAACTTTATTACAGTTCATCCAGAGATGTAGAAGAGGTAAAAACAATCAATGGAATGTTTTTAAAAAGTCTCATAGCTGAATAAATGAGATTCTTCAGTTTTAGAAGGACTCACTGAGTGCCAAGCAAAATTGGTAAAAAAAATAAAACCAGTCCTTGAAACATCCTACTAAAAAGGCTGAACTGCAAGAATAAAGGGAAAATCCCAACAGCTTATAGTCAGGAAAAAGGGAACAGGTTGAACAGGAACCTATATTAAATCAGAATCACCAACAATAGATTGTTGGAGAAAATGGAGCAATTCTCTACCTACTCAAACTATAAACCAAGAATGAGAGAAAAATAAAGATATTTTCAGATATTCAAGGACTTGAAAACTTTATTCCCCACAGACTTTATATAAGGAATTAACCAATGTTGAATGTATCAAAACAAAAAATAAATCTAAGAAAGAGAAAGACATAGAATAAAAGGAAAAATGAACAAATACACTAGTAAAACCTATATTTAAGTCCAAATAATTCTTGATAATATAAATGGAAAGCTTAAGGCAATTGTTAGAAATTATCCCCAAGAAAATAAAGGCATTATGTTAAAAATAAAAACTACTATCACAATCCACAGTCGTACTTGTTCAATAGAAATATAATGCAAGCTACAATAGCCACATATGTAATTTTAAATTTTCTGGTAGCCATATTAAAAAGAGTAAACAGAAACAGATAAAACTACTTTTAATAATACCTTTTATTTAATCCAATATATTAAAAATATTATCATTTCAAAATGTAATCAGTTTAAGAATTTTTAACAATAGATTTTACATTTTTTATACTAAGTCTTTGAAATCCAGTATACACTTTATACTTACAGAACATCTGAGTGCAGGCTAGCCACATTTCAAGTGCTCTGTAGCCACATGTGTCTAGTGTTACTATATTGGACAGCACAAATCTAGAGCTAAGAGTCCAGATGACTTTAAGAAAATGAAGATATAGGTGGGGAGTCTTGTCAACACCTATATTGTCAAGATATAGGCAGCAAGATAAAAATTCTGACAAAAATGTTAAAAAATTAATATTAACCAATACAAATACAATGTGTAAGTTCTAAAACACTGGGGGAAAGAGTACAACCATTCAAACAAAAGGCAGAAAGTGAAGAGAAAATTAAAGAAAATAAATAAGAAATCACAGCTGAGAGTTAAAAAATTATAGTCCATCCAAACTTTGGAATACTGTGCTATAGTTAAAAAGAATGAGGTATACTGTATATTTGTGGTAGGGGGTCTCTGATGGCCCCCAATGAGCCCTGCTTACTGGCATTCATGCCCTTGTATAATCACTTCCCCTTGAGTGTGGGCTAGACTTACTGTCTCCTAAGAAACAGAATATGACAAGTGATGAGAAGTCACATTCAAGATTTGGAAGGATTTGCTTTGCATCTTGGCTACATTCTCTCTCACTCTCTCTTAAATCACCCACCCTGGGGGAGGCCAGCTGCCATGTCCTGAGGCAAGCCTGTGGGGAGTCCCAAGTGACAAAGGACTGAAGCCCGCCAACAACCACATGAGTGAGCTTGAAAGAAGATTCCCACCTCACTCCCAGTCAAGCGTTCGGATGAGACCACAGCCTCAACCAACAGCTTGAGTGCAACCTCATAAGAGACTCTGAGCCTGGGTCATCTGAGTAAGTTTCATTATCTGAAACTCATCCACAGAAACTGTGAGATAAAAGTTTGTTGCTATAAACTCCTAAATTTTGGGGATAGTTTTTTCCACATCTAGAGATAAATAATTCAATAGCTATATATTAAGTATAAAAAAACCCAATTGCTGTTTAGTACATGTAGTAGGATCCCATATATATTAAAAACACAAAAATGAAAATGTATGGGAGGTAGACAGAGTAAGAGTTACTGATATGTGATTACTCCTGCCTTTCTCTCTCCCCTATTCTCCCTCCACTAAAGTGAGTCTTTGCCTTCCCTACCCCTCTTTTAGATGCTGAATTGAGAGAATGTATATCAAGAGACGTGCCTGAACACAGGGAGGATTTAGTGAGAGACCGAGCTAGTCTACCCAATAAAGAACGGAAGGTGAAGGAGAAAAGAGAGGCGCAAAATAGGCAGAAACTGAGGCTTGAGAAAGAGTTTTGTTGTTCAGCATGAGAAACCCCTAGGAGCTTGAAAACTGTAGTACACGGTGTGAATTGGGGCACCTTTAAGGGTTTTCAAGAGATCAGTACAAGGATTGGAAATGTTTTTGAATGAACATTTTGTGGATGGACTCTATTTCTTTGAATTTAACTTTATTTAAAGACTGGACTATGTGGAGAATAGAATTTATTAGGGTTATGTGTATATATAGGTAAACATTGGTGTATAAAAACCTTGTAAGGAAGCAATAAAAATTTTAGTCTATGTTCTTCTGTATCTGAAATTTCAAGAGCAAGCCCGTATTGACAAAAATCTGAAGCAGCTATTTCACTAAGACCTCTGTGGGATGTTGACAGTGCAAGACAGAGTCATGAGATAGGACATAATCTGCACTGATAGCTATGACACAGGCATGGATGAGTGTTGGTAGCCCCAGTGGTGACGTGAGACAGAGCAAGAGATAAGAAATGGTGGATATCGTGGTAACTGAGAGAGCTTTGCTGTGAACACACATGAAACACCCAGAATTCAGTAGGAGGCACTTTGAGGGGTGCTGAAAACCCAGCAATTGTGTATTAAGGGGGAGTCAGAGAAATCCTGTTTCCTGACTGACTTGTGATCCAGTTTTACTTCCAGGATTGTGAAGCCTGGGGAAATAAGGACGAAACTTTCATAAGATTACTGACAACCCTAATCATCCCCTAAACCAGCAGTCCCCAACCTTTCTGACACCAGGGACTGGTTTCATGGAAGATAGTTTTTCCATGGACAGGGGTGGGTGTCGCTGCCTTGGCTCCACCTCAGATCATCAGGCATTGGATTCTCATGGGGAATGCACAACCTGGATCCCTCCGATGTGCAGTTTGCAGTGTGGTTCAAACTCCTATGAGGGTCTGATGCTGCCACTGATCTGATGAGGGGCAGGGCTTGGGCGGTGATGCCAGCAATGGAGAGCAGCTGTGGGTACAGGTGGGGCTTCGCTAGCTTGCCTGCTGCTCATCTCCTGCTGTGTGGCCCAGTGCCTGGAGGGCCCCAGACTGGTGCTTGTCCACGGCCTGGAGTTGGGGACTGCATCACTAAACAATGCTCCAAAAACTATCAGTAAATTAGGTCAGTTCTACAGCTCAGAGAAAAGGGAAGTCTCAAATACTGCTGATGAGAGTATAAATTGGCAAAACCAAAAACAACTTAGTAGAGGGCAGCTTGGCTTTTAAAATGTTTGAAGAAAAATAATTCTTCATCCATTCTCCCACTCCCTTGTTCCCCAAACACCTTAGTCACCCCTTGCCTATGAAAGGTGTGCGACCCACCCCCCCCCAACCCCAGGCATTTAGTTTGCTCTGGTGTAAAAATAACTATCTGCTAAGCATTTCCCTTGTGGCTGGCACTGTGCTAGAAGCCATGGGATTCAAACAACCTACACCATAGGTCCCTGCCTATTGGTTCTTATAATCTGGTCAAGGAGAGAAAACACACCCAGTGTACAGTTAGTGACAGGGTTGGGTATGCAGAGATTATATACTGACTGTCAAAGTACAAACTTGCAAGTACAAGAAAACCTTTCTTTCTTCTCTACCTCTATCCATCTATTCTTTTAACAAATGTTTATTGAGCACTTACTATGTACCAAGCTCTGCACCAAGTCCTGGGGATAAAAAGATTAGTAAAAACCCTGGCACTCAAATATCTTGACATAAGGGAGATAGGTCAAATAATCATACAAATAAATATAAAATTATAATTTTGGTAAAGTTAGGTCTCATAGCACTATGAGACCATATAACTTGACCATGACATTCAAGTCTAGTTTGACTCCAAATTCTCTGCTCCTCTTACCAACATCTTTGCCTCCTACAAAGTAGCCAAAATCCCATCCTAAACATTATATTGCTCATCCTGCTTCTAAAATTTCCTTTTCTCCTCTGAAGTTGTTAGGATAGGTCCCAGCACTTGCATCACAGTTGTCATTGCTGTGGTGTAGCAATATGGTGTCAGACTTCAGATTCTGAGAGCCCCGGTTTCAAACTTATTTTGTTCCTTTCTATCTCTGTGACAGTGGGCAAGCCATTAGACCTCTCTGAGGCCCAGTTTTCTCAACTGTAAAATGAGAATAATGGTACATATCAAGCACATGGAACATAATACTCATTAATAAATGGTTGTTATTATTTACAGGGGAGAATGTTATTGCCTATAAATATAAACTCTTAACCCCAGGGAAATAGGGCACTTTGTCCAGGAGTAGAGCCATATCTGAGATCTAAATTAGAATTTTGTATCTTATGTTCATGAAATCTTTTTTGAGATAAGAAATAAGTGTTGTATGTTTGAAGAGAGAAAAGCAATGGATATTTTATATATTTTATAACCATAAAAGAAAAAGGTAGGCTCTTTGGTGTTTGTGTTTGTAGAGCCATCATTTCTGTTAAAGAAACCCATTTGAGTAAGAAGCTTCCATCTAAAGCACTTCAGCTGCATGTTTTGGCAGCTACAAAGGGAGTGGTGTTAGACTCTTCGACACTCTGTGTTTCTGGAAAGCTGGAGTCAGGGCTTTTGTTCCTGGAATAGTGACGTTAGATTGTCCATTTACATCCAGTAAGTCTATTACCCACTGACTGTTATGCATCACAACCCTCTGGAGATATCTGGGCATCAGTTCTATTATGTCCCTGGCTCCTGGCTACCACTTTTCTTTTGACACCTCCACTTTACCCAGAGGAGCTGGTTGTTGCCAGTGGATCTGCATAATTCTGATCAGTTCTTTGGAAGTAGGCCATGGGAGTACAAGTGACCTGTCCCCCCGAATGGACAAAGGAGCCCTACATCCCTCAAGATGAAGGCTCAGAAGCATGTAAGGGACAGTGTTTGGACCAGGTCCTAATCCTGTTCAGCCACTCACTAGCTGTGCAATTGGAGCTGCTCACCAACCTCTCTGAACTTCAGCTTCTTTGTCTCGGTTTCCCGTGTCTGGCACATAGTAAGTGCTTTTTAAAGTGTTTTAGGCATTATCACTGTGGCTTAAGCATTATTCTCCCCATTTTCATATGGAAAGATTGAGGGAGATTCAGAGGGGTGAAGCTCAAGGCCATGTGTTTGGTTGGCAATGCAACCAGTGTTTAAACCAGGGTTTCTCAGTCTCGGCACTATTGACATTTTGGGACAGATAATTCTTTGTTTGAGGGAGGTGTCCTGTGCATTGTTTGCTGACAGTGTGGAGTCTTCCTTTCTCCCATATGAACATTGTAGGCTATTTAGCAGCATCCCTGGCCTCTACCCAATGTACGCCAGTAGCATCTCCCCTTCCCGCCCCCCAGTTGTAACAAGCAAAACTCTCTCCACACATGGCTCCCTGTCTCCTGGGGACAAAATGGTCCTTTGCTGCTGGTGGAGAAACATTGACTCAAGCCAGGTCTTTCTGGCTCCAAAGCCCATAGTCATCCCACTACTTCATGTTGTTGCTCATACATCCCACATGATTCTTCTATTTTAAAAAAGAAATTTAAACAAACATCTTTTTTCCTCCTTTTTAAAAAATGACAGTCATATATTATTACTAGAAATTAACTTAAACTTAATTGTAAAGTCAGTAAATCTTGTCATTAGTTACATAGTTACCCACTCTTGACGTTTTTATCTTTTAGTGGTTCCCACTTTGTCTTCCTCTCACGCCCCCATCAGGTGCCCACTGATTTCATGTTCTCCCTTCCTCCATCATAATCCTCTTTCCAAATCAGGGGCAACACCTTCTGTGCCCACATGGCCAGGTCCCCTGCTGCCCCACTGTGGGATGTCTCTGCATGTTTGCTGAAAATATGGAGTCTTCCATTCTCCAATATGAACATTGTTTGCAAATATGATTTCTTCGTCCATCAGCAAAGGCAACAATGGACTTATTTTCTTTCTTATTACAAAATATGGGCCAGTGCTTAAAAATGCATGACCGCCTTGATTTACATTTTTTATGATGATTAGTGACACTTATTGGGGGAAAGAGGACTGACAAGATGGGTGTGAAAATAACCTATGCTGTTGAAGAGTCAGGCTCCTTTTTAAAAAAAATTGTAAATAATCTGCATTGACCTATATGCTAGAAATGGACACGTGAGTACATTTACCTAGTCCCAAGTGAGATATACTGTAAGTGAAAAATATACATCAGATTTCAAAGACATAGTATAAAAAAAGTTTTATTGATATATTTTAATTGGTTCCATGTTGAAATGACAACATTTTGGATATGTTATATTAAATAAAATATGTTACTAACAATAAAAACAAAAACCATAGTGAATACATGGACTCATTACTATTTGACTGGACCCAGGCCTCATTGCCATGTCTGCGGCACCCTTTGAGCAGCCCTAGAAAGGTTTGTGTACCAGCTCCCTCAGTCTAACTACACACATTTGCCAACAAAACATTGCTTCATTTTCTGAAAGAAGCATGTGGGTCCTGCCATGAATACACAGCCAAGAGATCCTTGAAAATGTTAGACTGCCCTTAAGAAGGAAAGAACAAAGTTCATTATTTCAAGGGGGTTAGCATGTAGACCAGCCACACTTGGAACAGGGAGAAGATGTGCAGAAAAGACTTAATGGCAGGCCTAAAGGGTGCAGTCCTTAGAAAGGCCTGCTTGCACGGTTGGCCCTTGGCTGGCATCTAGGAACTGACATATAGGGAGGCTTCTCACAATTCCCTAACTGGTAAGAGTGGCCTGAAGGGTTTGTGCAAACAATGCGGTTTATGCTGAACACTTGCCTTCCTTCTACATTTGCTGATTGAACTCCAGTTTTGTTTTGTTTTTCAAATATGAACCCTATGGTCTGAACCAGTCATGACAGAAATTTTGTCTTGGCCAATGACTGCTTTAAGTAGAATGGGCATGTGCTTCAATTCTGACCAGTAAATACATGAAGATAATTTGACTGGGGCCTTATGGGAAAGGGTTTCTTGCTTATATTATAGAATGTGCTCAAGGAAGGGATATTCTTTTCTGCCTCTGGACATGCTTGTGTCTGAACATGATATTGATAACTGCTGTACCTGTATCACAACCAGACTAAGGAGGAAACCCTCATGATAAACTTGGAAGAGCAGAGACACCCTGGATGTTTTGCTGACATGTTTGAGCTTCTGAATGAACGCGTATCTCCAGACTTCTTGCTATGTGAGATAATATATCTTCTTGCTTAAGTAGTTTTTAATTGAATTTCTCTTATTTGCAGCCAAAGTATCCTAGCAGACAATAGGAATATAATTCTACTACCTTGTCAAATAAATTTAGATTGTAGTTTTGAGGAAAATATATTTATACATGTGTTCAACAATATATGGAATGTCTTTTATGTGCTGTGTGAAGGGAGGACATCCAAGAAGAATAAGAAAAAGAGCTTATAATCCAGGAGGGAATCTAAAATAGGTCCCCAAATGAATATAATATGAGGCATCCTAAGTCACATGAGATACCACAACATAACGCTGGTATTATGTAAGTTATTTTATACAAATGTTATTCTGAGTTCATGTTATTCAGGGTACAATATATTGCAAAGCCCTCAGCAGAACTATCTTTATGTCTCATTGTCCAGAATTAGGGCATCTGCCCATTCACACTCAGAGCAGCACTGACAAAGGCAAACACCCACCATGACAGATGGAGTTTCTGGAAGCAATCTGGACAGAGCTTGTAAAGCTGAGGTCTTTTTGGTCTGCTTCCCACCCTGAGAGGAGTATGGACATCAAGGATCCCCTGGGCTCAAGCTCCTTAAAGTAACAGCTGCCCATGGTTCAAACTCACTCTAGCCTTCAGCTGTTAGACATAAATGGTCATTCCAGCAAAGAATGTTCAGCCTCTCAGAGCTCAGGCTCCTTCAGCGTGTAGATTTATTACAATTTTCTATTTTCTTTTAGTTGGGAAGAGGTTGCCCAGGTACCCTCCTATTCAAGGAATAAGTGATTCAGCAGACAGGATAAACAAGCAGGTTTTCTGACTCTTATTTGTTCCTTATATAATTATTATATATTTCCCTTAGAAATGTGGCTCTGTAACGTGGGAGAGAATGGACAGCAACACCAATTAGCACAAGGCTCAAGGAAAGCAATTTTTAGAGCCACAGTCAGGTCACATCTTCTAACCCAGTTTAACGCCACTCTAGAAATTTCTCTAAGAAGGAACTAATGGGAAGATAGATGCCTCATTGTAATGTGATTAAACTAGAGATCAATTAGATTTCTTTGAGAAAGGGAGGCTTATTAAAAGGGAAATTGTTCAAAAATAAATTTTTATAAACATCTTCCTTTCCTTGAGGACCTACCTTAGCTGGTCATGTTATTACTTTCAATCCCTTTAATAACTATGAGGCAGCTATTATAAACTTCATTTTAAAAATGAAGAAGCAAGAATTTAGAAAGGTTAAATTGCTTGCCCAAGATGAAAGAACTACTAAATGGAAAAAGCAGTATTTAAACCTAGTTCTTTGTATTCAAAATTCAGGTATTTCTGTTATGGTACAAGTTTAATTCATAGCATACATACTTTTCAGGGCTTTTCGTAGTCTTCATAATGATTATTTTATGAATTCATAATATTCTGTTGTTAATATCCTATTGTTATGAAACAGTAATTAGGAAAAAATACATAATATCAAATAAAAAATAAGGCCGGGCATGGTGGCTCACACCTGTAATCCCAGCACTTTAGGAGTCTGAGGTGGGAGGATCCCTTGAGGCCAGGAATTTGAGACCAGCCTGGACAACATAGTGAGATCCTATCTCTACAAAAAAATAACAAAAATGTTAGCCAGGTGTGGTGGCACATGCCTGTAGTCCCAGCTACCTGGGAGGCTGAGGCAGGAGGATCACCTGAGCCTGGGAGGTTGAGGCTGCTGTGAGCTACCTTAGTGCCACTGTACTCCAGCCTGAGTGACAGAGTAAGACCCTGTCTCAATAAAAAGAAGAAAAAAAACCAAAACAAACAAACAAAAAAAATAGAATTTAAGTGAGCATTTATCCTAAAATTACATGAAAAAATACTAGAAGGAAGCATTGAAAATAAAAACAGCTTTTTTTTGGTAGGTAGCATTATAGTCAATTTTATTCTCTTTCTTTAACTACTAGTAGTAGTAGTAGTAGTAGTATTTTAGAGACAGGGTCTTGCTATATTGCCCAGGCTGGAATGCAGTAGCTATTCACAGGCATGATCATAGAATAGTACAGCCTCGAACCCCTGGGCTCAAATGATCCTCCTGCTTCAATCTCCTAAGTAGCTGGGATTATAGGTGCATGCCATGGTGTCTGGCTAACTTTTAGTATTTTTTGTTTTTGCTATTGTTTTGTTGTTATTTTGTTAAAAAGTTGTTTTTGCAAGAAATACTGGTGTAAAGTAAACATTGGAACATCATTCTTTCAGAATCAGACTTTCTTCCCCATTTCATAGTCCCAGCAAGTTGTACTCACTTTGAGGAGGGAAAAAAAGGACTATACAGGTATTGATATGCCTTATTGTAAGTATACACTCTTCCTAGACAAGTTTATTTTCGGTTCCAGGAATTCAGTTCATTATCTTAACAGTCTGTAAGAGCCAGAGCAAGACAGTTACAGCTTCTTCCCTGAAGTGCTAATTTCCTCTGAGTGTGATATTCCAGTTACTGTGGATCAGTAGGGAATTGCGTATAAGGAATAAGCATCAGGGAACAGGGCACTTTCTTTTGATGAAACCACATGATACAAGACCTAACAACACTGTGGAGAAACGAAGAGGCTAACTAACACAAAGGTGAAAAATTTCACTTCAAGAAAAGGTAAAAACAGATACATTCATGAAGGATTCCTAGTTTTCATTTCTGTAAACAGGGAATGGTCTATGGGAACTGGACTATGGTTGGAGGCCCACCTCTGAAGTTTCTTTTGGTATATTTGGTGCAGTTGGTGTAGAAATTCTAAAGAATAGGGAAATATATTAAAGGGTAAAAGGATAAAATAAAAGCCAGGTAACTTATGACTGGAAAAATGGTAATGTTAAGGAGGCAGCATCTTTCGGAGGTCAAACTGCTATAAGATCATCTGTCTGACCTGAGCACTGAGCAGTCTCCACTTACTGAGTAGAGGGTATCTCCTACTCTCCAACCCCAGCCACCATCAAAGTTTATTCTTTGGGATTCCCTTTATTCATTCAACAAACATTTGAAGGCTTACTAGCTGCTAGGTATTAAGACAGGCACTGGGAGTGTAAAAATTGTCAGAATCAAAATGGAATCACTTGTGTCAAAAACCCTGACAAATAGGGTTGGGGAAGGCCGTGAATGCCTGATAACAAGAAACATCCCAAAAGACTATAGAAAGTACAATCTTGCACAAAGGCCATAACAACCTTACACAAAAAAATACTGCTGTGAGGACATCTGCCCAGCAACTGCCTATCCAGCCTCAGACTGGAGCCACCCTTGTTATTGATCCTTGTAGCCAAGGATAATTATCTCAAAATGATTATGTAATCCTCCTCACTTTTCCTTTAAAAACCTTTGTCTTCCCTGAATACCTCCCTGAATATGCACATAGTTTACTATGGCACATGTATTCCCATTGCAATGCCCTATGCATGAATAAATAGCATTTTCTTTTAGAAAGCCTCTCTCAGTTATTTAGGTTGACAGGAAATTAAAAACATATAATATGATCCTCACCTTGTGGAGCTTACAATCCAGTTAGAAGATAGAAATTAATCAGAAAATCACAAAAATAAATATAATTAGAACCGTGACGAGTGCTCCCAAAACACATAAACAAACCAATCCCAAAAAACAAAGAAACAACTCAGTTTCAACAAAAGCAGTGACAGGCTGAGTTGACCTGATTGTGGAAGTTAAGGAGGACTTCCCTGAGGAAGAGATGACTGAATGAGCTCTAAAGGACAAGTCAGTGTTAACTCAGTGAGGATGGAGAAGGGAACAGCACATTCCAAGCAGAGAGTGGGAAAAGCATGTGCAAGTGCCCTGTGTCAGGAAGGAACCAAGTCCTGGGAGCTGGTCAGTGTGGAGAGAGGTGCACCGTGGCACAGGATGAAGCTGTGGATGAACAGGATGAACACATGGAACCTTGAGAACCACGTAAGTAGTTTTTTCTTTACCCTAAGAGCAAGGGGAAACTGTCGAAGGGGTTCATTATCAGATTGGTTTTTTTTGTTGTTGTTTGTTTGTTTGTCCTTTGAGAAGGAAAGAGGAGTTTATTAATTTGCCAGCAAATGAGAAGGATGGAGACTTCTGTCTAAAAATGCCATCATCCTGATAATAAGCAGAAATACAGAGCTTTTAAAGGGAGGCCATTCAGCTTCAGGCAATTGCTGTTCAACTACAGCAGATGATTCTGATTGTCCCATGTCCCTCCCATCTCTTCAGAAGACAACCCCGTGACCTCTGCCCAGAACCTCCACCCAGACAGTTCTTTTGAGCCATCTCCTGTGGCACAAAGAACAAAGGGACATTCCCCTGCCCCTCCCAACCACTGGCCTGAGGCAGGGATGCAGGTTTCAGTTCCCAAAAAGAGTGAGTGAGGTTTTAAAGAGACAGAAAACATTTTTGCCACTTTTTTTTCAGGCCACTCCCTCTGCTACATATTCCTCCCTGTCAATTTTACCCTTCCATATCTATGGGAGGAGGGGAGATGTAGTCATCAAGCTACTTCCTGCTGAATTGGGGTGATGTTTTAGATGGAAGGTTTATACTTATGTATGCCATTGCAAAGCTTTGGCAGTATATTTATAACAACAGATTACCAGGTGAAAAAAGTCACAAGCAACAACTACAACAGTGAGGATTAACAAGGTGAAATGAACTGCTTTGCACACAATGTCCAATACAGGGCTGGGTTAGAAAAGAAAAATGAGTTCTGAGTGCAGAGCTATTAGTTGCACCCTGTAGGTGAGCCAAGAGACCAACTTCTGCAAATTCAGAAATCATATACAGAAATACTTGCACCAAACAAGGTTTAGGATGACAAGCCCTACAGCAAGATAGATTAACAGAAGAGGTGATAGCCCAGGTAAATTCTCACTAAGGAGTTGTCTCTCCATCCTATAGACAGGACAAATAACCAAAGAAAGGTTAGCAAAAATATCAGCATTTTCATTTTTCCCAATTCCTTAAACAGATACTTTAGATTGCCTGAAGTCTGGCCCCTCCACTGGGAGTTTGGGTCCTCTTCTTCCATGGGACACCTCTTTACTCTGGCATGATGGACCCAAGGTTTCACTTCTGACAATTTCAATGAGGTGTGAGTTATTAGAGGCATTTCATAGGGTCCCTTCTACTTCTTTGTTTCTAACTGGGGTGGGGACCTGAAAGAGGCAAACTCATGCATAGTGGTTAGCACCTGACCCACTCAGTTGACATATTGCTTTACTCTGCTTTTTTTTACTCATGGTTATATTATCATACTTACCTCAGGGTGCTAGAAAGGGTCTCTCATAAACTATTTCTCAGGAGCTTAACTTAAGCCTGCTTCTGAGGGCTACCCTTATCCAAAGGAGGACAAGCAGCAATACCCTATCCCACTTTCCCACATCAATTCCAGGATGCACGCAATTTCCATTTTACATGTAGGGCTTTGTTTATTTGTTGGGTTACCTCAGATTCAAAAGAGAGTCCATTATCACTCTGTATGAAGGAGGGGAGCCTATTAACATCTTGATGATCTGTGAGATCATTGAGTCCGCCATGTTTAGCCTCAGAGAAATGGTTTACCAGGGTCCCACTGAGGGGGTCCACTCAAAGCTCTTAGGTGACTTCAGGACTTTGTGTAGCAGATCCAGGTGCAGATGGTGGGAAGCAACACCACCATGGAGTAATTACTTACTTTGCAAAATGCCCACGGCTCCATGGGCTCTTGGGTCCTATCGACGATGGGGCCGTTGGTCCAGAGACTGAGCCAATAGTTAGAAGCCAGGGTGGCAACAAGAAGAGAAGTTCCAGGACACAGAGAGCTTGACCTTCCGTGTCTGAGCCTCATCTGCCTCCATCAGCTTCCAGGTCCCTTCCTTCTAGGCCCCAGATTTCTGCAGCTTGGCCATGCTGCTGTGGTGGATTTGGGTTTTTTAAGGAAAATCACTTTGGCTTCAGAGTAGAGGAAGGCTTATAGGAGAACAAGGGCAGTTCCTGGTCTCTTGCAGTTTTCCAGGCAAGAAATGATGGTGGCTTGGACTACAGTGGTGGCGCTGGTGGATACAGAGATGGGAAATTGGGGGGATTTGTGAAGGATTAGGTCTTCTGGGTTACTCTATAAAAATGGAAACATACCAGAGGATATAACATATAAAACTCTTTTTGCCAACATATTTGTTAGAGATTTGGAGGAAAAGATATCATGGGTGCTGTGACTTGGCTCAACTTCTAACTCAGCTTCCATCTAATGTGCCGTCCTACAGTGTAGAGGCCAGAGTGATCAAAATTGCATTTCCTAGACTTCCTTGCAGTTAGATTTGCACATGTGGTTTGGAATGTACCAATCAGATGCACTTATGCAAGCCATGAATTTGGGAATGAGGTCATAGGAGAAAGAAGCAGGATTTGAGACATATATTTTGCTGGTGTGGCTTGGGTATAGTTCTGGCAGTTCTGCCAAATCTTTCTGATTTGACAACAGCCTCCTGACGATGGCAGGAACAGCAGCAATCGGCAGGCTAGTTTGGCAGTGCCTGGCACATAAAAGCTTAAAACATGTGGGCTGCTATTATTATCCTTGGGGTTTACAGCAGATAATAATACAGGATGTCTATGTGCTATAGAGATAGTAATAAAGGGATAATGATATGCTCACCCTGACTTTTTTTTTCCCTCAAGGGTGGTGTAATGGTTCTTTTTTTTTTTCAATATCATGTCATGCCATTTATTTTATCCATCATCAAAATATTTCTAGTGTCAAAGCAAAATTACACTGGACAATGTTAAACAAGCAAGGGAGATGTTATTTAAGACCATCACAATATGGGGAAGAGGCCAGAACTAAATGTGAGTTCAACTCTGTTGAGACAAGAGGAGGCAGGTTTTACAAATCAGAGTAAGATGGACATGATAGGCCATCTGTGTTTGCTAGTTGGTGTCACAGCTGGAGGCAAGGTGCTCACTGAAGTTCCTACCCTTCAGCAGGGACTGAGAGATAGAAACTACCATCCTTGATTACATTTTAAAGAGATGGCTCCCAGGTCCTTAAGAAAGACATCCCTGGGTTGTAAAACTAGCAGAAGGCTTTAAAAAACTTACATCTCAGAGGATTAGAGAAAGGACTACAATTGCAAGTTTTCTAAAGTAAATTATCTAAAAAACGGGAGCTGGTGGGGTGCGTCTACAGTCAGGAAGAAGCCTGTCTAAAGTTTTGTCAGATGAGGGGTACGGTACGGCTCTCTTGATCCCCAGTCACGGTTGGAAATACAAACTTGGCTGTACTAAAAATCGTAACTCAAATTTCTTAGCTTGTTGCACTCATCTGCACATTTGTGGACATCAAGTTCCCCTTACAACAACTTGCAAGTTTGTTTTTTTTTAAAATAGTTTTTCATATCCTGCATGAGCATAGATTCTACAAAACCCCTTCTCATGTCCTTCCTCTTTAACATCTCCCTTGTCCCCACAGGTGTTCTACTTGTTTACTGCCACGGTTGCTGCTGGGCTTCACAAGAATGCCAATTCCTTCTCCAAAGCGTTGTCTCCCATTGGTCCCCCATAGTTGTGGACCTGTAAGTTAGCAAATTGTTCTGTTGCCTTCAGCCTTTCATTTGCTGGGGTCGCACTTTTTTTGCCAAGCCTCAGGTCACACAGCATTGTCAATACCCTCGTGGCTCAGAGTTCCCTCAGGAAAACAATGTCCTCAGCATCTTTATATCTCTTTGTGCCCACGTATGCCAGTCTAGTAGGTCCCAATTGTTAGAGAGTACATGTGGTGTTTGTTTTTCCATTCCTGAGATACTTCACTTAGGATAATGATCTCCAGTTCTACCCAAGTTGCTAAAAAATATTATTTCATTTTTTTTATGGCTGAGTAGTACTCCATAGCATGTATGTGTATGTGTGTGTGTGTGTGTGTGTATATATCACATTTTCTTAATCCACTCATGAATTGATGGGCACTTAGGTTGATTCTACATCTTTGCAATTGTGAATTGTGCTGTCGAATGGTAAGTCTACATTTATTTCTTTAAGGAATCTCCATACTATTTTCCATGGAGGTTGTACTAATTTGCAGTCCCACCAACAGTGTGTAAGCATTCCTTTCTCTCTGCATCCACACCAGCATCTATTGTTTTTTGACTTTTTAATAATGGCCATTCTGACAGGATAAGGTGGTTTCTCATTGTGGTTTTAATTTGCATTTCCCTGATGATGAGTGATGTTGAGCATTTTTTCATATGTTTGTTGGCCATTTTTCTATCTTCTTTTGAAAAACCACTGTTCATGTCTTTTGCCCACTTTTTGATGGGGTTGTTTTTTTTCCTTACTGATTCGTTTGAGTTCTTTGTAGATTCTGGATGTTAGCCCTTTATCAGATGTACAGTTTGTGAATATTTTCTCCCATTCTGTAGGTTGTCTATTTACTCTGTTGATTATTTCCTTTGCTGTGTATAAGCCTTTTCATTTAATCAAGTCCCATATGTTTATTTTTGTTGTTGTATTTGCCTTTGGGGTCTTAATCATGAATTCTTTGCCTATGCCAATGTCTAGAAGAGTTTTTCCTACATTTTCTTCTAGAATTTTTATGGTTTCATGCTTTACATTTAAGTCTTTTATCCATCTTGAATTAATTTTTGTATATGGCAAGAAATAGTGGTCCTGTTTCATTCTTCTGCATGTGGCTATCCAGTTTTCCCAGAACCACTTATTGAATAGGGCTTCTTTCCCCAGTGTATGTTGTTGTCTGCTTTTTCGAAGATCACTTGGTTATAGGTAGATGGTTTTATTTCTGGGTTGTCTATTCTGTTCCGTTGCACCCTGACTTCTGAGATAGTTCAGTTCTGAAGGAAATATTGTTTCGTGGCTTAATATATATATGACATTATTGACCCTAAACTGCTATTATGTTCCTTTTTACAAGTAGCCTATGCTCCCACAGTGTAACATGCTAAAAAACTGGTTCTGTCAAATGCTTGGGAGAAAGCTAGCCTGTTGGAACTAAAGGTGAGCAATCTTCTTCAAGAATATCCCAGAAATTTTAAACATCTGATGAAAAATAACTCAGAATGATTTGTGACCTTTAGTTGCACAGATAGTATCCACTTAAACTAAGCAGGAGCTGTGTCTGAAACAGGAAAAGTAACCATGTTACAGCTTCCTCTACAAGGATAACTTTACTGTAACAAGAATTTTTGATCAAAAGTTAAAAATGTCAACAAAGACATGCAGGAAGTGACTCTCTGCTCCTAATCCCCAAAATAATTTCTCCTTTCTCTGAACACATTTTTGGTACCTCTCTTAGGACATTTTCCATTTTTTAGCTTGTATTGTAGTTATTTATGTCCATGTCTGATCTGCCCAATATAGAAAACTACAAAAGTACTGAAGGCAGACACCCACTGATTCATCTTTATTCACTTTAAAGTGCTTGCTAAGAATGGTCTCCTACACAAAGGAGGCAGTCTATATATTTAATGAAGGAATTAGTGAATTCTTGAGCAAGCCTTGTCATGAATTCACTAACACTTGTGAACGAATGCTTACTTACAAGGTGTTAATATGCAACTAAATACTTCGATTCATTTTCCAGACTAAAGTAAAGGAAGAAGAAGATGAGTCGGAAAGTACAGGGTGGGGAGAGTGGCAACACTGCTTTAGACGAGTGTTTTCTCCACCTCCCATAGGCCGTGGATGTGGCAAAAAGATGGCTGTTTAAGAGGGCTGGAGATGCAGCTTGTGACCACTTATAGGTTGTATGATTACCATCAAGATGCTGGAACTCTCTGGGCCTTGGCCCCCCATCCCTTTGTAAAAGAGGTTGATGAAGTGATGAACTATAGTTCCTCCTCACTTATGATCATTCCAGAAGACTGAAGCTATTAGGAATCTTACAGGTCATCTAGCCCTAGAGTGGCAATTCAGCATCATCTTACATGCTGATACTGGCCTATCAGTAGCAGCTTCCTGAAGCACTGTGTTGAGAAGGATTCTGAGGCCCTATTTGGGCTCAGTGGAAAAGACAGCCTTGACTTATAATAATAATGATGTCTGCCAGGAGGCAGGGAAGGGGAGTGGAAACAAATAAGTCAAAATATGTCATCTCTGATCTAGCCCAATGCCTTCACATCACAGGAAGAAAATGAGACCAGAAGCTCATGTTTTGAGCTTACCGTGTGCCAGGTACTGTACAAATTGCTTTTACATGCAAAATTGTATTCAATCCTTAGACAACTTTAAAAAGTGAGCATTATTATGATTCCTACTTTACAGAAGAGGTTTAAGGAAGCAAAATTTGCCTGAGGTTCACACTCCAGAAACCCATATCCTTAAGCACTTCCCTATACTGCCTCCTAATCTGTGGGGACCTAATATGTGTTATGCCAATAGTTGTCAGTTAGGGGTGATTTTGCCTTCCAGAGGACTTTTGGCAAAAAACTGGAGACTTTTTGGTTGTTACAACTGGGGAGGACAGGGTGTTCCTTTCATCTAGTAGACAGAGGCCAGGGATGCTGCTAAATGCACAGGACAGCCCGCCACCCGTCCCCTTCAGCAGCAAAATGTTAATAGTGTTGAGTATGAGAACTCTGTGCTAGGCTATGTGGCAGTTATTTGCAAACGGATGATCAAACTCTGTAGCCCAGTAGGTACAATATCGATCTCCATTTTACAGACAAGAAAAGGTGTTCTTAGAATCAGGAAGTGGTCACAACAAGACAGGAACCCAGGTAGTCTGATTTTAGAGGACTCCAGAGTTGCCTGCCACTACACTCCATTATGATCAACTTCCTTTACTATCAAAACATGCAAACTCAAGTAGCACCTGCTTACCTATTTCCAGATTTCAGAAGACAACTGTGAAAAATTCCCACTGTTGTGGGTGTGTCTGCAAAAATAAGAAGTATTTGTTCAATTGTTCAAAGCAGAGGGTCTCTAGAAACGCTTACTATGGAACCACTTGATATTTCTCTAGTAGGCATTCAGATGGTTTCTTTAAAATAAAACTTGGAGAAAGCTAATTTTAGAACATTAACAAGCTAGCTCTGCGTGGGTTTCAACTTTAATTTTTTTTCCCCTCCTTTTGATTTTAGAAGCTGGAGAGTCTGGAAGCTTATTTAGGAAAAGAGGAAATGAAACTATGAAAAAACACAGTAGATTCCTCTTTTTCTTGGAGGCAAGGCATAATCTGAATATGAATAACTCTCTCATCTTGTCCAATTAACCGCCTCAAGTACAAATAGAAAACAAAAATACACACTTTTTTTGATTTGGAAGAAACTGAAGAAAAAGCCAAGAATGGGATGCTAGTTTAAACAATAAAGTCTTATGCAAATAATCTCATTTCCGATAAGGCTTGTTTCTTACAGAAAAACCAATGCTAATGAAGCAGTGAGGGTGAACGTGGAAAGAGGAAAAGAAAAAAAGAAATGAAGTAGCTTGAATGAGTGAGGGGAATTGGAGGGGGAGGACAGAGCAAGCTTCTCTCCGAGAGGAATTATTGAAAAATGGAAGGAGGTTTGGAAAAACAAATTCTGGGCTGCCCAGGCAACCTGGGCGTGGGCACGGTGCCTCCCTGAATTCGGAATGAATGGTCCATGTGGCCGCCAGACACATTCACCCATCTGGCGCTCGTCGGATGTTGGGAGGTGGTTTAAGAACCGCGGACTCATTCGACTTTAAATCTTCTCCAATAAGGTTCTCCGTGTGCCGACGCCGGCAGCATGATAGTGGGTTAGCTCTGCAGCATCTCGGGATCCTCCCGCCCGCGCCCGCCGCCTGCAGGATCCAAAACAGACAGTCTCAGACATTCCGCGACGGGGACGGTTCCAGAAACGGAGATCTGAGCGTGATGAATGAAATGTGACTATATAAAATAGCTCCGGAAACAGCCTAAGAAACCTTGAATTCGGGTCAGTTTTGGAGACTGGAAATGCGCCGAGCGCTGCAGGTGGCGGTGGGCACCGGGACTTAACATTCTGGAGCCCTTACTCGGTGCCAGGCGCCGAGCCTGGCGAGCCATTCGAATTGCCCAGCTCGATGAGGTAGGCCAGATGGGTCGTCGGGGAGGTTAAACGCCTTGCATTTGCTATTCCCGGTGCTTGGAACGCTCTGCAAGACTGGGGTGTGGCAGCTCCTTTCCCTGCTTCAGGAATCTGCGTAAAAGCCACCTCCGCCCCGAGGCCCTCGAGGAGAGCTCGATATCACACACACTTTTGAAAGCTCTGCTTAGCTCTTATCTCAATACCAGTATTTCATCAGCATTTTCTTGTTTGTTTAGATATGTATATTCTCTTCTCTATTTATTGTTGTCTCCCCACTAAAAGGTAAGCTCGGTGAAAGCAGGAACCTGGTGTGCATGCATGACCACAACTGCTCCTGGCACACAGTAGGCGCTCAGTGAATGCTCATTCCCTTCCCACCCCGCCACCTGCTGCACTCGACGCATTTGCGGTGAGCAAATTGAACCCAAATTATCAGTTGCTTACTAAATTCACGCCAGGATCAAAGGAGGCCGAGGAGCGAGTGGGCAGTCGAGTCGGGTGGACTTTCCCGTCTACCAAGGAGATTTAAGTGTAACTACGGCGCACCTGAACTGCAAAGAACAAAACAACGGTTCTCCTGGGCCGCCGGCACGCATCTGAATGACTGCCCCGGGGCCCACACCGATTCTGTCTTTGTCATCGGGTGCCTACAATCCTTCCCCCCACCGGGTATTTTCTCCGTGCTCGATCCCTTTGCCTCAGTCTGACTTCCTCAAGAGGTCGAGTTCTCGTCGCCTGTTCGACCGCCTGTGTCCGCTGGAACCTTCTCCCTAAACCAGCCCCTCCCGCGCCACCCTTACTTCTTCCTTCCCTGGCCCGGAAACGCCGCTCGACGAACATTTACTGAGCTAATACGGCGCGCAAGCACCGGGCAGGACCGCCGGGAGCCCCTCCCCAGGCCCGACGCAGCTCTCGCCCCCCTCCGACCTCCGCACTCGTCCCGATCCCCGGGTCCCAACTCCCCCGACTGCGTCACGGAATCCGCAGGCTTCTTCCAAGGGCATCGCCACACCTCCTTCTCCGGAGGCGACTCCTGATTGGTGGGAGTGTGGGTCACTCTGTCTCCTCTCCCGCCCCCTCACCCCCGCGTGGCCCCGCCCCCAGGCGGACGGCGGCTCCTCCTCCTCGCTCCCGCCCCTGGCTCCTCTGCTCCAGCTAATAGCCGCGCGGCGCGCGCCGGGAAGTTCTGGGCAAAGTGCTGGGAACTCTCCGCGCGGTCGCAGCGCCGGCGAGCCAGCCCGGGCGAGGGGACCCGAGCGCGAGGCGGCCAGTGCGCTGCGCGGGCTCCGGCCCCGCCGTCGGTCCGCGAGTGGCGGTCCCCTCTCCCGACTCCTGCGGCTGGTGCGGGAACTGTCAGCTGCGCGTTGAGAGGGGATCCGAGTGGCCGGGTTTGCCTTCTCCTCCCGGGTGTGCGCGCGAACCCCGGAGCCCGGCACCCGGGAACTAGGCGGTGCCCCTGGCGGCGGATCGCTCAGGTAAGCTGCAGGGCGCCCGTCTGAAGGGTGCCTGGGCGTGGTGGGGCCCGCCGGCGGCGCGGGCTCAGGAGGGCTGCAGTTTTGGGGAACGCCGCCAGTCTCCGCGGGACCGGAGTCTGCCTCCGGTCGCCGGGGGAAGAGCTGCCCGGTGGGGCAGCTCCAAGCCGGGGAGATCGCCCTCGGTGCTGGCTCCAGCCCCCAGGGAGGGAGGACCCGGGTGCAGCCCAGCCTAGGGCTCTGTCCTTCTGGGAACAGCTTGGCCGGGACTGACAGCCAGAGGGATCCGAGCGCAGGGGCCTGGGTGCGGGTGCAGGAGGATGCGGCGCGGAGGAGCTGTCCTGGGCAGCGGAAGGCGCTGCGCCGAGGCGGGAGGCACAGGAGACCTGTCTAATTGGGCCGAGCGGGAGGCTTTACCACTTCCGCGGGATGGGGCTCGCCAGGGAGACCCGGGCAATGCTCGGCGGTGCAGCCGCCACGCTCGCCCGCTTTCCCTCCGCGGCCTGCCCAGCTCCCCGGTGCCAGGCTGGGGGCCAAGGGCACTCGCCCCTTCGGGCTTCCTGGCGCCCCGGGGAGTGTTTGCAGCCTCTGGAGCCGCTGATGGGCTCTGTCGTAAGTCGCCCAGATACTCTTTAAGCTGGGACCCGTCGCCCTTCTTCGGCAACTTGCTAGCTGCCTTCTGCACACTCGAACTCATCCGCTTTCACCTCACAAGCCACCAATCTCCTCGGTCAGGATTCTGTGAAATTGTCACTTACCCTCTGTCTGGGTACTGCACTGAGGCGCTTGAAGCCTCCCAGATGTTGCACTGACCTTCAGATTTTGAGTAGTGGGACAGGGACATTTAGAAATATTTTAAACTGCAGCTGCAAAAGAGATACTTGCACAGACAAGTAAAAGCGCAGGCCTGCCTTCTGATCATCCACACTACCCCCAAGCATCATACAAGGTGAGGTCCCCTTTCTGGCCAAAGGAGACCAGTCAAGCAGGCCTGGGCTGAAATGCATCAAGCTAAATGACCATCCCCTCCACCAACTCTGCACAGGTCTGTTTGCTGTTTCTCATGGAACTTATCTCTCTCTGCAATTATCTTTTTGGGTTATTGAGTTATCTACCTTCCCCCACTAGAACGTAAGTTCCAGGAAAGCAGAGACCTTATCTGTCTTGTCAATCACTTGATCCCCAATGTTAAGAACACACGGTAGGTTTGCAGTAAACATTTATGGAATGAACAAATGAAAACTTCTCTGTAAATGTGAGGAATGGTATTTCATAGCGCTTTTTTTTTTTTTTTTTGATAGAGACAGGGTCTTGCTGTGTTGCCCAGGCTGGAGTGCAGTGGCTGGATCATAGCTCACTGCAGCCTCCAACTTCTGGGCTCAAGGGATCCTCCCACCTCAGCCTCCCAAAGTGTGTAGCTCATTTTGATTTTCATCTTTATCCTTTTTTTTTCTATTGAGAAAATTAACAAATAGCAATAACTACTGATTGAGCACCTAAATACCAAGATGTACTAGGAACTTTATGCAGATTGCCTCATTGTACATTACAGTAGTAGTCTTATTAGCTAGGTAGTTTTAACCAGATGGGAAACTGAGGCTCTGGTAGGTTAACACATTTCCCAGGGTTATCCTGGCAGAACTAGGACTCCAGCCCATTTTGTTTCTATTGTGCTGGGCCTCTTCCAAGAAACTAAAATGTAGTCTCCACCATTACAGTCAATAGACATTTAGCTTTATTTGTATCAAAAGATATTGCTTAGCCAAAAGATTTGTTGTTTCATTATTTTTTATTTTTGTTTTTTATTTTTTTGAGACAAGAGTCTCACTCTGTCACCCTGGGTAGAGTGCAGTGGCATCATCACTGACTCCTCACTGCCACCTCAAACTCCTGGGCTCAAGTGATCCTCCTGCCTCAGCCTCCTGAGTAGCGGGGACTGCAGGCGCCTGCCAAGATGCCCAGCTAATTTTTCTGTGTTTAGTAGAGATGGGTTCTTGCTCTTGCTCAGGCTGGTCTTGAACTCCTGAGCTCAAGTGATCCTCCTGCTTCCACCTCCCAGAGTGCTAGGATTACAGGCGTTAGCCACCGAGCTCTGCCATTGTTGTTTAATTATTGAGATTAATTTTCAGTAATAGCTAATAGTTATGTTGTGGGCCAGATAATCCCAGGCTGCCATAGGCTGTATTAGCTCATTTAATTTTCACCATCTTGATACGCAGTGTTGTGAGGATATCTCCATTTTTCAGGTGAAGAAACAGAAACCTAGGTTCAGGAACTTGCTCAGAGTCACTAGTAAATTGCTGAGCTAGATTTTGCTAAAAGTCTTTCTGACTCTAAACCCTTAGCTCCTTCTACTACTCCGCAATGCTTCTTGTCCCACTGTTTAATTTGATGTTGATCATTATGATAGAGTCCAATGATGCAAATATTAAAACCATCTTAGGTTGGGCTATAAACTTTCTGGTCCCTATATCAAGTGTCTAGTTGTACTGTTTTCTGAATTCTTGAGACTCTTATTGCCATTGATTTTTGTGGTTGAGTTTGTGGTTTGTGGGCCTGGTAGGATTGGGAACTTTTAATGTAGGAGGAAAGGAAATCTTCCTTTCACCTAAATCTGAAGGGAGATGGGTTTGGTTTTACCTACTGTGGTGAGTGAACTCTGAACAGTAATAGTTCATACTTCTTGAAGAAAGTGCTGGAAAGCCAGCTGGTTCCTCTGTTCTTGTATGTAGAATGGAGAGTTAGAAACTACTACCAATTCCAAAAGCTTCTGCTTTTGTAAACCTTTTAATAAAATAGCTACATTTTAACTCTTTCCACTCTTGCATTGACACTGAGGTTGAGGAGAAGTTGGAGCAAACTGGCATGGTTACCACCTAAGGGCTAATGGCAACATAGGGATGGGCAAGGAATTACTGATCCCTTTTTTCATTTACTTTATTCTAGTTTTGGGTGTAGTATAATGTTTTCCCCTGTGCTTCTTGGCAGTACTATATTTTCTTAATTGTTAATTCCATTTCAGGAGTACTCCGGGGAGGGTTGGAGAACCCTTCAACCCAGGAATGCCCGTGGAAGTGATGAGGGTGTGGGACAGTAAGGAAGATGGAAACTATTAGGTTGAAAGAGGCTTCCATCCGTAATTGAGAATTGTTTATGGTTCCCCGCAAATGCCTTACCTATTTAAATCTACTTATTCATCAGCTCTCTGGCCCTCTCTTCTGGAAACTTTCTTCCTGACTTCCCAATTACTGCTGTTCAGGTCATGTTCAGTGCTCACTCCAACTCTTGTCTCAATGTCTTTCCCACTGGTTCCTTCCTATTGCCCCTGCAACGTCTTAGCACAGGGTCTTAGGGACTTCTGCACTCTGTCCTACCATTGTCTACAGTAGATTTTCCTACCTCAGTCTCTCCATCATACTATGGTTAGGTAAATTCTTTAAGTACTGTCATGAACTTGTTAAAAATTCTTGGGTGGCTTATATAGTTAATAATAATATTAACTGCTGAATTTTATGTGCCAGATGCTGTCATAAGTACTATACATGCATTAATTGCATTTAATACTCAAAGCAACATCAAAGCAGGCACTGTTATTATACCCCCTCTTTCCAGATGAGAGTAGGAAAAGTTAATTAAGTTCACATCTACTTTCCAATGCATATATTGTGGATCTGAGACTCAAACCCCAGGTTCTTTTCTTTACTCATTTAAGCATGGATTCCTTAGCCTAAAGTCAGGATCTGGCAGACCAAGTGTTAAAAAAATATGAGATAATCAAGGAAATTTGAACATGAATGAAATGCTACAATTTTTAGGATTTACTGCAAAATAACCTGGGTGTGAAGAGGGAGTATAGACCAAACAAGGCCTGGGAGTTGATGATTACTGAAGGTGGGTAATGAGTTTGTAGGGTTTTTAGTGGTATTCTCTTTCTGTGCTGAGCACTTGCAATGTGGCTAATCCTTATTGAGATGTGCTGTAAGTGTAAAATACACTCTGAGTTTCAAAGACTTGGTATGAAAAAGGAAGCAAAAATATCTCAATTTTCTATCACCACACCTTGAAATGATAATATTTTGGATACATTATGATAATATGTAATAAAAACGAATTTAACCTGTTTTCTTTTACTGATTAATTGGCTACTTAAAAATTACATGTATGGCTTGTATTACATTTCTGCTGGACAGTGCAGCTCTCTATTTTTGTATGTGTTTGGAATTTTTCATAATTAAAAGTTTAAAAATATCAAAGACATCTGATTTTTAAAAAAAATCCTAGAGTATAATATTTTTCATATAGGATTCCTCTGATATGAAAGGATTGGGAAATACTGATTTGTTCAAAGATGCTTCTTTGTGGAAGCTTATAGCAGGCAGGCTGTAGCCTTCCAATCTCGTTCCTGGCCTTATTTTATCTGTGTGAAAATTTAAAAATTATTTTATAATAGATGAAATAGCAGTGTGAGGTAGTAGAATTGCCCCTCTATCTGATTCTTTTGTTTTGCAATTGATGAAATATTTCCTTCATCTAGGAAAAACAGAAAACTCACTGGTAATTTCCTTATTTTTAGTCACATTATTTATACCTCTGAAACGGAATTTTCCCTGGACTTGCTTTATAATTGCCTCTACTTAAATCTGTTGTTTGTTTGGAAACCAGAATATGATTGTTTCTAGACTCCCCAAGACCCCTTGAGTATGAGTGGAATATGGTTCTTAAGTAATAACAATGTGCAGGTACAAAGCCAAGAGACAAAATTCTTTTGTAAAAATTTCTTTAGATGAAAATTATGTTGCTGTCTAGATATCTGTGTTTACTCACAAAATGATATCTGAGGTAATGAACCCAGTTCTCTGAGAGCGTGGGCTGGACGAACAACCCTGGAGGGTGGTCTCATCTGTGATTTCTGAGATTGTGTGGGAGTGGACCTGAATTTTAAAAAAATAACTTGAATGTAAAGCAGAACGGAATCCAGTAGCAATGAGCAGCACAACGAGGGTTGGAAGCAGAGGATTGCTGACTGTTAAGATAAATAAAGTTTGCTATTTTGTTTGCTCTCTACAGTTAAAATACTAAAACTTTATTGTTTCATGTTGTGTGGGTCAAACGCTTTTCTCAATATAACATTTCTCCACTTATGTATTAAAATGTAGTGCTAGTAAAGATTCCCATACTTGTTTCCTATCTTGACATCAAATATTTTAATATTCACAAGAAATTTAAAAATTATAATTTGTCTAATAAAACAATTTTTCCTCCCCAAATCATTTGTGATAGGCAGTGATCTGAAATGTTTAGAAGCAAAGGCTAAGTAATATATATATTTCTAATCTCATGCACATTGTTAAACTTGAAGTCAATGCCTCCCTAGAATGAAAGCATGCACTAAGGTTTTCGTTCACACATTCCGTAAGTATTTATTGAGTACATGCCATGTGCCAGGCACCAGGATGGGTACAGGGACGCGGTGGTGAATTAGACAGATGTGGAACTGCCTTTCAAGGAGCTTACAGTCTAGAAGGGGATAGACATTGAAGAGTTGCAGAGAATTCATTAATTACAATGGGAAGATGTGGCTCAAAGGGAATGAGTCTAGATTTTAATTGGGACCCTGGAGAGAAAAATTTATTTTCTGTAGGTCGTGATTCTGGCTGCTGACAGTTTGAAGAAAGAGAAGAAAAGAGAACGTAGCTGGGGGGAATCCTCCCAGGAGGATGAGAGAATCCTGCCCTTTTTTCTCTTTCTGCCATTGCAGGAGGCCTTGTGGAACTGAGTGGGAGGAGGGTGTCACTTTTCTGAGGTTTTGAATTCTGTCTGTGATGTGACACACAGGTTTATTTGCTCATGGGAGTTGAATCCAAAGTTGAGTTTTTACCACCTTTGCAGCTGAAACGGAAGGAGATCTAACAACCTGCCCTCGAGCATAGCCCTGAAAGTAGCTTAAAATAACTCGCTGGCTCCATTCTAGTGTAGCTCAGTTGTCTAGCATCTGAGATGAAGTGAGTTAGGGGTATTTGAAAGAATATAGGGCAAGCCCACTTGGGTTTTTCCTCACAAGCTCAGAGCTGCTTCAGGCAAATTTCTGGTGGATATAGAATTAACTGAGGTTTCCTTTGGAGCTTGTTGGTGTCGTTAGGGAATGGGGGACCATCCTGCCTTTAAAGGTGGTGATAATTAGGAAGAACAATAATAATGAGCATGGCAGCCAGTAACTGCTGAGTGCTTATGATGTGCCAGGCCAAGTGCTTTATTTATACTACCTCATTAGATCTTCTTATAACTGATGAGGTGGTTATAGTATCATTTCAGTTTACCAATGGCAAGACAGAGGCTGGAGAGCAGTTACTTGCTCTTTGGTTTAACAACGTCCATTTACCCTTCCTAATTTCCATTTGAGAAATCCCTTATTGCCTTTGAATATAGTCTGCTGGGGCCAGAACAAGGGGTGTGGGTGGCCCTATGAGCCAGGTCATTCAAACGCCTCTTCCTGGACTCTGGGTCGTGGAGCGTCATGGAGACTCTGCTGCGAGGGCACGTCCTGACCGGATCATTTCTGTCCACACAGCACCATTGTGGTCTGGCTTTGGGTCCCATAGAGCCGTGCCAGGGCTTGCCTCTGCCTCCTCTTAGTTCCTTGAATTGATCTTTTTCTAATACATTTTCCTTGGTTTCATTTGTCACATTGTTTTCTTTGCTTCCACCCGAAGAACCCTGAAACATTGGAAAGTTGGAATGACAGTCCCTAGGGACTAAGGCCTAAGGGTGGGGGTTGAGGGAGAAGGCAAAGGTGATTCCATGGGGGAAAATAAATGGTGTCGGTACAATCAGCCAAAAAATAAAGTTGGAACCTTATGTCACACCTTCCACCAAAATAAATTCCACATGGATCGAAACGTTGACATTAAAACAACTAGGAAAAAAAATAGAATACCATTTTTAATAATAATGGAGATGGAAAATCCCTTCTAGATATGACACAAAATCCAGAAGCTACAAAATAAAAGATTGATTCGTTTGACTACATAAAATTTTTGAAGTGAAAACATTTTAAAACTATGTTAAAAGGCAATCAATAAATTTAGGAAAATAATTACAATTCATATCACAAAGATCTACTTTCATCAATATGTAAAGAACTCCAACAAATCAGTAAGAGAAAAGCCAGTTACTCTAAAGGCAAAGAATGTGAACGTGCAGTTCACAAAACAGGATACAAATGACTCTTAAACATGTGAATACTTTAACCTAACTCATAAAAAGAGAAAAGCAAATTAAAACTTTAGCGAGATGCTGTTTCTCACCTATCAGATTGGCAAACATCATAAAATATGATAACAGTGTTGGCAAAGATTTGAGGAAACAGGTCTTCGTACATTGTGGATGGAAGTTTAAATTGGTCCAAACTGTGGAGAGCCATTGGTAGTATCTATTAAAATTGTAAATGCATGCACTCTTTGAATCAGCAATAACAATTCTAGGAATTTTATCCTACAGATATGCAAATGTAAGAAATGTATAGGTACAAAATTGTTTATTGCAGCATTGTTTGAATAAATAAAAGATTGCAGGTAATTTAATTTTCACCGATAGGTACTGGTTAAAGAATAATGGAGCAGTTAAAAACGAGGCAGCTCTTAACATCTACTGATATAGAATGATCTGTGAGATTTATTGTTAGGTTAAAAAAGCAAGGTATAGAATACATAGGTGTGTGGTATACATACCATATATACAAAAGTATGTAAGGTATGCTTCCATTGAGTAAAAATATATCCATATATAATATTTTATATGTATACATATATACACATACATATATTTATGCATATTGCACACTCACATAAAACTGGTGGCCTGAAGCCAGCTTCCACTAGCTTGTGAGAACCAATTGTGTGCATCACTTTGAAACTGGCCGTGGTTGGAGTATTTATACCATGGAAATTGGCAAACACAACAAGTCAGGGAATTTTTGCTTTTGTTTTTCCAGAGAGCTGGTTGATAAACATTTGCTAATACCGACTGTGCGTATATGATTATAAAATAGCTCTTGAAGGATACCCAAGAGATTGATAATAGCAGATTCCTCCAGGAAGGGGTAGTGGGAGGCAGGAGGATGGGCATGAGATTGAAATTGTACCTTTTGAATTCTGTCCGGGTATTATTTATTCTGAAATAAATATGTAAAGCAAACTAAAAAGGAACTGCAGAGTTTCAGGCCTGTTGTGACTGTGTTATTGAAGGTGCCATTGACCACTATTGGGGAAAGTAGAAAGATGAGTAGATCTTAGGGAAGAAGAATGCTTCTGGTTTTGAATGTACTAAGCTTGAGGTGTATGGTGATAATCAGTGTGGAGATGTCCAGCACAACTCAGGAGAGGGGGCAAAGCTGGTGATCAGTTCTGGGATTCAGCAGTTTAGTTGACATCGTGACAGTTGAGGAGGTTCCCAAGGGAGGCCCAACCTGTACAACCTTTGGGGCAGGTGTCAGGAGAGAAAGGGGGATGCATGTGGTATCTTGGGGAATGTAAGCCAAGAGGTAGATAGCGGGAGGGTAACTAGTCACAAAGGTAAGAGGACCATAAAATCATAATAATAGTAGTTTTTTTTTTTTTAATATAGAATATCTATCAGAAGTGAGACACTATTCTCTGTACTTTTTGAAAGAACATCACCTGATTTAATTCTCACAACCATTCTCTGGGGTGGGTACTGCTTCCATGATAACCGTTGCGTGGGGGAGGCTAGTTCCAAAGAGTACACCAGGAGAGATAGCATGGGAGGGAGGTTACTAGGGCAGGACCTGCAAGTGTGGTACAATTTCAAAAGGTGGAGAAGTAGGGAGAGAAAGACATTTCAGGCAGAGGGGAGTGATGAGCAAAGGTGGAAGGGAGATTATTCTTTGTAGCTGGAGGGCAGTAATTCCTGGGAACCGAGGGTGGTGCATGGTTACTCCATCCTGGGGCAGTTGGAGAGCCACAGAATGTTTGGCAAAGGGATATTCGTTAATCAGTCCCAGTGGTTGTACACTGGAACTTTTAAATACAAAAATTAAATGTTGCATTAATGGAGTACTTACTGTGTTCATTGTGGGGAGTGGGGATGGTAGGAGATGGGAAAAATTACCATAAAAATTTGAGATGGATAATGTAGATGGCCCGTGAATATAGGTGTTTGGAGTCTCTGCAGCAGGTACTGTGAGGGCTCGTGCAAATTCAGTCTCTTAGTTGGCTTTTTGACTTAAGCTGAATTTGCCTGTGTGGCAGTATATTTTCTTGTCAGTAACTTATGGGATGTTTTCTGTATATTTTCCCAGATGACTGTGAACGGGGCATAACAAAGTGAAGGTGAATAAAGAAATGATTATTTGTTGACATATATTTATGTGAATATGATTTATTTATGAATTGTGCCTGAGAAGTAATGATCTGGCCTTGCAAGGCATGCATGAGTCCAGCCTCTTTAGAGAGACTCTGTGGTTGTACCCGTAGTTCTTTTACCTTATAAACCTACATGTGCACAAACGCAGTATAAAATTTCACCCTAATTAGGTTTTCAGCTCAGTCTTTCTCTAGCCTAGTGTTGTGTGTGTGTGTGTGTGTGTGAGAGATTAAGGAGTGTTATCAATAATAAGGTGTCAAAGAGGAAAAGGATAAAGGCTGTGGCCTAAACATGGCTCAGAAAAAGGACTGCATGGACTTCTTCGTGCAAACCTGCTAATGCATCATACTCCTGGCTTGTAATTCCTGTTTTTCTAGTCTTTGATCCCAGGGGCCAAAATTGCATTCCAGCTTGTTTGTTACTTTCAGTTCTGCATCGTTTGTTCCTTCATTAAGGGCTTGGAAGCCTCTTTTGTTCTGTGGCATACAGAAGTCTTATTTTTGTAGCTTTGTGTAGATAGGTGTAGAGAGATGTCGATATAAGATGACTGCCTTTTCTGACCCACAGATTAAGACACCTTTGTCTGACAATTGTCAGGGTCCAGAAGGACAGGATGTGGGAATTTGGGTTCCCTCTGTAAAATGTAAGGTGTGTGGTCCCGACAGGTGCTCCGATTTTCCTTCTTTGCTAAGAACATCACAGACTAGTTGGGAAAAATAACCACATTCTAGGAAGTGAGATACTTGGGTTTTGCTGTAGCTAATCATGCTAAGGTCTAGCAAGTCACGGACTTCCTCACATCCCTGTGGACAGCACTGTTTCTCCTTCCCTCTTGCAGAGGGGTTGTGTGGGGCTGAGCCAAGGGTTAATGAATGTGAAGGGGGTTCTGGAGGAGACAAGAGACAGCTGGAGGGGTGGGACCAGGTGAATGGGGCACAAAGTGATGGGTTTCTTGGCAGTGGTTCTAAACTTTCACAGTGCCAGAAGGACTTGGAGGGCCTGTAAAACACAGATTGCTGGCCACCACCCCCAGAGTCTCTGGTTTAGTGGGTCTGTGGTAGAATCCCAGATTTTGCATTTCTAACAAGTTCTCAGGAGATACTGATGCTGCCAGTCCAGGGACCACTTTGCAAATCCAAGCATTGGTTCAGTACTCAAAAAACTGAGCCCCAAGTCCGCTCTGATTCAGGGAAGAACCAGAGAGTTCTGGTTATCATTAGATTGTCATAACGCCCTTATGTTGTGTAGCATTTCCACGTTTGTGCATCATTTTAATATGCCTTGCTTCTCACAGCAAAACAGCCCTGTGAAGTAGGCTGGGCAGATATTAATCTTGTTGGACAACTGAGGAAAGGCAGATTGAAGATACACTACTGACTGACGCTAGGGGCAGATGGCTGAGTGGAGACTTGTAGCTAGATTTTTTTCTTTTAACTGTAAATATAGTGCTACTTCTACATTGTCTTTTTTTCCCCTTGGAAAATATTACATTTTATTCAAATGATTTTTAGAAGAAGTAGAATTAGGGGGATGTAGAAATCTTTTGCTCATGCATTCACAATAAATATTTTTTAAATGCATGATACAGGGTATGTACACATTGTTGAATAAGTGAATGGTTTCTATAACTCCCTAATTCTGCTTTTAAACTTAAACACTTTAGTGGCCCAGTAGTGTCAATTAAAGGTAATTTTTAAAAAGCATGATATTTGATACAACATTCTAATTAAAAAAACCCAAAAAACCTGCTTTTAAAGCTAGTAAAAAGCTTAGAGATCACTGATAACACTCAGTGTTTGTCAAAGTTTGCTTGTTTTAATCATACCCCCAACACAAAAACAGCTTTTAGGTTTAGAACAGTTTTAGAGTTAGAGAAAATTTGTGAAGATAATACAGAGAGTTCCCATATATCCCAAACCCAGTTTCCCCTATTATTAACATCTTACATTAGTGTGGCACATTTGTCATAATTAATGAACCAGTACTGTTGCAATATTATTAACTAAAGTCTAAACTTTCTTCAGATTTCGTTAGTTTTTCCCTAATGTCCTTTTGGTCAAGTATTTTGTAGAACGTCCCTCAATTGGTATTTGTCTGATGTTTTTCTCACGATTGTGCTGGGATTATGGGTTTTGGGGACAAAGATCACAGAGGGAAAATGCGATTCTCATCACATCATATCAAGGGTATGTATTATCAAAGTGATTTATATTTATGTTTATGTTGACCTTGATAATCTGGCTGAGGTTGTGTTTTTAGGTTTTTCTGCTGTAAAGTTACTTTTTCATCCCCTTTCCATACTCTTTGGAAGTACATAGCTATGCACAGCCTGCACTTAAGGACTGGGGAGTTACGCTCTACCTCCTTGAGGATGGTGTATCTACATAAATTATTTGGTATTCTTCTGCATGGCAGATTGGTCTCTTCTCCCCCATTTATTTTTATTTTTATTATTTTTTTGAGACAGAGTCTCACTCTGTCACCTTGGGTAGGGTGCAGTGGCGTCATCATAGCTCACTGCAACCTCAAACTCCTGGGCTCCAGTGATCCTCCCGCCTTGGCCTCCCAGAGTGCTAGGATTACAGGCATGAGCCACCTCGCCTGGCCCATTTATTTATTTATTCAATCAGTGTATTTGTCAGTATGGATTCATTTATATTTATTTTATACTTTGGGTTATAGTCCAATAGTACTTCATTTATTTTGTTGTTCAAGTTGTTCCAGTTTTGGCTATTAGGAGCTCTTTCAGTTGGCTCCTATATCTCTTTGACATAAGCTCATCATTATGGGTTTTATCAGCATGTCATTACTTTCTGACACTACCAGGTGCTCAAGGCTCATCTTGTATAATCCCTGTCCCAGCCCTAGAATCATGTTTTTTTGTGCTGTAGGTCTTGATCCACTAAATTGATTTTACCACCCAGCACATGGATCACTACACACAGTGAAAAACACTGATCCATTCCCACCCCTCACATGTTAAAGATAAGAAAATAGACACCTTGAAAGGGGAAATAGTTTATCCAAGGCTATTCCTAGTTGGTAGCAAATCCTGGGTGAGCACCAGTCCTGCGCCTTTTCTACCATTTCATGTTGGGAGAGTCTGCCATTCAGAACTGGCTCAGCACACGCCCACTCACCTAGCTCCTGTGCACGGGCAATCAGATGCAAACTCAACTGGATGTGCTACTGTCTGTCCAGGGCAAACATCAGCAAAAAGGGGAAAGGGTGCCGGCCAGATTCCTTGTGGAGGCTGCCGTAGTGACTCTGTGTTATCTGATAGGAATGAGGTTTTGTAACGGTGAACAAGTTATAAACCCAAATAATGTGACTGCTGATATCAGCACTTTGCAACTGTGGTTGACCACATGACTGGCCTCTGTTTTGTGGGGAAGTGTGCAGAAGAAAGGCTTGTAGAATCCAATACATGCTTCTTTTGAGTTCTCCTCCTTTCCACGGGGGTGGATGAATTTAAGAAAGAAGTGGAGTCAAGCAGCAAAACCTTCAAATTTCACTTTATCCTGTGAACTCTTGGGATCCACAAAAATGGAACTGAACAGACAGGTTTTTAGTGTTCTAAATGTTCAAACAACCTGTTACTAGGATCAGGTATAAAAGATCAGTTACACCAAGGAGCTCATTTTCCTTTCTGAGAAGAAATAATTCAGTCATCAAAAGGTTCCTAGGTTGCAGGGGATAATAAAGGACAAACTTATTTCATATTCATTTCTCAAAATGTTCCTTTTCAAAAGATATTAAAATTTGTTTTTTTAAATAATTGAGAGTAGGCAATCTGGCTCAAGAATTATTCCCGTAAAGGGTTTTAAAGGAATAAGGCAGTGGTGATATATTAGGGTATTTGTTTGCAAGTGATAGAAACCCATCCAGCGTAAGAGCATAAAAGAACATTTATTGGCTCGTGTTGCTAAAAAGTCCAAGAGTAGGGTGAGTTTCAGGCATGGCTGGACCTAGGGGCTCAAATCATGTCATCAAAGCCGTGTTTCTTGCCATCGCCTTGGCTGTCCTTCATCTGGCTTCATTCTCAGGCAGGCTTTCTCCATATGAGTACCTCTTAGCAGCTATAGGCTCACTTCCTTCATCCTTAGCAACTCTATTAGTTCTACAAATGCTCGTTGATTCTGATTATTCCTGCCTGGGTCATGCGCCTAACCCTGAACCATGTACTGAGGCCAGACTTATCAGGGCTGTCACTGGCCAGCCATGGGCCTAGCGTTTCATAGTGTTCCTACGCAACCACAGAAAGATTGAGGTGCTGGTACCAAAAGGGTAGTTGGTCAGGCAGACAAAAATAATGGATGTCCGTCCTATACGGTATTGTGAGCAGCTGGAGGAGATGCCTGATGAGTGTGTAAATGTCCATGCATTTGTTTATTTAGTCCCTTACCAAGCTTCTCATTTGTTTTGTGGACTTTTGAGTTCTTCTAAAGAGACCTCCTCGTCATTCCTTGATTAATGTACTATGCTGTCTACCAGCCCTTGTTAGGCTGTCTTAGTCTGTTCAGGCTGCTATAACAAAATACCATAAACTGAAAGCTTACGGGAACGCTTATACACTGTGGTGGGACTGCAAATTAGTACAACCCCTATGGAAAATAGTATGGAGATGCCTCAAAGAACTAAAAGTAGACCTACCATTTGATTCAGTAATCCCACTACTGGGTGTCTACCCAAAGGAATAGAAGTCATTTTATCAAAAACACACCTCTACTCAAATATTTATTGCAGCACAATTCACAATCGCTAAGATGTGGAATCAACCCAAGTGCCCATCAATTCATGAGTGGATTGACAAAATGTGGTATGTGTATACCATGGAGTACTACTCAGCCATAAAAAGGATGAATTAACACATTTTGCAACAATTTGAATGGAACTGGAGACCATTATCCTAAGTGAAGTATCTAAAGAGTGGAAAAACAAACACCACATGTACTTGCTATTAAATTGGAACTATTGATGAGCACACGTGTTCACAGAGGGAAGTAGAACTCATTGGAAATCAAGCAGGGGGGAGGGAGGAGGAGGGGAGGTGAGAAAACCTGCCTAACGGGTACAATGAACACTATCTGGGTGATGGGCACACTTATAACCTTGACTCAAGCATTACAAAAATGATCCATGTAACCAAAAACATTTGTATCCCCGTAATATTTTGAAATTAAAAAAATGTAAAAAAAACCTGAGTAGCTTATAAACAACAGAAATTTATTTCTCACAGTTCTTGGAAAGTCAAATATCAAGGCACCATCAGATTCAGTGTCTAGTGAGGGATACTTTCGTATAGACAGCAACTTCTAGCTGTGTCCCCACATGGTGGATGGGGCAAGGCAGCTCTCTGGGGCCTCTTTTATAAGGGCACTAATCCCATTTATGAGGGTTCCTCCCTTATGACCTAATCACCTTCCAAGGGCCCCCACCTCCAACCACCTTGGGGGTTAGGATCTCAACATATGAATTTTGGGGGGACACATTCAGATCATAGCAGGTCCTCAGCAAATGCTGCTTCTTGCTGTTCCTGTTGCTAATTTCAAGGCTAATTTCAGCTAGTCTTGGCTAGATTATGGTGATTCTGTCTTCTCTGAACCTGTTTAACCAGGTCAGTATTAGACAGTTTATGACTGGTTTTGGCTGAATGGTCAGCATAGATGTCTTTAATAAATCTGCTTTTCTTTTAGAGGAAAAAAGGTAACTTTTGATCTTTCTTTTTCCCTCCAAGCCATTTTTCTCTCTATAAGTGGAGAGGAATTTTTAAAAATCCTTACACAAACGCTTGTTAGTTCCAGATTTTAAAAAACGTATTTGAAAGTTTGAATATTCAAATCCCTTTCTGGTTTTCCTTTGTGGCTACCTGCCTTCTGCAAATTTCAGTGTTTATTAGCACCTCTGCCTGAAGGTGGACAAGATAAAGTCAAGGGGTATAATTAAAACCTTGACAGCATTCCCTCTTTTTTTCTTATTTCTTTTTGGAGCGGCTACCTACTTGGTGAAGTTTCTGTGCAAAACCAAGTTTGTACATTGACCAGCATGACCTGTGATGGATTATCTGTGAATTTCAATTAATCATCTTTTTGGTGTCTCCTTTTACAACAGGAAGTTGAAAGTCAGCTGGGAAGTCACCTCCCTCTGGTGGTCGCCTAGACTTCAGATCTTTTTCTTTTGCCTTCCTCTTGAGTTCTGTTGAGATCAAGTTAAAAATGAATTAATGCCAAGTTCAGAAGAGGGTAAGTGTCTGGGTCTGTCTGTCAATCTCAGAGTGCCTGTTATTTTTATATTTCACAGCCAAATAGAAAAGATTTTTAAAAATCTGTCTCCATTAGCACAGATAATTGAGTTTACTATACATTGATTTTGTGTTGCCCAGTTTCTGTGTTTATTTTAAACCCTGCTTGACGAGTTCCATGCCATCAATTTATTTTTCTTGTTTTTAATCTCCAAAGTATTTGTATCTGGGCTGTAGTCAAGATTCACAAAAACCATTTTGATTAGGTTTCTCATTCATTTATATACCACACAAGCAACAAGCAGGGCATCCCTTTGTATTATGAGAATATTTTTAGAAGTCTAATGAGGTGGAAGGATTTGTGTTTCATTTCCTTTATTTTCCCTCTGTTCAGACACCTGCATTTGCTATTAATTACCACTCCCATGGTACTCTCGCTCTCTCTTTCTTTGTCTGTTGTGCAGTGTTTTAAAATAATATTGGGAGGGAAGCTGGGTGCTGAGACATGCATCTACATTGGAATAAATAGTTGTTTTCTCTTGGTAGTTTAACTGAAGGTTTATTTAAAAGTAATAGCTATTTTGGTACCATTTTAAAGAAATTCTTTTCTTTTCATCTTTTTCTGCAATCTTTGCCTATCTCAGTAGCTGCTCTCCTTTGGTCACCTCATTTTTTTTTTTAATCAAGAATTTAAAAACCATTTGTGACTCATGCATTATTTCAGAAATAGAAAATTGTTTTGTCAGCAATCTCTTTTCAGTAGTAGGCTCTTGGGTCAAACCAGTGCAAAGTCAATTGGGTTTTGCAAATGGCTGATAATCACTGCAGCATTTAGCAAAACATTTATTCATGAAAGGTATTTTAAAGGGAATGTATTTTCTTTTGGAGGTTTAACCTATTGATTTCTTTTATTTTAAGAAAATCTTTACTGAAGTATAACATACATGCAGAAAACTATACAGGGCATGGTGGCTCATGCCTGTAGTCCTGGCACTTTGGGAGGCTGAGGTGGGACGATCACATGAGGCCAAGGGTTTGAGACCAGCCTGGGCAATATTGCAAGACCCCGTCTCTACAAAAAATACAAAAATTAGCCGGGCGTGGTGGCGTGCACCTGTAGTCTGAGCTCCTTAGGAGGCTGAGGCATGAGGATTGCCTGAGACCAGGAGTTTGAGGCTGCAGTGAGGTATGATCACACTACTGCACTCCAGCCTGGGCAGCAGAGAGAGATGTTGGCTCTAAAAAGAAAAAAGAAAAGAAAGGTAGTATACAAAGCATAAATATATACTTTAGTGAGTTTTCATAAGATGAACACATCTACATAACCAGCATCCAGATCAAGAAACAGATTATTACTAGCTCCAAAGAAGTTCTCTTAATGCAGCCCCCAGGCCCTGTCCCTACCCTCAATGGGTAATTTCTGTCCTGACTTATAGTGCCATCACATTAGCTCTGCTTGTTTTTGTGATTTATATAAATGGAATCATAGAGACTCTTTAGGTCTGTGAGATTCATTCATATTTCAGTGTGTAGTTGTAGTTTGTTTAATCTCATTGCTGATAGAATTCCATTGTATGAATATGCCAAAATTTATTTATCCATTCTACTATTGATAAACATTTGGGTTTTTGCCATTTTGGGCTGTTACGATTAGTGCTGCTGTGAATGTTCTTTTATTTTTAAATTATTTAAAAATTTTTTTTTTAATAGAGATAGGGTCTCACTGTGTTGCCCAGGCTGGTCTCAAGGCCTGGTCTCAAGTGATCCTCCCACCTTGGCCTTTCAAAGTGCTAGGATTACAGGTGTGAGCCACCGTACCCTGCCTGCTGTGAATGTTCTTGTACATAGCTTTTGGTAAACATACATGTGCATTTTTATCAAGTATATAGCTAGGAATAGAATTGCTGATTCACAGGGTTGACATATGTTTAGCTTTAATTGATTCTCCTAAAGAGTTTTCCAAAATGGTTGTGCCAATTTACATTTCCTCCAGTAGTATATCAGAGTTCTGGTTGTTCTACATCCATACTTGTTCTTTTCCATCTTTTTCATTTTAGCCATTCTGGTGAATGTTTAATGGTATCTTGTGATTTTTAAATTGCAATTCATTGATTAGAAAAGAAGTCAATCCCCGTTTCCTAGGCTTATTGGACATGAGGACATCACTTTAAAAAATACTTTGATCTTAGTTACGGTCTTTAGTCATTTAAGTCACAGCCAGGATTTCAGTGTTAAACAAACATTAAACAGAACACTTAGAGGAAAGATTTATCAGTATTTATGATGTTGTGATATGAACTTCTAGGCCAAAGAACACGTCTCCAGATCTTCAGTTTATTTTATTATCCCATCACTAGATTTACAATGTTGTTTTGAAAGTTTAAGGACACATATAGCAATTAGAAATTCACAATCTTTCTTTCTAATTCAGTCTTTCATTCCTCATTAATTGAGTGAATGTGCTGGACATCACAGGAGGTGCTAAAATGAAGAATATAGTCTCAACCTTTAAGAAGCTCATATATATACATGGCAGAGTGAAATGATGCTATTATGAAGCTTTAAAAATGTACCCTGGGCACCCTGAGGAAGGAGGGATTACGTCCTGTGAGAGGAATACAAGACCATTTCATAAACCTTGAAATGCCTTTGAACTTGACTGTCAAAAAATTTTGTAAGTAAAGGTGGAAGACATGGGCATTTCCAAAAATGTGGCCCATCTGGGGAATAACAAACAGCTCAGAGTGGCTGGATCATAGGATGTGCAGAATGATATAGAGAAAGTTAAATCTTTTTCATATTCAAGGGAGACTATCAATCAAAAAATACCAAAAACCTCATTAGAAAAAGCAAATTAAACCACATGGAGATACCATTTTTTACTAGCCTGTTGACTGAGATTTAACAATAATGTTTGATAAGAGATTATACAGACAAGTGTGTAGAGTAATAGTCTCCATTTATGGCTAGCAGGAGAATAAATTGCTCTAGACATCTGTGGAGGGCAATCTGGCAATGCAGGTTTCAAAAATTGAAGATGTGGATACTCTGTGACCAGAAATTCTCCTTTTAGAAATGTACTTTACAAGTATGCTTATATGTGAGCAAAGACCAGTAGCAGCAAAAGATTGGAAATAACCTAAATGTGGAAGAATGTTAAATAAATTATGGTCTATCCATTCAGTGGCTTCCCATGAAGCCAATAAAAAGAATGAGGGAATTTCCTCTGTATTGATGTACGTATACACAACAACCTCCAAGATATATTATAAATGGAAAAAAGCATGTGTAAGACAGCGTATTGTATGACAGCATTTATGTAAAAATTGGGGGGAAATGCACAGTTATCTGAATAAATGAGTATGAAATTGATTATATTAATTGCTTCCTGAGAGGAGAATTAGGACGGGAATGGGAGGGAGACTTTTTTCTGTATACTCTTTTGCCACTTTAGAATCCTGAACCATTGCATGTGTTACCTATTCAAAATAAATAAAATCCCCCCTCCCTAAATAAAAGGAACGGGATCACAGAGAATTTTGAATTGTAGTCTAGCAATGATATTTTTTAGTGTTTATAAAATTTGTTCAATGCTCTCTCTCCTTTACTCCTCACAATAACCAAGTGAGGAAGCACTTTTTATTTTTGTTTTACAAATGAGAAAGCTGAGACTCAGGTATCAATTTGCACAAAATCATTCAGTGGTTGATTAGATTTGAGAACATCAAGTGTGTTATTTAAGAAATAATTTACATTTACTGTAATTTTGTTACTAAAAGGACAAAAGGAAAAATACTAGAATATTTTTAGGCAGAATGACTATATACTAAATAGTAGTAGTTGAAGCTTAGTGATTTGAGAAGTGTTTATTAGCAGTTTTTATCTAGATCTTTACCTGTATATCCTATTACCGCCATGATCAAGTCTCAGCTGTTCAACCTAGATTAGAGCTTGGTTTCAAACTCTCTATCTCATTAAGAAAGAGGTAGTTGAAGGCTTGATGATATTTTGTTTAATGCAATCTGCAGATTCATTTGTTTTGGGGGTTTAGATTTGCAATCCTGTGTTTTTATTGATGGGAAGGGAGGCATTGGATTTGTTTCTCAAATTTTAGATTGATGATGGCGAATTTTTTCTTTTTTGTCTGTTCTGCCATGTCTCAGCAAAGAGTGGATTAATGTGGCTTCAGTAGGATTGGCCCTCTTCTTTCAGAGTATTAAATTCCTCTTATTAGAAGCAATGGGCCTATTCAAGTACGGAGACTGGAACTTTCTAAAATGGTTAAAATATCAGTTCTACCTACTTGTTCTTATTTGACCTTTATAGTACTAGGCAAGTCAGACAGAAAATGACTTACTCCAGTTATACTGATGAGCAGACAGAACTCATGGATGTGAAGGGCTGTGCCCAAGATCTTACTGCTTTAATTGATGGAACAGACTATGAATTCAGGAACTAGAAATTCAGTAGAACAAAGAGAACCTACTTTAAAAAGGAATTTCAACAGACCAGAGAAACTCCATGAGAAGAAAGTGATGGTTGAAGGGTTAAAAGAAAAAATAAAAGCTGAATTTTCCCATAAAGAAGCAAAACAGTATATCTTCTTTGAAAAATAAAATTTTGTTATTAAAATGAAATTACAATAGTTAAAAGACAGATGGGAAAACCACAAAATGTAGAAAAAGGCCAGTTTCATAAGGAAGAATACAAAGAATCAAAAGTTTTAAGTCTAACAATGAGACCAACTTTATAAACTGAAAACCTTCTTTGAGAAACGCATGCGCTGTGTGCACAAGACAAAGGTAAAGGAATATGCCCATTTGACAGGTAAAAGAACATGTGAAAATGGCAGCAGATGTAGCATTTTACTGTTTAGTTCTTCGTACCAACAAACACATGGAATGGGGTGGTGGGAAATAAAGCTAGAGTAGAGAAAACTGATGCAGGGTTGTTTTTTTAAAAATTAGCTGTGTTCTAATAATCTGAGTGGCCTGATCCCATAGTGAATAAGACAGTTCTATCCACTGGCATGCTGTGCAGATGTGGGAATATCTCAGAACAGAAAAGGGTTGGTTAACTGGGAGCCAATTGGAACCCTTGAGGCTGGGTCAGGGATCGTCCTGCATCAGGCTTTGTGGTATTTCAATCACAGAGCGGTTTTATTGAAGCTTTCATAACTAAATGTGTCACATGACCAAGTGGGTTTATGGACGATGGGCGTCAGCCCTGAGTTCACATCCAGATGTTGGCTGGGGGTCACTGTCATCCTGGGAGGAATCAGTGAGTATTTTCCAGGGAGACTGATCCAGGGCTTGGTAGAAATGGACATTTTCATTGGTGATCTAGAATATGAATGGAAATTATACTTTTATTGTTTAAAGATGGTGCAACCAGTTGGTAAGTTGGAGGTAGTTGGGAAATAGCCAGATTTCATGGCTACAAGTGCAGGGTTTTCTCAGCAGGACCAAGAACTAGTTTGAAAGAAAAAGATCTGTAAGGTCACAGTGACTAAGCTGCACAACAATGGGTGTGCTGAAGGAGCTTAATGATTGTATGTTTTAAAAACATTCATTCTGTAGATGTTTAATGAATATCCACTACTGATGTGTCAAGCCCCCTTGTGGGTCCTGGGGATACAAGAGTGAACAAAGTCCTTGCCCTCATGGAGTTTGCCTTATAGACAAATATATTAATATATTTATTTGTTTATAAGGCAAATATATGCTACCTGATTTTACATGGAATGTCAGAATCCTCTCTGATAAGGTGACATTTGAGCAGAGATAAGGTGACATTTCAGATGAAAGAGAGGATGCACAGACCACTCAATGTCTGGGGAAAGTGATCTAGGTAGAAAAATAGGAGTCACCAAAGTGTGAAGGCACCAGGAGAGTCACAGATCTCATAGCCCTGTGTCCTTGTCCCAGCACCAGAAGAATCACAATAATGGAATGTCAGTCTATTATTGCTTGTGGAACTAATACATGCTGTGCACTGTGACAACCCAACCATTATGGAACGTTTGTGTTTTTGCTAATAAGTGGGGAATTAATGATAAATTAATTGCGCTGGCTTTACCAAATCATGAGTATGACTGTAAATTTTTTAATTCAGAATTATGATAATTATGTGCGCTGTGAAGATTCTGAGTATGAACTGTAACAATTTTTATTCCAAAATATTATTGGACTCTTATGCGCACTGTTGAAGTGCTGGCAGTATGTATAGCAGTGAAGAAAACAAAATTCCTGCTCTCATGAAACTTGAGATATGGCTAACTCCTTGGCAGAGCTGGCAAATGGTTGGATGTTGAGAATCAAGAAGTAGCCAAGGCACAATATGGATCTTTGAGGTCGTGATTATGGAGGGCACGATCACATTTCCCTTATCTGCCCTGTTGCCTCACCTTCTTTCTCTTTTAGTCGCAAAACCCTTTAGGTGTGGCAAAAAGACACTTGTCAGTTCCATGTGATACTTCTTTGTTCTTTCAAAAAAACCTTTAATTAGTCTTACCCCCTTAATTTCTAGGTAACGTGGTTTGGTTACCATATTCCTCTAAAAATTTCCAGGTTTGAAATTAAAGAGTGAGTGTCAATGCAGAATGACTTTTTGTTTGTTTGTTTAGGATGTAAGTCTTTAATTCTTTTTACTGTGCTATTGGACAGAACCTGAGTTTATTTTCAAGAGATGGGGTGAGGAGGATTGAAGAACTTGCCTTTTTACACCCATCCCTCCTCCCCTTTTTCTTCTGATTTGTGTGAGAGAATTGGCCAGGCAGCACTGAACAATGTGGTTGGAATGAAGAGAGTACTGTTTGTCTAAATGCTTTCTTTGGAGCAGAAATGCTGAGGTTAAGTGGGTCTCTAGTGGATGTGTTTATGTGAATTCAAGTAGTGTAAATGATGCATGGAGTAAGAGTAGCAGTAACAGCATTCATAATTATGTAGAACTTTTAAAGCTATTTTGGTTTGATACCTTACCTTGGAACTGAAAGATTTTGACATCCTATGGAGAAAGGATAAAAAAGTAACAGTCTTCCTTTGGTCCAGAGAATAAATAACTTCATGTCTTCATGTCTAAAAATATCTCAATTTGCCAAAAAAAAAAAATTAATCCAAAGCATTTGACTAGAAAGATTTTTCAGTGCTTAATAAATCAGCTGGATGATTTCTGGGGCTCAGGGGAGTATTTTTGCTTGAGTGACTATATATTTGGAAATTATTGCTACTTTGTTTGCCTAAATGAAAACTGCAGTTTTTGGAGACAGTGGAAGGATGGAGTACCATGAAAGAGGAAGAAAGGTCTTGGATGGAGAAAAACTTCATGTGGACCATTTGGGGCTGCTACCTCCCGTGTACCCAGACCCTTTCTCTGAGTATATTCTAAGATTCATCTAGTGACATCTGAGGAAGTGTTTCAGACTGTTTATCACTGCCATTCTGTTGATTAGTATGAAGATTACTTTCTTCATGAGCTGTTTTATCTCATATTTTGTAGCAAGAACTATCCTGGGATAGATGCTGCATCTTTCTGGTTCATGCTGCTGAACGTTTTAATGGAGTGTCAGATGGCATTGACCAGTTATTAAATGGAGCCTCAGTTGTTCCTTGGTCTAAAGTGACTTGGAGTTTTATTTTCATTCAATCATTCAGCGTTTATTGAGTACCTCCTGTGCCAGGACTTGAACTAGGTAGTGGGTATAAATCTGTAGCTTCTGCTTAAAGTGAGCTTCCTTCCTTGGCTGTGAACTAGTTAATCAGTGATACAACCTATTTCCTAAGGTACCTAATTCTTTTCCTAGTAATCTATTTGGTTTTCATACTGAGAGTAATAATAAGTGCTCAATTAATAAACTTTTATTTAAGATGAATATTGAAAATCTGTTCGTAATTCAGCAGACATGCAATACTTTCAGAAGAGACATTTAAACCCAACTTCTGAGCAGCCTTTGCTGCAGGGATAGGAAATTAGAACCTGCTGGTGTGATTTTTCCTGAAAGAAATCCCAGGGAGGAGTTGCTTTGTTTGGAAAGATATGGGCTAACTCCCTGGCAGAGCGGACAAAGGGTTGCATATTGAGAATCGAGCTATAGATGGGTTGCCGGAATAATTAGAGTGGTGAAGCAACACTACTCAAGTGAAGATTTTAATCTTTTCATCTTTTAAGGTAGTAGTATGTTTGAAAAAGCCCAGAGTTATTTTAAGTGAGGTGGGAGAGGAGAAGGGATGGTGGGGAATTGTGTGGGGAAATATTTTCAATCTGGGAACCTTTAAACCATGGTACTCTGGTTTATAGATTCAGCTAATGGCTTGCATATTGGGAGGGCTGGGAATCCTGGAAATAACCTAACCATAATCTCCATAGTGATGATGTAATGCACAGGGTTAAGAACGTTGTAGGAATTTGCCTATGAATATGCATATACCTGGGTGAATTGCATTGACTAGATGAAAAATTTGAATACCTAGTCTCCTGAGGTGGCTCATATGAGGTTCTTTCCTGATTGGTAGAGAAACATCTACAATTTCATCCAATTTCAGGTTATTCCTTAAGGATATTAAAAAAAATTTTTTAGACATGGAAGATTAGACCATACCTTCTGAGGTTTCTGAGGCTTCAGTGTGCTGCAGTGCATTGTGTTCAGTGTCAAGAGACCTAGATAACCAGGTATATGGCTAGTGGTTATATGACATTGGGCAGAACTTGAGCCTTGTGGGCCTCAGTTTCCCTGTCCTTTAAATAAAAGGTTGGACTACTTATGTTTTGGTTATCTTCTTCAATTTTTTTTCTTAATTCTGTTTAGATTATAGATCCTAACCCACATCAAGTATTAGCCTGTTGAACAAAATTTTGTGCATCATTCCTGTTTCTGGGTAGGTCAGGTGCCTCCTGACTGTTGAATCCTAAGACTTTCCTTATGGCTGAGCTCCTTTTTCAAAGCTTGAAGGCATGGCCAGGAGGAGGCCCCTCCACATTCATTCCTGTGCTTCCTTTTAGTTATTTGGTGATATAATCCAGTTAGTAATATCCCTAAGAAGTGTTGCTATTAACAACAATAAAGCTCTCTACAGTCTCATTCATGTTTGAATAACATGATTCCTTTTTATGTTCTAAAAAAATGGAAACATTTGAGATCTCACTGGAGGAGTTTACTCATTCAAGCTGAAAGATGTACCGTGGGTGTTCTGATTTGGGAGAGCTTTTGCAGCAGGTTTGCGTCTAGAATGTTTTGTCCCTGTTTATTTGTGTTTGTTTAGACTGAAATTAATAGAGTTCTTGCAAGCCGTGAGGATCATTAATACAGGTTTCTCCCCTGTGGTGCATTTTGTCAGCCCTTACATGGAAGAAAGAAGTGAAAGAATATTTTTTCTTTAATCTCAAAGCTTACATCTTTACCATTAAATTGGGGAACTTGGGAAAAGAAAAAGAACATCCTTTGTGTGTGTGTGCACGTGTGTATGCATAATTATAGAGTTTAAGTCATAAACACTAATAGTCTTCTGGCTTTTATAAACCAGATTTATTTCCTGACTCTCAATGTGTTTTTATTTTTTGTATCTGCATTCATAGTCATGGACTTTATGTATATATATAATAATATCAGTGACTTTTTTTTTGGTTTGCCTTTACTTTTCATTATTCCCTATTTTTGACCAGAAGGGATATGAAGTTAAATATAAATTCTCTATGCATAATTGAAAAAGTGATTTTGATTTACTTTTTACTTGAGCAAGGAGTTGCTTTTGCTTAAAGGCATTTTTGCTGTGAAGAAACTTGACAAAAAAAGACCACCTAAGTATCTAGTTATGTTAGGTCATTAAAAAAGACTTTTACAAGATTTTGATTGATTGCTTTCACAGTCTAATTCCATAATCCTAGATTTCTTCATTTCTTTCCTCCCACTTTCCATCCTCTGATCATCAATAATTGGTGTTAGGAGAGTCTTTTTTTATTGGGGTTGGTACGACTGGGGGGAGGGAGATTGTTGATTTGAACATTAAATGAGCAAATAATAGTTGTGGGACTTTGATATAATTTTGTATAAATGCAACTTCAATCTATTAATTAAGATTTAAGGCTTAGCTTTATGTAAATATGAGACAATTTGTTTTTTTCAACTCAGATTCAGTCTCCTGTGATTTTGTAGCTTGACTTTTAGCTGTTGGGCATTAATTTTAAATAGTCCTTTGTGGTGACTTGAGTCCAAATTACATAACCGCTTTAATTCTGCACTAAGTTGTTCTGAATGACTTTCTCTCTTTCCCCAAGAAGTTTTACATGTTTTGTGTATTAAACTAAATTGTTTCTGCTTTTCCCCTTGTGAGAGCTTTGATATATTTAACTTTTTCTGTCCTGGATTTCAAGTTATAAATTCTAGTTATAAGGACTTAAGTGAATATTGATACAGGCATTTCAATTCTCTAGAAATCCTCTTACACTAGTATGTGTGTATGTGTTTGTGTGTATTTTTGTGTGTGCATGTCAAGGTGAACGGATGTTTGTTCCTGGAGCCTTGATTGCATTACTAATGTTTTTTCTGGTAAAGAAATGCAGTGTGGCAAAGTTATGTGTTTCCTTAGGAACTTTTGTTCTGGCACTGGATGCTGCTACAAATACTTTTTATGACCTGGCTTGAGAACCTAATCATTTTTAATAGCATTTCTGTGGGATTGCAAATTCAAAAACAGATTGCAAATTCTAAGCAGTTGATTTACAAACATTTTGAAGCATAAAGCATTGCTAAAATGGAGACTGTTTAAATAGTCTACTAAGGCCTGGGCTCAGTTTGGGTGCCCATGAAAGCAGAGCCTGAAGCAAGGAGATGGGTGCAGGTAGTTTATTTGGGAGGTGATCCCAGGAAGCAGGGGAGAGGGAGCAAGGAGAGAGGCAGGGAGGGAGGAAAAGTCACTATCAGAGTACATTGCGAGAAGAATAGAAGTTACAACATTTACAAGGCTGCCACTGTAGCCCCCTGCCTTGGGGCCATCCATGCTCCCACCCTTTTGGGCTGCTCTTGCCTTCAGGCTAAGTTGATCCAGAGCTTCAAAGAAGGCCCTGGGGACAAAAGAGATAACTGTGCTACCCTACTGTGAACTCCCTGCCATGGGGATGGTGGAAATCAGAGCTGGGCTGAGGGAATATGTCAGGGACTTCAAGAGTATCTGCTGTGAACACCCAGAATGGATTGATTATATACAGTACAGCCAACCTAGTTCATTGAATCAAAGACTGTATTAATTGTAAGAGCCACCATTAATTTACATACCACTAAGAAAGAAGATGTACCACTGAGGAAGAAAAATATGCTGCCAAATAAACTATGATGCCGTTAAATGTGAGACACACTTAATATCAGAGATATTAAAATGTGGGACAAAGCATGTCCTAGAATTGGTGAAACACAGTGAAGCTATGCTGTAGGTCTATATGTCCTATTTGTGGAAGGATGTGTAAAATACATTGTTAAGTATTCCTGTAAAGTATAACCTGAAAGTTGCAGGTTATACAATATATAAAAGGTGATTCTATTAATAGGAATAAACAGATTAATAAATTCTAGGTGGATTTACGGCAAACTGCTAACATCAGTAATTCCCAGTGTGGTGAGATTAGTAACAATATTTTCGTGGTGAAGAGGTACATGGTACAATGAAATTGACAAAGAAGAAATAAAGAAAGAAGTAGAGGCCCAGAGAAATCATGTTTTATAGAGTCTTTTTGTAAGTAATTGACAGATCATGAAGGTCAGATCTAAAACCTTTTCCTGGAAATTGGTCAATTAATTACTGTTTCTGTTGACTAGGCAGCAGCATTGTCATTAGGAACAGCTGTTTCCTACGATGAATAATATGCAACCATAACCTTTGTATACATACCTCAAAAGGGATTTTTCCCAGGGAGTCCCCCATCTACCCTCCCAATTAAAATGCTTCTAATCACTTTTCCCACCCTTGATGAGACTCGCTGGCTTCAGTGTTAGCCTAGGTAGACAAATACCCAGACAAAGATGTAGAATTTAGAACCCTGACACCTTTAATAGATGACTTGGGAATTATTTACTCAAAGAAAAGATAGAGACTTCCTATTCCATAGAATGGATAATAGAATCTTAGAGTTGGAAGAAGGATCTTAAATATCATCCAATCCAATACACCACTGATTCTGTAGTCCCCCTCCACAACTTTGCTGACAGTTACCAGCCTCTGAAATGTTCTTCAGTGACTCAGTACCACTGTGTGAAACCCATTCCAGCTGTGAGCTGTTGAATTGTTAGAAGGGTCTTTTTTAATAAGGTAAATCTTGCTTGCTTTGACTTCTACCCTTAAGCCTACATATGCCTTCTGGAGTAGAATAAGTCTGATATCTTTTGTATAGCAATACTTTAGATATTTCCTCTGAAGTAGAATAAGTCTGATGTCTTCTGCACAGCAATACTTCAAATATTTGAAAATAGCTGCCTTGTCTTCTCCTAAGACTTTCTTTTTTAGGCTATCATTCCCAGACTTGAAACCACTTGGGAGTTTTCTGTCTCTCTCTGTCTTCAGTAGCTAAGGGAGATTGTGATTCTCTGTAATCTGCCCTCACTGTTAGCCCCAGCTCAAGGGATTTCTCTGTAGGTTTGTGAGATTGCTATATGATATTTGATAGGTTTTCTTATTTCCATCAAAAGATTTAGAAGTGAACATTGGATTTAAAAAAAATATCCTTATTATTCTTCAAGTTTAGTCTGTGATACAGTCTCTTGCATCTTTAACACACAGTGAATGGATGGAGATCTTTGGGGCCATTATAGTGTCTATCTATCTATTGTCAAATCACCAACACCCATCACAGAATCTGGCACGTAGGTAGTATGCAAGGAATATATATATTTACATATATATATATATAAATAAAATTTAATTAGATATACATGTATACATATGTACACACATATATTACTTGTGTTCAGATTATAGTTTAGCTTATTTCTAATGTTCAAATTTCAGGAAATATTGTGCTGTCTACTTAGAAATAGTGACTCCTAGATATTTTTGGCAATATTTGACCTACTCCCTCCTCATATAGATAGGTTGTTGGTATGGTTAGGGATAAAACAGTAGGCTAAAAATGTGACTTTGAGATTCATTTCTTGTTAGTGACCATGGAAAGGTATTTTCTATGAAATGAGAGTTATGTAACTCTCAGGGGTAGCCACTAGGGGAACGAAAACAGCAGTTGGGAATGTTGCTCTGGAGGTCTCTGGTGCTTCGGTAAAGCCAGGTTGCATGTGTGACATGGGCTGATTCCTTCTGTAGACCATTGAATTATACCTGGAAGAGCTTTATTCAGAGTTTCCTAGCTTTCTTTCATCCTATTTTAATACATTTTTGGAAGGCAGGGTTTAGTGAATAGTAACATCCCACACATTTATAGGAATTCAGTTTTGCTTTTATTTTTTAAATCCTATTTTATAGAATTATAGAAGTCTTTCTTAGAAGGGACCTTAGAAACTTTGAGTACAACAACACCTTGACCTGACCATTATCAAGGATGGGGAACTGCTGGCTTTGTTTTTAGACAGCTCTAAACCTTACTAGAGCTCAGCAGTCCAGCCTCCTGTGATACAGATTATTTTCCTTGTTTTAGCAATTTAAAGATACAAGAGGGGCAAGAATAATGAGCAGTAACGTTCATCCTTTTTATTCTGAGCACAAACCAAACAGCAGACCTTTATTGGATGCCTGCTGGGTGCTGTAGGAAAGAGTTCTTATGATAATAGGTGGAATCAGTTTCTCTCTCTCTCACCCCTGCTCCCCCCAATACCTCCACTACAACTCATGAATCCAAAGTATATGATGAAAAGTGAAGTGAACAGAGCAGAGGAGGGAGAAATCTTTGCCACCCGGAATGGGTAAGGTGGACCCTGAGTTTGCCCTTAAGAAATGGGCAGGACTCCTGTGGTTGTGTGGCCTTTTGTTGCTTAAGAATCCAAAGTCCAAAAGCTGTTCAATAACCTTCTTGTTAAGCTAATCAAGTAGTTAAGCTTAGCTTATTTAATAAAAGAAGATATTTGTACCACGCAAAATAACAGATAATATTTCCCTCATAATATCTCATATCTAGAATACAGTATTCTACTTAACCACAATTCTTAACTAATTGAAATTTACTTATTTAAGTACTGTGGGAGTCTTGACAAATGGCCAGAAGTTCTCCCATTGATAGGTAGGGTCTGTGTACCCTCCTCTCAAATATGAGTTGGTTTGTGTCTGCTTCAGCCAATAAAAATACGGCAAAATAATACTGTATGACTTCCAACACTAGGTTGTAAAAGGCCATTCAATTTCCACCTGCTTCTCTTAGGATATTAGTACTGAGGAAGCTAACTGCCAAGTAGGAATATGACTACTCTGAGATTTGTGCTGGAGAAGGCATATGTAGACGTTCCAGCTGACAACCCCAGCTAAGCTCCCAGCTGACTGCCAGCATCAACTACTAGCCCTGTGAGGGGGCCTTCTTGGATACCCACTTCGTTGAGCCTTCAGACAACTCCAGCCCCACCTGGCATCTGATCGTAATCACATGAGAGACCCTGAGCCAGAACTGCCTAGCCCAGCTTTTCCTGAATTCTTGACCCTTCAAATTATGAGCCAAAGAAAATGGTTGTTTACAGCTAAGTTTTGGGGTACTTTGTTACTTAGCAATAGTAATTGGAACAAGTACTAAGAAATAAAAATATGTAAAATCAACTGTGTTATACATATCTCTAAAATGTATTCTTCACTGTACTCTTTCTCTGAACAAAGCCTAAACATAATTTGAACCTCTTATGAATGAGCATCTCACATCTTACTTTGTAATTAATGTCCTCAAGCTATAAAATGAGTTGCACAGAGACTCTAGACTGCTCAGTTTATCAGAGTCTTACACGTACTTCCAGTTTTTTTATTTTTCCCCTTGCTGCCAGTAATCATTTCACCATATCTGAGTGTGCCACCTTCAACGTGTTAAACCACGTTTGAATCATTGTGTTCAAATTCAGGTACTACATTTCATGAAGGATGTTTTCAACAAATGTTTGGTGAGTGCTTACTTTGTGTCTGGACTTGTTCTAGGTGCTAGATGAGATGCTAAGCTTCAAGAAAGCAGTGATTTTTGACATGATTTGTCTCCAATTTCTAGAATGATACCTGGTGTTCACTAAGTCTCTGTTGAATGAATAAATACGGACTCTGTGTGAGGTGATTAGAGCACATGCTCACAACGAAGTCTGTTTTTAGGAGAGTGTATAGAATGGAGAAGGAGCTGGAAACTGTGTTGTAGGATAAGTGTATTAAATGGAGATGTTTAGCCTGGAAAAAAGAAGAGTCGATTGAAGGAGGGAAGGATTATCATGCGGAAGAGAAATGATGCTAGATTTGAAGTAAAAAGTGTTTTTCTTTTTTGTCTCTTTATTATCAAGTAAAAGGTAATAAAGAGTAATAAAGTCTTAGATGGAGTTTACCATCAAATTACCTGGCAGTGGTGGTTTTGGTTAAAAAATACTGCTTGCTCAAATACAAGAAAAAACCTAATCATGGAATTCATCAGGAAAAGAAAATCAGATGTTGACTCCACTGGGCCAGAATTATTGCTTCGTGATTTTTGGTTTCTGAAATATTTTTTTTGACAATGATGTGATACATGTAGGTTGTTCATTCATTTAAAATGTCACTATTAAAGAGAATAAAAAGGGCCTCATAGAGGAGTTATGTACCTTGCCAGATGAGAAAAGTACAAATACCATTTTGTGGTACAAACCTTTGGATAAAATAGTGTATACAGAAAAACCTTTGGCATTCCTATCTTTTGAAAGGGAGCGGAGGGTCGGGTTAATTAAGGTTGTAAATTCTTAAATGTTGCCATGGCATTTTTAACAACTGGAGTTTCTTCTTATTAACATCACCACTGTAGTCTCAGTAATTGATCAAGTAAGTTTAATGCAAATGAGAAAACAGAGGTGTTACAGCTACTTTTGTAACCAGATGTCATATCTTAGAATACAAAGAAGCTAATACTCCCTCGAAGTCAAGATCACTTTTTAATCTTTGGTTTGTCCCCAATAAAATTCTTTTCTTAAAATATCTTTGACTGTAGATTGGCAAGTTTTTAATTTCTTCCTTGGTTTTCTTTGCCTCTTAGTGGAAATTATTGACTACTTACAGCCTCCTATCCATGCTGGGAAGACTGATTAAGTAAAGGATTCTTAATTCAACTATTATTGTCTCTTCTAGTTTGCATTTAGTCTGAAACATAAGGTAAACTTCATAAACTGACTTCTCTGGTGGAGTACAGTGATAAATGTTAAGGAAGATTCAGAATGGACCAACCAAAGGCACATCTGTTTATGTTATTTATTCTTCAACAGTCCATTCCAATTTAGTTATGTCATAGTGAAGACATAGCACCAGGGAACATGAAAGCTTTTCTTAGAGTCACATTTCCATTTTGTTAAATTCTGCTTGCCTGATTTGTTTCAAAATTGAATCTATTTCTTAGCATGATTCTAATAGTAGATGGGTTTCCTTGGAGATATGTATAGATTCAGAGTTATAGTGTTAACTTTGATCTTATCTAGTTTAATGGAACTCTTCTTAGAAAGGTATGCTCTTCTTTAGGTCATTAAAATATCCCATGAAAGCAAATATAGAAGCTATGCAGGTAAGATTTGAGATGATCAATTTCTGGTTGTGAATATGGTGCCTCATTGCAAGGGTGATTTCAGAGTTGGGGGTGGGGCTGGGGAAATGATGGCATTTTCAGGTATCACTCTGGATAGCTTTTCCAAAAGGAAAGACCATGTGGGTCAATGTACCTGGCAAATCCAAACCCCTGCCAGCAATTTAAGGAATTTGTATTTATTAGTAAGAGATAAAGGATTCTGCTTTTTCAGTTGTAAAACTTTGAAGACTTTAGAGAAGTGTAGAGGGAGCCTGGGAGGGAATATGTGACACCTTGTTCAGAGGAGAATTGAGCCTATTTGTTTCCTCTAAACTATGCCAAATACAGGTGTGCCTTGAAACCCAATCTGTAGGAATGCAGACTCCCAGTCATCATAAGTACATAATGGGACAAATCTGACATAAACACTTGATAGCTATGTTTACAGTCTTCAGGCTGTTTTCTTTAGTCATGCACTTCAACAAATGTGTACTCAGACCACTTTATTTACATCTGTGGGTTGCACGTGCCCCCTTTTTTCCTGCTTCATATTTACTCACTCCCTTTGTGTTTTTTAAATGTTAACAGCAGTGAACCTGCTGATTACGAAACACCAGTTTAGCTTTCCCAGAGGAACAAGAAACTAGGACCCAGGAATGTCATGAATGGGTGTGTCCTCTGACTCCAGAATCTTTTGCGGGGGGTGGGGGGGGGGCAACTTAGAAGCTAGAAACCATGTTTGTTGTTTTGTTTTGGAGTGAAATGACTGAATGAACAGACTAAAATGTTTTGTATTTCCTTTAAGCCTCTAAGATGGAAGCAGATATATACAAGCTGCCTCATGGCATGCGCATTCTTGTCTTGCTCCCTGTGTCATGATTTGCTGGAAGCAGAGACTTTAAAAATGAGAGGGTCAGATTCTTGAGCATGAATATAGCTAGAGAGCACTGGGCATGGCACTGCACCAGGGCAATCACGGAAGGGACGTAAATTGGTTAAATCATAAACCCCTGGTCTACCACAGCCAGCATGGACTTAATGATTAAGTACTTAATGATCTATACCATAACTTAATGGCGGGAAACTGAGGTTCCATTTTACCCGGATGTTTCTTTTAGCCCTGAGCTGGTGTTCTCTTTGGAGAAGACAACCTTTGCAGGTGGACATTGCCACAGCATTTTATCTTTGCAGAAAGAGCAATAGCACTGTTCAAGTTCTTACACTCCAGTGTTGCACAGTTTGCAATATAGTGTTTTACGACAGTTATGAAATTTGAATGGTGACAGGTTTTTTTTTTTCGAGCTCATTTGATGGCAAAGTCCGCCCTACCCTGACAGGAAGCTATTCATGGTCTTTATCTCACTTAATAGGAACGTTCATACATGCAAAAATGTTAATGTTTGACTATGAAAAACTCCTCTAGGCCCTCCTGGAGGTGTTATAAAATATATGAATAATGTACCATGTTACCCTTATAAAATTAAAAAAAAATTCTGAATATTTCTGGCCTCAAAGGTTTTAGAAAAGGGACTGAAAACTTGCACTTAACAGGAAGAAAAATGGCCATCACCATAGAAACACAGAAATTTTGTACTTTGTCCTAATTTAATATTTCAGGGGCTCTAAATTCTCTCTAGTTAAGTAGATGAGAGCTGATACTAGGATGCTCCTATTTTCTTGGTGATCAGTGTGGAATGTGTGGATTATCATGGGACAGAAAAGGGGCCTATGAAGGATCTAAATCCAGGAAATGACAGAAGTGAAGTGTGTGGACAGACATGGCTTCAGTCACCCTGGCTATGAGTGCACTAAATGCTGTGGTCAGGAGTGGTGGCTCTTAGCTGTATTTAGCACTATATGTTCATTATATTACTTGTATAAAAGAATATCTATGATGGCACTTGCCTGTAGTCCTGGCTACTCGGGAGGCTGAGGCAGGAGGATCGCTTGAGCCCAGGAGTTTGAGGCTGCAGTGAGCTATGATGGTGCCACTGCACTCCTGCCTGGGTGACAGAGCAAGACTCTGTCTCTTTAAAAAAAAAAAAAGAATATCTATACTTAGATTGCCTATTTAGTAAATTTGGTCTAGTTCGTTTCATATTGTATTATATTCCATTGCTTTCAAGTGATCCCACTGCTTTCTTTATAAAGTTCTGAGGTAAAAAAGAAATCTGTGAAGATACTGTTAAGGGAAGGCTACTTGAATCACTTGGACCCAATGTACATTTCTGGAGCTGCCCAAAGTGCGTGGAGCAGATACATAGCAGGCGTTATGGAATAAAGCTTATTCCTTCTTGTGTTATATGTTCCAAAGAGAAATGTGAGGAAGATACAGCCCTGTGTCCTTAGAAAGACACTAAAGTGTGGCTACTAATACCTGTGAAGCCAGCCCAGCTTGCCTGAGTTACAGGGGGAAGGGAAGGTTGGGTCAGAACTTGGGAGGGCCTTGAATGGCACCACTACGTAGCTGGACTTCATTTGTGCATCATTTGCTCACAAGTTTTGCATGTAGAATTCCATGCCATGATGTGTTCTATTTCAAATAACTAAATGTATTATTTTATGCTAGGTTAGATATCTCTTCTACTAGCTGCTGTTATGGACAAGTGGGAATAAGTGTCCAAAGTTGCCAAAATTTGAAGGGAGAGACACTTAAAATGGAGGAAAAGTGTCTATTACATCTATTTTTTTTCTTTCTGCAATTTGAGAATAGATTGCCATTGTTTGTTTTTTGTGGTGGGTACACCGTGGCCCATCGGGAGCTTGGCTTGAAAGCAAGTGCTCTGGCACAGAGGAGCCACAGCAGGTCTTTGCAGAAAGCAGTGATGTGTTCAGAAAGGTGCTCTGGGAAGATGAATTTGGTGATCACGTATGGGATGGTTGGAGTGGGGAGAGCAAGCTCAGCAGGAGCTATTGCAGCCACCTAGGCAAGAAACAATAATTGCTGCCTGGACCTGGCAGGTAGCAGTGGGGATAAAAAGAGAGGAAATGCTGGAAGCAGAGACTTTAGGCAATATCTTAGATGCATTTGATTTGTCTCCACTTTTCTCATTTTATTCCTCAAGGGTGCTTGTAAATTGATAAGAAGGAAGACTCAATTAGGAGTTGACTGGGTTTTCTAGGATTTTCCCAGGGTTCAAGGCAACATTTTTTATACATATGTAAAAGGTTATCTGCCTGAAATGATTGCTAAGGCTGATAGAATTCTTATTCTTAAAATGAGATGTTCAGAAGAGTGGTGTGGGAGGTGTCAGCTTTCAGTTCGTAGTTGTCTCCTGTTGGCCTTTGAGCTCCTGGCCTGCTGTGATCCTCTGCTGTGCCCATACTGGGGACTCACCCTGACATCCTCGTTTACCATTCCTCATCTCCTCGGTCTCAGTGACCTCCCACGCCACCTTGGCCACCCACTCAGGGGCCACACCCTCATCCTCTCACTTCTGAGATGGTTATTTTGCCCCTGTCATAGCTGTCTTTCCCGTCTGCTTGCCCTCACTAAAACAGTTCTTCAGACGCGTTGTGACTCTATTCCCTTGATCTGCACCCTGTTTTCTCAGCCAGTTTGGTCTTTGCTCCCTGTTTCCCTTACTGGTCCCCTGGTGTCCCTGGACTGTGTAGTCAACCCTTTGGATGATCTGTCCCTGGTACCGGTGAGTTCTTCGCCCCGACCTTCCACAGAACTCGCTTCTCTCTCCAACTGTCGTTCAACACAACAGTCTATTCTTCTGTCCTTGTAGTCAGTCTATAACTCCGATTATTGGCTTCCTTACAAATTTATGATTTTAATATTAGCAGAACCCTTCGACATTACTTGGAAATATTTTTGCAGATGCAAAGTTTACACCTTTTTCCATTTCTGTAGCAGCTATTCCATACCTTTATTATTCTTTCCAAGGATACAGATTCTTCCAGTCTTGTTCTCAGCATTTCAGTTTGCCTGCATTTTATCTAGAAACGGAGGTCACAAGGAATAAATTCTCCCAACTTTATTTATAGCCCTCAGAGTTATTGATTTTTTTCCCCTCTTCTCAGTGATTGAACTGGGTCATTCCATTCTAAATCTTAACTATCTCTTAAGGCCTCCTGATGACATCCTGGCCTATCTGTAACTTTTGATACTGTTGATTGTTATATCAGTTAGGTTGATTTTGGCTCTAAGTAACAGAAAATCCAAATAGAAGAGGCTACATAAAAGAAGTCTGAAAGTAGGGCAGTTCCAGAGTTGCTTAATTCAGTGGCTTGACAGTGTCATCAGTAAAGAGTTTCTTTACTCTTTTATCCCTGCCATTCATAGCATGTTAACTATTTTTCCCCCTCAAACTTTCCCTAGGGTCCCATTGGCTGTAATTGTTTGATATGCACTTGTCTAAGCCAATCAATAGCAAGGGGAATGGGGTGCCCTGGTAGGTTTAGAATTGTTGAGATTTACAGCTGGGGTGAGGGAGGAGCCCAGACTCCCCTCAAGCACATAGCTTCCCAGTAGCTGAACAAAACTGGAATTCTGTTGGCCACAAAGAAGCACAGGGAGAATGGCTACTGAGTAGACATTACCAGTAGCTTCCACAAGCTCCATCCTGAAAGACTTTGCTGTCTTGAATTATGGATACAGATTTTCTTCCTTCTCTGAATATTCTCAGTGTCTTGGTTCCCTTCATTGACTTTTTCTCTTTCTTCCTCTTAAATCTTGGCTTTCTTGGTATACTCACCTCACCATCTCTTGTTGCTCAATGGTGTTTCCTTGGGCGATCTTAACTGTTCCTGTGATTTCATATGATAACTCTACGCTGAACATTCTTCAATCTTTATATCTACACTGGCGTATACCTCTTGAGCACCATTTCCTTTCTTCTCATTTGTTCTTGAGTTCTTCGTCTTGATTAGTCACATAATGTACTATGGCAAATAATTTTGCCTTTCATTATATACTTTTTCCTTAGAAATAGAATCCCTTTTTCTTTTTTTTTTATTTCTTGGGCACATTATCTCAAAAAACAAACACAAACAACAAAACCTAATTATCCGGTTTCCCTTGCAGGTAGGTATGGCCATGTGACTAAGGTCTGGCCTGTGCGTGTTACTTAGGAGTATTATATGGGACTTTCAGAAAAGGCTAATAAAAAGAAAGCTTTTCAGCCGGAAGGTATGCCCTTTTGCCCATCAATTTTTCCTCCTTCTGGCCTTCAAAATTGAAAGATAATAAGAGTTTCAGAGCCGTCTCGGACCCTGTGGTGACCTTGAAAAGACGGAAGCTGGGATAGAAGGGTGGCCTATGGCCATGGAGCTGCCATATCAGCTTTGGAATGTCTGCCTCTGGATTTTTACATGGCAAGTGTCTTAGTCAGTTCAGGCTGCTATAATAAATACCTTAAAGTGGGTAATTTATGAACAGTAGAAACTTATTGCTCACAGTTCTGGAGGCTGGGAAGTCTAAGATCAAAATGCTGGCAGATTCAGTGTCTGGTGAGGGCTCTCTGCTTCATAGATGGTGCCTTCTATGTGTTCTCACATGGCAAAGGGCAAGACAGCTCTCTGGGTCCTCTTTAATAAGGGTATTAATCCCACACGGGCAGGGAGGACTCGTGACCCAATCTTCTGATACCCATCACATTGGTGATTAAGTTTCAATATACAATTTTGGTGGCACGCAAACATTCAGACCATAACAGCAAGTAAGCCCTTGTTTATTTAGGCTGCAATTTGGGGGTAAGGTGTGTCTCTGTTAATTGCAGCTAAATATAGTTCCTAACAGATATTTTTACTTTTATTACCCAAACAGAGCTCTCCATAGTTTTCCTTTCTCTCCCTCACTGTCTATATCCTAATCATGGATTATACTTTAGAAATATCTCTTGATCCTGGAAGCATAATATAAAACCAGAACTAGAGTGTATGTTCTATTCTCACAGATTTGTTCGACTTAAATAGTTTGACTATACCAAGGATAGGCAAAAACATGTAAAATGGAAACTCTTATTTTATTAATGGGAATATCATTTGGAGCAACTAGTTTAGAGAATAATTTGGCAATAAATAGTTAGGTTTGAAAGGTTTCATACCTTACAGCACCATAAATCTGCAGTTATTTCCAGAGGAGGTATGTATGCTCTGTTCACTGCTGTATTGTTTGTTAGAGCAAAAAATTGAAAGCAACCTAAGTGACTGTGAACAAGACAGATAAATAATTGTGATGTATTCAGTCAGTTAAATTCCATAGAGCAGCCAAAATGAAAGAACAAGAACTACATGTATCCTTATGGGTAAATCTCAAGAATAATGTTGAACAAAAAAGTCAAGTAGGGGATTATATACAGTATGATGCTGTTTATATAGTTAAACAATTGAAATAAAACGTTATTAATTGGCATCCTTCTCTATGACAACTGCTGCTGCTGCCTCTAGTTAGAGCCTCATTATTTTTCAGCTGGTGTACTGTTAAGTGCTCAATAATTTATCCTCCTGTTCCATTCTCTCCATTCCAACTCACTGCTGCCAACCTAGTCTTCTGCTTAAAAACCCTTGGGTTTCCTTCTGCATATAGGAAAATGTAGGCAAACCTTTATCATGGTCTTCAAGATTGTTTCCAGAATCATCTCCCTTCATGTCTTCCCAAACTTGTACATACCTGTTCTTCAGCAGGCCCTCAAAGTCCCTGTGCCTGCAGGCAGTCTCTGTGACTGGAGTGACTCTGCCAGACTTCCACTTTCTCTTTGTCACCTGGCAGAAGCCCATAGATAAACTTTCAAGGTCCAGAGCCAGGGTCTTCCTTCCTCTAGAATCCTTCCACTTTCCCACTCCCAGAAAGAAGTGGTTGTTTACTTCTCCATATACCCCCTGAACTTTATTCTCACTGGTGGTGTAAGAACTTAGCTCATTGTATTCCAGTTTTGACCTTGTTATGAGCAGGATCTTTGTCTTATAGATCTTGAGGTCCTGGAGCACCTTTGCATAGTTTTAGCACAGAGTCTGTGGTCACTGAAGGTTGTATTGGAAGAAAGTATTCATTTTTGTAAATTGTGAAAGGAAAAGTTAGCCCTAAATTACTGTCTGTATTCACTGTCTCAGCTTCCTTTGAAAAAGTCACACTCATTCTAACACAGTGAGTTTCACAGGGAAGGCCTTTTCAAGTTCATCTTTTACTGGAACCAGTAGCTTAAGCCCCTTCACTATAAAGTTGATAGAGATTGTGTTTTAAGGAAATGATAGAAAGAATTGTACTTTTCAACCAGGAGAAATCTAAGAATGAATTAAATTATAACGAAAAGATTCCTTCTTTGAGAATATAAAGTACATACTTTTTTTTTGTCTTTTCCTCTGCTTATTACAGTAATTCTTACTCATTGCAAAATAAATATCAAAAAACATGAAATAAAATTTGTAGAAGAAAATTAAATGTTTGTGTTTTGGGGGGATTTTTTTCCTGGGCACATAGAGACATATTATATGAAAATGGAATCATGTTTTGTTACTTTTTCTTGACCTATTGTGTCATGTCAACCAATAGGGCTTCATCATCATTCTTTCAAAATTCAGGTATAATTTATAATCTAAAGTGTATAAATCTGAAGTATACAGCATAACCACTACTCAGGTCAAGATATAGAATGTTTCTAGTACTGCAAAAGGCTCTCCTGTAGTTCCTTTGTGGTGATGGGACAGTTCTATATCTTGGTTGTGATGGCAATTACATATATATTTTTTACAAAAATTTTATAGAACTATGCACAATACACATACATGTACACATATGCACAAAATGAGTGCATGTAAAAACTGAGTAAGCTCCATAGCTTACTGTAATCTGAGTAAATTCTGTAGTGTAGTTAATTGTATCATGCCAATATTAATTTCCTGTTTTTGACTATACATAGTTATATGTAAGATGATACCAATGATGAGTGCTAGGTGAAGGGTACACTGGACCACTCTGAACTATTTTTGCAAATTCTTGTGAATCTGTAATTTTTTTTCATTAAAGAGAATCTCCTTCATGCCTGTTTTATTTTAATGAATGTCTTACAGGTTATTGTATAGATGTACCATAAGTTATTTAACTAATTTTCTATTCATTTAGATGTTTTCCCGTTTTTTACTAGTACAAACAACTTTGTGATGATCAACTTTGTTCTTATTTTTCAAAAGGTATCTTAAAAAAGAAAAAGTTACTACAGGGTTCTTGTGAGTCATTTTCAGTGGCTACATGCAATTTTTAAGATCATGCATTACATAAAATGAAACAAACCTGTGCAGTGGGGATAATTAAGTCCCCCAGAAAGAAGGCATTACAGCAAAATTGTAATTTCTGTCTTTTCCATCTGGCTGTTGGCAAAAGTCCAAGGGTGTTCAACCCTGAGCCAAGGAGTAGAAGACATAAATGAGAGTTGGCCTAACTCAAACCCAGGTTATTACATTGTTTCTCAACAGTGAAATATTTCTAGAAAAGATTCATTCAAAGTTAAGCTGTATGGCAAACTCTGTTTCACAGGATAAAGCCATCTAAGTAGTTATGCTAAGTTTCACCGGTATTGTTCAGCCTGATTTCTAATCCGATTTTGAGAAGATCAGGCACAGGTCTCTTGAAACAGTAATGTACTTTTTGCTACTACTTAGTGGTTGGGGGTACGTTTTTGGTAAAACATACATTATATGAGGGTTGTTTCCCATTTGGGCACAGCAGGTGCCTTATTCTCTAGCAGTTGATGAAGGTGTTTTGTTTTGTTTGGTTGACAAGTGTTCAATTCACTTGTATCCTATTACTGCTGAATGTGTCTTTGATCCAAGGAGCTCTCTTATTTGTCATTAAAGCTTATAATTAAGGCACATGAAAGGATTATAATGAAAAAGTTATTGCTTCTGAGACATCCAGCAAAGAAGACTTACACTTGTCAATAAGATCGGTGTTGAGCATGCTGTTTATCAGTGTAATATTTGAATAAAAATTTGTTGAGATGATTATTACTGGTGTTTTTCAAATGAGGCCTATATTGAAGTGGTGAGATTTAGCTTTTCACGTAAAACACTGCTCTCATATGACCTTATTTTCTATCACTTCCAAGCTTTAACTCTTGGCTCCAGCTGAGAAAATTAACTTTCAGATTCTCATTTTAGAACTATTACACATTTGGTCTAACTGCATTCTCCCATAGGCTCCATCACCTTTCATCCCTTCCTTTCAAAGTTTGCTTTTCTCATTTTATGCATGGAGCTAAACTATAGACTAAAGTGATGTAATGCCAACAAATCTTAGTATTTATGGTTTTATCTGTTCTATTCATGCATATAGTATAATTCTGGTGTATATCTTGTACAGGTATGTTTCACTGTATATTTGACTGAAATTCCAAATTTTGATAGAAAAATCAGGTAGTTATTAGCTTTGTGAATTACTCATTGGTTTACTTTTCTTATAACTATTTTAACATTGACTTCTGATCAGAACTGGGAGCATAGGCTAATACTTGACTCAACTGGAATTTAAGATAAATACATTATGGAAAAGCAAAATTTCCTTCCTTTTTACATAATGAGCTTAAAGTTTTGCTCAACTACTAGTTTTCCTTAGGAATAGAAGTATAATCAGAAATATCATTCGTGATCTAAGTGTACTGCATGGTAGGGTGAATCTAGTTTGGGTTTTAGACTAGCCTGTGACTGTGACTATATCTTTAAAGTTTTCTGGATATTTTTGTCCTCCTTCTCATGTTCTGCTTCTTTTTAAGATAGTATTATGTACATGAAATTATTCAGTAAAATTTGGGACCAAATCAGAGTCCATTGAGAGAGAAGATATTCTAAAGGGTGCGTGTTTGCAAGGTTGCTTTTTACCTCTATGCGTTTGTTCTTTTTTGGACTCTAGGACAGTGTTAAATTGTTAAGCTGAAATGCCTCCTATATGGCTCCCTTTTTGGGAATTTGCAGGTGGTACTAATGATCTTTTCGCCCTTGAACATGTGTCATGTAATGTCCCTGTCCTGTTTATTCTCCATTTTAACCTTGAGCAGTGAAACCCCCTCTCAGCTGGGCCCCAGTTCTGCAGGCGTCTGCTTGCTGGGCCTGTTATTACTCTGTGAATCATCACTGGCCTTATTAAACTATTCTGGGCAGCAGCCCTTCCATTCTCCTCCCGTGAACCGTGAAGACCGGAGTTGCTGCAGCAGCATCAGATCCAGTGTGGAATTTGAATATGAAGGAGAGACGGTTGACTGGCTTGTAATGTGGCATTCTACCTCACAGAGCAGAGGGGTGTCTGCCCACTGGGGCCAATTTGGGTCTTGGAAATTTTCTTTTGTTTTAAAAAGTGATGTCAGAAAGGTCATTCTTGAATGTCCAACGTTTAAAAATGCTTGAATATAAGGCCGTTTTGTCTTTGCCCCTGTCTTAATTTGTTTGGGCTGCTATAACAAAATATCATAAACTGGGTGGCTTATAAACAACGGAAATTTGTTTCTCATGGTTCTGGAGGCTGGAAAGTCCAGGATTGAGGTGCTGGAATTGGTTGGAGGTCGTGTTGTCTGTGGGCCTTCTTGTGTCCTCCAGGGAGGACAAGGGAGCTGGGGCGCCTCCTTTTAAGCCGATCCATATATAGCGTGCTCACGCTATCACTCCAAGGCCACCATACGTCAATTGTGTGTTTACATATGATGGGAGCATTAACATACACCCTTTTTCTTCTGCATATCTGTTGTTGGGGGGTCTCTGCTTGATACCAGGGGGCTACCTTGACCAGGGAAGGCTGCAAGTGCACTGCACGAGAAGGTGACCTCCAGTAGACAGGCCTGCATGCAAATGCCAACGACAGTGGGCAGATGATAGAACCTTGTTAAGCCTCAGTTGCCAAAGCTTTACACTGGGAAAAATGTGCCCAGCCTCGTAGGATGATACAAGGATTAATTAAGATAAGACATGCAAGAGTTGGTTTATGGGAAAACTGACCACTGGTTCGAACTAATCTGTAGAGAAAGCCTCCTGGCCTTTGTTAAGTAGACATTTTAATTCATGTAGTCTACATGTTTCATTTTACAGATCAGTCACTGAGACCCAAAGAGGTTGTGTTTGCCTAATGACACTTAGCTGCGTGTGGGAAGAGTGAGGATGAAAACCCAGATATTCTAACTCCTGATGTTTTCCCAGTAAGCCTCAGCTTCCTTGTATGTTGCTGGCTCAGGGCCACATTTGAGACATTCTCAGTCTTATTGATGGAGGTATTTGTTGTTCATCAGAAAGTACTTTTTCCATATGCTGTTTTATACATACTACTCTTTACTTCCTTACCCCTCTCCCCTTTTTTTTTTAATAAAAAGGAAAGACAGTATATTAGTTTCCTATTGTTGATGTAACACATTAAGTTGTTTTAAGCCACTAAGTTTGTGGCTTGAAACAATGCAGTTTTCTTCTCTCATGGTTCTGGAGGTCAGAAGTCTAAAATCAGGTGTCAGCGTGGCTTCATTTTTTTTGGATGCTCTCATGGAGAATCCACTCCCTTGGTCTCTTGGTCTTTTAGAGGGTACCTGCATCCCTTGGCTCGTGGCCTCACATCATATCTCTTTTTCTTCCTCTGCTTCTGCCGTCACGTTGCCTTCTACATCTCCTGTTTCCCTCTTATAAGGAATCTTATGATTAGATTGGGCCTCCCTGAATAATCCAGGATAACCTCTCCATCTCCAGGGCCTTAACTTAATCATATCTTCAGAGTCCCTTTTGCCATATCAGGTAACATTCAGTGGTTCTAGGGATTAGAACGTGGATCTGCCTGGGGGCTGTTACTCTGCCTACCACAACCAGACACCTGCCTGGCAACCCAGAATTCCCAAATTATCTTTTTTCTCCTATAGTTCTGAATTTTTCCAAATCAAATAACGTTTGTGAATCTGCTCACATACATTTTTGCTAGCCATGCACTCTCCTCCCTCTGTACCCTACAATGAATACCTCCTTTTAGACTAGACCTATTCTAGAAGTGGAAGGAACTGACACCACCCCCTCAAATGACTGTTCAGACTTCTTGGCTTACCCTGAAGTTAAGGAGGCAATGGTTGGGGAATGGATGTCTGTGAGCATCTGTCTTCCCCACAGCTCACTTTCTGCCTCTGAACGTGTATTTCCTGTGAGAATGTGAAATAATTTTTGGAATTAAAAAAAAAATCACCTTCACATTCTACCATATATATATTTGGCATTTGGATTGGGGAGAGGTTTGCCTTCTTGTTTTTGGATATAGGTCAAATTTGAATTATTGTTAGCAGAAATCTCACTGGTAAATTCATTTAATCAGAGGTCCTCCATCAGAATCTAGGGCCTTAAACCCTTAAAGGCTCCACTGAAGGTTTCAGGGAGCTGGACCTCTTGGGGCCAAGTGAAGCCATATAACCCTTTTTCTGGAAAGACTGCACAATAACTTTCATTAGATTTTCAAGAGATTAGTGACCCAGGAAAGGTTAATGACCAACTGAATTGATGGCTTTATTTTCCATTTCCCCCTTAGGTAAAAGGCCCTTTTGGAAGTGCACTGCATATATATTTTTAATATGTGATTTTTTTTTTTAGTGGCAGCTCAGCTTCCCCCATTCATATTGAAATAGACCTCCCACTGAAACCCATGTCTTTTTTGCTGTCAGCAATAAAAGGTTGATTCTGTTTCTGCTGGCATATTTTGAGATATCTTTACAATGAGATATGGGAAATCTTTGTTAAATGTAATCTGAGTCTTGGATAGGCAATGTATAATTTGTTTGTTTAGACAGAAATTGAAGATAAAAAGTGTTTGTTTTTTTCCTCCATATCCCCACAAACACCAGATGTTTTATTTGCAAATTTTTTTCTTTCAGGGCATATTTCTTTGGAACTGAAAAAACTAATTTCCACTTTCCTTCAGTGTATTGCCATGAATTTCTCCCTCACCTTTGATCGCTATTTACCCTTTTTTCTGACTCCTAAAGTTTCCTTATAAAGAATGTATGACGTTTTCCTTCCTTTATCATTAACTTTGCCTTCACCTTTGCCCTTACTTGCCTTATAGGAACCCAGAGAGATGAGGACTAATTTTGGGGATTTGCTCAGTTTTCTTACCTCGCTAGATATGCGAGGCGGAACAATGGTTAAGAAGTATTATAAAAGCATAAGGCAAAATATCAAATGAAATCCAGAGATTTGCTAATTGAGTCACTCCATACAATTTAAAGTTTAGTGAGCAAAACATAAATGACCAAAGATGATTATTTATGCTTTTTGAATCAGAGAGGTTTTTAAAACCAGGTACAATTTGGAATTAAGCTCAGATGACTACAAAAGGGAATGCATTAAGGTTCACATGAAGGTTCATGATTTGGCAAATCAGCTTTGAAGCACCAGGCAAAGAGGGAACCTTATGTTTAATGGAATCTCCTTCCTTGATGGGTTCTTATTCCTTTTGTTTTTTTTTAAAATGTTTGGTATTTTGGAGAGAATTATGGCATTAAATAGTACATATACAAATTCTCTTTGAAAACTGTGGGACATGCAAAAAGGATGCTTAACTCATTATGAAAGTCATGTGATGCTTTTGACAGAATTTAAGTTGCATGTGGCCCAACTTAACCATTTTATCAATAGGAAAAAAATGAGGTGGAATAGGTGGTCTTTATAGCATTATGCAACTATTTAGCGACAAAGTTGGTGATCAAATTCAAGACTCCAGATTCTGACCCAGTGATCTTTCATTATGCCATATTGCCTGTGTTCCACAGAAAGAGGAAAAGGTTCTACACTAAACAAAATGGATTTCATACCTTGTAAACTGAACTATATAGTAAGGTGCACCTACACACCTGCCAACATGACTAAAATTTAAAAGACTGACAATACAAAGTGTTGGCTAGAATGTGGAGCAACTAGAGCTGTCAGGCGTGGCCGGTGGGAGTATGAAAAGGTACAGCCTGTTTGGCTACAGCAGTTCGGCAATTTCTAAAGTTAAACACACTTACCCTATGACCCAACAGTTCTACTTTGTATTTACCCAACAGAAAGGCCTATTTTACAAATGTTAATAACAGCTTTATTATAACAACTGAAAACTGTAAATAACTCAACTGTTCAAAAATTGGTGAACAGATAAATTGTGATCTATTTATACAATGGAATACTACTCAGCATTGATAAAGAAAGGACTACTGAAACAAGCAACACGTGGATGAAACTCAAAAACATTGTGTTGAGGGCAAGAAGCCAGACATAAAAGAAACATATTCTGCATGATTCCATTAACACGAAGTCCTAGAACAGGTAAAACTAATCGGTAGTGATAGAAATCAGAGGAGTGAAGGTCACAGTGACTGCAAAAGGACATCAGGAAGCTTTTGGGGTGAGGAAATGTTCTATATGTTGATTGAGGTGGTGGTTACATAGGCATATACATTTGTTCCAAACTTGTCAAAACTGTACACTTAAAAGGGGTCATTATGCCTCAATAGACATGATTTTTTTTTAGACAGAAGGAAATAGGATAGTGAGAAGCTAAGGTGTTGAACAGCAAAGCACAGTTGGTATTGGTATAAAGCATAAAGTATTTTTAACATGCCATTGAATTTTCTGTGGTCCTATTTTCTCTTTCAAAACTGTGGACCTTGTGTTACTGTGCCCTTGCCACTTGTCTGAGGTCACAGATACAACTACAAGCAAGTGTACCACTACCGTGAAAAAAACTGAACAATCCGCCCATACACATTTCCATGAGCAAGTTTCTTCTGTGCCTGAGGATATTTTGCCAACTTAAGTAGTAATCATGGGAATCATTTAGAGCTTCAGTTATTAATTCTTCTTTGGTTACTAAAATTTTACTAGCATAACTATATATGCAAATAAAATAATACCCCGAGAAATGCCAAGTGCTTTTCTGTTCTCTAAGAGGAAGTTTGGAGGATTTGTAGACTGAGTAGGTTGAATTTATTTTCATATTCTCTGCTAAAAAGTCTAAAAATAAAAATGTTGGCATCACAGTTGGTGTTCTGAGTCCTATTTTAAGTCCTGTAAGCCTGTAGCTTAGAAAAATGCTATTCAGAAAATTCTAAACTGCGCATAAAATAGGCCTTCGCTTTGTCAACTCCCCACCAGTTCCTTTCTTCTGAGTTTTCTTTCATCAATATCTAGGACTAGAATTGAAGGCATATGAATCCCTTTGAAATGAGTTCCAGACATAAGACGAAAGCAGCATTGCTTCTAACTGAGTCAAAGATCCCTAAGAGCTTTCTCTAGTAACATGCTTGAGGATGATTAAGTTACCGTTGGCTTACTATAGAACCCAAGGCTCACTACGGAAAATCTAATTGAATAAAAATTAGTGATTGTATCCATTCAAGTTTTCTTTTGCTCAGCTAAAACAAAATAATGCCAGCAGTCTTTTTCTTACAATATTGGCTACATTACTTTCACATGGATGTAATTATTAGTTCATGCATCAAAAATTTATTGAGTACCTATCACATGACAGGTATATATGTAGCACAGAGACTTCCTGTGGTAAGTTGGTAGTCCTCAATCCTGTGCATTTTAATCTGGAAAAAATGTTCATACCTAGATCCCAGGAGCATTGAATTAGAATCTTCAGGAATAGAACCTAAGCGTGTATTTTTCTTTAAAATGTCCATGGATGATTCTGATTTGTAGCCAGGTTACCTATTATCTGTAGATAATTCATATCCACTGAAGAAATTTGAGCAGAAAACAAAAGCTTTCTATGAAACGGTGCCCATCTTGTAAATACTGCTTCTGTAGGTGCAAATAGGTCACTGTCATTTTCTTCAATTTAGAACACCTTTGGGGTAATTGTTCTAGACATAAAGAAATAACAGGATCCAATTACCACGGCATACCCAGCCCTGTTACGTTAGGAGCCCACCTAATAGTTGTGTCTGCCTCTTTATCACACCATCGCAAACTGAGGGCTGATAACATTTCACTCTTTAGCTATTTAAGGATCCTTTTAATGAAACAGCATAAGCTTTATTTTTCTAACTCCAGGTGTGCCATCCTGTCTTAAAAGTGATCTGTGGAAACGCAAACAGTTATCCTACTCAAACTTTTCCAATTCACAAATCTGGTAAAATATGGCTATGGAGTTGTGTATGTCCAACTAGCCAGCTCTCTTAACTCGAGCAACATGGGAATGTAAAGGAAAAAGCCTGCTTTAAAAACCCCATCACCTCTACTCTTGCTTTTCTCTTCTTACATACAGCCCAGTGGTTACATTTGCAGTGAAATGTTCCAGTCAGAATAGGAATGTTTAGCCCTGAAAAGCTGGAGAATGCTCTTGCAGGGAGGTATTTCTTCCTTAGGAGTTAAACTTGGAAGGAAAGCCATTCTTGTAGAAGTCATTTGAGACATTTCAGTATCTCTTGCTTTAATCAGGTCTGCCCACTGGCCACTAGGACAGAAGACAGATTTTGTTATTAAATGAGGGCCAGCAAGGAAAGATGGGGAAACTGTATTGGGTCTTTGAGTATTTGGGCTGGAATTGGGATATTTCTTTTATTCTTGAAAAGGCATCTGGCCACGTATTTCTATAGGTAGACGTCATATCCAGTGTTCCAAAGCTCAGACAACAATAGCAAAGTCAGATGAGCATGCCACCCACGTCAGCCCAGAAGGCTAACCACCCACCATCTACTCATGCTTCTGGGGTGGACGTTGAAAGGGCTGAGGGGAGGTTGTTATCATAGCTATAGGTCCATAAAGAATCTACCAGGATAATTTGTTTCAGCTGGGGGCACTTTTAATCCAACACTGTGCTCATATACGTGGTATGGAAAACACCGAACTCTGTGGTCATGTCATTTAGTAGTCTTCAATAGCATTTTTTGAATGCTAATTGTATGTATACTTCCATTGTGCTCTTATATTATAAAAAGCAGAAGACATATAAAAATGATGAATTACTGTGCCTTCTCCTTTGTCTCCTTTTTGTATATACACATAAAAAGGACATGAAAAAGAGGATGCTAGTAACAGCTATATATAGTTGACTTGTATTATCTCTAAAGAAGGGAAAACAAACAGACAACCTGAGCCAGGGCAAATCTGATTCCTGGGCAGAACGATGAGGAGCTATAGGTCCAGATATCCCAGGAGAAAGGAGAACTCACTGAACATCAGACAGCCTTCTGACTGCTGTCAGACTGGTGAGCCACTTGTATAGGCCTCAGGACAGCTGATTAAGTTGGAGATAATTGACATAACCAAAACATTTAAAAATGGAATTGGTTGCCTCAGAAAGTAGTAAGTTGCCTATCAGTCTCAGCAGCAGTTAAACGCAGCCTTGTACAAAGTGGGCAGGCATTGAGGAAATGTTTACTAAATAAATGTCACCATGACAATATTAGGAAGAAGCTAAGCCAGATGATTGCTGTTCTTAGAGTCAGTAATTTGATGTAGGAATCCATACTGGGGACCGGGCACGGTGGCTCATGCCTGCAATCCCAGCACGTTGGGAGGCTGAAGTGGGAGGATCACTTGAGGCCAGGAGTTCGAGACCAACCTGGGCAACATAGTGAGACCCCATCTCTACAAAAAATAAAAAAATATTAGCCGGATGTGGTGGGACGCGCCTTGTAGTCCCAGCTACTTGGGAGACTGAGGCGGAAGATCACTTGAACCTAGGAGTTTGAGGTTGCAGTGAGCTATGATCAAGCCGCTGCACTCTAGCCCGGGTGATAGAGCAAGACCCTGTCTCAAAAAACAAAACAAAACAAAACAAAGAATCCGTACTAGGTACTGGATACTGGGTACTGTAGCAATAGGAAAGTCACAAGTTCAAAAGTGTATAGGGGATAGATTCTCACTACTTTTCTCTCCTTCATTTTAATTTTTTTAAAAGTAGTTAAATATATCATCTTGAATATATTCTCACAATAAAAATGTTGAAAATACAGAAAATTAATAAGAAAGAGAGGGAGAAAAACCTCTTTGATTTGCCATCCAAATGTAGCTTCCTGTCATCTCTTTGTGTATTTCCTTGTGATCTTTATTTTCAATGTACATCTTTACATAATTCTATGTACTTTTATGTTTAGCATTTTTCTCTTAACCATAAATACTTTTAGAGGCAATATTATTCACTGTATGAAATAACGTATTCTGGTTTTAATTTGCTTAACTTTTCTTCTATTTTTGGGCATTGAGGTTGTATACACATTTCCCCTGTTACAAATATTGAGTCAAAAGGTAAGAATATTTTATTAATATAAAATTTTGACAACGATGGCTAAATAGGTTTCTCAAATTTATTTTTTATTTATACTGCTAACTGCTATATGTGTCAAAATTGCCAGCCCTTCTCCTTATTGGGTGTTGACATTTAAAATGATTTTTCTAAATTTCATAAGTGAAAAATAGCATTTGAAACTGGATCAGGTAGGAGAGGGTTTTATTGGAGTGATGCAAGGGTGTAGCTCCCAGAGCCCCAGGCAGGCAACAGGAAGCACAGCTGTGACTCGGGAGGGCCTCCAGCATGGCAGACAGAACCCCCATGAGGTCCTCCCTTCTCCCCACCAGGCCCCCTACCCCTTTCGGGCTCTGCATCTTGTCTCTCATTGTGTGTCTGTCACTTTGTCTGCCTCTGGCTCTATCTCATTGCATGTGTGTGCTGTCTGTCTTTGTGTGTGTCTCACTCTGCATTTCTGAGTCTCTTGTCTGTCTCTCTTCTCTCTCTCTCTCTCAGCTCTGCCACCCCATTCTCGTCTCTGCTTTCCCTGTGCGTGGCCATGAATCAGAAGCAGGTGGTCAAGCTAGAATGAGGTCAGCCTGAGGATCGGGGGCAAAGCTGGCAGCTCCGTGGGAGTCAGAGGAGAACCAGGAGAGGGGCAAGGAGATGGGGGGAAGGGCTGGGGAAGGTGGCCTGGTGTTATCACACACCCCCAACTCTCACTTGGGGTTTATTGTAATGAGAAATCACATCATGCATTTTGTTTCTTTGTTTAATAAGCCATGCATGTTTAAGGAACCAAACTCAAAAAGCACCAAGGTGTCCTCTGAAACCTTAATTTCTCTCCTACTCTGGTCATTCAGCCACACAATTTCCTCTTGAGAGGGAATTATTCCCTGGTTGAAGAAATCAGGCACAAGGAGGTAGATTTGCTCAAGGTCACCCCACGGGCAAGGGTGAACCTGCCTTTTAACACCAAAGTTCATGCTCTCCCCAGCCTACCGAACTGCCCCCTGCTGGGACTTCTCATAGCACGGTCCAGACAATACAGTGTTTGTGGATAGTTATTATTTTTTAACCTTCTATTTTTTATTTCTCACCTAAATTATATCATTCCTGAGGCCAGGCCAATGCTGTTAATCCTCATCACACTGTATGTAAATTACTCTACACTATTTAAAAAATAAATGATCTGCGCGATACTAGAGATGTTACAGGTACAGAGATACCACAAGTATTTTTGAGGTGGCTGGTATGTGTCAGCCTCTTTGCTGGGTGCGAACATACTGGTGGTGAAAAACAGAATCTGTATTGGCCGTAGGAGATATTGAGAAGTTGCCAAAAGTTACTGACATTACCTAATCTACTTTTCATGTATCTTCCCTATAAAATATATTTTTGCAAAACTCAGCAATTTGGCTTTCTGTATGAATGCATGTAGTACTTCAACAGAAAGTTCTTAAAAATCCCATAACGGGTGTTTGCTTTCATTTTCAAATAAGCAGAAATTTGCTGAAATTAGAACTTTGGGAGAGTAGGAAAATGTCACAGGCCCTTCTACACTTAGAGATCCCTTGTGAAGGAGTTGGATGTCTCAGTGTGAGTAGAATGGGATTCCCAGTGTGGCCTGTGCCCTGTATCTGCTCATCTGGAAAAGACAGCAGCAGAGAGGGTGCACTCTGTTTCCTGTTGGAAGTGGCCAGAATGCTGCCACTTCTGAGCTAGCTTCTGCAGTTGAACTTGGAAGACATTTTCCTCCTAAAAGAAGTACCCTCAGCACTCTGCTTCAAGTACGTTGCACAGGCCTCTCTGGGCTGGCCTGGGCACATGACCACAAGTTATCAAACTTCTTTGAAAAAATGTGTTTTGAGTAGTTTCAAAGAGCCAATTTACAATTAGCTTTTGGAACATAGACTCTCAAAAGTTGGAATTATCTGTGCTTGCTCTGTTTATCTTACTCTTTTGACTGCAGACAATGGAATTCAGGCTTTTCATTAGCTTGTTTTGTCCTTTTGACTTGTGATGGGTTGGTTTATGTGAATATAGGTGTACATATGTGTATCTGTTTTAACCTACTTAGTGGTATTTCTGAGAATTAGAGGAAAAAAACTTTTTTTTTTTTTTTTTAAATGTGGGCCTGAGTCACTGCTAAATGTAAAGCAAGCATATGGAGCAAAGATCAACCAATTGTTTCAGGGTTTGAAGGTCATTTTAACGTCACATCCAGATTTGGCTTTTAGTCATTCTGTAAAGGTTTTATTATAATTAGACCCCAGGTTCCGTGGAAATAGGCCCTCAGAGATCTAAGCTGATGCTGCCAAGGCCAGAAGAAAGCCTTGAGATCTTGGAAGACCCAGGTTCATTTCTGGATACGATTACCCTCAACCTCTCAAGTGAAGAGGAGTCTCCATGATGTATTTGTGAGCTCTGGGATGGCTAATGTGGCACCAGGGTTGACAAGTCTTGTCATAATTTGTAAGGGTGTTTCCACATGTTGAGGTTGACTTTGACCTTTGGCTTTTGCTACTTCATTCTTTCCTTTCCATGAGTTGACTAGATGACACAGATTCAGAAGACTTTACGTGGACTGATCTGAAATCATAGTTTCTGATGTTGATATTATTTTGCTCATTTGTTCTCAATTGATAATGCTATTAAATATTTTAAAGTGGTTTTGGTGGGGTTTTGAAAACTTTCCTGTTGGAGTTATCAAGGGATTTTTAAAAATTGAGATATAATTCACATACCACAAAATTTACTCTTCTAGAATATATGTCAGTGATTTTTTTTTAGCATATTCACAAAATTATGCAGCCATGACCACTATCTAATTAATTTCTATCACCTGAAAAGAAACTCCATACTTCTCCATTTCCCTCTGCCTCCAGCCCCTGGCAAACACTAATCTACCTTCTGTCTCTATAGATTTGCTTATTCTGGATATTTCATATAAATGGAACCATACAACATAAGGCCTTTTAAAAAAAATCTGTCCTCCTGCACTTAGCATAATGTTTTCAAGGTTCATCCATATTGTAGCATGACTCTGTATTTAATTCCTTTTTGTGGCTGAATAATATTTCATTGTATGGATATTCTCAGTTTTATTTATGCATTCACCTGTTGATAGACATTTGGGTTTTTCTACTTTTTGGCTATTATAAATTATGCTGCTGTGAACATTCCTGCACAACATTTTTTATGAACATAAGTTTTCACATGTTTGGGTATATATCTAGGAGTGGAATTGCTGGGTCATAAGGTAACTCGATATTTAACATTTTGAGGAACTGCCAGACTGTTTTCCAGAGTATACATTCCCACCAAATTGTATAAAGCTCCAGTTTTTCCACATCCTTGATAACACTTATTATTGTCTGTCAATTAATTAATTAATTAATTTTATGATAGCCATTTTAAAGGATGTGAAGTGGTATCTCATTGTGGTTTTGATTTGCATTTCCCTATGGTTAATGATGTTAAGCATTTTTTCATGTGCTTTTTGGCCATTTGTGTGTCTTTGGAGGAGAAATATCTATTGTAGTTATTTGCCCATTTTAAAAATTGGGTTATTTGTTTTTTTATTGTTGAGTTGTAAGAATTTTTTATTTATTTTGGATACCAGATCCTTATAAAACATATGATCTGCAAATATTTTCCACCATTCTATGGGTTGTCTGTTCATTTTCTTGATGCTGTCCTTTGAAGCATAAAAGTTCTCTTTCCATTTTGATGAAGTCCAATTTATCTTTTCCCCCTCTTGGTTTCTTGTGTTTTAGGTGTCATATCTAAGGAACTATTACCTAATCCAAGGTCAGGGAGAGTTATCCCTATGTTTTCTTCTAAGAGTTTTATAGATTTAGCTCTTATGTTTAGGTCTTTGGTCCATTTTGAGTTAGTTTTTGTATATGGTGTGAGGTAGGGGGTCCAACTTCATTCTTTTGCATGTAGATGTCAGGTTGTCTCAGCACCATTTGTTGAAAAGGCTATTTTTTCCCCATTGAATTGTCATGGTATTTTGGTCAAAAATGAATTGACCATAAATGTGAGAGTTTTATTTCTGCATTCTTAATCCTCCTCTGCTTATCTATATGTTTGTCTTTATGCCAGTACACACAGTCTTGATTCCTATAGCTTTGTAGTAACTTTTGAAATCAGGAAGTGTGAGTCCTCCAAGTTTGAAAACATAATTTTTCTATGATGTTGGTGTCCACCCTTCTACCCCACGTGCTTTCTTATATCTTTTCTCTGTCATCATGAACTCATGTTAGAAATGTTACTTTGAAGTGGCTATGAATTCAGTTTCAGATCTAACCTCATTATTTTTGTGTAAAAGGTATAGATTTGGATGTAAACAGACATATTCCAAAAGTTTGGCCACTGGTTCTTTCTCAGTTTTTTAACATAAAATGAAGCTTTACCAAATCAAAGGATAATCCTGGGAATTAAATAATGTAACTTATGTAAGAGCATCTAGCATGGTGCATGGGCAAATGTTAGGTACAAAATTTATGTTTGTTGCCTTTTCTATCCCCTACTCATGGATGCAAAAGTTTTCCTTGTACCTTATAATATGATTCTGAATTTTTCCTTCAAGTCAGCCTTCTTCCATTTAGAAACTGTTTTCTCCAGGGTCATCATATGGATTGGTATTACTGAATTTTCTAGTCTATTCTGTGATATTATTTGTAGTGTAGTATTTCAGATTTAGTTCGCTGCTTTATCTCCAATGTCTAGAACCGTGCCTGACCAATATAGTAAGTGATCAGTGAACATTTGTTAAGTGAATACTAAATGTTGATTCCATGTTCTCATTTGTTTGGGTAAATATAATGCTAATTGCTTGTACATATGTTTCTATATAAGCCCACATAACAATTGTGTGAATATTTAATAACTGAGATGTTTTCCACAAGATTTTTTTGAGTAGTTTATCCAGCTAACTTAGAATTTTAACTCTCTTGAGTGGTACTTCTTTCTTCCAAATATTGTACTTCCCATCCAGTTGTTTCTTCTTTAGGGTAATTTCAGACTGAAATAGAAAGGATTGAATCTGAGTAGTAAACTTTAGGAAGCAGGGGGAGAGGGGAGTAGGGAGGTCGAGTACGGACAAAGATATGTGATAGTGAGTAACTAAGGAGGGACTTTTAGGGAGGATCAGGTCAAATAGGAAAGCATGTCCCTAGTCTCTGAACATAGCTTATGGTCTTTATGCAATAGTCATAGTTTCTCATGATCTTTAGATCTCTCAAGTCTAGACATGAAACTGTACGCAAAGAGTATCTGGGTGTTATTACTGGCTGCTATGAGATTGATTCATAACCAAGAAATGGTGCCTGTGCTTGTTAAGTTATTATGTGCATCAAGGATGAGCCAACCTTTAAAGGTAAGAGTTCAAATCATTTCATGGACTCATAGGGTAATTGAGTTTGAAAGCTACATCGGATGAGGCTGAAGGCATGTTGGTAAGTGGGTAAGTGTTGCCTCAAAGAATGGATTCTCCTCGTCAAATGGGTTTGGAATGAGTTCAACAAAGTTAGCAGGATTGGATTTTGTTGTTGTTATTTGTTTTAACTGCAGGATTTCTCAGAGCCTTTAGTGTGCCAACATATATTACATGGTATCTTCAAGAGGGCGTGTAGGAGCAGCACTCCCCAAAGATGACTAGTTTGTGGGGTTTTATGTTTTTCCCCCACAGAGAGTTGGGGGACTGGTATTTAGCAGGGCACATTTTGAATAATTATGATCCAGGGTTAATGCCTTTATTTTTCAGACATGAAGTCTGATTTCTTAGTCTTTTTGAGCTGCTGTTACTGGCAAGAGTTATATCTGCTGGTGCATAACATAGAAACTGACTGTGTCTGTTGTCTTATTAAGAACTGTTACAAAAGTGAGCGCTTAAATTAGGAGATGCAACCAAACTCATGAAACTCTGTGCATAGGTATATATAACTTATTAAATACCCTATATTCCAGGATACGAATGTTTGGAGTTTTTAAAATCTGTTACACATGTAGCTTGGTCTGTGTGGTGCCTGATAATCCTTAATCTAATGAACTCAAAAATGTGATTTCTGCAGCTTTTGCTCTATACACACCCCTTAAGATGGAGGACAGCAGGAGGATCCACAAAAAACATGACCACCGACTTTTGCTATGAAATAAACAAAATGTGGACAACTATCTTTGCTGGAGTGGCAGATAAGCTTGCTGTCACTGGAATGCGTTCTTGGAGTTCTATGGTAGAGCAAACTGTGTCCAGTTACAAATGTGCTTACAGACCACTCAATATTCTTAAAAATCCTTCCTTTTTCCCTCCCTCTACCCATATACTTACCCTTCCTTCCTTCTTCCAAGTCATCTAGTAGGAGTTATTTATTTAGTTTTCTTTAAAGAGAGAGAGAAAGGAGAAAAAAATGGAAGGCGTCTTAGTGGTATAGCTGCCCTCACTTACAGTAAATCCAGTTTGTGTGTGTTGGTGTATGTCGTCACTGTGGTGTAACCACAGCCGTAGCTGGGATTGCCGGCGGCGTGCGTGTGTAGTTACCATTCACCTCTAGTGAAAAGACCCAAACACCACTGTTGTTCTTACCTACATTCTTGGGAGGTTTCTGCACTGCCCTGCTTGATGACTGTCCGGATGAGTGATCATTAGGCAGATTCTCTCACCTTGGAGCGTGGCCTATCATGTTTCTCCAACAACTGAGACACAAGCACAGAATGGAGGGTCAGAGAATAAAGAGGACTGATGGAGGTATCTGATTCAGAATCTGAGGTTGATGAGTGTTGGAGGAAATAAGAGAAAAATGGACCAGCTGAACACTTCAGGAAAAAGAACCATATAAATCAGAAAAGTTATTAATGTTTTATTTTTATTTCAGTGCTATGTCTGCCTAATTTTTTAAAAATCAAGCAAATGAAAAAAAGGCTTAAAGGAGAAAGGAAAATATTGCCCAAAAATCTCAACCAGAAAATAACCCATGTTAACATTTATTTCAGACGTGCCTCTATGCATATAAACAGAAACAACTGTGTAAGACTGAGTTCAAGCTAAATATAGTCTTTAAAGTAAAATATTCAATTTGATCTTAACTTGAATTTAACCAAAGGAAAAGACATTGTCGATTTTCAGGAACGTAATTCTTCATCATAAGAGTATTTGTTCTCTCAGGTTCAGAAAAGAGATGAAAACGGCCAAGAGGTTGGGAGTCAGGATGGATTGGACATAACACGACAACATGATAAACAATCTAATGCTTTCTCCCTCTGACCCTGCCCCACTTTCAGATGTTTGTTGCTTATTTTATTTTTGTTGTGTTAGGATTCATACTTTTAACACTCCATAGGTCTCATTTCCCCTGCTTGCCCCTCCATGTGTTTAATGCTCATCAAGGCCATGTTAACCATTGGTCTTTTTACTGTGGCTCGTCATTTTTGATAATTTAATGTTTGGTGGATTTTGTGGTCAATACTTTCTTTTTTTTTTAGAAATGGATTTTGGGTTCCATATTCCCTGAGCTTGTTAATATTTCCTGTTTGGGAATTTCATGTTTAGGAATTAATGCCTACTTACTTTATTTTTGAAAGACAACTTTTCTATTGCCAAATTGTCTTCTAAAGAGGTTGTTCTGATTTATATTCTACTAGCAATTTATGAGAATGCCTGTCTTAAATGAGGAACTTTTAAGACTGTTTGCCTGAAATGGTGGGATTATATTGGGCAGTGGCTGAAATAAAGTTGAGTTGGTAAATCAGGGGTCAGATTATGGAAAAACTTAAATGCTGAGGAGTTGGCTGTTTTCTTGGTGAGTTCTCATTTCGTTTGCCACATTAACAACTTTCCTGCAGGCCAAACGATAGCTTTTGGGCAGCTTTGTGGACCTCCTGCTAGGGCTTTGTAAATTGTTTGGGAGCCTTCTTAAAAGGCTTCTCACCTTCCCTCCCCACTCACTGTAAAAAGGCACCTGGTTGACTGATGGCAGGTTTTTGTCACCATCTGAAGACAGTAGAAAGTGGTATACATTGTCATCTACCCCAAAATTGGCATCTGATATTTCTTTGAACTCATGACATTTTTTTTATTCCAAAATATGATCTTTTGCCTTGTAGGCTATTGTGTTAATACTGAGCAGCCGTTATAAGCAATTCCTAAATGACACATGAACTTCACACAGTTTTTGTGACATTCCAAATGGTTTTCCATTGAAGCTGTATGTGCTGGAGGGTCTGGTCCTTGTTGGGCAGCTCATCTCTGTACTGACACAGATTGAAGTACCTGTAAGTTCAAGTTGAACTCATTACTAAAAATCCTTGCTGACTTCATGTGGAAAATCAACAGCCTGTTTCACACTTTATTTTATTTTATTCAGACAAGAAGGGGAATGGGAAAGAAAATTGCCCGGATATGACTTAATACATTTAAGTTTGGCCATCATACTTTGTGGTGACTCAGCTGTATGTCAGCCATTGACTTTTTCAGAGGAGGTAGAGGTGAGAGCACACCTGGAAGATTTTAGGAGGCAGACATGTTCCTAGTGTTCTCATTTTGTGCTACAGGAAAAGGGGGAGAAAATAAGTAGTTTCGAATGGTACAGGTTAAAATTGTGCTTTCCAGTATGGTAGCTACCAGCCATTTGAAATTCAGTTTCTTAGCTGCACCAGCCACATTTCAGGTGCTGAGTGGCACATGTGGCTAGAAGCTATGGTATTGGGTAGCACCTAAAGCTCTGTTGGCTGGCTCTGGTCTACATGCTGATCTTTTCTTTCCATGATCATTGAGAGTTCATTCCAGTCCTGAGAGTTGGTCTCTTGTCTTTTCTTCCTCGTTCCCTCTGCTTTCTGTCATTCTCTCCAACTCAAATGATGAAGCACTGCTTTCCGTATTGCCTTATTGGCATCCTTTGTGGTTTCTGGGCACAGATAGCCCTCAGGGAAGCCCGTGTGTGGCTGGGACTAGATCTTTGTGCTGTGAGACCAAACTACTCTCTGGCAAAGGCCCAAGAGTTTGCATGTTCTTACCAAAGGATTGAATGGTGCTTGGGATTTTGACTCTTTCACCATAAATCTGCTCTTTAGGAATATTTAAGTGCATACACAGAACTTTTAATTTTGCTGCCTTTTCCCCTTCTGGTTGTATGTTCTCGATGGGGAGGACAGTCCTGAGTTCTCATCCTAGTTGTACCCCTCACTGACTGACCCAGTGACCTTAGGAAGATACTTAATTTCTCCGTGGCTCAGTTGCCAGTTGAAAATGCACCTCCAGCCACAGCTTAGGCTATTATGAAGATAAATGCCAAATGATAAGTGAGAAATTTTGAGGTCTGGGTTGAAAGGTGTATTTACAGGGTTCATAAGGGGTTTGTTTGTTTTTCATCTTCGTGCCAGTCTTAGATTTCCAATGTCTCATTTGTGGTCTATCACTATGAGACACCTACCCTTTTTGATCAGCTAATTGACCCCCACACTAGACCGTGTCTGCGTCGTGGCAGTGACTTTATAAGGGAGTCTGAGTTTGTTGGCCAAGGAGCCCTCCTCCAAGTCTGATCTACATGACAGGAGTGGGAGGCTCTGGTAGCAGGAGCCTGCTGGCCTGAGGGTCAGGAGAAGAGGGCACTCCTGTGACTTCATTAGGAGGCTTTCTGACCCCGTGCCCTCCTGCTTCCCAGCTGCACAGCCTGAAGAGTTGCCTGGGATTCCTGTCTGGGTTTTAGTTATCTAATGCTGTGTAATGAACATCCCCAAAGCTTGGTAGGGTGAGACAATGACAATGACTTGGTAGGTTAATGAGTGTGTTTAGCTCTCAAATCTGCAAATTAGGCAGGACTCAATGAGGAGAGCTGGTTTCTGTTCCACTTAGTGTCGGCTGGGAAGGTGAGAAGACTGGAGGCTGGAATATTCGAAGGTTTCCTCACTCACGTGCCTGGGGGTGGATGCTATATATCAGCTTTTGGGGAGGGTCTCAGTTCTTTCACAAATGGGCCCCTCCACATTGGCTAGCTTGAGCTTCCTCACGTCATGGTGGCTAAATTGAAAGGCAAGCATCCTGAGGCAAGAGAGCATCAAGTGGAAGTTATATTGCCATTTTTAACATAGCCTCAGAAGTCATGCAGCATCACTTCTGCTATAATTACAAGCCCACTCAGATTCAAAGGATAGGACTATAGACCCCACCTATAGATGAAGAAGTGTCAGTGTCACTTTGTTAGAAGAGCATGAGGGATGGGATATATATTGGTGTGGCCATCTTTAAGAAATACATCTTCCAATGCCAGTAATGATGAATCAGAATTAGCATGAGCTCATGCTAAGCCATAAATAAGCCTTGAGTTCTGCCTTGGGTCTGGAGACTGGGTGCTTCTAGTTTTAAGGAGATGTGATTTTCACTGCTGTGTGCTGGGGCTGCTCTGTCTTTGGGTGTGAGGATGGGGGAGTTGTCCTTTGCATAGCTTTGCATAGTACTCAGAGTTCTTCGATGAAAGATGCTATCTAAGTACAAAAAGGTGTATTAAAACACCCTCAATGTGTTAAACTCTCTAATTCAACTGATGTCTGCAATGAATGTACAATGTAAGGTAATATACAGGGAAAATCAGGGTCCTGGTTGCTGAATTTGATTAATTCAGCTATAGACTCCAACTTGAGTTTTAACATATTATATACATTCCACATTTTGACTTAGATTTTCTTATTTGTAATTTCTATCACCTATTATTCTTTTGTAACATTCTCATTAGATACAAACTCCTAAAGAATTAGGATTCATCTTTCTACAAATTTTTAAAGTTTGATAAATTGATACTTTAAAATATTTCTTTTCCTACTTCTGAGATAAAATAAGTTTTAGTAAAAATCTTTTTCTAACAGCTAGTGTGAGAGGGAGGGGACACAGGTCATCAGTTTGGTAAACAAATAACCTGCCACTTACTAGGTCGAGTGCTAGTTGTAGGAAATTAAAAAAATGAAAACAAAAGAGAGTTAGAAGAGTTTTCAAATTGCTTCTGACCTATACAATCTACTGGAGAGAATAAAATAGCCATTGCCTTGTTAGCATTAGAAACAGAGGTGCTTTTAAGATTTTCTTGCCTTTTTGCTTCTAGCCTACCAATAACCACCCACCTTTTTAAAACCTGTTTTCTCTGCCTTTTCCTTCTATTTCTTTCTCTTTCTCTCTTTCAGTTTGTACTAGTTTAAAAGTGTCCCATGTTCAGTTTCTTGCAGCAGTCTTACCCCTAGGAGTGAGTAAGACTCCTATCCCTTTTTCTCCCTGTCTATATTCACTAAATTAGTGATTCTCTTACAAGGCATTATTTATTACTGCCCCTGAAGTTTTGGAAGGATACCTCCCAAATATATCTCAGGAACTTAGTTTTATAGAATTTGGTTTAAGCTTAGATTCTCAGTCCGAGGGTTATTTTTAGTTAGGTTGGCAAACAAGCTTGAAGTGTGTACATCTGATATATCAACAACTAGGGTATTTCCTTTCTTGTTATTTGAGAGTGTTCAGTTAGCACTTAGGGCACATTATTCATTGTTAGCTGAATGTTTACATTTCTGAAAAGATAAGTAGATTTTTATAAGAGATAGAGGCATTTTAAAAATTCACACTCACATTTCATAGTGACTCAATTGATAGTCTTTTTAGATAAGTAATGTAATGCTGTCTGTGGTTGCCACTTGTTAAAACCCTACCCTGCTTCCGCAAGCAGTTGTCAGTTAAGGGAGGGTAACAACACCCACTGATAAAATTCAAACCACCAGATGTTATTTTAAGTTCTTGGGTGGTGCTATCTTTTCTTACCCTTTAAACTGCTAAGTCACATCCTGCTTTGCATTTTAATTTGGTGTAAATTAGATACAGCAGACATAGGTCTGGCATTAGACACTCAAATGGAATTAAATACCAACATAAAAGAAGGCAGTTCTGTAGAGTAAATCTTTCTATCTTTGCTGGATTCAAGGTTTTATTGGGACAGCGGCTCAATCCTTGCTGTGCCTTAGAGTGACCTGGGAAGCTTCTCAGGCTGCCCTTGCTCTGGCCTCATCCCCAGCGTGTCTGGACGAATTGGTATAACATGGGGCTAGCCTTGGGGATTTTGCAGAAGCTCCTCGGGACGATCCCGTCCTGCAGCCAGGGTTGAGAAATGTTGCAGGAGGTGCTCCTCCCTGCCAGGTTCACATTGTGCCTTCCCCGGTCCTCTCTACCTAGTCAAGTCCTAGGCACATCTCTAAGGCTCCCCACAGGCCACCTCTTCCAAGCGTTGGCTCACATCTCCCAGCCCATGAGCTCTTGTGACTGCCCACAACACCTAGTAGATGGCCCACCCTGGGTTGTGTCCATTTGTGCACATCTTATCTCCTTGATCAGCATGGTTTCTTCTTTGGCTTAAGCTTCCTCACTTAGTTTCCGTCACTGAGGGGTTAGCATGGCAGTGGACGCATAGTAGGTACTTTATAGGCCACATACTGAGTTGAGTTTTCACCAGTGTGGCTGTTTTCCTTTAGCCTTCTGTCTTTTCACTATAGCTTCCTTTTTTTTAGCTCACATTTATCTGTAAGTGTTTCTTCCTTTTAAGACATGGAAGGACAAGTGAGAGTAGCTGAATGATAGAAGAAGGAGGAAAACTCAGCCCGTTTCTGATTTTTCCATTGAGGAATGGAGGGATTGTCATATGACCTGTGGACTCTGCAATCCGAACATTCATTCACCTTGGTCTGTAGTTGCTCTTGGGACCACATGGGTGAGAAATGCAACATGAAGGGGGCTACCCTGCTGGAGAAGATGAACATGATTTAAGGATTGGGTCTCTACCATCAGTCCTATTTGGAGAATATGGGATCCTTTCAGCGAGGATAATCTACACCTAGAAGTTGAAAATAGTAGCGTTCCTTGTTTTGTCAACCAATGAGAAGGACTATCATTGCCAGGGGTCCCTGTTTCTGGCACAGAAAGCTGGCCAGGGCAGAGGTAGTTGGCAACTTTCTGTTGAGGGATACAGAGGTGACTCAAGATTCCTAATTTTAAGGTATGCCAGTTTCTTAGGGCCTACATTATTTGCACTAAAGCTCTGTATCGAGAGACCTCCAACTTAGGTGGCTTTAGCAAGATCGAAGTTTATTTCTCTCTCATGTAACTGTGCTAGATATGGTTATTTCTGGATTGGCATGGTGACACTGCCACCCTCAACTAGTGGCTTTCATTTCTTGGTACAGTTATTGGTATGTCCTAGCCTTCAGGAATGGAGAAAGCACAGGGAACACATGCACATCTCTTTTTAGGATCGTGACCTAGAAGAAGTACAACTTTTGCTCATGTCTCACTGGCAGCACTTAGTCACAAGACCCCTACCAGGCTGCAAAGAAGGCTGGAATGTAGCCTCTTATTAGATGCCCATGAGCCCAACTAAAACTTGAGAGTTCTATTATTAAAGAAGGGGAGAATGGATATTGGTAGACAACAAGCCAAGGCATGCACGATACCTTACCAAAATATCACATCTATCAATTACCACCCCTGTTCACTGGTTTGGATAAAAATACACTAAATATCAAAAGAAACCTCAAACGTATCACAAATGCTGTGAAGTCATGGTAGGAAACTGAAGGAGTCCAGGAAATGTGTTTCCACCATTAGGGGGAAGGTAGACCACGAGGATGTGGAAAGTGTGCAGGTAACTGTAGCACAGGTAGCGTTGACGAGCAGGGTCTGGTTTGCAGGGCAGGCTCTTCCCATCTTTTGAAGACAAGTATGTTTGGTAAGAGATTTGCTAACCTGATCAAGAGAGTTGAACTGAAATTTGATGGGAAGGAAAAAACATTAAAACTTGACTGTACAGAGAACAATAGGCATAGCAAAGATAAGAACAGTAGCAGAGGAGGAGAACTTCAGTAATTTATTTAAAAAAAATATGCAAGAAGCAGGTTGGTTATGATACCTGTAACTATTTGCCATTGCGCAGCCTGTGGAGACTAAGCAAAGTAAACTTGAAGTATTAAAACTTAGACATAGATAGGATCATCAGATTCATCTCACCAAGAAGGTTAGAGTGGTTCTCGTGATTACAATATGATTCTAGAAGGGGATTGGTTTGCTTTAAAGGAGCAGTCCTGTAGAAATTTAGACTCTAAGGATGAATGCCTGGGTAAGGGGGCCTGGTAGAGGGTGGGGAAGAAAGCTTGTAGTAGGATTGATATTTTGGGTTGCCAGACAGAGACTATGGATGATACTTTCTTCTCAGAAACTGTAACTTTGGAATGGATACCAAATGTGCTGATAAAAAGGAAATTCAGTCAGATATTTACCTGGACGTTTCATTCTGCTAACTTCCGATAAACTCTTGACTTGATTTGCCGATTATTTAATTTTTAAGAAGACTGAGGAAATGCTGCAGGAATGATATCTCTGGGTTTCTCTCTGACCTGACAAAGAAGCATTGGCCAGTGATGGAAAGTGACAGGAACCAGAAGCTGAAATCCCCAAAGAAGGATGCTTCGGGCATAGCCACGTACTCTACAAACATTTCAAACAGGTCAGGGAAAAGAAACAAATGATGTCTCTGGTGGCCAAAGACTTCCGATTGTAAGGAGAGCTCAAAAGGAAGGGAAGCTAAAATATTCTGAAATTATATATAATCCCAGATGATTACTGTGAACAGGAGAGGAGGAAGGCTCTTATGGAAATATATAAATGTGCTCAGAGAACTTCTCCCCTGGCTCAACAATGATTCTTGCCAATCTTTGTAAGTTACTTTTCCACAGGATGTGAAAATGAGTGACATGCAGTCACTGAGTGAGATGTGGCCCCAACATCTGGCAGTTGGGATACGAAGAGTGAGTCAGGACGCAGGAGACATGACTAATGCTTTCAGGTAGCACAAAAGTGAAGCTGGGGTCCAAAAGGAAACAAACTCATTTGGAGCGGGGGAAGGCTTGGGAAAGGGTTTCATAGAGAAGGTGACGCTTAAAAGGATCTTTGAAGGATGGAGGAAATTTCCACCCATGGAGGAGATGAGGTGGGTTAGCAGGGTGTTCTGCGAAGAAAGACTAGGTAGGACAAAGGGAGAGTGCAGAATGTAGGGTGTGCACGTGTGAGTTATTAGAGATCAAGTTGGAGTATTGACAGTCAAAATATAACATAACTGAGTGATGTCTGCCAAGGACTGTGCTGAGTGCTTTACATGCATTATTTCAAAAGTCAGTCTTCACAAAACCCTGTGAAGTGAGTACTGTTGTTCATGCCTGTTTTTACATGAGGAAACAACTCAGAAGTTTAGTAACATGCAGTAGGTGGTAGATAAAGCCAGAGTCCAAAGCCAGTTAAATGTAACTGTATAGTGGAGAGTTTCGCATGCCAAGTCTTACAATTTTTTATTTAATCCTGTAAGTGTTGGGAATTTGGAGCAGAGGAGAGAGGCTGGAGTTGATTTGGACTGGGGAATATAAGGTGAACTAAAGTGATGGCAGAGAAAAAGTAGAGTCAATTGCAAGGCCTAATGGCTATCTAACATGGATTGGTGGCTTTAAGAATAGAAGGCTATAAAACAAATTGGGGGGTGTTGAGGTGAGTGTCAAGGAGAGCTAGAATCTACCAGTATTGGGGGATCTGGGAGAGGGAGTTTGCTTAGACTAGGAGAGGATGTGTGTCTTTCTCAGAGTCAGGGAAGTCAGCAGCAGGCATGAGGGAATGATGAGTGTAGGCTTGTGCTCCAGTGATGAAGGCAGGGACTGTCCACCAGGCTGGGGGCAGGCGGGAGGGTAAGGAGCAGAATGGCATACCGCTGCCTTGCCAGAGTCATGGGCGTGGGTAAGATGACCAAGACCTAAAGTGTGTGGACAGAAGTGGATGAAGGACAGAACTTCAGTGAGTTCCTACGCCACTGGGGAGAGAAGAAGAGCCGGTAAGCAACAGATTAAAGTTAAGAGATGTTAGCACTGCACGTTCATCAAAGCACTGTTTGCAGTAGCCAAGATGTGGAAACAACCTATGTGTCTGTCAATGGATGAATGCATAAATAAAATGTGGTAGGGATAGAGGGGCCAATGGCTGGCAGAGCAATATGCTCAAGTTTTATTGTGACTACTGCGGTACACACTTCAACCGAGACTCTCCATCTGTGCAAAAGACACACTGCAGTGGTAGGAAACACAAAGAGGAAGTGAAAAACTACTGTCTGCTCCTCCTTTTCCTGCAGGAGCAATCAATGATCCCACCTCCCCCTGGACTCCTGGGTCCTCCTTGCCCTGGTCTGATGCCAGCACCCCATGTGAGGGGCCCTCCCATGATGCCAGTGATGGGCCTTCCTCCTCCTGGGATGATGCCAGTGGGACCTGCTCCTGGAAGGAAGTCGCCCATGGGAGCCACATGCCAATGATGCCTGGGTCCCCAGTGATGAGTCCTCCCTCCCGCCAGTCCCACAATGGGGTCCACTTGGCCTGGAATGACTTGACCAGACGGATAGGATAGAGGGAGGCCTCTTTATGTCAGTTTTATATTCTTTGTTCTACCTCACCAGGAGAACATGGTGCTGTGAGTCGGGGTGTTTTCTTACCAGCGTGACAAGGAAGCCTTGGTCTCCCTTCCTGTCAAAGAGGGAGTGGTTTTGGAGGGGGGAAGTAGGACTAAAAAAAAGATGCAGTTTTCATTTGTATTGTGAAATATGAAAATAAAATTGTAAACTCTTTTAGTTAAAAAAAAAGATAAAGAAAATGTTGTATATGCAGTCAGCTCTCCGTATCTGCATATTCCTCATCTGTGGATTCAACCAACAGCAGTTCAAAAATATTTGAAGGAAAAAAACCAATAAAAATAACAATACAACAATAAAAAACAATATAGATAAAAATACAGTGTAGCAACTATTTACATAGCATTTACATTGTGTTAGGTATTAGTAATATGGAGATGATGTAAAGTATACGGGAGGATGTGCATAGGTTATATGCAAATATTTCATCATTTTATATCAGGGACCTGAACATACATGGACCGTGGTATCCTCTGGGATCCTAGAACCAATCCTCCACGGATACTGAGGGATGACCGCACGTACAATGGAATATTATTCATCTTTAAGAAAAGAGGGAAATCCTGCAGTAGGCAATAACATGAGTGTCCCTGGAGGACATTATGCTAAGTGACATAAACCATTCACAGGAAGACAAATATTGCATGATTCCACTTATATGAGATATTGAAAGTCGTCAACTCATAGAAGCAGAGAGTAGAGTGGTGGATGTCAAGGGCTGTGGGGAGGGGGAAATGGGAGATATTGTTTAGTGGGCACAGAGTTTCAGTTTTGCAAAATAAATGAGTTCTAGAGATCTGCTGTACAACACTGTGCCCCTAGTTAACAATATTATATTGTACACTTGAAAGTTGTTAATTTCATGATAAGTATTCTGACCATAATTTTAAAAAATATGTATATACACATACACATGTAAAGTTAAGAGGGACTAGAACAGTGCCCCTCCAGGCTCATAATCAGGGGAAACAAGAGTCTTGCACAAACGTGCTAGAATAATGTCTATAGAACTGATGTCAGGAATAAGCCAAGGCTTGCAAAAAGTGGTTAAAAGCTAGAAAACAGACACATATTCAGAGCCAAATGCACAAATAGAAAAACTTCTAGGTATGGGAACTTTCTCTTCGTAAAACCTCAGGAGTCAAAATGATTGTTCCAATTCCACTTATTTTCTGTCTCTTTTCTAAAGGAAAGTACTAACTGGAAAGAATAGAATAACCACCAAGAAGAGGGAGTTGAAACCCACGACAGTGAAGGGATAGGAAAGGTGCACCCAGCTCAGCCCCAACACAGCAGGGGATTGAATTGCTTCTGTCTTCACGGGACCTCTGATGGTAAACTGTGCCGGATAAAGGGGGTTGAGATAGGTATCTGAGCCTAAAAATGGATAGATGCTGTGAAGATTATTAGAAAGTGAAAGGAAATTTCTGAAAACTCCAGACCATTTATTCTCAACCCTGGCTGCACACTGTAACCTACTGAGGAGCTTTTGCAAAATACTGCTGCCCAGACCCCCCCCCAGAGTTTATGACTGAAGTGAAATAATCTCCTTGGGACATTCTGATAGGCATCCCGGTGAAAAAAATCACGAGTCCATACTGATGGGTTCTGTCCATCCACTGCCAAATTCTTCGAATGTATTGTTACTAAACAAGTGAACAGTTCATGTTTAAGAAAGGAGCCAGTTTCGGTTCACTTAAGACAAGACGTGCTTAATTACTCTAGTTTCCTTTTGTGGTTAGGTTACTGGATCATAAAAATATCACAGACGCAGTATATCTTGTTTCTACTAGTTTATACCTGAGGATTGGGGGAGGAGCACTCCCCAGCCCAGGAACTTGTCTCAGGACGGGCTGGGATGGAACAGTAGGTGAGATCTGCAATACTGGGAACCACCTGAGATGAAGACTTTGTGGTGAGAATATGGCAGCCCGTGGGGAGGACACAGCCTGATGAAGTCAGTCCAACAACAAAATCCACTATCCCGAGGGAAGTCTGTGCTTAGGGGAAGCGGGGAAGTGCCAAGAGTAGAGCCCATGTGACCAGGAGCAGGGGCTCGGCGTCGCGGTAAAGCCCTGGGCATCAAGGTAGCCAGCCAGTACTGCCAGACACGGGGGTTCATGTGTAGTGAGCTCCTTTCCCATTTTTAAAGGAGGATGTCAGACTTCTGAAAAGTCTATTGGACATATTCATCAAAGTATCTATCTTGTGCTATCCTTGTGAGCAAGGTAGGAAATCAGGATCTGAGTCAATAGCTTTTCTTCTGGTGAAGGATAGGATTAGATTTTCATAATAATCATTTGGAAATTATCTTTCCCTCCTTCCCCAAATCTGCCTGCAAGTGCCCTCTCCCGGGAATCCTACCAGCCTTGAACTGTCCACCTGTAAACTGCTGAAAGGCTGATAGTAAGCACCGTGGCCATTCTGGCCTCTCTCAGTCTTTTCCCTTCTTTACTCATGAGCATCTTTGCTATGTTGCTTTCTGATTCTGTGAGCTAGGAGTTAGTGTTTGTGAGTCCATCCTTCCCTTATTCCTCCCTTGTTCTAAGGCTGTGTGTGGCAGTTAGAACCCGCTGCTGAGGCCAGGAGCCGCAGGGCTCACTCAAGAAGATAACATGGAAGTCAAGTAGAAAACCACCCAGCACCAGAATGTCTTGCCAACAGCCCAGCAGCACCCACCTTGTCTTACTTTCTAATTCAAAAAAAAAAAAAAGAAGGTAATTTATTTAAACACTGTCTTATTCTACAAAGTATTTGAAGTGATTTCCAATAACACACATACTACACAAGGAAATACTCGGTAGTTGAGGGAATTGCAGCACAGTGACGAGAAAAGTAAGCCAAGCATGCAGAAATGCTCATCCTCTGCTACTGGGGATAATCAGCAGTGAGCCATTAACTTGACCCTCTGTCAAACAAAAGGATATGCTCTCATCTACAAATTCTCAGTTTCTAAAAGCTAAGAAGCAGCCAGCCATTTAGGAGTGGCACTCAAGAGTCCTTTAAAAGTATGGTGTAAATTAGTGTGGCCATTTTAAAGAGCAAGTTATAATATCTAGTGAAACTAAAACTAGCCTTACCTCAAGATGTAGCAGTTCCACTTATTTTAGAAAATCACCAACACAGCTTCACAAGGAACAGATACAAGGATATTCACTGCACCACTGATTTTAATAGCAGAAATCAGAAACAAAGGAGACCTTGGAGAAGGTAGGTCTGGATGCTTTGAGAAATTGGACGTGACTGTACAGTTATGAGGATTTACAGTGGGTTGGCAAATTTGTACCCAGAAATGCTAATTAATGACAAATTAATGTCAGGCTACAGAGAAGATTTCAGTGCCCTGGTGTTCTACTTAGTAAATCTCCAAAGTATGATTTACTTGGGTGAGAACAGAATTCACATGCCTCTGCAATCTGTGGATGCTGTGACAAAGGAAAGGTCAGCCGATGACCACAGGTCTCCAGAAATATCTTGACATGGGTCAAAATCAAGATGAGATAATTTAATAATGATAATAATAATAGAACATTCAACTCCTGAATTTCACTTAAAGGAAGAAGTAAAGGAATCCTGTTCAGAAAGAAGGAAGCCCAGCTTCTCAGCAGTTCCTGTGACCTTACAGTCCTAAGTAAGGACACTGAGGGCTAGAAAGAGATGTGGACACTCCCAAAGCTAAGGCAAACTTAGCAGTATTAACAGTTGCAATGTGTGTGAGGCAAGGAAGGTGACTATTGCCTTCTCTTTTGCTCTGACTGGACCACACCTGGAGCTTGTCTTTAAATCTAGGCATCATTGTCAGGGAAGCATAGACAAATTGAAGTATAATCAGAGTTGGACATCTGGGATCCTAAGGTCTCCGGATCCATGTCCCATAAGAAGTGGCTGTTGAAAATGTGGCTGTTTGGTCTGGAGAAGAAAATATTTGTTGGATGGGAGGTGGGGATGGTGGTGGTTTCAGTGCAGGTTATATGAAAAAAAAAATGGTTAATCTTGTTCTCTGTAGTTACAGAGGTCAAGTCCAGGGCCAGTGCATGAAATTATAGTGAGACAAATTTCAACTCTAAATAATAACAAACTGTCTAAAAGAGAATTTTTTTTTAAACAAAATGTGAAATGGAGTCCCCTGTTTCTATCATGGGAAGTGGTCAAGCCGTGATGATATAGCCACCTTATAGAAGGAATTCTTGCTTTGCGTTAGAAGTGGGGCTAGAGTTCATTCTTAGGCTCCACAATTCTGTGGCATGACTGGTATTTTTGCACTTTTTGTTCTGTTCACTCAATGTTGGCAAATAAATGGTTCAAGCATAAACTGACAGCCTGGCGCCACTGGCAAGCTTTTTGTCTCGTGGAAGCTGCCACACTTCAAATCTGCATACACGTGCATTTCTGTTGCTGGACTGGGCTCTGAGCAATCTGTGATGTTCCCTGAAGATGCGGATTGTGAAGGCCATGGATGGACCAGTGGGTAGAAGTGGATACTCCATTTGAATGGGCCAGAGTAAACATTTGAATCTTTAGACCTCTTGAACTCTGTCTTCCAAAAAGAGAAGAGAGAGAATACAATTTAAAAAAATGATTTGTGGAGGAATTGCTTGCCTTTAGAGAATGTCTTCTGTGGATGCTGTGCCTCAGAACTCATGCCTAGAAACAGTCAGATGTTGGTGCCTCTGGATCAGGCCCGTCATCCAGATAGTTAAGACAGATTGGCCAGCACTTCAGACAGAAGTCCAGGATTGCCTATTAGTATCTGAAGTTATTGTGATGAGAACCTGCCTCCAGAAATTTCTGATCCTGAATCTCTGGTCTGTGGTGCTCAGAGCCGGATAACCGAAGCCCTGCTTTTGATCATGTAACAATTTTGAAATCAAGGTGTTTCAGAGGATGCCATTTCTAAAAAGATGCATATCCAGAATTTGAATAATTTTCTTTTACCGAGGACCAGAAATAGATATCCCATCTAAAAATTTTTTAGTATTAACTTAAGACATAATTTATTTATATATTTTACTGGGAAATTGCAAATTATTTGGAACTATATGCCAGCTGGCCTTCATGAAAGTTGTTTCTAGCCCTGGAAGCAAAACCTGTTTCTCAGGCAAAACGTGGCCAAGTATCTGAGTGCAGACCCTCAGGCTTAATGGATTAATAAGTAGCTGTGTTACATGCCACTGTTCCCAATCTCCTAGTTAATATTAAGTTGCTTTCTTGGACAGCTAGTGGTGATGAATTATGTAGCTTTTATCTTTCTGTATTTATGTCTGCCTCCAAAGTAAGCACACCCACTTGAATGATTTAAAAATCATCTGTTCACACTTGTGTTACGGATTTCGGGAAATGTTGATATGTTGAAAGACACAAATGTTTTAAGATTCTGTAGAGTCATTATTTGTTTGGGGTTGAAAGAGGGGGAGAAGTTCTTGCGCCGCGCACGCCGCTTAAGGAAGCTAGGAGAGAAATGTGACTTTCCATCCGTGGAGTGTCTATTCTACTCAGAAGCCACACACTGTATCCTCATTTTCTCATTTAATCCTCACAATTCTCTGAGAGGTGGACATTATTATTCCCTTTTTTATATAGGAAAAAAACCCTGGAAGAACAGAGAGGTTAATACATGTGTCAAGGTGCACAGAGTTTGTAATACAAGAACATCAATTCAAACCTGCATCTGACCCCCTCTATGCACACCTGTGGTGTGTCCATTGTCTCCTTTACATCTTTTCCCAAATTGTGTCAGCATTTCTAAGTGAAACCTACTAAAATAAGTCCATCAAGTCAGCCTTTGCTACCAAAATATTTGGCAGTGCCTCGGTCTTTTATTTTTTCCCATTCTCGGTAGAAATCAGAGTTCTCTTTTTCCCGAATGGAAGCCCCAAGATGGCGTGTATTTGCACGTCTTAGGCCCGTTTAACTTCTAACTGAAACACTGGTTTTTCTTCCGGGCCAGAGCCATCATCAGCCTCTCACAGGTGGCGGCAGTGGTGAGAGAAGACCCACTTCATCTCAGAGGCACAGGCAGGGTGTGTTTGAGTTGACGTGAGTGCGTCTGGCTTTTCCTACTTGTCAGATTTGGTGGCCTCCCTGATTTAGAAGAAGGGGAGAGTCATGAGTCCTCCTCTTCTCAACCTCGCGCCGGGGCTTTGTGGAAATGCAAGTGGGTCCCAAGCTGAATTCTGTCACACACCAAACACTCGTATTAGCTGGAACACACAAAAGCAGACATAAAACCTGCTCCTGTACACTGGGGGCAGTCCTAGCTCTCTAAAACTTGCAGGAGAGATTTCCTCAGGAACAACACTCTGCAGGAGGGTCAGCTCCGAGGGACCAAGGAGCCCTCTTGGTGGGCTGCAGATGTTCTATTTTTTGACCCAGGTGATGATTATGTGAGTATTTACAAGTGTAGAATTCTGTATGTACACTTAATATTTGTGCACTTTAGTATATCTAACGTATGCCTCAGTAAAAAATAAAGTGGAAATAAATTATTGTCCTTAATTTATTCACACTGTGTGAGCAGAGAAACTGTTATATATTGTTCAAACCCCCCCCCCCCCAAGAACCCCTTGAGGTTTTCCGTGGTAGGGTCTCTGGTTGGGGTGAAAGCACCCAAGGGTCTTTCATATGCACCCAGCTCATCAGTTTATACACCTTGGAATCAGCCAGGTCCCTGGCCCCATGTTCCTCTTAAGGAATTTATCTTCACCATTTTCCTAGGTCAACACAATGAAGTCAGCTAGTTGGAGTAGAAGACACCCCTTCATTGTGGCCTTCTGTCTTGGGACTTTTGCAAAGAGCCTCCCTCTGGTGACACCAGCCCAGCCCCAAGGAGTCCCCTGGAGTAGATGCAGTAGCTGCCTCTGTCCAAGTGACCACCTTGGCACCTGGGATACCTTAGTCTTGGGCTACTGTTGCCTTCATTCTTTATTCTGCCCCCTTTTAAGTACAGTCATTATCACTTAATGACGGGGCTATGTTTTGAGAAATGCATCATTAGGCAATTTCATGGTTGTTGGAACATCATAGAATGTACTTACACAGACCTAGATGCACAGCCTACTATACACCCAGGCTATTTGGTATGGCTTATTATTCCTAGGCTACAAACCTGTACAGCATGTTACTGTAGGCAATTGTAACACAATGGTAAGTATTTGTGTATCTAAATATAGAAAATGTACAGTAAAAATATGGTATTATAATCTTATGGTACCACTATCATATATGCAGTCTGTCATTGACCAAAATGTCATTAGTAGTACATGATTATATGTTCCTTTCTTGGAATTTGCCTTCTTTTGCCCTTTAAGCTGCCCTTGGTAATTTTAACCAAATTTCTGACACAGCTAGGCAGGAAGAGTCTATGGGATGAAATAGATACATTTCCCTGGGCAACATTCCCAGACTCTGCCCTGGGGCTGGGCATGGGAGGGGCTATGGATCACCCCCCTTTATTTCCCATAAAGGGGAAATGAGGCAGGGGTGCAGGCCGCCGGGGGGTAGTGCTGGCAGAGGCCTTAACCCTAAGTGCCAACCTCGCTAAGCATCAGGTTTGGCCTTACTAACAACCTTGGCTGTTGCCTCCGAAGTGAAGGCAGGTTGAAGGGGTGAGGATGGCCCTTTATATCAGTTGCCTCTAGGACAGGGTTATGGTGTTTCTGATTTGGCACAGTTTTAGAATTCCTGTGACTCTCATTTTATTGCCTAAGTTTCTCTCCCTTCTTCACATTTCACACACATACCTCTTATCCCAGACTCTTGTTTGTCAGAACCTCAACCTTAAAAACAAAACAAAACAAAAAAAACCTTGCACACACAAACAGAAACCCTTTGTTGGTATTCCCAACTGTGGAATTAGTTGTCATGGCAGTGGCTGCCCCCTCATGCACACACACCCCATCATTTGGGGCTACTGTCAGATTTTTTTTTTCCTTCCCTTTCTTAAACCGCAACAGCCAACACTGCTATTAACAAACTGTTAATATATCTTTATAGCCTCTCTTGGCAGTTTTTAACTTGATTACTTTTGCTTCTAACTTCAGCTACACTTAGTCGTGCCCCCATAAATAAAGCTAAGTTTATGAAGAGGATGGTGTAGGTTTGCTTTTAGTCTTATTTATTGTTGGATCCAATACAAAAATGAATAAAGAGCTTTGGGGGGTTATCTGAGCGTAACATGGGAATTGAGCTCTGTGGCTATAGGTACCTTAATTTTTTTTTCTGAGATTGTGATATTCCTATTCATTGTTTTGACTTTAGTTTAGAGGCTTTAACATACTCATTTTTAAAGAACTAAGTCTTGGTGAAGGCATAGGAGATTTGAGTATTTAATAATTATCCAAAAGTTTGATATCTTATCTAACTAGCTGGCTCCTGGACAATTATATAACACTCTTCTTTTTAAAATTAGACTATGTGAACATTAAGAACTGAATGGATTGGATGTGATTTTTATTTTTATGTTGTTAACATGCTGTGGAAAGCTATAGAATTTACTTGAACTTAGTGTGTTAAAGTCCTGGCTTTCTGAAACCTAAACCAAACACATTAGTTACCATTAACCCAGTGCTGTTGAAGAAAGCAGTGATTCTGGGCCCATGTTCTCCTCTCTGAAAACAAGGAAGCCCATCATCAGGACGAGACCCCCCGACACGCTGCAGGGATGGCAGGTGGCAGCCCAGCTGACTACCTGTAGGGGTGTCCCTGCTTCTGCCTTGGTCGATCCCCTTCCCCACCATCCCGGAGACTGGGAGTGTGCTGTGGAAAGGAACGGGGCCTTCCCTCTTCAACGCTGGCTTGATAGTCTCCCTCCTGATTCTTTCTAGCGCAGCTCCCTGGTTCTTTTAGGTCTCAGAGATGGGGCAACAGCTGTTATCACCAGACCTGGCCACTAGGGGCGTACTGATTTCCAGTGCCATGGTCAAAGGGCTGGGGAATAACCCGGATTCAGCCTCTTGCCAGCTGTGTGATTGGGCAAGTTCCCTGACTCCTGAGAGTCTCAGTTTTCTTCTTCATAAAATAGCGATACTCTGCTTCCATCAGATGTTGATTAAATGAGACAATGCTTGTGGGAATCCTTAATATAGTACTTGGCAGTAAGTAGTATGTACTCAAATCATCATCATTTTAATTATTAATATGCTAATAGATGATATGGAAAATTCTGCTTCCCTCCTATAGTTTTTGTCACATTGTGTTATAGTTTTTAAGAAGATGTTTCCAAAAACCTCTGGGAGAAAAAAAATCCCCCACCCCACTCCACCCCAGAAAAACAGAAAGGGATTTTTTAAAAATTAATTAATTAATTTTTTAAATTTCAGAATATCATGGGGCAGAAAGGGATTTTTAAAAATTGTAATAAAATACATATAACATAAAATTCACCTTTTTAACCATTTGCAAGAGTACAATTCAGTGACATTTAGTACATCCACAATGTTGTGCAACCATCACTACTGTCTAGTTCCAGAACATTTTCATCATCTCGAAAAGAAACCCTGTAGCCGTTAAGCAGTCCCCACCCAGGCCCAGTGACCACTAATTATTGGCCTTCTGTCTCTATGGATTTGCCAACTCTGGACTTTTCATGTGGAAACATACAACATATGGTCTTTTGTGTCTGGGTTCTTTCACTTAGCATAATATTTTTATGGTTCACCCATGTTATGGCATGTATCAATACTTCATTCCTTTTAATATCTGAATAATATTCCATTACATGGATTTACCAGATCTAGCTTATCCAATCATCAGTTGATAGACATTTAGGTTGTTTCTACCTTTGGCTATTCTGACTAACATTGTTATGAACATTGGTCTACAAGTTTTTGTTTGAACACCTGCTTTCAATTCTATTGGATCTATACCTAGGAAGTGAAATTGATGGGTCATATGGTAGTTGCAAGTTTAGTTTTTCAAGAAATTGCCAAACTGTTTTCCACCATGGCTGCACCATTTTACATTCCTACCAGCAATGTCTGAGGGTTCTAGTTTCTCCACACCTTTTCCAACACAAGTTCTCTTCCTTTTTAAGTTATTGTTATAGTTATAGTAGATGTGAAGTGGTGTCTCAATGTGGTCTGGGATTTTTTATAGTACTGATTTTGTATGTGTCTGGACTCAAATTTCCGTATTAATGTTCCTAAGCCTGTCATATCGCAAAGCTACATGAAAAACCACCTATACAAAATTTCCAGTAAGAGAAAGGTGTAAAGTGTCTTTTCCTTCTCAGCCTCTGCAGTAGCTAAGCATTATAGTAGCTCTATAGAGCTACAGTGTAGTGTGTTTAAGCCACTTACAGACAATCCATGGCTAGAGATGATGTCTAATGCCCCTGACCTTCTCTCTAATTCCTCTTTTTTTGGTTTTAGGCATTTCCTCTGGGTCACCCAAAATGCTTTCTAAACGTACTGGATAAGAGCTGAGCCACCTGCCTGCGTGGGACTTCTGTACTCTGGGCTCCACTGTCTTCTGATGGCATTTTGACCACGTCGAGGCCAAGTGACTAGCTGCTCATGATGAGTGATGGGAAGAACCTTGGTGTGTCCCAAAAATTGGTCTCACCTTCAAGGAGCACAAGTAGCTGCTCCTCCAAGCAGGGAAGTCGACAGGTAAAGTTTAACTCATACAAATTTTAAGATGCAAATTTAAATCGCCAAGTTTGCCAGTTAAAATATGCACATTTACTTGGGAAATCCTACTTCTCAGTTTAAGAGCATTTGCTTTCACTCATATGTATCTTAATTATATGAGGAGAGTAAATTCTAGATAATTTCAATTATGCAGCTTGCGTGCCTACCAGGTGGGAAGAACTGCATTTGGCTCTTTGTATTATTTTATTTAATCTTTGCAACTGCCCTCCAACATAGGTATTAATATCTCCATTTTCCCCATGAGGAAGCTGACTCACACTGACCAGGTTACTTGCCCAAGGACACACAGCTAGTAAGTAAGTAGTAGAGCAAAAAAATCAAAGATCAGTCTGTTCAGTTTCAGAGCCACACTTTCCTTTATACCCTGTTAACCAAAACAAATAAAAAAACCCTTAAACGATCACTTTTCCAGTAATTATTAATATAATATCCACCCCCTACTTCCTTCCCTTCACCAAACCTTTTATGGCAGCTTGTAACCACAGACTGCCCTGTTAGTAACTTTGAGTATTACCTGCTTTATTTCTCTAGTGGATAAGGGAATCTAATCAATAGGAAAGTGGTCAAAAGAATTAAGTAGGAGGAAGAAAGAAGTGAGACAAAGGACTTAAAAATTAACTCCTAAGTAACTGTCAGTTAATTATATGTTGTTTCTTAGTTTCCTTTCTAATAAATCTCTATTGGCAGAATTTGCTGGTTTTGGATCAATGGCAGTAAATGCATATTAGTCTTTATAATTCTTCCTCCTTCTGTTAGACAGAGAGTGGGCTGTCAAAAGCTGAATTTATAACTGAAGTGGTCAAGGAGCCTTTTCAGTACCTGCTGGCTCTGTTGGCATTGCCTTGCCCCCCGGGAAGTACCGGCCTGGGAATTCACCCAGAGTTCCTTGGTTCCAGATTTGGAAGCAACACTTAAACGACCTCCCACCTCAGGCACGTCCACACATTTATGACACATCATCACGAGGGTCTCTCCATTTGAAAGTTGCCTGGGACAGGGAGCTTGCTGCCCGTGAATGTATCACTCTAGGCAAATTAGATTTTGCCACAGGCCTGGCATTTGGGAAGCCCTCCAAGATCTCCTCTAAGGAGAATTTTGTCAGCACTGTCATCACTTCCTTCTGTGATTAAAAAAAAAAAAATGACTAAAATTAGTTATAGGCTAATGCATCATGAGTCCCTGGAGTTCGGTTTTCAAGAGGGTAACTATGCTTGCCCTCTTTGTCAGCTTTCCTCATGGTATTTTTCTTCCTAAGCCAAAATTCTGGTTGCGATTAGAGCAGAATGTGCAATTTCCCCCACCCACCCCGTCCCCTTTTGTACCTATAGCATGTATTGCTATGCTCTTTCGATAAAGGGACAGAACATGACTCATTTAAGTATAATAGAAAGTGGGATAACACCATAGGAATTGGAGTAGTTCAGTGAAGTTCTCAGGTCAAATAGTCAAGCAACTTTTTTCAACGTGTTATTTGAAATTGATTAGGTTTTCACAAAGATTTTTTTTGAGGTTACATCACACAGGGTAAGAGGAATGTGTTTGATGCTTCAACTTTTTTCTGACTTTGAATCCCTTGGTCAGTCATCCAATGGTCATCTTTTATATTTAGGATCGCCCACTTTAATATGTATGTAATGTTTCTTTGTAAATGTAAACACTCATTAATTTTTCCTCTGTGGAGAATTTAATAAGTTTATTTCAGCTTTAGCCTGAAATGAGTTGTAAAGCCCGTGTTTAATTTTCAGGGACCATCTGCTTTCCTATCCTTCTGTTAAAGGAAGGTATTCTGTTCCAGGGGAGGCTTAGCATTTCCATCCACGTGGTCCACCTTGGCAGCTCGTGTCCATTCCGCCTTTGCAAACTGGCCCAAGATTGTGTTTCAGTCTTTAAAGGTGCTGCAGAAGTGCAGGAGCCTTGCAAGCTCTCATTGCACAGCTCTTAGGGAACACAGCCACATCTGGTGGTCTCTCGGTTGCTAAATATAGGGATGACACTGTGTTTCCAGTCACATCACTGGAAAGTACAAGTTAAACATTTAGAACCTCAAGATTTACATAGTAAGAAATTTAATTTGAGGAATATTAAAATATAACTAAAGATAATCTGTGCAAATAAAACTCCTTGTTTTTAAAACTCCAGTTTAAAATCATTTTCAAGTTGCTCTGTTCTTTTCCTTTCCTCTGGAGAGGACACAGCTGATGTTGATTTTATTGGCCATCTTTCTTAGTAATAGTTTTTCTCATGTGCTTTGGAATTATGGCTTAGAACCTCACCTTGAGTTTGATTCCCACATGTTCTTTCTCTGCACTCACCCCGACCCATCTAGGGGTTTACTGTTGCCTACTTCCTACCTCCAAGAACCCCAGTGCAGAGCCACGTCTTATATTTGCAGGTAGGGGCTTCTATGATCCATGATGATGTTGGAATATCCAAGATCCACCACCAGGCCAGCCGGCAGCATGGCCCAGCTCCTGGTTGTGAGGCTGTGCCTGCATCCTCTCACCTCCCAGGGCAGACAGATTTTTACAGCTCCCTTTCATTGTGGTGTGGAAGCTTCCTCCTGCATGTTCTCTGATTTCCAACAGTGAGCCTGGTTCAGGTCCTAGCCTTTTCCTGGGAACGTTCTTAGCCCCATTAGCCCACAGAAGTAGACTGATGGACACCTCTGCCTACAGTATACTTTACATTTCTGTTTGGTTTCTGATTCATGGAGATATTTAATCTTTTTTTTTCCTGCCATATTCTTTTTTTCCCCAGCTTTATTGAGGTATAAATGACAAATAAAAATTGTATATATTTATGGTATACAACATAATATGTCCACATTGTGAAATGATTACCACAATCAAATTAATTAACATATCTATCTCCTCACATAGTTATCTTTTTGTGTATGTGTGGTAAGAACATTTAAGATTGACTGTTGTGGCAAATTTCAAGTATGCAATACAGTATTATTAACTATCGTCACCATGCTGTACATTAGATCTCCAGTACTTATTTATCCTGAGTAGCTGAGAGTTTGTACTTTTGACTAACATCTCCCATTTCCCCCACCCCCCGCCACTGGTAACCACCATTCTGCTCTCTGCTTCTATGAGTTCTGCTTTTTAGTTTCAACATATAAGTGAGATCATTCGATATTTGTCTTTCTGTATCTGGCTTATTTCACTTAGCATAATGCCCAGGTTCATCTATGTTATTGCAAATGACAGGTTTATCTTTTTTAAGACTGAATAATATTCCATTGTGTATGTGTGTGTGTGTATATATAATATATATATATATATACACACACCGCATTTTCTTTGGAGATATTTAATCTTGTTTTTTATCACACAGACAAAAAAGAGCCCTACATATATTTTTGTATATTTTTGCTATGTTTGGAGGGTGGGGCGCAGTAGGGAAGGGATACTAAATGCATAAACCTAAAACACCGTCTTGGCTGCAAGACTTGGTCTTCTTAAGTCATTTTCGCTTAAATTCTCACCCAGTGTTTCCAGGTGACATTGAGAGTCTCTGTACTCCAGCCACACTGGCTTTCTTTTGGTTCCTGGAACTGAATTTGCCTTTGTCTGTGTTTCTTGAACTGAACTTGGATTTGAACTTGGCCTTCCCATCCCAGACCTACTCAGATGAACTCTCAGGGAGCTATGCATTTGTGTGTAGCTGCTCCCCTATCTGTATGTCTATGCTAACAGAACTTGCTTCCTTGAAGGAGAAAATGATTGAGACCTGGGTGTTAATTGTGATCTGTGTTGTCACTTTTACATCTGACCTAAAACAAAGTGTACAACTTAGGGCCATGAAAACCCTAGGAGAAGGGTTCTACCATCTTTTAATTTAAATACTGGGGCTTTTAGGATTTTAAAAACAGTATGCTGCACTTTCTCAGTATAGAAACAACCTGTAAATAAAATTTTATCAAGATAGTTTTGGGAGAAAGATATGCATGGTGATTAGAACTTGAACTCTCCAATCTTGGTTCCACCCATTAATTGGTTCTGTGACCTTAAACTCTCTAAACCTTGGTTTTTTCATAATAAAATAAGAATAAGAATAGTTCTTTTCTCATAGGATTGTTGTAAGGATTAAAAGAAAAGCACTTAACCCAGGGTCAGATTAATGGTAGGTGCTGAGTAAATATAAACATTCGTTTTTATCATTATAGTTAATATTAATTAGAACTCCATATATGTGAAAGGTCTGAATGCTCACAGTAAATAATTCTGCCTTTGTTTTCCCCAAAAACTTTTGTAGGCATCATGCATGTACCCACCCATACCTCTTTAAAATTATACAAAAGCCAACAAAAACATATGCTGTACGTGTGAATATGTACTTTTAAAATAAAAAGTGCCTTACTTTACACATTAACATGATGCTTTTGTGAGGAATGTAATAGGATGTTTAATAATTGGGCTACATTTGATATCTTTAACACCTGGTATAACCTGGACCTAAAACAAGTGAAAAAAGTTGGTGAATTCTCACCCTGTTTTGTTCTATTCTACTGGGCCTTGTCCTTGCATGGATGGTAAATGATTTTCACCTCTCACCCCCATGCCAGCATCCATCTGTTGGTAGTAGCTGCCAGAGCATAGTGTTAAAAAGAACTCTGCAAGTAAGTCTGGATTCGGGGGGAAAGAGTACTATGTTTTTAGCTGTGACTTATGGGCATAAGGCAGTGAGAGCAGTAGTGTGGGTGCCACGTTTGTCACCCCTTAGTGATGGGGAAAGTTGAAATCAAGAGCTCTCTGCCGCAATCTTTGTATTTTGCAATTAGACAAACTTCAGGCAAGTGAAGTTTGTCTCAGTTCTCCATCCACTAAATGAAGAAAAGATTTCCCTCCCGCTTTCTTCCCCAGAATGTGGTGAGGGAAAATTGAGTGTTTTCACTGACTAAAAGATGTTGAAGCTCTTTGGATAAAAGTCCTCAGTAAATTTAAGAAACTGGTACAATTACAGATGAGCTGCTCGTTCTGGCATTTACTTTGGCTGGTTCCAGAGCCAGAACTGAGATGGTCTTGTTTCAAGCACCCTGACACTCTGCAGAAGAAATGGGTCTCTTTGAAGTAGACCACTTTTCAGATATGGTGCCTTCACCATATAGAAATCTATTTTTTTAGTAGGAAATTGCCAACTGAAAGGACCCAGCTTATACAAAAAATAGGTTGTTGGTTCCTTCTGTCTTGATCATGACCTATTATTTGTGGGGTTCTCAGTTGATCTTGTTGTCAATGTTCTTCCCCATCCTAGGCTTTGGCTCAGCTGATCCTTTAGCTGGACTGATGCATATGAAACCATACTGCCCTTTTGAATTTTGTGATTTCCTTGGCCAGAATCTTCATTTATTGCTGTAAAACTTTTAAAATAATTTTTATAAAAGTAGTATATGCTCATTATAGGTCATTTACAAGGTAAATGTGAGTTGTAATACTTTAATGAATTTACTTTTAAATGGCTGATGATAGGTCAAATAAAATGAAGCCTGAGAATGACTGTGGGTTGTGGAGGGCCTTGGTGTCAAGTGGTTTCCTTGCAGTGCTGTGGGGGAAAGGCTGGTTAGAGTCAATTCGTGAGAGACTAGGAACAGAGAATAGAACACCCCAATTCCACCAGGCCCCCAGATAGGATTTGATAGAGCCCTTCACAGATGTTCTGCCTTGGAACCTTGAGCTTGGCTAACCCCATGCTTAACACTGCAGTCCTCTTGCCCATGTGGTCAACTCTTTTGATTAATTCATTGATTAAAGAATATGCGGTTCTTTGAGTACTGGGTCCTGTTTACACATCTTTTTTATCTCTCACAGCACCCAGCACAGGGCTTTGCATGTGGAAGATACAAATTATTGTTCAAATTATTGGACTGAATTTATTGAACACCAGCAGCAAATATTCTTCTGTCGGGGTAGGTTAGAATGTATGGCCAGATATATATTGGGAGCACGTGGGGGCAAAAAGCCCACAAATTCTTAAGCTCCCCCACTCCAGGGACATATGTGAGGATCTGTTTAAAAAAAAAATGAAGAAGGACCTCTCCATTAAGTTTATTCTGGCAAATGATGAAATCCATAAATGTTCTTCTATGCCTGTGGTCTGTGAAGGAATTACTCTATTGAAAATGTGGAACAAAAGTAAACACTATTGAAATTGACCAGTGTTCGCATCGGCTTTGCTTTTTGCCTGCTGGGTGACCTTGCCATATTATTTAATGCCTCTGAGTCTCAGCTTTTTAGCTGTGAGATGTCAATAATTGTGCTTACTTTTGAGAACTAAATGAAATAATATATATGAAGCACCTGGGCTGGGCTAGCACATGTGAGCCATTCAGTAAGTGCAGATTAAATGAATGAACAAACCATACAGTTGCTAGGTAGAAAGATTACTATTCACAGAGCTCTGTAGATATATTAAGTGGGTCGAAGGATATCTAAGTGGGAGGGAGAATTGCTATTTAAAAACCTGTAAAATATGAGTAATTGCAGTTTCTTCATCTTTTTCCCACTGCCCCCTTACATTTCCTTCCTAGAACTCTCAAAGTAACACATTTCAGAGGCCAGATTGAGCTAGATGAAGATGAATGAATATATTTTGTCTTTATTGAAAGAGTCCTATAGCCCTCAGTTTTATTTCTTCAACCGGTATCTATTAAGAATCTATTATTAAAAGGCCCTGAGCAGGGAGTTGTGACGCTGTGATGCTATGACAGCCAAACAGTCCATCATGAATAAGAAATCAACTCTGATTGGGAAGACTATGGGTGGTAAAGAGAGCACAGCCTCCATTCTTTTCTTTACACGTTGTTAGCATTTTGCGTGAAAGTCAGAAATCAGAAAGAGAATCCTGCCAAAATAATTGACAAGTGCTTCACTCATGATCGCAGGGGATTTGAAATGGAGAGATCTATTGCTAGGTGAGTCCCCATACAATTATGCAGTTCACTCTCGTCACCCTGCTGTCTCTGGGCTAATCTAAGGTGGCTTGAGCTCTCCCAGGGTCACCTGATGAGAGTTTATTTATGCAGGCTATTAGATTATGCTGCCTTCCAGAGAGCCCAGCCTGGGCTCAGTGCCAGAACCCATAAGATAGGTGAGTTTAATGGGGGTGAATATGCCAAGGAGAGAAAAGTGAATTAAAGCTATAATGTTCAGGTGTTTATAATTTCAGCTACCTGGGTATTGAAAATGCTTAGTTCCATTTATTTCTTTTAATTTATCAAGTCTTTAGAGATACTGAGATTTACCAGCTGCCTTTTGTAAGTATGGGCTGAATGAACACCACTGGAAAGACCAGTCTAGGAGGAGGGGCCTCGGGAATGTCAGGATTGTGTCACATTGTTCTATGATGGTCATAAAAGATGCAGGCAGGGAGCACAAAATCTGGAGCCAGATGGCCTGAGTTTGAATCTTGGGTTGTTTATAAGGTGTCTGACCTTGTGCAAGTTATATACCCACTCTGTGCCTTGGTTTCTTATGAGGTTCAAATTGCTTAGTTAGAAGAGAGTCTGCGCATACGAAGTGCCATGTAGGTGTTTGACAACTAAACGTTCACCATCTGTGAGCAGGGGAGTTCCAGGGGCCCTCAAGCAGTACTACAGCCCCTTCCCTGCTCCATCCTTCCAGCGGTGAGGCAGGCGGCACCCACTGTGCCGGGGAAGACTGCTTGGCTTCTGTCTAGGCTGCTCTGAGAGGAAGGGTCGGTAAGGGACACTAGAAGTTAAAACTATCCAATAACATCTTTACAGCTCATAATATTCATTCATGCTGTGCTTTGGAGTCCCAAAGTAACCCAGTGAGGTCTGTGTTGTTTTCTCCACTGTAGAAAGAAAATATGACCCAAAGGTATGAACTGACTTGTTCAGAGTCACATGGCTAAGAAGTGGTAGGGGACCAGGCTTACCGTCTGTTTGGAGGGCACTGGGTTTCTTTAGATGCTAGAAGCCTTCTTCAGAAGTTAATTCAAGTTCTATGTGCCTTCTGTACCAATGATGGTTATTTAAACAAGCCTCCATCAGCCACCAACTCTGTGAATGCGGGACCAAGAATAACATGGTGAGTGAAGCAGACTTGCTGACCCCCGTTTGCCTGGAACTATTTTATTCTGGTGGGCCCAATAGAGAAAAATCATTAACTATATATTTCTTAGAGTTTAGTTTTCCAGATTCTCATTTTCTGGACTTTTACTTTGCCTTACTGCTGACCTTTTAGCCATACCAATGGTTGTGACATTATACCCTGAAGGCAGGAAGGGCAAAGAAATTAGACTCAATTCTCAGGATATTTCCACTCTGAGTAAGCCTTATGAAGAAGGAAACAAACATTTGATATCAGAAGAGGTCACTGTCACGGTGACCTTTATTAAAAGGATTTGTTCTGTAAAATTTGGATTCAGTCAAAAGGCCACACTCAAGGATCCAGAAGGCCACATGTGGCCCTAAGGCCTCAGGTTCCCCACCCCTGCGTGGGGGCTTCTTTGTTCTTCTCCATGTCCACAAATGACAGGCTGTCAGCTACCCTCCACACTCTGAAGAGCAGGACAAAGTGAACTCTTAATACTTCTGGAAGTTGCTGAACTGTCTGTACTATTCGGCAATTCCAGAACAAGCCCAGCAAGTATATTTGAGTGGGTTTTAGAACTATTACTTTGATTAAAAACTACATGGGATGCCTTAAGAAAATAAATGTATTTATTTATTGTTGCCAGTGGCCAAACTGCAGGAGACAGGGAGGCAGAAACCTGGCCCAGATGTTTTGGTTGAGAGTACAACTTACCAGCTATGCAGATACTGGATGCATCTGACTCAACAACAGTTCTTTCCTGGGCAGGGGAAAGTCTACTAAAGTAATTTGATGATGTTAAAATACTAAAGGCCCAGAAGTGACATGTAAGAAGTAGGACAGGAAAACCAGAAGACTTCCCTAGGATAATCTGACATCCCTGTAAGCCTCCACCATGGCCCTACGGTCAAGTACAGCTGTGTTTCTCTCTGCACCTGTACACAAGCTGCATCACAATAAAATCACCTCCTCTCTGTTCCTACTCCAGATGAGTCACTTTCCTGGCACATGCCTGGCCTAGTGGTCCCTCTTGCCCTGTGTAGTGGGCACATCTGAATCCCAGAACCTGTTTGGGAAAAGGGCCTTTGAAGATGCAATTAATTTAGGGATGTTGCAATGAGGAGGGCATCTGGGATTATCCAGGTGGGCCCTAAATTTATTGACAAATGTCCTTATAAGAAACACACAGGGGAGAAGACAGACCCAGAGGAGAAGGTGATGTGATGATGGAGGCAGAGATTGGAGTGATGGAGCTATAAGCCAAGGAATGCCAGGGAATGGCAGCAGCCACCAGAAATGGGAAGAGGCAAGGAATGAATTCTCCCTTAGAGCCTCTGGAGCAAGCATGTCCCTGCCAACACCTTGATTTTGGACTTCTAGCCTCCACAGCTGTTGAAAATAAATTTCTATTGTTTTAAGCCACCACATTTGTGGTAATTCATCAGGGTAGCCTCGGGAAACTAATAAGCTCTGCTTCTTGCTGTGTGTCAGCTTTTCTGCGTGTCCCAGCTCATGTCCTTAATCATAGCCAGGTGGATCTAGGCCTTGGTGATTGTGCCTACCTGAGCTGCAGTGGGTTGGTTTGAATCTTCCATTTGGCATTTACAGATTTTCAACCTTGTGATGTGTCTTTATTTTTAACGTATGTTAACTTCTTGAGGGCCAGCACTTGGTTTTACATCTTTGCATCTCTAGTTCCTAGTGATGAGATTTAGACCTTTGAGTAGGGGCTAAGGAGAAGCTTAGTTACAGACGGGACTAGAACATGCTTAGCACTAAAGTTGTTCCTTCTTTTATTGGTAAGGTTATCTGGGATCTTAATCTGTCACTAGTTTCTCATTATGAGAAGCAGTTATTCTTGTGTAGTATTGTGAAAAAAATTCACTGCTGATTTGGATCAAGGATAAGGAAGAGTTTATTGTGCTAAATTTCTGCCACCTACTCCTGTGATTCTAATCATACATGCATTAATTAGCTGGATGTGTCTCTGATTGCAAATTTCAGTTGGCTCTGGAAAAAATGGCTTTGAGCACACTGTAAGAGAAAACCCTGTTATCAGCTAGCAGCATCCAGCAATGGGGAATGGGGTGGTGTGGTTTTTTTCTTTTTTTGTCGTCTTTTTTTTTTTTTTTTTTTTTTGAGACAGGGTCTTGCTCTGTTCCCTGGGCTAGAGTGCAGTGATGTCTTCATAGCTTATTGCAGTGCAACCTCAAACTCCTGGGCTCAAGTGATTCTCCTGCCTCAGCCTCCCAAGTAGCTGGGACTACAGGTGTGTGCCACTATGTCTGGCTAATTTTTCTGTTTTTTTTTTTAGAGATGAGGCCTTGCTATGTTGCCCAGGCTGGTCTCAAACTCCTGGCCTCAAGCAGTCCTCCCACCTTGGCCTCCCAAAGTGCTGTGATTACAGGTGTGAGCCACTGCACCGGCCTGTTTTTTTTTTTTTTTTTTTTAATTAAAAGCTAATAAAGGTAAAATGTTAAAACAGAGCTGGAAGATATAAAGTAAAGAGCAAAAATATCCCCACCTTCTCACCTCTGGCCCCCATGCCATTCACACAGGAGTCTGGCTTGGAGATTTTCCTGCATTCCCACATGGTATGTGCCCATGTGTGGTGAGTTAGCCTTGAACCTCCTCCACAAGGCCATCTGCTGCTGTGGACACAAGCACTTCTTAGGAAAGAGGTCACAGAAGGGCACTGAGTTGGAGTCAACAGGCCTGCGTCCTGGTCCTCAGAAGGCCCTCGCTCATTTCTGTGGTCCTGAGTACACAAGATGTGGCCTTACTCACATCTCTAAAAATGAAAGAGCTGGGTAGATGACGTCCCCATTCGCTTTCAAACTGAGATTTGACCTTGACTCTGTGGGGGAAAGCCAATCATTACAGTATATCCTGAAAGAAAAAAAAAAAAAGCCCAGAAGAGACCCTTGAGTCTTTTGGGTGGACAGAACTGTCCTGTCTTCACTGCTAAGACACGTGCAGGGCACGTGGAACGCAGGGACATGCTGTCAGAGACAGGCTTGTTCTGCTCGGGGAGAGAGCAGTGCTGGGGGTGAGGGGTGGGATTGGTGGGGGCGTAGGTGGCCCTGGATGGCCTCAGCTGAGTGCTCGTTTACTTCTAGATGGTCTTGTCCAGAGCATCCATTCAGCTGCGAGGTTCTGCCTGTGATCACCAGACTCAGTCCTCAAATGGGTTCTACCTCTTACTGGTTTGTGATCTTGGGCAAATGACTTGGGAGCTCAGTTTTCTCATCTATAAAATGAGGGTAATAATACTTTCATTATAGAATCACTATAAGGCACACAGTATTTTAAAAAAAGTATCTGTTATTTTTATCACTATAACCACTTCCATAATAGCAACTGTAAAACACCACTACTGCATGGTGGGCTGCATGGTCAGAGCACACTGACATTTATGGGTTGCATGTCTTCGTCTTTAACAGTAGCTACAGCTCTTAAGAAGTCTCTGTTTACAAAGCAGAGCATTATGAGGAAAGAAAAGTGCATAGAAGATGCTGTCCATAGCCTTAAGGGGCTTGATACAATTAGGGCAATATTTAACAAATATTAAAAAAGTGTCAAATTAATTGCAGCCATAGATGTTGAGTGAGTGATCGACAAGGTAGGTGTAGTCATTGTATGTGTGTTGAAATGTTTTTATTAATACTATTTTAATTGTACATCCATCAGTGGTCAGTACAGTCGGAAAGCATTTTTCTCTTATTTGGAAACTCAAGATGGGAATGACCTCAGGTGGAGCCACCGACAGAGCTGAAAGCTCTCATGTTTTTGTCTCCCCATTGTCAGTATGAACTGCTAGCAAGACCTCCTTTTCCCTCCCTCCCATGCTTTCCCAAGGGGTCACTGCCAAGACTGGGTGAATATTCTCCCATTATCTAACTCTACGTAATTAAGGCAACAGTGTTTTTAGTGTGTGGCTAGCCAAGTAACAGGACTTGAAACATTTTGGGGCCTGAATCACCTGGTTGGTGAGCTGCATCCCTGTGTGAGGGGAGAGGAAGGATGTTGACGGCTGGCAGCTGGTGACTGCCACTCTCGTGTGGCCATCAGAATCCGAGTGGGCACTTCAGTGGTCAGTCTCCTTTTTCTTTAATTTTCTCACTTATTTCCTAAAGTGAGAAGGGATTGTACCTGAGGTTACGAGGCAGAAGCTAATGTTGCTGTTTAATATGACATGAGTTTGTGATAGAAGGTTTAGAAAGGACCTCAGAGCTCACTTATTCTGACCTCCCTCATGGGAGGTCCCAAGACCTTCTTGGGATGCCCTCTGGGGTGTCTGCCGCGTAGCCATCAGCCTCTGACAGAGCACTCCAGAGACTAGGGAATTTGCTCTTTCATAGAGCAGCCATGTCATTTTTGTCATTTTTTCATAGCACTGATTATTAAATAATCAGACAATCCATCTTTTATGGGGAGCTGGGATTCAGGTCCTTTTAGTCCTACCCGTGGGTCCTGGTTTTGCCCTCAGCGTCTGTCAAGTCAAACCCCTGTTCTTCAAGACAGCCTGGTCTCCTGGACGTGGTTGCTCTCAGTGAGCTTTTGGTGCAGCAGCCTCATCTGTACTGGTGCAGAATCTCAGGCCTCCCCCTGACGTATTGAAGCGAAATCTGCATTTTTACAGATCCCCAGGTGATTGACGTGCACATCACAGTTGGAGCACTGAATGAGATCTTATACACCACCCTTCCCCCAACTAATTTTTTCTTTTTTTAATTGCTATTGCAATCAGGCCTGCTGGTGCTCAAAAACTCTTAGTTGAGAAAGAAACATTTCACAAGAAGCAACAACTCCAACTCTCAGTGATTAAAATATAAGTACGGAATTGGTCTGACATCAATTAAAGCTGTCATTCTATTAATTGGAAATCTATTGACAAGCATTGCCAGTGTCCCTAGTGCAATCATAAAAGGTAATATTAATGATCTTTAGCCTTTCTTGGTAGGCTGTCAAAGATCACAAATGCCTTTAAAATCGTTAAAGACTGATTAAATTATGCTCTATGTGATTTAATGCCTGGTATCGCCTTGAGATTTTCAAAAACCTGATAAACAGACAAAATAAGTGGTTAGAACAACCCACTCTCCAGCCACTCTCCAGGCAGCCATAAAATTTCCTTCCCCAACGCTTTTCAGCTGCAGGAAGAATGAAAGTTTAAATCGTTTTCTATTTCTGACATCACTGCAAGGGCAGTGACTGAGGATTCAGCATTTGAAAGGTGCCTGGAAGATGTACACCATGGAAACAGCTGTGCTGGGGGGAAGTGCTTTCCATTCGTGCACTCAGCAATATGGAAATGAACTTGGTCAGCTCATGAGCATGAGTAAATGCTTAGCTGCCTTTCCAACCACAAAGCAGCTTTCTATCTTTGGCACATTTTAGACATTCAGTAAAACAGACTGAATTTAACGCCAGATGACAGTGCCAGACTGTCTTTGGTTAAACTCAAGCAAAAACCTTAAGAAGCCACTTCCCCCAGCCCCTGCCATGTTTCTCTCTCCATCTGATATTCATGGTGACCTTTAAGCCTGACACCCTGTAGGATGGGACATCAGCCCAGCATGCTGGGCTAAGTGAGCAGGGCCTTGATCTCCCCAGGGGCCCAAGTCCACCATACTGTATTTCTCAGGATATTCAGCTCAAGGCACATACCCTACTCCCAAGTCACTGGGTACATGGAGGACAGCAAGAGTCACTGCCTGAGACCTGGTCCCTTGAGCCAAGAGAAACCAGCTTCTCTCTTTCTTTTCTGTCATGAGTAACAATTTACTCTAATCCAGCACACATTATTAAAGTCCCACACCCTGAGGGTTTTGCGGGGGGGCTTTTTATACCCCACTTGCTCTGAAGACTCATTAAATAAATATTTATTTAGGGCCCCTATTTCCTAGGTAATAGATAAGACACAGACCCTATCCTCACTGAACCCACATTCTAGCTTGAGAGGCAGACAAGGCCAGGGAGGTTTGTGTTAGTGCTGACTGTCATCAGGGAGGGAGAGAATTTCTGCCTGGAGCAGGAGGTTTGGGCTAAATGAGAATTCACCAGGCTGTGGGGTTGATGGGGCAGGCATTCCAGATATGAAAAAGCGAACGAGCAAGGACTTGGCAGTGTTAAAATGCACAGGCTAATTTCCCATCCCTGTTTGGTGCGACTACAGGATAGGAAACGTGGTAGCTCTGAGCAGGGTCACAGACCTCCATCCACACGGCACTGCTTCCTAACTCCTGGTTGTTTCAGGGTCTTGGCCACTTCGTGGGTCTACCCACTGATACCTCCCTGGCCCATGGGATTTGCTCTTTGTTCATCATCAGAATTTACATATTTAAACTACAGTAAAAATACAATATGCTATAATATGCAGCAGAATGATTAAAAATGTAGGTTCTGCAGTCAAGTGGCTTTACCATTTGGTAGCTTTATAACATCAGGGAAATTATCCACATTTAAAAATAAGGATACTAATAAGTCCGATCTTGAAAGGTTGTACAAAGATTAAGCATGAGAATGTAAGTATGGTGTTTAGCATGCTGTTTGACATAAAGAAGATGCTTAATAAATATTAGCTATTATAATTACTTTATTAATTCTTTCAGCATATTTATTAATATCACTATTTTAAGTTGTGAACAAGGCAGAAAAAGTTCCTGCTTTCACGGAGCTAGAAAGTGTTCTCCAGTCATTTTATATTACTATTGTTTATAGTGTTGTATTTATATATTATTTCAATTGACCCTACTGGATAGTATTTCCTGAGGCACTATTCTTTTGTGTTCTAAATGGCACGCTGTACAGAATTGTGGATACAGCTTAATACTTCCTTGTAAGCCAACTCCCCTGTGCCATTTACTTGGTTTGAGACTCCAACAATTAATAAACCAGGAGAATTCTCTTAGTACCTACTATATACTTAGTCTTTGCTGGGGTTCTAAGCAAGCTGAAAAGATAATCCCTATGATGATTTGGGAAGAAAAGACCAAAGCATTGGAGATAAAAATGAAAAAAAAAATCACAAGTTAATTAAATGCTAAATTATCTGGTAATGGACCATAATACTACTGTAATTTACAGGAATATATGACTGATGTGGTTTGGATTATTTAGGAATTTTGTGGAAGAAGGTAGAAACTGAACTAAAATCCTGAAGAGTTTTCACGGGTGGAAAAGATCAATAGAAGATTTGGGGAGGTTGGAACAACATAAGTAAATCACTGAAGTGGAAGTGAAGACAAACATTATGTCATCTGCATTTTTATATTGTGTGAAGGATAGGACCTGTGGGCCCTGTGAATGGTTATTGACTATAGTAGAAGTGGAGAATCAGTGGGTGAGAGCCTGGGTTAGGTGATGGCTGGGGAACAGAGAGGAAGGAACAGAGAAAATACACATTTTGAAGATGAAACCAACAGGACTTACTTATAAGAAAAAATTAAAGCCCTTACAATTTTCAAAGTGATTTCACCTACACTGCATCCTGGCCTGGTATTCTTTCTCACAACAGTACGGAGAATTTGTGCCAGGATCATCGGTGGTTCCTACCCCATCATCCAGTGTCCCCTTATTATGAACAATATTTTAATGATGACTTTACTCTCCTCAAATGAATTTGCTATTAATTTAATATATTTAACACATAATTTTGAAAACATCAACATCGTGCTTTACTGTAACATAAAGGAAAATTCAAAGAATATGGTTAATATTAAAACATATATTTCAATATGTAAAAGGCCAGACATGACTACACTGGAAGACATAATGAAGTGGCCAGATAAACCTATACATAGAAAGCAACAGCTATTGAATGCAGGCGATACAGGTGTGTTGTGTTAATAACTCAAATGGCAGGGCCTTCAGCAATGTTTTTCTCTAAAATGGTGGGCAACACTTGGTAAAGTTCCAAAAAGAACTGAGTCTTCCCTTGGTTATTCAGTACTTGCATTCCCAAGAATTCAGAGTGTAAAAAGCCATGCAAAAATACTTCAATATATGTGTGAAATAGAGTTCAGTACACTCAAGTGATTTTAAGCACATTTTTACCTACAAAAATACCTATTAGCACTTTGGAAAGTCAGGATGTGGGACAGCTTTTTCATTGTGCAAGACTGAGGCATTGCAGGACATCTAACTTTCCTGGCTCCCAGCCATTAGATGCCAGAGACATCCCGCTATCATTGGGACAACCAAAAGTGCCCCCAAGATTCCATGTGTCTCCAAGGGAGTAGTGCCAGTGCCACTGAGAACCACCACTGGATGTTGGCTCTCAGGTTTCAGCCTCATGACTCAAGGGCAGTGACAGACAGGGAAGTTGGGAGGGAGAAGATTTGGATGTTGAGTCCAGAAAAGGAGTTGGCTGTGCTGCCTTCTTCCTCGGTCAACGAGAGCCTTCACTTTCTTAAATACTTCAAATCTAGCTTTTCCAACCTGGAAACAGTTTAAAGTTCTGAACCCAGGTAGAAGATCAAATGAGGAAAACATGACATTTTGTAGGAAAAAAATTTCAAATCCTTTTTTGCTTAGGGGCCAACAAGCCCACTCTAATTCCCTGTCTTCCATGTTGGCTCATTGGTAGGAATGTACTGTGTCTCTAGCATTCAGGAGAAATCTAGTTCAAACATGAATCCTTGAAACAGTTTTGAGATTTAATTCTTGTTTTCCTTTATACTACAGGAATGATCTCATCTATTTTTTTTTCAGTTTTGTAAAGTATGCAATAACCTCTAATCCCTCTTGGCATTTGCATGGTACACAGTTGAAGGTATTGAGCAGATGTGCATGATTGTTTAGTATTAGTGCTCAGCAGGTTGCTTCTGCTTGGGAGTCTAAAAACTAATCAAAAGGGCTTGATCCACTTAGAATGCTTTCTAGAGGATTTTAAGCCTTGGATTTTTATTTAACAATGACAACAACACACACCCCCCTCTTTCATATGAGTGTGTTGTATCTAATTTGTAAAATGTCATTTGGCCCAAAGATACTGGGCACACTTCAATTGCATGCCAATTTATGATATTCCAAGGATATAAATCTGTTTGCAGCCTTATTCCAGGACTAAGTTTATTCATTTGTTGATCAGAGGCTGTCACAGGACAGCAGGTGAGGAAATCAGAAGTAAACTGGACCCTTTACACTCTCAAGGAGCCTGTTGTCCAATAGGGATGATAAAACCTCATGTATATTATCATAAACAAGTGGTGAATCTTTGGAAAATAAGGTGGAAAACTGATGGAATCTCTAGGGATGAAATAGTACTTTCCTCTGGAGAAGGTGGAATTTTTAACTTGAGGACCTTAAAGATTCATTAACATTTAGACAGGTAAAATACTTTAAATTTTGAGGAATGGCTTTCTGAACTAAAATAAATTTGAGCAGGATTTTTTTGTGTTTTTAAGTGATGGGAAGTGTTACTTAATAGTATGCATTCTCCATTTATTGTCTGATTGGAATTAAGTGACTTTGAATAATTGGTAATAATTATAAAGAAGTCTCATTCAACATTACTACCTTTCTGGAAAAAAAAAAGTCCTCAAATTGAAAAGCTGAATCTTTTTTCTAAGCTTTGCATTGAAGAAATCTCTTTCACAACTCCACATCTTGGGATGCTACTGTGATATTTCAAAACTCTGGAATATACCTTTAACTCCATTCACGGTAAGTGCCATCAGAAAGAAGACAGGTTTGTCAGGATCATTATATAAAGAGTTCAGCTGCTAAAGTAGGAAAGGGTTCTTGTTACCAGGTGGGTCCCATGTATTGAACTTGAGAATAACATAGAAATTGAGCCAGAGCTACCCAGGACTCCCTGCGGTTTCCATGCCCTCCCCATTAGACTGCCTGTATCCCAGGACTTGAGTCTAACTACCTTATGCTCCCTGGTGCCGGTCCAGACTTACTATCTATCTCCCAGTACTTTTGGTGTTTAAAATTTGACTCAGAGCAAATTAGTCAATGTGAAATTTTGGCCAAAATGTCATGCTTGTCAAAACTTAATTACTCTGTTGCAAATGTTTTATATATGATCTGGATGTTAGAGTATATGTGTGTATAAATAAACTCATCGAGCATGTCATGTACATTACATCCCAATAAAAATGTAAGAATAATAACAACAATGAATACTAACTCTCCCAGTCATTAAAGTATTGCCAATTTTGGTTTATCTTGGGGTAATGTAACAATGATTTATGCATTTTTAAGCATTTTAAAATAAATTTTCAGAATTTTTAGTGTTTTCTTTTTTATTTCTTTTAAAATTCTTTTTCAGTTAGTTGAAATAATGTAAATAGCCAAGAAGGGAAGATTAATTGTAACCACTATTTGTAATAATTGACCAAAAAAGAAAAGTTTTTGAAACAAAAGAAAGGAAAAAATCAAATTTCTAGGAAAAGAGGATGATAGTACTTGTTGCAGAACCATCCTTTTAGTGCTTAAGGATTTCTGATACTTAAATACCTAGAATTTGTGGATGTTACTTTTCAACTAAATCATTATTTCAACCAAGTTGTCATGTTTACTAACTTGCATCTAGTCTCAAACTTTTCAGCCAATTCTCAAAACAACACCCTCCCTCCAACATACATGTACATGCACATGCACACACAGCTTCCATCCTGATGTCTGTAGCTTTTGGCTAAATTTCAGACCGAAGCGTAGTTGTGAGTGAACAATAATTGCATGGTGATGTTAAAGTGAACAAAAATAGAACTTATGGTAAAATCTTCACCTTTAGCTCTGGTTGTCAGGTTTCAAGCACCAAAAGAGAGAAAAACATTCCCTTCTAAAAGAGAGCTTTTTAAAAACTCAAATTTGATGCAACTAAATTGTAGCTCTAAACCTATAAAGTCCAGGGATTGTATGGAAATTAAATTTGAATTTCTTCTCCCCAACAAACCCAGCCAACTCACCATCTTGGATGGATTTAGTGATAGGATGAAGTGCTTCTTAACATTATTATTTTTTAAAAGGTAAGCATTTAACATGAACTCTTTTATTGGAACAGGACAGCTGGGAGGTGGTGGAAGGACTGAGGGGGGAGATGAATTATACTCAGGAGCCACCAGTTCAGAAAGGATTTTTGCTGAAAAAGAGGAAATGGCCCTTAAAAGGCTGGCATAAGGTAAGACATTTGCCTTGGCCTTGCCTTTATTTGAACCCATACTAACTTCACTAAGTACCTGGTTCTTAGGCACTTATATTTAATTCGAAGTTGAAATTTGAGACCAAGGATGTTGAAATGGAATGTTTTAATGACTAGTACTTTCTTCCCCACAGAGATTCTTCTATCTGGACAAAGGAATCTTGAAATATGCCAAGAGCCATACCGACGTAAGTCTTCTTGTGGGTGCGACGTGCTCTTGAAGGATTCGGAAGGGGTAATTGTTGTCAGCTCAGGGATGAGATTGTGACGGTTGATGATTACACCTCTCTGATCTAGAAACCATGGAGGGTCATAGTCTCTCCAGGGGGAACGGAGGTGCCTGCTCTTAGCTCCGGGGTCTAGGTAGGCTCAGTTGCCCTGCCTGGTAAAGGTGCAGGGGCTCCTCTGACATCCCACTGTGTATCCAAAGGTCTGTTCTGGTCTTGGAGTTGTGCCTAAGGAGTTCCCTGGGTGGGATAAGACATCCTCTCAGCTAGAGAACGGGAATAAAACACAGGGCGAGTGTCACTCCCACTCTTACAGTGACTGAGGGTTGGTGAAGGCCCTGGGGAAAGAAGGTCCTCTTCTAGGTAACACTAGGCGTTGGCCTGTGAGGGCTCTGACGGCCATTAGTTCTGCCCCGTGTAGGGCTCCTTCTCTCTTCCTTCCTGCCTCTCCCAGCCTCTTGTAGCCTCTTGTCCATACTTGTCCTTTTAAATCACTTCTAAAGGAAACTAATTCAGTGGGAGGCAGTGCAGTCAACAGATAAATTCACTGCCGTGGGAGTCAACCGTGGGATTTGCTTTCCTGCTTCCTACCCTACTGGCTGTGTAAACTGCTTATTACTTAACCCCTTTGTACCTCGGTGTCCTCACCTATGAAATGGGGAGAACTATCCCAGAGATTAAAGAAGACAATGCGTGCACGGCACTTAAGTCAGTACTGGTTCACACTAACTGCTTGATAGGTGAGGGTGGAGGAGGGGCGTGTCAAGGATGTTGCTACTACTTTTAACATTGTGGTTCTCGAGTGGCCCTCTTCGTGCCTCTGCAGATAGAGAGAGAGAAGCTGCATGGCTGCATTGACGTCGGGCTCTCGGTGATGTCTGTAAAGAAGTCATCAAAGTGCATAGATCTTGACACCGAGGAGCACATCTACCATTTGAAGGTGAGACTGCTTCCCGTCGTGCAGAGTTTGTTGATGCTGGGAAGAGGTTGTCAGTTGTTACACTACTGGTGATGCCTTTTGGGTCTTCAGCCAACATGTAGAAGATCTTCGTTACCAAAGTGTTTCTGTTTCTAACAGATAGTATTGATATTTGGATGGGACAGTTCTTTGTTGTGCAGGACTGTCTCTCACACTGCTTGAAGGTTTAGCATCCTTGTCACCTCATCTACTAATTACCACCCCTCTCCCCAGTGATTGTGGCAAAAATCAATAACAAAAAAACTTCACGTTTCCAAACCACCCCCCAACCAGGCAGTAACATCTTTAGTGAATAACCATTCACCGTAGGCTAAATTATGTTCCCTAAAATACAATATAACATTTAATCGGTGGAGCCCTGTCTTAAAACTTCGGCTAATTTTATGGAGATTCCATTAAAATTCCCATATTACAGTGAAATGTCAGGAATTTTTTCCCTAAAGTGTGGGTCTCCAAATAGTACTTCTCAAAGCTGTTTACCCTCATTTGCTCTCTCTCCTATAGGTGGCAGAGGTCGTTAAAAGCGTGAAGCATGAGATGTAGATCTGGTTCAAATCTTGACATGGCTACTTAGTAGTCATTGGACTTTGGCAAATTACCTAATCTCTGAAAGTCTCAGTTTTCTCACCTAAAACAAAATGAAAATTATTATAGTGCTCATCTTGTAGGGATACGTGTAGAAAAATTGGCATAATGCCTGGCCCACAGTAAACTCAAGAAGTTTAGTTATTGTATATGATTATTAGGTGGTACCCACATGTTAGACATTAATTGAGAAATGCTAAGATTCTTTTCTTACTTGGGCAAATTACTTGCCATATTGGGAACAGGGGCTGAGGGTTAGTAAAATAAAAGCAGGAGATTATGAGGTCCATGTCCTAATGTGTCCCCATCCTCTCCATAGCATGTGTGTGGATATTGAGCAATACAGGCCTGACACTTAGAGCTGGTTGAATAGGCAAGACAGTCAAATCCTTACTATTTCTTACCTTAACTGTACTTCTGGGTGCAGTAAATTGTATAAAGCAGGGCTTTTGAACCTCGGCACTCTTGACGTTGTGGGCCAGATGACTCTTTGTGGTGGGAGCTGTCCTGTGCGTGGTAGGATGTAGAGCGGTGTCCCTGGCCTCTACCTTCTCTCTAGATCCAGAAGTGTCCTCCTCCAGTTGTGACAGCCAAAATGTCCCTGGTGCCCCCTGGGGGGTTAAAATCACCCCTGGTTTAAATGACTAGTATTAAGTAAAGGAGGGAAAAACCCGTAATCTTAAAAAAAAAAATTAAGAAAAAATACTACGCCCATGCCCCCCCACAACTCCTGTTTCAATGTCAGCCTCTATTAGAATAGTTTAGGTGATTTCTCCCTATACTTCCAATGACTCTTAGTTCTATGTTATGACATGGTCAGGAAATAATAAGTTCTTATTCATCCACTATTGTATTAACAGAATAAAAGTAACTATTAATTCCTGATGTTTAAAGAATTAGAATATTTTAAAATACATTGAATGCTAATATCATGATAAACACAGTTTAATATTTTTCTGTGTGATTTGCTTTAAGTTCTGTTTGGTTTCTTGTTCGTTCTTTTGAACATCAGCTATGACTGTTAGTGTAGGTAAGTGTAGTGAGGGTTCTAGTTAATAGCCTCAGAGTCAGGCAGTTTTTAAATGTTAGCCACTTGGTCCTGTTCTCTTACTTTGTAGATGAGAGATTTGGGCAGCAGAGAGGTTAAGTGACTGTCCACCTATGGCCCTAGAAGTACTTGAGGGGCCAGAAAAGAACCCTGCTCAGTTATTTAATAAAGTGCTTTTATACCTTGTTTAACTAATAAAACATGAGTCAAGATGAGTGCTTTGGGCACTGACTTTTAAGGGCCTCTGAGAATAGATCAGTGCAAAAGATGACACAGGATTCCTGTAAAATTCCTCTTAACCACATCTGGGAAATGAAATACATTTCCAGAACATAACTTGAGGTGGACAACTAGATGTGAATCTGTTTGTACTGCTTCTTCCTGTAAATGACACATTAAGTAGCACCTGTAGGGGTTTTCAGTCTTGTAGGTACTTCTACTAATCAACACAACAGCCAGCCTAACAGTTCCTCAATGCATGATGCTGCTGACATTTATTTGTACATCCTAGCTTTTGGCTGTGGCGTCAGTAGAGCTTTTCATAGGATTGACCTGGATTTTTCGTCTTAGAAGTTACCCTACCATACATCCTTTTGGGTTATTTTAAACTGCAGCTTCCTAAGTCTCTGTGTCCTAATATATAGGTGTCTATCATTCTTCATTTTGAAAATATTAATACCCTCTCATACATATGCAAAATTATTGACTTTTAAGAAATATCTGTGGTATGTAGGTGTTTATTACATACTTTTTAGTATATTTATGAACATTTGAAATATTTTCTAATAAAAATTACTAGTTACAAACTTATTCTTTGAGGCAATTAGAAATTGATAGTCATTCATCTGTGGAAGGAATGGCTAAATGTGAGTATGATAACAATAAAAATTGAAAAAAATAATATTGCTATATAATGCCTCATCAGATTTTTTTTCTATTTCTGAGAATAGGAGAAATGTTCTTTTTAATAACCTTCACAGAGAAGATGAACGAGGTTAAATATTTTAGGAAGAATTTACTAATTCATTCTAGTTCAGAGAAGATTGATCTGAAATGTCTGAATTATAAAAGGGTTTAAAAAGAAAAATGGTGCTAATATTTTCAGTAGGCATAAGAGAAACTGGGATTGAAGTACTTGGAAATGCTTTAGGGACAGACAAATATAAGTTTCAGCTCATCTTTTCTTTAATATAACTGGCACTGTTTTGCTTTCTTAAAAATAGCGTAACAATTGGACTCTTTCATAGAAAGCCTAAATATATGCTTTACGAAGATCATTTTTACTCTCCCTTTCCTCCTCAAATTTGTTCTTATAGACCACATACATGTAAACTAAGTCAGGATGAGGCTATTTCTACATGTGCCAACTTAAAAAGAGAATGTCAGGAGTGACCTCAATTTGATGAATAATTGTTCCTTCTAGTGAGAGACTCTTGTTTCCTCCTTTCAACTTAACACATTTTAGGTGAAGTCAGAAGAAGTCTTTGATGAGTGGGTAGCGAAACTCCGTCACCATAGAGTGTATCGTCAGAATGAAATCGCCATGTTTCCACGTGAAGTGAATCACTTTTTCTCAGGGTCCACCGTCACAGACTCTGCATCTGCAGTGTTTGATGCCATTTCAAGTAGGAAGGTAACAGTGTTTTGCCAATAATGAATCTGAAAGAAGGGGGTGGCTCTGTGTGGGGGTGTCCCGTCTCGGGAGCTGAGCCTGAGGAAGGAAAGGTTTGTGGGGAGGTGCAGGGTAAGCTTGGGCTGATATTTAGTCTGTTTGCCCAGTAAGTCAGAACCAGAACCAGATGGGCATCTATTAATCAGGGGACAGGGATTGAAGAAAAGCACGTAAGGAGGAATTTAATACCCGTGAATGCACTAACTTTCTCTTGACCAGTTTGACTTTGGTTTCCTTATCTGGTTGTAAAACACAGTAGGTATATGTATGGTGGGATTGCAAGATATTTCCAGACCTTTATATCATTATTTTGGTATTATTGTTATTGGACAAAAGAAGAAAATAAGGACTGCGATCCAACGGCTCGTAGTATAATATGGCCAAGCTGGGGTGACAGCCAGAGGCCTTAGTGCTTTGCTAGAAGCTTCTGCCTCATCACAGGCAGATGGCGTCTGTTAGTGACTAGCGCACTCTGTTATCCTTGACCCTAAAGTGTCCCCGCTGGGCTCTGTTTTCATTTATAATGTGCTTTTGTTGTCTGTGGAACAGCGTAGCAGTATATCAAAACAGAATTCGTTTCAAGCTGGAAGCAATTTATCATTTTCTTGTGGTGGTGAGACACGAGTTCCATTATGGTTACTGTCTTCAGAGGACATGGAAAAATGCTCAAAAGGTAGAGTGACTTAAAACCTCTGCTCCTTTCTGTCATGGCTCCTAAATGATACTGGTTTGGTGTCACACCCCAGGTGCATTTGTGTCCTTCCTCTTTGCCTGCCCATATTCCTGCCCATAGTTTGCATACTAAGGTCGCACTCATTGTCAACAAAGACAATCTCCTTAAAGAGCTTAACGTCTTCAGTCTTCACCTGGCTGTGCTTGCAGACGGGTTTCTTTTTCATTCCTTGAGTATTGATGCCTGATTTCCACATGGGCCTATAAATCGCAATCTCCAGGGGTGGGACCTACACAGCTCTCTATTTTTTCAGTGTGAAAAATGATTCTGATGCACATCAAGGTTGAAAATCAGTATCCTTGAGGTGAGGGGGTGGCCAGATGGAGAGCCCCACATGTAGGTCTTCTCTGTCCTGGCTGCACATTAGAACCACCCACAGGACTTGTATGATGCAGGAATGCCCATGCTCAGGCGTCTCTCCCTAAGCATCTCTTTAAATTGGTCTGGAGTGGGATCCTGAGGTCACTAATTTTCCAAAGTTCCCCAGGTGATTTTGACAAGGAGCCAGGGTTGAGCACTCCTGCCGTAAGGAAGCTCAGCGTTCTCAACCTTAATTAGCTGAGACTCACCCGGGGAACTAAAAAATGAAAATATCTCCAGTGAGATTGGGAGTGTTCTGATTTAATTGTCTGGGGGTGGGACTTGGGCATATGTAATTTAAAAAATTTCTCCAGTTGATTTAAAAGTGTAGCCACAATTGAGAACCAGTAGAGAAAGATGCCAGGTGGTAGCCTTGAAAATTGCATTTTCTCTTGTTGATTACAGATATTATTAACCCTGGGGCCATGTAGGCTTTGCCCTTCCAATAAATATCACTCACGAGCTTCACTGAGTGACATCTTATTGAAGTGGTCCCTGAAGTGTTGTCTCTGGACCAGCAGCATCAGCCTGGCAGCTTATTAGAAATGCAAAGTCTCAGGCTCAACCCAGGTATACTGAATCAGAAACTAGGGGTGGAGTCCAACGAGCTGCAGTTTAACAAGGTCTCCAGGTGATTCTGATGATAAAGTTTGAGAGCTACTATCCTAAGGCATTTGGGCCTTTATTCCTCAGTAGAAACATCTATCGGCATCCAGTGAACAGCAAATTGTGGACTATCTTTTGGATTAGTGACTAGGATCTGGTCTGAGAGTCCTCTAATATCCATCTGCAGAGGCTCATCATGGTCCTGATGCAGGTCTGTGATTTACAAAGATACCCTTAGAGACCAGCACAACCTTCATTTTAGTTTTATCCATTTAATGTGTGTTGGGTCCTTACAGGTAGAGAGTGGCAGCCTATTGTTGCAGGATTAGAAATAACGATGATGATGATGGTGGCTGATTTATTTAGTTCTTACTATGTGCCAGGCACTCTTCTAAGCACTGTGCAAATATCAACTCATTCAACTCTCACAACTATCCTGTGAGCTAGGTGTGTAATAACCCCCATTTGTCAGATAAGGAAACTGAGGCACTAAGAAGGTCTGTAATCTTCCCAAGAGTCACAGCTCATTAAGTGGATTCAAACTGAGGTAGTCTGGTTTTCAAAATCCATGCCCCAAATCACTACAGTCTACAGCCGTTCCTGTAAAAAAGGAAGTAAAATTTCCTACCTTTACAGATGAAAATCAAATAGAGACAAATAAGAAAAGTTGCTGGCACCAGAATAGTGATCCCACTTGCTAGTGAAGAATTGTGAGCACTCTCCTCTTTCCCCCCCAGACCTGGCACACTGCCATGCCTATCTGGTGGAAATGAGCCAGCTCCTACAAAGTATGGACGTCCTGCATCGGACATACTCGGCACCAGCTATCAACGCCATCCAGGTTAGCAGACGCCCCTTCTGTCTGCATTCTGGCCACTTTCTCCTTCCCTTTCTCCTCCCCAGCCTTTGACTAACAGTGGAATGTTGTCTGGTTAGTTGCTTCAGCCAAACTCAAGGGGATGGAGGTGCTCACTTTGCTGTGCATTTATCCCTATTGGTTTGGTGGACCTTACTGTCTGTGCTCTCTCTCCTGTTTTGAAACAAAGGGTGGAGCTTTTGAAAGTCCCAAAAAGGAAAAAAGATCACACAGGAGGTGGCGGTCCAGAGCTATTGGCAAAGATGCTAAAGGAACACTGCAGGTAACCATTGCTTCCCGCAAAAGACCGGTTTCTTCATTGGCCCTGCTCTGCACGCTGTGTGCTGGGGGCTACTTTGACTCAACTAGGAGAATAGACAAGTAAATATTCTGTGGTTGTTCTCTCCCATGCCCTCTGCAGAGATGAATTCAATCACTTAGATTTTCTGGATAATGGAATAGGCATGTAATGGGTAGTTGGGCAGGGGAGAGAAAGTTTTCTAAGGGAAAAATGGCATGAGGTTACAGGGACTGCTGCCGTTTCTAGGACTTTTGGTGTCCCCTTCTTTAATATTTAGCCTGCTGTCCTCTTCCCTGCTTGGGTGTGTGCCTTGTTTAGTGGCTGCTGTTGCCTTGTGCTCTGCCCTACCTCTTCTGCTGATGCTCAATGGATTTGTCACCCCTCTGAGCCTGCGAGCCCGATTTTCTGGACACAGGATGTTGTGCAGATTCTCTTTTGCCTCTTATCTCCAAACTCCCAATCCCCCATGGGAGGTTCACTGTGCCATGCTGGGAGCTGTCTTTCTTAGTGCACAGCTAAGCCACAGGCCAAGATTAACAGCTTGGCTGTTGCATATTAAATTGCAACTTTGGTAGAATCAAAATAAATCCCAAGCTTTTGAATAAATCAAAAGCTGATGTACTCCTGTACATCTTTAGTTCAAAACACTTTATGGGTTGAACTTAAATACTTTTAAAGTAAAGAATGTTCCATGTATAAACAAAGTTTCTTTGTTTTGCAGAAGCCCCAGGTGCAAAAAAAGCAAAGCATTTTATACCTATCCACTATTAACAACCTAGATACTGGATGGTTATTGCCAGGAGGAAGGAGTTGAGTATAAATGAGAGAGCCTGGCAGCTTTAGCTGTCATTTTCAACCTATAGCTTTAATACTTCTATCATTTCCAAAGAATATGTGTTTTCTCACCCATTTTTAGTTCATAAGAAGCAAGTTGCTGTGGAGTTTTCCTGAGTTTTCATTTATTTTTCTTGTAATTATCCACCAGTAGAAAGACTTGCCTATAAAACCTTCTTCTCTTAATATGTTCCAATCTCAGAACCAAGTAAATATTCTAAGCAATCTGCATCTGAAAAGAAATATCTCCCTTTGATGTCCTTTAGGTCCCTAAACCTTTTTCTGGCCCAGTAAGACTGCACTCTTCCAATCCTAATTTGTCAACACTAGATTTTGGAGAAGAGAAAAATTATTCTGATGGCTCTGAAACCTCATCAGAGTTTTCTAAAATGCAAGAAGATCTATGTCATATTGCACACAAAGGTAAATGAGTTTTCTTTTTTCCTAATGTGTTTGATGAAAACATTAAATGCATGTCTATGTAGGATGTCCTTTCAGAGGGTATCCTTACTTGGTTCATTTTCTACTGTGTTAAGATTTTGGGAAACCTAATTTTTATTTTACTTTATTTCTCTGGTAGTGGAGAGTGTATTGGTAAGAAGTTTCTTTTTAACCTCTTGAGAGAGACAGTGACAGTGTTATATATACTTCAAAAGCTGAGCTATTCATATGATGCTGATGGAAGTATAAATTGTACTTTTCTGGAGGGCAGTATGACATTATGTTCCAACTATTTTTTAAATCTGCCCATCCAGCAATTCCACTTTGAAGAATTCATTTGGAATTAATTAACTTAAAATTTATCCAAATAAAGATATCCACTTTAGCATTGTTTATCAAATCAAAAATTAGAAATAGGTATTCAGCGGCGTCATTAGCCATTAGGGAAATACAAATTAAAGCCATGATGAGATATCACTACCCACCCATGAGAACAGCTAAAATGAAAAAATATAGTATCAAATGCAGATGAGGATGCATAGAAACTTAATCTCTCATACATTGCTGGTGGCCATATAAAATGGTACAGCCACTCTGGAGAATAGTTTTTTATATAAAACTAAACATACATTTACCATACAACTCAATATGTGTATTCCTGGGCATTTATACCAGAGACATGAAAATTTATGTCCACACAAAAATATATACACAAATGTTCAGAGCAAGTTTATTTGTATTAGCCAAAGACTGGAAACAAACTCAAATGTTTTTCAACAGATGAATGGTTATACAAAATGTGGTACATCCATACAATGGAATACTACTCAGCAATAAAAAGGAACAAACTATCGTTATACACAGCAACTTGGATGGATCTCAAGGACATTACACTGAATGAAAATAGCCAATCTCAAAAGGCTACATAGTGCATGGTTCTACTTATATAACACTTTTGAAATGATAGAATTATGCAGATGGAGAAGAGATTATTGGTTACTGGATATTAGGAACAGGGAAGGACAGGGGAGGAGTATGGGTTGATTGTAAAGGAGCAACACGAGGGATCTTTGTGGTGATGGAAAGTTCTGTATCCTGATTGTGGTGCTGGTTACATGCATCTGCACGTGTGATAAAATTGCATTGACTTTTACCCACACACATATAAACAAATGAGTGCATGTAAAAATCTGGTGAAATCTGAATAAGCTCTGTAGATTATACTAATGTCAATTTCCTGGTTTTTATATTGTACTATAGCTGTGTAAGATGTGACCACTGGGAGACACTGGATGTAGGGCACATGGGACTTCTCTATACTGTTTGTGCAACTTCCTATGTATCTATAACAATTTCAAAGAAAAAGTTTTAAAAAATCAGAAATAACCTAAATGCTCAATAATAGAGGATTGGATTTTTTTAAAAAAAATGCAATATAATTAGAATATTCAGCCATAATAATAATAATAGCTACCTTACATTGAGCACATTAACTGTCATGTCAGGTATTTGCTAAGTACTTTACATGCATTGTTTCATTTAATTCAAGCAGCAACCTATGGAGCAGGTATTATTGTGATCTCTGTTATACAGAGATGAAACCTAAGGCTTAGTGATGCTAAAGAACTTCCTGAGGGTCACATGGTTACAAAACAGCCAACCTGACACTTGAATCCTACCCTGCTTGGCCTCAGAGTCCACATTCCTTACCTGGTGTTTCACTGCTCTGACAGATGAGGTGGCCAGGGTTATTTTTTATAGACATAGGAAGACGTCCACAATATATCGTTGAGTAAAAATAGAAGGTTACAAAACAATATATAGGTGTGAGCCCATTTTTTTGGAAAAAGGAAAGATATTTCTGGCATATATAGGCACACTAAGAAGTCTAGAAGGATATACACTAGTGTTTCAGTGGTGGAGGCTGGAGTTGTAAGTACTTATTATCTTTTTACTGCTTATCTTTTTTTAAATTTTCATATAGTGATTATTTTTCTTAAAGAGAAAATAGATTTAAAAATTTTCAGTGGGAGGACAGTGCTCGAAGTGGGAGGGGGGAAGATATTCCCCCTATTGCCTTCCTCTCCCAGCCCCATAGTTTTCTTTCTTCACATGAGTGATTCCTTCAGCTGTCTCTTCCCTTACTTTACAAATATAAAACATGTTAGTTATGAAGTGCATTATAAGGAAAGCATTTCATCCTTTTTACAGATTGCTACCTCAAACTCTTGTCCTAGTTACCATTAGAATTTTGTCAGTGTTTTGCACTGCTATTGTGCAATCCATCTGTAAAATGGGAAGAGTTACCTGGCCCACCCTTTAAAGCTCTTCAGACACTCCATTGGGCATTCTCTGGAATTAAAAGAATCCATTTTAATTAGGGCATTTTAGGTTTTGTGGGAGGAAATTTCTATTAAACACCATTATTTTTTAATAACATGACTGTCTTTTTAAAAAAGAGAAGACAACGCCTCCCTGTGATAAGGAAACATCCTGAATTTTCCCTATATTGAAGAGGCTGCCTCCTCAGCAGGACAGAGGTTGCCATATTCAGTGGGTCCATTGATCCAGTCCTCCTGCAGAGGCCTCTACCTTGTTGAAAATCTATAATGGGCTCCAGCCAGCTGTTCTGTCTTTTGGGCTTTGCAGAAACCTACCTAGACTAGGCAAAGGTTTGTACTCAAGAAAGGTCCAGGTGTGCTTATTCAACAACAGCCTGAGCCCTGTGGGCTTACTGACAGCGAATTCCACAGGCAGCCTAACAAGCTGTGTTTCATTCCTGTGGTTTTAAAGTACACTTGCAGGGACAGAAAGATCTTCCTTTTCCTTGTTCAGGGAGTCTCTTTTACACAGGCTGTATAATTCAGGGGCCTCATGGAATAAAGGCAGCACTCAGGTTTGCCCTAAGCCTGTGACCTTGCATGCTTTCTTACTTCCATACATTCAGACTTGAAGCACCTTGACCTTTCTTCCTGTGTAAGCCTGGTTTTGTTACTGGCAGTGTCTATTATCCCTTCTTGACTGTGTCACTATTCTATTGACTGTAATTCCGAAGCAGTGGAACTAAAGGCAGGAATTCCACTGATGTAACATAGTCTGTGTGACCTTCAACTTGTTAAATGCATCTGAATTCTCGCGGTTTTGTAGATCAAATGGTAGGCCAGAATATATAACCATCCTGGTTTTAAAAGTTCTGGTTATATATTATAGACTGTGAATTTGATTTTTATGGCATGTCATTGAACCAGTTCTCATTGGTTCATGTTTCTGGCTTTGTGTGTATATTGACACACATATAAACAAACAATGAAATGTATTAAAACCTAAAAATCTTAAGTAATTTTTGTTGCATATATTAGCTTTTATATTTACCAAAATGTACTTTATGGAACACTTTACCCATAAAATGTTGTAAAAAACAAAACAACAATTTCATGATTGAAAATCATGAAAAGCACTGCTGACTATGATACCCTTTGGATTTACACAAGAAGCATTAAATAGTAAAGGCCCTGAGAAGTCCTGCAGCAAGGCAATCTGTTAGCTTTGTTTAATTCGGTGATTTTCAGTATTATATGAAAAGCCCCCCCTTTTCCCAATCCCCAACTGCTATTAACATCCTGGAACTAAATGAAGTTCCTGAAAAACAGACTTCAGGAAACAATGAGAGTTTTCATGAGAGAGTGTTCTATTAGCAGCAGAAACAGAAATGACCAAACTTGGTGAACAGATTTAGGGGTGGGAAAGCCAGGAATAGGATGGGGCCAGGGTCAGGTTTCCCAACGGAGGTAGATATTCATGTTCTGCCTTAAAGGGAAACAAACGAGCTTTTGGGGATGTTTTTCCTACAAGTGAGGGAAATCCTTATTTATAAATGTAAAAACTAAAAGAAGAACAAAATTAAACTATGTTAACTTCTTCCTTTGTTCCTGGATTCTTTCCCTACATTGAGTGGTAACTGTTGAGTGGTCATTTGCTGAACCATTTTGTGTTTAGGGAAACATTGAATAAAAAGCCAAGTATGTTACAATGATGATACCTCTTTCATAGATTAAAAGCTAAAAGATACATATGACCTAAGGAAAAGCCAGATCATTTATTGTTCATAAATTAGAATTCAGCAGAAGTATACCAAGCAATTAGATTCATGTAAATTATAAGTAAATAAGTAGGACCATTTAGTAAAATTACCTAATGTGTCTAAATCAATTTGGATGAAATATGGGTTAGAAAATATTTTAAAACCAGGGACATCCTTTGAGGTTTGACACTTAGAGGAAGCAGAGTACAGAAGATTAAATTATCACAGATATTTTAGGAATTTTAACATTTTAAAGAAAGTTCGCCTAAAATGTGGTTTCCACTAAGAAGAAGGAAAGAAAAATGTTCCCCCCTGTGTGTTGGGTGCTCTATGATTGTATGTTTTCTCATTGTTTAAAACACTCCTGAGTTGTGGACATTATCCACAGATACAGATGTGGAAACAGGATTTGTCCAAAATCTAAATGGCAGCTGAGTGGCAGAGGTAGAATTTAAGTTCAGGCTTGCCTCATGACAGGATTTCTTCCCCCTGTACCACACAGCTTCTGTAGGGGCAGTGCCCATGGCATGCATAACTACATTCCTCAAGATCTTATTCTTTCCTGATGCTGAAAACCACTAAAGAAGGAGCATATTAAGAAGTAGAGCTTGGATAAATGGAGTACCATTATCCTTCAATATCAATGTTCACTATCCAAACATTCCACCTATTATAGTCTCACCATCCTAACTAAAAGAACAGCATGGAAGCCTATAGAAACCAAAGGTACTGACCACCAAGAGTCAATTGTATAATGCTTATCATATTCAATTCTGTGGATACACTTAAGGTTTCTTATAGTCACAAATTCAACCTGTGTCCACTCTCTTAGTTCAGCTTGGGGGTCTGAGAAATGGCTAGTGACAATCTGGGAAAGAGATGAGTAAACAGATATGCCGTAATTGCCTTCCCATATTGAATGCCCCATGAAGTTTTCCTGTTTAACAATGAGGGGGACACCGAGACAAATGTTGTCTTAGAACAGGAAGGACTTCCTAAGTCCCAGAGCAGAATGTACCACTTTAGGAGATAGTGAGGGCTCTGACAAGCATGGGCCAAAAGACCATTTGGCAAGGAAGCTTAGATGGGGAGGAGGTGGTTGTCTTGTGGGGTAGGTGGCTTTGGTGACTCTTGAGGTTCTCTGTAGCTCTGAGCATCTAAGACTTTCTGTGTGTCCTTTTTTATCATCAGGTATCCATAAATGTGATACACTCATTTGGATCTTCTATTTTTTTTGAGTTTTTTATTTGTCTCAAATAAACTTAGAATCATCTTAGAAATAAGTAAGAATATATTCCTGTCACAGAGCATATTACTGACTTTTGCAGTCTGTGTCTTTAACAATTAATATTAACATATTCTCCTATAAGCAGCCTCTTAATCGCTGCTGTGTGTGCTGGATCATTAGGTGGCTTTGAATGACTGTTTTAATGTCCTATGAGTGGCCTTAATAGTCATTTAAGAAATTTATGGCATGGGGATCTGGTCTTCCAAACCCCTTTGTCAGATGATTTAGGAAGCATTTTACACCTTGCAATGAAATATAATAACCATGTGAGATTTCCTTCTGCTTGTTTTATGCCCATCACAATCTCGTCGGCTATATATTTTGAATATACAAATAGTGTATAGTCTGCAAATTAAAAAAATTTAGATAGGAATCTTCTCGTTTGGGGGAAAGCCTTGCTTTATTGTGGGTCATCTGGAAGCCAGAGGAATTGATTTGGGAATGTGGCAGCCAGCTGAGTGCCATGTTTACTTTATTTTGAGCAATAAACATGATATAAAGAAGTAGTTCTCCCAGGGACCTGCAGAGATGGCCTTAGACACCCTGTGTGTGTGGGGGGGTGCCTATCTAATAGGACACAAAACACAGTGAGTAACTGCATGGCTTAGCGCTCTCTTCCCGAGCCTGCTCATCTACAGCTCAGTAGATTCTGGCCAATCCCTCTACCCTGTGTGCAGATTTACAAGCATTGTCCTGGCAAGAGGCTAAAGCATCCTCCTGGAGCTGCTGCTCGTATTTCAAAAGACTGCAGCCACCATCACTTTCATCCTCATGTGTCTCTTTCATCATCATCATCATCACTATTATTATTGCAGTAATATTTCTTATTTATTACAAACTGTGCATTGGGTTAAGTGCTTTACCTGCATTATCTTATTCAATCCTCATAACAATCTTATAAAATAAATGCTATCATTATCTCCGTTTACAAGTGAGGAAACTGGGGTTCAGGCACATGATATACTTGTGCAAGGTCATAGAGTAGGGAAGAATCCAGGGCTGATGGTGGAGCCCAAATTGTTGGTCACGCTCACGCTGCCCACTATTTAGCTCAGTTGAATTGTTAAAATCAAGAAGCTAAGTATGTTCCATAGGCATTGTTAGAAAATTAGTGCCAATTTACCCCTGTCTTCTGTTGGCAGAAGCCGCACCATAATATGTGCGTGTGTGTGTGTGTGTAAAGAGATTGCTTATTGTTCTATGACTTTGTGAAGATGCTCTGAGTCTAAGTCCATCACTAAATGCCACAACCTCAGACAAGATCAGCGATGACATATAGAGAGGTTCAGTTGTCCTTGCTGTTAAATGAAGAAAGTAAGTCAATAATGCCTATTTAGTTTCAGTGTTACTAAATAGGCCATCCTTGAATAACAGTACCTCTAAACATGCAACCCTGTGGAATTTAATAATGTGCCAGGTCATTTGAGAGGACATGTATCTTAGTCTCTTCCTTCTTCCTGCCCTTCTTAAGCAAAATATAATAAAGGAGATTGGAAAGATAATATTCAAATGTGATATCCATGATATTGATTTAGATGACAGTTTCCTCATCCTTAGGAGGTAACTTGTACATTATGTGATCAAAACCTGATGAGTTTTTTGCTACACATGTTAATGTTTTTTAAAACTTCAGTTCAGGCATTGGAGGCCCAATAGTGCTAAGCTGTCCTTGTTCCTGAATGCTCACTGAAGTGAACAGAGAAGCCAAATGCCAGGACTAGAGGGGGGTGGTTCTGGGTCTTGCGTCTGGAAGGACTAGCAAGGAAGAGGGGAGGCAACACCTTATTCTGAAATAATTTCAAACTTACAGAAAAGTTGAAAGAATAATACAAAGAACTCCCGTATGTCCTTTACCCAGACACACCATTTTTAATATTTTGCCACATTTATTTTGTCTCTGTTTACACACACACACTTTCATTTTTCTGAAACATTTGAGAGTAGGATTCATACATCATGTCGTCCTTTATGGCTTTATGCTTTAGTATACAGAAATAGGGATATTCTTTTACATAACCACAGTATAGTTATCATATTCAGGAAATGTAGCATTGAGACTAATTTTATCTATTCTACCTTCCATGTTCGAATGTCAATTATCCCAGTAATGTCCTTTTATACCATTTTTCCCCTTGAATACAGGATCTGGCCTGTGATCATCATTGTATTTAATTGTCATGCCTCTTTAGCCTCATTTAATTGGGAACAGTTCCTTAGCCTTTCTTTCTCTTTTATAAAAGTGATACTTTTGAAGAATACAGGCCAATTTAAAAAAAATAGATATTCCTCATTTTGGGGTTGTCTGATGTTTCCTCATGATCAAATCAGATTGCTTATCCCTGGCTGGCATACAACAAAGAAGAGGTGTCTTTTTCTGAGTATCGTACCCAGAGGCACACAGTCCACCTGCCTCTCACTTGTAATTAATTTTGATCACCTGGTTAAGGTGCTGGCTAGTTTTTCTGCTGCCTTGTTACCATTTTTTCCCTGATAACCTATAAGCTTTGTTCTTAATCATTTCCAGTCTTTGGTGATACAAACAAAAACTAAATGCTGATCATTGAAAACACAGAAGCACAGTCCCAGTGTCAAAATATCTTGATGATAAGTCATAAAATTATGAGATGTTATAGTGGATAGGCCACCTTAGAATTGGCAAATGTGTGTGTTTGTGTCTTAATTTTGATAGACTTTATTTTTTCGAGGGGTTTTAGGTCCACAGCAAAATTGAGCAGAAAGTACAGAGAGTTCCCATAAATTCCCTGCCCCCATGTAGGCACAGCCTCTCCCACTATCAGCATCCCACACCAGAGTGGTGCATCTGTTACAATCTATGAACCTACAATGACACATCATCATCACCCAGAGTCCTCAGTTTACATTAGGGCTCACTCTTGGTCTTGCACGTTGCCAATGTGTTTTATTTTAAAGGTCAAGTAATTGTGTACATTTGCTGTGCTCAATATATTTGGGGCTGTTACTTTGCTAAATTTATAAGAAATAAATTTTTCTGTATTTTGTTTTTAATTATGCCTCTTCCTTTATTCCTTTTTATAATGGTTATATCTCTATAGTTTACTTCACTTTAAGGTCAGCTTTTAATATCATGTCAACGGAGAGAGAGAAACTGAGGCAGCTGATGGAGCAGGATACCTCCTCCTCCCCTTCTGCTCAGGTCATTGGTCTGAAGCATGCCCTGTCATCCGTAAGTTCCATGTCTGTGTCACAGAAGAGCCTGAAAATGTGTGCAGGCTCATGAACTTTTTGTATTTTTTATTTCCATGGTTGTGTTGAAAATTCATGATTGTCACGGTTGTGTTGAAAATTCAGGAGGAAACCAAACAAAGTATTCAAGTTATATTCTGACCTTTCATCAGATCTGCTTATTTGAAACACCAAAACTTAGCCTACCCCAAATCTTACTAGGTGGTGTTTTACTAAATGTTAGATTCTTTAAGTTTGGTTTCCTCTGATTTATCTTAATTTTTCTGCTTCTCTAAAACTTTTATTATATGTTTGTGTGTGTGTGTGTGTGTGTGTGTGTGTGTCTTACAGACATTTGCTTGTTAATGCTTACAGAATCTGACAGTTTGGAGGAGATTTTGTAGCCATGAGACACTACAAGCTTAGACTGATTTTTCCAAATGACAGGTGGCAGAGCAAAATTTCCAATTCACACTCTTATCGTCTCTATTGCAAAGCACTGATCCTATTTACCGCTCTTTCAAAGACATAAGAGTTATTTTATTTGGTTAGATGGTACAAAACATTTAGCTCCCCTACCACCCGCCATGGCACAAAGAGATGAGTCATACAGAAGTGTCTGTCAGGCAATCATTGTGCCTTCGTAACAACAGAAAAATCACTTCAAGGCCTCAAATGTTTTTTCGTATGCCATTCTGCCACTCCTTCTCTCTCCTCTTTTTCATCAGTTTCGATTTATTCCTCAGAATAGTTGGGCTCCTTTGAAGTGCTGTGTCCTAAGCCTATTTGAAGAGCTGAAGTTGTCTGGTTTTCTACCCTATGTCTGTCAAGAGGCTAGGAAACTTTTGAAATAGCATACTTATTTGCTCTTACTTTTTGCTTTGAAATTCCTGCTTTAAAAAGAGAAAGAGTATGTGCACATAGGAAATTACCATCTGAAGGAATACTGAATTTTCCATTTTGGATCAGGTAGGGGAGATGGTGAATTTTAGGATCTTGTCACCAGAAGCCAATATAGTCATTGAAAGAACTAGGAAATGTCCATTCATATGTTCTATTCATCATGTTGCTGAGAAAAGTAATGCTCTTGGTATAATGTTAATGATAAATCTTTTACCAGTAGCACATATAGTTGTTGTAGAATATTTAAGGAATATTCACTTGTGGACCATTCCAAGTACACTGTCTTCAAGAGAAATTAAAAATAACATTGGCTTACCCCATGTGTAAAGAAGAGTCTTAATGTTGTCTTGAGGTCAGAAATAGAAACACCCACTTTGGGATGGTAGTGGACAGCTGGCCACAGACTGGGTGCTCCTTTGGTGTGAGAGAAGCAAAGTGGTTTTTTCTTTTAAAGTTTTTTAGTGGTACAAAGCATTTCTAGGTTGGCATTTAGTGCACTTAGAAGATACCACTGATGGGCTCTTAAAAGTCCATCTCCCCATGGTGTTGTTCTCCCCGCCCTCCCCCTGGTGAGGTGTGGCCTCTTCTTGTTAATCTGCTTTTATGGCCACTGAGACCCATTTGCTGTGCTATCCTAGGCCATGGTTGTTCTCACCTTCTGTAAGGAATCATACTCTCACCCACGTTCGTGATTTTGGAAACTTCAGATAAAACAGAATGATCTTTTCTTTCCTTTTTTGGCTTGGATTGATGATTAGGTACAAGACTTATTTTTTAAAAATAAAGTTTTTTACAATGATATTAGAGCTGTCAAAATGGATATGTTGGTGCTGTATGTGCAGTCTTGGTATGTTTCTTTCTTTTGCCTGGGGCTTACAAAGGAAAGAGAAGCTACTAAATTTAACACATTTTCAGGCTTTACTAAGATTCTAGCCACCGTCCCAGCAACATATTGGCCAGCATAAAGTGAGTGCTCTAGAGAGATTGTTATGTGTGATTGTGATCTTAGTTCTAGTGCAGTGTTTCTTAAATGGTCCTCGAGGATTTTCAAATAACCCATACATGCTGCGGGTACTAAAAAATAAAGCCAGAATCCCTATTAGAGATCCAGCCGGTGGATTAGGCAGCACTGCGTCCTTCTATGCTCTCAGCAGGTCAGCTGTTCAGGCCCTGATGGATGGGAATGGCTCAGAGCTTCTTGGAAGAGAGGCGGGAAGACAGACAGACAGGCTGGATCTGTGTGCAAGCACCCATGGAGCTGACTGTGGGAGTGTCTGGGGAGAAAACCCAGAGAACTTGTCCCCTTCCATAGACAGACCACTGGAGAGCAGTTGGTCTAAGTGCACAGGAGTATTGGCATGAAGGAAACATTTTTCCTTTGCCTTTGAGCCAGTTCCCTCCTAAATGAGAGGCTGGGAAAGGGAATAGGACCTGCCTGGGGAAATAGAAAAGAGGTCTTGGTGGTCTCGTATTTGCTCCTATCTCACATTAACCCATTCCCAGGGCCGTGGTCCTTAAGCTCTTATGCAGGTAAGTGAGGTTGGTTTATTTTTTTTTTAATAAATTGCCTTAGTCCTGAAGAATGGATAAAATAAACAATACCTATTTTTAAAAAGAGTAAACTTAATCTTTCACAAAATCCTATTTCTCAGCACACTTCCTAAGATCTAATTCAATGGGTGTGAGAACTAAATATTGAAAGATGCTCCATCAGAAGGGGCGGGAACAGCATCTTTTTCAAGGGTGAGGGAAGCCTGGACTCTCTCATCGCTGAAGGGAGAAGGGAATTGGCCAAAGAAACCACAAACAGTTGGGAAGAAGGAGGAGATGCCGCGGAACCCCTAATCTTAACAAAAGCTGTCGGTGTCTGTGACTTCCCTCTCTCTTGCCCTCACTAACCCTCCTTCCCTGTCTGGAGAGGAGACTAGAGAAGGAGCATCATTTCCTGAGTTTCCTATTCGTTATCACCGGGGCTGCTCAGAACCAGTGCCCTGCTGGAGAGCATTCAAGGAAAAAGTCCAGAAAGAACCCTCTCAGGGCTCCAGCACTGAGAGGTTTACCAGGCTTTTAGAGATCTTTCCTGCTGGGCCCACTGCTGTGCTTTTCTGAGACATCCATTTATTAACAGAGCCCCACTATTTTTAACATGTTCCAGGCCCTAGCACAAAACACAGATCTTAAAGAACGCTTACGCAGAATCCATGCCGAGTCTCTGCTCCTCGACACCCCCACTGCCGCCAAGTCGGGGGACGATCTGGCAGAGGTGGGTAGGTTTCTCGTCTGGTAACGTCTCCTCGACCGCCACCCCCCCTCCCATGACACCCTCTGTCCAGTTGCACGGCCTCCCTGCTTCACCCTCGTGAGTGGTGTGTACATCTCCGCCCGCCTCCTCTGGTGCTGGCCGCAGCTGCCGCAGGGGCTGGGGTTGCAGAAGCTTTCTTGAGAGTGTGCTGCTACCTGCACTTTTAAACTGCTTTATCCCTCAGAATTCTTCTTCCTTTTGCATTTCTTCACCCCATTTCCCTCCTAAGAATCACCCCTTTCACTAGGTGTTACTGGAGTGGGGACTATAGAGAGACAGACATTTTCTCCTGTTAATTCCTGAAGAAACCTACATTTCTCTGACCTACAGTATCCCTGTTCCTTGTCAGCTTCCTGTGCTCCCTCTGTAAGAACCACTCTAACCTTTCTTTTTGGCTGTTCCCTTTTCCCCCTTCCTGTGATTTTTTTTTTCTTTTATGGAACACAGCTGTACACTTTGAGGGGAAAAAAATATTACATTACAACTGAAGTGTCTTGGTCCATTAATAGTACATTTAAAAAGGTCTTTTCTCAAGACTTGGGATCTTTATCCAAAACAGTCTTTGAATGTGTTTAAAATGAGAAATTTCAGAAAAATACAAGTGGGTTACTCAAAAAGTAAGTAGCAAAGAGTAGTGAAGGTAAAAACGTTTTTAGCTATTTTTTATATTTATATGCCTGCCTCAGATGTGCTAAATTTTGTATTAACAAATTTATGAGACTGAGTACATTTAAAATAAAAAATAAGGAAGGCAATAGACAAGGGGTATGTGTTTATATACATTTACAAAAGAAGTTTGTAAAGTAATATTTAATCATAATACTTCTTCCTTTTTTTCCTATCCTCAAAGGAAACAAAACCCTCACACAGTACTTTCCCTCCTTGGGGAGTGTTGTGTGGGGTGACCAGGAGTGTCAAGTCCAGAGTCAGTACATATACTGCGAGGCCCCTTTGAAGCACGGACTGTGCCACATGTGGACGGGACCATCTCGTCCAATGAGAGTCACCCTCCCTCTGCAGAGGCTCGAAAGCCTCTTACTACTTCCGAGTCACATAATAGTGGTTGAGTGTGAAATTTCTCTACAGATGTACTATCCCCAAGAGATTACTTTTCAGTTATTTTAGCCCAGACCTGAACTGTCACTTGCAGGATTGAGTACCTAAACATTACTTATGGTGGCATTCATTTTAGGCCTGGATGGGTCCTCTTTTGAATCTGCATATTTCCTAAAAGCAGGGCCCAGTCATGGTCATGACCATCCATCATTGAAGGTGGTTTGCTGCCGGGCACCGTGGCATTCTCCAGAGTTTTGTGCATGTTTCCAGACAGTACTTACTTTTTAAGTAATATTATTACATAAGTTACATTTGTCTATTTAACAAATTAAATAGGTAAGCTTCATTTATGCTTTTATGACTTTATGCTCAGCATGTATACTTGGGACTATTTGTGTTTTGCAAAGGCAACCAAAATTACAAGTCTTTTAAAATGCATATATTTAAACTACATATGTAAAATGCATATTTTTTAACTGATCTCAAAAGTGACATACCTGAAAGCATAAATGCATTAAACTATCCTTGAGGGGTGGCAGTAATATCCCTCAAACTCACACCTTCTAAAACAGCCTTCTTGAGTCTTGAATCAATGGTGCGCTGGTCTCATTTATCTATTTCCTCTTTCAGAGATTTTGTTTCCCATAGTTTACCCTTTTTTTTTCTCTGAGTGACTCAGGCTAACTTTCCCAGCAAGGGAAAAGCTATTGTTGCCTTCAGGAAATAAGTAGGAGAGTACATGGAAATGGCCTCCCAGACTGAAAACTTGACTCCAGTTTATTTTTTTTAGGTGGCTCCCAGGCACCTCCAGTACTCTGTCAGGGCATGACAGTCCCTGACAGTGGAGTCAGCCCAAGGTGCTCTGTTTTTAGGACCTATCACTTTCTTTGCTTACTTTGTTAGCTTTTTTTTAGCTGCACAAATTACTCATCTTTGGTGTTGGGCCTGGCTACTTGAATTAAAAAATCCCCCCTTTCCTATCAGAAAGTCCTCCTGCTTTATGTTCCTGAATATGAAGATTTAATATGATCAGGTTATTAGTTCTTTGATTATTTTATATTATTTTAGATTCCAAATGAAAAGCCAAGTGACTTTTGGAGGTAACATCCTGCTACATCTAAAGTCCATTTAAGAGACTAAGAAAGGCAAGATCTTTAAAGAAAAATCTGAAAGAGAAGAAGGGAACTTCTTTTAAGAGCCTGCCTATTTGCTATGTCCCATATGCATTTGAATGCATTATCTCACAGAATCCTAACCATTACTCTGTGAGGTAGGTGGTCCTAGTTTCATTGTAGAGACAAAGAAACTAAAGCCCAAAGAGGTTAAATAACTTCCCTCAGACACACAGCTTGTAAGAGACAGAGCTGAGATTTAACATCTAATGAGGCCAAAATACTTGTTTTCTCAGTGGCCTCACACTGCTGTATGATGAGGATAGAGGTGCCAAGCCAGAAAATAAAACACTCACTGAAGCTCTAGTAGTTAAAATAAGGTGATGATGGTGTAAAAATGGGACAGAATACCTATCTCAGGCGTAAACACCATTTTATATATAAAAGAAATAAGTATATGGGTGGAAAAGGCATCAAAAACCAATGGGAAAGAGATGGCTTATTCAATAAATAATTCAATTAAATTAGGTTGATGCATCTCACAGCAGTTTACAAAGAAGTTTAAATCTTTCCATTGCTTGCTAAAGTGAATCACCAGTGAATTTGAGTTAAATATAAAAATTCAAACTGAAAAATACTGATTTAAATATTTATCAAACTGCTAGAGTAGGGGGAGGATTTTCTAAACTGGGGGGCAATAGAAAAAAATTGGAAAAGGAATGTTGATTAGATTTGACTGTATTTTTTTTGGAAAAAATAGGGTGTATAAAGAAATTAGAAGGCAAATAATAGACTGGGAAAAATATTTCCAGTGAAAATGATAGACTTAGATAATGCTAAATCAATGATAATGTTTTTAATATATAAACAAGAAATAAATAATATAAAGTAAATTAAGATCTCAACAAGGAAATGGAAAAAGGACATAACTCACCAAAAACAAACAAACAAACAAACCAAGCCCAAATACAGATTGTTGTGGGGTTTTTTTTACTTTTTATTTTGCAGTACTTACAAATTCACAGGAAAGTTCAAAGATGCAGAGGAAGGTCCCGTGCACCCTCCAGCCTCTCCCGATATTAACATCTCTACAGCTTGTTTTTTAAAAAGGAAAAAATGTTTAGCCTGATGAAAATTACCACAATTAGATTAGCACCAAAATTTTTATAAATTATGGTATTCAGTGTCCTTAATATAGAGATGTAGAGAAAATAGGGATTCTTACTTGTTGATGATGAAGTAATATATATTTTGCCTTAAATGTTTTTAATAATTCTACTTCTGAATATTGATTCTAAGAAATAATGAGATAAATCAAAGACATATTTACGAACATGCTGACACCATCCTTGCAAATTTGGAAACACCCTTAATTTCCAATAAAGGGAATTGTTACCCTATGACACATACATATGATAAAATATCTATCAATTGAAGTTCATTGTCTTAAAGAATTTTAACGGTCTGGGAAAATATTCACAATATAATGTTAAGTGAATATAGCAGATGATAAATAGACTAGGTACAGTTCAATCCCAAATTTTCAAATTAAAAAAAAATCTATACACAAATATTTTAATGCAAAAAAATACACCAACAGATTAATAGGAACCACATCTAGTCCATGAGACTTGAAGTGATACTTATTTTATTTATATTTTTCAGTATTTTTTATTTTGAATACATATTTACTTTTATCCTCAGAACACATTTTAATTTTGAAAAAAATCTATTTTGGTGTTGTTTGGGAGAAGCTTATAAAATTACATATATATGTAAATAGTATGAATACAATTATTTTAAAACAAAGCAAAACTACATGTATAAAAAGGATTGAAGAGAAATGTGTCAAAATGTTTATTAAAGTGGTTGTTTTAGTGTGATTGGATTATGAGCATTCTCTTCCCTCCCTTGTCTCTGTTTATTTAACTTTTTGTAATGTAAGCAATAAACAACCACTCATGCATTACAAACATGAGAGGAAATTATTGAATTGAACTGAAACTAAGTTAATATTTTAACAAATGAGGTCCTGAGTTGTTCAAGACACTGTGCTGGGGCATATTATTTTCAGTGTTGATCAGCCAGGAAATCCTTCTGACCCATCAGACCCATAGGAGGAGAAAGCTATAGAGAGAGCAGCAGTGACCAGTAATAAATTAATGAGTAGGACAAGTAAATAAATCATGAGCATCTTGTGTGGCAGGAGCACACCAAAGACACAGGACGGTTCCATTGTTTAAGTGAGCATTAAAGGGCTATTCACTATGGTGTCTTCCAAATCAATAGCTTTGTGCCTGGCACTTTTGAAAAAGGAGACCTTTTCCTTGAAGATGACAGCTGTGACACTTACAGATTCTAAAGTGATCTCTTGGTTAGGGTAAAGAAGCTTGCTTTTCAGCAAGCTTTTTCAGCTTGCATGAGTATTCAAATGGGTAGGATCTCTAATACCTTGGGCAGGTGTCTTATTTAGGAAGGGAATATATATATTTCAATGTGTTCCTGAGGTAAACACTTCATAAAGGGATCACTTGCCCTTGATTAATTATGAAAATCTGCTGTGGTTCTCCTGTCATAGCATCTCTTGCTTGGGTATAAGTTAGGTTTATGAGACTGAGGAGTATGTCCTGAATGCATAAAATTTCTTGGTGAAACATAATCTGCCTTAACTTTTGTCTTCCAAATTATTCTGGGACTCGCTTATCAGATACATAGTGGAGAAGCAACTCCTTTATCAGCCCAGTGAAAAATGTGAGCAGTTGGGAAACTCAGGGGAACAATCTACTCTGATTCAAATGAATTGAATCATCTTGTCCTGGTGTCACCTCTGCGAAACCCTCCCCATACCAAAGCCCCCTAATCAGAATGAATCTCACCTTCCTCTCTGTTTCCGTAGCACTTTGTCTATTCCACAGTCTAGGTCTGCTGTGTGTTGGGGTGCATTCTTTACAGTGGTCCCCAACCTTTTTGGTACCAGGGACTGTTTTCATGGAAGACAATTTCTCCACGGGGGTGGGGGGAAGTGATGGTTTTGGGATGATTCAAGCGCATTACATTTATTGTGTGCTTTTTCCTATTATTATTACATTGTAATATATAATGAAATAATTATACAACTCACCGTAGGTTGGGGGCCCCTGTTCTACACCACTCATTCTGGCCAGAGACCTTATCTTACTCAGTGTTGTATCCCTTAATGGCCAGCCCAGGAGTCTACAAATCATTTGCTCAATTTATTGAGTTGATTGAATTTTCACTTGCAAACAGAATAGTAAGTACACTCCCAAAGTATTTAGGTCCTTCCCAGAGGGAAAGTCTAGACCCAATGGAGTGGAGAAGGGAGGGGCCATGCCAGATGAGAAAATAGTGATATTCTGTTGTGTTGTTTGTACAGAGGCTTATAAAGAGGATTGGGGATTTCCTTCCCGTGAAGAGTCATTGTGGGTGGAGAAAGACAGGCAAAGAGAATGCATTCACTCATGAATAATGAATCATCTGCCACCAGGGGCACATCTGGACCGAAACACACTGTTTATTTGTCAAGAGATGCCTCAAAAGCAGCATATTGGCCTCTGAGAGAGCATAGGGGCAGAAGAAAGCTATGTTGCTCTGAACCAGCCATTCAGGGACATGCATTCAGTGCAATTCAGAGCAAATTTTAGGATGGAAAGAAACATCCAGCAGTGGTAGAGAATAAGAGGATATGATTCAGAGAGCACTGGAATTTTTCCCCCTTTAAATGGAACAAAAAGTGACCTGGAGAGTCGTTTTTTTTTTGCTTTGCGATTTTTTGCATGTGTGTGAACAGTAACAGTGCCTGTAAGTGAGGTGCCCGTTTGGGGAGAATTTCATGTTTCTTTTTTTTTCTCGGGAGGCTTATTTCTCCTCAGCGTTGGAGCTGACCTCTGCTTTGAGTTGCTTGTTTGCATGGGCCTGTGACCGCGTATATTATGCAACTAAATCGTTTGTTTATTTTGCTTCTCTTGAGACTGTTCCTGAGTATATGCCTTTTTGTTTTTGTTCTTCAAATAGGAAAACTCCAGAGATGAAAACCGAGCTCTAGTTCATCAACTTTCCAATGAGAGCAGACTCTCCATCACTGACTCCCTGTCAGAGTTTTTTGATGCTCAGGAAGTTCTCTTATCTCCAAGCTCTTCAGAAAATGAGGTTTGAGCGCTGTTTTCAGTTAGGTGCCTCAAAAATCTCTTTTGTTGCTTCATTTATTAACCTGTTCAGTAAATGTCCATATTTAGAAACACTGGACTCAGTGGCCTCTTTCCATCGTTACATTCTCAGAGTCGTCTCATGAATCACACCCAAAAAGTACAAAATGTTACAATATGTTAGAAGAAAAAAGTTGTAAAAGTAGAGGGTGTTGAATATTTTCTTGTTTCTGTTACTTGATTTGTTTCACTTCTTTACAAATACAGGTCAATAATTTTGACTTCGACCTATTTAACGATGTAATATTTCTACTACAAAGAAAAACATTTAGCAGCCTATGTATTTTTTTATGGGATTTGACCTATATTAATTTATAATATATAATAATTTGTTTTAAATTAATACATAAAAATTATACTTTCCTGAATAGGCAGATATCATAGTTAACATTGCTCTATGTGTGCGCTAACAATTTTACCCCTTAATATACAAATAGTAATCTTATGTATTAATTCCCATAGAAGGTTCTTTTTTCACAAATAGTTCAAAGACAAATTATACCTCCTTCTACTCAAACACTAACAAATTCTGAAAATGCAGTCTGAAAGAATTTTTATAATGACAAAAATCTTGAGTTTACTTGCTGTTTTCCTTGCGAGAACTAATCAAGAATATATAAGAATTTTAATAACAGATATTTGCTCTGAATACCTCCTGAGCAGATTGGTGTATGGACCTCTATGAAAATAGCATCCAAAAGTATTTCTGTGGATTCGTAATGTGGGACTCAAAATGTTTGATCATTTGGAATAAGGGTTTTATGAAAATCTGGCTCTTGTTTATTCATACTCTGCTGTATGTTATTTCTTTTTTCTCATAGATTTCTGATGATGATTCCTACGTGAGTGACATAAGTGATAACCTTTCCTTAGACAATCTCTGTAATGATTTAGATAATGAGAGACAGACCTTGGGTAAGATTTACATTATTTGATCTCTGAAAAGTTTGGATTTTCACAGAATACTAATAAGCATGTACAGTTGACCCTTGAACAACGTGGGGGTTATGGCACCAAAACCTCTTTCTGTCAGAAATTCACATATAAATTTTGACTCCCCAAAGACTTAACTACTAATAGCCTACTGTTGACCAGAAGCCTTACAATAACATGAACAGTTGATTAACACATATTTTGTATATGTATTATATACTGTATTCTTTACAATAAAGTAAGCTAGAGGAAAAAATGTTGTTAAAATCATAAGGAAGAGAGAATCTATTTAGTATTCATTAAGCAGAAGCAGATCATCATATAGGTCATCCTCATAGTCTTCACGTTGAGTAGGCTGAGGAGAAAGAGGAGGGGTAGGCCTTGCTGTCTTGGAGGTGGCAGAGTAGAAGAAAATCTGAGTATAAGTGGACCCACAAGGTTCAACCCCGTGTAGTTCAAGGATCACCTGTATAGAGTACCTGCTGCAAGTTGAGACATTTAGCAAGTACTACATGAGAAAATTAAGACATGATCCTTACCTCCAGGATTTTATAATCCAGGTAAGGAGGTAGCACCCACGTGTGAAAGATGTATTCATTCAGATGAATTTGTCTGTTCATACAAATTTTTATTTTATAAAGTGAAGATGTACCAATTATCATATAAATATCAAAAAGTAATGCAACAAATATCCCTTTTGTTCTCTCTGCAGATATATTAGAATATACCTTTTTGCCTTAGATATCTCGGGCTTTTTATAATTTAGGAATTTGATAGGGCTTATATAATAAAAGGTCTTGTCTAAGAGAAAATTTAGCCTCAGATTCTTCAAGATAAGACATTTTAAAGTAACAAACCACTACCTCCTAGAAGTAGGGACCCCTCAAGGTATGCTAAGATGTCCCTTTATTACTGGTTGATCCCAAGAGGGAAAATGATGGGCAGGAAAGGTATTTCATAATGCTAGTTTGAACTGTGGGGTACCTGGAGTATCTGGCTAGCCCCCAAACAGCTCTAATTTAGAACTTCAGCGAGCAGAGTGAAGCCTGTTTAGGAAGTTTCCCTTAAAAAGAATATGTCCAACCGGACAGTTCTCTGCATGAGTCCTTCTAGCATCAAATACTCCCAGTCTTGGTACTCATTGTGCCTTGGGGTCTCTAGGTTTGTCTGTGCCCATGCATTGGATACTTAAAGCACCACCTATTTTCATATCTGCATGGAGGACAGGTACCATGTCAGGTACCTTTTTGATATTTCAGTGTTCCCCAGCTCAGTAAGTGTGTGTGAACTATGATGAAGAATTGTTATTTGAATGCTAAAGAGCTGCCTTTTGGGGGACTACAGTATAGGAAAAAAAGCAGGTAATTTTACCATGCTCTGAAAGGGCGTCCTTTCAGCATCACACCTGCTAGACGTGAGATGGTCGTCACACTGTGTATTTGTTTGAAATGTTTCTGGGGAGATGAACCCCTTGGTGGAAAAGTCTAAGAAGCAATGGGTTCACTGGAGAAGGCCAAAAGTACAGGAGTAAGTTCACGTGCTGCTTGTTTTTCTAGAAAAACAAAGAGGCAAATGGAAAGAGAATGAAGGAACATTACTGACTTGGCAAAGCGTATACACACTAAACTGGTGCTCCCACCATAGATGAGGAAGAACAACAGATGCTGAGTCCTCCATCTCTTTGAGGCCATAGAGAGGGAGCCAAGGGGAGCACAGAGTGAATGGAGGGTTCAGAGTCAAAGCTGACAAGAGAGGACGTGATCTAGAACCTAAGACCATGACCGTGCTGAGTTGACAGCAGCCGGGAAAAGCTTGTAAGAGGTTAGGGCTGGTTCTCTCTGTCTTATTCCACAGCTGTTTTGCCAGCTAACTGAGGTTGCCTTAGCTTGAACAAGCACGGGGCACAACCCAGCCTTCTTCTTTGTCAGTATTTGAATACTAGAAATTGGTGTCTTCCAGTTCTTCACAGAAATTCTCTGGGGAGGGGGATCATATTTCTAAATATCAATACTGGACTGAAAAGATGAGAGGTAGAAATTATCTTTATGTCCTATAGCACCATTTTGCCTACAATAGGAAATGAGATTGGATCAAGGTCTTGATGCACTGTTATTCTAGAATTTCTCTGAGCTTATAGTAAACGTGAGGTATTTAGAGGTGTTTCCTATTAATTTCTTCCCCAAAATATCCCTGGGCACATATTAGGATCTGTTTTGCTCAGTGCTATGAGGAATTTAAGTAGTTAAAAATATGAATTCAGGGATCAGACTTCCTCGGTTGACCCCAGCTCTGCCATTCATTGGCTGTGTGATCTAGAACAAGTTACTTAACTTCTCTGTGCCTCATTTTATTCATCTGTAAAATAGGGATAATAGTATGTTTGCCTCAAGAGGTAGTTATAAAGAATAAATGTGAATAATACGTGCAAAATGCTTAGAAGACAAGCAAAAGTAAGATGTGTGTTAGCCATTAGTAGTATTGGTGGTAGAGTAGCATTCTTTCAAAATTTAGATTAGTGTAATCAAAGAAAAAATTTTGAGACTATATGGAAAGTGGTTTTTTAAAATGACTACCATTTGCAACTACTTATCTGTGTCAGATTTTGCCCATATTAAGCAATTAAAACAAATTCAAAAATTAATTGGATGCTTGGATTAACATGAGATTGCAGAGTATGACTCCATTTTCATATTATTCTGTTCATCAAAGCAGCCTCTCTATTCAGAGTGACTGACTTTATAATGAGTAAATGTTAAATATTTATGTCTAATAAATAAATATATACCAGTAAAATACGTTGGTGTGATGCAAAGATTTCATTTGAAACTAGGCACATTTGGGATGGGAAAGGAATTTCAGAGCATGAAACAAAGGAAAAGATTGATAGGTTTATATACCTAAAATGTGTATGTTTCATTCGTTAAAAAACTCCATGGACCAAATTTAAAGGTAAATGCCAAATGGGGATTAAATTGTAAAACAAATACGAAAACAAAAGATTGTGGTTTTAATACATAAATAGGAAAGCAGACAGTTCAGCAAAGAAGAAATATTCCAAAGAAGAAAGCACTCCAAGCCATACTAGAAATTTTTAAAATTTTGAATTAAAAAAAATTTTTAAGTTAAAACAAGGAGATAACACTGCCCACCTAACAATGTGACAAAAATGTAAAATGAACAATGACAAGCCTAGAAATGCCTCAGAAGATGGACACTCATATATGTTACCCATAAATGGGAAAATTGGTGCAGCCTTTTTGAAGAGCAATCAGATCATATGAATTAAAAGTCTAAAAACATTCATAGTTGTTGACATTGTAATCCCACTTCTTTGTATCCTATGAAAATAATCAGAGATACAGGAAAATATCTAAGTGTATGAATATTCACTACTGGTTTTTTGTTTGTTGGCTTTGTTTTTTGCATCATAACAAAACATTGAGACAAATCTAAAAGTCCAACAGTAGATGAATGATTCAGTAGATTATGGCATATCTACAACATGAAATTTTTTATAGTCATTAAAAATGACGTTTTAGGAGAATTTTAAATAACATGGAAAAAATACTCTGTTAGCTGAATAAGTAGTACGTGAAAAATACAGTATGAACTATACAGATGAAGAAAACACTAAATAAAGATATTCTAAAATATAAATGGCTACAATTTGGGGGGTGGAATAATGAATGACTATTATTTCCTATATAATCTTCCTGTAATAAACACAATTGTTTTTATCAGATATTGAAGGGATTTTTTAAAGGTTAATATATAAGTTTTTGTACACAGTAACCTATTATAGGCATAAAAATCTAATTTCCAGTTTTATTCTAAATGTATATGAGCTACCAGGAACTAGCTTTTGAGTAGGAACTTAAGGGTCTCTCTGTGACTAAAGTCTATGAGTTTTAGTGCATATTATTTTGGGTATTTAACTGCTCAGAATTCTTTTGCTTATGTTCTGGCATCCAGTCATATGCTGGATAACTGAGTTAAATAGTAAAATTGAGTACTTGCTAGGTAAGGTTTTATTCATGGATTTTTAAAATAGAGTATAATTAAAAGCTTTGTAGAGACAACCAGGCCTCTTTTTCTTTCAGGGCCCGTTCTTGAAAGTGGTGGGGAAGCGAAGTCCAAGAGGAGAACTTGCTTGCCGGCACCAGGCCCCAACACCAGCAACATCAGCCTGTGGAACATCCTGAGGAATAACATAGGGAAGGACCTGTCTAAGGTGGCCATGCCGGTGGAGTTGAATGAGCCCCTGAACACGCTGCAGAGGCTCTGTGAGGAGCTGGAGTACAGTGAGCTTCTGGACAAGGCCGCACAAATTCCAAACCCCCTGGAGAGGATGGTGAGGAATCAACCTTCCAACGTCACTGTCCAACCTCTGTCCCTGAGCCATGAGGCCGTTCACATGGGCCCATCAGAGCCAAAACGGGCAGAGCTGAGAGACAGCTCTTATCCCCTCTGGTTTCATTTTGGTTGCTACTTAGATGGGTTCATTTCTCAGAGATGTCTGGTTCTCCTCTGCCAGTCACCTTGGCAAGATTTGCCATGAGGGTGGGGGCTTCTCTGGCAGCCGACGCCTGAGACAGTTCTGCTCTGTGGTTTTGTGCTTCCTCCTCCTCCAAAAGCCTTCCATCCAATTGTTCTGATACGCCTGGCTGGAAAACATGTCTTTAGGGCTGTCTGCGTGTTTATTTTTACTACCCCCGGGTGGACAGAATTTAATTTCTTGAGCTGTTTTTCTCCTCCAGGGTAAATTTCCCTTGAGAATGTTTTTGTTTATTTCTGGAATTGTCCCATCAGCTCCTAGGTTTTTGGAAAATATAGCTCACAGAGGAGGTTTTTACATCAGAAAGTTTAAAAAAAAAAAAAAAGTCCTAGAAAAATTGGTGAATTTTTCTGTCCTCTACTCGGTATCACCTCCAACCACAGGCTGTTGGCTTTTGAAGGTGCTACAAAGTGTCCCTCATCCTTCCCCTGTCTTGTGGGGATGGGGAGGGCAGAAAGCCCCAACGGGTTAAGATTAGGGGCAACTCAGCCCTTTTTATGACTGTGGCTGACTTTGTTCTTGGAAACTGGGTGTCTGTACCTCTTTTTGCCTCCTCATATGTTACCTGATGAGCAGTAAGGTCATTGTATGGGATGCTGGGACATCAGTGTCCCCAGACGCAGTCTCTCCTGAGCATTCACTGATTGGCTAAATTGGAATTGGAGTGCTCCCTCGGCCCCATAGACCTAGCCATGCTGACACCCTCCCGTTGATAGAGGATGCCATGCTTTTCTAAATTCTAAGCATTCTGCAGTCTTAACCCTTATTAAAACATCGTTACTTTAGTGATTTGAAGATTAAGGTGGAATTCCCTCATCAAAGAGACTGTCTTTCTTGATACTCACAATAATCAGGGTAGGAGAGAAAGAGAAGCAGTAATTTTAAAAATCTTCTTTGTTACTTTTCCCCAGAGAATTTTTGTTGGGGGGGGGGGGAAGAGAGAGAGGCAAATAGCTTCCAAAGCAAGTGTTAAAAGTCAACATTTGTGGACAGCTCGTTAAAGGAGACAATTGACTTTGAGGATGAAAGTATTCTTAAAGGTGTTTCATTCTTGTGGCAATTTAGAGACCCTTAGGATGTTCAGCTGATTGATCCGTATACTTGGCCTTCAGCAGAAGTTCGAGGAGAGGCTTCACCATCCCCAGCACAGCCACTGAGCAGGAGCCTTGCCCCGTGGATTTTGTTCACTGCGCTGCAGGTCAGCGTGCGCTCCTGCACAGACCCTCCCTCCTGTCACCAGCTCAAAAGGAGAGGGCTTCCTTTTCCTGCCCCTCACTCCCTTCTCCCCCTAGCATCATGAGTGACTCTAGGTTCTCTTATCAGTTTTCTTATATTTTAAGTTGTGAAGGCAATTCAGAGTTGAGTCATTGTTCCGTATACAGTGTGTCACAAACATATGGGGAAGCAGAAAGAAGCAGATACCCCGGTTTCAAGAATAGGCGGTCGCAGCTGGGACTGGCTTGAGTGTAGTGAACTGATTCTCGTAAGCCACCCAGCTGTTCTAGAGCCTCCTAAGGCGTGAGGTGGCAAGGAGGGACCAATTTCAGGCAACACCAAAATTTAGCAAAAGGCTAATGAGGGAGGTTATGTGACTAGTGAACATTTATGAAAGGCACTCAGCTCTTCTTCAACATAAGAAACTTCATGAAATATACTGGGAAGAGGAAATGTTGAAATTGTTACTACCCAACATTAGAAAGGAAACTTAACTATCACTACTTAGATTTAATTTTTTTGGAAAAAAAAAAAAAGGCAAAAAGGGTAATATGTCTCTTTGGTGCCTTGAACAGGGAACTGATAAAAGTGCTAAAAGCCTCATAGTAAGGTCCGTTAAGAGATTTTGTTAATTTTATGTTCACATTAAACGTTTCTTCCTTTTTTAAATGTATTTCTTTTTTCCTCCCAGAAAAGAAGAATTTTAAAGTCACTGTATCCTGTGGCTTGTTTCCCAGGCTTAGAAAATGACTCTCACAGATTTTCTTTGGTCACAACGAGTTTTTGGGTTGCTGAAATATCAAATTGTGAATGGCTAAACTTATGATCATCCCTGAATTTGGGGGGAAATTTGGCTTTTTTTAAAAATATTCTTTCTCTCTCCTCTCCTAAAGCCTTAGCACCATGTCAGGATTCTCAGATAATGTGAGGCTTAAACGTACTGGCATCAGCTTAACAGTTCAAAAACTAGCATAGTCCATTTTTTCAGTGTCAGCATCTTGATAGCATCTGCCAACATTTAGGCATCAAATTAAATGGATAGTTTAAAAATGTTTGGTTAATTTGTTTCTGGGCCAAAACAAACATTATTTAAACCTACAATTTTAAACCTATGTTGGTTTGATTGTTTTTAAACTGAAGACAAATCATTGGCTTTCTGAAATAAAGCTGCAGAGAGAGAAATTGAGGTTTTATTTTATTTCTTTGTGAAAAATAAATGTATTGGTGACACAGAAATGACAAAGTTCTCTCCTTCTTGTCCTTAGGTGTATGTAGCAGCTTTTGCCATATCAGCGTATGCATCTAGCTACTTCCGAGCTGGGAGCAAGCCATTTAATCCTGTTCTTGGAGAAACATATGAATGTATTCGTGAGGACAAGGGCTTCCGGTTTTTTTCAGAACAGGTGGATATACACTATTTTTGTTTGTTGGGAGAAGGTTGCTTATGCTTTCCATTGAATGTGCTTCTAAAATATTTATTTTCCACCTTTCACTGGCTTCAAAGCAACTGAGATAATTACAGTGCTTTAAACATAAAGGGAGGGATCGATTTCCCTTCCTCTGAAACCTAGCCACCACCCATGGGCTTAAAGGTACTCGTAATTCTTAGCACTCCTTTGGTTATATGCGTAGCCAGTGAGTGTCCTTTCTCTTTAAAATCATTAGTGAAAGGAATTTTCAGGGCATGAAGCATTTGCCCAAATAGTAATTTTAAAAGCTTAAAGTGTGCTCCCTAAGTCAATGACATCACCATTCCACAGTGTGAATGCCCCATCAGAATGGGTAGCACCAAATAAATGGGCTATTCTTGATTTTGATTTAAGAGGAATCATTCATTCATGTGTTTATTCATTCAAATCAATAAGTTGTTTATAGAACCTATACCATGTACCTGGTGCTGTTCTAGATGCTAAGATTCTGCAGTGGGGTGGGCCTTAAGAGGCCAGACAGGAATCCCTGTCCTCATCTAATGGATGGACAGACTTCTACTTATGCACCCTAAGTCCCAGTAGATTCTTCCCATGTAAGAATTAGCGTAGAATGATATTCAGGAGTCAGACAACCTAGGTTCCAATCTCAGCTCTTCCTCTTACTACCTTTATAACCAGGGCAAATTAATTAACTTCTCTGTGCTTTAGTTTTCTCTTTAAAGGGGAGAGATGGCAATTGTATGTACCTCAAACAGATTTGTTAAGATTAAATAAGAAACTGTCTACAAAACACTTGGACCAGTATCTGAGGCATGAAGATAAATGTCGTATGAGTGTTTACTGTCATTATTGATGCGTGACAGCATAGTTTGTAATAGTGGGATGTTGGGAACATCCAAAATATCTGTCAACAAGAAATTGTTTAGCTAAAATAGAGTGCGTACATACTGAAATAAAAAATAACCCTCTCTGCTCTTGTTAAGGCAGAGATTGAGCACCTTCACTTTCTGAATATCCCTAAATGTCAGCGTAGGGACACTAGACGTCATTGCTTCCATATATTTCTCACCTCCCAATTCTTAGGACACTGAGGAAAAATGGGGGTGGATTGCTAAGATATTCTTTTCCTTCCTGTTATCTTGCTGTGCTCTTTATCAGTGGATTTGCATTATGGAGATAGGGAGGGAAGGATGGTGTGGCAGAGACATTTGTGAAGATGGTGCTTATCTTAACTGTAAATGACAAGCAGTGTTTTCTGGAACTCAAAGGAAAGTGAATATCCAATAATAACCAAAGCACATTGTCAGTAGCTTGCCCGTTAGAAGCTGAAACAAGAAATTAGACACTGACTGATATTGGGGGTGGAAGGGGTTAAATCAGCAGTTAAAAGAGATGAGATGATGTGTCTGATTCAAATTCAACTGGGTATTTAAATCCCCAACCTAAAATAGAATGAGAATAAATGAAAATATGATTTGGTTACCATGGTATTGTACCACTCTTGTGAAAAGAATAAAGGCCAAAAATAGCCCCAAACTACAGCAGACAATCAGGGAGGATGAATAGCTGTGAGAAAAGAGTGGTAACGTGAGCTTGTGTAAAGCTGAGCTTCAGTCCCCCTGAGCTCTGATGGGGCAAAGCCAAATTCAGGATCTGTTTGTGTAGCTCCCGTGGTGGCACAGGAGAAATCAGAGTTCCTGGGGTGCACAAGGAGAGAAAGAGGGTTACATAACTTAGTTTTGGTTCCATGAAATGGATCCCGAGGAAGTGGCAAGACAGAGATCTGGTTCTTGTCGGTAGCGTAGGATGTGCGGGGTGAGGATTTGTAGACCTGCCTGCTTCAAATCCTAGCTCCACATGTCACTCTGTGTGTGGCCTTGTATAAGCTACTTCCCTTTATGAGCCTCAGTTGTTTGTTCATCTGTAAAAGAGGAACGATAACGCTTGGCTCAGAGGTTGTAGTAGGCTTAAACGAAATAATACACTGATGGAAGTGTTCAGTAAATGGCTATTGCTCTTACATTTAGAGGGGACTTTTAAAATGCCTTTTAATATAGAGTGTTAAGAATAGTAAGAGGAGGGTTAAAAAAGCAGAGAAGGGCTTCAGGAATGGCTTGATCAAAGAAAACTAGAAAGGCATATATCCTTTATAATATATGCTTTAGGATATTAAAATAAAATATACTATATCTACTCTACTGGTACAAGTGGTTTGAAGGGGACATGATGTCACTGGTGCATCTCTGACAGAAAGCTGGCCATCAGGCAACCAGGAGTTCTCATGGCTGGCTTCATCATGGAAATACCATCAGTCCCGACCATGATGGAGCTGCTTCATCTAACTGCAGTTTAGCCTGATGGCCTCAGGTAGTTGGTTATTTTAATATACCCAAGAATGGATGAGTCTCAAGGATAGATTCACACTAACTAAGCTTACAAGAGACTGATGTATAAACTAGAATGCTACTATATGCATTTACTATGAAAAATTGACATGTTATGGGGACCAGAAAGCTTTGGTCAGTGTGACCAGGTATGATTTTCTCATAGGCAGATTACTTGAAAAGCCAAATTATAATCATAGGTGAGTGTACAATGTGAAGAAGATGTGGCTGGGTGATTCAATACACCAGGCTGCCCTCTACCCTAGGAGTAGGAAGGGTTTGGGACCAGGGCCTTCTTTTTCCTGACCAGCAGGAGACATATCAGTTCAGCTCCCACCACCTCCTTCTCCCAATCTTGTTTATGCCGACCAGCTGACTCATTGTATGTGCATGCCTTCTAACTTAATGCTTCTAAAGAGAATGCCAGAGCATTTATTCTGTTTCATGCTGGTATCTGCCAGTATGGTTCTTTCTACTTCTGGCCCAGGAGACAGTCTGCCTTTACAGAGACAGCATGACTCTACCCTCGTCCATTATGTGTAGGTGATATACTTAAGCTTTAAGGGTTTGGAGGTTTCTTTGCTTTCTTGTGCCTATCTACAACAAGTACAGGTTTCTGAATAAGATAATAAACTGGGCAGGGCCCCTAAATTAATATTTTTGGCTGGAATTTTATTCTAAGGAGGACATTGATAAAAATTTTATCTCCAAGCTAAACGACCTGGAAGGAAACAACTTGGCTTTCTACTGCGTTTTCTAGACAGCAGAGTCTGTGATTTGAAAGGTGGTGACTATCTCTTTCTTCCCAGCCCCTGGGTCTTGCTTGTGTTCTTGGTGGGTGTGTGGACGTTTGAGGTGCCAAGTGTCCAGGGAAGTAGAAGTAGTTGCTGCTCAGAGAGTTCAGCTACATCGAATCTTGCCTCTCTGTACTGGTTCTCATCTAAAAGACCCCAAAACACACTATCAAAATGACTTATGCAGTCAGAAACCAGAAAAAGCATTTCTTGTTCAAATTTTCCTTAGAACAGTTAAGTATTAGGTTTGTAGAGTGCTCTATGCTTTCAAACTTGTGCATGATCTTACCTGATCCCCAGAATAGTCCCATGCGGCAGGTGAGGCAAGGATCAGTTACAGGTGGGGAAACCAAGGCCTAAAGGATTAGAGTTTCCAGTGCCCCTCAGTTAATGCTAGAACCCAGACCCTCCACTTCCTCAGTGTCCTTTCTCCCTCACCCTATTTGGGGTCTCTTGTGTAGATTTAATTACTGAGCTCAGAGCTATTGGGGTGGTGATAGATGTGAAAATAGCCTTTTTGTATACTGTATATTCAGGTGATGAAATTTTACATGGTATTGTCTAAACCAGGGGTGGGGAACCTGGGGCCTTAAGGACACATTTGGCCTTCTAGTTCCTTAAGTGCAGCCTTTTGACTGAATCCAAATAGTACAGAACAAATCCTTTTATTTTTATTAATACATTTTTGTTCATCTTTTATATTTTTTATTTTATTTTTAAAATGAACATATTTAAAATACCAAAGAATAAAATAAGTTTCAACGAAATAATCCTCCCAGATTGACTGGCATAATTAGAACATCAGTAAGCCGTAAGGGCTAAATTGATGGCTGCTACACTCATGATTTAGTTCTAACTTCCCCCACCTGACTGGCGCCACTACCGCACAAGGCTGGTTGGCAAGAGTTTATGAGTGTCGCGTACGCCAGTCTGTTATCAGCTTTTCACAATGGTGTACTGTGTTTCTGTTTGAAGTGGAATTTGTGAATAGTTGCACAGCTCGACAGTATTTTTTAATTCTGTCTGCTTAACAGTCCATCATGTCAAAGAAGACCAAGAGAATGCTGAAGGAAGAAAACAGATTTTTTAGTGAGGATCAGGAATTGCAATATTATCTTGTTTCTGCTAAAGATAAGATGATTTGCTTGCTTTGTGATACTGTAGCATCAACATTAAAGAAATTAAGTGCTCATCAGCATTATAACACTCATAAGGACCACAAATATTTTAAATTAGAGGGAGAGGTGCAAAAGGTTGTATTACAGAAATTAAAAGATGAAAAGCAAAAACAAAGACAGTTCTTTCAAGCAGCAATAAGACCTGTAAATAATGCCACTGACACAACTTATAAAGTAGCTTATATACTCGGGAAAACAGAGAAGCCATTTAGTGATGCAGAAATCACGAAAGAATGCATTGTTGAAGTTGTAGGTTGCTTAGACCCCGATAACATTTCAAAGTACAAACTGCCTCTTTCAAGGAGAACCATAACTGATCAGCAGCATGAATTAGCCTTCAACTTAACAGAATAACTTCATGCAATACTTCAAAAGGAAAACATATACTATTCAATCGCTTTGGGTGAATCAACTGATACTATTGACTCGGCACAGATTTTATACTTCATTCGGGTCATAACAGAAGATTTTCTTTGTTATGAAGAGTTACTCGCTTTGGGCACTCTTGTGAACAGAACACGGGGAATAGATATCTTCAACTTTCAAGATAAGTGTCGTGAAGTTGGAATGAATTTGGTAAATTTAGTGAATATATATGTACAGTTGGTGCACCTTCCATGACAGGAAAACATGAAGAGTTTATTGCACAGAGTAAAAAAGTATTAACAGATCCATATGCTCTCATTTCTTTTCATTGTATGTTGCATCAGCAAAATTTCTGTACTAAAGCTACTATTTTAAGTGATACTTTGCAACAAGTTATAAGTATTGTTAACTATATTCATGCAAATGCAACACAGCATCCTCAGTTTCATAACATGCTAAAGTAGAACAATGAGGTATTCAGTGTGGATTTGCCATATCATTCTAAAGTGCATTGGCTATTGCAGGGACAGGTGTTAGCCAAAATTTTATCTCTGTGAGAATAGATAAATTTTATGAAGAGCAGAATCAGCAATGTGAATTATTGAAAGAAGATTTCTATAGGAATGCAGCATTTCTGTGTGATATCATGTCAAATCAAAATGACTTAAATATATCTTTGCAAGGTAAAACGAAGTCTATATATTAAATATATTATGTGGCAAAAAATCCAAGCATTTCCCAAAAAAAGCTATCTTTTTTTGAAACACTTCTTCAAAAGGAAATTTCAGATAAACATTTTCCCCAGTTAGTAAAGGTCATGGATGAGCAGGATGATATATGCGAATCATTTGAAGAATATGCAGCTGTTATAGACCTATTAACTGGAGAATATAATAAAAGGTTCACTGATTTTGAGAATCATGACATCACACTCAAATTAGCATTTCAGCCTCACCTAGTTGATATCACCAAGGCACCTAAAGAACTACAGATGGAGTTGATTGAGCTCTCAGTAGATGACATTTTAAAGTCATTGTTTGATGCTAAGAAAGATCTAATTGAAATATGGAAAAATGCAGTAGAATACCCACGCCTTCGGCAACATGCCCAAAAAATGCTTTCTTGCTTTTCAACTGCTTATTGCTGTGAATCTACATTCTCCTGCCTAACCCAAATCAAGACGTCCTTAAGGTCACAAATGACTGATACCCATCTAGAGGATCAACTGAAGCTGTGGACCTCCATGCTGCAACCAAATATTCAGAAGTTTTCCAACAAAAAGCAGACACAACAAAGTCATTACAAGGTTAGTTAACTTTAAAATTAACAAATAGTTTTCCTTTTTTGAAATTAAGTACATAGTAGTTAGATTTTTACAACATAATGTACATTTCTAAGTATATCTAATTGAAGTTTTTTGAATATGGCCTTATTTGATTACACCTAATTAATGTGGCCTTCCAACATGAAAAGTTTCCCCACCCCAGTCTAAACCTTTCATCCTCCAAACTTACATAGGCCTTTGTTCTCAACTACCATTGCAGGCTGGGGTGTGGCTTTTGTGAATGGGGAGCATTCAGGAGTGAATCACAAACATTCCCGTTCTATGTTCTCACCTCCTGGCTGTTCCACCTTCTTGGGGCTTTCCTTTGTGCCAAGAAATCTGCTTCGGCCTTGGCTTTCTACATAAGCGCAGAAAAGGGAGAAATCAGCAAGAAAGGACTTTCCTTATGGGTCAGGGACAGAGCATCCTGCCGGCAGGTTATTCCTTCATTTTGCTGCTGCCTGGCAGAGCTAACAAACAGGCTGGTTTTGAGCTTTATCAAGGGAATGGATGGGTCAGAAAACTCATTTCAGTTAGCTATGCCTCGTTTTTTGTACCTTTGGGAAAGGGTTAGTGTCAAAAGGAAATGCAGTTAAGCTATAGTCTAAAAGTAGCTTTTCCTAATTACATGAAACTTCAGTTGTCCAAATCATTGCTCAAGTAATGTTAACTATTTACCTACCCAGCTATATACTGTTGAGAGTTTGTGTCAGACAAGCTGAATGCAGTTATTAAAAGTTACTAAAATGTAAGAAATTCAAATGAAGTCTCTTTTCCTTTGTTCTACAGGCTCAGCCCTTCTGTCTTTTCTGTTACTCATTTGGAGGACCCTGAGCATACATTCTTGGACAGACATAAATACCACACCCATCCCTTCTCTCCGTGCATGCTCATGTCACCTCTCTGAATAGCTCTTTTATCTACTAATAGGCAGAGTTATTTACTACTGATTAAAGTGGTATCTTATTTAAAGACACTATCAGAGGGGAAATTCAAACTGTTCAAAGAAAACTAGCAATAAATCAAATATAAGACAACTAAACCATTGTTTTGCAGTTTTCTGCATTTCTAGATCAAATCACCACTTAATGTGTTTTTGTTTTAGTTTTTTGCAAGAAGCCATGTGTGTGTTCATGAGATAGTGATTCACTCTGAACATAGTGGAAGAGAAAATAATTGTCAGGAATGCAGGAATAATAACCTGTATTCTCCCAAAATCAGGCCAGTATCTTTGGCATCATCCTTAATAGCTCGTTCTCTTATAATCCACATCCTATCCATCCGCAAATCCTGGGGGCTCCCTCCAGAAGCCTTCCTTCCCAAAGCAGCCGTTTTCACTATCGCCCCAACTGGTGGTGGCCACCTAGCCCACGCTGCCTCAATCAGTGACTGGCATTATTGCAATGGACTCATTAACTGGTCTCTTGTTTCTATAGCCAATTAATTCCTCAACCAGCAGCCAGAGTGATTGTTTTAAACAGAAACAACATCTGCTCTAAACCCTCCAACAACTTCCCGAGTCACTTGGAATAAAATCCAAAGTCCTGGCCGTGGCCCACAAAGCCCTCCAAGACCCTGCCCCCACGTATCACGACTCTCCCACTTCCCCTGCCCCTCGTTCAGTTTCGTTCAGGCCTTCTTGCTTCTCCTGATTCTTATCAAGCATTTTCCAGCCCTTGGCATTTGTTGTGTCCTCTGCCTGGGATGTACTTCTCCCAGATAGCTACGTGGTTAACTTCCATATTTCTCTGAGCCTCAGAGGTTTCCATTCAAGAGTCCTACCCCTACCCCCTGTCTGAATAGCATTCCTACACACTGTCCCCCCATCCACACGCCTTGCTTTATTTTCCTTAACACATATTACTGTTGACCAATGATGTGCTTATTTGTGTGTTGTCTATCTCATCCACTTCTGCACTAAAATATAAATTCCATCAGGGTAAGGGTTTTTGTTTCTTTTGTTTATCATTGTACCCCCAGTGACTAGGATGGTGCCTGACACATCAGAGGCGACTGGTAAGTGCTTGAGGAGTGACCTGGGAAGAATGGCCACTTGGTCCCCTTCCTGGATGACTTTTTCACCTGGCGCTTGCTCTCTCTTCATAAGTTGCCCTGTGCTGCTGTAGGGGTCAGGAACTAGGGGACTCGATAGTTAGGTGTCTGGGAAGTAGCAGAGTAGAAGTGTATTTAATAATGGATGTTTTTCTAAATCTAAAAAAAGGAAAGCTTACAAAATATGCAAATATTGAAATACATCCTTTCCCCATCTGCTTCTCCCTTAACCTCTTACATAAAGTGCATTCAAAGCATAAATCAAAAATGATTAGGTCAGGGTGAAGGAAGGCCTCAGATATACAAATAAATCATAAATTACATGAATTCTTTTTTTAATTTCAAAGTACTAAGGGGGTACAAATGTTTTTGGTTACATGGATAGCTTTTGTAATGCTTGATTCATAGCTATAAGTGTGTGCATCACCCAGATAGTGTTCATTGTACCCATTAGGTAGGTTTTTGCCCCTCCCCTCCTCTCAAATCACATGAATTCTTAACTGCCAGGGGAACTGTATTGAGGCTTGTAGAAAGATACATGTTTCATCATATATATATTTGCATAATAAAAATCATATATACTAATTTTTTGAATGCTTGGGCATCCTTACCCATCAGGAATTGCTCCTCTTTGACTGGAGAGGAAGTGATGGAGGAGTCTAACAAACCAGTCTAAACTGGATTTATCCAACAGGCCAACAGGCAGCATCCATGCCAGGGCTGGGTCAGTTCAGGCTGAAACGCATCCACTGTCCTTTCTTGCTTAGGTTAAGAGGTAAGGAGAATAGATACTCAACCAAATCCCACACTGATACAGAAAGGTTAGATTGTGTTCATTATTCTCTACTCTAGTAGATTTTAGAAGTATTGCCATCAACAAAGATAAATGGTTAACCATGAATTACCCCTTTCCATGGGAATTCAAGTTAATTGAAGCCGTAGTGTAATCTTTTCAAATTGGCCAGCATCCTCTGCCACCTTTGATGCCAAGATTGGAAGAAGACGCTGAGAGCAGATGTTAGAATCAGAACATCTGAAGCCAAGAGGGATTCTCAGACCTCCTTTTACAAAGAAACACACGAGACTCAGGCTGGAAAGGTCAGATTCAAAGCAAGACTCTTTGTCTAAATGTCCGTGGAAAGGGACCTTAATAATGTGTCACGGCTTTAGGGAGGGACAAGAGCCCAGCTCTGAGAGCAGCCATAGGAAAAACTGGGGAAAGAACTGGGTCTGGAGTCGGAGGGGCTAGGTGCAAAGTGCTACCTTTGTGGCTCATTAACAGAGTAGCTTTGGGCAAGTTCTTTGCTGGACAGAACCCCTGTTTCCAAATTTATAAAATAAGGCTAATAAAGACGCAAGGTTACCAGAAGAATTTAGTGGAAATACACTCATAAAAAAATCAAAATTTAGTCTCTGCTTAATCCACATCAGCGTATGATCCTGGACACTTGACATGTTATCTTTTTTCAGTTGGCCAAGTCAGTGATATTGGCTTTACTTCACAGATGAGGTAACAGGGACCAAGAGGATTAAGAAACGTGCTCAAGGTCACACAGCCAGCAGATGGCATTGCAGTCAGGACTCTGTGAGACAACAAAAAGCTCTCCCTTGTTCCCTGACACTAGTGCAGCACACGGCAGATGCTCCAGAAACGTTTCATGAATAAATACCCGTTGTGAGGAAATACATCAAAGAAAAATAAAGCATCTATGTAAATTTCCCCAGAAAGCTTTGTAGACTTCTTAAAGCAGTGTGGACCAAATATACCTTTCTCAAAGGCTGGTATAAGGCACAAAGAAATAAGCAAAATCATCGATATTTGAATGTTGAGATTTATTCATTCAGAAAATATCTGTTGAACCCATCTAAAGGTCCTGTGCTGAACATTGATTCATTAATCCAACACAATAGTTTTTAAAAATCAAAGTTGGATTTTTATGGGATGTGTGTATATAATATGGCTTCTCTTATAACTCATGTGGACAGTATATTTATCCCTGTTTTATGGGATGTAAAATTATTACAGAAGAGTATAGTTTTTATATACTGTATTTTGCTTTGATGTTTACATTTAGCCACACCTATAAAGATGCCAAATTCTCAGTCAAGGCTCTAATGCTCCCCTCAGCCATTACTACATTGTTTCTGTGGGATAAATATAATCTACTTTATTATAATCCACTTTAAAATATGTCTGCATTATGGGGGAGGGGAACATTCCATAGCTCCTCTCCCACTCCACAGTAGGGTATAGGGCTTGTGTTGCCCTGATTTAGTTTTTTTTGTGTGTGTGGTTTTTTTTTTTCTTTGAGACTGGGTCTTGCTATGTTGTCCAGGCTGGCCTTGAACTCCTGGGCTCAAGCAATCCTCCCACCTCAGCCTCCCGACTAGCTGGGATTACAGACATGCACCACCACTGTGTCCTGATTTACTTTTATGTGATGCTATGGTTTTAAAGTTATCTCCATTATTTTCATTGACAGCCAACTAGTGAGGGAAAGAAGGAGGAAGATGCAACATTTTTTGATAGAAAACGATGACAAAGGAAAGCAGAGAGTTATATTATGGGAGCTAGGTTTCTTAAGTCAGCGCTTGATGTGAAAATTGCCCTTGAAAACCCCAGAGGCACAGTGAGGAGCTCACATCCTCAGGAGGCGTGTGGGAACTAAGACAAACCAAAGCACAGCACATCTGCCTGCCCTACTTCACATTGCAGCTGGCGGTTATGTTCATTGAGTATCTGAAAGATACCCACACTATTTAAATTTTTGTCTCTACTTTTCGTTGGCCCAAGCTGGCATGGTTGTCATCCCATCTGTTAGACGTGGATATGGCATTAGTGACTCTGGATCATCCCATCCCGGCAGTTCTCCTACTAGAGGCGTGGCACCCAGGAGTGGGTTTCAAACCTTGTTCCTCAGCTCAGTTGAGGGGCCAGAGCAAGGCGAGCGGCTATGGATTTGTCACCCACTGCCCTTCTCTCCTTCCTAACACTCACATACCTGTTCATTACAAGCAAGGCTCGGCATTCTGAGTTCTCAATGAGATGTGTTTGAAAACAGAGGGCAGCTGCTTAAAATTTTTTTTTTTTTTTTGGAAGCTTGAAAATCATTGAGGTTAACCCAAACTGCTGAGTTTACCTCTACTTCTTCCCTAACTGTCGTGTGGTTTGGGAAATGTTACTTCATCTCTCTGGGTGCAGTCTCCTTGTTTATAATAGGAAGGCTTTGAGCTAGGTACTGTAAATGTAAGACATCTCTGCTAAGAACCAGCTAAATCAGAGAAATTTCTGGAAACACCAACTGGCAGCATTACTCTGGTTTCACTAGCACTGAATTATAATCACAGCACATACACCTCTCCATGCTCCTCGAGTGTTACTGAGATAATGAGGAAGCAGACCTGAGGTGCTGTTTTCTCTTTACCTTCTTCATGACTGAATAAAACAAGTAATGACCGTTCGCCAAAAGGTAGTCTCTGTTACAGAGGATTCTCTTTTCTGGAATGTACTTACTTATTTACTCAAGATATATTTTATCTTGACAAAAAGCAAATAAAATTTTTTTCTTAGCAGTTGACTAACATTTCCTCAACAATTGTGCGTTTAGCTCTTTTTTATAGAAACATTATTGTTATTAAAAAAATTATCTTGCATTGGTCTTCTTATAGGTGATTTGAAAAGAGGCTGGACTTTGTGATGCAGAGTTTTCAAGAGTTAAATCTGCTGAGCCCAAGGAAGAGTGTGTTTGTGTTGCTTAGAAGTAGCATGTTAAAATACTTGCTATTTGACCTCTTAATGAAAACATTTGCAGGTACCTTCAGAACAACTAATAGACTTTTGACATTGGTATGTCAGATCATATGGTTTATGTATGGGCAGTCCTCGAAAGTCCCTGTTATTATTTTTACGGCTTTCAAAATGGGTCTTAGTCTCCATCCTCGTCACTTACCTACCACCTGGCCGCCCTCCCGAGGAGGCTTCCGGAGGCTTCCATTCAACCCTTTCTTCTCACCCATGACAAACCTGACAAGTCGGCGCTGACTGTATCAGGAGTGCCCTCTGGAGGACAGACTTGTGGAAGGAAACTGGAGAAGTTTGTCTTGTTAAACACTGAGTATTGTGTTACATCCCAGGGCAGGGGAGAAGGAATGGATTCATGAGACACAAAAGTTCATTCATTTTTTATTTTTTGGCATTTGTTTCCATCAGGTCAGCCACCACCCACCTATCTCTGCGTGTCATGCTGAGTCTGGAAATTTTGTTTTCTGGCAAGGTAATGTACTAATATATTTGAGCTCTGTCATTTTGTATAATATTATGGATTTATTTTATCCATGAATTGCTATAAATGCTTGCTAATATCAAAAGCGGTCCTTGGACTTGGGCCTGGTGAGAAGGATCTGCGCCACTTGCTCTCGCCTCTCGTCTCTGAACAATAATTGTGTTTGTCAGTTATTAATTGATATTAAATATTGAATTTTAATTGACTATTGATATTAAGTATTCAGGGGATCGTTTAGTTTTTACCTCTTAAAGAAATTCTCAATGTTTATCTGAGGCACCACCACTTATTCCTGTGACTTTTTCTCCATCTTATTTCACAACCACTTGGAATGTCTCAGCTATTTCAAGAGATACTAAATATTTACAGTTGTTTATCAGAGTATAGATAGCAGAGTTGGGTTTTTTTGCTTTTGAAATTTTATTTCTGAAATCACATTTTATGTTGTTGATTTCTTTTCATTTTTGAGGTGGTTCTTAAAATTTTGTTTGGTTTATATTTTGAATTAGAGGGTAGGTGGGTAAGTTTTTCTCAACAATAAATAAGGCTGCATATATTTCCTAGATGCATTAATCAATTTTGTTAAATATTCATTTATTCAAAGAGTCAAAATGTCTATAGAAAGAAATTAGGAGCATCCTGGGTTTTCAAACAGTGAACACATATCAATTTTTAGAACAGTTTTCTCTGCTGACAGTGATATCACATATTGCCTTTATACACACGCACAGACACACTCACACCTGTAAAATTTTGAAAGTACAAAAGAGTATACTGTAATACCCTCCCCCATCCCCTTCCCCAGCCACCCAGTTCCTCTGTCAATCAATATTACCACTTACCAGTTTAAAGTTACAAGTACCATGGATTTCTTTCTTCATCTTTGACATTAAAGTTTAAAATTGAAGCTTGATTGGAAACTTCTCTGTCACCAAAACCCTCTGGAAACAATTCTCATAAGGTCCCTAGCTTCCCATTTGCTAAATCTCATTGACATTATAAGCACCTCTTTTTTGTTTTCTTAAAGTTATGTATTTTTGATGGGAGGGGACTTCTCAAAGCAGGTCGTGTGTGTTCCCTGCGTTACCCGGTTCTCTTCTTGTTCCCGCCCCCTCATCCTCTCCCTGGGCAAGCCCACCTATTTCCATAGGCCCGTGACTCCCGAATCTTGCTTTTTAACCAAGCTGACATTTCTCTGCCTTTTAATTAGGTTTCTTAAACCATTTGAATTTATTATGATTATAGATGTAGTCGGGTTTAAAGCTGCCCTCTTGTTATTTGTTTTCTGTTTTTCCTATCTGTTCTTTGTTTTCCTTTTCCTCTTTTTCTGCCTTCTTTTGGATTAATTGAGTACTTTCTATAATTCCATTTTGTATCCTATTTTGGCTTATTAGCCATAACTCTTTGTTTTGTTTCTTAGTTTTTACTTTGGAATTTATATTATGTATATTTAATGTATTACAATCTGTCACCAAGTAGTATTATGCCACTTCGTGTACAGTACAAGAAACTTACAAAAGTAAACTTCTATTTCCCTTCTCCCAATCTTTGTGCTATTTGTGACATACATTTTACTTATGTATGTTATAAGCCCTGCAATACACTATTATTGTTTTTGCTTTAAACAGCCAGTTACCTTTTTTCTTTTGGTAACAATTTTATGGAGATATAATTTATATACCGTACAATTCACCCCTGTAAAGTGTACAATTCAATGTTTTTTAATTATGTTCACAGAGTTGTACAATCATCAGCACAGTGAATTTTATTCATAGAATACTTTCTTCACTCCAAAAAGAAACCACTTTAGCAAATACCCACTTCCCCATTTCCCCCAACATCCCTCAGCCTGGGGCAATTACTAATCTACTTTATGCCTCTATAAACTTGCCTATTTGGAGCATTTCATATAAATAAGATCATACAATATGTGGCCCAGGGGCTCCCTGGTCCCAGCCCCACCTTTGTCATCTGGACCACAGCCAGTCCCCCTCCTGGCCTTCCTGCTTCCAAAGGTCTACACGTCCTCAGTGCAGCAGCCAGACGAGACCCACTCTGCTGTTTTTTTATTCCCTGGCTCCTCTCTTAGTATCACCATTCGTGCAAGTTAGAAAAATCTGACATTATTCATAAATTCTCCCATTCTTTCTCAATCTGTGTCTAATTTGTTACCTGGTTCTGTCTGTTTCTGCTTCTTTAATATTTTGGGGATCATTCACTTCCACTCCATCCCATGTCTTGGTTCACTTCATCCCTGTTTATCTCCTAAGAGGCTAACAGCAATGGCCTCTTAACTAGTCGCCTTGCTTCTAATCTCTCCTACCCCTGTTCCATTCTCCACATTGCTTCCCATTATTTTTGCAAGGTCTGTATCTAATCACATCGGTTTCCTGTTTGTTTTCACCCAGTGCACGCAAACCAGACTTCTTAGCCAGGCTTGTAAAGCCAACTATTTTTTGTTCTCAACGTGACTTTCTATTCTTTTCTGTAGACAATTTCAGACCTACAGGACAGAACCACACTATGTTCTCTTAGACCTCTGTCTCCTTGTACGAGCTATTTCTTTTGCTTTAAATTGCTTTTTCTCTTCCTGGTGAACTCCGGCATATTCTTCAAAGCTCCGTTTAAATGGCCACTTCTGACAAGCCTCTTCTGATGCCTTCCCCAAGCATGTTCATTCCTTCTCTGTGGTTCCATTCAGTTAAAGCTGGTGCCTCTCTGTATGGTTACTACTTGTTTTCACTTCTGTCTGCCTTTCATGCTGTTAACGTGAGGGAAGGACTTTATCTTATAATTGTAGTTTCCCTGATTCTGTTCCAGGTACCCGGTTGGTACTTAAATTTCATGAAAAGTTATCCTATACAATAACTGATTTGCTTATGAAGAGGTTGTACTATGTAGTGATCGATCATTTATTTAGGCTAAGAACTGTTTGTTCTACCTAGCTCTCTGCTAAATATGTAATATTTGGTATTTCATTTCAGATGTGAGGTGGAAAAACAAATTCTGGGGCAAATCCATGGAAATTGTTCCAATTGGCACAACACATGTGACTCTGCCAGTGTAAGTTCTTCTTCTGCAGTTAGGAACTTTATAGAATTTAGGGCTAGGATTTCGCTTTGGGACAGGATGCTCACCATCCTCCCCGTGGCATTGAGTATATGTTTTTTCCTTTCATCTGTTTGACAGTAGGTTTAAATGTTCCTCATTTTGGCAATTTCACATTATTCCCCCTCAAATGTAAATGTCTTCTGGAGATCAAAGTTTCCCAAAGAGAAACTTTGTAAAAACTCATTTCCACTTCCTAGCAAGACTAAGAACGGTAGTTTTTCTTTAACATTGTTGTCCTGCCTTGTTGTCAAAATTCTTTTTAAGAAAGATATGGCCTTGATTGTATAGGGAGGATTGATGCTATTCATAAAGCACAATGATTATGAGCAGGGACTCTGGAACCAGATTACTGAGTCCACATGCTTGCTCTGCCACTTACCATAATAATTGTGAATCCCTGGGCAAGTTACTTCACCTTTTTGATAACCAGTTCCCTCATCTGTAAAATGGGGATAATAAACCACCTCCTTCATAGGCTATTGTGAAGATTAAACAAATAATATAGGTAAAGCACTTAAAATAGTACTTGGCACATAGCATGTGCAATATAAATATCTGGTCTTATGACCATTTCCTCATAATTATTATTTAGCCCCATAAGTAATATCTGAATAATTTCTCATCATAAAAGATGCAGGTAATATATGTATACCAAATTGTATAAAACCCCCGTATCTTCCTCATGCCCACTTCCCTTTCCTAGTTCAGCAACTTTAGACAAGTCACCTCTGGCTCTGAATTGCCTCCTCTGTCAAAAGAGGGAGTAGGTTGTTCCAGTAGACTACCAGCTCCTCCTGAAGCCTCTGGCAGCTTCCAGAGTACTAGTGTGACTACTATCATCCTCTGTGGCATGCACACCACCTTGGAGGGTGGAAGTTTGTAGAACACCCAGCATGGTATAGACAGTGTTGGTTCTGTGAATGAAGGAATGAGTAATTGATTATGTGACTTATTTCATAAAATAGCAGTGTTTGTTTTCATTTGCTACTGGCTGTTCTGGGAATTGGCATTTTACTTTTTCTTTCCTTTTAGTTTTGGAGATCATTTTGAGTGGAACAAAGTGACCTCTTGCATCCATAACATCTTAAGCGGGCAGAGGTGGATTGAGCACTACGGAGAGATTGTCATCAAGAACCTGAGTGATGATTCCTGCCACTGCAAAGTGAATTTTATAAAGGTAATTCTGGTGGCTCTCCGTCTCAGAAGGGCTGTGGCATAGCCAGGGCCTCAGAGCACAGGGCATTTTGGGGGGTTTTCACCTTCACCTTCGTGCCAGCAGACAAGCAGTGCCTGGGCTCCCTGGTCCCAGCCCACCCCACCCCTGTCACCTAGATGGACCAGGGCCATGGCTCCTCCTGGCCTCCCACCCTCACTCCCATGTGGTCTGTCCTCAGTGCCACAGCCAGAAGGGACCCTTTTAAAACATAAGTTGTCATAAGTCATCATGCTACAAAGTGGATGCACCTTGGAGACATTATGCTAAGTGAAATAAGCCAGACCCAAAAGGACACATATTGCATGATTCTACTTATATGAAGTCTCTAGAGGAGTCAAACTGATAGAGACAGAAAGTGGAATGGTGGTGGCCAAGGGCTGTGGGAGGGAGGAGTAGGGAGTTATTGTTTAATGGGTCGAGTTTCAATTTGGGAAGATGAAAAAGTTATGGGAATAGATAGTGGTGATGGTTGCACAACATTTTGAATGTATGTAATGCCACTGGATCATACACTTAGAAATGGTTAAAATGGTAAATTTTGTGTTGTGCATGGTTTACCACAATTTTTTTTTTAAAAAGTCATACCATATCATTCCTTTCAGCAAAATACTTCAACAACTTCCGTCTTTCTCAGAAGGAAAGCCTGCATCCTCACCGTGGCCCGCAAGGCCCTGCACCATCTGCACTCCCCATTCACACCCCTTTGTGCCTGCACTTGCACACTCGTGTGCACACACACATGCACACTCAAGTGCCACCCTTGTTCCTCTCCAACCTCAGCTCCAGCCACCCTCTCCTCCCCTTCCTTCCCCGCCATCCTCTGACCTGACCACACTGGCCTTTCTCTTTCTTCGTTTCCTTCTGCTTAGGCCACTCTCCCCAGATCCTTACATCCCCAGCCCCATCCTGTCATTCACTCCCTGTTGTATCCTGTTTTCTTCAAAGTGTTTATTGCTGTCTGGAGTCAGCTGGCTCATTATTGCTGTACTTGTTTTTTTCTGCTCTTCACACCCTCCTCACCATCCCTGACTCCAGAAGAGCAAAAACCTGGTCTATCTTGCTCAGTACTGTAGCCCTGATGCCGGAAATGGTGCCTGGTACACAGCAGAGGCTCATAAACATTCAGAGAATAGGTGGAAAGATTGGCCAGAGGCAAAAAGTATGGAGTAGTCTCTTTATTGTTCTAACTGCCTTGATCGGAGGCCTTCCCCACCTTCTCTCCCTCCTAGATTCCTTCTTGCCCATAAAAATCTCAGGTGCTTTTAAAGTGGCTTTAAAACGTTACTTTGAATATTTGCATTTAACTAGGATCAAAATCAGAAACTGAGAGATTAGGTTCTAATTGTGGAATTTCATGCAATACCTCTCTGCACCACCTGTAATCACAGGGGACACTTATGAAGAAGGGGAGTGGAGTCTTTATTACATCCTATGAGTCAAATGGGATCGTAGACAGACATAAAGCTGGTAATGACCTTATATGTGGGGCAAAAGAAAAATGACCCTACTCTGAAAACTTTGTCTAAGGTCTCTGCAAAAAGAAAATGCAGCCAGGAGCAGGGCTGTATTACTAGTGACCCAGGTGAGAGCCACCCAGCTCTCAACATTTTCCCCAAGGAATTGTGCTCATCTCCCATGTCGACCACCTACCAGGTTCTCTTCCAGTTAGAAGCAGAAAATGTATTTTTGTGGTTATGAGAGATAAACATTGGAAATGCCTCTGGTGTTGACAGAGAACCTGAAAGCAGGTGCCACAGTTACCTATAGAGGACGATGGTGCTGCTCTGTGGCTTCCGTCAGATTGTCAACATTGGATTTGTTGGCAAATATCTCTAAAGAAAAATCTGAATCCTGCTTCAAAATAAACTTAAGAGCCTGTATCGTCTTACGCCCCACACCCCCTTCTCCATTCCTGCATGGCTAGAGAACTCAACTTTAAATTTCTAATTTAGCCTGTTTTTACCACAGCCTTGGAATGGGGAAATTGAACCACCAGAATATGACCCCAAAATGCCATTCAACTTTATTGGTTTCCAAATATGGATTCTGTTTCGGCTGGAAATAGTACTAGGATTTTTAATTTATGGAGAAATGCCTTCTGTTCCTTCATAGAGATTTTTAGGGCAGCCAGGTAATTGGGAGATTTGGGAAAAATATCAACTCCAGGGAGTTGTAGCTCCCTCTGCTGGTGCAAGTGTGGTACTGTATAAAACCCACAGGGCTGGGCAGGGCTGAGCTGAACTGAGCACTGTGCAAAGCTGTCTCACAGACCATGACCAATACACAGTGAGAATATGGGATGCATAAGGTTCCTGTGGGCTAGATGAACAATCCTAGTTTTGGGGAAAAAAATGATAAAAGAAATTGAAAATTCAAACAACCTCTTTGATAGGTTTGCCAAGGACCATGTAGTTCCTTTAAGAGAAAAAAATTATGAGTTAAATTTCTTTTAAGTTATGGTAGTCAGAGCCACCCTGCTATAAGAGACACAATAGCAGCCATGGGACAGCCGTTCCATAGGAGGGGCTTACGGGTCGACCACACTACTTGGCTGACATCTAAGAGTAGAACGAGCCTTTCCTTTCTCCATTATATTTAGCAAAAGTAGAAAAAAATGCATCTTACACAAATGTTGGTTGAATTACAAACTGCAAATAGAGGGTTAACCATTAATTTTTTTCAATAACTAAAGGTATGATTTAAAATTAAAAAGCCAGAACCCAGGCATAAAAATAGACACGTAGACCAATGGAACATAATAGAGAGCCCAGAAATAAATCCACACATTCACACTTCATTATTTTTGACAAAGATACCCAGAACATATAATGGGGAAAGGACATTTTCTTCAATAAATGGTCTTGGGAAAACGATATCCATATGCAGAAGAATGAAATTAGAATCTTATCTCACACCATATAAAAAAAATCAACTAAAAATGGATTAAAAACTTAAACATAAGACCTGAAACTATAGAACTGCTAAATGAAAACATAGGGGGAAAAGCTTCATGACATTGGTTGGGGCAATAATTTTTTTTGGATATGAGAGCACAGGCAATGAGAGCAAAAATAGACAAATGGGATCACATCAAACTAAAAGACTTCTGCACTGAGAAGGAAACAATCAATACATTAAGGAAACGAACTACAGAATGGGATAAAATATTTGCACACTACACATCTGGTGAGAGCTTAATATACAAAATATACAAGGAACCAAACTCGATAGTGACAAAACGAGCTGATCGAAAAATGAGCAAAGGACCTGGATAGACATCTCTCAAAAGAAGATGTACAAATGGCCAACAGATATGAAAAGAAATACCCAACATGCAAATCAAAACCACAGTGAGATAACATCTGTTAGAATGGTTGTTGTCAAGAAAATGAAAGATAAGTTTTGGTGAGGATATAGAGAAAAGGGAACCCTTACACACCATTGCTGGAAATGTAAATTAGTGCAGCCATTATGGACAACAGAGTAGAGGTTCCTCAAAAAATTAAAAATAGAATTACCATATGATCCAGCAATCCCACTACTAGGAAGTGAAATCAGTATGTTGAAGAGATATCTGCACTCCCATGTTCACTGCAGCACTATTCACAATAGGCACGATATGGAAGCAACCTAAGTATCCATCAATGGATAAAGGTATAAAGAACTGTGGTGTATATACACAGCATAATACTGTTCAGCCTTTAAAAAGAAGGAAATCCTGTCATTTGTGACAGCATGGATGAACCCAGAGGACATTATGCTAAGTGAAATAAGCCAGGCACAAAAAGATAAATATCACATCATCTCACTCATATGTGGAATCTAAAAAAGTTGAACTCATAGAAGCAGAGCGTAGGATGATGGTTAACATGGGTTGTGGGAGAGTGACAGGGAGGGTTGGGGAGATGTTGGCAAAGGATACAAAATTTTGATTAGACAAGAAGAATAAGTTCCAGAGATCTATTGTACAACATGATGACTATTGTTAATAACAATGTATTGTATACTTGAAAATTGCTGGGAGTAGTTTTTCAGTGTTCTCATCACAAATAAATGACAAGTATGTGAGTTAATGCGTATGTTAATTACATTGGTTTAGTCATTCCACAATGTATACATATTTTAAACATATTGTGCACAATAAATATATACTTTTTTTTTTGTCAATTAAAAAGAAACAGAACCCAGAACTGGCAAACTACATGCAGTACAGAACCACTCTTACAGTTCTTTCTCTCACTTTTCTTTTCTTTTTTTTTTTCTTTTCTTGATATCTGTAATAAGCTGGTGCCAAAGTACTAAGCACACAGTTCTCATTTGAATCCTAGGCAAAGTACTGGAGCACCAACGCCCACGAGATTGAAGGCACGGTGTTTGACAGGAGTGGAAAAGCAGTGCATCGGCTGTTTGGGAAATGGCACGAAAGCATCTACTGCGGCGGCTCCCCTCGTCCACTTGTGTCTGGAGAGCAAGTGAGTATCCGGATTCGTGGACCCCAACCAAGGGTGGGCGGGTGGGCAGGGGTCAGTGTCCATTCATTGTGTCCAGCCTCTCCTGCTTTGAACTAGGTCAGAGGTGTTGGCCCTTCTTTCGTTGCTCTAATCCTACCTCCGACTCCTCATCATGGTTCACCTCTGCTGGGCTGCTGGGTCCTGAACAAAACCATGGCTAATCTGTGGGCATTCTCTGAGGGAGTCTTCCAGTCCACACGTGGGATGATGCTGGGCGTTATGAAAGAGTATCCGTGAAATGCAAGAAGTCATTCCAGAGTAAGGACAAAGAGGAAAGAGTTACTGGAAAAACAGTGGCTCGGGAGTGCTGCAAGAGTTAGGGATTCCTCAGGTTGACCCAACACCATTCTGATCTCTCCTGTCATTCAGAAGGACGCTAGGCTCTTGAAGCAGCTGAGAGAAGGGCTAGGGAACCCCAACTTTTATCAGCATGTCCCCACAACATTTTAGCACCTTATTCCATCTTCTAATCTGAAAAATATGTTGTTTCCAAGTCACAGTCATATTGTAAAACCATTGTTCTGAGATATATCTGTCAGGATGCTTTAAGCTGATAAACTGCCCCTCCCCCCAAAAAAGAGAAACATTCTACTAGTGGCTTAAACCATTAGGATATGTGCTGTTACTTAGCAATAAGTGAGGGGGGTGGGTGGCTCCAGGGTTGATACACAGGCAGCTTACCTGTGTCAAGGACACAGATCAGTGAGGACACATTCTGCCACTCCCAGGGGGCTGTGATGTTCCCACGGATATAAAACAGTTGTCACATTCAATATCATATCTCTGTGTGACAGCACACCACGCATGTGAATAGTGAGAGCTTAGGCTATGAGAGGATTTTATTAGTCTACATTCGATTTACCCAGTATGTAAGTTTGGGTGTGTTTAGCTTGATTTTTAGCTGGAATTCAAGATAGGGCAATGCAGCTAATATTTTAAAGTTAAAGATGTAAAATTTGGGGGCGCAAGGGTTGGTAAAAAGAAGGGCAGGGATGGAAGAAAAGAAGAACATTTATTGACCGCTTGCTACAGGTTCAGCACCGTTCTAGGTGCTAGACAGAGTTTCAGGAGAATTCAACATCACTCAAATAAAAAATGGATTCTCTAGGGTGGGAGTCGTCTTAGTCAGGAAAAATGGTCCCAGGGTTCTTTTTAGCATGTTTATTTTAATATCAAAATTATTTTCATAGCTTAAACAGTACATAACTTTCACGGCATTGTATAAATTTGCTAATCTGACCACACAAAGGAGGCCATGTCCCTGCAGATAGAAGAAAACTTACAGAGAAGAAAATTTAGAGAGCAATATTCAGTATCTGTTCCTTAGTGAGAATATTTTAATAGAAATGGAGCAGTTGAGAGCTGAGAGAGAAAAATTGTAGCCAGTCTGAGCTGAAAAAGGTAAAGGAATTAAAATATAACATAAATGAAATGCAAGTTAAGAATGAATGATTTATTTTTCTTTTAGATCCCATGCCAAAAGGCTATGAACAATATTATGGCTTCACACAGTTTGCGCTAGAATTAAATGAAATAGATCCGTTGTCAAAGTCTTTATTGCCACCTACTGACACTCGATTTAGGCCAGACCAAAGGTAAGGATTTTTTAAAGATTTTCCTGTCCAGAGATGTAAACCTCTTTACAAAAAGTCTTATTAACAACCCCCAGGCCACAGAACCACCTGAGAGAGGTAGAAAATATCATCTGGAGTAGAGAGGTGTAGGGGGGGCTTTCAGCAATTGTGTCATGGAGGAAACGGAGCCCAGCTTAGATCTATGTGGGGCATGGCTGGTATTTATCAGTAAAGTCCCATTTCTAATGAAATGCAAAAAGCAAAAAAAAAGGTGTTTATTTTGAAGAGTTTTGCTGCATACAATAATAAAGAACTTATTGTGCATTTGAAAGAGAGAAAAGCATCCAGTTCCCCTGGGCCCCTTGAATTTAAATTATTTTGGTGCACGGAGATCTAACTACTAATTCTAGGTTGCTACTAGCAAGCTGTGTGACATGTGATAAGCCTTTTCATCTTTCTCAGCCTCAGTTTTGTACTCTGTAAAAGGGAAATAATAATCTCTCCCTGAGGTCTTTCCAATTAAGACTCAAAATCCAGAAGCCCCCCCAAAAAAGATCACTGTAATTTGGCTTTATTAAAAACAAACATTTCATGAGCTAAGTATTCTTAAAAAAAAAAGAAAAGAAAAGAAAAGAAAAACAAACTAAAAACCCTTCTTTATGGCAAAATAAATAAAAATATATATGGTCAAAAGATAAATGACAAACTGAGACATCTATATCTGCAACTCATCATGACTTGCTTCTAGAAAGCAAGTAATAGATCGGTGCATTAGAAAAAATGGACATAGGAAAATGAACAGTTCACAAAATAGGAAATGCAGATGTCCCTTAAACGTGTAAAAAGATGCTCAACCTCATTCATAATAAGAAAAATGCAAATTTTAAAAACCGTGTTGACATCTCATTTCTTAACCTATCAGATTGGCAAAAATTCTAAAGTTTGATACACTCTGAGGCTGTGGGAGAAAAGGGCAACCTCATAACATTGCTGATGGGAATGTAAATTGCTATAAATCCCATAAAGGGCAGTTTGGTAATACATAAATTACAAACTCACTTCTAGAAATTTGTTCTATGGATTTCTCCTATTTACTCATGTGCAAAATGATGGATATACAAGGTCATTCATTGCAGCATATATTGTCACATTAAAAAATTGGGGACAATCCAAATGTCTATCAATAGGGAATTGTTTAAATAAAGTATATCACACAACTGAATATTATACAGCTATTAAAAAATGAAAATGTCCATGTACTACCATGGAAAGATCCCCAAAGTATATTGTTAAGTAAAAAGTAAAGCAAAACAAAAGATTAAGGTATAAATGGTATGTATAGCTCGCTACCCATTTGTATTTTTTAAAGGGAGAGAGGGGTAAGAATATATATTAATATTTGCTTATATATGCAGGAAGAATCTCTAGAAGGATGCACAAGATATTATTTTATCTTCCCTGACTACCGGAAAACACTGTTTGAAGGGTTGGGGGAGGGGTCTTATGCACAGGAGAGGATTTTGAATATCCAGCCTTGGACATTTGCAAGTTTGGTGGTAATGATTGTTAAGTTTTCTTGGAGTTAATATCCCTATATTTTTTTCCCTCAATGCCTCAGGTTTCTAGAAGAAGGGAACTTAGAAGAAGCTGAAATACAAAAGCAGAGGATTGAACAGCTGCAGAGAGAAAGGCGGCGGGTCTTAGAGGAGACTAACGTGGAGCACCAGCCTCGGTTTTTCAGGTTGGTGCCTGGGGCGTGGAGGTCGTTGGTTGATAGGTGCTGCTGGCACGTCACGCTTCTGGTCTGCAGAAAGTGAACAGGACTGAACGCTTTCCAAATGGGAGCATTCTCCATGCTTTTCCTGCTGCCGAGTGAAACCTCTCCTCTGTGCCAGGGCCTGGCTTCCCCGACACCTGCCTCTGGGTGTCCCTCTCGCCGTCCTCAGGCAGGAGCAGGGCCGAGTTTTTGCCTTCCTCGTATTCCCAGCGCCTCTCCCGGTGAGTCTGCAGGGGAGGCACTCAGTAAGGGAGGCTGTCAGAGCCATCCAGACGCCAGGCCAGCTTATTAAATTCATAGCTAAGGTTGGCCACCCCCAGAGATATATTTAACACAAAGATAGAGATAATTAATGATCACCCTGCTGCTTACCAATATGGAAATTCCAAGTGGTCTGATTCTTGGATTGTACAATTTCCAGTGCACTTGGGCTTGGATTTGGGACATATACTGTTATTTTTAAAATAACTTGCTAAGAGGGTCTTGTTAAAAATAGACTTAAATTTTTAAAAGGGGCATGAAAGATCCTCAGCCCTACACCTCCTCACTTCCCTCTTATTTTAACTGAGAAGCAGCAAAGGCCCAGGAAACATCAATGACTGTTGAAGGACCCAGTGGAACGTCCCAGACTGGGACCTGGCTCTTCTGACTACCAGGCCAGGCTCTATACGGTTTTAGGTTTTTGTTTGTTCTTTTTAAAAAAATCAGTGTTAGGAGTATGTAGAAAAGCAACAAGCTCCTGCCTAACTTCTTCCACCACATTCCTGCATCCAGGGCAACCAGGGTTTTGTTGTTTTGGGGTGTTTTTTGTTTGTGTTTTTGCTTTTAATGGACAAAACAGAAGTACTTTTAGGAGGATTTAGCTACTAATCTATCAGTAGCAGCAATAAAATATGTATTCCAGAACATCAAAATAGCAACAAACAATGTTTTATCTCCAAAATAGAGTGCTCTTTTTTCTAAAGTTGATGTAGATTGTACCAGATCCTTTCTGATCGTGTCCATGAATTCAGTATATTAGTGAGTAAATATAACTGGCCAGAGTTACATCCTGAAATATTTATAACTTTGTTTAAACATTTTAAAAATAAGATAGACATGTTAAATTCTTTTCTGAAAAAGACAAGGGACAGAAAAATCGATAGATTAACAGACCAATCAATTGATTCACTGATCAGTCAATAGATACACACATATACCCTTAAGTAGGTCAGTTCTTTTTTTTCCCATAGATCATCTAGTTTCATTTTTTGAAAAAAGGAAAATCTCCATTTATAAAGATGTTTATTACAGTACTTTTTAGGATCATTAAAAATCGTGGGTAACCAAACTGTCTCAAGGACTAGTTAAGGAGATTCATCAACTCGATTCAAGATGAAAGCAATAAAAAAGACCTCATAAAGTCTGTGGGGCTCTATGGGAAACAAATTAACATTTAAGTGCAAAATATAGAATGTTACGTGTGCTGTCATTGCAGTCACGAAGGAATTAGGTCTGAGTGGGAAAGGGCTGAAGGCCGCTGCAGCTGAGGTGGCCGTTCCTCTTTTTCTTCTTGATCATCTGTAACATTATCATGGCATTGCGTGGGGAAAATTTTAAAAATTGGAGAAAAAGTGAGAGTTGTTGAACCGTAGCAGTCTTGTTTGGGACTGTTCACATTAGAAACCTGGCAAAGAGATTTCAGAGAGGAATGTGGGGACTTGGATGTTGTCATTAACCCTTGCCGAGGATCAACAAAAACATCACTGGGTAAGTGGAAGCCGTAGGGAATTGGGCCTCTTTGTTTCAAAATGGTGAGCTGTCTGATACGCAGATTGGCTCATTTCAAACACGTCCCTTTATTGGAACAGGGAAACAATTGTGATAAAAATCTGCCTTCCTGAGAGTTGGGAAAACAAGCACTCTCCACTTTTGCTTCTACAAAACATATGGGGTATCAGTCAAAATTACGAATGCACGTACTCTTTGACCCAGCAGTGCTAATGACAGGAATTTTTAATGTAAGTGTACTCACACACATAGAAAATAGCATATGCTTTGTTTATAATAGCCAGAGTTTGAAAATAACCTAAGTGCCCATCTATAGGGTACCCATTAGATAAATTATGGTCCAGCCATACAATGGTGTATCATGCAATTGTTAAAAAAGAAAATGAGGAATCCCTTATTGCTGGAGTCGCCAAACTTTTCCTGTAAGGAGCAAATGATAAATATTGTTGGTTTGGCTGTTCAGCGTGAAAGCAACCATGAATAATAATATTTAAACAAATGGGTATGGCTGTGTTCCAATAAAACAGCATTTCAAAGGTAGGCAGAAGGCTGGATTTGACCTTTGGGCTGTAGCTTGTGGACCCCTGCTTTATTGTGCTAATGAGAAATGATCTCCATTATATATTGTTATTAACATGTCAAAAAGTCGATTATGTCTATCATGTCTAGTACCACATTGTGTCAAAATGGGAGCGGGTGGAGTGTGTGTGTGCATGCACACATACATTCACAGGCATGGAATTTCTCTGAAAAAATGAAGCGGATAACATCAGTGCCTCTGAGAAGAACCAGGGGGCTAGGAGATAGGGGTAGGAAGAAAACTTTCAGCTATATACCCTTTTGTGCCTTTTGGATTTTGATCTGTGTAATATATTATCTATTCAAAAATAGTAAATCAAGAGTGTTCTCTTCAGACTGTTATGACTTCCAATTCTCCCTCTTCTAAACGTTAACTTATCAGCTCCTATGAGCAACCTGGTCGATATGTGGCTTTTATGTAGTTGTTCCCAAGGCAGTGACTGTCACCCCAGCCATGTTTTATGTAGGACAGACTCTCCCCCGCCCTGCCCTTCTCTCAGAAGCACCACTTTTCACAGCTGCTAAGATTGAGAAGTTAAAAGTCACAAGTATCAAAATGGTTTCCAGGCTTCCAGTTCCCTGTTCCAATCAATACTGGACTCTCAGGGCTGTTGAAAGCGTGTGAGAATGATGATGGGGCAGGGGGAGGATAGGAGGGAACAAGAGAGAGAATATGACACTATTTTCAAGAGTCTGCAAGAATTGTTTCGTCTTTCACAGGAAATCCGATGATGACTCTTGGGTGAGCAACAGCACCTATTTGGAACTTAGAAAGGATCTTGGCTTTTCCAAACTGGACCATCCTGTCTTGTGGTGAAAAAGTAAAGAAGAAAGAAATGTTGGTGTTCTCCCGTGTTTGCTTCCCAAAGCAACACAAACCTGTCTCTATATATTTAAAAGATACTATCTAGAATAATCACTTGTGCTTAGCTTAGCATTGTATTTAAGTACATATTTTCTTCAGTGGGTTTCTTTACAATTTCAAATGTTATCATGATTGTTTATATGAATGTAGAACACCTTGATATTTCTTTTTATATATGAACTATTTAATAAAAATGAAAGATTGAATGTTAATGTGTGGGTTAGAAAAAGAAGCTTTAACACTAATTTTCCAAAGGTTAGGGAAAATTCAAATTAAATTTATGCCTTATAAATTATGTTGGAGAAAAAAGTCAACCTCTCCCAGGTGCATTAAGAAATAAGAATACCCAGGGTTACTCACCCATGCGTAAGCTGCCCAAGTTTATTTGGTAGCTAAAATATCTTTTTGCCTCAGACAGCTCTTGAATTGCTCATACAGAGCAATTCTGCTGGTGCTGGAGTCTGAAGAATATTTTCATTTGCATTGTGGTGATTAGGGGGAGGGTATAAGATTAGTGGGGTGTGTTTTTATATGTGATGGATATGGCACCTTCTTGAAGAAGAAGAATTTGAGCTCATGCTTCCCCATAGTATCCATTGCCTTACACACAAAATCATATCCTCCTGCTCAGAGAATTTGTTGTTAGAGAATTCCCCATTAATTAAATATCGTAATGACATCCCAGAGAGGTAGTGGGAAATTTCTCCTCAGTGAGAGCTGAATCCTTAACAAGTTAAGAGACTTTCCTGCTTCCCACTCCACCCCTAGCTTTCTACCCCTCCTGTTTGACCGTCTCTGTTCAGTATGGAATGTCCCAGTTTAGCATAAAACATACAGTTCATTCTAAAACTTTAGCAAAATAACTGATTGTTTTGAATAACTCAACATGTTTTTCTTAAATACTGTTTTAGCATTTTCTACCTCTTAATAAGCACTGTATTTTAGATCTTGTATAAAAAGTTTGACCATCTGCCTTATAGACAAATGTAGAAAATTGATGTTCTTCCTTTGTGTTGTGTTCTGATAAAGCTTTAAGTGTCTTAGCCCTTTCCTACAATTTCTTGTTATTCGTATCGCTTTTTTGTGAGTTTTGCAGCAGTCTTGAATAATATATATTATAACTTCTAAAAGGGGAAACTTTGTCTTTTTAAATGTGTTACTTCAAATTACAATAATGTAATTTGTGCAGTAGCTGAATTGTGTTATCAAAGCAATTCCAACTTCTGCCCAGATTACATTAAAACCAAAGCCTAATTGTTAAGCCTTTTATTCTAATGTCCATAAGAATCCTATGGAATATCAAATATAATGAAATATAATGATGTGATAAAAATATTTCTCCCAAAACATTTTTAGATATTTAAAGAAATTCAGAGCATATAGAATGTTATGAGTGAAGAGTAAACTAAATGGGAAAAGAATGCAGGATTTTCAGTGTCACACCAAATAGTCAGTTGGACAGTATTGCATTTTCAAAATGGAGAGTTACTTAAAGTGGATCTGTAGCCTCTTGGGATCTGCAAGTGACTGGCATTTTAAAACAACTCATTAAATATGGGATTCATTTATTCCATTTTATGGAGACGCCAAGATGAACACAATGTGAATGTCATTTCCATTTCTAAGCAGTTGAATGGCACAGTCAAATTCTTTGGTATGTGCTTTGTTCTTTCCTTTTCAAGCATCTATCCAAATTCTGCTCACAGACATGAGGAAGCAGGCTGTAGATTTAAGAGTACTCAAGGGGAAAACAAATCTAGTTTTCACAATGTGAGGGTAAATGTAAAATCTTAGTAATATTGGCTGTTAAATTGGCCTGCTGCAGAGGCTGGCTCAAAAAGGAAAAAAAAAAAAAACAACAAAAACAAAATGTACAGCCTGCATGGATGTAGTATTGTCCTGCAGTATTTGGAAATTCTTTAATTGTCCCAATGCTGTTATTTCAATTGATCTTATGCTTTAATTTGGAATCAAAAGGACAACTGGACCAAACATCACCTCTGTAGTCGTCTTATTTGAGATGGGATTGGGGCTGAATTAAAATATGATATAGAACAATATGCAAATTTGAAAATCTACTAGTCTGTACCAGCATATACAAAGGGCTTTTCTGAACTTTAAGCCACTTGGTGATGCATCCTGCTGTCGTAAGCTTAAAACTACCTTGAGGAGGAAATGGCTTCTTTTTTCCTTCTGTCCCTTTTCCCTAAAAGCACCTTTCCACCAAATTTATATCTCTACAACACTTTGTGTTTTTAAGATGAAAAAAACGAAACATGGCATTATTTGGGAAGAGCTGAGGTAGAATTTAATTTTCTAGACTTCAAATCTCCCTACTAAATAATGCCAATCATTGCACCATTTAAGATACATATTTTAACTTCTATTTTATTCCTAATTATTCCATCCTAAATTTCTGGTGAATGACACAGAAATTCTTAGAAATAGGATTTTGTGCACCCTGCACTTCAGATGATGTTCCTCTTGCCACTGCTGTCTACTGCGAACTGCAGGAAATCCATTTAGGAAGGACCCACAGTCTCCAGTGTAGCAGGTGAGCAAATCAGTTCCCTCCTCAGGCCCCAAAGCATCCCAAGGCTGGTCTTTCCCTGAGTCAAAGGTAATAATAAGAGCCTCCATGCAGCCTCTCTGTGTAGTTCCCCTCCCTGAAGCCAGGCTGGTTCTGGTCCTAACTAAAGAGATGAGAGTTCACTTGCAGGCAACAAGTACCAGGATGCCAGAGCAGCGCCACAGTCTTCCTGTGCTTCCTGTGGGCCTCTGGGGGGGAAATATACAAACTGATTTTTTTTTAATGTTTATTTCACTGGAGTTGCTGCTTTTCTCCTATTCTACTTTCAATTACTTCCAATACATTATTAGCTTGGGCTTTGAGCGCTGTCCTTCATCTGTATTTTCCAGATTTATGATGAGTGATCTTGTTCTAATGTTAAAGATGTCAAGCGTAAAATAAAAATAATAAAGTTTTTATTTGGCTGTTGAAACTTGAGGTAGGCCTACTGCATAACACTACAAGTTATATTATGCCTCCAGCTATCATAGAATTTCTTCAGACCTTTTAGTTACGAGCAGAAGCAACAAGAAATTGTTCCTATGATCTTAGGAATAATAGTTCCAATGTATTGGCATAGTTTATTTGAATGTCTTTAATTTTGATATTAACATCAGCATAAATCTATTTTTGCTACCAAATGATAGCTATTTTCATGTGCTCAATTTTCCTCTGCATTGTATTAATCTGTTACTCAGTATTGGTCTTTCTTTTTCTGTGTTGGAAATCCGAGTCACATAAATATCTGCAGATCATGACAGTCTAAAATGCAAACCATTTTCAGAGACTTTGGTCTTGGGGAATGCAGTGATCACAAGTGGCTACGTTATTTTATTTGTGATTTTATCTTCCTCCGTTGCCCTCAGAGAATACTGATTTTTTTAAAAATGGATATTTATAAATCTTCCATTTAACTGTTTGTGAAATTATTTTCTGTTTAAATCCTACCCTTCCCTCCATACCCCTATGCCTCCCCAAAAAGCTCCTATTAATATGTTTATCCCCCTCATGTAGCTAGTTGAATGTAAATAAATAACATGGAAAAAGGCCACCATTGTCTTTGTTTTTCCAGATTAATGGGTATATGTGGCTGCTGAAAGGGGACAGAACAAGACTCTTTCAAAGAAGAAACACACCAGGTTACCTAAAGTAATGGGGGCTGGATATAAGAATACCCTGGAACACAAAGAATCTTGGAAACTATAGACTTGCCACACTTTTGCTCCCAACATTTCTGAGCCATGATGCAAATACAGATCCCCCAGCCCTTGGAATGGGGCCCTGAGGCAGCAGGAGCCCCAGACAGGACACCTCCAGCCCCAAGGAGCCCCTCTGTCTACCCCAAGGAGCGTGCTAGGGAAATTTCATCATTTTCTGTGTGTGTCCTAACATGAAAAAAGCAAATGCTGACTACTCACATCAATTTGATGGCCCTTAGGAATGACTGGCTCATCTCCCATACAAAAGTTGAATCCTTTGTAATGCCAGGAACACCCTTAGCATTCTCTAAAGTTCCATTTGATTCTGTTGATATATTTATACAACACACTAGATTTCAGAGTTACTCACATAAAGTCATCTCTGCATCCCTAAAAGAACTTAAAGAGACATCCAGAAGCAATTCATGAACCTTGATTGGATCCTTGCTTAAAAGAAAAGTTATAAAAGACATTTTGAGGACAAATAGTGAAATTTGTATATAAACATAATAATGAAATTATTGCCAATTTTCCAGCATTATTCAAAATAATATGTTATGGACACTAAAGGAAATCTTTTTTTTTTTTTTGCGCCAATTTAGTATCAGGTTTTTATTTTTTTATTTTTTTATTTTTTTAATTTCAGAATATTATGGGGGTACAACACTTTGGCTATATATATTGCCCATGCACTGCCCGTGTCAGAGCTACAATCGTGGTCATCCCCCAAACTGTGCTCCCTGCATCCATTCAGTGAGAGTTTGCCCATCCCCTCCACCCCCCTCCTGCCTGCCCACCCCCTGATGAATATGATTGCCCTGTGTGATGTAGGTGTTGATCAGTTAGTACCAATTTGATGGTGAGTACCAGTGGTGCTTGTTTTTCCATTCCTGTGACACTTCGCTTCGAAGAATGGGTTCTAGCTCCAACCAGGATAATACCAGATGTGTTAATTCACTATTGTTCCTTATTGCTGAGTAATACTCCATGGTATACAAGTACCACATTTTATTAATCCACTCGTGTATTGATGGGTACCTGGGTTGTTTCCACATCTTTGCAATTGTGAATTGTGCTGCTATAAACATTCGTGAGCAGATGTCTGTATTATAAAATGTCTTTTTTTCCTTTGGGTAAATACCCAGTAGTGGGATTGCTGGGTCAAATGGTAATTCTACTTTTAATTCTTTGAGGTATCTCCATATTACTTTGCACAGCGGTTGTACTAATTTGCAGTCCCACCAGCAGTGTATGAGTGTTCCTATCTGTCCACATCCCCGCCAACATTTGTTGTTTGGGGATTTTTTGATATGAGCCAATCTCACTGGAGTTAAGTGATATCTCATTGTGGTTTTGATTTGCATTTCCCTGATGATTAGAGAAGTTGAGCAATTTTTTATATGTTTGCTGGCCATTTTTCTGTCTTATTTGGAAAAGTTTCTGTTCATGTCCTTTGCCCATTTTTTAATAGGGTTGTTTGATTTTTTCTTGTTGATTTTCCTAAGTTCTGTATAGATTCTGGTTATCAGCCCTTTATCAGAGGTGTAGCATGCAAATATTTTCTCCCATTCTGTAGGTTGTCTGTTCACTCTAGTGATAGTTTCCTTGGCTGTGCAGAAGCTTTTCAATTTGATCAGGTCCCATGTATTTATTTTGGTTACGAAACACTGAGAAAAGAAATTGCAGAGGATGTAAATAGATGGAAAACCCTACCATGCTCTTGGATAGGCAGAGTCAACATAATAAAAATGGCTTTGCTACCTAAAGTGATTTACAGAATCAATGCAGTCCCTATCAAAATACCAACATCATTTTTTGCCGATCTAGAAAAAATAATTCTACACTTCGTGTGGAACCAGAGAAGACCCCATCTAGCCAAAGCAATCTTAAGCAAAAAGAACAAATTGGGAGGCATCTATCTACCAGGCTTCAAACTATACTACAAGGCTATAGTAACCAAAACTGCATGGTATTGGCACAAGAACAGAGACATAGACCAATGGAACAGGACTGAGAACCCAAATATAAAACCAACCTCATACAGTCACCTGATCTTTGACAAATTTCAAAAAAACGTACACTGGGGAAAAGATTCCCTATTCAACAAATGGTGCTGGGAAACTGGATGGCCATATGTAGAAGACTGAAACTGGACCCACACCTTTCACCTCTCACAAAAATCAACTCACAATGGATAACAGATCTAAACCTAAGACATGAAACCATAAGAATTCTCGAAGAAAATGTTGGAAAAACTCTTATGGACATTGACCTAGGCAAAGAATTTATGAAGAAGGCCCCCAAAGCAATCACAGCAGCAACCAAAATAAATACACTAAAGGAAATCTTAAAAGGCAGTCTCAGAGTATTTTAACTTGTTGGCCATTATTTTAACATATTGGTATTAAAGCATCCTAAGGAGTCGACCTTGGGGAGGCAATAAAATTTGGAGATATGGGTTCCAAGCCATCAGTTTAGAAATTTAGTCCTATTATTTTCTAGTCATATCAATGAAATAGCAACATTAACATAGTTAATGCCCATCAGTGATTAGCAAATCAGGATATCACTAACCTCCTCGTTGACAACCAGTAAAGGATTTCTTATTATGGACTTATTATTTGGGGCTCCTGCAGGAAATAGAATCCAATGTAGATGGTTCAAGAGACTTAAATGAAGGGACTACTTGCAGGGTTGTGAGCAGGCTGAAGCCACCAAACAATTAGCAGCAGTGGGAAGTCTTTACTACCCCTGCAGTAGCTGGAGCTTCTTAGGAGGCAACAGCCATCAGGAGCTGTAGCTGGAGAGAGACATGAATCTTCTGCCAGAAAAATCCAGCCCAGAGTAAGGAAGAACTATCCCAACCTTTGTCTCCTCCGGCTGCCACTGTCCTAACAGGGCCCCCTAGTGGCTGAACCCAAGTGAGCACAGAGGTCGGGGTTCAGTTCTTTGGGCTTAGTCCCTGGGGCAGGGGAAGGGCCAGTGCAAACAGAAAAACAAGCACCTGGACCTCCTGTTCACAGGATAGATCATGTCTGAGTGTTCAGAGGAATTTTCAGGAAGTAACTAGGTGGAAGAGCCTTGGAGAGGATAGAATTCGTTAAATGATTTTGGCTCGCATTTATTTTACCAAGGATGAACTATGATGAACTGCTTTTTAAAAACTCTTTGGTTCTCCACGATATAATTGTTGTAATGGTTTTAAGGAGCTGTGAGCAGGCTCTCCTATTTATTAACTGCCACAGTTTAGACAGATTTCAGACTGGGGAAGAGATATCAACATAAGCAATGATTCTCAGATTTGGCTAATGTCCTGGCGATAATTTACACACACATACACACACACTCACACACACACACACACCGTGAAGTTCCCCCAGGTAGTTCTGACCCACACAGTGCCACACAATTTGTTGATCAGCGTTTGATCACCACAGAGCTGGGACACCACCTTCTAATTTCATGATTGTTCTGGGACTTCAAAAATGGCATGTTGGTAAAACTGTGTGTTTCTTTTCACTAAATTTTGTATATTGCTTTTGTACTGTCCTTGAAATTTAAAGGTAAGGGTCCTATCTCCTCCTTCCCTGTAATATCTTGTGGATACTCTAAAAAGGAACTGAGACTGGGAGCACCCCGCAGCTAGAAGTGGACCTAGATGCTGGGAATACACAGTCCTCCACCTTCAGAAGCTTCCAGCCTTCTGGGAAGCAAGCTGGGGGGTGAGTCAACAATCGCCATGTGGTGAGACGGCTTCGTAATAGAGGACTCCCAAGTGGTGAGGTGAGAGGGGATGTGAGCTCAACCAAGCCGGTGACCGGAAGGAGGTGAGATGGACTTGCAGCCAGCATGACTCAGAGCTCCTCTCCTTGGTAATTAACCCACAACACTGCTGCCCATCCTTGGTCACAGTGAAGTTTCTGATATGTCACAATATCTGGTGCTTCCTCAGCCCAGAGGCATGAGACAAAGGGTGGGGAGTAGAGGCAGGCAGCACTCAGGTGGCCAAGGGGGCGAGAGGAGGCCAAGGGAACTGTGCTCAAGGACCTCAACTCTTCCCTCAGCCACAGGTCACATAAGCCAACACCTCCAGGGTCTCTACCCACATCCAAACAGTCTTAGGCAGGAGCAGTGAGGCCAAAACCCAGGAATCTAAGAGAGAGATCTCTCCAAAAGTGACTGAGCACTACCAGAACAGACTGTCTAGATGATCAGATTAGACTACATGGTTTTTTTAAAACTTCTTTTATTGTGGTGAAATATACATACATTTTACCATTTTAACCATTTTTAAGTATACAGTCCTGCGGCACTAAACACATTCACACTGTTGTGCAACCATCACCACCATCCTCCATCTCCAGAACTTTTTCATCATCCCAAACTGAAACTATTGTACCCATTTGGATTAAATTTTAAGCAAAGTTGGACTTTTAGTTAAGTTTCATTTTTGCTACCCAATAGATGAAGGGCTCGTGAGAACCAGACCAGTTATTGACAAGATAACAAAATGATATTTTTCTCATTTCTGAGTTACAGTGTGAGTTGCAGTTTTGCAACCCCTCTCCAGAAGCCTCATGACAGCCCCATTTAGGCAATTCCCATTTTTATCAGAAGTGTTCACTGAAGACCAGAAGTTAAGCAACTTGACCAAACTCTTACAACCCATTCAGAGCAGCTTTGGGATACAAGCGTGTGTCTGCCTCGTTTCCAAATCCAGCTCCTTGTGCTACAGATGAGATGTAAAGAGTGTGATCCCAACACCCCTTTTCCTTCCAAGTTTAAGTATTTGTTCTTTAATCTTAGTTTCAAGGGTTTCCTCAGGTCTTGGAAGTGGACACAGGCAACTCAATGCACAGAAAAAAGCCCTGAGATGGGACTTGGGGAACCTAATTCTAGTTAGTGGTGAGACCTTGCACAGGTCACTTCCCCTCGCAACTCTCATCTGCCCCAACAGCAAATGGGCAGATTATCATTAAAGCCCTCTCTATACTGCCACTTCATGATCTCAAGAATAGGTAGAAATGTTCTTATGTCAATCAACAAACATTCATGAACCCAGACACAGTCCTTGCCCTCATGGATTTTACCCACAGATTGCAGAATCTGCCCTAAATTAGTCTTTTCTTTTTAATCTTAAGAGTGGAAATTGTTTGGCCATCTGGAAGAATTACATTGCATACGTATAGTGAGGGACTGTGAGCCACAATCAATAGCCTGTAGATAGCAGTGGGGCTGAGGAATTGTTGGAGACAGAGTACTAGAAGGAAGGTGCTAGAAAGACAGGAAGTGGTGGTCCAAGACTGGGGTACTTAAAATGTTTAAAACAAGTGGACCATGGGCTAAATAGATCTTGAAACCCCTTTATGTTAAAAGAAAAGGATGTGATCATTATTAATTGATATTTCTTCAGTATTTTCTGTGTCAGGAACTGTGCTAAAAGGCACTGTATTAAGTAAATAGTGAAACTACACTTCAAGGTACAGTACGCTATTCCAGGGATCTGCAAAACTATTTTTGAAAGCCAGATAGTATATATCATAGGCTCTGCAGACCACATGGTCTCTGTTACACTGAACTCTGCTGTTGTAGCCCAAAAGCAGCCAGAGACAGTAAGTACATGGATGGGTGTGGCTGTGTTTACAAAAAACAGGCAGCAGACAGGACTTGAACTGCAGACTATAGTTTGCTGACACCTAGTCTACCCCAAAGGATGGCCTATAGGTGCCCATGGACAAGTGTGGGGAGTCTTCTCTCTCAAGCCATCACCTGAGAAAGTCAAGGTCCCCAGGAAGACATGCCTAAAATTTATCCAAAGTAAGGAAAGGTAAACTACTCTTCAGATCTTAGGAAGTTAGCAATGAGAGGCTTGGAAAGGCAAGCACCTTGGCCAGTCTCATCCGGAATTATTGCTTCCGTCCTCCACAGAGAACATGTACAAATGCCTGCCGCAGCCTCTCCCTGCCTGACCTCTGCTGACCTTGGTGTCCTTATTCCACCACCTGTGGAAATCCCCACTTGGAACCCCTGGGGCATCTCACACTCAACACATCCAAGAATGAAATCATCTTCCCCATTTCCAACCCATTCCTCTTCTCTCTGTCTCAGTAAATGTCGCCACCACCCATAAGCTCACACAAAGAACCTGGGAGTGATTTTGGTCTCCTCCGTCTCCCTTACCCGGCCTACCTGTGAAGTTCCTCTCCCTGGCCCCAGAGCCCTGGCCCCATTCTCTACCTCTCTCTCTCCCTCCCTTCCTCCCTCTCTCCCTTTTTTCATGCCCAGCCTTTTAGAGGGAGCCTTTGTGGGGAATAGATGGGAAGCTAGAGTGGATTCAAGGGCACAATAGATTTGTTTTCTTTTTTAAATCACACAACACATGTTCTTTCCAGAAAAACTGGAAAATGAAGTATACTTTCATAAACTTTGTTTTTGATGTTGTTTTTTTAGAGATGAGGTCTTGTCGTGTTGCCCAGGCTGGCCTTGAACTCCTGTGCTCAAGAGATCTTCCCGCCTCAGCTGGGACTACAGCTGCATGCCACCACGTCTAGCTCTCATAAGCTTTTTTAAAAGCAAAATAAATTGGAACAATACAATTTATTAGGATTTAATCATCTTTTGTCACACCAAGAGACACCACTCTCACATCACTTGAGCTGAGCTAATTATCTGGGGTGGGGCAGAGGGTGCTTCTTAGAAGCACAGGAATACAGGCTCTCTGTCTAGGTATGGCCTTGCTGCTCCATGAAGTCACCTGCAAGAATGGCCCCAACAAGAGTAGTGACCATCAGTATGTCTGGATTTTTCTAGAAGAGCCCTCATTTCAAATATGCTACCATTTTTTCCCTAAGAACCATCAAAAACACCCCAAATTTCCAATGGTTCGATTCCTAAACTTCATTTTCTATACTGCTTCTTTCTTCCCAAAGCAGCCCTAAAAGCCTCGGTCAAACCATGGTTGTGGTTTTTGATTCAGATAATATGTAGAGCCAGATTTTGATTGATCCCTAGACACACTAGAGGACCACCTATGTGGACAATTTCAGGGTGTCCAAATTTTGTTGATTGATTAAAATATTATTCCCATTTTACATTTATCCTGAATGGTTCAACCTGTATAAGGAACACAATGTGTTATTGTCCATAAAAGCTTCTTTGGAATTCATATGTTTTTCATGATGGGATATTTTTGTTCATTTTCTTAATCATAAAAATAATTCATTACTTTTAGAAGCATTAAAAATTTAAATAATTTACAAAAATGGTATAATATAATACAATGAATATAATAATTATATTCATTAATTTTAGAAATAGAAACATTTGTAACAGTTATAACTAAAAGGAAAGAATAAACCGGGAATTTCCTGAGTTTGCACCCTCACAAGTAAAAAACTATTTTGTCACATAACTTCTTACTTTTAGTGCTATTTCTATGACTATGGGTACACATACACATAAATGAATTTCCAGTCTTTTAAGAAATAAAAGGACATAATTGCATCAGATTGGTCCAGAAAGTAAATCGTGTTGGAGCAGGAGGTGAGACTAGTGACCTAAGAAAGAAGAGAGAGAGGTGTCCAAATCACCAGGCTCATTTGCTTAACAGAACTTATATCTGCTGGAGAAGGTTTTGATTAAGGTGATCCATTAAGGTTTTAATTTTAATAGAATTTTTAAATGACAAAAAGCAAATATAGGTTTGACATTTTTCATAATAAAAAGGTAAAACAAGTGATAGATAAATCCAGGAACTGGTTCATGGTGACAGATACAACCTGATTCAGGCCCCTCCATCTTCCTGTCTCTGAGACTTCTCTTTTCTCAGAAGTGCCACCACCACGTCCACAATTCATTGTTAGCAAAGATCTGAGGCTGGTGAGCAGGAGGGTGGGAGGCAGGGAGGGCAGCAACCCTTTGCAAGCTTGGAGTGTCATGGAAGTCTAGTCATTTCACAAATTTGTGTTGATCTTGCATCCTAAACAGCAGGATTTTTAGGCAAATTATTTAATCTTTCTGAGCCTCAGTCTCCAAAATAGTTAAATAGAGGTAATCACCCTAATTTCATAGTATAGAAATTAATAAAATAACATACATCAGAAAATTATCTAGCACTGTGCTGGACACATAATCAATATTCATCCCCTTTCCCTCTCATGAGTTGCTAAGAAACCTGAAAGAGGGTTATTTTGTAACATGATGAGAAAAAAATTACCATAAAACCTGGTATTGAAATTCTTTTTAGGAAAGGAACTGTTTTTATTGGAAAAATTAATTTGATAAAACACTATGGGTAAAATAGGACACCCCAAAAGTATGGATCAGCAAAAGATAAAGAAACCTCAGAGATGGCCAAATCCGAAGGCCACCTATTGTGCAATATTTAGTTGCATGTTTTGCTTTCCTGTAAACTCTCTATTTCCCCCAGCATTCAGTAGCATCTTCCACACACACGCCTCGCTCGTGTGGGTGGTATTTGTGTAAATCAAAGGCAGGAGCTGGATTTCATATCTGGATCAGCTCCAAAGAGGAAGGAAGTATGAGTGAGTTTGCAGATCCAAGATCTTAAAGCCAGAATTGGGCACCAAATTGAAGTTCTGGGAAACGCATGAAATCTTTTGGGAGGTCCTGGTTCTGGGTTGAGGGTTTAAGGTGAACGACAGATTGTGGAAAAAAACGAAAGAAAACTCCAAGCAAGTGACTACGATACTGTTTGTGTTAAGAGGCAAAAGAGTGATGCTAACAGAAAACACTTTGGAGAGACATCACTCCTTTGGAGCAGCCTTGATGGAGCTGGAGAGGAGACAGGGTGAGCAGGGCCAGGAAGTCCCTCATAGCTCAGACTTGTACTGATATAAGAGTCTCTCAGAAAGACAGAATTTTCTCCTCCTAAAGAAAGCAGGATAATTTGTTTATAACTTAGACCTCACCTACTTTCAAAAGAGATTTATTTGTGGCACACCTCTGTGTAAGCACAGGGAAATTAAAGATAAAAAGAGATCAGAAACCAAGAAGAAAAAGCAAGAGTGGATGGGGTTGTGGCATTTGAGCCTCTGGTAACCCCAGGAAGTAGGAGTTACGGAACTTTCCACAGCTGACAAAAGGAGGAGCATGAGATGGTTGAGAGAGTTCTTCCAGGGGATGTGTTCCTGTGTGTATGTGTGTGTGTGTGTGTGTGTGTAAGCTCCCTCACGCGGCAAAACCTAAGGGGCCATCGCTATTTTAGAAGACACCGACTTGCTCTTACAAACATGGGAAAAGGGGAGCTTTACTGACAAGTTACAACATGACTATGACTGTTAATTAGCCTTAAAAATTCTTTAGATCTACGTAATATATCTGAACCTGACAGTCTTTATAAAACATACAAAAATAAGAACCTATTACAAATTGGTAAATGGAAGAATGTTATGAATTGCCATCAAATATGAATACAATGAAAATGAATTAGTCATAAACCATATTAAAATGAAGACAATGGATATGTGGATTTATGGTTTGCACTAAAATGTAAAGGAATAATAATAGCACTTTATCTTAAGCTATCAAACTTAATTTTTTTTCAATGTGCTTCAGGTACTAGTGATATAATTTGATACACCCAAATCATAACACAAAATTATAGCCCAAATGATTTAAACAGCGATGTAAGACTAAACACTGAAGTCATTTATACACAAGGGCTTATAAATGCCTGAACAGAATTTTTATAAAGAAAATAAGATTAAAAAATATTTTTATTATCACTGGTGAGTTTCCAGGAGACTAAAGACAGACCTTTCAGGGATGAAGGTGGGAAAAACAGCAAGTTTGTTCTGTTGTTGAATTCTGGCTTAAACACCCCCTTGGGCCGGGACCTCCCAGACCAGGAAGGCAGCCTAGGGTTTAAAAGGTCCATAACAATGCAGTTCCCCTCATCTGTAACCAGCAACTACTACCTCTGCCTCACCCCATCCCCAGAGGTCCTTGAATGCTATTGGGTGTTTCATTGGTTGGAATAATCCAAATTTCTAGCAATTAGATTCTTTATCTTTTAAGATCAAGTCTCATCTCATAGCCACTTTTATAAATAAAAGATGTGTTAGCAAATAGAAGGAGAGGTGACCAGTCAGGAAAAAAATACCTTTCTAAGTTCTAGCAACTCGGATTTCTGAAAAATTACCAAACTCTGTGGAAATCAATTCCCACAATCCCAACAGCCTTTGCAAAGACATAAAACCAAATCAGTCATGGAAACTACTAAAATCTGATGAGAAATATGTCCATGAAATCAACAGCTATCATTTATTCATTAGGCACCAAATATATGCCAGGCACTGTGCCAATGATTGAACCTAGAATTATCTCTAATCCACAGCCACAGCTGACTATTCATTCATTCATTTATGCATTCAACAAATATTTGTAGAGCACCAACTCTGTGTCAGACATCGTGTGAGGTACTGGGGCTACAGCAGTGAGCAAAGGCAGGCATAGTTCTCCCCTTTGTGGAGCCTACATAAAACGGACATAAACAAATGCACAATTAATTACTGTTAAGCAAAGTACTATGAAGAAAGCTATGAGGATAAATAAAAGAGAGCTTATTAAATCTGTGGGTCAGATCTGCCTAGAGAAAGTGAAGTTGAAGCTGAGACGTGAAGATTAGTCACATGAAGAGCTGGGGACAGAGTGGTGGCTGCTGCAACTCCTGTGGGAAGGATCAGCACTTGCAGTGAGGCAGCTTCCTCACGGAGTGAAGGGACCGGTGGGCAGCAGCCAGATGATGCAGGGACTGGGGATTCTACACTTAGGAGCCATGGGAGAATTACCATCCCAGGCTTGTTCTATCTCTGTCGGCAGCCCTCGTAACTAAAGGGCTGTTGTAAGACAAAGGGACGGAATCAGGTGAAGCCTTGCAAATGGGACAAGGAGAGTCAGGCCACTACCTCCCTTCACATGTTCATGACAGGGATGCTCTCAGGCCCTCTCAGTGGAGCTGGAATGGGATTGACTGGGACAGGTCCCAGTGATGCTTCCCGGGAGTCCTTGTCCCTTCCTCTTGGTCTTTCCTTTCTTTAGAAATGTCCATGCAGCCAGGCAGGCCCAGGAGCAGTGTTGTAGCCATGTGGGACCTTTGCACATCAAGTGAGTGTGGAGCCCCCAGGTAAGCTCTCCCAGCACAGTCTTCACACTCATTTCCAAGCTGTCTGGGAGTACCTTCCTGTAACCTGTGAATACTGTCTAGGGGCACAATCTGTAGACGTGGAATGGAAGCCCACAAAGTCAGCTAACTTGCCTAAGGTCACAGAGCTGGTAAGTGGCAAAAGCAAGATACAAGCCTGGTTATCCGCCTTCTCTTGCACAAAGGGGACTCCAAATAAACAAAAGCATCATTAAGGTGTCCACTATGAATTCAAGAACTCATAATAGTTTGATTAAAAGGTCTCCTTTCCAGGGAGGCTTTTCTTGGCCACTCTATCAAAATTCCAAACCTCCCCAAAGTAACTTTCTAGCCTCATCTTTATTTTTTTCTCCTTAGCATTTGCTATTCTCTAACATGCCTTATATTAACTTATTTTGGGATTTTATCTTTGGTTTACTGCAGTTTGAATATGATATGCGTAGGTGTAGGGTTTGTGGCAATTATCCTACTTGTTGTTCTAAGATTCCTGGATCTGTGGCTTGGTGTCTGATGTTAATTTGAGGAATTCTCAGTCATTATTCCTCTAAATATTTCTTCTGGTCCTTTCTTTGTCTTCTTCTTCTTGTATTTCTATTACACTGATGTTACACTTTTTGTAATTGTCCCACAGTTTTTGGATGTTCTGTTCTATTTTTTTTTTTAGTCTTTTTTCTCTTTGCTTTTTGTGTTGGAAGTTCCTATGGACATGTCCTCAGCCTCTGAGGAGATCTTTCCTCAGCTGTGTCGGGTCTACTCATGGGCCCATCAAAGGCATGTTTAAATTCTGTTACAATGTTTTTAATCTCTAGCATTTCTTTTTAGTTCTATCTTAGAATTCTCATCTCTCTGCTCACATTACTCTCAGGTTCTCTGGGGGGTGTTTTCTGGCATTAACCAATTCTCTGATTCTCCAGTTCTCTGAAACCAACTGGGTGTCCACCAGTTCAGCTCAATTCAATTCAATTCTGATACCAACTCCCAAAGTTAACACAGACCCAGAGATTAAGGACTCAGTTCCACAAGACTATCCCCACTTCAGATGCCAGCTGCAAGTATCAGGTCCCCAAGTAACTCACACTTCTGTCTGACTTGGCTACAAATGTGGGGGTTCTCACAACTTTCTCCTCAGGTTCATTAATTGTCTAGAACGACTCACAGAATTCAGGAAGGTGCTTTACTTACTATTACCCATTTATTATAAAGGATACAACTCAGGGACAGCCAAGTGGAAGAGATACATAGGGTAAGATATGAGGAGAGGGCTATAAAGCTTCCATGCCCCCTCTGGGCACCCCCAGCACCTCAATGTACTCACCACCCTGGAAGCTCTGTGAACTTCATTGCTCAGGAGTTTTTATGGAGACTCCATTATGTAGGCATGATCGATTAAACCATCAGCCATTGGTGAATGAACTCGATCTCCAGCCCCTCTTCCCTTCCTGGGGCTTGGGAGTGGGGCTGAAAGTTCCAACCCTCTAATCACGTGGTTTGGTCTTTCTGGCCAAAGTCCCCATCCTGAAGTCATCCCGCCAAGAGCCATTTCACTAGCACACCAAAGACACTCAGGAGTTCCAAGGGTTTTAGGAGTTCTGTGCCAGGAACCAGGGACATAGACCAAATATTTTTTATTATACCACAATTACCCATCTGTTCTTGCATGCTGTCTACATTTTCCATATTAATCATAGTTAGTTTTAAATTCCTGGTCTGATAATGCCAACATATCCTGCCATATGTGCGTCTAGTGCTGATGCTTGCTCTGTCTTTTCAAACTGTGTTTTTTACATCTTAGTTTGCCTTGTAATTTTTTGTTGAAAGCTGAACATGATGCACCAGGTAATAGGAACTGTGGTAAATAGGTCTTTAATGATGTGGTGGTGAGGTGTGGGGGAGGGGAAGTGTTCTACGGTCCTATTAATCAGTCTTCAGTGAGTCTGTGCTCTGTGAAATCCACAAACCCATCTGAGTCCCTTCCACCCCTTACATGGGGCAGCATGGCCAGAGGGGACTGGGCTGTGATGAAACCCCAATAGTTTAGCCTTTGATAACATAGTTTTTCTTGAAGACAGGTCTTGTTAAGGAGAACTGCATGTTCACGTATATTTCCAAGTGGCTGTGTTCCCCTCCCCCTGCTGCAAGCATGAAGGGATTTTTCTCTAAGATTCACTGTGAGAACCTGGTTAGTGCTCCTGGAGGTAACACTCACACAAGTGCCAAGAGTTTCTAACTCTCAGACTTGCCCACTCTGGACCACCAGCAATTCGCCAATCACAGTTTAGGTGCTCCTACTCACACTGGTTCCTGTGGTTTCTGTTCTGGTAAGTTGCGATTCTCTGTGTGTGTCTGTCTCTCCAAGACAGTGGTTTGCCCTGTGACCTCATTTCTGTAACAGTTCTAAGAGGAGCTGTTGATTTTTGACTTTGTTCAGCTTTTTACTTGTTAGGACACAGTGATGATTTCCAAGCTCCTTTCAGGCCATACCAGAAACCAGCAGTATATGTTCTTTATTTGTCCTGCTTGCTGTCATTTCATCCATTAGAATATGAACTTTATGAGAGCATGATTTAAGTCTGCTTTTGTCTGTTGTTCGTAGTGGTCTCCCCAGTGCCTAGGACATGCCTGGCACATGCTTTGGGGCTCAATGAATATGTTGCGTGATTTTCTCTCCTTATCTTTCTTCATTCATTTCACTAACATAAAGCAATATAATATAATGCAACCCAATATAAGGCAATTTAATATAAATGCTGTGTGTGCTTGAACTGCTGATGAAAGCCATTGGATAAGCAAATCAATTTGGCAGACCAGATGCTTTAAGGCAGTGCCCCGAATCCTTGTCATAGCATGGCACATGTAGAAAATAAAAGTATTCCTACAATAATCAGCTTTTCACCCCTACTTACAGATCTTCTCACTATTTTGCGACATAGATGAGTGGGTTCTGTCTTTTCAAAGACAGAGGCTCACGTCTCAAGGGCTGAAGGCCTCAATTTCTAGGCCTACTTGTCACCTGTGTGACAAGAGTTTGGGAAACTCTGCTTTGAGCATAATGTTTAACTTACTGAAGAGACTAATCCATTTAGCTAGGCCTATTTGAATGGTTCCCAGGGACTAAAGAGAACTAAGGCCAAGATCTGGAAAAAATGGTGCAGAGAAAAGATCTAAATGACACTTTCCATCATCATGCAGAGCCCTCCCCAGTCTGGGCTCAGCCAGTCTCAGTTCCTCCATCCCCTAAACCTTACACAGTGTCTCACCCGGCTCCCCTTATGCAGTTCCCTGTCCCCATCCATGCTAAGTCTTCCCAGTTCTTTGTCTGTTAGGTGCCAGGCACAGCCCAGCAGGTACTTCCCAGCCCTCCTAACCAGATAACCTTCCTCTGCTTGGTGTACAGCAGTTTCCGATCAGAACTTTGAAGTTTGAGAGTAATCTCAGAGACTGGATTCAACCTTTAATTTTCAGAAAAAACACGGCGGGGGTGGGGGGCGGTGGTTCAAACTATGCTGACCACAAAACCAGCTGGGGGAAGCCTGGGGACATGGGTGTCCTCGTCCTCTGCTCTTTCCATTACCCAGTTTAATTTCTTTTGCTAATGGTGAAGCTTGATAATTTATTGATGGGCAAGAACCGATTTATTGGAGAGTCTATATGATCTGTAGCAACAACCAGATGGTCCTTAATAAAACATTAATAAAGCAAAAGCAGATGGCATTTAATAAAGTATTATACAAACATGCCTGAGAGCCATCAAAAGCATTTTTTTCTGGTCTCTAATAATGGAGAGTTATCAGACAAGAAATAAAAGGGAAAATTGGCCTCTCTAAATTGTGATCTAAAAAAATGTTTAAGGTTCTTGCAGGTATTTTGGATAATAAAAAATTCCAAATTTAATTTTATTCCAGATTTCTTAGCCCACAATAACTGTGTTTATTGTGGTTTGTAGCTGTTTTATAAGAAATTACACAAGCTTTAGTAGAAACAAAAAAGAAAGTTGTACAACTTCCTCCTCCCTTGAAAATCCAGCCAAAGCTGTATTACCCAATTCTTCCCACTTTTCTAGAAAAAGAAGTTTCTAGAACTTATAAAAATAATGTATTTTATTATAATAACAGAGCAACAGAAATCACTAGACTGTACTGTGGGGGTTGTTTTAGGAGTTACTAACCCAAAGAACTTTTAGGAACAGAAGAAAAAACCTGTTTTGAGTGGATGAATATTAATTTACCTAGAGGTAAAAATCTGGACTTTTGTTATTCAAAACCGCAAGGGAGGTTCAGCCAAGGTCTGGTTATTTGCTGCAGAGATAGCCCATGAGGATTGGCAAGGGAGAAAGGAAATTTTAATATGAAAGACGTCTTGGTGGGAGAATGGGAGAAGCTGCCTCAAATCCATCTCCCCAAATAAGGGAGAGTCTCTGCTTTATATAGAGGGGAAATTAACAAGGGTCTACCTACATGGAGCAGGTCACTGCCAGATGGTGAGTCTTGGTGTCAGGAAGTCTGCCCAGGGGCCTTCGGAATCTCAACTCCTCTGTCTTGCAGAAATTCCTTAATTTCTGGGAAATGACTCAAAAAGTTCAAGTAGTTAGTTAAGGGAGAGGATTATAGAAAAACATACAGGGGTCATTGAAATTTGTTCATAGAGCTGGTTACACTTTCAGATTTATGTTTCTTTTTGCGTTTTTTTTTTTTTGGTTTGTTTTTAGAGATGGGTGCAGTCTTGCTATATCACCCAGGTTGGTCTCTAAACTCCTGGCCTCAAGTGATCCTCCCACCTCAGCTTCCTGAGTAGCTGGGACTACAGGTGGGAGCCACCACACTGGCTTTGGGTTTAAGTTTAAATATTTGACTTCCTCCCAAAATTCACCCATCAGGCAATAGTCAAAAGTTAGGGCATGGACTCAGACCTGAGTTCAAATCCTGTACCATTTGTGCCAGATTTGTAGGCTGCCTGTCTAGGATTCAGTTTTTTTCAATCTGTAAAATAGGGGTAGGCAGGCACGGTGGCTCATGCCTATAATCACACATTTTGGGAGGCCAAGGTGGGAGGATTGCTTGAACCCAGGAGCTCATGACCAGCCTGGGCAACATAAACAAGACCCCCTCTCTACACACAAAAAAAATTTTTTCAAGTTAGCTGGGCGTGGTGCAGCGCACCTGTAGTTCCAGCTACTCAGGAGGCTGAGGCGGAAGGATTGCTTTAGCCCTGGAGTTTGAGGCTGCAGTGAGCTATGATCATGCCCACTGCACTCTAGCCTGGGTGACAGAGCTAAGACCCTGTCTCTAAAGAAAGAAACAAACACACACAAAAGAGTAGGTTACAGTCTGTTTACACACCCAGTTAGGTTACGGTTCACTATGCATGGAGAAACCCTGAGGTCGAAATTAAAATAGGTAAGGAGGCAACTTTAGGCTAAAGTAATTTAATAGTGCCTATTGTTCTAACTAAGCTAAAAGTAGCAAAGTTGTAGAATAAATTTTTTATTAAATAATTTCCTTTTTGTAAACCTTCCATGGATTTTCAACTTCCTGATCAAACCTGGCTCTCCAGAAAAGACGTGTATCAACATTTATGCCTTATGTTGCAATGTGACTTTCCTAGGGGATATTTACCTCTCAAGTTTATTTCTAATTCTGGAACGTAAGGCTAATCATTTCTAGAGGGAATGCCTGGTATTGCTCTTGTGGGGTAACGTTTTTTTGGTGAGGAGGGAGGATGAGAAACGGAACCTCAGGAGCTCTCAAGCGTGCTTGCTTGGCTTATCTGGATCTTTCTCTACAAGGTCCTGGTCAAAGGCTGGTCTTTCTAGGACGTTTCCCCAAAACTTCCCCTCCCAGATCAGAATTGCTGGATTCCTTTTAAGCTTTTTCAGCAGGTCACCCCTCTAGTGGTTGTAAGCTTAAAAGCAGGAACCTGGATTTATTCAGGTACACAGTGGGCACTCAGCATTGTTTGTAAAATGGAATGGAATCCCAGGAATCAGAAACTAATAATCATGGTTACCATTTATCAAGTATCTACTAACTGAGTCTGCTGCCTGACACCTAATCACAATAACCCAGTGAGTTAGGTATTGTCATCTTCACTTTACAGATGAGGAAACTGAGGCTTGGAATAGTGGTAACAGGAAGTGGGAGACAGAGATGGAACTCAAACTTAGCACTTGCTCCACACGCCAGAATCACGAAACAGCCAAACCTTAATCAGCTGCGCACACTGACACTGGTATTTGCTTGGTTTTTGGTGTTGTTGATGTTTTTATTTTTTTTTAGTATGAGAAAGTTAGCAAAAGGAGATAGATTTACTTGCAGAAAGCAGGCCTACTCGAATTCTGAAGTCCCTGTGTGCCCATTTCCTTCTGGCTGTCTAGACTCCTCAGAGAAACCAAGCCTCACAGTGAGATGCCATATACAGTTCTTTGGGGAGAAAAAATAAAGAAGCTTGAATATTTCAAAATGTTATATCAGAAAAAAAATTCCACATCTACCAACAGTTTGGAACAAAATAAAACCTTTCATGGTGTCAAAGGTGCCCCAGGTGACAGGCGCTCCACTTTCAGAGCTGTTTTCTTTTTCATCATTCAGACTAACAAATTTATTATACTGGTGCTTTTAGCAATCAGTCAAGATTGAGTCAGATGCCAGGATAATTTTTCCTTGCCAAATTGCTTTTTCCGTTGCAATTAGCCTTTTTAAGGACCTTACCAAACAACAAATGTGTATATAATTCCCATACTCCCCCTCCAATTAAAACTTAGCTAAGAGGTTTTATCAGTAATAAATTGTTATAGATGAAAACACCAACCGTACCAACTTTATCAACAGTTTCTCTGTGTATTCTTATTCTTTGAACCAAGTGTAGGATTAAGAAAGGCTCAATTTTTTAATAGGATATCTTATAAAACCCTAAACTATATTATTTGAACTAATCACTTCAGCTGTCTGGGTTACCCTAATTAGAATTCTTTATAAAAGCTCTGAGCTTGGCCAACACCTAGTTGCCCTCTAAAAAGCATTTTGTAGCTGAGTCTGCTACTGCTCTCAAAACCCAGTTCCTCTTTTCCCTGGGCACAAAGACTACATTTTCTAGCCTCCCTTGCAGCTAGGAGAGACTATGTGACTGATTTCTGGCCAAAGGAAGGTACAGTAGTGTCCCCCCTTATCCGAGGTTTTTCTTCCTGTGGTTTCAGTTACCCTTGGTCAAACTCAGTCCAAAAATATAAAATGGAAATTTCCAGAAATAAACAATTCATGAGATTTTATTTATTTATTTATTTATTTATTTTTAGGGTGTTTTTGGTTTGTTTTTTGTTTCAGAATATTACGGGGGAACAAATGTTTTGGTTACATGGATTACTTTTGAACAGTTTGAGTCAAAATTATAAATGTGACCATCACCCAGATAGTGTGCATTGTACCCATTAGGTGTGAATTTACCCATCCCCTTTTCCCCCTTCCCACCTGTTTGATTTCTGTTGAATATTACTACAATATGTACACATGAGTGTTGATCATGTAGTCCCAATGTAATAGTGAGTACATGTGGTATTTGTTTTTCCATTCTTATGATACTTCACTTAGAAGAATGATCTCCAGTTGCATCCAGGTTGTTACAAAAGGTATTAGTTCACCATTTTTTTTGTGGCTGAGTAATACTCCATGGTATACATATACCACATTTTATTAATCCACTCATGTATTGATGGGCACTTGGGTTATTTCTACATCTTTGAGATTGTGAATTGTGCTGCTATAAACATTTGAGTGCAAGCGTCTTTTTTATAAAATGTCTTTTTTTCCTTTGGGCGAATACCCAGTAGTGGGATTGCTGAATCAAATTGTAGGTCTACTTTTAGTTCTTTGAGGTATCTCCATACTACTTTCCATAGAGGTTGAACTAGTTTGCAGCAGTCCCACCAACAGTGTATGAGTGTTCCTTTCTTTCCACATCCATGCCAGCATCTGTTGTTTTGGGATTTTTTGATATAAGCCATTCTCACAGGAGTTAGGTGATCTCTCATTGTGATTTTGATTTACATTTCCCTGATGATTAGAGATGTTGAGCATTTTTTCATATGTTTATTGGCCATTAGTCTATCTTCTTTTGAAAAGCTTCTGTTCGTGTTTTTTGCCCACTTTTTAATGGGTTGTTTGATTTTTTTCTTGCTAATTTGCTTGAGTTCTTTGTAGATTCTGGTTACTAGCCCTTTATAGCATGTATAGCATGCAAATATTTTCTCTCACTCTGTAGGTTGTCTATTCACTCTATTGATTGTTTCCTTGGCTGTGCAGAAGCTTTTAATTTTGATCAGGTCCCATTTATTTATTTTTGTTGTTGCCGGGATTGCCTTTGGGGTCTTCTTCATAAATTCTTTGCCTAGGCTGATATCTATAAGAGTTTCTCCAACCTCTTTTTCTAGAATTCTTATAGTTTCATGCCTTAGGTTTAAGTCTGTTATTGAATGTGAATTAATTTTTGTGAATGGTGAGAGGTGCAGATCCTGATTCAGTCTTCTACATGTGGCTATTCAATTTTCCCACCACCATTTACTGAATAGGGATTATTTTCCTCATTGTATGTTTTTGTCTGCTTTGTCAAAGATCAGATGGCAATATGAGTATGGTTTTATATCTGGGTTCTCTATTCTGATCCATTGGTCTATGTCTCTTGTGCCAGTACCATGCTGCTTTGGTTAATATAGCTTGAAGTCTGGTAAAGTGATGCCTCCCGATCTGTTCTTTTTGCTTAAGGTTGCTTTGGCTATTCAGGGTCTTTTCTGGTTCCATATGAAGTGTAGAATTATTTTTTCTCTGCAAAAAATGATGTTGGTATTTTAATGGGGATTGCATTGAATCTGTAAATCACTTTGGGTAGTGTAGACATTTTAACAGTGTTGATTCTGCTGATCCATGAGCATGATATGTTTTTCTGTTTGTTTACATCCTCTGTGATTTCCTTCCTCAGTGTTTTGTAGTTCTCCCTGTAGAGGTCTTTCCCCTCCTTGGTGAAATATATTCCTAGGTATTTTATTTTCTTTGTTGCTATTGTGAAAGGTCTTTGATTTGATTCTCAGCTTGACTGTTGTTGGTATATAGGAATGCTACTGATTTACATACATTGATTTTGTAACCCGAGCCTTCGCTGAATTTATTTATCAATTCCAGGAATCTCTTGGCAGAATCTTTGAGGTATTCTAGATATAAGACCATATCATCAGCAAAGAGTGATAATTTAACTTCTTCTTTCCCCATTTGGATACCCTTGATTTCCTTCTCTTGCCCGATTGCTCTGGCTAAGACTTCCAGCACTATGTCTAACAGAAGTGGTGACAGTGGGCAACCTTGTCTCATTTCAGTTCTAAGTGGGAATGCTTTCAGTTTTTCCCCATTCAGTATGATGTTGGCTGTGGGTTTGTCATATATGGCTGTTATAATATTGAGGTATGTTCCATCTATGCCTATTTTCTTAAAAGTTCTTATCATAAAAGGGTGCTGAATTTTGTCAGATGCTTTTTCTGCATCTATCAAAAGGATCATATGGTCTTTGTTTTGCTTCTATTTATGTGGGGAATCACATTTATAGATTTGTATATGTTGAACCATCCTTGCATCTCTGGGATGAAGCCCACTTGATCATGGTGGATTATTTTTTTGATGAATAGCTGAATTTGGTTTGCTAGGGTTTTATTGAGAATTTTTGCATCAGTATTCATAAGGGATAGGTCTGTAGTTTTCTTTTTTTATTGTGTCATTTGCTGGCTTTTGTATCAAGGTGATATTGGCTTTGTAGAATGAGATGGGGAAGATTCCTTTCTTCTCAATATTGTGAAATAATTTCTGCAGTATAGGTACCAGTTTTTCTTTGTAAGTCTAGTAAAATTTAGCTGTGAAACCATCTGGTCTGGAACTTTTTTTGTTGGGAGATTTTTTATTGCTGCTTCAATTTTGTTACTTGATATTGGTCTGTTCAGGAGTTCTATTTCTTGGATTGAGCCTAGGGAGGTTGTATGTTTTCAAGAATTTGTCCATTTCCTCAATGTTTTCAAGTTATTTGCATAGAGATTTTTATAGTGTTCAGGGATGATATTTTGTATTTCCACAGTATCAGTTGTAATATCTCCTTTTTCATTTCTGATTGAGCTTATTAGAGTCCTTTCTTTTCTGTTTCTGGTTAATCTAGCATGCCTGTCAATTTTGTTCATCTTTTCAAAGAACCAACTTTTTGTTTCATTAATCTTCTGTATAATTCTTTCGTTATTGATTTCATTTAGTTCTGCTCTGACCTTTGTTATTTCTTTTCTTCTGCTGTGTTTGGGATTGGTTTGCTCTTCCTTGTCTAATTCCTTGAGATGATTCACTAGATCGTTAATTTGTGATAGTCCTATCTTTTGGATGTAGGCATTTATGGCTATGAATTTTCCTCTTATGACTGCTTTTGCTGAATCCCACAGGTTTTGATAACTTCTGTCCCCTTTGTCATTTAGTTGGAAGAATCTTTTGATTTCCATCTTAATTTCCTCCTTGATCTGATAACTATTCAGCAGTAGGTTGTTTAATTTCCATGACTTTGTGTAGGGTTGAGTGTTTCTGTTGGAATTGATTTCTAATTTTATTCCACTGTGTCCTGAGAAGATACATGGTATAATTTCTATTTTTTAAAATTTTTTGTGACATGTTTTGTGGCCTAGAATGTGATCAGTCTTAGAGAATGTTCCATGAACTGATGAGAAAAACATACATTCAGTGGTTTTTGGGTAGAATGTTCTGTAAATGTCTGTTAGGCCCATTTGTTTTAGAGTTTGATTTACGTCCATTGTTTCTTTGCTTATTTCCTGCTTGCAGGATCTGTCCCGTTCTGTTAGAGGGGTGTTGAAGTCCCCGGCTATTACAATGCTGCAGTTTATCATTTTGTTTAGATCTAGTAGGGTTTGCTTAATGAATCTGGGTGCATCTATGTTAGGTGCATAAATATTTAGGATTGTTATGTCTCCTTGTTAAATTGTTCCCTTCACCATTGTATGATGACCATCTTTGTCTTTCTTTACTTTTGCTGATTTGAAGTCTATGTTATCTGATATGAGAATGGCTACACCAGCTTTCTTTTGGCTTCCATTTGCATGGAATATTGTTTCCCATCCCTTCACCTTGAGTCTGAATGAGTCCTTGTGAGTTAGATATGTTTCCTGGAGACAGAAAATACTTGGCTTGTATTTGTTTATCCATTCAGCCAGCCTATGTCTCTTGAGTGAGGAGTTCAAGCCATTAACATATATCAAAAGAATTGATAAGTGGGGTGGGTGTCTGTTCATCCTGTTGAGTAGAACTTTATTGCTGTGTTTTACCTCTTGAGCCATTGTGGTAGCCAGCCTCTGCCCTTTAGCTTTTGGGTGATTTTACACTGGTGGGTGTCTATTGTGCTGATCCATGTATAATGCAGTTCTGAGTACTTCCTGTAGGGAAGGTCTTGTCTTGACAAATTCCCTCAGGGTTTGCCTGATTGAGAAAATCTTTATTTCTCCCTCACATTGCCTCTTTGCAATGAATTCTCCCAGGGGTCCTTTGAGCTTCTTGTACCTGGATATCTAGATTTCTAGCAAGGCCAGAGAAATTTTCCTCAATTATTCCTCAAATAGGGTTTCCAACCTTTGTGTATTTTCTTCTTTGCCTTCAGGGATGCTTATGATTCTTATGTTAGGCCTCTTTACATAATCCCATATTTCTTGTAGGTTTTGTTTGTTCCTCTTGTTTCTCAGATCTTTCTCCTTGACTGACTTGTTTAACTCAAAGGTTTTGTCTTCAAGCTCTGAGATTCTTTCTTCTGCCTGATCTAACCTATTCTTAAGGCTTTCCACTGGGTTTTATATTTCCCTGAATGAATTTTTCATTTCCAGAAGTTCTGTTTTATTTTTAAAATAATTCTATTTCCTTAGTAAATTTTTCATTCATTTCATGCATTGTTTTTGTGGTTTCTTTGTGTTCAGTTTCTATTTTCTCTTGTATTTCATTGAGCTGCCTTACAATCCATATTTGGAATTCTTCATCTATCAATTTAATCTTTTTGTTTTCGTTGGTGTCCATCAGTAAGGAGTTACTGTTTTCTTTTGGGGGTATCCTTTCATTCTGATTTTTCATGTTTCTGGAGTTCTTTCACTGATTCCTTCTCATCTGGCCTCTTGTTCAAGACCTGGGTGTGGTATTCCTGGCTTATGGGCCTGTCTCTGGGTCCATGAAGACCAATCCCTAAGCATGCCAGGGAGAGGAGTGCTGGTCCTGAGTTGCCTATGGGGTGTTCTAGCATGGCTTGTGTACCTCTTGGGTTACCTTTGCCCCCCTGTTTTCCCCTCTTCCCAATAGTGTTTAGTGAGTTATGTCCCCCAGCTTAGTCTCAGTGATGGTGGGTGGTACTTGTGAGTGTGAATCAGCCACATCTTGTTTGCTTGATTTGGAAGTTGCTATGATGAGCTATAATCATTGTTCACCCTGTCATTGGTTGATGTTTGTGTGATAGAGCCGGCTGCCTAGATATTCTTTTATGTCTGTGTAGACTCTGGTCCCCCAGGTGGAGGACTTGAGTGCCCCAAGCTTTAGGAGGGACTTTGTACCTCCCAGGGGGTTTCTTGATCTCCACCACCACTGAGGTGGGGGGGAGGAGCAAGGCAGTTCGTGGCTAGGTTGCGGGAGCCTGAAAGGCTTTGCAAAGCCTCAGCAGGGCTGAGACATTGCTTTTCCAGCCACTAGGGGGAGCTTCTGGTAGGAGGGTCAGGAAAAGGTGTTCACAGGGGAGGGGCCTAAACACTTGAATGCTAAGGCCCCAGGCTAGGATCTTTCTGCCCTTATCCAGTAGTGCAGTTTTTCTGTGGGGAGGGGTAGGTGCTTCCCCAAATTGCCACTCCTTGGACCCCCACACACCCTGTAAATTGAGTCAGTAAATGCTGTAAAGGGTGTGCAAATTGACCTCCCTGTCAGTAGGAGGCGCTTGCCAGAAGGAATAAGCTGCAATGTTGAGTGAGGGGTCCCAGAACTTCCAGGTGAGTCCTTATTCTCTGCCACAGCAGAGGCAGGTGGGGGAGTGCGGCTGGGCAGGACTGGGTTGGGTGAGCTTGCCCTCAGGATCCACAAAAGCTGGCAAGGTAGCTGTTTTGGCAGGGGTCAAAGGTCTGCTGCCAGCTTCTGGGCAGAGCTGCCAGGGAGGGGCTGAAGTGGATCCCCCCAACCAGAAAGTCTGCTTGTGGAGGCAGGTCTGTCTGAGATTCACAAACTGGCAGTCTGCAGTTGGCCTTGCTCCTCTCCCCCATCCTCTGCTCCACAATGTCCCCTCAGTGTTGACCAGCAGGCAGGAGCCCAAGCCAGCCGAGCTCTCCCACAACTGTGTGTGGGCCAGGAGGTTCCCCTCCCAGGATCCCAGCCTGAGCTGATAGTGCTTCCCTCCCACTGTGAGCATACTGCAGCTAGGACCCACACTGCACTGTCCCCCTAGATCTGCTCACGTGGGCTCCCTCACCCCCCGGGACCAAGAAGATCAATCCCTGACCATGCCAGGGAGAAGCGCACTCCTCCCAGGTCGCCCATGGGGTGCCTGAGCAAGATCAATGTCCTTCCACCTTGGGGCGTGCCCTGCTCCGATGGAGCCACCAGGCAAGCAGCACCAGGGAGGGCTGGTGAGTAGGGAGCTCACAGTCTGAGCACCCCTCAGTCTACTGCAGAACCCCAGGAGGAAAGGCCTGAGTCCCACTCTCTGTGGAAGCCTTGATGTTGTGGCTCAATTGTCTCTCTTGGCAGCCATGGGTAGGGGAGGCAAAAGGGAGGAAAAGAGTCTGTATGGAGGAATGCTAGCACTTTGGTCATCTCCGACCCTCTCTCCAGGAGGCAGTCCACTTAGAATGTCCAGGTTCTGGAGTCAGGCAGATCACCTGGGACCCACTGGACCCCTGTGGCTCCTGCAGTCTGGACTGGAGTTGGGAAATGTCTGTGTGGGAATGAGCTGGATGAAACCTGAGGAGTTGAAGCCCCCTGGGGAGGACAAAGGCCCATGGTGGGTGGAGAAGCAATATGGCACCTGCTGTCCCAGCTTGGATCTGTGGGGGTGGGAGGTGCCCCAGGGGGTGGGCGCCTGTTGTCTTGTCTGCAAGAAGTTCCCAGCTCATTGGCATAGCAGCCTCTGGGCTCATGTGGTCAGAAAGTCTCTCCAGCAGCTTGGGAACCCACCAACTGTCAGAGATGTGAGGGAGGGAGAAACAAACTCCTCCACCTACCCTTCTCGCTGGACTGCAAGCCTCTCAGGGGTTGATCTTTGGTGGTACCTTGCTCCTTCTTGTTCTGCATAGAGAAAGGCAAAGTCCGTGCATCCAACATTTTGTTAATTCAATGAATATTTATTAGGGACCTACTATGTGCCAGACACTATATTAGGTACTGAGCATATAAGGTGAGCAAGGGAATTGTGCTTCATGCCTTCCATGTCCATGGGACTTGTAGTCTACTAGGGAAGCCGACTTCTTCCTGTAGAGTCTCCCAAAGGCTCTGGCACCCTTCCTTCAGACCCACATCCAAACTATGTTTGTCTGTCTGTTCATTTTTTCTCTTTTGTCTAAAACTTCTCCTTACTGAGACACTCTGGCAGCTGGTATCTCTGGTCAGCCAATTCATGAGTTTTAAATTGCACTCCACTCCAAGTAGTGTGATGAAATCTCACACTGTCCCACTCTGTCCTTGCCCAGGACATAAATCATCCCTTTGTCCAGTGCATCCACACCTGTTAGCCACTTAGCTGGCTCAGTTATCAGACTGACTGTCTCAGTATTGCAGTGCTTGCGTTCAATAACCCTCATTTTACTTAGTAATGGCCCCTAAGCACATGAGTAGTGATGTTGGCAATGCAGATATACCAAAGAGAAGCCATAAAGTGCTTCCTTTAAGTAAAAAGGTAAAAGTTCTTGACTTAATAAGTAACCTGGAACTACTTTAGATTGTTTAGTGAGTAAGAAATGAGCTACTATTGTATTTGAGTTATTATAATTTTGAAGTTTATTGTTTTAACAGTTAGCTTACCTAATTAACTTAGTTTCTTTGACCGGGCTTCTTTCCCCCTCCACCACGTCCTAAGTTCCAGCTAAGCATTCCCCTGATACCTGGTCATTGTACTTCTCACCCTTTATCCTTATTGTTTATCTGTCTGCCTTGCCTGGTAGACTACAAGCCCCGTGGACATGGTGGGCATGAAGCACATTTCCCTTGCTCACCCTTACATGCTCAGTATCTAATATAGTGCCTGACACATAGTAGGTGCCTAATAAATATTTGTTGAATTAACAAAATGTTGGATGCATGGACTTTGCCTTTCTTTATGATGGGTATGGCACACTTGGATGCTGGATAATATTTAAGAATAATGACAATGGGATGGGAAAAGATTGTAGAGCTCTGAAATGTATTACTCTGGATATTTCTATAAATTGGACATCTGATGGATGACTGCTGGTCTTCATTACAAATTTTCTTAATGCTGACAGTGATCTTTGTTTCTACATGAATAATGGACACAAAATATAGGATTTTTTACCAACTTTGTTTATGTAATGTCATTCTCTTTCATTAAAACAAGTGTGGTAGGTTGAAGACATCTGGAAATTCTTTGCTATTTCTCCCCTTGAGAACAGAGTATAATCTATCTTTGAATTTGGGCTTGCTTCAACAGTAGAATGCTTTGAAAGTTATATTCTGGGTCTTTAGAGCCTAAGTCATAAGACTCACGGCTCCTGCCTTATTTCTTGGAACACTTGCTTTTGGAGCTCTGAGCCTCCATATAAGAAATTTGACTTCCCAAAACCCACCATGATAAAGAGTTGTTTGGTTGATAACTTCCAAGTTGAGCCCCACCTTCAAGTTATCCCTGCCAAGGCACTAGACATGAGATGCTATGGTCTGAATGTTTGTGCTCCCCCAAATTCATATGTTGAAACTTAATCACCAATGTGATGGCATTAGGAGGTGGGGCCTTTGGGAGGTGATTAGGTCATGAGGGTGGAGCCCTCATGATCATTAGTATCCTTATAAAAGAGACCTTAGGGAACTTGTTTATTCCTTCCTTCCCCCACGTGAGGACGATTGAGAAGCTACCGTCTATGAACCAGGAAACAGGCTCTCACCAGACACTGCATCTGCTGATGCCTTGATCTTGGACTTCCCAGCCTCCAGAACTGTGAGAAATAAATGTCTGTTGGTCATAAGGCAGTCTATGGTATTCTGTTATAGCAGCCCAAATGGAAAAAGACATGGGTGAAGACATCCTAGACCCTCCAGACCAGGCCATCCTCCTTCAACAATTAAATTCCACTGAGTGATCTTAGTCAATGCCACATGGAATAGAAAAATCAGCTGAACCTTGCCCAATGTCCCAACCTACAAAATTGTGAGATATAATAAAGTGGTTATTATTTCAAGCTACTAAGCTTTGGGATACTTTGTTATGCAGCAATTGATAATTGGGACAGCAAATTACTTCATATTTCCTTATTTGCCCAATAATATATGCATTGAGACTTTCAATATGGACAATTTTGGTTGACCATTTGCTGGCCACAAAGTAAATTTCAATTATTCTGTCTGTATCTATACCTTGCAATTGAACAAGATATGATTGGAACACTGAACCAGATAATTCTGGACCATATTTAACCCTCCATAAAGCTTTTTATTTTAAAGTGATAATTGGTAATATGCATTGGCAACACAGTCTCGGGTTTTAAAAGCACTTTTGGGATTTAGGGAGGTAAATCAAATCAGTTTTAAAATATATATTAGTGGATGCCAAATTTTATTTTAATTTATGTTGGTAGCTATATGTTCCTCTGGGAAGCAGTCAATATGGTAAAAGACAAAATTATGCATACATGAAAAATTTTAGGCTTAATTTAAAGGCGACTTTGAAAAGTAATTAATAGAGGAAAGGAAACTAACTTTTATTGAGTGCTACTATTAGCTGAGTACTTTACATAATCTTATGACAACATTATAAGTAATTTTTAAATGGGAAGCTATACAACTTGCTAAGGTCACTCAGCTGGTAAGTGGTAGGCTGGATTCGACCCAAATCTGACTGATTCATGTGAAAGATTCCAGGTCTCCAAAACTGGCTCCCAAAGAACTAGGAAGTAAAAATAGCTGCCATGTAGGGCTGGCTTATTAATGTGTTCATTTATAAAATATACCCCATTAATGAATTTTATCAATTTTTGCTGCCCTTTACATATTGTTTCCTCAGTAAGAATTTGGGGATAGAGTAGGAAATACACAACACCACATAGACATGTTTCAGAAGTTCTATATCTTGAAATATAGTTCATATTCATATAATGAATCTTTTTAAAAGCAAATACTTGCCATCACTATGACCACCTCAATTTATCACCTATGAAATTCTGTTTCCACATAGCTCCTTTTTTTTTTAAAGGGAAAGATACCTATAATGGAGTGAGAAGATTGGAGTTTGATGTTTTCTTTTTATTAACTTTTTTTTCTAGTTGGGCTAAAAGTTCCCATTTTGTATTAGTCCATCTTCAAATATTCTAATTAATAATAATAATAATAATAATGATAAGCACCCCTGTAAAAAAAAAAGTTACGGCTGTGCCAGAATCCTCTTTATGCCCCCAGCGTTGGACAGGGGGAGTAGCTGGGTGGGTGGGGGGAGATCTCCTTAAACACAAGCTGCCCCTCTCTTTCAACACACAGGCCATTCAAACACTGCTTGGTGGGGTGACCCCTACTGTGCTTCCTGTTTTCTGTTCTGGAGAGTCTGTACCCTCTCCAGAGGGTACCCTATGATGAGTTAAAACTCAGATGGAGCCAAATGACCTGGGTTAAAATAGTGGCTCTGTCTCTTCCCAGCTGGGTGAGCATCCCAGTTTGTCCCTCAATGCCCTCAATTGTAACTTGAACTCCCAATTGGTTGTGAGGATTAAATGAGTAAATGGTTGCATGTAACGTACTCAGAGCCATGCTTGGTGACAGTAGACAGAAAGTGCTACATAAATATTAGCATCTGATTTTATTACTATCTCCCTCAGGAATTTAATTAAAAGGCACTGGACAGGACAAAAAAGAGTGAAAGAATTTGAAGCCACTAACTGTTGCACCAAAAAGCTCACACGCTCTGAATTACAAGTGATGACCTATCTAGATAGAGGACTGGGGACTTTTGGCGTGGGAACTTCATGAGCATGCTGCTTATGAGGGTGTTCTTAAGGTTAAGGCCTTAGGTCAGGAGGCAATAATCTCTGAGAACAAGCCAGAGTCATCAACATATGATTTTATGAAGTCAGAGCATAGACAGAGTCTCTTGACAGGGCTGGGACAGTGATTCTTTCTTTCTTCGAACACCCAATCACACTGGTAAGTCAGGAGACCCAAAGGGCACCACTCTGGACCATTTCTAGCCACTCATTCATCCGACAGCCATTAATTGTGCACCTACTTTGTGTCAGGCACTGCAAAGATGCATAAGGCCCACCAATCTAGTTGGAGAAACAAACTAGAGGTTTCCTTCCTTAATTCAACAATTATTAATATTCACCGAATATCTACCATGCATCAGGTACTAAGCTAGGTGCTGGGTATACTGAGCAGAACAAAAGTTGCTGCCCTCGTGGAGCGTTTTAGGGAAGAGAAGGATAATACATGAACTAAGTGTCAGGCACATGGTCTATCAGACGTAGGTGACTGCACAGGAGAAGGTAAGGCAGGGGAGGGAGTGGGCAGTGTTCCGAGGGAGGGTGGGCACTTGTACTTTGGGAAGTCAGGGAAGGCTTTACAATGAGGTGGGGAACGGCAATCTGGAGTTACGTGCAAAGCGTATGGAGGCCCACGGGAAAGCCCTGCCAGGCCTCCCTTCCCGTCCTCCCCACCCCACTTGAAGGTGGCCATGAAACTCCATACTCTCTGAGTGTAAGTTCTCGGCGGGCAGAAATTTCATTTTCTCTTGTTCATTGCTCTCAGCCCAGTAGAGAGCATTGCAGAGAGATGATCTACAAATACTGACTGGAAGGATCTAATATTCAAGTCCGTCAATCAGCAAGCAATTTTTGAGCACCAGCTACGCTCAGATTCTCTCGTTCGGTATTTACTGAGCACCTAGTATAGGAGAGATGCTTGGTTCTGCCCTCAAGGAGCTCAGAGTGCAGTTTCCAGGGGTTATTAATTAGCATCAGGGTTAAGTGTGGGCACGGTCACGCCACAAACCCGGATACTCCCAGGCCCGGGCATTTGAGGCTCCCCCAGGCTACAGAGGCCTGGGACTTTCCTAGTGAAGCCACAGAGCCAGTCCACGCCCCACAGTTGGTGGCGGGTCCGGCCCCGCGACGAGGCGCGGCCCTCAGAACCCCGGCCCCGCGCAGCGGGAGGGAGGCCGCTGTGGAGGGCGGGCCCGACATCTGCCCCGTGCGCCCACGACTTGGATCCTGAGCAGTGTGCGAGGGCTTTGGCCGAAGCCGAGGCCTGGCCGCGAGCGACGGGGCTCGGGGGAGTCGCACGGAGGAAGGGAGCCGGCTCTCTCGGGGCCTCCTGGGCGGTCTCGGGCCGCAGCCCCCGCCCGGCGCCCTCTCCTCCCGCCGCGGCCGGGCGCCCCCCCGCAGCCTCCCGCCGCCAGCCCCGCGGCTCCAGGGGCGGGAACGGAGCAAAGGTCCCAGCGGGCCGGCCCTTCTCACGCCTCCCTGCCGGGGCGCCCGCCCCCAGCCCGGCCCGCCAGGCTCCTCCGACCCGGCCGGCGCGCGGCAGCGGGGACCGAGCGGAGGCGCGCGGGTAAGTGCGTGGCGGGCGCGAGCTCCGGCTCCGCTCCGGCTCCTCATTCTTCCGTCCCGGTGTCCCGCGCCGAGGCGAGCCGAGGCCGTGCGGCGCTTTCTCTCTGCGACACCGCTCCCCTCTCTCCTCCCTTGGGTGGACGAGTCTATTGGCTGTCCCGTCGCACCCCTCGCCCGGGCCCGCCCCAGTCCCCGGCCCGTGTCCCCGTGCACTCCCGCACGCGCACTCCCCGTCCGCGTCCTCGCCCCCTGGCCCGCTGCCATTTCCTTCCCTGGCGGTAGCCGGCGCAGCTGGTCCCTTCTTGCCCTCTCCCCTTCACCGCCCTCTCCCCACTCATTCATCCTTTGTCTCCCGGTTTCTCTTTTGGGTGTCGCCGAGGCGTCCCCGGCTTGGGGCGTGTGTGCGGGAGAAAGGCCCGAGCAGGCGTGGAGCTCAGTCTGTGCACGGGACCGCCTTGGTCCGGGGTATGGTGGGCCCCGAGCTTGGGCAGGAGGCCGAGGCCCCTCGGTGTGCGGGGCGGGACTGGGATGACTCGACAGCTGCCGGCGGGGCTTCCTTTGGCCACGACCCGAGGACCCCCGACCGTTCCGGAGCCGCTGGCCGTCCGCACCGCAGAGGGAAAGACTAGAGGGCAGGTCTCAGAAAAGCGTTGGTGTGAACACGCCATCCAGCCACTCCTCGAGAGCCTCCTCTGTCCACAGTAGTGAGTGGGGCAGTGACAGGACGGACGTCTTGGGACGTCCTGCTGTGCTCAAGAGGCGAGCAGGCAGAGGGCAGACAGACGGCCGAGTCCCCGTGGAATGAAAAAAATGCTGTGGGGTTGGAGAAGAAGCTGAAGAGTAAACATTTTAAGCATCTTCAAAACCCACCAGCGACAAGCTCTTCTAAAGGAAAGTCGGGAGAAGTTGAGCCCACAGCCCCAGCCACTGTCCCTTAGCTCCCCTGCCCTAAGGGGAAGCTTTACATTTTCCAGAAGTGCTTTTCGCTTTGTTCTTTGTGCCCTCTGAAGGCACTCAGCGTTCTGCCCTATTCCTAATCAGGCTGTTACCCACTCCACCTCCTAAAAGCCTTTGCCTCCTCACCTTGACTCCTTCAAGCTCATGCCTGTCTTGTCACCATCGTTTGTTTATTTCACATACCGATTTTTAGAAGAAATGATAGAGTATCTTGATATTGTCTTTTCATTAAAAAAATGAGTTCAGGTACTGGGCTGTAAGCATGGGAAGATAGTACATAAAAAGATGACGCATCTGTTTTAGTTTAATAGACTCAGTTTCACTTTGTTATTTAGAAAACTAAAAATAATTCAGATGTGCTGAATTTGTTAACAGTGAGACACATAGACAAGTACAGCAATGTCTCATTTCCCCAGAGAGTGAGGAAACAGCATGTGTTCCAGAGCAATGATTTTTGTTCCCACCATAACTGAAGTTTACCCTTTCAAGCACACGTTCTTACTTGACAAAATGAATCCTATGTAGCCCAAATTAAAAAAGAAAAAAGCTGAACAGGGAGTCAGCAGAGCTGGATGGTCGAGAGCACTGGCTTTGGCATCAAGTGGACCTTGGATGTAATCTTGGCTCAGCACTAATTCTCTGTGTGACATTCAGTACCCTCTGTAAACCACCAGGAACAGACTGAGAGTTGAGCAAGTTGATGTTTGTTGCTCCTTGCTGAGGGAGACCACAGGGAACCCTGAGGTGTTTCATTAAGGGGGTATTAGAAAGGACATAGAGGATTTGGGCTTGTAGTAAACAATCGGGGGTGGGGGTGGGGGGGGTGGAGGGTTTAAGGAAGCAGGCTTTGCTGTGGATTGGATGCTGTCAGGAAGTGGAGGAAATTCTATGATTGAGTATCTTCATAAATCTTATCTAAAAGGAGAGAAGGCCAGAGTGAGGCTAAAGCTGTGATTGGTCAAGAGGCAGCAGTCCCTCATTAGCCAGGATTGAAAGAGGGGTGGTATTTGGTCATTTTTGTGGTTTGAACATGTTCATGCCTTGTCTGTGTTCAGATGTGATCACAGAGTGGCCTTGCCTGGCGGTGATGCTCTGTGAATTGTTCACATTCAACAACGCCAGGGCCTAGCTGATAGTACCAGGCTAGCTCCCGGATGTCAGGGCTGCTTCTCTTTTTCTCATGATCTTGGGCAGGTTACTTAACATCTTTGAGCTTTGGTTACCACAGCTGTAAAATGTGGACAATACCTACTTTATAGGAAGATTAAATAAGGAAATGTATATAAAGTATTAAGCCCAATGCCTGGCACATAGCAGGTACTCAACAAACAGTTGCCTTCTCTTTATCTACAATGTTTTAAAACACAGGGCCAGTTCTTCTATGAAGAAGAATTCTGAATGGAGAGTTAGAAAAAACTGGATCCCTTCCAATTCAAAGGCTAGATAATTCCATGACTCTGAATCAGTCTTAACAGGTGCCAGTGAATATAGCATCTTCTCCTGCAGTCATTACCTTGGCAGCTATTTTTAAAATTCTTTGTTCCCAGTGGCCCCAGTTGGCTGTGTGCTTTGCTAACTTTGTGTCATTGTCTTGCTTTCTTGGTCTGTTCCCTCCAAGTCTCCTGTACAGGAGTCTGACTCAAGGTAGGATATCCTTACCACCTTCACTTGGCTGTTTTGAGTTTTAATTTGCTCTGAGCTGGGAAGCTAGATAGGTGAATAAGGACCATTTGCTAATATAATTCTTAAGGCTCTGTGTGAGAGCCCAGGATCTGTGCAACAACTGTGAAGTGCAGTGGGTTTATAGGCCATGAGCTATTTGAGCTATATCTCCTCTGAGGCCACTTTCATCTACTTCCAAGTTCGACTACTGTGGAATTTGGGTACAAAGTCTGACTTCTGGCTAATTGAGACGTTGCTATGCTTGTCTCTGTCAGGCACCTGGGTTGTAGATCATTCATTCATTTGGACCTGAGCATATTTTTTAATCCTTCCTGACTAGACCAGTTACCTTAGATGTTTTACAATAATGGTGGAAGTGTATTATCTCCTATTGCCACATGATATACTCTGTTGTATTAGATTTCTAGCCTATATTTTGCCTAATCTCTCTATTCTATGAAAAGTTCCTAGAAATAAAGCAAAAAAAATCAACAGTAGAAAATGGGCCAAGGACACAAACAGTTAAAGAAAGAAATGCAAAAGCCTTTAAACAAAATAAAAGGTGCTTGATTTAATTGTGTTAAAATAATATAACCTAAAACTATACTGAGATTCCATTTCTTACCTATCAGACTGGCAAAAATCCAAAAGTTTGATGACACACTGTTGCTAAGACTGTTACTTTTGTACATTTGGTGAGACTGCAGAATGGTACAGCCCCTAAAATTGCAGATGCATTTATGCATTGATCTAGCATTCCCTTTTCTAGGAGTCTACCCTTCAGGTACACTTGTCCATGTATGAAGAAGACATATGTACAGGGGTATTTAGTGAGGGCATCTTTAAGATAACAAAAATTTAGCAATAACCCAAGTGGTCAGCAACATGGGACAGATTAAATAAGCAGTGATACCTCCATGTGAGGGAGTACTGTGCAACTGTAAAGAATGCACTAACATGTGTATTGTTACATGACAAAAAGTAAGGTGCAGAACAGTATACAGACTTTTTACTTATATTTGTGTAAGGACACATGAAGGCTATATGCCTGAATGGGAGAGGTATAAAAGAGTTGCTGGGACATGGGCAGGAATGGATTTCTTGGTGTTTTTTCTTTTACATAGTTTAGATTTTTGAACCATGTAAATGTATTGTGTATTCAAACATAATAATAAAAAAAACCCTCTAGCTTTAACTTCACAAGAATATTCTCAAAGAGTCTCATGATTGAATAAACCTGATTCTAATAAAAACCTACAGAGCAATGGCCACCTCCAGTCAACTCTCCTTAAAGCAACCTACTTTTTCAAGAAGGCAAATTGTCTGTGTTTGATGTTAGATGAAAAAAAAAACATTAAAAATTAATTTTGGAATTTCCTTTTTTTACCCTCTAATCCCTCTGGGGAGGATTGGTATCATTACTAAAGCTTTGCTGCCCACAACAGATGGGTTTTATTTCGTTTTTTAACAGCAAGCCTGATTTGGTTTCTACAGAAACCTGTTTGATCTGAAGGCAAGTTAGTGAACTCCCTTTCAGCTTGTCCCAAAAAAGAATAGAAACCATAGAAATAAAGAACCTGACACTAGCAGTAAACTGAGGCAGATCCTGCTGTGGCTCTTCTCTTGGACCAGCAGGAGGAGTTCCCACGGGTGACTGGGGAGACTTTTGTTAAATGTTCTTTCTCTGTGTTTGGCAAAATCAATCCTGTGCCTTACCCTAGATGCACTCTCCCGAGTCACTGCCTTGTTGTGTCCCATCACTCTGCTTCCTCCAGAATTCCCGCTCTTGGTAACTGGCTTCTCCATCTCGTCCCTCAGCCCACACCTGGGATACCTGGAGGACATCGGGGAGTGTTCTTTCTTTCATCACTGGCCCCTCATCCAACCAGAGTCTGGTGAAACCACCACACCAGTAATTTTCTATCCTTATGCCACTGACATAGCTCAGAGCATCATCATTCTTGTCCATCTCTAATCTTGTTCCCCTCCCGTCCGTTTCCTGTTTTGCTTCCAGGAGATCTTTCTAAGTGACCATTCTGATCACATCGCTCCCTAGATACACCCTCCAGTGGCCCCTGCTGCCTGGCTCCCCTGCAGGGGAGGCATGGACCTTCCGAACCTGGAGCAGGGCAGCTTCCTCAGCCTTGTCACTGGCACTTCCCCACTCTGGAACCCTGAACTCCAGGGCACGAGGCAACCCGAGAGCTTGACAAGCCATTCCAGTCTTTTGAGGAAGTGGTGGATGGGCACTGCAACACAACACAGTGTCTCCTGGGCTATCACGAGATCGCTGGTGACACTTATTGCCTTGTGCTATCTTCCTCATCCCTCCACCACCTGCTGCAAATACTGTGCTTTTATAATGGCCGCTTCTCGGCCAGAGCATCCTTACAGTGTTCCTTTGCCTGGCTTACCTCTACATAGCCTATAAATGTGGCTCGGATGCCCTCTGCTTCTGTGACCCTGTGCCTCTGTCCAGTGGGATTTAGATGCCTTTTTCTTGGTTCTGTCCCTGGAGCAATCTAGGCCAATAGTTAACATAAAACTTAGCTGTTTTCTCTGTCTGGCCACCAAATTAGTAGCTCATTGAGGAGAGAGATTATTTTTTGTCCCTGTATCCTAAGTGCTTAAACACAGTGCCTGGTATAGTAGATACTCAAAAATAATTAATGAATGATTCAACTAATGACTTGTAAGTGAATAAGTGAGTGTTCCATTGAATGCAAGGTCCTTATGCTCTGTATAGTGAGCGATTAAGTAGAGATGACAGCCTGATCATACTTAGTTACCCTTCTTTGCAGGTCACTGTTTTAGAAAGGAACTTCCTTGCATGTTTTAGAATCTCTTCCTTAAGTGTTTATTCTACCTAGTAATATAAGAACAGGGTCAGGTAGCTACTGCTTCATAATAATCTAAGAAAAGTCACTTTAGAGAAGAACTAGTGATAGGTAAGGCAAATGATTTCCAATGCCCTAGAGGAGATATTCTTGTTTAAAAAAGAGTATTGAACTAGTTAAGTTCTGAGCTTACTCCTAGTTCTTAAATTATTTGTTTATTTTTAATAAGACAGGGTCTCGTTCTATTGCCCAGGCTGGAGTGTGGTGGCGTGATCATACCTCACTGCAACCTTGAACTCCTGGGCTCCAGGGATCTTCTCGCCTCAGCCTTCTGAGTAGCTAGGACCACAGGCGCATGCCAACATGCCTGGCTAATTTTTCAAATTTTTTGTGGAGATGGGGTCTCACTATGTTGCGCAGGCCCAGCTCTTAAATTCTAAGACAGCTGTATGACTATGTGAGTGTGCTAAGAGCCAGGGTGTGAATATATATAAAACACAGTTCCTGTCCATTTGACCTTTCAACTTTTGGCCATGGATAGTTTTAAAAAAATGTTATTTCAGTTTGTGTTTTTTAATGTAATAAATTTAAAAACTTTGTATATATATATAATGTGTGTGTGTATTTGGCTGTGTGCAATTTGTATATTGTGAATTGTTTATAACCTTTGACCATATTTCTACTGGAGTATAGTACTTTAAAACTTGATTTGTAAAAGTTTTTAAAATATATTAAGCATTTTTGTTCTTTGTCATGAATATTATAAGTATTTTCTCAGTTTACCTATTGCCTTTCTAAAGGCTCTTCTCATCCTGTAATTGTGTAAATGTTTGTCTGCATTTTTTCTAGTGCTATTAGGGTTTCATTTTTCCTTAAAGAAACTTCCAATGTGTTGAGAATTTGTTCTTGTGTATGGCATGAGAGAGGAATCAGACTTAATTTTTTCCAGACGGTTAACCCATTGTTCCAACAACATTTATTAAATAGTCTATACTAAATAGAAAAATTAGCCAGGCTCAATGGCACGTGCCTGTAGTCCCAGCTACTCGGGAGGCTGAGGCAGGAGGATCACTTGAGCCCAGGAGTTTGAGGTTGCTGTGAGCTATGATGATGCCACTGCACTCTATAGTGTATCTGTCTCCAAAAAAATAAAAAATAAAAATAAATAAATAGTCTATACTTCTTGCACTGAATATAGTACTTTTCTTTTATATCTTCTAATGTGTCTCTTTCTTCTTTTTCCCCTCAGCTGAAGTGTGGCTGTGCCTTCATTTCTGGGTTAAAAATTCATAGCTAGGTACTTTCCATTTCTGCATAAGAGATCCCACAGTGTAGAGAAAAAGCACCTTTGACCCTTTAAAAAATAGTCATAAGTAAGCTACCTATTGCAGTCAGCATGTTGTTCTTTAACAAATATTCCCAGCTCTCTGCCTTCCAGATTCTTGTAGGATTGTATTTCCTGACCCTTATGGTTGACTGAGGCCATGGACCAGTTCTGACAAGTTGTAAGTGAACATGCCATGTGTCACTTTTGGGCCAGAGCATTTAATTGCTGGTGTGAGAGCTTCCAGAACTCTCTTTCCTGTTGGATAATGACTGACAATGTTCAAGATGGTGGTTTCCCCTTCAGTCTGGATCCCTGAAAAACTCTAATAAACAAAGCTCTCCTGTCCCCCTGTATTGGACATGTAGTGTGAGCAACAAATAAACCTTTATAGTTATAAGCCACTAAGATTTTGGAGTTGTTTGATTCTGAAGCATAACCTAGCCTATCCTGACTGGAACACACAATATCTCCATTTGATTTCTTTGTCGGCTGAACTCACACAGGAGGGTCTCGTCTCCTAGGAAGAAGATAGTCTTTCATGTGTATTGTTGAGACTAGGGAGAAATACGATAATTTTAGGAAAAAAACCCCTACAAAATAATAAATTCTTATTTGATTTTAGGATAACTTTATTTTTTCAGGTAATCTGGAGCTTTCAAAATGTTTGCCAAAGCAACAAGGAATTTCCTCAGAGAAGTTGATACTGGCGGCAACCTGATTGCAGTATCAAATCTGAATGATTCTGATAAGTTACAACTTCTAAGTCTGGTGACCAAAAAGAAGAGATTCTGGTGCTGGCAACGCCCCAAATACCAGATTTTATCCATCACCCTTGGAGATGTACTCACAGAAGACCAATTTCGGAGTCCAGGTATGTTCCCTGGGTATATTCCACAATTAGTCCCAGCACGGAAGATGATTCTTCTTTTAGATGCAGGTTGTCTTGAGTCTAGATACCTTATAGTGAATTCTCCTGGTGCCTGCCTTTAAAGCATATCCTTTCTTAAAATGAACAAAATTCTGCAGGCTGGACTTGAAAAGTTACAGCTAAATCTTTTAAAAATAGTTTTGCAGCTTTGGTATGACTGTGAGACATGGCCATTGTTGATGTTCGGGCCACTCAGCATAAGTGGGTTGGCTCCTCCACCTAAAATTTGGTTCGATGCTGAGATTGATGATGCCACATACCCATAAAGAGGTTGTGAAAAGTTTTATTACTCACATAACGATGCTTTCTGGGGAGAGCAGGGCAGGCTCTAAAGCTGCTCCAAAAGTGGCTACAGAGCGGGGGATAAGGAGATGGGCTCAGCTTTTATTGTGATTAGTGAGTGGAGATGGGCGAGGGTCCCTGCATGAGGTCTGGGGCTTATGTAGTTTGAGCTTTCACTGGCACCCGTGGACAGAGCACCGGGACTCTCTTTTCAGCCTGTCTAGATGTGCAGCAGAGAGAGAAGGAGGAGTGGGGCTTGAAAGCTGTCAGCAGACATCAAAAGTGGAGTCACATGCATTATTACAGTAGAGTATAAAATACGGAAAAGGATGAAGAAGATTTAAAAATCAACAAAAATCCCATCATATATTAATTCCAATTAACACTTGGATTGTAGTCTTTTATTCTCTGCATCCAATTTCTTTTTTTTTTTCCTGAGACAGAGTGTTGCTCTGTCGCCCTGGCTAGAGTACAGTGGTGTCATCTAACTCACTGCAACCTCAAACTCCTGGGCTCAAGCGATCCTCCTGCCTCAGCCTCCTGAGTAGCTGAGGCTACAGGCGCGTGCCACCACGCCTGGCTGATTTTTCTATTTTTAGTAGAGACGGGGTCTCGCTCTTGCTCAGGCTGGTCTTGAACTCCTGAGCTCAAGCGATCCTCCTGCCTAGGCCTCCCAGAGTTCTAGGATTACAGGCATGAGCCACTGCGCCTAGTCTGCATCCAATTTTTTAATAACAAAATTGGAAACATATTACATATGATTTATATATATGCCTTATTTATTTTTTATTTATCCTTGTCTAAGTTTTCCTCCATAGATTTAAATATAATATTTTAATACTATTTTCAGTGAACACATAATATTCCTTTGAGTGTATGCACCCTAATTTCATTAACTGTTCCAATTTAGTGCTTAATAAATAAGGCTACCATCAGCACTTTTGTTTGCATTTGTGTTATTGCTTTTTAAGCAATTGCTTTAGCATAGATTCTTAGAGATAGAATTATGGGACCAGAGGTTGGGAGGTTTTTGAAGACTTGGTACTCATTGCTACATTACTTTTTGGGACATGGTGATATATGAAAATATCATCAACTCTTTTTTCTTGAGACAGCGTATCTCTCTGTTGCCCAGGCTAGAGTGCAATGGCGTCATCATAGCTCACTGTAACCTCAAACTCCTGGGCTCAAGTGATCCTCTTGTCTCAGCATCCTGAGTAGCTGGGACTACAGGTGTGAGCCACCATGCCCATCTAATTTTTCTATTTTTTTGTAGAGATGGGGGTCTCACTCTGTTGCCCAGGCTGGTCTTGAACTCCTGGCCTCAAGCAATCCTCCTGCCTTGTGCACACTTCTGTATCATCGTCAACTGCTGCTGGTGGAATGGATTACAGGTGTGAGCCACCGCACCCAGCCATCAACTTAATTATTGGACAAAATGATGTCTGAGTCCTCTTTCAGCTCTAAAGTTCTCTAATTTTGCGATTGCATCTTTATTAAAGGGGGAAAAGAGATAGAGGAGGTAATTTGAGTTTACCAAAATATCTCCAGACTTTCTTCCAGATGAGCATTCCAGCCAGTGCTGTCTTCTACCAGCTTATCAGAGCTGCCAAGCAATGGGTGAATAAATTGATATTAATTTTATGTCATCCTAGCCCCACCAGAATTTGTGTGCTTTCTGGTATAAATTCTATTGAGTGGTGAAATAACTCAATATGAACAGGAGCAAGAGAAAGAAAAATTTACAAAATAGACCAGGGACCCAAGTAATTGGAATTTCACTACTCTGTGATGTTAAAATACCTCTCATTTGGTGTCCTGAAAGACTGTGAAGACTCCCACTAGATGGGTGAGGGCAGTGGCAGTCACTGCAGATGAAGAAGCCCCGAACATGCTGATCCTCTGAGGCTGGAGCTCATGCTGGATCCTGTGTCCTGTTGGTGTCAGGGCTGTGATGAGAAGTGTCCTCTACTTTGCTGAACAGGCTCAGGGTGCTTCACCTTTGTCATTTTTTGCCACTTGCAACAACACTGGCCTGTGTGTTGCCCAGGGACGTGCAGGCTGGAGGGTGGCGATTTGGTTGTCAGCAGTCCAAGCTGTAGCCCGTTGGTTCACTAATTTCTTCCTTCCACCAGCAGTAGTTGATGACAATGCAGAAGTATGAGCAAATGACATTTTTTTTGGAGCGTGTCTAGGGTGGCTTTTGGGAATACACAGACAAAATCTTGAGTGTCCCTACTTGCTGTGGAGTCCAGTCTTGGAGACAGAGTTTCCAGGAGTCGTATTAAGCTTGACTGAGACCGGAACTGTGTCCTGAAGATAGAACATCTATCTTTTTGCACTTTGTAGAACCTAGCACTGTCTTGTTTATCAGAAAATGATGTTGCTCTGGCCAAAAGCCAGTGGATAGATTGAGCCCTTGTGTGTGTCAGGCTTTGTGTTACGTGCTGTACATACATCAGCTTGCAGCAGAATCCATCAGGCAGGTACCATTAATGATCTCCAAATTCCATATGAAAATCTGAGGTTCAGGAAGACAAAGGTTACCCAAGGTCTCCCAGTTAGTAATACTAGTGTAGGGATATAATCTTAAGCTCTTAGTATCTGCTCTATCCTGCTTACCAAAGCATTTCCCAAAGTGTTTGTTTTCCACAAGATATTAACAGGAAAAGCTCTGAATTGAGGGCATTTTCACAGCCTTCTTATTTTTGGTGTTGGTGGGGGAGGTGATTCTCTATTTTGCAAATTGCAGGGACAATGAATGGTGATCACTTCTCGTTGACCCTGGTTAAGGGGTGGGTTTTCTTCATTGGAGTGAAAGAAATATAGGTAAGATATAGGTGTTGGAGCAGTGAGTGAGCGGAAAGAAGCCTTCCAGACTCTAGGTGGGTTTGAATCACTTGCCAAGTGCAACCTGGAGCCCAGGAGAGCCTTGAGTCAGGGAAATGGAAAAGGCCAAGTGTGAAGTTCGTAGTAGACTTTTTTTTTTTTTTTTGAGATAAGGTCTTGCTCTGTTGCCTGGGCTGGAGTGCAGTGGCGTCATCATAGCTCACTGCAGCCTCAACCTCCTGCGCTCTAGCAGTCCTCCTACCTCAGCTTCCCAAAGTGCTAGGATTATGGGTGTGAACCACCACACCTGGGCCCTAGTAGACTCTTAATGTATCCTTACCAATGGGTGATGATAGAGACCATTTTTATGGTGGCTTTGGTTGGATTAAAAATGAGAACAATAGAAACCTGGAGCTATGAGAAGGCTGGCCATTCAAATATGAGATCATCATATGTTATCATTAGGGTTCAGATAAGGAGGGCCCATCCTCTGACTTTATCAGGAAGTCAGAGATAAAGAGTTGCGTGATAAGGAATTGAGTGACTGGGTAGAGGTCAGATATAAAAACATAAATGTGGGAAGGGAGTTATTTGATTGGAGATGATCGTGAGGGCCAGAGGACTGTTCTCCAAGACCAGTGGGTGGGAAGGCAGGATGCCCCGGGACAGGTCCGGGTGGCCGACCTGTCCACTGCTGAGTAAGGCAGCCCTTTCAGTGCGTGTCTGGGGGAGGCTGCTGTCTCTCTGCTCGGATGTCCTCCTCGTCTAGTCCCTCCTCAGTTGTTCACCCTGGAAAAGCAGACATTTAAAATGTTCTATTCCTACACATGGATGACGGTTAAACAGATGTTCACTTTAAAATGATTTGTTAAACTGTACAGATGCTTTTTGTGCACCTTTCTATACATACTGGAATTGAAAAATCGGAAAAGAAAAAAGCACCCAGTGGAGCCCTGGCCAGCAGGTCACAGCGTGCCCTCAGTGTGCACATAGGCGCGTGCTGGCCCCGTTTTCTTGCCCGTCCACATGGCGTGCTTGCCGGCTCTCCAGCTGAACGCCAGCCCCCTGTTTCCTGGGGATCTGCACAGGCTTGGAGAGCTAGGCGACCTGAGACACAGCTGGCCTTATCGTCATCAGATGCCTCTGCCTGTCTGATTCATTCCAGTGGTCGTGGAGTCGGACTTTGTGAAATACGAGGGCAAGTTTGAAAACCATGTGAGCGGGACCATGGAGACGGCGCTGGGCAAGGTGAAGCTGAACGTCGGCGGCCGCGGCCGCGCGGAGAGCCAGTTTTCCTTTGGAACCCTGCGGAAGCAGGAGGTGGACTTGCAGCAGCTCATCGGAGACTCTGCGGAGAGGTATGGGGTTCTGTGTGGCATTTTGGATTTTGACAGGTCTCACATTTAAAGGTCGTTCAGTTGAACCTTTGTTAGAAGGGTGACAGACGCAATCTTTGCGGATCAACAGAAGTTTTATTGAATGCCTGTTGTGCTGTACCTTCTTGAGAAGCACATTCTTTAGCCTGGAATTGCTTGCCTGTTCTTAGCCTGAGGGGGAGACTTGCGAAGCACTTTAAAAGGATGTTACTTCAGGCAAAAAATATGTACTTTCTTCAATCATGCGATTTATAAAATTGCTCTGTCCTGCATTTTTGAATATTAATATCCGAAGTAGGAAAATCACAACCCCCCTCTGGTTCTTTATCATTTTCTGATGAGGCTGTTTTTCAGCCTTGAAGTCTTGAAGAAAACCCCACATTTATTCATTGTTTGCCTTTCAGGTAAATATAATTTACCCCACTTTAGCTCATCATTGTCTTTACCTTATGTCTATCCAGCATTCAATAAATAACTTTACTGAGTACATACTGTGTGCCATTACTATTCCACATGCTTGGCATGCTGCAGGGAACAAAGTGCCCAATTCTTGCCCTGCATTCTAGTGGGGAGAGACACAAAATATACAGCTAAAGTGAAATGTGCAGTAGTTTGATGGGTACTGGTGGGAGGGAGGCCGACAGGATGTGCTGGGAATGGGGGCTGTGATTTTAGAAAGCATGGCCAGAGAAGGTGTTCAGAGAAGCTGGCATTAGAGCACAGACCTGCAGGAGGGGCGCAAACGAGCACAGGGATGTCCTGGGCAAGGCCTGGTGGGCAGTGCCAGTGGGGCTGATGCCGGGACAGGGTCGGAGGGGAAGGAAGGAGGGAGGAGCCGAGTGCCACAGGACCTTGGAGGCTGTTGGAAAGACTCACTGTCACGCGGAGTGGGATGGCAAGCCCCTGGAGCATTCTGAGCAGGGAACAACACCATCTGACTTGTTTTTTAGAAGGATCATTCTGGCTGTGGGGTTGAGAAGAGACTGGCTGGGCAGAAGGAGGAAGTCCAATTGAGAATTTGTTGCAGTAATCCAGTGGGAATGATATTCAGTCTGTACAGGAACATATGTGCATTTTCCTGTGAATTTTATCACCTCTTCTTCTTTTAAAACAGAAAATTGAAATCCAAATAATTAAGAGAGAACTCACTTATATGTAAGTGTGAGTGGCTTATCTCTTCTTTCCCAACATTTTTAGGATTATATGGAATATTAAATATTAAATGAAATTATGTATAAAGATTTCAAAATTATATGAAATTATGTATAAAAAATTGATGAATGAAAAATACAGTAAAGCTCACATATTAGCATTTCATGGGTGGATTTTGCACAGACATTGAGGATGTCTGGGCAACTGTGATCTTCAAAACCACGCTCCTCTCCAGGAACCACCCATGCTTCATGGAGTTGAAGGATTGTGACCCCGTATTTGCCACCTCCTGGCATTCTCTAGGACCTTAGGACCACGTGGAGTTATGATTCCACCAGAAATTCCCTTTTGGTCATTGAGCTTGACGTGCTCTCTGGTGGCGCCAGGTGGAAGGGACAGCCGCCTCTTCCTCTGACAGTCATGGTCATTATTTTCCCTTCTCTACTACTTTTCTTTGCGAGAGAAGTATTTTCCTTCCTGTTATCTATCTGAAATTAAAATTTAACTGGGCATTCTGTGTTTTCATTTGTTAAATCGGGTGATAACTTTCTACCGCGGAAGGGGCACAGGGAGGCTGGGGGAGCCCAGGGCCTCTTCTCTCTCCCCCAGCCTCCACAGCCTTCTAAAGCTTGGCCGTATTTTTCAGTCTTGTTATTTCTATTTCAAGAACCACAGTTTGGCAGTGCTCTATAGTCATATTTCCTGAGATAGGTTTTTTAAACACTCTTCATGATTCAGGTGTAGAGGCTCTTGCCAACAGAAAGCATATGGGCAGGGGTCACCGAGCAGAGACGGGAGACCATTCCAGAGAGAAAGGAGCCGGAGCCAACAGTTACAAGTGGGGCAACGGGGAGAGGGGGAGGGGAGGAAAGGAGCTTCTGCGGAGCACCTGCTACGTGCCGGGCACTTTGTACACATCTTCTCATCCACGCTGCACAGCTGCTGTCTTTTATTCTTGAAGGCACTCAAGGAATAAAAGAAGGAGAAATAACTCACTCCCAGGCACAGAGCTCAACTTGGATGCCGGAGTTGAGATTAAACTCAGCATTTTCTGGCTCCAAAGCGCCTGGTCTTTCCTCTAAATCATGTGAAAGTAGTTAGCGTGATAGCACAGAATGGAAGGCAGAGGCATGAGTCTGAGTCCCCAGGGAGGACACCGGGTGGGTGAATAGTGGCGTAGGCACTGTCCTGAGTAGGCCCGTGTGACTCGCTAGGCCTGTCCACCTGGAGGTACCTGGACACTGGGATGAGGTCACCTGGGGAGACTCTTCAGGAATCCTACCACTTGTAGAGGTAATGGGAGAAGGGATGGCCCAGGGAGGGGCAACACCAGGAGCGTGACAGAGAATAAATGTAAGGCCTGGAAACCAAAGAGGTGTGTTATCACAGAATCACCTCTCCTTTGCTATGTTGCCAAGAGGAAAAGGTGAGCTACAGGGTAGGGAAGGGAAGACTCTCCCGAGCCTGGGACAGAAATAAGTAAAGCTGACATTCCTATTACTTCATGCTGGAGTAATAAGGTCTTTTTCTGCTTGTCTTTGGACTCCAATAACATCGTCGGGATTGATAAGGCACTGTTGATACATGTGTGGCCTTGGGAGTGGTGATTAATGATGCTTAAGTACTGTATGTTCTTGAGGGCTTATTTACAGTCAGTCGTTTTTATTTCAGGTCATTTAGATAAGTTGTCATCTGTATACAAGTTACGTTAGCCCTCAAAAATTAGAGTACTAGCTTTATTGTCTAGGAAATGTGTGCGCATCTCAAAAACAAACTTCATCTATTCTTGAAAAAACAAGCATGTGTTGGGCACGAAGACATTCCACAGGAATTAACCTTCCAGATACCTGGAGCCGACCCCTTTGAATGAAATCTCTATGTGTATCTTAAACATTCTTGATGGAAACCATTCTATATTGTGTACTTCCCTTTTTATAAAATGGGGAATGACACATTTGTGGGACTTTTTTGGTAATGACTCAGATTCATGTCTTAGTCTTAATATCCAGGATTATACTGTAATCAAGCTCTTTGGTTTTTCTGCCTTATCTTCCAGTGTCAGCTGCCATTTGGTACTGCCTAAAATGTAGAAGCCATACCCCACCCCACCTCTGTCACCAATTTATTGCTTCTAACCTCCTAGGGTCTGGGAATTTTATTCCTGGTCAATAACTTATGTGGACTTGGTAAGTCACTTCTGCCCTTGGCCTCATTTTCCCCAGCTGTAGGTGAGATGGTTGGAATAGATGATTTTTTTTTTTTTTTGAGACAGATTCTTGCTCTGTCACCCTGGCTAGAGTGCAGTGGTGTCATCGTAGCTCACTGCAATCTCAAACTCTTGGGGTCAAGTGATCCTCCTGCCTCAGCCTCCCAAGTAGCTGGGACTACAGTTGCATGCCACCATGCCTGGCTAATTTTTCTATTTTTTGTAGAGATGGCGTCTTGCTTTTGCTCAGGCTGGTCTCAAACTCCTGACCTCAAGCAATTCTCCCGCCTCGGCCTCCCAGAGTGCTAGGATTATAGGCATGAGCCACTGCGCCTGGCCTAGAATAGATAATCTTTAAGGTTTTCTCTTGGCTAAATGTCTGGAAGTGAGTGGGCTCTGGAGTGCACCTACCAGCCCCTTCCCCTTGAGTGCTGGGCCTCGGTTCTAGCTGTTTTCCATTTTGGGCTTTCCTGGCTATTCAGGGATTGAGGTGGGTGTTACCATAAAGGCACATCCCACTTTTATTCTTTGTCTTATTGTAAAGTGAATTTTGGTAAAGCAGATGACATTTTTCTATGTATCCATGGTAATGAGAAGGTTGGTTTTTCATTAAAAACTCCAAATTAAACAAATTGTATGAAAATAGTATATCATTAAAGCAATGGCATGGCCATGATAAACATTCACAATTATTTACAATATTTTAAAATTATACTGAAAGTTTTATTATATCAAAATACTCACAAATTCTACAAGTTTTATATACAAGGCATTTAAAAAAATGCTATTCTTTTTTATGGCCCTTATTTGACCTCAAAGCTGTCACAGTAGCTCTCATGAGTACTGCTTCAATATGCTATTAACTCTTACTTTATTTAGAAGTTTTTCGAGGGGAAGGATTTGAGGGCCCAAATCCTTCCCCTTGAGAAACAAAGTTTGAACTGGGTTTCTTTTCTACTTGAGCGATTGATTTCCCTGTGGCCAGCAGAGGGCTTGAAAACCATCCCATTTGTCTCTGTGCTTTACTCAGCACTGGCATCATTACTTTTAATAAAAAAAGTTTGTGCCTAACAATTTGAAGACTCTGTCCACATGTGCCTGGAGAACCACGAGTTTCCTGAGTCCAGTCCTGCTGCTGATTCTCTTTTTTGCTGTGTTTCTCCTCCAGGGGAAGCCTGTGTGCTGTCAGAATACGCCAGGTGAGGCAGCCTGAAGTCTGGGAGTAGGAGGTGGCAATGCCTCCTATGTGCTTCTGGTGTTGGGTGGCGGGAGGTATTTTTAGGCGGATTGCAGGGTGGTAAACTTGAAGCTCATTTAAAAAAATTAAAACAATTGGTGTGGAAACATATAGAAGGCTTAAGGAATAATATAATAAATGCTAATATACCACCTCCCACCCAGCTTAACAAAAGAGTTTTTCTTTAATACATCGATGGCCACACTAGAAAAGAAATTTTTTTCCTTGGGGCCACAGTGTTTTATTATGAAAATAGAATAAAAACTTCAAAAACAAAACGATCCTTTCTAATTTAATGAAAAATTTGTTATTTTTTGTTGTCTGTGTGTGAGTTATATGCAACTTGAAAAATAGTTCTTGCAGCTCCCAAGGTAAAGAGACATGTGAGTTACATATGCTTCATGAGGCCCCGGGCTCAAAACTAGCGTGAGTTAAATACAACTCACATGGCAGTTAATGTGTTAAACCAAGACACAGGAGCCATGTTTTTCTGCCTTCACTGCCCAGGATCGCCTTAGCAAAATGGGATTAGTGAGAATTGAGTGAGAGTATAAATGGGGCATGTAGAACAGTGCCCGGCACGTGGCAAGTTCTCATTAACTGTAGTTATTAGTGTTAACACTTCCAATAAGCATTGCTGCCATTCCTAGCCCCACACCCGCCTGGTTGGCAAGCCTGGGGAAGGCTAGGGCTCTCGGGAGGAAAGGTGTGACTCGGCATGCTGTGAGCAGGGCAGGGAGTTGGGGAGCTTCAGAAGTGAGATGAAGCAAAATTCTCGGAGTCTCCGACCTGCCGTGTTTCTGTTGCTTGCCCCCTCTGTGTTGAAGATAGGTAACTATTCTGAACTTCAGTGAAAGTCAGAGTAGCAGCAGCTTGTGTTCCTCCAAAATGAGTGCTGACCCAGACATGTAGCTGTGCCATGGAAAAGTCTGGAAAGCACACAGGCTGTTCTTTGTACATGTTTTGTTTGTAGTGGGAGATGCTTATTTGATTCTTAAGTAAAGATGTATGGAGCCCTTGAACAATATCAGTAAGATCTTCATAGGCCGTGTTCTGGTCACTGTATTCTTTATGGGAAGCACAGCTCTGAAACTCAAGCCTCCACCAAATCCACTCTTTGTAAAAGATGTCTTTGCTGAGACCTCCAGGCCACACCATCTCTATGCTATCTGAAATTCAGTCAATTTATTGTCATTTTTTCTAAATTATTCTGTCTCCTGGTCTTAGTTTTAGTGAGCTCCTGGAAGCTTGCCTGACCTTGACAGACCCTCAGTTGTTTCCTTCTGCAGTGTAAACATGGCCCACTTGTAATCCCCTGCCCCATGCTGGGGAGGAGGGCATGCCGGGGAGAAGGGCGTGCTGGGGATGTGTTCTAATACTTGTTCCTGGGCGTGGTTTCTGTCTTTTTATAGAAATTGTCTTGTCCTAAGAGCTTTACTTTTAAAATCTACTTCAGATTTTTAAAAATTTTTTATAGAGACAGGGTCTTGCTATATTGCTCAGGATGGTCTCAAACTCCTGGCCTCAAGCCATCCTCCTGCCTCGGCCTCCCTAAGTGCTGGGGTTACAGGTGTGAGCCACTGTGTCTGCCTCAGATCATTTAGGAACTAGTTGGATTTAAGACCTAACAAGAGACATTCAAGTACTATTTTCTTCCAAGATTGATAGACATTTTTGTGTTTTATCAAATCCAAGATGTCATCCATTGTAAGATGTACCATCATTTTATGTACCACTAAGAAAGAACAGTGCCAATTAAACCATGCCACCCATCAGTTTTAAAACAGCCTGATTCAGAGATACTAAAATGTGAAAAAAAAAAAAAAAGGGGGATGTCTCAGAATTGCTGAGCTACGGTGTCCACAATTGGGTTGGCTGGAATGAGTCAGGAGTTGGAATTCAGGTGAGCAGACATTAATGCCACTTGGGCTTTTCATACAGTGTCTGACTCAGGGACTCACCCTGTCACTGCACTTCTCGTCTCCTCTCCAAACCCTCTGAGCAGCTGGTGGGTGAGGCGTGGGTCCAGCTCTCTCAGCCAAGAGTCTGGGTATCAGACGTGGCTCCATCCTCACCTTCTTTGCTACAGCTAGTCTCTTATGGTCGATTCTGCTTCTTAAACATCGGTCTTACCTTTTCCCATTGCCCCACCCTCACCTCAACTAGTCATCTCTTATCTGCCCTTGTCCTGCCTTTTCCAACTGATTCTCTGCAGGGCAGCTAGTCGGATCCCAGCACTGCCTGGCCCACACCCTTCTGAGCTCTCCCCGTGGCCCCCTCACGTTCTCCAGGCTAGTTCCCTGAATGTACCTCAGTTGTTGGGATTAACACTCCAGGCCCTTTCTCACCTCCAAGCCTGGGTTGCAGGCTCCTCTGCTCCTCCTGGTCACACAAACACACTAAAGGGCGCATGCACACACACACACACACACACGCTCTCCCTCTGCTATGCCCGGCCAGTTCCTAATTATCCTTTATGCCTTGGATTAGACCCCACTTCCTTCAGGAGCTGCGTCACCCCACTTCCCCAGTTGGGATACTAACCATGCTGTAGAGTAAAGTATGTTGTAACTGCCTGGGTCTATGTTTGTGTCCCTCCTGGAATGCACCTTTCTTGTTTGCCGTGGGGTCTGGCACAGTGCCCGCCGCATACTGAGCACTGGTTGGTTGAAAGGATAATTGGTTTATCTTCATTTTGCAAGTGAGGATCCTGAAATGCAGAAATTAATTAGTTTGCCTGGACTCAGGATTTAAGGCCAGATCCACAAAACACATGCTGTTTCCAGTCCAACTTCTGTGCTCAGAGCTTGGAAAGAGAAAAATGTTCCAAGGGCTCCTACCTGAATTCACCTCTCTGCATCAGCTCATTTGGTTGATCACCTTTCAGGCCTGCTGCATCTCATCCACTCGCTGCAGTTAATTAACTACACGTCTAAAAGGTTGAGCGGCTATAACTGCTCAGTCCTTTCCCCCTTTCTCCCTGGGTTGTTGTCTGTGAGTAGATGAGGTGTTAGAGACCATAATGTGGACAGAGGTAGAGCGGTCGCAGTGTGGGGGTGGCCTGGTCACTCTGGTGATAATGTGCAGTTAGCATTATGCCCCAATTTTGATTTTTCCAGCAATTTTCAATCCTGAAATCTTCGTCACACCAAATGAGAGAAAGCGAGTAGGGCTTTTCTCACTATTTGGAAGTGGAGGCCCCAGGGCACAATTGTTGAAGTTTCTAGAGATTTCCTGCCCCTGGCTCCGGTTGAGCATCTCTGGTGGGGGGACGTTTTTGTTGAGGTTGAAGTGGGGACTGCTGGTTGGCGCTGAGGACCCAGTTGTTCGGTTTCCAGAGGATTTCGCACCTGGAATCTCCGTTCAGATAAGCTTGAAACGCACGGTATTGAGCAGAAACGTGCTTGTTCAGGCATGACAAGCAGCAGTAAGGATATTTGTTATGCGGGACCATGTGAGCCGTGTAGGCGGGGAATTGGCTTCTGGGCCATGAGTTGCTGTGCTTGTCTCTTGCAAGTAGGGTGACGGTACCTTGCTCAGAGTTACTGTCTATTTGCAGTTTCATTATAAGGACATAACCCAAACCAGTTCCGTGTCTAATACCAAGGGATGTTATCATCTCATAAAGAACCCCCAACGGGCGTCCCATGTTATCACCAAGTTTTTTCCTAAATCGTGGCCACATGGACACCCATGAGCACACACTGTTGCTTTCCTGGCAGCCCATTTTCTAGGTCCCAAAAATGGGGACCCATCAGATTCCTAGGTCCAAGGCAAAATTGGTCTTTTCTTTGTGCTTTAAGAGGGACAAAATGGGAACCCAAATCAGATTGTCTTCAGGTCCATGCCCCAAATTGCCCCTGACTCTTAACAAACTGGGAGGCGCAAGTGGCCCGACGGAGGTCAAACCCAGGCTTCAGGGTCCCGGCCCCTAGGCCCTGGCTCACTAACAAATGGCGGAGTGCAGTTGCCTCTCCCGTCAAGGGAGGTGCTTAAAGGCAAAGGGCGGACCTGGAGTGCCAGAGCAGAAGAGGTAGCCTAGTCTTCGTTTCTACTTTCCAAGAAGCATACAGACTTAAAGGGCAAATGGAGCAGCCCTTGGAGGGGAAATAGGCGGATGAAAGAGGTAATGGCATCTCTATTCCAGGATTTTAGGGGACAGTTACCAAAATTAAACTCTAATTACGGGCCTGGGGGGTGCTTTCCCACCTCTGTAGACTGGAGGAGGTTGGTTTTGACAAGAGGAGCAGACTTTCCTGCTTAATGAAGCATCAGAAAGGCAAGCCCTAAAGTTTATAGGCCACGTCTGTGTACCTGATTCTGCTCTACAGCTGGTCTGTGAACACGCATGCGTTTCTCTTTTAACTGCAGGTTTAGCCAATAAATCAAAACCCTTTGGGAGAAATACCTGAATTACTAAAGGCTTAATTGTCAATATATGTCTCTGTTTCTGTGGGTAATTCTTGCTTAGTATTCTTGCAGTGGCAGGCTGGTCACCTTCCTGTGGCTCCTTTGAATGTCTCCATCTCTGTTCCTGGGGAGATACTGAAACCAACTCTGGCAGTATTGCACTGTTTCTTCAGAATGCATTTCTACCTTCTGCCTCTTGCTGTTGGCTTTTAGAACAGTGTAGTGGGAAAAGTGCTGGTCTCATAAGGCATATGTCCTGATTTTGGCTCTGCCACTGATGTGCCATGTGGCTCAGGTGCATCTGGAAGTTCTCAGGGTGTTCTTCGTTAATGAGCAGAGACGCTGGATTGGCTCGGGGTGATCCGGGCCAGCCCCTCCCGTGCCCGTGCAGACGCCGCCAATGAATCATGGCGTTCATGCTGCCACTGCCCCCAGCCCAGACTCGGTCTTAGAGTCCTTTTCCCACAGCCAGGCAGCGATCGCCGACGGATTGAGCAGAGGTGGTACTCAAGATGAAGCAGATTGTCCACCCTAGAGCTGGATAAGCCCCTGGGTCTCTTCTACTTTTATAATTTCTCCATAGCATACACAACAAAAGCTCCTACTCTGTCACGATGTCCTCCAGTTTTTGGAAGCCTTATTGGAACTCCACTGGAAACTCTTCCATAAGGATGTGTTCTTATCAAGGGTTACTACATAAGAGGATCGTGCCCACAGTGGCAGCCTTGGTCTCGTTCACTGAGAAGCGAGCATGTGGCCCGGTGCCTGGGGCGCCACAGGAGCCAGCGTTTGTGGAGAGGGACGGAGGAGGGCTGAGGTGAGGCGGTGTGCTGAGAAAGCACGCCCTCCCCGTCCCCACTGCCTCCATGCTTTGGAAAGGAAAGCTGCTTCCCTCCTTTTGGATGTTGTCAGAGTTTTAAAAGTCTTCTCTGGATTTCTTTTCTGTGAGTTTGCAATTTGGCTTTTGAAAGCCTTAGAAGTAGAGAAAATGGAAATTAAAGCTTCAGGCTGGGAGAGGAGGCAGCTTCATTAGGGCTGGGCCTGGGGAGCTCGTGGATGTTTTAGGAAGCCTCAGCCTCCCTTCCTGCTGGGCTGCTCTGGCCCATGGCCTGGTCCCCAGCAGCCGTGTCAGGCGCTGAGCCATGCATCCCTCTCTCCGTCACTGCCTGCTGCCTCCCAGCAGCTCCTGCCTGGTCTTTTCTCCTAGCCAGCTACTGTCCTGAATCCATGTGGCCATTTTCTTAATTGCTGTCAGGACCCACTCTCTGGCTGAGGGCTCACCTCATGAAGCATCCTGAAGATGTGGCCATGTCTTTGACCAGCCTGAAAGGGATCTTGCTTTGACTTTCCTGGCAATAGTGGAAGGAAAGAAACATTTACGGAGCACCTGCCATGTGCTGGGTAGAGTATGGGTCACTTTATGCAAGACCTCACTAACTGTCATCTTCATAGCAAGGTCTCATTTTACAGACGTGGAAACTGAGCCCTGGGGAGTGCAGGTAGTAACCCAGCTAGTGGGAAATCAAGCTGGGAGCCAACTCCAGGTGTCTGTGGTACACAGGCTTGCCAGACACACAGGCAGAAGGATGATCTCACAGAAGGGGCCGGGGGTGGGACTGGCAGGCCCAGTGAGGGAGGAAAGGGAGCTTTTCTCCCCTTCATTTGTCTCCAGACCTGCCCCTTTGGGTCCATCCCTTTACAGTTGATGATAGTATGCCTCTGTCTCGGTGGCCTCCTATTCTTGCTTCCATATTGCTGTCCCCAGGAAGAGCAAGACACCTTGGCTATTGGAGGCTGCCCTTAGAAATATGTATGAAGCAGATGAAGAACTCCTGGTTGCTCATTTTCTCCTGAGGGAGCTTCTGCCCCATTTCTCCTGTGTGTTTGCATTGACCCCTGGCTGGGCTAGGGGAGAGGGTCTCATTTCAACCCTGCCCTTAAGGCTTTATGTGATAAATTATTCATTTATCCCCCAAGTGTGTGGATAGCATAGGGCTAGGCACTAGCAAAGGGAGTAAGGCACTCTGTCCTCCATGAGCTTACAGTCTGTGCAGAAGGTTTTGTTTTGTTTTGTTTTTTGAATAGGTAGTCTATTCACATGGATTAATTTTTTTATATGTTTTATTTCAGAATAAGTGTTTTGGTTACATAAATTGCTTTAGTACCGTTTGAGTCAAAGTTATGAGTGTGCACATCACCCAGGTAGTGTGCATTGTACCCATTAGGTGTGAATTTACCCATCCGCTCCTCCCCCTCCTACCTGCTGGATTTCCGATGAGTGTTATTTCCATATGTGCACATAGGTGTTGGTCAATTAGTTCTAACTTAATGGTGAGTACATGTGGTGCTTGTTTTTCCATTCTTGTGATACTTCACTTAGAAGAATGGGCTCTAGCTCCAGCACCATCCAGGTTAATACAAGAGGTGTTAGTTCACCATTTTTTTATGGCTGAGTAGTACCCCATGGTACACATATACCACACTTTATTAATCCACTCGTGTATTGATGGGCACCTGGGTTGTTTCCACATCTTTGCAATTGTGAAAATGTCAAAAGGTCAGAAGAGAAAAGGTGAAGGATACCTCCCGGCCATCTAGGTCCCCACCCAAGAGGCAGCCACTGCCAACAGTTTCCTGTGTGTCTTTCTAAAGCCTATGTCATTCAGTGGCTCCTACCATGCCCAGGAGAGGGGAAGCCAGGCAGGACAGCTCGGGGAAGAGCTGTCTAAAGGCACAGGCTGTTGCCATCAGGAGGCGGAGATGGGCTCAGGGAGCACAGGCAGGCGCGGACGTTCTGAGAAAGATTTCCAGAGGATTTGGATATAACCCTCCTTTCCCAGCTGCCAGCCACTGGTCTGGTTAGACAGGCAGGATATGGACATGTAGAAATGGACAGAGCAACACAAGAGCTCATAGAGATGGAGGTCACATTCCTAGCGCAGCTAAGGGTGCTCTCACCCAGAGGAGGCAGACAGCAGCTGTGGGCTTTGGTGAAAGACCAACATGGGCTTCTTAGCTGTGTGACTTTGGTAACTGCTGTCAACCTCTCTGAACCTCTTTTTCCCTCATTTCTGAAACCCCTAATCCAGGGTTTTAAATGTTTTTGTTTCTTGAACCCCATTAGTAGTCTGAAAACCCATGGACACCCACAAATGTATATAGTAAAATATATAAGATTATGAAGTAAACAAATTACATTGAAATATGGCTGGTTTCCCCCCTTGATGGGCCCAGGGAGCCCTGTCTCTCATGGTGATTCCTGCTCTGAGGAGGTCCAGAGCCAGGGTCCGGCTCTCTTGAGCTGCTCTGGGTATGCACCTGGGGACACTGTTCCTAGGGGAGCAGCTGCTGTCCCCTGGCCAGCTTGGGGCCGGGTGGAGGGGAGGAGGTGAGGAGGAATTCCCTCTGGAGATTGCTTTGCAAAGAGTCAAAATAACAATCCATTTGCCCTGGTGAATGGCTTCCCCACTTCCCCGTGAGGTCTCTCCTAAGTGAAGATGATTAGATTTGTCCAGCATTCGGTTTCCAAAAGGTGGCAGCGCTGTCCTGGAAAACGGAATCCCAGTGATTTGGGTGGAAGTGTCTGGTCCTCTTTACAGGATTGCACCCGGGTGGACACTGCCCACCTGTCCTCACAGCCCTGGATTTCCCAGTTGCCCTGCGTGAGTTGTGGCCATGTGACTCTCTCCTCCCCAGTCACCTAAATCTTAGCCTCAAACACGGGCCCTTGTCCCTGGTGAGCTTCTCTTCCCTGTCCCCAAGTTGGGGCTGCCCTGCAGGGACATTCTGAGGGGACTGACACCTCAAAGGAGCTGGGCTGGGTCCAGCAAGTGCCCTGGGACTGTCCTGTCATCAGATGCAGAAGGAAGTTCCATGCCTGCCACAGACTGCTCCCCTCTCTTTTGGTGTTTTAGGGGAGTGGTTCCTGGAAGGAGGCGGGCATTTTAAGCAATGGAGTTTTGGGTGGTGTAGGCTAAGCTTTTGCTTTTCAAACAATTTTACATTGGCTGAGAGCAGCGTCAAGTGTTTTAGGGAGTCTGTTGAAGGCACATAGCTGTTGTAGCGATTTCTAATCCAGTGGACTCACATCAGACTCCTAAAGGCGGCCCTCAGCATCCCTCTGCCATAAGTTATGGGGTTGTCTTCAGGCAGTGCTGCCTCTGACGTGGTATCCAAATGGGGATGAGCCAATACCTTAACTGTAATTGAGGGTATAGATTTTTAAGAATCTGCTACAAGATAGAATTTTGTACAATAGAAGAAAGAGAACATTAGAAAGGGAACATTTGAATGCATGTTCTGACTGGTGGATACAATGTTTTTTATCTTTAAAATCTCTGCCTGTAGGACCAGAACACAACCTCTTCAGAAGGTTCACGTCTACATATCATTCTTTAAACCAAACTGCTAATCCTCCATCTTCCACGTGTTTTCTCTCTTTCACACATGGGTGCACACATATGCACTTACACATTCATTAAAGCAAATAGAAAGAGGAAAACACCCACAAGTTTTATTTATTCATTTATTCCAACAGTATTTACTGAGCCCTTCCTATGCACTAGGCACTGATCTTGGCCCGGAGATATGCAGTAAACGAGATGGCACAGTCCCTACCTCTATGGAATTTGTGTTCTAGATGGAGGGGGCAGGCAGTGAACAAACAAAGGAATGAACTAGAAAAATATCATATGGAGATGTGCTCTCCAGGGAAGTGGCCTTCGGATGTGATAGCGTGGTGAGAGTGCAGGGAACGTCTTCCCGGGGGTGACCAATGTGTCAGTAAGATGTGGTGGTTGGGGGCATGGTGCTGAGGCCTCGGGTGAGCATGTACTGGGTGTGTTTAAGGCACAGAGAGAAGGTTGGAAGAAGGTGAGGTCAACAGGGCATGTGGGCCAGATCGTGGAGGCTTCATGGCCTGCGTGAGTGGTTGACATGGGATATAGCCATGGAAGGCTTTTAAGAAGGGAGTGATGGGAAGAAGTACCTCTGACCCAATTAAATAGCTCATCATTCCCACGAAGTGCACATATTGGGGCACATAGGGGAGCACATGAGGGTGGCTGGAGCCAGCTAGAGTTGCCGTGGCATTTAACTCTGTGCCGGGCACATGCCATCTGCTCACTGCCATCTCCTCTAAACCCTAACACAACCCCATGAGAAGGACATTGTCACCATTAGTTTATCAATGAGAAAGCCTAGGTGCAGAGGTGAAGCCATCCACTCAAGGTCACCCAGCGAGAGGGCAGAGCTGGGATTTGAACCCCAGCAGGGCAGGCTCCAAGCTCTCTGTTTTATATTCCTTCCTGGAAATATAAACAGCTTTGCGGTTGTTATCAATATATTTTTATTACATGTGAAACATTTTTATAATTTGCATTTCCTTGACAAGTACTAAGATTGAATCAGTTTTTCATATGTCTTTCCTTTTTTTGTATTGTGGTAAACCATATATAACATAACATTTGCTATTTTAACCATTTTTAAGGGCATAACTTAGTGGTGCTAAGTACATTCGCACTGTGGTGCAGCCATCACCGCTCTCCATTTCTAGAATTTCTTCATCACTCCAAACAGGAACGCAGAAGCCATCAAGCACTTGCTCCCTTCACCTTCCTTCCACCCCTGCCACCAGCCCCTGATAACCTCCAGTTTACTTTCTGTCACTATGAATTTGCCTATTTGACATATGTCATATAAGTGGAATCATACAATATCTGGTCTGGCTTATGTCACTTAGCGTAACGTCTTAAAGGTTCATCCATGTCGTAGTGTGTATCAGCACTTCATTCCTTTTTGTGGAATATAACATCTCACTATATGAATATACCATGTTTTGTTTCTCCGTTCATCTGCTGATGGACACCCGAGTTGTTTCCGCCCCGGGCAGGTTATCACGTTGAGATTACAGCAGCATTTCCAGCTACTCGTTCCAGTTCCGGGGCTACTTTCTGAAACTCAGAGAATCTGAGTGTGCCTAAATGGGCGACCCAGCACTGCGTGTGGTTGCGGGGGAGCTGAGCTCTTGAAGGTGACTGACCTCGGGCTGTTTAAGAAGACCAGGATGGACACCGTAATTCTTCCTGCGCTGATACCAACGCTAATGTGGTTCTGTTCTTGTGCATTTCATAGAACCATAGTGTTGAACGAGATCTATCTCCAGAGAGGGTATTTCATTCACCGTTTGCTTCTAAGCATGAAATTATCTCCTGCAGATAGATATTTAGTCTGTTCTTGAAATTCTGCAGAATTTTAAGGGGCAGCGTGGGAGCCCCAAGTCTCTGCTGAGTGACCCTGGGCAGGCCACGCCTACCTGGCGTCAGTTTCTCCATATGTAAACTGAAGTAAGCCTCTTCTAAGAGATTAAAGGTTAAGAAGTTCCTTTATAGTTCAATTCTAATTTCCTCCTCACTTCGTGTACTTTAAGCCTGTTCCTTTCTCCTCTGTGAGAAGCATGTGGCCACCATCCCCTGCATAATAATTCCCTATTCCCTGGCCCATGGCTGTGGCGTCTGACATCCTTCAGCTCTGATTAAATGACGAAGCGGAGATGAATTGCGGTTCCGCTACTGGTTGCTTTGCTTTTCTTCTTCCTTGACAACCCCTGCTGCTGTTTGACTGAGAGCCCCCTTCCCTCTGGCACCATCCGGTCCCCCAGGGGCCTGGCAACTCTGAGGCGGCCTCGGGAGGTGTGGTTTATGACTTCCCAGGTGACCTGCCCCTTCTTTCATCGCCAGGAAGTTAACTAAGATGTTGTCACCTGTTTGCTCCCCAGCCTCCCCCTGTGCAAGAGGAGAAAATTCGCTCTGCGTCAATGTCCCCTGAGGCACAGGGCCACTCACAGCCGTTTTTCTTTTTCAGAACAATAAATCTGAGAAACCCCGTTCTGCAGCAGGTGCTGGAGAGGAGGAATGAGGTCTTGTGCGTCCTGACGCAGAAGATCACGACAACGCAGAAGTGTGTGATCTCCGAGCGCGTGCAGATCGAGGAGAAGCATGGCGGCATGGTGGGCATCCACACCAAGACCTTGCAGGTGTGCGTCCGGGGCCCTGGGGTCAAGACCACGGTGGCCCGTCTGGTCCCAGCCATGGCGACCTTGGTCAGGGGCCTCTTTGGGGGGTGTTTGCATTCATCAGGACTCTTTCTGTAGTGAGTTAACAGAAATCTGTCTCAGATTGGTTGAAGTGAGCAGGACTTTATTGGCTTGTGTAGCTGAAACATTTGGGGTAATCTAGCTTCAGTCGCTGGATCCGGGACTTGAGGGTGTTGTGGGCTGCCTTCCCCGGAGTTGGTTCCCTCTCAGATAGGCTCTCTCCTTGTGGTGCCTGCAGCTCCAGGCTTTCACTTGATTTGCTGCAACCCCAGGGTCGAGAGTGCCTGGGACTGGGCCTCACCAGCCCATCCCAGTTGTGCCCATTCCTAAAGCGGCGAAGAGGCATAGGATGCTCGACTAGCCAGGCAGCCTCCGGGCCCTCTCCCTTGTCAGAGGGAGCTGCTTCTCCAAAGAAAACTGGATAAATGGGCACTGGCCGGGCCAAATACAAGAGCATCCTCAAAGGCCCTCAGAGCCAGGGCTCTCGGAATGATTACTTTGTGATTAGCTGCCTCACATCCTTTGTGGATTTGTTAGGGCAGGCAAGGATCTATCTGTATATACTGAAGTAGATTCTTTGGGTTAAGTTTTAGACAGGCTTACCATGCCGAGCCCTGAGCTGGTACTAATTTCAGCAGGATAGGCAGTTGTCAACCCCAACTGTTTTTGCCCTGGCGACTGGTGTTTTCTTAGAGATTTACTTCTTGGGGGCAACTTTTGGCTTTTTCTAGAGGACCCAGGAGAGTTGTACTTGGAAGGCGGTGGAGGTATAGGTCTGGAGCCAGCACCCTCGCTGAGGTGGGCAGGGTGGGCGGCAGCAGTGAGGGAAGTGCCCGTGGGTGATGGCTTAGGCTGGCCCTGCTGACGCTTAGCCAGGGCCACCACCCACCGAAGTCTTGGGGCCTCTGGGAGTCAGGAGGCCAACTGCTATTTCTTGACCCAAGGCAACACAGTCTGACCAGGATCAAGTTCCTAAAAAAATTTCTCTGATCTCCAGAAGCTTGGCCAAAAAATAGGGTCTCTTCTTCTCCCCAGGGCATTGTGGGAGGGGTCCTATTTGTGAGAGCGTTTGAGGGAGAGAGCTTTGGTGCCTGACTTCCTGGCACTTCCTGCTTGTCTACCCCCCAGCCTCCCCCCCTCCCTCTCCTGGTTTTGCGTCAGGATAGTGCCATCCGCGGGGGTCTGGAATGGCGTGTGTGTGTGGGGGGGTCCTCTCAGCTCGGTTCTGCCAGTCACGCTTTGTTACCCTTAGGGTTTTCATTAGGACTTCAAAGTTGTCTCCGTGACCCATGACGTAAGGGAAATGGGACGTGATCACTGTGGACCTCACTTCACGCTGTCCCACACTCTGGATCTCGCCTTTGTGTCAGCACGGCCATTTGCTCGGGAATATGTGTAGTACATCCTGATGCCAACGAGGATTGGATCCCTACCCCTGCTGGCTGGCTCCTTTCCCACGCGGGTCTGGGGGCATTTTTTCAGCCTCTCTCGAATACAAGGCGTGAGGCTGGACATGCTGGAGAGGCAAAGAGAAGCCAGGGAGAGCCTGAGTGCATAGGAGGCAGCGTGTGCTCTTGCCCACAGGTGTCAGTGACGGAGGATGGCAGCGTCATCAAGGACACCAATGTGGTGCTGGAGATCCCGGCTGCCACCACCATTGCCTATGGCGTCGTCGAGTTATATGTGAAACTGGATGGCCAGTTTGGTGAGTACCACCTTCTGAGAGTGCAGAGGGATGCCCCATGTTCCCCGGAGGTGCACACACGTGCTAGATCCCCTCTTGCTTGGGGGAGAGTGGCACAGAGGCCAGAGATGCCAGGACAGGTGGGCTGCACTGGTGAGGGATGCCCAGGGGCGGCATCACCCTCTCCCCCAGACCTCAGCGTGGGGCATGTAGAGGGGTAAGGACGTGTCTCTGCAGGCAGACGGGTGGGCAGCCGCCCCGCGCCCTGACATCCTGTGACGTCTCGGGCAAGTCAGCGAGTCTCGCTGAGCTTAGCTTCCCCGTGTCTGGGAGGAGAAGGGCGTTTCCTCGCAGGGCTGTGGTGACGATTAAGTGAGATGAGGCCCGTGAGGTGCCTGGCACAGTGGTCCTTTACTATCAATCATATGGTCACCCTTATTGTCATCCCACCTTCCCTCCCGCGACGTGAGCCACAAATGCTGAGCTCGACCTTCCTCTGCTCATCAGAGTGTGGCGATCCTGGCCGTTGGCTGTCATGGTTTGAGGGAGATGAGAGCTCTGCTTTAGCTGGTGTCTGCTCACCTTACATGCTCACAGCCCCTTCAAGCCTCATGTTCCCAACAAGAAGAGGTGGTGTGGGGCCCCAGAAAACTCTGTGACTGCTTCCTGGGGACATGAATGAGGAAATATAACAGAATACATCGTTATTAACCTTTTTAGGTATGATAATGGTGTTATGGTTATATTTATAAAACGAGTCATCTTTCCTTTTAGAGATTTATACTGAGACATTCATGGATGAAATGGTAACATGTCTCTGGTTTGTTTCCGAAAGAATGTGAGTGGGGTGGGACAAGCGCTGTGCGCAGGGTGGGGGCAGGGGTAGAGAGGAGTGGCCGGGAGTGACAGTGGTTGAAGCTGGGCAGTGGGATGTGCGGCGTCATTAAACTACTTTCTCTATTCTCGTGCGGTTGGACATTTTCCATGACATAGTTTTTAAAAGTGTGCCGTGATAGACCGTGCACGTATCTATTGCTGTCTCTTGCTCTTCCCCCACTTGTGGAGGAGGAAGTCCCCCGTGAGACAGCTTTCACACTCACCAAGCCCACACGAGTTACCATGCCACTCGGGTGACGACTACAGGGACGCGGAACAGGATGCTACGTGTCCTCGTGTGACACTCCCGATGAGCTACAAGGCGTTTGAGGATCCGTAGGAGAAACAGCGGGGCACAGAATGAAGTCACCGAGCCTGCCGCTCTCATTTTGCCGATGAAGCAGCCCTAGTGTATTAGGGAGGTGAAATGGTTTACCTGATGTGACGTAAAGAGAACGTGTCAGTTTTAAGAAATTGGTCTAGAGAGGGTAGGTCAGGGACCAAGAAATACCAAGAATACCAGGAATGGTGACCTACATCCTTTAGGCTCATAGTTCCCAGTTTATGTCATCCTGGGCCTTTGGTTATTATTATTTTCTTTCTCTTCGAAAGACTTTTGCCTTCCAAACAAACTGTTATGAAGATGCTTAAATTGTCCCTCTAGTTTCTGTTATCAGGATATGATAAGCAGTGTTACCACATGCACTTATGTGGTTCCTGATATATATGCCTTGGTTGTCCTGTCTAGTTTTATTGGGGAAAAAAAGTGGTACTTTTTTTGACACCCCAGCTTTATTGAGGCATAATTGACAAATAAAAATTGTATATATTCAAGGTATACAAGCTGATGATTTGATAGATACACTGTGAAATGATCATCACCACAATCAAGCTAATTAACACATCCATCACCTCACGTAGTTGCCATTTGTGCTTGTGTGTGGGGTGAGGATACTTAAGATCTATGTTCTTAGCAAATCTCAAGTATACAGGCTGGGTGCAGTGGCTCACGCCTGTAATCCCAGCACTTTGGGAGGCTGAGGCAGGAGGACTGCTTGGGGCCAGGAGTTCTGGACCAGCCTGAGCAAAATAGCAAGACCTCATCTCTGTAAGGTTTTTTTAAAGAATTAGCTGGGCGTGTTGGCACATACCTGTACTCCAAGATACTTGGGAGGCTGAGGCAGGAGGATTGCTGGAGCCCAGGAGTTGGAGGTTGCAGTGAGCTATGATGAGCTATGATGCAGTGGCACTGTAGACCAGGTGACAGGGTGAGACACTGCCTCAAAAAAAAATCAATATAATACAATATAATACAATGTTATTAATACTAACTATTGTCGGTATGCTGTATAATACATTAGATCCCCAGAACTTAGGCATCTTGTAACTAAAAGTTTTTACCCTCTGACCAACATCTGCCCATTCTCTTTCCACCTGCTTCCGACCTACTGGTAACCACTCTTTTACTCTCTGTTTCTATGAGTTTGACTTGTTTAGATTCTACACATAAATAAGATCATACAGTATTTGCTTTTCCATGTTCAGCTTATTTCACTTAGCGTAATGTCCTCCATAATCATCCAGGCTGTCACAAATGGCAGGACTTCTGTTTTTAATGGCTGGATAGTATTCCATTGTGCATATATACCACATTTTCCTTATCTAGTTAGTCATCTGTCAGCAGACACTTACGTTATTTCTGTTTCTTGGCTATTGTGAGTAACGTCACTTTTGAAAGGCCTTCTGAAATCTTGGTGTGCACACGGGAATGCCATGAGTACTATGAGGACCCTTCAGTGGCAGGAGACCCAGGCCCGGGCTGCCACTCTGGGCAGTGGTCCCCATGCAAGCTCCTTCCTGTTTGTTCCAGGAGGTGACTGTACTCTGCCCTGCATGCAGCCCTGTTGGGGTGGCCTGTTGCTCCCATGGGGCCCTCTTTTTTCTCAGATGGGGGTTTGAAAGAGACACAGCCTTGTCTGGCACCGGCTCTCCTGTTTGCATTTCAATTTTAAGCCTTTTATCTTTGCTTGCTTCTACCCTCTTTGAAAATAAACTCCTCTTTGTGCTGCTGAGAAGAGGTATCCTAGGGACATCTTGACCATTCCTTTTGCTCATTGCCCCCGACCCTGGCCTAGGAGGCAGCTCCGTGGCCCGTTTCCACTGCCAAGCGCAATGCTTTTGCAGCTTGTTGGTCACACTATTGTTCCGGGTGACTCACTGCCTGATTCTAAACCAGTTCTGCTTTTTCTTTTCTTTTTTTGCTCATCTGTTTTCTGTCGCTCTTGCCACAGAATGTTCTGATACGGTTTCATAAACGTAAACCTGCAGGGGCTGGAAGGGCCCTTAAGAGGCTGCCTGCGCTCTCCTCCTGCCTCCCGGGTGGGATTGCATTTGACAGGGATGCATGTTGTCCTCTGAAACATTGAGAGGAGGCTGACTCCCTCTGCGTTGCTGTCAGTGTGCTCCAGCCATGCCAGCTGAAGCACGACCCCTTCCTTTGCCAACAGCTTCCCTCTCTGGAGACACTTATGGCCAAGCAGAAACATCCTCTTATGGTCTTGAACTTTAGCCTTGCACTTTTGTACAACTTGGCATTTGCCAGTGTCCTTTCAGCATGAACTTCCAATTGGATGTCCTGTGGGTGGGAACCTGTTTCCCACCCTGTACCTGAATCTGTGCACTTCTCCCCAGACCCAGTGCCCTGATACCATCTGCCCCCAGCTTCCCTTAGAGATGGGGTCTCGCTAGGTTGCCCAGGCTGGCCTCAAACTCCTGGGCTCAAGTGATCCTCCTGTCTCAGCTTCCTGAGTAGCTGGGACCCCAGGGTTGCGCCACCACACTCGGCTTTGCCACAGACTCTTAACTGGCTCTTCTGCTTGTCTGAATTTTTCCTGTCTGTTCCATCCTAGCGGTGCAGCTAATGTGATTATTTAAAAATAAAACTGGATCATTTCACTCACTTGCTGAAATACCCTTTTGTGGCTCCCTTTGTCCCAAGGATGAAGTTTGTGCCTCAAGGGCATTGTGGACCAACCCCTGCGCGTCTCCAGCCCTCCCGCTCTGACCCAGTGATCTCGCCAAAGTCAGCCCCCTCTTCAGACACGCCCCTCTCCCTCTCACCCCCGTGCCTGCTGCTGCTCTCCCTGGAGCGTGCTCTCTGCCGCTTTGCCTGGCTCCTACCGAACCATTAGGAGGCTGCTTAGATGCTGCTTCCTCCAAGAAGTCTTTTCTGGTTCTCTTTCTCTGTGATGGGGGTCAGGACACACGACTCCAAAATATTTTAAAGTGAAGGTATTTGAGAAAACTGCAGAAGCAGAAAAGTCACTGTGACCTTCCCCTCACCCTTCTCCCCTGAAGAGGTCACAGGGCCTCGTGTGAGAGGGTCCTCCCTGTGTGTGGAGGAAGGAAGCAGCCCTATCACGAAGACACAGGGACACAGAGACACAGAGAAGAACCTGCACAAATAGGCTTTGCTGAGTTCCCCTGTGCTGATAACCATTCGATCACATTCTTTGTCCTGTCATGTTTCTCTACCACTCTTCATCAAACCTAGCATAAAACACTCAGATTTAACTGTTTCTTCAGGTCTCCGTTTCCTTAATGAAGGCTGCCATGTCATGTAAAACTAATATTAAGTAAATGTGTGTGCTTTTCTCTTGGCAATCTGCCTTTTGTTACGGGGGCCTCAGCTACGAACCTGGGATGGGTAGGAGGAGAGCAGTTTTTTCTCCCCTACCCCACTCTTACCACACTTACCACACTGTCCAGGCCTGGCCGCAGTCCTGTGTGCGTGTGGCTGCCGGCACAGAGCCCGGCATAGAGTGGGGGGTCCCCGCCCATTTGCTGGATGGGAGGGACGGATAAATGAGAAAGGACGAGGGAACCGGCGCGCCTGCGGGGTCTGTGCATGGGTGAAGGCAAGAGCGTCGGTGCCATGGGCTCCTGGAATGCCAGTTGGCTCCACGTTGTTTTAAGGGCCTGATAGGGCTTCTGGCAGGATTTGAGGCTGTGTGAATGGCCGTGGCCCCTGTCCTCGGGGAGCAAACTCATTACCTGGGTGCTGGTTTGCGTTTAGCCACTGCCGTGGATAAGTGCCAAGGGTGGAGGATCTGGGGTCCCCCGGGTCCCCCCTGAGCATGGGTCAGTTGAGTCAACCAGAGATTGTTTTGCTTGCCTGTAGACAGACATTCTATCTTTATGAGCATCATTAGTGCCCACGAGCAAATGAAAATATGTGCTAATACCCATGCCTCCCACATTTCATGCAAAAACAGGCTCGGCCACATTTTTATTCTGTAGCTTCTGCTTAAGTATGCCAATTAGTAAAGAGAGGCACAGAGAGAACCCTAATCCTCTGAGCAAGGACGTAACTGTTACATTTTCACCTACAACTTAGATACCTTAGCTGGGTCCTCAAATATGGAAGTGTTTGAAGGAATGTTCCTTTTTGTTTTTTAAAAACTTTTTATTATGGAAATTTTCACACATTCAAAAGTAGAGATAATAATATAGTGAACACCTGAGTACCCAACATCCAGCTTCAATAACTAGGGCAATTCATGTGTCATCTGTCGCTTTCACCACCTCCTTCCTCTCCCACTGGAGTATGCTGAAGCAAATCCTAGGCATTATATTGTTTCACCTATAAAGATTTCAATACCTTTAAATGATAAGACTTTTTAAAGATTAGTTTTGCCTTCATATAAATAGATTTGTATGGAATGTATTCTTTTGTGTCTGGCTTTTTTCACTCAACATGATGTGAAATTCATTAATACAATTGCAGAAATCAGTAGTTCATTTTTTACTGCTGTGTATTCTATTAATAAAAGTTAAGATTCCTTAAAAACATAACCATATAACATAGCCACGTGTGCACCCAAATATAGTGACAATAATTCTTTAATATCATCCATGTTCAAATTTTCTCAGTTGTTTTATACATGGCTGGTTTTGTCTATTTGTTTAGAGTTGGTTCAAATCAGGGTAAGAAAATATTTCCAATGTTTTAAAGATTGCGTCCTGCTTATTCAGAGAGTACACACTAGAGAGCTTTATGGTAAGAACAACCATTTCTTCTGTATTTGTAGGAAGTGGCTGGGTTTTTGGTCAAGCAGCATAATGTGTGTAGGAATCGGGTTTTATGGGGAAGAGGGTGGAAGTGTCTTCTGCCCTCCCCTCCCCTGAGGAGTTAGGTAAGAGGGGCCAACAAGGCTAGGCTGACCCTGTGCCTGGCTTGTCCTTTCTCCTGCACTACAGAATTCTGCCTCCTCCGAGGGAAACACGGTGGCTTTGAGCATGAGAGAATTGATTCTGTCTACCTGGATCCTCTGGTCTTTCAAGAGTTTGCATTCGTGGACATGCCAGATGCTGGGCACGGGACGTCTTCCCAGGACGGGCCGTTAAGTGTTTTGAAACAAGGTATTGCCGGTGGGGTGGGGTGGGACATGGGCAGTTGAGGGCCAGTTGAGCCCCATACCCCAAGAGGCAATGTAGCTTTCAGGATTAGTGACCCCTCAGTGACTCACAGAAAACATTTGAAAAGAGAGAGGATGGTGCTGCTGAGTCCTTCTCCACTCAGCAGGATTGACCATGGTAGGGAGCTCTGGGTCTTGGGTGCCATGTTTTGAGGAAGGGTGGGGAGAAAGACCCTACATGGAGCAAGGCTAGAAGACCGAGGAAGGAAGCTGCCAGGGTCCTGGCATTTTTCTTTCCTTGTAACCATGGAAGCCCTGCTGACTACTGAGAATAGTCAGCAAGGATGGAGAACCCAAGTTTTGCATCTGTTTCATTATATTCCAGGCTTCATTGCCAAGACAAGCAACACTTTGTCAGCCTTGCAAAATGCTCTCTTGGAGGCTCTTTATGCACATCGCATGGGTCGTGTGGTGCCAAAGAGGAAGAGGGGCAGGGCCCGTGACATGCCTACAGCAATTCCTTTTGCTCTTCACTGCATATTGTGTTTTAAAAAGACGGCTTCTTTTTGGTGGGATGTGGGGGTGCAATGTATAGGAGAAGGAGGAGATGGGCAGAAGAGAAACAAATAATTGGGGTAAGAGCGTAGTAAGAAAGAGCTGGGAACAGCCCAGAGCATGCTCTGGCTTGGAAGGTGAGAAGAGAGACTCCCCCACGCAGCTTTGATGAGTCCCAAACCAGAGGATGCTTTTGCTTCTGTAGCAAAAATGTCAGTGTTGGAGGCAATGAAACGAAGGCCCAATCTTAAGATAAGGCTTTCCCATCCCGGCTCCCCTGAGATGGATAACTGGGCGTGATTTTCGGCTGCCACTTAAAGGATGATGTTGTGGGTTATCGCCACAGCACAGCGGCCCCGCAGCCTCGAGCTGCACCACAGGGACGTGGAAAGGCAGTGGGTGCTGCAGGTCTCTTATTGCAGCCTTTCCGCACACCTGCCCGCCCCCCGAGTTGGCCGTTCTGCTCAGCCGCGGTGCAGCAGGGAGCCAGTCAGGGAGCCAGACGTGCCAGGCAGGAGTAGGGTAGGGGCCTGGGTTTTGTGCCCTTGGAGCCCAGACCAACCAGCACAGCTCTTCTCTTCAGGCTGGGGTTGGCAAAAGGAATTTTTTAATTTGTTGGTTACTGACGTTACGTGTTCCTGTCTATGGGGCTGTCTACAACTGTTTGCTGGAATGTTCCATCAACACAGGTGGTGCAGGTATGTATTAGTGTGCACCCCTGCAGATGAGAAGATGAAAGCATTGCTTTATCAAATTTTTAATTTACGAGAAGCGTTTGACTATCTTTAAAGAAAAAAAAGGAAAAGAAAAGAAAAAAGAGTATTACAAGGGGAGGGCTCCTAAGCGCCCTGCAGAGGACGTGAGTGGCACAGCCTAAAGGACCTCAATGCGCAGCTTGAGGACTCGCGAAGAAGGGAATGGAGGGAAAAGGTGGAACGTGCCAGCCCCTTTGAAAAATGTGCATTAAATATAAAAGAATACAAAATCGGCAATGTATTATAAGAAAGGACATGAAAAATAATGTATTTTGGAATTTGTATGGCTCTGAAGCATCATAAAAGTACCGACTTATGTTTAGTAATTCAGGCTCAATAATTTACAGAAATCATGCTAAAGAGGAATCTAAATGACTTTGCCAGAAAATAACTGATTAGGCTTAATTAATGTTTCGTGAGTCATCAGAGAAGAGTGAAGCCTAAAATACAAAACCCGGCTTCGCTCTCTCTCCCCCCCTTCCCTCCCTCCCTTCTTTCCGGTAGTAGTTTGACTGGTTATTGAAAAATATGCAGAGTGGCGTTTAACTTGATGTCGAATTCTGTGACCAACTCTGCAGCTGGAAATATCTATGAAAGAACTGACGATTAGTTATAAAAAGCAGGAGTTGCTGTCCCATGTCGTGAAGTATGCACAGCAATCATGAGACTGGGGGTGCTGTGTTTTCACAGCGACCCTGCTCTTGGAGAAGAATTTCCATCCCTTTGTGGAGCTGCCAGAGTCCCAGCAGACAGCTCTGAGCAACGTGCTCCAGGAGGTCCTGTTTGACGATGAATTACTCCCGGTCCTGGAACAAGTGGTAAGACCAGACACGTCTTAAGGCAGTGTTTTCACCTGGGTTTTCTGGAAACGTCCACAGGCTAGACCTCTTGGGCTTTGAGCCAGAATAGAATTGTGTTAAAGGTTTCTCCACCTCCTTTTAACTCTAAAGCTTGTCAGTTTTCTTTCTTTCTCTCAGGTCCTTAGTTTTCTAACTGCAGACAGGAAGCTGCTATGAGGAATAGAGGGATTTATTAGTTTCCTAGGGCTGCCTCAACAAATTACCACAAACTTGGGGGCTTAAAACAATAGAAACTTCTTCTCTACAGTTCTGGAGGCCAGCAGTCTGAAATCAAGGGGTGGGCAGGGCCATGCTGCCTCCAGAGGATCTAGGGGCAAGTCCTGTCTTGCCTCCTCCAGCTTCTGGTGGCTCCTGGCGTTCCTTGGCTTGTGGCAGCATCGCTCCAGTCTGCTCTGTCTTCACGTGGTCTTCCCTTTACTGTCTCTTAAAAGGACACTGTCATTGGATTAGGGTCCACCCCAACCTAGGATCTCACCTGGAGATCCTTATTTTAGTTACATCTGCAAAGACTAAGGTCACATTCTGAGCTTCCAAGTGGACATATGTTTTTGGGGGCCACTCTTCAACCCACCCTAAGGGGGTTGTGTGGCAGAGTCCAACAAGTCAACCTGTTCCATTTAGACCAGAGAGATAAATAGGCCTTTGTATTTTTCTGTTTTACAGAAGGATTTCCTGGGGAAACCAAGTTCCTTAACTCTTAGTCGTGCAAATGGTGAGGGACACACCAGCTATCGACCCTCCAGCCTCCCAGATTCCGTGTTCTCCTTCACTGAAGAAGGCTGAGACTTTATAAACCAGATTTTTACTATAGTTTTGTTTTTTGTTTTTGTTTTTCTGTCATGAAGGGAGTTTGAATAACTGATTTAATGCTTTATGGTTTCCAGGGAAGCATTCATATTATTTTTCCCTCTAAAAATTAGACTGTGCCAAAAGTGCTTAGTTACCAGTTTTGGAAGCTGCAGTTGTTGAAATAGTCGCAACAGTCCGGGACACCTTTGCATTCTGGAGGATGCAGAGCTCGGCCCCAGGGAGAACACAAATGTTTCAAAAAGCTCATTGACTTTTACTTCCTAAAATAACTCCTTCCAAGAGGAAAATGTCAGGCCAACACCCTGTGGAGAGAGCCTCAGCTGCCTAGTTGGATGCTGGAGAAGCAAGCTGTCCGGGCAGGCTTTCATGTCAGTGGACCCGGACCCAGAGGTTACGTGGGGCAGAACTGGCTTGCCCGGCAGGGTCCCCTTGACCCACAGCAGGCCCCGTGGGGACAGACAAGACTGCCCAGAACTAGCTGGGGGCTAGAGAGCCAAGCTTAAAGCTTGAGAACCATAATGGGATGATGCTTTTATATTCCTTTCCTCAGTTCTGCGTGTAACCACTTGTTTCTGGTCCATGATATAACCTGACAGACCCTGCCCTGGTCTGGAAGGTTCTACCCACCAGTTCCCACATGCCTCCTCTGCTCTCTGTGAAAGCACAGTACTTGGGCAAAGCTCAGCTTACTGTCTCCTTAGGAGAAGATGTAACCCTGCAGATTAGTAATTTCTAAACATAGAAAAGAGTTTGGCGTCTTCCTTTACTTGGGAGGAGGTGAAAGGCTGGACAGGCATGTGTGCTGCAGGGCGGGGGCCCAGGGTGGCACTGCTAGGTCTCCAACTCCACATCGACTGTCTCTTTCCTCCCCTGCCCTGCAGTGTGAGGACGTGGTCAGCGGTCTCTCGCCCGCCTTGGCAGTGCTGGGGGAGCTGAAACCCCCGCAGCAGCAGGACCTCACCGCCTTCCTGCGGCTGGTAGGGTACAGTGTGCAGGGTCCCGAGGACGCAGTCAACAACCAGAGGCTCTTTGCAACAGCCTACTTCCTGGTCAGTGCTCTAGCAGGTATGGAAAAAAAGAAAAGAAATGCTGCTGCCACTTTGAAATTGCTTTGCCTGCTATACATTCTTCTGGGGACAAAGAAATGATAATAATTGGGGAAGATTTGGTACGTATGGGTCCCTCCCTCCCAGTACAGGGAGGATGTGAGAGGTGGAAGGCTGGAAAACTGTACACTTGAGCATGGAGGAGGCCTTGCCATTGCCGTGAGCCTTCCCTGCTCTCTCCTACGTCCCACAGGGAGGGCCACCTAGGGGCACGCCCTGCCAACAAAGCAAAGCATCTCCCAAAATACAGCCTGCGATTCACACGTTGAGCCCTGGCAGAGCTGAGTGGCAGCGGCTTTCATTTGGCAACTATTCTCCCCCAGGTTTTCGGTCCTTCTGATCCTCTTGTTCCTCTTTGCAAACTTGTTATTCCCCACCCCAGTGCAGCGCTATTGCTGTCTGGGGCAGGGAGGCTGCGGTGAGCATCCGGCGTACGAGGCTAGGAGGCAGAACTGTGGCTGGGCCCAGCAGCTCCACAGCTTCCCACACTGCTCCTGAAATGGCCTCCCAGGGGAGTGGCCATCCAGTTATTACAGAGCAATCCCCACCACCTCCCTACCACTCTCAGAACTCACCATGCCACAGGGCCTGTACTATCAGGAGGTGGTTATCCTTCTTGAGGAAGCTGGGCTTTCTGTTCCCAGCCTCCTGGTCCCCACAACTTCCCTTCAAGGTGATATTGTAAGGGCACTGAGTTTCTTACAGAGGCCCAGTAATCTTCAGCTTTTAAAGAATTAATCAGAGGGAATGCCTCTCCCAACTCTATATGCTGATGAGTATATGCTCTGCATCTTGTTCCGAGTCATGGATAAAAGTTTTGACTGGTTAACTGGGACAGGACATAAGACAGAGCCCTGGGGAACTCACTAGAGCCTTTCTCCCAGTGGTTAACATCAGGGTATTAGTGATAGTCTTTGTGTACAGGCATTGTCTCAGGGCTAATCCACAGGCCAGGGTTCTCCAACTTGTGGGAGGCTTTTTCTTCACATCCCCCATTACTTATTGCAGCCTTTTTATCAATAGGCTGGATCAGTGACGTTGAATACATAGCACAGGGCCAGCACTGCAGATGACCACAGTCTGCTTCTTCTTGGGCCTAAACACAGCTTCATATTCTCTGCAACCCCGCACACAGGTAGCTGCTTGGAGTTGACACATGAGACTCACTTGCTGTTTCTGAGCTGGAAGCTCAGAGGTAGTGAAGTCTTTAGGTGCACCTATTGTCTCTAAATTTCTAAACCAGTGTTGTCCTCTCCCATCTCCCTGAACTGCCCTGTCATTGACATGTCAGTCACAGCAGAGGCCGGGTTGGTGTCAAGGTCTTCCACTCCTGTTCTTGTTAATCCTCAGCCCTTCTGAGTTGACTTTCCTCCTAGTAGAATAGTCTTTCCTCCTTAGAATGTGGGGAAAGTGCCAGAATAGACTATGGGCTCTTCTTAGGTCCTCACTTCAGTTTTTGGCTTTATGGTGCTTTTAGCGGTTTTTAGCACCTCAGTGCCGCATCTGACGTCTCTTGGAAAGCTTCCTCCACTGCCTTGTAACCTTACGCAAGTCACAAGCACCGGACTCCTTGGACCTCATTTGTAAAATGGAATTGGTATATGGAAGAGCAATCAAAACAATTCATTTCATTTGAAGAAACATTTAACAATCTTATACTGTTTTAGACACCGCTGGGTGCTGAGGTAGGAGAAAATATCAAGTCCTGGCCCTCCAGGAAATCAGAGTCCAGTAGTAAAATGAGTCGGGAAGCTCTGTAGCGGTGGTGCTGTTCTTTCAGTCCTGTGCCCCTAGTACCTAGTACCACGCTCAGAGTGGCGAGTGGCTAAATGAGCAATATGGAACTAAGGTAGTGCTGAGAATAAGGGTTGAGGATGTTGATTCCACGGGGCTCAGGAGCTGCCCTGAAAAGTGAGGGAAGGGAAGCAAGGACAGGGGAGATGGCATGTGTCAGTGGCTCAGCTGGGTACATAGGCCAGATGTGCTTTCTGTCTTCTGGGTTTAGGGTAAGGGCCTACTTGAGAATTTGTTGAAAACCATGGACCTTCTCTGTAGGCAAATGCACATACATTTGAATGCAATGTTGGGGGATCATCTCCCCAGGGTCTGCCCCACCCCATGGCTGTCTTCACCCTCTCTTGGAAACCAGCCATGTCCTATTGCACTCTGGGTCACCCCTCAGTAGCAGGCTGCCTTTTATAAATAAGGCTGCTAATGCATGGAGGCCACTGACTTGGCCCATTTGCAGTCCCTCAGCTAGATGATTCAGCAGGTGACTCTTTCTCTTTTTTGCCTTTTCAGCCAACTCAGAGGTTGTACCCCCTAGGGATTGGGGTCCTTTTAGGAACTGTATCTGTTTTACCCTGGGAGGTGTTTAATATCCATTTTGAATAATGCTGACCTGATTTCCTATCCCCAGGGTTTGGCAAGGCCTTTCTGGGGCAGCCCCAGCCTGGCACAGCTCTGCCCCCACCCTTCTGCCATTGGTACTCCTGGCCTCTGGAGTTCTGTGGTGCTACCCCTGATCAGGCCACACTGCACTTTTTCCCCAGAAATGATTGGTGACATGGGTAGAGCCCTTTATAGTTTATGCAGTGCTCTGACATATGCCAAAATAAAAATATGGTAAAAGGAGGAAACTGAGGCTCAGAGAGGTATACCCAAAGGCACATCCCGAATATGTGGAGGGGCTCATATGTAGCTCTTCTGTCACCAGATTGCAGGGTCTTTCTACTTTTGCATACTGATTCCCTTTCCTCAGAGTCTGTGCAGTTCTTCCTGATTGGTAAATTGAATATCAAGGAATATTCTCTGGTGAAACAGAGCTGGGGACCAGGTTCCTATGTCTGTTTCCCAAAAGGTCTTTGCTGCCCGTTTAGCACCATTCATTCACCTATTCAACAACTGCTGAGCTCTTCCTCTGCCTGGCTGGCGGGAAGGTACTGAAATATAAATTAGATACCATCCAGGGGCTGGCTCTGTTCCCGTGGACTTTTATTTATTTATTTTTTCTGGACAGTGACTGTGGTTTTTGTCTCCTGCAGAAATGCCAGATAATGCAGCGGCTCTGCTGGGCACTTGCTGTAAACTCCAGATTATTCCTGCGCTGTGCCACTTGGTAAGGAACCTTCCAGATGGGAGCTTGGGATGGATAGGAGTGGGGAAATGATGAAGGGTAGACACCTAACAGCTGAGAAGACACCTCTGGGCTTTCTCATCCACAACAGCTCTTTAAGATAGGTACACAGGTATTGTTAATTAACCCTCCTTTTATATACACTACATACACCACCCCCATGGGTAGACTGAGGCCCAGAGGGAAAGGATTTGTTCAGAGAACTTGTTAGCACGTTTGTCTTTATACTCCAAACCTTAAGCTTTTCCCATTGTTTGGAGAGAATTTCGGCCAGGGCTCGGTGCTACATTGCACCATATTATTGGTAATGGCAGTTCTGTGCTTAGACTAGTTTGATTCAGCTCTGCATCAGATTCACCAGGAAGGTATTCAGGACTGATTTGTCTCGGGGAGACACAGCTTCTTTCATAGTCTTTTAGGAAAATCATTAGCTTGGTGCCTTCAGGAAATGTCATTATAAGAGCAAGCTGCTGAGCTGAGCCCCTGAGAGTCAAGGTTAAGCTTTTCCTTTTTAAATTACAAATTGGGCCATTAGCAGAAGGAACCACCAGTAGGCTGCCCTGAAACCACCCTGATGGGGCAGCTACTCTAATGTAGCTTTTGCAGGTGTTGGTCAGCCTGGGGCAGAGGAGCAAAGCACTCATGGTCTTACTATTTTAAGGTCCGATTACTAAGGGCCAAGGCTGGCCTGCTGTGTTGGCCCAAAGGATCATATCTCAGAGCTCTGTTCTCAGATTTGGGAAGCAGGTATTGGAGTAGACTGCCTAGATAGGACATTTGTTATACATCTACTCTGGGAACACTGAGCAAGTGGTTGGTGCCTTTGTCTTTGCGTAGCAGACATCAGAAGACTATGCAGTGTGGCATCATTCCAAGGATGTAATTCACAACTGAAAGTAAATTCTACAGGCCCAGAGGAACTTGTGTTCTTGTACATTGACTACAAAAACTACACCACTTGAAAATGTGCCAGCATATGAGTCCTGGGCCAGCTTGGGGTAAAGCTTGGTGGCATAGTTTGGTTACAGAAACAATACATGTCATTATTCTAATTGTATGCAATGAGGAGCAAAACAACAGCTCTGCTTTCAGAGCCCAGCTCCTTTTGCAGCAACTGAGTGCTCAGCATTTACCAACTCAGCCCTTCCCAAGTATTTACAGACTCATCAACTGCATTCAGGAAGTATATAAAAGAGAAAACACTCCCTGCAACAGACTCACACTTAGTTGTCATCTTCCACTCAGGTCAGCTGTAGGATGTTATCTTTGTGTTGCCCCCAAGTTCGCTCTGTTGGTATTCTAAGAGTAGCAACTAGAACACAGTTCCAGAATGGATAGTATTCTGCTCTTGCATAACACCCTACCCATGGTCATTTGTTCGCCTCTTGGCAGCTGTCAACGTAGACAAACAACTCCCTTTTTCTTTAAAGACCTTCCTGGGTGTCTTCACATAATCTCCCCTTAGATTTGCAACAGCTCTTTTCAACACATCAAGACTCCTGCCTCCTGAAGGAATTTGAGCATTTTGTGTTTCTTAAAGGGATTTACTTAGAACAGGGCACAAAATCTGTCTGTAGCCCTATCTTGTCTGGTGGCCAGAGTAACTTTGAGAGAGGCTTTCCGAAGGTTCTTTGGGAGAACAGTGTCAGAGATTCTAACACATTTGTCAAGAACTGGTAAAAGGGTTAGAATCATCAATAGAGAATGTTAACTTCACAACCCCTTGGGTTGCTGTTATCCTTTTTATACTAGAAGTGCCTATGGGCAAAGGGATTGGCAGATGTTTAGAGAAGCTGGATACTGCTCAGCCCTGTCCACTAGGCTGTGAGGATGCGGAACCTGCTGTGCTGCTGGCAATCTCCAACCTGCACCAGTGGAGCTCATTCTTAAATCACTGGAATGTGGTGCTTGTGCTTAAAGAGCAGGCCTAATCCACTCTCTAAAGCACAATCAATAGTTTGCAGTCTGAGCCAAATGGTAACATTAAGCCCGTGGTTACTGCACAAGCTGCATGTTACTTTCAGTAATGTCACCATCGCTCCGAACATTTCTGGAATTCTTCTTGTGGATTCACTTCAGATTCAGTTAAAATTCATACATACTTTATAGGCTTACTTCATTTTTTAATTTAAAAGTTTACTCTACATTCATTATTAATTGATCTTGAATGCCTGTTTCAAATTTAAATCTACTGGCAAATTTGTAATTGTTGAAGATCTTTAAAAAAAAAAAAAAAAAAGTACTACCAGCATGGATCAAGACCCTAAAAGCAAATCAAATATTTCAGATGTTTTGAGCAGTTGGAATTAGAGCATTATCTAAAGTGATCTCTGTGAAGAACCAATGTTCCTTCACCACATTGAGCATCTGTGTTCTAGGCAGGGTAAGTGGTGAATAGGACAGAGCTCTTGTGGGCACCTTAAGGTTTAGTAAGGGGAAACAGACTAAACAGTGAGTACCAAGCAGGTATTTCAGATATAGTAAGTTGATGGGGACAATATAATGGAGTAACGTAATAGTGGCTGGGATGTGGGTGGGTGAGGGGAATAGGAAAGGCCCTCTCATGATGAGAAAGGAAGGTCTATATGGAAATCTGGAGGAAGAGGATTCCAGGTAGAAGGAACAGCAAGGGCAACGGTTCTTGAGGCAGGAAGCATAATTAAAAACTATGGTACCTACCTTTGAGGGGTTCATGCAAATATGTAAGAAATTCTAATATCTTCATTAAAATAAACTGTGTATGAGAAAGGTGCATTCTGACCTTTTGAATCTACTGGAGTTAATGGGTCTAGGAGAAAGTAGAGTTCAGAGTGGGATGCAGACAGAGGACTCTAGGTAAATTGGGTAAAATCAGGTCCTGGCCTGAATCAAATATATCTTACTACATATTAAGGGTTTTCCTGCTACATTTGGGGAATTTAAAAGACAACAACTTAGTTTTTTTGTTTTTTCCCAGAATTCCCAAGAAGTGTACTACTGTCTAACAATGTGGATTTTCTAAAACATTTTAAGGTCAATTTGTTTAAATGTGTCATTTCAGCTTCAGGCTCTGTCTGATGGTGGAGTATCTGATCTTGAAGACCCAACCTTGGCTCCGCTGAAAGATACAGAAAGGTTTGGGATTGTGGAATGCTTGTTTGCCTCAGCCGACATTAGCCTGGAGAGACTACAGTCGTCTGTAAAAGCTATCATCCTGAAGGAACCTAACGTCTCCCCACTAATTCTTTTTATAACCCTGAATGGACTCTGTGCTCTAGGCAGAGGACATTAGTAATGTCACATGTGAATGAGAAGTTCATGTTTCTGGCCAAGACTGAGTATTTTTCAGAATTGTTAAGATACTACTTTGGGGTTTAGGTCAGGTGCATGTTCAAAATTGATCAATGAAATGAATTGACAAAACAGTTAAGCAGTGACTTTCTGCAGTATGAATGACCTCACTTTAAATAGCTAAATAGCTGCTTTCTCATCAGAGGCCCTCCTGTGCTGGTGACCCACGTCCAGGTTAGTTTCCAGCACCTGAAGAGCTGATGGTTGAAAATTCATAGTGAATGTTCAGATTTGTTTTTCTGCAGAATAACAGGTCCTTCTAAATTGTGAATGCTGTGGAAAGGCAATTTCTCTTCACAGAAGAGGTCATGTTTTGGATGTGCCGTATATTATTTGCTTGAAAATGAACTATAAATGCCACTAGAGTGTGTGTGTGTGCATATATACGTATTCTGCTGAACAAAATTATACTAAAAAATCTCCTTGGGGGGGTCTAGCTTATATGTGGCGGGGCGGAAAGGATATGAAGTGGTATGCTGGATATACAAACTGGAAAGGAACGTGCAAAAGTGAAAGAAGTTGTGCTAAAATGGTAGCACTGTATGTGCCTTGTCTGGTTTTCTGAAATAACTATAAAGAAAAACTGCAAACGGACTGTATAATATGAATCTATTTGTGTAAAAAATGTATACACATATTGATATGCATGGAAAATCTCATTTCAAGAGTTCACTGTGGCTCCTCTGGGGAGAGGGACTAAGAGGTTGGGACCAGAGGCAGAGGGAGATTTTTCACCCTTCTTTTTCTGAGACAGGGTTTTGCTCTGTTGCCCTGGGTAGAGTGCAGTGGCATCATCATAGCCCACCACAACCTCAAACTCCTGGCCTCAAGCAATCCTCCCACCTCGGCCTCCCAGCATGCTAGAATTATAGGCATGATTTTTTCACCCTTCTATTCCTGTTAGAATTTTGTACGTATTGTCCTCTAAATTAAAAAAGACTAAAGCTAGACTTCAGATGGAAAAAAGCCATCCCAGAAAGTGCTGAAAGTTTGAGTTACATAAACAGGCAACTAAGGAAATTGGCTGTTTCCACAACTGCCCTAAGACCAGCCAGTGACCGTGTTGGACTGTGTTTTAAGAATTGGCTTTTGAGGCAGAGGAGCCAAGATGGCAAACCAGAGATACTACCAGACTGTCTAAGAAGTTTTAGATGATTGATAGAGAAAAAGCAGACATAGATTGGACGAGGGTCTGAAGGAAGGGTGCCTGAACCTACAGGAGACTCCACAGGAAGAGGCTGTGGAGCAGAACTGGAAGGAGAAAGGTATCAGCAGGGATTAAGCCCTGAGAGGTTTGGAGACCAGTGAGAAGGGTAGGTGGAGGAGTTAACTTCTCCCTCCTTTGCATATCAGACTATTGGTGGGCTCCCAAGCTTCTGGAGAGCCTTCTGCCCACACAAGCCCAGAGACTGCTGCTGCCAATGAGCAGGGAGCTTCTTGCAGACAGGGCACCAGGCTCCCAGCTCCCCTGGGGTGCCTCCCACCCCACAGACCTGGGCCGGATGGCAGGCACCACATTGCTTCTCTACCCACCAGGCGCCTTTGTCCTGCCCAGCAGGGATTCAACGTCTCAGGTTCTGTCTTGCTCATCCCCACACAGACATTTCCCAACTCTGGCCCAGACTGCAGGAGCCACAGGGGTCCAGTGGGTCCTGGATGATCTGCGTGACTCGAGCCTGGTAATTCTGGGTGGACTGCCTCCTGGAGAGGGGGACAGACTTGACCAGAGTATGGACTTTCCTCCATCCAGACTCTTTTTCTCTCCCTCCCCTCCCCAACCCGCGGCTGCTGAAAGGCCACCACACAGAGGCTTCCACAGGGAATGGGGCTCAGACCTTTCCTTTTGGGATCCTGCAGCAGACTGAGGGGTGCTCGGACTGTGAGCTCCCTACCCACTGGCCCTCCCTGGTACTGCTTGGCCGGTGACTCCATCAGAACAGGGCATGCCCTGAGGGACATGAAACCTGCTTGGGCACCCCATGGGTGACTTGGGACCAGCATCCTTCTTCCTGTCAAGGTCAGAGATTGATACCCGGGGCCCCGAGGACAGGCCTGCAGGCCCCAGATCCTGTACACCCAGGTCTCGATTGCATTGCCTGGGGGCATAGAGGGGATATTTGTGAATTAGACTTTTGAGGTGTGGGTGGGCACCCTTCTCCCATGGGAGAGCTGTGCTCCCAGCTCAGGCCAGGATCCTGGGCAGGGAACCTCCCAGCCCATATCACAGTCATGGGGGAGCTCAGCTGGTTTGAGGTCCTGCCTGTGGCAGAGGCCTGGGAGAAATCATGGAATAGGGGAGGGTGGAAAGAAGTGAGGCCTGCTCCAGACTGCCGGATTGTGGGTCTCAGACAGCCCTGCCTCCACATGCACACTTTCTGGTTGAGGGGGGCCACTCCAGCCCCTTCCTGGCAGCTTTGCCCAGAGGCAGGTAGCAGACCTTTGACCCCTGCTAAAAGCATTTGTGGAGCTTGAGGGCAAGTTCACCAAATGCAGCCCCACCTAGCCTCACTCCCCCAGCTCACTCCTCCTCTGCTGTGGTGGAGAATAAGGACTCACCTGGAAGTTCCAGGGCCCCACCCACCACCTGGGGCATTAGAGTGCTTCTCTTGAAGACCTAGAGCTGGTCACAGGAACCAAAAATATCACTGAAGCTTGTTCCTTCTGCCAAGCAGCACCTACTGACAGGGAGGTCAATTCGCATGACCTTTACTACATTTACTGAATCATACAGGGGTGTGGTTGATTCTCACCCACAAGCACTAGGCATGTCATTATCTAACCAAAAGAAAATCTCAAATTAAGATGCAACAACTGCTCCAGATGAGAAGAAATCAGTGAAAAAACTCCAGAAGTATGAAGTATCAAAGTGAAAGGACACCCCCAAAAGAGAATACAGTTCTCTAGCAATAGATACCAATCAAAATCAGAACATTGAAATGATAGATGAAGAATTTCAAACATGGATTGTAAGGAAGCTCAATGAAATACAAGATAAAATGGAAACCCAACACAAAGAAACCACAAAAACACTGCAGGAAAAAATGAAAAATTTACTACAGAAATTGAATTATTAAAGAAAAATCAAACAGAACTTCTGGAAATGAAAAATTCATTCAAGGAATTACAAAACACAGTGGAAAGCCTTAAGAATAGGTTAGATCAGGCAGAAGAAAGAATCTCACAGCTTGAAGACAACACCTTTGAGTTAAACAAGTCAGTCAAGGAGAAAGATCTGAGAAACAAGAGGAACAAACAAAACCTACAAAAAATATGAAATTATGTAAAAAGGCCTAACATAAGAATCATAGGCATCCCTGAGGGTGAAGAAAATACACAAGGGTTGGAAAACCAACTTGAGGGAATAATTGTGGAAAATTTCCCTGGCCTTGCTAGAAATCTAGATATCCAGGTACAAGAATCTCAAAGGACTCCTGGGAGATTCATTGCAAAGAGGAAAACACCACAACACATAGCCATCAGACTGTCCAAAATAAACATGAAAGAGGCCCTTCTATTAGCCGTAAGGTGAAAGCAGCAGGTAACTTAGGAAAACCCATCAGACTAACTGCAGACTTCTCAACCGAGACCTTGCAAAGCCAGAAGGGATTTGGGCCCCATTCTCAGTCTTCACAAACAGAATAATGGCCAGCCTAGAATTTTGTATCCTGCAAAACTAAGTTCCGTATATGAGGGGGAAATAAAGACTTTCTCAGACAAGCAAACACTGAGGGAGTTTGTCAAGACAAGACCTGCCCTGCAGGAAGTACTCAGAACTGCATTATACATGGATCAGCACACTATACACCCACCAGTGTAAAATCACCCAAAAGCTGACGGTCAAAGGCCAGATACCACAATGGCTAAAGAGACAAAACAAAGCAACAAAGTTCTACTCAACAGGATGAACAGAAATACACCCCATTTATCAATTCTTTCAATACATGTGAATGGCTTCAACTTCCCACTCAAGAGACACAGGCTGGCTGAACGGATAAATACATACAAGACAAGTATCTGCTGTCTCCAGGAAATAAAAAGGACTCATTCAGACTCAAGATGAAGAGATGGAAAATAATATTCCACACAAATGGAAGCCAAAAAATAGCTGATGTATGTAGCAGTTCTCATATCAGATAACATAGTTTTCAAATCAACAAAAGTAATAAAAGACAAAGATGGTCATTGTATAATGGTAAAGGGAACAATTCAATAAGACATAACAATTCTAAGTATTTAGGCACCTAACACAGGTGAACCTAGATTCATAAAGCAAATCCTACTTGATCTAAACAAAATGATCAACAGCAGCACTGTAATAGCTGGGGACTTCAACACCCCTCTGACATTAACAGGGCAGATCCTCCAAACAGAAACAAAGAAACAATGGACTTAAACAGAACTCTAGAACAAATGGGCCTAACAGACATTTACAGAACATTCTACCCAAAAACTACTGAATATACATTTTGGTCATCAGCTCATGGGACATTCTCTAAGACTGATCACATCCTAGGCCACAAAACATGTCACAACAAATTAAAAAAAAATAGAAATTATACCATACATCTTCTCAGACCCTGATGGAATAAAATTAGAAATCAGCTCCAACAGAAACACTCATCTCTACACAAAGTCATGGAACTAAAGAACCTACTGCCTGAATGATAAGTCAAGGAGGAAATTAAGATGGAAATCAAAAGGTTCCTTGAACTAAATGAATAAAGGGGAAACAAGTTATCAAAATCTGTGGGATTACAGACAAAGCAGTCCTGAGAGAAAAATTTATAACCATAAATGCCTACATCCAAAAGACAGAAAGATCACAAATCAACAGTCTAATGAATCGTCTCAAAGAGCTGGAAAAGGATGAGCAAACCAATCCCAAGCACAGCAGAAGAAAAGAAATAACCAAGACCCAAGCAGAACTAAATGAAATTGATAACAAAAGAACTATACAGAAGACTAATGATATAAAAAGTTGGTTTCTTTGAAAAGATAAATAAAATTGACATGCCTCTTGATAGATTAACCAGAAGCAGAAAAGAAAGGACTCTAATAAGCTCAATCAGGAATGAAAAAGGAGATACTACAACTGATACCATAGAAATACAAAATATAATCTCTGAATACTATAAAAATCTCTATGCACATAAACTTGAAAACATGGAGGAAATGCACAAATTCTTAGAAACACACAGCCTCCCTAGGCTCAATCAGGAAGAAACAGAACTTCTCAACAGACCAATATCAAGTATTGAAATTGAAGGAGCAATAAAAAATCTTCCAAAAAAAAAAAAAAAGTCCCAGACCAGATGGTTTCACACTCAAATTTTACCAGACCTACAAAGAAGAACTGGTGAAATTATTCCTGCAGAAATTATTCCACAACATCGAGAAGGAAGGAATCCTCCCCAACATGTTTTATGAAGCCAAACCTTACCTTGACACCAATGCCACGAAAGGACTCAATAAAAAAAGAAAACTAGAGACCAATATCCCTTATGAATATAGATACAAAAATTCTCAATAAAATCCTAGCAAACTGAATTCAGCTGTTCATCAAAAAAATAATCCATCATGACAAAGTGGGCTTCATCCCAGAGATGCAGGGATGGTTTAACATACGCAAATATATAAACGTAATTCACCATATAAACAGAAGTAAAAACAAAGACCGTATGATCCTCTCAATAGATGCAGAAAAAGAAGTTGACAAAATTCAGCACCCTTTTATGATAAGAATTCTTAACAAAATAGTCATAACATGACTATAACAAAATAGTCATAAACTTTTTGAGGGACTTACCTCAAAAAGATAAAAGCCATATACAACAAGCCCACACACTGAATGGGGAAAAATTGAAAGCTTTCCCACTTAGAACTGGAACCAGAAAAGGTTGTCCTCTATCACCATTTTTATTCAACACAGTGCTGGAAGTCCTAGCCAGAGGCAATCACACAAGAGAAGGAAGTCAAGGCTATCTAAATGGGGGCAGAAGATGTCAAACTATCACTCTTTGCTGACAGTATGATCTTATATCTAGAAAACCCCAAAGGTTCTGCCAAGAGACTCCTGGAATTGACAAATAAATTCAGCAAAGTCACAGGTTACAAAATCAATGTACATAAATCAGTAGCATTCATATACGCCAACAAGAGTCAAGCTGAGAATCCAATCAAAGACTCAATACCTTTCACAATAGCAACAAAGAAAATAAAATACCTAGGAATATATTTAACTAAAGGGGTGAAAGACCTCTTCAGGGAGAACTACAAAACACTGAGGAAGGAAATAGCAGAGGACATAAACAGATGGAAAACCATACCATGCTCATGGATCAGCAGAATCAATATTGTTAAAATGTCTATACTACCCAAAGTGATCTATAGATTCAATGCAATCCCTATTAAAACACCAACATCATTTTTCGCAGATCTTGAAAAAATAATTCTACACTTCGTATGGAACCAGAGAAGACCCCATATAACTTAAGCAACCTTAAGCCAAAAAAAAAAAAAAAAAAAGAATTGGGAGGCATTAATTTATCAGACTTCAAGCTATACTACAAAGGCTATAGTAACCAAATCAGCATGGTGCTGGCACAAGAACAGAGACATAGACTAATGGATCAAAACAGGGACCCCAGATATAAAACCATCCTCATATAGCCATCTGATCTTTGACAAAGCAGATGAAAACATATGCTGGGGAAAGAATACCTATTCAATAAATGGTGCTGGGAAAACTGGATAGCCACACATAGAAGATTGAAACAGGACCTGCACCTGTCACAAAATCAACTCATGATGGATAACAGACTTAAACCTAAGGCGTGAAACCATAGGAATTCTAGAAGAAATTGTTGGAAAAACTCTATAGACATCGGCCTAGGCAAAGAATTCATGAAGAAGACCCCAAAAGCAATCACAGTATCAACAAAAATAAATAAATTGGACCTGATTAGATTAAAAAGTTTCTGCACAGCCAAGAAAACAATCAATAGAGCAAATAGACAACCTACAGAATGGGAGAAAATATTTGCATTCTACACATCTGATAAAGGGCTGATAACTAGAATCTATATAGAACTCAGGAAAATCGGCCAGAAAAAATGAAACCACCTCGTTAAGAAGTAGGCAAAGGACATGAACAGAAGTTTTTCAAAAGAAGATAAAATGATGGCCAACAAACATGAAAAAATGCTCAACATCTCTAATCAGCAGGGACATGCAAATCAAAACCACAATGAGATATCACCTAACCCCAGTGAGAATGGTTTTTTATCAAAAAGTCCCAAAATAATAGATGTTGGCGTGGATGCAGGGAGAAAGGAACACTTATACACTGTTGGTTGGACTGCAAACTAGTACAATCTCTATGGAAAGTAGTGTGGAGACACCTCAAAGAACTAAAAGTAAAACTACCATTTGATCCAGCAATCCCACTACTGGGTATTTACCCAAAGGAAAAAGAGACATTTTATAAAAAAGACATTTGCGCGTGAATGTTTATAGCAGCACAATTCACAATTGCAAAGATGTGGAAACAACCCAAGTGCCCATCAATACATGACTGGATTAATAAAATGTGGTATATGTATACAATGGAGTACTACTCAGCCATAAAAAATGGTGAACTAATACCTTTTTTAACAACCTGGATGGAACTAGAGACCATTCTTCTAAGTGAAGTATCGTAAGAATGGAAAAACAACCACCACATGTACTCACCATTCAATTGGTACTAACTGATCAAAATTTATGTGCACATATGGGAGTAACATTCATTGGGTGTTGGGCAGGTGAGGGGGGGAGGAGGGGATGGGTAAACTCACACCTGATGGGTGTAGTGTGCGCTGTCTGGGGGAGGGGCATGCTTGTAGCTCTGACTAGGGCGGTAAAAGGCAATTTATGTAACCAAAGCATTTGTACCCCCATAATATTCTGAAACTTAAAAAATTGAAAACAAGAATTGGCTATTGAAAAGGAGGTAGTTTTATGTTGCTACAGGAGTTCCCAGCCTCCAGTTATTTCTGGGCTTCCTAGCAGACACCTGCAAAGATGTGGTGGGTGAGGCAGTGCTAGGCATGGTTGCCATGAGTGGAACTGGGCCTCCAAAGATTTCTTTAACTAGACAGTATATCCAGTTTCCTCATTTTTTAAAGAAATGTGTCCTTATTTACTGGTTAAGATCAAGAACCATACTTTCTTCCATGATTAGATTTGGAAACAAGTTCTAGTAGCTCAGGTCACTTAGAAAACAGTAAATAAAAGTATTATATCCTAGAACAGCCCAGGACAGCCACCTTAACTCTGATGTTTCCATTCATGAAAGAGGACCACTTCTCTTATAAGACATTAGCTAGTGTGGTTGGTCCATTAATGGCCCCTCAAAGACGTCCAAGACCTGGTCCCTGGAACCTATGCATATATTGCCGTACATGGAAAAAGGGGAATTTGGAGATGTTTTTAAGGTTATGGACCTTGAGATGGGCAGATTATCCTGGATTATCTGGGAAGGCCCTTAAGGGAAAGAAGGCAGAAAAGTCAGTGAAAGAGAGACTTGGCCCAAGAAAATGCAGGAACGATGAGGCCAAAAGAAAGAATCCATGTGCTTTTGGCTGGCTCTGAAGATTTAAGGGGCCAGTGCAGGATGAGAGGGCAGTCCCTCTGACAGCCAGCAAGGAAACGAGGACCTCAGTCCTATAACTGCATAGAACTGAAGTCGGCCAACAATCCCATGAGCCTGGACACAGATTCTCCCCCAGACCTTCAGATAAGAGCCCCAGCAGGCCCTTGCTGACACCTTGATTTTAGCTTGATGTCATCTGCATTAGACTTCAGATCTACAGAACTGAGATAATAAATTTACATTCTTAAGCTGCTAATTTTGTGGTTATTTGTTATCGCAGTGATAGAAAACTAAGGTAGTATAAAATGGAAGAATGAACAATTCTTCTGGAGACATCAGAAATACACTATGCTAGCAATTTCTTAAGTGTGAGGTATAGAATCCTGGAAACTAGCTTAGAAATGGGTTGCAGAGGGTCCTTTCCGGACAGAAGTTTGAGCTGTGCCCCACAGTGGGTTGGTTCACTGTCTTTCCCACCAGGGTTTCTCTCTTTCCCAGGTAGCTGGGGAAGGGTCAGAGCATATTCTGCTGTCTAAGCCTAGAGGCCTTGTTTTCTTGATCTGATATTTTAACCTTCCCTAATTCTAAAATTCTTATCTGGGCTGGGATAGGGGAAACGATGGTTAGGGCTTCCTTGTTGAAGAATAAAGGCAGGTGAAAAATTTATTTAGGTGGGAAAAACTAAATGATGTTTGGGCTTTTCACAAAGACTATTAGCACTTAAAAGAAGTTACCAAAGCTAATCTGATGTCCTCCCTTATTTTTATCTCTAAACCTTAGATCTACCTATAAATGAAACACTACATTTTTTCAATAGTAAATATTTATTTCTTTATATATACAAAAATATTTTACCAGGAGTATGTAATCTCACAGATTGAACATTTCAATAATTTTTATTTTGGGCAGCATATGGAAATATGTGAAAAGAAAAGATTTATAGGGACAGTTTCTGAAAAATCAATACTTAATTGATTTTATTTATACAAGAACAGCAGTAATATTTCTTTTATACAAGAACTAGTAATACAATTACCTGGAAAGCAGTAGCAATTAATTTTTATTTTTAAACTTCATCAGAAACTTACTTAAGCAGCTTGTTCAGCTTTGATTTTTAGATTGCTAACAAGCATTTTGCTGTCCATTAAAAAAAAAAAAAGATTCTCTTCTACAATCACTTCAAAGACTAGAGATTTAAAAAAAAGCATGCACCTGTGTTCAAAGGAAAGCTATATCAAAACAAACTGGGGAAAAAAAGGAAGAATAAAAAATTTCCCCACACAGCAAAGTTTTCACATCAAATACTCATCAAGGGCTCTAACAGAGCTCAGCATAGCATGTAGAAAATTGCACATTTTGCTGAACTCTAGTGTTCATTCTTCTACAACAGAATCCAAGGTATCACGTCTTTAAAAAAAATCAATGTTACTGAAGAAAGAGGAGCCAGTCAGTAGTGTTTTCTAAAAGAGGATACACAGCCAAAAGAAATATTTATCTTGTATTTCAAATACACATGTGGCTGAGCTATGCCTGAAATCCGGTTCTACCTGAAAAGATGAAGGCATTTCTCATTTGGACCATGTTTACAATAACAAGCTTTAAACAAGTCTTCAAAGCAATGTTACTTATACTAGTGTCCACCTCTCTTATTTAAGATAATAAGATGAAAACGTCCTATTTTAGCTGGTAATGACTTCTGGTTTAATGTTGGTAATTTATAGCTGATAAGTTTTTAATGTTTATACTTTCTTCCTCTTTAAGTTAGTTCATTAGGTTTTCTCCAAGCTCCCAGGAAAGCCAAATTTCAGATATGGCCTATCATATTTATATATGCTGTTATTCCTGGCTTACCGTTGGCTAAAGTACAATAAACACATTTATTTCCAACATTTAAAATAAGATCTTTTGGCTTCTATTGGTAGTAACAATATCTATTGCATGGGACTCAAAGACAGTTGTTCTACAGGCAGTAAATCATTTAATCTTCCAAATTATAAGCGGCATTTACTTTAGCTACAGATGTATTCATTTAGTTTGTGCTAGAGATTAGAAAACAGTAAGGGTCGGGGGGAAAAAAAGAATTGTTGCTTCTGACCAACTTTTGTGTGTGGAGATAAATCAGATTTATCACACCAGTGCATTATTAGCCAATGATGGAGAAGCAGTTAGGAAGAGAAAGCAATAACTAAAACGGATTAATGTCTGGATTTTGAGGCTCCCTAGCTGGACCTAACTGTGAATGTTTCTTCCTATAAAGAAATAGATGCCTTTGAAACTTAATGCAGTGGGTTAAACAATAGGGCTGTAGTGATAAATTTCAGGCGTAAGGATAAAATAGGACAGCTTTAGGGAGCAAAGAGCAGAGTCTGTTCTGATGTAAAAGAGTCCTAGATTGCTCACTTAAATTTTGTTTGGTTTGTGAGTGGTCTAATAGGCCGCAAGGACTTGCTAAGGATTTGGAATTAGAATGGGATTCTAAACTAAAAGGAACCTTCTATCTAGAACCACTAAGTGAGCAGAACAGACTCTTTTAGGCTGGAACTACATCCTTGGAGCTGTTTTAAAACTGGAGGTAGGATTCCTGAATGGTATTCACCATTCGCTACATTACTTCAGAAAGAGGTACGTGTTAAAAGAACTAAAAGATAACAAAGTAGCATAATAAGGATATTCCAGTTAAGCATTTACTACACCACAGTTATAAATTACTTCCTATAATTTAAGGTGAAGACAATTAGCCCTATTTAATAAGTAAAATATTAAAAGTGAAGGGAGACATAAATTTTATCATCAGAAGTCAGAATTAGGATCTTAGCCAGTAGAAGTACACCATCTACATACAAGTGTACATAAAACTACACTTTTATCACTGGAGAATATTTTAAGAAAGTACTGCAGTGTGTTGCCAAAGTGGTGCAAAGCACGCTTCTTACCTTGGAAATGAGATGTCATCATTCTTTCACTTTTTTGTATAACAAGGACACATGTTCGATTCTGTGCATTTTTTCAAAAATCATTCCAGAACACAGAAGGTAACATGATGACTTATGGGAGATATTTAAAAAATGAATATAACTTGAAAAATGCTAGAACAAAAATGCAATTTAAAAATAACCTCACCGTAACAAATCATAGGATTGTCATCTTCCTCAGGTATACGATATATACTTACATAAAAACTGATATGATGCTAAATTATTAGCCAAAAATTTGTGAATAATATTCATTTTACTATATACAATAATCCCATTATTTAAAACACTGAATTTCTCCCAAGAACTCCAAATACATTATAAACGTCATTACGTGAATTCTCACAGCAAATCTCTTGGAATAAGATGGGAGCAGGTACCATAATCTCTAAGCCTGAATCGTATCATAAATTCATTCAAAGGTTTAAATAAGTATTTCTCAAGAGGCTTCCATCCAGAACTCTATCCATTTTCCTTAAGAAAATTAAGTCATAATAATGAATGATTATTTTCTGAGCTTAATTCCTCATATATTTTTCAGAAAGGAGATTAGTATCAGCTTCAAGGTAGAAACAGAGCCTTTTAAAACAATCTAAAAAAAAGTTTCAGAATGTCTAAGAATTGGGAGTAATTAAAAATTTTAGAACACTAGTTATGATTACATGGGTGAATATATTTAGTTTTATTATTCATGTATTTTGGGAGAATTTACATATTATACACATAGCTATATATATACATGACAACTCAAACATTTAAAAAACGAACCGCTCTCTATTAATATGTACATAAAAATTCAGGATTGCCTTTTCCATATTTAGTATAAAGATTCATTACTACAAAATTACTGGCTCTCTACCTTGTCATTTCTGGATAGTGGAGTACTGTTTCAGAAATCAAAAAAGTAAAATTTAAGTAGATTATTACTTTGACCAATTTTCAAAACTTTTATCTTCAGTATTTGCCAATTTAAAATAATTTTACCTAACCCTATGGCTATCCATATTGAAGTCAACTCCATATATGTATGACACTTGTTATACATAAAAATAAGTACCATTTAAAATTTTTAAAGCAAGAATCACCTTTTTTTGTCATTGGCATATTATGGTCAAAGCAGTTAGTATCTGGCCATAATCTATAATGTCACACTATTGTATTTTATTGCTAACTTGGATTATTATCTAAATTTGCTTTAATAATCATTTTGCTGTTCTAAAGGAAACCTCTCCTTATAAGCTACTATAAATATTATGAATTTATTAGATTCTAGAATCTAGGGTTTAGGCTGATATTGCTGTAGTCATACTGGGTTTCTGATACGATTTCTATTTTAGGAAGCTTTGTTCAGCAATTGAATAGAGCTGGCCCAAATAAAGTCCTGATGTATTTGACATTTGGTATTATCCAAATATCACACAGAAATGGAGACTGCATAATAAAGGCATGGCTGTAATGAAGATGAAAATTCTACGTGTAGGGAATTACATGCATTCCACTAGTATGGTTAAATGACTTATCCAGGACATCACCTCTATGTATTTGTACATTTGAAAATGAAAAAAAAAAAATATATATATATAAAATCTTTAGTTGTATATAGTCATGCCCTGAATGCTGAATGCGGACATTCCCCTGTCCACAAGGAACCCTCAGGCACATTAATATATTGGCACATCATGCTTCCCCAAAGCATATGCACGTTTGTGTATTTTAACTATTACCAATTGTTCAGCAGCACTTTAAGCCATTTTCTCTTCAGTATAGCTAATTATCTTAGACCTTTCGAAAAGAGAAGTTCACATTTCCTTGATCACAAATATACTCTCATTACTTAAGAAGAATCCTGGGGCCTCTGGGAATTCTTGCCCCAGCACAGCACTGCTGGTTCCTGCAGACTAAGATGGGACATGGGTTTCCAACTTGATAACTCTTTGAGATACAGTGAACTTTTAAAAATTTATTCTCTTCGGCATTGACATCTAGACTGAAATGAACTAAACTACAAAATTTCATTTTATATTAGAAGGAATCTAATGTGCATTAAGTAGTCAATCATGAATACCATTTATAATAGAAATAATTCCTTTAAGTACAGACTATTTTCTAAATAATATGTATCTTTATCTCACATGATAAGGCTAACAGTATATATGTTGTAAAAGTTATCTCTCTTGTACCAAAATGGTTGAAATATTTTGCAGATGAACTTCTTGTGCTGCTATAATTATCCTGAAGCTGTTTAAAGAGGTTCCATGCAGCAGCACGAAGGTACACTGGAGAAGACAGCATATTTCCTGAGAGTGCAGAACTGAAATTTCTGTTAAAATTTACAGTGTGTTGAAACATTAAGTCATAGGACATCACTTTGATACTGTGCTTTGATTCATGTTGCTTTGAGAAGCCAAGAATTTGGTGTAAATATATATAGTTTAAAAGCTTCCAAAGTTATTAAAAGAGTATGATCAATATTGTTACCAATTTCCTGTCCTAGAACAAGGAACATGAATTTGTGTTCTGGCTATGAAATTCTAGAATTAAAAAAAAAAACACCTATAGGTTTCCAATTTTAATAATACTGCAACTTGGGTGTTTTGTTTTATTGTGAAAAGATTTAAAACAATGTGTGAATGCTACTTATTGTCGTATATTTTCTCTTTCCTCAAAGTCCTCCCAGCTGGCATTCCATGTGACAGCTTTGGTGAGGGAAAAAACAAATTCAGCAGCCAGGTGTCTGGTGCTATCACCAGACAAAGATGACTACCAATATTTAAGCACCTAACCATTTGAAGTATGAGTACTCTTTCTATGAAAAGATAGCAGCAATATAAAGTATGGTTAATTTATGTTAATGATGAGCTACATCTCTAAATATGTTTTAAGAAGAATTTCTACCATCCAAGAATCCTAAAGGAAGATATTAACTAAGGTGAATGCAGAAATTTTTATGCCAATGCATCTAAAGGAGGAGAACTTTTCCCTCTAATCATGAAACAAAAAAGTGCATTTCTTAAGAGAAATGTAAAAAATATACAAACATTATTTAATATATTATATAATACATATATAATATACATATTATATAATGTATATATTTTGTGTGTATATATATAAAACAGCTGACAATTATTTCCCAATTTTGTAAATTGTTGAATGGATTTGGTTCTCAACACAACAAATAGAACAGGTATCCTAAGGATCACATCACATTTCAAAAAGCACACTGATCATTCACAAAAACCCCCCAAATGCAAACTTAGAGGCATCTTTAAACATCACAGAAATTTGCAGAGGCATGATACATTTGCTGACCATATCCTAATTAAAAAAAAAAAAAATGTTTAAAGCAGTAGGTTCATTTTGTCAGTTAAATTTTTGCATGTGAAAATAAATAAACTTTCTTCAAGTGTCATCTTGCTCTAAGGTTTTACAGGATAAGGCACTCTCTCAGTCTGCATGACCTTGCTTCCAGCCCCACAACTTACTGTGTACATGTTAAATTGGTTAGCATCAGCATGTCACTGCAACAAATAAAAAGAATAACCTCATAAGAGAGTGCAAGGTATTGCTCTTCAATTTTTCATTAAAGATAGAAATGAAGAGACAAAACTAATATACCTGTATAAATTAGAATGGATAGCCATACATCTCTGAAATAATGAAACTATATGAATTGAACAGACTTTTGATGTCAGATTTAAATGGTAGTAGATTAGCTATAGCACTGACATTAAAATTCTGCTTCTGTAAGAAATTCAATTAAGAAGGAAGGTCAATAACTACTATTTTCTTCTATTTAAGAGTAACTGATCCTTCACTAGTTAAATACCAAACTAAATAACAGCATTACAAAACTATTTCAAGTAGTATTCATTATCACAGTGAAAATGTGAGACCAATGTTAGAGTGAATGATTTGAAAATTCCTTTGATGAAAAAGGCAAGGGTACTAAATCAAAACATATACAAAATGCTTCAACGCATTTCTTTATGTGATATGAATAGAAAGATTATCCATAAAAAGTTAGAAAAATTAAGATAAATTATATATTAGTACACCTTCCCAACCACATTTTATATAAAAATTCAGAATAGTGTACTGCTATTTCAATCTACACAATAAAAATGCCTGGACTTGGCAGATTTCTTCTATCTGTGCATGTATTTTCTCAGTAGAAGGTTTATTTGTTGCAGTCACTTTTTAAAAGTTTAATTTTAATTGTTAACCTTACTGAGTCATCAGTAAACCCAGCTGATTGGGACCCACTGTGGTTCCATTCTCAGTTTCTCTATGGCAGTTTGTAGTTTTTCAAAGGCTCTGTCTAGATTGTCATTTACGATGATCAAATCAAAATAATGGTTGTATGCTCTCTGAATCCGTGCACTTTCATCCACTGTTTTCTTCAAGTCAGAGTCCTGTTGAACAGTTTTAAAAGGAAATGCTTGTATTATAATGCATATTTACTTGTTCAAACTCCAACTAGAAGTGAACATAAGTAGGTTACATATGTTTATTATAATTCTGATATTAATCTTCAAAATTCAATCTATAGAGTGTTAAAGAAGACGTCATTCACTGTCTGTTCATATCCTAGTCTTTCCAGCTACACTCATGTTTGCATTTATGTTTGTATCTTCTGTTTCACTGATATTAGGATAAGATTCCTAATTAAGAGACTGCTGACAATAATCTTGGGGTGAATCTAAGGTAACAAAAGAATTAGTGCAGGTGACTGGTTTATAGCTTAACATTATCATCCTTTTTGAAAGATTTTTATCTTATAGCCTGTGTAAATCATGGAACCCCATTTTGCAGTGGCTGTTAAGCTAAAAACCAAATTTGCTGCCTATTTCTAAGAAAGTCAGAGAATCTTAGAGAAGTATTTTGAAGAATAACTTTACCTGCTGCCCACCCCCCACCAAAACACACCCTCGCACACTTTTGTTTTTGTCCTAATATTTATATTTCATAAAGTAGTTCTAATCATTTTGAAATGACACAGGGACTACCTAAGTAAGTAATGGGCTCTGCGTGAGCAAGTAAAGCTTTTCATAAAATCACAAGTGTTTTGAAATTTCACTATACTTCCGCATATTCTACAAACATTTATTGAGTTCCTACTAAAATGTCTATTATGTTTCAGAATCAGTGGATATAACAATAACTAAGACAGACAGTGCTCCCACCCTTGAGTGGAGGAGACAGTTTATCTCTTATTTAACACTATTTTATGTTTATAAACAAACATAAAATAAACATAATATAAATAAACATAAAATATCACAAGTTGTAATAAGTACTATGAAAGAAACAAATCAGGCACAAAGAATTGTAAGAGATCTTCTTTAACACATTGACTGCCACACTAGAAAAAAAATTTTTTTCCTTGGGGCCACAGTGTTTTATTATGAAAATAGAATAAAAGCTTTGAAAACAAAAATGATCCTTTCTAATTTAATGAAAAATTTATTTTTTATTATTTTCTGTGAGTTATATGCAATTAAATTGTCAATATTAATTGTAACAATAAGAACATCAACATAAGATTTTCACGAACCAACTGCAGGGTTTTGCCCAGGGGGACACCCATCACATAACATGTATGCTGCAGCATGGCACCGTGGGTTGCCCGTGCGCCATGCAGCTCCCAAGGTACAGAGATGTGTGAGTTACATATGCTTCATGAAGTCCTGAGCTAAAAACTAGCATGAGTTAAATACAACTCATATGGCAGTTAATGTGTTAAATAAAGTGATTAGAAAGACACTGAGTAAATGACATTTAAGCTGAGAACTAAAGGAAAATACGAAGGTGCGCATGTGTATAGTGGGAGAAAGAACAGCAATGCAGGGAATGAGGGAAATGATCCTGGTGCATTTAAGATACTGAAAGAAGACCAGAACATATGGAGGGCTGGGAGGTGGGTAGGTCACAGAGGACCCAGATGTGATGGAAAGACATCTGTGGGTGCTGAGTGGGAACATGACATAGCACAAGTGGAAGCAGGACGGCCGATGGCATGATCCATGTCAGAGAAAAGGGCAGCCTGGATTATGATGGGGGCAGAGGAGACGGAAATGACACCAGACTAGAAATTTATTTTGGTGACAAAATCATCAGGATTAGCTTTTTACATCATCAGGATGTGAAAAGAGAGGAAAGTGAATGAATCAAGGGTAGCCTTTTGGTTTCTAGATCAAGTAAATGGGTGGCTGTAGAAGATGCACACTTGAGGGGTAGGGAGAACATAATTTTTTTTGGAAAATGAAGTATTCTACTTTGTATATGGTAAGTGTCAGATGTCTGTGAAACATCCAAGTGGAGACGTAAAGCAGGTGACTGGTTATAGGAATTGGAGCTCTGAGGTCTAGGTCAGCTGTATATAAATTATTAAAATAATGGTACATATGTAAATGATTTTGATGAAAACACGGGACAGTGTAGAGAGAGAAGGGGACTTACCACTAGGCCTTAGGGACCCTAATACTTACATTAACATTTCAGTTAATACTTTCATTGAGATTGCTAAATAAGGTTGAAACAACTAACATAGATCATAGATGTGTAAACAGGCCACAATTCAACTTGAAAGCAATTCTTACCTATTACAGTCATTAGCAATCTGATTTATTAAAAAAAAAAAAATCCTGTAACAATAATGGGTGTGTCACACAGATGGAAAAGGGATAAAGACTCTTTCTCTATGGCTATAGAGTGGTCTCCAGGTGAGGGAAAATGCAGGCAGACGACTGTATGTAATAAGCTACCATTTATGGAAGAAATGGAGGAGGGAGGACACACATACGAGCTTATATGAAAAAATAAAATAGTACAATGGCTGCCAATAACAGCTGCCTACGCGGTGGGAGGGAGCAGAGCGGAGAGGAGAGAGAAAAGCTAGACTTGTTTTTAAGATCTATGTTGGAGCTATGAAAATGTATAGAATTATTTAACAAAATTAAATTCTAATGGAAAAAAGCAATACCTAAAATCAAAAGCAAAATGAAACAAGTTGGTGGTTTGGCCACACAGAAAGGAATTATTTCAGTGACTTTAAAACAAAATAATTAATATCTAGTGGGATATATCCTAAGAACAATTAAATAAAAGCCTGAAACTGAAAACTTTTCAATAATCATATTGTTGATACTGTTACTCAGAAATTATATATGTGCGTGTGTACTTAGTTCACATACATGTAAAATAACAAATTATGTTAATATCACCCAGAACCAAGATTTTCAGCATAAGAGGAAAAAAGGCAAATACAAAGTCAACAAAGTAAAGTAAAAATAATGTAAAATTTGAATTGGAATTATCAAATTGACCTAATGATGTATGTTTTCTAAAAAAGAGAAATGTATTTTCTACCTCTAGTCACTGAAAAGGTCTAGAAACTATGTCCAACTGAGTTGAAGATACACCCTTAGTGACTATATTATCTTTAACACATTATCTGCCATGTGAGTTGTATTTAAATCATGCTAGTTTTGAGCCCAGGGCCTTGTGAAGTATATGTAACTCGCACGTCTCTTCACCTTGGGAACCACAAGAACTATTTTTCAAGTTGCATATAACTCATGCACAGAAAACAATAAAAAATAACAAACTTCTCATTAAATTAGAAAGGATCGTTTTGTTTTTGAAGTTTTTATTCTATCTTTGTAACAAACCCTGTGGCCCCAAGGAAAAGAAAAGTTTTTTCTAGTGTGGCAGTCAATGTGTTAAATACCACTTCCCACTAAAAGCAACCAGGACTTTTGCATAGCTTGTTCCAGGTCTGGGCCAGGAAATGTAGAAGAATAACCTAGAATAGCTTGTCATATCAGAAAGCAAAGAATCATCAAGACTACTGGAACTGTGTTAAAAAGACTCAGAAGCCAAGTTGAATAGGCTCCTACTAGCTGAAGACAGGACAATTTAAACATCAAAAAGAATAATAACTGACCTAAGTACACAGAGAGGAAATATTGCAATTGACTTTAAAGCACAGTGACTTGACTGTATAAACTTAGTGGGATATACTCTAAGGATAGAAAGAACTGGGGGCTGGGTGTTCACAGTAATCACACCATTGCTGGTTGTACTGATATACTCATACTGTTGATGTACAGACTGCTGTGTTTGTACTGTGGAATAAAGCAAATGAGCAATTATCTGAAATTCTAATTTTGACATTCCCAGTGTTTTAAGAACTGGGATATTCAGCTTAAGGGAAAGGAATTAGACATACAAAAGTTAATCCTGTAATCCTGAATTTGATTGGGTCATGATTTGAACAAATCAACTGTAAGAAAATTACAAATCTTGGAGAAATTCAAATATAGATTGCATATAGACGATATTAAGATGTTGCTTATTAATTTTTTGTGTATTAATAATATTATGATGTTTTAAAAGTCTTTATCTTTTATAGATAAATACTAAAGTATGGATGGCATAACATCAAAGATTTGCTTCAAAATAATTCAAGGTGAAGGAGGAAGTGGGGAGGGGTCTGATTGAAACAAGAAATGCCAGGCAGTATTGAAGCTAGGTGATGACATATGGGCGCTCATTTTTCCCTCTTGTGTGTATATTTTAAAATTAATATGAAAAAGGAGAAAGGGAGAAAAAGAACACATGTAACAGAAATTAAACACCAGAGCACCCTACTCTACCACTACCAGCAATAAACCATATGATGAACATGGTTGTTAATGGTCTTGGAGCCCAGTTACCGCATTAGTGAAATGAGAGGGTTAGATTAACACGTGTATTTTAATACTGGTCTATTTCATTTTACAAAGGGGAACTAAACTTTTTTTTTTTTTTAATAAAGTGAACAATGATTTTCAAGTAAAAGTAATACTGTTCCAAATCCTAACTACATCTAGTGAATGAATTTTTATTCTATGACACCTTATATATGTTTATTTCATAAGCATGATTAGATAAACATGCTCAAAAGAAAAGGAAAAATTTTAAAAGGAAAAGAATATTGTTAACTCACCGTCAAAAGCTTGGTAGTAATTCCCGCATCTACCACAGCCTTGTGCATGGCACGTAACGTCTCTAGCTCTGGAGCAGCGATAAATACCACGTAGGGCATAAACTCAGATGTCCTCAACACTTTCAGTGCCTGCATATAAGAATAATTATAAACCAATTTATGTAGTATAAGCACTTGAATTATGCTACCCTTTAGTATAAATCAAATTCTATCTGCCCTCTTCCTAAAGATTAAGGACATACTTTAATACCTGTCCCCCTTCTGTCCTTCTGATTCCATACAGTACTTTCCTAAAATAGTGATCCATTTATCTTGTTCTGAACTCAGTCTCAACTCCTCTTTGTTCCTCTTGAACAAAGGAAAGTATAAAACTTAATGATCTAAAAATCATCAAGAGTGATGTAAACTCTTTCTATGCCAATTGTAGAATTCTGTTAATATTAAAAAAGTAGAAATAATCTTAGTGTTAATTAATTGGAGAGTGATAAATAAATGAATATACATCCATACTTTGAAGTACTATGCAGCAACTACAAAGAACAAAAAAAGCTCTACAGTAACTGCCATGAAAAGATCTTCAAGAAATACTGTTTAATAACAATAAAAAACCCTAAAGAACCTGTATAGAATTTTTTCCATTTATGTAAAAGGAAACAAAAACAGAAAACCCATTAATTATATACTTGTATTTAAGGCATATGAAGTGACTAGAAAAACACCAAACTATTAACAATATTTATCTCTGAGAAGAGAAGTAAGGGTGGGCTGAGGATAAAGGGGTAGAAAGGGATGGGAAGAGGGACACGGAATGAGAATAGAATGAAGTGTGTATATGTGCACATGTGCACGCTCAAGGTGAGAAGAGTGACTTCAGTTTTTTTATTTTTTGAGACAGGGTCTTGCTCTGTTGCCCAGGCTGGGGTGCAGTGGCGTCATCATAGCTCACCGCAGCCTCAGACTTCTGGGCTCAAGTGATCCTCCTGCTTCAGCCTCCTGAATAGCTGGGACTATAGGTGCACGTGCCATTATTTCTATTTTTTGTAAAGACAGTGTCTCAATATGTTGCCCAGGCTGGTCATGAACTGCTACCCTCTAGAGATCCTTCCACCTCAGCCTCTCAAAACGCTAGGATATGGGCGTGAGCCACTGCTCCCAGGCAATTTTTTATTCTTTATATTGCAGCCTCGTTTGAGTTTTATTAATAAATTTAACATTTCTAAACACATGCATTTATGTATTACTTGAGCAAGTAATACATACTGAACTTCTACTGCAGATATAATCACAGTTTCTATAGCCTTTGTTGGCTAACTGACCAGAGATTTATTTAACCAGCTATGGATGCATAACAAGGCTCTCTATCATCAAAGGTAATAGAGGGAAAGAGCCACCTTCCCACCCTGACAAAGCAACCCCCCCACTTACACACACAAAAACTCCACAGGAAATGAAATGTAAAAAAAAAAATAGCTTTGGAATCTATGCAGCTTACTTGCGGGTTGACGTCCAAAATGCAAGTTCGTCCAGTTTGGACAACTTCAAGAATAGAATCAATCTTGGTTCCATAGAGATTTCCTTCATATTCCCCATGTTCCAAATACTTTCCAGCTTTAATATCTGCTTCCATCTCAGATCGTGACACAAATTTATATGCCTGGCCATCTTTTTCATCTTCTCTTGGTTTCCGTGAAGTAACTACATAAAATTAATGTTAAGAATTTGTACAAAGAAATTGTAGGGTATAAAAATTAGATGAAAATACACAGGTAGCTTAACATTTTTGCAGGGGTTGGTAAATCATAGCCTATGGCCAAATCTGACTTGCTTCCTATTTTTGTAAATAAAGTTTCACTGGACCACAGTCATGCTCATTCATTTATGTATCATCCATGTTTTTTTCCCCATTAAAATGGATTAGTAGTTGTGACAGAGTCTGTATGGCCTGCAAAGCCTAAAATATTTACTATGTAGCCCTTGAATAGAAAAGTTTTGCTGACCCTTGATTCAGAGGAATGTTTTAAGAGGTAGACCCAACATAAAATTTGTATCCAAAAATGTGCTTTTTAAAGTCATTTTGTAATTCAAAATATATTTACCTAGAAGCAAAGCCTTCAGTTAAGTTCTTAATTATGGTGAGTCTTAATAAGTGTTAGGCATGTTACCAGTGAATATCTTTTCCAACTGACCAGTACTCCCCTTTTCCTTAAGGAATCTATTATATCCTTTCTTTCCACTTTAACATTTCCCAGTTGTGTGCTCAAAAGGTGAGCAAAGTTCACCAATCTTAGATGGTAATATCAATCGTCTGAAGTGTAGTTTTATCCACAAATTAACTATCCTTTATCTTGTCTCAACCCCAAACCTTTCTTTTAGTTTCCTGTTTACTGACATTTCCAAACATTAACTGCTCTATTTTATACTTCACTGGTGGAGCTAGCCACCTCATTGTTATTATGGTCTATTAACCTCCTCTACTCTGACCTGACATATTCTTTCTGGGAGAATGACAGTGAATAGCTCAAGTCAAAATTTAGAAGTAGGGTAACTTTTTGTCTGATATTTTAGAGCTTTGAATACTTTCAGAGCCAAACAACTCTTTTGCAAGTTGGTCTGTGCTAAGAATGGATTACTACCATCTCTCAAACTGTTGCAAAAGTATACTTTCTGACAACTTTGTTAACAACTTTGAAGAAGAGAAATAATTTTTTTAAAAAATATGGAATGCTTCATGAATTTGTGTATCATCCTTGGGTGGGGGCCATGCTAATCTTCTCTGTATCATTCCAATTTTTGTATATGTGCTACTGAAGCGAGCACAAGAGAAGTAATATTTGTGTGTGTCATTTCAAGCTTAGCCTTAATCTGAGTTTGGCTGGATCAGATATGAAAAAGTACGTATTCTACTACCTAAGTACTTACAAATGTAGAACAGGTGATCAAATCATTAAGTACATAAAATAAAATGAGAAAGTAATCCAAATAAAAAGTTGACAGTGTTTTGACTATTTGTAGTAAGCATGAGATATCAAGAAAACTTTTACAAGAACAAATGAACTCAAGCTAAAAAATGAGGGTCTATCTAATTCATAAATGAGATTATACACAACAGGACTCTCTTTCCTCTCCTGTTGTTTTCTGGATCAACTTTGAAGGCGATCATCCCAAACCACTGTGAAGAGCATTTATAAAGTAAGTTCAAGAATCTTCAAGATGCTATCATGGCTTTTCATATGCAAAATTCTGTGATCTCTAAGGTTTCTGAATTACTCCCCAAAGGTGTATGATAAAACTTCCAATGTAACTTTAAACTCCCCAAATGAATGCATGCTAAGAGTTGGCTCAATATCTGTAGATAATAATTTTAAAAAGTACTGTTTTCTAGTGAAGCCCTACAATGAAACCATATATGGAAATGTGCTGCTTAACATAGATGTGCATATGCACACTTATTACCCCTATCTCTACCTCCCAATATGTTGAGGGAATCTTAATTCTCAGTGAAATGTTCTTTATAAGTGAATTTTAACTACAATCTCATTCTCTACTGAATACTTCAAAAAAATTAAAAAATAAAAATCTATATTGCAACATATTTAAACCTCTTTCCGTTCCTAGAATAGAGAAATTAGAACAGAATGGCTTGACTACAACTGATTCCTTAAGCTTATATACTGAGCAACTAAATAATGTGATTTTCTTAGAATTGAATTTTTGTGATTGATTTGCAAAATTCTAAATACTAGCAACTCTTTAAGTAATGAGGAAACAATTAACAAAGTAAGACTTCATTTGTTATTTAAGCTCAAGAGTCAAGGTTATTCTCTTCTTCTGATGGCTGAAAATATGAAAAAAAAAAGTTTAAAAAAGAGTCAATGTTAAAGAGAAAACAGGATTCATAAAGGTAGCTTATTCTCCTGGAATAACAAAGTTTTTCTATTTTATTTTAGAATCATTTTATAATATATAAGGAAAATTAAATCAGCTTAATACAATGCCAACATTTACTGCCTTTCCTATAACACTTCCCCACCCATACCACCTGACAATGTGTAGCACAACATTGTGTATCAGAAATTAGGCAAACATCACACTTAATCAGTGTTTCTTTTCTGTGCTGATTCTGAGACTTTAAGAAAAGCTAGATACTATATAAATGTCAATGATTTAAAGAAAATTATAACACACCTACATTATATAAAGAAGTGAGAGATGACTTCATGTATGGATATATGTAAATTTTTCCATATAAAAATTATGACTTGCATCTTTACTAAAAATAAAGGTCGGTTCAGAGGTAAAATAGTACATCTTTCTGGAAATTAATATGGCACTAGGAAATCAAGACGTTGAAACTTTTATATCTACCTTTTGATCTAATAATTTTACACCTCAGATTCATGTATTTACACTTTATCATCACTTTATTTGTAACAAAAATAACCCCCCCAACTACAACAGCAGTAATAGTTAAATTAAGTGTAGCATACTTATGTGCTGAAATATTAAGAAATTATTAATATTTTTTAGTGTTTTTATTGTGCTAAAATATACATAACATAAAAGTTGCCATTTTAACCATTTTTAAGTGCATAATTCAGTGGCATTAAGTACATTCACATTTTTGTATAACCATCAGCACGCACCATCCATCTCCAGAACCTTTTCATCATCCCAGCTGAAACTGTGTACTCATTAAACAACTCCCCATTAAGACCTTCCCCAGCCCCTGGTGACCACTACTCTACTTTTTTGTCTCTACAAATTTGACATATTCTAGGTACCTCATATAAGTGGAATCATACAATATTTCTCCTTTTGTATCTGGCTAATCTCACTCAGCATGTTTCAAGGTCCATTCATGTTGTACCATGTTTCATTCTTTTTTTTAAGGCTGAATAATATTCCAGTGCACATCACATTTCATTTATCCATTCCTCCATCGATGGACATTTGGGTTGTTTCTACCTTTTGACTATTATAAATAATTCTGCTATGAATGCCAGTGTGTAACTATCTGTTTGAATCCCAGCTTTCAATTCTTTTGGGTATATAACTAGGAGCTGAATTGCTGGATCACACAGTAATTCTGTGTTTAATTTTTTAAGGATACATTATACTGTTTTCCACAGCGGGTGCATCATTTTACATTTCCACCAGTAATGCATAAGGGTTCTCACATTTCCATATCTTCACCAACACTTGCTACTTTTTGTTTATTTTTTTAAAAATATAATAGCCATGCTAATGGGTATGAAGTAGTATATCCTTGTGGTTTTGATTTGCCTTGTGGGATTCCCTTGTGGCAAATTAGGGATTCCTTGTGGGAATCCCTAATGATTAACGATGTGAAGCATATTTTCATGTGTTTATTGGCTATTTTTATGCCTTTCTGGAGAAATGTTTATTTGCCCATTTTTGAATTTTTTTTTAATTGTTGAATTGTAGGATTAATGTTTACAAAGACATTTTAATGACTTGTGAGAAAAAAGCTCATGATGTTCATTCATTCATCAAATATTTTTTGGGTATATACTATGTGCCAAATCCTGTTCTAGGTGCTGGGTCTACCGAAGTGCAAAAGACAGACAAGTTCTTTGTTCTCTTGAGACATATGCCTTAATATGGAGATAAGTGAGTAATAAAATAACAAATAAGAATTTAAGTGCTAAAACATAACCACTAAGCAATGGAGAAGCTACTTTAAGTTGAATGGTCTGTGAAGGCCTCTGAGAAAATAAAACTTGAATAAAAAGTAAAATTCAAGCATGTGAAAATCTGGGAGGCAGTGTTCCAGGCAGATGAACTATCAAGAAAAAAAAAGGCATGAATAGTAAGCTTGAGAAGTTTGGAGAAAAGAAAGACTAGTATGTTAAGCAGGGGAAAAACGTATACAAATTTTACATGAACTACACAACTGTAATTCTGCAACTAAAAATTCTGTAATTAGAAGTTGTTTAAATTGTTTTCTTTATGCTTATAAATAGAATGTGAACAGGACTTTAATTGTAGTCACAGAATTTCACTCAAGTCCCAAGTGGGTGCTAGAGTGCCAAGGATCTATAGTCTCTTTTAGAGTTTAACAAAAAGTGGCCAACCTGGTCCTGCGATCATCTATCTCCTTATCTTACATATATTCAAAAAGGAGTCCCTGAGGTAATGAATCATAGGTTCAGGGGGAATGCTTTGTTTTCTTCTTCTCCTTATTCCATGATAAAATGATTCTCCCTGGAGTATTCTGAAGGCTCATGATATCATGTCATAACAATGGGGTGGCTTGTAATCTCACTGTTTAGCACAGCAAGAATGAGTTTTCTGTGGGCTAATGTATGTACGTATATATGTGTGTGTATAGCCTGCTCGAACTGTTTGGAAGGTACTCTGCACAGAAAGATAGTATGGGAAGTAGAGAATCAAGCAAAAAGAGAATATAAAGTATGGGACAGGAGCTTGAGGTGAGAACCCAAGGGGACAGCTAGAGATCGTCATACCATTGGCCAAGGAATTGCAGAGTATGGAAGTCTCTGTGGAGTCTCCACAGAACCTGCAAATAGGCCTCATTGAAGAGACAGTATTTGGACATTCATGACATAAAGGACTTTAACAGGTAAGATTTCACACGATAGCACTTTATCTCTTTTCCTTTAATCCCTATTCCTTCCCGCCCTGCTCTTGAGAAACCAGAAATAGCAGAGGAGGATGTAAAGGGAAGGTAATAAACTATACCCTACTCTTCACAATGCAGGTCCTGAACTATGGGTTGGGAATGAGCTGTAAGGAAGGGAAAAACTGTGAATTGGATGTGAGACTGAAGTTTTGAATGGGACTGGTTTTTCTAAAGAAAAATATAATCAGCCCTCTTTATCTATGGGTTCCATATCTGTGGATTCAACTAGCTGTGAGTTAAAAATATTTGGGAAAAAAAATTGTGTCTTTAATGAACATGCAGAGATTTTTCTTATTGTCATTATTCCCTAAACAATACAGTATAACAATTTATAAAGCGTTTACATTGTATTAGGTATTACAAGTAATCTAGAGATGATTTAAAGTGTATGGGAGCAGCGGTCCCTAACCTTTTTGGCACCAGGGACCAGTTTCAACTTTTCCACAGACCGGGGTGGGGGTGGGGGATGGTTTCGGGATGATTCAAGCATATTACATTTATTGTGCACTTTATTTCTATTATTATTACATAGTAATATATAATGAAATGATTATACAACTCACCATAATGCAGAATCTAATGCCACCGCTGATCTGACAGGAGGCGGAGCTCAGGCAGTGATGTGAGCGATGGGGAGAGGCTGTAAATACAGATGAAGCTTCACTCAGCTTCAGCAGCTTTGCATCACCTACCAACTGAGCATCACCCCCAGATGGGACTGTCTAGTTGCAGTAAAATAAGCTCAGGGCTCCTATTGATTCTGCATTATGGTGGGTTGTGTAATTATTTCATTATATATTATAATGTAATAATAATAGAAATAAAGTGCACAATAAATGTAATGCGCTTGAATCAGCCTCAAACCATCCCCCGCCCTGGTCCATGGAAAAACTGTCTTCCATGAAACCAGTCCCAGGTGCCAAAAAGGTTGGGGACCGCTGCTATACTACTCCATTTGTATCAGGGACTTGAGCATCCGTGAATTTTGATATCCATGAGAGGTCCTGGAACAAATCTCCAACAGATAGGAGGAACAACTATACCTGAAAGTGAGTCTTATTTGACAAAATGACACAATTCTTATAACTGAAAAGTTATAGAATCTTCCAGGGAGCTGAAGAAAAAAAAAGGGAGGACAGAAGCTCTGACAGAGCATGTATGAAGTCAGCAGTGGGTAAAACCGAGCCCTTTCCAGTGCGTGCACCAAAGAGCTCACCTGCTCAGCAAACCAGTTAGCTACTAACTGGCGAAATAACTTAGCCAAGGGACACTGAGAAATGAAATTTATCTGTGTGTTCTCACAAGGTGAGAAGGGATTTTGGAGTGCTGATAGCTGTTTCTTCAAATTTAGGAAAAGATTTTATATTAATAAATTATTGATAAATGTTAAAATTATTGGGTGAAAGTTTGTTGAGGAGGTTGTTGAGAATATTTACACAGTTTCAAAGTATCTTTAAACGGATTACTTAATTACAAATGGAAAATACCTTTTATAGTAGAGAAATCTAGCAAACTTCTAAATCTAAATCTAAATCAATAAAGTTAAAGGATAAAGCATGATTTATGTCTTTCCAATAATGCATTACCTAAACCTAATCCTGAGGAAACAATCAGGTAAATACATATTGAGGGATATTTACCATATTAATAATTACATTAAATGAACAAAAGACTCTATTTAAAAGTCAGAGATTGGCAGAATGAAGTGAAAAAAAAAAAAGATCCAACTATATGCCGTCTACAAAAGACACTTTTGATTCAGAGACATATAAACAGGCTGAAAGTAAAAGGATGGAAAAGATACACCATGCAAACAGTAACCCAAAGAGACCTAGAGTGACTATACTCATATCAGACAAAATAGACTGTATGACGAAAACATGTTATTAGAAACAAAGAACATTTTATAATGACAAAAGGGTTAACCTATCAAGAAGATGAAATGATTAGAAATATATATACATATATATATATACACACACACACACGCACACACACACACACACACACATCCCTAACAACAGAGGCCCAAAATACATGAAGTAAAACCTGATAGAATTGAAGGGAGAAATAGACAAGTCAATAATAATAGCTGGAGACTTCAATAACTCATTTTCAATAATGGATAGAACAAACAGACATGTCAACAAGAAAACAGAAGATTTGAACAACATTACAAACCAACTAGACCTAACAGATATCTATAGAACACTTTGCTCAACAATACCAAAATACACATTCTTCTTGACAGACCATAGCTAAAGCCATAAAACAACTCTCAGTGAATTAAAAGGAGTGAAATCATACAATGTTTTGACCACAATGGACTGAAATCAATAATAACAGAAGAAATTTTAGAAATTCAAAAATTTGTGGAAATTAAACAATATACTCCCAAATAACCAATGGGTCAAATAAGAAATCACAAGTGAAATTAGAAAATACTTTGAGATGGAGATGGCACTGTTGGAGAGTGAACAGTTACTGATGGAGCTGACCAGGCTCTTCCAGAGTGCTGGGTGTTGGGCAGCATGTTTATCATCTCGAGGAAGTATGACGCTTAAGCTAAACCCATTCCAAGGAAAGAATACGTGGAGAGCTTTAAGCCCTCAGACATTTGTCTTGGGAGCTACCGATGGGAAAAAGATGAGCACTGTGGTGAGCTCCAAAGAATTGAACAGTGTCAGATGCTTATTCAAACCTATTACGAGCTAACATGGATGGGCTGAAGAAGGGGGACAAAAAGAACAAGAGTAAGCAGCACAGTTAAGGGCACTGAATTTCTTGCTTTCACCAACTAACCACTGAATTGCTATTTTTCCTTTGGGTTTTACTTTTGGCCACAGAGGTAGGCTCTGATTCCCCCACAGTAACTGTTTTCATGTGAGACTGGGGTCATTTTTGAGGGCAACAGGGTAGTTATGGTAAGAAGCAAGTTTATTTTAGATCTGGCTAATTGGTCTGTGTTGCATGGTTGTATATTTCTAGATGTATGTATGCATGTTTGTTTGTTTACTTATTGACTGACTGACTGACAGACATAGCCCAAGTCATAGAAGCCTATGGGTTATAGTTTAAAAGCCTCTGTAGCCAGCTACAGAGAAATGTATCATTAAACCTATTTATTAAAAAAAAAAAGGAAAGAAAGGAAGGAAGAAAGAAGTTTGAGATGAATGAAAACAGAAACACAGCATACCAGAAATTTCAGGACACAATTAAAGCAGTGTTTAGAGGGAAATTTATAGTTATAAATGCCTCTATTAAAAAAGAAGATCTCAAATCAATAACCTAACCTTCCACCTAAAGAAACTGAAAAAAGAGCCAACTAAACCCAAAGCACAATAGAAAGAAGAAAATAATAAAGATTATAGCAAAAATTAATAAAATAGAGAATAGAAAAAAACATAGAAAAATCAACAAAAGCAAAAGTTGGTTGTTTGAAAAAAATCAACAAAATAAACCTTTAGGTAGACTGACTAAGAAAAAGGCAGATGACTCAAATTTCTAAAATCAGGAATGAAAGAGAGGATGTTACTATGAACCCTACAGAAATCCTGAAACTCATTAAAAAGAAATAGAAAATCTGAGTTGCCTTGTAACAAGAGACCAAATTAGTAATCCAAACTTTCCATAAAGAAAATATACAAATCCTTACAAAATACTAGTAAACTGAATCTAGAAGCATATAAAAAGGATTATATATCATGACCAAATGGAATTTACCACAGGAATACAAGATTAGTTCAATATATAAAAATCAGTGTAATACATCATATCAACAGACAAGAATAAAAAACAAAAATCACATGACCATCTCAATAGATAAAGAAAAAGCATTTGACAAAACCCAGTATCCTTTCTTGATAAAAAAATCAACAAAGCAGGAACAGAAGGGAACTTCTCCAACTGATAAAGGGCATCTATGGAAAACCCACAGCTAACATCACACTGAATGATGAAAGATTGAATGCTTTCTCCTTAAGATCATGAATAAGACAGGGATGCCCACTACCACTTCCATTCCACATCGCATCGCAGGTTCTAGTCAGGGCAATTAGACAAGAAAAAGACATAAATGGCACTCAGATTGGAAAGGATCTATAATTGCAGATGACGTGATTTTTGTATATAGAAAATCCTGAGGAATTGACACACACCAAAAAATTATTAGGACTAATGAGGTCAGTAAGATTAAAAGACAAAGCTAACATACAAAAATCAGTTGGATTTTTATATTCTAGCAAGGAAAAACACAAAAAGGAAATTAAGAAAACAATACTTTTGCTATATTTTGCTAAAATATTTGGGAATAAATCTGACAAAAGAAGCATAAGATTTATACACTGAAAACTACAAATATCATTAAAATAAAGACCTAAATAAATGGAAAGACATTGTGCACATGGAAGAGTTAATATTGTTAAGATGGCAACACTCCCCAAGTTGATCTACAGATTCAATACAATCCCTCCCTCTCAAAATTCCAGATGTCTTTTCTGCAGAAATTGAAAGCTTATTTTATAACTTATATAGAAATGCCAGGGACCCAGAAGAGCCAAAACAATCTTGAAAAAGAAGAACAAATTTGGGGGATTCATAATTCCTAATTTTGAAACTTATTACAAATATACAGTAATCCAGGCAATGAGGGACTGGCATAAGGACAGTTACATAGCTAATGCAACAGAATTGGGAGTCCATAAATAAATCTTCACATTTACAGTGAATCAATTTTGAAGAAGGGTGGCAAGACAATTCACTGGAGGAAAGAAATAGTCTTTTTAACAAATTGTGCTGAGACAACTGGATATCTGCAAGCAAAAGGATAAAGTTGGAACCCCTTCCTCACATTCTACACAAAATTAATGCAAAACTGATCATATAATCTAAATGTAAGAGCTAGTACTATAAAGCTCTTAGAAGAAAATACAGGCGTTAAATTTTGTGGCCTTGGGTTAGGCAAATACTTGATATATCATATTTGAGATGAGATGTCAAAAGCATGAGCAGTAAAATAAAAAGATATATGATACTGGACTTCATCAAAATGACAAACTTTTGTATATCAAAGGATACCATCAAAAACATGAAAAGTCACCAAAGAATTAGAGGAAATATTTGCAAATCATAAGTCTAATAAGGAACTTATACCCAGAATATAACATGAATTCCTCTTACAACTCAAGAAGAAAGACAAACAACCTAATCAGAAAATGGGCAATTGATCTGAATAGATATTTCTCCAAAGAAAATATATAAGTGGCCAATATGTACATGAAATGTTGCTCAACATCATCAGCCGTTAGGGAAATGTAAATCAGAACTACAACAAGATACAACTTTATACTTACTAGGATTACTAAAATCAAAAATCTGGATGACAAATGTTGGTAAGGATGTAGAGAAATTGGAAACTTCATACACTGCTTGGATTGTAAAAGGGTACATAGAGCTAATGTGGAAAAGAATATGGCAGTTCCTCAAAAGGTTAAACACAGAGTCACCATATGGCTCACAAATGCCATTCCTAGGTATATACCCAAGAGAAATATTAATAAAGCACATGTCCACACACATACTTGTTAATAGCAGTATTCATGTTAGCTAAAAAAAAGAATAATCCAAATGTCCATCAACTGATGAATAAATAAAATGTAGTACAGCCATAAAATAGAGTATCATTTAGCACTGAAAAGAAACTAAGTAGTGATACATGCTACAACATGGATAAGACTTGAAGACATCACGTTAAGTGAAGAAGTCAGTCACAGAATACAACATGCTGTATTATAGGAAGTGTCTGGAATAAGCAAATCTATTGTAACAGAAAGGTTAGTAATTGCTAGTGGCTGTACAGAGAGATGGGGTTGGTGGGAAATGGGTGCAGGGTTTCTTTTTGGGGTGATAAAGATGTAACATCTTTTGAATTTTACAATTCAGAATTTCTATTCTCAGTTAAGCAATCAATCAAATAATATAAATGGCAGAAAATATACATCTTAAATACAAAGATGTGGAAATTACACCCCATACACCATTTCTTGTGAAGTCACAAGAGGATATGCCCCAGCAAAACAAAGCGATAAACCAAGAAAGAAAAAGAATGGGATCGAGGAAAACAGCTTCCACCTAGGATAACAGCAAAGGGAAGTACCCCAGTGTTAACAGCTGCAGCCAGAATAGAGAACATGTAGACTTCATTGAAACAGGAAGACTGAGGGTTCTGGGACAGAGGGCTCCAAGAAAAAAACACGACTTACTGGATGAGTGAGTCTTTGGTTTAAAAAATAACAACAAAAAACTATACGCACATAACACATAAGCTCAGGTAAAGAGTAGAAGGAAAAAAGGAACTCTATTGCTGGGTGGGGATGGGGGGAGGGTATTCAAGAAAGTAAAATGGAATTAACTGAAAACAGAGCTATCTTTATGTTGGGAGGACAGTAAGAAAGTCAACAGATAAGGCCTAAACTGGAAAAAGCAGGAAACAGTAGAATAAAGACATTATTACAATATATGGAATACTAACCAAAAGAAATAGCAAAAAGAATGAAAAGCGACTGTTTCTGGTAAGTGAGCCAGAGGTGGAGTAGAAGAGAAGGGGTTATTTTTTCCATTATAATGTCTTTAAGAACTACTTGCTTAAAATACTGTGCACATATTAATTTAATAAAAATGAAAAATAAATTTTTTCTTTATTTCACAACTGCAGCTTTAAAATACTTTGATTACAGTGAAGTTTTTATTCTGTTAACCACTTAACTAGGATTTGCCTGAATTTAGTGATTTACAGCGCCTACAATGGAATCCAAAGCCTTACCCTGAAGGGATCATAAGCAGCAATGACTAGGTTACTCCCCCAACCACTAAGAATTTCAGCAATAACAGTACTCATTGAGAATTAAACCTCAAAACATACTGGATGAAACTAGAGAAACTCTAAAATTCATCTCAAAGAGATAGGGTGGCCTGAGACTAAGATTTGACTCGAAACAGTTTAAAGGCATTAATGTACCTCAAGGAATACCATGTTACAAGGGGGCTAGGTTAGAAATAGAAGCACAGAAAGGGGAGTTATAAAGGCAACGTTAGCCTGTCTCCTGCTTTGTTCAGGGGAGGCAGCATGTGAATCCCCACAATTAAAGGCTCATGCATCTCCAAAACAAAGACAAATATGTATTAGTCATTACAATAAGTCAGTGATATCCAATTCCTTGATCTATTCCATTCTCATCAAGCATGCTCTGACATCATTATTTGACTTTCCATGTAAATATGTAAATAGGGAAAGAATGCAAAGATCACAAAATGAGTGTTTGGTTCACTTAATGGTTATACTTCTCATCAGTATTATTTTATTTTACGGATCAGTCTTTGTGACCTTAATTAATGCTGCCTGCGGTAGAAGATTAACTCTTGATGTGCTATCAAAAATCAGGCTTGGCTGGCACAGTGGCTCACGCCTACAATCCCAGCACTTTGGGAGGCTGAGGTGGGAGGATCACTTGAGGCCAGGAGTTTGAGACCACAGGAAGACCCCATCTCTACAGAAAACAGAAAAATTAGTCGGGTGTGGTGGCACATGCCTATAGTCTCAGTTACTCAGGAGGCTGAGGCAGGAGGGTCGCTTTGAGCCCAGGAGTTTGAGGTTGCAGTGAGCTATGATGATGCCACTGCACAATCTAGCCTGGGCAACAGAACAAGACTCAGTCTCAAAAAAAAGAAAAAAAAGTCTGGCTTATGACCTTGCAGGACTGAGAGCTACAAGCCAGATCACGTAAGTTCATAAAGATATTGCCACACTGAATGTGCATGAACTTTCCCCTTTATGCTGAAATGGGTGGAAAATCCAACTTTTCAGATAGACACTGGTTGTGTAAGAAAATACTTGTGTAATTTTGCCAATTTTGCCACAATTCTTAACTCTAACATTTCTGGACTGAGTACTTTGGAGAAGCAATTGCCACAAGGCCCCAAGCCAACAGTGGGCTAAAGCACTAATTCAAGACAGCTATAGAATTGCTGAGTTTTTCAATAATTCCTACTTGTTCATTTTCATTGGCATAATCAAAACTTATTTGGGAATAACAATAATTAATAACAATAACTGTCCTCCTCCTCCATATGCTAATACTTGTGCATTCCAATTAAATAGCAAAGAAAACACAGAAAACTTACATGGCACTGTAGTTCCAAATCTGGTGGGATTCAATACTATGAACCTGTTTTTCAAGCTTCTTCGGCCCACACCTTGAGCTCCTATCAGTACTAATGTTTTTCTTTGGAACGGAGGCATTTTGGCTACCTCCTCATATATCTGGATCTCATGACGATCAAATTCTAAATGTAAAAGGAAGTGGGAAAGCATTTATTCAGTCATCTTTTACGTACACGAAGAAAATTCTGCTATTCTGTCTAGTAATGGCTTCGTTGTCTTGATAGTTAAATATCACTTCAATTGTACCCACTTAGCACAGATGTTGTTACAAATTTAGTAAAGTACCATAAATTATTTTATATCTTGATTTAAACATCTCCTTCCATTCATTTTCCCTTAAAAAATTTGTCTAACCAAGCTAAAATAATTCCCTTGCTTTATCCTTATGTATCAAATTCATTATAAAGAGGTTTCAGTGAATTTGATACATAGTTTGTCAGAAATAATTCCTTTAATATAAATAATAACATTACAGATCACTTTATATATTAATAAAAATATGTATCAAATATGAAGGACAGGAGTACAACTCGTGTAGCTGCTTAAGTAAGTTCCACACAATGAGTATGCCTGTCCAATGACATAAATGAATAAATATTGTGTGGCAAATTTGCAATTATCCGTTTGATTAATAAAATGCATATGACAACATACTCACATTTAAATATTAAGATTCTGAAATTTATGTATAAAATAAAATGTTGGATACATACTGATTTCAGTAGAAACAAATCCCAAAATTATAATCTTAGTCAATGGGAAAACTACAAATTTTCTATTTTGCAAAAAAGTCATGAGGGCATGTATTTAATGAATAATGAGGCCAAAGTAGATTGGAAATATTATATTATACTACCTATTACATTGCTGTAACTCTCACCTATAGTAATAATATTTCTTTTTTAGGTTATTATCTTAACAGCAACTCTTTCTTTAACAATTTCCTCACAGTAGATTAAACCAATATTAAGAGAGAAAAAGCCTACTTTTCCTTTCTGTATTATTTCCTTTATAGTGTGCTATTTAGTTTATTAGCAGTATAAAGGTAGCTCGGAAGTCAAGAAAGCATTTCAAAAACTGCCAATTCCTTCTGATTCAAAAAGCTGCATTTCATATTCCTATCACCCTCTATAACTGGGAAGGACACAGTAGTTTCCATTGCTTTCCTCCCTTCCCTCCTTTTTATTTATTTATTTTCATAGGGAAGGGGTACCCAATCCAGGCCTGAAGTTTTATTTTAAAATGTTTTAAAAAACTTTTTCAGGAGGGAAAAATGGCGGTCTGATAGAGTCCTCCCACCGCACCGCTCCCAGGGAAGAAGGTGAAAAACGTCATCGGCTACCTGCGAGCACGGACCACTCACTCTGAAAACAGCACTGTGAATTACAGAGAAACAACGCAGAATGCCCAGCCCAAGAAAACAGGTACAAAATTTTCACAAAGATGAGAGAACACACAGAGTATGATAGAGCCCAGAGCGCGGGAAGGATGCGCTCACCAGGTCAGCACAGCGCGACTTGACCCCCAAGCGGTTACACACCTCCCCATCCACTCAGTCAGGGACAAGCCCAGAGTTGGGGCAAAGCTGTTGCTGGAGACAGCAGGCTCTGTGGAGAGGAAGCAATTGCAAGAGCCAAACAGAACTCTCAGCTGCACTATACAGAGACCGCTCAGGGCCGGGTAGGGACTGGGCGGAGATACAGCTTCCCGGGACAGTGCGTGGGAACCCGCAGGCTGGCACCGCGCCACTAGAAGTCAGCGGGCCCGGGCCCAGGAGTTTAACGGAGAGCGGGACACGCCCTTAGGGGCTGCTGGCAATTGCCTCCATGGGCCACAGGCCTGTTGAAAAAAGCTGCGCTCCCGGGCGCAACTGGAGCCCTGCTGTGCGCCAAGCTGGCGGCGGCAGCCATCTTTAAAGCCGCCCGCCCAGAGCTGTGAGCCAGGTCTCTAGCTCCGCTCTGCCCCGGCCCGGGGGCTGGACAGCTGCATCCGTGGATTCCAGGTGGGACGAGATCCCGGAACTGTAGTGGCAGGACCTTTGTGTATTGGAAACAGTTTGCAGCTCGTCCATCTGGTCCTGCTACCCCAGGTCTGGCCTCCGACAAGTCCGCTACGGGCTGGTCCTGGTGCCCGCTCTTCAGATCCCAGCCCTCCTGTACCCCAGAGATCGGTCATTTTGAAGGTTGCTGGCTATAGTGACTCATGTGGTATAACTGCCGGTTCTCATGACAACCAAATACCTCAAGAGCCACAGGCTGAACCAGATCAGCTCCCCATAACCCTGCCCACCTCATTAGGGAATTTCGTGCCATCCAAGAGCGCTTCCAGTGGCCACTATTCCCCCCTCCCCGTGGGAACATCCCCCTGGCGGAGACTGGTGGGGATAGAGAGGCCCACCTGCCTTGCCTTGGGGTCTAGTGGTGGAAAAGGGGTGCACAATTGGAGATCCCCCTATCAGCCAGTATCACACGGAGACGCACATCAGAAGGACAGACACACGCGGCTAGATAAGCAACCTCTGAGCTGTGTAGAATTTTCTGAATTCAGCTCTGACACTGCAGCCAAAAGAAATTGTGTTTCTACCTGCACCTCAGGAGGAGCAGGGTCAAAGTAACCCCTAGGAGCTACAAGGCCCCTCCCAAAGCGCAGGGCTTTTGCATACCCCAACTGGGGGATCAGAGTCTGCCACGGACATAACAGAATACCTAGCTATTAGGGAGCTGTGGATTCATATCCTCAAGCACAATTCACTAGCGTAGAGCTCAAGCTGGGAGGACAATCTCACTACACTCCACCAGGAAGAGGAGAAGACAACAGGTCAGAGATAACCCAAGATCCACCAAACTTGCGAAAATACACCTAAGGCAATACAGGCCACTACTTCTCTCCCTGAGGGCTTAGAGACAGGGCCATAAACTACCCCTAACACCCCCAGCTCTCGACCAAGAGGCCAGATGAGAAAAAACCAGTGAAAGAACTCAGGGAACATGAAAAATCAGAGTGAAAAGTCACCCCCAAAAGAAATCATCAGTTCCTCAGCAATGGCTACCAACTCAAATGAAATGGGTAGAATGACAGAAGAGGAATTTCGTTTATGGATTATAAGAAAGCTCAATGAAATTCAAGAGAAATTGAATCCCAGCACAAAGAAACCACAAGAAAAATGCAAGAAATGAATGAAAAATTCTCCAAAGAAATAGAAATATTATGGAAAAATCAAATAGAAATTCTAGAAATGAAAGAAGCATTCAAGGATCTCCAAAACACAGTGGAAAGCCTTAAGAATAGGCTGGACCATGCAGAGGAAAGAATTTCAGAGCTAGAAGACAACTCCTATGCGCTGAATAAATCAGTCGAAGAGAAAGAACACAAAAACAAGAGGCATGAACAAAGCATACAAGAAATGTGGGATTATGTAAAGAGGCCAAACATAAGGATCATAGGCATCCCTGAGGGAGCGGAAGAAAATTCGCATGGGCTGGAAAATCTATTTGAAGGAATAATAGAGGAAAATTTCCACGGCCTAGCCAGAAATCTCGATATCCAAGTACAAGAAGCACATAGGACAACTGGGAGAGTCAACGTGAAAAGGCATTCACCACGCCACATAATTATTAGACTGACTAAAGTAAACACAAAAGAGGCACTCCTCAGAGCTGTGAGGCGAAAAGAGCAGGTAACCTACAAAGGGAAACCGATCAGATTAACTGCAGATTTCTCAGCTGAAACCTTACAAGCCAGAAGGGAATGGGGAGCCATCATCAGTCTCCTAAAACAAAACAAAGGCCAACCCAGAAGTCTGTATCCTGCCAAACTAAGCTTCTTATATGAGGGAGAAATAAAGACTTTTCCAGACAAGCAATCACTGATAGAATTTGCGAAATCCAGATCGGCCTTGCAAGAAGTGCTTAGACCTGCATTGTACACTAACCAGCACAACAGACACCCACCAATGTAAAACTACGCAAAAGCTAAAACTCCAGAACCCAGATTCCACAATGACGCAAGAGGTAAAACAAAAGACACCACCCAATAGAATAATCAGAAATTTACCCCAAATATCAATTCTCTCAATAAATGTGAATGGCTTGAATTGCCCATTGAAGAGACATAGGCCGGCTGAATGGATTAAAAAATACAAGTCAAGTATCTGTTGTCTCCAGGAAACACACCTTCCATACAAAGACGCATTCAGACTCAAGGTGAAAGGATGGAATACAATTTTCCAGGCTAATGGAAACCAAAAAAAAACGGAGTAGCCATCCTTATTTCAGATGATATAAACTTGCCAGGTTGACCAGAAGCAGAAAGGAAAGGACTCTAATAAGCTCAATTAGAAATGAAAAAGGAGAGGTCACAACTGATATCATGGAAATACAAAACATCATCTTCGAATACTACAAAAATCTCTATGCCCACAAACACGAAAATGTGGAGGAAATGGACAAATTCTTAGAAACATACTACCTCCCTAGGCTCAACCAGGAAGAAACAGAATTTCTAAACAGACCAATATCAAGCACCGAAATTGAAGCAGTAATAAAAAATCTTCCAACAAAAAAAAAGTCCTGGACCAGATGGGTTCACACCTGAATTCTACCAAGCCTACAAAGAACAACTGGTGCCTATACTGCAGAAATTATTTGAAAACATCCAGAAGGATGGAATCCTCCCAAACTCATTCTATGAAGCCAATATCACCTCGATACCAAAGCCAGGAAAGGACACAAGAAAAGAAAATTACAGACCAATATCCCTTATGAATATAGATGCAAAAATTCTCAATAAAATCCTTGCAAACCGAATTCAAATGTACATCAAAAAAATAATTCATCACAATCACGTGGGCTTCATTCCCTAGATGCAGGGATGGTTCAACATACGCAAATCTATAAATGTAATTCACCATATAAATAAAAGTAAGATCAAAGATTATATGATCCTTTCAATAGATGCAGAAAAGCAATCACAGCAGCAACAAAAATAAATACACGGGACCTGGTCAAATTAAAAAGCTTCTGCACAGCCAAGGAAACTATCACTAGAGTGAACAGACAACCTACAGAATGGGAGAACATATTTGCATGCTACACATCTGATAAAGGGCTGATAACCAGAATCTATACGGAACTTGGGAAAATCAACAAGAAAAAATCAAACAACCCTATTAAAAAATGGGCAAAGGACATGAACAGAAACTTTTCAAAAGAAGACAGAATAATGGCCAGCAAACATATAGAAAATCGCTCAACTTCTCTAATCATCAGGGAAATGCAAATCAAAACCACAATAAGATATCACTTAACTCCAGTGAGATTGGCTCATATCAAAAAATCCCCGAACAACAAATGTTGGCGGGGATGTGGACAGATAGGAACATTCATACTCTGCTGGTGGGAATGCAAATTAGTACAGCCTTTATGGAAAGTAATATGGAGGTATCTCAAAGAATTAAAAGTAGAATTACCATTTGACCCAGCAATCCCACTACTGGATATTTACCCAAAGGAAAAAAAGACATTCTGTAATAAAGATATCTGCATGCGAATGTTTATAGCAGCACAATTCACAATTGCAAAGATGTGGAAACAACCCAGGTGCCCATCAATACACGAGTGGATTAATAAAATGTGGTATATGTATAACATGGAGTATTACTCAGCAATAAAAAACAATGGTGAGTTAACACATCTGGTATTATCCTGGTTGGAGCTAGAGCCCACTCTTCAAAGCAAAGTGTCACAGGAATGGAAAAACAAGCACCACTGGTACTCACCATCAAATTGGTACTAACTGATCAACACTTACATCACACAGGGCAATAATATTCATCGGGGGGCGGGCAGGCGGGAGGGGGGTGGAGGGGATGGGCAAACTCTCACTGAATGGATGCAGGGAGCACAGTTTGGGGGATGACCACGATTGTAGCTCTGACACGGGCAGTGCATGGGCAATATATATAGCCAAAGTGTTGTACCCCCATAATATTCTGAAATTAAAAAAATAAAAATAGGAGTGTTTATAAAATTTACTAACATGTTTATCTTCTTTGCTCATCACTGTTTATCTTACTTTTTTCTCAGTTTACTTCATATTAAAATATATTGTTATTACTTAAAAAAAAACAAAGCTTTATTGAGATATAATTGACAAATAGGAATTGTGTATATTTAAGGTGTACAGCTTGATGTTTTGATATATGTATACACTGTGAATGATCACCACAATCAAGCTAATTAACATACCCATCACCTTACATAAACCATCTCTTTCTTTTTAAAAATTCTTATCTTTTTTTTTTTTTTTGAGACAAAGTCTCACTCTGTCATCCAGGCTAGAGTGCACTGGTGTTATCATAGCTCACAGCAGCCTCAAACTCCTGGGCTCCAGAGATTCTCTTGACTCAGCTTCCTAGTAGCTGGGACTACAGGCACGCATCACTACGCCTGGTTAATTTTTTCTGTTTTTAGTAGACACGGGGTCTTGCCGTTGTTCAGGCTGGTCTTGAACCCCTGAGATCAAGCAATCCTCCTGCCGCCTCAGCCTTCCAGAGTGCTAGGGTTACGGGCATGAGCCACCGTGCCCAGCCAAAAAAAAAACAACCTATCTCTCTTTAAGATTAAAAGATTTAAGAAAGAATCCTACCAGATCAGACTAAGATGTGTTTGGTCCAGTGCTATTTTTCCAAGTGTATCATGGACAATGTTATGGCAGGATACAGTTGCTATTAATCATAACTCTTTTAATATCTTCAGAAAGGCATTCACCCTTTTAGAAATGGCACATAAATTACTATTTCAAAATACTCTGAACAAATAGTTTCAATAACATCGCTCCTTAATTAACACAAACAAAAATCCTAATCAATTTAGTGTGTTGTAAACTACACTCACAAAATAAAGCACACTGGTAGTATATATTAATGTGAGGATTTAAATAATTTCTTTATATTATATTGTACCACATATCCACATGCCAGCCCCTTGCAATTGGTTACTGATCTGAATTACATTCATTTTAAATTATACATTTAGAGTTTATGCCACACTAATAATATGAAGCTACTTCACTCGGACTTCTCAAAAAGTATTTAAAACCTACCTGCATTTCTGGTTGTGAGATACATCATCTTTTTCTTTTTTTTGCTACTTATAGTTCCACAAAAAGGTCCTGAAGGATGACAAGACAAATATAATTTAAACAGTATGCAGAATATGAAAGAACCTCCCTGCGGTACTCTATAGGGGTGGGAGAATTATCTTCCCAATGTTGCATCCTAGGAAGCAAAAGGGGATGGGGGTGAGTTAAGCCACAGAATTTTGAAACTCTACCAGCAGGTGGCAGAAAGGTATCGAAAAGATTATTTTTGAGAGATACGATAAAGCAGATGGGGGGGATTAACTCTAGATATATATTTTTAATAAATTCATTTGTTTATTCAGACAAAAGAGGCAAAGAAAGGTGGTCACAAAGGACTGCTTGTTACTTATTGTGTTGAGCTCATCACCTGAATTGTCCCAGTCTCTTCTAACAAATGCCTTTCTCTTCTCTTCCAGGAACTGGCTTGGAATGAGACCAGCGCTTCCTCCCTCTTTTACATGGCTAGCCTAGAATCAAATTAATGAATTGTATATCTCAGTGACCAAAATTTGAGACCATATTCTAATAAGTAAGACAAGCAGTGGTCAGTAAAAAAAATGTCACATTTGCTTTAAAAAAACAACCTTGAGATTTAAATCCATGGCATTGTCAGTCAAGATACTTAAACACTTCGGCATTGACGAATCAACTGGCACCTACAATTCTTCATATCTGTCATGTGGTAGTGAAATTTGGGAACCAAAATACAGAGGTATATGGGTACTTTAAATTACTAAAACTTTTTATTTATAATACTAATTTAGTCAAAAAAGGGAAAGAAATAAATACTATTCTATAGTGAGATGTGTTTACAGGCCATTTCACCTAGCACATTTTAGTAAGACATTTATTATCAACCTTGATCCTACCATATTGGTATTTCCTAAGGCCAAATCAATGAAATGGAAACAATATTGGGAATATAGAGGATAAATTTTAATTCATGCTACCAGGAATCTGAATATCCTGAGAGGTTGTAAATTTGAAATGGGTAAAACTTCACCAAATGTAAACAAACAAAAAAACAGTTTAAAAAACTAACTTTTAAAATAAAATCCAAAGGGAAATATTTTAAAATAGTGGTTGGAAAACTGGCTGCTAGTGGCTTGTCTCACAAAGTCAGTGTCTTTATCCTTACAACTAGCATAGAAAATCTGGTATCATTTTTAGAATTAAAAATCCTGAAAACAGAATTAAAGTAATGGACTATCAAAATGCAGGAAGAGATTGAGATAATGGTAACAGGATTAGAACAAAAAAATAAGAGATGAAAAAGAGAAAAAAGAGGGAAAATTAGAAAAGTTCAATAAGGGAAGCAGCCGCAGAAAGCAGATTTTAAAAATAAGGGTCCTAAAAAATTCAGTAGAAACCTCTTGAACTCATAGATTCTGTTTAATTTACCCATTTCTTAGTTGTCTCACCACATAGTGCACTTATACATAATAATGTCTTAATTTAAATTTAAAGACACATTAGTAAGATTATTCTCATTCTGTGATTCATTTCCCCTTAGAAGTCAATTTCATTTATTAGAGCTAATGTGAGTTACTAATATCTCAGTTAATTTTAGAGTTTGGTGCTAAGCCCTGGGTTAGCACCAAATTCCTTGTTTTTTAACGAGACTTTCCTCTTACTCCTTGTTTTTTAATGAGACTCTCATTTGCTCTGATAGTTTAGGGATTTCAGACTTTCTGATTTGTCAGTTTTTCCAGTTCTGAATACTGTGGTTGTTAGCTGATATAAACAATTACAAAAACAGACTTATTACTGCTGCTAGAGATTTCTGAAAGCTGTATTAGGAGAAAGGAAAAACAGCACCATCACACAGATCTTACGGGAAAATGGAGGGAGGGAAAAATACAGTAACAACACACATCTCTTTCCATATATACAGATTTTAATCCAAAACCAAACAAAACCTATAGAGCAAACCTTCATTTCTCAACAACTGAGAATAGGTGAGCAAAAAGATTTAAGACCTTAAGAAATCATGCTTTTCTTGCCATGATCATACATGAGAGGTAGAGGAGGACAAGAGAACAACTACTATATCTATAATAAAAAATCTCTTGTTAAAACAAACAAAAACAAACACTGAAAAGGGATGACACCAAGTGAGTTCTTCTCACCCAATAGGATATTTTAATACAATCACTCATGTGAAAGAACCAACTGGTCTAAACCAATGGGACTGTACCATAGGCTGGTAATTATGCACTCATTAACAGCTACTCATAAATTCCCTCTCAATTTGGTCTTATGTCCACAAATTAGTAGCCATAAAGCAGGAGCTGTTGATATGGGGAACATCATGGGAGCAAATGCTAATACTAACACAAATGCTAATATTCTTCCTGAATATTCAGATACTGGCCAAATCTAAGATTAAAAGTAGAAAAGCAGTGGAGGAAATTTTGAGAAGCTTACTAACCTGCCACCAATTTGGATCTTCTCTGTTTACAATCTGAAGAATTTCTCCTTTGGAAAACTTCAATCCTGCTTCTTTACAGGGTATCAGGTTATCATTATATGGATTATAATCAAAATGACACTTCACAAATACCTAAAACACATAACACAATTAAAAATACTATACATGTATCATTTGCCCCTGGATTTTTATAGTCCTTTTCAAACTACTGTGATTTAATTGTAACTGCAATATATTTAGTACTTCAGATAAGGAAATTTTCTCTCATGAATAAACATCAAGTTATTAGAATATTAATAATTTGGTATCAGAAAAATAAGAAATAAACATTATATTAAAATTTCATTTCTATTTTAACATCTAATCTTAAATCAACAAAAGAGTTTGAGAATCATTCTCTTCCACCATTCTTCCGCTTTCCTCTAATCTTTTCACTTGATTTTCCAACCAACACAGCATAATTCTTAATGTAGGTAAATGCTACACTCCAATTGACATCCTGATCATATGCAGCTGATTTAAGGAATATATTTCAGATGTATTAGAACCAACTTTGTGAAAGGGCCCTGAGACTAAAATTAAACAACAAAAGTTCATGTTGAAGTCAGACCTGAAATACACTTGGTAGCTTTAGAAAAAATTAAAACCCAACTTTCATCCCTGGTAATGTTTTTAATCATACAGATTTACATTGGCCAGAACGAATGTGGAAAATACTTTTTCAGAATTATCTTGCTCTGATTTACATGCTTACCTTAAATTTAAATGATCAGCATTAATAAGACAAATACTGAAAAAGCCTTGAAATTATTTTCTAATTTAAATTTATTTACATATACACATTTCTTCTAAATTTATTAATAAAAGTATGTCAGTTACCAATGTTAGTTATAATCTCCAATATTTGGAATATTTTGCTTATTTGCTACATTTGAATTCTAATAGTTAAGCATTTTTACTATTTACTGGCAAGTTCAGACCAACTGCTTTCTTAAAACAGACTTGTTTTATACATATTTACAGAAATTCATATTTTATCTTCTAAAAAATTGCCTTAGCATGAATCAGCATGCAAACTTTAATAAGAAAGCACATAATCCAGTCAAAATAACAACGTTATTTCTCTATTTATCATATTCCTATAACCAAACAAGATATTCAAATGATACAAAGTAGATACATTATGTTATTATTGTGGTAAAAAAGTAATGTGATTGATGCATACTAAAATAATTTTAAAATAACTAAATTTGGGAACATATGATAAAATCTTAGTCATTTATGATTAGATGATCTTGACAGAAAGCATTCAGAACATTTCAAAAACTTTGGTAAAGCCAAATATTAATGCTTAAAAATCAGTAAGCCAGTAATTTTTTTCCTGATAAACAATTTTAGATCTAAAAAGCAAGCATACAAACAATATTAAGGTTGCTAAAATGTGATAACTGGCTAACTTGACAATGGCATGCAGCTCAATGTGTTGGCAATGGAAAAGAAACCAAAACAATTAAGTTCGATCAAGGTAAATTTAGTTGGCTGATAAGACAGAAAAACGGAGTACCAGAGAATGTTCTGGAATGACATCATACCTGATGGACGTGTGCTGGATGCCTCGCCATATAGATGCAACTCTAAAAATATATTTTTTAACTGCATAAATAAAGCCAGACTTTTAAGTTATAATAAATTAACAAAATATAAACAAACTACTGGCCCATTTTCTTACTTCATTCATTTGGTAAAGCAACTACCTCCCTAATTAATTGTCCATAGGGTATAATACCTGTAAATTATAAATGATAGAAGCAAAAAATTAAGAGGTATTTGAGATGAGGGTGAGAAAAAGAATTGGTATGCCCAGTTATAAAAATACCTACTTACGTCTTCTCAAGAAAGGTGCATTGAATGAAGAACAGTAAAAGCACTCTTATCATCTAACCATGAATGTGTTTATCATTCTTATGTGTGGGACAGAATATATTTTGTAACCATAACTCAGACTTTATAAGATAGTCCAAATTTCAAATATTTGTTCCCCCACACCCATCAAATTATTCTGCAAATGCCATTGTTTGTGGAATACAAAGCACTTCTTTCAAAGGTAAAAGATTTCTAGAAGAAATAATTCTTATTTTTTCATTTGCCAACCTAATTTTGGAACATTACTCTTATGCTCAAAAAGTCAGATTAACCTAATTTTACTTTGAACTTTGAAAATTTGTCTGAAAAATCAATTAACCCAACCTTTGATCTAAGCATTTTGTAATGATCTTAAAACCATTAAAGACTTGACTAGATTTAGTATAATTATATTTATTAGATGCATTTTAAAGTGCTTCACTAATAGGCTATGGATGTTAACTGTTCATTCACTATTAAGAAGTTACTAAACACCACTACTAAAATATTTCCGTTACATATTCTTTCTAAAAGAAAGAACTGAATGACTAACAACTTTCAGTAGACAGAATAGAGAAAAGGAAGTACAAATGGCTTTTAAACATAGGAGATACTCAACCTTACTCAGAGTAGAAATACAAATTAAAAACATGTTATGATAGGTTAGCAGAAATCCCAATATTTGATAAGATTCTCTAAAAAGGACTGTGGATTAATAGGCATTTCCCTAACAAGCCTATGGAAGACTGACTCAACCCCTTGGGAGGACAATTTGGCAATAGCTTTCTGGAAATGTATTCAACAGCTATATTACTCAGATACATTCAAAATGACTTATACACAGACTATTAACTACTGAATTATTCCTAATAGTAAAAGATTGGAAGCAACCTAACTGTTTAACAGCAGGAAACTGGTTAAACAATTGGTGGTAAGTCTAAGTAATGTAGCACTATCTAGGTTAAAAAAGGGTGTGTGTGTGTCAAGAGGCAGCCTTAGCAATAAGTAAACTTGCCTCAAGATACATGGTTAAGTAAAAAAATAGGGTTCAAAATAGTACATATGCTATGGAATCTTTTCATGAAAAAAGAAGTGGAAAGGGAATAAGAATATGTAATTTTTATTTACTTGCAAATGAATGAAGAAACTTTGGAAAGATAAATAGCATGGTTTCTTATGGGAGAGGGAGTGAGGACTAAGTTGGTAGTGGAAAGGATTCAGAGGGAGACTTCAACTGAATATTCATGTTTTTTTTGATTTTTGAACCCTGGGAATTATTCACCTATTTAAAAATTAAATTTCTAAGGTAATAAAAGTAAAGTTAAAATGACTCCTATTTTGACTTAGATGAAGTAACAGGGACCTTCTAACCTGAAACAACTGAAAAACTGGACAAAATATATGAAACAACATCTTTCAAGATGTCCACAATCAGGCAATGAAGACAGCGATCCCTAAAAGATGGAAACAAACAAGAGGAGCTGCACAACTGCCCCAGCTAACTGCACAGAGAAAGTTTCCAGGTTGCAACCCAGGAAGGGAAAATCTAGGTGGAGCCTGGTGGTTTCCAAGCTGAGCAGATGAGCTGGGACACGAGGGATATCAGGGTGGCTACAATATGAGGAGCAGAGTGTCAGTGAGGAAAGACTGCACAGAGACAGGGCCTCTGGTCTTCAGCTGAGTACTAGTCAGTGCGTTTGTATGAGGAAGCTACCTGAGCCCTCTCTCTTTGCAGCTCCTTCTTCACTGATGGTAAATTATCATTTGAAAGCATTATAGCGAACAATAACAGGAGGTTGTATGGGTCAAGAATAGTTTCTGTTCTCACCAGGCTGAGTGGAAAAATGCTTATAATTCATGAGACATTGGGCAGAGTACTTAGAAGGGTTATACCCTAGACTACCCTGCTCTGGTTGCACCTAACAAAACCTCAAAAGCAAGATTTGAAAGAACCAAACTACTCCCAAGTAATTTAACTATATTCTAGAACAGAGCTTAAAAATATTTCTAATACAAAAATACCCCACACTCAAGAAGGTAAAATTCATAATGCCTGGCAGCCAATCAAAAACGGCCAGGCATGCAATGAAGAAAGAAAATACAACCTATAATGAGGAGAAAAATCAATTAAGAGTGACCCAGAAATGACAAATATGATAGAATTAGTAGATAAGGACATTACAATAATTATTTTAACTTTACATATTGTATTTGTATGTTCAAGAAGCTAGGGGAAGGATTGTGCATGTCAAGTAGACACACGGCAGATTGAAAAAAAAAAGGAACCAATATGAACTTCTACAAATGAATACCAAAATGTCTGAGATAAAAATACATCAGGTGTGATTAACAGATTAGACTTTGCAGGTGATTAGTAAACTTGAAGAAATAGCAATAGAAACTATCCAACATGAAAAACATGGAGGAAAAAGACAGAAATAAATGAACTCATCAGTGAACTGTGGGACAACTTCAAGGAACCTAATATACATGTGATTGAAGTTACCAAAGGACAAGATAAACAGAGGGATAGGAAAAAATATTTGAAGAAACTGCCATAAAAATTTTTCCAAATTTGATGAAGGAAATTTTTTTCAATAAACCAAGATGAAAAAATTTTTATATATGCAAAAAAAGCCTTCAATCCTTTTCTCACATCCTATATAAAAATTAACACACAGTAAATGGATCATAGACCCAGATATAAAGCATAGAAATATAAAAATTGTAAAAGAAAATATAGGGGAAAATCTTTAAGACCTTGGGTTCTACAAGGATTTCTTGCACAAAACAACAAAAGCGTGATTCATAAAAAAAAAACAATTGATAAATTGGATTTCATCAAAACTAAGAACTTCCACTCTTTGAATGACACTGTTAAGAGAATGAAAAGACGAGACTGGAAGAGTCTGGGCAAATCCCAATTCTGATGAAGCACTTGATCCAGAATATATAAAGGATGCTCAAAACTAAATAAGAAAACTGACAATTGAATAGAAAATGGACAAAAGATTTGAAGACACTTCACCAAAGTGGACACAAGTATGGTAAATAAGTACAAGAAATGATGTTCAATATAATTAGTAATTAGGAAAATGCAAATTAAAATCACAATGAGATACTAATATATACCTATTAGAATGACTAAAACTAAAAAGACTGATCATACCAAATGTTGGCAAAGATGTGGAATAATTGAAAATCTCATACAGTGCTGGTGGGAATGTAAGTTGGCACACTCACTTTTGAAAACAGTTTGGTCATTTCTTCAAAAGTTCAGCATATACCTACCACATGATCCAATCCCTCAACTCCTAGGTATTTACCCAAGAGACTTACATGTAAATGTGCACAGCAGCTTTGTTTATAATAGCCCCAAACTGGTAACAACAAAAAATGTTCATCTGCCAGTTAATGGATGAACAAACTGTCGTATAGCAATGGAATACTACTTGTCAATAAAAAGGAATTAACTATCAATACACAAAATAACACAGATGAATCCCAAATAATTACGCTGAATGAAAGAAGGCAGATCAAAAAAACAAAACAAACTCCAAAAGAGTACATCTATGATTCCATTTACATAAAATTCTGGAAAATGCAAACTAATCCAGAGTGGCAGAAAGCAAAGCAGTAGTTGCCTGGGGAGGCGGGCAGAGAGAGCAGGAGGGAAGGATTAGAAGTAGATACAAGGGCACTTCTGGGGTGACAGATATGCTCATTAACTCAACTGTATTGGTGATCTCATGAGTGTGTGTGTATGTCCACATTTATCGAATTGTTCACTTTAAATATGTTATTTATATAAGCTTTAAAAATATCTGAAAGATATTTTTAAAAGGAAAAAATAGTAAAAGTATTGAGCAAATAAATATTGCACAGAAATATGCTGTGCTCATGCAAACAACAATAATTAGTGGGAGAAAAGAAAAAAAATGGGTGAAATGGCTGGAGAAACAGCTCCACCATGACCCTGATGTTAAATCAGAAGGTGGCTAGTAACTTGTTTGGGCATATGTTGGCTAAACATGGCGCAAATGTTGCTTACAGAACCTAGGTCTCCAGCCATAGTTCGAGACCAACCGAATCTGCACATCAGAGAGATTGACAAGATGGTGAACAAAGCGATCATCATTGCTATGAGGTTCTCGATGACAATAGCTGAGATGATCAAGAAAGGAAGTTCTTTTTCTAGAGATTTTCACAGGTATGAACTTGGCTTACTTAGTTAAATATACAGACACATGCACATTTTGAGAATAGCAAGAAGACTAGACTATCTGGTTAAAAAAGTTTTGAGGAGCAATTCACATTCCTACTTGGTAAATATCCATCTGGGGGCCATAAATTTAAGGCTCAGTTAGTCAAATAAAAAATTTTATTAAAAAATCTATTAACTAGGCTGTTCAGAATAATACTAACCATAATTCTTAAATTTATATCACACCTGAGACATTGGTTCATGCAAGGACTGCTTTTATTTATTTATTTAGTTTTAATAATTTAATAAACAGCCATGGACCTGCCACCCAAAACCAAAGCTAGAATGAACCCTGCTTGGTGCCCCTGTCCTCATTCCATCCCATCCCATCACCCTGGCTTCCCCAACCAAGGCACCTTTCACCCTGGATCTTGTGTTTACAAACTCTTTGCTTTTCATTTTGCATATAGTTTTTATTGCATCTATATGTATTCTTTAAAATTATGTACTTATAGTTTCATGCTATTTGCATGTAATCTTTGGGGGTTTACATACTTGTTAACATGTTTCCAGCTATACCTATGTAAGAATTGCTCTAGGAAATTATTGCATCTTGACATATGTGAACTTCAACTCTAAAAGATATTACTAAACTTTTTTCCCCTCAATGTGCTTATATCAACTTACACTGCCACCAGCAATGTAGAAGAGATGCTGTAGATTCACAGCTATAATTTTTGCCATCTGAATGGTATACAATAGGATCTCACATAGTGATTTTTAATATATCTTCATATATTTATTGACCACATGTCTCCTTTTACTTGATTTTTCTACGTAGAGTGAAACAGGAAAACACTTTCAAATAGTATCCCCACGAACAACCGATTTCCCCCTGTTCATCAAATCACTTCTCCTTTTCTCATTGAAAGACATATCTCATCATATATCGAAGTAATATGTATGTGTAGGCCTCTTTCTGAGCTCTCTAGTCCATTGATCATGCTATTTCCACGCCAACACCACGGTATCTTAATTCCTACACATTAATCGCACCCAATCTGTGGTGGGGAACCTGTGGCCCTCCAGATCCCCAAGTGCAGCCCCTCAACCGAATCCAAACTTCACAGAACAAATGCTTTCTTTATTAAAAGGATCTGTTCTGTAAAATTTAGATTCAGTCAAAAGGCCTCACTCAAGGATCCAGAAGGCCACATGTGGCCCCAGGGCCACAGGTTCCTCACCAATCAAATTCTATGAAAAATCTTGTCCATTGAATGTACAAGTCAATCTGAGGAAAACTGACATCTTCACAATATTGTCTTCTTGTCCATGAACATGATATATCTGTTTGCTTAGATCGTCTTTATAATTCTTTTGTGTAAAGGTCCTGAATTTTTTTATTAGATTTATTCCTAGACATAAATGACATTCTCTGACTTCATTGTAAATGGTGTCTTAGTTATATTTCTAAATGTTTGCTGATGACATATAGAAATGAAATTGACTTTTGTATACTAATCTTATTTTCAAGTACCTTGCTAAACTCCATTATTTCTAATAATTTGTAGTTTTGGGGGAGTTTCCTATGCAAAAACTCTTATTTGTAAATAAGTAGTTTTATTTCCTCCTTTCCAAACCTTTTGCTTCTATAATTTATTTTTGTTGTATTGTGCTTATGGAACCTTTAAGAAAATATTGAATAGAAGTGGTGCTAGTGAACATCCTCCTCTAGTTCCTAATTGTTTTTTTTTTTAACTATAACAAAGGCCTTATTTATCTTTGTTTTGAACTTTACTTTCTGGCTTCTTTGGCTTAATTAATTATAAACAAATAATTGTGTATAAGCAATAATTAAAAAGTAGCAGTGTCCTAGGGCCTTGGAATTTAAAATATTACAGATCTACATTTCATCATATCCTAAACAAAAATTTTAAAAGCAGTCAAAATTCTTGAAATTTTATTATTATTTTTTAGAAGTTGAACCAATTCAGTTTGTCTCATTGTTGGACGCTTCATCAAAATTCTGAACAAGATCACCCTCCTCCCCAATAGCAAGTGGTACTTTTCCATCCAGCTTCTGCCAGTGTCCTTAAGTTGTTTTGACACCAAGCTGGTTTAAGATGCTGGATAGCATTTCTGTCAGCTGCTTTGTCTCAGCATGGCTGGTAATGAGGAAAGTGCTGCCAGAGATGTCTGAATATTGGGACTATAAAAGTGGACAACCATTCCCTGGTTTGCAAACATACTTACCTCTTTAATATCAAAGATACTGCTTATTCCTAATTTATTTAAGGAGGAGAACTAATGATTTTTATTATCTGTGGTACCAGGTAATGTATGTTATATTATCTGAGGGCAGTTCCTTTTTAGCAATGCACAATTGTGCCTGAAGTTTGGCAAGTTTCTCTTGGTTTATGATGGGTTCTTTCATTTTGTTTGGGGTGAAAAATGGAGCTTCATGGGGTACTGGGGTTGGCACTCAAGAGGTCTCAGGCAGACCAGCTGAGAGTCCAGTTTCTGATTTTAAAGGGAAAGCTTCTGACATTCAACTATTCAGAATAATGTTTGTTCTCGTTTTTTTTTTTTTAATAAAGGAGATTCCCTTCTGTTCCTAACTTACTAATCTTTAAAAAAAATCATGACTAGGTATTGAATTTTACCAAATTCTCTATTGAAGTTATTCCCTTTCAAACTGTTAATGTGTTTAGTTACATATATGGATTTTCTAATGTGCAACTCTCCTGGCATACCTGGGATAAATCCAATTGAACACATTGTATTATCTTTTTTACATACACAATTAAATTTGCTTTGCTTCTATTTTCTTGAAAATTTTTACACGTATATCCTTAAGTGAAATAGACCTGTAATTTATTTCTTTTAACGTTTTTGGTGTCCTCATTCATGCTGGCCTCAAAGAATGAGCAAGAGAGAATTCCCGTCAGTTTGACCTTAACGAATGGAATTATAACTAGCCTCTGGGAACCTTACCTATATGTAAGTTGAAGAACTTCAGAAATGGCTACAACTTCTAACTCACCTTAGTCTTCAAGTTTAAATAAAAATATAGATCTTTATGTCCCATAAAAGATTTTGGACTTTTAGCAAGCACCTCAAATGATTCTGATAAAGATGATCTACTGACCATGTTTTGAAAAACACTGCCCTGGTAGGGAAAGTCCCTGGCTTCCATCTGCTCTCACAGCAATCCAGAGCTGAGACACGCTCCAGAGCATTGCACGGTGGCGCTTCTAGTGAAAGCACTGAAGAGGCTAAATACCTTTGCTTCCCCATAGCATCTCTTGGTAGGATGCCCATGGTTTGTGGGCAGTCCTGGTTCATGCCTATTATTCCAGCATAATGAGTAATAGTTCCCCTTTTCATTTAAAAAAGTCTCAATTTGGCTATGTCTTAGCCCTCTTTTGGAAGCCTTCATGTTTCAGTCTCTTTTCTTGCTCATGGGAAACCAGATGGGCCTGAGACTGACTCAGGCTTATATGACCTCTTCTCCCTATTCCATCCCCTCCCCAGCTCTCAATGCTAAGTCAAAGCCAGAGTTTGAGAGGGTAAGGAATGAGGAAAATTTATGCTTAAATGAAGGCTAAATATCCTTACATTTCATGGTATTCAGTTCACCATGTACAAAATCTAAAAGAATCTGGGCCAAAGCCCTAGCTATTAATATTACAAAAATTTATTTTGCCTGTAAAAGTCCACATAGCCAGGGCAAGCTATAAGAATTCTGGAAATTGGACCACAGAAGGGAAAAAAAATCTTCATATCACAACACATAATAATAAATAAATCTTAGATTTTACCCCTCCAATCTAGTCAGGCCCAAGGCAGGTCTCAAGTTGTCACAAATGGAAAGGTGCCAAATGAAGAATAAAGGTGGTCTGAGAGGTACTAGTGATATGAGATGTCTAAGCTCTAATATTTTTTTTCATAATTCTTTTCCTTGAGGACCAGGTCTCTACCCTCATTTCAAACAAAGTTCATTACAAGCCTATTTATTTTCAGAAGTCCAATTTACACGCTAATATTCATGACTAAATAACCTATCCTATCTTCTAAGAAACAGTTTAAAACAAGTATTCAATGAATGTTATTTCAAAGAACTGTACGGAAACATAAAAACTAGGCTTTTAAACTCTCATATTAACAATATGAAAATAAGATACACTGGCGGTGTCTTATGTGAGAAAACTTGTAATTTCACTCATACATCAAACAATAAATTTCTGGAATAAAGCGGAATATTAGAGGTATCTATTTCTACATTATCTAGGCTTGAAAACTCTCTTCAGTTCCAACACGCCTACCACATTTTCAATTCTTCCTTTGCAATTCCTTTCTTACTTTCTCTTTCGTTACAGTTCCATGATTCCATCGCTGCCTCACCACCAGTGTCACAATAGCAATAGCAGCTGCCTGTTGAGCACCCACTGTGTGCCAGGTGTGGCCATGGGAACTCTACATAACTAGCTCATTTAATGCTCACAATGATCTTCTGAGAAAAGAAATATTATCCCTAACTATATAGATGAGAAAAATGAAGCACAGAGAAGGTAAGCTGATAAGTGGCAGTACTGGTATTTGAACCCAAACAGTCATCTCACCATTCATTAGAGCTGTCGTAAGTCACCTCACACCTTCGCAAATCTGCTACCTGGTTACATGATCCCATCTCCCTTTTTTGTGAAATCCACTCAACATATCTCCCTTTTTTGTGAAATCCACTCAACATAATGAGTTTAGATGATCTCTATCATTAAAACATTCCCCTGTTCAATTATCTATTGTACCTAAAGTTAGTTATAAAATACAGATGAAGTGTGTGCAAACCAGGTGGCCAAGATTTTCTTTAATCTGTATCCATCCCCCTTTCTGGCCTTGTTCTTCATTTAGCCCACCACGTGAACACTAAGCTGGAAGTGATCTGGGCTGCATTCTTATCCTCTCACAGGGCCTAAAACAATGCCTGGGACATAACAGCTGTCAAAAATGTTTGCTAGATTGGCTCTTCTGATACCTAGCTTTAGGTTACTGTAATGCCAGGGTTCATGGTGTTCACAAAGAAATTTCCTTCCTACTTCCTTTATAATAGTAAGATAGTGTTAATTGTTTAAAAATCCAAAAACTCACCCATGACAAAATAAGGCAATTCAGAATAATTAAATCAGACAATTGTTTTTCTTTTTTTTTTTAACAAAATAGTAGCAACTGGTGGTTATATCCAACGGTGTGATTAAAGAAATAAAAATATTCCTAATATTACCAAAAATTTTATTACTAACCTGTTGAGGAGTTATTGTATCTCTATAACTTGGTAAAATTTTTAGGGTGACACTTCCACTAATATTTTTCAGTAATTCTTGTAATTCCTTTGGATTGTTTCCAACCTCATGGCCGTTAACTTCTTTAATGATATCTCCCACATGAAGTAAACCTTGCCGATCTATCATTCCTCCATGAAGGATTCGGGCAATTACCAGATCATTATTTTCAACCCTAAATGTTACACCCTATAGGAAACAAGAAACAAAATATCATTCATTTTATCTTATTAATATTAGGGATAAATACTTAAATATCCTGAACATATATAAGAAAGTAATTCTAAAACTAGGTAAATGTATCATTCTTACTTTTCCCATGTTCTCTCCTGTCTCAATATTTCAATCCCATTAAACTATGTGCAACTGTGGCGATACAGACTGCTCCCTTAAAAAGGACTTCAATGGTAACGTTAACCCAAGCAATGAAATATACACTAGTATCCAGGCTGTATTTCACAGGATATAGGAAGCTCAAGGGAGCAAGAAAAGGTACTTGTGCATCCTAATGGACTTATTTCTGGCTTTTTCCAGAATAAGAACATTTCACTGTTCTTACAGTCAGGATCCAGAAATAACAATTTTAGCAGGAAATAGCAAACTTCAATACTTATAGAGCCCCACCATAGCTTCTTTTTAATAACAACTTTCTTCCATATTTTGATACTGTCATTAGTGTTTCTTCAAAGAGTAGTTAATTTCTTCAAAGGGCAGGAAGAGATGGAGTAGTTATCTTCTGAAATTTTTGCTACCCATTGGCATACTTCTTCTAGCTTCTACTTCAGTTTAACTTTTCATTTTGTTTTAATTTTGTAGGCTCAATCAAGTTGAGAGAGCATCAGCTATATATTTGTACACGGGCCAAAAAAGACTGATAAGACAAACATGAATACAGTTTTCATAACAGTGTATATGGAAAAGGAAAAAAGATGAGATAGAGTTACTGAACCACTAATTATGTCATATTTCAGATTTAAGAAGGCACTGATTTATCTACTCACCAATGGCTCCCCAGCTCTTTTGTGAATACCAAGAATACGAATGGCATCTACTGGTAATAACTGATTATTGATAGAAGAATTATTCATTTCTGGGCTTGATGGAGGTGACTCATAACACTTTGATGCGACAATATCATGGGCCTCCAAGAGTGACTACAAGGAGTCAGAACAGCCTGTGGTTATTAACTACTGATGAAATATGTTACTAAAAATAATTTGTTAGTTCATTATCCCAGTAGAGTACTAAAAATTTCCAAGGCACACATTATTAAATTCCCAAATATAAGTTGAATCAAATATATATAGAATCTTAATATAAAAAATACAGTTTTACTTATCATCAAACAATATCATGTTCCTTATTTGATATGTGAAGAGACTGGCAGAGTTCAGTGACACTTTTTAAAAGTGGCATGTTCACTGGAAACTGAACCTAAGTTTCTAAGTCTGGTGCAATGAAGGCACTGGATTTCACTGCCACCACTGTCATCATCCTCATTCAATGCCTATCATTAATCTCTATTTATTAAGGCATTATAAAAACCCAAATGACAGGGGCCCTAATTTTCATCCTAATATTACTATGTTAGTAATATGATATACTTTTTACATGTCCAAAACGTCCATTAAAGAGATGTTCAACAGAAAATGGATAAATATCAGCATCTTGTATCAGTGACAGAAAATTTGTATTACCAATAAAGGTTTTAGTCTACAAAAGAAACACTTTTTGAAGGAAAAAACAAGTCAGTAATGGTCCTGAATATAATGTATATTTTATCTCCTATATTTAGTATGTATATGCTATCATCACAAATGATTTTGATCTAGACTTCCAGGAATTTCTTGCATTTTTTGGGTATATTTAAGAAAATTTTCATTCCTTATCCTAAAGAAATAATTTTTACTGCAATTGTGAATACTCAGATAAAGCTAGGTTTAAGAAACAATTTTGGGTGGATTGAATGCAAGTTCAAAAATAGTCAACCAACACAGAAAGAAGGGAGTGAATATCAACAGGTTCAGAATGGAAGTAACCAGGATATTGGCTTAATTGGTAATTTCCAGTCATTTCATGAAACCATTTATAAGACTAGAGAAAAATGAAACCATTTTAAGACTGGAGTTTTTAGGAAAAAACAAACAAAAAAACAACTCACAAATCCATATGTAAGGATTCTTTCTACAAATGCTGAAAGTTACTCAAAGCTCTAACCTGGGCTGCTTAGATTTCTATCCTATCCTCTCTTTAGACAATATTATTTACTTCTGGGACTTGAACTACTGCTTACACATTGGTAACTCCCAATTTTATATCTCCAGTCCAGAACTCTCATGTGCTTCAGGTTCATGTACTAAAAATCTGCCCACAACTGGCCAAAGTCATGGCAATTTGAAAATTAAAATTAGTAAGGATTGTAGAGGATTGAAACATTGAAAATGAAAAATCCATAGATCTACAATGCTATTTAAAAATCAGAAGGACTGAAAAACTCTTTTATTACCATTTGAAACTATTTTAAACAACTCTTTACTTTGAAAATTGGTAAAAGGAAGCATCAAGCATATTCCTGCCTTTTCAGTAGGAAATGCATTATAGGATAACTAAATAATAATAGCCTAGTCGATGTGAAGCTCTACAATACAGAAGAACACCAGCTAATAAATGTAGAACAAGAGAACTGAAAAATGTCATTTTTGCAACCTCTAATGAAAATATTGATTTAGGCAAGGATTATTAATTTGTGTTCATCAGTAAGTAAATGGTTGATAGGAAACAGAATTTGTATAACGTCAGAGTAATACCACACTAGATTACTTCCTAGTAGAGAGGATTTCAAAGAAAGGATTAGGCTGTCATCACCTTTAATCAAGGGACCAATCTCAGGATCAATGGTGGTGGGCCAACCAGGTATTATACATCTTCTGATGCAGTTTAATTTATGCTGCATCACATCACTTAAGATGCATTCTAACTCCAAATAATTAACTTGAATCATCAACCTTTTAGACAGAAATTCTGTTTGCAGGAAATAGAATAACTAAACAACACAGCAGGGAGGCAACCAGACAAATCCAGGGAGTGGGACACTCTGCAGGACAATAGCCTGATCTCTTCAACAGATCAACATCATAATAAAGCTGGAAAGGGACAGTTCAACCAGATGCCACACATGGAGCTAGGTGGATGTCTGAACCATCTGTAAACAATATTTTGGTGTCAAATGGAGAAGTCTGAATTCAGAATGTGTATTACATGAGATGGAAGTTCACTGAAATGGAAAAGTAGAAATCAACAACTGAAAAAAAGGGTAAGTTAAAAATAGCTTCTGCAAAATGATCTCAAATTAGTAAAAAAAAAAAAAAAAAAAATTATGTATGTACGTTTGTGATAGTACAATAGGGATATGGGTAGTAAGAAGGCAATGTCTTAATTTTTGCATTTTTGCTTGCTGGTATTTAAAAATTTTATACTTCATTCAACTTTATATAACTTATATATTTGTTAAATTTTAAATATGTATTAAAAATATATAGCATGCCTCAAAGCTCCACCCAGATGCTTCTGAGGTATCACAAACTTAACATGGCCAGTTACCTTAAAATAAATATGTCCAAAACAGTCTCTCCTAGAATGTCCCTTATCTCAGTGAATGGCCATCAACTGTTTGTCAGAAATTATGTCCTTATCAATTTCCCCACATCTCCCTTCTACAACTGTCATATGTAGCCAATCACCAAGTCCTCTTGATTTTACTGCTTAAGACTTGAAAATCCTCACATTTCTATTTTGCCATCACAATTTCTTGCCTTCATACTTAACCATCTTGCTCCACAAATCTGACCTTTCCCTGGTTAATACCCAGCCCATCCCTCCCCATCCCCAGGGTTTCCTGTTGTTCTCAGGATAAAGTACAAATACGTTAGTATGCCTTATAAGGACTCAACCAACTGGCCCTTACATACAGGGTATCTCTGACATGTATCCATTTTTTTTGTACCTAAGACACTAATTTATGTAGGAACCATCTCACTATAAATATTCACGTTTTGCAGTAACGTTGTTGGAGAGTCACACAAAGTCTCTGGCTAAGAAAGAGCAAGGGATGTTACCATTTGATTTTCTATGCTAAGATTTGCAGTGCAAAGTAGGTAACACTTTATTCTTCTATCCCAGCACCATTCCTTCTCCACTAAAATGCAATGTCCCTGTCATAAATCAAGTTGCCATATATAGCTGGATATATTTCTGGGGTTTCTATTCTCTTCACTTAGTCTATTTTTCTAACACTGCTCCAATACCGTGCTATTTTAATTATTACAGGCTTATAAGAAATTTTTCCTGAAGAAATTTTTCAGAATAAAAATATCCTTTTTCTTCTGAAATGAATTCTTCTTTACTGATTCACTTGTACAGGTTGATGCTGAAATTACACTTATTTCTCTACCCGTGGAGAGTATGTTATACAATAGTTTCTACCCTAATACAGCTCTCTTTTGTTCCACAGTCACTGACTGCACCCCAATCTTGAGCAGCAATACTAAACAGTGTGTAGTACTGGGCCCAAGGAGGGGAAACAGCATGGTAGTAAGGAAGAAAAAAATCCATTATCACAGCAAGGAAAATGTCTCTAGTATGTGGTCTGATGGTAAACGAAGGTTGTTGTTTTCTTTAATGGCATACAAAATATTGCATTTCTGTGACAGTGTACATTTATGTGTTGTCTATACCAGGGGTGGGGAACCTGCAGCCTTAAGGACACATGTGGCTTTCCAGGTCCTTAAGTGCGGCCTTTTGACTGAATCCAAATTTTACAGAACAAATTCTTTTTTTTTTTACTAATACAGTTTTGTTCATCTTTTATATTTTTATTTTATTTTTAAAATGAACATATTTAAAATACCAGTGAATAAAATAAGTTTCAACGAAATAATTCTCCCAGACTGACCAGCACAATTAGAACATTAGTAAGCCATAAGGGCTAAATTGATGGCTGCTACATTCATCATTTTGTTCTAACTTTTCCCGCCTCACTGGTGCCACTACTGCATGAGGCTGGTTGGTGAGAGTTTACGGGGATTGAGTACACCAGTCTGTTAACAGCTTTTGACAGCAGTGCACTGTGTTTCTGTTTGAAGTGGAATTTGTGAATAGTTGCACAGCTCGACAGTTTTTAATTCTGTCTGCTTAACAGTCCATCATGTCAAAGAAGACCAAGAGAATGCTGAGGAAGAAAACAGATTTTTATGAGGATTGGGAATTGCAATATTATCTTGTTTTTTCTAAAGGTAAGATGATTTGCTTGCTTTGTGATACTGCAGTATCAACATTAAAGAAATTCAATGCTCATAAGCATAATAACACTCATAAGGACCACAAATATTTTAAATTAGAAAGGAGAGGCACGAAAGGTTGTATTGCAGAAATTAAAAGATGAAAAGCAAAAGCAAGGACAATTTTTTCAAGCAGCAATAAGACCTGAAAATAATGCCACTGAAGCAACTTATAAAGTAGTTTACATACACAGGAAAAAAGGGAAGCCATTCAGTGATGCAGAAATTGTGAAAGAATGCACTGTCAAAGTTGTAAGATGTTTAGACCCCGACAACGTTTCAAAGTACAAACAACTGCCTCTTTCAAGCAGAACCATAACTGATTGGCAGCATGAATTAGCCTTCAACTTAACAGAATAAATTCATGCAATACTTCAAAAGGAAAATATATTATTCAATCACTTTGGATGACTCAACTGATACTATTGACTCGGTGCAGGTTTTATACTTCATTTGGGTCATAACAGAAGATTTTCTTTGCTACGAAGAGTTACTTGCTTTGGGCACTCTTGCGAACAGAACACAGGGAATAGATATCTTCAACAACTTTCAACACAAATGTCATGAAGTTGGACTGAATTTGGTAAATTTAGTGAGTACAGACAGTGCACCTTCCATGACAGGAAAACATGAAGGATTTACTGCACAGATAAAAAAGGTATCAACAGATCCAGAATGCTCTCATTTCTTTTCATTGTATCTTGGATCAGCAAAATCTCTGTGCTAAAGCTACTATTTTAAGTGACACTTCGCAACAAGTTATAGGTATTGTTAACTATATTCATGAAAATGCAACACGGCATCATCAGTTTTCTAACATACTAAAGTTGAAAGATGAGGTATTCAGTGTGGATTTGTTGTCATTCTAAAGTGCATTGGCTATCGCAGGGACGGGTGTTAGCCAAAATTTTATTTCTGCAAGAACAGATAGTTAAATTTTATGAAGAACAGAATCAGCAATGTGAATTATTGCAAGAAGATTTCTATGGGAATGCAGCATTTCTGTGTGATATGTCAAATCAAAACAACCTTAACAGAATAATATTTCTTTGCAATATAAAACTAAGTCTATATATGATATGTGGCAAAAAATCCAAGCATTTCGAAAAAAGCTATCTTTTTTCAGAACATTTCTTCAAAAGGAAATTTCGGATGAACACTTTCCCCAGTTAGCAGAGGTCACTGATTAGCGGGATGATATATGCAAATCATCTGAAGACTACACAGCTGTTAAAGACTTATTAATTGGAGAATACAATAGAAGTTTCACTGACTTTGAGAATCATGACATCGCAGGCAAATTAGCATGTCAGCCTCACCTAGTTGATATCACCAAGGCACCTAAAGAACTACAGATGGAATTGACTGAACTCTCCGTAGATGACATTTTAAAGCCATTGTTTGACGCTAAGAAAGATCCAATTGAAATATGGAAAAATGTAGTAGAATACCCATGCCTTCGGCAACATGCCCGAAAAATGCTTTTCAACCACTTATTTGTGCAAATCTTCATTCTCCTACCTAACCCAAATCAGGATGCCCTTAAGGTCACAAATGACTGATACCTTCTAGAGGATCAACTGAAACTGCAGACCTCCATGCTGCAAACCAAATATTCAAATGCTTTCCAGCAAAAAGCAGACATAATAAAGTCATTAAAAGGTTAACTTTAAAATTAACAAATAGTTTTCATTTTTTGAAATTATTAAGTACATAGTAGTTATATTCTTATAAAATAATGTACATTTTTAAGTATATCTAATTGAAGTTTCTTGAAGGTGGCCTTATTTGATTACAGCTAAATTAATATAGCCTTCCAACATGAAAAGATTCCCCACCCCTGGTCTACAGTTATATGTGTATGTTTATGTATCCTCAGCATATCAGGATATTAAAATACCTAAGTTGGAATTTATATACCAACTATGGTCCTAAATAATCTTTGAAAAAAAAAATCACCTCAAACTGGAACTTAACTACAAAAGAGGATACTTTAGGAACACAGGGAACTTGGGGAGAGGAATGATAGGGAAAGGTTACCTGGAAGTGAGGCTCTTTGAGTATACCAACCAGTTCTGCCACATTTTCATCCACATTTATTAGAGGAGTGATATCTTCAAGAATTTCATTGACTAATTCCAAGTTATTATCACTGACAGCTTCTAGTTTTGAATCTTCTAGCTTCTCATGAGCCTGAAAAGACAACAGTGCATTAAGCAATAACACTTGTTTGTTTTGCTCCACACCATAGTTTATTTCTTATTTCTTTTTCATAAAGTTATAAAAGACATTACTTGGGAGTTTAAGTCAAGGAAACCAAATTTAATCTTTCAATCAGAAGCAATATATAGATTTTACAGAAAGTGTATCATGTAATTACAAATCTTGGCCTCTACTTCCATTCTAAAAGGCATGAAAAACTCATTTTTGTAACTAAACCATGAAAAAAACTGAACAGGCCAGATAATTATTTTAAAAATATACTACTGTCCCTACCCACCAAGAGAATTTCCTAACAACTTTCTAGTCAAGGCTCAAACTCTAGATGCTATTATTTATGTTTTATTAAAGTAAGTAAGCATAACAAAAAGAATAGGAATATAATAATTATATATGTGAACATCTTAAAAAATAACAAAATCATTTTGGAAACCACAGATTCCTGAAGCTATTTCCAATTTTGGAAATCAGCAAAAAAGTCAATTTAGAGCAATTGAGAGCCCTTGCACTGAATTTTGAAAGACCATATGATTTAATTAGGAGAATGATCCTCTCCTGTCTTTGTATCTTAAGCTGTTTTTGTTTTTTCAAGTCTCACAATCTTTTCCATAGAAAATGAACCATGAATCACACTGTCACAGAAAATAAGTAATTCTAATTATCCTCTAATAGTAGCAGTAGAGTTGAGTTTTAAATTTGAGAAGGCTCCATCTTTTAAGTGCTCTTTGCTTTCCTGATAAATGGTTGCTATCTGATTTTGATGACAGGAAAAGCATAATTATCAAGATTTAATTCATCAATAAAACCACATAAGTTTAACATTGTTGGTTATTTAAAAAACCCACATAAGGTGACAAATCTTACACTTATATTTTAATACTCAGTTCTATAAGTGCTGAAGAAAAATTTAAATTTCAAGTAGTAACAGTATCAACTAAACTTTATCAAATACGTGTACTGTCATACATGTTATTTCTACCATCCAGAGTGCATCTTTCAGAATCCAAATAAAACATTCTAATTTTAAAAAGACATTCTTTTTTGTTTAAATGTATTTTTCTAAGTGATTCACAAGAACATAAGTTCTTAAGTGAAGAGAGGGCTATTATTAAGCATCATTTTTAAGAAAGACCTCAAAAGAAGAAATTTTAAAAGTCATATGAAATGTTAAAGGAGAAAAAATTATTAAACAAAAACATCAAAAATATCAAAAGACCAAATGTAATTTAAGCAGAGGAAGAAACTTCTATTAGATTTAGATAACAAAAAGTTAGAAAGACTAGATAATGCCACAAAGAATGAGAATAGGTAAATTTGTAATTTCCTGAAAGTATAATACAAGCCAGATAAGGATGGAATGATGAGGACACACAACATTTATCATGAAATGATTATCACCATTTGAAAAAACTAAAATAATCTACATAATTAATTAACCCTTAAAAATAAACTAGAATTACCAATTGTTTAAATACAAATATTTGCTGTAAAAAACCCCCATCTAATTTAGCATCTGTAACCTTGAGATACTCCAATACTGTAATGGTCATGTAAGAAGAAAGCTCATAAAAAAAGGAAGGAAAGAACCTTAATATTTATTGAGGGCTTTTTGTGTGTTGGGTACTACATTCTAAGTAGTGTGTGTGTGTGTGTGTGTGTGTTCAGCACAGGTAGGTATGTTATCATCCTCACTCTATAGATGAAGACACTGATGCAAAAAGAGGTGAAATGATTTGCTTGAGTCCACACTACTGGTAAATGGCAGATTCAAGTAGTCTAATAACAAGTTTTGAGCTCTTACCTACTAAAGCTTATTTGACTTGATCACCACACAGAGAACCACTCCATCATCATCTTGCAGTTAATTATTCAATCCGATATATGATACATTATTCTCAGTCGCTTAAATAGATGACATATGATCTCACTGACTGCTAGTTTAGTTGATGCGTGTTAGCATGGCTCTTGCAGTCTAGATGTGTTAATTCTGTTCCACCAAACCTATCCCCATGGTTGTTTTATACTCCTGTGGTTCAGAATATCACCCCATCCCTCCGACTTTCACTCCTTTGCTCTAAGTAAGAGCTATAAAGACCATCTGTTCCTTCAGGAAACAGATAATGACTGGCTTACTACTTTCAGGTACTACGTCAACGTATTTTCTGTATTATCCTATACTATATGATCAGCAAACAGTAACCATACTTCAGACATTGGTAGACTTTGGTTTAATTCAGGACTTCAGGACCAGTAAAGGAACAGAAATCATCACTGTCTTGCAAACTCTAATATATCTCCCTTCTTTACCATGTGTAGTTACCTAATGCTCCCAAATTGGGCAAGGAAAAGTGGGAATGTGGAAATACTAATGGCAAGAGAGAAAGAGGAAGTCAAGTGGGAGGGCAGAAACATGTTATTAAAAACCCCAAATATACCTGAAGGTTTTTCACATCAACCTCACAGACTGGTTCTATAGAGGAAAAGATTCTCACCAGAAAATACAGAAATTCTCAGGGTGGGAAAAAAAGCTTTTTATTGAAATTGCAGTTATATTAAACATGCAAAACCAATTTCTGAAATATATTTAGGTTCAATCAAGATCAATTTTACTTTTTCCATGAAAGCAAATGCAGGTCTGTATTTGTTAATACGTGTTTTAAGCTCTGAGATACTGTCAAAGAACGTGGAATCTCTAATTCACTTTAAAGTCAGAATTTATTTAGTAGCTTTCAAGAGGCAAGTACCAACTTGAATTTAACTAATCAAACTAAAAAAGATAAAGGAAACATTAAAAAATGACCAGAGGAACAGAAGAGCCATATGCTCTTTGAATAAATGGGTCTGGTTTCCTTTAAGAAAAAGCAGTATTAGAAAGCTAGTGTAAGTCAGTAAAAATATATTTCACCTGCCACAAGTGGTTGGAAGAACATTCCCTAACTGGCATTATACAACACTTGGAGCTGATACAAACACAGCCTAGCCCTCTTATATATCCAGTTCTGAGAATCCTACTCACCACAGCACCCTAGAAAAATAAACTACAGAGAAGAAAAAGTTCTTTCAGAACTTCTGGGTATTTCACCCAAGCACAGTCCAACTGTGCTTGCAAATAAAAAGCTTTTTAAACAAAAGCTGTGGGCTATATCTACAGTGACAAATACTATTTTCTAATAATAACAGTATTATTATTTTATGCAGTAATTTGATCTTTCCCTCATAAAAGCTAGGACCATATCATAAATTTTGTTCCTAGAACAGAGCTAAGTATATAGTAGTTACTTATAAAGTATTTCTTGAAAAAGTTAAGTAAATGGGAAATAAGTTTGGCTGCGGTCAAGAGTCATCCTCTTCTTTTATTCTAGAAACTTAAAATACAAAAGATCAAGATAAATCCACAAATACTAAAAAATAAATAAGAATTTGAGCAGAAACTAGAAATGAGACAGAGAGAATGTTGAATTCAATTTCTATTTTGCTTCTGCATACAAAAGGATGAGCTTTGCTCTGGAAAAAAAATGGATGAAATAAGTATAAATAAACTAGAATGGAATTGTCTAATGAGTAAAGAACGTGTCAGAAATCATGTAGTTAACTAAAAGAAGTTCAAATTCCTACATTATGTAAGTTATATATCAAGGTACTCAGGAAACTTCTAAATAATGATGCTGAGCCACTCAGAGATACTGGTAGAATTAGGAGAATCACACAGATGTCAAAAAACTAAAAAAGGGAATATGTTATACTTTTCTGAAAGAAAAAAGAACATTTTAAAAGCTTGGTGTTAATAGTATTCAGAGAAAATATAAAAGAATCTTTTTATAATCTTTGAGTGGGAATGACCTTTCTAGCTATAATACTAAATTTGCAAGCTATAAATTATACCAAAAAAAGGTCCAACAAAATCCACTAGTAAACATTTAAAATTTCTCATCAAAAATTGGCAAAGTCAAAATACAAATGACAAATTAGTCAAAACACTTACAAATCATATTAAAGACAAAGGCTAATTTCCCTATATATAAAGGACTTCTACAAATCAATAAGAAAAAGACCAACAACTCATTAAGAAAAATGGGTGAAGAGAAAGAACAAAAAATTCACAGAAAGGGAAATTCAAATATTTTTTTAAATTTAATTTTCATTTATAATTCACACATAATAATAGTACAGATTTATGAGGTACAATGTGGTGTGTTTCCATGCATGTATACATAGCATAATGAACACATTGGGGTAATTACCATGTCCATAATTTTAAACATTTGTCATTTCTTTGTGTTGACAACATTCAAAATCTTCTCCTCCAGCTATCTTGAAATATATACTACAGTGTTATTTGTAAGTCACCCTGTGTATCAAATATATCTTAAACATATAAAAAGATACACAACCTCACTCACGACAGAAGTGCAAACTAAAACTATAATGAAACACCCTTTTTCTTCTTATCAAATTGTCAGAAGAGAAATTCTGATAACATACCATGTTGGTGACAATGTGAGAGAAGACAGGCACTCTAACAATTTTTTTCTAGTGGAAACATACACCGGTGAGCAATCTGACCATATCTACCAAAATTATAGTGATTCTTCTAAGATTTATCCTGAACATATATATGTACATGTACAAAATAACGTAGCAAAATTACATATTACAGCATGACTTGTAAGAAAAAAGGCCGTCTAAATATTGAAATATCTATCAGAAGGTTGACTAAAAAAAACTGTAGTATATCTGTATAATGAAATATTATGGCACCTTTACAAAGAATGAGGTTGCTCTGTAGGTACTGATGAGGAATCTTCTGCAAAAAATCAAGGTTTAGAACAGGCAGTATTAAACCCACAACCTCCAATATATTTACTAGTGAAAGATTAGATGCTTCTCTCTAAGATCAGAAATAAGACAAACGTGTACTCTTACCACTTCTATTCAACATTCGTACGAGGTTATAGTCAGGAAAATTAGGCAAGAAAAAGAAAAGCCATTTGGATTGGAAAGAAAGAAGTAAAACTATCTTTATTCAGATGACATAACCTTGTATTTAGAAAATGCTAAGGAGTCCACTAAAAACTACTACAACCAATAAACAAGCTCAGCAAGGTTGCAAGATGTAAGATCAATTTACAAAAATCAATTGTTTCTATACACTAGAATGAAAAATCCGAAAATGAAATTAAGGAAACAATTCCTTCACAATATCATAAAAAAGAATAAAATGCTCAGGAGTAAATTTAATGAAAGAAGTGCAAAACTTATACTCTGAAAACTACAAAACATTATTGAAAGAAATTAAAGATTTAAACAAATGAAAAATCATCCCATGTTCATGGATTAGAAGACTTAACATTGTTAAGATGGCAACATTCATTCCCAGAATGATTTACAGATTCAATGCAATGCCTATTGGAATCCCAGCTGACTTCCTCTGTAGAAACTGACAAAGTGATTCTAAAATTCTTACGAAAATGCAAGGAACCTGAACAGCCAAAATAATTCTGAAAAAGAACAAAGCAGGAGTACTCACACTTCCTGACTTCAAAACTTACTACAAAGCAAGAATTATTAAAACAACTCCAGCCCCTTCTATCCTTCCTGTTTCACCTAAGCGGGGAGGTGTGGAAACAAACTGAAAAGCATTTAGGAAGGTCACAGGCTCACTAAAAGGTTCAGATCTAAGCATAGGAATATAGATCACTTCCCTTCCCCCTCATACCTCACAATCACATCAATAGGGCTCTGGTATAAAAACAGGGAATACAACTGAAAGAACTGCACATCTTAGACCTTATTTAACAAGAAGTCTCTTAAGACAACAAAAGAGACAAAAACAAGGACATCAGAGGAAATTTTAGCCTCTGACAGACACCTATAGTACAGCAACAGTAAACACAGCCTAACTCCTATCCAGATAAACATAAGCCTCAACTAAAAGCCTATTTACCTCATTTCCTTTTACCTAGTACATTATGTCCATCTTTCAATAAAAATTACAAAAACACAATTTGAAGAGTCAGAGCAAGTATTAGAACCAGACTCAAATATGGCAGAAATCTTATGTGATAATTCTATCAGGCTGGTAATTTAAAAACACTGTGACTAATATGGTTAGGGCTCTAATGAAAAAAATGAATAATATGCAAGAACAGATAGGTAATGTAAGCAGAGAAATGGAAACTCTAAGAATCAAAAGGAAATGCTAGAAATACAACCCAAACACCTCCCACCAGCCCCACATTCAACAATGGGGATCAAATTTCAACAGGAGATTTGGAGGGGCCAAACATCAAATGAGCTAATTTCAGATATGGTATTTTTGATTCTAAAATGTCCACTTGATTATATTTTATTTTCATTTTCTAGTAAAATAGTACAATAGTACTTGTCATTTTTTTCTCTTTTCTTCTGTTAAAAATATATTATTAAATTATTTAAAAATCCTTGTTTACAAACTCTAACAGAAGGACCATCTATGGGAATGCCTTTCTTGTTTTCTAATGATTATTGGTCACATGTTCCTGTCTTTTTGCATGTCTAGCAATGTATGCCTCTCTTTTTTTCCCTACTTATTATACTGAGTGTGTTGACCTGCTGTGACTTACTATCTCTGACTTGGAAGCAGAAGTCCTCCCTCATTCCTGGAATTTCTTTACCTACATTGCAGGAGTATTAAACTACCATTGCTTTTATTTATTGAAAATCTGCTTGAATATTGGATATTACTGGGTAGGTCTGGTCTTTATTTCATTTTTATCACCAAGAGTACTATAGCACCTTACCCACTCAAAAGCTGTCCAACCATTTCATCTGTTAAGAATAATGAACAAGATAATCCTGATAGGCCACATCAGTGGCACAAAACCAATAAATTTTCACTCACAGAATTTCTTAAGAATAAATGCATACCCACACATACACACACCCTGATATGCTGTGCTATAGTAGATAGAGCACAGAATTTGAAGACAGAACACCTGGCCTAAACCTCTTCTCTGTCATTTACCAGCAAAGTGACCTTAGGTAGAACACTTATCTACTTTGAATCTTAGTTTTCATTCATAAAGCTGCTGCAGAAACAAAACAGCATAATATATATTTTAAAGGCTTTTGTAAATTATGCCTTACATAATATCATTACATGGTTTAGAAATCTACCAATCAAAAGTCATAAATTAAATAAACACGGAGATAGGGGTGTAACAGACACATGGATAATAAAAACTGACAATCAATCATATGACATCAAGGGAAGAGTGAAAACCTATTTTAAAAGTACCAATAAGAACCTAGGGTAAGCCATTTAATATAGGCATAAACAGTTACCACTTACTTTAACAGACCCTAGAGCTGTTCCTGTATGTTAACATAGCAGTCATTAATGTTTATGACAAGAAGTTTGAATCTGAAAGTAGGCAATACCCTGTATATTATTATTAAAATATAAAAATATCTAATAAACTTTGGAAAGACTGCAATCAAAAATGATTAAACAAAAATTCTGGTTGGATGATTTGCAAGTGGATTTGTTTCCACTTAGGAGACTTTACACCACGTGACCATGAGTAAGTTCGTGCATAAGATGAAGTATGTGCACCATTAACTCACTCTTACTAATGGAAAACTTTGTAAAAGGCATTTTTCAGAAGTCTTAGAAGAAAACAAGTAATAGACTGTGGCTAAAAAAAATCACGAGAGAGAGTAAAATCAACATTCTTAGAGAGCAAAAAGTAAAAGGAAGGACGAGACGGCTATACGAAGGAAAGGTCAGAGAAGGCACATGGCACAGGTTCCTGAAAGCAAGAATCACTGGGGGAACGCTAAAGATGGGATAATAGGGTTGTGAAGTAGGTAATACACTAAGCTTTAATGATGTTAATAAAACTTTTTATGGGGAAATAGTACATAGAAGTACCTTCCTGTTATTGAAGGTAAAAAAATCAGTACTTTCCTATTATTGAAAACAGAGATAGGACCAGGATCTTTTTCATAAACTCTGTTATAACACAACTGGGCAGATATGATTTCTCTAAACCTTAAAAGCGATAGGCCAAAATTAAGAGTCATTTCATCCTGTATTTAAAGTCAAAATAGAAAAGGCAACAGTGGCCTAATTTTTGCATACATTAAGATTTCATTATGTGATAAGTGTTATTATTTGCTAACTAAACCAAAGGTTTATCAACCAACTTCTAAAATAGTAATATCCGAAAAGACCTCTGTACAGACAATTTTCAAAAAAATTCAGTAATCTTATGAATAAACCAATATACCTTAGCAAGTGATTTTACAATAGGATTCTCCATAATTCCCTTGAGGAAAATTAGGTCTATTTCTTCTGCTCCTGTAGATGAGGGCAGCTCCGTAAGGTTTTCCAAGACTTGCTGCATTGCTGCGGAAATAAAAGCAACATAAAAAAAAAAACAAACCTTAAATTCCAAGCCATTATCGGGTAACATTATAAAAAATGCAAATACATAGACATTAAGAATGCTCTTTTTAAAAATCATATTTTAAAAAACTGAATTGTTAAACAGTATTGAGTTTCAAGTTGACTTCCCATGAATTAGGATAGAGTTTTATATGCAATTTGTGCTTTATCAGACTACCTTATACATACTTACAACCTTGCACTTGCTTTACATTTTTCAAATTTAAAAACATTACTCAAGAAGAAATACAAAATCTGAATAGACTTATAAAAAGTAAAATGATAGATTTACTCATCAAAAAACTTCCCACAAGCCCAGAACCAGAATTCAGTGGTGAATTCCACCAAACATTTAAAGAGGAACTAAAACCAACACTTCACACACTTCCAAAAAACAGACAAGGGAACAGTTCCCAACTCATTCTATGAAGCCAATTATCCTGACACTAAATCCTTACAAAGACAGATCAAGAAACTATATCCAATGTATCTTATAAATACAAATACAAAAATATTTAATAAAATACTAGCAAACTGAACCCAGCAACATATAAAAAGGATTGTACACAATGGCCAAGTTCAGTTTATCCCAGGAATAAAAGAGTGGTTCAACATATGAAAATCAATCAATATAATATAGTATATAAACAGAACAAAGAATAAAAACCAAATGACATCTCAATAGACAAACAAAAAAGTATTTGACAAAATTCAAAACCCTTCATGATAGAAACATTCACCTAACTAGAAATAGAAGGGAAATTCCTCACCCTTGATAAAAGGCATCTATGAAAAACCTGCCCCTAACATCATACTTAATAGTGAAAGACTAGATGCTTTCTTCCTAAGATCAGGAATAACACAAGGTTGTCTACTCTTGCCATTTCTATTCAACTTTGTATTAGAGGTTCCAGCCAAGGCAGTTCATCAAGAAAAAGAAATAAAAGGCATCCAGATCAGAAAGGATTAAGTAAAACTATCTCCATTTGCAGATGTTATGATCTTGTATATGGAAAATCCTTATAGACAAAAAACTTATTAGAATTAATAAATGAGTTCATCAAGGCTTCAGGATACAAGATCAAAACACAACAATCAATGGTATTTCTATACACTAGCAACAAACAATCAAAAACCAAAATTAAGAAAACCAGTCCTTTTATAGTAGCATCAAAAATGAGAAATTAATGTAACAAAAGAAGTGCAAAATTTGTAATTAAAACTATAAAATATCATTGAAAAAATAAAAGAAGACCTAAATACATGGAAAGACATCCCATATTCATGGATTGGAAGACTTAGTGCTATTAAGATGGCAATATTCCCCAAATTGACCTACAGATTTAATGCAAACCCTACTGAAATCTCAGCTGCCTTTTTTTTTTTTTGGGCAGGAATTGACAAGCTCACCTAAAATTCCTATAAAAACACAAGACATCCAGAATAGCCAAAATAATCTTCAAAGAGAAGGACAAAGTTGGAGAATGCACACTTCTCAATTTCAAAACTCATTAAAAAGTTACAGTAAGCAAAAATGTGTAGACCTAGCATATAACAAAACAAGAGTCTAGAAATAAATCCATAAATTTATGGTCAATTGATTTTTGACAGAGTGGCAAGACAATTCAATAAAGAATAGTTTTTTCAACAATTGGTGCTAGGACAACTGGATATGCACATGTAAGAGAGTGAAGCTAGAACCCTCCCTCATTCAATATCAAGTCTTAATTTTATTAGGACTAATTTTATTAGTTTTAACTCCTTTTGATGTTTCTTTAGAATAAATTTACTAATACAGCAATTATTAGTTTTTAATATTAACTTTTATTTTTATTAAAATAAAATACAAACATTGTTAAAAGTCAGATGGTACCACTAAATGGCTTATAATGAAATACAGCAGTTCTTTGTTCCATGCTGCTTACCCTTCTCCCAACTTGTCTTACTCCACAAAAGTAATTACTATGCATTTATTAGATATTAGCCATTTCTTTTAATCAGATCTACTAATAGTTTCTTTTTCCTGGATAATATGCTAATAGTGCTGCTTTTTGACTGACCCATTTTGGACATCATCTATTTATTTTCTGTTAGAATACTAGAGATTTAAGCTTTTACCTTCTCTTCAGACTTTCAATTAGTTATATAATCCATAATGTTTTTATATGGAACATTTTCCAAATGTTCCAACAAAGTTTTCACATTTCTATCAGTATTTTTCCAAATGCTACAATATTTTTCTAATACTCTATCAGATCTATTTCCTGACTCCTATTCCTGATCTCCATCCCAAAGCATTCTTCTCTTGTGCTTTAATTTGGACAGGTTCATCTACAGGTCTCCTACTAAGTATGGGTAATGACTGACAATTTTAGAAGAGGTGAACAAGAGCATAATGTGCACTTGAAACAAGAAAGAAGAAAAACAGTAATGGACTAAGATGAAGAAAAAAGACACTATGAAATAAAGAATATAATCAACCCTTACTGCACAAATTTGTTTAAAGTCCAAAGTTCACCCTTATGTGGGCAGAGAACAACAAAATCAATTTTTAGAAGTACTTTTGCCCTGTAGCTATAAAAGTACTTAGCCCTACTTCTCATGATTACTTATATTTACAAATGTAAAAGACATTTTACATTTGTCTTTATTTTGAACTTCTATTATGAAAAATTTCAAACACATACAAAAGAAAACAGGATAATATAATGAACCCAACAATTATCAGCTCCAATTAGCAACTCACGGCCAATCTCGCTTCATACACCTATACACTTTCTACCTTATACAACTTTGAAGCAAATCCCAGATACAGTATTTCAGTGTACATGTCTAAAAGATCAGGACTCTTTTTAAACAATGTAATCAAAACTGCTGGCACACCTAACAAATTAACAATAATTCCTTAATGTTATCATATATCTAGTCAGTGTTCACATCTCCAGTTGTACTGAAGATTTAAAAGAAAACATATCTTCTGTCAATGGTTCCCAATCTTTTTGGCACCAGGAACTGGTTTCACAGAAGACAATTGTTGCATGGACCAGGGGTGGAGGGATGTTTTTGGGATGATTCAAGCGTATTACATTTATTGTGTACTTTACTTCTATTATTATTACATTATAATATATAATGAAACAATTATACAACTCACCATAATGCAGAATCAGTGGGAGCCCTGAGCTTGTTTTCCTGCATCTAGATAGTCCCATCTGGGGGTGATGGGAGACAGTGACACCCAAACTATGTTGCTTATGTCCCGTCTACTCCCTAATCTCATTTTGGTTGCTGTCACTGCAGAAAACCCTGCTTCACAAAGATAGGATGTTGAAAATGGAAGGCTTTTCAGCGCTTTTGTGGCAATCTCAGGATATTCTGCCTTGACTTTAATCCAGAATGTATGAAGATTTGAAGTTGTCTCAAACATACTTTTAAGGCCACCATCATCTGCCATCTCAAGCAGTTGATCTTCTTCTATCATGGACCAAGTCAATTCACCTGGCTTACTCACAAATGGGTCCCAGATCCATTCCTTCCCAGTTTGGGGGTCTTCTGTGGTTGGGAAGTAATGTTCAAACTCTTCTGAAAGCTGAGACAGGCAATCATGCATTAGCTGGGAGAAAGAAGGCCCTGGTTCAGTCTCTTTCAAAATCTCTGCTAATGTTTGAAACATGTCAAAAATACCAATGTTTGCTTGTCACCCCCATAATTCCAGTTTGGCTTTGAATGCAGCCACTTTATCGGCTGACTTGAACACAGTTGTCGTTCTCCTCTGAGGTGACAGATTGAGTTCGTTGAGCAGGTTGAATATATCACACAAGTAAGCAAGTTTTGTGATCCATTCTGTGTCACTGACATATGCTGCCAGTGGTGACTGGTTTTCTACAAGAAATCTCTGGAGCGGCTCTTGTAACTCAAAAACCCTAGCCAGTGATCTACCTTTAGAAAGCCATCTCTCTTCTGTGTATCAGAGAAGATGTGTGTGCTCTGGGTCCATCTTCTCACAGAGCTGCACAAACAGACATGAGTTAAAGGCGTGTACTTTAATGTGGTTGACAATTTTAATCACATCCCGCAAAATGTTGTTTAGTTCAGGTGACATTTTTCGGCTAGCCAGCATTTCTATATGGATAACACAGTGTGTAGACTGACATTCAGAAGCGACCTCCTTGACCCTAGTAGTGAAACCGGAAAGCCCTCCAGTCATGGCAGCCACTCCGTCTGTGCATATACTGACACAAAATGACCAATTCAGTTTTCCTGATATGTAATCATTCAAAGACTTGAATAGTTCTGCAGCTGTGGTGTTGGTTGGCAACAAAAGTTCACGTAACATATCCTTATGCACATCCTCCTGAAAAATACATTGCACAAAAACAAGCATCATTGCCTTGTTGTCAACATCGGTAGACTCATCAACCAGGATTGCATACCACGGTGACTCCTTAATCCTAACAATTGTGCCTTAATATCATCTGCTATTTCATCAATTCATCTAGTTATGGTGTTAGCCGAAAGAACAACATATGCCACCTTTTGAACTGCAGCCTCTCCTAAAAGTTCATGGCAAATGTCCTTAGCAGCAGGCAGGATCAATTCTTTACAGATAGTAAAGGGCTTTTGAGCTTTAGCAATGCGCTTAGCCACTAAGAATGATGCTGTCACTGCAGACCTATCTGATGAAGTGGTGGCCTTCAATAATGGCTTCTGCTCTTCGTGTTCACATTTTTTTATTTTGCAAAACTCCAAAGGTTTGTCTTTTAATGCAGGGTGCTTGGTCTCCATGTGGTGAAGCAGTTTTGAAGACTTCATGGCTTTAATGGATAGCTGGTCGCCATATATTATACAAAGCGGGCTTGGAGAACCCGTAATTTAAGTGGGACTCTTGGCATTTTCTTTTAAATGCAGCTTTCATTTTGTTGGCAGTCTTAGAGTCTTCTGCTGTCTCATCATTGGGTCTTTCTTCCTTTTCAAAGAAACTCTCCAGTGATGTTTGTTTTTTACTCACTTTTGCTAGGGTTAGCTTGTGGGCTTACCAAAACTGATTGAGACAAATGTGCAATGCGGGAAAGAGGCATGGATGGAAGTGGTAAATAAAATAATGTGCAGGCCACATGCCGACTAAAATAAGTGCCGGATTCTGACTTAAAGCCTGCCAACAGATGTGGCTTTACAATTGGAGAAAGATGCTCACCTGCCACCACAAAGGCTGCCACCAGATGCAGCTTAATTGTCACTTGCCACCCACTGATAGGGTTTTGATATGAGTCTGCAAGCAACTGACTTATTATGGTCTCTGCACAGTCAAACCTCTCTGCTAATGGTAATCTGTATTTGCAGCCGCTCCCCAGCGCTAGCGTCACCGCCTTAGCTTCACCTCAGATCAGGCATTACATTCTCGTAAGGAGCACGCAACTTAGATTGGGGACCACAATTCTACAGTGATTCTTGAGGTGCTTGATTTTTTATTGGTGCTTAATTAATTAAGTGGGTAGAAAAGTGATAGAGGTTGTAAAATATTTTGGTTATTTTGAAGATCTTCGTAAGTTGTTACTGATTCTTGATTATATGGAATTTAATTTAAAAACTAATAAATTTGCCAATACTCCTTGTCCTAAAAAGCGAATCTTAAATACTGTAATGCAGTCAATCATTCCTAAACAAATTTTTACTTTTGGTGGATTTATCAAAATACAATATGTAGTTCCTTTCAACTATATTATCCTAAAAGCATATGAAAAGATAAGCAAGAAAAAACGTGATAAAATTATAACAAAGAATAATGAGAGATGGGCCCAATCCCAATTTACTAAAAGAGTGATTCTGCAGAGCCCCTCACCAATACTACGAACAATGGAGTCTGAGCTATTACTTTTTTTTACAAAAATCTCTCCTGCTGTTTCTTTGTTTAAAATGGAAATAACTGTCCTTTTTGTCATCAAAATCCTTTCTTCCCCACACTTCAAATAAAGTATTCAATAATTTCAATTTTTACAAAAAAAAGAGTAATAGGAAAGAATTAACCCTATAAAAATTAAAACACAAAATAAATCTATAATAATTATACAGACATGGTCAACCACAAGGTAACTCTAGTATATATAAAAGCCTAATATATAAAATAGGAAGCTCTATGGAGTGGGAGCTTTGCAAAGTTAAGATAGGAGCCAGAGAATCAAGGAAATGTCTTCCATTTACTCAGAGATTACAGGAAGAAAGGAAAGTCTCAAAACTTAGAGGGTAAGTTACCTACAAGTTCCACTCCTCCAAAATCACTAGAGGATAGTCCCTTTAATTAGACCTTAGATTCAATGACATATAAATGGGATTCTTATTTAACCTAGAGGAAAATTAATATATTTAATCTATATCCTTCAATTAATTACAAATATAAACCAAGAATCACCACTTACGAAAACTAGCAGCATGCATTAGACTCACCAAATTCAACAAACAGAAGCACTAACCTCCAAAGCAACAGAATTACTAAAAAAAAAAAAAAGAAGAAGAAGAAAAGAGAGAGAAAGAAAACAAAGATTACATTACAACAAGCAGGAAGATCAAGCTGAAGAATTCTGCTAAAAAAAGGGCAAAGAGAGGGGAAATATGAGAAAACTGCTATGAATCATGAAAGACCAAACTTTACAAGGTAATGAGAAACCCAGAAATACAAAGAAGGAATTAATAAAAGGAAAAACAAAAATCAGTTAATGAAAAAAGAGATATATATGATCAATAAGCCATTAAACAATAGCAGACTCATCAAACGACCAATAAAAATAGACAAATACTTGGCTAGTTTGATTAAGAAAAAACAAGACACCAAGACTGACATCAGTAAAATGGGTGATAAAGACACCTGACACTCATGCCCCACCTCCACAAGAAAGGACCAAGGCAATGAGTAAACACTGTAGATTTGACTGGAGTGTCTAAGAGAAAGTGCTGGAGACCATCAGGGAACTGGAAAGGTACCTGTGGTGACTGAAAGCCAAGCAGGGCAGCATGGAGGCACCCTGCCCCTGATGCCCCATCCCCCAACCTAGACTGGCTCAAAGTCAGGAGGCACTTTCCCTTGTAGGAAAAAGGTGGGCAGAATAACCTCACCAGCCCACATTGCTACCGTATACACCCACAGTCCTTACTACAGGAGAATCCCACAATCCTTATAAATCCTAAGCCCAGTATGGGGAACTGCCAGGAATTCGTGCAGCCACATTGCTCCAGATTAGAGAACAAGGTATGCACTCCTTATCCCCCACCCATGCACTGTGAGCCAAGTTGCTGCAGCACAGCACCATCTTGAGACCAGAGACACTTCTGGAGTACACCCCATACCTGTACAGCCCAGGGGCTCTGTCTTCATTCCACCAAGCCCAGATGCATAGCTGAACACCACAACCCCAGCTGCACAGAGCCTGAGCCCAGGATCAGCTATGACTCTGGTCCCGCATAGCTTTGAAACCAACCCCTGCTACTTACACTTCCAGCTGGAGAAAGTCTGGTGGACACGCCCAAGGCAAACCCATCCTTGAGTCAGCCAAAGTGCTGCATGCCCTCCCTTTAGAGAGAGAGGTCCCCGGGCAACTGACACCCCCACACAGGCTAAGTGGCTGCATGCCCATGTCCTGAACCTGAGAAACATTTTGGCGGGCTTACCTCCAAGGAACATACCCCTAGACTGGCTGCAGATCTGCACCTGGAGCCTGAGAAATATCCCAGTGGGCCTGCTCCCGACAGACATGCCCAAAGACTGGCCAAGAAGTTGTGTACCAGGCCCAGGACCTAAAAAACAGCCCAGCAGGTCCCCTCCCTGGGCCAAAGAAACAGCCCAGCAGTCCCACACCAGGTGTCATGCCTCCAAAGTGGCTGAGTAGCCATGTGCCTAAAACCCAGCAAGCCAGACACCAAGTTGGCCAACTCACCATGTGGACACACACACACCCCCCAACCTGAGAAACAGCCTGGTGAGCCCACCCCCAACAAAGCTGCACTATCAACACAAACTCTTGTAGCCTGGGCCACTGAGATACTCACAAACATCACTAATATGGATTATAGCTGAAGAATCTGCATGGAGATTACACTAATCTCCCACCTAGAACCAAAGCCAAGGCACCCCACCCAACAAATACTCTAAGATCCATTTATACAAGTAAGTCTTTCCCTATGAAACTACTCCATAAGATTGGAAGAAGTGACTATTCCACCAGATGCATAGACATCAATATAGGGATATATCAAACATGAAAAAAGAAGAAAACATGACACTTCCAAAGGAACACAATACTTCTCCAGTAACAGACCCCAAACATATGGAAATATATAAAATGTCAGAAAAATAATTCAAAATAATAATCTTAAGGAAACTCAGTGAGATACAAAAGAATACAGATAGACAATTCAACAAAATTAGGAAAGTAATTTATGATTTGAATGAGAAATTCAATAAAGAGATATTTTTTAAAAACTCAAACAGATCTTAGAGGTGAAGAATTCAATGAATGAAATTTTAAAAAATACAATCAAGAGCTTCAACAACAGACTAGACCAAGTAGAAGAAAGAATTTCTGAATTTGAAGACAGGTCTTTTGAAATAACTTGGGCAGACCAAAAAAAGGAGAGAAAAGAAAGAAGAAAGAAAGAGAAAAGAAAAGAAAGACTACAGATACCATTAAGCAAACACATTATGGGAGTTCTAGAAGGAGGAGGAAAGAGAAAAGGCAAAGAAAACATATTTAATGAAGTAATAGCTAAAAACTTTTCAAGTCATGGGAGAGAGATGGACATCCAGATCCAGGAAGCTCAAAAGTCCCTAAACAGATACAACCCAAACAGGTCCTCTCTGAGGCACATTATACTCAAATTGTTAAATATCAAATACAAAGAGAAAATTCTAAAAATGTCAAAGTAAAAGTATCAAATCACATATAAGGGAATCCCATTAGAATAACAGGAGATTTCTCAGCAGAAACCTTACAGGCCAGGAAAGAATGAGATGATATAGTCAAAGTATAGAAAGAAAGAAAAAAAAAACCACCTGGCAGTCAAGAATATTATACCCAGCAAAGGTATCATTCAGAAATGAAGGAGAAATGAAGTCTCCCTCAGACAACTAAAAACTAGGGGAATACCTCACCACTAGACCAGCCTTACAAGAAATGCTCCAGAGAGTCTTAAATCTCGAAGTGAAAAGATAATAACTACCGTCATGAAAACATGTGAAATTATAATATACAAAGAAGAGAAAGGATACAAACCTTGTCACTACAGGAAACCACCAAATTGCAAAAGCAGACAAGAGAGAAAGGAACAAGGGATATACAAAACAACCAGAAAACAATGAATAAAATGACAGGAGTAAGTCCTCACCTATAAATAACAACCTTGAATGTAGGTGGATTAAATTCCCAATTTAAAAGACATAGACTAGCTGAATGGATTAAACAAAAAAGTCCCAACTACAGGCTGCCTACAAGAAACTCACCTCAACTGTAAAGGCACAAATAGGCCAAAAGTAAGGGATGAAAAAGATATTCCATGCAAATGAAAACAAAAGCAAGCAGGAGTAGCTATACTTATATCAGACAAAATAGACTAAGTCAAAAGCTATAAAAAGAGACAAAGGAGGACATTATATAATTAAAAGGATCAATTCAGCAAGAGGATGTAACAGTTGTAAATATATATGCACCCAACATTGGAGTACCAGATATATAAAGCAAATATTATTAGATCTAAAAGGAGGGATAGACCCCAATACAATAATAGTTGGGAATACAACAACCCACTCTCAGCATTGGAAAGATCACCTAAACAGATGATCAATAAAGAAATATCAGATTTAAATGGCACCATACACCAAATGGACCTAACAGTAATTTATAGAACATTTCAATGAACAGCTGCAGAATACATGTTCTTTTCATCAGCACATGGAACGTTCTCCAGAATTGGCCATTTGTCAGGACACAAAACAAGTCTTGAAAAATTAAAAAAAATCAGAATCATATCAAGTATCTCCTCTAACCACAATGAATAAATCAATAACAAGAGGAACATTTAAAACTATACAAACACATGGAAATAAAATGGCATGCTCCTTAATGACCAATGGGTGAAAGAAGAAATTAATAAGAAAATTTAAAAATGTCTTGAAACAAATGAAAATAGAAACATAACATACCAAAACTTATGGGACACAGCAAAAGCAGTATAAGAGGCAAGTTTATAACAGGAGTTCAAATAAACAACTTACCAATGCATCTGAAGGAACTAGAAAAGCAAAAACAAATCAAACCCAAAAGTAGTGGAAGGAAAGAAATGATAAAGAACAGAGCAGAAATAAACAAAATTGAGATAAAAGAATATAACACAAAGATCAATGAAACAGAAAGTTGGTTTTCTGAAAAGATAAACAAAATCAACAAACCATTAGCAAGACTGATTTTTTTTAAAAAAAGAGATGATCCAAACAAATAAAATCAGAAACAAAAAAGATGTCACAACTGGTACCCCAGAAATACAAAAGATCATTGAGGACTATCATGAGCAAATATACACCAATAAATTTGAAAACCTAGAGGAAACGGATAAATTCCTGAACACATACAACCTACCAAGATTGAGCAAAGAAGAAACAGAAAAGCTGTACAGACCAATAACAAGTAATGAGATTAAATCAGTAATAAAAAGCCACTCAACAAAGAAAAGTCCAGGACAAGATGGCTTCACTGCTGAGTTCTATTCTCAAACTATTCCAAAAAAAATTGAACGGAAGGGAAACTTCCAAACTCATTCTACAAGGCCAGTACAACCCTGATACCAAAACCAGACAAGGACACCACAAAAAAAGAAAACTAAAGGCCAATATCCCTAATGAACATAGATGCAAAAATCCTCAACAAAATACTAGTAAACCGAATCCAACAGCACATCTAAAAGATCATAACACCATGATCAAGTGGGATTTATCCCAGGAATGCAAAGATAGTTCAACATAGGCAAATCAATAAACATGACATATCGCATCAACAGAATGAAGGACAAAAACCATATGAACATCTCAACAGATGCAGAAAAAGCATCTGATAAAGTTCAACATCCCTTCATGATAAGAACTCTCAAAAATGACTTATAGATGGAAAGTACCTCAACACAATAAAGGCTACATATTATAATCCCACAGCTAACATACTGAATGAGGAAAAGCTGAAATCTTTTCTTCTAAGAACTGGAAAAAGACAAAAATGCTCACTCTCACCACTCTTACTCAACATAGTACTGGAAGTCCTAGCCAGAGTAATTAGGCAAGAGACAGAAATAAAGGGCATTCAAATTGGAAAGGAGGAAGTCAAATTGTTCCTGTTTGCAGATGACATGCTCTTATAAATAGAAAAACCTAAAGACTCTATTAAAAAACTCTTAGAACTGATAAACAAATTCAGTAAAGTTTCAGGACACAAGATCAACATACAAAAATCAGTAGTGTTTCTACACTTGAATAACAAACTAGCTGAAAAAGAAATTAAGAAAGCCATTCCATTTACAATAACTACAAAAGATAAAATACCTAGGAATAAATTTAACCAAGGAAATGAAAGATCTCTATAAGAAAATCTATAAAACATGGATGAAAGAAATTGAAAAAGACACACAAAAACAGAAAGACATCCCATGTTCATGGACTGTGAAAATTAATATTGTTAAAGTGATTATACTACACAAAGCAATCTACAGATTTAATGCAATCCCTATCAAAATACCAATGGCATTCTTCACAGAAAAAGAAAAAACAATCCTAAAATTCATATGGAACCACAAAAGACCCTGAATAACCAAAGCAATTCTGAGCAAAAAGAACAAAGATGGAAGCATCACACTACTAGACTTCAAAATATGCTACAAAGCTATAGTAACCAAAACAGCATGGTACTGGTATAAAAATAGACACACAGACTAATGGAACAGAATAGAGAACCCAGAAATTAATCCAAGTACATACAGTCAACTGATATTTGACAAAAGAACCAAGAACACACACTGGGGGCAGGACAGTTTCTTCAATAAATGGTGCTGGAAAAACTGGTTATCCATCTGAAAAAGAATGAAACTAGACCCCCACTTCTCACCCTATACAAAAATCAACTCAAAATGGATTAAAGATCTAAATGCAAGGCCAGAAACTATAAAACTCTAGAAGAAAACATAGGGGAAATGTTTTAGGACACTGGTCTGGAAAAAGATTTAATGAGTAAGACCATCGCAAAAGCATATACAAAAAAAAAGCAAAAATAAACAAATCGTATTATATCAAACTAAAAAGCTTCTGCACAGCAAAGGGAACAATCAACAGAGGGAGGAAACAACCTACAGAATGGGAGACAATACTTGCAAACTATTCATCTAACACGTTAATATCCAGAATATACAAGAAACTGAAACATTTCAACAGCAAAAAACCAAACAACCCAATTAAAAAATGGGTAAACAATCTGAATGTTATTTCTCAAAACAAGACATTCAAATAGCCAGTAAATATATGAAAAAATGCTCAACATCACTAATCATCAGGGAAATGCAAATCAGACATCCTCTCACCCCAGTTAGGATGGCTATTATCGAAAAGACAAACCATAACAAGTGCTGACAAGGATGCAGACAAAAAGGAACTCTTACACACGGTTGGTGAGAATGTAAACTGGAACAGCCACTATGGAGAACAGTAAGGAGATGCCTCAGAAAAACATCAAATAGAACTACCACAGGATCCAGCAATCCCACCACTGGGCATTTACCCAAAGTTAACGAAATCAGTATATGAAAGAGATACCTGTGCCCTCATGTTTATTGCAGCACTATTCACAACAAACTATGGAATTAACCTAGGTGTCCAACAACAGATAAATGTATAAAGAAAATGTGGTATATATACACAATGGAATATTATAATATTAGCTATAAAAAAGAATGAAATCCTGTCATTCCCAGCAACATAGATGGAACTGGAGGACATTATGTCAAGTGAAATAAACCAGGAATGGAAAGTTAAACATCATATGTTCTCATTCACATGTGGAAGCTAAAAATAAGTTGATCTCATAGAAGTAAAAAGTAGAGCAGAGGATACTAGAGGCTGGGAAGTGTAGGGGGAAGGAGTAGATAGAGATTTGTTAACAGATACAAAATTACAGCTAAATAGGAGGAATAAGCAAGTTCTAGTGTTTTATAACACTAGATGACTATACTTAACAATACTGTATGTTTTCAAATAGATAGAAGAGAGGATATTGAATGTTCCTAACACAAAGAAATGATAAATGCTTGAGATGACAGATATGCTAACTACCCTCATCTGTCATTATACGTTGTATGTACTAAAACATCACTATATACCCCACAAATATGTAAAATTATATTATGCGTCAGTTAAAAAAGAAAGAAAGAAAGAACGGACAAGACACAAGTAACGTTAGGAATGAGATGACAAAATAAATGCAGGTATAGTGATTAAAAATATAATGAATAGTTTTATTTTAATATCTAGTCAAGTAGATGATTTTCTAGCAAAATGTCAATTATAAAAGTTTAGGAGAATGAGGTAAAAAATAGAAATAGATCACAAAAGAAGAAATTGAAAGGTCTCCAGAAATCCACTCTTTTACAAAGGCATGAGGCCTGGACAGATTTAAGAATAAATTCTATGAAACCTTCAAGAGATAATTTATGTTTTTAAAACAAAACAGAAAAGATCAAAAGCTTTCCAATTTCTATGTGGATTTCAAAACTCAGTAAAAAAGAAAATTATATACTAACCTCACATATGAATATATATACAAATATCTCAAACATATTTACAAGTTGAATGTAACAATGTCTTAAAAGAATAATAAGATAATAACCCAGGACAGTTTGATCTAGTAATGTAAAGATGGTTCAAAATTAACTATATAAGGTAATTTAATACATTATCATAGATTAAGAAAAAAACCCACATTCATCTCAATGCTTAAGATACATCAGATAAAATTCCAATCCCAATTCTGATGGAAAATCTTACCTTAGTAAAAACAGAAGGAAACCAGAATCGTTTTACACTAGATTCTATAGGAAGCCTCACAATTAATGGAGAAATGTCAGAAGCTTCACTATTAAAGTCAGGAACTAGACAAAAATGCCCACTAAGACTGCAACTCTTCAAACCTGTGGTTTAAGTTTTAACTAATGTACTAAAACATGACATTTTAAAAAATGCAGATAATATAACTATCTACTTAGAAAAGTCTCAAGGAATCAGTTGAAAAATTATTAATTATGAGAGTTTGGATGGCTAGAAATAAGAGCAATACAGAAAAGCCAAAAGTTTTCCTAAATAATAGTAATAACCAATTAAGGCTAAAATTAAAATGTTCAGACAGATATGAGGAAAGTCACAAAACTAATACTAAAGAACATTTGAAATAAATTGATTAAATGAAGAGACCATGTTCTGAGATAAGAAAATTCAATCCTGTAAAAATGCTAATTCTCTCCAAATTATTCTTTAAATAAATAAATAAATAAATAAATCCTAATAGAAATCCAACAGGATTTTTGGATAAAGTTATTCTAAAATTTACCTGAAAGAGCAAATATGTAAAACTAGCCAGTATGTTTTTTTAAAAAGCATAAATGTAAAGAGGGTACCTGCCATCAACTATAAAATCACTATAACTTAAAATAGTGCAGTATTACCATAGCAACAGACAAATCTTGAAACAGAGTAGCTAAATGAAACTTAATATATGATAAAGGTGACATTTCAAATCAGTGGGGTGGGGTTCAGTAAAATATGGTATAATAGATTGAATACTTGAGCTTAGATCCATTCTTTTCAGAATCTCTATTAAAACAGCACCAAAGAATTAATAAAGGTGGAAAAAACCCACATGAACACAGAGAATAGCTAAAGAGAAAACACTTGACAAAAAAAATATTTCAAAGCTTGAAAGTGACAGGAGTAGAAACAAACTTAGAGGAAAGGAAGCAGTAAATTCTACCTCCTAAGTATTTCTGGAATCTATCAATTTCTTTCCATCACCCCCTAATGAGTCCTAGCTATCATCATATCTTGCCCAAATTAACTACCACAATTAATTTAATTAATTCCATAAGGAATTAATTAAAATGTAAATTTTATGGCCTACAAGCTTTTTAATACATTGATAGTTTGAATTTGTACCACCACTGTAGCTTTGGCCATACTTGCATCCCCAGCCCTGATGCAAAACTCTCCCTGCCACTTACCACCACATATGTACAACCACCTTTGCATACCAAATCCATACTCATCCTTTAAGAAGAGAATTTCAATGTCCCTGATTGCCTCAATTAGGATAATTCTAATATATTTTTTCGTAGTACTCTATAATCCTGATAAACCTATATAATCAAATATTTTGGTATTTGTTTAATGCATAATTTCCTTTCTAAACTCTAAGTCTGACAAGCACAGAAATCATATCCGTCTTGTTCATATCTATATCCCCAACGACTAGGCCATAGTCTGATATTATCATCAGTTCTTGATAATACAGTTTCAGTCACAAAAATGTTTAACACTTTTCTGTTACCAAAATCAACAAATGTTTTAAATTATACATTTTTATAAATAAAATTATATAATACTTACAAGTAGCAAAATGTGGTGTAGTTTTATAGAGTAGTAATCTTAAAGCTATGAACTTCCCATGAATTCTATAATAAGGCATAAAGAGTAGTGGTATCTTTAAGTGCTTAGTCTACTACAATCCTTTTACAGTAATACTTCCTACCTATAAATTTGTTTCTAGCTCTCTATAGTACAGTTCATTATATAAAGCAAATTTAATAAAATGAATGGTATTTACCCACCTATATTCTGTTCCAAAAGCCTTCTATACAAACTGTCTTACAAAAGCATTTCTACCCATTTTAGAACTATAAATTAAATGAGCTATTCTTAATAAATTAGAACTAGTGCCTATTTTAATATTATTAATAAAAATCCTTTTGTAACCACAATGGTGATATATTCACACCCATTTAATTCAACAAACTGAATTCCCCACTGAAAATGACAGCTAAATTAAGTGTCCATAAGATGTTAAAAATTATTCTCTTATATTTTATAGATAAAGTAATTATTTCACCAGATCCACATTGTATAACCTACAGAATCCATGAAGGGAAAAACAAAATCTCATTCTTTGTGCATCTGTAAAGATTTAAGCATAATCTTAAGGAAGTACTTAAAAGGCATCTGCATTATTCCCAATGTGTTTGCAAATGAGCAAAATTATTTTTTAAAATATATTTCTAAGAAATGATACAGAAAAAAAGAATCTATTGAAATTTCATTTCCTTAAGATTAAATTTTGACACAACTATTTTCACATACTGATTTGACCATGACAGCTGAGTTCATTTAAAACATTAATTAAATCAATAAAACCAATTTTCTATACAATGACAGTATGCTGTCAAAACCTTAGCTCTCACACTAATATCTTGAAATTCTAATTTAGTAATGTTATACTGAACCAAAGAAGAAAAATAGAATTTTGGATGTGCACAGCTAATTCAATCAATATTTACTCAGAGCCTGATGTCAGGCATGAGGCTAGATGTTGAAGAAAATACACAGAGACACTATCTTTTCTCCAAAAACTCAATTCAGTAGACCAAAATGTATAAACACATGTAGAAAACATAATGGTAAGAATGCTATCAAATAATCACAGAGAAAGACGACACAGCATAGTGGTTAAGAACTTGGACTCTCCATCAAATTGGTACTAACTGATCAGCACTTACATCACACAGGGCAATAATATTCATCAGGGGGTGGGCAGGCGGGACGGGGGTGGAGGGGATGGGAAAACTCTCACGGAATGGATGCAGGGAGCACAGTCTGGAGGATGTCCACGATTGTAGCTCTGACACGGGCAGTGCATGGGCAATATATATAGCCAAAGTGTTGTACCATAATATTCTGAAATTAAAAAAAAAAAAAAAGAACTTGAACTCTACCGCTAAAATAGTCCTGAAAACCTGGGCAAATGACAACGTCCCAAAGTCGGCTTCTTTCACCTGTTATGTGGGGAATGACAATGGTATCTATCTCACAGGGTTGTTTTTGCTAAATAATACATGGAAAACTCTTAGAACAATACCTCCTAGTACATTATTAACATTGTGGAAATACACGAAAGGAGTTAAATGTTAACTCTTTATTTGATGGGGTTAGCAGAGTGGTAAGAAGATGGGAAGCTGGGGGAGATGCCACAGCAAGTATCCTAGTGGAAATAACTGAACTGAGTTCATCTTACTAAAAATGTTTAATATATGATCAACATTTAAAGCCTTAAAACAAAATGTAGAGCTGAATTCCCCAAAGCAATCCTAGAGAAAATCCCAGCTTGAAGTCAACAACAAAAAAGTGCAAGTACAGTGGAAGGCAGTCATTCAGGTCAATTAAGGAACCCCATAAACAAAAGCCCACTTTTTGGCCTGACTAAATACCACTAATGTCTTTCCAAAGACAGCAGGTGTTCATTCTGCTTGGGAAGGGTTCCTAACCAGGATGCTGGAGCCTGAAAAACAGAGAGCAGAGGCTGAGGTAAATCTGGTTCTTTGTAAGACACCAAAGGAGGAGGGATGGAGGGAAGGAGACTCTGCCTCGGAATGAACACACTAAAGCAGTTTCTCAAAGAGGAAACTATTGGCATTTGGGGAGCACAATTTCCTTTTTTGCAAAGGACTGTTCTCCACCAAAATGCCTCTTGTATTCCACAGTTGTTATGACAACCCAAAGTTCCCCTTATTACATTTCCTAACACTCCAAGGGGTGGTGCCCCATTCTCCCCTTCTGTTCTTCCAACTTAAAGCCTTGCACCAATATGTCCTATACCCAGGAATTCTTCCTTCTTAATTTAGTTATTTTAAGGGTTCCCACCTGCCCGAGGAGGACAAAACCACCATTTACTCAGTGCCTGCTCAAGGCCTCCCATTCCAGATAGGCTGGGAATGGGGAGGGGGGAAGGGCAGCCTACACAACTGCAGAGGAATCCTCATCACACTCACCACATATAGATTCTGGATTCATCAGCCCAGTCCTTCACTCATAAATATAAACCAGCAATTATAGAACACCAGAAAATTGAAGAAAACATCAGTGATATTGAGCAAAGTCGAAGAAACTAAACTAGAGGAAAAAACAGATGGTGCTGAGATTAGAAGAGAACTTTAAAATTTTATTTTTGTGAGCATTCTCAGAGATACGTGAGAGGCTACTGTGTTCATAAAAGAACAGGCCACTAAAAGGGTGTCAACGGAGCAACTGAAAAATTTTAAAAAGTTCCTGGCAATTAAAAACATTATTGTCAAACTAAAATCTAACAGCAGACTAAATGACAGAATGATAAGGTTGAAACTGCTCATCTGGCAAATCAAGTCAAGGTAATCTTTGAAATGCAGAACAAAGAAAAAAAAAGATGAAAAATATGAGAGTAAAGTTAAAACACAGAAGCAAGTCCACAGTACCTATAAGGAGTTTCCTAAGACAAGATCAGAGACAAGGGTGGGGAGGATATAGTTGAAGAAATAATAGAAGAAAATGTCCCTGAATTTAAATGACATACAAAACTTTAGAATGAAAGGCCTTCCAAGTGCAGAGTAGATTAAATGAAAAAAGACACAAATCTAAATACATCTAAGTGAAACTTCAGCATGCTAAGAATTAAAAGGAAAAAGCAGGAATTGCCAGAGAGAAAAGAAAAGATTATGTATTATACAAGGAACACTAAACAAACACCCGTGACATTTATTACTGGCAATACTGAATACCAGAAGACAGTGGAGGAAAGACTTCAAAGTTCTGATGAAAAATGAGTGTATACACACACACACACACACACACACACACGGTAAAAGGCACACTTTAACTATATTGAAATATTTAAAAATATTTCTGGTAAAAGGAATTTTAAAACAAAGTAAAAATTGATCTTCTCCCCCAAAGATATTTCTATTTAGCCTTTCAGACAAAATTTATGCCTGTATTTGAATATATCCATTTTTATTTACACAAATGCAATTATTTTATTTAATAAAATATCTTAGTGATCTTCCCATATTGGAGCTCAGTCTTTTTAAGATACCTAGTACTTCACAGAATGGATGCATCAGAATTTATTTAGTCTGCCCTCTACTAAAGGATACACAGATACACAGGTTGCTTCCATTTTTTGCAGTTATGTTAATAATTAGTGTTGCAATGAGCATCCAAAAAACATATACACACACACACACACACACACACACACATATCTGCATATACATATCTGGGCATACATTACCAAGTAAAAAGAGTAGAATTTCTAGGTCAAAGGATATGCAATCTTTCAATTGTGAGATATTGTCATACTGCCCTTTAAACAGTTTGTAGCAATGACATTTCCATCTAGAGGATCTTATTTTGTTATTTGTTATAATAATAATGAATTGCCTCATAATACACTCCAATATAAATGCTGGGGATACATGGAGCACAAGGAGTGATTGAAGTAAACTAAATTTTGAACTCTAATCTCATTTTCCCCAATGCAGTATTTTTTAAAAATCTAACCACACATTTATTTCCTTACCTGTAAAATATCACACTGATGCAACTCATAAGGTTATATAGGTTGACTATCCCTAATCCAAAAATCTGAAATCCAAAATGCTCCAAAACCCAAAATTTTCTGAACGCCAACATGCCACAAGTGGAAAATTCCAAACCTGACCTCATGTGACAGGTTGTAGTCAAAACTTTGTTTCATGCACAAAATTAAAAATATTATATAAAATTACCTTCAGGCAATGTGTATAAGGTGTATATGAAACAGAAATGAATTTCATGTTTAGATTTGGGTCCCATCCCCACATACCTAATTATGTATCTGCAAATATTACAAAATACAGAAAAATCCAAAATCCAAAACTACTAGTCCCAAGCATTTCAGATAAGGTATACTCAACCTGTACAATAAAATTAAATAATTTACCAAAAATGTAAATGTTAAATATTGTTTTACCCATATTCTCCAACTCAATCTCTTCAACCATCTCTCATTGTAACCATTTAATTATTCAAAATATCATTGAAAAATTAATCTCAACAGCAATTTGATTAGTTTTCCCAACTTAAAAACAAGTTTTTAAAAAATTAAAATAGTTGGGTTTTTCCCCTATTTTATTCATCTTAACTGACCACTTTGTACCTTGTCGTCTTCTGACAAGTTTAACTCATAAAGGAAAGTGTACTACCATTTTTTAAGGTACTTATCAATATTCCTATTATAAACAAAATGCCTTGCAAAAGTGGATAGTATAACTTCCCGGCAATCTTACTGCTTAGAGTCAATTTTCTATTATGTGCAGTGCTTTCAGAAAGAAGTCCTCCCAAAAATAAAACAAGCAGATTCTGGTAAAAGGAATTTTAAAACTACTATGCTCTAAATTATTAAGTATAATAATTTAAAATACTGGAATATAAAAGTTAGAAGCCCAATATAAAGATAGAACTTAAATTTATTTTGAAATAATATCTTAAGGCCCTCTCCTATCTATAAAATCATTCTGTTCTTCAAAGAAAAATTCATATTTTCCCTACCAACAGATATGGAGATGAAACAGAAATACAAAGTTTCTCACAATATAAAATCTTTTCAGGATAATCATCAACATATATTTCCTTGTTTTACAAAGATAACCACCAAGTAACTATATTGTCTTTAATTTCTCTCACATACAGTTGTTAGTTTTCTGTGTCAAGGTCTTGACATCTTTTCATAGATTTAGTAAGCATTCAAATGTTTTGTGCTATTGTAAAATATATTTCTTAGTATTTTATTTTTCATTGACCTGGTATCCAGAAATCTGAAATTCATTTATTGATATTAACACTTTATCTGTAGATCTCTTTGGATTTCCTATACATACAAGGATGTCATAGTTAACCTTTACTGGTGAGGCCATCTGAAAAATTTTCTTTGTGGGAAAGTTTTAAATTACAGATATAATTTCTCTTAAAGACATAGAAGTAATTTTCTCTGTCTTCGGTGTCAGTTTTACAAATTTGTGTTCATCAAGGAATTTGTCAAATTTATTGGCATAAAGTTGTTCATATTTTCTCTAAATAAAATCTTGCAGACAAACTGAGTACATTGTAAAAATAACAGCAAGTTACAATGTACTTCTACAATTTTTTTAAGTTTTTAAAACTTAAGTATAACTGACACACAATAAATATTTAAAGTATACAATTTGACAGGTCTTGACATATTCATACACCTGTAAAACCATCAGCACAATCAAGATAGTGAACACATTCATCACTCTCAGAATTTATTGGTACCCCCTTATAATCCTTCCTCAGACCCTCCCCTGCCTCCAATACCTTACTTCTCTTCTCCCACTGTACTCAGGCAACAACTGATCTATCATTATAGACTAGTTTGCATTTTTTAGAATTTTGATGTACTGTGGTACTCAAGGAGAATGTGTATTCTCTATTACAAGGATATAAAGTTCAATATATACCTAATAAGGTCTAACCTACTGATTGTTATTTAGATCATCTTTCTCCTTGCTTATTTTTGTCCGGTTGATCTGTACTGTATTGAAAGTGGTATATTAAAGAGACTCCTATTAGTATTTCTGTTTCCTTGCATCTCCTTAGTTTTTGCTTCAAAAAGGTGGTTGCTATGTTATTTGGTACATAGATATTCTTAAATGTTATCTTGTATGAAAAGAATTGTCCTTTTTCAATTTTAATGCTCAGGGACTCAAATTTTATTCTGATATCAGAATCCTTATCTCTCTTTATTTCCATTTGCCTGATACACTTTTTGTTCATCCCTTTATTTTTAATCTTTCTGAAATCATTTTGTTTCAGATGTCTCTGTATTGTATACAGCATGTCTTGTATACAATACATAGCTGGATTTTGTTTTACTGGCCAAACTGAAAACATTTTTCTTTCAAAAAGCTAGTTAATCCCACTCAAATTTATTATTATTACTGACATTTTTGGTCTTAATACCATTATAAGATTTTATAGTTTTGCATATTTTGTGATATTTGCTATGTTTTTCTATGAGAACAGTATTCTTGCTCTTTCATTGAAGTTTTTTATTTGTACTTAGGAAAGTTTGTATGTTTGTACAAAATAGTAGTTACCTTTACACATATACTTTTCCAACATCCTTAGTCCCCTGTTTTTTAATGTAATTCTCTACTATCTGGTTTATCAGGGCCTTTTAAGAAAAACCCTTTAACACACTGACTGCCACACTAGAAAAAAATTTTTTTTCCTTATGGCCATAATGTTTTATTATGAAAATAGAATAAAAACTTCAAAAACAAAATGACCCTTTCTAATTCAATGAAAAATTTGATTTTTTTTATTGTTTTCTGTGCGTGAGTTATATGCAACTTAAAAAATAGTTCACGCAGTTCCCAAGGTGAAGAGACATGCGAGTTACATATGCTTCAGGAGGCCCTGGGCTCAAATATAGCATGACTTAAATACAACTCACATGGCAGTTAATGTTAACAACCCACCTACTGTTTATACAACAAGCTTTTCCTATTTTCCTCCTTCTCCCTTCTCTCATTTTTTAGTTGATTAATAGGTCACAATGTAAAACATTTGTACATTAGCCTTCCATGCTCATCCCCACTTTTATGAACTTAAATTTTCATTTCTCACGGGTAAATACCTAGGAGTGAGATTTGCTGAGTCACAGAAGTGTACAGTTAAACGTACAAGAAATTACCAAACCCCCATGATATTCTGAAATTAAAAAAATAAATTAAAAGAAAAAATAAAAAAATAAAAAATAAAATAAAAGAGAAGGAAAAAAAAAAAAAGAAAAGAAATTACCAAACCATTTTCCAGAGTGGCTGTACAATATACATACTTAGCTTTTCACAGACTATTTAGAATCAATATTTTACCACTTCAGGTGGAATATAGAAACCTTACCACACCACAAAGGTCTCTTTACTTTCCCCACTTTATGTTGCAACTGTCTTAATATTACAACTCCGTTCACTGAAAACCCCACCAAACATCATGGTTTTTGCTTCCAACCATTTTATGTATATATATATATTTTAAAGAACAAGTAAAGAATACTCTTATTATATTTGCCTCAATCTGTTGCTCTTCCTTCATTCCTGATGTTCCCAGTTTCCTTCTGGTATCATTTTCTTTCTGCAGAACTCACTTCAGCAATTTCTTTTATAACACATGCTGGCAACAATTCTCTTCCTGTTTCTTCATCACAGAATATCTTCATTTTACTTTTATTCCTGGAGAATATTTGCACTGGATAAAGAATTCTGGGTTGATTACCTTTTTTTTTTCCAGTATGCTTAAAACATTGTTTTGCTTCCTTCTAGCCTTTTGGTCTCTGATGAGAAATCTACATTTATTCAAATAGTTTCCCTACTAGTAGTAAAATGTGTTTTGTTTGTTTCTGCTTTCAGTTTTGTTTGTTTTTGCTTTCAGTATTTTTTGTCTTTTGTTTTCAGCAGTTTGATTACAATGGATGGGCATGGATTTCCTTGGGTTTATCCCATTTGAGGTTCACTGATGTTCTTGAGTCTATAGGTTTGTCCTTCTCCAAATTTGGGAAGTTTTCAGCTATTACTTCTTCAAATACTTTTTCTGCATCATATTCTTTCTTCTCTCCTGTATGCCTGATGAAACAAAATGTTAGACCTTCTGGCATTATCCCACAGGTCCCTGAGGCTCTGTTCATTATTTTAAATCTTTTTTCTCTGTTGTTCAATTTGGATATATTTCTACTGATCTGTCGTCACAGATTCTTTCTACGTCATCTCCCTTTTGCCATTGTGCCTATCCACTGAGTTGTTTTATTTGCTATCGTATTATTCAGGTCCAAATTCTTCATTTGGTTCTTCTTTCTCTACTGAGAGATTCCATATTTCCATTCATTTAAGGAGAACATACTTTTACTTCTTGTAGCATATTTATAACAGCTGCTTTAAATCTCTGTTAGACAATTCCCACATCTCTGTCTCCTAAGTGGTGGTGTCTGTTGATTATCTTTGCCCACATGAGTCGACATTTTTCCTGGTTCTTCATATGCCAAGTAATTTTGAATCGCATGCTATACGTTTTTAATATTGTAAGATTCTGTGTCTTATTGAAATCTTATGGAGAATGTTGATATTTTTGTTTAGCAGGTGACTCAGTTCAGGCCTCAAGTTCTCACCAGCCTTCTGAGGCACCAATGTCATTTTAGCTTACTCTTCCATGCTTATTTGCACCTTCGTGTGTGAACTTAAATTTTCATTTCTCTTGGGTAAATATTAATACCTAGCAGTGAGCATGCTGGGTCACCTGGTAAGTGTATGCTTAACTTTTTCAGAAAGTGTTCAACTTTTTAAAGCTTTCACAATGCTATTCAGATCTCTACCACATATGTGCCACCCATTGGCCAGTCTGGAATTTGGGTGGTGCCCTACCCATATTTCAGTACTGAACCTCTATGTATGCTTTTTAGGGTCAGATCCACATATATACAGCTCAAGGGTAAGCCTTGGAGTGCATAAACAACATTAAGAGTTCTCTTTCCAGATCTCCTCCCTCCCTGTAATCTGTCTGGTACTTCTGGTTCTCCAGGATGCCCCTTTCCAATCCTCTAGCCAGAAATCTGGAGCTTAATTTATGCCACTCTGCCATGTCTAGGTTCAAGCAGTGGGAGAACACAGAAAAAAACAGTGATTCATCCCACTCTCTTGGGACCACAGCTCCTCCAATTGAAGAGGAAACCGTCCATCCCTTGGAGTTGCAGGCTGTTCTCAGCTGTTGTAGCTATGCCAACACTGCTCCCAAAGGATTTCCTGGGGTCTGAGGTGCAAGAGAATGGCATGTGGGGGGTGAGGGGATTTTTGCACTCCTGCCAAGCATTAAGAAACCTCTTTCCTGCTCTTCAAGCCAGAATTAGAGAGTTTCTAGAGTTCTCTTTGCCCATTCTGGATTTTGAGCTATGTTGGTTTCAGGTCAGGGGATATCAAAGCTAAAAAAAAAAAAAAAAAGTAAGCTCACCACTAATTCAGTGGCACTTAAATTTCTGGTTGTCTTCTCCAACTGCCTGCTATGATTTACTTTTCATAGTCTGCAAATAGCAACCCCATGTACCCTGTCCAGTTTTTAGAACAGCATTAAGTGGGAGAGACAGGGTATAATGTGCTTACTCCATATTCCTGGGACTCTTTTTAAGTTATATTTTTCACCAGAATTTGGTAAAAATCTGAGATGCTTTGGTGCCACTATTTCTTCAAATGTAACTCTTATTACATGCACGCTGGAGTGTCTGACGTTGTCCCACAGGTCTCCAAGTCTCTCTCTGCTATTCCCACCAATCCTTTTTCACTCTTCTTTGGAATAACTACTTTGTATTGATCTTCACATTTTCTCTGCCACCTCAAATCTGCTGCTTAAGCTATCCAATGAATTTTTCATTTCAAATATTGTGCTTTTCAAATTTAAACTTTCTACTTGGTTCTTCTTTTCCAGTTTGTTTCTCTGAGATTCTCTATTTGTTGAGTCTTGTTAGCACTTTGTTAGCACATTTTGCTTTTTTTTTTTTTTAAAGAGACTAGGTCTCACTAGGTTGCCCAGGCTGGAACGCAGTGGCTATTCCCAGGCACGATCATAGCACCTCGAACTCCTGGGCTCAAGCGATCCTCCTGCCTCCACCTCCTGAGTAGCTGGGACTACAGACACACACCACCGCAGCCATCTATATTTTCCTTTAATTCTTTCAATATACTTAAAGTAGCCAATTTGAAGTCTTTGTTAAATCCAAGACTGACCCCAGTTAATCAGTTTCTACCGACTTTTTTCTGATTATGGTTCACATTTTCCTAGTATTTTTCTTTTTTTTTTTTTGCAAGTCTAGCAGTTTTGGGTTGAATGTAGAATCTTTAATAGATTACAGTAACTCTGAATTCATTTTATTTTTCAGAGTTATTAAGTTTTTTAATAATTGGTATGGGCTTAAACTGCAGAACTCTTTCTGTGGTATGCAGTCAGGACATCTATGTTCAGTTTTTTAATTCTTATTTTTATATTTTAGTCTGGCTCCCTTGGGATTGTATATGTCTGTATAGCTAATGATACAGCCAATATTGTGCTCAAACAGCAATCTGAGCCAATATTGTACTCAAATCAGCAAAGGCTGTTTTGTAAGGGACTGGCCAAGGGCAGAGGGGTATGATGAGCTAGATTCTGTCACTGAGGGCTTGCATTTCAACAAGTGGCAGATATGCAGAAAAGTCATGAAGCAATCTAGTTTGGTCAGTGGACAGAGCATTGGGTACAAGAAAATGCAGTTTCTTGTCCTAGACTTGCCACTACACAGTATGACTTTATAATAATTTTAACAGGTCAAGACACAAATTTCAGCAGGTAAACATCAACTATCTCTCATCATTTCTTTTGCCATGCCAACTATTTAAACACAGTAATGGAGGAATCAGAAATATCCTTGAGGAATTTGGAAGCCATTGCAAAGTTCAGTAAGATGGAAGAAACTGAGTTGCCAGTAGTAACTTGCTCAGGATCAGATAGATGACTGAAATAAATACTTGTAAGAACAAACGATGACTAAAACGCAAGCAAGGTTAATAGTAAAAAATGGCCATTCAAAACTATTTGCAGTCAGGAGGGTCCATAGATGCTGGATGCTACAGATTAACAGTGGGTTAAGATATACCTTTTCACCATGCTATTTCACTATCTGTCTCCCTGAACTGTGAAAGGTAAACAGACAATTATAGCTAGCTGGTGTTCCCCCCCCCCATTAAACCAAATATATTTACTGAAATCTGAAAGGAAAGGAAATATTAATAAAAAGTTTTTTCCTTTTTAAATTACATATCTTTTTTCTCTCATATTCTTTGCTCAACATAATCTTTTAGAGTAAAAAGTACTTAACAAGAATGGTGAGAAATGTTGAAGGAAGAGTGAAAACAGATTTTAATTACGTCACTGTACATAATGTAATTCCGAAAAAAGACTATTACGATGGTTGTCTTAGTTAGTTTGGGCTGCTGTAATGAAGTACCATAGACTGTGTGGCTTATAAACAACAGAAATTTACTTCTCACAGTTCTACAGGATGGAAGTCCAAAATCAAGGTGTCAGCATGGTCAGTTTAGTGAGGGGCGCTTTCCAGGTTGTGTCTCATTGTACCCTCACATGGCAGAAAGAGAACTAGAGAGTTCTTTGGGGTCCCTTTTGTAAGGGTGCTAATCATATTCATGAGAGCTCCACCCTCATGACTTAATCACCCCCCGAAGGTCCCACCTCCTAATAGCATCACATTGGGGGGTAGGATTTCAACATATTAATTTGAGGGGGACACATTCAGTCCATAACTATGGTTAATAAATGAAGCCAAGATGTAAAGATAATCCATATATTTATAATATCTTTTTCCATTTCCCCAATTATTTTTAAATAAAAATATCTGATAAAACAAGGGGAAAGAAGAATAATTTTCCAGTATGAACTACTTGTCTCATGTATGTTCTGTTTCTCTTTATTAAATCCTCTTAAAGAACAAGAGCTTCCTCCCAATATAGTGCCTTGTATATGACCCAACAAATGCTTAGTAAATGCACAACTGTGAAAGATTATTAATATTCTGAATTACTTTTTCCTTTTTATTACCTAGCTTTCAGCTCTAATTGGAGACAGAAGTATAACCAACAACTGACACATAGCAAAGTAAAATACAAAGTCTCTTTGGGATTAGCTTGAATTTGTAATAGCACCAGTATTCCAAAGGAACCAATTCATTTCTTGATGCTAACACTCAAGAGGTCTAAAGAAAAACTCAAAGTGAAGCAATGCACAGATGGTTGTAGTGGCTCCTAGAGCAAACAATATTCTTTTGGACTGGGAAAGCTGAAGGGTGCTCTTCTTCACAGACCCTTTCACAAAAGGCATAATTAAAAATTAAAATTAAGAATCGTTTTTCTAGCAGAAACTCTTCCCCTTGACAGTTTCCAAAATTTTGTTGTGCTTGGATTTGACAAAAATCAAGTGTGATGCTTGAAAGAAAAGTATTAAATAAATAGAAATACAAAAGGAAAATGAATTTTTTTATTCAAGAGGACAAATATCAGTATTTCCAGGTAACGATAAATTGAACTCACCTAATTGTGCTCTTGCCTAAAAACTTTCTGGAATGTAATAAAGAGGTGTGTGTCATTTTATTTTATAAAGCATATATTTACAAAGATGGAGATAACGAAAGAAAAGGTGACTTTGGAAGCCTTAGAAAAAACACAACTAATGGGAGACAAGGTAAGGATAACCAGACCTAGCCAGACTCAAATGAGCACAAACTAAACCAGCCAAGGGTAACCAGAGAAAACCATCATTTACACACACAAAATTCGTATTCCAAGGTCGATGAATGTACTAGAGGTGAGGGGAACTACAACAAGGAGAATCAAATAAAAGCTGCTTCAAAAGAATTGAGATCTCTAGTTCCCACTCCCACCTCCTTGTCTGTCCCCCACCCTCCTTGTCTGTCCCCTACCCTCCAGCACACCGGACTGAAAACCAGAGGTTTGTTTTCTGGCGAGAGTAAGATAAGAGGTGTCTCTGGACCAAGGATAATGAAATCACCTGCAAAATGGAATTATTAGATGCTGAGACAAACCCCTCCACCTGATTCTCTCTCTTGACTATCAGAAGCCTTCCATCTGGTCTTTCCCTTCCAAGCAGATGTTAAGAGCCTTCTCTAGGGAGTATAACCAGTCAAGAGGAAAGACATAGACATGAAGATCAGGTATTACCCCCCAACAATCCAGCTATAAGACAGCTACAGCGAAGCTCAACATGCAACCAGAGCTTCAGGTTTTTAGTTCCCCACTCATAACAATGAGCTCATAACCTGGGGATATGAGATGGCTGAGAAAAGCCTATAACATGAAAGAAAGAGACTAAAATAAACAGGTAAAAACTATTTAGAGTGAAGAAAACAGTCATTAAAATTCTCAAAGAAAAAAAGAGAATATTGTATTCAGGAAACTAGAATAGGATTGCTATAGGGGAAACAAAAGAGCTCTCAGAAAATAAAAATGCAAAAGCAGAAATAAATTCAATAGAAATCATGGAAGATAAATTTAGGGGGAAAAAGTAGAAAAGCACAGAGGTAGAAAAATTAAGAAAATTGGGGAGCCTGATTAGGTGGCATCTAAATAAGATGGGATTTGGAAAGAAAGGACAGACAAAACTGAGGGGAGGAAAACATTTATGAAACATTTAACATTTTCTAGAACTGAAAGCTGTAAGTTGCTGGACTAAATGAGGCAATGAGCACCCAGAAAAATAGATGAAAATAGACTTATACTAAGTCACTTTATTGTGAAATATCACAACACTGGGGACAAAGAGAAAAAAAATCTCATGTCAAGAATCAGGAGATGGAGTGGTTTTGAACTGCTCAAGGAAGACACCTAAAGATAGATGATGAAATGATGCCTTTAAGAATATTTCCAGATGAAAATTCTTTACTGTGTCAAACCATCAATCGAGTGTGAGGACAGTTAAAAATAATTTTCAGACTTGCTTATAAGGTTTCACAAAATTAACCTACTACAACACTTTTTCACAGAAAGGGGGGGGGAAACTTCCCCTCTAAGCATGAAACAAAGCAAAATAGAAAAGAGGAAGAGATGGGATACAGAACTAGAAGGCCCAACTCAGGAGAAAGGCAAAGGTAATTTCCAAGAAGATGGTGACAAGTGTGCACCAGGTATAGAGAATAAGTCCATACTGGACAGGTCACAAGGCTCCAGGAATGTCGTCTTCAAGAAAATGAAGTTGATAAATTGGAATAAACACTAAAATTACTAACAGAATTATGTTGAAAGGATTGAGGGATGGGAAGAGTATATGATGTGTATATGTATATGTGGTAGGGGTAGAAGGAAAAAAGAGCTAAATCCTCATTTTCCATAATAGTTAAAACCAAAAAAATCAAGAATCAGCAACATAAACATGCCATTTACTGATAAAGAGCTAAATGCCAAAAGAATCAGCTAGAAAAGTTCAAAGGGAGTAGCCTCCTTGGAAGAAGAAATACAAATAAAAAAGTTGGGGAGCACTGTTGGTCTCACATCTATATGTGCATTAACAATTTCAATAAAAGGGAAAAACCTAAAACAATACATCTATCATGGGTAAACAGTAACTAGCTTGCACGTAGAAAAATCACAGAATTGTAACCACTCTTCTGGAGTTAAAAACAAGCAGGACTTTTTCTTTGAAGACAGAAACCTGGTGAAGACGAAGTTATCCTTGGATGATATGCTTTATTAAATTCTTTTTATATATACCATGATATAAAATATATTTCAATAAAACATTCAACTAAATGTAAGATGTTTAGAAGAGGATTTCCAGTAAAAAATAAAAATAAAACATAAGATAAAAATATTTAAAACCTATAAGTATAAACATTCATAAATGTAAAGATGTAACTTACACAAAATGAAACTTTTCAGTCAACCTTATTTTATTTAATTCACCACAAAACTGCTTCCACTTACTGCAATGTTTACCTAGTGCCACTCTAAATCATTTTAACTGGCAGATGACCAGTTCCGTTCTAACATGGAACTGGGGCTCGAAAATCACTGACCTGTAATCAAATACAATTCAGATTAGAGTACCATGCTATACTAAAATGACATAGATCTTGCTATATAAAATATTTTATAAGCTACTAGAGTTAGCTCATCAATTTGGAATACAGTCATGTGCCACATAACGATGTTTCAGTCACTGATGGACCACACATACAATGATGGTCTCCTAACATTACAATGGAGCTGAAAAAATTCCCCAAAGAAATTTCACAGTGAAGGTTTTGGCAGAAGCTTTTGCAGAACTCAACAAGCTCCCGGAGGTATTTTAGAAGGTATTGATGATCTTGACCCTGTGTAGGCCTAGGCTAATGTTTGTGTCTTATTTTTTAACAGAAAAGTTTGAAAAGAAAAAAAAATTAATACAAAAAAGCTTAGAGAATAAGAATATAAAAAGAAGATATTTTTGTACAGCTATACAATGTGTTTTAAGCTAAGTATTAAAACAGTTTAAAAAGAGTCAAAAAGTTTTTTAAAAAATTTAGAAGTTTATCAAGTAAAAAAGTTACAGTAAGCTAAGGTTAATTTATTATTAAGAAAAGGAAATTTTTAAAAAATAAATTTAGTGTGGCCTAAGTGTACAGTGTTAGTTTATAATGTCCTAGGCCTTCACATTCACTCACTGACTCACCCAGAGCAACTTCCAATCTTGCAAGCTCCATTCATGGTAAATGCCTTATACAGGTGTACCATTTTTTATCTTTTATACTGTAACCACATTTTTACTGTAACTTTTTTATGTTTAGATATGTTCAGATACACAAATTGTGTTACCATTGTGTTATAGTTGCCTACAGTATTCAGGACAGTAACATGCTGTACAGGTTTGTAGCCTAGGAGCAATAGGCTATACCACATAGCATAGGTGTGTAGTAGGGTATACCATCTAGGCTTGTATAAGTACATTTCATGATGTTCGCACAACAAATCACTGAAGGACACATTCCTCAGAATGCATCCCTGTTGTTAAGTGATGCATGACTGTAATTTATTCTTACCTCATTTAATACACAGGGTGTTTACTTTTGTTCATAGCACCCTTTAAAGCACTGAGCAAAATGTTACATAAAATTACAATGCATTGCATTAAAAATAAGCACAGAAAAATATTTCTGAGGATGAAAAAGAAGTGGAAAACAAATTCTCTTCTCCAAAGCTGCTACGCCACTCAGTCATCCCTTCTGGGCACGAATGCTCAGGTTAACAAGGTAGTGGAACACAGGCACACTACACAGAAAATCCTTGCATGAAGTGCTAACACAGTCTAAATATTAGAAAACTTTGTTTCTATGTGTCTAGATGAAAACCGTGCGCACAACAGCCTTACTTATTCAACAAAGTTTTTGAGATTTAGAAAGTCCAAAAAGATCCTACCTTGGTGAAAATAGATCATATCCAATCCAAAATGAACATATCATTTTAGGTTTTAACATCATATTTCTTATATGAAAGACTTTCTGGTTATAAGAAACTTAAGCAATATGGTAATTTGTTCAACGTGATAAAAGAATGCTCTAAATAGATGAAATAATTGAACAACGGTACTACTTTAATCTTTTGCTCATTGCAAATTTCCCTATGACAAGCGTAAACACTAGACACAACTGGATATCCTTTCCAGCAATTCACTTCCAGTAGTTAAAGACTGAACTGAGTACCATGTTTTGAAAATAACTGGTAACAAATGAACTAGAAATACGGTAATTTGTGTCTTCATAAATTTTTAAAAGGTTACATAAAAATATTGTTTTGAATATTGCAGGATGTTTCACAAGTCCTTTTCTACAATAGTTTTCTGCTCTAACAGAACTTTCTTTATACACTTTAGTTTGATAAAACAGCATTAATGATGTAGTTTACATTTAGACGTGGGGAAAAGATTGCCCAGCGGCCTGGCTCTACCTTGCCTGCACACATTTCAACATAGGTAGCCCCTCACAAAATCATGCGGTAATCATCTCTCCTCACCTCTTATTTCCATAGTTCTGTCCTCCTTTTCAGGGCCTTCCTTCCTATTCTCATCCCTTAGTTTTTCAATATTCTCAAATTGCCCTGGTCCTACAAAAACAAGCAAGGCCCCAAATACTGCTGCACAATTCTATTACTTGCCCCTTCTTGGGTTCTCTCATAGTCTCTATTTCAAGCATTTACCACACTAAATTCTCAACAGATGACTTTATCAGAAGGAAAAGGAAAAGAAGCTATCATCTATAATTTATCAAAATTCCGCTCCACTTGTGGAATCTAATACATTATCACCTTTCCTTATCTCTTTTCCTTAAATCTCAGAAGAAAATATGCCCTTTCTCCTGTACAAGGCTGCCACCTGCACAATGAATCAAGTCCCTCCTACCCACTGTGGGACCGTGATCCATGGGTTGTTTCTCTCCTACAACTTAAATATTTTTTCCTTCATTTGATACTTCTACATCTAGAAATGTGCTAACATCTTCCCCAACCTTAATAATTTTTTTAAATCCCTATTTTGAACCCCACTTCCCTTTTAGGTCACAGCCTTATCTCCTTCATTTTCCCCACCACACCAGGCTTCTCTAAAGAGTGGTCCACACTGTGCATCATCTCAGTTCTCCACCCCTGCCATCTCAGCCACTGCTCTCCTCAGACTCCTTGAAAAAGATTAGGAATGCGCTAACTGACAAACCAATCACATATTCGATCTTCAGCCTGCTCGAGGACAGTCTGTCACTGCTGTTGGTATCCCTCATGTTGTCTGTTTTCTTGAGTGATGGTCTCATTGACTTCTGGGGCTTCAACCAGTTTTTATATGATTTTTAAATACTAGTTACAGCACTCACTTTTCTCCAACTGCCTTCTTAACATATTTCTCCTGGGAATCCTAAAGACGGTGCCTTTAATTCACCATTTTCAAAACTACTCACTCCCCCTAACCAAGCCTACTCCTCCTCCTACAGATTCTACCTCTCATTTGTATTGTGACATCACCATCTACCCCTTCTTCAAAGCTTATAATCTCAAAATCATCTAATTTTTTCTTCTCCCTAATCTCCACACATTTAATTCTTCTTCAAATCTTTCCATCCTGCTTCATAAAGATCTCAGAGTCATCCTTATCACAATTTCACTCTGAAAATTTCACTCTCTGGTTTAGAGTTTTTATCTTCTCTTGCCTAGACTATTGAAGAGGCCTCTTAACTGGTCTACTAATCCCCAGTCTTTCCCCAACATAGCCCATGCTCCATACTATGCCAGTATCCTTGTTAAAGTATAGTGCACAGACAGGAAAAAGCTAGATCTATGGAGTTTTGTTTTTTTTTTTCAAACAGAGCTCAAATAAATAATGCTGTTCCAGATTTGCTCTCACAATTAATTGCCCTGCTTTGAATAAATTTTTATTGACTTAACCACTAATAAACAAAGCAGGTCAAAGTTTCATTACTTTATTACAAGTAAATATGTAGTAGTGTAACTGAATCAGCAGAATTGTGTGAAAGTGTTTTTACACATCTAATGAACACCAATAAACATGAAACATGATTATAGGATCACTGCTATCTTTTATTAAATATTCATTTGAATCTAAAAACTATATTATTTTATTTTATTTGTTAGAGACAGGATCTGGCTCTGCTGCTCAGGCTGGAGTGCAGTGGCACGATAATAGCTCACTGCAACCTCCAACTCCTGGGCTCAAGCGATCCTCCTGCCTCAGCCTCCCGAGTAGCTGGGACTACAGGCGTGTGCCACTATGCCCGCTACTTTTTTTTTTTTTTTTTTGGTAGAGATGGGGTTTTGCTATGTTGCCCAGGCTGGTCTAAACTCCTGGGCTCAAGCAATCCTCCTGCCTTGGCCTCCCAAAATGCTGGGATTACAGGCGTGAGCCACTGTTTCCAACCTATAATTTCAGAATGATGAATTTCACTGATAGGTTCTGTTTTCAAGATAACACTTATTTTATATACACACTTACAAAAATATCTAGAATTCATAACAGATCCAGTAATAAACTGGTTCTTAAGTGCAGCCATGATGGAGATGACCGAAGAGAAACCATCTGACTCCTCCACCCATCCACTGCCATCACCCTACTCTACGCCACCATCACCTCTGCTGTCTGCTGCAGCACTCGCTTGACTCCTTCCCTTACTTTCACTCTAGTTTTCAACAATATTCTCCCAGAGTGGCTAGAGCCATCATTTTAAAACATAAAACAGATTTTATTACTTTTCTCCTAAAACTATCCAAAGGCTTCACACTATACTTGGAAAAATATCCACACTCTTCACAATGGCCTACACGAGCCTTCGTGATTTGGCACCCCAAATCACGAAGTGATACCTGAGTTCATTTTCTAAAACTCTTCTCCTTGTCCACTCCTCTCCAGTCACACTGGGCTTTCTGTTCCTCACATTCACCCAGTTCATTTCCCATCTTTACCATTTTCTGTTCTCCCTACTTGAAATGAGCTTCCCAGAGGTCCTCATGCATAGCCTTATTCTCTTCATTCTAAGTGTAAATGTTACCTCCCCAGAAAGTGAACCCAAACACCCAATCTAAACCAGCTCCCCACCCTTACACACAGTGTCACTCTCCATCCTATTAGTTTCATTTTCATTGTAGTACTCATCTGAAATTATTTTTGTGTTCTTGTTATCTGTCTCCCCGCACTAGAAATCCTCTCATTGTTCTACCTCTTCTAGCATCAGGACAGTGCCTTGATACACAGTAGGCATTCAGATATTAATGCCTGATGTCTTCCAAAGTGATACATCCTAAGCTTCAGATTCATATTTCCTTGCCCACATCTCCATAAAAATGTCCTGTGGGCACCATAAACTGAGCATGTCCAAACTTACCATGTTACTTCTGAAATCTGGTTTTTCTCCTGTGTTCCCTATCTCAGTTAACAGCACCCATGAATAGCTGTTCAATCTCCTTTATTCCCTCTATCTGTCACCAAGGTCTTTTAATTTAAATCCTGCATATTTCTCAACTATCCCCTTTTCTCTACCTCCACTGTGATTGCCTTGGCTCATGATCTCATCATCACTCACCTTAACATCTAAAACCTTCTACAGGTATACCTCATTTTAGTGAGCTTTGCTTTATCGAATTTTGCAGATAGATACTGCATTTTTTACAAATTGAAGGTTTGTGGCGACCCTGCATTAAGCAAGTCTGTTGGTGTCAGTTTTCCAACAGCATGTGCTTTGTGTCTGTGTCACGTTTTTGTAATTTTCACAATATTTCAAAATGTTATTATTATATCTGTTATGTTGATCTGTGATCAGTGATCTTTCATGTTACTATTGTAATTGTTGTGGGGTGCCACAAACCACACCCATACAAAACAGCGAACTTAACTGATAAATGCTGTGTGTGTTCTGACCGTTCCATCCACCAGCCATTCCCCCTTCTCTCTCCCTCTCCTCAGAACTCTCTCTACATTGGCCTCTAAGTGTTCAAGTGAAAGGAAGAGTCACACATCTCTCACTAGAAATGATTAAGCTCGGTGAGGAAGGCATGTTGAAAGCCAAGATCAGCCAAAAGCTAGGCCTCTTGTACCAAACAGTTACCAAGTTGTGAATGCAAAGGAAAAGTCCTCCAAGGAAATTAAAAGTGCTACTCCAGTGAGCACACGAATGATAACAAGGCGAAACAGCCTTATTGCTGATGTGAAGACAATTTTAGTGGTCTAGACGGAAGATCAAACCAGTCACAACAGTCAGAGCAAGGCTCTAACTCTCTTCAATTCTGTGATGGCTGAGAGAGTTGAGGAAGCTGCAAAAGAAAAGTTTGAAGCTAGCAGGTTGGTTCATGAGGTTTATGGAAAGAAGCCATCTTTCCATAATGTAAAAGTGCAAGAGTGAAGCAGCAAGTGCTGATGGAGAAGCTGCAGCAAGTTATCCAGAAGATCTAGTTAAGATCGTTGATGAAAGTGGCTATAGTAAACAACAAATTCTCAACATAGATGAAATGGCCTTATACTGAAAGAACGTGCCATCTAGGACATTCATAGGTACAGAGAAGTCAATGCCTGGCTTCAAGCTTCAAAGAACAGGCTGACTCTTTTGTTGGGCGCCAATGTAACTGGTGACTTTAAGTTGAAGCCAATGTTCATTCAGCATTCCAAAAATCCTAGGGCTCTTTCGAATTATGCTAAATTTACTCTGCCTGTGCTCTCTAATGGAAGAACAAAGCTTCAATGATAGCACATCTGTTTACATCATGGTTTACTGAATATATTAAGCTCACTGTTGAGACCTACTGCTCAGAAAAAAAGATTCCTTTCAAAATATTACTGCTCATTGACAATGCACGTGGTCACCCAAGAGCTCTGATGGAGACATACAAGGAAATTAATGTTGTTTTCATGCCTGCTAACACAATATCCATTCTGCAGCCCATGGTTCAAGGAGTCTTTTTGACTTTCAAGTCTTATTATTTAAGAAATACATTTTGTAAGGCTATAGCTACTATAGATAGTGATTCCTCTGATGGATCTGAGCAAAGTAAATTGAAAACCTCTGGAAGGATTCACCATTCTAGGTGCCATTAAGAACATCTGTGATTCATAGGAGGAGGTCAAAATATCAACATTCACAAGAGTTTGGAAGAAGAAGGTCATTAAATATGAAATGTCCAATTTCGAATCAAAAGTGTAGTTTATTATATCTCAAAAAAGCAGTACAATTAATCAAAGTATGCACCTAAACCATTGACACAGTTTTGCCATCTTTACAGTAGCTTCTTTATTATGCCAGCAGCGAAGAAGCCTAGAGTTCGAGTGGCCATGAAATCGCAAAAGGCCTTTTCCACAGCTTGTTGAGAATTGAATATTTTGCCTTGCAAGAAGTGGTCCAAAGCCTGGAAGAAGTGGTAGTCAGTTGGTGCAAGGTCTGGTGAATACGGTGGATGACAGAGAGTTTCCAAGTCCAGCTTCTGTAGCCTGAGCAGCACTGTTTGTGCGACATGTGGTCGAGCATTGTCTTGCAAGAGGATTGGCCTGTCTCTATTGACCAATTTCGGCTGCTTAATCACAAGCATCCTTATCATTTCATCTAACTGGTTGCAGCAGACATCAGCTGGAATCGATTGACCAGGTTTCATGAAGCTGTAGTGGATAATACCAGCACTGGACCACCAAACAGACATCATTAGCTTTTTTTTGATGAATATTCGGTTTTGGACTATGTTTTGGCACTTCATCTTTACCCAACCATTGTGAATGCTTGCAATTGTCAAAAATAATCCATTTTTCATCACATGTAACAATATGGTGTAGAAATGGTTCACCTTTATGTCGTAACAGCAAAGAAAGGCAAGCTTTGAGATGATTTCTCTTCCGACGCTCTGACACTCGTTTAATTGATGTGGAACCCATCTATTCAGCTTCTTTACCTTGCCCATTTGTTTCAAGTGGTCCAATATTGTTGGAATAGTAATGTCAAACCTCACTGCCAACTCAGGCATAGGTTGAGATGGATTCACTTTCACTACAGCTTTCAGCTCATCATTATCCACCTTGGTCTCAGGTCGCCCATGTGGCTCATTTTCAAGATTAAAATCACCAGAACTGAACTTCTCAAACCATCAGTGTACTGTGCCTTCATTAGTCACAGTGTTTGGGACAGAAGTGGAACCAACGCAGCGCAGAAGCGTTGGTCTGTTTGGGACAGAAGTCCCAAACACTTCGTTGATATTTTGAGCTGTCTGCGCTGCGTTGGTTCCACGATGGAACTTACATTCGAAAATAACAAGAGTTTTTTACTTATCCATGGTTTCACAAAAATTGTTCTAAAAAATTTGAAAGACAATCACAAGTCAAAACGTATGTTTGAAAGACCGAGGATGTACCTTCACAATTAAAATAAAACAGTAAGTGTCAAAAGGTGAAATGTCAGCGATATCAACTGTCAAACTTAGTACTTAAGAAAATAGGACATTTCATACTTAATAACCTAATATTTCCAACCCTCATGGATGATTTTGAGAGGTTTAAGATTTCAGTAGAGGAGGTCACTGCAGACGTGGTGGAAATAGCAAGAGAACTAGAATTTAAAGTAGAGTTTGAAGATGTGACTGAATTGCTGCAATCTCATGATAAAACTTAAACAGATGAGTTGTTGCTTCTTATAGATGAGCAAAGAAAGTGATTCCTTGAAGTGCAATCTACTCCTGGTGCAGATGTGAACATTGCTGAAATGATAACAGAGGGTGCAGAATATTACATAAACTTAGTTGATAAAGCAGTGGCAGGGTTTGAGAGGATTGACTCCAGTTTTGAAAGAAGTTCTGCTGTGGGGAAAATGCTATCAAATAGCATTGCATGCTACAGAGAAATCTTTAATGAAAGGAAGAGTCAAATGTTGTGGCTTCAAACTTCATTGCTGTGTCATTTTAAGAAATTGCCACAGCCACCCCAATTTTCAGCAACCACAACCTTGACTAGTCAGCAGCCATCAACATCGAGGCAAGACCCTCCACCAGCAAAAATTACTCACTGAAGGCTCAGATGATCATTAGCATTTTTTAGCTTTTAAGTATTTTTAAATTAAGGTACACATATTTTTTAGACACAATGCTATTGCACACTTAATAGGCTACAGTATAGCATAACCATACTTTTATATGCCCTGGGAAACCAAAAAATTTGTGTGACTCGCTTTACTGCAACACTCATTTTATTGTGGTAGTCTGGAACAGAACCTACAATATCTCCAAGGTATGCCTGTATTTATTTTCCTTACTTCATCTATCCTCAATACAACCAGCAGAGCAAACTTTCCAAAATACAAATATAACCATGTTTCTCCCCTGGTTAAAATCATTCACTAGTTTTCCATCACCTATAAAATCCAGATTCCTTAATATGGCATAAGGGCCTTCACATCCTCCCTTGTTAACTGGACAGCCCAAACATCTCCTCTTGCTTCTCCTTACAGGAGCCCTTTTAATCCAAGCCACACTGGACCATTTACCATTCCTTAAATTCACTGCTTCCTTCATACTGCTGTAACTTCATCTTAATTGTCTCAAGTGAAGCCTTATCTGACCCATGTTAGCAGATTTAGAACGGTTACCATATAGCAGTGGTCCCAAACATTTTTGGTACCAGAGACCAGTTTCATGCAAGACAATTTTTCCAGAGGGTGGGTGGGGGGAATGCTTTGGGGATGATTCAAGCGCATTACATTCATTGTGCACTTTATTTCTATTATTACATTGTAATATATAGTGAAATAATTATACAACTCATCATAATGCAGAATCAATGGGAGCTCTGAGCTTGTTTTCCTGCAACTAGATGGTCCCTTCTGGGGGTGATAGGAGACACTGACTGATCTAACAGGAGGTGGAACTCAGGCAGTGATGCGAGCAATGGGGAGCAGCTGTAAATACAGATGAAGCTTCACTCACTCACCCACTGCTCACCTCCTGCTGTGCAGCCCAGTTCCTAACATGCCACAGACTGGTACCTGTCTGCGGCCTGGGGTTTGGGGACCACAGCCTATACACAGTATAGTCAATCCTTATTATTCATAGAGTATTTGTGAATTCACCTACTTGCTGAAATTTATTTATAATCCAATAATCAATACTTGCAGAGCTTTTGTGGTCATTTGTGGTCATGCACAGAGTGACAAAAAATTTGGGTCACTCAACATTACACAGTCCCAGCCGAGGTCAAACAAGACAACACTTCGCCTTCTTGTTTCAGCTTTCAAACTAAAAATAAGCATCCTTTCATAGTCTATTTAGTACCACTTTTTTTTTGCATTTTTATTTGTTTTGTTTGTTATTTCACTGTCTGAAATGGCCCCCAATCATAGTATTGAAGTGCTATCTAGTGTTTCTAACCAAGAAGGCCATTAAGTGTCTTACAGGAATATGTATATGTTGAATAAGCTTCATTCAGGCATTAGTTATAGTGGGTTTGGGTAAGAGTACAATGTTAATGAATCAGTAATATATATTATATAAGGTGTCTTTAAACACACTCATAAAACAAGGTTATATATTGATCAGTTGACGAAAGTATCGTGACTAAGGGCTTGCAGGAACCTAGCCTTGTATTTCCCCTAGAAGCAGTAGTTCAATATTTGATAATTTAGTGTTTGGAGAGACTTTATAGGCCATAACTACCATGAATAATGAGAACCAACTGTATTTTAATTTACACGTCTGTCTCCCACACAAAATTATTGGGCTCATTGAGGACAGATGTGGCATCTTATTTATTTTTGTGCTCTAATTCTTAGTATTATGCCAGATACACAGCAGTTAACAAATATTTCTTAAGTGAAATTTTAAAATTCTTGTTTCTCACCACTGTAATGTGATTTGCCCTGTATATTTAGTTATGGTAAGATCCCCATGTAGGTCAAAAGTTACACATTGCCCCTCTACCTCAGCGAGGCCTTGCTCAATTGCATAATGGCCTGAACGTCATCTACCATTCCTGCCCCTCACCTCTTTTATAGCCAAAAACTACACTCTTTAAGTTCAAACTTAAAATCAAAAGGCATTTATAGACATTTACTTTTCCTCAGGTCAGTTAGCCCTAATGGCCACAGACCTAAAAACTATTAGACATGCTTCCAGAACACACATGCCTACATTCCCTCCCTTTGAGGCCCCAGTGAAATGACAAAACATTATTCTTTTTACTTTTAAAAAGAATAAAACAGCAACACTACCGGAAGTGAAGTGAGAGAGAAATGAGTGAAAGAGATTAGCAAAACAGAAGTTTTAGGAAATGGTCACAAGTTAGAAAACAGATGAGTAAGGCTTGTGTGTCTGGCAAAAAGGTAGGATTCATAATCTGAAAATAATTCTCTCACATCTCAAAATGATAAATAAAATACAAAAACATCTTCCTAAATAAAAAAATAAGTTCCCGAGAAAATCCCCATGGGTGAAGGGGGAAAAACCAAACTTGTAAGCAGGTACTGAAGGTGAGTGCTGATCTCAGCACTCAGGAGCTCAAAGGCCGCAGTTTGGGCCTCAGCCTGTTCAAGATGGAGAACTGCAACTTAGAGCCCTCCACGTGAAGCTGAGACCTTAAAGGACTAACCCTCACCTTGTAAAAGAATAGTCTAGTAAAAACGTGCCTGTTGGCCAAGAAAGACAACAAGGAAATTGGCCTGTCTCAGCTTGGAGGAAAAATAGCACCTGAAAATGTGTAATCACAGCCTACTCTCAAGGATTCAAGGTTCAAAATCACCCACCATAAACCCCAAGCAGAGAAGTTACACAGTGATCCTGGGTTGTTAGCTTCCACAGGAGTCAAAGAAAAGCTTTAGCAAATCTCTTGAGGAATGTGTTCTCTAACCAAGCCACACACAATTCCCTTGAATAAAACCCAGCCAAGCAAGAGTATGCAATTCAGAAATCACAAAACACTCAAAAAAAAAACAGAGGCAGCTGAAAACACAAGAAATTAGTACTATCATAAAGGAAAGCAGATAAGACTGAATAATCTTATAATCTAAGATTTTAGTGGTAAGCACAGTTTTTCACAAGTGGACTTTCTCTGGGCCTCCTTTGAGAAGTCTACACGTGCTAAAACATTCTTCTTTTATCTACTGTCTACTAAGAGAAAACCTGTACTTACTCCAGAACTTTGCCTCCCACTGGGGAAAAATTCTCCACATACACACACACACACACACACACATCTGAATTCACCACATCCTGACTACTACAGTGCAGAGATACTTTTGTTTTCCCTCTTCATTTCTTTACTGTACAGAGTAGCTAATATACATAAGCAGACTGCACTTATATTTTATATTAAATTGCCAATATGTTTAGATCAATCAAATGGAGGTGGGGTAAAGAAAAAATAAACTGGTTCTCTGAAAATATCCCCCCTTCTCTATTATGGACACGTTCATTCAACTTTTATCTTTATATTACAAAGAGTTATTTTGTTCTGCTTAACAAAAACAATAAAGCCAAATAAAAAACCTTGCATACCTTGTCTCATTCTAGAATTTCAACGTTTTTTCATTTACCACTACAAACCATTATAAAACCTTTCTACATGTATATAGAGCAATCTATCTGTAAGCAGGAATAAAATTATTCTAAAAGAAATAACCCCCAGTTTTTCCTTTATGTGTTTTGTTGTTTAAACTTTTTGTATATAAAAAAATTAGAACAGGTTCAAATACTGTAAGAAAAAAACCTAGACTCAAGAACTAGCTCAACTCAGACATGGGACATGAAACACTCAAAGCACATAAAAAGCACTGTCGTAAAGAGAGTATCTAAAGAAATCATATCAGGAGGCTCTCGGGATTTGAAAATAGAATGATCCCTGAAGAGTTAAATTAGTAAAAGTGAACACAAGATAAGTGAATTTAGCATAAAAAAGCCAACCCAAGTGAAGATGGTTAAAAATATTTGGAAATATTTATCTAATCAAAGTGTCTAACATATACCTTTAAGAACACAATAAAGAAAACAGTAAGAATCTATTGTATTGCAAGCTGTTGGAAGGCAGTATCTCATCAAGCCTAGAAAAAAAAAAAATAAGAAATTGACCAATGTGTCCAAAAATGTCTAGGCAAGAACTTGCCTACTCTATATTCCAAGGTTTTTCAACCGTGGCACTAGTGACATTTGGTGCCAGATAAGTCTTTGTTGTGGCGGGTTTGTCCTATGAATTGCTTGGTAACATCCCTGGCCTCTACTCACTAGCTGTCAGTAGCACCCCCTATCCCTAGATGTGACAACCAAAAATGTCTTCAGATATTACTAAATGTCCCTTAGTGTGGCAAAAATGCCTCCTTTGAGAATCACTGGTATATTCTGAATAATGCAAACAGGTGCTCTACAGTCTGGATGTTTTCCTCCCCAAACCTCATGTTGAAATTTGATCCCCAATGTTAGAGGTGAGGCCTAATAGGAGGTGTTTAGGTCACAGGGGCAGATCCCTCATGAATGGCTTGGTGCTGTCCTGGCAGTAATGAGTAACTTCTTGCTCTATTAGTTCTGGAGAAAGCTGGTTGTTAAAAAGAGCCTAGCACCTTCCCCCTCTCTCACCATGTGATCTGCACATACCAGCTCCTGTTTGCCTTCCAATATGAGTGGAAGCAGCCGGAGGCCCTCACCAGAAGCAGATGCTGGCACTATGCTTCCTGTACAATCTACAGAACTGTGAGCCATACAAACCTCTTTTCTTTATAAATTACCCAGCCTCAGGTATTCCTTTACAGCAACACGAATGTACTAAGGCAAGATGCATTGAGCTAACATAGTTTGATATTTCTAGCGCCAGGATCACTCCACTCTTCTGGCTCACCTAGTAAATGTCTCATAATAATTTAGCTTTCTAGAGACAGTATGGTTATGGTTGCAAGATGTACTTGCTATACTGTTCTTTTATGAAATTTTTAAAAAGATATCAGAAAGGAAGGCCCAGGACCAAAGTAAAGTTAATGTTTCTGATAATAAAAATCAAGCCACATACTTCTCACATTTCCCCACAATAACTAACATTGTACTGCATATGTCAGAAATTTGAACTGCTTTAAAATTTGTTTTAACATACTTTAATATTCTTATATCCCGTACTACTATCAATACTTTGATTTTCTCAGTTTCCTTTTTCCCCCTAATTCTTCTGCCCTTTCCTCTCCCCTACATGACAATACCCACATAGTTCATCCATCATCATTACTGTTAATGTCCTTCCATTGAAAGTTAACAGTATTATCACGCAGGGATAAATGAAATTTGATTTACTAATTAGTACCCAAGTAGGTGGTCTCAAAAGAACTTTTCCATCCTTTAACAATAAAGGGATCAAATATAGTTGAGAACAACCTGATAAAATCCAGGGAATATAACAACTTATTAAAAAAGAAAATAACCTAAAAGAACCTTTAAACCACAACCAGGCCTTATCTTGGGAAAAAGACTAGAATTGTGGGGAAATCCCCAAATTCCAAAAATCCAGGGACTGTCTTTGCCTAGGAATCCCTTGAAAAACTTCAAAATATCTCCATCATTTTATTTGCCATGGTGAAGTCACAGTGTCCTTGTATTTATATCTTACTATCCCTTCCCTCTGCCACCACTGACTTTCACAGTCTCATTAATTCACCTTTAAATTATCACAACAAACCTCTGCCTACTATCCTCTTCTTCACGGTAACCCACTCAGCATAGGGCTATCACACAGACCATGTTAAAATATCATTGTAACGACCAGACTACATTAGAAAAACTTATGATCTTCTTTCATCTGGGAATATTTAAATTTCTCATCTTAATATCTAGCTTTCCATCTATTCCACCTAATTCACTCTCATTCCTTAATATAAACTCTCTGCTCTAACCACATTGATCTTTTCACTTCTTTGGGAATAAACACATTTCTCACTACCAACTAAACACCATCACTCAGTTACTCATCCTATTTAAGAAACACCTTTTTTCCCTTGACTGTTCAATACCTAGCCAGTTCATGGCTCACTTCTTGCTTTTGTAGAAACTAAGTTTTAGAGCTAAAATGGGTCCTTGAACTTATCTCAAAATTAATTCAATCAAATGAGTAGCAAATCTCTCCCCACAGGTGAGAATTTCTTTTTCTGAATTCTTTCAGAGCTTACAGTCTGCTGCATATGATAAAACACTATTAATATGTTATATTGTGTTGTTTCCTAACACGTTCAATAACTTAAATATTAAGCATAGCCTATGTTCATGGGACAATTTGGCTGGGGGAAATTTTTTTTCCCTCAAATGAAGTTATATAAAGTAATACTTTTATTATATGAAATTCCAGTGTATGTATGTGTGTGCGTGTGTACATATATATATACACACACACGTGCACACACAGAGTTTTCTTTTAGTGGAAACTTCTACTTGAGAGTAACAAATTCTTAAGTTGTTCTTTTCGGAGATATTTTGGGAAAGAGGGAACTCCAAGTTTGGATGATAAAAGAAGAGAAATAAAGAGATGGCAGATTAAGAGTACAGGATGTTTGCAGTGCACGCTCTTAGAAGAGGTAACAGCAGCACAGATAAAACAAATTCACAGCCTTCAATCTAGGATTGCAGAATCTGTTGAGAAGGAGAGAATGGAGATCAGAATGAGGACAGACAGAGCCAAGTCAGTGTTCCATTGTCATGTGCTAATGAGCACTGGCACAAAATTATCCCGGGTGGAAACAAACTATAAATACCTACTTGGCTATAGCAAGCTGAGTGAGTTAAGTAACCTTTATCTCAAACATCCAAGTTATGCTATCTCTAGGACAGCATTTGGAACCAGAAGTTGGAATCAGTAACTTTTAAGTGAAAATAAGAAAAGCTCTAAATAAAACATCCTCAAAAATGCCTCCTAGGATTTATGAGCATTATTTTTTTCATCCAGACTGAAAGTCCTGAGACGTTTCTTTCAAGAAAGCAATGATGACTAGAAACTAACTGTATGATGTCTGGTATTTCCAAATTGAAAAGCATAAAATGTTGATGATCTGACTGATATACTCTATTAATATTTAATGTTTTAATTGGGTGAACATTAAAACTTTATAAGGATTTTTGTGGGTTCATTCACAGTCTCAGTCTCCTTAACCTTATTTACCCATAATATCTTAAATTCCTTCACGGACAATTTCTCTACCTAGGGGTTTTCAAGAACTTAATGCTAAGGATTGGTGAGGGCATACTGTGATATTACTTTGTCTTACAAGATATCCCAACCTTCTTAAAAATGTGGTTTAAAATATTTCTTCATTGATCTCCCTTCCAAAAAATTACTAGCTTCAACAAAAGAGAAAATTAAAAACACTTGAATCAATTTGTTTAAAAATATGCATGAATATCATTTCATTTCTAAAATAAGTAACTTTAATGAATTAAACTTCTTTACTCAGTTACCTAAGTTTCTTATACCAAAGTCCTAGCCAGAAGGATACTAAAAGATCAATGAAAAAGGCAAATAATTTTATTTATGTAACTAAAGTTAAATTTTCCATAGAGCATTTAATTATGTGTATATAGATATGCACATTCTAGTAAAATAAACAGGCAGACAAATCCACTTGAAGACAGCCACATTCATTCAAAATTCAAATAATATTTGTTATAGTTACTGAAAAAAATCAATGTTTTCTTTAGTAGAAAAGTAACTCAAGAATTAAGCTGGTAATATCAATAAAGTATTTATAGTAATATTCTATAGATAATTTATAAACTGTCTTCAGAGCACCAAAACAAAATTTTCTGAAACATTCAAAAATTTGTAAACAACTGACATTAGCCCTCACCATATCACCAGATTAGAAGCTGTTCAAACAAGCTGCAACTGGAAATACTCCCAATTCCTTAGCAAACCATTATTTTTTGTACAAAATAGATTTTCTTTTTTGACACAAGACCATGGGAGTTATATTGTTCTTCATATGAAAATCAAATTGAATGCTTTGGAAAGACCCAAAGAAACCAAGTGACAAAACAAAACAAGAAAACTAAAAGACAAACTGCTGTATAATTAAGGGTAAGCAAGATAAGTATGAACAATTGAGTCATAAAACACTAGAAGTCTAGATCCTACACTCAGATTGCTTCATAAACTTTTAAATTCTCACTGCAAATCTGGTAATCAGTGATAATGCTCTAGTTTCTATAAGAATGATGACCTAGAGCCCCTGGCAAAAGACAAATACTCAAAGACAAGACTGACACATGAATGTAATATTTTTAAGTAATAATATATTATTTAAAGTATATGTGAATCATTTTTTATGACTCTTCACTTAAATCTACTTTCAGTCAGCCAAAAACTACCACTAGTCCCGATCAAATCAGATTAGAGGGTTTTACTCATGATATATGCTGACGTAGGCATAAAATTTTTTTCTGGAATAATACAAAAAAAGCTACTGGCAATAGTTACCTTTAGAAAAATGTTTCTCAATCTCAGCACTACTGACGTTTTGGGCTGGATAATTCCTCTTGTGGGGGACTGTCCTGTGCACTGCTGGCAGCATCCCTGACCCCTACCCCATGGATACTAGCAGTAATCCCGTCCCAGTCGTGACAGCCAATGTTCCTGGGGGAGGAGGCCAGCAAAATCACCCCCTGTTGAGAAACACTGACTTAGGCCAGATGCAGTGGCTCACACCTGTAATCCCAGCACTTTGGGAGGCCAACGAGGGAGAATTGCTTGAGGCCAGGAGGAGTTTGAGACCAGCTTGGTCAATATAGAGACACCACCTCTACAAAAAACTTTAAAAATAAGCCAGGCATGATGGTGGGAGCCTGTGGTCCCAGCTACCTGGGAGAGGCTAATAAAAGGCCTTTTCTGATCCATTTGAATTACCACTGTGGTAGGCTTAATGGTCCCCCAAAAGATAATCTATGTCTTACTCTCTGGGACCTGTCAATGTTACCTCATTTGGAAAAATTAGCTTTTACAGATGTGATTAAGGATCTTGTGATGGGGAGATTATCCTGGAGGGTCCTAAATACCATTACAAGTGTCCTTAGCAGAGGGAGATTTCACATATGGGGGTGGGGAGGGGATGCAATGAGAAAAACAGAGCTGAGATTTCAAATGCTGGCCTTGAAGATTGGAGGGGTGCAGACACAAGCCAAGGAATTCCAGAAGCCACCAGAAACTGTGGAAGAAGCAATGAATGGATTCTCCCTTAGATCCTTCAGAGGGAGCACAGCCCTGCTGACACCTTGATTTCAGCCCAATGATACTGATTTCAGACTTCTGTCCTCCAGAATGGTGAGAGACTAAACTTCTGCTTTTATTTATAAGCCACTAGGTCTGTGGCAATTTGTTACAACAGTCACAGGAAACTAATACAATCATATAAGGATTTTACTTTGACTTAAAAAATCTGATTTTAAATCCACAATAAGCAAATGAGATAATGTATGGGGAGCATTTGGCATAGTTCCTGAAACATAGGGAGCATTTTATAACATTACTGATACCACTATCAACATTATGCAAACTACGACTAAGCTCCAGCTTCTTGGTAGCAAGAGAAAAAAAAAAGGATGTTTAATTAGTAAAACTGGGCATATATGTGCAAGGTTCATATGAATGAAAACACATAAATCATCCACTCACATGATCAGTGTACTTGCCAGTTGTGTAAGTGTTGTGTTATAATTCATCCTGTACTGAAAAGAAAAATTGTGGATGTGGACAGCCAATAATGCCTTCTTGGTAGAAGCAAGCTTGAACATTTACTAGTAGAGAAGAAACAAGGAGGCAAAGGAGGGAAGAGTATGCAAGTGAGTAAAGCAATGGGAATCAATGAGATGTCTGCAGATGTGTTGACTTGGCTAAAGTAGAGATGATGGCGAAACAGACCAAGTTCTAGGGTCAGAGTTATCTAATGATAGAGGATCCTAAAAGCTATGTTGAATGATTTGGTCATTAAACAGAATATTTCATAGGATGTATTATTTTGCACTCAAAAAGTGGCTCTTGGGGGCTTTAACAATATAAACATGCTCCTGCCCCATCCCAGACCTACTAAATTAGAATCCTCTGTGTAGGATAACTCCAAAGGACTTGGATGCCCACTTAGGTAGAGAATTCCTACAGAGTCACTTCATGGTAAAATGACCTACAGAACAAAATATCATAAAGTATATATTTATCCTCGAAGTATGCACTTAACTAAATCAGCCTAGCCTTTTCATAGGTTAAAACTCCTCCCAAGATGTAGCCCCTATGAATTCCACCATAGAATTTCCCTAAATTCTCACCCTTCACTTTTCCTTCCCTAAATCCCTCACCCTTCACTTTTCCTTTCCTAAGCCTATGGCCCTTAGTCTGCTCAGAAAATAATTTTCCTCAAGCTTTCCCACAAATTTTCCTAAAAAGGTCCCACACATCTCCAGTTACCCTATCCCACCTTTTAACACTTAACCTAACCAACTATGATCTAACAATATCCTACAGAAAAAAGGAACCATGAAAAAGTAAAGTTCCATTAGTAACCATGTGATAAACCAAAATTTATAAAAACTGCTCTATTGCCCATTTATTCTAATAAATATTCTAAGTACTTTTATCAAGTGAAATTCTAAATCACTTTTTACAAAATACTGCTTCCAAAGCATAAAATTATGAACTGAGTCTATAAAAAAGCAGTAAGCTAAGCTCCTTCAATTCAATCTTTACTTAGTGCTACTACGTAACTAACAAAGTGCTAGGCTCTGTGAAGGATACAAAGTATCTGGAAATCTCAGTGATTTAGAAACAATATCACCAGTACTAGGGTAGAAGAAAGGGGGATCAGGGAAGGTGGGAAGGGTAACTAAACATGACCCTAAAAGGAATCTCTTTTGGGAGGGAGTGGCCTCTTGGCTGAGTTTGTTTCATGACTAAAGCCAAAAACAAAGCAATACAAGTTAGTGTTCAGATAGGTTGTATATGAGCCCTTTACCCTCCCACAATGCATGCATATTTCCAGTTTTTCCCATTTACCTTAATGCTGTTCAGAAATTTCAACCACATCAATTTCTTTTTTTTTTTTTTTGAGGTAGGGTCTCACTCTGTTGCCCAGGTTAGAGTGCAGTGGCATCATTGTAGTCACTAAAAACCTCAAACCCTGGGTTTTCAGTGATCCTCCTGCTCAGCCTCTGAGTAGTGGGAATCAGGTGCATGCCAGAACCCCAGCTAATTGTTTCCATTCATTTAGTAGAGACGGGGGTCTCACTCTCGCTCAGGGTGGTCTTGAACTCCTGAGCTCAAGTGATCCTCCCACCTTGGTCTCCCAGAGTGTCAGGATTATTGGGCATGAGCCACCGCACCCGGTCCAATTTCTATTGATTTATATTTCCACCAATAATGTAAGAGGCCCTATTAACCTTTATTCTCTTCAAAAGCATTATCAAACTTTTTTGATCTAATAAGTGACAATGGTATTCCATAGTTTTAATTTATAATATGTGTATTATGTGTGAGGTTGAATACCTTTACATATGCTTAAGAACCATCTGAATTTCCTTTTCTGGGAATTATCTGTTCATGATTTTTGCCCACTTGATAGTTGGTCTTTTCCTTATTGAGTTGTAGGTACTCTTTATATATTAAGGAAGTTAATCTTTTGTCTATTATACAAATCACAAATTTTCCCCAGTTCCTCTATTATCATCACCCTATTTTTTATTGTTTCTCTCCTTCATGTATATATTTCATCTTCCTCAACCAAACCGTAAATTCCTCCCATGAAAGAAAGGACACTTCTTTTGTATGTCTCCAACAGAGTGCTTTTCAGATCTTCAGATTTGAAGATCAAATAAAAAAGGGAAAGATGAATGTTTTGGGGAGTTAACGAATAAGAACATGAATTATCACAGGGACATCTACTTGGATTGTCTGCCCAATCCCATTACACATGATTAAAGCAAAACTCTAATAATGCAATATAGTTTGATGAACAGGTAAGAACTAGATGAACCTGTCACCAGTGTCTGGGCTTGTACCATGAAAACTCAGAAGCTGCTGATGGCCGCATTTTCCACTAAGAGGACTAGGAAGTGGTCCTCTGCAGCCAGAGAAGGAATGAAGCAAATGCACAGTGAAGAATAAAAAGAAAAGATATAGTGTGCCCTGGGGCCAATGAAGTCTCAGCCCTCAGATCCCATTAGACATTTGTGCATCTTCCCTTATTTATACCAGTGAGAATGGATTTCTGTTACATATGGCCAAAAGAGGCCTGTTTACTACAACTACCATCTACTCATATAATTGTAAAAAGGGGGCATTTTAACACCAAAACCTCGGGAAGGACACAACGTCAGATTTTTTAAAAGGATTATTTATTTAATGACAGCTATGTGCCAGGAACAGGTCTAAGTCCTTGAAACATAGTGTTAAACAAAAGAGACAAGATCACTAATATCATGAGGCTTACATTCTAGTGACAGTATGCAGATAATAATATAAAAATGTAATTTCAAATAGTGATAAATGGTTTGCAGAAAATTTTAAACAAAAAGGTAATAGGATAGAAGCAGATGAGGCTGGTGTCATTCTGGAAGGGTAGTTAGACAGTCATACTTGTCAGGTGATATTTGAACTGAAGCATGAAATGATGAAAAGGAGCTATGATGTAGTGATTTAGGAAAAGAGTTCTAGACAAAGTGAACAGGGAGTACAAAAGCCCTAAGTCACTAGCAAGCTAAAACATCAATGAGGAACAAAAAGAAGGGCAGTGTGGATGGAATACAATAAAAACGGGGTGGCAAAGAAGTGCTAAAGGAGTGATAGATCTAAGAGGAAAAGATGTAAGTTGGTGAAGTAGGGATCAGATCATGTATAGGAACTAGTAGGCAGTAGAAAGGATTTGAAAATAACTTGAGCTTTATGAGAAATTAATTATATTGTCTTTAATTCTCCTTCTGCCTTGAATCAGTGACAACTTTAACAGATAGGCCTTTAGAAAGTACCATGCACAAGTATTTAACACAATCTGGAAGTTAAGCCAGGAATGAATATTTTCCTAAGCAGAAAATCTCTCTTCTGGTATATTAAAAAAAAAAAAAAAAAACAGTAGTAGTAGTTTAGGACAAAAGCAAAGCCATCTTAAAGATGGAGAATAATCTAGGATGAACGAATGATAGAAACTACTCCAAATTTTGCACTGTTATTCTACGAATGAATTTACTATGATAAAGACTGCAGAATGGTCTTTGAATTATTCTACCATAATTAAGGGAGGTCATAAAATTTAGGTTCTAAACTACTGTAAACGTAACATCTTTTGTTTACTGAGTTCACTATTACTGAATTGGACATTAACAAGGTTAAATACTGTCAGAAAGGAAAAAAGTAGAAGCCAGGTATGGTGGCACATGCCTGTAGTCCCAGCTACTTGGGAGGATTGCTTGAGCCCAGGAGTTAGAGGCTGCAGTGAACTATGACAGCACCACTGCACTCCAGCCTGGGCAACAAAGTGAGACCCAGACTTCTGACCTTACTGCACCTGGTGAGAATATCCACAGCTTAATGGTCAACAAAGTTGTGGACTTTCATCTTATCTCTATAATAAAGGAAGAACTTCCCCACTGTGGTGAAATGAACACTAAAATTAGGGACAATGGACACTTAAACATCTCCTCCTCTGAATGCTTTTTCAAAGAGGCGATCAATCTGTATAAAGAGGTTTGGATATAGTATACCTCTTGGAAGAATGATGATCTTTCCAGATCCTTCCAGACAACTAATATCTGTGTACATTAAGCAAGTAATTAAACCTACATTGCTTCTATGATTAATGCCATAAAGTCAGATCTTTGAAAGCTATAATGTGTTCATGAATCTTATCTTTCACTATGTTAGACATTTAGTTAGCCCACTTAACAGTAGACCCAAAAGTAGACTGTTAATAACACAGTCTATAAAGAGAGGTACTTTGTATGATGTGAGTTAAAGAAAGGAAAGTCATTAAACACCTTGATCAAGACTTGAATCTGAGTGCATCCTCCTCAGCACACTTAGCAGCAGTCTGGCAGAATGCCCAGGATGATTAGCAGCCAGTGTGTGTGAAGGAGGGGTCTGGTCAAGCTAAATTGTAAAGTCTCCCCCCAGTGGTCATATACAAATAACAGGAAAGTGGGAAAAATCATTGCAGCTTCTGGGAGACTGAAGAAAAATACTCTATGCAAAACTGGTCCTTACAACAAAAAAATAAAATCTTTAATTCAATACTAGCACCATATCAGTAAAGAGATCTCTTGTGCTTATCTGCTCTTGTGATATTTATAAATGTGAAGACTACTTTCGGAAGAACCTACAATTAAAACTAGCATAATTTTTCTCAGTATAAGTTTTGAGGAATAACTGACAATATCCCCAAACAGCCCAGTATTTATCAAAGGAGCTGGTATTCATTCTTCCTGAAATAAATATAAGCACATCCCTTGCAATTTAACTACACTTACCTGGAGTTCTGATACAAATGTACTCACTTATCAAATGAATCACTTTGGAAAGAAAAATTATCATCAGTGTTATATACCTAATGTCTAAGTTACAAAATATTCTTTTTCAAAAGTCACCTAGAACGAGGTAATTTATATTACAGTAAGTGATGTCAAAAGTACAAGTGGGTCTTCTTGCCTCTTTTAATATTTATTTTCTTAGTGTATTTACAATTTGATAGCCTTTGACTAGCACTAACCCTGCATTATTTGCAGCTCTCTCAGCGATAATTTGCTGATGCCACTCTTAACAAAGCTCAGATGTCAAAAATGTGAAAGGCATTTAATTAAAACATCTGTTGTCTTCTGCTAACCTTCCATTATTAAATGGTAAAAAATATAAAGGGATGGTAAATATTCAAACAAGCAACTTCAATTTTAAAACAGGTTTTTCAAAAGGCAACACAGAGTCTCAAAATTATGTGTTCTTGGTTATCCCAAGCCAAAAAGAGGAGAGAGGGAAGGCAGGGAGAGAAGCAGGATGTGTAGTCTTCTGGAACAATTTCAGCCCGAAATGAGACTAAGAATAAAGCAAACTGCTCCCTCAAATGTTTAAAAATATGATTCAATTTTAAAAATCCAACAGTTGGCCTAAAAAAAACAAAAAAAGATTCTGTCTTATATAGAGCTACTAGATTTGCTTAAGCACCTTAATTTTTCCAGTATTGATTTAACCTAGAATGTAAAATAATTCGTTTTGATATTCCAGATGAAAAAAGGATTCAGCGGCATCAGTAAGAAAAGGACACACATACACCCCTTTCATAAGGATGGTGTACAGTAGTCTCTATAGGACAAAACAGAGCAATTAAAAGTGTTGCCATTTGTGTATTATGTAACCCTAGTTTAGAATAAAAGAAACTTGGACTTTAAAGAGTAACCCATTGTGCAAATACGCATTTTTAAACACTTATTTAAATACATAATAGATATAAGATACAAATGACCTCAAAATGACACAACCCACAAAGTTCTTTGTTTACTGTAATAAGGCCTCAGAAAACATAACTATAATCGGGCCTGGTACCTTACCATAATTTCCCAGTAGACGCCTAAAAGAAGCAATACTGTTTGAGGCCCTAAGCTCAGAAACTATCTCCGCAATAACAACTGTTAATAACATAAGTTTCCAAACGATCACTTGAAAGATTTCACGGGAAGAAATGGCTGCTAAATCATACTCCAATTGAAGAGCATGTTAACGCACCCCAAATGTTCTCAGCTATATTACAAGACGACCAAGTCAGAAAGCATAAAGTAAAATTCCAACCATCTCCAAAGGCGTAAGAAAGAATAAAACGTGGCTAGCCCGACCTTAACCGGCCGCTTATAAGTAATGCGGAGAATTTTCTGAACCTCCCCATCAGTCTTCAATTCTCCTCCTCGCCTCTCCCCCGCCCCCTACACAAACGCACGCCCCAACCGATGGAAGTTTAATGGACGCAATCTCGAGCTGTAATCCCAGGAGCTGGCAGGATTGAGAATAAACTCCCAATAAAGTGTTAAAAAGTCCTTCTCAAAAAAAAAAAATCCACCAACCAATCCATATCCTGTCATCACAAGGAGGGATCCCTCCATCGACTCCCCTCCTGGCCCTCCACCCAACCAAAAAAAAAAAAAAAGCCCGGGCACCTTTCTGGTTCCAGATAAACGTACCCAGGACCGGAGAGCACGATGTCAGCCGCGAACGCCCCCAGAGCAGCGTGTGCTCGGCCCACAACCACTTTGGCCAAACTGGAGTCTCGTGCCTCGGAAGTAGCAGCGGCAATTGCAGAAAGCCGCCTCCCCCAGGAACTCGGAGCTCGGGAGAGAGCCAAGCGCCGGCGGAATCGCCCCCTCTGGGGACTGACCCCGAAGGTGTCAGTCACAGCAACACCGCCCGCGGCGCGGCTCTCCATTCATGCTTTAGCGCTACTCCCGCTGCAGAGGTGTCGGCGCCAGCGCCCCGCGCGTCCGCAGCCCCAGCCCCAGCCCCAGCCGCGGCCGCGGCCGCGCCGGGGAGCGCGTGGGGAGCGCCGGGCGCGGCGGGGCGGCCGGCAGCATGGGCTAGACACGTTGCCGCGCTCCGGCCCGCCCGGCCCCGGCCCGCCGAAACCCAGCCGCCGAGGGGCGGGGCGGGTCAGGGTCCCCGCGTGGCGCGCAGCGACGAGCAACAGGGCGCCCCCCGGCCGGCCCGGCGCGCGGCGAGACCGTTACCCGGGCGGCGTGGTGGCCCCGCAACTCACCGGCTCGCACCTCGGCCGCCTCCGCGCCGCCGCCGCTTCCCTGCGCCCGCCGCCGCTGCTCTCCCTCAGCCACAGGCGCCGCCGAGCAGCCCCATCTACAAAGTCGGGGCTCGCAGTTGAGAATTGGAAACGCGTCTCTCGCTGCCCTCCGCCTGCCTCTCCCTCCGCCCCCTGCCTCTCTCCCCACTCCGCCCCGGCTCCGGTCGCCCCCGCCGCCGCAGCGCGCGCGGCAAGCCTCCCCTCGGCCGCCCTCCTCCTCCTCTTCCTCCTCCTCCTCCCGCCGCTGCCGCCGGGGCGCGCTCCCTCCCGGCCTCGCGCGTGCGCCGGACGCCGGGGAGCGCGCGCTCGGGCGCGAGGAGGCGCCGCCGCCTCGGGGAGGCCGGCCCCGCCCCTGCCGCCAGGGCGCGCGGGCCAGGTGGAGCCCCTGTCGGAGCTCCCCGCCGCCTCGCCGCGGGGTCCGGGTCTGGGCCCGCGCCTGGGCCGCTGCCGCTGCCGCGCCCGCCAGAGCGTTTGTCCGACCCTATCCCTGCTGGGTCTTCCAGGCCGAAATCGCCGCTGTCTCTCAGCCTTTACTGATGGGCAAGATACTCCACGGGGCGTAAGAGAGGCTCCTCCCTGCCCTTTCTGAGAGTTTACATTCAAAGAAGCCAGTCGTGGGGCACAAAGGAGAACAGACCTCGAAGAAAAGCCTCCGGAAAAATCCCCCCTCCCGCTTCACACACACACCCCGGGTTCTGATGTGTATTTGGCAGGTTCTACAGCGCTGACTGTGTCCTTCATGAATCTTCTCCCAAAGGCCCAACCGGGGAGTTTGATTCACACCCAAGGAAATGGACGGACACTAGCTCTTTTCACAGCACCGAGGCTCCCGTGGAACTCCCGGAACCAGCTTTGCCAGACAGCCCCTGGACACAGTTGTTCGGCTCCGGCTCCGCTCCGCCCAAACATCTGGCCTTTCCAGACCTTGGAAGGGGCGGGAGTGGGGCGGGGAGGGGGGTGTAAGCCATCCTTTCAGCCTCCACTCTGGGTAGAGTATGTGAATTATGATGAGTGTCCGGGTGTGCAGATGATACATTTTGACAGGAGTGCAGATTTAATTTTTCAGTTGAAAGGAACAGAGCAATGCACTGCAGCAGAGGCTTCTGGCTGGAAAAACACAGCAAAGCAGGAGAACCTCTGGTCCCCTTAAAAGATCTCTGTGAACCCTCAGACCTGTGATGGGCACTTTCAGAAAAGCTATTGTGTTCTTCCTAAAATTGAAGAAACTATTAAGTGTTATTTAAATTTTACAAAATGTTTACTGCAGTCTTTTCGAACCATGAATGCAGAAAGCGCAAGTAAAACTTCACATGTGGTGAATGTATCAGGTGGCCTTTCTGCAGCTTTCCTGGCTTTTCTTGGGCACTTTGTATGGCTCCGGCACAAACCAGGCAATTGATAAATGTTTGCAGAATGAGTGCATGCATCATGGCCCTTTGGATTCAGAGATGGAGTTATGAGTTCTGTAGTCCTCCCTCTTTGTGAATGTGGCAGACTTGGAAGGGAGGGAGGAAGAAACTGTGGATGAGGTGTAGGGCAAGTACCTGAAACAGTGATTTTTGTCTTTAGCCTCAACTAAGCATCAAAGATTAATTTGGTTTTCCATTAGGATCATTAATTTTGCAAACCAACTTGCAGGGGACTTTGTAAAGTGTTAATTTAGACCCTTCTTTACTGGAACAGCGAACCCAAGGAAGGGTAATTGGAAGCATTTAAGGAGACCTGAATGTGCCAAGGGGCACAGAGTAATTTTGGACACATGTTGTGACCCATCCAGCAGTCAGGCCAGCTAGATGAAATGAAGTGGAGTGGGCCCTGACCCAACAGCAAGACAAGGCAGAGGCAGGATGGAAGGATGGGGATTGTCTTCCCAGGGTGTCAGCAAGAACTTTCAGGGCTTTCTTGCTGCTCCAGGCCCACTTGCTTCCCACAGGGTACTAAGTAGAACTTCCCTGGTGCACCCTACCCAGGCCTGTGAACTTTCTTCTTTTTTCCCTTCTGACCCCTACCTCACCACATCCCCTTGTACCCAGCTAGGTACTTGCCCTGAGCTCCTTTGGTGTTGGGGTGGGGGAGGGGGATGAATGTCATTTCTGGGTGTGTTACAGATCCCTAATAGTGACTTTTATTTTCTCAAAGATGTTCTGGAAACAATGTCCTGTCCTTCTATTCTTCCCCCACTCCCTGCAAGTAGAATGAAGTTAACTGAGGAAGTTTTGGGGAGGGAGGGTTAGCGGAGTCTCTGCCCCTCAAATCACATGGAGACCTACCTGACTTATAGCTGGGACCATCCCTGGCCAACTCCTCCGTCTCTGCATGTACCAGTGACCCAGCATTTAGGAGCAGGAATACCGGAACAATTATCTTTCATTTGCAATTCCAAGTCTGTTCTCTAAGTAATGACAGCAGCTATTAGACGGAAGCTTATCACTGTTGTAGGACTCAGCTTCATCCTCAGAGTCAGAAAAATGATTTGCTCTGATAACTATCTTCAATAGCTTCTCTTCAGGAAGCTCTTGCTAGTGAAATTTCTCTCTCAGTGTCTATATTTTATCAAATACTCATATACAGGTTATGCTATGAAATACTACTTCTTTTTATAAATAATAGTCCCACTTTATGACATTCTGCCCTTCCTCTAAACTTTAAAGGTGGGACATGCCAGAATAGGTTGAAAGTGATCTAATTTGAACATTGGAACTCCCATCATTGCTTGCCAGCTCACCTTTCTGGGAGGTCATCGTTCTGAGACACCACCATTCATTTCCCATACCTGTTAAAAATTCTTCATTCCAGGAAAGGGGAACATTATGATTGAAAATGATGGTGAGTCTTTCTCTTCAGTGTCCTTAATGGTCTGACTTTTCATTTCCTTCAAGGTTACTCAAAAGAGATCATAGTTTTACCACAGCCTGATATCTCCTAACTGTAACTCAATTTAAAATCTGAATTTTGATTCTTAATTGAGGAGTATCCATCACTGGATACTATAATATTTCTTCCTTCAAATATAAACAAAAGTTTACATACTTTTTAAATGATTGCATTTCCTTTTCTCCTCTGACCTGCTTTGTTACTACAGAAATTGAGAATTTTGCTAATAGTAAAAGCTTCAAATTTTAGTAGAAGCAAGTCCTATGTGCTTGTTTTCCAACTAATCCATCATAATAAGAGCAGTGATGCTCCTGGAGGAGGATAGCTTTATTTAAAAAATTGCAACTGACATGCATCACAAAGCCCAACCAAATTTTCCTTCAGAATGCTTTATTTAGCTTCACCCCTTTTATCTCTGTTCACAAAGCTAGGTCAGACTCCAATTTCCAGCCTCCTTGCTAACCTTTCTAATTCTAGCCTCTCTCTTGCTTGCTGGCAATTTATCCTACACTCAGAGCAGTGCTTCTCAATTTTGGCTGTTTATTGGAATTACCCAGATAATTTTCTAAAAAAACACTGATGGTGGGGTCCCCCTCCTAGATTTAATTGCTCTGGAGCACAGCCTGGGCACTGGGATTTTTCAAAGCTCTCCATTTAATTCCAATAAGCAGCCAGGGTTAAGAACTATGGAAATAAATCATCTTCCAAACAACACTTACACCAGGTCTTCTCAAAACACTGGGGTAGTTCCAAATTACCTCGAGTAATCAAATTAAAATACCTAATCCTGTGCTTTAAGACTCTTTGCCAATTGACTAGAATAGTCCCCTTTCAAAACAGCTTAAATTTATCTCCTTCCTAAGGCTTCTCCAGATTAGTCTCACCTGGCTGCCCGAAGATTGCTGTTCCCCACTCTGAGCATTCTGACTGGCACTGGTTTACAAACCCCTGGACCACAGTTGATCATGTATATTATTGTTTTAATCTTGCTTTCATAGATCTCTGTCAGAGGCTTTTCTTGTAATCTAAATCTCTCCCAAGTCCCACTGGGTCAACAAACAATCTCAAACAGAAATATCTTAGCAGAACTTTCTCCTCTACACTAGCTATCTGAAAGAACATTCCCTGACACAATGGCAGTTCTTTTTTTCTTTTACTCATTAATCATCACAGTTAAAGCCAACAATTTTAAGAACTTAAGTTTTGGGGGATGTTTGGTTTTTTTCTCACAAAAGAAAACTCTATATCCTGGTATATCTCCCCGACTCTTACCATTATTCATTAATTTTAGGCATTGGAATTTGACTTCCACACCCACCTCTGTACTGAAACTATTCTCTGTGTCACAATTGACATTTTCATTCATGTCATTCAATCATTTACTAGTAATAAATGCTAGGAATAAAATAATTAACAATATCAAATAATCCTTATCTAATAGCAAAGGATAGCAAGCAATTAAAATATCATGTGTAAGTGCAATGTCAGGTACCTTAAGAGGACACAACAGAACTGTGGGGGGAGAGTCTTTGCTTAGTGTTCATGCAATTCACCTTCTCTGCAGTGTTTGAGGAGGTTCACCTCACACTCCTACTTTTTAAACTGCTCCCTTCCTTTGACTTCCCTGACACTATACCACCTGGGAACGCCTTCTACTTCTCTGTTTTTTCTCTGAGCCCTTACTTTGTAGCATTATTTCCTCCTACTTCCTAAATAAAAATGTTCCCTGAGGAATGGAAGAGATTTTTGAGGGGAAATGGCAGAAAGCGAAGATAGCACTGTTTACCTCAAGAATCTCATGGATCCTTAGGACTCTAGCCCCAATCCTTCCACATCTGTATCTATTCTCCCTTGAGGTGTGTTTTCAGTTCCCTGTTGAATATCTCCATCTGGATAAGCCTTTAACAGGTCCAATTAACCTGTTTAAAATCAAATTCATTGCTTTGGGCTACCCTAACCTAGCCTCTCCTGCTGGTTTTCCTGGCAGCTTCCTTTCCTTCACGTCCTTTTCCTCTCTCCCAAACAGACACATATTCAGGTCCCTTGCAGCCCACCTTTTCAAAGTCATAGGAATAGATTCTCTTGTTCATTTCCTTTGGTCCTACAGAGTCTCCTAACTCATCTCCCTACCTCAGGGCCTCCTCGCCCTAATCTCATCTGCACCTGACTGCCAGATGCCAGTCATTTTTATCCCTGTCTCCTCAGTGTCTACGAGACTCTATTCACAAGGTCATCCACAATGACAATGAAGCCTCTTCTGTTTTGATATTAAAGTCAGACATATCTTGCACCTTCATGTTTCTACCCTTGTTTTTGCAGAAATGCCTTCCCTCACCTTTGCTGGTTAAAATCCAAGTTCATATGCTCATCTCACACACTCCTGTTCCATGAAACCCTTCCTACCCCGCCCCAAACAGAGGTGCAGTAGTCCCTCCTTTTCTGCACTTTCAGTTTCTCAAAGTACAGTACAATAAGGTATTTTGAGACAGAGACCACTTCACTTAACTTTTATTATAGTATATTATAATTGTTCTATTTTATTAATTATTGTTAATCTCTTATTTGCCTAATTATTAATAATAAATTAAACTTATCAAGGTATGTCTGGGAAAAAACATAGTACTGTATATATAGGGTTTCCTACTATCTAAGGTTTCAGGCATCCCCTGGGGGTCTTGGAATGGGTGCCCTTCAGATAAGGGGGACTACTGTAATTGCTCTCCTTTGAATTCCTGTAACACTTTGATTACTTCTTAGAACCCCTTTCCTATGCTGCTTCATAAAAGCATCATTTATGTTTTTAAATATTTATCTTCACATTCTTTTCACCACCACCTGGCCCATCCTCTTCTTGCTTGCAGGTAAGACCCCAGGGTGCTGTGTACAGGAACGCCTACAGCACTTGGCATAGTACTGCACATAGTAGGTGCTCATTTATTGAGACAGATAAAGCTGTTGGTGGACTTCTAAAATTAAAGTAAGTGGAAAATGTTCCTAATTATAATTGAACATTCATTCTTGAGTATGCATGTTACAGATGAGAAGCTCTTACAAGGACACTCAAATTTCAGGGAGGGACCTTAATTGAACTGCTTGACCTTATCCCACCAGCAGCCAGCATCTGTATCTAATTAACCCTTTGAGATTATCATTTAAAGTTGGCTTCTATGTTTCACCTCTTCCGTTAATATATGAGTGGAAAAAAATAATAACCCTTCCACTCAGGTATCGGAGATTTAAAACATATGAAAGCGGGAATTTTTTTTTTAAACTGTAAACATATATGGCATCAGTATAGTGCCCTGACCTCATTAGAGAGGCAGAAAGGCATGAAGCCCTGGAGGGCAAAGGAGGTCTTTTTGAAAAGTCTTATGGCATGATAGACAAAAAGAGTATCAATAGTGATTAAGCACAAAAGCAAAGGGTCAAACTGTGAAGCTGATGCTCCCCCAGAGGACTGAGGAGAGGCCATGAGAGTAAAATCAAGTCATGAAGATGCATAGTACGCTCTTAAGACATTTTTGTTAAATAAATGAATAAAAGATGGTTAGGATCAGGGAACTGAGAACAAAGATGGAAGTAGGTGCGTGTTTGTAGGGGGCAGCCAGGACAAGCTGTTTCAGTTGTTAAAAATCCAGAAAGTTAATGGCCCATTTTAAAGTGTTGCCATCTTCATGCTAGGAAGCATGGGGCACTTAGTTCTTCCTTAAAATAATCAGCTGTTTATTAATATGAAAGACCAGGTCTTTAAAAAAATCCTGCTTTCGTAATAACGGTAACAACTATCTATTGAGCTCATGCCTATGTGGCAGACACTGTGTATTTCCTTCATATAGAGCATCCCGTGGGGATCAAGTGAAGAGGGGTTATATTAACCTGCTCGGGCCCCAGAACTAGGAAGTGTTTCAGTTGGCTCTCAAAGCTTCTGCTCATTCCCACACTACATACACGGAGTGCTCAGGTCAATTCAACCAGAGTGAATTATAGTACAAGTCACCACAATTAAGGGTTCTCTATAGCATGTTATTTAACTCAGATTCATCACGATGATCTGCAAACGTACCATGTATGTGTATTTTAACAATGTAAAATTTGTGGAAAGACTATTTTTGTTGTTGCTGTAGAACTACGTATGTGATAGAAAAGTACAAATTTTTCTGGACTATGTCTTTCAAGAATTAAAAAAGTAATAAGTAAAATGATAAATAAATAACACATTTTAAAAAAGAGTAAGAAAAGGGTTTTTTTTACTCATTGAGTAGGACGTGGTCATTGCTTAATGGTTTTGTAGTATAGTAACTTATCCGGTAAGAAAGGAAGGAGCATTAGTTCATCTTCACCATGTGTAAATCCACTTCTCCGCCACAAACAGCACTGAGATTGAATGAAATACTTTAAACACACAATTTAAATAAATTATCTATATCATGCAAAAACTATTAATCTAGCTTTTTATCTCTCGGTGCTATTTGCTTCAACTTCCTTAGAGAATGTGTTGGATGCAGAGATGCACTGCCAAGACCTGCCTTCTAGGAAAGACTTGTTGCCTCCACTGTGCTGCAGAAGAGCTATCAGAACAAAGCCTTCAGCTGCCAGTCCCTCTGGGATCACCTGAGCTGCAGAGAGCCCACCATACTTAAAGACCTGCCTCAACCCCTACCTAGGATGGTCCACATCAAATGACTGATGGAAGTGGGACATAAAGGCTCAGCCACTTCAACCCAATACAGCAAGTCTGAGAGGTCAGTTTAGCTCCAGAGTTCCCTGTGTGGTCCGCTGAGGCTGGTATTCAGGCCTGCATTACACATTGACTTCTCCTTCTATCCAGTCCTGCTACCATCCCCTTCCTCCTTCAGGTCTTGACCCAAGAGCACCTAATAAGCTGTACACTAAAGTCTGTCTCAGGGTCTGCCTCTCAGAGAGCCCACCAGGTGACACAGAAAAGGGACACATTTTGATTCATACATCACATATTTTTTCCCCTTTGAAAAAAAATAAGTTATATATGCTAATTCAGTTGTTTTAAAGGAGGTTCGTGGCTGACAATCTATTTATTTGTATACATATTGTATGTATTTATGCATTGTTTGGACATCTATTCACGTGAATAATCACTTTGCTAGTCACGATGACTAGTCATGATGAGGGACACCTGAGAGAAACTGTTGACTTAGAAGAGTGTTTTAGTACATTTGGGCTACTGTAACAAGATATCTTTGATTGGGTAAATTATAAACAACAGAAATTTTTTTCACTGTTCTATAGGCTAGGAAGTCCAAGATCAAGACACCAGTAGATTTGGTGTCTGATGAGGGCTCTCTGCTTCTTAGATGGCACATTATTGCTGTGTCCTCACATGGAGAATGGGGCAATAGAGCTCCCTAGGCCTCTTTTATAAGGGTACTAATCTCATTCACCAGGGCTCTACCCTAATGACCTAGTCACCTCCCAAAGGCCCTACTTAGTGCCATCACCTTGAGGGTTAGGTTTCAACATATGAATGGGGGGTGGGGTGGGGACACATAGACCATAGAAAAGAGCTTACAATTTATGATGGACATCTATTGTGTTTATTTAACCAATTCTCCTTCCCCTATCTTCTGATATTAGTAATTGCAGCCTCTCTCTTCCCTTGGGGAAATGTTTCTCTCACTACTCACTGCATTAGATTCTGGTAGGGCTACTAATCACCATACCCTTCCCATCTCCTTAAATCACAGGAGTGGACATGTGACTCAGGCCTGGTCAATCAGAGCACCCCATCGTCTCAGCTACAGGGGTTGGTCCAAGAAGTAGCCATGTTACCTAAATCAAGAAAATCTTGGATTTTTTATATACTACCACAGGGAGAAAGATAATTTGTTTTTTTCTTTTTCCAAAGCAACATTTGAAGAAACTCAAAAAAGGGAAGATTTAGTCATGACTGAGGCCACCCAGCCTTCTGGACTTTCCTGGTTACATAAACTCGTGGGACTCTAATTTAAGGTAATCTGAGTTGAATTTCTGTCACTTGTAACCAACAGAGTTCTGACTTGTAGCCAATCTATTTGGGGGTGAATTTATGCATTTATGAAATGATAAGTCACAATATAATCAATACAGTTGAATATCCCTTATCTGAAATGCTTTGGATGAAAAGTGTTTCAGATTTAAGATTTTTTTTTAGATTTTTTTTAGATTATAATGAGGTATCTTGGGGATGGGACCCAGGTCTAAACATGAAATTTATTTATATTTCATATACACCTTATACACGTAGCCTGAAGGTAATTTTATACAATACTTTAAATAATTTTTTGCACAAAGTTTGCATTAAGTACTTCTGTGTGGAATTTTTCACTTGTGGCATTCATGTTGACACTCAAAGTTTCAGATTTTGGAACATTTTAAATTTTGTATTTTTGGATTAGGGATGCTCAACCTATAATATGATTATATGGTATAGTTAGGTAAGTAATTAAGAAGACACATATTGTAGGTACTTAATATTTATTTGATTCATTCCAATTTTCTAAAATTAAGAAGTAATGAAAGTAATGATTATAATTCATCTCATTCTAAATCAATACATAATTCTACAGGTTGAATACTTAAGATGTAAGTATATCATTGTAACCCTATACCAATTGCCCAATCAGAGATATCCATTTACATGTATCAGAATTAAGTCCTTATGGTATTTATATAGTGCAGGTAATATGGTACTAAAGAAGAGTTTAGAATTAGAGAGCTCTACATTCTATTTCTGGATTCATCACTTATGAGCTGAGTAGCCTTAGGTATGTTTTTCAATATATGGGAACCTTCCTTTCCTCATCTGCAAATGGGTATAATAGGCCTAACTTATAGGATGTTTTAAGAATTATTAGTTAAAACTGTCAAATGCCTACTATAGTTGCTTTCTCAGAGAGGAGTATAGTTATTGACTATTGTTATTTTCACAATATTGTAGTTGTAGAGTGCATAATCATAAGCTAAGAATGCTTTTTTCCCACCCACCCCCCCCAACACAGAGTCTTGCTGTGTTGCCCAGGCTGGCGTGCAGTGGTACATTCACAGCTCACTACAGCCTCAATCTCCTGGGCTCAAGTGATCCTCCCACCTCAGCCTCCCGAGTAGGTGGGACTACAGGCACCACGCCTGGATAACTTTTTTATTTCCTGTAGAGATGGGGTCTCACTATGTTGCCCAGGCTAGCCTTAAACTTCTGGCCTCAAGAGATCCTCCTACTTCAGCCTCCCAAAATGCTGGGATTACAGGCATGAGCCATTGTGTCCAGCCTAAGAATGCTCTTAATTAAGTTATTTTTCCTCTCAAAGAAAACAAAGCTTCCATTTTATCTACTATTGTTAAACATTGATCTGGAAGTTCTAGCCAGTGCAATAAACAAGAAAAGAGATAAATAAGAGTATTAATGGTATTAATATTGGAAGGGAGAGACAAAGTTGTCACTATTTACTGATGATGAAATTGTGTTTCTAGATGATCCAAGATAATCAACTAAAGAAGTGAATAGAACTAAAAAGAAAGTTTTAAAAGTCAGATCTGATCAAAATTTATAAAACACAATTTTCCATATATATTATATAATAACCAGATAGGAAATTAGACTGAAAAAGAAAATATCCCATTCAAAATTGCAACAAAAATGTGCCATATCAGAAATTGAAATGTAAAGCCAAAGTAATTTAAACACATAGTATTGGAGAAAGAATAGACAAATTAAGGGAACAAAATAGTCATGAAATAGATCCACATATATATGGAAATTTAGGAATGCAAAAGTTATTATTTTTAATTGTTAGAGAAAGTTTGGATCACTCAGTAAATGTTGTGAAGATAATTGGCAAAACATTTTAAAGTTGACATCCAAAAATAAATTCCAGATGAAGATTTAAATCTAAAAGATAGAGCTAAAAGAAAATACACCATTACACCGAGGCAGAAACTATAATCAAAGACTAAAATCTGTGACTATATGAAATTTTTTGGGAAAAAAAGATACCATAAACAAACTTGAAAATCAAATGATGCATTTAGAAATAAAATTGAAAGCCATGGGAAAGTGTTGAGTCATGATATGTAAAGAATATCTAAAAATCTAAAAGCTAGATATAGTTTAAGTTAATAAATGACAAATGCAAGCTTGGTTGAATTAGTGATCTTTAGGACCTTTTACGCTTGATGATTTATGAAGGTTAATGGAAGTGTCAATAGGATAGAATACAATGGAACTTTTTTTTTTTTTAGCAAAAAGGATTATTTGGGTAAACTTGATTCCCAAAGTGTAGGGATTGAACTTGTTTTAATTAAAGTCTTTTTCATGGCACCTATCAGGGTGCTTTATACAGATGGGTGTTTAATGATAATGTTCACACAATATGTGAAATATTTTGTAATCATGTGGACTTCTTTATGACAGCAAACATGGCTGATTAGATCAATATCATTTGCATATCATTATGGGCTTGGTGTTTTTCATTCTTACATCTTAATCATATCTTAGTATGCTCAAAGAATATTAGCAGAATTATGGCAATTTTTTCATATTATATTCTTTATGAGATTCTAGAAATAGAAAAAGTGGTAACGTCTTGTGAGATGTTACTGTATAATTGATTTACAACATATTGCTTTGGAATACCATCCTATGATTTTTTAATTCCAACCAGAGTATAAGCTACTTATTGGCCAAAGATTTGATTTCTATTCCTTTCCTGATACAGTCATTTGCAAGTTCCTTAATATCCCTGAGCATCAGATTTTTCCATCTGTAAAAATGGAGATAATAGTGAGCATTAATTATGTGTACTTTACTAAATTAACCCATTCAACTCATATTTATTTCAAGCACCTAATATATGCGACAGATACTGTGCTGGGAATAAGGGTACAAAGGTGACTAAGACAGACATGATCCTTGTCCTCATGGAGCTCACAGTCTAGACGGGGAGACAATGAAACAAACAAGTGTATTAGATTCAATACACCTGCTCCCATAGGGAAAGTTCAGGCTGCTATGGGACCGCATAATAGTAGTACCAAGTTCACTTATTATCTCAGCCCAGGGGAATTATTTCCAATCCCTAACAAACTATTTAAATTATTTATTGAATACCAACTATGTCCTATGTACTGTGATAGACACTTTTCACTTCTTGTTCAATATATATATATTTTTTGAGAAATATATAATTATTTCCAGTTCATGAGTGAGGAAGCTATAAGTCAGATTGTAGTAGTTAAGACATGTCCTGAGAGTTGGTCTGGTGAATCTTGGCTCTGACATCAATTAACTGAGTGAACGAGTTCCTTAATATCCCCGAGCATCAGGTTTTTTCATCTGTAAAAATGGTGATAACAGTGAGCACTAATTAAGTTAATATATAAAAATAAATTAGCACTGTACCAGGCAGCTGGCAAAGGCTAAATAACTGGTAGCAAAAAATTAAAAATATAAAAGAGCCACATAGCTATTTATTAAATCTTCAAAACATTTATTATTTACCTAGTACCTAATATGTATCAGTAGAACCATTGTTATGGTCAATTATATACCATAAGAAGAATCCTTATGACTGAGGAGCTTTTCAGGGGTATGAAAATATTTGAGACTTGAAAAACTTCATTATTGGTTCAAATAAATGGGGGAAAAAAAGGAAAATTTAAAATAAGTATTTTATTAAATATCTGCAAAATATTATTATTAATTTATTATTTTATTATATCTAAAAATAATTTCTGGGTCAGTTTTCCTACCTTGGAAAGGTAGGAAAAAAAGGTACCTTTGTGTCTGCTTAACGATTGCCTAGAAATCATAACCCTTTGAGAATTAACCAGTTACTTGTAGCTAAATAATTCTCAAAGCAAAATTATAAAATCCTTTCCAAATATAGCAAAAAAATTATATTACTTGAGAAATGTGAATTCACTTTAATATATTTAGTATAAACTGTGACACAATCTATTTGTTAGGTATTGGCTACGTAAAGCTATTTAACTTGTAATCTTAATTCTGAACAAACTCAGAGTCTGGTAGGGAAATGGACACACAAATAGTTATATTACAGTGTTCTAAAGGATGTAATTATGTTTTATACAAAACATAATAGAGACAAAAAAGGATGTAAGATGAATTATATAATAATATAAATAATTCACAGAAAATTTCTTAGAGCTGGAGATTCTTAAGGAATGAATAGCAAGGAGTTGTTAGTAGGACAAGGCTGGAGAAAGGGAAGGCTATTTGAGATCGGGATGAGAACTGGGAAGTGAGGCAGGCATGAAACAGCTCAGTGTGTGCAGTTCAGGAAGCACCTAGAAGGGGAGGCACAGAAGACAAAAGGCAGATAAAAAGACAGTGGTAGACAGCGAGTGGAATGCTTGTGGAGGGCTTTGTCCTGTGAGCAATGGTAAGATCCAATCACTTTTTAAAAAATCAGATTTCTGATTTAGAAAGGTGGCTCTGGTAGTAGTGTGTGGATGTTCATTTGGAGACCAGAGGACCTGTTAGAAAACATTGATCAAAACCGAAGAACAGAAAATGGGTGGGAGAAGGAAACCCATATTTGTTGAAGACTTGCTTGGTAGAGGTAGCATGTGAAGTGCTTTCCCTTATGCTAGCTTATTAACCCTCACAGCATGCCTGTGAGATAGATGCGGCTCCCGTTTTAAAGAGGACACAGCCTCGGAAATGTCAAGGTATCATGCCCAGTGTCAGACAGTTAATAATCAGTGGCTGTGAAATTCAAGCACAGGTCTCTCCAGTAGAAAACTGTGTGTGTGTTTATGTCCGCACCATGCTGCCTTTCCAGGGGACAGACCACAAAGGCAATAACAATGATGAGCAAATGCATGGACGTGTTTGAGAGATACTGAGATGACTTAGTCTCCCAGACTTGATGTCTGGATGTAGGGAATGAGGAAAGGGTCCGGGATGACTCCCCAGATTTGGTTAAAACATGAAAAGATGTAGAGGAGCTTATTTGGAGTAGAACAAGAGATTTCAGAAAGCATAGTGGACAAAAAGCAAAGCAGTCTTTGAGGAGAATGCACAGACAGCGTGGGTTAAAGATTAAGGCTGAGGGACTTGCCTTTAGACAAGGCATTGGGGATGAGAGGCAGGGTAGTATTAACTGGCTCTCAGGTATGACTTGCCATCATTCCTTATTTTCTTAAAAAATATAAATCTCAGAGTGGGAATTTTGTTTGCTATTTAAAAAGAACTACTTTTTAGGCCAGGCGTCGTGGCTCATGCCCGTAATCCTAGCACTTTGGGAGGTCAAGGCAGGAGGATTGCTTGAGGCCAGGATTTCGAGCCCAACCTGGGCAACATAGCAAGACACCATCTCTACAAAAATAGAAAAGTTAGCTGGCACAATGGTGCATGCCTATAGTCTCAGCTACTCAGGAGGCTGAGGCAGGAGGATCGCTTGAGCCCAGGAGTTTAAGGTTGCAGTGAGCTATGATGACACCACTGCATGCTAGCCTGGGCAACAGAGCAAGATGCTGTCTCAATCAATCAATCAATCAATCACTTTTTAGCTTAGAAGATAGTTTGAGCCAACATTCACCACAGAGATTATCTACAAAATGGTTACTGAAGCAGCAAAGCAAAAGCAAATTGAGTACTCCACCAGTACTCAATCAGAACCAGACCTGGCCACTGAGTTTAGGAGCATCTCAGGTGTTTGGGGAGCCATGGAGAACTTCTGGAAACTTACTGCCTGGACAAAATTTTCCCTTCTTGGCTAGGCCTTGAGTGGTCACTGTTGAGTAGGGTCAGGTATACCAGAGAACGTTTACTCAGACTGTATATATTTGTTTTAATGTATCAAATTAGAGGAAACCATTAGATTAGAAAAGGATGAAATAAATGAATTCAAATTGGTTGTCACACTAAGGAATTCCAGTGTTTTCACCTATTGTTATAGACTAGGGTAGGCTCAAGCCTCAACTTGGAACTTGTTAGAAATGTGGGTTCTTGGGCCCTACCTAAAACCACTGGATTAGAGTCTCGTCCCTTTCTGGGAAAAAAAGCCATTAATATGAATGTCTCAAAGCACTGTCTACCCCTAGTCTCTATCTCTGCCTCTCTCTATCCCTGTATATCACTTCCCCTTCCCCTCTATTTCTTCTTCTGAAAACTGAAAAATCATATTGCTTCTCTCAAACCTGGGAGATACTCAGAATATATCTGACACATTCTGTGATGTTATTCTTTAGAGTTAGGAAGAATCAAAAGGTAATAGATGCTGAGGTGGTAGAGGACCTTCTAAGCTACACCAGGGCAGAAGTTATAAAATAAAATTATCTATAGACGTGACCACATAAAATTTAAAAACTCAAAGTCAGAAACTCAGTAAATAAATTTAAAAAGCAAGTTATAAACTGTGAAAAATAGCTGTATCATATGTGACAGACAGAAAGTCATTACATACTTTAATTTTTAAAAACCGTTACAAATATAAGAGAAAAAGAAAACCATCCCAATAGAAAAGTGGCCAAGAATAGATGAGAAAACGCAATTCACAAAAGATGAACTACAAAGGCCAATGAATGTTTGACCTCACAAGAGATCAAAAAAGAATATTAAAACAAGAAACCAATTTTCACCTACAAATTGGTTTAAAAATTTTAATAATAAATACCTAATGTTGAGGGTGTGGGAAAATAGACAGCCATAAACTGCTTTTGGAAATATAAACTGGTATAAATCTGGGATACAATTTAGCATTGTGTCAAAAGTCTTGAAAATATCCATAATCTTTAATCCAGAAAGAGGATCATGTTGATCTGAAAAGAATTTATTCAAAGGAAATAATCATAGATATGTATAAAAATTTGTCTATAAAAATTCATCTTAGTACGTTTATAAGAATAAAAAATTGAAAACCTAAACCTCCAACAATAAGTTTATTGGAGGTTTATTAGATAATATATGTCATGTCCCCAAAACAATTACTATGCAGCTTTTAACAACTATGATATAGATGAAAATGCAATAAAATGAAATAATGTTTATGACATACTATTAAATAAAGTCACCTAATAAAAGAATATATGTAGTAGTATCCTAATCATATGACAATGCATGTGTGTGTATTTGTTTATCTATGTCTACATCTATATCCATATGCAAGAATAATGAAGTAGAATGTCTTTGAAGGACAGGATTTTGACTATCTAGTTCACAATGTAACCCCAGAGTTGAGAATAGTTGTTGGGAACATAGTAGATTAACAATCTAATTTCTGATTGATGAGTTTAAGGCATTTAAAAATTTTTTCTTTATGATTCTTTAGATTTTCTAAACTTTCTACAGTAAATTTGTATTCCTCCTTTAGTCAGAGAAAGAGCATAAATTCTAATTTTTTAAAAACATTAATGGATAAAATTAGCTATTTACAGACAGAACCTAAGACCTAGTTGTCAATATGGGGCTCGTGAAAATCAAATTGTCCAATTCAATCAAAGTGAACCAGGCAGTGTTGTGGGTAGGCTGACAAATATGTGATTGTAATTCAGGAAACTTAAGGCCTATTGAGCTGTTTTGTGTTGCCCTTGTGTGATATACTATGATTTTTTTTTTTTTTTTTTTTTTTTGAGATGGGGTCTCTCTCTGTTGCTAAGGCTAGAGTGCAGTGGCGTTACCATAGCTCACTGCACCTCAAACTCCTGGGCTCAAGCAATCCTCCTGCCTCAGCCTCCCAAGTAGCCGGGAATATAGGTGTGCACCACTACATCTGGATAATTTTTATTTTTTGTAGAGACGAGGTCTCACTATGTTGCTCAGGCTGTTCTTGAACTCCTGGCCTCAAGTGATCCTCCCACCTTGGCCTCCCAAAATGCTAGGATTACAGGCATGAGCCACCATACCTGGCCAGTACTATGATTTTTAAACTTTTCCACTAAATACCCTAAAAAAGAGATTTCAAGATTTTTCATTTTATGTATGAAATTTCTTTGAGGTTTATCCTTAAACATTCATTCAAATTTTGCATTGTGCTTCATAATATATACAGTTTATTTCATATAAAAATATTTGATATTGCTTACCATCAAGTAAGATTGATTCCATGTTATTCTGTGGCTTGTGTGCCCACTGGCACTCCTTGGGTACCTTTAGAAGTATGCTTATGCAAGGATGGGAACACAGTGTTAGTGAGCAGGATTAGCAGTCTCAGAAAATAGAGTCAAAAAGAGAATTTGTTAGTATGTCTTCAGAAAAGGGGTAGGTTGACTAATTGACATCAATATGTCACCTACTTGGCAAGTACATCTCTAAAGTGAAAAATCATGGGGTGAGGATTAAATGAGATATGAAGTGTTGAGTACAATGCCTGACATGCAATAAGCTCTCAGGAAATGTCAGCTGTTATTAATTATTACTACCATAGAGAGGTTTCCTACCCGGATGTCACTACCTCTTACATTATCAAACTAATTACTGTTACTCTGATTCAATGTACACCCAGCTACATTCTCATGTGACATCCCAAGCAGATTTTCCCCACAGGGAGCGAATGACCAAAACAGCTTTGTGCATCCATAGTTCTCTTTGGAAATTAATAAATGAATCAGCCCTAAGATGTTGGCCACCTCTTCATGGTTACACAATCAAATTTCTTTACCCATGGAACTGCGAAATAGACCTTAGAACATGATGATTTCATCAAGGTAATATTGTCCCTTGAGGCATATCTGGACCACGATTCTTTCCAAATCGACAACTATAGCTCATTTCCTCAACTACCATTGACAAGGGTATACTTTTCTAGTATGTCCCATTGTCCCTAAAGCAGATTTCAAAATATTCTGGCCATTCCCATAGTAAGAAAAATAATCTTTACAATGTGACCCAGAACACACATTGAAAGTTTCATGAAACAATACCTAGTTACTACATTATCTAAAACCGGAATAGTGGGCAAATGCCACTGTGGTGAGATCCACAGATGAAAAGCTGGTTTTGCCTCCCTGCTTAGTCTATATTTGTCTATATTTTCTTCCCTCTCTGTTTATTCTGCTGACCAGCCTGAACTGCATTGGTCCATGCCTTATACATATATTCTCCTCCACCTATGATCCCTGGCTGACCTTGAGCTCTGAACATCAATATGAACCCACCTTTTGCTTGTATATATAGCAACTATTTGTCTTTTCTGAATTTTTCAGGACAATTTTATTTTTTTGTTCTATGATCCTTCCCTGGGTTTGGTTTAGAATATATATTCCTTTGGCCTAAGTCCTCTTGTTTGTCCTGGTCCCTTAAATTCTTGCCTTAACGTCACCTAAGGACTTATAGTGATGGGGAACATTTCTCCTATGTTAAATGTCCTCATTCACTCAGCAGACACTTCCTGTGCCAGGCACTGTGCTCCAGGCCACCAACTCCAGTTTACCCACACTTTGTCCATTCCAGCTGCCTCCACCTTCCAAATAGGACTGTCTCTGTCCATTCTGAGTGGGAGTAAGCCCTTTTGTTTAGTTCTTGATATGTGTGTGGCAGCTAATATATGAGGCTGATGAATGCTTTCTTGGCAATCACCCTGATATGGTTCTTTTTTCATCCTGATAATTGCTTTCTTGTAGACACAGAAAAATAATTTTTGGAGTCAGTGAGCTCTGAGCTCAAATCCTTGCTCTGCCACTTATTTGCTGTATGACTTTGAATATCATTCCCTCATTTATAACCTCGTTAAGGGTCTTGTAAAGATTAAATAAATAAAATTTTATACCATTTAAATGCTTAGTGAAGCACCTAACACATAATAGGTGGTAAATAAATGTTCATCCATTCCATGCACTTTTTTTTCTAGTTAGTAATGCATAGAGATAAGATATAGAGTGGGAGCAGGATAATGTTAGCATGTCTTAAACAATTAGACTGTACTAAGTTCTTCATGTGCCTTATCTGATCTAATCTTAGAAAACCAACAGTGTCTTATCATTTTACAGATGATGAAAGCTAAGGCCTAAGGGGATTAAGGAACATGGCCAAAGTAACAAGAGTAGTAAGTCGCAGAGCTAGATTTGAACCCCCCCAACTAGAAGAGTGTTCAAGCTTCTGACCCTGTTTGTGGTATAGGATCCACTATGGGTCAGAATTCTCTACAGATTAGATTTGGATTGGCCATTGTACACACCTGTATAATCACATTTCTTGATTTTCCCAAAGATGAAGATTCTAGGCTTCTTCCATCCACCACCCTCCATTAGTTAGGACCATTGGGGGAAGCTCTTGGGCACAAAGCAGTTGGAACAAGAAGCTAGAAGAAAAGCATTTGTGAACCATTTGACTATCTTTTTCACTTACCATTTTGCGCAGTTCTACAGTGGTCAGTATTAAACACACTGAATAACTGACTCAGCCCAAGGCCAAATGGGGGGGGGGGGCTCTGTCTGGGCATTGAGTTTACTGCTCAGCTTACAGAGCCGCCTGGCTTGATGTTACAGCTTCTCAAACACATTTTTGTCAATTCCAAAAGGCCATTAGGTTAGTACGTGCCTAACCGCAGTACATCTGTTTGTTTTGGATAATAATGACTGCTTTTCCAGCTGTTCTTTTTTCTACCTTCTTTCTTTGTTTCCCCAGGGCTTAAGCTTTAAGCGTTCATGATTTTTTTTCAAGCTGATAGACCAAATTCAGAATTATCATTCTAGCATGTCAGAGGACTTGACCTCATCCATTTTCAGACTTATGTTAAACTCTAAAATACACACACACAGAGCTGCCTTGGAAACTAACACCTAGCCCAACATAGTTTTAACTGTCTCCATTTAATACATGCATCTATATATTTTTCTTTTTATTGAATTTATTTCTTTGAATATGTAAAACATGTACATGATTCCAAAGCCCAAACTATATAACAAGATAAAATCAGAGAAGTCTACTTTCCAGCCCATTCCCTCTATCCTGCTCCCTCCCTTCCTTCAGATCTAATTATTTATGTTTTTAAACATTTTAAAGGTATAATATACATACAGTGAAGCATTCACATCATAAGTGTACAGCTTGATGAATTCTCATAAACTGAACATGCCCATGTATCCACCATCCAGGTGCAAAAATAGAATATTACCAGCACCCCAGAAACTGCCTTGTACCCTTCCTGCTCACTACCTCCCCCTTCTCCCCAGCAACAAATGCTCTCCTAAAACACCATGGATTAGTTTTTCCAGATGTTGAACTATAAGTGGAATAATACAGTATGTGTTCTTTGGTGCCAGGTTTCTTTCACTCAACAATATATTTGTGAGATTCATCCAAGTTGTATGTAGTAGAAGTGTTCACTCTTTTTGGTTGCTGTTAATATATTCTATCATATGGCATATACACTATACCATAATTTATTTATCCATTTTGCTGTTGATGGAGATGTGAGTTTCTCATTTTTGGCTTTAACCAATAGTGCTTCTTAATACATTCTTGTACATGTCTTTTGACAAACATATACATTTCTGGTGGGTATATTCCCAGGAGAATTGCTGGGCCCTGTGGTATGTGTATGTTCGGACTTTAGTAGATATTGCCAAAGAGTTTCTAAAAATGGATGTTCCAATTTACACTTCCAGCAATGTAAAAGAGTTCCATTTGGTCCTTATATTTGCCAATACTTTATAATTTCTGTCTTGTTAATTTTATCCATTCTGGTAGGTATCTCATTGTGCTTTTATTTTGCTTTTACCTGATGACTAATTATTTGTACTAGTTTTTTATTTATTCTTGCACTAATTATTTTTGCAAAAATAAATATATATATGTCCTTTTATTTCACAAAAGATAACACACTCTATATGTACTGTTTTCTGTTTTGCACATTGCTTTTTTCACTTACTATATCCTGGAGATCTCTTTGTATTATATGGTATCAAGATCTTACTCATTCCTTTTCATAGGTGTATATTAAATAGTATTCAATTTTGTGGATATATCTTAGATTATTCCATCAGTCCTCTATTAATGGACACTTAGGTTGTTTGAAACTTTCCTATTACAAATACACTGCAATTAATAGGCTTGTGCATATATCTTTTCATATTTTTGCTACTGTATCTTTGGGATAGATTCTTAGAACTGGTATTGCTGGCTCAAAGACAAATGCATATGTAATTTTGTTAGATATTGCCATATTTCTCTCCCTAGGTATGATACCATTTTACATTCCCACAAGGGACCTGTGAAACATGTACCTATATTTTATGCAATAAACCTTTTCTCTTAGAATATTCAGTAGCCAGGGAATTAAGATACTGGCAAATTTTTTAAAAGTGAAGAATCTTCAAAAGTAAAATACTTGATTATCTATAATACTTCAACCTCATGAAGCATTTTAATGTCCCTTAGATGTGTATATACTGAAATTGAATTAATAATACCATATGTATTTTTTAATGTATTGTTTTTTGAAAAGAAGAGCTTTATTTCTCATGAAGAGGTCTCAACCTGGAGTGGTCATGCTGACAGTCTGGAGGACACTACTCTGGCCACAAGCCAGGAGCACATGTTTCCTGTATTCTCATATTCATATAAAATATGGTTTTTGATGACAGCATATTAGTCAAGAATGTTTTAGTTGTAAGTTTAAGGAAAAAAAGTGGGGCATTCATTGATTCATATGACTGGAAGGTCAAAGGTAGTCTGGCTAGCTTCAGGTATGGTAGGATCCAGGGACTCAACCAATAGTGATGAGGATCCTTGTCTCTCTCCATCTATCACCTCTGCTTTCCTCAGTGTTAGTTTCTTATTGCCCTTAGAGCTTGCAATTTCACAAGGCAAGAGGCCTTCCCTTGTCAAGCATCCACATCTGTCCACACAAAAGGACTCTGGCTCTGAATGAGTCATGAATATCTCTCATCTATATCAGAGAAGGTGGGGTCCCTTGATTGACAGTACTGTCAGAAACAAACAGAATAAAAGAAGTTGAGGTTTCCAAAGAAAAAGTTGTGGGACAGCTCTAAAATAACAGATATCTTTTATAGCTGCAAATTCTGTTGTCTGAATACACTGTAATTAATCTAGCCTCTCACTGGTGTTCACCTTCACATTTAGGTTGTTTCCAGGTTTTGCTAGTATATATTATATCATCATAAATATTCTTGTAGTCTATACTTTTATTTCTTTAGGATATATCTCTGTAAGTGGGATTACTGGGTGAGAGGATATGGATATTTCATATATATTGTCAAATCCTTCCAGGGTGCATGTAGTAATATATACTCTCAAAAGCAATTGATGAGATTGCTGTTCTACCACACCCCAGAGAGCATTAGGAATTTTAATTTGATAGGGGTTATCACATTGCTTCATACTTAATTTGCACAAGACAATAAATATCTGTTCTGTTTATAGTAGGTATTCATTACATAGCTCTTCACTTGATTAATGTTTCATATTTTCCTATATTCTTTTTTCAAATGCCGATTTACTCCTCTTCCAATTTAAAAGAAAAATTGTGAAATAAAGAAAGGAGAATGTATCGAAGTGGAAAAATGTCAAGTTCTTATATTTCCCCCTTTATGCTTAGGATTTATGAGATGCCCTGAGCAATTAGCTCGGTACAGCTCAGTCACAAAGAGATGGCTTGGAGGTGTGTGCCTCTGGTCATTGTTTCTTCAGCTCTCCCATTAAAGCTTCTCCAAATAAACGCACACTCTAAAGACAGGGTGCTTGCTATGCTAACTGCAAGGCAAATCCCTGCATCCTTCTTCCAACCACGTTGTTACCCATAAACCCCTTTTATATAGAATTTCTGGAGTTGTCACTAACTTTGTTCATCGCAGTGGTTCTCACATTACGGGCCCAGAGTCAGCATCATCGGAACAACCTTGGAACTGGCTGGAAATACAAATTCTCAGGCCCCATCTCAGACCTACTATATCAATAACTCTGGGTGTAGGACCTGGCAATCTCTGTGTGTGTGTGTGTGTGTGTGTGTGTGTTTAATTGGGGTAAAATACACAGAACATCAGAAAATTTTAACCATTTTTAAGATTCATTTTTAATTGACAAATAAAATTATATATATTTATGGTATACATGTTGTTTTGAAATATGTATGTGTTTTGAAATGGCTAAATCAAGCTTATTAGCATAGGTATTACCTCACATACTTTTCTTCTTGTGGTGAGAATCTTAACCATTTCTAAGTGTATGGTTCAGTAGTATTAAGTACATTCACATTGTTGTACAATCAATCTCCAGAACTCTTTTCATCTTGCAAAACTGAAACTCTATACCCATTAAACAAAAACTCCCCGTTTTCTACTCCTCCCAGCCCCTGGCAACTACCATCCTCTTTTCTGTTTTTATGAATTTGACTACTCTAGGTACCTTATACAAGTGGAATCACACAACATTTGCATTTTTGTGACTGGCTTATTTCATTTAACATAATGTACTCAAGGTTTATCCATGTAGCATGTATCATAATTTCTTTCCTTTCTAGGGCTGAATAATATTCCATTGTATGTATATACCACATTTTGTTTATCCATTCATCCATTGATCAATATTTGTTTGCTTCCACTTGGCAATCTCTGTTTTAACAAGCCCTCCAAGAAATTCTCATGCATAGTTAAGTTTGAGAACTCCTGGTTAATAGGAAATAAAAGTGTACTGATTGTCATCTTGACAGATCTAGAATTCATTTTAGAATATTTTAAACTATTTGATACAGCACGTTAATCTGTATGATGCATATGAAGTATAATACCTCTTTGCTTATAGTAATCTCACAAGGATCAGTATGGAACACTATAATGCCAAACAAAAAGTATTTAGTATTGTTTAAAATACATAAAGTACAAAACTAGGCTAATCTGATTTTTGAAAGGCAGAAACTAGACTGGGCTGAAAATTTATCAAGTTAAAAAGGTAAGGCGGATAAAAGAAAAGTAATGAAGTCAAAGGGCATTTGCCATAAATAACATAAAGGTAAACAGAAGCATTCTATATTATGCTCACCATGGAATTCAGTGAGCTATTTATGGAGTTGACAGTTACAGCTATTTTCAATAAGCTAAATTCTTTTGCAGTTACCAGGGAACATTTGTGGTTATGTAAACTACCATAACAAGGGTAGTCAAATCTCATAAAACTGACAGCCTGAGGTAGTCAGTCAGGTAAGGACCCCGTGGTGATGTGCAGCATTGCATAATGGGATAAATGGGCTTTGGGATGGGAAATTCAATTTTCCCGCAGAAATCCCAGCTAGAGAATTGTGTTGGAGGCAGAGTGTAGTGCTAGACAGGCTAATGATATGATTTGATATAGGAATATTGATTTTTCCTCAAGAAATGAACACATGTATTTGATTCTAGTGTATTTCATTTGGAAGAGGAAAATTATCTAAATGATGATATACTTGATGCCTGGCACAGGGAAGGTGTTTAGATATAGATGAGTGAATGAATGGGTGAATAAATAATATAATGAATAAATTAACTTCACCCATATTTACCAAGCACCTATAATGTGCAGGCCAAAGGGAGGCCCTAGTATATATTAAATTAAAGACAAATAAGTCAGCAGACTGTCTAGTGAGTGAACAAATAAGTAAGAGCTTCTCATTTGTGTTGCATCTGTAGTTCTCCTAAATTAACCACAGAACCCTGGACAAATTATTTAACCTCCCTGGGTCTTGGTTTACTCATCTCTAAAATCAGGCATGTGTGCTGCCACAGGATGCCAAGATAAGAAGGTCTTTAAGGGTTCTTATAGTTTTCAAATTCTGTTTCTTATGCTTTACTTTGTGGGGTAGAGCACAGTCATTTATTCTTTCATTCAACAATATTTGTAGAGTCTGTGTAAGGCACTGTGCTATAATTTTCCCATAACTTATTAAAATCACTTTCCTTTTTCATCGCTATAAAACAGAACTGCTGAATGTCAGGTAGAAAAATCTCCATAAACAGATCACTATGTAACTCATACCAAAATAGTAAGCGCTCTTTGGTTCCTGTCATAGCCCCAACCAGCAGTTAGGTTTTCTCCTACCTTCCTGGGAATTTCCAAGTTCCAAGAAGTGATGATCGAAACACCTGTGGTAGGTAGCTGTCTCATCGCAACGTCTTCGTGAGATGAAAAATTCCCTGGCAACAGCTCTGTAGGCATCTCCAGGCCTTTCCATCAACCAGCAATACTGTGCAAAAAGATTTTTTAAAAAAATTGTTTCAGAGGCATTTGGTTATTTAAAGATTTGGGTCTTTATAAACACATCCATCCCATGTGATAGAGAAATGGGACTAGCAGATGTTGCTTGATTTTTCTTTTTACCTAGGGATTCCATGGTATCTGTTTTTCAATTTCCAACTAAGTATTACATGCTTGTGTAATTTAAGTGTTTCATTTAATTAAGCTTTAAAATGTATTTAAACTTTAGATCAGCCTAGATAACTTGAAAATAGAAACAATCGGAGCAGTTCTGCCAGTTCGGACTCGATCTAGAGTGTATTTCATTTTAAATGATTTAGGCAATGGTAAGTATGGTTCTAGTGGTTTCTGGACAAACTATAAATTCTTGAGTCTTTCAGGGCTATATTTATGTAAGTAAGGCTATCACATTCTATCTCTGCTTCCTGTCATTTAAAACTTAGCCAATTTATTGGGCCTGAAATGGATGAGGAATAAGTCTTTGCTTAAACTTACAAACTGGTGCCAAGTCAACAGCATGACACACCTGAAGAACATTTTTATTACAGAAGAACACTTTGACATCCACAATAAATATATGCCTGAAAAGGGGTTTAAGTATGTAGTTTGAGTGTCTTGCCACTTTCCGTGTTTATGGGTTATTGCTCTGCCACTTGAAATATAATTGAATCCAGCAGGTTTTATTCAGCACAAACGTATAAAATAGATTACTTATTGTTTGCCACACAGAGTGATGTCTACAGACTAGGCTTAGGGGAAAAGAATGTGGTTTACATGCACATCTACATTGGTGATTTTCCTCAGAGATATTAAGGGCAATATTTGACAACAACAGACAAATTGACTTAGTATGATAACTCCTTTTTAATGAATATGTGTTCCAAACAACATCTTTTCTTATGGAGGTAGTAAATTTATGCTCTATATCGTAAAAGTAATTATATAAGACATTTAGAAACGTGCATTTCCTCCTTGCAGAACCCAAGTAGGCTGATTCCTTCTGCCTTTCTCCCCTTTTCAAGAGAGGCAGGCTCTGAAGATCTTTATCAGTGGCCTGTCCTTATCTGAATGGTTCCTTTTATGGCTCACAGAGTCCTGCTTATCTCCACCAGCTAAGCACTTACTCCACCCTGTCCTTTTCCCAGAAAAGATAGGTCTCTCTGTAAAGGTACTCACTTCCTCTTTCTCTATTGCTTCTCGGGACCCAGCCCTGAGGAGGTGAGAACTTGGGCAAACCCTTGGTCCTCTCTTCTGCATCCTGCTCTGATGAATATTTTCTGCACTTTGTGCCTCACCCTCCTAACAGTCTTCCCACCTCAGGATTCGTCTGGGCTCGGTCCATGCTCCACGCAGAGGTGAGCTCTTCCGGAAATGCAAATTTGATTATGTCACAGCCCTGCATGAAATCTTGCGTGGTTCCTGTCACTGAATTTTTGAGCATGTCATAGAAGGCATCGTCAGCATCATCACCTGTTCCCTCCTGCCCACCCAGCCTTATTTCCTACCACTCAGATACACCTGTTCTCCCTTTCATTCTTACCTGAGTCGCAGTTCTGTCAGTGTTTCTGCTTAGAGCACACTTCTCCAGCTTCTTCACTTGATGGGAGCTTCATTGTTTTCCACACAGAGTTAGGTGCCTTCTCTACCAGCTCCCACAGTGCCCTGTGCATTGCATATCATTCTACTTACCTCACCTATTTATTCATCTATTTTTCTGTCTCTCCCACTAGACAATGAGCCTGTCGTGTCTGTAACCATAGCCACTGAATCTTTCCCTTCACCTATTGTATCTCCACAACAGCAGTGCCTGATGTATAGTAGTTTCACAGTAAAGACTGGTGGCAAGAATAAATCCACTAATTTATACTTATTCTGGTCAACTTTATTTAAAAAGAGCTCCGTTACCAGAGGACTGGTTATGCTAGTAGCACTATGTATAGGGCATCTGTTTCAAAATAATTCTGGGCTTAATTGGTGCCACTTATACAATTTCTTATTGGCATTAATATCTCATAGTATCACCTGGGCCATAGTACCCTATGCAGCACAGAGCTTATGCTAAAACATGATGAGAACAGATTCTGGAACCCCAAGCAAATATTTTGGAAAGACCCTCTGTATACTTAGTTGTTTCTAAGAGGCTCCCAAGGTCTGTCTTTTCATGGATTCTCCTACAGAATGGAAACTGTTCAAATAGAACTTACATCTACATTGTATTATTTAATCGTCAAGTCAAACGCCTCTACATGCATTGTTAAAAATATAGTTTTCTTTTCCAAACAAGTTACCTATACTGTGTTCACATGAGCACTTTATTGTCAGCTGGTGAGTAAAGTTAAAAAACCACTGGACCTAGGGCTGGAAACACCAACTTTGAAGTTGGGGATGTATCATTAGAAAATAGACTTTCTAGCGTGCAAATTAACTGTGTCCAAGGCTTGTCTTTCTCTTTTTTAATATTTCCCTTTGGCAACACAGAACTTAGCACTGCAGTAGCTCTTATCTTAGAATAGTGGTTCTCAACCAGGGCTTTTTAACCCCAGTGTACATTTGGCAATGTCCAGAGACATTTTTGATTGTTGCAGTTGGGGGAGAGTGGTGAGCATTAGTGGCAAGAGGCCAGAGATGCTGCTACACCTCTTACAATGCACCAGACAGCCCCACACAAAAACTGATCTGGCCTGAAACGTCAATAGTGCTGAGATTGAGAAACCCTGTACCAGGATGAAACAAGAAACAGTGTAGTTAGAAGCTGGCAGTGAGAATTTTCCATGCCTGTGATTGATGTGTCTTCTCGGTTTGCTGCTCCTTCACAGACCATTCACAGAGTTGTCTGTGATCCTCTCTTTAGATGGTTTACACCTTGGCTCTTTGAGCTGGCAGGAGAGTCTGGCTTGCTCCAGTCTGCTAGGACTGAGTCTCATATAATATAGCATAATTACGGGAGAGACTTCCATCACCTTTGCTGCATTCTATTGATTAGAAGCAAGTTACAGGCCCCACCTACTCTCAGGTGGTGGGTATTATACAAAGGCACATACACCAGCAGGTAGGAATCATGAGGACCACCCTAGGGTCTGTCCACACAACTTATTATTGATGGCAGGTGTGGTGTTTTGTACTGCATCACCCTGGTTAAGCCAGGAAAATCTTGTCCCTGTAGATTATGCACAAGATTAGAAGGCAGATGGAGTGGTCATTAATCTCTGATAGTTGTCACTCTGGGAGGCCGAGGCAGGAGGATTGCTTGAGGCCAGGAGTTCAATACCATCCTGAGCAAGAGCCAGACCCCGTCTTTACTAAAAATAGAAAAAATTAGCCAGGTGTGGTGGTGCATGCCTGTAGTCCCAGCTACTTGGGAGGCTGAGGCAGGAAGATCTCTTGAGGCCAGGAGTTTGAGGTTGCAGTGAGCTATGATGATGCTACTGCAGCTCAGCCAGGGCAACAGAGCAAGACTCTGTCTTATAAAAACAAAAAACAAAAAACAAGTGTTGGTGAGGATCTGGAAAAATTGGAACCCTCATATACTGGGAATATAAAATGGTACAGCCATTTTAGAAAAGTCTGGCAGTTGCTTAAACGTGTAAGCATAGAATTACCATATCACCCAGCAATTCTAGTTATATATCTAAGAGATATTAAAAATATATATATCCACACAAAGAGTTGTACATGAATGTTCATAGCAGTATTATTTATAATAGCTAAAGAGTAGAACGATGCAAATGTCTGTAAACTGAAGAATGGATAAACATAATGTGGCATATTCATACAATGGAATATTATTTGGCTAGAAAAACAATGAAGTGCTGATAGGTGATACTGCATGGATGAATCTTGAAACATTATGCTAAAATAAAGAAGCCAGTCACAAAAGACCACATATTGTATGATTCCACTGATATGAAATGTCCAGAATAAGCAAATCTGTAGAGACAGAAAGTCAATTAATGGTTGCCTACGGCTGAGGGCTTGGAGGTTAATGGGGAGTGACCACTAATCTGTATAGGATTTTTTACGGGGTGCTGAAAATGTTCTAAAATTGATTGTGCATAACTCTGTTAATACACTAAAAGCCTTTGAATAGTATACTTTAAATGGGTGAATTGTATGGTATATGAGTTATATCTTGATAAAGCTGTTACTTTAACTATATAAGGTATACATACTTATATAAATATATATGTACCCTATATATTTTTTACTTACCTAAAGTATATATACTTTTTTATATTGAAAAAACTGATATACAGAAAATATAGTAAAAATACACCCCAACATTTCCAATGTGCTTGCTGTGTAGGCACATGGATGTAAAGACCAAAAGATCCCCACACCTTCCTGACCCTGAGAGTTCACAGTTTGGTGGGTAGATTCATGCCTTTCTGTGGGAACTGTGAGAGAAGCTATACCCGACAGAGAGACCAGTGGCTACTGTTCCCCAACAGGCATCAGTTAAAGGTCCCTGGTTAAAGGTGAGTCAGACGCAACACTTACTTTGAAGTGTCTTACTTCCTTGCTTCTCTCCATCATGAAAATGTTGAAATGCCTAAACTCGCCATATACTTAAAAAAAAACAACAGCTAAAAAGCAATACTGAAATCTATGGGTTCTCAGCAGGTAGACAATGGATAAAATTTCTGAAAAGGAAGAATTTTATTCTGGCTTGTTTTCTTCACAGCTGAAAGCCCTCAGTCCCTTTAGTCAATAATGACTTTAAGCTTTGAATTATGGGCAGTAGAAAAAAGTTATTCAGTGTTTGTCCATCATTTAGGTCTAGATTAAAAAAATAAACATTTGAACCCTGATAATTTCTAATATTTCATGTGCAATAGTATCATGTCATTCATTGTTATGGTACTATGTGCTAAGCACTGTGCTTGAATTAAAGATACACCAATGCCAAGGTTAGGCATAATCCCCATTCGTAGAGACCATCCAATTCAGTGAGGAAGATGGAAATTATAGAAATAATTGTAAAGGAAAAATGTTAGATCCTATGGGAACTGCTAACCTGTGGAAACCAAAACTTTTGTGTGAGGAGGTGAATTCTATGCTGAAACCTGAAGGTTGAGTAGTTACCCAGGTGAAGGTGTGAAGGTGGTTGTGGGTGGCGGTCAAGATGATGGTGGCTGGAGAGAAGAATTTTGCGGGCTGGGGAAGAGAATGTGAGGTCCCAGTGGAGAAAAATCAGGCAGCAAGAAGCTCATATGGTTGAGAGTGGGGATTGAGGAGAAAGGGTGTGAAATGAGGCCAATGAATTAGATGGGGACAGGATGGGCAAGGCCTTAAAGGGTGGGGTGAGAAGTTCAGACTTTGTTCTAGGGTCAATGGGAAACCGTTGAACATTTTAAGCTGTGAAGAGATGTGATCAGATATTTTGAGAGATCCCCCTGGCTGCTATGTGAAAAACTTTTCAAATCTGCATATCATAACAGAAATATTTTTAAAAAAGAAATCCAATGACATGTTCTAACTTCAACATTTTCAAAATTCAGATGAAACTTAAAATTTTTTTGTAAGAAATGAGAAGTAAAACATCACATTCATCTGATCCTGTTTAATCACTGGGGTATTTAGGGACACAGCATAGAAAGTTTGTTTGTCAGCTGTATTTTTCCTCATTCCAAACATTTGAAATTTGAAATCCAATAAAAACATGAACAAAGATGCTTTTTAATTTCTAGGACAAATGTCACAAAAGCAAACAAATGGAGTACCAAAGAAATGATTTGAGGTCCAGTGAGTAGTGTGGGCAGTGGATGGCAGAGTTTGTGGGTGTTGGTATCTTGAAAATTCAAGTGCTTCTCTGTTGACTTTGAAAGAAGTTGAGCAGGACCTCAATCCTAAGTCTTAGAGGGTGTGTGATGACACCCCTGAAAATCACCAACTCAAGGCAAATGCCAAACTAGATTAGTATTAGAAAAAGAGAGAGTAATTTCTCTGAGTGACCTAAAGACATTTTTTCTTAATTTCAGTCTTTAGTTAATTCAGTAAGTACTTATTGACCTTCTATTTTGTGTACAGAATGGTACTAGGTACTGAAATCTCTTTCTCTCTCTCTGTCTTTCCTCTCCCTCTACCTCTCTTTCCACAGATAGATAGATAGATAAGTGAGAAGCAGCAGTCACCTGTAGCTAGTCCATTTTTTCCATGTAAGTCACTTTTTATTACAAAAGAGTCCTATAGTTTATTTTGAAGACTTAACAGGATAGATCTAATCTTATCCCCCCAAAACAACACAATAATCTTCCTAAGTTATTTATATAAAATTACTCTGTAACTTTAATAGCAAATGTTTTCAGAAATAAAATTTGGGGCGTTTGGCATGAAAAGTATATTCATGGGACAATAAAAGAAAATATTTGAAACCACAACTGGTCCATGGGAATTTTAGAATGCATTCATTTATCTGTATCACTGCATTCACCAGTCTCCAACATTATTAAAATGACAAAAGGACTCCATTGTGATTCGCTAAAGGCAGAGGTGACTCTGAGACACACTTTGATCCACACAACATGATATCCATCAATCATCCATATGTTTCCTGCATTCATGAAATCATGCAGCACATGCCATATGTGGAAACAGACCAATTTTCACTGTCTATTATGATCTATTTCATTATTCACATTCCACTGTAGTCTCTTTGGGAAGGGTTAGTTACCATTAGCGTTGGTTGTCGATCAAATTTTGCTCCTTTCTTTACCCTTTTTTCATGTCTGAACTACAGTAGAGAACAAGACAAGAATAGAAGTTTCAATATAGAAAAAAAGATCACAGAATATATGACCTTTAACCAACGCTATGATCATTTGCTTCATTTTAAAATAAGATGTATAATTAGAACTGACAAGTGCCAATAAAACCCAGTCATTTGTATCTTTTCCTCATATAAAGAAAAGTTGGGAAATTAGTTGAAATGGAAAATGATTCTTAAGGTTTAATGCAGAATACTTCTTTAAAGTAATGACTAAGACTGAACATTTACTCAAGATATTCACTTATTTCAAAGCATCCATTTAGCTTAGACCTTATTTTAATAATATGAGGCCTCGATATCTTTCTGCCTTGCAGGTTTTTAAAAAAATGGGCACTTATTTTAAAAGAAATTCTGGATTTATAAACAGATTAGGTTGTTGATGCTATTCCTTTTTTCTAGGAGGTTAGGCCTTCATATTTAGAAAGGTCATTTATTTTTTCAATAGCAAATATATAGCAGGTATTTCTTAGGTGCCAGGCATGGCTTTAGATTCTGAAATACAAAGACTTCAAGTCATGCTTTGCCTGACTGAGAAACTTACCTTTTAGTGAGGGAAGTAGGCATGTTAAAATATATACATGACAATAAAATGTGGAAACTGCTAGCAGATAATGAAAGCAGAGTAAAAGCCTTGAAGCAGCATCATTGAGGGAATAACACTGAGCTGGAACCCTTACTAGAAAAAGAAGGAGTTTGTGAAATTAAGGAGGAGAGGGAAGGGAGAGAAAGAATAGCAGGTGTCAGGGTTCATAAAAGGGCCTGGTGTCTTGGGGAATATTGGCCTGAGCACATGGCTCACGGGATGAGTGCAAAGGATCTCACAGGGCAAATAGTACAAGGTGATAAGTGAAAGGTCACAGTATCCCACCAAATTCTTCCAGACATTTGCTCTGCATATTCCTATCTGTCCATCTATCTATCTGTCAATCTATCATCCATCTATCTTTCTCCTCAAACAATATCACACTATGTGTAACTATTTTGCAACCTGTTTTTCTTCATACAACTTGAATAGCATACGATTCAGTAGACAGAGATTGCTATGGTTTGAGTGTTTGTCTCCTCCAAAACTCATGTTGCAACTTCATCCCCAACCTGGCCATATGTGGGATCTTTGGGAGGCGATTGGGTTGTGAGGGCTCTGTCCTCATGAATGGATTAATCCAGGCATGGATGAATGGATTAATAGGTTAGTGGATTAATGGGTTATCAAGGGAGTGGGACTGGTGGCTTTATAAGAAGAGGAAGAGAGGCCTGAGCCAGTACCCCTCACCATGTGATGCCCTGAGCCACCTTGGAACGCTGCAGAGAGTCCCCGCCAGCGAGAAGGCCCTCACCTTGGACTTCTCAGCCTCTATAACTGTAAGAAATAAATTTCTTTTCTTTATAAATTACCCAATTTCAAGTATTCTGTTATAGGTAACAGAAAATGGACTAAGACAGAGATCTATTTCATTATTTTTAGCACCATATCCCTGATATGAATATACCAGAATTGAATCATTCCTTGTTGATGAACATTTAGGATGTTTGTAGATATTTGCTATTGAAAATTACACTGCCTCGCACATCCTTATGCATCCATTTGAGTAGCGTTAAGGGAATATATCTATGGGGTAGATTGGTGGGCAGAAGGTGTGACAAAGTTTTGACTGATACTGCTGAATGGCCCTCAAAGAAGATTCCCTCTCAGTTATATGAGAACGCTTGTTTCCTAAACCCCTCACAACACCCACCCTACTCTTTTTGTTTGTTTATCATAGTAATACTTATTTATTTTTATGAACATTTTATATAGGTAATTATGGTTTCTGAGAAAAAAGTTAGAAAATGAAAATTACAAACTAGAAAAAAAATCACCCTAAATTCCATCGCCCATCTGGTCTGTAGCCTTCGTAGTTTTTACTGTGTAAGGAGCAACTTGTGTCTTGGTTGGGCCATTCTGAGATATACATACATAGATGGATCCATTACACTCCAAATTTCTGGTACCTATTTAGCTCAGTTGATGTAAGGGGGCTGCAGAATCTGCGAGGGCAAGAATCCAAAGGGTTTCTGCAAGTGGCATTCGGATATCTCTCACGTGGCAGATATTTGGGATACCTAAAACAAGCCAAAGCAAAATGAATGACTGAAGGTCTCCTGAGAGTGAGCTACCCGATGGAAGAAAGAATCCAGCATAAATATCCAGGCTATGTGGTAGTTTCTAAGCTTTGGAGGGCAGCAACTAGTCTTTGGTACATAATGGTAGTTGTTACTTGAACTTCTGATCCAACTACTCTGGTGGGAGCACTCCCCAGAAACAAAATGGCTAGGTGTGCAAACAATAGAGCAGTGTTACTAAACTCTATGACATCTCTGCCCAAGCCACCCTGCTGCAGGACACCATCCCCTCACCCACAACCCCTTCCCAACAAAGCACAACCACAGAAGAGAGAACTTGTCTCTCTTATTTCACAATACACTGACCAGCAGAAGAGGTATTATAAAGGTTGAATGCATCAGAGGCGAGTGTCATCAAGAAGAGGGATATGTGCCCCAAAGCAGATGGTAACATTAACAAATCTTTGACACAGTTACCAGCAACCATGGTGAAGCCTCAACATGGCAGAGGCCAGTAATGGTGGCAAAAGCAAGTGATACCTGTACTCATTTATGAGCCATGTGGCTGTACTCTGAAAAATATGTGGGTATGTAAGGGAGAGGAAGCTCTGTTTCTCAGAATCTGCAGTTGCATGGATATATGGGTACTTAGTGCTAGCGAAAACCCTTTAATGGTTTTTCATTGATGCAGAATAAAATCCCAATTCCTTAATGGTTTTCAAGGATTGTTATGATCAAGTCATTCTTACATTCTCAAATGTTTGCTTGCAGTTCCCAGAATGAGCCTCTTGGCCTTTGTGCCAACAGATCTCTTGTCCTGAAACACAAGCTACTACCTGTTCCTCTTCACCTGTCTGACTCTTCTCATTCTTTGGGACTCAGTTTATATATTATCTGTTGTAGAAAGACTTTTCTGACCATCCAAGGCTAGGTTAATTGTCTTTCATCTATACTCTTGTAGTATTGTTCAAATTCCCATTATATAACACTTATGTTGTATGGTATTATATAGCATGATTGTCTATCTCCATCACAACACCAAAAGATTCTTGAAGGCAGAATCCACATCTTATTCACTGTTGTACTCCCATTGCTACCACAGTGCCTATCACATAGTATACACTCAATATGTATTTGTTGAAATAGATAAGTTAATGAGATAGGTAACATTATTAAACAAGATGGAAATTAACAAGAAGTACAAATTTGGGGGAAAAGATGAGCTTAATTGTGTCCCTGTTAATTTAAATATCTGTGACTATTTGCAAGGGTATGATCAATTGTGAATATTGGCAGACTTCGAGGGAAAAGTAAGAATTGAGAGTTATTTAGCTTCTCTATTTTTTTTACTCACTTATTTCTTGTTTTTTTCTTAAAATTCAGTAATATTGACTTTTCTAATAATAAAAGATATAAAAATTTGGAAACACAGAAAAGAATATATAGAAATAAATAAATTACTAATAATATTATCCTCCTTCTTCCCAGCAGAGGTTAATTGCTGATAATACATGTGGATATTTCCTTCTTGTTTTATTTTCTCTCTTTCTCTCTCTCCCCACCGCTCCCTGACCCCTGTATTTAACACAATTGGGTCATGTGCTTATATAGTCCTTTTTTCATTCAGCATTATATCATAAGCAATTTTCCTTCTTTCTAAATAATCTTTAAATACCTGACTTTTGACAGCCTTAAAATATTCTATTGCATGGATGCACCATAATTATTTTAATCATCCCTATTATTGGGTATTTAGGTTGTTTCTGATCTTTTTGTTAACATAGATAATGCTTTGATGAATATCTTTTCTTGCACAAATCTTTGAGTGATTGGTTTCAAGAAAATTTGTACCATTTTAACCCACCCTCCAATGCTATTTGCTATGGTCTGAATGTTTTTGTCCCCCTAAAATTCATATGTTGAAATTCTAACTCCCAAGGTGATATAGTATTAGGTGAAGGCTTCGGGAAATGATTAGGTCATGGGGTGGAGCCCTCATGAATAGGATTAGTGCCCTTATAAAGTGGACCCCAGAGAGACCCCCTCTACCATGAGAGGACACAGCAAGTAGGCACCATATATGAACCAGAAACTTTGCCCTTGCTAGACTATGGGCTTCTTGATCTTGGACTTCCCAGCCTCCAGAACTGTGGGAAATGAGTTTCTGTTGTTCAGAAGCCCCTAGTCTATGGTATTCTGGTATAGCAACCTGGATGGACAAAGACAGCATTGGTAAGTGCTTGCTTTCACTGCACCTTTGCCAATTTTGAGTGTCATATTTTTTAAACTTTGCCAGTTTGACAGATTGAAAAATGGCACTCACTGATGTTTAAATTTGCTTTTGGGTTGATTACTAATTAAGATAGACTTCTTTAACGTATTAATTGATTATTTATAGTTCTGTAGACCTATTTTATTCCCTTGCTTACTTTCTTTGGTAGGACCAATATTTCTTATTAGTTAATGATAGCTAGTTATGTATATATTAATAATTTTTCATATTTATTATAAACATTTTCCCTACTTTTATTCTTCAAGTGTCTGTGATTTCTCCTCCACCTTGGAGAAGATTTACTGGAATCAAAAGATAGGATTTTAATAAGAGCTTGAAAAAGAAAGTAGTTGTTTGAAGGGTCTGAAATGGGAGGCGATATCAGTCAGGAATGAGTGACTGATTATCCAATCATAAGTGAGTAAGTTTTAGGACAGTGAAAACTTTCTTCCTTTTGAGAAACACTTATTCTACAAATAGCAGTGTTAGCAGCAAAGATAATAGTAAGATGAATACCAGATGCTTGTTCTGCCATTATTTTTGAAACTACCTTCTTACTTCTTTTAAAGAAGAGTGTTTATTTTAATTTATAAAAGTAATACGTGCTTGCTGTAGAAAATATAGAAATGTATGAGGAAAGAAATCACCTTTCAGAATCAGTCACTATTTACCTTTTGAATATATTTTAGTTTCCCATATTATTAAAATTCTTTCTTAGCGTAATTTTAATGTTTGAGTAATACTCCCTTTAATGACTTTGTGATAATTTATTTGTGACTTCCTTATTTTAAAAACGTTTTGTTACTGTAAATAACAGTATGACAAACGTCTTTTTACTTACATTTTGTCCATATTTTCATGTTTTCAAATATGAACTCATTCTAGAATATGGGATTACTGAATTACAGAATATGAACTCATTTATAATTGCTTTTATATTTGCCAAATTCCCCACAGAAATGTTATACCAATTTGTGCTCATAACAGTTATATATAGGAGTGCCCTTCTCATTGCACATGTACCTACATTGAGTATAATTATTTTAATAATAATTGCTATTTCCATAGACAAAAATATCACAGTGTAGATTTTCTTGACACCTTTACTGAGGTATAATTTACATACAATAAACTGTATAAATTTAAAAGGTACAATTTTATATGTTTAGAGATATGTATCATCTGTGAAACCATCACCACATTCAAGATTATGAACATATCCATCATCCCTAAAAGTTTTCTCATGCTCCTTTGTAATCTCTCCTTCCTGCCCACCCTCACTTTGTACCCCCTACACCATTCCCAGGCAACCACTGATCTGCTTCTGTCATTATACATTACTTTGCATTTCCTAGACGTTTTTACAGATGAAATAAATCGTAGACACTCTTTTTGGTCTGGCTTACTTCACTAAGCATAATATTGAGATTCTTTTGTGTTGTAGTGTATATCAATAGTTCTTTCCTCTCTGTTGCTGGGTAAGTATTCCGCTGTATGGACATACCATCGTTTGTATATCCATTCATCTGTTGATGGACATTTGGGTTGCTTCCAGATATTGACTATTACAAATAAAGCTGCTATAAATATTTGCATAAAAGTTTTTGTGTGTATATATATGCTTTCATTTTTCTTGGTCAAATAGGAGTGAAATGGCTGGATCACAGGGTAGGTGTAAGTTTAACTTTTTTTTTTTTTGAGACAGGACCTCATTCTGTCACCCAGGCTGGAGTGCAGTGGCATGATCATAGCTCACTGCAGCCTCAAACTCCTGGGCTCAAGCAATCCTCCTGCCTCAGCTTCCCAAGTAGCCGGGACTACAGATGCATGCCACCACACCCGGCTAATTTTTATTTTATTTTTTGTAGAGATGGGGTCTTGCTGTGTTGCCAAAGCTGGTCCCAATCTCCTGGGCTCAAGTGATCCTCCCACCTTGGCTTCCCAAAGTGCTGAGATGCAGGCGTGAGCCACCATGCCTGGCCTAAGTTTAACTTTTTAAGAAATTATCCATAGGGAGACCTCATGGTAAGAAAGAAAGAAATTACAAAACTATTTTTCTAAAGTGGTTGGGCCATTTTACATTCTTTCTAGCAGTGCATGAGAATTTTAGTTTCTCCACATCCTTACCAATACTTGGCATGATCTGTCATCTTAGTTTTAGATAGTCTAATAGGTGTGTAGTGGTATCTCATTGTGGTTTTAATTTTTATTTCTCTAAAGACTAATGATATTGAATATATTTTTATGTACTTACTTGCCTTTTGTATATTTTATGTGATAAAGTGTTAAAATCTTTAATCTATTTCTTATTGGATTATTTCTTTTTAATTATTGCATTTTGAGAGCTCTGTTTATATTTGGCATACAAGTCATATATCAGATGCTTAGCAAAGATATTTTCCCAGTATATGGCTTGTATTTTTATTCTCTTAACAGTATCTTTTGAAGAACAAGTATAATTTTTCAATTTGCTCATTTATGGATTGAAGAAGTCTAATTTTTCAATTTGTTCATTTATAGATTATGCTTTTAGAGTCATATTTTTAAAATCTTTGCATGATCCAAAGTCAGATAAGTTTGCTCCTATGTTTTCTTCATGCAGTTTTATATTTTTAGGTTTTAAATGTAGTCTATGATTCATTTTGAGTTAATTATTGTATATGGTATGAGGGGTGGATTGAAGCTCAACTTTTTTTTGTTTCAGTGCTGTTCATTGGAAACACTATCCTTTTTCCACTGAATTACTTTTGCACCTTTGTCAAAAATTAGTTGTCAATATACGTGTAGTTCTATTTGTGGACTCTCTATATTGTCTATCTATCAATCTATCTATCTCTGTCATCTATCTTTGTCTCTATACCAACACTACACTCTTGATTAGTGTAGCCTTAAAATAAGTCTTGAAATAAGGTAGTGTTAGTTCTCCCATTTTGGTGTTCTTTTTCAAAGTTGTTTTGGCTATTCTGGGCCCTTCGCATTTCCATATGATTTTAGAATCAGTTTTTTCAATTTATGCCAAAAAACTTACTGGATTTTTGATATGGTTGTGTTAAATTTATAGATTAACTCGGGGAGAATTGACTTATTGTGACTCAAGCACTAGGTGTATCTCCACGTTTATTTAGGTCTTCTTCAATTTCTCATAGAAACGTTTTATTGTTCTCAGTGTAAAAGATTTGCACATCTTTTGCCGTATTTACCCTTAAGTATTTCATACTTTTTGATGCTACTGTAATTGGTAATTTTTAAAATTTCAATTTCTGATCATTTGTTGCTAGTATATAGGAATACACTCGATTTTGTATATTGACCTGGACCTGTAAGCTTACTGAACTCACTTTTTAGTTCTAGCAGTTTTTTTGTTTTTTATAGATTCCATTAGATTTTCTCCATAGATGATCATGTCCTCTGTGAATAAAGACAGCTTTGCTTCTTCTTTTCAAATCTGGATGACTTTTATTTCCTATTCTTGCCTCATTGTACTGGCTAGAACCTCTAGTAAAATGTTGTGTAGAAGTGGTGAGAACAGACATCTTTTATCTTGTTCCTGATCTTAGTGGGAAAGATTCACACTTTTTCCATTAAGTATGATATTTATCTACAGAGTTTTTTGTAGATTCCCTTTATGGGGCTGAAAAAGTTCCCTTCTACTACTAATTTGCTGAGAGTTTTTATTGGAAATGGGTATTGGATTTTGTCCATATGTTTGCTCTGCATCTTTTGAGATGATCAAAGGGTTTTTTTTTGTATTTTGCTAATATGGTAAATTCCATTTTAAAAATTTTGAATATTACACCAAACTTGCATACCTGGGGTAAACTCCATTTGGTCATGATGTATTATTCTTTTTTAAAAATATCATTGAATTCAATTTGCTAATTTTTGCATCTATATTCATGAGGGATATTGGCCTATTGTTTTCTTTTCTTGTAATGTCTTGGATTTGGTACTAGTGTAATGTTTTCTGAAAAAGTTTGTATAGAATTAGTATTACTTCTTCCTTACAAGTTTGATGGATTTCACCAGAGAGGCCATCTGGGCCTGGGGTTTTCCTTGTGGGAATGTTTTGAACTACAATTTCAATTTTTTAAAATAGATATAGAGCAATTTAGGTTATCTGTTTCTTCCTGAGTAAACTTTGATAGTTTGTGTCTATTGAGGAACTCGTCTATTTAATCTAAGTTGTTGAATTTATTGGCATAATGTTGTTTATAATATTCCCTCATTATCCTTTAGTATTTGTAGAATTTGTGGTGGTACCACCTCCCACATTCCAGATATCGGTAATTTGTAACTTCTTTCTTTTTTGGCTAATCAATCTGGCTAGAGGTTAATCAATTTTATTGATCTCAAACAACTAGCTCTTGGTTTTATTGATTTTCTTTATTGTTTTTTCATTTTCTATTTTATTAATTTCTACCCTGATCTTTACTATTTCCTTTCTTTTACTTACTTTGGTTTAACTTGCTATTCCTTTTCTTGTTAATTAAGGTTGAAGCTGAGATCACTGATTTGGGACATTTCTTTTTTTCTAATATAGGCTTAAGCTTCCCCCTAAACACTGCTATAAATGCTATGAATTCCCCTCTAAATACTACATTAGCAGTATCCTACAGATTCTGGTATTTTGTATTTTCATTTTCACTCAGTTGAAAATACTTTCTAATCCTAATTTTTGTTTCTTCTTTGACCCATGTGTTGTTTAGAAGTGTGTTATTTCGTTTCCATGTATTTGGAGATTTTCCAAGCATGTTTATGTCTTTTAATTTAATTCTGCTGTGGTCAGAGAACATACTCAGTATGATTCGAATCCTTTTGAATTTATTAAGATTTGTGTTATGACTCAGAAAATGGCCTAACATGGTAAATATTCTGTGTGCACTTGAGAAGAATGTGTATTCTGCTTTTGTTGCATGAAGTAGACTATAAATATCAACTAGGTCAATTTGGCTAATAGTGGTGTTCAAATCTTCCAAATTCTTACTGATTTTTAAAAAAAATTTATGAGAGTCTATGTTAAAGTGATTTGACTACTTCAGATACAGGATGAGAACAAGTTCCATTTCTCCCCTTCCAACTTTTGTGCTATTGTTGTCATACATTTTGTACAAATGGTAGGAAGCCCACACTCCATTATTACTATTTTAATTTAAACAGCCTATATCTTTTAAGGAGATTTAAATGATGAAAAAAATTACATTTACCCACACAGTTGTATTTTTTAGTCTCTTCATTCCTTTATATTTGAATCTGTATCATTTCCTTTCTGTCTAAGGACTTTCTTAACATTTCTTGTGGTGTGGACCTGCTGATAATAAATTCCTTCAGCTTTTTGATCTTTTACATGTCTAAAACAGTCTTTAATTGTCCTTCAGTTTTGAAAGATATTTTCCCTGGGTATAGAATTCTAGGTTAATAGTGTTTTTCTTTCAGTACTTTAGAGATGCTGCTCTATGCTCTTCTCACTGGAATTTTTTCCCAGTGACATAGCTGCTGTCACCCTTATTTTTTTTCTTCTGTATATAGCATATCTTCTTTCTCTGGCTGATTTTAAGACTTTTTTCTTCATCACTGGTTTTGAACAATTCTGTTATCGTATGCCTTGTTATAGTTTTCCTCATATTTCTTGTGCTTGGAGTTAGTTGGGATTCTTAGATCTGTGGGTTTATAGTTTTCATCAAATTTGGAAAAATTTGGTCCATTATTCCAGCAAAAAATACTTTCTTTTTCTCCCTCCCCCCACCATGTGCTCTTAGGTGACTCCAATTTCATGTTTATTCAGCCGCTTGATGTTGTCCTAAAGCTCCCTGATGCTCTGTTTATTTTTCTGATTATATTTTCTCTCATTAGAGTTTGGATAGTTCCTATTGGTGTGTCTTCAAGTTCATTAATATTTTCTTTTGCAATGTATACTCTGCTGTTAATCCCATCCAGTGTATTTTTCATCTCACACATTGTAGTTTTCATCTCTACAAGTTTGATATTGGGTCTTTTTTTAATATCTTCTATGTCTCTATTTAACTTTTTTAATGTATGGAGTATAGTTGTAATAATTGTTTTATTGTCTTTAGTTGCTAATTCTAACACCCATGTTAGATTAATTACCTGTGTGATTAATTTCTCTCCTCATTCTGGGTCATAATTTTCTTTCTTGGTTGCATACCTGTTTAAATTTTGGTTGGATTCTAGACATTGTGAAGTTTACCTTGTTGAGTACTGGCTATTTTTGTATTCACATGGTGGTCTTGGGCTTATTTCCAGCAGGCAGTTAAATTACTTGGTAACAGTTTGATACTTTCAGGTCTTGCTTTTGAGGTTTATTAGATGGGACCAGAGCAATGTTTTCGGTAAGGATTAATTTTCCACTAGTGAGGCAAGTCTCTTCTAAATAAACTGTACAATGTCCCGTGAATTCCGTCTGGCTGGTGGGACAGGCCCTGTGTGAGCACCAGGCACTGTTTACCTCAATTCTTTCAGGTGATTCTTCCCCTGGCCTCTGGTGGCCTCCTCGTGTACATGTGCTGATCAGTATCCGGCTAGAGACTGAACAGGGAGCCTTCCTGTGCAGATTTCTGAAGCTCTCACTCGTTTAGCTTTCTATTTATTATCCTATCCTGCAAATTCTAAATGCCTTGGTCTCCCTATACTCTCTGCTCCATCTTTTCAATTCAGGCAGTCTGCTAGGCTCTGCCCAAGGCTCCCTCCCTGTGCTGTGACCTGGAAACTCTCTCGAGTCAGTACGCTGGGCAACCTGTGCCTCACCTCATTTGTTTCCCATCTCTCAGGATCACTGTCCTTCATTGGCTGGTGTCCAGTGTCATGCAGATCATTGTTTTCTATAGTTTGTCCATTTTTCAGTTGCAGAGAGGGTAAATCTTGTCATTGTTATTCATCTTGTTCAGAGAAGAAGTCAAGCCAAACTCACAGTGCAGTTTACATTTTACCTTTTTCAGTTCCTGGTGAGGTTGAAATATTTCGTCCCCTATTTGTTACTAGCTTTAGTCTCCCCTCTATTGTTGTTGCTCATTTCTTATTGGAAATTTAATCTTTTTCTCATTAATTTGTTCAAGAACTTTATGTATTTGTTCTTGGCCCACCTTATTTAGTCTAGGCAGTGAAACAATGATGAAATTAGAAACAAATTAGAACACAAATTAGAAATTTGTTTGCTGTGAAAGCCTCACATGAAGAGTTATATAAATCAGTGTTTGATTCTTACCGTTTTCTTGGCCCTAATCCACTTGAAAGATACAATACGCTCTTACCAGTGAGAGAGGCTCTCTATGACAGTAATTTTCATGAGAGAAGAAGAAAAAGATCCCCACCCCCAACCCCTACCCAGAGGGCATATCAGTTTCTCTGCAGGGGCTCAAGGAGATATACCGTAGCTTGAAAAAGTCCCTGAGGTGATTTTGATACGCCCTTTCAAGGTGGTTGCCTCCTCTCTGTTGAGATAAACTGATATAAATGCTAGTGATTAGATTGGTGAATCCTTATTTAGAGATCCGTGAAGGTAGCAATGGAGATTTTCAGTATTTCTAAAAGCCTAATAAATTTTCAGTGTTTTAACATGTCAAAAGGCATTTTTAGATGAAACAGCTGACAGATAAACCAGAAAGTCAATTCTTTGCTTTCACCTGGAGTTATATCAACTCAGTGTGATAACACTGGCGACCTCATGTTAGTCAGAGACCCAGATAGGTAGGTACATATGTATGATAAAACTAATATAGAAAATAGAAAATTAATTTATTTTTATTTAATAAGTGCAGTTTGATATGGTTTAATGGATATTACCTTTCAAAAACATGTAATCTCTGAAGGAAAATAATAAATAAATGTGTTCTTGCTGGCGACAAAGCTGAAATCTGCTGTATAGACCGTATCCTTGGATTTCTTAAGTACAGAATTGTACTTAAGACAATTGTCTTTTAAGACAATTGTCTAGAAGCAAATAGAATTAGACAGAAAGAGAATCAAAGACCTGGGAAGTGATTGTTTTCTGTTAGTACTTATACTCTCTTTTTCTTACTTTCAAAGTCATGTCACACACAACCTGAATTTCATTCCTCTCTCAGATGCTGGGCTCCAAACCTTGTTGCCGGAAAAAAATCTCCACAGCATTGTGCTCTTATGCTTTTGGAAAGCATCTCACTAGTAGAGCAAATCTTCTCACATTTCTAAAACAGCTAAGTTACACATGACGGTCAAACTTTCAATTTTGGGGAACACATGTTTCATGTTAATTTTTTTTGTGGTAAAATACAGAACATAAAATACATAACTTTATAACCGTTTTAAAGTGTATGTTTCAGTAGCATTTGGTATATTTACAATGTTACACAACTACCACTACTATCTAGTTCCAGAAATTTTTCATTACTCCAAATGGAAACCTTGTGTGTTACATTTTTGAAGTTAAAAGATGCATAGCTGGTCATGGTAAAGATGTTTTTTAAAAAATCTCTATAATTCTTCCCTTTGAAGAAGAAGGAGATAATTTTTTGCAATTGTCAGCCACAACTTTCAGAAGCAGCCGATCTGAAATCACATCTTGTCTGTCTTTACCAGAAATTGAAGTCAATTAGATAAAATTATTCTAATGAAAATATCTGGTTAAAATGTAAAGTACTAAACTACTAATATACATGCAAAATATTGAATACAACCCAGTAATACTTCACACACACTCATGCTTTGTTTTCCTTTCTATTGATAGAATGTCATCTTGAATACTTGTATCCTTTCTTTGAAAACAAATAGCTGAGTAGTGGTGTTTGAGGCACTGTCTGCTCACATTTGCCCTCTCTCAGGGGATGGAGCTGCCCTCTGGCCCACGCCAGAAACCTGGGTGATGGCCTCTGCTCATCCACCCTCCAACCTCATTCATTTGACACACGAATTTGGGTGTTTTACCATGTCCTGGGCACTGCTCAAGACTCATAAAATACAGTGGGGACCAGAAACATAAGAGCTTACCCTTTCCCCCACTTATTTCCCCCATTTACAGTTAATTTTCAAGTGTAGTCACTCTTATCACTCAAAATTCAAATCTATCTTTTCTTTCTAACCCTTCAGTTTAGGCAACACTTCCTAACTTTCTCCTTTTCTTTCATTCATTTATTCAACATAAACTATTCAGTGATCCACGGAGCAGTACTGTGCTAGGTGACGGGGTGACTAGCAAGACAGGTGGGAAGGGGAAATTCAATCTAGTGGGAAAGATTGGCATTCAATAAGCACGTTCAATAACGTGTAATGAGAAGAGAGGTACAAGGTGTAATGAGAGGGCCCAGAGTGTGGTAGGCGGGGGGGGGCTTCAGTTTAGTCAAGGAGAGAAAGGACCACATCCCTGAGAAGGTGAAGGTTAGGCTGAGATCTGAATACAAGGCATAAATTAGTCATAGACAGATGAGTCTAATGTTCTAGGCAGAGAGAACAACCCGTTTGGAGTTCCGGGGGAGTGGAAATGAGAGCTTGGTGCCTTGGAGGAACTGGAAGAAAACCCACCATGGGTGGAATAGAGATCTGAGAAGGTACAGATGGTATTGAAATTGGATAGGTTCCTTGCACCAGATTAAGCAAGGACTTGTGAATCCTATTAAGATTTTTGGCTGCTTTGTAAGGGCAGTGGGATGCCAAAGCATTGTTTAAGCAGGGGAGTGACATGATCTGATTTGCATTTTTAGTTGACCTATGAGAATGGATCAGGGGACTTTTCGGGGGACTGATGAACTAGTACCAGAGAGAGATGATGGTCACTTGAATGTGGTGGTTGGGTGAGAAGGTGGAGGAAAGTTTGGACTCCATTCCATCCCCGCAGGACCATGCTCTCAACTATAGCCAGAGTGATCTTTGAGTAAGATTGTTCTGCCAATTTGCAAGGGCCTCAAAACTCAGGACCTAAGAGAAAACAAACTTAGTTTAGAACAGATCAGTTCCCAGGTAATTGAGCTGCAAATCTGATCCATAACGCTAATATTATTCTGTAGAATACTCATCTCCACCATGATTTGGAATATTCAGTGTAAAATTTCTGACATTAGATCAAGTGAGCAATTTTTTAACGCTTGGAAAAGCTAAACGTTTTAAATAAACATTGCTTTTATGATAAAGCAAAGAAGATTATTTAAAATCGTATAGTGGTTGAACATGTTCTACTGCTGACAGAGTCTAGGAATCTTCCTGTTAATGTGGAATTAAAACAAAAAATGAAGAACAATATTTTGTCATCTAAAAGCTACTAGGTAGGGGGAATTGGGGCAGAGAGATTATAATTAGCCTAGCCATAGTTTTGGGAACATTCTTGCCTTAAAATTTCCCAATGATTTACAACAATTTTGGTTTTTCTATTTCATTTGAAATGACACTTAGATCCTTTCATGCAAAATGCCAGGGTGTTGAATTAGTGTCACTTAGGCAGACTTTGGGTAACATTCTGTTGATATCCTGGCAGCCTCTCCTAATTCCATGAGTTTCCAGGGCAAGGGATAGGCCTGGTACCAGGATAATATAGCAGAGGACAATGGCTGCTCTATCAGGTCAACAGCCTTGGAGTCATTTTTGACTCTTCTTTTTTCACAGCCCACATTTCATCCATCAGAAATTCTATTGACTCTAACTTCAAACTATATCCAGAAGAATCTGACCACTTCTTACTACCTTTATCACCTACCATCAGGTCCAAGCCACTGTAGTCTCTCACTTGCATTCCTTAGATTGCCTCATAGCTATCCTCCTTGCTTCCACCCTTGCTACCCATCCCCTCATGGTCTATTCTCTACACAGCACTCAGAACAGTCCTTCTAAAACATAAGGCAGATTATATCACTCTTCTGCCCCAAACCTTCAGTTGCTCCCCACCTCACTCAGAGTACCAGCTAAAGACCATGCAGTGGTCTGCTAGCTGGCCTCCAAGACGGCTTCCAGCGATCCTCACATTCTGATGTTCCTGCCCTTAGAATCCTTTTCCATGGGCAATCAGGAATCAGTGTGTGACTTCCAAGGTTAGGTCATAACAGGCATCGCAGCTTCTGCCTCTGCCTCTTGGATTGCTTTCTCTGAGGGAAGCCAGCCACCATGCAGAATTCTTAAGCATCTCCGTGGAGAGACCACATGGAAAAGAACCAAGTGTCCCAGGCACGAGCCAATACCAGGTGCTTACTGATAAGAACTTAATATACTATACTTCTAAATTTGTCTGTGGTTTAACAGGAGGAAAGTCTCTAGCTGAAAGAAATTGATCTATTAGTAGAAATTCACATAATAGCAGAGCATGAAAGAAGATTCCCTAAGGTTTGGGTTTAGAGTTCGTGTAGAATGGTGGTTCTCCAATGGACATCTCCATGGACATCAGCATTACCTAGGAACTTGAGAAAAATGCAAATTCTTGGCCCCACCCCAGGCCTTTGGAATCAGAAACTGTGTGGGTGGGAACCAGCAACAAGTGGTTTAATGAGCCCCCCAGGCGATTCTGATGCACCATCAAATTTGATGTGGTTCTTTTGTGCACCTGTGTGTAATTCAGCCCTGGTAGTATGAGTATCCCAAAGAACAAAGGTGAGCATTCTCTCATCATGCGTGTGTTTGGGTCTGAATATACTAATTCGTGAATTTAATAGCAATTCTATTGAATTTTTAAAACATATTTTAGTCATACGTCAAGTCCGCTTTCCTTAAATAATTTTCTCAGGTGGCAAAGTGAAAAGAAAAACTTTGAAATTTCCTTGGCTTTTAAACAGAATCTATTTAAGGGAACAGACAGAGAACCTTCTTTGGAATTCAAAAGGAATGCAATTAATTCATAGTTCAACTTTATTATAGCTAATAAGCTAGTTATATTTCCCCTGTCTGGCAAGTGATAATTGCCTTTTAATATTATGCTTTCCTGTGTTGTAAAATACTCAAAAGCATATACACAATAACATCTGCAGTGGTGTGCTGGAGCTGACTTGACTGGCTAGTTCGAACCGATTGTGCACATCTCTTCCTATCTCTGCCTTCTGTGGTATCACATTGGTAGCCTGAAATCTCCAATAACGGAAATATTTACACCATGGAAATCAACAAACATTACAAATCAAGGCTGCCTTTTTTTTTTTAATTCAGCAAGTCAGCTGTTAAACGTTTACTAACACACCACTGAAAATGTCTGAAAAAATGCTCTTTGAAACATTATTTGTCACAGAGGAAAATAGAAGGAATAAGTGATTATCTATAGGAGATTGTTGAATTAGAAAGAATACTATGCAGCCATTAAAAAAATCAGTATATCATCAAAGGACATTATTGTCAAGTGAGAAAAATTTGCAGGATGATATGCATAGAATGATTCTACTTTTTGTACAGTTTTCTTACGTAATGCTATTGCATACTTAACTGATTACAGTATAGTGTAAACATAACTTTCAAACTGAAACTGGGCCATAAGATTCTATAGTGGACTAGTCCAGTCCAATTTTTAATGGTATAATGGAATGAGGGAGTGCAGGCCTGGGAGGAGATCAACAGCATTTGAATCCCTTCCTAGTAGCATGGCCCTGATCAAGTTGTTAAATTTAACCTTCCTGGGCCAATTTCCTCAGTTGTGAATTGAGGATTCTGATATGCTTTCCTTAAAGTTATTATGAGACTTAAATTAGAAAGCATCTCACATGGTGCTAAGTAAGGTAACAGATAAATGTTATTTTTTTTCCTTTGGGAGTCCAGTAATAGCAGCAAGGGAAGCATGCAATGGGTATAATCCTGGGTTGATGACCTGTGTACAGGACATGACAGAAGGTCAGTAGTCAGGGGTCAGGGAGAAGTGGCTTTCTCGTGGTGGTTTATTATGGAATCTAGTGCTCAGAGGGTGCTGATGAGCTGTGTGAGTGACAGACCCAGGGAGTTTTTGGGGGAGGGATGGGCAAAAGGAGGGTGTAGGTAGTGCAGACACGTGGACTAGGGTAACAAGCCCTCCTAGGGTGACATAGCCCAGGAACTCATCATGATTTAGGGTCTGATCTTCAACCCTGAAGGCCCAGGAACTTGATTTTGTCAAGGTACCCAGAGGCCATCAGACCTTGAGGATGGGTTCACTGGCTCCTATAGCAGTTCATGACTTTGGTAATAAATCACCAGAAATCCAATTTAAAATAGTTTGAACAGGCAATTTGTTAACTCATATATCTGAAAATGCCAGAGTTGGGTTCTGCAGTAGACATTACTTTTGCCTGCCTAACGTCCACTCCATTCATCCTCATTGTGTAGCAGCAGTGCAGGGTAAGGGAGTGACCAGGTTTTGAGGGTTGGTCTTTTAGGTCAATCATGATAATCCCTCCCCGCCTTCCTACCCCCTTAACAATGATTGGTTCAGGGATGGGTAAACGTATGTCAATCTAGGCTAACACACTATGAAAAAAGAATCACACTTACTTTTGAGAGACAGAACCATGGAAATTTAATCTCTTCCAGGGGATGTGATGGAAGAAGTGGGTAGCCCTGATTGTTATCAATGTTATCAATGTCAGCCAATAAGTATGAGGGCATCAGAAGCCTGTCCTACTACTGGAATTTCTACTTTGTAAGGCATACATTTATACATTGTTTAAGGTAGTTGGGTTTTCTGTTACTTGCTGCTGAAATCCTGGTTGTTACAGGTGGGCTTCAGACTGGGTTTGATCCAGGCTCTGGCTTGTGTCCTCTGTAATTGTCTTGGCTCTGCTCTCTTCTGTGTGTCTGCTTTGTTCTCAAACTGACTTTCCTGATGGTAGCCATATTGGTCAGGCTTCTCCAGAGAGAGAGAGAGAAAGAAAGAAATTTAAGTAGCTTATGTGATTATAAAGACTGGCAAGTCCAAAATCTGCAGGGCAGGCCGGCAGGCTGGAGACCCAGGGGAGAGTGGATGTTACAGCCTTGTCTGGAGGCTGTCTGGAGGCAGTCTGCAGGCAGAATTCCCTCTTCCTCAGAGGGTGTCACTCTTCTCTTTTAAATCCTTCAACTGATTAGATGAGGCCCACCCACATTACAGAGGGTAATCAACTTTACCCAAAGTCTACTAACTTAAATGTTAACCAAATATTTAAAAAAAAGAACAACCTTTCACAGTGACATCTAGATTGGTGTTTGACCAAACAGTGGAACACTATAGCTTAGTCAAGTTGACACATAAAATTAACCAGCAGCACTACTCCTGTAGTGTCCAGGAGCTATATGCTTCCTCCTTCATCATAAGGAATGTAGATCATCTCTGTTCCAGTTTTCTAAGACTCAAATTTCACATAGATTAGACTGGGGTAGGTCATGTGCCAAACTTTGACTCAATCACCATGGCCCTGGTGAAATGTGATGGTTGGCATGAGACAGTTAGGGCCCACCTGGGGCTGGAGGTGGGGTCAGTTAGTGGAGAAGCACAAGGACTGCATAGTGAGGGACAGATGACTGATCAGGAAAAGATTTTCTGATTAGAGGGGAAAGAGGAGATGAATGCTGGATAAACAACCACAAGTGTCAGCTATCCTGACCAAACACAAAGGAGACGGATTTGTCAATCATAATGCCCACTTAATCATTTATAGCAAAAATAGAAGTGTAAACCAGACTAGAAAGTTTGTGTCAGCTAATCAGTACATTTTATGCTCATAGAAAAGATTTGCAGGAAGCCAAATTGTGATCAGAAAATTGCTTGGTGAGCATGGAATCCAATTTAATCCAATTCACTGCAAACAAATATTTATTGAATGTCTCCTAGGCAGGGTGAAATTAACAGCCGATGTCATCAAGTGATGGTAGATGAATATACTCATTTAAACCACTGGGCTGCACCTACAAGTCTGGACACTGGTGCTGAAGACACAGCTACATGCTCACTTTCTGCTCCTATTGTTTTAGCCCCAGGCTGATATGCCCTTGTAGTAAGCAGTCTTTCTTCAGACTGAGTGTAATACGGTTGAAAAAATTTCAACTTCTGTGTTTTGAAATCAGCTTCCTTGATTAGGATTTAAAGGATTCAGTCATCCCTTACATATTTCAAAACCTTAATATCAAGTTGTAGGAGTACTTTGTTGCCCTGAAGAAACTCCTCCCTGTGATTGTCACAACCTTTCAGCCCAAACTATACACAGTATCCAGAGTGACTTTTTTGTCTTTTAAGCCCAGACTCTTTAAAAAAAAAAAAGCTTTATTGAGGTGTAATTGATACACAAAAAATTGCACATACAGTATTTAATGCATACAATTTGATGAATTTGGACACATGTAAACATCCGTGAAACCATTCACCACGATCAAGGTAATAAACATATCCATCACTTCCAAAAGTTTTCTTGTGTCCCTCCCTTTTTTGTGGTAAGAACACTTAACACGAGATCTACCCTCTTAACAACTTTTTAAAGTGCACGATACAGTATTGTTAACTGTAGGCACTATGTTGTAAAGCAGATTTCTACAACTCATTCATCTTGCATAATTGAAACTTTATAACCATTGAACAACTCGCCATTTCCCCTTCCCCCAACACCTGGCAATCACCATTCTACTCTCTCCTTCTATGACTTTGATTATTTTATATGCCTCATATAAGTAGAATCATGCAGTATTTGTCCTTCTGTGACTGACTTATTTCACTTAGCATAATGTCTTCAGGGTTCATGCACATTGTCACATATGACAGGATTTTCTTCTTTTGGAAGGCTGAATAATATTCCATTGTGTGTATATACCACATTTTCTTTATTCATTCACCTTCAGTGGATATTTGGGTTGCTTCTATCTTTCAGCTATTGTGAATAATGCTGCATTGAACATGGGCGTGCATATATCTGTTCAAGATTCTGATTTTAATTCTTTTTGACATATATCCAAAAGCGGGATTACTGGATCATATGGTAGTTCTATATTTAATTTTTTGAGGAACCACCATACTGTTTTGCATAAATGACGGCACCATTTTACATTCCTATCAGCAGTGTACAAGGGTTCCAATTTCTTCACATCCTTGCCAACACTGGTTATCTTTGTTTTTCTTTGAAATAGCCATCCTAACAGGCGTGAGGGGTGGTATTTCATTGTAGTTTTGATTTGCATTTCCCTGTCCAGCGTGATTCCTTAAAAACAAAATCAGATCCTATCACTCTTCTTTAAAGCTTTTCAGTGGCTTCCTGTTATCCTTGATATAAAATTCAAACGCTTGTATATAGCCTCCAGGCCCTTAACTTGCCCCTCACATCCTGAGCATCAGCCTTATACTTGTGTTACTTTCACATCTCTTGGCCTTTGTACATGATATTTCCCTGCCTAGAACACTTATTCTTCTTCCTTTGTTTAACTCTTCCTCATCTTCAGGTGTCTGTTTAATTGTCACTTCCTCCAGGAAGCTTCTGTCACCACCCTGACCTCCAGGTTATTTACCCCTGCTGTATCTTCCTTGCCCCTAACCCCATGTATCTCCCACCCTTACACTCATCACTTGTTCTCTTCTAGCCTGTAAGCTTCTCAAAGGTAGGGGCATGTCTATATTGCTGACATCTTGCCCCCAGGGTCCAACTTGGTACCTCCCACAAAAAGATATTCAGTAAATATCTGTGGGACAGCAAAGGAAGTGAATGAATGAAGAGATGAATGGCTCATCATTGCTGACATATTTATCCAGCACCTATTCTGGACAAGTTGTGCTAGGCCACTGGAGATACGGAAGTATTGGATTAGCTCCCAGGGATAGCCAAGTCAGTGAAACAGTATGTCAGAAATCTACAATTCACAATGTAAGAGAGCCTATCTATGTTAAATGCCGAGTATATCACTAGTTGAAGATTTCTCAGCCTTAGCACTATTGACATGTTGGACCGGATAACTCTTTATTGTAGGGGGCTGTCCTGCACATTGTTAAGATGTTTGGCAGCATCCCCAGCCTCTACCTATCAGACGCCAGGAGCACCTCCCCTGCCACTGCCTGCCCAGCCCACCTCCAATTGTGATGCCAAAATGTCTCCAGACACTGCAAATCGCCCTAGTTGAGAACCACTGATCTGGACATTGATGATCTGTGGATTGGAGTGAGGATGGAGACCTTGGAGTTGGGGCAGAAGCTTGAGACTCACAAAGTGCAGGGAATGGCTCTGCTGGCTGGTTCATGTGCAGCCAAGAGAGTAAAGGAAGCAAATAGATATAAAGCCTGAAAGGCTAGAGAATGTAATAGCTGGGTAATACAGAAGAAGCAGGTCAGGGAGGAAGAAAATAAGCCAGTATTCAAACCCCAGTGTGGATTTGGGGCAAGTTACTTAATTTCACAAAATCTCAATTTCATCATCTATAAAAGTGAGATAGTAATTTTATCCACTTCATAGGGGTAAAGAGTAGATGAGGTAAGTTATTAAAGTGCTTCATGTGGTTCTTGGTTTTGAGCAAGTGCAACAAATATTAGCTACTGTTATTTAGGCTTTGAAAAAAATGGTAGGAGAGATATAGAATTAAATATTAAAACTTTAAAGTTCTAATTCTTAGGTTAAAAAGTGAAATTATACTTAGTCTAAATAAGCTTAGTAAAACTTAGTAAATTATTATCACAGAGAAAATACATTAGCATAAAAATCACATAGCTATACAAGCTAAGGTATGAGAAAAGGGTTTCCAAAGTGAATGGTGCATTAAATACTTGATGTCTCCTTTCCCAGTTTTGATCTAGAATGTGTAGGTTCCAGAAGTTCCAGGAAATAAGTTGTTTAGACTTGCTTTGCTTTTCAAAGTAGTTCTATGCCCAGTAAATTTTACAGGGTCACTAAAAGCAATTAGGAAGAAGGTTGTATAATGACCTGCTGGGGATGTCAGTCCTCTGTGTTCTGAGGGGTGGGCTCATCTCAAGTATCACTGTGGTTTCCATAGCCCTTAGCACACGAACCTCCTTGCATGAGGGAGCTCTGCAAATATGTGTTGAATTAAATTGAATTGCCTTAATGAACTTCAAATAAGGCTTCAGGTGACTTTGAATTAAACCAAACCAGTTCCCTCAACCTCTCGTGGCTTATCACCAATGGAAGAAAACACATTTCACATCTGCTCAGAAAGTAAAAAGCCTGCTGACTTAGAAACAAGTCTTATTTTGTGCCTTGGGAACAAGTTAAAAATCTTTCTCCCAACAGTCCTGTAATTCATTTCCTTCAATGTGCTTGTGAAATGAATTTTACAGTTGTGATTTGTATTGTTGTCTGTTTGTTATTTCAGAGTAGAACAAAAGAATGCCACTGACTGATTAACTATAGGGAAAAAAATCTAGATACAGGATAACCAAAAAACCCCACAAAACCCCACAATAAACCCAAAAGCCTCTCGAGTAACAGATTGTATTCTCAGGATTTATTTTAAAGAGCTGCTGAAACCCTCTCCTCTATAAGAAGGCTCAAAATACCAAGCTGAGATTTTTATCACAGCATTTTCTGAATCAATTCAAGCTCTGTCGATGAGTCAGTAAGTTTCTATTATGGGCCTCATAAAAATTCAGTGCAGTCATGTAAACAATGAAGTTTTTTTTTTTTTATAAAAAGCAAATAAATATATAGTACGTTGATTGACTGCTAATTGCCTTGTAGAGGTTGGGTAATTTCCTGTTCTCAGATTTCCCAAGGGTCTTTTATCCTTAAGACTATTATTTTCAAGCAGAAAATTCATCATATTTTTGAAATTCATAGCTGTCAGAGAAAGGGGGGGGAAGAGAGAGAGAGAGAGAGAGGTTTTCAGAGGTTTCTAATTATGGCACTTGGAATATAGTCATGATATATTTTTTTCCTCAGAGTTTACCACCTTGACTTCCCTCCCGACTATTGACTTTGACTTGCCTATATCCAAAATCAACTTTAGAGCCAAGACATATATATATATATATATATATATATTTTTTTTTAGTGAAAGCCCTTTAATCATTTCTTAAGTAGTCTGCCTCTGACTAGGAATGTTGATTCCTTCCCCCAGCTGCAACCATCCCAGCTCATTTTTGCTCCATCTGTCTCTCAACAATGGCAGACCAGATAGCGGGGCTCTCAGGCATGCCGATGACAAACAGCCAGAGACAGGTGACAATGAGCGCCAGCCTTTGGGTGCTTGATCACTGAGATTTTGAAATTATTAAGCTCCAATTGACTTACAAGGGAAATGAAATCTGGAGAGAGTGCTTTGGACTAGGATTAAAGGTCTTTAACTTCTCCTGTACTCTCCTAGAGAAAGCAGGGCCACTCATTAGAGGCTGTCAGGAAAGAGAAAGGAAAGAAGGCAGAAAAGCCCAAAGTATTTAATGAAAATTATTAATATATTATCCAATATACGGAACATTCTTATTGGCCGTGAGGTACAGGGAACTCTGATGGGTGTGCCTTCCGGGGGCAAACACATCCTGACACGTGAGAGGTACTGAATAAGTATTTGTTGAGTGAATGAATAGCTGACCAATTCATCCAGCTCGCCTGTTCTTAACTGTAATGTCAGGACACACCCATGGGTTGTGACAAGTTATGAAACACATAGCAATGGATTGGTTAATAATTATAAAATATTCAGGGTTCTGGGATTATTTTTCTTTTCTTTTTCTTTCTTTTTTTTTTTTTTTTGAAGAAATTGGAGCTGATTCAAGGTCATGTCTGTAGTGATGTTGCTTCACTTTCTTCTATTCCAATATGATTTCTTTTGATAGGTACTGATGTGCTGTTATTGATGTGATTAAAAATGACCGTACAACTTGTGATGATAGCTACTTCTGTTTATTTTTTAATTTTACTCATAGGTAAATTTTTAATAAGCAAGAAGGCAAGGGTAGATAAAAGGCATATGTAAAGTACGTCTGTATTTGCATTGCATGAGAGCAAGAGTGATGCTGTGTGCATATCTGTTAATAACGACACAAGAGTTATGATCAGCAAGTCAAAGGCAGAGCAATGATACAAGTAAAATTTGCAATGTTATTCATATTAATAACATTAAAATTTTATATTTTATTTTCTACTTTTAACAATAGAAATACAGTGTCTTTATATTTGTTCTTCAGAGGTATTCACTGACTTTTTTAACTTTGGAATAGAAGTCCTAGAAAAAAAATTGAGTCTTCAAAAAATGTTCCATTACATGATATTCTGAAAATAAAAAAATAAATTAAAAAAAAAATGTTCCATTAAATAGTTAGATTAGCCATGTGTATTATTGGACATCTTTAAATGACTGATTTTATCACTCATTTAAAGTACTTTAATAGATGCCATGTTAAAAATAAAAGTGTGTGGCACTATTTGCTTTATTTCATCATAAAATCAGGAGGGGGTGTCAAAAATTGGAGACACCCTAAAATGCTATGATTTGTATGCTTATCTCATCACATCATATCTGTCAGAGTGGGGGAAACAAGATTAAATGCTCCTGAGGGGCAGTAAAGTCTGGTAGTTAAGACCACAGGTTTTGGTGCCAGACTGCATGGGTTTAAATTTTGGCTTTGCCACTAGCTGGCTGTGTGACCCTGGGTAAGTTACACAACCTCTCTGTTCCTTAGTTTCTGTATCTGTAAAATGGAATTAAGAATATAGCAATACATGCAAAGAAGCACTTAGAACACATGTGGCATGTAGCAGGCATTTGATAAATACAAACAATAATTACCTAACTCAAATCTCTATCATTTAACATTCATTCAGTCATCTTTATTGTAGATTTTTTTTATTCTGAGGTTTTTATTAAAACCATGCAGCAACAAAAATCATTTTACAACTCAAACTATTTCGACTTAGACTCTGTTATGTAGCGCCTCTGTGTCTGCTCAGCTCCACAGAAATTTTCTCTTTTGCTAATTCAGTACCTTGGCTGTGTGTTTTGGGTAGCATAAAATACAACTTGTATACCTTTTTACTCCCTGAATCTTTCTGCTGTAGGTCTGAATCAAGTGCTGGCAATTCTTCAGCAAACGTGAAAATGGAATAATGTGCTCTTAGCCTCAACTCCATTTTCCTTAAAACAGCTCTGAATGCCTCACTTTCATCCCTGTAGGAACATCAAATTCCTGGCACATTAAGAAAAAAGAATTATGTTTGCGGCTCCTTCTTATCTAGCCAAATTGGTTTTAATTTTTGGTTGGCAAGGGTAGTGGTCCTAAAAGATTGCACAACTTGCTGTGCCTGAATTGAAACCAGAATGGGGGAATTCATTTCCATCTTCGAGTTCTGAGCACTCAGGATATCATTCTGAGAGAACAAACAATTCAGCATTTGTCTTGGCAAAGACAGAAGGGCAGTGTGAGGGAAATCTTCCACTTAAGACAGACCCCCAAGCTGAGATGCTGTCCGTGCATCTCTCACAAACAAATCCAGAGAGTGCTGTCCACAGATGTTAACTCTGCCTAAGTTCGCTTCCTGCCAGGCTGCAGTGCCTCAGCAGGCAGACATTTCCCCAGCTTTGCTGGGAGGTGGTATTTAGAAGGAGAAAGAGGCAGGGTGGTGTGGAAACTCCAATAACATAAGATTAGGTTCTCCTTGAGCCTGTCTCACAGCAATTTGCAAACTAAAACATCTTACCCAGAAAGGGATTTTTGTGCCGCCTAGATTTTTAATTCCCTGAATTGCTTGGTGTAACTACCAAAAAATCAATACCCTTGAGCTGAGTTGTGTAAACACAAAGCTGTGAAGAATGCTGCCCACATTGTCCTTTCTGCAGGTGATGTCAGAACGGACTGTACCCAGCCATACTCCTCAGCTCCACATCTGTATTCTGTGTTCATCGCTCACGATACCAGTGGAGTAAGTCGTGCTCTGCAAACTAGATGGCACTCGGAGGCACACACAAATCCACCTCCATCGGGTGGTGCTTTTCAAAAGCATAACTGCTGGTTATCTTAAGGTCCTTCCTCAGTTTACTGATCCTTAGGCAGAAACAGAACAGGTTTGTCCATAGCCACAAAAATGTCAATGAGATGTTCATTTTTAAGTGCATCTGATCATTCTTCTTTGACAGAACTGTCACCAGAGGGTCCATTTGGAGCTCATTCTTTGAAAGCCACAACAGCCTCGGCAGCCCCATCTTTGCACTCTTCTGCCTCTTGAGAATGCAGAAAAGCAATTTGGAACTTATCATGCGGTTTCCCCTGCATCACAGCCCCAGCGGGCTGTTGAACAGAAATTCTTCATCTGGCTGGGCTAATTTACAAACATCATGTTACTCTCTGCCTGCGGTTTTGTTTTCATTAGAACTTTTAGAAACCTACATTGTTTGCATCCAAGGCTACATGTACCTCTGTATTAAGAATGTCTTAATTTTTCCTCATTAATATTAACATTGCTAATTTATATCCAAAATAGAATAAGATCTGAGGCTGTTCAGAAATGGTTATTTAGTTCTCGAGCTCTGAGACACAAACATTTGCTAGACCTTGACCCCAAAGTGTCCCTGTTCAGAGAGGGGCTCTTGGCTGGGAAGTTAAGCTTCTCTGACCTGGGCTGCCTGCCTGGCAGGAAAGCAAAGATGTTAGTGCAGGCTTTAAAATGCTGCTCCTGTCATCATACCACAATATTGAGTTTGTCTGTCAATGTATCTTGGCATTTATAGGAAGAAGGCATTTCCAGACTAGCCTATTCCAAAATCATTAAAATATTTTCACTCTAAAAAAATGCACTTTTGGGGTTTGGCATCATGGCTGGTACCTGTTGTCAAATATTTATTATAATAACACAGAAGATGTGTGCTTATGGCTTGATCTTCTGGTAAAATTCCTGGACATTTGTCACGCCCTGGGTCTCTAACAGGTTCACAGAGGATTGCAATTCAAACAATTGCAGCATGGTTTTTAACAAAGAAAAACTGGTTCAATTCTATATGCACACTACTATTACCTTCATGCAGAGGTTATGTCTCTTACTTTGAAATGAAATGACTTCTGCACAATATTACAGCTAGAAGCTTAAGGACATAATAACCTGTTTCCATACCAATGTGTTTTAGAATGATAAACCAGGCAAAGGATAAAATTGGACCAATTGCAGACTTGTTTCCAAATAATAAACAAGGTTTTATGAATTGTCCTTTACGAGAAACCCAGCTGAAAAAGAACGTATTCAGAGTCTAGATGAGAAGTCGGGTCTTGAGTTTTGTATATTTTAAGACATATGAATGTTTTAAAGAACAGATGGTTTTACTGAAAGATGTTTTGAATCCTGGCTGGGCTGGAGAGAAAGCCACAGGGTTGAGGCGTCAAACATCCAATCTTTTAGTACAAAAACTACTTTCAAAAATTAAGCCATTTGTGAATGTCATTCGAAGTGTTTAAGAGACTTAAAGGTTAAAGAGAAAAAAATCAGCCAGCCGGCTTGTTGTTTCTTCTTTCCTTTTTTCTCCCTTTGTAATCTCTCTAAGGCCTAGAACAACACAGAGACACACAGGGACAGGCTGTGAGGAAGCCACTTGTGTTTGTTCTCTTGCCTCAGGTGCTGTCTAATGGAGCATTTGAGAGTTAGCCTTCTCATGCCAGGGTGGACTCCAACCAGACTCTGAAGTCTTAGGTCACAGGAGTGGCCTGCTGGAGAGCTCGTGAGTAACAGATGCTTTCCTTTAACCAATGCTCCTTCCTGTCCCCACCCCTTAGCTGCACCCCCAGGGGATTTTCAGGTAATTTTAAGACTTCTAAGAGAGGGAGGACTTTGAAAGAGAATACAGTCCACCAGAAAGAGGCAATATAATCCAGTGAGTCTCCAAATTCAGAATCTTAGGTCATAATTCTGGCTCTGACGAGGACTTGCTGTGCAAACTAAGGAAAATAACTCAATTTCTTTCTGTTCCCTGTGTAACATGGGGGCACGTGCTAAATTGGGTCAGAAGTTCTACCAATTACTGTGTGACTGCTAATGAATGATACTTTGATGTTTGACGTTGCTTCCGTAATAATAATCATGAGCCTTGATTTAATGGTGTGCAAGGGGATGAGACCGAGGGCAAGTGCCCAGCAATGGTTTAGGAAAAAGCAATTTGTATGGAAAGCAAAGGCAGGGTGTATCTCCCAAACAGGATTACCAGATCAAATACAGGTCATCCAGTTAAATTTGAATTTCACATAATGATTTTTTTTTTTTTTACTGTAAATGTGCCCCAAAGATTGCATGAAACGTACTTATCCTAAAAAATTTTTGTTGTTTGTCTGGAATTCAAATTTAGTTGGGCATCCTATATGTTTATTTGCTCTCTCTGGCAAGTCTATTCTGAAACAGATGTTTGACTCAAAAGGTAGTAGGTAGAAAATGTTATCAACCAGGGGGCTCCTAAATCAGAGAATTATTCTGAGTTGGGAAGTCTTAAATCAGGTTTGGGGATGAGTTCCTAGAACAAGTAGGACAGTGCAGGCCTTGGTGTATGTGTTGTGTTTTTAAAAGGATGTCAGATTCAGTACTTTTCTCTCTCTCTCTCTCTCTCTCTCTCTTCTCTTCCAGCCCTAGCCAGAAAACAGATTAAAGTGAATTCCTTCTCAGAGGACTTGTCAACTCATTCATCATTCTACAAATATTTACTGTCTGTCATGTGTTAAGCACTGTTCTGGCTTCTAAGGAGTAGGAACAGACGGGCATGGCCTCTGTCTTCATGGAGCATCCCCTGAGTGGGTGCTAAGGCCCCCTTATGCCTGGAGCTCTAAATATGTCTCCTGGATTCAAACCCCAACCCATTCCTTTTTTTCCTACCTGCAATTTGATACCTGATAGGTACAAATTGACTTCTATAGGTACAAGAGAAATAAAGATAAATAAAATGTAATTCTTGAATGCAAGGAGCTTATAATGATGAAATGAGACCCTTATGCCAACAGCTACTCTACAGTAAAAGGTGGGATATGATAAGAACCTGTTACTGTTCTTACCCTATGGAGTGGAAGGAGGTTCCTTAAAGAGGAGCCATTACATCCATCTGCGGGCATAGGAAGGTTTCTTACAGGAATCTGAGATGGACTTGAGGGATGCCAGGGTAGTCTCCCATAGCTTAGGACTTAAAATCATATAATTATGGAATCTTAGAATTGGAAGTGTCCTCAGAAGTCTACATGTCCAAAAATTCTTTCTGTAGCCTCCTTCGCCAAGCATTATTTGGATTTGCTTGAATCCTTCTCATATCTTCCCAAGAACTTTATTCCATTGTTAAAACTAATTTTTAGTAGTAACATTTCAAAAAAGCTAAGTTGAAACCTGCTATCTCTAAGCTTTCCTCACTGATTCTGTATCCGCTGTTTGCCCTACTTACCACTTTAATCAAATACTTGCATGAAGATACGGAATATAAGCTCACTAATTTTTTCCTTGATAGAAGTATAGGAGTGATAGCGAACACTTTGAATGACATAAAAAAGTTCAAAACTAATAAGGTGAGATGTAATAGCAATGTATGCAAAATCCTGCATTTAGATTCAAAACCATCAATTACAGAATGGGAGAGACTGGCTTGGTAGGAGCTCTTTTGAGAGCAACCTAAGAGTTTAAATTAATTCTTAACTTAATATGAGCCAACAATGTGATGTGACTGCTAAAAAAGCTAATAATCTGGGGCCACACAGTTAGAATGGTGTCAAGATCATGGAAAGTAATAGCTCCAATATATTCTGCCTTGGTCAGATTATATTTATATGCTGTGTTCAATTTTGTGTGCCATGTTTTAAGAGGGTTATAGATACAAACATTACCACCATTATGCCTAGAAATAGGGGCCTCTCACCCGGTCCTGGCCCCATACTCACATATCCTAAATTTTTATCAATACAAAAATCTTTTTTTTTTTTTCCCCTTTATGTCTCCTAAGAAAATTTTTTTGGAAGTTTGGTAATTGATTGATCAAATGGAAATTTTGGAAGGGGACATACATGAGGAACTGGACCCTACTCCAATCTCACAGGAGGATGGAGGATGCTGGGCTGGGAGCACGTTGAGGTAGTGAGTAAGATGGGGGTATTGATTGGTTAAAAGAAAATCACAGCCTCTGTCTGGAAACCAGGCAAAGAGCTGGGCTGATGTGTTCAAGGTTGGCACCCCAAATCTCCCAAAGTAGGTGTCTAGGCAGACTGGGTTTCCCAGCTGACCACAGTCCTTCAAGGAGTAATTTCGTAAAGTCCTTTGAGCTGCCTCAGTTGGAAAAGCAAGGCGGTCAAGGGGATTAGCCCGGTAAGCTCCCTGAGGTGACAGTGATCAGGGGACCAGGCCTGCCCCTGTCCTAGCACTTGCCTTGGGCTCCTGGGCCCAGAACCAGTTTCCATCTTGCCCCACCCCAGCAGTTGTGTGCCACCATCCAGGAAAGAGCGTGGCTCTTTTAGCCTTTGGATTTCAAGGGTAATTCCCTAGATGGCTGTGGGGCCCTGGGTGGAAACATGGGCTGGCATGAGCCAAGCTTGACTTTGAACTTTTAAATATTTAGACATATGGTAAGTGGCCTCCATTTATATTCTACTCAGCCTATAAGTGTCAGGATACAGACAAGACATTACAATGCCTCTAGTTTAGAGGAAGAAGTTTCCCTCTGTTAGGCTTGTTCTAATGACCTCAGGCAGAGAACTTGACCACCTGTATTCCTACGCCCTCCTTTTATTTATTTTTTTAGAATAAATGAGTCATTCTATGTAAAATACCTAGTACAGAGCCTGACATACAGTAAGTGCTCAAAAAGTGTTAGTGTTTTCCTTTAACATTCTTTTTTTCCTACCTTCTATGAACAACTACACATATCAGCATTTTTTGCAAGCTTCATTTTAATCTGAGCTTTGAAATCCTGTTCACGCAGTATCTTTTCTGTTTGGCCTTGATGCTGAGCTCCTTCTTCCATTTTTTGTACATGTCTCTTAAAAATAAGGACTCCCCCCAAACTCCTTGATATCCACAGTGGTTTCTATAGATGTTTCCCCCTGTCTTTCTCATTTAGACTGTGTGTGTGTGTGTGTGTGTGTGTGTGTGTGTGTGTGTGGAGAGAGAGAGAGAGAGAATGTGAATGGAGGCAGCATTTTATTTCCTTGAATCCTCCACTCTGTGACACCTATTATTCCCTTTTAGAGTCTCAAGTCCTGGGTTTCATTATAAAACTTTCACATCTATCTTTTCTTTAGCCATTTTGAAAACAACTTAAAAGATCAATGCACATATTTGAGTATGCTTCAATTTTCCTTTGTATCAGGGTTCTTTGATTGTAGGTTATAGAGATAGACTCTGAAGCAAGGAAAAGCAGGATTTATTCAAAGAATACAGACTTAAGGAAGAAGGGTACCCCCAGGCCTTGGGAAGAGCAGTACTCAGGCCAGCGCTAGGAATTTTAGAGAAATCCTTGGGTTATCAAGTGGCTCAGCTTCAACTGCCTGCCTGTGTGTCTCTGCTCACTGTGCTGGTTCCAGGAAGTGAGACTCCAATTGGCCAGTGTGATCAAGAGGAGTGAAGACCTGTAGGACTGATAGCCCCAACAGAAGCTCACGGGGCTTGGGCAGGGTAGGTCCCTAAGGAAAGGAATGCCAAGGAGAAGAACCCACACATATCTATGACATTTTCTATGACATTAGCAACATTTCAGATTATTGTTGAGGTCTCTATCACTTTTGTATTATGAATCTGTTCAGATTGAAGGCTAGAAAAATACATTTCAGCATAGCTCATTCTCCTGAGGACCTTTGCAGGGTGACATGAACTGGTGGCTACTGAGTCAGCATGATACCTTGATCCTTCTCCCAATCTCTCACTGTCATTCATAAGCATCAAGACTCCCTGGAAATAGTAGACTAGGAAAGATATGGAGTTAAAATTTCCTTTAAAGTTGCTGCTTTAATTTTAACATCTTAACTTGGAGATGGTACATGTGTTTTAAGACTGACTGAAATTTACCCCCAAAGCTGATAAATAAACCTTTATACATAAATACTTAAATACCTTTTCAAAGCATCAAACATTCTGCTCAAAGATAATAAAATGTTAAGGCCAAGAAAAGGGTACTTTATATAATTGGAAAAAGCAGACTATTATAAAGCACCCATTAACATCTTTAAGACTGATACATAGTAAATTTTTACACAATGTAATTAAAAGGAAAAAATAATGCAGATTAAGCATTAGGACTAAAAAGAATGTCAGCATTCCTTGCAAAAACATTATGATGTGCTCTGTGTTCAGAACAAGTGTTTAAAACTAATGAACAAATATGCATTCGAAAAGATTTGGTAGCTGAGAAAATTAAAAATGGATTCTGAATTATTTCTATTTTAGATCATCTGTTCCAAGGCCCTAATGAAGTTAAATAGTGCAATTAAATTTGTAATTTTAGTTGGATGACTAGAGTTGTTTTTTTTTTTTTTAAGTATACCTTTGCTGCTGCAGTAGTTAATTGGGCTGAAAAAGAAGGGGTTGACTAACGAATGTTGAAAAATAAACAGAAGTATCAAAAATAATAGATACTATCTAAAAAGCTTTTTCAGGCTCTATCTTCATGTTCTTGATAGATTTTTAATGGAAATCTTTATTATCATTAGTTGTTCATCCTTAGCCAAAATCTCTACATCTAAAGTATTTTATTTTCTGTTCCAGGACTATGAGAGGCTACAGAGTGGTAAGACCAGTCAAGGGGTTGCATAGTGTGGGGCAAGGGGGCACAGAATGGGTCCAGAATAGGGACAATTCTAATGAACAAAGTAGAGTCAGGAGTATGAATAATTTTATCAACATAAGTGACAGCAGAGGATTGGGAACCACTTTAAGTGCCCTTTCTTTGTATTCCTCTGGCACTTTGGGCAAACTTCAAATGTTGCCCTAACGGACATTATATCACACTTACTGATTTATTTGTCCATTGTCTCCTAAAGACTATATTACATGTGCTTTTTAAAAATTGTCCCCTTGACTTATTTAACTTTGTGATTCAAGCCCCTGATACTGTCTGATATGTAGTAGGCATTTAATAATTACTCTTGATTATCTAATTAAGAGATTGCATGAGTGATATGTAGTTATCTTCCAAATCTGCTGTGTTAGTCCTGATTTTTATTGTGAGTTCAAGTTCCATATTCCTTATCGGGTGTTGGCAGCCGTACTCTGCCTGCCAAAGACATTTCAAAGGACAGATCCAAAATCAAATTCACCAACTTTCCCACCCCCACCTCATGGCAAACATGTTCTTCCTTCCATTTTTCCTATTCTTTTTCTCAAATAAGTCTTGAAGATTCAAGCAGGCAGAGAGGTTTACAGCAGATAGCATGCAGTCATGAAAGAAATGTATTTTTCTAGCCTTCAGTCTGAACAGATTGATAATACAGAAGTGATGGAGGCCTCAACAATAATCTCAAACATTGCTAAGAAAATGTGATGGATATGTGTGCGTTTTTCTCCTTGGCATTCCTTTCCTTAGGCACCTGCCCTACCCAAGCCTCGTGAGGCATCAAGACAGTTGAGACCATATAGATCAGCAGTCCCCAACCTTTTGGTACCAGGGACTGGTTTCATGGAAGACAATTTTTCCATGGATGGGGGTGAGGGATTGGGAAGATTCAAGCGCATTACATTTATTGTGTACTTTATTTCTATTATTATTACATTGTAATATATAATGAAATAATTATAGAACTCACCATAATGCAGAATCTGTGTGAGCTTGTTTTCCTGCAACTAGACGGTCCCATCTGGGGGTGATAGGAGACAGTGACACCCAAAGTGTGTTGCTTATGTCCAGTCTACTCCCTAATCTCATTTTGGTTGTGTCACTGCAGAAAACCCTGCTTCACAAAGATAGGATGTTGGAAATGGAAGCAGGCTTTTCAGCGCTTTTGTGGAAATCTCAGGATATTCCACTTTGACTTTAATCCAGAATGTATGGAGATTTGAAGTTGTCTCAAACATACTTTTAAGGCCACCATCATTTGCCATCTCAAGCAGTTGATCCTCTTCTATCATGGATCAAGTCAATTCTCCTGGCTTATTCACAAATGTGTCACGGATCCATTCCTACCCAGTTCTGGGGTCTTTTGTGGTTGGGAAGTAATGCGCAAACTCTTTTGAAAGCTGAGACAGGTGATCATGCATCAGCTGGGAGAAAGAAGGCCCTGGCTCAGTCTCTTTCAAAATCACTGGTAATATTTGAAACATGTCAAAAATCCCGATGGTCACTCGTCACTCCCCTAATTCCAGTTTGGCTTTGAATGCAGCCACTTTGTCTGCCGACTTGAACACAGTTGTTGTTCTCCCCTGACATGACAGATTGAGTTCATTGAGTAGGTTGAATATATCACACAAGTAAGCAAGTTTTGTGACCCATTCTGTGTCACTGAAATGTGCTGCCAATGGTGACTGTTTTTCTGAAAGAAATCTCTGGAGCAGCTCTCATAACTCAAAAACCCTGGCCAGTGATCTACCTTTAGAAAGCCATCTCACTTCTGTGTATCAGAGAAGACGTGGGTGCTCTGGGTCTATCTCCTCACAGAGCTGCTCGAACAGATGTGAGTTAAGGGCGTGTACTTTAATGTGGTTCATTATTTTAATCACATCCTGCAAAATGTTGTTTAGTTCAGGTGACATTTTTTGGCTAGCCAGCATTTCCCTATGGATGACACAGTGCGTAGACTCACATTCAGAAGCAACCTCCTTGACCCGAGTAGTAAAACCAGAAAGCCGTCCAGTCGTAGCACCTGCCCCATCCGTGCATATACTGACACAAAATGACCAATTCAGTTTTCCTGATATGTCATCATTCAAAGACTTGAATAGTTCTGCAGCTGTGGTGTTGGTTGGTAACAAAAGGGCACATAACATACTCTCATGCTCATCCTCCTGAAAAATATATCCCACAAAAACAAGCATTGTTGTCTTGTTGTCAACATCAGTAGACTTGTCAATCTGGATTGTGTACAGTGACTCATTAATTCTAACAATTGTGACTCAATATCCTCTGCTATTTCTCAATTTGTCTAGGTATGGTGCTAGCTAAAAGAAGAACACTGCCACCTTTTGACCTGCAGCCTCTCCTAAAAGTTCACGGCAAATGTCCTTAGGAGCAGGCAGGATCAACTCTTCACCAACAGTAAAGGGCTTCTTAGCTTTTAGTAATGAGGTTAGCCAATAAGAATGGTGCTCTCAGTGCAGACACATTTGATGAAATGGTGGCCTTCAATAATTGCTTCTGCTCTTTGTGTTCACATTTTTTTCTTTTGAAAAACTCCAAAGACTTGTCTTTTAATGCAGGGTGCTTGGTCTCCATGTGGCAAAGGAGTTTTGAAGATTTCATGGCTTCGATGGACAGCCGGTCGCCACATATTATACAAAGCAGGCTTGGAGAATGTGAATCACCTGTTGTAATGAACCCATGATTTAAGTAGGACTCTTGGAATTTTCTTTTAAATGCAGCTTTCATTTTGTTGGCAGTCTTAGAGTCTTCTGCTGTCTCATCATCGGGTCTTTCCCCCCTTTTCAAAGAAACTTGATAGCAACATTTGTTTTTTACTCATTTTTGCTAGGGTTAGCTTGTGGGCTACCAAAACTGTGACTGAGACAAGTGCATAGTGTAGGAAAGAGGCGAGGATGGAAGCAGTAAATAAAATAATGGGTGGGCCACACATGGACTAAAATAAGTGCCAGAATCTGACTTAAAGTCTGCCACCAGCTGCAGCTTAATTGTCACTTGCCACTCACTGATAGGGTTTTGATAAGAGTCTGCAAGCAATTGATTTATTATGGTCTCTGTGCAGTGAAACCTCTCTGCTAATGATAATCTGTATTTGCAGCCACTCCCCAGCGCTAGCGTCACCACCTCAGCTCCACCTCAGATCATCAGGCATTAGATTCTCATAAGGAGCGTGCAACTTAGATCCCTCACATGCACAGTTTACAGTAGGGCTCACACTCCTATGAGAATCTAATGTCGCTGCTGATCTGACAGGAGGCAGAGCTCAGGCCATGATGTGGGCAAAGGGGAGCAGCTGTAAATACAGATGAAGCTTCACTCACTTGTCTGCCACACACTTCCTGCTTGAGCATATGTGTGGCCGGTTCCTAACCGGCCACAGACCGGTACCACAGATATATCCTGGAACATGGATGGCTCATGAACTCAGATCTCCATACACACGTTGATCTGGAGATCAATCCTTCTAACACCTTCCCCCCCACATAACTCAACTGCATTTCCATGGGCTTCCAATGTTTGTCCTCTTCTTAAACACCCAACTCCATATAAGTTTATTTCTCTGTTTTGTGATCCTAAGACTGTCTAACTTGTATAATTTCTTCCTTTTAATCATACCTGTTCTTCCAGAAACTAGTTTATCCAGATTTACTCTTTTTGAAAAAATCAAAAATTTTAATTGTGGCAAAATACACATAACATAAAATTAACCATCCTAATGATTTTTAAGTGTACAATTCAGTAGTGTTAAGTATATTCACATTGTTATGCATCCAATCTCCTGAACTCTTTTTATCTTGCAAAACTGAAATCCTATACCCATTAAACAACAACTTCCTATCCTACGCCTTCCCTTGGCCCCTGACAAACACTGCTCTACTTTCTGTTTCTATAAATTTGACTCTTCTGGATAACTCACCTGATGGAATTAGACAATATTTGTCCTTCTGTGACTGACTTATTTCACTTAATAGTGTCCTCCAGGTTCATTCATGTAGTAGTATGTGTCAGAATTTCCTTCCTTTTAAGGCTGAATTATATTCCAGCATAGATTTATACCATATTTTGTTTATCCATTCATCTGTTTACTTTCATCTTTTGGCTATTGCAAAAAATGCTGCTATGAATATGGGTGTGAAATGTCTTTTCGAGACAAGACTAATTCTTTTTGATGACACATACTTATCTATTTTTTAAAAAGCTTTCATCATGGAAAATTTTAAATGTATGAAAAAGTACAGAGAAAAGCATAATGAAATTCAGAATACCTGTCACTCAGCTTCAACAGTTATCAGCTTGTAACTTATATTCATGTTGTACCATGGATGTCCCTACCCATAATACCTACTCTGGATTATTTTGAAGCAAATCCCACACATCATATCTGTTAATATTTTATGATGTATCTCTAAAAGATAAGAATGCTTTTAAAAGGTAAGCCATAATACTATTTACACATCAAAAAACTTAAAACTTAAAATAATTCCTTCTTATCATCAATATCCACTTAGTGTTCACAGTATCCCAATTATCTTAAAATTTTTTTATTATTTCAGAATATTATGGGGGTACAACACTTTGTTTATATATATTGCCCATGCACTTCCCATGTCAGAGCTACGATCATGGACATCCCCCAAACTGTGCACCCCCACATCCATTCAGTGAGAGTTTGCCCATCCCCTCCACCCCCCTCCTGCCTGCCCACCCCCTGATGAATATTGTTGCCATGCGTGACATAAGTGTTGATCAGTTAGTACCAATTTGATGGTGAGTACCAGTGGTGCTTGTCTTTCCATTCTTGTGACACTTCGCTTTGAAGAATGGGCTCTAGGTCCATCCAGGATAATACCAGATGTGTTAATTCACCATTGTTTTTTATTGCTGAGTAATACTCCATGGTATACATATACCACATTTTATTAATCCACTCGTGTATTGATGGGCACCTGGGTTGTTTCCACATCTTTGCAATTGTGAATTGTGCTGCTATAAACATTCGCATGCAGATGTCTTTATTATAGAATGTCTTTTTTTCCTTTGGGTAAATACTCAGTAGTGGAATTGCTGGATCAAATGGTAATTCTACTTTTAGTTCTTTGAGGTATCTCCATAGTACTTTCCATAGAGGTTGTACTAATTTGCAGTCCCACCAGCAGTGTATGAATGTTCCTATCTGTCCACATCCCCGCCAACATTTGTTGTTTGGGGATTTTTTGATATGAGCCAATCTCACTGGAGTTAAGTGATATCTCATTGTGGTTTTGATTTGCATTTCCCTGATGATTAGAGAAGTTGAGCAATTTTTTATATGTTTGCTGGCCATTATTCTGTCTTCTTTGGAAAGTTTCTGTTCATGTCCTTTGCCCATTTTTTAATAGGGTTGTTTGATTTTTTCTTGTTGATTTTCCCAAGTTCCGTATAGATTCTGGTTATCAGCCCTTTATCAGATGTGTAGCATGCAAATATTTTCTACCATTCCGTAGGTTGTCTGTTCACTCTAGTGATAGTTTCCTTGGCTGTACAGAAGCTTTTCAATTTGATCAGGTCCCATTTATTGATTTTTGTTGCTGCTGTGATAGCTTTGGGGGTCTTCTTCATAAATTCTTTGTCTAGACCAATGTCCATAAGAGTTTTTCCAATGTTTTCTTCTAGAATTCTTATGGTTTCACGTCTTAGGTTTAAATCTGTTATCCGTTGTGAGTTGATTTTTGTGAGAGTTGAGAGGTGTGGATCCAGTTCCAGTCTTCCACATGTGGCCATCCAGTTTTCCCAGCACCTTAACATTTTTTAAACAGTTAATTTGTTCAAATTGGAATCAAAATAAAATCCATACATTGCAATTGATTTGTGTCTTTTGGTCTCCTTTAAGCTAGAGGTTCCTCCTCTAACTGCAACTTCTTACTCCTTCTTCTTTTCCTTGAAATTTCCTTTAAGAAGCTTTTTTAAAAAAAGATAATTCTGTAGAGTTTCCCAAACTTTGGATTTTGCTTATTGTATTCCTATGGTTTATTTAACATTGTCCCCTGTTCCCTGAATTTCTTATAAATTGGTATTTGGATTTAAATGATCAGATTTAGATTTTTTTTTTTTTTGGCAAGACTGCCTTGTGTTGTGTTTTTCTGCTGGATGGTACATAATGTCTGTTTATCTCTTTTTTATGATTATTATAGACTAGATCAATCCATTTGAAGTTGCAAAATGGAAATATTCTAATTCTATTATTCCTTCTTCATTTATTAGCTAAAATAGTTCCATAAAAAGTAATGTCCTCTCACCAATTATTTAGTTTTCCTACAGTATGGTTCTTATAGAAAAGTAGGATGAATACTTAATTATTTTTCTTTATTTGTCAGTTTTCAAAGCAGTGAGTTGGCTTCCTAGCATCCTCCAAAAGTGGCCCGTAAGACTTTTTTTCTTTTAGTATAATTAGAACTCATTGATATAAATCATACTTGATGTGTTTGAATTCATTGCACTTATTTTCCTTATTGAAGTTGGCTGCTTTTGACATGACCCTGATAGCCATTGATAGATTCTGAGCTATCTGTTCTGCCAAGATACTTCAGACTCATCTTGAACTTTCCAATCCTAGGCTTGGCTTCAGCTGTTTCTCTAACGAATCTTGGTTCTCTTACTGGGAGACAGCATGTAGAGACTACAATTTGATTACCAGGTGAGCTCATTGTCCCTGGATTGTTGTCGTTTTGAGGTTTTTTCAGTGGGCAAAGCTAGGAAATATGTTTTTCATTTTAAAGATAAAATATATCATGAGTTTGTATTGATACTTGCAATTCAATTTCAGAACTATAGTGTTTTTACTTATCCTTGTGAATCTTGTATCTATATTTCCTTTTACCAAAAAAAATGATTGTCAATTATACCAGTAAAATTATTTTTTATTTTATTTTTTCCCTCCACAATATACATACAACAGTCTCAGAATAGGAACACCAACACTACCACCAATAATCATACTGGAAACAGTTTAAAATCTTCTTCCTGTAATTATTTTTGTTAGTAGGGTATATTTCACTAGGGTTACATACAATAAAATTACTGTGTTTAAAAATTAAAACTACTTGGAAGATTTCCTTTTTATGTGGTTATTTTACTTTTATTTATGAGGATTTTTTTAAAGTTTGTTTTACAATTATGTAAAATATTTACACGGTCCAAAATAAATCAACAAAATAAGACATATTTTTAAGTCTAACTTCTATCCTCATTATTTCTGAGTGCACTATAGGTATTCATTTTTATCCATTGTTTATTTTAAATCTAGTGCTTATTTATTTTACTGATTGAATGCATTTTATTTTTATCAAGAAGCTACCATATAAAAAATATTCCCAAATATAGGGTATTTGATATTTAAATCTTTGGAATTAATAAGTTCTAGGATATGTTTCTAACAGTACATTTACAGTAGATGTAAGACAAGGCTTGATAGGAAAGCAGCAGAGCGAGAGAAAGGGAGAGAATAGTATGGGATCTGGTTGGTGGGGGCAGATCATATGAGAGGAACTCGGCTTTTACCTAGTGAAATTTGCATCATCACCATTAATGGAACCTCGTTTGAGTCCACAGACTTGTAGGGGTTGAAGAATTATGGTTGTAGATTGAATCTGCCTGGACGTCAGTGAGGATGTTGGTTTTGCCCCGGAAACACAATGGGCAAGTTAGGCATATTGGTGCTGAATCAGACTACCACAGAGTGGACTCATAACTGGTTAAAATATCAGTTCAAGGACGGGTAAACTTAGCCCTCGGAAACACGTCATGCCTTTGTGGCAAAGATGACACGAGGAGAGGGTCTCAGACCCAGGCAAGTGACAGGCAACGAGCAATGAGCATCATCACTTGCTGTCACGAGTGGCCTGCCCACACCCTGTCTACCAGTTGGCACGTGATTACTGCCATGTTCACATGAAGGTTGGCGTGAAGACAGGGGTCCTTGTTCCTTTCCCATTCTCCCATGTCCTAGAACACCAGAGATTAGAGATGGCCAGTGCAGAGACATTTTTCAAAGTGTTCTGCCCCTTAGAGTATTAATTACAGATTAATAGTGATATTTAACCCCTATGGATATATAACAAATTCTTATCAACTTATGCTTAAGTTATTCAATTAACTTAAATATGTATTGAATGTTTATTAGATGCCAGACACTATGCTAGGCTCTGAGGATGTAAAAATAAATAAAACACAGCCCCTATCCTTGTGGAGTTAATAGTTTAGTGACAGAAGGCTGGTACAAAAAATAATCATGACTGAACAACGTAGTAAGTCCTATGGTAGGTCATTCACAAACTGCTTTGGGGGGTTTGGAGGTGGGACCCCAACCCAGCTCAGGGGGAAGGGGAGGCTTCCTGAAGCAGGTGATACCTAAACTATGCTAGAGGCTGGGGGAGCAAATGTTGTGCAGGGAATGGGGTACAGAAATGGGTCTCCTGGGCAGGAGTAGGGCAAGCACAAGGATGACATGCAGGGGATGGGTGAGGCAGGGAGCAGCTGAGGTCTAGGCTGGATACGTCAGCAGGAGCCCTCCCTGGAAAATCTTAAATGCCGTCCTAATGAGCTTGGACTTTATTCTCGGGCTGTCAACAAGCCACTTAAGGGCTTTAAGGGCAAGGAGTATTAGGAATGAAGAGGACATGGAACATATGGGAAATACCTGTTTGTTATAATTTTGTAACCAGAAACAAACAAAACAAAACACTTTCCTTATACAAAATTCAAACTTTGCTAAAATATGTAACATGGAAAGTGAAATTTCACTCCCCAAATCATTAATGGTTTGGTTACTATTTCTCTAATTTGATTCATTCTGAAAATGACTTATTATTAATGTTGGGGTGGGGAGAAAATCAGATAATATCGTGGTACATTTTTGCAACTTGCTTTTTTCATTTAATACATTTTGGACACTTTTCTATTTTTTCCATATATCTGCTTATTTTTTAAGCAGTGGCCTATATTCCACTATATAAAGGAAACATTTTTTATTGAATCATTTATCTATTGATAGATATTTGGATTCTTCCCAACTTTTCTTTCTTTTTATTTTTTAAAATCAAAGTAATGCATATATAGTCATTCCCTGGTATCTGTGGGGGATTGGTTCCAGGACCTCCCTCAGATACCAAAATCCATGGATACAAGTCCCTTATATAATCCATGCACATCCTGCTGTATACTTTAAATCATTTCTAGATTACTTATAATACCTAATACAATGCAAATGCTATGTGGATAGTTATTATACTGTATAATTTAGGGAATAATGACAAGAAGAAGAAACCTGTACATGTTCAGTACAGATGCAATTTTTTTCTGAATATTTCCCATCTGCAGTTGGTTGAATGCACAAATGTGGGACCCACAGATATGGAGGGCTGATTGTATACACTTTAAGAAGGCAAAGAGTGCTACTGGGCTTATCATGAAAAACAGCAGTTCCCGGTCCCATTTCTTCCCACCGCTGTACCTCTCTTCTCTGAGCAATCCCAGTCAACCCTTTTTGTTGTTTTTTGTTAGTCCTGTTTCTTGATTTTTCATTTTTAGATATTATATATTCATATCCTAAAATGGAAGATGACAATGAGGCTCTTAGGATCCTCACCTCTGCCCACACACATATACACAAAACATTTTCCTTTATTCCAGATTTCCAGTATAGTTACATCCATATTTTCAATTAAGTCAATATTCAGTGTTGAGAATAGCATGATTATGATTATGGAATTAATTACATTTGAGCCTTTTTTTTTTTTTTTCTGCGAAGCAGCTACTAATTCATTCCAAAATGTTTGCCAAACTGTAATAACATCTCTGTTATATTCAAACACCTTACACATTCTAGCAGTTTCACTTTCTTTTTGGCAACATCCCCCCAAGAGTCCTCCATCACCCTGTTCCACCTTGGACGGGTTCCTGCCTGGGCTGGTCGAGCAGCTGTTGCCTTGGAACTTCTCATCCACATCAGCCTGGGAGTTCCCTTCGTCTTCCTCCTGTCTTGGGACCCCTATATCCTGGTTGCCATGTCTTCCTTTCTTCAGTTTACTCCCTTGTTTGGGTGCAGCACATCCTCCAGTAGCTTCCTGAGAAATATCTTAAAGCATTTCATGAAACTTTTAGGAGGTAGAATTCACAGACTTCATGACTGACGGACACAGGGTGATGAGAGAAGAAGGAATAAGAAATTACCGCGAGGCTTTTATAGGAAGCATCTAAATGGCTGAGTATATAGGAGTCCGGAGTAGGTTTGAGGGTGGAGTAAAGATACTCGATACACTGAGTTACCTGGGATGTCTGGGTGCAGCAGCTAGCAGATGTCTATCTGAATTTCAGGAAAGATGTCAGTGATAAAGATTCTGAATTTGTAGTTATCCATCTGGATGTGGTTGCTAAACGGAGAGTAAATGAGATTGGTTGGAAAGGGAAGTAGAACGAAGGCAAGAGTAAGCCAAGGATAAAGCCCAGTTCTATATGAATGTTTAAAGACTGAGCCGGGGAAAGAGCCCATGAAGAAGTCTGAGAAGAAACCGTCAGAAGTGGGAGAACCAGGAAAAATTAGCACTCATGGACAATAGATAGATCATAAGAATGTACAATGTATAACAGAATTTCAAGGAGTGGGTGGTAAAATGGCAGAAGGATAAATGCCTTAAAATGTTTACTGCAACATTGTTTACAATAGTAAAAACTGGAAACAAACTTTAACATTCATCCTCTAGGGAACTTGTTATATTTAATATAAATAATACTACGCAGGGTCATTGGAGTACAATGCCCCTATCGAAAGTTCACAGGTTTATGCTTATTGACATTTATACTATTGTTCAGGAAAAGCAATGCAAGTTACTGAAAGAAAAGGAGTGTTATATTACCCAATTTATGTAAATCTCTATACACATAACCATCTGCTTGTGCATGTATGCATAGACTAGAGAGATCTTTGGAAACAATGTTCACCAAAATGTTAATAATGGTGATTATCTCTGAAAGAGGAGATTTGGGTAAGTTATACTTGCTTCTTTGCATTTTAAGTATTGTTTAAATTTGTTACAATAATTACGTAATAAAACCCAGGTATTTTTAAAGGATAGATGTTAATGATGTTAAATACTGCAGAGAGATCGAGTAGTTAAATACTGTGAAGTGGGAACAGAAGAGAGGTTAGAACAAGCTGAGGAGTGAATGGGACATGAAGACAACAAAATGCCAAAGATCTTTCTAGAAGTGCGAAGGAGGTGGGAGGGCGAGAGACAGAGTGATAGGTAGAGGATTAGACAACTCCTTCCCCCCACAACCCATTCGCCCTTTTCCCTCCTTTAATTCATTCTGAACACTGTTGCCAGGTAAATTCCCCAAATATCACATTATCTTGTCACTCCCATGCCAGACTTCAGTGGCTCCCACCCAACGAAGCTGAAGTGGCCCAGTTGCCTTTCAGAGGCCTCTGTAATCTGAATTCAATCACCATTCCCCATATTAACTTGCTTTTTTATCCAAACAAATTTTCCTTGAAAACAAATTTAAACATGCATTTACTGAGCATGTGGTATAGGCCAGGCACTCTTAAGATCACTGGGTACACAGAGACGTTATGGTCCCTGCAATCTTTGTAGTTGTAATGCAGTGAGGATGCCGGAACTGTACACAGCTACTGACAGTACAGAGTAGTAGGGGCTGTAACTGATTTGTGCCGGCTGTTTAGCCCCCATGTGGGAATAGAGATGGTGCATCCTCGCATCTGTTACTGCTCCTGCACTTCGTCTTGTCACCTCTTCATTCTTTTTAAACACCTAAATCCTCCTAACCTTTCACATCATAGTTCAAGTCCAATCTTTTGTGTGTGTGTGTGTAGGGGGGTATGGATCTTTATTCCCAGCCTTTATTATTTTAATAGATCTAGGCAGTACAAGCTGAGTTCCATTACATGTTTATATTGTATAGTGGTGAAGTCTGGGCTTTTAGTGTATCCATTACCTGAATAGTGTACATTGTACCCCACAGGTAACTTTTCATCCCTCCACCCCTACACCCTTTTGAGTCTCCAATGTCCGTTATACCACCCTGTGTGTCCTTGTATAGCCATAGTTCAGCTCCCACTTGTAAGTGAGAAGATGCAGCATTTCTTTTTCTGTTCCTGAGTTACTTCACTCAGGATAATGGCCTCCAGTTCCAGCCAAGTTGTTGCGAAAGACATTATTTCTTTCTGTCTTTTTTTTTTTTTTTTTTTTTTGAGATAGACTCTCGCTCTGTCTCCCTGGGTAGAGTGCAGTGGTGTCATCGTAGCTCACTACAACCTCAAACTCCTGGGCTCAAGCGATCCTCTTGCCTCAGCCCCATGAGTAGCTGGGATGACAGGTGTGCACAACCACGCCCAGCTAATTTTTCTATTTTTAGTAGAGATGGGGTCTCGCTCTTGCTCAGGCTCAAACTCCTGACCTCAAGCGATTCTCCCACCTCGGCCTCCCAGAGCGCTAGGATTACAGGTGTGAGCCACCATGCCCAGCAAAAGACATTATTTCGTTCTTGCTTATTGCTGAGTAGTACTCCATGGTGTGTGTGTGTATGGTGTTATATGTGGCGTGTGTGTGTGTGTATCTATATTATATATTCTCTATTTTATCTTTATCCACTCATCAGTCAATGGGCATCAAGTCTAACCTTGATGTCTTTCTTCTTATGACTTGTATGGCACTTACCTTTTCATTATTTCTTTTGTTTTTGATCATATAATACCTCCTATTGTTAGTTAACTATTTGTGTGTGTAAACTACCTCTTCACCAGGAAGAAGTAAGCATGACCTTTGACAGCTGTCACAGTACTGAGCACAGGGTTAAACAGATAGCAAGTATGAATAAATACCTGAGGAAATTTATCAGGAAACTTCCCTCTTAAGCTATTTGATATTTAAAAATAAAATACAATTAACTTGAAAGGTGGTATATTTGAAAGCATCCTGATACGATCTGTAGGTAACACCAATTCTGAGGTGGGGAAGTGTGAGGTGCCAGGACAGGGGTGGTTGCTAAGACTTCAAAAGGATGGAATTTAAAGTGATAAGAAAAAAATTGGAGAAAAAATTAGGTGATAGTCAGAACCCAACCAAGATGGCATATGCAATAAATAAAACCCAAACTCAATTATTATGCAAGACAAGGAATAAAAGCTCGATTATTATTCATGACTATAAAAGCACAAGTGTGTTCTAAGTATGAGGTGGCATTATGAGTCTGAAGTTCAAGAGACAATTGCAATAATGAGTATGTAAACAGAATGATGACCTTGCAAAGGCTGGAAGTCATCTTTGTACTATAAATGATATGAGTGATACCCTTACTAGGATGTCACATCTAGCTTTTATCTTAACATTTAAAAAGGAATGTGCAAACATCACAGGGCCCTGTATCCCAAATTTCATTCCACTGAATGTTAGGTGAACAGGATGTTAATAGGTGGTTCATTTTTAATGTGGTCTAATGAAACTGGGAAATGTCTTAGAAGATCCTAAAATCTTTTGATTAAAATGATGTGAAGTATCTATGAGTAGAGTTTAGAAGAGAACGGACTTTTTTCAGGAGTAAAATAAAACTGAGGGGAGAACAAGTGGCTGTAAGTAGTAGGAGGGTTATTATAAGCTGCGTACATCGCAGCTGCTTTATCTCCATAAAGTCAAAAATTGGCGTATTGCAGCAAGAAAAAGATGGGTTAGAAATGGACTGCCTGGTGAGGGTGTGAGAGGAAAACATTAAATTATTATTGTGAGAGAGCATATCATCTTCAACTTTGCACAAATGATAGGAATGACAGAGAACCATTTAAGGATGATTTATGTGTCCTGCTGCCTGGAGCTGCCAGGCAGGTGGCCCTTTGAGTCTATTCCTCACTCTAGAATTCCAGGACTCTAGAACTGCGGACCCCAGTACTATGGAATATGACTATAAGGAGATCTGGTTCCAGGTCCACTTCTGTCATCAACCTCCTGAACCACCTATAAAGTGACAGTAATGATTTCTCATTCTATCCTGCAAGAATTTCCTTAGCATTGATTATGCAATGCTTGTAAGCTACTTTGAACTCTGTGGAGAAAGACACTGAAAATACATACAGTAATAGTTTGAATCATGTGAAATTGCTGGTATTTGATCATTTGTGACCTACAAAAATGGCAATTTCAAATGGTCTAACCCAATAAAGTTCATCATTCATTGAGCCTGCTGTGTGGCAGGCATGGGCTGGTTTGAGGATTTGAAGATGATTAAGACATTATCCCTGCCCACAGGGAACTCTCAGACCAGTGAGAGAAATGGACACTTGAATAAAACATTGCAGTGCAGGTGGACACATGCTACTGTGGAGGTGTTGTTACAAGATGTTGTGGATAAAAGAGAGTGAGCCAATGGTTCTGCTGTGGCAGGAGGGGAAGCCCAGGAAGAGGCAAGCAAAGGGTGGCTTTGTAGAGGGGGTGACATTGATTTAGGTTGGATTCTCACCTAAGTAACTCACCAAGTGGAAAGGACCACTCTAGATAGAAGAAACAGCTGTGCAAAGACAAAGGGGTGCAAAAAGCCCTTTCTGGATGGGAAAAAATTACTTAATATTAAAATATTATTTTAATTACTTAATATTAAAATATTAAGTAATATTAATATTAAGAGTCTTGAGCAGGTGTGAAAATATTAAGTAATATTAAAATATTAAGTAATATTAAGATGAGGAGACATTAATGGATCCCTCTGTAAATCACTTCTGTTAGAATGTCCTTTTACTTAATATTACTTCATTAGTGTTTATCATATTTCATCCTTGTTTGACAGAGCTCATGCAAGTTTTTCAGAATAGCCGCAGACACGATGCTTCTCAGCAGGAAAGAGAGATGAAGCTGGACAGGTTGCAGGGAGCAGGTTGTGAGGAGCCCTGTGTCTAGCAACAAGGAGAAAGGCCTTCATCCCTGTGCACCGGGGAAGCATGAAAGAATTTTAGGTAGGATAGTGACACGATCAGATTTGCATTGTGGAAAAGAAAGACCACTGTGATGGCTTTATGGAGGCAGGATAAAAAGCAGGTGCCAGGGGAGGCAAGGGCAACAGCCGAGGCACAGAGAAGGGGAGAGAATCTGGCAAACAGCAGCAGTTAAGGGACAAGCGCGGTTTGGGAGGCAGAAGAACTGACGAGAGTCCAAGGAGAAAGGGGCTTCAAGAAAGTGAAGTTTCGGGGAGATACACACTGAAAACTATCCCTTGGATCTGGAAGTGGGTCGTGCTGACATTAGCAAGAGAAGTTCCAATGGAATGGACAGAAGCCAGATTTCTGTGCACTGAGGCACAAAGGGGAGGTAAGGAAGAGGGAGCGATGACTATACAAACAATTTTAAAGAAGGGTAGCTGGAAAGGAGTGAAGAGAGACCAGACAGTTAGAGGGGCTGCGGAACTGAAGGGAGCCACCATGGTCATTGTTTTGTCCTGTTTTGGCTATATAGGACGAGCTCTTAGGAGGTCTCATGGGCTCAACAGGCAAGTACAGTGAGAGCAAATAGAGACAGGGTGTTAGCCACACAAGGAGATATGGCTGGGGAGTGGCTGATCAGAGTTCAGGTCTCAGTGATGGAGTAGTTTGGGGTCACAACGAGATCCCAGCATGGCTGCAAGAGTGGGTTGCTCAAGTGGAGTGAAAGCGGTAGAGCAGAGTAGATTAGGAAACTTTCAAGCAAGGGTGAGAGATGGGTATCCCACAGAGATGTTTCCTTGCTCAGGACAGCAGGAGGGCTGGGGTAGGTAGAATTTACAAATCAGATGCCAAGTTGTTCCTTAGAAAAATATACCCAGTAAAGTTCAATTTCCTTTCGAGCATAACCTTCAGCCAATTGGTTTCAAGTGCCATAATCTCCTACTGCTGTATTTATTTCCTTTTCTTTCATTGTAGTAGGATTAGGGATGATCCCTCTTCTTCGATGAGGGGGACTATGGCTTGCTTTCCTCTTTGTCTTGGCCTCCCTCTGCTTTCTCCATCATTTGCTGCCTTCCTAGGCTGGAGGATGGTTCATTAACAATCGCCTTCTGTTCTTGCCAACCACCACGTACCTGCTTGAGGAGCTGATTTCCATAGTTTTAGGAGCCAGAGAGATTTACTTGTGTATATGAGTGGCCCTTTCAGAGCTCACATCCTGTTTCTCTCTTCCCAGCCAGCATCTTTCACCGCCCTGAGCTCTGAGGTTCTAAATCACTCTGCCCCCACACACGAGGAAATTGTTTGTTTGCCAATCCATTCTGTTCCTGCCAAGGCTGCTTGACAAGTTCAACATGAACAGCTTGAAATTGATTTGTCATCAATATAACATATTAAACTCTTAACTCACAGAGGAACAGAGCAGTTTTTCACATATATGTATATATTTTTAGAGGAGGTAGTATCCCAAACATCAAGCTTTGGGATTTTCCTGTGGACAAGTGCTGGATAACTCTCCTTTAACTCTGCTGTCTGTCACAGCCTTTCCCGCAACAGGAACCGCAAACCTGCATCCAGTTAAAAGTTGTGGAGACTCTAGTATCATGAAAATACAGTTTAGCTTCCTTTGGTGTTACTAAGGCAGGGCCTCTTTGGGAGTCTTTCTCAGCTTCACAATGCCCCCTCTGAAGTGAGTCAGCATTTCTGTATTTGTTTAACTTCCAAGGTTACTGAAGCACCAAGGGGGACCTAGTTTGTCCAAAGTCACGCTGCAGGGATCACAGCAGGCTAAAGTCAGACCAAGAACTTCTTTCCACTAAGCAGGATTCCTTGACCCTTGTCGCGCCTATTGGAAGTGGTTATGTTGATATGAGTCCTGCACTTCTGTCTTTAAATAGTCCACTGGCAACCGTGGATGTTGTAAGTCCCTGTGTGGAATTAGTTTAGGCCCTTGTGTGAGGTTCAGACTGGGGTTTAAAGGCCTGATGGTTTCTGCCAAATATAATACTTAGATCTAGGAGTGAGAAAAACGATGCAAGATGGCAGGGATCTGAAGTGGAGACAGAAATAGGTCTGCTCTGTTCCTTTGCTTTTCTACTGGCAGTCGTATCCCACACTCTTTTTTTCCCTCTGGAACATGCATCTAAGTCCAAAATCATTTTTCCCTTGAAACAATTAGATTGGATATTCAAAATGCAAGTATATCCGTGAGCACTATTATTATTAGTCTCCAGAAACTCTTCATGTTCTAGTGAGCCAGGACACAGAGCCAGGGAAAAAGGGTGGTTTCAGATTAATAGCACTCTAAATTTATCATGCATTTTCTTAGCTTCTTTTCCTTAAATATAATTTTGAAGAGACAGAAATCCAATACAGTAGATGTGGTCTTTTGTAGCTTACAGCTTGTTGCTTTCTTACATGTAAAAAAATTGTAGTCCTTTTTCACTAATAATTGATCATAAAATCATCGATAGCCATCATAAACAGCAAACTCACAGTCAAAGGCCTTAGTTAGCAATTTAGGATTTTAGAATTGGAAAGGACATTGGAGATAATTTGAACCAACCACTTATTCAAGGAAGGAATCCGTTGTCCAGTAACCCTGAGGAGATATCTACCTCAGTGGTTCCCAAACTTTGCTGCATATGAGAATTACCTGGGGAGCTCATGAAGACCCCAGTGCCAGGGCTCTACCCCAGATCAATTAAGAATTTCTGGGAATGGGACCAAGGTATCAGCATTTCTTAAAACTTCCCAGGGGATTGTAATGTGCAGCCAAGTTTTGACCAGTGATCTAGCTTCTGCTTAGCTGTACCCTGTGGGGAAGAGTCTTTGATTTGTGGGGCTGGCTGTTCACTGATGGGCAGTCCTTCCTATTAGAATTAATAGGTATTAATGCCTCTCTGGAAGCCACATGGAACCAATTGGCTCCCTTCTCCCCTGGATAGCCCTTTGAATATTTGAAGGCAGTAAACAATTTGCAACATACTAAACTATTATAGCTCTAACTTTATCCTCACTATGGCCAAAAATACCAATGAAAACAAAACTCTCAGTCATGCTATTTCATAATGTGGAATTTGATCCACTATTTGGCTATTATCTTATCCCAGTTTTATTATTTTGACTTCTTGATAAAACAGTTGGGGCAACCACAGGGAAAGGAGTTAGATTTCTCTTGAAGTTAAAGCCAGCATGTTTCTGAAGAGCTGACGTGGGACATGAGGTGTGTTTTGCTCCTTGCATCAGCTGTTGGGTTCCCAGAGGCCTGCTTCTTCCTTGGCCTGGGCCTGCACTGTCCCCTCCTCTCCTTGGCTGCCTCACTTGTCTCCGTTCCCCCATCATCCACACCTGAGCCTGGGTGACAGCCGGGCCTACGGAAGAGCAGCAGCAGGAAGGAGACAGAAGAGGAGGACATTGTGGCTGCACTCTGCTATGGAGACTCAGCTGCTGAGTCCCACAGGCCTGATCTAGCACCATTTGTGAAGAGGCCAAATCCTGGTCATATCTTTTGGATTTGAGCCCTGGCTCCCCCACTCACTGCGGGGGCAACCTTGGGCAAAACTCTGAACCTATTTGAGCCTCAGTTTCTTCATCTGTAAACCAGGAGTAATAATAGTAACTAAACTCTATGAGATAGAAAGATAAGGTAGGTGATGTACTTGGTACAGGGCCTGGGGTATAGTTACTGCCTAATAAGAATTAGCTGTTATGTATGATTATAACCCCAGACCCCTTCCCACAACCCCACCCCAAGCTAGCCTTTGTCCCCAGGCCTGTCACCTACACTCTCCTCCTAATCTAAGCTCCACTGTCAGCTGCCCAACAATGCTGCAGATCCTAGCTCCTGCTTGTCTCTTCTCCCTGCACTGTCCATGCTTAGCTTTGACTTTCATGTCTGCTCCTTGCTGTTCCACACCTCCCCTGGGCTTATCATACCTCCCCAAGGCACTGAGGGAAAAAAAAGCTAATATTAGCTCTTGTTCCACTGGCTCACATGGGGTGGAAGGGAGAACCAGCAGCAAAAATCTTGCTGCTGGTCAGGTTTTTTCTTTGCTCCTTTCAGTTTCCTTTCTCAAGGGGCCATATGAAATTGAACTTGGAACTATGATTTGCCCTTCCCTTAAAGCATGCCAGGAAAATCATTATGTTTTTAGTAGGCACTGGAGGATACACTCTTATTTCCCTTTCCATTTAACAAAGATTAAATTTTTGACCAGGGTTTCGTGAACATGGCTTTTATCTTACTGCCACCTTCTTTTTGTTTTATCAGTATTGCCAGCAAAACTCTGGGAACGCGATCTGTTAGGCCTTGCCTTCCCCAGCCAAGATTTAAAGGGTACAACAGATTGAAGATTTTTAAACTATAGAACAGTGCTTCCAATATGTGTTCAGTGGGCAATGAAATGCTTCCTTTGTGGGAGTCCTTGCTCCCTCTGTTGGGTAAATGGATGACTTTCCAGGGATGCTGCATAAAAGAGTGATTAAAAAAAAATGGCTGTAGGCAGCTGTGCGATAGATTCTTCAATCCAGCATACTTTTATTTCTTGCTGTTTAAAAACAAGTTTAAATTAGGCCCTATAACCATTCAACCTTGTCCCCTAAAGTCTGCATGTAAGTCACTCACTAGTGAAGGGAAAAGGGGGTTGGTAAATTAAGTGTTGCTGAACAGTTCCCAGATAGCTGGCATCCCAAATGTCAGAATACTTTTACCTGGGCATATTTAAATCCTCCATTTGATTATCACTATGAGTTTGTCCAGGGTGGTTTCAAAGCAAGCTGCAAAAAAAGAGCAAAAGGAGAAAAACAAAGGGCCACCAATCCATGAGAAAAAACGTTTGGCTCCAAGAACTCAGAGTCAGTATAAATAAAGCAAACCCAAATACTGTTCTCACTTCAAATTACAGTCCCTTGATGTGTTAGTCTGTTTTTTGTTGCTATAAAGGAAATACCTGACGCTGAGTAATTTATAAAGAGAAGAGGTTTGTTTGGCTCATGATTCTGCAGGCTGTACAAGAAGCATCGTGCCAACATCTGCTTCTGGTGAGGGCTTCAGGGAGCTTCCAACCAAGGCAGAAGGCGAAGGGGGAACAGGTGTGTCACATGATGAGAGCAGGAGCAAGAGAGGCAGGACGTGGTTCCAGGCTCTTTGTAAACGACCAGCTCTCCTGTGAACTAATAAAGTGAGAATTCACTCATTATTGTGGGGAGGGCACCAAGCCATTCATGAGAGATCTGCCCCCCATGACCCAAACATCTCCCACCAGGCCCCACCTCCAACACTGGGGATCGAATTTCAACATGAGATTTGGAGGGGCCAAACATCCAAACCATATCACTTGATTTTTTCCACTCTAATTTTCATTCACTTGACTTTAAGTGGGTAAATATTTTCTGGTATCAGTGTAGGCTTGCACTCCTCAATCCAAAGTCTTAAATTTACCTTGCCTGCACAGACATGTAGACATATCCACAAATATACTTGCAGGTATGCCTGCAGGAAGAGGTCCCCATCAGCTAAATCTGGCCTTAACATAGAAAGAGGTTGCAAATTTTGTATTCACTCTCTAGAAAGTGGAATGTATCTTCTAAATCCACTATCTAAGGTAGAGTACATCTTCTTTGAGTTCTTACCTATGGTAGTGATAGGCTTGCCACTGATCCATTGTTGGGTAGTTAATAGTTCAGTGTGTGGTATTGGAGCAAGAAATAGCCCTGCAACATTAACTTCATCACAAGATTCTGGAACCAACTATGCCAACCACCTCAAGGTAATTAACATAAGCATACACTTACAAACATCTTAATCCTGCCCTGGAATAGACATTATGTCATTTCTTTCACTTGATTCATTCATTCATTTATTCATCAAACAAGTGTTCATTCACTCATTATTAACACAGACTTGAAAATATGAACAACACATTTACTGTTTCTAAAATTCATGTACTGAGTTTCCCTTGTCCTTGAGTTATATGGAGAAGAGGATAAAACAAAATCAATATTTGTTCTATTCATCTTGCATAAATATTTTTCCAGACAAGTAGCTATTTACCATATTGAGTCAACATAGACTGCTGGAATATAAAAAGGTTATCTGGAAAGTTTTCTTGCCCCATAGGTCTGGTGACATAGCCTAGGCAGCTACCCCAAAGGGAGGGGAACAGACACTAATTGTGTGCCTATCACAGTGAGCCTCTATGTCATCATTTACATGCATTATAGCATTCCTGCCTCGTAAACACCTTAGGAGATAGCTATTCTTACTCACTTCACTTTATAGATGAGAAAACTGGGGATTCTGAAAGGCTAAATAATTCTCTTCTTAAAATGTTCTGCTCTCCCATTTCAATGACACAACATTTTTCTGACTTTTTTTCCTTCTCTTTCTCAGTCTTTTTGTTTCTCTCCTTCTCCCCTTCATCCACGGCTCAGTTTTGGACACTATCTACATTCTTTGTGATCTCATCCAGTGCAATGGCTTTAAATACCACCCATGTGCTCATGGCTCTCCAATGAATCTCTCCAGCCCAAACCTCTCCCGTTACCACCAAACTTGTATATCCAACTGCCCACTTGGAAGTTTGCACTTAGATGACAGGTGAGCATCCCCAATTTAGTATGTCCAAATTGGAGATCTTGATTTTTTCTCTCCAGATTTCTTTTTCCTTGAATTTGCACCACTTAAGTAAATGGCTCCACCCTTCAACCAATTGCTCATATAAAAAAACCTAGGAGTCACCCTTCTTTTACTCCCCTATTCATAAAAAAATGGATTACAAATCTGTCTGCATTTCTCCATATGCGCCTTTGTGTAAACTAATGCAAAAAATCTCTGCTGGTAACAGACCATTTGCCTTCCTCCTTTTCCTTGCCTAGAATGTGAATTTGATGGCTAGAGCTGCTGCTGCCATTTGTAAGTATGAGAAAAAAGGCACCAGAATCACAAAGACATTAACCCTGATACACTAGACCCAAAAGTTACATCTTCAGACATCATGTTCTGAGGGAAAAATAACTCTTGTTTAATTCGAAGTAGTCAGATTTTTTTTTCCTATTACTTGCAAGTGAAAATATTTCTAAGTAATATATCCTCTCTCTCCACCCCCATCAATGTATATCCACACAACAATCAGAGAGGTCTTTTTAAAAAAACATAAGCAAGGTTTGTTCAGTAACCAAATACTTACTGAGCACATATCATGTGCCTCATGTGCTTCTAGGTGCACCTAGAGCTCATACCAGTGAAGAAAGCAAACAAAGTTGGGACATACCAGTGAACAAAGCAAAGACTTTTGCCTTTGTGGAGAGAAGAGACATAATCAACATGATAAATAAGTGAATTGCATAGTATTTTAGAAGATGATATGTACTATATAGGGGAAAAGGGAAAAATAAAGCAGGGTAAGGTTGTTCAGAGGTGAGTGATGCAATTTTAAACAGTGTGGTCAGAATAGGCTTCAATGAAAAGGTGATATCTAAGAGAAGACATGAAGGGCCCAGGTGATCATGGAGATAGTAAAAAGAGGTTGTATTCTAGATGTTTTGGAAAAAAGAATTAAAAGGATTTACTGATGGGCTGGATGTGGGGTGCAAGACAAAAGGAGAAGTCAAACGTGGCTTCCACATTTTTGCTTGAGCAACTGGAAGGATGGAGTTGGCATTGCTGAGTTGAGGAAGACTGAGTGCAAAGCAGACTGGTGGTGTGAGGTAGACATCTCAGTGTTAGACATGTTGAATTTTAGGTGTTTATCAAACACTTGAGAGGAGATGATGCTGAATAAGCAGTTGAATGTGTGAGTCAAGAGTTGAGTCAACAGGTCTGCACAGCAGATATAAAGTTGTGAATCATGGCCTATACGAGATTTGAACCCATGAGATTGTGTGACATCACTGAGATAGTGAATGTAGTTTGAGAAAAAGAAAGGACCAAGGTCCTAGAACTGATGCACTATAGTATTAATAAGTTGGGGAGAAGAGGAACCAGTAGAGGAGATTGAAAAGAAGCTGCCAGTGAAGTAGGAGGAAAACCCAGAGATTGAGGTGAACTGGAAGCTAAATGAAGAAAGAATATTAAGGGGGAGAGAGTGATCACTAGTACTGATTTTCAAATAAGATGAGGACTCAGAATTGGTCATTGGGTTTAGCAGCACTGAGGTCACTGGTGACTTCACAAGGAGAGTTTTCACAAATTATTGGGGAACAAAGCCTGATTGGAATGGGTTTGAGAGAGTGGAGGGACACTAATGGCAGCTCCTTTGAGGAGTTTTGCTGCAAAAGTGAGACAAAGATTAGAGTGTATCTGGGGGAGTTTATTTTTAAAAGGTGGGAAATAACAATATGTTTGTTTAATGATGGGGATGATCAGGTAGAGGTGTGAAAATGGATGATGTAGGAGAAAGGGGAACAATTGTTGGAGTGATGTCCTTGAGAATAAGTGCAGGGATTTGCTTTACATGTCATGGTTTTAAAACATGTCCACAAACACTTTGACACTCTTCTCTCCAAAAGGTAGAGCTTAATCTTCTTCCCCCTGAAGTGGGCTGGACTTAGTGAATTGCTTTTAACAAATAGAATGTGACAGAAGTGATGGTGTGTGACTTCTGAGACTAGGTCATAAGAGGCACTGTGGCTTCCCTCTTGCTCTCTTTTGGATCACCCACTCTGAGGGAAACCAGCTGCCAAGTTGTGAGGACTCTCAATGGCCCTGTGGAGAGGTCTACTTGGTGAGGAACTGAGGCCTGCTATGAACAGCCATGTGGGTGCACCATCTTGTAAGCAGATCCTCTAGATCCAGTCAAGCCTGCAATGGCTGATGCCCAACCTGGTACCTCACTGCAACCTCATGAAAGACTCTGAGCCAGAACTACCAGCTAAGTTGCTCCTTAACTCTTGACCCACAAAAACTGTGAGATGATAAATGTGTATTGTTTTAAGTCATTCAATTTTGGGGTTATTTGTTATGCAGCAATATATGACTAATACAGGTGGAAACCCAAGATAGTTCATTGATAGCAACAGGCAGGAAGACAGAGTAAGTGCCTACAGAGGCTGTGGTGGGTGAGTAGAAATGGAGTGTGGAGCTTTTGTTGGATTGCATTGATTTTCTCAGGAAGCAAGCTCAACAGCTGAGAGTTGAGAGTAAGAATGGGAAAAGAGGTGTTGGAGGCTTGAAGGGAAAGAAAAAGTTGTGAAATTGTTGTATCAAGTAAGGATCGGGGATAGACAGACTGGACAAGGGAAATGTAGTAGGGTTGTAGGCTGTAATGAGGACATAAGGGGAGTGCTGTGTGCACTCATCAAATAAAATGAGACCAGTCAATGTGGTTGTGTGCTGTGCTCCAGCCAAATTCAATTGCATTCATGCAGAAGCACAGAGTAGGTGGGGAATTTGACTGACCTGGGGATACAGTTTTGCCAAGTGAGTACTATGACACAAAATAGGGCACAATGTATGCAAAGGAGTGATTATAAAAATCAGCCTAGTTGTCTTAAAAATCATTTTAGTCTTCTGCTTCTAGGAAGATGGAGTAGACATACTTTCCCTCTTTCCTCCTGCTGAGAACAACTAAAATGCCTGGACATTATATATAAAACAAACATTAAAAGACTCTGAATGGTGGAGAGAAGAAAACAGATTGGCAAGGGACCTCAGAACCCAAGAAATGATCCTGTGGTGAGTTGCCTGGGTTTCTCTTTTGCCTCACATATTCCAGACTTGGAGCTGAAGAAGCTGGCAATATGTAAATGCGAACAACAGAAGCAGACTGAAACAAACCAAAACAAAACAAAAAGACCCCAAAACCTCCTAACAAAACCCTGCTCTCTCTAGTCCAAGAATCAGGAAAGGGGAGTCTAGCAAGACACAAATTATTAGACAATAACTAATGTACTCTAGCAAAACATCACAGAAATAAATCTATGACTCCACCCCACTAACGCCAACAAAGGCCAAGCAGGAGCCTAGACTTCCCCCCTCACAAAGCTGTAACAAGGCACCTCACCATCCCCACTGGGGTAGTACAGAGAAGGCCAAGTAGGGAGGCAGGACTTTCAGTTCTGCTGGCCAGTTATGAGGCCTGCCCTTCCTGCAATGTCAGCAGAGACTCCCTAGGTCACCTGGACTTCTACTGCTGCTCAGCAGTAAGTAATGAGGCATCCCTCCCTCTACCCACTGGGGTGGAGAGTCAGGACTTTCACTTTCATCCAGTGCTAATGAAGCCATCCCTTCTCCAATGTCAGTGGAGACCACAAGGGGTGTCAGAACCCCTCATTCCCACCCAGCAGTAACAAGGAGCACCTCTCTCCCCCCGGGTGGTCAACTTCAGCCCTAACACATCAATAATTACACTAAATGCAAACAGTCTAAATACATCAATTTAGGCAAGTAAAAGTAAAAGGATAGAAAAAGACATATTATGCAAATGTTAATAAAAGGAAAACAGGAGTGGCTATGTTAAGATCAGATAAAGGAGACTCCATAGTCTCCCACAGGGAGGGATATTTTACAGTGATAAAAGGGTCAACCCACCAAGAAGACATTACAATCCTAAATATGTATGACTCAAGCAACAGAGCTACAAAATACGTGAAGCAAAAATTGATAGGACTGAAAGAAGGAATAGATAAAACTGCAATTATGTTAAGAGTCTTCGATAGCTTTTTCTCAACAATTGGTAGAATAACTAGACATAAAATCAGCAAGGATCAAGAAGAACTCAACACCATTGAGCAACAGGATTGAATCAACACATATAGAACATTCCACCCAATAATAGCAGTGTCCATGGAATATATACCAGATAGACCATATCTTGGGACCTAAAACAAACTTTAATGCATCTAAAAGAATTTAAAATAAATTCTATTTTGAAATAAAAATAGAAATTAACAACAAAGATAACAAGAAAATCTCTAAACACTTGGAACTAAACAACATGCTTCTAAATAACCCATGGGTCAAAAAGGAAGGCTCAAGGGAAATTAAAAAACAAAACAAAACACTGAACTAAATGAAAATAAAATATAGCATATAAAAACTTGTGACACAGTTAAAGCAGTACTGAGAGGGAAATTTGTAACACTAAATGCATTAATTTAAAAAAATGAAAAGTCGCAAATCCATAATCTAATCTCATACCTCAAAAACCTGGAAACAGAAGAGCAAAATGAACTTAAAGTAAGCAAAAGGAATGAAATGGTAAGATTATAGTAGAAGTCAATGAACTGAAAACAGAAAATAGTGAAAAATCAATGAAACAGAGAATTGGCTCTTTGAAAAGATTGAGAAAATTGACAAATATCTTGCAAAACTGACAAGGATAAAAAAAGAGAAGGCACAAATTACCAATATCAGGAAGGAAGCAAGGGATATTCCTATAGAACCTGCACACATCAAAATGATAATAATGGAATGCAATGAATAACTCTGCACACATAAATTTGACAACTTAGACAAAATCAACCAATTCCTGGAAAACCAGAAACTACCACAACTCACCCAACATGAAGTAGATAATATGAAGAGCTTTATAACTACTAAGGAAATCAAATTTGTAGATTAAAAATTCCCCAAAACATCTCTAGGCCCAGATGGTTTCATCGGAGAATTCTACCATATGTTTAAAGAAGAATTAACAACCAATTCTACACAATCTCTTTCAGAAAATAGAAAGAAGGGAAAACTTCCCAATTCATTTTTGAAGCTAGCATTACTCTGATATCAAAATCAGACAAAGACAGTACAAAAAAGGAAAATTATAGACCAATATTTCTTATGAATATAGATACAAAATTCCTTAACAAAATATTAGCAAGTAGAATTCAGCAACATATAAAAGAAATCATACACCATGACCATGTGAGATTAATTCCAGGACACAAAGTTGAATTACTATTTGATGATAAATCAGTGGAATCCTCCTATTAACAGGCTAAAGAAGAAAAATCACATGATCATATCATTTGATGTAGAAAAAGCATGTGACAAAATTCAGTACCATTTATGATAACAAAAACTCTCAGAAAAATTGGAACGGGGAGAACTTTGTCAACACAGTAAAGAACATCTGCAAAATATCTACAGCTAATGTTAATTTTAATGGTGAAAAACTGAATGCTTTCTCCCTACCATCAGGAGCTAACAAGGTTGTTCACTCTCAACATTCTTATTCAACATAGTGCTAGAAGTTCTAGCTGGTGCAATAAAGCAAGAAAAGGAAATAAGATGCATACAGATTGGAAAGAAAAAAATAAAAATGTACCTATTAGCAGATGACATAAAAATCTACTTAGAAAATCCCAACAAATCCCTCTGAAAACTTCCCAGAACTAATAAGTGAGTTCAGCAAGAATTGTTGCAGAATACAAGATAAGCATTAAAAAATCTATTGTATTTCAGTGCGCTGTCAGTGAACCTGTGAACAGCGAAATTAAAATTCTAATACCATTTACAATCAGTCAAAAACAAAAATGAAATGCTAAGATGTAAATTTATGAAAACATGAATAGGACTTGTATGATGAAAACTACAAAACACTGATTAAAAAAATGGAAAAAATAGATGGAGAGACATATGGTGTTTATTAATTGGAAGACTCAGTCTATTAAACATGTCAATTCTCCCCAAACTGATACACAGTTTTAACCCAATTTCTACCAAAATTCCAGCAAGATTTTTTGTAGATATAGTAAGATTGTTCTAAAATTTATATGAAAGAGAAAAGGAAGTAGCATAGCTAAAATAATTTTGAAAAAAAAAAAGAAGGTGAGGGAGAATGACCTACCTGGCTTCAAGACTTTTTGGATAGCTACATGAATCAAGACTACGTGGTATTGGGGAAAGGACAGACAGACAGATCAATAGAACAGAATAGAGAACCCAGAAGTAGACTCACAAATATGCCCACCTGATTTTTGACAAAGATGCAAAAGCAATTCGATGGAGGAAAGATAGTTTTTCCAACAAATGATGCTGAATCAATTGAACATCCACAAACAAAAAATTCAGCCTCCTCATAAACCTCACCTCTTATACAAAAATTAACTCAAAATGGCTAACAGACTTAAATGTAAAACATAAAATTATCATGTTTTTAAAAAAATAGGGCCGGGTGCGGTGGCTCATGTCTGTAATTCTAGCACTCTGGGAGGCCAAGGCAGGAGGATGGCTTGAGGTCAGGAGTTTGAGACCAGCCTGAGCAAGAGCGAGACCCCCCCCTGCAAAAAATAGAAAAATTAGCCAGGCGTGGTGGCACACACATGTAGTCCCAGCTACTTGGGAGGCTGAGGCAGGAGGATCACTTGAGCCCAGGAGTTTGAGGTTGCAGTGGGCTATGATGATGCCACTGCACTCCAGCTTGGGAGATAGAGTGAGACCCTGTCTCAAAAAAAAAGAAAAAAGGAGAAAAAAAAGGAGAAAATCTTTAGGATCTTGGGCTGCACTAAGAGTCTTAGATTTGATGCCAAAAGTACAATTCTTAAAAGGAAAAATTGATAAACAGTATTTTATCAAAATTAAAAAGTTTTGCTTTGTGAAAAGCCCTGTTATGAGATGAAAAGCAAGCTACAGAGTGGAGGACTCATTTGTGAACCACGTATCTGACAAAGGACTAGAATCTAGAATATATAAAGTGCTCTCAAAACTTGAGTAAAAAAGCAAACAATCCAATTAAAACATAGGCAAAAGACGTGAAGAGACATTTCTCTGAAGAAGATATACAGATGGCCAATAAGCACATGAAAAGATACTTAACATCATTAGCCATCAGGAAATGTAAATTAAAACCATAATGAGATATTACTACACACTTGTCAGGATGGCCAAAATAAAAAATAGTGACAACACCAAGTTTTGGTGAGGATGCAGAGAACTTGGATCACTCACACATCGCTGGTGGGAATGTGAAATGGTACAGTCACTCTGGAAAATAGTTTGGCAGTTTCTTGAAAAACTGAACATGCAGTTACCATATGACCCATCAATTGTACTCCTGTGCATTTCTTTCAGTAAAATGAAGACACAAAAGAACCTGTATGTGAATGTTTATAGAAGCCTTGTTTGTAATAGCCCCGAATTGGAAACAACTCAGATGTCTTCAACAGATGATAAGTTAAATTGTGGTCCATCCTGCTGTGGAATATTACTTGTCTATAAAAATGAATGAACTATTGATTTATACAATAAAGTAGGTGATTCTCCAGAGAATTATGCTGAGTGAAAAAAGCCAATCCCAAAAGGTTATACCATATGATTCCATTTATGTAACATCCTTGAAACGACAAAATTATAAAAGTCCATTACAGATTAGTAGATGACAGAAGTTAAGGATGGGGAAGGAGGAAGGTGAGTGGCAAGTGAGAGTGGCTATCAAAGGACAGCAGGAGAAATCCTTGTGGTGACGAATGTTCTGCATGCTGATACTGTCAATGATAATATCCTGGTTGTGAGATCACTCTGCAGATTTACAAGATGTCACCATTGGGGGGAAACTGGGTAAAGCCAACACTGGACAACTGCATATGAATTTACATTTATCTCTCAAAATAAAACATTTAATTTAAAAAATAATTTCTTCACTTCCTGCTGCTTTTAAAATGAAATGTGAATTTCTTACTGTGGCCTACAGGGGCCCATTGATCCTATCGTCTGCTTAACCCTGCAACCTCTGTGACACTACTTTTTTCTAACTCCAGACAGATGGCTGCTTTACTCTCCTTTTGAGCTCTTTTTACCCCTGGTCCTTTGCATTTGCTGTTTCCTCTGCCTGGGAATGCTCTCTCCCCAGCTGTTTACATGGCTCCTCATTCTGAGCCTGCAGGTCCCAGCTCAAACACCACTGGCTCAGAGAAGCCAGCCCTTACCTGCAAATTGCAGTAGGGGACAGCAGCTAAGTCCTGCAGCCAGGCTGCTCAGGGCTGAATGTGGTCCTTCCACCCAGTAGTTATGAGACCTTGGGCATCAGACTTAACATCTCTGTGTCTGTTTCTCCATCTCAAAAACGTTCACACTATTAGTTCCTCCTTCACAAAGTTATTTTAAGGATTAAATGGGTCAACATGGGCAAATCATTTAAACGAGCACCTGGAATGCAATAAAGCCCACATAAGTATTTTTTACTATTATTTTAAAAACCTCCCCTAGTTACTCTCTGTCTGATTCTCAAAGTGTGATCCCTGGACCATCAGCATCCCAGTTACCTGGGAACTTGTAAATATGCAAATCTTCTGGCCCCACTGCAGACCCACTGAAACTCTGGGGTGGGGCCCAGCAATCTGTTTTAACAAGCCCTCCAGCTAAGTAAGACTCTGATGCCTGTTCAAGTTTGAGAGCCACTGGTTTATCTCCTCTTCCTATGTACGTCCTTAATATTACTATCACAGGTAGACATTATCTTGTTTATTTATTTACATGATTACTACCTGTCTTTTCTGCCAGAAACAAGCATTCCACAATGGCAGACTTGTCAATCTTGTTCACTACTGTATCCCCAGCTGCTAGTATAGTGTCTGGCACAAAGTAAGCACTGAGAAAGTGTTAACAAATGGACGAATGAGTGAATTATCTTGGCCAAAGTCATATGTTTATTAAATAACTTAACTAATTGATATTGACTCTAGGCTGGCTTGCCCCCTCAGACACACTGAGAATCAATAACATCCTAATTCCTAGTCTACTCAGCAGCCTCAGGTTTCTCATATAGCACTGTGCAAAATGGAAGTCCCAGCATGTGCAAAGCCTGACTTCCAAACTGCACTTTAAATATGAATGTGCCACAGCAGAGCTCATGGAAGCGGGCCTTCACTCTTCCCATTGCTCTGTGATGGCCACTTCATTGTTTTTCTTGTGATTACCAGTGGGTTGTTTTCCTGCTATGGCAATAGGTCACCCTGTCTGTGGCATTTGGTAGCTATGGCTGGTGAAGAGTCCTTTTCTTTTCAGGAGGCTACTTTATGTCTCAGTTTGGAGGGACCCCTTTTCACCTTGGGTTTTATGGAGAGAAGATTCAGTACATCAGTACCCACACTCTTTCCCTTGATACTTGCATCTCTTAGCTTTTCTCCTGCTTCTCTGACCATTCCATCTCTGTCTCCTCTGTGGGCTTCTCTTCCTCAACTTCTCACTGCTTCAGCATCAGTGGCTCTCAGGGCCTGTTGATTCCCTTTTCATGCACATTCCTAGGATGATCCTCTTCACGCCATTGCAGGATTTTCAATTCAGAGCTCATCGTTGGCACATTGACCTGGGTATCCCAAAGGAACCTCAGTGCACCATGCTCAAGACTAAATGATTTATTTTTCCTTTCCTGTCACTCTCTTATACTGGTCTTGAATTGGTTAGTGGCATTGCCATCAACCCTGTTATTTAAGGTAGAAATCTGAGAGTGATTCTTTGGTCTTTTCTTTGTCTAACTTCCTATATCTTATCAGTCTTTTACCCCTTCTCGTGCCTCATATCACCCCTCACTCCCTCTCCAGTGCTAAACCTTGTGGCAGCCCTACTGCAAAGCTTCAAGCATTGCACCTGGACCATTTTAATCATCTAACTAATTATTGGCCTTATATCTCTATACATCCTCTACACAACCACACTACAATTAAATAATTTTTTGAACTGCAAATTAGGCCCTTTTTATTCCATTGCTTAAAATGATTTTAAAGCGCCTATGTTAGAGATATGCTATACCAGGCCCTTCATTACTGCTGTGGTTTGAATGTGTCCCCCAATATTCATGTGTTGGAAACTTAATTCCAAATGCAACAATGTTGGGAGGCAGGGCATAGTGGGAGGTGTTTAGGTCATGAGGGTAAGACCTAATGTCATTATCACGGGAATGGGTTTGTTATAAAAGTGAGTTTGGGCCCCTCTTGCCCTGCCTTGCTCTCTCTCACCCATGCAATGACTTCCTTCATGTTATGATGCAGCCAGAAGGCCCTCACCAGATGTGGCCCCTCAATCTTGGACTTTCCAGCCTCTAGAATATTAAGCCAAATAAATTTTTGTTCATTATCAATTACCCAATCTGTGGTATTCTGTTATAGCAGCACAAAGTGGACTAAAACAATCACTAATCCAGATATCTCAATTTCTGTACCTTCCTTCAAAACCTGCTGCTATGGACTGAGTAGTGTTCCCCCTAAAATTCATATGTTGAATTCTAGCCCCCAATGTGATGGTATTTGGAGATGGGGCCTTTGGGAGGTAATTATTTCATGAGAGTGGAGCCCTCATCAATGAGATTAAAGCCTTTATAAGAAGGAAGAAAAGAGAGCCCTGCCTTTCTCTCTGCCATGTAAGGACACAGCAAGAAGGTGACTGTCTGCAAACCAGGAAGAGAGCTCTCACCAGGAAATCAGCTGGCACCCAGATCATGGGACTTCCCAGCCTCCAGAACTGTGAGAGAAATAAATTTCTGTTGCTTAAACTACCCTAGTCAATGGTATTTTGTTATGGCAGCCCAAGGTGACTAAGATACCTGCACAACTTTCATATCAACCCTACAGCATCATTAGCTTTTCAAAGTCTTTTTTGACTACACTGTCTCTGCAGTTACTCAGGTAGAAATGGATATGCTCTCCTTTCAGCCCATCAGTATTGGTCAGGTTTTGCTGCAGTAACAAATCCAAATTAGGATCACAAACATTGATCTCTTGCTCACTACATGAAGGCTGAAAGGTAGGCTGCAGCTCTGCTCTGGGCTGTAGGTTGGCTGCAGATTTGCTCCACTTGCCCCTGCATTCCAGGACCCAGGCTGAAGGAGCAGCTGTTCCCTGGGACATATTCTTCTTGTGGCAGATATCAGACATGCAAGTAAAAGGCCTAACCAAGACACATGGTTGCATTTAAAGCTTCTGTTCACTTGTGACATAAAACTTGCCTGCTCATATTTCATTGGCCACAGCAAGTCCCGTGGCCAATCCCAACATCAATGAGAGATTTTCATTATAGCCCTCAGAACCCTTTGTTTATTTATCTTTCTTCTCTAGACTTCAAGCTCCTTAAGGTAGGGTCTGATCTATTCTTTTATACCTTAGCAGCATTTAGTATAGTTGCTGAATAGGCAAATGAATTAATGATTGACCCAATAATTCAAGATGCAGAATGCAGGAAGAATATTGAGTGTGTTGGAGAAGATAATAAGTTCAGCGTCAGCCTCGTAGGCTAACTGTCTTCTCAGCCCTGTCGTGGTGATGGAGCTGTTATTTTCAATGTAGTTACTAAGAGCTAATATGTTCTGAATTCTCTACCATCAACTTAGAATCACTCTTTTGGAAAATGGCTAATAAGCTTAAAACAGCCTGTAATGTTTTGATTGACTGATTACCTTGGTCTTAAATTTTCGCATATCTGAAATATAAATGCTAGTAGTTTTACAGAGTTGGCTTTTTTATTTTCAGAAGCTGGGATTAAGGAAGACTAATTAAGTAGTTGTAAAATATAGATAGCCTCAGAACTTCAGAAGGACAGTGAGGGAGAATAGAACAATAACTGAGCAGAGCTCTTTAGAATCCAAGGGGTCCTTGAAATTCTGAAATTGAAAACTGTTGAGTGTGTACGTATGTGCACTTTTCTAGAGAAATAGACTATAGTTTTGCATCAGATTCTTAAAGGGGTTTATAAATCACAAAAGGTTAAATAAACCCATTGTAACAGAGAGAGAAGACAGAAGAAATGATATTTTTATTTATTCCCAGATGATGGTAATAACAATAATTTACCGAACATCTGTTTTTTTGCTTGTCACTGTTCTGAGCACTTTCACTGATATTCTCATTTAACTTTCAAAACAACTCTGCTATTATCTTTAATTTACAAATGAGAGACTCAGGTTTAGAGAAGACAAATACTGAAAGTTGTTCTGAATTATCTGCCTGGTCAGTGGCCAGAAGAGATGCCCCAACACTGCCCTCTTAACCAGTATGCTGCATTCTGGTTAAGTATGGAATAAGTCCTCAACTTATTTTACTTTACCCTCTGCCTTTCTTAATAATTTTAGTTAAAAAATAGTTTTTAAATTTAGCTCCCGGACAGTCACAGACTGGCCAGCTCTCAGATTTCTGGCAGGGCAACCTATTTGCATGGCATAAATATAACTGAAGACCTAACCAATCACTTAGATACATTTTCATCATTGTGCAATCTTACTAATGGATTGGCCTCCGATTCCAAGAAGAAATGTTGTGATGTCTCACGTGATTGGCAGGCACTTTCCAAGTCCTGATCAACTATTAAATTCTGCTCATTAGGTTAATGAAAAGCAAATTTGTGGTACCCTTGCTGACATAAAGCATTCTAGCAGCAATCAATTTGTATGAGACTTATTTATCAGTTCTTATTGAAGTAGTTGCAAACCCTCAGAAACGGCCTTGCATAGCATGAAAATTCACTTACTTGAGGCTAGCCCTGAAGATCTGTCCCGTTTCCAGAGAGCCTTTTTCAGAGAGGTATTTAAATGAGGACATTAAATTGATTGTACCAACTGCGATGAGTGATAGGCCATACTGTATGTGCACTCGAATGGGTGTCAGGTTTATAGTCTGCCTGAACTTAACTATAAATCAGTGTTAGGCACTTCAGCCAGAGAGTTCAGCTTCCCTGCTCACCTTTCATCTCTGAGTGGTTACTGTGCATATTTGGCATTTACATTTGCAAAGTGTCTTTGTCCTCCAAATGTCAGTGTGGATGCAGGCACATTTTATGATTGCTGCTTCAAAGGTGGAGAAACTGACAGGGCTGTGGAAGGCAGGGGGTGGGGGGAGGGGGTAACTGGGGTGCTGGGGCCCCTTGAAGCAGCCACTGGTGGCCTGGCCTCTGACATTACTGTCCTTGTATATCTCTTCTGTTTTTCTCTCCCCCTTTTTCTCTTCTGTTTTTCACCTTTTATGCTTGCCAATCATACCCCACAAATATGATTTAAATTACAGGAAGCAGCATATAGCAGAGTGCTTAAGAAGGAGCTCTGGAGTCAAACAGACTTTATCCCAGTAGCAGTGACCTTGGGCAATTAACTCAATTTACCTGAATCTCATCTGTAAAATGGGGCTAATAAGACACCCCTTTCAGAATTGTTACAAGAATTTTAATTTAGTTAGATCATATATATATAGAATATCTGTTATAACTTTTGTTACCATCATCAGAAACAAAGCAAATGAGGCAGAATACAATGAAAGGTTTACCTCTATAGTACAGACTATAGGCTATGGCATTTTTATAAAAGGAGAAATTACTGAGGCCTGGAGCAACCTGGGGTGTCTTCTGGGGGGCTGAGGACACTTAATCCAGCTGCAAAGGATGACAGGATTTGGACTAGCAGACAGGAAAGGGAAGGAGCTGTGTAATTGTGGCAATTTGACATGTCTACAAATTCTTTGACACTTCTTTCATAAAAGGAGAGTCTAATTCCCCTCTATGTGAATGTGGGCTGGCCTTGGTACCTTGCTTCTAATGAGTAGAATATGGTAGAAGTGAAACTGAGTGATTCTGGATACTTGGTTATGTTGTTGCCTAACCAGGTTCATTTGCCCGCTGTCCAAGAGGAAGCCCATGCACTGAGACAGCAGAATTTGCAGCAGAGAAAGAGTTTAATTCTGCATAGCACTAAGCAGGGAGATGGGAGGAATTTCTCAAATCTGCCTCCCCAAGAATTTGGGAGACAGGATTTTTAAGGATAGTTTGGCAGGTGAAGGATTGTTAGGTTGGAGCTCAGAGGAATACAAGCAAGCCTGGGGGCATGGCAAAATGCCGTTTATTTTGGGCACCTGGGTGCAGGTGGGTGGAGGCTGAAAAGGGCATCCACCCCAAGAGGGGAAGAGTGGCAAGTTTTATAGAAGGTTTGAATGAAAGTTTGGGGAGGGGGAGTTCTTTCTGGAACAGCCACCAGTTTCTGCCAGCTCCATCCCAGCCTTTGTAATTCAGAGTTATCTTTACAACCTCCCAACCTCTGGAGCCTCTGGGGCCCTTATATGACTTCTTCATCTACCATTCTTTTCTATACATTTTTCAAGTTCCCACCCTAAGCAGGCCCAACAAGGATTAGGCAATTAGGTTTGCTAATTGGCTGGGTTTGGGGCAGAAACATAGGGCTGTAGAAATTGTCTTCTTTGTTGATCAGGTTCTTGGGCAGGGGTCATAAGATCAGTTGAGTCAGTTCCTTGGTCTGGGCTGCCACCCTGGGTCAGTCAGCCAATCCACTGGAATGCAGGACCTGGAAGATATCTCAAAAACTACCTCTAGGTTTTGAAAAGGTGATGTTATCTATGGAGAAAGCTAAGAATCTTTATGACCATCAGCTAATCAGCTATGTGGCTCCAGAGCAGCAGACAGGGGAACAATGGCTAATTATTATCATTATTTTTAGCTAGGCCTGTGCCTTATTTTTAGCTAGACCCTTACCACAGTTCTTGCTTTGCACCCCTTTATTAATTTGTAAGTGTGGTTTCAGTCAGAAGATGTGGTACAGCTTGTCTGTTACTCTATCATCCGTCCATCCATCCATCCATTCATCTAGCTAGTTACCTACTTATATATCTGTCAATTGATTGATTGACTGATTTACATACTACCTAGATTGATTGATCGATTGATCTATCTTTCTATCTATCTATCTATCTGCTTTTAGAGCCCTGAGCCACTTCATATGAATTCAGGCTTCCCTAAAACCACCATGGGACCATGTGGGGAGACTACATGCCCACGGGGCCATGGTAGCTCCAGTCCCAGCTGTTAGAGTCTTCCCAGCACTGGCATCAGATATGTGAGTAAGCCTTCAGATAAGTCAGGTCCCAGCCACTACCTGACAGTAGTTGTGTGAGAAACTATCTTAGTCCATTTTGTGTTGTTATAAAGGAATGCCTGAGCCTGGGTAATTTATAAAGAAAAGAGGTTTATTTGGCTCACGGTTCTGCAGGCTGTACAAGAAGCACGGCACCAGCATCTGCTTCTGATGAGGGCTTCAGGAAGCTTCCAATCGTGGAGGAAGGTGAAGGGGAGCTGGCCTACACAGATCACCCGAGAGAGGAAAAGAGAGAGAGAGAGACAGAGAGGAGGTTCCAGGCTCTTTTTTAAAAAACCAGTTTTCTGGGGAGTTAACAGAGTGAGAACTCACTCACCATCACCCCCACCCCCCACAGGGAAGGCATTAATCTATTCATGAGGGATCTGTGCTTAGGACCCAAACACCACCCAGTAGGCCCCACCTCCAACATTGAGGATCAAGTTTCAAACATGAAGATTGGAGGATCAAATACCCAAACTATAGCAGAGATCCAGAGTGAGAACTGCCTAGCTGAGTCCTGTCAACCACTAGAACCCTCGGAGATAATAGTAAAATGTTTTAAGCTGCAAAATTTGGGAGTAATTTGTTACTCAGCCATAGTAACTGGAACAATAACCAAAGTCATTAGAGCACTTATAAAGCAAAGCAAATTTACAAATTGAATAACAAAGCTGCAAAACCAGTAGTATTCAGTTTAAATAGGTTCATTTATTTTGCCAGATAATGTTGTGTAGTAGCCAAACGATGCTTATGTCGTTCAAAGATGAATGCTACATTGCAAACTTTTGGCAGATTGATACATGCTTGCCGGGTGACGACTTAATTCCTTCGTCATGTGGCTCTGCTCCAACTACCTGGGAGCCATGGCTTACATAGTGTACAGCGAGTCTTGCCTTCACGTAGCGCTAGCATATGAGGACTGAACTCTGATCTTTTTCTTTTGCCCAAATTCCTTTCTAAGGGGGCCTAGGGAGTCACACCTACAAATGATAAAATCTCAGTAAACAGGTTTTTATGATTAGGTTTACTTCCCAACCTGATTCCAGTATAGCATCACGTGAAAGAAGACACTTACTTTAACTCAAACATTCCTTTCCTTTCTGGTCTTTTAGATAAAGCCTAACTCTTTCAGCCAATAGTCAATTAAAAAAGTCTTTAAACCCACCTATAACCTGTAAGCCCCCGCTTCGAGATGGCCCACCTTTTCGGGCCAAGCCAATGTATGCCTTCCATGTATGGATTCATGACTTTACCTGTAATCCCTATCTCCCTAAAATGTATAAAACCAAACTGTAACTCAACCGCAGTGAGTCCACTTGTCAAGGCTTCTTGGGTGTGGCCCCGGGTCATGGTCCTCAAATTTGGCTCTGAATAAACCTCTTTAAAGTTGTTTTACAGAGTTCGGCTTCTTTTCTGATGACACATATCATCCTTGCGTTCTGTTCCTGCCTCTGTTCCTTTCACATCAGCCCACAGCAATTAAAGATGTTTTCCTTGACGCCAACGTGATCCCAAGTACAGACACGAACCCAGGCACTGACATTGAGTGTCAGCACTGAAATACACGGGGTCACCCAAGAAACCCAGATTTTTAAAAACATTCATTTCTTTTTAGATTAACATGAAAATGAAAATGCAAAATTAAAAAAAAACTCTTGTAGGGGATCACCAAGCACACAGAAGGTGCTACAGAGCCTGGTTGGACTGGAAGGGAGGAATGTACACTCAGGTAGGTCTAAACAGAAAGTTTAGCTGAAGTGGGGTGAAGCCATGTTGTGGAGGTGCTGAAAGCCAGAATCTAGAGTCTGAACTGTTAACTTGCAGCCATTATTGGTTCTTGCACAGGGCAGTGACAGGATGAAAGCTCTATTTCAGGATTCATCTCACAGTTGTGTGTATGTGATGAACCAGACAAGGGTTGGGCTGGCGTTGGGAAGGCTAACATTCTCTCCTACTGTACTAAACCCTAGCAGTCAAAAAATCAGTGCTCACCAAGCTCTAACTGAGTATGTGGTACTCTACCAGGCTCTTTGAAAAATATAGTGTAGATTGTGAAGTGGGTTTAGTTTCAGGACCCAGGGATTTATGGTGTTCTTTCTTCCATTCCTGCTTGTCATTGACAAATGATACAACCTTGGTCAAACCATCCATGTCCCAGCACCTCTGAGACTTCATTTATCACACAAGGGATAATGATATATACATTCTAACCATGTTATAAATATTAAATATGTATTATATATTAAACCTTCAAGAAGCTTCAAGCCTTCACAGAATAGAATGAGTTTATACCCTTTAGAGAACACTTTAGTGTTAGATCATACTTATATGAAAACACTTAAACTATTGCAAAAAGAGCTGATACTGTTTCTTTTCTGTTGCACAGATTGTATTGTAACAGCATTGATAGAAATTTTGAAGACCAAAAAAAGTCCTCAGAATTCTGCGGCTACCAATGTCAACTTTTTATTTTCCCTATTTCTTACTAGTTCACGTACATAAATACATTTACAATGCATAGTGCAGATGTATTGTTGTATTTTGTTTTTTATGTAAATATGAGCATTTTCATGTTATTCTACAGTGTTCATAATTATAATTTTATAATAGTCCATCAAGTTGATACAGCACATTGACTTAACTAATCTGTTGTTTGAAGCACATCTATATATGTCACATGTCTCTTTCCTTCCTTCCCTCCTTCCTCCTTCCTTCTTTTATGGAAGGGAGAAAGAAGGCAGATTATAAAGTACCAGGGATGAAATTATTGAGGCAAAGAGAATGAATATTTTTAAGAAATCATTTATTGAGCTCCCTGTCTTTCAAAATTGGAGGGTATTATGTATTTCAGAAATGTCAAACCTTAAAGCATGATTGGAAACTCAGCACAGACATGATCCAATTAGTAGATCCCTTCATTGAAATTCTTAATTTGTGACACTTGGTTTTCTGTGTCTTCATGGCATGGAAGAAAACAGGTTGCTTTCCAAGTCAACTCTGCAGAGTCTTTTGAAGAGTATTGCTTGTACGACAAGTGGGCTATTGTGGCAATCAAAGCTTGTTGACTGAGTTAAGCACAGGAGTGACTGAATCAGCCCTGACAGAGGTAGGACTTAGAGTAAGTACAGTCGTAGTCCCTCAGTGATGTCAGATGGACATCAGTTTGAGAAAATCTTCAATCCCAGTCAAACGAGGTTAAGCTTGTGTATTAATTTGCAGATAGTTCTCTGATTTAGGAATGACCAGAGGTTTATCTGCCTGCTTACATTAATCGTTTAGGGATAGCTGCTGGAAGCCCAGTGGTTTAAGGGGGGATGCCAATCCTTTCCAAGAGCAAGTAAACAAGGTCACCAGGTGCCAAGGAACAAGTTCAGCTGGAGCAATATCATCCCACGCCTCCAAGCTTTTTTTTTTTAACAGTCACATTCTTGAAGATTAGGAGCTGTGATCTGGGACTCACTAAGTCTGAAGCTTTGATGGCTCAAAGTCCCTGAACTCTGTCACAGACTGCTGAATTGCCACCAGGGAATTCAAACGAGATCATGATGCAGCAAATCCTCCTCTGCGTGCCACGGTTCCTGTACTTATTGAACAGTTTTGTAAACAGTATAAATGTTAACCTTGTCTGTTGCGTGCCAAGACTGAGTTAGGCAATACTCAAACAGGAATGACAGTCACTGAAAGCTAGATTTAGTCAGGTAAAAGATAAAAGGATTTCAGTCTTGTTATTTGCTTTTGATGGGCACATGGAAATGTCTGCCTCCAGGAAGAAGCAGACAGGCACATCAGTTCTCGAAATATTTTTGGCTGACTTCAGAATCCCCAAAATACAGAAAACTAGGCCCTACCCACATCAATCGAATTTGAAATTTCTGTGTGTATGGGGGTGGGGGTAGAGGGATTTCTGGGACTTTAAATCCTAACCCAGAATTGAGAATCACTGTTCTCACGTTATTGCAAAAAAGTGTCTGAGACAAGGATTTAAATATTATTAATTCTGATTGTCAACTATATATGCATGTTGTTTAATGTCATCAACATTATGATTATTCATAGAATCCTGCCCCTTCCATTCTTAGCACTAGCTCCTTGTCTGTAGCTCCCAATGTTTGTTTCTCCTTAACTTTCTTCCAAACCACAAAATACAGACAAGCACAACCTATAATCTCATCCACAGCACTATTAATAGATACAGTATCATTTAGTTACCACGAAAATTCTGACTTCTCTTGGGTGAGGGTAAAAGGCACAATCTTTGCCAAATGTGGAGCTCCCATAGCTCAGAGAGGCTGGAAGGGCTTCCGACAAAGCTGACAGGAAGACTGAGAAAATTGTAGCTATTACAGTGGAAGAGACCTTAGTGCCTCTTCACCTCATGAGCAAGGAAACTGAGTACAGAGAGGTTGGTACTTGTTCAAAATCGCACACAGCCTGTGAGTGGGATCGTTGGGTTTGGAACTCAGGTTTCCCAGCTCTCTTCCACCCCATGGAGGGCAGAGGATGTTGCTTTGAGGGAAAACAGAGTGGGCATGCTCTCCCTCTTCAGCCAGAGCAGCTCTGCTGAAATCTGCTTTACATAAGAGGCTTTTTAGAAAGGGTCGAACACCACAGCACACCAGAGCATACCGATGGTTCTGGTTTCAGTCACTGTGTTTTTTGCAGGTTCTGCTAATCCAACAGAGCTTGTTTACAGAGCGTTTAGCAGAGAAGTTTCCAGTTTTAAAAACAGAATCCACACACATACCCCTTTAGAGACTCTACCAAACCCTGCTTCTAGAGATCATTGCTCTCTGTAGCTCAATCCTTGTAACTTACGAAAGGGTCAAAGATCGTTGCATCATGCATATCCTGAAATGTAAAAAGTTAACCTTTTTATGCCTCTGTGCAAGGACGCTTTTCTAGGTTTACAACGAACACTCTTGGTTTTTCACTGTATGACTTCCCCAAAATACTTTTCGCAGATTATGTATAGATATGCAAGTTTCTAACCGCAACCTTTCTGAAAACAAAAACAATTGTAACAGCTTTGTATGTGCGTTTGCAGTGTGCAAAGGTTATGCTGTTTCATTTCTACAACAACCCAGTTATTTATATTAGCTCCATTTTACAGATGAGGGAACCGGGAGGCTGAGTTCTTTGCCTAGATCGAATACCTAATGAGAAGAAGATTTAAACCCACATCCCTCTGATTCCAAAGCTGAGTATCTAACCACTAAGACCAAAGTATGCCCCATTCCATAAATAATTACTATAAATAATTATTTTTTTAATTTGGCTGAGGCATATAAAAATCACTATTTTCTCTTTAGATTATCTTCAAATAGAAGATCTTTTTGCCCCATCCTTTATTTTCTTAAAGAAATAAACACAGTGATTTATTTCAAGAACAGCTAGAATTGCCATGAGCCTACCAAAGATGGAAGTCACACCCAGGGCATAGTAAAGTGGTGAGTTTCCAGAGATATGGGTAGGGGTACCACCAGCATCTGCTACATTGTTTGCTCAATATTATATGCACTGTGCTAGGCATTGCAGCTACAAAGTTGAATAAGACAGGGCTTTCTATCCTGAAAGAACTCACAGCCTAGTGGGGAAGACAGACTCACAAACTGACAATTTCAATATAATATGACAAGCACTCAATTAGCACAATACTCAAGGCACATTTGAGCACAGAGAGAAATCAATAATCTAGACAGTGAGGAAGGGACAGTCAGAGAAGACTGCTGAAGGACATGACCCATGCACTAAGGCTGGAAGGAGGAAGGACAGCTAGCCAGACTGAGAAGGTGGTTGGGGGGCAGGTGGGGAAGGGTATTACAGGCAAAAGAAATAGCACAAAGGATACAGCAAAGTCTGGAAGGACACAGGGGGTGCATGGGAACTGTGAGCAGATCCATGTATTAGAGTGTACAGTGTGAGGTAAGAGGAGATTGTAACTTCACAGGAGGCCTTACATGTTGTGCTATGGAGTTGGGAATTCTTTGTTGACATTGGAAGGCATTTAAAAGTCTTAAGTTTATGAGTGACATAATTAGATTTGCATTTTAGGTTGATCACCCTGACTGGCTATCAGCTGTTTCCTGCTATCACCTGTGATTCTCATACATGTGACAATCTCCAAACAGTGATTATGAGCAGATACTAGCCTGTTTTTTTTTTTCTTATTCAGTAAAGTATGTTAGAAAATACAAATGAGAAGAAGTTATTATAGGGATGTGGTAGGTTGAAAAACTAGCCACAATTCTCCACCCCTGCTTGTGTCCACATCCTTTATAAAGTCACTTTGTTGCTCCCCCCATCCACATATGGGGTCTATTTCCCCCACACTTTGAATGTGGACTGGCGTGGTGTCTTACTTTGGTCATTAGAATGAGGTAAAAATGATGGTGTGCCAGAGCCAGGCCTGGACCTCAAGAGCCATGCTCACTCCTGCTCTCTCTCCCGGGTCCCTGATCCCCATGTGAGCAAGTCCAGCTAGTCTGCTGCAGGGTGAGAGACCATGGCCACCAGCTCCAAGTCAGCCGTGTTGTCCAGCCAGTGTTCCAGATTTGAGAGAGCCCAGCCAGACCACATCAGACCACAGACACATGAGGGAGCCCAGTCAAGAACAGAAGCACCCGGTAGAGCCCAGCCCAAATTTCTGACCTGCCATGAGCTAAGTAAATGGTTGTTTTAAGCCACTAAGTTTGGGGTGGTTGGTTATCCTGCAAAAACTAACTGGTAGATGAGATCATTGTATCTGCTCGAATTTATCAAAAAGTTAATCATTTGCAAGCCTTGACACTTTAACAATGGTGAGTAACAAATTTCTTGAAACATGGTGAGATCTTGCCACACAATGGCAATGCATGATAAAGAGCATTTCTCAAAGTGTGTCCTTGAAACGTTTCTGCTTTGGGGAAGGTGGAGCAGATGCACCATTCCTTATTCTTCTGATAAGTATAGCTAAACCCCCTGGATATTAGATAAAAATCAAATAGGACTCTAAAAAGTAGAGAGAAAAGGCAGACCAGCTGGGGAGTCTGGCACCAGAAGAATGACACAGTAGTAAGTTCCCTGGGGTTTCTTTTTGCCTCGTATGTCCCAGACTTGTAACTGAAGAAGCCAACATTCTGGGAATGCCAAAAGACACAGACAAAAAAGGGTCCCAACACAAACCTGCTCTCTCTAGTCAAAGGGACAGCCCAGCAACACAAGAAACTTTTAGACAGTAATCACTCTACTCCAGCTGGACACCACAGCCCCACCCCCATCCCCACCAGCAAAGGCTGTGTGGGGAGCTTAGACACCTGCCTTTGAGAGGCTGTCATGAGGCACTTCAATGCTCTGCTGGGCTGATGTTAAAGAACACCGAGCAGAAGGCAGGGATTGTCATTCCTGCCGGCTGGTAATGAGCCGCTCCCGCCTCCCCCTGTGCCAGTGGGGACCATGTGGGAGCCTGGACTTCAACCCCACCCTGCAGTAACAAGGTACCTTCTCCCTCCCACTGAGATGGTGTCAGAGGAGGCCTAGTGGAAAGTCAAGACTTTCACCATTGTCAGGAGTAACGAGGCCACCTGCACTAGAGTTGTCAATGGAAACCACATGGAGGCTGGAACTCCCATCTTCTCCAAGCAGTAATGAGGAGCTTACTCTCTGTCAGTGGAAGCTGAGTGGGAAACACGGACTTCCCGCCTCCACCTGGCAGTACTGAGGCAGTGTCCACCCCCATTCCCATGCTGGAACGAGGGCAGAAACAGCCAATAACAGAAGGGTAAACAAGATCCAGTGTCTTACAACATAATACGAGAACATCTAGGTTTCAAAAAGATCACACGCTGAATGAAAAGAACAACACTAAAATGACAGAAATGGTCTGACAAAGATTTTCGATCAGCCATGGTAAAAATGCCTCAGTGAGCAATTACAACCATGGCTGAAACAAATGAAAAAATAGAAAATGTCAGCAGAAAAATACAGTCTCAGCAAAGAAATAAAAGATATAAAGAAGAACCAAATGGAAATTTTAGGACTGAACAATACAATAACCAAAACAAAATGCTCAGTAGATGGGTTCAACAGCAGAATGGAGAAGACAGAGGAACGAATCAGTGAACTGGAATACAGAATAGAAATTGCTCAATCTGAACAGTAAAGGTAAAGTAGGTGGAAAAACAATGAACAGAGCCCTAGGGATCTGTGGAACTATAACAAAAGATAAAATATTTGTATCATCAGAGTCCCTGAAGGACAGGAGAAAGAGAATGGGGCTAACCTAACATGCTCTATGCCAGCCCCTTTGACTGCAAGTTTGATTCCTGCCAGGGGGGTTTGGGCAGGCCCCTGGCCTGTGAGAAGAACAGCGTGACCTACCTTTATGGCATCTTCAGCTGAGGTGATGGCTGCAGCCAGCTCAAAAAGCCAGGCATCTACACTTGTGTGGCCAATTATGTGAACTGGATCAATGACTGGATGCAGTCTCCCAATTGGCCTGTGGCTCATCTCCTGAGACCCCAGAGGAGGGGATCCTGTCTTTTCACCATTTCCTGCCTAGCTGACAATAAAGATGTTTCTGAGAATGGGGCTGGCATGATATCTAAACTAGTATCTAAAATATATAAATAAATATTTATCTATCTATAATAACTCTAGGGAGTCAAGTTAAAAAAAAAAGGAAACACTCCAATTAGAATATGGGTAGAAGACATGAAGAGACATTGCACTAAAGAAGATATACAGATGACAAATAAGCACATAAAAAGATGTTCAACATCATTAGCTATCAGGAAGTAGAAATTAAGACCACAATGAAGAGAGGTTGACTAATGGGTACAAATACACACATAGATAAAAGAAATAATACATGGTGTTTGATAGATCAGTAGGGTGGCTATAGTTAACATTAACCAATTGTACATTTTAGAATAGCTGGAAGAGAATATTTCAAATGTTCCTAATGTAAAGCACAATAAATATTTAAGATAATAAATATCCCAATTACCCTGAGGTTATATGAATGTATCAAATTATCACAGGTACCTCGAAAATATGTATCAATAATAAATAAATAACAAAACAAAAGAAACAAAAAAACTCCACAATGAATCACCCATACAAACCTATCAGAATGTCTAAAATAAAAAATAGTGACAACACCAAATGCTGGTGAGGTTGTGGAGAGACTAGGTCACTCATACATTGCTAGTGAGAATGTAAAATGGTACAGACACTCTGGGAAAAAGTTTGGTTTAAAGAGGGGTTAGGGTGGAAGGGAAGTGGGTGTGGTGTGGCTATAAAAGTTCAGCCTAATATATCCTTATGGTGATGGAAATGTTCTATATCTTAATTGTATTAGTACCCACTCACACACACACCCACGCTCACTTAGATGGGGACCATGTAGACGCACCGATTAGCCTAATGCGCACAGCTTTGGGCCGTGGGAGGAAACTGGAGGACCCAGAGAAAACCCACACAGACATGGGGAGAACTCCACACACACAGTGGCCCCCACGCAGTGGCCTCAGCTGGGAACTGATTTTTTTCTCATCGACGTTGTAATGAAAGGATGTGGAAAGAAACGATTAATCTGTTGTAGACCTTTGTCCATATCAAACATTATTTAGATCTTTTAAAAAATTGCCCAAGATATTGAGCGTGTAACAGATTATTTAGTGGATGGGTGTCTAGGAGGCATCTCAAACCTAAATTGTCCACACATGTCTTGTTTTCTTCTGCCAAATTTGTTTTTCTCCCAGTCTTTAGCAACTCAGGAAAAGGTGCTGCCATTAACCATTTGCTTAACTTCCAAACTACAGGTTGATCTTGCTTCTTCACTTCTGTTTTAGTCAGTTTGGGCAGCTACAAGTAAATACCATAGACTGAGCGGCTTAGAAACAAGAGAAATGTATTTCCTCACAATTCTGGAGGCTGGAGTTCCGAGATCAGGGTGTCAGTATGGTCAGTTCTAGTGAGGGTACTCTTGGGTCACAGGCTGTCAACTTCTTGTCGTATCCTCATGTGGTGGGAAGAGGACTAGGGAGCTCTCTGTGGTCCCTTTTATAAAGGCACTAATCCCATTCCTGAAGGCTCCACTTTCCTGAGCTAATCACCTCCCACAGGTCCCACCTCCTAATACCACCACATTGGAGGTTAGGATTTCAACATGGATATTGAGGAGACACAAACATTCAGACCATAACAACTTTCCAACACTTCTGACCCTTTCTGGTATCAGCTCTGCTCCCAAAATATATTCTGGAGTGGAGTCCATCCACTTCTTTCTATCTGCATTATAACCCCATTAGTCCATGCCAAGCCAAATGCATCTGGGCTGACACAATTTTCCTTCTCACCGGTCTCCCTGCGTTCATTTCTGCCCCTTATAACCGGTTTTCTCTCTGGCAACCCAAGTGATCTTTTACAAATGTAGATCAGATCACTTCAGGCCTGTCAATGGCTTTCCACCACACTTAGTATGGAATCTAAACTCCTCACATCGGCGTCAAGGTTCTACCTGATCTGACCCTGCTGACTTCTCCGACTTCATTTTCCTCATCACACCCACTTCCGGAGTCTTCTTACTGGTGCCAAGCTCGTGTCCGGCATGGGGCCTTTGTCCAGCTCATTCCTCTGTCTGGAACACTTTTCCTCCAGATCTTTCTGTTATTCACGTCTTAGCCCAAATACCACCTCTTCATTAATTACCTTCACTAACTACCCAAATTAAAGCCGCTCTCTATCGCTTCACCCCATTTGGTTCATAGCACTTACAATTCTGCAATAGTGTTTTCTTTATCTGCTTAGTGTCTATCTCCCCTAACTAGGATGTGAGCCCATGGAGCAGGAGTCTGGTCTGTCTTGTGTCCTACACCCCTAGAGTCATGCCTGGCAGATAAAATATGGATTGAATGAACATATAGTTAATCATATAAATTATAGATATTCTCTTATTGATCTGTTGAGTAATAAGCACTGTCAATTACACATATATTCTAAAAAGCATTTTCAAGCACTACTAGATTATTTTGGGGATGAAATGTATTAATATTTAAAAGCAAGTGACTGTTTTACTTTTAATAAGTGCTCCTGCTTGGTCATGAGAGGATTCCACTAAGTGCAACAGGGTAACAGATAACAGGGAAACCAACAGTGTGGGACGGGGATGGCAGCTAAGGTAAGCCCAGGGCAGGGACTGGGAAGTCTCCGAGACAAGGAGGAGGATGATCCAGTCAGGCAGCTAATGACCACCAACAGGAGTGTGTGGTCAGTGTGCAAAGCACAGCAAAGGGTGAGGTAGGAATGGGTGGTGACTTCAGGAACAGCTGGCTGTGAATTGCAGGCTCCAGGCAATTTAATAAGTTGCAGATAGAACTCTGGTGCAGGGAGAAATCGCAAGACAGGCAGAGCCCCAAACGAGTAGGAAGTGGAGTGAGAGACAGGTTATTAAAATGGGAACTCAGACTCAATGACAAGGAGGTCTCTGTAATTAGAGCTAATGCACAAGATGGAGCCTGAGTCTGGAGAAAAATGGTGATGTCCTCCTTTGTGCCCAGGGGTCCCCAGCCAAGTTGGATTGCAGCCAGCGTGTGTGACTAGAAACAGAGCCTAGGCTAGAAGCCTTTCTGTCCTCCTGCCTGAGGTCTGTGTGGATCCTGGAGCAGTGTTCTCAGCTGTGACAGCAAACTGGGATCCTGTGAGGAACTGGAAGGACATAAGGAAGCCTGAGCCCTACACCTGCGGGTTCTGATGTAATTGGCCCCAGGTGCAGGCAGGGCTTCCGGGATTTTTAAAAGCTGCCTGGTGGGTCTAAAGTACCAGGCTGAGAACCTTGGCCCTAGAGACCCAGGCTGAACTGAACCACAGATGCAGGGGTCCATGGTGTCATTCTGATGGGTGACCAGGCAGTCTGATAAATTGTATTCCAGCACAAATGGCTTTCACTTGTCTTGACATTATCAGACATTAAAATTTCACCCAGCTTTTCTTTCATTATTTGTAAGATGATTTTTACTCTTCTTTCCTGTGGTAGAAGAAGAGACTCTTAAATTCAGGGTTGTGGCTTAGGGCCAATATGGGGCACTAATTATTTTGCTTGAAGCAATATTGCTTTTAGTGATTTAAAAAGCAGGCTCTAGAATCAGACCTAAGTAAAAATCCCAGCTTGGCCACTTCTTAAATCTGTAAATGAGAAGTGAGGTTGATAGTAGCAACTACCTATCTGATGAGGTCTTTGCAAGGATTAAATGAGCATCTTTATGTGACGTGCATATCCTGGTAACTAGCATATAATAAAATACTCAATTATTACCTCCACATCTTACTACTAATTCTCTTAGCGGAAACCTTTCATTAAAAATTGCAGCTTTCATTTTTTAGGCTCACACTATCATTTAGGTAACTTAATATACATTTTCACAACATTTGTGTTCTATATTTTTCTATTAATTAAAGTTCTTTTGATTGTGAACAGCAGACACCAAATTTGGCTTCCTTGGGGGTGGGGAACAAATTGTTGGGGAGGATTCATGGTACATAATGATGATAAAGCCAGGAACCATTCAGAGCGGCTCTAAATGGGAAGACAAATCTCAAAGTTTTCCAGCCTCTTCCAAATTTCACATCTCTGTAATTTGTTTGATCCATCTGTAGAGCAATCTACAGGGAACAAGGATGCTGAGATGATACATTAATTTCCTATTGCTGCATAACAAATTACCACAAATTTAACAGTTAAAAATGCCTATTTATTATAAGCTCATTCCATGGGAGGGGAGTCTGGGGATGGTTTAACTGTGTCCTCTGCTCAGGGTCTTACCAGGCTGAGTTCTTGTCTGGAGGTGCACAGGGAAAATCCATTTTAAGCCCCTTCAGGTTGTTGGCAGAGTTCAATTCCTTGTGGTTGTAGGACAAAAGTCCCATTTTCTTGCTGACTGGGAGCTGAAGGTTGCTCTCCACTCTTTGAGACCACCCTCGGGTCCTAACCATGTGGCTCTCTCAAAACACAGCCATGTCTTTCCTCAAAGCTATCAGGAGACACTCTCTGGCCTACTGCAATGGGGTCTTCTGTAAAGTAACGTAATCACGGAAGTGACTATCCCATCATATTTGCAGGTGCTGCCTACATTCAAGGAGGGGGAATTATAGGGGGCATGTACACCAGGAGATAGGGATCTTGGGGAACTGCACTGAGTTGAATAGTGCTGTCCCCAAATTCATGTCCTCACGGAACCTGTGAATGTGACCTTATTTGGAAATAGGGTCTTTGCTGATGTAATCAAATTAAGATGAGGTCATACTGGATTGCGGATGGGGGTAGGGCTAAATCCAATGACTTATAAAAAGAGGGAAATTTGGACACAGACAGGGAAGAAGGCCACATGAAGGTGGAAGCAGAGATTGGAGTTATGCTGCAACAAGCCAAGCGATGCCCAGGATGCTGGCAACTCGAAGCTAGAAGCAGCAAGGAAGGACTCTTCTGTAGAGCATTTGGAGGGAGCATGGCCCTGTGGATAGCTTGTATTCAGATTTCTAGCCTCCAGATCTGTGAGAGAGTAAATTTCTGTTGTTTTAAGCCAGCCGGTTTGTGACACTTTGTTACAGCAGCCCTAGGAAACTAATCCAGGGCCCACTTAGAATTCTTCCTGTCTCAGACGACTATGAGAATGGAGCCGAGGGAACGAGAGGAAGGATTCCCAGGGCAGGCAAGATCTTGATGAGCACAGACCATACGTCGGATTTCCTCCACTGTCCAAATTTTGGTTTTGCATGATTTTAATTTTTTTCTTTTTTTTAGGAAAAAAATCATACTTATTCAACAGTTGTGAGCACAACAGTTGCACAACAGACTCCTGCATACCCTTCACCTAGATTTATCAACTATTATTTTTTGTATGGTTTTCTGTCAGAAACTGTGGAAAGGACATTGAATTGAAGTTAAAGTATTCACCATCACTGGCTTTGTGATTTTAGAAATGTTTATTTTTAAATACTGTGGGCTTTCATTTAATCATGTACAAAATGGGACTGGCAATGTCCTTTCACAGAGCTAGTTGAGACCAGGGCAAGGCAGGCCCGGGAGGTACCCAGCAGAGAGACTGGCACACATGGGTGCCTAATGCACAGGTGTTTTTCAATGCTTTACATTGATTTTCCTGATTTTTTGAACAAAATTTTCTGCAACCTACTTCATTTGATAAGGTTGCCTCCTTCAGCATTCCTTTTACTCTGTCAATCCCAAGTATCTCCAGGTTTCAGCTGCCTCTGGGGGATGAATGGGACCATATTCCCACGCATACCTACCTCTTGCTGGCCCAGCACCTCCACGTGCTCATGCGGCTCCTCCACTCCCTTGATGAGCCAGCCCCTTGCCCCTCCCACCCAATACAACTGGGTGTCCCATACAAGGTGTTCCTCATGTGTGCTATGGCCATGGTGACCCTGTGACACTGCTCGACCTCACCACTCTTCTTCCCATCCCACAGGAGTGACTGTCCTCTCTGTCTGTGGCCATTGTACTCAGCTGGTCACTCTACGTGCTGCCCCACCAGCCACAGTGCACGTGCCATTGCTCTGGGCTGCTCCACTGGACACAACTGTCTGCTTTTACAGTGGCCAAGTGCCAAGGTCACACAGTGATCTATAGGAATGTGGGGGAAAGTGGGACCCTCCTAAAGCAGGGCCATCTGTGCCTACTGCCCTTGATGGTTTAGAGGAGCAACACTTGGTGTTTTCACTCACAGCTTTCTTCTCCCCAGACTCAGACATGGCTCTGACGGTGAGGCTGGGTAGATTCCAGTAACAGTTATTGTCTTGGATTAGGAGTCCTCACCCCACTTCAATGGCTAGTTAAACATCAAAGTGCTTGGTCTCTTCTTTCCTAGGCTGGGTTTTCTCTAAATGGGCTCTTCAAACTTCCCCTCTCCCCAGATTCCGTGTCCCCTGCACCTGGCCTTCAGGAGTGTCCAGATGTCTCTGCATGTCAGCAATGAGCAGAACTAGAGCTGTTCCCTTGGCAACCATGTCAATGGGCCTTGTGACACCCGTGTATCCCCCTAGCTCAATGGATGTGCCCAGAAAGGTCTGAACCCCACAGTGAACAGAAGGCTCAAGTCAAGATCTTTGCTGAGTCTATATTAAAGCATCTTTTAAATCCTTTCCTTCTCTTCTTTTCCCATCTTCTCTTTTTTCTTTCTTTTCATATCTTTATCAAAATTGTAATTCAAAGGATATGTCCTTCCGAGTTTTCTTTCTTTTTATCAAAGGAAGAATTTCAGAATGGTCATAAGAAAAATAAAGGTAGTAACAAAAAATAATCAACCACGAAATCTATTTACTTTAATTGAATTTATCATGTCAGTACTGATTAAAAAATGTTATAGTTGAATAGATACAGGGAGGAAAATAAATTTTTCTTTCATATAGTTTAAAATTTTCAGTGGCACAGGAGTTTCATCTACCATTTGAAATGTCCCACATGGGGCATATTCAAAGTCTAAAACTCCAACAGCAATGTAATTTAGTACTTAAGAAAAAGAACTATGTGTCAGAATACAGCATTATTGCCAGAGGAACATTCCAAACAGATAAAAGTCAGGGTAAAGATAAAATAACCATTTCAATGGAACAAACAGTGAAAGATTTTAGTTCAACAGCTCTTTGGTGAGTGGCCCTTCCTGGGTCAGCTACTAGGTTCTAGTACTTAAGTGTCAGAGATGCTCAGGCTTCTCAAATTTGTTTTTTGATTTTGCTTTTAAAAACTGTTGACACAGAGAGAAAAGAAAATGCAATGCTTCCAATTCATTAGTGAAATATTTTGCGCCAATTACGGGATAATCAGAAAACAAGGTTCCGCCTCCATGGAAGGACTTCTGAATTGTTTACATGAAAGAAAGGTACTCAGCTGGCATTATTTTAAAAATAGAATTTTATTGCATGTTGTAGTGTTGTCAATGCCAGATTAACCATACCTGTCACCTTTAGTCTGTAAATCAAGGAGTGAGTAGAATCTAGTTGCTGTTAAGTGAGGGACACTGTGTCGTTGTTTTTTTTAAAACCCACCTAAAATCTGTGAAGATTCTTTTTGCATATGGGATTTGACAGCATCACAAAGGGCACTGTGCGCATGCTCAGTGGATGGCCCATGGGAGCCGATTAAAGCTGGGAAAAGAGGGAAACAATGATTAACTTATACAAGCCGGGAATTAATTATCTCCATCCAACACATTTAGTATCAAAGCGAGCCGATCTCATTCACTGTCACACACTGCAGAGCGAGGACACAGATGATGGTTCCATGGCAAACATCCTTTTTCTGACTAGTCTACCTATGGTTAGGGAAATAATCGAAAGGTGAGTTCAAATACTGAGGCATTTATAGCCTCCAGCTGTTGTTTCTCCTCTGATTCTTTCTGGGCTCAGGAGACACTTCCCTTTACAAATTCCTTTTAACAATGTACAACAGGCAAATATAATCTGAAGTTCTTCTGAACCATCCCACAAACACACAGAAATCCTTGAAAATGCCCCAAATGTGGCTCTTTAATTATCTAGCAGCATGTTGTTTAGTACCAGATGAAAGACCAAAAATCTTTGGATGGAGAAATGTTTTCAGGACTGTGAGCTAAATTGGAAATGCACATTTGTTATGGTTAAACTAAGCTTCACGGCTGGGGCTTTTTTTTTTTTTTTTTTTTTTTTTAAATCAGCCTCATCTTTCCTCTACTGAAAAGAGGGAAATAAAGTCTCCCTGTTTATCTAAGTGTCTTATCTTTCTCAGCAGAAAATAAAGCTAGGCATCATTTTGCCAATTATTTATTTTCCCATTTAAAATAACCACTTCATATCTCCACCAGGTACATTTTTTCTTGTTCACGATGCTAGGGCGAAACCCATAGATTTGCAAGTTGTGATCTGTCCTTCTGAGAGTCCCGTGGAAAAGAAATAAACAAATAAACAACAGCAATGAAAAACGTGCTGTGACATTGAAATTTTATATCCACAGTGAGGGTGTTTGTGGGGTGTTACTCACGTACCTAGTCACCTCTGCAGTCCTGGCGTGTTAGAGCAGGCAGTGGGGGAATCTTCTCTATGGGAGGCTCCTGTGGATCTCCTAGGAGGGAAAAGTATCCAAGATATGTTGGAGCTGCCTTGCAGCCTCAGGACTGAGACCTGTGAATGAGAAGGGAGATGAAAAGGACGATCACTCACCCTTCCTGCAGGACGTGGATGGGCAGGGAGTTTATCCCTGGAGCAGAGTAGAGATGTCAGAACTCAGCCCTGGGCGGTGTAACATTGCGAGAGGCACTATGTTGTTGTCATTTTTGTGTTTCATTTATATAACCTCTGTGCCTAGCCCACTACCCAGCAAATAGTAGGCATTCTGTAAATATTTGTTGAGTTACATTGTATTTTCTTTCCACCCAAATTTTAGGGAACTTGCCTGGGTTTAAAGATGCAAAGGATCCGTGGAAAGCAATGGGACAAATTACAGCTATTATGCTAGGAGCATGTTAAGAAACAAACAAAACAAAACACGCTAAGAAATGTTTTAGTTGAGAAACTAAAACAAAGCATGTATTAGTCAGGATATGTTAGGCAATGCTGTGGTAACAAACAACCATTAAGATCTCAGAGACTTAATGAAAACTTATTTCTAATTCATGGGAAATCCAATGCAGATGTTCCTGGTGAAGTCCTTCTGCTGGATGGCTCTCTTCCAGGTGATGACAGGGGATCCAGTCTCTTTCCTTCTCTTACCTTTGTCATCCCGTATGCCACCATTGTCCTCCACTCTACGCTTTCCAAACAGCTAACCAAGGAGTGAAAAGAGAGCATGAAGAAAGTACACTCACTTTTAAATGTTTTCCCCTAGAATTTATATACCACCCCTGCATCAAAGTTCCATTATTGAGAACTAGTCACACGGCTTCCCCTGATATGAGGAGGCTGGGAAATGTAGTCTAGCCGTGCACCGAGAGAGAAAAAGCCTGCCGTGATGAGAACCTGATCAAAGTACTAATGAGGAGAGTAACCAGACAGGCTCACGGCTGGAGAGGCCGAGCCTCAGTGATAATGTCAGCATGTCAGCAGTCCCCAAGACCAGCGGAGGAACAATGAAGGAATAGCAATAAGCCAGAGACAGATCAAGGTCAGCGCAGTCACACTTAACCGCAGCAGAAGGCCAGCAGAAGTGAAGGCGGTGGGTTGGAGGGTGAAGGTCTGAGCCAGACAATATCTAAGCACCTTGAGGTATTGCTAGGAAAAGAAAGCTACTTAGAGGGGCTGGGTTTAGGCAGGTCTCCTTGTGAGGACCAGATATGTAGACCACTTTCACAGTGAGTTGCTTATTGGTTGTAATCCCTGGGTCCCCTGGAAAGGCGAAATTTACTAGTTACAAGCCATACAATCGCAAACATACACATGTACCTGAACATACCAGTGTCTTTCATTGATTGTGTCCTTACTATTTGCCAGGCACTTTATTTCTATTTATTTCTAATTTTTACAATAGTGCTACAATGTACTATTTTTCTTAGTTTCTGTGAAGAAACTAAAGTTTAGAGAGATTAACTTGTTGCACATTTTGTGAGTGATAAAGCTGGGTTTGAACATGGTGAATCTGACACTAAATCCTTAGCTACGGTGTAGTCGCATCTATATTCATACTCTATAATATATGTGCATATATTTTAAAATGCATATTTTATGAGGGAATGTATCAAATAGCTATTGTTGCATAACAAACTGCCACTAAATATAGCAGCTTAAAAACAACTCTTCGTTATTTTTCACAAGTCTATGGGATGGCTGAGCAGTTCTGTTGATGTGGGCTGAGTTTAACTGATTCCGGCAAGTATCTCTCACTGTCTGATCGGCTGGCAGGTTGGCTGGCAGCTACCTGGTCTGGAATGGCCTCAGCTGGGAAGACCTGGCTGTACTCCATGTGGTCTCTCATCCTTTCCAGCAGGGTAGTCCAGCATTTTCTAAAAGCAGCAACAAGGTTTCAAGAGAGTGGAAGTACACAAGGCCTCTTGAGGACTAGGCTTAGAACCTGCACACCACTGCTTTTGCCATGTTGGCCAAAGAGAGTCACAAGACCAGCCCACACTCAAGAGTGGGGAAATGAATTCACTTCTTGATGGGAGGAGCTGAAAAGTCACTTTGCAAAGAGCTTGGATATGAGGAGGGTTAGAGAATGGGGCCATTTTTGCAATCAACCTGCTACATCTGATATCTTAGATATTTTTCCACTAAAAAAAATGTAGGTAAGAGAAGAAAATGTTTGCTTAAAATGCGGTTTTATTAATTGGGGCAATAGCACATGAATCTTCCAAAATGTATGTTTTGTCTAGTCCCTCTGGTCTAAAACATGCTGAAATGGACAATGTGTTAAATGGATAAATACCTCTTTTATTTAGGGAGGCAGGGCATAAAAATACCCACTTCCAGGCACCAGATCCATCTAAACAGAAAATAGCCTTGCAGTAGATTTTTAAAAAGCAAAACAAAACTGAAAATTTGACTTCCTGTATGCCCTGCAAAGAAGGGTGGGGGTGTGGGGGGAAGCTGTGAATGTGTGATGAGCAGCTGGCTTTTATTTTTAAACACATATTATTGCTACCCAGATTTTTTTCTAGAAAAATGGAAGGCGACTTACTAAGGAATTCTAACACACAGGAATATCATTTCAAGTAGGTGCTAATGAGATTGACATGGTCTTTCCAGGATAAGGTCTTCTCTTTATAAACTTTTAATATTTGTTTAGTCTAAAAAATGGGACAAAGAAATATGCCATGAGTGTTGAAAGGGGAAAAATGCTATAGATTCCTAGTAGGCCTTTAAGAAATGTGTGGAATGCCTGAGCCAGGGTTTTTTCACTATTGCAATAGACTTCTCCTTCAGGGACTACAGCTTGGATTTTCATGAGTATGAGAACCTCCCTGTCATACTCCCACAACACCAAGGACCTTTGTTTGGAAGGAGTAATCCAACACCATCAGTGGTAACTTGGGTGCTACAATTTTATTTTTAGGTCCAAAGTTTAAATAAACTAAAAGTGTAACATGTAGAAAGCCACAGGAAGAGCCAGCCAAATGATCTCCCTTTTCTTCTGAGGTCATTTATAGTAAATCTGGAAATGGTAAAGCAACGGACTCATAATCGAATTGCTTTGTAGGTTTATGGTCAACTTATGGAACTAATTACTATAAAATCTCATCAAAGATGAGAAAAAAAATTATCTACCAGTAATATAATGTGCATGACTAAGCAAGCAGGGCATAAGTGAGTAGTGGTGATTGTGGTGAATAGTAGAATCCTTATCTAAAGGGAACTGATTAAAACTTAAATCAAAAAAACAAAAACATTGTGCAAGCCAAACAAAGCAAATCCGTGGGTTAGATCTGACCTGACCATATCCACTCATGGCCTCTACTCTAGATCAACAGTGGATCAATAGAAAACTAGATGACTCTAATCATAACATCTCTTGTACCAAATCAGCACAAGGATTAAATAACTTCTTCTTTTAACTCCTTTTATACTCTCTCCATTGGAAAGTTGAAGTAATACTATAAAGTTGTATTGCCAATCTCAAGAAGCACATGTGTATGTGATTGTTGACTCTGAGATTTTACCTTAAGTGTTTTCTGGAATTGTTTACACATATTAAGAAATGCAAAAACAAGTATTTGGGGAATAACAAAGACTCTAAACCCAATACATTCTCTTAAAATATATATGAAATTTAGACAAAATTTTATTTTATCTTGTATTATATAAATGGTCTGTAAATAATATACTGTGAGACCTGAATATAGATAGCTGGGACTCAATGTGGCTTAGCTTTTGTATAGTGTCAATGGAAAGAAACAGTGGAAAAGTAGAAAAGAAGTAGACATTTGTCTGTATGATCTCAAGTAAAACAATCATATATATAAAGAAATCTCCTATTTTTTCTACTAGGAAAAAAATCATTAAAAATTGACTAGTATGACTTTTTGAATCATTCTCCACAGTATTCCAGAGTGCATCATGTTTATTTCCATCCAAGTTGTCAGAGAAACAGCATTTCTTGACACCATGTATAATGCCATCACTGGTAATGTCATCCCAAGGATTTAGCACCCATTTGTGAAATATTAGGTCACTTGTTTTTATTTTTATTCATGTTGTTCACGTTTACGTTTGATCTCCATGACATAAGCATGTGCCATTTTGCTTTTGAAAGATCTTTAAAAGGATACTATAGACAATATCACCAATTACAATTATGAGATGATATCCCAGAAATAAACAACTAAATCTGTATTAACTATCTTTGCTCTTTTCTTATTGACTCCATCAGCTGATTATAGAATCATCCCAAACTGGCATTGATTGAGATCACTTTAGGCCCGTGTGCCTTTCCAAAACAGCACCTAGCTGTTCGAAATAAAGTACAGCAAACAATAGTGAGCCCATAATATGAGAAAGTTTGTAGGGGCTTGGTTATGATTCCTCTCTTCTAAAGGATATTTTTGAAAAAAAGAAAAAAACCTCAGTTTATAACAGGCATGTGTGATAATCAAATTGTTCCAACGTTGTTTAGTCATTTAGAAAAGACCAAAGGGATGGAGGTGGGGACAGTCTAACATGATGTCTAACCGAACCTCTACCAATCTTCCCGTCTCCACTCTGCCGCTATTTTCCACACAGGCAGCAGCTGCTCCTCCATAAATGTGTTCCCCCTTCCCAACTCCCCACTACAGAATCCTCACCCCACCTGCACCAGCACAACGTCTCCCACTCACAACAGAGGCTGACAATCTGTTTCTCTCCCATCCTGGCCTTCCCCTCACCTCCAAATGGCTCTTCTACTCCCTCTCCACCCTCCACCCCCACCCTAGAGCCTCGATTTGTGCTTCCCACAAAAACACTCGGGCAAGTGTAGTGTCACTCCAATTATTCTTCTTGGGAAAATCTGTCCGTTATCCGGATTGTGCACCAAAAAGGAAAGTCCAGGGGCTGACAGCCACAAAGCAAGAACCCATCTTGAAAGGCAGAAAGAAGTGAGAAAGACCTTCTGTTAGTTAATCCTTTTTATCTCTGCTATGCTTGAATAGACACATCTTGTCCTGTGTGCCACCCTGTGGAATTACATAATCATGTCAAGGAAGCTACAAGCCCCTACGTGCCAGTAAAAATGTAATACTTGTCAAACACAATGCTAAAATCTTCTCATTTCCCAGTCAGTTTATTGTTCCATTTGATTTGCACATATTTCTTTCAAGAATCTTTTGGCTGGAATTTTTTGGTAGGAAAAGTTCATCTTCTCATGCTACAAAATGTAAGACAAGATGTCAATTGGTTGAAGCTTTACCTTGTATTTACCAAGAGGAGAAAACAATGAAATTTCGTGGCTTTGTTAGATTTTAAGTGGAATGAGAATAATATTTTTGAATTAATCCAGGGAATTTCAACCATAACCTGTTCTGGCAATCTACCTAAATTTAGTGACTTCAGAGAACAATCATTCCTTTGGGTCACACATTTGGACAGGGTTTAACTGGGTTGATTCTTCCACCACAGTGGCTTGGGCTAGGGAAAGTCTGTGGCATTCAGCTGGCAGCTGGGCTTCCCTAGACGATTTATGACAATTTCACTCACACGCCTGGTGTCTTGGTGGGGATGGCTGGAAGGCACTGGGCTCCACTGCACCCCTCTCTTCTCCATATAATCTCAGGACCTTATCATATAGTCTGTCCAGGGTAATTAGAGTTTTTACATGGCAGGGTTCAGGGTTTCAAGAGTGAGTCTTCCAAAAGACAGAAAGAAGAATCTGCCAGTCTCTTAAGGACTGAACCAGAAATGTACACATTGTCACTTCTACTATATTCTATTGGTTAAAGCAGTCATGAGCTCAACCAGATTTAACGTAAAGATTCATAGAGCTACAATTTGAGGTCAAGAATGTGAAAATACTTGTGGCTACCTCTAATCAACTACACTTCCTCATCAAGATCTATGCCTGGAAGACTCAGATCGTGTGGTTTTTTCCATAGCAGGGGCTGGCAAGCTGTGACCCACAAACCAAATCCAGCCCTCCACCTGTTTTTGCAAACAAAGCTTTATTGGAACACAGTCACACTATTCATTTATATATTGTCTATGGCTGTTTTTATGCTACAACAGCAGAGTAGAGCAGCTGTTCCAGAGGCCATATGGACCACAAAGATTAAAATATTTACTATATGGCCCTTTATAAAAAAAAAAGCTTGCCAAACCCTATTCTATAGCGTATAGAGGACCCAGGTTATGACAGAAATAGTAGAAAAACACCCCTTCCAGCCCTGGTAAACTACAAGCAGAAGAGAAAAGGGAGGAGCTCAGATTGTATCTATCTCCTTCCACCAGGGGATCTATAGCAAAAACACCCAGATATAGGGGAATCTGAAGTCACCAAGGGTAAAGGGCTAGTGGCATGCTCTTCTGGCTGTCCTGGGGAAGAGGAGGGGATGGCAAGCCTCTAGGAGAAGACCTGTGTTCAGGTACCACCGACGTGGCAGGGTACCATACTGCAGCAGGTGAGCTGGGGCAGCACTCCTGTGTGGGCCCTGCTGGGGGCTGAAAGGCCCCTTGAGCTTTGGCAAATAGGAGCCTAGAGGTGGACAGTCCTGGGGAATAGCTTGGAGAATTTATGACTGGGGCAAATGTCTGCAGCCACACATACCCTTATGGTCATCAATCCAGGGACTGGACCAGAGGTCTCACTCCCCAGCAGAACAGTGAGAGTATGAAGTTCCCCATGTGGATACAGGCCCTGGTACGCATTCCATTGTACTTGCCTACCCTCCCCAAGAAGAGCAGGAGGAAGAGAAAGCTGAGTCATTTAAGAAAGGTGGCTTACACTGAAAGAGACTGTGTTGCCATAAATTGTGGCAAATTCAAATTTTGCATCTGAATGCCCCCTCCCAACTAATCAATAAGGTAGGCCTAAAGAATGTCAGATTATTTATAGAAAATAGATAAACTGCATTTTTTACACACCTGAGTATAGAATATAAATATTAGACCCTGTTAGTATGAGATTATATGAGTTTCTTATATTCTTTTAAGTTAAATCTATATTATAAAGGTCTTAACATTATTGCCAGGTCTTAATATCAAACTTCTAATAGGATAGAATGAATCCCCTTCTTGAGAAATGGAGGACATTCCTGTGGTAGGTCACAAAGTGCAATATGTGAGCAGTTTGGCCTAGTTCCACTGTAGTTTGGATTGATAATGACCTTGGGCAATGCAGTGTAATATAATGTTGACAGGAATCCATTGAGGCCAGGTTCCTACCAAGAAAGTAACAGTGGAGATAATGCAAATGACTCCCTAGCAAAGTTTCTGCTTCTACCCCAACAACAATAGTTGTTTAACATGATAAAGGGTGCAGGGCACTTGTTTGCTAATGAAGAAATCATTGGCTGTTGGAAAACACTGCTGGAGGAGTAACTTTTAGCTGGTGAGTTCAAGCCAGGTGGCAGTGTGATTTATCTCTAGCTGGGGCCCTGGCATAGTTGGCAGAAACTGCCTGAAGATTTAGGCAAAGGGGCTCCTAGGTTTGAAAATAAGGTCAACCCTTCTCCGGGGAGCCAAATGGGTTCTTGGTAGGCATAGACAAAGCCACCTAGGACAACTTAGCTGTTAGCAGACAAAGGATCTACCAAAATTCAAGGTAGGTTACCTATCACTGTGTAACAAACCAGCCCAAAACTTAGTGGCTCAAAACAACACCAATTTTACTATCTCTCATGATGCCATGAGCTGGTGGAGCTCAACTGGGTGGTTCTTCTGCTCCATGTGATGTCATTTGAAGCCATAGTCATCTGAGGCTCATCTGATTTTGGAAAATGCAAGATGGTGCTTGAGCCTCAGTGGAGGCTGTTGTTCAGAGCACCTAGATTCTTCCCGACATAGTCTCTCTGTGTGGCTAGGGTCTGTCAAAGCATGGCAGCTGTATTCCAAGAAGAAAGAAGTGGAAATTTGCAGTCCTCTCAAGGACTTGAAGTCACAGAATTTTACATCTGCCACGTTTTATTGGTCAAAGAAATCACAGGGCCAGCCCAGATTCAAGGAGAGGGGAAATAAGGCCTACCTTTTGACATGAGGCATGGCATAGGCATACAGAGAGGAGAGAGTTAATTGGGGGCTATATTAATCAGGGTTTTCCAGAGAAACAGAACCAATAGGATAGATTCCTATCCTATTCTATTGATATTGGGTAAGTTCCTATCCTATTCTATCCTATCCTATCCAGAACCAATAGGGTAAGTTCCTGGTTCTCTAGAGAATCAAAACCAATAGAGTAGAGAGAGATAGTTGGGGGTTAGATAGAATGTATTTTAAGGAATTGGCTCGTGCAATTGTGGAAGCTAAGCGCAAAATTTGCGGAATAGGCCAGCAGGCTGGAAACCCAGGGAAGAAGTGCAGTTTGAACTCATGGGCAGTCTGCTGGCAGGTTTTCTCCTTGCTTGGGGGAGGTCAGTCTTTTTCTATTAAGGCCTTCAACTAATTGGATGAGGCCCACATACATTAATGGAGGGCAATCTGCTTTACTCAAAGTCCACTGGTTTAAATGTTAACCTCATCCATAGAAAACACCCTCATAGAAACATCCAGAATAATGTTTAACCAAATATCTGGGCACCATGATGCAGCCAAGTTGACACATAAAATTAATCATGGAGGGGCCAAACTTGGAGGCTAGCCGGCCATGTCAGGCCAAGGCTTGTTCTGTCCATATCCCTTCTGGTCACTCGTCTCCTCCCATGCTACTGCTCTGTATCATCCTTTCTCTCCTTTTATTCCTTTTGGACTTCAGGCTTCCACCTGCAGGGTTCTCCTCTCTGCCTCAGCCTCCTGTTCTGGGGCTCTCTCTTCTACTTTTATTTTCCATGGGCAGCATGGTTAATGAAATATTTTCCAGCTTGGCCATCACTAGGGATGCCTCATTTGTTTGGCACTCAGGGAATGAAGTATTCTAGAGACTGTCCTGAGTGAGGCAGAGAGGACACCAGGCTCAGGCACAGGCCACCCAGGGCTGCAGGACCTGCCTGGTGACTCCCCCTTCAGGTCACGAGCTTCCCCCCCACTGTTTTTCAGATTGAGCCTTCTAGAACTTTAGTCTATATATCCATTGGAAAAGACTACAGGAATGTGAGGCTCTCTCTTTCCTCCCAGCACCATATGTGCTCTGCAACAGTGGCCATCTGGAGACAGTGTTGTCTTTTTTGTTTTGCTTTGTTTTTAAAAAGCAGAAATCTCTGAGTCGATAGAAGGAGAGAGTAGCACCTTGTCCAAGCAGTAGGAAAAGATGTAGAAAAGATGTTTTTAACAGGTAGAACTTGTAGGGTTCTGGTCAAATCTTTGTGAGTAAATAACTCCCAGCTGTGTTTATGTGGGAGTATGGGTTACCCTCCGAGCTTGGTGGAAGACATCTCACAAAACTTGTATTTCACACCTTTCACCTGGTTCCTAGCTGTGGGATGAATGTAAAGCTAGTATATCTCTTTTTATAATCTCTGTAAGCTGTTTCAATGAGAACATTTTGTCTCAGAGAGGTCCTTTTATTTGAATTTTTCTTTTTTCCTGGGAATGATTATTAAAACAGACACACATGCGTGCGCCTACACACACACACACACCTACACACACACACACATACACACACACACTCTCTCTCTCTCAAGGAATTGTTGAAGAGAAAGAACACTTTGAACTAACAACCAGAAGAGTAAACATTATCTCAGGTATCTGAGAGAATGTTAACATGTCATAAAAACCCAGAGTCAGAAAAACTGGGTTAAAAAATACATATGGGCATCTCTACAAATATGTATGTAAATGCATAGAAAAAGTTCTAGAAGTGTAACTACCCAATATAACTGTGGTTACATTGGGAGAGGGATGATATTAGGATGGTGAAGGGGGCATTTCACATTGTATTTTACATATTTCTGTGTTGTTTTAATATCATATACCAAGCAAAGATTCATCTATTTCTTTAATTTTTAAAAATTGTGAAATGGGGCATGTATTAGTTTCCTAGGGTTGCCATAACAAAGTATCACAAACTGGGCGGCTTAAACAACAGAATTGTATTGTCTCATAGTTCTGGAGGCTAGAAGTCCAAGATCAAGGTGTCTGCAGGGTTGGTTCCTTATGAGTGCTTTGAGAATCTGTTCCACACCTCTCCTCCAGCTTCTGGGGGTTCACTAGCAATTTTGTTATTCCTTGGCTTGCGGAAGCATCAGTCTGATCTGCTTTTATTTTCATATGGCTTTCTCCCTGTGTGTGTGTCTGTGTCTGAATTTTCCCTTTGTATAAGGACACCAATCATATTGGATTAGGGGCCCGCCCTACTCCAGTCTGACGCCACCTCAACTAATTACATCTGCAACAACACTCTTTCCGAATAAGGTCACATTCTGAGGTACTGGAGGCTAGGATTTTGAAATATGAATATTTGAGGGGACACAATTCAACCCTTAACAGAGCATCAAAACAAAAATGAGTGTCTTATATTACTTTTAATTAAAAACAATTGTTGCTGGATGTGGTAGCTCATGCCTGTAATCCTAGCACTTTGGGAGGCCAAGGCAGAAGGATTGCTTGAGGCCAGGAGTTTGAGACCAGCTTCAGCAACATTGTAAGACCCCATCTATAAAGCAAACAAACAAACAAACAAAATAGCCAGATGTGGTAGTGCACACCTGCAGGAGGATTGCTTGAGCCCAGGAGCATGAGGTTGCAGGGAGCTATGATGATGCCATTGCACTCTAGCCCAGGCAATACAGCAAGACTTTGTCTCAAAAAAAAAAGAAAAAAATCAAAAAACAACTTTTAAAACAATTGTGGGCAGCACCCTGCTGTGCATGAGCTCTAGCAGGACCATGGAGGGGTCATTATCTTCTCTATGCTTCAGTTCTGCATCTGTAAAATGGGGCCGCAGTCTCTGTATCTTCCTTTGGAGTTGTGGTGAGGGTCAAATGATATAATGTGTGCAAGAGAGCCTTATCCTGTGCAAAGAGCTATGTGAAGGTGAGTTTATGGAAGTTTGGGTATGGGAGCTCAGCTGCCTACACACTGCAATTGAAGATGAGGTGTCCAGCCTTGGGAGGTGTGCACCTGGCACAGTAAGGATAAGCAGACCCTAACTGCCAGCCCTTGTGATCAAGAGGTGACAGGTGTCACATCCAACTTTCTCTTAACACTGTAAGGTGCCATTGTAAGTTGAACCTGTGGGAAGGGATATCAGGCTAAAATTTGTAATTTTTAAGGCTTTAATTCAGTGCACAGAATAACAGTTTTCATTTGAACCAATCTTTTATTATTTTCTGAGCTTCACAGTGTAGTTAAGGGGAAGCACAAAAGTCAAGGAGAAATAGATTTGTGACCTTGGCTTAGAGGAATATTCCTCATCTTATTTAGGTCACAAATTCTTTGAAGAATCTGATTTAAAGACAAACAAACAAACAAAAAAATAAAAAGCCGTGAATGCTTACCTCAGAAAAAGGCACCTAGACAGTTTTGCAGATAATTTCTGGGCGTTCATGAACCTCAGGTTCAGAATCTCTGACTTGAATAAAAGTTCTTAAGATAGTAGGAGGCACTTGAGTACACAAAGAAGGCATAAGAAAGGAAATACTTTGGGAGAAGTCAGATTCTTTCTAGTTCAATTAAAAGAAAATTCTTCCTCATTCTCAGTAAAAGAGAATGGCAAACGCTTTCTATACAGCCCATCACTGCGTAACTCCTTGGGTGTCCTGGGAGCACTCTCCTTTTTGACCTTGAACTGAGGTGGTCCTGGAAGCACCCTGCCAGATGACTTTTCGTTAACTCCTCATGATGGGCACTGATGGTCAAACAGCGATGCTGTCCCTTTGGCCTTTGCTGCAGCGAGGAGGTACCCAGCAGGGCAACAGCAGCCTTTTTGAGTCTCAGAAGCTCAGTTTCTGCAGATCTAGGGGAATATCTGACAACGTAAGAGTGTGGCTTCCTGTGAGGGAGCCTGCAGAGCCCCCAGCGCACAGGGTTGTGCCGCTGAGCGGGGAGAGAGGAGTGCTTAGAAGCTGGGGGTCCCTGAGGTAGAAGACTCAAGGCCCTGATTCTCTCCCCACTGGGGTGGGGAAATAAAACCATCAAATGGGTTAAGGGAGCTGGCGACAGGGCATATTTGCACCCTTGCTCCCAGGGACGACTACTTTAAGAGCTGGGTCTGAGCTCCCTGGGCCTCAGCACAATATGATATGGGAGGGGTAGAACATTTCCTACGCACCAAAGAGTAACCCAGAGATGGCGAAGGTCTTACGCAGATCTGCAGGATTTCCTGTCCCTGAGGGCAGCCCAGAAGCAGCAAATGTTTCTTGAGAGGCTGTGAGGACATAGGAGGAGCTCAGGGCGAGCTGGACCTGCCAGGGCCTTGTGGCACTGCCAACTACATGGGCCGATGGGCGTCGGACGGTCAGAGGGGCCTTGTCAATCTGTACACCTTCTCCTTCTCATCCCCCATCTCCAGCTCAGAGGCAACCCTGTGTGTATGGAATGACCGAGAACGGAAACTCCAAACAGAAACAGACATTGAGTTTAGCTGCTTTTTAAAATGAAGCCTCATTCCTTGCCCTCCCAAGATTGTGGCACTTTGATCCTGCTACATTTTCCTGGTGACTTATACTAAGGAAAAATTTTTATTGCTTGGACCCAGGGCATCTTGCTGTTTGCAAATTTATATAAATTAATCTCAATTATATTTGTTACTGAGTGAGATGTCAGCAACCTGGGTATTCGTATTCTTCCATATTTCTGGGGTTACTTTTTTCTGTAATATTGAACTACATGGCTTGAGCCACCAGCCCATGTAAAGTGAGAAACACACAGTCCCTCCAAACACCCCTGGAAATCCTCAGAGGGCTTGTGTATCTCTGTTTCACAGCGGTTCAGACTTCTTCCTTCCACCACATCCTCAGCCTAAGGTCTGTGCTTCCACAGCTGTGTGAGGGGCTTCTGCTCCATACCCCAACGCCTCACGTCACCAGCCCCCCCGCCCCCCACCCCATAGTACCATAGACACGGGCTGTGTTTGCAGCAGATTTTATTGAAGGCTTGGGGAGATCCAACAGAGACGAGTCACAGCCCAGAAAACAACTTACAACTGAATGTTAGACATTCTCCAAACATTCCCGCCCCCAGGAATGCTTGGCTGGCCCTGGCTTTCTCTCTCCCACCTCCTGCCTCCTGCCATGCCGCTCAGCCTCCCTTGGGCGGCCCAGTCTTCCTTTTCTCTTCCCTATGCAGGGCAAGGGAGCTCTTTCTTTGTTCTGCTTTCTTCTTTGGGATATTTTGCCCTGCAGCCTCATTTTTCAAACCTAAATGGGTGACCAACAACAACAAAGGCCCTCCTTAAGGGGGCTTCTATCATCAGCCTTTGAAATCCCAGTTGTTTTTCTCAAGTACTTCAGTCCTCCAGTGAGAATAAATGGGCACAAGACTTACCCCGACTTGGGGCAGGGGATTCAGGACAGTCACAGCTGGCACCCTCCTGCCCCGCCATCATCGGCTTTTCAGCCACTTCCGAATGGGCTGAGTGAGCAGCAAGACAACACGGCCCGTTGGCCGTTGGGCCACCTCTCGCACTGACTGGGAGGCCGCGGGCCAATCAGTTTTGTAGCACGACCAGCGTTAAGACGATCCAAACAAACGGGCAGCCAGCAGTCTGGACTTTCCACACCTACGAACACAGCCCACGTCCTTCTGCGGGAAGAAAGACATAGCTGAGCTCCCCAACTGTGGAAATGAGAAAAAGAAGAATTAAGAGAGGAGAAATCCTAGATAAAAGATGACTGAAAGTGACAGTCCCACAAAGCAGCGGAGCTGCCTGGAATACTAAAAGCAAAAAACAAATCAGCAATAATTACTCACATAAAAATGGTACCTTTATTCTTGGCTCAGGTTGCACATCTTACATGTTGCACTCTAGCAGTTTCGCTAGAAGGAATTCACTTAGGCAAAATTGAATATGCCTGAGTAAATACCTGTAAAATCACCTTGTTTAATTTTAAGAATGTTCTTAGTTAAGGGAGAAAACAAGGTTAAGGGAATATTGGTACAGTCTTTATTACATTCTGGAACAGCTAGGATAGAATTGACCAGAAGTCACCCATCCCCCACCCTCCCACCAGACAGGGTTGCACGTGTGGACAGACAGCCTGATTGTTGAGTAAGTGTGCAGGCCACCTGCTTCAAGTAGCTCCTTCATCAGCAGCCTACAGGACCTGCAATGATCAATTCTCCTCAACCAGAATGAACTGAGCCCCCACAGTGTGGGGAGACCCTTTCAAGAATGTGAATGACCTGAAGACACAGTTCCTGCACCGAGATGATTCATCACTTACTTCCTTTGGGAGTTGACTCCTACTTCCCTAAAGGCCTATTTTACAAAGTATACATATAAACATACATTTCCATCTTTTGAATGCACTGGCATGATTGGTGTTTAAATTAGATGGCTGAAAAGAGATTAGTGATTTGAGGGCAAGTTTTGATGTAAGGATGGGGGAGGAGGAAAGTTCTACTCAAATACAGGTGCTTAAAATTGGCTTTCAGACATGGCACATCTATACAATGAAGTGCTATGTAGCTGTGAAAAAGAGTCATTCTCAATGTATTGGTGGGAAAAGATCTCCAGGATATGTTGTTGAGTTAAAAAAAAAAGCAGAGAGTTTATACAGTATATAGTAAACAAATATATATGTACATGATTTTATTTGCATGAAGATACACTGGAATAATATAACAAAACCTAATAAGAATGAAAACTCACGGGAAGTAGGGTGGGGTATGATGGAGTAGGGAGAGGGATAGGTGGGGATTGGGGTAGAAGAGAGACTTCTAATATCTTTCATTTTATTTTATTTTGGTTTTTGAATTATGTGACTATATTAGCTACTCAAATACATACATAATTTAAATAAAGCAAAATAATTAATAAATAATTTATTCCTCTTCTCCATCTACTGAATTCAGTGTATTTTATCCTTTAAGGTGCACATAAGTTACCACATTGATTTATTCGTCAATATGCATGAAAAGCCACTGCAAGCTTGGTGCTGTGCCAGGTGCGTGGCAGACCCTGGGGATGCCCAATGAGCAGGGCACACACACCTTTGCCTTCAGGACGTTGACAGCTCGTCTAGGAGCTGGCCACCAGGCAGACAATTTGCTGTAGAAGGGGAGGACTCCGAGAGCTTCCTTGGACCTTATACCTTGTCCTCCCCTGCCCCCATAACACTGTCCTCTGGGCTCCCAAACACCATGGCTCCCTCCTCCTCTAGGATCACTGTGTGTTTCTCACTTCCACCTCTTTTGGCCTGTGAGTTTCTGCAAGGTGGGACCCCGTACATACACATTTCTAGGCCTCGTAGCCCAGTTCTTGACACCCAGTGGGCACCCAACAAATGTTGCTTGAGTGAATGAGTGGATGTGATGCTCACCAGGGTGGTCAGCAGGAGGAGGCTGGGTGTCCAGGGGGAAGGAGGAAGGTTCCTGGTGATGGAAAGTGACCCCTAGGGGCTCTGGAGCAGGAAGGGAATGTCAAAGTTGTAGGTTTGTTTCATCTCAATTAGGTTGTATTAGTCAGGGATCTCCAGAGAGACAGAATCAACAGGGTGTCTATAGAGACATGGGAGGGGATTTACTAGGGGACTGGCTTATGGTTAAAGAGGCTGAGAAGTCCCACAACAGGCCGTCTGCAAGCCGAAGAGGCTGGGATGCTGGTGGCGTGGCTCAGTCCAAGTCTGAAGGCCTCAGAAACAGGGAAGCTGGTGGTAGAACCTTCGGTCTGAGGTCCAAGGCCTGAAAATCTGGGGGCCACTGGTGTAAGTCCTGGAGTCCAAAGGCTGGGGAGCCTGGAGTTGTCCTGGGACAGGAGAGGAAGAATGTATCCCAGCTCCAGCAAACAGACACATTCACCTTTTTTCTGTTTTTGTTTTCTCCAGACTCCCTAGCAGATTGGGTGGAGCTAGGATCTGCCCACATGGAGGGCAAATCTTCCCCACCTAGTCTATGCAGACTTATATGCCAACATCCTATTTAAACATTGTCACAGATATACACAAAATAACTCTTTACCAGGTTTCTAGGTATTCCTTAATTTAGTCAACACCTAAAATTATCCATCACATAGGTCTAAACAGGAATGGGTTTGCCTTCATTAATCTCTGCTCAAGAGCTGGGTCCCTTCATGAAACCCATGTGGACACATTAGCCCAGAAGTGATCAGACTCTCAACATAGAATAGCAGGTACATGGGGCCCAGGCCAAACTACCCACATATCTCCCAACTCAGCCAGCTCTCCTAGATCACCCTTGCTCACTGTCTAGGGACACTGAGGTCATTAAATGTAGTAAATACAAAAGAGGTGAAGTTCATGTTGCATGGTGAAATACCAAGAAATTGGGATTCAGACCAGGAGACAGCACTATTATTTGTCTTAGAGATTTACCTGCTGCACTCTGCCTGAATAGATTCTTAACTTGATCAATTTCAAACCTAAGCCCCTGTTTTTCAGATGTGGCAACTTAAATCATTTACTGAAAAGAAAAACATTTCTTTAAGCTTTGTGTCTTTCTTAGTTATGGATCACCTTCTGGGGTCAATTCTGAAAGCAATTTATGACGATTTGGCCTCTGGGCTCCTATTCACAGTGGCCTGTGTCAGGTGGATAATTCTCCTAGCTTGGTCATCAAAGCAAGCCCCACACTTACAAGGTGGTTCCTGCACTGTAAGCATTTATTTATGTGATTTTGCCTGTCATGCCAATGAGGACGGTCTCCCCTCTAGCTTTTAATTACTGTACACCCAGAGATGAATGAAAGTCCTTGGGGAGCAGACACAAAGGACCAGGGTTGTGAAGGGAAGGTTGCCTGAGCTGTCAGCTTCATCTTTGGACCTGATAAGCTGCAGGCCAAGTTAAAAAAGAAAGTCACTGAGCTTGGTCAGCAGCCGGGAGTAGGGGTGGAGGGGTGTGGGGACCAGCATCAGCATTAAGCTAATGAGACAGAAACAAATTAAAACCATTTTCAGGATCAACAGCTGTCCTTGAGCCTCTTGCTCATAACTGGCTTTATGTTTTCCCAGACTGCTGCAGGTGCAGATCTGGGAGGAGAGAGAAAACGAGGTTTGACTGCGACAGGGTGTCCCGAAAGGGTGGGTTGCCCCAGAGCTGCCTCTCTGTTCTCAAGTTTTGCATGAGAGCAGAGGAGCATGCGCAGAGTTGAGACAATAGGAGGGAGAATTGATTCAAAATAGAAAAGAAGAAATCAGGAAACTGGGAAACCAAAGCTGCGTATAGACCGAAAACTAAGACAAGGTAACAAATAAGAGTGATATAGTAGAAATAAAATAAACAAAATAAGGGCTGAGAAAAAAGCAGAAAATGAAACACATAGGAGGTTTAGAATGGAGGAAAGGATGTGGGGTCAGACAAAAGAGGAGACATTGCAGACAGAAACGGAGATGAAGAATTTACGTATATATATACACAAGAGATCTATATTCTTCATAATAGAAAGAAAAATATTATAGCCCTCTTGAATAGTTGCAATGTACATTAGCATATTAAAAGCTCTAAAAAGTGCCCCCCCAAAGAAAAATATTCAATTCTCCAGCTTCTTGGTCCCTAGAGCTTAACTCCTCCCTTTTTTCCATATAATAACAATCTAGAACCTAGTTCCGTGGAGCACATGCTGGGGAAAAGCTGAAATGGATTCCAGTTCTTCATAACTGACTTGGAAAGAGTTCGAGTTTCTTATGTGGTTAGGCCACTATATAAGAATGGGCTGCTTTACGAGTGGTCTAGATTGTTCTACTTCCTGGCACCTATATTTCAACCTAATTTGTTGCTCTCTACTTATTGTGGTAAGGGAAAATAATACCCTGCAGTAACATTTTATGCATTTGGGAATTTTTGAAAATCTGTAGGGAGCATGATTTGAGACTATCAGGGTCTGCTTGTGTAGGTCTTGAGTTCAGGAGATAGGTCTGGGCTGAAGTTATGGAATTGAGAACAATGAGATTTAAAACTGAAAAATGACCAAGAAGAAAAATCAAACGTCTGGTTCATGGAAGCTGTAGAATTAATAGAGAGTAAGAAAAAGAAATTGACATCTCTGTTCATAGTCTTATTTCTGCCTTTACTATCTGCCTTTTCTCATGTGCTTTAAATTCACAGTTTTCTCCCATTCCTTTGAAAATAGAAAACAACACAAATTAATTTACATTGAAAATCAAAAGCAATAAAGAAATGGGAAAAGCAAATTAAATTTTGAGTAAAAGAAGTGAGACCGACTGATTTTGTAAAAAGCATTAGAAAGGGGAAAAACGGAATATTTATTAACATTTATTAACCTATCGCACTGCGTTAGCATACACCAACCAAAGCGTGCTGGCCTCTTTAGAGCAGTCATCTTAGGATGTTGTAGCTTTATTCTAATCATGTTGCCAGTGCTCAAATATTTTTTGGTGGTCTAATTTTGGACTTTCCTTCATATGCATCATTTTGATATATTTTTCTGGTGATCCGCTGTCAACATTTGATGATAGACATGCAATTTTATAGATATTCAATAGTAATTTAAAGATTACATTTTGGTATATAGGTGGGTTATCAAACTGCCAAACATTATTTGGCGACAAAAATCAGGCGGGAACATAAAGGTTTGAAAATGATTGTGAATATGGCTTGTAAAGATCTCTGGCAACATTTTCATATGAGGGCTTCCAAATATTTTGAACAATATTTGTGAATGAGGGTTTAGCCTTAGCTTTTCAGTATCTGTCTTGAGACATAACTTTTCTTTGGATAAACAAATTTCAACCCAGTTTTTAAAAAAGAGTATATTATACTTTATAGTTATTCCAGATGGGAGTGAAAAGCTAATAGAGTGCCAAATGTAGATGTAGAAGAAATTTAGGCTCAAGATTAGGTGGGGAGAAAGCATAAAATGAGAAAACAGCAAAAAGCACCTGAGGATTAATTGCAGGGATGAGAAAATGGGAGGAAGGTGACGTTGAATCAGGGAATGAGTAAAATGAGGTGAAGAATGGACAAGACATGAGGAAATATAACAAATGAGTGGGGAATAAGGGAGTGAATGAGAGGAAAAATCCCACAGTCCATTAGAGATGTTCATTTTATGGGCAAGGAAATGAGAAAATGGAAAGGAATATTAATAAAATTAATCATGGCAACCACAGCTGTGGGAAAATGGATAATGAGTGAATAAGTAAGCAAAAGAATGGCTGAGGGAACGAGGAAAAAAAAATAGAAGGCGGCTCCAAGTGATTGGAGTGATTGAAGCCATGAAAATGGAGGTCGAGAACGGACAGCCCTAAAGATGAAAATAAAACTAAATTAAACAATGAAGAGACATCCAATGAGAGATTAGCAGAACGGGAAAAAAAGAGATCTGCTGTGAAGAAATGAAAAGAAGGAATGAATACTTTCCAAGCCAATGAAAACATTGTGTAAAGTTCTCAAGTTGTCTTGTGGGGCTGTGTGCTGCTCCTCCATCCCGCCAACTCGCAGGATGGCCTGGGGAAGGGAAGAGCCAGGAATTCTGGAGGCAGGAGGAACAGCAGCCAGAGAAAGAGGAAAATCACGGAATGGCAGAGATGCAGCCAACGATAATCTCCACCTAAAGTTCCTCCAATAAAGATAAAAACTCTAAGCCTTTATACTTCACTATGCCATTTTCATGTGTCTGAATGACTTTAAAATCAACATATTTTCTTCCCTAATCTTAATTTATCAATAAGGGAATTAAATAAGAGAAAGGAGTCTTGTTGTTATCATTAGGAGATCAGAAAATAAAATAATTATACTGTGATGGATTCCTAAATGTCCCCCCAAATCTTTTTAGTTTGGCATGTGGGCATCCATCCAGCTAAAGACTACATTTCCCAGCCTCCCTTGCCACTAGATGTGGCCATGAGACTATTTGGACCAATAGGCTGTGAGCAGAATTGAAGTACAGCACTACCGGGTCTTGCTCTTAAAAATACTGGCTATGCATTCCCACTTCCTTTCCTCATCCCTGCTGCCTGGGATACGGTAAAGGTGGAAGCAACAGCCACTTCAACCCAGCAGTGGAAGCCACATGTTGGGGGACTGGCAGACAGAGCAGGGTCTGGCCAAGCAGAGCATTCCTACCAGATCTGCACCACATATATTTGAATCTTTATGTGAGAGGGAAATTCTCTCTTAAGTGACCATATCTGAGGTTTCATTGTTCTATCAGCTTAGCTAGTACTCTAATATATCAACTGATCTTGGGATTTAAAGATACCACTGACTGCCTATTAACATAGCGTGTGTGTGTATACAGTATATAGATCTGTGGTGGATGCATATGCAGTATTATTTCAATGTAGGGATGGAGACATATTATGCAAGATTTAGAGATGGATAGAGAGCATATATATAACATAGCATATTATATATATTGCCAACGTAGGGATGGATTTATTCATGTTCTCGTGAGATCTTCCTCCTGGCTATTAACACATGTTTAAACTTTTAAGTAATTTTATCACTTTCTGTTTTTCAGAAAGACTGTTCCAGATTAAGAGTAAGACCCATGTCTCTAAAATGCATCCCATAGCTATGTTCTCTAATCCTTGGGAGAATTTACCATAAATTGTGAAGTAACTTGTGGGGAGGGGCTTATGTAAGAGTAAAGAGCAAAGATTTCAAAACCAAAGTGCTGGGGTTCTCAGCTCAGGCCCACCACCTACTAACTGTGTGACAGCAAAAGCTACTTCCCTGTGCTTCAGGTGCATCATCTATAGAAGGGGGATGGTAACAGCACCCACCTCCCAGCTGTGGTGGGGAATCATCTCAAGTAATACATGAAAAGGATTTAGGACAGTGCCTGGAACATAATAAGTGCAAAAGAAGTGTTTGCTGTGATTGCTTTTTTTGTTGCTGTTGTTGTTATTATTAACACTTTGCCATTTCCAGAGTTGTCTGTAAAGCAGCCTGGGTTGGTTATATCCCCATTAGACAGATGAAGAAAATAACTATGAAAACCCACATTGGCTTCTTAAAAGAGGATCCAAGATCTGCAGTTTCCATAGATAGATAATTTTACTTTTTGAAAGTTGATTATTCCCCCAAGTTTTATCTTAGAAGGTATCTTTGAATCACCTAGATGGAGAACTTTACTGTAACCCCTAAAATGCTAACTATAAGCCTCATTATCAATAAGTCTTGCTTAAGAGTCTGGAACATAAATACAATTAAATTATCTCAATTAAAGTGAGAGAGAGAGACTTAATGTAACTTTCCCAAGGTTACACAATCAGTATGGGAAGCTGAGGTGAGAACCTTGGCAGTTTGGTCCTAGAATCCCTGCTCCTAACTCTTAAACAACCCCTGGATGTCACTTCACTTCATAGTTTACTCATAATTTAAACTTCTCCCAGCCCCAAGCTTTGCTTTATTATGGCACCATTCTCAGGAGAAGAATCTGATTAGCCCATATTGGGTCTGAGTCTGCCCTTGGTCCTATCAGCTGTGGCCACAGGGCTGAGTTCGTTGATCCAACATGACTTCCCACACTCAACCTACCAGTGAAGGTGGGGAGTGGGAGCAGTTCCAAGGAGAGAGAGCTTTAAGGACACAACCACCTCAAAACCTATCTTCTAGAACTGAAATGTGCAAAGGAAACTTAGATTTGTGAGTAGATAAGAAACTAAGTTGACCTGTTTATGGGGACAGGCCAGGGAGATAGACAGAGTCGCAGATGTAGGAACACCACCACTGTACAAGCAGGACCGTGGACCCCGTAAGAAAAGATGACAAAACCTAGAAGGAGAACATGGAGAACACAGAAGCCACAGAACAGCGAGTGGAGACTGAAGCTCACGGCAGCAAATGTTCCAGAGAGGTAGGGGGGAAAAAAAAAAAGGATTCAGAACTGTCCTCTGGATTTGGCAATTAAAGGTCTGGAAACTTTCTTGGAAGCAAATTAGGCCCAACATAGGCAGGGAAGGGTTGATGAGAATGTTGTGGGAGGTGAGGAAGTTGAAACAATGAGTGTAGCTACTTTGCAAGCTAAGCTTTGAAGGCAAAGACAATTTAGGGCAGTAGGTAGAGAGAAAGGGGTGCAGGGAGAGGGTTTTACCACTTTGTTTTAGAATGTAGTTTTGGGCATGTTTTATAAGCTCAGTGGAAAAGAACTGGTTGAAGATGAGAGAGAGAGGTTAATCGATGGGGGTATTACCAGAGTACAGGGTTGGTACAGGACTGATTTGGGGCAGGAAGAAGGCTACGTCTTCTTTAGTTACCTGACAAGCTTTATAGAAATGATTGATTAACGTCAAACTAATGTGGAAAAATACTGGAGAAGTCCGCAAATATCATGGTTATATTTGTTTTTATATTTTATTTTAAATCAGAAGAATACATGCACACAGAGAAAAAAGAATTGGATAGGCTTGTGATGAAAATCAGTAGTCCCTGCTCTACCTGTCGACATCCCCACCCTACACCCAAACACAGTCGCTATTAACAATTTTGAATTGCTTGTTTTTAGTTCTTTTTGTAGTTATCTATGTTTTTTCTGAATAATATAGTCGGCCCTCCTTATCTGTGGTCTTGCATTCACAAATTCAGTCAACCATGGATCAAAAATATTCAGAAAAAAATGATAAAAAGTAAAACAACAATAAAACCATACAATACAACAATAAAAATAATACAAATAAAGATATAGTATAACAACTATTTACAGAGCATTTACATTGTATTAAATATTATAAATAACGTAGAAGTGTTTTAAAGTACACGGGAGCATGTGTGTAGGTTATATGCAAATACATTTTATACAACATTTTATATACATTATATTTATACTTCATAGACATTTTAGATAAGACACTTGAGCATCCTTGGATTTTGACATCCATGGGGGTTCTGGAAACAATCCCCTGTGGATACCGAGGGATGACTGTATTCCTATATCACTATTTCCTAATTTATCAAATATAGATACTGCTTATCGACTTCCTGCTGGGATAGATGATTTAGATGACTTGCACTGTTCACACCTCCCAAGCCCCTCTTAATAAAATTCTTTCAGTATTTTTATTTCCTGTCTTGTCTACCTTTATAAATTTAAATGCTCTTTGAAACCTTATTGTTCCATTTATTCATTCACTCATTCATTTATTCATCATTCCACAAATACCTATTGAGCGCCTGATGCGTGCCTTGTACTCCTTCCTGCAGGGGCTGGGGATTCAGCAGCAAACAAACGAAGCAAGGTCTCTGCTCTTGTGGGGCTGCCATTGGAGTTGTAGAGTTGCAGTAGATGTGTGACAAATTACAGACAGTATCTCTCAACTTCCTGTTTTGTACAATAAGGATGTCAGCGCCCCTACCTTATTCCTCACCCTTTCCATTTTTCCATTTCCCAACTTTGCCACTTGTCCTTGAATTTTACATTGTCAGAACATTATGGTCTGGAAATAAAACGATTTGGAGGGTGATGTTAATACTAAAAGATGAAAATCAATAACCAGCACTTTCATTGTTATGTTTCAATAAATATTGTTCACAGCACAGCCAGGTATGTATGATGCTTGTGCTTCCCTGTCTCAGGCAGTATTTCACAGCTCAGGTGCTGAAGGGAGCCAGACTGCCAGGGTTTGATCCTGGCTCTGCCACTTAATGTGGACCTTTGGCAAGCTCTTTTCAACCTTTTCTGTGCCTCAGTTTCATCATCTATAAAATGACAATAATAATCATACCTATCTTGGATTGTTATGAGGATTAGAGAGCTAATAAACATGAAGTGCTTAGAATAGTGCCTGGTCTGCAGTTAGTGCTCCATAAGTGTTATGTATTATTAATGCACCTTTTTTTTCTCCCTCCTCCAACTCCTCTTTGTTTTTCAGAGTGTCTGCTTTATCATCTTGTTAAGAAATTCCACATTCTCCAGGATAGTGTTAAATCCCTTGGATACCCATTTCCCCCAAACCTCTTCTCTCCTAGAGTTCTTTATCCTCCTGTTACAAAGTGAACTGTTGTTCTTTAGGTTTGCTACACGGTTGTCTCATTAGGATCTTCCCTCATGACTCCCCTGGGTTGGATCCACTGCTGTCTGGGTCCCCTGTGAGCTAGGATGGACCACAAAGACCAGTCCAGGTGCTGGGAATGGAAAGATGACAACTTGGAGTTGGGCCAGATTACACTGACTTCAGTTTAGTATCCTTTCAAAGGCTGCCCATGAGATGAATGATATGTAATGGTGTAAGTGAACTTAACCTCTCCCCTTCCTCAGAGCTTCCCTTGTTTCTCATAAAAAGTTGAAGTTCAGTGGTCCCAGCACCCAGGAGGATTAAGGAATCTCCCTGGTCAGGAGACCCTAGAACTGCAGGCTTTCTGCCTTTTTGTCATTTATAGGAGGGAAGCAGGTGTCCCAGCTCATGTTATCTGGACTCGGTAGTGAATTCTAGGATCAAAATATCTTGCTATTCCATAGTTATAAATCCTTACTTCTGTGTTTTGTTTCTTACTGCACCACTGAGCACACTTGAGGCTTCAGTGCAGCCTCCTCCCTCTTGGTTTGTTCTGGAGGGCGACAAGCAATTTCCTGCAATAAGTAGTGTGGGATAGAAATTTCCAAGGCTTTATAGGTTTAAAAAATTATTTATTCTATTCTCCCACCTGATTGATAGTTTGGCTAGGTCTATATATTAATAATTATAGGGTAAAATTATTTTCTGTCAGAAATGTTGAGGCCTTTCTTCATTGTCTTCCAACCTAATGAGAAATCCTGAGACCAGCGTGATTTTTTTTGTTTCTTTGTCCAAGACCTATGGAAGCTTGTCTCTGGGAAGACTCAGTCTTTTCCTTAAACTCAGTACTCTGAGATTCTACAATTTGCTATGAATGTTTTTATTTTATTGGTCTGGTCACTTGGTACAGTCTCTAAATATGAGCACCCCTATCCCTTAGAGCTTGGAAATTCTCTTATATTTCTCATTTCATAGTTTTCTCTCCTGTTTCCTCTCTTCTCTTTTTGGTCTCTTACTTGTCTGATGTCAGATCTTCTAGACTGATAATCTATAGCTTATATCTATTTTTGTTATATTTTCCATCTCTTTTTTTGGGATACTTCTTTCTGGGAGATCATTCTAAATTTACTTTTGAACCCCTTAACTCTTTATTTCAATGATTATATTTTTTATACCCAAGAGTTCTTTATATAAAAGTTTTTTATAGCATTCTTATATAAGAGTTTTTCATAGCATTGTTATGTTTTAATGATGCAATATCTTCTCAAATATCTCTGAGGATAATAATTTATTTATTTTCCTTTAAGTTCTCTTTTGTTTCTTGAATTATATGTTCCATGTGTTTTTCTTGGTCTTTTTCTTCCATGTTGAAGGTTTTCCCTAGATGTCTCAAATTGGTTATCCGTTCATTTTTAAGGATGAGGCCTTGAAATTGATTAAGAACTTAATGTGAGGCAAGTTATTAATTGGCAGGTTTCATTTTAAGGTGATCAGGCATGGAGCTGGCACTTATTCTGGGGGCTCTAAAAATGCCGGAATTCAGAAGTCTTTGCCCTGTAACCATTTATTTTTTTTGCAGAACAATCCTGCAATCAGCCTGAGGTGCAGCAGATTATGTAAAAGCTCTGTAGTCCTGCATTTGAATTGGCAGTGTTAGTATGAACTCTTCTGCATCATATCTGCAGTTCCTTTTTAAAATATAGAGAATCTGGTTTTCAAGGACACAGGGTATTAGAATTTGAACCTACTGCTTTTGTAGGTTCCTAGAATCTAGTTTACAAATGGCAGCCAGAGTGTTTTTTAAAATAACCTTTTAATTTTAGGACAGTTTTAGATTGACAGAAAAATTGTGAAGATGGTACAGAAAGTTCCCATATATCCCAGATCCAGTTTCCTCTATTACTAATATTTTATATTAGTACGGCACATTTGTCACAACTAAGGAACCAATACTGGTACATTATTTTTAGCTAAAGCCCATACTTGACTGAGACTCCCTTAGTTTTACCTAATGTCCTTTTCCTATTCCAGGATCCCACATTACATTTAGTCATCATGTCTCCCTAGGCTCTTCTTCGCTGTGTTAGTTTCTCAGAATTTCCTTATTTTTGATGACCCTGAGGAGTACTGGTCAGATATTTTGTAGAATGTTCCTCAGTTGGGATTTGTCTGATTATTTTCTCGTGACTAGACTGAGGTTATGGATTTTGGGGAGGAAGACCACATAGGTAAAGTATCACTCTCATTACATCATATCAAGAGTATATATTTTCAACATGACTTGTCAGTGTTGATGTTGACCTTGATGACCTGGCTGAGGTAGGGTTTGTAGGTTTCTCCACTGTGAAGTCACTTTTCCTTTCCTTCCCATACTCTACTTTTTGGAAGGAAGTCATTACATGCAGTCCACACTCAAGGGCTGTGGAGTTATGTTGTGCCTCCTTGAGGGCAAAGTATCTACATAATACTTGGGATTTTTCTATACAGAATGCCCTTGTAAAAAGCACGAATAAGTTTATTTCAAGCCTTGATTAAAATGCTCTAAGGACTTCTCAGTTTTCTTAGAATAAAATTCAAACTCCTTACCATCTGGTCCCTACTTCCTGTGGTCTCCATGGACCATGCTTCTAGACGATCTGAGCCTACTTCTTACCAGGGGCTCCTACCAGGCTCAGTATGATCTGCCATAATCTTTCTCCCTGACTCTATCCCATTCTGTTCTTCCTTTCTCTCACGATGTTAAATCACACTGGCATACTTTCTAATTCTTAAAAATGTTAAGCACATTCTCATTTTAATGCTTTTGCCTTAGCTTTTTCCTCTGATTTTTGCAGGGCTAGCTCTTACTTGTCATTGAGGTCTTAGCTTAAATGTCCCTGACCATGCAGTCTAAGCCAGCCTCGGATTTACTTTCTATCAAATCATCCTGTTTCACTTTCATCATATTACTTATCATACTCTTAGTAATTTCAGGCTCATATTTTGTCTGTTGTCTACCTCTGCCCATCTAGAATGCTCAAGTATTGTGAGAATAGTCTTTATCTGTCTTACCCGCTGCTGTAATACCTTTACCCAGAACTGTGCCTGATGCAATAGCAGTGAATAAATGAATGGCTTCATTTACGTTCCTCTGGAGGCGGATGGAGGGAAAGGATATAAAAATATGAACCCGGTTTATCACCGTGAATTAGAAGTTTCTGCAACTATGTTTGAGGAGGCAAAAAAGGATGAAAGCTGATGATTAACTGAGAAATCAGTAAATAAAGGCAACATGGAATGCACTTTGTAAAAGGAAATTCATTAGATTGCATTTAGTCAAAAAGCACAGACATCGCTGCCTGGCTTTTCAGTTTACTTTAGGTTAAGTGAGCCATAACTAAATTGGGAGCTTCATTATATTTGCGTGGTTAAAAGCACTGCCACCTCCAGTGTTGTCTTTTAGACAAAAAGCAGGCTTCCCAGACTTCAAATCTGCACTGGTATATTCCATGGTCTGAGAATGAGTTGGGCTGGAAGTGAATCAAATTCATCTCTACTTCCTTCTCCTCAATTATACACAGCAGAAAGTCTTTCAGTAGCCAAAACCAAAGTCTTCAGGCATTAATTTCCATCTTGGAGCTCCATTGACCAACACCAACAGGCTCTCTTCTCTTTTAACAATGTGGCCAGATGGACTAATCAAAGAGGAATCTATATTACAATAAGTTAGATAAACAGGCTGAGTATCCCTTATCTGAAATGCTTGGGACAAGGAGTGTTTTGATTTTGGAATATTTACATTATACCAATTGAGCATCCCAAATCTGAAAATCTGAAATCTAAAATGCTCTATGAGCATTTTCTTGAGTGTCTCGGTGTTCAAAAAGTTTCAGATTTTGGAGTTTTCAGATTTCAGATTTTTGGATTTGGGATGCTCAACTTATACAGGCAGACTGTATTTAGTCAGCAAAAACAGAGAATGAAAGAAATTTTGCAACTTGTTCTTTAATTATATAGCATAGGTTTGGTCTGACCCAAGTTTAATTTTCATACAATCGTCTTCAGAAGGGCTAATATTTGCTCACAGTGCTGTGCTCTAAGCTACCCCATGGGACACGGGGCTTCAGTTCCCAACATTATCCTCCTCACACCCACCTTCTAGTGTCTTCCTTCCTCTGCTCCAAGGAGTGACCAGCTATACCACAGATCACAGATGTTCTGTATAGAGCTTAAGAGCCTTTGGATCCAGAAATTCCATCACCTTGAGATCCCATAATCTTTTATCACCTCCTAAAGATGGGAATTCTTTTATTGTTGCTTATTGTTAATTATTTTATGTCATTTATTTATGTTATATTATTATTTTGTTGCTTATTTTTATCCATTATTTATTTTATTGTCACTGCATGATTCAATCCTGCAAAGCTCTTTTATAATACATTTTTGCTACTTAAAAGTGGTCCAAGGCCACATTTTTGGCATCACTTGGGAGCTTGTTAGAAATGCAGATACTTGGGTTCCACCCTGACCTAGTGTATCAGGACTTAAAATAGCAGCATCCTAGGTGATCCATGTATACATTAAAGTCTGAGAAGCACTGCTTTAACCCACCAGGCCTGCCCCATACTGTGCAGATGGCTTTGCAGAGTAATAAGCCTACAAGGTCCCCGTATTGTCTGTCGGCTTGGTTCTGAAGCCTTCCCATGTCCTCTTGGTTTCTGACCACATAGCTTGTCTTTCTTTATGTAGTCTCATGGCTGATATCTGGCATCTGACACTGCTTCTGTGGTTTTGGCCTTTTCTTCCCTCTTTTGACAGAATGGTGATTCTTCCTCTGGGTCTACTACCAAGATGAGTATGGATAGATGCAAGAAAGCAAGGAAGCTAAGAGAACACCAGAAAAGTGAGGAACAGAAATCTTTTTGAAGTATCTCAGGTAAAAATATTTTATTAGAAAGCCAAAACATTTCTGGAATCCAAAAGAAAAGTTGTGGCCCCAGAACTCGGGAACGAGGGCTATCTCAGATCCCTCAGCAACAGTGATTTAGGGACATTTATACCACTGTTCCATCGTTAATGAGCTTCAGCTATCATCTGTCTCAGCTGCTCTGTCTCTTAGATCAAATAGAATGACAGAGATAATTCGATGGCTCAGTCTGGCCCATGGAGGGCTTCTCTGTGCATCAGGGGCATGCTCAGTACTGGTCTGATCAGCTGCGGTCCAGGGTGAATTTACAATGTACAAATCCCACAACTGAGGTTGAGGGTGAGGCAGGTTCTCTTAGATGGAAAGGTGTTCAGGGAGATAAGCATCTCTAACATAGTACCTTAAGCCATAGTGAGGATGGTATATGTTGAGCTTTGGGGCAGCCTTTATTTCTCTAGATCAGCTGACCCATAATATATCTTTAGACTTCCTGGCTCACTAGACCATAACGCCTAGTTTAACATGGATTACGATATGTTTATGATAATCTTGTCTGTTTATAAAACAAATTTTATTTTTAGTCATACTGGGTATATCTTTTCTTGAGACAGTGTCCAGATAAAAACATCATATATAATACAAATAATCTATAAGTGATCCATGGAAAGTTTCAAACACACTTAAATATTAGTTCACTTTAGGTTTAACTCAGAAGATGGTAATATCCCATTACAAAAATTTTAAATGAGCACAATTTTGGATCAGTCTGTTTCAGTAGGTGTTTTATTTAAAGGTTTTGGTTTAGTGAAGAAAAAATTATGTATGGATTTGGTTCAGAATTCTGTAAATAAGGATGGTTCATTCCTGTTTTTGTATGCAGGATATTCAGTACAAGTTCTTGAAGTGTGTATAGTAACGCAAACATACCTTAATTATAATTCTCTAAAAGGAAGAGGAGAAAACTTAAAGCCCTTTTTGTTCTCCATGTTGTCAGATTGGTTAACAACCGAACAGTCTTGACTAATGGGTTTTGGTGATATTTTAAAACTCTTGGTAGTAATGGAGATGCCAAACTTTCCTTGGGTAGACCATTCTAGTGTGTTTTTCCCACGAGACATTCTTTCGTATGATTATTAATACCTGCAATTCCTCACATGGCAATTTACTTTCTTAGCCTTGTTTTCAACAGCATGAGAGAACTGGTTACTGTCTTAGAACTGTCCATTGAGGAAATGAAGGGTCAGCCTTCTCAAGTCTGAGAGAAACAGCCACACTTTCAGTTGAGTGCAGACACCTAAGTGACAACAAAAAGTGTAATTAACTTGTCCTTAGTTTGACACACAGGTGGCCTTGGAAACTGCAGGAATAAGGTTTAATTTAACTTGACAGCCACACTTTAATATAATGTCAGGCAGTCTCCGGGAAGCTTCTCAACACACATTTAGCAAGCTGAAGACACACGAAACTTTTGTCTTTTTTGAAAGGATATCTCTATGTGAATGAGTTCCCAAGGAAATAGTGACAATTGTGAATGACAAATCTAAGGTGATGTAAACCCTCATTAGCAATAGTATACATTTTTCCATATCTGTTAAATGGATTTGGAGGTAAGCACATTTATAAAATAGTAGAGAAATGACTTCAGTGAAATAGAACTTTACCGACTTAGAATTCATGAGAATTTAGACAGAGGATTACATTTACCTTTGATTACTTATATTAAAAAAGGGAGACATTTTAAAGCAAATTAATAGGACATAGAGAATTTTAGAGAACATGTTTAACCTGCTTAAAAAAATAAGCAGCCCTAATTCTTCACATTTGATATGCAAGTCTTAAACGATCCTATTTTATTTCTTGAAGCAATTTTGCCAGGAACTTTACATGGGGAAACATTGTTAATGATGCATATAGTAATTCTGTGCTCTAAAGTAATAAAATATTCTAATCCAAATTCTAATTCAATGTAGCCTTTTCCAATTGCTCATTTCCTTAGGCTTTACCGTATTGCTGCTCCAGAAAAAAATCCTTGGGGACAATAGGGTAAAAAAAAATTTTAGAAAATATAATTTTATATATAGGGAATATCTTCCCAGCTGACATTCAAGGAGAATGGAATAAACAAACACATGTTGCAAGCTGGAAATTGTTTACATAGAGCCAGTTTGGGCTTACATGGATTAATGCCACCTTCCTTGAGTCTTTACCACATGATCTTCATGCTTTGGAAAAGGGACAATGTCTCTCTAGTCTCTTAGAAACTAGCTGGGGTTGCTTGAGACAAGAGGCAAAAGATTATGCGTAGGGAATCTGACCGAAGGGCATTTGCTGTCAGCGTCTTCAGGTGCTTCCTGAAGCTTGCCCTTATTTTACCCTCACGCCCCTGGGAATGCAGTTGTCCTCCTGGCCTGGGCAGGGCTCCACTGTGGTCAAGGCTGTCTCAGGCTGCAGCACTGGCTCTGTTCTGCACAAGAGGAGACCCCTGTGACCGTTTTGTGCAAGTGGAAGAGCTTTGGTGAAAAGATGTCACGACAGGCAATCAAAGGCAGTATCCTAGCTCTCCAGAAAGCACTAGGCTGCTAAGCTCTGCCTAAAGGTTTCATCTGGTTAGTGGTTCAGTAACCCTTACTTTAAAAGCCGGATTTGATCATTATACTTTGTATGCATGTATCAAAATATCACATGTACCCCGTAAATATGTACAAATATTATGTATCAATAAAAAATTTTGTTTGAAAAGAGAGGCCTGATGAGGAAAATTTCAGCCCAGTTGGCCTTGAGGGAATCTTTTAAAAATTCTATTTATAGTGCATAATCAACCTAATCCTATTCATACATAATGAACCATTTGATTTGCAAATTTTCTAATACCATTAATCTGACAACTTTTGTGCCAGGTCAGACTGCCTGAGAGGGCTGCCTTCACTAATAAAATCTCAAAGCAGGTGCTTTTGTGGCTTATTTCATGCGTGTTAGTATGAATAGGAAGGGGATATTCCAGAAGGGAGGGTATACTCTGTACTCTGTGTCAGGCCTTTTGTCCTTGCTTGTCCAAGTCCCTGAATGATGTAGGTTTAGGTGTTGGATAACAAGGTTCTGTTTCAGATTTAGCCCCTACTGGGCTGTGTGATCTTGTGATTTAGCCCCTACTGGGCTGTGTGAACAAGGTTCTGTTTCAGATTTAGCCCCTGCTGGGCTGTGTGATCTTGGACAAGTCATATAACTTCCAAGGGGATTGGGCTAACTGGACACCACACGATCCTCTCCTCCAGGGACACCCCTCCCAGCCACCCGAGTGAGTGCCTCTTGCCATAGCCCCACAGTTCTCTGTGTACGTGCTTCTATCATATAACCAATGGCATTGTGTTAAAGTGATTTATTTGCAGTGGGTTTCAACCCCCGGCAAGTGATGGCACATAGCAGGAAATCAGAATTGAGCTAAGGTCTCTTCAAGCTATAAAAGCCTGTGATTCTAATGTAGGCATTATTTGACAATTTCAGAAGCCAAAATGGGAATATATTCAGGTAATATTTGCTGGTGAATCTGATCATGAATGGTGATCAATAAATTTGAAACTGATGATTCAGATCCTTGACTACACATTAGAATCATCTAGGGAACTTAACAACAAATAAAGATAATACTTCTTCCCAGGCCCCCACCCCAACAAGGTTCTGACTTAGTTGGTCATTGTTCTCACCCTTTTTTACAAGGTGGGGTCACAATCCCTTCTTCTCAGGTGACTTGTGTGCAGCCAGGGTTGAGAATCACTCGTCTAAACCTTACTCAAAGGGGTATCAAGCTATTATTATCTATTAGAGTTTTCAAACTGCATACATAAAACATCAAAGAAGTAGTACATGCTCATTATATAAGAACTTAGAAAAATACATATAAGCAGAAGAAAATTATAAAAATATCTGTAATTATACTATAGAGAGATCATTGCTTTTTACATTTTGCTATATTTACATCTTTTTCTCTAAGAAAAACACAGATTTTGCATCATAACTTGCTTTTTTCACTTAGCAGTGTATTGTAAACATCTTTCTATGTCAATAAGAGCATTTCTTCACCGCTGTTGATTAATTTTTCATGGACAGAACAACCACATTGTGCTTTTTCCATCCTCTTTCTTTGCAGAACTATATAGGGCACAATCTGTATACCTCTAGAATTTAGAATTTTTATGAAAATAGTGTGTTTTTCTTAATATCGCAAACAACCATTTCCCACAACATGCGTCTAATAAGGAATATTTTCTATTTTTTGGGTATCTATTCCATTGTATGTGTAGCTTTTTGGATACGACCAGAGATCTTAGGATAAAAGGTCAGGCCAGATCATATCTGTGTGGTTGCATTAATGCTAACCAGTCTACTCTTAGACACAAAATTTCCTTGGGAGATTTTTCATAAATGGTTGGAATCCCACATAGGATATTGGAAACCATGATAGTCAGGTATCAAATGGTGGAAATTTTTATATGTAAAAATTATACAATTGAATTTTAAAAACAAATAATAAATAGACTTAATGTTCAATCTAAATTGTAGTTTAGAAACAGAACACCAGCAAAGTTACAATCTAATCTTTGCAGAGAGTTAAAAAAAAATTTTTTTTTAAATCATAAAAGATATCTGTAGGAATTGCCTGGTTATCCAAGTATCTCTTGAATCTCCCAGTTGAGACATTTTTCTTTACCTCACGCAACCCTCAACCCTCCAAAACAAAAATTCCAGAAACTCTAGAAACTACCTGCTATATTGAGGCACTATTACTAATACTAGACACCGATACAGGGTGTATTAATCTGGTCTCTCCCAGCATCACCACTTGCTTCCCAGGAGAACATGGAAGAGTTGATGGATTTACCAAACTTATCCAATGGAGGGTTCTGTGCTTCAATAGGCACCTGTCCTTTGCTTACTATCTTTAATTCATTCCTGAAAACAAAGTGAAAAGCTGCTAAATGAGAAAATTGTATTTTCATTTATTTTTATTTTAATGGAAAAAATTATAGTTAATTTTATCCTAGTCCAAGATACCTAACCAGTTTTCACAGGTGAAAAGAAAACATTTCAGTCGAATGATAAAGATCAATATATCTAAGTAATATACAACAATTTGAAAATAAATAAATGTAATGTATAGACGAAAAGTGATCAAGGTTTACTGTACTCACCAAGGGAGGAAGAGAAGCTTGATGGCAGGTGGCGGTGAGTGGAGTGGGGGCACCGGCTATGGAGGGTGGGGAGCTATCAAGTGGCTGATGCAGACAACGTGTCTGGGGCCCATGAATGTTCAAACTGCACTTAACAATAAAGATAAAGCACAGGAAAATGCCTTTAGGGCAGTACAAAGGTGAGAGCCTTTGAAAACATATAGAAATTGTGCGTGTGCTTGAGCCATAAAATCTGCCACTTCCTCATCTCCATCACTTGGTGTATGCAACAAAGTAAAAATATTTTGTGTTCATCCAAACATACAGCACAATTCAAATTTGTTCCATATGATATTCACTAACTACAAAATGTTGGTATTGAGTAAATTGATTAGTGTGTGTTTTGACTAGAACCACAATATTGAAATAGCACTTCTTATGGCATGTTTACTTAGTGTGTTTTTGAGTAAAAATCCTTACACAGACACACACACACACATATCCAGAGGCTATTGCCTGAAAACTGGTTTAACTTTCCAGAAGTTATTATGGTGAAATATCAGTAACTGAAAGTCTCTCTGTCAGTTAAGTCTGTACGAATATGCCCTAGTCAGAGGCATGTTTCTGGTCCTTTAGAAGAGGGTACTGTGGTTCTGGATGTTTCATTTGTATGGGTCATTTCACTCATCTGGATAAAATCCAGGATTTTTCATAATGATCCTGCTTTTTAATTTTTCTAACATCAATTTCCATTAGAGAGACAGTTTACTGGTTGCTCAAAGACTTATGAGAGTACAAGATGGATTTAAGATAATTGTAGAATGTATAATGAATATACAAAAAGGGTTTTAAGAAGCACACAGCAGTTATCATATTTTTCAAGAACAGTTGTGTCTTACTGAGTGGTAGTCATCATTGACTTTTGCAGCAGTCTCTTGCTGCTATGTTGATAGCTCAGTCATATTTGCAGTCATTTTCATGTTTTCAGGCATTAGGCATTCCATTTTGTGAGAGCATGAGAAACTTTTGACATTAGGAAATAAAAATTGCCTTAAATATGATTTGCTAATTGTTTGACATTGGTTGCTAAATAGAGCAGCACCTTTATTAAAGGAATGAAGGATGAAGTTGAATGTTAAAAAAGATGCTCACCCTGACTTTTGGGAGACTAGTCTACAGTTTTTAAGCAAAGAGTAAACCTCTGGCCTTTTCATTTTAAAAGTGACATTACTACATGGTTAGGCATCAAGTCGGAAATAGAATGAAGTAGCAAGGAGTAATTTTAATTTTGCCATCCAATATGTGAGGAGTAGGAAATAATATGTTCTTGATTTTTTATGCAAAGAAAACATTAGAAAGACTCTAAAATAAAGCGTTCTTTTCACAGTTCTTCAAGCAACCTACCAACCACCTACCAAGTCAAACTACAGCTCCAAGGGGCAAAGAGGCCTTCAGTAATTTGGGGGGGAGGGGGACTTGGGGAAGGGGAATGGTGTTTGGCAGGCAGAATATAATGCAGGTCTCGTCTTGCTGCTCTGCGATTTTACTTTGAATTTATTAGGTGTCTGCTTTCCCTTTCTGGAACACATTATGCACTCCCTCTAGTGTCAGAATTTGTATATGATCCGAAACCTCGTTTGACAAAGTGCTGCTATAAACATTAGAGCAAGGTTCAGGCTCCTAATTATGCCATATTTCAAAGATATTAAAGGCCACCTAATAACATGAAGAACAGCCCTGCGTGAAGTCGCCCTGGCTCAGAAAAGAATGCATATTTTAACCTGTGTTACAAAGAGACCTCTTCCAAGCCTTGTGCCCCCAGCCCCCCAAAGTCACTTATAAATAACCTTAGAGCTTTATTAAAGCTCTAAATTCCTTTAAGAATCTGAAGTATTTATCAAATTTTAAACTCTGTAACAACTTAAAAAAAAAGCACATTATAAAAATTAAAAAACCCCACCAGAGATGAAAGAAAACTGCAGCTAGAAAGTAAAGCCTACGGGAACATCATGAAATGTGTTATTGTCAAGATTTAGCATAAATTTATTAGCTATTTTTTCCCTTTTCTCTTTCAGGAACTAAAAGTTAAAATGGCTGTTGCTTGTATGTTTCTAGCACACCACGTGCACAGTGCTGCTGGGGACCTGGCCAGCACGGATCCCCTCTTTCTTCTCCCTAACACAACCCTGCTGTTGTCTGGGCTCCCATCTCCTCCCTACCCAGCCCAGGGGGCTGGAGGAAAGCTGACACTGCCCAGCTGCAGGGGTGGCCCCGAGTGACCTGTGGGTAACCCATCTTCCTTCCTAGTGGTGGCTCAGGAATAGGTGTGTGACCCAATTCTGGCCAATGAGATGCATCAGGAAAATTCTTCTAGGCAAGGTTCCAGAAGTGACACTTTTCTTTTGGCTACTGACTTGTACTGACGTGAGGCCTGAAACTGCTGCGGACATCCTGTTACCTCAATGTGAGGATGAGGCTGACGCTATCCAGAAGTTAGAGGCAAGAAAATCCGAGGAGGATGCAGGATAAGCCCCTAGAAAAATCACCTCTGAGACCTACACTGTTGCTGGACTTTGAGGTATGAGAACCAGTATGTACATTGTTGTCTAAGTCAGTTTTATTTAGGATTTTTATTACTTGCAGCCAAAATTATCTACAACCTTACAATTACTATCATATTTAATTAAGCAACCTTATTATATTGAAAACTAAATAACATATAAACCCAGTTTTACATCTGCTTTCATGCCAATTCGTGCAGAAAAACATAATACACAATGGTCAGTTAATGATGATTGTATTCATTATGTATTATTGCATAACAAGTTACCCCAAAACATAGTGGCTTAAAATAATAATAACCATTTATTATCTCTCAGAGTTTCTGTGGGTCAGGAATTTGCGAGCAGCCTAGCTAGGTGGTTGCAGTCAAGATATTGGCTGGGGCTGCGGGCATCTGAAAGCTTGACTGGGGCTGGAAGATCTGCTTCCAAGATGGTGTACTGACATGGCTGGCAAGTTGGTACTGGATGTTGGCGGGAGGCCTCAGTTCCTCTTCTCGTGTGCCTTTCCACAGGCTGTCTGAAGGTCTTTAGGATGTGACATCTAAGTGGCTCTTGTGGTCACTTCCTATGATCCCCAAACTGAGTAATCCATTCAAGAAAGTGAGAGCCAGGTGGAAGCTATTCTTTTTATGACTTAGTTTCATAAGTCACATACCATCACTTTTGCCACATTCTATTCATTAAAAGCAAATCTCTGAGTTCAGCCCATATTCAGGGGGAGGGGAATTCACTCTATTTTTTTCCCCCTAAATTAACAAGCTTTATTTTCAAGAGCAGTTTTAGGTTCACAGCAAAACTGAGTGGGTAGGTCAGAGGGTTCTCTTATAGCATTTATTCCCACACATTCACAACCTCCCCCACTATCGACATCCTGCACCACAGTGGTACCTTTGTTACAACTGATGAACATATTTTGACACATCACCCAGAGTCCGTAGTTTACATTAGGATACACTCTTGGTGTTGTACACTCTATGGGTTTTGACAAATTTATAAGGACATGTATTCACCATTCACCATTGTAGCATCATATAGAATAGTTCCATTTCCTTAAAAATCCTCTGTACTCTGCCTATTCACCTCTCCCTCTCCCCTAAACCCTGGCAACCACTGATCTTTTTACTGTCTCCATAGTTTTGCCTTTTCCAGAATGACATGTCGTTTGAATCATGTAGTTTGTAGTCTTTTAAGATTGGTTTCTTTCACTTAGTAATAGGCATTTAAGTTTCCTCCATGCCTTTTTGTGGCTGGATACCTCATTTCTTTTTAATGCTGAATAATATTCTTTGTGTGGATATACCACAGTTTATGTATTCATTCACCTACAAAAGGATGTCTTGGTTGCTTCCAAGTTTTGGCAATTATGAATAAAGCTATTATAAACATCCATATGCAGGTTTTTGTGTAGACATAAGTTTCAATGCCTTTGGGTAAATATCAAAAAGTACAATGGCTAGATCGTATGGTTAGTTTTGTAAGAAACTGTCAAACTGTCTTCCAAAGTGGCTATACCATTTTCCATTCATACTGGCAATGCACAAGAGTTCCTGTTGCTCCACATCCTCACCAGTGTTTGATGTTGCCAGTGTTTTGCATTTTGGCCATTTTAATTAGGCCATTTTGTGCAATGGTATCTCATTGCTTTAATTTGCAATCCCCTCATGACATATGACATTGAACATCTTTTCATTTGTTTACTTAACATCTGTAAATCTCCTTTGATGAGACGTCTGTTTAGATCTTTTGACCATTTTTTAATTGGGATGTTCATTTTCTTATTGTTGAGTTTTAAGTATTTTTTGAATATTGTAGATAACAATCCTTTATCAGACATATCTTTTGTAAATATTTTCTCCCAGTCTGTAATTTATCTTCTCATTCTCTTGATATCGACTTTTGCAGAGCAGAAGTTTTAAATTTTAATGAAGTTCATCTTATTAATTATTTTTTTCATGGATTGTGCCTTTTGGGTTATATATAAGAAGTAATTACCATATTCAGGGTTATCTAGGTTTTCTCCTATGTTATTATCTTCTAGTAGTTTTGCAGTTTTGCATTTTACGTTTAGGTCTGTGGCCCATTTTGAGTTGATTTTTGTGAAGAGTGTAAGGCCTGTGTCTCGATTCACTTTTTTTTTTTTTGAATGTGGTTGTCCATTTGTTCCAGCACCATTTGTTGAAAAGACATCTTTTCTCCCTTGCATTACCTTTGCTTCTTTGTCAAAGATCAGTTTACTGTATTTATGTGGGTCTATGTCTGGGCTCTATATTCTGTTCCATTGATTTCCTTGACTTTTCTTTCCCAGTGTACCACACTGTCTTGGTTACTGTGGCTTTATAGTAAGTCTTGAAGTTGGGTAGCGTCAGTCCTCTGACTTTCTTCTTCTTCTTCAATATTGAGTGGGCTATTCTGGGTCTTTTGGCTCTCCATAAAAATTTTAGATTCAGTTTGTAGATATCCTCAAAATAACTTGGTGGTATTTTGATTGGGATTGCATTGAATCTATAGATCAAATGGGAAGAACTGACTTCTTGACAATATTGAGTCTTCCTATCTGTGAACATGGAATATCTCTCCATTTATTTAGTACACCTTTGATATCTTTCATCAAAGTTTTGTTGTTTCCCTCATCTAGGTCTTGTACATAATTTGCTAGATTGTAACGATTTCATTTTTTGAGTGCTAATGTAAATAAATACATTATTTACCCTAGAGTACCACTCCCCTTTTCTCCTTCAAAAGCATCACTCTAGGGTTTAGGGTGCTGTGAGAGCCCCAGGGAGGGGCAGTAAATCAGATGGGAGCATTATGTCAGACTTCACATGGTGGGGGTGGGGGTATTGGGGGTATTGGTGAGTTGGCATTTTAAAAGAATAGTACGTGATAAGCAGATGATCCTCACATATTCAAGCTGGAGGAAGCCTAAGTTACATAATCCAACTACCATATTTACAGCTGAGGAGACAGACCCAGTGAGGGGGAGGGGTTGTCAAAGGTTGCATCCCCTGCTGCTGCAAAGCCAGGACTAGAGGCAGGACTGGGATGCAGCTAGGTTTGGCAGTGGGGGTGGGGGTGGAATGGTGATGGTGCCATAGTCTGAAGTAAAATGGAAACAGGAAGCCAGTTAGTGCAATAACCCAGGTGAGAAATGAAAAATGAAGAGATTATGGTGGCCTGGACCATGATGAGGGTGCTGAGAAGTGGTCAGATTCAACCTACATTTAAAAGGGAGAGCTGGCAGGGTTTGCTGGTGGTCGGGATATGGTATGTGAGAGAGAGAAGAGGTCTGGGTAGCTCCAAGATTTGGGCCTGGGCAATTGGAAGCTTGGAGTTTTCAACAACTAAGACATGGAAGATGGTAGAAGGAGTAAGAAGAAATAAAGATTTGTTTTGGAACATGTTAGATTTGACATGATGGATGTACAAGTCTGGAGTTGGGCTGGAGATACTTACTTGGAATGCGTCAGTAGTATGTAGTATGTAGATGGAATTTATAACCATGAGAGGATATGACCACCTAGGGAAAGAATGAAGACAGGAAAAGAGAGAGATCTGAGGACTCAACCTTGGACAATCAGTATTTAGAGTGGGAAAGACAGAAGGAACTAGGAAAGGGGTCCTCAGAATGAGTGTCCAATGAGGTAGAGAACCAAGAGAGAATGGTTTCCTGGAGGCTAAGTTAAGAGAATATTTTTAGGGGAGGGAGTGGATCTACTGTCAAATAATGCTAACATGTTGAATTAAATATTTAGTGAGAAATTACCATTGAACTTGGCAAGATGGAGACGCCTGGAGACCTCAACCAAAGCAGTTTTGGTGGAGCGGAAGGACAACAGCCTAACTGAAGTGGATTTAAGAGAGAATGGGAGCAGAGGAAGCAGAGACAGAAAACTCTTTAGAAAAATTTCCCTGTAAAGGGAAACCATAGAGGCAGTATCTGTAGAGTCGAGAGAACATTTTTCTTCTTCCAGTGGGAGATTATAATCTCTTTGTATTCTGATGTGAATGATCCTGAAGAGAGGGTGGAATTTTTGCCGCAGGAGAGAGAAGTGATACCCGAAAGAGCTGCATCCAGAGGAAGAGAAGGGCAGATGTGAAGCAGAAGCGTGGCCTCTGTACTGGAGGAAGGCGGGTCGGAGAGGCAGGCTCTGGTTCTGGTGGTGGGACTGGGTGGAAATTTGTCTCTGATTGTTTCTCTTGTGCAGTGAAAGAAGAAGCAAAGCCATCAGCTGAGAGAGAAAGTGGGGAAGAAGTTGTTGGATGTCTGAGAAGAGGAGAACCATGTAAGAGTCATCTAGGAGACCAGGACTTCCCATTGACAGGTCATTCGAGGTGGACAGCAGGGCCTCTGAACAGCATTAGAGTTCTGCACTCATGCGTTTACGATGTGGCCAATTGGCCTAGTTGTGTGTTTTCCTTCAGTCACATTCAGCTGCCTTGGACCCGGTGAGAAGTGAGTAGAAGATTGGATTTAACTAGGGCTGTGTTTTTCCGGGGACAAGAGAGTGAGTATAATGATGGGCCAAAGAATCTAAGCTGGGAAAGGGGAAACTGAAGACATAGGGAAAGGGGACCATAAAAAGTAGTTGGGCCAACAGATCAGTGGTCTGATGGGGTTGAGGACATGCTGAAATCAGTGTATGTACCGGAAGGGAGATAGAAAAGTAAGAGGTGGTGGCCAGAGAGTGGGACAATTGAAATTGAGATTATGAAGAGGGTGCACTTGCTGACAATGACTCAATCCGGGTATGGTCATGGGGGTGGATTTGCTGATGGTGGGGGCGGGAGCTCATAAAATCGCTGGAGGAACAGAAGTCAAGGATGAGAATTCAGAGCTATGGAAGAATCATCTGTGTGGGTACTGAAATTGCCAAGAATTACATCAGGGACAGCATTGAGTGGGAGAGAGTAAATCCTCATGGGATGAGGAGGCGTGACCTGGAGGTGTGGAGATGACTGTGACAATTTTACTACAGTCTTTAAAGCCTATAGTACATCAGACATGAATCTGTGCATAGAACCACAGCCCGCTTGCCTTCTTCTTAGGCAGTAGGGGGAGGACGTTTATCTTTGCTGGCAGATAAATATAAGATCTCTTTTATAGATATCTGTTAGTGTGGCTGCATTCAAGCAACTGCTCCATATAGCAAGCAGTGCTTGATATTACCCCAGAATTTTCTAGAGGTGCTGGAGGGACTGCCAATTGTGTTGGGGAAGTAGGGGGAGTGGCTGGAGGGGGCATGGAAGGGGGTTGTCTAGTGAAAAGGAGGATGGAGAGAAGGGGCCGTGCTCTCTGCTCTGTGTCCACCCAACCTGAGAAGCTCTGTATTTAATTGTTCATTTTGGAGGGTTTTCATTTGTTCTGTGCAATGCACACAGGGCACATTCAACCCTCACAGACCTCTCCTTGCTCATGAATTTAGGATTCAAAGAAGATTCCTAACACGTTCCTTGCAAATACAATCAGTTCACTATATGGGTTTTCATTGTGTAGAACAGTTATGATAAGGGCATATCATAATGCCCCTATATCATGACCCATCTAAATCTAGAAATAATGGATTGGGTTTTAAAGATATTCTGCTCTATTTGAAATAAACTTTTCAGGAATTCCACTTTTATTGGGAGCATTTTATTTTTATTTTATTTGCAAAGTTTTCATTCCAGTAAACGAAACCAGTTTAGGCGGAGGTGTATAACACATACAGACAAATATAACCATTGATTTTTTTTTTGCACTGATATAATTTTATTGTGGCATATGCTTTGTCAAGATGTTGTGACATTACCTCAGGGTAGGCTGACACATTCTCCTGACTATACCATGTAAATGTTTTGACTCAGTAAATGTTTCCTTCAGGACAAACATTGAAAGCTGGCAAATCCATTTTGCTAAAAAGCCTCCTAGATTATGTACTATTCATCCCCAAAGATGAAGCCTGACCACTGAGAATTTATGTTTGTTTGTTTTGAATCATAGAGAAAAGCTTAGGGCTTTGTGGTTACTCTTCTAAGTGAAAGTTGAGAATCAATCTTGTCCCCATTCATTGCCTCTTCTTTTAAAAGCAAACTCCAAAAACTGTCCCAACCAGAGGAAATGAACAAGCAATAGCTTTTTTGTTTTTTTGTTTTTTTGCTCCAGTGACCAATGTACTGAATCAAAAAAAGGTTTTGCTTATCTGGTATTTGGGTAAATTTGCTTGGGAATAATGAAATTGGCTCACTCAGTTTTCTTCTCAAGTTCAAACATGCGCCAGAGCAGCACCTGGTCCAGGGATTTCCATGCAGATTGGATATAAGTTGTCCAGGGCTGACTGTGCAGGGTGGCAGAGTCGTACGTGGAAAGGCCACGGACAATTTATTGATGCTCGTGCAGAAGCCTGGACCTGTTGTACACTGTTGTTTTTAAATTAGGGCTCCCTGAGAGGGTTCAAAACGTTCTTTTGTAAATCTGTGTGGGGCTCTTGCTAAGAAGCTGGTAATAAAGAGCTTTAGTTGACCGCTCCCATCCAGTAGCAGTAACTTTGGGTCATTGGGTCCCATGGTCATTCTCTGAACCTCAGCTGGAGTGCTATGATTGGGAAAGAGCTGGTGGAGGGATTGGGGTTGAAGTAATATATAAATTTAGGCCTGAATCCAAGCCATTTAAGCCAACCAATCATCTTGGACAGCCTAGTCTCTTATACTTTGCTGGGGTGGTTCTTGGTTTAAACAGGGTATGTTTGGTTTTGAACATTTTACTCCTTTTATTAACTCTGATAGAAGCAAGCATGGCAGGCAATGCATTGAGGCAGACAGAACAGCATATTTGGAGTCAGAAGACTTTCAGACCTGGCTCTGATGTCAGCAGTGTCATCAATCATAGACAAAGCGTCTCACTCCTCTGAGTTTCAGTCTTTCATCTACTTCACAGAGCCGTTGTGAGGCTCAAATGGAACTTTATAACAGTCATTCAGATACAAGTTTTATTATGAAGGCAATTGTGTATACTCGAAACACACTTACAGATCATCGCTGTTTAGCCTCTTCTTGTAGACAAATAAACGTTAAGTTTTCTTATGGGGTTGACTAGGTGCTTACCCAGTGCCCAGCATAATTGCTGCCACACAATTCCTGCCATATTTGCCACTTGTTGAGTGAATGAATAAAGGAATGAGTGAGCACGTGATAGAATGAGGTTTTCAGAGACATAAGTGTTTGGGGTTAGTTGGGTTCTCACTGCGGCCACCACCCAATATTGGCACATGCTCAAATCATTCATTGGTTCAGGAGGGTTTGGGGGAGCCCCAGGTGCTGTGATGAGAGCAGATGACCCCAGTTGGAGGGTTCCACGGCAGACCTAAGACATGGGCTCCCTGGAGGCGTGCCTTCAGCAAGTGAGGAGTGAGTGAGGGCTACAGATACAATGAGAGGGAAAGCCTCTGGCAGCTTTTGCTTGGATTTGGTCCGGATCATTCTTTCTTGCAATGGCTCCAACCATTCCCAGGATAGTCATGGGCCTTGGTGTGCCAGGGAGTATCAGCCAATGGCAGGTTAGTTGGAAGTCACAGAATCAGGGATGTTTTCTGATGTCTTCATAGTTGTGCAGCCTTTGGATCTTACTTTCTCCTCAGAAAAGAATGGACTTCTTTTCAAGTTCTGCACGTAAAGTTCTGCTTATGCCTAGGACATAGGACACTGAAGGAAGTGTCACTCTCACCCTTAACAGATAAAAAACTTGATAAACAATAAAGTAATAATTCTTCTTGAAACCATTAGAGAGATGAGTTTGTAGGCAACTAAATAGCCTGAAATCCAAGAAAAGACAAGACTTTCCAAGGAGACACGAAAGGGAAGCTACAGCTCAGCTGAGCAGAGCAGAGCATGGGCAGAGGAGATACCAGGGCCACACAAGTGAATAGAGGAGTCAGCTAAAACTTTAGACAGTTGCAAAGGCCAAGTGTGGATTAGGATGAGAGTATAGAGTCCTGGGGAGTCACAGTCACAATGGGAGGTCACAGGGAGATGCAAACTCTTCTCCGTGGACCTTACCAGGTACTCATAGGGAGAAGACTGGCCTGGACAAGGGGAGTGGTCACCTGATATGTGACTTCTAGACGCTCTCTTGTAAGAAATGGAGTTTAATTGCCCTCTCCTCAAGGGTGAGCTGGACTTAGTGACTTCCTTCTAATGAACAGAGTGTGAAAAGTGAAAAAGTAACTTTACAATGGAGAAAACTGCTAAGTGACCAAGGTCACCATCACCAATCATAAATTACATGGATATTATATCCCATGGTATGCTATCAGAAAGGCTCCTCACCCCTGTGGTATTTATCCCCCAAATCCTAAACCCAGTCTAGTAATGAGAAAATATAAAACAAACCCAAAGGGAAAGACATACTAAAAAATACCTGACCAGTACTCTTAAAAAGTGTCAAGGTCATGAAAAACAAGGGAAGATTGAGAAACTGTCATAGATCAGAAGAGACTAAGGAAACATGACAACTAAATGCAAGGTGGATCCAGGATGGGATCTGGAACAGACAAATGACATTAATGGAAAAACTGGTGAAATCTGAATAAAATCAGTAGTTTATTTAATAGTAATTTACCAATGCTAATTTCTTAGTTTTGATCCATGTACCATGGTTTTGTAAGATGCTAACATTAGGGGAAGCTGGATGAAGGATATATGAGAACTTCGAATTATCTTTGCAAATTTTCTGTAAGTGTAAAATAGCTCCCAAATAAAAAGTTAAAACCAAAAACCAATTCGTGGTTACCAGGAACTGGGAGTGGGGGAAGGTTTGACTATAAAGGGAAGAAAAGAAATTTTTGAGTTGATGGAAATGTTTTATATGTGATCTATATATGTTTGTCAAAAGTTCTTGAACTGTATCCTAAAAAAAGTAAATTTTTATATATGAAAGTTATATATATGTATATATAACTGTATATAAATTATACCTCAATAAACCTGACTTTTAAAAGAATATAGTGCACCACTGTTGGGGACTTATATAGACGTGAGCCTTAGTAGAGGATGAAAGTGAAAGCCCTTTTTCTTCCTCTATTAAGAATCTTACTTTCAATACATGAAAAAAAAAGGTCATATTTATCTCAAATTGCTTTTTTAAAAAATGTAAATTATGAAAGATGAGCCAAATTTTCATTCTCCATAATACAGGAGGAATATTTATAGTTATCTCAGCAGCTCTGGCACAGTAAACAGAACTGTTGAGTCCACATTGCAACAGAAGCTCGGCGGGTGACTGCAGGTCAATTTCTCCTGTATTATACCACTTCCTGTTGACAAAGCAGTAGCAACCAGGAGAGTGGTGCTCATAGCAATCAGGTGGCTCTTTAGAGCAAAGGGGAGGACAATTTTTAAAAATATTTTAAAAATATGTATATGACATAAAATAACTTTCAAAAGTTATTTTGTATTTTTTTATTAATTAGTTACTAGTAATTAATAAGATTCCCATTCACCTCTGTTCCCCAACCCTTGCAGAAAACCAGAGTTACTAATCTTCTAGAGATAGTCTGTGCATATATGAGCATATGCATGTATTCTTTCTAATGCAATGATAGCATATTATACACTTCTTTCTTCACTTTGCTTTTTTGGTTAGTATTTTTTAAAAATACGCCTATGTGTCTTAGTTTGTTCAGGTTGCTATAACAGAATACCATAGACTGGATGGCTTATAAACAACATAAATTTATTTCTTACAGTCCTGGAGCCCCAGATCAAAGTGCTGGCAGATTCAGCATCCGGTGAGGACCTGCTTCTTGGTTCTTAGGCTGCCATCTTTTCACCATGTCCTCACATGGTGGAAGGGGTGAGGGAATTCTATGGAGTCTGTTTTATAAGGGCACTAATCCCATTTATAAGGGCTCTGCTCATGATCTAATTACCTCCCAGAGGCCCCACCAGCTAGTACCATCACATTGAGGGGTAGGATTTCTACACACAAATGTGGTGGGGACACAAACTTTGTCCATAGCACTAAATACGAGATGTCTGATTTCGAATCAAAAGTGCAGTTTATTATATCTCAAACAAGAAGCAGTACAATTAATGAAAGTATGCTCCTAAATAATTGACACAATTTTGCCATCTTAATGGTAGCTTGTTTATGCCAGCAGCGACGAAGCCTGGAGAGCAAGTGGCCATGAAATCGCGAAAGGTGTTTTCCACAGCTTGTTGAGAATTGAATATTTTTCCTTTCAAGAAGTGGTCCAAAGCCTGGAAGAAGTGGTAGTTGGTGAAATGTCTGGTGAATACGGTGGATGACAGAGTTTCCCAGTCTGGCTGCTGTAGTTTGAGCAGCATTGTTTGTGCGACACGTGGTCGACCATTGTCTTGCAAGAGGACTGGCCTGCCTCTATTGACCAATCTCGCTGCTTAATCATAAGCATCCTCATCATTTCATCCAATTGGTTGCAGTAGACATCTGCTGTAATGGATTGACCAGGTTTCATGAAGCTGTAGTGGATAATACCAGCACTGGGCCACCAAACAGACACCTTTGATGAATATTCTGTTTTGGACTGTGTTTTGACACTTTGTCTTTATCCAACCATTGTGCTGAATGCTTGCAATTGTCAAAAAGAATCCATTTTTCATCACATGTAACAATGCAGTGTAGAAATGGTTTGCCTTTATGTCGTGACAGCAAAGAAAGAAAGATTTCTCTTCTGATGCTCGTTTAATTCATGTGGAACTCATCTATCCAGCTTCTTTACCTTGCCAATTTGTTTCAAATGGTCCAATATTGTTGGAATAGTAACGTCAAACCTTGCTGCTAATTCACTTGCAGGTTGAGATGGATTCACTTCCATTACAGCTTTCAGCTCGTCATTATCCACCTTGGTCTCAGGTCGCCCATGTGGCTTATTTTCAAAATTAAAATCACCAGAATGGAACTTCTCACACCATCGATGTACTGTGCGTTCATTAGCCACATCCTTCCCAAACACTTTGTTGATATTTCGAGCTGTCTGCAGTGCGTTGGTTCCACGACGGAACTCCTATTTGAAAATAACACGAGTTTTTTACTTACCCGTGGTTTCACAAAAATTGCTTTAAAACAAACTTTGAAAGATAATCACAAGCCAAAATGTACATGTGCAAGACTGAGGATGTACCTTCACAATAAAAATAAAACAAGAAATGTCAAAGTGAAATGTCAGCGATATCAACTGTCAAATTTTAGTACCTAAGGAAATCAGACATTTCATATTTAATAACCTAATACCATAGATGTAAAATAATGTTTTAGGAAAGTAAGACTTTAACACTTCTGAAAGAATAGAAATAAGTCAGGAGTTAGTTTAGTACAAAATATGCATGCCCTAAAATGCTATAAAAGAAGTGGGCTACTAATGTGTGTCTGAACTTGCACGCAGCTAATGCAGAGGAAATACAAGCAGTTATATGACTGTAGTGCCCATAACACAAAAACTAACTGGTCTTTTATCATATTCATGTATTCCCTCTTTGATAATTTTAAACCACTGAATTAAAAATAAAACAAAGGAACATTAACACCAAAATCACAAAAAAGCACCAGCTCATTCTAGGACCTGAGAAAAGTGTCTCCCATAGATCCTTATTTTTAAAAAGGTGATGGAATGAAAATCTTCACATCCTCATCTCAACTTTCTTTTTTACTTTATATATGTGGAAGATCAATCCACATCTTTACATAGAGAGGTGACATCTTAGGATGGCAAGATCATAGTCTGTTGTATGCATGTATCATGATTTATTTTGTTAGTCCCTTGTTGATGGACATTTAGAGTATTTCTAGGATTTTGCTCATACAAACCACGCTGCCATGAATTCCTTTGTGTATGCCTCATTTCACACATCTGCAAGCTTATCTTAAGGTAAATTCCTACAAGTGGACTTGCTGGGTCAATGTGTATGGCAACTGTTTATTTTGACAGCTATCACAAAACTGCTCTTCATGGACAGTGTACCGATTTACACTCCCTACTCCCACATATGACTCTGCCTGCTTCACTGTATCTGCCCTACTCAACGCATGATCCTACTCTCTGATATTGAGAAAAGATTCCTATGAATGACATTGAACATCGTCCTTTAGGTTTAAGAGCATAATTTTTTCTTTTCTTTCTATGACCTGTCTGTTCATATCCATGGTCCATTTTACTTTGTTGGGTTATTGGTCTTTGGCTTATTGATTGTAGGAAAAACTTGTAGATTAAAGAAATTATCCTTTTGTGCTCTCTGTTGAATTTTTCCCTTGTGTGCTATTTATCTTTTGACCTTGTTCATGGCGTTTTCATTTGGCCATGTGGAAAATTTTTATTTTTATTAATAAAATTTCTCAATAGTTTTTTCTATGACTTATGGATTTGAAGTTACATTTGGCAAGGTATTCCCCACTCTAAAATAATCTCCACTTCTTTCTTCAAGTTCTTTTATGTTTCAGTTTGGAATTTATTTAGTGTAAAAATGTAGGGTAGGGCTCCAAATTTATCCTCTTCTGATGGCAATCCAGTTATCCCAATAGTGAATAATCCATCTCTGTTCCCCTCCCACCCCCCAATTTGAAATTGGGAGGGACAAGTTCTTAAACTGAAAGGAACCCATGGAAATCTGTAAAAACTTCCTTTGTAGCAGCCGTAAGCTCCAAACACTGCTTTCCCACACCTTAGGCAGCAGGAGAACAAAGACCTTCATGTAAGGACTTCAGGAGAGGCCAGCTCAGCCCACAACCCTCCTCAGCTAGCCAGCCCAGCCAGACATCGGGTTGCCCCCACCCCTGCATGCCCGGCTGTGACCACGAAGACACCACAGACTTGTGCTCTCATTTCTCAGGATACTCGGGCCAGATAAGATTTCAAAATACCTTGTTTTTTGTTGTTGTTGTTGTTTTTTTGAGGGTGAGTTTCTCCAGAAGATGAGATCTTCTCTAGGCATTCCACTAGAGGGCGCTTCAACTATACATATTTACATACACGTAAACATGTGACCTATGTTGTTTGTGTGGGCTGCACGCACACATGCCAAGCAGTTGCTATTTCATGAACAATCTATGACACAGGAGTGCAACCTGATTTTCAATTCTCCTCCGTGCCTGCCACACATAATCAGATGACCTTCCCAAAGATTCCTCCTCTCCCAGTGAGCTGCCAGAATCCAAGCGTGTGGGAAATGGAGATCTACCAGAATGGAAACTGTTCACAGTGGTGGGAAGAGGGACACCCGAGATGAGTTTCTGTTCTTACTCTCTTTCCCTGGAGGAGGCGTTTTAGGAAGATTTGGGCTTTCAGGGATACAGAGGGCAAGAGCTCAATTAGAAGTCACAGATAAGTGTCCAAAGTTCTGGATTGCATTTGCAGTGGGATGGGGCCATGAGTAGGTTGACGCTCCTAAAAGGTGAGTAAGGGTCCTTGGGGGCTGTGTGGGGCGGTGGTAAAGGGATGAGAGTTGCTGAGTAAGTCAAACCCCTTGGGACGAGCAATCATGTGGGAGAAGCTAAAAGATGCATATTTTAAAAAGGCATTTCCCTTTTAGGAAGGGGATTGCAGAAATGGGTTAAAAAGATTACTTTTGTCTAAAAACTCAAAGTCAAATAAATAAGAAATCCGGAAATGGAGAGTTTGGTGAGAAGAGCCTGAAATTTTACAGAAAATGATGATAAGGACCCATTAACTGACTTTGGCTCTAAAGATAAGGGAGGCATCTATGAGAGAGAGTGAGCAGCAGCTTTTAAACTTTGCTGCCTATTAGAATCATCTGGAAGACCTGTTTAAAAATCTTGATTTCTGGGACTGGGACCCTAGCATAAGCATTTTTTTTTTAAGTTTCCCAGTGATTCCAATGTGTAGCCAAGTTCAAGAAACAATAGCCTAGATCAGAGGTTCTCAAACTTAAGTGACTGTCAGAATCACCTAGAGGCCTTGCTAGAACACAAATTGCTGAGTTTATGATTCAATAGGTCTGGGGTGGCTGCTCAAAAGTGAGTGCTTAGAGATGTGGTTAGTTTGAATTGCTATGTGTGATAAGTTTGAAAAACACAACAGATTTCAAAGACTTAGTGCCAAAAAAAGTAAAATATCTCAATAATATTTTTATGTTGATTATATGTTAAAATGATAATATATTGGATTTAGTGAGTTAAATAAAATATATTATTAGCAAAGCTCATTTCACCAGTTTCTTTTGCTTTTTAAAATGTGGCTACTAGAAAATTTAAAATTACATATGGGCTTGCATTATATTTCTATTGAACTATGCTAGTTTAGATTAGCGTTTCACAAAAGATAATCCTTAAACCACCTGCATAAGAATTACCTGAAATGCTTGTTAGAAAGACAGATTTCCTAGCCATAACCTACTGATTCAGATTGTCAAGGGTAGATCAGGGAATCTGCATATTAAACAGCTCCTTGGGTGAGCCTGATGTAGTAAGATTTCACCTGCTGGCTTAGGCAAACAAGAAAAAGATGGGGAAAAACAAAAATTTTTCATTTAGGATTTGGTACAGTCATGACATGGTCCGATGCAAATGAGGAATCAAGAATGAGAACATTGAGAATCCTCCATCTTCATAAATAAAGCCCAGGTGAGGATGTAATAGGTCTGGGGTTAGTTGAATTGGATAAGCAGGACTTTGGGACATCTGTCTCCTTGCTACTCAAAATGTGGTCTTTGGACCAACAGCATCAGCATCACTTTGGAGTTTATTAGCAATGCAAATACTAGGCCTTGCTCCAAACCTGCTGACTGAGAATTTGCATTTTAACAAGATCCCAAGATTCAATTGCACCTTAAAATTTTTTTACAACTGTATTGAGGCATATTTTACATATATAATTCATCTACTTCAAGTGTATAATTCAATAATTTTTAGTGAAATCACCAAGTTGTGCAGCTATTACCATAAGTCAGTTTTAAAGCACTTCTATTACTCCAATACACTTTCTCATGCCCATTTACTCTCAATCCTGTTCCTTCCCACCCCTGTCCCAGGCATCCACTGATCTACTGTCTCTATAGATTTGCCTTTTTTGGACATTTCTTATAAAGGAAGTAATACAGTATGTGGTCTCCTGTGTCTTGCCTCTTTCATTTAGCATAGTGTTTTTTTGAGGTTCATCCATGTTGTGTAGATACCAATACTTCATTTCTTTCTATTGCCAAATAACACTCCATTGTTACTAATAGACCTCATTTTGTTTATCTGTTCATTCATTGATGGAAATTTGGTTTTGTTCCAATTTTAGGACTATTATGAATAATGCTTCTAAGAACATTTGTGTACAAGTCTTTGTGGACATATACTTTCATATTTCTTGGGTAAATACTTAGGAATAGAATCACTGGGTCAAACGATCCTGCATGCTAAAACTTGAGAAGCAGTTCCAGGTGTTTTCTGCATATGCCATGATGTAAATGTGCATGTGCTTGGAAATTGTTCAGGTCTGGGTGAGGCTTGGCTCTGTTACTAGCAATTGCGTAATGTTGAGCAAGTAACTTTATTTGGTCCACAAAATAGGTTTATAATCCCTACTGCATAGGGTTACTGTGAGGATTAATATACAGGAACCATATACAGGCATTGGAGCCAGAGGAACCTAGGTTGAAGGCTGATGTTGCTACCTTTCTATGATCTTGCGTAAGTTACCAAACCTTCAAAGTCTCAGTTTCTTTAACTATAAATGGGAGATAATAATACACTCCTTTTTAGGCTATTGTTAGGCTTACATAAAGTAATTCATATCATGATCTTAACACAATACTCAATAAATATTAACTACTAATATATAAAGCACCTCGCTCAGAGTGAGTGCCCTGGAAATGCTGGGTTACTAAAAGATGGTTTCTACATCTTGTATTTTTCCTGGGAAAGAAATCAGTTAAGAGGACACACACACACACACACACACACACACCCCCCAAGTTATTTTGCTTTGTGTGGTAGAGTCAGGAGCTTCTCCTAAGCAAAGTTGAATCTTCTTGATGAATTCATTTTTGACTTGTAGCCATTCAACTCCAAGTCCAGGAGACTTGTCTATGATGTTGAGGTTTCAGTTCTGGGACACGCCTATCAATGCACACTGCTTGGTTATAGGCTCAGATTAGCTCAGGAGCTCCTTGAGCACCACAGCTTAAAGAAAGATTCACCAGGAGGTCCTGGGCTGGATTAACTTCATTTGGCAAAGCAGAAAAACAACCTGCAGCAGTCAGAGGGGTCATGGGTCAGTGATCTTGACTGACCATTTTTTCCGATAATTCTAGGACCAGCTTTCAAGAGGAAAGTGAATCCTGTCAGTGCTTCAGTTAGCCCCATTACTTAGCCATACACTATACTGACATGCCCTCTTCCTCATTCTAATGGTAAGAACTCTTGAAAAATGTCAGTTACACACAGGCACAGAATGCCTAATTACAAGAGCTTTTGTTCCTAGCCCGTTCCTTAGATGAGGTCCAATGCCTTTGACTATCCTCACCCATTCCCTTTGCCCAAGTGGCTGGAGGCGAACATGATTGATTGACTCCCTCTGTGCAGGCAGGAAACTTCATCAGTGAAATCATCCCACATCTCTGCTGGCCAAACTGTGTCCACAGTCTGTTCTGGCTGTGAGGACTTGCTCGGTGGAGAAGTGAGGAGATCTCTTTCTTGCTGTCTCTAAAAGGCCACTGTATTAGTCTGCTTGGGCTGCCATAACAAAATATCTCAGGCTGCTTGGCTTAAACACCGGAAATTTATTTTCTCCCAGTTGTGGAGGCTGGAAAGTCCGAGACCAAGGTCTGGTAGGGTTCTGTTTCTTGTGAAGGCTGTTTTTTGGGCTTGCAGAGGGCTGCCTTCTTGTTGCGGCATGACATGGCAGAGAGAGAGGAGTTCTCTGGTGTCTCTTCTTATAAGGGCACTTACCCTATCCAATCAGAGCCCCATCCTTATGACCTCCTTTAACCTGAATGACCTCCTTATAGGACCTATCTCCAAATACAGTCACATTGGGGGTTAGGGCTTCAAAATATGAGTATTGAGGGAACACAATTCAGTCCATAGCAGCCACTTACCAGAAGGACGGTTTAGAAAGCTCCCACTGTTTGGTGAATACAACTGTCCTTCTCTCTGTTGGTGGAGGTGGGGAGATGTGCGGGCTGGAGTGAGAGACGTTTGCTGTGAAGCCAATGCCAGTCTTAAGTCAGGCCTGAGGAGCTCAGCTCCAAATCAATCGTGTTCACAGGCATAAAATGATTATCAGTGCAAAAAGGGAGGACAAGAGTTGAGAAATGGATAACATTTCATCTTATGAATAAAAAAAGGGAGGAAAAAAGAAAAAGCCTTCTGACTCAGGCACCAATTGCTTAGCTTTAATTGTCTATGTGCCTGTGATTGCCAAACTGTCTCCCGGCATTTAGCAGAAGTGTTAAAGTGTATTAGATCGCTGCTGGGGCTTAATGACAACAGGAATCATCCCAATTCAGAAGGCAATTATTTATCTGGTGACCTTTTACAAAGTGGTGAGTTTTCCTTCAGGATTTTTTACAGTGACTGATATTTCCAATAAACTTGGGTCTCTCCCCTCCCCCCAATCAATTGTTGGTATTTGAATGTCATGAAACTAAAAGCTGTGAAATTAAACCTGCTGTGCAAGCTACAAAAACGGGGAGACTGAAATGAGACTGTAGGTCCCTTTCATATAATATCAGTGCACCATTATGACACAAATTCAGGCATAATGGGCTGCTGTGATGATGGCAATATGTACTGTTGAGTGTGAAGTGTTTGTTTGGAAGGGTTAATGTCAATTTCTTCAATGCAACACTGCCCATGATTGTTGGGTCATGCTGGAGGACTTCTTTGTATTTGCTTTCCCAATTTCTGTCCCAATCAGCTGTGACAGCACAGAAAATTTTCCTTTGCAATCTGTACAAATCTAAGGCCAAGGGAACAGGTGCTTGGACTAGCCCATCACAACATACAGACTTCCAAAAGTGCTTTTATGTTTTGGTCTGAAATGTCTCTATAATTTCTAAGCATGTGTATTTTGGTGGACTGTGTTGTGTCTCTTTGATCAGTGATTGCCCTCAGAAACACTGGAAGAGAGGTTGCCATTCTCATCTTTGATTTACCAATGAGAATGCTGTAGTCATAGTGTTTTAAAATATGGGTTTAATTATTCGGGTATGGCAAGGCCAACAGATCAGGAGATAACTGCCATTTAAAGGTACTTTGTTACTCACAGCTCCCCAAGGGAGAAGACAAGCCTCCTCACCATTCAGGCAGGGCCACACAGGGAAGCACCAGCATGGATCAGACTGCAGAGAGGGAGGGAAAACTTGGGCAAGAGCCTTTATTGAGGCTTCCCTGGGGAAGGAATGGAAGAGGCAGGGTAAGCAGGCTGAGGATGGACTCTTTTGAATATTTCAGTGGTGCTCTGGGGCATAGGGGCTGTCCCTTATTGTCTGGTACCTGGGCCTGGGGTGATTGGGGCAGGTGCATAGTGGCCCCCAGCAAGGACGAGCCCTGTGACAGCCTGATAAAGGAGGTGGTAGGGTGTGGGCTCTGGACTGGTTGGTTTGCATTTGAAAGGTGTGCTTGTAGGTAAGTTCTTTATTATCTCTAGGAATTGGCCAGCCCAGGGAAGGGCAGTCTCTCCAGGGTCAGCAGGGGCCCAGTGTCAAAGCCTCAGAAACACATGGTTAATACCCAGAGGAACGAGGTGCTGTGCATCAAGACTCATGGCTAGTCTGGGGCAGAACAATAACTACAAAGCAAAATACAGAGGTTTCTGATACCTAACCATAGGATCATACCTTCAAGCTTCTCTCTCTCTCTCTCTCCCCTCTCAATCTCTCTCCCCCTCTCAATCTCTCTCCCTCTGTAGCAAAAAAAAAAATAGAAAAAGAATCATCATTTCAAGCTGGGGAAGAGAGCTCTGAATCATCCTCCCTTCTTATATTGGATGAAGAAATTGGAGCTCAGAGAGGCCAGGTGGCCTGCTCAGTGTCACCAAACATCATGACGTCACTCTCCCCTGTCCAGTCCCTTTCTGTACCATCCTGACCTGTCCACCCCTTCCCAGTCTCACAACCCTGGCCCTGTCTCCTCGCCCCATGTGCATGCGCACAAGGGAGGTTTATTCACTCTTTTACCGTTTCCCAGATGTGAGTTGTGACTGTATAACTGGCCCATTTTGGTGTAGGCCAGTGTCAGAGCAAAAGAATATGGTTTGTTGGAAGAGATCTTCATCAAACCATGCTGGGAAGCTCTGCTTTAAAGAAAGGAGCTCTCTCTCTCTATTCTAAATAAACATTCGTTCTGATGAAAGAATCCCAGTGTTCCCTTTTTGATAAATTCACCCCCAGGACCTCACATCTTTTTCATAATATGGCCTCAGGTCTGTAACTTTTCCTTTGGTTCTGTTACAGTAACCAGTGTCTAGGGTCTAGAAACTTCTTTTTCTCTTCTACCAAGGCAAGGGGGTATATTGAATTTTGCAATTTGTAAGTTTTAAGTTTAGTCCTCAACTGAGCTTTGGATTTGCAGCATGAACCATTTTCCTTAGCTTAGGATGTATGGTCAGTGAGCAACTTGCTCAGTGGTCTTAACCTTGGATGCACATTAGAATCATCTAATCCAATGCTAGAGCCCCCTCTCTAGGCATTCTGATTTGATTGATCTGGGGTGGGGCCCAGGAAATGGGATATTTTTGATGCTCTCTAGTGATCCTACTGTGCAGCCAGAAGTAGAAATCACTGAGCTAGAAGGAGACTAGTTTGATTACAAAACCAGCCAACAGTAACACCAAGGTGATGCCCTAGATTCAAACACGAAGAGGATACAGAAACCACCAATCAGATGGTCTCTTTTCACACAGGATCCCCTGGTCCTGCCCCTCAGCCTGAACACAAAACTTGATGACACCACACTCCCCCTGAAAACCCTTCAATGGTTCTCCACTGCCTGAGAATAAAGTAGAAAATCTATAGAGTGACTATTGTTTCCAAATGTCAACCATTCTGTTATGCTTGTGGACTCTGTGAGTCAGGAATTTGGACAGGACACAATGGGAATGGCTTGTCTGTGGTCCATGGTGTCTGGTGTCTCTGCTGGAAAGATTACAAGCTGGAGGTGGTTTGACAGCTGGGGGCTGGAATCACCTGGCAGTGTTATCACTCACATCTGGAGTTGATGCTGGCTGTCGGCTGGGACCTTGGGTGGGGCTGTTGACCTGAGCACCAACATGATGGCCTCAGGCTAGTTGGACTTCTTAGCTGGGGTCAGTGCTCCAAGTGTCCAGGGGACAAGGCAGAAGCGGCATTGCCTTTTCTGACCCAGCCTCAGAAGTCACATAGCGTCACTTCCCCTACTCCATTTGTCAAGGCAGTCATAAGCCCACTCCGATCGATGGGAGGGGCCATAACTCCACCTCTAGATGGGCGAGGGTGGCAAGGTCACATTGTAGAAGAATAGGCAAGATGGGAGATGTAATTGGAGCTGTCTTTGGAAAATTCAGTCTGCTGCAATGGCAGCATCACATTGCCTTATTCTTCACTCCAGTCTGGCTGAAGTGTTTGCAGTTCCCAGGAGACACAATGCTCTTCCGTGCTGTCTTTCCCCCATGTTTTTCCTTTTCTCTAGAAACTCTCTCCCCTGTTAAAATTCTCCGCCCTAATCCCCATCTGCCCTATAGGGCTTGGTTCAAGCAATGCCTTCTCAGGGCAGGTGTTCATGGAGTGCTGGCTGCTCCTTCTCAGGGAGCTGTGCCTCTCTCTGTCCATCTCAGATGTGGCCTCTGTCCCACTGCGTGCTGTTTGGGGATTCACGTCTCCCTCTCTCTCACTAATTATTAGTTTCCTCAGAGCAGGAGCTCTTTTCTTTTAATATCTCCAACACTTAGCAGTGTTTGGCACAAAGTGGGTATTCAAAAAATAGTAATAAATGTAGTTCTTACTATTATGGTGAACTCACACCTTATAAATCTAAGATTGAAAAATTATACTTGCCTCACAGGCTTGCACTATTCTTCTGGTGTTTAAGAGGTTAGGGAATCCAATGGGAATTGGGGCTCTCTAGAGACTATCCCGCTTTGCACCTTGGCACGTGCTTGTCCCTTAGCCCTAGGCGGCCATTTATATTCCTCTTGGCTTCTCATTCCCGTTACAGAAAGGCCTCCCTTGAGTATTGGTGAATAAATTTGTTAAAGTTGGTGAAGTGCTTAGAAGATGGAAGGAGCTGTATGTGAGCTAAATATTATTATTAATAATGGTATGAGATTGATTATTCATTTCCACAGCACTTCTCCTATTCAATCTGTGCAAAGTTGGAAATTGGTTGTGTTAAATTGGCTTACCTGCTCCATTTGGCCCTGTCAGGAAAATCAATGAGACACACATGAATATTCTTCCATGTACATAGCCATTTTCAGAGTTAGACAATCATCAATATTTATTGGAAGTGGTTATGGAAAAAAATGAATGAATATTTAACACATGAGAGTGTTTAGGTACTATTAAATGTACTGGGACAAGCAAATTTTGAAGCTATATTTGGACTTTAACTTACAACAGAAAAATCCATATTTTTAATTAGATACGTGGTCACGTTTGAGAGGCTGTTGCTGGAAAGGTCTCGGGATCTGAAGGCAGAGACAGAACAACTTCTGACCGGCAAAAGCTACTCTATGCCCTTATGCCCAGCCAGGAGTTCCAGATGATTGGACGTCATTGCTTCTAGGGGTTTCCTGGTTTTATTGATGGGACAGCATCCTGATGTCAGATATGGGAAATTCCCAATTTAGAGTCACATGTGCTCCAGTGGGCTCTGAATGCTCCGTTTGGGATTGATGGCAAACTTTGCAAGAAGGGACATTGCTCACTTAATAGTCTGAAGGCACAGGCTCTGATTCCAGAAGGCTCAGAAAGACGATGGAGCAGGAGACTCTGGAAAGAGTACTGAAGTAGAGAGTGAAAACAGTGGGTTGCAATGCAGTCTCAGCTACCTCCCAGCTGTGTGGCCTTGGGAAATGACTTCATCTCTGTGAGCCTCAGTTTTTCTCATCTGTAAAATGAACTAGAAGATCTTTAAAGTCCTTTCCAGAGCTTACATTCAATAACTTTACAGATGTACTGAACTGAGCATATGAAGCACTCACACTTGCTCTGCCCTACCTGATACCCATCCCCCCAAACCTGTTCAGTGAAGAGCCCCAGACTCGGGCTCTTCTTTGGCCCTTTGATAGGAGCCAGAGTGGCTGGACCTCCCAGTGACCCATCTGGGCCAGAGACTTTGGCTCTTTCCAGTACTTCTGGGCTCAGATGGTGCACCAGGATATAGGGTAGGGGCTAGAAAACATTTTCTGTAAAGAGCCAGGTAGTAAATATTTTAGATGGTCTCTGTTGCAACTACTCAACTCTGCCCATGAAAGCAGCTAAAGAAAATACCTAAACAAAGAAGTGTGCTATGTTCCAATAAAACTCTGTGAACACAAATCTGAATTTCATACAATTTTCATGTCACAAAATACTTTTCTTCTTTTGATTTTTCCCCAAATTCTTTAAAAATATCAAAGCCATTCTTAGTTCAAGGTCATACAAAACCAGGAGGGCTGCCTTTGGTATGACTGGGAGGAACAGCTGTCCTGAGCCCGCACTTCCCTTTGGGCCCCTCTGTGGTCTTCACGGTAAGGGAAGTGAGATGCGACATGCCCAGCAGGGGCGCCCTTGATCCCCTTTGCCAGAGACATACTCCATGAGATAGAAACAGCACCCACCTCCAACCCTCTCATTAATGCCTGGGCGGAGGCAGCAGCACAGAGGAACACTCTCTGCTGGGAGGTGGGGAGTCCTCTGGGCTCCATGTCCTGTCCCTTAGGAGGCTACACACAGTGTGTCCCCCAGGAGGCAGCAGAGATGGGATGTGAGGGCCCTCTGTATTAGTCAGGATTTTCCAGAGCAACAGAACCAACAGGAGTTGTGTGTGTGTGGAGAGAGAGAAAGAGAGATTTATTATAAGGAACTGGCTCACACAGTTAAGGAGTTTGAGAAGTTCCAAGATCTGCCATAGGTGAGCTGGAGACCCAGGAGAGCCAATGGTGTAAGTTCCAGTCTAAGGGCAGGAGAAGACCAAGGTCTCAGCTCAATTAGGCAGGTGGAATTCCTTCAGACTTTTTGTTCTATTCAGGTTTTCTATTGATTGGATGAAGCCCACTCACATTAGGGAGGATAATCTATTTTCCTCAATCTATGGATTAAAGTGTTAATCTCATCCAGAAACACCCACATGGGCTCACCCAGAGCAATGTTTGACCAAATGTCTGGGCGACCCGTGGCTCTGTCAAGTTGACACATGAAAGTAACCATCACACCGTCCTGATAGCACTGGGCTGCTCCATGTGCATCTGCTGACCTTCAGTCGTGCCTGATGTAAACTTGAGCAAGATGGGCAGCCTGGCAACCACACCACCTTCTCCTAGGGCGGTCATTCTCCCTCTCTCCTACGTGACCACTGCACATCTTTTCATTTCTCCTCAAACTCCATCACTTCCTCCCTGCTTCTCTCTCTCAGCTAATGACATTGCTTCCTGTTCCACTGAGAAATTGGAAGCAGTCTGAGAGAACCTGCAAAAGTTCCCAGTGCCACATCTGCCTGCCTACCAGCATCTGCCCCATGCTGTCTGCCTTCCTTCCCGTTCCTGTAGAGGAACCCCCAATACTCCTATCTGTGGCCAGCACTGTGCTTGCACCCTCGTTCCCAATCCCTCTCATCTATGCAAAGTACAGCACATCAGCAACCCTTCCTTCTTTTACTTGCACTATGAATTTACCCTTCTCTTCTAGATTATTCTCATTCGCATAAAATGTAGGATTGTTTCCCCCGTATTAAACACATGCACACACATACACGTGTACATACACGTTCTCTCTCAATCCACTTGTGCCTCCAGCTACTGCTCAATTTCTTTGCTTTCTTTTATAGAAAGCAGTTGTGTCCAATTCCCTGCCTCCCAATCTCTCTTCTACCCACTCCAGGCAGGATCTCACCACCACCACTCTGCCAAAATTGCTAAGTCATCCACATTGCTGACTCGTATGCACCAGTGGCATTTGACACAGTCTATCTCTCTGTCCTTCTTAAAACCCTTTCTTCCTTCAGCTTTTGGAACACCACACACTCCTCATTTCCTACCTACTGCACAGATGGGTCCATCTTAGTCTCTTTTGCTGGTTCCTTCTTGTTTTTCCAGCCTCAGCATTGGACTCCTTCCTTGGACCTCTTTTCATCTCTGTTTACACCACTCTCCAGATCTCATCCATCTCATGGCTTTGCATATCATGGGTGTGCTAACAATTCACAAGATAAACCTCTAGTCTGGGCCTCTCCCCCGAGCTTCGGACTTTAGTCTTGAGCTGTCGACTTTACACTTACCCTCAAATGTTCAATAAGCTCTCACATTTAATGGGGCTCAAACCAAAACCCTATCCTCTCATCCCTCTAAACTTCTCAGTGTCAAGTGTCCTAGGGCTGCTGAAACAAAGTTCCACAAAGTGGGTGGCCTAAATAACAGAAATTTTTTTTCTGTTAGTTCTGGAGGCTAGAAGTCTAACATCAAGTTGTCTGCAGAGTTGACTCCTTCTGAGGGCTGAGGGGGAGAATCTGGTCCAGGCCTTTCTCCCAGCTCTGGTGGTTTGCTGGCAATCTTTGGTGTTCCTTGGCTTGTAGGTCTCTCTGCCTTCATCTACATAGGAAGACCTGTGTGTATTTGTGTATAAATTTCCCCTTTTTAAAAGGACACTAGTCATATTGGATTGGGGGGTCACCCTACTCCAGTATGACCTCATCTTAACTAATTACCTGTGCATTGACCCTATTTCCAAATAGGGTCACATTCTGAGGTATTGGGGGTTAGGACTTCAACATCTGAATGGGGGCCAGGGGGCAATTCAATCCATGATACTCTGCAGCTAGTCTGTCCCATCTCAGTTGATGGCAGCCCCATCTTTCCAGTTGTTTAGGCCAACACCACTGGAGTCATTCTTGAATCCTGTTTTGTTAGTCTCCACACCTGATATATCAAAAAGTCCTATTGGCTCTGCCTTTAAAACATACCCAGAATCTGACCATTTCTGGCCAACTTCTCTGCTATCACCTGGCTTGGGCAGCCCTCATCTCTCTTCTCAGTGGCTGCCACAGTTTTCTCACTGATTTTCTTGCTTCCACCCTTGCCACCCAAGAGAGAGAGTTAGTGAGAGGTGTTAGTGAGAGTCAGTAACTCTCACTAACACCTCAGCAAGAATGATCCATTAAAAACATTAGTCAGATCATATTATTCCTCTGCTCAAACCCTCCCAATGGTGTCACATCCATTAAGGTAAGAGCCTCCACTGCCTGACTCCCCGGGGTCTCTCTGACCCTCAGTCATTCTGCTCCAGTCACACTGACCCCTTGTTGTTGCTGGAACACACCAGGAATTCTCCTGGCTGGAATGTTTCTTCCTCATGGCTCACTCCTTCGCCTCCCTTCCAGTGTGTGCCAGAATGTCCCCTTTCTGTGAGGCTTTCCCAAAACACCAGAAATAAAATTGCAACCCTTCCCCGTTTTCATGGAACTTATGGCAAAAATGAGGCAAGGAAAGTTTGTGTCTAAGATGTCCTGCTTTCAAGTGTAATTAACCATTTATATGCAAATCATTTCAAAATAGCACCTATCTGGTTGGTCTACAAAGAAACAGAGGAAAGCAGGCACTGAGAACAGATACATTTTTTAATGTCATAATTTTTCTTCCTTCTGGAGTGAGCAAGCTCAAAACTACCAGAATGTATAGCCATGAGTTGGAAGTAGCCAATGTTACAGGAGTTCATAAATCTTGGTCAAGGGCAACGTAAATAGCTCTGCAGACTCATTCAACATTTGTGAAATCCCAGCTATTTTCAGTCTGGAGAGTCTTAAAACCAGGGGACTTGAGACTTGGTCTCAAAGGAAATTAAATTAAAGTTTTTACACCTTCATCTCATAAACACCCAAATGTTTGGTATGAGCTTAACTGAGAAATTTGGAATGCTTCTTGCAGCATGCATTTCATACAGCCTTTAGCATTGCTTGGTTCCCTGAAACTCTAAAGGTCCTGAAGAAAAAGAAGGAATCCCCTGTCCCAACCTCTGCAGAACTTCTTACCATGGGTCCCTTGCACTCACCCGTTACTGAAATTGGCAAAATTGCTTCCAGTTCCAGATGCTGTTTTCCTTACTGTGCTTTCCAGTGGAATATTTTTTGCTTCTTCAAAGTTTGTTCTATTTTCAAGTCTGACAGACACACGGATACTTCCTTCTTTCCCTCCTCCCGCCCCCAGAACCCACACAACCTCTGATATCCTGCAGGGTTTGTGACTGATGGAGGTTTGTCTTTACCTACTTTCATTTTGGGGTTTGTGGCAGGATCTTTTCACTGGCTTTGTTGTAAATGTTTCCCCCCAGACAACCATCCTGTATACCAAACCTCCCTCTTTCAAATCTTATGGTAGGATTGATTATCCCAAGGGTAATAATTTAAACCTAGAGAGGGTAAGGAACTTGCCCGGAGTCTCACAGCTTGTGAGTAGTGGATCTGGGGTTTGAATTCTAGTCTGTTTAAGTCTGAAATTTTTCTCTTTACTTTATTCGAAACTGCATCTCTTAATATTGTTATTACTAACACTGGCATTGGATATACCATTTACTTTTCCTGGGACCATTTTAAGTCTTCCTATTTTTCCCCTTAATCCTTAACTCTACTCAGTGTCTTCTGTTGTTCTCTATCTATATTTGCTTTTTTGAGAAACATATGCATTCTGGTAATTTCATCAGTCACTTCTACACAATATTTACAACTATTCTCCCACTCCCCAAATTTCTTTCCTTTAACACTGTATCCCAGATCTTACGTTGCCTTTGGGACATAGGCGTAGGGACTTGAATATGACCTGCCTTAGATTCAAATCTTAAAAAAAATAACAAAACAGAGACAGTGCATCCCTTGGCTAGCATCTTCCTCCACAGGCCCTGTCACTACAGTTCCACTTGCCTGCTTGACTTCACACCATCTGCTCCATTAAGAGGGGGTCCTCAGTAGAATTGTCACAGGCATTATGAAGCGTTAGCAGCGGCTGGTTAAGCATATTTAAGCTACGGTAGAAACATGAATGTTGGTTACAATAGTGCGATATGAGCTGTTTTGGCAAGGAAGAGTAATGGGTGACAGATGTGGTACAGGATGTTTCAGTGCTAGAGACTAGCACGACCTCAGCATATCTCAAAGGCAGTAGGAACCCAGCTCCAGTCATGTGGAGATGAAAATCAGAGCGTGGACAACAGCAACTCTGGAAAATCTGGCTGGGTGATAAGCTCTGGGGATTGGGTAAAATGATTAGTTTAGATGTGAGACATTCAGAAAGCCATTGAACTACTCTGTGCCTCAGTTTTCTTATCTACAATGCTGATAACCACAGTAGATACCTCATGTGCTTGTAATAGGAAGTAAATGAGACAATGAACGTCAAGCTCCTAGTTCAGTGACTCACACATAGTAACAAGAGCTCAATAAATTTCAGGAGTTATTGTTATCATCTTGCCCATCATTGTGTGTTACATGAGGTTGAATATGCACATTAAAGCTTTGTGGTATTTTTGGGGGGAGATGGAACAAGGAACATGGTGTAGGGAGTTTGAGCAGAAGCAGTCTTTCTGAGCTGAGTAGGCAGAGATGCAAGTCTGGGGATGCTACAGCAGCTGGAATTCTACAGGGCAGGGTGCTACAAGGGAAGGACTTATGCAAAGAGGAAATTCCAGAAATCTGCATAGGCGTCCTCTTCAGTCTTTGACCAAATATTAAGATACTTGATATTAAACCTAAGTTGAACTGAGATTTCAAAGGGCAAACAGTGCCCTTAAGGACAGATTGGACACTGTATTAACAAAAAATAGAAACTAATTAAACTGAAACTTAAAGAGAAAAAAAATGGCTGAAAAAATGGAAGAGAACTTTAGTAACATGCGGGACATTATCAAGCTATCTAACATTAGTGTAATTGGAGTTCCACAAAGAGAAGTAATAATTAAATAATTTGAAAAAATGAGAAATTCTTTGAAGAAGTAATGCTCCAAAAGTTTCCAAATTTAAAGAAAAATATTAACTCACACATTCAAGCAGCTCAAAAAAACCACAAGGAAGATAAATACAAAGAAAACCCTACTTAAGCACATCACAAACTGCCAAAAAACAAAAATAAAGAGAAAATATTTAAAGCAGCCACACATTGCTGCTTTAAGACATATTGCATATGAAGGAACAGCGAGAAGAGTTAACACTGTCTTCTCATAAGAAACAAGGCCAGTGAGAAGACGGAAGACCATCTTTGAAATACCGGAAGAAAGAAGTCAACCTACAGTTCTATATCTAGTAAAAATATCTTCTAAAAAAATTATGGCACAATAAGGTTATTTTCTGGTAAACAAAAGCTGAGATAATTTGTCACCCACAAAATTGTACTACAAGAACATGGTAAGGAACATGGAATGATGGATTTGGGGGAGGTGGGAACGAGTTGGACGAACATGGGAAGAGAGGGGAGGAGGGAGGGAAAGGGAATCACAGCACAGACGCTTGAAACTTACGGTGCAGTCACGTCCTGATAACCCATCTTAAATTGAAAATATCGTAAGTTGAAATGCCTTTAATACACCTAACCTAACAAATGTCATAGCTTAGCCTAGCCTACCTTAAACGTGCTCTGAACACTAACATTAGCCTACAGTTGGGCAAAATCACCTGGCAGCACAGTAGACTGTAGAGTATCATTTGTTTCCTCTTGTGATCCTGTGGCTGACTGAAAGCTGTGGCTCGCTGCCTCTGCTCAGCATGGGGAGTGTCCTACTGCACATTGCTAGCCCGGAAAAAGATCAAAATTCAAAATTGGAAGTACGGTTTCTACTGAATGTGTATCACTTTTGCACCCTTGTGAAGTCGAAAAACTGTATGTTAAACCATTGTAAGTTGAGGACCATCTGTAACACCTTCATCAGATTGCTAAATCAAAATATCCTTCAGGAAAACGAAGGAAAATGATATCAGATGGACATTGTACCTATACCAAGGAAAGAAGAGTTCTGTTAATGGTAAACATGTGAATAAATATAAAAGCCTTTTCCCTCTCCCTCTTAATCTCTTTAAGAAATAATTATTTAAAGCAACGTAATAAAACTGTATCATGGAGTTTATAGCATGTAGAAATAAAATGTACGTTAATATTTGTTCCAAGGACGGAAGAGGAAAAGTGAAAACGTGCTGTTGTAGGTTTCTTACGCGTGAAGCCGTCTAATATTTTTCCAAGGTAGACCGTGTTACGTTAACAGAGCATACTGTTAGCTCAGAGGACTCAGTAAAAAATTTAAAAATGAAGCATAGCTAAAATGTTAATAGAGGAAATAAAATAAAATAATAAAAAATTAACACGCAACAAAGGCAGTAAAGGAGGAAAAAAGGAACAAAACCCAGGTTATACAAGTGAGGGAAAAATAGCAAGATGGCAGTCTTAAACTCAACTGCATTAAGGCAGATATTATCAGATTAGATAAAAGAGCAAGACCCAGACATAGGCTATTTACAACACAGGTTTTAAATAAAAAGATACAGGTAAATTAAAAATATAAAAATGAAGAAATATACAATGGAAATACTAGTTGTAGGAACACAGGAATAGCTATATTAATATCAGATAAAGAGACTTTAGGACAAGGAGTTTCATTAGAGATAAAGAAGATATTTCATAATGACAAAAGAATCAGCCCATTGAGAAGACACAATAATCCTAAATGTGTATGCCACTAATAACAGGGTTTCAAAATACATGAAGTAAAAACTGACAGAAATAAAGGGAGAAGTAAAAACAAATTTATAATTAAAATTAGAGATTTTAAATACTCCTCCTTCTTTAACTGATAGAACAAGTAGATATGTATTATGAGAAGTGCTGGTTTGGGGCTAGGGCAAGCGTAATCTTATTTGATTTATGAAGACTACTCTGGCTTCAAAGTACAAAATGGAATGTAGAGAAAACCAGGAAAAAAGTTAGGAGGCTATTACAATAAACCAGGCGAGAATGCTAATGGCTGGAACTATGCTGTTAGTGATGGCAATGGGGAATATGGACAGACCCAAATCTGGCCTGTTGAGACATCCACAACCAGCCAGATACAAGAGTTGCTCTGTCATTGACTCCAATTCTCATGCAGTAAAACTGGAACAAAGAACCAAGTGTAGTTACTCTGTAAACCCAAAGTTTAACATTGTCCTGCCTACCCAGGGATTCTAAGTAAAAAGCAATCCAGTTTGAGGCAGATCAGGAGTGGATGAATTTGGTGATGTCAACATTGCCAAACATTCATGGGAAAGAATTTATCGAATGTGAACACAGAGTCAAGATTGTATTTTTAAGGTTGGTGCTTTTAAGAACATTTGAACTCCTGTCTGGCTCTTGGCTTAGATATTCTCAGCGGGACATTTCAGCGGGTATGGGGTCCAGCTGCCCACCTTTGTTCTTCATCATGCGTTCAGGACCAGCCACCATGGAGAGCTGTGGACATGAGTGTGTTGGGTTGGGGCCCTTGCTAGCTTTCACGATTGGCATATACTCACAAAGGACATTGCTTGGCCTAATTTCCACTCCTGTTTACATAGAAAAAAATGCAGCATTCCCAGACTGGAACCTGAACACAACCCCACTGTAATTTAACAGACATTTATTAAGCAGTTTTCTGTAAGTTGGGCCCTTGTGTGTACTAGGCTATGGTGATAGAATGGTGAAAAGAAAGAAAATCTCCCTGTTCTCATGAAGTCTACTGTTGAATGAGAGGAAACAGACATTACGCAGATAATTAAGTCAATAAGTGATGAGAATTCTGCTAAGTGAGATGAGGGAAAGGCACTTGACAGCATAAAACATTACTGTGGGGATTTGGGCAAAGAGTCCTTGAGGAAGGGACGTTTAATCAGAAGGTTGTAGAAGAGAAACTGGGTGAGGATGGGGGAAAGATCATTCCAAGCATAGAAAATGCAAAGACCCATAGGACACAGGACGGAAAGAATAGGGCAAATAATCCAATGAAGCTGGAGTGGAGAAATAGAGAGGGGGAGGAGGAGGGAGAAAGGGATTTTTTTCCTATGAGCAGTGGAGCAGTGGGCATCCAACATAAAGCTCTAAGCTTTAAGTAACACAGTGCAAGAAAGTCTCAAAGACTGATTTCTGGAAGCTTCATTTATTACTGTAGGCCAAAGTTTAAATTTCATTCATCCTAGGCTTTAAGATTCACAAAGAATCCCACAGAGTACCAAAGACCTGGCGTTACCTTACTGAGGCAGAAGTCCAGGGGTGGGCTGTGGTTGAAGCTTCAAGCTAGGAATGGCTTAGGGGAACCTCAGACCCCAGATCTCAGGAGCCGAAGGAGCCACCTGGGAAATAGACTGTACTGCCCATTAACCCAACATCCTCTTTCTTTGATCTGATTATTGAATTAGAAAGGGGGGTGTTGAAGATGAATGGAAGTCTTTAACATTAATCACCATCTAATGATGGCAAAGCCTGAAAGATGTCAGATTTTATTTGATAGATTTATCTTGAAAGTGATATGTACACTGACAGTTGAGGAAATTAATGGTTTGACTTTACGGAGGACTGACAGGATAAACTGACTCTGACAGGCTAAATTAAGAGTAGGCTGTTACAGAATGTAAAATGCCAACTTCATATTTTGAGTGTAATGCTTTAGAGGCTTTTGATACTAATTTCCAAGCCTTGCAAATATGTTTAAATAAATGAAAATTCAGGACAGGATGCTATCTTGAAGAGATGACATTACAGCAGAGTGATGAATAAATAGTTTAAAAGTGGCATCTTCAACCACGCACATTTTTAAATGCACAGATTTATTAATAGAATCAAATAAAATAAAGCAAAATGAATCAATTTCAGGCTTATGTTTGAAATTTTAGGGTGTATGTAGATTTCTTGAGGGCAGAAATCTGTCTCATGCATCTCTGTACTCCTAGTGCCTAGCACAGAGAAGGGCACACAGCTGGCATTTAATAAATGTGAGCTGCAAAAATATGTGGTCTATCAGTCAGTATTAGTGGTTGATACCAGGTAATTGATTAACATTTATTATTTTCTAATTTATGTAACACTAGGTAATAAATTATTTTTATGTACAAAAATGAACTGAAGGATTTCATGGAAAATACACTTTACTAAACTTCTTAACCTCTAGAATAATTTTGAAAAAAAAGTTTTAATCAGAATGATACACTATCTTCCAGAGTCAACTGCATTGAAACAATTTAATTATTTTATCAGTTTTTCTGTATAAAAGAGAAATACTGTTTCCATTTCCTGTCTTTTTAATTTTTCCAAAATTATTTTCTATTTGATCAATTCCTTTCTAAAGAGATTCTTTTGTAGCACAGACATGAATTATTGATTGAGTTGTGTTCCAATCAAATTTTACTCTTTATAGTTACTGCCATGCATTTCCTTTTGAGGACACTATTTGCACCAGTGTAATTCATCTGGCTTAAATTTTAAATATTTGAATTTTGACAAAAATATGATTTTGCACCAGTTTTTAGTCATAGCAAATTTTACCAAGTGTGGTTTTAACTACCATCAATTTTATTTTGTATGGATTTTTTTCTTCCAATAATGTTCATTATGTATTGAAGAAAAATCCATCAGAAAATTGTGAGCAATGTTGTAAAATGTAGAGATGTGACAAGATCAGGACTGGGGGGAGATGGGAGCGGTTTGGATGAATAGGAGATGAAACAGGCGATGGGAAGGAGAGAGTGAGAGGCAGAGAATGGGGAAGTAATGACTTTATAAGATGGTTAAGTCAAAAATATTTACCTTTATTAAAGGAAATGTTTATTATTGAGTTCTCATGCTTGGCACCCAAATTTTCATTTAGAATAAAGTTAACCCCACATTTTCACTAAGTAAAAAATCACATTAATCTGCTAAGAAATTTTACAAATGCTGAATTACAACCTTCTTGCAAAATTTCTTAATAGTTCCTTACCTTGAATAGGGTCCCTCTTCTGAAGCTCATTTTCTAAACATAATACCACAAGCACATTTCAGAGGTGAAGGGCCCAGCCTTCAAATGCAGGAACCACGTCCTAAGGTTGGAGACAGAGCCTGAGAGTCCTCGTGCACACTCTTCTCTTATCCTTTAAGATATTCATTCTCTGCGGGATTGCTATGAAGTGGTACTTTTTCCACAGATTTTTGACCACAGATTTCTTTTTTGTGAAATGTCTATTCAAATTACTTGTCAATTTTTATAATGGGTTATCTGTCTTTTTAATTAATTTGTAAGTGTTCTTTATATTTCTGGATATTAATCTTTTGTTTATTACATGTGTTGCAGACATCTCCAAAGCTGTGGTTGTCTTTTCACTCTCTCTATGATATCCGTTGATGAACAGAACTTCTTAATTTTAACGTAGTCAAATTTAGTCATTTTCTCTTATAGATTCTTGTTTACAAAAATACCTTCTTACCCTGAAGTCATGAAACTGTGTTCCTATAATATACTCTAAAAGCTTTATTGTTTTGCCTTTCACATTTAGGATTTTAATCTGATTAGAATCAATTTTGCATGTATGTTATTTGGGAGACGTCCAGTTTCATTTTTCCCCATAACCCAATTTTCCCAGATTCAATTTGTTGAAAAGACCATCTTTTCTTGGCTGATTCCCACCGATTTTTCATACGTGATGCTCATATATAAGTCGCACTTTTGTATTCTTCATTCCTCTTGCATCTCAGACCTATCATTTGTCCCTATCTTTCTGCCTGAAGTAAATTCTTTAGAATTTCTGCTGATAGAAAACAATGTTGGCTTGTGTTTGTCTAAAAATATCTTTACATTAACCCCATCCTTGAAAAATACTTTTGCTGGATATGGAATTCTAAGATGGCAATTATTTCTTCTCAGCACATCATTCCAATGTATTTTGGCTTCCACTGTTACTATCAAAGAAGGAAACTGTCAGTCTAATTGTTGCTTCTTTGTAGGCAGCCTGTTTTCCCACCTCTGGCTGCTTTGAAGATCTTCTCTTTGTCTCTCATGTTCTGTGGTCTCACTATGTGTCTAGGTGTACTTTTTTGTTTCTGTCGTTGTTGTTTTAGTATCTTGCTTGAGATTCACGGGGATTCTTCGAAAGTACATTTTATCAGAAAGAAGTAAAGGGTTTTCATGCTCTCTTTCCCCCTCTTCTTTCCAGAGCATATGTGCATATGTGCAGTAGAAAGGATCAGAGAAATGGAAGATATAAAAAAGAAGTTAATAATTGATGGAGTGAGGTCCCTGAGGAAGAGACAAAGCATGGGCCCATTGCACAGCTAGGCAGCCATGCCTCAGATTGGGGAGGAAGGATGGGTGTGGATATACTTAATATTTGTTGCTGAGCAGAGAGCAGAAACTTAGTGGTGTTTTTCTTGATAGATTCTATTTTGTCTATGAAGAAGGGGATATAGATCATCCATTATTTAATAGCCATGTTAGGCGCTAACAACATAGTGGTTAACAAAACGAGCATACTCTTGGCCTTCATGAAACTTATATTCCAAAGGGGGAAACTGACCCTGTATAAGTAACAAATAAAAAAGTCATCACCAATTGTGAAAGTGCTGTGAAGTAAATACACAATGTACCGTAGTGTGTATGTAAGTGTGTGTATATATGTGTATATATACACACACAAATTTGTATATATTATATATGTGTTTGTATATATTGTATACATTTGCATTTATACATACATTTATAAGATATTTTGTCATTATTTTCAAAATACAGTGTCATTAAATTGATGTGATCTTTTATGTATACCATTTGCTGCATTTTGATTTTCTCATTTAATAACACCTAATGGAAACTTCCCTATGTCAGTTAGTATAGGTTATCATTCTTTCTTCTTTAGCATATGTGCTGCTGAAGCAAGTACAATCAATCTTTTTTATCATGTATCTTTTATTTTTAATTTAAACTTTTTAAAAATTGATTTGTGGAGTACATGTGCAAATTTGTTACATGGATATATTGTATAGTGGTAAAGTCTATGTTTTTGTGTAATCCTCACCCAGTTAGTGTACATAGTACCCATCAGGTAATTTCTCATCCCACACCCCTCTCCCAGCCATTCCAACTCTCCAGTGTCTGTTATTCCACTCTCTGTGGCCATGTGTGTTCATTATTTAGCTCCCACTTATAAGTGAGAACATGTGGTATTTAATTTTCTCTTTCTGAGTTATTTCATTCAAGATAATGGCCTCCAGTCCCATCTGTGTTGCTGCAAAAGACATGATTTAACTCTTTTTTATGTCTGAGTAGTATATCTATGTTGTATATATACTACATTTTCTTTATCTGATCATCAATTGTGGGACACTTAAGTTGGTTCCATATCTTTGCTATTGTGGATAGTGGTGCAATAAACATATGAGTGCAGGATAAAATTCAGTGTCCCTTCATGATAAAAATCTTCAACAAACTAGGCATAGAAGGAACATACCTCAAAATAATAAAATCTGTATATGCCAAACCTATAGCCAACATTGTACTGAGTGGGGAAACTTTGAAAGCATTCCCCTAAGAACTGGAACAAGATAAGGATGCCCACTCTCACCACTGCAATTCAACACAGCATTGGAAAGTCCTAGCCAGAGAAATCAGGCAGGAGGAAGAAACCAAGGGCATCCAAATTGGAAAAGAGGAAATTAAAATATCTCTGTTCACTGATGATATGATATTATACCTAAAAAACTCTAAAGACTCCTCCAAAAGACTCCTAGATTTAATAAATGGATTCAGTAAAGTCTCAGGATACAAAACCAATGTACAGAAATCACTAGCATTTCTATGCACCAATAACAACCAAGCCAAGAACCAAATCAGGAACTAAATCCTATTTACAATAGCTACAGCCACACCCTGCCCCCAAGGAATATATTTAACCAAGAAGGTGAAAGATCTCCATAAGGAAAACTACAAGTTACTGATGAAAGAACAAATGGAAAACATCTCATGCTCATGGATTGGAAGAGTCAGTATTGTTAAAATGACCATACTGCCAAAACCAGTCTACAGATTCAATGCAATTCCTATCAAAATACCAATGTTATTTTTCACAGAATTAGAAAAAGCAATCCTAAAATTCATATGGAATGAAAAAAGACCCTGAATAGCCAAAGTGATCGTAAGTAAAAATAGCAAAGCTGGAGGCATCACGTTACCTGACTTCCAATTATACTACAAGGCTATAACAACCAAAAGAGCATGGTACTGGTATAAAAATAGACACATAGATCAATGGATCAGAACAGAGAATCCCAAAATAAAGTTTCATACAACCAACTGATCTTTGATAAAGCAGACAAAATCATATCCTGAGAAAAGGAAACCCTATTTAATAAGCCATGCTAGGAAAATTGGATAGCTCAAGAATGAAACTGGATCCCTATCTCTCACCCCTTACAAAAATTAACTCAAGATGGATTAATAATCATCAGGGAAATGCAAATCAAAACTGCAATGAGATATCACTTAACTCCAGTGAGAATGCCTTTTATCAAAAAGTCCCAAAACAGCAAATGCTGTCATGGATGTGGAGAGAAAGGAATACTTATACACTGTTGGTGGGACTGTAAACTAGTACAACCTCTATGGAAAGTAGTGTGGAGATACCCCAAAGAACTAAAAGTAGAACTACCATTAGATCCAGCAATCCCAGTACTGGGCATTTACCCAAAGGTAAAAAAGACATTTTATAAAAAAAGGTATCTGCACTCAAATGTTTATAGCAGCACAATTCACAGTTGTAAAGATGTGGAAACAACCCAAGTGCCCATCAATACATGAGTGGATTAATAAAATGTGGTATATGTATACCATGGAGTACTACTCAGCCATAAAAAAGGTGAACTAATACCTCTTGTATTAACCTGGATGGAACTGGAGACCATTCTTCTAAGTGAATTATCACAAGAATGGAAAAACAAACACCACATGTACTCACCATTAAATTGGAACTAATTGATCAACACTTATGTGCACTTTTGGAAATAACACTCATCAGAAATCCAGCAGGTGGGAGGGGGGAGGAGGGGTAAATTCACACCTAATGGGTACAATGCATACTACCTGGGTGATGGGCACACTTATAACTTTGACTCAAACTGTACAAAAGCAATTTATGTAACCAAAACATTTGTACCCCCATAATATTCTGAAATAAAAAAAAAAGAGAGACTTCAATGTAAGACCTGAAACTGTAAAAATTCTAGAAGGTGAAGGAAAAACTCTGTTGGACATTAGCCTTGGCAAAGAATTTATGACTAAGACCTCAAAAGCAAATGCAACAAAAACAAAAATAAACAAGTGAGACTTAAACTAAAAAGCCTCTGCACAGCAAAAGAAGTAATCAACAGTCAATAGACAACCTGCAGGATGGGAGAAAATATTTGCAAACAATGCGTCTGACAAAGGACTAATATTGAGAATCTACAAGGAACTCAAACAACTGAACAACAACAATAAGAAAACAATTAATCCCATTAAAAAGCAGGCAAAGGACATGAACAGACATTTTTCAAAAGAAGACATACAAATGACCAACAAATATGTGAAAAAATGCTCAACATCACTAATAATCAGAGAAATGCAAATTATAACCATAATGAGATATCAGCTTACTCCAGTCAGAATGGTCACTATTAAAAAGTCAAAAAACCATAGATGTAGAGGATGCAGAGAAAAGGGAATACTTATACACTGTTTTGGGGAATGTAAACTAGTACAATCTCTGTAGAAAACAGTATGGAGATTCCTCTGAGGATTGAACTCTGATCTTTTATTTGCCCCCCAAAATTCCTTTTTAAGGGGGCCTGGTGAGTCATGCCTACAAATGATAAAAATCTCAATAAACAGGGTTTTATAATGTGGTTCACTTCCCAATCTGATTCTAGTATAGCATCACATGAAAGATAGAAGATCCTTATCTTAACTCAAACATTCCTTTCTGCTGATTCCTGGTCTTTTGAACAAAGCCTAACTCTTTCAGCCAATTGTCAACTAAAGAATCCCTAAATCCACCTATGACTTGTAAGCCCCCGCTTCAAGATGTCCTGCCTTAATCCCTAAACACATCTATGATTTATAAGTCCCTGCTTTGAGATGTCCCACTTTTTCAGGCCAAACCAATGTATGCCTTCCATGTATTGATTTATGACTTTACCTGTAATCCCTGTCTCCCTGAAATGTATAAAACCAAACTGTAACCCAACCACAGTGAGTCCACTTGCTCAAAGCTTCTTGGGCATGGCTCTGGGCCATGGTCCTCAAATTTGGTTCAGAATAAACCTCTTTAAATAATTTTACAGAGTTTGGCTTCTTTTCCATCGATACCACAAAGAACTAAAAATAGATCTACCACTTGATCTAGCAATTTCACTACTGGGTATCTACCCAAAGGAAAAGAAATCACTTTATCAATCTTTCTTTTTAATGACTGCAATATATTAGGCATTCCTCTTATGTTGTGATAACTTTGCTTCTATTTTTGACCACTGAAAATAATGCTGAAACAATGCTGGACATATATCCTTACATATTCATGCTGATATTTCTAGAGGATATGTTCTCAGGAGGAGAATTGCTTGACCAAATTATATATGCATTTTTTACATTGTTTTCAGATTCTTTTTGAAAGTTCTTATTAGTTAACTTTTGTACCAAGAATAAATGTGAGTACCCTCTCTCCATATCCTTATTATGTTGCTTTCTTTTTTCCTGTTTGATGAGTGCACATCTATATATGCAAATGTATATATACATACATATGTGTGTATGTATATATAAAATTTGGTACTTTATAGTGAGTTGAACATCTTTTCGTTGATTTTCTTACTGTTTGGATTTTCTCTTCTATGAATTGTTTCTTTGTCAATTTTACTAATACATTATTTGTCCTTTTCTTGTCATTTTGAAAAGTTTCTTTCCATGATAAGGACATTAACTGTCTGGTCTCTACAGCGTAAATATAGATTTCCCATTTTTTTTTTAGTGATGTTATAGTATCTTTCCCCATAGCAAAATATTTTTTATATAGTCAAGCATGTCTGTTGTTTTTAGCTTCTAGATTTTAGTCTTGGTTAAGAAATTTTTTCTCAATTCCTCAATTTAACATGAAGTTTTATTTATTTATTTAGTAAGGCTATTGTTTTAAAAAAACATTTAAATCATTAAGCCACTTGGAATTTTGTTTTTAAGAGATAGGTCTCACCATGTTGCCCAGGCTAGAGTGCAGTGACACTATCACAGTCACTGCAGTCTCGAATTCCTGGGTTTAAGCGATCCTCCTGCCTCAGCCTCCTGGCTAGCAGGTACAACAGGCATGTGCCACTGCACCTGACTTTTTTTTTCCATTTTTAATATGTTTCTTCCAGATCAGTAATTAGTTTTGCCAGTGCTAGTTATTAAATAATCCCCCCATCCCTCTTGCTGGATATGTCATCTTTGTCTTATGCTAAATTTTCAAATATGCTGATCTCTATTTCTGGATTCTTTATTGTGTTACACTGACTTTTCCATCATGTTCATTGATCTATTTGTGTATAGATTTGATTTTGACTTTTGGCTTTTCCCCCACTTTCCCCCAAGATTTGACTTTCCCCCAAGATTTGACTTTTCCCCCACTTCCATTCCCAGGTGCTTATTGCTATAATTGAGGCAATTTATAACATTTATCTTATCCAGCATCTTAATAAATGATACTATGAAGTCTGCTAAACTTTTCTTAAAGTTGCTTAGGAATGTGTTTAGACCAAGCTGTGTTAGCCTGGAGAAGTGAAAGAATTATGGATAAGAAGTTTGTTCAGTCCTGATTATACTGTGTGCTGTACTTTCGCAATTATTTTGTGATGTATAAAACCACAAGACGACTGAAGTGTTCCTGGCCCAGATCTGATGTTTTCCACCATATGGTTTCCCATTCACAGGCTGGGAGGCTTCAGGGTTGTGTTTGTAAGGCTGGGCCTGGAGGGGGATGGTTAAACTGCCAAAGATTCTTAGGATGTCCTCACCCCCTCTGATGCTTCCTTTACAGCTGCACACTGGCTGGTGAGTGTTTGAGAATCAGGGAGCTTCCACCTGCATTGCAGGATGTTGCTGCTGCTGCTGCTGCGAATCCTAGCTGTGCTTTCTCCCCTTTCCTTCAGTAATCTCCATTGAATTACCTAAGTATTGCTGGCCTCTCTTAATGCATGCTTGCTTTAAACATTTGTCAATATGTGGTTGTACAAAATCACATGTTTTTCTTAAATACTGACTTTTTCATTACTTAAGACCCTCTTATCTCATGTAGTACTTTTAACCTTAAATTCCACATTGTCTGATTTTAATATTGCCACTTTTGCTTTCTTTCTCTGTGCTTCTGCCTAGCGTCTCTATACCTGAGACTTTATTTTCAACCATTCCTTATACATTTGCTAAATATTTGTTATGTATGATTTTATCCAATTTTTAACCAAATCTGATCACTGCGTCTCCTAAATGAAGTTTGAATCCATTCATCTCTCTCAAATGCCATTGCCACTGTGCCCAAGCTATCATTATCACTCACTGTACTCCTGCAATGCAGTAGCCCACCCTATCCCTTTTGCCCCACCTCTGCCACAAAATATCTGTGCCACACTGCAGGAAGAATGGCCTCTTCAAAATGCAAATCTGATCACATCTTACCTCCTACCTCCTCTCCCCCATGTCCTCATATTTTTCAGTGGCTTCTCGTTGGGTTTATGACACATACAACTCCTCCCCATGGCCCTGTGTGTCTCAAGCCCTGTCCACCTCAGAAGGGTCACTCTCATCTTCTCCTCCTGACGTATTAACCATCCTTAAGCTCTTGTCTGGCCATGTCCACTCTTACCTGGGGTACATGCACAGGTCATTCATTCCCTCCCCTCTTCTGCTAACGAAAGCTCCACCTCATCCTGCGAATCTCTGCTCAGGCATGTGCCTTTGGGGCAGTCTTTGCAGAACCCCTCCCCCATCATGGCTCCTCATTGCCTGAGCCTCTCTCCCTGTAGCGCACAACACAGCTGCCATGTTCTAATTCTTGTGTGAATGAGGTCTGTCTTCCCCCAATGGATTCTGAATCGCTCTGTGAGGACAGGGAGTATATTAGCTTCTGCTCACCCCATATCACCTGCTGGTAGCATATTGCCCAGCAGAGAGTAGACATTCCAGAAATACCTCCTGAACAGGTACATGAATGATGAGCAGTCACAGTGAACTCTTAAGGACACATATGGATGGCAGAGGATCCTGGGACAATCACCACCTGTACACAGCTAGCCGGGGCTTCCCTCCCACACCAACTTACCTGCCTTTCCTAAGCCAGGCAGCTGCAGGGGTTGCTGAACAGCTGTGTGTGTGTGTGTGTGTGAGCCTTGGACTCTGGGGATCCTGACAAGGAAGATCAATGCAGGGCTTCCTCCTCCATGGCTGAGTCGAGAGCTGGAGATTAGCACTGGAGAGCCCTGGGACTGGGATCACAAAGCGGTGGTTTCGGAAAGAGCTTGGCACACAGCATTACACGCATCACAGACTCCATGTGCATGTGCCTGGAATGCCTGGCCACCAGTGTGCCAAGGAGGAGCTGAAAGGTGCAGAGTCCTTCCCACGCTGGGGCCTGGGAGAGAGGGCCCTTCCATCAGAGCACGTTCCACCCTGTGCCTCATCAGGGCCTGGGAGCCTGCCTGCAGCTGCACCACCAACCCATGGGGAAGAAAGCTCTTCTCCTCCTACGGTACCACCTGCAGAACTGCCACAACTTGGAGAATTTCAACAACCTTGATGAGCCCCAGTGAGCTGATAAAGAAAAAGAATCCATCTGGGAGACCCAGTAGCCAAAAAGGGCATACCGCCCAGCGCAGGGAGAGCCTGTGCCCAGCAAGTAGAGCTGAGGGAGGAGGGGGAGAACAGTGTGAAGAAGAGGAGCAATGACAGTGCCAAGGAAAGTGAAAGTGCAGCACTGTGTGGAGCTGGTGGAGAACGGCTTCCCCAGTAAGCAGTAGGGCAGATGAAGTAAAGGAGAGAGCCGTCAGTCTCGGGATGGAAACACGTCCAGGGACACATGGGGGAAGTACTTCAAAGCATGAGCTCAAAGGGTGGCAGAATCCTTCTCTCACCCCCTTTACTTTTTTTTTTAAATAGTTTTATCATATAAAAAACAACATAGATTTATTTTTTCACAGCCTGAAAGCTAAGTTCAAGGTCAAGCTGGCAGCAGGTTTGTTTCTTCTGAAGCCTCACTCCTTGGCCTACATACAGGTGGCTGTTTTCTCACTGTGTCCTCACATGGTCACCTCTTGGTCTGTGTGTTATCTGTTTCCTGATCTTATCAGGACAGCAGTCGTATCGGATTAGGGCCCATCCATATGCCCTCGTTTCACCTCCTTAAAGGCTGTATCTCCAAGTACAGTCACATTCTGAGGTACTGGGGGTTAGAACTTTCTGTAAACTTTGGGAGAACACAGTTCACAACTCATAACACTTGTTCTCTCCCTTTATGCCATGTCTGTGAGAGCTATCCATATTAATACACACGGTATATTTATTTTTCACTGTTGTGTAATTTTTTGTCATATGACTGTACCAAAATTTCTTTACTAATTCACTTGAGCACTTGAATTGTTTCCAGCTTTTTGTTTTAAAAAGAATGCTGCTTTGAGAATTCTCAGATATACTCCTAGCATATATACTTAATTATATATGTAAGAGTAGAATTGCTGGATCTTAGGGTGAATGTGTCCTCAGTTTTACTAAATTGGGTCAAATGAAAAACATATTTCTGATAGATACCCTATATAATGTTATGGAAAATTTTTTTCAGTCCTAGTTGTTAAAGTTTTGCTTGTTTTAAAATCATAAATTATTTGTAATTTTTATTGAATGCTTTTTCTGTGACTATTAATTTAATTTAGCAAGTACATAGAAGGTGTTATGAGTGATGCACTATAATTAACAGTTACCTACTCATGTATTGAAATAATCACATTATTTTTCTTGATTTTCTTAATATGGTGAAGAGCATTAATAGGCTTTATAATGTAAAATTACCCTTGCATTTCTAGAATAAACTCCACTCGGTCATGATGGATTATTTTCTTCATATATCACTTGGTTTGGTTTGCTAATATTTTTCTAAAGATTGTTGCATCTGTGTTCAGAAGAGAGATTGGCTCGTAAGTTTCATTTATCGTTTTGTCCTTGCCTAGTTTTTAATAGCAATGTTGTACTAGTCTCTTAGAATGAGGCTCCCTCTTTTTATTTTATCATGAAGGGTATATATAAGATTGGAAATTACCTGCTCATATACATTTTTGTAATATAGTTGTTTTTTAAAATTTCAGAATATTATAGGGATACAAACATTTGGGTTATATATATTACCTTTGCGCCACCTAAGTCAGAGCTACAAGCATGCCCTTCCCCCAGACAGCATGCACTGCACCCATTAAGTGTGAATATACCCATTCCCCCCTCTCCTCTCCCACCTGTCTGATACCTGATGAATGTACTTCCCTATGTACACATGAGTGTTGATCAATTGGTACCAATTTGGTGGTAAGTATATGTGGTGCTTGTTGTTCCATTCTTGTGATAATTCACTTAGAAGAATGGGGTCTAGCTCCATCCAGGATAATACAAGAGGTATTAGTTCACCATTTTTTTTTTTGTGGCTGAGTAGTACTCCATGGTATACATATACCACATTTTATTAATCCACTCATGTATTGATGGGCACTTGGGTTGTTTCCACATCTTTACAATTGTGAATTGTGCTGCTATAAACATTCGAGTACAGATGTCATTATTATAGAATGCCTTTTTTTCCTTTCAGTAGATACCCAGTAGTGGGATTGCTGGATCAAGTGGTAGTTCTACTTTTGGTTCTTTGAGGTATCTCCATATTACTTTCCATAGAGATTGTACTAGTTTGCAGTCCCACCAGCAGTGTATAAGTGTTCCTATCTGTCTGCATCCATGCCAACATTTGTTGTTTTGGGACTTTTTGATAAAAGGCATTCTCACTGGAGTTAAGTGATATCTCATTGTGGTTTTGATTTGCATTTCACTGATGATTAAAGATGTTCAGCATTTTTTCGTATGTTTGTTGGACATTCATCTATATTCTTTTGAAAAGTTTCTGTTCATGTCCCTTGCCCACTTTTTAATGGGGTTGTTTGATTTTTTTCTTGCTGATTTTCCTGAGTTCTATATAGATTCTAGTTATCAGCCCTTTATCAGAGGTGTCGCATGCGAATATTTTCTCCCATTCTGTAGGTAGTCTATTCACTCTAGTGATAGTTTCTTTGGCTGTGCAGAAGCTTTTTAATTTGATCAGGTCCCATTCATTTATTTTTGCTGATGCTGTGGTTGCTTTTGGGGTCTTCTTCATAAATTCTTTGCCTAGGCTGATGTCTTTAAGAGTTTTCCAATGTTTTCTTTTAGAATTATTATGGTTTCATGCCTTAGGTTTACGTCTCTAATTCATCATGAGTTGATTTTTGTGAGAGGTGAGAGGTGCGGATCCTGTTTCAGTCTTCTACATGTAGCTATCCAATTTTCCCAGCACCATTTATTGAATAGGTATTCTTTTCCCCAGTTTATGTTTTTGTCTACTTCATCAAAGGTCAGATGGCAATATGAGGACAGTTTTATATCTGGGTTCTCAGTCCTGTTCTCTTGATCTATGTCTCTGTTCTTGTGCCAATACCATGCTGTTTTGGTTACTGTAGCTTTGTAGTATAGCTTGAAGTCTGGTAAGTTGGTGCCTCCCAATTTGTTCTTTTTGCTTAAGGTTGCTTTAGCTATACGGGGTCTTCTGTGGTTTCATACGAAGCATAGAATTATTTTTTCTAGATCTGAGAAAATTGATGTTGGTATTTTAATAGGGATTGCATTGAATCTGTAGATCACTTTGGGTAATATAGACATTTTAACAATATTCATTCTGCTGATCCATGAGCATGGTATGGTTTTCCATCTGTTTATGTGCTCTGCTATTTCCTTCCTTAGTGTTTCATAGTTCTGCCTGTAGAGGTCTTTCACCTCCTCGGTTAAATATATTCATAGGTATTTTATTTTCTTTGATGCTATTGTGAAAGGTATTGAGTCTTTGATTTGGTTCTCAGTTTGTGTGTTGTTGGCATATATGAATACCACTGATTTGCATACATTGATTTTGTAACCTGAGACTTTGCTGAACTTATTTATCAATTCCAGTAGTCTCTTGGCAGAATGTTTCGGGTATTCTAGATATAAGATTTTATCATCTGCAAAGAGTGATATTTTGACCTCTTCTGCCCTTATTTGGATGCCCTTAATTTCCTTCTCTTGTCTGATTGCTCTGGCTAGGACTTCCAGTACTATGTTGAATAAGAGTGGTGATAGAGGGCAACCTTTTCTGGTTCTGGTTCTAAGCCAAAATGCTTTCAATTTTTCCCCGTTCAGTATGATGTTGGCTCTGGGTTTGCCGTATATGGCTTTTATAATATTGAGGAAAGTTCCATCTATGCCTATTTTGTTGAATGTCCTTATCATAAAAGGGTGCTGAATTTTGTTGATTGCTTTTTCTGCGTCTATTGAGAGGATCATACGGTCTTTGTTTTTACTCTGTTTATGTGGTAAATTACATTTATAGATTTGTGTATATTGAACCATCACTGCATCTCTGGGATGAAGCCCACTTGATCATGATGAATTATTTTTTTGATGAGCAGCTGAATTTGATTTGCTAGGATTTTATTGAGAATTTTTGCATTTATATTCATAAGGGATATTGGCCTATAGTTTTCTTTTTTTGTTGAGTCCTTTCCTGGTTTTGGTATCAGGGTGATGTTGGCTTTGTAAAACGTGTTGGGGAGGATTCCTTACTTCTTGATGTTGTGGAATAATTCCTGCAGGATAGGTACCAGTTCTTCTTTGTAGGTCTGGTAGAATTTGGGTGTGAAACCATCTGGTCCAGGACTTTTTTTTTAGGAAGTTTTTTATTGCTGCTTCAATTTTGGTACTTGATATTGGTCTGTTCAGGAGTTCTATTTCTTCCTGATTGGGCCTAGGGAGGCTGTGTGTTCTAAGAATTTGTGTGTTTACTCCATGTTTTCAAGTTTGTGTGCATAGAGATTTTTATAGTATTCAGAGATGACTTTTTTTATTTCTGTGGTACCATTTGTAATTTCTCCTTTTTCATTCCTGATTGAGTTTATTAGAGTCCTTTCTTTTCTGTTTCTGGTTAACCTAGTGAGAGACGTGTCAATTTTGTTTATATTTTCAAAGAATCAGCTTTTTGTTTCCTTAATGTTTTGTATAGTTCTTTTGTTATTGATTTCCTTTAGTTCTGCTCTGATCTTGGTTATTTCTTTTCTTCTGCTGGGTTTGGGATTGGTTTTCTCTTCTTTTTCCAGTTCTTTGAGTCAATTTATTAGCTTTGTGATCTTTCTATCTTTTTGATATAGGCATTTAAGGCTGTGAATTTTCCTCTCAGGACTACTTTAGCTGTGTCCCACCGATTGTGATAACTTGTGTCCCCTTTATCATTTAGTTCAAAGAATCTTTTGATTTCCTTCTTAATTTCCTCTTTGACCCAATAATCATTCAGCAGTAGGTTGTTTAGTTTCCATGACTTTGTGTATAGTTGAGTGTTTCTCTTGGAGTTGAGTTCTAATTTTATTCCACTGTGGTTGGAGAAGATGCATGGTATAATTTCTATTTTTTCAAATTTGTTGAGACTTTTTTGTGGCCTAGTATGTGGTCAATCTTAGAGAATGTCCCATGAGCTGATGAGAAGAATGTATATTCAGTTATTTTGGGGTAGAAAGTTCTGTAAATATCTGCTAGGCCCATTTCTTCTAGAGTTCTGTTTAAGTCCATTGTTTCTTTGTTTGTGTTCTGTTTGGAAGATCTGTCCTGTTCTGTCAGTGGGGTGTTGAATTCCACAGCTATGACAGTGCTACTGTTTATCATTTATTTAGATCAAGTAGGATTTGCTTTATGAATCTGGGCACACCTGTGTTGGGTGCATAAATATTTTGAATTGTTATATCTTCTTGTTGAATTTTTCCTGTTACCATTATATAATGACCGTCTTTGTCATTCATACTTTTGTTGATTTGAAGACTAAGTTATTTGAAATGATAACTGCTACACCAACTTTCTTTTGGTTTCCATTTGCATTGAATATTGTTTTCCATTCCTTGACCTTGAGTCTGAATGAGTCCTTGTGGGTTAGATGTGTTTCCTGAAGACAGCAAATACTTGGCTTGTGTATATTTATCCATTCAGCCAGCCTATGTCTCTTCTGTGGGGAGTTCAAGCCATTCATATTTATTGAAAGAATTGATAAGTGGGATGGAATTTCTGTACATCCTGTTGAGTAGAACTTCGTTGCTTTGTTTTATGTCTTGAGCCATTGTGGTATCTGGGCTCTGACTTTTAGCTTTTGGGTGATTTTACACTGGTGGGTGTCTATTGTGCTGATCCATGTATAATGCAGTTCTGAGTACTTCCTGCAGTGCAGGTCTTGTTTTGAAAAATTTCCTCAGTGTTTGCTTGTCTTAGAAAGACTTTATTTCCCCCTCATATAGGAAACTTAGTTTTGCAGGATACAAAATTCTAGGCTGGGCATTATTCTCTTTGAGAAGACTAAAAATGGGGCACCCAGTCCCTTCTAGCTTGTACCGTCTCAGTTGAGAAGTCTGTAGTTAGTCTGATGGGTTTCCCTTTGTAAGTTACCTGCTGCTTTTGCCTTATGATTTGTAGGAGGGCCTCTTTCATGTTTATTTTAACCAGTCTGATGATTATGTGTTGTGGTGTTTTCCTCTTTGCAATGAATCTCCCAGGCATCCTTTGAGATTCTTGTACCTGGATATCTAGATTTCTAGCAAGGCCAGGGAAATTTTCCTCAATTATTCCCTCAGATAGATTGTCCAACCCTTGTCTATTTTCTTCTTCACCCTCAGGGATGCCTATGATTCTTATGTTAAGCCTCTTCACATAATCCCATATATCTTGTAGGCTTTGCTCTTTTCTCTTATTTCTCTGCTCTGTCTCTGTGACTGACCTGTTGAATTGAAAGGTGTTTTCTTCAAGTTCTGAGATTCTTTCTTCTGATTGATCTAACCTATTCTTAAGGCTTTCCACTGTGTTTTGTAATTCCTTGAATGAATTTTTCATTTGTAGAAGTTCTGTTTGATTTTTCTTTAATATTTTAATTTCTTTAGTGAAATTTTCATTCATTTCCTGCATTGTTTTGTGGTTTCTTTGTGTTGGGTTTCCATTTTATCTTGCATTTCATTGAGCTTCCTTACAATCCATGTTTGAAATTTTTCATCTTTCATTTCAATATTCTGATTTTGGTTAGTATCCATTGCTAGAGAGCTGATGTTCCCTTTTGGGGGTGTTCTTTCACTTTGATTCTTCATACTTCCAGAGTTCTTTCACTGATTCCTTCTCATCTGGAGCAGCTGTTGCTTCTTACCTTTGGACTTTCTTTTGTTTAGATAATCTGTAATATAGTTTTAATCTGTAAAGCTAGTTAGATCTGGTGTTTTCTTAATTGTTTGATAATGTCTATTTATGTGGTATTTATTTTTAGTTTTATTTCTTTAAACATTCTTTATGTCTTTAAACATATTAAACATGTTTATTGTGTAGTTTGGTTTTCCTTGTTTTTTATTTTAACTTTAAATAGAGTATCAGGCCAGGCATGGTGGCTCACACCTGTAATCCCAGCACTTTGTGAGGCTGAGTTGGGGGCATTGCTTGAGGCCAGGAGTTAGAGACAAGCCTGGGCAACATAGCAAGACCTTATCTCTATTAAAAAATGAAAAAATAACCTGGCATGGTGGCACGCATATGTAGTCACAGCTACTCAGAAGGCTGAGGCAGGAGGATTGCTTGAGCCCAGGAGTTTGGGTCTGCAGTGAGCTATGATCGGGGCACTCCACTCCAGCCTGGATGACAAAGCTAGACCGTGTCTCAAATAAATAAATAAATAAACTATCAAACTGTGTACATTCTGTAACATGCTGTTTGTATTTTACACTGTGTCAGTGAGAGTTATCCATGTGCATTTCCCAGCAATTCCAGTATTTTTACTGTCTAGGTCTGATTCGAATTAATAAGATTGTGTCTGCTGACTTGGCTCACAGAGCCTTGTTTCCTTTGTACTTTTACTGTGAATTTGTCTTCATTGGAACATAATTATGGGAAGTTCTTTGGGGATTTTTTAAGGGTGCATTTCTCCTGAAAGCATTTCTGTTCTTTTCTGTCAGACACCTGGAGATAAAAGGCTACTTGACGTTTTTACTATGCAGTGTTTTCAACCATGCCAATGGTGTAAATTTGGATCTGGAGACTTCCTGCTGGTCAGCAGCCTTGGGCCCCCCATTCTCAAGGGAGCTTTTAATTTCTCCTTTCCCCAGAGCCAAGGATGAGACAGAATTTCTCTTTCTTCTCTGCCTTCATGCATGGAATTTTTCTTGCTCACCCTTTCATTGGGCTTGTAGACCTCTGTGGTAAGGGCTTTATGAGGGACCTCTGCTCACATTCCATACCTCATACAGGCCCAGGGCTTTTTCTCCCACGTCCCCTGCATGTGAGGGATAAATGAGAAGATCTAGGCCAGCGGTCCCCAAACTTTTTGACATCAAGGACTGGTTTCATGGAAGACAATTTTTCCACGGATGAGGTGTGGGGGGAGGAGGAGCTCAGGTGGTGATGTGAGCAATAGGGAGTGGCTGTAAATACAGATGAAGTTTTGCTCACTCACCCACCACTCACCACCTCTTGTGTGGCCCAGCTCCTAACAGGCCACAGACCAGTACCAGTCCATGGCCCAGAGGTTAGGGACCACAGCTCTAGGCCATTAGAGTTAGACGGAAGCTAGTAGCTAACAGTTTCAGAATCCACTTCGTTCTGGATTTGTGAACTCATTTAGTTCTAGCCATGGAGTTCCTGTATTTTGTTGCAACTTAGACCACATTTAAAAGGGTGTTTTAAAGATTTTATCTACTATTTTCAAGTGTTTTGTAGTGAGAAGATTTCAAGATATCTAGTCTACCATATTGTGTGCAGTGAAAGTCAATCTGTTCTTCTTTTAATCCACATTTAATCTAATTGACAGCTTCTGTGTGGCTAACCACTGTCTCACCTCCTTTTCATCATCCTCCATCTTAAGTTTCTTCTTATTCTTTGTTTTTGGCTAAGAACTTTTCTTGAGTATTTTTATTAGGTGAGTATGCAGATAATACATATTCTGAATTTTGTCCCTTTTAAAATAGCTTTCTTTAACCCTTAGAGGAGAATGCTATTAATATCGTGGCTAGGAATAAGATTCTTGAGTTTTATTGTTTTTCACTTTATATAATGTTGATATTATTTCACTATCTTCTAGCTTCTTATGTTGCGAATGCCGGTCTGATCATTTTTATTTTCTTATTTATATATTTATTACTTTTGCCTAGAAGCTTTTCAACTTTTATTCTGATCATATAGTCCAGGAACTTCACAAAACTATACCTACATCAGTGGCATTTCTTTCCAATCTTGTTTGGAACTTGGTAAGTGGTTTCAACCTGCAGGCTTTTCTTCTGCTAAAGGAAACTTCCTGTATTGCGGTACAAACCCATGATAATGCAAATCCGTATTGCTGCTGTCATCTGCCCAGCTCCCATCTCAAACAGGAGTGTCCTAAAATGCTTATGCTCTGTGTGCTGGAAGGGAGAAGAGGTGTAGAGGGGATGATGACAGGACAGCTAGGTGGAGAAACTGCAAACAACCTCATGGCAGGAAGTGAGGTCCTTTTTCTTCCGGTACAATCTCCTCACATCAGGTTGATGAAATGGGCACCCACTAATGGGATGATTCCTGAAATCACTGCTATTGACCTAGAGGTCCCAGCCAACTACAACCCCCGGAATTGTCCCCACTGATATTCAAGCTGGAGCAGAGTGCTGTCAGCTGGGCCCTGGATGACTCTGGATCACGCAGATGGACATCCAGGGGGTTCCTGGCTGGCAACCCACACAGGTTCACCCAGGACGCTGCGTGACCTCACAGTCATGCACACCTCACGTTTTTTACAGTTGACTGTTTGGATCCCATTTGAGCCATAGTGGCAGAATTCAACTGTATTTATTTGTTACTTTTTTCTATCTCTTTATCTCCTTTTGTTACCTACACACTAGATTTTCTGAGTCAATTCTCCAACTCTCTTACCTTTACCCCGAAGGTTCCCATCTCTGTATTTTTGCTCCAGGCTTAAAAATATGTCTCCCATGTGTCCTTGGATGTTAGTTTCCATCCCCAAACTGACTGCTCTCTGATTTAATTCATCTACTCTACTGTTTATCGAGGAAGCCAAGGTTTGGAGAATTTCAACAACAAGTTGTGGCAGTTTTGCAGGTGGTACCATAGGAGGAGAAGAGCTTTCTTCCCCACGGGTTGGTGGTGCAGCTGCAGGCAGGCTCCCAGGCCCTGATGAGGCACAGGGTGGAACGTGCTCTGATGGAAGGGCCCTCTCTCCCAGGCCCCAGCGTGGGAAGGACTCTGCACCTTTCAGCTCCTTGGCACACTGGTGGCCAGGCATTCCAGGCACACGCACATGGAGTCTGCGATGCGTGTAATGCTGTGTGCCAAGCTCTTTCCGAAACCACTGCTTTGTGATCCCAGTCCCAGGGCTCTCCAATGCTGATCTCCAGCTCTCGACTCAGCCATGGAGGAGGAAGCCCTGCACTGATCTTCCTTGTCGGGATCCCCAGAGTCCAAGGCTCACACACACACACACACACAGCTGTTCAGCAACCCCTGCAGCTGCCTGGCTTAGGAAAGACAGGTAAGTTGGTGTGGGAGGGAAGCCCTGGCTAGCTGTGTACAGGTGGTGATTGTCCCAGGATCCTCTGCCATCCATATGTGTCCTTAAGAGTTCACTGTGACTGCTCATCATTCATGTACTTGTTCAGGAGGTATTTCTGGAATGTCTACTCTCTGCTGGGCAATAGGCTGCTGTTAGTGAGACATGAGCAGAGCAAGTACGGAATGGGCTGTGCAAACAAGCGGGATACTGAGTAAGAAAACACATTGCAAGATAAGGGTAGCTGCAAGTGTCACAGAATGTTAGTGTAAGAAAAGTGAGACATGAGCAGAGAAAATAAGAAAACAAGTAATGTAAACGATGCTGAGTGAGAGAACATACTGTAACCATAACAACATAAAGGTAGCTACAACTATCACAGGAAACACAAAGAAACAGCGCAGGGTACATTATATGATATTAGAATATGCCCCACCCCTTGCATTCCCCCTCCCCCTGCCACCAGTGTGCTTCGGACACACAACACATCCGAGCCTAACCATGATAAGGTGAAAAACTCACCCTCGCCTGACGGCACAAAGGAGACAACATCCCCATTGGTCAAAAATACATAAAAAAAAAAAAAAATAAATAAATAAATAAATAAATAAGGGAGAAGAGACAACATCACAGAGGAGGAGAGGCCAGACAAGAGAAAAAGGCACAGAGACCCCAGTACCACTGTCTGCTGGAATGTGTGCTTGCTCCCACCCCTTTTGGAGTGTACTATCACTTGCTGATTACGTCACAGAAACCCCACGGCCACAGTCCACTTGGATGTGTGCCTGCTCTTAACCCCTTTAAGAGTGAATTTTTGCTTTAATAAATTTTGCTGCTTGCTGCTTCAAAACTGTCTCTTGTTTGCACTCTTCTTTTGTGAGAAGACAAGAACCAAGGAGTTCAACAACAGGTAACACTCCCAGCAGGGGATACAGGGTGAGCAGAAGCCAATGTGTTCCCTGTCTTCATGGGATGACTCGGAGTCCAATGGAGGAAGACAGACCTCATTCAACACCCACTCTAAGAATTAGAACCCGGCAGCTGTGATCAGATTTGCATTTTGAAGAGGCCATTCTGCCTGCAGTGTGGCAGAGATATTTTGTGGCAGGGGTGGGGACAAAAGGGACATGGTGGGCAAGTTAAGAGGCTACTGCACTGCAGGAGTTTGGTGAGTGGTAAGAATAGCTTGGGCAGGGTGTCACAAGTGGAAGTGGACAGAGATGAATGGATTCAAAATTCATTTAGAAGACACAATTGACAGGATTTTTTTATGCATTGGGCAATAATCAGCTAATAGTTGGTGAATGTTGACACCAAGAAACCATCCTTCATTCCAATCCATCAGCGAGTCTTGCCCCAGCGAGTCTTGTGATGTGCTAAGTACCATCCTAAACACCTTACATGTATGATTTCATTTAGCATTCATAGTAGCCCTATGACGTAGGTTCTCTTATAATGTCAATTTCACAGGTGAGGAAACAGAGGCACAGAGAGCTTAAGTCACCTACCCCAGCTAGGAAGTGGTTTCCTTGTTTGTAGTTGAATCTGATATAAAGACAAAGGGGTGAAGATGAGGGAGAGGGAGGTGTTAAGGGTGATTCCTGGGTTCTAGTTTGTGCACACTGCATGGACTATGGGGTCATGCACTGGGCTAAGGGGACTTGGAAGAGGACCAGGTTTGAGGAAGGGATTTATTTTTAGTTTAGTTTTGAACATGATGAATTTAAGATTCTTTTGAGACATACAAGAGATGTCAAGGAGGCAGCTGAATATATAGGTCTGGAGCTCAAGGGAGATGTCCAGGCTGGGGATATAGAGGTGTGAGTCATCAGCGTAGTCATCAGTATAATTGATGCTTTGGGCACTAATGAGATCACGGAGAATAGAGTACAGAGCAAGAGGAGGAGAGACCTGGGAGAGAGCCCGGAGGATCTTTAATATTTAATGGCAGCTAGGGAAGGAGGACCAATCTGAAAAGCAGAAAGGCAAGAAGTGGCCCACGCAGTTGGAGGAAAGCCAGGAGACTGATATGTCTTGGAAGCCAAGGGGAAAAAAATTCAAAGAGGAGGAAGTGGCTAATAAGTGTTAAATGTTGCTAAGAGGTGAATTAAGACAAAGACGAATACATGGAGCAGTCTGGATGTGTGGGAAATGGAAGGAGGGTTGTAGAGATGGACAGAGACCGGTTAGGAGGCTGTAGGTGTGGTTCAGGTATGGGGTGGTGGTGGCTGGGGTAAGGTGGTGAGTAAAGCATGGGTTTTATGTGCATATGTAATGGGCAAGACTTACTGCTGGGTTGGAATGAAGGATGGTTTCTAGGTGTCAAGCTAGTACATCTGGGTGGCTGGAGCTGCCATTTGCTATGATGGGAAAAGAGACTAGGGGAATAGATTTGAGGGTGGAAGTCAAGTCTGTTTAGCCTATGCCAAGTTTGCTATGTCTATGAATTATTGAGTAGATATATGAGTAAGTAGTTTTGGACACAGGGAAGAGGTCATGTCAAGAGTTACAGATTCTGGAATCTTCACCATTGAGATGGCATTTAAAATATAGGGCTAGAATATATCATTCCCAGAGAGAATGAGCAAGGCCATCCACTAACAATGAGAGGCCAAGTGGTAGAGTAGGGGCTGATACTTTGTCAAGGGAGTGGGAGAATAAATTGATGAAGGACACATACAAGACTTCATGGCCTCAAACAAGGTGAAGACTTCCCTTTGGTGGCACCTGTATGCAGAGCTGTGTGATTCTTTCCCACTGGGTTTAGCAGTCCGATTGTGGGAGCTAAGCCGGAGACCTTAGTCTTTTGGTCTCCAACATCCTAGCTCTTAGATTTGTTTTCTTGCTTTCCCACACCTCAAACTGCTGACTTGATCCTGCTGTGAACTAGTTGACCGGGAAGAACCAGGTGAGCATCTTCATGGCCTGTAACGTTACTGGATTCTCGTGTCTTCCCACCTCAGGGATGTTGGCACAGGCCTGAGTCAAACCTGAGCTCCTGGTGCCCCTGGATATCTACCACCTGAGTCGATTTCCCCACCCCTGACACCCAAACCTGCTTTTCTCCTTCATAGCCACTTTCCTATGTTGCCGGGGTCCTAATTCATGAATTCACGATTCATGGGCAGGCTTGCCTAAATTGTGACTTTCGTTACCTCTCACCTAGACCGTGGCAAGAGTGTCATAATTGGTTTTTCCACTTCTAGTGTCTTCCTGCTCCAATTTGTCTTTTGGTTGCCAGATTAATCTTTTTGAAACATAGCTCTAATCCACTCCTCCCCCACCCAGACACCTCTAATAGCTCCCTATGTATAGAACAGTGATTTTCAGACTCTGAACAGCAGTGCCCTAGGGGTTCACAGAGAGGGGAGTAGATATGTGGGCTGGGACGCCTGTGTCCCCCTTGCCCCACCTGGATGGCTCTGTATTTATACCTGTTTTACACATCAGCCTCTGGTGTATCATTACAGGCTTTACTGAGCTAGAATCCATTATTTTTTTAGAGAATAGAGCAAGCAGAAAGCAAGGCCCTTCAAAATCTAAGCTCAATTATGTTTCAGGCCATTTTTTCTGTACTCCTCTGTTCTAGCTAAAAGGAGCTGTTTTTAATACCTCTATACATTTGCTCATGGTGTATACTTCACTGAAATTTCCCTCCCATCCCCAAATGTCCAAACCCACCCTATCTTTTAAGGATCTAATGGTCCCTTCTCCATGAACTGTTCCTTGATTTCTTCCCATTGAAGTCATCTCTCCTTTTAGATTCTGAGAGCATTTTCTCTAATCACTCTTACAGTGTTTAGCTCCTTCTACCTCACATTGGTATTTATTTGTAAGATGTGTGAATATACTCCTCAAACTTGGTGTACAAATAAATTCCCATCTCCTTCAACAACAAATGTTTATTATGCACCTATTATGGGACAAACACAATTTTGGGTACTGGTGAAACAGCAGGAAATAGAACAAAGCCCCTGCCCTCCCTACGGAACTTACATTCAAATAGGGGTAAGGGGTGATAAACTGGTAAATATATAATGTGAGATAGTGATTAGTTCTGTGGATAAAATTAAGGAGGATGGGAAGAGAGAGATGCTGGCAGGAGGGAGCGCCACAGAGTCGTGAAGGGGATGCCTGAGCAGAGTCCTGATAGGTGAGGTATCTCAGGGAAGAGTGTTTCAAGCATTGGCATCAGCCAGTGCAAAGGCCCTGAGGTGAGAGCATGTTTGAGAAACAGCGAAGAGGCCAGCTTGCCTGGTGCTGGGTGGGCAGGGCTAAGCTGATAAGAAATGAGATCAGAGAGCGGGAGGTGTGAGAGAGATCCCGCAGACCAGTAAAAGATTTTGGCTTTTACTCTTTTACCCAATTGTTTATATTAGCAGAAAGTCTATTAACTCACCTTTGAGACCTCTCTTCCTCCCCAAGTTGTTAACACTTGACTTGTTTAGCTCCAAGAGGTTAGTCCTACCTCAAAGTGCCAGGAGAAAGCTGTCACCCTGGTCAGTCATTACCACTGTTGCTTTAGTTGTTCCCACGTGTGATTGTCATGGGACACTTGTCGTGGGCAGCCTGGTGGATGCTTTTCCACTGTTATGGCCCTGCCCCCAGCTGGTCAAAATCCTTGCGCAGGCCACAGTGAGGCCCTACGTGTAAGCATGTGTCACCTGCTCAGCTGTTGTTAGTAAGCCCTAGTTAGTGAAGCTTGGCTACCTTGCCAAGGGGCTGGGCTTGGAGTGGCCTCCTGCCATAGCCACACATTGGACTACCCCACCCCACACTAGCCCCAGACCCTGACATAAACTCAGCAGAACTTCTATCCCTCGCAGTAGTGCCATGCACCTATATGGGTCAAATTCAGTTGACATGTTCGACACAGGGGCACAACACTATGAATGCTAAACTTCATCTTTGTGTGACTTCACCTGTAGATATAGAAGAGGAGGCTGGGATACTATTTAGATTCCATCTCACCAGACATCACAGGCTTATTTCTTCTATGTGATGCAGGAATTGTCTGATTGACAATAGTCTAATTGACAGGAGGAATCTATCTGATCTACCCGAGTAAACTCCACAGCACCCAGTTCAGCCAGTGGCATTCAGAAAGCATTTGTGTAATGAAATCTGATATATTTTAAAGGACCAAATCAATCTTTAATTTGTTGTGAAGTGTTTCAAAATGGGCTACCAGGGGAAAATAAGTTTTCTGTTCTGCTTCAAGCAGCTGGTATTTGTGGACTGACTGGCGTACAATGATGTTTCACACTTTATTCAAATGTGCTGTGCTACGCCAGGTGCTCTTCCACGTCTGCTAGGTGGTCAAAAGATGGCCTCGACAGTGGGCAGGGCAGGGGAGGAAGGAGACCAGGGGGAGGCAGGGGTGCCTGGCGTTTTGTGAGGGGAAAGCTGTGAAGTGCGAGGGGTGAGGGGGGGAAGCTCCAGCACAGTGGTGGAGCCACCTCCCCAAAAATGGCTGCTTCCAAGAACCTGCCCCCAAACAGCCAGAGATAAGGGCTGGGAAAGCCATTGTCACTTTTTGGGGACTTAGTTGTGCCATTTCATCTCTCTTTTTTTTTTGCTGTCACAAAATATTTTACATATTTACTGGGTCCATGTGAGTATTTGTTACAGGCATGGAATGTATAACGGTCAAGTCAGGGTATTTGGGGTGTTCATCACCTTGAGTATTTATCATTTCTATGTGTTGGTAACATTTCAAGTCCTTTTTTCTAGCTACTTTGAAATATACAATACATTGTTGCTAACTACAGTCACCCGATTCTGCTACGGAATATTCCGGCTTGTTCCATCTAACTGTATGTTCGTACCCACTAACCAACCTCTCTTCATCCCCTCTCCCACCCACACACCCTCCCAGGCTCTCGTGTCTGTTATTCTATTCTCTACTTCCATGAGATCATTTTTCTTAGCTCCCACATGTGAGTGAGAACATGTGGTATCTGACTTTCTGTGCTTGGCTTATTTCACTTAACATAACGACCTCTAGTTCCATCCATGTTGCTCCAAATGGCAGGATTTCCTTCTTTTTTATGGCCAAATAGTATTCCCTTGTGGATGTGTGCCACATATGCTTTATCCATTCATTCATCGACGGGCTGCTTACATTTACCCAGCTAGGAAGTTCCCTCGGCTGCCCCAGAGAGTCAAGGCAAGCTGGACTCCGAGAACCCAAAACGGGACAGATCTCGGAGGAGAAAGGAGTCACTTTCACAGCCCTAACGGGACTGTCATCATTTCTTTGGAGAGCCCTGAAAACCCGGATTTATCTACTGTGTGTGATTTTCTCTTTAAGCTCTCCCTTGGCGCTCCATTAATTAGCGAGTCTCTTATTTAAACAGGACTCATTCTTCATCCTCCTGCTTGTGATCCGCAGTGAGGTCATATAATGCTGAATTGGGTGCCTCCTGTTGTTTCCATGGCAACCAGCTATAATCACCCTGGTAGAAGTTCATGCCTTCACTCTGGGCTCCTGGGATGGAGATACAGGGTGAGGAGAGAGACAAGCTCTATTCAGACACAAATACCCTCAGCAGTAGCTCCACAAATGGCTCTGTGAAGTACATTGATTTGCAGAAAGCTTCTTTAGTTAGGACTAACACAACTGCCTCCCTCCCCCACGCTCTGCCGGCTCATGCTTCCATAAATCATTTAAAGGGATATTTCCTATTTGTCTCTTTATATTAACTCTCCTTTTAGATGTCTGCTTCTGGTAAAGAAGTTGAAATTATGATATGCTGAACTTCTTGACATCTACTTAATTTAAAATTAATCTCTTTTCTTAATTGCTCATATCTTTCACCATAAGCCCCTTCCTCCCCCAAGTAAAACACATCGACCACATCAATTATTTGATTCCAGGACAGTAGTCCAGCAGAGACCACGCCAAGGACTGTGCATGTGATTCCAAGCTAACTTCCCAAGTTAGAGCTCTCCCCTCGCGCTGAGGATCTGAGGATGATTCTTGTCATCCCAGACAACTGCAAGGAAATTACCTTTTTGCCATTTTCTCAAGTGCTGCTGATGAAGCTGAAGACCCACGACACTCTTCATAAACTCTGTACTACGGATGAGTGACTCTGCACACTACGCCCACCGTACTCACCTTTCTCTCTCAGCAATCAAGTTTTGACTCATGGCAATTGAAGTGGGGCTTTCTGGGAAGTGGACATCTGCTGGGAAAAACAAACCAACGCTGCCTGGTTCTTCCATCATCACGTTCAGATTGCTGCATTCTTCAGCTGAGTCATTGTGGGAGAAGGTGGAGTCTTTGAATTGAATTGGCATTAATATTTAGGGTATAGTTTCAGGGTCATATTCCTCAGCCACTAGCTCCAACCTGTCATGGAGAGTGTAGAGCCCAGTTTCCAGGTGGCAATGCTCAGACAGCCATACCATCTGCCTTTTTGTCATCCCTGTCTTTCTTCAGCCCACTCCTCTCTCCCCACCCTATTTCTGAATGACTATACATGAGTGACAAGGACACAGTTTTAGGGGAAGGCTAGATGCTATGTTAAAGTGATAAATGTAACCTCCATCCAAGCAGGAAGACACCATATGTGGTTAACGTCTCCTTGGCCTATCATGACACACTGAGACTCATCAAGAGACTTTAATGACAAGAGTTTCAGAACGCAGAATAAGTGGCCTCTACTTAGTCCTGTTAGAAGTGCTTGCTGGTTCCTGAAGTGATGTGATCTGTTACCTCTGTACAAGTTTGTCCAGAGCCACCTTATCCATTACATGCAAAGCACACGTGCCCTGGGCCCATGATATTTTAGGGGCCCATGAAAATGTTTTAATTTCTTTTAAAGTCAGAAGAAAGAAATAAATATAATCCATCTTGGGTTATATTTAAGCCAATGTAGTCATAAAATACCATTGTAAATTTTTTATAGATGAAGAGACCCATGAAGACAAAGTAGCTAGAGCCCATGAAAGCCAAAGCACAGTCCCTGAGTCTGTCATTTCTAGTTATAAGACCCTTTGAACAATGGATCACACACATGAAGATGATGGCTTAGGATGCTAATGACACAACATGCCATAGTAGTTATAGAACTAACAGTCAGGGCTGAGTGTTAAGCTACTTGTCTTTTTAAATAGTGTACACAGTGCATATGTGTGTGTGTGTGTGTCTGTGTGTCTGTGTGTGTGTATGATTTGCTGAAGGTCTTCTACAAACCCACCTTCCCATATCCCTGCCCTGGGTCAAGTAGCTTTCTCCTAAGATCTTTCTGAAAATTTAAGAATTGTCCCTTTATTTTCTTGAGACACTCAGGAAACTAACTTGGTCATTTCTCATTTTGAAACAGTTGATGTTCCCAGCTCCTTGGAAAGGCTAGAAGCATCCTTTTGAAAGCTGGCTATTTTAGCTAAGAGCATTCATCTTGCTGATTCTGCTGTCAGCTGAGGTTATACCATCTGATCTTCCATTTCCCTTGTCATAATCATTTAGGCTCTACCCCTTGATATGACACATAAGTCCTTTTTATCCTATTACATATTAAACACACCAGAACACACTAAAAACTCTTTGTTATCCAGTAAAATATAGTATAAAGTAGGTCCATCTTGATCTCCTCTTAAAAGCATCTAGTTACTGAAGTCCCTAAAGGCCCTATTTAAGGTGCTTTTACCTGCAGGGCAATAAGGTTGCACACACTCCACGAAGGCTATAATGAGTCTGCAAGAACTTAAAAGGGTTCAGTTGTAGTTTTTGTTTTGTTTTGTTTTGTTTTCACAGAAAAGATTCTGAGAGACTGGGTCCATTCTGTATATGGGAGAAAGAAAAACAGTCTTCTATGCTGGTTTCTTTACCAGATTATCTCCTTTGAGCCTCATAACCTACCTCTTATCTTTATTTTACAGGCCAGGAATCCCACACACAGTTAAGTGACTTGCCCTAAGTCCACACAGCTATTAATCAGTAGAAATAGGATTTAGATCCAGGTTTGTGTGATGTGGGCTCCTGCCCCTTCCTCTACACCCCCGGTCAGCAAGCTTGTAAAGGGCTGGACAACAACTACTCACACTGCATGAAAGCAGCCACAGACCATGTGTGAGCAAATGGGCATGGCGGTGTTCTTGTAAAACTTTACTTACGAAAGTAGGCAGCAGCAGGACTGGGCCCATGGGCAAGCGGTAGTTTGCCACACTCCGCCGTTCACTGTGGGTTCGTTGCCCTCGCTGCCACTGAAATCACTGAGAAGCTTTGAAAATTTCTGCCTACGTCTCATTTTATATCAATGAAATGAGAATAATTTTTTTTGTATGGTTAGTGTTTAATTTTTTGAAGAATGGTTCTAAAACATCACACTACATCAAGCTGAAAGGTAAAGTTTAAAATAGGCAGTTTTATAAGGGTAAGTTATAACATATGTAATGACTGTTCACTCTACAGAATCTTGACCTTAGAGCTTATGATACACCCAGTTGGCAGTAGCACCCAGGTTTTCCAAATAGCCAGTCATTTTTCTTTTGTCTGCATAGATTTCTTCTCATTAACTGTCTTCTGCTTTTGTTGCATGGTCTCAGAGTCCCTCTGCTTTCTCTGAGAGGTAGTCAAGCCTCTTTTCTTTATCCCTTGCTAATTTCCTGGGTTGTCTTCGTGGTTTTTTTTTTTTTTTTGCGGGCAAGTTCTCATTGATTTCCACGGGCCATTCCGACCACTGGACGGATCCTGGAAGAGAGCAACTCGAAAACCAATGGCTCCCTCGCACGCTCAGCCTGAGAATAATTTTTAAAAGAAAGCTTCCCGGCTGATTTCTACAGGCAGCCACAATTGAGAACTCCTGCTCTACAGCTTGTTCATGAATCAAGGCAGCCAAGTTACACACACACACTCTCTCTCTCACGATGAAATTTACAGGTAACCTCTCCATCTATCCAAATCTTGTTCCTTCAGGAGCCAACCAAAATCCTACCTCCTCAATTACACCTTCCCTATCTTGATCAGAAAAATTGAGACCTCTTTATCTGAATTCCTATGAGATGGGGTTGCAGAATTAGTCCTATTGCAATATATTTTGTATCATTGTCTCTGTGGTTATTTCAATGTTCTACCATTGTTTAAACTCCCATGTGGGTAAACCTTGTCTTCTTACACAGCCTGCAAAGTGGGCCAGCTACAAAGTAGATGCTGGCAGGTGCAAGGAGCTTTCTCGAGGGAGACAGAAATGAAAATGTTGAGGATTTGACTATGGATTCAAATATAGTTTGGTACAATCCAGTAATTTTCCTGATCTTCTCCCTTTTTCCCCACTCTGCTCCTCCTTCAATCTTCCCCACCTTAGTTAATACCAACTCTGTCCTTAAAGATCTTGGACTTGCACTTGACTCTTCTCATTTTTCTTACATCTACATGGAAATCAGATAGCATAAACTGGCAGTTCTACTTTAGCATATACACAAAAGCTGATCATTATTTAACACCTGCGCTGCTATTATCCTGGTCCAAGTCGTCTGGATTATTACCAAATCCTCCAGAATGGTCTTCCTGCTTCTGCCCTGGCCCCCTGCTCTGCCTCTTCTCAACACAGCCCCCAGAGTGATCCTGTTCAAAAAAGTTTAACTCTGCTTACAATGTCCCAGTGGCTTTTCATTTCACCCTAAGTAAAATCCAAAGTCCCAAAAAGGTATCCCATCATTTATCTGACCCAATCTTGTACTACTCTCCCCATTGCTCACTCAATTTCAGCTCTTATGGAATCCTTGCTAATCCTTGAACATGCCAGGCACATTCCCACCCAGGACCTTTGCACATGCTGTTTCTTTTTGCCTGATTGCTCATATACTTGATATCTATGGTCACCTCCCTCACTTCAAGTCTTTGTTCAAAGTTACCCGGTGAAGCCTTCATGACCACCCTAGCATTGAATCTCCCTTTCTCTCTGATACACCATTTTCCTCTCTCTTGTTTGGATCTCTCCATAGTGCTTCTCACCTTCTGACTTACTATATACTTTACTTATTTGTTTTGTTTTTTGACTACCTGCCCTAACTAGAATATCAGCTTCATGAAGGCAGGATCCTTGCTTGTTTTTTGTACCTGTATCTAGAACCTAGAAAAATGCCTAGCATATAGTAAAGGACATTTGTCATTGAGTAAAGGATAAGCTATCAGCCTATTAGGCAGTTTCCTGAGAACACATATGTTGATGTGATAGGCATCTGTGGTTTTCTCCATCAGGCACCAATTCACTGCTCTTATGGTAATAGGATCCTTTTATTCTGTTAGAGGCCATTTATTTAAGGGGAACAGTTTCATCCCCAACCCCAGCTCCAAGGGTAGGCACATGATTCTGGCCTTGGGTGCTGTGTCTCCTTGGCTATGGTTATTGGAGTTATTGGCTTCAAATTCAGCAGTCCAACCTAAGCCAATCTATATATTGCTTGTGACCTTTCTAATGAAAGATTGGAGAAGATTATTTGTCCCCTGAGATTGCTAAATTGGTAGAATAAGGGTCTAGGGCCATTTCTCACCATGTAGCAAAAGCCCATTCAAAAGATACAGAGAGAAATGGAACTCTAACACTGTTGTCTGGACTTTGGACTCACACCTTCCTAAAACCAAATCTGCCCTGGGTATTTTAGCTGTGTAACTAAATAAATTGTTATTACTATTTAAGCTTGGGTTTCTGTTACTTGAAGCTGAAAGTCTCCTGAAAAACAAACCTAGTATGAAAAGACTCAATTCCATTGCTCAAAACTTTTTTATTTTTACTCTTTCCAAAGACTTATTACTTTGAAAAAACTGAGGCAATACAATAAAGATAAAATATGCATATAATTTATAAAAAGATATTACAGTGGCTTCTTTTTATTGCTTGGTAAAGAATGGTATCTCTAATTTTTTATGATTAACTTAGTCAACATATTTAGCACTATTACATTTTTACTAAACTTTAAATTAGCATATTAGTGTGTGATATAAATTAGATTCTGGAGCCCTAAATAAGGAAAGACATAAAGGGCCTGCTCATGCTAGGTTAATTACAAAATAAATGGCAGAAAGGGCTTCTACTTTAATGCAGTCCCTCATCTCACTGTCCCCTTTGCATAGTGTGGCCACATGGTCGATATTCAGTAAATTCTTAACGAGTGAATCAAAGAACAAGTGAATCAGATAGTAAGTTGTTCTTAGCATTTTATTGGGTGATGGGCTTCGAAGAAAGCTCTTTCCAGAAAAATGCACACCCCCATGTATATAACACACACACACCTTTGCATAAAATGTCTGAGTTTTGCAGTGTCCTTGAAGCACTCATAAACTTACAAGCTGTCCCTAGATCCTAGGTTAAGAACTGCTTTGAATGATCCCACAGCAATATGTGGCTCAGTCAGTATTTCCATCTAGAATTTTGAAATTGAGAAGGTGATAAATCTTATTAAACATGGACTGTCGAGGCAGCCTACTGCAATGGCAGTTCCGTGGCTAAGTGGCTTTGGAGTCAGACGTGGATTGCCTTGGACAATAAATGTATGTACAACCTCAGGTAACTTAGTTAACCTATTTGAGTTTGCATCACTTTCCAAATATGTCTATGTAAAATGAAAATAACAATGTCAACCTCCCTCATGTATTTATAGTGATGACTATATTAAATGCATGTAGTATTTATATTAAATATATTAAATATTAAACTGTATTAAATGCATTTGTAGTGATGCTACATTAAATACATGCATGTAGAAAAATTAACACAACTCTTGCTATTCAATAAATGTTAGCTGCTAATGGTGTTAAAACCATTTATAAAAGGTAATATGTTAAATAGAACAAGCTCATTTTCTCTACCATAGCTCAGGTGGGAATATTGCCAGCAACATAGAGATAACTACGGGATCTTCCATAGCTTCTTTGGGTTCTATTATTTGTGACATGAAGTTATATTTTCTAATCATTATAAAAAGTTGATTTCTATTGCAAATAGGATAAAAATGAAAGACTCTCTATCTAGTAATCAAGACCTTTATGTAAGTAGGAACCCAGGGACCAGCCGAGGGTTAAAAGTTAAAAGTTAAGTTAGTTAAAAGTTGATGGAGTTGCCTTATGAAAGACCCAGCCAGAGTTGCTATCATTCAATTTCTAGGCTTTCTCTTTAGTGACTATCAAGAAATTCATGTGTTGATAATAAATCTGGTTATATTAATTGTTCAAACCACAAGGACTTCTTCATTTGCTTGGGCAATTTTCCTAATCAAAAAAGTTGCATATACACCACTAAAAGGATCACATAAAACTTCATGGAAACACAATGAGGCAACTTCAACTTGTTCCTTGGCCAATTAAAAAGCATCATTAATTATTTGCTCTGTTATGCCCTTCTTATGCACCATTGATTCATTCCACAACATTTATAGAGGATCTGTTATGTGCCAGGTGCAGTTTCAGGCTTGGAGAGCCAATAAATACTTGTACCTGGGGTCAAAAGAGTGTTATAACAGACTCTCCACTTCTCTCTCCCTTCTATAAGCCCATCAGTACCTGAAGATTTTGTTACAGGAGTGTTACTGATGGTAAAGAAGAAACATCCCTTTGTCAAGGCTGATCACTGAAGCTGAGTTAAGACAAGCCGTTCCTCATTTTCTCCATCTTAAGTGGCCTTGCTCTAAAATCAGGGCTCTCAAACTCAAATGCCTTCAGGAGCCCGGGAATAGCCTGAATGTGCAGATGCTAGGTTTAGGAAAACAGCGTGTGCTGCACTTGGAGAGTTATGAGCCTCCTCTAGAGACATTGATTCTGTTTTTTAAAACATGGTGCTTGCCTGAGCAAACTCTTCTATGAGCCACTAGTTTCTAACCACTTCTCTTAATGAAACCCCAAAGAGAAAGGGGCTGAACTAGGCATTGACAAAATTTTTCTGTCAAGGGCCAGATTGTAAACTTTTCTGTCAGGGGCCAGATTGCAGGCCATGTAATCTCTGTCACAACTACTCAGCTCTGCTGTTGTAGCTCAAAGACAGCCATAGGCATAAACAAATGCTAGTGGCTGTGTTCCTACCGGATTTAGCTGGTCATTTAGCTGGCACCTGACTTTCTCCAAGAAAGAGAGGAAGTGGATCATACTCATCTTAGCATTCCTAGAGCTAAGCAGAGCCTAGCATATGGCAGATGTTTAGGAAATGCTGGTAGATTCCATTCAGTAGAAGACATTTTCCTAATTATCAAGCCGGTGCTCAGAGCTCAAACTTCCTCTCCCAGAAAAGGGCTGAAGATGAATGTCTCTAACTTGAAAGCATTTCTCTCTCTGAGCAAATTCCAGGGTTGGATCAGATGATCCCTGAAGTTCCATCTAAATTTGAAAAATTTAAGGCAGAAAATAAAGAATCTTGAAGGTATCCCCTATCCTAGCTGCCAATTGCAAGTTTAAGCAGATCAGGCAACTCCAACTATGGACTGATGTTTTGCACAACATATAAGACATAGATCTTTTACTGACTTGGAGGTTGGAAGTTGATTTTGCCTCCTACTGAAGCCACCATCAAGCCACCTGGGCTAAAAATTGTTGCAGCATGCCCAGTGCAATAGTTTAAATTGCTCAAACGATCAGCTGCTCTCCAAATAGAATGTAAAATGATTCCCTCATTGCTTCTGACTTTCATAAAATAAAGTGAGTACCTGTTACACCAACTATGTGAGTTCCTATTGCCAAGGATCAACAACACAGACCTGATCATGGCTTGTTTAGAGACTTCAGATTTGCACAGAACAAAGAGAAATTACCTTGCAATGTCTTTTTTAGGGAGGAAAAAAGGAGAGAGAGAAGCCAAATGAAAAGGCCCCACAATCTTTTGATTACAGAAGCTGAAATAACCAAAAGGTGATTTATAGCAACTGTCATTACAAATAAAAGAGGCTGAGTCTGTTTTAAAAGGATGTTAAAAGCAGAAAAGGCAGCCAAAATGCTTTTTATACTTTATGCTTCTTTTTTATTTCTTTACATGTAGCACTCATGGAAAAAAAAAGCCTCTTCTAAACAGGAGCAGCCCAGTCTGTTTGCTTGGCCAAGGTCTCGTCAAAACCTATAGAAGGAACAAGAGCATCACTTGAGAGCACAATAAGACATCAGGTTATGTACACTATTTTCATCCAGTCCGTTCTCTGGGTTTTGCAGTCTTTGGTTCAAAAGTTTAGGTGAGGATCTTCCTATTTTACAGGTAGATTGTTCTAGGGGAAATACGGTAGAACACAAATGCTACAGTCATACTGCCTGGCTCTACACCCATATCCTTGGGCAAGTTACTTATGTGGTCCATGCCTCAGTTTCCTCATCCATAAAATTTTCTCCCTAAAAAGGACATTGTGAGGTAAATTTCTCTTTGTTATGTACTAATCTGAACTCTCTAAACAAGCTGTGATCAGTCTGTTTTGTTGAGCCTTGGCAATAGGAATTCACCTAGTTGGTGTAACAGCTACTCACTTTATTTTATGGAAGTCAGAAGCAATAAGGGAATCATTTTATATTCTATTTGGAGAACAGCTGACCATTTGAGCAGTTTAAACTATTGCACTGAACATGGTGTAACACTAGGCAATAATAAAACATGTTGCCTAGAGTTAGTGTGTGGATTAAATGATTACACAATTCAGCACTAATAGATCATATGTTGTAAGTGCTTAGTAAATGTTGGCCATGGTCCTATGGCTAGAGTTCTGTTGGTGAATAAGAGTCATGATAGTTTCAAGAGATTTTTATTAATTTATCTCTTGCTCTCCTACTTCTGGGGACAAAGATCCTTCAAAGTTTAATATTTTAATCTGCGAATACACACAAAGTTAATTTTTCTTTTTGGTCAACTAATAAGAAAATCCAGTAAAACAAATTTGTATTCTCTTTCAAATTCCTATGATGCTACCAGGGTCAGAAATGTCATGCTTCAACAAGATGGCTTAGACAGGAGATGACAATTTGATTAAAAACTTTCACTAGAAAAATTGCCCTATAACTTTGGGTCCCCAAAGCACACCCAGGGTGGTGACCGCCCTCTAACAAATATAAATGACACAATTGTTTACTTGGTACAATTTAAATTCAGCCTTAAAGAGCTTTACAGTCAATTTTGGTAACCGATCCCCTCTAATTGAAGATTAAGTGCCTTGAGGCAAAAACAACAACAACAAAAAAGATATCTGTTTTGACATTGTGAGATCAATAGGTTCTAGAAGCCACCAAACTGGAAGCCAGTGACAAGGCCCTGAGTATGTTTTAAAATGTAGATTTAAATTTCAGTACAAAGCCTATTACCATGGTTTAAAATATATGAAGGAAGTTAATATTAGCATGTGAGAAATCACAAGTGTGACTTCATTTTATTCTTTTGTCTGGTTTCAGGAAAAAATTTATCTGCTAAATAATTTTTCTAAAAAGGTCAAATTGAATTAAGAGTAAGGTTTTAAAAATGCTTTGCTGAAACATTAGTCCTTTAATTGCACCATTTCCACTAAAAGCTTGAATGTGAGCATGCATTTAATTCTGTAAATTACTGAACGTAAGTGCTTTCATCATGTAGCCAAAGACCATGTGAATCCAAGTTTTCATTTAGAGACAGGCGTTGTTTTTTCAATATTGTACATCTCTCTCTAGGTACCATACCTGGGCAGGGGTCTGAGGACTGGGTTACTATTTCATACATCCACGTTTGGCTCAGGTCCTGACCCAAAGGGATTCCTGGGTTAAAAATATTATTCTGTTCCTGTGGTGATGAGTATGTTGAAAGACCAAAAATCTTTACCACCCCCTGGGGTCAAGGATAATGGCAGGGTCTACAAACCTCCAAGAAATTAGGTAATTAGGTTCTTGACATTTCACCCTCATGGCTGCTATAGTTGCCCACATCTCTTTCAAAGAAGTTTTCCCAGGTACATTTGGCAAGCACACTAGATGGTGCCAGGTGGCCCATTCCTCAGTACACCCTGGTTTTCATTCTGCAGCTCCCTGTTATGGAGGACAAGCCTACTCTAAATCTCCTTACTTAGGGTAAGTTCTCCTTCTACCTAAGGGTTGCCGTCCAGGACAGGAATAGAGGAGCATTGACTTCTCCTTGGCATTTAAAAAATATATATTAGGGGACTTTAAAATGCCAGCTTCCTATTGACCTGATCTCTTCTGAATCTCATGAGGCACAGGGACAATGATGCATAGTAACTGCAAAGAACAGATCCAGCCACCCAACAATCCCCAAGGTAGACATGTTGTTAAACTGCAGGTGACAAGGATTATAATGGACACTTACCTGTTGCTGAAATGGGCCGCTCCGAATCCTCCAAGATTGTAAAGTAACAGACCTCATTTTGAGGAATCCCCTCTAAACACCTTAACTTTCTGAACTCAGGTTTCAGAAATCTGCACACTCTTGACCCTTTTTAAAAAGAATGTGGTACCACTAAGCAGTCATCATACCCGTGTGTAACTTAAGTAAATTCTATTCTGGGGAATTGGAAAGAGAGACAGACAGACAGAGACAGACACTTAGAAATTGTGTAGTATTTCCAACTATTCCACTTATTGAGTGTATGCCCTGGTATCAGGAGGAGAGAGGAAAGTCTGCTATTCACTCAATGGTTTTGCTTCCTTCTCTAACAGTAGGAGCATCTTGCCACACTAAGTCTGATTCTACTATTTAAAAGATGCATATTTTTCTTTTAGCATGGCCACTGAAATTGAGCCACCAACTTCACTGATGCTCAACTAAAGAGACAGCAATCTGCTCCAATGCTAGGAGAGAAGAGAAACTCGTGTTGGTGATCTTCCTGAGAGACTGAGATGGTCTCTACTGTGGCTCTTTCCTGAATGGTTTGCAAGGGTAATAATGGAACTATTATATAAGATCCCGCTCTCCTGTATTTTTCTCTGTAGTCCATTTCATAGACTGAGCCTGAAAGAATGTATCCATTGCTCACTTTAGTCAAAGGATTTGTCTACTTATTTGAAAAAGATTTATTTATTTGGGTTTAAAATTGCACACTTCTCATGAGTTGCATTAGGGACAGAGAAATCAGATACCCCATATTAACAACATTATAAAATTTTTCCTACAGATCTGGCTCTGTCTTCAGGAGCATCTTCCACGACAGTTAGGGAAATTCATAGCTGGTAGAACAACTGTTGGAATTGATCAATGAACTCCTGGGTGGACGCAGCCCTGGCTTGTTTGGCATTTATATCCATGCCTTGGTTGAAAGTATGGAAGACATATTGATTTAATTTGTGAATGACAGGAATCTGGAAAGCATAGAAAATGCATTGGCTGATAGAATTAGGACCAAAAAGACTTTGACAAGCCGGAGCAATGGGACAAATCTAACAAGATGGATTTTAACATCAATAGATAGAAGATCCTGTACTTAGATAAAACAAGCTGGAACTCACAGTAAATCCCAGGGAAATTATTGGTATAAATATTCAAGTTTGTGATAATTAAGTGCAGGTACATGGTGTGCATGTGGTGGAGGTGTTGGTAGTGGTGGTGGTGGTGGGATACGGTTTAGCAGAAGCAGGTGTGTAGAAGATTTGAGGGTTTCAGTTGAAGGCTAGTCAGGGAATATGATATGGCTGCCAAAATCCAGTGGGATCTTGGTTTGCAGAACTAGAAATAAAAACAACACCAATTGCCATGGTAATGATACTGGGGATTGGGACAGTGGGAAGAAGGAGTAGGAAGGAAGAGGTTAAGAATGTCTTTCATTTTAGGAAAGATGTGCTCCCTCATCGAGTGTAACACGTCCTCCAGGACCTTCCCGAGAATAAATGCAAGGGAATTTTGAGACATTTGATTTCCGAAAAATGTCATTATTCTACCCTCACATTTAATTAATAGGCTGAGTTGAAAGTGTTAGGTTGAAAATATTTTCCTATAGAATCTTGAAAGTATTCTAGCTGTTATTTTCTGGCTTCCATAATTGTTGAGAAGTTCAATGGTATTCTGAGTCTTGATCCTTTGTGCCATGAAAGTTGTAAGAATCAAAATGGAGTCACTAGCAATAAAAACAAAAAACCTGACAAATAGAGTCAGGGAAAGCTATGAAGGGAAGGTTCTTACACTTGTATGCCTGATAACAAAACTATCACAAAGACTGCAAAAATCACAACCTTATACAGAGGCCACCACGACCTTACACAAAAAAATACTTCTGCAAGGACATCTGCCCAGCAACTGCCTGTCCAGCCTCAGACTGGAGCCACCCTTGTTATTGATCTTTGTAGCCAAGGATAATTATCTCAAAATAATTATGTAATCCTTCTCATTTTTCCTTTAAAAACCTTTGTCTTCCTTTATGTCCCTGAATATGCGCATAGTTTACTATGGCATGTATATTCCCACTGTAATGCTCTACTTGTGAATGAGTACCTTTTTCTTCTAGAGAGCATCTCTCTGTTTGTTATTTAGGTTGAAAGTACAAAACCTCTTTTTTCTCTCTGGAAATTTCTTCTCTTTGTTCCAAGAATTCTGAAAACACAGTAGTGTTCCTCATTCATCGTGCTGGGCTCCCTGATGATTTTTTCAATATTGACAATTCACATCCTTCAATTCTAAAAATTTTTCTTGAATTATTTCATTGGTGATTTCCTTCTCTTCATTTACTTTATCTAGAATTATTATTGTCACTATTTTTTTGTTTCTTTATGCCAGGCACTGTTCTGTTTAATACATATTAACTCTTTTAATCTTTGTTGGGACTCAGAAAACAATACCCTCAAATGAAGATCTCAAAAGCAGCCTAGGAGGCAAAAGTTTTCCTCTGACCTTCTCTTGCCCTCCTGTCTCTCGGTCCCATTATCCCCCGAGGCTAGCCATAGAAACTAGAATCCCTCTACCCCAAGCTGGGTCAGAGAAACCAGAACTCCTTTTCCCCAAAGCCATAGTTCCCCCTGTGGTTCATCCATACCTCGGAGTACTAGACAATCATTAGAATGAAGGACGTATATCTATACCAGTCTATTTGAAGAATTTCTACCACATGTTGTTAAGTGAAAAGCAAGGCCCAGAGAAATGTATAAAATATGATTTCACTTTTTTAAAACAAACGGAAAAATTCCTATAAATGTAAATATATATTTATAATAATTTTATGCTAAAATTGATTTCCCAGTTTGGGGCAAGTGGGGGTAGAGAGAGGCTGAGAGAGTGAACACAGAAGAAAAAGTAAAAGACTAAAAGAAAAAGATGTGCTTATAAAAAAAAAAGTATGTGTAATATCCTATACTAATAGGATGATAGATAGTTTTATCTACATGTTTGCATGTATGCGTAGAAAGATATATGAATGCATGATTACTGAAATATTAACTGTGGATAATAGGGTTATTTTTGCATTTTTCCTACATGTTTTTGTACTAATTTTTTTAATAGTGAAAAAAATCTGTTATGTAAAAATGTGTTATGTAAATAACATGGAAAAATTCTTTAAAAATAGAAGCTCAGGGCTACCAGGAGATAAAAAGATCTACAAACGGAAGTAACAGAGTTTATTCTTGGCATAGTGGACAAGGGCACGGGCATTGGAGTCAGAAAGAGTTGATTTCAAGTTCTGGCTCTAACATTATTAAGGCAGTTTAGTGTAAGGTTTAAGAACAAGAGTTGCCTGTGGTTTGAATCCCAGCTCCACCATTTATTGGACATGTGACTTTGGGCAAGTCATTTAACCTCTTTGTGCCTTAGCTTCCTCGCCCAGAAAATTAGGAAAATGATACTACTTGCTTCATAGGATTGTAATGAAGATTAAAAGAGTTAATATTTGTTTAGTGGTTAGAACAGTGAAATATGCATGCTTGATTTTCCCCTTTCTCTGCCTTCTCTGGTTTTAATTCATACATATTTTATATGATTCCATTTACCTCCTCTTGTAGTATTTCAATTATATTTCTTTTTTAAAAACTTTTCCAGTGGTTATTTTAGTGTTCACAATATCTACTTTTAACTAATCTAAGCCTACTTTCAAGTGACACTATTATACCTCTGCACATGCAGCACAAGTACCTTATAGCAAAATATTTCCCGTTCCTTCCTCCTACTTGTTGTGACATTTCTGTCATTTGTTCCACTTATCATATACACTAGTCACCCAACACGTTATTACTCCTATTGCTTTAAACAAAAAGTTATCTTTTAGATCAACTGGTTCTCTGATGTTCGTCCTTTCTTTACATAGATCCAAGTTTCTGACCTATATCATTTTCCTCCTGCCTAAAGAATTTCTTTTAACATTTCTTATGGAACAAGTCCACTGGTGAGGAATTCCCCCAGTTTTTGTTCTTCTGAGAAAGTTTTTTATTTCTCCTTCACTTTTTGAAGGATAATTTTGCTGAATTTAGAATTCTAAGTTGGTAGTCTCCTTCTTTCAATGCTTTAAAGATTTCACTCTACTCTCAATGTTTTTGAATGATTTCTGATAAGAAGTCTGCTGTAATTCTTATCCTTGTGCCTCTGAGTAAAATGTTTTCCTCCCTCTGGCTTCCTTCAATATTTTCTCTTTGCCTTTGATTTTTTTTTCTTTCAATTTGCACATGATTTGCCTAGGTGGTTGTTTTTTGTTTTGTTCTGTATTTATCCTTTTTGGTTTCTCTGGCCTTCATTGGTTTGTGATTTTGTGTCTGTCATTAATTTTGGAAAGTTCTCAGCCATTATTACTTCAAATATTTTTTTGCTTCCTTCTCTCTTTCTTCTCCTTCCAGTGATGTGTATGTTATATTTTGATATTTTCCCACAGTTCTTGGATGCTATGTTCTTTTCCCTCCCTGTCTCTGTCTCTCTGTCTCTCTGTTTCTCTCTCTGTCTCTCTCACTATTTTTCTCTTTGCATTTCAGTTTGGAAAGCTTTTATGTACCTGTGTTCAAACTCACTGATCCTTTCCTCAGCCATGTCAAGTCTACTGATGAGCCCATGAAAAGGCACTCTTTATTTACATTATAGTGCTTTTTATTTCTAGCACTTCCTTTTGATTCTTTCTTAGAATTTCCATCTCTCTCCCAACCTTACTCATCTGTTTTTGCATGTTGTCTATCTACTTTTTTCATTAGGGCCCTTAACATATTAATCATAGTTATTTTATTTTATTTTTTTATGGACTCTACTGTGGTTTGTAAATTCATAGTCATTTTAAATTCCCCATCTGATAATTTCCATATTTGTGTCATATCTGAGTCTGGTTCTGATGATTGCTTTTTTTCTTCAGACTGTGTTTTTTCTTACCTTTTGGCATGCCTTTGTCAATGGAAAAGAAGCCCAACTTTGTGAAATAATTTAAAGAGGTTTATTCTGAGCCAAATATGTGTGACCATGGCCTGAGAGCCATGCCCAAGAAGCCTTGAGCAAGTGTTCTCATTGTGGTTGGATTACAGTTTGGTTTTATACATTTTAGGGAAACAGGAATTACACATAAAATCACGATCAATACATGGAAGGTGTACGTTGGTTTGGCCCAAAAAGGCAGGACTTCTTGAAGCCACGGCTTACTGGTTATAGGTGGATTTAAAGATTCTTTGATTTGTGATTGGTCAAAGAAATGAAGCTTTGTCTAGAGGTTTGGAATGTTTTAAGCTAATATAAGGAAGTCTGTTAATCAAAGACAAGCCACCAGATATATATCAAGACTCAAGTGATCTGTTAAGTAACTTGATGACCTGTGGGTGTGGTTTAACCTTTGTCTTACACAGCCTTAGGCCTGTTAATGATTTAGTGTCTTATAGTTACAAAGAATAACTCCAAAAGGGAGGGGGCATTACTAGGCATGTCTGACCTCCCTTCTCCTCATGGCTAGCAACTCAGCTTTAAGGTTTTCCTGGGGTCCTCTTGGCCAAGAGGGGTTCCATTCCATTGGCTGGGGGGCTTAAGATTTCATTTTACTTCACACCTTGTAAAATTTTTTGGTAGAATGTCATACATGTTTTATCAAGTAACAAGAACTGAGATAAATAGGCCCTTAGTGTGAGAATTTGTGTTAATCTGGTTAGAAGTTAAGCTGTGTTTAATGTTTTCTGTATCTATAGGTACTAGAGGCTTCAAATTCCTCTAGTTCCTTGCTTTTATCTCCTGTCTTGACTTTAGACTTCCCTAAATATCCTTCTCAGAAAGTCTTTGTCTTGTAGCTTTTTCAGCTATAATCCACTGTTGTACTGGAACCCTGTCAGTGTGGTAGCAAATGATGGGCAAGAGGAAATGATCTATAATCTTCAGATTGACTCTCACTCCTTTAGTGGGCCTAAGTTTGTGGGCTGTATCCTTCATGTGTTTCTCCCTGACTCCTACTCCCTTCCCTGGCTGCAACATTCTCTACACATTTCCTTGAATCCCTGATCCTTATTGACTGGTGGTCCCCCGACCACCCTTAGGCAAGACAGGAAGGCTAGAAGGAGCTGGAGTAGGAGGAATAACCTCCCTCTACCTGGGAGGCTCAGGCAAAGTGTCTCCCTCTGGAGTGTGTTATGGAGAATGCTCTGGGTATATTTTACAACGATTATGCTTTTCCTTCCATAAACAGATCCACTAGGGAATCTTTCTCTGAACTTAACTTTGAGAACCTGGTTGGGTTCCTCAAGGGAAAGCCCATCAAAGAGTAGGGGCCCCCACTAAAACTGTGGCCCCAACAGTTTCTTACTCTCCAGCTAGTCCATTGTCAGCTTCCAGTGATTTGTCAAAATTATCATTTATGTGTTCTTGACAGTTTATGGCTCCAGTGGCTTTTGCTCCAGGTAAGCAGATCTTAGCTTATTCTCTGTGTCTCTTGAATTTGAGGTGGCTGTTTGTCCTGTATCCTTAGTTCTTTGAAGAGTACAAGGAAAGTGATTGATTTTCAGTTTGTCCAGCTTTTTCTTATTGTTAGAATGGGAGAGGTGACTTCCAAGCTTTTATACCTTGGAGCTGGAACTAGACTTCTACACACTTGTTTTTAAAATGGAGTTTATTAAACTGTCTGAGCCTCAGTTTTAACATTTGTAAAGTGGGAATAACAATACCTACCTTCTAGTGTGATTGTGGAGAATAAAGGAGAGAGTATAAAGGGACTAGCACATAATTCCCAGCAAATGATTGGATATTAGTACCTATCCTTTCCCCTCCACACCAGTGAAATCACTAGAGGTATGTAGATGGAAGTAGAAAGACCCCCAGGTAGGGGTAAGGTGGAGGAGATTCAGTATCACAAGGGCAGTTGGGGGAAAAAAACCTTTAAAATCTTTTTCATCTCTGAGGTTCCATAGTTCTCTTGCTCCTATTTTCCAAATCTGATTACTCCTGAGGAGAAAGTTAATTAGCAGAATGTGCAAATTTAAAAAGCAGTTATAACACTAATTAACATTTTCATATTGATAGCTAGTCCAGTTCTGTACATATGTAAATCAAGACATCAATGTCTCTGCTGCTTACAGAACTTCACACTGGAAAATTGCTATTATTTTGCTATCAAAACAGAACTGAGAAATATGGGAATGGTGGCCTCCAAAAGCCTCTTCATCTAACACAGTGTCCAAACAGGTCAATACTATGTTCTGATAGACAAATGATGATTTCGAGCTATATCACAGCCTGTCCCTTGGTTGGCAAACATTGGATGGAGCAGTGACATAATAGCCTCCCGAGCACAGACCAACAAGGCTGCAGGGCAGAGATGCCAACCCCAGAACTAGAGCCATGGTTTCTTCACCAACTCCCCCAGCCCCTTTCAGTCCTGGGAAACTAAATCTGTGACTTTTCAAAACATGAGCAAACTGGATTTTGCAGTGCTTTGCTGACTTGTTATGACTTGTTATACAGCTCCCTGAGGGCTAAGCAATGGGTGGTTCACAATTCTCAGGGAAAGGAATTATGTCAGTAAAGGAATTGCTGTGTCACCCATAGGAGCTTCTATGCAGCAACATAATGTTTCTTCCCAAGTATGCTTTGTACAGCATTAACTGAAGACATGCACCTGAATTTATAGGAGTCAGGATGACTCTCTGTGCCTTTATCATAGAATCGACCCTGTGAAAGATAAAGCCAGAGACTCTTAAAAAAACTCCAGATTTACTACTATGACAATTTTTGTACAGGCACTGATAGACATGCTTTCTAAACACTTCATCCATCCACACTTTCCAACTTTCACTGAAGTTTTCACTCTCATGTGTTTATGTAAATGAGACAAAACTCTCAATTTTTTAAGTTAAAATATGAAATTACACAGATGCATGGACTTTAATTTCTTTTCAATTCCTTTTCTGATATGACAAGTAATATTTTAATTATTTATACTAGTTAAGTATACTGAGCTATTCATCACATAATTACCAGAACAACAAATTATCAACTAAGATCAACAATCAGAATTACCTTTTTTAAAAAAGATTTTTTAAAGATTATTGGTCCTTGTAGGAAACAATGTCCAACTCAGATGGTTCAAGAGACTTTAATAAAAGAATGACTTATAAAGGTGTAAGTACGGTTAAGGGAGGCATCGAGGGAAGCTGGAGTACCCAGAGACCAGTAACAATGGAAAACCATTTTTATGTCCAGGGCTGGAGGGGTAAGGGGAGCCCAGAGAGAGCTGGAGCCCTGCAGAAGGCTCCCTTGTCACCCCTCACTCCTTCCTGGGCAGGGGCCGTTGCCATAACTAGAAACATAATCCAAAGTAGGGAGGGGAGAGGTGGTGGAGCACAGAAACCCCCAAGAATCGTCCCTCTGCACAAACACCAAATTAGACAATCATCTACACAAGCAAGCACCTTCAGAAGAACCAAAAATCAGGTGAGCAATTGTACTACCTGGTTTTAACATTGTATCAAGGAAAGAGGCACTGAAGAGGGCAGAAAAGGCAATCTTGGATTGGCTACACCACCCTGCCCCATCCCCCTGCAGAGCCATGCCAGCACCACCAGGGGGGAAACAGAAGCTGTGTGCCTGGGGGAGGGACAGTAAAGTGATTATGGGATTTTGCATTGAAACTCAGGGCCACACTGGCACAGGGGAACCCAGCACAGGGCAGAATTCTGCCAGTGCCCACAAAGGCAGCATTTAGATGAGTCCAGCCAAAGGGAAATCCTCTGCCCTGAAACCTGGGTTCCAGCTAGCCATATCATTGGCTGACAAAAGGGGGCCTGGACTAAATTCATAAGGCACTTGGGCCACAGGCTGTAGTCCTTGGGCATTTCCTGTGGCTGTGCTGGCTCAGAGCTGGTGGACTTGGGGTGCATGTGACCCAGTGAGACATCAGCAGTGGCAGCCAAGCCAGTGCCTGTGTCACCTCTCCCCCACCTATAGGCAGTGCAGCGAAGGGAGAGTCGTCTTCAACTTGGGGAAAGGAAAGGGAAGAATTCAGAGGACTTTGTTTTACAACTGGGGTACCAGCTCAGTCACAGTAAAATAAAGTACCAAGCAGACTCCTGAAGCTCCTGAGTCCAGGCCTCAGTTCCTGGATGGCATTTCTGGACCCACCCAGGGCCAGAAGGAAACACACTGCCCTGAAGGGAAGGACTGGGTCTCGTCAAGATTCACCACCTGCTGACCAAAGAGCCCTTGGACTTTGAATAAACATCAGAGGTAGCCAGGCAGCAGTCACCACAGGCGTTGGGTGAGACTGAGCTGGCTTCAGGTGTGACCTGGTGCTGGTGGCCATTAGGGAGTGCCCATGTCACTCCTCTCCCACGTCCAGCAGCCCAGATCACAGAGAGTGAGGGAAGAGAGTGACAGACTTTGCCTGGTAATCGAGGGAATTCTCCCATATCTTAACCAAGTCCACCAAGGTGGTACTACCAGGAATCTGCAAGAGTCACAGCATTACTGGGGTTGGGACACTCCCAGTGCTGATGTGGCTGCAGTGACCAAAGACTTAGATAAAAATGCTCAATTCCCTTTGAAAATCTGGAAAGTCTTCTCAAGAAGGACAAGTTCAAACAAACCCAGACTGCAAAGATTAAAGTTAATACCTAACTCTTCAATGCCCAGACATTGACAAATATCCATAAGCATCAAGAACATCCAGGAAAACATGACCTCACTAAATGAACTAAATAAGGTACCAGTGACCAATGCTGGAGTGATGGAGATATGTGACCTTTCAGACAAAGAATTCACAATAGCTGTCCTGAAGAAGCTCAATGAACTTTGAGAAAACACAGAGAAGAAATTCAGAAGCCTATCAGAGAAACTTAACAAAGAGATTGAAACAATAAAAAATAATCCAGCAGAAAATCTGGAGCTGAAGAATTCAATCGACAAACTGAGAAATGCATCAGAGTCTCTCAACAGCAGAACTGACCAAGCAGAAGAAAGAGTCAGTGAGCTAAAGACAGGCTACTTGAAAGTACACAGGCAGAAGAGAAAAAAGAAAAAAGAATAAGAAAGAATGAAGCCTGCCTACAAGATCTAGAAAACAGCCTCAAAAGAGCAAATCTAAGAGTTATTGGCCTTAAATAGGAGGTGGAGAGAGAGATTGGGGTAGAAAATTTATTCAAAGAAATAATAACAGAGAACTTTCCAAACCTAGAGAAAGATATCAATATTCAGGTACAAGAAAGTCATAGGACACCAAGCAGATTTAACCCAAACAAGACCACCTCAAGGCATTTAATAATCAAGCTCCCAAAGGTCATAGATAAAGAAAAGGTCCTGAGGGAAGCAAGAAAAAAAGAAACAAATAACATATAAAGGATCACCAATACATCTGGCAGCAGACTTCTCAGTGGAAACCCTACAGGCCAGAAGAGAGTGGCATGACACATTTGAAGTGCTAAAGGAAGAAAACCTTAACCCTAGAATTTTATATCCTGCAAAAATATTCTTCAAACATGAAGGAGAAATAAACACTTTCCCATACAAACAAAAGCTGAGGGATTTCACCAACACCAGACCTGTCCTACAAGAAATGCTAAAAGGAGTTCTTCAATCTGAAAGAAAAGGACATTAATGAACAATAAGAAATCATCTGAAGGTATACAACTCACAGGTAACAGTAAGTACACAAATATAGAATACTCTATTGCTGCAATGGCAGTGTATAAACCACTTATATCTTAAGTAGGAAGACTAAAAGACAAACCTATCAAAAATAACAACAACAGCTTTTTGAGAGAGAGTATAAAAAGACATGGATGGAAACAACAAAAAGTTAAAAAGTGAGGGGACGGTGGTGTTAAAGTATAGAATTTCTGTTAGCTTTTTCTTTGCTTGTTTATTTGTAAGCAGAGTTTTCATATGTTTAAAATAATTGGTTATAAAATGTTTTTTGTAAGTCTCATGGGAACCTCAAATCAAAAAACCTACAACAGATGCACAAAAAATGAAAAGCAAGAAGTTAAAACACACTACCAGAAAAAATCACTTTTAACAAAGAAAGATAGGAAGAAAGGAAGGATTGCAAAACAACCAGAAATCAAATAATAACATGGCAGATGTAAGTCTTTACCTATCAATAATAACATTGAATGTTAATGGACAAAACTCTCCAATCAAAAGACATAGAGTGGCTGAATGGATTGAAAAAACAAGAGCTTACCTACATGTTGTCAGTGAGAAACCCACTTCACCTACAAAGACACACAGACTGAAAATAATGGGATGGGAAAAGATATTCCATGCAAATGGAAAACAAAAAAGGGCAAGAGTAGCTACACTTCTTTCAGATAAAATAGATTTCAAGGAAAAAATTGTAGAAAGAGACAAAGAAGGTCATTATATAATGATAAAGAGGTCAATACAGCAAGAGGATATAACAATCTAAACATATATGCACCCAACACTGGAGCACCCAGATACATAAAGCAAATATTCAAGCTAAAGAGAGAAATTGACCCCTATACAATAATTGCTGGAGACCTCAGCACTCCACTTCCAGCATTGGACAGATCATCCAGACAGAAAATCAACAAAGAAACATTGGACTTAATCTGTATGATAGACCAAATGGACCTAATAGATACTTACCATTGCATACAACAACTGCAGGATACACGTTATTCTCTTCAGCTCATGGATCATTCTCAAGGGTAGACCATATGTTAGGCCACAAAACAAGTCTTAAAAACTTCAAAAAAAAATTGAAATATTACCAGATATTTTTTTCTGACCACAATAGAATAAAACTGGGAATCAATAACAAGAGGAACATTGCAAAACTTTCAAACACATGGAAATTAAACAATATGCTCCTGAATGACCAGTGGGTCAATGAAGAGATTAAGAAGGAAATTTAAAAACTTCTTGAAACAAATGAAAATGAAAACATGACATATGAAAACCTATGGGATACAGTAAAAGCAGTAATAAGAGGAAAGTTTATAGCAATAAGTGCTTATATCAAAAAAAGCAGAAACAACCTAATGATGCATTTCAAAGAACTAGAAAAATAAGAGCAAACCAAACCCAAAATTGGTAGAAGAAAAGAAATAATAAAGATCAGAGTAGAAATAAATGAAATTAAAACAAAAAAATACAAAAGATCAACAAAACAAAAAGTTGGTGTTTTGAAAAGATAAACAAAATTGACACACCTTTAGCCAGACTAGGAAAAAAAGAGAGAAGACTCAAATAAATAAAATCAGAGATGAAAAAGGAGACATTACAACTGATACTGCAGAAATTCAAAGGATCATTAAAGACTACTATGAGCAACTATATGCCAATAAATTGGAAAACCTAGAAGAAATGGATTAATTCCTAGACACATACAACCTACCAAGATTGAACCAGGAAGAAATCCAAAACCTGAATAAACCAATAACAAGTAATGAGATAGAAGCAGTAATAAAAAGTCTCCCATCACAGGAAAGCCCAGAACCCTATGGTTTCACTGCTGAATTCTACCAAGCATTCAAAGAAGAACCCTACTTAAACTATTTAAAAAAAATCAAGGAGGAGGGCATACTCCCAAACTCATTCTACAGGGCCTGCATCACCCTAATACCAAAACCAGACAAAGATACAATAAAAAAAGAAAACTATATGCCAAAATCTCTGATGAAAATAGAGGCAAAGATCCTCAACAAAATACTAGCAAACTGAATTCAACAACACATTCAAAAGATTATTCACCATGAATAAGTGGGATTCATCCTAGGGATGCAAGGATGGTTCAACATATGCAAATCAATCAATGTGATTCATCATATCAACAGAACGAAGGACAAAAACCATATGATCATTTCAGTTGATGCTGAAAAAGCATTCAATGAAATTTAACATCCCATCATGATAAAAACTGAAAAATTGGGTTTAGAAGAAACCTACCTCAACATAATAAAAGCCATATATGACAGACCCACAGCAAGTATCATACTGAATAGGGAAAAACTGAAAGCCTTTCCTCTAAGATCTGGGACAATACAAGTATGCCCACTTTCACCACTGTTATTCAACATAGTACTGGAAGTTCTAACTAGAGCAATCAGACAAGAGAAAGAAAGAAAGGTCATTCAAATTGGAAAGGAAGAAGTCAAATTATCCTTGTTTGCAGACAATATCTTATATCTAGAGAAACCTAAAGACTCCACAAAAAAACTATTAGAACGGATAAACAAATTCAGTAAAGTTCCAGGATGCAAAATCATCATGCAAAAATCAGTAGCATTTCTATATGCCAACAGTCAACAATCTGAAAAAGAAACCAAGAAAGTAACCCCATTTACAATAGCTACAAGTAAAATAAAATAAAATAAAATACCTAGGAATAAATTTAACCAAAGGAGTAAAAGACCTCTACAATGAAAACTATAAAACACTGATGAAAGAAATTGAAGCAGACACAAAAAAATGGAAAGATATTCCATGCTCATGGATTGGAAGAATCAATATTATTTCTTTTTTATATATACATATAAAATTTATTAATTGTATATTTTTTTAAGAGACGGGGTCTCGCTATGTTGCCCAGGCTGGAATGCAGTGGCTATTAACAGGCGTGATCCCACTACTGATCAGCTCGGAAGTTTTGACCTGCTCCCTTTCTGACCTGGGCCAGTTCACCCCTCCTTAGGCAACCTCGTGGTTCCCCACTCCCAGGAGGTCACCATATTGATGCTGAACTTAGTGCGGACACCGGATCAGCATAGCACACTACAGCCCAGAACTCCTGGACTCAAGCGATCCTCCTGCCTTAGCCTCCTGAGTAGCTGGGACTACAGGTGCACGCCACCACATCCAGCAAATCAATATTGTTCAAATGTCCATACTACCTAAAGTAATCTACAGATTCAATGCAATCCCCATCAAAACACCAATGACATTCTTCACAGAAATAGAAAAAATAATCCTAAAATTTCTATGGAACCACAAAAGACCCAGAATAGCCAAAACCATCCTGAGTAAAAAGAACAAAACTGGAGGAATCACATTACCTGACTTCAAATTATACTGTTACGGAGCTGTAGTAAACAAAAAAGCATGGTACTGACATAAAAACAGACACATAGACCAAGGGAACTGACTAGAGAACCCAGAAATAAATCCACACATCTACAGTGAGCTTACCTTTGACAAAATTGCCAAGAACATTCAGTGGGGGAAGGACAGTCTCTTTAATAATTGGTGCTGGGAAAACTGGATATCCATATGCATACAAGAATGAAACTAGACCTTTATCTCTTGCCATGTACAAAAATCAAATCAAAATGGATTAAAGACTTAAACCTAAAATCCAAAACTATGAAACTATTAAAAATAAACATTGGGGAAATGCTTCAGGACATTGGTCTTGCCAAGGACTTCTATATTTATACCCCCAAAGCACAGGCAATCAAAGCAAAATTGAAAAAATGGGATCACATCAAGCTAAAAAGCTTCTGCACAGCAAAGGAAACAATCAACAAAGTGAAGAGACAACCCACAGAATGGAAGAAAATATTTGCAAACTACCCGTCTGACAAGGGATTCATAACTAGAATGCATAAGGAGCTGCAACAACTCGATAGGAAAAAAATCAGATAACCTGATTAAAAAATAGGCAAATGATCTGAACATTTGTATGTCTTCAAAAGAAGACATACAAATGGCCAACAGGTATATAAAAAATGCTCAACATCATTAGTCATCAGAGAAATGCAAATAAAAACTACAATGAGGTATCAGCTCACTCCAGTTAAAATGACCGTTATCAAAAAGACAGGCAATCACGAATGCTGGTGAGGATGTGGAGAAAGAGCAACCCTCACACACTGTTGGTGGGAATGTAAATTAGTGCAATCACCATGGAGAACAGTATGGAGGTTCCTCAAAAAACTGAAAATAGAACTACCATATGACCCAGCAATCCCACTGCTGGGTATATATTCCAAAGGAGGGCAATTCAGTATATTGAAAAGATAGCTGCACTCCCATGTTTATTGCAGCACTATTCACAATACCCAGGATCTGGAATCAATCTTAGTATCCATCAACAGATGAATGGATAAAGAAATTGTAGTATGAATACACAGTGGAATATCATATAGCCACAAGAAATGATGAAATCCTGCCATTTGCCACAACATGGATGGAACTGGCAAACATTGTTAAGTGAAACAAGGCAAGCACAGAAAGACAAATACTGCGTGTTCTGACTCAAATGTGGGAGCTAAATATTAAAACAATGGATCTCATGGAAGCAGAGAGTAGAATGATGGTTACCAGGGGCTGGGAATGGTAGTGGGGAGCGGGGGATAAAGTGGGGATGGTTAATGGGTGCAAAAATATAGTTAGATAGTTAGATACAATGAACAATATTCGATAGCACAACAAAGTGACTATAATCAACAATAAGTTAGAGTATACTTTAAAATAACTAAAAGAGTGGAATTGGAGTATTCCTAACACGAAGAAATGATAAATGCCTGAGGTCATGGATGCTCCACTTACCCTGATTTGATTAATTCACATTGTATACCTGTATCAAAACATCACATGTACTCTATGAAGATATACAACTTGTATGCACCCATAATAATTAAAAATAAAAATAATAAATAAAAAACAAAGTAGGGAGGGAGTAAGAATAAATACATGAATACCCTGCTCCTTATCTACTGGATGAGGCAAGCAAGGCGCTCACTCTCAGGCTCATACAGTACAGGGTCGCATCTGAGGGTGAAAGTCTCCTTGAATTTTGCAATTGGTGTTTTGCTTGCTTCACCAAAGTCCTAGCCTTTCCACTGGTCAAAGGCAACAAGGCCCATGGAAACAGGTTTGGCGGTGCTGGGCAATGCATTCCGTGGGGCTCGGCCTCCTAGGGCACAGCATAAGGCTTAGAAGGAAGAGAATGGACCTTGGGGGCAGAGGAGTATAACAGAGAATAATAGGCACCATTATCTTCACAGGTCATGGCAACAATTTCTAGTCTTAGGGCTCCTACAAAACGCCTTTATTCATATTATTCTTCAAGAACAGATTTTTGATAAAGGAAGAAAATAAGTTGATAATAGTCATTCACACACAAAAGCAAGATTGTTATTCTTCTGATTATTTGCAATTTCATAGTTTATCAAATTACATTATTGGAACTAGTTTTATGGGAAAAAGATCACTCTCCCTCTGTAGAAAGGGAGAAGGGGGCATCTCTTTCATTTGTTCCTCAGGCTTCTTTTATTAATTATGAAGGCTTGCATTTTTAAGGGCAGGCTCTGAAATTCTATTAGTTAACCTTGTAAGCAGAACAAGCCAGTTGTGCTCAGTTTTATTGACAGAAATGGACAAAGAGACAAATGAAATTTTACTAATAATGAAATAAGGAGCATATAATCTTATTCTTCCATATACTTGATACATATATATATGTGTGTGTATATATATATATATTTTTTTTTTTTTTTACAAAAAACAACATTTTTAACATTTCTTAGAAGTTACTATATGTGCAATGACGAGCAAAGGGCAACCCAGCAGGTTCAGGAGCAGAAGCCCAGTGGTCAGCTGAGTGCCCTCTCCAGCCAGGCTCTAAGTGCCCTCTCCAGCTAGGCCACTCAGCCGAGCAGATCCTCCTTGCCGTCAGGGAGCCCATTCACAAGGGACTGATTGGCGTGGCCCCTGGAAGTCCTACCGAGCTGACTGAATGCCATGTGATAAATCAGAGAATACCAAGAGCCTACTGTTCCTACTATTAGTTCTATACGTTCCACTGATAGCAATTTTGAAACCCAAAGATAACTCAAAAGGAAATGCTTTTTAGAGCAAAGCTTTTTTGTATAAAATCAGCTTTGGTGCAGACATTGCTGCTGGGAATTTTAGTTTCTTCAGTAGTGGTGGCAAGAGCTAAGGAAAAAACTTCTGGAAGGTATTGAGTACTTATCTATGTCAGGCACTGTTAGGTCTATTGCAAGCATTAGCTCACTTAATGCTACCACCGCCCTGTGAAGCAGGTCCCATTTTTAGTCCTTTTTTAAAGATGTAAGGAGGACCCCACAGCTGGTATGGGTGACACTGGAAGGTGGGCCCAGCCTCTCTGCCTCTAGTGCCCGTGGTCTCAGCCTTGCCACAGGCCTCTTGGAGCAGATGAGGGTGGACAAACCATTTTTTTTTAATTTAAAAAAGTACTTAGTAAAAGGTTTTTTATGTGTAAATTTAAGGACCATTATTAAAAGATGTCAGGACAATAGAAAGCTTCTGAAGAAACTCTGACGTTTCCCTCATTTTATTCCCGACAGAAGTAAAATGATCAATCTTTCCCATTTGGTTTTTGAAGCATCTATAAGCAAAACAAAAAACAAAACAAAACAGAAACAACAACAACAAAAGAGCTTGGAGAGAATGGCAGTTGACTGGTGGAACTCCTTCCAGGAGAGGGGGATTCGGGAATAAACAGGACAGACACATGCAGCTTCCAGGAGAATAGAAAGATGTGTATAAAATACTAATGAAAAAAAAGTAGGTCACACAATGGTATGTAGAGTATGAGCATGTTGGGATTTAAAAATGAAAACTCTGTGTGTGTGTTTGTAACTGGAAGAGTTTTTATCAAGACGTTCTCTCTAGGTGGTAAAATGGAGAGGAGTCTAGCTTTATTCAATTTGCTTATATGTGGTGACTAAATTCTCTAGAATAAACCAATGACCATGAACGCTCAAGGCAGAGACCGGGTCTCACTCTTCTTTGTGACTGCAGCATCCAGACTGGTGTCGGATAGAAATGGACACTCAGAGGTGGTTGTTGACCCAGAGAATGGTCTGCAATACTCAGTGACCACGGGATTGAATGTCACATTCCCCAGTGTCCATGTGGTTGGAGCCAAGTTGTATACAATATCTTCATTTATTCTGCTGGCTGATTTGTTTGAGTGTGGTGGGTGGAGTAATTGTTCCATCCAGGTAGGTATAAACAGAAGAGAAAATTCTTATCAGTACATGAAGCTCTGACTGGGTTGAATCTTGATATGACTCGGGTTGGCAGCCAGAGTTTTGTAATCTTTGCCCTTCACACTGCTGTGACTATTAAATTCTGCTGAGATGTGTTAGTTGTCCTAAAGAAATGGAGATTGTATTGGACTAATAGGACTGTTAATAGATTTTGTCACTTTGTTGAGTTCCGCAAATTATGCTATTAAGTATGGAACATTATTTAGAAATTGTTAAAATACATAATTTTGGTCCATTGATTTTATATTATCCATACCCATAATTTGTATTATGGGTTTGTTTTGTTCATGTGCAGGCTCTTTAGACCTTGGGAACAGCAAAGAACAAAGTGTTATGTATGTACTTCCTGTATGTGAAGGGCTGTGAAATGTAGTTCTGGCTTCGACAGATAAGCCAGTCAATTTAAGTTATATTAAATGAATTCACTTTTAAATGGAGCTTTAATTTCAGCCTGGTTGGAAACGGGCAGGAAAGATAGGGTGAAATTTAAAGTCCGTAACAATTTCCTTTTAGGACATGATTTTCCAGATTTGGGTTGGGAGGCAACACATGATGATCTATTATAGTCTGTGCTTCGGGGGGTTAAAATAGAATCTCAGTCATTTACATCAATCCTAGACTTTCTCTTTCTCAAATCAGGTTTTACCTCATGTTCTTTTATATCTCTTTCTTACAAAGCTTTTATAAAGCTTTTTGTTTTTAAACTTTTTATTAACTTAACAATCTGCAAACAGAAAAAAATGTACAAATAATAAGTGTGCAGCTCAATCAATTAACCCAAGCAAGCACACCCACGTAACCTCCACCCAGGTCAAAACATAGGATGTTCCTGGTACACCAGTAACCTAGTTGGGCCTCCTTCCAATCAGGTCCCCATTTTTTTCTCCCCAAAGATAACCACTTCCCTGACTTCTGCACCACAGAATAATTTTGCCTGATTTTGAATACAAATCTATACATTCATGTGGCTATGTGTAGCTGAGGATCATTCATTTAATTCCTGAATAGTATTCTCCTATTGGTGGACATTAAGCTTATTTTCAGTTTGAGAGCATTATGAATCCTTCTGCTATGAACAATTCTGCTCATGTCTTTTGAGTACATGTGCACACTTTTCTGTTGGGTGTATATCTAGAAATGGAATTGTTGGATCTTATTGTACGTTTGTATTCAACATTACTATGTGATGCCAAACAGTTTTCCAAAGTGGTTATAGCACTTTATACTTTACCAGCAGTGTCTAAGAATTTCCATAGTGCCACATTCTTGCTAATACTTGGTCATCTTAATTTTTTTACTTTTAGCTATTCTGGTGGGGTTGTTCTGGTATTTTATTGTGAGTTTAATTTGCATTTTCTGGATAGCTAAGGAGGTTGAACACCATGTGATAATTTTATTGGCCACTTGCTAGAGTGTCTTGCCCATTTTTCTATTGAGTTGTTTACTGATCCATTGTTTTATAGGATTCTTTATATTCTGGATATAAGCGAGAAATAAAAATAAAATCCTAAGACTCCCAACCGACTGAATAAACCCTCTCTTGGCCAAGCAGACCCCAGAGAAACCTTAAAACTGAAATCCTGGCAATGATTGGTGACAGGTCAGACATGCCTCACTACACTCCCTCCCTCATTAACCAATTAGGCTTTTTTCCCTAAGGGTTAAACAGAACCAGCCTTTGGAAAGACTTGCTCCACTCCTGATTTCAATCAACCATCTAATGCTGCTCCTCCCTTTTTGTGGTTTTGCCACAGCAACTGACCAACATTCCTTCCTGATAAGAGACCACTGATCATGGAATTGTTCTGACCATTCTGTGGAGAATGTGCAGTGAGAGGGTTTTTGTGTCCTCTGTTTCACCTTTTGACATCAAAGGGCCGAAAACTCCACCCTCAGATCATGCTAATGCCACATTCTTTGTACATGCGACTTATGAAGGGGCATGAAACTCAATTGTGCCTGTGTGTGTTTCTCCTTTCATAAATATTCATGACTCCTCCTATAGCTTGTTAAATATGTATATTTGGCCACCCAGCTCAGGATAAATTCCTATTTCTGTTGCCATTCCCTCAAAATACATACCCTTGACTTCTCTCCAAGGCCGTTGCCTCCCAGCCTGTCAGAATGGCCACCCTGCAGGCTGCAACCCTTTATGAGAAATAAAGCTCTCCTTCCCAAATTTAAGAACCTCGTCATTCTTCAGTTGGCATAAGTTAAATGTGTTGCTTGTAACTTCTCTCACTATGTGGCTTTCCTTTTCACTCTCTTCACAGTCCTTTTTGATAAACCAAAGTTCTTAATTTTAATGTGATTCAGCTTATTAACATTTACATTTGTTGTTATTGCTTTTTGTGTCCTGTTAAAGAAACTTTTGATTACTCAAAATTAAGAAAATATTTTCCAATGTTAGTTTCTAAAAGCTGTATTGGTCCACCTTTTACATTTAGATCTGAGTTACCTGGAATTGATTTGAAAGTGTGATGTGAGATAGGATTTTGCAAACTTTACCAGGTTTGGAGATCCAACAGCTAAACAGAACTTTGCTTTCTATCATTTAGAATTTTTATTTTATATCTACTGAAAGAGATATTTTAGATGCATTTAGAAAGATTTTTGAATCATATATTACCCTCATATCTTCATAAAAAGAAAAATATAAGCAGTAAATCAGTTAGTGTGTGGGTATCCACTGCTTGGACTTCAATTCACCCTCCATGGCTTTCAATCCTGGTCTGTGCTCCAGGAGGCTGACCTGTGTGGACTTTGTGAAAGGGCCCCAGCCCTTTGGATTCTCATTAGGTTGTCCAATGGGGAGCAACACAGGGAGATCAGAGGGTAGAAAGTCTGTAAGTATGGGGTGTTTATTCCCCCAGCTCCTTCCCTTCCAGGTCCCTTCCCTCTATCAAAGGCCACAGCTCCTGCTAGCCACTCCCTCCATATAGTTACCTTCCTGCTGGTCTAATAACCACTCCCCCTCCTTGTCCTCTCAAGCAAAGTGGTGGTAACTGCTCCCTACTCTTCTGGCCCAGAGGTACTCCACTATCCTTTTCTGGTTGTCCTAAACCCTGCCTACAACTTTTATCAGTTCCTCAATTTGGGTGTTTTATTTTATTCTTACTGGGCCTTGGATGATACAGTCACAGTATTTTTAAAACATCTTCACTCACTGAGAAGTTGACTTTCCTAAACCACTTTTCAACTTTTTGTCATCAATGTCCATGTTTTTCACCATACTATCATCTTCAAGGCTAGGCCACCAAGAATATTAGTGATGCTGTGTTTCTTAAGTGAGAAGTTCACTATTGTTTCTGGGATTTTCTTACATTCAGTTGATACCCATTGTGCAAGTTTTGGTGCACAGATCATGACAATTACATCACAGCAGCTTCCTGTCCAGCAGCAATTTTAAGGTGCTTCCTGATTTCAGAGATGTTATAATGTGCATTTTATAATCAAGGAAATGCTATAATAATAGTGATGATGATTACAAAAAATACTAAGGTCTTTACCTGTAACCTTACCCTCTTTAATGCCAGTGGGAATGCTCTGTGGCAGGTATTTTTATCTCCTTTTTACAGGTGGGAAAATGGAGGCTTGGAAACTTTGCTCAGGATCACATACCTAAGCAATGGCAGAGCTAGGATTCAAAAATCAAGTTTATTAAATGACAAAACCTGTAATCTGAACCACTTGCCTATATGTCTGTTCAGCCATGTAGGGATGGTGAGAGATCATGGTACCTTCAATGAATTCTTAGTGATCTGGCTGAATCCTGGGGTTCCTTCCTGAAACTCCCAGTAACTCCCACCTCAACTCTAGGTCTTCTCCTTTAATGGCTTTGTCATCTTCCCCACTAAAAAAGTCATCTATGAGATTAAAATCTGATTGGTTGTGACACCATTTGCTCCCACCACATGGCAGCTATAACAGACCTTTCACCCAATGGCTGGTATCCCTCAGGCCAAATGATCCCAGGTATGCCATTGTCTTCCATTATGCCTGCAGTGTTTCCAACTTCAATAAAGGTAAAGCCTCACTTCAAGCAACCAGAAGGGAAGCAAATGCTTATCATGAGAATGTGGAGTGAAAGATGTGAGAAGGCTTGGAACATCAATAACCAACAGCAGCCCTGTACTCATGGTGTCCTTGAGCAACATGGAGAATGACTTCTGCTCCCAGAGTCACCATGCAGGTTCTAAGAAGCTGGTAAGCACCATTAAGCAGAATGAGTACATTTTCCCATCACTAATGGTACTTAAGCACTGCACTTGAAAACTGCTCTAGTTTCAGTCCTTGCTAGGTGCCCTTGAGGGTCTCCTTGACATCTTTTTTTTTTTGTCATAGTCCATTTTGTGCTGCTATAATAGAATAACTCACACTGGATAATTTATAAACAATACAAGTTTATTTAGCTCTTAATTCTGCAGGCTGGCAAATCTAAGATTGAGGGGCCACAACTGGTGAGGGCCTTCTTGCTGTGTCATAACTTGGTGGAAGGTATCATATGATAAGACAGCAAGAGCTCCAATGCGCAGCCTCAAGCCCTTTTATAATCGGCATTAGTCCATTCCATTCATGAGGGTGGAGGCCTCATGATCGAAACACCTCCCATTAGGCCCCACCTCCCGACACTGTTGCACTGGGGATTAGGTTTCCAACACACACTTTTGGGGGGACACATTCAAACCATAGCATCTTTCTTCAGGAAAGTTGGATATACAGCAGTGCTACCCAAAGTCAGGTCCATGGACCAGCAGCAACAGCATGTCCTGAAACTTGTTAAAAATGCACATTCTTGGGCCTTATCCTAGACCTGCTGAAGCAGAAATGCTGAGGGTGGGGCCCAGCAATATGGGTTTTAACAAACCTCCAGGTAATCGATATGCACACTAAACTTTATGAAGCACAGATACACAGTATTTTGAAAATTTAGGGATCTATGGTGATCTCAGTGTACTTTCCACAGGATTTAATTATTGGATTAAAATACATATTAATTTTATAATATAATATTATAATATATATAAATAATAATCAAATGTCACAAAGAGGTGTAAAGCTTATCATATCCTCTTCCCCAATCCCACTCTTCAGAGATAACCAAGTTTAACAGTGTGACAGAAATCCATTCACACCAATCTATGTTTATTCACACATATACAAACATATAGACTCTTGTATGTTTTTTTTTCCTTTTCATTTCTTCCATTTTTGTTGTTGTTGTTGTTACAAAACTGAGATCATATCCCAATACACAAGATTGCTTTGCGATCCGCCTTTTTAACTTAATGTATCATGGATATCCCTCCAAGTCAGTACATGTAGTTCTACCTACTTTTCTTTAGGCATTGTAGGATATTCTAAAATATGAATATTCCATATTTTATCCAATCATTTTTCTATCACTAGACATTCAGTATATTTTCAGTTTTTCACAGAGGCTAAATTAGAGGGCTGTCACTGTGAAAATAATTTCTGACCTTGGATCTGAATCATAGACTGAATTTGAAGCTCAAAAGGCAGATATATGAGAATATTCTTTTGCATAAATAAGGGCCTTGAGAGATTGCCTGAGCTACTCAAGCTGGGAGTCTCTGTCTTCAAGCACTCAACAAATACTTATCAACTGTCTTCTAGGTGCCAGGCATTGTGTCAGTTGCTGGAAACAAGACAGACACAGTCCTGATCTTCGTGGATCTCACCCTCCAGCGGAGTGACATGTAGGCACAAAAGGCAGTTATAATGCAGTGTGACTGATGTCAACAGAGGTGCCAGGAAGGTACTTCAGAGAAAAAAAAGGGGCCCCTAACCTATCCTAAGAGTATCAAAGAAGTATCCTGGAAGAGATGCCAAGTAAGCTATGATGTGCCAATTGAATAGGAGTTAATCAAATGAAGGAGGAGTGGTATGCACAATAGAGAGACCACCATGGTGAGTTTGGGGAAATTGCAAATAGTGTGAGGGCAGGAGAGATAAAGCTACAGGCACAAGCAGAATCCTAGTAATGAAGCCACTTGAAGATTTCAACTTTTTTCTTTATTCACCATATTCCATGGGAATATGATTCTCATAAGAAAAGCAAACTTAGCCAAGGACAGATTACATGTCGCTACGACCTGTGCACAGGTGTCACGTGTAAGCTAAATTGTTTGGGAAAAGACAAAGACAATGTGAGAACCACGTGTCTGTGAGTGGACTACATCAATGAGACAGAGGAGATGAGATTCTTGCAGCTGCCGTGAATGAGAAAAGAAGAGAAGATGATGAAAGAGGCTTTCTGGGAAGTCTTTTTTTGTAAAACCCTGATGCCATCACTTTATGGACAACTGTAGTAAAGATCTCTGGTATTTCTCAAGACTTCTTAACTGGACCACTGTTTGTTTGAATGAGAAACTGCATTGAGCATCGGCCATAAGGGTGACGGTTATATTTGAGTCACACATCTCTGATATTATTTAACCCAGACCACAGATCATTTCAGTAGCCCAAAGGCCAAGAGCTCTGCCCTGGGGTGGGAAGACACGCAGTAACAAGGATTACACTGATAGTCCAAGGTGTGCTCTTCCCATTGCATCCTCACTGTCTCCCACCTGTGAGATAACCTCCCCGGCATGGGGGTCTGCCTCCCCCGCTTCCACCCCCAGAGGTCTATGACGTGGCCTTGAGCACGTCAGGGAGTGTGGCTGCCTCCACAACCACCCATAAGACAGTGACACCTCCTCCCTCCTCTCATCCCTGTCTCTAGAAAATTGGCCATAGAGTCTCCTAATTCCATGCTGCACTTCCTAGAATTCTGAGTACGGCCTCTTAAAGGATCGTTCTTTCTTACATTTAGCTAGTATGTGCTCACTGTAATGCATTCAAACAATATAGAAGGGTATACAGTACACTGTGGGAAGCTCAGTTTTCACCCCACCCCCGCTCTACTCTCAGAGGTAACCAATTTGATGTCTATCTTTCTAGAATTGTTTCTACATATGTATACAATATACATCATGTATAACAAAAATAAGATCTTACTATACCCTTCATAGGATAATTGCTTTTCTTAAAAAACAATGTATCAAGGCTATCTTTCCATGTCAGTACATGTGTTAATAGAACTACTTTTTCCTTTTGACTCCTAGACATAGTATAGATGTACCATAATTTCATTAATTCTATGTTTATGGACATGTAGCTTATTTTCAACTTTTTCTATGCATAGGTTTATGGAGATGAAGATATATCAATGTGTATGGATTCAATCTGTTCTATAGGATAAGTTCCTTGCAATGAAATTAATGTCCAGAAGGAATATATTTAAAAACTTTTCCCCACACTCTTGCCAAAACTGGATATTTTTAATAAATTCCTTTAATTTGTGCCTTGTGAGGACTTACTCATACTGATGTTATAATAAATTTCCCTATATTTTTCTATTATACTTTGTTTTTTAAAATGCTGAGTTTTTTTAATCCAGCGATCAGCAAGCTGCCTGTCTTTGTAAAAGAAGTTTTATCGGAACACAGCTACACTTGCTTGTTTATGTATTGTTGGTGACTGCTTTTGCACTACAACAGCAGAATTGAGTACTTGCCAGAAACTGTATGGCCCCAAAAGCTGAAAATATTTACCATCTGGCACTTCCTAGAAAATGTTGTCCAACTAATGCCTAGAGTTTATTTTATTATTTGTTTGTTTTTGTGAGGCAGGAACTTAACTTTGTCCTCTCAATTGACATAAAACCATTCAATGAAGGGTTCATCTTTTTCCTGCTGATATGAAATGGGTCATATAACAAATTCTTATATATCCATGATGGGCTTGCTTCAGGCTCTATTCTGTATCATTGCTTAATTGGTCTTTTCTTGTATAAATGCCACACTCTTCATTTATTCAGTTTTACAGCTCCCCCCACCCCACAGTTTTATTGTTTAAGTTTTTATGTTTGGTATAGCAAGTCCTTACTTGTTCTTTTTCAAAAGATTTTAGAATCTGCTTGTAAAGATCTCAATCGGGTTTGTAATCAGTATTTTATTGACTTTGAGGGAGAGATAACACTCTGCGACTGACAGATGTGAAAAACAGGAATTGTACTACATTGCCAATCGTGTAGTTTCCTGTGCTGCAAAAAACCACTTGTAAGGATCAGTCAATTGAAAGACATTGATCCCTAAAATAAGATCTTTAGCAAACATCCTCCCTATTGACTCAACATTGTTGCTCCAAAAGTCACCCCCACTTCCATTGCCTAAATTAATTTTTAATCAACTACATGCTGAGTGAACAAGTACAAATAATCCTCTCCTTATACATGCAAGCCTTGTGAAGGGCAGCAGAGAGCCGCTGCCCTTCCAGCTTCTCTCTGCTCACCCAGAATAATTAGCCCAGCTTCCTCGCCCTCACGTGCTTCCATCAGCCTCAGCAGAGTGAGGGTGTCTGGCTGGATTCCCCGATAAACAGCCCCCAGGATGAAAATTTGAGGCCAGGAAGTTCGCCAGGGAGCGCTCTTGTGACTGGACAGGGAGAAAAACTGAGCTGTTATACAACCACAGAAAAGGGCCCTACATCCTGTCTCAAATTCTGGAGCTGGTATGGCCCTTCAGAGTTGTCCCAAATTAGGGCAAAGGGGCTGGGTCTTTATACCTCTGCACTGAGTAGACTCGGGTGGTGGCTACCCCCATGGAGGGGACTTGACCTTGCGTGAACCAGCTCTCCCCAGCTGAGAGTAATTCCCAGAAAGCGACTCAGCTAAGAGTCAACACTCCCAGGACCTGAGGAAATGAGTCCCGCACATGTAGAGGGGGAATCTGGGCAGCACACCACAGTACGCACTACAGGGAGCTCTTCACCTCTCCTCGTGCCAGCCAGCTTGCCTATGGGCTGAGAGCTCAACTGCTTTTGGGTGCATTGCTCAGCGTTGGTATTTGACTTTTCACATAAAACTCTCATGTCACATGCAGGTAACATTTCATTTCTTCCAAATATGTCACCAGATTCATATGCTGAATGGCCGGGAACAATGGCCGCAGAATTATGTTTTTACCAAAACCCCAACATATATTATTCAAATAAATGAGGAAAATGTATTCACATTTTTTTAAAAAGAAAAGCTTATTTAGTCAATGAATTAGCATTTTGTCCTATTCTCTTGGCATTTTTTTTACATATAGTATATGAAAAAAGTTTCTAGATTATAAGGACATTTTGCAATAAATAAAAGAAGGTATTATAAAATGATTCCCATAGTTTCCAATAATAACAACAACATCAACAGTAACAATGGCTATCATTTGTATGGTGCTTTAATGTTTACAGAGTACTTTCAGATCATCAGCTTGCTGGAGTCTTATGAGGGGCAGGAATTACTATGAAGAATCTGAGGCTTAGAGAGTTCAGGTAACCCATGCCCCAGTCCAGAGCCAGCAGTGACCCATGTATGCTGCAGGTCTGGCTTGTCTTTGCGGTCCTCCTAACTCCCATTCTTCAATCTCCTCTTCCCCAGCTCTACCCTACTCTCACCCAGTCCGGTTAAGGCTCCATGCTCATTCTCTGTCGCTACACCGTAAGCACCCACACTCCCCAACCAAGATCCCTCCCTAGGAAGGACCCGTGTCCTACTTTATCTTTCTCTACATGTATTTATTAAAATCTGTTCTCAGCTGTCTGTCCCTGGGAAAGGGGCTCATAAACTATTTCATACCATGCTATTAATATTCAACAATGATGAAAAAACTGCCCTTTATACCTATCCCCAGGTATATATTATCTGCATTTTTAGAGGACCATATGTGTTGGAATATGGAACAGATTAATTAGGAAGATATTTTGGAGAGAGAAGGTCTTCCTACCTGCCCACCCCTCCTCACCCCATTCATGTTATTTCACTCCTGTATCCATGAAGCATTAATCATGTAGAACATTGGGCTAGGAACCAAAAAGAATTGAATCTGAGCCCCTGTTCATGGGCAAGTACTTAACTTTGCTGCTCTTGGCCTCCTCACCTCCTAAGTGTGAAGACTGGACTGATGTTTCCCTTTGCAAGGTGATTGGAGGAACCAACGACACAAAAAAACCTCAATGTTATTTAAAACAGCAATTTTGTCAAAACTCTGTGGCTGGAGGAACTTGTAGTTCGAGATGGTGCAAGGGTCATGCCAAGAACTCATTGCCCGATGGGCCTCACACCACTGGCCATCAGGGTCCCAGGAGGTTCCCCTGAAACACATGAGCCGCAAGGCAGAGCTGAGCTCTGCCATTAGCTGATACTGGCCACTAGCTCTTCCCTGTACAAACAGCTGTTGTTATATGTCTTACTTTGGCTTGTCCTTGTGTCTGCAACAGAAATGGTATTATTGAAATACCTCCTGAGGCATTTCTCCTTTCAGCAATTCGTTTTTTAATGCAGCCCCTTCCACCATTAATGCTATTTTATGGCTCTGGAAAGGGAGAAGGTGAGTACCACCCAGAACAAAGAAGGTAGGCAAAAGAGGGGATATGGCATAGAGGCTTCAGATGGGAAGTGCAAGTAGAGGCCCTTTTGCCAGGGAGAAAACAAAATACAAACAAGGTAACTGTGGCTCAGATGCTGCTGCTCTTTGGAGTTAACTTCAGTGTGTATGGGGAAGTGGAGGAGAAGTGACAATATAGAAAGCCAGAAAGAGTGAAGGGGTTTGAAGGATGCTCTTCTCAAACACAGGTGTCCAGAAGTAGAAGAGAAGGAGTAATACAGGCCATTTAGGTGGAAAAGAGGATAAGACAATTCCCTCTGCTTTCCTATCTGTATGGCAGGGGAGGCAGCTGAGGGTGCTGTTTGGGACACGTGTGATCAGGTGAAGGGCACAGTGTCTGTCTAGCAGAGGGTTGAGAGTAGGCTTCTGCTGCCAGGTGAGTGGGATTCACAGCCAGGGCTCAGTGCATCAGCAGCACAGTGAGAGGCAAGGTGAAGGCTCTGTCTGACAGGACCCACACAGCTTGGACCGTCCTGAGAGACAAGATCACAAGTTATTCCAGCCAAGAACACTTCACTAGTACGTGGAGCAAGGACAGACACTACTGCTGCTAAGACACCACTGGCAATAAATTGCCTCTTCTTGGGTGCAAGAAGTCCCTGGAGAAGGACAGCACTTGGGCCAAGAGTCCTTTCCCCAACACCAAGCTTCCCCTTGCACTTAGATTATATCTTGGAAGGAAGAAGAGAAACCTTTGAAGGAGAGAAACAGTCCAGATATGGAGTTTGAAATTTAAATTGATTATCTACCTAAAATGGGTCAGAGGAGATGGACTTACGTTTAATTGGCAAATTTAACTCTCATCACCATCGATGTGAGAGGTACCTTGCAAGAAAATTTAGTTCCACTAGATTGAAATAAGGAAAGTTACTTTTTCAATAAATATAATATATAGTGATCAGGGTAATTAGCATATCTGTCATCTCAAAGATTTACCGTTTCTTTGTGTTGGGAACATTTAATATCCTCCTTCTAGCTATAGTCATCTGACAGTGGTATAGAATACCAGAACTTATTCCTAAGGAAAGTTACTTATACAAAAAAAACCCTGAGACACAGTATGAACCACAAATAAATGTCCTTACTATAAATGTGGAAAGCAACCCATCTTTAACATTCTGGAAAATCTCAAGCTTAGAAAATACCATGTTAACTGTATAAAAGGTAATTTTTAGTTCTCCAGAATAAATTGTTCCTCTAGAAGTGCAGTCCCCAATCCCTGGGCTGCGGACCGGTACCAGTCCGTGGTCTGTTAAGAACCAGGCTGCAAAGCAGGAGGTGAGTGATGGTTGTGTGAGTGAAGCTTCATCTGTATTTACAGCCACTCCCCATAGCTCACATCACCGCATAAGCTCCTGTCAGATCAGCGGTGATATCAGATTCTCACAGGAGCATGAACCCCACGGTAAACTGCACATGCGAGAGATCTAGGTTGTGCGCTCCTTATGAGACTCTAATCCTGGTGATCTGAGGTGGAGCTGAGGTGGTGATGCTAGCACTGGGGAGCGGCTGCAAATACAGATTATCATTAGCAGAGAGGTTTGACTGCACAATAAATGTAATGTACTGGAATCATCCTGAGACCATCCCCACTCTGGTCCACGGAAAAATTGTCTTCCAGTCCCTGGTGCCAAAAAGGTTGGGGACCACTGCTCTAGAGCAACTGCATTGTACTTCTTCAGGATGTAATTAATACTCATCATTTTGTTATGAAAAACTACCAACCAAGTGTGCCATGGACTGATGCCAAGAATAAAATTTGACAATTCCCAAAAAGTTAGTGATTTTTAAAGTTCTTTCTAACTCCTGATCCTTGTGGAATACTGACATAGGTTTTGCCATTATGAAGGGGTGGTTAGGGAAGTGGCTGTCTTTTCCACTTCCTGCTTCCCCTCATGGCCGTTAAGGGCCCAGACGTGGGAGAATGAAGGCTGCACGAAGGGGCAATTCTCTACAGTGATGTGTGAGTGGACAGTTATATAGCAGTCATTTCTCCTTGATAAGATCAAACACAGCAGTAATTTAAATCAATGACCCCATTTGGATCTTCCAAAGACAGTAATAGCCAACTTTGTTAGAAAGATCCCATAATCTGAGACTCAGAGGCTGTGGGTCATTCATGTGCTGAGTGCTGCGAGTGAGGGGCAAGTCAGGTCTGCATCTTTATTGACATTTTTTACAATTGGATCCTTAAGGACTCTAGATTTCTAAAGGCCAGGCTGATTATGAAACTAAATTAGCTGCTGAAATCCCTTTTTATAAAACCATCTCTAATTAATGGCATGACAACATACATACCTATTTGCCGTGTCTTAGTGGAGGGACGGAATGACAATTTATTGAACACTCCCTATGTGCCAGGTATTTTGCCAAGTATTTTATGCATTCCCTCATTTGATTCTAGCAATTGTGCAAGGTTGGTATTATTATTCATTTTTTTCACAAGCTGAAACTAAGGGAGAGCGATTATGAGTTGCCCAATGTCATCCAGATAGGAAGGAATGGAGTAAGAATATAACTCCAAAGGATCTGTTCTTTCCTCTATCCTGTACTTCTTTGGCAGGAGCTGATTTTTCTCACTATTCTTTGGTTTCCTTAACTATTTGTGGTGTAAATTTATGTGCATCTCCCTTTCTCTTTGATGGCAGCCTTCCTGATATACTAGTCTGAATATATTTGTATAACTCTCTCACACATATGCAGGAGACATAAGGGATAAGTTTCATTTTGTGCACACACAGGACATAGCAATGAGTGGAGAATCAGCATCTGTGAGATCCAGTTGAGTAAAACTCAAGTACTAAGATGATGCAGACAAGCTAGAAATGCTGAATAAAGTATATAATTTTAAAAATGCAAAGTAGAGCCCATAAAAAAGAGAAAAATTATCTAAGTACCAGAAATTAAAATGGAACTAAAACCCAAAGGTCTAAGAATTGTGCTCATGCTTCATCCTCTTTAAGAAAGAAGTAGGAGAAAGTTCAAGTAACTTAGGAGCTTAGGTTTTAATGCTTACATGAGGATGATAGACTAGGCCTTCAACCCAAGTGAAGTGGGCAGGTAGAACTGAGATTTCAGCATAAATACAGAATCCTCCAATAGTTGTTTATTGCAGATATAACAAATAATGAAAGGATGGATTAGAGAAAAATTACACCCATGGACTTAGCTTACCTGCCCCTGCCTAGGCTATGAATAGGGGGAGGGTAGATCTCTACAGGGAGCTAAAACCCTAGGTTGTACCTCATGTGGGTTTGAGAGTTAGATTTATACTATTCTTTTAATCCAGGAATCACCAAGCCAAGAAATTCATATAAAATGGTTGGTGATTCCCCTGGCACACTTGGCAAATATAAACACAAAACTGCTCTGAAGGAACACTCCCCCAACCCAACTTATATGGTGCTTCCACAGGGAAACAGAACACAAAAGACAACTGAGAGTAGGAAAACCCAACATGCTGGGATGGTAGAGCCTCAAGGCCCTGCTGAAGAGAAAGGTAGAAACTAGAAGAGAGATTTGAAGAAATTATTCTGAATACAGCATAGATAAATAAATAGATGGGACATAGGAAAGAGATTAAAGATTTGGAACATAGAATGAGAAGGTTTATTCAATAGAATTTCAAGAACAAAAGAATATAGAAAGTAAGAGAGGCAACATTTAAAGAGACAGTGGTTGTGAATAGATGAAAGGCATAAATCCTTGGATTTAAAAACAAAATAAATCCTTACAAGGATAAATAAAAAGAATTCCCACATTCAACACGTCATCATAATATTTCAGACCACCATAACAAAGATAAATTCTTAAAATCAACCATAGAAAAAAAGATAGAAAGGCAACCATAGTGGAAAGATAAAGAAGATAGAAAACCAATTTGAAAGACTATAGACTTCTCAAGATCAACAATGGAGGCTGAGAGTCAGTGGAATACTAGCTTCACAGCGTTGAGAGACTATAATTGGAGACAGAGAATACTGTATCCAGCCACAGGGTTATTCAAGAGTCAGGGTGAAATAAAGACATTTTCAAAAAAAGCCGCAAAGAGTTTACCATTTCAAGACCCTATATGAAAGAACTACTGGAAGATGTACTTTAAGAAGATGGAATTTGAACCCAAAAAGAAGGAATACATAGAAAGAAGCAATAGTAAATGAAAAAAAAGGTAAACATGGGTAAGTATAAACAAACATTGACTACTAAAAAAACAGAAACAATAACATCTAGCTTGGGAAGGCAAACAAACAAAATGGCTGGAGAGGCTTGTTGGAGTTTAACACATTCTAATGTCTTTATTTTGTTTAGGTGAAAGGTAGAAAATATAATATCCAAACTAGTAAAGGAGACAAGAAGAATAAGGAAACTTTATTCATTCAATAGAAGGCAAAAAAAGAAAAAGAAAAAAGAAGTAAAGAAACACAAAGAAGTAAAAATGAAGAACAAAATAAGATGGTAGAAATAGACCTATATATATTCAGCAATTATAATAAATGTAAATAGTCTAAATTTGTTAGTTAAAAAACTTTTTAAATTTAAAAAATAGGTATATTTTATTACAAGAGGTACAACTGGAGCTCAGTGGCTCTTAAAGGTTGAAGGAAAATAGATGAAAGAAATAGGTAAATATCAATTTTTTAAAAAGTTAGTATAACTGTATCAGCATTCGACACACTAGACGTCTGGGTGGAATGCGTTTTTGAGGATAAGGGGGTCGGTACATGATGAAAAAGTTCCCAGGCCTTTTTGACACCAAAGTCTACATCTTAGCAGGTCTCTATACTGCTTCTCCCTCGTGACCATGGCTCAGGATATAACACAATGATTTTAAACCCTGCAGGTAAAAAGGCATAACCAAAAGGACACAGGCAGCTTCCCCACTCCCCAGCTGTGTTGTCTTGTTTCCCTCTACCTCTCTGCACCTCAGTTTCCTCAGCTGTCAAATGTGGCCAGAATACCTGCCTCGCACGGTTTGCATGAGGATTAAAAGAATTAAAGTAAATAAAGGGCCAGTTTAAACTAGTTTCTCAAAAAATGTCAGCTCCTCATACCCTATTTCTTATCACAAAACAAAATCTGCAAAACTTACTTATAACTTCAGAAGGCAAATAGCTATTTAGGATTCCAAGTTGAAATCATTTTTCTTATAAAGAGTTAATTATCCATGAAATTGAATATTTATGCATTCACAGAACCGATGTATCTATAATGTGAGAATATGAAAGTAGCTGGTCTAGAAATTATAAGACATTCTTAATGTCTTCACAGCTGAAGTTTCTCCATGATGGGAATATTTTTAAATTACTTTTTACAATTATCTAAAGAGAATAGTGTACCATAAGGTCCCTTAGGAAAATAGCATGCAGTTGAAACTTTATATTCAGGCATGTAAATGCTGACTGCTGGTTGAGATGCTCACTTGTAAGTAGCTTGACACTCAGAGCATGTTTTCCCTTAAAATAAGATCATAAATGGCAGTTTGTTTCCCAAGTGGGGTGACCAACTCTCCAGGTTTGCCTGGGACTGAGGGGTTTCCCAGGATGTAGGACTTTCAGTGCTAAACTTAGAGCAGTCCTGGGAAAACCAGAATTGCTGGTCACTCCACCAGGCCAAAACCCAAAAACTGATTTGCCCACCTCAACCATAACTGCTGGAGTCCTTTATGAGAATCCGGCTCTGCCAAGTACCATAGTTTCTCCTGTTGTGCTTCTGGGCATAACTCTTGATCTCTGACAGTCACCTGAGCCCCTGGGTGTGAAGTAGCTCTGAGATCTGTAGGGGGGGAGAGAAGAGAGGCTATCTCCTCTCTGTTACATTTTATCACTTAGACCCCTCAATGCAGCATATCCCATTCCTAGAATATCACATCTTTCAAAAACATGATACTTTTAGCTTTTAGTAGTTACTCTTCTCACATTGTTGTCCAAAATGAGCCTCTCATTTTCAGGGTGGAGGTATGAGCAGCAAGAGAGAATCAGATACCCTCCTGTCCCCTCCACTGTCCTGCCTCCCTCATCCCACCTCCCGTGCATATCAACTCAGACAGAAGCTGCTCGCTCTGAGATGGATGGCCCATCACCACTTCCCCAGACAGTGACTTCAGAATTCCAGTTGGAGCTGGCTTATGTACCTGCACAGCATTTTTTTCTAGGAATGTGATGTAGTTAATAATGACTTAGACATCTGCAAAAGAGCAGCCTATTGAACAACTGCCATCCACCAAGACCCAATTCAAATGACACTTCCCATTCCTTACAGGCACTAATGGAGATGATTTCAGCCTCCCTTGTTCTCCTATAGCACTTACTTTATGCTTCTTTTTAAACATTGATCATGATATGCCTTCTAGTATAGTCACTTAGGCATGTGTCTATCTTCTTCATAAATTGTTAGGTTTTTAAGAGCAGGAAAACTGTCTCACTCATTTTTATATCACCCCTAGAACTGAACAGAGTACCTGTCACAGAGAGACTATTCAGTGAATGTTTCAGAAATTGATAACATCGTTGAGACTCTAGAAGCCCATTAGAGATCAGCTGGTTCCCTTTTAACCTGATCAAGAAGCCGATCTATTAGAAAAAATGACTATATTAAATATGATCTGCTGACATTGCTTATTCTTGCATTAAATTTCACAGACCAGTTAATTTAGTGGGTTGCTCTAGTTTAAAAAGACTTGGCAGTGAAAGAAAAAAATGTAGGTATTAGAATAAATAAAATTCAAATTATTCCAGGCAACCTCTAATCAAAAATTTATTTGAATGATGCTGTTCTTTCTAATAGATAATTTCCACATAGTAAGGTGTTACTTAGTGAGGAGAAAAGGTAAAACATGAATTTTATATTCTATTCAAAGGCTCTCATTTCAGTTTAAATTGTTTCATAATACCATAGTACTGCAGCCAAATTAATGACTGAAGTCAAATTTCAAATAAATACACTGAACAAATCAAGTTTCAAATTCAATTAACTTCTGGAAAAACAAAGAATTCTAAAATTAGGAATACTGGGAATCAAAATAAAACAGTTTTTAAAAAACACTCAAATTTTTTACAAATGTAAATATCAAAATAATTTGCCTAAGGGCATAAACAGTTGTAAGACACACTTCCAAAGTAGAGTCAATATATTAGTGTGCAATGTAAGTGGTAACAATTTGTGAGAACTCCAAAATCATCATTAAATTGAAAGCCAGGGTAAAATTATCAGTGACCCAAAAAGCATTTCAGAGAATTTTAGTACTACAATATTCGAGATTGAAAAAAAAGTTTCTTTATAAACTTGATATTAAAGGTAATCCAAGGTAAATCAAATTTCTGAGCAAATGGAAAAGAACTATGTATTCAACCACTAACTTTCAGAGCTCCAGGAAGCTATGGTTAAATAAATTCCTGTATTTTTGTCAAAACCCTTCATAAATGGCACCTCCACCTCCTGAAAGAATCACAAAGAACCTTTGTGAGGTTGTTCACCAAACATTGCATTTGTTCTGGCTCCCCCAGGATCACGCCCATTCTTCACAATCAACTCCAGACTGACTGGCTTTCACTAAACACCTACTATGTGTCAGGCAACAAGGACAGTGTCATCACACACATCACCCTGTTCCAATAATTGCAAAGCATTTCAACACCACAGCGTTAGAATGAGTTTAAATTGGTAGCTATTACTTAGCACTTTAAAAAATGAGCCCAAATGACACATATGATTAATTACATGTTATTACATTCAGATTTTAAAGAGAGAAAAAGATTCTGTGTGATTTCATACTGTGCTAATTTTTCTAATAGGCAGAAGAAAAGGCAATAATTTAGTTGTGACAATATCATAATCCTCCTACCCAAAACCATAATAAAAGAATATCCCACTGAAACACCTCATTCAAAAGGCTGTTTTCCTTTATGATGATAGAAAAGGTATTTGTTTAGTTCTGATGACATTGTAACTGATTCCAGTGTTCTGCATGGAGGAGGAAAAAATCATTTTCTATTGTACATGTAGTAATAAGTAACCATATAAGCTTAATATTTGTGCATTAGAAAGAAAGGGGGGGGTAATTAACTGCCATCATATTATTTCCTGTCATCAGTAGTGCACGTAAAAGCTGCACACAAGTATAGTTTGGGGCAGGGACATCCACCATTTTTACTTCACCTAAAGCATGGCACCATGGGGTGGAAATGCCAAGCCAGTGCTGAGTTTTCTTTCTCCTTATATCTGTTCCTCTGTCCTGACCCTTGTCTAGGCAGGTGAAAGAGGCTGGAAGATATTAAAGCAGCTAAAATATTACAAAAGAAATAGTAAGACTCCTCCTTCCTGAATTAGGGAATGGAACAAACCCTACAACATTTATTCTCTGAACTTGGCAATTTGTCCATAACATCATGGTTAAGAGATGTCAGGCTGAGAAGTCTAATCCCGATTTGGTTAAATGAAAAATATTGGTAAAGGGACCCTGGTATGTCCCTGGAGCCAAGTCTGTAGGAAGAGCAGGTGGGATTGGGAAAAAAATAAAATAAAAAAGGAATGCCCAGGAGAAAAGAGTTGGGGATGGCTATGGGACCTGATTTTATCCCAAGTGGGATTTTCCCCTGAGAATAGTAACCAGCTATTGAGGCCAGCACATGCTAAAATGCAAAGTATGGGAATCATGAATACTTAAAAAGTAATCAAAACGTGTATTGCTGTCTCATATCTGCATGTCCTCTACCTCCTGTGTGGCTTTCTTCATCTGGCCATTGCTGCCCAGCCTTCAAACCTCCACTCAAGCATCAGTCGGCTGCCCCAGGAACTCTGGCCTGCCTCGGCACTCTCCCCAGCCTGCGGTGGGTGCCCTCCACTGCTCCCATGAAACCACAGGCCCACTTCTTGTTAGGGAGAGGGGAGATAGCTCTGTCCCCGAAATGGGGAATACCAATTTTGAACATACTGAATTTGAAGGGCCTGCAGGATGTCCAAGTTTTAGCCTTGGCACATAGAGGCTCTGGCCGCTTGCTCTATTCTATTTTCCTGTCCCCCTCTGCACGGGAGCAGAGCCGCTATTCTGACTGATTCATTAGACCACATTGCACTAATGGGCAGGGACACTGTTGAAAGGTAACGTGCGCTCACGCATGAGTGGCCCTCCTCTTCTTCCATTTGCTGCTAGGTGTAGCAGGCTGGCCCTTTTTGTCTATGTGGCTGTTCGGTCCCTTTTCCTGTCACTCTCCACCAGGATGCTGAGATTTGGTTTGGAAGCAGGAGGACTCCAGAGGCTCAGCCACAGCCAGATGCCCTGACCCAGCTCACCAGGGCAGCCCTGCATTTGGCCTCACTGGATTCTTGCCTGCCTAGCTCCTTATTCTCCCTTTGGCAATAGGTTCTTAAATGTACAGCTTCCTTGTCAGGAAACTGCAAAGAAAAGCATGGTGCGTGGGGAAGTTCCAGCACCTAATTACATCTCAGACTTCTAACACTTCAGACAGTGCACTGTAATTATTTGACTCCTTGTTAGATGGTATTAATCTTGGTATCCTCAGTGCTTTGTACAACGTCCAATACAAATTAGAAGATCAAAAAATGTTAAGTGAATGAATAAATGAATGGAGTTTGGCCATTCTTGGACCTACTTCACCATGGCAACCGCTGGCCTCTCTGCCTCCGTTGCTGTTGGGTGGACCCCTGAATATTCCCTGAACAAGCTGCGTCTGATCCACTTGCGGTTGGCCGGCTGGTCCCCGCCCCCAAACCTCCCTGATTCCAGCTCAACATTCCTATTCCCCGTTAAGCTCTTTCCAACTAGTTCTGCCCACACTCGTTTGCTTTTCTAAAGACCTCTTACACAATTAGTTCAGTACTTTGTTATTCTCTAATTTGTGTTAAGTGTGTCAGAGTTATGTTCTTAACTAGATCGTATATGACCTAGTCTTGACTCACTTATTCTGGAAGACATCATCGGGGGGGCCAAGTTGGCAAGTAGAAGAGCTGCTGTCGAGTCCCACTAACTTGAATGAAGTGGGATAGGTCACGTACTTTCTGTGGGCCTCAGTTTCCTCATCTGTGAAAACTGAGGGAGTAATTATCTGCTTGACTGTGTCATGGGCATTATAAGGACAAATATAAAAACACAAAGACATCTGCAAAAAACATATGCACAATTTATACCTCATAGATCATGGAATAGATGGTCAGAGACTGTAATGAATTCTGACATACTTACTTGATAATAATTATGCTGCTTATAATCATCTCATTAATGAAGGTTGAATTGTTCTTACTATACCTCTAGTGAGGGTTATTATTACTATTGTTATTTATTTATTTATTTATTGCAATGATAGGTGGGTAATCCAGTGCCTTTAAGTCTACTCCAAGGATGGTCAGCAGGCTGAAAATGTTTGAGAAATATTACTATAGGGAACCCCTTGGAATGCAGTTTTGCATTTTTTTTAAGTTTACCATCATTATATTTCTTAAATTTAATTCTGGGTTCATCAGGGATTTGTAATTCAACATAGGAATCATCAAAAACTTCATCCTTACCCACCTCCCTTCTATTACTTACTTGCAACATTATCTTCACTAGAATTTTGATTCCAGTATAGACATACATGGAAAGTTAGGCAAGAATTATCACCCCCATTTAGTTTAGTGAATTTGACAGTCAGAGAACTTGAAAGTCATGGAGTCAGGACCTGGTGCTCACACGGTGTGATGATTCAGTCCTCTTTCTGGTAAGATGAGGTGAAGAAACAGAAGGATCAAGGCCAGGGTACAGTATAAGGAAAACGTGGGCTGTTTAACATTCTAAGCATTTAGGTTTGATGGGGTAAGAGGTTAAAATTTGTGTTTAAAATGAAATTCCTGGATTATCTGTCAGTGGTTCATATATATTATTCCTATTTGCTCTATTCCACATAACCAAGAGTTCCACAGTCATTCATTGACAGAGATACATTCTGAAAAATGTATCATTAGGCAATTTTGTTGCTGTGTGAATATCACAGAGTGTGCAAGCCTTTCTAGGCTACAAACCTGGACAGCATGTTATTGTACTGAATAGTGTAGGCAATTGTAACACAGCGGTAAGCATTTTTGTATCTAAACATAGAAAAGGTACAGTAAGAATATGGTTTTATAATCTTATGGGACCACTGTTGTATGTGTGCTCCGTGGTTGACTGAAACATTGTTAAGTGGTGCATGACTGTATATATAGTGATGAATATTTAGCATATGTATGCTAAAGATGGATCTTTGAATCAACTTTCTTTGCATATTGCTAACTTTAATAAAGTTCCTAAATATACTAGTTAATAAAGGACTTTGTGTGATAATAAATTGTGACTTATTCAACCTTTTAAGATTTTAAAAACACTTTAGATATCAGTATGTAGTTGAAAGATCAAAGAAAAAAAGAATTTTAGGGAAATCACAGAACAATTTTATCTTAGTTTCATTAAAGGAAATTACATTTGTAGCAACAATGATTTCATTAGCTCAAAAAAAGTTATAACTCTTTATATACAGAGAATATTGTATATATTATAAGGTTCCCTAAGTCATGATGTTTATTGTTATTCATGGATTTTTTTGTAAGCAGCTTTAAGATGTCACATAAAAATATTTGTGCATACTTTTTATAGGGTGGTATAAAGTACCAGTATGGGATGAGATTCATTTTCTTTGATTTAGAAGTTACATGTAAGAATCTATTATAATAACATTAATTTTAAACTAAGCTCATGCAAATAGATCCTTGAAGATACTTTAACAACTTTAGCTAGGTTAATTAACATGCCCCATGTTGGAAAAGGTAATCATCCTACTCATTGTATTTCTGACTCAAATTCTAAGAGCAGTGACCTAAATAGATGTGTACACCTCAGCTGTCTGACATGGTAGCCACTAGAGACATGGCTATTTAAAGTAAAATTCATTAAAATTAAATAAAATATAAAACTCAGCTCCTTATTTGCACTAGCCACATTCAAAGGCTCAAAAGCCACATGTGGTTAGTGGCTCCCATATCAGACAGAGGGATAAAAGACATTTCACAGAAATTTCCATTAGACAGCAATCCCTTCTGCTGACAGCATAGGTTAACAAGGTTAACAAAGATTCCATGTGAATGGGGTGGAAGTTCAGAAAATTTTCCCAAATTAGCATTCCCTTGGTCAATGTCTCCAAATGGTTCTATACGTTACACACACACACACACTCTCTCTCTCTCATACACACACAGATGCATCTTGGTTATCATAAATAATCATACCTTTATATCTCTCATAGCCATTGATTTAATATCCGTGAAACAAACCGTGAATCTGCCACTTGAGGGAGATTGTAATTTAATGAATAACTGAAAACAATTCTCATCATTTCAATAGTAGAGTTTTCATTGAAGAGGATACACTTTTTGAATGCATGGTACTTTATTTAAACGCACATATATACAATAATGACAAAGGAAAACATTACAGAATTTGGCACAATGGCTGCATGCATTAGCAGGATGGGCAGACTGTAGCTTTACGGGATGAAATACGGGTTGAAAATAGGGAGAGACCAGAGAGCGAGTTTCATTTCCCATTACCACATAGAAGGGTCTTCAAGCCTGTAAAACATAAGAAGAAAAGCATGTAACAGAAGCTGCCCAACTGCCTGGGACGCTTGAAAGAGAGAGATATTTCAGTTTTGAATGGAAAGATGACCAGAAAGTGCTGAAAAGCCTCCCGTGGGCATTCTAAACAGGAGGCCATGTGGAATAAACATCAGAACGTGAGACAGCGGCATAAAGTGCAAAGACCCAGCTGAGTAGCTTTCACTGCTGTCAATGGGAGTCTCTGGCAAATCTCAGAGGGAGGATTTTAAAGGCTCTGTATATATCAAAGGAGCCCAAGAACTCTGCAATCTCTCTGAAGATCAAAATTACAGAAAGCACATGAAACTGTAACAAGAAAGTTACTGTTACAAAACTCTAAATAGTTTTTTTTTGTTTTCCTGCAAGCCTTTTTATGTAGTAAGACACTATTTATTAGACTATGATGAACGCTTTTTAATAAAATAGCACTCACAGGCAACATCAAGGCTGTCAAGTTTTGTCTCCTTCTAACTGCACATGATGGATGCTGTCAATCAGGGTGCAATTAACTTTATTTCATGCACCAACTGTCTGACTTTGGCACAAAACAAAGGCCAGCAGCAAGGTCCTACGTAGGTCTGGATTGTCACGTTTCTAACCCTAAGTAGATATAACCTAACCTAAACTTTTTACTGTGGCAAACATTATATGCATGTCAATGAAACATAAAAAGGCATTTATTGCTTAGTATTACAGATAATCTTTATGCATTTTCTATCTGCTTCCCTTGCATTCGCTGTTTAAGTCTGGGTTGGTACTTCCAGGGACGACTGGAGTTTTATTCTAGTTCAAATCATTGTTTCCTTCAGAGAAAAATCTGACAGCTCTATACTTGCACCCTTCACTCTGGCTGACCATTTCACAAGAGAACTGAGAGAGGGTGGGAGGAAAGTGCGTGGCCCAGTGGGTCACCCTGCTGATTCTCTAGGCAGAACCTCCATGAATAGTCACATGCCAGTCACACTCCCTGAGCAAGCGTTCTAGTGACCTCTTCTGGGGAACCTGGTTCTTGACATTGCAGAGCTCTGGGTTTAAGGCAGCCAAGCCACCACATGGGTGGACCATGTGCACTGTCATCTTACTGTGCGTAGAGGCAGGAAGCAAGGATGGAAGAATCAGGGGGTTATGAAAACAGAGAAGGACCAGGCTTTTCTTCAGCAGCACTCCTTGTCTAGGAGGTGCCAGAGAATCCTAGTCCAACATTTAACTCTCAGGTATTGGTGGGCACCTCTTCCCAAGACAGACCCACACTCCAAGAAAGTCCCCAGGCTACAGGTAAGCTCCTAAGAATAATGTCATTCAACATTCATTCATTGAATGTAACAAATTACTATGTGACATCAGTTAAACTAAAATATGTCAAAAAGTATTCAGGTGTACCTGATATATCTACAGCTTCATGTAAAACCAAGAAGGTTGGAGTGAAAACCACGAAGGACATTTCCTACAACATCTGGGCACTCCACATAGTATATAAAAACTAAAGATTATCCCAGCCAAGGATGGACAATTAGTCATTTCAATTTAGAGTTGGGGACTCATTCTATGCTCCCCCAATTCTAACCATGTCAGAAATTCTATATAGAGTAATTTCTGAGTTAGAAGTCACTTAAATATTTAACATTTTCAAAGGAGCCCCAAATAATCTGGGCTAGAAAATGTTATCCCACAGAAGTCTAGAGATTTGCCAATGAGTCCTTGAAAAGAAAGGTCTTCCCTGACTGGTTCTCCATCCCCATTTCTGGCCAAATCCTCCCTAGTCTAGAAGCCCCCCTCCCAAAGCCTCCCACCAGGCAGCTTTCTCTGACTTCTCTCCCCAGACACCTTGAGCTCTGCAACAATATCCCCACCACAAGCCTTGTCATACCTAGTTCTGGGAACATTTTCCGTGCTTTCTCTCATCAAGAGGTCTGAAATCAGTGTCTCAGGGCTAGATCGTTTTCCATATCTGGGAAAAAAAAAAAAAAGACTTTTAAAGCAAGTTTGGAATAGGCATAAAAACCTTTAAGAGAAAAGAAGATAGTCTTCTGTTTGGGATATTAAACTAAAAATTATTTTCAGTTGTTCATCTGCTAACAAGTAATCTAGGTATACAAAGCATATATTACCAGAAACATTATCATAAATACGATTTCAAATTGTATATATATTTAAACTCTGCTCAAATACTTACTAAACAACTTAGCAGATTATTTAAACCCAACCAAAATTCCTAGTCAAATTTTTGCCTTTTTATGCTGCCATAAATAGTATATATACAGATATACTTTTATAACTGGGTGACAGAAAATTAACAAACGTTGAAGTATGACTTAAAATGTTTCCATAATTACTTAATTGACTATAGTTCTGATGATACACAGCAGTTTAAATCTTAACAAGGAGACCAGATGATATTTCAGAAACAACCCTAGGGGGGGAAAAAAATCAGCAGACTGCCATTCAAGACCCACCTGTGTCTTTGAATCTCAGTTTTCTCGTTGGTAAAAATAAAATCATAACCCCTGCTTAAATCAGAGTCTTTGTGAAAATCCAATGTGAAATGTGAGTCACAATGCTTTGAAAGTTACAAAGTGATACACAAATGCAAATTATTGCTGCTGAAATGCATCCATTCTTACAGTTACCAACAGATCCTGGGTCTTATATTTTCCATATTTACTCGAGGTACCAAAAGCTAACAGTCTTCCATGATGCTGTGACTTTAACCTCCCTGGAACTATAAAGGAATCCTACTGGTCAATGGAAATGTTTATTTTTCTCCTATAGCAGGATATGGATGGGACAATATATGAATGTAAGGCTATGTTTACCTGCTAGGATAATATATGCTACCTGCTCCCAGATACTACAAAAGGATCAGACAATTCTACACCACATTGTTTTATAAGAACCCATTTTTCCCTTTCTTAGAAAAGGTGTTGGACACCAGCAGCCACTTTGTTCACAAATAAAAATTAGTCTGGCATGGATTGATTAACTAGTAGGTACAACAGTCTATTCTAACTGCCTATCAAGCACAATTAAATCGAAATATTTTGGAAAGATTTTCCTATTACTGTTCCTTTGCTGAGACTCGAGGGGAACAAAAACTAAACAACCCCTTGTCCTACTCCCATCATTTGTAAGGTTTTCTCAAAGATTTTCTGGAATTGGGATATTAGACTCTAGGCTGCTGCCTTTACTTATCTATTCTGCCCATCAGTTGATTTTACTAATCTTAAAACTCGAGGGCAACCTTAATTTATTTATCATCATCATGCTCCAGTGAGTAAAAGAACTGGCAACTATTTTCTCCAATTTACCAGTAAAGAACCTAAATCTGCAATTTCAGGATTTGCACAGTCACGAACTACTGTATATCCAGGACAGCACTGTTCACTCTTCTTCCTTCTCTAATTAATTCTGGATTACCCTTCTTCTCTATAATGCTTTAACTTGCAAAGATTGAATCTCTAGGGCAAAGAGTCTCAAACCTGGCTGCATATTAGAATCACCTGGGGAGCTTTAAAAACCACAATGAAGCCCAGGCCCCACTCCAGAGGGCCTGATTTAATTGGTCAGGAGGGAAAGCCCAGCATCAGTGTATTTTAAAAGCTCTCCAGGTGATTCTAATGTGCAAGCAGGATGGACAAAAACTAATCTAGGGCTGAGTTTCTCAGCCTTGGCACTGCTGACATTTTGGACTAGATGTTCTTTGTTGTCCTGGGCATTGTAGAATATTTAGCAGCCTCCCTGGCCTCTACCCACTAGATGCCTGCCTCCAATTGTGAAAGACAAAAATGTCTCCAGACATTGCCAAATGTCTTGGGGAGAAAAAATCACCCCCAGTAGACAACCACTGATCTAGGGGGCTATATATACAAAATATAGTAGACCCACACTGTAGAATAAATGACGCAGCTTTCAGAAGTAATGAACCAGTGAGTGGTATATACAGCAACAAGAATATAGCTTAAGAACATGAACTGAGTGGGAAAAAGGAAGAGAATGATATCAGATTACCATTTATGCTAAATTACAACATATTCATAAATGACACTGTAATTTTGAAAAACATATACATGTGCATATGAGTGGGTGTTTGTAGTGGGAAGGCAATGAGAGGAAAATGGAGAAGACGGGTGCATCTCACAAGTCTCTGATGGTTTATAGGAGGGAACTTATATGAAGAAGAGACAGGAAACTGCCTCAGGGATCAGCTCATTTCCATATAAGCAGAATTTCTTGCCACGAAACTCAAGCCTCCCTCCTTTATTTGTTCTCATCAGAGATGCTGGAGATAACACGGACTGTTAGTGGTGGTGTCAACATCCAAGGAAAATCAACAGAGGGGCTCCAATTCCATAACCCCTAAAAAAGCTTTCATGAAATGTCCTTAGTTTCATGAGCTGTAAAATGGAGATACTTATACTCACTTCAAAGCTTCGAGGTAAAGACTGAAGAGATAATACCTATGAAAACATTTTGAAATGCTAAAGCTTTATATGACGGCAAAGCTTTAGAGCAATCATCTTTACAAAAATGAGTTCTACCGTATATTATGCTACAACTAAACAACAAAAGTTTTTCTAGAAAAAAAACAGTTAATATCTTTTTGTTCGTACAAGCTCTCTTCTCGGATCTGTATGATAGCATAGCAAGAATTTGAAGCAATTAACTTTCTGGGAAGTTTACTAGGATATAAAATATGATTGCTTTTTACTAATTAAAATGATCAGATTTTAAAAGGGTCACAAACCAATACTATTTAATTCTGGCATTTTCATGTTTTTCTGATTCTATATAATGGGGCTGAAACTGCAAAAACAAAAACAAAAAAGCACTGTACAGAAGAAAAGAAAATAGCTCTATTTGTCTTTTCCTAAATACTGTCATTTAATTCGCCCTGGGCAGGTTGGGAAGTGTGGCAATGTCTGTGGCAACCCCGCTGTTCCCTTGTTGGTTTTCTTTGGTGGTTGTTCAGTTTTTACTAGACACCCTGCTCTCCCTTCTCCTTACAGCATTTCCCTGGTGCACTGCTGCCCCTTTCACCTGGCACTTTCCCATCGAGGCTTATAGACAGGCCCCCAACTGCTCTAACAACAAAAAAACCCAACCAACCAAACAAAAAAACCACCAAGGGGGTGGGTGGGTGGCCTGCTACCCTGGGGCACCTGAGTCTGAGGACCACGTCTTTGTGACTGTAGTTGCAGAGGGAAAGTACCCAGTTTGTGCAGATTGTGCCCTGCACGTTTACCTAGAGCTATGTGCCCGTTATGCTCCTGCCCCGGGATAGGGCGAAAAAGAACCGATCTCCGTTCACTAAGACCTCCAGGACCTCCAAGTGTGCAGGCGCGGCGCTACGGAGTCGGTCTTGCAAAGCCCACCCACCTCTGCCTGGTGATGAGGTTGATATAGTGTCGCAAAGCGGAGTAGTATCTGGCCATGTCTTCCGCAGGCGCGTCCTCGCCCGGGTTGTCCGGCTTGGAGGGGTACGCCTCGGCCAGCGCACCCAGGCACACCAGTAGGGACAGGGCGAGGGTCAGTCCGGACAGTCCCAGTCGCTTGCTACCTAGCATCTGAGGGCACAGAAGGCGCAATGAAGGGGGCTTGAGGATTCAGAAGACACACGCCCAGCTCCTCCCTCCTGTACCTCCCGCGCCCCTCCTCCCGCTACCACCCGCGCCCGCGCCCGCCAGTGCTTTCTCGTCCCAGTCCCGCGGAGAGAGCCCGAGCGTGGCTAGCTCCACCTTCCGGGCCCAGAGCCCTATCTGCCCTGGCCCGGCCCCTCTGCCCCACCCGAAAACTTCGCGCAACTTCTTTCCAACTCGCAGGGACCAAGAGTCGCGCGACGAAAAGCGCAGGGTAGGGGCTCCACCCGTTTAGACACTTTAAAAACGTATTTAGAAGTTCCTCCTGCTGGGTTAAAGACATGATCGCTTTCCTGCCCTCTTGCCCAAACCCTTGTCGGAGAAGAAAACTTTCTTCTGTTACTTTTGGTCAGCCTGCCTCCAGGGGCTCAACAGTGACAGGAGAGGTTACCTCTGGGTGGCAACTGCGGTGGGAAGCGGGGAAAGAGAATTGCTCCCGGGGCCGGCCACTCTCAGTTTGAATCCCAAGGCTCCAGAGAGGAGGCAGAGCGCAGGGGACTCCTCGCTCGGAGGCGCTGCCTGGGAAACCTTCCTCCCGCGCACGGCTCTCTGGGTCTCCTGACGGCCACCCCCAGGGAAACCGCCAGCTGCTTTGGGATTGGGGTCCCTCGTTCTCCCTCCATATCCGCCAAAACATAATCCAAAGGGACCTCCCAGCTGGGAAGGCCCGGAAGAAGAGCGGATGAGCAATTGGAGTGGACCAGAAGGGGCAAGGGGAATTTAGTCGCCAAGAGGGGCTGGCGCGCGTCGGGGCGCCGAGCGCGCAGCGCCAGATGAGACCCTCCCAGGGCCCCGGGGCTCCGCAGAGGGTGAGACTGCGCCCGGGGCAAGTTCAGAGGCGTCCCCCCGCCTGCGTTCTCTCCCCGAGCCAAATGGGTCTTGGCACTCACGGTGGCTGGCGGGCGGTCGGGCGTGGCCGGGCGGCGAGTGCTCTGCTGTCGGGCGCGCCTCTCCGAAGGTGAGAGCCGGCGGATGGGGTGCGGAGAGCGGGTCGCACCTGGGCTTTTATGGAGCTCTCTCGCCGCCGCAGGAGGGGCCTCGGGCAATCACGCTTGGGTGACTCCCACCCGCCACTTCCCGCCCCCGAGTGGCAGGGGGAGGGGGCTGGAGCCGCGGTCGCATGAGTGTTTGCTTGGAGAGTCACCCACACCCCCACTCTCCCGCCCCAGGCCCTGCTGACGAAGGGGGGCCCGGACAGAGCGAGCGAGGCTGCGCGCTTAGAGGACGCTGAACAAGACCACAAAAGCCCAAGTGCCTGCCCTGCGGCCGTGCTGGGACCCGGCTTTCCTTCACGCCCCGTCCAATCTTGCCAGAGATAGGCGCAGCTCAGACCATCTTTGTCGCCTGTCACCAAGACTACCAACCATTGGGCGCCGGAGTAGGGGGTACCTGAATCCTCTATTTGGTGGAGCATCTCCGGGACCCGCGTGGCACTCGCGCCGGGTACAACTGCGCGCTTTCGGACAGAAGGAAATGGGCGCACAGATTTTTCCCGCACTTAAAGCAAATCGCGGGCGGCTGCCAGAAGTCCCGAGCTAGAGGGTCCCAAAGCCACTCCTGGAGGAGCTGAGAACCGCCTTCCGTGGCTTCGGCCCCTTTCCCGCCTGGTTTTTCTAGGAGGTCAGCCCTGCTCAAGAACTCCCCCAAACCCCGCGAGCCGGGGTCTGTCCCGACCGGAGAGTGTGGCGACTGAGAATTCCCCAGAGCCGGAATACGTAAACCCACTTCCCCGGTTTGCTGGAAAAGAGCCACGTTTCCAGCTTCTAGAGACCCCTTAAAGCGCAATAAAAGAAAAATTTTGGTCCAAAGTGGCTGTAGTTAAATAAGCAGCAATTTCTCCCTTATCTGCCAGCCCTTGTACTGTCCCAAGTAAGTTCAATTAACGTTCATTGAGAATGTGGGTTTTGATTAAAATGAAACAGGTAAAAAACGGTCAACATTAATTTGTGCATCGCGTTAAACCTGTTGAATGAATATGAAAGATACAGAAACTATTCTTACAGGATCAGGATTTTATGCAGTGGGCTGAGATCTTAAAGTTCCTGAATGAATGCTCCTGAAGTCTGAATTTTTCTAAATAAAATGGAACGTTGGGAAATTAACGCGTTAAGTTGAACGTTACATTAATGCTAAAATGACAAGTAATTCTGTTAAACTGACACTTTGGTTTTGTGCTGTTCCAACAATGTTGAATTAAATATCAAATACTGTGAATCCTTTGTGTGCAGATGTGTATGTATGTGTGTGTTTGTGTGATCAAATTATAATTTCGGAGACCAATATCCCTTTCACTTGGCGACTGCTTCTCCTTATATCTTGCACAAACACATGCCAGGGACACAAATATCAGGGCTCTCAGAGTTGCTCAGGGGTCTTACATAAAGGAGCTTTGGTAAAAGTGAAAAACATCTTCTGACTTAGAGCCCTTTGTTGTTAAAGGGAAAGGCACGGTCCACTTTTTAATAAAATAATCTTACTTTTAGAGTGTATCACAGATTCCTATCAATTAAAACCTGGATTCAGGAGGAATCATTGAATTTGGGAGAAATTACATCTAAGGAGGTACAGCACTCTTGAGTGGGGGGCACTGTGGAGAATTGATTAATTTACTTAACATAGTGTCACTGGTACCCAAGCATAAGAACCTATTCTCAGGTTCAGCATTTGGAGAATGGAAAGCAAGGAGTGATGAGCCCCACGTGCAGCTTTACATCCTTATCTCCTTTCTGTCCAGTCCCAGCTGCATCCCTGGCCTTAGGCTCTGAATGTTCTGTCTCTCTCAGGACTTTGTTCCATCAGTTGCCTCCTGTCTTTCCTGGAGTTTCCTCCACCCTCCCTCAGCTTATAAATTTGCTTGGACTTGTTCCATGAAAGAAACAAAAGAAAAACCGAAACCCCAAAAAACAAGCAAAACCTACTGTCACTCAACTCAGCATTTCCTCCTAGCTGCGGAGCTATTTCTCCCCTTTGTTTCAAAGTCAAGTTTACTTATTTATGTGCTTATTTATTTTTAACAGCTTTATTGAGGCACCATTGAAATATACAAAGCTACAAATGTTTAAAATATTCAACTGGATATATTCTTACATATATGTGTGCCCATGACGCCATTACTACAACCAAGATAATGAACATATACATGACCTCTCCAAATTTCCTCCTGTACATTTGTAATGCCTTCCCCCGCCTCTCCCCACCCCCCCATTCCATTGATTTGCTTTCTGTCTCTGTAGATTTCTTTGCAATTTCTAGAACTTCATATAAATATAATTCTACAATATGTACTTTTGTCTGCCTTCTTTCACTCAGCATCATTACTTTGGGATGCACTCATGTTACTGCGTGTATCAATAGTTTATTCCCTTTTATTGCTGGACAGTATTCCATTATCTGATATATCTCAAAATTTTTAATGTATTCAACTGCTCATGTAGTTTGGGTTGTCCGTGAATAGCTGCAATGACATTCATTTACAAGTCTTTGTGTGGAAATAAGCCTTCATTTCTCCTGGGAAAATACTTAAAAGCAGAATGGCTGAGTCCAATGGTGACTGTATATTGTCCCACAACTCACTGATGGTCTGTTTTGGTTTCTGTTTTGCTCCTTTTTTTCCCTTGTGTGTTTTATTTTGAAAAGATTCTACTGCTATACCTTAGAGTTCATTAATCTTTTCTTCTGCAACATCTTCTTGCCATCAATCCTATCCAGTGTATTTTGCACTGTACACCATATAGCTTTCATCTCTAGAATTTTAATGTGCATCTTTGGTATATCTTCCTTATTTCAACGTGTCCAATCTCATCTCTAAATTCTTGAATACACATTAATAATAACTTTTGTACTACTAACATTTATGTCATTTTTGTGTTGCTTTGGGTTGATTAACTTTTCTTTAAATTATGGCTTATATTTTCCTTCTTCTTTGTATGCCTGGTAATTTTTGACAAAATGTCAGACATTGTAAATTTTACCTTGTAATTTGTTGGATATTTTTTATATTCCTATAATCATTCTTGAGTTTTGTTCTAAGACAGTTAAAAACTTGGGAACAATTTTATCCATTCAGGTCTTGCATTTCAGTTTTGTTAGGTAGGACCAGAGCTGGCTTTAGCACAGGTTTAATTTTTCCACAATTTTGAGGCAAAATCCTTTTTGTTATTTTTAACTGATACTTGATGCCTCCCTGAGTTGTGAGGTTTTCCCCTCTGGCTGTTGAGACAGGCACAATTACCCCCCTGGACACTGTTTACTCTCATCCTGTTGTGTGGTTCTTTCACTGGTCTCAGGTGGTTTCTTCATATGTATGATCTGATCAGTAATCAAATAAATACTCAAGGGGGACACCCTACAGATCTCCAGTGTGTTCTCTGTCCTACCCGGTACGATACCTGTGGACTCCAGCTGCCTTGGCCCCCACACTACCAGCCCCAGCTCCTCTGCCAGGCTGATTCAATTCCTCCCTTCCTCACTGAAGCCTGGATGACTTCTTCAGGCAGGAAGCTGGGACCATTGTATGGCCCCTCGTTTGTCTTCCATATCTAAGAGATCACTGTCCTTTGTTTGCTGATGTCCGATGTTTTCAGTGTTGTTTCATGTATTCTTGTCTAGTGTTTTAGTTGGTTCCGAGAGGAGGACAAATCTAGTTCCTGTTTTTTTTATCTTCACCAGGAGAGGAAGTCTCATAGCAAGGCTTCTTTAAAAAGATGTTTCTATTCATTGCCTCTGCTTCTTCACCTTAGGTTTGGTCATGAAACCACTCCAATCTAGATTCTATCTGAAGCTGCTATCAGTAAGACCTCCCAGTTGTAAACCGCAGGGACCTTCACCAGTTATTTGACTTCTCTTGACCATTACCTTTGCTGATCTCCTCTGATTCACCTCCTTTCTCTCTAAATTTGCCATCGTCTCCTTTCTTAACTTGCCCTTCTGTACCCCAAGCCCCAGGCTTAACCTTTCCACTCCACACATACTGACCAATCAAACCCCTCTACTCCCGTGGCTTATGAGTCTGAAATCTCCACCTCCAGCTCAGGTTTCATACCTGGAATCCAGGCTATGTCCAACTCAGAAAATCTCTACCAAGAGCCTCAAATTTAGATGATCTTCAATGGAGCTTCCATTAACATAAATTTCTGATTAAATATCATATGAAGTCCAAAATATTTTCAAAATCCTCAAATCAAACTGTAAGGCCCCACATACTTTGGGCCCTACCTATCTTCTAGTCTCATCTAACATAATTTTCTCCTTCACTCCCTGTATTCCTGTCCATTGGCCTTCTTTCTGATCCTTAAATACATTGATCACTTTTCCCATTTGGGCCTTCATTGAGCTATGTCTGCTGTCTGAGATATTCTTTTCCTCAACTTTCTTTATCTGGTCATCATCTGTGCATCCTTCTAGTTTCACCTGGAAATGTCACTTCTCAATGGGGGATTTTCTTGGTCCTCCAGGATGGATTAGGTCCCCTATTATAACTTTTCATTAATTGCATTTAGCTACAGCTCAGTTTTATATCTATTATCTAGTTATTATATTTCTATTTGTTTAATATCTATAAATTGTATTATGTTAACTCCATAAGAGAAGGGACAATGCATTTTTTATTTACTTCTGCATCCCTAGTATGATTTCTAGCACTCAATAGATGCTGTAGTTTGGTTTGTTTGACCTCTTCAAATCTCATGTTGAAATTAGATCCCCAATGTTAGTGGTGGGGCCTAATGGGAGGTGTTTGGGTTGTGGGGACAGATCCCTCATGAATGGCTTGGTGCCCTCCCCAAGGTAATGAGTGAGTTCTTGCTCTATAGTTCCTGCAAGAGCTGGTTGTTTAAAAGAGCCTGGCACCTCCCTTCCCAATCTCTCTTGCTTCCTTTCTCACCATGTGATCTCTGCATACACCAGCTCCCCTTTGCCTTCTGCCATGAGTGGAAACAGCCTGATGGCCTCGCCAGAAGCAGATGCTGGTGCCATGCTTCTTGTATAGCCTGAGGAACCATGAGCCAAATAAACCTCTTTTCTTTGTAAATTACCCAGTCTCAAGTGTTCTTTTATAGCAACACAAACAGACTAAGACAATAGATTGCCAATAAATATATATATGCTGATCAGAATAAATAGAATAAATATCTTTATGCAACTGAGGTTTATAACTGAGTTTTAGAAGGGCCTGATATAATTTAGAAGAGGGATTGGCAAACTACAACCTGTGGGTCACCTCCTGACTGCTTGTTTTTGAAAATAAAGTTTTGTTAGAACATAGCCATACCTGTTCATTTACATATTGTCTATGGCTACATTCCTGTTACAATGGCAAAGTTGAGAAGTTACAACGGACACAGTAGGACCCACGATGTCTAAAGTATTTACTCTCTGGCTCTTTACAGAAAATATACAGAACTTTGATTTAGAATTTAAATACTTTATATAAATCATAGGTAAATAAACATAATAAGCAATTTGAGGATCCTAAATATGCCAAACTACTTCCTGCCCAGGGCCCTTGCACATGTCATTTTCTCTGCCTGGAGCACTCTTTCTTCCCTTGAGTCTTTGCTGGCAAACTCCTGCTTATCCTTTATGTTTTACTCTATGTGATGTTTCTCCACAATCCCTCAGTCTAATTAGGTTTCTTTCCAACTCACCTCATTGTTTGATTCCATGATATCTTAAACTTTTCCTTTAAAGATCCTTTCACAGCTGTAACTGTCTATTTAGGTATATAGCCACATGTGTTATTTTTTGTTTGATGTTTTTAACATTTCATAATTGTAAGCTTCCTGAGAGCAAGGGTGTATGTTTTGTTCACCATTATAATTCTGATACTTAGAATGATACTTGGCTCTTAGTAGGTGCTCAATAAAAATTTATTAAATGAAACTGAAACTTGGCATGCCATTATATATATAATTTGTAGCTGAAATTTGTTAGCATTTTAGAGGTCCAACAAATAACCTCTCCCCAGATGAACACTGATTGATAGTCATAAATCAAACATAAAAAATCAATATACTAGGCTTATTAATAAAACTATGGATTTCAGGATATACCTTTAGCTCTGCTTGCTTTTTTAGAAATAAATTCCAACCATTCAACTTTTATTTTACTTTTAGCAAGCTTAATAAAGCAGTTTTAAAGCTTTGTTTTCCTTCTAGAATTATTTTTAATTGTAATGGCTTCCTTTAACACATGCATGTGTACAAACATCTGCTTATTACTTCTCTCACATACCAATATTTTCTTTCAGGTGTTTGTCTCAAAGGAATTTAGTAGAATAGCCACTCTGTAAGGTCAGGAAGGAGTAATAAAAATTAATTTACTTCTGCTCTTTAACCTCTCTTTTTTTCATGGATCACAGAAAGCTTTGCAAATAACAATAAACTAAACATCACCCTCTTGAGATGGGAACTTTTTTAGCGGAAATGGAATTAAGAAAACAGGACGGAGAAATGGCACAATTAATTATGGTGTTAGAGGACCAAGGGGAGGCTAAGAACACAAAATTTATATTTTATAGTAGCCTAGAAGACAACATGTTATCCATTATATCAAAGTTAAAGAAAATTTAAGAAAGATCCAAGAGTTTAGTTTTATTTCTTGAAATAACCTGAGAATCAATCTCTATTAGAGAGTTTATACTACTCACATTTATTTTACATTATGTAGCTAAAAAATTTTTTTTTTAAATTAGGTAACTCATACACATGATTCTAAGCTAGAAATTTTTTTTTTTAAAAGATGCAGCTTAAAAAGTCTTACTCCATTCCTGCCAACATGTATCCCACTTCCTGCCTCCCACCCAGGTAATAATTTTTATTAATTTCTTGTGTATCTTTCCTGACTTTATGCAAATAAAATAAAAAATAAACATATGTTCTTATATTTCTCCTTTTCCTATAAACAAAAACACATACTATACACACTGTTCAGCACCTTGATTTTATTATTTAATACTACATCTTGGACATCTTTCCATTCTAGAGCTAAAAGACATCTTTAATCTTTTATTTTAAAAACATTTTTAACAGTTAGATACCATTTCATTGTATAGATGTGTTATAATTTATTTTACCAGTCCCCTGTTAATGAGCACTCTGGTTGCCTCCAGTCTTTTGCTATTAAATAATACTTAAACTAATAACTTTATAAATACATCATTTCTTATATGTACAGATATGTCTATAGGAAAATTTCTCAGAAGTGGTATTGAGTTTAAGAGATATTTATAAATCTTATACATAGTTGCCAAATTTCTCTATAGATACAGAGGGGATTGACAAAGTCCTATTCCCACCAACAAAAGCTTAAGCAACGGTGTGGTCACATTTTGGATTATGACCCCCTAATAGGTAAAAAAAAAAAAAAAAAAAAGATTTTGGGGTACTTCAAATTTCATTTCTTTTATTATAAGTGAGATTAAACATCTTTTCATATATTTACAAACCATTTTTTTAAAACTGTTAATATCCTTTGTAAACTGTTAATATCCTTTGACCTTTCTTTTTCTGGGTTGTTGATCATTTTAAAATCAATTTTATTCATTCCTTTAATAAATATTTTGAGGACCTGCTGTGTGTGAGGCACTGTTCCAAGCACTTGAGATACATCCAAAACCAAAATATATACCAGGCTTATAGTTTAAACAGAAAGTAAATAATAAACATAATAAAAAAGCAAATGACGTGGTTTGTTAGAAAGTGATGAGTTCTATGGAGAAATTCACTGAGATGGAAGGCAGGTTGAAAGTGGCAGTGGGGGCTGACAGAGAGCTGGGTGGTTAGGGCAGGTCTTATTGAGAAGGTGAGGAAGTGAGCCGTGCAAGTAACTGAGGCGCAGCCTCCGAGAAAAGCCTGTTATGAAGACCATAAGGTGGGAGTGACCAGAGTCGTGGCAGGGAATGGATGAGAAATGGTTGGCTTCTTGATATATTTTAAAGGTAGAGCATAGAGCGTGAGAGAAAGAAGGAACAAAGGTAAAGATGACTCCAAATTTTCTGGTCTGAGTAACTGACAGAATAGGGTTGCCCCCAACAGTAATGGGAGTAGGTTTGGGGGTTGGCATTGGGAGCTCAGTTGAGGACATGTCAAGATTTTGATGTTTATTAGACCCCAAGGGAAGATGTCTGTTGTATGCATGAATCTGGAGTTAAAGAGAGAGGTCTAGCCTTGAGACATACATTTGGGAGTTGTTTGCCTTTTGATGACATTTAAATCTATGACAATAGATAAGATCATCAAGAAATTGAGTAAAGAAAGAGACAAGAAGTTGAGTCCTATAGTGAGTCAATATTGAGAGGCCAGGAGTTGGAAAAGGAGAAACAAAGTAGCCTGAGATGGAGGGACCAGAGAGGTGGAGATAAACCGAAAGAGTGTGATGTTTGGTATCTTAGATGTCATATGCAAAATTTATAGGAAATGGAATCCCACATCAACTGCTGCTGGAAAGTAAAGTAAAATCGGCCACTGGCTAAAATTGACCACTGGCTTGAGAAATGTGGGGGTCTTGACAAGAGCAGTTTGGTAGATTGGCAGGATGAAAGCCACTGGATTGGATTTAAGAGAGAAAGAGAGGAAAGATATTGGAGACAACTCTTTTGTGGAGTTTCACTGCAAAGAGGAGTAGGAAGACAGGAGTAACTGGTGAGGGAAATGGGACCAAGAGAAGTGTCTTTTAAGATGGGAAAAGAAGGAGCTTGCTGGTCTGTTGAATGGAATGATCAGGGAGGAGGAAAAAGGGACAAGGAAGGAGAGAGTTTCCAGAAGCTTTTATATATTTGAGAGTTTATCCCCTTGTGAAATGAGTTGCAAAAGATTAATTTGTGGTTTGTCATTTATCTTTTGCCCTTGTTTAATGTGTTGTTTTTGCCTTATAGAAGTTTTAAATGTATAGCTGAATGTATCAATCTTGTCTTGTGTGCTTCTGAATTTTGAGCCTTAATTTACAAGGCCTTCCACACTCTAGAGCAGGAGTTTGTGAAATAGCACCTAAGGTCCAAATCTAGGATTTCATTTGTTCTCGCAAATAAAGTTTTATTGGAACACAGCCACACTCATTTGTTTACGTAGTGTCTATGGTTGCTTTTGCACTACAGTGGCAGAATTGAGCACTTGTGACTGTAACCACATGGCCCACAAGCAGAAAATATTCACTATTTAATCCTTTATGCAAAATATTGCCAACCCCTGTTCTATGGTAAAAAAATGAATTTGCCCATGCTTTGGTTTTTTTCTTGTGCTTTATGATTCATTTCTTCCTTCCTTTTTTATTTCTTTCTCTTTTTTCATTTTTCTTTTTTTACATTAAAACTTGAAATTTATCCTGGTATAGTGAATAAATTAGGGTTTCAACTCTTTGTCTCTAGATTGGCTATTACTTTTCTCATTACAATTTATTGAAAAGTCCATTTTTTTCCCCACAGCTTTGGAATGCCAGCTTTAGCGTAAATAGTAATGAATTCCTAGAAGTATCTGTGTGGATTTATGGATTTTCTGTTTTGTTCCATTGGTCGTTCTGTCTACACAGGTATAAGAACCACGCTGCTTTAGTTATATGGGTTAATATGTAGTTAAGGCTTGTTCCACATGCCCTGTCATTAGTCTCTTTTTTTAGAGTTTTTTATTTACTAGTAATGTTTTTTTGTTAGGTTGAATACATTTTTAATATTCTATCATCTTATTTTGTATTATGTGATTGTTTATTTTAGTAGAATCTTGCATTTTTTTGTTTTCTATTCTTTGGTTTATGATCTATGATAGTTTTTCATTTCCTAATTTGGCAATTTGGAAAGAATATGATCTGTTTTATTTCCTCCAGTGTTTCTCTTAACAAATTTGAATAATTTGAACTAAACAACTCTTATTATTTTGGCTGCCCACATAGTTGCCACTCCTTCCTTATTCTTTGCTAACAGACCTTGATTCAGTTCTGACATCAGTATTTCCAGCCAGGGGGCTAGGTTATGATAACTTCCTATCTTCCAGTCATCTCTTGGGACCTTCCAGAACTTGTACAGGGAGAACGGAAAGGCATAACAGGAATTATGTGACTTTTGCCTTAAAGGAATGAACAAGCCCCATCTTTGTTGGTAGAACCACAACTACCCTTTCAGATAGCTGTGGCTTCTCTGGGATCACAGGAGTGACCTAGAGGTCAAGCCACTGAAATAGTGTCATCTACCAGCTGTTATTTGCCTCTTGGTCTAGCATGGCCCAGGAAGCTGCCTTAGAGCCATAGTCCCCCCTCTTGTTGATATAGCAAGCCTTCTCCAGGCCCACGCCTCTAACCATAGCATCCACTGAGTCTATAAAATACTTCCACAACTTGCTTAACTGTCTAGAATCTTGAAATATTGCTGAAGATGGAGGTGTTTGAGAATGCAAGTGGATGCAACTACTATGACTCTTCTAAATAACTTAAGCACATTTGTGGGTGGGGGTTTGTGGTCCATTTTCAGATATTTTTTACAACTACTGTCATTGGTTTCTCCTTTCAAGCTCAGGCCTTTTTTTTGCTTTGTGACTAATTTACCTATATCACAGGTATAAAGTGGTTGTTTATGTACGTTCTGTTTAGTGCAATTTGGGTCAGAGGTTTGGACTCTTTTATGCCATGATTATCCTATAAGATGTTCAAGCCCTCTCTTCTAGTGGGTGGTCTGTATAAGAAGCGGGGGTGCAAAGCAGATTGTTTGGGGATTGACCAGAGAGTATATCTCCAAACTGGATGCCCAGTGGGTAATAGGCTGACCATGTGGGTGGTGGTGGTGGTGGTGGGGTTTCTCCACAGCCACGGTTTCAGGGAAAGCCTGGTGCTGAGTCAGTTGTCTGAGTCTCTTGTCATCTGCTTGAATGTTCTCAACTCCTCAAAATGTGGAAGCTCCACCCCTTGCTCTCTGGCCCATTTTTCTTTAGCTAGAATCTTCCATGGTGAGGGGAATAATCAGGGGATGGGGTGAATCAGGCTCATCTGAAACTATACACCTAAAAATTTTAGTCTCACTCTGCCTTCGTTTCTGTTTCAATTGTGGGAGGGCCACAACTGCAACAGAAACAAAAAGTTAGAGAAGGGATGTGATCATAGCAGGATTCTTAATGAGTTTATGGATGGAATTCAGAATATCTATGAACTTGAATTTTAAAACTACATCTTTATTTTCACTATTCTTTAACTAAAATTTGGTATTTTCTTTAATTATGAAAGTGGGCAACAACCATAGCAGCATTAGCAGTACCTATGACTTTGATACCAATACTGATTACCTTAGTTGTCAGCAATATTTTTGTCTTTTAACCCTTATAATAGGGATAAAATTGCTTTACACACTATCAGTACAGTCCTAGGGTATTCTGAATATGGTTTTGTTTTACTAATACCATTGAGTTTTGTGCTTTTTTGTGTTTCATGTTATTAATTAGCCTTTTGTTTCAGTTTAAATAACTCTCTTTAGTAATTGATATAAAGTAGGTCTAGTGGTGATGAACTCCTTTAGTTTTGCTTGTCTGGGAAAGCTTTTATTTCTTCCTCATTTCTGAAAGACAGACTTTCTGGGTAAAGTATTGTTGGTTGATTTTTTTTTCCTTCCACATTTTGAATATACAGTCTATCCTTGAACAATGCAGGGGTTACAGGTGCCAACCTCTGCACAGTTGAAATTCCATGTGTAATGTTCAACTTCTTCAAAACTTAACTATGAATAGCCCACCATTGACTGGAAGTCTTACTGATAACATAGTCAATCAACACATATTTTGTATGTTACATATATTATATACTTCATTCTTACAATGAAGTAAGCTAGAGAAAAGAAAATGCTAAGAAAATCATAAGAAAGAAAAAATATACTTATTATTTATTAAGTGGAAGTGTATCATGCATCATAAAGGTCTTCGTCCTCATCTTCATATTGAGTAGGCTGAAGAGGAGGAAGAGGAGGGTTGACCTTGCTCTCTCAGGAGTGGCAGAGGTGGAAGAAATGAAGAAGGAGGAAAGGGGGGCAGGAGAGGCAGGCACACTGGGTAACTGTTAATGAAAAAAATTCACATACAAGTGGACTCATGCAGTTCAAACTTATATTGTTCAAGGATCAACTGTATCATCCCACTCTCTCCTGGCCTGCAGGGTTTCTGCTGAGAAATCTGCTGATAATCATATTGTCACTCCTTTCTAAGTGATGTGTTTCTTATCTCTTGATGAAATGCTCTCAGAATTTTTCTTTGTCTTTGATAATTTGGTTATTATGTGTCTTGGCAAACTCCTCTTTTGGTTGAATTTGATTGGAGACTTCTAACCTTCCTATAGCTGGATGTTGGCATCTATCCCTAGATTGGGGAAATTTTCAGCCATTATTTCTTTAAATACGCTCTCTGGCCCATTTTTTTTTTCTATTTTTTCCTTCTACAACTTCTATTATGCAAAGGTTCGTTCTCTTGATTTGGCTCTTTTTTATTGTTTCTATTTCTTTGTGAAACTTCTTGCTTTGTTCATGTATTGTTTTCTGAATTTTATTCAATTTTTTATTCCTATATCTTGTAGTTCACTGAACTTCTTTAAGAAGATTATTCTGAATTCTTTGTCAGTTATTTTATAGATCTCCATCTCTTTAGGGTTCATTATTGGAACTTTATTAGTTTGTTAGGAGGTGTTATGATTCCCTGATTCTTCATAATCCTTGCGTTCTTGCATTGTTCCATTTGAGGAGACAGCCCCCTCTTTTGGCCTTTACAGGTGCTCTTTGGCAGGAATAGACCTACACTATTTAGTCTAGCCTGTGATTCTTGAAGGGCCAGCTGGTGATAACCCCAGGTAGGTAGAGCTTGTTGTGGGTTCTCTAGGTGGCTGGGCCACTGTCTTTGTTGTGATGTCAGGTGGGGCTTCTGGCTGGGTACCGTGATAGCTTCTGATCAGGCTAGTGACAGGATATATTCCCAAGCTGGGGCAATTTTGCTATTTGAGATTTGCAGTTGGGCAGAGCTGCTGGCTGGTCTCTAAACTTAGGTGGAGTCCCTGCTTGAGATGGGCAGGATGAGAAGCTATGCTCCTTAGAAATGTGCAATTGAGAGTTGCCTCCCTGTTGGGGTAGAGCCAATGGGGTGTACTGAGTGGATCCACTGCTTGATTTCCCATGTCAAGCAGGTCTAGCCCACATGCTTGTCCAAAATGGGTAAAGGTGGGCATCTTCCTGTTTGGTATGGGTTGGGGTGGGCTCTGATGTTGGGCATGGAAATAGCTATCTAGGGCCTCAAGCAAGGTTGAACTCCCCATCATGGTTCTGAAGGCAACCAGCTCAGCTTTGCAGGTGAGCTGTGAAGTTGGCTGGTATCTCTAATCAAATGTAACAGCTGATGGGATTACAGAGGTACCATCAAGATCTGCTGCTGGTCACTATCACCTCTGCTCCTTTCTTTATTTGTACCGACCCTGGGTGGCCTAGCCATGCTATTGCCCACTGTGTATCCTATGAGGGAAGACCAGAGTGGGCTTCCCAGAATATTAGGGAAGATGTGTAAATGACCCTGGTTCTCTCTCTCTCTCTCTCTTTTTTTTTTTTTCCTGTAGAAACCATGAACCCAAGGAAATTCTCTCTGTCTGGCATTGTGCTGACTTAGGGGAGTGGGAGAGGCAGCACAGTTGCAGTGAAACTATTCTTCTTACCCTTCTGATTTGGTTTTCATTCAGTTCTGGGGGCCAGGAGGATGTCTCAGCCTTATTTCTAAGTACTGGGGAAAGAAGGTTCAAAAGATTTTCAAGTATTCATAAAGATGTTCTGGTCTGTGGATAGTTGCTAGTTGAACTTTCTGTCAGGGAGAAGTGGAGCCTGAGACTTCCTATCCCACCATCTTGCTGTTGTCACCCCTAAAAGTGTCTTAAATGAACTCATGAACACTCTTCCTCTTTTAGCCACTCTTGTAATATCTATGCCCCAGAGTGCATTTTTTGAGAACCAAAGGTTATCTCCTATAGTTCCAAAGTTATAAATCCCCATTTGGCCAGGGAAGTGCCACATACACTGAGACTCTCCACCTTATTTCAGTAAAGTAGGGAGCTTATTCCCCTTGTCACTCTACACTGAAGTCCTTGGCTCAAAGAGTCAATTTGAGGTTTGGGGGTGAACAAAGGGGGAAAGTAGGATCAAACGAGAGGAAAGAAGATAGGGTGGGATACTTCTCTTTTGAAAAGTCACTTTTGCTTCTTCCCATAGCCCCTTTATTCTTAAGAGACCCTGGGCTGAGCTCTGGAGAATCACAAGGCAGACACTATGCTATTCCCTCTCCCATCCCCCTTTTGCCCAAACTTACTTCCTTTTTAAGCCCTAAATGTTAAATTATCTCATTTAAATTAATTCTTGGTAAGCCTGCCCTCCTGATTTATCAGACCCACTTAGACCTAGACTAGGAACCCTAATACACTGAGCATATTTCCCTTTGCCCCTCCAGACCTACTTCTGTAATTCCCCACCCTGCTCTGTGCCTGGGAGGCTGAAATTTATGGAAGGCATCAATCAGCAGGCACCCTTGTCCTCTTGCTTCTGGTGGGGTTCAGCCAATAAAAGGCACTGTGGGGAGATACACAGTGGGAGGAGAGAGAAGTCAGGGTGCTCCACCTTACTCCCTGCCAGGTCACCGTGAGCTTAGAGACTTCTCTACTGAAGACACAGCACCTAACAGGTGACTGTCTCTTAGACCTGCAAGTATTTTTTCTGGCTTCTGGTAATCCCTCCTTTCTCTTACCCCTTTTGCCTAGTGGGTAAGAGCTCTCACTCTTTCTGGCCTTGGAGTGTTGCACCAGCCCTTCATTCACTTACCCCTGCCCACACCTATGTAAACAGTTCCTTTATTGAGCACTCCTCAATTCCCCTTTTGAGTGTGCTGTGTGCTGCTGAGATTCTTATTGATTCACCTGACTGTATTATTTGGTCTCAAATTATAAACTCTCCATTTGTCTCTGTTGTATAGGAGGAAAACAAAACAAAACCATATTGTCCCACCAGTTCAGTGGTGTTGCTCTGTCCCCCTGCCCAGCTACCTCTAAGCATGCACCATGGAACCCCCACATGGAGATCGACTCCTGACTATGAAACTCAGTGACAACTATGCAGGGTTTTCTTTATTGTTGTCTCTAACCCTATATTGATTTACCACCATGGAAACGACAGAGCAAGACCTCTAGCAACAGCTGAACTACTGAGACCACAAAGAGTAAATTAGAAAGGAGAAAAAAATATAGACCATATTATCACCAAAAAGAGGGGCATTAAGTCAGAAAGGAGCCTTCTCAGTATTGTGGGGACAACTTTACTGGAACCTAAGACTATGAAGAAGAGATCTTTCCTGGTTGAACATTAGAATATGTGTGTCTGATCAATCCCAGCAAATGGTCATGCTGCTAGGATAATCTTATTTCTCATAACCACATTGCTTGAATCATTTACTTTCCAGAAATTGAATTGCAAAAGTGATCATTTTCATCCTTATGCATTATTGACATCTCCACTGTGGGAAAGACATTGTGATTGGTGCTTCCGCAGGAATAGGAATATTTAGGGAAAACTTAGTGCCACCCAGATGGATTCTGGTGTCATTGACCAAGTGAAAACGGTAATGTCTAAAGCACAATAGGAGGAGGGAGGCACTCAAAATAAACTTTTTCTTAAAGTGGTAATCTTTGTGAAAGACACATGATATGGCTAGTTGGTGGTATAATGCCTGTTGTAGGTATTTCTCTGCCTTTTTGCAAACTACACATTGAGTGGCATTGTGAGCAATATACAAAGGAATAATAACAATTAATTGAGGACCACTGTGTACCAAGCATTGTAATCGAACCCATCCAATACTAACAATAGCACTATGAAGGAGATATTATTATTATCCCCATTTTACTGAAAAGGAAACAGAAACTAAGAGAAATTATAGAAGTTGCCCAAGTTCACATAATAAGGGAAGAACTCAACCTGAGAGCCTTAAGCTGAAGCGACTGATTGGACCTACTGGTTATAATTTGTGAAAATAGGACTGAGTATATATACCCATATATACATATACAAAGTGGTATAGTCAGTATAAAATATGTTTAAGTCAATAAAAGGTCCAAGTGGGTGGTAAAGAAAATATATATAAGACTAGAGAGAGAGAAAAAGAGAGACAGAGAGAGAGAGAGATCTTGTTTCTGAGGCAGTCACAAGGGATGAGAGATTTAAGCTCAACTTTGAATAGTTAGGAAGGTTTGGGACAGATGGGGTGAATGGTGTGGCTCAAGTTACAGGAATGGAAAAGTACCAATTTTGAGCAAGTAGCAATTTGTCTGGGGGCAAAAGTTCATAGAAGGAAGTAAGGGGGAATTAAGCTGGAAAAGGAGACCAGCTGTGAGAGAAATGGCTATCAGGCCACAGTGAATAGGCTTTATACTCTTAGAAAGGAGATATGAAATGATTAAGTAATGTTTCAGAAAGACTGGCCAGGCAGTCACATGACAGAGCATGGGAAAAGAAAAAGGTTGGATTTATGAAGCCCAAGAAGAGAATGAGAGTCCTCATCCAGGGGTGGAGTGAGAGGGGCTTGGATTCAGGTGGTGGCAGTGGGTACAGAAACAAGGTATGGATGAAGAGGCATTTAGAAGGAAAAAATCAAGAAGATACAATAACTGATTCATAATAATATTAAAAACAATAATAATAGCTAACATTTATTCATTCATTCATTTCCACAGATATTACTTAAGTGCCTGTTTGTACTAGGCACAGTTATGGGCTCTGGGTATATAGAAATGAACATAACAAGACAAGGCAAGACTACTTCCTCCATGGAATTTCCATTCCAATGGAAGAGGCACACAATAAACACACATATGAAATATAACTTCAGGTGGGTAATTTGTGCAACAAGGATACATAAAACAAGATTAAGGGACCAGATGGCAAGGCATGGGGAGCTTGGGTCAGAGCAGATATCTCTGAGGATGAGATATTTGAGCAGAGATCTGAATGAACGGTGGGAGTAGACCGTGTGAATCTCTCTGAGAAAAGCATTCTAGGCAGAGAAGGCAGGAAGTGCAAAGGCCCTGAGGCAGCCACATTCTGCCTGTGACCAGAACAACACAGCCGGTGTAACCGAGGCACAGTGAGTCAGGTGGAAAGTGAAAGTGAGGCTGAGGATCAGCAGGGGCCGAGTAGTAACGGGCCTTGACCGCCAGGGTGAGGACTTGCATTCTACTCCAAGTGAGATAGAAACTGAAGGGCTTTGAAAAGGGGTGTGGCATGATCTGATTTACAATTTTAGAGGCTCATTCTGACCACTTCATGGAGTGCTGACAATGGTGGAAAGAAAGTAGAAGCGGGGAGACCACTTAGGTTATTACAATAGTCCAGGTGAAAGCTGCTGATGGTTGGACTAGTGAAGGGGAAGGTGGTAAGAAGCACAGGATTTGGGATGCTTTTTGAAGGTAGAATGAGCAGGACTTGCTGATGGACTGTGTGCAGTGACTGGAATAAAGAATGAGAGCAATCAAGAAGGCACCTCTGTGAAGGTTTTTGCTCTCACATTCCTTAAAACCTATCTTGGGGTGGGGGTTATTCTTGATTCTTAGACTCTTTGCTTTTCCTACACTCCGATCATCCAATCCATCCATAAGTACAGCTGAGCCTACCTCCAAAACATATCTTGAGTCTGTCCAGTTCTCACCACCTTCCCTGCAACCACGCCGGTCACGGACTATCATAAACACCCCTCAGCCAACTCCCTGGCTTCTACTTTTGCCCCTTCCCTGACAAGCAATTCTCCACACCTGCCAGATTCAGCTGGCCTCTGCTAAAACCCCATTAGTGGATTCTTGGAATAAGAAGCACCTACAATAAAACCCAAAATTCTCAGCCTCGGATGACAAAATCTTACATAATCTGGCCCTTGGTGACTTGCTGACTTCATCTCTTTCCTCTCCTCCCCTTGCCACTGCACTCTAGTCACCTTCAGTTTCTCAAGCACACCAAGCCTTTCCCTCCACAGTCTTATATCTTCAAGGCCCAATCCTTCATATAACTCAGCTCTCAGCTTAAATGTTACCGCCTCAGACAGCCTTCTGGATCACTCAAGTCATTATTTACTTTGAAAGGAAGAGTCTAATTCCCTTCCCTTTGAATTTGGACTGGCCTTAGTACCTTGACCAATAGAATGCAGTGGAAGTGACATCCTGGAACTTCTGCAGCTAGGCTCCTTGCAACTTCTGCCTGGGCTTCTTGGAACACTCCCACTGGGATCTCTGAGCTGCCATGTGAGAAGTCTGACTATCCTGCCACTGCTGTGCTGAAGAGGCCATGTGCAGGCCCCCCAGTCAACTATCCCAGCCTTTCAGCCACCCCGCCCAGGCATCAAACACCCAGACAAGGCTAGCCATCAGCTGAATACCATCCAGATAACATCGTGTGATGTAGAAGAATCGCCCAGCTAAGCCCTCCCCAAATTTCTCACTCACAAAATTATGAGATAATAAAGTGGTCGTTGTTTGAAGCCACTGAGTTTTGGGAGTTTGTTGTACAGCAATAGATAATTAGAACACTGTCTATCACAATATTTTAATTCTTTGCCTAACATTTCTGTCAGTACCCTTAAATGCTATGCTCACTGGTAAAGAACCAAGAAAGACAGGAACAGTCAAAGATATTTCCAAGTCCTCAAACCTCAGCAGGACAGGAAAGAAGGAAGGGAGGGAGAGAAGGCAAGAGGGAAGGGCCACAGGAATAGTCTGTATGAGCTTATAACACTTCCTCATCTCTGCTCTTCGGAGCATTGATGAGGAAGGATTCTGGCTTGAGTTTTGGATTGGACGTTTTGTAAATGACCAGAAAAGAGAGGCCCAAACATGATTTGAAGGAAAGTACGGAGCAGTGAGGAAAGTAAAACATCTTGGAAAGAGAGAGTGTACTTAATAGTATTTTTGATATGTTAATAGAGAAACAAAAGTTGAATCTTAATAGCTGAGAATGAAGAAGTATTCACTAAAAGAAATGAAAAACATGCTAGAACTTTCAAATTAATTTGGGACGGAGGAATAAGAGAAATAACCTCTGGATCAAAGAGAAAGTTAAAAGTAAAATAATATGGTTTAGAAAGAATGAAGTATGAAGAGCTCACAGAAAAGGCTATCAGCATAGAGAAATTTCTAATCAAAGAAAAATTTAGAGCTGCAAATTTTTAAAAAGAATAAACTAAGAATAGATAAATTATTTATTTAACCATAAGAAAGTATTTTAGAGAAACAACCAAATAAGACCAAAAAAGTAAACAAAATAGAAAACAGAAATAATGGTAGAAAGGAAAAATAAGTCCAAAAGTTGGCTGTTTGGAAAGACCAATAAAATAATCTTCTGTCAAGTCTGATTGAGGATAAAAGGAGCAAAGTCATACTATATGAGAAAAGAGAAAGCAGACTGAATCATAGATACTGAAGAGATTATAGAAATTAAAAGATAATAAGGTAATAAATTTTAAAACCTACAGGAAATTGATAATTTCTTAGTCTAAAAATCTATTAAAATTAACTGAAGAAGCAATACAGAACATAAACCCATAAAGACTGGAATAGTAATTAGAGATTTTTTATTTTAAAAGGAACCAGATCTGTATGTTTTACAGCTGAGTTCTATTTAATTTTTAAAAGACAAACCATTTCAACATTTATTTTAAACAATTCCAGACCACAGGGAAGCTATTAATAGCATAATCTTAATATTAAAATCTTATAAAGATACAACATAAACAGAAAACCATACAACTATTTCACTTATGGATAAAAATGCAAGATTTTGAAATAAAATATGATATCCAAGAATAATAATCATGATAAAATAAAATTTCTATAGTGTAAGGATAGTACTATATTAATAAATCAATCAATATAATTCATTAATTAGCAAATTAAAGGACAAAAACTGCATGATTAATAGATACTAAAAAGACATTTGGTTAATCTCAGGAACGATTCTTAGTTTTAAAAAAACCCAGTAAAATAATAATTAAAAGACTACAATACTTAAAATTGATGAAGGCCACTTACCAAAAACAAGCAGCAAACATCATATTGATGCGGTGCACTGCCTAGTGTACAGATAATGTACAGTGTCTGGTGTCCACTATTAATGGTTCTAGGGTTGTTCGTCCAAAGTGTCAATAACCTGATCCTACATTATAAAATTGTGTTTTCCCAGTTGTGACCAGCATACAATTTGTGATGTGATATTCTGGTGGTTTGTAAATATCCAGTTCTCCATTCATCCTTCTCCCAATTGTTTTAGCATCCATGGATAATCTTAGCCTGAATATTTTTTTTATGGGTTGAAAAAGGGTGATTTTCTAATTTTATCATTTGCTCCACATTTATTAGCTGCCGTTCTTCTCTACGAAGAGCTATCCCTTGTCAACTGGGGCTATCGGGTTATCCTGATACAGACTTCTACTGGACAAGCAGGATAAATAATTCTTTCTGTTAATAACCAATGTTCAGAGAAAGGAGTAGGCTTAAAACCACCTCCAATGGTGACCCATGAGGCTTCTTTTTTCTTTCTCTTCTTTCTTTTTCTCTTTTTTAAATCTGGCTTTCTCTTTTTGGGTTTCTATCTATCTGTCATCTATCTCTCTAGATACATGGGGAAAAAGCGGTCTCTGAATTGATCTGACACTCCCAGATAGGTCTCAACGTTGTTATTAACTGATCTAACTGTTATAGCTAGGCCATGCTACTCTCCTGTTGGACATAAACAATCTTACAGAATGCCCACTTCAGACAAAGTCACCATGGAGCCCACAAAATACCAAACGTTCCCGTCTCTTGGCTTATATGGGTGACTGCTCCTTGCCAATTATAGCTTCATCCTCACTTTAATCTGCCTTCCCTGTAGATAAGATTTATTGAGATATTCAGTCATAGAATTGCCTCTGCTTTCTCACTGTACTCAATCTAGAATAAACCTCTGCTTCCTTAGACCCTCCCCAAAACTACCCAACCAAAGCCCAAATTCCAGGTTCCCTCTTCCAATCTCCCCGACCACCAGCCCCAGTTTCCCACGGTATGCACTCTCGCTTGCTGCAGTGAATGAGAAAAGAAATCCAACTGTTCAATGACAGCTGTTCCTGCTGGCCTTTTGCTAAAAAGAATTGAAGATTTTATATCATTATTTTATATCATGATATATATGAAAATAAATACACCCCTAATTCATATATATGATTTATATGAAGATCTCTGTGTGTGTGTGTGTGTGTGTGTGTATGTTCCAATCTATTGCAGCCATTATTACTATTATTTTCTTTTTTTGATGCTTAAATTCTCCCAATTTTATCAGTGAAAGACCCATCAAACTGGCTTATGTGACTCTGGCACAGCACCACTAGTCTCTGAAAGCATCCTTGGCTTTTTGGCATGCAAAGATGTACCAGGTTTATCTGATATATTCCCTGCCTCAGACCTGGACGAAATTTAAAAGAGTCAATGACTTCAGATGTGGCAAGTCAAATATTTTCAAGCTTTTTGGTCGAAGTTGAATTTTTGTAATGTTTTGGGAAAGTAATTTAAAAGTATTTACTAATATTTAAAGTATTCATACTTATTGACTCAACAATTCCATTTGGAGGGATCTAACAGAAAGAAATAAAAGCAGGAAAATAGAAAATGTAGTAATATGCCCATTAAGATGTTTATTGCAACATTAATTGTGTTGGCAGAAGAGTGGAAACTGAATATCCATCAAAGGGCAATGGGGGACCACATTATGTTATATCCAGGGTGTGGAATATTATGTAACTCTTTTATAAAAATGAGTTAGAACTATAGTTGGAAAATAACCACAAAATGCTGATAAGCAAAACATGTTACAGTGTGATATATATACCATGGTCTAATTTGGAGAATAAACTCACCCTATGCTTAAATATCTATTTGATCATGAAGGAAGAATTTTTACACACTGTTAAAGGGGTGAAAATGCATCCATTTTTTATTTGTTTTAGTGTGCAGCTTAGAGATATAGATATAGATTCCTCTTTTATTTAAAATATTAAAACATAAGGAAAAAATGAGTAAATAATAATCCAACTAAAAATGGAATTTGATTTAAACAGTTTTTTGTTTATAGGCAATCCGTAAGACAAAAGATAGACATTTTAGACAAGAGAGGGAGTCAGTGCTTATATATGACAGTTTCTTAACAAGGGCCTGGGTTTCTCCCAGGAAAATGTCATCAAAGCCTCCATTGCGGAATATACTGTCTGCCATATTGAGTCCTAGGTCTTATATTAAGAATAGTTGTGGTGGTTTGCAGGAACTCGTACTTTTTCGCCCACTGTTAAAAAGAGAAAAGCACTCGACTCCTTAATCTATGGGGAGAGAAAGTTCACCTTGAAGCATCATAGACTGCCCCTTAACTAAAGTTTGCATTTGGCCATGCACCACAAAATGAACATACATATGGAAATTTTATGGGATTGGGGACAAAACAACTTGGGAAAAGTACCTGAAGTCATTATATTTCAGTAATTTAAAAATAAATTAACAGAGCTTTTCAAAGATATGGGCACTAAAGCCAAATGGAAAATAAAGTTGAAATGAAAAAAAGGTTCATCCCTTCCACCGCAGAAGGACTTTCTGTCGAAGTAATTTCCGTTTTCCGGGTGAGTGGGTTTGCATTCTGGCTACACTAATGCAATAGTTCTATGTATGAGTAATTTTAGAGTTCCACTCAGCAATTCCAACTGCACCGATAAAGCCTTCTTGTGGATGAAATAGTATGTTTACCCTTATCAAAAATGCATTTCCCTATGACAGTAAACTGTGACAAACAAAAAAAATTACAACTAATAATGCTATAAACAAACCATGGTTCTGCTCATGACCACGAGAGCTTTCAGTAATCACATATTACATGGTTTAAGTATAATTTTCTGGTGGCAGAATAGCCCCAAGCGATTTTTGTTGTTGTTGTTTTTAAGGCATGAGGCGTTATCCAGAAAGTACCCTTTGTCTGCAAGCCTAGTGTTATAGGAACAGGAAAGCTGATAATTCTCCTCTTTCTCTGAACAGATTTCTCTTTTATCTTACTGAGGTTTCAACAGACCCAAGAGGAGGTGACTTTGCCACTGTATACTCACGTGGCTTGCTTTTAAGGTCTGGTGCTTTGGGCACCCATTTGTCACTAGCTCCTGCTTAAATACCCCGAATAATTTAGATACCTGGGGGTGGGGGGTGGTGAGTGTTGGATCTTCTCTCCCAGCAAAAATACTTAAAGTTTCCAGTTTCCCACTTATCTGAGGGCAGAAGTAATTCCTTCCATCAGTGACTGTGGGGTTGGTGGTGCTACTTGCCTTCTCTTACTTTAACCTAAATTTTAACTCTTTGAGAATATCCTCAGTCAAATGAGTTTTAGCTTCTAGCAAAAAAAAAAAAAAGGTTATTTCTCTATCTTTAATATTTACAGGGCACGCTGCTCTTACCTCTGTTGCCAGCCTTTTTCCTCTATGAAGGGCTGATGACACCAGCGGTCTGTGCACTCCAGTTCCCTTCTCTTGCCTGTTGTAAACGTCCCTCCTGCCTTCCATTCCCTGGATGGAAACCTCTATGTCGGGTCAACACTTCAGACTATACTTTCTGTCTATGGAAGCTGCCAAATGAGATTTACCATTCTCGGTATAAAATATTTCTTCTTTTCCATTTTAAATGATTTTTAATATGAGCACATTTCATATAAAAAACCTCACAGACTAACACAATGCCAAGCACTTAGTAGACGATAAATATTTGTTAAACGAAATGTTCTCGATCATGAATCTGTCTCATACAGACAAAGCATGGGGTGATGTTGCCAGCTGTGACTAGATGAGAAAGATGTGAGAGGGTGATAGAGATTTATAAAGAGCAGAGGGAACATGCAGGGATTGTAAGGAAACGCAATGAATGGGCAATTTATCAGCACCTGAATCCCTTTCCTTTTGGATAGAGACCTGTTCTATACAGAAACGGGTCCTTACAGTTTCCAACTAAGGCAATTGAAAGAAAGGCACATTTAAGATAATATCTCCCGACAGAATTTAGGATCAATTCTATGACACAGATTTGTCTGAGCATGTAGAAAGTAAGCCGGGCAAAAACTGCTCACCTCTAAAAATGGGTAAAAATACATTCTGGACTTATAGAAAAGAAGAGCAATTTTATTCATTTTATTATGAGTCTACTTTTACAGACCATGACTGGCTGGCAAAACATATATGCTTGCAAATAATAATAAGAACAGCAAATGAGATTATTTGTAACGGTCCAAGCACCTTAGATAATTCACAGTGTCAAAATCCTATTATTTTAACGGACTCAATCTGAACAGGGTATGTTAGAATAAAATCCAAATGTTATCTTTTAACTAGAAAGGATAATGGCTGCTATACTCAAGTTCAAATTTCCAAAATGCTCAGGGAGTTGCACAAACTCTCAGAGTCTTGATTACTAAATCAAAACAAGATTCACCCTCATGGTCTTTCACTGGGCACAGGTTGAGCCTTCCCCTTAACGTCCTTCCCAATTTAGCAAGACCTTCCCATACACTCTCCAGATGTACCAGATGGTAAGATTATATGTACTGCCCTCGCCATCTATCTGTCCTTAAAACATAGAGATTTCTGCTTTCTTTATTTTTTAAACTTTTTATTTGAAATAATTTCAGTCATTGAAAATTGCAAAAATATTACAAAGAATGGTATAATACCCAGATTCTCCAAATGTTGACAACTTGTCAGAATTGCTTCTCTCTCTATATATATATGTATATAATTGTATATACATATATTCACATATATACATATGTATATATACATTTTTAATAAATATTTGAAACTAAGTTACAGACATGCTTTACTTTTTACCCCTAAATACTTCAAAGTATATTTATCTAAAGACAAATACATTCTTTTACATAATCACAGTACAAATGATCAAAATCAGGAAATTATCATTGATATTATATTATCCTTCAACATAGTACTTATTTAAATTCAGCCATTTTTCCCACTAATGTTCTTTATAGTAAAAGGGAAAAAAATCCAGTTCAACATCAGACATTGCATTTATGTCATATTTCTTTAGACTGCTTTAATCCTTCATGAACTTAACATTTTTGATGAGTACAGGTCAGTTATTTTGGAGAATGTCTCTTAATTTGAGCTTGTCTGATGTTCCCTTGTAATTAGATTTTTTGAATAAATTTTGTTACTCTATTTTTTTTCTTTTTTTGATTTTTATTTTTTTATTTCAAAGTATTACGGTGGTACAAACGCTTTGGTTACATAAATTGCCTTTGCACCACCCAACAAGCGTGCTCATCCCCCAGACAGTGCACACAGCACCTATTAAGTGTGGATTTACCCATTCCCTCCTCCCCACTCCCACCTGCCTGACACCCGATGAATGTTACTTCCCATATGTGCACATTAGTGTTGATCAATTAGTACCAATTTAATGGTGAGTACATGTGGTGTTTGTTTTTCCATTCTTGTGATACTTCACTTAGAAGAATGGTCTCCAGCTCCATACAGGATAATACAATAGGTAGTTCATCTTTTTTTTAATGGCTGAGTAGTACTCCACGGTATACATATACCACATTCTATTAATCCACTCATGTATTGATGGGCACTTGGGCTGTTTCCACATCTTTGCAATTGTGAATTGTGCTGCTATAAACATTCAAGTACAGATGTCTTTTTTATAGAATGTATTTTTTTTCTTTGGGTAGATACCCAGTAGTGGGATTGCTGGATCAAATGGTAGTTCTACTTTTAGTTCTTTGACATATCTCCATACTACTTTCCATAGAGGTTGTACTAGTTTGCAGTCCCACCAGCAGTGTATGAGTGTTCCTGTCTCTCCGCATCCATGCCAACGTTTGTTGTTTGGGGATTTTTTGATAAAAGCCAATCTCACTGGAGTTAAGTGCTATCTCATTGTGGTTTTGATTTGCATTTCCCTGATGATTAGGGTTGTTGAGCATTTTTTCATATGTTTTTTGGCTATTACTCTGTCTTCTTTTGAAAAGTTTCTGTTCATGTCCTTTGCCCACTTTTTAATGGGGTTGTTTGATTTTTTCTTGCTGATTTTCCTGAGTTCTATATAGATTCTAGTTATGAGCCCTTTATCAGATGTGTAGCATGCAAATATTTTCTCCCATTCTGTAGGTTGTCTATTCACTCTAGTGATAGTTACTTTGGCTGTGTGGAAGCTTTTTAATTTGATCAGGTCCCATGTATTTATTTTTGTTGTTGTTGTGATTACTTTTGGGGTCTTCTTCATAAATTCTTTGTCTAGGCTGATGTCTATAAAAATAATTCTATGCTTCATATGGAACCAGAGAAGACCCTGTGTAGCTAAAGCAAAAAGAACAAATTGGGAGGCATCAATTTACCAGACTTCAAGCTATACTAAAAGGCCATAGTAACCAAAACAGCATGGTTCTGGCACAAGGACAGAGACATAGACCAATGGAACAAGACTCAGAACCCAGATATAAAACCATCCTCATATAGCCATCTGATCTTTGACAATGCAGACAAAAACATACACTGGGGAAAGGATACCTATTCAATAAATGGTGCTGGGAAAACTGAATAGCCACATGTAGAAGAAGCCTGAAACAGTATCTGCACCTCTCACCTCTCACAAAAGTCAACTCATGATGGATAACAGACTTAAACCTATGGCATGAAACCATAAGAATTCTAGCAGAAAATGTGATTAGATTTTGACTGTGCATTTTTGGCAGGAAGACCACAGAATCGATGTTGTTGCCTTCTCAGTTCATCAAAGCAGGAGGCACATGATGTGTATTTGGTGACGTTAACTTTGATGACTTTCTTTAGGTTTTGGCTGCCAGGTTTTTCTACAAAGTTTCTGCTTTTTCCCTTGAAATCAATAAATAATTTGTGGGAAGTGACATTGAGACTATGTAAATATCTACTATCTCATCAAATTTTCACACTTAGCATTCATTGATGATTCTTTTTTGCATTTTTTAAAGTTTCTTCTCACATCCCATGGTATTTTCTCAAGGTAAACTGATAATATCTTTCTTTTCTTTATAAAATATTTTGTAATAGTTTTGACAGTTCTATAGAAATAGAATTTTTACTGTAATAAGTTTATTTCTCTGAGTGTTGTGAAAATATATTAGAAAAAATTAAACTCTCTATTCCTTCCTTTATGTATAGAATTATAGCAGATAATTCTAATGCAATTAAACTAGTCCCATGATTCAGGAAAACTGTTTAAAGACCCATTGATTAAAATGCACTAACAGTAAATACTCAAGAAGATATCAGTTTGATAAATCTCAAAATGGGCTTCCAGGGAAGAGGTGAAAGTGAGAAAGTTGGAGGTGACATGCTAATGCTGTTGTTATTTAAATCCACAGTAGCAAAGGCAGACCTGAATTATCTTGGAATATTTAAATTAAAATGAACTTTTAAGTTAAGATACACATTTCCTCCAGCAAAACAGCTAGTAGCTCTCAATTGAATTAATGTGATGACTAATTTCTTCACATCATTTCCTGAAGTTTCCAGAGTACTTTTCTTTGTTTTACCAATGTTTATTTGAATCATAGAGCTTTCTGTTTTATTCTGCATAATCCCTTCATCTTTCAGGATGTTCCCTCCCTGCTTTTGACTCTGGAAATGTAAAATTCATTCATGGGTGGCAAATACAGAAGAGTTGTAGAAGAAGTGATGGGACTCCTACTGGGCAGAAAATATGAACTTACTCACCCAAACCAGAAACATATTAATTCAGCTCTCTCAGGATCACCTAAAAACTATTTGTGGCTGTATTTTCTCTAAGGCTCCCAGTAGGGTATATTTTTAAGAGTCTTTAGCAGTTGAGAGAATATATCATCTCAATGACTTCGATGAAAGCTCTTAATAATGTGGTCCATTTTTTTAAAACTCCACTCAATCCACAAAAAACATCATACACCTGTAGAGCACAAGCCCCCAACCTTGGCAATACATTGTAAGCCCCTGCCTCCCATTCTGAGAGTTTAATGACATTGGTCTGGGATGTGACCTGGTATTCAGGGCTTTTTAAAAGCTCCCCAGATTATTCTAATTGGTAGCCAAGGCTGGAAACCAATGCTGTGGAAGGTTTTCATTTCACCCTTAAGGCCTAAGAAATAAAATTCTAGTCTCCCTATTTATGCAGATTTTTGTGACTGTACTTTCAAGATCCCCTACTAGTGTATTTCTATACATAGGAGTGGATTAAAAAGTGATTTATCTAAGCTGTTTTGTACGCTAGAGATTGCTAAAAATTTCAGAGACTAAGGGACTAAAAATGTCTTATTTCACTTAAGTTTCACCTCGCAGGGGTGGGGAACCTGTGGCCTTCTGATTTCAAGATTATTCTTTTTTAAGCACCAAAGGAGGCAAGACAAGCTTCATCTTTCTCTGATGTACCCCTTTTAATAAAAGGATTTGTTCTGTAAAATTTGGATTCAGTCAAAAGGCCAAACTTAAGGACCTACAAGGCCACATATGGCCTTAAGGACACAGGTTCCCCACCCTTGCTGGGAGAATAAGAAATTAGAAATATCTTATTTTCCCCACTCAAGTTCCATCATGCATGTCACATCATTGCTTCCTGTTCACATTTGTTTCCATCACTAAATGCTTTCTGATCTTGGCAGCTAGCTGGTCCTGGGGTGGTTATAACAGTACTGTTTATTAAGTGCCTTGTAGCTACCAAATGCTTCCTGTAGCTTCATGCAGCTACCAAACTTCTAAAATTTATTTTAAGCAGAAAATCACCAGCTTTAACATAACTAGGAGAGAGCCAGGATTAGAACCCTGGTCTGGAAGGGTCCAAAACCATAGTTGTATCCACTGATGAAGGCACTGTGATAGACATTTCCCCTCTGTTGACTAGTCCAACGTTCAGCCCTCTTGACGGCTGTTACTGATTTAGAGGTGACCATGTATCCTTGAGTCCCCTGGCAAAAATAAGTTCTATTCCATGGTTGAAAAATAGGTTAATGCTCTCTCTCTCCTGCAGAAAATGAATAAGGAAGCCCAGAGCCTTGATTTCCACTGGCTGCCATCTTGTGCCCTGAGATAAAATAGCCCGAGTTTAAAGGCAATGCTGAGAACAACAGAAGATTCCAAACAGCCATCAATGGGCCAACATCATCCATGGGCAACTGCCTAAATAAGTGATTTCAGAAGCTCTGGAAGGATGACCCAAAACAACTCCTTCCTGCTCCTAGGTGCCTGCAATTAAAGGAGAGAGAGATTCTGAGTTAATATTTAGAATGAAGACTTAAAATACAAACAGCTCGAGACAAGGTAACTCACTGACTCACATCTAGTGGTTGGCAAAAGAACATTTTCTGGGAGCAGGTTTGAAGATGAACACACAGAGAGACAGAGGGCAGGAAGGAAATCTAAAGGAGGTGGAAAAAGGATGCTGAAAAGGAAAGTGGCAGTTGGGTGGCAGGGCGGGACAGGGGGAGGTTTGTTCCTTCTTATTGCTGAGTATTATTTCATTGTATGGATCTACCTGGCTTGCTTATTCATTCATTAGTTGAAGGACATTTGGATGGCAGAAGTGATGTCCTTGCCTTCTTCCTAACTTAGGGGGAAGCATTCAGTCTTTCAGCATGGAGTAGGATGTTAGCTACAGGTTTTTTGGTAGATGCCCTTTACCAAGTTAAGGAAGTTCCCTTTTATTGTTAGTTTGTTGGCAGTTTTTGCCATGAACACATGTAAAAGTTTGCCAAATGCTTTTTCTGCATTAATTAATATGATCATGTGTTTCTTCTTTAGACTGTAAATTTGATGGATCACATTGATTGATTTTTGATGAACAAGTCTTTCGTTCTTGGGACAAATTGCACTTGCCATGGTGTGTTGTTCCTTTTAAGATAGAGCTGGGTTTGATTTTGTTGATGAATATTGCTGGAATATTTTGTGAGGATGTTTGTGTCTATGTTCATGAGGGCTACTGGTCTGTGATTTCACTGTATCGCCTTTACCCAGCTTTAATATCAAGGTAATGCTGGCTTCATAAAATGAGCTGTAAAATGTTCTCTCCTCTCTTGTTTTCTGAAAGAGAGTGTATAAAATTAATGTTATTTCTTCTTTGAATATTTAATAGAATTCACCCACAAAACCAGTGGGTGAATTCGGATCTGGGGATTTCTTTTTCAGGAGGTTTTTATCTAAAAATTTATTTTTAGATAAATTATTTTATTGTATTTATTTTATCTATCTTTAGATAAAGTACAGATACAGTACTATTCAGGTCATATATTTCATCATAGATGAGTTTTGATAGATTTTGAGGCATTATTCCATTAAATCTAAGCAGTCAAATTTATAGATGTAAAGTCGTTTGTAGTATTTCTCATTATCCTTTAAATGTCTGTGGGGCTCATAATGGTTTCCCCTCGTTCATTTATGATAATGGTAATTTGTCTTTTCTTTGTCTCTTTTCTCTCTCGTTCTCTTTCTCTTTCTTTCACTTTTTTCCATCAGTCTTGCTTCAGACTTACCAATTTTATTGCTCTTTTCAAAAAAAGAAAGCTTTTGTTTCACTGGTTTTGTTTTTCTGTTTTCAATTTCATTGATTTTTGCTCATTATTATTTTCTTTCTTCTGTTTGCTTAGTTTTATTTTGCTCTTATTTTCTACTTTCTTAAGGAGACAGTTTAGATTATTGATTTGAGACTTTTCTCTTTTCTGACATAAGCGTTTATGGCTCACGCTTTCCCCTAACCCTTTACTTCCCAGAGCCCTGGGACTACTCCTGTGTGCCTGCTTTCCAAGTGTCGGAGCTGCATCCAGTGGGAGACCCAGGGTGCAGTATGCCTCCTCTGTTTGACTGAGAACCAGCCAGTCTTTTAAAATATAATTTTAATAGGAATCTCCCGCCAAAGAAAATGCCTCTATTTCCAAGCACACATAACAGCAAGATTAAAGTATGGCACTTCTTTGGTGATTTGCCGAACTGCATGCTGCAAGCTGATGGCTACCATGATAAACTTTTTTCACCATTAGTGCTTCGCTTCTGAACAATTTATTAATTAATCCTCCATACTCTTCTGTTAGAGAGGACATACTGTTAACCTCTCTTTAGAGACGAAAACCAAGGCCCTCACAAGAGAAGTCTTTTGGCTGGAGTGATTAGAGGCTCAGTCCAGCCCCCAGTTCAGATAGCACAAGAGAAAAATATTGCTCCCCCGTGGACATTTCCATGGCTCACTTCCTGCACTCCCTAATGCATTTGGCTAGACCTAGAGGCAGCAAGTGGATTTGAATGAATTGAGGTAGCTGATCTTATTACACCTGTTTGTTTTCTAGTGTTTATAAAGGAAAAAAGTACAGGAAGGAGCCAAGATTATGCTTCCAAACCCTGAGGCCACAGACCATTGCTCTTTACTCTCCTTTGTCAATGATGTGATGATGCTTCATCACTCTCTCTGCACCCCACTCCCCTATGTTTTAATATTCAGTATTTGCATTTGCTAGGAAGGCATCCTTCCTGCTGCTAATCTATCTCTGTGGTCATGCTCAAGCTTCTCTTTATTATTTCAGGTAGAAATCAATACAAGCAATGCAGTCACTCACATGGATGTGTGAAGCCCCAGCACATAAATCAGCCCCTGGAATCCCACATTTTGTCACAGAGGTACAGGCCAAGCTCTTCCAGTCCCTCAGCTGTACTTTTTTTGGGGGCTTTTTTTCCCCCCTTTCTCTAATGAAGATGGACAAGAAAATACAGGAATCAAGATATTTTTCCTTCATTATTACAACTCTATAATTTGATCTTAATGATTGTAATTATAACAGTAGAGTTTTGGGGCTTGTTTCGGAACATTTGGATAAGCAAATTAAAATAAACCTATTAACTGGATAGCTCCTTTCTGCCACTGAGTAGCTTATAGGGGACCGCCATATATGTTTTATAACTAGAATATCAATTTTTAAAGAATTTGAAACCAGAAAAAAACGAATTAAGCCCTAAAATGATTCTCAACCTTATTTAAATGTTCTCGAGTGATGTATAACATTCCCCTGAAATCCCACAGCATCTTCACAATACCCACCAATCGTATTTGAGCAACAGATGTGCAGAAGTGACAGTTAGTAGAGAATTCTGGTTAACAGAGTGTCAGCTAATCAAGAGGCACCAGGAAGAATTTATTTAAATATTGACATGAATGACAGTCACTTCATCTGAAATACACAACCTCTCTGACCTGTCTGAAATTCCTCTGTTGTGCTTGTGGTCAACCCCTGGAAGCATCTTGGCCACAGACTGTCACCATCTGGATCATAATATAGGAAAAACATGACACCTAATAAAACTGAGAACGACACCAGGAGCTGTCAACATCAGGGAAGAGCCATGAACTTGCCTTTCCCAAAGAAGCCCTGATTTCCTGGGTGATGTGTCCAAGCTTCCTGTACCGATTGCTCAGACAGCATCATGATGCATCTTTTTCTTGTCATCCAAGCATGACTTGCTGAGAGCCAAAGATATCTTGAATTTTATTTATATCCTAAATGATAGAAGAAAGTAGAAAAGTCTGTAGTCACTAGTATTCATACTCACCAGGATTCACATGAAAGGATACCACATTGCCTACCCACCTGCCACACACTCCTTGCTCAGGTGGTCGTCAGCCTCTTCTCTTCCTGTGACCATAGGTTTTTCTGCTATGACATGCTATAGTTATAATACGGGCTCCTTCTAGCCCCACATCCAAACCAAGGGCTCTTCCCTTTCTGTTGTGGGTTTTAATTCTACTGACCCTCTCCTCTCTGGCTCCCTTGGCCTTGGGGAAAACCACACATGAACCAACACAGCTTCCTCATCATGAGGTCACATGTGATTGGTAATCACAAATTTACCAATCTCAGATGAGCTAATGAGTTTATAGAAACACATGTTGAGTCAGGACAGACTGTATATAATTTTCAATCTAGATGCATATAGTTATTCCCTGTATCTTTCCCTAGGCACCCTTTTCCTATTTATGTGATGGAAGATCCAGTCTGTTGCTATTTCAGGTCTTTCAGCCAAAGATCCTTGGCACCAGTTTTGATTATCAATATTACAGATTCAGGAACTTTTTTAAGAAAGTTCATCTCAGGGTATATTCATCTCTGGAAGAGGGACTCACTTAAGCTAAACTAACAGTAGATCAATTTACAAATAAGATCACCTATGTGTTAATTTATTGGGAGATTCAGATGCAGCTAAAGAGCCATGTCTGATAACCAGTAAGTGGAAATCCTCAATTAAGGTTAAGTCTTACTGGGGAAGGGTTGAGATGGAACAGAAGGTTGTTTGGTGATTTGGCATCAGAATAATCAATATCAGACGTCCCTAAGACAGTGGTTTTCAACCAGGGGTGGTTTTGCCCCTAGGAGGCATTTGGCAGTGTCCGGAGACTTTTTGGCTGTCACAACTCGGGGGTGGGGTGCTACTGGCATCTGCTGGGTAGAGGCCAGGGATGCTGCTCCACATCCCATGATGCGCAGGACAGGCCCCTTCAATGAGGAATTATTCATCCCAAATGTGAATAGTGCGGAGGTTGAGGGATGCTGCCTTAAGAGGCGGCGCTACCTGAGTCTTAAACTTCTTTTGTCATCTCTTCCTTCTCTGCGTGTCGGTGAAACACTGCAAAGCGTAACAAACAAAATTACTCAATAAATCAAATCAAATCATTAACTTCCCTATGGAGCCAACAAAATGGTAGCTATTAAATGTTCCAGTTGTTCCACAGAATTAGCTATGAATGCTTTCCGGCACATTTGTTCTTCCTCTGAGTGAGAGGTGACAGCATCATTTAAGAATATGTATTTCCTTTTAGGCATCATGTGCATGAAAGGAGGAAAATGAGCTGGGGGGGAAATCTTGAGGTTCTGATCAAGCCACAAAAGGGTAAAAAGCACACACCTCGGGCTGGATGGATGCACAGATAGCTGTCCACAAGGCATGATTAAATAATTACTGTTAAATAGCTTATCAAAGCTTTTGGGGGGGGTAGAAAGATAAGCTTCTTTAAGGAGAGCTCTGTTGCAAGCAAGGCATGCCAGCTTCTTCTGAAAGCTTTTGGATTGGGGTGAGGAGGGAGGGGTTGGGGTAGAGGTCAGGGCCTGGGGAGTCTGAGCTATAGGTGGGGGAGGCAGCTGGGAAACCACAGGAAGAACAGCGAGGAGGCTGTTTTTGGGATGTGGATCGTGGCAGTGCTGGAGCTGACATATGCCCCTGTCCCTTGGAGACCATCCCCAACAGAGTCTACTCCCTGAAACCCCAGGTCTTTTGTAAGAGTCAGGCAATTTGATCCCAGCTGATACAACCCAGCAAAGCAGCACTGGCTTCTGCACCATGCCCAGAGCAGGAGGAGACGCACAGAGAAATGAGAAATGAAGGCGGACCTGGGGCAGGCAATGCTGACATCACTGGCAGCCCGAGGTCTGGGGCTGCAGTTGGGCACAGGGAGTTCCAGAGGAGATTCAGGTCTGCCAGGGGGAGGCTGTAGAACTCTGACCTCATTTCCGTCAAATGAGGAAGTTAGATTAAATCATAGATAAGCTTCTTTCCAACTCTGGACGTATGTGGTTTTATCATTCATTTCTACTACATACTATAAATCAGTTAAGACCTACAGTTTTGTTTATTTCAACTTCAACTTCCTCTCATTAGCTTTGCTCTGTCCCTAAGTTAGTGGATAAATCTGAAAAACATTTTTTTATCCAAAGATAATTGTTTTGAAAAAAATAATCATGCAGTCTTGAGGGAGCCAATTCATCATAGCTTTGTCTTGGTTCGGTCTCCCCCACAAGCTGACCTGGAGATAAGGATTTGAATATAAGCAGCTTTCTTGCCAGGTGGTCCCAGAAACACCAGTAGGTACGGGGCAGTGAGAGACGGGAAAGGAAGGAAACAGGGTCAGTTACGCCGTGGGCAGCTGGAGCTCTGGGTGGCAGGAGAGCTCTCCCCACTGAGTGGTGAGAGGCCCAGTATTTACCCACCACCTCCTTCTCTGTGGGTAACTATTGCTTTGAGCCTACTAACTCCTCTTGTACCCACTGAAGTGTCCGTGGGCAGAGCTGCAAGTGCTCACGGCAAGAGCCTTTGGTGTAGACAGGTGAATGCCAGCAAGACACTACATCTGCTACAAGCCTGCACACAGGAGTGAACGGGAACCACATGGCTGTCTTGGCTGGTGAGGGTGTAACAGAGGACATAGCTTGGCCCTGAGGCTGAAATCAAAGGCAGATCATCCTAGAGCTGCAGGCCACCCTTGGGCTCATAGAGATCCAGCCTCAGAAAGCTTAGCCCATGGAATACACACTCTTGCTTGTGGATGGGCAGCTCAGAGAATGCAAGCAAGAGCAAGGGCACTGGAGGAGGCGGGGCCAGAGGGGGGGAGGCCCTGTCTGGGTGCAGGTGCACTAGAGTGAGAGAGCAGGGAGCAGAGCAGCAGAAGCTCCACCTCCACACTGCCCCGAGGTGGTGGGAGGGGTGACCCACCCAGGAGAAATTCCTAATTAATGTGCCCTGGGCAGAAGATTGGAAGAGGAGGCCTTTCCCCCACAAGGGCAAACAATTTAGAGTTGTGCGAGGCACTTACCCTTAGCCTGCAACCCCCAAGCTCCGGAGGCCTTGGATTATTGAATGAGATCTGAGAACTGAGAATTTACATGGGCCCCAAGCATTGTCCTAGATATTGAATAAATGCAATGCCTGGCACTTACATGTACTATTATTTTTCAAATATACGTTTTTTTAAAAGTATGACTGAGTTCGTGGTGGTCTTCAGTCATCACGTATTTTTTTTCAATCAATGGACAACATGTACATATGTGGGGTTATAAAAATTATTATGACTTTTGGAAGAAACCACAGGCATGGGACTTTACACATATATTATTTCATTTAACTTTCACAGCAACCCTCTGGGGCAAGAATTGCATTATCCCCATCTTGCAGATGAGGTAACTAAGTCTCAGAGCACTTAGGTGATTTAAATGAAGTCACAAAGCTAGAAATTGCTAGAAATTGGAGGATCCAACTTAAAAGTCTGTTGTGCTGCCTCTGGACTGCACATTTTCAGTATAAATTCACTTACAAAATTAGTAAACACATACAAAATAATCTAAGTGAAGAAGATAATCAAAATAACCAGTATCTAAGTGTGCTAACGCTTGCAGGACTGTCTCGCCTGATGCTCAGGATAGTACATTTTTTAATGAATAGACTGTCAGTCTGTGTGGCCACAAGGCCTAGACCGTCACCTAATGCTGACCTGCTTCTGTGGTGGGAGCTTCCAGAGATGACCTTTCCTGAGTAAGGTGACTCTCAAGCTGAGCCTTAACTCTTAACTTCTGCATTTGTTGTGACTTTTTTTTCTACTCACCATCAATTGACTACTTTGCAGAAGACATGTCTTGGAGGAGCTGCTGAAGTCTCAGAAGCTTCCCCCTCTGTGGCTATGTCTCCAGATACACAGAGGTGGTCCCAACATCCCCTGCATCATGTGACTCTGTGCTCCTGGCTGTAATGATGGGAATCAGGGAAGTACGTGGCCAAAAATGGGCTAGTAAAGTTCTTCTTCCCAGGACATTAAGCTGGGAACTAAAGACACACAGCCTGGGCTGTAGGAAGGGAGTTACGTTTCCTGGGGAGGGGCCTCTGACCTCTGCTGTTGGGGGCCCTGGAGTTGCCCTCCTGGAGGCTTGGTGGCTTATGTTTTCTGTTAATTCTCTGATACCCCAGCATTATTCCACTAAATACCACCTTTCACTTGAGCTAACCAGAGTCCGTTTCTGTTGCTTGCTACCATAGGACTCAAACAGGCACTCTCACAACAGTCAATGCCTCGTCAGAGATAAGACCATTACAGGATGGGACCTCGCCTAAGGGAGCCAGGGGCTGTGGGGAGAGTTTGTACACTGTGAAGGGCAAAAGACAAAGAGGAATCATAAAGGCACTATGTGTTGACTGCAGGGAGTGAGGCAGGTTTTGTGGGAAACGGGCACTCAAACTGGGCATTGAAGGATACACAGGAGTTTGAGAGGAGAGGTGAGGGCAGGGATGCCCAGGCAGAGCAGAAACCATAAACAAAGGTTCAGGGTGCAGGCACGGGAAGGGAGCAGTCTGATTTGGCTGAGAGTGGGGTGGGGCTGGATAAAGCCTGGGCAGTGGCTTGGGACTAGATGCTTTCCCAGTGTGTAACCACTCTAATAGGACAGCCTGTGAACAGAAACATGGCTTGAGATACTAACTGGTATGCTTTTTGTTCATAGTATTTTCTTCCACTTCTTGATTTTTCCTCCAATTGTTTAGACATTCCACGCTATTCCCTCAGCAAAGAGGTAAAATTGCAGAAACCATAGAAAAACAATAGTTAGCTCTTGGTTTCTGAGTTTCCAAGGGAGGGACAGTGGTTAAGGCACAAAACAGAAGTGATACAGAGAGGCACACCTAGAGAGGACCCATCCAGTACATATAATTTTAATACCGATAAAAAAATAAAGAGGCACCGTGGCAAGAACTGGGGACTTATTTTTTTTAAAAAAAAGCAGCAACTGGCTGTGGCTTGGTGCTAATCCAGGTAACTTTGTTCCAGGCCACTTGAAAAGTGGTTGACTTTGAATCCTAAATGGAGTCAGCTTAGCAGCCACCAATGTGCAGCAACTCAGCCTGCAACGCTCACAGGACTTCCAGGAAATGTGTTCCTGAGCATCAGAAGTCAGATCCTGACTGCTGTGCAGCCTTCCGAAACACTCCGTTCCTCTGGCCTCTTCGTACTCCCAGTATCGCTGACTCTCTTTAATCCTCATTCCCTTCAGCTCCAGTGGTGCCTGGATTCCCGTCTTCAAACCTGCTTCTCTCTTCACCAAACCGGGAGAAGTCTCTTGCAACCTTCTGATGCCAGTGCCCACTCCCCAACACCCCGGATGTGTCCATTTCTGCTGGCGATCCTCCCTTCTCATGCCTCCCATCCTTTCTCCACCCTTTGCTGCCCTACCCTGTGTCTTGGAGGTGAATCTGCAAACAGCGTCACCCAGGTTCCCTTGCTTTATGGCTGTCAATTGGATTTGCCAAATGGGAGGAGCCAGGAGATGCTCAGAGGGTGGGAAGAGAGAGGTCAGGGTGTTTGTTCCCCTATCCTGCCCTCTGTCCTGCTGCAGACCCGACAGTTACTGTGCCCCCACAGCAGTAACTCTGTCTGCAGGCCCTTCTAGGGCAGCCAGCTTGCTCCAAGTTCCAGCAGCGCCATGCCTTCCCCTGGTCCCGTGGAATGGCGATGGCACCCTACTGTGCCATCCCTTCTTGATTCCCTTAACCCAGCAACACATCAGTGAAGAGTTTCTTTGTTGGAGGCTCTTCAGTTAAACCCTTTGCATGTGTCATATGTCTTGCTGGCATCGTAACAGCTACAGATTTCCTGTAGCTCAAGTTTTTCTCGTTGCTGGAGGGGACTAGAGTAGTGGTAACTCCTCACTAGATCAGGCCACTCTAGTTGTCAGATAATACACAAGCAGTATGTCCACTATCATAGGAAAGAATATGGTGGGGTAGGGATGGAGTCAGTTGCAGGGACTGGTAATAAGAAGAAGAAAGATCAGGCCTTCACTTAGAAACTTTGATCGGGAATCCTGGCACCCATGTTCTAGCCCTGAAATTCCCCACATGAATTTGAAGAAATTCTTAAAGATTAATGATTAAGATTAATTCTTAAGGTTAATCCTCTCTGTGTCTGTTTTCCAACTTTGGACCTATCCTCATTTAGCACCTATCACCTGGTATTAATATTATTTGTTTTTTATCTATCTCTCCCATTGGGCAGTGAAACAAAAAGCCAAATTTATTAATTTTTGGAACCCAGTACCTAGTGAAGTGTCTGGTTTAAAGTAGGTGTTTAGTAAATTTTTTTGAATGAATGGAAAGTTGATACCTCTGCTTAAATGGCCTCCAACACAGATTAGGATGTGGCACAATCCTAGATAGCTACAGGGTCCCTCAATCTCTCCCACAGCGCAGAAGGCAGTGAGGGCCCTGTCATTGTTTGGAGTGGGCCTCTGGAGTAAACTGCCTTGGTCACACCCTGCCTTGGTTCACATCCTCTGTAGCCTGGATCAAGCTTCTTAACGTCTCTGTGCCTCAGTATCTCAAACGTAAAAGGAGGATAATAATAGTACCTACTCAGTGGGCTGCTTTATGGATTTTGCACTTATATAGTAAGTGTAAAGCACTTAGCACAGACCCAGGCACATAATTATCAACCAAACATTATCAGTTGTTGTTGTTGTTGTTGTTGTTGTTAGTACATGGAGAAACCCTTGGCCATCCTACACATTTGCTAAGAAAATTATTATAAAACTGACCCTGTAAACTAAGCTATGCTAAGCCAATGTTAGAATAATAATGTTAAAGTTTTAAACAATCATTAAAGAATTTTAAAGGAATCTTTTAAAGAAATTGTGAAAATGGAATTAATGTAGTTGTTCTCAACTGGGGGAAGTTTTGTCTCCAAGGGACATTCGGCAATGTCTGGAGACACTTTTGATTGCCACAACTGGGGGATGCTACTGGCATTCAGTGAGCAGAGATCAGGGATGCTGCTAAATATTCTACAACCCCCACAAACAAAGAATTATCTGGCCAAAATGTCAGATAGTTCGGATATTTGGTTTGAATAGTGCCAACTTGGTTTGACTGCGTAAGTGGGACTCCCAAACACCCAGGACAGGGGCCCTGAGCCTTTATGTTACCCTGACTCCCTTGTCTGAAAAAAACAAAGTAAGGCCCTGTGCCCTGGCTGTGCTCATGCGGAACATTGTGCACTCTCCCTATGTGCTGGCTCCCAGCCCTGGAGGCAGCTTCCACACCAGGATAAGCTGCTTCCATCAGCATCCTCATGGGTAATGTATTTTTTAAATGTTTACAAAGTAACTGGGAAGGGTAAAAAATTAGGGAACAATTGAGAAAATATCCACTCGTGTCCATTTGTTCTTGGAAATCATGACCAGCATTAGAGCCACAAAGAGCAAGGTTGGCATTCCAAGTACCCAGTATATAACTGGGGACATTGAGCACCTGCTTCGCTGGCCACAACATGTTGTTTTTATACATTGTATTTGCCAAGGTCAGATTCTGTCATCATTGTCTTGTTAGATACTGTGGCATGGGTATTGCCCCCTAAAAGTTGTAGTCTCATAATTTCATTTCCTTAAAAATCATCTTATTAATATGTATTTAATGCCCACTTCGCTTATGGCTTCATTTCAGAGGTTGTTTTTTTGTTTGTTTGTTTGTTTCTCTAATTGATCCTTAGCTTTTACAGTTCTGGCAGGAAATCTCATTTTAGTAAGAGTTGAGTCAAATCTATTACCTTGAAAGTAATTCATCTGTTTACTCATTGATTCATTCCCTATTCACTGAGCCCTTTTATTAAAGTGAGTAGGATTACTGGACCCTACAGTATGTGTACAGCAGGCCCTGTGGTAAGCTTAAGGTTACAAAAATGAATACAACAGCTCACAACCTAGTTAGCGAAGACAGAATTATTTTTAAAACTGCCACATATCTTATGATTTAGAAATTCTGACATTCAGGAGTTAGCTAGAGAAATATCCACACATGTGTGCAGAGATGCAGATACAAATGTTCATTATAGCATCATTGGGCTAGAAAAAAATGGGAAACAACCCAAATATTCATCAATATAATAATTGCTGAGTAAAATGTGGTATATGCACACTATGGAATTTTATATAGTAGTTAACAGAATCTACTTCCATAGATAACAATACAGATAGATCTCTAAGACATACAGTCTTGGAGGGAAGTCCCTAGGGATACACGCAAAAATCAGAGCAGTGGTTACCTCTAGGCATGTGGCAAGGGAGGGAACATGGGTGAGGAATGGTGTTCAAAGAAGACCTTAACCTTTTTTTCCAACACCATTTATTGAAGAGACTTTCCTTTCCCCATTGTTTGTTCTTGGCACCTTTGTCGAAGTCAATTGACTGCAAATATGTGTATTTATTTCTGGGCTCTCTGTTCTGTCCCACTGGCCCAGAAGTCTGCTTTTATGTCAGTCAGTACTGTTTTTATTACTGTGGCTTTGTAATGTATTTTGAAGTCAGGAAGTGTGATGCCTCCAGCTTTGTTTTTCTTGCTCAAGATTGCTTTTGCTATTGGAGGACTTCTGTGGTTCCGTATGAATTTTAGGATTACTTTTTCTATTTCTGTGAAAAATGCCATTGGAATTTTGGTAGGAATTACACTGAAACTGTAGATTGCTTTGGGTCATATGGGTATTTTAACAATATTAATTCTTTCAATCCATGAACATGGGACATCTTTCCATTTATTTGTATCTTCTTCTATTTATTTTATCAATGTTTTATAGATTTCTGTGTACAGATCTTTCATCTCCTTGGTTAAATATATTCTAAGTATTTTTTTCTTTTCGATGCTACTGTAGATGGGATTGTTTTCTTAATTTCTTTTTCAGATAGCTCATTGTCAGTGTATGGAAATGCAACGGATTTTTTTATGTTGATTTTGTGCCCTGAAACTTTACAGATAGTTTTATTTTTTAAAGGATAGTATATTTTGATTATTCATTTTGCATTTAAAACTAATGAAAACCACAAATCATTGCAATTATAAGGCAAAGTGGTAGTATAAAAGAGAGAAGGCTCTGCTCTGCTTGGATGCATCAAGGAAGATTCCAGAAAAAAAAGAAACACATGAATTGGGTCTTTAAAGGGCCAGTAGGAGTCTGATAGGCTAAGTTATAGGGGAGGGGCATTACTACACACCAGGGGACAGCAAAGACACAGTCACCCTTGGACACTTCCACATGACCAGCCCATTCAGTGGAGAGGAGTGGATTGGGATGGGGGAGTGTAACACTGAGGGGGCAGACACGTCTTGGAGGTAAGGCTACACTTAAAAATGAATGCTTTTATATACCTTGCTAAGGAGTTTTGAACTTTCTCCTGAATGCAATGGAGAGCCTACAAATGAGAGATGACATAACCAGATGCTAAGTTTAGAAATTTCAGTCAAGTAGAGTGATTTTTCTCTCCTGACGCTGCAGAGGACAGCGGTGCTCATTACCCAGCCAATTTATGGCATCACATCAGACCATCACATGCCCACACTGGTTTTCCTTATATTGCTTAGAATGTATGGGCTCCCAATTATTATTTTTCATAAAGGCTTCCAAACATAAAGGAAACTGTGATATATAATAATAAAACATATACCCAATATGCAGATTTTAGTAATTTTTAAATTAAAGTACACCACACATGTGGAAGAGTGCACAAATATTTATAAGTAAGATTGATGCATATTTATAAAGTAAACACAACTAATTAACCACAAAGGAGATCAGATATAAAACATTACCAGCATTCCAAGAGGGTTTCTCATGACCCCTCCCAGAAATTGCACTCCCCAAAAGTAATCACTATTCCAACTTCATCAAGAATTGATTTTTGAGTATAATGTGAGGTAAGGATCAAAGTTGTGGGTTTGCTTTTTTTTTTCCAATTTGCTATCAAATTGGCCTGGCTTCATTTATTGAAAAGGGTATCATCACTCCCTATCCCTGCATGTCAGTGTCACCTGTGTTTCTGGGCTCTCCTTGGTTCCATTGTCTATTTGTATATCCTTGTACCCATATTATATTGTTGTAATATGTGTAACTTTATAATAATTCTTGATAGTACTATGAGTCATCCAACTCTGTCCTTCAAGATTGTCAGTGCTATTCTTAACCTATTGTATTTCTGTGTAAATTTTAAAATCAGATTCTTAGCTATCCCAAAATGCTACTGGAAGTTTTTACTTGGATTGTATTGAATTTATGGATCAACTTGGGGGACTAGTAGTATCTTTGCAATATTGAGTCTCCTAATCCATAAACTTGGTGTATACCTACAACTATTTTAGGACTTCTCAAACTTCTATTGGTAACACTTGGTAGTTTTCTGTTTAGAGATCTTTTGTTAGCTTTATTTCTATGTTTTAATTTTTTTATACTAATGAAAATAGTATTATATTTCAATTTTTATTTTATAATCATTTGCTGCTAGTATATAGAAATACAGTTGATTTTTAAATATTTACCTTCAAATCATTTTGGCTAAATATGTATATTAATCCTAATAGATTTTCTGAACATAATCATGTAGTGTGCAAATAATGACAGTCTTATTTATTATTTTCAATTTTTATATCCTTTTTTCTTTTTCATGCCTTATTACACTAGGTAATTCCTCTAATACAATGCTAAATAGAAGTGGTAATAACAGATATCCTTGTTTTGTTCTGATCTCCGGGTGAAAACCTTCAATATTTTAACACTTAATACATTGGCAGCAGGCTTTTTGTATTATAAGGAAGTTTCCACTTGATCTTAGTGTAATGTTTTTATTTTCAGTGAGTGTTGAGTATCATCAAATGCTTTTTGGGGCCTATACGGAAATGATCGTATGAGTTATCTCCTTCATTCTTTTAATGTAGTGAAATACATTGATTTCTAAGTGTTAAAGCCTTTTATTTCTGAAATAAATATTTAAAGTATATTATCTTTTTTCTATATTGCTGAACTCAATTTATTAATATTTTATTTTATTATTATTTCAATCCCAATGATATACATTGAGCTGTAACTTTCCTCTCTTGTAATGTTCATATTAATTCTAAGAGTTGGCCCATAGATTATCTTAGATTTTCTGAGTATGTCATCAAAACATCTGTGAATAATGACAATTTCATCCTTTCCCTTTCAACCTCCTACTCCTTTTTTTTGACTTATTACATTAGCTAAAACCTCCAGTACAATATTGAATAATAGATGATAGTGTGTATACATGTAATATTCATATTTTAGCCAGGAAAGATTCTAATGCTTTTATCACTGAGTGATGATTATCATAGTTTTTTAGTGAATACCATTTATCAGATTAGAGAAACTTCTTTCTCTTCTTAGTTTGGTGTTACTTTTTCAATGACTTAGTGTTTAAAAAGACAATTGGAATACTTTATGCATAGAAGACCATGTGTTTTTTCTTCATTAATCGGTTAATGCTATGTATGTCAATAATATATTTTTAAAACATATTCATATCTAAGGATGATTTTTAAAACGCCTTTTTGAATTTGATTCACTGCTGTTTTACTTATAAATTTTTCATCTAGTCTTATAAATCAGATTAGGTATTTAATTTTCTTTCCTTGTCATGCTCTTGTTACAGTTTTATTGGTTGGTAGCTATCTCTTATTTTAAAATTTTAAGATACACTCTATATAAAATAAGGATTATATTTTGCTTTGTGGTTTGGTCAAACACTGCTAAACTGATCTGGGCCTGAGTACTTCAGGTTGGGAGAGGGAAGATTTTGACTGATTAACTTGTGTTCATAATATTTTATTGATTCAGATATCCATTTTTTTCTTGAAATAATTTTGGTTATTTAGAATTTTTTTTTTGTAAATTGTTCATTTCATGTAAGTTTTCAAATTTATTGGCAGTTGATCATAGTTTTTTCTTATGATTTTTTAAAAATCTCTCCTGTATTTTAAAAAAGTAAATACACTTTTTAAATTGAGGCAAAATGTACATACAGTAAAATGCATGAAGTGTAGAATTAATTCATCTTTGGTAAATGTATGCACACATATAACCACCACCTCAATAAAGATATAGAATCTTTTCCATCAACTCAGAAAATTCAGTGTCCCATTTCATCAATGCCACCCACTCTTACCCCCATAGACAAACACTGTTCTAATTTTTATCACATAGTAATCTAAATTAGATGTCGACTATTCTTAAACTTCATATAAATGGAAAGACACAGTATGTACTCTTTTGTATCTTTCTTCTTTTGCTCAACATGATGTTTTTGTGATTCATCCTTGTTGTCGTGTGTACCAGTAGTTACTGCTGAGTAATATTTTATTGTGTTAATATAGCACAATTTGTTTATTCATTCTCCTGCTAATGGACATTTAGTTTGTTTCTATTTTGGACTATTACGAATAATGCCACTATAAACATTTTTGTACAAGTCTTTTTCAATTCTCTTGGTCAAATACCAGGATTTGATTACTAGGTTATGGGGTAGTGGTGTGTTCAACTTTATAAGAAATTTCCAAAATGTTTTTCAAAGTGGTTGTAGTATTTGACACTTCCTAATGTGTGAGAGTCCCAGTGCTCCATATCCTCTGCGACATTTGATGTTGATAGTCTTTTTAATTTTAAATTTAATAGTTTGAAATGGTTTCTCATTGTTATTTTAGTTTGCATTTACCGAATGACTAATGATATTAAATACATTTTCACGAGCATATTGGTCATTAATATATCTCCTTTTGTGAAGTGTCTGTTAAAGATTTTTGCCAAATTTTTTAATTGAGTTGTTTTATATATATGTGTGTACATATACATATACATATATATGTAATGTGATCTTTTGTCTTCATCTGTGGTGGCTTGCCTCTTCATTTTCTTAGCCATATATTTTGATGAGCAGGAGTTTTGTTTTTATTTTGGTGAAGTCCAATTTATCAATTATTGTTATGGTTAGTATATTCTGTGTCCTCTGTAAGAAATCTTTGCCTACTCCAAGGTCATAAAGATATTTTTCTATGTTTTCTTCTAGGAGTTTTATACTTTTAGCTTCCACCTTTTGGTCTATGATTTTTCTTGAATTAATTTGGGTGGGGGGTTTGAGATTCTTTCCATACATTTATTCAGTTGTTCCAGCATCATTTGTGGAAATACGTTATCCAGTGACGTCTTGGTACCTCCATGGAAAATCAATTGACCATGTATGTGTCAGTCCATTTCTGGACTCTCTATTCTGTTCCATTTGATTTCAGCTCATCTGTCAAATCATGGTAGCAAGACAAAGAATATAGTAGGCACCGGTTGGCCTAGCTTTATGCCAGATATTTTATGTTATGTGCTAGTTAATATATTATGTCCTGTAATCCTCACAGAAACTCTGGGGGGAAGGTTAAGCAGCTGCCATTTTACAGATGAGGAAACTGATGTTCAGAATGGCTAAGCAACTTGGCTAAGGTCACACAGCTGGTAAGTGATGAAACCAAGATTTAACTCCAGATCTATCTGCCTGCCAAGTCCCAAATTAACCTCTAGATTAATTTGACTTCTGGTTCTTGCTCTGCCACTAACTAGTTGTGGGATTAGGAATAATTAAATTTGCTTCTCTAGGTCTCAATTTCTTCATCTGTCAAATGAGTGGGTTGGGCTACATGATCTCTGAGTTCTTTTCTTCCTGAAATATTTCAGGATATGTTAAACACAGATTTAGTTTTCATTCTCATTAAACATTCCTTGGCATGACCAGAGCTCTTCTTTGGCCTTCAGAGAAGTTTCCCCAGAGTGTCATAGAGTAACATCCAGGAGGTCGGCCACTGGAAACATGTATCCAATCCGCGGCACTTGTAAGATATTTATGAGCCAATCTCTGCCCAACTTTTTGACTTCCTTTGTTTTTTGCTCAAAACCTTAATATAACCAAACATGATTAGAAATGCAAAATACCGACATGCAGTCTTTATAAAGAAGATAATTCGTCCAATTTGACCCTCTAAATGGAGAAGAGAAATGGCCAACTGGAAGGCCTAACCTGGGTCCCCTGGGGCAGGTACTACCAACCACTCTGGTTCCTTTTCAACTCATGGCCTGGAAAGATGAGGAATCCTGAAGTGGGAGCTCAACACCTTGTTCTCTGGGGAGAAAAGAAGAAACTGTTAAAGATGAGAAGCATATAATGAAGAAGACTAAAGAGAAAGGGAAAATTTAAGAGTCAGTGTATTGGAACTAGATAAAGGTGGCAGTTGCACAGCATTGTGAATATACTAAATGCCACTAGGTTGTACACTTTATAATAATTAAAATGGTAGTGGTGGGGGGAAGTCCATGTACACAGCCCTTAAAAGCTGTCTGTACAAAACAATGCTGAATGTGATGTTCTCCATTTATTCCCCAGTAAATTTTTGAAAAAAGAGATTAGACTTGGGCATACAGAGTAAAATTAAGTCCAAAATGTGAAAACTTATAAGTAGACAGCTTGGGCTTGATGCAAGGAACACTGTTTTACGAGTGAAATGTCTGAAGATGTCTAAAGACGAACCAGGTTCTCTTGGGGAGCAGTGAGTCTCCCATTGGTGGAATTAAACGCAGTGCACTTGGAGTTGAGAATGGGCTGGTGGGCTGAGGTGATTCTAAGGCTTTGCCAACTCCAACTCTGACTCACGTTACTTCTTATTTGAAAATTGTCCTGGCCTTTCACCTTACCTATAAGTACCTTCTTTAAATAGATAAGACATTAGTCCGTTAAGGAGTCAGGAAATCTAAGTAGTCAAAAAGTGTTGCCATTAGATGACAGTGAGTCAAATTTCCCAAGGGTTAGAAGGTTCAGAGTGGATCCTCTGATGCAAAGCCTAGGTTTGAAAATCATGTTAGAAATAGCAAGAGGAACAATTATTTCTGATAAGAACGATGATTGCTATTGATTCCAGTTATTTTTGCTGCAAACATCCCAAAACTTAGTAGTATAAAATGACAACCATGGATTCTGTGGGTCAGGAATTCAGGAAAGGCATAGTAGAGATGGCTCCTTCCTGCTCCACAATGTCTGGGGCCTCAGCTGAATACTTGACAGTCTGGAGCTGACTCCATGGCTAGGGGCTGGAATCATCTGGAGGCTCCTTCACTCACATGCCTCGTGCTTGGGCAGCGTCTGTCAAGAGGAGTGCCTACAGGTGGCTTCTCCAAGTGGCCTGGGCTTCCTCACTGAGTGGCATCTTCAGGTTAATCGGGATCCAAAATCACGTGTCCCAGCAGAAAAGGCGGGACACCTTTATGACCTCTCATGACCTAGTCTCAGAAGTCACACAGCATCACTTGGGCTGCATTCTATGGGTTACACGTGAGTCACAAGCCCACCCAGAGATTCTAGGGGGAGGGGACCTCAACCTCTTCCCCTCCGTGCGAGAGGGGTAAGGTCACAGTGCAAAAGAGCGTGCGGGATGGGAGATGTTTTCACAGCCACCTCTGGAAACGAGAATCTGCCACACTGTTAACATCCTTCTATAACATCATCAACATGTCCCTCACATCTCCCCAAACTCTGCCCTGTCTTCCTCCCACCGTTCCGAACCCGCTGGCTCCCCGCCCTCCTTACTGCACACGGCAGCGATGGCTTCTCTTTGCTTTCCTCTGCTGTCGCTGTAAGGAATTTCATCACAAGGCGCGCCGCTCCTTCTTCTTTCTTCCCTTTCTCCCTATTGCTCCTCCTCTCCCTTTCTTTGTTCCATTTATGAGTGAGGGAGGAAAAACTCTCAACTCTTAAACAGAGTGATAAAGGTCTGCGAGAGACACGCAAAGGAGAAGGAAGCCGGATGTTTCCACACCTGCTTAGAAAGAACTGGAGCCACAGCCATGAAGTCCTTCAGTGCGCTCAGGAGGCCTTTTTTAGGATCCTTAAAGTCCATCTCTGCCTTTCTGGGTACGTCAAATTTCCCTCGAGAACAAGGATTTACGATACATCAAAAACTCTATTTTATCATTTTTTATTCCAGTTAGAGTACAGCTTAAACAAGCTTTTGTGGTTTGGCCTGGGAATGCAGGATATACTCCAAGTTTTTAACTAGTGACTAACAAGTGAGCCTTAAGAACCCCGGGCCCTTGTAAGCTGGGGGTGGCCTGTGTAATGCCTCTGAGCTCCCTAGCATCAGGTAGCAACCTACTACTTGCTTAAGCACCTGGGCCAGGTGGAAGCCAGGACCAGGGAGGAAATCCTGAGATGAAAGAAGCCAACCACACTGTGCTAAGTATTGCATGTAGCCAGGTCTCAGATCTGTCTTCTGCCTCCGTGGCTTCTGCCCCTTCTGTTCCACTCACCACCCCCGTGACCTGCCGCTGCAGGGGAAGCTGAGAAAGCAGACGTCCCATCTTATTGGCCTGCCCTGATGAAATTTTACTTTTCAAAGCCCATTCTGGAGCAAACTCCAAACCCCATCAGATTTCTGAGAGTTTGTGTTCCGATTAGGGGATAAACAGGGTAGACCTCTGTTACTTAACTCAAATGAAGATCTGTATCTCAGCCCGGCTTCACCCAGAATGGGGGGAATGGTTGATCTGGGGGAAGATTAATGTGTGGAATAAATCCCATGACAGGATCTTGCAAGTACTTGCTCAGTTAAACATAGTGGTTATTGGATTGAACATGAAGGCAACTATAACTCTCACCAATTCATGCAAATGTGACACAGCTCTTGTGAGATTAGAGAAAAGGAAGAAAATAATTGTTCCTGGCATAGTGCCACAAGAAACAATCTCCAATTTTTCAATGAAATAAAAGCATAGAATCATTGGGCTTATTTCTTTAAGAAACAAACAGGGTCTTGTACTTAGGGGTACAAGAAAAAATAAGAACAATGTTAAAATCTCCTTTAGCACAGCTCCTGTCTGATGGCCATCTCTCATCACCAGGTAAGTACCTGCTCAGCCTTTAGTCTCAGAGAAGCCAAGAATTACTGCATTGATATTTCTCATCTTCATATTGCACAGTGAAGTCATTGATTGATTTTGTCAGCTTCTTAATTTGTAAATCACACATACCCCATCATTCTATATGTCCATTGCAGATAGGTGTTCTCCTGGGACCACACATTTCTCAATGCATTGCAGGTTTTTCCAAAAACAGTCTGCTGTGGAGACCTCCCTAAGTACTGCTCTATTCTCAGGGGTTTCTCATTAAAGGCCCATTTGTACAGGGGAATAATTTTCTAGTTGGAAAGCAATAGACACAACTTACATTTATTTTTAAAGAAAAAAAAAGTCAGCACTAATGGGTTTAGAGTCTCCTGCTGGGATGTTAGGCTACTGAATTATTCTCCTCCAAGCTATTTGTAGACCCATTAATTGAGAAATTAGAGAAATAAGGGCACATACGCATATGTAATTAAACTGCCCATTTCGCCTTTCTTTGCTAAAGCATTTTCCAAGGATGTTAATTGGCTGGCTAGTTTCTCTTTGCCTGGTAGATCTTGATAAGTTGTGCATTAAAGAAGCACTGCTCCCGCCCTTAAACTGTCAGGGGGCTTTTTCTTTCTTTAAGCAGATTTAGCACTTTGAAGAGTTAATGACAAATCTAAGGAATATTTCTGTGTGGTGTGCCTCTTGGCATATCGGATGCTAATGGCCCCCTCCTGCCTTTAAATGATAAAAATTTCCTATTGGATCTTTCTGGTTTGCCTGGGGCTGTGGGGAGGGGGATTTCCTGAGAACAGCCAACAGATGGCTGCTTTGTTTTCCTCCAGCCATTTATTTCCTTACTGTTTTGCTTTATAGGGAAACTATTTGATTTCGTGTCTGCAGGTCTCCTCCCAGTCCAGTGTCTGCTGTTCATCACCCCCAGCTGTCCTGGTGCCTCTGCAGATGCACTGTCCTTTTTATGAGCATTCTGGGAGAAATGTCCATCCGCGTCCTTGGCGTCTCTGTGTCTTTATCCGGCCTGACACATTCCTCTTGAGAATTAATTGTCCCTTTTCTCCTGACTTATTTCTGAGGAAGAAAATACATACATGCTTTCCTTTAGGAAAGAAAAGATTGCGAAATGGCAAAGTGGAAGAGAGAAATTGTGTCTGGCGCAGCTTTTAAACAGCCAGCGATGATGACTAGCAGCAGTCCTTTTATTGTTTTTTATATTGACAGTTTGCAGCAATCATTTATTGTCCCAGATTTTCTAGGACAGTCTCAATTTCAAATATTTTGCCCTGCTGTTGTATCTTCAAATAAATGTATTAAAACATGAGAAAGAGGGTGAAAAAAACACTCGTTTGTTGATGAATATATCCTGATTTTTAGATTCAAAGAAAAGATAACCAAGATGAGCATCTGAGTAAGCATGGATAGAGTTTAGTGTTAAAATTAAATGACACAGGGCCAAATCTAGCATATTTTTAAGGGGGGGTGTGTGTGTGTGTGAATAGGTGATTTTGCTGCATGGTAGAGACAAATAATGAGCAGGTCAATAAATAAATATAATTAGATATGTTGTGAAACTAAAAAAGAAAAAAGTGCAAGTTTTGGAACCAAATAGATGTGGTTTGGAGTCCTGGGAGCCTGGACTGGAATCCTGACCCTGCCATCTAGGAACAAACTCCCACCTAGTATGTCTGAGCCTCCGTCCAGTAGTAAATTAGAATAATAATATTCACCTAATAAGGTTCGTAAAGTCCCTGCAGGTGCCTAGCATATAGAGTTGCCCCAAAAAAGGCACATTCATGTTGGTATTTTTAGGAGTAATATAGCTGTGTTACCGTTAAAACAAGACTTTCAGAGGGGGCCAAAAGGAGGAAGCAGGTGAGAAAGGACAATCTACAGCACCTGGCAGGAAAGTTTTAATACTTCTTTCTTCACAGTGTCTTGTCTTAAACCAGATGAACCCAGGCTCCAGCCTCTGCCCAGACCTAGAGCCTAATGGCCCAGCCTGGAAGAACTGGGCACTGGAGTGACCCCAAGTCTTCCCTTGGATATCCCTCATCAAAGAAGCCGGGTCTTCTGTGTCCCCCTCTAATATAGATCCAGTGCTAGAGAATCATCAAGAAACTCTATGCTCTTCCAACCAGGAAGCCAGGGCCAGGGTGGTGAAGGTTGCTTGTTAAGTCCCTGCTTTTCTCCTTTTTATACCAGGGTCCCAACACATGAGTGAGGAGCATCTCACTGCTCCAAACCACCTCACTCACAGCTGCTTGAAACTGCCATTTCCAGATTCATTTGCGTGCACTAGGAAACTTGGCAGCAGTGGTTAGTCAATCGCTCTTGAGAGTAGGTTCCAGAAGAGGGTTCTGAGCCAGCTACAAGTAGGAATGTATTTGGTTCACCAGTGACTCTTAACACTCAGGTGCATTAGTCTTATCTGGTGGGCTTACTAAAAATGCAGAATGCTGTGATTCTACGCAGTAGCTTTTCCAACAACCTAGAAGAATAAGTTTCTCAATATATCTACTATTTGTTGACTAGTGTGTGTGCCAAGTCCAGTGCTAGGAGCTTCACAGACGTGATCCATTCTTGTCTGCCCTCAATCCTGTGAGGCAGCTCTCGTTAACACCAAATAGCTCAGGAAATCAAGGTTTGGACAGGTTAAGTCACTTGCTTAGGGTCACTCAGCTGGCCAGACTCTGTGGGTGAGTGACCCTAAAGCCCTGTTGTCACAGGCTACTCTTACCCACCACCTTCTGACCAGCTCCCCAAACTGTCTCTGCATGAACAGAACTGAATTTGTTCTGTACTTGAAAGGACCAAGTGCATGGTTCTAACTTTGTTTAGGAAACAAAGAATGAAAACTTAAACAACTCTTTGTAATTGTCCTTCTGAGTAATCTCGGGGCCTAAAAGGTCCCACTTTGCCTTGTAAAAGAACCATTACTAGGCATAAAAGAAGATCCACTTCCCCAGTGTTCTTACCCTCTGGTGAAAGAGTTTTTGCAGCCTTCTTTCCACATAGCTTCTGTCTCCAAAATAAAGATGTAACAGGACATCATTTCTGTACTCCTTTTAGGGTTTCTTCCTACATTTCAATAGTAATAATATCCCTTCGATATGATTTTACATCCTGTTAGTCTAAAGTGGATGTGAAACAGTTTGAACTGATGGGCTTTATTATTACTCTGATGTTTCTATTGTTTTCTATTTAATAAGAAACTTGTAACCACAGGCTCACAGACTACTCTTTGATTTCTACAATTTCCCAAGGGTGTTATTATGTTTTCAGGTGGTACTCCAAAAAAATAAATATTATTGTATCAGCCATTCTACTTAGCATGGGTTTTGGGTATTAAGAATTGAGCCCACAGACTGAAATCCCTTGTTAATTTCACTAGCAACAAAATGTGCATCCATTTAGCATAACATACCCAGGAGGAATCAGCATGGAGCAGAAATTTTTGTTTTCAATTACAAAGACCATGGGGAGGATAAGAATAATTTTGAGGAGCTATTAGGAGAATCTTTCAGATTTGCTTTGTAAAACTGGGGAACCCGACAAGGACATGTGGAAGTGGCAGACAACCCCTCCCCTTATCGAGGCTATGTCAATAATTTAAAAAATATTAAATTGGGAAGCAGTTGATGATCTATTTTCTAAAGTCTGGATAGCCATCATATATGATAATCCTAATGAAAGGTGCTATTTTTGTTGGGGAACAAGCTGTAGCATTGTTCTAGAACCTCCTTCTCAGTTCATAAAGCCAGAATGGCCTTCTAGAACCTCATTTTCAACAAATCATGTTCCATTCCCCCTAATCAGAGCATCTACATAGGACTGTGTTGGGTATTCCGGGCCTTGGGGGGCCTGGCTGAGGCAGAGTGAGGCTGAGTCCTCTCGCAGCCTGTACTCTGCCAGGGGGCTGCATCCGCCCGGGGGTGCCATATGCCACCAACGTTTACCTAGTCCTCTCTTTCCTGCTTACACCACATAATAAATGTGTCTGTTTTTACTAACAATAAAAAGACTCAGGAACAGGGATTGTTCCAAGAAATGAATCAAAGTGTGAAGTTTCTTACAGAAAATATGACTCAGTTTTAATTTATGTAGTTGGTTTTGAATAGTCAAATAAATGTCAACTATTATTTATAAAAATGCAAATAATTCCTCATGGTTTAAAAATTGAATTTTAAACCTCTAACAAATTAAATATAAACAATGAACGGAGAGGTATCTCGGGGAAGGGTAAAGCAGAACCTTTTTTTTTTAAATAAAAAAAGAGTAATGTTAAATTTTAAAAAGAGGTAACAGTAACTGACAAGGGAAAATGGGTAGTGATACTGAAAGACAGTGCTTAGCTTGTAAATGCCACAGGGATACCCAAAACCTTAAAGGGGGAGTGCTATGAAAAGCAAACTAGAAGCTGCCCTGCAGGGACTCAGCAACAGATCTCAACAAAAGCCCCTTCCACTCAAACCACTCCCGTATGCAGATAGATTCATACATTCATGTATTTGGAGGTCCTGCCATAGTGGCTTGCAACCTGGGCAATTTTGCTGGGGACATTTGGCAACGTCTGGAGATATTTTTGGTTGTCACTACTTGGGGGCACTACTGGCATTGAGTGAGTAGAGGTTAGGGATGCCGCTAAACACCCTATAATGTACAATACACCCCCCTACACACGCACACACCCCCAGCTCCATGACAAAGAATCATCCAATCCAAAATGTCAGTAGTGCTGAAGTCATCAGGAAACCTGATCTTTTAGGATTACATTCAACCCTGAGCAACAGAAAATCCTAATGCTGTAGTGACTTAAATAATTAAGTTTATTTATCTTGCATAATAAGTAATACAGAGGATGCCAACTAGGGCTTGTGTTGCAGCTCGGTGATGCCATCAAAGATCCACAACAACCAGATGATGTACATTTCATCTGGGCACATTACCAAAAGCAAATTGAGCTGGCTAGTAAGAAAAAACTGCCATCATGGCTATTGTATAGGCCAATGGCAAGGTTGGTCACATATGCACTTTTCCTTTTCCATGATGCTTCTGCCTCTAGCCTTTCCTAACTGCCTGGCAAAACTCTATCCTGTCACTTTGTACCCAAAGTAATCTCTTCTCTGGAGTCTTCCAGGCTATTCCCAGGCAGTGCTGATCCCTCTGAGCCAAATGCTTCAGTGTTTGGGGACAAGGAGAACCTCAGGGGCAGAAGGGGACACCAAAGGGAGAGAAATGGAGCTTTCCCCATAGGAACAGTAGCCAGTGAGTTGGACTTGTCTCTTTGCAGACAGATGGGAAGGTCACAGTAAGAAGCCGCGGACATCTGAGAACAGGATGAAGAGATGTCAGTGGAGAAAAGTAAATTAGAATTTTTTTTAATTGGGCAAGATTAAAGTAAAATCAATAGCAAATTCAAAAATACAGCATGAGGATTTTATAAATGGTTTCTGACAACCATAATATAACAAACAGTGGGTGGGAAAGAGAACATAAAAAGTAAACTCAAACTGCTGCTTGTTATTATCACAATACCAATGACGATAAAGATGTCAAAAATAATAACCATAAGGCAAAGTCTTTGAGTCAATCTCCAGTTCATTGGAGCCCATTGCAGAGAAGGATGCTGAGGTGACATCTGAGCTTGGGGGGAGGGTGGAGTGATATTTTAGTGATTAGTGATTAGTAAAATCTTCCATGGATGTGGAAGGGGAAATGGTGTTGGGTGAGACATATATTTTTCTAGCCATGACCTTGTCCATAAGTCCAGGTAAATAGGTTGGCCACAGAGACATTGGTCCTGAAGAGAGTGGGCATGTGGTGGTCTTATGACAGTGTGTGGACACTCCCTGAAATTCCCAAAAAAGTTCCAAGACTCAGCTTTTCCTGCCACAGAAAGTTGATGAGATTTATTTTAAGTTTCACCCTTGCACTGATCATTTGTACATTTGGTAGCCTCCAGGGGCAGCTGCTACTCCCAAAAAAATGCATAATCTTAAAGTGGATCATTATGTCAGTCTAATGAACCAGTCCTCTATATTGGAAGCCCTTTGGTCAATTTAAAAATGAAAACTTAGCAGTCACAAAAAAACTTCTGCTAAGCAATTCTTAAAAGACTTCTTAGTAGGGGATAGATCAGGATTTATCGAGTTCTAAAATGGTCTCCCTAATAATTTGATACTGTTTTATTTCTTCTTCTTTTATACTTCTGTTCTGATTTCCCTTGAAATAATATTTGTATCTCTCAGAAAACCCAATAAGACTGGAAGATTTATCCTATTTTTAAACACTTGGACTGTCCCTGAGATTTGTACTCTGTTGGTAAGGAATGCTACTTAATTCTATGTTCTAAAAAGCCCCTCAAATACAGTGGAAGCTCTCAGTAAATACTTAGTAATCAATTTTAGTGGCATTTGCACAGAATGATCAAAATGGCATGACTGTACTATTGCACATGCATTAAGTAAGATTAAAGTGATACATTTTAACCTGTTTTCAAACCTATTTAGAGAGTTTCCTTACAAGTTTGATTTAACAAGGCATGTGTTTTGAAAGAGGCTGAGGGAGAAAAAAAAGATCTGTACATAATGCCTCTAAGTGTGTCCTCCAATTGCTTTTCTATTTCAGGGGCATGTAGGGTGTACTTGAAAGGTCACTGATTAGTCTAGTTCCACATCAATAAATTAGTGTTTTGAAGCAGACAGAGGAAAATAACAGCCAATGGAGTTTTACCAATATAATAAAGTAAAGCAGGGAAACATGGTTTATAGATTATTTTCTCCGGCAGGATGCTTTCAAATCTGACAGAATGGCACCTTAATAGCCCACTGTGGACATGTTTCACTGGTCTCCGAACAGATTGATGTCTAGATAGGGTGTTTATTCTATATTAAAATGTAGATTGATCTGGCAAAATTTGGTACAAAATTGCATGGAATTAGCAGCATAGGATAGGATGTTATGCTGAAGACAGTGGAAATAGTCTGATGCTCCACACGTGTTTTAAAAGTCAAGCATCACCTGTTTTGGGGGGACAACATCAAGAAACAGTTTGATCACCTTCTAATCAGCCGGTCAGTGGGTTTGTGAAGTACAGCCCATAGGTGTGTCTATCATTCATGACTGCCTTCGCAACTAATCTAAATACGATGCATCTATGCGCTGCTTCCCCTACTTTTTTGTCCTCTTTCCATCTTGCACCAAACTGATGTGAGTCTAAGGTCCTCAATTTTATCATTTGGTGAATTCGGGTGGTTGCCCGCCCAATAGCCATTTTACCTTGCTAAGGAAACATTGGTTCAGGTGTTGATTGCCCATGTGTCTCAGAGGAACCTGGGCCTCACCCACCACCCCCTCCTCCTCTCACCCAGAGGAAGAACCTTGACTGACGTAAGCTGCTCAGGGGTGGTTCCATTCTCCTTCACTTTGGTTGGCTTAGGTATGGGCATGTGGCATAATTCTGGTCAATGAAATATGAGGTGAAGCCTGTGGAGATCTGAAAATATTCTCCTCACTTTTAAAAAGTTCACAAGACCTGTCCTTATCTTTTCTGGAAGTTGATGTCTGCATCAACAGGAGCGTTTACCTTGGGGCCATGAGAGCAGCCAGCCTGTGGGAAAAGCCAACACACTGAGGTAGCAGAGCAGAAAGAAGGAAAGGAACTGAATCCTTTATTATACCATTGAGAAGCTGAATTGACCAACCCTGCCCACCCAAGGCAGCTACTATCCTGATGGAGTGGACACTGTGGTGTGCACGGATTCCTTCTTCAGGACAGAGGCACTCATTGCCTCAGCTGCCAGAAATATTCCTTCTCCAGAAGTCACCTTTGGGAGCTGCTTCACTCCAGATATGTCCCCTCCCTACGGGAAGCCTGTATCCAACGACTGGTTTACACAAGGGTATGAAGGCCTGACCGCCTTGCTTCAGTGAGGACAACTCTAAAGCCCACCCCAGCTCTGGAGTTTCCTGCGGACCAGCCAAAGCCTTGTGACTGCATTACTGTCAACTTCTTCCTCTGCCCAATCCTGCTTCCCTCACTTCTTTGCATATATTGTTCATGAAAGCACTTGCCAGTAATACATTTTCTGCTTGCAAAACTTCACCTGAGTCTATTTCCAGTCTAACCCAGCATAAGACACTAAATTTTTCCAAGTAATCACTCCTTGCTTTTTAAAAATATTTAATATTTTTTCCACCTAAAAACACATGCATCCCTAAACACTGTATTTTACATTTGCCTGCCCCCTTCCCCGAAAGGACTTTACATAAACAGAGTCAGACACCAAATGTATTTTTTTTTCAACATTGTTTGTGAGATTTCATGATTTATTGTGTAATACTTACATTTCATTCACTTTAATTATGTTATAGTTAGTATTGTATTGTAGAAATTTACCACAATCTATTACTACATTATAATGTTGATGGGCATTTGGGTTTTTTATAGTTTTGGGGGCTATGATGAAACAATGTTGCTATGAAGAATCTTGTACATTTTTCCAATATACATATGCATGCATTTTTGTGGGGTGTATATCTAAGAATGGAATTGCTGGATCAAAGACTATGCATGGGTGCAGCTTTAGAATTCTGCCAACACTTTTCAAAAGTGGTTGTGTGTACTAATTTATACTTTAATAACGTATGAGAGTTCTTATTGCTCCATATTCCTGCCAGTACTTGGTATTGGTGGTCTTTAGTTTTGATCTGTCTGATGGGTGTGTAGAGGTATCTTTTCATGGTTTAGTTTGATTTCCCTTATTACTAATGAAGTTGAGACTTTTTCAAATATTTATTGACCATTTGGATATCCTCTTTAATAATGTATCTGTTCAAATCTCTTGGTTATATTTTTACTAAGTTATTTGTCCTCCCTTATTAAGCTTCAGGATTCTTTATATATTCTGGACATAGACCATTTGTTGGTTTTACATGTGGCACAAGCCACTGCTCTTAGTGGCTTAGGTTTTTCACTCTGTTAATCATGTACTATATTTTAGTGAAAAGAAGATCTTAGTTTTAACATAGTCAAAATTATCAATCTATTTCTTAGGTAGTGCTTTTGGGGTTCTGATTAAGAAATATTTGTCACTGCAATATTAAGAAGCTATTCTCCTATAGATGCTTTATTATTTTGTCTTTTACCTTGAGGTCTGCAGTATACCTGTAATTGTTTTTTGTGTACAGTCTGAAATCTTTTTTATTTTTTTCTACATGGATATCTAAATGTTCCAGCACCATTCACTGAAAAGGCCACCCTTTTCCAGCGGTCTCAGTAACACAGTTTTCCATAAATCAAGTGTCTGTACATGCATGGGTCTATAGTCTGTCCTAGAAGGTTGTTGGTTTATCCTTTCATTGGTACTAGATTGTGTTAACTGGTGTCACTCTGCATTCTTGATCTCACCAATTTCTTACCTCCCATGCATCTTTGAGAATTATGGTTTTGTCTCTAACCTTCCACCAAAAACACTCCACCAAAACCTCTCTGGTCAAGGCCTTAATGACTTCCATGATGCCAAACCAATGTTCCATTTTCCATCCTCATCTTACTCAACCTCTCTAAAGCACTTAACACACCTAACACACTTTCTCCTCTAGGATTCAAGGGAATCACACTCTTGTGGTCTTCCTCCTAAATAGTTGACTGTTTCTTCTGAATCCCCTTTGCTGAGTCATTCTCCTCATCCTACTCTCTAAATGTGAGAATCCCCGAAAGCTCAGTACTTGAACTTCTCCATCTATACTCACTCCTAGGTACTCTCATCCTGCCCCATGGCTTTAATTCCAGCTCTTTAGTAATTGTGCCCATGTTTATATCTCTAGCCCTCTCAACTTCCTCCTTGGTATCTCCATTTGGATGTCAAATAAGCATCTCAAACCTAAAATGTCCAAAACAAAATTACTGCCTTCCACCCTCTTCCCCAACCTAATCCTTCCTAGTGGCCCTCATCTCAGCAAATGGCACTATTCAATTAGTTTTTTAAGCCCCAAAGTTTGGTGTCATCCTTGCTAACAAATATATTCCAAGTTAAGTCACCTTTGCCACATCCATAGATGCCACCCTGATTTATGCACATCAGTTAAGAATGGCTGGAGTTGGAGAAAACTCAACAGCAGTAGCTTAAACCAGGGATTAGCAAACTAGGGCTCCCTGGCTAAATGTGGCCTTCCATCTGTTTTGGTAAATAGAGTTTATTGGAACACATCCATTCTCATTCTTTCATGTATTGTCTATGGCTGATTTTGTGCTACAATAGCAAAGTTGAGTAGTGGTGACAGAGACTATCTGGCCCACCAAACCTAAAATATTTGCTATCTGGCCCTTCACAGAAAAAATTTCTTGACTCCCTGGCTTTAGGGGGTCATTATTAGGCTCATGGAAAGGACATTCAGAGGTATATGATCTAGAATTGTTGCAGCAGCCCAATGATGTCCTGAAGAACACAAGATCTTCCTAGTTTTTTTTTCTTCTGCCATTCTTGGCTTATTGCCTCATGGTCACAAACTGACTACTGCACCTCCAGGCATCATGTCCACATTCCAGGAAGGAAGAAGGGAATAGGCTAAAGAACAAAAGAGGAAAAAAAATCCATGTTAACCTTGTCCATCATCCTTCTTACCAAGAAAGCAAAGATCTCCCCAAAGATTTGTCAGCAGACTACCACTTCTATCTCATTAGGCAGAGCCATGTTACACCTAGAGCTGCAAGGGCCACCAGGAAACCAAGCATTTGGCTCTCTGGCTTCTCCAGCAGATAAATGAGAGAGAGAAGAAGTGGAGAATCGGTGCTGGGTGAGCGAATGTGCAGGGTGTGCCGTATGAAGCCATTGCTGCTCTCTCCTGGACCACCTACTTGGTCTCCCTGCTTACACTCCTGCCCTTCATAGACTATTAGCCACACCAAAACCAGGCTGATGTTTCTCAAAACCAAGTCACATCCTGTCACTGTTTGCCCAAAATCCTCCAATGACTCCATCACATGTAGAATAAAATCCAAAGCCCTCTAGGATCTGACTCCTGCTCTTCTCCAGTCTCCTTCCTGCTTCTCCCTCCCTGGCCCACTCTCACCCACTCACAGACACAGTCCTGCCTCGGGGGCCCTGCATGTGCTCATCCTGCTCCCAGGTCCTCACGTGGCTTGCACGTGGCTTGTACTCTCACGTGAGAGTCACTTTATCCTGGTCTGTGATCAAATGCTGCCTCCTCAGAGAGGGCTTCCCTGCCATTTAAAACAGCACCCCTATCACTTTCCTCTCCTTATCTGTTTTATTTTTGTTCCTAGCCCTGATCAGTACCTGACATTATAATTGATGTTTATTTGCTTAGTTGGATATAGACTATGACACTACCACTGTATTTGTTTCATTGCTATAATTCTCAGATCCTAGAAGTGGGCCTTGGCACAAACTAGGACTAAAAATTGTTGAATGAATGAATGGATTCCCATCGCTACCAGTTTTGTCTACTTTAAAAACTTGTTCTTTCTGATTTTCACAAGGAAGCAGTATGATCTGAAAGTCTGGAACCTTACCTTGTTCCCCCTTTGTCTCTGGGTAATCCTGAGGATATTAATCTCTCTCAGGTCTCGGTTCATCATCTGAAAACCAGGGTTGGAGAGAGGGGTTGCTCTCTAAGGCAGTGCTAGTCCTCCTCAGTTCCTTGGGGAATGTCAGCAAAAGGACCTTCACCCAACCAGAGCTGGGGCAGAGGAGCTGTTCTATACATACCTCTCTGTGCCCAAGAGATTGGCTTTCCTCATTCTCTCTTTCAAGGCTTGTTTCTTTCACATAGATTTATTGCATGGCATGGAAGCAAGGTCATGAATCACTGCTCTTTCAAAGAACTTTTCATTCACCCTTCAATATAAACAGCCAGAGCCGTGATAGACTGTAAGCGCTGGGCATGTCCTCTCTTTCACGGTTGAGCTTTGTTGCTGCGCTGTGCCTCAGGCTGTTGTGCAGTCTCCCCATGTTCATGTCTTATGTGCTATCTGCACCTGGATTCTTCAAAGCTTCTTACGTATGCACAGCCATGCTGTGATTTGGGAAAAGGGCAGAGGACAATAGGCAGCCCTCTGAAATGTGGCGAGTCAACAACACCACGAGACCTCTGGAGGTAACCAGGTAGGGAGAGATCTCTGGGGACTATGTCTGAGTGTCACCTGCCCTGAGAGGAGGGAAAAGCCAGAGCTAGAGACTGGGCATGGCACAATCTGCCCCACTGAGGTCAGCAGAGAATATGCAAAGCTTGAACCTGCAGGAACAACGAGGTTCAAGCTGCCAGAAGAGGAAGAGGGAACTGCTCAATTTGGGGAACTAGTAGCACTTCCTCTAGCTCCTTTTGTGTAAATCTCCTGGAAAATGATGCTACCATGAGTGGCCAGTTGGAACTGACTCAGATCAAAAGGGCAGATGGAAAATCCCCCGCATCTCTGACTTACACTATTGATGGTTGGTGGATAGATTATGGAAGGTGGTTCTTCTCCCCCCATCCCTGACTCCAGCAACTGGCCAGAAAATTTACTTCTCATCAATGTGTGAGCAGTGGTCAAAGTATTTGTCATCATATAATGTGCCACAGAATGACTTCTATAGCATCACAACAAATTGAGGCAGAGATAGACAAGATTCCTAAGATTTGTTGTCATATTAGAGTTGACCTGAAAATCTCCAAAGTCATGTGTTTGTGATTCAGCTCACCTTAGCACATTTCAAGGCACAGATATTCACAATATACCCTATTTAAAACACACACTCACAGAGCCACTGTTAATATTATATTCTCCCTTGATTCATTCAATATCTACTGATAACTGTCATCAATACTTGCTGAGAACCTGCAGTGAAGCCTAATGCATCTCAGACTCTATTGAGTTTAAGATCATCTTTGAAAATATTGCTTTTCCATAACAAGAAGTGCACTCACTTAGAATAAAAGTAGATTCTCTATTCTGTTACACAAGTCATACATTGTCACATAAGAACAATATATTTTCCTGGGGTTAAGCCTGCCTTGTAGTGAATTCTTCCTCTGTATCAAGCGTTATTAGTCAACCATTCGTCCTGCTATTTCCAAGCCAAAATTAATATTTGTGTGCCAGTGGAATTCCTTATCTTGGTGATATTTTCCATCTGTGATTATTAGCAAACAGATTCTAAGCATATCTAGAGCAGGCATCCTGTAATCTACATTCTGCAAGGCACTGAGAATCAGTTCACAGACTTTTTGAAGCTGAAAGGAACCCTAGAGTCATGACCCCTTATTCTACAGATGATTAACAGACATGTAGAGTGACTTGTTCAAAGTCACCAGCCAAGGAATGGTTAGGTTAGTCCCAGTTTTCTGGTGTTTTACACCCCCATTGCCTTTGACTTTGGCACAGAAGAAATACTTTTTCAAAGTCTCAATGGATAAAAATGTGACATTGAAAATACTACCATAAACTTTCAGGAGGTAAAAAGTTCACAGCTTAATGTATTTGAATTCTTATTTAGGAAGAGATTTTATACAAAACCACGCAGCAATGATCTATTCCTCTATGAACACTCTACATTTCTCTGGGTGATATAAGTTATTTCCAATAATTAAAATAACTAAAAATTAGTCACCAGAGGTCTAGGCTACTTATTCATGTTAAAATTGTCAAGGACTTAAATTTCTAAAATGTAAATGAGAAAGACAAAGTTCTCTTTATTTGGTTTGTTGTTTGTAAATATATGAGAGATATATCCATATCTGCAAATAATATAGAGTTATCTTCAAATCTTGCAGTTGAGAAGAAGGAAAATAATATGTCTTGGAAATGGATCATGAAGGTAGCCTCAAAGTTCATGGATGTACATATGGGTGCAAGAAAAGCAGCATAAATCTGGAAGAAAAGTCTTTGCCTGATCCAAATTTGAGTTTCAGAAGATTTCTACATTTTAATTTAATGTCAATATAAAAGAATATTAGTAATGTAAAAGCTTTTGAAAGAAGACGATGTAATGAAAAGTTCCCTTCAAGGGGTACCTCATCTCTGGTATGGGCAAATGCCTAGAATGTAGAATGTACCAGTAAAGCCTATAATAAGTCCATAGATACCTGGGTTGAGCTCCAAAGCATGGAACTTTCAAAACTCAGAGCTTCTATTTCTGGACAAGTGAGAGGAACCAACTACACTTTCTAATTCTAGTGGTAGGTAGAGGAAGACAAGCTCTCTGAGTGTATCTTTTATCAAACCCAAACAAGTCATCTTCCCTCTTTGATAGCTTGGCAGACAAGTTCACCCATTCAGATGCAGCAAATTTGAATAAATCAAATCTAAAGTAAATCAAGCTTGTTTTGTTAGTCTCTGAAATGTGCTTTTACAAAGTGTCCTTTCTCCAACTCCTGAACACAAAACCATCCTCCTTCTCCTGCGTAAATCACTCTCCACGACAACGCCCCTCCTGTACACAGCACTTCAGGCTCACACAGGCTTCTTTTTTACTTTCACTCAAAATCAGAACTTGTAAACAGGTTTCTTCCGCCCTGTTCCATAATCCTTTTCTCATTTCACACAACTGTCAAAAGCAACAGAGGCCAGCGTGGTGGGAGGCAGCCACAGTAGGTGTATTGATAAAAGATGCCAGCGTCCTGGTTCCAACTGTGACACCCCTTTTCAATACATAAACTTCTCACCACACTGAAACGTTCATTATGCCATTCAGAAGTAGAGGTCTAGTGGGACAATTTGCTGTAAAGTGCCTCCGTGATTATAAAGAGAAAATCAGTCACTTATTCTGCGGGGATTGTTCATAAGACTGACAGACATGCTCAGTGTGGAGCCGAGAGGCTGCACCTGGTCAGGAAACTGCGAGATGGGACAAGGGTTCCTCTGTTGCTAATAATTATGCCTTGGGTTTAATCACCAACTTCATGCCTGACAAAATGGAAGCCAAAGACAGGGGAAGTGATGAAGCAATAGGTATTTAAATCATGGAACATTTTTCGTTCAATTAGTATGGTGATGAGGCGCTCCGTTTGTTAGGGATTCTAGCTGATGCCGACAGTATTTTAATTTAAGGTTAGTTGAAATGACGGCAGCAGAGTTTGAGAAGTGACATACTACAATGAATATGTCAGTTCCCTATAGGCTGGAGATAGACTTTTGATGGCTTGAATCATAGCTCAGAAAGCTGAAATTGAAAAAGAAAGTAATTTGCTGCCTAACTCGTGCTCGTTAATAGTTTCTTTTTCTTTTGGGGAGGTAGGAAAAGACAGACAGCCTAGAGGAAGGAAACAGACGACTCTAGTCTGTAAATGCCATTTGCATATCATTAATCAATTTAGGCAGCTGGATGGTCTGGGCCTATTACTTAGAATACTGTGTTAACCCAGCCCACTTGATACTAGCCTAATTGCTCCATTGTACAGAGAAGACACCAGGAAGTGATCGCATTGCTGCTCCGTCTTTGTGGTTGGCAACTCTAGACAATTTTTTTTTTTCAGCAAATTTGACAATGACACTCAATCACATCTCTCCCTGGGAGGCTGCTTCTTGCTGTTGTACTTTTAGCCAAAATTGCTTATGAAATGATCTTCTACTTTTCCTCTCTGTCCTTTCCACCATTTGCAAAACTCTACCCATTCCAAGAATCACTAATCTTCATCAATTGCAAAAATGGCATATGAAATCTCTGCAAGGAGGTCTCCTGTTTTGATGCCCACCCTGTCATCATTACTAATGGGACAGGCTTTTCCCAAGAACTCAGAAAAATCTCTCGAGGCAGGTTCTGTTGAGACACCACATTTATTGCCACAAAGTGGCAACAGAAAAGAAGCTTAATTAATTGAACAATTGGGAGCTCAGCTATTCAGTTTATCATCTCAAAGCAGATAGAAATAGGAAGAAGACAAGATTAAGTCTTGCTGGATAGGGATAAAAGGGCCAACTGCAGTCACCTCTTATTTAGCCACAAATGTGTGATCCATGCTGTGGCATCTTCTGGGGCAACATGTTAATTGCAAGCTGTGTTCTCCCTAGCTAGTGGCACATAGGTACCCTCTCCTATTATGTATGTATCTATCGGTGTGTGCTATGAGAATACTAAAGAGTAACTTAGTGTTAGCCCAAGTGCTTGGGGCCTGGGTATTCTGTATGCCTCTATTCTCATCCCCACGTGCAGTGTGTGGGATACACGAAGAGCTGGCCTTCAGAGGACCGAGGTTCTGCCATAACTAGCCGTGTGATCTTGGGCAAATATCTCTGCACTTCAGTTTTCTCATGGGTAAAACTAAATCAAAAGGTGAATCACTAAAGTTCCTTCTAGCTCTAACATTGCATGATTTTCTCATTTTTTTAAGCTGATGTGTATTGATTGAGCTAATAATGGGCCAGATACTGTGCTGTGTGCCTCCCAGGCCTTCCCACATTTGCTCCTCCCAACAGACCTCAGAAGCAGATACAGTTGTTCACCCCATTTGCAAATGAGGACACTGAGGCCTAGCGAGAGAAAGCTGACACCTAGACTGTGAGCTCTGAACGCCATGGCCTGACACATGTCTGCCACGTGCCTCACAAGAACTGGGCAACAGGTATTGCTTTTCCCTTCCTTCCTTCTTCCTCTCCCTTTTCTTTTCTTTGGTAATAATGTTATTGTTTTTATGAAAATAGTATTTGATTATTATTTAAAAATCAATCAATACATAAAAGCATGAATAATAAAACAGAAATGATCCACATCTTCATCACTCAGAAAAAAATTATTAGTATTAGGTAAGCATTATTCCAGATGCCTCATTGTATATGTGTACACCTAGCTGGAACTGGTTAGACACACAGACAGAAGATAGGGAAAATGGTGCAATTATTTCTAGAAATAAAGTGTATAAAATTATATTTTACTTGATTCTAATAATGAAAAAAACCTGAATTAACTAACTCTTCTGCAGGAGATATTATTTCCTAAAGAATCTCCCTAGGGTTATGAAAATAAGATTATGAAAAACATTTAGAGATTGGAGTTTTATCTGTATATTCTTCCTATTTCAATTTCAGACAGGATTAACTAATTCTCTGCTATGAAAGATGAGGAAAGAGGCACTTATTGCCACCTTCTGATTGCCATTGGTTATATTACTCTTTTTTTTTTTTTACTCCATCAAGATTTTTAACACTTATCGTCTGTGCTATACTCATAATTCCCAGGATTTGGAAATAACTCCATGACTCCAGGATTTGTAGTTCAGGTTCTAAGTTTAATTGGATTTAATGCTTGCTTGTCTTTTTACTACATGGTTTCTCCATTCCTGAATACTTTTGTTTTGATTCATGTTTTGGTCTTCTGGGGTTTACTATCAAGTAGATTTTTTAAGCAGGATTCAGAAATGCTGAATTCTTTAAATTTTTGTGTGCTTGAGGATATCTACTTGATGCTTTTATATATGTACAAACACTTGGCTGGATTTATTATTCTCGGGCCACAGATATTTTCCCCTCAGAGTTTTGTGGCCATTGCTTGCCGCATTGTCTCCAGATATTGTGACTGTGAGGAAGTCTGAGGCCTGCACCAGTTGTGCTCTTTGTGGGTAACTTATTTTTTCTAGGCCTGATACCTAAAGAATTCTCTCTTTATCCTTTGCTATAATAACTTAACACAATTATGTCTCCGTGCTGATAATATTCATCAATTTGTCCTGGGAAAGACAAGAGAACATTTTTTATTCTGCAGGTCCAATTCTTTCAGGCAAGGTAAGAGTATGCTTCTAGGACACGGTTTGGAACAGCAGTCCCCAACATTTTTGGCACCAGAGACTGGTTTCATTGAAGACAATATTTCCACAGACTGGGGTAGGGGGTGGGGGGTATGGTTTGGGGATGATTCAAGGGTATTACACTTATTGTGCACTTTATTACTATTATTATTACTTTGTAATATATAATGAAATAATTATACAACTCACCATAATGCAGAATCTAATGCCGCTGCTTATCTGACAGGAGGTGGAGCTTATGTGGCCATGTGAGCGATGGGGAGCGGCTGTAAATACAGATGAAGCTCCTGCTGCTCACCTCCTGCTGTGTGGCTAGGTTCCTAACAGGCCATGGACTGATACCTGTCTGCGCCCAGGGGTTGGGAACCTCAGGTTTGGAGGATACTAGATAGATTGTTTTCCCCAAATAAAAGCCTCCTCCCACAACCTTCTAACTAGAAACTAACATAACTTTATCTAAAGCCATATCTTGTTCACTGTTATTTCCTTATTGCTTAGCAGTGTCTGGCACACAATGGATACCCATAAAAATCTGGTAATGTGAAACACAGGATAAACTGAAGTGAGGAGGGCAGGGGAGAAGCGAGGATGAGGAGCTGGCCCTGGAAGAAAAGGCAAAAAGTTTCTACGTAAACTTCGCTCTCTCAACCCTGCATCGTCTGACGCAGTATCATTTAAACAGTCCTATACAATTTTAGTCCACTCAGGAAAGTCACGGGTGGAGTGAACCACTGTTAATGAGGTGGTGTGCCTGCCCTCTGGTATGGGGGTGATGGTAAAAAGGTTAAAAACCACTGGTTGGGGTCAAAGCCCTCAAACTCTTTCATCTTGGATGCTGATCTCTCAACTGGATTCCTGCTTGAGTCTCTCCCTGATCTGATCCATCTTTCCCACTGCCTTCAAGGTAATTTTTCTAAAAGAAACAAGTAAAACAAGTATTGATGGAGACAGACTGCAGTCTTAGATTCTTTATTATTTTCCTGCTGCTTTCTCCTAAGAAAGAAGCCAAGAAGCCCAGGTTCTTTGGAGGAAGATGCTCTCAAATCCTTTAGTCTAGAACACTGATGTCCTACTTGTCTTCCTGCTTTGAGTAATCCTCTGAGGATGAAGTTCCCAGCACAACACCCAATATGGTAAGTATAAAATAAATATTAGTTCCTGACCTCTCTCTCTCTGGATGTTGGTGTGTCACTGTCTGATCATATTGTATTGAAATTAATTCTTGAAAAGTCTGTCTCCCACTGGACTGTTAGCCTCTCTAGGCAAGATCTGTGTCTTACTCATCTTGGTGTCTGCAGCTCAGTTTCAGACACATTGTAGTTTCTCAATAAATGTTTGCTGGATTGAACTGAGCTCTTGCAGCCAGTGCTCTGGAAAGATATATAACTACTATTTATCCTCTTTCTTTGTGCACCCACTTTCTCTCCAATCCTAGATAATCTAAGGTGAAACAGAATGAGAAGAGCAGCAATTTGTAGAACTGCATATATCAAGACAAACTTCTTGTACTGCACAGAAACCCCAGCAGTGCCTGGTGGTGGGATACTTGTGGTTCCACCACTATCTTGCTGAGTGACCTGAGATGACTTCTCTTCTCTCTGGGTCTGATTCCTCACAGGTGTCTCCCACTCCTGCCCTGGGAGGTGATCTCACAACAGGTGTGATGTGGTTTCCATCGTAGCTCTTCAATCCTCAATGTCCCCATCCCACACCCTCCTTTCCCTACTCTCTTCAGGTCACTGGCAGCTGTGTTCTTCCCTCCATGTTCTCCACGGCGGTCCTTGTCTCCTCCCTTACAGTGAAAGCAGAGGCTCCTCTTACAAATACTGTTGCCTCTGCCTGGACTGACCAAGACAAATCGTCTCCAAAGACGACCACCAACAATTCCTCCCATCCCTCTACATGCAAGCTGCTCCTCCCACCAAAAGGCGGAGACGGCTTCCTTCCCCTTGAATCTAAGGTGGCTCATGACCTGCCTCGACCAGTAGAAAATGGCAGAAGAGATGCTCTGTGACTCTGGGCCTAGAATCTAAGAGGTCTTGCAGCTTTCATTTTTCCCTCTTGGGATCCAGCCTACCACGTAAAGAAGTTTGGGCTAGACAACTGCATGGCCAGAGACCATGGGGGAAGGGAAAGACAAAGAGAGAGAGAGATGGATTCAGCTACACTTTAGTCACGCCAGCCACCCCAGCAGAGGCACCAAATGTGTGAGTGAAGCCATCTTGCCAGGCAGGTGATGATAAAGGCCCTGTCTTTTGGGAAACCACGTTATCAAATAACAGTGAAGACCTAAACAAAGCTTCTGCCAGAGTCTAGCACACAGCATCCTCCACCCAGAGCACTGCAGAGCCTTGGTGTCTGTGTACCCCTAGCCCTCACTCGTTTCCACTCAACTTCCATGCTACCTCCAGAGTCATCTTCCCAAATGCAAATCTGATCTGGTTATTCTCCTACTGTAAATCCCATAGCATAATGTCCTCCCCAACCTCACCCCAACATTCTTCTCTTGTGTTTTCTCCAATCATTCTTAAACATCGGTAACCATATTACCCACTATCTCCTGCACAGGTGTGGGTTCTTTTCCAGCCTCCGTGCCTTTGCACATGCTGTGGTCTCTTCCCAGATTGTCCTTCTCTCCCCAGAACACATTTCAACATCCTTGCAAGGCTCAGTTCAAATCTCACTTCCTCTGCAAAGTCTTCTTACTCTCCCAAGCAGTATTGCATGTTCTTCTGCACCCATAGCACTTTGTATGCCACTCAATTATCATATATACAGTTTTATTTATCTCTCTTCAAATCTCAAGGTCACTTTTGTATTTTCCTCAAACCGACCTTCACCCTGACCACCTAGCACAATTTTTGACACAGGTTAGACCCTTTATAAATTCTTCCAGAATACAGAAGTATATTTTTTTCTTTACTCACATGCCTGGCTTGCTGGAGGAATACAGAATCTACAAATCTAAAGGCTTATCCCCTCCTTACAGTGGAAAGCCTGGTGTGTTCAAGTTTTTAATAATAATTTTTCTCAAAAAACCTTAATTTATTCAGGAAGAGATGTTTCAATTCCCAAGGCCATTCCCTACTGCAAACGTCTAACATGCCATTTGTGAAGCTGGAACAAATGCATTATATCTCTTTGATTTTCTGGCAAAAATTCTACCATGCGGTACAGACTTCCTGTTTCTCCCATGTGTTTTCATGACAGCCCCAGTAGGAAGCAGCCTGTGCCTTTGGGCTCGTGTGTTTCCATCTCTGTCTTCAGGGCTATGCCTGCTTCATAGAGTGCACAGCAGTGACTTTAAGAAATTTGAAGGCTTTCTGAGGCTTCCATTTTTCCTCTGCTCTGAAAGGTGCATTTGATTAATTATAGCATAAAATTCAAAGATTTGAACACACTTCGAATGCAGTAATGAGGTGCATGATACACCATGCCATTGTACTGCCTGTTTCAAAAGATATTTCACTGCCTTTACGTGACATGGATTACCCTTTTGTCACATTACCAGCCTCAAGAAGATACATTTAAGGATTACCAAAAAAAGGTTTGATGACATGAAATCAGAAACTCCTGCTACACCCTTGTGCAGCTCCACTGGCAGGAGCAACAGGACACCTCCCAAAAGGGTAAACTACCCTACAGTTATGACAGTCACACGGAGTGTGCAGGGAGTGGCCAAGAGAAATTCACAGAGTGCAGACTCCTGCTGCCCTTCACCCTCGGAGGAGGTTGTGCACAGGGTACAGATTGTAAATGCTCAGCAGTATATGAGCCTTCTGAAAATGTGTTTCTTTGCTTTCCAGTATCTGCTAAGCCTGTGCTAGGCTCCAAAACAGGACTTGGATAAGTCAGAATAAGTCTGCAAGGAATCGGATAATGAACAGACAATTAAATTTCAGGGAGTAATTTCTACTGGACATCCAGGGTTTGCTTTCCATCCAAAGAGAGATAAAATGATATCTTTAAATAAATTATAATTATAATCCACCCTCTACCAAACCAATTGGCTCATTTCTTCAGGCACCTTGTCATTAAACCATTCACAGCATTTTCTTATTGTTACTAACATCATAGCTTACTCTGATAATATTATTTGACAACATAAGCCAGAGTTTACTCTGGATTAGCACCACAGATAATGAATGTAAAGACCAGTAAACCAACCAAGTCACTGACCCCTCAATCCAAAGGAAATGTCCTAACAAACACCTAAGTTAGCATACTTAGGGTACAGCACATTAGCTTTAAGCTGGTGGTTTGAAACCAGCCAAGATGTGGGACAATACAGTATAGACAAAGCACAGGCTTCAGAGAAAGAGTTTGACATTAGTCTGCTAACGTGGCGGCGGGGAGGTAGGGGGATGGTGGTAATTAAAAAGCTCAGTTTCCTCATATGTAAGAAGCATGTTAATAATAGCTACTTTCTTGAGTCACTGTGAATATTCAATGAGGAAACTATGCAAATACACAGCCTAGGGTCTAGCATATCATAAGCACTGGATAAATGAACTATCTGATTATTTTCGTAAGGTAGAAGAAAAAATATATAGAAAAATGTAAAAAAATCAGGATAAATAGAAAGCACAAAATAAAATGGTAGGGAAAAAATTCCAAATGTATCATTAATCAATAATGAAATGAGTTCCAATTCCAGATAAGATGAAATAACAGGGACTAGATTTACCCTCCCACCTGAAACAACCAAAAAGCTTGACAAAATAAAAGAAACAATGGTTTTTAAGACACAGGATACTGGTAATGAAAGAGTGATCCCCAAGAGATGGGAAACAGATGAGGTGAGTCCTAAGATTACCTCAGCTTACTGCCTTCAGAGAGTATCCAGGCAGCGGCACAGAGAGAGGAAAGCAGGTGGAGCCCGGTGGGCTCCCTCAACCTGGGAGGAGTTGGGCATCAAGGGAAATAAAGGCAGCTGGAGCTTGCAGGACAGAGTACTGGAGAGGACACAGCTGCACAAAGTGAGAATTCCAGAGGTCTACAGAGCATGCTTCTTGAATATTCAGGAGAGCACTGATGAGTGTGTGCATATGAGGAAACCTTTCAAAGCTACAAGGACAAAACCACCCTAAAGGATTAGAGAGAACAGTACCCAGGGCTCACATTGGGCCAGGAATAGTGCCTGTTTTAACCAGCCAGACTGGAAAACCTCACAATTCACAGGGAACTGGATGTAGTACTCAGAAGGCCCAGGGCCATGCCTCAGTCATGGGAAAGATCAGTCCTGGACTAAATGCTATGCCACCTAGAAATCTGAAAAGCAAAACTAAAAAGGATCCTACTGTTTCCCAGTAACTGAACTGCACGCAAGCACAAAGCTCAAGAACGTTTATAGCAATGCAAAACACACAGCACCCAACAAGGTAAAATTCACAATATCTGGCATCCAATAAAAAATAATCAGACATGCAAAGAAGCAGAATATATGGCCTATCATAAGGAGAAAAATCTATCTTCTTTAAAGAACTGATACAGATGTTAGAATTAGGAATGATAGCCAAAAACAGTTAAGATGGTATTCAATATGCTAAAAATGTTAAATAGAGACATAGAAACTATAAGAAAATCCCACATAGAACTTGTAGTGATGAAAACTACAATATCTGAGATTTTTTAAAAAATATGCTGCATTAGATTAACAGCAGATTAAACATTTCGAAAGAAAGATTAGTGAACTTTAAGACACAGCAATAGGAACTGTTCAAAATGAAAGACACAGAAAAAAAGTTTTGTTTTTTTTTAAGAAAAGAGAGGAGCACCAGTGACCTCAGGAACAGTTTCAAGAAGCCTAATATAAGTGCAATCGGATTCCTCAAAGGAGCCGAGCACAGAGGAGAATAAAGTAAAGACATTTAAAGAAATAATAGTTGGAAAATTTTCAAATTTGATGAAAACTATAAAATCTTAGACCTAGGGATCTCAATGAATCCCTAGCATAAGAAATATGAAAAAAATTCCAGGAAGGCACTTTGTAACCAAATTGCTCAAAACCAGACATAAAGAGAAGTTTTAGAATCATTCAGAGAAAAAAAGACACATTATGAACAGAGAAACAGCAATAAAGATGACAGCAGATTTCTCTTCAAAGAAATATAAATCAGAAGATATTGGAGCAATATTTTTAAAATACGGAAAGGAGAAAAGAAACTGCAAACATATGTCTATACTTAGCAAGAATATCTTTTAAAAAATGAAGGCAAAATAAAGACTTTTTCAGACATACTATATCTGAAATAATTAATCTCTAGCAGCCCTGCACTATAAGTTATGTTAAAAAAAAGTCCTTTAAGCAGAAGGAAAATGAGACAAGATTGAAATATGTATCTACACAAAAGAATGAAAAGCATTAAAAATGGTTAACATGTGGGTAATTTTTCTTATTTAAAATTCTTTAAAAGGTAATTGATTATTTGAATAAAAATAATTACAATGTATTGTGGAATTTATGGCATGTGCAAAATAAAGTCTATAACATAGCATAAAAACTAGAAAAGGAAAAACAGAAGTACAGAAGTATACAATTTTAGGGTTTTTATACTCTATGTGAAGTGGTGTTGTAGTTTGAAGATTGATTGTGACAAGTTAATGATGCACAACCTAAACTCTAAAGCAACCAGAGTTATATCAAATAAGCCAACAAAGGAGATGAAAGGAAATCTTTAATTAAAAACACTCAATCCAAAAGAAGTCATAAAGAGGAGAAAGAGAACCAAGGAGAGATGGGACAAATAGAAAACAAATAGCAAAGTGATAGATTTAAATCTAACTATATCAAAACCCCATTAAATGTTAATGGTTAAAACACTCCAAATAAAAGACACAGATTGTCAGATTGGATAACAAAGGAAGACTTTACTATATGCCACCTACAAGAATTACACTTTATTTTTGTCCCGTTTATTTTTTATTTGTATATATTCGTGGGATATAAGTGCAATTTTGCTACGTTGATATAGTGCACTGTAGTACATATATCACTGAAGCAATACACATTGTACCCACCAAGCAACCTTCCTTTATCCAACCGCCCTCCCTCCCCTCCAAGTCTCCATTGTCCATCATTCCACACTCTGCTTCCATGTGTATACATTGTTTAGCTCCCACTTATAAGTGAGAACATGTGGTATTTGTCTTTCTGTGTCTGAGTTGTTTAAGATGATGGCCTCTAGTTCCATCCATGTTACTGCAAAAGACATGATTTCATTCTTTTTTTACATCTGTATAGTATTCCATTGTGTATATATATCACATTTTCTTTATCCAGTCCTTTGTTGATGGGCACTTAGTTGATTCCATATCTTTGCTATTATGAATAATGCTATGATAAACACAAGAGTGTAAGTATCTTTTTTTATATATTGATTTATTTTCCTTTGGGTAGATACTCAGAAGTGGGATTAGTAGTTCTATTTTTAGTTCTTTGAGAAATCTCCATACTGTTTTCCATAGAGGTTGCACTAATATACATATCCACCAATAATGTGTAAGAGTTCCCTTTTCTCCACGTTGTTGCCAATATCTTTTTTTTTGTCTTTTTAATAATAGCCATTCTGATTGGTGTAAGATGACATCTCATTGTGCTTTTAATTTGCATTTCTCTGATGATTAGTGATGTTGAACATTTTTTCATATGCTTTTTGGCCATTTATTTGTCTTCTTTTGAAAAATGTCTATTCATGTCCTTAGCCCACTTTTTAATGGGGTTAATTGGGGTTTTTTTGGTTGTTGAGTTGTTTGAGTTCCTTGTAAATTCTGGATATTAGTCCCCTGTCAGGTGTATAGTTTGCAAATATTTTCTCCCATTCTGCAGGTTGTCTGTTCACATCATTGATTATTTCTTTTGATGTGCAAAAGCTTTAGCCGGCAACAAGAGAGGGTGGAACCCCTTCCGGGCAAGCAGCTTGGGCAAGAAACTGTGTGGAGTACAGTCTGCTTGTGTTTTGATCTCACAGCAGCGGGTTGGAGAGTGGTGGATATTGTCCTAGATATGCCTAGGAGAGCCTGGTTTCCTTGTCCCTCCTCAGCCTGGTGGTGGCTGCAGCTATATCAGCCCAAACTCAGCCCAAGAGTAGACTGCAGCCCAGAATTAAACTCTCAAAATGGCAACTTGGGACTGTGACCAGAGAAGATGGGGCCCCTTCCAGGAAAGCAGCATGGCCAAGAAGCTGTGGGGAGTGTGATCCACTCACATCTCAGTCTCAACAGCAGCCTGCACCATGGTGGTAGGGACCTTCCTAGGGTTGTGTGGGAGCCCCCAATCTCCCCTCTCCCTCCTCAGATCAGTGCAGCAGCAGCTGCTTCTGTAGATTCCCAGTATCTAGGCGCTCAGAAGGGTGCCCAGGTGAAGCTGCCCTAGGCTTGGATGCCTGTGCGATTCTGTGTGGGTCTTCTTTCTGGAGCAACATCTCTGTGCAATCTCTAGGCAGCTCCCTATGTTAGGCCTAAAGCCCACATGAGTTGAGGGGTTCTCCTGTAGCTCAGACTGTAAAAGCCCATTTCAGAGTATGACACCCTGGGGGTTTCTCTCTTACAGTTTCCCTGAGTCCAAGAGCTTCTCCTAGCTCTCAGCCAGTGTCTGGCCAGTTAAGTTGCCTTGAACCCTCTCCTTACTTACTTTTGGGGCTTCTCCTCACTTCTCTGGTGAATCCTAGCATTTTCTCCTAGACAATCTGTTCAAAATGTGAGTACCTACTTACTATTCTGGTTCCTCACCATGAAGGAAGTACATACTACCTATGTCTAGTCAGCCAAAGAGCACTTTAAATAAAAAGATACAAATAGGTTAAAGAGAAAAAGGATGGGAAAATGTGCTACATCAATCAAAAGAAAATGTGGAGTGACCATTAATATTAGACAAAGTATATTTCAGAGCAAAGCATATTACCAGAGACAAGGTAGGTCATTTCATCATAATGAGGTTAATTCAACAAGAGAACATAACCATACTTAATATTTATGCACCTAATAATGGAGCTTCAAAATGCATAGAGCAAACTGATGGAACTACAATGAGAAACAGAAAAATCCACAATTATAGTTAAAGATTTTAATACTTACTTGACATTTACAGAACATTCCACCCAAAAACAACAAAATACATGTTATTTTCCCTTGTACAAGGAACATTATCAAGATAGACTATAAAACAGCTATCAGTAAATTTAAAAGCATTAAATTCATATACAGTATGTTCTCTGACCAAATGGAATTAAATTAAGAACTTCATAGCAATACATATAAATCAACTAATCTTTCCAATTAAAACACTAGGATTATCATATTTGGTATGTGTGTGCGTGCACACAAATATGACTACGTACTGTTTTTACAAGTGATAGATCTAATAAATACAGGCTTAGAAAAGTTGAAAATCAAAAAACTGAAACATATATATGAGGTTAAAAAAAAGATCTTATGGCTACTTTCAAAAATAATAAAGATACTTTGAAACAAAAAGCATTATAAAGTCACTATATAATGAAAATATTTTTAGTTCACCAAAAAGATAAAACAATTTTAAGCTTTACACAACCAAAAAGAAAATATAGAACTCTCTAAGAATTGACAGAAAAGGCCCCTCCTGGAACTGATAAGTGATTGTAGCAAAGGTGCAGGATACGAGGTTAATGTACAAAAGTGAATTGCTGTCCAATATACCAGCAATGAATTTGAAATTAAAAACACAAAACACAGTATCATTTACATCAGTACCAAAAAAATGAAGTGCTTAGGAATAAAGATGACAAAATATGTGCAATATCTATATGAGGAAAATTATAAAACTCTGATGAAAGAAATCAGAAATCTAAATACATGGAGAGATATTTCATGTTCATAGATAGGAAAACTCAATATTGTTAAGATGTCAGTTCTTTCCAGCTTCATCTATAGATTCAATGCAATCCAAGTTGAAATCCCACCAAGTTATCTTATGAATATTAATAAACTGATTCTATAGCTTATATGGAAAGGCAGAAGACCCAGAGTAGTCAATACAATACAGAAGAAGAAGAACCAAGTTGGAGGACTGAGAGTAAATTTCGAGACTTACTGTAAAGCCACAATAATTAAGACAGTGTGGTATTGGTGAAAGAATAGACAAATAAATCAGTGGAACAGAATTGAGAGTCCAGAAACAGAAGTACATGAATACAGTAAACTGATCTTTGACACAGGAGCAAAGGCAACTCAATGGAGAAAACATAGTCTTTTCAACAAATGGTGCCAGAACAACTGGATATCCATATGCCAAAAAAATGAATCTAGACACTGACCTTACATCTTACACTAAAATTAATTCAAAATGGATCACAGAGCTAAATTTAAAATGCAAAATTATAAAAGTTCTAAAAAATAACATAGAAAATCTAGGTGTCCTTGGGTTTGGTGGTAAGTTTTTAGATATAACATCAAAAGCACAATCCATGAAAGAAAAATTAATTTGGACTTCATTAAAATTTAAAACTTCTGTTCCACAAAAGACATTGTTAAGACAACGAAAAGATAAGTCACAGACTGGGAGAAAATATTTACAAAATGCATATCTAATAAAGGACTTGTGTCCAAAATATACAAAGAACTCTTAAAACTCAACAATAAGAAAATGAACAACCCAATTTAAAAAATGGGCAAAAGATCTATACAGACACCTTATCAAAGAAAATATACAGATGGCAATACGCATATGAAAAGATTCTCAACATATTATAATATGTCATTAGGGAATTTCAAATTTAAGCATCAATGAGATACTGCTACACACTTATTAGATGGGTAAAATTCAAAAAACACCGACAATAACAAATGCTGTCGAGGACGTGGAGCAACAGCAACTCTCATTCATTGCTGGTGGGAATGCAAAGTGGTACACCCACTTTGGAAGACAGTTTGGCAGTTTCTTACAAAGCTGAACATAGTCTTCCCATATGATCCAGCAATTATATTCCTAGTTGTTTACCCAAATGGGTTGAAAGTTATGCCCACACAAAGAACTGCACACAAATATTTATTGCAGCTTTGTTCATAATTTCTGAAAACTAGAAGCAACCAAGGTGCCTTTCAGTAGGTGAATGAATAAACAAACTGTGGTACATCCATGCAATGGAATATTATCCAATGATAAAAAGAAATGAGCTATCAAGCCACACACACACACACACACACACACATGAAGGAACCCAAATGCATATTGCTTCATGAAAGGAGCCAGTCTAAAAGGCTACATACTATATGATTCCAACTATATAACATTCTATAAAAGGCAAAACTATAGAATCCACAAAAAAATCAGTGGTTGCTAACTAGGAGTTTGGAGGGGGAAGGGATGAATAGGTGGAGCACAGGAGATTTTTAGGATAGTGAAACCATTGTGTATGATACTGCAGTGGTGGATACATGACATTACACATTTTTCAAAACCCATAGAATTGTACAAGACAAAGAGTAACCCTACTGTAAGCTATAGACTTTAGTTAATATAACGTATCAGTATTAGTTCATCAATTGTAACAAATGTACCACACTAATGCAGGATGTTAATAATAGGGAAACTGTGAGCAGGGGAGACCGGGCTTTATGAGAACTCTGTGTTATCTGCTCAATTTTCTGTAAACCTAAAACTTCGGTAAAAAATAAAGTCTATTAATTTGAAAATATAGCTTCAAATTACAGAAATAAAAATTTTCATGTTTATGAAGAAAACTGATAAATCGACTAATGTACTGAAGAATTCTAACATACCTCTCACAATAATAGATTATGCAGACAAAAACTCACTGTCTATCCAATATTTGACCTACCCAATTAACCCTTGTTTTGTGTGACATATTTCAAACATTACACTCAACAATAGGAGAATTCACATTCTTTCCAAACAAAGACACATTTATAAAAAAAAAAATTGACCTCACACTACTCCATAAAGCAAGTCTCAAGTAGTTTCAAAGTACTGGTATCGTTAGGGTCATTTTAAGTTGGAAATCAATAATCAAAAGATGCCTTTAAAAGCTCATGCTCTTGGAAATCTGAAAGCATATTTCTAAGTATTAATAACTCTCAGGTCAAAGAAGAAATAAACATGGAAATTATAATGATGTCAAAACTTGTTAAATACAACGAAAGCATCAGTTAGAAGATAAATTATGGTAATAAATGTTTATATTAGAAAAGATGAAAGCCTGGAAATTAAAGAGCTAACTATCCAATTTAAGAAACATTTTAAAAAGACAACAAGTACTATAGAAGCAAGTAAAGAGGGAAATAAAGATAAGGACAGAAGTTACAAAGTTGGAAAGGAAAGATAACATAGAGGATCAATAGAGTCAAAAGTCAGTACTTTCCAAAAGACTGATAAACTCAACAGCTCCCTGGCAATATAGATTTAAAAATATGCCAGAAGCAAAAGAAGGAATGAAGGGGTGTTTCAGATACTTAAAAGTTTATGAGAGAAAATTATACACATCCTTATGTCAATAAAATTAAAAACACAGATGTAATAGATAAATTCCTAGAGTGTGTCTTGCTAAATTTGACCCAAGAAGAAAGAGAAAACCTAAATAATTTTATGCCTATTGAAGTAATTAAATCAACAGTTTGAAATCTTCCCACAAATATCAGGATAGTGATTATCTCTAGGGGTGGGGAAAGTGGGGGAATGGATGAGGGGTAGGACACAGACAGCTTCACAGGTAACCTTAATGTCCTATTTATTAAGCAGAGTTACAAAATATCAGTATTCATTTCACTATTATTCTTACTATTTTGCATATATTTTAGAGATAGTATTTGATTGCATTATATTTTTAAAGAATATGTATGCTAACTCAGAAGTTGTGTTTTAAACCTACCTTTCTATAAGATAGTCTAATATATATGTCAGCCTTTAAGACTCTGACCAAGGCACTTTCTAATATTAAAAGTATTAGAAGGAACCAGGCACAGTGGCTCACGCCTATAATCCCAGGACTTTGGGAGGCTGAGGCAGGAAGATCGCTTGAGGCCAAAAGATTGAGACCAGCCTGAGCAATATAGTAAGACCTGTCTCTACCAAAAAAAATTTTAAATTAGTCAGGTATGATGGTGAGCACCTGTAGTCCCACCTAGTGGGGAGGCTGAGGCAGGAGGATCACTTGAGCCCAGGAGTTTGAGGTTGCAGTGAACTGTGATGATGCCACTGCGCTCTAGCCTAGGCAACAGAGTGAGACCCTGTATCCACAAAAATAGGAAAATTAGCTGGGCATGGTGGCACATGCTTGTAGTCCCAGCAACTCAGGAGGCTGAGGCAGGAGGATTGCTTGAGCCTAGGAGTTCAAGGTTACAGTGAGCTATGATCAGGCACCACGGCTCTCCAACCTGGGTGACAGAGTGAGGCCCTGTCTCAAAAAAAAAAAAAAATTTATAAAGGACTCATGTGAATTGAAGAAATTACAAAGGGTCATCCTTGAAACTGAAACTATGACATAGTCAGAACTGCTCTACCATATTAATAACATGATATTACACATACGTACATACAAGGTTGCGTGGAATGAATCCCCAATATTGTCACACTTTAATTTCATGTAGTTTTAGAAAATACCAATTAGTTTAACAGTCAAGAATATTTAGTGAGGCCCTACTAGATCACAATAAATTATTAGTCTATTTAATAGATATTAGTCTAATAAAAATATTAAAACAAGTACCATACATGTGGTTTTCTGGGCTCTGTATCCAAAAGTAGAATTGCTGGGCCAAAGGAAATATAAGTTCTTAATTTGATTAGATTTGTCAAATTGTTCTCTGAAGTGTCTGTACCAATTTAAAATATCAGTCTCTATTTCCTCCACATCTTAAAAACAGTTTGTCGGGATATAAAATGTTTGCTGCTGTAATAAGCATGAAATATTTCTGTGTTTATTTTATTTGTCCTTCCAGATTTTCAGTGAGTTTAAGTATCTTTTTATATGTTTAATGTCTATTCAAGTGCCCTCTTCTATAAATTACATATGTGTGGACACACACACACACACACGTACACATGCACACTTGATTCTCATTATTCACCATAGTTACAAAGATGCTGCAAACACTGAACTAGCAAATATTAATACTAAACCATTGCTCCTAAGGAAAATACAGAGTTAGGTTCCTGTGAGCCTCTGGTCACAGTTTTTGTTACCAATCAATATATAACATTGTATTATATGTGTTTCTTTTTAGAGACATTTTAATATATATTGTTGGCTCATTAACACTGAACTCAAGGCCAATAGCACTATACCTCAGGCCTAAACAAAGCTTATTTAACACACACATTTTCTCCATACGACACATCACAGCCTCCCTGCACTCACAGCACTACTAGATAGCACTTCAGCACCATGCTGGGGCAATTTTAAACAGCGAAATCACCAAGGAAAAGCACAAAAATGTAATAAATGTGGCACTAAATAGATCACAAAAAGGACACTTCTGGCATTATGAGAGCTGAAACAAGAAGACAGACTATTACCTTGTTCAACCTTGTTTAGGAACATGCACGTCGGGTGACTCAATTTTTTTGCTGCTCTGTGTATATCCATGAGTGATCATGAAAGCACTGTGAGTATTGATTTTGAAAGTACAAATAAATTTTATCAAGTAGATGAATTTGCAAGTACAGAATCCATGAATAATGGGGATCGACTCTGTGTGTGTGTGTGTGTGTGTGTGTGTGTACATACTTTTTAATATCACTTGCCAACTTTACTATGGTGTTGTTTATATTTTCTTAACAATTTGTACAAGTTGTTTTTTTAAAAAGCCTGCTGGATTTGGGTTAGGATTGCATTGGATCAATGTAGGGATAATTGACCACTTAACAATATTGAGTCTTCTGACCTATGAACAGAGTATTTCTCCTTTTATTTGGTTCTACTTTAGTTTCACTAAGCCCTATCTTGTAGTTTTCATTTTACAGATCTTTCACATTTTAAAAAATATTTATCCCGAAGTATTTGGTATTTTTTATGCTACTGTGAATGGTAATTTTTTAAATTTGAATTTTGGGTTGTTTATTGTTAGTTTATAGACATAGAATTTATTTTCGTATATTGATCTTGTATCCTACAAGTTGATAAGCTAACTTGTTGGTTCTACATTAGTTCTAGAAGTTTTTTTGTAGATTCCATGGCATTTCCATATCAACAATTATGTTGTCTATGAATAAAGACAGGCTTACTTGTTCCTTTCCAATGTAGATGACTTTTCTTTTTCTTACTTTGTTGCACTGGCTATAACCTCCAATATAATGTTGAATAGAAGTGGTAAGATCAGACAGACATATTGGTACTAGTCCTGATCTTCAGGAGAAAACATTCAGTCTTACACCATTAAGTTTGGTGTTAACTGTATGTTTCTTGTAGATGCCCTTTATTAGGTTGAGGAAGTTCCCTTCTATACCTACTTAGCTGAGAGATTTCATGAGTAATATATGTTGGATTTTGTAAAGCACTTTCTCTTTTTCTCTTGAGATGATCATTTTTTTTCTTTTTTCTTTTGTTAATATGATGAATTAATTGTTTAATTTTCAAATGTTGAACTAGCATTGCATCCCTGAGATAGACCTCCTTTGATCATCATATACGTTATAACTTTCACGGATTGTTGGATTCACTTTGCTAAATTTGCTTATAATTTTCACTTCTATGTTCATTGCATTACATTGTCATAATGTTTTTGTCTGTATTGGGTATCAGCCTGATGTTGGACTTATACAAGTATTTTGGAAGTATTTCCTACTCTTTAGCTTTCTGGAAGAATTTGTGCAGAATTGTTTTGGGGTTTTTTTTCTCCCTTAAGTATTTGGCAAAATTCGCCAGTAAAGCCATCTGGTCCCGGAGTTTCTTTATGAGAAGGTTTTTAACTACAAAGTCAATTTTTTTAATGGATAGAGGCTGTTCAGTTTATCTATTTCTTCTTAAGAAATCTCTGGTAGTTTGAATCTTTCAGAATATTTATCTATTTCATCTAAATTATTAAATTTATTAACATAAAATTATTCATAACATTCCCATATTATCCTTTTAATATCTGTACAATCTGGAGTCATGTCATCTCTTTTATTCCCCATATTAGAAATTCGTGTGTTCTCTCTTCTTCCTGATTAGTATAGCTAGAGGTTTATCAGGTTTATTGATCTCGTCAATGAATAAGCTCTTGGTTTTGTTGCTTTTCTGTTTTCTATCTTATTGATTTCTTCCCTACTGTATACTATTTCCTTTATCCTACTTACTGTAGGCTGAATTTGCTCTTCTTTTCTAGTTTCTTAAGGTTGAATTTGAAGTAGTTGATTTAAGACCTTTCTTTTTTTCTAATAAAGATGTTTAGTGCTATAAATTTTCTCTTTAGGATGGCTTCAGTGCTATCACACAAATTTTATATACTGTGTTTTCATTGTTTTCATTTTCATTCAGCTGAAAATACTTTCTAATTTTCCTTTAGATTTCTTTTTTGATCCACAGGTTATTTAGACGTATGCTAATTCGTTTCCAAATATTTGCAGATTTCACAGATTTTTTCTATTATTGATTCCCAATTCAATTCCATTATGACTCGGAAAACATTTTCTATGACTTAAATTCTTTTAAATGTATTGAGACTTGTTTTAATAAACTTGCACATGTTTTATAAATGATTGAGAGGAATGTCAACTCAAGGTTTTAAATATTTATTGGTAAAGCTTTTTAATTGTGTTGTTAAATCGTCTATATTCTTACTACGTATTTTTTGTCTGGTTGCTTTATTTCTGATATGGGTATATTGAAGTCTCCACTATGTGAATTTGTTCATATCTTCTTATAATTCTGTTAGTTTTTCTTTATATATATGGAAGCCAGTTTGATAGATGCATAAAAATTCACACCTGTTATATCTTCTTAAAAAATTGTGTCATAATGCAGTGTGCTTCTTTATCACTAATGATGCTTTTGCTTTTAATTCTACTATACTTTGTATGATAGTAACATTGCTACACCAGATTCTCTATTTGTTAGTATTTGCCTGTTATATCATTTTCTATTTTTTATTTTCAATTATTCTATGTAGTTTTGTTTTAGGTGTATCTTTTTGTTTTAATCAAATATGATCATCTTTTTCATTAGATAGCCTGAGTTTGACCCACACACTATTATCATGATAATTGAAATAGTTGGGTTAATTTCTACTCTTTTGTGCTGTGTTTTCTGTACCACCATCTTCCCACATTCTTCCCCCCACCTTTTTTTTACTTCTCCACCTCCCCCCCACACACATTCCTTCTCTTGGATTGATAAAATTGTCTTTACTTTTTTTTTCTTTCTTCTTTAATTGTCTGGAAGCCACAGGTTGTGTTTATATTATTTTGGTGATTACTTTCAACATGAGCATTAAACTCTCTATTTCCTGACAAAGTCTAAAGAAACTCAGATCCCCATCCTTCTAAACAAAGCAATGGTCTGAGTGAGCATTGACCCATTGAATTCCATTCCTTTCATCCTCCTTGTATTTACTGTTTGATTTTATTTCCAACTCTTTTTTCAACAAACAAAATGTTAATCTTGAATTGTCAGTAGTTAATTTGATTTAACAACATCTTTTTATCTATTACTTTGTTCCTTAATGATTCTTACATCCCGTTTCATCATTCTGGATTTCCATTTTTTTCTCAATGACGTACATCCTTTAGTAGTTCTTTCAACAGAAGTTTGTGGGTGGGTTGTATTTTGGAGGAAAAAAACAATATGGGGTCTCTCAATCCATCTTCTATTTCACTTAACATCTCTTCAGTATTTTTCGCTCTTTATTTCTTTGTGCATCTTTCTAGGTGAATTCCTCAATACTATTTTCAAATTCAGTAATTCTCTTTGATTCTTTCCAGTCTGGAATTTATCCCATTTGTTGAGTTTTTCATCCCAAATATTATATTTTTTTAAGTTTCATGTTTTTAAATTAGTTATTTATATTTATTTATATAGATATAGATCCTTGATTCTCTTCTACCAGTTTTTAATTTCACAAAAACTTTTGTGGTTATTACTTCTTCCTTTATTTCTGAATAACTTAAACATATTTATTTTAAGGTCATTTTGAAAATGTTTATTTTTATTTTTCAACAATTAATTCTTCTCCTGGCTCTTGACTATTGACTCACTTTCTTACAGTGGGTTTTCTTTATGTGCTTTATTATTTTGATTATTTCCCCTCTCTCATCATTCATGTCCTTCTTTCCAGTGATTTTGCAGTGCCTCCGCCTCGCTCCTGGGACTCCTACACTAGAGCAGGCCTTATGTCAATAGCCAAGGGCTTCTATTCTTGGGACAATATCACAGATTTGGCTATTGAATCATCAGATGCCCTGGTATAGATCCTGTCTCCACTGCCTTCTCTGCTTCCTCTGGCCACCAGAGCTATACAGCTATACAGTTTTACTTGTACTTATTCTTTTAAACAAACAAAAAGCTTTTTAAAATTGCCAATATTAAATTAGACAAATACAAGCTATAGCCCAGTCAATGGTCATAGCCTCTTTTCAGCTTCCTTTCATGGGTAAGAAAGCCCATCCCAGCCCTGGTGTCACTCTCGCTATCCATCAGCACGCAAGGTGCTGCTGGTCATGAGTACCCCACAGGAATCCAAGTTCTGGCCCACTCCGAGCATTTCTGGATTCAGAATCCAGTGGGTTTGTGGCCTCAGCCCCCACTTATAGCTGGATGCTTCTATTGATTTTTGTCTGCATAGATAGTTTGTTTTTGAGCATGGAATATCTTTGGAGTGTGTGTGCATGTGCATGTGCACGTGTGTGTATATGTGTGTTGTATCTGGAGCAGTTTAAAACATGAACTCATACCACCATCCTGCAAAGAAGCAGAGAGCAGAGTTTCTCAGTCTTTAATAGACTCTGCTCTTTTTTGTCATTTATAAAAATCTTAGGTAAACTATTTTTGTACATAAATCCTCTTATACTATTTGAAATTTCAAGATACTATAAATAAAACTATGACTGCTTTGACAGGGAGGTTGAATTTTTTCCATAGACATTTTTAGAACTGCACATGTCACCCCACCCCTACCCTTCCCACTCCCTATGTCTACCACTCTCCCAGGGTAAATATCACTGTCCTGAAAGGAAACATGCTACTCTAATCAGATCAGCTTCAGAAAACTCAAAAAGTAGAAGAGTTAACAACCAGGGAGTCTGTGTGACTAGTGGCAGACAGGGATGCCTGGAAAAACCAACTTGACATGAAGGCACAGAGGGAATACCCTGGTTCCAGCAACCAGGAGAGTAAGCTGATGAACCCACACAACCAATAACTGTGTCTTGCTTGCCCTGGTCAATTTGTTCCCAAATTCTAACCATGGGAACAAACACTACTTTTGATGAAAACATTTTTTTTTATTTCACAAACAACTTCATGACAACATTTATAGAAATCAAAATAAAAGAACATCAAAACCCATTTATTTACCCAGTAGGTAAATAGATAAAGAATAAGAACAGGTGGTTCTCATAAGAGGAAATAAAAATTGATCTAACATGCACACGTGTTATCTTTTATATTAATCAAAGAAATGAAAATTAATGTACTATTTCATATATAGGAACAATTTTTAAAAATAATACTCAAGTATAAGGTTGCTATTAAACTAGTACATTCATACTTGCTGCTACATTGGAAATTGGCACAATCCTTTGGAAAAGCAATATAGCAATATGTATCGGGAGCTATAAAAATGGTTTTTATCTTTTAGCCAGTAATCCAACTCCTAGAAACTTTTCTTTACATCAAAAGAAAAAAACTTATATGCAGGAAAGTGTTCACACAGCATTATTTACAATACTGTATCTAAATATTGAAGAGGACAAACAGGGAGTAAGTGCCCCCCAACATTTTGAACAGCTTTTATCAAGGAATAATTGACACCTAATAAACTGCATTTAGTTAAAATGTATAATTTGATAAGTTTTGACATATGTGTACATCCAGGAAACCATTGCCACAATCAAGGCAACAAACATAACCATCTTCCAACATTTTTAATTGAGCAGAAAATAATTAGGGCCAGACACTTTCTAAATGAGGTTACCCCAGCCATCACCCCCACTCATTCTGCAGCAGCAGACCACGCAGGGAGAGGAACTTGGAGTCACTGGGGGACAGTGCTCAAGCTGAGCCCGTTTGCCCTCTCCTCCCTCCCTTCGGGTGTGCCCCCCAGTGGCCAAGAAATTGAGGATCCAAAAAATAACATAGAGATCGAAGAATAACTCAAGAGGAGACCAGCATCTACCTGCTGCCTGATAGGCACCAAACTTTGATCTCTGCAGGTCCACTTTGAAGATAGCTTCTTAGCTGGAGATTTCTGAGGGTGGAAACTTGCTGGAACAGCTCATACCAGCAGCAAGAAGGGATCATGGTGAGATTGTGCTTGGGTAAAACATGATGCTACACCCAACAGTCCACTGTGGCCCTGGAGGGTGTGGAGGAGAAATTAGTGGCATTCCTGGCTCACAAGAGGGAGCTGAGGGGTAAAGAGAGAGGCAGGAACTGTGGTGGCCACTGGTCAAGGCAAGTAATGTCCTACTGAGGTAGGGGCTTTGAGCATGGCTTAAAAGCGATGCCACCATCCCCTTCTGAGAGGGTCCTCAGTGACAGAAGGGACCAGAAACACACGCCTAGAAAATCACGAGACAAAGACCATGTCAGCAGACCCCGCCAACAGCCAACCAGAGGAGCCACCACTGGCAGGTGGCAGTGTGTGAGTACTCGCACGACCTCCTTCTCTTCTTTGATTCCTCTTCCCCCACCCCAAACCTTCTGGAAAGACAGGAGTGAAAAAACAAAGCATATCCCCTCCCAACTACAGTTTCCAAAGACCATAATTTAGCCAGAGAGGAAAGGGAGACAAGAAGATGAGGTTGGATTTAGAATTAGACTCGATAGAACTTTTAATAATGAAAAGTGACTTTAAAACTATGGGATCATCCCGAGATATCACTGAAGAACAGGAAAGGGAGGGGGGGATTGGAAGACACCAGCAAACTGTTCATTCCTGTACTTCACTGAGTTTAGAGAATTCACTGTGTCCGACCCAATCACAAAATTAAGAGGATTATTAAAGAAAGCATAGAATATCAACTCAAAACATTATACAACCAATAAAAATATAATTATGAAGAACTATGTAGCGAAGTGGAGTATGTTTATATGCTATCATCCTAAATAATAACAATAATCAAAACAGAACAAAACATATAACAACTCTTAAAACATGTATACATGGACAAAATCTTAAAAAGGCTAAGAAAAATAAAGATTATTTTGTTAATGTGGTATGATTATTTTTTTAAAATTACTTTGATCATATTTCTTTTATAATATGAAAAAGGGGAAAAAAATCACCTACTATCCTGTGTTACTGTTAAGAAAAGTGTTTTTATTTCCCATGTTGTTTTCTTTTTGAACCTTTGATAAATAGTTTTGAGCACTTATCTGCCAAGTTGAGGCTGTGCCAGATGTTGTGGACACAGGCCAGAGCAGGGCTGGTGGCCTCGCTGCCCTCACCTGTACAAAGCTGCAGGGAGGCAGGGCGCCCGGGGCTGCACAAGGCAACAGTGGCTGTGTGGAGCCCGGAGGTCCTGAAGGCTTCCGAGAGAAAGTGCTAAGTATGGAGAAGCAGAAGGGATGCCTAGAGGGTGGCCAGGGGAAGATACTGAAGGAAGAATGTGCCAGGCAGGGGGCAGAGTTGATAATAGAAGTTATCAAGGGCTGGAACATGGAGTACAAGTTTGGTGCTTCAAGTTAGGGGAACAAGGATGCAGACAGAGAAGCTGGGCCTTACAAATCTTGGTGAGAAACACTAATTTTAAGATTTTAAGATAAAAGAAAAATGTGGATATTAAGATTGAATTTTTAAGATAAATACTATTTTGAGATAATATATAAAAGCATATAAGCATACATGCACACACATTCATTCAAAACACTTATATAGCTGAATTTCTTAATTTCTATGAAGTAGGATACATGTTTGAATTCGAAACTTCCCAGTCTTCTATAATGTTTCCAATTCTGCATGCTTATGATCTTGGAATTTGCATGATACTGAGACACAATGCAAGTATTTGGAAGATGCAGGATTTTACTGGGGTGTCTCATGGCAGGCTTGGGGCCCGCTAGTTCCGTCTATAGCATTTTGTCCTCTCCACGCTGCCGCCTGAGGGCTGGACTTCCTCAGGGTCATTCTCAGAGGTCACAGGCAAAATATTCCCCATGTATTAAACAGTGGCGCAGAAACTTGGGGCATTTCTAGCCATTAATTCAGATTCACCAGTTTCAGTTGATCGTCATCCACCTGTAGACTACTGGGGCCAGCCAAAGGCCTGGGTTTCCACAAGTTTCTCGTGCGAAAGGAAGCTGAAGTAAAACGTATGAAGGAGAATTTTGCTGTTCACAGATTGTGTTTCAAGCGTGGGTCCTGGCAATGAACTCTTCACTTGCAGTTTATGAGGCAATGATGAGAGAGCTGAAAAGAAGCAGATCTCTGAGACATGACAGTTCAGTTCCAAAGCCCATTAACAGAGGGTCAGCTCATCAAACACACCTGCAAAAACAGAGCAGCGCCGGCCTCCGCAATCCCACGTGCCAGAGCCGCAGCTGCAACGCTGCATCCACAGCAGCGCCAGTGCAAACTGACAACCGAAAATAGTTCACTCCCCACAGCCACCGGCTTCTGAGAATCTTGTCTCCGCTAAATAGCTCAAGGAGAGAGAACCTAGAGAAAAACTTTCCAAAGTGAATTTTTGTCCTTATAATTTTATTTAAGTTTGAATATGCTTTTTGTAGGAACAATGAAGTTATTAATTAATTATTTTTGCAACAATTTTAATTGTAGGAAGCTGTTTTGTAGCTTAAATACAATTAGAAAGTTATTAATGAGTTTAGACTGTTCCTCCTGTTTTTCTGACACAATCACATCTGTGTCTTTTTTAATTTATAAAAGTAACACATGTTCATGGCAAGTTATTTATGTATATATGCATATATGCATATATTATAAGTGCACATATATATTCTATTCCTATATGCTTCCATATACATGCATACAAATATACATCTATATGTGTATGCACATACACATACACATCTATATATACACACATATATACGTAAAAAAAAATAAATAATCTGAGGGGTTCGCCAACGCCCCAAGTGACTCTGCTTTAATCCCTTGCTGGCCCTCCCCGGAAGCCAGCTCTCACATCAGCATTTGCTCAGGAAGCTCCCTGTCCAGATGAAAACTACCCCCGCACCCCTCAGCCCTTCTGCTGCTTCTGCCTGGAGGGCTCAGAAACAGCAGATCATTCCAGGAGGTGGCACAGAGGAGACAGCAGCTTGAGGTGACCAACTCACCCTAGTTTGCCTGAAATTTTAGAACTCGTTGTCCCATGTCCTGGGCCTCCGGATGGAGAGCAGGGAGACCACACCCCCCTTTCCCTTCCGGGCACCAAATCCAAGCTCCAGGAGGTGAGAATGGTTAAGGCTAAGTCAGGTGGGAAATTTTGTCCCTCACAAAGGATTGATGTTTTGTTTCTGTACTGAATTGAAACTGTGTTTACAACTTAAAGTAACTGCAGTACTACCTATTACCTAGAGTGAGCAGAAAAACCAGAGAACTGACTCATTTTTATCCAGAGGCAGTGATGGTGGGGACAAAAAATTAAGTTGTGTTTTAAGTATATATATGTTTATCTACACACGCATATAATTTTTGAAATAGTATATTTTAAACAGTATTGCCTGACACTTTGCTTTTCTTGCAGCATATCTGTCTGTAAATGTAGATAACCTGTATATTTAAAAATTATGGTGCATTCATATAATTGGATATTATTCTCCACTTAAAGTGTGATAGATCCACATGTAAGAATGTACAAAGAAGTCCAATTCGAGTCAGCGCTGATGAGTACACATTTAGTGGAACATTCCCCTGAATTCCCCTGATGCCGGAGTAGTTGGTCCTTGGCCAACTACACCAGCATCACCTGGGAGTTTGTTAGAAGTACAGAACCAAGGCCCACTCAGACCTACTGAATCAGAACCCTCATTATTACAAGATCTCCAAGTGGTTCATTTGCACAGTAAAGTGTGAGAAGCTTGTGACATTCTTTTCAAGGAGGGACAAGTATGTCATTGTGTGATTGGGCCACAGGGCCTGGAATTTAATCATTTGATTCTAACTAGTGTTCAGAGAGTTTATCCATCCAGACAGCCAGGAGCTATTGACTAGAAATTGTTGTTAGAGCCAGTCTCAGTGTCCTTGGGTGACAGAGACAATTCCTGCTGGGCTGAGGTTGTAAGAAAACCGTGGGTGTAAGGCTAAGCTGGAGAGGCACCTCACAGATAACCGTTCTCAGAATGGTTTTCAAAAAAATGTTTACTATGTTATGGTAACAGGTGCTTCCAAACAAAGGGAACAGGAAGCTGGTGCCTGCTCTGTCTGCCATTCAACAGGGCTGAATAAGTTCCATTAAATTCGCCTGCAAACTTTGCTGAGGAGCCCAGCAAGCAGGGAGGAAAATTACAGAGTGGCTCCCGGGCGCTTTAGTGGGTAATCAGCTGAAATTGAGCTGTTTTCCATATTCTTTGCTGATAATGCAAAAGGAACCTTTAAAACAAACAGTTCCAAGTTACCACACATCCTACCAGCTGAAAGGGCCCATGTGGTCCACACAGATGCTTCCACTGCACACTAAGCCCTGCCGCAGAGTAATTGTTTCCCACAGCTATCAGCACTAAGATCCAACAGGCTGCCTGCGCCTTAACAAATGGCCAGGCTGAGCTAGAGGTTTTATGGGTCCAGGGCCAATCATCTGGATAAATTAGACGCCAGGAAGTAAAAGCAGCTCTAGGGAAATGATTGGGTCTGTCTAAAATCCCTATGATTTTCTTCACACCAGGCTCAGCTTTATCCTTGAATGGCACTCGCTTGTGCTGTCCAGGAGAAAAGGATTCCGGGTTATAAAGCACAGGAGTCAGGACTCTAGGTCTAACCTGGCCTCAGGCTTTAGATGCCCCGAGATTATCAACCAAAGCAGAAAACAGATGTAGGAATTATTGATTTGAGAAAAGCTGACTATTTCCTCTAAAATTTTCTTTGTTCTGAATGGAGCATCTAGGGGAAAAAATCCCCTTTGGGGGTTGCTAAGAGGCCAAGAGAGGGAACAGCGGAAAGGAAGCTAGGATGCCACACAGTGGGACACGCAGGGGCCTGGGACGCAGGCCCGATTCAAATGCCAACCCACCATGCCCTACCTATGTAACCTTAATGGTGGCCTAAACCTGCGGTCCCCAACCCCCCTGTGCCACTGACCGGCACCGGTCAGCGGCCTGTTAGGAACTGGGCCACACAGTAGGAGGTGAACAGCGGTGAGCAAGCGAAGCTTCGTCTGTATTTACAGCTGCTCCCTGTCACTTGCATCACCGCGTAAGCTCTGCCTCCTGTCAGATCAGCTGTGGCATTAGATTCTCATAGGAGCCCAAACCCTACTGTCAACTGCGCATGCGAGGGATCTAGGTTGCAGCTCCCTATGAGCCTCTAATGCCTGATGATCTGAGGTGCAGCTGAGGCGGTGATGCTAGTGCTGGGGAGCGGCTGCAAAAACAGATTATCATTAGCAGAGAGGTTTCACTGCACAATAAATGTAATGCACTTGAATCATCCCAAAACCACCCCCCCATTCCATGGAAAAATTGTCACCCATGAAACCGGTCCCTGGTGCCAAAAAGGTTGGGGACCACTGGCCTAAACTCTCTGACCCTTAATTTCTATGAAATAGGATAATGACATCCTCACAGGTCAGAGGATGTCTCCTGGGGCGTGGTAGTTATTTGATAAATGTTCTTTGCCCTCTTTCATCCCCTGAAAATGAACCAAGCCTCCTCACACCCTTCCTTCTCTCTCTTTACTCACATCCTAAACGTAAGAGATGAGTGTAAAGGTCCCTGAAGAGCACATTTCACTTCTAGAAAGTTATCACAGGTACATGCTATATTTTTAGTATTGTTTACAAATAATAAATTTTTATTCAAAATAGTTGCTTTCCATATAAACAACTCTCAGTTTAATTTCAATGGGAAAAAGTTTTCTTGGCATACATTTGATGAGTGAAATGTGGACGGAAAAAAGAATCCTGTTATCTAGGGTGTGGGGAAAGTGAGCACACTCGCACACAACTGATGGGTGTGTAAATTCACTCTAGAGAGTTCTTTCTCAAGAAGCATTGTAAATTGCCTTGGACATGAAAATTCCACTTCTGAAAATGTGGAAGGTAATGGTAGATATCCACAAAGATTTAGTTTCCATATTGCACCTGGAGTGTCCCTTTCTTATTTTTTTATGATGTTTATATAATTATACAAGTAACACATGAATATATGTCATTGTAAAAAATCTTTATGTAATATGGAAATATTACATAGAATATGAAAGTCACCTTTTACTCTCATTTTCCCTACCCACTCCCTCGCTAAAAGTAAGCTCTGATAAAATCGGTCTTTATCCTTCCAGATATTTTGCAAAGCATTTACAACATATGCGTGTGTGTTACATTCTCTGTAATCCCAATACCACTTATTAAATAGTTTGCCCTCTCCCCATGGATTTGAAATGACATTTAAAAAATAAACAATCATTGATTGATACAACAGAATATTATGCAGAATGAGGAGGCTCTCTAATAACAATATGAAAGATCACCAGGATGTATCATTAAGGGGAAAAAAGAGCAAGGCATGGAAAGAGTGCATGTACTATTTGTGTAAGAAAGAGATAAAATAATATATATTTATTTTTGCATATATATGCATAAAGAAATACTAAAAGAATGAACAAAAACAACATAAGTGATTACCTGAAGGAGGCGTGAAGTGGCAGAACGGGGCAGAGAGGACAGAAATGGGAATAATACCTCTTTGTGGTAGGCAGAATAATTACCCCCACCACAAATATGTCTATGTCCTAATGCCCTAATCCTGTGAATATGTTAGGTTATGAGACAAAGGGGAATTAAAGTTGCAGATGGAATTAAGGATGCTAATCAAATGACCTTAAGACAGGGACAGCATGGGGCATTTTCCAGGTGGCCGATGTAATCACAAGCATCCTTAAAAGTAGAAGAGGGAGGCAGTAGGGGAGGGTCAGAGGAAGATGTGACTATGGAGGAAAGGCATGAAGAGATGCCAGGTTGCTGGCTTTGAAGGTGGAGGAGAGGGGCCATAAGCGAAGGAATGCAGGCAACCTCCAGAAGCTGGAGGGGGCAAGTGAAAGGATCTCCCTTAGAGACTCCAGAAAAATATGCACCCCTGCTGACACCTTGATTTTAGCCCAGGGAGATTAAGGTTGAACTTCTAACTTACAGAACTATAAAATAATAAATTCCCATTATCTAAACCTCCCTGTTTGTTGTAAGTTATTACAGCAGCCATGGAGAACTAATACATTCTTCATGTAACAGCTTTTATGTAGTTTCCATTTTTGAACCATGTCAAAATATATAATATAATATAAAATCCATTATATTAAATCAAATTCACATTTTTCAATAAAATTAATGCCACCTTTATCATGTACTAAATGTTCCATATACACATATATATACACACACACACACACACACACATATATACACGGGTCTGTTTTCACAGGTCTGTTTATGGATTTTTAAAAATTCTATTGTATTGATATATTTCCCTAACTTCTGACCAATATCACATTGTTTTAATTATCATTGCTTTATAGTACATGTTGATAACAGGCATGACAAGTCTCATTATTTGTTTTAAAACTTTTTCATTCTGTGCACATTATTTTTGGATGAACTTAAGCATTATTTTGCCAAACTCACAAAAAATTATGTTGGATCTTAAATGGGTTGTATTGAATTTAGCAATTACTTTAGGGAGAATTATCTTCCTTACAATATTGGGTCTTTACAGTAAGAAACATGGAGTATCTCTTCATTTGCTGAATTTTTCTTTATGGCCTTAAGTAGAGTTTTAAGAAATGGATCCATATTGATCTCTCATATTATTGGTTAGGCTTATTCCTAGTATTTATGCAATTGTGGTCTCTTTTTTCCTTTCAGTTTCTAATGAAAACGTAAAGAAGCTATTCATTTTGAAAAATTTTAAATATAAGAAAGCTTTTTATTTTTTAAAATTTTGATCTTCCACCTATCCACCTTTCTGATCTCACTTAAAATTTTGTTTTTTTCTGTTGATTCACTTAAAACTTAGTATCTGAAAATAATAGTTGCTTTTTATTTTCCAATGTTTTCACTTATCTCTTTTCTTGTCAAACCGCATTATCTAGGACTTTTAGTGTTAATATAACACAGTGTTGAATAGAAGAGGTGATAGCTGGAAAGCTTGTTTTGCTCCTGACCTAAAAGGAATGTTTCTTTTGTTTCACTGCTAAGTATGATATTTGCTATAAGTTTCTATTAACATTTTTTTAAAAATCAAGTTAAGGAAGTTCCCTTCTATTCCCAGTTTGCTAAGAATTGCTGTTGGAAATAGGTGTTAAAATTTTATCAAATGCTTTTTCAGTATCTATGGAAATGATCACATCACTGCTTGTATTTTAATATAGTAAGTAATGGATTATATCAGAGCCCTAATATTGAAACATCCTTGAATTTCAAGGATAATGCCTACTTTGTCATAAGGTGTTACCATGTTATCTTATTAATAGTTTCAATGTAAAAATGCTTGATTTAGCATCATTTGTATCCTTGTTCACAACTGTCCTCAATTTTCTTTTTTTCTATGTTGATCAATTACAAAGATTTTTTTCCTTTTTCCTTTTTTAAAAAATTTCAATGGATTTAGGTTGAATTCCATTACATGTATATATTGTATAGTGGTGGAGTCTGAGCCTTTGTTGTACCCATCACCCGAGTAGTGTACACTGTGCCCCACAGGTAATTTTTCATCCCTCATCCCCTCCCCCGCTCCTCTCTTGTGAGTCTCCAATGTCCACTATACCACTCTGTGTGCCCTTGTGTAGCCATAGGTTAGCTCCCACTTATAAGTGAGAACATGAGGCATTTTTCTGTTCCTGAGATACTTCACTTAAGATAATGGCCTCCGGTTCCATCCACGTTGCTGCAAAAGACATTATTTCTTTCTTTCTTATCACTGAGTCGTACTCCATGGTACATACACACCACATTTTCTTAATCCAGTCCTCAGTTGATGGGCACTTAGGTTGACTCCTTATCTTTGCAATTGTGAATTGTGCTGCTATAAACATACAAGTGCAGGTATCTTTTTGAAATAATGATTTCTTTTTCTCTGGGTAGATACCCACTAGTGGGATTACAAGATTGAATGTTAGATCTACTTTTAGTTCTTTGAGAAATCTCCCAATTGTTTTTTGAGTGTGCTATTCTTTTCCAGATTTGGGACCAGGATTATAATAACTACAAAAACTGAGTTAAGAAAACTTTAATTTTTTCTCTTCTCTCAAACTATATATATATATATATATACACACACACATATATATACACATATAGCAATAACCTTCAACTTGTGGTTTGATAGAATGTACTAAAAGAAAAAAAAACTCATTTTGTGTCTTCTTTAGGGATAGTGCCCAGATTGTATTTTCAGTTTCTTCCATGGTTATTAGTCTATAGTTTTTCTATTTCTTTGAATCCATTTTGATAATTTATATTTTCATAGAAAATTATATATTTTATCTGATCTTTTCAAACATGTTGTTATAAACTTGCACACAGTGCTCTTTTGTAATTTTTAAAAACTGTCATGGGTGGTTATGTTCATATTTATTTTTAATACTATTTATTTGTGTCATCCATCTTATCTTGATCAAATTGTTATTTTATTAATCTTTTCAAAGAATCAGTTTTTGGTTTTCTTGTTCAAGTATACTTGTTACGTTCTTTTTTTAATTTACTCTTTTATCTTTAAGCTAAAAACTTAGGTTATTTACTTTTAGCTTTTATTTGTTTTGAATAAATACTTTCATGGCTATAAATTTTGCATGGAATGCCACTTTTGCCACACATCACAGCTTTTAATATGTAGTGATGTCAGTGTCCTTTATTTTAAAAATTTTATAATTTTTAAATTTAAGCCTTATCCAAAATATAAAGGTGTTTAAAAATTTCAGTGTAGGCTCTTTTTGACCACCCTTTTCAAATTATTTCATTTATTACTTGGCAACTTGTTTATTTGTTTATTTATTGAGATAAGGTCTCGCTCTGTCTCCTGGGCTAGAGTGCGGTGGTATCATCATGAAGAACTCTTCTTAAGTACACATCTGATAATCTCCCTCTCTTGTTTCAATGGCTCCTCACTAACCTGAGGCATCTTCCAGAGCCCTTCATGCTCTCAGCCCCATTCACTGCTCCAGCATCCTCGCTCATCATTCCTGCTGAATCCCTCCCAATCCCGCCTCCCGGCTACTCCACTTTCCAAGCCTCCCAGCCCTCTATCTCACCTAATCCCGACAGCACACTCTTCAGCCACAGAGAATTCCATGTCATTTCATGAATGGGCCATGATGCTCTCTTGCTTCAGGAACTTAGTGTGTGTTGTTTTCCCTGGGGGAAACATTTTCCTCATTTCTACTCCATTAATGGAATAGTTCCTCCGTATCCTTCAGGTCTGAGAATAGACGTCAGTTTCTCCAGAAAGCTCTCCGCCAAAGTCGCCACATAGCATGCTCCAGATCACTTCCTTATACATGGCAATAGTCCATTTGCCTGTCTGTATCTTCTGCAAAAATTGTGAGCAACTTAAGGGCAAAAGACTGTGTTTTGTTCACTTCACTGCACAGTTCCCTTCTCCCCAGCTTATGTCAAAGTTCCTGGTGCTCAGGATATTTACTTATTCAATAAATCCATGTATATAAATACAGAAAAATGGAAAGAAAAATTATATGCAAAACATTTTAGCTACTTATTAAGAACTTACTACCTTCTAGGCACTGTACTAAGTATATTATATGTGCTATTTATTCACAAAATGATGTTACAGAGGTTATCGTTGGGGAAGATTGGAGAAGATATTAACTTTACTCTTTCCATTTTTTGAATTTTCCCAATTTACAAATATTCTTCATGGAAATCAGAGAAAATAGTTATTCAAAGGTCCTCTTTGCCTTTGGAGGTCTTATACTATACATAAGTTTAAAATACACACAGCACATGGCCATTCTCTGGAAATTGACCTTGTAGACAAAGCTCTAACCAACAGGAACTCAAAATGTGTTGTGAGCTCAATTTATGGTGCGTTCCAAAGGCACCTGTGAGCTCTGTGCATGTGGCACTGCTTGTTTGTTTCTCAAACCTCTAAGTGAAATGGTGCCACAAACACAGCTGCTGCTTCTCTAGGCATTGTTGATCTCTCATTCTCTGTGAGGCTGTGAAGAAATCAAAGACTCATCCTTCTAATTGTGCTATAGAATCCCCAGTGCAAAATTATAAAGCTTGAGTGAGCAGCATCAAGGCCATTGGACATTACTCTTGAGCCTGTTCACCTCTATTACTCCCTAGCCCATCCTATGAGACTACATAAAAATTCTAACACATTGACGTTCTCAGTTTATGCTCACAATTCTCAGAACCCTCTTTTTGGGCCTTTGGTTAATGCACAGTTGTTTGAACAATAAAAAGTGATTCTTTTTTTTAGTCCACAATACAGCTTTGTGTGAGCAAGTGCATATGCTTTTCATTCAAACATAAATAGCCCAACTTGGTTATGAATGAAATCAGTGTTTATTGTACTAGTAATTCACAAACATAAGTTAAACATACCTAGAGTTGACTGAGCTTTATTCCCCACCTTCAACCCCAACATTTCTCCTCTTCTTCATTCTCTATCTCAAAAGGATATTTAGAAATAAATTCTGGATTCATAAGAAATAAGAGTGAGTAATACAGTTATATCTTTTGTAATCTTAGTAAACATGAATAAAACTTCCTTAGACATTAAATCTGCAGGCTTTATTCCTTTGCTTGTATGCTGGTTTCATACCACACTCAATACCTTTTCCTTATGGGGAGTTATGGGAAAGGTAATGCAGCATCTGGTACATTTGTTTTCTTTCCTGAAAATCTCAGACTTCTCAATAATAAAGGTCCTATTCCGGCTATGATATTTTATGACTAACCACTGCAGTTTATAATGATAATGTCTACCATTTATTAGAGGATTCCTATGTGCCATCCTCACAGCAACTCCATTGGGTAGTTATCGTCCCCACTCCAAGGAAGCAGGTGAAGTACCATGTCCAAGGTCACAGCTACTAAGTGGAGAAGGCTAGGCTGGAATCCAGCCCTTTGTCTTTCAGTAAAATGATTAGGAAGAGCAAAAGAACAAAAATCATCCCCAGCATTGCGGGATTGTTTTCATGAGAACACATAAACAAATAAGCTACTAGATTTTTTTTCAAGTTTCTGTTTGTCTTTGGCTCTGTGGCTAACTCTCTCAAGTAAAGTTAAGGGCTCAAGAAAAAGCCACCTTGGCTGGTATCCCCACATCCCACACAAAGTGGCATGATGGGAACCGGGAGTGGGGAGAGGCCTTGGTGTGGACCCCGAGGTAGAAAATTTGTAAAAATTTAAAGATGAGGAACGTGGGTTGCAGGATTCCAGGCATAAAGGTCAAACAAAGACCTCCACCACTGACTCCTGTTCCCCAAACACAAATCTCTCGAGGCTGCAAAGCACTGATATGTTGTCATGACAGGTTGTACTTCTGTAAAGTACAAAGTACAAGAATTTGTCTCACATAAATTTCCTACTCATGTCTTCATCAGTGATGTATTTATTTGGCCGCCAAAGGAATGGCAAGCATCGGGCCATGATCAGCCCATGAGGTGTTTCTGGTGAAACAGTAAGAAAGCATCTGATTCCCCAGTCAAATGGAACTAAAAAATGGCCATTAAATACAACTATGTTAACATCAAACACATGTTTCTAACATGCATATCACTTGGCAATACAGACCCTGTCTTGCTATCCGAGGCTGAAGGTGGGGTAAGGAGGACCGGATGTGCTCTTTCTTCCAGCTCCTTGCTTGCCGTGCCTCAAAGCAGAAGGAGCCAGGGCAGATGAGTATAGCTGACCGGCTTCCACACGACTCCTTAGCTACGTTAATGGGGTGAAATATTTTCTCACCCAGCATCCTGGTCAGTATCAAGATCTGAGGGGCAAGGATTGCTGAACGGTGGGTTGGGGGGGGCCAGGAATGAGTTGCCAAAGCAGAGACTGGGGGTGGGGTGGGAGTGGGGGTGAGGCCATCCCCAAATAGATAGGAAGCTGAGATGGGGTCCCATAGAGTCGATCATCGATGAACCAAAATCAGAGTTTGGGAGTCCACAGGGAGGGTCTGGATCATCCTCCAGACCAGGGGCTGCTCTTTGAGACCCTAATACACCAACAACTAGACAGACAGAGCAAAGAGAAGAGGCAATGTCAATATGACAGGCCCCTGGAATCAACGCTGGAGGGGCCCAGGACCCATCGTCACAGTGGGTGACACTTACGGTGCCTTTACTTCACGCCAGCCTTGTGCTAAGTGCTCTAAGAGTATCGGCTTGTTTAACCATCACAGACCCTATGAGGGGAAGAGCTGGCCACAGAGCCCAGATTCAAGCCACTCCACTCTACTGCTACCTAAAGGACGTCTTGCCTCCTGAGTCCCACGCATGTCCTTCTCAAATGGCGGCTCTCAGACTGTTCTGAACAAAAGAAGTGACTAATTCCAGAAGCTCCTTTCACTATGACAGCAGATCGTCGTACAGATGCTGTGCTCTGCAGAGGTGCCGGCACTCTAATTGTCCTAAGGGGGGATCATCGATGCCAGCTGTTAGCCAGAGGAATGCAAGACCTCCGCCGAGTAACCGAAAGCCCCCTCTGAAGCTGGCTGGAAATGAATTCAGAGAAATCGTCCTGGTGTTCACAAATACGGCCACATCAGAAAGCACGGGAAGGGTGGACTTAAGATCCAAGAAGAGCATTTGTTGCAACATCCTCAAAATATCTCGTCTTCCAGATTGAGGACACGCTGGAAAAGTTACAGATGTGCTCACATGTCCTTGGGAATCTGGGCTGCTGCAGAGCAAAGTTTTCCTCGGTCAGGAGTTTTTGCTTCATTTGTTCACTAACTTCTCTCGCCTTCAGCATTCTCCCTCGCTCTCTCCCCGCTTCTCCCTTAAGGTCTTCTACCACCCAAAAGCTTGTGTGCTGCCATTCCCCAGGGTCCAAGAAAGTATCCAGGGTGTTAGCCTGCATTCCAGGCCGTCCAGAACAAAACTCCGATAGGCCACTCTCTTAGCTTGGGTTCCCTAGGAGCAGAGCCTGAGATAAGGATCCTTGTAGATGTGGCTCCCTGAAGGAGGGCTCTCAGATGAGACAAGCAGGCAGAAGCGGAGACAGGAGCTAAGCGAGTGTGCAGTCTCAGCGGGAGCCTGCTTCAGCCTCATCCCACCGGGCTCTGCACACATTGCACCACAGAGCCCGTTGCCCGGTGGGGCCAGGGGACAAGCCTTTTGTCCCCTATGTCAGCCAGTTCTTGGCTGTAATTGTCCCAGGAATGGGACAGCTCTGGCTTGACCACTTTCCATTTTCATAGTTGTATTAATCCTGTACTTTGTTCCCAGATGGGGTTTCATACTTTATATTGCCCAATTGGGGCTGTTTAATGGGAGTGAAAATCTTGCTTTTCAAGCTCAAGAATATAGCATTTCTCAGCAATCTGTCAAACTATTTACTTGGGTTTTTTTTTTAGATCTGTTTTTAAAATTATAGCGAGAGCCACCAAATCTCTCCTGGCTCACAGAACTGCACAACACAGGAAAGTCTCTTTGTAATTCCTCTTGCATTTTGCATGTCTGTGCCTTCACAAGGTGTAATTCGTTCTGCCTTCTGTCACTCTGACACCAATGTAAATGAGCCCTATGTGTGGAGGTGGCAGAGAGATTGCACCATGCAATATTTACCTTTCCTTATTTGCTATAGGAATGAAGCTGATTATCTTCTAGCCTGCAGATGTCACATGTTTCAAGCTCAGAGGATGAAAGGACTAGGGAATATTTCACTGTTGATTAAGAGGCAGGAAGGAAAGGACAATGAGTTATCTGGGTCCAGGAAGATATCCAAGAAATACAGAGTTATAGGGTAGGTGACTTATTTGGATGTTTGATTTAGGAAGCAAAGTTCAAATATCAAGTTGGTCAGTTTTGACTTTTGAACTAACTCCACACAGCAGAGCACACAGCAGAGCATGGGCTCTGGATCTGAGTCTCATGGTGTCTGAGGGTTCTGGGTTCAAATCCTGACCTCTCCACTTGCAATGCTATGTGTGATCCTCTGTGTGATCCTGCACAAACTACTCAATCTCTGGAATTCATTCCTCTTCTGGAAAATGGTGATAATACATACATACATCTCAGGGGTAATTCAAGAATTAGATGAGAAAATATATGTATGGCAAAATGCTTGGTGTCTGGTAACTTTATTTGTTATTTTGGTTGCAAATAGCAGTAAATTGCTTATGTGGGTTAAGCCTTAAAAGTGGAAATTTAATGTTAGGCTACACAGGTGGCTCATAAAATCCAAGAGAAATAGAATATAATCAGGCCTCAGGGAGAGACTAGAGCCATTGTGTTAGTTCAGGTCCTCCTGAAGCAGATGCCAAGATGGGATTAGTTGTACAAGAGTTTAATTGGAGAAACTGCCCATAAGGGGAAGGAGCTGAAGAAGACGGGAAGAGCCTGCGGACCGTGGTGCAGGTCTGACACCTGTGGAGGAGATGGGGAAGGAAGCAGGGTTGGGCAAGGGAGAACCTTGGACTGCAGCTCGGCTCAAGTACATGGTAGGCACGCCGATGAGGAGCGCTAGAACCAAAGCCTCCTGCTTGAGGAGTTCTGTGTCTTGCAGGGATGGGCCTGCAATTCCATCCTGCTGTGCACAGTCATTGTCCAGGAGCAGCTCCTGGTGGGGGGCCTTTGGAGCTAATGTGGTAGTAGATCCGGAGGAGCAACAGCTGGAGCCATTAGCTGATTTTTCTCCCCAAAGCAGGAGATTTGGAGGGCACGTGTTCATGGCACCAAACCCAAGCATCAAAGGCTGTTGGGAAACCTGGGAGTCCTCCTTCTTTCTCTATGTGTGTCTCATTTCTGCTTTTTTCTGTGTTTTGTTCTTCACTTGCTCTCCAGACTGTCTGCTTCTGCTCCTCCAAACACAAACAAGGTAGGAAACACCCCTCAGTTCCCAGGCTTCTATCACATGGGTTCAGCTAGCCAAAAAGTAACCAACTTTCCCTCTGAGTCCCAATTCCCAACTCCATGGGACAAGAGGCTAATTGGCCACACTTGGGTCATGTCCATCTCTGACCCATCAGCTATGTCCAGGGAGAATCAGATCATGGATATTAACTGTCATGGGGCTGGAGGGGAGGAGAAATTTCCAGAAAAGTGAGGGTAGGAGTGGAGACTGGTACCAACAGATAAATCAATAGGAAAATACTCAAAAAAGGGTACAGATATTACTAATGTCACTTTAAAATACTTCTCAGCATAGATATTGTGACATTATGGAATTACTAACTAGCATAAGCTTCAACTCTGAGAGCATTTAACTGCCCTAATACAGGTCCCACATTTCCTTTTTAATTTTTTTTTTTTTTTGAGACAGAGTCTCGCTCTGTCACCCCAGTTGGAGTGCAGTGGCGTCATCATAGCTCCCTGCACCCTCAAACTCCTGGGCTCAAGCGATTCTCCTGCCTCAGCCTCCCGAGTAGCTGGGGCTACAGGCACGTGCCACTGTGCCCAGCTAATTTTTCTATTTTTTTTTAGTGGAGACAGGGTCTTGTTCTTCTTGCTCAGGCTGGTATTGAACTCCTGAACTCGAGCAACCCTCCTGCCTCAGCCTCCCAGAGTGCTAGGATTACAGGCGTTAGCCACCATGCCCGGCCAGGTCCCACATTTCCAAGGTGGCCAGCTAGCAAATATCAGAAACACTGCCTTCCAGAGGAGACTACTGCCTGTGTTTCAGCATTCCATCTAGCAATCGATGCCCAAGACTTTGTTAATTAGCAAAGTGAATGTCAGAAATGGGCTTTTATTATGAAAATAGTGACTTGCTAATTAGCATGATGTTAAAAATGGGCTTTCATTGATAAAAATTACAGGTATTAAAATATATGGATTGGCTGAAATCCTCAGAGACACATCCCTTTATTGCTCAGATGGGGTATAAGAATCCAGTGTTACCTGCACCCTTAGGAATGGTGCCTGACTCCTCATCCCTACCTGATCCTGTATCCAGCCATCGATTAGGAGGATTCTGGTTTACCGAGGATGCAGGACTTTACTGAACTCAAAGAATAGTATGTTAACTGTTTGGTGAGTGCTTGCTGATATATGTCTGTTTCATAAATAACTGTACACATGGCAGGATTTGATCTGAGTTTCACTTCCATATTACACAGTAGTCAGTGCATGGGGAAGGCCCTAGCCTTCACCCACCTCATGCTTCTTTGGCATCTGCTTCTGTCACCCCAGAAAGAACTTTAGGGTCAGAATGTGACTAGACTGGTTAGATCAGGTTGCAGTAATAATGAGCAAACCATTAAATCACTGGCTCCTCCACGAAGCTCCAACCCCCTGCATCCTATCTGGAATGGATCTTGGGTCCTCTGAGTATGAGAACCTCAGCTTCCACTCTCCTTGGTGATATAAGGTTTTTTGTTTGTTTGTTTGTTTGTCTTTTGAATATACAACTCTCCTCCTAATGCAGGGGGTGTCCCAAGGAAGGGAGGAAAGGCCCCTGAACTTGCCAAGTGGATTCTTAGCTTTGTAAGGGAAAGAATTTAAGTGCAAATCAACTAGCAACAGGAAAGTTTACTGAGATAGAGACAGACAAGAGATCCTACAGACAGAGTAGGTGTCCTCTCCCAAGCAGGAGGGGAACCTCTTATGGGGCAATGGTAACATTTTTAAATGTTCAAAAACCCCATTGGGAAACAGCCATATGTGACCAGCATTGTCTTGTGGTCAGGCCATAAAGGTTAATCATAAACTGTAGTCACAGAGAGGTAAATGCAAACACTTTGTAAGGCATCTGGTTTAGTAATTAATGCATCTTTAGGGGGGTCAGGGGTCAGCAACTTGCTGGCAACGTCCTTGTTCAGGGTGGTTAGGGTCTGGTATCAGTCAAAATGGCTGCACTCAGGTTCTCTTGACCTTCCTTTTCTGCTTTATCCCTATATTACTCCCAAGATTGTATTAGATGAGAACAGGAGAATATATCTTGACATCCCACCCCTCATGCTCTATCCGTAATACTTGCTCACCAAAAATTCTTAAATAAATGGGTGAATGGCTGAAAGAATGTGCAACATCATTCCACCATCCTGTGCAATTCTAAGGAGCGCACAGACTCTCTGTAGTTGTTCGCCCCTCTATAGCTTAGGTTGACCTTGTTTCCCCCTCCTTCCCTCTTCCAGAGGCCCTCTGCCCACCGGGGTCAGCACCACACCCCCTTCATATTTCAGCAGCACCAACAGAGCTAGTGCCTCACACAGAACAATCTGTGACCTTTCAAAGCCTGGCAATTAACAGCATAATAATAGTCAATTTCCAGAGTCCTGCAACTTTCTTCCCAACTATTGTGACATTGTATTAAGGTGGTGGCAACAACAGAAAAAAAGAAAAAGGAAGCTGGATTGGAAAGAGCCTGACCACACAAATATGGAGATGGCATCCCCCTACCTCTCTGCATGTTCAGCACAGGACTTTGCTTCACTTAACACAACACTAAAATCTCACAAATTGTCCCATTATTCATTTGCCAGAAAAGCTATTCAATTGTAGCTTTTTTTGGTCCTTGATTCTCATCCCTGAATTGTATGGGTTTTTTTGATGCATATTAGCACCACTACAGACTCTAAAACCCAAGGTAAAGGTATGAAAGGCGAAAAAATTTTAAAGGCAATATTGCCTTAAATCAAGTAGTGATTGGGGCTGCAAAGGAGGCTCAATGGAGAGCTGGTGATGGAGAGTGGACCTCCAGTCCCCTGTGTTGGGCCTGCCTCCCATCATAAGAAATAATCCAGAGCTGTCTGCAGAGACCCCAAAACCTCCACTTCAGCATGGTCCAGTGTGGTGGCAGTGGTGAGAGGAGACACAAAGTCAATCCACTATTTGCTACCTTTGATACAGCTCAGAAATTAAGTATCTTTGAGTATCAATTTTTTTAGGCTGGAGTAATTCCTCTAATTAACTCATGAGGTTGTTGTAAAATAAAGGCATGAATGTAAACCCTTCTGTAAATCATACATGCAGGGCTATACCAATAGAAGATTATCTTTAAAATTCTATTTCTCAATAATACCTCTCATCAACATGCTAATCCTCATTCTCTGGGTTCGTGGGCTGGCTATGCAGTGGTGACTGGGTTCCTTTAAAATATGTGAAAAATCCTTATCCATGCCACCCACTTTGGAAAGAAAGTCCCTCTAAATGTCATGCTGAATGAAAACTTCACTTCTGAGGATTATATTTAAATGCATATACGAGTAGAGGAAAAAGATAATCACCTTTGCTTCAAAATGGGGGGTTCCAGGGTCTCTGTAGGTTTTCATTTCTCCTTAACCTTATCTAAACTTCTCTTAGTTTTCTAGGGTCAGAAATTAACATCTGTTGTTTTTTGTAAAAAAAAAAAAAAAAAATTCCATGATCGTTGAACTTGGGCCTGCTGTTTTAGGTGTGCAGTGGTATCCCATCATGTGCAGTACCAAGCATGGGAAGGGGATAGAACTTTCTCTCCCATCAGATCCCACATATCCAGAATGAAAAGCTGAAACCTTTAATTTCCCCCTGCTGTGGTCTGAATTGTTTTCCCCAAAATTCATATGTTAAAGCCTTATGTTATGTTATTTGGAGATGGGGCCTTTGGGTCATGAGGGTGGAGCCCTCATGGTGGAATGTTAGTACCCTTATAAGAAGAGACCACAGAGTTTGCTCACTCTCTCCCTCTGTCTCTTTCTCATGTGAAGACACAGCAAGAAGACAGCTGTCTACAAGCCAGGAAGAGAGCTCTCACAAAGAACCAAATCAGCCACCACCTTGATCTTGTATTTCTAGCCTCCATACTGTGAGAAAACAAATTTCCATTGTTGAAACCACCCAGTCTAGTGTATGTTGTTATAGCAGCCCGAGTGGACTAAGACACTCCCAAGCAGTAAAAGAACAGGTGGATTCATTCTGAAAGTTAAAATATAAACAAAAAGTGTGTTTGAAACAAAGGACAATTTGGGGTGAGTGCAAATTACTTTGCTTTCAGCCTGGAAAGACAATCCAGGGTGTGGCCCCAGGATGGCTTCTGTGCATCTTCCTCTGGCTGTGTAAGCCAAATGGGAACATTGTAACAGATGAGAGAAGAAACCTTAGTACACCACAATCTTCCTTAGGATCTAAACTCCGATAAGGATCCATTGCTCCTTTCTCTTGTGTATTCATCCCAATGAGTCAGGTTATGCTGCAAAAACAAACAAACCCCACATTTTATTTTCACTTATGCTACATGTTCATTGAGGATAGTTGGGGGCTGTTCTCTGTGTCCCCACTCTAGGACCCAACCTGGCTATCCCTCTTTGGAACAGTGTCCATTGCTATGAAAGAAGGAAAAAGAAAACTCAGCAAACAGTGCATTGGTTCTGAAAACTTCCACCTAGAAGTCGCACATGTCATTTCTGCTCACAGTTCATTATAAGAAGCAAGTCACAAGGCTACACTCAACTCTAAGGGGAAGGGAAGGCAATCCAACCATGTGCCCAGAGGTAGGACTGGAAATACTCAGTGAACAACTTAAGGGCCAGTACATAGTGCTTAGAGGTGAAGACAGCATCAAGAGAAGGGTTTTTAATCTTTTTCTTTTCCCTATTACTTTCTTCCTATATCTTCCATATATCCCCACCAGTCAAAACAATTTGCCTCCTACAATGTTTAAAATTCTAATATTCCAGACTTTTCAGTACTTCAAAGGTACTATTTCCTTTTAAGGACCAAATGACACTAGAACAACCCCCCATTCTACTTGACCTCAGGAGGTGCCATCTCCCACAATGTCTCTGCCCAGGTGTGTCATGACATCCCCCTGGTTGGTGCTTTCCACTTTCCAGGCATCTGGGTCTTAAGTGCTGCCATAACTGCCGATCACCACTACCCTCTAAGACTCTGCCACTACTGTGTTCTGCTTCACCCAAAGTGAAGGGTACAGGGACAGCTAAGACAAACTGGAGTCTTGAGCAAGGATTTATTAAGGAATTGGAGACACGGAAGTGATTCTGCTACAGAGAACTTGAATTTGGATACTAGTGTGAACTAAACTAAAATAAAAGGCTTACCCCCCCTGCCCCCCTTTCAAGATGGCCCACCTTTTCGGGCTAAGACAATGTATACCTTCCATGTATTGATTTATGATTTTACCTGTAATCCCTATCTCCCTAAAATGTATAAAACCAAACTGTAACCCAACCACAACAAGTCTACTTACTCAAGCCTTCTTGGATGTGGCTCTGGGTCATGGTCCTCAAATTTGGCTCAGAGTAAACCTCTTTAAAATTATTTCACAGAGTTTGGCTTCTTTTCCTACGACACTAGCTATGGCTAGCTGCTCTTAGAATCCATAGGCTCAAGCCCTTCTAACGGTGTCTATAACTGGGGACCTTACTTTTCAGCCCTCGTCTTAACACCACACGGAAAGGGCCAACTCCTCTACTTCCCCCCAACAGCTGTTGCCCTATCTGGAGTCTATCCCCTAAATGTCTCCTCTTACCCAAATTGTGGGCCTGACACCAACCCCTAATTTCCCAAGCCCAGATTTACCTTATTCCAGGGAACCGACTGTTGGAAAGTCCATTCCCTTTATGACCTCCCTGCTCACCAAAACAGTCCATCTGAGCAGAATTATCAGTCCCCTTCAAAAGGTGAGCTATTCAGCCTGGAAGAATTTCATCTTACATATGTGGTCTCAGCAAGACAGAACATTTGCACCATTTTGAAAGCTTTTAAAAATCCCAAAGTTGGGCTGCACCCCCACAACTAGATGAGAATCTCTTTGTTGGGACCCAGGTATCAGTCTTCTGGGTTTAATGTGCACCAGGTTAAGTCCAGTGTGCTGCCTTTTTGCCTGGAGGCTTTGGAAAAATGCCAATGAGAGAGGAATTTGATTCCAGATCATTTGACCGTATGCTATACCACCAGCCTTCTAAGTGGTACTGGATCATTTGGCATCTGCTTCTTTGGCAGACTTCTTATGTTTGAAATGCAACCTGTAAAACAATAGCTGGCCTTGAGGTAGGATTGTCTTAACTCGTCCCTGCCTTGGGGGAGTGACCTGTACTAATGTGAGAATCAGCATTTCCTGCCCTCTCCCCACTTTCTCTGACAGTCATTTCCTCCTATCTCCCTAGGTTTCCCCTTTTTCTGAAAGCAAAACCTGGGCACATATGAAACACACCCTAGGTCCCAGATATCTTCTCCTATTAGTCTGTCCCAGTAGTCTCAAATGCTATTATCATAACAGCTCTTTTATATAATACCTATCTTCTTTTAATTTGTAAATAATCTCTGGAGGCAAATAATCTACATATAAAGTATCAAAACCAGTTGTCCTCAGCACTCAGGAATGCATATTAGAATTACCTGTGGAGCTTTAATAACAAATACTTTTGTGTGGTCCCTGGAACTCCCACAAAAATGGATATAATTAGCCTGGGGTGGGTGGGGCCCAGGCATCAGTCCTTTTGACAGCTCTCCAAATGATTTCAGGGTTGAGAATGAGGACTGAGCATTCCTGCTCTAGAGATCTTGTTACTGAAAATGTGGTCTGCAGACCAGCTGCAGCACCACCTGGAAGGTGTTCTCTCTCAACCCTTTTGAAGCAGAATCAGAATCTCTGGTGGAGGAGCCAGAGATCTCATTTTAACAGTCCCCCCAGGTGATTCGGATGCATAGCAATGTTTGAGAAGTACCTGTAGAGCTTGTTAAAAATACAGGTTCCTGGGCAGCACCCCAGAAATTCCTATTCCTTAGGTTTGTTGTGAGCCTGAGAACTTCCATTTCTTACAAGCTCCCAGAGGATGCTGCTGGTCCACAGCCCTCACTTTGAACATCAAGAATAGATGATTTATCATTTATTAATCATTTCTTTTTCAGATTCTGAGCTGCAACCTTGCTGACCACAAGGCATTGAAGAACTTTTCCCTCATAAAAAGGGGAAATTTGGACACAGAAACAGACATGCATAGAGAAAAAATTATGTGAAGAGACACATTCAATCTGTTGCACCATCACACATTAAGTAGCCCTTAGACAATTCCACTGTATGTTTAGGAAGGAATACAAGTGAAAAAGGCAAACAATGTCTCTGGCTATTTATGAAAATAGTTTTGACCTCATGGATTTCCCTGAAAGTGTCTCAGGGGACTCGTAGGAGTCCCAGAATCCACTTTAAGAACCATCTCTGTCTACATCAACCATCTCCAGTGGGAAGATACTGCCCTGTAACTAAACTGTTTCCTGTTTTCAGTTATCCCTAACACTTTGAGAACAGAAACTTATCTTTTGTGTCCTTTAGATTTTTCAGTACACAATGAACAGCTCTTGAGCACATTGTAAGAGCTGAAAAATATTTGTTAATTATTCCATTCATTCATCTCATAACAATAAAGATTAAGCACATCTATCTTTGGGAATAATAGCATGAAAACCAGTCTCTGTCTCTTTCACTAAACAACTGTTTCTCCTTTTCTGCAACATTTAAATTACAAATATATTAAAGAGAAAGTACCCACTTTTGATCATCCCCCATAGGCATCTCTTAAAGCAGTGGTTCTCAAACTTTTACCACCATCATCCCCATGACAATGGATTATGTTTACCACACCATCCAGTGAATGGATGATTCCAGGGTGGCACACATTCCCGACATACCAATTATAACTCCATCCTTTCTCCCTCTCTCAAGAACGCAAATGGGAAATGCATGAGAGTGAAGTTATTAGGGGAATAACCATGTATCTGCTTCAAATTTAACAAAGACAATTTCCAAATGTTACTTTACCTAAATACATCTCACATTTGATTGTCACAATTAAGTTCCTGAAGTAAAGCTGTTAGGGAAAACACAGGCATCAGACCAAGGGGAGCAGAGATCAACACAAGATTAGTGGACCTCATAGTATTGTGACATAGCATGGTGGCCAAGGGTGTGGGTCTTAGAATCAGGCAGAGCTAAGTTCTGATCCTGGTTCTGCCATTAATAAGTTACGTAGGTTTCTTTAACTCTACTGGCTTCAGTTGCCTTATCTGTGAAATGGGATAATAGTAAGGATTAAAGGAGACAGTATATAGTTTAGAACACATAGTAACTGCTCAGTAAACTAACAATAAATTTTACAATGTACTGCAGCTCAAAGTGATTATAGAATAAGTGGTAAGTATTTGTAAAAGGGGAGGGACAGAGATGACAAATCAAGGCTTTGGTTTAGATGACTTAAGCGATTGGGGAGAAGTAGAAGGGATGGGACTCATGAAGGAAAACATTCCAGAAAAGTGGCATTGAGTGAGAGGAATATTTAGGAAGAAAATCACAGATTCATAAGAAATTTTTAAGAATAAAATGATGGACATCAGAAAAATTGTGTACTTTAGATAAAAGATATATTTTTCATTAAAAAAATAATGCAGAGAAAAATCAAGGGCATATAAAATTATTTTAATCCAAGGAGAAGAGGTAGTAGCATTGAACGTGGATGAGATAGTACTTACCATTTGCATTTTGTACCAATCAAGATGCCATGGATTGTAAGTTCTGGCTCCTGCTTAGGACGTAGAAAGCTGGAAAGAGCTTTTATATCATATTAACAATAAGAAAAATCTATGTAATCAAGAAAATCATAATTTTTCTTGAACCCATCAGAGAGCTGAGCTCACAGGCAACCAAGTCTAAGGAAAGACAGGTACCTCTAAGAAGAGATAGATGTAGGCACAAACTCACCTATGTCAGAGCATAGACGGAAAAGCCAAGCACCATACGAGTAGGTAAGAAGAACTCAGCTGAAATGTTTAATGAATTGCTAGAGGCCATGTGTGTAGGCTAGCATTAGAGAAGAGAAACTCTAGAAACTGCAGACACAAAGGGACTTTGCAGCCTCTTCTCCATGAACAGAGAGGGGCAGGATGGGAGATGGAAAAGCCTCCTCTAGTAATACATATCTAAAGTTGGGGCAGGACCAAAGATTTGGGAAAGACAAGAACCCCTTCCAGAGCCCTTCTTACCTACGGAACAGAAGATTTAAGCCCCATGGCGTAAGGGGAGCAAACCCCATGGCCTCTAGGACAGATAAAGATCAAGTGTCTGAGGTAATGGAAAAGAAAGAAAACCTCTACCCCCGGGAAGGATCAGGAAACTATCCCAGCCCAGAATATTAAAGAGCACCTGCCACTAATGGAAGAGAAGGATGAGTGAAGAGCCCTCCTTGTGAATTCTAAGGACAATGGCTACCTGATTCTGAAACAGACCACAGCGCCTGAAAACTCACTCCCCACCTCCCACTACCAGTCCAGCAAACATGGAGTAACAAGAAACAGCAATCTAATGCTGTGGGGAGGGCACAGAGAGAGACCACTCTCTGGGGTAGGCAGAGAGAAACATTGAGAAAAGCCCTTTTAGCAACCCAGTCCCCACCCTAAGCGTAATTTAATTACTACTAGGTTAGAAGACAGTGGTGCCCTGAAGGTAACCACAGCAACAAAAATAAACCCAAACCCAGCTCAACTCCAGACCAATTCAAACACTGCCCCCTCCTCACACACATACACACACACTCTAATGGCCAAATAGAAGAGCTATGTTCATTTTTAGGCATAAATACTTTTATTTCAGTCTCCACTATCTCACAAATTATCCACATTCAATAAAATATTAAGAGATACACACTCACACACAAAAAAAAGCAAGAAAAATAACATTACCCTAAAATTAAAACCAGACAAAAACTACAAGGTTAGAAAATTAAAGAAAAAAACCCCCATTAACATAGATACATAAATCTAGAAAATGACAGCAAATCAAATCCAGCAATAATAAAAAGAATAAAGAATCATGAAACAGGTAGTATCATCCTAGGAATGCACGACTGGTTGAACATTCAAAAATCAAATATAATTCATGGTGTTACCAGACTAAAGAAGGAGCAAATGATCAGATCAATAGATGCAGAAAAATCATTTGATGACATTCGACATTCAAAAAAAAAAAATTCTTAGCAAACTTAGAAGAGAACTTCTTCACCCAAAAAAGGTCATCTACAAAAAGTGTACAAGTAACACCATATTTAATGGTGACAGACTGAATGTTTTCTCCCTAAATGGGAAAAGAAAGAAATATATACTCTCATTTCTTCTATTTAACATCACTAGCATTCTAGCCCATACAATAGGAGAAGAAAAAGAAATAAAATAATAAAATAAAAGGCATAGAGAATGTGAAAGAAGAAATAAAACTACGTCTTTTCACAGATATGTTTGTCTTTGTAGAAAATCCCAAATAATCAACAAAAAAAAGCTTCTGGAACTAATCTACTAATCTACAATAGAAGCTCATAGAACATGCATAAGATCAGTAGAGATACAAGACCAATATACAATAGTCAATCATATTCCATATGCAGTCAGTGAACAATTGAAATTTGGAAAATTTTTTAAAATACCATTTACAATAGCACCAAAAAATTGAAGTACTATGCATAATTTTACAAAATAAATGTAGGATCTGAGAACATTACTGAGAACATTGACAAAAGAACACTGATGAAATAACATCAAAGAAGATCTAAATAAATGGAAATATCCACCATGTTCATGGATTGAAAGCCTCATTATTGTTAAGATGTCAATTCTCTCTAATTGATTCCAGGCAATCTCAATAGAGAAGCTTTTATTTAAATATCAGCAAGCCAATCCTAAAATTTATATGGAAAAGCAAAGGAACTAGACTAGCCAATGCAATTCTTAAAATGAAGAACAAGGTTAAAGGACCTACATTACTCAATTTCAAGATTTACTATAAAGGTACAGTAATCAAGACACTGTAGTATTAACAAAAGATTAGACAGTAGACACATAAAATAGAAAGACCAGAAATTGAATTGCACAAATACGGTCAACTTATTTTTGACAAAGTTTCAAAGGCCATTCAATGGAGGAAGGATTGGCTTTTCAACAAATGGTGCAGAAACAATTGGACACCCATATCCATATGCAAAAAAAAAAAAAACTTCAATAACTCATACCTCACACCTTATACTAAAATTAACTCAAAATGAATCATAAAACTAAATGTAAAACTTAAAACTCTAAAACTTCTAGAAGAAACCATAGGAGAAAATATGCATTACCTTGACTTTAGTGATGACTTTTTTTGGGTATGACACAAAAAGCATGATCCATAAGGCAAATGTGATAATTTGGAATTTATCAAAATTAATTGATGTGGAAGACACTTAAGAGAATGAAAAGATAAGCCCTACACTTGGAAAAAAATATTTGAAAATCACATATCTGATGAAGAACTTGTATCCAGATTATATAAAGAACTCTCAAAACAAGACAATAAGAAAACAGCCCAATTTAAAAGGGGGTGGCAATAATTACTTAACCAAAGAAGGTATACAGATAGCAAATAAGCATATGAAAAGATGGTCACATTGTTAGTCACCAGAAGAAAGCAAATTAAAACCACAATGAATTACTACTACATATTTATTAGAAGTGCTAAAGAAATGTTTTTAAATGACAGTATCATTGTTAGTGAAGAAGTGGAGCCACTGGAACTCTCATTCATGCTGGTGGGAACGCAAACTCATACAGCTACCTTGAAAGGAAAAAAAAGTTTGACAGTTTCTTATAAAGATAAACATGGTCACCAAGTCTCCCATTCCTAAGTATTTACCCAAGAGAAATGAAACTTATGTCCACATAAAAACTTGTACATGAATGTTTACAGCAGCTTTGTTCATAATCACCAGAAACTAGAAATATCCCAAATATCGTTTAACTGACGAGTGGGTAATAAACAAACTGTTGTACATCTACATAATGGAATACTGTTCAGCAACAGAAAGGAATCAACTACGGATGCCCTCAATGACATGGATGAATCTCAACTACATTATGGTAAAATAAAAGAAGCCAGGCTAAAAAACCCACATACTGTGTGACTCCATTTGTAGGACATTTTTGAAAAGGCAAATCTATAGGAACAAAAAAATCAGATCAGTCAATGCCAGGGATTGGAGAAGGAGTTAGAGTTTGAAGATCGTCTACAAAAAGGTTGACTAGGAAGAATTTTTTAGAATAATGCAATTGTTCTATGACTTGATTGTGGTAGTCATTACATGACTATAGGCATTTGCCAAACTCATTGCCCTGTACTCTAACAAGATTTAGTTTTATTGTATGAAATTAGACCTCAATAAACCTGACTTTTTAATGCCATGGATGGAGATATAGAGTAATAGCATCTTTGGCTTGTACCTCTGTTTGGAGACGAGAGGAGAAGAGAGGTTTTTTGGGGGTTTTTTTGTTTTTTTGGTTTTTTTAGCACTGGAGGCCAATTCATCATGTTTTTCCTAAAAAGAGAATCAGTTCAGGGAAGCATGCTTTTAGAGGCACATCTACACAACAATCACTGAATGTTACCTTTCCTTACACTACACTTTGAGGGTGGTGCTGTGTTAGAAATAAGCAAGCCATTCTTTAAAATAGCCAATCATTTTGAAATACTGACTTGTTTGTTTTCTGTTTTTAGTTGGCCCATAATAATTGTATATATTTATGACGTACAGTGTGACATTTCAATACTGTATACATTGTGTAATGATGAAATCATGGTGTTTAGCATATCCATCACCTCAAACATTTATCATTTCTTTCAGTACAATATAATTTCTTGGATATAATTTGTAACTAATAGTTACAGGATTATAGCTTTTCTCAGCCAAATTATATAGTTGAGATAAAAATTCACTCAAGTATACATGGGCATAACAAGCAAAGATGATAGTTTTTATGATGAAAACATCAACTAGGAAATACTAAGTTTCAATGAAAAATATGTATATTGGCACAACTTTCTGTGCTGTATTTCTATTACATAAAAAGAAAAAGTTAGATTTCCTTAAAAACTGGACATTCTTTAAACAGGTAAAGATTTAAACATTTCTTGACTTGTGATTTGGTCATTTTTAAAGAGGAATTCTCCATGTTGGCTTCCATATGAGAACAGGTTATAGCAGATACACTGTTTGCCCATACAGCTCCTGTGTGTGAATTAGGAAAAGTTCTTTCCTTCAAGCAAACATAGCCTACCCTGGGATACCCAGCTTGGCCTGCAGTGAGAAGACTGGATTTCAGACTCCACTTGCCCATTCATCTGGGAGTCCTTGTGTATGACACAGCTGTATACTTCAGCCCTGTTGCCACCACAGAAATATTAATAGAAATCTCCAGTTTGGAAAGAAGAAAACTGAAAGTCAATAACATAACACAGCAATAAGAATGAGTGACGGATGGCCACAGATTAGTTTTGGCCCTTCAACAATGGAATCAAGTGATGTTCCTTGATGCCCCAGAGAGATATTTTTCAGACAAATAAAGGAAAGCACGATCCTACCCACACTGCAGGTATATCAATAGCTTGTTCAGGCAGGAAAGAGAATTTGGACCTAGGTGAGATGAAATTATGGATGATCCAGAAAAACTAGAGAAGTTTGAGACAAACGTTATGTGTGACTGAGATACTTTCCACTCTTCCATAACCTAAATCTTCCCTCTTGTCTTTAAAAATCTTGCAACTTAACTATAGTTCTGTTTCCTTTAGTGAGCTCACACTGTGCCTGTATATTGGTGTAAATATCTTTCCCTTGGTAGAAAGAAAGAATGGTTTTTCTTTCACTCATAGTCAAAGGATCAAAGTGGACAGCTGGGTTCTGGGTAGTCCCCGCATGGTGTTGCTTATTAAACACATTTTGTAGATGATTACAGCTACCCACTTTTCATCACTTGAAAACATCTAAGCTGTCCATTGTGGAAGACAAAGGGAACCTTGAGAACTGCACGGAAGGAGGTGATGGTCTCTCTCTGGTCCTGGGAAGTGGGCTGTTCAATCTGCTAATGTAACATAATTATGGGACTGATATCCCATAACCTTTGCCATATTCTAGTGGTTAGAAATGGGTCACAGGTTCCACTCACACTCAAAGAGAAGGGATTCCACAGGTTGTAACTCATCAGGGGTCACCCTAGAGTGTGTCGCCCATGCCTGGAGAGCTTCATAATACCTGGGCCCCTGGAAGAAATTCTGATTCAAATGATCTAGCGTGAGAACCCAGCCCTGGCATTTTTTAAAAATCTCCCTCAGCTGATTCTAGTGTAACTTGGATTGAGAACCCCTGGTCTTGTCCTTTGTTGTCAAGTCACCAGACTCTCACATCTGGTAACCTTGAATTCTTTGGTAAGCCCAGGCGGAGCAGCTCATAAACACCTTTTAAAAACCAGCTGATGGGGATGCGAGATCGGGCTCTTCTGAAGAGAACCCTGATTCTCTAGGCCTGTGACTATGGGCCATGCTGCAGAGCCTGGAAACATGCCCTGCGAGAACCTTCAGTTCTTGGTCTAGCTCAGTGCCCCATTCCTCTTGCCGCAGTCTCCCCCAGGGTGCCAGCTGTGCTGAAAACCCGCAACAAGCTGTGCGGAGGCATGTCTGCCGTGACGTGCAAGGCGAGGTTGTGCACTGAGCAGAGACGCTAGACATATCACAGGAACACCAGCACATCCATGCAGCCAGAGCAGGCAGCGGATTGCATTTGGACAAAACACCTTTATAGTTCAAAGCTGACTCCCTGCCTGTACTAGCAGATCACATGGCTACTTCATAATCCGCACGGGGATGGCCAGTAAGTATTATCTGTTTTGTTTTGGGCACCAAGTAGATCGTGTGGAATCTGCCAAGTTAAGAAGGTGGGAAGTCGTTGCCTTCTTTGTGAATCCTGGCCAGTGCCATTTGCACAAATGCCTCTTCTCCCACCTGCCCCCCCCCGCCCCCCAGCCATGATTTGCATTAATATTCAGGAAGATTCTGCAAAAAAAGAAATGGCAGAAAATAGTAAAGAATTTGGCAGTTTGCTTTAAACGCACACTCACAAAGCCAGTGTTCTCACTCATGACAAATCACTGTGGAGAGGCCTCTCTGCATGCAGGTTATTGATTTTCCAGGAAAAGTCTCTACATGTTGTGTCTGCATTACCAGTATCTCCCACTGAAGCTGACCTGGCTGCCCCCCTCCTCCACAGAGGATAGGACCAATGTATCCAGCATCTCTCACATTCAACACACACACACACACACACACACACACACACACACACACTCACTCCTACCTCAGAGATTTGGCATTTATCATTGTGAAGAACTATTCTACAAAATGCAAAGGATTTTAGTACCCTTGGCCCTTATGCCCTAAATGCTAGTAGCAGCCCCAGTTGCTACAATAACCAGAAACACCTTCTTACGTTCTCTAATGTCCCTGAGAGAGGCTGTGCCACCCTAGAAAGAGAACCAGCAGCTGGATCCATGTTGGGCATTTGCCCTCACTCCTGAGTGCAGCGGTTCTCAGCCTCAGATGCATGGTAGAATCACCTGGGGAGATTTCAAAACCCCTTATGCCTGGGTGCCACCTCCAGAGATTCTCATGAGATTAGTCTAAACTGCGTCTTTAGTTTTTAACCAGCGTAAAGTTAAAAACTGCCCCTGATGATTCCAATGTGTAGCTGACAACAACCTTTCCAGGGCTGAATCCCCAGGTCTGAGACTGTCTGCAGTAGCTGACTTGGGCCAGCATCTCTCCTGCTTGGGTGTACAGGCTGCCGCAGCACGAGCTAGAGCAGCTGCCTTTGAGTCAGGACTAATGTTCCATTCAGTTCACCAGTGCCCCCAACATTGGGATCTGACATCCACTTGGCTATTCTACACCATGTCCTCTGCCTACCAAGTGATATATGGATCAGGGAGAAGCTAACTGCTAAATGAAGCAGCCTCCGGCTCATCCTCTCCAGGAGACACTGTAAAAAGGGGAATGGAAAGCTGCACGTACACTGCTTGGCCAGAGAATTAAAGAAACACGGATCTCTGGCTTGGGAGCAGGAGTCCTTCAGACTGCCTTGGGCCTTCTGCAACGGCATCACCTTCAGCGATGCCCTGGGGCTAGTTAAATGTCTCTGGGTAGCCCTGCTTAATTATGGCAGCATTTAGCTACCCCACACTGGGTTCTTTAATGAATATCTCCTCCACAGCTCCTAGGGGACTTCACTCTGTTGGTCTCATTTGTCTGGCTGGAGTTTCCCGGGAAGCTGGTTTAGTAGGGTTTAAGTATTTAGCTGGTTTAAGTATTTGTCTCAGAAAACCATCTGTTTTGTTTTGTTTAAATCTTGCTATCTAAAGGCCTTTTTGCTGTTGTTGTTTTAGGAAGTAGAAACTCTTGGATTCTATGGCAGTGAGCCAATCTTTAAAGACAACTGAGAAAGCATACCTGTGGTTACTTCCAGCTCTAAGTTCTTTCGTACTTTTAATGCATGCAGGAAATGCCAGAAAATAGCAAGGCGGGGGCACTCTGCACTTGCCAAGTTCCATGATGTCCCACGACTCCCACTATGGCTGATTTCAAGCTACCAACATCTTAACAACTGGCTGTCTCATCTCCTGTCCTATCCGCTCAAGCGTACACACAGCTGTAAGCTAACTACCCATTTATATCCCCTGAAGCCACACGATTTGAATACCCTAGGAAAGGGTGGTGCCGTGTCTGACAACTTGGGAAGACAGATGCTCAAAGACTCTAAGAAGAGGCCCTGGGAAGGCCGGAAATAAAGAGAAGACATAGAGTTGCAGAGAGACTCAGAGGTGGGCGTGGAGAGGGACACAAAGACACCATCACACAGAGTAAGGCGCTAAGCTTCCAGTTTAATTAGCCTTTTCTTCTCATTAGAAATCTAGGAGGTATGAACAGTGTATCTTGAAATGACCCAGGAAAGGAAACACAAAGCTAAAGGCAGAATTACTGTGGGATTCTGAAGAACCGGGGATGGTGCTTGTTGAGTCCCTGGGCAATGTGGCGCAACCATGGATTTAGACCTCTTGAGCTACGTGGGCGCAGGGGCCATCTGCTGATGAGGATTTGAACAGCCTGCAGAAGTTTAGCCAGTGTGTGCAGACACCAGCCTGATGCTATTTCTAAAGGTTTGCTGCATTGCTATTCAGTTAACACTATCTTTACAAAAGAAGCTCCATAAAAGAAAAGGAAAAGAGAAAGTCATATACTGTTGCTTTTAGCAATTAACGTGGGTTCTACAGCAGTGGGAGTTAACCTGTGTAATACGCAGATATAGATAATAATACCAAAAGGCAACATTGACCATTCATCAGGCACTGCTAACATATTTTTCATATAATGACGTTTTAATTCTCGGGACCACTCTATGAGGTAGGTGTTATTATACAGATAAGGAAACTGAGGCACAGACCATTTAAGTAACTCACCCAAGCTCACACACTAGTAAGTAGCAGAGTGAGCCTGAAGCCTGGTAGCGTGGCTTGGAATCATAAGGGCTCTATTATGGACGAGATCTTGCCTCTTAATCACTTGGCCCTGGCCATCGTGCATTCTGGGCATATGAACACTTTCCTGATATTCCTTTTTGACAGTAAGCTCCTCCAGGGAACAGACCCTGAGTGTCTGGCTCATCACAGAGTCCCCAGAGAAGCCAATTCCTGACTGGTAGTATTTTCTGACTTGTAGTAGGGTCTTGAAGGCAGAGGTACCATGAGGTTTGAACTTCTGGGCACTGACTCCGCTTTTTCCTCTCAAAGGAGAAAGGAACCTTGCCAATGCTGAGTTTATACAAGAACCAGAAGGAGTAATATTTATAATAGTCCCTTTTTTAAATGAAAGTAAATACATTGCTAGTGTGAGTTATTTGCAGTGAGGCCACAAAGGCAGAGATGTGGCAAGAACAGTGATTTCCAGATCAGTGCAGACCTTGGCGGAGTGTCCTGTTACCAACTCCGGGCCACAAGATGCTCTGCTGAGACATGCTGCTTCTGTTCCTGTCTGCATGGCTGTCTTTATTCTGGAAAAAATGCAAGTTTGTAACACTGGCTAATTAAGTGGGGAAGTTTAAACTTACATACCCCACCTGAAACATTGATGTCATAATAAGCATTTGTTGGTGGCGGAGTGAATGAACGGAGGGTTCCTCAACTGCCTAGTACTATTGGGGAAATTCGCTGCCAGTGACCCACACCAGGGAGAAAATTCTCAGATCCCCTTCCTATAGCCCCTGGGCCTCCTCAGCCTTTGAGACAGTGAGTCCTCAAGACTTAGTGCCCTTCTTTGTCCAAAGCCCTGTGTGTGGGGAGCAGACTCATCACAGGGGTCCAGCATGTGGTGGAGCCTTATCCCATGTGGGCGTCACAGAGAAGCAAGGCGTGAGGTTCTTGGTTCATAGCCCCATAATCACACACTCTCCCCAGGGTGGGAGAGATCTCAGCCTCCCCCTGCTCACATCCTGCCTGTGCTTCATCCATCCATAGGGTCGGGTTTGACATAATTCAGACTCACTTCTGAGGGTTCATTTTTCATTTGAGTTGCATTTAAACCCAAAACAATATTTTTTCCCTCTTTTCTATAAAAGTCCAGGTTATGTTTTCTCTCTTTTTGTCCTGGTCTTGTTTTGTTTGTTTTTCCTCCAAAAAGAGAAAATAAAATATAAACTCTTTAAAATAATGTGTTATGGAAAGACTCAAAGATCTCATAGACATATTTCTTGAATAGTAAGAGACATTACTGCACACCCAACAGCTTCCCTGACACACAGTAGCAGAAGGGACCTTGGGACATCCAAACGTGAAATTATCACTGTAGTTTCCCTACAAGCCTGGCTGAACTATTTCCTGCCTCTATATCAAAGAATCCCATTACCCTCTGGGTGCACCACCGGTGTTTCAAACAAGTGGAATATTGCCTGGCTTACAATTTGCAGCTGCTAACATGCACGGATGGCCCAGAGCACAGCCTTGACTAGCGTTGTGCACAGAAACAGAAGTTGTATGCAACAACTTACAAGAAATACAGATGCATTTCTTGAATGTGTCCAGTGACTAATGTTATGAGAAATACCCACAGGGCTATGCTCATTCTAGGGAAAACTTTTTAATTAAAGAAGAGATTTTCAATAGCTCACATCTTGGGAAGGTCCGCTGGGTTTAGGAATGGAAAGTTACTGGGCTATCAAGGATAAGTCACTCCGCTCTAGGCTGGGATCCTTTGTGTTCACAGAGGAGAGAAAATATGTAAATGACTAGAATTTACAAAGTGGCTTGATGAAGGTCAAGCAAGGCCTTGGGATGTGACAGCGAGGGTCCTGACCCAGGACTGGAGACCTGGCATCTAGTGCCTGCTCTGCTTGTGTCTGACTGGTGACCTCAGGTCAGTCGCTGGGTGTCTGAGCCTCAGTTTTGCCATCTGTGACATGACATAGGCCAGCATGCTGCCTGGCATGTCACAGACACTCAGCGATTGCTGAAAAAAGGAAGGAAGGAAGGATTCTCTAGCACTGCTGCAGACTCAGATTTAAAATAACACATGTCCTCTCACCTTCCCCACCTTCTAAAGCCCCAAGATCCTAATCTAACCCCCCAGGAGAAGGGGTGGGGGCGCTGCCCTGGGAACAACAGCTGCATGTGGTCCTCCAATGAGCTAGGGAGGAAGGAGGCAGCTCCAAGCACAACCCAGTTACAGAAGAGCCAGTCATGGGCACATAGTCCCTCCCACCCCAATAAGCTCGACATGGTTTGATGCCTTCCTTCAGTCCCTGCCAAGCCCTTTCTGCTTTGTCCCAGGCTAGGCACTGCTGCCCCAACCCTAGACCTCAGGCTTCTTGGTCCTTCCTGCCTTCCCTCCCTTTCCTGTGTTGTGGCCAGAGCTCTTTCTCTAAGAAAAGCAACGCTCTTGCCTTCCAATGCTCAGGTGGATCCTTGGTTAGGGGTGTAGCCCTCCTCACAACCACTTGACCCACCAGCCCTCAGAAGCACTCCGCAAGTTTCCTGTTCCTTGGAAATCAACCCAGGAGAAGAAGCCAGCTTGTCCCCTCTGGCTTGCCCCTCTGCTCTTCCTCCTTCCCCTGCATGCTTTTGGACGCCATGATTCCTCCAAGATTGATTCATACATCTTCCCCTCAACATGATGGGGTAGGGACAGAAATTAGGAATGTTTGAAAATTCACAGCCCCTTCGTCCTCCCCGTCCACCCCTCCACCAGTTACATAAAAGTCGGTGTTGGTGGCAGGGCATTCTCCTCCCTCTCCATCCCCCCAACCCCCACTTCATTGCACACATTGGGCGCATGAATAGGGGAAGAAGATTCACATCAAAAAGGAAAAGGGAAGAAAATATTTTGGAACAGAAGCAGAAAAAAACAGATGGAAAAGTGCTGGGACAGAGAAAGATGAGTCACGCAGGCCTTAGGGAGTTTGGGCTCAAGAGTGGAGGGAATGGAGAAGAGCTTCAGGCATTAGCTGCATCTGCATAGACTCCGTTGAGAATGGGGTGGGGCGGGGGCGGGGCTTACGGGTTATAGGAGGGTTTAAAGACTCCTTGACTTGTAATTGGTTAAAAAAAAAAAAGCTTTGTCTAAAGGCTTGTAATGTTTTAGATAAGAGAAAAGTCACTGGACACATATTTGTTGTGTAAATTGGGGACCTGCAGGTTTGTCTTGCATAGCCTTAGGCCTGTTGATGAGTGACAAAGGATATCTCCAAGAAGGGAGTGGCGCATGGTGGGGCAGGTCTGACCTCCTCCTCGTGGCAGACAATTTAGTTTTAGGATATCCTCTTGGCCCGGAGGGGGTCCGTTCAGTCAGCCTGTGGGGCGGGGGTGGGGGGGGGAGCCTTTTATTTAATTTTAGTTTACAGATGGGGTGGGGGCGCTGGAGCCCAGGGCAGAGGGGGGAGGTGGGTACACTGGGGAGTTTGCCTCAGTGTCAACATCAGTATCCTTGAATAAAAACACTCCCCAAATGATTTTGTCTTTAAAGTTAGCAAGGGCAAGTGTCACTCTGTAAAAGGCTAGTTTTCCTAGTTATAGAGAATTGGAAAACACGCAAGTTTGTGGTATTCCACACGATCCGAAGCATTTCCTTTCTGTAGTGTCCTTAAACTCTCCCCCAATTCTTAGCCAGCAATGTCTATTAAGTAGATAACTTGAAGACAGCCAATACCGCACAATTTCCATCAAAAGGCAATTCACTACTTTCATAACAGTGGGGATGGCTACTGGTATGAGAAAGGCAGAAGTGGCTCATCCATCTCTGGGGATAATTTATATGACTTGGATGACATTTAATTTAACACAGGTCACCCAAAAAGATGGTGATTTAATGCCCCAGATTTTTTTTTTATTAAAAGTGCTGCTTTGCTGTCATTAGATGAGTTTCACCTCACATTTCTTTGTTTTTATTTGAAGAGAAATCTGTTTGAAAGAAATAATTGTAAACCATCACTTTTCCAACTGTGGGCAAGGAATAGAACCCCCAAGGTCAAACATCAGACCTTGAATCCCAGAGTTAAGCCTCTGTACTCTCAGTAAGAGGAATGAATGTAGATTTGTGAATGTGAAACAAAAAGGGGGTCCCAGCTACCCCTAGGAGATGGAACCTGTACAATGTCCAGGCATGAGACGCAAATGATTTCCTCCTTGCACTTCTGTGAGAAAAAACCTGCCATGCCAGTTACCCTGAAAAACTACCCCATGGACCCCCATTTGTTACAGGAAATGCCCAGTCGCAGAAAACCCTCCACCTTAATACTGAACAATCCTTCCTCTTTTGAAATGTCCCCAACCTGCTAGCTTGTCCCCTTGCAACCAGACAAGACTGTCAAGTGCATCTGAAGACCAACCAGAAAGGCTCCCCTGCTTTTAAAAAACCCACCTCAGTAGACCACTTGCCAATCAGACACTGCCTCAGCGTTTCCACTTTTTACTCTGTAAAACTTACTTTCTCTTCCAATACCCTTGAACCCCTGCTGAAATGAAAGGACAGCTGATGGGTGCCCTTGCCACAAGTTTATGAAATGAAAGCCTTTGTTAATTTTTGTCTCAGACTTAGGTTTACTTTGATATCCATGAAGGAGACAGTGTTATTCCCAGAGCACGGACAAGTAATAGGAAGTTTGGTGAGATATGTGATTGCCCAAAGTCACAGAGGGAAGCTGGATTTGGACCCAGGTCTCTCTGCCTCCAAGGTCACATGCATTTCCCCCCAACCCATCCTCCCCTACCCTCTGGTTGAAACAGTCTCTACTTCTACAATCAGGTTGCTCCAGAAAAGTAAGAGAAAGGAGACCCAGAGGGAAGTGGCCCTGGGACTCAAACAAGCAAAAGGCCAACCAAACCTTAATCTAAAAGGGGCTGATTGGCTGTTTTCATCACTGAGGTTGCACTTGTGCATTTTAACCTGATTTTATGAAGTAATATTGAGTTAAGAGGTGGAGAGATACGGGCCAGGGCTTGGTGTGTACAATGTAGAGCCTTGGTGGTCCTGGAGTTAATGCTGAGTCCTGACTGCTCCAGGGATGGGCCCCAAAACTCTTGGCACTTCTTACAGGAATCATCTGGGGATCTTGTTAAGATGCTGAATCTGGCTCTGTAGGTCTGGGCTGGGGGCTGAGACTCTGCATGTCTAACAAAGTGCACCAGTGAAGCCCATGCTGCTGCCCCCATGTACCAGGGAGTCACTCTGAACCCTGGCTGCAGGTTAGAAACACCGAGGAGCTTTTTAGATAACATTAAATCCAAGGCCCCAGGCCCAAAGATTCTGATTTCAGTGGTTGTGAATGGGGCTTGGGCATGGACACTGATGTTCTAAAACCTCCTCAGCAGCCAGACATGAGAACCATTGCACAAGGGCCTCAAGGTCATTAACTCTAGCAAGTCCCACTCTCAGGTATGAAAGGACGAGATGGCTGCATCTGACATGTAAAGCTTCCATAGTGACCACCTTTTCTTAGTTCGAGGTGGCCTTTCTTTCCAGTGACTCCACTCGGTTTAAATGCTTGTGTATTCATGACGATATTTTAAAACATGTTTCCTCATCAGGAAGCTGGATTCTCTCTGCGGCCCCAGCAGCCACTGTGACTCAGCTATAAGGTTTAGGTGCCAGGGAAGATGTGGACAGGAGCTGCCTAAATCAGAGGAAGGCCACTGAATAGGGAAGGAGAATGAGGCTCTGCTGGGAGTGGGGTGGCGGAGCGGCCCACCGGTCAGGAAGGATAGGAACAGCCCTGCCGCTGCGAAGAAGAGCGGTTCAGAGGAAAGTGAGCAGGAGATGGGGTAGGAAACCGCCCCTGCCACATCAGCAGAAAGACCAGGAGCCCACCCCAGGGTGGACTTGGACGGCAGACACCAGTAGGATGCCCAGTGACCAAGGAGACAAAGGACACCCCCACAGAGGAAGAGAAACCCAGAGGACCACACAGAGACTAGTAGCTGGGTCCAGCTTCCTTCCCCTAAAGCTTCCTCCTACATCCAGACACCATTGCAGCTGAGAAAAGTTGGGGGACAGAAGCCCACAAGACTGAGGTAGATCATTACTCAAAGGAGACATTTAAACCAAAAAGGCTAGTATCTTCAAATGGCAAATTTAAGTTCCCCTGGCCATGCCCCACCACCACATCAGCAGGTAGAAGGGAAGCTGGGTCCCAGAAATTACAGGAAATAAAGGATGTGGCTCTTTTTTGGGGCATGATTGAGTTGTATTGTGTGAGTTGTTGACTCTGTATAGCTGCTTATGTAGCTAAGTCATTCTGAGCAGAGAAGGCCTGATTTTTCACGTTAAAAATAGCCTACAGGGAAGAGAGCATGAAGTGATTCACTTTTCCTCTATGGAACCTTAAAAGAAGCTGGAGAAAGGTCTTTCTAGTAAGGAAAACACAGACAATTACTGCTATACCTGCTGAGTTCTACATCAAGTAAAAAACGCATATCACAATGCTCTTTTAAACCTGGCCAGGTAGAGAAAGTATTTCTCAGCAATCTGAAAAATTGGTAGGAAAGAGCTTATTATGTCATTAATAACCAAATCAAGAGTCCTCTTGAAGAAGGTCCTTTCCAGACTTTACACAGCTTCTTACGCCACTATTCGGTGCTCACCCCCTTCCTCCTCCCTGTGTACCTACCTGCCCCACCTCCAGACCATCCTGAGATGGGGCCATTCACGAGGGACTTCACAGGCTCTTTAGTGTACACCAGGAGGCTGTGTTGAGAGGCCATCAATCTGAGCAGTAGAAATATTCCTTTAGAGTCTTCTCTTGTTGTAATAAGTGTGTGCTTTTATTAATATTTTCTGTATTTTCAATGCTTGACATCTGGTGCCTGGCCACCCATTGAGAGAAGGCCTCTCCCAGGCAAGCCAGTTCCTAGAGATAGTTGTTACTCACCCTTGAGAGTGCCTTTCATATGCAAACCAACCAATCCACACCCATACCCCACCCCTGTCCTATATGGGGCACTGGACTGCATACTATACACAGTACCTTCCTGCCCTTCCAAAGGCCCAAAGCAGAAGGGCATAAAATAATTTCACACCATTTTCGAAGATTCTACAAGCTCTCTGATATTTCCTTACTCCCATCCAAGTACTAACCAGACCTAACCAGCTTCCCAGATCAGATGGGGCGTGTTCAGGGTGGTATGGTTGTAGTAATATTTCCTTACTAATACTCCTGCTTGCTCACCATATGGCTGGCAGATTTAAAGCTTAAATCTGGTTATATGGCATTTTTATATGGCATTGTACCACTTGCAAAGCACTAAAGCACCTTTGCTCCCATCATCTCATTGGATTCTCCCAATAACTCTGTGAGGTTAGTAAGAATTAAATTTCTGATAAAATCCCTCTCTGCTCAATCAATTCCTGAACATCAAAGGAAACCTCGGCAATATTTCATTATCATAACATATTGACTACCAATGGAATTCAAAATATTTTGAGGCCAGTTCCACCAATCCTGGAAACATCTCTCTATACAGCCAAACAGGGCTCCCTCCAAGAGGGGCTGAATCCTGCCATGACATGTGAACCAGGGAACTTATTCTAGTAATACTTTGATGTCTAATACTTAGGTCAAGACTACATGCAAAAACTAGTAAATCTTTAGTAGTGTTATGCTTCTCTTTAGGGCATGAAAATGTGATTAAAAAAATTACAAATTGGATGACAACTTACAGATAAACATTGCTTTGTATAGTAGATTCTTTTTTTTAACACATTTGCGGCCACACTAGAAAAAAAAATTCCCTGGGGCCACAGTGTTTTATTACAAAAATAGAATAAAAACTGTGAAAACAAAACAATCCTTTCTAATTTCATGAAAAATTTGTTGACTTTTTATTGTTTTCTGTGCATGAGTTATATGCAACTCATGTGGCACTAGAATCAATTTTTACACTGCATGCCACTTGAGTTGTATGTGACTCACGACATACTTATCCAGTTTGTTTCAGAGAATTGAGTTTTCACATGCTTCACATGGCCCCAGGCTCAAAACTAGTGTGAGTTAAATACAACTCACATGGCAGTTAATGTGTTAAATGTGTAAGCTGACAACTTTTGTGAGTCAGATTGCATTTTATATGAAAGGATCTGGAAAAGGGGAGAGAGAGTTTGCTATTTAAAGGAATCCAATAGATATCTTTTTTTAACAACTGGAAGAATAATCACCTTATGCAAGCCAGTTATCTTTTAATTTATATATTGTGCAAATGTGTAATTTTACATATCAGATTTGCTTGAAGTGGGATACATATGGATTTAGTTTGCAAAACAATTCATCTAAACTCCCTTAGTTAGAAGACTTTTTATGTATTAAAATATGATCTTGTAAATATCTGCTGGTGGTTGCACCTGGTAAAGAATGTGAATGTCCTTTTCTAGTGTCAGTTTTGATCAAACTAGTTTTATGACTTTAGACAAATTACTTAAATTGTTGTGACTTGGTTTCTTCTTCTGTAAAATGATAAGGTTGGATTAAGTTATTTTTCATTCTCTGATTTTCCATATATATACTCATTGGTTTAGTTTTTGTGCTTGACATATATCAGGATGTTAATATATATCAAGATAAATTTTCTAAGAACAATTTTTACATTTTTCCCTATAGCTTTAATGCTATTAAATTGAATCCTGCTTAATGCTTCCATCAGGTTGTGATTTTGCAAGATGTTTTATACATTCTGCCTTGTTTACTCCTGTGAAGCAAGGAATATTGCTTGAAAAAAAATAATAACTGTGTACTGTTATCCAATGGAGAATCATTACATTTATGACCTTGAGTTTCTATTGAATTTCTCTCTATGTGTTTATGATTTCATACTCAGCCAATCACCATATGTTCTCCTCAATACAGCTGCTATTACTGTCAGGGATATGCTTATGAGATTTATTTTTTATCATTATTTATTTTTTAATCATATTTATACTCTGGTTATAAGTGAGAGAAGATAGATGCATCATTTCCCCATCCTTGGCAGACAGAAAGGAATATATTCAGACTCAAACAATGTGGCACATACTCACTTCTCTGCTTCAAAACAGAGAGTGCTGGAATCATGGTTGCTGTGCATAGTTGTGTAAGTCCTATACTGTACAATTCTCAGGGACACCATTCACACCATTTACATGCATTGTGTAATATATTAGGTCATTAAATATGAAATGCCCGATTTTGAATCAAAAGTTTAGTTTATTATATCCCAAACAAGAAGCAGTATAATTAATCAAAGTCTGTACCTAAACTATCAACACAGTTTGCCATCTTAACGATAGCTTGTTTATGCCAGCAGCAAAGAAGCCTGGGAAGCGAGTGGTGATGAAATCAGGAAAGGTGTTTTCCATAGCTTGTTGAGAATTGAACATTTTTCCTTGCAAGAAGTGGTCCAAAGCCTGGAAGTAGTGGTAGTGAGTTGGTGTGAGGTCTGGTGAATACATTGGATGACAGAGAGTTTCCAAGTCCAGCTTCTGTAATTTGAGCAGTGTTGTTTTTTGTGACATGTGGTCTTGCAAGAGGATTGGCCTATTTCTATTGACCAATCTCTACTGCTTAATCGCAAGCATCCTCATCATTTCATCCAACTGGTTGCAGTAGACATCCGCTGTAATCAATTGACCAGGTTTCCTGAAGCTGTAGTGGGTAGTACCAGGGCTGGACCACCAAACAGATACAATTAGCTTTTTTTGATGAACATTCAGTTTCATACCGTGTTTGGCACTTCATCTTTATCCAACCATTGTGCCAAATGCTTGTGACTGTCAAAAAGAATCCATTTTTCATCACATAATAATACAATGTAGAAATGGTTTGCCTTTATGTCGTGACAGCAAAGAAAGGCAAGCTTCAAGATGATTTCTCTTCTGATGCTCATTTAATTCATGTGGAACCCATCTATCCAGCTTCTTTACCTTGCCCATTTGTTTCAAATGGTCCAATATTGTTGGACAGTGATGTCAAACCTTGCTGCTAATTCACACGTTGGTTGAGATGGATTCGCTTCCACTAGAGCTTTCAGCTCATCATTATCCACTTTTGTCTCAGGTCACCCATGTGGCTCATTTTCAAGATTAAAATCACCAGAATGGAACTTCTCAAACCATCGACATACTGTGCATTCATTAGCCACATCCTTCCCAAACACTTTGTTGATATTTCAAGTTGTCTGTGCTGCATTGGTTCCACGACAGAACTCACATTTGAAAATAACACAAATTTTTGACTTATCCATGGTTTCACAAAAATTGCTATAAAAAAAATTTGAATGATAATCACAAGCCAAAACATGCATTTGAAAGAATGAGGATGTACCTTCACAATAAAAAAAATAAAACAAGAAGTGTCAAAGTGAAATGTCAGAGATATCAACTGTCAAACTCAGTACTTAAAGAAATCGGACATTCCATACTTAACAACCTAAAACAACATGCTAAGCCATATGCTGAGACCTTTGCTGGGATATATGCAGGACTTGGGCCAGTCAGTATATTTCCAAGGGAAAGAGGCAATTCTAACAGTGTGTGCAGTACTGTGGGGTTTATACTAGATAGGCTATCACCAGATACAAGATAAATCAAACAGAGTCAACCACCCAGTGTCCCTAGCTGACATATATTTCTCTTTACTACTAAATACCTATAATCTAAGGATACACCTACTGTCTCCACTTTCTCATTTCCTTCAAAACTCCCTCAAGTACAGCTTCTGTTGCTCTAACTTACTGAAATTGTGCTCCCAGGTCATGAGTGACACAGTATTGACCAATTTGCACAGTTCTCATTTTCTTTGGCTTCTCTTTCCAGCATTAATTTTGCTGGCCAGCCCCTTTCTGTGCCCTTTCTTGCTGAAATGGTTTCTTCATGGATTATGAAGGTCCATCAGAGGGGCACCATAAATGGATGAAACCTGTGTTTTGGTAGAAAGGTTGCCAACTACATGCCAGGTGAAAGAAAGAATTCACCTAGATGCCCCTGAAGGGGGCCTCCCTCAGAGGGGCAGGGGAAGAGAGAATCCACCTTGGGAGGGATGTGGGTGACCAGGGAATCAGGAAGAGGTGTTGTATTGGGACCATGCTCTGATCTGGACCTCTGGTTCCTGCTTTGGCTTTGCTGGGTGGCTCAATATACAAACTGGGGGATCTTGTCACAAATGGTAGAACACGCAGGATCCAGCCTTCTAGGAGTTGGGAGCCCCATGAATGAATGTTATTCTGGAAACTCAATTCTTCTCAAAGAATTGCTGGAAGAGCATTTGCACAAAGACCAGGACTAGCACAGGAGGGGAGGACCACCCTCCAGCAGTGCGGTCTGAGCCCTAGTCACAGGACGGCTTTACCAGCATCGATGGGGCCTCCCCTCTGTATAGCCAAAAATCTCACTCCACCCCTGAGCTTCAGCCACTGAAGAAGCCTCTCATCCCCAGCGTTTCTGAACCAGCTGGAGCACTTGCCCACTGTGGCTCAAACCTCCAAAGCCTCCCTTTCCTGAGACATCAGGATCTGAAGAATTTTAACCACTGTCAGAGCTGCCTCTGCTTTTTGGACACAACTCTCCAAGAGGAGTTTCTACTTACTCACAGTCAGAAAAATGAGATAGGACTGAGCCAGACTGGATATCCCCCGGCGCCAAGACTCTCGTAAGCACTAGGGAACCCTGAACACGAACAGGGAAAGGATAAAGCCTTGGAAGGAAATAGTCAGGACTTTGAGAACTCAGTTTTGAAAAGATAGGGTTGTGGAGAGGGCCTTAAATATTTGCACTCTAGGGAAAAACAGGACACATTGGCCACAGTAAACTGAAGGGTCACCCCCGTTACAACACTCAGCTCTGGTGGCCCCTGTCCTTCCCCTTTAACTGCCCTTCTGCCCTTTCACGGTCTTTTCTTCCTCACAACTCCACCCCAGTTGCCCGCTAAGACGCAGGCCAAAGCGTACCCCTCCTCCCTTTGCTGTTCTCTCTCTAACCTCTTTTTCTTACAGATCTCCTGAACTTCCACAACTTCAACCCTTTCCTAGGGCACTAATTGGGAAAAACCCTGGATTTGGAGGCAGCCAAGAAGGAGCAGTCCTGAAGATGTCCTTGCACAGCAAGCCCAAACCAAAGATAAACACTCAGGCGAAAGATCATAGTGCAGGATAAATCCATGGACCCCGAAGAGAAAAGAGATTCCCTCTGTGAGTATCTGAAGGCCTTGATAGACTCAAAAAGGCCAGAAATGTAGAGACCACAGCCAGAGAAATGAAGATGACTTTGTCGACCTGAAGGAGAAGCTAAGGCTTAATATTAAAGCAGGGACAGGCACAGTGTCCCACTCAAGAGTAATCCTCGAAGAAAGACTCCACCCAGACAAAACAACTTTCCAAGTTTTAGACAATAAAGACAAATTAAAACTCTCACTAGTCACAAAGAAGCAGGAAGGGATGATGTTTAAAGCAGAGAGAGGAAGAACAATGTTGAACTTTGCCTTGAGTGGGGACAGGAGGAGACTTGGGGAGAACACGCACAGACCAGAAAGTGGGTGTGGTCACAGCGCACACCAGTCAGCTGCTCTCCGCTCTGAAAGAAGGAGCATATTCCAAGACTGCAGGACTGAAATTAAGTTGGCAAATTCCTAATTCTCAGTCTTAACAAATTCTTAATTCTTAACAAATTTTTAATCTACCAAGATGGCTATAAGAAGCAATGGAAAATTGAAAACAGGTGAAAGTCATTGTATTAGTCAGGGTTCTCCAGAGAAATGGGACCTATTATATATATTTATCAAGATGGAGCCCCAGGAGAGCCGGTGGGGTAGTTCCAGGCCAGTCTGAGCCTCAGGGCCTGGGAACCAAGGGCACCAACGGTGTAAGTCCAGCCCAAGAGCAGGAAAAGACAGATGTCCCAACTTAAGCAGTCGGGCTCAGAGAGCAAATGCTTCCTTCCTCCACCATTTTATTCTATCCAGGCCTTCAGTGGATTAGATGAGACCTACCCACATTGTGTGGGTCCATATGCTTTGCTTAGTCTACCAAATCAAATGCTAATGTCATCCAGAAACACCCCCCAAACGCCCCAGAAATAACGTTTAACCAAATACCTGGGCATTCCATAACCCAGTCAAATTGACACATAGAATAAACTATCACAAGCATTCAAAGAGAGAAATGTATTAGAGTATCAACCAAGGTCAAGGTTAATGCTATGAAGCAAATGAAGGAGATTTAAAAAAGAATAAAAAGATTATGGAGTTAAACAAAATACAATAAATAATATTGTAATAAGCAAATGGGGAGACTTTAATGATAACTAAAGGCATTTTCAAGTATATCCAAGGAACTTTCATGAAAAAAAAAGACCATATTCTGGCATGTAATGTGTACTTAATAAAAACAAAAAGTTAAAAATTCAGACTGCCACATTCTCTGATCATAGTGCAATAAAATTGGCATCATTTTAAGCATTAAGATACGTCTAGACCCATGAACACTAATAAAAAAGGAAGGACAATTCTCAAACAGTGCTGAGTCTTAGAAGAAATCCATAACACCTGGCACAAAATTTTTAAAACACAACAAATATACATATAAACTACATTGACATTTGTGGAACACTGCAATGCCAATATTAGAGAATTTATTGTTTTAAATATCTATAATCATTTTTAAAAGGGTAAACTAAATTTAATGTTAAAATGTTAAATGGGGATAAAGAAGTAAGCCAGAACATACTAGAAAAAGCCAAACTTGAACCTAAAAATCAACAAAACGGAGAAATAAAGACAATAAAACTTATCAATAGAATCAATAGTTAGTTCATCAAAAATATAACAAATTTGAAAAGATAGGGGGTTCCAGTTCCTGCAAAGGTGGTGAATTAGCTGGATCACCAAGTTTCCCAAGGAAAACTTAGAATACAGAGAATAAGGAAAAGAAATAAACACAGAAATCCTGGGGAGACAGGACCCCAAAGGCTGTCATAAGGAGGCTCGCATGGGGTGTGCTGGAGCCAGGGGCGGTGTGCTGCTTCTTATCCATGAGAAGGTGAAGGAGGGATGAGTTTCTCCCATCCTGCTCTGTCCCTCCTTCATGCTGCAGAAATCACAGCCCCAAGGCTGACTGGCACAGGTGTCTACTGGGGTAAAATCAGGGTAAAGTCAAAGCCCTACTGAGGAGAGGACAGGCACAAAGTATATAAGGAAAAATAAAGGGTGAAGAATAGTCAAGGTATTTCCAATGAAGAAAAATAAGAGAAACTTGCCCTACCACTCATTGGAATTTGTTATGAAGATGCAATAGTTAATTAGTACAGCACTGGTGCAGGTATAGACAAATTGATCGATGACATAGAATAGAGCACCCAAAAATAGAATTATTGCATGTATAGAAATTTGATAGATATCAGAGTAGATCAGTGGGAAGTACAGGAAACGACTGTTCAATAAATAGATCTGGGGGGAATGGTTATCTGTATGGAAAAACAAATGAAATACAATACTTTCTTCATACCATATGAAAAAAAACAGTTCAGGTAGATTCAGTGCTTAATGTTAAAAGCAAAGATTTAAACTTTTAGTAGATAACATAAGTAATTTTATGACCCTGAGATAGGAAAGGACTTGTTAAATAAGATACCCAAAAAAGTGCTAACTATGATGGAATCTACTGATAAGTTTGATTATATTAAAATTAGAAATATTCTTTTAGCAATAGATACTTTAATGAAGGTGAAAATACAAATTACAAGGTATATATAAACAACCTAAAAGTCCATCAACAGGAGAATGGATAAGTAAATTATGAAATACTCACATGATGGAATATTATATATGTGTGAAAATGAATCAACTGTAGCAATAAACAACAATATGGATGAATCTTAGGAATACAACATGGAAGGAAAAGCACAAATCCTAGAAAATTAAGTAGAACCTGTTATCCTGTCCTGGCCTTACAGTCTATGATCAATTATTTGCAATTTGCCAAAAACCCTATTCCAAATATCCCAATTCCTTCCTAACCTATTCACTTAAGCCCACTGAATTAAGTATTTTTAGTACTAGGTTCTTAAGAGACAGGCCTATTTCTCAGAGCCTCTTAGAAAGCATTGGCACAGTCATCTGTCCACCCTTGTGTCCAGGCTTTCTCACTGGCACGGAAATGGCCAGTGACATGTGGTGGTAGGAACTCTTCCTGGGCTGTGACGGGATCCCCTAACCTCAGGAGCTTATTTGGGGAAGGCTAATACGCCAGGACAGGCCTCCAAACACCCGCTCTTTTCCTGTTCTCCTTGAGTCTGTTGCACCTCACTTCTCCAGGGCCTTATTTCTGCCCAAGGCTGGTTACATGTACCAGGAGCCAGTGCTTTATTGATCTAGTACAGGAAAATGTTGCAATGCTAGAAACCATTCATTTTGGCAGCCAGCAATCGCAGGTGAGTACAAGGTGACTTTTCCTTCCTTTTCAAAGTACTTTCAGTACAATAATCATGCTCAGACCCTGATCTCTTTCTTTATTTCCCTATAAAAGCACCATGCTTTTCCTGATGCTGGCTTAGTATTTGCTGTTTCCCTGCCTGGAACAGTCTTCCTCCCTGTTTCCTTATTACCTGGCCAACTCCTATTTGATTTCCAGTTCTCAGATTAGACATCCCTTTCCTCAGGGAGTCTTTCCCTGACTCCTCAAGACTGGGTTAGGTAACTCCGCTGGTGTTCCTCCATACCCTCTACTTATGAACACCCTAGCACTACAGACACTGCTCTGTAGTTGAGTATACGCACCTGTATGGCACAGTAGACTATAAGATCCTTGAGAGCTGGAACTGCCCTTAAGATGTCACCTTTCTTAATATCACCAATGTGTAGCATGGAGCTGAGCACAGAGAAGGCACACAATAAATCTTTATTGAAAAAAAATGTAAAATGGATCCAGTATTACTTACAATATACTGAAGTAAATTCCAGCTGGGTTTAAAGACTTCAGCAATTAAGAACAAAAACCAAATTTGAGAAAGCATGTGGAATCTCTGTAGAGAGGAGAAACCATTCTAAATACTGAAAATATTGAAGTTGTCATCAGAGAAAAGATGGATATTCATATAAATATAAAAATGAAAACAAAATATGGGAAAATCTAAATAAATAGGAATGCAACAGAATGGAGGAAATATGATAAACGTAATATTTAGCATTGAACATACATGAATACTTGGTACAAATATGTAAGACCTTATTTTAAAATTGGAAAAGGGAAATAAATGCAAAAAAAAAACTGTAAAAAATGCACTGTGCTTTTTACATGCACAATTCAAGAATGCAGTTTTTAAAGGCTTGGAGGTAACATTAAATTCCTATTAAATAAAAATAATGAGCCCCAATGTTCACAATCCTGTGGGAAAATACAATGATTATGGTTTTTTGTTTTTGTTTTTTTGAAACAGGGTCTTGCTCTGTTGCCCAGGCTGGAGTGCAGTGGCACGATCACAGCTCACTGCAGCCTTGAACTCCTGGGCTCAAGGGATCCTCCTGCCTCAGCCCCCGAGTAGCTGGGATTACAGGCCCACATGACCATGCCAGCTACTATTGACATTACAAATTGCTTCAGTTTGGACAGCAATCTGGAAATACGAAAAAAAAAAATAACTAGAAGATGTTTATATACAATACTTTACAATTTCATTTTGGGGGGGTACCTCCTCAAGAATTAACCTAAAAGATGGCCAAAGGTGGGTTGTATAAAGAAGTTCCTGGCAGAGTTATTTATGGATTACGAAAACTGGAAACAGTCCAATTGCCAATTGATAAAATTAGGGGATATAACTGTGGTGGGCACCCATCAGCGTAGCATTAATATGATATGCTCAGAGACTGTGTCCAGCTTTGAAACCTGATATGAAGTAAGGGAGAGAGAAAAAGAATCCAAAACATGTGCACACTGCAGCCTCATAAAGGTCAGAAGGGGATTCAGAGATACTACCTCCTGCTCAGCTTTTAATCTTCCCTGGCTTCATTTGTCAATGAAATTGCTTTTTTTCCCTCCATAGGTTTTTCTTTAAAGGAAAGTCTTCAAAAAAGAGGTAAGACTGCACACGCATTTTAATTAGCACACAATGCACGTAGAGTTTATCTCTGACTATTATGATTACAGTCATCACAATTTAATGCACCAAGGCCAGAATTGTTTTATTAAGTAAAAGCCAACTAATTAAAAGAAAGGAGGCCAAGTGCGGTGGCTTATGCCCGTAATCCTAGCACTCTGGGAGGCCGAGGCAGGAGGATCGCTTGAGCTCAGGAGTTCAAGACCAGCCTGAGCAAGAGCAAGACCCTGTCTCTACAAAAAATAGAAAAAGCAGCCTGGTGTGGTGGCATGCACCTGTAGTCCCAGCTACTCGGGAGGCTGAGGCAGGAGGATCACATGAGCCCAGCAGTTTGATGTTGCAGTGAGCTATGAGCACACCATTGCACTCCAGCCTGGGCAACAGAGACAGACTCTGTCTCCAAAAGAAGGGTATTCAGTGGCTGCAAAAACATATCGTCTTCCATCACACATCAGCTTCCATGTTCTAGAACATTCTTTCCCAGCCACACTGCACATACGTGTCCCAGGGTGTGCCCTTCTCATATTCCCCTCTCATGCCCCCCCTCACTATTCATTTCTGCTGCTGGTTTATAATTATGCAAGATTAATTCTAATTTATATGGATTATGCCTTGATATCTTTGGAGTAAAGATACTTTAGAAATCTAAAAAGGTGCCGGGCATGGTGGCTCATGCCTGTAATCCCAGCACTTTGAGAGGCCAAGGCGGGAGGACTACTTGAGCCCAGGAGTTCAAGACCAGCCTGAGCAACATAGCAAGACCCCATCTGTACAAAAAGTAGAAAAATTAGTCAGGCTTGGTGGTATGTACCTGTAGTCCCAGCTACTTGAGAGGCTGAGGCAGAAGGATCGCTTGAGCCCAGGAGTCTGAGGTTGCAGTGAGCTACAATGACCCCTCTACACTCTACCCCAGGCAACAGAGCAAGACCTTGTCTCCTAAAAAATAAAAAAGGTCTTAAAAAGGCAAGACCAAGAATAATTTGGGGTCACAAGGAGAAATGCAGAGACTTGCAAGGCGGCAGAGGGGCCGAGCTCCGTCCTGAGGGTTGCTCACCTTACGCAAGTTGCTCAGTCCCTCTGGGCTTCGGTTCCCTCCAGTTCCGTGATGTTGAACTGTATGATTTCTCAGGTCCTTTCCTTAAATTTTATCCTTCTTCGTGAGTGGGGTCTGTTACACGGCTGACCTGCAGTCAAGGAAGCACCGTTTCTCCAAACTCCGATTCTACCTTTTGATGCTTCCTACACTTCATGAGGTGGTTATTTGATTCATTGTCTCAATTTGCTCCTGAATCTGTGGATACGACATTTTTTTCTCTGGCTATCACATTTTCATTTTTCTTACAGAGTCCTCTGAAGCATTTTTTAAAACAAACTTTAATCTTAGAACAATTTTAGATTTACAGAGTCTGAAGCACTTGGAGACACGTGTAGAGATTTTTTTCAATACCTATGTAAAACATACAAAATACTCATAATTTTGGCTAAAAGTTACTTTGTAAGTACTTAAAATATTTCCACATTTTCTTTCACTAGAAAAATAATGGAGATAAAGCAGCTGTTAATTAGGAATATATCATCTTGATTCCTAGCCCGTCTCTGGGCACAGTTAAGCAGCTAAACTGTTTCTTTTCCTTTATTTTTTTAAATAGCTTTGCTCTCCTTTTATGAGACAGAAAAATGGCACACAATTAAGCTGTAAGAAATTCCATTAAGTATAAATTTAATGTCAAATATTTAGATAGAAACAAACATATTAAAATGTAAGTGATGAAATTAATTCTTTAAAAATATTCACTTCTATGAAAGAAAAGCCAATTATTCACCAACCCTGTTTCGATTAGATGTTCTCATAGGATCTTACTGCATTATAGGAATTTCTGGAGCCAGACACTTTGCATAGGTTACATTTCTTAGAACTATTAGGCACTGACTCCTTAAAGAAATAGCTTAAGACTTAGGGACTCACTGGAGACCTCCAGGCAACCTTGAGAAGACTGATAAAGTAGAGGTTTGTTCATGAACCACAGAGACATGGGATGGTGTCACTGTTTAAACTCATCTGATTGTGGGTTGTGGCCTTCACGACAGATGGAACTGGTCCCTTGGTTATCACAGTGTTTGTTCCCCAGCAATGGGGTTAAACCCCTAAGAAATCCCATAGACGGAGACTTCACATTTGAGAAACTTTTAAGAAAATAGAAATGGAGTAATAATAAAATGGAAGTGACTCAACGGAAATTTTTTTGAATATTTTTTTGATCCTTGAAATAAAGTATTAAAGATAATCCACTAAATCAAAACAATCAATGAAATTTTACATGCCTTAAATTAATAACAGTGGGTCTGTATTACTAATATCAATGTACTATTCCTCTCTTGCTAAAATCTTCTTGCTTACTTTCCCTGGAGCTTCACTGGGATGTTTATAAATTCATTTTGCTTTGTTGTAGAAATTTGCACAATAATACGTCTTATGACTCAGAGTTCCTAAATCCTGCTTCTGGGAAACTGCCATGTTCCCAAGGGCCCAGAATAACTTGGCTATTTTATAAGAAAAAAGTTTTGGATAATGTCTGTTCAACCTACTTGTTGGGTATCTTTCAATTCCCTTGTCAACAATATAGATTTAGTTCCACCCATAATAACCTCATCAAAGCATCTACTGCACTTACACATGGCTCACCTCCTTTCTCCTCTGATGCCACCTGTGCAGTTCTGAGGTCTGTTTCTATCTTCTTTGACTTCTTCCAAGGCTTCAATAAATTAACACCCACTCCTTCTTCCTTCTCAGCCATCTGCCTTTACCAACTTTTTCTATGACCATTCTCCAGTTTACTATTTTTCTAATTATCCCCAACAAGAACATGTCAGCTTTCTGCCTGCCTTCATACCTTCCTGCTTTTCCTGGCTGCCTTCCTGCCTTTCTAAATAATTTAGTCCAAAATCCACTACGTGGGCCAAGCAAGGTAGGCATCTGTGTGGAGGGTCTAGTGCGGCCATGGCAGGTGTTGGAGCCTAAACAGGATGAGAAGGGCTCCTGCACAGGTTGGGAGGTGGCCTGATGAGGAGTGCTGGAGCCTGAGCAGGGTAAGGAGGGGGTCCATGCAGCGGGGGGTTAGAGCAGGAGAAAGATCAAGGTGGACCACATCTGCCTGGCACAGGGGTGCCAGAAAGTGATGGCTTCGGAAGACCGAGCACATACATGGATGGTTGATCCAACAACTAAATATGTTAAGGATAACTGGAACCAAGTTTCTTGTTATTGAATAACAAATGTAGGGTTGAATTGGAATTGGAAGTATTAGTGTGAACTTATGGTTCTCAGTATGGAGAGATATAGGAAGAAATATAGATCTCTGTGCTTGTGGGTGTTGGGGCAATGAACAAACCTGGTGTTCAGATCTTGGTCTCTAAATACCATTCCCATTAAAAGGAACCAGTACTACTTAGAAAAATGTCTGATTCCAGGGCTGGGACAGGGAAAGTACAAGAAGGGTGTGGAGAATCAAATTATGTCAGAAAGTAAGGGAAAGCTCAAAGAATAATGGGTATTTGTCTAAGGGACATAGGAGCCAACTTGAAAGGGCTCCCACTGGCCAAATCTGGGACCATTTGAGCATCAAAATAAATAATGATATCAGTAGATTACTGCCGGGACCACTTCCAGCCATGGGTCTTGACAAAGTCGGCGCATGGAGGAGGGGCCTTCAGAGAAGGCTCCACCGTGGAAATCCCGTCAGGGACCCCTTTGGATACATCAACTCAATAGCATTACTCATAACTGCAGCTGTAGTGTGGCTTCTAATTAATATGCTTACTTCTCCCTCATTGCGACCTACAATATTGCTTAGCAATCGTTTCCAGGAATTAGAGTCAAGTCCCCCCTCTGTGAGGATGGAATTAGAATGGTGAACAAAGACGGCTTACAAGTTCCCTATCAAAGTCTACAGGTCATGGAAGGACTTGCTCGGGCAGGATCCCATGGCGTATTAAGACAATAAAATCTAAGATTGACATTCTTAGCCAATTAATTATAATTGAGGAAAAGTGTTGCTGATCCAAACTGAAAAATAGTATAGAAAAAATGAAACATCAAAGAGAAGAACTTAGAATACAACTTAAGAAGAAATAACAGTAGAAACCTTAGAATAGTACATAGAAATTCCTCTTGTACCCATAAAGATTTATAGTACATAGAAATAAAGAAAACAATAGGTTTCGTTTAGCCTTGTTTTAGAAACCATGTCTACACCTCTGTGATCAGAACAGTTTTATGATTATGCTTGCCAAAATAATGAATATAAAAATCAGACTTTGCAAAATAAAATTGGAACAGTTACTTCCAACCTCTGAGTTGTGTCGTTACTGTCTCCCACTCGCCGACGCCGTGACCCACCTTGAGGGACTCCTGAACTCTGCTGCAGCTGCACTGCGGCAGATTACAAACCATTGAATATAATAGGAGGAATCCATTAAATGAACGAATGAGTGATGAATGAAGGACAAAGCTATTTCTGACAGTACAATGCCAACTGACAAATAAAAGTAGAAGTAATGATAGAATTAGAAAATCGCCCTATAACAATTATCATAGTAATAATTAATTGAGCCAAGAAACATCAATGGATGCTAAAACTGGTGAATAAAAATTTGTTGAGAAACAAGATATTTACATAATTTCAAAATTGTCCTCTAATCTTCCAAAGTGTCAAGGTCATGATAGCCAAGGAAAGGCTAGGTAACTGTCCCAGACTGAAGTAGATGAAAGAAACATGACAGTAAAACAAGACACGATCTTGGGCTGGATTCTTTGCTATGAAGGATGTTGTTAGGATAATTGTTGAAACTTGCATAGGTCTGAAGATTAGATGGTAGTAATGAATCAATATTAATTCTCTGGTTTTGATGGTTGTATTATGTCCATGTGGGAGAATGTTCTAGTATGTAGCAAATACATGCTGAAATATGCCAGGGTAATGGTATTGGGTCTACAACTTAATCACTTATGATTCAGGGGGAAAAATGTTCTCTTTACTATTCTTGCAAGATTTCTGTAAGTTTGAAATGACTTTAAAAGTAAAAAGAGAAAATATGGAAAAGAATGTGCTTATTGGGGATCTTTGGTTGAAGCACAGAAGCTGATAATGAGTAACTTGAAAAATAAAGAAATATATTTATTGGCAGGAGACTACTGGAGAGCCAGAAGGAACACCTGAATAAAAGCAGAGCCTCAGGGAGGACAGGCAGCACTAGGGTCTCAGCCACGGGAAGTCTGGTTCCACCCCATCCTGAGGGTGGAGCCCTTCCGAGCCTCCTCTTAGCATCTCCACGTTGATAGGCTTGAGCTCTGACCGTGGTTTGCCTCCCCACGTTCAAGTTTGCCAGGATCAGAAGTCCATTGCTCTACTTTCCCCACTGGGTTCCCATTTCCCCTTAGTTTCACTGTCTTGCCAGCACTTTCATACCTTCTAGATTTTGTTCTCAGTGAGAAGGTTTGTCCAAACAAATCTAGCTGACCATATTCCCAGAAAGAAAATTTCCTGTTTCATTCCCTTCACAGCCCTTACCAATTCCTGGAAATTCTGTGTATTTTTGTTTATTCTCTGTCTCCCCCACCAGACTGACAGCTCTGAGACAATAGGGCCTGTCTGTCTTGTTCACTGTCGCACCCTCCTCACAGGGCAGAAGCTAGCATGGCCATAGAGGATCTCTGCTGCCAGGGACTCCACAGATCTTCCAAAGACTGACCCAGGCGCTTACTCTTTGCATTACCCCGAGACAGTAATACATCAATTCTTCTGCACGTCACTCTGAAACCATTTTCAAGATCTGGCTTCCCTCGGCTCACTGCCCCAGTATCTCCATTGCAGATCCCATATACTTCCACTTCCACCCAGCACATGCTGAGAATGGCTCTTCTGTATTTGGAAAATTCCCCCTTTATCTTTTATTTTTCTTAATTTAAATTTAAATTTTTATTTTTCCCCTTTATCTTTTAATATTCTGCTCAAACATTACCTGCTCTGCAAAGCTTTCTCCATCATCCCTAGCCAGACCCCCCTAGCATCTTCTACCAGTCTCTGCTACAGAAACCCTTACAGTATTGTACTGAAAATCTTCATTTATTTTTCTGGTCCCCTACTGTGATGTTCACATTCATCACTGTATTCCTAATACATAGTAGGAGCCCTATAAGTGTCCACAACATCCTAGAGCCTCAGAGCATATTAGTGCCCTCTCTCTGGTGAACCTCTTCTCAAGTACTTGTTACTGACTCTCAGATTACTTGGGGGGCTCATTAAAATACAGTGCCTGGCTCTTGGCACTATTTTAATATTTTAATGAATTCCATTTAGGTGGGGCCCTCAAAATCTGCATTTTGAATAAACATCCCTGATGATCCCAGAACAAATTTTGAGAAGCACTATTCTAGACCATTTTTCACACCCACTCCAGCCTGGCTGTTCCCTCTCTAGGTCCGTGAGTCTCTGTTAAGCAAGTGATATCCAGCCCCCATAGCTTGGCAGCTTGATGCTGATTGCCACTTTCCCAGTCAGATTTCCACAGCGACTGGAGGTCTCAAGTGTTTAGCTGAATTCCACTTTAGGTGATTTTATATCCTGCAGCGACTCACACTCACTTTGACTTGTAGCTTCCAAATGTCACAGTTTCTAGTCCCAAAGCCAGATCAGCCATCTGAGACCCCCACTCTGCTCCTACCCATGCAATTTCCTGTTAAACAAACCATCAGACCTCCTAGGCCTTGCCTGCTGCTCTCTGCCCAGGGTTCCCAAAGGCCTCTACCTAAGCTATTCCTCACATCCCCAGCTCCTCCTAAAGTGCTCCGACAAGAGTCAAGACGAATGGAAAGTTTGAAGAAAAAGGTACTTATTTTTCAGTTATAAAATCGACTTTTTTATTTCACTGGACGCTGGTGTAAGGGGCTGAAATATCTGAATGTTCAGGCGTCATTAACCAGTATCCCAGTAAACGTCATGTCAAGGGAAGAGGAGTCCCGAGGCTCTTCTGCTTCCTGGGCTGTGGTGCTTTTCATCTTCATCCCCTGTGAACCCCACGAAGTTTGTTTTCTTATCTGCTTCCCCCAGCAACATGAGTAAGCTAGATCTGGCGTGGTTATCTTACATCAAGGAAGTCCCAGCAGCACAGTATTTCTAACAGTCATTCTCAGGCCCCAGTGAATGGCCAAGTGACGTGATCTGATCTAAGTCATCAGGTCCAGGCTGCAGAATGCTAAGAAATCCTGCTTATTATCATATGGGAATAATAAATGAGAGTTTTCAACTTGTAAAAAAATTTGTTTGGATTGTTCCCAGGAATAACAAACCCAAATGTCTGCAGAAGCAAAAAAGATAATATAATATAAATGTGTGAATCCAGTAGATGTAAGAAAATAAGGCTTGGTGTGAATCGTGGGAAAATGAAAGCAAATCTCACCAAAAGGTATTCAGATTAAAGAAAAAAAATTGTGCTAAAAGTTCCTACAAAATAAAGCCTGCTGACCTGTCACCCTGCCATATTTATCTATATCCTAAAAAGGTGCATATGATTCAACCATGAATTTTTTAGCTAGGTATTTTAGTTAGGTTCTAGGTTAAGCTGTTAACACAAAGACTTGAAAATGCAGTGGCTCAAATAAGACAGAAATGTATTTCTATAACAAACTAAAAGTAGGTGCATGGTCCAGGGCTGTAGCAGCTCTGCTCCATGAGCACTCTCAAATAAAGCCGGTGGAGCAGCCCAGCATCCTCCGCACACGCTTCCATCTCTATGTCAGAGTCTGTTCCAGCTGCCACCACTTCCCAAAGGCAAGAGAAAGATGTGCCCCAGAAGTGGTACACATCACTTCCACTCAATTACATGGGCTTTACTGGCACACCCACATGCACTACTAAAACCCAAGGAGGAAGTTGTAATTCTAAAAGACAGAAGGGGATAATAGATACTAGGAGGTAGCAACAACTTCTGCCATGCTTGGTTTTCAGGTAAAACCTAAGTGAATCTCTATAAACCTAAATCTATCTCCAGTCTTTATAAATGCACTTATTGATAAATGAATTCTGAACCAATCAGCTTTTGATCTTTGGCATTTAATTTTGCACCAAACTGACTCTATATGAATGACGAGAACTACTCAAAAATTCACTTGTTGTAGCACCAGGGTTGCAGGAAAGGCGAGAGTAATGTAGAGAAGGCTGGATGGTAATGACCCTTAAAAGCCTCATTTGATAGGTGTAATAAAAGCAATCAATTATACTTATTATTGGTACATAACACACTATGACAACAACTGCGGGGGGAGAGTAAAAACTGGTATAATTCAGGGCAAAAGCCAGGGGCAAAAGCCTTATTCTTTATCATTTAAGCACTTACTTATTGTTGCTTTTTTTTTTTTCCTTTTAATTTATTTTTTTAATTTCAGAATATCATGGGGGTACAACACTTTGGCCATACACATTGCCCCTGTTCTGCCCGCGTCAGAGCCACAATCGTGGTCATCCCCCAAACTGTGCTCCCCACATCCATTCAGTGGGAGTTTTTCCCATCCCTTCCACCCCCCTCCCGCCCCCCCGCCCTCAGATGAATGTTATTGCCCTGTGTGATGTAAGTGTTCATCAGTTAGTACCAGTTTGATGGTGAGTACCAGTGGTGCTTGTTTTTCCAATCCTGTGACACTTCGCTTCGAAGAATAGGCTCTAGCTCCAACCAGGATAATACCAGATGAGTTAATTCACTGTTGTTCCTTATTGCTGAGTAATACTCCATGGTATACATATACCACATTTTATTGATCCACTCGTGTATTGATGGGCACCTTGGTTGTTTCCACAACTTTGCAATTGTGAATTGTGCTGCTGTGAACATTTGAGAGCAGATGTCTTTATTATAAAATGTCTTTTTTTCTTTTGGATAAATACCCAGTAGTGGGATTGCTGGGTCAAATGGTAATTCTACTTTTAATTCTTTGAGGTATCTCCATATTCTTTCCATAGAGGTTGTACTAATTTGCAGTCCCACCAGCAGTGTATGAGTGTTCCTATCTGTCCACATCCCCGCCAACATTTGTTATTTGGGGATTTTTTGATAGGAGCCAATCTCACTGGAGTTAAGTGATATCTCATTGTGGTTTTGATTTGCATTTCCCTGATGATTAGAGAAGTTGAGCACTTTTTTATATGTTTGCTGGCCATTATTCTGTCTTCTTTGGAAAAGTTTCTGTTTCATGTCCTTTGCCCATTTTTTAATAGGGTTGTTTGATTTTTTCTTGTTGATTTTCCTAAGTTCTGTATAGATTCTGGTTATCAGCCCTTTATCAGAGGTGTAGCATGCAAATATTTTCTCCCATTCTGTAGGTTGTCTGTTCACTCTAGTGATAGTTTCCTTGGCTGTGCAGAAGCTTTTCAATTTGATCAGGTCCCATGTATTTATTTTTTATTGTTGCTATTTTTAACCCATCTTATTCCAAAAAGAAATGGTGGAAACCTAATGAGGGGGATACATAAAATATAGAAGGTGACAAATTAGACCTATGACAGACATTTTTTAAAACAAAGGTGTGGGTATAAGGTGGGTCTAAGGATAAGCTGGCAAGACTTTGATAGTGAGTTTTAGTTGGTGGCAGCCTAGACCACAGAGACTACTGATTGGTTACAAAATCATAGCATTCCTAAGATTCTTTTTATTTGATTTCTATTCCTTGGACTTAGCTCCCTGGGCGAGCCTTGCATTTTCATGCATCCATGACTATGGGTGCTGTTGTCTCTGCCTGCAAAACCTCTGCTCCACAAGCTCCCCTGTCCCAAGCTAGGCAGTTGCTTCCTCTGGGATTTTGCCAGATTTTCCCTGGTAGTGTTAGTCACATTCTCTTCCTTGCTCCCAACAGTCATACTTATATCGTAGCAGCCATGATCAAAATTTATGCTGAATTCCATTTATTTTGTCTTAATATTCCCTTCAACAAAGTGTACACTCATTAAGGACAAGGCCTGTGCTTCCTTCACTCACCTTAGTTTTTCCCTCTTCCTAGGATAGTGCCACACACGTAGCAGGAGCTCAATAGTGTTGCTGGGTTTACATTTCTGGCTGCCCACCCTACTGAAAATTCTCCCGGTTGCCCATTCCTCCCTATGGTCCACTGAGCTCCCCATACCTGCCCAGGGAGTCACAGATAAGGATGTTCACTACAGCATTGTTTATAGTTGTAAAAAGCTAACAACCTACTTTGTCTATCAGGAAGGTCATGTAAGTTTAAACTGTTTAATTCATATACTAGAATACTGTATAGCAGTTAAAATGAATAAATTGATCCATGTTTATCAATCAATAAGAATAAACGTCAAAAAAGAATTAAATTAAAATCAAGTTCATGAACAATATGTAAGGTATGATATTATTTATGTAAATTACACATATTATCTTTTGAATAAAAAGACAGCTAATTTTTTTTTTTTTTTTTTTGAGACAGGGTCTTGCTCTGTAGCCCAGACTAGAGTACAGTGGCATCATCATAGCTCACTGCAGCCTCAAACTCCTGGGCTCAAGTGATCCTCCCACCTTGGCCTCCCAGAGTGTTAGGATTACAGGCATGAGCCATCACACCTGGCTGAAAGAACAGGTAAATTTTTAAACAGAAAAATAAATTTAAAAAATAAGGACCCTTCCCTCAACCCTGTTTTTCCTCCATCTTCTGTGCTGTCTTTTTATAACTTGCTCCATTAGGAAGTTTAGGAACTGGGAACTAAATTCCATGAGCAGGGAAGACCAGAGCCCAGAGCCCAGAGCCCAGAAGGCTCTTTCCCATACAGTTCTCAAGTTTCTATCACATGAGGAAGTTCAAATCCTAATCTAGACACCCCTGAAGAATCTCTAAGTAATTTTTCTTTGACTACATGTGAGATAAAGAAAAAAACTGAGAAAGACTCTGATAGCCTTTAGCCTCCGAGCAACTATTTAGAGTATTCAGAGGAAATGGAATTTAAATGTATGGATATAAAAACCTTGCCAGTTAACTATGGATTCATCCACTGGTGAGTGGGAAAGAATCCATACACCAGGAAGGAAGACTAAAAAATCTCTGGTCCTAATAGGGAGGGCTCAATGCCTCCTCCCCTTTGGTGCAGAACATTAAATTCAACCCACCTTACCCAATTCCCAGGGTCTGGGAAAAAATGATGCAGGGGAGAATATTAAATGGGAAATCAGGAGACCTGGGCTTCTAACAATTCTCTGTTTGCCCTTACCTCCAGACCTGTCCTCTGCCTTTCTCTGCCCTGTTCCAAGTTCAGAAAGGCTGGGCACCCTGTACTGCATCACCCAGCACCACTCCTGCAGCCTGGCTTCCGGTTGGGTTTGCCCAGTGGCAGATATTAGCAGGAGAATGGTAGGAAAGAGAGAAGTTGGCGTATTTCTTCCTCCTTTCCTCCGTGCTTTGGTGCCATCATTCTGGCAGTGTCTGAGTCCCCACCCAGCTAAGGGTCAAGTAGTGTGCCCTGCAGGCTCCCATGTTAATTGGATCTCTGTAACACTAGTTGCTCCCTTCACTATTTCAGACCTAGGGGAGGTAATGGCTTCCTGCTCTCACAATTCTTTGGGTTTCCTTAACTCCCTTGTGGGTTTCCTTAACTCTGCCACACCTCTATAAATAGTGACCTCCTTAAACTCCCTTCAGTTGTATCATCAGAAACGGAGATCCTGACGAGGGCTTCTGTTCTAGACCCAGCTCGATCCCCAGCAAGCTGTAGGAGCCTGAACAAGTCCCTCCTCTCTGGGCCTCAGCACACCACGAAGTGAGGAAGGAAGACCAGATGACATAGAAAGTCTCACCTACCTTGAGGATTCTGCGGTCCACTGGAGACTGAGATGGGATAGAACATGTCTCAAAGGAATCTTTACAGCACATCTGTTTAAAGGTACACATGCACCTTTTAAGGGAAAGGTACAGATGTTTACCTTCTAGTTTTTATTCCTTCTGAAAAAATGTTTCAGCAGAATGAGTTCGAGTCGACAGCTGGTTGGGTTGAACATTTCCTTTAATTTCATCTTCCCTCCCCTGCTCTGAACATCCACAGAGAGAGCAGTCAGACAATACTCTCTGAGCTTCGCAGTAGGGAGAGACAAGATGTCTGCTGAGAACAGCTGACAGCGCCACAGCCACCAGCCGACTTCTGGAGGCACAAAGCCGATTCCAAGTCTTTCTCCTTTCCAGGCCTTCTTTCCTCTCCAGTGTGTGCAGCAATGTGTGTCTTTTTTTTTTTTTAATTTCATTTTAAATTTTTTCTTCTTAAAAATTTTAATAGATTTAGGGGGTACAAGTTGAATTCCATGACATGGATATATTGTATAGTGGTGCAGTCTGGGCTTTTGGTGTACCCATCACCCGAGTAGTGTACATTGTACCTCATAGGTAATTTTTCATCCCTCACCCCCTCCCCATCTCTCCCCTTGTGAGTCTCCAATGTCCACTATACCACTCTGTGTGCCCTTGTGAGCCATAGTTTAGCTCCCAATTATAAGTGAGAACATGTGGCATTTATTTTTCTGTTCCTAAGTTACTTCACTTAGGATAATGGCCTCTAGTTCTACCCAAGTTGTTGCAAAAGACATTATTTCTTTCTTTCTTAATGCTAAGTAGTATGCCCTGGTGTATGTGTGTATGTGTGTATATTGTAAAAATACACACCACATTTTCTTTATCTGCTCCTCACTCGATGGGCACTTAGGTTGATTCCATATCTTTGCGATTGTGAATTGTGCTGCAATAAATATACGGGTACAGGTATATTTTTGATATGATTTCTTTTCCTTTACTGGTAGATACCCAGTAGTGGCGTTGCAGGATCAAATGGTAGATCTACTTTTAGTTCTTTGAGAAATCTCCATACTGATCGCCATAGAGGTTGTACTAATTTACATTCCCATCAACAGTGTATAAGTGTTCCCTTTTCACCACATCTGTGTCAACATCTATTGTTTTTTGACTCCAAATTCATCTCCTGCCTCCTCTTCACCTATTCTCTTTGCCTCCTGTTCTTTGTGTGCCACTTCTCAGGACTATTAGAGGGACAAAGAGCACAGGGGTCTTGGTCCTACAGGCCCAGTGGTTTATTCAAAGAGCCCACCAGCTACAAGGCTGATTGGCGACTTCTGACCTGATACCAGGAACTGGTGGTCCCCGCAAGCTCGCAGCACCTCTTCTGGAGTGAGGACCTTCACAAAGCATCCATTCCCTGAATCTTTCCCCTCTTTGTGGCTTAGGCTTTGGAAAACAAAAGCCAGGATTCCTACCTTCTGCCTTGCCACATGCCTCCCCTGAGTCAATGAGCACAGGGCCAGCTCCCTGCTTGCAAGGGAGACGGGAGGAGGGAAGAGCAGAGAGGGCAGTAAGAACATAGGTCACCAGCTCAAAGCACCAGAGCACCAGAGCACCTCCACTCTTCCTCCACAGCTCGTTTCCGCCCTGTCTCCCCTGCTCACTTCAGTCCACGTTTCAGCCAGTCTCAAGCTCCGGATCGTACCTCCACCACTCCATAGCTTTAGCAGCAGGTGTAGATGCTTTCTTTGCACAGGTAACTTAACAAGCAGGGACACTGTTTACCGAGCTGTGTGGGCACTTCCATCATACACCCTATTCCCAACTGACACTTTGCTGGGCTCCAGATGCCCCATGAGGGTCTCTCAAGGCCTCCTACATATTCCTCTCCTAGACAGGCTGGAGGTGCCCCTGGAGGCCGGATAGTGTGGGGGTCCTGCACAGAGTTTGGATCAAGAGCACAGGCTTCACTGCAGGCAAACCCTGCATCCGAACTCCAGCTCTGCCAACAATGAGCAGTGAGATTGTAGGCCTCAGTTCCCTCAGATGTAAAATGGGTACAGCACCAGTACCCACTTCACAGGGCTGCTGCCAGGAAACATGAGCATGCACATAAAGCACCATCCCTGGCATTTGGGAAGGGCTCACTAGGGCATCCTTGTGTTCATCATTATTAAAACTATCTACTACAGATGCCCCAAACTCCCTGCCTCTTCCAGAGCTCTCCTGGCCCCTTCCTGCCTGTGTGGATCTGAAAAGACAGATTAGTTGTGAAAGGGACAAAGCAGACAATACGGTTCCTGTGGCACAATCTCAGGAACCATGACCCCCACACTGTGGTCTCCCAGTGGCATCCTGGGTGACAGGTCATTCAGCAAGCTGGTGTCAAGTGCCCACTGCATGCCAGGCATTGCATTAGATGCTAAGGATGCAAGGATGGTGGTTTCTCCCCTTGAGGTATTAACAGTCTCATAGAGTGACAAACCCATGACAAATCCTCCATTTTTTAAAAAATAACTTGAGCACTTTGTTAAAGTCAAGGGCAATATGATTGATAGGTCACAGTATTAAACATATTCATGCTTACCATTAAAATCAGTTCTGGGACAAATCCTCCATGTTGTGTGATGAGACCTTTGACAGAGGTGAGCTCCAAGCACAGGCATGACAGAAGCACTCCCGACCCCGACCCAGAGGGTTGTGAAAGGCTTTTAGGAAACAAGACACCTAAGATGAGTCTGGAAGAATGAGTTGAAGGTTGCCAAGCGGCTGGCAGTGGAGGGTGAGAATGGGGAAGATTTAAAACAGTTACAACAGAGCACAAGAAGTAGAGAGGGAAAACGGAGAAGAGAGTAGAAGGCAGATCCTAAGAGTCTTTTAGATCACCCTAAGAACTTCAGGCTTTATTCTGAAGCTACTAAGGATACAAGTAAAATGGTTAAATTTCCATTTTAAAAAATAATTCTGGTGGTAGTGTGAGAAATGAGTAGTAAGCAGGAAGCCTGGTGATAGAGAAAACATTCAGAAGATGATTGTAATAATGCCGGTGAGTGAGGAGGACGGCCCAAACTAAGGTGGTGGTGGTGGCAAGGAGAGGATGCATAATAGTAACTATTATAATAGTTAATATTTGTTGAGTGTTTCTCGCATACCACATCAGGCGCTGTTCTAAGACCTCTGTATGGATTAAATCATTTAAACCTCACAACAATGTTTTTTGGTAGGAATCATTATTATGCCCATTTTTCAGATGAGGAAACCGAGACAAAGAGTCACATGGAAAGTAAACTTGTAGATCCAGGATTCAAATTCAAGCAATTCTCACCCCAAAGTCATAATCTTTGCCATATGCTTCCGAGAGAGTTTTAGGAAAAAAAATCAAATTGATTGTGGGACTTTAGAAGGAGAAATCAAGGATTACCTCTAGACTTGTATAACTGGGTGGATAGTGGAAGAGAGATTTGCAGAGAAGGATGATGAGCTTGTTTGAACAAGCTCCCATTGAACACCCAAGGAGACATGACGTCTAATGGGCACATTGGCAGCTGGAGAGAGACTGTGTCTTACTCACCTTTGAGTTCTCAGCACCTGGCCTGTTAATAGGTGACTAATAAGTGTGTATTCAATGGTTGAAAACTTGGAAGCCATCAACAGAAACTATAAAAGTCGATGCAATCTGCAGGGAAAGAGAGTAATGTAAGAGAAGTGAATCAGTGATGGAGTCCTAGAAAGAACCAACATATAAAGAGTAGGCAGAGGAAGATCAGCCACAAGGGTGTGAATTCAATACATTTTAAGTCCTCCATGTATCAAACATGGAAAGTAAGGCTTCCCCCTTCTTATGACGTGGTGGTGGGGAGGGAGGATGAGAGGACTGTGAAATAGAAAACTATCAACACTGATCAAAGTCACCGACGCTGAGTTACAATATGTATCCGACTTGTTATGAGAAAATGCCCAGCAAGAGCTCTGAATAAAAGGATGACATGGACAATGAGGAACGTGGATGAGGGAGGAGGAAATGGCCTGGCTGGCCAAGGCCTACCCATACCGAGCTCTGCTTACCAAACGAGGCAAGATTTCAATCCCACCCCAGCAGTGACCAATGCTGACATCCATACCTGAAGCTTATATTTTGTTCTAAGACATTTACAAAAGTATCCGTGTCTTTCCACCTCTCCATGAGTTCTGTCAACAATAACTACCGATCATCTTATTTTACTAATGAGGCAAAAAGCCAAGCCCCACATCATGGAAAGATACTGGTGTTGGAACCAGGTCACATGGCTCCACTTAGTGACAAGCAGAGGCATAATGATTATTGCTTTTTATGAAATCCTCAAGGCTTTCTGTGCCAGGCTGTGCATCTTCACTGAATATAAAAAGAGAAATTGAAAGGAGCTTGGTGTTTATTCCCCGTGCTGCATGGAGGTATTGGGTGCTAATTAGTCCCTAAAGCTTCAAATAGGAAAATGTTTAAAATGCCTTTCCCCTCCATTCTTTCTACTTTATATGGTTCCTTCTGTCCCCTGTCCCTAGGATCTTACCATACCTGTAAAGCCAAGTCTCATTCTTAGATATTTTCCAGGATGGTGCCAGGGTCTCAGTTCTTACTGGCGAATAAAACAATTTATTCTTACACCTGTTGTTGACCATTTACCAACACCATATCTAATCCACATTACTGTTATAATTAAACTTCAGTATGATTGCAACTTGTCATTCATATCATATGAACATTCTGTAATGCACATAGGACAGAAAATTCAAATACGCAAGGCACAGAACAAAGACATCAACCACTTTACAGAACAAAATAAAAATGCATCATTGTACCAAAAATAAAAAGGTGATAAATACTCGTTGAAGTTTAAGCTCAGTTTTCTAAGCTCAGACAACTGTTAGGTTGATAATTTTGATATAGATGAAAGAGAAGAACATGTTTTCTCTTCTCCCTGGAGAGGAAAATGCATTATCTTCTCTTCACAGCTTTCATGCACCTGACAGCTAAAGTTTGCCTTGGGCCAGTGAGCAACTCACTTGTTCAGCTAATGCCACAGCAATGAAAGGATTTTTTTTGCCATATCAGTTACACGTTTTCATCAAGACATTAGACAGAAGGATTACAGTTTAGAAACGTCTATGGACAATGTCCCTCTTAATAACACAGCCCAAAGTCCTGGGGCTCTTTGGTGGCTCACACATGCCCTCCTCAGAGTCTGTGGAGGAGCCAGTATGAAGAGGTCCAGGCTCCAAGGCTCCCAGGCCAGGCTAAGGACAGCTGCCCCTGGAGATGACTATAGCTGCCCTGGAAAATTCCTCCAGGTGGGAGGGGCTGTGGAAAACTATAAAACATTGATGAAAGAAATTGAAGACGACACAGATAAATGAAAATATATCATGTGTTCATGGATTGGAAGAATTAATATTGTTTAAATGGCCACACTACCCAAAGCAATCTACAGATTTAATGCAATCCTTATCAAAATACCAATGACATTCTTCACAGAAATACAAAAAACAATTCTAAAATTCATGTGGAACCACAAACAACCCTGAATAGCCAAAACAATACTAAGCAAAAAAACAAAGCTGGAGGCATCACACTACCTGACTTCAAAATATACTACAAAGCTATAGTAACAAAAACAGCATGATCATGGCATAAAAACAGATACATAGCTGGCCACAGTAGTGCGCACCTGCAGTCCCAGCTACTTGGGAGGCTAAGGCAGGAGGATTGTGAGTTCGAGCTCAGCCTGAGCAAAATAGTGAGAACCCATCTAAAAAATAAATAAATAAAAATAAATAAATAATTTAGAAAAAAACATAGACCAATGAAACAGAATAGAGAGCCCAGAAATAAATTCATGTGGCTGCAGCCAACTGATTTTCAACAAAGATACCAAGAATGAACACTGGGGAAAAGACAGTCTCTTCAATAAATGGTGCTAGGAAACTGGATACCCACATGCAGAAGAATGAGACTAGACCCCTACCTCTCACCATATAAAAAAATCAACTCAAAATGGATTGAAGACTTAAATGTAAAACCCAAAACTATGAAATAAGAAAACACAGGGGAAATGCTTTATGACATTGGGCTGGGCAAGGATTTTTTAAATAAGATCTCAAAAGTTCAGGCAACAAAAATAAACATAAACAAATGGAACTACATTAAACTAAAAAGCTTCTGTAAAGGAAACAATTAACAGAGTGAAGAGACAACCTATAGAATGGGAGAAAATATTTGCTAACTATACATCTGACAAGGGGTTAATATCAACAATATATAGGGAACTAACTCAACAGCAAAAACACAGATAACCTGATTAAAAAATGAGCAAAAGACCTTAATAGACATTTCTCAAAAGAAGACATTCCATTGACCAACAAGTTCATGAAAAAATGCTCAAAGTCACTAATCACCAGGGAAATGTAAATCAAAACCACAGTGAGATACCACCTTGCTCCAGTTAGAATGGCTCTAATTAGAAAGACAAAAGTAAATAAGTGTTGGTAAGGATATGGAGGAAAAAGAACATTTACACACTGTGGGTGAGATTGTAAATCAGTACAGCCACTATGAAAAACTGTATGGAGGTTCCTCAAAAAATTTAAAATAGAACTACCATATGATCCAGAATCTTACTACTGAGTATTAAGGAAGTAAAATCAGTATGTTGAAGAGATATCTGCACTCCCATGTTTATTACAGCACTATTTAGAGTAGCCAAGATACAGAATCAACCCAAGTGTCCAACAACAGATGAATGGCCAAAGAAAATGTGGTATATATACATAATAGAATACTACTCAGCCATAAAAAAAGAATGAAATCTTTTCATTTGTGACAAATTGGATGGACCTGAGGACATTATGTTAAGTGAAATAAGCCAGACACAGAAAGACAAACACCACATGATCTCACTCACACATGGAATCTGAAAAAATAGAGTTGATACTGTAGAAGCAGAAATTAGAACAGTGGTTACCAGAGACTGGGGAGGGGAGAAGCGAGAGGAAACGGGGAGAGGTTGATTGACTGTTGCAAGGTTACAATTAGACAGGAGGAATAAGTGCTCATGTTCTATTGCACAGTAGGGTGATGATGGTTAATAGTAAGATATGGCTTATTACAAAATAGCTAGAAGAGAGGCTTTTGCATGTCCTCACCACAAAGAAATGATAAATGCATGAGGTAATGGTCATGCTAAATACCCTGATTTGATCATTATACAACATAGATATGTATTGAAACATCAAATTGTACCCCATAAATATGTACAATTACAATGTGTCAATTCAAAAAAATTTTTTAAAGGATAGAGATAAACAAAAACTAAATAAAAATGTATCTTCCCTTCAACCTAAAAAAAAAAAAGAACCTTGATTATAGTGGTTGTTACATAGAGCTACACATGTGATCAAATGGCACACACTCCCACACACATAAATGAGTACTTGTATAACTGGTGAAATCAGAATAAGCTCTACAGATTGTACCAGTGTCAATTTTTTGGTATTGATATTGTACTATAGTTATATCAAATGTTAAGGTTGGGGCAGGATAGGTGAGGGGTACACAGAACCTCCCTGCACATTTCGTTGCACCTCTTTGTTAATCTATAATTATTTAAAAATAAAAAGTTCAGGAAAAAAAGAAAAGAAAACCAATCCCTCTCTTCAACCTCATTTGTATTTCCCACCTCTCCCTCTCTTAAAAAAAGAAATTTAAGATAACTTCTTCAATTTAAATATCAAAAAAACACAGGCCCATTTTTTCTTTGCTTATAGAGTTCTATTTAGGTTGAATTACATATTAAGTGAAAATATTCTGTGAATATAACACTAGAGGAAATAAATTAGATCTATAAAATCATGTGACCCAAGTTAAAAGGCCTATAATTTACATACTCAAAGAAAGCCAAGCATAGCATAAAACTGTTAGACAAATTAAAGTTTCTAATAGTCAGTTTAAAAAAAAAAAGATATTGCATGGCAATCAACTGCTTCATTAGCTCTAATATTGCATACATTTAAATGTTTGCATATCATTTCCCAGTTTAATTTAAACCAATTTTTCACAATTTAAATATGCTTTCTCTGGATTTCAAAACTCTCCACTGGATATACACAGTGAATTAGTTAAGCTGTCAGAAAAAATTCTCTTCTTCCCTTAGCTCAAAGGAGTTGAGTGTCTACCTGGATTCATCTCCAACTTGGATAATCCAGGAAGCATTACTGACCTGTAGAGTGCATTATAGATAAAGTCTGGTAGAAAACTTAGAAGGAAAAACATGCTAAAACCACAGGGAATTCTTCAAGAGTGGGTATTTGACTCAGAAAAGAGAGCTAGTGAAAAGGAAAAGTGTCTGAGCTGCAAAGTAAATTGAGATGATGCAATGAGAATGAAGACATTTTAGGCTCCAAGAGTGAATTATAAACATAAATACAGAATTCCCTAAAAGGACTATGAAGATGAATTATGAAAACAAGACTGTTTGGAAGTGCTACTATTTATAATTATGCCCTGGGCATCTTAATTTCCTTCACATAAACATTAGCATAGATCTTCATAAATTAGTAGTCTGTGTTCTCATCATCTATTCAGCACAATTAATTTTATTCCATCTTCTCAAGCTGTCATTTCCTGATGAGTTTTTACCACTCTTCTTTGTCTTCTACTCCCCTTCTTTAAACTAGAGGTTTAAACCACGACCATTGTATTCCCTGAGTGGGGAAAGAACCCTTTCACAGGTCTCTAAAGAAAGGCAAACCCCACCACAAACCTAATCACAGGGTCCTTGCACCCTATCTGAGTTGAGCCCAGATGATTAAAGCTCCAGAGATCATAATTTCATTTTAAAACTCCTTCCAAGACAGAGCAGGACCCAGGAACATGGAACTGGAACTAGCTCCCGAATTTTCAACCTCAAAGATGAAGACCAACAGCCACATTTCCTCCCAGGAAATCTATGTCTCTTTCCATGAAATTTCTCTCAGGAAAATCAAGGCTCTTCCCCTCTGCTCCTATCTTCTCAGGGTAGTCACTCTCAGTAAATACTAGGTAAGTTCTTGTCCCTATCTTTACTATGACAACCAAACAAATAGAAGTTAATTTATGGCAGCCCCTCCCACCAGTAATGTTCCTTAGTGCAGGTGTGAAGACTGTCATGTAAAAAATGTCCACAGCACTGTTTGCCCCCCTACCCCTGTCAAGTCACATCAACTTTAGTATCCACTGAGTGTCAAAACACACAATGACCAAAAAAGGGACTAGGCATTCAATACATTTCTAAGTTAATTTTTTTCATCACAGAAGTACAAAATGCTTACAAAATTCTGGCTAATTCATGCAGGAGGCCTATTATTTATCTAGTTCACAGCCAGGATGTGGTGTGTATATATGCTGATGGATTTCTTACAATGATTTTTCATCCTAGGTATGGGTTGGAAACCACTGTTCTGGGGAATGTCCCTGGAGTGAGTTGAATACTATTCCCTGTGAAAGTTGAAAGTATTCAACTTTCAAGTTAGTCTGGGATTCTACCTGTCAGCATGGCCATGGATAATGCATTGGAAATTTAAAATATCACAAAAGATAAAAACATATGCAAGTGATTTGGAAGTTTCACTGAGATGCCCCAGGTGTCATTCACAGGAACCAACTAAACTGCATGGCCAGGTAGGTGCAGTACATATAGGATACTTGTGTCAAAGCAAGTCTTTTCTAGCTCCTGGGGAGAACTTTGTGTCACAATACCAATTTTGGTCTGTCTTAATCTGTTTCTATTTCTTTTTTTATGTTTTGTTTCTAAGTGAGTTTGCTTTGGCCACCATTTTTTATAATCTTCATTAAAAAAAAGCTGGCTATGATTGTGTAGTCCAACAAGCTAGTCTCTTGTGAGTGGCAGATGACAGAATCTGGTCTCTGTTCAATGGAAGATGACAAGAAATTGGATTATCTCTTTGTGTTTGCTTGTCTTGAGGATTCTGGCATCTGGCTATCTCCCTGTGGTTTGTTTGTTGTGCACCACCACGAAAAAAATCACTTCAGAAGAAATCACTAGAATGGACGGTAGATTATGAATCAAGGAACAGCCAACAGAGATCCATTGTGTGTCCCTGTCTTCCTGTCACCCAGCTGCAACTAACCAGCAGTGGGTTCTGATAACCTGCGCCACACTTGTGCAATGGAGGCTGGCAGTTCTCTCTGTGTCTATGTGTGTGTAAGTGAAAAAGGCCTTTGCCTTGCTCCACAAAAGGAGGATAATCAGCCTTTTTAAATAGTTTGTGTTTTTCTATATCTATGTCCAGTAATAGTGCTCACTGTCACTCTCTTGCTTTCTCATTCTCTCTCTCAAAAATTTACAGAATTAGCTGGGCACAGTGGCTTGCTCTTGTAGTGCCAGCTACTTGGAAGGCTGAGGCAAGAAGGATAGCTTGAGCCCAGGAATTCAAGACCAGCTTGCATGACATATGGCAAGACCCTGTCTTTAAAAAAAAACATTAGGAAATTAATCGGTCATCAAAGTCTGTAACATGTGCACACTACACTATAGAATATATAATCCAAACATACAGATCTACCACCAAGGGGAAGAAAATGCACACAAAGATTTAAATTAATGAAACTGATTTGTATGGCTTTGAAAACAGAGCTCTGACCTCTGAAAGAGCTTTGTGTAGCTTGTACAATTTTTATAACAACTGTGTTATCAACAGTGGGTGGAATGGGCATGTGGGTCAGAATGGGCAGGGCAGGGTCACTGCTGCCTTGTCTGGGGCTCTATGACTTCCAGAGAAAACAGAAGTGTTCTGATTTTTTTCTCCCCTCTCTTAAAAGAAAATAAATAATTACATAGAAATATCCAAATGAGCCAAGTCAAGATATAAAGAAAAATAAACCCTTAGCTCCACTCACAATCTGACTGGACAAGCACCACAGAAAACAGCATCGAATAAAACAAAGAGAAATTCAGCTAAAGACTCTAGCTTGCTCAGGAACTGATAAGATTCTTCAATTGTGTGAGTGTGAAATATTTTCAGAGCAAACATATTGGTATATCTTATCTACCTCCAGTGGAAATTAATAAATTAGATTATAAATTCTCTAAATTTTAATAGCACTCCAGTTTTGATTGTCTTATAAAGACTAATAAGCATGTAATATATTTAAAAGAAATCAAGAATTTTCAGAAAATAAAGAACCATTTGAATTTCTAGTGTTTTAAATGTATAAGCCCTTTGAGAAAGCTTCAGACACTTCACCAATATCTCAGGGAAAAATTGGGGGTAGGGGGAAAGTGTTTAACTTTAAGTTAAATTACTGCCCTTGGTTGCTAAGTTCCAAGATAAGAAGCAAAGGAATGCAAGTTGTAGGGCGAAAAAAAATTCTGAGAACTTCAGTATGTTTAAACAAAAGTTAAAGAGCTTTTAAAATATGTATCTAAATGTAAAATGAAGCTCAGATAATATTTCCAATCAAGGTGAATTCATGACAAAATAAACTTTTTCCAGTATTATCACAGCATGAAAAATGTTAATATTCTACTGTATACAAAACTTGGTTTTATTTTCCTATGAAAAGTCTTAACTATGTTAAGCTATCTAAATTTTTAAAAATAATTTTACAAGTCAAGCAGTAAATCATTTCCACAAAATATTTAAGACTATAAAAAATAAAAATTCTAAATTAAATTAGAATAAGCAATGTCTTTATTAAAAAGGATTAATTCTGATGAGTCTATATAAAAATGTAAATATCATCTCTCTGGTAAATTCACAATATGAACAGGAATTATGTTCATCTGTATTGTGTGAACTTGAACATAATTTCCAAAATCCTTAGTCAACTTTGAGAACTTTGACTAATAGTAAATTGAGAAATATTTGGTTACTTGAACAATCTTTTAAACATTAAAATTCATAGAAATAAAAAGAATATAAAATACCGAGCATATTTTATATATATTACATGTATACACATATACACATGCACACATATATACACACAACATACACACACATGCACACAAAAACATATACATATATATTCCCTTATCTTTTTTTATACGTTAGAGAGAAGCTATCAGCTTCAGGAGAAGGCTGTGCAGATACCCCTGGGGTATATTAACACACCCGCATTTTTTTCCTGCCTCGAGAAGGGTGCAATGGATGGAGGTGACCACGGGTGAATGTGTAACACGCGTGCACATGAGGTGCAGCAGTGTGAACCGGAGCTCTCCTGGTCTGCTAAGGCCCTTCTGTCGTCAGACTGTTTTCAGCTCCCTGCTTCCCAGGTGCCTCTGTACCTGCTGCGGGGAAGTCAGTTACTTTGGTTAAAGGTTGAGTCCAATCTAAGAGATTAAGACCACACTAGGTACAATCATCTACAAAGTACGAATGCATTTGGAAAATAATGAATGTGATTTCCTTGTTGGATTATATAGGAAAAGGGAGATTAGTTTTGGCCTGAAATTGGATCATACAAGAATGCGAACAAATGTTAAAAAATAAATTTTGAGGGCATACAATAAGTTGTAGAAGGCCAGAGGGGAAATGTATTTTCCTTGGTTTGTAATATCTGCAAATAGTGAGCTTGAAAGAAGTAATAAAAAGTGTTAAAATGTTTAATGAAATTGGCTCAATTTTAATAGATGTATTAACAAGGGAGAATTCAGGGGTTGGCAACCTTTTTCTGTAAAGGGCCAGGTAGTAAACACTTTCAGCTGTGTAGGCCACAAGGCCTCTGTTGCAACTATTCAACTTAAGCGGCCACAGATAATAAATAAATAAATGGGTGTAGCCAGATTTGGACCCTGAGCCCCAGTTTGTGTACCCCAGAGATAGATTATAAAAATTGTGAATCCTTTAAAGAAAAATGTTACGTGGGTGGAGTACCAAAAGAGTAAAACTAGAATTTAGTTTTCTTCCTGTGAAAATGACAAATTGATCTTTGTGTAAAAGTTTGCTCTTAGCAAGAAACAGTAAAAACCATTCTATGCCTTCTCTTTACTCAGCAGCCTCTTAATTCTTTGTGCTTTCTTTATTCATTCTTGAATCAATTTGAGCAAAAGTCCACTTTTGAAAAAGCTAGAATTTCAAATAATTGTATTTAATAATTCCATACTGTTGTAGTTATTTTCTTTCTTTCTGAGGTTAATCATTTCTCACCTTTATACACCTACGACTTAGGCTCATGTCTTGGTTCCTCTGAAAGATATTTTGGATATTGCTTTGTCCAATTGAGGTCCCACATTCAAAATAATTTATCCTTTAGAACCCAAACTAATCTTTGGGATTTTCCAGATTGAATAATTTCAAAGATTCCCCCTCACTTAATAAAAAGAGAATTACTAGAAATAATTGGATATATTTGAAAGTCTCCACGTTTTTACCTACCTCCACACTACTTATCAAAGCCCACAATAATGAAAGATCTGGCATATCAAAAGGTAAGCATAACCTCCCTAAGTTAATTATATACATGTAAAATGTTGTTATTATGAATATGTTTTAGAATTTACTGTCTCTCAGATTGAATAGAATATACTGATGGTCAGGTAAGACCGGCATAACTTCCAACAAATGGATTTTTTTAATTAAAATTTTGTTTCTAGGTTGAAATACTTTTGCTAATTAGAAATAATTATAACACTCACATCATGGTATGAATTAGAAGGCCCCAGAAATTTATCAATGTCTACCCTGTCCATACTATATTTTTCCTCTAGGGGTAATCATTAACTCCTTGTAAATTTCAGAATGTACCATACCTCAACAGAGGATTCTACCGTTCCTCTTTCTGATATTGCTATTTGTTGTAATAAGTTAACCCAAGCCATTCAATCTTTTCATTGTCTGGTATTTTCTGGTTTTTCCTCAAACTTGCCTGCTGGTTCCTACTACAAATTTCATATCAGAAATCAAATCTTCTGGAAGAAATATCAAAAGAGATTCAGTAAGTCTCATGGTCTCTTAACTAATGATATTAAAGTAATAGACTAATGAATGCAGGCTTGCCAGGGTAAGCTGACACTGTCATCACCAACAGACATCAGTCAGTCTGTACCAAGGACCTAGGTTAGTAATTCCAGGACTCTCTTAGTCCAGAAGCAGATAAATTTATAAAAGTAGGCTCTAACTAAGATCAGCAAAAAAAGAATTACTTACCTAGGAGCAAGTGAAACTGACTCAGGTATGATTAATGATGTATGTTTAATGGACATATGAGAAAGCCCTTTTTATTTCTTCTTGATCTGTCTCTAACTCTCAATCTAATAGGCTATACATATATTAAACCAGAATGAAATACTCTGCAAATGGTGTCTTCAAACTAAATTCTCAGAATTCACAACAAAAAAATTCTACAAAAGATCTTAAGCTTAAGATTATAAACTAATCAATAATTAGAAAAAATCTAAGATTAATGATTCTGTAAAAAGTGACATAATTGGTCCTTTCTACAAAAAAACCCCTCCAACTAGAAATAACAATGGTTAAGTATTATGCAAAGTGCTTTTCTAACATTTTTACTTTTCTTTTTTTTAAATTTTACTGAGAATTTTTGCATCTACATTCATAAGGGATATTGTTCCATAGTTTTCTTTTTTTGTTGTGTCCTTTCCCGGCTTTGGTATCAGGGTGATACTGGCTTCGTAGAATGAGTTAGGGAGGATTCCTTCTTTCTCGATGTTATAAATTAATTTCTGCAGTATGGGTACAAATTCTTCTTTGTAGGTCTGATAAAATTCGGCTGTGAATCCATCTGGTCCAGGACTTTTTGTTGTTGTTGGAAGATTTTTTATTGCTGCTTCAGTTTCATTGCTCATTATTGGTCAGGAGTTCTGCGTCTTCCTGATTGAGACTTGGGAGGTTGTGTGTTTCCAAGAATTTGTCCATTTCCTCAACATTTGCAAGTTTATGTGTGTAGAGATTTTTATAGTATTCAGAGATGATATTGCTGATGATATTTTTGTATTTCTGAGGTATCAGGTGTAATACCTCCTTTTTCATTTCTGATTGAACTTATTTGGGTGCTTTCTTTATTCCTGGTCAATCTAGCTAGAGGTCTATCAATTTTGTTTATCTTTTCAAAGAACCAATTTTTTGTTTCATGAATCTCCTGTATAATTCTTCCATTTTTTATTTCATTTAGTTCTGCTGTGACCTTAGTTATTTCTTTTCTTCTGCTGGGTTTGGATTTGATTTGCTCTTCCTTTTCTAATTCCTTGAGATGATTCATTAGATTATTGATTTGTGATCTTTCTGTCTTTTTGATGTAGGCATTTAAAGCTATGAATTTGCCCCTTAGGATTACTTTTGCTGAATCCCATAGATTTTGATAACTTGTATACCCTTTGTCATTGAGTTTAAGGAATCTTTTGATATCCATCTTAATTTCCTCCTTGACACAATATGTGTTCAGTGGTAGGTTGTTTAATTTCCATGACTTTGTGTAGAGTCAAGTGTTTCTGTTGGAGTAGATTTCTAGTTTTATTCCACTGTGGTCTGAGAAGATACATGGTACAATTTCTATTTTTTTTAATTTGTTGAGACATGTTTTGTGGCCCTTAGGATGTGATCAATCTTAGAGAATGTTCCATGTGCTGATGAGAAGAATGTATACTCAGTAGTTTTGGGGTAGAATGTTCTGTAACTGTCCATTAGGACCATTTGTTCTAGAGTCCCGTCTAAGTCCAGTGTTTCTTTGTTTATTTTCTGCTTGGAGGATCTGTCCAGATCTGTCAGTGGGTGTTGAAGTCCCTGGCCATTATGATGCTGCTGTTTATCACTTTGTTTAGATCTAGTAGGGTTTGCTTTATGAATCTGGGCTCATCTGTGTTAGGTGCATAAACATTTAGGATTGTTATGTGTTCTTGTTGAATTACTCCCTTTACCATTATATAATGACCATTTTTGTCTTTCTTTACTACTGTTGTTCTGAAGTCTATGTTATCTGATATAAGAATGGCTACACCAGCTTTCTTTTGGTTTCCATTTGCATGGAATATTTTTTTCCATCCCTTCACCTTCAGTCTGAATGAGTACTTGTGGGTTAGATGTGTTTCCGGGAAACAACAGATAACTTGGCTTGTATTTTTTTATCCATTCAACCAGCCAATGTCTCTTAAGTGGGGAATTCAAGCCACTCACATTTATTGAAAGAATTGATAAGTGGGATGCATTTCTGTCCATCCTGTTGGGTAGAACCTTATTGCTTTGTTTTACCTCTTGAGCCATTGTGGTGTATGGGCTCTGAGCTTTAGCTTTTGGGTGACTTTGGTGGGTGTCTATTGTGCTGATCAATGTATACTACAGATCTGAGTACTTCCTACAGGGCAGGTCTGGTCTTGACAAATTCCCTCAGTGTTTACTTGTCTGAGAAAGTCTTTATTTATCCCTCACATAAGGAAACTTAGTTTTGCAAGATACAAAATTCTAGGCTGGCCATTATTCTGTATAAGAAGACTGAGAATGGGGCCCTAATCCCTTCTGGCTTGTAAGGTCTCAGTTGAGAAGTCCGCAGTTACTCTGATGGGTTTTCCTCTGTAACTTACCTGATTTTTTCACCTTATGGCTCACAGGAGATCCTCCTTCATGTTAACTTTGGCCAGTCTGACGACTTTGTGTCATGATGATTGCCTCTTTGCACTGAATCTCCCAGGTGTTCATTGGGCTTCTTGTACCTGGATGTATAAATTTTTAGCAAGACCAGGGAAGTTTTCCTCAATTATTCCCTCAAATAGGTTTTCCAACCCTTGTGTGTTTTCTTCTTCACCCTCAGGAATGCCTATGATTCTTATGTTTGGCCTCTTTACATAATCCTACATTTCTTGTAGGCTTTGTTCATTCCTCTTATTTCTCTGTTCTTTATGTTTGACTGACTTGTTTAATTTGAAGGTGTTGTCTTCAAGCTCTGAGATTCTTTCTTCTGCCTGATCTAGTCTATTCTTAAAACTTTCCACTGTGTTTTGTATTTCTTTGAATTTTTCATTTCCAGAACTTCTGTCTGATTTTTTTTTAAATAATTTGATTTCTTTAGTGAATTTTTCATTCATTTCCTGTATTGTTTTGTGGTTTCTTTGTGTTGGTTTTCCACTTTCTCTTGTATTTCATTGAGTTTCCTTATAATCCATATTTGGAAATATTTATCTGTCATTTCAATATTCTCATTTTGGATACCATATGGGTGTGTTTGTAGCACATGTTGGATAAGAACCTTTAACTTTGCTTATGGGTGCTTTGATGGCGATCTATGTTCTGGATGAATGCCTTGGTTATAGATATCCTTAGTGTGGTCATTTTCTCAGTTGCTTGTTGTTTGTAGGCTGTAGGAGTGGTGAGCTATGTGAGTGGGCAGATTCCCTGTCTCTCTCTGATGAGGGAGGATGGAGGTCTTTGAAATCTTTTCTCTTTCCCCAGCCCTGTGGTCTTCTTAACAGTGTTAAAATTTCTCTTTTCATGATCATGTTATTTACATAGATTTAATAAGAATATGTCCTCCTTCCTACTGGAATATAGCTGGAAAAATCAAATTTATAATCATGACCGTGCCAGAAATGTCACATGGAACATCAAATCTCATTTAATTGTGTGTGATAAACCTATGACTAAGGAACAGGAACTGTACATCATATGTGAAAATGATGCCTATAAATTTTCTACAGAAAATCTGGCCTGGCACCTGCTTTATGGCTTATGAAATCCTAGATTTTTAAACGGTAAAGAATCTCAGGTCCTGTCTGGCCAGGAATGGGAGAAACTGTAGGATGCCACTGCAGTTTTAGATACTGCAAGTGAAACCTGGGAGAGGAAAATTGGACAAGTCTTTGTTCCCGGTCTCAGTAGACGAGCTAATAAGGGCAATAAAAATACTTCTAGCACATAAAAAAAATGAAAATTCCACCCTGAAGGCTTTATAAAGCTTTCAGACAGAAACTAACTCCCAAACCTTTGTACCCTATGGCTCTACTTTTATTAACCACATCACAATAACCTATTTGTGCATTAATCAACATCCCTCACTACACATATGTTAGTAAAACCAGCCAAATAAAAGAAAGCATCCAATTAATTGTGTGAATCATAAAATTGCTAAGCAAACTTATATGATAAAATCAACACCTTTGGGGGAGTATTAAGGACCAGGAGGGTCTATGAAAGCAAAACAAACACCTTGGTGTGCTTCCTTTATGAGTAACTGCTAACCATGTCCCATGACCAGAAAGCGCTTTGCACCTGCAATCAACAATAACAACAAAACAAGGAACAAAAACAGGATTACTCTTGTCTAGTTCTGATTCTCAAAATAAATGAGACCTTGAGCTATTAAGTCACGGACTGCTTAAAAAAATGGCAACAACAGAAAACTTTATTCCTGACTTCTAAAATCCTGACATCTCCAGATATATGATCACCTTTGAGTACATGATAACCAAGTAAGAAAAGTGCTGTTTGCCTCTATGAACATACTACAGCAGTCTTGGTCATCGTGATTTCTTTTCTTTTAATAACTAACGTATTCTACTTGGAGAGCAGTCTTTAAAGACCTAGACTCCTTCACAAAACCTCTTTGCAAATAAGCTCCTTTTCTTTTCTAAATGCTTTTGTCTCTGTGCCTTCCTTCCATATTTTAAAACCCTCACACTTCAACATGTAGCCCCTGAAAAGTAGCTTTGACAAATTCCTGTGAACCTGTTTCAGACACCCTGACCCTGGCTCAGTCCAGGCTACAACTAGCAGGTGGCCGCCCTTTTATAGCCCAGGAATGTCTGCCTCAAGGTTCTAAGAAGGCTTGAACAGCCGTGAGCCTCTTGCTTGCGTCTGGCAATAACACACAGCCGTCTCTCTGGCACCACCACGTTATCACCCTTTTCAGCCCCACGAGGTTCTTTCAACATAAATGCTTTCCTTCCGTGTTCAGAAATGACCCTGAGAGAAAGCAAAGAGAAGGCAGGCTCGAGGGGGTCTTTGGATATTAAATCAACCCAAGCATAGAGAATCCACAGTGGATTAATCTCCCATTTCCTTTCCATTATGAGCCTGTCTATATGAATAGAGTCGCCCTGCCTCTCAGCAGTTAGCTGCCTCTTCAAAAAGTTAATGCAGCTTCCAATTAGATCTTTTTTTACCTTCTGTTAATCTTGGTTCTGAAACCAGACTACTGCTCTTCCTCTGCTGTCAGCCCTGTAAGCCAAGTCTCAATTAGCCAGCCTGGTGGTGATTACCATCTTGTCGCTTTACTGTTCAGACATTCTTTAATTTCCTGGAGCATGCCAGCCCCCTTCCTCTCCTCTTCCCTCCCTCCAAAGCACTTTTGCTAAAACTACAGCCCAAGAGGACGTCTCAAGCTGCATTATCTCTGCAGGGGATGGGGGCTGACAGGTAGCGACGCCTTTTCCAGTAGGTCCAAACACACTTCCATGGTAGCAATCTCAGATGAGAATTTTCTACTGGTGCTGCCAGGAATCTATAACTGTCCTAGCAAGACCCTCTCATGAGCCTATGGTCCAAAGGAATTTAAATGGAACTATAACAGAAAACCCCAAAGCAGACTTTAGTTTTAAAATATGAAGAAAATAAAAAGGGAGGAGGAGGAGGACTCAGGCCCTCAATCTCAATAATGAAAGGTTCTTGGTTGAACCCACTTATCAATAAATCTTACCCCAGGCTGCGCACAATGGCTCATGTCCAGAGATTTCTTTAGTGAATTTTGTCCTAAATATGAAAACATCACAAAGCACTCTGGAAGACCAAGAATCAAACATACAAAATAACAGTTATATCAGACCAACACACACTATAATCAGTATCCTCAGAAGTTAGAGAAGATACTGAATCCCTACAACAAAATCAGTGTGTGGAAAGAAGGGAAAGAGTGAGGGGGGAGGAGGGAGAGGGAGGAGAGAAGGGAGGGTGAAAAAGAGGGAGAAAATCTAAGAACAAGAAAGAACTCTGGCAAAAAAAAACACCAAACCTGAAATTTTAAAAATTTAAAAGAAAAGTTAGAAAATGAAGGTGAGGAAATCTCTCAGAAAATAGATCCAGAAAGACAAAGAAAGGAAAAAACAGAAAAAAGAAAAGGTAAGAAAATTAGAGGACTATTTCTTGACCAAATCTGATTAATAGTTCCAGAAAAAGAAAATAAAGATAACAAAGAAATTCTTAGTAAATAAGTAATACAAGAAAGAACTAAAGAGTGTTAATTTCCAGTGTGAAGGGGCCCATTGAATGTCCAGTACAATTAATTAAAAGAAATTTCCTTTAATACGCATCACTGTGGAATTTCAGAACACTGGCTATAAAAGAAAGACCCTCTAAGAAGAATCGAGAATCAGAATGGCATTGGGCTTCCCAATAGAAACAATGAGTGTTTGAAGGCAATAAACACACCTTCAAAAGTCTAACAGAAAGTGATTTCTGCAATTCTATACCTATTTAAACTACTGGTCAATCTTTATGGGGAAATAAAAATATTTCAGACATACAATGTCTTTTTACATTTATCTCCATGCTCTGTTTCTCAGGAAGCAATTTTTTCAGTTAGAAATTGTGTAGTTACAGAGCCAATTTCAGTCGGCTTAAACACATAGAGGTTTGTTTTCTCTCTCTAGTAAAGGAAGTCTGGAGGTGGGAAGCCTGACAATATGTGACTCCAAGAAATCATCAGGGACACAGACAGCTCAGTCCGTCTTTCTGATTTCTATTATCAGAACCTCCATTCTGAAAATGAATACAGCTACCAGAGGACCAGCCACTGCATCCATGTGCCAGGCAGAGGAAAGACAAATAAAGAAGAAAGCACACAGGGAAAAGAGCTATCTCGGAAATCCACTCACTTCCTTCTCATTGACCACATATATCCACATGGAACCTAGGAAACAGCTTTGTTAGGTGAACACATTGCCGAACCCGTGACGTAAGGATTCCACTAAATGGTAAGAATGGAACAGCAGATATTGCTTAGGCAATGAGCGGTGTAATGAAAGATACCCTCCACCAAAAAGAGGGGGAAAACCAAGAAAAAACAAGACAGGAGGACTGAGACACAGATGAGCTAACGTAACGGAGGGCCTATGGCAAGTCCTGGCTTGATAGTGCTACAGCACGAGGAACCACCAGCCTAGATGGAGGCTTCCAGAGAGATGTGTCTACAAATGGCTGGAATGCCTGATGAGGTTGGCCAGGTGCAAGCAGTTTTAAAAAGGTTTTAAATCCTGTTGGATAATGTGATGGAAAGCTAAGCAAAGCAAAAAATGTTGAACAAGGAGGGAAATGTAAACAGCATGCCTTGTTTTATCAGTGAATAATACTCACATTTTCATAAGAAGGGGAACATTCAATTTATTTAACCAAAAATTATGATTATGTTTGTAGAATGGAAAGAGGGACAGTAGAAGCATTGGGTGTAGAAAAATTCTAACTCTTCATCTTTTATAATAGAAATTCGTCAGATATGTCTGTTAATAGAAGTGACAAATTAAGAAATACTAGAAGGATAAGCATATCATTTAAAGGTAGACACTCACATATGTGTATGTATAGATATATTAAATTTCTCAAATTGAATTTAAAATCTGTGCACCCAGTATACACAGTTCAGGCTACATTTGTCCGTTCTGTGTGTTTTCCCTTTCTGTAACAGCAATCTTTGGGATCAATTCATCCCCCTGCTTCTGCTGGAGACTAGTTCTTCTCTACCACTCCCATCTGCCCACCTCCTGGGCTGACTCAAATGCCCTGGGAAACTTCTGCTACTGCAGCGATGTCCTCCAGGGAATGGGTGCGTGTCTGCCCTCTCAGTCTTGGTCGGCACCGTGTAGACGGCCTTAGCGGCTGTGCTGTTCTTGGCTTTGTTGGTGAGCTTCTGCTTTCACCTCAGAAGTTTGTCTTGCAGTTGATCCTCAAGCTGGTAGCTGGGTCACCCTTGGCTCTGCCAGAGACCCCATTCCTGACCAGGGTTCCCCAAAACAAACATGCTTATTCTTTGTCTTGGCTTACCTCCATGCCCCACCAGGAGACGGAGGAAGCAATTGGATCTGTCTTCATGATGTGGTGGGGCCTGGGGCTCCTCACCCGTCTGTATACCCTACATCTCTGGCTATCACCCATGTGCACTGGCACAGAGGGAGCTGCCAGTGTTGAGGGACCCATGGGAAGCAGGGCACCCATGGTCATTCACTCTCTGATCCCCCAAATGCTGAGGCTGGGTTTCCCTTGAGCCCAGGCCCCTGTCCTCTTCCCGCCCGTGAAGGCTGGGATCAGTGGGGAGGTGGGCAGAGCACAGCACCTAACTCTTACCTTCCATCCAAATGTCCAAACACCAGAGAAAGGTGCTTTGTTTTTTTTAACTTAAAAGCTAAAGAATGAAGTGTCTTTTTCCCTGCTATAAACTATTCCTAATGCCAAGCTCTCCAGCCAAACACCCCAGGGGCACAACTGCAGTTGAACAAGTTGAGTTTATTACTTGTTGTAGTGAAGGAGAATGCACACCATGGGAAACTGGTGCATCTCATAAAAAGGGGTTAGAAAGGACTTATTACAGGATTTTGGCTTGTGTTCAGTGATTTGGGGGAGGGGTTAAGTAGTGGGATATTCCTCTGAATGCTGTGGAAAGGGAGGATAATTCTATCTCTGGATATCTTAGTAAATTTGATCTGGAAGGAGGGAAGACTAGACCAGGGGTAAAGCTACACTTGGTAAAGAACAGCAGTTACTCACAGTAGCCAGAAGAGGGATGTTTGATATTTTGTGGTTTGGACAATATTCATATTTTGTCTGGAGTCAGACATGGTTAGAGTGGTCTGTTTTTGTCTTGATCCATCACAAGCAGAGTGGCCTTGCTTAATGTTGTGTGCTGGGACGTCGTTCATGTCCGGTGGGAGAATACCAGGCCTAATTGGTAGAACCAGGCCAGGTCCCAGATGCCAGAGGCTGCTTTTCTTTTTCTTACTGGTCAGCTGTGAAGTGGGAAAGGTCTGCCTCTGTACCGTGGCAAGCAGGAAATGACACATGGGTTAAGAACTTGAAGAGGACTACCCAACTAGGCCAAAAGCTGATGCTGCAGTTTTTTTCCCTGATTTGATGCTTTGTGTCTGATCTCAATTGGCCAAAACTCAAAGACAGGCAGACCTGTAACTGGCATCCCCAGAACCCAATGTATGGAGGAAACCTTGTGAACAAGCACAAGAACTAGCATTTGAGGTGCCAAGCACCACGTTAGGGCCACAGCAGCCAGATGGAGTGCACATGGACTTTGGCCAGTGTCGGGACACCAGCTTCATGTGGCTCTGGGCACTGTAGACTCAGCTGAGCAGGTATTATACACCTGGGGAGGGAGTCTTCATTCCAGGGAAGGCTCACCCCCAACAGGTAAAGCTTTGATAGTCAGGCTTTTTAGCTACAGGTGTCGGGAATAATTTTTACGAGGACCTGTTTTCTGTTCTTTAAGTGGGCCTCAGCCAGGACGGCTGCCAAGGTCTATAAACTGCAAAGAGCAGCTGAGTTCCCCATGAGCCACAGAATGTGAATCCAGCCTTTAAACCCTTAGTGCTGGGCATCAGTATGAGGCCCTAGAGCAGCTGCCCTGAATTATGTTTATTTTCACCCTTCAGGACCTAGATGTGAACTGCAGGGGGATGAACTTCTGAGAAACTGGAGTCACCTGCACCTGTCCCAAAAGTCACCCACCTGAAGCCACCACCATGAGGATGGTCTTTAGGGCCCTGAACTGTGGATTCAACTGCAAGAAGTGGCAGCTTTTATCAATGGGCAAATACAGAGGAACTGGGTGGCGAGCACAAGAGGGGTGGAGTGGTTTATCACAGAGGAAATAAGTCATCTTCTTAGGATGAAAATCAGGGAAAAAAGCCCATGGAATTTATTTCAAACCCAGAGTCTTAGAAGGGAATTAAAAAGACTTTAGCAGGAACACGCTGTCTCTACAAATAAGGTTTACTCTATGACTCAAGGGAGAATCAGATCAGCTTAAGAGACGAGTTTTAGTTTTTCAGTCAGAACACTAGCTGTGGAAAAACAAAAGAAAAAGGAAAAAAAAAAAGTAAAAGACATACTGATTAAGCTTCAGGGAGGAAAAACGCACCTTAGGAGAAAGGTAGATCTCAAAGGCCAAGCTATACAGATTTGGAAGGGAAGGAAGCTATCCCCCAAAGTAACTGCTCATTAAGCTGCCATCAGGGATGAGTGACACATTTTAGTTATTACCAGATCAGAGGGGGCGGTGGGTCGTGGTGATCCAACAGAGGAAGACAGGAGGACCGCAGACAGCCGAGGGAATGATGGCCTGGGGACACCAAGGTTCGGGAAACTGTCAAGAGCCAACCTCTCCATGCGGGAAACTACTCTTGAATGACCGGGGCACATACAGGGGATATACAGGACAGTTGCGCTGACTTGCAAGGGGGAGGCCAGGAAAGCCAGCATGCGTGAACCACTTCAGGAATTAGCAAGTGAATTTCAGACAAGGCCTCCATAGTGAGAAAATTCGCCTGAAAAATACACAGGATGGGGTGTGGTGACGGAGAAGATTACAGGACAAAGATCAGGCTGGCAGGATGACAGCAGATGGAGTCCTGGCCTGGGTTAGAAGCGGGTCCTCTTGAAGGATACCCCCTGGGTAGAATTACCTGGCTCCAGCGGGAAGGTGGCAGGATTTGTTTAAACAATGAAGAAACCCACAGGGGCCCCTGCAAGGTAGAAACTAAACTGGTTTAAAAGGAAAGAAGCCCTCGTTGGTAGAAAGAAACACTTCAGCTCATTTGGATGTGTTCCCTAAACATGATGAGCCTGGGCTGGTGCCTTGAGAATCCTGCGAATCCTACTGACTGCCGAGGACTAAGTCAACTTTGAAGAGGATCGGGTCATTCTGGTGTGTGCCCGGCGTGTCAGGGCTGCAAAAGGAAGCCAGGCTTTGCAGACGGAGGTCCCTCTTGCTACAGAGACAGCAACACAGGAAAGGGGGAATTGGGGCAGTCATCTTTGAACTGCTATTAACAAGGCAAAAATTTTAGTTTTGGACTCTCTTTGGACGTTAAGAATGGAAGATAGCTCGTACTGAGACACATACTGCTGGCAGTGTGTTATCTGAGCTCTGTTTAGGCTGACATTCAAGTTCATTGAATCGTCTCTGTATTGAACTGCATGGCTGGACGTAAGTGGATTGGGGATACAGGAAAGGGAATGAATTTTTGGCCCAGGATACGGTATTGCCTTGGAGCTACTTTAAGTAAAGCCCCTTGTGACCTATTTCAGAGGCAGTATGAGTTGGCCCCAGGTTTGGCTAAGGGTGGATTAAGGAGCCTGATCCTCCCCATCCCCAGCCCAATTCAGCCTATGTCCTGCTTTGTCCTACTAGGTAATAATAGTCCTTTCTTTGTTAAGGTGTTGGGGAAAAAACAAAGAAAGAAGATGCTACAGAGATCAAGTATGACCTCCAAAGCCTAAAATATTTACTATCTGGCCCTCTACAGAAAAAAAAATGCTGACCTGAGACATTCCCTTCTCTCCACATCTCCACCTCAGCCCACTGGCACCGTCCTCTCTTTGGGAAGTGTGAGGGAAACAGCTTCAACCTCTTTGCCTCCCCTTCCCCTGGGAGGGAACAGCTAAGGACTGGTGAGAAGTGCTATGTGGTGGGCCCTGTCGCATGTAATGGGAGCTGGCGTGACACAGCCTCAAACGGAGGTTCAGCCGCTCTCCTGCCCTCTGCCTTCCACCCACCCCCCGCGATGCCTGGGTCGTGGGTCCATGAGACTCCTGCCGCACAAGGGCCTGCTCTGAACAGTCAGCTCTCTCCACTGGCAAGGCCCTGAGTCTGGACTCCTGGGGAGGAGAGAACAGAGAACCACAGTTTGGGCCCTGAGTTTAAGCTGAATTCTCCATGCAAGTCCCACCCAGGGGGCACCGTGCAAGCTCCTGGCCCATCAGTAAAGCCGGGCTCAGGATTCTAAGCTGGTGACTCATGGCTTGCTGCACATGACCAGAACTTGGCTTGGTGGGCAGGCTCCATTCTCCAGTGATTTTGTTCATGTGCACGGGTCCTTGAAGCCCTCACATAAACTAGAGAAAAAAGTGAGGGAACTCCTTTTGGGGAGAACTTGTCTTTCTCTTAGAGATTCACACCTTGCTATAAAGAACATAATGGTTAATTAATTGAGGCTCTAAAGAGTCAGACACACTTGGACTCAAGCACCAGCTTAGCCACTCACTGTCCATGCCAATCTTCACAACATTCCTTTGACTTCTCTGTGACCCAGTTTTCTCATCTGTTAAATGGTATTAATAATAGTATTTTAATGGATACATGCATTTGGCTATAATTTACATAAAACCAAATTTAAAATGGCATAAGCAATAAAATAATTTATTGTATCACATACCTGGTAGTCCAGAGGTTAGGCAGTCTGCAGGGGTGGTTGATTCAGCAGTGCCATCAGGGACCTCTATTATATTCATTTTTCTGCTTCACCATCAATAATGTTGGCTTCTTGCTACAGCCCATTCCCTTTCATGGTTAAACAGTAGGTGACAGCAAATATTGCTGCTACAGATTCTTCCTTCACTGTCGTATAGAGATGGAGGTCACTATACAAAGCTCCAGTAGGGAATGAGTACATCTGGATGGATATGCATGAGGACCTTGGCCCCAGGTGCCACTGAACCCTCTGGGCTGCAGAAGTGGCCCACAATCCCTGGCTAAAGGACAGCAGCTTCCCTTTGCCAAAAGACCACACAGAGGCTGCACCTGAGGCTGATGCCCTATAAGACACTTGCCATCATCAAGAGTGTCCTCCTTTGTTCTCCTAGACCTTACTTGTACCCTCAGAAGCCTGGAGAACATGCTTGAGGATGAATCTTGAGGGCACTAGACAAGGGCTGGGGGCAGTTCAGAACATAAAGCTAGGTAAAGAAAGTTTGTACTCCCAGCTCACACCTTTGGCCTGATGGGGATTCTCCACAACCAGCTGATGGAAGATGAAAAAATCCAGACCTGGTTCACAAATGAGATGGTTCAATTTTTGGTGCTGCTCTCACACTACAGCCCCCATCAGGTGACCCTGATAGACAGGTGAAGGGAAATATTAGCAGTACCCCTGGTCTTCAACTTAGTGTGAAGAGGCATAAGGTTAGAAAAGATGTGAACTTCTGGGGGTAGCAAGTAGCCTTGCTGGTTGGTCAGGGGACTGGAAGGAGAAAGTTAGATCAGAGACAAAGAGACCCAAGAAGCAGCATGAGGATGAACACGTGGAAGTGGGCACAACAAAGTGCCCAGATCTTCGTGTCTCCTATCAGTGCCCTCCAGCAAGCACCCACCATTAAGGAGACTGGACAACCAGGTGACCCGAATGGCTTTTCTGGTGGAGGTCAGCCAGCTTCTGACCTCAGTCCCCCCCGTGCTTATAAAATAAGCCCATAAATGGAGAAAACACAGGGCAGGGATGAAGGCTATGCATGAGTCCAACAGGCTCGGTACCCCTCACCAGGGTGATCTTGCTAAAGCTACTGCTGAATGTTCAACCTGTCAACAATAGCAACCAACTGAGCCCTCAATGTGGCACCATCCCTCCAAGAGACCCTCCAGCCACCTGGAGCAGGTTGATTACATCAGAGCCCTTTCATCCTGGAGGGGAAGGGATGCTTCCTTCCTGGGACTGATACATATTCAGAGTATTCATTTTCTTGACAAGACCATCATCTAAGAATTCAAAGAGTGTCTAATTTACTGGTGTATGATCCCACATAACATCTCCTTGAACCAAGGGACTCACATTGTGGCAAAGGAGGTGCGAAAATGGGTACATGATCATAGGATCCTACCATATGTTGAATCACTCAGAAGTATCCAGCCTAATAGTATGCTGGAATGGCCTCTTAGAGATACAACTATGGCATCAGCTTAGGGATGACATCTGTGGTTTGGAGCTCCATCCTTCAGAATGTGGCATATATTTTGAACTAAGAGCCTGTCTGTGGCTTCAAGTGGCTGAGAGGTAAAATACTTGGATCTAAGAACTAAGGAGAAAATATAAGAGCAGCCCCTCTCCCCACCATTCCATATGACCCATTAGGTTCTGCTGGACTGGAGTTTATAGTTCTAAGGAGTGGCACACTTCTACAGGGGACATAGTAAGGATTCCATTAAACATACAGCAGCCACCTGGTCATTTGGGACTTCTATGACAGTAGTTCAACAAGTGAGAGTAATATAGCAGCCTGAGCAACAACCCCGATGATGATGAGGAGTTAGGCTTGCACAGTAGGGACTAAAGCACGGTGACCTTCTTTGGTTCAGTGGGATGCCCCTGGACCTTGCGAGTGACGACAGTAAGTAGGCAACTGCAGCAACCGCAGCCCAACAAGGGCAAAATGATCAGGGGTTCTGAGCCCTGAGAGGTGAAGGTTTGGGTTACCCACTGGTCATGTAACCTAGACCAGCTGGCCAAGGTGATGTGGAATTTAGAATGGAGGCTAGAGAGGGAGGTGATAAATATAGTTGTAGTCTCTGGAGCAGCTACAGCAACAGAGATGTAGATTGTCCTACTATTGCTCGTGTTGCAAGTCTTTTTTTTTTTTTTCAATTGTCACTAATGGCCACCTTGAAGAATCAATGACAGAATAAAGTAAACTTAACGTGGAGCACTTAGTGGGGAAAAGGTTGGGCTGCAGCAGTCTTTGTCAGTGCCTCACCTACATCCTCTCAGCCTTACTATGTCAGGCTCAGTGGCGCAACTTCCAACTGCCAGCACGTGCACTGTTTTGCCCGAGAGCTTTCTCTGGTCTCCAGAGCCTGTATCAGGACAGAAGAGGCAAGGTTTCACACATCTATCAGCCTAGCTCCCTCAAAAGGGAGAACATGGAAGCGTTTACACTAACTCCCAGAGTCTCCCGGCAGCTGTAACACCCGTCCCCGCTGTGCTCGCTGGCTTCATAATGTACCCTGTTCGGGCTGCCTCCCCTTCCCGGTCTTCCTCCTCCATTCCACTTGTTGGTGTCTCCCGTTTCCAGGTCAGATTTTGCCAGAACCCTACCTAGGACTGTCACCTTCAGAGGCTGCTAGCGAACCAACTCATTACTTTAAAAAGTTGTAAACCAGGAGAAACAAGTATTTATCCTGCCTAGCCTATATAAGATGAAATTATCTTACCAAATATTTGACAAGGAAAAATATTTTATAGAAGTCATCCAGTTAATAAATGAAGGGAAAATGATTGAATTAAAATATCATCATTTGCAACTATCAAAGAATTATTTAATCTAGGCAATAATCACTGACTTCAAACCTTGAAGCAGAGAGACAGCTGGACATCATGCTACATCTCCTATTGGAAGCACACAACACCACCTGTGCCATAGTCTTGTCCCCCAAAATTCAATGCTGAATCTGATCAAACATCTATTCCTAACCAGCAATTTACAGAAAATGCAAGAAACAATATTAAACCCCACTCCCGGGAGGCAATCAGCAAAATCCAAACTGTGAGAACTCTACAGAATGAATCAACCAATTTCTTCTACAAAAAATCATAATAATTGCAAGAAAGAAAATGGAAAAGGCGAGGAGAATCAATAGGCTTAAGAGACATATTAACCAGCTGCAGTGATGAACCTTTTTTGGACCATCTGTGACGGTGAGGTGTGGGGAGAAGCGAGGGGGGGAGAGGGGAGAAGAACAGGGGAGAGAGACGAGATCCGTGTCCTATTTTCAAGTAGCTTGTCCTTTAAAGAAAAAACTATTCATTCAGGGAGATTTGCCTACTAATTGACTAGATGTCTAGTAAGACTGCTTCTTCCCATAAGAGAGGAAAAAATAGATGAACATCCTAAGTGGAATGCGAGACGGCTTTGAAAATGAGAATGTAACTTTTTAAAGAGTATATTTGAAAGTCTGTTTAACTCTAGCCTAGAGCCCCCGGAGCTTATAAAATTCGGGAGGGAAAAGGGGAAGGAGGGCATCTAGCCCATACATTATTAAAACCTTCTTGTCTTTGCCCTTTCCTCTGCTTTCCTTCTTACAGAGAAAAGAGATGATTTCTCCCTTTTTCCGTGAGCTAAGCATCCATTCATCTCTGCGGAAATGGCACCTGTGCCCCAACCAACCTCACGGAGTTGAGACTTGAAGACCTCTTTTGACATCAGAGCAAGCTTGAATGTAAAAGGTTTTCAGGATGCTTATTTGAGAGGCAGGTTTTCTAAGTTGCAGGCTTGTTTCTGAAGGCAAGGAAGGAGACTATATTCGTTAGCATAAATACTTGCTTCAGCAATTCCCCCATTTATTCTACCTGAGCAGGTGCACAGCCCTTTAATCCTAACCGTCAAGAAAGGAAAGCTTGCAATTTCCATCATTTGAAAAGAAGGACAAAGTGAAGGGAGAGGGAGCAAGGGGGAGGGAGAGAGGATGTGAGCAATGGACACATATACTGAAAGATGGGGTGGAGAGGGTGGGTGGAGGGGAGAGAGAAGGAGGAAAACCATGAACACACGATTTTATATTTTTCTCTGGGCTTTTCGTGAATAACAGATAACTCCTTGGAGTATAGAAAGATGGTTTTAAAAGATATGTCTTACAGACAGGGTTGGAAGTTAAAGACCTTTCAGAATGTTCAAAAAATGTAAAGGAAAAATATTCAGAAGCAAAGAATTAAATAAAATTACTAGTTATTTACATGCATCCCTCCTCGCCTTCTGAGGGAGATGGATATTGTAGAGGACTCTTTTTTGGGGGTGTGGCGGCTCAGCACACATAGGGATGCATTTTGGAGAAGTCCAGGGAGGGCTAAATTGCTTTACATAAGACAAGATAGTGATATGGAAGCATCTAGAGAGGAGGATCCAGAAGGAGTTCCCTGGAGGAGCACAGGAAGGTGGGGCGAAGGCGTGGGAGAGGAAGCAGGAGGAGAAGGTGGAGAGAATGACAGAAGCAGAACATCTGCCCTAGGAGGAAACACCACAGAAGGCAGCGATGATAAAGAGAATGTTTAGAGATTTTGTTGCATGATATGGCATGGAAGATTCCGCTGCACCCCAACCCTCATCTCCGTCAAAATCTTTAGTAAAATATTTATCATTAATAGAAGCTTTCACAAATACAGAGGGGGAGAGAGAGAGAGGGAGAGAGGGAGAGAGAGAAGCTGAAACCTCAAGGCAGACCCGGATGAGAGCATGTCAGGATGTCAGAAACAAGAGCTTCTGGTTTACGGGACTAAACTAAAGTGCCAAAACCCAAAGAGAGGGACCATGAAAACCTATATAACTTGACCTCCAGCTAGAAAGATGTGACAAAACTTTCACTTGTCTCAGCATGCATAGACCAGAACACACTTTATCAGAACAAGAAGAGGAAAAGCCATCCAGTGAGAAATCAGATTTCTTAGTGAGAAAGTAATTGGAATTCTCTGCTTACTCACTAAAACCCTTGAGGCAGCTGACTAGTTGGTTTTCAGCTTATCTTATCAATTATCAACACCAACACCAAAATTACAAAATCGCTACTCAGCCAATGAGTCATCAGTGGGTTAGGTAGCTGCTTCTATGCATTCAGCTTCATACTTCAACTCACTTCCTGTAGTTTGACAGGGAGGGGTTTCTACTTGATTCATCAAACACTTGAGTGATCAGAACTATACTACCCATCTGATAGGACATCTCCAGTACTCTAATAAAAAAAAAAAATCAATGTACAGAAAAGCAACTCTTTATGTCATTTGTAATAGAAAGTTATTACACTGTTTAACCCAGGTGTTATTTACATGGCTGTTAGGACAAGTAAGCTTTATTATAGCCCAATTTCTTGACACAACCTGCCAAAACCTTGCCTGACGCCTGGCATGCCCACTAAAATGTCCTTAATATTATTTGCTGTAATTTAACATACTAAATCAAAAGAAATTGAGGGTATTTTTGAAGTCCCTATGACTAATGTCTGTATCAAATAATCTACTTGGAAATATAATCACAAATGTTTCTTCCACCATTTAGAAGGAATCATGCTACAGATAAGAGAACTCAGAGAAAGCAAACAAAACAAATAAAACAAATTGCTACTGAAGTGACACATGTTAGAAACATATACAAATCCAGTAGAAAAATCCTTCTAGAAAACAGGGAACTGAGCACTATATATGTATTTATTTATTTTACTGATATCTGATCTACTTCCAAAAACTGTGTCAAGGAGTTCATAATAAGAATCATACATACCAAAAAAAAAAAAAAAAAAACCAACAACAAAAAACATTGTGTAGAAAAGGAGACAAATTAATATACCAAATATATAAATTATTATTGAACAACTCTGTTGAACATTACATGTCATACCGGCAGCAAAGACAAAAAGAGAATAAGATAGTTTACAAGTTACTCATTTCCTAATACAAAAACAAGCGTTAAATACATAAATAAATAAATCTTTACAAAAATAATGCAAGTTCTTCAGGAGAGGAGAACATTTTTCTTGTATAAAATTCTAAAAGATATTGACCTCATAGTCCTCATACAAAGGGCATAAAAATATCTTTAGCCTCTTTCTTACTGGATCCAATACCTAAGATCTTTTGTCTGTCCGAACACTCACTACTACTTAGACATAAAACAAATTACTGAAATACTTATAATCCCCAAACTTCCATTTTGGAAATTATGTCAAGCATTCTTTTTGCAATATTATGAATTGCTCACTATTTCAAAAATGATCCCACCCAGTTTTCTCTACCTTTCCCGGCTTACAAACCGGGAGGCGAGGTGACCAGAGCAACACTTCCAATGAGCGACAGAAGCAACACCAGGAACGCAGGTCTTGCAAATACAAACTCCAACCCTGTATGTAATAAGCTAAACATACTCAAAGGAACTTCTTAGTCCTAGAAATTCAATATTATCCCAATAGTAGAATCAAAGTATCAGGACTGATTTTGGGGCGGGGGGGCAAATGTTCACTATCTTTTGTCACAGAAGTTCATTTGATAGAGCACGAACACCTTTTCCTCTTTACCACTTCTCTGTTTAGAAACTGTCTAATTAGGTTAATAGAAACATTTAAGGTTTTGATAGTCTTTTAATTCACCTGCGCAAACAGAGACAGTTGGAATTCAATTTTGGAAAGAATGATACAGCCATTTGAAAAAGCTTTTCCTTTAATCTCCCTGAACACATTTTTGGCATCTTATTAACATTTTCCAAATTGAATGAATCTGTCTCTTTGTGTTAGCAGATAACTTAAGAATAGGGAGAAGCCAGCAGTCATTAGCAATTTATCATCCTTACTGATAAATTGGAAGCTGGGCTGCCCAGAACATTAAGTTATAAGGGCAGCAGAGACATGTGAAGAGTCAATGATGCAGACCGAATGATATCATGGCACAATCCGCTTCCTCCGGGGGCATGAGCTGGCTGAGGACTTTCCTTCCACTCACTCAACTCTGAAGAAGTTGACAATCACGTGCATTTTTCTCAGACAGCTCTGCAGAGCCACCATGCCTCTACATGGTTGTGGTCTTAAATCAACCAAACAAAATAAGAGAAAATAGCTATGAGAAACATCAAAGCAAAGAAACGAGAGAGGAAAGACTTTCCCAGACACATATAAAATACATTCATGTGTACCAGAAAAGAACTTGTCACAAAGAGAATATATTGAACATTTATTTATTACTTAGAGCCTTCTCATGACCTTCTTCTCTCTCCAGCTTCATCTTCTACCCGCTTCCCACTAGTCCTTGTGCTGCAGCCACACTGGCCTCCCTTCTGCTCCTCCAGTGTGCCAAGCTCACGCTCCAGGCAGGGACTTTGCACTCACTGTCCCTTTGCAGGGAACTTTGTCCCTGCAGAGCTTCCCAGAGTGGCTCTTTCACATCATTCTAGTGTCAGATTAAATGTCCTTTTTCAGAAAATCTACCCCTGAATCCTTTCTTTCACCCTAACGACCTCATCTTAACTTTACCTCTGTAAAGACTATTTCCAAATAAGGTCACATTCTGAGGTCCTAGGGACAAGAACTTCAGCATGCGAATTTTGGGAGGACACAGTTCAAACCATAACATCAGATCTTAAGTACCTTGATGTCAGGAATGTGTCTTGTTTGTTATTGTGTTCTCAACATTTAGCATGATTAATCAATTATTGAATTAATTAATAAGGTCTGTCCCGAGGGTCAATCCTCTGTTATGTAAGATCTTGTGCTTTGATCTCAAATGTCTTTTTTTTTTTTTAACTACTGAAAGCTTAGGTCCCTGGTAAAAGTTCAAAATGTGAAATTTACACACAGTCTTGTTCTAAAAAACATTGATAAATCCAGGAAAGCTGGGAAAGTTCAGTTATAACAACCTGGAACAACCTGAAATTTAGAATTCACAGGAGGAGCTTAACAAGAATCATAACTACAATCCCTGACATTTCCAAGGCAATTTTCTCACGTGTTATCACATCATGTCCCCATACCTCCATTCATTCATCACATAATTACCAAGTACCTTTTATGTGCCAGGCGTGGGGCATTAAGCAGGGATCTAACCCTGAACAAACTTCTGTTCCTTCCCGTAAGGGGGTTATAGTGAGGCAAGGAGGCAAACCAGTCAAGAAGCAATGTCAGGCCTGTGGAAAACCAGGATAGGTATCATTGTCCTATACAGAGAGATTAAAACACATACATTGTGTGTTCCTCTGACGAGAGTCATAGGGTTCCTGAATCATCCACCCTTTCTACAAATAAGGAAACCACCCAGGGCAAAAATCGTGATTCCCTAAACATAACAAGTGCATGATATTATAGGAGTAAAACCCAGCTCTGATCCACACCATGTGGCTGTGCCAATTACAAGGAAGGGGGCGGGGGGAGAAAGAGCCTTCCCCTGCCAGCGACACCAGCACAGTTCCTGTTCCTCCCTGAGAGCTCTACCAGCAGTTCCATACCAAAATAATGTCTCACCTGTCTAGAAGAGAAATTGCTTGCAGGAGCAATGGAAAATTATGGTACAATAACTTTTCTATAAGTCTCTATGCAGCAACTTATCTAGAATACTACCAAAAAGTGGGACATAGTTTTCTTCAAAAATTGTTATGGGTGTCAAAAAGCCAAAGTACTGAAGACTCTGTTTATAAGACAGCCTCATAGATTCCCCTCAAAGCCAATTCATTCATTTCACACTCTGACAAACTTTGTGTAACATTTATAAACTGTAACTTGACTCATCTCAGAGCAGTTGAGAGAAAAAGGTGCTACAAGAAAAGGACAATTTCAGAATAACTTGAGCTTGTTTCTTTAATTGGAGAGAACGCACAGCAACACTTCTTGAAACCTCCTTTCCTCTCCTATTGGCTTCTCTTACATACCACAGATGCCTTCATAACTCTCTCTCTCTCTCTCTCCAAAATGTTCATTAAAAAACAAACCAAAAAACTATGCCTTTCCTCCCTGTTTATGAAGGGAATCTGGAGATAAAAAGTTAGAAACACAAATCCACAAATATTTATAGAGCACCCTCAGTGCTGACTGGGCTCGCTGAACCTCTAGGGATTGGGGGGAAAGTGAAAAACCTGGTGTCTGCCCTCAAAGTTCTGTCATCTAGTAGTAGATAAAAGACGCGGGCACCAACCAGCGTATTTCATGACAGAGGGGTACAAAACCTAAGTGAGGCACCATGTCTCATGCCTAACTAAAGAGCTTTGCGTCTTCTAAACAGATCTCCCCTTCAACTGTTTGAGAAAATTACTTGTCACCAAATGATAAAAACAAAATTTCCATTTGTTCCAGTCAACACAAGGGATTTCACTCAGCCAAAGGACACTTCTAATAAAGGAGTTGTCTACCAAAATTGTGAGGCATAACTGTCATTACCAACTCCTCTCGACAATCTGTTCATTTAAATGCTCTTAGCCAAGGTGGTGTGCATCCTCTGCCTGTCACTACCACTGCACGTCATCTGCAATCAGAGACAGTGAATGTGACCTGCAAAAAACTTAAAACAGTGGGAGGCTGCCCTCAACTCCTGGCAACAAAAGAATGATGGAAGCTGGGAAGAGGCACAGTGGAGATAAAGTGGGCAGTGGCAAACTATTGGTGGAACCGGTGGTTTCCTGAAACAAAGCTGCATGAAATGTGATCACGTTGCAGAAAACACTTGATTTAAAAAATAAATGTACTATAGCTGGTGGTCCCATTTTATCTGAGACAGAATATATTGTAGGTATGAGTCAGAATCCATGGCTAAGAGAGCAGATAAGAAGTTTCAAAACTCTTTTGGCCAATTAAAATGTTCAATGATTTAACAAAATTTTTTTCCCCAAAGCAGACACTCCACCAGGCACTGAGTATACATTTAAATATCTATCACTGCATAACAAACCATCTCACACTTAGTGGCTTAAAATAATTTTCTATTATATTTCATGGTTCTGAGAGTTGACTGAGCTCAGCTGGCACTTCTTGTTTGGGGTTTGTATCAATCAGGGTTCTCCAGCAAAACAGACCAACAGGGTATGTGTATATATGTATATACAGAGAGAGATTTATTTTAAGGAATTGGCTTATGCTATTGTGGAGGATTGGTAAATTCAAAATCTGAAGGGGAAGCAGGCAGGCTAGAGACCCATAGAAGAGTTACAATTTAAGTTCAAAGGACTCTGCTGGCAGAATTCACTCTTCCTTGGAGTTCAACAATCATTTTCTTAAGGCCTTCAATGTATTGGATGAGGTCCACCCACATTTTGAAGGGCAATCTGCTTTACTCAAAGTCCACTGACTTAAATGTTAATCTCATCCCAAAAATGCCATCACAGAAACATCCAGAATAATGTTTGACCAGATATCTGGGCCCTGTAATGCAGCCAAGTTGACACATAAAATTAACTGTCACAGGATTTCATATGGTTGCAGTTAGATAGCAGCTGGGGCTGGAGTCATGCCGAGGCTCACCTGGGCTGGACTTCCAAGGTCTGCACAGCTGGCTGTCCTTGCCAGTGCTGGCTGGAGTCATCTGAGGTTGTTGACTACAGCATCTTTGCTGTCTGTTCATTATGTGGTTTGGGCTCCCTCCATAGCATGGTGCCCAGAGTAGGTGGACTTCTTACATGGCAGCTCAGGGCTCCAAGATGACAAGGCAGAATCTGCCAGACCTATCATAACTTTCAGCACAGTCTTTTAATCAAGCATGTCACTGAGGCCAGCCCAGATCCAAGGGAGGGGATTAGACTCCCTCTCTCAGTGGGAGGAGGAGCAAAGAATTGGCGGTCCTCTTTAATCTACCACAGAAAGCCTACACTGAAATCTTAACCATGAGAAGTAGCCAGCAATGAGGGTAATAATGAAAAGCCCTTTAGGCAGAGGCCTAGCCATGTTGCCGAGCGTATGTCTAGTCTGTGGGTGGTATTACATCATGGGCATCAACCACATTTCACTTGCCCATTGCCCCAGTGAGAGACACCTAGATTACCTATGATTTCTGCTGCCATAAACAAGGCTGCAGTGAACATCTTCATCCTCTTATGGATTGTGTGAGGTTTTCTGTAGGATACTGGGCCATGGGGGGGATGCATGTACTTCAGTTGGCTGATTTCTGCCAGATTGCCCTCCAGAATGGCTCTACTGGTCCGTACAACCACCAGCAGTGTACAAGGGTTCCTGTAGCCCCACATCCCTACCCAAGTTTAGCTTTACCCAGCTTTCTAAAATAGTTGTGTTTTCATTTGAATTTTCCTAAATACTAATGAGTTTCTACATCTCCTCATGAGCATTTCAGCCATTTGGGATTCATCTCCTAGAAATTGCATGTTCATAACCTTTGACCATTTTTTCTTTGAAAAATGAGAACATTTTCTGTTTTTTCTTGTTAATTTATAAAATTCTTTCTTTCAGATATTAATTTCTTGTCAGTTTTAGATGTTGTCAATATCTTCTCTATATCAGTCATTTATTAACATTGTTCATGATTTTCTCCTTAAAACAGAAATTCTTATGTTTAATACAATTAAATTATGCATTTTTTGTCTTTTAGATTACCTTCTGGGGGTTTAATAGTTCCTTCTCCAACCTGTAGGTCATAAAGATATAACCTATATTATCTTCACAGCATTACCCTTTACATAAAGTTAGAGAAATCTGGAGTTCAAATATATGGTGTTAGTTGAGATCCAGTTTTATTTTTTTCCATGTAGTAAGCCAAGTCTCCTAACATGATTTATTAACAATCTATACTTCCCTATTGATTTTGTTGCTTATAATTCTTTTTTATTATTTTCTATTCTATCTGTAGTTATTTTTCCTTATATTTATATTCTGCATTTCAACTTTATCTGCTTTCTGTTTTCTTTGATCAAAGTTACTGTATTCATTTACTTATTAATTCTTTCAAGGTAACAGCTTTTCATTTTGTTAATCTTCTCTATCTTTACATTGTTGTTCTCTTGGTCATTGTTATTTACCCTTATCGTATCCTTCCTGGTTTGAGGCTTTTGCTCTTTTTAAAAACACTTTTGAATTGAATTACTACCTTAGATTAGTTTAATGTTTTTATTTCTGATAAAAAATATTTAAAACTATAAATTCCTCTGTAAATACTGCTCAGTCATGTTTCCACAAATGTTGAAATGTGGTACTTTGATTGTCATTGTTTTATTCTGTAACTTTTTTTATAATTCCTTTTGAATTGAAGGGTTATTTGGTGGTAGGTAACTTAGTTTCCAGTTGCAGGAAATATTTTTAGTCAGATTTTTTTACTGGTTTCTATTCTTCTTTTCTATGATCAACATAGGCTGCATAATACTGATTCCTTGGATTTATAATTCTCTGTGAACTAGTACACACTCAGTATTGGAAAATGGTTTTTTGTGAATTCAAAAAGGGTACATTTCTCTGTTTTGTGGGTGTCAAGTTCATATATGTATACTCTCAGCTTTTTATATCATTCAGATCTTGTATATCACTGCTGTATGTATCACAGAAAACATACTATTAGAGCATCTATTTTTATCTGAGAGATTCTTTCTTGTAATTGGTAAGTGTATTAGTTTTCTGTGATTACTGTGAAAAAAGTTAGCACAAGTTTGGTGGCTTAAAACTATAGAAATTTATTCTTCTACAGTTCTGGAAGGCAGAAATTCAAAATCCATTTCACTGGGCCAAAATCAAGGTGTCAACAGGGCTATACTCCCTGAGGCTCTAGAGGAGAAACTATTCCTTGCCTCTTCCAGCTTCTGGTGAATGCCAGCACTCCTTGGCTTGTGGCCACATCACTCCAATCTCTGCCTCTGTGGTCATATTGCCGTCTTTCCTTGTGTCTTATTCAATCTCCCTCTACCTGTCTCATAAGGACACTTACAATTGCACCTTCATGATCGAGGATAATCTCCTTATTTAATCACATCTGCAAAGTCTTTTTTTTGTTTGTTGTTTTTTGTCGTTTTTCTTGCCAAATAAGATAACATTCACAGGATCCAGGGATTAGGGTGTAGATGTCTTTGGGGAGGAAGGCATGTTTCAGCCTACCTGAGTGTAACCCATATGGAATTATTTTAACTACCAGGACATTATGATTTATTTCTGCCATCTCACTTCATGGTTTTCATTTACTATACTTTATTCATATTTTCCAGTTACTATACTTTTATTCTTTTTGGTGGACAGATGGAATTTTCTTTTGCTAATTTAATGATTACAAATCTATTTACATTCCTATGGTGATTGCCCTTGGATCTTGTACCATTAGAGTTACTAAGAATTAGCCTCAAAGAAGTTTGCCCGTAAGCACAATTGCAGCCTATCACCCGCAGAAGCACTGCCTGTCAGGAGCCTCCCTCTGCCCCTTTCTCTTTCTCCTATAGACACTAGGAATAAGTCCCATTTGTTGAACTCTACTATGCAGCAGGCACTATGCTAGACTTTAAACTTGTCACCTCATTTATCCTTATAACAAATCTTGTCAGCTGACATTAATGTCCCACTTTTGCAAATGAGTAAACTGAGGATTTAGAGAGGTTAAAGAACTTTCCCAAAATCACAGAGCTAGTAAGTGGCAGTGTTCGATTTCAAACCACTGAACAGCACTGATTCTATTTCAACTTTGCACTTTGTTGCAACAGTATGAGATGAAGCTGCACACAAAGTCATGTTAAAAAGACTTGCTTACTTTTTTTTTTTACAAATGTAACTGGTTTGCAAATAAAAACATACACCTTGTTCAAAGATGCCTGAAACAATCAATCTGCTTGAGTTCTCTCTCTCTCTCTCCCCTCTCTCTCTCTCTCTCTCTCTCTCTCTCATAGAGACAGGGTCTTGCTCTGTTGCTCAGGCTGGAGTGCAGTGATGCGATCATAGTTTGCTGCAATCTCGAACTCTCGAACTCCTGGGCTCAAGCAATCCTCCCGCCTCAGCCTCCCAAGTACCTAGGACTAAAGGCATGAGCCAACACACCTGGCTAATTTTTTTATTTTTTGTAGAGATGGGGTCTTGCTACCTTGCCCAGGCTGGTCTTGAACTCCTGGCCTCAAACTGTCCTCCCACCTTGGCCTCCCAATGTGCTAGGATTACAGGTGTGAGCCACCACACCCAGTGATTTTTCTATAACTATACAGTACAGCAGAGATACTATGGTTTTTGGAATCAAAAGACCTAAATTCAAAGTCAGCTCTGCCACTTCCTGGAGAATTGAATTTTAGACAAGTCACGTAAACTATCTAAGCCTTATTTTTTCATCTTTAAAATGAGGACAATGACATTATGTGCCTCATAGAGTTGTTGTGAAAGTACATTTATGGCCATGTTTCTTAAATTTATATGTGCATTTAAATCTTGGCTGTTTTTTAAAAAACAAAATGAAGCATCAAAAATATACACAGAAGTCCTTGATATATTTATTGCATATATTGCTAGATTGACAATCCGGAAAACCTGGGTTCTGATTTTATTTTTGCCTTGGTTTCCTCATCAGTCAAATGAAGAAACTCAACTAAATGATTTTTAAGGCTCCTTCCAGCTCTAGTCCTCTTTGGATCTATTCACACCGACTACATAGAAATGGGCAAACAGTGCAGTTTTTGCTTTGTTTTAGTGTCACCTAGAAAGAGAATATTTATGGAGAGGAATAACAACAGTGCTATGTTGTGTTTTTGTCATGTTTTCCTTGACATCAGACGAATGGCCACAGTGAGATTTTATATTAAACTTTATAGTCAGGGTGCCACCCATTGATCAGAGAGCAACTCCTGGAAAAAGCACTAAGATTATGGGAGTTGAAAGATTACCTTTTAGCTCAGCCAAACAAGCAAAATGGAAGCATCTTACTTAACTTTTCATTGGAGTGATCTGTTATGCTCTTCTTCACAGAGGCTGCAGCAAAACCCAACAGTCAAGACTCTAAATCATAATCTTTGGAACTAGCTCAAGAAATACATGCAGTATTATATCATAATTTTAGGTCTAAAAAATGAAAAATATCTACTCTTTTATAATACAATCAACAGAATCTTCTTGACTGGGGAGGAAGGTGAAAAGCAGAAGGTGGTTCATATTAGATTCAGGTAGATGCAGGAAGAGTGCAATTTTTATGATTATTATAGGGGAACATTTAAATGGTTAAGAATTTAACCATTTTAAGAATTTAAAAGGTTAAGAAACACTGCTTTAGAGAGTTATTCTTTAAATGTTTTCTGTTTTTTGGTTAGGTTTTTGACCAACCATAGATCCAAAAAGAGCATATACTCAGTAAGTATAATACTCAAGAAGGGCACCTCAAACCAAACAGAGATATACCTCGAAAATTCATGAATCAATTCATGAGAACATGAATCAAAGGCTTGATTACTAACAATGTCCCCTCACCCCCTGTATCCAGAATCCATGCATTCCCCACCATATTTGTGATTTCCTGTGTTGGAAGTTTATTTTCAATGTTCCCTTCCTTTCAATGTTCAGAATGAGTCATACTGCATACCTGAATAAAGTCCATTTGCAAACATTAAATTTCCATCTATCTTCGTGGCTGACCATAACAGAATATTGTAAAGAGCTTGTCTCTTGATACCTGTACATTGTTTCTCAAGTTGCCACTTAACCATATTTATACTATGTAACCGACCAGCTGGCCACTAGGTTGTTGTTGTGCCTTTTGATTACAATAATTTAGTGCTATCCTAAGGTGAGGGTAATTATTTTTAGATTAGTGTTTACACCCTGCTTTGGGCAACAATAAACAGCTAGTTACTTTTCTGAGAAAAGAAAAAATCATGTCATTCTCTGTTTTCCATCCCATGTTATGTTTTGAATCTTGAATAGAACATACTGATTTCACAGTGTTTGGGACAACATGTACAATTTCGAGGCTCAGCATCCTTGTTGACCACTGTTAATCAAGTGCATTTGTCATGATTGAGATTCCTTTGACATTCTTGAAGTGCCTTCTCCAAGCCAGAACTTTCCTAACACTTTCACAATCATGGATTGATACCTTGACAGGACATTTGGTGATCAACTTAGGTAGTTAGATTTGGAACCAGTCCAAGTAAGTGGACCTTGTTTTCCTGTGTTGGTTCTAGTGTCTTTAAATCCACATTTTCACAGGTAAAATGAAGGAAATCTGAATAAGATAAGTCAATTGTATCAATGTCAACATCCTAGTTGTGGTATTGTAGTACAGTTTAACAAAATGTTACCACTGGGGGAAACTGGATAAAGGGTGCACCGGGTTTCCCTGTATTATTCCTTACAACTGCATATGAATTATCTAAGTAAAAATTTCAACTAAAATCCACATTGCCTACACGGTATTTACATGGCATTCTCTATATGGTGCTTGCTAATACATGTAGATAGAACAATCCTTCACTTTCTGAACATCTCTCTCCGAGGCTCTGGATGCTTCCATCATTAGAGAAGGTTATCTCTTATTTATTCCCACCTCCACATACCTAGCACCATCCCAACCACCATTCCTTAATTCCTTCTGCTGGAAAACCCTCACTGGCAGTCCATTGCTGACAGGCTTAGATGTTGATTTCGCTCAACAATAGACCCTAAAGCAAATTCAGGGTGATAAATATATCCCTGGACATAACTTTGTTAGGTGGTATAACTGTGAAAGTTTATCATGATTGTATTGTATCGTGATTTAGTTTTCTATAAGGTCAATTTTGCTTTTTTTTTAATTGCTTCTATCGCCATTTTAAATTCTATAAATGGCACTGCTTCCTTAAATCATTTTTTTGGCCCTCTGGAAGCTCTTAGAATCCCATTTTAGGGATTTCTATGGAGGCGTCTTCACAAAGGCATGACCAATTACTAATTCAATCTTCAGCTTCTCTCCCCTCCTCAGAGGATGGGGGTGTGGTAGAAAGTTCCAACCTTCTAATCATCATTTGGAATTTCTGGTGACTGGCCCCATCCTGAACCTATGCAGGAGCCAACCAAGAGTCACATGATTAGAACAAAAGATGCTCCTATCATCCAGGGAATTCCAAGAGATTTAGGAGCTTTATATAAGTTGCTCCTATCACCCCTACCATTCAGGAAATTCCAAGGGTTTCAGAAGTTCTGTCAGGAACAGAGAACAGAGACCAAATATATATTTCTTACCATGTCATAGGCAGGGGGGGTGGAATGTCTGGCTCAAGATGTCTTCCCTACTTTGGGGTTAACTGATCATATTCCTGAGATGTCATTTTATACAATAGCCCTGTAGGCTGTGAATATTAATGTTTTATAAAGTTGTATGCATTTTCTAAACATGGCCTCCTTAACTGTTATTTGCCAACATCTGTAAAATTGGCTCTGAGTAGATCTATCACTTTCTCCTTTACCAAAGACTAGCAAAATGAGGACAAGTTTCCTAGAGAAACAAATAAGACTATTAACTAAGCCAAACTCTTTGCCAACACAGGGTCTTCTTACACACTGTTTCCCTCTTCTGAAATTCTTGTCCCCAACTTTTCTCCTTGTTAATTCGGTGGGTCCTTTGGTGATCAGTTTATATACCTTTGCCTCAGAGATGCAGTCACCAATCATTCAATTAAATTGAAGTTGCCTTTTGTTAATTTCTATCAAAGGGCTCTGTTCTTTTCCTTCCTAGAATGTATTAGTTGGTTATGATATACTTATTTGGGCTATGTGCTTAAGGCCAGTCTGTCCCACTAGTGCATAAGTGCCATGAGAGTATGGACCATGTCTGTTTAGTTCACCACTGTCTACCTAATGCCTGTCACAGTTTAATACTCAGTAAATATTTGTGAAATGAATGAATAAACAAACTAAGGAACAAGAGACTCGGTTGTGTTTGGTTTCTTCTGCATTTGCCTATTCCCAAAGTCCCAAGGGGAACAGATACCATCTGCTGTGCAGGTGTTGATTATTATCATTACTATTTCATCTGAGCTTTTGGAACAAGATCTCCCCAAAAGTTAGGGACTGTCTGCATTTTATAATGTGTGTTTTGATCCATAAACCACATAAAGCCCTGTCTTTAGATGGGAAATCTGTATAAGGTACTACAAACCTGGAATTTATGTCCAAGAAACCTGAATGCAGATTTAGACTAGCTTAATGTGGTTGGCAATTATTTAAATAATCTTATCTCCAGTATGAAAAACTGTAAGAAATAATATTGCCTGCTTGAATCTTTGTTACAAGGCTAAAATGAAATAAAAAATACAAGATGCCTAGTACTAGAATAGCAAAGGAGTTTCATCTTATGTCCAATTTAGACCAATTGATGGTGGTTTTCTGGAGTACCATTGTGAGCATTGTGGAGGTTCAGTGAAAGAGTGCCGTAACTGATTAGCAGTGTGTGCCAAGGGCAAAGGAAAGAGCATGGTAGGGAGTATGCCCTGTATTTACCAACTGAGGACCAGAAAATGGCAGACACTTAATGATTGTTAGTTGCCTTCTTTCTTTGCTGCTATAAATTCTAAGTAAATCTGAAATAAAGATTACCATAAAACATCATGAAACCTAAAGCAAAAAAGTAAGGGCAATTGAAGACTTGTTAACATTAGGCTAGAATGAAAATATAACTTTTAGAAGATGGGTAGAACTGCTTATGGGTTCTAATCATGTGTATTCATTAAAGTCCAGGTACAATTCAGCACAAGATTGTGTTCTGACAGTCAACCGCCCTCATCCCGTGGAATGGTACAAGTGACTCAGAATTGTTACACCCCCATCGTAAGCAGCACAGATCTGAACATCTGTCTTGTGACAAATGGAGCACAAAACTCCAGGCTTTTAAAGGATTCAGCTTCCGTGAAGATAATTGATGGGGTTTTGTAAGTAGGTTAGTAAGTAGTACGTTTGAACTTGGCACAGGTGTTTTCCTGCAAGCGTAGCAATGATCAGCCCAGATAAGGTGAGGGGGAAAGATGTCATTCAGAAACAACGTTCAGCCCCTGCCACAAAGGGCAGCTGAACACAAAGCCAGCTTGGAGAGTAGAAGCAGTTTGGAGTCATGGGAGACACAAAACCATGGGTACAATTTTCAAAGGTGTTCTGGAGGGTCCTCAAAGGACCCTGAACTAAACCAAATTTCACTGTGTTAAAATACTGATTTTCATAATAATGCTCTCTCTCCAACTTTTTCGAGTAAACTCAATGTGAAAGAGGAAAACATTTGTTTTTCTTTCATGAATCTTTCTGAGTATTTTCTAGGGTTAATTACTAAAAAATAGTGTCATGACTGAGGGAGAACAGTCATTTGGCTGTTTGGTTCTCCCAGCGAGGGCAGCCCACACTCCCAATAGACTCAGTCTGCCCCCTCCCACCCAAGCAGACTCCCTCCCCCATCCCAGCCCCAACACCACCCTCTGGGAAGCTGTTGGCAGCAAATTGTTTGACCACCACAATTTAGTGCTATTTGTAACACTTTGTTACAATACCAAGGATAAGAAGTAATTTGAGGGAGATTCGGCCAATGGCAGCCCTGAAACAAACTCCTTGTCTCCATTTGGTGAATGTACCAATCCAGGAAATTAAATAGGGCCCACTTTCATACCAAAGGTATAGCTAGTAGTGACTGGGCTAGAGAACCTAAATGCAAGCTTCCCAATTTTAATGCTTTACTCATCCTTCGTATCCTTCTGCCATAATCAAGTTTAGAAGAGCAGGACAGCCTCAGGCTTACAAAGAAGCCACCTACACTTCCAGTCCCAGCTCTGCCACTGTCTAGACTGTGTCAGGCAAGTCGCTTAATCTCACTGGTTAATGAAAAGTTTAGGACAAGGTGATCTCTGATGTCCCTTCTAAATCAGACACTCTCTGGTCTATAAAGATTGAACCAGGTGTCCTGTTTCCTCCTTAATCTTGTAAAAGAGCTCTGCAGCTTCCAGATACTGGTAGTTAGACAGTTCTCTGCTGTATGCAGTCTCAAAAAGGCCACCCTTGAGGCAGCACTGCCTGAGTCCCTTGGAAGAAACAGCCCTGAAATTTACTGCTCGGACTTAACTTCCCTAGAGGCAAGTCAGCTTCCTCCAGAGCCTTCAAAGACAGCTCAGTGACCTACCAAAAGTGCTCCAGGGAACCTGATATGCAGCACCATTTCCTGTGGTTTCTGACTTTATACCTGTACATAATGGACAGCCTTTGTATTAGAAGTGCCCTTTGAATTTCCACAATACATAGAGATGCTGTTTTGTGGAGTAGTGTCATTTGGGAGGCCTTCATAATGTCTCATTTGGTACTGCTGGAGGACTACTTTATGAATTTTAGGTAATATCCTACATGGCATCAGTGAACTGTCAATGCAGCTATTTAAATCCCAAACAATACTTGTGAACTTGATGGACACATGGTCCGTCCATAATCCTGTACACTCATCTAAGGCCTTTCTCACATGGGGTAACAACAATGAGGGATGTGTGCATGACAAGTGTCCAGGCACTGTGTATTGTCAGGCTGGTGGGATGCTTGTGTAAAGTCTCCTTTAAGATAAACTCACAACATATGAGTCACAGGGAGCAGGTTTGCTGACCTCAAACTCTCAAGAGACCCCCAAAGCAATTCTTTCTTTTCTTTTGAAAACACACTGAGTACACTTCGAATCCAAGATGGAGACAGAAGAATTCAGTTGTTTGTCACTGGTACTCAGGAGAGGATTTTCACTTTCAACTGAGGTCCAGCTTTGTGGGTTGCTAAAAGTCTGATGCCGTTGTCGTCTCCAGAAAGTTGATGCATGTAGGAATGGTTTAACACCCAATGCCCAAATGCCCCATAAGCACATTAACATTGAAACTCAGAGCCTGTCTGCATACATAAAAAGAGCAATACAGCCCCAAAGCAGAAGGCAGGAGGTAGCTCTCATCAGTTGAGTTCCCAATTGCCTAGCCACAGAAAGAATGAAAGCCCCAGCCAAAGTGGCAATATTTTCACGAGACAGTTGTTCCACAGACCAGGTTCCAGTGCATCATGTACTTCACAAACAATGTCCTCACCAACCAGGGGCTATGCTGGATGAATCGTTAGTTCTGTTGCCATCATGCACAGGTGAACGATCACACCCTCATCTTCTGCTGTTCACTGTTTTGGCATAGTTGTCCCCTCTTTTTCAGGATTTCTGTGGACAGAAGTAGCTGTTGGCAGGAGTGAAAAGATCTGTGAGCCCAGCCACCATTTTTGGGAGACACTCCAGTGACAACAGTTTTGAACTTGGCTGTTTCATTGATCTACACTCACCCTGATGACTCCTAAATCTTTCTCACTCACCCCCAACTTTCTGCTGTGCTCTAAATCATTATTTCCACCTGCTTACTGGGCATTCCCTCAATGTCCTATAGTCACATCAAAATCAAAATCCCCCCTCCTAGATGGGCACGCTTGTAGCTTTGACTCAGGCAGTGCAGAGGAAATTTATGTGACCAAAGACTTTGTACCCCTGTAATATTCTGAAATTTAAAAAATCCTCCCTCCTAAACAGGCGTTAGCCTCTGTGCTCATCACCTTGGAGTACGGCACGTGGCTGGAAAGCTCACCCAACTCGCACCCTCCTTTCCTTTCACTTTCCATGAATCACTAAATCTGTTGAATCTACCCCCAAAAGGTCTCATCAGGCTGCTCCATTGCTTCTGCTGCTGCAAATCATCATCAGTTCTTGCCTCTAATCTTCATGCTTCTGAGCTCACCACTATTCCAGATGACCTTTCTGAAATGCACATCTAACCACGCACTCTCCTGCTGGAAAACCCACACTGGCAGTCTAAGCTAACAGACTTAGATGTTGGTTTTGCTCGACAACATTGATCACTTCCAGGGCTGGCTCCTGGTCTCCTCTCCTCTCTCACAATTTGCCTTATGCCTAAAAGGTGTTCGATAAATATGATGACTTAACTTGGCCCATCTCTTACAAACAAGTGGAAAGAGCACATCCAGAGTTATGATCCCAAGATGAATCTAAGAGGTTGTAGGTGCTAGGTGTTAAAGCCCAGGACAGAATATTTCAAATCTCTTCTCCCACCACCCATCCCTCGCTGGCTCTGTTTACCCAGTTCTCAGCCCTGTGAGCCAGGGGCTTTATGTTCTCATCCTAAAATAAGTTTCCTGCCGAGGAAAAGCAGAAGAAATAGAGCTGGGATTGGAAGTTCCTAGACTGTGACAGTAAAGAAGGCTGTTATTACCAAGTGTGCTAACCAAAAACTGCAAAATTCTACTGCCTTGAATACTCGGCGACAAAGAAGTATGGGTTTGCTCCCAGGAGATAATTTTCTAATGTTAACCTTACACAGCCCTCCACTCTACTTGTCTTTCCATCTTACCACGTATTTCCTGTTTTTCTACTCTGTACTCAAACAGTATATCTGGAATATTCCAGGTTTGGAATCAACCTACACAATTATATTAAGAAACCCATTATGCAAATGTTGACATTTGAATAAGGGGTTATTGGAAAGAAGGATATACATTTCAAGACACCAGACAGAGAGCTCAATAGAGAAATTTTTCCTCCTCTGGAAAAAGCATGTCCCATAAACTATTGGCTGGCGAAGTCCCACAGCAGTCTCTCCAAATTAGAGACTTTTCTCCTGCTCATGTGGAGGTGGAGCTTAGGAAAGCACGGGCAGCCTTTCAGCCACTCCCTAGTCATGGCCATGCTTATTATTAGCTCTTTTTAAAAATAAGGCAGAGGCTGGGCACTATGGTTTGAATGTGGCCCCCAAAGTTCATGTGTTAGAAATTTAATCCCCAATGCAAGCTTTGAGAGGTGGGGCTTTTAAGAGGTGATTAGGCCTCACGAATGAATGAATGCCATCATCACAGGAGTGGGTTTGATATCTTGTGAGTGGGTTCCTTATAAAAGGACAAGTTTGGCCCCCTTCCCTCTCTCTCATGCATGTGAGAATCAAAAATATCAAGACCATGTAAACAAAATGGAGTCATAAATCCACCAACTTCCAGAAAAATTATAGCTCCTCTTTATTGGATGATTTTGCATCTCAGAGTAGATCCTAATTTCCTTACCATGGCTGACAAGGTCCTACACAAAATGACTCTCATTGGCCCTCCTGCCATGGGAAGAAGGCAAGAAGGCCCTCACAAGATGCCAACACCTTGATACTGGACTTCCCAGCCTCCAGATATGTGAGAAATAAATTTCTGTTCTTTATAGATTACCCAGTCACAGGTATTCTGTTATAGCAGCACAAGATGGATTAAGACACTGGAGCTCAGGTTCAGCCCCTGTGGACATGCACATGGCCAGACCTGACAGGGTCCATTTGCTAATTACACATAGCTGCTATTCTGTTTCATCAGAATCTGAACTAAAGGACCAAAAGCCAAATGGAATTTTATGTTCCTATGACTGATTGGTCTTGATTTATGAAAAAAGAAGGACTCTGTGAGGACAAACAGCAAGAATCAAATATAGATCCTCGCCAGGGCTCATAAAATGAGATGTAATTGGTCTGGGCCTCTGTTATTTTAGTGCTCTAAGCAATCTTAATATCTTTAAGAAACTAAAAGCTTGTATTGTAAACCCGTTTGGACTTAATTGATGATCTCAAGGTCAAAGTCAATATATTTATGTTTCATTTTCCCTTTTGCAGACCAAACAACAGTGTAAGCTCAAGTGCTCACACATATATCAAATGCCAGATATGAAAACAGCATGTAAGTAACATCCTAGGGTATTAGTGGTTATGGGCAGGTGCAGAAGCTAAGTTCTCTGACACGTATGTGCTCAGTGAAGTGGGCCCAGGCTTATTCATATATCAAAATATGTGTATTTCAATTTCCGTATCTTTAAAATTGACCTTATACAAATGTACCACAGAATTATGGTGTATCTGCACTGACTCAGGGGTGAGTTTTTAAAAAAAAATATCAATTTAATATTACTGCTAAGCAGTACCATGTGTACAAAAAATATCAAGACCATGTATACAAAATAAAGTCATAAATCTTCAAACCTCCAGAAAAATTATAGCTCCTCTTTATTGGATGATTTTCATCTCAGAATAGATCCTAAGTTCCTTACCATGGCTGACAAGGTCCTACACAAAATAACTCTCCTTACCTATCTGACCTCATCCCCTGCTCTTAGCCACCTCCTTCACTCCATTCCAGACAAAGAGGCTATTTAAATATTTCAGGTTTTCTCCTGCTGCAGGACCTTTGCACGTGATGCTCCCCTTGCCTGTACTTCCCTCCCCAGATTACCTCCACAGTGTACCCACCTTTTCAATTCTTCACGCAAACAACTCCTTCTTGTGAACTATCTTTAAAATTTCTATTTATTCCCCAGCCCTCCCTGTGCCTTTTCCCACCCCATTTTTCTCTATACCATGTTCACCATTTTATATACTGTCTATTTTACTTTTTTTGTTTATTGTATATCTGCCCCCTCTAGAATACCAGCTCCACACAGGCAGGAGTTCTTGTCTGTTTGTTCCCTGACATAGCATAGTGCCTAGCTCTGTGCCTGACACACAGAACTCCATAAATATTTGTTGAATGAGCAAGTAAATGAGGTACCCAGCACCCAGCTGAAACTGGAAATCTTAGATTTGCAGTCACATGTTTTCTCGTCATTCTAGGGAGGCAGTGAAGGTGGATTATAGAATTGTTTGAAGTTCCTGCTGGACAAGCCTGTTGGGAAAGTGGAGTATATGACAGTTGCAGCTATTAGTGGTAAAGTGGTTCATGGGATCAGTCTTGGCAAGGAAAAAAAATGCAGGCATAGAAGGGGATGATAGACCAGGTGAAAGTGGTGCATTTTAGGGTATGGAGAGCTCTATGAGGTTGAAGATTAGATTAAAGACTTAGAAAGAAATGGGGTTGTGGTCACAGAGTGAGATTCAGAGTTCAAATGTCAGAGGTATGCCCATTATTGATGTTGACAAAGTCCAGTGTATACAGATGTGAGTGACTGAAGAGTGTAGGATAAGGCATCTCTGTAGATACTGAAGTACCTCAGGTTCCTGGAAGAAGTTTCTCTTTGTTTCTCTTTCTTTTCCTCTTGGAAAATCAGTCAGGCCATAATTGCTTCTTCTAGCCTCTAACTCCCAAATATGCACCACACTGAACTACAACTCCATATTTCCAATTGCCCCTTGGAGATGAGAAGTTTCCTTACTGGTCCATAGCTCCCTGAGGAAAAGAATGGTAACTTACTCGATAACCTAATCTACTGCCTGCTCAGTGGTAGGTAGTCAGTGAATATTTTTTTTAATAAACGAATGCCTCAAATGTATCTCCATTTCATATATAACCTGTCCAACAGGTAATGATTTTTCTATATATGTTTGTAAACACAACACATATAAGCAAGCATGTTTATGTCTGTGTGTGAACCAAGATGCAAACAATCTTTATTGATGTGTGTTAGAATCATGTGAATTTTTAATTTTTTCTTTATAATTTTCTGCATCACTTGGATCTTTATAATCAGTATATTTTGCTTTTAAAATCTAGTCAGGGGCTATTTTCATTTTTTTAAGTAAAGAAATGCTAAATTTATTATCTTCAAGCCAGAGCGACCTCTATTTTTCCTATGTCTGGACTTTAAACCATGGCATTGCCTGCAAAGCTTGCTTCTCCTACAGAAACTTAGCCTATCATTTACAAAGCTCTACAGGTTCTTCCTTCACAATCTCCCTCAGGCTTTATCCCTTGCTTTCCCATTTGCCCTGCTTCCGCTTCTTGCCTGACTATCCACACCTTACACTTGGTGTGTCAGGTCAGCCAGGTCAAGGCTACTCAAAATCCCATCGGCACATGACAGCAAAGGTTCATCTCTCCTTTATGATACATGTTCATTATGGGTTGGTTGGGAATTCTGCTCCAAGTCTACACACTCCAGGACCTAAAGCTGATGGAGCAGGCACTATCCAGAACGCTACAGGCACTGGGGCAGAGAGAAAGAGAGCTCAGGAGGCTCTCGTGTTGGCAAGCAATCACTTCCACCTACAGGTGACACACATCTGATCACAACTCATTGGCCAGAATTATTCACAAGGCCTCCGCAACTACAAGAGAGCCAGGAAGTGGAATCATGCCATGCACGTGATGGGGAGAGAACCGGAAATATTTGGCAAACAAAACTAATATCTACGACACTTGTAGAAAGCCTAATACTTGAAAAAGCCCCCGACTGACTATCTGGCCTGAAAACTATCCAGTTTACCTGGCCTCCCGAGTCAATAGACTTAGAGTCACAGAATAGGGCTCCAGGTTCAACCCCTCGTTTATTAGTTGAGTGACCCCAGCCATTTAATTTCCTCAGATCTAATTTTTAAAATAATTAGATCTCTATACCAGATTCCTGAGAATATATGAAATATTAGATGTGAACTCTCACATACTTTTGTAGTAGTAAGTTGAAATAACCTGGTGCAACATTAATTCAGTGGCTAGCTCATGAGGCCGGCAGCGTTTGTGACGTCACTTGCCGTGCTGCCCGAAGGGTGCTGTGTGGGATGTGGAAGGGGCACACCTCCCATTGAGGCCTCCTCAGTGCTGCGAAGCACTTTCTGCATCCTGATCTGTGGGGAAGCTCTAGGGGGTGCTCATGCCTTGCTACCCCCATCAGTCACCTTTGTGCCCCTTGCCTCTTTACTATGAAACACTGAGATCACATGGCCTAAACTCGCTGCAATAACCGTCTTTTCCCTTTCATACTGCTCTCTTACTCTCTTCTCTCCCTTAGGACATTTCCTTTGCTACCTAAAAAAAATACTCTCTTCCCAAAGCATCTAACCCCTCTTCCCCTGTTATGGACTATCCCTATGTCATTTCCCACCACAATCCACGGCAATGCTGCCTGATGCCAACCCAATGCTGACAGTGCCCAACTTACTCACATGGGCACTGCTTATTCTTGCCTCTGAACTTCGCTCTACTCTCCGCTCTATAAATACCATCCCGCATCTTCTCTTGCTTTTCAAGCTCCACTTCCTCTGTATTTTTCCCTGCTACCACAGTCCATGCTTGGCAGTTGATTTTTCTACACTTAATGCTTACATTTCGGCATTTATTGCTTCCTTCCAAATTGTGTCACATGTGTCTGTTTTGCATCTCCAACAGTTTTGCTAGCAATTTCTAGCACATTCCATTGCTGTGGACTGCTTTAATTTCCCCCCACCCACACCCCCCAGATGCAGAGGCTGGGCTGAAGAGACCCAAACACAAGCTCAGATGAGAAATAATTTCCTTTAGTTCTTTAGTATAAAGGCAAAAGTATCCAGGGACCAGCCTGTTCACCCCACAGGGGAGAGCATTTTAAATATCACATGTCATCTTGAAACTTAACCCAACAGCTACATCAGATGAATCATCTTGGAAATACAAAGGAAAATCCAGTTGCTTCATAGGGTGACAAGGTCTTTATGCTACCACCAGTGAGTCTCACAGGTCAGGACTTGGAGCAGCTATTCCTCAGTTTTCAAAGCCAGGTTCAGGCCCCTGGCTGTAGAGTCCAGGCACAGAGTGAAGATACGAATGATTGAAGAACACCCTTGAAAGCAGCCAGTTGTGCATGAAAAAAGTGAAAGGAGACATACTCATCTTTGCTGAAACTTGCTCTAGAGGAACACAACATGCGTAATTGGGGCAGTGCAGAGACAGACAAATCATGCCTGGGGCTCGAGCCCTAATGCAATCTGCTCAGCTGGAGGAGCCAGGAAGAATTGTTAAGGCCCTAAATCTGATACACCAGGAATGAGATGAACACTCAGAATGCAGTGATCGCTGGACGGTTTGCAGGCACCCAGGCCAAACAGACGGAACATGGTGGAGTTGTCAGAGGGCCTTAGAGACAAATGAGCATCACGGTCCCTGAAAAAGGAGCATTTTATGTCAACCTCAGAGTCACTGCATCCTCAAAAAGATGTTAGCGTCACTTTGAAGTTTGTGTCATTCAGAAGAAGCAAAGAAATACACCGTGGGTTATCGCCCATTATGTTGAGGGGAAATGTGTCTCAAACTACGGACCTTTCATCTCTCCTTCCTACCTAATTTCCACTTACCATCTGTGTGGCTCTCTTGTGTCAAACAAAGAGAGAAGTGCTGGAACCATCTGTGAATGCTTAGTAGGTTGACAGTCTCATCGGGGGACTGGCCACAGAGATATACTCTAACAGCTGCCATCAGCTTATGGGGAAAATCTAAAAATGATTTGCAACTGAGCCATAGCAAACATATTCCCTCCATGTTTATGTTTGGGGGCATATTAGCAGTTTAAATTTTATTGAATTATAATTGATGGAAGGTAATTTATTTTAGAAACTTTCCAATTTAGGGATAGTAAAGAAAGTCATTTTTTTTCCTATAATCTTTTTTTTAAACAACTAAAAAAAAATCCCTCTTGTGGATAAGCAACTATTGAAAGGCACAAGAATGTCTACTGAGGTGACAGAAATCACTCTTCAAAAAGTATTGTAAATTGTGGGTGGTGGCTTTTGGCTGCTATGGCTCACTAAAGAGGAATAGTCAGTCAGAGAATGGGGATGGGGAAATGGAAAAGGAGTAAATTCCCATTTCAGTTTTTAATTTAATTAGTTAACTAATATAAGAATTCTTTTAAAACAAAGATTAAAAAAAGAAGCATAGAGAACTTTTATTCTATGAATCCATCTCTCAGGTTACAGTCCCCAATTCTTTATTCTTTCCACTTCAACTTGTAAGTCATAAAGACCAGATACATTTGGCAATAACAATCTTTCACTGATATACATTGTGGAGAAAATCCACAATGAGCCACAAAAATACATGCCGCAGGCATAATCCCAGGAAGAACCTCAAAGTTGAGCGATGGTTCTGTCTCAAAGGCAAAAACTTATTTTAGAAATGGCCCATATGGCTCTACTTTGAGCTTTTAGTATTGACAGGCAGCTATGGGGAGCCAGATGGTGACATAGGTAGCATTCAAATACCGTAAATCATCTTAATTAAATTAAATTTTTAAAGGAGAAACCTAAAAACTAAATATAATGGGATACAATTATCTTGGGAACCACACACATGCAATATGCCTTGCTGTTTATTCTATTTCTATCCATTTTTTGGTACATAGTTATTAATTGGGATTGTGGAATAGTTTAGATAAAATCATATAATTGATGATATTAGTGGAATGTTAATTACCTATTGTATGATTATGAAATGGATTTCCCTGTTTTAGGCTTACATAAATGGAGAAAAGACAGATATAATAAAAATATCCCAACCTAGACAAATGGGAGGGTTACACAGTTAGAATTAAGTTTTGGCTGCATACATCAGAAACCTTAAATAATAGTGCTTGAAGAAAATATTTGTCTCCGAAGAAAAAGAAATTCAGAGACTGGTGATCCACAACTGGACAGGAAGCCCTGTGGTCATCAGGGACTCAGCCTCCGTCAGCTCCCTGTGCCATCTTCCCTAGTATGTGGCTTTCATCCCCAAGGGTGGCTTCACGGCCCGGACGGCCGCACGTACAGTGTTGTGTTCTGAGCCAGAAGAAAGAAGATGGTAGACGGAGCTGACGTGACACATTCCCAGCTAGGCCATTGCCCTTCACAAGGCATCTGCAGAAGTTCCAACCAGTGACTTCTGTTTATATTTCCTTGGCCATCCCTGTTAGCAAGGAAAACTGGGAAATAAAGTTGTTTTAGCTAAGGATATCACTGGCTTCCAAAAAACAAAGCAAAACAAAAACCAGGGATTCTGGTAGTAAGGGATACAGAGAGAATGGTTACTGGAGAGAGAACTAAAAGTCTTTGCCACAGGGTCAAAGACTGCTAGTCAGGGAAATGAGTATGACACAGGGGCCAGAATATCCAAAGGCCCTTGTGGAACAAATACCAAAAAGAGGCAAGGAAAGCCTTTGGGCAAATACGAGAAAGGACAAAGGACAAAAGAATTTCAGAGTTTGAGTATCAGAGGATTTCTAATAAGGAATAAAGGGGTCACTGATCAATTTCTGATGGTCACCTTGCCTTTGGGACAGCTGAGAAAAGAGCTAATTGCTGATTCTTAACCAACATCCACAACATTTAAAAAAAAAAGTGGTAAAACCATGAAGTCTTTATGCCAAGGCAGGCATCTCTCAACCATCTGGAAGAGGCCAAGCAGGCCTGACTCTGAAGTCCCATGTCGTCCCTAAGAAGACACCTCCTAAAGCCCACAGAAAGGCCAGGTGTCTAGAATGGGTCTGAGACAGGTGCCTGCCTTTGCGTTCATTGTTTTCTGTACTGGGTGACCCTCAAGCCTGCAGAGCTCCATTGAGAAGTAAGAGCCCATGAGTCATGCAGCAAGGAGGCTCTTCCCCTTTCTCTTGGCTCCTACCATATTCCAACAGATGGACTTCTGCCTTAGGAGCCTGGAGGTCAAGAGTGAATACCTGAGGAGCCCAGATGGGGTGGGAAGTGGGGCCAGGTAACAAGGAGTTGGAATAAGCTCTTCCTACAGCTCAAGCAGGTATGTCCTTCCCTAAAGTTCTCTGAGGTTCTGAGGACCTGGGTTGAATTCAAAGTCAGATGCCCCAGGGTAGACCAGAGTTGTAGGGTCTCTGAGCCCAAACAAAAGGCAATGATAAAGGAGGGGCCTAGTGTACCCAGAACATCTAGCTTTCAAGATCATGTGATTGAGAACAAGGTGGAGGCTAGATCGTGAGTTTAATCACCACACAGGGCTCACTCGTACTCTTTTACAAAGAGGCTTACACCTTCCTAAACTTTGCTCAAAGCTCCTTTCCTTCAATTCAAGGGCTCCCCTCCTTTTTCCCCTCTCCCAGGGATTATTCCAAACATTAAGAATAGTATTCATATCCTAGGGTTGCCATAACAAATTACCACAAACTAGGTAGCTTAAAGCAGTAGAAATCTATTCTTTCACAGTTCTGGAGGTCGGAAGTCCGAAATCAAGGTGTCAGCAGGTGAGGTTCCTCCTGGACGTTCTAAGGGAGAATCCTCTTGGCGCTCCCCTCTAGTTTCTGGTGGCTACTGGCAATTACTGGCATTCCTTGGCTTGCAGACACATCACTCCAATCTCTGCCTCTACATTCACATGGACTTTACCTCTTGGTGTCTCTGTCTCCTTTGTTTTTTTTTTTTTTCCTCTTATAAACACACTCTGTCATTGGACTTAGGACTCACCCTAAATCCAGGATGATTTCATCTTGAGATTCTTAACTTAATTACACCTACAAAGACCCTATTTTCAAATAAAGTCACATGCACAGGTACCGAGGGTCAGGACTTTGACATCTTTAGGAACAACTATTCAACCCACTACGAGAAATAAAAACAAAACAGCAAACCAGAATGAATCAGATTCTCTCCTCTCTCAAAATTTTAAAATGTGAGATGCTCAAAATTGTGATTTCAACAGTGTTAATGCTGTGAGATCCTGATACAACCTTTCATTTCTGCTAAATACATATGGAAACACTAGAAAAACATAAAAATAAATAAATCATATAATCACGGAAACTAAAAACAAGTTACCAACTTTTTGCCAGAATCTAGGAACATGCCCCCCAACCTTAAGGCCTGTGGAATTTGTTTGAGAAAATTACCAAATTACAAACACTCTGTCCTCTGAAACCAAGAGCACTGCTGGTCTGGAAATGGCAGTGTATCAGTTCTCCAAACCATCCCCAGATTTGATGATTCACTGGGAGGACTCGCAAGACTCAGCATATAGTCGTACTCAGAGCTATGATTCATTACAACACAAGAGTACCAAGCACATTCAGCAAAGGGGAAAGGGGCATGGGGTAAAGTCAGAGGGAAGGCAGGCCAGGCTTCTGAGGTTTCTCTCCCAGCGGAACCACACAGGACATCCTTAATTCTCCCAGCAACGAGTTGCTACAACATGTGTGAAATGTTGCCAACCAGGAAAGCTTGTTAGAAACTCAGCACCCACCATTTTTTATTGGGGGATATCCCCACAGGCAATTTCCTGCCTGGCACATACCCAAATTGCAGACTCTCCACATAAACTATATTGTTTGTACAAATAGTTTAGGCACGCTGAGCCACTCTTATCAGTTCATGGTGGGAATTCTCCTGAAAACTAAGTTCCCAGACGACAACCAAGGACCACCCTTTGAAGCAGGCCCTTTCAAGGATAGCAGCTTAGGTCCACTATGTTAACTGTTTTCTGCTTAGGCAGGTTGAGAAGAGACTTTGTCCTCCTTCCCCCCGCCTGCCCTAGCTCAGAGATGCAGAGCATCAGAAAACCAGCCACCTCCAGGCTCTGCAGGATGCTTTGGGAGACAGGTAGAGTTTTAGTCTTGCCTCTACACACCCAGTGGCACCTTTTTGCCCATATCCATTTAGAGACTGAGCCTGTATTGCCCACAAAGTAACACAGAAGAGGAAGGGGAAGGGGAGAGTGGATATTCCTGGCATTCTAGGAGGTAGGGTCCCTACCTACCCATGACATGCTCTAGGTAGGGCGTTGGGAGCAGTGTAGATTTTTCTCATGTCTATCACATGAAAGGATCGGGACCAGGCCAGAGTTAGGGGGAGGGAGTTATAAGGGAGAAGAGCCCATCTCAGCCCTGAAGAATAAGTGTTTTTCAAACATGCTCCCAGGAGACCTGAGGGCCCACTGACGGGAGAAAGGACAAGTCAAAGATGGACTTAGGACACCTCCCAAACTCAGCCATGGTGGTCCACTTTTACCTATTTGCAATTACAGACTTATGCATAATTTTCACATAAAAATAGGTTTCTTGATCTAAAAAAAAAAAAGAATAAGCAATTTAAAATCATTGTACTACATGAGTGTCTGCCAGACAATGGGAAGTGGTTTAGTTGCTGAGACATCAACCCACGCTCCAGACATAGAACTGGGAGGGAAATGGTATCAGCACCAAACAGACAGTGAAGGCAGGCCACTCTTAGCTTCTCTTTTGGACAACACCAAGTCTAGTAACCTGGTTACCCACAAAGGAAATCAATCTGCTCTTCTGTAATTACAAATGCTAGAAAATGACAAAAAAAAAATAATAACACACTGGTTTCCAACCTTCTAGACACAGGCTCCATCAAGTAAATGATAAAAGCTATGAACACTCTAACAACAGCAAAAAAATTAACACACCCTTATGCAATACTGTGGAATAACAATTGCAAAAGTTTCTCAGACCCCTGAAGCTCAAATCCACGTTTAGAACCTCATAGAGCTTCAGAGCCTCAGTTTTTAAAGGAAAGACAGACCTAGTCAAGTTGTTATTCAGTTATGATACCAAAAGAAAGACATTCTTATAAATGCAATTATATGAAAATATTTATTCATTCAACAAATATTAAATATCAATAATGCTCTAGTGCCAGGGAATCAGTGTGAATAAGCAAACAAAGTACTTGCTTTGGTAGAGCTTAGGTCCTACAGGAGGGAAACAGACATAAATAGGAAAACAAATCATGCCTAAGATAATTTCAGACAACTGCTATGAAGAAGGGCCTACTTCACAAGATTCAAGTAACTAAAATCCAAATGACAAGAATGAGCAAATCAAGTGAAAACCTATATACAGAGCATTCTGGCAGTGGGGACAGCAAGTATCAAGGCCTTGAGGTGGAAATGAGCCTGATGTTTTAGAAAACAGAAAAGAAGTCCAGAGAGTGAGGGTTAAAAAGGAGAAGATAAGGTAGGCGAAGGAACAGGACCGGATTCTGAAGGGCGCCGGGGGTCATGGTATCCAATTTAGCTTGTGTAGCTTGTATCCTAAGTACAGTAGAAAACTATTGAAGAGTTTCAAGAAAGAAAATGACATTCTCTGATTTGCAATTTTTCTATTGTGGTAAAATACACATAAAATTTATCTTAACTATTTTTAAGTGCACAGTTCAGTGGTATTAAATATATTCACATTGCTGTGCAGCCACCACCACCATCCATCCCCACAACTCTTTTCACCTTGCAAAACTGAAGCTCTGTACCCACTTCCCCTCCTCCCAGCCCCTGGCAACTGCCATTTGACTTTCTGTTTCTATGATTTTAATTACTCTAAGTACCTGCTATGAGTGCATCCATACACTAGTATTTGTGTTACTGTGACTGGCTCATTTCACTTAGCATAATGTCCTCAAGGTTCATCCTTGTTATAACATGTGTCAGAATTTCCTTCCTTTTTAAGGCTGAATAATATTCCATTATATGCAGATTTATTTCTGTCACTTTGCTATTTGTTTTCTTTCTACCTTATAGCTTTTTTTTGTCCTTTATTTCCTATATTCCTTTCTTCTTGTGTAGTTAGTTTATTTTTTTATAGTGAAGCATTTAAATTTCTTTCTCACTTCCTTTTGTGTATGTTCTATAGCTGTTTTCTTTATTATTACCATGGGGATTATACTTAACAATCTAAAGTTATAACACCAATTTGAATTTATACAGCTTAATTTCGATAACACACACAAACTCTGCTCCTTTACAGTTCTGTCCCTACCCCTTTCAGTTACTGATATCACAAAACTACATCTTTTACACATTGTATGTCCAAAAGCATAAATTAACAATTCTTTTTAATGCATTAATCTTTTTAAATTGTGGTGAGAACACTTAACTTGAGATCTGCCCTCTTAGCAAATTTTTAAGTGCACAATACAATATTGTTAACTACAGGCACAATGTTGTCAAGAAGATCTGTAGAACTTATTTAACTTTTGTTACTGAAACTGTATACTCCTTGAACAACAACTCCCAGTCTCCCCTTCTCCTAGCCCCCGGAAACCACCATTCCACTATTTCTATGAGTTTGAATATTTTAGATACTTCATATAAGTGGGATAATGTAGTGTTTGTCCTTTTGTTCCTGGCTTGTCTCATTTAGACTAAGGTCCTCCAGGTTCATCCATTTGTCACATATTTCAGGATTTCCTTCTTTTTTAAGGCTGAATAGTATTCCATTGCATGTATGTACCACATTTTCTTTATCCATTCATCTGTCAATGGACATTTAGGTTATTTTCATATTTTGGTTATTGTGAATAATGCCACAGTGAACATGAGAGTACAGATATCTCTTTGAGATCCTGATTTCAAATCTTTTGGATATGTACCAAGTAGTGGGGTTGGTGGGTTATATGGTAGCTCTATATGAAATTTTTGTGGAACCTCCAAATTGTTTTCTATAGCAGCTGCACTAATCCTACATTCTCACCAAAAATGTACAAGGATTCCCTTTTCTCCGCATCATTGCCAACAGTTTTATTTTTTTTTAAATAATAGCCATCCTAACAGGTATATCTGATCGTGGTTTTAATTTGCATTACTCAGATGATTAATGATTTGGGCATCTTTTCATATCTCTGTCGGTCATTTATATGTCTTCTTTGGAAATATGTCTATTTAATTTCTTTGCCCAGTCTTTAATCTGGTTATTTTGTTTTCGTTTTTTTGTTTTTGGTGGGTTTTTGCTATTGACTTATGGGAGTTCCTTATGTATTTTGAATATTAAGCCCTTATCAGAACGTGGTTTGCAAATATTTTCCCCCATTCCATAGGTTGCCTTTTCACTCTATTGATTGTTTTCTTTGCTGTACAGAAGCTTGTTAGTCTGATATAGTCCCACTTGTCTATTTTTGCTTTTATCATTTATGTTTTTGGTGTTATATCCAAGAAATCATTAGCAAAACCAATATCAGGAAGCTTTTCCCCTATGTTTTCTGCTAGGAGTTTTACAGTTTCAGGACTTACATTTAAATAGTTAATTCATTTTTAGTTGATTTTTGTGTACAGTGTAGGATCAGGGTCCAATTTCACTCTTTTGCATGTGGATCTCCAGTTTTCCCAACATCACTTGTTGAAGAAACTATCCTTTTCCTATTGTGTTTTCTTGGTGCCCTTATCAAAAAGGAGTTGATGGCGTACAAATTGGTTTATTTCTGGGCTCTCTATTCTGTTCCATTGATTTATATATCTGTTTTTGTATCAGTATCATACTGTTTTAATTACCATAGCTTTGAAATATATTTTGGAACCAAGAAGTATGATGCCTCCAGTTTTCTTCTTTTTCAACATTGCTTTGGGTAATACGGTCATTTAAATAACATTAATTCTTCCAACCCGTGAACATGGGATATCTTGTCATTTATTTGTGTCTTTTTTAATTTCTTTCATCAATATTTTGTAGATTTCAGTGTACAAGTCTTTCACCTCACTTAGAAGGTGAAAGACTTGTACACTAAGTTTATTCAGAAGTATTTAGTCCTTTTGGATGTTATTGTAAATATGATTGTTTTCTAAATTTTTTCTGACAATAATTGTTAATGTATAGAAATGTAACTGATTTCATATGTTGAATTTGCATCCTGCAGCTATACTGATTTCACTTATTAGTTCTAATAGTTTTTTGTTTGTTTACTTGTTTTGGTGAAGCCTTTAGGGTTTACTACATATAAGATCATGTCATCTGCAAACAAAGATAACTTTACTTCTTCCTTTCTGACTTGGATATCTTTTATTTCTTTTTCTTGCCTAACTGCTCTGACAAGGACTTCCAGTCCCATGTTTACTAGAAGTGGCAAGAGTAGGCATCCTTGTCTTGTTCCTAATCTTAGAAGAAAAGCTTTCAGTTTTTTCACCATTGAGTATGATGTTTGTTTTGGGCTTTTCATATAAGGCCTTTATTATTTTGAGGTAAATTCTTTCCATATCTAGTTTGTTGAAATTCTTTATCACGAAAAGATATTGAATTTTGTCAAATGCTTTTTCTGCATCTATTGAGATGATCATGTGATTTTTATCCTTCATAATATGTTATTTTATCCTTCTGTTAATACAGTGTTTCACATTAATTGGTTTACATATGTTGGACCATTCTTGCATCCCAGGGATAAGTGCCACTTGGTCATGGGGTATAATCCTTTTAATGTGCTATTAAATTCGGTTTGCTGGTATTTTGCTGAGGATTTTTGCATCTATGTTCATTAGAGATATTGGTCTGGGGTTTTCTTTTCTTGTAGTGTCTTTGTCTGACTTTGGTATCAAGGTAATGCTGGCATTGTAAAATAAGTTTGGAAATAGTCCCTCTTCCTCAATTATTTTGGAAGAGGTTAAGAAAGATTGATATTAATTCTTCTTTAAGTGTTTGGTAGAATTCACCAGTGAAGCCATCAGATTCTAGGATTTTCTCTATTAGGAGGATTTTGATTACTGGTGCAATCTCCTTATTTGTTATTGGTTTGTTCAGGTTTTCTAATTTTTTTTTTATTCAGTCTTTGCAGGTTGTATGTTACTAGAAATTTATCCAGTTCTTCTAAGTTATCCAATTTATTAGCATATAATTGTTCATAATAGTCTCTTCTGATCCTTTTTATTTCTATGGCATCAGTTGTAAGGTCTCCTCTTTAATTTCATTTTATTTATTTTGGCCTTCTCGCTTTTTTTCTTAGTCTAGCTAAGTCTAGCTCTCTAGACTCTTAGCTTGACTAAGAAAAAAACTTGCAAAAAACCCAAATCTTTTTACTTTCAAAAAACCAACTCAATAGTGGTTTTTTTTTATTGTTTTTTTCTTTTCTATTTTATTTACTTCTGCTCCAATCCTTATTATCTCCTTTCTTCTGCTAACACTGGGCTTAGTTTATCCTGTTTCTAGTTCCTTGGGGTATAAAATTAGGTTTTTTATTTGATGGTATTCTTCTTGTTTAATGTAGACATTTATTGCTATAAAATTCCCTCTTGGTATTACTTTTCCTATGTCCCATAGTTTTGGTATGTTTTGTTTTCATTTTAGTTTGTCTCAAGATATTTTCTAATTTCTCTTCTGATTTATTCTTTGGCTGTTCAAGAATGTGTTGTTTCACTTTCATAAAGTTATGAATATTCCAGTTTTTCTTCTTTTTTTAATTTCAAAATATTAAGGGGGTACAGATGTTTTTGTTACATGGATACCTTGTATTATGCTTAAGTTGGGGTTTTTAGTGTGCCTATCACCAGAATAGTGTTAATTGTACCTGACAGGTAAGTTTTTACCCCTCACTCTCTCCCACCCTCCCACTTCTTGGTTTCCAATGTCTTTTACATCTCTTTGTGCCCACGTGTGCCCATTGTTTAGTTCCCAATTATTACAGAGTACATGTGGTATTTGTTTTTCCATTCCTGAGGTACTTTGCTTAGGTTAATGGTCTCTAGTTCCATATAAGTTGCTGCAAAAGACATTATTTCACTCCTTTCTATGGCTGAGTAGTACTCCATGGTGTATATACCACATTTTCTTTATCCACTCATGAATTGATGGACACTTGGGTTGATTCCACATCTTTGCAATTGTGAATTGTGTTGTGATAAACATTCGAGTGCAGGTGTCTTTTTGATAAAAATGACTTCTTTTCCTTTGGGTAGATACCCAGTAGTGGGATTGCTGGTTCAAATGGTAAGTCTACATTTATTTGTTTGAGGAATCTCCATACTGTTTTCCATAGGGTTATACTAATTCACAGTCCCACCAACAGTGTATAAGCATTCCTTTCTCTCTGCATCCACACCAGCATCTATTGTTTTTTGACTTTTTAATAATGGCCATTATGACAGGGGAAAGGTGGTATCTCACTGGTTTTAATTTGCATTTCCCTGATGATTAGTGATGTTGAGCACTTTTTCATATGTTTGTTGGCCATTTGTCTATTTTCTTTTGAAAAACTTCCATTCATATCATTTGCCCACTTTTTAATGCATTTGTTTGTTTTTTACTTGCTGATTTTTTTTTTTTTTAGTCTTTTGTAGATTCTGGATATTGGCCTTTTATCGGATGTATAGTTTGTGAATATTTCCTTCCATTCTGTAGGGTGTTTATTTACTCTGTTGATTATTTCCTTTTCTGTGCAGAAGCTTTTTAAATCTAATTAAGTCCCATTTATTTTTGTTATTGCTGTATTTGCCTTTGGGATCTTAGTCATAAATTCTTTGCCTAGCCAGTATCTAGAAGTGTTTTTCCTATGTTTTCTTCTAGAGTTTTTATGGTTTCATGACTTACATTTAAATCTTTTATTCATCTTGAATTAATTTTTGCATATGGCAAGAGACAGGGGTCCTGTTTCATTCTCCTGCATGTGGCTATCCAGTTTTTCCAACACCATTTATTGAATAGGGCTTCCTTTCCCCAGTGTATGTTTTTGTCTACTTTGTTGAAGATCAGTTGATTGTAGGTAGATGGTTTTATTTCTGGGTTCTCTATTCTGTTCCACTGGTCTATGTCTATATTTTTATACCAGTACCATGCTGTTTTGGTTACTCTAGCCTTCTAATATAATTTGCAGTCAGCTAATGCGATGTCTCCAGGTTTGTTCTTTTTGCTTAAGATTGTTTTGGCTATTTGGGCTCTTTTTTGGTTTCAAATGAAGCATAGAATTATTTTTTCTAGATCTGTGAAATACGATGTTGGTATTTTCATGGCAATTGTGTTGAATCTGTAAATCACTTTGTGCAGTGTGGTCATATTAACAATGTTAATTCTACCATCCATGAGCAGGGGATATTTTTCCATTTGTTTGTGTCACCTGTGATTTCTTTCATGAGTGTTTTGTAGTTCTCCTTGTAGAGATCTTTTACCTCCTCGAACATACCTCAAAATTATAAGAGCCATATATGACAAACCCACAGTCAATGTCATACTGAGTGGGGAAAAGTTGAAAGCATTCCCCCTAGAGCAATCAGGCAAGAGAAAGAAATAAAGGGTATCCAAACCAGGAAAGAGCAAAACAACTATTCCTGTTCACTGATGATATGATCTTATACCTAGAAAACCCTAAAGACTCCACCTAAAGACTTCTAGAATTGATAAATAAATTCAGCTAAGTCTCAGGTTACAAAATCAATGTACACAAATCAGTAGCATTTCTGTATAGTAATAAACAGTCAAGCTGAGAGTCAAATCAAGGACTCAATACCATTTACAATAGCTACAGTTTTCTTTCTGTTAATTGATTTCTAGTTTTGTTTCATTGTAGTTGGAAAAAATACTTGATATGATTTCAATCTTCTTAAATTTGTTAAGACTTTTTTTGTGACCTAACATATCCTGAAAAATGCTCTGTGTGCACTTGAAACAAATGTGTATTCAGATGCTATTGGGTGGAATGTTCTGTGTATGCCTGTTAGGTCCACTTGATCTATGGTGTTGATCAATTCCACTGTTTCCTTATTGATTTTCTGCCTGGATGGTCTAACCATTATTGAAAATGAAGTATTAAAGTCTCCTTCTATAATTGTATTTCTGCCTATTTCTCCTTACAGATTTGTCAATGTTTGCTTCATATAGTTAGGTGTTGGGTGTATATATATTTATAATCATTATATCTTACTGATGAAGTGAACTTTTATTATTATATAACAACCTTCTTTGTCTCTTGTCACAGTTTTTGACTTAAGGTCTACTTTGTCTGACATTACGTTAGCTACCTTGCTCTCTTTTGATTACCATTTGCATAGAATATCTCTTTCCATCCTTCATTTTCAGTCTGTGTGTGTCCTTAAAGCTAAAGTATCTTGTAGACCAGCAGTTCCCAACCTTTTTGGCACCAGAGACCAGTTTCATAGAAGATAATTTTTCCACAAACTGGAAGGGGGGATGGTTTCAGGATGATTCAAGCACATTACCTTTATTGTGCACTTTATTTTTATTATTATTACATTGTAATATATAATAAAATAATTATACAACTCGCCATAATGCAGAATCAGTGGGAGGCTTGAGCTTGTTTTCCTGCAACTAGATGGTCCCATCTGGGGGTGATGGGAGATGGTGACACCCTACATGTGTTGCTTATGTCCAGTCTACTCTGTAATCTCATTTTGGTTGCTGTCACTGCAGAAAACCCTGCTTCACAAAGACAGGATGTTGGAAATGGAAGCAGGGTTTCAGTGCTTTTGCGGCAATCTCAGGATATTCCACTTTGACTTTAATCCAAAATGTATGGAGATTTGAACTTGTCTCAAACATACTTTAAGGTCACTGTCATTTGTGATCTCAAGTAGTTGATCCTCTTCTATCACAGACAAAGTCAATACAGCTGGCTTATTCACAAATGGGTCGTGGATCCATTCCTTCCCAGTTCAGGGGTCTTTTGTGGTTGGGAAGTAATGCTCAAACTCTTTTGAAAGCTGAGATTGGTGATCATGCACCAGCTGGGAGAAATAAGGCCCCAGCTCAGTCTCTTTCAAAATCTCTGCTAATGTTTGAAACATGTCAAAAATCCCAATGTTCATTCGTTGCCCCCATAATTCCAGTTTGGCTTTGAATGCAGCCACTTTATCTGCCAACTTGAACACAGTTGTCATTCACCCTGAAGTGACAGATTGAGTTTGTTGAGAAGGTTGAATATGTCACATAAGTAAGCAAGTTTTGCAACCCATTCTGTGTCACTGAAATTTGCTGCCAATGGTGACTGTATTTCTAAAAGAAATCTCTGGAGCAGCTCTTGTAACTCAAAAACTCTGGCCAGTGATCTACCTTTAGACAGCCATCTCACTTCTGTGTATAAGAAAAGAGATATGTGCTCTGCATCCATCTCCTCACAGAGCTGCACGAACAGTCATGAGTTAAGAACATGTACTTTAAGGTGGTTGATAATTTTAATCACATCCTGCAAAATTTTGTTTAGTTCAGTTGACATTTTTTGGCTATCCAGCATTTCTTTATGGATGACACAGTGCGTAGACTCACATTCAGAAGCAACCTCCTTGACCTGAGTAGTGAAACCAGAAAGCTGTCCAGTCACGGCAGCCACTCTGACCATTCATGTGCCAACACAAAATGACCAATTCAGTTTTCCTGATATGTAATCATCCAAAGACTTGAATAGTTCTTCAGCTGTGGTGTTGGTTGGCAACAAAAGTGCACATAAAACATCCTCATGCACATCCTCCTGAAAAATATATTGCACAAAAACAAGCATCATTGCCTTATTGTCAATATCAGTAGACTCATCAACCTGGATTATATACTACGGTGACTCATTAATCCTCTCTAACGTTTGTGCCTCAATATCCTCTGCTATTTCATCAATTTGTCTACTTATGGTGCTAGCCAAAAGAGGAAGACTTACCACCTTTTGAACTGCAGCCTCTCCTAAAAGTTCATGGCAAATATCCTTAGCAGCAAGCAGGATCAACTCTTCACCAATAGTAAAGGTCTTCTTAGCTTTAGTAATGCAGTTAGCCACTAAGAATGATGCTCTCAGTGCAGACACATTTGGTGAAGTGGTGGCCTTCAATAATTGCTTCTGTTCTTCATGTTCACATTTTTTTTTCTTTTGAAAAACTCCAAAGTCTTGTCTTTTAATGCATGGTGCTTGGTCTCCATGTGGCAAAGCAGTTTTGAAGGTTTCACGGTTTCATTGGCTAGCTGGTCACCACATATTATACAAAGTGGGCTTGGAGAATGTGAATCAACTGTGCAATGAACCCATAATTTAAGTAGGACTCTTGGCATTTTCTTTTAAATGCAGCTTTCATTTTGTTGGCAGTCTTAGAGTCTTCTGCTGTCTCATCATTGGGTTTTTCCCCCTTTTCAAAGATGCTCTCCAGCAACATTTGTTTTTTACTCATTTTTGCTAGGGTTAGCTTGTAGGCTCACCAAAACTGTGATTGAAACAAGTGTGCAGCGTGGGAAAAAGGCATTGGATGGAACTGGTAAATAAAATAATGGGCAGGCCACGCACAGACTGAAATGAGTGTCGGATTCTGACTTAAAGCCTCCCACCAGATGCAGCTGTACAATTGAAGTACATCAACTCACTTGCTACTATAAAGCCTGCCACCAGATGCAGCTTAATTGTCACTTGCCACTCACTGATGGTGTTTTGATACGATTCTGCAAGCAATTGACTTATTATGGTCTCTGTGCAATCAAACCTCTCTGCTCATGATAATCTGTATTTGCAGCTGCTCCCCAGCGCTGGCATCACCACCTCGCTCCACCTCAGATCATTGGGCATCAGATTCTCATAAGAAGCATGCAACCTTGATCCCTCATGCGCAGTTTACAGTAGGATTTGCGCTCCTATGAGAATCTGATGGCGCTGCTGATCTGACAGGAGGCGGAGCTTATACGGTGATGCAAGGGATATGGAGTGGCTGTAAATACAGAAGAAGCTTCACTTGCTCACCTCCTGCCATGTGGCCGGGTTCCTAACAAGCCACGGACCTGATATCAGTTCATGGCCTGAGGGTTGGGGACCACAGTTGTAGACAGTTTATAGTTGGATCTTGTTTTTTTTTAATCCACTTATTCACTCTATGTCTTTTGATTGGGAGTTTAATTCATTTACATTTAAAGTAATTATTGATAGGTAAGAACTTACTATTACCATTAATTGTTTTCTGTCTGTTTTGTAATTATTTTGTCATTGTCTTCCTCCCCTGCTGTCTTCCTTTGTGATTTGATGATATTTTAGTGAGCAAGTTTTGATTTCTTTCTCTTTTTGTGTGTGTGTTTCTATAAAGGTATTTCCTAGTGGTTACCATGTGGCTTACATAAAATATCTTATAGTTATAATGGTCTATTTTAAGCTGAAAACATAACTTCAAGTACACAAAAAAACTCCAATTTTACTTCTCTCCCACCTCATACGTTATGCTGTTGATGTCACAATTTACATCTTTCTTCACTGTGTATCCATTAACAAATTTTGTATTAACAATACTTTTGTCCCTTAAATTTTATACAGGTGCTAAAAGTGATTTACACACCCCATTACAGTGTTACAGTATTCTGTATTTGTCTACACATTTACCTTTACCGGTGAGTTTTATACTTTCATATGCTTTCATGTTGCTATTTAGCATCTTTTTGTTTCAACTTGAAGAATTCCCTTTAGCATGTCTTGTAAGTCAGGTCTAGTGTTGATGAATTCCCTCAACTTTTGTTTTCTAGAAAAGTCTTTATCTTTCCTCTATTTCTAAAGGAAAATTTTTCCAAGTATCATATTCTTTGTTGGCAGTTTTTTCTTTCGGCTCTTTGAATATATCAGCCCTCACTCTCCTGGCCTGCAAAGTTTCTGCTGAGAAATCTGCTGATAGTATTAAGGATGCTTTCTAGTACATGATGAGTCACTTTTCTCTTGCAGCTTTCAAAATTCTCTCATTGTAACTTTTGACTATTTGATTATAATGTGTCTCAATGTAGACTTCTTTGGGTTTACCACATTTGGATCTTTTGAGCTTCGTAAATCTAGATGTCCATTTCCCACACAGATTCGAGAATTTTTCCACCATTGTTTCTTTAAATAAGTTTTCTTCCCCTTTCTCTCTCTCTATCTCATTTCCTTCTGAAACTCCTATAATGTGTATATTAGTTCACTTGATGAAATTCCATAAGTCCCTTAAGTTTTCTTTACCTTTTAAAATCCTTTTTTCTTTTTACTTCTTTGACTGGATCATTTCAAATGACCTGTCTTTGAGGTCACTAATTCTTTCTTCTACTTGATAAAGACTGCCATTGAACCTCTCTAGTGAATACTTAAGCTCAGTTATCATATTCTTCTGCTCCATAATTTTAGTTAGTTCTTTTTCATTATTTCTATCTCTCTGTGATATTCTCATTTTGTTCATGTATTGTTTTCCTTATTTCATCTCTCTGTGCTATCTTGAAACTCTTGAGCTTCTTCTAGTTGATTACTTTTAATACTTTGTCAGGCAATTCAAAGATAGCCATTGCTTTAGGGTTACTGGAGATTTATTTTATTTCTTTGATTGTATTGTTTTTCTGATTCTTCATGCTGCTGTCACCTTGGCTTGGTGTCTGTGCATTTGAAGAAATAACCACCTGCTATGGTGTGAATGTTTGTCCCCTCTAAAACTCATGCTGAAATTTAAGTATCATTTTAACAGTATTAAAATGTGGGACATTTAAGAGGTGAGTAGGCCATGAGGGATGTACCTTCATGGGTGGGATTAGTGCCAAATAAAAAGGCAAATTTATCCCCCTTCTCTCTAGCCCTCTCTTGAACTTCCACCATATGATGATGCAGCCAGAAGGCCTTAACAGATGCCAGCACCTTGATATTGAACTTCCCAACCTCCAGAACTGTGAGTCAATAAATTTCTGTTCATTACAAATTACCTAGTCTGTAATATTCTGCACAAAGTGCAGCACAAATTGAACTAAGACACCACCTCTCCTAGTCTTTCTTTACAGACTGGTTTTGGCTGGGAAAGACATTCACCAATCAGCCCAGCTAGAAACTCTGGGCCTTTGTTCCTACTTGCCCCAGGTGTCCAGTCTTTTTTTTTTTTTTTTCAGTAGCCCATAATCTCCTGCTCCTTCTTGTGTCTGACTATGCCAGTCCCTTCAGTGCCTGTCATGCAGCAAGACAGACAAACCCCTCAGGAAGTGCACTAAAAGCTGGGGGTGTTGGAGGAATGCTCCACTTTTCTCCCTCTCTCCTTGAAAAGAAGCCTCAGTTCTTCACCTTTTCCCTATCTCATAGACTTGTATCAGCTGCAGGAAGCCACTCACCCCTTTCCCTAGCTACTCCAGGCATCTGAACTATGCTGTTTACTTCAGCACTCAGTGTGAGGTGAGACAGAGGCCAGCTCCTCAGAGTGCACTGAAAGACCAGGAGACTAGGCACATGCTCCACTCTCTCTTTCCCCATATGGAAGAGGTCACAGGCTAAGGCAATCACTCTTGGCACTGAACTGTGCCAATCTGGGGAAAGGACTAACATGGGCAAAGTGAAATTGCTCTTCTTACCTGTTCCTATGCAGCTGTTCTTAGTTTATTGTTCATCTAGGGTGCTGCAACTTCTTAACTTGATTCTGAACTTCTCATAAAGGTATTTCAATCTGTTTATCATTGTTAAGCAAGTGTTTCTGTGGGGAAAGAAGGCTGGGCCATACTATTCTGTCATCTGGCTGATGTCATCCCATTAGTCTCTTAGGTTATGCAGAAAACAAAATGTGGAGTTACAAACCAAAGTTACAATAATATTAGCTTTTAGACTAGTACTTGTGTTTTTAAGGTATTAGTTGCTTAAACCATATAGAAAACAGAAAGTAGAGTTACAAATAATATTAGCTTTTAAAATTGCTCATGTATTAACCTTTAATGAGATCTCTATTTCTTCATATAGCTTTGAGTTCCTGTCTAGTGTCTTTTCATTTCATCCTGCAAGATTCCTTTTTGCATTTCTTTCAGGGAAGGTCTAGTGGTAATGAGCTTCCTCAGCTTTTATTTATCTGGAAATGTCTTATTTTCTCCCTCACATTTGAAAGACAGTTCTGTCAGATATAAGATTCTCTGGTGACAGGTTTTTTCTTTTCTTTTTTTTTTCTTTTAGCACTTTGAGTATCAGCCCACTGCCTTCTGAACTCCAAAGTTTCCTATGAAAAATCTGACAATCTTATTGAGGACCCCTTGTATAAAATGAGTCATTTCTCTCCTTCAAGTTTTCTCTTTGTCTTTGACTTGAAAGTGTGATTATGATGTGTCTTGGTGTGGGTCTCTGAGTTCATCATATTTAGAGTTCACTGAGCTTCATGAATGTTTATTTTCACATTTTTCATCAAGTTTGGGAAGTTTTCACTCATTATTTCTTCAAATATTCTCTCTGCCTCTTTTTCTTTCTTCTTCTGGTTTTCCACAATGCACATATTCGTCCACTTGATGGTGTTCCACAGGTCCCTTAGTCCCTGTTCATTTTTCTTTAATCTTTTTTCTTTCTGTTCTTTATACCCTATATCTATAGTCTTATCTTCAAGTTCACTGATTCTTTCTTCTGGCTGCTCAAATCTTCTTTTGAATGCTTCTAGTGAATTTTTTATTTTATTCGTTATATTTTTTAGCTCTAGAATTTCTTTTTTGTTTCTTTTTACGAGTTCTAGCTCTTTATGATATTTCTGTTTTGTTCAGACATCATTGGCTTGACTTTCTCCACATATTCCTTAAGTTATTTGAGCATCTTTAAGACAGTTGTTTTAAAGTCTTTGTCCAGTAGATCAGCCATCAGATCTATCTCAGGGCCTGTTTCTTTTTACTTGTTTTTTTCCTTTGAATGGGCCATATTTTCCTGTTTCTTGCTATTCCTTATAATATTTTGAATATAATATTTTGAAAAGGTCCTTATAGACCTTTGAATCTAATAATGTGATAACTCTGGAAATCAGATTCTTCTCTTTCCCCAGGGTTTCCTGGTTTTGCTTTTGTTTTTGTTTTTCATTGTTGTGGGCTGTCTCTATGCCAAATATCAGCCTGAGGTGAAACCTTATGGTCTTTGTAGGTCTTTTCTGAGCCTGAATCTTTCCCTAGGCATGCATAATGAGTTTCTAATTTCTTCTGTACATGCTTCTGAATGTCCTAGTCTCTAATGTCTGGCTCCAAAAAGGAGAAAAAGAAAAATGAAGGGGAGGAAGGCACCAGCCTTTTAAATCCTCTGTAAGTCATGTTAGGCAGAGGGGAGAGATTTACAAAGAGTGAGGTGCAAAAACAATGGCTGCCCACCTCATTGTCTGCACCTCTGTGATTAGAAGCAACAATCAACTAACAGAGAATAACCTTCTGATATTTGGAGGACATTGGTCCTTTTTGCCCACCCTGGCTCCCACAAGTTGTGTGCAAGTTGCTCCAGGAATACATATGTGGCTGTCTGCCATGGGGTTGTAAGATAGGTAACCACTGCAATCTAAGAGCTGAAATTGACCAAAATTAACTGCAATTTACTGTCCAAACCTTCCCTAGTATTTGTACAACTTCAATGACTCCAGAGTTCCAAAATAGTCACATTAGACAGATTTTTGCCAGTGCAATTGTTGAAAGATTCCTGGTGCTTCCCATTTTCCATCTTCCCATTCTTACTTTCATTTTATAAAGATAGGGATGTTAGATGGTTAATGGGTTACTGGGAAGTGAGTGAATTGAGATCCACTTGTACAAGTGACAGCATCCCCAACTCAAGTGGCTATTGACAGAATTTATTATCTCACATAACACAAAATCTGGAGGCAGTATTTCTAAGTTGGTTAATTCAGCAGCATAGGGATGTCAGGCTGTGATTTGGCTTTGCTTTAAGCTTCTTGTTTCTCATCCTAGTCACAAGACAACCACCACAATGGTTGTGTCCCTCTTTAAGAACTAGGAAAACTTCCTCAGAAGCTCCTCATGTTTCTTCCTGTTGTGCCCCATTGGCTAGTGTTGTCACACATGCATGAGCCTACAGCATTCACTGGCAAGGAAAATCAAATTACCACTATTAAACACATCAATATTCACTTATAAGTGAAAGCTAAATAATGTGTACACATGGAAGCAGAGTGTGGAATGATGGAAAATGGAGACTCAGAGGGGTGGGAGTTGAGACAGGGGTGGATGACGGGAGGTTGCTTGGTGGGAACAATGTGTGTTGCTTCAGTGATATATGCCCTGAAGGCTCTGACTTAACCATAATGCAAGATGTCAATGTAGCACAATTGTACTTGTACCCCATGAATATATACAAATAAAAAATAAATTTAAAAAATAAAATAAAATAAGATGAATAATAAAAATAAATAAATAAATAAATAAATAAATAAAACCCTATTCCTGAATGGTATGATTACAGACCACACTCTAATGTTATCAGGACAAATTCAACATTAATATTCACACCACCCCCACTGCCCCCATCACCACCATATCCTTCTCACTCAGTGGCCCCCTCCCCATCCCAAGAAAAAGAACTCTACTTTATGGACAGTTGAGTCACTGTACATAATAAGAGGGTGGGAAGAGTGAGCAAAAGGGAGAATGACACAAATCTGTGTGTTGTCAGATAAGTGGAGGAAGCTGGGGGTTAGTAAGTGATCACACACAACTTCGTTGTTCAATGAGAAAGGGAAGGGAAATATTTTAGATATTTTTTAATACCTATAGGACTGTGTTTCTTTAAAAAATACACTGCAGCTGAACAACCTGGGCTTCTGGAATTATAAAGATCAAGTGTGCTACAAAGAGTGTGCATTATATTTACCATCATACAAATAGGTTTTTTTAGAGATAGGATTTATTTCTATAAATAGCAAACTGTCTCATAAATCCTTTTACAGACTTTAAAATTAGACACTCTTTCAGTAATTGTTGAGGGATCATTTTCCTTAATGGAATTTGGCTGGACAATCTTCTCTACTATTTACTTAACATCTAACTATGAATCACCTCGATGTGCAGTTAGTATCTGGATCACTGGACCTTCCCCACATCCTCATCTTCATTTATCCTCGTTCCTGCGTTCTCCTTAATTAGAGAGACTGTAATTTCCTCACACAATCTTGTTTAAGTAATTCTATCTATCTCACTTTATTCTCATCTATTTGTTGTAGAAAGCATTCAGAAGCCGTGGTTCCATTTTTCTAAGAATAATCTCTAGAGTATTGCTGTTCCCATTACTAGGTTTAAACTTTGGCACTGAGTGATCAAATCTGGCACTGATTGTAAATGATGATATTGAAAGCTCTTCCAGATTCATACTTTCAAGTTGCTAAAGTCACCCCTTCTGTGCACACGTGTGCACATGCATATTCCACCCTGTATTACATCATACCTGGATGATTCCAGTCACTTGCTAAGTGATTTACCTTCCCCAAGCTACCTTATACATCTTTCAAAAATATCCTTTTCTCAATCATTTCTCAGTTTTGAAAACCTTCCATGACTTCCCATTAGCCACTGGATAAACTCCATACTCCTTACCCTAATACTTCAATGTTCTTCAAAAACAAATTGCAATCTATCTGTGAATCCTTATTTTTCACCATCTCCCATTACTATAATTGAACCAGACTGCTCAGACTCCTTTATACTTTCCTGTACCCTCTACCCACCCCTGCCTAGAATGCCCCAATTCTCTCCCTCCATCTGAATCCAGCCCTGAATCAAAGGCCAGGCCAACCCCTTGGCCACACTGAATCACAGGGGTCTCATTCTTCTTCATCCATCAGCTCCACTACTCACTTGGCACATTTTACATTCTGACATGTCAAATTTCTTTCCATGTGTGCTGGTCTTACCTCCCCCAGCGAGATCTTAAGTTCCTTGAGAACCAAACCATGACTTATTCAACTTGTACCAAGTGCTCAAAAAATACATCTGGTAATAGATCATTCATTTTACAACAGAAACATTTAGAATTTAACCCACCCTCAGCAAAGAGGTTGACCTCATTTGTACTGCTATTTTCTAAAGCTGCAAGAGCCTTATGGCTGGACATTCTCCAGGCTGCTGTTCAGGCAGATGCCTGTCAGGTCTGTCTGGGCTGCTCTCTTCACCTGGGAAAAGCTGGGACTCAAATCCATGTTGCTTTCACTCCCAATCCCAGACTATCACCCACTTCATGATCCTGTCTGCCAATCACGGTCTGGTCTTCCCTCTTCACCCTCTCTTTGTGATGAACATATCATCTGCTAAGAACCATATAAGTTAGTAGACTCTCACTGTATGTCACATGTGGTCTGATCTGCTGAGCCGGAAATCAATAACTTCTTAGCAGGGTCATGACCTAGGATATCGATGCTATTTCATAACACTTAAAGTCCTTTACATTTGTGATCTCCTGAACTGAAGGCAAATTAGAGGTGACAACGTCATGGAGTCCCTCACCTCCCCCATCTTCCTGTCTTTAGTGAGAACATGAGTGATTATGACGATACGTTGGAGAAGGGATGGAATATGTAGGAAGGGGATTGAGAAGTTGTTCTATAGCTCAAAGTCAGGAGATTTTGTAAAAAGATTCATATCTGGGGCGGGTTTGGCCCAGGACACTGCTTGACTCCAATGGCTAGGGTTGACTACATAGCCAACAAAAAGTTATGAGTCTGCCAAGCAGTATCAGCCTCCCATTTTCTTGGGTTTTTTTTTCATCTAAGGACCTTAGAGGTCATAGGTACGGGTATACTTCATGAGGTTGGGTAGAAGGGAGTCTTGCTAGCTATAAAAATATGTACAGAAATATAGCTGAAAAGAATGATTTTTGTCCTGAGTCTAGTCTAGGCGTCAGATTCCACAGGGTGTGGACTTTTTTACAACTCTTCCCCTCACCTCCTGCTATGACACATGATAGATTTGCTGATAGTGAGCCGCATGACCTCTGAACACTGAGTGGCTTCTTGACTCTAGTGACTTCTCTAGTTCTCTGTGTAGTATTTATTCAGGTAGAATTACTTCTATCCACCCTGCAAGCAGCTGCCTCCTCTGGAAAACTTAAGGGCACCAGTTGCTTGTAAGTACATCCAAGTCAGTGGAGTTGAATTGCAGTATGCTTGAAAATTTCAAACAAATTCAGCTTGACTTCAATTTCTGGGAAAAACAAGAACAAATCATCCAACATTCAATTGGCAGACACCTAGAAGACCCATTCCCAGAGCCCTTGTTCTAGGCATAATCCGGTATCTTATTATAGATGTCCTGGTGCTGACATGTGAGGTAAAGTGTGACTGGAAGGTGTCACCTCTAAATCTACCCTTCTGCAAATTGGAGTTGTGTTGCAAGTTGCCCTTCTCTGAAGGACAGAGGGAAGATTAACAAGGCACTTGTGGTAAATTTGTCTCAGAATCTGAAATGACAGCAAAGGGGGAGAGAAAATAGCTCAACAGACTCTTGTCACATACAAAAGAAAACCTTTTTAAAAATTCTTCCAGAGTCCAGGTTCCAAACTAGTTAAACACTAAAATACATTGGACTCAGGAGAGTTGAATTCTTGAGCAATTATCTAAATGTCCTATGGCCATTTCCATCTTGATAAATGATAATATTGTCCTCGATGCCTATTGTTATGTACTATTTCTCATTTCTTTATTTGTGTTTCTTCCTCATCAGATTTGCCTGAGACTATTTTATCACTATTTTATTTTATTGTATGGTATTGAATTCCATAGTTCGGCATTCTGACCACTCCCTAGCAAACACTCTAGCTGCCTTGCCCGTTCTCCCTTTACTGAACTCACCTGGGAAAAATACCAACCCTGGTTAATTCAACAATCCACTTACTCCACCCCTGTGCCAGACTAACTCCTATCAACTCAACTTACTTCCAATTTATAACCACAGATTTCGAATGGGCACGCTGTACAGCCGTAGATAACCCTCTTACACTTCCTAGTAAATTCATGTTCTCTGGCTCTGAGAGGATTATTTCACACCTATTCTTTTTCCTCAAATCATCAAACTCCCTCCCCATCTCATCCTTAGTTCATGATGTTATTTCATAGGAAAAACAGATGCACAGACAAAATCTGCTTCATCTTGCCACTCCAAATTCCATCAACTAAACTGTATTTTTAAAAATTGTGGTAAAACAGACATAACATAAAATTTACCCTTTAACTATTTTTAAGTATACAGTTCAGTAGCATAAAGTACATTCACTTTCTTGTGCAACCACACTACTATCTGCCTTCAGAACTTTTTCATTCGTGTTAATTTTTTAAAAGGAAATAATAACAGCTAACTTTTATTGTCTACTTACTATTTGCCAAGGATTGCTCTTAACAATTTATAGGTATGAACTCACTTAATCCTTACAACTCCAGAAGGTAGGCATCATTTTCTCCATTTTATAGAGCTAAAATTAAGGAGCAAAAAAGTTGAGAAATAGCTCACCACAATGAGATATCATCTCACACTTGTTAGGATGACTGTTATCCAAAAAAAAAAAAAGATGAATATTGGTGAGGATGTGGAGAAATTGCAACTTTGTACACTGTTGGTGGGCATGCAAAATGGTGCAACTTCCAAGGAAAACAGAATTAAAAAATAGAACTACCATATGATCCAGCAATTCTGCTTATGGGTATTTATGCAAAAGAATTAAAATTGGGATCCTGAAGAGATACTAGCATTCCCATGTCCATTGTAGCATTATTCATAACAGCTAAGATGTTGAAACAACCTAAATATCCATCAAGAGATGAATGGATAAAGAAAATGTGGTATATACATACAATGGAATATTATTCAGCCCCGAAAAGGAAAAAATCCTGCAGTATGCATATGTGACAACACAGATAACCCCTGAGGACATTATGCTAAGTGAAATAAGTCAGTCACAGAAGAACAAATATTGCATGATTCCACTTACATGAGGCATCTAAAATAGTGAAACTCATAGAATCAGAGAGTAGAACGGTAGTTGCCAGGAGGAGGGGGAAGGAAGAAACAGGAGTTGCTGTTCAATGGACATAAAGTTTTGGTAATGCAAGATGAATAAGTTCTAGAGATCTGCTACGTAACATTGTGCCTATGGTTAACAATATTGTATCGTACACTTAAAATCTGTTAAAAGGATAGATCTCAAGTTAAGTGTTCTTAACCACAATAAAATTTTAATTTAAATTTTAAAAAGTTGACCAATATCCCAAGGGCACAAATCGAATAATTGTTATGGCCACACATTCTACCTTTCCTCCTGCGGCAATGGATAAACCGCGTTCGCTCTCATCTAAGGGTGAGCCCTCCACCTATGTGCTGGGTCCCACTGCGTCTCACTTCCTCAAGGACTTCACTCCAAGCCATAGTTTTCTTTCTCTCTCACATCTTCCGTCTCTTTTTCCCTATTGCATCTTTGCTGGTGACAAATATGCCCGCTGGCATCCATCTTTAACAGCAAAAGAAAAGCCCTTTTGACCCCTCCTCCAGCTACTGCCCTGGTTTCTGCTGATTTCCACGGCAGACATCCTCGGCAGAGTCGCGTGGGCTTGTTACCTTCACTTTCTCCCGTCCCATTCTTTCCTCGACCCACTTCAGTTTTGGTTTTATGCACTGACATAAATACAGCTGATTTAAATTCAATTAGTGATTTCTTTTACACTTTTCAAAAGCATTCCCAAACCTGTATTTATCTAGCTATTAAAGATCAGGACTCAAACAACTTTCTGTTCCCTACTATGGAAGGCAAGGAATTGAGTCCTTTCACTTTCTCTGCGTCCTTTACAATTTCCAGGTCTTCGTGAACTCAATTTGGGGTTTGAAACCCATCATTGTTCTTTTTAACATTCTCTTTTGTGATTATTTTAAAGTTGTTACGTTCAATTCTGCAACCATAGTCCCATCAGTTATCATACCTATTTCTGCTTATTTATTTAGTTAGTGTCAGAGCTCTTCAGTGTGACTTTTTTCTATCAGCACCCCTCACAGTTTAACACCGGTTCAGCTCTCATGAACAGACGGGCAGGTGCCAATATATTTTTCAGGAAGAATAACTACGTGGCACATTTTCTAAAAATCTTAAAGGTATGGGCATGCCAATTTATTGCTTTCACACACAAATTTGGGTAGGCTTAGAATTTTTGTGTCATAATCTTTTTTTTCCTGACAAATTCTGTAGAACAGCAGATCTCAACACTGGTGATGTGATCCTACTTCCAGGTTTGGCCGGTCTAAGATGGGGCTCACTCATCCGTGCTTTTTATAAAGCCCAAAAAGTGATTCTGATGAGAAGACAGTGTTAATAGGCATTCCTCCAATTTTTCTTGTGTTCTGCATTGCCAAAAAGTCTAAGGACAATCTGAAGTTGTTTCTTTCTTAGTTAACTTGTTTTATCTTCTTTATGCCTGGGTTTAAGTTTAAAGTCTACTACCTAGTATTTATTGCAGCTGTATGATGTGGATGAGGTTACGTAACTTCTCAGAGCCCCAGCTACCTGATCTCATTGCTAAATAAAGGTATATTTATGTCTTATGCCACTCACATAGAGGATGATAACATTTAGTGTCTAGCACATCATAAATGATCAATAACTTTTTCAGTTACCCTTAAAATTTGGAAATTTCAGCAGGATATAGTCAATCATGGATCGCTTAGTCTTGCCTGGAATGCAAAGCTTTCTCAATCTTTAGATTCAGACTTGTTTGTTTGCTTAGACAAAGAGTTTTCTTCTATCATAACTTGCATCACAAATTAATTCAACCTTAATCACATGCTCTCCCCCAGCAACAGTTATTACTCATGGGCTGGGTCTTTGTGATCACCCTCCCATATACCTTACCCTCTCCTATCACTTTCACTTTTTATTATATATTCTGGGAGTGCCTTCTCAATTTCAGCCTCTACCTCAGTGGTTTTCAGCGTTCCTGAGAACCTTCTTTAAGAACTCCTTTAGGAGCCACTGTCTGGGTAAAGGAAGAAAGCATAGTAGATGGGGCACTGGGACCCTACTTGCACTTCAACCAGAAGCTCATTCATCACCTTTCCATGGCGAGGGTCTATACATGCTTTCATTAAAGAAAGAGATCCATAGATTTTTAAAAACAGTTCAAAACTGCTGTTGTACATTACTCATTCCATTTTCTCTGCTGGTGAATTTGTTCTTTTCTGACTTCCATATGGATTTTAATTTGACTACTATGATTTTTATCTCAATAAATCCCTTCCTAAAGTTTCTTCTTGTTCACAGAGGTGATTTCCTTTTGTATATTAATAAAAACCATCAAACATATCTTTGAAAATTTTCTTCTCATTCTTGTAGTAAATCTAATTTATGTTTCATATTTTTTTCCTGTATCTTGTCTCCCTTCTTTGGTGCTGAATGGGCTGTTCTTTTCAACTGTTTATTTACTTATCATTAACCAGGAGGACCCATCCAGGTTCCATATGGGAAAACAGGCTCTAGAGGTGTGTTTTCCATAATGTACTTACTGTCCCCTCTAGAACTGGGAGAATTATCCATCAAATATGAAGCCAAGAGCAAGTTGATTTGCACAGATCTGAGCCTAGTTGTTAGCAGTTGGGTCAACTAAGTAGTTTGACCCAGTACTGGTAAATTAAGTAGTTTACCAGAAGTTTGGTAAAGAGTCCTTCACCAAACTGAAAAGGGGACTGTCTCCATCACTCCCTAGTCATAAAGAAGAAAGTGCAGCTCTCAGGGAAACTGAGTCCATCTCTGGACTGGTCTTCTGTAATGAGAAATGTGGTGAGAGAAGTTACAGCCTTTAACATCTTCACTCCTGAACACGCTCAACATGTACTTTATTCTTTTTCATCTCCGGCCGCATCACATCTGGAAACTTTAGCCTTAAAAGAAGAGCTGATACTTACCATGCAGACATCACACTTTCCTGTTTTATGACTATATGCATTTGCACGTACTTAATATGCTAGCTGGACTACCCTATCACACATGGCCCATCTATAAAGCTCCAGGCATTCTCCAAACTTCTGTTTAGTTGTCCCCTCCTCTATGAAGATGAAGGAAACGAAAATATTTCTCCCTCAAATATTGAGGACTGTTAAGTTAAAGACACTGAAAACTCAGGTGGACATTCTGCCTAAACCTCTCTTTGCCTAATGGCAAGACATAAATCCATCCTTCCTAGAGACAGCACTTGCCTATCGGCCCAGAGAAGGTACCAGCAGGCCCCAGCGGAATCTGGAAACAGATCTTACTACCTTACCACATTTTTCCTCCTTTTAGAAGACTGGATCTGATTTCTCCTTTGTCTTATCACTATACAGGATCTATGGCTCTTTGTTAAAATACTATTTAAGCAAGGCCCCTAAGCCACTATCTTAAGAGAGAAATACTTTTGAACTGAGACCTCTCACGCATGATGGGTACAGCACATGCTGTGACTTCTTCTTGTTTTTCTCTTGTCAATCAGACGTATGTTTTTAGGAGAGTACCTGAACTAAGAAGCTAAAAGGGAAAGAAGTTATGTTCTCTGCCCTACAAAGACTTTCCTGGCTAATCCCTCATTAAGATAAGACTAATCTCTACTACATCTATGCATCTACATACTTCTACTCTACTTTTTAGCTTAAATATCTGTCTCTCCTACTAGATTGTCTTTTGAGGCTAAAAGATTCAATACCTAGCAGGGTTCTTAACCAATAGTAGATAATCAATAAGTGCTAAACTGAAAGGCCATGGTATAGAAACATGCTCTAGCCACCTCCAGAAGCAGTTTTTGTTCAAAGACAGGTGATTGCCTAACACTCTGGTTTCTAGAGCTTTCATTGAGAAGATGCAGGGATAATGAACTAAGGGGTCACCTTCAAATGTGATGTTGCATTAGTGTAGGAGCAGCCACGCCAGAGACAATATGGGGGCTGAAGTTTCTTAATCCAGCCCCACCACCAAAGGAAACAATAGAAACTCTTCCTGGATAATGGAATATGGTCAACTCTCATCCTTAATTTTGAGAGCAATTGCAGATAAAACCACAAGCAACTTAAGGGAAAGGACTGTGTTGAACATCTGCATCTCCGAAAACTGACATGGGGCTTTGTACTTCATAGGAGTACAGATATTCATTGAGTTAAATAATTACATTAATCATATGTTTTCATGGGTGTTTAATGGATGATTGGGGAAAGTTCAAGCAGGATGAGTCAGATAGCAACAATTTTTTTAAAACTACATATTAGGTAGAAGCACAGTGTAAATAAAGGCAAAAAGGCATAGAGAGACTGCTTTCAAATACAAGTCCATTTTAAACCATTTATTACTACCCCATGGAATGCTCAGAACTAGAAACAAAAATATGGATGCTTTTGTTTTTGTTGTTATCACCTGCATTGAAAAATATTCTGTCCATAAACTAAATGTCCTTGGTAGTAATTCTTGGTTATCTAGTTAATTGTTTACAACAGGGAAAAGGCCAGATACGTTTAAGGTACCCTTACACAAAAGGATTCTTGGGGAGGGGAGGAACAAGATGGTGGAGTTGGACTCTCCAGCAATCATCCCCCTGCAGAAACGTCAATTTAAACAACTATCCACACACAAAAATACCTTCACAAGAGATAAGGAAACCAGGTGAGAGGTCATAGTACCTGTCTGTAGCAGAATAATAATAAAAGACACATTGAAGAGGGTAGGTAGGACCACTTTACATTACCTGTGTTAACCCTCCTCCAACCCAGGCAACACAGTACAAAGAGAGATACCATCTGCTCGGGGGAAATAGAGGGAAGAGAGCAAAAAACTTTGCCTTGGACCCCAATACTGGGCCCACTACAGTAAAACCTAGTTCTGAGCAGATCCCCATGACTCCACACTCCAGGCTGGTACCCACGGAATGATCACCCAGAACCAAGCAGGACCACATAGCTGCAGGCTTTAGACTTGTGTGAGGAACTCACTCTTTGACCTACACCACCACCAGGCAGATATCAGCAGCCCCAGACTCCAAACAGCCCGCAGCAAGAGATGGGCCTCAAGGACCCCAGGCTTTTGGCCTACTCCAGCACCATGCCTGCTTTAGTGGGCCCCAGGCTTTTGGCAGCATCACACCAGCCACAAACACACCAAGTTTCTGATACACCCCAGCACTGTGCCTGTATAGTGGGCCCCCAGCTGCTGGCAGCACCTCACCAGCTGCAGCTGCCTCAGGCTTTGGGCATTCCCCAGTGCCACACTGGCTACAACTGTTCCAGGCTTCTGAAGCACCTCAGTGCCACATCTGATGGAGGGCTTTCCTAGAAAATGTCAGTCTATGATGACTAGAATAAGTACCTACTTCTTCAAATGCACAGACATTGATGCATGACCACAAGGATCAAGAACAATCAAGGAAACATGACATCACCAAATGGACAAAACAAAGTGCTAGTAACCAACCCTAAAAAGATAGAGATATGTGAACTGCATGATGAAGAATTCAAAATAAATATTTTAAGGAAGCTCAGCAAACTTCAGTAAAATACAGAGAAACAATTCAATGAAATGAGGAAAACAACAAGTGACCAGAATGAGAAATGCAATAGAGAAATTGAAATAATAATTTTTAAAAATCAAACAGAAATCCTGGAGGTGAAAAATACAGTGAACAAAATTAAAAATGCAATAGAGAGCAACAGCAGAATTGATCAGGCAGAAGAAAGAATCTGTGAACTTGATGACAGCTCATTTGAAAATATAGAGTCAGAGAAGAAAAAGAAAAAAGCATGAAAAGAAATGAAGAAGGCTTATAAGATTTATGGGACAGCATCAAAAGAGCAAACTTCAAGTCACTGGAGCTTAAGAGGGAGAAGAGAAAGATAAAGGGGTAGAAAGCTTATTTAAAGAAATAGCAGAATCTTTCTAAAACTGAAGAAATGTATATATCCAGGTACAGGGAGGTCAAAGGTTTCCAGTTAGATTCAATCCAAATAAGACTACCCCAAGACATATTATAATCAAACTGTCAAAGACAAAGAGAGAATTCTGAAAACAGCAAGAGAAAAGAAATAAATAATATATAAGGAAGTTCCAATACAGCTAGCAGCAGACTTCTCAGCAGAAACCTTACAGGCCAGGAAAGAGTGTGATAATATATCCAAAATGCTGAAGGAAAAAACTGCCAAACAAGAATTCTGTACCCAGTTGTCCTTCAGAAATGAAGGAGAGATAAAAACTTTCCAAGACAATAAAATCTTAATGAGTTCATCACCACCAGAACTGTATTAAAAAGAAATGTTAAAGGGAGTCCTTCAAAATGAAAGAAAGAACACTAATAATAACATGAAAACATCAAAAAGTATAAAACTCACTGGTAAAAGTAAGTACACAGTCAAATTCAGAATATTCTAATACTATAATGGTGGTATGTAAATTACATCTTTGGTATAAAATTTAAAAGACAAAACTATTAAAAATAATAATAGGCCAGGCACAGTGGCTCACACCTGTAATCCTAGCAGTCTGGGAGGCCAAGGTAGGAGGGTTGCTTGAGCTCAGGAGTTTAAGACCAGCCTGAGCAAGAGCAAGACCCCCATCTCTACTAAAAATCGAAAAATTAGCCAGTCATTGTGGCATGGGCCTGTAGTCTCAGTTACTTAGAAGACTGAGGCAGGAGGACCACTTGAGCCCAGGAATTTGAGGTTGCACTGAGCTATGATGATGCCACTGCACTCTACCCGGGGTGACAGAGCAAGACTCTGTCTCAAAAATAAATAAATAAGTAAATAAATACATAAGTAAATAAAAATAATAATAGCTTAAATAATTTTAAGGGATATGCAATATAAAAAGATGTAAATTGTGACATAAAAATTTCAAAAAGTGTGGGGGTTAAAAGTGTAGAGTTTTAGAGCTTTTTTTCTTTTCACAAAGTTGTCATCACCTTAAAATAATCTGTTATTACTATAAGATTTTTTTGGTAAGCCTCATAGTAACCACAAAGCAGAAACTTCTAGTAGACACACAAAAAATAAAAAGCAAGGAATCAAAACATCACTAGAAAAATCACTTAGCCACAAAGAAAGACAGTAAGAAAGGAAGAAAGTAGCAAAGGATCTACCAAAAAACTAGAAAACAATTAACCAAATGGCAGTAGTAAGTCCATACCTATCAATAATTACCTTGAATGCAAATGGATTAAATTCTCCAATCAAAAGACAGAGTGGCTGAATGGATTTAAAAAAAATAAATAAAAACAGCCTACTACTGTTGTAGGCAGCCTACTATATGCTGCCTACAACAGACTCACTTCACCTGCAAGGACACACATAGACTGAAGGTGAAGTGATAGGAAAAGATATTCCATGCAAATGGCAACCAAAAGGAAGCAGAAGTAGCTATACTTACGTTAGCTAAAACAGACCTTAAGTAAAAAACTGTAAAAAGAGACAAAGAAAGTCATTATATAATAATAAGGGGTCAATTCAGCAAGAGGATATAACAATTATAAATATATATGCACCCAACATCAGAGCACCTAAATATATAAAGCAAATATTAACAGATCTGAAGAGAGAGATAGACTGCAATACAATAATAGTATTGTATTGTTCACTCTCAGCAACGGACAGATTATCTGTACAGAAAATCAATAAGAAAACATCAGACTCAAACTACACTGTAGATCAAATGGACCCCAGCTCGCAGGTACAGAACATTCCATCCAACGGCTGCTCATAAAAAATTCTCCCAAATAGATCTTATGTTAGGCCACAAACAAGTCTTAATAAATTTAAGAAGACCAAAATAATATCAAGTATCTTTTCTGACTACAATGTTATAAAACTAGAAATCAATAACAGGAAGAACTTTGAAAAATTTACAAATACATAAACATTAAACAACATGCTCCTGAGAAACCAATGGGCCAATGAAGAGACTAGAAGGAAAATAAAAAATTTCTTGAGACTAGCAAAAAATGGAAATACACCATGCCCAGACTTATGGGATACAATAAAAACAGTTCTAAGAGGGAAGTTTACAGCAATAAACACCTACATCAAAAAAGAAGAAAGATCTCAAATTAACAACCTAATGTTGCACCTCAAGAAACTAGAAAAACAAGAATCAATTAAGCCCAAAGTTAGTAGAAGCAAGGAAATAATAAAGATCAGAGCACAAAGAATTAGAGACAAGGAAAGGAATAGAAAAAAATCAACAAAACTAAGAGTCAGTTTTTTGAAAAAAAAAAATGACAAACCTTTAGCTAGGCTAACTAAGAAAAAAGAGAGAAGGCTCAAATTATTATAACAAAATCAGAAATAAAAGAGATATTATAATTGATACAACAGAAATACAAAAGATCATAAAAGACTATTATGAACAATTGTACACCAACAAATTAGATAACCTAGAAGAAATGGATAAATTCTTTGACACACATAACCTACCAAGACTGAATTATGAAGAAGTAGAAAATCTGAACAGACTAATAATGAGATTGAATCAGTAACAAAGTCTTCTAGTAAAGAAAAGCCCAGGACCTAATGGCTTCACTGCTGAATTCCATCAAATATTTAAAGAACTAATGCCAATTCTTCTCAAATTCTTCCAAAAAGTTGAAGAGGAAGGAACACTTCCAAACTCATTTTTTAAGGCTAGCATCACCCTGATATCAAAGCCAGACAAAGACAGAAAACCACAGGCCTATATCCCTGATGAACATAGATGAAAAAAACCCTCAACAAATTACTAACAACAGAATTAAAGACATTAAAAAGTATTCATCAAATCAAGTGGGTTCACTAACATATGGTAAATACTAAATCAACAAATATGCATATCACATTAACATAATGAAGGACAAAAACCATATGATCATTGCAATAGTTGCAGAAAAAGCGTCTGACAAAATGTAACATCCTTTCATGACAAAAATGCTCAAGAATTAGGTATAGAAGGAATGTACCTCAGTGTCATAAAGACCATATGTGACAAATCCACAGCTAACACCATACTAAACAGGGAAAGTTCAAAGCTTTTTCTCTAAGATTTTGAAAAAGACAAGCATGTTCACTCTGGCCACTTCTATTCAATATAGTACTGGAGGTCCCAGCCAGAGCAGTTAGACAAGAGAAAGTAAATAAATAAATAAAAGGCATCCAAATTAGAGAGAAAGTTAAATTGTCCCTGTTTACAGATGACATGATCATATATATAGAAAACCCTAAAGACTACACCAAAAAACTGTTAGAACTAATAAACAAATTTAGTAAAGTTGCAGGATACAAAATGAACATACAAAAACCAGTAGCATTTCTGTACCCCAAACTATCCGAAAAACAGATCAAGAAAACAATACCATTTACAACAGCTACCAAAAAATATTGCTTAGGAATAAATTTAACCAAAGAGGTGAAAGATCTCTACATTGAAAACAATAAAATGCTGATGAAAGAAATTGAGAAAGACGCAAATATATGGAAAGATCCAGGTTATGGATTGGGCAAATTAATATTGTTAAAATGTCTGCATTACTCAAAGTGATGTAGAGGTTCCAAGCAATCCCTATCACAATACCAATGACATTCTTCACAAAAATAGAAAAAACAGTCCTAAAGTTTGTATGGAGCCACAGAAGACCATGCATAGCCAAAAAAATTTTGAACAAAAAGAACAAAGCTCGTGGCACAACACTATCTGACTTCAAAATATACTACAAAGCTCTAGTAACCAAACAGTATGGTACGGGCATAAAAACAGACACATAGACCAATGGAACAAAACAGAGAGCCCAGAAATAAATCCACATGTTTATAACCAACCAATTTACAACAAAGGAGCCAAGAACACACAATGGGGGAAAGGACAGTCTTTTCAACAAATGCTATTAGGAAAACTGGACAGCCACATTCCAAGGATGAAATCAGACTCTTATCTCACCCCATAAACAAAAATCAACTCAAAATGAATTAAAGATTTAAATGTAAGACCCAAAACTATAAAACTACTAGAAGAAAACATAAGGGAAAGAAGCTCCATGACATTGGTCTAGGCAATGACTTTTTGGATATGATCCCAAAAGCAAAGTCAACACAAGTAAAAATAGACAAATGGGATTATATCAAACTAAAAACCTTCTGTACAATAAAGGAAATAATCAACAGAGTGAAGAGACAACCTACAAAATGGGATAAAATATTTGCAAAGTATACATCTGATAAGGGGTTAATATTCACAATATATAAGGAACTCAACTCAGTAGCAATAAAACAAATAACCCAATTAAAAACTGGGCAAAGGACCTGAATAGACATTTCACAAAAGAAGACATACAATTGGCCAACAGGTAAGTAAAAAAAAGTTCAACATCACTAATCCTCAGGAAAATGCAAATTAAAACCACAATGAGATGTCACCCCACACCTGTTAGATATCACCTCACCAAAGATAACAAGTGTTGGTGAGGATGTGGAGAAAAGGGAACTCTTACACACTGTTGGTGGGAATGTAAATTACTACAGCCATTATGGAAAACAATATGAATATTCCTCAAAAAGTTAAAATAGAACTATCACATGATCCAACAATCTCACTACTGGGTATATCCAAAGGAAATGAAATCAGTGTGTCAAAGAGATATCTGCACTTCCACATTTATTGCAGCATTGTTCACAATAGCCAAGATATAAAATGAATGTAAGTGTGTATCAGTGGATGGTTGGATAAAGAAAATGTGGCATAGATACACAATGGAACGATATTCAGCCTTTAAAAAGAAGGAAATTCTATCATTTGTCACAACATGGATGAACCCAGAGGATATTGCCTTGGTGGGGGAAAGGGTTGGGGAGATGTTAGTCAAAGGACACAACATTTCAGTTAGGTGAGAGGAGTAAGTTCAAGAGATCCATTGTACAACGTGGTAACTATAGTTAATAATGTACTGTATTCTTGATAAATGCTAAGAGAATGGATCTAAAGTGTTCTCACCACAAAAATGATAACTACGTGAAGTAATGCATTTGTTAATTTGATAGATTTAGTCATTTCACAGTGTATATATACTTCAAAATATCATGTTTTACACAGACAGAATTTTATCAATGTAAAAAATTAAATTAAATTTAAAAAATTTTAAATTGCCAATGATCCAAACTTTCCTAATAGAGACTCAATTTATCACAATAAGTCAGGCTTTTACCATGTGCATGGAACCAAATTTATCCAAATCAAAAGATATTTTGTATGTTGTTAATGTTTCTTATAATTTTTAAGAGCTTATGAATTTGTGCTACAAAGTTGAACAGATGTTCTTTATTTCTCCATGTAGGACAAACAGCTGAAGATAATTTCTGGTGTTTATTAGTACATCTTAAAGTGGTACCTTTTGGTCTAGACTGAATTCAGCTCCAGTCAGCTTTTCTTATTAGAGTTAGCTCAGGTCAGCTTTCTTTTGAGGCAATATTTAAGTCAGCACAAAGTGTGTGTGTTCTGGTCCTCAGTACACCCAGGTGATCCATGGAGCTCCTCTCTTCATCTTCCCTCTGAGTGTTTATGCTTGTTCCTATGCCCAATTTTTCTGCCCTCTTGGGGGATGCTGGTGAGGGAATTTTTACCATTCTCTGTGGTTTCCTGTCACTCACTGATCCCTAGAGGCTAAAGATGACTTATCTGATTTGTGGAAGAGGAACAAATGTTACTACTCATGGAGCACTTCCTTCCTCCCCTGCAGAAGCAGGCCAGGCAAACTCTTCAGCTGCCTCACCTGCAAGTGGGAGGTTGTATTAGGGTTCTCCAGAGAAACAGAACCAATAGGAGATCTATATCTATATCTATACGTATATGTGGGGAGTGTGTGTATATATATAATATTTATATATTTTTATATATATATATATATATATATAAACAAAGAGAGAGAGAGAGATTTATTATAAGGAATTGGCTTACACAACTATGAAGACTGAGAAGTCCCAAGGTGTGTAGTTCGCAAGCTGGAGACCCAGAAGAGCCAATGATGTAGTTCCAGTCTGAAAGTTGGCAGGCTCTAGACCCAAGAAAAGCTGATGCTTCAGTTTGACTCTAAAGGCAGGGAAAGTCTCCTGTTCCAGCTCAAAACAGCCAGACAGGAGTTCTCTCTGACTCACGGGAAGGTCAGCCTTTCTTTTCTATTTACACCTTCAACCAACTGTGAGGGCATTCACATTAGAAGGGGCAATCTGCTTCACTCCTTCTACTGAATCAAATCTCATCCAAAAATACTCTCACAGACACACCCAAAATAATGTTTGACCAAATATCTGGATACTCTGTGGCTCGGTCAAGTTGACACATAAAATTAACAGTTACAGAAGTTAAGTCAGTTCAGTTCAGGGAGGATATTGTGTAGGGAGCCTGTTTTCACATCCAGTACAAACCACTTGTTCTAATCCAGCTTCCCTAGCGAACCCCAAACTAAAGTAATGCGGCTAACACTTTACTTTTATCTTCTTATGACAACTATGCCTCTCAAGTTGATCAAAACCCATAGTGGAAAAGAGTTTGCTTAATTATCAAATCCCAACAAGCAGTTTTCTACAACAGTTACTGACAATTATTTTTCCTAATTTCTTTTGGGCCTTTCTTCCCACTCTCTGACTGCGGGACTCAAGGAGAGCCTTCCTATTCACTCTGATTTTCTGTTGATTTCCAGCCCACTTTGAAACTTCTCCAACCCTTCTTGGCCCAGTTCAAATCTAGCTACATTGTCTGCAATTAGCCTAGGCATAAACAGACACTGAAATAACTCAATGCCCATCTAGTCATGTTCCATCAGCCATCACCTTGCTTTCTGAACCTGAGGGAGTGGAACAAGAGACACTGGCCTTCCATTTGGTGATTTGATTTTCTGTACTAAAATGAGCCTGATACCACAAAATATCTCTGGCTTCAGACACTGAATACATTCCCATTTTCCCTCAAAACTTAAAAACAAACAAACAAAAATCTTAGAATAACTGATGTGCTACAATAAAAAAAAATACACATCATCCATTAAATATTCTTACCAAAAAGTTTTCATCTGAATTTATCAGTCAAGCTTCTAGACTTAACTTCCAGTTTGCAGGAAATAACAGGGAGTAACAGGGAAATAACAGTTTGCAGGAAATAAGAGGAACAAGCTAAATATTCCATGATGAAATAGATAAAACCAGAATCTAACAGACAGTCAGGCTGGACTTTTCAAAGAAACAAGGTCCTGAAAAACTAAAGAGACGTAACAACCAAACACCAGGAGTGAATTAAGCATGAAACCTAGTTCACTAAGGGGTGGGAGGAGGGCTGAGATTTTAGTATGAACTATAGTTTAATGATACTATGAAGCTATCATTAACTTCCTAAGGTAATATAATTATAAAAAGAAAGTCCTTATTCTTAGGAGAAGCATGCAGAAATATTTAGGGATGAAGTGTTATGAGGCTTACAAATTACATTCGAACTTCACACCAAAAAAATACATAAAGATCAAGCAAATATGGCAAAATGTTAGTTAGCAATTGTTGAATCTATATACAGGATATATGGGTGTTCACTACACTATTCCTTAAAGTTTTGTATGTTTGAAATTTATCATAATAAAAAGTTGAGCAAAAAAAAATACTCAGAAGGAGCCCAGTTTTTGTCTGAATGTTCTAGCCACCTGCATAAAAATACATGGAGCTGCCACTCTCTAGCCTTTGTGAGCTTCCCACAGTTGCTCACTGCCCTGCCTGCTGGGCTCCCAGCACATCTCTTCTTCTTCCCGACCCTGATGTGATCCTGCCCCATGCACAAGGAGCTGTTGGCACATCTGTCTCCTAAACCTATCTCTAGTCCTCTTCCGTGTGGAGACTCTCACTCATCTTTGATTCTCCCAGAGCTTTGTCCATCGTCAGAGGTGCTCAGGATATAGCTGTGGGATGAGTCAACAGTGCTTCTCCTTTCTTCCAGTATCTTAACACGTTAGCTGCCATGTGACTTGTATTTTACAAATGCTAATTTTGACCCCGGGGCCTCATGAAGCACATGTAACTCACACGTCCTTATTGTTACAATTGAATTCAATGCATATAACTCATGCACACAAAACAATAAAAAATAACAAATTTTTCATTAAATTAGAAAGGATCATTTTGTTTTCAAAGTTTTCATTCTATTTTAGTAATAAAACACCACGGCCCCAAGGAAAACAATTTTTTTTCTAGTGTGGCAGTGAATGTGTTAAAATGCCACCTTGGAGCAAGAACAGTGGCTCATTAAAACATGGTACTATAAATTTGGCCCCTGTCCAAAACTTTTTTAAAGGAAATTTATAAAAATCCTCTTTATCTCACAACTAACCCAACATTCCACTCAGATAGTTGCCACCTCCATCCTAATTTCTGGGACCACCTGGGAAACTGAGAAAGCAGAGCACAGAGCCTGCTGGGAAGCACCACGATCCATGTATTATGTTCCCCCCAGCCTCTTAAATTGGACCGTGATATCCACAAACCAACCCCAGAGCAGTATTTCCCACGGTGCAGTCTCTATTGAAAATTACACATAGCTCAGCCCCTTACTCAGTGATTCTGACTCAGTTGGGATTCTGATGTGACATCAGGTTTGAGAACCACCGCCCCAGCCAGCAAACATTGTTCTGGGTGACCAGTCATGCACAACACCCCCACCCCACACACACTCACACAGAGTTTCCTTCTGATTTCGTTCTGCTGTTTCCTGCCCCTGGCACCAGCGTCCTTTCCTGCCTCAATTGTGAAATCTACCCCTGCACCAGTGGGTTTGGGGCATCCTCCTATCTGCCCTCTGGCTTATTGGACCTCAGGCATATCTATGTATTTGGTGGCTTTTCTTGTTCCTCTGTTCTTCCCCCAGGGCTTGGAAACGCCCCACTCCAGCCTTCCTAGCTCTCTAAGGCGGCACAGGTCCGAAACCCCCTTCCTTACCCCAGGGAGAGGAAGGCATTCAGACAGAGCTCACTAATGGCCTTACCAAAACGCTGGTGCCAAAGCACAGGACTGTGCGTGGTCTGAGGAAGCAGGGGGTGGAGAGCGGCCTCCTGCTGCTTTGTATGAGGCCCAAACCCCCTCACTCTTTAGTAGCTTAAGCACAATCCCAGTTTAATTTTTTTTCATTACACAGGCAACACATGAATGTAATTTTGCTGTAAGAGAACTTAGAACAAACAGATAAGCTAAAGCTATAATGCCCCGCTCCCAGGCTTCTCCCCAGAAGTGACTGATAACAAATCAGTTTGGTGTACATTTTTCCTCATCTTTTTGCATTTACATGTATCAAGTTAAGTAAGTAGTTCTCAAAGGTAAGTGGACGATTTTGCCCCTCAGAGGATATCTGGCAATGTCTGGAGACGTTTTTGGTTGTTGCAACTTGGAAGTGATGCTAGCGCTAGCAGGTAGAGGCCAGGGATGCTGCCAAACATCCTACATCCACAGGACAGCTCCCACAACGAAGAGTTACATGGCCCAAAATGTTAACAGTGCCGTCGATGGGAAACCCTAAGTTAACCTAAATGAAACTGCCAATGACTGACCAATTCTGACCTTTAAAAAGGCCATTTTCTATGGTACAACTTAATATATTTGTACACATGTGGAAACATATAGTTTGTTTGTGGCTGTTTTACATAAATGTATTATACTGTATGTCGGATTCTACAACTTCCTTTTTCTCTTTAACAGTATGCCTAGAAGATTCTCCATGGCAGGAGCCAGAGCTCCAGCCGATTCTCTTCCAGCTTCTGCACGATATTCTTGCTGAGAAGGCCACCTGTGGTCCTTTCGTCACTCCCTTTTGGAGGGATGCTGGTCTTTCCAGGTCTTTACCATTACACACCACGCTGCAATGAGCAGCCTGACCTGCTCCCTTCTCTCACGCTGGGCAGGTCCCAGGACGTCTGAAGATAGGGGACACTGAGGGCCAGAGGGCAAGGGGCTGGTGACGGAGAAAGAACAGCCTGGACTTTGAGGGGAGACAGAGACTCCCACTCTCCCCAGCATGCTGCTTCCTCGCTTGGTCCTCCTCAGGCGCCGGTTGCCACCAGCTCATGGAACTGCCTGTTACCCGGCATGGCAGAGGCCATTTCGTTCCATGGGTATTCACAACAGAGCCGTGTGAGTTAGACTTTCCACCCTGCTATTCTCGTGGGGTGAGTAAAGGACTCAGGGAGTGATTTACGTCACTTGCCTGCCATGGAGGCCTCTCCCAGAGCTGCTGGAAGTTTCTGTCACACCTCTTTGAAACCTACTCAAATGTCAACATATCACTCAGCAAAACAACACCCCCCTCCATTTTCTAAGCATGCAGTCTTGTTATATCCAAAGAACCAGAGCCAGAAGAAACCTTTGCTTTTCCACAAATGGTTTAAGGGCTTTAATTATCATGGAAAACTGCATGCAGACTATTCTGAGACAAAAAGACACCCCTCCCCACATGTTCTGAGAGAATAGCATATTGTCATCTGAAAGAGTAATTTATTTCCACATAATTGGCTCTATAAAGGGCATCTTCGGAGTCTAATTCTCTAAATAACTTGGGGCCTACGGTGGCTGTGCTGACCCCACGGGGAAAGGAGAGCTGTAATTAATCGACTCATCTATGATGAATGCATTTCCAGCTTTCCTTTGCTGCCACATTTCAAGGAGAAAAATTGCCCAGCCCTGTGACTCTATTTCCAAGGATCTAATTCATTTAAAATAAATAAAGAAGTCTGGATAACAAGAAAGAAGGTTGTTAATGGAAGACCCCTGAGGCCACACCTCTCCTCTGTGCCCCTGTCCATCTCAGAAGTCCTTTTGAGAAAAGGACTTTGCTTGGCTCTCAGCAGTAAGGTCCTTGACACACTAGTATATGCCTGCTTTTTAATTTGTTTGTTTGTTTGTTTGTTTCCTGGTTTATTGAACCACTATGGTACCTAACATAGGTAGGTAGGTAAATAGACAGGAATAGAGAAGGGAGGGAGGGAGGAAGGGAAAGAGGCGGAAAAGAAGACCTGTATACGCATTTCAGGTGGCGCCTACCTCTCTACATAGTGTCAAGGCTACCTAGGATCACACCCGACCAATCTGTTTTTAGTGAGGAAAGACTATGATGCAACACAAGTTGCCAACATTTTTTTCTGGTTATTCATGGTGTTTTGTAAACATTCTGTTGTGTCTTTTTAATTGTTCTCCTTTGAGCTCAAATTCATGGAAAAGAGTAACTCAGTAATTTGGGAACCCAAATATAGGTCTTCATTCATCCAGCACCATCTTTTAAAGCAAGGCCAGATACCAGGCACTCTCTCATTTTCTGTTTTCCCCTGTTTCTCCACCAAAACCAAGTTGCCCTGTGTGCCCAATTCTCTCAGGCTTGTTAGATAATCAAATCCATATTTAGAAAATTGTGCTGCCCACACCTCCCATAGATGATTTATATTCGCCAGTTGCAAGTTATATTATTTCAAGGAGGTAACATATTAGTGTCCTTAATGGGGTGCCCTGATAAATCCCCTAAATACTGTGTTATTTTATTTCTAAAGTCATCATTGTACTCCCCTCCCAACCCTGATATTCTCAGGTCCTTGATAGCTGGGTTGGACTGTTAGCTTTTATGACTTCCTTACACATCCTGAGCAATCCCAGTGTGGTCACTGGATCCCCAGAAACAGCAGATGGGGTGTGCAAAGCTCACAGTTAGAATTCCTAAATATTCAGGATCTCCTGAAACAATGGCAACTTTGGAATGAACAGCAGTTCATGCCTCGGTTCATGCTTACAGTAACCAGTGAGGAAAATGTCAACGGGAAGGTTAGTCACAACCTGCTTTAAGAAGTTTATTTAGACGGATTATTATTTACATTTTACAGATGAGAAAACTGGGGGTCAGGAGTAAGCATCTACTTTCGCAAAATCCCATCAATGACACAAATTCATAGCTCATTGGCCACCAAATTTGTAATTCTTTTTTGTCATCTCTCTACAGCCAAAGCTTGCAAATCCAGACTGCACACAAGAATCACCTAGGGAGCTTTCAACAAATATAAATTCCCAAGAGAGTCTGATTTAGTTAGTCTGGAGTAGAGCCCAGGCATCGGTATGAGTTGAATGACTCCCGATGGTTATCATGGTTAGCCAGGGTTGAGAACCACCAGTCTACAAGCAGCTTTGGCCCCCTGCTACCATGAATGGTCAGGAGTGCTGTGTATTCTCTCTTCTCTGTCTCTCCTGGGGCCTGTCCTCTCAAGTTCCTTTTGACGATTCCTTCTATGAAGGCTTTCCAAAATCACCTTCTCAAGATTCTTTCCAATTAATAAATTTGAGCTTTTTAGCAGGGAATGAGGGGGCAGTGAGAGGACTGTGAACAAAAGGAAATTTTGCATTATTAATTATTACTGTAAATTTATTTAGCACCCACAGTGTGCTGGAATAAAGGATTTCAAGATTGTCTTATCTGGTTTTCAGCTGCTATGAGCACAGTTAGTCATGTGGTTTTATATTCCTCTGTTTAACTGCCTGTGAAGTTAATAGGTAGATGCAATGCTGGAGTTGGGCTGGTTCTGAAGAAAAGAGCAATTGTGGTCTTTAAGACTGCAAAATTCCAATTAAGTATCACTTTCCCCTGCTGCTAGATGTTAATGACACCACACTAACATCCAGGACAATCGCCATCCCCCTTTTACTGAAATCACACAAGGTCAGCAATTAAACAGAAACTGTGAGAATTTTAATGCAATCCCCTGGCTTTTAGTTGTCAAACAAAATGCTGTAAGAGGGAGGGGGTGATGAGGGCCAGATAATAAATCAAAAAAGAAATATGTGCCATTATTCTGTTTTCTTTTTCAAAGGAGAAGTATACAAGGTCACCAGAACAGATTACACAGATATTTTCCCCAAAGATGTGTCTTTTGGGATCCACTGCCCCAGCCTCTGTGCCCCTCCACGTGTTCTCCACTGTAATTAAGATATATGTGCTTTTCTGGGCTTTGGGAGTTGCTGACAGCTCAGCTGCCAACCAAGTGTAAATTGCCAAAGGCAGATGCTCAATGTTAGATGGTGCCCCAGGCAATGTGAGGCTGTGCAGCCGCACCTGGGACCTAGGCAGACTACAAAGCAGGGTGTTAGACAGTTTCAAGACACATAAAAATTGGCATTTGATTTAGAGTGCCACCTTTCCTTTAAAAGATGAGGATAAAAGGGTCTTCCCAAGACTGAGCAACTTCATTTACCTCTTGCCCCACCAGGCCCTAGTAGTCAAACCCCCAAACCTCTTCACAGAACTCTTTCCTCCTCAGACTGACTTAAAATGGACCTGATTCCTTTTCTGCTCCAAAACATAGGTCTGACTTCTTAAGTTTTGAGTAAAAGAAAACAAGGTGACTGTGATGGGCTGAATTGTGTGCCCCTAAAATCCATGTGTTGAAGCCCTAGCCCCCAGTACCTCGGAATGTGGCTGTATTTGGAGATAGGGCCTTTAAAGAGATGATTACATTAAAATGAGGCCATTAGAGTGGGTCCTAATCCAATCTGATTGATGTCCTTATAAAAGGAAGAAATGTGAACATACCAAAGAGACACCAGGGATGTGGACACACAGAAAAAAGACCATGTGAGGACACAGCAGGAAGCTGGTTGTCTGCAAACCCAGGAGAGGCACCTCAGGAGAAGCCAACCCTACTCACACCTTGATCTTGGGCTTCCAGCCTCCGAAACTGTGAGAAAATAAACTTCTGTTGTTTAAGCCACCCAGTTTGTGATATTTTATCATGGCAGCCCTAGCAAACTAATACAGTGGCCCCCACATTGATGTAATTGAATGTTGTACTGACATGTAAACCTGAGAACATTAGTATTTTTTGTTGTTGAGGAAGACTGAGTGAGTACTCTCCACCAGGCCACTGTGTACTATGCAGGCAGCATCAGGCTTTAGCATCCAAGCTAAAAGAAACTTCAAAAGAGTGCTGGCTGTGAGGAGAGCTGGTGTTCCCACAGTGACCTCTTGAGACACACCTGTTCATAAATATAGTAAGGAACCTCAGCCAGCTTTGGAAAGTGTTCTTGGGCATTTGCCAGACCTTGAAGGATTCAAACTCAATCACAAAAGTGACAGCTATTTCACAGGCCAGGACAATGCTCCATCTGGGCTAGTAGGGGGCTGAGAAGGTGTTTTGTAATCCTCACTTCAAGAGTGGTTAAAAGTGAGATATAGCTGATCATTTCTGACAATGTTGAGACCAAGTACCCTCAGAAGAGTCTGTTGTCATCCCTGGAAGTCAAGAGTAGCTTGAGGTGTGAGCAGCTGCAGGCAGCGTTGTGAAGGACCCCCAGCATGCACGAGCATGACCGGGGACCCGAAGGAGGAATCTCCCAGAGACCTGTCACACACGAGCCCATCCAGATCCTGCCTCCAGAGGGGTCCCTCATCTCAGACCCTAAAGTCATTTCTGCAACACTAAAATTTTCTTATAAAACTTTATTATCTGGTAGGGTCAAGCCAGGAGTGATAGGAGGCGCCGTCTGACTCAAATTTGTCCAGTGCCAGGGTAGAGATGAGGAGGGAGTGGTGGGGGAGGAGGGGGAGGGTCCTACATCAGCTCACCAGATAGTCTTCACCACATTTAATCTCTCAGTGTATTGCTTCATCAGATTTGCACAAAAGCTCCCTGCTTCCCAGAGTGACTTTTGTTGGTGCTATAAGTGACAAGACCAAGAATTCACCAGGTTCACAGCTGGGCCAGAGTTCTGCCCGTCATAGTCCATTCAGGATGCTATAACAAAATACCATAAACTGGGAAGCTTAATAAACAAAGACATTTGTTGCACACAGTTCTGGAGCCCGGGAAGTTCAAGATCAAGGCACTGGAAGATTCAGTAGCTGGTGAGGACCCACTTCCTCGTTCACAGATGGTGCCTTCTTGCTGTGTCCTCACATGGCAGGAGGTGCAACAAGCTTCCTTGGGCCTCTTTTATAAGGGCACTAATCGCATTCATAAGGGCTTAGCCCTTGTAGGGCTCCCAAAAGCCCTCATCTTCTAATGCCATCACCCTACGTTAGGATTTCAACATATGAATTTTGAGGGGACACAACATTCAGACCAAAGCACTGCCATTAACAATCCCATGTAGGTCTCTTATGTAAGTTATTTACTCTGAAAAGTGACTCCTTTTCAATTTAAACAACTTCACAAACAACTTCAATTTAAACAACTTTTACTGCTTAAAATATCCTGCAGTAAATTACACTAAAACATAAGCTGGCCTCACTTTGTGCTATAATTTCTCTTTTCATTTTTCCTTGGATTCCCATTTTAGCTTTAAATATTATTATTTGTAGTTTTGGTCAATCTTCAATTTATCATCACTTCTAAACTTCAGTTTTCAGTTTCTGCACTCCACATTACTGCCTACTCTGGACACAAGAGGAAAGTGAACCTTTGAATACACCAAAAAGGTCCAATTTAAAGAGTCCTTGTAGATCACCTTAAAAGGTCATTTTGTGCTGTGCCTATTCACAGAAGTATATGTGCCCTATTTTGCAGACTTTGAAAGTTGGCTTTTCTGTATGCAAGTTTTCCTTAAAGTGGGAACTTCTTTGTATTCTTTTCCAAGAAGAAAAATGCTTCCTTCTTTAGCCATTTCAGAAGTCAGTTTTTCTAAGTACACTTCATTTTGGGGAAGCACCTAAATTCTTTGAAAAATGTTTTTACTGGTTAACCATTTCTTTCTGATGCATGTTCTCTTTGTTTGCTTGTTTGGTGCCACAGGGTGATACCTTGATTCTCTACTACTTAACACTTTATCACTACTGCCATATAGTCGGGCAGCAAGGAGAAAACTATGGCTGCAAACTGTCATGCAACCATATCCCATCACCCACTTGATCTGATTTACTCTTATCTCACTTTGCAAGGATGGCTTCTCCTAGTAGACTTGTCCTCAGTTTCTAAAACTCTCTGTCCTTTGTTTGATCTTCCCAACAATCCATCTTCCTACTCCAGCCAAAGCTGCATCATCCATTACAGACCTTGTCAGTTTAACCAGACATATACATAATTTTTTAAAATTTCCTAGACTTTATCATGTTAGTAGGAACAGCTATCCTATTTATCTGAGATATATAAAATCTTTACTCTGCTTTTCCTAAACACTTCCCAGCTGTGATAATTCAGGTAAATTGTAAGGTTTATCTCACTTGAGCATTGGCATAAAAAACCAGTGGGAGAAGTACCATTATGGTCATTCTCTATGAAGTAACTGGGGGCTTAAAAAAGAGAATTCACTTTCCCAGGGTAGTGAAGCCAGAATTCAAATCCAGGCAGTGATACCAAAGCCTGCATCCTTAATCTCTAGCTTGGATATCATGATTGGGGAGAGCAGGGATGTCTAAGTGACTAGATCAACCAACTATTGATGTAAGCTTAGGGATTGTTCAAACACCCAACACAACATCTACTCAAGGTGACCCAAGGGAGGCATGACTGAATAGTAATTGGACAAAGAAGCTGACACTCGGTAATTACATTGTGCTCTGGAAAGAAAGAATATGCTGACAAAAAGTGGGTTGTTACATATGCTTGCTATCAATAAAAAGAAAGTCCCAAAGAAAAACCATCAGTGTGTAGCCAGTGCTATCCAGAAGAGAGATGCCCAGGCCCATCTCCACACGTTTATGATCGTGAGTGTGGCAGACAGATGCCCCCACACTGGCCTGGGAGCAGCACTTCACACCAGGCCTGACCACCCAGGACATCCCAGAGACAGGCAGCGCTGCTCCCGGGAGTCCTTAGGAAATCAAAGCCAGGAGGAGCTGGGTGAGTAGAGCAGGTGTTGGGAAAAGCACTTGACATGTATTATCTCACTTAATCATTTCATAAACCCTATGAAGTACTATTATCCCCAAACTGGGGTGTAATTGCCTAAGTTCACACAGATAAGAAATAGCAGAAATTCTGTGCATGAAGTAAACGTACTTTTTTTAATGCCTGTCTATCTGCAGGCACAGAAATGGAGAACCCTGTGCCCTCAATCTGCTGATTTGAGAGAATCCTGCAGTATCTGAGAAACAGCTTAGGGCTCTGTGCTCAGTTCTGTGGGAGATCAATGTGGAGACTGTCTCCAGAGAAAGCCAGAGACGTTCACGTCCCACAAACAGGAGACTTACCATAAAGGACAGCTTGACTTGAATCACCCTTGTTCTGATCTAGAGCTTTCTCTAGGTCACCTGGGGAGCTTTAGAAAACACTGAGAAATGCTGAGAACATCACCTCCCCTGGAGATCTAATTTAATTAGCCCAGGGTGCAGCCAGAGCCTGGGGCATGTTTTCGAGCTCCCCAGTGGTTCTAATGTGCAGCCACAGATGAGAAACACAAGGAATCTTTCTGATTCCTTGATCAAGTTCAAGATTGGCCTCTATAAACTGAGAGAGAATGTCCTCAGTTAAGGAGCTCCAGCAGCTGACAGGGGGAAAGAGGCGGTGGGGCAGGGAGCTAAGCTGGTCAAGAATAAAGGTTCCATATTCCAGAGCTCTTCTTTTCCTTCCTTCTAAAGGCAAACTCTACAGCCTTTGGGGAAGGAGACTTGGCCATATGTATCAAGAGCCTTAACAATACCTAAAACTTTTATATATGCATAGAATAAGAGGTATGGAAGGATATGCACCAAATTAACAGTGGTTTTCTCTGGATGGTAGGATTTCAGCTGAATTGTCTTCCTCTGTTTTCATATATCTATGTTTTCTATCTTTTACACAATGAATATGTATTGCTTTGGGAGGGGAGATGAAATGTTAAAATAGTGTTTTGTTAAAAGTTTTGCATCCTTGACAGGACTTTAACACTGATATATTTTCCACCATTTTGTCACCACCACTCCAATTTTGCTTTCTTAGGCTCATAAGTCATATGCAACCAGACCTGACTGCACACTGATGCCCTACAGAATGGAGCACAGAGCCCTGAGCTGTTTCTCAGATACTACAGGATTCTCTCAAACAAGCAGATTTGGGGGTATAGAATTCTCCATTGCTCTGCCTACAGACACATATGAAAAAAATTTCAGCACATAAAATGCCTCATTCAATAGGACTACTTCATTCAGAAGGTCAAGCATTCACGAAGAGCATGGACTCTGAAGTCAGAGGTCTGGCTTGAACCCAAGCGTGTGAACTGGGACAAGTTAATGATACTTTCTGTGCCTCAGTTCTCTAAATGTAAAGTGAGGTTGAGAAGAAAAGCCACCCCGGGGAACAGGAACGAGTCGTGTTGAGTTTAATGGGCTTTAGCCCTTGTTCTGCCACTTGAGAGCTGCGTGACCTGGGACACACCTCAACCTCTCTGAGCTTCAGCTTCCTCACCAATAAAAGTAGGATGACAATAATAAACCTGCCCCTTTCGCTTCTTAGCGTAAGGACCAACTAAGACAGTGTGAGAGAACTCTAAAGGGCTGTGCAGACATCGCTTATTATTTTTACAAGCTTCTATTTCATTCTGTCATGACTGATCACTTCATCCCCCAGGACTGTGTGGAAGCCAAGAGTAGGGTTGTGCTGTCTGTATTTATAGGGAAGCAAAGAGGCCCAGAGCCTTCAAATACCCTCATCACTGTCAAAACAAAGGAGTGACTCTGGCAGCATTTCAGCCCTATGATGTGTGCTGAGCCTTGGGACCCTGGCAAGGTACAGCCATCAGTCACACACCTGAGGTGACTGCCGAACTTTGTGGCTTATAAATAGAAACCCACACAACTCTGCCCAGATGACTGTGCTGTCATAGTGGGCATGGATATAACTCTGCAACCCTTCAGAGTTTTAAAATGTCATATTTCTACAGCTCTCTAAATCAAATCGAAATTGCTATGAACATTCACCCACCAGGCACCAGAAGGAAACTCAATCTCTGTCACTATAGCGACACTCTAGTCCCCTCCATGGGGTCTTATAAGATTCCTCATCCAGCAGGATGTCCAATGGAAGGCCATGGGCCTCAGTCCAAAGTGACTTCTGCTGCCTGAAGCTGCAATCAACTCTAGACCAGCTTTGAGCTGGATTCTGTTCTAGGTGGACTCAGAGAGCGCCCCCTGGCCTGGGTGTTGTGGCACATGAGACCATGGAGTTACCATCAAAAACAAACTTTGTTGTTTTCTAAAAACAGCTGTGCAGGAAGGCAAAAACATAGGGAATCCTCCCAGCCAGACCATACCCAGTTCCTCAACTCAGCAGAATTATGTCTGTGCATCCTGTGCAAAATTTCTCTTCTATCCTGGTAGCGACCTAATACCTTATGAAGAATTACCTTGTGGTCAGCAGGGGAGAGGGCTCGGCCACTCAGGCGGGAGGAGGGGGACTCGTAACACTCAGGAAGGGGAGGAGCTGCCTTCTGGTTGTACCTCAGCAACCTGTAAAAGGGCTGTTTGGAGAGGATACCAATGGCATACATTTGAAAGGGGGCCTAGCATTTGTCCAGTAAGATGTTCAGAATCCACCATTTTATTGAAATAATTTTTCTCTGTCAATTTATGTAACATGAGGTTTTGCCTGTTTGGGGGTTAGGGAGAGAGGGCCATCATCACAAAGCAAACAAAATTCCCCTAAGGACAGTTCCTAATAGGGAATTTTGTAATTTCCCCAGGTTCAGACAATCATAATTAAATTGTTCCAAATGGAGAATTATGTGTCAGCTTCCTAACCGTCTCCATGACTTGCTTTCCCATCAGCCATCTTCCCCAAATAGCTATAAATCAGACTGTCACTCCCCTACTTAAAACTCTCCAACATCCTTCTATATGGTTAGAATAAAATCCAAATCCCTCCCAGGAGACCCTGTTACTTCTCCAAGTCAATTTCCTACTGTTTCTTTCCCCGACCCCATTCACTTGAGGGGTGGGGAACCTGTGGGCCTTGGGGCCACACGTGGCCTTCTGGATCCTTGAGTGCAGCCTTCTGACTGAATCCAAATTTTACAGAACAAATCTTTTTAAAGGGATTAAAAAGATTATTTTAAAGGGGGCCTTTGTATTTGCTGTTTCCTCTGCCTGAAATGCTTCCCCATAGATAGCCGCAGAGTTTCTACTTTACTTTAGTCAAGTCTTTACTGAGATGTGACCTTCTCAGTGAGGACTTCCCTCACCACCCTGTCTAAAATATCACCCAATACCACGCACAAACACAAAACACACACACACTCACACACACGCACACACGCATTTCCTAACCCCTTCCCTGGCTTTATTTTTCTGCATGGGGCTTTTCACTGACTACCATACTATATATTTTACTTATTAATCTTGTTCATTGTTTGTTTTGTTCACTATTGTATTCTCAGTACCTACCACCTAGCATATTATTCAACAAATATTTATTGAATGAATAAATTATTCTTTTGACTACCTCCTCATCTTTCAGGTCTCAACTCAAATGTCACCTCTTCTAAGAGGTCTTCCCAACCATGTCTAGTTAAAGCAGATGACTAACCTACACATATATACTGTTTCATATTCTTTATAGCACTTACTAGTACCTGGATTATATTACTTGTTTGCTTATAGATTTATAGTCTGTAACCCCACCCTCAAATGAGAGATTCTTGAAGACAGGGACTCTCTCCCTCTTATTTAGTGCCTTATCTTTGACACTCAGAATAACTCTTGGCATGTTGGAATGCTTAAAAAATATGTGATGAATGAATGAATGGCCAAAAGGAAAAGGCCTGAATAGCTAAACAAAATGGCCTTCTGAATAAAGTTGTTGGATATAACCCAATAAATTTTTAGGGGGATTAAGTTGCCCATTCACATTTCAGTTACATTCATAGCAAATTTACAAATTAGGAAACTGAAGACTCCGCTCCGTAGGCTACCTTTGCTTAATAAGTAAATTGAGGTAATTGGACTAGATATAGGATGTCAGGACCTTCTGATTTAAACAAAAATTTACAACCTTCAGGGACCTTGTATTCCAACAAAGAAGATAGATAGCAAATAATCGCCAATGTGGTAGATATTTGCACAAGGCTCATAAGCAAATAACATAGGGTGCAACCAGTCTGGGGTGCAGGTAGGGTTGTGGAATACTTCCCTTGGAAAGAGATATTTTAAATATTTGTGTCAAGACCTGAAGTAGCTGGGAAAGGGGAATCAAGGAAGAGGGGTGGGGAGAGACCATTCCCAGCAGAAGTGGCAGTGTGCACAAAGCCCCAGGGTGGGAGAGGGCCTACCATATTAGATCCAGGGGGCAGCAGGTACAACAGGAGGGGTAGGCAGGGCTGGATCATGCAAGGCCTTGCTGGGTATGGCAAAAATTTGGGGTATTATCCAAGGGGCAATGGGAATCCTCTAGAGGGATTTAAATAGGGGAGTGTCATTAAAAGATTACCTACCTGCAGGAGAGAGAGAGAATGGATGGGAAGGTGACACTGAGGTCAACAGAGCAGTTAGGAGGGAACAACCCCAGGTCACAACAATGGGATGGAGAGAAGCAGGGGACTTCAAGAGATACGTAGAAAGAAGAATGAACAGGACTTGGTGATTGACAGTCTATAGCAGGTAAAGGGGCCAAAGGGGCCAAAGAAGACTTGACATTACTTCTTTGTGCAACATGGCAGATGTTTTTATTTACTGAGATCAGATACTGAGAGAAGAAACAGACTTGAAAGAACATACGGTGGACTCTATTTGGTCCAGGTTTGTAAGGCATCCAAGTAGAGAAGCCAAATATTAATAGATAGTTGATAAACAGGGCCAAAGAGCAGAATAAAAATTTGGGCTCTATTGTTTCCTAGATGGCAAGATTCATAATAGATTCTAGAAAACTCTAAGAGCCAATATTAACCCTGCAGTCAGAAACTTGACCTTTTGTTCTAGGTAGGGCGTGCCATAAGCTTTCCCAAAATCAAAGAGACTTAAGGGCACTAACAAGTCATTCCGTGTGCCTAATGCCAACCAGTGATCTAGCCTGGGTTCTCTAACAGTAGAAAATGCCTTACTAAACCAAAGACCCACAGATCACTTGGAAATTGAATTATAGCAGCTTCTATTTATTGAATCAATGCTACATAACAAGCCGTGCATGTTTTTGCATTTGTAAGTGGGTACAATCATTATGAGTAGTTGTTGATATAGCCCTCAGTTCATATTACCTGTCTCACTGTTGTTGTTACGTGTGATCTCACGCAATCCTCAAAATAACTCTAGGAGCCAGGCATGATGATCATCCCCACTTTACACATAAAGTAACTAAGTTTTAGAAATATGGACGACTCACGCAAGATCACTCAACAAGGGAGTGCAAATATGATGATGCAAACCAGACCTGTCTGACTCCAAAGCCCTCCTCCTAATCTCTAGGCAACAAGCTATCAGAAGGTAACCTAACAGATGGGCTTTCCTTTCCCTGAGGTTTAGGAAACAAGTTCTAAGGTTTAATCACTCTGTTAAGTCTCCAATTATCCTGTTCATACTGTCATCTCATACTAAGAAATGAGGCCTGGAAACATGCTGTTAGCAGAAAAAAGTCTACTTTACAGTTAGAGAATGGAATTGCCAAAAATAGAACTTCTCCAGCCCACTACAGCATATGGTCCTAGGGAGCCCAAGGCCAAAAACAAGTCTGTATTGCTTATTTTTCAAACCTTCCCACACCTAGGGGCACTGTGGGTCAACAGACAACATTCTCAGTAACTTAATGCAGCAATGGGACAGTGTCACTTCCTTGGTATGTGATCTTGGGCAAGTGACTTAATTTAAACTTTAGTTTTCTCATGCGTTCAATGTTCAATGGGATTAATGGTGGTATTACTTCATTTCAATAATGGTTAATCATTACTCGCAGCTTAATACAGACCAGGCACTGCTCTAAACACATTACATATATTAATTCATTTTATCCTTTCTGTGACCCAGAGGATGGGCTGAGTAGGACCTATTATTATATTCACTTTACAGATGAGTAAATGAGGGACAGAAGTTGAGTAACTGGCCCAAGTTCAAACAGCTAGTAATGACAGAACTAAGACTCGAACCCAAGAATGACTCAACACCAAACCATACAGTTTATTCATGCTGTGAGGATTAAATGTGATGATGTATATAAAGCATTTTAGCACAGTACCCTGCACATAGCAAGTGCTTAGTTAACACTATGCCATTATTTTTATTATAATTATCATTATTTAAAAACTGAAGTAGAAAATGGCACTTAAAACTGAGGTAGAACAGCACAACTCCAAAGAGTAGACTTCTAATCTTTTTAGAATTTTTCTGGTAAAAAAAAAAGAAACACTATTTACAAGACAGGATCTTAAAACCCATCCTAGAGGAATGGCACCTTTCTAAGTATCCCATTTACTCTCGTTCAGTAAATGCTAAGGGAGCTAAATGGCACTGCAGACCGACTGCTGAGGGAATCCCCCGAAACCATTTGGAACACAGCCCTCAGGGGATCGTCAGCACACTCATCCCTGCAGTCTCTGGCTCCCTCCCGGACATGCTTGAGAAATTGCCACATTTTTTTTAAAGTAGGAGAAAATAAAACTAATTAGAAAAACCTTATGCTGCAATGCAAAGCCTACTTTTAATACTAAACTCAGTCAGAAGAGGTAAGGCAGGACTGTGAGACTGTGAGTGGAGGCTTTGATGTTCTTCCCACAGCAGAACATCAAAACATATAATCTTCAAAACATAATGACACCATCCCAGAGGGGCCTTCCCTGACAACCTCATTTAAAGCAGGTCCCCAACTTGTCCCGTTTTTCTCCACCCTATAAGCAATCCCCAATTATCTCATATAACTTGTTTGTTTCTTGTCTACTCCCCCACACACCACACACATCCCTCTGTAGAAAAGCAAGTGCCTTAGTCAGTTCAGGCTGCTATAAAAAAATACCATAGACTGAGTGGTTTATAGACAACAGAAATTTATTTCTCATGGTTCTGGAGGATGGGAAGTCCAAGATCAAGGTACCAGCAGACTCGATGTCTGAAGAGAGCTCAATTCCCAGTTCCTAGTTGGCTGTCTTCTCACTGTGTCCTTCTGTGGCAGAAGGGGTAAGGTAACTCTCCAGGGTCTTTTCTATAAGGGCACTAATCACCTCAGGGGCCAGTCTCAATACCATCCAGTCACCTCCAGGGTCTCCTTTATAAGGGCACTGATCACTACCCACCTCCTAATACCATCACATTGGGGGTTAGTATTTCAACATATGTATTTGGGGGTGGAGGGGACGCAAACATTCAGTCTATAGCAGCAAGGGTTCTATCATGTTCACCAACATATCCCCAACACCTAGTAGATATTTTCAATAAATATTTGTTGTAAAAAAGAGATAGAAATTCCAATCTCTATTCAAATCTTTGAAAAACATTTAAAGATGTCCAAATGCACAATCCATAGCAATCACTACGAAATACCCTTTCTTCTCCTACTCTCTAGCATAGTGCAGTCCAATAGAAATATACTGCCAGCTGCCTATATAGTTTTACATTTTCCAGTAGCCACATTTTAAAAAGTAAAAGTGAACAAAATTAATAATTTATTTAATTTAACCTAATATATCCAAAATATTATCAATATTTAATCAATATCTTAAAGTTATTAATAAGGAGATCATCTATGTTCTTTTTTTTTGTATTAAGTCTTCAAAACCCAATGTATATTTTATCCTCACAGCATATCTCAATTGTGCCAGATACATTTCAAGCACTCAGTAGGCATGTGTGGCTAGTGACTGCCATGTTGGACAGCAAGTTCTAGCACCTTAAAACTCCCAAGATCCTCTCTCTTTTTCCTATCTCAAGAAAGCTCTCTCTCTCTCTGCACTTGCTGTTCCCTCTGACTCAAACTTTCACTCCTTCCCCAAGAGGCACCTTTTCATTGTTCAGGTCACCAACCTTCATTATTTATTGCATATCTGTTGCTTAAGAGCTATCACTCTCCATTAAAAGATAATCTCCATGACACAGATATCCTAGGGTCTAGCACAGTGCCTGGCATACAGTGGCCCTCAGTATTTGTGAATTAATTAATTCATTCGTCTATTAGATACCATCCCTTCCTTCCTTTGCACCTGCCTTCCTAGAGAACACAGACACACTCCACTCTAGTGCTTACCTAGGGAGTGTGAATCATCTTTGGCCCCAGCTGCTTTTGTGCAGGGTCTTAATCATTCCTGGGCAATGAACCTCACTGGTATTCTGTGATATCTATGAACTCCTTCTAAAAATAATGTTTTTAATGCATAAAATTCACAGGATTACAAAGGAAACTGATTAATTATATGTAATTAAAGTTGGTAATTTTTTCTTAAAATTGTGATATAGTAATATAGCACTTTTTATTAATGCATTAAATAACAGGATCCAGCAATGAGTCTAACGACTTCCCTAATTTTGCAGTAGTGGTGAGGATACATGATATCTTGAGATATCTGTCAAACTATAATGTGATATCAAAACATTTTTAACTCTTATGGGTGACAGAAAAAGTGTTAGGTGCTCCTAAGATCACTTTATTCATAATTGAAGGAAATGCTATATTTCACTAGCGAAAATAAAGAGAACAATTTTTCCCACAGATTCCTCTGGATTCTGTCCACTTCTTGGCATCCATGGATCCCAGGTTAAGAATCCCTGCTTTAGTGTGATAACCCAATCCCTCAACTTTGTCCTTTTCCTACTCAGAGTAAAGGATTGGGAAGTTAATTAGAAAATGCCTCAGTGCTCCTTTCCTCTGCAGTCTAGGGGTGGAGGTTAGCTGATGCATGAAAAATAAAGACATTTTGTCCAGGCATCATACACACTAGTCAAAAGCATAAACTTTAGACTCATGCTAGCCTGGCTCTGTCACTGCCTAGCTCTTTGACTTTGGGCAAATATCAGCCTCTCTGAACCTCAGTTGCTTCACCTGTAAGATGAGATCAGACTTTCTACTTACAGGATGGGCAACAGGATGAAGTACAGTAATGAACTTACTGAAAGCTAGGGACCACGTGTGCATTCAGTGGATGCTCCCTGGTCGTGTTGCTGTTTCTATTGGCCCATCCCTGCCTCACCCCCTCTCCCTAATAACAGCTCCAACACCTAGCAGGTCCTGGACTAAACTAAATTTCCTGAAGTTGTCTACTTGGCAACACCTGCCATCTGTGCCCTTCACTCAGGCAGGCTCCTTCATTGGCTCCTGATAGAGCTCTCTTATAGTGCCACAGTGAGGATTAAGTGAACACACCATTTTGTATAATAAATGTTAGTTATCCTTTTTAGATATTTCTTCAAATGGAAATAAATTACTAAGGGAGGCATTCAGGTATAGCAAAAGTTGTTGAGGAAAAGAAACAGAACAAGAAAACAGGCTTTGTCACAAAAAGTGCATTTCACTTTCATTAATTCTATTTTTTTTCTGACTTTAAGTTTCCTAGCCACAAACTTCCAGCAAAATACCTACATTTGAAAAGGTAAGACTCCCCAATAAGAAGATGAGAAGCCCTCTACCCCTGCCCCAGTTGTGATGTAGGATGGACTGTGCTGCTGGCAAGTGGAAATTGGCTTTCTTTGGGGGGGGTAAGAGGGAACACAAATTGCTCTGAAGACTGGACAGAAACAGCCCCATAAGCAATGTGACCCACCCCGAGCTGTCCTGTGACCCAGGAATTTTTTAATATTTTCCATGTAGATGGAAGAACATAAATAAAAGCTGGTTCTCAGAGGCCAGTCCCAATGCTGTGAACGTTCCCCAACACATAACCATTACCTCCCTACCCCACCTCCCCCATCCCCAAAGTATTGGGAGAAACCACGCATTTTGGAAACAAGTGTGGGCTTAGAGTTAGACAGGCCTGGATTTATGTCCCAGCTCAGACACTTACCACCTGGATGGAGTTCAACAAGTCAATTTTTCTCTAAGCTTCAACTTTCCACATCTGTAACACAGAGAAAATGCCATTGTCATGGAGATATTATGAGGACTAGAGATACAATAGATAAAGCCCCTGACATACAGGAGGCATTCAGTAAACAGCACATATTGTTATGTGGTATGAACCACAAGAGTTGAAAAATGGGGTACAGTGTCTGAAAAAAAGAAGGTAAGAGAAATCAAGGTACAAGGGAGGCAAGAAATTAAAACAAGAGACCTGATTGCTGGAGGAATCTCAGCTTGTTCAGAGCTGCTGTGAAATAGATGAGAATGTAGGGATAATTATAAGGTAATTTTATGTAATATAGAAACAACTTATTCATTAGCACAGCACAGAGCAAGAGATGAGAACTGACTTGCACAGGAGGTCGAATACGGACAGTGCTCCCAGCGTCTGCCCGAGTAGCCCATCCAGCCCTCCTTGTGTACGTCCTTGCTCTCCAAGAGGTTTGGGAGGGAAAGTTGAAGTGATGGCAACAATTAAAATGTCAAAAAAATGACCAAATTTTCACCATTTCTTTAGTAGTCAGGTTATTTTTAATTTTTCAATTTCCCTTCCCTGACCTTTGGGACCCTTATAAACAGTGACAGTCTAAAGCCCTAAGCATACATGAAATCTATGAATTGTTCAATATTTAACTCCATTTCCAGTTCTGTTTTCCCTTAGAGAAATAAATAGGAAGATGTCAGTGCCAAACGGTAAAGAGGGGGCTCGTTTTTGCTATGAACTCCAACCGAAGTCCCGGGAAGCTGCGTTCTTGATGAGTAATATTTCTTCTTTCTTCCCTTTTTGCCTACACCCTGCCTCTTCCTCCTCTCCCCAGTTATGCTACCTACCCTCTCCCCCAGGCAGCTAAGTTGCCTGTCAGGACTCTGTGAGGAAAGCCATGCCTGGGACCCACAGTAACAAGAGAAGGAAGATGGAGGACTGACATCGGCTCCTGCCATGTGCAGGGCATTATTCTAGATCCCGGGGAAAAGACATGGATGGTCCACCAGACGCTTACAGTCTCCTTATTCCACACCATGAAGTCAGGTGTCCTTCCTTAGCCCAGTACACGAGGCCCCCGCAGTGTGCCCCCAACTGTCACTTCCGGCTCCATCTCTCATTCTTGCGCTGCCACCGCACAGATTAGAATCCAGAGCTAACTCTGGGTCTCAGTCCTTTACATGGAGCTGTGCTGCACCTGAAAATGTGGGACAAAGCCAAACTTGAGTCCAACACTGCCTCTTACAAGCTGTGCGACTTGGGCCTCTCCGGGCCTCAATTTCCTCATTTGCAAAATGTGACTAATACTTTCATAGGATCACATGAAGATAAAATGACACGTGTGAAGTGCCTCATATGAATGAGGGAAACTTTCCACTAGATACACATTGTTTGATTAGATGTGGATAGGAACAAGAGAGGGAGAATGAAGTTCTCTGTTAAAAGACTTTTTTCTCCCATATTAATTTACCAATAAGAGTTTCCATTGTGTCAACAATCGCTTAATATAAATGCAAATCACCCCTGTGTTAAGTTTATCAATTCTCACCTTTGTATAAATTATTTAAATCAGATCAGTACCTCCCAGAGTTTGAAATTTCAGTGTTGTGATTATGATGTGGAAGAGCAAGGTTATTTTAAAAACCGTTTTTAGGAAGGAAGCAGATGGTAAGGAAGAACTTTGGACACTCAGAACACAGAAACTAGGTGGCTGGAAGTCAGTGTTGGGTTGGGGGAAAGAAAACAGAAGAGGGTAGAGAAAGGACAAGGATCCCGAAAGCAAAGCAGAAGGCCATTACATACAAACTTGTCCCACTTTGTCATTGTGCCTTTGGCTCTGATGGCAGCTGCAATGCCACTGATAGTCACCAGGCCTGTTGCCTTTGGCACTCTAGCAGTGGACTGAGACATCAAGATGCATTTGTCAGGCTGTCTTGTCAGCTTGCCCTAGTTCAGCCAGACTTCTCAGTACAGGCTCTTTCTGCTCCTACGCAGCCCAGGTACCTCCCTGTCCCCTACGGAGATGACATAAAAAGGAGGGAAAGAGAAATGAGGGAAAGGATGGAGAGAGATGAGCACACACAGAAGTAGGTCAGAAGCCTCCCCCTCCCCACTCCTCCTGCACAAGTCGACACGATGTGCTACAAATCAGGCGGGTGTAGACAATCTTCTGACTCTAAATCCAAACCAAAGGATTGCAGAAATTTATCCCCCACCACTTCACATTCTCCTTGGCCTCTTACATGTATATGGCATTTCATATGTTTTCAAGCCATTTGATTTGAAATAACAGATGTGTGAGCAGATTGTGAGCAGAGCAGGTAGGACTATCCCATTTAAAATAATGAGGAGACTATGGTTCAGAAATGCTGGTGCTTTCCCAAATTCCAACTGCTAATTAGAAACTAGGCCACTTTGGAACCCGTCTCTTGATGCTTCATTCCAGGATAGTGGGACTCAAATGCTACACTAGGCCTTTAGCTCACTACATTGCAGGAAGCTGCATGAGGCCGTGGGCAGGAATGGAAGGATTGCAGGTTTCAAACCCTGCCTCTGCCAGTGACCACTCAGGAGATTTTTAAGACTTTGCTCTGTAATCCTTGATTTTCTCCCTGTCAAATCAGGCGGGTGTAGACAATCTTCTGACTCTAAAGAATACATATGTGTAATGGGGGAGAGGGCAATAGAAAGAAGGAAAAAAAGCAGAAAATGTGGATGATAAATACTTTATTTCACAATTGTACCTCCACATAATTTCATTCACCCACTATATTCAATATTCTATCAAATGTTCTGAGTCTCTGCAAGACCTGAAATAGCCTCAAATATTAGCAGCATGTCTAGAAACCCATGGTGAGGCCCATCCCCCGCCTCTTCCCATTCAGGGCTCTGTCTTATAGGCACCACCCACTCCCACCCCTATAGAGCAAACAAACTAGGACTTGGCCACCCTTAGTCCCAGTGCCTTGGCCAGCAAATACCAGCAGATACCTTTGGCCACCCTCCGTCCTTGTGCCAGACATGCACAAAAGAATTAAAAGCAGGAACTCAAAGGGACACTCATATGCCAATGTTCATTGCAGCACTGTTTGCAATAGTCAAAAGGCAGAAACAACCCAAGTGTCCATCAACAGATAAATGGATAAATAAAATATGATATATACATACAATGGCATATTATTCAGCCATAAAAAGAAATGATGTTCTGAGACATGCTACAACATGGATGAACCTTGAGGACATTATGCTAAGTGAAATAAGCCAGACACAAAAGACAAATATCATATGATTCCACTTACATGAGGTACCTAGAATAGGCAAATTCATAGAGACAGAAAGTAAAATAGAGGTTACCAGGGACTGGGGGGAGGGAGGAATGTAGAAATATTGTTTAATGGGTACACAGTTTCTGCTTGGGATGATGAAAAAGTTCTAGAAATAGATAGTGGTTATGGTTGCATAACAGTGTGAATGTACTTAACACCACTGAAGTGTACACTTAAAAATGGTTAAAGCAGTAAATACTATGTTATGTATATTTTGCCACAATAGAAAAAAAAGATAAAATGCTACCCAGCACCCTTAAGGTTTTTTGGAGGGGAATGATCAAGAAGAGAAGAGAGAGCCCAAAACCAATATTCCAAATAAATGTCACCTCCAAAAAGGCTGGGGACACTTCTTGCTATGGTCTGAATATATCCTCCCCAAAATTCACATGTTGAAACTTAATTTCCAATGTGACGATATTAAGAGGTGGGGCCTTTAGGATGTAATTAGGTCCTGAGGGCAGAGCTCTGATAAATGGGATCGGTGCCCTTAGAAAAGAGGTCCAGGGGGCTGCTTTGTTCTTCCCTCACGTGAGGACGCAGCAATAAGGCGCCATTTGAAGCCGAGAGTAGGCCCTCACCAGACGCTGCATCTGCTGGCACCTGGATCTCTCAGCCTCTAGAACTGTGAGCAATAAGTTTATACTATTTATAAATTACCCAATCCAAGGTATTTTGTTATAGCAGCACACACTGACCAAGACACCTCTCTAAGGGAAGTCGTATAATATTTCAGATCACCCAGGTGTCACATTGTTCCTGTGCCCTCTTCATTTGTCCCTTGTCCATTGTCAAAGGAGTCTGTATTTAAGTAAATTGGTTCCTCCACCATTGCTGTTCTGCACCACAATATCTTAAGTAGAAGACAAACACCAAATTAAAAACCACCCCAAGGCCAATGCTAAACTCAACTTTGTTGCTAAATCAGTCCTAGAGTACAGAGCTAAACCCTTTACCAACACTTTCTATTACTAGAATTAGCCATAGTGCAGGGGTTTTTTTTAATTTTCAGCTTCTATGGGTTTTAAAATTAAATGAACCCTCTGCACCCGCACTCATTCTCAATAGGTACAGAAATTTCCACTGGCACTCAGAAAATGAAGACACATTACAGATGTGACTGCTGAAGCAATCATCCCTTTGTTACTTTAAAATGGCCACATACCATTTTTAGCCAGGTCTTAACAACCACAGAGGGAAATGAGGCCATCGTCTAATTAATTTTTATCTCAATTATCTGGGCAGCTGCCTGAATTCTGATCTTCCCTTTGTCAGTGGAAATATGACATGATTGGAGGAGCTAAAAATGAAAGAATGGACTCAAAAAACTTTCATAAAACTGCCTGACTTCTCTCTTCAGTCAGCACTTCTACACCCATCTCTGCTCCATATTTACCTCCTTAAATTTGTTCCTGAAAGTATGGCCCACTGACCTGCGACATCAGCATCACCCAGAAGCCTTGTTAAAAATGAAGCAGCATCTAGGACACCACCCCAGACCCCCTGAATACGAATCTCAGTTGCATCCTCTGCCCTAGGGGATTCGTGTGTACAGTGAAGCTTGAGAAGCCCTGTGTGAGTTTCCTGTGGCTACTGTAAAAGATTACCGCAAACCTGATGGCTTAAAACAACAGAAATGTAATTCCTCATAGCTCTGGAAGCCAGATGTTCAAAATCTGTTTTATTAGGCTGAAATAAAGCAAGGCATTGGCAGGCCCATGCTGCCTGCACTGGCTTGAGGGGAAAATCTGTCCCTTGCCACTCCCGGCCTCTGATGGCTGCTGGCATTCCCCGGTTTTTGGCCAATGTCTGCCCCCATCTTCACATCACCTTCTCCTCTATGTGCATATCAGACCTCTCTCTGCTCTGTCTCTTATAAGGACATTTGCAATGGTATTTAGGGCTCACCTGGTTAATCCAAAATAATCTCATCTCAAGATCTTTAAATCATATCTGCAAAGACCCTTTTTCCAAATAAAATAACATTTACAGGTTCCGGGGATTAGGATGTGGATACCTTTTGGGGAGCCATTGTCCTGCCTGTCACGGCTCTGCATCTAGAAAGTTTTACTTTCACATGCCAGTCAAGATATAACAAAACTACTTAAGTGATCTGTATAAATACCATCTCCACATACAAATTTTTAAAACTTAACAAAAGGCCATCTTTCAAAACCTGTTGTCAGCAAAGAAGCATTGAGGTTTCAAAGACTGCTCTGTAAGCCAAAACCCAAGGCCTCTGAAGTCTCATCCCATTAGTGGCTCATAAATACAGCCCTTACTTACCTGGAATTCCTGTCGAACATTCTGATTGATCTGGATGCCCCACGCCCGACCTGCTGAATCCAAGTCACCAAGAAAGGGCCCGGGAATTTGTATTTTTAGAAGGCGCATTAACGGTGAGTCTAACTGTCAGCTGCGCTTGAGAAACACCGCTTAAACCAGCAGTTCTCATCCCTTGCTGCACATCACAATCATTTAGGGAATTTTTTTTTTCAATACTGAGGTCCAGATCTACCCAGACCAATTCAATCTGCTTCTCTTGTAGGGGTATTTTCCAGAGCTCCCCAGATGATTCTAACGTCAGGCCCAGTTAAGTGAGTTAGAGGGGGCTTAACAGACCCGGTAAGCCACCCATTTAGCTAAACCTATCTGGGCTGCTGCTCTTTGCAGATTATGTCCTGAAGGGTCCTTCTTCAGGACCCCGCCTGGGAAGCTCTAGGCAACTACGAAAGTGCTTCAGAAAATCAGCCCTGCAGGAGTTCCCACCACAGCCATGACACAACATTCACCACCCACTCATGTGCATGCTGCCCCAGAGGATAAAGCCACGTCCAAGAAATCCTTTCACCCACTCCAAGTCCCATCCTTTGTTATAAAGAGGAACTTATTTCTCTTCTTCTTCACCTCCCTCCCCAACTCCACCACCCTACACACACTTTCTTCTAGCCCCACAATACTGAAGTAATCAAGTTAAAGAAAAAAATTTACTGTTTTATTTAACAAATTGAAATGTTCCCTACTCCCATGGCTTTAAATATCTGAAAAGTTTACATCTTTGGTCTTTCTCACAGAGAGTTATTATTTAGCTGAGAGCCTGTTGGTGAAAAGGTAAAAATTCAAGTCAACAGTTCTGCAAGAAACTAGAAGAACAGGGAACAGGGCACGAAAAGGAGAGAGTAACTCTTGCCATAGGGAAGAATGTGTGCTCAATGGAAAACTGTGCTTCATCTACCACTCATTTTTCTGTGTTTTCTGATTCCGATACTATGGAAGCTATTCTACAACTCTAAATTGTAGATACCTGATGGCAACACAAAATAATCCTTGTCTATAGACAGGCAAATTCTATCCTATTCAGAAAAAAAAAGTTCAAATGTCTTCCCATTCAGTGGAAAAGAGTTTTGCCTTCATTTGCATATTCACATAAACTTTCTGTTATTCCATATAAATTTGTGCTTTTAAAATTTTTTTCCTTTGAGACAGTTATAATATCATGATAAATAAAATCTTTAATGTGGGCCAGGCATGGTACACAATGCACATGGCTTGTGGACAGGCACTTTCACAGTAAATCATTCAAATATAAAAGGCCTGAAGGAAACAAGATGTGCTGTATTGGCCACTGTAAAAGAGTCTATTCATTCAACAAATACTTTTTGTGTTTCTACTGTGGCCTAGGCATCATACTAGGTAATGGGGGAAAGATGATCAAAGGGTCCCTCCTCAAAAAACTCTTGTGGGAGCATGCAGTCAACAACAATAATATAAGGCAGAATACAAAAAATCCTGTAAGCAAAATGCTGGGCAGGGATGATGGCAGGTACAATTGAAGGAAAGGAGAAATCCCATCCAGTTGGATGTTTAGGAAAAGCTTCATGAGGGAGATGGTGTCAACATATGGAGACAGGACATACAAGCAATAAGTGCATTATAGGAGGAGGTGAGCTTCTAAGCAAAGAAGTAAAAGCCAGAAGTAAAGGGAAAAAAATTCAACCTGATTGATCATGACTAATGAAAGATGGAGCTAGAATGGAAGAGTTGGTGGAAGTCCACTGAGAAATTCACTGGGACATGGGAAGAACTTCAAATACAGGGAGCTTCTTCCTAAGTGGATTTGCTTTAGTCATAATTTACTTTTTTTAGTGACTTAGCTAAAGTAGGGGGAATACCTCAGGTCTACACCGCTCCATGCAGACTTGGGAATGAATAGAGAAGAACTTCGCTGATGACATCTATGCAATCAGTATGCCATAGTTCCTCACAGCATACTTAAACAGGAGTTGTGCCTGCAACTTCTATACTCTTAGTTAGGTCCGCACAGTATTTAGATTGGCACCAAAGAATCCAATTATAATGCCGAATAGATCAATTTTGCCTACTCCTTCATATAAATAACTATGATTGGCCTCTACTATTGCTCTTTCTCAGAGGGAAGAAAACACATTAAACTTCTTCATAAAAGAAGCCACAGGCACAGGGACTTGTGTATTATCTGAGACATCCATAATCAGAGCAGAAGAGATACCCGCAGCAAGATCAGGACAGAAGAAAGTAATATATTTAAGCCTCACAGGTGGTATTTCTTATTCTTTTTATCCCTGGTCCAGAAAAAGAGAATGCAAAGGAAGGATTTCTGGCACAGTGAGGGGAGAAGGGAAGTAACTAGACAGCATTATGCCACCCCATCCCTCTCTCACTGGTGGCAGACATCACCAGTCAATCATAACAGTCTTTCCCACAGAGACCAGCAATGGCCTCAAACCATTTCTGAACTTAGCACTCCAGGAAACTACTGTTAATCAATCAAAGTTGGCTCACAAGAAGAAATCTTTTTTCCATTCTTAAAATAATAGAAAGGAAATTAAAGTCTGTAGACCTGTGTTCAAGCCCAGGTTCACACTGTTACCAGCTATGTGACCATGGGCAAATTCCCAACTCTCTAAGCCACAACTTTCTGCAGTTTTGAATGGAGATAATAACTTTGCCCTCGCCACTTGCCAAGGTTGTGGCAAGACTCAAATGTCACAATGGGTGGAAGAACACTTTGAAAACAGTAGGGCTCTATAGAGGTGAGGAGTTCTCCAGATGGGAGGCATTACCACTTGTCACTTCCAGAACATTCCATGTGCCCTGCCAGAGCATAGTCCTTAGCATTGGTTAGCTGCCTGCAGGATCACATGTGAAGAGAAGCTAGCAAGAGGAATTCAGCAACTCTCTGCTGTCCTTTGTGTTCTTTTCATCTGTTCTTCCTCATCCGAAGCAGAAGGCATGTGGATCAGCCAGACTGCTGTCTTTAGTACAATTCCCCTGAAAGCCCAGAATGGCCCCTGTCCAATCCTACAGTTCAAAGAGTTAAGGCACTGAAGCCAGTCAGTCCTTAGGGGTTTGTAACACCAATGCAAAATGCAACCACAGCTGTAGCTGAAGAAAACAATTTATAGCAAATTAAACAATTAGCTTCTGAATAATAATTTTTATATGAATTTATTTTGCATTTTGTGATGGTGCAGGAGCAATCAAGATGCTCTGTGCAGATGGGACTCTCCTAAGTTAGTATGGATAAGTCACAGGGATTATCTAAAAAGGACAATTTGGCTGGAAGTTCTGGAGGTTTCCTCAGCAGCCTAAAGTTAGATGCCAGTGAAAGCAAGAAGTTGGAATGATAATGTCCTTGCAGAGAGAAAGCAACACCATGAAGGATGCTGCCAAGAACATCCCAGGAGCAGCACTAAGAATGTAGGAGCCCTGTTCATGTTCCCAGCATGAGCAGTGCACAGCTTCTTGCCATTTTTATTCTTGATGTGGAGGATGAATTATAGGGGGAAGCGGGGAGGCAGACTGACTTAGGAGACTATTAGAATAATCCAGATGCAAGACGATGGCAGTGCTGGGGAAGAGGGGACTGGATGGGGATTATTTTGGAAGTAGAATTGACTAGACTTACTGATAGATCAGATGGAGGAGATGAATGAAAGGAAGGAACTGAGAATAGCTCTCATGTTTTTGGCTTGAACAACTGGATGGACGGAGGTTGCATTTATTGAAATGGGAAAACACAGAGGGGGTGTAGCTGAGAATCTACAAGTTGGATCTTGAGCATTGAGTTTCTTTTTTCTCCTGTCACCAAATGCGTGGTGTCTTTTCCAACACCCTTTTTCCAATTTTCTGACACCAACTAAGTGTCTTACAATTCAATTCAATCCTGACACTAACTACCCAGAGTTAGCATCATACTCCACAGATTTAATGGCTCAGTCCCAAGAGACTGCCCTCACTTCAGATGCCAGTCGCAAGTATCAAGTCACCTGTACTTCTGACCAACCGGCTGTAAATCAGGGGTGCCCCTTACCCTCTCCTCAGTTTTGATAATTTGCTAGGATGGCTCACAGAATTTAGGAAGCCACTTTACTTACACTTATGAGTTTATTATAAAGGGTACAAACAGCCAGATGAAGAGGTATATAGGGCGAGGTCCAGAAAGGTCCTAAGCATGGGATCTTCTGTGCCCTGTGGAGTTGGGGTGCACCACCCTCCTGGCACATGGATGTATTCACCCACTCAGAAGCTCTCTGAACTCTGGGATTTAGGGGCTTTTATGGAACTTTCATTATTGATTAAATCATTGGCCATTGGTGATTGACTCTATCTCTAGCCCCTCTCCCTTCCCTCAAGGTTGGGAGTACGGATAAAAGTTCCTAATGACAAAGCTTCTAATGAAGGCTTTGTCTTTCTGGTCACCATCTCCCATCCTGAAACTATCTAGGGGCTTGCCAAGACAAAAGATGCTCTATAATTCTTATCACTCAGGAAATTCCAAGGGGTTTGGGATCTCTGTGCCAGGAACCAGGGATAAAGACCAAATATCTTTCTATGATAGCACAGGCACATAAGTTTCATATGCTGTCTCTACTGTCCCATCCAGCAGGTAGTCATCTATGAACCTGGAGCGCAGGGAGAAATCAGAGGCCAGATTCAAATCCTATCTCTGCCATTTATTAGCTTCTATGACTATGTACAGTACTTAACCTCTCCATGTCTCAGCTGCTTCATCTCTAAAATGCAAATAATAACAAGTTTGCAGGGTTCTATAAAAATAAGAGAGATAGCATGTAAAGCTAGCATTGGTTCAACAAATATGTATTGAGCCCCTGCTGTGTGCCAGGAGCTGTTATAGGAGCTGGAAATAGACCATGGGACAAAACAAACAAAAATCCAACCCTCACAAATCTACGCGCCACTGGAGAAGACAGACAATAAACAAATAAATGAGAAAATACATACCATGCAGTTGGCGGTAAGAGAGAAAAATTCACCAGAGAAGAAGTATGAGGAGAGAGGGGAATGTTGTTATCTTAAATATAATGGTCAGAGAAGGCCTTACTGAGCAGGGGACACGTGAGCACAGACCCGAGCGGGGGAGGGAGAGAGCCGTGCTGGAGAAGAGCAGTCCAAGCAGTGAGAACATCAAGCGCAAAGAGCCCTGAGGTGGAACATACCTGGCATGTGTGGCCAGAGGTGACCCATTGAGAAGTGATGGCCCCTCCTCAGAATCCCAAGTGTTCATTGTCAGGATGACCAATTTGACATGAATCCCAGGCTACTGCTTTTCAGATGTATTAATACATTGTTGTAACTCCCTAACTGCATTGTAATTATTTACCTGCTCATTAACTCATTAAGAGCAGAGCCCAGAATATTTTTATATTTTTGTACTGCCATCCTGTCCCCCAGCCAAGTGCCTCAGACATGGAAGAGCAATTGTCATCTGGAATCTGACCAAACACACACACACACACACACACACAAACAAACAAATTGCCAACTCATCCTATTTACTGAACTATTAGTATCTGTGCCTAAGTTTCCTCATCTCCACAACAGACTAAACTATTTTAAATTTATTTGTATTAAGGAGTATTCACTCTTATGGCATGTTCCACCAAGCCTGGCTTTCCCGAAATTCCTTCAACAAAGACCCTGCCTATATTAGCTGCATCAACAGCTAACCTAACCCTGGCAAGAATGAACCTAAGTCTCACACACTTGAATGCTTTAGCATGCAGGATGTTTTATTAGCAATACATGTTTTGTCTGCTGATCGTAAACATCTGCTGTTTGAGGAGCAAGCTTCTAGAGAGCTAGAAATGCATGTGGAAAAAGTTAAAATAATAATTAGTCTTCATGATTGCTCTGTGAACAAAGAATAGGCACTCCAGTGAAAATAATCACTACCACTTCTTGAGCACTTACTATCAGCCATGCCCGGTGCTAAATGCTTCACATACCCAGCTAATTAAGTTAAATCTTCACAATACCCTGCAAAGTAGGTATCTGTCCCATATTACAGATGAAGAAATGCCATCTCAGAGAGGTTAAGTCAAGCTACTGAGGGGTAGAGCTAGGATTTGAACCCAGATCAACCAGTAGTGAAAACAGCATACCAAATGTATATAAAACAAAGATCCAACAAGTGATCTCATTCTGAGACTCAGGCAAAGTTCTTTTTGCAGAAATAAAAGGCTTGCCCTTACTGGTAGCCATAAAAATGCAGAGCTGAATACCTGGCCTGATTGTGCCCAATCCCCAGGACGGGAGAGAGAGGCATGCTGAAGGCCTGGCCGCGGTCCACAGGAGTGAATTGACAGACAAGTTGGACTTTGGTCAGAAGCACTGGAGTCTTTCCCCACAAATTAGCCATGGGTGCTCGATATTAATGACTAAGAGCAATTATACTGCTCACAGAAGATGAGAGCATATGGTGCCAGCCAAAATGAATCAATGTGTCACAGCAGCAAGGTTCTCGGATAAGATTTAGAAAATGTTGCCAAACAATGATTATATTACCAGGGGGAATGGGGCCAGCAATTAACACCTTTCAGTCAATCACTTATGGCACTTCTTTTTAAAACCCTTATCCAATAACCATCGCTATGCTTCCAGTTTATATATGGAGAAATAGAGGTACAAAGTAGTTTGCCCCAATTTATAGAGTAAGTCATTAACAGAACTTGTGGAGTTTTGACAGAGCCTAATAAATAGCTTTCCTCTTTTCCTGCCTGGGTCTTGAACCAATTAAGAAATAAAATGGCAGAGGCAGAGATGGAGTGCAAAATACCATCTTTATTAAAGCAAGGCTGGAAGAAAAATGGCCCAGCTAACTCCCTCACAATCCACTTGGACAAGCTACTCAAGAGAAAGGTAAAGGTCACCAGGGCATTGCCCCCCACTGGCCTGGGTTGAGGAGGAAGGGGAAATCCCCTGCTCTCCAGACCTTGTTTAGATAGATTAACTCCCTAGTTGAAAAACACAGCCAAAGGCTGTTGCCAGCCAACCAGGCAACTCATTTTATCCATCTGGGGGGCTTGTCTGCTTAGGGGTGTCACTCTCTTTGTGATTTTTCTCATTAGGGTCTTTGAGTCCAACTATATTGCCGTGAGTGGAAGAGGGGCTTCCCCTGAGGGAAATGATGTTACCACCACCAATGATCCGGGAAGAGGTTGACCTGGGCAGGAAATTAGGATTCAGGGAGACAAGCCATAGATTAAAGTGAGGACAAGATCCCTTCTCTTCAGGGCTAGAGGTGGTATTGAAGCAAAGATCCTGTCTCTAGGGATGACAAAAAAGAAAGTGTACATGCTGCCCCTCTGCTCATTCTTTGGACTTGTGTTTCCAGGACACTCTTTATCAATGCTGCCTGACCCCCTCTTTGTCAATGCTGTCTCAGCAACATTGAGGCAAGAACAGTAAACAAAATCTCACTGAGGGCTGGGCACCACCACAAGTTCTGTCAATATCCATTATAGCGCTGAGCAGATACCATAAGCCGAGTGTCACACACAGCTGCCCAGGTCCACAGGCCAAGCTTCACCAACTCCTGGTATCACCCTTTCTACTTAAGCCCTGACTTGCAGCCTGTTGCCAAGTCCCCTACCAAGAGCTCACTCATGTCCCAAATCTCCTTTTCCAGGGTTCCTTTCAAGGGAAATAAAATATCTTATGCCCCTATCCCAACCAAAATATTCTGCTAATCAAGACAACCTTCACAGTTTACTACAAACACTAACTTTAAACAGAAGCAGTTTAGCTTCTGGTTGCATTAAATTTTCCTGCCCCAAAATAGTTTCTTGCCTTTATCTTCACATAACCAGAAGGCCTATTGAAGTGTTGCTTTTGTTGTTAAAGGAGCAATCTTCCCTCAAAAGTCAAGTCAGACTTCCATCTCTAGGAAAACAGAAAAGGTGCTGACAATTTGTAAATTGCTATTGCCCACTGAACCCCAGCCTCTGCTTCTAGCCCTCAAGGTTTCAAAGAATATTAAGGGTTCCATCTAATCCCATTACAAAAGTTCTAGTCCTATCTCAAAGTAGAGTACAGAAACAGACAATTTTCTGTTCCCCTAAAACCTTAATAGAATCTTTATATTTTTAGAGCACTGTCTGTCAACATATTTTTATGCCACAATATACCCAAGGAAGATAATAAACTGTTAGTAACAGCATCTCAGAGACTCCAACAGATTCTTATTTGGGAGAATATATAATGTCTGCAATACACAAGCCTTATAGAGACATAGCATAATCTTTGAGAAGAGAACATTTGTGTAGTTGAATTGTGTCTTAGTCTGTTCAGGCTGCTATAAAAAATACCTTAGACTGGGTAATTTATAAACAACATAAATTTGTTGCTTACAATTCTGAAGGCTGGGAAGTCCAAGATCAAGACACCAGCAGATTCAGTGTCTGGTAAAGGCCTGTTCCTAATATATGGCTCCTTTTATGTGTCCTCACATGGTGGAAAGGGCAAACAAGATCCCTTGGACCTCTTTTATAAAGGCACTGATCTCATTCATGAGGGCTCTACCCTCATGACCTAATCAAATCCTAAAGGCACCACCTCTTAATACTATTGCATTGAAAATTAGGTTTCAACATATGAATATGGAAGGGACACAAACATTCAGACCATAGCATTCCATCCCTGGCCCCCCAAAATTCATGTCCTTCTCACATGCAAAAAGCATTCATTCCATCCCAATTGCCCCGAAAGTCTTAACTTGTTCCAGCATCAACTTTAAAGTCTAAGTCCAAAGTCTCAACTAAATATCTTCTAAATCAGATTTGGGTGAGACTCAAGGAACGATTTATCCTGAGGCAAATTTCTCTCCAGCTGTAAACCTGTGAAGTCAAACAAGTTATGTGCTTACAAAATACAATGATGGGACAGGCACAGGATAGATGTTCCCTTTTCGAAAGGTAGAAATAGGAAGGAAGAAAGGGGTAACTTGTCCCAAGTAAAATCAAAACCCAACAGGACAAATAACATTAAATCTTAAGGATTGAAAATAATCTTCTTTGACTCCATATCTTGCCTTCCAGACACTGGGGAGAAGGTTGAGCCCCCAAGGCACTGGGCAGCCCCATCCCCCATACAAAAATCATAGACTATGCTTACACAAACCTAGATAGTATAGCCTACTATGCACATAGGCTATATGGTATAGCCTATTGCTCCTAGGCTACAAACCTGTACAACATGCTACTCCATTGAATATTGTAGGCAATTGTAACACGATGACTGTAGGCAATTGTAACATGCTTTGGTGGGCACAGCCCGCAACACAACTCTCACAATTTGGGGCCTCTTGCCTGTGGTTCTCCCAGAGTGGTTCTACCACTCTGGGGTTTCAGGGGTGGCCCCACTCCCCCGGCTCCATGAGATATTGCTGTAGTGAGGGCTCTCTGCAATGGCCCCACCGCTGGGGCCCTGATGCTCTCTGAAGCATCTTTTGAAATCTAGGTAGAGGTGGCCATGCTCCCATAGCTCATGCACTCTGTGCACCCATGGAGATGGCATCTCACTGATGCTGCCAATGTTTACTGCTTGTGCCTTCTAAAGGGGCAGCCACTGTGGCCCACACCACTCTTGAGCCCACTGGAGCCATACTTGGGATGGCTGAGAAGCACTGTGCCAGAATGCAGGGAACAAAGATTTGAGGCAATACTGCGAGGTCCCACAGACACCAAGGCCCCTCTTTTGACATACAATCATATGTTGTATAATGACATTTCAGTCAAAGACAGACTACATAAACAACAGTTGTCCCATAAGATTATAATACCACATTTTTACTATACCTTTTCTATGTTTAGATATTTTAAATACATAAATGCTTATCATTGTGCTGCAATTGCCTATAGTATTCAGTACAGTAACATGTTGTACAGGTTTGTAGCCTAGGAACAATAGGCCATACCATATAGCCTAGGTGTGTAGTAGGCTGTACTATCTAGATTTGCATAAGCACACTCTATGATTTTCATACAATGATGGAATCACCTAATGACACATTTCTCAGAACATGTCCCTGCTCTTAAGGGACACATGACTGTAGTTCTGTCCCCCAGGCCTTGGCACTCTGGGCCTTAGATGGGAGTGGCAGCCCAGATTGACTTCAAAATGCCTTTGGGGTCATTCTTCCATTGTCTTGATGAATAGTACCTAGCTTCCACCAGTCGCTTGGCCACACACTTGGTGGTTTATCCCAAGCATGCTTTTTCATTCTTTACAGCATGGCAAGGCTGAGGATTCTTCAAATCTTTAAGTTCTACTTCCCTTTTGATTATAAATTCCATCTTTAATTTGTTTCTCTCTTCTCACATTTTACTATAAGCAGTCAAGAGAAGTCATACCATACCCTCAACACTTTGTTTAGATATTTCTTCTGCCAAATATCCTATTTTATCACTTAGAAGTTCTAACTTTCACAAAGCACTAAGACATAAACACAATTCAGCCAAGTTCTCGGCCACTTTATAACAAGGATTGCCTTTCTTCCAGTTTTCAATAACATATTCCTTATTTCTGTCTGAGACCTCATCAGAATGGCCTTTACCACCCATATTTCTACCAACATTCTGTGCATGACCTCTTATGTAATCTTGAAGAAGACTGAGGCTTTCTTTAAAGCTCTCTTTTTCTGAGTCCTCATAAGAATCACCATTAATGCTCTGTTCACTACAATGTAGGCTTCTTCCAGCATGCATCTCCAAACTCTTCCAGCCTCTACCCATCACTGAATTCCAAAGCTGCTTCTACATTTTTAGGTATTTGTTATAGCAACATCCCACTTCTTGGTACCAATTTCTGTCTTAGTCCATTCAGGCTGCTATTAAAAAAAAACCTTAGACTGGGTAATTTATAAACAACAGAAATTTACTGCTCACAGTTCTAGAGGCTGGGAAATCCAAGATCAAGATGTCATCAGATTCAGTGTCTGAGGGTGAGGGCCTATTACCCAAAAGTGGCACCGTCTATGTATCCTCACATGGCAGAAGGAGCAAACAAGCTCCCTTGGGCCTCTTTTATAAAAGCACTCATGACTTAATCACTTCCTAATAATACTATTGTATTGGAGACTAGGTTTCAACACATGAATTTTGGGACGACACAACATTCATACCATAGCACCCCTCTACTTTCAACTACCACATTCATCCAAAATAAGAATAAATTCTTTTGAGGCTCTAACTAACCTACTTCTTTTCCTCTCATTATTTAATTCAGCTGCATGTGTTTGTTTCAAACCTCACCACCACCTTACAAGTCCAAGTCCTTGTGTCACATTAATGTCTGCTTTCATTCCTCCTTATTCTCTGTCCAACAAGATGTTAATATCTACAGTTCAAGAGGAGCCACACAGAGAAGCCTAATGCTCATTTCATTAGAAATGAATTTTACATTTGTAAAGAGCAGAAACACTGCCTCAAAACACAGTGATCTCCAGTTCCTTCCACATTCTCCTTAGCCCACAGGTGTCCTAAAAATGATGTGCATTTGTTAAGAGCTAGGAAGAGTGCTGCCTTCCAAGACTTCTTGTGGTTTTTCACCTTTAATTTTCAAAATGAAACAGTTGTATCAGGAATGCTACTCCTATAAGCTAGACCAATATATGGAAATTATATTATATAAAAGAAAAATGAATGTCTATTCACTTTGTAAAATAATTTACCCAGTGAATTTCTTTACTAGCAAGTTTCCCCAGTCCTTTCAAAAATGATTCAATTTGTTTTAAATTTTGATTTATACATGCATTGGAGGAGAGATTTATAATGTAAAGTTAGGTTTAACTACCCCAACAAGGAAAATTCTTCCCCACAAATTCACCAACCCCTCTCTAAACATTCTATGTATTTATTTATATATGCGTCCTAATCATGTATACCTCAATAAGTATACAACATGAATAACTGCACAAACATATAGTTGCTAGCTGTTATTTGGATAATTGTTACAATAAAACCTCAGTTTTCCATATCACATTAGAAAAGACTGAACTGAAATGTTGCTTTTCGGAATAAAATGCTTTTACGTGTCTTACTTGGTGAGTTAGGGATTAGGTAGCTCAGCTAGCGAAGGGCTCTGCCCTAATGTTTGCTCACTCCTGGAGAAAACAGCTGTGTTGAGTCATAGGCAAAAAGATAAGGAAAACACTTCAGTCCTCAAATTAAGTTAGTCACTCATTTTGCAACTGTGTTCACTTCTGACAGCCTTGATAGACAAATATTTCGGGGGAAACTTATATAAAGAAAATAAATTGCCATTTGGCACTTTTCATGCCTGGCACCCTCAAGGAAAAGAAAAACCCATCCTTATTCTGCACACAGCACTTCCTGCTGCTTTGTTCTTTATTTAGTTCTCTTTAAAGTTCAGCAGCATTTTAATTCTTTCTCAAATTCTCCAAAATTCTCAACCACTCTATACGTGACAGAATTTTGAATAAACCCTCAAGTTTTCAAAATATAAATAAAGTCCTGAGCCACAGCTGAAAGCAGCCTCCAGTGGCTTTGTCAGGTACCCTTCTCCTCTATCTGTCTCGATGCCCAGGGCCAGCGCTGCCCCTCCCTTCCTGCTGACCACAGCCACCTGCCGCCTCACACACACGTGGGGTCTCCCAGTTTCATCTGTTACATCTGTATGCTGCAGACTGCCCGGTATTGCTTCTCTTATCATTGCATGCATTGTATTGCATGCTCTCAGCCCACTTTCTTCCTTCCTAACAAAATCCTGACCCATTTTTCAAGTATCCACACCTCTTCCACACAGTCATGTTCTTCAGGGAAGCTAACCTCGTCCCCAGCTTCAGGGTGGATCTGAATGAATCAGTACCTAGCACTCACCTGGTGACCACCATAGCTTAAGTTGGCCCAGTCACACTGAAGGTAAAGGCTTGTAGCACATGGTTGCAAGGGAAGTTCTCTCACTCTTCCTTCCCTCCTTTGGACATAAATGAGGAAGTACGAGGCCCCACTTGTCAGTGGCAGCCATCTTGTGACTGTAAAAAGAACCATCTTTAGTTTGAAATTAATATAAAAATATCTGGAATGAATTCGCGATATCATCATTGAGCCACTAACCATACCTCCTCTGGAGCCCACCTGACTTCTGAACTTCATTCTTGCAGGACTTCTCAGAGGCTTTAATATTCCAAAATACATTGTGACCTTCCAAGATGGGAGTGTAGTATGCTGCCTTTCCATATGGATCTGACCACACTACCCTGTCTCTCTCAAAGACTAGTGTTCTGTGGAACCCAGCTTGGGGAACACTACACTGTGTCATTTTAGGGTTCTCTGGGGCCAAAATTTCTCCCAAGAAGTTATCAATCACCAGCCACTGAAGATCTGGGGGAGAAGGACACACAACATAAATCATTAAGCCGAAGATTCTCTGCTTGAGATATACACTATGTGTTAGTAGTTTGGACACAGTCCAAATTCCACAATCACTTAATAATTTTTCTTTTTGCAAATCAAGTTGATATGCATTCATTAAAGTATATATTTATTTAATTCACATTGTATATGGCATGATTCCTCTGCCCAAGAAATTAAAATGCCAACAAAAACAAGGTTTACTTCTGCCTAAATTTCAAACCATCCTGCTCTGATCCCTCCCTAGTAACCTATTTGCCACAACTCCCCCACCCAGTCTTCCCCCCAGACCCATTACCCTGTCCCATCCCTGGGTCCTCAGTTCAGATCCCAACCACGGCAGCCTCATCCTTCCCTACCCCTTTGCAGGTCTGGCATTTCAAATTAATTTTAGCTATCCGTTCAGTTAGATAAGTAATACATTACTACATGCTTCTTACAAAAACTTAAGCACTAGGCCAACATTTCCTTTGATAGCCTCAATTTCAGTTCTCTCCCTGCCTCTACAGAAGTACCCACTGTTATCAACTTTGTAACCTTCCAGACCTCTTCCTAGGCATTTGTACACACACATATGAACCCGCAGAACGTATGGGGCCATGTTACATTTTACTCCTTCTGTCCTCACCTTGGTTCCTGACAGCTTTAAGGTCCTGGAAGCCAGGAGAGCTATTAGCACACAGAAACTGGGAGTAAGAAAAAGAGAAGTACAACTTAGCCTTTCAGAAAAAATTGATGGTACACAGCATCCACTGTTCCACAGAAAATGTCACATTCTCAGAAGGGCAAAACCCAGACAGCAAAGCCTTACAAACACACAGGAAGGAGAAGACGAAAGGAGCTACGTGGTGTCAGGAGCAAGTCTATGAAGTTCCCTGAAGAAGCCTTACAACCCCCACGAGGTGTCACAGAGCAGCAGTGGTTTGCAGTAGGCAACGCTCCAGCCCTTACCAGCTTTGTGTGGTCCAGCTCTTCCTGGGATCCTCCTCTTACAGTTGGGAGACCCAAGCCACACTCCACTCCCACAGACCCTCTGCACTTCCCACCCCTCCTGTCTGGGAAGATGGGAGCACTGGCATTTTGGATTTGTACAGCTACTTCCCAAAAGTTCAAGCCAAGGGAAAGTAGGGTAAGAAAAGAGGGTCCACCCATGTTTAAAGTGGGTTTGCCTGTTCTTAGCCCACCCTTCATCAGGACAGCCAAAATTATTCTCCTCAGAATTTGGCAGAAACACACTTGGGCAAGTGTGCTGGTAGCTGCATGTTTTCCCTAGGATCTGGGAGAGAACACAGCTGGAGCCTGAGGTGGCAGGAACCCCACTGTGACATGGTAGGCCAAGGGGAGCAGGTGCTGAGAAGGCGTCAGACACACATCTACAGCCTCACTGGCCTCCCGTCACCTCCCTCCCCACTCACTCACCTTCCCCTCATTTCCTGAACTGGGCCTTTGGTTATGAAATCTCTTTTGTTAATCTCTACTAGGTGGACTTGAATAAAATAATAAAATAGCCAGATATAAACCTAAAGATTCCATTGAAGATGACCTCACTGGATCACAACTCATTCAGAGCAGCAAACCCCTGCTCAAAGGCAGCAGGGTGGGTGAGAGGAAGCTCCACCTGGGTTCAGGCCGTGCTTTCACTTGACTGCAATCCTCAATCCTGGCTCATGCCCCAGACATAAGGCAAGGCTCCTCTGTCTGGCCATCATGATCTCTGCTTTTTCCATACAGAACATCCAAGAGCAAAGAATAATACATATATGTTTGAAATTTTGCCCAACATAATCTCTGCCTTCCTCCCTGATGTCATGTCATACCACTCTCCCCTCACCCACTCTGACCGCCCGTTGTTCCACTAACAGGCTCTGCTCACTCCCAGCTTAGGCCTTTGCACGTGCTATTCCCCCTGCCTAGAATGCTCCTCCTCCTGGTCTCTGCATGGCTGTCTCTTTCTTGTTATTCACCCTAAATGTCTTGTCTTGCACTAAATGTCATCTCCTAGGCCTTTTCTGGACATCTGCACAGCATAGCACAGGCATAGCCACTTTTTTTTTTTTTTTCATGTGCTGCTCGTTTCATGTTTGACTTCTAGACTAGAATGGGAATGGGAACTTGTCTTGTTCACCCCAGCATCCTGGACACCTGAAAACAGGGCCTAGCATATAGAAGGTACTTAATAAATAAGTGTTCAGTGAATGAATCCTTGGACCTACCACTTTACATAAAAGGTCCTGCGTCTATTTCAAGGAAGGATCCTCCTCTGTCTCAAGGCTTGTTTCCCATCCTTCTCTCCAACTAACGCTTTGCTCCTACCAGACTCGTCTGTTTAGAGCTCTCCTTTCATGCATGCTGTTTCGTCTTCCACTCCTCTCCATGTGACATCATACGCCACATAACAATGTTTCAGTCAACAATGGACCACATATATGACAGTGGTCTCAAAAGATTATAATGCCATATTTTTACTGTACCTTTTTTATGTTTAGATACAAAAATACCATTGTGTTACTGTTGCCTACAGTATTCAGTACAGTAACATGCTGTACAGGTTTGTAGCCGAGGAGCAATTGGCTATACCATATAGCCTAGGTGTGTAGTAGGCTATACCATCTAGACTTATGTAAGTACATTCTATGACATTCACCCAATGACAAAATCAAATAAACACACATTTTTCAGAACATATCCCTGTTGTTACGTGACACATGACTGTACTGTTCTCCCCCCTTCTGTTCCCACCCCTTGCCTGAAACCCTAGCCTCTCCACCTAGCTGAATCCTTTATGTCCTTCAACTGTTGGATCAAGCATCACCTTCTTCAGAAAGAATCCTCACCCACCTCCTCCCACACTCACTCAGGCTACAAGTTTCTCCTCCGTGTTGGGAATTCTGTGCTTTACATCTATCAAAATATTTATTGCACTGTTATAGTTATATGTCTATTTCCCCCAATTACTCCCCTAGATGTTCAGATCATGAACTTAGGCCATGTTAGTTTCTATACATCTGCAGCCCACTGACAGATGAGCACTCAATAAATGGCTGCTGAATGAATGAACAGGAAACATCCAACTATTTTGGAAGGAAGGATAGAAGAACAATAGGAAGAAAGGAAGAAGGAGGGGATTACTTGAATACAACAGGATAGACTTCATTTAAATCTTTCAGACCTAGATGAAAATTCTGAATGAGACCTGAGAAACACTGTAGCAAAGCCAAGGGAATCTAAGACCTACGGTAACTCTACCTCATCCTCTCCACTGGTTTTGATGTGGTGATGTGGAAACCTACCAGATATAGCCTTTTCAAATTATTTATATTTATTAGAAAGTTATTGTACACAACAAAAGATAATCCAATATGAAATTACCTAACTTACCTAAACCAAGCCTTCCTATTAATATACATACCACATTTCCTTGGGGTAAAAGTAAAAAGCCAAGAAGCAAGCTCTAGGTGGGATCTATGATTGTGCACTTTTGTCCTTGGGGCACACAAAAGTGCTTGCTGAAGCTTTTTAGAGGGAACGGAGTGAGCCCCAAGCTCCGTAGAGTCCTGGGTATGGTAGGCACTCTGTTAGAGGTGGGGCAGACACTCACAATGCCTTTGTTTAATTGTTGCCTGTAGAACTCTCACCCATCCCAAGTGGAAACAGCCACAGCTGCCTCGGCAGTGGTGGGTGGAGGAGAGAATGAGGAAGAGGAGGCCCTGAATGGTGGGAATCTGTTGTCCTGGTTCCCTTTGTCCTAAGGGGCCCTCTGGCACGCTGTACTCTCTTCTTGGTTGGAAGCAGCCTGCCCTGAATGCCTAAGCTCCAGGACACCCACTGTTCCCCTGTGAGCCATCAGTCCCTGAAGGCTGCTGCAGTCCAAGTGGGTGCTGGGGGACATTGTCTGTGGATCCAGTGGTGTAGAGATCCAGGGGCTGAGATTCCCAGGTTGGGACAGCTGCAAAAACACTACCTGTCCATGAAGGGAGGGAGATGAACCGCCCCCTCCATGTAGAATCCAGGTGCAGTGAGCAGAGTACTATTAGGGGTGTGCCCTCCCCTGCAAGCCTGTCCCACAGCTCACTCACACAGGAAGCTCTTGCTTGGGAACAGAGACAGCTAAGTCTGCAGCACTGTGTAGTTGGAAGAGGGGAGGTCCCTGTCTCCACATCCCTACCCTGGCTACCCAGCTTCAAACTCACAAAATGGAGCCCTGAGCCTGTGACCAGAGATGGTGGGGCCCTTCTCAGGCAGGCTATGCCAGCAGGAAACTGTGGGGAGTGCAATTTGCTCAAGGATCAGTCTTATAGCACCTGGCTACAGGATGGTGGGCACTATCCAAGATGCATGCTGAAAAGCCTGGTTTCTCTGCCCCTCCCCAGCCAAGCAGGGGCTGCAGCTATATCAAGCCCAAACCCAGCCTAAGGACAAGATGCAGCCCAGTGTCAAACCCTCAAAATGGCACCTTGGACCTGCGACCAGAATGGCTGGGGCCCCACCCAGGAAGGCAGCATGGACGAGAAACTGTGGAAAATGCTGTCTGCCTATGCCTCTGTCTTAGAAGCAGCCCACAGCAGGGTGGTGGGGACCTTCCCATGGGTACATGGGAGCACCTGGGCTCCTCTACCCTCCTCGGAGCCACACAGTGGCTGCAGGAGCACCCATGGTTCCCCTGTGTCTAGGCTTTCAGAATGGTGCCTGGCTCAAGCTGCTCTCTGCTCAGATGCCTGTGGGATTCTGTGTGAGCTCTCTGTCTGGAAAAATGTCTCTATGCAATCTCCAAGCAGCTCCCTATGTTAGACCTGAGACCTACATGGATCATAAAAGCTTGTCTGGGAGAGTGGAGCCTTGGGAGCTTCTCTCTTGCTGCTTCACCACATCCAGGGTCTTCTCCTGGCTGTTAGCTGGCCCCTGGCCAGGCAAGTTACCCTAAACCCTCTCCTTACCCACTTTTTGTGCTTCCCATCACTTCCCTGGCAAATCCTAGCATTCTCTCCTATATGATCTGTTCAAAATTTGAGAACCTGCTTACTATTCCGGTTCTTGCCTGTGGAGGAGGCACATACTCCCTGTGTCTAATTGGCCATCTTGATCTCAAAATCTATATCCTTATTCTATAAGCTTTTTGCTATTTTTAGAATTGTTTTACTTTTTAAACTCTTTTGTTAGAAATTAAGACACAAACACACACCTTAGCCTAGGCCTACACAGGATCAGGATCATCAATATCACTGTCATCCACCTCTACATCTAGTCCCACTGGAAGGTCTCCAGGGGCAAAAACACACATGGGGCTGTCATCACCTATGATAACAATGCCTTCTTCTGGAATGCCTCCTGAAGGACCTGCCTGGAGTTGTTTTACTGTTAACTTTTTTAATAAGTAGAAGGAGTACACTCAAAAATAATGATTAAAAGTAAATACATAAATCAGTAAATAGTCATTTATTATCAAGTATTATATACTGTGCATAATTGTATGTGCTATACTTGTTTATGACTTGCAGCACAGTACGTTTGTTTACATCAGCATCAACACAAACACGTGACTAATGCATTGTTTTATGACATTACAATGGCTACAACGTCACTAGGCGATAGGAATTTTTCAACTCCATTATAATCTTATGGGACCACCATTGTATGAGGTCCATTATTGACCAAAACATCCTTATGCAGCACATGACTGTACCTGCATTTACTATGACAGGAAAGTACACCACATACTGGGCGTTCTGGGCCCACACTTCCCTAGGGCTGCATAGTGGTGGGTGGGGGGAGGTCAGGAGGAGCACCAAGTCAAGGTACAAACATGGTACATCTTCCTAAAGCTCAATTTTACTCAGAGATTTGGAGAGGGGAATGATGTAAAAGAATGACAAGTAGCTTAAAACATAATTTGGTATAAAAACAACATTGAACATATTATGATGTTTAGTGCAATGTGAACATGAATTTTAGGACTCTTAAATATCATGGGTTCGCTGCAGGCAGTTTTGGGTTTAGAGCCCAGTCCCCACTTTCCCCACTCCGACTAGGCTGGTGGTCACTCTCCTTTGCCTTGGGGTATTTTGCAGTGAAAAAGTTTAAGAAGTATTGAAAATCCCTATAGATTTTCAGAAACATTGAATGAGGACTGAAACCAAAAGGGACATTTGTGCATACTTTAAATATATAGAAAATTCAGCTAATCAGAATATAGCATCTCTCCATTCCAGAGTCTGTCCTCATTTCTTTTTGCTGCACCAAAGTCTCTCCCTTACACCCACTGCAAAAAGAAACTCACACACATATTCCCACTGCCTCCAAGCATTCTGAGTCAGCAAAGCTTTATTTGTACTGATGATAATGTGCATTACTCATGGACACATCCTTCTACCCTGACATCTTACAATCCCTGGGTGGAGCACGTCCAAGGATACAAAGATGAGTGTGATGTTATCCTTATCCTGGAGAAATTGACAAGCATGTGAGGAATCCAGATATCAATATTTTTAAATGACTTTATAATGTGATAAATTCACTGATAAAGCCACAAATTGCTGCAGGAGCAGAGCAGAAGGGATTCCCTGCTCCGCAAAGGAAAGATGGTCAGGGAAGATTTCTCAGGTAAAGCAGCTTTGGGGCTCCAAACTCAGAGTCTTTGCAGCAGAAAAATGAGCCTCTCGAGTGAAATTCAGATGTGCTCTGGAAATTCTTCAGCCCAACTGGCTTCTTCCTCACACCCCTCCCTCCCCCCACCCCTAAGTGCCCCCATTGCCTGTACTTCACTTACAGCCCAAAGACATTTTTCCTAATTTTTAAACCATATTATCATTGCACCAAACATTTGTTGAGCATTTGCCCTTGTATAGCTTTTACTCTAACATTTACTCTCAAGAAGCACATTTTATTACTCCTACTTTACTCATTGAAGTCCAAAGAGGATATTGCCAAAAGTCACAGCCAGGACGTGGTTGTTCTGGATTTCAAACCCAAATCAGTCTACATTCATTCCACTGCGCCCACTGTCTCCCTTGGTTATAAAAGCTGCCCTTGCCTGTGGGTAATTGACATGCCTATTTTTATGAATGAAATGCCAACATCTACTCTGGCTAGTAAAAAGATTCAGGGAGGAGAGGGTCATCTTTTGATGATGGAATGGATTTTTTAAATTTTTTCTTTCTACTTTTACATGTTTCAAAAAAGTTTTGTCTCATTCCTTTTGTGGTTCACAAGCGTGATGATTGGGTTTTCACACTATTGTGTGAGATGTGCCTCCCTCAAACCTTGGTACTACACATTGCCCATTTGATGTGAAAAAAATTTTTTATTTTAGTTTGAGTATGTATTATTTATAAAATGGAAATTGTGCATTATTCATTTCTACTGAAAGAAGCAGCGTCATGCATGAGAAGATAATAGAGGAACCCGAATTAGGAGGTGGGTAGGGAAGGGGAGGTAGAGAATAAGAGAAGGAAGAAACAAAACAAGCAGCCAAAGACATGAAGAGAGGCAGCTTGGTGGAAAACATCACACAGCCCAATCTTGATGTCCTTTGAAATTTAAAAGGCCCAAAAACAGTGTCCAAAAAATACTAATCTAAAACCAGGAAGCATCTGACCACAAACCTGGGAAATGTCGGAGATGGTTAAGCAACCCCTGGGTGCATGGAGCTCACAATGCACAGTCGTGCTCCAGAGGGTGGCCAGCAGGGGGTTCTGCTCTGCCATCAGATGTGAAGAAAGAGCTTTCACCTGTGTTTGTGGTGCTGTTGGCTCCTTTGAGCTTGGATGCAAAGCCAAAGCTGGCAACATGCTGCCCCACCCCACTGGGCCCGAGTGAGATTGGTGCTGCCTCAGAGCTGGGTTGTATACCAGGCCAAAGTGGGGTGCCAAGAGTCAACAATCCAGGGGTATAAACATGAAGTCCCTGCCTTCTACCATGTGCCTGAGGATGATGAGGGGCAGCACTTTGGCTGCCACTTTGTCAAAGAGCATTTCTCAGGGCGGATTTGTCAGAGCTTTCTGCCAGAGTCCTCCTCCTCTGACCTATGTGGCTGCAAGAAGCCATCTCAAGCTAAAGACCTGTAAACAAGGAAGCTAAATTTGACATTTTCAACTCCTCTTTTATTTCCACTCTATCTCTGTGAGGTCCTTTTCGAAATCCATGCAAGTTCATTAAATGCTTCCATAGACCTATTAGAAGTTGAAGAGGAAAAAAATCAGTAACCCAACCAGGTCACATCATTTCTTTTTTCCGTAGCTTTCATATCAAGGAGCTTGTGGATATGGTCACATTTGCCATTTCCCAGGAGCTGGTTATCACATAGGAAAAAGATTTTATTTAAGGCAAAAAAATAATAAGTCAGCAAATAGACCAATTTATGTTTCTAGGAAGCAGCAAATATCAGGGGGCTGGATGCAGATAAGATTATCTGAAAGTAAAAGTGTGGCAGGGATAGGCTATCTCCCAGTCCATTTCTAATATTTCATCTACTGATAAAGAATTGTCAATTAAAGAAAACCTCAGCCTTGTGCCTGTGTAAAAGGGAAAGAGAGTCAGTCAATAGTCAAACTGAAAACTCAGATGAAAGAGTATCAGCAACACCCCAGGAAGGGAGTTAAGAGAAAAAGTATGTATGTATGTGTGTGTATATGTATGTGTGTGTGTGTATGTGTGTATGTGCGTGTGTGTGTGTGTGTGTATATATATATTTGGCATCAGAGAGTAGTCCTGCTTCTGTAACCTCACCAACACAAAGACTGTTTTCCACCCAAACCCTGGAGAGCCTGTCAAAATGAGTTAGATTGGATCTCCTGATCCAGTTCTCCTGTTATAAGGTAGATAGAAAAAGGAGACATTTCACAAATGCAGAGTGCTCATGACACTGAAAAGGGGCCCTCTTCATGTGGCAGCTTCTGTCCCCCATTTTGTGACAGTTACAGTTACTTTCATATTTCTAGGAATGCTTCTTATATAGAAGGTGAAATACATCCTTCTCAACAGTCATGACCCTGGAAAAATGAGCCTGAGCTGTCTGATCCTCCCATGAACCAGAGCTCAGAGGGGGCATCTGTGTGCTCTCACTCTGCCCAAGTGTCCCACACATGGCCTACGTCTCTCTTCTTACTCTCCAAGTGACTCTGCTTGTAGTAGTGACTGCTCCTCAGGAACAGTCAGTTGTCTTCTCTTCTTGGTTTCTGTAAGCAACTCTCTAACTCACTTTCCCACCTCTCACAGTGAGTGGATGCACTACAGTAAGGTGATAGCACAAAAAAACCTCACTGCAATGCAGCATTCCCCCCAAGAAGCAGTATTCCAGAATACAGGCAAAGCCATCTGTACCTGCAAAAGAGTAGGAGCTGCCTTTGTGGTACAATTTTAAACTTGTAACTCAAACTGGCCCTATCACAGAGTCTGAATTCTACCATTAATGATGATTTCTAGAATACAACATAGTTAAATGTACCTTATAAAATAAAATTCCACAAACAGAGAACACTTAAAATAGTTATTACTGTGAAGCAATTTATTTTTCTCAGCTATGCTGGATGACTGTGTGAGAATCTGACAGAGGAAAGAACAAGGAAACACTCTTTGAACTTCTACTGCAACCCAGGAAATCCCTGGCCCGGCCCAGCTCCTCCCAACTGGTCTGTCTTGGTGCTCAGAAGTCCGTGAGACAAAGCTGAAAGTATCTTTATATGCAACATCAACTTTACATAAGTTTTATGTTTCAATGCAATATTAAACTCTCTTCAGCCTTGCATGCCATTGTTGCTTATTACTAGCCTTTAGCTCCTAGCCATTTCCCACCAGTAGTGCCCTTCCTGAAAAACTTTATCCTTCCAGTAAGTCCCTAACAAGTATCTTTTCACTTTCTTTCTCTCTCTCTCTCCCTTTTCCTCCCTGCCCCTCTACTTTCCTTCCTCCTATTACCCATTCTCCAAACTTCCTCTCCTTTATTTGGCAAAACTGGGATGAGTTACACTATCAAATATACCACATGAAGCTTTATCACAAATGGATTTCCAGGGAATAAGAGAAATATGGAGACAACATTTCTTGTGTTTCCACTGAGCTCACTAAAGCCCAGATTTTCATGGCAGATAGCAAGACTATAGGAATGAAACTGACTGCCTAAGGATTGCACTGAACCCTACTAGTAAGGAGTGGAAAAAAGTATGCACTTTGGAGACTGTGGGACTTGGGAGTCAGAAACAACTAGACTCAAGTCCGGGCTCCACTGCTTCACAGCTATACAACTTTGGACAAGTTGTTCAATCTTTCTGAGTCTCGGTTTTCTCATCTCTAAAATGGGAATAACAACATCTCTTTTTCAGAGTTGTATTAAATGAGGCAATAAATGTAAAGGAATGTAATAAATGTAAATAGTCTTTTTAAAAAATTTACTCCCTTCTCTTCCTCTTGATCAAAATATCAATTTTTTTTTTTTGAGAGCAGAGAGCTCGGTTTCCAGTTCCATTTCTAGGATCCTGTGACTACAGTTAAAAGTGTAGCTTACTGTATGAGCACTGGGTATCTCAGGCTACAATATAGTAAGATGAAACCAAAGTCAAATAAAGGACATGAAATCAGATGAAAACTCCTGCTCAGGCTCTGTATCACAATTCTCCCTATTTTTTTTCTAGAGAAGTCTACTTGAGTGATTAAAATCAGCTAAACATCACCTCCTTACTGAAGTTCTGTATGATTCATCCTCCCCACTGATTCAAAAGTAGTAAGGTTGTCCCTCCACATATGCTGGGGATTGGTTCCAGCTCCCTCCCCCATACCAAAATCCTCACATACTCAAGTCCTAAAGTCAGCCCTGTGGAACCCGAGTATAGGAAAAGTCAACCCTCCATATTCTTGGGTTTTGCCTTCCACCAATATTGGATTTTCAATCTGCATTTTGTTGAAAAAAATCCATGTGTAAGAGGACCCACACAGTTCAAACCTGTGTTGCTCAAGGGTCAACTAAAATTGAATGCCTTCTGTCCCCATTAGACAATGTGGATAAAATGCTAAGAAAAACAGACAGAAAGCCTTGCCCTCCAGAAGTAATTATGTATTTACTGATATACCTCTTCCATTAGACTCCAGAGTCAGAGCCAAGTATTCTTCATTCCGAGCTTGGCATATAGGTGTTCAAATAAAATTTTTGAATGAATGAGTGATTGGTTGATTTCAACACTTTATAAAAGTTGTGCTTTTCTAAGAGGGAGAAATCAGATCTAGTTTAACTACACTTTTTACTTTTAAAAATTAGTATGTTTATTTTTTTTTCAGATCTTCTGACTTAGGATTTTTTTTTTTAATTTCAGAATATTGTGGGGGTACAACACTTTGGCTATATATATTGCCCATGCACTGCCCGTGTCAGAGCCACAGTCGTGGTCATCCCGCAAACAGTGCTCCGCATCCATCAGTGAGAGTCTTCCATCCCTCACATCCCCCTACCCTCCCACCCCCCTGATGAACATATTGCTCTGTGGATGTAAGTGTGATCGTTAGTACCAATTTGATGGTTAGTACCAGTGGTGCTTGTTTTTTTTCCATTCTTGTGACACTTTGCTTCAAAGAATGGGCTCTAGCTCCAACCAGGATAATACCAGATGTGTTAATTCACCATTGTTAAAAAAATTAGTATGTTTATTCTTAATACATTTTCTAGTTAGTTGGCTTCTGTCTTAGTCTGCTTGGGCTGCCATAACAAAATACCATAGACTGGGTGACTTAAACAGCACGAATTTATTTCTCACAGTTTCGCAGGCTGAGAAATCCAAAAGCAAGGTACTGGCTAATTTTGCTCCCCAGTGAGGACTCTATTCCTGATTTGCAGCCAGCTGCCTTCTTTCTTGTTGTGTCCTCACGTGGTAGAGAGAGACAGAGCTCTGGTCTCTCATTCTCTCTTATAAGGACACTAATCCCATCATGGGGCTACCTTTATGACCTCATCTAAGCTTAATTACCCTCCAAAGGCCCCACATCCAAATACCATTACATTACATTGGGGGTTAGGATTTCAACATATGAATTTGGGGGAATTCAGACATTCAGTTCATAACAGCTATAATCTTTCCTTACCCAAGAATGGGACACTAGAAGTTTCCAGGGGAGATTTTTTTTTAATAATTAGTTTGTTTAAAATAAATTTTAAAAGAAAAGAAGAGAAAGGTTCCCAGGGACAAAAATCATGTTTCATGGAAAAATCAGAGCCAGGAGTGGTAGATATTAACACCATCTCTGCACAAACTATGTTAGATTTTGGTCAAGTTACTTCATCTCCTTATTTCTAAAAGGAAGGAGCTGGACCGAATGACCCTCGGGCTCCTCTCCAGTTCTGTCATGCTGGCGTTCTCATGGGTACCTACCCTAAACATTATTTTTTAATCTGAGGGTCTCTACTGTCACCTTTCCTCACCAATCTATGATAAAAACTGAACAGAATCCCACAAACAAAAATGATAGTTGTTTTCATTCAAGGCTGCCCCATCCATCAGGGAGCAATTGCCACTTCTCCCCCTCCCCATGTGTTACCTGGTCTCTGATTAAAGCACCCAGAGTCCTACTGGAGGCAATCTGCACTCACCTTATTTAGTGAAAAGAAAAAAATGAAAACCAAATTGAAAATCTTTCTCTGGGTACCTTGAACTAGAAAAAAATACCTAATTCCACTTATATACGAGATACCCCTTAAGAGTTTGTAGACATTTATATTCAAGTATAGTATCTTTTTTTAAAACTTAATACCAAAACTATAGAACTCCTCAATTTTTAAAAAGACTAAGGCTGATGCAGTGCTGCAATTGACATGTACTGTATTTTCTATTTTGAATTCTGCAAATGTGTGATTGCAGTCAAGAAATATGTACCCACAGAATCCTCAATGAACAGAATGCCCCTGGTTAAAGACATACCATATAGAATATTCATGTTACTAGTTCAGGTTTCCTCTCTGTGTTTCTCCCAGATAGCCTTAATCTCAATTGGGGATTTTAATAGAGGTAGATTGGTAATAAAAATTAAAAGGACTCCTCTCTTCCCCCCTGCTGTTTTCTATTAGCAGTGCATTGCATAGTATTATTTTCTGTTTACTTAAAAGAGCTCATACATATTAGATGGAGACCTAAACTGGCAAGAATAGTGACCACAAAATAATGAACAGCTAAAGATTAGAAATTTGAACAGAAAAAGTTTACATAAGCCATTCTCGTGTGCGTATAGGCAGTCTAGCCCCCACTTAATGCAGTGTATATTGTGAAATCACATGGGAAAGAAAAGAAGATTTATTCTCTTTTGCACTGAACCCTATAGTCACTTCCTTTTTGCTGGTAGACGGTGACCCTGCAGTTACAAGTGGGAACTGTGAAATCAATGACAAAATTACAAATCAGCAGGCAAAATGCACACCAATAAAACTGCCTATTCCTGAGCATCTACCCCATGGCAGACCCTGGGCCAGAAGCCTCCACATATACTGTCTCATACAGTTCTCACAGCAGTGTAAAAAGGCAGTACTATCTCCATTCTACAGGTAAGAGAACTAAAAGAGGTTAAGCAACTTTTCCAAGGTCACTCAGTTGGTAAATGATAGACACCCAGTTCTGGTGGATTCCTAAATTCGTGTTTGTTCCTCTATACTATGAAAAGGGAGCACAGGTGCCATCATAGGCACTAAGGGATGAGAAGACATCCTATGCTATGGACTGAATTGTGTTCCTTCAAAATTCATATGTTGAAACCCCAACCTCCAATTTGATTGTATTTAGAGATAGGGCCTTTATGCAGGTAATTAAGGTTAAATGAGGTTACAGGGTGGGCCCCGATCCAATAGGAGTAGTGCCCTTATAAGAGATACCAAGAGTTTGCGTGCTCTCTCTCCAGGGTGTGAGGGCACAAAGAAGAGGTCATGTGAGCATACAGTGAGATAGTGGCAGTCTGAAAGCCAGGAAAATAGTCCTCACCGGGAGCCAAATCAGCCATAACTTTGACCATGGACTTCTAACCTCCAAAATTGTGAGAAAATAAATTTCTTTTTAAGCCACCCAGTCTATGGTATTTTGTTATGGCAGCCCAAGCAGACTAAGACACCATACACATCCTGAGAACCCACTCACCCTTCTCCAATCTGATCATTTCTTCCATTATCTGTCATACTGTCCTCAGTCCACTATCTGTCCTGCCACCAGCATGATCTTTCTAAAGACAAATTTGATTGTCACTCTTCCTGAAACATCTCCATTGGTTTCCTAACTGTCAATAATAAATCCACTCTCATGGAATAAACAATTTCAATGTCATTGGTGGAAATCAGACAGAACAGGCATAAAATAGGAGCATGAAATCCAAACTTCTGAGTTTATGAGGCTCATCACAAAGTCTGTCTGCTTCGCCAGTGTTATCTCTGACCACTCTCCCTAATATATATCCTAACCAAATATAATGTATTCTAAAAGATGTTTCTTATACCATAGTCTCTTCCCTGGAAAAATGCAATTTCCCTTCACTTCATACTCTCCTTATCCATCTGGATTAACTCCTATTCACCCATCAAGGCCCACTTTACCTCCTCCTTGAAACCTTCTCTCACAAAACCCTCTGTCCCTCCAGGATTCCATAACATAATGATGCTTGTCAGATGATAAGTATTCTTATGTCTGGTTCCCCCACTGGGCCCTGGCATTTAGCCCAGAGCTGAACACATAGAAGGTCCTAATTAATGGCTATTGTATAAATGAACAAATGTGTTTTCTAAGGGGACTAAACAAACTATATCAGGGGTTCCCAAGTTTTGCTGCACTTTAGTGCAGTGGTTCCCAAACTTTACTGAAAATTTACAAAATTCGCATTGTCCCACCAGTACCCTAGACCAATTAAATCAGAGTGTTTGGAGGTAGAAGCCAGGCATCAGTATTTTTTAAAGATCTCCAAGTGATTCTAATGTGCAATAAGGTTTGGGAACCACTGGACTATATCTTATCTTGTGGACTTGACAGTAAGGCACATAATAAATGTGGTATAGGATGCTTTCAAAAATGCATTTATAGTTATGATTAATACCTTATAACCTTGACTTTAATTATGTAATATTCTACAATTGTTATATATGTGTTTTGTCTAACTTTACCAATAACATTGAATGCTCCATGATTACAAGTCCCTCACATCCAATGGGACTCTTCTCTTGCTGCTACTGCCCACTGAACACAATGCCTGTGTTGTCCTCTTGCTATATTAAGAGAGATGAGGGCAGAGGAATTATTCCTTACTGCTGGGGAAAGAAGTCAGGAAGGCTCTGTCTCACCAGCAGAAGGCTATAGAGAAGGAAGATCTTTCATAATTGGGACCACAGAGCAAGAGAAAAGGAATGTCCTGGGGGAGGTCAGAAACTGCATGAGATACATTCTCAGACCCTATTCCCCAGTCAGACTGTAGTCCATATTTTCCCATAGAAATAGTAGGAAATCATAAAACAGTAACTTCTTACTTATCCTCAAGTTTGCTAATTGCATTCAAGACTATTCAGAACTGTGCTATCTAATATAGCAGCCACTAGCCACACTAGAATTATGGCTAGTAGAAATTGCAATGTGCTTTTAAGTATAACATACACAACAAATTTCAGTCTTAGTACTTAAAAAAAAGAATACAAAATAGTTCATTGACAATTTTTATATATATTACATGTTAAAATAGTATTTTAGGTATATTAGGTTAAATAAAATATATTATTAGAATTAGTTTCACTTATTCCTTTTTATCTTTTTAATGTGGCTACTAGAAAATTTAGGATTATATATATGGCTCCCATTCTATTTAGATTAGATAGCACTAATCTAGAATATCTCATTAACAGGAAGAAAAATAGATTTCAGAGTGACTTAAGTACAGAAGCGTCTCTATTTATAGCAGATCAGATTCTGAAAGACTGGTTCTAAGTCCAAGTGTTGTGACTTCTAACTGAGAGTGTCAGTTGGCTCCTCTGGGAAACAGATACCAAGAAGGTGTTAGAAGTACAAGAAATGTATTGGAGATAAAACCAGTGTCAGATAAAGGAAAACCTTCAATCCATGATGTCGGTCTGATCCCTATGAAAGGAGAGTGGGGAAGCAGGAGGCTCAGACTACAGTACAGCTCTGAGAAAGTTTTGGTCAGCCCAGTAGGGAGCTCTGGCAAGCCCTTGCATCACAGCCATGTTCATCATTCCTGAGGCTGTGTGGGAAGTACATGGCCTTTCACCTCTAAATCTGAGTCATATCTTTAAGACACCCACAACTGGAGGCTATCAACTTACTGCACTCCTTGCGGCAAGTTCTCTCTTAAAAAGAGATCTGGTAGGCATACCTCCATAGCCACCACAATGAGCAAGAGGGTTTTTACTTGTACTCCTTGGATATTCTCCAATATATAAGGAATACCTGGTGCACCCCAAAAATTTCCTGTCTCAGATATGATACCTCCATTCACCCAGTTGGTTGTTACTCTGACTAAAAACCAGGCGTCATCTTCAATTCCTTTCCTTTTCCTCCATTCCTAATCATCATCAGTAGGTCCTGTCAGTGCCACCTTCAAAATGAATCTTAAATCGTTCCAATAGCACCTTCATCATTATAACTCTAGTTCAAGTCATGTTTTCTCTCACCTGAATTACTCAGTAAACTCTTAATTGGCGACCTATTTTTATCCTTGCAAATCTTTTTAAACTGTAGATAAGATTATGTCACTTTTCTACTTAAAACCCCCCAATGTCCTTCTGTCATACTAAGCATAAAATTCAAACTCCTTACCATGACCACAGGTACTGCGCCATCTAACACCTTGCTACTCAAAGTATGGCAAGGACTAGCAGCATTACCAGGGAGCTAGTTAGAATGACATTATCTTGGATCCACACCCAGTGAATGAGAATCTGTATTTTAATGAGATCCCCAGATGACTGATGTGCACATAAAAGTTTGAGAAGCATTGATATAACCCTTCTCCACTCCAACCTCTCCTCCTACCAATCCTGTCCTCAGTCATGACACTTCAGCCACATGGTCTCCAAGCTATTCCTTGTACACACCAAGTATGTCCTATCTCTGGGCTTTTCTACTTGCTGTTTCTTCTGCTTAGAATAGTCTTCCCTTAGATCTTCACATGCTTATTCCTGTCATCATTCCATTTTTTTCTGAAATGTTACCTCCTCAAAGAGGACTTCCCTAACTACTCACCCAAGCAGTGAATGTAGTAACTGCATACAACCACTGTTGCCATTACCTATCTGTTGAAGGAGGGAAGATATGATACACTTTGACTCTGGAGTGTAGTTTTGATCCTAATCTGTGATGTTTAAGTAAAACTATGGGTAAAGGAGCTTCTTTAGCAATAAGTAAGACCACATATTCTTCACGGTAGAGCCCCTAAATCCTCAGAGCCTGTCTGTGATTGTATTATAGGCAACTCTGATGAGTAATATTCTCTGTGGTCTCTCCCCATAAGATTAAGAGGAGCACATAATAAAGCTAGAACCAGACACTAATAACAGCCAGAAGTGATGCTTTATAGGAAAGGTGAGGCATCTATACTATAAAAACATAAAATAATTCTAAGACCATTTAATGTGGAAGAAGTAGCCCTATATAAGTAAAATGCTCCTGAGGGTGCCACTTCCCATATTACAGCACAAGTAGCTGATGAACCAGAGTCATTAAAATACTAAATTATGCTCACTCTGTTCTTTCTAAGATGGCAGTAAACAACAACAACAACAAAAGGGTTTTTTCTACTTTTAAGAAGTTAGGGAATACCTTGAGAAGGACTTTCATATTGTATTATCTCATTTAATCACCAATCACTTTGGGTAGACATATCATTCTCCTGTTACAGATGAGATTCAGAGAACCTAAGCAATTTGCCCAGGGTTACTCAAATTCAGGCCTAAATGATTCCAATGCCCTTGTTTTTTACATTATAGCATATACTGTCTCTCTTGCCATGCTCACAGCTATATTATGTATTAAACTGCTGTGAACTGACCCAGGAACTTAAATTCCTATTCATAACATCACTTCTGTGGGAAGAATGGGTGACCTGTGTCAAACAACCCCTACTTGAACTGTAAAAACCCAATTTATTCACTCCTTGGGTTCTTCCTGTTTTGTAACTGGTACCCCTTAAAGACCTACCTAGCATAATGCAGGTAAGAGAAAAGGCTCTATAATTACTTGTTGAGTTTTAGCCAATTTCCCATGTCTTATTACTATCCATTTTACTGTGCATTCACTCTCTTATTACTATCTACTTTGATTCCTATTTTGGGTAGATCCATATGATTTTCTAATATTTGGTGGAAATGTTCTTTTTATGGAAATAAGGCATCTTGGTCAATTATATATTATATATAATTGAATGAAAGTATTTCCTTCCCTAGATTTATTGGCAGAAGTTTCTCTCCTAGAATAGTGTCAGACACACAGTAGGTGCTTTAAAAATTGCCAGTGATCGAATGCATAAATTAATGAATATAGAGTGTGTTTTACAAAAAGCAACTCAACTTTAGTTTGCTTGGGGGATCAGAAACTGGAAGTAGATCAACTTACTGAAAATCAATTCACTGAATGAGCAATTTGCCAATGTTATGGCAAAATTGAAACATTGTTGAATTGATCGTCTGACAAATAAATAATTTGGTAAATTGATGTTGGCAAACTAGTTATTAGGTAAATTGGTCACTTGAAAAATCAGCTATTGTTTTTAAATCACTTCTTGGGCAACAACTGAGGCTTGCACTAGAAGTGGGGATCTAGCCTGGACTGCCTCGGTGGCAGTGTCTATTCGATCAAGTCCATGTCAAAGTCCAGCTATTTAAGTTCTCCTTTCTTCCACTGGGGTGACCCTTCTCTTCCCTTTCTTTGTGTCCTTCCACTCCTTTAACTACTGCTCCTGTCATAGTAAGTGTCCCTTTCTCCTATTTCTGGTATATGCCTCCATAATTCTCGTCAGGTCTGCAGTTCTGGACACAAAATGTTGAGTGTTTATTTCCTTTGTGCTGTCACTCCCTTTCACCCCAGTTCTCCTCTAATCCCTCTTCCACATTATGGGCTATTTGAGGCAAACGTCTGTAGAGAGAGAAAAAAAATGTGTGTATCAGTAAAACACTATGCATTGTCTAGAGGATACCCGTCCAGGCCACCTGATTCTAGCCTTCCGTTGCTGAGTACTGCCTATATCCAGCCCACTCTGCCAGGGTATCTGATTCCAGCCCTGTTCCTTATCTTTAAGTTATTTTGCAGCTATGTATAAATATGTCTATTCTTTGAATTTTCTTTTAAACCAGTTATAATATCTGTCTAGTTTCTTCATGGAGTTAAATAAAATCTTTAACACATGCTCATTTTCATATCTGTATAAGAATCATGATTTTACTCTTTTTTGAAAATTATCTTTTAACACATTTGTTTTTCCTACAGCCTATTTGCATTTGCACCGTATTAAGAGTATTGTCACAGTCTATGGTTCTGAATAGCCATTCCAAGCCAGGGTAACGTGGTGACCTCTTACCAATTACTCCTAGTGCTCATAGTTGCTTCTTTGCCTTTGCTTTTTATTATAACAAAAATATTTGCAAGTATTGAACCCTGAGTTATTTCTAACAGCTTTATTGATACATAATTTACATACTATAAATTTCACCCATTAGAGTACACAATTCAATGGATTTTAGCATATTCATATATGCTAGAGTTGTGCAGTGATCAACAGAAATTAATTTTAGGACATTTTCATGACCCCAGAAAGAAACCCTATATGGATTAGCAGTCATTCGTCATTTGCCCCTAACTCCCAAGCCCTGGCAACCACTAACAGACTTTCTGTTTCTATGGATTTGCCTATTCTGGCTATTTCAAATAAATGGAATCACACAATATGTGGCCTTTTGTAACTGGCTTCTGTCAGTTAGCATAATGTTAGTCCATGTTGTAGCATGTATCAGTACTTGATTTCTTTTTATAATCAAATTATATTCCATTGTATGGACATACCACCTTTTATTTATTCATTCATTAGACGATGGACATTGGGATCATTCTACTTTTTGGTTATTATGAATAATGTTGATAAGAACATTCACATACAAGTCATTATGTGGGTGTGTGTTTTTATTTCTCTTGGGTATGTACCTTAGGCTGGGTCATGTGGTAACTCTACATATAATTTTTTTTAGGAACTGCCAGACTATTTTCCAAGGCAGGTGCACCATTTTATGTTTCCACCAGAAATGTATGAGGGTTCTTATCTCTCCACATTTTTGTCAACACTTGTTATTGTCTGTCCTTTTTATTGCAGCCATTTTGGTAGGTGTGTCATAACTTTGGTTTTATAGTTTACACAATTGATTTAATTTTCTTGTGACCTTTATTTTACTTGTGAGAATAATCTTTAAAATACCCTCTAGAAAGTTTTTTGGGGGGGGACAGTGGAATATATGCCCTATGGTACTCATTTGTGACTACTCATCCTGCTATCTTTCCTCCTCCCGTCCTGCCTATCCATGAAGATACTATTGTTCTCTACTACCATTAGCTGTAGAGGCTCCGTGTTACCTAACTTAATGTAAAAGGGTGAGAGAAGGGAGTTGGTCTCATGCTCATTCTTAACACCATTTTGGAACAATATAATTGGCACATATATCTGATTTCTTGACATAGAAACTATTATTATATACCATTCTCTTCAAAGCACTGTTGCTATTGCTTATCACCATGTAGAAAATAGTTATCCTACAGTACTCATTTTCTCCTGCTTCCGTCATTAATAGAATACTCAGTTTCATCTGGAATCTCAGTCTCCCTTACAGCTAGGTATGGCCATCTCACTGGAGGTTCTATGTACAACTTCTGAAACGTTGTCTTAAAAGGAAAGGATATACCCTTCCCTTTTCTTTTTTTCCTTCTTTCTTAAATGCAGACATAAGGATAGTGAACCATCTCTGAACATGCAAATGAGGGCACAACCTAGAGGTGGCTGAGCAGCAAGAGAGGAGTTTGAGTCCCTGACACCATAGCATCTTTAAACTATTTATGTTCAGACTGCTATGTGACAGAAGATAAACCTTTGTCCTGTTTAAGTCATTGTTATTTTGGCCTATGTTCTGGCAGCCAAATCTGGACCGTGAATAATATATCCTGTCACCATAACTCCCCCAACACTCACTTCCTGGCCTACTTCCAAACTTTCTAGGTAATGGTTTTGCATACCATTCCATCCTTTATAGACATCTTTAGTGATCACACACCCATCTCTGTTGATAAGATCTTTTAGTCTTGAGATTTCTCAGCCACTCTTATTCAACAGAACCTGCACTTCCACTTCATATCAGTAAAGTACCAGCATATGCCAACCTTAATCAGCTTTTTACCTCTTCTTATAGTGTTTGTGTTTACCTATTCTTTCGTGTATTCCTGAAAACAGCATTTCCCCTTTTGTGGTAGGTCTGTTTTTCTCTTCATTTCACTCTTACACTTCTCAAAAGAGCAACCTATAAGTGACATCCCCACTTTTTCCCACATACTGCCTGTATTAATCACGGTTCTTCAGAGAAACAGAATCAAGATATATATAGAGAGAGAGAGAGATTTTAAGGAATTAGCTCTTATGATTGTAGAAGCTGGCAAGTCCAAAATCTGCAGGCTAGGCAGGCAGAGTAGAGACTCAGGGAAGAGTTAATTCTGCAGTTGGAGTCTGAAGGCATTCTTCTAACAGAATTCCCTCTTCTTCTGGGGAGGTCAGTCTTTTTCTATTAAAGACTTCAACTGATTGGATGAGGCCCACTCCTATTACAGAGGGTAATCTGCATTACTTAAAGTCTACTGATTTAAATGTTAATCTCATCTGAAAAATACCTCCACAGAGACATCTAGAATAACGTTTGACCAAATATCTGGGTACCATGGCCTAGCCAAGTTGACATACAAAATTGACCCTCACATTCTCCCCCTTTAATTCCATGAAATCTCACTTCTGTTCCTTCAGCTCTACAGAAATTGTGTCTATCCCAGAATTAAGTTGGAGATTGTAAAACCCTAAATACACCCAAAATTTTAAGTGCTTGGTATGTAATCTTTTTTCCAGTGAGAGAGTCCAATAAATTCTCAAAAGATTAAAAACAACCATCCTAATCATCAAAGCCAGTGGTCATTCCCACCATCCTACCCCTTGACCTCTTGCCTCCCTGTGGTTGTTTAAGAAGTCAAAAAGGTCCATTTAATTGTCCAAACTACTTCAATTTGATTTCTGTCATTGGCAACCAAAGGATTAGTGACTAATCCTCCCAGGGTTAGTCCTTAGTCCACTAAGCCTCTTGCTATATATCTCACCTGGGAGATTTTTTTCCAATTCTCATAGCTTTAATCCTATCTCTGAGACAGTCGTTTAGAAAGATCTTGGGTACAGGAGCTTTTGGACCTCGGTTTAAGCCCCAGCTCTGTCAATATGCACCTGGGCAAGTTTATTTAACCTCTGAGTCCCCAGTTTCTTCATCTATAAAATGGGAGCAATAAAATCTACTTTATGGAATAACTCGGCAACTTTAAGTGAGTCTAGAACATGGTAAGCATCCAATAAATGATGGTTCTCTCTCTGCCTCCCTTTTCTAAGCAGATGACTCCCAGGACCAGGCCTTTAGCTCTCACTTACCTATCCACACTCAAGTTCGGCCTTCCTCTCTGCCTGTCAATCATTTTCTTTCAGACATTATGCTATTATATGTTTAACTTGCCTAAAGGTGAGGCTGTGGCCCCCTCAAAATCACTTCCTCCTTCTGGTCCTACGGCTTCCCTCCATGGTATCACTGTTCTCCAAAGTGAATCTTCTTTGACTCCTCTTCCTTATTCCCTCAACTTCTTTATTCAAGCAGGCACCGTGACCTCTCACTCTGTCCTTTGGAATGTGTCCCTTCCTTTTCATTGCCATGACACCATCATAATTTACATCCTAATCACCGCTAGCCTAAACTGTTGTCTCTTGAGTCTTTTCCATGCCTCTAGAATGTCTTCACTATACCCTATCCAATGCCCTGTTAAGAATCAGAAAACATTTTCTTTAACCATGTTGCTTCTCTTTTAAAATGGGACCAAAGACTGCAGGATAAAAAATAGATTCTCTAGGCTAGTATTCAAAGCTGTGCACAATCTGATTCCAACTCATAAGTTGGAATCACAAACCTCCTACTTTAATCAAGTTTGCTTTAACCTATCCCCAAACACACCTAGTGCTCTCTACCCCTCCACATCATAATACAGTCCTGTCATTCCACCTTCCATGAGCACTTCTCACTCCTATATACCTACCCTACTCCTTTGTATCCTTTGAGACCCATCTAAATTACCATCTATTCTGTAGAGCCATCCTTGATGACCCACACCAATGCAAGCTCTTAATCCTCTGAAGTCAATTTAGCCTCATTATAATTATATTAGTCAGGGTCCCAGAAGGAACCAGATGACACACTATAATTAGGATAATTTGAGGAGAGTTTAATAAAAGAACTTTTTATAAAGATGTTATCAAGGAAACCAATCGACTGTCAGGAGTCAAGGCCTTCTGGTTGAGGGATATAGCCAGTCACCAGCAACCGTGACAGATAGACGACTGGGAGATAAATAATCCAACTTTACTCTCCTTACTATCTCTGATTTCCTGCAGGTGTTCTCTGTAGACTGAATCGAACCAGTGGCCAGAGGTTAGGGAAGCCCATTGATGTAGCCAACTTCCACAACACAGAGCAAGGAATAGAAGAGTAGAAAGTGAATCTGAAGGAATAAAGATACTTTAAAAAGTAGACTACAGTAAAAGTTCTCTAGTTCCTCCTGTGAGATTATACCAAAAGTATTTTTAAACAATTTGAAATGCACCAAAAAACAAAATGGATTAGAGAGATGGATAGGTAAAGCAACTATTTGGTAACACGTCAATTGTAGAATTTAGAGTTGGGTATGTTGGTGTTTACTGAAAAATTCAACTTTACTATATGACTGAAATTGTTCATAATTAAATACTAGGGGAAAAAGGGCTTTAAAGAAGCAGTGAAACTTTCCTACTATATATTCCCTATCTTTTCCCTCCATACTCTTTATATTTTAAGTGTAGCTTTATGTTTCAGTTTGTCATAACCAGGCTTCTGAAACCTCACAAGTAAAGTAATTTTGAAAGGGTTAGGAAACAAAATGTTAATCATGTATCTATTGTTGTTGTTGTTGAACATCTTTTAAATGTATAAATGCATCTTCCACAATAGATATTCTAGTCCAATTATATTAGCTTTCCTCTAGTCTTAAAACCTCAGGAGAGAGTGAGAGAGAGAGAGAGAAAGAGAGATCATTTCAAAAAGAGTAGCTTGAGGGTGAACAGGAATTCAGAAGATAGACTACTCATAAAATGGAGCTTAGCATTATGAGTTGCATTTCACCCTCAATGTTTGCAATGCTATCACAATCAAAAATCAATTATGAAATACTTTTATGCCTTCTAAAAGCCAGACTCTAGAAAAGATATGGTCTATGAAAGTCCAATGGCTATTTTCTACTGGATAGATGTCCATTTTACAATTCCAAGTACTATCATACATATCATGGATTGTGGGGGTGGAAAATGTAATGAACTAATTAGATATGAAAAGAAATCATTCCCTGCCTTCCTCTCTCATCTCAGTGGCAGTGCAAAAGAGACCACTCATTTTTCATAATACTGTGGTCATAATACCTTTACATCCCTAATGAGGAAATAATCTTAACTATTATTACGATGTCTGTCCTCTCCTATGACAGCAGGAACCATGTATATCTTGTTCTATCATGTGTTCCCAGCATCTGGCATACTGCTAGGCACATGGAGGAAAGATGACTAATAAATCTTTTGGGATGTATTTTGAATTTACAAGACCACAAAGACAGGGGGAGGTAGAATTGTTCAGTGGAGAATGGAGAAATTAAGAAAAAATCTCAGTAGACATGCATAGGGAGTAGAGTATCCCCTGTGAGACTAGCTAGCTGTCTTCCAAACCAGCTGATCAGGCAGGATTCTCTTCATAGCTGGCTGACTAAGCCCCTCTCAGTCTGACACATCTGGTCTTATGACAGATTAAAATAGTCAATCAAATTACAGTTATATGACCATAGAAGATGACTTTTCTGAGTTTTATTTCTTCATTTATAAAATGAGTAGTTCATAGTTTGTATGGTAAATGTATGTATAACTTTGTAAGAAACTGCTACCCTAGTTTTCAAAGTGGCTGCAATATTGTACATTCCCAGAAGATCCACCTCCTTGCCAACATGTGGTATTTTCAGCCTTTTAAATTCAATGAGAATCCTTTCTAATTGATGTATAATGGTATCTCACTGTGGTTTTAATTTGCATTTCCCTGATAACTAATGTGCATTTTTCATGGGCTTATTTTCCATTTGTCTATCCTCTTTCATGAAGTATCTTTTTAAATGTTTTGTCCCTTTTAAAAATATTTTGGGTAGTTTATCTTCTTAATAGTGAGTTATAGATATTCTTTGTATAATTTGGACATAAGTCATCTGTCAAGTAGATGTATTATAAATATTTTCTGCTAGTATGGTTTTTTCACCTTTTCATTTTCTTAATGGTGTCTTTTGAAGGGCAGAAGTTTTTTGATGTGATAAAGTTCATTTTTATCAATTTTTTTAATGGTTCATGATTTTTGCTTTCTATCTAAGAAATCTTTGCCTATCCCAAGGTCACAGAAACAAAGACTTTTTATGTTGCCCACCAGAAATTTTAGAATTTTCACTTCACATTTAAGTCTATCATCACTTTTAAGTTAATTTTGGTGTGTGGTGTGAAACAATGGTTAAGGTTCATTTTTTTTCCTAAATGATATCAAAGTATTCAGCACCCTTTCTTTAAAAGACTGCCTTTCCTGATAGAGTTACATGGGCACTTCTATCAGAAGGCAATTGACCAAGCCAGGCATGGTGACCTGTGCCTATATAGTCCTAGCTACTCGAGAGGCTGAGGCTGAGGCAGGAGGATTACTTGAGCCCAGGAGTTCAAGGCTATCCCTGGGCAACACAGTAAGACTGTTTCTTTAAAAAAAAAAAAAAAAAAAAAAAAAAAGACAATTGACCAAAATGTGTGGATCTATTTCTAGACACATTATTCTGTTCTGCTGATCTACATGTGTCTGTCCTAATGCTAATACCACACTCTCTTGATTTACAGTAAGTCTTCAAATCAGATAAGTCCTCCAACTTTGATCTTCTCTTTCAAAATTATTTTAGCTATTCTTGATCCTTTGCTTTTCCATGTGCATTTTAGAGTTAGCTTGTCAATTTCTACAAAAATGCTTCTTGCAATTTTGAATAAAATTAAAATTAATTTGAAGATAATGGACATCTTAACAATATTGAGTCTTTGGATCCACAACCATGGTATATCTCTCCATTATTTAGGTGTTTAAAAAAAATTCTCTAATCAGTGTTGTATAGTTTTCAGGATTACAAGTTCTGCACATATTTTGTTAAATTCATTCTAAGTATTATAAGTTTTTGGATGCTATAAGTAGTATTGTTTGCTTAATTTGAATTTCCTATTTTTGATTTATATAGAAAGACCATTTTTTTCCTTTTATTTCAGAATATTATGGGGGTACAACACCTTGTTTATATATATTGCCCATGCACTGCCCATGTCAGAGCTACAATCGTGGACATCCCCCTAACTGTCCTTTTTATATACAGCTGGATTTGGTTTGCTAATATCTTTGTTAAAGATTTTTGAATCTAAGCTCATAAGGGTTATTGATCTGTAGTTTTCTTTTCTTGTGATGTCATTTTCTGGTTTTGGCACTAAGGTAATTCTGGGCTCATTAAAGTTGGGAAGGAAGAATTACCTTTTCTTCTATTTTCTCAAAAATTTTTGGTAGGATGAATATTATTTTTACATTAGATATTTTATAGAATTCCTCTGTGAGGCCATCTGGGCTCAGTTTTCTTTGTGGAAATATTTTGAATTATGAGCTCGATTTGTTTGTTTGTTATAGAGCTATTTCAGTTTTATATTTCTTCCAAGATAGTTGTGATAATTTATGTCTGTTGAGGAATTTGTCCATTTTTCCATTTCATCTAGATGGTTATATTTAGATTTACTGACATAAAGTTGTTAATAATATAACCCTATAAGCCTGTTAATTTTGGTAGGACTTGTAGTGGTGTTCCCATTTCATATATAATATTGGTAACTTCTAACTTCTCTTTCTCTCTTGATTGGTCTAGCTAAAGATTTATGAATTGTAGTGATTTTGTCAGTGAACCAGCTTTGGGTTTCACCGACATTTTTATATTGTGCTTTCTTTCTATTTCATTGATTTCCACTCTTCATTACATCCCCCCTTCTACTTCTTTTGGGTTAATTTGCTCTTCTTTTCCAAGTTTCTTAAAGTGGAAACTTAGATTGCTGATTTCGATCTTCCTTCTTTTCTATTAATAATATAACTATTTGAAGGTGTAAATTTCCCTGTGAGCACTGCTTTAGCTGCATTCTGAAAATTTTGATGTTATAGTTAATTTTCATTCAATTAAAATACTTTCTAATTTCCCTTGAGGTTTCTTCTTTGACTTGTGGGTTATTTGAAAGTGTATTAATTTCTCAATATTGGGGAATTTTCCAGACAGCTGTCAATGTCCTTGGAGCGTGGAACATTATAGTTTTTGCTAATCTTATCCTGGACCTTGATCTTTAACTTGCTTCTAAATCCTGTTAATTTGGAGAACTTTAATCATTAACTTAACAGTTTGGAATCCAGACTTCTGTTCCACTTTCTCCTACATCCAGTCCACCCAACTAAACTAACCCTGCTATCTCCTCCTAGCTTCCAGAGTGAATAAACAAACAATATTCATGAAGTTAAATGACCTATGGCATATTTACTTAAAAGAATACTTTCAAAGCCATTTTTAAAAGGTTTATGCAGACTTTATTATAATTTGAAAAATAGCTGTAGTATAGGGTTAACCAAATAGAATTATATATAAAAATCATAACAATAGGTTTAAAAAAAAAGGCTGTGCATAGAGAAAAAATGGAAGAGAAAACACTAAAATGTGAAAAAGTGATTTTTTTTTAGGTGATTGAAATGTGGTATTTTATTTCCTCTTATTTGCACCCTTCTAAGTGTTTCAATGTGTATGCACATTTATTTATAGTAATAAAAAATAAGCATTATAAAAACATAACTTTAATAAACAAAAAATTCTAAGGTATAATTTAATACCTCTCATTTATTAATTTTTAAAAAGCAATGCATAAATAATCAAATTTTCCTTTAATTCAGTCAGAATCCTTACATCATCAAAAGTTCTACCCAGAAGTTGATTCTCAACTTCCAGGCTACCACGGTCTTCAATGGCCCCAGCTTCTTTATTGCTAGAGGCCAGTTGTCTCTTTGTCTCAGCACCAATTAGTCTCTTTACTCCTTGCCGTGTAGGACTATCTTAATATAGACCACAGCTCATTAGTGTACCACAAACCCTTCACAAGTGAGCTACCACACACACAAAATTTATTTTTGCTATAAGTAAGGATATAAGGATATATACTGTTACAATAACATATACTACACTTATGGATTATATGAGAGATTAGTTCAGAGAACATACAATTTGCTCTAAGTTAGATATAAGAGGCATGTGCAGCATCCGACCAGTGACCAAAAAGTTTGTGATTTGCTAGAACATGTGATAACTGAATGCCTCTGAGTATGTAGGAGAATGTAGACAAAACAGTTAACGGTTTTAAGCAGTAATAATGAAGTATACAATAATTGTAATGTGTATTTTTTATTTCCCAAAATTTTAAGAAAAAAAATTACATCCATCTGCTAAATTCATCAAATGATCTGACAAAAATTCTACTCTTCAAAAGTATATAACAAACACAAAAATTTGGGGAACACTGAAGTGAGTTAACACTTCTTTTTAATCTCATCACACGTAATAATGCCTCTGTCAGTTACAATGCTTCTCTTTCTCTGAAGCTTGATAATAAAGAGTAAAAGCAAGAACTATCTAGCACATGTACTGTGTCTGTTTTCCCTCAAATTGGTATAATTAACTGACTTTAATCTCTTACTCAAGCCAGAACTGTCAATTTTTTATTCCATATTTGCTCTACAGAAATGGTCCCTAACAATGGTTTTAGCCTTAAAAAGTTACTTCAATTATAAACTGTTTCTACTAAAGAGACCGTATCTCCTACAATAGAACATTTTGATAAAAAATTAAACATGCACAGAAATAAAAATTTATTTCTTTACACGTATAGTGAATCTTTCTGTTAGTCATTCAAGAAAATGATCTTTCAACTTGAAAATAACAAGCTTCTAATTTACCAAGGTAGTTAAGTAATATATGGCTTGGTATCTAAGATAAGAACATTTTCTGTCCTGTACAGAAGCTATCCTTCCATGCCACTTCAAGAAAATAGTCAGGGGAAATAATCTATATTTTAACCATCTTAAGAACGTGAGGGCAGTGAACACACTCACAGAAATAGTGGTGTTGCCCTTCCTTTTGGACTGCTCTGCAGAGATAGAAAGCCTTAGGTCAGTTTGACGGCCCCAAGACTGATTCACTTTCGCTGGGAGATACCACTTTAAGATTAATGGCACTTAGAAAGTGATTCTTGTCTCATTTTTTTTCCCCACAGATATGCTTTGCCTCAACCATTCTGATGACTTTCTAGGACAAAGACTCATACCTCTTAGTGTCTTCAGCATTTATCCTGGTGTCCACACAAAATTTCAATTATGATAAATGTGATCCTTGCCAAGAATCTAGTTTCTTACGCTTCACTTTCCTTCTTCCTGTGTAAAAGAGGAGTAACAGTTACACTTTATAGGGTTGTGGTGAAGATTAAGTTAGATAATGTAGATGAAATGCCTGGTACCTACCCCACCTCATTCACTGTGGTAATTGATTCTATATAGCATTTAATTATGAAACAAAATAACATTTTCAGACTTTATAAATTTTTAACACAAAAGGAGGTGAGAATTGAAAGTAATAGATTTAAATGACAGCCAAAGTACACTTTTAAATCAATGGTTATATCAGGGTATGAGGGTTTATTTAGCTATATTAAAGCCATTTATGACTAGTCAGGCTCAGATTTTCACTCTAAATATGCTACTTTCATGTTACAACAAACTACATCTATTCCCAACTTGCAAAAATACAATGAAACAGTTTTGCCAAGCTCATTAATTAATAATCAATTTAAAAATAACCTCTAAGCATGACTTTATAAACACAATGAAATGGGTGGGCGGGAAGTGTTCATTTAGTAGAGAATAGAGTTTATTGTTAGTTTAAAGAAAAAGAAAAAGCTTCTGAAAATTTTTATAGCCCCAAAATAAATTATCTAGGTTTTTCTAGTAAAACATTTTCATCACATATCTATCTTCTGTGGCTGATGTTTATGTGGGGGTTGAAAAGGATGCAGTGGAAATAAAATTTTGTGAATCATAAATTGGATTGCAGATGATGATGTAAGCCATGACTCAGGCAAAGACAATAATCATGATCAAAATTACGCTTGCATTTTTCATATGCAGTTTGTCATAGCAATTGTAATTTGCAGTTTCCAGTTGATTGCTATAAATGGAGCTGATATCAGATAAAAATGAATCATGATGTTCAAGGAAAAGCAAATAAATGTCAAAACATTAATCTGCATAATATTTGGGGGCAGTTATGAAAACATCATGGTAATAACTTAAGTCAGTCCCTTAGTATCAACTTTTTCAAGAAATATGTTATGTTTCCAGAATATTAGCAATTTAATTCTTTCAGTAGTAACTAATTATCTTTTTCTAAACTAACTCTAAACTTCTAACTAGGAGGAGAAAAGAGGGGAAAGAGGAGGAAGGAGAGGAAGAAGGAAGGAGAAGGTATACAACACAGGTATGCAACATAGACATTACTTACTTTTCAAGGAAATGAAGAACAGAAAAGACCATCAAAGCGTCAGCCCTTCAAGCTATACATAACAGTTCTTCCTTGTCAATAAAAATAAGTATCACTTGAAAGACGACACGTAAAAGCAGAATACAATGATAAAACAAAAATAGTATGTCAATAATTTAATTCTTGAGCTAAGTATGTTTCCGATCTTGCTTCTCTGTAATCTCCCCTGTCTGTGAAATAAGTCCTTCTAAAAACAATGGCTCTAATATTTATTCTTGTCTTTTCCCTTGATGACTCTTTCCACCATCCTATCAGATATTCAAAAGCATGACAATAAATTCCTTGAGAGAGACACCTCCTTAACTTACACAAATATTCTCCTAAGACCTTTTACTCTGAATAGCTTTATTTTATGAAAAAAACCTACTATATTTCATGTACAGCTTATCAACTATCTTTTCTTTAAAAAAAAAAAGACTTTAAATTAGAAAATCCTTCCTCCTGGTTATTCCAGTAGTCAGTTTAATTCACTTGACCATCTATTGGATTTTTGCCTCCATGATTTCATTTCTTGGTTTTTAGAAACAAACTGACAGTTGATGACATCCCAACAGAGAGAGAAATACGAGATTCCTTTAAGGGGAAGAAAAAAAGTACTTTTGGTTAAAATGGATTTCAATATATAGTTAGGCTCTACTTTCCTTTAAAAATAGCTATATTATTTTTCACAACTAAAAACAGAAAAATATTTTTGTCTAGGAACTATTTTTAAACTATAAAGGTTATTTAAAGTTGATCATTAAAAGAAAATAAAAAATGGAACAAGCACATTCTTAACGAGTAGATTTACCAATTGTTACAAAACAGCCTTCTACAGTAAATTTCAAATCAGTCTTTCAATTTATTCATTCAACAAATATTTACTGAATGCCTGACATTATGCTAGGTACAGTCCCAAACCTTAAGGAGTTTATGTTTAAAGAGATATAGGCATTATTCAAATAATCACACTAAAGAAAAATTACAGGTGTGATGAATTTTCATTGTACAAAAAGTCTGAATATTTACATGTCCATGAATAACATAAATTTTCCTAAAACTATCATTTCAAAGAGATGCTAAGATAAATATATTTGCTGTATAACTTTTTACCCAGAGGCTGTAGAGTAAAAAAGTCTTGTTTCAGGTGAGAGAAACTGTGGTAGAGACTTTTTGAACAGTAAAGAAAATATATAACCTAAATCAAGTCCTTGAAATCCATCAAGGAAGCAGTTTTTTATTCTGTATCAAGGTTTATTACTTTAGATCTTAATGAAGGATGAATATTGTGTCCTCCCTCACCCTAATAAATAAAACAAGTCTGATTTCATTTAGAAGTTGCCTTCACTGAAACTTCTGCAGATGCTCATTGCAGGATGCTATGGTTCCAGAGCTACACCTGGTGGCCATACACAAACTTACAAGAAACCATTCTCAACCTCTTAACAGAAGTTTGTTACTCCTCTGTTAATCAAAACTCTCTCAAGACAACAGCACATTATTACTTGGTAACTGGAGGAAAGTTTCAACTTTTAATGAAAAAAATGTATAAAAAGATTAAGGTAGATAATTATATGATAAAGTATAACACCATGTTAATGGTAGAATTTAAGTAGTGAGTATATGGATATTCACTGTAAAATTCTTTTAAATTTGCAGGATTTTGGGAAATGTTCATTATAAAATGTTGAAAAACTAAAGAGATATTTAAATGAAGTATTTTCACTCTTTTTTACCACAAACACCTTTTTAGGAATTATTTCCTTTATGTATGAGCATAATGTGTGTCTTCATAGTTCATGCTGTGTAACAGTCTATTATTTTGAGGTACAATGTTTTATGAAATGATTTGCTCATTCTACATTTATTCAATTTCCAATTGGACATTCACATATTTATTTTTGTTTGTTAAATCATGTTCCTAAGATAAATTTTTTAAGACTGATATCATTGGGATCAAAGGAGATAATCATTTTTATGGCTCGTGAGACATATGACCAAGCTACTTTCTACCAAGTTCAAACTGCTATCACAAATGAAAACCTGAACCAATTTAACTGAGATTATGACTTAGACACTTTTAAATTTTGAAAAATTTTTATATGTTTAGTTTTGCATGTATCTTTTTTGTTTTTTTGAGACAGAGTCTCACTCTGTTGCCCTGCAGTGGCATCATCATAGCGCACTGCAACCTCAAACTCCTGGGCTCAAGTGATCCTCCTGCCTCAGCTTCCGAGTAGCTGGGACTCTAGGCACACCACCACGCCCCGCTAATTTTTCTATTTTTAGTAGAGAAGGGGTCTTGCTCTTGCTCAGGCTGGTCTCAAACTCCTGAGCTCAAGCGATCCTCCCTCCTTGGCCTCCCAGAGTGTTAGGATTACAGGCGTGAGCCACTGCATCCAGCCTATCTACTGGAACTATTAACCTTCTTTGTCTCCTAAATTTATGTACATTTTGCCAGTCTACTGTCATCTTTTAGTTATTTTCATTGTGTTGATTTTTATATGTTCTGATCTGTTGGTCTTATCCTTTGTGATATCTTCTATCCATTCAGAGCTAGGAAATACACTATTATAAAAACATCCCACGTTCATGGATCAGAAGAATTAATATTGTTAAGATGACCATACTGCCTAAGGCAATTTATAGATTCAGTGTAATCCCTATCAAAACACCAATGTCATTTTTCACAGAATTAGAAAAAATAATTCTATAGTTCATATGGAACCAAAAAAAAAAAAGAACCTAAATAGCCAAAGCAATCTTGAGCAAAAAGAACAAAGCTGGAGGCATCATATTGCCTGACTTCAAATAATAAAATAATACTGCAAGGCTATAGCAACCAAAACAGCATGGTACTAATATAAAAATAGACATACAGATCAATGGAAAAGAATAGAGAACCCAGAAATAAAGCTTAATATTCACAGCCAACTAATTTTTTACAAAGTTGACAAGAACATATACTGACATACTGGCAAAGGACACACTTTTCAGTAAATGGTGCTGGGAAAATTGTATTGCCATTTGCCAAAGAATGAAACTGGATCCCTATCTCTCACCACGTACAAAAATCAACTCAAGATGGATTAAAGACTTGAATGTAAGATCTGAAACTATAAAACTACTAGAAGAAAACCTAGGGAAAACTTTTCTGGACATTTGGTCTAGGCAAAGAATTCATGACTAAGACTTCAAAAGCACAGGCAACAAAACCAAAAATAAACAAAGGGGACTTACTTAAAGCTGTAAAGCTTCTGTACAGCAAAAGAAATAATCAACAGTGAACAGACAACCTATGGAATGGGAGGAAATATTTGCAAACTATACATCTGACAGGGACTAATATCCAGAATCTACAAGGAACTCAAACAACTCAAAAACAACAAAAAACAATTAACCCCATTAAAAAGTGGGCTAAGGACATGAATAGACCTTTTTCAAAAGAAGTCAAACAAATGGCCAAAAAGCATATGAAAAATTGTTCAACATCATTAATCAACAGAAAGATGCAAATTAAAACCACAATGAGGGGAGGGGGGAGAAAAAAACCAAAAAGATAACATCTTACACCAATCAGAACGGCTACTATTAAAAAGTCAAAAAATAACGTATATTGATGAGGATTTAGAGAAAAGGGAACACTTACACGCTGTTGGTGGGAATGTAAATTAGTGCAATCTCTATGGAAAACAGTATAAAGATTTCTCAAAGAACTAAAAATAGAACTACCACATGATCCAGCAATCTCATTACTGGATATACACCCACAGGAAAAGAAATCAATACATAAAAAATATATCTGTACTCATGTATTTATTGCAGCACAGTTCACAATAGCAAGGGTATAGAATCAACCTAAGTGTCCACCACTGAAGGACTGGATAAAGGATATGTGCTATATATACACAATGGAATATCTGCAATGGACTATTCAGCTGTAAAAAAGAATAAAGTCCATTTGATCCAGCAATCCCACTACTAGGTATTTACCCAAAGGAAAAAAAGACATTCTATAATAAAGACATCTGCACTCAAATGTTTATAGCAGCACAATTCACAAATGCAAAGATGTGGAAACAACCCAGGTGCCCATCAATACATGAGTGGATTAATAAAATGTGGTATATGTATACCATGGAGTATTACTAAGCAATAAAAAAACAATGGTGGATTAACACATCTGGTATTATCCTAGATGGAGCTAGAGCCCATTCTTCGAAGCAAAATGTCACAAGAATGGAAAAACAAGCACCACTGGTACTCACCATCAACTTAGTACTAACTGATCAATACTTATGTGCACACATGGAAATAATATTCATCAGGGGTCGGGCAGGTGGAAGGGGGTGGAGGAGATGGGAAAACTCACACCTAATGGGTGCAGGGCACACAGTTTGGGGGATGTCCATGATTGTAGCTCTGACTTGGGCAGTGCATAGGCAATATATATAACCAAAGTGGTGTAACCCCATAATATTCTAAAATAAATAAATAAAAATAAAAAAGAATAAAGTCATGTCTTTTGCAGCAACATGGATGGAACTAGAGGCCATTATCTTAAGTGAAAACAACTCAGACACAAACAAATACTACATGTTCTAACTTATGAGTGGGAGCTAAATAATGTGTACATATGGAAGTAGAGTGTGGAATGATGGACAGTGGAGACTTGGACAGGGTGATGGAAGGAAGGTGGATGGTGAGTGATTGCTTGGTGGATACAATGTGTGTTGCTTCAATGATGTATGCACTGAAGGCCTTGACTTCACCACAATGCAATATATCAAAGTAATAAAATTGCACTTATGCCTTATAAATATATACAAATAAAAAATGAGGAGAAAAAGAATGTGTATTCTGTTGCTGATAGACGAAATGCTCTGCATATGTCTTGTTAGATCCATTTGATCTAAAGTGTTGTTCAAGTCTCCTATTTTCCTATTGACTTTCTGTCTGGATGATCTATCCCCATTGTTGAAAGTGGGGTATTGAAGTTTTCCACTATTATTGCATTGCTGCCTACTTCTCCCTGCAGTTTTGTTAATATTTGCTTTATATATCTAGGTGCTCTAATGTTGGATGCATATATATTTACAATTGTCATAACTTCTTGGCCTTTCGGCTAAGATCAAGTGTAGTATTTATAGTTGTTATATCCTCTTGATGAATTGACCCCTTTGTCATTATTCAGTGACCTTCTTTGACTCTTGTGACAGTTTTTGACTTAAAGGCTATTTCATCCAAGGATAGCCATCCCTGCTCTCCTTTGACTACCCATTTCATGGAACATCATTTTTCACCCCTACAGTTTCAGCCTATGTGTGTCCTCAAAGCTAAAGTGAGTCTTTTAGGCAGCATATAGTTGAGGCTTTTTTCTTAATCCATTCAGCCCTTCTTGTCTTTTGATTGGTAAAGTTAATCCACATACATTTAATGTAATTACTGACAGGTAAGGACTTACTACTAACATTTTGTTAATTATTTTCTGTTTTTTATTCCTTTGTTCTATTCTTCCTCTTGTGTGGTCTTCATTAGTTATTTGATGATTTTTGCAGTGATACGCTTTGATTCCTTTTTCTTTATCCTGTGTGTATCTACTACAGGTTTTTTCTTTGTTGTTACCATAAAGTTTACATAAACTATCTTATAGTTATAACAGTCTACTTTAAGCTGATAACAACTTAGCTTCAACCACATATGAAAATCCTACACTTTAACTTTTCCTTCCCCAACATTTTATGTTATTGGTGTCACAATTTACATCTTTTATATATCATTTATCCATTAGCAAATTATTGTAGCTATTGTTATTTTTAATATTTTTGTCTTTTAACTTTTATACTACAGTTAAGAGATATTCATGCGCCATCATTACTGTATCACAGTATTCTGAATTTGACTATATTCTTACCTTTATACTGAGTTTTATACTTTCATATATCTTCAAGTTGGTAGTTAGTATCCTTTCACTTTAACAACTCCCTTTAGCATTTCTTGTAAGGCAGATCTAGTTGTGATAAAATCCTACCGCTTTTGTATACACGCAAAAGTCTTTATCTCTCCATTTCTGAAGGACAGCTTTGCAGGGTATAGTATTCTCGGCTAGCAGGTTTTTATTTTTCTTTCAGCGCTTCGAATATACATCATCCCACTTTCTCCTAACCTGCAAGGTTTTTGCTGAGAAACCCACTGATACTTATGAATGTTCCCGTGTATGTAACAAGTTTCTTTTCTCTTATTGCTTTCAAAATTCTATCTTGACTTTTGAGATTTGATTATTATGCACCTTGGTGAAGATCTCTTTATATTTAATCTTTGAGGAACTAGTTCTACTGTGGTGGGCCTAACCTTAGGTCTACTGGAACATGGGTCTGCTTGTGCTAGCCTGGAGGGTTGCTCCACAGATGATAGCCTAGCACTGAAATAGGCTAAAGCCTGGGGCTGTCCTGGAGCCTAGGGTTGCTGGAGCCAGCCTGGCACTTGGGGCCTGCAGCCTGTGTCTGTGGGAGCTGGCCCAGTGCCAGGGACTAGTGGAAAGGGGCAGGACCCTAATTCTGCTACAGTTTGCGGCCATAGGGGCTGGCCTACCATGAGGGTCCATCTAGAGCCTGCTTCTATGGGGACATGCCTGGTGGTAGGGTGGGCCTGGAGTCGTAGGTAGGTCCTCCAGGCCTGAGTCTGCATTGGCCAGCCTGAGGCTACTGGGGTTAGTCTGGCTCTGGGGCAAGCCTGGCACTGGGGTGAGGCTGAAGCCTAGGGCTGTGGGGGCTAGCCTGGTCCTGGGGTCTGTTACTCACTTAATTCTCCCTCCCCCTAGCAGAGATTACCTCTTTCTATCCTATACTGCCTTGGCTTGAGAGAGGGGTTACACAGATAATGTGGAACTGTTCTTACCCTCTTCAAAGTGTCTTTTCCTATTTCTATGGTATACCCAGGTGTTGTAATCTCTCACCTGGACTCCTTACCTCTTTGCAAAGGTATTTTCACATGTGAATAGTTGTTCAAATTGATGTTTCTGTGAGGAGACAAGCATTGGAAAGTCTTATTCCATTATCTTGCTGATATCACTCTCTTCCATGGTTTCTGATGAACACTGTTAACCTTATTGTGGATGGCTTGTATAGAATGAGTTATTTCTCACTTTCAAATTTTCCTTTTGGCTTTCAGTAATTGATTATGATGTGTCTAGTTGTGGATTTCTTTGAATTTATCCTATTTGGAGTCAATTGAGCTTCTTGGATATGGGAAATTTTCCATATCATTATTTCTTCAAATATTCTTTCTTTCTGCCCCAATATCACCTCTCCTTCTGAAATTCCCATTATTGGTATGCTTAATGGTGTCCCACAAACCTCTGAGACTGTTGTTTTCTTGATTAGTTTCTTTCTATTCCTCAGACTAATCTCAATTGACCTATCTTTAGCATCACCAATTTTTTCTTTTGTTATTTCAAATATGCTGTTGAGCACCCCCTAACAATTTTTTCACTTCATTTATTGTATTTTTCAGCTCCTTAATTTCTATTTGTTGTTTCCTATAACAGCTATCTCCTCATTGATATTCCTATTTGGTGAGATATTGTTCTCATGCTTTTCTTTCTTTTTAGATATGGTTTCCTTTGAATTTAGTTCTTTGAATATATTTATAATAGTTGGTATAGTCTTCGTGTACTAAGTCCAACATCTAGGCTTCCTCAGGGACAGTTTTTATTGACTGCTTTATTTTTCTGGTATATGGACCACACTTTCCTATTTCTTTCCATGTCTCATCTTTTTTTGTTTTTCTCAAATTGGAATTTTTTTTTAAAGAGATAGGGTCTTGCTATGTTGCCCAGGCTGGCCTTGAACTCTGAGCTCAAGTGATCTTCCCACCTCAGCCTCCTAAGTAGCTGTAACTACAGGCATGTACCACCACACCTGGCTAAAACTGGAAATTTTAAATACTATATTGTGGCAACTTTAGAAATCACAATCCCCCCCAGCCCAGGGTTTGTTGTTGTTCCTGTTTTTGTTATTGCTGATGATGTCTGAATAGTGACTTTCCTAGACTAATTCCGTGAAGTCTATATTCTTCATCATGTGCAGCTTTGTTTAATGATCACCTAAAGATTAGAAAGATATTTCCTTAAATGCACGGAAACAGTAAGTTTTCCAACCTTTGCTAAGAGGCTCCACATGTATGTTCAGGCACACCTTCAACACTCTGCAAGCTTACAATTCTGCCTTAGCCTTCTCATCCTGCTTTCTGGAACTTCAAGGTCAGCCACAGATGAAAGATTAGGGCCTTCTCATGTCTTTCCTGGGCATGTTCACAGCCCTGAACACACACACAGCCTTCTAGATCCCCAAAAATATGTCAGAGATTTTCAAGGCACCCTAGGGACATTTCCTTCCCCAGATTTTCCTATTAAATTATTTGTCCCAACTAGGATCACTGCCTCAAGCAGCTGCCACGTTAAACTTCTATGACTATTTTTCAACAAACATCCTAGGAAAAGGGTTTTTCCCACTGAGTGAACTCTGAATCAGGTCAAATAAAGAAAAGCCCAGTAAATGGGGCTTTTCCAGGGAGTTGCCGGACAAGTCAAATAGTGACAATCCTCTGGCAATGGGGCCCTTTGGGGTTCTCCAAACATTCTGCCACCTCTATGCTGTTACATGGAGCTGGTTTTCACAGCTAACAAGGTAGATGTAAGGCTCCTAGTTTACAAGGCCACTGCAAAGAAATGGGAATAGGGTAAATTAAAACACCACAGAGTTTGCTATTCTTATCAAAACTCAGCCGTTTTTCTTGAATAAATGTTCTTCAGGCTGCTGCAAACCTTTGGTTAATATGCAGAATTCTAAAAATGTTGGTTTTGATGATTTTTGCCAATGTTCTTGCTGTTTTTATGGAAGAGTGTATATTCAGAGTTCCTTATTCTACCATTTGAGAACTGCTTCTGCATATAGTTTTAATAGCAGAAGATAACGATTATCCCAGCAACTAAGAAGTAGGAAAGCAGGTCATTTACTGAGTTAAAAGAGAGATGCTAAGAATAAAGTTAACTATGTCAGCATTAAAAAACAAACTGAAATGACTTAGCACTGATATTATGAAATGGAGCAGAGGCTTCTCATAGATTTCTTCAGAGAAAGTTTATACTCTTAATACTCACCTTAACCCTGACCTAAAACATGACCTTTTCTCTGCCTCACTTATTTTAGTAAAATGTATCATCCTTGACCTTGACTTTTCCCTTATCTCCAAACTTTCCTTACCCAAATCATCCTCTATGGTTAGCTATTTTATTCTAAAACGAACAGGATTGTGTAATTCAGATACTCCTAAGTTTATAATAGGTTCTACCTCGTAAACAGCAACTGAAGATCCTCTGTCCCCAGTATACTTTTCGAGGTTTATTTCTCAACTCTCTCGTAAATGTCCTATACTCCAGCTAACTTCTTGCCCTTTTCCAAATCAAACCTTTGAGCTTCCTTAATTTCCTTGGCCTAAAATGACCTTCCTCCAGCTCTAAACAAGCAGAATTCTACTGTGCTTCTCCAAAATGAGTCAAATGTCTATTCTTCAACCTCCCCATCATCCTTTTCTTCCCTTCCTCTTCTTTTGGTGACATATATTGTTGCTATTATAGCTTATTTCATGCTGCATCATTCACAGACTGCCTACAGGGCAGCGAACACATCTATTTGCCTTTGCATTGCCCTTACACATATATATGCATATTACAAGAGACAGTTATGTCATTAAACTAATACATAAAATTTATTTTTTCTTACCACTCATTAATATTTGTCACTTTAAAACATGAAATAAAAATAAATACTATCTTAGTATTCCACAAAATCTGATCCTCACACTAGTTTCACAAGAGAAAAGTTTCTCTGTATTATGTGGGGAAAAAATGGGTACCACTGTCTATTTTGGCAAACACTGGGCTAAATAAAACTGAACAGATTTCTTTCCTACAGAACATTTTAGGACCTTTACTCATCTAACATACATGATCAATCTCCAACTTAGCATTCACTTCACAAACAACAAATCACAGAATTCATTTTTGTGCTGAGCACCCCAAAAGATACTAGTGTTCAGCAGAACACACTTAGGAAACACAGGTCTAATTCTTTATTTAAAATAATGAGTGTAAATAAAGCAGTTGATCCTTGTTCCCTTTGATTATCCAAGTTTGCTTGAAAACTGCTGTGCCTTTACTACTGAACCAACTAAAATTAAGTTCTACCATAAAACAGGAAAGCCAAAAGGTAGCAATGGCTTGAATATGTGGCAATGGGTCCCATTAGTATTCATCAGAATGACTTAAAGGGCTTGTTAAAACATAGATTATTAGGCTCCACACACCCACACCGAGATTCTGATTTAATAGGGTTGGAATAGACACAAGAATTTGCATTTATAACAAGTTCCCAGGTGATGCTGAAGCTACTGTTACAGGAACCACACTTTGATATAGGGGTTTATTATTCTCTCAAATAACAGAGAGGCTAGTACAGAAGTCCAGAATGATTAGGGACACCAAATCATTCTAATTTGCTGTTCCATCATCCTAGCTCATGGCATGCATCCTCAGAATCACCTCTTAATCCAAAGGGGCTGCTCAAACTCTAGCCATCATGTTAGCTTCTAGGAAGTAAGAAAGGAGTAAAGGCAAAAGGGAACATCTCACAGTTACATCAGCTGCTTTTAAGGAGCCTTATTTGCAAGAACTTACTCAAGAGTCCTCAACTAACAGAGAAAGTAATAAATGCAGTCTTAATGAGTACACTGCCACCTCAAATAAAACTGAGGATCTATAACTAAGGAAGAAAAGAAGACTGAATGTTAAAATAGCAAGAAGAGACTCTGTCATACTACTTTAGTCTATGTACATTTCAATCACAAAGTTCAACTGATTTGGGCCTATTTTTGTAAACTTGTCCCATGTGTTTCTACTTCTCTATTCTTGCTTTCATCATCTCTAACCTAGTTTATTATAATTGCCTTCTAAGTAGTCTCCCTAGCCCCTAACCTGATGGTAAGTAGAAAATGGATTTTGAGGGAGCTAAAGCTGTTTATAATTCTTTAATGACTCCACATTTCCTATAAAATAATTAGGTATGAGTCATCTACCTGATTATTCCTTGCCTTATACTTTATACTATTAAACACAACAAACTGTTCCTCCCTTTGGTGCTTTCATCACGTTTTCTCTGATAATTAAGATACTCTTGCCCCTCTCTTTACCCTTCCAACTCTTTAAGATTTAACCACCTCCTCCACAAAGCTTTCCCTGACACCCCTCCTCCATAGGATGAGGACCCATGCTGTATAATCCCATAAAAACTACAGCTATCATTGGATATTCCATATTATATTACAATCTGTTTATATCCCTGAATATCTCAATAGACTGCAAGCTTCACAAGTGTGATGACCATGTTTTATCTATCTTTATACTATCTTTATATTTCCAGAACTGGATACAAAGCAGATGCCAACTGTCATTTCTTGAATAAAAGTCTTAGCTAGCCAACATACTGAAAATCTGTTTAGGACTTGTCCAGCAATCTAATAACCTTTCCTATTACAAGTATCACAGTCTAATACTCAATTTCAAAAAGGAATTTACAATCAGAAAATCCTTCCTTAAAAACTCCAAGTTAAACAAAATTACAAAGCATACAATTTTTTGCACAGCCAAACATCTTTTATTTTACACAACCTGAATACTAAAGATACAACCCAACCAGTTCCAGAACATCTCCAGATTTGTTTATTAACCAAAATAAATGAAGATTTTTAAAAAGAACATCTGTAACAACAACAGAACACCACTTTATCAATCAAAGTTGGCTTCACCATTTCTTGTCTTTTCCTCATATTTATCCAAGTTCTCCAACTTTAACTCTTCTTCCTTTTTATATTGGGTATATTCAGTATCTTTTTCTGGGTTTGGAATTGATTTCCCCTTTGGTATCAAGAAACATTCAGCATTCAAAACTTGCTCAGCCGTCATTGAACTTCTAGAATATATCAAGCTACAGAGGAGGGATTTGACGTTATCATCCTGCAAGGAAAAACAGATATTATAAAACAAAAACAAAATCAAAACAAATGAACAGAAGGACAAACCTATAATGAAAAAGGAAGATTCAATTCAAAAACATGTTTGGTCAATGATACAGAGCTAAATCAAGTTTTTCTATTTAGATATTTTTCTTTTTGAGACAGGGTCTCACTCTGCTGCCCAGACTAGAGTGCAGTGGTGTCATCACAGCTCACTGCAATCTCAAACTCCTATGTCTGAGCAATTCCCCTGCCTCAACCTCAATTCCAAACCCAGAAAAAGATACTGAATATACCCAATATAAAAAGGAAGAAGAGTTAAAGTTGGAGAACTTGGATAAATATGAGGAAATATTAATAGCTGGGACTATGAGTGTGAGCCACCATGCCCAGCTAATTTTTTTATTTTTAGTAGAGAAGGGGTCTTGCTCAGGCTGGTCTCAAATTCCTGGCCTAACGTGATCTTCCTGCCTCAGCCTCTAGATTTTTAATGATTCTTACCAAGTTCAACCACAGTTGACCCTTGAACAGCATGGGTTTGAATTGCGCAGGTCGACTAACATGCGGATATTTTTCAATAAATAAAGTTGGGAGGGGCTTCAAGATGGCTGACCAGAGGCATCTGGTATTTGCCTCCTCACAAAGATGAAAATAATGAGTAGATAATCACACTTTGAATAAATCATCTAAGATGACAGCGCTGAAATTCAACAAAGAAGTTACAGGAAACATCTAAGACTACGGTCCCCAATCCCCAGGCCAAAGAACTCAGCCCCTCCTGAAAACTTGTCTTCCATGAAACTTAGGAAACAGTGGGGGGACGGGGGGGGGGGCACAGCAGGAGGTAAGCAGTGGGTAAGCCTGAAGCTTTGCTGCTCCTCATCGCTTGCCTCACTGCTTGTGCGTGCCCCCACCCCCGCCCTGTCTGTGGAAAAATTGTCTTCCATGAAACTGGTCCCTGGTGCCAAAAAGTTTGGGGACCACTGATCTAAGAGGTAAGCAAGGTGGCCTGCTCAGCCAGGATTGGCTAGGAACCTAGAGAGACTCCTCAATTCAGGGAATAGGTAAGTACGAGATTCCCAGAGGTCCACATTGGCACCATGCACTCCCCTCCAATCCTAGACAAGGGAAAGTCCTTTGACCTTCAAGGGCCCGCCCTTTGACCTTCAAGGGCCCTGAGACTAGCCTAGAGAGCTGCCTGGAGACCACACAATGGCATTGCTCCAGACAGAGAGCTCATGCTGGATCCCACACACCCTTTGAGTCCTAAGCAGCTACAGTGCAGTGCCATTTTGAGAGCACAGCCCCCACCAGACTGCATCCTGCCCTGTAACCCAACAGCCCCTGTGTCTCCACATCCCTGAAACCCTACTGACACCTCCCACCCACAATCACTGATGCTGCTGGCTGCTGTGAGCCACTGGCAGCAACTCCGCCACCCCCAAAGCACAGCCACTGTGTACATACAAGTGTCCTAAAGACAACCATGACCTAGGGCTCCCCAGGTGCCTGCTTACAGCTGCTGCCACTGAAAGCAACCTTGCCCACCTCAGCAGCAAAGCTATAATGCATCTGCTTCTGGCCCCACCCATGCATTCCACAGGGAGCCTTGGAATCACTCCACCCCTGCTTACCAGAGCCAGTGCCCACAGGCACCACGAGGGGGCCCAGCTTCACCCCACTCCAGAGCCCGAGCATGCCATATGGGGGTCTGGGAATCACCCTGCCACATTCACTACCATTGGCACTTGAGCACTCAGTCCAGGGGACTGAGGTCAGGCTCACTCAACCTGCCACTACCACCACAACTAACACCCACCCATACAGGCCAACTGCAGGCATAGGGACTGGCCTGCCCAGCCCATTAAGGCCACCACCAACATCAGTGCAAACTACATGGGAGCCACAGGGTTATCCAGCCATGGCTACTGCGATCACCCACACCAATCCTGCTGCCCAAAGGTGCAAGAACCTGCTCACAATCCTGTCCTACTACTGTCACTAATGGCACCCAAGAAAGAGTTCTGGAGACCAAAGAAATTGCCCAACTGGACCTGCTAATAGCAATGCCAGTGTACACCACCCTGAGATCCAAGAACAGGCATGCTTGGCCAAAGATGCCACCAGTGGGGCCCACAGACTGGCCTACCTGGTGTCCCTGTCCTTGGCAAAACTTCCCCACAGCCTTCACTAACAATGGCACCCTAAGCCACTGAGACAATCACAGATACCACTGAAACTATTTACAACCAAAGAAATCTTACAGCTACTACACTACTCCATGTACCCAGAATCAAAACCAAAGCGCCCTACCCAACCAACACTATAGATACCTCTATAGGAAAAAGTCCTCCCCTGTGAAAGCAAATCAAAAAATTGGAAGCAGCAACTGTTATACCAGATGCACTGATAGCAACATAAGGATACAAGGAACATAAAAAAGCAAGAAAATACAACACTTTCAAAGAAACACAATAATTATCTCCAGCAACAGATTCCAAATCAAAAAGAAATTTACTAAATCCCAGAAAAAGGAATTCAAATTATTGATATAAAAGAAGTTCAGTAAGATATAAGAGAACAAAGGTAAACAATAAAAAGAAATCAGAAACAAAAATTAATATAGGAATGAGAAATTTACTAAAGACCCAGATGTCATTTAAAAATAGAAAAGCAAACAAAATTCCTGGAACTGAAGAAGTCACTGATTGAAATTTTTAAAAATACACTTGAAAGCTTCAAAATAGACTAGATCAAGTAGAAGAAAGAATTTCAAAACTTGAAGACAGGTCTTTTGAAATAACCCAGTCAGGAAAATATAAAGAAAAATTTTAAAAAATAAATGAATAAACTCTACATGACACATGGGGCCTCACAAAGCAACCAAATGTTCCAATTTTATGTGTCACAGAATGCAAAGAAAAAAACCAAAGAGAAATAAAATTTATTTAACAAAATAATAGCTGAAAACTTCCCATGTCTATCAAGAGATGTACACATCCAGATACAGAAGCTCAGAGATCCACAGATACAATTCAAAAAGGTCTTCTACACGGCCCACTATAGTCAAAACTGTCAAAAGTCAACAACAAAGAGAATTCTTAAAACAGTAAATGTTTCTAGTCACTTACAAGGAAAGTCCCATCACACTAACAGATTTCTCAGCAGAAACTTTACAGACTAAAAGAAAAGAAATGATATAATCAAAGTGCTGAAAGAAAAAAATAAAAGCCAGCCAAGGATAGTATCAGTACCCAGAAAAGTTAATCCTTCATAAATGAAGGAGAAATTAAGTTTTTCCCAGACAAGCCAAAGCTAGGGGAATTCATCACCACTAGAACACTAAAATAAATGCTCAAGGGAGTCCTACATCTGGAAGTGAAAGGATATCTACCATCATGAAAACACACAAAAGTATAAAATACACTGGTAGAATAAACACATAAGGAAGAGGAAGGATTCAAATGTCAAAACCACCAAACCAAAAGGATAAACAATAACAGTGAAATGGGAGAGAGAAAAATGGCGGTGTGATAGAGTCCTCCCACCGCACCGCTCCCAGGGAAGGAGGTGAAAAACTTCATCGGCTACCTGTGAGCACGGACTGCTCACTCCGAAAACAGCATTGTGAATCACAGAGAAACAACGCGGAATGCCCAGCCCAAGAAAACAGATACAAAATTTTCACAAAGATCGGAGAGCGCAGGGAGTACAACAGAGCCCAGAGCGCAGGAAGGACACGCTCACCAGGTCGGCACGGTGTAACCTGACCCCCAAACGGTTACGCACCTCCCCATCCACTAAGTCGGGACAAGCCCAGAGTTGGGGCAAAGCCATTGCTGGAGACAGAAGACTCTGTAGAGAGGAAGCAATTGCGAGAGCCAAAAAAACTCGCAGCTGCAATATACAGAGACGGCTCAGGGCTGGGGACCAGGCAGGGACTGGGCAGAGATACAGCTTCCCGGGACAGTGCGCAGGAACCCGCAGGCTGGCACTGCGCCAATAGAACTCAGCGGGACTGGGCCCAGAAGTTTAATGGAGAGTGGGACACGCCCTTAGAGATTGCTGGCAACTGCCTCCGCAGTCCACAAGCCAGTCGAGAAAAGCTGCGTTCCCGGGCGCAATTGGAACCCTGCTGTGCGCCAGGCTGGCGGGGGCAGCCATCTATAAAGCTGCCCGCCCGGAGCTGTGAGCCACGTCTCTAGCTCCACCCCGCCCCGGCCCAGGGGCTCTTCCGCTGGGGCGAGACAGGCTTTGCCCTTGGTGGCCAGGGATAGCTGCATCTGTGGGTTCCAGGTGGGATGAGATCCTGGAACTGTAGTGGCAGGACCTTTGTGTATTGGAAACAGTTTGCAGCTCATCCATCTGGTCCTGCTACCCCGGCTCTGGCCTCCAACAAGTCCGCTACATGCTGGTCCTAGTGCCCACTCTTCAGGTCCCAGCCCTCCTGTACCCCAGAGATCAGTCATTTTGAAGGTTGCTGGCTATAGTGACTCATGTGGTATAACTCCCAGTTCTCATGACAACCAAATACCTCAAGAGCCACAGGCTGAACCAGAGCAGCTCCCCAGCACCCTGCCCACTTCATTAGGGAATTTCGCACCATCCAAGAGTGCTTCCAGTGGCCACTATTCCCCCTTACCCATGGGAACATCCCCCCGGTGGAGACTGCTGGGGATAGAGATGGCCACCCGCCTCACCTTGGGGTCTAGTGTTGGAAAACGGGTGCACAATTGGAGATCCCCCTAAGGCCAGTATCACGCGGAGACGCACATCAGACGGGCAGACGCACATCAGAAGGGCAGACACACATGGCTAGATAAGCAACCTCTGAGCTGCGTAGAATTTTCCCAATTCAGCTCTCACACTGTAGCCAAAAGAAATTGTGTTTCTACCCACACCTCAGGAGGAGCAGGGTCAAAGTAACCCCTAGTAACTACAAGGCCCCTCCCAAAGTGCGGGGCTTGCGCATACCCCAACTGGGGGATCAGAGTCTGCCACGGACATAACAGAATACCTAGTTAATAGGGAGCTGTGGATTCATATCCTCAAGTACAATTCACTAGCGTAGAGCTCAAGCTGGGAGGTCAATCTCACTACACTCCACCAGGAAGAGGAGAAGACGACAGGTCAGAGATAACTCAAGATCCACCAAACTTGCTAAAATATACCTAAGGCAATACAGGCTACTACTTCTCTCCCTGGCTCCGCCAAGGAACGAAAATCGTGGGCTTGGAGACAGGGCCATAAACCAGCCCTAACACCCCCAGCTCTCGACCAAGAGGCCAGATGAGAAAAAACCAGCGAAAGAACTCGGGGAACATGAAAAATCAGAGAGAAAAGTCACCCCCAAAAGAAACCATCAGTTCCTCAGCAATGGATACCAACTCAAATGAAATGGGTAGAATGACAGAAGAGGAATTTCATTTATGGATTATAAGAAAGCTCAATGAGATTCAAGACAAAATTGAATCCCAGCACAAAGAAACAACAAGAAAAATGCAAGAAATGAATGAAAAATTCTCCAAAGAAATAGAAATATTACGGAAAAATCAAATAGAAATCCTAGAAATGAAAGAAGCATTCAAGGATCTACAGAACACAGTGAAAAGATTTAAGAATAGGCTGGACCATGCAGAGGAAAGAATTTCAGAGCTAGAAGACAACTCCTATGCGCTAAATAAATCAATCAAAGAGAAAGAACACAAAAACAAGAGGCATGAAAAAAGCATACAAGAAATGTGGGATTATGTAAAGAGGCCAAACATAAAGATCATAGGCATCCCTGAGGGAGAGGAAGAAAATTCACGTGGGCTGGAAAATCTATTTGAAGGAATAATAGAGGAAAATTTCCACGGCCTAGCCAGAAATCACGATATACAAGTACAAGAAGCACACAGGACTCCTGGGAGACTCAACGTGAAAAGGCATTCAGCACGCCACATAATTATTAGACTGACCAAAGTAAACACAAAAGAGGCACTCCTCAGAGCTGTAAGAGGAAAAGAGCAGGTAACCTATAAAGGGAAACCGATCAGATTAACTGCAGATTGCTCAGCTGAAACCTTACAAGCCAGAAGGGAATGGGGAGCCATCATCAGTCTCCTAAAACAAAACAAAGGCCAACCCAGAAGTCTGTATCCTGCCAAACTAAGCTTCTTATATGAGGTAGAAATAAAGACTTTCCCAGATAAGCAATCACTGATAGAATTTGCGAAATCCAGACCGCCCTTGCAAGAAATGCTTAGACCTGCACTGTACACTAATCAGCACAACAGATACCCACCAATGTAAAACTACGCAAAAGCTAAAACCCCAGAAACCAGGTTCCACAATGATGCAAGAGGTAAAACAAAAGACACCACCCAATAGAATAATCAGAAATTTACCCCAAATATCAATTCTCTCAATAAATGTAAATGGCTTGAAATGCCCATTGAAGAGACATAGGCTGGCTGAATGGATTAAAAAATACAAGCCAAGTATCTGTTGTCTCCAGGAAACACACCATACACACAAAGATGCATTCAGACTCAAAGTGAAAGGATGGAATACAATTTTCCAGGCTAATGGAAACCAAAAGAAATCTGGAGTAGCCATCCTTATTTCAGATGATATAAACTTTAAAGCAACAAAAGTAAAGAAGGACAAAAATGGACACTATATAGTGGTGAAGGGAAGAATCATACAAGAGGATTTAACAATCCTAAACATTTATGCACCCAACACGGGAGCGCCCAGGTACATAAAGCAAATACTGCTTGATATAGACAACATAACAAATAGCAATGCCATAATAGCAGGGGACTTCAACACCCCACTGATGGAACTGGACAGATCCTCCAAACAGAAAATAAACAAAGAAACAAAGGACCTAAACAGTACTCTAGAACATTTGGGCCTAACAGATATCTACAGAACACTCCACCCAAATAACACTGAATATACATTCTTCTCAACAGCTCATGGAACTTTCTCTAAAATTGACCACATCCTAGGCCACAAAACAGATCTAAACAAATTCAAAAAAATAGAAATCATACTATGTATCTTTTCAGACCACAGCAGAATAAAATTAGAAATCAATTCCAACAGAAACTTACATCTTCACCCAAAAACATGGAAACTAAACAATCTGTTGCTGAATGACGATTGGGTCAAGGAGGAGATTCAAATGGAAATCAAAAGATTCTTCAAACTAAACGATAATGGGGACACAAGTTATCATAATCTGTGGGATACACAAAAGCAGTCCTGAGAGGAAAACTTATCACCTTAAATGCCCACATCCAAAAGACAGAAAGGTCACAAATCAGTAAACTAATGAATCATCTTAAGGAAATGGAAAAGGAAGAGCAAAGCAATCCTAAAGCCAGCAGAAGAAAAGAAATAACCAAAATCAGAGCAGAATTAAATGAAATCGAGAACAAAAGAACAATACAGAAGATTAATAAAACGAAAAGTTGGTTCTTTGAAAAGATAAACAAAATAGACAGGCCACTTGCCAGGTTGACCAGAAGCAGAAACAAAAGGACTCTAATAAGCTCAATCAGAAATGAAAAAGGAGAGGTCACAACTAATATCATGGAAATACAAAACATCATCTTCGAATACTACAAAAATCTCTATGCCCACAAACACGAAAACGTGGAGGAAATGGACAAATTCTTAGAAACATACTACCTTCCTAGGCTCAAGCAGGAAGAAACAGAATTTCTAAACAGACCAATATCAAGCACCGAAATCAAAGCAGTAATAAAAAATCTTCCCACAGAAAAAAGTCCTGGACCAGATGGGTTCAAACCTGAATTCTACCAAGCCTACAAAGAAGAACTGGTGTCTATACTGCAGAAATTATTTGAAAATATCCAGAAGGATGGAATCCTCCCAAACTCATTCTACAAAGCCAGTATCACCTTGATACCAAAGCCAGGAAAGGACACAACAAGAAAAGAAAATTACAGACCAATATCCCTTATGAATATAGATGCAAAAATTCTCAATAAAATCCTTGCAAACCGAATTCAAATGTACATCAAAAAAATAATTCATCATGATCAGGTGGGCTTCATTCCCGAGATGCAGGGATGGTTCAACATACGCAAATCTATAAATGTAATTCACCATATAAATAAAAGCAAGAACAAAGGTTACATGATCCTTTCAATAGATGCAGAAAAGGCTTTTGACAAAATCTAGCATCCTTTTATGATAAGAACTCTTAACAATATAGGCATGGATGGCTCCTACCTCGAAACTATTAAAGCCATATACCATAAACCCACAGCCAATATCATACTGAATGGGGAAAAATTGAAAGCATTCCCCCTTAAAACTGGAACTAGACAAGGTTGCCCCCTATCTCCACTTCTATTCAACATAGTGCTGGAAGTCCTCGCCAGAGCAATCAGACAAGACAGAGGAATCAGGGGCGTCCAGATGGGGGCAGAGAGGTCAAACTTTCACTATTCACAGACGATATGATATTATACATAGAAAATCCCAAAGATTCAACCAAGAGATTATTGGAATTGATAAATGAATTCAGCAAAGTCTCAGGATACAAAATTAATACACACAAATCCATAGCCTTCATATATGCTAATAACAATCAAGCCGAGAAACAAATTAAAGATGCAATACCTTTCACAATAGCACCAAAGAAAATTAAATGTTTAGGAACATACCTAACTAAGGAGGTCAAAGACCTATATAGAGAGAATTACAAAACACTGAGAAAAGAAATTGCAGAGGATGTAAACAGATGGAAAACCCTACCATGCTCTTGGATAGGCATAATCAACATAGTAAAAATGGCTTTGCTACCTAAAGTGATTTACAGAATCAATGCAGTCCCTATCAAAATACCAACATCATTTTTTGCCGATCTAGATAAAATAATTCTACGCTTCGTGTGGAACCAGAGAAGACCCCGTCTAGCCAAAGCAATCTTAAGCAAAAAGAACAAATTGGGAGGCATCTATCTACCAGACTTCAAACTATACTACAAGGCTATAGTCACCAAACAGCACGGTATTGGAACAAGAACAGAGACGTAGACCAATGGAACAGGACTGAGAACCCAAATATAAAACCAACCTCATGCAGTCACCTGATCTTTGACAAATTCCAGAAAAACGTACACTGGGGAAAAGACTCCCTATTCAATAAATGGTGCTGGGAAAACTGGATGGCCATATGTAGAAGACTGAAACTGGACCCACACCTCTCACCTCTCACAAAAATCAACTCACAACGGATAACACATCTAAACCTAAGACATGAAACCATAAGAATTCTCGAAGAAAACATTGGAAAAACTCTTATGGACATTGGCCTAGGCAAAGAATTTATGAAGAAGACCCCCAAAGCAATCACAGCAGCAACAAAAATAAATACATGGGACCTGATCAAATTAAAAAGCTTCTGCACAGCCAAGGAAACTATCACGAGAGTGAACAGACAACCTACAGAATGGGAGAAAATATTTGCATGCTACACATCTGATAAAGGGCTGATAACCAGAAGCTATACAGAACTTAGGAAAATCTACAAGAAAAAATCAAACCACCCTATTAAAAAATGGGCAAAGGACATGAACAGAAACTTTTCAAAAGAAGACAGAATAATGGCCAGCACACATATAAAAAAATTGCTCAACTTCTCTAATCATCAGGGAAATGCAAATCAAAACCACAATGAGATATCACTTAACTCCAGTGAGATTGGCTCATATCAAAAAATCCCCAAACAACAAACGTTGGCGGGGATACGGACAGATAGGAACACTCATACACTGCTGGTGGGACTGCAAATTAGTACAACCTCTATGGAAAGTAATATGGAGATACCTCAAAGAATTAAAAGTAGAATTACCATTTGACCCAGCAATCCCACTACTGGGTATTTACCCAAAGGAAAAAAAGACATTGTATCATAAAGACATCTGCTCGCGAATGTTTATAGCAGCACAACTCACAATTGCAAAGATGTAGAAACAACCCAGGTGCCCATCAATACACGAGTGGATTAATAAAATGTGGTATATGTATACCATGGAGTATTACTCAGCAATAAAAAACAATAGTGAATTAACACATCTGGTATTATCCTGGTTGGAGCTAGAACCCATTCTTCAAAGCGAAGTGTCACAGAAATGGAAAAACAAGCACCACTGGTACTCACCGTCAAATTGGTACTAACTGATCAACACTTACATCACACAGGGCAATAATATTCATCAGGGGGTGGGCAGGTGGGAAGGGGTGGAGGGGATGGGAAAAACTCTCACTGAATGGATGCGGGGAGCACAGTTTGAGGGATGACCACGATTGTAGCTCTGACACGGGCAGTGCATGGGCAATATATATAGCCAAAGTGTTGTACCCCATAATATTCTGAAATTAAAAAAAAAAAAGAGTGAAATGAAGAAAAGATACACAAAACAACCAGAAATCAATTAATATAATGACAAGAATAAGCCCTCACATATCATTAATAACCCTGAATGTAAATTGATTCAACTTTCCACTTAAAAAGGTACAGATTGGAACAAAAAATGGTGGTCTGGTAGAGGCCTCCTACCTTACTGCTCCCAGGAAAGGAGGGGAAGAACACGGACAGCTGCCTATGCGCGATTGCTCACTCCAAAAACAGCATTGTGAATTTGCAGAGAAGCAGCGTGGGACACTCAGCCCAAGAAAAAGGTTATGGGGAGATACATTCACAAAGATCAGAGAGTGTGGGAAACACAATAGAGAACAGAGCACAGGAGAGACACACTCACCAGGTCAGCACAGTGCAATGTGACCTACAGGTGGACACTCACCATCCCCAAAGACCTCCCACCCAGTAAGACAGGGACAAGCCCAGAGTCGGTGCAAAGTCATTGCATGAGACAGCAGGCTCTGTGGGGAGGAAACAATAGTGGGAGCCATACTAAACTCTAGGGTGCACTGTGCCGGGACTGCACCAGGCTGATGACGGACTAGGCTGAGATACGGCTTCCCAGGACAGTACCCTAGAATTTGGAGACGGGCACCTTGCCCCTGGAAGTCAGCGGGACCAGGGCACAGGAGTTGAACGGAGAGCAGTGGGCTATACCCTTGGAGGCTGCCAGAAGTTGCTTCCGCAGCATCCAGGTGGGTCAAGGAGAGCCGCGTTCTCAGCACGGCTGATCTGTACCTGCTGGACCCTGGTGTACGCCTGCTCTACAGGTCTGGTTAACAGCTGGCATCCATCATTAAGGTCCTATGCCTGGAGCTAACTGAAAACCAGGTCTCTAGCTCTACCCTACCCCTAGCCCTGGGGCTCTTCCGCCTGGGTGCAATAGGCTATGCCCTTGGAGGCTGCCGTCAGCTGCCTCTGCTATCTCCAGGTGGGACAAGGAGAGCCATGTTCTCTGCACTGCTGACCTGTATCTGCGGGACCCTGGTGTACTGGAAACAGTTTGCAGCCCATTCATCTGGTCCTGCCTGCCCGACGCTGGCCATCTCCTATGTGCTTGGCCCTAGTGCCCCATCTCCCCCTCCCTGGGAGGATGGCCATATTAATGTGTGCTGTGCCACAGTGACTCAATTTGTGTAAGTACTGGTTCCCATGGCAACCAAACGCCTCAGGTGTCACTGGCTGAATCAGAGCAGCTGTCCCCACCCCTACTCACTTTAACAGGGAGTTCAGCTTGAACCAAGAGTTCCTTGAGCTGACACTATTCCCCTGGTAGGAGCATCCCCCGGCGGGGACAGAGAGGCCCACCCGCCTCATCTTAGGGTGTAGTAGCGGAAAAAGGGTGCATAATAAGAGATCCCCCTCTCTGCCAGTAACACATGGAGACACACACCAGCGGACCAGACACATGAACTGTGGGGAAGCTCAAGAGCCCGTCTTGAGTGGAGAGGAAACACAAGTGGTCTGAATGGAGGGGAAAGTGCCCAAGCTTGTGGACAGGGAAGGAAAAACCTGGCTAGAGACCTCAGCAATAGCACCAGTTGGTCCCTCCCATCAGGAATAGCCCTCCAAGCTCGGAGAGAGAGCCCTGAACTCCGTATCAGTGGTTCCCCCTAGTGCCCAAATAAGCAACGTCTGAGCTTCATAGAAGCTCACACACCCAGACTCTCACACTCCAGCTGCAAGCTGTCTTGTTCCTTCCCCCACCTCAGGGGAAGCAGGGTCCAACTAACCCCTAGGAGCTACAAGCCCCCCTCCAAAGCTTGGAGCATTCATATACCCCACCTGGGGGACCAGAACCTACCACAAGCACAACAGATTATCTAAGTAACTGGCTCCTCCATGAAAATTACAACCAACGACAGTGGGAACAACCCATAGCTAAACATACTGCCTTCCATCTCAAGCTATTAGGGAGCAGTGGATTCATACTCACAAGTACAATCCACTAGCTTGGAGCTTAAGCTGGGGTAACAAACTCACTACACTCCACTGGGAAGAGGTGAAGATAACAGGTCAGAGGTAGCCCAAGAGGTTCATCAAACTTGCTAAAACACACCTAAGGCAATACAGGACCAGTGCTCCTCTCTCCAGCACTGTCAGGGAACAATCCTTGGGGACTTGGAGACAGGACATAAACCAGCCCTAGCACCCCCAACTCTCGACCAGGAGGCCAGAGGAGAAAGAATCAACAAAAGAACTCAGGAACCATGAAAAATTAGAGCAAAAAGTCACCCCCAAAAGAAATCATTAGCTCCTCAGCAACAGGTACCAACTTAAATGAAATGGGTAAAATGAAAGAGGAACAATTTTGAATATGGATTGTGAGAAAGCTCAATGAAATTCAAGAGAAAATAGAAACCCAACACAAAGAAGCCACAAGAGTAATGCAAGAAACGAATGAAAATTCTCTAAAGAAATCGAAGTATTACGGAAAAACCAAACAGAAATACTGGAAATGAAACAGGCATTCAAGGAACTACAGAACACAGTGGAAAGCCTTAAGAATAGGCTGGATCATGCAGAGGAAAGAATCCCAGAGCTAGAAGATAACTCCTATGTGCTAAACACATCAGTCTAAGAGAAAGAACACAGAAGCAAGAGACATGAACAAAGCATACAAGAAATGTGGGATTATGTAAAGAGGCCAAACATAAGAATCACAGGCATCCCCAAGGGCAAAGAAGAAAACACACAAGGGCTGGAAAATCTATTTGAAGGAATCATAGAGGAAAATTTCCATGGCTTAGCCAGAAATCTCAATATCCAGGTACAAGAAACACACAGGACTCCTGGGAGACTCAATGTGAAGAGGCAATCACCACGTCACATAGTTATTAGGCTGGCCAAACTAAACATAACAGAGGCACTCCTTCAAGCAATAAGGCAAAAACAGCAGGTAACCTACAAAGGAAAACCTATAAGACTAACTGCACATTTCTCAACTGAAACCTTACAAGCCAGAAGGGACTGGGGACCCATCCTCACTCTTCTAAAACAGAAAAATGGCCAACCTAGAATTCTTTATCCTGCAAAATTAAGCTTCTTACATGAGGGAGAAATAAAGGCTTTCCCAGACAAGCAACTGATGGAATATGCGAAGACCAGACCTGCCCTGCAGGAAGTACTTAGACCTGCATTACACACTGATCAGAGCAATAGACATCCACCAGTGTAAAATCACCCCAAAGCTAAAGTCCAGAACCTTTGATTCCACAATGGCTCAAGAGGTAAAACAAAACAGTAAGAGTCTACCCAACAGGATGAACAGAAATCCACCCCAAATATCAATTCTCTCAATAAATGGGAATGGCTTGAATTGCCCATTGAAGAGACATAGGCTGGCCAAATGGATAAAAAAATACAAGCCAAGTATCTGCTGTCTCCAGGAAACGCATCTTACACACAAGGACTCATTCAGACTCAAGGTGAAGGGATGGCAAACAATTTTCCAGGCAAATGGAAACCAAAAGAAAGCCGAGGGAGCCATTCTTATATCAGATAACATTAACTTTAAAGCAACAAAAGTAAAGAAAGACAAAGATGGTCACTATATGGTGGTAAAGGGAAAAATCCAACAAGAAGACTTAACAATCCTAAATATTTATGTACCCAACACGGGAGCGCCCAGATACATAAAGCAAATCCTACTATATCTAGACAACATAGTAAACAGCAATGCCATAATTGCCAGGGACTTCAACACCCCACTGAAAAAACTGGACAGATGCTCCAAGCAGAAAACAAGCAAAGAAACAATGGACTTAAAAAGAAATCTGAAACAACCGGCTTAACAGACATCTACAGAACATTCCACCCAAATAACACTGAATATATATTCTTTTCATCAGCTCACGGAACTTTCTCTTAAATTGATCACATCCTAGGCCACAAAATAGATCTCAACAAATTTTTAAAAATAGAAATTATACCATGTATCTTCTTGGACCACGGTGCAATAAAATTAGAAATCAGTTCCAACAGAAACACTCATCTCCACACAAAAACATGGAAATTAAACAATCTACTGCTGAATGACTATTGGGTCAAGGAGGAGATTCGGATGGAAATCAAAGGATTATTCAAACTAAAGGATAACAGGGACACAAGTTATCAAAATCTGTGGGATACAGCAAAAGCAGTTCTGAGAGGAAAACTCAGAGCCTTAAACACCCACATCCAAAAGACAGAAAGATCACAAATCAACAAACTAATGAACCATCTCAAGGAACTGGAAAAGGAAGAGCAAACCAATCCTAAAGCCAGCAGAAGAAAAGAAATAACCAAGATCAGAGCAGAATTAAATGAAATTGAGAACAAAAGAAGTACACAGAAGATTAATAAAACAAAAAGTTGGTTCTCTGAAAAGATAAACAAAATAGACAGGCCTCTTGCTAGACTGACCAGAAGCAGAAAGGAAAGGACTCTAATAAGCTCAATCAGAAATGAAAAAGGAGAAGTCACAACTGATATCATGGAAATACAAAACATCATCTTTGAGTACTATTGAAATCTCTATGCCCAAAAATTTGAAAACGTGGAAAAAATGGACAAATTCTTAGAAATATACAGCCTCCCTAGGCTCAATCAGGAAGAAATAGAATTCCTGAACAGACCAATATCAAGCATCGAAATTGAAGCAGCAACAAAAAATCTTCCAATAAAAAAAAGCCCCAGACCAGACAGGTTCACACCTGAATTCTACCAAACCAACAAAGAAGAACTGGTACCTATTCTGCAGAAATTGTTCCACAACATTGAGAAGGATGGAATCCTCCCCAACTCATTCTATGAAGCCAATACCACCTTGATACCAAAGCCAGGAAAGGACACAACAAAAAAAGAAAACTACAGACCAATATCCCTTATGAATACAGATGCAAGAATTCTCAATTAAAATCTTAGCAAACTAAATTCAACGGAATATCAAAAAAAAATTCATCATGACCAGGTGGCCTTCATCCCAGAGATGCCGGGATAGTTCAACATATGCAAATCTATAAATGTAATTCACCATACAGATAAAAGCAAGAACAAAGACCATATGATCCTCTCAATAGACACAGAAAAGGCATTTGACAAAATTCAGCACCCTTTTATGATAAGAACTCTTAACAACAGGGGCACAGATGGCTCATACCTCAAAATTATTAAGGCCATATACAATAAACCCACAGCCAACAACATACTGAATGGGGAAAAATTGAAAGCATTCCCACTTAGAACTGGAACCAGACAAGGTGACCCACTATCTGCACTTCCATTCAACATGGTGCTGGAAGTCCTTGCCAGAGCAATCAGACAAGAGAGGGGAATCAGTGGTATCCAAATGGGGGCAGAAGAGGTCAAACTTTCACTCTTTGCTGACAATATGATATTATATCTAGAAAACCCCAAAGATTCAATCAAGAGACTCCGGGAACTGATAAATGAATTCAGTAAAGTCTCAGGATACAAAATCAATGGACACAAATCAATAACTTTCATATACGCCAATAACAGTCAAGCCGAGAATCAAATCAAAGATGCAATACCTTTCACAATAGCATCAAAGAAAATTAAATATTTAGGAATATATTTAACTAAGGAGGTGACAGACCTATATAGGGAGAACTAAGAAACACTAAGAAAAGAAATTGCAGAGGATGTAAACAGATGGAAAACCCTACCATGCTCTTGGTTCGGTAGAATCAATATTGTTACAATGTCTATACTACCTAAAGTGATCTACAGAATCAACGCAATCCCTATCAAAACACCATTATTTTTTTGAAGATCTAGAAAAAATAATTCTATGCTTTGTATGGAACCAGAGAAGACCTCATATAGTCAAAGCAATCTTAAGCAAAAAGAACAAATTGGGAGGCATCAATCTACCAGACTTTAAACTATACTACAAGGCTATAGTCACCAAAACAGCATGGTACTGGCACAAGAACAGAGACATAGACCAATGGAACAGGACTGAGAATCCAGATATAAAACCATCCTCATACTGTCATCTGATCTTTGACAAAGCAGACAAAAACATACACTGGGGAAAAAATCCCTATTCAAGAAATGGTGCTGGGAAAACTGAATAGCCACACGTAGAAGACTGAAACTAGATCCACACCTCTCACCTCTCACAAAAATCAACTCACTATGGATAACAGACCTAAACCTAAAACATGAAACCATAAGAATTCTAGAAGAAAATGTTGGAAAAACTCTTATAGACATCGGCCTAGGCAAAGAATTTATGAAGAAGACCCCCAAAGCAACCACAGCAGCAACAAAAATAAATACATAGGACCTGATCAAATTAAAAAGCTTCTTCACAGCCAAAGACACTATCATTAGAGCAAACAGACAACCTACAGAATGGGAGAAAATATTTGCATGCTACAGATCTGATAAAGGGCTGATAACTAGAATCTATATAGAACTTTGGAAAACCAATAAGAAAAAAATCAAACAACCCCATTAAAAAGTGGGCAAAGGACATGAACAGAAAATTTTCAGAAGAAGACAGAATAGTGGCCAACAAACATATAAAAAATTGCTCAACTTCTCTAATCATCCGGGAAATGCAAATCAAAACCACAATGAGATACCACTTGACTCCAGTGAGAATAGCTTTTATTAAAAAGTCCCAAAACAACAAATATCGTCGTGGATATGGAGAGAAAGGAACATTCATACACTGCTGGTGGGACTCCAAATTAGTACAACCTCTATGGAAAGTCATATGGAGACACCTCAAAGAACTAAAAGTAGAACTACCATTTGATCCAGCAATCCCACTACTGGATATTTACCCAAAGGAAAAAAAGATATTCTATAATAATAACATCTGCACTTGAATGTTTATAGCAGCACAATTCACAATTGCAAAGATGTGGAAACAACCCAAGTGCCCATCAATACATGAGTGGATTAATAAAAGGTGATATATGTATACCATGGAGTACTACTCAGCCATAGAAAACAATGGTGAATTAATACCTCTGGTATTATCCTGGATGGAGCTAGAGCCCATTCTTCGAAGTGAAGTATCACAAGAATGAAAAAACAAGCACCACTGGTACTCACCATCGACTTGGTACTAACTGATCAATACTTATGTGCACACATGGAGGTAATATTCATTGGGTGTCGGGCAGGTGGGGGGGTTGGAAGGGATGGGTAAATTCACGCCTAGTGGGTGCAGGGCACACTGTCTGGGGGATGGGCACACTGTAGCACTGACTTGGGTGGTGCAAAGGCAATATATGTAACTAAAGTGTTTGTACCCCCATAATATTCTGAAATTTTTTTTTAAAGATACACATTGGCTAAATTGATTAAAAAAACATGACTAGACTATATGCTGCATATAAGAAACTCATCTCACCTGTAAAGACACCTATAGACTAAAAGTGAAGAGACAGAAATAGATATTCCATGCAAATGGAAATGAAAAGCAAGCATAAGTAGCTTTACTAATATCAGATAAAACACAATGTAAGTCAAAAATAGCAAAACCACAATAACTCCAGTGAGAATGGCTTTTATCAAAAAGTTCCAAAAGAACAAATGTTGGCGGGGATACGGACAGATAGGAACACTTATACACTGGTGGTGGGACTGCAAATTAGTACAACCTCTGTGGAAAGTAATATGGAGATACCTCAAAGAACTAAAAGTAGAACTACCATTTGATCCAGCAATCCCACTACTGGGTATTTACCCGAAGGAAAAAAGTACATTTTATAAAAAAGACACCTGCACTCAAATGTTTACAGCAGCACAATGCACAACTACAAAGATGTGGAAACAACCCAAGTGCCCATCCATACATGAGTAGATTAATAAAATGTGGTATGTGTATACCATAGAGTACCATTCCGCCATAAAAAATCTGGTTGAACTAATATCTCTTATATTAACTTGGATGGAACCGAACACCATTCTTCAAAGTGAAATATCACAAACATAGAAAAACAAACACCACATATACTCACCATTAAATTGGAACTACTCAAACCACACTTAGGTGCACACATGGAAATAAAACTCATTGGAAATCAAGGAGGTGGGGGGGGAAGGGGATGAAAAAATTCACACCTAACGGGCACAATGCACACTATCTGGGTGATGGGTACACTTATAACTTTGACTCAAATGGTACAAAAGCAATTTATGTAACCAAAATGTTTTTACCTCCGTAAGACTCGAAATTAAAAAAAAAAAAAAAAAAAGCAAAAAGTGAAAAAGAAGGTCCTTATATAATGATAAAGGATCAACTGAGCAAGAGAATACAACAAATTCTAAAGATACATGTACCCAACACTGGAGCACCCAGATATATGTAGCGAATATTATTAGATCTAAAGGGAGAGATAGACTCCAATACAGTAATAGTTGGGGATCAATGCCCTACTCTCTCAGCATTAGATCATCTAGACAGAAAATTAACAAAGAAACACTGGATTTAAACTGCAATAGAAATTAAATTGATCTAACAGAAATTTACAGAATATTTCATCCAACAGCTACAGAATACACATTCTTATCAGCATGTGGAACATTGTTCAGGACTGACCACATGTCAGGACACAAAACAAGTCTCAACAAATTTTTAAAAATAAAAACTATATCCAATCTCTTCTCAGACCACAATAGAACTAGAAATCAATAACAAGAGAAACTTTGGAATCTGTACAAATACATGGAAGTTAAATACCATCCTCCTGAATCACCACTGAGTCAAAGAACAAATTAAGAAGGAAATTAAAAAAATTTCTTGAAACAATGAAAATCAAAACACAACATACCAAAACCTATGGGATACAATAAAAGTTTATAGCAATAAATGCCTGTATCAAAAAAAGAAGAAGTCTTCCAAATAAACAAGCTAACAACAAACTTCAAACAACTGAAAAGGCAAGAGTAAACCAAACCCTAAATTAGTAGAAGTAAAGAAATAACAAAAATCAGAGCAGAAGTAAATGAAACAGAAACTAAAAAACAAATACAAAGGATCAACAAAACGAAAACTTGGGGTTTTTTTGAAAAGATAAATAAAATCAATAAACTGCTAGCTAGACAAACCAAGAAAAAAAGAAAAAAGATTCAAATAAATAAAATCAGAAACAAAAAGGAGTCATTACAACTGATGTGACAGAAATACAAAAAATCATCAAAGACTACTATGAACTACACACTAACACCTGGAAAACCTAGAGGAAATGGATAAATTCCTAGACACATACAACTCACCAAGATTTAATCAGAAAAAAATAGAAAAACTGAACAGACCAATAACAATTAGTGAGACTGAATTAGTAATTAAAAGTCCCCCATCAAAGGAAAGCCCAGGACTGAATGGCTTCACTGCTTAATTCTATCAAACTTTTAAAGACGAACTAACATGAATCTCCTCAAACTATTCCAAAAAATTGAGGAGGAGGGAATTGTCCCTAATTCATTCTACAGAGCCAGCATTACCCTGATGCCAAAACCAGATAAGGACATAACCACAAAAAAAGAAAAATACAGGCCAATAGCCCTGATGAACACGGATACAAAAAAATCATCAAGAAAATACTAGCAAACGAAATCCAAAATCACATCATAATGACAAACCCACAGCTAACATCATACTGAATGGGAAAAGCTGAAAGCCTTTCCCCTAAGAACTGGAACAAGACAAGGGTGCCCACTTTCACCACTCCTGTTCAACACAGTATTAAAAGTCCTAGCCAGAGCAATTGGGCAAAAGAAAGAAACAAAAGACTTACAAATTGGAAATGAGGAAGTCAAATTATCCTTCTTTACAGATGACACAATCTTATATCTATTAATAGAAAAACCTAAGGACTCCACCAAGAAAACACTTAGATCTAATAAATAAATTCAGTAACGTTGCAGGATACAAAACCAACATGTAAAAATCAGTAGTGTTTCTATACACCAATAATTAACTAGCTGAGAAAGAAATCAAGAAAACAACGTCATTAATAGCTACAAAAAAAAAATACCTAAAAAAAAATGTAACCAAGGAGGTGAAAAACCTCTACAAGGAAAACTGTTAATATAAACCACTAACAAAAAAAACTGAAGAGGACACAAACGTATGGAAAGACATCCGAAGCTCCTGGTCAGAAGAATATTGTTAAAATGACCATACTACCCAAGGCAATCTACAGATTCAATGAAATCCCTATCAAAATAGCAATGTCATTTTTCACAGAGAGAAAAAAAATCCTAAAATTTGTATGGACCCAAAAAAGCCTGGATAGCCAAAGCAATCCTGAGCAAAACCAACAAAGCTGGAGGCACCACGCTATCTGACTTCAAAATATATCACTATACAAGGCTACAGTAACTAAAACAGCATGGTTTTGGTATAAAAACAGACACATAGACCAACGTGTCAGAACAGAGAACCCAGAAATAAACCCACCTATTTACAGCCACTGACTTTTGACAAAGGTGCCAAGAACATACATTCAGGAAAGGACACCCTCCTTCAATAAACGGTGCTAGAAAACTGGATATCCATATGCAGAAGAATGAAACTGAACCCCTATCTCACCATATACAAAAATCAACTCAAGGTAGATTAATGACTTAAACATAATACCGTAAGACCCAAAACTATAAAACTACTAGAAGAAAACATAGGGGAAACACTTCAGGACATTGGTCTAGGCAAAGATTTTATGGCTAAGACCTCAAAAGCACAGGCAACAAAAACATAAATGGACCAATGGGACTATAGTAAACTAAAAAGCTTCTGTACACACAGCAAAGGAAATAATCAACAGAGTGAAGACACAACCTATTGAATGGGAAAAAATATTTGCAAAGTATTCCTCTGACAAAGGACTAATATCCAGAAAATACAAGGGACTTGGGACTTGGGACTTGGGACTTGGGATTCAGGACTCAACTCAACAGTAAAAAAAAAAAAAAAAAAAAAATCCCATTAAACAGTGGGGAAAAGACATGAACAGACATTTCTTGGAAGACATAAAAATGGCCAACAAATATATGAAAAAATGCCCAACATCACTAATCAAGGAAATGCAAATGAAAACCACAATGAGCTATCATCCTACCTCAGAATGACTATTATTCAAACAACAAAGAATAACAGATGCTAGCAAAGATGCAAAGAACAGGAACTCTTAAACTCTTATACATTCTTGATGGGAATATACATTAGTACAGGTACTATGGAAAATAGTAAGGAGATTTCACACCATAGTAAAAATAGCACTTCCAGAGGATCCAGCAACCCACTACTGGGCATTTATCCAAAGTAAAAGAAATCAGTATATCAAAGAGATACCTGAACCCTCATGATTATTGCACTATTCACAGTAGCAAAGATATGGAATCAATGTTAATGCCCATCAACAGATGAATGGATAAAGAAAATGTGGTACATCTACACAATGGAATACTATCGGCCATAAAAGAGAATGAAATCCTGTCATTTGCAGCAACATGAATGCAACTGGAGGTAATTATGTTAAGTGAAATAAGCCAGACACAGAAAGATAAATATCACATGTTCTCACTCATATATGGGAGCTAAAATGATCTCATGGAGGTAGAGAGTAGAATAATAGTTATCAGAAACTGAGAAGAGTGTGGGGGCAGGGGGGATGTAGACAGGTTGGTTAATCAGTAAAAACATACAGTTAGACAGAATAAATAAGTTCTAATGTTCCATAGCAAAGTAGGGTAACTATAGTTAACGACAATGTATTATGTATTTTGAAACAGCTAGAAGAGAGGACTTGAAATATTCCCAGCACACACAAACGATAAACACTCAAGGTGATGGATACCCTAAATACTCTGATTTGATCATTACACATTCTGTGTGCATGTAACAAAATATCACTCGTACCCCACAAATATGCACAAATATTACGTATTAATAAAAAATAAAATAAAGAAACAGTCCAACTTCCGTATCTGTGGGTTCTGAATCTGCAACCAAACGCCGATAAAAAATATAGTATTCTCAGAATGCGAAACCCACGGATAAGGAGGGCCAATTTTTCACACATGTGAGTTCCACTGCACCAACTGTAGAACTTGAGTATGCATGGATTTTAGTTTCCGAGGGGGTCCTGGAACCAATTCCCCAAGGATACTGAGGGATGATTGTACTTTTTATTGGAAAGAGATACCTTCAGTACTGAAACAATGGAACTGAGTTAGGGGGGAAAATGTAGAAAGAGAATCACAGATGAAATCTCTCAAAAACAAGTGAAATGCCAACAAATAACATTTTATGACTTTCCCTTTTTCCTCTTTGTATAGGGCACTGGTCAGAGTTTGACACTATAAAAATTTATCACTGAAGCTCCTCTGCCTGGAAAGGTAACCTTCTTCACATAGTCAACTGTTTCTGATCTCAGTTTTGAAGTGATCATCTCTGGGAACCCTTCTATCACTATTACCATTATCATCATCATATGAGAGCCAGAATTTATGTGCTACTATTTCAAAGACCACTGTATTATCACATGTAAACAACTCTATGATGTTGCTGTTCCATCATTTCCACCTTCAAAGGCACCTTAGTATGCCTTGTATTTGCCCTTACGGATTACTTCAATCAGAGGACATATCACACTGAATAAAAGTCACCTGTTCACTGCTAGTGTCCTCATTAGACTGTAAGATCCTTAAGGTAGAAATTTTGGTTTATCATTTCATCCTCAGAAACTAGTACTGTGTCTGGGATATAGTAGCCATTCAGTAAATATTTGATAAATGAATAAATGCCAATGTTCCTACTGCACTCTACAGAATATGTTTTAAAGCACATTTAAAGAGAGTACTGTCACTAGGTATAAACTTAAAAATTACAAAATCTAATTGAGAAAAAATAACACATGCTCTTCAAAACCACAAAAGTAGATATGGAACAAACAAAAGTCTTATTAGGTTCTTGGACAAAAAAGACTCTTATCACAAATATGTCAATTTTTCCTAAGTTAATTTATAAAGCTTACATAATTTCAATAAAAATACATTTTTTCCTTGAAACTAGACAAGTTAATTGTAACTACCTTTCAGAAGAATGATAAGAATAGCCATGAAAGCTCTGACAAAAAACAGCCAAGAGGAAGGAACTAGCCCTATCAAGTATTAAAGGATATTATGAAGCCTGTTTTAATTAAATGAGTGCAGTGCTAGAGTATTAATAAACAAACCAATGGAACAGAATAGAAAAACTAAAAATATACCCCTGCATGAATGAAATTTTCTACCTGAATGCACTAATCTTACTGTAACAATCAGATACCAAATGACACCCCTCACATGATACAATAAGATGTGCAAAGTACCACCTTCAAAATATACTCGTAAAAATTAAATCTGAATTGAATCAAGTCTCCATATCTACCAATTTTTTTTCATTGAGGAAAAGAGAAATATATAAAATAACACTATAAAGATGCAATCAGCCAACTTCAACACTTTGACTGCAGCTTGTTAAAAACCTTAAAGCAGAAGACCCAAATAAGCTGTGCCCAGATTCCTGACCCACAAAACATACAAAACCATAACTTAAATGTGTTTTAAGTTTAAGCTAAATTTCAGGTTAACTTGGTACAAGGTAATCTTTTTATCAAACCTAAAAGAGCAGGGCTTCTAGGTGTTCACTTTTGGTGAAGCTGTAATCCCTGATGTACCATTACTGTTTTGTTTTGTTTTGTTTTTATCTAATAGCAAGAAATTTTTATCACAGGTTTTCCAAAGTGTAAAACCATTACCAAATTTCTTTGTTATCCCATTCTACAGAGATAGCCAGGAAGTATATAACACAGTTTTATAATCTCCCAAAAGTTGTCTGAAATGCTTTTTACTACTACCCAAGAAGAGTGGCAAATCTCCTTAACATCATTTCTAAGGCGTTTTCTAAAAATCAATTCATGGGATATTAGTAGGTATTATAAGATAAAATATTTCTGCGGTCAAATAAGTTAGAGTATGAAGTTAAACAAAATTATATGTTTTCATTCATTGTATTAATAGTACAAATTATCAAAATAGCATGAGAACTTTCAGAGCCTGATCGTTATACTTTTATAGACTCAATTCATTGTCATATTTAACCTCTTAATATCTAGTCATATTGGATTCCCTCTTTCTCTGAAGAACCAAAATCAGCTTTCCCCAAAGCACTTTCTTAATACTCTATTTGTTGGCTGTTCGCTACAATCTTTGTAACCCCAGCACCTGGTACAATTCCTGCTACAGAATAGCTACTGAAAATACAAACACATATATGAATGACAAAACAATCTCAACGATATACTTGAATGACAAAGAAAAAATACAGTTAGGTACTTATTTTTAAAAACTTATAAGACATTAATTTTAATATAATATGATCTTGGAACATACAGTAAATAATATTTTTCCTTAATTAATAGATTATTTATATATCTGTGCAACCAATATACAACCCAGAAGTATTAAATTAATTATCTGGCAGCAGTATAAGTAGGACACATGAATTTTTTTTCAATAATTCTTTATTGCCAATGCTATTTTGGATTCTTACAAAAACTAGAGGAAATTTTCAGTCAAATACTTAAGGTTACATTACTGAATATGCTTCAAACTACTATATGACAAAAAGGTCACTCACATACCAAATGAAATTGATCCACTTTTGGGATTCCATCTTCATTGGTCTCAAACTCCTGATTTTGAACAGAAAGCTGCAAAAGAAAATAAGAATGAATAAATTCCCAGTGTATCAAAATATTGATCCTATAAAAGAACCAAATCTGGAACTTCAGATCCTGGTAAGTAGAGAAAAGGTCACTTAAAGAAAGCACATTAACTAACTCTTGCAGGGTAAAAACACTTTCATAATAACTACTTGTTCACAAGCAACCAAACGGTTTCTGGGGTTCCTAAAGTATCAGTCAGAGATCATGATGTACACACTATAAACACTTTAATACTTCCTTATAAGCAAATGTGTTAAAACTTAGTAGGCCATATCATGTTGGTTTGACCAATACTCAACAATTAGGAACAAATAAAATAAATCGGGCAAGTTTCCTTCTACCCTAATACCAAACCTATGTTCAAGAAATATAAGCTAAACTTTTAAAAACTATTAAATACGGAGAGTTTCGTACATACACAAAGGTATTCTGAGTCCCATGTATTCATCACCCAGCCATAACAACCATCAACCAGTAACAACTCTAGCCTTATGCACAAATCCATATTTGTTATTTTTGAGGCGAAGCCTATGCTCTCATAATTTTACCTGTAAATATTTTCATATATCTCTAAAAAATTATATTTTAACACAATCACAATATCATGAACATAATAAAAAGTTAATAATTTTTATATTAAATATCCAATTTTCAAATTTTGAGTCATTTCATAAATTTCATAACTTATTTTACTTTTTTACAGTTTATTTAAATCCAGATCCAAGTCAGTTCTACACATTGAAATTCAAAAATGAGCAGAAAGACTTTTGGTCTCTTCCTGCTCCTCCCCACTAAGTACAACTATAAAACCTGGAAATAACATAAAATACAACCAAAGGAAAACTATGAAAGGTCAAAAGAGGAAAGCAAACTGGTTGGAGACCCCAGGACTAGAGTATAAACATAATGACAGGGTGTCTTATGATCCTCCAACCAAAAAAGAAAGTGATCCAGGTCTGAGCTAGCAACAGAAAGCAGCTCAGGTAGGTTCATTCTTCTCCTGAATTTAATAGGATTGCCACCAATAGCACCAAGTAAGGCCAGGAGACACAGCAAGAAGGTTCAATTGGAAGTCTCACTGTCAGTAAGCAGTGAGGGGAAGCACTCACCATCCTCAGCAGCAGGACTACCCCTTCCCCACAGGCACAAACAAGGGGAAACCACACTATAAGCAGCTGGTCAAGTAAGTGCTTTCTGGCTCCCATAAGTTGGGGGGATCCCACCGTAGACCAGAGATTCCATTTCCATACAAGCACCAGGCAGCTCAGCCTTGGGAAGCTCTTTTCACTCCCTCAAGCACCATAAGCAGGGACCACTTGAGACCCAACAGCATGCAATGATCCAGACAGATCAAAATATAACTGAAAAGGCTCTGAAAATTAGATCGCCATTATAACCACAGTTCAAAAAGTAGTCCAGGACCTCTGTGTTAAACCTAAACAGGGTGATCTCCTACTAAAATAAAATTTTCAACAGGATCCAGAATCTACTGAAATAGTAGCCAAAATGTCCAAGTCACAATAAAAAATCACTTGTCATACAAAGAACCAGGCAAACTACAACTTCCATGAGAAACTTCAATCAACACCAAGGTGAATGCAATGTAATTACCTGACAAGAGCTTTAAAGAAACCATCATAAAAATGCTTCAATGAGCAATTATAATTTCTCTAAAGTAAATGAAAAATATGAAATCTCAGCAAAAAAGAAGTTATCAAAAAGAACCACATGAAAATTACAGAGAAGTACAATAAGCAAAATTTTAAAACTGGATGGACTAAATGGGTTGAACAATACAAAGATGACAGAAAATAGAATCGGATCAACAGAATTTACTCAGTCTGATCAGAGAGAAAACAGACTGGAAAAAAAAAAAAACCAGAGCCTCAGGTACCTGTAAGACAACAAAAGACCCAACTTTTGGAGTCCCAGAAGAAGAAAAAGATAATGGGGCTAAAAGAGTATTCAGAGAAATAATGGCTGAAAAATACCATTTTCAAGATTAAAGAAGCTATGCCAATCCCTAATACAAAACACTATAAAAAAAAAAAAGGAAAAAGAAACTTCTGAAAACTAAAGACAAAGAAAAAATCTGGACAGTAACCATAGAGAAATGAAACATTACCTATAAAGGAATATCAAGTGGAATAACAGAAGATTTATCATATCAAACCATGCAGACAAGAAGGAAGTGGAACATTTTTCAACTGATAAAAGAAAATAATTTTCGACCATAAATTCTACATCCAGTGAAACTACCCATCAGGAATGAGGGTAAAATCAAGATGTTCTCAGATAAAGGAAACTAAAAGAATTTGTCACTAGAAATGATATATTCTTAAAGAATGGCTAAAGGAAGTACTTCAAACAAAAAAGACATGATAAAAAGAAGTCTCAGAGCATCAGGAAGGAAGAAATAAAAATGGAAAGAACAGAAATGAGTAAATACTGAAAACTATCCTTCTCATCATGAGTTTTCTAATCACATACAATGATTGAAACCAAAGTTCTCTCAAAAAGAACACCATCTGATACTCAAGACCATGATATTTAGAAGTGGGGAGAGTAAAGGAATCTAAATAGGTAGCAAGGTTTCTACACTTCACTCAAAGTGGTAAAATGCTGATACTGCTAGAATGTGATAAGCTACATATATATATTGTAATAACCAGACCAATCACTAAGAAAACTCTAGAAGGTGATACATTCAAAAAACACCATAAACTTTTCTGCTTGCTTCCCACTCCCTGCAAGTGCTGCTCTGGTTGCACCACACTTGCTCCAAGACAAGTGCTGTTGTCATCTCCCCCCAGCCACCATCATGATTATCTCTGATGTTTACAAGATCCAGGTGACTGCAAAGAGGCTGTGCCTGGAGGTGGAGGGGAAGATAGCCAGTAGGACAGAGGATAACACAGATGACTTACTCACTGGTGGAAATACTTCTACTAAAAGCCCTGAGGGTGAAGGTACTGAAAGCACAGTAATCACTGGTGTTGATACTATCATGAACTACCACTTGCAGGAAACCAGCTTCACAAAAGAAACCTACAAGAAGTACATCAAAGATTACATCAAATCAATCAAAATAAAATTGAAGAACAAAAATTAGAAAGAGTAAAACACTTATAACAGGAGCTGCAGAACAAATAAAGCACATTCTTGCTAATGTGAAAAACTACCACTCCTTTACTGGTAAAAACTTAAATCAAGATGGCATGGTTGCTCTGCTGGACTACTGTGAAGATAGTGTGACCCCAAGTGATATTTTCTTTAAGGATGGTTTAGACATGGAAAAATATTAACAAATTTGGAAATTATTTTGGATCTATCACCTGTGATCATAACTGGCTGCTTCCTGTTACCCACATACACCAGAACTTAAGACAAATGGAACTGATGTCATCTTGAGCCCTTCATCTATTTTGACCATGATTTATTTGGAGTAGAGGTGTTGTTTTGTTTTGTTTTTTTAAAAACACATGTCATGCAGGTTGTCTAAAAATAAAATGAATTCAAGCTAAAAAAAAAAAAAAACATAAATTTATCAAGATGGACTCTAAAGAAATTTTTAAGTAACCCACAGGAAGCCAAGAAAAGAGAAACAAATGAACAACAGAGGTTAACAAACAAAACCAATAATAAAATGGTAGACTTAAGCCCTAATATATCAATAATTATCCTAAATGTAAATGGTCTAAATAATCCCCAATTAAAAGGCACAGACTGGCTGAGTAAATGAAAAACATGATGCAACCATATCACATTTACAAGAAACTTACTCCAAATTCAACAATATTGGTACCTTTAGAATAAAAGAATGGTAAAAGATATACCATGCAAGCATTAAATTTAAAAACATAGGAATGGCTGTATTAATGTAAGATAAAGTACACTTTAGAGCAAAGAAAATTAGTACCGAGAGGGACATTACATAATGATAAAAGAATAAATCTACCAAGAAGGTGTAACAATCCTAAATATCTACTTACTAAAGAAGGCCTTAAAATACAAGGTAGAACTGAAAGGAGAAACAGATAAATCTAAATTATAGTTGGGGACTTCAAAACCCCTCTCTTCAGCAACTGACAGACCTACAGTCATGTATTGCTTATCAATGGGAATACTTTCTGAGAAATGTGTCATTAGGCATTTTCATCCTTGTGCAAACATAAGATTTTACTTACACAAACTTAGGTGGTAAGGCCTACTACACACCTAGTATATACAGTATAACATGTTGCTTCTAGGCTACAAACCTGCACAGCATGTTACAGTATTGAATACCATAAGCAACTGTAACACAATGGTTAAGTATTTGTGTATCTAAACATAGAAAAGGTACAAAAAAATACAGTATAAAACATCAAAAATGGTATACCCAAATAGGGAACTTATCACAAATTGAGCCTACAGGACTAGAGATTGCTCTGGGTGAGTCAGTGAGCAAGTGGTACGTGCACGTGAAGGCCTAGGAAATTACTGTACACTACTGCAGACTTTGTAAACACTGTACACTTAGGCTACATTAAATTTATAAAAAAACACTTTAATAATAAATTAGCGTTAGACTACTGTAACTTTTTTACTTTATAAACTTTTTAATTCTTTTAACTTTTTTACTTTTTTGTAATAACACTTACCTTAAAACATAAGCACACTGTACAGCTAAACAAAAATATTTTCTTTCCTTATATCCTTATTCTGTAAGTTTTTTTCTATTTTTAAACTTTTGTATTTTTTACTTGATGAAATTTTCTGTTAGAAACTAAGACACAAACATACACATTAGCCTGTAGACTACAGCCAGGATTATCAATATCACTGTCTTCCACCTCCAAATCTTGTCCCATTGAAAGATCGATCTTCAGGGGTCAAACTTTTACTATTTGCAGACAATATGATGTTATACATAGAAAATCCCAAAGATTCAACCAAGAGATAATTGGAATTGATAAATGAATTCAGCAAAGTCTCAGGATACAATATTAATACACACAAATCCATAGCCTTCATATATGCTAGTAACAATCAAGCCGAGAAACAAATTAAAGATGCAATACCTTTCACAATAGCACCAAAGAAAATTAAATATTTAGGAACATATCTAACTAAGGAGGTCAAAGACCTATATAGAGAGAATTACAAAACACTGAGAAAAATTGGAGAGGATGTAAACAGATGGAAAACCCTACCATGCTCTTGGATAGACAGAATCAACATAGTAAAAATGGCTTTGCTACCTAAAGTGATTTACAGAATCAATGCAGTCCCTATCAAAATACCAACATCATTTTTTGCTGATCTAGAAAAAATAATTCTATGCTTCGTGTGGAGCCAGAGAAGACCCCGTCTAGCCAAAGCAATCTTAAGCAAAAAGAACAAATTGGGAGGCATCTATCTACCAGACTTCAAACTATACTACAAGACTATAGGAACCAAAACAGCATGGTACTGGCACAAGAACAGAGACGTAGACCAACGGAACAGGACTGAGAACCCAAATATAAAACCAACCTCATACAGTCACCTGATCTTTGACAAATTCCAGAAAAACGTACACTGGGGAAAGATTCCCTATTCAATAAATGGTGCTGGGAAAACTGGATGGCCATATGTAGACGACTGAAACTGGACCCACACCTCTCACCTCTCACAAAAATCAACTCACAATGGATAACAGATTTAAACCTAAGACGTGAAACCGTAAGAATTCTCGAAGAAAACATTGGAAAAACTTATGGACATTGGCCAAGGCAAAGAATTTATGAAGAAGACCCCCAAAGCAATCACAGCAGCAACAAAAATAAATACATGGGACCTGATCAAATTAAAAAGCTTCTGCACAGCCAAGGAAACTATCACGAGAGTGAACAGACAACCTACAGAATGGGAGAAAATATTTGCATGCTACACATCTGATAAAGGGCTGATAACCAGAATCTATATAGAACTTAGGAAAATCAACAAGAATAAATCAAACCACCCTATAAAAAAATGGGCAAAGGACATGAACAGAAACTTTTCAAAAGAAGACAGAATAATGGCCAGCACACATATAAAAAATTGCTCAACTTCTCTAATCATCAGGGAAATGGAAATCAAAACCACAATGAGATATCACTTAACTCCAGTGAGATTGGCTCACATCAAAAAATCCCCAAACAACAAATGTTGGCGGGGATACGGACAGATAGGAACACTCATACACTGCTGGTGGGACTGCAAATTAGTACAACCTCTATGGAAAGTAATATGGAGATACCTCAAAGAATTAAAAGTAGAATTACCATTTGACCCAGCAATCCCACTACTGGGTATTTACCCAAAGGAAAAAAAGACATTGTATCATAAAGACATCTGCTCGCGAATGTTTATAGCAGCACAACTCACAATTGCAAAGATGTAGAAACAACCCAGGTGCCCATCAATACACGAGTGGATTAATAAAATGTGGTATATGTATACCATGGAGTATTACTCAGCAATAAAAAACAATGGTGAATTAACACATCTGGTATTATCCTGGTTGGAGCTAGAACTCATTCTTCGAAGCGAAGTGTCACAGGAATGGAAAAACAAGCACCACTGGTACTCACCGTCAAATTGGTACTAACTGATCAACACTTACATCACACAGGGCAATAATATTCATCAGGGGGTGGGCAGGTGGGAAGGGGTGGAGGGGATGGGAAAACTCTCACTGAATGGATGCGGGGAGCACAGTTTGGGGGATGACCACGATTGTAGCTCTGACACGGGCAGTGCACGGGCAATATATATATATAGCCAAAGTGTTGTACCCCCATAATATTCTGAAATTTAAAAAAAAAAAACTCCTTATAATTGGAATTCATTGAGTGTGACTTTTGTTTGCCTGGTTGAACCCTAACAGAGTCCTCAAAACCATGTCTTATTAAGGCAAAAACCTGGAGATACTAAATTAAGTTAGAAGACTGTTGAGACAGGCCAGTAAGAGATCCTGAAGTAGCACAATGGTTTAAGAGAGATAAGAAAAATTTGGGAATTCATAAGATACTAAAAATGGCAAGACTTGACAATGAACTAGGAGGAGAGGAGGGAGTTGGAAGAGTCAAGGAAGACTACAAAGTTGTTGGCTCAAATGACTAGAAGAGCCTGTTTGGATGAAGGCTGGGAGAAATAATACAGTGATAAAGAGTGAATACTCTGGAAGCAGACTGCCTAGGTTTGAATCCCGTGGCCATGAGATCATGCACAAATCACCTAGTTTCTCTTTGTCTCACTTTCCTCATTTACAAGGCTACTGTGAGAATTAAATTGGTTAAATACTTGCAAAGTAACTGATGCATAGTAAGCACTTAATAAGTGTTAGCTATTTCTGTTTTCTAAATTTGAGATAACTTGGGACATATAGTTACCTGTCTTTATGAGGGCCCTTAGTCTTATTACCATGAATATCTGTGCTTAAACATTAATAATAATTGAATGTGGCTGAAAAGTATAAGGGATTTCATTATCTATTCTTTTTGTGCATGTAAAACTTTCCACAATTAAAGAAAAATTAAGGAAATAGCTGTGTTTGTCCTAACTAATTGGCCTGCTTTTTATCTTAAGGATAATGGTTTGTATAACAGACTACATTTCCTTTTTTAATGATCTGGAAGAAAGATTAGAGCTAACCTAGTGGCTAATTCAGCCACAGAAAATACATTCATCAGGGATGGCAAACAGGCTTGTTTTTACATGCCAGCTCTGATCAATCAGTACAGGTTGAGTATCCCTTATCCAAAAAGCGGGGACCAGAAATGTTTCAAATTCGGGATTTTTTGAGATTTTGGAATATCTGCATTATACTTACCTGTTAACCATCCCAAATTCAGAAATCCAAAATCTGAAATGCTCCAATGAGCAATTCTCCTTTCAGTGTCATGTCGACACTCAAAAAGTTTCAGATTTTGGAGCGGTTCAGATTTCAGATTAGGGATGCTCAACCTAAATTGTTTCTTATGGGTGCTATTTTGAGGTCATATCTGAGCTCAGTGAACATAAACATGATCATTTTTCAGTGTCTGCTATAAGCAGAAGAAGGAAGGAACAGTAACACATGTACTTGGTATTAGCAGCTCTAAACAGGTTTTTATGGTGTGCATTTTCTAGTACTCTCATTCATGGCTCAACTTTACATCCACACCCTTAGTCTTCTTTCTTCTCAACTACTTTTAATATATGGTATCTTGCTCTGTCTTCAAATACCCTTGTGAATTTCTTTACATCCTTTCTGGAACAAGATAAAGTATCAAATAAATTAAGACAAAGATAGCCAGCAGAGGCTGGGCGTGGTGGCTCATGCCTGTAATCCTAGCATTCTGGGAGGTCAAGGCAGGAGGACTACCTGAGCTCAGGAGTTCAAGCCCAGCCCGAGCAACAGCAAGACCCTGTCTCTACAAAAAATAGAAAAATTAGCCAGGCGTCATGGCGCATGCCTATAGTCCCAGCTACTCAGGAGGCTGAGGCAGAAGGATTCTTGAGCCTAAGAGTTTGAGGATGCACTGAGCTACGATGACGCCACTGCATTCTACCCAGGGTGACAGAGCGAGGCTCTGTTTCAAAAAAAAAAGAAATCACAATGTACTTTATAAGTATTTTAAACTGAGTAATACTGAAAATATGACAGCTCAAAACAGAAGATACAGCTAAACCTGTGTTTAGAAATAAATTTATTTTTTTAAAGAAGCCAGCAGAAAAGCATATATACACAAATGTGAAACTCTGGTGAGATGACTGGGTTATTGGTATAGAAGGAGGAGCCACTAACAAATAGGTGGTACTAGAAGCTGTAACAGTAAATGACAACACCCAAGGAAAGGCTGTACAGTGAAAAGCTTAGGAAGGCACAGGCAAAATCCTTGGGAACACCAACATTTAACAGGTAGACAGCAAAAAGGATTAAAATAAACACTTAGTCACAAAAGTAAAAGAACTAGGAAGATGTTGTACCTAGTACAACAATGGGTAAAGGAACTACTAAGGATTTTCTGTTTTGTTTTTTGATACACCAGATTTAACCATATTTTAGGTTGAAGGAAAGTCACAGGATAAAAAGAAATACACTGAAGATACAATCAAGATAGAAGAGTAAAAGTGAAACCCTAGAAGTAGCAGAGTGAGTAGGGTTAAGGCCACATGTGGATGGCTTGCACTGGGGGAGAAGGAACACTTTAATTCTCTAAGACTGGAGGCAAAGACAGAAAACTGAGTAAAAAGACAACTACAGCACCCTTGAACAAGGCAAGTTTGAACTTCATGGATCCACTAATATGCAGATTTTTTTCAACCAAATGTGGATGGAAGATACAGTATTTATGGGATGCAAAACCCATGTACATGGAAGGCCCACTTTTCATATAGGAAGGTTCTGCAGTACCAACATCCACAGTATGTACAGATTTTGGTATACACAGGGGTCCTGGAACCACTCCCCTGCTATACTGAGGGATGACTATAGTTTGTAAATAGAAGTGCTAAAATTTGATGAAAAGTATGTATCATGAAACTCAGTTTTTTCCAGAAAGAGGTAAGATCAACTGAGAAGAATGAGGATAGGATTTAGGTAGAGGCTTGAGGAAAGTGGTAAGAGGTTTAAAATAATTGTTATGGGGAATATGAGAAGAGCTGGTTGTAGGCAGGTGAAAGAAAGCACCAAGGACCCAAATGAAGTGAGACTGATGTGGTAGTGACATTCTGCGACAGCATTCAGCTCCCAGGTATAAAAGCATTCAAGGGGTTCCAGTCAAGATGGAGAAGTTCCACTGCATGCCAATCCTCCCTCTTAAAAAAAGACAAACAAACCTGGATATAATACAATAAACACAGGAAGACTCTAAAAGGTGGAAAGAAGAAGGTGAAGTAGTTATGGACATTGCAACTTGAGGAAAAATACAATGGTGAGTTCCCTGGGTTTTCTTTTTGACTCCCCTATATCTTAGCTGGGGTGCTAGAGAAGTCTACAACCCAGAAATAACAACTGACACAGATAACAAAAAAAAGTCCCAAGAAAAGCCTGCTTCTCTCGCCACACTGGGAAAAGGGTGGCCTAGAAGAACAGAAAACTTTTTGGTAACACTCCCTATTATATACAAACACCAAAGAAAAAACTGCCCCATCCCACCCCACCCACAGTGTCAGCAGTGCTGAGTGAGGAGCTAGACTCTCAGCCCCACCCAGCAGCAGCAAGGCAGGACAAGTCAGACCTTTGCTTCCTTCACCAAGGTGGTATCCACAAAGCCAAATAGGGAGCTGAACTTCCACTTCCATCCACCAACGAAGAGGCAGAACACAGCAACGAGAGATGGTACTACTAGCTGGCACTCTACCCACTGGGATACTGTTAGTGGGACTCAGGGGAGAGCTAATTTCCACACCCACCCGGCAGCAAAAAAGTGGAACAAATGAATGTGAGGTAATACTGGTCAGCACTCTATTCCTCCTTCTTCACTCCCCAGGTGTCAGCAGGACCTAGTGGGGAGTGGAACTTCCACCCTCACCAGGCAGCAACAAGGTAGAAGAAGGTGGAATGAGGTGGTGGTGAAGCAATAATAGTTAACACTTAGCTCCTCCTTGTCTCTCAGGGTCAACAGGACTTAAAGGAGAGAAGAGTTTACATTCCCATCCGTCAGCAACAAGGAGAGGGAAGTACAAGTCAGCGTTCCACTTTTGCTGGGGTGGTGTCAGCAGTGCCCAGTGGGGAGCTGAATAGCTAACCCCATCTGGAACTGCATATTACCCCTAAATAGGGTGACTGCTGCATAAAATGAAGATTAAATAGGTTGCAGAGTCTCACAATACAATAACCAAAATGTTCAGGATACAATAAAAAATCATGTCATACCAAGAACCAGGAAAATCTCAACCTGAATGAGAAAACAACCAACAGACACCAAATGAAACAGATGTTGTGATTATCTGACAAGGATTTTAAAGCATCCATCATAAAAAGTGCTTCATAGAGCAATTACAAACACACTTAAATCAAATTAAAAAACAGAAAGCAAAGAAATAGAAGATATAGAGAAGAATCAACTGGAAATTTTAGATCAGAAAAACAGCAAGCAAAATATAAAAAACTCACTGGATGGGCTCAATGGCAGAATGAACACGAAAGAGGAAAGTACTGATGAATTTGAAAACGAAAAAACAGAAAATACCCAATTTGAACAGTGAAAAAAATTAATGAACAGAGTTCCAGGAACCTGTGGGACAATAATAAAAGATACAAAATTTGTATTATCAGAGTCCCAGAAAAAGAGAAGAAAGAGCATGGGGCTAAAAAAGCAGTTGAAGAAATAATTGCTGAATACTTCCCAAATTTGGGGAAAAACATAAACCCACAGGTTGAAGCAGCTAAGCAAACCCCACATAGGGTTAACTTAAAGAAACACATGCCACTACACACCATAATCAAACTTCAGAGAACTGAAGACAAAGAAAAATCTTAAAAGCAGCTAGAGAGAAAAGTCATTTACCTACAACGGAAGAAATGTTCAAATGAGAGTATACTTCTCATCAGAAACCATGGAGGCCTAAAGACACCGGCATATTTTTCAAGTGCTAAAAGAAAAAGAACTGTCAACCCAGAATTCTATACCCAGAGGAAATATCCCTCAGAAATGAAGGTGAAATCCAGATGCTCTCAGATGAAGGAAAACTAAGAATTTGACACCAGCAGACACACCTTAAAAGAATGGCTTAAAGAAGTTTTTATTATTTATCAACTTTTATGTGCACATATCGAAGTAACATTCACTGGGTGTCAGGCAGGTAGGAGGAGGGGATGGTTAAATTCACACCTAAGGGGTGCAGAGCACGCTCTCTGGGAGATGGGCACACTTGTAGCTCTGACTTGGGCACAGTAAAGGCAATACATGTAACCTAAACATCTGTACCCCTGTAATACTCTGAAACAAATAAATAAATAAATAAATAAACAAACAAACAGGATGAAAATGATAAAAGAAGAAACACTGAAACATGAAGAATGAAAATAGAACAATGGAAAAGAATAAAAATATGGGTAAATATAATAGACTATCTAAAAAACAACCACCTTGAACCCCCTGTAAGTTCTCTGCAGTTGGATCCAATAAGAAAGGAATGATGAGCATAAGGCTCTCGATTGGTTCTCAAAGAAGGTCCAGAAATATATGAAATTCCTATACAGAGAAGAGCACTGGAGATATTAGTGAGTCCATCCAGCCTGGATCCCTTAATCGTCCTAAATCTAACTCTGCAAGGAGATCCCTTCCCTTCAGTCTGTTTGATTATGATGTTAGAATCATAAACCTTCTAGATTTTAGGTGACTGCCACCCATGTCCCTTCTCCCTCCACTTCTCTTAATTGGCATATTCCTGAGAGGTACTGCTAAGGTGTAAGGAAGGTGGCAGACTCATGACAGGCCACAAGAAATGACAGCATATGTAATGTTATTCTCCCCACTGTCTCTTATTTCTGGACTAAGCATCAAAACCAAGCATAATGTGTGAAAAATATACCTATATTTCAAACAGAAGTATGAAATACATCCATGTAAGACTTTCTAAGAGGACTTCTTACCATAGACGATAAGGCTAAAGATGCCTAAAAGGGGGATAATTTAAGGGAGGTCACAGTAGCCAATGCCATGACATTTACTGCTAACTTATTTCCAAGCCCCGGGTCCCATTCAGCCATTGTTCATCATTGGTTTCAGTGAAGGATGTGCCCTCAAGGCTTAAGAATATGTGATGTGAAGGCAGGCGATGATCTTGCACAGAACCTCAAGACACTGAAATTCTGAGATGGGATATCACTCAGGTATTTCCTGTCTGACTCTCACAGTCCTTGTTTCTACAGCTGGGATAATGATGTGCTCCCTCATATGGTTGTTAGGAGAATGTAATGAGATCAAGTTTCTCAAGCACTTAGTTAAGTTCCAAACATACTGTGTGCTCCCGACCAGGGAGGATGTTATCACCATGTTATAAATAGACATAATAATGTCCTTGAATTAACAAATATGTTTGGTCATACTCTGTAAAAAAAAAAAAAAATCAAATGTACATGTCTTTATAAAAGTTGTTTACACATAGAAATAAAACTTTTTTTAAAAAGAAAAATGGGGAAGAATTTTTTTTAAAGCATAAACGGCAGGCCATAACATATCTAGAACTGGGATTTTCCTAAAGAGACAGAACAGAAGAACAGGAGTAAAAGGGACTACAGGGAATAGTTTGGGTATTATATGTTGGGGTCCAAGGCTGAGTAAGTAAAGAAGAGAATCTGGGGAGTTGCTGATGAACCAGGGGAAGAGGAAAATAGTAAATAAAACACATTGGAGATTTAAGCTTAGCAGATAAGTAAATCAGAGGACAGGAAGTCCTGTTCAGAGAAAAATGTATTGGATTGGGTTCTATTACTTTTGAAAAATAAAAACTGCAGGGAATCACAAATCTTAGTTTGGGCAGGTGACTGAAATTACATGAAGGTAGGGGTCTCAAATTGTTAAGGACGTCCAGAAAATGCAAGGTTAGGTTGTTCAATGAATGCTCAATTTGACCACTAACATCTCCTAGAAATACATTAGGAGTTGGAATAAAATCTTCAAGCAAGGATTTAAAGAATAAAATGTACAAGGGGTCACAAATGAAAGGTAAGTAAATGAACTCACCAAGGAAACATGGTACTATTTTTTTTTTAAAAAAGCCTAACACTTCAGCATATGATTGTGGGTAAAATTTAAACATTCATTTGACTAATATTTGAGTGCCTAGTCTGTGCCAGGCACAATCCTAGGCATTGAAAATACAGTGCTAAGACAAACAAGCTGCCCCCAAAAAGCTTATACTCTAGTGGTAGAAGCAGACAATAATAAAGATAAGTAAATAATAAAAGATAAATTTAGAAATGTATAATATGTTAAGAGAAAAATAAAGCAAAAAGAAAAGGTTGCATTTTAGAGAAGGCAACACTGGAAATGAGTCATTTGAATAAAGTAAAGGAGCCATGCACTTCTCTTTGTTTTAAAATTATTCAGTTCCCTCACAGCAGTACCCCCCAATACATACACAATTCTTTTTCAATATAACATCAGACAGAACTGCTCTACTTTTTAAAAACTGACTTCTAGAAAAGTCTTTAAGATTTTCATAATAACCTAAAGAAGTACTAAAGAACCTTAATACAAATGACTTCATGATAAAACTACCTTTCAAATGTGATAGTTAAAAGATATGGTTTATTGCTGAAGGTGCAAGGATCACCAACACCCAAACATTTGAATATTTTGTAGTTCTGAATTTTCTGTAGGCATTCTTCAGAATATTTGCATATTTTAATCTGGGTCTCATAACAAAAATGATCCCAAACCAAAATATCTTATGGATATGCCTCATATAGCTAGTCAGTATTCTAGAGCTTTAATATCAAACAAACCATTACTTTTATTTTTGCTACTTCTAAAATTTTTTAAAAGCTATAAAGTGACAGTAATCCCTTCATGACCCTGGAAATAAGATCCTCTGGTAATGGTTCCAGTTTAACTCTGAATATTGCCTTAAGCACAGCTCTTGGGTCTTGATTTTTTGCCCTTTTATTTATTTTACAGTATGCGCTTTTCTTGCAAATTGCCCAATTCTTTGAGGAGGAAGGTCAAAGTATACATACCTTTGGTACTTAACTAACTTTACTATCAATAAAAATATTGTTTTAAAAAAAACTCAAACAACTAGAAAACAAAATTTAAAAAAAAAACAATTGCGCCAAAAAATGAAATTCTTAGGTGTAAATCTAACAACACATGTATAGGATCTGCATGCTCAAAATAACAAAATGCTGATGAAAGAATTCAAAGAAGATATAAATAAATGGAGTTCACAAATTAAGACTCAACATAGTAAAGATGTCAATTCTGCAAGATGTCAATTCTTCCCAAATCGATCTACAGATTTAATGCAATTCCAATCAAAGTCACAGCAGGACTTTTTGTGCATACAGGCAAGCTTTTTTCAAAATGTATATGAAAAGGCAAAGACAGCCTAATAGCTAAAATTTGGAAAAGAATCATACTATTCAATTTTAAGACTTACTATAAAGATACAGTAATCAAGACAGTATGATATTGGTAAACAGACAGATACACACAGATCAGTGGAACAGAAGAAAGAGTCCACAAATAGACTCACACAGAAAATGGTCAATTGATTTTTGACAAAGATGCAAAGGCAATTCAATAGAGAAAAATGGTCTTTTTAACAAATAGTGTTGGAAAATTGGGCATCCATATGCAAAAAACATTAACCTTCACATAAAATTATATCAAAATAGATCCTAGCTCTAAATGTAGACCATATAACCATAAAGCTTTTAGAAGAAAATGTAAGAAAAATCTTCAAGACGTGGGGTTATGCAAAGAGTTCTTAGAAACAATATTAAAAGCATGATACATAAAAGGAAAACAATAGAAATTAAACTTCAAAATTAAAACCTAAAATTTTCTCTAAAAAAGACACTGTTAAGACAATGAAAAGAAAAGCTACAGAACAGGAAAAACAGTTGCGAATGACATCAGACAAAGGACTTTTATCTAGAACATATTTTTGAATGACCAAAACTCAATAGTAACAAAACAACTAATCCAATTTAAAAAATGGGCAAAAAACTTGGACAGACACTTCACCAAAGAAGATATACAGAAGGCAAATAATAAATAAATTAAAAGATGCTCAACATCATTATCCATTAGAGAAATTAAAATTAAAACCACAATAAGACACCACTACATATCTATGACAATGGCTAGAACAGAAGATAATGACAATACCAGGTGCTGACAACAATGTAGAATAACTGAAACTCTCATACATTGCTGTTGTGAATGAAAAATGGTATAGCTACTCTGGAAAACAGTTTGGCAGGTCCTTATCAAGTTATACATACAATTACAATCTGACCCAGCAATCTTACTCCTACATATTTACCGTAGGGAAATAAAAACTTATGTTCACACAAAATCCTACACACAAATGTTCATAGCAGCTTTATTTGCAATACCCCAAACTGGAAACAACCCATATGTCCTTCAACAGGTGAACAAATAAACAAACATGTTACATCCAAACAACAGAATACTACTCAGGAACAAAAAAGGGAAAAACTACAGTAGACAACTTAGATCAATCTCAAAGACATTACGCTGAATGAAAGAAGCTAGTCTCAAAAGGTTACATACTGTATGACACTACTTATATGACATTCTTAAAAAGACAGACTAAAGTGATAAAAAGTTCACTGGTTGCCAAGGGTTAAGGGGTGTGGGGAGGATGTGACAACAAAGGGACAGCACACAGGAATTTTTGGGGTTATGGGACCGTTCTGAATCCTGATTGTGGTTGTTGTGATTACACTAATTTATATATATGTTAAAATTCATAGAATGCATACCAAAAAAAGTCAATTTCACTTCATGTTGACTTAAAGTTTTTAAAAGACTTTAATCAACATTACCAAAGAGTAGAAATTCAACACAACAATAAATTTACTCATACTATCATTCGAAAGGAAATAGGTAGAATAAAGACTCCTACTACCACATCCATATTGTATCTTATGAAAGCTTTCAGAAACATAAAAATATTTGAGACATTTACTTTCACCCTTCTGATATAAAGAATAAATGGATTATGGAATCAATAATGATAATGATGCTAGTTTAATCATTTCAGTAAGCGTGGTGGTTCTATGAAATCAGACAACTTTAAATACACATGCCAGCATAGGGCTAAAACCTGTCAATAATTCTTTTTTGGGGGTGAGAGGGAGAGTTCTCATCAATTTCACCTGGGTAGGTATAAACACCTTTTGGTAACAACTTTACTGACATACTATATACATTTACAGTGTATAATCTGATGAGTTTTGATATTTGTATACACCTGCAAAAGCATCATCACAATCAAGCTAATGAACATGGTGATAATGCCAAAAAGTTTCCTCATGCCCCTTTGTAATCTATTCCTCCCTTCTTTACTCTCAAACCTCAGGGTATCAATGATTTCCTTTCTGTCACTATAGATTTGCATTTCTAGAATTTTACATAAATAGAACCATAAAGTATGTACTCTTTCTTTACCCTGGCTTCTTTCTCTTGGCATAACTATTTTAAGATTCATCCATCATACTAGGTATGTAATAGTTCAATCCTTTTTATTGCTGAGTAATATTCCAATAGATAGATTATATAGCAGATTGTTTATTCATTCATCTGTTGATGGACTTTGAGTTGCTCCCACTTCTGATCAATTACACATAAAGTATCTTAAAATATTTACTTACAAGTCTTCATGTGGACATATGCTTTCATTTCTCTTGGCTAAATATCTAGGAGTAGAATGCCTGAATCACAGGGTGGGTATATGTTCAACCTCTTAACAAACTGCCAAATTGTTTTCCAAAGTGGTTATTCCATTTATATTCCCCTCAGCAATATATACGAGTTCTACTTATAACACATCTTAGCAAAACTTGGACATTTTAGTAGGTATGTAGTGGTATCTCATTTTGGTTTTGATTTGCAGTTCCCTAATGCCTAATAGTGTTCAGAGCATCTTTTCACACATTTATTTGCCATCTAGGTATCTTCTTTGGTAAAGTTCCTAGTTAAACATTTTGCCTGTTTTTTAACTGGTTTGTCTTCTTAGTATTGAATTGTAAGAGTTCTTAATAATCTAAATACAAGTTTTTTGGTCAGATATATGTTTTGCAAATATTTTCTCCTCGTTTGTGGCTGCATTTCATTTTTGTAACAATGTCTTTTGAGGAGCAAAGTTTTGAATTTGATTTTTTTCTTTTATAGTTGATGCTTTTTGTGTCCTATTTAAGAAATCTTGGCCAAATACAAAGTAAGATTTTCTCCTGTTTTATTCTAGAAGTTTGAGAGACTTACGTTTTACATTTAGGTCTAAAATACATTTTGAGTTAATTTTTTGTACATGATGCAAAGAATGAATCTAAGTTTATTCTTTATACATGTATATGTATCACTTTTGTTGAAGACTCTCCTTTCACTCAGAGAATTTCTTTGGCACCTTTGTGAAAAATCAATCAATCATATACGCATAGGTCTATTTCTACTATCTCTACTCTATTTCATTCATCTGTATGTCTAACTTCACAGCAGTATCATACTATCTTGATTTACTGTAACTTTATTAAGTCTTGAAAATCAGGTAGTGTAAATCCTCCAATCTCGTTCTTTTCCAAAATTATTTTAGCTATTCCAGATCCTCTGCATTTTTATATAAATTATAAAATCTAATTATCAATTTCTGCCAAAGAAAAACACAGCCTACTAGCATTTTTGTTGAAACTGCACTGAATCTATAGCCCAATCTGAGAAGAAAATAGCATCCATACAATGTTAAGTCTTCTAGTCCATGAGCATGGTGTATCTTTCCATTTATTTATTACTACAACTTCTTTAATTTCTCTCAACAATGCTTTGTAGTTTTTAGTGTACAGATCTTGCACGTCTTTTGCTAAATTTGTCCCTTAAAATTCTATATTTTTAATACTTTTGTAAATGATTTTTTAATTTTAATTTCCTATTATTTGTTGCTTGCATACAAAAACAGTTACATCAAAATCAAAACTGCTACCTTTCTAAACTCACTTGTTAGTTCTAGTAGCTTGTATGTACATTCCTAAAGATTTTCTAATTAAGCATGTCATCTACAAATAAAGGCAGCTTTATTTCTTCATTTTCAAACTGTATGACTTCTATTTCTTTTGGTGACTTTATTACACTGGGTGAACAGGGATCATCAGCAAACTATGGCCTCTGCACCAGATCAATCCCACTATTTCTGTTTATACAGCTCATAAATCAAGAATGGATTTCAAATTTTTAAATGTTTAAAAGAAAATCAAAGGAATACTATTTCATGGCATTTGGAAATTATACGAAATTCCAATTTCCAATGTCTATAAATAAAATATTGTTGAAACAAAGCCACACTCATTTGTTCACGTACTGCCCATGGCTGCTTTTGAGCTACAGCAACAGAACTGAATACTTGCAACAGAGACCACAGACCATACAGCCCACAAAGTCTAAACTATCTACCATCCAGTCCTTTATAAAAAAGTGTTTGCTGACCCCTGGCTGGAATCTTCAGCACATTGTTGATTAGAAACATCCTTCCCTTGTTAATACTTAATCCTTCATAATTCTTAAACCATGGGTAAGAAACAGCTATTAGGTTTACATCGGAAGTAGGAACATCTACCCAAGGTTATCTATTTTACACATTTGCATTAACTGCTTCCAGATTAACATAATAGGACAAAAATCACCTTCAGTGTTAATCTTGACTTTAACAAAACCAGGACAACAGAATGATACCTAAAATATATATATCAAGCCTATGTGTGGAATGTAAACAATAGGTGATAGGAAGTATAACTAAAATTATGATAAAAAAATTTTTCTACTAAAATCTACCTCTGCTCTTTTAAGGAGAATCACTGTAAAATCATCACTTTATATACTGAAATATATATATTAATGACTTATCCATTTCAATAAAAAATAACATACCCATAATAAAAGGCAGCCATAAGCATATAAGTCTGAACTTGGAGAAGCAGGTTTTCCCATTTTCAGTTCAGGTGATATCAAACTCAAGTCACCAACCATCATGTTCACTGAGGCTCGCTGACTCTACAAAAATAATATTTTAAATATTTTAGAGGCAACACAGTTGAGGTGACTTTCTGCGAAGTACTCTGCATTTAATCAATACAAAAAACAAATTCATTTGAAATATTTCATTCTCTTGCTTTCAAATATTTTTATCTAATTTCTTCTATTATAAATAGCTCTTACAAATCAGTCTCGGGCCAGATGTGGTGGCTCATGCCTGTAATTCCAGCACTTGGGGGCTGAGGCAGGAGGATCACTTGAGGCCAAGAGTTCAAGACCAGCCTGGGTCTGAACTTGGAGAAGCAGGTTTTCCCATGCTTCTACACAGCAAGACCCCAGCAAGACCCCAGCTCTACAAATAGAAAAATTAGCCAGGCGTGGTGGCACACACCTGTAGTCCCAGCTACTCAGAAGGCTGAGGCAGGAGGATCACTCAAGCCCAGGTGTTCTAAGTTACAGTGAGCTATGATTGTGCCACTGTACTCCAGCCTGGGTGACAGAGCAAGACCCTGGCTCTTAAAAAAACAAAAATCAGTCTCGTAAAATTAACAGTGAGACTTTTGTTACATTCAACAACCATTGATTCTTTGATTAAACATGTGATGCTCTTTTTAAAAATAAATTTCACAAGGGTAAGTGGTAGTGCTATTTTTTAATTCTGAAAATTATAAATAATTTCTTAAACTAAAATTATTAAATTCTACAAAGTACTTTACTTCCTTACTTACCATTCTCTAAATCTAACATTTCTAATGTGTCAAAGTATGATCAGTGACAACAGCATGACCCCTAGATTCAGGCAGACCATGGCTGCAATCCCCATTCTCTCACTTATTTGAGATTTAACCTCTTTGAGCCTAAAATTGATTAATTTGTAAAATGGAAAAACATCCACCTTATGGAGTTATTGTAAAGATTAAAATATTTAGCACAACGCCCAGCACATATTACTAAGCGTTATTATCTCTTTTCCACCTACTCTCTTTATCCTTGCTTCTTAAAGTGTGGTCCAAAGGTCAGGAGCTACAGCATCAACTGGGAGCTTGTCAGAAAAGCAGAATATCCAACCCAGAAATGCTGAATAATAACTTGCAATTTAACAAGATCCCCAGATGATTCATAGGCACTATAAAGCCTGAAAAGCAATAATCTTGACTTCAGACTACTTTTCAAATTTCTCTTCCTCATTAACTCTTTGATCTGAAGGTAGTATAAAAAATGTAGCAAAAGGGGAGTTTAGTCAATAATTCAGAGTAAATAATTTTAACTAAAGATTAAAACAATGTTTTGGGGAATAATAACAGGCGACCAATGAGTATAAAAAAGGAAGAGTAATTCTTGGAGTAGTCATATCTACAGTTATGCAAAGGTAAACTGACCAGAATCTCTAAAAGTTGAGAATCTTTAAAACTCATAATTTAGTTATTTTTCATAGGGTGTTATCTTAATTTTCAGATAAATTGTTTTAAAATAAATATTTCAGCAAATCAATCTGCATAAATCATGCATAATCCATCTCTGATTACAGTTTTACATTTTCATTTTCTCAGTTTTTTGAGAATTACGTTCTGATGCATGCTACAACATGGATGAACTTTGAAAACATTATGCGAAGTGAAATAAGCCAATGTACCATATAAAAACCACTGAGACTACATATACACTGGTGGCACTACCCTATGACTTACAGATGACCAAAGTATAAAGCATTATGACAAACTAGTCAAAGGGAATTGCTCAGATAATAACAAATGTTGGCAAAGATATGGAGAAACTGGAATCTTTATACATCGCTGATGAGAATGTAAAATGGTGCAGCCACTTTGGAAAACAGTTTGGCTCCTCAAAAAGTGAAAAATAGAGTTTCATACCATATGACCCAGTCATTCCACTTCCAAGAGAAATGAAAATACGTCCACACAAAAACTTGTACACTAACGTTCACAGCAGCATTATCCATGATAACCAAAAAGTGTAAACAACCCAAATGTTCATCAACTGATGATTATATGAACAAAATGTGGTATTACCCATACACTGAAATATTATTTGGCCACAAAAAGGAATTACGTTCTGATGCATGCTACAACATGGATGAACTTTGAAAACATTATGCGAAGTGAAATAAGCCAATAACAAAAGGCCACATATTGTATGATTCCACTTACATGAGATGTCCAGAATAGGCAAATCCATAGAGATAGAAAGTGCATTAGTGGCTTCCAGGGCCCAAGAAGAGGGGGAAATGGAGAATGACTGCTAATCAGTACAGAGCTTCTTTTTGGGAGTAATAAAAATGTTCTGGAATTAGATAGTGGTGATCAATGCACAATTTTGTGAATGTACTAAAAACTACTACCGAATTGTACACTTTATGATATATGAATTATATCTCAATAAAGCTGTTACTTTTAAAAGAGAATTGCTGAGTTAGCCATTCTACATTCTATACAAATTTCAAATCATGTTGTACACAATAAATTCAATTTTTATTTGTGAATTAAAATAAGTAATTAGGGAATGGCTCCCTCATGATCATGTATATTTTAAGACTGCCCATTTTAACAAAAAAAAAAATTCACAGCATGCTCTTTAATTGTCTTATCTTTTCTATCTCTAAAAACTGCTTATTCTGGGGTAACATGGCACCAAATTAATAGCCACTGTAGTTGAATCAGGACTTAAACTAAATAGGAAAGCCCAAGGTTCCCAGGTTTCTAAAAATGTACATTAATAAAAAAAATACAAAATAGGTGTATTTAAATTTAATCTACTGAGGGGGACACAAGTAAAGGGAGGCTGAGAGATGGCCACCTAGTTTTCCTTGCATATTTTCTAGCCATTAAATGTTTCCTGATGATGATAAAATAATTAGTGATTAATGTTGCCAATGCCATTGAGTGTAATGTCAGGTTGCTCCTAAGACTTATGGTTAAAATATACAATGAAAAAACTTAGAAACTCTAATTCCAGCACCTAGTCGATAGCAGATAATTGCTTACAATACATGGCACACCTTAACTGAAGGCACAAATCCTATAATAAATTAGCATATTATGTACAAGTGCTGAACTACTGCCTAATAACATTAAATAAATCTATAACCTAATTGTAAAACTATATTTTACCACAGATTTGGTGAAGTCAAAATCTCCAACAATTCCTTGTTCACGATTTAAAGCAAACACATTGTTCTGATGAAGTGATCCATGAATTATATCAGCCTTGTGCAATGTATGCAGGCCCTGGGCAACACCTTTCATGACCTTTAAAGCTTCCTATAGATAAGTACACACAAAAGAAGTCAGGAAGTAGGCAAATAGTTTATTTTAATACCTGAACCTTTTCTCTAATCAAAAGACTGTTCCAGAAGTGAGTACAGCTTCCTCCAAATGAACCTTTAATACACATACAGCACAGAGAAAGAATTAAAGGCCAGATGAAGCCTTGATTATGTAACTGGTGATCTCCTGTGTGTATGTGTGTGTGCGTAATCATACATATATTCTACAGTCTCTAAGAAGACTTAGATTACAAATAAAAACCACGTAAAGGCATCTAGAAAAGAAGAGACTAAGATAGTGTTACTACATAGGAAGAATCAGTGTCTGCTTTATTGTTATTACTAATTCTAAATTTACAATGATAAAAATTAAAGCTGTCACTTAAGCACTCAGAATACCAAGTGCTATACTAGGCAGTTCACATGCAACACAGCTTAACAGTTATAAGCTTAGGCTTTGGAACCAGAAAGACCTAATTTCAATCCCCAACTCTACCTCTGGCAGAGGGACCCTGTGCAAGTCACTTAAAGCCTTTTTCTCGTCTGTATAACAGGATAATTCACATCACAGAGTTGATGTGACAATTAAATAGAATAACACAAGTCAAAATTTTACACAGTATATAGCATGAAGTATACCCTCAATAAATATTACGTATTATTTTCTTATTTAATACATCCATTGAAATAGTGTTTTTTACTTACTTCTGAAGTTAAAGGCATACTGGCTTGAACAGCACTCAGGTTTGCCCTAGGATAGTATGGGACCATCAGATAAGCCATAGGATCAGACTAAGAAGCAAAACAGAGAATGTGACTCAAAGGGAAAAATTCTTCAACATATTTTTAATATACATTGATTCTATTAGGTAATTTTTGCCTTAGGTTAAGAGGAATGACTTACTGCTCTAAAACTTGGAGTTAAAACTTATTTAAATAAAATGTTTTCTGCAAGAGATTAGCGTAAGAACTTTACCTTACACAAAAACAGGAATATCAATGGTAGTAACCCTGACTCTTGTTTCGCTTCTCTCCAAGCTCTGTGATAGGTGGCTGCTCTCTGAATCACTCTGGCTTCTGTGTCAACATCCACAGAATAGCCCTTGCACCAAAAAAAAGAGGCACTGGTAGTCCCAAGATTCAAATTCCCACTCTAATTATACATCATCCCAACTTAAACATGATAACTGATTTTTATTTAAGTCAAATTACACCCAATTTTATTTTTTAAGTTTATAAGTAACTTTTCTACCTGCTTTGAATGATATAATTTAGAAAGGAAATAACAATTCTACCTACAGCTTACTACACATTCTAGAACGTGTAGCAAATAAGGCCAAATTATCCTATTATCATGATTAACAGTTTCCCAGATCAATGATGAAAAGAAATTAAGGAGTAGAAGACTGTATAGGCAACACAGCTGAGATTTCAAGGAGAAATGCAAGAAAATCGAAAATTTTAAAAGGCTACTAGATAGAATGTAGTAAGTTTACCCAAAATAGGAAAGCAAGTATAACACTATCAAAGACATATTCTATTTAGGGAAATGAGGGAAGCTTTAGTAGAACTTAGTTCTGGTAACCAAACTGGAAGCACAATCACCATGCCTATCAATTTATGTACTTCAGAAAACAAACAGTGGTTTTTTTTCTTTCCTGTGGAGTACCAGTACCACTCCCCTCTATACTGCTGACTCTCCCAGGAGTAAGAACTTAGACTTACCTTTAAAAGAATTATCTGCCCATTAACCTCAGAACATACCAAAGGACGCTTGCTGCTAAGTTCCTTCATGGGCTCAGCATCAAGAAGATCCCGTTCCAAGCTCATAGTAAAAAGACCACCAGAGCTCTAGGCACAAGATTTTATTACAGTTGAAAAATCCAAACAATCCCAGCACTTTAAATCATCAACATAATTAGTTATATGCTATTAAATGACTGGACATCATCAACCCCACTGAAAAACCAGTAAAAAAAAAAAGTTTAAAGTTTTGTATTTTTTCCAGTTCCTGGATCTTGAACAACTCCCAAAGTGTAATCACCATACATTTAGTTGCTGCTATAGTTCTAGAACAGATTCTGGAGATGACTAGGATTAACCAGACATACTTCCTAGGAACCCTAATGTTTACTTAAGAAATCTCATGTTTCCTAAAAATATTAAAATAATGACAAATAAAAAGGTAATTGTAAAATGGGAATGAGAAATCTAAAAATTACAATTACTAGGAAATAATTCTAACACCTCTGCTTCTGCTTGGAGTCCTCAAAGGTGAAAAGGCTTTCAAATATTTTAATGCTCCTTGATATTCCTGCTACTTTTTAAAAGGAGTAATTTTGGGCACTAAAATCTGATAGTCAACATTTAAAATCAAGCTACGTTTTATTGCTGTGTAGTTTTAGAAAGAGGTGTTGTAGGGTTGTTTTCTGGTTGTTTTTTTAAATGTCAGTATATTTAAGCATCCCACAATATATATATCAACCTATAAAAAATTCCTAAGCATACATCACAGTTAAACATCTTAAAGTTATTAATGGCTTCCATAAGCCATGATTCAACCTTTTGTAATCTTCCACAATAAAGTATATTAACATATTTTTAAAAATTAATTTGCAAGTCCTATATGGCAGTACATATTCACTTGCCCATACTACATGAGACAGTCTCTAAGCCAGAGTCAAATAACTGCAAGGAAAAACTCACATCACTTTAAAGTCTAGTCTGGAAAGACATTCCAGTAATTGTTTAATTCAGGGAACTTTAATCTTTTATGATAATAAACTCACATATCTACACAATCATCCCTTTCTGCACTATATTTAAGCTATCATAGTCTCAACAACAATCATAATGAATAAATACCTCATCTAATCCCTCATCCCTCACAGGCAATATAAAACACAGAGCTAATAGATTCTGCTCTGAGAGCCAGAGTTTACTACTCCTGCTCCATACAGTCCCTGTCTAACATGCTGATCTCCCAGACTTTGAATTCTGCCTGCCTAGAAAGCCATACCCGTATCAACATCTCTACCTTAATCAACTTCTCTAGAATTTTGTCCCAGCCTGCTTTTACTTAAAAGACACATTCTGCTTAAATTCTTCAGGTCTAGCAGTATCTTGTTTTTATCCTAACTCTTGACACAGCAGTTAAAATTTTACTTTATCATTTCAAAAACACCTATAATTCAAATAAGTGTCATACAAATACTGAACAAGGATGAGGAAAAGAGAATACAGAGAAAAACATGCAAATTAACATAAAAATAAAAGTATGTACTATGCAACCATTAAAGACAGTCTTGAGAAAAAGTTCTAATATTAACAACATCCACAAAAATATTCATCAGGAATATTTTTATAAAAAGGATACTATAAATTTAACACTGACACAATTTTAACATCATCACTTTTCAACACTCTCTGCAGAGTAGTAATTCTCAAGGAAAACAAAGCTTACCATGTACTTAAGTAATCCTATTTCAGGATGAAGCAGAGGCAGCTCAGGGAACCATTTCTGTGCCAAGCTATTCAGCTTCTCCTAAAGTCAAAAAATATTTTTTTGTTGTAGATCAATATATATTCAATTGTGACATGTTGCTCTTCAGGAAAATATAACACACCAGCATCTGCCTTATTACATATCCAGTAAGATACATAATCACTGATTTTTGTCTTCTTCAAGAAATATCAAGTGAAAACCAAGAGTCACCTTGCATCTAAATCACCATCTTACTAACAGAAGATAAACTTAATTACCAATTTTAAGCTTTGCATATACACATAAGCACAAATCTTGCCTAAAGTCAAAATCCACATTTACTTCCAAACTAAAATGAAAAAGTGTGATAATATACCAATTTGAATCATAAAACTGTCATTATTTCTCAAAATATTAAGAACACAAGTGACTTTTTTTAAAAATGGCTGTGTCATTTAGGAAGGAAAAAAATCATAAAAGCCTTGAGATAAAAATAAATATGTGGCTCTACATAAATCACTTTGAAGCAAATGTGAAAACAGAGGATCCTTACAAAAGAAAAGTCACTTATCCCATGTTTATTAAGCAAAACTTCTACATACCTGTCAAATCTCTAGGAGATAGCTATTTTAATCCAACGTTCATAAGATATTTACACACAGATAAGTTTGCTAAATAAAGCATAATACTTAAAATACCTATTATTTTCATACCATTTTTATTTTCAAAGCACTATTTCTTAACTAACTTCTTCCTCATAATATCTCTCACACATAAAATACAATATTATTTGCATTTTAAAGAGAAAACACACTAATTTTCCCGAGGTCACAAAAATCAGTGATAGAATGGAGACTTAAAAGATATAACTCCCCATCCCCACCCCAAAACCAGGTAGTCTTATCTTGTTCTTCAACTAAATTATGCTGCGCCATTAATGTTTTCATTGCAATATTATGCTTAAATGATGTTCATATAGATTTTGTATAAGAAAAAAGTCTTTAGGTTTTATGTTAAACAGAAAAAAAAGCAATATGCAAAAGTTTGTGCTATAATCTTAATTCTAAAAACAAGCAGGAAAAAAGACTAAAAGGGAGTAAAAAGTTAATGGTGATTACCACTGAGCAGGAAAGTTACACTGATTCTTTTTTTCTTTATAATTTTCTATAATTTCCACATTGGTACAATGGTCATGATAAATTTTGTCATCAGAAATTAATTTCTAAATACACATAAATATCACTATGCCAATACAACACCTCTAGCGTTGTGTTTATAATCTACTTCATAAAATGGATATTTGAATTCAATTTTTAGAGTAAAATCTAATTTAAAACTTCAAAGAATCAAATACTTACATATTCCTCCCTCTCATGATAAATTTCCTGAAAGACACTATTGCGTATCTGAGTTATTTCTTGTTTTATTTTTTCAATTTCAGATCCATCATGGTCATCAGACTTTAATCAGAAAGAAAAAGTAGTTTTACAAGCTTATTAAAGTAGACTAAAAATAAATCTTCCTTTTAGAATTAATGCAACTTCTATAGTAAACAGCTCTATGTGATTTCTATCCTTTAGTACCTAGCAGACCATAACAAACCCTCCTGACATTTGTTGAATTAACTTAGATCGGTTTATTTTAACAACTTTTCTAAAACCTACAAAAAGGAATTATAGAAAATAAAGACATAAAATCAATTACACACATTTTTCTTGTCTCTTAATTTATTATGTTTTCTTTAGGATAAAGATGGGCAACCACCATCATAAAGTAAATGTTAAGAATAGCAACCAGAATACAACTGAATTCCCTGGAATTGTTTTCTACATGAGATTTGGTTAAAAACAAAACAAAAAAAGGATGAGTAAACGTGTGACACGTACTAGAGGAAAGGTGATGTAGGACTCACAAAGAGTCCATAAAACTCCAATGATAATAAATAAGCCAATTTAAAAGGTATGTAATACTTTAAAAGTTAGATTTCTCCAAAAGGTGAAAAATTTGACTAAAAAAGATCAACTTCTCCATAGCCAAGAATAGAATAAAACTGGAAAACTCTTCAACTATGAAATTAGTTCTAGAATAGTCCCCACTCCACATCCAATTAAGTGCTCAGAAGAGGGAGAGAGATAATTCAAGGTGGATTAATACATAATATAGATCTCTTTTGTATAAATCGAATCCTCAAGGGAACACAAAGAATTAATACCTTATCCACAAAGTTTCAAGCCTAAAGGAGGAGGTACATACAGATTAAAGCATCCTAATCCTTCCAGCTCTACTATCATATGAAAACAACTTAAAATACTTGCAAAAAATATGTCTGTCCATAAAAAGAGAGTTAACAAAAGATACTAGGATCTTAAAAATACTTTATGACAAAATTCTACCTTCAGGGGAGTACTCTATCTATCACCTTCACGTACTAGGTTTGTATTACAACAGACTTTGTAACAGCCCAAACCAAAAGAGTTTTAAAAATTATTCTAAAATGTTCATGTTACTAAAAACCAAGGCAGATACATAAAATATTTTTAAAGAACATTTAATGACACGGGAAAATGCTTACACTATTAATGTAATCTCACTTTTATTTACATACACAGAAAAAAGATTAAGTATATGAAATGTGAATGTAATGCCTGTCTTTTTTTAAAGAGTATATTTATACATTACTTTCATGAAGCAGAGACCAAGTAAAATTAGGTACATGTAGAGTTCAGTAAGAAGCAACTGTTTCCTTACTTCTTCCAAATTATTCTTTTCAACCAATTTCCATCTTAGTCGAGCTTTTAAGCTTTTCAATGTCTTCTTAATGGACAGCAAATGATCCACACTGGGGCTCTTATTTAAACATTCAATAATCTGCTTTTTAAACTAAGTGAGAGAAAGAATTACTATATTTTCAAACACATCAGATAACAATATTTATTAAACACTAACTAACCACTTATTATTTCTCTATTAAGATTCAACGAGTATTTACTGAGTTCAGATTGAGACCCTAAGAAATACTATAATTATCAACAAGACAATTAAACGAACTGATTTCCTAATTATATATGCTTCTATTTAGAAGAATACCAGTTCCGGCACTCAAAGTAGCAAAGACAAAAGTAATATTTCAAACTGAGACATACTGTGAGACACACACTGTTAGTGTGGATGAAAAGGGAATTTCTAGTGAGGATCATCTTTCCCAAAAGTAGTTTGACAATATGCATCAAGTTTTAATAATGTCCACTCTTTTCAACTTAATAATTATAATTTTAGCAATCTGAGAAAATACACATAAAAAATTATGTGCAAAGATATGTACAGTGTTGTTTATGGTAGAAAAAATTGGAAGTAACCTTCATGTGCAACACAGATTAGAGGTTAGACAATGTTGTTGTACATTATCTATACAGGGATGATGATTTAGTAACTCAAAATCACAGTATAGAAAAATCATTAATTGTTTGGCAAAACATTCATAATATACCATTAAATAAAGAAAATATTTTCAAAATAGCTTACTAGACAATCCAATGCACATTTTATATATATGTGTGTATATATATGCATATATATGTGTATATGTGTGTGTGTGTGTGTGTGTGTGTATGTAGGTATGTACATCATCACCCAGAAAGAAAACACTCTGAAACTATCTCTTAGGCTAAGAGGATTGATTATAAAGCAACGTTTTTATTTCTTCTTCTTATCTTTCCGTACTAGCAAATTTTCTACAGTAAACTTGTATATACAGAATGAAAATAATAAAGGTTATGTTCTCAACATAAAAAAATTCAAAGATTTTTGGACAATAAAAAACAATTTGTTTATATCAACAAAAATCATCATTTCCAGTTTATTTCCAGCTAGTAAATTCTAGCAATAATAAATAATTTACTGATACTGAGTATTAAACTATGTGAGAAAAACTTAAGTATTAAAAAATTCAAAGCATCAATTTATAAGACCAGTAAGAGAAAGCATAATCCAACCTCAATACTATCCTTGTACTTAGATTGTACTGTGGCAATGAGCCTTTCCTCTGAACGGATCTTTTGTAGTACTTGACTATATGTATTTAAAATGATCTCCTTGTCTGCATCACCGTGCTCCTAAATGAAATCACACACATGCAATTATACACAAAGGAGTATCTAAATACTTAAAACCTTCAACAACAATGATAAACTTCAAAATGATGCCTTTGACAAATTTCTATATTCATTTCAAAATATTTCCTAAATTCAAATTTTTTCTAGACAGAAGAGAGACTGATATCAAAGATATTCATATGGGAAATTTTACCCCTATTACATTATTATTCTCAAAGCTGTCTGAAGTAGAGTGTTAATGGAAACCAGGGATACTAATGTTCTGAATATAAAAACTAAACAATATGCAGAACTTCAACACTTTATTTTTAGAAATTATCTATTAACAACCACTTCTAAAATCAAGTCTGACAAAACCACATAAATCAGTACTATTTAACAATATGAAAATTCATAAAGTATTTTTAATGCCAATGTGAATAAAACTGCAAGAAGTAAAAAACAAACAAACAAAATGAAAAGCATAACCACTGAGACACTGGAAAGCAACCTGAATAACTGGGAAAGAGTCCCAATGAGGAACACTGAAATTACGAAATACTCTTTGGAGGAGCTACACTAATTTTTACTTTGATACAGAAATACAGAATATACACAATAGAGAAAGGAGGCTACTAATCAATCTTGTATATCCACTTTCAGAGCTCTCCCAGATTTTATTTCAAGTTTTCACAAACTCCAAGGAGTTTTTTCTTATAGTCACTGGCTATGATGAACTCAAGAATCAAATGATATAGAAAGTTGATCCACTCTGATTAAGAGGGGTTTTCCTAGAATTAAACATGAGATTTAATTTTTTTTTAACGTGAAATGTCCTATTAACATGAAAACGCCACCTTATGGAAGACTAAAACTGCATTGTGTTTGGATTAGAACTTGACAGTGTTACTTTTTCAAACAGACATAAAAGAGGAAAGCTAAGACCAGTTTCAATACTACCCAGCAAGAGAAACCATATTATTGCTTAATACTAACTAAGCAAGAGAAGTCATACTGCTTCAAAAAAAGCAATAATAAAGAATATCAATACTCACAATCAGAGATATCTCTAGCTCTTTGCAGACACTTGACTCAGTCTTCTCTAGGATCTCATCAATATTACTAATTGTGTCTTCAGAAGTCAGTGTTTCTTCCACAGAGAGATCAAAAACCTCATTTGCAAAAATAAAAACATGAACTATCTCATTTGGTTAATTCAATTAGCATTCGTTGTTCCTTTATACCTGAAGCAGAGCATTAGGCTATACCTTGGGTAATGTAGGGGAAATAAGAATGCAGAAAAAAGATAAAGTACCTCCTAAACTTATGTACCAGAAAAAAAAAGGTACATACACATTAGTGGTTAAGAGAGGCTGAAAGGACAATCAAGAGGAAAGTATGAGAAAAAACAGGGACAAGACCAAGATGATATTTTTTGAGACTAACAGAAGAAGCAGTCTGAATAAAAGCTAATAAAGAAACTTGACTGCTTAAGTGGCAAGTTTAAATCTGATACGTAGGAGGTAGACAATGCCAACTCTTGTACAAGGAAGAGAGATGATTTAAAATGTATATATTCCCTGGTTCATGCTACAAATACCCCTGAGCAAGAGCTCTTATTACCTTTAAGGTTCTCTGTAGCCACGCTACAAGACGCTGTAGAGAAGCCTCTGTTTCACTTCTAACACTGGTGAACTCCTGTCTTTTATCACATTTCCAGTCATAAAATTTTCTAAGTATTTCTTCAGAGTTTATTCCTTCTTTGGCCTGTCCATACACCTCTTCTAAAGAGGCTGACAAATCCTGTAGAGAGATATAATTCTGTTTACTAAAGTTTATTAACTGCATATTAGGATTCAAGCACTGTGTTAGGATCCAAGAGGCAGAAAAGCAGTATGTTGAATCCCCATTCTTGAGAACTGTATAAGTAAAACTTAGAATCATTACACAGAGATGAAAACACAAAACTACCTAGAAAGTGATTTATTTGGACCATAATAGTAAAAGTTTATTAAGTGAATTAGTTACAAATAGAAAGCTTTAAAGTCTTAGGTTTTTAATTAAGTAGAAATTACCCTCTTTTCCCTAACTTTAAATAAGGAATCACTGCTGTTTGTCCTTGACATGAAAGTTTCCAAGACTTATTGCTAAATAAAAATAAACCACACACTAAAATATAAAATAATTCCAATTAATTAAAGACATTAAACATATGTATGTACAGTCATGTGTCACTTAACAACAGTGCTAGATGCTGAAAAAATGCATTATTAGGCGATTTCACTGTCATGCAAACATCATAGAGTGTACTGACACAAACCTAGACGGTTTAGCCTTCTACACACCTAGGCTATATGGTACAACCTATGCTAGGCTACAAACCTCTACAGCATGTTACTGTACTGAATACTGTAGGCAACTGTAACACAATGGTGTTTGTGTATCTAAGCATAGTAAAAATATGGTATTACAATTTTATAGGAACACCATCATATATGCGGTCCATCGTTAACCAAAACGAGGTTATGCAACACAGGACTGTACTTAAAAGCATTTTTTAATAAACTGGAAAAGACAAGACGAGCGGCCAGCACAGCCTGCTGGCTCTCTCCAGGAATTACACACTAGAAATGCTACAGAGACAGAAGTAAAGCTTAATAGAGTCCAGAAATTTTTACCACAAAACTCTGAGAAATTCTTGGAAAGGTAGAAGATGGTTGGTGCTTAGCACTGAATGAATACAGTTCCTTCAAGTGGGAGAAGGCCTATACCATGACATAGAATAACCTATGGGTAAAGAGAACTTTCTTCCCAGGCCCTTTTCTCTCCCTCACACTGGGAAGGAAAGTAGCAGTACCAGCAAGAGATAATGGGTTTATACGAGTACAGCACAAGAACACAGATGAGCAAAAACTGATAACCAGTACAGAAGAGTTGTCCCATCCCTGAGCATTCTCTTTTATTTCCCTTTTCCCCTCAGTACCTGGCAGCATTCACATCTAACGGTGGTAGCCCCTGGAAAACAGCAGTGACTGAGGCAGAGGGACTGGGAGGTTCACTAAAGACTAAGACCATCCAGGAGAGAAGCAAAGAGGGAGTAGTTAAGCCCTGATTGCAACAACAGAAGTTCTGCACTCTGAAAAACAACCCCATTCTATTCCCTAAACCTATCTGAAGTCTTTAAAGTTGTAGTCCAGGCCCTTCACACACCTACACAACAGCACAGAACGAAGGTAGCTTATAGTTCCAAGGGAATGAGATCTTAAGGAGAGGGAAAGAGGAGAATGAAATGTGTGAGGAACATAAGCACTGTGAAAGAAGTACAACAAACTAAGCTACCTCACAAAAAGGAAGCAAAATCAGTGGCCCAGATAACAGTGTAAGAACTCAAAAATAAGCATAACAAATACTCTCAACAAAAAGAAAGAATATTGGAAACACAAAGCAAAGCCAATTACTTATAAATAATAACCAACTGAAGATACTAGGTGTGAAGGAAATAATCTTTGAAATAAAGAGCACAATGGATTGAATAAATGGCAGAAGGGACACAGCTAGAGAACTAGTAAGTCAAGGATCCCTCCAAAAATACACAGACAGGGATAAAATGATTCTAAAAAACAGATTAATAGTTAGAATATGTAGAGGAAAAAAGTAGAAGTTTAAATACCTATGTAACAGAAGTCTCAGAATGAGAGAAAAATTAAATGTGGGGAACAGTATCTTAAGAAATAATTATCAAATATTTCCTAGAATTATAGGAATATATAAAACCTCATACTGAACTCAGATTAACTTAATTAAATTAGGATTTAATCAGATTAAATCAAACTTAAATATGTTTTAGTGCAGTTTAAGAACAAAGTCAAGAGAAAATTTTAGTTTCCAGAGGAAAAAAATATCACAGAAGAACAAGAAGATTAGACTGATATCAACAATTATGGAAATTAAGAAGACAATGAATTATTACTGTCAAAGGTCTAAAGGAAAAATGGCCTCATTTTATAGCCAGCTAAACAACTATTTATATGTGAGATTGGAATAAAATATCCTGAAACATATAATACCTCACAAAGTCAACTATACAAAGACTTCTTTGAAAGCACTCTTAGAGAAAATACTCCAATACATAAAGCCAAGAGATATCAAACAAGATATCTTATCATGAAATAAGAATGAGAAAATAACTCTAAAGTTTATTAAATTGAGCTATCATACACAATACTCACAACAACATGTAATTAAAATCCTAGAAACAATTGTGGTTGTTTGGCTGGTTTTTGAGAGGAGGTAGAGACAGAGAGGGAAGACACCAAAGGCAGACAAGAATGTTCTGAAGTAATAGCAGTAGAAGGCAGAAAAGAAGAAAAAAAGAAACCATGATAAACAGAAACATAAAAATAAGATCACAGAAATAAGTTCTAATAAAACAGTAATTATAAATATGTAAATTGATTAAGTTACCAATCAACAGACAGAGTTAGAGGTTAGGTTCTTTGATAATCAGTACAGAAATGTCTCTAAAAACTGGATACAAAAAGTTAAAATAAAGGGAGAAAGAAAAAAAGATACATAAAACAAGTTTTAACCAAAAAGAAAGGTAGGATAGGAATTTTAAAAGGAAACAAAATAAAATTTTATCCCAAAACATCATAAGTGAAAAAATAAGGTTACACGGAAGGTAAAAAGAAAACACATTTTAAAATACACTACAATCATAAATACATTAACACCCAACAATACAACAATTAAATATTTTGAACTGAAAGAACTATAGTAACAAACATATCTAAGATATATATAACAAAAATATCTCAGAGACTGATGTACTGATCACACCAAAAACTAAGCAAAGATAAAGAAGACTAAAGCTTAATACATACACACACACACACACACACAAATTCAGAACTGCACACCAAAAAAACTTAGAATACATTTTCTTTTTGAACTTAGGAGGAACAGTCAAGAAAAATCAACCATGTACCGTAGGCCACAAAAGAAGTCTTAATAAATGCTGAGGAAATCAGAAATCATGAACCTTAATTTCTTTTACTGACCTTCATTACAGAAATTTATTTATTAAGTACTTGAAAAATATAAACTACTTCTCAGCCAAATAAAGAGAAGTTTAGAGAATATTCTGGTCACCTGGGGAAATACTAGAAATGCAGAAAAGCCAGAAAAGGCAAAAAGTCTTCTAACACTAAACTTTAAAAATAAAAGAGCTTTAAATACAATCTTGGTTGCAGACCCTCAACCTATGTTTACTAACAGTTAGTGAGAAAAAATAGACCTTTACAGAGTAAAGTAGAAGTTGCACTGTAGAAGGTAAATTCTTACTATATTACTGCCCTTTTATATGCAAGGCTTACTTCACCATTCTGGAAGAACTTAAACTACCTATGCAATTCCATTTAAAAACATGTTTCGAACCAGGGTTCCAATGGTTCCTAAACCATATACAGTGTCCTAAAAACTACATCTTCACCCAGGGGAACAGAAGGAGACAGTACCCAGATGTCCCTGAATATCCTCTTCTCCAAATTTCTAGCAAGCTGATTCCCCGCAGTCCAAAACAAAAGGATACTAGCTACTGGTCAACTTAGTACTGGAGTTACTGACCAAAGCAGTAAAAATTCAAAGACACATAAAAGGTAAACGATTAGAAGAGAAAGGGTTATTGTTTTCAAATGACAGGACCACATAAAAAGCTCACAGAGTATCAAGAGACAAATGAGAACTAGAAGAGAGTTCATCAGAGTTGCCAGAGAGACATAAATATATAAAAACCAATAGTATTCCTCTATTTCACGAAAAAATGGAAATGGAAAGTAAGATAACATTCACAAAAGCAATCAAAAGTATTAACATCTAGGAGTTAAATGAAGAAAAAAATGCACGAGGACTTTTAGAAAAAAATTTTAAATATTAAAGGACAAAAAAAGATCTGAATAAGTGGAGAGAAATATTATGTTATTAGATGGAATGACTTAACACTGTCATGCTCATTCACCCCAAATTAAAGTCAATGCTGAGCTGGCAGGAAAGGGCTGAAGTTAAGGTTCCACCACATCATATAGCTATTGTACTCTAGTCTCTAACCACACCAAGAGAGAAACTTCCCTGACCATGCAGCCTAAAAGCCCTATAACTCAAGGATCAGGGTCCCTTCTCCCTGACGCTGATATGTGGCCATACTAGATTTTCTGCTAAAATGCAATGGGCAACAGGAACCCACACTCCTGCTACTGCTCCTGTCTCTGTGAGTTTCCCCAGTGAACACTGCTCTAGCAACCGGGAATGCCTGGCCATTTTACCTTGTTTACAGGATAGATACACATATATAAACACTAAATATATTAATATAAACGTTTAATTCCATTAAAAAGAAATTAGAATTTGGCAAAGAAGAACAACTCTTACAACCATTACACTACTATCTGAAGTCTCAAGGCAAATGTTAATTTCACCTCTTAAATAATAAACTTATATTTAATATATATTTAATATATTTTTTAAATTCCAACCTGCAATGTTTTTAAGCGTTTATTCAGAGGTAACTCATCTACTTCCAGAATAAAAACTTCAACTGCCACGTACAGCTTCTGTTGCACTTCATTTCTTTTGGCGATCAAAATATTTCCTTCATTCTGGAGGAAGAAAAAAAGAACCACCATCATTACTATATCATATGTAATATGATATATAATATTTTTACCCATTGGCCTATATGAAAAAGTGAACTAAAACTTAACATAGTAAATTTCAGCACAAACATAGTAAAATTCAGCACAAACACTTCTCTCCTTAGATCACCAAAATGACAAGGAACTTCCTTTCCTTTAATTAAAAATAAAACATTTAAGTTCAACAATCCTGCTCAGCTAATCTTTTTTTTCCCCACTATTTCTACAAAAATGAAATTTTTGTTTTTCTTTGAGAAAATTATACAAGTTCCTATCAATTACACATTGCCTCCTCCCCCTATTCCCATCCCACACTCAACTCCTTCATCTAGTCATCCTTCAAGATTCAGTTAAACACCAAGATAAAACCTCCCTAGCTATCTACACAATTGACAATTAAAAAAAAAAAAAGAACCTCCAATTAGCCCAAGAGGCGATGTTTGGAAACATGTATATGAAAGACATCCAAGAACCTTTGCATTATCTCTATTATAGTATTTACCACACTGTATTGAAACTATCCATTAATATATTCATCCTGTATCCAAGAAAGATAGAAAGGATCACATCTTTAAAATTTTATATCTACATTACCTATGACAGTGTCTGGCACATACACTTAAAAGCTTGAATTTTATGATATTTTTTTTCTTGCTTAAGCTCAGACTATTTTATAACTATAAATAAAAAGAAAAAAATAAGTAAAGTTTATTTCTTTCATCAAGAAACAAAAACACATAGCAGTCAAGTTAAGGAACTATGCAAAACACATAAATGAAAGTAACAATCCTAAAACCCAAATTAAGTACAATAAGGTAAATAAAATGGCAACTTCATTTGAGTGGCAATTATGACTGTGTGTTTATCCAACAGTCTACTACTCTTCAATCTATCAAATGATCTTTAAGTCCTGAAACATGAGCAGCAGTAGAAACAAATATTTGCTTTAGAAAAAAGTCGTATTTGTACTAGAAGAATACCAAGTCCTAAAGCTACATTAAGCCCTCTCCCTCTCCATCCTGAATCACTTTCCTATGCTCAAACCACAAAAACAAAACTAAACTAAAAAAATGCAGTTTTTTCATCTTATTACATGAAAGCATATTAAGAAGTATTTTAATATTGATAGTGTGGTTTAAATGGAAAGAGAATATACTTTGCAGTCAGACATGCCTGGGTTCAAATTTCGTATTAACATTTAAAACTATATAATCTTGAGCAATTTCCTTAACCTTTGTGAGCTTGTTTCCTCACTTATACAATGGGAGCAGAAATGCCCATTTTCAAAGTTATTGTAAGAAAAAAATTAGAAAGTATCTATAACATTGCCTATGTTTCATAGAGATTAAAAAATTATCCACAGCACTTGGCACATATCAAATGCTCATTAAAGTTTGCTGAATTGATATGCAAAAAAAAATTATTAATTCTGGCCAGGCATGGTGGCTCACACCTGTAATCCTAGCACTTTGGGAGGCCATGACAAGATGATCACTTAAGGCCAGGCGTTCGAGACCAGCCTGAGCAATATAGCAAGACCTTGTCTCTACAAAAAATAGAAAAATTAGCCAGACATGGTGGTGGGTGCCTGTAGTCCACCTACTCAGGAGGCTGAGGCAGGAGGATTGCTTGAGCCCAGGAGTTTGAGGCTGCAGTGAGCTGTGATGACGCCACTGCACTCTAGCCTGGACAATTAGAGTAAGACCCTGTCTCAAAAATAAATTAATTAACTAGTTAAATTTTTTAAAATAAATTAAAAATTATTAATCCTGCAGTCACTTTTTTTCTTTCACAATCAGAAGCAACCAGTTAGGACCTAATATGTAAAATAACCAAAATCTAATCCCTTCTCCTAACTAAACATTCCCGGTTATCCTGCTCACACTTCTCATTCAGAGCCAGTTATATTTGCCAACTGGTCAACCTAGGTATGAACAGGGAGTAAGATTTCCAGGGTATAAATCACCAATACTTATGACAGCACAAGTCCAGACACAACAAGTGTAGAGCTCATAGGTGCTACGGAAAGCTAAGATGGTTGTAGGGGTTTCTTTACAAGGAAAACAAAGAGTTCTGCTCAGCTCAATATAATAAACTAAAGAAAACTGCAACAGGAAATAAACATACTTGTACCTAAACTGATAAAGAATTCATATGAAGCATTTCATTTTCACACCCCTCCCCTACACACACACACACAACTACCTCTTAACAACAGTTAAGACCACATTTAGTAGTAAGGCAGAGTCTGATACTGTCACATAAAACACACCATTCAGACCAGAAGACAAGATCCACATTAGCAAGCATGGTAACCATCCTGGTTTACAAGCTTAATACTCCTCAAAAGTCAGTTCTCTTACAACAACTCCATGAGTATAGCTTCCAGGGTCCCTCAAGAAGCATGCTCAGTTTTAAGAGTCCCCATCAATTATTAGTAGTATATAGTTCCTCCCAGTAAAGATGCAATTGGCTAATCCGGAATTACATTTACTATAAACAATGTTGCCTACTAACAGAGTTGAAATATTTTATCAGATTACCAAGAGAATAAAGAGAGGGAGTTAACCAAAGGTCAAATTGACAGGCAAAAGGGGAAAAGACTTTGTTAACCCTTTACCCACAATCACCAATTCTCTATCACATCTTTCTTATAAGGCAATAAAGGAATCCAATTATTAATATGAAGATACTGTAAAAGTGAAAGATTTTATGCAAATAAAGTGTCATTACAATATCTGCAGTTCCTCTGCTTTCTCAAAGATAATATTTCCTTATATTCAACAGATAAAAACCATAATAGAGAAAAATTCTCAACTCACCACATTTTGACAAGTTTGAATCTTCTTCTGAGCTTGATTGTATTCTGCCCAAATTATCTCTAATTCATTCAAAGAAGCCGGGGTAGTAAAGCACCCTTCGTCCAACACTTCTATAGCATCTGAAAGGTCATTTCCAAAACGAACACTGATGCTGACACGCCTATTTTAAAAAACAGCAAAAAGGAAAAGGTCAATAAATTAGAAAGTTGGTGTGAGAAAAAGTTATACTCAAATAGCAATGATCTAAAAGTTACTATTTACAGCAGTGGCTATGAAGAGATACTTTTAAAACTTTATATAAAAGCATTAATTAAAAAATGTTTGTGGATAGTCTTCAAACTTTATGACAAAAAAATTTTTTAAACTATATAAAAAGACAATTTCAAAAGTCTGAAAAATTTTAAATGACATCAAATGGACCTTCAATATTTGGTCTATAATTAGATTTGCAAATATGTCTTTAAGCAAAAGACTCATAATACAACCAATTTTACCATGGGCTAATCAATATAAGCAAGAGTTGAGTTCCTATGGCATATTTCTGGTCATGAAAGCATCACCAACTTCTAAGTAAGCACCCAAAACACTTCTAACATTAAACACTGAAATAAATGTGTGCTGTACACACATTTAAGATTAATAAAAACACGCAAGATAATTATTTACCCAAATTTTGGTAAATCAGTGAGTGACAGCAGTCATAGTGGTGAATTAAATCAAGGAATAAATGTGATAGAAGCAAAAATTCTAAGAAGCACCTCATACCACCATGCAGTTTAAAAACAATAACAAATATGACAGGCTTGCTGACTGCTTTCATACTGCATTGTTTATTGTCATGCATTTGTATGATTATTGTATACTTTATAAATTTTTATAACAATTTGTACTCATTCATTCATTCATTTTCCAACCCAATTATTCCAGTTCAAGGTCGCAGGTGGCCAGAGCCTATCTTGGCAGCTCAGGGCACAAGTCAGGAACTCACCCTGGACAGCACACCATTCCATCACAGGGCTCACTCACACACTCACCCACACTCACTCATAGTGAGATAATTTAAACACACCAATTCACCCAACATGCCCATCTTTGGGACATGGGAGGAAATTGCAGTACTCCAAGAAAACCCACACAGACATGGACAGAACATGCAAACTCCACAAACAGCAGCCCCAGCCAGGAATTGATTTTTATCCGAAATGACATTGAACAAAACGGTATCACTCCAGGACCTGCTGTCCTCCTGAAAATAACCCCACAATGGACATGGTAGTTTCCCATCAAATTACCACTTGAAAGTTGTGTTGGTTTTTTAATTTCACTCTCAGAGATGACCTTAGGACACCATAGCTCCAAGTAGTGACAGGAGAAAACTGACAAAAACACTATAAAATCATCTCAGAAAAATTGTCTTTAGTTTCTCCCTTTAAAGTCATAAAAATACAAAGATTAAATTTCAAAGCAAAACTGGTGGACATACAATATTTAAAAAGCACGAATTAGCAATTATTTTAAAAATATCCTTCTGAAAAACATACTTTTACCTACCTGATTTCTTTCAACATTTCCACCTTAGCTGCCAGATTTTTCATTCTTGTACCTACACGAGTCTTCAGGGTGCTTTCTAAATGTTTAGTCAAATCCATGGCAGCTGCTTTCTCTTGCTGAAACAAACACATCCTAGTGAGACCCACATAGGAAACTGTATTTCTGTTATAATTTAAATGATTTTTTAGGTATAATTTTAAAACTGTTTTAAAGTTAAAAAACCTTAGGCCACAGAATAACAAACACTGATTTCCCTACTAGTTGGGATCTGAAAAAGATAATCTGTTCTAGTTCTCTGCCTTCACACAGATTAGAGACTGTTATATTAAAAAGTCAAACAGAAATAAATAATTTTGTACCTCTTAAAACCTAGATTTTTAAAAAAAAAAAAAGAAAAAATTCCCATAAAAACCAAAGACTCCAAATGGTTATCAATGACAATTTCTTTTCTGATGAGGTCTTATGTCATTCTGCATTATAAAGGATTCAAAAAAAATTCCCTCACCAAAGGTAGATTAAACTCTGATTCTAAGTGATATCTCAAATATATGTCTACATGATTATCCAAAATAACATATGGATCATAATATAAAGACCTGGCAATTTTATTTTAGTTATACTACAACTATTACATAGTTAAACACAGAATTTTTACTTAATATTTAAACAACATACTCTCCAGTCCTCACATTCTCTCAAATGCTTTAGTAAAAAGAGAGGACCAGAGCATACTGAATGCCTATTAATAGTAGGCTACACTCAGGTATGCTCATGGCCTTCTGCTCCCATTTGCTGAGTATGATGATCATGAAGAATCAGTTATGTTTCTTCCTAAATCTGTTATATCCACTGTACTTGTTATAACAATTGCTCGAAAAAATTATGTAAATCTAAGAAATAGGAATAGAAAAATAAAGTTTTTAAATCTTTGAAAACTGTTTTTAATACTTTGCTAAGACTCCATACAAGCAAATTTTAATAGAAATTGCTAATGAATTACATGTGAATGAGAACTATAAAATAATGAGGAAAATAATCATTTAAATCTAAAAGACTTATTAACAAATTGTTTCTCAAACGTCTTGAGAATTTATTAATCCACTTCTATTAAAGAAACTGGAAATCAGATGATAAATAATGAGTATTGTGTTTGAAACAAATAAAATAAACAGAAAAGATGGCAGACTTAAACCTAAGCACATCAATAATTACATTAAATGAAAATGAGCTAAATATTCCAATGAAGAGAAATGAGATTATCAATCTGGATGAAAAAATCTAGACTCTATGCTGCTTAGAAGAAACATTTATTAGATATAAAGAGACAGATAAAAGTTAAAGGATAAAAAGATATACCATGCAAATATAGCTGTATTAATGTTAGACAACATGGACTTCGGGAGTATTCTGAGCAATAAAGAGGAATATTTCATAAAGATAAATGGACCAATTCATCAAGAAGATACAATTCTAAATGTGCATATAAATAATAACAGAGCTTTAAAAAAATGAGACAAAACCTGACAGAACAAAAGGAAAAAACAGACAAAACCACAGTAGTATTTGGAGATTTCAACACTTCTCTCTCAGTGACTGATGGAACAAGTAGAGAGAGAATCTGTCAGGATCTAAAAGACTTGCACAGCACTATCAACCAATTCAGCCTACCTGACATTTAAAAAACACTCCACCCAACAACTGTAGAATACACATGATTTTTAAGAATGTGAAACATTTCCAAAGATAGACCACATGCCGGGCAGTAAAATCCCAATAAACTTAAAAGGTCTGAAACCATATAGAGTATGCCCTCTGATACCAAGAAAATTAAATTAGAAATCAGTAACAAAAATATACTGGGGGAACTACTGAGTATTTATCCAAAGAAAAGAAAATTAGTACATCAAAGGGATACCTGTACCCCCATGCTTATTGCAGTACTATTCACAACAGCATATATATGGAATCAACCTAAGTATCCAACAATGAATAAACAGATAAAGAAAATGTGGTATACATACACAATGGAATACCATTTGGCCATTAAAAAAGAATGAAATCCTTTCATTTACAGCAAATTGGATAGAGCTGAGAATCATTACGTTAAGTGAAATAAGCCAGGCACAGTAATGCAAATATCACATGTTCTCACTCACATGTGAAAGCTAAAAAAATTAATCTCATGGAGATGGACAGTAGATTAGTTACCAGTGGCTGGGAAGGGTGTGTGGGGGTGGGAGAATGAAGAGAGGTTGGTTAATGGATACAAGCATACAGTCAGATTGAAGGAATAAGTTCTATGTTCAATAACAGAGTAGGATGACTATAAATTAACAAGATTAATGTATTATATATTTAAAAATAGCTAGAAGAGATCTTGAAATATTCCTAACACATAGAAATAATAAACGTTTGAGGGAATGGATATCCTAAATACCCTGACTTAATCATTACACATTCTATGCATGTAACAAAATGTCATACATACTCCATAAATACATACAAATATTATGTATTGATAAGAAAATATATTGGGGGAAAATCTTCTGATATACGGAAATTAAGCAACACACTTATAAACAGCTCATGATTCAAAAAACACAAAGGAATTTTAAAAATATGTTTAATAAATTGTAAAAACAAAACAAAATTTGTAAGATGCAAATAAAGCAACCCTTAGAAAAATCTTTATCTCTAAATGCATACATTATAAAAGAACAAAGGATTAAAAACAATGATATGGGGGACTTTTTCCGGTTTCACATGTAAGGAGCTTGGAAGTCACCACTCCATCCTAACAAACAGTAAAAAGCTGAACAAACTGAAAAATCAACAGCTTTTCTCAGATCTGTAAGAAAAGGTCACATCTACAAGGTCAGAGGGCAAACTGCTATCCCTAAGATTAGAGAGACAGAAAGAGATACAGAGAATCACAACATACCGGAGCAGAAACCTCTACAGGAACCAGTGCCAGGGTAAGAAAACCTGAACTATAACTGACAAGCTGCTGCAAAGCTAGGTGTGGACAACACTGACAGTTGAAAACTCCAAGGAGATCCAGTCATAGCAGGATCCCACACTTTTGAGTTTTACCTCCAGGAGCTAGACCAGATTTCTCACAGTAAATACTGTATGAAGAAAAATCCCCTCATGCTTCCAGCAGGGGGAGGGAAAAAGAAACCATTTTGTAATACCCCAGAGCACTCTGTACTTCTTAACAAGGTCTGCTCTCCAGAGAAACCAGTTAACCAGAGCCTAACTGACCCGGTGGAAGGAAAATAAGCAATCAATCACTGAAAAATGTAACAAAAAATACAGTCAAAAACACAGTAAATTAAAACTAAATATTAAAATAATGTTCAAATAACCCACAAGAAAGCAGGAAAGGAAAAAGGAACAAAAAGCACAGAGAAAAACACCACAAATAATAAAATGGTATACTAAATCTTAACATATAATTGTACATTGTATAATGATAGAGGGTCAATCCACCAATAAAACTTAATTATTTATTTAAATCTGTATGCATCAGGCTGTAAAATACATCAAGCAAAAACTGATAGAACTGATCCAGAATGTATAAGGAACTCCTAAAACTCAACAACAAAAAACAATCCAATTTAAATGTGGGCAAAGGACTTGAATAGATATTTCTCCAAAAATATACAAATGGCCAATAAGCACATAAAAAGATGCTCAACATCACCAATCGTTAAGGAAATGCAATTCAAAATCACAATGAGACACACCACACACCCATTAGGATGGCTAACATATTTTTTTAAAAAAACAAGTACTGGCAAGGAGGATGTGGAGAAATTGAACCCTTGTGCATTGTTAGTGGGAATGTAAAATAGTGCAGCTGCTATGGAAATCAGTATGGTTGTTCCTCAAAAAATTAAAAATAGAATTATCATATGATCCAGCAATTCCACTTCATGGTATATAGCCAAAAGAATTGAAAGCAGGATCTCAAAGAGATATTTGTATTTCCATATTCACAGCAGCATTATTCACAGTAGCAAAAAGGTGGAAGCAACCCAAGTGTCCATCAACAGATAAACAAAAAACCAAAATGTAGTTATACAGACATAATTACTCAGCCTTAAAAAAAGAAGGAAATTCTGACAAATGCTACAACACAGATGAACCCTGAGGACATTTTGCTAAGTGAAATATTCCAGACACAAAATAACAAATACTGTAGGATTGCACTTATGTTAGGTATCTAGAGTAGTCAAATTCATAGAGACAAAAAGTAAATGGTGGTTGCCAGGGGTGGTGGAAGTTGTTACTTAATGAGCATGGAGTTTTAGTTTGCAAGATGAAAAGAGTTCTGGACATGGATTGCACAGCAATGTGATGTACATTTTAAAATGATTAAGATGGTAAATTGTATGTTATGTGTATTTTACCACAATTAAAATTGTTTTAAAACTGACAGAATTGAAAGGAGAAATAGACAAATCCACAATTTATAGTTGGATACCTCAAAAGTCTTCTCTAACTGATAGAATCCCTACACAAAAAGTCAGCAAGGACATAAAAGTGTTAAACAATCCCATCAGCCAATAGAAGGTAACTGACATTTACAGAACATGTCACCCAACAATAGCAAATAATACAATCACCAGATAGATAGTATCTTAAAGACTAATTGTAATGAAAGTCCTAGCCCGTGTAATAACACAAGAGAAATAAACAGAAGGCATACAGATTGGAAAGGGGCAAATGAAACTGCTCCTATTAACAGTGACATAATTTTCTTCATAGAAAATCCCAAGGAATTTACAAAGAAACTCTTCGACTAATAAATGAGTTTAGCAAGATCATGACATACAAGATCTACACAAAATATCAACTTTATTTCTATATACCAGCAATGGCCTACTGGAAACCAAAATTTTTTTCAAGTAACATTTACTATAGTTTCCAATCAATAAAATATTTAGGTAGAAATCTAATAAAACATGTACAAGATCTGTATGTTAAAAACTATAAAACACTGATAAAAGAGATCAAAGAAGACCTAAATAAATGGAAACATACCATGTTGTGAATTGGAAGCCTCAACAGAATTAAGATATCAATTCTCCCCAAATTCATCTTCAGATTTAATGCAACTTAAATCAGAATCTCAGGAAGTTATTCTGCAAATATAAACAAGCTAATCCTAAAATTCACATGAAAAGGCAAAGGGGCTAAAATAGCCAAATCTTGAAAAAGAAGCACAAAGTTGAAGCAATCACACCACATAATTTTAAGACTATTACAAAACTACAGTAATTAAGAGTGTTGTACAAGCATAAGGATAGACAAAATAGATGAATGGAAAAGAAAAGAGGGTCTACATAGAACAATTCAATGGGAAAAGGAGAACTAGATCCACATGGGGAAAAATAACCTTAACCCCTACTTCATATTATATATAGAAATTAATTTCAGATAGGTCATATACCTAAAATCTACAAAGATTATGAGAGAAAATACAGGATAATATCTTCACCCTGGGGGTAGACAAAGACTTCTCAACCAGGATACAAAAGGTAGTAGCCATAAAAAACTCATAAATTGGACTTCATCAAAATAAAAACATTCTGTACATCAAAAGAAATCATTAAGAAAGTAAAAAATCTGGCTACAGACTGGGAGAAAATATTCATAGCACATATATCTGACAAAGGACTCATATCTAGACTATTTAAAGAACTACAAATCAATACAAAAAGTCTAAAACCCAACTTTAAAACACGAGGAAAGGACTTAAACAGGTACTTGATTAAAGAAAATATCTCAACAGCCAATTAACGTGTGAAAAAATTCTCAACCTCAATAGTCATCAGGGAAATACAACTTAAAACTACACTGAAATATCCTTATAACTGGAATTACATGATACATATTCATTTGTGTCTGACTTCATTCACTTAACATATGTGTATGAGATCTATTTGTGTTATGTATATCAGTATATGATAGTACATGAGTAACAATAAAAACCTACCATATCAACTAAAATTAAAAAGACTGATAATATCAGGTGTTGGAGAGAATATGGGCAACTAAAATGCCCATACATTGCTAGTGGGAATGTAAATGACACAACCACTTGGAAAAATTATTTAGAAGTTTCTAATAAAGCTAAACATATATCTCCTCTTTGACCAAGAAATCCCATTCCTATAATCCAAGATATGTGAATTCATATGTCCACAAAAAAACCTGTATAAGAATATTCACAGTGGCTTTATTCACAATGGCCAAAAATAGGAAATAACAAAATGCCCATCAAAAGAATGGCTAAACAAACTGACACAATGCAATACTACTCAGCAATGAAAATGATCATATACTGATACACAAAACATAGTTAGATTTCATACACGTATGTTAAGTGAATAAAGCCAGACACAAATAAATATGTATTATATAATTCCATTTATAAGAAGTATGGGACCAGGGACACTAAACCATGGTGATATAAATCAAAATATTGGTTGCCCTGAGTGGAAGGAAGGGAGAGTAGGCTAGAAAGAGACTCCAAAGAACTTTTTAGGATTGAAGAAAATGTTTTGTATCTTCAGGAGGCAAAGCAGATAACCTGTAATCCGTTTACTCTCTTCGTAGGGGAGAGAGGAATGCCCCCAGGGAAAATAATAAAAGGTAGATAACTAGTCTAATCTCCTTATCAACTCAACCTCTAAATAAGACAGACTATTTTCTTTTTTTTTTTTTACAGTATAATAAAATTATTTTAATTGTAAAAAGACCATGTGTATTGATGATGGATACATATATACATAATAAAGAGAATCATGTACTAAAGATAGTATCAGGGATTGTCTCTGGGAAGACAATTGGAAATCAGGAGCAAAATAGACTGGAATTTTATCTGAGTATTACATTACTTTTATTAAAAATACATGAAAAGCATATTGCAAAAAATAAAAGTGGTGTATTCAAGCTCTTGGTGCTGTTCATCACAGACCCTGACCAGCCTCCTCCCTGCCCTCCAACCACAGACCCCCCAGAGCTCCAGGGCTGCAGGAGGAGAACTGCAAGGCCTATGGGTACAACTGCACATTAGCAGTCAGGGGAATGCAGCAGGGCTCTAGCTTCAATTTCTTTTTCTTTTTTTTTTTTTTAATTTCTTTTTGTAGAGACAGAGTCTTACTATGAGCCCAAGCTGGTCTTGAACTCCTTGTCTCAAGCGATCCTCCAGCCTCGGCCTCCCAAAGAGCTAGGATTACAAATGTGAGCCATCATGCCTGGCCTCAATTTCTTTCTTTTTTTTTTTTGAAAATTGGTTGTTGTTTTTTTTTAATTTCAGAATATTATGGGGGTACACCTCTTTGGCTATATATATTGCCCATGCACTGCCCTTGTCAGAGCTACAATCGTGGTCATCCCCCAAACTGTGCTCCCCGCATCCATTCAGTGAGAGTTTTTCCCATCCCCTCCACCCGCCTCCCGCCTGCCCGCCCCCTGATATATATTATTGCCCTGTGTGATGTAAGTGTTGATCAGTTAGTACCAATTTGATGGTGAGTACCAGTGGTGCTTGTTTTTCCATTCTTGTGACACTTCGTTTTGAAGAATGGGTTCTAGCTCCAACCAGGATAAAACCAGATGTGTTAATTCACCATTGTTTTTTATTGCTGAGTAATACTCCATGGTATACATATACCACATTTTATTAATCCACTCGTGTATTGATGGGCACTTGGGTTGTTTCCACATCTTTGCAATTGTGAATTGTGCTGCTATAAACATTCATGAGCAGATAAGACAGACTATTTTCTAAGAGGAAGAGACTTTATCTCTGAAATGTCCTTAGTAGGATGTCCCTGACTAAAAGATTAGTCATAGGGGATAAAGCCCAAGATATATGGAGTTATGAGGCACAGCTCCCTGGTGAGTATAGCATAAGCTACACAACTCTCTGAGGTATAAAATGGAGACGTTTCATAACTGGAATGCGAAGAACTCTGCAAACCTTATAAGACACATCATCTATTATTCTAAGCCAGAGGTGCATGTCTGATGTGGGAAGACAGGATTTATGGCCCACCTTCGATGTCTAGCCTTCTATTTAATCTGATCCTCTTGGTTACCTGTATCCTTGAAATTATTGGTAAAGCTTGATACTGAGTTAAATCTCTGACTCACACAAGTCTCACTTGACAATCTGATCCCGTATGTTGGCCCAATCTTGATGATGGTGATTCAGGCTACATAAGTATATACATTTGTCAAAATTTATCAAGCTCTACATGATATTTGTGCATTTCTGCTATGTATAAATTATTTATCAATAAAGCACTATTAGAAAATTAAAACTATATTTCCTAACTCTATCCGCTAGAATTTCTATAACGTAGAGCAAAGACTAAATCAACAGGTATGGACATCCTTAGCACCCAGAGTCTAGTCTCTAAATACCTCTTTGCCACTGAAGAGAACCACAGCCCTTAGAGAAATGACTGTCTTCCAGGACCTGGGTAGAAAATGTAGATAAGCATGGAACATCTTATACTAGAAAGCAAAGAAGCTACCAGACTACTGGGATCATGTCAAAAGGATAGAGCAGCTAATTTAAAAAGATTTCAGGGCTGGGCATGATGGCTCATGCATGTAATCCTAGCACTTTGGGAGGCCAAGGTGGGAGGATCACTTGAGGCCAGGAGTTCAAGACCAGCCTGGGCAACACAGCAACTCTATAAAAAATTTTAAAATTTAAAACTTAAAAATTAAAAATAAGGAGATTTCAAAGGGGATAATCTGCGCATTAAAAAGAAAAATGGCCACAGTGTATTAAAATACATCAAATATGTTTAAAATTTATTAATTCAAACTGGACATGGCAGTGTGCCTCTAGTCTCAGCTACTCAGGAGACTGAGGTAGGAGGATCTCTTGAGCCCAGGAATTTGAGGCTATAGTGCACTATGATCACATCTGTGAATAGCCACTGCACTCTAGCCTGGGCAACACAGTGAGATTGTCTCTAACAAATAAGAATAATAATAATAAAATTCACTAGTTCATAATGATACTTAAAGAAAAAAAAAATAACCCACTGGTCAATGTTGGAGGATGCTAAGAAACAAACTTATCCAAACTTTGTAAGAGTCATCCTTCCATGACTAATAATACCTGCTGATCAGTCTTCACAACACAAAAAGAGACGAGTATTATTTCTCTTCTGACTTAATGAAGTGAGAAATACACTGCACCATCCATAAAGTATTTATAGTACGATTAAAAAATAAACATTTGGTCTTTGTCCCTGGTTCTTGACACAGAGTTCCTAAAACCCTTAGAATTTCCTGTGTGACAGGAGTGCTTTTTATAAGCTAATGAGATGATTATGGTGGCGTAGGACTAGATAGCTTCAGCACAGGGGCTGGCCACCAGAAAAATCAACCACATGATTAGAGGGTTAGAACTTTAAGTCCTACCCATAGAAGGAACATACCTCAAAATAATAAAAGCCATATATGACAAACCCACAGCCAACATCATACCAAATGGGGAAAAGTTGAAAGCATTCCCCCTAACAACTAGAACATGACAAGGATGCCCATTTTTACCACTTCTATTCAACATAGTACTAGAAGTCCTAGCCCGAGCAATCAGGCAAGAAAAAGAAATAAAGGGCATCCAAACTGGAAAAGAGGAAATCAGACTATCTCTCTGTTTGCCAATGATATGATCTTATACCCAGAAAATCCTAAAAACTCCTCCAAAAGACTCCTACTTTTGATAAATGAATTCAGTAAAGTCTCAAATTACAAAATCAATGTACACAAATCAGTAGCATTTCTATATACCAATAACGACCAAGCTGAGAAACAAATCAAAAACTCAATCCCATTTACAATAGCTGCAAAAAATAAAATAAAGTACCTAGAAATATACTTAACCAAGGAGGTGAAAGATCTCTACAAGGAGAACTACAAAACACTAATGAAAGAAATCATGGATGACACAAATAGAAAAACATCCCATGCTCATAGACTGGAAGAATCAATATTGTTAAAATGACCATACTTCCCAAAGTAATCTATGGATTCAATGCAATTCCTATCAAAATGCCAATGTCATTTTCCACAGAATTAGAAAAACCAATCCTAAATTTCATATGGAACCAAAAAAAAGCCTGAATAACCAAAGCAGTCCTAAGCAAAAAGAATAAAGCTGGAGGCATCACATTACCAAACTTCAAATTATACTACAAGCCTATAATAACCAAAACTGCAAGGCACTGGTATAAAAGCAGACACATAGACCAATGGAACAGAATAAAGAACCCAAAAATAAAACCACATACCTACGACCAACTGATCTTCGACAAAGCAGACAAAAACATACACTAGAAAAAGGATATCTTATTAAATAAATGGTGCTGGGAAAAGTTGATAACCACATGCAGAAAAATGAAACTGGATCCCTACCTCTCACAATATAAAAAATTTAACTCAAGATGGATTAAAGTAAGGCCTGAAACCATAAAAATCCTAGAAGAAAACCTAGGAAAAACTAATCTCGATATTGTCCTCGGCAAATAATTTATGACTAAGACCCCAAAAACAAATGCAACAATAACAAAAATAAATAAGTGGGACTTAATTAAACTAAAAAGCTTCTGCACAGCAAAAGAAATAATCAACAGAGTAAATAAACCACCTACGAAATGGGAGAAAATATTCACAAACTATACATCCAACAAAGGACTAAAATCCAGAATCTACAAGGAACTCAAACAAATCAGCAAGAAAAAAAAACCATTAAGAAGTGGGCAAAAGACATGAACAGTTTGCAAAAGAAGAGACACAAATAGCTAAAAAGCATACATTAAAATGCTCAACATCACTAATCATCAGGGAAATGCAAATTAAAACCACAAGATACTATCTTACCACAGTCAGAATGGCCACTATCAAAAAAAAGTCAACAAACAATAAATGTTGGTGCAGATATCACAAAAAGGGAATGCTTATACACTGTTGGTGGGAACGTGATTAGCACAACCTCTATGGAAAACAGTATGGAGATTTCTCAAAGAACCAAAAGTATATCTATCATTCGATCCAACAACCTCACTACTGGGGACATACTCAAAGAAAAAGAAGTCATTGTATCAAAAAAGACACCTGTATTTACATGTTTATTGCAGCACAATTCACAATTGCAAAGATATGGAATCAACCTAAGTGCCCTTCAACCAATGAGTGGATAAAGAAAATGTGTGGTATACACATGTATACATACACACACACACACACACACACACCCCCCCCACGGAATACTACTCAGCCACAAAAAAGAATGAAATAATGTCTTTCACAGCAACTTGGATGATACCGGAGGCTATTATCCTAAAGGAAGTAGCCCAGGAATGGAAAACCAAATATCGTATGTCCTCACTTATAAGTGGGAGCTAAGCTACAGGTATGCATGGTCATACAGAGGGACACTGTAGACTGACTCAGAAGAGGGAAAATGGGAAAGAGGGTAAGAAATGAAAAATTACCTATTGCGTACAATGTATACTATTCAGGTGACAGATACAATAAAAGCCCAGATTTCACCATCATACATCCATGTAACAAAAAAATCTACTGAAATTTTGAAACAAACAAACAAACAAAAAACCTTTCAGCCCTACCATCTCCCACCTTCAGGAGAGAGGAGGAGCTGGAGATTGAGTTTAATTACCAATGGCCAATGATTTAATAAATCATTCCTTTATAATGAAACTTCAATTTTTAAAACTCAGAATGAGATTTAGGGGAGCTTCTAGGTTGGTGAACACATCCATGTGCTGGGAGGGCGGCACACCAGGAGAGGGTACAGAAGCTCTGTACCTCCTGCTCCAGTGCCTTGCCCTATGTATACCTTCGATTTATTTGGCTGTTCCTGAGTTAAATCCTTTATAACATAACTGTAAGTGTAGCACTTTCCTGAGTTCTGTGAGTGGTTCTAGTGAATTATCTAACCTGAGGGAGGGTCACCCAAATTTATAGTGGGTAGGCAGAAGTGCAAGTAACCTTGGGACCCCATTTGTAGCTGACGTTGGAAGTGGGAGTACTCTTGTGGAACTGAGTCTTTAACTTGTAGGGTCTGCACTAACACCAAGCAGTTAGTGTCAGAACCGAACTGAATTATTGGACACCTAGTCAGTGTCAGAGAGTTGGTGTTGGAACACCACATTTGGTGTCAGAAAAAAATACACATTTGAAAACCACACAGTATTCTTGGGGAAAAAAAATTCTGAACCTGTATCTGAGCAAATCTGGAGACCTAAGTACCATAAAAGGAAACACACACGGAGATAAAGAAGCCTATTAAGCAACACAAAGATGCAGATAAAAGCAATTTAAGAGATATATCAACCAAAATGCAACATATGGGCCTAACTTGGATCTGGTTAGAGGAAACCACTGTAAAAGGGCATTCGTGGTATAACATGGGAAATTTGAACACTGCCTGGATATTAAATAATATTAAGGAATTATTGTTTATTTTTAAGTGTAAATAGTATTATGATTATGGATTTTTTCCTTCTCTATTAGCAATACCTATGGGATTTGTTTTAAAATAACACAGGAAGTATAAATTTTAAAAAAGACTGGCCATGTGTTTAATAATTTTAAAAACTGGATGGTGGGCACATGAGAATTAATTATTCAAGTCTCTTTTTGGAATGTTTGAAAATTTCCATAGTTAAAAGTTTTTTTAAAGAACACAAAGGGAAATATAAATGAGAAATTATTCAACTTTCCAACAGCCAATGAAATCCAAAGACAACTGGTTCAGAGTATAGAAAAAATTTCATCTATAAACAAATACAGATATAAGCAAAGAAGGAGAAAATGGGGGGGTAGGGTGTGAGAAAAAGGAATGTGACAGAAAAGTAAATAAATAAGAGCATACGAGTACACAGATTTCCCAGTTGGACATTCTTTACCTTAAGCCATTGAACATACCTGTAGCTCCTGGGCAGTCTGTTCTACTTTCAATTCTAATGCCTTATAACTTTCAAAAAGAGCATCCTTCTCTGTTTTAAGCTTTTCATTTTCTTCAATCAGTTTCTGGTCCTGTTTAATTTTTGCCAGGCTGACATTAGACCCTAAATTAAAGTCACCAACAGCCAAACTTTCCCTATTAAAAACAAATTCACTCATTTTAAAAAACAAACCATATAAGGCTGACAGAGATCACAAATCAAAACTAAATTATCTTGAGCTTTCTATACCATATCTTAAAGTTAATTTTGGAAACTAAAACCTTTACCTAGTTCAACATTTAAAAAGAACTTAATGCAAACGAGATTTTATAACTAAAGTTAATACTTCAAAAACAATGCCTCCAATTCTTGAAGAAAATATATTCCAACTTCCTTATAACACTATCAACTCTAGAGAACAAAGTAAAAAGCATTTCTGTATCAGTTTCTTCCAATCCCTCCTCCCCATGACCCCCCACCCTATTTGACAGTTTAGTTCCTAAAGCACTGATGAGATCCCACCAAATAGCTACTTCATACAAGATACAGCATCAAGGCTTGGGTTATAATACAGAATAATGTTTTAGCATGTATAAATATCAAATCTGGCTTTTTGCTTTAAGTTGATAATTTAAAATGATCTAAAAAGTTAATTTCTTTTGGAATAATCAAATTTCATCACATTTTCACAGGAAGAAGAAAAGATGCTATTCTCTTTTGTTAAAAAAGAAAAGGCAATTCCCTAAAACTTATTAAAATTTTCTTAAAACCAGAGGAAAAACTTCAAATATAATTTGAAATTCTGGCTTTGCCTGAATAACTCAGATTTAGGGACAGATTTTTATTTTTGACAAATGTATTCAAAAGAGTTGGCATGAAAAGTTAGTATGTGAACTAAACGATTCAGGAATGACTTTTCTTTCAAAATGGCTTTTAATGAAAATATTCTGCCAAAGCAGAGATGAATACATGTTTGAGAAAAATAGAAAATAATCAGTATCATCCTCAAAATCACTGACATAGTTAAGGATTGCAACAGCATAAGCCTTAACTTCTATTCCACTATGACAAGGGTCTCTACCATGAATTAGAAATTAGTTAAAACTAAAATCCCCACCACATTCTTACTTTGGAAATGTCACATGATTTCCTGTATCATTTTCATTCTTCAAGTCAAGAGCCAGCCTCCCACTTAAGCGCCCCTTTGGTCTGCTGAAAGTTGACTGATTTGATCTATGTCCCCACAAGGGAATAGGGCTTTTGAGGTTCCTGAGAGCAAACTGACCAGGATCCGATTTTTTTTCCTCACAGACGTTAGTGCTGGAAGTGAGTTTGCATTTTTCTGCAAATCCTTTCTTAGCCACCTCTTCCCCTATATCCACACTGCCATACTCAGCCTGAGCAATAACTGTTCCATCTTGATAGGTTGCTTTTATTCTCATTTTTATTTCCTTTTCAAAAATCAAGCTCCCCAAAAAGGTTCTGCCCTAAGAAAGACAGGAAAGAAGACATAAACCAGCTATATCAACATGTTTCTCCCCACTTATTTTGTTTCTACCCATTCTTTTCCAAGCATCATATTTCTTCATTCTATATGTAAGTAGTCTTACCTTGTTGTTGGCTATATGCAAATATACTTCTGCGTGTGTATGACTGTATTCTGATTACACACTTGCTAAAATCTTCCTTTTCAGAATAGAGCTAATATTTTATAGGCAGCCATATTCATAAATTTTAAAATATATACTAATTAAATATCCTAGAATAATTTTTTTAAACCCAGCAGATTGTGTTGACTATTTTGGCCCCAACTAAACGTAATGGCATCCTGAGGAGCAAAAGCCCATAAAAATGAATTTCTGGTATCTAGAAAAGGTACTCAATTTCAAGAAAACTTAAAAAATAGTTTTAAGGCAAAGTCAGGTACTCTAGTTTTAAAGACAGATAAGAATAGGAGCAAAAAAAAAAAATAGAAACTCAAAGCACAAAATATCAACAAGGTTTTTAACAACCAACAAATTGAAATTATGAAACGTTGAGATGTTAGAAATTCCTATATTCAAAATCCCCTTAAATAGACTTTTAAGGGGGCCACACCTATAGAACTGGTATATGAGAAGCCACATAGGAAATTAGGTGCTTGCTAACTTTTAATTGTTGATTACCCATCCATAGAACTGAGCACAGATATACCTAAAATATATCTGGGATTGGATGATATCTTCAGACTTAATTTTATTAAGAACTTGTCTACTCCTCCAGAAAGCTGTAATTCCTAATTACTTTGATATGATCTAATTATTCTTCCCAAATTTCTCTAGGTTCTTTTCCTGATTTTCAGCTATGCATACTATAAGGGAAATTACTCATTTTTCAGAATATATAATGCATAAACTTAAAACATAAAATGGTTGAGTACTGCTCAAATTCACTGGTTCACATCTTCCTTGAAATAAGACATAATTAATCTGATGAATCACATCTCTCTTAAAGTGAGGAACTTTATTCTTAGCTATATCCCCATTAGATAAATATGAAAAACAATATAGTTCATACAAATAAAGCAAATCAAATAGGAAATCATACCAATAATAATCAGAGAAACAAGTATGTAAAGACCAAACTAAAAACCAGAAAATACAAGGTGGCCTCATTTTAATACAAGAAAAAAGAAAAAAAAGTCAAAGTCCAAGAAACGAAATAATATTAGCAGGAACTAACTATTTTATATGTTTTTTTTTTTTTTTTTTTTTTTTTTTTTTTTTTAGCTATATAGCAGTATAGAGGGTAGAAGTAGGACCTATGTAAGAGTTCTTATCTTTTTTGTGTCATGGGCTCCTTTATCAGTCTGGTGAAATCTTTGGACTCAAAAAAAAAAAGAAAACAAAACCAATCTTTGGACTCCTTCTCAGAATGTTTTTAAATGCATAACATAAGATTACAAAGAAAGTTATTTCATTGTGATACAATTTAATACCAGGTTAAGAACCCCCTGGCCTAGAAGAATGCATCTCAACAGGCAGAGAAGGAAATTCAAAATATATAAGCTCAAGGATCACCAACTATCACTACCAAAAACAAAGAAAAAAGAAAAAAGAATTTTTTTAACCCACAAAGCAAAATAACAAAGTACTTTAGGTTAACAAAAACATAGGTTTTATAAATTTTTCAAAGCATAAAATTTAGAAATACACACATTATATTGAGAGGCTTGAATTCACAAAGAATACTAATATAAACAGCAAATATAGTCCAGAATTCATTACCAATCAAAGGGGATTGACAAAGCCAACAGACAAAGCCAACAAACTCAAATGTAATTCATTGAACTGTATCACATTAAGACTTTAATCAATCAGATATAGTTTTTTGGTTAACCTTTCATACAAAAACCCTTGGCTTCAACCCTTATTGTCAAAAATCTATCTAAAATTGAATAACAACTTCTACCCCTAAGTAATGTTTGAAAATTACCACTGGAATATGAGGAATTATCAATACTTGAAGAAACTCTGTCTTCAGGCAACATATGAATTCAAATGGAAAAAATCTACTTTCTACAAAAGTTCCAATTACCTAAAGCTGAATGTTCTAAAGGTCCACTACTCCTTGCTTAGAATTTTTAATGCAGAAATCTGATTTTTAGACTTCTCTCTGAAGTCAAATTCCTTTTAGTTATGGTCACCAATCACAATCAATATAAAGTTATTCAATCAGATTCTCCCTGAATCATATATAGTCACAAAGATAGAACACTGAAATTCAAACAAAATCTGTGTTCTCCTCAGTTGTAACTAACAAAAAGAATGACAGGGTAGAGATGATACATGGATGTTTTAATACTACACTTTAAACATATATGCTATGTATTCTTTTGTAAATGTCAAACATTTAATTTTTATCATGAGAAATGTGTTATATTTTCTGCTAACTCTTGTGAACTGGAGAGAGACACACATGTACTTTTAAAACATATTTAGGTACTTAAAAGGCATAAAACTTAACTTCTTAAATAAATCTGGTCATTGGTGTAGAACATAGAGCTATCAATCATTAAAAACAGATTGATGTCACTTCCCCAAGATATATTCCATTCTGTTTTCCAAACTGGTGAGCTTTATTCAGAACTTGCTTTCTAATTTATTCTACCTAATCTTGTCTGTATATATTAGAAAATAAGCTAAAAGGCCTTGAAATTGTTAAACACAAATTCCAATCTCTAGTTTTCATTCCCCTATTCTACATATAATTTTTAAAGAAAGGCACATAAGAACAGTAATTTAATCCTCGTTTGATCTTCACCAATTTGTAACCACCGTTCTGAATATCAATTACAACCATGCTATAGCATGGGTGTGAAACTTTGGTTAAATAATGTGCTGAAGAAATTTCAGTGCCCAGGACATCTTCTGGAAGTGTGCGGGATTTTCGTTTGTTTTTATTTTTACTGAATCCCTACTATTCATCCATTTACTCAAATGCTAAATAAACTGGATGTTCATCTAATATCTAATATCTACAAGGCACAGAAAAATGAATATTTGTTTCTACCAAGACAGTCTTGTCTCTACAGAACTCATGAGCCTGCGGGGAAGAAAAAAATCACAACTCTACATGCTTTATATACTGAGTGACTAGAAAAGCTGCAAGGGAATGGATGGTGGGTATTAGCAAAGACTTCACATAGGAGATTACATGTGAGCCTTGAGCTGAGAATTAACAACTAAACGCCAGCTTTCTAAGCAGAGATATTCATGAATTACTACTTTTTCCAGGAAACATTCAGTTTGCCAATTAGCTCAACTCTAATCAATGATCTTTTTACTATATACAAGCATTTGTATATAGTACACCTATAAAGAATCTATGAAGTATACAAAAATATTCTCAATTGAAGTTTTTTCCTTCAGTTCCAAAACTAACTTTTTTCCCCTTGATTCTTGTTTGTTTCAATCAACATAAATCTGTGTATCATCTCACTATGAAAATAGCAGTGGACTTGAGTTCTAGCCCTAGTTTTTCCCTAATTAGCTTTATGACTTTAAATAAGTCATTTAATTATTCTAGACCACAATCTCCTTACCTGTAAAATAAGGTGAAAACAGATAAATTCAAAGGTCTGTAAATTTAAGATTCTAGGGTTCTAGGCATGCAGGAAATTCAAAACAAGCCTCTACCATGGTCAAAGTGTTTATGGTAAAGAAGAAAGTAATAAACTTTAGATTTTAAACCAAAAACTGAAATTTTACAGTAATATCTACACTTTATGTTTATGAAGTCTGGGGTTTTATATACAGAAATGCTTCTTATAAGGAACTATAGTGCTGACAAAACTGTACCCAACACACCTACAAGATTCTCAAAACAATCAATAAAGAGGCAAATACAATGTTTCTGAATCCCTACTATTCATGCATTTACTCAAATGCTAAATAAACTGGATACTCAACACCTAAATTGTAATTTAGGTTTTCTTAAAATTGTTCCAAATTTTAATCACTATGTCTTGTAATACTGATTAAACCATTTTTCACATAAGCCACCTGAGCTGCTAAAATAAAACAATTACAAACCTGATTACTTTGCAATGTAATATCCCTCACCAGCACTACCACTCACCAAAAGAACCATCATTATTACACAGAAGATTTAAAAAGAGGTACAACTTCTATAAGACTACTTTTGAAATTACCAGATGTCTTCCAGAATTAGGTTAGTAATCCAAAATTCAATGGAAGTGAATATAAACTAGAATACAGATTAGCAGAACATCACTGCCAATTACTACATCAAGCAGTATGAGCCTCTGTCAAAATGATAAAATCTGATTAATTATGACCCCACCAATTTCAAATGTGTTATATTTATGGCCAAGGCTAGATTAAAGGTCACTTTTATTTAATAAGTACTTTCTCAAAAACAAACAATAACAGAATAACTGTATTCATTATTTTCTCCATCATACAAGACTGTCCTTTTCATCTTTTACATCAGAAAAAACTATTTACATTTATTCTATATATACATATCACTCTTATCTGTTCATCAAGAATGTTTACCTAGCAAAGATGAGCATCAGTATATTATATAATTGCTTTTGAATTATTTTAAATTCATATTTTTCACAAATTTGTACAGACTTTTATGTTAAACAAAGTTAGTGAGATGTAACTACACTTATATTTTGTTTCAAGTACATAGTTATACTTTCATTAACAAAAATATTTAAAATCTGACTTGCCTGATCAAACTGATTAACTTCTTGACCAGAAGGAATTTGTAGCCCCCAAAGTCTATACTTCTTGGCAACACTAGAAAATTGCAGCTCCAAAGGAATTTCAACTATATCAGACCGATTTAGAATTTCAGTATTTCCATAGTCAATGTACCTCACCAGACACTGGAAAAAAAAAGACATAAATACCAATACTGAACCTAGATTAAACATCTCCAAAGGAATCACCAATTTGCCTTCTGTTAATTACCTGTATATCAAGATAGCATTTTACCTCAAATTGACAAAACGCATTCAGAATCCAATCTGTAGTAATATCCTCAAAATAAAGAAAATCCATAGTCCATGAAATTATAGTGATCTCTATACTTCGTACTAGTGAAATCCCAACAGCACCTTTTCTCAGTCTGGTTTTTTAAACAATTGGTATTTTAAATAAACATGAACCTAGGAGGCTTATGGGCCTCTCCTATCTCTCCTAATGTTAAAATCAATCAACATTCTTAAGTTGGAAACAATAAAATCTGAAAAGAAAGGCAAAGTTATCAAACTAGCTTTGATAAAATTAATTCCACTCCAGCTAGATCTTGGAAACTAATCAAATTCACCCTTACCTCCAGCTCTGTATCTGTTTAAAAGATTAAAAAAGAAAAATAGTTTATTACAAGGTCAAATGTCATGTTGCCCCTTAATTTAAAAAGTTAAAGCCAACACAAAAGCAAATGCAAAATATCATCTCCAGTTAAATTATGGGGAAAAGGTCTATTACAAAGGTCTATTCCACTAAGATAAAACCATTACCTATGACAGTAATAAATAATTAGTTTAAAAAAAAAAAAGCTATTCAGCACATTAATCAAATTGTTTCATCCCTCACCTTACTATGCCAAAAAAATTTTACAAAACACATGTAACATATTTTAAGTCCAGAAAGCAGACATAGGAAAAACACTAAAGGCAACTCTACAGCGATGCTTTTATACAGCCTGCAATGTGCAATGGCCATCAAACAGCTATTCAGAATCCCATCTCCCCAAATCCCCTTAAAAAATCTTCCAATGTTAAAAAATTCACAATGTAAAAAATAAAATGGCTTAACACAAAGAAAATTCATCACATCTAACCCAGGCATGAGAGAGTAGCAAGTCAATCTTATTAACAATAACTCACATCAATTATTAACAATACTCACATCAACTAAGTAAAAGATACACCTAACTTCAGGATCAATCAAATGAGTTTTCCTACTCATCAATCATAATAGAATGAACTTGTCAAAGTTACTCATGAGCAAGAACCAAACTTAATAATTAAGAAATAAGGTACAAAGAACCAACTAGTCATCAAAAATAATCTACAAATTATATAATCAATTTTTGGACAATCTTGAGTGATTACATAAAAATTTAAATTCAGAGGACTATTCCTGAATCTGATCTGTTTTTAAGCAGTTAATTTCTTTTGTGTTCATTAGGGGGAAAAAGTATGTTTAATCAATTTACAAGTTCATCGAACCACATCTTATTACAACTATGAATAAGCAACGAAGAACTAAATAAGCATCAAATTTTGAACCAAAATAAATGTTCCTCAAAGCAAAAAACTGAACACTTATTTCCTGCCTTTTCATCGCTGATGATTTTCAGTACTTTGCATCTGTACCAACATTTATCTTCAGAAAATAATCCACCATAAATCTACAAAGAGAAAAAGAAAGCAAAATTATACGGCATTTTAATGAAGTAAAGGATGTTAAGTAGATCAGAATAAAGGTTAGCATTTATTAACCACTTACTATGTATCAATAAGCACTTTATATATAAATTATTTAATTCTCACAACAACCCTATCAGCTGAGTACTCTGTTTATGCCAGTATGTACCCAAAGTCATAAACTAGTAAGCAGCAGAACCAAGATTCAAACTTCTGACTTCAAAGTCCATTATGCTATTCCGCCTCTCCAACAAAAAGGGAGGAGAAGGTATAAAAAACAGAAAACTCAAATAAAAAAAAAAGTCACAAACATCAAAGACTTAAAATCATAGTGAAGACATAACTGGTACAATCAATTGTTTTTAAACATAAACAAGCCAAGTACATGCCAATTAAGTCTAATTCTCAACCATGGTGTTATCCTTTTTTTTAAAAAACACAGGGTCTCGCTCTGTCACCCAGGCTGGAGTACAGTGGCATGATCATAGCTCACTGCAGCCTTGAACTCCTGGGCTTCAAGGGATCCCCTGCCTCAGCCTCCCGAGTAGCTGGGACTACAGGTGTGTGCCACCACACCCAACTAGGTTTTTTTGGGTTTTTTTAACTTTTTGTAGAGATGGGGTCTCATTATGTTGCCCAGGCTGGTCGTGAACTTTTGGCCTCAAGCGATCCTCCCACTTCAGCCTCCCAAAATGCTGGGATTACAGGCGTGAGCCACTGCAACCAGCCTGATTTTATACTTTTTCTTTATATATAAGGGTCATTGGTTTTTAAGTGGATAAAATTAAATTAGATAATATCCTTAATACTGAACTTTCACTTATTTTAAATTTATATTTTAGTTTAATGACGTTTAATAAAACAGCAAAGAAAAATTTACATACTTTCAATCACTTTCTCAGCCTCAGCACTACTGACATTTGGGACTGGACAAGTCTTTGTTTGGGGGCAGAGGGGGAGGATGTCCTCTGTCCTGTGCATTGTAAGATGTTTACTAGCATCTCCCCTGGCATCTACCCACTAGATGCCCAGTAGCACCACTTCTAGTTGTAACAACCAAAAATGTCTCCAAACGTTGCCAAATGTCTCCTGGGGATGGGAGTGGGGCGGATACAAAATCACTCCAGGTTGATAACCACTTTAAATCATACATTCTCACTTGGGGCAATATCACCCCTAAGGAGATGAAAAGTGGTTCTTGTGGGGAGGAAAGAATCTTAGATATTACAATGGTTTGTAGCTCTCCAAAGTTCAACTCTATCTGACAACATAGATAGATATACAGAATATCTGTGGTATTAAAATATCTTGAGGGGAGAAAGCCCATTAGGAAAAAAACAAGGCTAAAAATGCTCCTTAAGAAGGAATAATGAAAAAAAGTTTGAGGAACACTACATTAGATGATGGAGTATAAAATTAATTTAAAATGTATCACTGAACTAGGACCAATTTACAGATTTATTTTAAAGCAAAAATAATATACAAGATGAAACCTAAAAACCGTCAATTCACCAAAATGACAAAGCACAAATAAATTCAGAGGCACAAATGAATAGCTAACAAATCAAATGCTACAAAGGGTAGGTGTGTTCAATTAGTATTTAACTCTAGTTCCCTCAGCTAACATTCAACAACTGGAAGGCAGAAGAGAGCACTAATGGCATGGTACCCTCTCCCAACCATCTTATTTTTTAGTAAGCAAACAGGGTTAGAATAGCAAAAACAACTGATAAACAACAGTTCTATTCAATTTCAAACTCTGCAAAAGATCACATTATCTTTAATTAAGGCTTTGTAATAATATAACAATATGATTAACAATTTGGTATAAGGTAAGGGACAGAAATGCAATGGTTTATTGCAACCCAGTTGAGGTAGGGTTGGGGATATTTGTATCCAGGAATAGAGCTGGGACCCAAACAAGCTGAGGAATCTGAAGTTCTTGGCTCTGCTAGTGTGAATAATCACAATTACCACCATAGCATACAAGTCTATCCCAAATAGACTTATTTGTCTTTAGAACATAGTCAGAACTATACATTCACTCCCAATGTGCCTGGGCCCAATCTTCTCCTCGCAGAACTCCACTATTCATGGCCTATGACCTGCTTACATGGTGAGAGGGAGAGAACCACTTGGACCACTAAAGAAAATTTACAAAGTATAATCCATTTATGAAAAATCAGAGGTGACTAAGTAATTTATAATCAGATACCTATTATTGGTGCTAGTTTAAATTTTTGATAATGTAAGTAATTTATTTCATATTCAACAGAGGAAAAGAAAGTATGTCTTAATCAATGAATAACAATATTAAACACAGTCATAGACTATAGAGAGGCCTAAAAAAAAACCTAAAAACTTTACAAATTGCATTACCTCATCCATTTGACACTTACCTCCATCCAAGCTACATTCCTTCCTCCCTTCTAAATTTTTCTTATACATTTTTATATGGATTTTCATTATTTTAAAACAAAACCAACAAAGGTATATCAAAAGAGGTAAAGAGTAAGACTTCCTTCTCACCACTCTCCAATACGGGCTACCAGAAAATAATTTTACATTTACACTAATTCCACATGTAAGTACACTAACATATACGTTTACGTTTTGTTTTTTATTTAGTCATATGGGCTCATTTTATATACACTATTCTGCACCTTATTCCTTAACAGAATACAGAGATCTACCTATGTGAAAGTCTGTTTGAGCAGCTATAACAAAACACCTTAGACTCGGTGTCCTATAAACAATTTGTCTGTCATAGGTCTGGAGTCTGGGAAGCACAAGATCAATGCTCCAGCAGACTTGGTGTCTGATGAGGGCCTGTTCCTTACAGATGGTGCCTTCTTGCTTCTTCACGTGTCCTCACATGGTGGAAGGAACAAACAAGCTCCCTGGGGCCTCTTTTATTTGAGGCCTCTTTTTATAAAGGCACAAATCCCATTCATAAGGGCTCCACTTTCATAACCTAATCACCTCCCAAAAGTGCCACCTCTTAATACCATCACCTTAGGAGTTAGGGTTGCAACATGTGAATTTTGGGGGAACACAAACATTCAAACCATAGCAACCTCCTCCCTCATTTAAATAACCAGAGCCTGGAGCAAGTTAAGGCAATCTAGGCACCCAGGGCACAAAACTTGTGGATGTATTCACTCTCAGGTACCAACCCTGCACTTACTTAAGTGTAAAGGGGAGTGCCTCTTTAAATTCTGGATTTGCCTCACCCTACTACCAACCCTCAAAAATGATTACTGAGTATTCCAAAATAATGATCTACCACAATTCGTTAATTTTTCCAATACAGGGTAACAGCTAAGGAGGCGGGTTCTGTGGGTTTTAATACTTGATCAACCATTAACTAGCTAGTGACTTTCATAAAGTTATCCTGGCTGTGCCTCAATTTCCAAAAAAACTATAAAATAATAACAACACTTGCTTCATAGAGTTACTATGAGGATTAAAGTAGTACATGCAGAGTGCTTAGAATACTGTCTCACAAAGGAAGTAAATGCTAACTGTTAGTATTACTACTACTATTGTAACATATTGAAAGACACTGAATTAACCTCCAGTTTTGCCTATTACAAATAATGCTGCAATAAATATCTTTGTACAAACATGTTTGTGTACTTATAGAAATGTCCAAAGGGTAAATTCCTGGCAGAGAAACTGATGCATCCAAAAGTACAGGTATCTATTATTTTGAAAAAGATAGTTAATACACATATATGGTCACTTCATTTAAAACAAAGATGCCAATACAATTCAGTAAAGGAAAGATGGTCTTTTCAATAGTGCTGGCATAATTGGACATGTGCATGGACAAAAACTAAATTTGATCTCTACCTCTCATCATAACCATAAAATTTACTGGAGATAACCACCATCCTAAATGCAAAAGGTAAAAGCTTCTAGAGAAACACACATAAACATAGACACACACAAGAACATATCTATGATCTTGGGGTAAGTAAAAAGGTTTTAAATAGGAAACAGAAAGCATATCCATAAAAAGAAAAAATTAATAGACTTCAAATGATATCAATAAAGTGAGTAGATAAGCCACAGACTAAGAGAAGACATTAGCAATACATATGTAAGACTCATATCAAGAACACATATAGAACTCCTAAAAATCAATCAAGACAAATAACCTAATTTAGAAATGGAAAAAATATTTGAATAGACACATCACAAAAGAAAATATCCAAATGGCTAATAATGTTAAAACATGCTGAACCTCAGCAGACCAACAATACATGCAATGGGTTGGTGAGAACATGGAAAAACTAGAACTTTCATAAATTGCTGTTAAGAATGTAAACTGGTTCAACACTTTTACAAAACTCATATGATTCCTCATATAAGTGGAATCATACAGTATTTGTCATTTTGTGACTGGCTTATTTCATTTAGCATAATGTTCTCAAGATTTATACATGTTGTAGAATTTCTTTCCTTTTTAAGGCTGAATAATATTCTTTTAAGTATTTTTGAATGAATAAATTTACTATGACAGTTTATACACATTCTAAAAATCTGCCTCTTCCATTCAAATATACCAAAAATTCCAAAACTATAAACTCTAAGACATAGGAAAGCTAACAGGAGGGAGGAAATAAGTATATTCAAGAATATGGCTCACCTTCTTTGGGTCAAGATTACCAAAAACTGAATTTGCAAGGGGACAAACTTCAGACAGTGAACAACCAATCTTCATGATATCCTTATTTCTATTGATATTCTAGAAAGAAGAGATATAAGATTTCATAAAATATTTTTAACAGTGGTATACACTTGAGGGTTTTACTAAGCATGACACTTAAAAGATTTTAGACATTTGAAATTAAATCACATTCCTATATCAGTATTTTTTTCATAATTGAAATAAGTTATTTATAAGAAATGAGACTAGGTTACAGAAAGAGTTTACTTCCCAATGAGTTCAAATTACTTGGAATTCAAACAAGACACCAAATATTATTAAATCATATGGACAGAATTCCTTAAAGACCTGCTGATTCCATCTTTAATAAAAGATGATCCTGGAACATCTCATGATGCCAGAAAGTAAAGATGTACTCAAAAAAAGCCAAGTACAATGGCATACACCTATAGTCCCAGCTACTCAGGAGGCTGAAGCCAGAGAAACACTTGAGCCCAGGAGTTCAAGGCTACAGTGAGCTATGATCGTGTCACTGCACTCCAGCCTGGGAGACAAGCAAGACTCCATGTCTAAAAAAAGAAAGAAGTGTTCAAAAAAGAATGGGATGTGTTTAAGGACAAGTAGCCAACTTTGTTCTTTGGCCAACTTTGTCCCAATGGCCAAAGTTGAATAATTTAAATAACACACTAAATAATGACAGCATTGGATTTTAAGCTATGGAATAAATATCCATGAGTCTATATTAATATAAATAAGTAAGTGAATGAATAAATGGCAGAGAAGAGACAGCTCTTACTTATAGAAGAATTCCAATTAATAAATGTAGAAGGAATGAGCAGAACACAAAATCATCATTAGGCAAGCACTATAGTAATAAATAATAAAATTCATGTGTGAAAAGTTGAGGAAAAACAAGATTAGACTGCCTCATATGTCTCCTCCTAAAACATTTATTAATTACAAAAGAAAAAATAGTAATTTTACAGTGAAAAAAAACCCAGAAGTTGCCAACTTAACCAAGTGGATCAAGGTTAACATCATCGATAATAAGATATATCACATCATGAACCCCCAATATGATATGCTGAGAAGCACACAGTATCACTTCTGTGGTATTTTTGCCAATCTATGAGAAATCATCAAACAAACCCAAATTAAGGGATACTCTAAAAAATAACTGACTAGTACTCATCAAAAGTGTCAAAAGTCATGAAATACAAAAAAAAATTAAGAAACTATCAAAGGTTAAAGGAGACTAAGAATACTCAATTAAATATAATGTGGGATCCTGAATTGGATCCTGGAACACAGAAAAGACAAAAAAACTGTTAAACTTTGAATAAGGGCCGTAGTTCAGTTAACAGCATTGTACCAATGTTAATCTCCCAGCTTTGATAATTATACCACATGTATAGCATAATTATGTATGTAATTATGTAACAATTATATAGAAATTTAACACTTATGTTACATGTTAGCATTAAGGGAAGTTGAGTGAAGAGTATAGACAAAGCCTGCAACCTTCCTGTAAGTTCAAAGTTTTTTCAAAATAAAAAGTTAATATACATATATATATATCCTAAAGAAATATACCAACAAAATATTCAGTAAGGCCAGAGAGAACATGATTATCCGTGATGACTGAAAAGAAACTCTGAAAGAGCAGTTCCAAGGGCATCATGATGAATAACAACGTCACTGTATAGAAAAAACAGGAACTGAATTTACACTGACCCCAAGACACATCAGAAGCAGCCTTTGTGACTAACCCCTAGAATCAGTGCTCTTAGTAAAGTTCATAATACATCAAAATATTCCCCATAATTATACTTTGTCACTATATGGACTAAAACAAATGGAAGCTCTTTGTTTCAAAGAAAGAAACAGGTGAAGTCAAATACTTCAGATTCCTCCAGCTGCCACTCATCCCCCTGGGCATACCAATAACTCTGAAGTGCTCTCTTGTAAGTGGCTTATATGGCAGAAATCCAAGCAGCGGAAAAAGAGAATATACGTGAACAGATCTTCATCCTGACTTGCCTCCACATATTTCTAAATCTCTATTTACTCTTCCCCACACCTACATCCCACCCTATCTCCAACCAAATTTTATAATTTGCTTCTTGAAATAATCATTACATTCACTAGTATATCATTAGAAATTTTAATTTTTAATCTTTCCATGCATTACAGGCATGTTTCCTAACCTTTTAAAATGTGTTTAAATTTCTACAGGGGCCTCAATTTCATGACTGAAATCAGAAGTTGGCAAATTACACCCACCTGTTTTAGTAATTAAAATTTACTGGACCACAGCTACACACATTCATTCACGTATCATACGTGGCTGCTTTTGCACTACAACAGCAGAGTTGGCAGAGTTGAATAGTTGCAACAGAGAGCATATGGCCCACAAACAGTTATCAGTATTTACTATCTGATCCTTTACAGAAAAAGTTTGCTGACACTCGGTTTAAATTATAGCTCCAAATTCAGTCAACAGCTTCACAAATAAGATCAACAAATCAAAGTCCACAGTGGCAGTAACGAATACAATAGCCAATATCCACTTGAAATGTGACCAGTCTGATTTGAGATATGATGTAAATCTAATACCCTGAATTTCAAAGACTTAATATTAAAAAAGAAAAAGAAAATACTCTGTTCATATTTTTATGCTGATTACATTTTTAAACAATATTTTGGATATACTGGGTTAAGTAAAATATATTAAAATTAATTTCGCCTATTCTTTTTACTTTCTTCAACGTGGCTGCTAAAAATACTTAAAAATTACTTATGTGGCTCACGTATTTCTACTGGACAGTACTGGTCTAGAAAACATCTTTAAGCTAATAAATGATGTTCCTATACAATGATAAATTTTATCCAACCTGGACACTGTTGAGAGTAATACAGGTGCTATTAATAAAATGGACATAGAACCAGAACGTGTGGTCATCCTTTAGAGAATGCGCATAAGTAGAATTACAAATTTACTTCAAGTTTTCTATAATATCACCCTTGTACAATACATTTTCTATATGCAGTCATGTGCCACATTACAATGTTTTGGTCAGACTGCATATCCAACAGTGGTCCCATAAGATTATATTGGAGCTGAAAAATTCCTCTTGCCTGGTGATGACATAGCCATCATAACATCCTAGCACAACACAGTACTCACGTGTTTTGATGCTGGTGTAAACAAACCAACTGTGCTACCAGTTGTTTAAAAGTATAGGATACACAATTATGTACATTACGTAATACTTAATGATACAAAACTATATTACTGTATTTACTGTACTTTTATCCTTAGCGTACTCCTACTTATTTAAAAAATTTAATTGTAAAACAGCCTCAGGCAAGTGCTTCAGGAGGTATTCCAGAAGAAGGGATTGTTATCATAGATGACAGCTCCAAGTGTGTTACTGCCCCTGAGGACCTTCCAATGGGACAAGATGTGGAGATGGAAAACTGATATTGATGATCCTGACTCTGGGTAGGCCTAGGCTAATGTTTGTATTTGTGTCTCAGTCTTTAAAAAAAAGTTTCAAAAGTAAAAAAATTAAAATTTTTTAAAAAAGAAAAAAGTTTATAGAATAAGGATATAAAGAGAGAAAATATTTTTGTACAGCTGTACAATGTGGTTATGTTTTAAGCTGAGTTACTACGCACGAGTCAAAAAGTTAAAATAATTTAAAAGTTTATAAAGTAAAGAAGCTACAGTAAGGTTAATTTACTATTGAAGTAAAAAATTTTTAATAGATTTGGTGTAACCTAAAATGTACAGTGTTTATAAAGTCTACAGTAGAACACAGTAATGTCCTAGGCCTTCATTCACCACACACTCAGTGACTCACCCAGAGCAAATTCCATGCCTGCAAGCTCCACTCACGGTAAGCATCCTATAAAGGTGTACCATTTTTTATCTTTTACACTGTATTTTCCCTGTAACTTTTCTGTTTAGATATATTTAGATACACAAATACTTACCAGTGTGTTGTAACTGCCTACAGTATTCAACCCGGTAACATGCTGCACAGGTTTTATAGCCTAGGAGCAATAGGCTATTGCATACATCCTAGGTATATAGTAGGCTATACCATCTCAGTTTGTGTAAGTACACTTTACAGTGTTCACCCAAAGACAAAATCGCCTAACGATGCATTTCTCAGAGTGCATCTCCGTCATCAAGCAAAGCATGACTGTGTATTTTAGAACTTTTGGTTAATCATATTCTTCTATAACTTTTTTCTCATAATTTTTTTTTATTTGAGACAGGGTCTTGCTCTGTTGCCTGGGCTAGATAGAGTACAGTGGCATCATCAGAGCTCACCACAACCTCAAAATCCTGGGTTCAAGTGATCCTCCTGCCTTAGCCTCCCGAGGAGCTGGGACTACAGGTGCACACCACCATACCCAGATAACTTTTCTATTTTTTGTAGAGACAGGGTCTTGCTATGTTGCTCAGGCTGGTTGCAAACTCCTGGTCTCAAGTGATCCTCCTTCCTCAGCCTCCCAAAGTGCTAGGATTACAGCCGTGAGCCACTGGGCCTGGCCTCATAAATTCCTGTATTTCTCACATTGCCAATTCGCCCTACTCCCACAAAAAAGAATTCCAGTGCTATACGAAGTATAGAGAAATGTAATTCCCTTCCTTCCCATATCATGTATAGTTCAAAAAAATAAAAAATTAGTGGGTAATTGTGTTCATTAGAGGTATTCACCTTCTTAAATTCTGGAACACAAGTACACTGGTTCTTTGCTTTGTATTTAAAATTGAATACACTTATCTGACTTGCAGTTTTCCAATAGAAAAGTAGAAATGTTTCATTAGTGCTTCCAACTTTGTAATGAGAAAAATATATTTCAAATTCAAATTTAAGCCATCAGAAAAAATGACTTAAGATTTTAACACTTACCATTTTTTAAGAAACAATCTTATAAAAGACCCCTAGATGGGGCTGTAACTTCACAGATACAAGCTCTCAGAATCGTCAGAATTTATGCAGCCTAGAATGCTGGCATTAAATTGAGCGTAATCCTGAAATCATTTTTAAATTTTTTAACTTGGTATATTATGAGCATACTACTCATAACTCAGGTAAAATCCCAGGTGTAGCCATTGTCTTGTAATAATGCCTTGTGCTAAATTATTCAATAAAAATTAGGCATTGAGAATGATAATGATAAATATATTTATTCCTGGGGTTTTGTTTTTTTTTTTTTTTTTTGGTTTTGGTGGGGAGGACCTAGGTTAGGGGAGGGTAGAGGAGGAGAGGCAATCAACCAGCCTGCTATTTACCTGGGCCCAAAATGTTACCGCATCTTCTACATGACTTCCAACCACATCTTCAACTAAAACCAAATCACAATGCAAAGAAAATTAGAAATTAATTGGCATCATTTAGCTCTACACCCAAAAATAATTTTTAGTGTCAGTACCTTTATTGTAATGTGTATCTTCATCCATTTGGACAATTCCTGAAAAACTAAAATAATTCAGTAACTTGAATTAGGTTATAATAATCCATCCACTAATAATGAATAAATACTAAACCACATAATGTTCAAATTCTCACAAATCTGTTTTGCCCTAAATGTAATTATCAAAATTAAAACTCTATATTAAAATCAACCTCAAAGATCTTCTTCAATAGTTAATTCTTTTGAGTATATTGTAGTATGCACTTTCATCATACATAATCTCTACCCCTTAAATTATCTCTTTAGCCAAACTTTTACAAATTTACACTGAAATGGAGAATTCGTGTATATTTTGATCAGTTACATAAATCAATACTTTGAATTTTGTGCAAATTCTTTCTTAAAAAAATTATTGTCCTCCCAAAACAAGAGTAACATTCTACAATGTAAACAAAGAGAAACACTGTAAGTACAGAACAAATGCTTCAGACTAGTAATCAATTTTATATAAAAAGCACAGTGGTTAGTACTTTTGAAGAAACCCCGGGATTAAAGACTGCAAAATAAATCAATTTTTCCCATTACTTCAAAAATAATTTTCATCACATAATATTATACTTTACCAACTGAAATATATTTCAAAAGAAATGTCTACTACTATATAATTTTATCCTTAATACACCAGAATATCGCACCTTCCATTCATAAATGTTGAAGGAAAATTAAAACATAGACTTTTTAAACACATTAACTGCCATGTGAGTTGTACTTAACTCACGCTAGTTTTGGGCCTGTGGCCTAGTGAAACCTATGTAACTCACACGTCTCTTTACCTTGGGAACTAGTTACTACATGAACTATTTTTCAAGTTGCATATAACTCACAAACAGAAAACAATAGAAAATAACAAATTTTTCATTAAATTAGAAAGAATCGCTTCGTTTTTGAAGTTTTTATTCTATTTTCGTAACAAAACACCAAGGCCCCAAGGAAATTTTTTTTTTCTAGTGTGGCAGTCTATGTGTTAAAGACCTTTAAAAACACTACCATACCAAAGTTTCAAATACTCTCTCAACTATGAAAAGGGAAAAGTTATTAAGTCTTCATCACAGAAAAACAAATTTCATAAAATTTCAAAACTTTATTCTTTTGTTACACCTCAAAATTTTTTTTCATATACCAAAAGCCTAGACTCCACCACTACACAATATATACATGCAACAGAATTTAACTTGTACCCCCAAATCTATTAAAATTTTAAAAAGGAAAGAAAAAAAGAAAAAAATTTTTTTTCAAATACATTAAGTGGCATCAAAACATCTTCAAAATGAGGATTCTTTAATACTGGTCAAAAAGTAATTTTTAAATTCAATTGACCAAAAAGTTGTAAAAACAAGTTGGAATTTGTTTAAGGAGATTATATATTTCTCTAGAAGACATTCTAAGACTTAAACTTAGTAAAAATGAAAATGTTTACTTTGGAAAGCCCGCCACACATTCCAAATAGCTACTGCAATAGTTTTAAGATCTTATTTTTAAATGACTTGCCCTGAAGATTACGAAGGAACCGATGCTGTACCCACTTTCTGCAAACTTGGATCACCAAATGGCACGACCAAATTCCACTTCAAGACGAGAATTTGTAAGAAGTAGGTAAAGGGAGCTCCTTGACACTTGCTTTATGGGGGATTTTGAAGTCTAAATGGCACAGAATTTGCAGGAAGGAGAGGAGAGAACTCCACCCCAGAACAGGCCTGGGCGTCTTCACCAAAATCACTCAGGCCTGAGTTAGCTGCAAGCCAGTTTTGCCTCCCGGCAGGTGGTGGGCGGCTCAAAGACGGCGGAAGGCCAGGAAACGGGCCTCATCCCAGGCTTGGAGACCTAAACGCAACCAGCAACGAAAACACGGTCCTTGAAGCGGCCACCATCGCACCTACTACAAGGACTACTACTGACCTCACACTCTCCGCCACAGACGCTTTAGAAAAGTGACCCTGGCCCCACATGCTGGGCCTCAGCCCTCCGCCCGCCACCGCGGCTCGCCCTCGGCCCCGCCGTCGCGCACGTGCAGAAGCTTACCGCGCGTGCTTCGCCTGCCTGGGCCCCACACTGCGCTTGCGCACACGGAGTTCCGCCATCGTCGGGTTTGGCGTGAGCCGCACCCCAGTCACGTGGCTGCCAAGGTCTCGGGCCTAGCAAGAGGCGCGCCAGCAGCGCCAGCGCTCGCCGCCACCGTCCCTCTCGCAGGGCGCAGCGCACTGAGGCTGCGCGCTGGGGATTTATGGGGAGCGGGCCCTCCGCACCTGCCGGCCAATGGCGGTGGTTCTTCAAGGCTTCAAGCAGTGACGTAAGACGGTGACGTGAGGTTTCTTGGTCTTTCCTAATTTGTTCACGCTGATTTAAATTTGAAAAACACCCAAATTAGAAGAATGTCAACATTCTTTTTACACCATGGAAAAGAGAAAATGACTTTGGGAAGTGAAAAATGTGTTTTTCAGATTAGTAGCTTTTCTCAACCCACCTTAACATCCACGGCTCTCTCTAGTGTTGCAGCTTTTTTCACAACATTAAGGGGGAGAAAATGTAGCTTTGCTGTCTGGTTATATATAGATATTACACTTTGTGGCAAAACTTAAACAACAATTGAAAATTACCTCCAGTTAATTTTTAACAGCTTGATTGAGGTATGATTAACATAAACTGCAAGATATCAAAAGTGCACAATATGTTAAGCGTGAACATATGTATATACACCGTTGAAATCACTCCCACGATAAAGATAAACTCTTCCATCATCCCAAAAAGTTTCCTCATGCACATTTATAATACCTGGCTCCCCCACCTACCTTTCTGCTTTTTGTCACCATACGTTAGTTTTCATTTTCTAGATTTTGATATTAATAGAATCAAACAGTATGAACATTTTACCTGGCTTCTTTTAAATAGCATAATTATTTTGAGATTCATCCATTTTGTCCCATATATCAATAGTTTGTTGCTTTTTATTGCTGTTCCTATTCCATTGCCTGAATATAACACAATTTGTTTCTCTTTTGATAGACATTTGGATTGTTTCCGGTTTGCAGTTGTTTCAGATAAAGCTGCTATTGTGTGAAAATCTTTGTACAGACACTCGTTTTCATTTCTCTTGGGTTAATACCTAGGAGTAGAATGGCTAGATCATAGAGTTGTGTATGTGTTTAAGAAAGTGCCAGACTGTTTACAAAGTAACTGTCCTATCGTCTATTCCCACCAGCAGTGTTTAAGAGTTCGAGTTGCTCTATATCCTCACCATCACTTGATATGGTCAGTGTTTAGACATTTATGTATAGCTGTATCTCCTTGTGGTTTTAATTTGCATTTATTCCTTTATTGACTAAGAATGTTGAGCATCTTTTCATGTGTTTATTTTCCACCCATATATCTTCTTAGGTGAGGTGTCTGTTCAAATTTTTCCCTTTTTCTAACTGTATTGTTTTCTTATGATTGAGTTTTGACAGTTCTTTATATACTATGGATATAACTCCTTTAGATTTGCAAATATTGTCTCCCAGTCTATACCTGTCTTTTAATTCTCTAAAAAGGACATTTCAAAGAGCAAAAGTTCTTAATCTTGTTGCAGTCCAATTTATTAGTTTTGCCTTATGGATTATGCTTTTGTATAGTATCTAAGAAATCTCTGGCTAACCTACTTCACAAACGTTTTCTTCTATATTTTCTTCTAGAAGTTTTACATGTTTAGGCTTTATATTTAGATTTATAATCCTTTTGGAGTTAATTTCTTATAAGATGTGAAACATGAGTCAAAGTTCATTTTTTGCATATGGATATCCAGTTTTTCCAGTGCCATTTGTCAAAAACATCATTTCTCTATTGAATTGTCTTTACACCGTTGTCAAAGACTGACCATACATGTGCAAGTCTATTTCTAGATTCTCTGTTACATTGATCTATTTGTTTTCTTTAGACTAATACCACACTGTATTAATTACTGTAGTTTTACATTAAGTCTTAAAGACAGATACTGTAAGCCTTCGAGCATCGTTCTTTTTCAATGTTGTTTTTGCTTTGCAGTTCTATGCAAGTTATAGAATCAATGGTCCGTGACTACACACATACATACACACAGCCTGCTGATATTTTGATTGGGATTACATTGAATCTATACATCAATTTAAGGAGAATTGACATCTTAACTATATTGAGTCTCTGATCCATGAACACAGTATATATCTCCACTTATTTAGGTCTTCTTTTATTTCTGTGAGAAATGTTTTGTACTTTTCAGGATAAAAGTTTTGCACATCCTTTGATTTATCCCCAAGGATTTCATTTTTTATGCTATTGTAAATGGTATTGTTTTCTTAATTTCAATTTCTGGTTGTTTATTTGCTAGTATATAGAAATAAACTTTTTGGATATTGGTCATGTTTATTGCATCCTTGCAAATTCACTTATTTCTAGTAATAGTTTTTTTAATACATTCAACAGAATTATCTACATAGATGATCGTGTCATATGCAAACAAAAACTGTTTTACTTTCTCCTTTCCAATCTTTTCTTTCTTTTTATCTTGCCTTACTGCAATGGCTAGATCCTCCAGTATAATGTTGAGGAGAAGTGCTGAGAGCAGACACCCTTCCCATGTTCCTGATCTTAGGAGGAAAGCATTTTCTTTTCACCATTAAGTATGATGTTAGCTGTGGGGTTTTAGTAGATACCCTTTAACAGATTGAAGAAGTTATCTTCTATACCTAGTTTGCTGAGAGTTTTTATCACGAATGTATGTTGAATTTTGTCAAATACTTCTTTTATATCTATTAAGATGATCATATGGTTCTTTTTTAGCTTGTTGATATGATAAATTATTTTGATTAATTTTCAAATGTTAAACCAGCCTGCATTTCTGGGATAAAACCCAATTGGTCATGATGTATTATCCTTTTGATATATTCTTGTATTAGATTTGATAAAATTGTTAAGAATTTTTGCATTTATGTTCAAGAGGGATATTTGTCTGAAATTTTCTTTTCTTGTAATGTCTGGCTGATTTTGATATCAGAGTAATGCTATCCACATAGAATAAGTTGTAAAGAATTCCCATCTTCAGTTTTTCTGGAAAAGTCTTATAGAATTGATATTCTTCGTTCCTTTAATGTTTAGTAAAATTCACAGTGTAGCCATCTCACCCTGGAATTTTCTTTGTGGTAAGGGTTTTAACAGCAAATTCAATTTCTTTAATAGATAATTTAAACTTTATATTTTCCTGGTACCTCAACATCTCCATAGGCTATGAGCACCCTGCCCAAGGAACCAGGTATACCAATGTGATAAGGCTAGTTCCTGCCACAAGTTCCCCTTCTTACCCCCCCCGATTGTGATCTAGTGACATTCAAAAACACCAATGGAATCCCCTCACACCTTTTGCATGTGTACTCTGCTCTGACCCCCAGTAAAGGCTCTCCTCCATGGGTCCTTCCTCTCTCTCAGTGCCCCACCTACTTAGCTGAGCCTGCTTTTTGGCATTCACTCCTCCCAAATAGCCCCCTGTGTGGCATGCCATGCCTCCTTTTTCTAGGACCTATGAGTATAATAAATGCTTTAATTTCATATGCTTCTCTGTAATTTCCATGGCCATATTGGAATGATCCCTAAAGATCTCACAAGGGGGACTTACTTCTATGTTTACAACAAAGTGTTTTTCAAGGAATTTGTCCATTTCATCTAAATTGTCAAAATAATTGGCACAAATTTGTTCATAGTGTTCCTTTAGTGTCCTTTTAATATCTGTAGAATCTATAGTGATGTCACCACTCTCATTCCTAACACAGGTGATCTGTGTCTCCTCTCTCACTGATTAGACAGGCTACAGGTTTATCAATTTTATTGGTCTTCTCAAAAAAAAAACAGCCTTGGGTTTTATTGATTTTCTATTTCAATTTATGTTCTGGTCTTTATTATTTTCCTTTTTCCCGTTTATTTGGGTTTTCATTTTCTCTTATTTTTCTAGTTCTTTAAGGTAAAGGCTGGGGTCACTGATTTGAGATCTTACTTCTTTACTGATATAGGAATTTGGTACTATAAATTTCCCTCTGAGTACTGCTTTAGTTGCATCTCACAAATACTGTGTTTTCATTGTTAGTCAATTAAAAATACTTTTATTCCTTTTGATTTTTTTCTTTGGATCATGAATTATTTACACATATTATGTAATTTTCAAATATTTGGAGATTTTGAGATATGTTATTGATTTCTAATTTAATTCCATTGTGGTCAGGGGATATACTTTATGATCTGAATCATCTTAAAAGTATCAAGACTTGTCCTATGGCCTAAAATATGGTCAATCTTAGTAAATGTTCCATTTGTGCTAAAAAAAATAATTGTGTATTCTGCTGTTATTGGTTTGAGTGTTCTGTAAATGTCAGTTGGCATCTATGGGTCAAGTTGGTTAATAGTGTGGCTCAAGTCTTCTACATAACCTATTGGTCAAGGGAGGCACCCCCTAGGTCACTAACTCTGTCCTGCAGCATCTAAGAAGGCCTAGGCCAAGAAGCAAGAGCTATCAGTGTAGGTCCAAGGGTTCTGCCAGCTTCAGAGTGTATCTATCCCAATTATATATACTTAGGGACTATAGAAATAAACAGAGTGAGACAGACCCATTTTACCCACTGTGAGATGGACTTTGGCCAGGACTCCATTTATCACTGGACTTCCGTGAAACTTTAACCAGTGACCCATGATGAGTCTTTTGGGCACTTTGGGATCCATGTCAGCTCAGACACTGTATCCAACAGTCTTTTGCTGAAAAATCTGAGGATTCCTCTTTATCCACTGCATAGTTACCCTGGTAAATGATGGTACATGACTGCCCTTTTGAGGAAGGATTAGGGAGATGTTTATCAAATATATATACGATCCTCACTCCAAGGGATCTGGGTTCTCCCTTCCATCATGGGCTCTAGATCTGAACTGCCTTAAATCTGGAAACTGGGTGAGGAACTATGGTTTTTCATTACCATGATTGATGTCAGCCTTCTTGCCAGTTCTCAATTTTTTTTTTAGGCATAAGGGGCGGACAGTTATACAAGTCAAATAACATCCTAATCAGCTGTCCTTCTATCTTGCCCCTTGCAACATCCTTATTAACCTTACTCATAGATCCATGCCTTGGTGCCCATGAAGTTAATTATGCCCTTTGGGCCTCTGACAGTTAAGTTCCACAACTTGGCCTTCAACATTTCTGCATCCTATCATCTATCTACACTGATACTGCAGAGCCCAGTGTCTTGGCAGCATCTTCCATCAATTCTAGCCTGTAGAGATCAACCACTGCCAAGTTTCTCAGTTTCTAGTATACTGTTCTCCATTACATTCCATATTGCCTTAGCTATGAGTGTCATCTGGGCCTTCCCAGGGAAAAGTCAGGTGGTAACTTTTCCAGTTTCAAACAACAAATCCATTCTAACATTTCCACTTCCTTGAGCTTTATGACCCCTTCCTCAATACGACGAGGAAGAATAATTTTCTGGCATTTACACCATATCTTCTATGTGCCATCCTTGCAGTGTGTTAGGACCCACTCCAGACATCCTTGTCAGGGCATTAAGTCATGTGTCATGAGTGAGTGCTCCCATGTCACTTTCTCCTATCAAGCCTTATATTCCACGCCCAGCCCATGTCTTGATTTAACACCCTCAAGATATACTCCCAGACATGCTTCCTGGGTTCCTGCCAATACATTTTAACCAGAATCTGCAGTTCTTTGAGAGTGAAACCTATCCTCCTAAAGGAAGGACTGTATTTCCCAACTTGGGGTATGTTGAGACCTAATCCTAGTTATTACTTCAGAGTCAATGAGAAGTAGCAGGGGAAGGTCTTGAGAAGGACAAGTGTCACCTGGTGATGGAACTGCCTCATATAAAGCCTGTGCAGAATCTCAAGGAAAGGGCAGGTTATTCTCCTCTAGAAAACAGGAGGATACTGCTTGAGCCAGCTCAGAGGTTCAAGGAAACCTGAGGGTTCGATTCTTAGGCTCACCAACACAATTGTCCCCATCCCACAATTTAGGATTCCATTCTTTTCCTGTCAGCACATTGACTTTGTTGGAGAATATGGAGGCTGTGCATTCAGTCTTCTTTGCAGCCTTGCCAACTTATTATAAGATTTGGACCTGATCATCAACAGTCTGCCCTGCATCCGCGGGAAATGAGTTTTCTTAAAGAGTGCTGCAGAGGGACTCTGGCTTTCACAGCATGCCTTGAGTTAAGTGGCTAACATGAGCCTAGGTCATTTTCTTTTTTTAAGTTTTCTAAATTACTTAATAGTAGCTAACCAAAACCTCAATCTTTATAATTTCCATTACTCCCATTCCACTGTAATGACACAGCTACTGCATAACCTAACACTTCATCTTTAACCTGCATGTCACCCAAATCCACGGCAATAACTGATTCAGTTACAGAATCCCATCCTGAGTGTTTGCTTTCAAAGGCCATTTCTGGTACCAACCATCTTATCCTGAGTTTACCCCCTTCCCAAAAGCAAAGCCTAAGACAAATGTTCTCATCCAGGTAATTTATTTGGGAAATTATCTGAGGGAATGAGAGGGAGGGACGGGAGAGTGGAAAAGGGAAAAAGAGAAAGCTAACATAAGGACGTATTATTGAGTTGGCTACTACTATGGGTGTCTGGTGCTAAATGCCATAGGATTTTCTGAGGAACCTTATGAACTGCATTTCAGAATTGTCTTCCAGCAGACAGAAAGGCAGGGCTTCCTTATTATTATCTATTGGCTTCCAAGGATGGCCCCAAAGTCATTAGCTCCTCCACATCTTTGGGCAGCACATGTATGAAACAGTGGGGATTCAGTGGACATCCCAAGCCACAGGGTCAGAGGATTCCTGCAAAAGCAAGTAAGAGTGCCATGACATGGGCCTAAGACAAGGTGCCATCAAATGGCTTCCACGTGAAGCTGTCAGAAGCCTGCTTGGAAGTGTTTCAAAACAGTACTGGAGTACGAGGTAGGGCCACAAAGATTTGAAGTGGCACACAAGAGGTGCCCAAGACAGTTATAGACAATGCTAGTTAACAATACAACCTAAAAATTTGTAGATATCACTAGAAAACTGTTGTATAATTTTAAAATAATTTTTAATTTAAAAACATAAATTTACATTACAAAGTTTGCAAAATTAAAAAATAGTGATTTTAACTTATTATTTTCTTTTCCTTTTTTTTTTCTTTTTTTTTTGAGACAGGGTCTCACTCTGTTGCCCGGACTAGAGTGCAGTAGTATCATCACAGCTCACTGCAACCTTAAACTCCTGGACTCAAGTGATCCTCCTGCCTCAGCCTCCCGAGTAGCTGGAACTACAGGTGCACACCACTGCACAAGACTAATTTACTATTTTGAATGAAAAAGTGGCCCTTGTATATTTGTTCAAAACCCTTGATAATATCTTTAATTTTTTAAATAGCCTGAAAAAGTTATGATATACTGAAAATATTTACTGTACTTTCAGGTTTTGACTCATAAAAATAACCTCATTTGTTAGGGAAGAGAAAAAATATATACAAAGTCATTAATCATGAATTTTGACAGAAGTAATAGAAGGCATTTTCATTTATTTAAATAAATTAAGGAAACATCTAAAAAAGACATTTCTACAGTAAACAAAGTAAATAATTTGAGAAAAAATAAATTGTATTACATTTAAACAAACATGAAAATGATATATTTGCATGTTGGTTTTAATTTCTCCAGTAGTCTTCATGAAGGTTTTGTAGAAGATGGCAATGGAGCTTTTCCTTTCTGCTTAGCAGCCTTTTCCATTTTTATCTGTAAATTTAAAATATTTATTGATATAATAATTTGTAAGCCATTCTAAAGAAAAAAAGGTTGCATAAACCTCAGTTAGATTCATATCTTATTTAACACAGCCATTCCACACAGTCATTAAGCTGCTAAATACTAAAGCCAAAATCTAATAAAGGAACATAATTGCATATTTTTAAATGGTTTGATTTTAACTTTACAGAAGCATTTCAATAAAAATAACATATAAATGAATATTGCTTTAGATAAAAGAATTAGTTTCAACTGCTACTAAAATTAAAAATTAATAAAAAGCTTAAATGCCTAACTTTACATCCAATCTATGCACATTCCCTACAAAATTACATAATATACCTAATCCAGCTGGATTATCTCTGGAACATGGACTGCTTTAAGGGTACTTTCCTATGATTCTGGTTTCTACATTCCACAGTTACCTTCCTGAAGGTCTTGTCCTCCTCCATTATAGTTAAAGCAAAGAAGCAGCACACATACCCCAAGCCGTGGCCTTCTGACTTTTTAGATTCATACAGGCCTTTTCCATGGGATTAAAGACCCCAGAGAACACCAAAGCCTACCTGTCTCTTACTCACCACCACTCACATTCACACACACCAATTTCCAGAGGCAGCACCACTGCCCTACCCCTGCAAGAGAAGGGGAGAGAAAATAAGGGGAATGGATAGAGACAGGGCCTCCTACCTTCTAAAGTGACAGAAATAGTATCAGGAAACCAGGAGAGACCTTGTAAAACCAGTCTACTGAATCCTATCAAATTGCAAGTAATAAAAATTCCCAGCAATAAAATCAGATTAACCTCTGTCTCTTCCCCATTTTTTCCCTCCCTCTCCTCTTTGAGTTGCTTGGGAACCTCATTCAGAAACACTCATTATCACTCTCGCACACTGTATCCACCACCAGGTCATCTGATGGACTCCCAAAGAATACCCTATTCTAAAGCAAAGATTATGTAGGTTTTGAACTCAAATAAGGGAGCATTTGAATCATTCTTCTGCCGTTTATCAAGCATTTGGGACAAGTTATTTAACCAACAGTTTCTCATTTGTCAAAAAAAAAAATCATAGTAATACCTACTTCTCAGGGTTGTTCTAAAAGTATAAATAAGATTTGATATAAAGATCTAGGCACTCAAGCACTAAACAAATGCTAGTCCCTTTTCGTCTCTCATTTAAGGCCAAGTGTTAGATTTGTAATAACATAAAAAAAAAAAAAAACAAAGATGCTAAACAACAAACAAAAGCCAAAGCTGTGTTTGCTCATTTGAAATAGTACTTTGCAAATACACCCTCTAAAGTCTTAAGAACAAAGATACCTCCTTCTTGTCTTTTTTTTTTTTTCCTTACAGGAACACAGTGCCTTATACGTAGTAGACCTTTGATACTTATTTCCTTAATAAAATTCTCCTCTCTTGGGGAAAAGAGACCAAGGGTCATCCACAGCAAAAGAAAAACCGGATTTATTTTTTAAAAAAGCAACTAAATAATATCTAAAAGTAGCTGATAAACTATGTTACCCCAAAGACTTCACTTATCAAAGGTGACTTACACTAATCATAGATTCTTCCTTGTCAAATGTTACCAAAGATTAGGAAAGAATACAAGCAAAAACCAGATACACACGTGGCACTGCTCTTGAAAGAGGCCCTGAACCATTAGAGACCCAGCTTCCTAATTGTCCAAATGGCTCTGGAGTAAAAGGAGTAAAAAACAAGACAGTGCATACAGTACACGTCAGCTCAGAAAGTTACTTAAACTTAGGCTCCTTAGTTTTTATACTCTTATTAATCACACAGGCTGGAGAGTTTATAAGCTGTATCTCATAAATCCATAAATCACCTGTGCTAGAGAGTTATAAACTACATCTCATAAATCCATAAACTCTAGATATATTTATAATAAGCAATCTGGTCAGGCCAGGTATAACCTTTAAAACATTTGCAAATAAGAATTCAGCTCATTATCTTCCCAAACATACCACTGGCATGTTTTCAAAGGAGTCACCACTACCCAAGCTTCCGCAGGAAGGACAGAAGGAGTTCTAGAATCTAGTCCCCCATAAGCCTATGAGCAAAAACTTAAATTTGGCTGTGAATGTGTGCGTCCTAAGAATGGAGATTGATCTGATTGTAAGTCCTACTCTTGATGCTGCTACAAAACAGTCTTTTCTTTCATCACTCTGGTCATTTCATCCCCGTCCCTGACATCCTACTACTACCTCTTTCTCTTTGCTATGGTCTGAATGTTTGTGTCCCCTCAAAATTCATGTATTGAAATCCTAACCCCCAATGTGATGATATTAGGAGGTAGGGCATTTGGAAGGCGATTAGGTCACAAGGGCAGAGCCCTCATGAATGTGATTAGTGCCCTTATAAAAGAGGCCCCAGAGAGCTGTCGTACCCCTTCCACCATGCGAGGACACAAGCAGAAGATGCCATCTATGGACCAGAAAGCAGGCCCTCACAGCAGACACCAAATCTGCCGGCCCCTTGATATTAGACTTCCCAGCCTCCAGGACTGTGAGAAACAAATTTCTGTTATTTATAAGTTACCCAGTTTATGGTATTTTGTTATAGCAGCCCAAACAAACTAAGGCACCCTTAGACCAGAGTTTTCAAGAACTTTCTGCAATGACGGTCATGTTTTATATCTGCACTCTTCAATAAGGTAGCCAGTAGCTACATGTGGGTACTGAGCACCTGAAATGTGGCTAGTATGGCTGAGGAAATAAATTTTAAATTTTAATATATTTAAATTTAGACTTACAGAGCCACATACGGTGAATGGATACAGCACAGATACCAAATGTTTTCATCATTGCAAGAAGTTCTATTGTTTAGCTGTACCTTAAATCATATCCAAGACTCTCCCCTTCCACTTCAAAATTCTTTTTTTTTTTTTAATTTATTTTTTTAATTTCAGAATATCATGGGGGTACAACACTTTGGCCATACACATTGCCCCTGTTCTGCCCGTGTCAGAGCCACAATCGTGGTCGTCTCCCAAACTGTGCTCCCCACATCCATTCAGTGAGAGTTTTTCCCATCCCTTCCACCCCCCTCCCTCAGATGAGCCTGGGAGTAATGTGTTTTATTGGCCAGTGGGGTGACAATTGTAAAGGTTCTAGTCCAACAGGATAATACCAGATGTGTTAATCCTGTTGTTCCTTTTGCAGTATACTCCTGGTATACTAACCACATTTGTTGATGCTCCAACGGTGTATTGATGGGTCACCTTGGTTGTTTCACATTTGCAATTGTGAATTGTGCTGCTATGAACATTCGAGAACGATGTTTCCATTATAAATTGTCTTTTGTTTTTGGATCAAACCTTGAATTGGATTGCTGGTCAAATGGTATGTCTTCTTTCAATTCTTTAAGTCTTCTTTCTTTTCCATAGAGGTTCGTACTAATTTGCGTCACAGGCACTGTATTGAGTGTTCCTATGTCATCTCCCCACACATTTTCTTTGGGATTTGTATGACCCAATCTATGGAGGTTATTGATCCATGTGTTTCGATTTGCATTTCCCTGATGGGTTAGATGATAGTGAGCACTTTTTTATGGTTGCGGACCATGTTTATTCTGTCTTCCTTGAAAGTTGTAGTCATGTCCTTTGCCATTTTTTAATAGGGTTTTGATTTTTCATGTTGCTTTTCCTAAGTTCTGTATAGATTCTGGTTATCAGCCCTTTATCAGAGGTGTAGCATGCAAATATTTTCTCCCATTCTGTAGGTTGTCTGTTCACTCTAGTGATAGTTTCCTTGGCTGTGCAGAAGCTTTTCAATTTGATCAGGTCCCATGTATTTATTTTTGTTGCTGCTGTGATTGCTTTGGGGGTCTTCTTCATAAATTCTTTGCCTAGGCCAATGTCCATAAGAGTTTTTCCAACGTTTTCTTCAAGAATTCTTATGGTTTCATGTCTTAGGTTTAGATCTGTTATCCATGGTGAATTGATTTTTGTGAGAGGTGAGAGGTGTGGGTCCACTTTCAGTCTTCTACATATGGCCATCCAGTTTTCCCAGCACCATTTGTTGAATAGGGAATCTTTTCCCCAGTGTACGTTTTTCTGGAATTTGTCAAAGATCAGGTGACTGTATGAGGTTGGTTTTATATTTGGGTTCTCAGTCCTGTTCCATTGGTCTACGTGTCTGTTCTTGTGCCAATACCATGCAGTTTTGGTTACTATAGCCTTGTAGTATAGTTTGAAGTCTGGTAGACAGATGCCTCCCAATTTTTTCTTTTTGCTTAAGATTGCTTTGGCTAGATGGGGTCTTCTCTGGTTCCACACGAAGCGCAGAATTGTTTTTTCTAGATCGGCAAAAAATGATGTTGGTATTTTGATAGGGATTGCATTGATTCTGTAAATTAATTTAGGTAGCAAAGCCATTTTTACTATGTTGACTCTGCCTATCCAAGAGCATGGTAGGGCTTTCCATCTATTTACATCCTCTGCAATTTCTTTTCTCAGTGTTTCGTAATTCTCTCTATATAGGTCTTTGACCTCCTTAGTTAGATATGTTCCTAAATATTTAATTTTCTTTGGTGGTATTGTGAAAGGTATTGCATCTTTAATTTGTTTCTCGGCTTGATTGTTATTAGCATATAGGAAGGCTATGGATTTGTGTGTATTAATTTTGTATCCTGAGACTTTACTGAATTCATTTATCAATTCCAGTAATATCTTGGTTGAATCTTTGGGGTTTTCTATGTATAATATCATATCGTCTGCGAATAGTGAAAGTTTGACCTCTTCTGCCCCTATCTGGACGCCCCTGATTCCTCTGTCTTGTCTAATTGCTGTGGCCAGGACTTCCAGCACTATGTTGAAAAGAAGTGGAGATAGTGGGCACCCTTGTCTGGTGCCAGTTTTAAGGGGGAATACCTTCAATTTTTCCCCATTCAGTATGATATTGGCTGTAGGTTTATCGTATATGGCTTTAATAGTTTCTAGGAATGAGCCATCTATGCCTATATTGTTAAGAGTTCTTATCATAAAAGGGTGCTAGATTTTGTCAAAAGCCTTTTCTGCATCTATTGAAACGATCATATAATCTTTGTTCTTGCTTTTATTTATATGGTGAATTACATTTATAGATTTGCATATGTTGAACCATCCCTGCATCTCGGGAATAAAGCCCACCTGATCGTGATGGATTATTTTTTTGATGTACATTTGAATTCGGTTTGCAAGGATTTTATTGAGAATTTTTGCATCTATATTCATAAGGGATATTGGTCTGTAGTTTTCTTTTTTTGTTGTGTCCTTTCCTGGCTTTGGTATCAAGGTGATATTGGCTTCGTAGAATGAGTTTGGGAGGATTCCATCCTTCTGGATATTTTCAAATAATTTCTGCAGTATAGGCACCAGTTCTTCTTTGTAGGCTTGGTAGAATTCAGGTGTGAACCCACCTGGTCCGGGACTTTTTTTTGTGGGTAGATTTTTAATTACTGCTTCAATTTCGGTGTTTGATATTGGTCTGTTTAGAAATTCTGTTTTTTCCTGGTTGAGCCTAGGGAGGTAGTGTGTTTCTAAGAATTTGTCCATTTCCTCCACGTTTTCGTGTTTGTGGGCATAGAGATTTTTGTGGTATTCAAAGATGATGTTTTGTATTTCCATGCTATCAGTTGTGACTTCTCCTTTTTCATTTCTAATTGAGCTTATTAGAGTCCTTTCGTTTCTGCTTCTGCTCAACCTGGCAAGTGGCCTATTTTGTTTATCTTTTCAAAGAACCAACTTTTCATTTCATTGATCTTCTGTATTGTTCTTTTGTTCTCCATCTCATTTAATTCTGCTCTGATTTTGGTTATTTCTTTTCTTCTGCTGGCTTTAGGATTGCTTTGCTCTTCCTTTTCCATTTCCTTAAGATGATTCGTTAGTTTACTGATTTGTGACTTTTCTGTCTTTTGGATGTGGGAATTTAGGGCGATAAGTTTTCCTCTCAGGACTGCTTTTGCTGTATCCCACAGATTTTGATAACTTGTGTCCCCATTATCGTTTAGTTCGAAGAATCTTTTGATTTCAATTTGAATCTCCTCCTTGACCCAATAATCTTTCAGCAATAGATTGTTTAGTTTCCAAGTTTTTGGAGGAAGATGTGAGTTTCTGCTGGAATTGATTTCTAATTTTATTCCGCTGTGGTCTGAAAAGATACATGGTATGATTTCTATTTCTTTGAATTTGTTCAGATCTGCTTTTGGCCTAGGATGTGGTCAATTTTAGAGAAAGTTCCATGAGCTGATGAGAAGAATGTATATTCAGTGTTATTTGGGTGGAGTGTTCTGTAGATATCTGTTAGGCCCAAATGTTCTAGAGTCCTGTTTAGGTCTTTTATTTCTCTATTTGTTTTTTGTTTGGAGGATCTGTCCAGTTCCGTCAGTGGGGTGTTGAAGTCCCCTGCTATTATGGCATTGCTGCTTATTATGTTGTCTAGATGTAGCAGTATTTGCTTTATGTACCTGGGTGCTCCTGTGTTGGGTGCATAAATGTTTAGGATTGTTAAATCCTCTTGTGAGATTTTTCCCTTCACCACTATATAGTGTCCATTTTTGTCCTTCTTTACTTTTATTGCTTTAAAGTTTATGTCATCTGAAATGAGGATGGCTACTCTGGATTTCTTTTGGTTTCCATCAGCCTGGAAAATTGTATTCCATCCTTTCACCTTGAGTCTGAATGTGTCTTTGTGTGTAAGGTGTGTTTCCTGAAGACAACAGATACTTGGTTTGTATTTTTTAATCCATTCAGCCAACCTATGTCTCTTCAATGGGCAGTTCAAGCCATTTACATTTATTGAGAGAATTGATATTTGGGGTAAATTTCTGATTATTCTGTTGGGTGGTATCTTTTGTTTTACCTCTTGCGTCATTGTGGAATCTGGTTTCTGGGGTTTTAGTTTTTGCATAGTTTTACATAGGTGGGTGTCTGTTGCTCTGTTTAGTGTATAATGTAGGTCTAAGCATTTCTTGCAAGGCCGGTCTGGATTTCGCAAATTCTATCAGTGATTGCTTATCTGGAAACGTCGTTATTTCTCCCTCATATAAGAAGCTTAGTTTGGCAGGATACAGAATTCTGGGTTGACCTTTGTTTTGTTTTAGGAGATTGATGATGTCTCCCCATTCCCTTCTGGCTTGTAAGGTTTCAGCTGAGAAATCTGCAGTTAATCTGATCGGTTTCCCTTTGTAGGTTACCCGCTCTTTTCGTCTTACAGCTCTGAGGAGGGCCTCTTTTGTGTTTACTTTGGTCAGTCTAATAATTATGTGGTGTGGTGAATGCCTTTTCACGTTGACTCTCCCAGGAGTCCTGTGTGCTTCTTGTACTTGGATATCGAGATTTCTGGCTAAGCCGTGGAAATTTTCCTCTACTATTCCTTCAAATAAATTTTCCAGCCCATGCGAATTTTCTTCCTCTCCCTCAGGGATACCTATGATCCTTATGTTTGGCCTCTTTGCATAATCCCACATTTCTTGTATGCTTTTTTCCTGCCTCTTGTTTTTGTGTTCTTTCTCTTTGGCTGATTTATTCAGCGCATAGGAGCTGTCTTCTAGCTCTGAAATTCTTTCCTCTGCATGGTCCAGCCTATTCTTAAGGCTTTCCACTGTGTTTCGTAGATCCTTGAATGCTTCTTTCATTTCTAGGATTTCTATTTGATTTTTCTGTAATATTTCTATTTCTTTGGAGAATTTTTCGTTCATTTCTTGCATTTTTCTTGTGGTTTCTTTGTGCTTGGATTCAATTTTCTCTTGAATTTCATTGAGCTTTCTTATAATCCATAAATGAAATTCCTCTTCTGTCATTCTACCCATTTCATTTGGGTTGGTATCCATTGCTGAGGAACTGGTAATTTCTTTTGGGGGGTGATTTTCACTGTGATTTTTCATGTTCCCTGAGTTCTTTTGCTGGTTTTTTCTCATCTGGCCTCTTGGTCGAGAGCTGGGGGTGTTAGAGGTAGTTTATGGCCCTGTCACCAGGCCCACAATTATTGTTCCTTGGCAAAGCCAGGGAGAGAAGTAGTGGCCTGTATTGCCTTAGGTGTATTTTAGCAAGTTTGGTGGATCTTGAGTTAACTCTGACCTGTGGTCTTCTCCTCTTCCCAGTGGAGTTTGGTGAGAATGACCTCCCAGCTTGGGCTCTGAGCTATTGAATTGTACTTGAGGATATGAGTCCTCCGCTCCCTATTAGCTAGGTATTCTGTTATGTCCGTGGCAGACTCTGATTCCCCAGTTGGGGTATGTGAAAGCCCCGTGCTTTGGGAGGGGCCTTGTAGCTCCTAGGGGTTACTTTGACCCTGCTCCTCCTGAGGTGCAAGTAGAAACACAATTTCTTTTGGCTGCAGTGTGAGAGCTGAGTTGGGAAAATTCTACACAGCTCAGAGGTTGCTCATCTAGCCATGTGTGTCTGCCCTTCTGATGTGTGTCTCCGCGTGATACTGGTTGATAGGGGGATCTCCAATTGTGCACCCCTTTTCCACCACTAGACCCCAAGGCGAGGCGGGTGGCCGTCTCTATCCCCAGCAGTCTCCACCGGGGGGATGTTCCCACAGGGAGGAGGGAGTAGTGGCCGCTGGAAGCGCTCTTGGATGGCGCGAAATTCCCTATTGAAGTGGGCAGGATTATGGGGAGCTGCTCTGGTTCAGCCTGTGGCTTTTGAGGTATTTGGTTGTCATGGGAACCAGCAGTTATACCAAATGAGTCACTATAGCCAGCAACCTTCAAAATGAGCGATCTCTGGGGTACAGGAGGGCTGGGACCTGAAGGGCGGGCACTAGGACCAGCACAGAGCGGACTTGTCGGAGGCCAGAGCCAGGTAGCGGAACCAGATGGACGAGCTGCAAACTGTTTCCAATACCCAAAGGTCCCGCCCCTACAGTTCCGGGATCTCATTCCACCTGGAACCCACGGATGCAGCCGTCCCTGGCCACCACAGGCAAAGCCTGTCTCGCCCCAGCAGAAGAGCCCCGGGCCGGGCCGGGGCGGAGCTAGAGACGCGGCTCACAGCTCCGCGCGGGCGGCTGTAAAGATGGCGGCCGCCGCCAGCCTGGCGCACAGCCGGGCTCCGATCGCGCCGGGAGCGCAGTTTTTCTCCGCCGGCCGCAGCTGCAGTTGCTAGCAGCGTCTAAGGGCGTGTCCCGCTCTCCGTTAAACTCCTGGGCCCAGTCCTAGTGGCCCTGAGTCCTGAGTCCTGTTCTAGTGGTGCGGTGCCGGCCTGCGGGTTCCCGCGCACTGTCCGGGAAGCTGAATCTCGGTCCCCGCCCAGTTCCTCCCCAGCCCTCGGCAGTCTCTGTATATTGCAGCTGCGAGTTGTGTCTGGCTCTGGCTACTTCCTCCTCCTCTCCACAGGGCTCGCCGGCCCGAGCAACCGCTCTGTCCCAACTCTGGGCTTGTCCCTGACTGCGTGTATGGGGAGGCGCGTAACCGCTTGGGGGCAGATCGCGCTGTGCTGACCTGGCGAGCGTGTCCTTCCCGCGCTCTGGGCTCTACTGTGCTCCGTGCGCCCTCCGATCTTTGTGAAAATTTTGTACCTGTTTTCTTGGGCTGGGCGTTCAGCGTTGTTTCTCTGTAATTCGCAATGCTGTTTTCGGAGTGAGCGGTCCGTGCTCGCAGGCAGCCGCTGGCGTTCTTCACCTCCTTCCCTGGGAGCGGTGCGGTGGTAGGACTCTATCACACCGCCATTTTTTCCCAGCCACTTCAAAATTCTTAAGCTAATCTCTCTCTCCCCCACTTACTTCCTGTGCTCTTGGATGGTGAATTTATTTAATGTTCTCCTTCTTCCACACCTTCAGTTACTTAACAAGCTCTTGTCTAAGAGTTGTAAAGGATACAACAAAAAGTGACAAGCATGTCTTTACTTTTGTGGAGTTTATTATCTATTTGAAGAGATAATAATGCCCACAAAGCAACTATAAAATAATCCTAAAGAAAGAACTTTCGGCCATGTGGCTGAAATACTATTCCCAATACCTGATCAAGCCAACATTCCTTCATTTAGCAAAAAACAAAAACAAAACTCTCAAATATGAACACTTCCATGAAACTTATCAAAAGTGTAAGAAGTTGACATTTTGAAAGTGAGTATCAATTATATCTGTGTTAATTTTTTCAATTTTCCACAAATATTTATTGAAAACATTATACACAAAGCACTGTACTAGGTGCTAGGGAAAATACAATAATTCAGACAGAAACAGGACTAATGAATAATATAATATATAATACACTGGTTGATTATAATATGGACTGGACTAATGAATAATATGATATATAATACACTGGTTGATAAAATACTATTCTTATCCCTAAGGCATTTATACTCTGGTGGAGACTGATGAAAATGAGCATTACTTAAATGAGCTGTGAAAATGAGCATTACTTAAAGCTGTGAAAATGAGCATTACTTAAAGTTGTAGAACCATGCTCAAGCTGTTAAAATTTGTTTATGTTAGTGTTCTGTTTCTTAAAGGCTATTGGGTAATTTTAACTTGAGTCAGGATATACCAAAAAGCCTCTAAGAAGAAAAAATGATATAATACATATTAAGAATTCAAAATATATTCAGTCTTGGACAATTAAATATTTTAAAATTAAAAAATAAAGCTAAATGTATAAAAAAAGAACTCAAGATACATATAATTTACAAATCTGCTGATGGTTGATGATTATTGATAATTTAATTTTTATATTTAGCCAATGTTTATGATCTTCATAAATCAGCCAGTGTATTATATATCATATTATTCAATAGTCCTGTTTCTGTCTGAACTATTGCAAATAAGCCTCAAAGCCTAACACCTATAAATTATTTTCAGTGATGCTGCACATTCAATATGTAATAATTCTATAGTGTTTTTGTTACAAATAAATGCTTAATGCAAATGGATTTCCTGAAAAACCTACCCTTTCCTGGTATTGTCTTTCAAAGAAAGCCATGTGATCCTCTTCAGGTCTCCTCAAGGAAGAAACTTGACTACTTGTACCTACTAACAAGGAAAAAAAATCTATGTATTTATATCATTATATAGTCCCCTGAAATAGAAAACAGAAAGAAAAGTCTCCTCCTGCCAGATGATAACGTTTTGTTTTTCAAACCAGAAATGGCCTAAATGTATATCTGATCCTACTATCTAATTCTTTCTTAGAAAGAATGGCATTACAGGACAAAAGTAATTTTCATCGGCAAACATTCTCCACATAGTCAACGGCTCACATTAAATAACACCAGATCGCTATTCCATAAGAGTATACTTAGTTTTGTCCAACTACTTTTTACATTTTGTAACTAGAAATCCATGTTCCACTTTATGAGACAATGCATAGAAGTAATCATTGAGGCTTTATATAGGCAACCATAGCTTTATATAGGCAACCATATATAGGCTTTATATAGGCAACCATAGGTATCATAGATGATACCTACCTGCTTCAAAATTTTCAAAACTAAAACATTTTAGCCACTTTTCATGGTATTCACTTTGTAAAACTAACGAAGCACTAGTTTATGTGCTGAAAGGAATTTAAAAGGGCTTCAGTAGGAAAAACCTGGTTTTCTTGTCAAGAGCCTAGTTCATGGAAAAGTTCACCTTCATTGCTGGTGAATGTCTTCCTTGGGTCCTTTCATTTCCAAAACAAAATATCAACCTGAACACCTGTTCTTCCAGTTTCTACAGCATATGAATTCACCCTCAATGAGCAACATAAAGACATATAACTCCAGACAATCACCACAGACTACAACCATACTCTGTTGACTACCTTTAACAAAAGCCTGATTGAGAAAAATAAAATAAGAAAGCTTGCTTAGAATATGTGCTATCTGTCCATTCATCTGGAAACTCTGGGTCTATGCCTGGATCATATTGGGCCATTTGAGCTAAACCTCTTACAGACTTACCCTCACTGCATTGCATTTTAATGATATATTACTATTTATCTGGTAAAATGGCATATTACCACTCTTATCAAAGGTGACTATCAGAAACAAGCATCTTATGTATTTGCTAAAAAAAAAAAATAAAAAGGTTGTGAGGACCTTGGCCACTGCATCATTGAAGGTCACTATATAGACTTCTTTAAAATCCAGCATTGGTATAACATTCATTAGCATTGAGGAACTCAGGCTTCCTCCCTTCTAACAAGGAAAAGTGTTTAACTGCACCTTCCTCTGCTTCTTGGCCACCACTATATTTGGTCAAAACTGAAGCTTAATGCAACAATTACATCAACCTTGAAAGTGGCCACAATTGTGTCCTTTTTCTTGGTTTTGATTTCTTATTTCTATCTGTATTTTATTATTAGATACTTCATTGTATGTTGTTTCTGTAAGCAGCCTTAAAATCCCTTGTGAAGAATGTCAGCATATGAAAATACAGACAAATCAAAGAAAATTCTCATCTAAAAATATTTTAAAATATCAAATACCTAATAAACCATACAAATTCTTTCTTTGATGTTTTTATGTTTGTTTTCAATAAAGGAAATATAGAATACTAGTGCTTAAAAATGAATTCTACTTGTTCTTAATTTACAAATGATAAAACTCTGCTAACCTATGGTTGTCACTGGATTACATCCCTTTGGGAGAACCCAAAGGCAATTAGTCTACTAGAGGGCCCTCTTACTCAAACACCAGAGCAACAACATGTACCAGAATAAGGTTTAAAAACTTCAAATTATATGTAATATTATCAGAATTCTCAAAATTCTCAGATTTAGCTATATTTCCTAATATAAAATGAAGCTGCTTGCTTTTTCTCAGTGCCTGACTAATATAAAAGAAAGTAAAATGACAGATTTACTTGAAGTCAAATTGTGGTAATAATGGAAAAAAGAAAGAAGCCTATAAAACAAATCAAAACTCTATATGCTAATTTACTACACCCAAAAATATTTCTCAATTTAATTTCATTACCATCTGTTAATGTTTCTGGAGAAGAAATAGATGGTGCTTGAAATGCTTTTAGAAACGGGTGGTCCATGGCTGTAACTGGAGATTCTAAAAGTTCAACTGAAGGTGCACCTAGGAACAAAATATATGGAGAAGGAAAATTAAATCTCTATTTAAAAGGCTACAGATGTGAAATAAATTGGAACCTCAGCAGAATCATCAGAAAATCCTTTCTACAAAAAAGAAATTTTTATTTAGATTTTTATCCACCATATAAAGTAAAGGCAAACAGATAAAAGTATTTTTGTATTTCTCAGCATATTTCTAAGACCTTTTTCACAGAAAAAAAAATATTATGCACTAATGTAATTGTATGTCAACACAGAATTACAAAACCCTAAATATAGTTACAAAACACTATCAAAAACAAGACATTCACAATAAGGAACTTCTGGTTGAAGAGGGTAGAATAAGTGTATTTTTACTCTGTTTCTTACTAGGAAACCACCCACAAAGAAAGTGTCAAAAATAAAACAAGCTCTTTCTTCACCAAAATGAGAAACATCCACAACCCCAAACCACAAAGACCAACTGCTAAGAACACTGACTTTGGGGACTAAAAGGAAGGAAGCTGCAGAGAAAATTTATAACTGTTCTATCTTCTTCACAAACCACCGCCTCCCCCACACCCCTCTCCCCACACCACAGGTGGAGGGAAGGAAATGAACTTTTAGTCCTAATTGATTTAAAAGTTAGTCCTATCTTATAATGTAAACAGTGTGGGACAATTGCTCAGTTTTTCCCCCTCCTACCCCCAGCTACTCTCTCATAGGGCATGTGGGAATATAAGAGAAGGGGCTCAGGTCCACTGAGATCCCTGTGCTGTCCTCTGATGGCTGCATGTGCTACTGATCTCAAATGCTCCAGGTTGGTGTAATTCGTGATTTGGTCTCTCGGCCTGACAGTGCCTGGTAGCCTCACACTTGCTCTCACTAGAAATACAGATCCCCTCAATGCCTGTCACTTCCTCTGTTCAATCTCCCAGCTCAGGGCACCCACCTCCAGCTCTGCCCTGAGGTCACCTTGTCCCCTGCTATGACAGATGCCCTAGCAGGCCCACTGCCTCCCAGCTCAGCTGCCTTCCTAGCACCCCCTCAGAGCTGAGAATTATGCATTCCTTTCACATCAAAAAGGGACCAAATTCCAGCAAGAGGTCCTCTCTGCCTAGGTGTCTACATGGCTAATAGAGCAGAAGCCCCTCTGCCCCTGGGCTCCTCTACACCTGAAATCAAGACATAAACATCTTATGTTTCCTCTTATCGCTCTCAACTTCCTTCACCCCACCTTCTTTCAGGGGACAAAAGGGGGAGGTTTTCTTTCTTTATAGAGTCATGCATCGCGTAAGACATTTCAGTCTCTTAATTTCAAAGTACAAAATATAGCTTGTAAGATCTAAACTAAATAAAATTCACATTCTCAAGACTACAAATAGGTTTTGCAAAGCTATTTTAATCATTAAACATTAAGTCTAACATTTTCTTCTTTTAGAGACCTGAGTTGTTATAATTACAATGAGGCTCCTATTCTATAAATATACCCTGAGTTCCTTGTCAATGCTTCATTAAGCAGGCTATTTCTTAATTCTTAGACTAGGTCTACAGGTGACAAATCTTTCCAGCTTAGCTCCAAATGTTTTTTTCCTCTACATTTACTTTGCTGTCAGTAAGTAGCTTTTTTTTTTGAAAACTCCTTCCTTGATGGGAAGAAATTACTTTCTATATGCAGGATCACATATAAATGTTAACAGCATGGGATGAATTTTCTTCCACACCCATGTGCACATTTTTATTTCTTGCCTCTTGCTTTTATGTAGTTGCACAGTTAAAAGCAGAATGGACTTAACACAGCATCATTCTTACTTATAATTCCTGTGTTTGTTATTCTGCTACACAAATGAATTCTGTTATTGTACTCAAAGCTTGCAGTGTTATTTGACTTATTGGAAAATATGTAAAAATAATGCGATTGTGGCTTTTCATAGGTTTATAGTCCGTAAACATTCATTTTAATAAAAAAAAGAAAAGACATTTCAGTCAATGACTGACCACATATACAATGATAGTCCCATGAGATCATAATGGAGCCACATTATAAAGGTGTACCGTTTTTTTATCTTTTATACTGTATTTTTATTGTACCTTTTCTACGTTTAGATATGTTTAGATATGCAAATATTTCCCATTGTGTTACAACTGCCTACTGTATTCAGTACAGTAACATGCTGTACAGGTTTGTAGCATAGGAGCAATAGGCTATACCATCTAGGTTAGTATAAGTATACTGTATGATGTTTGCACAATGACGAAATCACCTAAGGACACATTTCTCAGAATGTGTCCCTGTCATTAAGTGACACGACTGTACTATGAAGATACTTAAGTGATAAAATACTAGAAGTCACAAAAAGGCAAAGATGCCAGCTATTACCTCTATTTTTTGTTTTTGTTTTTGTTTTAAGAGACAGAGTCTCACTATGTTGCCCAGGCTAGACTTGAGCTCCTGGGCTCCAGCAATCTTCCCATGTTAGCCTCCCAAGTAGCTGGGACTACAGATATGTGCCACCACATCTGGCTTACCACTGTTGTTTGCATTGTTCTGGAAGTACTAGCCATTTTGATAAGTCAAGAGTAAAAGGAGTCATAAATATTGGATAGGAAGAGGGAAAAATATCATTATTTGTGAAATAAACTAAAACATTTAATAAAAACTCTAAGATTAAGTAGTAAGGCTGCTAACAAAAGCAACAGAAAATTTACTTTTTTATAAACAAATAATAATCAGCCAGAAAATATAATTTTTAAAAATCTCATGTATGATACCTATAAAAAAACCATTAAATACCTAGAAGTAAACCTAAGAATTGTGCAGGACTTCTGGAAAGACAACTTCAGAATTCCACTTCACTGCACAGAAGGCAAATAAATGAAGAGACAATATTTTAAAATATCAATTCTTTCTACATTAATCTACACATGCAATGTGATTTCAATTAAAACAATAGAGTTTTATAACTTCACAAAACAATGTCAAATTTGTGAAAGAATTAAAAGGTAAGAATAGGCCAGGAAAATTCTGAAGTAATAAAATGATGTCATAAGTATTAATTTATTTATTCTAAAGCTGCAGTAATGAAAGCAATATGGTAGCTGTACAGAAATAAACAATAATGAGGCAGACTAAGGAGCCCAGAGCAATCTTTGGTTTGAACCCAACCCTACTACTTACTAGCTGAATAACACAGAGCAAGTTATTTTACTGCTCTGTGCTAAGTTTCCTCATCTATAAAACAGGAATAATCATCTAACTCAGAGAGCTGTGGTGAGTATTAAATGAGGTAATACATGTGAAGTGGCCGGAACAACTAGCAGGAGTACAAAGCTATAATCATCATCATCATCATATTTTGCCACTGGTAATTGGGTTTTCTGTAACTGTTGCATGAGCCTAATACAATCATGCACCCATGAAAACTGTAAAATAATTTACTTATGGAATTTAACAAACTAGTTGTAAAATCACCTAGAAGAGAAAATGTACAAAATTATCAAGACAATCTTGGAAAACCATCACAAACAAGAGGAATTTACCATACCAAATATCAAAACACACCATGAAACTATAATAATAAAAAATATATAACATGGACAGCATAGACAAATAGGCCAATGGCATAAAATAGAAAGTAGGATAGAATATGATAAAGTTTCAAATTATTTGGGAAAGAACAGTGGTTGGATAACTGGCCATCATTTGGACAAAAACCGAAGTTAGACATACCTACCTCACACTTTCACAAAAAATAAATTCCAGATATGTGAAAAAGCTAAACATAAAAAAATTAAGTATTAAAATAAAATGAAGGAGAATATATTTATAAAATTGAAAGAGGGAAGGCTTATCTCCAAAATTTAAAAAATGTAAAAAAAAAATGTTTTTAAAGATTAAAAGACAAGTGACAGATTGGGAGAAAATGTCTATGAAATAAACAACAAAGGATTAGTATACAGAATATATAAAAAGACTTCCTATAAGTCAGTAAGAAAAGACAAAAACAGAAAAATGAGCAAAAGATATGAACAGGCAATTCACAGAAAGTGAAATGGCCAATAAATATGAAAAGATTCTCATCTCACTAATAACCAGAGAAATCAAACTGAAACAATAACAATTTCACATTGGAATGGCAAAATAATCAAGTTTAATAATATAAATAATCAACCTAAATGTAAGGGAAATAGGTAAGCCAAAACATCACTAGAAGTAAAAACAGGTATAGCATTTTTGGAGGCCAATTTGGCAGAATGTATTAAAATTTTACATGTTAACACACTTCAACCCAACAATTTTACTTCTGTCTACTTTAGAGTCAAATTCATGCAAAGATACAAAGAAGCAACCTGAAGGATTTTCTTGGCAAGATTGTTTGTAATGGCCAAAAAAAAGATAAAAATAAATAAAAACTAAATGCCACGCACAAGGAAATGGTTAAACTGCTATATCTATATTGTGGAATACTGTGCAGCAGTTAAAAAGAATGAAGTAGATTTGTGTGTCCTAACATAAAAGGCCTTCAAAATTTTTCTAAGTTAAAAAAAAAAGTAAATAGTAAAAATATATGTTAAAGAGAAAAATAAACTTATGATAGCAAATTACCCTCTGAGAAAGAATATGGTAAAAAGAAGTATTCAAGGGGGCTCTGCACATTTCTATTGTTTGAATCTTTTACAAGAATATATGTGTCAGTATCTATGTAATTTTTTAATTAAAAAAATACATGCTTGTTGTAAAATTTTTTAAAAATCTTCACACACACAAATGTTTAAAGTAGACAGGGAATGTTCTGCTCCCCAATCCCACTCAATTCTCAGAAGGATACGGCTACCTTCAATAATTCAGGATATATCCTATTAAACTTTCGCCTATATTATTTAAAACTTACATGTATGCAAAAAGATATATATGTGTGCACACATATACATATATACTTTACTATAGATGTAGTTACGTGTATATACATGTATGTTCACAAACACACATGAACATAAGCCTATTGTTTCAAAAATGAGATGGATACTATAGCAAAAACTGCATATAGCAGAGTAACAGGTAAACCGTATCATATAAAATAAAAGAAATATTCAGCTGTTACAAACAATGGGGATATGGACTGGGATTTGAGTATAAGTATTAGGGTAGGAGTGATCTTTGCCCTGTGTTCTGTATGACAATATATTGTATGGTGGCAGTAAAACTTTTTTTAAAAAATAAAAATCAAATGAAAGTTTTCTGAAAAAACATGATGATTATAAAGTGTTTAACAAATATAAGGCTTCACTATTGTTTAGCACACATAAAAACAATATGACAAGCTCATACTTCATATATCATCACTTACCAATTCCACTGTCATCTAATCGCATGTAGCCTTCTGCCAGTGAGCTGAAACCAGTTAATCCTCCCATTGCTGCATACGGAACATCTCGTCCCACTGGTTTTCCCTGAGCCAATCTTTCTTGCTTAGTTTCCACTACTGTGTCATGGGCATATGCAGGCTGACCACAAGCACAAGTGAAGCAGCTATGGAATCCTGAACACTTGGAACCTGAAGCAAGATGTAAAGGGAATTAAATATTTTTAAATACAGGTACTAAGCTGTCTACCCTAAAGCCACTTAGCTTAGCCAAAGCCAGCTGAATCTAGATCCTCTAGCCCCTGTAACTCTTACCTCCAGCCCCTGAACTTCCTCCCAGCCACTGCTCTTACTCCTGAAATATGCTAATGCGGTAAGGGTTGTATCACAGAAAAAAAAAATGGAAAAACCAAGTAGGACAAAAAGAAATTGTGTTGAACACTGAATAGCCTGGAAATGCAGACCTTCTCCTCAAAAATTGACTTAAAATCAGTTGTGGCAGGGACAGTCAAGTGGCCAGGTGAAGAGATAATATATTACAGAAACCTCCCTATAGATCAATTCCCCATAAAAGCCGTATTAAGGATGTGATGGAATACTGTTCAGCAATAAAAAGGAAAGAAGTACTGATATATGCCACAAAATGGATGAATCTCAAAAACATTATGCTAAGTAAAAGAAGCCAGTCACAAAAGACCACATATTCTATGATTCCATTTATATAAAATATCCAGAAAAGGCAAACACGTAGAGACAGAAAGTAGATTCCTGGGTGCTCACTTCGGCAGCACATATACTAGAAAGCAGATTATTGGTGACCTAGGGCTGGGGGAAAGGAAAAATAAGGAATGACTCCTAATGAATATAGAGTTTCCTTTTAGGGTTAACAAAAATGTTAAATTAAAAACCATTAAATTGTACATTTTAAATAGTTAAATTGTATGGTATGTAAATTATGTCTTAATAAAGTTGTTGTATTAAAAAAAAGCTACATAGGAACAGACACCAGAATACACCATTAACAAAATCTTCACCCACTCACACCTTTGACAAATGTATACGGGAACCAAGGCACATAAGTAAACAAATATTATCCAACTACTTCCATACTTAGCCAGTGAAACACACTTATTCCTACCACTGTCATTAAAAATGTTTTATTACATATTTCATCATAAGATTTCAATTCAAACTACTACAATAACAATTGGAATAACTATCTCCTGAAGGAACACTGGACTACTACCCTACCTATTTCCAAAGTTTTTAAAATTCTGATCACATGAAAGGGAATATGGGGTGGAGGTTGGGATTTGGGTGCAGGTATTGAGGTAAGGGTGCTATTGCATACACAGCATTACAGTTATGTTATATTTCGTTTTTCCCATCAGCCTATGTTTTAGGTAATAACATTATAATCTACCAGCAAATTATAAAAATTTTTTGACTTATAAAATCCCTTTTAAAAATCTGTAAATAGAAGTTAGTTGATTAAACTCCCACTATTCAAAAATTTGAATCAGATCACATCTTGTGATTCTTTAAAATCTATTACTATTACTTAAATTATTTGAACTACATGAGACTAGAGTTTATGATTACCAAACATACCAATAACTGACTTTTTCCACAAAAATGAAATTTTAAGAGTATCTATCCAATGAATTTTCCTCAGTTATTTAATATTGACTCTTTAACCGGATAAAATTGTTACAAAGGCAATTTAATACTCAAGGAAGAAATGTAAACATTCTGTGTTTGTGTGTTTATAATAACGAGACTCACATGCATTACATGCAAAGCCAGGCGCAGCACTGTGCTGATCAGCAAAGTGTTTGCATCTGCAGCGAATGGGCTGAGTACCGTTCAAAGGGACATAAAGGTAAGCCCTGCACTGGCAGCCAGTCACTCGGCAAGGCAGATTAATGGGGCGCTGCTCAGGAATCGTTTCAAAGTCAGTTTTATGTTGTTTATACCTAAAAAAAAAAAAAAAGAAGAAAGAAAAAAAAGAAGGAAACATAAACACAATGCAGGTATTATCAAACATTACAATTTCTATTCTGTTCAACGCAAATATGATTCTTTTTTATTTATATTGTTTTGTTGTTCTTGTTAGCAAAGTGAAAATAAACCCCCCTACATGCAGTATTTCTGTCAGCTATGTTGCTTTGGTTAGAGGAAATCTTTACTCTTTTAGATTTTTATTTTTAGTTATTTAAGAAGTTGTTTCACAGTAACACAAAGAAATAACATAATTCCCTTCAAATACCTACCTCCACAGATTCTTTAATATAGAAGTACAACCTAAAAGTATTTTTAAAAATTCTTTATAAAAATTATTTTGATCAAAGTGTATTACTTAAATTTTTTCATAGGTTTGCTATTTAAAATTGAAATAAGTTCAATAAACATGCATTAACGTATTTTAATTTTTAACTTTTAACTTCAAAATAAATTATCAATATTTTTGGAAGCCAAAGCTCTTTCTTGAATCACCATAACTTTTTTTAAATAGGTCACTCATTCCCTTCTCATAAGGTGATACTTCAGTAAAATAATATTAAATTTGTTAATCTCAATATTAATCTAAGAAAAGCAAGTTAAAATAATGACATACCATTTTTCACTCAGCAAAAAGAGTCAAAGTTTTTTTTAAAAACTATACATAATTAACAATGCCATCAAGAGTGTTACAAAAGTACCAATCCCATTTAATAATGTTTAAAGAAACTTTAAAAGATCCATTCTTTAACCCATGAAGTTCATTTTGGGAAAATGTACCCTAAGAAAATAATTCCATGTATAGGAAAAGCTTTGTGCATAATGATTATATTAGCAACAGTACTTACAACAGCAACATATATGTGCACACATACACACAACATAAGGGAATTGATAAGTAAGTTACTAGACAACAATTTTCAAACATTTTAGCAGTGAAACTCTTTCTTCAAATAAAATCTTTTAAAGATCTATAATATATAAAATGGAAGCAGAATTTATTAAAGCAAGGGGAAGAGCTAGAATTAGACTTTGCCCTGCCCCTACTCTGCCCTTCCACCTGGCACGCCCCTGAAGCTTCCTCACAGCTCTGGGGAACACGAGATAAACACAACTAGACTAGCTGGAATATCAGGTAGGTATTAAAAATCTTGTTTGTGATTACTACATAACAATGTGGAAACATATTTCTGTGATTCTATCATGAAAAAAATGGCTAAATATTTTATACATACATAATTAACTACTAAATGAACTCTGTAATGAAAGAAATCATACAGATACAGTAAAAAGTATTAACAGTTGCTGTCTTTGAGTGGTGAGTTTTCTACTTTTCTATATATTCCTCATTTTCCTTAAAAACCATGTATCACTTTTATAACAGGAAAGAAATAGTTTGGACAGAGATCTCACCAAGTGACCCATACTAAATAACTTCTCCATCAAAGTTGGGTTGGGTCAATTTTGGGGCTCAATTCCCTGCTGTATGAATTATACAGAGATAAGAAACTGGCACTAAATTTGTACAAGAATAAATTATAAAGCTATCACAAATTTACCAAATCCCTCTTCAATTCTGAAAGATATCAACACATCCCTCATCCTCCATTGCTCCTCTCAATGTTTTTAGTTGGGATTGTTAAATAAGTTTATAGTCAATCTATTAAATATATACAACATTATTCATCCTAGCAACTGACTAACAACCTTTGGCAACTGCAACTCTGTAAATAGCAACTATACAAAAAGTCTTTCATGAAAGAGCTCCAGAAACTGCTACCAGAATGGGGTGGTTCTCCTTCAATGGTTCCCTTAGAACAGAAAGTTAAACTTGTTGCCTGAAAACATATAATAGGTTCAGAGATTTTTCTGTGAGGCAGCTTGGTTACTTTGAATTTTACAACTGTCAGACAGTAGTACAATTTAAAATAGAGCATACACACAGCAAAATGCAAACCTCAGATATAAGCAACACACATCAGTGACTGGAGCCTCAGGTATTTCCTTTCCTTTATGTGCTTTCCTTGGAACATGACCATGCGTAATAAAAAGCAGCGGGCTCACATTTTTGTTTGTTTAAAGAAAGGTGTCAACACAGCAGTTCTTTAAGGTATGAAAGGTGATCAGTAAATCTAAGGAGAACTGCTTCTATTTGTAGATGGATACGATGATCAGCGTGGGGCAATTCAAGCAACTGTTAAAGTGGTTCTTCAGTCTGATGATCCATTCATTCTCTACCTTGTCCAAAAACGGGAGATGTAGGTAGACTCTGCTCCCCAGACAAACTTAAAGACCCCTGGCAAAGTCATAGGGGCACCAAAATCTTTTTTACCAATGGCAAGAAAAGAGTTGCTTAATGTGATAGACTCTATGATGAGTTCTAACAGGCCATGACCAAAATGTTTAAATTGCAGCTAAAAAAAAGCTTTAGATAATTTCTACCATACTACATAAGGGCCTATTTTTAAATGTTACTCATCACACTGTTACTTATAGAAGATATGCTTTGCTACAGCTTTTTATTTTCTACTCATCAGACAACTTAGCAATACAATATCTTACCTATGTGTACAAAAACACAGTGTCTCTGGGCCCACAAGTTTACAATCCATTCCAGTTGGTGACCGCCAGCTCACAAATAATCTGTTTTGTAAGCGCATAGGTAAAACTTTTCTTTTGTATTCTTCATATTCTTCAGGAGTAAAAAGTTTCCCTCCATCGTCCTCACCAACAATTCTACAACAAAAAACACTTCTCTTAAGCCTTGAGTATTTATTTTCCAGGTTAGAAATACTAAACTCTAAAATTAAACTATACTGGCGTAGTCAAAGGAAAGGCTGCTTCAACTTTGATTTTTTACTTCAAGCACATAATAGCCAAATCACACATAACTGTAATAAAACTTTTGCTTCTGATGGAGTTCAGGACATGCTACCCCAAAATACAGCACCCTGGCATTTGCGAAAACCACAGAAGTAGAAGGTCACTCTCATCTTCCCCTCTCTCTTCTCCAAAGCAGGTCATAAAATTTTCATTCCAGAAATGCCCTCCCTATACCTGGAGGAAGGACACATGCTTATCTTCTAAGACATGGGAACATGGAGAAGAATCTGAACAAACAGGCCTTGCTAAGTGCCCCCCAGTTTATTACCATTAGATCATACCCTTTTGTCCTTCAATCATATTTCTCCATGACTGTATAATCTGCATCAAATCTAAGCATAAAAATACACAGGGGCCGGGTGCAGTGGTTCATGCCTGTAATCCCAGCACTTTGGGAGCCCAAGGCAGGAGGATCACTTGCAGCCAAGACCAGCCTGGGCAACATAGCGAGACCCCATTCCTACAAAATAAAAATTTTTTAATTAGCCAGGCGTGGTGGCACGTGCCTATAGTCCTAGCTACTCAGGAGGCTGAGGCAGGAGGATCACCTCAGCCCAGGAGGTCAAGGTTACAGTGAGCTATGACTAGGCTACTACTCTCCAGCCTGGGTGAAAGAGCAAGACCCTGTCTCTAAAAAACCAAAATTAAAAATTAAAAAAAAATACATAGGAATCCCTGTTTCTTTGGGTCTTCATTTTCTGACAGTGCTGTCACATAAAACTTATTTTAAATAAATGTATAAGCTTTTCTCCTGTTAATCTGTCTTTTATCACAGGTGCCTCAACCATGAACCTAGTGATGGCTGAGAAAAGAAATCTTTTCTCCCCTATACCTCCCATATAAAAGAGGATTATAAATAAGAAAGTCAATGAATTCATAACATCTGACTTTACTGATGGAGGTTTATCAATGGAGGATTAGCACATATCCATCTTAATTTCTCCTTTGATTCTGAAGCAAACATGCTCATTCTTCTCATTAAAAGCTAGAGTCTAAACTGCTAAAAACTCTAAAGTTTTTCTCCTTTAAAAACAGTATCAAAAAAATACAAAAAATATCAATGCAGAAGCCAACATAACTAATTTTCATACCTAATCCCAAACTCTGGCCAGGAGTTTAAACTAATGTGGGACCTAAAAATATGCTTGGATCTGCACAAGCTGAAACCTACATCTGCATATTGGGTAATCAGGTTTATCATTATTTAATTTCAGAAGAACCCAAAATTTTATGGGAAAAATTAAGCCCCCACTATTTCCATGGAAAGAAATTAAGACTTGGCATCACTGGAGGAAAAGAAAGCACAATTAAAATAACTTGTTCAAAATTGAAGACATTTCTCCTTGAAAATAGCACCTTTAAAAGTCATGAAAAGTGTTGTTTGTAGAATGCTACATATTTTTTTGTGCAATACATACTTTTTCCCATACTTTGAAGCCTCTAGCTGAGGTAGGAAATAAAAATGAATTCATAAGCTATGAAACCATCACAACCTTCTTCCTTACATAAACAATTTAGATACACAAGTAAAAAACAAACAGCATTTTATTCTGAGATAAATTTTGGGCCATTTCACTTTCTTATTGATATCAAGAAGAATATCAACAGGTACTGGACAGATCTTAAGATAAATGCAGATCTTTAAAGTAAGAGTTCATTAGTATTTAAGTTCTAAACCCATGCAGCTCAAATTTTATTGAATTTACCCAATCCTCGGTGGATCTTGTTCAAATACCCATTAACAGGTCTGAGATGGGTCTGAGATTCTGCTTTTCTAACAAGCTCCCAGGTGACGCCTATGTCACTAGTCCACTCTTCCTAGGCATTGAATAACAAGGCTCCATACTTCCCCTCCCAACTAACTCCCACCAAAGCACCTAGGCAAGATCAAATCAAAGAAAACTCTCAAGGAAAGCTTGTTTCCTTCTAGACTCATCCTGTGGACCCTTCCCACCACCACCACCCCCCCTTTCATATCTAGGCACCCAAGTCCTGTTTTCCCCACTTTTCTCAAATCCTGACGCCAGTAAAGGACTTGATAATCCCTTTTGAAGGGAAGTGTTTCAGGTTACTTATGTTTACAAAAATCGTTTCCCACCAGGCCTGCCCCTAACATTTTCTAGGCTAGGAAAGAGACAACTGGAGGCCCACGATCCACGTATCTAAATATGTAAGTTATCAGTCAACACCAGGGCCCAGCAATTTGCTCCAGGGAAAAGCCCTGGGGAACTGGAGGCTATAGGAGCCGGCTCTGCCCTGGGTGAGGGCTGGATGTTTGTGGTTCCTCCTAGGAATCTTGGGGTTACAGGAACCCACCTGAACCGGCCATGGGGACCGATCCAGGAAGCTCCTCATCTTCACTTTTCCGGCTCAGAATTCCAGGCAGTTCTAAGCATTACCCAAAAGTACACCAGCGGGGCGGTCAGCGGCAGTGCAGTTAGCTGGGGAACCCGTCTGCCTGGACACCTCTGGGTGACTTGGACCGACCGCTTCTAAGCAGAGGAGCCCCTCTCGCTCAGGCTTCCCAGGCCGAGCCATGATTGTCTCACCTCCCGCTTGAACACACACATCCTTCTGCCGGTCCTCTCCAGCAATTCCCCTTCGCCGGTTTCCCAACTGTCAAAAACCTCAGGCAACATAAAAAGAACACGTCGCCTAAGGTGCACCAGCCTCTGCCAGGGCACAGGGCAATGAACCGCGTCCTGTTTCTGGAGGCGAGTTTCTCGAGAACCACCGAAAACCACACCAGTCGGCGGCGTTTTCTCCTAAAACCAGCACCTCAGGGCTGGGAACACGTTCGGAAGTTCACGATTTACCCTATTACTGTATTAATTTGCAGTCTGCTGACTTTTATAACTCCCGAGAACTCAATGTGTATTTCTTCAATGGCCATTTTAAAAAACAATTGCACCTTTGTATAAATCTAGAGTTCATAATCCTCCCTTGGAAGGGAACGGAAGGACTTCTTAAACGGCCTCGGAAGACTTCTCACTGACTAGAACTGCGTGTCACCACAATATTTAATTACAGAAAGGCGAAACGCGACATCAAGCTAGGCCTCCCCCAACAGCCGGGGAACAGATTCCGGGAGCCCCGGCGCTCGCCCGCCAGCGCCACCAGCCGTCCTCCGGCTAGGGGCACCGGGCCAACCCCCGGGTCCTCGCCCCCACGGAGCGGCGGATACAGGCCGGGAGCCGCCGCCTCACCTCTGGTACTCCAGGTACTCGTCCAGCGCCGCCGCGCCGCCGGGAGGCAGGGCGAGCCGCTCCATGGCCGGCGGCGCAGCAGCGGCCCGCGAGAGCAGTCGGCGCAGGGGCCAAGCCAGGCCGCCCCGCCCCCGCACCCCCGGATTGGCCGGGCCTGACGACCGCGGCGGGCGCGCGCTTCTCCTTGGCCACTCTCCGCGCCGGGTGGGGTGCAGTTTGCCGCCGGCCACAAAGCTTGTCGCTATCGCCCTTCTCTTTCCCCGGACCGCCAAGTCTCCTTGTAAAGTACCGAGTGACAAGGGAGTGCAATGCCTTGCATATAATGGACGCATGGAAAATGGCTTATTTCTTTGTACGGCTCTTTTAACTTAATCCATCTCTTGAAGTATAAGTGGTTTTGAGAATGCTCCGGTTAGATTAAGGCCCCCTCCCTCCGTAATTGACAGCCTTGTTTTCCATATTGGCGTTTAACAAACTGTGATATAAAATCAGTAGCCCCCCCAAAAAAAAAAACAGAAAAATCAATAGTCCTGAGTGTCTGCGTTCAGTTTGGGGGACGCTAAAGCAATGTGCTCTTCAAAGGAAGTGAGTAACAGGTTTAAAGAGAAACAAGTAAAAACAGTTTGAGTAGGGTTTTTTTTTTTAAACCTTTGGAAAGACTCTCCACAAAATCTATTTAAAAGTTGAATTACCATGCAATTGGTAATTCGGCCATACTTTGGCTTAGCAACCTGGAAAAGGGGTAGGAAATCCATCATTAGTCCTAGGGAGTCAGTAAGAAAAATAATTCTCTGGACTTCAATACAGTACTTTATTTTAAGGGTGCTTTCCTACATATTTCAGGTACAAAAAGCAAAATATCGTGTAGACAGATTGTTTGGAACGTCCCCTCCCGGTTCAGTTCGTCTAAAGTCCTCTTCCTTTGCAGGAGCATTCAACCAAGGAGCGTTCAACAGTCAGATAAATGAGTGGTCCTGAAATCAGGTCCATATTTTATGGGGGAGATCCAGCTTAGCACTCTCTCCATTCATACCTGTGGTTTGCTGCTGCCTATTCTACCTCTTTATGAGAGCCTAGTCCTGCTTTCTGGCAGCAGCTAAACTAACAAAGATAAATAGAAGAAAATGCCTGGCTCTGTGAGCTTATGGAAATGTGGCAGGGGAATGTCTGTGTAGGCAAGTACAATTTAATGAGTCTAGAGGGAAATAATTATTAATAGCTTCAGTGCAATTGTGAACTCTTCCAGGAAGATGCTGGAGCAGTAAACTCCTCTGGTCAAAGAAGTCAACAAAAATATTGGGCATGACAAATAAAAGTATGGAACAAACTAGAAAATGTTATCTTAACCTTGTATATAAACAAGCTACCGTTAAGATGGCAAAACTGTGTCGATAGTTTAGGCGCATACTTTGATTAATTGTACTGCTTCTTGTTTGAGATATAATAAACTACACTTTTGATTCAAAATTGGACAGTTCATATTTGATGACCTACTAAAACTGACACCTTTGCTAATTAGAACACTGTATAGTTCTGACCCCTGCTTTAATAAAAAGGTATAATTGAACTACAGTTTCCTCCAAAAAATGTAGCTAAATTGATCTAGGAAGTAGGATGGACACAGGGAACATGAAAATTGCCTAGGCAAGTGTTAGACATTTTACATATTTATTCCTCATAAAAGTTTATGACATAGGAATTATCATAATTTTGGAGTGATGTGTAAGTTAGGAATACTTTCTTCTGCAAATAACAGAATAATCCAACTAACAGTGGCTTAATTCAACGTAAATTTTATTTTTTTGTTACTCTGATGTGGGGGCAGGCAATTGCTGCCGTTCATTCTGGGCATGTTCCCCATGGTTGCAAGAGCTGTCACAGCTCCAGAAATCATATTCAAATTCAAGAAAGGGAAAAGGAAGGCCACCAACATCAGCTGTTGCTTTTATCAAGTGAGAGTTTTCTGGCAGGGTGCTATGTCTCATACCTGTAATCCCAGCGCTTTGGGAGGCTGGGGGGGTGGGGCAGGGGGGCGGGTGGGGGCATCACTTGAGCCCAGGAGTTCAAGACTGCAGTGAGCTACGATTGGACCACTGCACTCCAGCGTGGTCGACAGAGCAAGATCCTGCCTCTTAAAAAAAAAAAAAATTTTTCCTAGAAACACCCCTGGAAAAGATTTCACTTACATGTCATTCACCAGAATTGTGTCACATGGCCAGCCCTAGGTATAAAGAAGGCTGGGAAAGCAAGTACCAATACTTAGGTTTCTGGGCTCTACGATGGAGGTTGTCAAGGAGAGGGTTAGAAATGTATGTTGGCTTAAAAATATGTGTTTGGTTAGCCAGTACACAGAGTCTGCCACGGCTCACCCTTGAACTACTTATTTAATAATATCCATGTATACCCTTCTTCCTGTGCAGGCATTTTACACTGAATGACTTAAGGGTCATAAGACCCTTAAGTAAGGCAGCCCCAAAATCTCAGCCAGCTACTGCATCCAACTTGAATTCTAGAGTCTCTGCAGTCTTCTCTATCAGTCAGCCTTAATTCTGATCAGTCTGATTCTTAATGACTTAAGGGTATGGCTGTTGATAGCTACAAGACAAGAAAGATGTTTCTTCAACATGTATCTCTAACAGATAACGACTTTTTTAAAAATCCACCACGCCATTATCACACCTAACAAATTAAACAATAATTCCTTGGTATCATCTAATACTCGGTCTTTATTCAAACTTCCCTTTGTTCCTTTTTTTTTTTTTTTGCAGCCCCTTCTTATCCCCACCCCACCCCCATTTTGTTCTAATTAAAGTTCAAAAAAGGTCCATACTGCATTTGGTTTATATGTGCTTAATAGATAACAAGTCTTTTGTAATTTTAAACAGTTCCTTTTCTCCCACCCTAATTTTTTGTGCCTTTTTTTGTTGAAGAAACTGGGTTGTTTTTCCTGTAGAATATCTTTCTGAATTTGGTTGTTTGCAGAAAGGTGTCACTTACTACATTCTTTAGCCCCTGTATTTCCTGTAAGTTGGTACATGAATCTTGAGACTTGTGTAGGTATTAGATTCAGGAGCAGTTCTTTTCACAAGAGTACTTTATTGTCCTGAATTCACGAGTGGAAGTTGTAGGAACAGCCCAGGTGAAGTGAATTTGGGCTGCTCTTCGCCTTGTAAGGTGATACTGTGTACTTAAGGAACCAGTTTATTCGCCACCCTTCCAATCACCCACCCCAGCACAGCACCAATGCCGTTTTCTCTGCAATCCTGAGTGGATGAAGGGGAGACGATAGATATATCTCTTTTGCTCTTGCTCTAGCCCCTTTGGGGTCCCAGCTTAATGTGGAGAGAGTCTTCTACTAGACTCCCCACCTAGGGCAGACCTTGGTCTTTGACCTTAGACCCCCTTACTGTGCTAAGCCATCAAAACCAAAGTTCAAGCTTGCCTGGAACAGCTGATGTCCTCAGGGCAAAAGCTGTTTTAATGTACTGCTTTCCTCTCCAGATTCTTGGTTTGGGGGGAGGGGGTTAGATTTTTGCCAGGATTGGATATTATGTAACATTAGGAATTACTGTTAATTTTCTTAGCTGTTATAATGGGATTGTGCTTATGTGGAAAATGTTCTAATTCTCAGATGTATGCTGAAATATTTAGGGGTCAGCTGTCATGATGTCAATTTACTTTCAAATGATTTAGCTATTGTTGAATCTAAATGATAGATATACATGTATTCATTGTATTATACTTTAAACTTTTCTGTGTGTTTGAAATTTTTCATAATATAAGCCAGGAAAATAATGTTAGCATGGTAATTCCTTACACGTTGAAAATGCTGATGGTTTTAAGAAGATTCTTGTTGTTGTTAGTATTCCAGCCAACATTTTGTTGTTTTCAAGAGGAGTATTGATATGAATAGCCTAAATAGCCTGCCATATTGCTGGAAGTAGAACTTCCCTTTTATTTTCCTTTGTTTTTCTGTTGTTCTTTTACTTCTTACATTTAAGGTTTAGCTGAGTAGTTTTCAGAATTTATTCTTGTCCAATATATACCTTTAAAGCTACAAATCTCCTTCTGATTATTGCATTACCTGTATCTCAAGTAAATAAGTTTTGTTATCTAGTAATTTCATTGTCGCACATTTCTGACTTCTACTTTCCATTATGATTTCTTTTTGATGCATGAGTTATGTAGGTATGTTCTGAAATTTTCCAAATCTATATATTTAAAAACTTAACCTGTATGTTATTAATTTCTAAGTTAATTGCATTGTGGTCAGAGAATGGAGTCTGAATGATTCCTATTGTTTGACATTTGTTGAGATATGGATTATATCCTAGTACATGATAAATTTTTGGATATGTTTTATTTGTGCTTGAAAAGAATATATATTTTTCAATTGTTTGGGGAAGTGTTCTGTAAATGTCCATTATAATAAGCTTGTTAATTGTTCAGATCTTCTGTAAGAGTTACTGATTGTCTGATCCACCAATTACTGAAAGGGAGGTGTTTAAAACTTTCATTCTGATAATTTTGGCAATTTCTCCTTGAAGTTACATCAACTTTATTACCATTTAATATTTGGGGTTTTTTTCCACATTATTTCAGTATGGACCTCCAAAACATAGATATGGCATAAAAATAACCACTATACCATTATAATATCTTCAAAAAAAAAAAAGTAATGCCTTGATGTCCTCAAATATCCAGTGTTCAAATTTCCTCAAAAACCATTGTTTTACAGTTGGTTTCTTATAATCAGGATCCAAACAAGGTTCTACACATGCATTTGATGTGTCCCTGTTTTGAATAGATCCTTTGTGCCATTTCAGATCCTCTTGGATCATCCATCCCATATTTCAGACACTGCTGCACTGGCCAGTTCTTGTGCCCCTTCCAACCAGCTTCACACACATGCAACCTGACAGTGCCAGGCCTTCAGCCCACGCTTCCCACCTTTCTCTTCCTGTCCCTGGGACTCTCTGTTCATAGTGGCAGAAACTGCTTGTTCTTCATGTGTAAGCAACAACCCCGGGGATAAGTTCATGCCCTGGGAGCAAACTTTGACCAACGAGGGATGTGAGCTGATAGATATGTCCCTGTGTCCCTCTTTCTCCCCTATGGATACATTTGAGACACATTTCTTTTCTTTTCTTTTCTTCTTTAATTTATTGATTTCTCTTCCTTTTCTGTTTTTTTTTTTCCTGTAGCAATATATTTGTTGAAGAAGACAGGTTACATGCCTTATATGTCTTCCTAGTTTAGATATTTTTATTGCATTTCTGTGGTGTCATTTAACATGTTCCTCATTGTTTTTGTTTGTTTGCTTTATTTTTGGTTTTTGTTTGGTAAGCTGTTTTTGTTATATTGTGTTGTGTTTTCTGTAAATTGACAGCTTTATCAAAGGACAAAAACTATTAGTTTTAGTTTTTTTGTTAGTTTGCAAGACTTGTTTTTTGTAAGTATTTTGCACTTCCATCAGAAGCACACAATCTATGTAATATTGGTAGTCATCAGTGATCATTGCCTGGATACATTTTTCTTATTAGGGGGTGTAAAATAGTGATTTCAAAATATTCTTTCTTCATTTTGCTTCAATTGCCTATTTTCAAAATAATGAGTTGATATATTATGCATTTTCCAAATGTAATCAATGAGGATTTTATTTTATTTTTTGTCATTTTATTTAGTTTCTCCTATTATCAACTCATGGATTTAAACATATTTGATAGCTTGTGTCCCCTTTGTTGTTCAGTTCAAGGAATCTTTTGATTTCCTTCTTAATTTCATTATTGACCCAATAATTGTTCAGCAGCAGGTTGTTTAATTTCCATGACTTTGTGTGGAATTGAGTGTTTCTCTTGGAGTTGATTTCTAGTTTTATTCCACTGTGGTCTGAGAAGATAGACGGTATGATTTCAATTTTTTTGAATTTGTTGAGACATGTTTTGTGGCCTATGATGTGATCAATCTTGGAGAATGTTCTACGTGCTGATGAGAAAAATGTATATTCAGTAGTTTTTGGGTAAAATTTTCTGTAAATGTCTGTTAGGCCCATTTGTTCTAGAATCCCGTTCAAGTGCAGTGTTTCTTTATTTATTTTCTGCTTAGATGATCTGTCCAGTTCTGTCACTGGGGTGTTGAAGTCCCTGGCAATTAGGATGCTGCTGTTTATCTCTTTGCTTAGATCTAGTAGGATTTGCTTTATGAATCTGGGCGATCCTGTGTTAGATGCATAAATATTTAGGACTGTTATGTCTTCTTGTTGAATTGTTCCCTTTATCATTATATAATGACCATCTTTGTCTGTCTTTACTATGGTTGATTTAAAGTCAATTTTATCTGCTATGGGAACAGCTACACCTGCTTTCTTTTGGTTTCAATTTGCATGGAATATTTTTTCCATCCCTTCACCTTGAGTCTGTATGAGTCCTTGTGGGTTAGATGTGTTTTCTGGGGACAGCAGATATTTGGGGTATATTTTTCCATCCATTCAGCCAATCTATGTCTCTTCAATGGGGCTTTCAAACCATTCACATTGATTGATAGAATTGATATGTGGGATGCTGTTCTGTTCATGCTGTTGGGTAGTACCTTATTGCTTTGTTTTACCTCTTGTACTATTGTTTTAAGTGAGCTCTGAGCTTTAGCTTTTGGGTGGTTTTACACTGTTGGGTATATTGTGCTAATCCATGTATAACACGGTTCTGAGTATTTCCTGCAGGACAGATCTGGTCTTGGCAAATTCCCTCAGTGTTTGCTTCTCTGGAAAAGTCTTTATTTCTCCTTCATATATGAACTTAGTTTTGCAGGATCCAAAATTCTAGGCTGGCAGTTGTTCTGTTTAAGAAGACTGAAGATGGGGCCCCAATCCCTTCTGGCTTGTAAGGTCTCTGTTGAGAAGTCTGCATTAGCCTGATGGGTTTTCCTTTAAAAGTTACTTGATGTTTTTGCCTCATGGCTTGCAGGAGTTCCTCCTTTGTGTTGACTTTGCCCAGTCTGATGACTATGTGTCTTGGTAATTGCCTCTCTGCAATGAATCTCCCAGGTGTTCATTGATCTTCTTGTATCTGGATGTCTAAATCTCTAGCAAGACCAGGGAAGTTTTCCTCAATTATTCCCTCAAATAGGTTTTCCAGCCCTTGTGCATTTTCTTCTTTATCCTCAGGGATGCTGATGATTCTTATATTTGGCTGTTTTACATAATCCCATATTTCTTGTAGGCTTTGTTCACTCCTCTTAATTCTCTGTTCTTTATTTTTGACTGGCTGATTTAATTCAAAAGAGTTGTCTTCAAGCTCTGAGATTCTTTCTTCTGCCTGGTCTAGTCTATTCTTAAAACTTTTCACTGTGTTTTGTATTTCCTTAAATGAATTTTTCATTTCCAGAAGTTCTATTTGTTTTTTTTTTAATATGTCAATCTCTTTAGTGAATTTTTCATTCATTTCCTGAATTCTTTTTCTGGTTTCTTCAAGGTGATTTTCCATTTTCTCTTGGATTTCATTGAACTTCCTTACAATCCATATTTGGAATTCTTTATCTGTCATTTCAATATTTTCATTTTGGTTGGATCCATTGCTAGAGAGCTGGTGTCCTTTCACTCTGATTTTTCATACTTCTGGAGTTCTTTTATGGATTCCTTCTCATCTGGGGAGCTGTCGCTTCTTACTTTTGGATTTTCTTTTGTTTATATGGGGATTTCACACACACATACACACACACGTGAAGGAGTGTCTGTAGCATATGTTGGGTAAGAACCTTTGCTTGTGGGTGCTTTGAGGGCGATCTAGGTTCTGGATGGATGCCTTGGTTGTAGTTATCCTTAGTGTGGTGGTTTTCTCAGTTGCTAGTTTTTTGTAGGCTGTAGCAGTGGTGAGCTGTGTCCTGAGACACATTTCATATGGCTCCTCAGAGGGTCCCACAGGATCAAGCAGAGTTTCCTGATCCATAATCTGTCCTTGTATTGGTTTTTCTTTCTTCTCTGTTTTACTTCCTTAATCTCTGGGTTCACACTCCCACATAAAATATTCACACTTTCAGGGAAACCCAAGCTAAGCCACTGTATTAGTCCATTTTGCACTGCTATAAAGGAAATACCTGAGGCTGGGTAATTTATAAGAAAAGAAGTTTATTTGGCTCGTAGTTCTTTAGACTGTACCAGAAGCATGGTGCCAACATCTGCTTCTGATGAGGGCTTCAGAAAGCTTCCAATCAAGGTGGAAGGTGAAGGGGGAGTAGGCATGTCACATGGTGAGAGTGGGAGAGAGGGAGGAGGTGGTGCCAGGCTCCTCTAAACAACCAGCTCTTGCATGATCTAATAAAGTGAGAACCCACTCATTAGAGAACCTACTATGACTGAAGTCCATATGACAGTATTGTTCCAGAAAGGAAGGTTGTACTGGGTCCCACAGACCCCCTAAGACCCAAACAGCTGCAGCACAGCACCACTTTGAGAGCCCAGCCCCAACCAGATTGTATTCTGCTCTGAAGCCCAACAGCCTCTGCATCTCCACATCCCTGGAGTCCCATTGACATCCCCTCCATGTACACTCAGAGAGCTGCAGTATCACAATGCAAGCCAGACCCAGTGGTTTGACCAAGTCCCCAGCACTCTAGTCCATGCATTGTCCTACACCCTTGGGAAAAGGTGGTGCAGCACAACAGGGAAGCTGTCCCTGGCATGAAGGGATCCAAGCATGCACTCCCCAGACCCTGAGAGCTAACTGCCTGAGACTGCTGCCACTGACAAGAATTCTGCCCCCCTCTAGAAGCAGGGCTTGCAGAAGGCATACCTGCATGTGCCTTCAGGTAGCCTGGGGACTGGCCCACCCAGGTGCCATCCCAGGGCCTGAGTACAGGCCCACCCTTCCCACTGTCACTGATGAACACATATGCCATCTGGGAGCCTGACAACAGGCCCACACTGCCCACTGCCACCACCACCAGTACAAAAGCACACTGCCCAGGGGCCCAGGGATTGACCCACCCCACCAGCTACTCCTGGCACCTATGCATGCCTTCCAGTGGCCTAAGATGGGCCCACCCAACGTGCCACCACCACCACAGCTGGTACCCACTTGGGGGCCCAAGAGTTAGCCCACTGACACTACTGCATTGCCAATGCCACATACACCAGCCCAGGACACAAGGACCAGCTGCTTGCCCAGCCCACCACTGCCACTGCTGGTGCATAAGGCCCAAGGATTGGCCCCCTTGGACCCACCACCATAAGTGCCCAAATAAGCTGCCTGAGGGCCCAAGGTCCAGCATGCCTGGCCCACCATGCCACCACTGGTGCCTGCGGAATGGCCCACCTGGTGTCCTCATCCCCAGCAAAGCCTCACCACAGCCTCCACTAACAACTGCAGCCTAAGCCACTGAGGAACTCACAGACACCACCAATGCTGATTACAGCAAAAGAAGTCACACAGAGAATACACTACTGTGCTCGCCCAGAATCAAAGCCAAAGCATCCTACCCAACCAACACCATAGACACATTTATAAGAAAAAGTCTTTCTCTGTGAAACCCTATCCATAAAATTAGAAGAAGTGACTGTTACACCAGATGTGCAGATATCAAATAAAGACATAAGAAATGTGAAACAGCAAGGAAACAACACATCCAAAGCTACAAAATAATTCTCCAGCAACAGATTTCAATGATAAGGAAATCTATGAACTAAATGCCTGAAAAGGAATTCAAAACAATGATATTAATGAAACTCAGTGAATGGGAGTTTGTTTGGTGGGTGCATGTGTGGTGTTGCTTAAGCGATGTATGCACTGAAGGCCCTGACTTCACCACAGTGCAATATATCAATGTAACAAAATTGCACTTGTACCCCATGAACATATACAAATAAAAAATAAATGAGAAAAAAACTCAGATGCAAAAGAATACAGATAAACAATATAAAGAAATCAGGGAAACAATTCATGATCTGAATAAGAAATTCAACAAAGATAGCTATCATTAAAAAGAACCAAACAGAAATCCTGGAACTGAAGAATTCAATGGATGAAATAAAAAATACAATCAAGAGCTTCAACAATAGACTAGTTCAAGCAGAAAAAAGAATTTCTGAACTTGAAGACAGGTATTTTGAAATAACCCAGTCAGACAAAGAAAAAAGAAAACAAGAATTATAAAGAATGAAGACATGACATATGGGACACCATAAAGTGACCAAATATTTGAATATTGGGAGTTCCAAAAAGTGAAGAGATGGACAAAAGACTAGAAAATCTATTTAACAAAATAATTGCTAAAAACTTTCCAAGCCTCATAAGAGATATAGACATTGAGATATAGAAAGTTCAAATATCTCCAAATAGATTCAACCCAAAAAATGCTTCTCCACAGCACATAATAGTCAAACTGTAAAAAGTAAGAGACAAAGAGAGAATTCTAAGAACAGCAAAAGTGTCAAGTAACATATAAGGGAATCACCATCAGACTAACAGCAGTTCTCTCAGCAGAAACCTTATAGACCAGGAGAGAATGGGATGATATATTCAAAGTGCTGAAAGAAAAAACCTGCCAGCTAAGAATACTACACTCAGGAAAACTATCCTTCAAAAAATAAAGGAGAAATAAAGTCTTTCCCAGACAAGCAAAAATTAAAGGTATTCAATATCACTAGACCAGCCCTACAAGAAATGCTAAAGGGAATCCTACATCTGAAAGCAAAAGGATACTATCTACCATCATGGAAACAGAAAAAAGTTTAAAACTCACTGGTAGAGCAGACACAAAAATGAAAAAGAGAAAGTAATTAAATGTCACGACTATAGAAAACCACCAAACTGCAATGATAAAAAATAAGAGAGGAATAAATGAACAAAGGATGTGCAAAACAACCAGAAAATAATTAACAAAATGACAGGAACAAGTTGTCACCTATCAATAATAGCCTTGAATATAAATGGATTAAATTCCCCACTTAAATGATATAGACTAGCTGAATGGATTTTTTAAAAGGGAACCCAACTATATGCTGCCTACACGAAACTCACTTTGGCCTGTAAAAACACAGATTGAAAATGAAGGGATGGAAAAAGATATTCCACACAAATGGAAACCAAAAGAAAAAGAAATCAGGAACAGCTACACTTATATCAGATAAAATAGACTTTATGACATAACTGTAAAGAAAGAAGGTCATATAATGATAATGGGATCAATTCAGCAAGAGGATATAACAATTGTAAATATATATGCACCCAACACCAGAGCACCCAGATATACAAGTCACATTATTAGATCTAAAGGGAGAGATAGAATGCAATACAATAATAGTTGGGGGCTTCAACATACCACTCTCACCTTTGCATAGATCACCTAGACAGAAAATCTACGAAGAAACGTTGGATTTAAACTGCACTTTAGACCAAATGCACTTAACAGACATTTACAGAACATTTTATCCAATAGCTGCAGAATACACATTCTTCTCATAAGGACAGGAAACATTCTCTAGGATGGACCACATGTTAGACCACAAAACAAGTCTCTACAAAATGCAATCACATCAAGTATCTTCTCAGGCCACAGTGGAATAAAATTAGAAATAAATACCCAGGAGAACTTTGGAAACTGTACAAATACGTAGAAATTAAAGTGATCTTGAATGATCACTGGGTCAATGAAGAAATTAAGGAGGAAATAAAAAAATTTCTTGAAACAAATGAAAATGGAAATACAACATACCAAAATCTACAGGATACAATAAAAGCAGTGCTCAGAGGAAAGTCTATACCAATAAATGCCTATATAAAAAAAGTAGGAAGACTTCAAATAAATAACCTAATGATGCACCTCAAGGAAATAAAAAAGCAAGAGGAAACCAGACCCAAAATTAGTAGAAGGAAAGAAATAATAAACATCAGAGCAGAAATAAATGAAATTGAGAATTTTTAAAAAACAATAAAAAGGAACAACAAATCAAAAAATTGGTTTTCTAAAAAGATAAACAAAATTGATAAACCATTAGCTAGACTAACCACAGAAAAAATAAAGACCCAAATAAATAAAATCAGAAACAAACAGAAAGAGATATTACAATGGATACCACAGCAATACAAAGAATAATTAAAGACTATGATAAATGCCCAAGCCCAGGACATAAATTTCTAACCAATATGCTGATTCTCACAAGCCCTGCCAGCACTCCAGACCCCTGATAACAACTCAAGTAGATGATCCCTCATTGTCCAAAATGTTTGGCACATGATGAATAAATCAAAGACTTATAGAAAAGTTTTCACTAATGCTCAAATCATTTCAGATTTTAGTGTCTTTGCATGTGCTAGCAATATTTTCCACTGTTCTTCTCCACCCTGCAAACTCCTCCCCACCTTTCAAATTCAAGACAAGCATCCTGTCTTCTGGAAGACCTTCCCTCATTGCTACCCCACAAAGGCAATCCTTCTTCTGCCCTCTCTATTGTAGCATTTAGCACTTTATATTAGGTTTATATTTATTCTCATCCCTCTAGGTGGTGAACTCTGAGAGCAAAACTCTTTGGAAAGCCTCTGTCTCCCCATTTCTATATCAAGAATAATAAAATTACCTCTCCTGTGAGAATTAACTGAGATAATCCTTGTAAAGCACTTACTTGACATTTAGTTAGCTTTTAGTAAAGGATAGCTACTACAAAAGTATAATTTTGTAACCTTTGGTAGTTGGCACAGTTTTAACATACAATATATATTTAGTAAATGTTTGTTAAATGAGTACAAAATAATATCCAAAAAACCCCCTGGGGATAAACTTTAAAAAGTCTTCAGTACAGTACTAGCCCTGATTTGTCAATTTTGTCTATTTAAATTTCACAATCCATATTTTCATATACCATGTTGAAGGGAATGATATGCTCAAGACTGTTTAAAATTAAATTAGAAAAGTAAATATATTCAGATAAGAAAAAGATGAAAAGAGCCCCTTGCTTTTAAGTTATTGCATTAGTACACTTAGCCATCTTTCATTTTTAAAATTAAGACAATAAGTTAAAATAGTCCTTTTTCACTTTTCCTTTTTTTGGTTCCTTTCCCTGCTTCATAGTTTTAGCTTTAAATAAAGAAGAATGAGTGCTTTCAAAAATTATTTTTTGAACAGATCAAATTTTGTTGTAATAACTGGCATAACAAAAATTTCAGTGTATCAAAAAATTTCTAAGCTCCTTAACATGGCCCAAAGTTACTGGATTATTACTAATACAATAAAAATGCTAGAACAACAAAAGAATTTGGAAAATTCCTTTGAGAAATGGGATTTTATCTATTGGATAAAAGACGTTTCTGACTCTTGAGTAACTCTTGATCTGTATTTTATTTACTTTCTTGAATTCCTCATAAATATCTTTAAAACTTCCCATCTTACTAATTACACAAATATACAAAAGTTCACTAGTAGAAGTTTATTTAATTTACCTTAATTCATTTGAAAGGAATAAAACAGCAATTCCATATTATTTTATAAAGCATCTGTTTTCTTATGTAGGGAATTTCATATAGTTAAAATTAAAGTTTATTTTACCCTAATAAATTTTACTTTTTATATATTTAGGGAACCTGAACTTTATTGCACAAGAAGTCAATATTGAACTTGAGATCAATAGTTCCACAATCTATAGCCATTCATTCCACAAATTGTTATTAAATGCCTATTCTGTAGCAAGCATTATACCAGGTACTCAGGATACAGGAAGATGAATGAACAAAACAAAAAAGTCAGTAGAAATAAGTATTAACAAGAAAAAGAAAGCAGATTAAAGGGAACAGAGAATGAAGGTGATGGGGTATTATAATATATCAATCGGGTAAATATCTCTCAATAGGTAGGTGACTTGAGCAGAATCCCGAAGGAAGCAAGAGAGTGAGCCACATGGACACTGAGAAAAGAGAGCTCCAGGCAGACAGATTAGCAAGTGCAAAGGTCCTGAAACAGATACGTATTTTGCCTGTTCAAAGCAGAGATCAGTGTGGTTGGGATGGTGTGAGCGAAGATGAGAAGAATAGTAGGAAATGAAGTCAGAAAAGAGGCAGGGACCAGATCACAAAGGGCCCTATAGATCCAATAGAAAGATGACATGAGCCACACATGTAATTTTAAATTTTCTAGTAGCCATATTTAAAAAGTAAAAAGAAACAAGTAAAATGAATTTGAATAATATATTTTATTTGACCCTATATAACCAAAATATCATCATTTCAACATGTAATCAATATAGTAATAAGATATTTTAGATTTTTTATTTCTTACTTAAGTCTTTAAAGTCCAGCATGTATTTTATACTCACAGCACATCTAAATTCAGACTAGCCACATTTCAAGTACCCAATGACCATAAATAATAGCCACCATATTGGACTATGCACTTACAGACAATTGTAAAGGTTTTGAAGAGTTTTGGTTTTGCTTTATTTTTCAAAAATACACAAAAATAAAGAGAACAGTATAATGAACTCAATGTTGCCATGACCCAATTTCAATAATTAGTATTACCTGGCCAATCTTGATTAATCTATATCTCCACTTGCTCTCCCAAACCCAGATTATTTTGAAGCAACATACCAGAGGGTTTGGAACAGAAGAATGACTTCTAAAAGCTCACTCTGCCAAGTGGAGAATAGCTTGTGAAAGAGAAGCATGGATGGAAACCACAAGACCTGTTGTGAGGCCATCACAATCCAGGCGAGCTGACAGCAGCTTAGTCTGGGGTGATGGCAGTGCAGCTGGTGAGATATGGAGGATTGATTGGATCTTTGACATATATCAAAGGTAGAAGCTGACAAGATATACTGATGGATGGGTTGTGGGATATGAGAGAGATGAATCAGGGATGACTTCAGGGTATTTGGCCTGAGTGAAATGATGGAATTGCCATTTACTGAAATAGGGGAGACTGCTAGAGGAACAGCTGGATGGTAATCAAGAGTTCATTTCTGGACATGTTAAGTTTAAACTACCTATTAGACATCTAAGTGGAGATAGTGAATAAAAAGTTGGCTATTGAGATCTGCAATTCAGGGAAGACATCCAGGCAGGAGATAAAAATTTGAGAGTGGTCAGAAAATAGGTGGTATTTACAACCATGGGACAGGATGAGTTTACTAGAAGGTGAATGGAAATAGAGCAGAACAGAGGTCCTGGTACATTCTCAAGTTTACAGCAGGAAGAGCTGGAACCAGGAGAGGAGACTGCATAATCACCCAGTGAGTAAGAAAAAAATAAAAATAAAACACAAGAAAAAGTAATGTCACAGAAGACAAGTAAAAGAAGTATTTCAAGAAGGAGGTAGTAAGCAAAATACAAAACTAAATTTAAAAAGAAAATAAAAACCAATGCCTAGAATTTGAAAACAAACTGAAATAAATGAACCTAATGCTATATCAGTTTGGTGACAACATTCCACAGAGAATAGAATTATTCAAAGTGACCTTAGAACAAAATATTTTAATGGTACATTTCTTAATGGAATATATTCTTAGGATGAAAAATAAAAAGGCAAGCAAATCTTAAATTATCTAGTTTCATTTAGTAGTCTTATTGTTAATAGCAATGCTGATTATTATTTTGAAACACACACATATTTTTAATATAATACAAGTAAGAAACTATGTTAAAGCTGTTAAGGATATAATGTTCAGCATAGAAAAAAAGATCAGTAAAAAAAACTTTGTAATCTTAAATTGTATTTACAAATACCAGTATAAGCCCATGATTTTTTTATTTTTAAAAACTACATATTTTCTAGCTCTGTCCACTGAGAAGGCCAAGAAGCAATGATAACCCAATAGCAACAAGAACCCCATAATATGGTCTCAAAACACTATTCCACACTAAAAGGACTTAGGGCTTTTTAGATAAACAGCTAATTCTAGGAAGTGTACCAGTTGAGCTTGGGACATCCTATTGTGCCAGAAAGCAAGGAAGCAATCAAAAACTATTATTGCCTAATTAAAACCACAATGAAACCTTGAAAGGCTCCCCCTTGTTCCAAAAATAGAATAATTTGAGTGTCAAAAGGCTACAACTGATAGAAACACATTAAATGAGTAAAGCTAGGAGTTCATAGTGATATCCAAAAAAAAAAAAAAATAGAGAAATTCAATGGACACCATGGGGGTAATCAACATATTACTCTAAAATTGGATAATTAAAAAGAAATAATTCAAGAACAGTATTTCAGGATAACCAAATAGTCCTAATGGATGCAGGGAATTTCTTCTATTCAAAAGAATTCTAGGTAATAAACATGGAAGGAATGTTAGAACTAGAAAATGACCACATTGCAACCCTTAATTATTAATATTTTAAAATAAATCAGGCAATGGTCATTAATAGATACTAAAATCGTTAGGTGAAATGTTTATGGGAAATTTTACAATGAAGGAACCAGTCTGTTACTGCCTAAACAATTCAAGCATTACTATTAATAAAGGTGAGACAATCTGACACAAATGGCTCTTGAAGTGATAAAATAATATGAAATATATGAACATTTCCTATACAGTATTGTTGTCAAAAATTTGAAACAGAATCTAATCAAGTCTTTAGATCTAACTTCTAAACTACAGGAAATACAGAGGACAGAGAAGCAAATTAATCACCACTAAAGCAACTGAGACATTCTATATGACTACTGACCTGGTTTCTTTAAGTATTAAATAAATGGAATGAGGGAGGGGGAAATGGAGCACTCTTCCAAATGACAAGAGATCTTTGACCAGGTGTGGTAGCTCATGCCTATAATCCCAGCATTTTGGGAGGCCAAGATGGGAGAATCACTTGAGGCCAGGAGTTTGAGACCAGCCTGAGCAACATAGCAAGACCTCGTCTCTACAAAATATCTTTTAAAAATTAGCCAGGTGTGGTGGTGCACACCTGTACTCCTAGCTACTCAGGAGGATGAGGCAGGAGGATCACTTGAGTCCAGGGGTTGGAGGTTGCAGTGAGCTGTAATCATGCCACTGTACTCCAATCTGGAGGACAGAGCAAGACCCTGTCCTTTGTCTCTGGGAAAAAAAAAAAGACCTTAGAGAATGTAAGAACCAAATTCAAATTTAATATGTGGACCTTGTTTGGATTCTGACTGGGAAAAACAATTGTAAAAAGACATTATTTGAGACAATTGAGGAAATCTGAATAGTTTGTATTGTCTAAAAAATGTTTATTTTGTTAGGTGTGAAGATGGTTTTGTGGTTATATAAGAAAAAATCTTTTTTGTCTTTTAAAGCATAATGAAGTAATTAGGGGTAAAATATCATGCCATTTAATATTTTCTTTTAAATACTCCAGCAAAAAGCAAACAAAATAGAAACAAACAAAAAGAAGGGATGACTGGCAGTGATTGCTGAAACAAGTATAGCAAAATGTTGACAACTGTTGAAGCTAGGGGATGGGCACATGGGAGTTTGTTGTAGTATTCTCTCTACTTTAGTGTATGTTTGCAAATTTTCATAAATTAAAAAAAAGGGGAAGTTAGCAACTGTCCTAAATACTGTTCAAATAATTTGAGAGAATAGGCTGAGAACTGGCCATTGGATTTGGCAATGCAAAGTCATTGGTAACCTTGACCAGAGTAGTTTCAGTGGACTGGTGATTGTCACAAGTTCATGAACTAAATGGAGGACAGGAAGAACTGATTGGGGGAAGGTAAAAACCTACCTATCAGGTACAATGAACACTAGTCAGCTGATGGGCGCAATAAAAGCCCTGATTTAAGCATTGTAAAATGTATCCATGTAACAAAAACATTTGTACCCCCTTAATATTTTGAAATTCAAAAAAAAGAGAGAAGAAAAAGAAAAACAAGGGGAAAACCATCTAAAAAAAGTAAATCATCTAGTTTGAACAACCAAAAAACAAAAACAAAAGAACTGATTGGTAGCAGATGAATGTGGCTATGATAAGCAGCCTTTAAGAGGCACCCCAATTCCCCCACCTCCTGGTATTTACAAACTTGTGTAATTCATTTCTCTTGTGTGACTTGCTTAAAACTGATAAAACATAGCAACACTTCAGAGATGTCACTTCTATGATTAGATTATAAAAGACTGTGACTTCCATCTTGTTAGCAGCCTCTCCCTATTGCCTTCTTGGCCTGCACAGGTGGATGAAGCAAGCTGCCAAGTTGGAAGGCCCACATATTAAGGAACCAAGGGCAGCCTCTGGCCAGTAGCCATTAAGGAACTGAGGTCCTCAGCCCAAAGGCCTGCAAGGAACTGAATCCTGTTAACAATGGCCTGAATTTGGAAATGGCTCCTTCCTCAGTGAAGCTTTCAGATGAGACCTCAGCCATGATTGCAACATTATGTGACACCTTGAGGCAGAAGACCCAGCTAAGCCTGTGCCTGGATTTCTGATCTGACAGAAATTGTGATATAATAAATGTGTTTTGTTTTAAGCTTCTATTTTTTTGGTAACTTGTTACATAATGATAGATAATTAATACAGTAGCAATAGCTGAAGGGAATATGAGGTCAAAAGAGGGTTGGTTTTTCTGGAGGGGAGGAGAGAGGAACATTGTGGCATGTTTGTATTCTAATGAGAATGACCCAATAGAGAAGGGAAAATCGATGGTGCTGGAAAGAGAGGGTCAAGTGGAGATATTGGCCTTAGTCAGGAGCCTGGACAGCTCAGCTGCTGTATGAAGAGGAAAGTCAGAGAATATACAGGTAAAGAAGAAAGTAGGTCACAAAATTTGGTGGAGAGAACATATGGAAGTTATTTTTAATTGCTTCTGTTTTTCAATAAAATATGAAGTAAGTTTATTAACTGGAAATGAAGAATAGAGAGTAGGTATTGGGGAATTAAGGAATGAGAGTAAGGTATGAAACAGTAACTGAAGCAGAGGGTAAATTGACTAGGGTAGCGATTGCCAGACAGCATTAAGAACCTACTCGAGGTCACAGGTGGTGAAATAAAACAGGTATCAGGCATTAGCCTGCCTGGCTGGTCAGGTGCAGTCATGGAATAAATAGAGAGTTGGGATTTAAATGCTATGGAGGCACAACAGAAGATGAGAGAGGCGAAGGAGTTGTTGAGTTGTGTGTGAAAGGAGTGAGGAAAATGCTGCACTGTAGAATCCAAGCTGGAAAATAGAGAAAGTGAGGACATAAAGCAGCTGAGGGACAGGAATAGGATGGTAGGATCAACAGATTGGCGATCTTGGGGAGATAAATTACTAGAGTCAAGGGATTAGAGGGAGTGTGCTATAAAGATAGAAAATGATGGTCAGGTATCATGCTTAAAATATTATGGAAAATTTAGTGGTAACTTATAAGAGGGAGACAGAGAGAAATCTGATCACAGAAAAAGAGGCAAAGTGGTGACTGAGCAAGATGCTATGCCGCTGGCTTTGGAAATGGAAAACGGGACCAACAGCCAAGGAACGCAAAGAATGCAGCTCCAGAAGCTGGAAAAGGCAAGGAAACATTCTCCCCCAGAGCTTCCAGAAGGAGCTCAGCCCTGCCAACACCTTGATTTCAGATTTCTGACCTCCAGAACTCTAAGAGAATAAATGTGTTGTTTTTGAGAAAGAAAAGAAACTTTTATCTGAGGAATGTGAGCCTCCTCTCAATTATCAGGCCCTGAGAGGCATGGGAATAAGAGAGCTGTCACTTCCGACTTCCCCCCTTGAGCTAAGTAATCATTCTTGAAGCTGCTTGCTGTGTGGACTCCAGACTACCTGTTGCCACAGATACCATAACCCATACCCTATGGTTCAACAATGTATAGCCAGTCACTAATCAATGTTATTTCTGTAAACCAGTGAGACTTCCTGCCAAACAACTTTGTATCAGCCCACTCCTTGTCCACATTTTTGCCTTTAAAAACCTCCTTGTAACAAAGGCCAAACAAAACTCATATCCCAGGTTACTTGGCTCTGATCTTCTAGGCAGCTGTCCTCAAGTAAACTCTTTAAAATTATATTTTGTGCCTCAGTTTCTTCCTTTAGGTTGACATTTTAATCCACCAAATTTGTTGTAATTTGTTACAGCAATCAAAGGAAACGAATACCCCCCTCCTCCAAAAAAAAACAGGAAAAAATGTATACAACAGTTTTCAAACACTGAACACAGAACAGTGATCCCCGAGAGAAGGAAAGCAGAGGTAAGCCACACAGGTGCCCCCAACTTACTGCATGCAACTTTCCAGGCCACAGCATGGGGGAGGGAACCCAAACAGGGCCAGACAGTCTCCCTAAATTGAAGAAGAAAAGTTGAGAATTCAGGAAAGCTAGTGCCGCTAGGATTTGCAAGGCCGAGCACTGTCCAAGACAGGGCTGCACAGGGAGACAGAGCTTATGAAATGTGCAGGGGGAGCCCTGGAGTGTTCAGCTCAGTACTAATCAGAATGATTGACTAGAATGATGTAGTCATAGTAGTTAGAATAACTAAATTTTTAAAAATTGACTATATAAAGTGCCGATGAGGATGCAGAACAACAAGAACTCTTTATACATTGCTGTTAGGACTACAAAATGGTATAGCCACTCTGGAAAACAGTTTGGTGGTTTCTTATAAAGTTAAACATGCATGATATAAAGCATGCATCATATAGCCCAACAATGCTAATATTCCCAGGTACGTATTCCAGAGAAATAAAAAACATACATAAACATAAAAGCCTACATATGAATGTTTATATTAGCTTTACTCAAAATCACCAGAAACTAGAACAGCCCAAATGTCCATGAACTGGTGAATGGATAAACAATTATGGTACATCTATACGATGGAATATTACTCAGCAATAAAAAGAAATGAACTACTGATTCATGCTACAACATGCTACAATCTGAAAAGCATTATGCTAAGTGAAAAAGCCAGACACAAAAAACTACATAATGTATAATTCCATTTATAGGACATTCTGGAAAGGACAAAACTTTAGAGAGAAAATCTAGATCAGTGCATGCCAGGGCCTGGGGAAAGGGACAAACTACAAAGGAATACAAGAGAATTTTCTAGGATGATGGAAATATTCTATAATCTTGATTATGGTAGTGCTTACATGCCTGTGTCAACCTAAAATGATCAAAAGGGTCAGAATCTAATTTAAAATTAGTTTATTCATGCATAAATCTTGAGGATGATCCACCTGGAAACACCATCTCCAAAGGAGTGTAGTTAGTGTTCTGAAGCGTGGAAGTTTAGGTTTCATTTGTATAGGCAGAGAGAAAGGAGATTTTAGCAAGATTACAACATTTTTCACACAAGGTTGGCACATAGTTACCACAATTTGATTGGTTATAGGCAGTGTTTCTTTTTGGGAAGGGTACATTTAACATCTTTTACAAAGGGTATGATAGTCATGGATTTTCTGTCATTTGGTCTAAGCAAAGCAGGACAACAAAGAGGAAGTTAATGTATAACAAAGGTAATTAATTAAGAACGCAGGAGGTTTTGCTCTGATGTTTAAATTCTCTCTAGTCGTTTGCACAGAACAGGAAAGCAAGTTAATCTATAATCTGATAAACAGAAGTTGTAACCATATGTGACTCAGATCATAGTCATATCTCTCTCAAGGCTTAAAGTGTTTTGGAAGTTCCAACAGCTTTTAAATTTTATTTTCACACCTATATAGTTGTATATAGATTGTCAAAACTAATAGAACTATTTACCTAAAAAGAGTGAATTAACCTAAAAAGGAAAATTTATACCTCAATAAAACTGGCTTTAAATTTTTTTAAACAAAAGGCAAGAGGGAAATAGAGCTTACACATTCTTGGATCCTGAAGGTCAAGATTTTTACTAACTTTAGATTTTAAGTCAAATAAGCCTAAAATACTTAAAGATAACTAGATAAGACTAGAAATAAGATGTGTCACTTCCAAAACTGTAGAAAGGAAAGCAGAAATAAAGAAAATAGAACTAACTCAGTAGAGAGCAAGAACGGAGAAAAAAGTAAGCATAAAAAAGAATTGTGATATTGTGACTTACAATAAGAAATACACACTTGGTCTTTGTTCCTGTCCTGTTTTTTAGCACACAGGTCCTAAAACCCTTGGAATCTCCAAAGTGATGTGTCTTTTTGTATGGTAATGAGATGACTGAAGGCTAAGAGTTCCTGTACAGCCTCAGGATGGAGGACTGGTTGCCAGGGGAACCAACCACGTGATTAGAGAGTTGGAACTTTCAGCTCCACCTTCCTGACCTCCAGGGAAGGGAGAGGGGTTGAAAGTTGAGTTGATTACCAATGGCCGATGATGTAACTAGTCAGGCCTACTTGATGCAGCCTTCATAAAAACCCAAAATGGCAAGGTATGGAGAGCTTCCAGGCTGCTGAACACATGGAAATGCCTGAAGAGTGGTGTATCCAGAAAGGGCATAGAAACTCCACCTCCCTTTTCACATACGTTTGCCATATGTATCTTCCATCTGGCTGTTCATTTGTATCATTTTAAATATGCTTTCTAGTAAATGGATTAACATAAGTAAAGTGTTTCCCTGAGTTCTGTGAGCCACGTTAGCAAATTAATCAAACCCAAAGAAGGGGTCATGGGAACCCCCAATTTATAGCCAGTTGGTCAGAAGTACAGGTCACAAACTGGGACTTGAGATTGGCATCTGAAGTGGAAGGCAATCTTACGGGACTGAGCCTTTAACCTATGGGATCTGGCACTATCTCTTGGTAGGTAGTGTCAGAATTGAATTGAATTATAAGATACCCAGCTGCTGTCCGTTGGAGAATTGCTTGATGTGTGAAGAAAACCCCCCACATATTTTGGTCACAGAATTGTTCTGTGTTGTGTGTGTGTAGTAGCAGAAAAAGCTATTTGTCTTCCTGCATCAAACAAGGATAAAGAGCACAAAATAAGATGGTATAAGTAAATAAAAATATATCAGTAATCACAATAAAGGTAAATAGATTAATCTCACCAATTACAAGAAAAATAATCTCAAATTGGAGAAAATAAAAACATCCAGTCATAGGCTATTGACACGTCTAAAACATAAGGAAAAAGAAAGGGTTAAAGAACGAAAAAAATAACAAGCAGATAGTAACAAAAAGAAATTACACTAGTATTTTTGAGATAGTATAATAGTTTTATGAGATAATTACTTTAGTATCAGACAAAATATACTTTTAAGAAAAAGCCCTTATTATAGATAAAGAAAGTCACAATATAAGGATAAAAAGAATAAGTCATTAGAAAGATAAAACAATCTCTATATAATTTTTTCCTTTTTAACATTTTATTATAAAATTTACAAACATATAAAAGTAGAAAAAATGATACAATGAACACCTATAAATCCACTACTTAGATTCAACCATTGTTAACACTTTGCCATATTGTTATTCACTGATTTGTCAATCTATCACCTATATTTTGCTTTTTATTATTGTGGTTGAACAGTTCCAAAGAAAGTAGCACACAGTATGACATTTTATGCCAAAGTACTTCAGAAAAAAAGTAAGGGCATTCTCCTACCTAACTACAATGGCATTATCACCCCAACATAAAAATAGCTTAATAATTTTATCTCATACTCATTCTATATTTAAATTTACCCATGTCCCAAAATGTCATTTATAATTCATTTTTTTCATAGCAGAATCCAATCAAGGGTCATCTATTGCATTTAGTTGTTCTATCTCTTAAGTTTCCCTTAATCTATAATTATTACCTTTCCTCATATAGGATCCCATTTCTAGAAATCTATCCCAAAGATACATGAGCAATCATTTTTTAATGAATATGAATATTTAATTGTCAACTATTCCTTAATAAAGATGGAGAAATACATATGTATAAAGTTATTCCCTTCCACACTATTTGTTACAGAAAGATTGCAAACAACCCAAACATCCATTAATAGGGGGCTGATTGATTGAATGAACATCTACACATGAAGTCCTTTGCAGCTGCAAAAAGAATGAGGAAAACTGCTATGAAGTGAACTCCAGAATGTATTGTTAAATGTATAGACCATGTCACCAAACAATGTAAATAGATGGCTACCTTTTATCTAAGGAACAATAGAAAACCAAAGCAACAACTAATAAAAGGGAAAAGAGACATCATTACAAATCACACAGTGGATGTTAAAAAGACAGTAAGAAGATATTGTGAACAATTTAATGCCAATAAACTTGAAATTCTAGAAAAATAAGACAAATTTAGAGAAAGACCAACTTACTAAAAGTAACACAAAAATAAAAAGAAAATCTAAACAGTACTATGCCTATTAAAGAAAATAATTCCATAAGGGGAGGGGGCCAAGATGGTGGACTAGAAGCAGCCCACACGCACCCCTCTCTGGGAGAGGATCAAAACTGCAAGCAGATGCTCACCCACAGATGAACCCTCTTGGACAGAGCATTGTAGGTCATCAGAGAACCAACGGGAGGCACTCAGAGTGAAGGAGAGGGGACAGGGAGTTCCACTTGCCAAGACCAGAAGGTACATGGGGGAGACCACTACACATGGGGAAGTGATAAAGGAGAGAGTCTGAGGGCCCCGTGCTCCCCACGTGGACACGGCAACTCGAGCTATGAGGGACCCCACCATCACCACCACAGGCCTCCATGCTGATAGGGAACTGCTTGGAGACCATATAGTGAAATTGCATCGGAAAGCAGACTCAGCAGGGTCCTAATGGTCTTGGTTACCGGGTTGCCGCAGCTGACACCACTCTGAGCTCTCAGGTCCAGAGCTCCCAATCTACACAGGGATCAGCTTTCCTGCAGCTGCCCCAACATCACCCCTTGCTGGGCCAGGGAGGGAGCAAGGAGAGCAGATGCACTCGCATGCCCATGACTGGGAGCCGGATGCCTCCCTCCACCAGGCAACTTGAGCAGAGCTTGAGGGGTCCCACAATAGCAGGCTCAGTGGGATCTGTGTGGGGAGAGAGCCCCAGCCACTCCCCAGCCCAGACCTCAGGGCCCCACACCCAATAAGTGGAGCAAACTGCCCAGCCTGTGCGCTGCTGTGCCAAGGCCCACACTCCTGTGGTCCTGCTCCATGTGGCAGGCCACACCTCCCAGCCCAGCATGCCAACAGGCGAGCCACACCCCTGCAGTCCCACACACCCTGCAGTGGGCCATGTCCCCTGGTTCTGTGCACTGGCCAGCAGGCCCCCAGGGCCCCAAGTGCTGACCAGCAGAACAAGCCTCCTGGCCCTGCATGCCAGCTGGTGGGCAGTGCCCCCATGGCACCACACAACACCACACCTGGGGTGTGGACCCACTCCACCATGGGCCCACTAGCCACAAGCTTTCCCCTGCTGCATACCACCATTACACCTACACCTGGATGGAGCGAACACCCACAGCCCTGACACCTGTGGCCACCACCTAGGTAGCCTCACCAACCAGCCAGTCCCACTACCATGGGGAGAGCTGGGCAGAGCAATCTCCCACAACACCCACCTCAGTGGAGAGGGGTCACCCAGTCCCATGCCCAAGCTTCCAAAAGTGGCATAGGGACCAACCCGGCACTCCATACGAACATTCCCCAGCACTGGCTCAGGTCCCACGACACACCCAGACACTAGCCAAGGTCCTGTGATGTATCCAGGCACCCACCAAGCTCCTGCAACCCACCCAAGTGCTGGCTAAGGTCATACCACCAGCGTCTGTAGAGAGAGACTTGTGAAGCCCCTGCTCGAGCTTCCAACAGCAGCCTTGGGACCAATATGCCAATCTGAATGAAATCCCCAACAGCTTGGACTGTGACAACCACAGGGGATTGGGACGACACAGGAGAACAGCTGTGTCAGGGGCTCTCAGTCCATCCGCCCCTCTCTCCCCGGGTCAATCCTCTGGAATAAGACACAAAAGCATTATCTAGGGACCGCTCCTTCTCACTAAGTAGGAGAGTCCCCAGCAAAGGAGAACAGGTACACTGCAAACCTGCCAGCCTTGAGCTGAGAGAAGAGGTTTTGGACGAGAAGAAACCAGCAAAAAAATTCAGGCAACATGAAAAAACAAGCTAGTTTGATACCCCCAAAGGATCACAATAGATCCCCAGCAATGGACCCCAACCAAAAGGAAAATGTCAAAATGTCAGAAATGGAATTCAGAATATGGATGGCAAACAAGATGAATGGAATTGAAGAGAAAGTTGAAAACGAAAACAAAGAATCCAAAAGAATGTTTCAGGACATGAATGAAAAAAATGAAAAACTTGTGAAAGAGCTAGACAACATAAGAAAGGATGTAACAGAACTTAAAGAAATGAAAGAGTCATTTAGGGAATTACAAAATACACAGAAAGCTTCAACAACAGGCTAGACCTAGCAGAAGAAAGAATCTCAGTGCTTGAAGACAAGGCTTTTGAACTAATCCAGACAAAGATGCAGAAAAAAGAATAAAGAATGAACAATCACTGAGAGAAATATGGGACTATGTGAAATAAGCCAATATACAAATTACAGTTATCCTAGAGAGAGAAGAAAAAGTAAAAAGCATGGAAAACCTATTTGAGGGAATTATTGAGGAGAACTTCCCTGGTATCATCAGAGATTCAGATACAAGATGGTCATCGAACACCGGGAAGATTCACAGCAAATAGAACATCCCCCATACACATAGTCATCAACCTGGCCAAAGTCAAAACAAGGTAGAAAATTCTACAAGATGCAAGACGAAAGCAATAAATAACTTGCAAAGGAAAACACATCAGGCTAATAGTGGATGTCTCAGCGGAGACCTTACCAGCCAGAAGGGATTGTGACCCCATTTTTAATCTTCTTGAACAGAACAACTACCAGCTAAGAGTTTTGTATCCTGCAAAACTAAGTTGCATAAATGGTGGAGAAATAAAGACTTTTCCTGACAAGCAAACACTAAGGGAATTTGTCACCACTAGACCTGCCCTACAGGAAATGCTCAAAAGTGCATTACACATGCAACAGCATAACAGTGTTAAAACACCCAAAAGTTATAGCTCACAGCTCTTATAAAACAATAGCACAACAGGGAAAACAAAACAATAAGATATCATCCAACATGATGAACACAACAGGATCCCACATATCAATACTGACACTCAACGTGAACAGTCTGAATGCCCCACTCAAAAGACACAGACTGGCTACATGGATGAAAAAACTCAACCCAAATATTTGCTGTCTCTAAGAAGCACATCTAAATCACAAGGACTCACACAGATTCAAGGTGAAGGGATGGGAGAAAAATATTCTATGCAAATGAAAAACAAAAGCAAGCAGATGTAGCCATTCTTATATCAGATAAAATAGACTTTAAATCAACAATGGTTTAGAAAAAAGACAAAGATGGTTATTTTATAATGGAAAAGGGAGCAATTAAACAAGAAGACATAACAATCCTAAATATATATGCACCTAACACAGGAGCTTCCAGTTTCATAAAGCAAATTCTTCTATATCTAAGCAAAGAAATAAACAGTAGGATCTTAATTGCTGGGGAGGGACTTCAACACTCCATTGACAGAACTGGACAGATCATCACAGCAAAAAATGAATAAAGAAACACTGGATTTTCCTCATGAAGCATTATAATATACACAGAAAAGTATATATATAAAACTCAGAAGGCAATAAGATTCTTTGTTATCCTTTTCAGACGTATCGTGTAATATTTGTATTGTAGAGGATAGATGTTAATTGTATCGAAGAAGGATTCTCCTTTTTTTTTTTTGCTTAATTACAGAATACTGAATAATAATAGGATTGTTCAATAAAAATATTCTCTAAAATAAAAAAAAAAGAAACACTGGATTTAAACAGGCCTCTAAAACAAACGGGCCTAATAAACATTTACAGAACATTCGACCCCAAAACTACCAAATATACATTTTTCCCATCAGCACATGATACATTTTCCAAGATTGATCATATTTTTGACCACAAAACAAGTCTCAGCAAATTCAAAAAAATCTAATTCATACTATGTATCTTCTCAGACCACAGTGGAATAAAACTAGAAATCAATTCCAAAAGAAACACTCAAAATAAAGTTATGGGAAATAAACAACCTGCTCCTGAATGATCCTTGGGTCAATGACGAAATTAAGATGAAAATCAAAAGATTCCTTGAACTGAATGACAAAGGGGACATAAGCTTTCAAAAATCTATGGGATACAGTAAAAGCAATCCTAAGAGTAATATTCATTGCCTTAAATGCCCACATCAAAAAGACAGAAAGATCACAAATTAATGACCAAATGTCACATCTCAAGGAACTAGAAAAAGAACAACAAACCAAATGCAAAGCCCCCAGAGGAGAAAAGAAATAACAAAGCTCAGAGCAGAATTAAATGAAATGGAAATCAAAACAGCAATACAACAAATCAATGAAATAAAAAGTTGGTTCTTTGAAAAGACAGACAAAAATCAATAGACCACTAGCCAGATTAACCAGAAATAGAAGAGAAAGGACTCAAATAACCTCAATCAGAAATGAAAAAGGAGACATTACAACTCATACCACAGAAATACAAAATATCATCTGTGAATATTATAAAATCCTTTACACAAACAAACTAGAAAACCTAGAGGACATGGAAAAATTCCTGGAAACACATAACCTGCCAAACCTGAATCAGGAAGAAATAGAAATCCTGAACAGATCAATAATAAGCAGTGACATTGAAGCAGAAATAAAAAATCTCCCCCAAAAAAAGCCCCAGACCTGACAGATTCACAGCTGAATTCTCCCAGACCTACAAAAGAAGAACTGGTACCTATCCTATAGAAACTATTCCATAGAGAATCCTAGCTAACTCATTCTATGAAGCCAGTATCACCACCCTAATACCAAAGCCAGGAAAGGACACAACAACAAAAGAAAACTACAGACCAATATCCCTTACGAACATAGACACAAAAATCCTAACAAAATACAAAAGCCAAAAAAAAAACCCCATGTGGGTTTCATCCCAGGGATGCAAGGATGGCTTAACATATGCAAATCAAAATACGTGATTCATCACATAAACAGAAACAAAAACAAAGACCATATGATCATCTCCATAGATGCAGAAAAATCATTTGATAAAATTCAGCACCCTTTCATGATAAAACCCTCAACAAACTAGGCATAGAAAGAACATACTTCAAAATTTAAAAAGCCATATATGACAAACCCACAGCCAACATCACACTGAATGGGGAAAAGTTGAAATCATTCCCCCTAAGCACTAAAACAAGACAGGGGTGCCCACTGTCACCACTTCTATTCAACATAGTATTGGAAGCCCTGGCCAGAACAATCAGGCAAGAGAAAGAAATAAAGGGCATCCAAATTGGGAAAGTAGACATCAAACTATCCCTGTTTGCTGATGATATGATCTTGTGTTTAGAAAACCCTAAAGACTCCAACAAAAGATTCCTGGAATTGATAAATATATTCAGAAAAGTCTCAGGTTACAAAATCAATATACACAAATCAGTAGCATTTCTATATACTATTAACAGTCAAGCTGAGAGCCAAATAAAGGAATCAATACCATTCACAATAGCTACAAGAAAATAAAATACCTAGGAATATACTTAACCAAGGGGGTGAAAGATCTCTACAAGCAGAGCTACAGAATACTGATGAAAGAAATCACAGATGACACAAACAAGCGGAAAAACATTCCTTGCTCATTGATTTGTAGAATCAACATCGTTAAAATGTACATACTCACTCAAGGAGGCAAAAGAGGGAGGATTGCTTGAGGCCAGGAGTTTGAGACCATCCTGAGCAAGAGCGAGACCCTGTCTCTACAAAAAAATAGAAAAATTAGCCAGGCATGGTGGCACGTGCATCTAGTCCCAGCTACTCAGGAGGCTGAGGCAGGAGACTTGCTTGAGCTAGGAGTTTGAGGTTGCAGTGAGCTATGAGGATGCCACTGCACTCTAGCCCAGGCAACAGAGCGAGACTCTGTCTCAGAAAAAAAAGTAGATACTGCCTAAAGTGATTTACATATTCAATGCAATCCCCATCAAAATACCAACATCGTATTTCACAGATCTAGAAAAAATCAACCTAAGCTTCTCATTTGAAACCAAAAAACAGACCAAATAGCCAAAGCAATCCTAAGCAAAAAGAATAAATCTGGAGGCATCACATTACCTGACTTTGAATTATACTACAAGGCTATAGTATAGTAAGGTACTGGTATAAAAGTAGAGACATAGACCAATGGACTAAAATAGAGAACCCAAAAATAAAACCATCTACCTACAACCAGCAGATCTTTGACAAAGCAGACAACATTATATACCAGGGAAAGGGAGTGATATTCAATAAATGGTGCTGGGAAAATTGGGTAGCCACATGCAAAAGAATGAAACAGGAACCCTATGTCTCGCCATATACAAAAATTAATTCAAGATGGATAAAAGACTTAAATGTAAGGCATAAAACCATAAAAATTCTAAAAGAAAACATAGGAAAAACTCTTCTAGACATCAATCTAGGTGAATAATTTATGACTAAGACCCCGAAGGCAAATACAGCAACAAGAAAGATAAATAAATGGGACTTAATTAAATTAAAAACCTTCTGCACAGAAAAGGAAATAATCAACAAAGTAAATAAACCTACAGAATGGGAGGAAATATTCACAAACTATACATCTGACAAAGGTCTAATATCCAGATTCTACAAAGATCTCAAACAAATCTGCAAGAGAAAAACAAACAACCCCATCAACAAGGGGGCAAAAGACATGAACAGAAGTTTTTTGAAAGAAGATAGACAAATGGCCGACAAACTTACGAAAACATGCTCAACAACACTAATCATCAGGGAAATGCAAATTAAAACTACAATGAGATACCACCTTACCCCTATCAGAATGGCCATTATTAAAAAGTCAAAAAACAATAGATACTGACATGGATGCAGAAAGGATAAGGACATTACACAGAGGACTGTGGTGTGTGTTCAGGAAGCAATGAACAATGTAAATTACAAAAACTCACAATGTCTATGGAAAAACAGTAGATCATTTCTTGCATAAAAAGAAATGATGAGTCATTAAGCCAGCAACTCAATGGAACTGAGACCATCTATCCTAACAAGTATTTCAAAATGGAAAACAACACTCATTGATTGATCCACTAATAAAGTGACAAAAAACTGTGGACACATGCACAAATGCATACAAAGACATAGAAACAAGAAAAGGGATATGTGGGTAAAACTACTATGGTACATAAACACAATCTGCAACGGCACAGCAAAAGCACTGGACATAGCATTATATCAATGTATCCATGTACACAACAACAATTGGTACCCCCATTAAAATACAAAATGGATTTGAAATTAATGTTACATTTCCCCAACCCAATTAAAGATCCATTACCAGGCGTATTTGGACCCACTAAGCCTGTAATCCTAGCACTTTGGGAGGCCGAGGTGGGTGGATTGCTTGAGGCCAGGTGTTCAAACCAGCCTGAGCAACATAGTGAGATCCTGTCTCTACAAAAAATAGAAAAATCAGCCAGGTGTGGCAGTGCATGCCTGTAGTCCAGCTACTCAGGAGGCTGAGGCAGGAGGATCACTTGAGCCCAGGAGTTTGAGGTTGCAGTGAGCTATGATGATGCCACTGTACACCAGCCCAGACAATAGAGCAAGACCCTGTCTCAAAAAAAAATGAAAAAGAACTTTACCAAAAGAAATATCAAGGCCATATGGCTTCACTAATGAATTCTTCCAAATCAAAGAAGAAATAACATTAATCTTACACACACTTTTATAGAGAATGAAGAGGGAATACTATTCAATGTGTTTTATGAGGCTAAAATAAACTCAATACCAAAACTTAAGAAGGACTTATATGGAAGAAAAATAACAGACCAACTTTTCTCATAAATATACATGTAGATTAAAAAATCTCTACAACAACAAAATAGTAGCAAATTGACTCCAATAACATATAAAAAAAATAATACATTACAACCAATTTGGGTTTATTCCAGGAATGCAAGATTGGCTTAACATCAATCAATGCAATTCACTACAGTAATAGAATAAAGAAGAAAAACAATGCAAAGCGACGGTAACATGGAATAGAAAATCAAAAATCCATTATAACCACATGCCTGATAGTTGTACAATAAATCTATAATACAAGCAAAACAAAACAAAAGCCATATGATTATTTGCAGAGAAATAGGTAGCAATTTGGTTTAGAATTTTGCCAAAGGATGACTCTTCTTTGGGCTAGGCCTTACTTTCCTTATATTATAATTAACAATGAAACAACTTTTGAGACACCAAAAAACGGTGACCAATCAAAGAGTTATTCAGCTAGTCCCTTTATTCTCTGTTTTAGATAATACTTTTGCATTCCTCTGCTGGTAGAACTTTCTTTTTTCCAGTGTATGTATTAGTTCAGGACCTCTACTCATATTTTATGGGTCTGCTCAAAACCTACAACTAAGTTCTATAGGCACATGGGGAAGTTATCTCAAAGGAGGGAGGTATTATAATCTTTCTATAACCTGTTACCTACCCTGGGCATGAAGGAATGTGGAGACATCCAATCAAAACTCTATTACCAGTGGAATGTAAAATAGTACAAACATTTCAGGAAAAGACCACTTTGGGAAAAAGTGCATTTCTTTCTTAATACACTTATCCTATGACCCAGTAATTTCACTGCTAGGTATTTATCCAAAAGAAATGAAAACTAAAACTTATAAGACTCCTATAAGAAAGGTCGTAGCAGCTTTATTCATAATAGCCAAAAACTAGAAAATGCCCAGGTATTCATCAGTAGGAGAATGGCAATACAAACTGTGTTAGATTCATATTATATAATGGAATATTACTCAGCAAGAAACAAATTACCTACACATAAAAACATGAATGAATACCGAAAACTGATGAGTGTGAGCAGCCAGACACAAGAATACACATTGTATGATTACATTTAAATAAAATTCTAGAATTAGCAAAAACAAATTAAATCTGATAATTCTTTTATCTATTTTCTTCTTATGAACTCAAAAAAAGAGTTTTAGACACATCATGCTTATTTTACCAAAAACCCCGTGGAGTCACATAGGAGAGACATTATCAACTCTTTGGAGTTGGAAGCACTGAGTCAGAAAGCACATACGTATAATATTTGCCCAAAGTCATACTGTTAAAGTGGTGAAAGTTAAGAGCCAAATTTTTCCAACTTCCATTCTAAAAATCTAAGGTGTTTTAAAACAATCAACTTCAAAATAACGTTTTCTATATTAAAATAGTGACTTTTTTTGCATAGAAATAACTGTAATAAGAGATATAATAGAGTCCTATCTAAATCACACCCATTTATCACAATATATTCAAATGTTTATAAAACATAATTTGAAGGTAAACAAAAAGATTTTTCAAAATTGAACATAAGCTAATGTTTGTGTAAATTCCCAAATACCAGTGGTTGAAAATGTTTCCATTCCCCAAGCCTTAATATCACATCAACCATATTACCTTCTCACCTCCATAGACTCCTCAGAAACAACTCATTTCTTTGCCTGAAAAACCAGTAAATATTAAAGAAAGGGTGAGCAGATTGATGAGTTAAACAAGAGAGAAAGTTTTTTTAAAAATTGTGATTTACTCAAATGAATGATGCTGCTAACAAACACTTAGAAGTGTGAAGTTACACTTGACCTGCTAAGAACTCAATGGAGGTCCTAAACTAATTCTGAAAAGATGTCTGAAGATACTGATACTGGTAAAATCTAAAAAAATAATACAGGCTGGACACGTGGCTCACACCTGTAATCCCAGCACTTTGGGAGGCAGAGGAGTGAAGATCGCTTGAGCCCAGTAGTTCCAGGTTGCAGTGAGCTATGATTGTGCCACTGCACTCCAGCCTGGGCAACAGAGTGAGACCACCAATACATTTTCTTAAATCTTCACAGCTTAACTTCCTTACTTAAATGCACACTAATATTATTGATTCATTTAAGCCAAATGCTAGAAAGTGACAAACTTGATCTGATTAAACACAAGTCTCATTACTAACCAATCTCCTCTCCACTCTCTAACCAAATTATGGACTAGCTACTGTACATTTTTTTTCAGACTTTTCCCTACTCTGAAAAAATGCTTCTAGCCTGCTGCTCATGATATAAAACAAAGTCTGAGTATGATCACCCATTTTGGATTTTATATGTCCTTCTATTTCTATACAAGGGGAGATATTTCACCATTTTGTCTCCTCCATAAGGGTATTAATCACACTTATTATGTTACCTGCCAGCATCTAAACTAATGACAGCATGGAATAATGGAAAGAAGACAGGCTTTAGACTGGTCCCACATCTAGGGCTAATCTTTTATCTGCAACCAAAATGCCTAACAATTAAGTGAAAGATATATCAATGTGATAAAGCCACACAATGGAATAACCATGAAAATTATATACTTACTGACTTGAAAAGAAACTAATCATATATTGTACAAAAAGGAATGTACAACTTTTAAAATTTTATGAATAGATGCACAAAGTAAAAAAGAATGGTTTAGGGAGAAAAAAAATGGCGGTCTGATAGAGTCCTCCCACAGCACCGCTCCCAGGGAAGAAGGTGAAAAACTTCATCAGCTACCTGCGAGCACAGACCGCTCACTCCGAAAACAGCATTGTGAATTACAGAGAAACAACGCGGAACGCCCAGCCCAAGAAAACAGGTACAAAATTTTCACAAAGATCGGAGAGCACACGGGGCACAATAGAGCCCAGAGTGCGGGAAGGACGCACTCACCAGGTCTGCGCAGCGTGACCTGCCCCCCAAGCGGTTACGCGCCTCCTCATCCACTCAGTCAGGGACAAGCCCAGAGATGGGGCAAAGCGGTTGCGCGAGACAGCAGACTCTGTGGAGAGGAAGCAATTGCGAGAGCCAAACAGAACTCTCAGCTGCAATATACAGGGGACCGCTCAGGGCCAGGTAGGGACTGGGCGGAGATACAGCTTCCCGGGACAGTGCACGGGAACCCGCAGGCCGGCACTGCACCACTAGAAGTCAGCGGGACTGGGCCCAGGAGTTTAACAGAGAGCAGGGCATGCCCTTAGGGGCTGCTGGCAATTGCCTCCAGGGGCCACAGGCCGGTAGAGAAAAGCTGCGCTCCTGGGCGCAATTGGAACCCTGCTGTGCACCAGGCTGGCGGCGGCAGCCATCTTTAAAGCCGCCTGCTCGGACCTGTGAGCTGGATCTCTAGTTCTGCCCTGCCCCAGCCCGGGGGCTCTTCCGCTGGGGCGAGACAGGCTTTGCCCTTGGTGGCCAGGTACAGCTGCATCCGTGGGTTCCAGGTGGGACGAGATCCCAGAACTGTAGCAGCAGGACCTTTGTGTATTGGAAACAGTTTACAGCTCGTACATTTGGTCCTCCTACCCCGGCTCTGGCCTCCAACAAGTCTGCTACGCGCTGGTCCTAGTGCCTGCTCTTCAGGTCCCAGCCCTCCTGTACCCCAGAGATCAGTGATTTTGAAGGTTGCTGGCTATCGTGACTCATTTGGTATAACTGCCAGTTCTCATGACAACCAAATACCTCAAGAGCCACAGGCTGAACCAGAGCAGCTCCCCACAACCCTGCCCACTTCATTAGGGAATTTCACGCCATCCACGAGTGCTGCCAGTGGCTACTATTCCCCCCTCCCCATGGGAACATCCCCCTGGCAGAGACTGCTGGGGATAGAGACACCCATCCACCTCACCTTGGGGTCTAGTGTTGGAAAAGGGGTGTACAATTGGAGATGCCCCTATCAGCCAGTATCACACAGAGACGCACATCACAAGGACAGACACACGCAGCTAGATAAGCAACCTCTGAGCTGTGTAGAATTTTCCCAATTCAGCTCTCACACTGCAACCAAAAGAAATTGTGTTTCTACCCGCACCTCAGGAGGAGCAGGGTCAAAGTAACCCCTAGGAACTACAAGGTCCCTACCAAAGGGCAGGGCTTTCGCATACCCCAACTGGGGGATCAGAGTCTGCCACGGACATAACAGAATACCTAGCTATTAGGGAGCTGTGGATTCATATCCTCAAGTATAATTCACTAGCTTAGAGCTCCAGCTGGGAGGACAATCTCACTACACTCCACCAGGAAGAGGAGAAGACAACAGGTCAGAGATAACCAAGATCCACCAAACTTGCTAAAATACACCTAAGGCAATACAGGCCACGACTTCTCTCCCTGGCTCTGCCAAGGAACGAAAATCGTGGGCTTGGAGACAGGGCCATAAACTAGCCCTAACACCCCCAGCTCTCAACCAAGAGGCGAGATGAGAAAAAACCAGTGAAAGAACTCAGGGAACATGAAAAATCAGAGTGAAAAGTCACCCCCAAAAGAAATCATCAGTTCCTCAGCAATGGATAACAACTCAAATGAAATGGGTAGAATGACAGAAGAGGAATTTCGTGTATGGATTATAAGAAAGCTCAATGAAATTCAAGAGAAAATTGAATCCCAGCACAAAGAAACTACAAGAAAAATGCAAGAAATGAATGAAAACTTCTCCAAAGAAATAGAAATATTATGGAAAAATCAAATAGAAATTCTAGAAATGAAAGAAGCATCAAGGATCTACAAAACACAGTGGAAAGCCTTAAGAATAGGCTGGACCATGCAGAGGAAAGAATTTCAGAACTAGAAGACAACTCCTATGCGCTAAATAAATCAGCTGAAGAGAAAGAACACAAAAACAAGAGGCATGAACAAAGCACACAAGAAATATGGGATTATGTAAAGAGGCCAAACATAAGGATCATAGGCATGCCTGACGGAGAGGAAGAAAATCCGCATGGGCTAGAAAATCTATTTGAAGGAATAATAGAGGAAAATTTCCATGGCCTAGCCAGAAATCTCGATATCCAAGTACAAGAAGCACATAGGACAACTGGGAGACTCAATGTGAAAAGGCATTCACCACGCCACATAATTATTAGACTGACCAAAGAAAACACAAAAGAGGCCCTCCTCAGAGCTGTAAGACGAAAAGAGCGGATAACCTATAAAGGGAAACCGATAAGATTAACTGCAGATTTCTCAGCCGAAACCTTACAAGCCAGAAGGGAATGGGGAGCCATCATCAGTCTCCTAAAACAAAACAAAGGCCAACCCAGAAGTCTGTATCCTGCCAAACTAAGCTTCTTATATGAGGGAGAAATAAAGACTTTCCCAGACAAGCAATCACTGATAGAATTTGCGAAATCCAGACCAGCCTTGCAAGAAATGCTTAGACCTGCACTGTACACTAACCAGCACAACAGACACCCACCAGTGTAAAACTACGCAAAAGCTAAAAATCCAGAACCCAGATTCCACAATGACGCAAGAGGTAAAACAAAAGACACCACCCAATAGAATAATCAGAAATTTACCCCAAATATCAATTCTCTCAATAAATGTGAATGGCTTGAATTGCCCATTGAAGAGACATAGGCCGGCTGAATGGATTAAAAAATACAAGCCAAGTATCTGTTGTCTCCAGGAAACACACCTTACACACAAAGAGGCATTCAGACTCAAGGTGAAAGGATGGAATACAATTTTCCAGGCTAATGGAAACCAAAAGAAATCTGGAGTAGCCATCCTTATTTCAGATGATATAAACTTTAAAGCAACAAAAGTAAAGAAAGACAAAAATGGACACTATATAGTGGTAAAGGGAAAAATCTTACAAGAGGATTTAACAATCCTAAACATTTATGCACCCAACACAGGAGCGCCCAGGTACATAAAGCAAATACTGCTTGATCTAGACAACATAATAATAGCAATGCCATAACAGCAGGGGACTTCAACACCCCACTGACGGAACTGGACAGATCCTCCAAACAGAAAATAAACAAAGAAACAAAGGACCTAAACAGGACTCTAGAACATTTGGGCCTAACAGATATCTACAGAACACTCCACCCAAATAACACTGAATATACATTCTTCTCAACAGCTCATGGAACTTTCTCTAAAATTGATCACATCCTAGGCCACAAAACAGTTCCAAACAAATTCAAAAAAATAGAAATCATACCATGTATCTTTTCAGACCACAGCACAATAAAAGTAGAAATCAATTCCAACAGAAACTCACATCTTCATCCAAAAACATGGAAATTAAACAATCTCTTCATGAATGACTATTGGGTCAAGGAGGAGATTCAAATGGAAATCAAAAGATTCTTCAAACTAAATGATAATGGGGACACAAGTTATCAAAATCTGTGGGATACAGCAAAAGCAGTCCTGAGAGGAAAACTTATTGCTTTAAATGCCCACATCCAAAAGACAGAAAGGTCACAAATCAGTAAACTAATGAATCATCTTAAGGAAATGGAAAAGGAAGAGCAAAGCAATCCTAAAGCCAGCAGAAGAAAAGAAATAACCAAAATCAGAGCAGAATTAAATGAAATTGAGAACAAAAGAACAATATAGAAGATGAATAAAACAAAAAGTTGGTTCTTTGAAAAGATAAACAAAATAGACAGGCCACTTGCCAGGTTGACCAGAAGCAGAAACAAAAGGACTCTAATAAGCTCAATTAGAAATGAAAAAGGAGAGGTCACAACTGATATCATAGACATAGAAAACATCATCTTCGAATACTACAAAAATCTCTATGCCCACAAACACAAAAATGTGGAGGAAATGGAAAAATTCTTAGAAACATACTACCTCCCTAGGCTCAACCAGGAAGAAACAGAATTTCTAAACAGACCAATATCAAGCACTGAAATTGAAGCAGTAATAAAAAATCTTCCCACAAAAAAAAGTCCTGGACCAGATGGGTTTACACCTGAATTCTACCAAGCCTACAAAGAAGAACTGGTGCCTATACTGCAGAAATTATTTGAAAATATCCAGAAGGATGGAATCCTCCCAAACTCATTCTACGAAGCCAATATCACCTTGATACCAAAGCCAGGAAAGGACACAACAAGAAAAGAAAATTACAGACCAATATCCCTTATGAATACAGATGCAAAAATTCTCAATAAAATCCTTGCAAACCAAATTCAAATGTACATCAAAAAAATAATTTATCACGATCCGGTGGGCTTCATTCCCGGGATGCAGGGATGGTTCAACATACGCAAATCTATAAATGTAATTCACCATATAAATAAAAGCAAGAACAAAGATTATATGATCCTTTCAATAGATGCAGAAAAGGCTTTTGACAAAATCCAGCATCCTTTTATGACAAGAACTCTTAACAATATAGGCATGGATGGCTCCTACCTCGAAACTATTAAAGCCATATACCATAAACCCACAGCCAATATCATACTGAATGGGGAAAAATTGAAAGCATTCCCCCTTAAAACTGGAACCAGACAAGGTTGCCCACCATCTCCACTTCTATTCAACATAGTGCTGGAAGTCCTGGCCAGATCAATCAGACAAGACAGAGGAATCAGGGGCGTCCAGATGGGGGCAGAAGAGGTCAAACTTTCACTATTCGCAGACGATATGATATTATACATAGAAAACCTCAAAGATTCAACCAAGAGATTACTGGAATTGATAAATGAATTCAGCAGAGTCTCAGGATACAAAATTAATACACACAAATCCATAGCCTTCCTATATGCTAATAACAATCAAGCCGAGAAACAAATTAAAGATGCAATACCTTTCACAATACCACCAAAGAAAATTAAATATTTAGGAACATATCTAACTAAGGAGGTCAAAGACCTATATAGAGAGAATTACGAAACACTGAGAAAAGAAATTGCAGAGGATGTAAACAGATGGAAAACCCTACCATGCTCTTGGATAGGCAGAATCAACATTGTAAAAACGGCTTTGCTACCTAAAGTGATTTACAGAATCAATGCAGTCCTTATAAAAATACCAACATCATTTTTTGCCGATCTAGATAAAATAATTCTACGCTTCGTGTGGAACCAGAGAAGACCCCGTCTAGCCAAAGCAATCTTAAGCAAAAAGAACAAATTGGGAGGCATCTATCTACCAGACTTCAAACTGTACTGCAAGGCTATAGTAACCAAAACAGCATGGTATTAGCACAAGAACAGAGACGTAGACCAATGGAACAGGACTGAGAAACCAAATATAAAACCAACCTCATACAGTCACCTGATCTTTGACAAATTCCAGAAAAACGTACACTGGGGAAAAGATTCCCTATTCAATAAATGGTGCTGGGAAAACTGGATGGCCGTATGTAGAAGACTGAAACTGGACCCACACCTCTCACCTCTCACAAAAATCAACTCACAATGGATAACAGATTTAAACCTAAGACGTGAAACCATAAGAATTCTCAAAGAAAACGTTGGAAAAACTCTTATGGACATTGGCCTAGGCAAAGAATTTATGAAGACCCCCAAAGCAATCACAGCAACAACAAAAATAAATAAATGAGACCTGATCAAATTAAAAAGCTTCTGCACAGCCAAGGAAACTATCACTAGAGTGAACAGACAACCTACAGAATGGGAGAAAATATTTGCATGCTACACATCTGATAAAGGGCCGATAACCAGAATCTATACAGAACTTAGGAAAATCAACAAGAAAAAATCAAGCAACCCTATTAAAAAATGGGCAAAGGACATGCACAGAAACTTTTCAAAAGAAGACAGAAAAATGGCCAGCAAACATATAAAAAATTGCTCAACTTCTCTAATCATCAGGGAAATGCAAATCAAAACCACAATGAGGTATCACTTAACTCCGGTGAGATTGGCTCATATCAAAAAATCCCCAAACAACAAATGTTGGCGGGGATACGGACAGATAGGAACACTCATACACTGCTGGTGGGACTGCAAATTAGTACAACCTCTATGGAAAAGAATATGGAGATACTTCAAAGAATTAAAAGTAGAATTACCATTTGACCCAGCAATCCCACCACTGGGTATTTACCCAAAGGAAAAAGACATTCTATAATAAAGACATTTGCTCGCGAATGTTTATAGCAGCGCAATTCATAATTGCAAAGATGTGGAAACAACACATATTGATGTATGCCCATCAATACACGAGTGGATTAATAAAATGTGGTATATGTATACCATGGAGTATTACTCAGCAATAAAAAACAATGGTGAGTTAACACATCTGGTATTATCCTGGTTAGAGCTAGAGCCCATTCTTCGAAGCAAAGTGTCATAGGAATGGTAAAACAAGCACCACTGGTACTCACCATCAAATTGGTACTAACGAATCAACACTTACATCACACAGGGCAATAATATTCATCAGGGGGTGGGCAGGTGGGAGGGGGTGGAGGGGATGGGAAAAACTCTCACTGAATGGACGTGGGGAGCACAGTTTGGGGGATGACCACGATTGTAGCTCTGACACGGGCAGTGCATGGGCAATATATACAGCCAAAGTGGTGTACCCCCATAATATTCTGAAATTAAAAAAAAAAAAAGAATGGTTTAGTGTAACTCATTGTTTTAAGAAATACTTATCAGGTACATATTATGTTCCAGACACAGTTGTAGATACCCACGTTACATTAGTGAGCAAAATGAAGTCCTTGCCTCCATGGAGTTTAGATTATAAGAAGCATCAGAGAAAACAAGTTAATATATAATTTAATGTTGGGTATATCAGAACTATAAAGAAAAGTAAAATGGGTAAAAAGAGTGCCAGAGGCATGCCATTTTAGGAAAGTTGTCAGAGATGACCTCCCTTAAGAAGCAACATTTGAACAAATACCTGAATGATGTTTGAGAGGGAACCATTAAGTTATCTGGGGGTGAGAGCTGCAGGTAGAGGAGTATCATGTTTGAAGATGCTGAGGCAAAAGCATGTTTGGTATGTCCTAGGAAGGAAAAGTCAGTATGACTGAACAGGAATTAGGAAAAAGAAAGGTGGTAAGAAATGAGGTCAAGAGGCATCCAGGAGCAAATTAGGGCTTTGAAGGCCATGGCGAGAACTCTGCATTTTCAGTGGAAATGGGAAGTCAATAGAAAGTGAGGAGGGGAGAGCAGATTCACATTTATATACTAAAATATCAACAGTAGTTATCCCTGGGTAGAAATATTTCAGATTTTTACCCCATTTTGCTCCTCTATATTCTCATGTATTTTTATTATCATCTCAAACAATGAGCCCTTACCATTCCCGTAACCGAAAGTTCTTAAGAATCCTTCAGGACTTTCAATTATGAAAAAATGGTTTCAATTAGCTTTTTTTCCCTCCTTTTTTTTTTTTTTTGTCTGTTTCATTATATCATGCCCCATTTTCAGGTAGACACTTCTATAACAGAAGGGAAAACAATGTAACTGTATTAATAGCTATTCAGCAAAAAGTGTGTTGTTAAAAATAAAACCTTGTTTACATTTAAACCAAATCTGCAAGTCAGAGGTTCCTATGTAAGCTGCAAACATGTTAGGCTTGTGAGACATAATTAAATGAGACAAGGCAGATTCTATAAATTCAAAAGAAGAATATGATATGTCACTAAAAAGGCAGACTTGAGTCTCTATAGCCTACCTAACTCCAGAGTCAAGGCCGTTAGGTGTTTCTTGAAAACTAATGAGACCTAAGTTATCATTAACTACCTAAAATAATGTTTAAATTATTTTTAATCAGTATGTTTGTTCAAAGTCAACCCAAAGATACCCTGATACAAGTTTGAAAATTTTTAGTACCTTTAGTGATACCCTCCTGTGCTAATGTCCCAATTAACTAAGATTAACTAACGATTAGTAAACTTCATCTTGAGGGTACAAACCTAGGAACCACCTCCAATCACAGTCCCCGGAGTTGTTCCCATCTATCTCTGCACTCAGACTCACCTATACTAGGCATCAAATAAGAGGCACTAATGGGAAACCTTCAATTTTTCTCTTTTGAAAAAGCTATCTGGAGTTGATGAAACAAAACCCAAAATTATCTTAAGATTCCTTTAAATCATTTATCATTTATTAAATGCACAACCACTGTTAAAGAAAAGACACTTTGTAAGTACAAATGATATATTTTATTTCATCCCTGAAAACAAAAAACAAAAACATCCACATCTAATAAGAGAGACTGAACAATTATTCCAAGATTCACCTGGCAATGGTATATAATTAATTTCTTCACATAAAGGTAGAGTACAGAGAACAGAGTTTGGAAGTCTATCTTTCATGAAACAATATTTTCACATACTTATTTTAATAAAATATTATAATTATTGCTACATGTGGTAGCATATTGTAACAATGAACAATACAATATCCAAAACTAAATTCAATATAGTCTGAATCTAGAAGCTAGCTGCACTTAAGCAGTTATTATAGAGAATAAATACTATGAAATATAGGGCACCATATGGCAATTAGATTTACTACAAGAGAAATTTAAATAAAGGTGTACTTTGTTCTATACTAGAATTACCCAAGGTTAGAATTTCTTGTATTATATACAGTAGCTTTTCTTCTTGAAAAGACAGTCAATCTTCATAATTTATATTTTAAGTGTTCTTAATTATTTGAAGTGGTCATTATATAACATGATTATCTAATGTATCTGTTATAGAAATCCAAAATTTCATAAAGCAGGATACTCTTATATAATCTTAACATTTTCCAAGCAATTTATTGTAGCACAAGTACCTTTATTATATACATCTGGCTAAAGTCCTCAAGAGTCCCAGTCTCTGAAATATCTCAGTCCCTTCCTCCCTCACCAACATAATAAAAGCAAAAATTACCCAAATATGGAAATAGTATGCTTTCTTGATAGCATAGATACTCAAGGGATTAAACTTTTAACATTCATGTATGTGAAAAATCATGAATAGTTTAGTTATTTTTAATCTTATCATAAAAATATCTTTTACTCTTCAGAATATAAGAAAATTTTAACTATAAGATTACAGTTTACTACTATTTTAATGCTGTTAATAAGCTGCCCCAATATTTAGAATAGGTTATGGACAGTGGCTGCTACCCATTTCAGAAAGGTTATACTCTTACAAATGTAATTGTTCAAAATATACAATAATTAAACCTTCAGTTACTTTGAAGGATAGTGCAAATGAACACATTCTTTGGGTCATGGTTTCAAAACATTATTTTCAACATTATATTTCCTTTCTCTGCTCATAATCTGAGTAACAAAATATAGTACTGGAAGTAAACACATTTTCTAATAGCCTTTGTCTAAGAGTTATCTATTGAGAACAAATAACATAATGATTAATCAATAACAACATTCTTCACTCATCTGAAAAACATGTTATATACTTAAATAAATATTTTATAGAAATGAATCCATGTCTTTCAGTGGTTTTGTTTCAGCTTGATCTCAAACACAAAAGATTTATACAAAAATCACCTACCTGCTTACTACATCAACCGTGTTACCAAATTCCCTTCTAGGATGCAGTACAGCATTGAAGAGACTTGCCTGAAAGCAAACTAATTACTTTTAAAATTTTATATACAGAATTAGAGTTCCATGAATCCAGCACACTCCTTGAAAATGTGTAGAGCTTTTATTGTAAAGCTGTCTTAGCCAGCGATTAAAAAGCTTTTCTGCCATAGGATACAATCCACAGTGGATGTAGCAGCACAAGGGGATCTTCAACTGCTATCTAATGCTGCCTGATGCATTTATTCTTTTATTTGTGGCTACTGGCACCAAATTCCCACTAGTACCATTGGTACTATTGGTTGCTGAGCCATTCACAACAATATAGTCGACTTTGTTCTCCAGCTTCACCAAGCGCTGCAAAATATCATCCAAAAGGACAGCAATTGTTCTTTTCAGATCCGCTAGGGGGAAAAATCAGAATAAAACATATTAAACATTAATAAAGGACTTAATATTTGTGTTTTTATAGTTTGAGGGAAAAAGGTGAACAATTATTGGGTTATCCAAGAGAAAACATACTAGAGAGAATGCACTCATACCACAAACAGGAAAAAGTCTAATTATTTTAATCAATAGCATCACATACAGGGTTTCCAAAAGGAATTTCAGAGTTGTAGATGTGGGGGAAATTCTCATTTTCTAGTGCAATATAAGAGATTTAAAATCTGGTTCAAAATGGTAGTCCCTCTGTAAGTAACCCATTTAACTTGAGTTTCTTAAGAAGTTCGTAAATAATACTGTGGACTAGGCAGGTAAAGTAAAAAGCTAGCTAAGTAAGAGAGTCAATGAAATACAGAAACGTGGAGCCTAGGGCCAGGGCAAACGCCTGGAACCTGTTGAGTGTAGTAGGCATACTAGCAGTAGTTCTGACTTAAATTTCTTCCAGAAAAATGATGGGGAAGACTGTATCTTCTAACATCTTTGGAAAGTTACGGGGTTTTAGTAGAATTTACCCAGCACGAATAAAATTATGAGCCTTTTCTGCTTTAGAATTTTCTTTTCTCAGACTTCCCAAGTCACCTAGCCTATATCAGGTACACAGTGGTAACTAACATTGTTATTTTTTGCTCATCCTGAACCAGAAAAGCAGCCCAAGCCCTAATCTGGGATCACCAGGGGAAAAATCACTAACAACTCATAAATTTTCTGATGGTTCTATTACTAAAGCATCAGAAAAGCATGAGCAACAAAAGAAAAAAATAGATAAATTGTACTCCATCAAAATTTAAAACTTTTGTGCATCAAAGGACATTATCAAGAAAGTACATAGACAACCTACAGAATGGGAGGAAATATTTGCAAACCATATATCTGATAAAGATCTACTATCCAGAACATATAAAAATCTTTCACAACTCATGAACAAAAAGATAAACAAAACAAATTTTAAAATAGGCAAAGGACTTCAACAGACATTTCTCCAAAGATATGCAAATGACCAATAAGTGCATGAAAAGATGTCCAACATCACTAGCTATTAGGAAACCACAAAGCAAAACCTCAATGACATACCACCTCACACCTACTAGGATAGCTATAATCAAAGAAATGGAAAATAAGTGTTGGCGAGGATGTGGAGAAATTGAAGCCTTCATACATTACCAGTGGGAATAAAAAATGGTGAAGCTGCTGTGGAAAAGTCTGGCAGTTCCTCAAAAAGCTAAACATAGAATTGTCATATGATCGAGGAATTCCACTCCTAGGTATATTACCAAAAAACAAAATTGAAACATGGACTCTAAGGGATACTTACACACCAATGTTCATTTCAGCTTTATTCACACTAGCCAATAGGTGGAAACAACCTAGTGTCCATCAATAGATAAATGAATAGACAAAATGTGGGGGAGGGGGTGTGTTTACGTATACACAATGGAATATTATTCAGCTACGAAAAGGAATGATGTTCTGTACGTGCTATAACATGGATGAACTTTGAAGACATTATGCTAAGTGAAATAAGCCAGACACCAAAGGTTAAATATTGTACAATTCCATTTATATGGAATATCTAGAATATGCAGATTTATAAAGACAGAAAGTAGATTAGAGGTTACCAAGGGCCAGGTGAAGGGGGAAATAAAGATTCATTGCTTAATGGTTACAAAGTTTCTTATTTGGAGTGAAGAAAGTTTTGGAAAGAGGCAGTAGTGATGGTTGGACAACACTATGAATGTAATTAATACCAATGAACTGTACACTTAAAAATGGTTTAATGACAAATTTTATGTTATAGATAATCTACCACAATTTTTTTCCCTAGGGCTAGAATCACAAGGAATACCACAATTTTTTAAAAGGGAAAAAAAGGTATAAGAAAAAGCAGCAGAGTAGTGGTGGTAGCTGGTGGAAGAGGGTGATCAGAAAATGCTTATCAAAAAATATAAATTAATATAAAGTGAGGGGAAAACTATTCGGAGGAAGTCTAGTCATGGAAGAATGAGACTTTCCAAATGGTACCAAAAAGAAATAAGCAAAGATATTTGTACACAGAGAGAGAAACCGATAAAGCAGATGTAGGAAACATGTCAGCAAATGGTGAGTCTAGATGAAGAATATAGGATGTTTACCATGTAATTTTTAAAAATTTTCTGTAGAGTTGAAAACTTTCAAAATAAAAGACTGGGGAGAGGAGACATTTCTTTATTAAGGCCTTTCAGTCAAGAGTTGCAACAGTATTTGGTATAGAGAATTACAGATTTTTTAAAATCCTTCAGCAATAAGACTCAATGATAAACACTGGATCTGTTTTTCCCTGGCAATCGCCTCCTTTGTAGTATTTGTAGAAGGAGCAAGCAGCAACCTAGGCCAAAGAAGGCTAGAAAGAATAATGGGAGCACACTATTAACACAACACATGAGCACAAAATGAAGCTAAAGCTCTAAGAGGCTTGACACCAAGCTGAGGTGTGACATGAATTGTAAAGGTACAGTCTAATCATTGATTAGAGTTAGGGTTAGGAATTAACAATTAAAGAAAAAGTTGGGATGAATGGGAAACAACTATATGCCGACTTTAACAATCTTCTAAATTATTATTAAATATAGAGCTCCTTTTAAATTTTCTGAAATCAATTATGTTATTAAAATATTACAAAACAGGAGACTAAGAGATTATAACTACCTTGCTCCATGATATCAAATCACTTAGTTGAAAAACCAAAACAAAACCATTGTTTCCTGAACTTGGAAGTTTTTTCAAATACACCAAACGTTTCCCTTTCTCTATATTCACAATACAGTTTTATGTTCACATGTCATGGGACTACATATTTATGGGAATTATATGCTTATATTATATATGAAGTCATAATACTTTCCCATAAAGCCCTGTCACTGAAGGTGCTAGCAATAAGAACCCCTTCTACACCACGAGTCCTGTTCATAACCTCTAAAAGCAACTTGAAAATGGAGACCGTGTCATATCCCATCCTTTTACTCTTAGCTCACCCAGCTTGGTGCTTCATCACACAGCAGACACTCAACAAATGTTTGAAATGAACATTTGCTAAAGGTCTAATTCACGTGTTTGGTAGGAAATAAAACCCTTTAAGGTTGCTCTATTTCTGCTTAAACTTCTCTATTCTGGGAGAAGAAATCAATCAGTTTAAGAAGAAAAAAAATAGGTCCTCAGAAAGGCACATAAGAACATAGATACTATCAAAACTGGACCTAGCCCAATTATTTCACAGTACATAAAAATCAAAAGAAGGGTATAATGCTATTAAATATGCTAAAGATATTGGGTATAAAAAGATTCTAACTATGCTAAACATAATCAGGGATTGTGAGCACAGCAGGAAGCCACTATCATCCCTAAGACTATGGATCAGAGGGAGAAAGCAGTGATTTACCAGAGTCCAAGTCCAAGGTCACTCAGTAGAAAAACAGAACCTAGACAGGCTGTCTGGCAGAAGCTGGCACTACAAAGGAGTGCGGAGAGGTAGAAAAATACTTTCCTTTCCTACTACTTTCCAAACTCCTCTCAATACCTCCCAATGGCTGAATGCAGGCAGAAGCCAGCTGATTTGGGAACTTAGCAAATGCCACCTACTAGAATCACTCTCCCTTGAGACATAAAACAGAAAAGATAAAGGGTAAAGAATAAATCTGAGGGTAACCAGTCATAGGACTGACACAAACTGCGAGTATGCATGCCCTTGCACACTCCCTACTTATGTCATATGTCTCTGTCTTGACTTATCCTTTATTTACACCTCAATGCTATTTTCTTGTTTGTACTGTTAATGTCAGCTGCCGCAAATCTGTTGTGTAGAAAGGCAGATCTAAATAAAGATAAACATGAATGTACACAAAAAAAGGAATAAAACTGTAGTAAAGCACAAAATGACTAATGAAAATAAAACACAGAAGTATTTATAATATACATTGTACAAATCAAAAACTTTTCCTCATTAATATTTTTCAAATTCGAATTGATATTTTACCACCACTAAACATCAGCTTAATGGTACAAGTAAGAAAATTTAGAAGTCACTTCTTGACTATCAAAGTGAATTACCCAGTGTAAAGATTTATAATGAAGCCGGCAGTAAAACAAGAATGCTTCCTAAGGAGTACAAACTAAATATCACAGCAAAGAGAACATTGTTAGGTGAAAGTGCTTTCAAAAAGCTCATCAACTCTGATTAAAAATGTACATTCATTGTTTAATCTTTTACATTTTTAATATAGCTACCTTCTCCCACTGAGTGCTGAATAAATTATGTCATTCAACAAATATTTTATTACTTCTCTACTTAACATTGCAAGGCACACTATTTAGATCTCATGAGTGGACCAAGATATGTTCTCATCAAACATTAAATACAAATTAAATGCCTCAGTACATAAAATACACCTAATTTTTCTTGAGAAAAAAATGCAAAATAACAGATTTGCCTAAATGATATAAAATCACCATAAATAAGTTATGTTTTAAATAGCCATATCAAAATCATTTCTAATAGGAATTTTGAGATTGTCTTTTCTTTAACATAACTGGAATCCAAGAACTACCCATTTTACAAGTTTGTTTTAGGGGTTTTTTTTCCCTTAATTGCTAAATTAACTTTTTATTTTGAGATAACTGTAGATATACAAGGAGTTGTAAGAAATAATAACTACAGAGATTCTATACCTTTACCCAGTTTTCCCCCCAATGGGGGAACATCTCAAAAAGCTATATACAATATCACAACCAGAATGTTTACATTGACAGTCAAGATGTAGAATATTTCCATCACCACAAGGATCCCTATGTTGCCCTCTTACAATAATATCCATTTCCTTCCCATTAGTCTGTTAATTTGGTGTCTAGTATTACATTGATTGATTTCCAATACTGAACCAGCCTTGCATTTCTGGAATAAACACCACTTAGTGTTTAGTTCTTTTTATATGTAGCTGAATTCTGTTTGCTAATATTTTCTTAAGAATTTTCACATATATATTCAGGAAGGATATTGATCTGTAGTTTTCATTTCTTACATTGTATTTGTCTGCATTTGGTACAAGGGTAGTACCAGCCTCATAAAATGAACTGGGAAGTATTCCCTCCTCTTCTATTTTCTGGAAAAGATCACACAGAATTATGTTAATTCTTCCTTAAACTTCTGATAGAATTCTCAGCAAAACCACCTGGGCCTGGAGACTTTGGGGAGAGGAATTTTTAAGTTTCAAATTCAATTTCCCTAATAGTCACAGAGCTATTCAAATTGTCTATTTCATATTGGTCGAATTATGGCAGTTCCTATTTTTTGAAGAACTGATTCATTTCATCTAAGTTATCAAATTTATGCACACAGTGCTGTTTGTAGTGTTCCTTATTATACTTTTGATTTCTGCAGGGTCTGCAATGATAGTTTTTTATTCCTGACATTGGTAATTTGTCTTTTTTCTTTTTCAGTCTTGTGAGAAGTCTGTCAATTTTTTTGACCCCTTCATAGGACAAGCTCTTTGTTTCACTGATTTTCTCTGTTTTCCTGCTTTCAATTTCACTGACTTCTGCTCTTTATGATTTCCTTCTTTCTCCTTGCTTTGGGTTTATTTTGCTTTTCTTTTTCTAGGTTCTTGAGGTAGGAGCTTAAATTATTGAAACTTTTCCTCTTTTCAAATGTATACACTTAGTGCTCTAAATTTCCCTCTCAGCACTGCTTTATCTGTGTCCCACAATTTTTATGTTGCATTTTCATTTTTATTCAGTTCAATGTATTTATTACTCAAGACTTCCTCTTTGACTCATTGATTATTTATAAGTATGTTGTCCAGTTTCCAACTATTGGAAATTTTCCTATTATCTTTCTATTATTGATTTCTAGTTTTATTCCATTGTGGTCAGAGAATACACTCTGTATGATTTCAATCCTTTTAAGTTTGTTGTGGTTTGTTTTATGGCCCAGGATATCATCTATTTTGGTGGATATTCCATGGACTCTTGAAAAACATGTGTATTCCACTATTGTTGGAGTGTTAGAACTATATATATAAATGAGATATATAGAGCCTTCTACATATGTAAATATATAAATTTTACATGTAAAGACAAATTCTAGAAGTTGTTTTTCTCCTATAGGTAAGGTGCCATTTTGTTTTTCAAATTTTAATTGTGATGTATCTTGGCATGAGTTTATCCTGCTTGGAGTTCACTCAGGTTCTTGAACCTGAGGTCTATGTCTTTTGCCAAATACGGGAAGTTCACAGCCATTTCTTCAAGTACTTTTCCAGCTCTGCCCTCATTCTCCTTTCCTTCTGAAACTCTGATGACACAAACATTAGATCTTTTGTTATAGTCCCACAAGTTCCTGAAGCTCTATTCTTTTTTTTTTTAATTTTTTGCTTATTTTTCTGCCTGTTGTTTGGATTGGGTAATTACATTCTCATATGTCCAATCCACTGATTCTTTCCTCTGTCCCCTCCGTTCTGTTGTTGAGATAACACAGAAATAGAAGAGATGGATCTCAGCTTCCCAGAAGTCTTTGGTTTAAAATTTTTTTAAACTCGTTTTCTTTAACTGTTAATATAAGAGATATTCTATAATAGCTTGCATTTTGAAAATGTTTATAACACTGTTTCCATTCATTACTTCTGTAACAGTTTATACATTTGAAAAATTGATTAAAGAAAGAAATTTTCACCTCAGTCATTTTACTAAAAGAAATTTTTGGTAGATTTTTGTGGAAGAGCAACTGTTTTTTAACTATTTTTTATTTGCAGAAGAACATTTAAATATGAACATTAAATTATTACCCTAAAATATTCGTGGAGTCTATTTTTTTTAAGTGCTTAGCTACACTGATAGATAGGAAAATCAAAACCCTGAAAAGAAAGCAGGTCAGTCTTCGAATAGGAAAGCCTAAGGTGGTTAAGGACTGGTGTTGCTGGGGATTCAGAACCAGGAAACCACGCACCAACTGCAAAGTGTTCCAAAGCAGTTGATGTGAGGCCCAGAGCAAGTATCCCCAATGGATTATTCTAGACAAACCACAAAATCCAAGAGAGAAAATATTACACAAGAAGAAATAAAATTACATCAGAGAGGACTAAGAATGTAGAAGAAAATACATAAGGCAGTTAAAAATGATTATAGATCAATGATTATAGATTAAAGAGAAAGCACAAACTACTGTCCAAAATTTACAGATAGTTATCTAAAAAGTTGACTGAATCTGTCTATACCTTTTGAAATAGTAACAATTCACTGTAGACTAGCATTTGTTAAAACTTTAGCTTATTGTTCTTTTACCAACTGGGAAAAACAGGTTAAACAGCTCAAGAGCGGTCCATTCAATAAATATTTTTGATTGACTAGCTTTTTTGTACAACAATGAAAGGCTGTGGATAAATGGTTTCTATAGATGGCTGAAGGTTTAAGTTACTGTAAAATTCTAACCTTATTGTAAATTGTACTGCCATTTCAAATAAATGGAGCAAAGGAAGGAATTCAAATAATGAAACTACAATAACTGACTAACCCATTTGGAGAAAAGAACCTGCATCTCTTACTGCTTGCACCAGAAATCCCGACTGTATTACAGACACAAATGTAAAACAAACAAACAAAAAACAACCAAAACCATAATATATTAGAATATAAGTTCTGGAGAAAAAAATTTAAGCATAAAACTAAACCATTAAATATGACAGACACTTTACTATATAAATTTTTCAAATAACATACCAAGTTATTAGACAACTGAAAAACCAGAAGAAAAACATTTGTAACACATGACAGCATTAATATCTCTATAAAGAATCAGTCAAATAATAAACATATACCCCAGTGGAAAAATTATCGAAAGACCCAAACAATTCATTCTCATACATATGAAAAATACAAATAGCCAACAAACATAAGAAAAATCTTTTAACTTCCCATGAAAGAAAATAAATGCAAAAGCAAACAATTAGATGCCATTTAAAATTAAATAGAATTGGAAAAGTATGGATAAATTTGCACTTTCCCACTGGTGGGAAAGTGGTAAATGTAGATTGATAGAACCATTCTGGACGGCAATCTGACAAATGTCTAATAAGTTTAATGTGTGTATATCCTTGACCCCCATACTCTACTATTAGGAAATCCATCCTTCTGAAACACACACATGAAATATATACACACTTATACTCATACACATATTTCATACACATACACACACTTACATTGTAGCACTGAATAAAACACACAAAAAAGGGTAGTACCAAATTATTCATCACTACAGAATAAGCGAAAGAAAGGCATATTTATGAAACAATATTAAGTCATTAAAAAGAATGAGATAGACCTATATGTGTAACACGGAAATATATCCACAATTATTAAGTGAAAATAAGTAAGTTGCAAACCAGTATGCATAGTATAACTCCATTTTTGTTTAAAATAAAGCAATGTGTTGGAATATGCATATATACCATAAACTTGCAAATTACAGCTGGATGGCTACTTATCTTTGAAAATAAAAGTTTTATTGGAACACAGCCATGCTCATTTATTGTAACAGACACCATATGACCCACAAAGCCAAAAATATTTACTATTTAGCCCTTTAAGAAAAAAGTATACCAACCCCAATATATACCAAATTAACTAAAATTCTCTCTGCTCCACTTTTGCTTATCTATGTTATATACTTCTGTAATATTTGAATATTTACAATAAACATTTTTATAATCAGAAATTTGTAAAAAATTTTTTTCAAATAACTATTTAAATACCATGTGGCCATGAAATGATGTATGTATATGTTCACTGACACAGAAATATCCCTGCCATATACTAAATATTAAAAAAGAGTTTTTAAAATACAATGTGTAGTAGAGAGTTCCAGTTCCAAAATAACAACATAGAAGCAAACTGGCTTCATTCCCCCCAACAAAAAAACAAAAATAAATATACGGTGCCAAGATTATCAACAGAAATATCCCAGAACTCAAATATGAGGGTGAGACAGTTCCTGGGGCCAAAAAGAAGTGAAAAAACTCCAAGCAGACAGTAAGAGAATCGAACTTCCATAACTACGACACTCCTCTCTCCAATATGCCCAACACTAAACACATGGAAAATTTTCCCCCAACTTAGGTTTCTACACGGGAAAAAGTGAGATTGAGGTGGACAACCAGCTTCACCACCATCCCTGGCAGGAGACCTGTCCCCGCCTCAACCCACAGGAAGCATCAGGAATGCTTGGAGGGAGAAATATCCCAAGGACAGCCAGAGACAAAATGGGGAGGCAAGACTACTGTTCCCAGCTCTGGAAATTCTGCTCTGTAACTCGGCTAAAGAAGATGCCAAATCATAGTGGCTGTTCAACAGCACCACACTGTAGAAGGTTTGTTCCACAAGTCCCCTGGGCATGAATCCCTAGCCAGCCATCCCACACTACCAGGATATCCCCTTTGGGACCTCCCCCATTCAGGAAGAAGGGCACTCTTGTTTAGTACAACCAAGGCAATCCTGGACTTAAGGTGCCATCTAATGATGACAAAGAAGCAGCAACCAAGTGGGAAAAAAGAAAGAAAGAAAATTAACAGGTAAATTACAAGAATTTGTAAGCAAACACATCCAATAAAAATCAAAACAAGCCAGACAGAAATACTGGGATAAATAACCAATCTTTCAATGCAAAGACATAGACAGAGACATAGACATACATCCACAACAAGCAACAGCAAACTAAACCATAACTTCCCCAAATAGACAAAGCAAGGAACCACACTGAATGACCCTCGTGAGATGGCAATATGTGAATGCTCTGACGAAGAATTCAAAATAGCAGTTTTAGGGAAACTCAGTGGTCTTCAAGATAACACAGAAAAGTGATTCAGAAATTTATGAGAGATATTTAACAAAGAGATTGAAATAATAAAACCAAAAAGAAATGTTGGAACTAAGAAATACATTTGTTGAACTAAAAAATTCATTAGAGGCTTTCAACAGCAAAATAGATCAAGCAGAGGAAAGAATCAGTGAGCTTAAAGACAGCCTACTTAAAAATACACAGACAGAAGAGAAAAACAAAAGAATGAAAAGGAATAAATATCACCTACAAGATATAGAAAATTATCTCAAAAGACCAAATCTAAGAATTACTGGTGTTCAAGAGGGAGATAAGCAACAGCAAGAGGTAGAAAGATTATTCAAAGAAATAACAGAAAACTTTCCAAAATTTGATAAGGAGATAAATGTCCAAGGACAGGAAGGTCAGAGAACACCAAATAGATTTGCCCCAAATAAGACTACACCAAGGCATATAATAATCAGACTTTCAAAGGTCAAGGACAAGAAGAGGATCCTAAAAGCAGTAAGAAAAAAGAAGCACACAATGAGATATCATTTAACTCCAGTGAGATTGGCTTATATCAAAAAGTCCCAAAACAACAAATGTTGGTGGGGATGCAGACAGATAGGAACACTCATACACGGCTGGTGGGACTGCAAATTAGTACAACCTCTATGGAAAGTAATATGGAGATACCTCAGAGAACTAAAAGTAGAACTACCATTTGATCCAGCAATCCCACTACTGGGTATTCACCCAAAGGAAAAAAAGACATTCTGTAATAAAGACATATGCACTTGAATGTATATAGCAGCACAATTCACAATTGCAAAGATTTGGAAACAACCCAGGTGCCCATCAATACACAAGTGGATTAATAAAATGTGGTATATGTATACCATGGAGTATTACTCAGCAATAAAAAATAATGGTGAATTAACATATCTGGTATTATCCTGGATGGAGCTAGAGCCCATTCTTCAAAGCAAAGTATCACAAGAATGGAAAAATGAGCACCACTGGTACTCACCATCAAATTGATACTAACTGATCGATACTTATGTGCACACATGGAAATACTATTCATAAGGGGTTGGGCAGGTGGGAGGGGGGTGAAGGGGATGAGAAAACTCACACCTAATGGGTATGGGGCACACTGTCCGGGGGATATTCATGATTGTAGCTCACTTGGGCAGTAAATAGGCAATACATGTAACCAAAAGTGTTTGTACCCCCATAATATTCTGAAATAAAAAAAAAAGAAAAAAGAAGCAAATATCATGTAAAGGAGCTCCAATTTGTCTGGCAACAGACTTCTCAACAGAAACCATACAGGTCAGGATAACATTTTCAAAGTGCGGAAAGAAAAAAACTGCCATCCATGAATACTCTATCTAGCAAAGCCATCCTTCAAATATGAAGGGGAGAAAAGGACTTTCCCAGACAAACCAAAGCTGAGAGAATTCACCACCACTAGACTCATCTTATAAGAAATGATAAAGAGAGTTCTTCAATCTGAAAGAAAAAAACACTAACAGGTAAAAAGAAAACACTTGAAGGTATAAAACACACTGGTAAATTAAGTATATGGAAAAATCCAAAATACTCTAATATTGTAATTGTGGTATGCGATCTACTTGTAACTCTAGTATGAAGCCAAAAAGACAAATCTATCAAAGACAGTAATAGCTACTGCAACTTGCTGAGAAAGGCAATATAAAAATATGCAAATTGAGACAACATAAAGTCAAAATGTGGGTAGGGATGAAATTAAAGTGTAGAGTTGTTTTCTTTTTTCATTTTTTCTTTGTTGGTTGGTTTCTATTTTTTTCTTTGTCATCTAAGTTGTCATCTCTTTAAAATAATGTGATATATCTATAAGATGTTTTTTGTAAGCCTTATATAACCACAATGCAAAAACCTATAATAGATTCACTAAAAACAAAAAGCAACAAATTAAAATATACTACCAGAGAAAATCACTTAACCCCAAAAAAAGACAGGAAGAAAGGAAGAGAGGAGTTACAATAACAACCAGAAAACCAATAACAAAATAGCAGTAGTAAGTCCTTATTTATCAATAATAACACTGAACATAAATGGACTCAATTCTCCAGTTAAAAGACATAGAGTGGTTGAATGAATAAGGAAACACAACACAACTATACGCTGCCTACAAGAAACTTACTTCGCCTATTAAGACATACATTGGTCTGGGCACGGTGGCTAACACCTGCAATCCCAGCACTTTGGGAAGCCAAGGTGGGAGGATCACTTGAAGCCAGGAGTTCAAGACCAGCGTAGGCAACACAGCAAGAACCTGTCTCTAACAAAAAAAAAAAAAAAATTAGCCAGGCGCAGTGGTGGGCACTTGTAGTACTAGCTACTCAAGAGGCTAAGGCAGGAGGATTGCTTGAGCCCAAGAGTTTGAGGATGCAGTGAGCTATGATTGCACCACTGCACTCACACCTGGTGACAGAGTGAGACCCTGTCTCAAAAAAAAGACACATATTGACTAAAAGTGAAGGGGTGGAAAAAATTTCCATGCAACTGGAAACCAAAAAAGAGCAGGAGTAGCTATACTTATGTCAGATAAAATAGATTACAAACCAAAGACTGCAAAAAGACACAAAGAAGGTAACTGTAATGATAAAGGGGTCAATTCAGGAAGAGGATATAACAATTATAAATATTTATGCACTCAACATTGGAGCTCCCAAGTATATAAAGCAAATATTAATAGATCTAAAGGGAGAGACAGACTGCAATATAATGATAGTAGGGGACTTCAACATTACACACTCAGCAATGGACAGATTATCCAGACAGAAAATCAACAAAGAAACATCAGAATTAACCTACCTACACACTAAACCAAATAGGCCTAACTAAGATTTACAGAACATGCCACTCAACTGCTACAGAATACACATTCTTTTCATCAGCACATGGAACATTCTACAGATAAGACCATATCATAGGCCACAAAACAAATCTCAAAAAACTCAAAAAAATAGAAATCATATCAAGTTATCTTTTCTGACCACAATAAAATGAAACTAGAAATCAGTAACAAGAGGAGCCTTGGAAAATATACAAACACATGGAAATTAAACAGCATGCTTCTGAACCACAAACAGATCAACAAAGTTATTAAGAAGGAAATATTAAAAAAAAATTGAAACAAATGAAAATGGAAATACAACATTCCAAAATATATGGGATACAGCAAAGGCAGTGGTATGGTAAAGTCTATACCAATATATACCTATATAAAAAAAGGAGAAAGACTTCAAAGAAATAACCTAACAATACATCTCAAGGAACTAGAAAACCAAGAACAAACCAAACCCATCATTAGTAGAAGGAAAGGAATAATAAAGATCAGAGCAGAAATAAATGAAACTGAAACCAAAAAAAAAACCCAGATGATCAAGGAAAAGAATAGTTGGGTCTTTGAAAACATAAACAAAATAGACAAACCTTTAGCTAAACTAAGAAAAAGAGAGAGAAGACCTAAATAAATAAAATCAGAAACAAAAAAGGAGACATAACAACTGGGATGACAGAAATTCAAAGAATCATTAGAGACTATTAAGAACAATAATACGTAAACACATTGGAAAACCTAGAAGAAATAGGTAAATTCCTGGACAAACATACAATTTACCAAGATTAAACCACGTAGAAAGAGAAAACCACAACAAACCAATAATGAGTAACAAGATCAAAGCCATAATAAAAAGTCTCCTAATCAAAGAAAAGCCCAAGACCTGATGGCTTCACTGCTGAATTCTACCAAACATTTAAAGAAGAACTAACACCAATTCTATCCAAAATCTTCAAAAAAACTAAAGAAGAGGAATACTTCCAAATTCATTCTATGAAGCTGGCATTACTCTGATACCAAACCAGACGACGACACAACAAAAGAAGAAAACTGCAGGCCAATATCACTAAAGAACCTAGATGCAAAAATCCTTAAAAAATACTAGCAAACTGAATTCAACAACACATTAAAAAGATCACTTACCATGATTAAATGAGATTCATCCCAGGGATGCAAGGACAATTCAACATACACAAATCAATAAACATGACATATCATATTAACAGAACCAAGAACAAAAACCATAAGATCATTTCAACAGATGCTGAAAAAGCATTTAACAATATTCAACATCACTTTCTGATTAAAAAAAAAAAAAACCCTCAACAAACTGGGTATAGAAGGATGATACCCTCAAATTAATAAAGGTCATGTATGACAAACATACAACTAACATCATACTGACATGGAAAATTGAAAGCCTTTCCTCTAAGACCTAGAAAAAGAAAAGGATACCCACTTTCACTACTTTTATTCAACATAATACTGTAAGTCCTAGCCAAAGCAACTGGGCAAGAGAAAGAAGTAAAGGGCATCCAAATTGGAAAGATGTCTAACCCATGCTGACTCTAGATACCCCACCAAAACAGTAAAGTTGTTTTTCTCTTTTTCTTTTTTCTTTTTTTTTATTTTAAAGGCATAAATCCACAAGGCCAAAGATAATAAGAAAGAAGATAACAGCCACAAAACTCCAGATGCTGGGTGATAACTGACTCAGCAGACCTGAAAAGGATGAATCTTAAATGAGAAGTAACAAAAGCCAAGAAACAATCCAATTTTCTCCGTAGAACCCCACCCCAAAAAGGCCCAGGAATTTTATGCCAGGTACTACTGAAAATAGCGGTAAAGAAGGGACTAAAAACAGAATTACTAGGTGAAAACCTGTCTATGAAGCAATTTAATTCCTACATTTTCTACACCACTCCAAAACCTCCTCCATTACAGAAGCTCTGAGATGTATTTCTTTTTTTTATATTAATAACTAATTGAATTTTTAATTTTTATAAAATATACAAAATGTAACTTAATTTTCATTTAATTCACTTTTTTTTTTTTTAATTTCAGAATATTATGGGGTGAGATGTATTTCTTAAAGGGTGTAAAGCAGTTGCGGGCCGGGGTACCACACTGAAAACTAGGGAGTCAATGAAAGTTTACATAGTGAGTACTGAGAGACCACCCCTCCTCATCCAGCCTTTTTTTCTCACTCAGATCCCAGAACACTTAAAGGCCTACACTCTCTAGCAACATATTGGAAGTACTTCTCTGGGGTATCTGACCAGCTCAAGAGGAAAGACCTAAATACACTGATATTAGAGATAATTCCAAAGAAATAAAACACACTGATACTGTGTAATAAAGAATTTAGCTGGTCTTTGTCTCTAGTTCCTGGGAGGTAGCCACTAAATGCTTGGAATTTCCTGAGTGAGGAATGGCTTTGTTAGTCATGGTGGGGCTCTGGGACCACACCTGTTAGCTTATATTAAGTAAGTGACTCAGAGCGGGCCTCTAGATATTTTGTGCTAATGAGATGACTTAGGATGGGGGATGGCCATGCCAGAAAGACAAACCATGTGATTAGAGGGTTGGGGGATTTTCAACCAACCTCCAGGTAGGGGAGAGCTGGAGAATGAGTTCAATCACATGGTCGATGATTCAATCAGTCATGCCTACATAATGAGGTCCCAATAAAAACTCTGTACAGTCAAGTTTGGGTGAGCTTCCCCAGCTGGCAAGACTCTGCATGTTATCATACATTGATGTGTCTTGATGTGCCAGGAGGGTAATGTGTCCTGACTCCATGAGAAGAGGACAATGGAAACTGCATTTGGAACCCTCCCAAACATTGCCCTATGCATGTCTCCCTTTGGCAGGCTCTGATTTCTATCCTTTTGCTATAAAAAAACTAATAGTAAATATAGTCAGCCCTTCCCATCTGCAGAGGATTGGTTCCAGGACCCCCCATGGATACCAAAATCCATGAATGCTCAAGTCCCTTAGTCAGCCTTCCAAATCCATGGGTTCTGCGTCTGCAGATTCAACCAACTGCAGGTTAAAAATACAGTATTTATGTCAAAAGTACTTCCAGTGAGTACTGTGAGTCATTCTGGTGAATTATCAAATATAAAGGGGTAATAGAAACCCATGAATTTGTAGCCACCTTGTCATAAGTGAGTAGCCTGGGAATGCTCAAACTAGTGGCTAGAGTCTGAAGTGAGGGAAGTCTTGTGGAGGACTGTGCTCTTAACCTGTGAAGTTTGGCCTAATTCCAGGTACTTGGTATCATAAATCATTGCAAATATTAAGGACATACCCAAGGAGATGTCTCAGCCAGTTCATCCTATATTGAATACCCCCCAACAACTCAGCACTTGCTATCAACCCTTTAGTGTCCCACTCTTAAATATGGGCAAAAGGCTAAGGATCACCAGACATATTGCAAGAAACATAAAAACACTGCAGAAAAGCTACCACCATTGATAACCTCAGAGAGAGAACAAAAAGAACTCTCATAAATTAAAAATATGAGAGACAAAATGAAAAACTCTATAAAGGGCTATAAAAGAAAGCTGAGGAAATCTCTCAAAAGATGAAGCAAAAAGACAAAGACATGGAAAATAGAGTAAATAAGGGAAAGTTAGAGAACTTCAAGGGGCCCCAATGTAGAATAACAAAATTCCAGAAAGAGAGAATGAAAAAAATAGGAAGAAATCAAATAAATAATTTAAGAAAACATCCCCAAATTGAATGATATAAACTGCAGGATGTAAAGTACCCATTGAGGACCCAGCACACGTATGAGAGGCCCACATCCAGACAAATCATTGAGAAATTTCAGAACAATGTGGGACATAAATCTTACAATCTTCCAAAAAATAAGTCACATACAAAAGATAAAGAATCAGAATGGCATTAGATTCTCAAAAAGAACACTGGAAGCTAGGGGGATAAAAAACAGCACAGAACAAAACCTTTAAAAATCTCAGGGGAAATGATTTCCAACCTAGGATTTTACACCCAGTCAAACTTATAAGTAAGCATAAGGGTTGAGGGGAAAAAGACCTTTTCAGATACACAAGGACTCAAAACTTTTACCTCCCTTGCACCTTTCTCAGGAACCTACTGAATGATCTGTTCCCCTAAAATCAGGAAGTAACCAATAAAGATGAAACCACAGAATTCTAGGAAACAGAAGATCCAACCCAAGAGAGGTTTAAGCAAAGCGAATCCCCAGGATGATGGCAAATTGAGATTCTAGAACAATCCACTGCTGCAAGCTGAGAGCAAACAGTCCAGACCAGAACCTGTCAGAAGGCTCCAGGACAGATTTCTTCAAGATAAAGAAAGTGATAAAATACCTAATGGGCCTGAATATACCAGGAGAATATTTAAACAACTGTAGGGGATGGAGTAGAAAACTAGGCAAAGACAACAAAAATTGATACTTATTAATTATAGGGTGAAAAATAAAGTTGTACAGGAAAGGGAAAGTAATCATAATGTAATACAGGAATACCTCATTTTATTATGCTTCACTTTATTGCACTTCACAGATACTGCGTTTTTTACAAATTGAAGGTTTGTAGCAACCCAGCATCAAGCAAGTCTATTGGTGCCATTTTTCCAACAGCAAGTGCTCACTTTGTATCTGTCACATTTTGGTAATTCTTGCACTATTTCAAACTTTTTCATTATTATTATATCTATTATGGTGATCTATGATCTTGGATGTTACTATTGGAATTGTTTGGGGAGGGCTTGAACCACACCACATAAGACAGCAAATTTAACCCATAAATGTGTGTTCTGAATGCTCCACCAACTGGCTATTCCCCTGTTTCTCTACATCCCTTTGGGCCTCCCTATTCCCTCAGACACAACAATATTGAAATTAAGCCAAGTAACAACCCTACAATGGCCTCTAAGTGTTAAGCGCAAGGAAGAGCAACATATCTCTCACTTTAAACTAAAAGATAGAAATGATTAAGCTTAGTGAGGAAACCATGTCAAAAGCCAAGACAGGCCAAAAGCTAGGTCTCTTGTGCCAAACAGCCAAGTTGTGACTGCAAAGGAAAGTTCTTGAGAAAATTAAAACTGCTACTCCAGTGAACACATGAATGATAAGAAAGTCAAAACAGCCTTATTGCTGATATGGAGAAAGTTTTAGTGGCTTGAATAAAAGATCAAATCAGCCCACAATATTCCCTTAAGCCAAAGTCTAATCCAGAGCAAGGCCCTAACTCTTCAGTTTTATAAAGGCTGAGAGCGGTGAGGACCTGCAGAAGAAAAATCTAAAGCTAGCAGACGTTGCTTCTTGAGGGTTAAGGAAAGAAGCCATCTTCACAACATTAAAGTGCAAGGTGAAGCAGCCAGTACTGATGTGTAAGATATAGCAAGCTGTCCAGAACATCTAGCTAACATCATTGATGAAGGTGGCTACACTAAACAACAGATTTTCAATGTAGACAAAACAGCATTTTATTGGAAGATGTCACCATCTAGGACTGTCATAGCTAGAGAGAAGTCAATACTTGGCTTCAAATCTTCAAAGGACAGACTTACTCTCATGAGGGATTAATTCAGCTGGTGACTTTAAGTTGAAGCCAATACTCATTGACCATTCCGAAAATCCCACAGCCCTTAAGAATTATGCTAAATCTACTCTGCCTGTGCTCTATAAATGGAACAACACATCTGATCTACATAACAGCACATCTGTTTACAGCATGGTTTACTGAATATTTTAAGCCCAATGTTGAGACCTACTGCTCAGAAGAAAAGATTCATTTCAAAATATTACAGTTCATTGATAATGCACCTGGTCACCCAAGACCTCTGATGGAGATGTAGGAAATGTACGGGAAGACTAACGTTTTCCTGTCTGCTAACACAATATCCATTCTGCAGCCCATGGATCAAGGAGTCATTTTGGCTTTCAAGTCTTAATATTTAAGAAATACGTTTTCATAACACTATAGCTGCCATAGATAGTGATTCCTCTGACAGATCTTGGCAAAGTAAATTGAAAACTTTCTGGAAAGAGTCACCATTCTAGACACCATTAAGAACATTCGTGATTCATGGAAGGAGGTCAAAATATCAATATTCACAGGGGTTTAGGAGAAGCTGATTCCAACCCTCACAGATGATTTTTGAGGGGTTCAAGATTCAGTAGAGAAAGTAACTGTAGAATTAGAAATGGAGCCTGCAGATGTGACTGAATTGCTTCAATCTCATGATAAAACTTGGATGAGGAGTTGCTTCTTATGGATAAATAAAGAAAGTGGCTTTTTGAGATGGAATCTACTCTTGGTGAAGATACTGTGAACATTGTTGAAATGACAACAAAGGAATTAGAATATTACATAAACTTAATTCATATAGCAGCGGTAGTGTTTGCATATGGATTGACTCCAATTTTGAAAGAAGTTCTACTGTGAGTAAAATGCTATCAAACAACATCACATGCTATACAGAAATCTTTCTGGAAAGGAAGAATCAATCAGTGCAGCAAACTACATTGTTGTTTTATTTTGAGAAATTGCCACAGCCACTCCAACCTTCAACAACCACCACCCTAATCAATGAGCAGCCACCGCCTCCCTCTTCTCCCACAAATAATGAAAGCCCAATTAAGCCTGAGGGGGAAGGAAAAGAGAGAAAAAAAAATCAGCAGCTACCAACATTGAGGCAAGACCCTCCACCAGCAAAAAGATTACGACTCACTGAAGCACTGAAGGCTCAGATGACTGTTAGCATTTTTTAGCAATAAAGTATTCTTTAATTAAGGCACGTATATTGCTTTTTTAGACATAATGCTATTACACACTTAATAAGGCTATGGTATAGTGTAAATATTAGTTTTATATGCACTAGGAAACCAAGAAATTTGTGTGACTCCTAGCTTTATTGCAATATTCACTTTATTACGGTGGTCTGGAACAGATGCTGCAATATGTCTGAGGTATGCCTCTTCCTGGCTCAGTAATGAATATCATTAACACAGTCAAAATAGTGCAAACACTGAATATTAGTCTAACCAAAATTACGAAGGGAAAATAGCAGGACAAGAAGGACATGTATATGTGAAGACAGCCTAGGGGTGGGTGGAATGCATTTTTGAGTCAGAAAGAAAACTGAACCCTCACCTTGCATAGTGGGAAGTTAACAGATAATGCCTGTAACTGAAGGATCAAGAAGCAGCTCATAGAACATGTTATTTAGATATGGAGGTAAACAACAAACAAATGAGATGAAAGAATTTAAAATGGGTGGCTCTGAAGAAGGGGAAATGTGGGGACTGTTTGGAGTGGGAAGAACTGCCCTTTCCCTTTTTTATTACAAGAATCATAATACGTTTTGATTCTTTAAATACATGCATGTATAACTATTAATTAAACAAACAAAACTGAAATAGAGATAATGTCTACACATTCATGTACACACAGTGTTCCAGACAGAGCCATCTATCTGTTCTCTCTCTTTTTTTTTTTTTTTTTTTTTTTTTGAAGTCTTAAAGGCAAGAGAGAACATGGCATGGTAAGGAACTTAAAACACAGCAGGAATCCAGTATGTGAAAAAGAGAATGGCAATAAACAATACTGGCAATATAGGCAAATCCTGCTTCTTAGGAATTAATAAATACTATACGATTGATTGCTTACATTGGGACAATCAGGAAAATTTAAATGTAAACTAGGTATGATAATATTATTGTATTATGTAGAAGAAGTTCCTTTTTAAAGATATACATATTTTTTAAAGAGATCTATCTAGCAGTGTAATGTTACAATTTCTATAATTTACTTTAAAAATTCTTCAACAATTAGATTTAAAAAGTGAAAAATGTTAATAATTATTAAATCTAGGTGATGAATATGTATTTATCATATTATCTCTATTTTTCAGTACGTTTAAAAATGTTTAAAATAAAAAGTCAAGAAAAAATTACTTTATAAAGACCTATGCATGAAGTGGTAAGTTCAATTTCCATGACTATCTTTAAAGGGGGACAGGAGGAGACCAGAAATATTCTACAGTTATCTTACCATATCCTGCCATAGAAGCACCATTCTCGACATCCACTGTGTTCTTATTTTCCTCTGCTAGAGCTTTAACATATCTTTTGCTTAAATCTAGTATTTGTTCACGTAACTTGACACTGCTTTGATGTCTTGGTTGTTGAAAAGTGTAGTGCAGTAACATCAATCCCCAAATGAGTCCAAATACAAGCAACAGTAAACTCAATTTCTGAGACATATTTTTTCTTGAGATTGTAAAAAACATTTCTGATGAAGCAAAAAGACTTGACTAAAAAGTGGTAACTGGAGACAAGCCACCAAACAATCAAGACTTTTGAAAGAAAAAAGAAAAAAATTTCCCCTGATATTGTATATTCTTCATCTTCAGCAAGGTTGTATCCACTCTATTAACTCTGTAAAATTAAGGGAAAAAAAAGGTGATTAGTCTTAATCTGTATCAGTAACAAAATAGACAATGATAAAGAAAAGATTCTTTATCATTTTGATTTAGAAGTACAGTTTTAGATTTAGAACTATATCATCTTCTTTGACAACTTTCTAACCACTAAGTAAGCTTTCTGGTCTTTTATCAGTTTTATTTACATACTTTTTCAAAATTTAAATTAGAAATAAATGTCAATTCATTGAAAATATCTGAAAAAACCCCCATGGTCATAAAACTCTTCGAATGATTTCTCATTTGTAACTAAAACCACAGACATATAAGATTTATAAGAGATCTCAGTCTATTCAAATACATGTTACCAATGTAAATGCCAAAGGCTTTTCCTCCTCAAAAAAAAAAAAGGAGATGCCAAAATGAAAGTTAGAAATAAGGAAAGATAAAACAGATCAGAAAAATCAAAGTGCCTGACTAACAAGAATTCCCACAATATAGAGTGTGCCAATGTTTGAAAAGTCACTAGAAGATATTACTAATGGGAATAAGGTAACCTAAGGAAGTATCCAAGCTAAGATGAAAAATAAGTTATAATTTCTAAGTTTATATCTCATAAAACTATGCCAAACATAATGAATGGTGATCATTTAATGACAAGTGCTAAAACAGGTTAGAACATTTTTCTATATTTCCAAATTTACAATCCCACATTTTAAATGAGGAAGGTATGCATTAGCATAATTTAAGAAAAAACTGAGAGGTTATATTTCAATTTTTTAAACAAGAAAAGGTGATGACAATTATAGAATCTAGAAAGCCCAGCAGAGTAATAAGGTATATAAATCACCAAAGTGCCCAGCAAAGAAAACTTTGATTACATCAAATGGAGCAAAATTCCTTAGGTAAAAATATACCTGGAGTCAAAATAGCACATTTCACAAGGATATTTCACAGCTTGCTGAAAAGAATCCTTAAGAACTTTTTAACTTCCTGTAATGCAGGCAAGTAAAATATCCCAATTTTCATTCTCTTACTAGGGAATGATCACATAACTGAACTAATAAAATCTAGTTTGAGGATAAGACTTAAAATGAATACAGTGTAATATCCAGGTAACAAACCTTGCAGAGTACTCAGTCACTTCCATTCAACAAACATTTATTGAGCCAGCACACAGACTTGGCATTAGGGATACTATAGTCCTACCCTAGAAATTTGTTCTCAAATTTTAAAATAAGAAAAAATATTTTTTAATCTTATGCAAAAAATCAAAATACAAACTACAATCAAAGCTTCTCTACTAGACGTATGTGTGTTGAAGTATGTGTAAGAAGGAGGATTTTCTGCCCTGCGAATTCACCTGCCATGCTCAGAAAACTCCCACTCTTCCTTTCCCACACCCTGCCACACAGCCACCCCACAGCTCCTGATGCACCTCTACTAAATTCTGGGGCTCCAAGGTTTGAACAACCCATCTACTCTTATTGAAGTGTACCTATCCTGCCAAACCTCACCATAAGCATGACTATACCACTAACTGGGTATATTAATTACTGTAGTAAAATAACAACTACATTAGGAATTAACTCCTTTACAAATTTTCTTCTACTTCTGCCTATCTCTTTAGAATAAAGAGAATAAATCCCTTTAGATCTTATAAAAACAATGGCACTAATATCAATACGGGATTACTAAACTTTGCTTTATTAGCAAAATCAGGTAAATATAACCTAATATTTTTTCTATAGAGACTCTACATTCAACTTGAGTTCAGAAAGTGGAAATTCTAGATTTCTAAGCAAAAATTTTTGAAGTTTTTTTTTTTTACATATTTATATTAAATTTATTCTTCATTCATAAATCTTTACTGGCTCCTCTGTCTCCTCAAGTATGACGTATTATAGTTACACTATAGTTACACTATTTATCCTAGCACGCAGTGGAAGGATCAAACCAAAGGCAAAGAGGGAACTTCAGTTAAATAACAGCAACAACCATTACCACAATCACTTACTACATACCAGATACTACTCTAAGCACCTTATATAAATTAACTCATTTTATCCTCACAACATTGCATACTATTAAGATTCTCACTTAACAGGTAAGAAAACTGAGACAAGGAGAAGTTAAATAACTTGCCCAACATCATACAACTGGATGGTGGTAGAGATAGGATGCAAAGCTCAGGCTCTTAAGCACTGCCCCTCTTCTACAGCAAAGGCAATAAAACAGTAGCAGTAGAAACTGCAACAGTGGACAGTTACCGGGCTCTTATTAACTCTGAGGTAAACACAAGGGTTATTTCATTTAATATTTACAATAACCCCACAAGGAAGATATTATTACTATTGTTATTATTATTCTCCCTTTAAAGATAATCAAATTAAGACTGAGGTTAACTGCCTAAGATTTTTACCCAGGCCAACTGACTTCAGTTACCTAAACCTTGGCAAGAGCTAAAAGTCCAAAAGTTCAGAATCTATCTAGCTCTGTGAGAACTCACAGGTTTTACAAAACTCCACAAAAGTACCAAATCCCAAGACTGGAATGGCACTAGGCAGAGAACAGGGGATTCACTGGGGGGTGGAGATAGGCTGGGGAACGGGATCATCAAACACAGGGAGCCTCATCTATAAGAGGTAAAGTCCCTCCAAGTAGGTACAAGCTTAAAAATGACAGGCTGCTCACCACCATGCACTTTGCTTAAAGAGTAAGTGGTAGTACCAACGCTAGACATAGAAAGCAAGCACACATAGCAGACAAGGCAGAGAACCAGCTGGTGAAGATACGCCCCCCAAATTAATAAATCCCAGGGAACAAGGAGGCCTAGTTTAAACCAAGTGTTTCTCAGTGTGAGGCGCTCAAAGATCTAAATTGCTAACTTTACATAAAGAGCCCATATTGCTCTGTATTGACTGTATATTAAGGCCTGATTGTACCACCACATTCAGAAAAGAGGCCTTCATGAAGAAAAGGTCTCCATAGCCTTGACTCTGTAGGGACTATGTCTGCTCAGCACTGCCCTCCACAAAATAAAAGCAGCCCAAATGCCCATCACAGAGGGAAGTCTATAGGGACTACTTCTACAGGGACTACCATGGTAAGCAATTTACATGCTTTGTAACTTGTTAGTGTTTGTTAACATGTTGTTCTATAGCATTAAGAAGTAAAACATTTAATATGAAAAGGGTTTGTGTTTTGGGAATAGCAAAGAGGTGAGAAGCCGGGAGCACTTAATCCCACTCTACACTGGGACACCAAGGAATACAGTGGTTATGGGAGCTACGGGGAAGAAAGGACACCCTGGAGCCTTCTCCAAGTTAAAAAGATGGCCCTGAGTCAGCTCGTTCCTGACAGAGGGCTAAACGTTTCAAAAACCCATGAAGATTCCCTGAAGCAACCCAAGAAGGCCTGAAAACTACTGTATCTAATATTTCCACAAGCAATTCCAAGCAAGGCCAGTAGAAGTGACTAAGATGTCTAAAAGGAGACAATTCTGCCTTTGGTCTCTTCTCAGGGAGCGCTTCTCATTAAAATCACCGGGAGAGTTTTGTTTTTTTTTTTAAATCACACCCCATACCAATTAAATTAGAATGTATGGGGATGTGAGCCAGGCATCGGTATTTTTTAAAGAGCACTAAGTTACTCCAGTGTGCAGCAAAGTTTGAGAACTACTGTCCAAATCTCAAATATTTTCATGAAACAGCAATGAAAGCTGCAGGTAGGGCTACTAAATTCAAGGTTACCAGTCAGTTCACCAGGTGTGACATAGGAATCGTGCTATTAGACCTCATAATGACCTCGAAGGGGAAGGAATGAGGAGGATAGAAAACAGGCGACCTTTGCTGGATCCAAGTCATTACTGCCAGAGTGGGCGAGGCCTTATATTTATTAGGCAAGGGTGGAGGTACAGTGAAGAGAAAGCAATTTCCACTGGTACCAGTTTAGTCCCTAGGATCAATATGAATACATAGTTCTATTCTCTGAGAGCTATTTCTGTGATTTCATATAGAAAAAAAAAAAAGGGACAGTAAGTTTTGAATTCTTTCACAACTGAAGGTAATTTGCTTATGTACTTTTAATTTAGTGATTAGAAAGGAAAATAATTCATAGCCTCAATCCTTAGAAAAGAAAAAGAAAAGGAAAAATTCAGTGTCCCTTCTTTCTGTGCAATGTTCAAAGCTGCAAATGATAGAGGAACTTGTACTTCGAACCTCCCCAATTTTTCTTTATGTTTCAAGTACTGAGCCAGTTCCTGGAAGGCCACCTAGGTTAGGACAGAGCCACTAACTAGAAACCTGACAAGCCAACACTGAAGCTGAGGGCGTACGGTATGGCTACCATTTAGTATAGTCTTTATTACAGAGTTCTTCCTCCACCGAAGTAGTCTACACTCTTAAAAACTTTTAAATCTTAACTTCTAGGCCACTATATTAATTGTTTACTAATCTCTAAAAAAACAAAGAAATAAATTTCAAATGCACCCCTAGTAAGAACTGGAGAGTTTTAAGGCAAAAAATAAAATCACCACCCTCATCATCTTTATTATTTGTTCCTAATATAAACTCCTGAATATTTTTAGGATTTCCAAGAGAAAGTTCTCACCCAGCTGCAGAAATTACAAAAGAAATTAAAGTCTATATGGCACAAAGGTAGAAGAATCAAGGAGAGGAGACACACTTAGAATGAAGTACCAGTAAAGTACTAGATCTGAAGAAGGGCACAGAGTGTGGTCCAAGTATTATCACCTCCAATTGCGTTCCTACAGCTGCTTCTCAAGAGGTTTCCCAGATTCCTCTCCAGCCCCACTCCAATCCATTCTCTTCAGAGCAGTCAAAATATTCTTTCAAAAACAAAAGTCATGATTTGAATAGAAATCTTGCCAATAAAAAATGTTCAACATCATCACTAATCACTAGAGAAATATAAATTAAAACCACTATGAAATACCACTTCATACCCATTAGGATGGCTATTATCAAAAAAACCAGAAAACAACAAGTGTTGACAAGTACGTAAAGAAACTGAAACTCTTCTGCACCTGTGGTGGGAACGTAAAATGGTGTTGCCGCTGGGGAAAATAGTATGGCATTTCCTCAAAAACTTAAACAAAATTATCACATGATCCAGAATTCCCATTTCTGAATATATACACAAAAGAATTGAAAGCAGGAACTCAAAGGGATACTTGTATGCCAATGTTCATTGCAGCATTATTCTTAATAGCCAAAAGGTGGAAACAACCCAAGTGTCCATCAATAGATAAACAAAATGTGGTGTGCATGTGTGTGTGTACACACACACACACACACACAATGAAATATTATTCAACCATGTAGTAATAATGTTGGACTAATAATGTATTTGTCTTTAGGTCTGTGGCTACTGAAAAATGGCTTAAATATTTGATTGTTTACATAGTATGCTGTTTGGCAAGTAGCATAATAGAGCTTTGAACAGCACTTTTCTCCAAAGATCTTATAAGTTAGAATAGAAATGTTAGTGCCTGTAATAAATATAAAAATTTAGGAAAAATTTACCCATGTTTGTTTTCCACTTTTGTGTTCCTTAACAAGGAACATTTTAGAGTCTGAAAAGTTGTATTTAAAATGCTTAATATGGGCTGAGCGCAATGGCTCATGCCTGTAATCCCAGCACTTTGGGAGGCCGAGGCAGGAGCACCACTTGAAGTCAGGAGTTCAAGACCAGCCTGTGCAACATAGCAAGACCCTGTCTCTACAAAAAATAGAAAATAAATTAGCCAGGTGCTGTGGCATGCACCTGTAACCCTACTTGGGAAGCTGAGGCAAGAGGATCATTCGAGGCTGCAGTGAGCTATGATCTTGCCACTGTATTCCAGCTTGGGCAACAGAGCAAGACCCCATCTCTAAAAAATTAAAATTAAAAAAAAAATGCTTAACACGAGTTTTAAGTAAACACACTGGCAGATTGCTACTTAAGTCTTATTCCATACCTCATCTTGCTATTGCCCCCTTCATATCAGAAAACACCAATATGTTTTTCAGTGTAAAGACCACCATATCAGATCATTACTCTTCCTGTACATTACCAAACAGTGGAACTGCCATTCTCATAAGAAAGGGGAACACAAAACTTTCTTGCTTGTGTTTCCTTCTGTTCACTTTGGATGACTACTCTAGACCAGGCCATTCCATGCTAGGGATTGGGAGCCCTCTTATTCTCATTTGTTTGTACTGAGGAAAACAGGAATAAGGAATTTACTGCCTGCTCCCAAGATTTTGGTCAGAAAAGAATTTTAAAAGTTTTATTTGGAAGGAAATTGGAACCAGACTCTGTACTTCCTCCTCTTTCACAGATCAAATATTACCTCCTCAGAGGGCCTTCCTTGACCCCACACCTCATGTAGACGTCCCCAGACACATCAGCCTTATTTTCTTCATAGCAGTTTATCACAAGCTGAAATTAGCTTGTTTCTATGTTTGTTTATTGTCCCACTTCTACTAAAGCATCGTCTCCAGAAGAACAGGAGTCCTGTCTGTCTTGCTTCCCCTTTCACATCTCCAGTTCCTAGCACCATAGTAGGTGCTTTAATAAATATTGTGAATGAATGAGTGAACAAATGAATGAATAAACCAAGTTCTTTCATGCTTTAAATGAAATTGCATGTAGTAAAGGTTGTGTTTGAGCCTGGCCTTTATGTATCCCCTTTCCAAATTCTTTTTTCTGGAAATGTGTTAATGTGTTTGCTTATCATGGTGAAGGTCTCTACCTCCAAAAGACCTTGTATTTATCTTTGTTTTACTTCATATTTTTTTCTATTCTAGTTTTTTGCTGGTATAAAAAACTAAGCCATAAGACTTCTTAAATCTTTGTTGTAACAACTTTGTAATACTTTGATTTACGTGAATAAAGCATATTTGAAACTTTAATGGGCCAACTTGACAATTTAATGAATAGTCCAAGTTAGGCATATTCAGGATGTTAGGGTCATTGTCCTAAACTGCTGTTACTATTTTCTGTTTACACTCTTTTAAAGCAAAAAAGAAGAAAGCTTCATTTAATATTACAATTCTTTCAGTATTTACAAACACAATCTTTCTAGTGGAGATAAGGGAGAGGGACTGTGGTGCAGGGAAAAACCTAGACGGTGAGTCAGGACTTGTATTCTGGATCAGTCCAGTTTTAGCCACTAACTGGTTGTTTCATTTCAGGCAAGACACTTAACACATTGACTGCCACACTAGAAAAAAATTTTTTTCTTGAGGGCCATGGTGTTTTATTACGAAAACAGAACAAAAACTTTGAAAACAAAATGACTTTCTAATTTAATGAAAAATTTGTTATTTTTTATTGTTTTCTGTGTGTGAGTTATATGCAACTTGAAAAATAGTTCTCGCAGCTCCCAAGGTGAAGAGGCGTGTGAGTTACATATGCTTCACGAGGCCCCAGGCTCAAAACTAGCATGAGTTAAATACAACTCACATGGCAGTTAATGTGTTAAACATCTCAGGGCTTTAGTTTCTTTATCTGAAATTTGAGTGGATTGGATTAGATTTCTTCTCAGGTTCTTCCAGCCCAAAAATGGGTAACTGAAGATACTTTAATTTACCTCCAGATTTATATCCTGTGCCTCTCTACCCCCAAAAATCATTGCAGGGAAGTCACATGGCTGCTTGGGAGAAGGTGGGGTTACATTCTGGGATGTGTTTAAAAGTAAACAATAAGGCGTTTCTCAGTGACTGAGGATTGTTCACCAGGCTCTTTGCGGGATGTGACAGCAGTGTAAGGCATGATATTTTTGCCTGTAAGGGACCTGGGACTTAATTAAGGAGACAAAGCTCACATACATGACTGGATGATATGATGTGTAAAATCAGCTGGTATAGAGCAAATGTGCTGTGGGAGTTAGAAGAAGATCAGTGTGGGGTAGAATAAGGTAATGAGGTTTTGAAATCCTTTTAGCTGAGGTAGCATTTAAACAGATATTCTATCTAGTCTCTTTTTAGGCTATTTGGAAAATGAACTGTTCTCATCAACAACATGCTGTTATGTCATCTTTTAGGACTGGGTAATTCATCAGTGACTTAATACCAGTGAAATATTTCATGTTTTCCACAAATTCTAAGTAGAAACTCTTTCAAGCCTGTGCTCTCTTTGAGAGTTGACTGTTAACTAACCAAATGAGAGAATATCAGGAAACACGTAAGGAAACATGCTGGGTAAATAAAAATATCATAGAAATATAAAGTATAATTATTACTATTGTATGAGGCAGAGAGAAGACTGGCTTATTGAGGGAGATATTTTTGTGACTAATGAGAAATAAATTTGGTCTTTAGGGACTGGATTATGGAGGCCCATGAGAACTAATCAGAAGAGTTTTATTTGGGTCTGTTAAAATATCTCCTATATTAACTAACATTACTCAGATTATCATGACAGTAGCATTATCGCACAAGTGCCTACACTAATAATAAAGGTTAATGTTTATTGAGTAGTGTGAAGTGTCATTTAATCTTTACCAGTATTACTTAGGTACTATTGTCCCCATTATATAAGTGAGGGCATCAGGATTTAGGGAGACAAAATAACTTATACGGAGAATGATAGAGAGCACCTTGAGGCTGGAGGTGGGATAGGCATGGGAGTGCTACGTTTGGAAGAAGTGACATTTGAGCTAAGTACTAAAGGATGAAAAGTAACAAGTCATGGGAAGAACATTCCAAGGCAAGGAATAGCAATTGTAGAGACCCTTAGGTCAGAAAGAATTTAGTGTGTTTTGCCTAGTGTCGCTACAGCACTGTGAGCAAGAGGGAAGTGGTATGAGATTAGGACAGAGAGAGATGGGTAGAAGTCAAATTATGTGGGGCCTTGTGGACTATGGTAAAGAATTTGAATGTTATTTTAAGTGCAGTAGGAAACTGCTGGAGGGTTTTTAAGCAGAGGAATGATATGATATGCTTTTATGGGTATGTGTGGTACAAAAATACATACCCTAAAATTTATCATTTTAACCATTTTTTAAGTGTTCAATTCAGTGACATTGAGTACATTCACATCGTTTTGCAACCATCACCACCATCCCTCTCTAGGACTTTTTCATCATCCCAAACTGAACTTTTATACCCATTAAATCATAATTGTCCATTTAGGGGTGGGGAACTGGTGGCCTTGGGGCCACATGTGGCCTTCTGGATCCTTCAGTGTGGCCTTTTGACTGAATCCACATTTTACAGAACAGATCCTTTTAATAAAGGTGTTCTAGTTTAAATACTCGCTGATTCTTTGTCTTTACTTTTCTGTAGTAATAAAGAAAATGTTCTGTGTGGGGAAGGCAGCAAAAAAACAAAACAAAAAAAGAAAGAAGAAAATGAAGCACAAAAAGGATTAATGATCATCCAACATCAAACAAATAGCGAAAATTAGGCATCCAAATTCTTAGCCCAAGACTTCAGTGTTTTTCAAAAGCAGGGAACAAAAATCAACTAGCTAGTTTGCAATCAGCACTTTTTTAAAAACAAGGTAAAATAGAAACCATCAGAGTAGACTGTACACACTACAGATTTTGTTTTGTGAAACTTTTTTTCAGTTTATTTATTTATTTCTACATACACAGACATATGCATGTACACACAGTGATACAGCTGAGGAGTCTTGATATAGAAAGATCTCTTGCTATGAGCTGTCAAAAAGTTTAAAAAGCACTGCATTTCACACTGCCTGTCATGAAGTACTTCCTTGTATTTTTATGCAAACATTGCAAATAGCAACATTAAAAACATTAATAGATGGCTAATCCTACCTTAAAATCTTTTGTTCAAATCTCATTTTTGTATTTATTCAGTGCTCTGCTTTTTGTGCTATTATAACTATAGCTAAAGTAACTCCCAACAGCAATAGCAACAGCAGGCAGAGCAGCTCTCACTCAGCCAAAGGTGTTACAAGCACTACTGCCTATTAGTCTCCAAAGGAATTTCAGCTAGAGAGGCACAGATTTTTTATTAAAACAAAAAGGCACAGTATGTTCACCACAGCTCAGATGTTTGGATAGTTACCTCCGAAATAAACCCTCCAGACTTGACCCCGGAATTTTATTTCAAGGGAAAAGGCCCATTCCTAAAATATTTTCTCTACATAATATTGGCGAAGGCCCACATGAGGGGGAGAGAGGGGCGGCGCAGAATTTAACACAGGACAAAGCCCATCCACTCCATAATTAGGTCTAAGATTTAAATGTATCGCCTTATGAGAAGCTACACTAAAATTCCAGCTAAAATACAGAAATATGTGTCTCAAGATATCAGATCATTTTTAGATGTCATATTTGGGAGAGGGAGGAAAAGACAATAGCACTGAAGATTACAAAGATAGATAAGAGAAAAAGGGTCAAGTAAAGCAGGGATAAAAACAGAAAATGTTAGGACAAAAGGAAAACTACTTACTCACTGTGCTATAGTAAAAGTTTAATCTAAAATATACTACTATGCAGCACTAGATACTTCAATCAGAGAGCCTGATCTGCCACAGCCTCAGTCAATCGTGTTTTGTGCCACATGACCCCACCTCCCCTTCCACAGCTAACTACACTAGCACTGGGCACCCTTGCCAGAGGCCTCCTACACAAAGAGGCCCCAGAGAAAACCAGGGGGTTGGCAGAAGGAGCTAAAGGAGAAGAAGTCACAAAAAGAAGCAGTGAAGTTGAGTTAGAGGATTGACAAGCTAAAGTTATGAAGAAGCAGGTATCATGGGTACAGAGACTATGAACAAAAGAAAAGAGCTACAGTAGGGAGAAAGAGAATTACGCATGTCAAAAACGCAGAAAAAATGATTGCAACTCATGAGAGAGAGGGATGAAGTGGTTGGTAAAGACTCTGATTTCTGGCAGCTTTCTAGTTCTTTCATGTACATCCCTTTCCTCAAGGTGGTTGGAAACAACTATATGACCTGGAGCAGAGAAAAACCCTAGGACACAAATAAATGATTAAAAGGGTTTACACCAATTTTTCCATGTTAAAAAGAACGTCTAAAAACCCTTATCATTGAAAGTCTGAGCTAGAAGAGTCCTTGGAATCAGGCCAATTTACTATTTTAGAGATGAGGAAATTGAGGACCACAAAGTTGCCTAAGGTTACAACAGACAGCGACAGAGCTAGGACAAGAACCGAGGTCTCCTAAGCAGGGGTGGGGAACCTGCAGCCTCAAGGCCACATGTGGCCCTCCAGATCCCCAAGTGTGGCCCCTCGACCAAATCCAAACTTCACAGAACAAATCCCTTTATTATAAGGGATAAGTAAAATTTGGATTCAGTCAAAAGGCTGCACTCAAGGATCCAGAAGTATGTCCTACACTGCACTAAACAACACCAACACAGAAACATTTCCTCAAAACAGGTATTTTTGCAACACATTTTAAAATGAATCAGAAATCTTTATGTGCATATGCCTTCTTGCACAGTTTAAATGAGTTTTGCACTTATTTACTCTCTGGCTCTCTGTTATCCTTATAGAATACATTTGTTAGATTTCTCCTTTTCTTCCTCATATATATATTTTTTTAATTCGTCTGTCACTAAAGATATTACACTCACAATTTGTCAGGTCCACTGGCTTTTCCTCCTTACAACTGTATATTTGAAAACGGCATTTACTCAGGACAAGTTATTGCACATATTGTACAACAGTGTTTGAACTCAAAAGTTGTACAGAGCAAACATTTTAAATGAAAAATAAATTTCAATTAAGGATCATAAAGATTTCCTTGAAGAAAAACTGATCACCAATGTCAGTAAAATTCAGGAGAAAACAGTGCAAGAACAACCGAAACTGAAAAGGGATTAATGTGAAATTTTTCAAGTCATTCCTTATCAAATATATTATATTCATTCACGCACCTTGAGAACAAAAACTACAACTTGGAAACACAAATCCCACAGGGGGAGAAACTATTAGTCAGTGAAAAAGTGTAGAGAGCGGAAGAAAAAAGTTGACACAGGGTAAAGATGGTAAAGCCAGGCGACAGGATTGCTGAACACCTATATGCTCACTCTGACAAAACAAACACTTAAGCTCCTCTAAGGATCCCCAAAGGACACAGCTGAGGGGGGAGGGGAGAGGTGAATAAATCCTTGTATATCTAAAGCTGATCCACAGAAAAGCAGAGTCATCAATTTCCTAAGAACATTCTCAGCCATCTTAAAACGGCGGAAATTAGGCAGATGGCATAGTTTAAGGAATTCTTTGCTTAGGTTTAAGGTGACCAAATATAAAGAGCAGAATACACAAACTAGGGTGCTAATGATTAAACAAAGAAAAGCACAACTCATAAGCCCAGAGGCCACTTCAGTCATAGCTAATGAAAGTATCACATTCAAAGGATCTTTTCATCAAACGAAGAACTAATGACGTTATAAGTATATTATTCCTTAATTCTAACAACGTAAAGGTGTGTGTTTTGATAGATGAGAAAATTCAGGCTTTGAGCCTTTAATTAACCGAGATCACAAAGGCAGGCTGTGTGACGATCAGGATTCGAATCCTGGCTGGCTGAGCCACAATACCGCCACAGTCAACAATCAACACGGCAGTTTAAGTTCATCCTTACCGGTCACCGAAGAGATGAGTTTTGAAGGAGTTAATTTTAAAAAGGGCATTTGACTTGCTCTCTCTCCCAAAGTAGAACAGAACTGAGCTGTCAAAAACAGAAAAAGAAGTGAGAGCGGCTGCCGCCCGGCTCTCCATCCCCGCAGCTCCGGACCGAGCCCGCCACGCTCGGCTCCCGCAGCCCAAGCCACACTCGGTTCTCCGCCCCAGGCCGACGGGGCCGCGGCTGTCAGACCCGGAGGGGCAGGGACGCGGCCCGTAGGGAGGGACAAAGAGCCTTCCCGGCTGCAGCCGGGGGCTGCCGGCCCGTCCGCGAGCCGGGATTCCGCGGTAGGGGCCCGGCGGGGCGGGGATCGGGGCCGGGGGCGCGGCGGGGGAGGCGCGGCCGCGGGGGCCGGGGGCTGTGCTAGAGGCGCTGGCCGGGCTGGCAGAGACGCCACCGCCCGCCGCGTCCCTCTCGCCCCCTCCCCATTACCTTGCCTGTGGGCTTCCCGTCACGGTCGCCCAAGCCACTGGGCTTCTGAGCCCGGGCGGCGCAGCGAAAGCCGATTAGCGGGCGTCAGCTGAGTCCGGCACTGGTGAAGCAGCCTCCAGGTCGGGCTGGAGAAAGGCCAGGGGGTGGGAGTCAGGACGCGGTTGGTTCCCAGCGTGTGGAGATCTTACTCTTCTCGTCCCTCGCACTCCGCTTCCGCTCCGCCTCCCGGCCCGACCCTTCCCCCACTCCAGGGGCCCAGCCGCCCGCGGCGCGCGGCATTGTGGGGGATGTAGTCCTAGAATGAGGACGAGGCGGCACGTGCTTCCAGCCGTCCTGCACCTACTCCGGGTCAGGACGACGCCGTTGCGCGGCAACCAGAGAGGGGCGGCCGGCTCCTTCTTCCGGATTGGAAGGTGAGCCCGCGAGAGGCGTATCCTCCGCCTAAACTCGCTGCGGGCGCTGGAAGGAGGGCGCCAGCAACTTACTCCCCAACCTCCCGTAGGGCGCCAGCCTTCCCGGTGCTGTTGACTTGAGACCGGGGAGCTTAGTAGTGATTAAGTGTGCTGCAGACAAGCATGCCCGTTATTGCCACAGAATGCTTTTAGCCAGTGGAGTAAGGCAAGAAAAATAAGAGAACTAAATAGGAAGAAAGAAAATTATTTTTTCACAGATGCTATAGTTATGTATGTGGCAAATCTAAAAGAATCTACAGGTAAATTGTTACAGTTAATAAAACAGTTTGACAAAGTTAATAGATACAAAAATCATATTTTTAAAAAATCAATTGTGTTTGTATATGCCAGGAAAGAGAATTAATTTCTTTAAAACATACCATTTACAGTAGCCCCAAACAAACATCAAGCACCTAAGAATAAATCAATCAAAGAAGTGCAAAACCTGTATGAAGAAAACATTGAAAGACATTGAAGAAGACCTAAATAAATAAGAGATATAACCATAGACTGGACGAAGGTTCAATACTGAAAGATGTCAAGTCTCTCCAAATCTATCTATAGATCCAGTGCAATTCCAGATGAAATCTCAATAGGTTTGTGTGTGTGTGAGATACTTGACAAGCTAATTTAAAATTTTATGGAAGAACAAAAACAAGCATTCACAAGGAAGAGGAGGAAGAAGAAAACAAGAGGAAGAGAAGGAGGGGGAGGATATCTGTTTTACCAGATTTTGAGCTTTATTATAAAGCTGTCGATATAAGTAACAGAGAATCTCTAAAAGAAAAGGACATTTATTCGGAAATAGGGCATTGCAATGGGAATACGTCTGCCGTAGTAAACTATGTGTGTACTCAGGGAGGTAAAGGAAGAAAAAGACTTTTAAAGGAAAAATGAGGAGGATTACATAACTTTTAAAATGATCATCCTTGGCTACAAGGATCAATGATAACAAGGGTGATCCAATTCTGAAACTGGACAAGCAGTTGCTGGGCAGATGTCCTTGCAGAAGTATTTTTTGTGTAAGGTTGCAATGGCCTTTGTATAATGTGGTTTTTGCAGAGTCTTTTGTGATAATTTTATCAGGCACACAAGCATGAGAACCCGCTACTCTTAGTTTTCCCCGGCTCTGTTTGTCAGGGTTTTGGAGTTTTTTTACACGTGACTCCACTTTGGCTCTTTCAACTTTGATAGTAGTTAAGGCAGTGTTGTATTAGATCAAGGATACACAAATATATCAACAGAACAGAATAGAGAGCACAGAAAGTCTCACTCATACATGGGAATTTAATTTATGTTGTCATGGTGGCAATGCAAAGTAATGCGTAAAGAACAGTTTTCAATAATTAATTGGTGCTGGGACAAATAGTTTTCCATTTGGAAAAAAAGAATGAAACTGGACTCTTCACATTACACACAAAAATCAATTCCGGGTGGATAATAGGCATAAATCTGAAAGGCAAAAAATAAAGCTTTTATTGTTTTTAAAGATAATATAGCATCATATATCCATGACTTCAAGGGTAGGGGACAGACTTTTTAAACTAATCCAAAAAGCACTAACTATAACAGAAAAATGGATAAAATTGACTAAATTAACATTAAGACTTGGTTTCATCAGATTACACCATTAAAAGAGTTAAAAGGCAAGCATCAGAGATGAATAAGAAATTTGCAACATGTATAACCAAGAAAGGTCTTGTATCCAGAATATATAAAGAACTATAATCATAAGAAAAAGATCTGAACAGCCCCTAACTAAGGATGAAATCCAAATAACCAGTAAACATATGGAAAAGTGTCAACCTTATGTGAAAACAGGATAATTCAAACCACAATGAGAGAATAATACACCACCCACCATGGCTTAAACAAAACAACTGACAATTACAAGTGTTGACCAGGAGTGGAGCAACGGGAACTTTCATACTTTGCTACAGGGAGAGGAAATTAATACAGTAGTTTGGAAAAAATAACAAGCTACATTCAACACTATAGATACATCCTAAAAACATAATATTAAGGAAAAGAAACCACTCACAAAAGAATATATACACACTGTGTTATTCCATTTTTATAACATACAAAAATAGGAAAAAATAATGTATACTTAGGTGTTAAAACTATAAAGAAAAGCCAGGAATTAGTCACCATAAAAGAGAAGTTAATAGCTACCTCTAAGACAGAGGAAGTCCTATGGGAGGGATTTGAGACTGGGAAGAGGCATTGGGTTGGAATTTTACAAATCTATTTCTTGGTATATGTGGTAGTTACACTGTTGTGGGTGTCCCAGAAAACCTGGCATCCCTTTAATATCTGAGAATCCCACTATGTTTCTTATTAATTTCTCAAGAGCAAAGAAAATAATTCGTTAAGACTGCATACTTATTATTTATACATTTTTCCACATCTGTGTTATGTTTCCCAATTTAAAAATCAAAGAGCAGAAATCCAGAATCAGATTACCTTCATTCAATTCTAGGCCCTACAACTGTATAACCTCAGACAAGCTCCATAACCTCTCTAAGCCTCAGTTCCTCCCCATCTGCAAAATGTCAATAATAAGAGTATATCAAAAGCATACTGCAAGAATTATAATGAGAATATGAGTTGATGTGTATAAAGCAGTTTTCACAGTACAGTTGTCTCTCCGTATCCGTGGGGGATTGGTTCCAGGACCCCCTCAGATACCAAAATCTGAGGATGTTCAAGTCCACAGTTGGCTCTCCGTAACTGCAGGTTCTGCATCTGCTGGTGTCATTACGAGTACATTAAAGCATTAAAGACACTGAAGCAAGTAAATCATGAAATGGTCCCTTATGGTAGAGGGTATGGAGAAGATAAATATACAAACAGCCACAGCAGAATGTGATATCTGCTATTAGGAGAGGAAAAAAATACTTGTATCTGAATGGAGAACATCTGCATGGTAGGTAGGCACAAAGGAAAAGAAGCAATATAAGTCATGTGCACAAAACATGGAATAATCTGGGTACAGATTATCTGCACTGTCCAATATAGTAGCCACTAGCCACCTATGGCTTTTGAGAACTGGCAATGTAGCTAGTCTGAATTAAGATGTGCATGTGAGTGTAACATACATACAAAATGTCAAAGATTTAGTCTGAGAAAAAATGTAAAATGATAATATTTTGAATATATTTGGTTAAATAATTTTTTTTTTTTAGGGACAGGGTCTCATTCTGTCACCCAGGCTGGAGTGCAGTGACCCAATCATAGCTCACTGCAGCCTCGAACTCCTGGGCTCAAGTGATCCTCCTGCCTCAGCCTCCCAAGTATCTGGGACTACAGGCATGTGCCACCACATCTGGCTGATTTTTTTAATTTTTTGTAGAGACAAGGTCTCACTATGTTGCCCAGGCTGGTCTTCAACTCCTGGCCTCAAGTGATTCTCCCGACTCAGCCCCACAAAGTGCTGGGATTACAGGCGTGAGCCACCACACCCGGCCAAAATACATTATTAAAATTAATTCATCTTTTTTTTACTTTTTAAATATGACTACAAGCAAAAATAAAGTCACATATGTGGTTTGCATTATATTTCTATTGGACAATGCTGCTCTAGAGATATATGAGAAAACTAAAAAGGTAAGAAAGAGCAAGAATTTAGAGGGCTTAAATGCCAAACTAAGGAATTTCTACTTAATTTAAGCAACCATGCAAAGTGTTAAGGTGGGGAGATGGTTCTGCATTTGTCTATGAGACTCTATTTTGTTACCTAATATTTACGTATGTTAAACCGGTTTCCTATATTAGATTCTAAATACCTCACTATGCACTGTTTCCAAACACAGGTAAAAGCAGTCATTAAATACCTAATCAATGAATGAATCTTCCTAGTGACCCCAGCACACAAATCTCTCAATACTGTATATATTTAACAAATGCTGTTTGACTCTCCGACGAAGGTTTCCCTGGCCTCTGTCTCACGATTCATCTAATGCTATTTTCAAGATTTCCTGACACCTCTATTCTATCCTGCATCTTAGTATACAAAGAGTAAATTAAGTTAGAAGGCTCAAGAGATTAAAATAACAGTAATAATAATTGTTGTTATATTTTATAGCACTTTTTGATTTAGAAACCATTTTCTTAGAAGTAGTGGGATATGTTGCCAAACTCCTCCCGCTCATCTGTCAAAGAGAGACCCAGAATCAAAAGAACATAATTAACTGCTCGAATGAATTCAATCAGAGTTGAAGCCATTCCTTTCTGGAATCAAGGAGAAAATCCACAAGTACCAGGCCCCAGATGGGAAAGTGCCACCTTCTTCAGCAGCACAGTAGAGGAGAAGATTGTCTATTCCTAAAAGGCAAGACTAGTAATATCACACCAAAAAGAAAAATAGCCTTTCCAGGGGTTAAAGGTGTTGTACCTGAATGAAAGAGTTAGAAACTGAACTGGGAGAAGGAACTGGGATTGGAGTACCTACTTCCGTTCTTATTTATGAGGCAGAGTATGACACAGCTCAGGCCTGAAGTATTGCTCAAATTTGCTAAGACTATGAAAAGAACTCTTGGCTAAACTTGTGGGGCTCTTTCCCGAGGGCAGAGGTGGTTCTTTCCTAAGAATTTGAAGTGGGGAGCAGAACAGCAGGAGAAAGAAACAAGTCAGAAGTCAAGTGAGCCTCCCTCAAGGACGCCATTGCTGGAAAGGCCTAAATCTGGACGCACCTTCCATTGGGCTGTGAGGGGTGCCTGACCCTTCATGGGAAGTTCTATTTTTCCAAACAATGATCCAAAAGGTTTAGTCTGGAGGAGTCTGACAGGCTAGGGGAGGGAGGAGCCTAAACTGCCTCTCTTCTGTGGGATTTGGAAATGTGAGAGAGTCCTGCTAAAAACCTAGTGAAAGCTCTATGAAAGTGCTTAACCCAGCACCCAAACAGTATTTCTTTCTCCATCCCTTATGCTGGGAACTCATCATATCTTGCCCCAATTCAAATTTAGGCTCTCCTTATAGAAAGCAGATGTTATTCGTTAAAACTCCCAGCTATAAATTGAAAAGGCAAAGATGAACACAATATCAATATAATATAATTTTCAGAAATCAAGTCGTAATCATATATTTCTGGCATTCAACTGAAGGTCACTCATTATTTGTTTTACAATGGACACAACTTATCTAATCTTGCTACTGCTATACAATTACTACATTTCATTAAATTAATATCACCTATAAATCATCGAATATCACCCATATGCATTCAAATTGTTAAATCCTATGCATTCAAATCTTGTTCCCATAACTTTTTTTACAAATAGTTTCTAAAATTCAAATTCAAAAAATTCAATTGTAAAGTTGTGTTTCATAATTACTAGGATGTGTTCATTAACTCTAGATTAGCACCCACTGCTATATAACCCATTCACATAACATTCTCTTACCTTTCTCATAATCTTATCTAATCAAATAGATTTGGAATTAATCAATAAAGATTGTTCTAGAGTTAGAGAATATTCTATTGCAATTATTAATATTTGGTTAATTAACTTTATATCTCAATTCTTATCCCAGACTTTCCACTGTAACATTTCATTAAACACATTCTAAAATCAACATCCCCATTATACACTACCCAATTAATCTTACACAGATCCTTTAGAACAAGATGCCCTTAAAACCAGTACCTGCGCAAACTCTAGTCCCTGTCGCATCCATCTAATTCCACCCACATCCTGTCAGCCATCTCTCTCAGATTCCACAAAAACTGAGAGGGAGGAAAAGAAGGAAAAAAGTGGCAAGTGTTAACTATACTGTCTCCTCATTTGGCTGATGACAACAAACGGGGCATACACTCTCGGTTATCGTACAAGTAGCTTCATCCATTCAATCACTCCATCAACAAATATTTTTGGAACACCAACTGCCCGGGTTATGCCTGGTGCCTTGAAGAACACATGGCAAGCACAAAACAGGCCCACACCTGATGATTTTACAAGGAGATTAGGAAAACAAGTCCAACAAGGAAAGCAATTAAAGAGCAATACAAGATATTATTAAATTATATACCAGTGATACGTATTATAGAAATTCAAGGTTATACAATGTTTATATAATTTGCTGAAGTAAGACCAGGTGGTGAATAGGTAAAGTACAATCATAAAAGGACATTCATTGATAACTTTGGAACCCTATTCTTCTGTTAATATGACTGTTGGGAACTCATAATCAAAATTTTCTGTAAAACCTACAGAAACTATAGGAGCCATAGAAATAACATAGTGGCTGACATTTGTATAATTTTCAAAGTATTTTTGCATTACCTCATCTACTTGTTATACACCCTGAGAAATGCATGGGAATATTATGCATTTATTGGATAATATGGATAAATTGGATATTATGGATAAATTTGGATAAATTGGATATTATGGATAAATATTATTATCTCAGTACTTTGTTGAGGAAACTAAGGCTCAGAATAGTGAAGTGACTTGCCCAAGAAGACAGCATGCAGGTAGTAGAGGCAAGATTAGAAACTAGATCTTTTGGCATCTCATCTAGTCTCTCCTCTTTCAATAACAGCACTGATCTGTTTTCTAGACGCTTCAGGAACAGGATGGATGAAAATCCATCCTGTTGGTTTTCCAGTTTTCAGTATCCAGGAAAATGGATAAAAGTCCCTTTTCCTGTGTATGGGATTAACCACAAGGATATCATCAGCTGCATGAGATCAGGGACTTAACTTTTCTTCCCTACAGTCTCCCAGCACCTACACAGGAACTGGCTCATATTAGGTGCTCTCACTGAACATTTGTTGAAGTCAACTCTATACAATATTTTGTGGAAAGTTTGGCTGGGTGCAGTCGTTCATGCCTGTAATCCCAGTACTTTGGGAGGCTGAAGCAGGAGGATCACTTGAGGATATGAGCTTGAGACCAGCCTGGGCAACAAAAAATAAGAAATAAAAAAATTAGCCAGGCAGGAGTGGTGGCACATGCCTGTAGTCCCAGCTACTTGGGAAGCTGAGGCAGGAAGATTGCCTGAGCCCAGAAGTTCGAGGTGACAGTGAGCTATGATCATGCCACTGCACTCCAGCCTGAGTGACAGAGTGAGACCCTGTCTCAAAACAAACAAACAAACCAATATTTTGGGAAAAGTTTGATTTGCTTAGAGCAGAGGTTCCCAGAGACACATCTACAAACTAGTGCCTGGCTGGCTAAATATGGATTTTAAAACTGTGGATTCCAGAGTCCTGTCTGTGGAAATTTTGACTCAGGGGGTCTTCAGTGAGGTCCAGGAACCAATATTTTTCAAATGATCCTGCAATGATTCTAATGAACCATGAGGTTTGGAAGCCTCTGGTTTAAAACATTTTATTTCTCTGTATTCTTCCTCCCTCCATCCTAGTCTATAAAGAGAAGCAAAAAAGCAGATGGGAAGGGAAAAGTAGAAATGAACAAACATGTGGCCCTGGAAAGAGTCCCTTGGGAAAGAACCTGTCTCAGGTACTGATGGTTTTCCAGTTTTCAATTCCAGGCCCTCGTGAGCTTTTGTTCTGTTTCTGCCTTTGACTTCATTCACTCAGCAGTGCGGCAGGTGCTGAAGAATAAGCAGTAAGCCATCAAAATCCCTGCTTTCAAGAAGCTGATGGTCCAGTGAGGGAGACAGGCAATAAGCAAACAAATGGACACTATGTCAAGAGGTGATAAATGGTATAAGGAAAAGTAAAGCAAGGTAAGAGGATAGAGAGGTGCAATGATGGGGGGACTATTTTATACAGGGTGGTCAGGGAAGGCCTACTGAAATTGGTTCCATGAGACACTTCTGAATAAATTCACCTTGCTGGAAGCCACCTTGATTGAAGGGATCAGTAGGAGTCCTTGATTGCAAGCAACAGAAACTGACTCTAATTATCTTATGAAAAAAAGGAAACATATCAGGGGTTCAATAAATGCATAAGAGGCTGTAGACCCAAACTGAGAAAATGGATAGGAATCAAGGTACCACTGGAATGTCCAGTGGCCCAACTGTCTTTTAACAAGGATAGTCTGGCCAGAACACCTCCACCACTGCTATGTGACACTGCTAGCCTCTGCAGATTTAATAAATCTTAACTATTTCCTCACCTTTGCATCATTTGCTCTAAACTTAAAGCCCTAGGTGGGAGAGTTCAAAGGGTCAAGTCTAGGACACCTGCCAGTGTCCTTGCTGCAAAAGGTAGGGGAGGAAGGAACTCCTTTCTGGGGTAACCAAGAAGGCAAGAAGGGGAACACAGCGTAGTCTCCCCAAAATCTGCCATCTAATGAGGAATTCTCCAGATAGGAAGGGCTTAGATACTAGACTAGCAGAAAAGGACAAAATTCTACTATACTCTCTATTTCTTACAACTAAATGAGCCCTGACATAGCCCCCAGAGAAAGGCTGTAACCTAAGACCAAGTCTAAACACAGAGTGTAAGATTCTGTTCTGTCTCAGGACATTTATTATGCACCAGCCAGGCACAATGCCATTGTGTTAAAGACCCAAATGTGAGGCAAAAACAAAAGAAAACAAAAATATGATTCTTGACTTAATGATCCTTGGATCTAGATAAGGATAAAAACAACTTATAAAAAAAAGAATAAATTCAAGAGCCAGGTGCAGTGGCTCATGCCTGTAATCCCAGTGACTGGGGGAAGCTGAAACAGGAGGATCACTTGAGACCAGGAATTCAAGACTAGCCTGGGCAACACAGCTAGACCCAGTCTCTAAAAAAATGAAGAAAAATTAGCCAGGCACAGTGGCCCATGCCTGTAATCCCAGCTACTTGGGAGGCTGAGTGAGGCAGGAGGATTGCTCAAGCCCAGGAGTTAGAGGCTGCAGTGAGCTATGATTGGGTCATTGCTCTCCAGGCTCCGTCTCAACAGATAAGCGAGACCTCATATCTTAATAAAAGAAACGGGGATGGGGAGGAAGAAAGAAAGGGAGGAAGGGAAGGGAGGGAGGGAGGAAGGAAGGAAGGAAGGAAGAGAAAGAAAGAAAAAATTTGAAACAAGCTAGCATATGCCATGGCCCAAAAAAAGTGTTTTTGCTCATGGGAAGCAGTTCGGTGTAGTACTTTAAAACCCTTGCTCTGGAGACAGACTGCCTGAGTTTGAATCCTACCTTCATCCCTTACTAGGGGTAAAACCCAAGAACATTAATTTCTCTGGGCCTCAATTTCCACATTTGTAAAAATGTGGGTAATAGGCTGGGTGCAGTGGCTCACGCCTGTAATCCCAACACTTTGGGAGGCTGGCGGGAGGATTACTTGAGGCCAGGAGTTTGAGACCAGCCTGGGAAACATAGCAAGACTCTGTCTCTACAAAAAAAATAAAAATAAAAATGAATTAGCCAGACATGGTGGTGTGCGCCTGTAGTCCCAGCTACTCAGGAGGCTGAGGCAGGAGGATCACTTGAGCCCAGGAATTTGAGGTTGCAGTGAGCTATGATGATGCCACTCCACTCCAGCCTGGGTGAACGAGCAAGACCCTGTCTCCAAAAAAAATTAAAAAATAAAAAAGTGGGTGCTAAAAGTACCTACCAGGTAGAATTCCAGTGAAAATTAAACTGAGATAATCCACGTGAAACTCTTCATACTATGTCCGGCCAACATATAGTAAGCACTAATACAGGTTAGCTAAATTAATAGCTACTCTATTTCATCAGTATTAATAAATGTCATCAATTATAAAATATATCATTATTTTATAAATTGTCATGAAAGAAAATCACTTCTATTTAAACTATCACACAATGTTTTTCTATAACTTAGAATTTTTCTACACAATCATCCTCCATGCCATAAAGAGTATTGGTGATGCAGCATTTCTTAAAAGAGTGATCCCAATCATCTCTGGGATTTTCTACCAAGCTATTGGCATTCAAACTCCAAGTCACTCTGAATAGCAATTACACTCAACACAGGCGATACCAATAATGCATTTAACTCAGCTGAAGTGATGTCAAATGCACAGCTATGACCATGTTTGTAGACAATTACATCTGTGTCATAACTGCCACCTGGCTGACCATGATTATAGATACATCCTGATTTCAGAGATATTAACATGTGAAAAAAATGAGTCTTAGAATTTATAAAATTCCAATGGACTCAGAAGAAAACAGCAGTTTGCTCAGGAGCTCAAACTGCAATTTTATAAACCTAAAGGACAAAAAAGCAATAGCTTTGACAGATGTTTGCAATGAATCATCTTTGTTGCTGTAAACTTTTAGAAAACTGTTAAAATTGTTACTATAGTGAATAATAAAAGGAAAGTATTTTCAGAACTGCCAAGCCAAACTGGTGTGCAGAGAAGTTTTCTCAAAATCCAAAACTATAAGGGCAGAAGGGACCCATACAAAACTTATACCCGTTCATTCTACCTCATCCCTGACATCTAAAGGTAATCCTGCCTTTTTATTAAAAAAAAAAAAAAAAAAAAACTCAAGTGATAGCAAACTCACGACTTTCAAAGGAAGTTTACTTCATCTTCAGGAAAATTCATTTAAAATTCTTCCATATATTCAAAAGAAATCTTACTTCCAGTGCCATATACCTCTTTGCCTGAGTTCTTGAGCATATCCTCAGAAATAATCATTCTTCATACTCCCTCTGTGCCTTCTCTGTTCCAAGAACAGTTCTGAGGGTCAACAATTTGGGTGAAGCCCAGCTGTGTGGTTCTTCTGCTGGTCTTACTTGGAATCACTTATGCAGCTGCAATCATCTGGCAGCTTGACTAGGGCTGGATGGTTTAAGATGGCCTCAGTGACATGTCTGGTGGCTATCCTGGTTGTCAGTTTGGCCGCCCTCTCCACACAGTCTCTTGTCCCCAAGGGGTCTAGACTTTACCAACAGTGTCAAGACAGCAAGAAAGCAAGAACAGAAGCTGCAAGATCTCTTAAGACCCAGGCTAAGAACTCCCACAATGACAGTGCTGCCACATTCTATTGGTCAAAACAATAAATAGGCCAGCTCAGATTAAAGGGGGTAGAAAAATAGACTCTACCTGTTAGTAGGAGCAGCTAAGTCACAGTGCAAAGGGCCATGCATACCAGGATGGAAGAAATTTGTGTCTATTTTTTGTAAATACCACACTAATAATTCTCAGTTTTCCCCTTGTGAGATATGTTTTTGGTCCCCTCCTCATCTGGCTACTGTTTTTTCAACGTACTCCAGTTGTCTTTATTCCTCCTAAAGTGAAAAGCAACCGCTTTAATGGTTGAATGCAAGACATCCTCTAAATATTTCTTTTTTCAGAACCATACACATTATTGGTTTTGTTAAATTTAGAGTCAACTAAAATCTCTAAATTCCTTTAAATATACATACCGCTATAATTAAGGGATACCTCTCTCACTTTTACCCATGCTGGTAATTTTTTTGGACTCAGGGATGGGATAATAGTAATAATAATAGCTGCATTAACTGAGAGTTTATTAATGTATTAAACACTGCGCTTAGCATTTTACTTGCATTATCCCGTTTACTTTCCTCAACGACCTATGAGGTAAGCCCTATTACCATGTCATATGAGATATGAGTATAGGCGATACATTGAACAGGTGGGACTCATAAGTTACAATTTGAAAAATAGCTGTCTTTCTTTTCTCCACTTTCCATTCAAACCTGTTCTTTAGGGATAAAATCTAAAGCAAGACCTGTCTGCCTTTTGCTAGGCATGGTGGAGCACACCTGTAGTCCCACTATTCACAAGGCTGAGGTGAGAGAATTTCTTGAGTCCAGGAGTTCAAGTTCAGCCTGGACAACATAGCAAGGGTCATTCAAAATGGGAACAAGAAGAGTCCTATTTTAGCATTTCATTTTATGAGGAAACTAAGGCTTTGAAAGCTTAAATAATTTGCCCTAGCTAACATAATAAAAAGAAAAGTTGGATTCAAAAATTAACACCTTAAATTTATGCTTACAAATTTCACCTAGGTAGATTGAACCTGTTGTTATGGGATGTATATTTTCAGATCCTGATTTGGTCATTTAAGGAATTTTCTCTGTCTCCTAATTATTTCATTGTCTCAGTTTACTTTTATAGCTGTATCATGTAGCTATTATGCCCATTTTACAAATAAGAAAATTGAGGTTCAGAGTAGGTAAGTGACACGCCCAAGATCTCACAGCTGGTAAGGGTAAGTCAGAGCCATGTGTGTCTTAACTGTAAACTAATGGTCACATCCACAATGCTATTCACTTCCCCGTATTCACTGTATAAATTTATCTCCAGCTTTTACCTTACCTCTTTGCAAAAAGATTTGAAACAATTTTTAATGAAATGCATGGACTTGTATCACTCTCAAAGTGCAAGGGAATGAAACACTCATCCTAGGGGTAGGATGGCAGTGCCCAGTTGAGATGATGGAGGTTAAGAAGGGGATGATTATACCAAAAACAAAACAAAAAACAAGAACTTAACAAAGAGAAGAAACTCAAAATGAGTACAAAAGCGTTCTGGGTTTCCTGGAGGTGAAAGCAAGGAGGAAAATCACCATGAATCACGCAGCTTTCGTGGTAAAGAAAAGAGAAAATGGCAGCATTCTCAACAGGTTATGGGGTGGCCCTCATCGACCATTGCATAGCAGGCCATCCGCAAGCTTGGTGGCTTTAAACAACAACCACTCGATTGCCTTACAATTTTGTGGATCAACTGACTCAGCTGGTTGGTTCTTATGTTCCATGTCTTGGGGGTCAATTGGGCAGAACAGGTTCCAGATGACTCTTAGAATTCCGGCGGCTTGGCAGGCAGCTGGGAACATTGCTCAGCCAGGTACAGGGAAGGCTGAGCCTCTCTCTGTCCATGTAGTCCCAGGGCCTTAGTCTATACCCCTCCATGTGGTCATTTCATGTTGCCTCTTCAGCAGGGTAACTGCACTTCTGACATGGGTCTCAGAGCTCCCAAAAATGAGCTTTCCAGGAAAGTAAAAGCAGAAGCTGCCAGTCTTCGTAAAGGGTAGGCCTGAAATTGAAACAGGGTCACTTTTGCCACACTTTATTTGTTAAAAGTCAGGCTGGGTGCGGTGGCTCATGCCTGTTATCCTAGCACTCTGGGAGGCTGAGGTGGGAGGATCGCTTGAGCTCAGGAGTTCGAGACCAACCTGAGCAAGAGCAAGACCCCCGTCTCTACTAAAAATAGAAAAATTAGCCAGGCATTGTGACTCACGCCTGTAGTCCCAGCTACTCGGGAGGCTGAGGCAGGAGGATCGCTTGAGGCTGGGAGTTTGAGGTTGCAGTGAGCTACGATGACACCACTGCACTCTAGCTCAGGTAACAGAGCGAGACTCTGTCTCAAAAAAAAAAAAAAAAGTCACAGGCCAACTGGATTCATTGCTGGAAGGACTACACAAGCGTGTGAATAATGGGAAGCATGGTTCATTGGAGGCTATCTTTGGAGATCAGCTACCACAAAGAGAGATTAACTTTTCCTAGCACTTTAATATGAAATGATTATATGTATTTTTGTAGAAATTTTATAGAAAATACAAAGCTATACTACCTCTCACCGTGACTTTTTATGTTGACTCTTAAGGAAGAATATTGCTGTTTTACCTCATGAGTTTGTAAAAAAAACGAAAAAAGAAAAGAAAAAGAAAGGAAGAATATAATGCAAGGTGAGAGAATGAGAGAAAAGGTATTTCTGAGAGAACCCGGGGTAGTACGTTCCAAACACGTTTCTTTATGATAATTTGAATTGATATAGGGGTAAAACTTAGGAAATTCATAGAAATAGATAGCTAACATTTCTCCCAGGTTATTCCACTCGAATGCACATTGTTGTAACAGGGAACTTTTTTGAGGTACATTATAGCTAATAATTCAAGGGCTAAGATGACTGTACCAATGCCCTCTAGTCAAAGGTCATCAGAAACACACCTGCGTTTGAATAAGTGTCAGATGATGTCAGGAAGCAGAGAGAATTACATGATTTCTTTATATTAATAAGCCTTATATAGAAGTAAATAAGACCAGAATGAAGCTAAAGCTCTAATGAGTCACTCACATTTTCCATGATAGGGAGATATTTGGTCATTTTTGTGGTTTTGGACAATGTACATGATTTCTCTGCATTCAGACATGGTTAAGGAGTGGTCTTGTTTTGTTTTAATCCACACAATCACAGAGTGGCTTATCTGATGTCGGTATTCTACAAAATTATTTATTTTCAGCAGGAGAATACCGAGGCCTAGCTGTGATTGCTAGTCCAGCTCATAGCAACATCAGGTGCTGATAGTAGCAGCATCACTAACAGACAGTAACAGACCAGCTCCCAGATGTCAGGGGTTGCTTCTCTGTCTCAACTGTAATAGCAAAAAAGAAAAGGAAATAATCTCAATGTCCAATGTCCAATTACAGGGGACTAATGAAATATATTGTGATATTGTGCATCCATCTAATGGAATACTATGCAGCCATTAAAATGATGCACTGGAAGAATATTTAATGACATATAAATCTATTCTCAATACACTGTCAAGTAAAAATGCTGATTACAAATCAGTATTTATAGTATAAGTATATCTTGGTAAATTATATATACACATGCATGGAAAAAAGACTGAGAGACTATATAATATAAACATCAATGTTGATATTGGCATATCTGGTTGCTAAGATTACGGGCAAATTTTATTTTCCTTCTGCTAATCTATATTTCCCAAACTCTCTCATTGCAGGTGTATTACTTTTGTAATGCGAAAGGACAGCATTGTTGTTATTGCTGTTGCTGCTGTTGTTATTTTAACGGAGCTGAACTTAGTACATGAGTGAAAACCCAGAAGCAGAGGCTCACAGTAAGACTGAAAGGACATCCAGGGGATTCAGACTAGCATGTAGGAAGCAAGATTTACATTCTGACATATAAATTAAGGATGCTGACTTGCACTTCTCTCCAGATTGGGGGGGAGGGGTCAAAAATAGCTTTGGGTTTGCTCAAAAGGATTGGTTCAAAGTCCTAGATTTTGGCATCATTAGCAAATAATAAGTGACTAATTTCTATGTGCCAAGTACTACTGTAAGCACTTTGCATGTCTTAACTCAATGAATCTTCACAATAACCCAAAGACATAAACAGTATTATTATTCCCATTTTACACATGAGAAAACTCAAACACAGAGATCAGTCAAGTAACTTTCCCAAGGTCCTATAGTTAACAAGTGGTAGAGCCACACCATCTGTTTCTGGGGTCTGTGCTCTTAATTTTTGCTTGAAAGATGATGAAGGCAGAATTTAAATATGTTTTTCACAAATATTCCTGTACTTTCCTTAGACTTCTAAAAATCTGTATTGATATCCCAATGGACCAGCTCTAAATTTCATAAGCCAGGTTACTGACAAAAATGTAGGCAACACCAAGGACACAGCCTAGTAGATTTAGAGTGGAAACGTTTCTTCAGTAGTTTCCTAAATATTAATAATAGCTATCCTTGGCCAGGCACAGTGGTTCATGCCTGTAATCCCAGAACTTTGGGAGGTTGAGACAGGATAATCATTTGAGGTCAGGAGTTCAAGGTTGCAGTGAGCTGTTATGGTGCCACTACACTCCAGCCTGGGCAACAGAGCCTGTCTCTAAAAAAAAATAATAATAATGTCTATATATGTATACAGTGTTTTCCATTACAAAAGTAATATCTATTGATTGTTTTTAAAATTCAAACATATAGAAACATAGAAACTGAAAATCTCCCAAAATCCCATTCTCCAAGACAACTGCTTTCAGTCGTCAATAAGTTCTAAAAGTCACTCAGAGGCCTGGAATTGACATACACTCAGCTCATGTCTTCCTGCTGTCATTGGTCAGTGCAAGGCTCCTCTTTTGTGTGGTATTTGTATTATTTATTTCTTCATCCCTACCCCCTCGTCCTTAGAGAAACCCACTGCAGCATACCAATACACTTTCCTACATTTGTTTAAGTAAATAATATAGAGACTATAAACTAATAGTCCAGTTCGGACCCTGGCTACTTTCCAGCTGTGTGAACATGGGCAAGTTACTTAGCCTCTATATGCCTCTGTTTTCTCATGGAAAAAATAAAGAAAATAGTACTTACTTCATAGGATTGTTATGAAGAGCTGATACATACTTGATGAAGCTAATATTTATTAAGTGTTTTAGAACATAGTCTGGGACATAGTAGATGCTATATAGATGTTAAATAAATAAATGTCAAATAAATGTGTATTATTGAAAAACATAAATGTTTTCAGTTTCTTCTTTATTTCTCTCAGTTATTTTTTTGAAATCTACCCATATTATGACACATAAATCTAACTCCATGCCACATTTTACCTGTCCATTCCCCTAATCAGCCCCACCCTTAATATTTGTGGGATCTGAGGCAAGAGACAAAAGGAGGCCTATATACATATGTTTAAGTGACAATAACACGCTGTAAAATTAGATATTCTGTATCTTTTCCCTTGATAAATACTCCTTCACAAAGACAAAATTGAAACATATCTGTAAAATTATGACTTTTATATGACTTAAAATTGGCATAACATCCAAGAGGACTAAATTTATTTTTGCCCATGTCTGCTTATTCTGTTGATGTACTGGTGACATCTGGATGAGTTACAAAGACACATATAATTCAAAATTTAGATATTTATTCAAACACTTTATTTTTCTTGCCTTCATTTTGGCAAAATCACTATATCATAAAAATCAAAACTTCCCTATTTCATTTTCTTCTGGAAGTGAGACCAAAGTAGACAAACATTCTTGAGTGGTTATAATTCTTATATAGCTTTTTAATTAAATTAATTTGGAGAAATTTCTGTTAGCTGATACCATACTTAGATTCAAAAATGATCCATGAATTTTTAAAGTTTTATATTGAAGTATAACTTGTGTAAAGTGCACAAAGCTTAAGTGTATAACTCAAAACCTTTTTGCACGGTTATGCCCATGTAACCACCTCCCAGATCAAGAAATAGATCAGCTCCCCAGAAGGTTCCCTCATGCCACTTTCTAGCATGTACCCCCGCAAAGTAACCACTATTCTTACCATTACCATGATAATAAAATGATACCACATCATGTACAAACATTGTAATCATGTCATAAATTGTTATTGTTATTACTATTATTTCTTTTAGAGACAGGGTCTCAATCTGTCACCCAGGATGGAGTGTAGTGGCCTGATCATAGCTCACTACAGCTTCAAACTCCTGGGCTCAAGGGATCCTCCAGCCTCAGCCTTCCAAGTAGCTAGGATTACAGGCATGAGCCACCAAGCCCAGCTAATTTCTTTTATTTTTTTGTAGAAAACAGGTCTTACTATATTATCCAGGCTGGCCTTGAACACCTAGACTCAAGCGATCCTTCCATCTTGGCCTCCAAAGCATTGGGATTACAGGTATAAGCCACCACACCCAGCCAAGAAATTATTATTATAACAAAAATATTATAAATATTTTAATTTTATTATAAAAATCACTTTCAGTTTCATTGCAATTTTCATCTCTTAAAACAATATATATTCATAAAATATTTAAGTTCTTCTTTCAAAAAGTTCCATGCTGAGATATTACAAAGAAAACCAGAAAATATGTGCATCTAATATATATCAATAAAATAAATAAAAAAAAGAAAAAGAAAAAAATAAACAAAATCAATTAATTAATTAATTTTTAAAAAAGAAAACCAAAACTGGAAGTATGCTAATCAATTTTGTCTCTTTAATTGAGACTATATCTTAATCTATCATAGCCAGAAAATATACTTTATGGAAATTAGTTTGATGATTATTTGTATATGAATCTTCTCATTTATGAAATTTACATAAAACTTTTTGTTTCTTTCCTCTAATTTCCACATATTTTATTTGAATGTCATCTTGTTAAATATCTTTTGTTTTAGAAGAACTATTTTCTCTAATATTAAAAAAGTTATTCTTTCAAAAACAAAACTTAGATATGTAAGTGTTTTTCGGTAAAGCTTTGCTAACATTTGTAATAGTAATGAACAGTTTATACTAAAAACTGTGACTAGTACAACTTCAAAATAAATTTAATTTTCCCACAAAGGCCACAAATTGCTCTTTGCTTGAGGATTTTCTATTGTTTTGCTTAACTTTTCCAATGCATTGTATATCTTGTCTAAGTTAAATTCAATTACTTTGACAAAATTTAGTAAGCATTTTCCTCACGTGTTCAAGAGTGATTTGGTTTATGCTTCATCAGGATATTCAATGTTTGGGCAGATCCAGAATATTGTATATAATCTTTGATTTGTTCCAAAGAATAGCATTGCTATTGGCACAATTAAGAACAACACATTTAAAGTGGCATAAATGGTTTCAAGAATATTTCTGGATTTTTGGCTAAAATTATGACTCGTACACTTTATTTCAGCAAGGCCTGTATCATAGGCTTTATTGTGCTTGGAGGTGGGGAGGGGTACCACAAAGTCCATACAACACTAACACCACTTGATACATCTATAACTCAGGATTTACTGATAGAGTGCACACAGTGCCATGAACCCTCACTATTTCATAACACAGACCCGGCAAAGATGTTCTGAATACACCTTGGCCAAAGTCCCTGGGGCTAGCCTGAGGCAAAGGACTAGACATGCCACAATCAGCAATCAAGGAGAAAGAACCTTGCCTCCTCACTGTGTTATATATTTACCAATTGAACTAAGAAGGAATAGGGAAGACCTAGTTTCTCCAACAAACAAAAAATATATCAAGACTAGGACTGACATCTTATACTACAGGCCTTGGGAACAGCCTTGAAGAATCTCTACCTCCCAGGAACACTGGCATCAGCCAGTGGCCTAGCTGTCCCTCTGCAAACAGCCTCAGTCCTAATGAACCAGCTTCCTGCTAAGTTACCAAAGGAGGGAAAGAAATGTGCCTCCAGGGCCATCCAGATTTACCTCTTAGCAGACTTGCTTTTGGCAATCTTTTGCATCAATGCTTAAAGTTGAAAAATCTTTTCTCAGTTCTTGACTTAAGCCAAAAGCTTGTACTTTTTTTTTTTTTAAACAGGTGTAAAACCAGTGAAGCATTCCTTAATTTTCCACTTCTTTGCTTTTTTCTGGTAGTTCCAATATGTGTGTGTGTATAATTATTTAACATGACTTCATAAAATCTAGCTGAAGTGAATAATGTAAATATTTAAGTTTTTATTTTATATATGATTTCCTCTCTCACTTTATTAACCATTATTATTATTTTGAGTTATTTTGAACTTTCCATTTTGGATAGTGATCATTATTTATCTGTCTTAAATATTTAGCCATTCTAGCTTCAGTTTTCAAAATCATTTATTCTAAACCTGGAAATGTCCCACTATTTTCTGTAAACATTATGCTGTTAAAATAATATTAAATAGAGTGAGATTCTGTCTCTACAGAAAATAGAAAAATTAGCTGGACGTGGTTGCGCTCACCCGTAGTCCCAGCTATTCAGGAGGCTGAGGCGGGAGTATTACTTGAGCCCAGGAGGTTGAGGCTGCAGTGAGCTATGATGATGCCACTGCACTCTAGCCTGGGCAACAGAGCAAGACCCTGTCTCAAAAAAAAAATTAAATTACAATTAAATGAATCTCCATTAAATATACAATTTGTAATCTCCTATTCAAGAATTTTATGTCGTTCATTCTCAACAGATGTCTAGTTGCTTTCATTGTTTCCAGTTTTTAAAAGTTTAAGCAGATTGGCTCTTTTGAAGACCATTTCCTTTATTTTCAGGTTTTTTCTTTTTGAGTTCCACTTTTGTATTTTCTATATCTATAATGACCTTGATTTATATTCATTCTTAATGATCCCAATTTAAAAATAACCTATAATATATTCAGAGTTTACACAAGTTAAATATATTTTCATTTAAAAAATAAATTAAAATAAATGTAAAAGTAAAAAATTAAAGTGAAATTTCATATACATTTTTCAAAAAAGTTTTTTTTCTTCTAAAATATTCAAAATTATTTATTAAATTAAAATGTAACTTTAAATTATAATTAGTGAATAGAAGAATATTCAGTCAAAATTATTCAAATAAAGCAGGATTTTAAATTTAGTTTTCTGAAAATTTGACTAAACATTTTAATATATTTTTATGAAAGTAAAACTATTCGCAATTCTAGCACTGTGTCCATTTAGTTGCCAATGTCAAGAACCAGGTTTCCATTTTATGCCTCTTATGTCTAAACCACACACATACACATTTAATAATATAAATTGCTCTTCAGCTGCTAGGTTTATTTGTTGTAAATACAGTGCTAATTTGTGAGCAACACAAGTTGGAACACCAAGAGAAGCAAAGAAATGGATGCTCAGCACTACTGAGAAAGGACACTTCAGTATGCAAGAATCTAATGTGTTAGTAGCATCTGAGAGGAAGAATTTGTCAAGTACTATTTTAATTAATTTTTCTCCCTTATCTAAGCATTTTTGCCACTCAAGTGTTCCCTATGGTCCAAAGCAGTGTTCATCTCAAGATTGGCAACAGTACAACCTAAAGACCTTTACAACATCCTAATTCAGCCCCCCTCCATGCCTTTAAGGATGTAGAACAAGATATGTTGATGCATTGCCCTGGGCCTGAATAGGTTCAGTCACAAGAGAGAATATGTAGGGTCAGGCTGTGCCAAACCCAAGTACCACATAGGTGATCAAGGTGCCCACGTGCACTTTAAGAAATGTGTTTTTTGTGTCGTTGTGATATGCCCTGCACTTTAGAAGTCTTTGCATTCTTAATTTCACTGAGTATTATTCTCTGGAACAACTATGCTGGTTTATACTCCTGCCAGTAATATATAAAGATTTTTCCTATTCTGCATGCAAATATATCATTTTTTAAAACTCAAATGGTATTGTCCTCAATCTATGGTTTCACAATGTGAAATTTTCATTTGTCTAGTTTGATATTGATCCATTGGCTGGACGCTTTAGGCAAAGTTGTCTAACTAGTAACCACTCAATTGTACTAGCATCTGACCTACATTTCTGCCTCCTGCATGCAATTTGTATATTTGTTTGTCCAGACAGAGCACAGATTTCAGCCAACTGTCAAGAACTATTCCAGAGAAGGTAAAGCCTTGGCTGAATATAACCCTCCAATGATAGTCCACCCATACAAACATCAAATTAAACAACTATCCACACAAGAAAGCACCTTCATAAGAACCAAAAAAGAAAGTGAGAGACCACAGTACGTAGTTTTAGCATAGTAACAAGAAAAGGCGCATTGAAGAGGGTTGGAAAGACAGTACCACATTGCCTACACCACTCCTCCCCCAATCCCAGACAGCACAGCCTGGAGAGAGAATCTATGTGCTTGGGAGAGGGAGAGGGAAGTGAGCATGGGACTTTGTGTTTAGACTCAGTGCCAGCCCTGCCAGAATGGAACATAGAACTGAGCGTAATTCCATGGCCCTTGATTCCAATCAGGTACTCATGGAGGGAGCATTTAGACCTGTCCCAGGCCAGAGGGGAATCCACCACTCTAGCAGGTGGAAACTGAGTCCTGGCCTGCTTCACTACTGGCTGACTAAAGTGCCTCAGCACCCCCAAAAATTTTAGTGGCAGCCAAGCCATAACAACCACAGTCCTTGGGTGAGCCCCAGTGCTGCGCTGATCTGGGAGGCTGTGAGCTTGGGGTGCAACCCAGTGCCACACTAGCTGCAGTGGCCACAGCAGTGTTCACGTCACTCCTCCCCCAACTCCAGGCAATGTAGTGTGGAGAGAGGTTCCTTTCACTTGGAAGAAGGGGAGGGAAGAGTACAGGGAACGTTGCCTTGGAACCTAGTAACAGCTCCACCACAATAAAACATGGCACTGGGCAGAACCCCCCCAAGCCCCTAATTCCAAGCCACTGCTCCTAGATGGCACATCTAGACCTACCCCAGGCCAGAAGGGAATCCACTGACCTGGCAAGATGGAGCAAAGTGCTAGCTGGCTTCACCACCAGCTGACTAAAGTAACCTTGGGCCTTGAATAAACATCAGTGACAGGCAGCAGCGGCTGCAGGCCTTGTGCAAGCCCTGGTACTGTGCTGGTCTGGGAGGCATGGTGCCAGCTGTGGCAGCCAGGGGAGAGCCCATGTCACCCCTTCCCCTACTCCAGGCAGCTCAGCACAAAGAGAAACTTCTTCCACTTAGGGGAAAAAGAGGGCAGTGAGTGAAGGAATTTACCTGGGAATGCAGGGAATTCTCCCTGATCTTCCCCAAGTCTGTCAGGGATGGGTATCCAGCAGTCTGCAAGAGAGTTGCAGCATAACTGGGCTTAGGGTGCCCTCTAGTGCTGAAACAGCTGCAGTGACCACAGACATAGGGAACCCAAAGGTCTGTCCCCATTCTTGGAAGGCACTCTGAAGGACGGGTACAAACAAGGCTAGACTGTGAAGACTAAAGTAAATGCCCAGCTCATCAATGTCCATACATCAACAAAGGTCCACAAGCATAAAGAGCATTCAGGGAAATAGTACCTCAACAAACAGACTACATAAGGTGCCTGTGATCAACCTAGGAGAGATGGAGATACGTGTCCACTCAGACAGAATTCAAAATAGCTGTTTTGAGGAAGCTCAATGAACTCGAAGAAAACACAGACAAACAATTCAGAAATTTATCAGAGAACTTTAACAGAGATTAAAATAATAAAAAATCAAACAGAAATCATGAAGCTGAAAAATAAAAATAAAAAATACAGTTATACAATCGATTGTTCACGAAAAATTTTAAGGTCAAGAAACATTGTACTGAAAGACAGGCTATCGAGAAAAAAAGAGAAAAAAGAAGAGATAAAAACTAAAAAACTCAAAAGATCAAATTAAAGATCATGCTTAAGAGAATGCTAAAGCGATAGAGGTAAGAAGGTAATTAAAGAAAGAATATAAGGGAACATTCAAACCAAAGAAAATGGTCAAAGTCAAAGACACCAAGCAGATTCAATCTAAAGACACAGCCGAAGTCTATAATATCAACTCCAAAGGTTCAAGTCAAATTAGGTACTATGACAAGAAGAGTTGACAACCTCCATTTGCAGCAATTAAAACTCTCCTCCTTCTCCACAAACCAACTTGTCTTCATTCTTCTAGCAGGCTGGGCAAGTGCCTAAACTTTCGTGAACAGGAATTAGCCAATCCCTTTGGTGACCAATTGGCACCCATGGTGGCCCTCCACCACGCTGGAGGACGGCCAACAGCCCGGTAAAGGCATGGGCTCCCGGTAGAAAGCACTGTTTTAGGGTAGGAGCAAGTCGTCACAGCAGAGCCAGAGCCTGTTTAGCTCCAAGACGCCTTTCTCCATGAAGTACACGGCTCCCCAACTGAACTGATCCCAGAACGAAATGGATTTGGAACAGGAACAGCTGCATTTTTGTTGGTAAGTTCCCTGGGGTTGTCCTCGAGACCCTGGTCCCTGCCTTGTTCTTTTTCCAGCGTTTTTAAAGTCCTCTTCCTGAGGCCCTTTGGGGCGTTAGTCATGAGGTTGAGTGGAATAGGAACCTGTTGAATTGGGTCATTTGTGGTTCTCAGGGAACGGGGGACTAGGCACATTGGGGAGGCATTCGGATGGAGGATTGCCACGCAATGTGAGGATTTGAACCTTCAGACGTTGACTCATGGCTGAGGCCAGGATGGGGGGATCAGGCACCATTGGGGAGGTTGAACCTCAGTTGGGGTGGCTTTATCCCTTGGTGCATTTTGACCTTGTATGGCAGGGCTTTGCAGGCACCATCTGAGGTGCCATTTAGGATGGCATTTGTGCCCTTTGAATTCCCATTTGTTTGATAGGTCCTGGCATTTTTGTGTTGAGGATCCCCTGTATTGTCTGTTTGTTATTTGTGAGTTTTGTTGCAACGTAAGGAAGCTCCATCTCAAAGTCCCTTGGGGAAAATTTTGGCTGAATGGTTAACTCATAGCTATGAACCTACGTGTAAAGAGGATGGTGTTATTACAATCCAGTATATGTGCTGGAGTGTGAGGAGAAGCAGCTATTAAATGAAAATTCCCATTAGATTGATAGGCCTTGGCATTTAGATCTTTTGTGTTGGGAATTCCCTATATTGTTTGTGTTTGTTCGTGAGTTTTTGTCTGGTGAGTTTTTGTACCTATGTCCAAAGATTATTGTGATACCACTTGTCTGGAGCGTGAGGAAATGTGGTGGTTGATGGTCCGTGGTTTAGTCTGAGCTGTTGGTTCTTTTAAAATTCAGAGCTCAGATGGTCGACCTGCCACTATAGAGTTAAAATGTTGAGTCTCAAACTCTCTGCTTGAGATAAATTCATTGTTTATGGCATACAAAATGATCTGTGTTTGTATGATTTTTGATAAATGAGATCCTCCTGCCCCTGCCAGAACCCCCACAGCCAGTCAGGGCAAGGTGCCAGGTAGGGCCACAGCCCAGGGGCAGACCCAGCAGGAGGGAGGACCAGTGCACACAGCCCACTGCTAAGTGGTGCACAGCAAGGGGGAGAGAATGCCTGCTGCTGCCATCTTGGCACCATGGGAGAGGCTGAACTAACTCTTTAGTCCCATACCCAGTAAATTATGACTCAGGGTTTGGAATAGTCTCTCCCAGCAGCAGACTCAATTTAGGCCAGAGGGAACCCATAGCCAGAGCAGACAATCTGTGGCAATGTCAGCTAGGGGGGCTTGAATGTGCAAGAATGGCCAAAGGGTCCTTTGAGACAGTCAAAAGGAATGGGCAAAAAAGCTGCCCCCAGACTGACTTTATGTAAAGAAGGACCTTCTTCCCAAATTGTAAAGGACTCTGGGTGGCAGGAAGCCTCCAGGAAAGCAAAGAGTTTTTTTAAGTCTAGGACTCAGTTGGTGAAGGAGGGGGCCCAGAGCCCCCTTCCTCCAAATATCCCCACAGGAGCCCTGGGCAAAATTGACAGCGGGAATTCAATTGACACTAGCTGCATGGACAGAAGCAGTCTGGGGGAGGCCCCTTCCCCTGGCTGCCATCCTGATCCCTGGCACCAGCCATGCCTGGTGCTCTGTGAGCCAGGCAGGGGGTGGTGGGGGAGGGGCCAGGTGGCAGCAAAGCAGCCATAGACACGCGGTGGCTGAGAAACTCATCACAGTGGGCCCAGGAGGCAGACCTGGGCAAGGAGCAGGAGCACCAGGGGTTGTTTCAGAAGCTGCAGAAGCTCACCTCCAATAGGGGCAGGGCTCCTGCTAGATGAATACCAGGGCCTGGTGAAGTATACTGGAGACTGTCATTGTGCTGTGAAGTTCAGGCCTCAGCAAGCCTGCACATCATTCAGTCCAGCAAGCAGATAGAGACTGGCATGTTAGTGATGGACACGATGAACAGACAGCTACAGAGATGGCTCAGTAGCTCCTCCTTCTACAGCAAGGATGTCAGCAGGCACCCCATTGTCAACAGGACAGAGGAACACATTCCACAGAGCCCTGGACATTTCACAAGAGTGATAATGGACCCTCCTTTGTAGCAGAGGTAACCCAACAAGTAAGCAAAGCCCTACACCTAGAATAGAAATTACACACATCCTGGAATTGATACAAGAAACCCATCTAAAGTGAGATAGGGTGTTGCCACTTGCTCTCCTCTGGATAAGGGTAGCCCTTTAGAAGCAGGCTTAAGTTAAGCCCCTAAAAATATCATTTATGAGAGACCCTTCCTAGCACCCCAAGGTAAGTATGGCAATATAACAATAAGTAAAAGAGAATAAAACAATATGTCAAATGAGTGGGTCAGGTGCTAACCATTATACATGAGTTTGCTTCTTTCAGGTCCCTGCCCCATTTGGAAGCAGAGAAGTAGGAGGACCCTGTGAAGTGCCTTTAACAACTCACACCTCATTAAAATTATCAGAAGTGAAACCTTGGGTCCATCACACCAAAGTAAAGAGATGTAGCCCCCAGTGGAGAGGCCAGCCTTAAGCAATCTAAAGTATCTGTTTGAGAACAGGAAAAAAATGAAAATGGTGATATTTTTGCTAATCTTTCTTTGGTTATTTGTTCTGTATATGGGATAGAGGGACAACTCCTTAGTGAGGATTTCCCTGGGCTATCACCTCTTCTGTTGGTCTGTCTTACTGCTGGCTGCATTATCCTAAACCTCGTTTGGTATGAGTATTCCTGTACATGATTTCTGAATTTGCAGAAGCTGGTCTCTCAGATCCCCTACAGGGTACAACTAATAGCTCTGCACTCAGAGGTCCCATGTTTCTCTTCTAACCCAGCCCTGCATCAGACATTGTGTGCAAGGCAACAGTCCATTTCACCTTGTCAATCTTAACGGTTATAGTTATTGCTTATGCCCTTTTTCACCTGATAATCTGTACCTTCCATCTAAAACATTGCCCCAGTGAGGGAGCAGGATAATATGTTCAAAGTTCTGAAGGAAAATAGCTTTCAACTGATAATAATATACCCAGTAAAGCTATTCTTCAAACACAAAGGAGAAAAAAAAGACTTTCCCAGCCAAACAAAAACTGAGGGACTATATCACCACAAGATCTGTCTTACAAGAAATGCTAAAGGGAGTTCTTCATTCTGAAAAAAAAGGACACTAATGTACAACAAGAAATGTACAACAGGAAGTAGTTTGGTGACTACATTGCCCCTCCTCCCATAGATATGGAAGGGTAAAATTGACAGTGGAGAATATGTAACAGAGAAAATGGCCTGAAAAAGGGTAAAAATGTTTTCTATATCTTCAAAGCCCCCTTACCCTTTTTGAGAACTAAAACCTATATGCCTGCCTCAGGCCAGTGGTTGGGAGGGGAAGAGGAGTGTCCTTTGTTCTTTGTGCCACAGGAGATGGCTCAAGGGAATTGTCGGGGCAGAGGTCATGAGATTGTCTTAGCTGAAGATGGAATAAATCAGAATTTTTAAAAGCTCTTTAATTCTGCTCAGAAGCAGAACATTGGTACTTTGAGATAGGAGTCTGCCAACCTCCTCATTTGCTGGCAAATTAATAAACTCCTCCTTCTTTCTCAAAAAAAAAAAAGGTCAAGGACAAAGAGAAGATCCTAAAAGAAACAAGAAAAAAAAGCTAATAACATATAAAGGAGTTCCAATTTGCCTGGCAGTAGACTTCTCAGTGGAAACCTTACAGACCAAGAGGGAGCGGGATAATATGTTCAAAGTTCTGAAGGAAAATAGCTTTCAACTGATAATAATGTACCCAGTAAAGCTATTCTTCAAACACAAAGGAGAAAAAAAAGACTTTCCCAGCCAAACAAAAACTGAGGGACTATATCACCACAAGATCTGTCTTACAAGAAATGCTAAAGGGAGTTCTTCATTCTGAAAAAAAAGGACACTAATGTACAACAAGAAATAGTCTGAAAAAAAAAGAAATTATCTGAAAGTGTAAAACTCACTGGTAAAAGTAAGTAAAAACCAAATTCAGAATTCTCTAATTGTGGTGTGGAAATCACTTGTATCTTTAGGATGAAGACTAAATGACAAATACAGTCAAAGAAAAATAACTGCAACAATTTGTTAAGAGATAGGCAATATAAAAAGATATAAATTGAGACAACAAAAAGTCAAAATAGCCAGGCACAGTGGCATGCATTTATAGTCCATGGTAATCAGGAGGCTGAAACAGGAGGATTGCTTGAGCCCAGGAGTTTGAGACCAGCCTGGCAATATAATGAGACCTCATCTTTATTTAAAAAAAAAAAGTCAAAATGTGGGGGGAAGGTAGATTTAAAGTTTAGAGTTTTTTAGTTTTTTTCTTCATTTGCCTGTTTTCTTTATGATCAAAGATAAGTTGTCATCAGTTTAAAATAACTTGTTACACCTATAAGATTTTTTTTGTAAGCCTCACGGTAACCACAAAGCAAAACCTATAATATAGATACACTAAAACTAAAAAGCAAGGAATTAAAATATGCTTCCAGAAAAAATCATTTAACCACAAAGAAGGACAGTAAGAAAGGAAGAGAGGAATTACAAAACAACCAGAAAAAAAGTAATAAAATGGCAGTAGTAAGTCTTTACCCATCAGTAATAACAGTAAAGGTAAATAAACTTAATTCTCCATTTAAAAGACATAGAATGGCTGAATGGATTAAAAAAAAAAAACAAGACACAACTATATGCTGCCTTCAAGAAACTCACTTCACCTATAAAGACACATGTAGACCGAAAGTGATGGGATGAAAAAAGATATTCTGTGTAAATGTACACAAAAACAGCAGTAGTATCAATACTCACATAAGATAAAATAGACTTTAAGTCAAAAACTGTAAAAAGAGGCAAAGAAAGTTATTATATAATGATAAAGGAGATCAACTCAGCAAGAGGTTATAACAATTGTAAATATATATGCACCCAACATCAAAGCACCCAAATATAAAAAGCAATTATTAATAGATCTAAAGGGAGAGATAGACTGTAATACAATATAGAAGGGGACTTCAATACCCAACTTTCAGCAATGGACAGATCACTAAGACAAAAAATCAACAAAGAAACATTGAAATTAAACTATGCTCTATACCAAATGGACCTAACTGACATTTACAGAACATCTCATCCGACAGCTACAGAATACACATTCTTCACATCAGCACATGGAATGTTCTTCAGGTTAGATCATATGTTAGGCCACAAAATAAGTCTTAACAAACTAAAAAAATTGAAATAATATCAAGTATCTTTTCTGACCACAATGGAATAAAACTAGAAATCAATAACAAGGGTACCTTTGGAAATTCTACAAATACATGGAAATTAAACAACATGCTTCTGAACAACAAATGGGACAATGAAGAAATTAAGACAAATTTAAATTTTTTGAAACAAATAAAAATGGAAACACAACATACCAAAACCTATTGGATATAGAAATCAGTACTAAGATTGAAGTTTATAGCAATAAATACCTACATCAAAAAAGTAGAAAGACATCAAATAAACAATCTAAAAATGTACCACAAAGAACTGGAAAAACAAGAACAAACCAAACCCATAATTAGTAGATGGAAAGGAATAATAAAGATCAGAGCGTAAATAAATAAAATTGAAACTAAAAAGAAATACAAAAAATTGACAAAATGAAAAGTTGCGTTTTTGAAAAGATAAACAAAATTGACAAACCTCTAGTTAGACTCACTAAGAAAAAAAGATAGAAGACTAAAATAAATAAAATCAGAGCCATAAAGAGACATTATAAGCGATACCACAGAAAAACAAAATACCAGCTAGGCACAGCGGTTCACGCCTATAATGTTAGCATTTTGGGAGGCAAGGGGGGAGGATTACTTAAGGCCAGGAGTTCAAGACCAGCCTGGGCAACATAGCAAGACCTCATCTCTACCAAAAAGAAAATAAAAAGAAAGAAAAACAAGATATCATTAGAGACTATTATGAACAACTATACACCAACACATGGGAAAACCTAGCAAAAATGGTTAAATTCCTAGTCACATGCAACCTACCAAGATTGAATCATGAAGAAATAGAAAACCTGAACAGATCAATAATGAGTCTCTCATCAAAGAAAAGCCCAGGACCTGATGGTTTCATTACTGAATTCTACCGAACATATAAAGAAGAACAAACAACAATTCTACTAAAACTATTCCAAAAAATTGAAGAGAAGGGAAACTTCCAAACTCATTCTAGGAGGCCAGCATTACCCTGATATCAAAACCAGACAGACACACAAAAAAAGAAAACTACAGGCCAATATTCCTGATAAGGAACTGGCTGTGGTGGCACATACCTATAATCCCAGCTACTTGAGAGGCTAAGGCAGGAGGATCGTCTGAGCCCAGGCGTTTGAGATTGCACCCCTGTGATCAGCTATGATTGCACCACTGCACTCCAGCCTGGGTGACAGAGCAAGACCCTGTCTCTAAAAACAAAAACAAAGAAGATATACAAATAGGCAACAGGGCAACAGGTACATAAAAAAATGCTCAATATCACTAATCATCAGGGAAATGCTAATCAAAACCACAATGAGATATCATCTCACCCCAGTTAGAATGGCCATTATCAAAAATACGGAAAATAACAGATGCTAGGGGGGAATGTGCAGAAAAGGGAATGATCATATACTGTTGGAAATGTAAATTAGCATAGCCACTGTGGAAAACAGTTTGGAGGTTTCTCAAAAAACTAAAAACGAAACTACCACATGATCCAGCAATCCCACTGCTGGGTATATCCAAAAGAAAGGAAATCAGGGTCAGGTGCAGTGGCTCACGCCTATAATCCTAGCACTCTGGGAGGCCAAGGCAGTAGGATCACTTAAGCTCAGAAGTTCGAGACCAGCCTGAGCAAGAGCAAGATCCTGTCTCTACAAAACTAGGAAAATTAGCCGGGCGTGGTGGCACATGCCTGTAGTCCCAAATACTCAGGAGGCTAAGGCAGGAGGATGGCTTGAGCCCAGACGTTTGAGGTTGCAGTGAACTATGATGACGCCACTGCACTCTACCCAGGGCAACAGAACAAAACTCTGTCCCAAAAAAAAAAAAAAAAGAGATCAGTATATCAAAGACATATCTGCATTTCCATGTTTATTGCAGCACTATTCACAATAACCAAGATATGAAATCAACCTAAGTGTTCATCAACAAATAAATGGATTAAGAAAATGTGGTATATGTACACAATGGAATATTAACCATAAAAAGAATGGAATCCTGTTATTTTCTGCAACACGGATGAAACTGGAGGACATTATGTTAAGTGAAATAAGCCAGTCACAGAAAGACAATTATTGCATGTTCTCACTCACTTATGGGAGCTTAAAAAATTGATCGAGTAGAATGGTGGTTACCAGAGGCTGGCTGGGAAGAGTAGGGGGAGGGGGAGGATGAAGATAAGTTGGTTAATTGGGACAAAAATATAGTTAGATAGAAGGAATAAGTTTTAATGTTTGATAGCACAATGGAGTGACTATATTTAACAATAATTTATTGTATATTTCATCTGGGCATGGTGGCGCATGCCTGTAGTCCCAGCTCCTCGGGAGGCTGAGGCAGGAGAATCACTCGAGCCCAGGAGTTTGAGGCTGCAGTGAGCTGTGATGACACCACTGCACTCCAGCCTGGGCATCAGAGCAAGGCTCTTCCTCCAAAAAATAAGTAAATAAGTGAATAAATTTTAAAAACTAAAAGTTAAATCTCAGCATGTTTTCAAAAAAAAAAAAGAAAGAAAGAAAGAAAGAAAAGAAAAGAAAAAACCAACTGTTCTCGGCAGGCACTGGTGTACACAACAAATGAGGGCTCTACACTCAAGGACCCTGGAGCCTGGGAGGCATCATGAGAAACCTATTCTACAGGCTGACAGAAGTCACGATTGACTGTCATTTGCATTTCTTCTTTTACAAATTCATCAATCCTGTCAAAAGAAAGAAAATTAGGTTAATCTGAAAATACACCTCCCTAGCAAACTCTCACTTCTAATAATGTGTTTTCTTTGTAAGAGCACATAAGTGATACTTTGAATAATCCTTTCTTGAATCTTGCCCAGAATCAAATCAGTTTCACCAGCATATAATTTGAGAGCTACACTCTCTCCTTCTGGAAAATATTCACTGCATTCGCCAGTGTCTAATCTTGATTTCATTCTCCTTGATTTCAGCTTCTCATTCAGGGCTCTCTGAGTATGCTGCGATATAATTCATGTATGCCACATGATTAAAAAGTATTTAGATCTCTGCACAATTTAGATATTCTCGTGCTTCTCATTCATCTTGGGCTCCAGTTCCTTCTAACTCACTTTTGGTTTACCTTTTTCAGGATAAAGACCATTTTTCTTGACACAGAAGACAGACTCAAAGAGTTCTGCCTACTCTGTCATTTGTCCATACTACACAGCCAGCTCAAGCATCAGAACTAACTCTTTTTTTGTCTTCTTGCTCTAAATATGACTTATAAAATTCTTTTATTTGTCTTTAGAGGCTTTGCAATTTGGGCTTTAGTGTTACTGATGCCATTTTTTCAGTTTTGTGGCACTATCTCTATTCACCTTTAGTCAAATTTCCTTATTTCCACCACTCATACATTTTCTATTAAAATCTGGACTAATCATAAAATGCCCCATACTATTAGAATGGCTTTTTCAGACACCTCCTTTTTTCCTTCTTCACTGAAGTCATTTTAAATTATGTAGTCAGAATTAAATATTTGAGGGCAACTCAATTCTCTTGATCATGGTACATCCAGCACAGTACAAATAATAGACACATAGTAAATATTTAATGATAATAAATGAATGAAAATCTCACACAAATGAATTATGTCTGTCTTTTCTTTGAACTTTTTAAAAATCTGAATTTTTTGTAATCTTCAAGACATGGCTGACTGTTCCTATTGTTTTAAAAAATTATGACTTAGGTAGAATCATTTTCTTCCTATGTTTCTGTCACTTTTACTTCAGAGAATTTCAATTTTAAAGCACGTATATCTTTCTGTGATTGTAACCAGGGAAGATGTTAACTCAGTGCTGTGGGAGCCCCTCAGAAAAACCCTCTAGGGCCTGACACACCTACATATAATGATTTTCTTTTTCATGGGCAGAAGAGGGATTAACAGCCAGGGACAACCACTGTGAGGAAAGACAAGTGCCCTTTCCAAAATAAGAAGCTGCTCTTTGATATTGGGAGAGAATTTGAAACATCTTCAAACCCCCTGCTCACATCCCCTTGTATTAGAATTCTATTTGCTATTGTCCTTGATATAGTTGCCTATATAAATACGTTGAGATGAAGAAAGTTATGAATAAATGTTGCCATGAACTCACGATTTCTATCCTTGGGAAAGTTACAAAAGGGAGACAAACTCCTCTCCCTAGTTCCTCCAACCTTTGCTGAACAATAGCCCAGCTGCCCCAGCCTGTTCTGTGAGCAAAACCCCATCAGGGACCACTTGCAGCCAGCTGTGGGCCCAGAGCCATGAAGACTATGAAAGAATCCTGAGCGGCACCTGGTGGTGCATGCCTGTAGTCCCAGCTACTGGGGAGGCTGAGAAGAGAGGATCACTTGAGAACAGCAGTTTGAATCCAGCTTGGGCAACATAGTGAGATGATCCCTTAAAAGAAAAATCTCATCTTCAGGAGGACACTGAAACCATGAGGGTGGGTGGGGCACGTTGGCTCATACCTGTAATCCTAGCACTTTGGGAGGATGAAGCGGAAAGATCACTTGCCTCGAGGAGTTAGAGACCAGCCTGGGCAACATAGTGAAACCCCATCACTAAAAAAAATAGAAAAATTAGCCAGGCATGGTGGTGCAGGCTTGTAGTCTCAGCTACCCAGGAGGCTGAGGCAGGAGGATCACTTGAGCCCAGGAGTTTGAGGTTGCAGTGAGCTGTGATGATGCCACGGCATTCCAGCCTGGGTGACACAGCAAGACCTTGTCTCAAAAAAAAAAAAAAGAGAAAAGAAAAGAAACAATGAAAGTGTGTTCCTGCCTAAGTGGACCCAATTCAGGATATCCCTTAAAACTACGTTATGAAATATTAAGGCAAATTAGAGGCACTAATTGTTCTAAAACTGTGTGTTTTTCCATCCTGTCTATAACCTTGATATTTGAGATGAAACTGCTAAAAACATAGCTTCATTTTGATATCAAAGATAAATCTTGCAATTCAAAATCTGTGCTACCATATTGTATGGTTCCATTTACATGAAATGCCCAGAACAGGCAATCCATAGAGACATGCAGATTAGTGGTTGTCAGAAGATGGGGGGAAGGAAGACTAGGAAGTGACTCCTTAATGTGTACAGAGTTTCTTTTTGGGGTAATGCACATATTCTGGAATTAGAAAGTGGTGATGGTTGCATAACATTGTGAATATACTAAAACCCACAGAATTGTACACTTTAAAATAGCTTAATGGTGATTTTTATGTTATGTAAGTTTTACCTCAACAAAAAAAAGTTTTGATCTGTTCTGCTCTAACATTTTAAATTTAATATTGGCAAATGTAAGAGATAATATAAAGCGCCGACATATAAATAGATAGAAGTATAATGTTAATAACTGATGAATTGACAAAATGAAAAATAAAGTAGAAAATGCGTACGTTTGGGACACCCATCTGTATGCAGAAACCCCGGTAGCCTGGATCCCCGACCTTGGGTTTTCAGCATGCTCATACTGCCACCTGGTGGCTATAGATCTCCAAACCAGGTCGTACATTCAGGATTTGTTTCCATTTCTTACCTATTTCATCTTCCCTCCAAGCTTGCCCTCTTCTGGTTGGAAAGGATATGCAAAATGAATTCCTTGATAGGGTTGAAAACCTAAGTGGTTCAGTGTATTAACATCTAATAAGCTTCCGAATAACCAAGCAATATCTTAAGTTAGAGAAGCAGCAAAGGCAGATTTTCTGGCACACCCCATTCATTCCCTCAAATAAATGTGTCGTGAGCCTCCTTTGTGCTAGGCACTGTTCCACGCCCTAGTAATAGAGTAAAGAATAAAACCAACAAAAATCTGTGCCTTCATGGAGCTCACATTCTTGCAGGATGGGGCAGAACAGTAAAAATGAGTGAACCAGAGTTATACATATCAGCCTGAATGCATCTCATAATCATAATGTTGTGGGGGGGGAAAATTATATCAGAAAACATTATATTAAACCATTATATAAAATTTTTAAATGTGGAAAACAACATTGTATAGATATTGCTTGAGGTATATTGCATGAATAGGCAAGGGGTAAATATTTTACAACCAGCTCTCTGAAAGAGCAAGGAAGAGCACCAACGCGTAGCATTTGCTGATTTTCATAGTATGAATACTATGCAAGTAACCAATGGATTGATTGTCCTAATCAGGTCAAACGTTTGTTGAGGCTGAGTACGGTGGCTCGCCTATAATCCTAGCACTCTGGGTGGCCAAGGCGGGAAGATTGCTTGAGGTCAGGAGTTTGAGACCATGCTGAGCAAGAGCGAGACTCTGTCTCTACAAAAAATAGAAAAAAAAAAATTATCCGGGTGTGGTGGTGCATGCCTGTAGTCCCAGCCACTCAGGAGGCTGAGGCAGGAGGATTGCTTGAGCCCAGGAGTTTGAGGTTACAGTGAGCTATGATCACGCCACTGCACTCTAACCTGGGAGACAGAGGGAAACTCTGTCTCAAAAAAAAAAAAAAAGTTTATGGAAATCAGACTACTAGAGGGAATGGGCTAAAATGGTCATAAAGTGGAATGTTTGAATTGAGATAATGGCAATCCATGGCACTGATAAGTGGGAAAGTGATTGAGACAGGGTGGAGAGTCATACTCCTTGCAAGAGAGGAATGCAAGGAACTGAGAGTCCAAGTCGTTGGAAGGATCACCTACATAATGAAATCACCAAGGTTTTTAATTTATTTTAATTTATTTATTTATTGGGACAAGGTCTTGCTCTGTCACCTGGGCTAGAGTGCAGTGGCACGATAATAGCTCACTGCAGCCTCAAACTCCTGGGTTCAAGCGATCCAACTGCCTCAGCCTCCCAAGTAGCTGGGACTACAGGCACGCACCACCATGCCCAGCTAATATTTGTATTTTTTGTAGAGACAAAGTCTCGCCCTTGCTCATGCTGGTCTCGAACCCCTGGCCTCAAGCAATCCTCCCACTTTGGCCTCCCAAAGTGCTAGGATTACAGACCTGAGCCACCACACCCAGCCTTGGAAATCACCAAGATTTGAGATAGCTGCCATGTTGGAGAGAGTGACAGTGAAAAGGGGGCTAAAATCTGTAGATGACTGCAGTAGGGGAGGTAGTAAGTGATAACATCTGATGATATAAAATTCAAAGCTAAGTTATTTTTGTTTATTTTTAAGGATTCAGGGAGGGAGAATTGTTTGCAAGCATCAATAAGAAGGGAGGAAGACCCCCACCACACCTCCAAGCCCAGTGGTACGAGAAAACACAGACAATTTGAGAGGGCTGAAGGGGAAGCAGAGTCAGCGTTTCTCAACTTGGCTATTGACATCTGGGTCTGATAATTCTTTGCTGTGGGGGACCATCCTATACACTATAGGGTTTTTAGCAGCATGCCTGGCCTCTACCCACTAGATGCTAGTAGTACCATCTCCAGCTGTGACAACTAAAAATACCTCCAGACATTGCCAAATGTCCTCTGGGGAGGTGGGCAGAATCACCTCCGGCTATAGCAAGAAGGTGTAGGAACTATTCAAAGAAGAGATTTAGGACATAGGGGGTTTTGTGGATGATTAACCATGAGTCTTCCCAGAAGACAAAGTGGACAAGTTGAAGATAATTTAAGTTGAGAGGTCTTCTCTACCCACCTCAAATCATACCACTTTGCCAGCTGGCAGATCAAATGAATCCTACCAAGGTGTTTAAAGATGCTGTGAATTTTCTCTGTTTTCTGCAAGGGTGTCTCTGGCTTATCTCACCTAGTATAATGTCCTCCAGGTCCATCCACATTGTGGTAAATGGCAGGATGTCCTTTTTTAAGGCTGGGTAATAGTCCAGTGTGTGTGTGTGTGTGTGTGTGTGTGATCTCACAGTTTCTTTCTCTGCTCATCTATTGATGGACACCTATGTTGTTTCGATATCCTGGCTATTGTGAATAGTGCTGCAATGAACATGGGAGTGTAGATATCTTTATACGGTGGTGACTTCATTTCCTTTGTGTATATACCCAGCAAAGGGATTGCTGAGTCATATGGTAATTTTATTTTTAATTTCTTTAGAAACCTCCATACTGTTTTCCACAATGGCTATACCAATCTACATTCCCACCAACAGCATACAAGGATTCCCTTTTCTCTACACCCCCATCAACACCTATCTCTTGTCTTTTTGATAATTGCCACCCTAACAGATGTGAGGTGATATCTCATTGTAGTTTTGATTTGCATTTCCTTGATGATTAGTGACATTGAGCACCTTTTGATATATCTGCCAGCCATGTTTATTTATCTTCTTTGCAAAAATGTCTATTCAGGTCCTTTGAGTTATTTGTTTTTCTGCTGTTGAGTTGTATGAGTTTGAAGTTGTTTTCCTTGATATTACCATCCTTCTATGATAGTTAGACTGATGCTCCCATGTGAAGGGGACAATAAATTAAGAGACCTGGCTGTTTTTGCAGCTCTCTTAAGATTTAAGCTCCACCTTACTGCATGTCCATGTGATAGTGATAAAATTCTGTGGTACACTGAAGTTGAAACATCAAAGAACTTAATCACAGGAAGTTCTGAAAGCTGAAAATGTTCCATGAATTGGATTAAGTTTAATCTGAATATTCTGTAAAAATAATGTTGGTGGCTTAAAATATTTTTAATAAAACCATAGCTTATAACCAAAATACTTTTTGAGTATTCAATACATTCACATGGTTCAAAATTCAGAAAGTACTGGAAGGTTTATAGCAAAAAGACTCCTTTCACCTAAGCCTTTCAGTTCTCCTCCCCCAGCTTAAGAAGGATACCAGCCTTTTTATATCCTTTCAGAGATACTGTCTGTGTTTACAAGCAAACATGGATGCATAAATAGATTTTTTTAAATGTGTTGTATTCTTAGACATGACGGCATCACTAACACATCCAGACAATTATAAATGACATTGTTATATACCGCACAGTATAATACTACTTAAACTTTATATATTTACATTATCAGTTTGTAGAATCAATTACATATCATTTAATATAATATCACACAGCATGATAATTTTTATATGGCATCTTTTTATTACTTGTTTATAACACCTGACTCATTTTTACTGCTGCAATAAATTGGAAAGGAAAAAACTACTATCATCATTGCAGATTCATTACTGCTTCATTGGGGCAATTTTGTTTGGCATCATTTTGTAACTATTTAAGGAGATTAAGTTTCAACATAATGGTTTCATATTCTAGGTAGATTGTGTATATCCTCTCTTTCTCTTTGTAGATCTTTCTTTTTTATTATTTATAGCATTTTAAAAATTGAGATATACTTCACATAACATAAAATTCACCAATTTAAAGTTTATAATTCAGTGGTTTTTAGCAAATTTGCTATGTTGTACAATCATTACCACTAATTTCAGAACATTTCCATCCTCTGCAAAAGAAACCCTGTACCTATTAGCCATTAGTACCAATTTGCCCCCCTCCTCATTCCCTAACAACCCTAATCTACTTTCTATCTCTATGGATTTGTCTGTTCCTGCCATTTCATAAAATAGAATCATACAAAATGTAGACTTTTTTTTTAATGTGAAGCTCTTGGCTCAAGATGTATTGCTTTTTTCCTTTGTTCCTCATTTCCCAGCCACGTTCCTACATGAGGCCATCCTCCCAGTCATATTGGTGGGAAAGGGGGTGCTGTGCCCATCACACTCAGCCGTGGTGAGGCAGCACAGCACAAAGTGGCCCAGGTCGTATTTGGAGGTGACCCTCAAGGGTCCTTTTCCATCCAGGATCACTAAGTAGGCTCCAGTTAGTGGCTGGTCTTTTTTACAAGTTTCTCATAAAGGATATTACAAAGGCTACAGATTAAGAGATACATAAAGCAAGGCATGTGGAAAGGGGTGCAGAGCTCCCATGCCCTCTCCAGGTGCACCACCCTTTAGGAACCTTCACATGCTATCTAGAAGCTCCTAGTGTGTGGCCTTTTGTGTCTGGCTTCTTTCACTGAGCATAATGTTTTCAAGGTTCATCCATGTTGGACCATGTAACACTATTTCATTCCTTTTCATGGCTAAATAATATTCCATTATATGGATATACCACATTTTTAATCCATTCATCACTTGATGGACATTTGGGTTGTTTCCACCTTTTGGCTGTTATAACAATGCTGCTATGAACATTCACGTACAAGTTTTTGTGTGAACATGTTTTTAATTGTCTTTGGTATATACCTAGGAGTAGAATTGTTGGGCCACATGGTAATTAATTTTTTGAGGAACTGTCAAACTGTTTTCCATAGTAGGTGCACCAGTTTACATTCCCACCAACGGTACATGAGGATTCCATTTTCTCCACATCCTTGTATACACTTGTCATTGTCTGGGTTTTTTATTATTATTATTATAGCCATCCTCGTAGGTGTGAAGTGCTGTCTCATCATGGTTATGATTTGCACTTCCCTGTGACTCATGATGTTGAGCATCTTTTCATGTGTTTATTGGCTATTCACATATATTCTTTGGAAAAATATCTATTCAAGTCCTTTGCTAATTTTCAAATTGTTGGGTTTGGTTTTGTTTGTTTGGGGGTTTTTTGGGTTTTTTTTTTTGGTGGTTGTTAAATTCTGAGGGTTGTTGCACAGCTCTTAATTGCAGCTCTGCTGAAGCTTTTCTGTCACTCACTGAGTTTGAGTCCTGTTGCCAGCCAAACAGAGAAGAGAACGCTCCCAGGAGATGAACGAGGAACCACCTTCTCCTGCTGTTCAAGTACAAGGGCCTGGTCCACAAAGGGAAGAAAAGCAAAAGACAAAAATGGCTAAATCTGTGATCCACCTGGCCACCACCACCAACTGCAGTGACATTACTGCCACTGATTGAGGAACTGGCTAAATATGAATACATGGAAGAACAAGTAATATTAACTGAAAAAGATCTGCTAGGGGATGGTTTTGGAGAGCACCCCTTCAACCACTGCCTGGTTGCCATAGTGGCCAAAGAGCACTGGACTCCGGAAGGACACAGCACTGTTGGTTTCACCATGTACTATTTTACCTACGACCCATGGGTTCACAAGTTATTGTATCCCGAGGACTTCTTTGTGATGAGTGATTACAGAGGCTTTGGCACACGATCAGAAATTCTGAAGAATCTAAGCCAGGTTGCAATGAAGTGTCCCTGCAGCAGCATGCACTTCTTGGTAGCAGAATGGAATGAACCATCTATCAACTTCTACGAAAGAAGAGCTGCGCTTCTGATCTGTCCAGTGAAGAGGGATGGAGACTCTTCCAGACAGACAAGGAGTATTTGTTCAAATGGCAGCAGAGAAGTGAGGAATGGGAGCGTAGATGAGGACACCCTCCATTCTATTTTAGAATAAATTCTCAACTTACCTTGCTTTCCATACTGTTAATAGTGAAACACAGAATGAACACTCATTCCAAAGCTTTATTACCGATAGCATTGTTGCATGTTTAAAATGCAGTCTGTTGAGAATGGCAATCTTGCATGCAGTTTGGAGTCAGATTTCTCCTTGAACATCTTGATAAACAATAAGGTGGTGTGATCTGAATATACATTTTTTAAAACTTCATTTTTCTGAGTCATTTAAATATGTACGGAGAGACATCTTGAGAGAGACCCAACACAGGGAGAAGAGAAGACAGCCATCTGCAAGCCCAGGAGAGAGGTTCAGAAGAAACCAGCCCTGCTGACACCTTGATCTTAGACTTCTAGCCCCCAGAAATAGGAGCAGAACAAGAAGGAGCAGGATATTGGTAAAAGCTGCTCCAGATGACAAGGAATCAGCTAAAGATGTCCGGATACTTGAAAAATCAGAGTGAAAGGACACTCCCAAAAGAAAACAGTAACTCCGTACCAATGGAACCAACCAAAACGAGAATATTGAAATGACAGATAAAGATTTTTGAATATGGATTGTAAGGAAGCTCAATGAAATACAAGCAAAAATAGAAACCCAGCACAAATAAACCACAAAGACAAGGCAGGAAATGAATGAAAAATTCACTAAAGAAATAGAATTGTTAAAAACAAATCAAGCAGAGCTTCTAGAAATGAAATATTCATTCAAGGAAATACAAAACACAGTGGAAAGCCTTAAGAGTAGGCTTTATCAGGCAGAAAAAAGAATCTCAGAGCTAAATGTGTACAATGTACACACTGGTACCTAGAGTTTCTGTTTTGATTCTTTTTAAATAAAATACTCTTTGACTTAAAAAAATAATAAATTATAAGAGTTATTTATACATTCTGGATACTTATCAGATAATGATTTGCAAATATTTTCTCCCATTCTGTAGATTGTTTTTGTACTCTGTAATAGTATCCTTTGATGCACAAAAGTTTTAAATTTGAGAGGCACAGTGGCTCACCTCTGTAACGCAAGCCACTTGGGAGTCTAAGGCAGGAGGATTACTTGAGTCCAGGAGTTTGAGGCTGCAGTGAGCTAAGACTGCGCTACTGCACCCCAGCCTGGGCGTCAGAGTGAGACCCCATCTCTAAAAAAAAAACATTGATGATCTAATTTATGTATCTCTTTCTGATCTCATGGATCTTTCTCTTACTTTCAATGTTGTGATTTAGTTCCTCAGAACTGGCTATATGCTACAGGTTGATTTGGGCATGGGCTACTCTAAGTACTCAAGGTGATAAAATGTATTTCAGTGGAAAAGTACTCTAAGGGGGAATCCCTTTCACTTATATCATTGAAAAACTTCATATGTCACATTTGGAGGTGACTATTTTTACCAACACCTTACTGTGAAATTGGAAATTACGGAAAAGAATTAAGCATTTATCCTTTCCAGTAGGAACTATATTTCAGAGTAGTGAAATAACCTCTAGTTGATGAAGAAAGCTCTTTAAAAAAACCACAAAACTATTATTTTAATAGACGATTGCCAGTTGGTGAATATAGAGACAAGACAGAGTTGGAAAGTCACCATTTTGAATAAAATGGTTGATTGGGGAAAAGATTTTCAATGGATGCTGAACTCACTGGATGGAGGTTTGGTGGGAAGTTTGATATTCAGATGGTGTGAAGGTGTCAATCTCTGCTTGCTGGTCAGAAGGAAGGAAACTGGCTTTGCAGAGGAGGGATCTGTCCCTCACAATCTTGACCCCATGATTCATCTTGACATCACTGCTGATGGGGTAACCCAACACCCTGTACCTCCTGACATATGTTATACAGCATCACCCATGAAGTATTCTTGCCAAAAATGTTTAGCTTGAATCTAATCAAGTCTTTAGATCTAATGACCAGTTTTTAGGAAACATAGAGAATACATGAACAAGTAAAATGACATAAGGAAACAATCAGATACATCTAGGAAGGGAGACACGCTACAGGTTTGCTGGCTGGGTCTCGCTAACAAGTTGATGTCATTTAAAAATAAAGAAAGTAAGAGAAAGCAGGAGGGTGGGGTCAGGAGGGGTGAGGGGAGAGAGAGAGAGAGAAACTGGGAGCATTCTAGATTAAAAGAGATTTAGGAGACAAACCAAGCAAATGCAATCATGGTACTTGATTAGATACAGGTTTCAACAACAAAAAAAAATTGTTTCAACAAAAAAATGTAAATGACATTTCAGGGACAATTGTGGATATTTGAATATGGACTGGGTATTAGGTAGTATTAGGGAATTATTGTAAATTTTTAGGTGTGATAATGATATTATAGCAAATAATATTTGGTTATGTAAGAAAAGTAATTTTTAAAGAGCTTCATTTGAAACAATCATGCAATATAGGATAGTTCCCTTAAACTGAAAACATTTCAGCATTATACTAGTCTCCCTTTTTTGTACACATGTTTAAAGCAAAAGCTGAAATGTATGTTAAAAAAAAAACTACCATTGCAAGACAATGACCTTTTTGGGCTGGCCTGCTGCATTGTAAAATCGTAAATATAAACTGTTCTGTGTATTTGCTTTTACTCTTATGGAAGAGTTTGTTCAATATCAACACTTCAGTTTTTGGTTAAAACAAGCAAGTTTTGAGTGAGTGAATACTAAACTTGAGTCTGCTCACTTGAGCTCTTTATCTGTAATACCAGTGACTTGCTGTGAGGCACTGGAGCCTAAAGGTTATGAGTGTTAATACACCCAAGTTTAAATCCCAATTCTGCCTTTTGCTGCTGTCTGACTTACCTTGGACAATTTACTTTACTATTCTCAACTTTTTAAATCTATAAAATAGAGGCAATTGAGCTGTGCAGAATGGTGTGTACCCTTAGTCCCAGCTACTTGAGAAACTGAGGCAGGAGGATTGCTTGAGCCCAGGAGTTTGAGGCCAGCCTGGACAACATAGTGAGACCCCATCTTCAAAAATTAAATAAATACAGGGAAAAAATGTAGGCAATAATATTAACTACTCTTTAGGTTGTGTGAGTAATAAGTGAGATAAACTATGTAGAATACTTAGTCCAGTGCCTGACACATAGTAAGTACTCAGTGGTATTATTACTACTATAAGATTTTGGGTGGGGCTGGGTGCAGTGACTCACGCCTATAATCTTAGCACTCTGGGAGGTCAAGGCAGGAGGATCGCTTAAGGTCAGGAGTTTGAGACCAGCCTGAGCAAGAGTCAGACCCCATCTCTACTAAAAATAGAAAAAATTAGCCGGGCTTGGTGGTGCATGCCTGTAGTCCCAGCTACTCAGGAGTCTGAGGCAGGAGGATGGCTAGAGCCCAGGAGTCTGAGGTTGCTGTGAGCTAGGCTGACGCCACAGCACTCTATCCTAGGCGACAGGGTGACACTTTGTCTCAAAAAAAAAAAAAGATTTTGGGTGGGTCACTTGGGATTTCTGCCTTGGTAAAACCAAGTAATTAGATTAGATTATTTCTAAGTTTGTTTCCACCTTTTTCTATTGGTGTAAGTGACTTCCCCTTCTTGATCCTCCCTTTCTGCACATAAAAGGAGTGGACTAAAGATACCTTCTATTTCTAATATCTCTGATCATGTAGGATTCTCTTCTAAACTCCCAAGTAACACAGTTCTAAACAAGGGGAGTTAGCCTCAAATAGTCAAACACTCCTCACATGCCAAGAGTGAGAGGTTGAGCCTGGGAAGAGGAAAGATACTTCACATACTCATATTTTCAGTTTCTCCCGAGATCTGCCTGAATATTGATGTTCTGTTAAACAAGAAAATGCACATAAAATATTATTACATGGATGGTATAGATGACATCATGATGAAGGTAGAGATGATATCAGGAAGGTGATAATGAGGACAGAATTGGGAGGAATACTCTTTTCCTTTGTTAGGAAGCCCATAATAAAAAGGTATTAAGTTATTTTTCCCACAAAAATGGATTGTGGCTATTAAGCAATGAGGCTTACTTTAAAATATATAAAACATATAGAAAGGGGGACTTGCTTAATCAGAAACTAAAACTTGAAAATCTTTATATTAAAACTAGTGTGGCACTGGTACATGACCAGGGAAATAGACTAGAAAACCCAAAAACAGATTCAAGTGCATAAAGAAATTTCGTGTATGATAAAGGTTGCATTTTATATCATTGGAGCAAAGATGGGCTTTTAATAAACGGTGCTGGGATAAGTAACTGGGTAGCCATTTGGAAACAGGTAAAATTGAATCCATACTTCATACCAAACATAATAAGTTCCAAATGGATCAAGAATCTAAATGTAAAATACAAAGCTACATAACTACTAGAAAGAAATATAGTGAACTGCTCTTTAACCCCAGTGTAGGGAAAAGCTTTCTAACTATGACTTAAAATCCAGAGACAATAAAAGAATAAATGTGACTACATAAAAAAAATAGTATGCAAAAAATACCATGAATAAAGTCAAAGACAATTGACAAACTAGGAAAAAATATTTGCAACATATAGTACAAATTAAAAGGCTAATATTCCTAATATATAAAGAACTCTTAAAAACTGAGGGACAAAGGATAAAAATTCAATAGAAAAATAGGGAAAAGACAATTCACAAAAAAGGACATAAATGTATATGTTTAAACATATGAAAAGATTCAAACTCACTCATAATTAGATCACTTAGAGACTCTTAATGGCTAAATCTTTGAGCAACAAAATAAATAACGATAGCAGTGGATTATAATTCAGAGAATAAAACAAATATCCACAAGCCCATACTGATAAAAATAAATAACTGAATGAATAAACAGTTGGACAGTATTCTTCAAAAGTTTTGAGGCCATGAAATACTGAAGATGAAAGACAATGACTGAGGAGCTTTTCAGATTAAAGGGAGACATGACAACTAAATGCAATGGGTAATCCTGAATTTCAATCCTAGTTCAGAAAAGGTATATTAGCAGGACAATTGATGGAATTTGAATAAAGTCTACAGATTCCTTGACACTATGTCAATTTCCTGGTTTTAATGATTATACTGTGGTTATGCAAGACATTAACACTTGGGGAAACTGGGCAAAGGGAATTCTGTGTACTATTTTTACAACTTTTTTTAACAAGCCTGACATGATTTCAAAATGAAGAAAAAAATAGAACTTGTCCATTCCAATAATTGTTACCCTTCAAAGTACTCTTTCTGAGATGCTAGATATTTATTGTAAAGTTGTGACAGTGTTTGACTTTTTCTTTTTAAAGTGCTTTCAGTATCAGTTTACTATGACACAAGAAAAGTAGTTTCTTGATGCAATTAAAAAAAACTATTATGGAAAATTTCAAACACACAAAAGTAGAGAGAAAAATATAATGAACCCCTATGTATATATCATCCAATTTTAACAATTACTATCCTCCCCATATTTACAGTATTTATTTATTTATTGGCCTTTTTTTCCTGAAATCATTTAAAGCAAATTTCAGATATGTCAGACGGTAAAGACTTCTTTTCTTTACACATACCCACCATATCATTATCACACCTAATGAAACTAATAATTCCTGAATATCACTGAACTCCCAGTCCTAATTCAAATTTTGCTCATTGTCTCAAAAGTTGGTTTGTTTCAATCAACATCATGAGGTACATTTTTGATTTTGTGTCTTAGACTCTGTCAGTCTGTAATAGTCCACCCTATTCCCACCCTTGATTTTAAATTTAATCTGTTGGGGAAATTAGGTTATTCCCTGTGGAAGCTGATCACTTCATCTCGGTGTTTGTTTTTCATATTTTTCTATTTCCTGTAAACTGTTGGTTGGATCTAAGGCTTAATTAGATTTGAGTTCAATCTGAGGGATCAAGAATATTTCATAGCAGGCACTGTGTATTTTCTATTGCATCACATCATGAAGTGTCTCGTCTGGTTGGCTCACATTTAATGGTAATAAGATTGATAAGAGGTTCAAGTGGTATCAGCGTGATTCCCTCATTATAAAGTTCAACATCTTTCTTAAAAGACAGATGTCATATATGTTTAGCCCTGTCGATAATACACACAGTCAAACGTTGAACTCTTGCCCAGAGGTAGCTATCTTCATAATAATGTTCAATTAACTTTCCTAACAAAACTACAGTTGAAGGTCCCTGTCAACCTTTTATCACAAAGCAGTGGGAAAAAAATTTTGAGGAAACTAATCTTAAAAATTTCATTACACAAGTAAAGTTCAAAATCATCTCAGAAATTATTACCATGATTGGGAAGCAACTGGATAGATTTGGGACATCTTTGATATGAAGCTTTAAGGAAGTATTTAGATACTTCCAAAAAGAGTAGAAGGGAGCTAAGCAGTATAAAAATAAAATTGGGAGGGGGGACTGGAGGCAGGGAGGGATGAGGCAAGGAAACGTGGTTTTTCATCATAATCACATCTGTGCATGTATTACTTCTACATTACAAAGGGCGAACGTTGAAGAAACGTAATATAGGCTGCTGAAAACATCAAAAACAAAAGCCTATTATTAATGTACATTGGCTTCCAGTTTTTTCTGTTCTCTTACATCAGAATCCACTTGGATAATATTTAGAAAGGCTAAAGTCAATAAAAGCTCATCTGGTGACTGAAAATCTTCAAAAGGGTTTATGCGTTAGAGATGAGCCCCAGTTTGGAGGTCAATGCTAGGGATGCGCTTCCAACGCACCCGGCTCAGAACACACGCCCCTCGCGCGCTCCAGGCGGAGACCACACAAAGCCTCGCGGGAGGCGGGGCCTCGTGACGTCACAGAGAGCCCGCCCCCTTACGTCGCGCACTGGGGAGGCCAGAAGGTTTCTGGCGGTGCCGGCGCCATTTTGCCGGGGCCTGCGACCGAGTGGGAGCGGAGCGGAGTGGCCGTTGTTGCCGACTCTTTTCTCCTCCCCACGGTCCAGTCAGCGGGTTGATTAGGCCATCGGCCCTCGAGCCGAGACTTGTCTCTTATTTAGTTCTGGGGGAGCGCCTGGCCGACATGAGTGATATAGAGGAGAACAACTTCGAGGGCAGAGTGAGTACAAAGCCGCGGGAGCCGTCTCGGCGGCGGCCCGATGCTCGGGGTTTCACGGGGACAAGCGCGGTCGGGCGGGGTTGCGGGGAGTCCTGCGAGGGCCCTCGGGGAGCAACCTCTGAGCCATCCCGATTGCTTCCTCACATCCCAAGATGGCTTCTGGGTTCTGCTCCTTCCCCAAACACTACGGATAACACCCCTCTCCCTTTTTTTTGGAGGCTGACTGATACCTGGACTCCTGGGTCCTATCCCTTCCCCCACCCCTGAGGCTTCCTTATCTTCTGTTCCGAGGTGTGGGTCCGGGTCGCGGTGGGGCGGGAGGAGGCGGCAGGGAGTTCCCCTCCGACCGGATAGTGGTAGGTGCTTCCTGCGGTGGCATTTCTGGCGACCCCGAGCATCGTAGAGGGTCTCGGGGTCGAAAGTGCGCGGGACTATTTTCCGGGCGGGGAGAAGCTGGCGTGGGACTAGCTGGGGCCTGTGTCTCCTTGGCTCTCTATTGCAGTGAGCGGCCGCGTCTCTGTTGGAACCGGCGGCGTTGCGTCTATAAAGGCGAAAGCCTTGAGGTTGAAGGTGGGACGAGCCTAATGAAGTGGTTAGTGAACGACCGCACCGACCCTTAAGCGTTCTTAAGACGAGAGCTGTGAGGGGAAAACTACGCAAGGAGCCCTTTTCCCTTAATGTCCCTTCTACTTTCTTTTCACTTCACAATGAATGTGGAAATGCTATAACGCCTTATTTCTCTAATTCCTTGATGTTGGGGTTTTTTTTCTTCTTTATATCTCAACTTCTAATGCTTTTCTTCCTGTGACCTTTCATCTAAAAACTGACAACTCCTTTACAGGTTTCTACGGTTAAAAAAAAAAAAAAAAGGAATCTTCTGCCTTTCTTTAATCTTACATAACTGAACGAATTTCATGGCTCAGTATTTTAAAAATAACTAGTTAGCTTATACTGTTCTCTAACTCAAAGGGGTACCTGAAAATTAACAGGCCCTCTCCCATTGCTCTTCTCACCCCATCCTTCAGCAAAGAGGGGTCAGAAGGACGTTTTCATTATTTGGGGTCGGATGAATATAAACATCACAGAGAATGCGTTATCTCCCAGCTTAAATGTACTAGAACGTTTATAACTCAAGATTTGAGTTATATTTCCAAAGTTACTCTAGTAGTGGAAATGGATGGAAGTGAGTTAGTGTGAAATCCTGAAAAGAAAACAAAAGCCCCGGGCAACACGTTCTGGCTGTTGTGTTGGTATTTATTCTAGTCACTAGGGGAAACACTAAAAACACTTGTTAGGATGTGCTAGAGGGAATGAATTTTGTCTGTTTTGGAAGTTCATGATATAAACACCTGGAACCAGACAGTCAAATCAGAAGGTCACTTCAGGCCTTAGTTCTTTCTGGGGAAAGAGATTTAGAGCAATAAGTTAGAAACAAGAAAGCTACCTTTAGTTTCTTTGATTGGATTTTTTTGGATCAGATTTGGGGCACGGAAATGAATAGTTGAACTGCTTGTTTTTTAGGATATTAATTGTCCCAACAGAACTTTGTGAAATCATGCCATAAAAATACTTGGTGGTAGCTGTAAACTGCTGCTGGTTTTGAAAATGTTAGGTAGTTATGGGAAGAAATTTTGCTGTCCATTCATCTTTCCTTCGATTAACTTTCGTTATAGAATTTTTTTGTTAATATTCTGGTTTGCTTTGTGGGGAACTGAAGAGGACTACTAGTGGGACCTTGTTACCTTTAGTTATTTTTAAATTTGTCATCAAGTCAAGGAAAGGAGTAAGTTCTAGGTTGTCACCTTTCCCACCTAAGAAAGTAACATGTGAGATTCCTACCCACTTTTAATCCAAAATATATGTAGGCGTTGACGATTTATTTACTAGAAATAAAGGGCCCTCTTATGGTCCTTTGAGGTCGTACAAAATATTTTTTCACAAGTGGTACCCAGGTGTATTTTAGTGTAAATCAACTCAGTCAATTCCTTAATTGCTTCCAGGCTCAAGTACTATGTCTTTTTTAGTTTTGTGTTTTAATTTTTTTAGGTTGAGGTAATTGTCTTTATTTGTAATTGGTTAAAGAATTAGAAGAATGCTAGAAGCTTTTCTGGAGGTGTCCCTATTTTATTGTTTCTACAAGCAATTTAATATTGACTAGTGCTTTTGGTTTTTAGACCACAGTGACTCCTTTTAGGCAATGGGGTTAATATGTGCCCCATCTTACTAAAAAGATATTTAGGATTATAGGACAACTTTCTAGAGGCCACCAAACATATTAAAGAAACAAGACTAATTAGTATTGGCTACTTTTTTTGCATCTTAGGATCTACCACCCTAAAAATCTTTGATATATTTTCTAATGTATTGCTCGTGGTAATCTTGCAAGGGCTGGAGTAATGTTAGTATTTTAGAAATGAAAAAAAGTACACTGTACTTCAGTGTCTCAGAGCCATTAATGGAGTTTGCAAAAAGCGGTTACTGAAGCTTAATTTTCCATTATAGACTAATGTCGCTTCCATTTTAAAGGACTAGAGTAAAAGAACTTTAGGAAAGAAAATATAATTGTCTGAATTCTATTTTAAGTAACCCAAAGTGAAACTCAGTGATAGAGCATCTGCTGCCTTTTTAATAAGGGTAGGTGTTCTAGAGGAAGAGGGAACTTGCAGTCTAGTTTGAGATGACCTACCGTTCAAATCAGGGTAAAAGTAAGCATATAATGAAGTTCTGTGTGGTGGACTCAATAAGGAATTCAGAAAATGGAGCTGAGCAGTTCTGTGAGCTAGGGGAACAGGAAAGCTTTACCTAAGATGTAAAACTTTTACTAGATCTTACGATTAGAGAAATGAATATTGATTGCGTGGGTGTGACAATGAGGAGGTTATACTGGAATAGTGAAAGATGAATTTGACTGAATATACAGTCAGATAATGGAGGGCTTTGAATACTGGATTTAGGGATTTGGACTTAATCCAATATGCAGTAAGGAGCCATCTATGAATCCTTAATTCTGGGAGGGGCATAATGAAAGGAATGTTAGCAAAGACCAGAGATTGGTACAGGTAGGGCAGCAGGAAGCATTTGCCATATTTAAGAAAGGAAAATATGAAAAAAATCCAGTCTAAACAGGACAGCAGTAGAATATAAAGAATGAAGGAGACTTCCAGCCATAGGGAAGTGAAAGGGAACAAAAAAGATAAAAATAAAAAGAATGAATTGGACAGTTTTCAAGGGATCTAGGAGAATAGTGGTGCCATTAAATAGGTCCATTAAAGCAGTTTTCTTGGAACATGTATATCAGGTTAACAAACATTTTAAGTGGAAATGTCCTCTGGAGCTGGGAGTGAGGTTGGCACTTGAGCTGTGGCTTTGCATGTCATCTTCATGAAAGTAATGAATTGTTTACTTCATTCACCTTCAACTAAAATAAGGATTTAATCTCAAAAAAGTTTAGTACCCTTTATAGAAATTAAGGAGAATGGAAATTAAGCCTTTGTTATCATTTTAATTATTTTTATTTCCCCACTACCTCTAAATTTTTGAAAACTAAACTTAAGAAAAATGTTATGCAATTTTTTTTCATGCAGTAGCCCAGTGTTTATAATAAAGGTTAGTGATTCTTTATGGTTTAGGAGTCTATCTTATAATTCCACAGTTATTTATGCTTTGCAGTACAGTTGAAGAGGAAAGATACTGCTTATTCTCACCTCCTTCTTGGGTTTGTTCTGGCTTTTTGAATAGCTGGAGTATTTTTAAGAGACTTCTAGAGCTCCCCTTATTATATGAGGTGATTAGATGATAAAAGTGAAGAACAAAACAAAAATTCATTTGTACCAATTTGGATTAAAAGTTGTGTGTGTTAAGATATTTTGATAAAGAATGGAAGAAATAGGGCAAGGTTTTTTCCCTTCTCTGAAACCTGATTTGTTAATGTTAGAGGTGGTGATTACTTCATTCAAAACCCAGCTTGGCAACTGGCTCTTTAAAAAAAAAAAAAGAAAAGAAAACCTCTTAAATTGGGCCTTAAATTTTTTAATTTTAAAATAATAAATGTGAGGGATATCATAGCATTTTAGCTTTAAAAAGACTTATTCAGCTTCTTGAGCAATTTGATTTCATATATCTCACCAAATCGACCTGTTACAAAAGGGTAAAGCTTCCTTTCTTGTAGTAGGGATTAGTATTAAACCTGAGAAAGTCTTATTTGTCTTAGGTTTAATTTATTTTCCTAAAATTAAGTACTGTCATCTAATTTTAATGCTTTTTTATGTTCTACCCCCACATTTAAGCAGAGAATTTGTAAACTTAAGGAAACATCTTAAAAGCTCAAATTTTTATCTTTTAAATTCTTTCACTGAAGGCTGCTTACTTGCTCAATGTAAGTAGAAGGCAGAATTTTGAAAAGGAGCAGTGCAAGCAATTATACCCACAGTGCATAAAGACTTTTACAGATATCATAGATGCTTATACTTTGTACTGTTTCTAAAGTGAGAATAAAGAGCCTTGAGATCTAAAAGAATGTCAAGGGATTTAAATATTTAGGGATGAGAGTCATTTGAAAAAACAAACAAAATAAACTTTGTCTTATAGGCTTTTGTAAGTGAACTGCACTTTTTTTTTTTTTTAACCTGTAGTATACCTCTGGTAGGATAACAAGTATGAAATGGCATGAATAATCAGCATAGTAGTTTCCTAGAAGTTGCCTGACAGAGTGAAAACTTTCTCTTTAATAGTATCGTTGGGTACTCAGGCACCAAATAACTAACCCTGGGGCCTTTGTAAAGTGTATATTCACATACTAAGTGAATTAATACTGATTGTTACTTGTTCATATGTTCTAGCAGATTTAGCAAGACAGAAGTGGAGGTGAGAAAATGGTAGCAGTCAGAAAAGGAAAAGATTGTAAACACTACAGAAAATTTGAGAGGATAATAAAATGTAGTTCTCCTTCCTCCTTTAAGTTACTTCTTATATAGCTGTGGTATAATCCTTATTGTCCAGTAATTTTCACCAAAGGTGTGAGTGACTAGGCCTGACTGATCTGAGGGAGAAGAAAAGTAATGATTTTTCCTTGAAACCAGGGCCCTGTCATCTGACTTTCCCAAGATTCAGAAATACTCTGACACCAGAAGATGAGAGCATAAGCAGAGAATGCTGTAGCAGGTTCTTAGTACTTTGGTTTTAATTGCTGTTTAGCAGCTTTTAATATAGCTAAACCACTTTAGTCCTTATAAACAATTGTTTGCCAATTACTAAATCATTTCTTTATGATGAGTTCCCAAAATTATTCCAAAGTTTAGAAAATATACACACATACAATATTAGAATATCTTTGAGCCTTTGCAGATAGAAACCGCTTAAGCCTCATTGAAAATGCAGTGCACAGGTGTGACCTTAAAGGAAAGTAAATTATTGTTTAAAATTAACTAATATTATGAACAATCAATATGTTCTTTTTAAAGGATTGCTCTCGTAGCAGTTACGGTTTAAGAAGAGACTGGAAAGTGTTTCTTTAACAGCCTAAGAGTTTGTGAAAGAAGTATCCTATCACACCCAAGAGGAAGGAAGCAGAAACTATTTCTGTAGACTGAAATTGAGTAAATATAGAAAAGTTTCTTACAAGTCCTAAAGAATGAAGTTCTTAGTACAATAAATAATGCAAGATATTTGGGTAATTTAAATACATTCTTCCCCCTTTGGGGACATGAGTATTAAGTACTAAGCATATATATTGTGTTGGGTTTTTTTCTTCCATCTATAATATGATATAGGCCTTATTAAAAGACTGCAGTCATTGCTTGTTGTAGGAATTGTTTATGTTCTACAACAACATGTGTATATGTATAAAACAACCCTTTTCCTGATTAAAAGAATAGTACATGGTAATTGCGGTTGTTTACAGTGTAAAATACACAGATCATTTTTAGATGGCTTGTATTGGATACACTATAATATTTTCTTAGAGTGCATAGTTAGCTCCCTCCTTTTTATTTTTGGCTGTGTCCTTCAGCCACCACCAGAGGTATCTTGATAATAAAGAATAGTTAAAAACAAACAAGTAGATAAACAAGAACAAAAACCTCTTTAAGCAGGTTGTGCTGTGCCTGGCTTCTGGTTTATAACATATGAGGTAGACTGAAGACCTATTTGAGATTTCTTTTAAAATCTGTGATATGAGTTCACTGAATCATTAGTCAGCCTGTTTCAACTAGGCAGCATATATTTTTTAATAGTTGTTGAATCCAGGAGCCAGGTTACTGAGGAATTTGTCGACTCCTTGACTAGACAGCTTTAAGAACAGGTAGTCTAGTAAAACAGGGCAGATACCACCTCTTCCCAGCATTTAATTTTTTTTCTGTTTGCAATTTCAATTCAGTTTCCAGATTCTGAATAATTTCATAAATTCCTCTGAGAAGAGTTGAAGTTATTTCATAATGAAGATAAGTTAAAGGTAGAAAAGGATTATCTAGCATTTGTCCTCCATAATGGACTTCTTGTAGCTTGATTTTTAATGCAGTTTAGTGAAAGTGACATTTGGTAACAGTTTTTGAGAAATAAGTTACTTTAAAGTGGTAAATATTAATATGCCCATTTTTTCTTTGTAAAGACTCTTTATTAACCACCAGTTATTAAATGATGGGCCATTTTTTTGGTATTACAGTAAAAAATATTTCTAAAGAATTAAGTTTATTTTGTACTTGGTAGTTTATTCTTTTGGTTAAGTTTACTAACAGTTACTGACTTTTTAGGAAAGTCTCTAGATTGTTTTTGGAAGTTAAAATGATAGGGACAACTTTGTAACTAAGAATTAGAGGGAACTGAGAGGACTGTTTTAATCATCATTGGATGATTCCATGAAGAAATTTATTCAGATTTAGATTTCCCTAAGGTGAAAAGAGAAGGGCAGACAACAAAAGAGGTCAGGCATTTGTGACACCTTGGATAATAAAAAGCTAAGCTTCTTTTAAAATATGCTGATGTCTTTCAAAAAAGACATTCTGTCATACCTTAATGCTTTGTTACTACTCCAGAACTGGGATTTAAATTTAAATTTTAAGATGTTATTGACTTACCTTGTTTACTTTAATGTAAGATTTTTGTTTTTATCCTAGTAAAATTAAAGGTTTACAGTGTCTTACAGTGCAGAGCCTTCTCATATGTTTGCATAACAAGGGCTGTGGTGATGTTCATAGATATTATTCCAGCTACTGCTATTCAATATAGCATAAATGAACATTATGCCAGAGGTCCTGTTTGATAGAAGGGAAAGCCAAAAAAGAGAGAGGGGAAGATATTCTTATCAGTTTAGTTAATGAACCAGCCTGTGAAACTTCAATTGCAAGCAATTTAGCCATACCTTTTTTTTTTTTTTAAAGTACTGAATAGGCTGCTTTTTTTCAATAAGTGAAAAAGCCCAAATTGCTATGCCTGCTCCAGGCATCTGTCCAGGAATTTTGAGGGTATCTGAGGTGTAGTGAAAGACTTGTTCTAGATAGCTAAATGGGAATGGTTGGTATTGAACAGGAAGGCAGCTATATATTTCAGTTTGTTTTCATCTGAAAACATGGATAGGCCTAGTGGCATTAGTACAGTTCTGGATAAGAACTTTTGATATTAAACTTGAAGTAAAGGAAAAGTTTCAAGAAAGATGTTTTTAAAAGTTGTGTGATAGTATTATGGCATAGATGAAAATTCGTGTGAAATTACTTTTGAAATTGGATAATTATTTACAGTAATAATCAGGGCTTAAATGGACAGAGAAACCAAATTGTCCATCCTGTTTTGATCATAATTATTTCATCTGTCAAATTAAAAAACAAGCTTTTAATCAGTTATAAATTATATTATTTGGAAAGTTTTTATTTATATTCAGCTTTTTCAGAAACTAGTAAGTTTTCTGATATTGGATATAAACACTGAAGGGAGTACAAGTATACGTAAATGCATAAAATATATATAAAAACTATGAGCAATGCCTTCTATGTCACAAGCCCAAAAAAAAAAAACTGAGCAAAAGAGTTGGGATCAAAGATATAAAGATCATGATACAAATTTTTTTACTTCTTGCACATTGTGATATTTCATGTGCAAAGTGGCACAGTTGTAAAAATGCATATTTCAGGAATTAACAAGCCAAGGGGGACATTTTAAGAATTTTATTATTCTTCCCCTTAGTTTTTTCAGTATGCTTCTCTTCAGAACAAACTCTTTCTGGTTAAGTCAGAATGAGCAAAAATGGTTATCAAACAAAATTGGGAGAAGGTGTTGGTAATTTTACTAGTTTTTTTACTTCTTTGAACTTCGGCATGTGTGCTATAATGTACCAGTTTAGATAGGTATGTACAAATATTTCAGCCTGGGATGCTTTGCTTTAACTATATCTTGATTTCTTAGCCTGACTTAGTGAGAGCTTATTTTAAGAATCTCCAGGTTATAAAATAGTGGAAATTTAACACTTAGGTGGGGGGCGACTACAGTTAATGTTAGATTTATATTTGAATTAAGTATATTAAAATTGTTTACATTTTAGGAACTAGAATGAAACATGAAAGGGGAGGAGGGTGAAGAGTATGGTAAAAAAAAATCTAGAGAAATTCAGTAAACTCTGTTAGAAACTAGACTTTTGAACAATTTTAAAGACTATAAAATTGTTTTTTTAAAAAAGCTAGTTATTTGCACTTTACCTGCTGGCTTTTCCATTTGGTAGATAACATTCTGAACTCCAGCAGAGTTTTATAATCCCCACGTGCTTAAATATACTAAATGTTCTTTTTCCATTAAGGTTAATGTTCGTGAAGAAATTGAAGAGTTTTTTCCAAGAATGTGGAAGATAAATCAAGATAAAAGAAGGCTAATGAAAAGTATTAAAGATCAGAAAATTAAAATTGAATGGGGGAAAAAATTGAACAGAAGATTGGTCAGATAGAAGCACTTGAATATTTTTTTAAGGCTATTTTGAATTGTTTGAATTGGGGAAGAATACACGAAGTATGAAAAATGAAAAACTCAATGAAGAATGAAGAGAAGTAGAAAGCAAGAGTGAAGTAGAATTAAAAGAATCTGGAAGAATGAATGGGTCCTAGGTTAAGTAAATGTATGGTTTATGTTCCAGTGTCTGTATGATCAAGTTGTAGATGAATTTGCATGATTACTTAGTTAATAGAGAATTGGTGATCTGGTTCAAGTAGGGAATTATTGAGGACAGTTAGCAGTATTAACGATGGGTTATTAATGAGCTGAAATTTTTTCTGGAGGGTGTTGCCTAACCATTTGTTTTTCAGGAGCAATCAATATAAATAATTACGGTACTTTAAATGTTAGGTGTTAGGCATCTACGTGACCAGTGCCATTTGTAATACTGTCTTCTTTGTTAGGAGTCTCGCTCTCAGTCAAAATCTCCAACGGGAACTCCTGCTCGTGTAAAATCGGAGAGCAGGTCAGGATCTCGTAGTCCATCAAGGGTTTCCAAACACTCTGAATCCCATTCTCGATCAAGATCAAAATCCAGGTAAGTGTGTTTAAAATAATACTTAAGGTATTCCTGGGTTTTTCATGACAAAGGAGTTCGGGGCTGCATTTTGTGTAGAAATTTCACCAAAAACTGAAAATCATGAAGTATAATCATTTTTCTCAGACTGGGCAGTTTAAAAATGAATAATAGGCCACCTGCAGTGACTCACACCTATAATCCTAGCACTTCGGGAGGGTGAGGCAGAAGGATCGCTTGAAGCCAGGAGTTCGAGACCAATCTGAGCAACATAGCGAGACCTAGTCTCTACAAAAAAATAATTAGCTAGGCATGGTGGCACACGCCTGTAGCCCTAGCTACTCTATAGAGGCTTTGCTTGAGCCCAGATGTTCAAGGCTGTAGTGAGCTATGATGGCACAGTGCACTGTGCTCCACCTCAATCAATGCATAAATAAATAAAAATATTCTAGATAAAGACTTAGATAAGAATCGTCTCTTGGCCCAGTTAATCTGTTGGATACTGGCTATTAATACAAATTATACATTGGTTGAGGCCAGGTGCGGTGGCTCACACTTGTAATCCTAGCACTCAGGGGAGGCCAAGGCAGGAGGATTGCTTAAGCTCAGGAGTTTGAGACCAGCCTAAGCAAGAGGGAGATCCCATCTCTACAAAAAATAGAAAAATTAGCTGGGCGTGGAGGTGAGCGCCTGTAGGAGGCTGAGGCAGGAGGATCACTTGAGCCTAGGAGTTTGACGTTGCAGTGAGCTACAGTGATGCCACTGTAGCACTACAGCTGGGGCAACAGAGCAAGACTCTGTTTCTTAAAAAATAAAAACAAAAAATAAATAAACAGTGATTGATTTAAATGTGCTTAGCATTTGAGACAATTAGTATTTGATTTTATGCCAACGATATTTGTATAACAAAAAGGCAGTTTTCTCCATGGGAGACGTGCGGGTAATTTAGTGCAAAAAGTTGTGGTGTGTGCTGGTTGGTTATCAGAGTGATTGAGAAGCATTTTTGAGATTCACATTCCAGCTGTATATTTTACCTGAAGATTCTGACTCTTATGTCCAGGGTGGAGCTCTGGTCAGATGTAATAGGGTAGGGTAGGGAGGGTCCCCAGGTGATACAGAGCCACATCACCACCACCGACAACAAAAACTCTAAACCGCTGCAAAGTTCACTCTATCAGGTGTCCCAGGTGTGCTGGGGCGGGATAAAAAGGTTAAAAACAACCTGGACAGTTAATTTGACAAGTCATTGTCATTTCTTGGGTAGAGACATAGAATTTATATCTTTGAAGAGAGTCTGCTTGCAAAGGGGCATGAGACAGAGGAATCAGTTAAAAGGCTGTACTTTTCTTGAGATCCACAGTCATGCCATTTTTTGTTGTATTCAGGATCTAACCCAGTGCCTGATTTACTAACCGCTCAATTTAATTAAATCCACATATGCAGAATAACACTGGGTAGAATTTGAGTGTAGAAATAGAAATGAGCATATTTTTACCTTAGAGCCAAAGCACCTGCTGCCCTCAGCCTAGAATTCTCTTCCCTCAGATAATCCTCATGCCATTTGATTGTCACCCAAGAACATAAAATGGCACTTTTTTTATTCCCTTACTCTTAATTTTTTTTCCATCATATTTGTCACTAATTTGTCACTTCAGGTAAAATATACGGCTGATTTAAATAAAAGGAAAGGTAGGGACTCTTGAAGAGTTTTGATGTCTCATTTTCATTACTATTTAAAAGTAACGGTTGACTTCAATGAAGGGTTTTCTTACTTTTTCTTTATTTTAAAAATTGGGGCTGGGCACAGTGGCTCATGCCTGTAATCCTAGCACTCTAGGAGGCAGAGGTGGGAGGATTGCTTGAGCTCAGGAGTTTGGGACCAGCCTGAGCAAGAGCAAGACTTCGTCTCTAGTAAAAATGGAAAAATTAGCCGGGCATCGGGGTGCACACCTGTAGTTCCAGCTCCTTGGGTCTAGCTACTTGGGTGGCTGAGGCAGGAGGATCCCTTGAGCCCAGGAGTTTGAGCTTGCAGTGAGCTGTGATGGCGCCACTGCACTCTAGCCCAGGTGACAGAGTGAGAATCTGTCTCAAAAAAAAATTCGGACTGCAAAGTAGTAGTTCTAAGGAAGATGGGGGCTATTAAGTCTCCCAGCTTTATTGTTCACCTTCTTTGTTTCATAAAATCTTCCCTCATTAGTTTTATTCTCTTCCCCCATATGATCTCTCTTTTAACTTTGTAGCCCTTAACATTTATAACATTTATAGAATGCCTTGTAGAAGTTATTTTGTATGACTGTCATCACTACTGGTCTGAGTTAAATTCAGTTAGGGGTGGATCAGATGAGTGGTAAATAAGAATGTGCTGGATTACCGGAGGCTGAGGCAAGATAACCAACTGCTTGAGCCTAGGAGTTTGAGGTTACAGAGAGCTACTGCACTCCATAGCAAAACCCTGTCTCTAAATAAATGGATGAACTGGAGAAGCAGTAGACAGGTGAGATGCTGCAGAAATCATCTGTAAATGAAGGCTAAAAAGTATCTATTAGATGAGATGGGCATTTAGGTTGTTGATGAAATAATTTAGCAGATATTAGATTACAGGCTAAAGAAAGATTAGAAAGGAAATGATACTTAGCAGTGAAGGAAATATAGAACTATATGAAGAAGATGCCAAGAGTCAAAAGGATTTTATTGTGGTAGTTGGTTTTTTGTTTCTCTTTTTAAAGAAGGTAGAGCCTTAATGTGTTTGTAATGTGTGGTGAAAAGGGTGAATGTAGAAGGGATTGACTGAGAACAGGGAGGAAGTAGTAGTGATACAAGAGAACAAGAGAAAGAATACCCTTTGCTCAGAAAAGAGGAGGAAGGAGCTGAGAATTAGGCAGGGATAGTGTATATATCTTTGGAAGAGGAAAGGGTGTTGGTTGCAGTATTTTTACCTAAATTTATTTCTCTCAAAGGTCAAGGTCAAGGAGGCATTCTCATAGACGTTACACTCGATCCAGATCCCACTCTCACTCTCATAGGAGACGGTCTCGAAGTAGGTCATATACACCAGAATACCGGCGGCGAAGGAGCCGAAGTCATTCTCCAATGTCTAACCGGAGAAGACATACAGGCAGCAGGGTATGTGCTTTATAAAAGTTAGTGAAAACTTGTTTTCTCTTTCCTATGTGTTTAGTCATAGTATAATATCTAGCTTTTATCAGAGCTTGGCCATTGTTTAGATGTGGTACTCCAGAAACCTCCTTAATAAACTGCTTTTTAGCTTTCAAAATGAAGAAAAGGAATGTCATAGACATATTAATACAGGAAATGCCACCATCTTAGTAAGCTTATGTGTTTTGTGACAGATAATGCACAGGGAATGTATTTTGTTTTCTTGACTTTTGAATAGTTAAAAAAGAGATGAAATTTGGAAAGAAATATGTGCCAAAAATTAAAATGAAAAGCATAAACTGAGTTGAGTTGAGACTATTGAGATATAAAATTTTACCAGGGGTGGGAGAGTGAGGAAATACTAAAAACTCTAGTGATAATAGCTAACACTTTTATTCAGTACACTTAATACTCTTAACATCTGTGAGGTATGTGTTACCGTGTTACGGATAAGGAGCTTGAGTCTTGGATGTGTGACATGGAGGGGTTTTTGGTTTTGTTTGCTTTGGTTTTTGCTTACTGGTAGAGCCCAGGTTTCAACCAGTAAAGTTCCTGTGCTTAACTGTTATTCTGCGCTGTTGGTTCTCCCACATGATACTGACTCACTTAACTGGTAGAGTATGTCATTATTCAATGATGTTTTGAAATCTGTACATTTCTTAAATCTGGATTGTGGAAACATTGAAAAGAATATCCTTGCTAAAGAATGAAAATGGAGGAGACGGAGTCTAAATCAGTAATGATAGATGAAGTCATATTAATTACAGATCTATAAGGAATATGAAACATTTGAATAAATTAGAAATATGGTATTAAACTGAGAATGAATTCTTAGGATACATTCTGAAAATTGCTGAGCTAGAGTGTTGGAACATTTTTATTCAGGCTATTGCCAGGAAGTATATTCCAAAGAAGGCCTGAGTGTACTATGAACTGTAAAATGTGGTTCATCTGCTTTAGTTCTCTTAAAATCTTATTTCCAAATGACTAGAAATGTAATATATTCTTTGTGTATTGGGTGGAGGTGTTCTAAATAAAATATTTCTGTTTTTTAATTTTGATTTTAATTTGGAGTTTTAATTAAATTTAAATGACGTGTTTATTCAATAGGCAAATCCAGATCCCAACACTTGTCTTGGCGTGTTTGGCCTCAGTTTGTATACAACAGAGAGAGATCTTCGTGAAGTATTTTCTCGATATGGACCATTGAGTGGTGTCAATGTGGTTTATGATCAGCGAACTGGGCGATCTCGAGGATTTGCTTTTGTGTATTTTGAGAGAATAGATGATTCGAAGGAGGTAAACTTGTTTTTATAATTTTCATTTTGCAAATTTTTTACATGCATGATTATAGTATTGAGTTACTATTAAAAGTTGACCAGTAGACTCCCATTTCTGTAAACATTATGTCCTCTCTAACTCTGACCTCATTCAAACTCTACCTCTTGATGTTAAAATTGGAGTGGCCACAGTTTCCACTTTTTTCAGCTTATGCTTTGTGGTTTAGATATATCCTGAGTGAAAGGCTTAGGTATAGCCATGTCAAGTGAGCTATATGTGTTTGAGTTCATGGAAAAAGTAAAGTGTTTAAATGTTCTCTTTTCAATAAGCCATATTGATGCTCCAAACAGATGATTAAATTGACTTTTGAAAATTAATTATAAGGCCAGGCACAGTGGCATGGGCCTATAATTTCAACACTTTGGGAGGCTGAGGCAGGAGGACGGTTTAAGACTGCCATGAGCTATGATCATGCCATGCCACTTCCAACCTGGGTGACAGAGCCAGACCCCATCTCTCCTCTTTTTTTTTCTTTTGTTTAGGTTTAATCTATTTAACTTTTGTGTATAATTAGCTTTCCGTGTATAGATACAGAGCTTTATTTTTCTATTCTCTAAATTTATTCATTTATCATCCTGTTCTATAATTGAAAAGTAATGTATGAAAAGAATTGATACTTTTTCTTGTTCACTTAGTGCCATTCTTAATTTGCCTAACAAAATGGTCCTAATCAATGTCAGTGATTTGAAATAGTGCCATTCTAATGTATTAGATATGGAATTATAAAGGAAACAGTAGGCTTGCTTTCTCTTTACTAAAAAAAGTTTGTAGTAATTGAGTTAGAAAATTGCATTTTAAGGAATTTGAAGCTCAGCATTAAAGTTTACCAGACCTTAATAAAATTGAAAAGTACTGGTATTACTTTTTTGTACCATTTTACCTGTGTTAGTTGGATATAGGTCATTATTGCTCAATGTTTCAAGATGCTTGAAAGCAACATAATCATAATAAAAATTGACCTATCTTTCAAAAATAATAGATGCTCTTGTCATCTGGTGGGTAGAAACCAGGGATGCTGCTAAATAGCCTACAATGCACAGAGGAGGGCCCCCCCAACATAGAATCAGCAGCCCCAAAATGTCAGTAGTGCTGAAGTTGAAAAATTCTGGGTAATTCTAATAAGATATTTCAGTTTGTAAATCAGTTATATAATAGGCAGGCTAATGTCTTGTCAGTATCATGACTTTATTAAGTTGTTATTTATATATGATTTGTTTATTCCTGTTCTCAAGAGATAAAGGTATAAATTTAGAGATAACAGGATATCTGACCTGAAGTGAAAGTTGCAAACTACAAGCAATAACACAATTTAATTTTTTTCATGTGAAACTTGTCTGTCTTGTCTATCTTATCCCTTGGTTTTCCCCTACTTGGTTTTCTGGATAAAATAAAAATGGCAAATTTACTTAGATTCCAAAGAATTTCTTGCAAATATTTTCATTTGCTGAAGTGGTTAAATTATCATTGCATTTATTGTTATTAGTGCCTAAGGGCAAAGTGATAGGAAATGTGAGCTCAGGTATAAAGACATAGGAGTTGTTGCCATATTTACAAGTTCCTTTATATTTGGAGTTCACTAGCTATGTTATCTAAGGCTGTGGTCCCCAACCCCAGGCCCGCCGACCAGTACCAAACTGGGCCACACAGCAGGAGATGAATGGGCAAAACACCTAGAAGCTTTGTCTGTATTTACAGCTATCCCCCATTAGCTCCGCCTCCTGTTAGGTCAGCAGCAGCATTAGATTCTCATAGGAGCTGGAACCCTACTGTAAACTGCACATGCAAGGGATCTAGGTTGCTCGCTTTTTAAGAGACTCTAATGCCTGATGATCTGAGGTGGAGCTGAGGTAGTGATGCTAGTGGTGGGGAGCAGCTTCAAATACAGATTATCATTAGCAGAGAGGTTTGACTGCACAATAAATGTAATGCACTTGAATCATCCTGAAACCGTCCCCGCCCACCCCCCCACTCCAGGTCCATGGAAAAATTGTCTTCCATGAAACTGGCCCCTTAGCCCAAATAGGTTGGGGACTGCTGATAAGGAATGGTTTGGCTAGTTTAGACTTGTCAGTTGAATTGTTGCCTCAGAGTAACACAGGCTTCCTTGAATTGTATGGTTTCTTCTGTATGGCTATGGCTGCCCCCAGTCTTTAGGCACAGGCCTTCTGAAGTGGTTTAGCTGAAGTGTCTGTACATTAGAAAAACCAAAACTAAATTGGTGTGTATATAGAGAAGATAAATATGTAAACTGCTTGCCCCTGTTGTTTGAAAAAGAAACACTTATTAGAGAATTTTGATTTTTGAAATTTCAGATAAAAAAATGTGTTAAGTTTGTTGCAGTTTTGGTTTTGCAGACACTTATTTATGGGATATAAATAATTCTTTTTTTTTTTTTAAGTTGAGGGTTTTTTTGTGAGGGATTTTTGCCAGAAGCAATCTCACAGGTGTTCTTTTGACAGATGAGACCAAAGGGACAAATCTCAATCTTCTAGAAGCATAGCCTCTTGTCAGAGTGTGTAGGTTTTAATTAAAACACAAGAACTAGCTCTTTGAGAAGGTGGGAGAGGAGGCCCACATCTGTAGTTCCAGCTACTTGGGAGGCTGAGGCAGCTTGAACGCTTGAGCCCAGTACTTCGAATCTAGCCTGAGCAACATGGTAAAACCGTGTCTCTTTAAAAAACAAAAAGGAAGAGGCTGGTCCGATGGTAGTGGGTTATCAGAACTTACTAACATCAGTGTCACTAAAGTTGGTATACAACCCTCAACTGCTAAATTTGACTGGCTTTAAAAAAAAAAAGGAAAACAAAGAGGAAAAAATAGCTCTTTGGGGGACTCTTAAGGTGAAATATTTGTGAATTATATTAAAATTGTATCCTTACTGGTTTCCTCTCAGTAAGAGGCTGAAAAGCATTACCATAATATGTGTTTGTATTTGTTGATATCATTTTTTTTTTGGCTGCTCACCAAGTCTTATCAGTATACTGGACTGTAAACTAAAAAACAAGAATGGAGGCAGGTTATAAGTAGAACCTATATAAAGCTTAGCTCACCCTTTTTAATGTTTTGAAGTCAAGTCTTTGTAAGTGAAATGGCCAGAGACTAGGAAATGTGAAATGGCAGCCTACCTGAGCAACCCTCAAAAAGTTTAGCTTGATAAGACTTCTCGTCCCCATTCTCCTTGTTGATCTCTTGGAGTGGATAGTGGGAAGTGAGCCAGAGTTGGAAAATTACTTGGAGGAAAGTTTATTAACTACACTTTGGGCTGAGTAAATTAAAATGTGTTCTGGACAGTGTTGAAGTCTAGAAATGTTTCTACAATCCCTTACACAAGTTACATTGCTGTTATTTTCAAAATTCAGAGTTTATTTAAATTACAGATACTTTATGCATAATTTTAAGTAATGATTACTTCAAGGCTAGTGAATTATGCATGATTTTTTGTGCCTGTTCTCCTTTATAGGCTATGGAAAGGGCAAATGGAATGGAGCTGGATGGTAGAAGAATTCGTGTGGATTATTCTATCACCAAGAGAGCACACACACCTACACCAGGCATCTACATGGGCCGACCAACTCAGTAAGATTTTTTTAAGTTTCCTAAGCTAAACTATGAAATTCACCAGAAATGTGTGCAAATGTTGATTAATCAGAAGATAAAATGGTTTTTTCGTGTAATTAGAGTTGAAAGTTATGTGTTCTTTGAGTCTTTATTTTTACATGTATATATATTTGAGCAGGAGAACTATCTAAAACTATCAAAGTATATTTCTGTCTCTTCTCCTGGTAGTGTACAAATAGAAAAAAATTTATTGAATACTAGAAAAATATTATATGCTATTTATATATATTCTCTTTCTGTTGTTATGTGACCTGGGAAGCCTCTGTGTATAGGCAGATTTTATTGATATTAGTGTTTGTTTTAAAAAAAAAAAAAAGCCACAGCTTTTAAAACGAGCAAAACATAAATAGGGCCTTTTATAATATTTTTAAATATACAACCAGAGGTATTTCTTGGGAGTGAAAGAAGGAGTGCAGTTGTCCTTCAGTCTTGGAGGGGGTGGTTCCAGGACCCCAATCCAAGAGTGCTGAAGTTCTGATATAAAATGGCTTAGTATTTGCACATGACCTATGCACATCCTCCCATATATTTTAAATCATCTCTATATTACTTATCATACCTAATACAATGTAAGTTTTTTTGTTTCTTGGGGGTTTTTTTGAGATAGGCTCTCACTCTGTCACCCAGGCTGGAGTACAGTGGTGTAATCATAGCTCACTGTAACCTCAAACTCCTGGGCTCAGGTGATCCTCCCACCTCAGCTTTCGAAGTGAACTTGGACTATAGGCGTGCGCCACCACATTTGGCTAATTTTTTTATTGTTTTGTAGAGATGGGGTCTTGGTCTGTTGCCCAAGCTGGGCAACACAGCAAAACTCCTGGGCTCAAGCAATCAATCCACCTTGGCCTCCCAAAGTGCTAGAATTACATACGTGAGCCGCTGCACCCGGCCTAGGCTTTTGTTTGATTTAAAATTTTGTTGGGGGAAATGTGGGTTTTGGGAAGGAGAGCCTACATAAAACTAAAGTGAAATTAGTGCTCCTATGGTTAGGAATTTGGAAAGTACCAAGAAAAAGGGGTTAGAGTTTAAAGACTTGAAATTGTTCTATGGGTTTCACTGCTGGACCTCAGTGTGAGATGGTAAATTCTCTTTGGGGTTCAAGGTTTATTGCCTTTCAGTTAGTTATAGGGATACACATCTTAGCGTTTTGACACTGCTTCCCAACACAGTGCTTCATTTCACCTCATTGAATAGTCTTGATAATGTGGGCAATGCTTTAATAGAAGAACAGTTTATAGTTTTGAGAGTTTTGTGGAAGCATTCTTGGTTGTGTATATAATGAATAAGAAGCCAAAGCAGAATCCCATGGGAGTCAATAAAATGAGATATGGAGGCAATTGGCATGAAAGAGTTGTTCTTTCTCCCTTCTCTCTCCTCCTTCCATTTTTATTAAGCTGTCAATTTATATTAAATTATTCTGGAAAATAATCATTCACACTAATGTAAAATTTTTACATTTTTCTGTAGTAGTGGTGGTGGTGGTGGTGGTGGAGGTGGAGGCGGAGGTGGAGGTGGCGGCAGACGTCGAGATTCTTACTATGATAGAGGATATGATCGTGGGTATGACAGATATGAAGACTATGATTACCGGTACAGGTAATGTTTTAACTTAAATTTTCTGTTCTAAATTAGATGATAGTGTTATTTGACACTTTTGCATTTGATATGTATGAATAAAAACATGGTTAAAATAGATTATATATGGATTATATATGATGCTTTGATAACAGGTTAACTATCTGTATTTGCCAAAATTTTGTTGTGCCATGTGCTTGATGTTCTAGTCTCACTGGCACACAGAACTTAATAGCTTTCGTATTGGATACATTATGATTTTAAGTGATAAGGAATTCTTACTTTCTTCTGCCTCAGTGAAGTGATTATGTGGTATGCTAAGTAATCTTTTATTTCTTACAGAAGAAGATCACCTTCTCCTTATTATAGTCGATACAGATCACGATCAAGATCTCGTTCCTACAGTCCAAGTATGTGAACTTTGCTTTTGTAGTGTTAAAAACCTCATTTCTAATTGATGGCTGATTTTAGAATATTAGGGTATATGGTGGCAGTTAGTAGTTGGAAAAATATTAGGCAAGTCAAACTATAATTGTCATCTTAATTTTTTTTTGCTCTTTCTCTTTCAGGACGCTATTGATAATGGAATGGTTGCAGTTGAGGACGTTTTTTTCTCTTTATTTTCTTTTTTCTCTCTTTTTTTTTTTGTGTGATTCTGGATTTCCCCACGCTTCTGATCCTTCCTACACCTTAAAAACAACCCTTAAAAAAAAAATCTGTGGTTTATTTAGCGTCTACACTTTTGTCAATTGTGTTGCTGTTTTCCACCACTTTTATTATACTCTTAGAGATGTAATTGTTGTCATTTTGGGTAGTTAAACATCTTGAGTAAAAATGGAACCCCAGTGTTATGCTTTGTAAGTGATTTTTCTTTGCTTTTACAGAAGATAAACTCCTACCTAATCACATGAGGAAAGAAATGATCTTTTAAAAGTTTCCTTTGTGTTAGATATTGTATTAGAAATCTACATTTATGATGAACTCCTTTTTTTAACTTTATTTTGGGGAAAATATTAATGGTAACACACAATGTAGTTCAGTCATGTCAGGTTCGTCTGGGGTGGCATGGAGCAGTCATATAGTTGGGTTTAGAAAGTTTGAAGCTATAGAAGAAAACACTTGAACATTTCTTTGGAAGAACAGAAGTTTTGAACCTTAAAAATTAAGTCATTTTTTAGAGATGAAAAGCTTGTGGACTCCTACAAAACATGTATTTGAAATACATCTGTTAAACCTTAAAAACTTAAAGTGTGATTTTTGTGTTAAACTTATTGAAGTTTAAGTATTCCCTTAATCAGTGAAGGACACCCCTTATTTATTACCTAGAGCAGTTGTATAATTTGCTGTTAGAAATTTTGGTATTGGGACAATGGTTAAGCAGGTTGTTGTATAGTATAGAGTCCTTAGAAGATACATGTGGGGAAATGTAGTCTTCTTTCAAATAAAAGTTAATTTCTTTGAAAATGGGATTGTCTTGTTATTGTAGTACAATGGAGAAATATAACTGGATTGATTTAAGAACGATTCTTCCTTTTCCCTACATTCCCCCCATACATATTTATATGAAAGTTTGCTCATCCTGAGTTTTCATTTCCTAATATTTATCTTTTTTTCAAATATTTTTTCTTAGACCTGAATGTTTATCCTTGTCTCTTCTTTGGTCTTTTGTTTTTCCCTTTTTTTTTTTTGTGGTGAACCAAGTTGTAAATATTGAGAGTATTCAGTACCAGCACCGTGCTGAAGGAAAGAGAAATAGGCTGTTCACATCTTCAAGAAACCTATATTCTAATAGGAAACACACTTAAATGACTGCAGTATAACATAGGGGGAGGATATTTAGGGTGTGACCTTTATAAAGGGGTATGAGGAGCAATAGAAATAAAATTAGATTATTATGATCTCTGATTACTTGGATCAGAAAATTTTGTTAATCTGTGGGATTGAAGTGCCTCAGGACATAGTTACTAAAAGCTAACTTTTCAAAAGACCTGTCATTTTTTAAAATTTTTTGTCAATAAACGATATGCAAAGAATAAAATTGGCAATCTTTTGTTGACCCCTAGAGGGTTTTTATTGTTAAATCATGTTATTAAAACGACTGGGGAGCCGGGTGCAGTGGCATGCATCTGTAGTCCCAACTACTTGGAAAGCTGAGGGAGGAAGAAGATTTGAAGCCAAGAGTTTGAGGCTGCAGTGTGCTCTGATCATGCCTGTGAATAGCCACTGCACTAAAGCCTGGGTAACATAGGGAGATCTTGGCTCTTAAAATGTAGTAATAATGGTAAAATATAATAAAAAATAAAACGACAAGGAACCATAGCCCTAACTGGAACATTAATCTTACAGGAGTCCTTTAAAAACTTAAGCAGGATATCATCAGCAAAGTGAAAACAGCCACAGTCAAGACATTTAGATGTTACATATGTGGTATGGAGAAAAAGGAGGGAAGGAGAATAAAGGAGTAAGAGGGAGAATACAAGTTTAAATAGGGTAGTTTTCAAAGGCCTTGCTGAGAACGTGAAAGGTGAGTAAAGATCTGAGGGTGAGAGCTATCTGTAGATACCTGGGGGAAGAAAATGTTACATATAGGGAACAGCAAGTATAAAGGCCTTATGCTAGTAGCATGCCTGGAATGTTGGATGAGAAGAAAAGACGCAGGAAAGGACAAAGGTAATAACCACAGGGTTCAGGGGTGCTGGGGAGAGGAGGGAGCATGGGATGAGAGGTGTGATTTCAACAATCAAGAGGTAAGTTCTTCTATAAAAATGAAAACTGTTTAGAAGTAGTGGTGCATGGATATGATGTTATGTACATACCATTGATAACTATTAAGCTTAAAGACTAGATATGTTAGATTGCATGAATGCTTGAAATAATAAAAGTTTCAGTAATTCTGGGCCTCTTCATTTTTTCTGTTAAGTATAGTATTAAAATCTAAGTTAATTTTTCCAACTTAATGAGGGGTAAGAAAAACTTTCTTTTGTTTCTCTAACTCCTTACAGCAATGGTTCATTCTTAATCTTATTTGGATCATGGAGCGCTTAAAAATCTGAAAAAAACTGCAGTCTGTCTTAGAAAAAATGCGCAGATAAAACACTTGCATAAAAGTGTTTTTTTAATTATGTATCGTGTGTGGAATAGATCTGTAAGAACCTTCTAACAGTGGTTAAGCCTGTGGAGTAGCAGTTTGGGAAGAGGAATTGAGAGGAACTTTCAGAAAACAGATTAAGACGATTTTACCTACAAATTCACAGACATCATGCCTACTTCTCTTAGGTTAAAAGCTCCTGTCATAAAAATTGACATTCCCCATAGATTTAAGAAGTAATTATTTTCTCCCCTTGCTGGCTGCGGGTTTTTTTGTTTTGTGGTTTTTAAATTTTTTTTTTTTTTTTTTAAGAGACAAGTTCTCACTATGTTGCCTAACCTGGAGTGCAGTGGCTATTTACAGGCCTCGATCATGGCACACTTCAGCCTCTCAGGTAGCTGGGACCGCAGGCATGCGCCACTGCGCCTGGCCCTTGCTGGTTGCTTTTTATGATATTGTTTATCAGTCTTAGAACATTTTGAATTTCATAGCAGCTTGAGAACGATTAAGCACAAATACATATTGCTTTGTTATGATGGCAATTAAAAGTCCAGCATTTGTAATGTAATATATAGGTTTATTTATTAGTTTGAATTATGCCTACCCCAGATGTCAAACTTAATGGTTTGGGTTAATTTTGAATGTGTGAATTTTGTTTTTCTGTCCGGAGTAATTTGAAATTAAATGAATCAAATGGTCAAAATCAGTGCAGTTTTGTATTCTACAAAGCAATTCAGATATTAATTGACTTTAAAGTCAGGTGAAAAATATACCATCAATAGGAGTAATGAATTCAGAAAACAAGAAAGGTAGCTGGGTGTGGTGGTGTATGTGTATTTCCAGCTAATTGGGAGGCTGAGGTAGGAGGATTGCTTGAGCCCAGGAGTTGGAGGTTGCAGTGCGCTCCCTGGGCAGCAGAGTGAGACCTTGTCTCAAAAAAAAAAAGAGAAAACGAGAAAAGTCTAAGTAGTTTCCACAAATCAAACACTCAAATGGAAGAAAAGGCTTTGCCAACTTACAGTCCCACCAGCAATATATGAGAGAGGGAGGTCTTTTTTTGGTAAACAAAAGATGTTGAAATTTTACTGAAGGAAAACAAGTTTACATGCTCTGAATTATTTACAACACAAAGTTATTTCAAAATGACTATCCTACTCTCCCCTCAGATGGGAGAACATGAACACACGGGTAATTGAGGCACCAGTTTTAGAATACAGAGTATGGCTCCAATCACTAATTAGGGAAAATTAAAAGTACATACAGAGGCAGAAAAGGGGAGTTAGTGCTTATTTAGTATAGTTTTAGTTGGCAAATGAGAAAGTTCTAGAGATGGGTTGGTGGTAACCCTTACAACAACAATGTAAATGTACTTAATACCACGGAACTAACAAATGGTTAAAATGGTAGATTATGTGTATATTTTACTACGACATTTTTGTAAAAGTATGTATAGCAAAAAACCTAAGTAGAGATCCACATTTATCTAGGTGCTTTGTAACTGTTTCTGGTGTACCCTGCAATTTGAAAGTTGCAAAATGATTGGGTAACCAGTGGAGGTAACTTACTTGCCTTGTGATTGCTGCATCCTTAGTGCCTAGAACAATGCCTGGCATGGATTAAGTGTCCAATAAATATTTGCGTAAATGAGTGAGTGAATTAATGAGGATAGTGTCATGGGAGAAGTGATTGGTAGGGCCCATTAACTAAATTCCCAATCAGAAAGTTTCATCAAATTAATTAGGATAGTAATTAATAGTAATTTAAAGAGCTAAAGTATAAACAGTGGGTCTACAAGGGGTCTAGGCTGAAAATACGTTCAATCACGATGACCCTAAAAAGTGCTAAAAATCATAAATAATCTGTTTAACAGGGGAAGAAAAATGGCAATATAATTATCATAAAAGTGTTGGTGCTTGAGTCACCTTGAAAATTCATTTATATGGAACACTGGGATCGCTGATAATGTCAGATAAGTGAAGCATTCTGTTTTATATTCACAAGAAGATCAAGTGCAGAGAGGTCACAATGGAAAATGTTCTTTTTTTGAAACTTTTTAAAGGGGACATGAATTTATATTCAAGTACTGTATAACTTCAAAGTTTATTAATGGTATGTTAATATTCATTATTTTCACTAACTTCTAACTGAAATTTAGCAGTTTCTTTAATGAATGTAGGCTGAAATTCAAACCTGTCTTTGTAAAGGCATACACATACATATACACATATTCGTAATTAAACTTATAAAATTTAAAATTATTTGTATGCTCTGGTTTCTTATAAGATTAAGTAGAATTTACCCAATTTTTTAATACCATAAATTTAATAAGTGCAAGTTTCAAATGAAGAAAACTAAAACTGTTTGTTGTACGCATGGATCCTGAATTTTTATTACTGAATGGGAAAACCTAGCACTATAAATATTTCAGACTTTACCCCAAATTTATATATACTGTACATATAATGGAGTTCCCAGTGAGAATGCTACACCCATCAGGGTGTCTTAAAATCAAGTAAACAAAGTTAGAAAACTATGTTAGGGCCGGGCACGGTGGCTCATGCCTGTAATCCTAGCACTTTGGCAGGCTGAGGCGGAAGGATTTCTTAAATCCAGGAGTTTGAGACCAGCCTGGCAGCATGAGGAGACCCCATCTCTACAAAAAATAAGAAAAATTAGCCGGGCGTGGTGGCATGTGCCTGTCGTCCCAGCCACTCAGGAGGCAGAGGCAGGAGGATCACTTGAGCCCAGGAGTTTGAGGATGCAGTGAGCTCTGATGACACCACTGCACTCTAGCCCCAGGCAACAGAATGAGACGCTGTCTCAAAAAAAGAAAACTTTTAGTCCACATTCGGCATATTCACTTAGGAAAAAAAGATACAGGACAGGAGGCAGCATGCAGTAGGGCAGTGCCAGGCATTCCACAGGAGTCCTTGTAGCAGTCCACGCAGCAAAACAACTTAGGTACAAGGAGATGAGATCCACATCATGCAAGTGCAGGAGCCACCTGGCTGTAAAAGTTGTATCCCCCTGTACCCATAGGCATATCTTTTACGGTTCCTGGGAGAGAAGACATGCCTATTACGGCACTGCACTCAGAAGCTTCAAAGTGTGGTGTCTCCCTTAGATACTTCTACTTTCTCCCCTTCCAGATGCAGTTTTCCAGTCGAATCATTTTTACCACAAGCAATGTAACAGTTGTCATACTGTCTTTATCAGTGTGCCAGAGAAATTTAATGAAAGGCCAAATTCTCAGGCAGAAGGGGAAAGGTTTTGTTCACCATTTATAATAATCCCTACAGCCAAGCGTGGTGGCTCACTCTGTAATCCCAGTAGTTTGGAAGGCCGGAGCGGAAGGATCACTTGAAACCAGGTGTTCGAGTCCAACCTGGGCAAAGTAATGAGACCCTGTCTCTACAAAAAATTTAAAAATTAGCTGGGCATGGTGGCACAGGCCTGTAGTCCTAGCTAATCGGGAGGCTGAGGCAGAAGAATCCGTGAGCCCAGAAATTTGAAGTTACAGTGAGCTATGATCAGGCCACTGTACTTCCAGCCTGGGCCAGAGAGCAAGACCTTGTCTCTTAAAAAAAAAAAAAAAAAAAAAAAAATCCCTATGAGACTTGGGGTTGGGGTGTGGGAGTTGGATGAAATTGTTTCAAAGATCACATGGAAGAATATACATAGGAATGAATAAATAATCAGAGGAATAGCATCCAGAGTGGATCCAAGTACCTATGAAAACAACGATAGCATTTCGTTTTGGTGGGAAAAGACAAATAAATAAAAGATGATGGTATTATACAATTGGCTCTTTGTAACAACAGATTTAGACTGTTGCCTCATACAATACCACAACAATATAAATTATAGGTGGGTTAAATACCTAAATGTAAAAAAGCTATAAATCACCATTTGGTAACCATGATAATCATAGCTGATAAAGGCAAAGCTCTGATGGGTACTGAAACTAGTAGGTAAAAGTCTTAGGAATAAAAAGAAATTTACAGTCTGAAAATATCTATTCACAAGATACTTATTAATTCCAAATGGGGAAACTGTAATTTTACACTGGAGAGACCTGGCAGATAACCCTGTGATCAAAATTAACATCATCAGTAATAGGACTAAATGGACATCACGTGCTTCCTGATATGATGCGCTATGGACATCTCTTCTGTGATATTCTACAAAAAAAACATCAAGACTAGCCTGGGCAACAGAGGGAGACCCTGTCTCTACAAAAAGAAAAAAAAATTAGCTGGGCATGGTGGCACGCATCTGTACTTCCAGCTACTTGAGAGGCTGAGGCAGGAGGATGGCTTGAGCCCAGGAGTTCCAGGTTGCTGTGAGCTATGATTACGCCACTGCACTCTACCCGGTCAAGAGAGCGAGACCCTGTCTAAAAAACAAAACAAAACAAAAACTGTATAACGACTATAATCATAGGAAAAATCAGATATCTCCCAATTGAGAAGGATTCTATAAAATAATTGACCTGTGAGCTTTAAAATTTTCAATATTATCAAAGACAAAGATTGAGGAACATTCCAGATTAAAGGAGACTAAAAAGACATGAAAACTGAATACTAGCCATGATCTGGTGTTTGTTTGTTTGTTTTTAATTCTTTTTAACATATGATTTTAAAATGGTTTCATTGGCTGGGCACAGTGGTTCCCACCTATAATCCCAGCACTTTGGGACACCGAGCAATAGGAGTTCAAGACCAGCTTGGGCAACATAGTGAGACCTCATCTCTATAAAAAATTTTTAAAAAGAAAAAAATAAAATGGTTTCACTGTTTTCAATCATAGGGAATCACACCATCATTTATTAACCACTCCTCTATCCCTCTCTTTAAAATTAGCTTTATTGAGGTATAGTTTATATACATAAAATTTGCCATTTTTAAGTATAATATTGTAATGTATTTTGATTAAATGTATACAGTCAGGGTTTACATTAATTTTTAATGTACTTTGACAATTACGGACAGCAGAAATCTTTTCATATCAATTATTCTTAGACTTTCTTTTGTACCTAGCATATTTGAGTTAATTCTGTGAATTGACTTTCAAGACAGGATGAACTGGTGTGAAAAAAATGTTAAATTCTATTTGAAGTTAACTAAATTAAGCCGTCCATAAACAAAGGGTTACTCTACTTTTAGGTGACAGAGATGTGTCATAAGAAAAAAAGGTGCTAACCAAAATTATATTTGGTGAAACAATTTTCATTCTATGGTCGTTAGTCTGTAGAGATTTAGTAAAGGTCCTACAATTTCCACAGTAAAATATAATTAGCAGCGAGGTGGCATGTACCTGCAGTCCCAGCTACTTCAGAGGCTGAAACAGGAGGATCTCTTGAGCCCAGAAGTTTGCACCCAGCCTGGGTAACATAGTAAGACCTTATCTCTTAAAAAAAATACAATTAGAGTTAATTTTGAGGTGTGTGAAGATTGTCAAAAGGTATTTATTGTATTAAAAACAGGAAGCTAACATATTTTTAAAACTATTACTACAAAAAATAAAGGACTTTCTGGCTAAAAGTCAGTTGATGAGAAAATTCAATTAACATTCCAACAAATGCTCAAAACATTGCCTATCTCCCTCCTTCCTCTTCCCTCCTCCCTCCTCTCTCCTCCCTCTCCTCTCCTCCCCCTCCCTCCCCTCCTCCCTCTCCCTCCTCCCCTCTCCTCCTCTCCCTCCCCTCCTCCTTCCTCTCCCTCTCCTCTCCCCTCTCCCTCTCCCTCCCCCCTCTCCCTCTCCCTTCCCTCTCCCTCTCCCTCTCCCTCCCCCTCTCCCTTCCCCTCTCCCTCTCCTTCCCCCCTCCCTCCCCCTCTCCCTCTCCTCCTTTTTTGTTTGGAAACAGAGTCTCATTTGTTGGCCAGACTGGTTATTCACAGGCGCCATCATGTGTACTACAGCCTAGAACTCCTGGGCTCCTGCTATCCTCCTGCCTCAGCCTCCCAAGTAGCTAGGACTCTTAAAAGTCTGCTAAATCTTAACATGAATTTTCATAAAATAGGCTTAAATTTGAATTAAATTTATGTTGATAGTATGTAGTACTCCACATCTAAATTGGACATTTAGATTTAGAATTACAAGTCATCTCTTGAGCAACAGAACAATAATACATTTAAAAACCTAATTGGCTGATGAAGAACCTAATTGATCCATGAAGATAGGTTTAAATCTTAGGATATCTCCAAAGACATATATTTATTTTACTTAATAATTGCCAAACCAGTATGAAAAGGGTGTTCTTAAATTTAAACAGCCACTTCTAGGAATACACCGTAGGTATACATGAACATGAGCACAATTATTCATGTCTAAAATTCATTATTAAGGCAAATTAAATGTCCATCAAAAGGACACTGGTAGAATATGTTATGGCAATCCATTCAATGTAATACTGTTTAGTCATTTAAAAATGAAAAAGACAAGCATTTTTTAAATAGGGCAATCTATATGTACTGATATAAAATTGTGTCCAAGATAAACTGAAAAAATGAAAAGTAATCAAAGTGTAGAACAATATGTATACTGTGCTGCCATTTGTGAATTTGTGTGTGGTGTGTATGTGTATACACATATAAAGGAGATATATACATATTTGCTGTAAATGCTTTGGAAATATAAAATGGACATGGTAGTTACCTCTGGGGAGGGGAATTAGTTGATTAGGGGTTACATATTGAAAGGAGATTTAATTTTCATGGTACATTCTTTAGTACTGTTTGAATTTTTTAAACCATGTGTATTTATTACTTATTTAAAAGAATTTAAACAAATTGTGATTTTTTATTTCCAATTTTAACTTTTAAATACGGAGTTGTACGTATGTTTCATCTGATTCAATGAAAAATGATTGTCAAATCAATATATATTAAAAAAAAACCTGAAATTTTTGGAGAAAATTTTAAGAAAGAGAGAGGGAGAGAAACTCTTACCTGAAGAACCTCTTAGTTGCCATTCTTAAACTCATACAATCCTTTAACATTGATCACTTGCATAAATAGTCCATAAATACTTAGTCAATCCTTTATGCTGACTTTTTAAAAAAAATTTTTTACCATTTAGCTATCTTAGGGTTGAGTGATGTCTTAAGATTATCTAATCCAACTTTTCATCTAATGATTGAATCCCCTCCAGCACAAGATATTCCTTAGAGTAGCTAGTTTACTTCAAGGACATGGGTCTTAACCTAGGGTCCATGGCTAGGGAATAATGTATGAACTTTAGGGAGACCATAATTCCTTGAATATATATTCAGAACTTGATGTGCTTGTATTTGTGTGTATTTTTCTAAGGAGAGAGTTAAGTGCTCTCATAAGATTCTAAAAGGTTTCCTAACCCTCCTAAAACAAAGAACCATGGCCTTTCAGGCTAACAGAATTGAAGTTATGTTTTGTTTAAAAATCACATATGAGATAGAGTAAGTGAGTAGAAACTTTGATGATATTGGGGAGCCCATAATTTTCACTGTGAGAAGAGGAATACAGAAATGTGGAATAAGGCAAGGGAAGATCCCTGTTGTGTTAGTTTTTATCAATGTTGCCCTCAATAAAGATAGAAAGTTTAAACAGACCAATTTCTAGAAGAAATATAAATTTATTAAAGAACTAATGCAGTACTAAGTACCAGGCCCAGATGATTTCAAAGGGCAATTCTACCAAGACTTCAAAAACCAAAGAATCAGTGGAGCACAGTGGCTCATGCCTGCAATCCTAGCACTTTGGGAGGCTGAGGCAGGAGGATCGCTTGAGGCTAGAAGTTTGAGTTTGCAGTGAGCTATGACGGTGTCACTGCACTCTAGCCCAGGCAACAGAGCCAGACCCTGTCTCAAAACAAACAAACAAACAAACAAAGAATCCCAGTGTTATCCAAATTGTTTCAGAGAATAAAAAAGAAAGAAAATCCTGAATTGTTTTGTGAAGCAAGTTTAACTTTGATATCTAAACCTAATAAAGACAGCACAAAAAAGAAAACTACAGACAAATTTCACTTATGAATGTCAATGCAAAAATTCTGAATGAAATATTAGCAAGTGGAATATGACAACATATTAAGAACAAATACACCAGAGGGATTTGTCACAGAGATTTAAGGATGGTTTAATATTAGGAAATCCATTAATATAATTCACCATGTTAGCAGACTAAGGAAGGAGAAAACCATATGATTATTTTCACACCTGTTTAAAAGGCTATTTACAAAATTCAATACCTATACCTAATTTTTTAAAAAGACTGACCAGATGCTGTGGCTCATGCCTGTAATGCCCACACTTTGGGAGGCCGAGGCAGGAGGACCACTTGAGTCCAGGAGTTCAAAACCAGCCTGAACAACGTAGTGAGACCCATTGCTACAAAAAAATGTAAAAAGAAAAATAGATTAGCTGGGCATGGTGGCACTCGCCTGTAGTCCTAGCTACTTGGAGGCTCAGGAAGGAGTATCACTTAGGCCCAGAAGGTCGAGGTTGCAGTGAGCTATGGTCGTACCACTGCACTCCAGCCTGGATGACAGAGTGAGACCCTGTCTCAAAAAAACAAAAAACAAAACAAAACAAAAAAACTTAAAAAAATACAAATATGAATTGATTGATACTTTCTTAAGATGATTGTACATACACAAACTACAGTCTTAAAGCCAGCATCTTAGTTAGTGGGGAAACATTTGAGACAAAGGCAAGATGTCACTATCTCCATTACTACTTAACATTGTATTGGAGGTATTAACCAATGCAGTTAGGCAAGAGAAAACAATTGGAGGCATACAGAACTGGAAAGATGAAGTAAAAATATATTTGCAGGTGATATGAAAGTATATCCAGAAAACTAAAAAGCATCATAAAACTAACAAAACAATAAAGTATACAGTAAGATAACAAGACATAAAATCATGTAAAAGACAGTTGCCGTCAAATACACAAACACACTCAGAAAATATAATGGAAAAGAAAAATCAATTTACAATAGCAACAGTAAAGATTAAATATGTAGGAATACTTACGAGAACTTGAAAATCTATTTGAAAGACACTGAAGTAGGAAGACATACTTTATTCTTGGATAGAACATCAGAAAGATGACAACTCTTCCCAAATTAATATGTAAATTCAACACAACCCTCCCATTCTAGCAAGTTTTTTAAATTAACAAACTTTATTTTTTAGAGCAGTTTTGGTTCATAGCAAAGTTGAGCAGAAGGTTCAGAGAGTTTCCATTTGCCCCATGTCCAAGTTTTTTTTTCTTTTTTTTCTGGAGATAGAGAATATAATTCTAAAGTTTATATGCAAAACTAAACCTGAAAAAAAAAAGTGATGCTAGATGGGGTTATATTTTGGGGTGATGAAAATGTTCTGGAACTAAATAGTGAGTGGCAATGGTTGCACAATATTGTGAATGTACTAAATTGTACACCTGAATATGGTCAAAATGATGAATTTTTTTTAAAAAAAGCAATGTTAGCATTTTAAAGACTGGTGTCTGGGGACAAAAGGCCACTCACCCCTCCTCATTTATAAGTGAGGTTTTTTAAAAGAATTCTGCTACAATTATAACTCTCTAAATGGAAATGTAATTATCCTTTCACATATTCTGTATTTCTCCACAGCAGAATCAACCTAATTATGATATATATCTCCATGTTTGCTGTGATAAAAGTTCTCCAGACATTATTTATTTATTTAAGCCTGCAGTAGGGAGTGTAACAGACAATATTTAAATACTAAATGGCAAAAACTAAGCTGTAAAGAAAGTCATCCTTGGTAACATTTTCCAGCTTCAGGAAAATCAGTAAAGTTTTAGAGCTGGAAAGTTTTAACGATCACAGTCCAGCCTAATCATTTTCCAGACAGATAAAGTGTGTGACATCCTTTAGGTGAACCTGATTGGTTTGGTCATGAGTAGATAAGAATACCCTACCTGTGGGAATATGACAGTGGGCTGATATTATAATAATTTCTATTTACTGCTTTAATACACTGATTAACATTTATCTATTTTTTTCTCTATCCAGTTGCCCAGGAACATAAGGAGTACAAAACGAGCTTCAACCTATGTAAGGGTGAAGAGGGAAAAAATGAAAGGATCCACTCTGCACTAACGACCACTACTCTGGAAAGAGATTGAGGAGTTATGTATAGCTGCATTTAAACAGCAGCCTGAAACATGGCTCCAAAAATCTGAAACCTACCACCCTGGGTGCCACTCAAAAATTACTAAAATAAGACAGAAAACAGGGTCAGGCGTGGTGGTTCACTCCTGTAATCCTAGCACTCTGGGAGGCTGAGGCAGGAGGATCACTTGAGCCCAGGAGTTTGAGGTTGCAGTGAGCTATGATGACACCACTGCACTCTAGCCAGGGTGACAGAGGGAGACTCTGCCTCCAAAGGAAAAAAAAAAAAAAGGACAGAAAGAAAGAAAGAAAAAAAGACAGAAAACAAAGGTTTTACTTTCATTATCCTGAATCCATGCCCCGATGTTGAATATTGCTCTAAAAACAACACACAGAAGACAAAAATCTGGAAAAAGGCAACAAAAGATCAAAGGCATCCATTAGTGAGTATGTTAAAAGACTAGATCTGATTCTCAGACCAGGACAGGGAAATCTAAAAAGTTGATATAAGACAATATGTCATTGAGGTTCAAAAATTGCTGAAAGGAATGGGAGGGATGAGTGTTAACTTGTTCACCAAATGCTGGCGTTTAGAATTAGTAAGTATGCTTTCCATCTTGATGAGTTTGGAGGGGGGAAAAGTCCTTAGAATGGTAGATAGTGAGCTTCCCGTGGCCCCTCACAGCCAATTCCTCTAGGACATGATTAACCAAGAAACCTCTGGTTGGCGGGGTTTGGTGGCCCAAGCCTGTAATCCTAGCACTCTGGGAGGCTGAGGCAGAAGATCGCTTGAAGTCAGGAGTTCAAGACCAGCTCGAGCAAGAGTGAGACCCCATCTCTACAAAAAAATAGACAACTTAGCCGGGCGTTGTGGTGCGTGCCTGTGGTCCCAGCTACTGGGGGCGGGGGGCTGAGGCAGGAGGATCGCTTGAGCCCAGGAGCTGAGGTTGCAGTGAGCTATGATGACTCCACTGCACTCTACCCAGGGCCCACTGCACTCTACCCAGGGCGACAGAGTGAGACTCTTTCTTAACCAAAAAAAAAAAAAAAGAGGAAACCTTTCTGGGCACAAATATTTGTTGAATAAATAAGTAAACATTATTTCACCAAATGTTTCTTAATGACACTTAGAGAATTGCAGATTTGAAACAAAGCCAGTTCAAATTATACCCAATACATTGAAGTCTTTACAGGAAAATGCATCTGCTATATTCACCATTTTCAGAATGTAGGGATTGCATGATTCTTTTTTGTTAGCTAACCACACAATGAAACTTTCTGCATTACATTTTGGATAGTGCTAACTATTTGATATTGCCCATCGTGAAATAAGAAATGTAGAAATGAAAGATCCCAGTCTGGCACAGTGGCACATGCCTACGGTCTGAGGTGGGAGGACCTCTTGAGCCTGGGCAACGTACCCAAGACCCCATCCCAAAAAAGATAGAAACAAACAAATACAGGGATCCCATAAAAACCAAAGAATGTATTTAACTATCTGAAATTATAGCTATTTTAAAATAGAAAGTGAAATAAATTTGCTGTAACTTCCTAGAATTCTGTTTGATAGTTAAATGAGATTCTCTGCAATTTTACTTTTTAACCTGAGAATTACACTGTTCAAGGAGTTTAGATTGCAGACTGGTTCTTCTACAGGCCAATGTTGACATCTTCTCTTCAAATAGGACATCATAAAATCCTCATATTTACTCAGTATATTTTGCTAAATGTGACAAAAATCATCCATAGTAAACCTCAAAAGAGTTTTCTTTAAATTTAGTTCTGCTCTCTAATTTCTTAAAAGGTAGTTTGTATATGAAGTAATAAAAGTTCATGATGCTCTATCTGACAAGAATGTACTGATACTGAATTATGACCAAAGACTTTTCATCACTCTTAGAAAATTGAAACCATAAAGCTTCAAGATATTTTGATTCAGAAAAACTGGTCTATACTCTCAATCCCAAAGTAACAGTTTTAGGGAGTGGGGTGGAGTACGTATTTGCACAAAAAAACTCAGCATTTGTATGTTCAACAACTTTTACTGAGGACTTGCTACAGAAAAGTCTGAATGTTAGACAGTATCATGCATTTATTTGACAAATATTTATTGAGTATATATTATGTACCAAGCACAATTTAAGGTATTGGAAAATTAGCAGTGAACAACATAGACCAAAAAAACCCCTGCCCTCGTGGAGTTTACTTACATACACAGATAAATCAGACCTTGCTAATCAGTTTGGACTCTAATAGAGAAGGTAAGTATGAAAATTTTTAAAATATGATAAGTGTTTTGTAATAAACAAAGTGCTATGTCAAATTCACATTTTAAAATTCTGAAATCAGAGGAGGGAGAGATTATTTCTAGTTGCAAGGATCAGGGAAGACTTCATGGAAAATAATGACTCAGTAGAGCAGCCTACAAATGTAGTCTCAACTATGGAATACTTGATACATAATTATTTTTAGTCTACTTCATTATTATATCACAAAATAAAAAGAACAAAGAAAAAGATGGAGCGTTTAAAATTTGAAGTACGTAATATGCCCACATTTGAATGTGTTATGTGTATGAAAGATTTTCAACATGGAAAACATAACAGCTCAGGAATTAAAAGGACAAACCCAAGTTTGGTTGTTTTTCTTGTTTTCAAATAATTATCAGCTCTGATTTAGACCACAACGACTTTTCTCATTAAAAATATATTTAAAATTTTGAAGTGGAATAAAAGTTTTATAAAATAAAAATCTCTTATCCTATATTTATATTATTAATAACTCCAAAGTAGCAGGGCCAGATTAAATGGCTTTTATTTTTGTAAGCACTTGAAGCTATAAACTAAATAAGCTAAATAAGCTTTTCTACCAAGTTATTGTCTGGGCTCTTTGTTTACCTTCACAAAACAAAATTCGTGTTAACGAAATTTCCTTTTAATTTGCCTAGACTCTGAAAATTTTAGTCTCTGTAAAAATTTGAAATATCGTAAGTAAAACCACCAGCTAGATCTTTCAATAAATTCCAATGAACTGAATTTTTTTCCCTTTACATTCTTTTGAATAAGTGGGAAAGAAATGGCTCCTAAATCACTCAGCTCGCTCCATCAAGCTTCTCTCTCCATCATTTTATGAGAATAAATTTAACACATAAAATGCATGGGGATACTCATAATCACAGAGTTTTAAAGTCCGATTCCTATAATTGTACTTATTTCAAATATTTTAAAAAAGATTTATCTGCAGTATCTTTTTTTCCCCCCTCTCTCTCAGAGCCCTGCTATTCCCATTATTTTTGTTAGTATTTTAAATGCACCACTGCTAAAGCTATTTTGCAAGAAGGAACAACTATGTTGAAGTTCTTTAATACTATGGAAAAATTCCTCTTTCTTAAATGTTGCTCAAATGAACATTTCAACTCTGAAGAGGAAAAGTCCAAGCCAGGCATAGTCACTGCATCATAAATTAAAATCTTATCTGTCTTTTTTCTAAGCAATTCTTGTAGAATATTTCAAGAAACCATCAGGAATAGAAGTAAATATAGATATTTGAACTGAGCACTTTAAATTCTTTAAGTCCAATATATATGGTCTAAATTTAATGATATTTTGTCTACCTTTAGTTTGGTTTAGAATATTTCACAATTGGTTTTAAGAGGCTCCAGTTTTTCTTCTAACCATCTATAATTTCTTTCTTTAAAATTAAAATATCCAAATTGATACATTCTTCAGAAACTTAAGGGAAGCAGTTGGAAAACTAATCTTAAAGGCAAAATTTAATTATTACTAAACATTCACACTGACTGATCATCTGGTAATCTGACACTTGACTCATTCATTTTGAAATTTTGGTATTTTTCTGTTCTTTTCATTGTTTTATTCTAAATTCTGTATCATAATAATTTCTCACCTAAGTTCATATGAAGCACAAGGGTCTGATTCTATCAGAAGGAAACCTTTTATGAAAATTAATTATTTTACTTGGAGAGCTGGGGCAAATTTCTTTTCATGTCTGGCCAGGACATTGGCTTGTATTAGTGGCTGGCATCAGTAAGAGATTCCTGTACAGGGGATAGTTTTTCTTTTTTTTTCCACTTTCCCCACTAACTGTTACTTAGCTATAGTGTTTGAATAAGCTTTTGTTTCTCTCTATGATACTGGATATATGGACACAAAATATCCCTCCCTGCATTATTTTCCAGTGTCAAGCAGTAATCCCTTCCTCCCTTGTATTTTATAGAACTTTCTGAAGGGGTCCAATAATTTCATCGATATTCCCAGTCTTAGCCCTTTTTCTGAAAACTAAATTCCACAAATATTTGTTGAAGGCTACTCAGTGCCCTTGTGTGGCGAAAAAGGTGAAGGGTGGTATAAATAGTTTCACTCTTTTTACAGCTGTGGAAACAAAGGCCCAGGAGGTGAAAAAAACTGACCCAGGGTCACAGCAGGGTCAGCTACACACACAGAAATCAGGCACCACAGTAGCATCCACAGTTTATGAAGGAAGGCGAACCGGTTCACAGGTAAATGAAGTTATTGAAGAGCAGTGTTTAATTCAAAGGCACAGCCAAGGACTTTGAGCTCTTGGGAGTCCATTTTGCTTTTCAGTTCATGTAGCTAGTTAGGGGTGAGAAGCCAGGAGTATTTATGGCCAGTAACCACTACCCCTACTGATGGGAGAAAATAAGAGAAGAGCCGGTGGCTAGGAGAGTTTGAGCTTCTGCCAGCTGTTCTTCAACTCTCCTGGAGATAGGCAGGAGTGGAAGGTGGAGTTTGAACCACACCATGGGGAGATATATATATATATATATATCTCATATATATGTAAATATTAATAGTAATACACAGTCCTTACTTGAAATTTCACTAAAGGAAAAATAGAATAAAATTAAACCCTGCTGATTGTTAATTTGGAGTAAATCTGAACATATCATTTTTCAAGTTTGATATATGGAGGAATTTCTTAGCTTACTGCTAAGGGAGAGTGAGGTGGTTGTTAAAGCAGACTCCTTGGCCCCTAGAGATTATGATGGAGCTGTGCCTTGAAGCAAGCTTTTGAGAGACACGAGAGAGATCATGGGCTAAAGAAATCATGGCATCTCTTCCACACCAGCCTCTGACATTGTACTGATTTTACCTGTTTGGGACAGTTTAAATGAGATCCTGACTAAAGTCAGTGAGGTAATTTTTTTCACAGTCTCCTCCACCAGTAAGTTTTTCAAAGACATGCAGAGCCTCTGGGCAGTATAAATGTAGGCATTTTTTTTTTTTAAAGTAATGACATTGGGTCTGGGCAAACCTCACCCTGGGTCTGTTTTCTTATCACCAAAAATAGAGAAAAAAGACTATTACTACCTCCCACTCAGGGTTGTTATATGATGTCTTCCTGTGACAAACACATCTCAGCCCTGCCTCTGAACTAGCCATGTGTCTGCCTGCACTGACCTCCCTCGGGCCTCAATTTCCTCAACAGTAAAACGGGTATCTAGTAGATTCCTAATAATGCTTCTAGTCCTCAAATTATAGGATCATCTTTTTATGAAATAGGTTCAATTGAAAGTCATATAAAAAAGAAAATACTCTGTAGAGTCCCCTAGTTATTAAACAAATGTTTTAATACAAAGTATTCAAGAATTTGGAATATATATAAAAAGGGTTAGATATTTTCCCACTTTGCTTTTCTCTTCCCGTTACGTAGAGTGTTAACAGCATACACTTTCAAAGATAAAATCTTAGCCACCAAAATCACATTTTAGAGAAATTGTAACTTACTATTTACTATAATGAATCTAGATAGCTTCTGGTTCATGTGTCCTTTTCCTGTTACAAGTGCTTTAAACATTTCGACTTCCCTTTACACCACAAAGTCTGTTTCCTTGACTTTACATCCACTCTAGCCTGGGTTTTTGCAAACAAGAATATATTTGCATATTTATATTGACATATCCATAGCAGGATTAAAAATCCAGAGTCTATAACTTCCTATTACATTGCAGAATCACTTTGATAATGCCAAACTGTGGCAATTTGCTTGAAATATATTGTTTTCAAAATGAATTTCTGTTTGAATACCCAATCTCTAATCAACTATATATACATAAAATCAAATTCTCCAATGTCCTTAAATTACCTGTAAGATAATTTTTTTAAAATCAGCAAAACCTGTTTTATGATCTTATAAATGTCATTAAATCTGTTGGCTTCTAATTCTAATAGGTTATATTTCAAGATTTCATGGAAAAGTTAAAAGCAAAAGAACCATATTTTAATCTATAGATAACAGATTTTTATAAAATAGCTCATAGTCTTCAGCATAACTTTCATGATTTTTTAATTTACTGCAAAGAAACATGGAAAAAAACTTTAAACAAGGTAATTGTTTTTTATATCACATACAAATTACATTAAATGAAGCTGCAAACTATTAAAGAGATTCTTTCCATGCTAATTAGTTATAACTGCATATTAACAATACATTCAAGTTTCTACTCTGTTACAGATTTTAAACAATAAAGACTATAAGCTTGATCACTGGATTTGGTTGTGAGAAGATACTTTAATTTTTAGCTTAATCAAGAGTTCCATAAATCTGATTGTTTTGATATTTTTTCTTGCTTATACATCCTCTCTGTGCTTGGCTGTAATATATTTATAAATTGCCACACCCAGAGAGTAATTCTGCTTATTACTATATTAGCAGAATTGCCATAAAGAAGGAAAATAAATGCATCACTTATTTTAACAAAAATAAACTGTTTTGTTTGTTTAAAAAGCAATGGCTATTCTCCATCTGTTTAAAGGCTCAAAGTATTATAATGTTTGGTTATCCTAATGTAATATGACTCCTCCCCCCTCTTTGTAATGAAATAATTTGGGGATATTTAGTAACCAAGGAAAGAGAATATTTTAAAGAATAGTAATAGGAAGGGACTATCATTTGACTGAAACAACATTCTTCATTTATGGCAACTAAAAACTTTATTGGTGGTCACTCCTGAAGCAACATTAGTTTAATCCCAGCTCCCCTAACCCCCATGAATAAAAACATGACAGTAAATAAAAGGACCCAGAGTTCACTTAAAATCTGAGTTTCCTCTCCATATCTAAGTTTCAAAAACACTGTTGGTTTCCCAACAACAGCAGACCAGTATCTTTGACTCTTTCTTTTATAAGGGCATTTTCTCAAATAATACTGTTCACTTTTACTAAAGTATCCACATATGGATAATGTGCACAAATAGAAGTGCTAGAACACTCTAACCGAAAGGATTTATAACAACTTCATATTTTGTAGATAAATTTAACTTTTCAAAATATATGACCAGTATTGCTTCTATCAATTTTTAAACTGATTACATTTATGTTTTAATAATGTTGCTAGATATTTTATGTGTGTAATATTAAATATAATAATAATTTTAAAAATTGAAGACAAGGTATAGAAAGATATAAAATTGAAAACATATTTGTATTATTTAAGTTCTAATGTTGACATTCTAGCAGCATTCTAATTTCAGTTCAATCTGTATTGTTAGTCTTATCTCCCCAGCTTAAATAATGTCATATTGAAGTATTCTGATGGTTAAGAAAAAACTTTAAGAAGTAGTGCTTACCTTGCTTGTTTTAACCTGCAACTTCAGAATTTGAACACAAGTTATATCATGCTTTGCTCCTTCACAAATCTCCACAAAGGACTTCTCAGCAGAAATGTGTGTATGTTCATGTGTCCAATTGCACACACTGACTGCATTCCATACCAAACAGAACTGCCCTCAACTGGAAGATTTGTTGTTGTTGTTGTTGTTGAGGCAACAGAGCAGTGTTACCTTTAACCCTATTGTGTATTTTACTGGATTAAAATATCTATTCAACCCTTTTTTGTCTTACTAATATTTAAAACAAAATTCAATTTAATCTGTTTTTAAAAGTCACTATATTGGCTCTGGATTAAAATAAAATTTGAATATATTTCTATGGTTGCCAGAGATATGCACCTAGGGTATACTACACTAAAATTTTTGATTTTTTAGTTTATTTTCTATTTAGCTTTTTATAGATGGGCATTCATTTAAATGAAAACCAAAGATATAATTTGAATCTTGGTAACAAAGAAATATGAAAGCAAAGAAATTACCATAAGATATGTGGTAACAGAATAAAGGAGTAAAATTCTAGGCAATTTTCAAGAAAGGAAAACAAAAGATGGTAACATTGTTCTGTACTTAATTGTCCCATAACAAAATGTTAATTATATGGCAGAAACAGTATCTATTTCTGATGTAACAAAACTGGTATTTTTTCTTGGCATTTATGACCTCTGTTACATTGTTAATATCTTTTTTATGAATTAGATTTTTAATAGCTGGATTAGAATTAGACTATGCAAGAGGGATCATACATTATTTCAGCTTAAAGAAAGATTAAAGAGCAATATGTTTCATACTTGTTTACATCAAATTGTATACATTTTTAGAAGTCCTTACTCATATTTTACAAGTAATATTTAGTTACTTTTAAATTATTCTCCAAGTCTTGGAAAGTGCTAAGAAAACATTTCAGATTACAAATAAGACATGAATAGTTTACCCTACAAAGAAAAATGATTTAAAAAATAGAAAAATTGCTTCAATGACTGACACAAGACCTCCCCAAAACAAAATTAAGTAAGATTTGGAAATTATCAAACAGGTTCAATTATTGATAATAAAGTTAAACTTCAGCTCAAACAGCTTAAGAAAGTACTAATATTGTCAATTTAAAAATAATTGGTGAGTAAATTTAAATCAATTGAGGAAAAGCAACAAAAAATACTACCAACTTTTATATTTTTAAATAATCAACTATAAAAAAGAAGTAAATGTTCAAGAGAAGTGTGTTAGATGTGAATTTTAGGACAAATTTTTATAGTGTTAGTTTTGATAAAGATTTCAGATTAAGTTTTGTTTTTTTCTGCTATATCTTATGATCTCAGATTCCTTATGAACTTTAGCTGAGATGTTTTGAAATTAAAACAAAAACCAAAAACCCCTCACCTAGACTGCTGCTTCCTTCTTTAAAGCAAGGATCACCATGCTAAAGAGCAGCTCAGGACCAGAATGTAAACTGAACTCAAGGAATGGATTTTAATGAGTCAAAGTGCAAATGGTAATGATCTACCATTATTCTTGCAAGTAAGAAATTTAAAAATATATTCTTCCTTAATCTAAAAATTAACTTTACATTTATAGACAGCATAAGGAATTCAATTTATTTCAGAGATCATCTAGAAAGAGTTAATTTTGTTGTGTGTGTGTGTGTGTGTGTGTGAGAAATCTGCTGTTTCATTAAGGAAACTAATTCCTAAGTTTTTTGGAATAGGATCTGGAATAGAAATGGTCAGGAAAACAAAGGGTCCAAATATGAAAATAGTAACCTAAGATGTTTTTTAAATGTACATGTTAGAAAATGCTGAAAACTAGCTATAACCTCAGCATGTGCTTTGCTTTCAGATTATTTTAGTGGGGAGAGTAGGTTCTTATTGTTCTTTCCAGTGGGATTTCATGCTTGGATTACTGTCCCATTTTACTCCATTAGTTAATACATTCTCTCTCTAACCCCTTCTTTCCACCCTTAGCAAGGAAACATGCAGGATAAATGAGTTGCAACCAGAAACAAGATTAAATACCCAAATCTTCCCAGCTTCCCCAGACCCCTCCCCCCACAAACAAATGCCTACCTTCTTTGTTTTCTATGGCTGGTCTGCCAATACATATGTACAAACCAATTACCAAAGAGTCTTTTCATTAAAGGTCTCATCCTTCCCCCTACTAGAAGAATGAGTATTTTAAAGTTTGCACCCAAGTGAAGCAGTATAATTCAGAATATAATTGCAATAAAAGGAATCATGCTTATCTACTACTTTAACAATTATGTATAAAGTTTACCAAATAGATAAAAATGACCATTCCTTAGTAGTTGAAAATTAAAAAAATTAATCTCTCTCAACCAGAACAGAGGTTTTTTTTAAAAAAAATATTGATTGTATAAATCTTTGATTTTGAGAAAATATTTTAAAATATCACAGATGAAGTACTAAATGGTATGCTAAAATAAAAAATAAAAGAGAGATAAAAATATCCTAGGTTTTAGAGTTTTGGCTTGTCTAGATTAATTCTGAAAAAATTTTTTACAATTACAACTTACTTTAAAAGATTTTTAATATTGTTCTACTGTATCATTTTCAAAATATAAAAATTACAGAATATATAAATCCCAACCTAGAATCATTTTACAAATAATCACATCTTCATATTTTAAATTTCTTAGGTGTTAAAGGGTTATCTAAATTATTAACTCTATAATCTTTAGCATACTATAAGTTCAGTCTAAGCTTTAATTAATTTGTACAACTCAAAATAAACCATTTGTAAATTATTCTAATGTTTCTGAGGAATAATTTTACATGACAACTTCAAAAATACTATCTATTAACCACATTAGTGACATATAGTTGAATTATACAAAATGTAAACAAAATATGTGTAATGGTTACTTCTATTTTAAAAGTTTTCCTTTACTAATCAACTCAGGTTTTTTTTATTGTTTAAAAAAGCTGCTCAAATAACTTTGTTTTAGTATTATGGTACATGGCAATTTATGTTACTTAGTTTTTAGAGACTAGAACTAAATAGCACAGAACTAAAGATAATTTTTCCAAAATAACTTAAAGAGGATGATATAACATCACTATACCTAAGAGTTAACAATACAAAGAAAATCTTTGAATTCACTGATTTAAACCAATTCTCTCCAAGTTTTTAATATTTACTAAGAAATTATCGTTTTACTAGTTTTTAAGCAAATCGAGTATTTTGTCAAAACTTAAAAAAATGAACAATTAAATTATCTGTGAACAAATTAAGTTATATTATTAACTGGTACCTTTCCTTTTCTCCAGATAATTAAAGATTGGTAAAGTCTGTTATGAAATTATAATAGATATACCAAACAAATTTTTACTTCCTTCTTTTATGTCATAGCCAGAGTTCTGATCTTTAATTTATTTTTGACAAGTCCAATAGCAATTTATTTATACAATTACAAACCCACCAAAGACACCAGAACCTAGAATACACCACTGTGTCTCTTTGCCTTTTCAGTTAATCAAATTAAATATGATTATTTCGTTTGTCTTGTGCTTTTCCAAGTCAAATTCATATTTATTTTTTCTCACCGTCTCCACCAAACGTCAGTAAAATTAGAACATTTCAGCTACAGAAATCAGTCCTTCAAGGTAGGTCTCAGCTTCATTGGTCTTAGAGCAGCTTCAACGAAAACGTGGTCTCCGCATAGTTGATTTTACCCGGAATTTTTCGTTTGCTTTTTTTGGAGGGGTTGTTTGGTTTTGCTTATAACAACCCTGTGGACCACAAAGGGGGTCAGAAAGGGAGGGGGCAGGTCAGATCGATTCCTCTAGAAGCAGGAAAGTTCAGGCATCTGGAAATTTAGTACAGTTGTTTTAAAGAAAAAAGATGTATACATTCTAAGATGTTGGAAATGGACAGGAAACGAAGATGTGACTCCAGCTGCTGAGCATGGCGCAAACCCAGGACCTCCGGGCGCTGGACGTTGGGGGAAGGGAAGGGATCTGCGGGCACCACGCGGTCAGCCCAAGGGGCGGGCTCCACACGCGGACACTCAACTGTTTTCTACCCTTCCTGATAGTTACCTCCCTCTTTCCTCCCTGGGGCTTGGGGCTGGGGGCGAGCAGTTAAAGGGCAGGAAAAATGAGAGCAAGAAGAGGGGAACAGAAAACCACCCCTCAGTCTCAACAAAACCAACGAGGGCGCAAAGGGTTATTTTCGCGCCACAAAAGATGGAAATCCAGGGGCGGCTCCGGGACCAATGAATGGAAACCAGCAAACGGCTCCGGCGGCGGCGGCCGACGGTGATAGGCTCCCCGCCTCCACCAATCGGGCGAGGGGAGAAGCCCCCCGCCCTCGGTCGGGGCGGCGTCTCTGTCGACGCCGGTTGCTCAACTTGGTCTCGGCGAGTCGACCCCGGGGAGCGCGGGAGCCCCGCCCCGGGGCCGCTTCAGCGCGCCCTGTGCGCCCGCCCGCCCGCCCGCCGGCTTCGGCCGGGCCTCTCAGTCTGCCTCTCCGTGGGTACCGGGCATCCCCGGCGCCAGGGATCCCCGCACACGCGCGCAGCTAAGGCCGGCGGTGCGGGACGGTGGCCAAACACACGCTGCCCGGTCCGTCCCCGCGGCTCGCGGGCGAGGGAGGATCTCAGGTGGGATGGCGCGGCGAGGGGGACCACAGAGGCCGCCCCCGGCCCGCACCTCTAACCCGGCCACCCGAGGCCGAGCCAGAAGCCCGCTGTCCCGCTGCAGGGCCGGGGGAGGGCGGTCCAGTGGTCAAGGCCCTGGAGGCGAGCAGCCGGCCGAGGAAAGACCTTCCCCAGTGTGAGCTGCAAGGATCCCGCCCTCTTTCTCCGGGCAGAGCCAGAGGAAAAAGGAAACGACCCCATCTTCTCATCTCCTGAGGCACCATTTTTTATTTTAAACAAAAATAAAAGAGGGCAGATCCAGGTTACCACTTATAACGCCTCTGGTTTAAACAGATCAGAGTCTAGGAGAGCTGTTCCAATGAGCAAGAGCGTATTAAAATACCTCCTATGAGGCCCAGGCGACGCGACGGGCATTGTGTGCCCACCCCCGTGAGGGGCTTTGGCTCCCGGCTGGTCTCAGGCAGCCGGAGTAAGGAGGGGTGGCGACAGGAATGCCCTTTCCCCCTCCTCTGTCTGCTCAGCCTTCGCCCATAACCTGTGGATATGGTGACCTACCTTCTGAACATAGTTTTTCTCCTTTAATATTATACTGACCCATAAGAAACATTTTTACTGTCCTCAGGTCAGCAGATAAGGAGGAGGTGCAGCTGTCCAAGGAGTAAACAGACTGCAGTTGGAAGATTCAGCCTCATCCGAGAGCAAATACGACGGGTGGAAGTTCTTTCTTGGTGGAATTGACATTAATTAGGAGCTACAATTGCTTCAAGGAAGAACCTGGAATAGTCCATAAACAGTTAGTTTGTGTGAGATTCATTAAAAAACTGGAAGTTAGGTAGACTTTATATTCGTTATTGAAAATTCACCAAAGATATTTTTGCACTTGAAGTAAAAAACTATTCATGATCTTTTTACTCAGCCATTGAGGATATAGTTATTCCTCGAATGGTTGGAAGATTGGAAGTGGAGTGGACTGTATCCACCTCCCTTTCTGATGTCTGAGCTTATGTTGCTAGTGTATGTTTTTAAGGTCCTAGATGGAGTATCCAGTTTGTTACAATAATACACAGATTAAGTTCACAAGAGTCCCAGGAACATATTTCATCAGAACAGTATACACTTGTTTTAAATTCCAGCTGTTAGGCTTGTTTGATAATGACAGACAACCATGGGCTAGTATTTATGAAAAATAAACAATTTATCCCATGCTTTAGAAGTAGATATTTCCTTAGGTCTCAGTTTTAATAACAAATACAATCAACAATCCAGAAGCCACCGTTCAATTGACTTTGCAAGCAAGCTGAACATATAGAATTTGTTCTTAAAAATTACTAAGAGTTAAATGATCAACAGACTATAACATTTACAGTGGTATTAAGAGCAAACATTACTAAATGAATGAAAAGCATATTTCTCCAAATTGTTTTTGATCACATGCAACAGGTACATTTAAAATAAATTCATAATTTTTTATGTTTACATTTTGTATACTATAGAAGAATACATATTTTTTATTTTTTATAACCAAGGTCCTCTTTTTAAAAAAACATGAAAAAAGTAAGGTCTTATTCAAAGTCAAACCTAACCATAAAGAGAAATTTTGCCACCAAAATGTTCTTTCAATATGGAGCTCATAATACAGTTCGAAACATTGTTATACAGGAACATGTTTGTCTCCCCCCATCTCATAAAGTAAAAGCATTTCATTAAATTAAACGTGAAAGAAATTACTGTGAAAGTGTGTTTACGTTTAAAATGTTGGATTTGCTTAGCAGGAAAGAAAAACCTGTTAGAACAGTTGCATTTAAAATGACCTGATATCTTCCGGTTATTTAGCACAAAATTACAAAATATGTTGTTTGTAAAAGACAAAATGTAAATACTCCTTATATCATGCAATAATTCCCATGCTTTAAAAATAAGCTGCCATTCATCTTTTAATTGGAATATACACTTTTAAATGCTATAAACGGTTTTCACAAAGAAGCGAACTATATAAATTAATGACTGAAGACGTTTCTAGTGTAAATCACAGTATTTCCTCTATTCACGATACTTTTTCTACCAGCAAGAGTACCAAGTCATTAAAAATTCTTTACATTTTCATGTAATATTGAATTTCTTTCACTTTTTAAAAATTAGCATTTTATGTCTTTATCATGGAGTACCTGTTAAAAGTATACCACAAGTATCTAGTAAAAATGAAGCCTTTGAGTAGAGTACACAATCATTAAACGACACTTGGAGATTTCCACAAGATCCCCAGCACTGTCTTCGTTTCCATATTCCTCGTCTCCAGTTCACATTTTCTTGGCCCACAAAGGCTCCACTGGGCCCAGATCCTCTCCCCCACACCCACCATTGTACTCGTTACATACAGGGTAAATTATGAATGGCTCCCACGGCCAAATGCAGGCAGAAAGGCAGAAAGACTCGAACAATTTTTCAAGTGCGAATACCACCTATGGGTAACGCAGAGCGGTCTTCCTGTTTAAAAGTCCCAAGTTCTCCAACTAAAATTATTTAAATAAAAGTACCAGCCTACACCACTCCTCCCTCTCCAGAAACTACAGAAAGGGAAGGTTTCCCTTTAAATACCGACTTTTCCCACTTTGACTTCTCTCCTCCAGCCGCCCAGTCCCCCGGCGCCCCCATCCCCAAGCCAGAAACCTCCGCCCCGGCGCTCCCCTCCCCCACCCGTGGCCTAGCCCGCCCCCGGCCTCATTTATCCCAGAGCCTTTTCTGAATCTCGCAACCAATAGCAAACGCGAAGCCGAGAGCCACCGCGAGCACAGGCGGAGGCGGAGGAGGTGTCGCCCAGACACCCGCCCAGGACGCTGCGGGCTCCCATCCCCCACCGCCCCGGCTCGGGGCCGCCCCCCTCCCGCGGTGCCCCGGGCCCGCCTAGGGTGCACAGGGTGGGGCGAGTTCGCCCGCCTGTCCCGCCCCCAGCCCCCTGCGTTTCCGTCCCTGCCAGCCTGGGAAACGTGCTCGCGGCTTTGCTGGGGTTACACTTCTCATGTCATTAAAGCCACCAGGCGAGTTCGGGATTGTGACTCTTTGGTTTTGTTAATTACCTGTTTTAAAAAAGTGAATGATTAAAACTACGATAACTAAAGCTGAGGAATTGCCTGGCACCCCACCCCTTTCCTCATTGAAAAAAAAAAAAAATCGATATTCCAACCCTCCCTCCCTGGATCGGCCCTGACCAGACAACCCTTTCTAAACTCGTGTTGTGACAATCAGCTCCCCGCGCCGCGCTCCCCTCGCCGCCCGGGCCGCGGCTTCTTCAGCATTTTTTCCTCTCCTCCCCCGTCTCAGGGTCCCTCGCCCAATCTCGTTTCCCCTCCCCCTCTTCCTCTCGCTCGCTGTTTTTTTTCCTGCGAAACCCACTCTAATTGAGGCGCTGGGATTCCTCACGTGAGACGTTGATTTGTAGTTTGAACACGTGGCTCATTCAAAAAGCCGGACACTCGGAGCGGATTTTTTCCGCCTCCTGCGCCTTCCCCCCTCCTCCCCCTCTCCCCTCCCTCCTGCCAGTCACCCTTCTGGGTTTTTTATGGGGAGGCGGCGCCTGCCTCACGTAGTGTGATATTTTCACAGTCGGCTGGCCGATGCCAAAGGGGTTGGAGAGGAAGAGACAAAAAGTAGTTTTTTCCCCTCCTCCTTCTCCTTTCTCTTGCTAATCCCGCCTCCTCCTCAGAGTTAGGAAGACTCGTTGATGCGTTTGGGTTGTAGCTAGGCTTTTTCTTTTCTTTCTTTCTTTTTTTTTAATATCTAGAAAAGGAAGAACAAGAACCCTCGGCTCTGATTTTTCGCTCCTCGTTCTAGTGTTTGGTTCTTACTGTGTTTGTGTATTTTAAAGGCCAGAAGACGAGGGGAACAAAACCCGCCGGATCCATCCATCACTGTGGGTGGTTTTAATTTTTCTTTTTTCTCATTAATTTTTTTTAAACAACCAATCTGCGCGATGAACAAACTGTATATCGGAAACCTCAGCGAGAACGCCGCTCCCTCGGACCTAGAAAGTATCTTCAAGGACGCCAAAATCCCGGTGTCGGGACCCTTCCTGGTGAAGACGGGCTACGCGTTCGTGGACTGCCCGGACGAGAGCTGGGCCCTCAAGGCCATCGAGGCGCTTTCAGGTGGGCCCCGGCCTGGCCCCGCTCAGGCTCCCGCCCCAGCCTTGCGCCGCCGGCCCGAGCCCACCGGGGCGGCTCCGCAAGCCCCAGGCCCGGCGCGGGCGGGGAGCGGGTGAGGCCCGAGCGCCCGCGCGCGTGGGGGCCGGGGGCCTTCCCTCCGCTTCGGCGCCCACTCGGGCCCGCGGCTCCCTCCCCCGGCCGCGGTCTGCCGGGTGAGGGCGGACGCGCTGTCAAGAAAGCCCCGGCGCCGGCTCGGAGGGGCGCGGGGCTGGGGGAGGCGCGCTCCACCCGCGCCCCGCCCGGGCCCAGGCGCGTGCTCCAGGCCCGGCACGCTGGGCCGAGCTCGAACGTCCGCTTGTTCCTCCTTCCTTCCTGCTTTCCTCTGGTCGTTATTTACGGCGCTGGCTTCGCTGCCCTCCCCCCCGGCCGTGGAGAATGGAAAGTGGCCTCGACCTGGCTGCGGAGTGAGGCCGAGGGCTGGTGCCTCGCACAGGCGGCCCCGCGCTGCCTCTCCACCCTGCGGGAGGGGAGCGAGTGCGCCCGGTTTCCATATTCCACATTCCACCTCTCCTGGTCAGACTAGCGAAAGGGGCAGGTGGGCGGGGGCGGCAGCTTGTCGCCTGGGAGGGACTCGCCGCCACGGCGCTGGGCCACCCGCCTCTCTCCGGGCCCCGGCGCGGGGCTGCGGCCTCCAGGGGTAGCAGGCTGGCTCATCCTAGGCGAGGGACCATGCCTGGCGGGCAGAACGCCCCGGGGAAGGCTGCCCTGGGGTCCCTCTGGGAGCCCCTTGCCTTTCGGCTTCCCTATTATTCAACTCCGACCCGCTGCGGGAGCCTCGCCGTCCTTTGCTCCTGGTTCAGTCTGTGTTGAGCTGCAGCCTCTGGCCGTTCACTCGTCCTTCGTCTCCCCTGCCGTCCCCGGCTCTTTCCCGCCACTCTCCGTCCTCCCCTACCCCACCGCCTAGTGTTGCCCGCGGGCCTGGGCTCAAGCAGAGAGAAGGGCCGGGGCGCCCCCTCCTGAAGAAAGCCAATGTAGCCCCCTCCCCCGAGTTGTCCCTTGGGGAGTGTCCAGGGAGGTGAGAAGAGGGGCCGCGTCCCTCTTGCGGACCTGTGCAGTTGGGTAACACCCCCCCCCAGGTGGGCGGGAGAGGCCTGGGGACTAAAATGTTACCCAAGTAGTGGGCCCGCCAATTGATCCTCTTCCCCAACCATCTGTAAGTTAAAAACCCACAGCCGTCCAAGGAGGGTCGGCTTCCCACCCGTTTGATGCCCAGCTTCACTGTCGGCCTTGGGCCGTGTCTGGGCCTTGGGGGCCATTCGGAGTCTCAGGAGGCCATTTGTGTCGCCGCTTAGGCAGTGCCTGTCCTTAGGGTGGGGAGAGCCGCCGAACCCGGCCGACCTTCTCTCACTTGTTCTGTGTCCGCAGGTAAAATGGAACTGCACGGGAAACCCATAGAAGTTGAGCACTCGGTCCCCAAAAGGCAAAGGTGAGCTTATTTATTATGTTTTCACCGATTCTCTTCCCACTCCATTACTGGGAGGAAAGACTCAGCTGAAAACAACTTCTTGTCCTCTTATACTTACCAGGCTGCTGTATGGCTTGGCGTTTCTTTTTCCCTTGCGTTTAAGTTTATGGCAGGGCTGTATGTGTTGATAGCGCTGTGAAGGAATAGAGGGGCTTGTCTGTGGCCCCTGCCGCTCGATTATTGTTACTGGTTTTCAAAATCTCTAAAGGAAGCTTACAGCTAAATGTTTTGTGTCAGAGCAGGTCAAATTGCTACAACGGGAAATCGAAATCAAAAGTCTCAACGGGCAGACTTGGGAAGTCTGCAGGACTTAAGGAGCAAGGGATGACCCCCCTCACACATACACACCTATAGGTACAAGTAGCGGAAAGTGGCTGCAACACGCGCGGGGGTGGCGCGTCTTTCCTTCCCTGTCCAGAGTTGGGAGGCCTGGGGCCATCTGAAGAGAGGAATTTGCCTTTCCCCTGTTTGCTCGCCGGCGGGTATTGGAACACGTGAGTGAACGCTTGAGCTTCTTTCTCCAGCCCAGAAATACCTTTTGGTCACTCCGAAGCTATATATGATAGATTTCTGTAGTCACCGCCTTTGTCTCCCCCTCCCATTTTAGGATATATTTTTGCTTACAAGATTTGTGCTACTTAAGCAGGGGAATTTTTTTTCTCCGAGAGCATGTGTAGCGTGTCACTTTACAGAATGTTTGCAGACTATTTTGGCCTCTGAAGTATTTTGGAGACATGGCTCCTTTCTCTAGAGCAGGCCAGATTCTGGCTCTGTAACTAACAGGAAAGGCTGTTGCCTCCCAGTGGCCCTGGGGGTTGGCTTGTGCCTTTCTGGGTTTTGCAGGGTGAGGTTAGGGCTTCTGCCTGCCTCTCTCCCATCCCTTTACTCCCAACCTGAGCCAAACAATAAGCTCGAATTTAATTTAAACCAGGGCTTCGTGTGTCTGATTAGGTATTGGTGAGAGGGCTGCGGGAGGGCAGGAGGGGTTTGCTATGCCTTTCGCTGGTGCTGTGCAGAGATAGATAGCTACACAAAATGTCATCTGTATGCCTATTTCTAGATTGAGCTCTCTTCTGGGTAAAGCATTTTCACAGGTCTTGTTTTTAGGAATGAGCTGGTTTGGATTTTTGTGGATTTCTCTTGTTCATGTACTTAAATCTCATTAGGATAATTGAAAAGAGATTCAAGTAACCTGATTTAGTTCTAGTTGGGAATTTTGGTAGTGGTCAAGTTGTTTCATATAGAATGTAAATATTTTTAAAAAGCTTCTAAAATAATAGAATGCATACTGAAAAATACCTAGATTGAGCTTAGTTTAACAGGAATTGAAAAACTGAGGGAGAAGTCCTATCCCCCTAAAAAGTTTAAAGGCATAGTCTGAATTGGTTACCTAGGAAAAAAATGTGAGCACATTCTGCCAATTTAAATTGGTTTCATATTTGGCCAGTGTGTGTTAATTTTCTTAAAATGTTGAATAAAAAAACAAGCAAATGGTTGTTTGAAGGACTGACATTTTACCATTTGAGAGTTTCTAAGTTTAGACATTAAATGTTTTGAGTTTTTCAGATACAATTCATTGATCTGCATGTAAATACAGATTACTTTACCCTTCTGCTTCTCCTTTCCAACCTGGTGTGAATTTCTCCCCATGTGTACGAAATTAAATTTAAAATATTATGTGATAACAACTGCCTGTTTTATTCTTAAAGGCTTTTGTCCAGCCTAAAAGCATACTTAGTTACTTGTTATTTTGTAATGAACAGGAGTTCCTCTTTAGGAAAGCACATAAGGTAAAATGTTACCGGTGGCAGCAAGTATTTATTCAGAGGAAGCTTCTTCAGTTTATTAACAATGTAGATTAAATTTTCAAGCTCATTTACCACTAGCATTAAAATGCTCAGGATTTAAAATGATACAGTACCATCTTACTAGCAAGTAAATAGAGGTGAGAACACTGGAGACAATTTTTTACTGATTTGAGAGAACAATCAAGTCTTTTGCTTGTGTTGAAATGTCTTAAAAGCAGAGCTTTATTTGCCTGGCGAAATTTACTGGAAATCTATATTAAAATTGTTTTAACTGAACCTTGGAGCTGTGATGCAGTTTCCCTTATCTGGACTGTTCCACTATCTGCATAGGCTCTGGGAGAGGGCAGAGAAGGCACCCTGGTGACCACATGCCCAGCACCTGTGTGAAGGTCAAGAGGTGGTACTGGTGGGCCTTGCTATCGTAGTGAGTTGAATGCCGCAGCTCAATTCTTGCCAAGTGAGTCTGCTGGACTTCAGGGTGGAGTTCTTTCTGCTTAGCAGTCATTTCATTCCATCCCATCATCATGTGGGTATCTGAGGCAGACACACCCACATGTGCAACAATGACCTTTATACCTTCTGTGCAAGGCATGCTGGGAACCTGGTGCTGGAGAATGCTATGGCAGCAGGCTGAGATGGATGAATGGGCTTGCAGTAACTAGACTGGGGAGCAGGCCCAGGAGGTGATTGGATGCTTGGCAGGCTGGCCTAGCTCTGACTTTGAGTGGAGTTGGGCGGGGACCCTTTCAGGAAGGGGCAGTGTTGAGTTTGGTTCAGACCAAGCTTAGCTCCTGATTACCGAAGTCTCAAGGGAATGTGGAAGGAATGTGGCTTTTCTGCATTCAGATATCCCTCAGTTTGGGAAGATTATAGTAGTACTTCACAGACCTTGAGGTCCCCTGCATCTGGGGTGAAGAGAAGATTGCATTGGATATCTGTGATAATGTTAAAAGATAAAGCATATGAAGACTTGATGACTCCGAGGTACAGGCTTAACATTTTTCCCCCCTTGGAGGTAAGGGTGGGTGTGGACATAGTTGTGACTTTGAAAATTGTAGCTGAGTTTGGTTGGAAGAGCTGCTGGTATCTTGTGGGACTTTGTATGTGCCCCTATGTGATTATGTAAATAGCACTGATGTCCTTTTTTGTTATGTTGTGGGCTGTTGGGCATGGGAGAGGGAACAGAAAAGTTGCTGACAGTAAAGGAACTGAGAGGATGGTGCTTTTAGTTCAATTTCCATGACTTTTTTAAATTATGAAAATAATTTCATATTTCTTATTGTCTGCCTTATGATTTAGCTGTTAGCATTAATTAGGATTAAATGTAGCTGAAAATATATTTGAATAAAGGAGAAAAAATAGGATATTATAGTTAATATTTTTCCAGGAAGGATCCTATAAAACAAACTGTGGTGCCTAAGCTTAAATGTCCCTCTTTTTTGTTTCCTTAAGAAAACAAAATAAGTTGAGTGTGGTGGTGCTTGCCTGTAGTCCCACCTACTTGGGAGGCTACACTTGATCCCAGGAGTTCGAGGCTGCAATGAGCCACTACACTTCAGCCTGGGTGACAGAGGAAGACCTCATCTCTAAAATAAATAAGTGAACACTTAATTCCATATTAGAATCTTGTGTTTAACATGTAAATTGGACAGAGTATTGTAAAAGTAACTGGGGTTTTAAATGTATCATACTTTAAGGGCCTACTTAAAATTTAGTGTTGCATTTTAATAGCTGTTAAGTATAGAATAGGATGGTGCCATGACCAGCAACATGCCCATTAGCCAAAGCATGTGACTCCTCACGGTGGGGCTGACTTCAAAGTCTTAGGACAAGAAAAGCTGTTTTTAATGTGGAACATTTAAACACAGGTATGAATAGGAATGCTACCCCTTCCTTAACCATGTGGTACTGGTGAATTTTGTGAATTGGGGAAGTTTCTCACACATGCAGAGACTTGGTTCTGAATGTTAGGAAACTTTCTTGGCTGGTAAAGAATTATGAGAAAGGTTATCTTTGGAGTGCTCAGTTTAAGATGAATGTGTGACTGCTTCAGTGGTTGTAGCTGGAGTTTTTTTCTTGATTTCATATTTTCTGAAAACAGTTTGAAAGATTTCTTTGGTTTTAATAGAATTGTAAAAAATTAAATGAACGTTGATAGTAGCTTCTACTGTGTGACTGTCCGCAGTAACTCAGAGGAAGATGTTATGGAAACATGACATGTGCCTGAAGCCAGTGGGAATCAAGAATCTTGGCTTCTGTTTCTGGCATTACTTTTGATTTGTGTGATCACTTACATTCTCTGTTCAAGGCCAAATGCCATTATAATAAGCTACAAGGGGCATACAGTATTTTGTTCTGAGATTTTATCATTCTGCTTGGAATAAACGGGTTACTAGCTTAAGGCTTCAAAATCTTTTGGAATTACAGAGATCTGGGGTTTTTCCTGTAAGAAGCTTGACTTGAATTTTTCTGTAGTATGGTAGCTCAGTTGCTTTTGCCTGTGTACCTCTTTCAGGCAGTCAGCAAGAGGGAAATGATCTTTGCCATGCTTTGAAACCCTTTCATGAGCCACACAACTTCAGTTAACGTGTTATAGGATTGAGATTTTGTATTAAAGTGAAGCTGTTGAACCACCCTGTATATTTGAAGTGACTTCATTATAATTGTCTTTAGCAGTATGCAGGCAGCAACTTTTCTAGCAGTAACTAATTTTTGAAAGGTATGAATTATCCATTCAGTAACTTTGGCGGTTGGTTTGGTCTGGGAGGAAGGAGAGGCGGAAAGACGAGATGGTTAGCTGTGCTATTCTTAGCTGAGTTTCCTTTATCGACTGTTGCCTCTGATTCAAGCTTCCAGAGCCCTAAGACAGGAGGTGGCAGTGTGGTAGCAATGACCAAGGGGTAGGATTGGCATTCTTAGTTAGGATCTCTGTTCCATAAATCTGATGTTACAAATTGGCTTGGACTGCCAGGATTTTGCTTGAAGGCTGGTGGCAAGCACAGTTTTGAGTGCGCCATTAAAATTGAGGGTGTAATTTATCATGGTTTGAAATTGCTGTTTGGCAAGTGTTCAGTACTGGTAAATAAACACAGTTATAAATATTGGTATAGTATGTGAGTTTTATTGCCCCGAAGGGGAATACATAGTACATAAACTGTACGTGTTTTGGAGAATTATCCTGAGACCATTTAACTTGATTAGAAAATAGTTCGAAATTATTGTAGAAGTATTCTTTAAGGAATCTAGTAGAACTATAAGCTGGAAAAGGCCTAAGTCCTTAGAATGTCTGGCATTATCAGTTGTTTAGGGAGTTGATTCTGTTGTGATCATGGTATTTCACTTACCTGTTGCTGCATAACAAACCACCCCAAAACGACAACTCATTCTTATGATTCTGTGGGTGTATTAGGAGATTAGTTCTGTTCTATGTGGTGTCCTTTGGGTCATTTACTAAGCTGGGCTAACAGGACCAAGAAGGCTTCACTCTTATAACTGGTCTCTTACTGTTTGTCCTTGTTACCTTTCTCCACATGGTATGCCATCATTCAAAAGTAGCCTGAGATTTTTCATAGCACAACTGACTACCCCAAGTGAAAGTGGAAGCTGCTAGTCAGTCCTCTTAAAGGCTAGACTCAGAATTGGCACGTTGTTACTCCTGTCCCATTCGACTGGTCAAGGCAAGTCACCAGGCTAGCCCAGATTCAAGGGGGATATGGAGATAGAGTATCTCTGGATGGTGGAGTGGCTTGCAGGTATGGAGAGGGAGGAATTGATGATGGCTGTCTTTGTAGATTATTTTCCACCAATTGGAGGAGGGAAGGAGTAGTGGCTTCAAAATGCTTTGAACAGAAAATATCAGAAAATTGCATTTGGTACTAGAAATGGAGAGCCAACCTCCATTGTAACATCCTGGTAAGAGATGGTGTTTGCTTTGCAGGTAATGAGTAGTGGCTGTTCTCTATATAGCTATGAGGAACAGCCAACAGGATTTGCTGATGGATTAGATAAGGAGCATGAGAAGAGTCAAGGATGACAAGACTTTTTGGCCAAAACAACTGAGTGGAAGATGGTGCTATTTACCAAGATGGAGAACATTTGGGGAGGAGCAGATTCTTGGGTGGAAATTCAGAGCTTTGCTTTTGGTGTATTGTGTTTCTAGTACTTATTAGAAATGTAAATGAAGAAGTTGAATAAGCAGTTGGATATGTCAGTCTGGAGCTCAAGGGAAGGTAGGACACAGAGGTTAAACTTAGGGGCTTCATTAGCTTGTGGTATTTATTTCAAACCATGGAATTGGACAAGATCACAAAGTAACTGAGCCTGGGGCTCTAGAATAAAGGAGAGACCAGCAAAGGAGGGTGAAAGTGGATGATAACCTAGAAGAAAGCAAGCAGAGTGAACTTTGTGGGAGGTAAGTGATGAAAGCCTGTGGAGAAGGGGGGTGTAATCAACTATGTAGAAAACCACTGAGAGTTACTGATTTAGATGGGTGAATAAGTAAGTGGGGGTGGTATTAAATCTCAGCCTTCTGGCTCTGCTGTAAATAGATGGAGAATGGTTTACAAATTTTGGAGCAACCTGGAATATACTCTTTCTTTCAGAATTCATTTTTTAGGATCTTGATTCATTTTATTTTCTGGAAACATCTGAAGCAAATAGATAACATTCTATTTGTTATCTGTTAGAGATGGAAGGGTCTTCCAACTTTAGTAGATCCTCTTGCTGAATGGACAGGACTTGTTTGTGACATCTAACAACAGTAGATCTACTATTGCATCTTTCAGCATTTCTGGTGTCCATGAGCTCACTTTCAGTTACAGACAACTCATTCTGCTTTTTTATTAAGATACATTTGGGGGATTCTCTGAAGCTGTCTTAGATTCCAAAACAGTGTAGACCAAGTCCAGTGCTTCTATGTGGTGGTCTAAATGCTTGATTTAACAAGCAGGTTGAAACTACTAGCTAAACGTTCATGGATATCATGGGCTAGGTTTAAAATACTTTGATCACTTTATTTTAGGATGCTAGCATAAATTAAACATTCCTTCCATTTTGTTCACAAAACTTTTGCTATAAGAAATTCTTTTGGAAGTACCTAAATTCTCTCATTTTTGCATATTTAAAAGTCTGATCTTTGGTAAAGTAGCATGCTCCCCAAATTATGAATCCTGTCTTTGGTCACCATAGTTGCCAAAACTAGGTGCAATGTTAGATCAATTGATTTTTTTTGAGACATGGGATTTGGTCTGAATAATTCCTTTCAATACTTCTTTTCTGACTATGCCAGTCCTTTGATCAATGGAGTACTACTTTCAAAATGTTTAAACACCTACTATTTTAGGAAAGGAAAACTAATAAAAATGAGATAACATCTATTCTTAAGTGGTATTGGTTGCTTTACCAAAGTTTCTCCATAAGGCCCTGGGATAAGTGACCTGGCCAAGACCCTTGGCCAGTGGAGCCCATTTCCAGGTGCTGCGACTCTGCCCTGCCTGTCTTCATTCCTTCCATTTAAGTTGTCCAAATCCTCAAAGTACACAGCAGCCCCATCGTGTTTGCAGTGGCAAGTCAGAGCAGAGATGTCTTATTTCTTACCTTAAGTACAGAAATCTTGTTTGACTTCTTTGAAGGGTTGATTTTTTTCCATCTTCCTTTAGGAAAAAGACTGGTACACAGGTAGTCTGGAATCCAGGGCTTATTATAGAATAACATTTGGACATCCTGATTTAAGACAGAAAATGAGATTCTTTTTTTGCTTTAATATATATTTTTAGCAGCTTCATCCTCATATACATGAGTTTCGGAGAAATAGGAGGGGCCTACAAAGATACACGGGTAGGACAGAGGGCATGGGGAGGTAGATGTCACGGCTTTGACTCAGGAGGGTGATTGTAACTCGTGGAGTGTGTTCTTAGATTGCAAAAGAGGTGGAGGTATCCATTTGTCCCAGCTTGTTATCAAGTTTGATAGGACCCTGGTTTACAGAAGAAAGTCTCTTTAACTTGGGATATTGTTAAGGATCAGGAGAGTAGGAGGGAGAAATTGTGCTGAAACCTCTTTATTAGGAACCCTGTTGCTTACCTTGTCTGTCCTTGTTGAGCTGAAGGGTGTAGTTAGAAGGATGTGGATGTGAAGTCTTAGATCTGGGGTTGATTCCCAGCTCCACTTACTAAATGCATGATGTTGTTTGAGGGTAAGGAAATCGAGGTCTTGGAGGTTAGAATGGAAATGATGCTTCCTGTAGGATAATGTCTATAAAAGCATCAATACAGTATCACCAGTATCACCAGTGGGCTTTCCAATGGTAGCTGTTGTATTTTTCTCCTTGAGAGTCGGATGTGAAAGCTGGATGGATGTAGATTAAATTTGGTGGTGATAACAGAAATATGGAAGATCTTTGTTCTGCTTTAGGGTGTGGACTCATGTCAGTAGAAACCTGTGGGTGGGGTGGTTTTTTCCCACAATGGGCATATATTACCTTTTTTCTTAAGATACAACCTAGATACATTAGAGTGTATAAATATTAAGCAGATTGATAATTTTTACATATATGTACATTCAAATTAATTCAAAACACATAAGGTAAAATAAAAAAAAAGTTGTTTTTCAAGCCTTACCATCTCCATGTACTTCCCAGGGCTTTCCACTAGTTACTTTGGTATATTATTTTCCAGAAGTTCTTCTATGCATGTATCCACAAACATTTTTGAATATGAAGAAATCATATTGTTTATAATTTGTGCTTTTACTAAATAATGTGTCCTGAAGAATCTTCTGTGTTAGGTACAAACATTTCTCTTTTTTAACCTACAGCTTCGTTGTTCAGCATGGGTGTGTGATAATTTAACCATCCTTTCGTAGTGATTTCAGTCAAGCATACCTCTGTATGTTATCAGAGTCTTGGCTGGGAATCTTTATAATGTAAATTGTTAAACTGGGAATTGCCACGTCAAAAGATAAACATTTAAATTTGGAAGTGCTCTTAAAAAAAAACCACTAAATTTTTAATGTTGACATGGTTAGTCATAATTTGACAACAAAGAGCACATGAAGTGTGCAGTGAGACTGTTTGGTTAAGAATTGTCTCTTAAAGCATGAAGGACTATATAATTTTAGGAACAGACTTACTCTTCTATCATAGATGTTGTGCTGTTCTGACAAGTCTTTGTCCCATTTCATTTGTGCCTTTTGTATATAAAAATTAAGTAAAGAGACATAAAAATTAAGTTCTGATTTTTTTTTCTTTTCTTTTTTTTGTTTTTGAGACAGGGTTTCACTCCGTTGCCTGGGCTAGAGTGCAGTGGCATCGTCATAGCTCACTGCAGCCTCGAACTCCTGGGCTTAAGTGATCCTTCTGCCTCAGCCTCACGATTAGCTGGGACTACATGTGTGTGCAACCCTGCCCACTGATTTTTATTTTTTTTTGTAGAGATGGGGTTCTTGCCCTTGCTCAGGCTGGTCTCAAACTCCTGGCCTCAAACAATCCTCCTGCCTCCACCTCCCAAAGTGCTAGGATCACAGGCATGAGCCACCTCAGTTGGCCAGTTCTGATAATTTATAGCTCAGATACCTAGAGCTCATGCTGTCCCATACACAGCACCTTGAATTTTGGATCTTACCTCAGAAACTCACAATAGTTTCTTGTAGCAGAAACTTTACAAAATCACATTTTGAGGAGAAATTTGATTAAGAATTATATTGCAAAAGAAGGTACTATTCATAATCAGCTTGCCATCCTAGCTGGGCAGATAATGAGAGAGCTTAGTTAAGAGAACCTGTGGGAGTGGTAAAACTGTTCAAGAAGTGATTGAGTTCTCCCCAGTGATCCCCAAATGTCTTTTTTTTTTTTTTTTTTTTTTTGTAAGTCAGCTGGTCTTGCAAAAGTGGAGAAGCTCTTGCTTTTTCTTTGGAGAGTTATATGTGGTTGAAGTTCTTAGTTTCCATATTTTTTGTGTGCTCGTTTACTTATTTCTGTATTTTTTGAGTTTCAGAAATGAATTCATTCCTTATGAGTTATAAATTCTTAGTTTAACAAGCATAGATTTAGCACCTGTGCTCACAGTTGATTCTATGCTAGGTTTCAGGGGCTAGAAAGAATAAGTCTCTTGTCCTGAAGCAAAGTACATGGAGTATAATGGCTTTCACTTTCTTCTCTCCGAATCTCTGGGTGATGTTATTTTCATTTTCAACAGTAATAGTGGCTTGCTGGGGCAGTGATCCTAAATAAAGGTGGATTAAAATCTCTGCAAGTAAAGAGATGTTGTAAATATATCATAGGGTGTATGTGGGATGCCCGAGAAACACAGAGGAGGGGCAGTAGGCTTAGTCTGGGTGTTGGTACAGCGAGCCAGGGATAGACTGAGGGGCTGTGAAGGCAAGCAGAGGCTGTCCGTGTGCAGCGAGGATGGAAGAGGCAGAAGGGACAGCTGGAGCCAGGGCACGTGAGTGTGAAACATCCTGGCGTGTGTGTGGGAACGACAAGCTGTTTGAGATTAAAGAGGCTCGAGTGTGAGTCAGGATGGTGTGCAGCCTGGGTGCATGATGGAGTGACTGCATTATTCTCATTCTTCATGTGTTTAACTTTGGGGGCTCAGTCGGTTTAGTTAATGCCATTTAGCAAATGCTTATTTGGGATTATCGTGGAAGGCTTGATGCCTAGGTTAATTTTGGGATCTACTCACCAGAGATCCTGTTGAACTGCTTTTGCCTGTTCAGTGCTTCATGGGAATGGCTGTGCCCCCAAAACAGTGCATGGAATTCAGAGCTGTTCTTAGGTATCCTCTGACAGGGTAACTAGGGTAAATTGTGGTATAGGACTAGGAATCCTGTAATAAGGTTGACGGAGCCCATTGATGGCAAGACAGTCATCAGTAGTGCTGATTAAAGCTCCTGGTATTTGATTTTTATTAAAAGCATCCCAAATAATATAATGAACCTTTGGATAAAAATGTGATAGGCACTTTTATGTGCACATACTTTTTTTTTTTTTTTCTGAGACAGGGTTTCGCTCTGTCACCTGGGCTAGAATGCAGTGGCTCACTGCAACCTCAAGCTCCTGGGCTGAAGTGATCTTCCTGGCTCAGTCTCCCAAGGAGCTGGGACTATAGGTGTGTGCCATCACACTTGACTAATTTTTAAAATTTTTGTAGAGATGGAGGTCTTGCTATCGCCCAGGCTGGTCTCAAACTCCTGGCCTCAAGTGATCCTCTCGCCTCAGTCTCCCAAAGTGCTAGGATTAGAGGCGTGATGCACTGCAAACAGCCTGTGCACATACAATTAACTGAAGTTGGGGCCAGTAGTACAGCACAATGGTAAGGAGAACATCCTGCTTGGCGCCACACAGACCTCGATTGGAATCTTTGCTTAATCTGTGATCTTGGGCAAACTGATTAAACTCTCTAGGTGTCTTAGTTTTTTTTAACCCATAAATAGGGGTAATAAAATTTATTGCACAGGGTTGTTGGGAATTAAATGATGTTTGTAAAGGACTTCTTGGATTGTCTGACACTTAAGCAGTATTTTCTGAGTAATAGGTTTTTATATGTACCATGTGGCAATGGAAAATAAGGGATGGATGTCTATTCCTGCACAATCTTATGGTTTCTGTCTCTTATGTACACATACATAGGCATGTTTCATATTTCCTTGTAGAATGTGGGTTATGCACTGTGAATAAGTTAAGAATTTTTAGTTTGTATCTAGGTGAGTGAATCTTAGAAGCCCTAAAATGTGTTTAGTTTTGAAGTTATCTTAAACAAGAGAGATTATCTTTAAAAGAAAGAATAGACTAGGAGATGAAGAACTCCTAATTTCAAAGAGGTAAACACTGTACAAAGAGGGACAAAGGAGCCTGAGCAACATAGAGAGGCCCTGTCTCTACAAATAAAAAAGAAAAATTAGCCAGGCATAGTGGTGCATGCCTGTAAGTCCCAGCTACTCAGGAGGCTGAGGCAGGAGTATCGTTTGAGCCCAGGAGTTGGAGGTTGCAGTGAGCTATGACCATGCCACTGCACTCTAGCCCAGGCAACAGATAGACTCTGTCTCAAAAAAAAAAAAAAAAAAAGACAAAGGATAAGAAGTGGCAATTCAGAAGGGGATATCTGAAAAAGCAATCTATGTACAAAAAGATAGCCAATCTAGTTATTAGGCAAATGCTGACTATAATGGCATTTTCTGCTTATCAGGTTGGGGAAAAATGAGTTAAGATTAACAATATCTGGTGTTGGCAAGATTGTGGAGGAATGGGTACTCATATAGCTAGAGAGTAGATTGGCAGACTTCTTGGCATACTATTTGGCAGTGTCCATTAGAACTTAAAATGTGAATACCCTTCAACCAAGGATCATAGAAAAACAACCCAGTCCTCATGGTTTTGTGCAGTCTGTAAGCATAGTTTTAGTCAGCAATATTGGAAAAGAGCTCCAAATCACCAGGCAGGACTTGCTTAAAAAAAAGTCTCTGGGAAGGAGTCCATAAAATACAAACTTTTTAGGTTTTATTATGTTACAGATCACATTTTAATAGGTATTATACAGATAATCTGAAACTAGCACCATTGTCTACTTTTCAAGCAAAGAGGATCCCTAGCTGTAATTTGACTATCTGGGATGTTTTGCAGTTGCCTATTTTTGAGGTGTAGAAGGTAGATTTTTTCTTTTTTTTTTGGATACAGGGTCTTGCTCTGTTGCCCAGGCTAGAGTGCAGTGGCGTCATCATAGCTCACTGCAGCCTCCAACTCCTGGGCTCAAGTGATCCTCCTGCTTCGGTCTCCCAAAGTGCTAGGATCACAGGCGTGAGCCAGTGCACCCGGCCAAAGGTCCACTTTTGAAAAGGAGTGTGATATCTAAAGTCCCTTTTCTTTCTTTTCTTTTTGTTAAAAGTGCTTTAAAATAATGTTACACTATTTAACTTTGAAGCATGTTTAAGTTTTCTCCACGTTAGCAATTTCACTTGGAGTGTTCTGTTATAAACAAATGCCTTTTTGTAGTGTTGTTTAATAGTTAAAAATTGGAAGTAGGGCATGGTAGCATGCACCCGTAGTCCCAGCTACTCAAGAGGCAGAGGCAGAGATGGGGGGATCGCTTGAGTTCAGGAGTTCGAGGTTGCAGTGAGCCATGATCGGGCCACTGTACTCTAGCCTGGGCGAAGAGCAAGACCTTGTCTGAAAAAAAAAGAGATTGGAGAAAAAACTTCCGTATATACATGTCTGTGTAAAAACATAGGAAAGGTCTGGAAAGTTACCAAAGAGAATGGTTATCCCTGCAAAGGAGAACTGATTGAGGAAGGGAGAAGCTAATGGGAGGTCTTTGGCTTTATACTCTCTTCATGTGGTTCTCAAACTTTTTAGTTTCAATTCCTTTACACTTAAAAACCAAGGACTCCCAAAGAGCTTTCGTTTGTTTTTATTTATTGGTATATACTTTATTAGCAATCAACTGAATATGTTTAAAATTGTTATTTTTAAATGAATTAATAACTAATAAACTCATATGTTAACATAAGGTTTTTATTAAAAACTTCTAAAATCAAAATAAGAAAAGTAGAATTGTTTTACATTTTGCAAGTTTGTTTGTCCTAGTAGACAACTGAATACTCACAATTACTTCTGCCTTCAATTTGTTGTGATATATTGTTTTGATTGAAGAATATGAAGAAAATCCAGCCTCACAGATATATAGTTAGAAAAGGAAGGAATATTTTAAGCCTTTATAGATAATTGTGGATATTCTTTAGTTCTACACCAAAATGTAACAAGTTGCAACATGGAATCTGAAATCATATCAGTGAACTTTTGTACTCTGTTACATTAAAATCCATTGGTTTCGCTTGCACTTTGAAGGGATCTTTATCCATGAGGATTGGGAAACTGTCAAAGTTTATGGTAGTAGGTAAGAGTTCTTCAAAATACTAGCTTTTACTTAAAAACTCAAATTTAGTCATTTGGCAACAAATACTTCAAGAAAAACTATTTAAAGAAAATAGTTTTTCTTGAAGTGACAGACTCACTTTATTCCTTTTTGAGAAAATATCTGCCAGATAGTCAGGCTTAATAATCACAGTTTGCCTGTATTTGCTTCAGGTAGAAATGGTGCTTCATGAAAAAAGTGGTTCATCTTGCAGCTCAAACAAACTGCACAGTGCTTTTTCTCCAGACAACCTTAATAGGGAGTGGAAGTCTTTATGCATACTTCCCTTATCTTCACATAGATGTTAAAAAGATGTATACTCAAAGGTTGGGATTTAATGAAATTTTTACTGCTTCATCAAGGGTGTTTTAAAACAAAATTTGCATAATTCTTTACTGCAAGTGCCCGTGAAGAATACAGTGACTGCTAGTATAGTTTATTGCCACTGCCTTTATTCATGTTAAGGGCCAGCAGTTTTACCCACCACTGTTTTTATACCATCCTTGCAAAGTTCAACACAGTGAAAAGGGCAAATAACATCTTTATTATTATAAGAAGTTTTGACTCCTTTTACCTCCTGAAAGTATCTCAGGCATCTCCAGGAGTCCATATACTATGAGAATTGCTGCTCCACACTAATGTGTGGTTTGAAATTTTTTGGATCAGGTATTCTTTGTGAATATATATTTGTGTCATAACACGAGCAAGTGAGGATTTTGTGCAATTCCACGGTATGTTAACCTCAACAGGGAATTTTATGCAAGTCAGTTTGTTTAAAAAAAAAAGATGTGGGAAGAGGAAAAGCAAAAAAATTTATATATAAAACTCTAAACACAGAAGAAAAATCTAGGTGTCTTAAAGGTAAAATATTTAGAATCAATAGTTAAGGAACACTGAAAGCAAATACACATGAGCAAAACAAAATGAGTTTGGACATTTGGACATCCATAATCAGCCTTTAAGGTGCTCAAACCAAAGTGAAGCCTACATGTTGACACAGGTCATGGCTAAGGAAATGAACAGCATTTAGTACCATTTGTCGTTCCTAAAACATTAAAGAAATCCACTTTGGATCTCAAGGCACAATCAAAGTTGCTTTCGACAGTTTAGATGTTTTAAGGCTGAAAGCTTGTGGTAACTTATTGTATTTGTAAGGTTGACCAGCCTGTGACTTGTGTCAGCCAGCTTTCCTTGCCCTGAGTAATTGTTAGAAAATTAGTTATTTTCTAAATCTATCACTAGTTAGGTACTTTTCTTGTCTTAGACAATGATTTTTTTTCTTTCAAGAATTTTAGTACAACAATGACCTTTCATAGTATTTCACCAAGTGTTTCCCATTCTGTATATATATATATTTTTTTCCTGGTTTGAGAAAGCTTGGTAGCTTGCTAGTATGTTTTCTTTTTCCAGAGTTTCTGCTTTGCTGATCTTAGATCTTAGCAGTTTTTAAACGATTCATTCAGGACATTTTTGAATGCCAAAGGCCAGGTACTGCTTCAGGTGCTGGGGAGACAGAAGTGAACAAAAGACAATTCTGCTCTCCTGAAGCTTAGGATCAGATAAAGGACATTAGTGGGACGACTGGCAGCCACTGGGTACGTGTTGCTATCAAGCAATTGAAATGTGGTTAGTCCAGTTGATATGGTGTAAGTATAAAATACACTGGAATTTGATGACTTAGTTCAAAAAGAATATAAAATATCTCTAATAATCTTTATATTTTTTATCTCTTTACATGAATGTGGCTAGTGGAAAATTTATCATCACATGTGGCTTTCATTTGTGGCTTTCATTCTATTTCTAATGGACAGAACTGATTTAGAGAGAAGAGATTGATAAAACAAATACATCGTGTGAGGCATGGTAAAGGCTATAGAAAAAAACAGAATAGGGCAAGGAGGAATGGGGACACTTGGCAGGCAGTGGGGCTTGGCTGCCGTTTCACGTAGGATGGCTGGAGAAGGCCTGTCCAGTCAGGGGCTGCCTGAGCAGAGACTCAGGCAGATGAGACAAGCAGATGTCGAGGGGAGAGTGGCTTAGGCAGAGGGGGCGGCAAGCCCAGGAGCAGTGAGGCCAGTGCATGCTCACTGCCCTTCCAGTCAAAAAGGAGGTCACTGTAGCAGGAGCAGAGCCACAGAGCAAGAGCTGTAGGAGATGAGGTCAGAGGTGTGCGAGCTGGTGGGTGGGAGTGGGAGGCACAGGAGCACCGGCACATGCCCTTGGAGCTGGTGGGTGGGAGTGGGAGGCACAGGAGCACCGGCACATGCCCTTGGAGCGAGATGCCCTTAAAACCCGTGGAAGGGTTTTAAGAAGGGACAGTTCTGATCAGATTTGTCTTTGAAAGGGAACGCTCTGGCTACTCTGAGAATAGACCATAGGGGGAGGTGGCATGGGGAGACCAGGTAGGAGACAATTATAATTATCCAGCTCAGAGATGGTGGTGCTGGGACCAGGGTTGTCGTGGTGGTGGTGCTGGTGAAGAGTGGTAGAGTCTTCTCTTTTGGAGATGAAGCCAACAGCAACAGCATGGAGAGGGAGGGGCTTGAAGTAAGGAGTAAGAGAGGAGCCAAGGATACCTCAACAACTAGAAATTTGCTCAAGCAACTAGAAAGATGGAGTTTCCACTAAGTGTGATGAGCAAGACGGTGGGAGCAGCAGCATATTAGGGGTGGGGGAGATGAGCATGCGTTCAGTTTGGCCAGGTAAAGTTGGAGGGGCCTGTTAGACATGTGGAGATAACACAGTGGGTAGATAGCAGGTGGAGGAGGAGAGATCTGAGGGGATGGTGGGGAGCTGAGGGGGAACCCCTGGGGGTCCTGACAGGTGCAGTTTGGATGGCATGGTGGGGCCAACTGCCACCCCCTGCAATGGTGTGGGGTTTTGAAAGAATGGAAAGATGGGGAGGAAGCGGACAGTGAACCTGGAAAGGCTTTCAGGGAGGTTTGCTCTAAAGACATCACAGAAATAGGAAGGTCGTTGGAAGGGCTGTGGTTCAAGGGAGGGCTTAAAAAACCTTTATTTCAATTTGCAGGAGAGTTACAGGAACAGAATAGATTGAGCATATATCTTTTATCCAGTTTCCCCAAATGTTAAAGTTTGACTGCCTTCTAATTTTTCGGGAACATTTGAGAGTACATGGCACACATGCTGCCCTTTACCTGTAAATACTTCAGTGTGTGTTGCCTGAAAACAAGGACATTCTGTTTCATGACCACAGTACAATTATCAAAATTTTAAAAAATTAACATTGAAACAATAGTGTCCAATTTAAAAATGTTATCCAGATTTTGCCAGTTGTCCCACTAATGTCCTTTTTGTCCTGGATTTGATTCAGGATTACATATTGCATTTAGTTGTGATATCTCTTTGATCTTTTGATCTGGGACAGTTCCCTTGGTCTTCACTTGTCTTTCATGACCTTCATGGGTTTGAGGATTATAAGCTAGTTATTTTGTAGAATGCCCCTCAACATGGGTTTGTCTGATGTCTTCCGTGGTTAGAATTGGGTTATGTATTTTTATGGAATTCCTCATAAGTGATGCAGTCTTCAGTGTACGTCATCTGGAGGCACATGGTGTGTATTGATTTTGTTCCAGTAGTGGTGATAACTTTGATCAGTTGGTTAAGGTGGTGTCTGCTAGGCTTCTCCAGGATAAAGCTACTAATTTTTTGGTTTTTTTCAATAAGAACATTGTAGGGAAATGCTTTGAGACAATGTAAAGATTCTGTTTCTCGTAATACTTTAATTTTAGCACCCATTGATGATTCTTGTCTGAAACTGTTATTATATTAGAGAGGCTGTCAAATGGTGGCTTTCTAATTCTGTTTATTTCTTCTACATTTATTAATTGGAATAAGCTTTCTTTTCCCCAATTTACTTTATATTAATATGGACTCATGGATTCTTATTGCACAGATTATAACATGTTACTCTCATTATTTTGTTGCTCCCACTGTTAAAGTGAAGATTTTTAAGGTAAGAAGTATTTTAGCATGGTGGTATGCTGAAGGTAATGATTCAGCACAGATGGAAATATGATTATGATAATTGAATGTCCACAGAAGTAGGTGAAATCTTTGCTTCTGCTTCATTTTAGATGAGCAGCTTTGTACTTAACTCAATGTAGACTTTAGCTACCTAAATGCAATATATCTAATATATTTGACTCTTTTCTGGGGATATCTTACAACTGGTGAAAATCAGGACATTCTTCATGTATATGATGCTTTAAGTCTTAAATTCAGTTACTGTGCTCTGCACTTAAAACATAACTATTTTATGTTGTGTATGTCACTTACGGTGATTGTTAATCATTTGCAGGTTATTTTTTCCATACCAATCTAACTTTATTTTAGCTCCTGATCATGCATTTTTCCTAGTCTATTGCATTTTGATAGCAGTGAGTATGATATTGGTAAAGTGTTGTCATGGATTTCTTCAGTGTTCCTGTTTGTTCTTAGGTTTCTTGATGAATGACATGCATATTGAAACAAATCAAATGGTATCTTAAGCTATTTTCTTGAGTTATACTACATATAAAACTATATATAAAATTCCCACAGGAATTAAGTAAAACTAGTTTTTTTCTATGGTAATTTAAAAAGTTGGAAGTTTTTTTTTTTTTGTTTTGTTTTTTAGTACACATGGCAAAATTTAAACCATAATTTTTTTTCTCCTTCTCCTTCCTCAAATGCAACTCCTGTGCAGTTTCTTGTGTTCCTTTAGGAACAATTTATGTGTATATATGAGCATCTGTGAATGTATTTTTTTTTCGAAAAAATACTCCTTAGTTCTGTACCTTACTATTTAAAAAAAAGCAATTTTAAAGGTGCTTTGGAAGGTGGGATAGGGAAAAATTGTGATAAAGTATGTTAAATAGGGAAAAATTGTAATAAAGTATGTTAAATAGTAGGTAAAGTATGTTAAATAGTGGATCTCAATTTGGAAGTGTATAATATTCACCCATATGTGGCTGATAATACATTATAATCTGTTTAAACATCTTGTCATTAATAGGATATTAATAACATCTCAGGTTTCATTATTAATACTTGTTACGGATTATTCTCATTTTCAGAAAACTCCAACATGTGGTTTACCCCATCATTAATTATGATGGAAAGAAGAAATGTGTTGTGCAATGTTTAACCAAAAATAAAAAAAGAAACGAAAAACCCCCAAACCTCTGAAAACATCAGAGAAATCCTTCTAAATAGCATGTGAATAACATATTATATTAACTGGAACTTGTTCAGTGTTCTAAATTTAATTCTAATGGTGTTTCTGGTTTGTGTGTGTGTGTGTGTGTGTTTTAAAATTTCTTTAGAAAATCTTTTATTTTTAATATTTTTTTTTTTTTTTTTTAATGGTGTTCTTAACTGCTTTTGGGTGCTGAAATAGCTGTTTATTTTAAAAATTAGTATTTTTACAGAAAAATCTTTCAATATTAAAAAATATTGAAATTTGATATGTAAGCTCAAAGGAAATAGTTCATGGTTTTAAAAAAATTCAGTTTTTAAACTGTTAGCAAATAAATGTTTTATTTTCAACGTGAAGTATAAGTAATGAATTTTTAACTAATGAAATACTGGTATGTTTTAATTCCAGGCAGAAATCTAAAATGTTTAGTGCACATCAGCCTGACTGATTCTGAATTTATAGACTTGTTTAAACTAATAACTTTTAAATGAAATACATAATTAAATACATCATAATGGAATTATAGCTAGTAATTGAATACTGCATAATATATCTACAATTAGTTGTATGTCTTGAACCTTTAAGTTTATTTTTAAAATATCACTATACTGTTTAAATATGTAGATCTGGTTGATTTTACTTTTGGTTATGTTAGATTTGTGTACCAGTATTAATATTTAACTTTTTCAAAACCAGTTTTTAATTTAATGATAATACAATTGAAAAATGTTAAAATTTCACCAAACTGCTTCCAAATGGGTGGGTTAAACATACAATTCTAGTTACCTGATTTAATGGTAAATTTTAATTTGGTTTACATACTGCCACCTTAAATCTCTTAATGTATCAAAGGACTAGATGGGCATTTTAGTAAAATAACATCAAAACATCTAAAATGAATAGTTGTCAATTAAATTTGAAACACTACAACTTCTTAAAATCTGGAGTTTGGTCTCAGCAAAATCTGAGGATATATATTTCTTACTGTAAAAATGAAGAGAACACAGAAATGGAATATTATATATTACAAATCTTGAACAAAACTTGAGATGGCATTAATCCATAGCCAACTGGTAATAAATCTGCTTTAAGGGATTGCATTTTAATGTTACTGATATTTGCAGTTTGACTTCTATTGCTTATTTGCAGTTTCGTTTTAGTTCAGCTTATCTATTGAGCCCTGCCAATGACAACCATTATGCCCAGGTGCTAGGGAGACAGAAAAGTATTAACTTACAATTTTGAAAGAGAAAAATCAACATTTTATAGTAATTTTATGCAATTGAAAAGCAGATTTATGTGAATGATACAAACATTAATGTATTTTTAATCATTATAATTGGCAGTGACTTTAAATGCATAGCTGGACTGAGTTTTCAGGCTCTCTGATTAGGTAATTTGCAATTTCTGTAAGAGGTGGAGCTGTTAAGGTTATGCAAGTCTTTTTTTTTTTCTACAAAATTTTAAGATGTGTGTCTTGCTATAAGTAGATCAGATCTAGCGGGTTGTTTTGATGGCTGTTTATTCAGTTTCATAACTGTTATGACTGAATTTACAGGCTGTTAAAAAAGTAGACCAAGAAACACAGTATTTTTCATATTGCTTTTTCTTGTTGAATTCTGCAACTAATTTTTTAGTTATTTATTTTGTATATTTAAAGCTTTCCCAAGCCCCAAAATACCTAAAGTTGTCAACATGGTGAAAATACTATTTAAATGATGTCCAACAGATAAATCTATAAAAAAGGGATTTAGAATCCCAAATGCTTGTAACTGATGTTGTATTCTTAAATTTAAGATTTAAGGCTTAACTGTCATAGAGTAGGCTTAAGTATAGGTGTATGCTATGATGTAGGACCTCTTAGAAAAAAAAGTTAAAACTTCTCTAGCCCTAGTAAGCCTGTGTAAAAATAAAAATGACCTGATATGTGGACAGATGGCTGGTGGTAAGGGGTGTGTCAGAGTCCTGGCGTGCTGCCCCCCACAATGGACAGTCTGTCCTGTTAGCTTACGTTTGCACTTGTTTCTACAAGTCAGTCTTTAGGCAGTTATTTAAGTGTTGGGCTGTTTAACACGTTTTTAAAGTTTATGCATTTCCAAAACACTTATTGCAACATTTTTACAAGGTGTTAAAGCCCAGCCCACTAAAGTTTAATACCCTATACAGATTGTTAATGACAGATTTAGTTTGTGATGCTTTTTCTAATTGTAAAGCTTTCAAAAGAGCTAGAACATTTGGCAGTGAGGAAAGGGCCATTTTAACTTTTGGTCTATATGTTATAGAGAAAGCCTGAGGGCAGGTAGATGTGCTCTGAGTACTTGTGAAGGGTGAGTGTTGTGCAAAGGTGAGAGACATTTATTTATAACTTCGGTGCTTGGTGCCCATCCCCCACCCCCATGTTTCTTGGCTTGTGTTAAACATTTTGACCAATTACATCAACATCAGGAGACCAAGAGTTTCTTCCTTTGAGAAACTTGTATCCTCTATGGGCTTGGAGATGTGTTAGTATCGTGCTTTTGCATATACTCACATTGATTATAAGCATGTTATCCCAACCTAGCTTGTCATCATAAGGAACACAGTTTAAACATGTCACTTTCTAAATTGAACTTGAACAATATGTAACTTTTCTTAGCTATGAAGTTGGAGAGTAGAACCATTGAATTTTCTAGCATCTAGGTCTTTTAAGTTTGTTACATAGATGTCACCATTATTGCTACTAGAAATTTGTCATATTTTCTCAGAAAGTAATTTAGTTGGAAGTGTGACATACTTACTGAAGTTTTAAAGGAAAAAACAACACACCACAACTAGGTTATTATAAAACTTATTTAACTAAAAGATGAATGCCTAATGTTTTTCAGATTATCTTATCAGTCTAACAACTATTACCATCATGTGGGGTCTTTGAAATGACTTCCCAGTAGAAGGGAACTTCTTGAAAGCTCATATGCTTTGGATCTTTCACTGTCAGTATAGTTATTTGTCTTAATCATATTTCATGTTAGCTGGTGGGTGAGGCTGCATGTTTGCCTTGAAATGATCTACTCTGTGTTGGGTTACTTCCTTGGGTCTCCTTTATAAAATGTGAATGTAAATCAGATAATTTCTAGTGTTTCCTCCAGGAGATTGGTATTTATATTGTTATCATTATATTGGACAGTTTTCCTGAAATCTGTGTAAGTGGTTTTTTATTTATACAGAAGCCAAATAGTAGGCATCTAAAATAAAGGTAGAAGTAGCGTAGACATAGGAGTTTTAAGTGAATTTGGTTTTTCATTTACTTGCTTTTAGACCTTGGTTAAAATAATCCCTTGAGGCTGTTTCCTTAATTTATAAAGTGAAAGGCTTAATGATTATCCCCCTCATTTGGTGTAAGGGTTCAATGAAAATGTATTTCAAGTACTTGGTATAGGTTTACCCATTAGGAGTCATTGAACAAATGGTTTCTCATTATTTTTGTTCTCAATATTGATGAAACTTTAAAATTTATTGTTAAATTGTAGTTGTGGTAGAAATAATCTGGAAATGGTTAATCTTCCTGGATGTTGCTGACTTTAGTCCTGCCAGCTAGAAGATGCAACTTTTCATCTACAGCCATCTCTTGCTTGTATCAGAATTGGCATAGAGATGTGAATTGTTGTCTAATTTAACAAAGGATTCTGTTTAAGTGAGCAGTACAGATAATTTCATTAATATACATTAAGTTATAGAACAAGATTTTTGCGAATATTCTATATTTGAGGTTATACAGTAGTTATTGCAGCAAAATGAATCTAAATGTACTGCCCTTCCTAGGCAAGGAAAGGAGATTGAATACTGTCTAATGCAACAATCTTAGGAGCTTCTCGTTTTTCTGTAGTATGGGAAATGCTAATGTGATCACAGGTTTTGTGAGTGAAAAGTACTTAAGACCTTTTTACTCCCAGACAGTCATATAAACTTAAATCATATTTTTCTTCTAAAACTTCCTTCCTCATGGTACTAACAAGCCCAGAGCTTGACTTTAATGGAATTTAACATTTGTAAGGATAGTGACTTCCAGATTTTTTAAGAGAGTAGGAAAAGAGGGTGGAGATTTCAAAAGTACTACATTAGAGATAATGTAATACATTTTCCTGTACCAGTCACCCAGCTTCAAGAATCACTAATTGATGGCCAGCCTTGTTTCATCTCTGTGAAACTCCCCCAATTACTTTGAAACAAATTCAAGACAGCAAGCATATTACATCTCTAAATTCTTTAGTATGTATCTCTAAAAAATAAGGACTTGTAAAAAATAGACAATACCATTATTACGTATTAAAGACATAGCACTAACTCATTGATACCAAATATTCCAGTTTTTCCTGGTTGTCTAATTGTGTTTTTTTCCAGTTTATTTGAGTTGGGATTTAAATAAATGTCTTACACTATGACTGGTTGATATATCTTAAGTTTGTTTTTCTTAATGTTTAGCTTCCTTCCTCTCTTTCCCCTTTTTCTTTGAAATTTATTTGTTAAAAAATTTAGGTGTTTGTGCTGGAGTTTCCCGGGTCTGGATTTTGCTGACAGTATTTTTGTGGTGTCTTTTAATGTGTATCTCTGTCCTCAGAGGACACAATAGGCCTAGAGACGTGATCATTTTTAGGATTTTGTTTTTTGATTGACAAACATGTCATAGGTGAGAAATGGGGGAATTTTAATGCCTTGGCCAAGGTTTTATTTAAGGGAATGACGGATTAATGTGGGTGATTTCAAGTTTGAGAAAATATAGGTGGGGAAGCATGTTACATTTAAGTGAAACAGTTTTTTAAACTATTCATCCTTAAGTGTGGTAAACATACCTATTAACTTCACTAGAAGGTAAAAGAGCTTATTAAGCAGGAAAAATTTGCTGCTATCACAAACTGGTACGGTAGTATTGCATTTATATTATGCTTTTTGCTGGGAGAAGGGTTATCTGCAAAGTCTAGTAAGATTGTATCTCCGAAGAAAAGAAAGGATTGAGTTGCCTAGAAAGACGAATATCAGGCAGAGATATTTAGATTGAACTTGTTTACTTACCTTCTTTGTTTTCTTGATGCGTAGGAGTTCAATTGTATGAAATTGAGAATTTTTATACTAGTTTCTTGTGCACAATAACAATTGTTTGCTTATTTTATTTGCCTGATTATACAAAACATTAAAATTGGAAATACAAACCACATGGGCTGTATAACTCTACTTCTTGGAAACATTCTTCAAGTTTTTGGGTAGTGAGATTATTGTAGTTTCTAAAGTTGATGAGAAAGTGGTATGATCTAATAATGATCAACTACAACTTTCCTGCTTACAAAAACAAATCCAAGGATCTGCCTTGGGTAAGAACCACATCCATTTAGCAGTAATATGAAATCAATAAAAGTGTTACTGTAAACATACCCTTATATTCAAAATATAGCAGTTTTAAAAGTTCAGTCTCTTAAAACACCTGATAGGTATAGTTCACTTAGTGATGGTGACTTTTAAGTGGAAAATAAGTATTCCATATAAAACTTTGTTCCTTGATAGTTCTTCAGATTTCCTTGACAAACAGAAATAAAATTTAATCAATTAGTTTTGCCTTTGAGTATCAAGTATACTGAGTTTTAGATTAGCTCTGTCCAGTTGAAATATGTAAACTGTATATAATTTTAACTTTCTAGTAGCCACATTAAGTAAAAAAATGGGTGATTAACTTTAATATTTTATACAATCCAATATATCTAAAATATTAATCTTTTAATGTAATCAGGCTGGGCACAGTGGCTCACTTGCCTATAATCCCAGCAGGTCGGGAGGCCAAGGCAGGAAGATCGCTTGAGGCCAAGAGTTGGAGACCAGCCGGGGCAATAGTGAGACCCTGTCTCTACCCTCCCACCCCCACAAAAAGAAAATTTGGTGGGCATGGTGGCTCCACCTGTAGTCCCAGCTACTCCAGAGGCTGAGGCTGGAGAATCACTGGAGTCCAGGATTTTGAGGTTGCAGTGAGCTGTGGTGATGCTACTGCATTCTAGCCTGGGCAACAAAGCAAGACCCTGTCTCAAAAAACAAAACTAAAAACAAACATGTAATCCGTATAATAATTTGAGAAATGTTACCTTTTTTGTACTAAGTCTTCAAAATCTGTTGTGTATTTTAGACTTAAAGAACAGTTCAATTTAGCCACATTTCAATAGAGAGCAGTTTTAAGATATACAGGTTTTAAAATCACTGTTAAAAATATGTTTAGTCTTGCTAGAAAAATAATGGTATTTATAAAATTAGTTTCAAGGGTGGAAAAATATGAGAATTTTCAATGTGACCGAAGCATATTAGAAGTTTTATATCCAAGTCCTTTATTCCCTTGTTGTCATTCTAATTTTCAAAGAATATATGTGTAATTTGCTATCTTGTGTTAGTGTTAAGACTTCTGAAAGAAGTCTTACAGGCGGTGAATCATACAGGCAATGAGGCTTTTATTTAAATAGTAACTCTCTCATGTTCAACTCCATGTGTTTCTCTAGTTGGCTATAATACTGATGGTGACTTTTTTTGTTTAAAGGCATATTTACTGAGTTAAAAATCTCATTATGAAGAGATAATGAACTACAAAATTTATGAACTATAAAAATCTTTGGTTATTTAGGGATCAAGGATCAGTTTGTGCCCAGTTAATTAATTCAACTATTTTTTTGAACAGCGTTTTGTTTTCCTACCTTGCACATATCCTAAGGAAGTAGAAGTTGTTTGACTATATTCCTGCCTTGAAGAAACATTTAATCTCCTAAAACAAAAGAGACATGGCAGCGTAAATGCAAGCAAACATTAGTAATAAGAGAGCACGTAGAAGGACATTCATCCTTTTTTGGACTCTACCAGTATATAACCCTAGCTTTAGTCAAGTTTCCATCCGTACACTTACTGCTGTCAGACTCTGTTCTACATAGATGAAGATACGGTGTGAACATTTAAAAGATAAATATACCTCTGTTTTAGGTAAGGGGACTAAAACTAAAACATGAATGTTGTTCCCATGGAGATCTGGGAGCTGGGCATGGTGGAAGAGTCACCTTAGATTCTCACTTAGAACTATGATGTTAACAGACTTTGTTTCTTTACTCATTGTTTAAGTAATATTGAATAATTGCCTGTTATGTGTCAATCTGCTATCCGCTGGAATGTACAACAGCGAATAAGATGGAAATAATTTTGCCTTCATGGGACTTGGTCTATTAACTAGACCCCAGTGGCCACCAAACATGAGAGAGAGAGAGAGAGAGAGAGAGAGAGAGAGAGAGAGAGTGGTGTGTGTGTGTGTGTGTGTGTGTGTGTGTGTGGGGCCACATTCCCCCGCCCCACCTCAGAGATTGTGATTTAGGATGGCTTTGTTGGGACCCTGGAATCTGCATTTTAAGCAATCCCTCCTAGTATTTCTAATATAGGTGGTCCTCAGACCACACTTGGAGTGACATCTCTTTAACCTTTACAGTTGAGGGGACCTTGTGCTTTTTCCCCCTCTTCCTCCATTCAGTATTCGGTTTGCTAGGATCTGGCATCCCCTTTAACTGTTGCAGTAAATGTGCTTTACTTGAGAGTACCTGCAATTCTCTGTCAATTCAATAGATGCAATTCAGTCTTTCACAGAGATTCTTAACCTGGGGTCTACCTGTTTTTACTCCTAAATCATGTTGCTCTCTCCTTTCCATCTTTACTGACCCTTCTTCTGCTAGACTATAAACTCTTGGTGTGGGGGGGGTTGTGGAGGAAAACTGATGTTACAGAGCTAGTTAGAACTGTTGGAATCTATAACTGTTTTCCTCTTAGTTCATTCTCACGCTATACTATAGGCTGGAAATAATAGCTTATTTTCCCCTTAACACTTACTAAAGTTTATTTTATAAAATATAAAAGCTAACAGAAATTTGAAAACTGCCCATGATTCTACGAGGCAGAGCTCATCCTGGCCAGTATTTTTGATGTTCTCTTTCTCTTCCTTATTTCTGTTAACATTCGTGTGTGTGTACATATACACTTTTTTCCTGCTTAGGAATATTTTTAAAAAATGAGATATTTCATGTTCAGTCTTTATAATATGCTTTTTTAAATGAACAATGTCATGGACATATGTATTTATTAAATACTCTTTCACATTTATGTCTCCATGAGATTTTGTTCTATATATTGTAAAGTAGTGAATCCCTTGTACCTGGACCTCTAGGTTCTGCCTAGTTTTCCCTATTGACGAACTTAAAGCTAAGCCTTTGAACATGTTACAGTTTTACCTAAGGAAATAATGTAAGAAAGAGAATCCTTGAATTAGAGACCATCCCTCTTGTTGGAGGATTTGATAAGACACTGCCAAATGAGCAACAAGACGAAGTTATGCCAGTTGACACTTAAGACCAGAAATGTGAGACTGATCATTTCCTCAAGCATTTACCTACTTGGAGTACAGTATTTAACTTTTTAAAAAGTGAGGTTGCCCTCTTAAAGAGGCCATTCTTAACTGTATAAGACAAAGGATAGATATAATTACAATATAGGAATATTGAAATCAGCAAGGCTGAACCAATTCCTCTTTGGGCATAGATTTAGTTAACGCAGCTGGAATGAAAATTTGCAGCCAGTACAGAGTGCCACCAAGTGGTGGCTCGGAGAGCCCACACTATACTGCTGAGTCCACACAAGTTGGCTTTTTATTTGAAAATGACCGGTCCAAATGTGGACCTTTTGTCCCAGTTCTTTGCATAAGAACAGGCAGAGGAACTTGTTACAAGTTAGACTTGGTTTCTCTTCCCACCTTCAGCTGGTGTTAGCAGTGTTAGATCAAAATCTGAGCCTCAGCATCTGTCTGTAAAGTAGGAAAGCAGTGATTCCCACTTGATTTGTCTAAGTGTCGGTAGAAGGAAAGGGGTGAGACAGAGCCTTTTGGGAGAAATAAGATAAAGAAAATGTACATTTAGGATTTGTGAGTAGTTTGGATGGAAGGTTGAAAGTCTAGTACATTTTTGTGTCTTGCATTGGGGCTTGGCATGAAATGATTAGCTTCACAAGTACCCAGAGTGTATATGAGTATATAATCTTCATAATATCTTGAGGCAGCTGAGTAGTTTCGTTTTCAGCATAGTTGCCTTCCTTTCTTCCTCCTTTCTTGGTATTAACATATAACATTGTCCACTTAATTTCAATATTGAGTCAGCGTAAGATAATTATGACTGTGGTTTAAAGCTAAGGGGTAAAGTGAAAATTTTGCTTAGGATTAGCGTATCTTTTTACCTTTTGAATTTAACATGCAATCTGTACTTTTTTCTGAAGTTATTTGATATGGTTATGCTATTGGTTGGATTATAAGTGAAATCATTAATACTGAATATAGTGTAGTTAAGAGGGTGGACTCGGGGGCCAGAATGCCCAGAGACATGTTCTGACCCTGCCACACACACTAGTTATGTGTACTTGGACAAATTAAACCACATCTGACGTTGTTCCCTAACCTATAAAATGTTGACTGTGAGGGTTAAATGAGATAATAAACATAAAACACTTTTTTGTTTATATTCTTATTTCTATCTGTTAAATTTTTCAGTGGAAGAAAAGATGCAAATATTGGACTTTCTGAAAAAACCTAGCCATCTAAAATATGAATTGGAAATAATCGGTATGAATGCATTTATTTCCCTTCCAAACAAAATGTATATTTTCTAGTTCTGGACTGGGAGCGATGACCAATCTAATAACAATGAGCACCCCAAGTGACCAGAGTGTAGTCTCTGCACTATTTCTGACTAAAAGGGATCAGGGTTCCATATAGATAAGGTTGATTGCAGGTGGGAGCATGAAGTACACAAGTTGAACCTGGAATATCATGTCACAACAGAAAGCAAAAGAGCTCTCAGATATTGCTGGAGTCGTGTCGAGATGCTGGAGCCGATGGGAAGAGGCCATTTCACTAGCCAAAGATGGGGCAACTTGAGCGTCAGAAAGGATTGATACACACAGAATATTTACAAATCCATGAATTTGTGATGATATGGATGAAATTAAACATTTGGTCATCTTTGAACTCCATAAAGCAGGGATTGAAACAAAGGTTTGCATGAAGCCATTTCATTTTACAGATGATTTCAAGAAACAGGAGTGAGGGAATGGGGAGAGTGAATGACAGGCAGTTTGCTGAGTTTGCTGTAGGGAAAATGAGGCCTTAGAGAACTGTGCAGAATGCCTCCTAGATCTACCCGTCTGAAAGACTGGGGTGTTTACTGGCTCCTTGCCCCCAACCCCTCCCTACACATAAATTACACATTTTTCTTAAGGGTTTTATCTCTTCAATGTTTTGGGGCTGCTTCTGTATTCTTCTGAGGCTTTGGAGAAAGCCCTGAGGTGAAAAAGCAGAGCTGTGTAAGGTGTGTGTGCTTAGGCAGGGAAGGAGGTGGGGCAACTTCACTGTATATGGTATTGTCCACCACAGCTGTGGATAAAGTCGGCCCTGAGGGAAGTGATGTGATAAGGGGCACAAAACCATCTGCTGCAGAAGGGAAAGAATCAAGTATTTATCTTGCCTTTACTGTACTTACTATGCTTCAGTGTATCCAAATATTTGATGAGGGACATTTATTCTTTATGGAAGAACTCCAGCCAAAAACACACAGAAGGCATGATAGAATGAGAAAATCATGGTTTTCAACCTTGAATGAAATAACTAGTAGTTGCCAACATCATTGAAAGATAACCAGAGATAGCGTCTCATGTGGAAGTACAGAACACCCTCTGTGGAATGTTACTGTCTCTCCCAAACAAGCAACAACAACAAAAACCAAATTCTCAACCTTTAGATCTAACTACCACTTCATAGGGGACCGAGGAACATAAACACTACCATAGGTGTGTCATTAGCAAAATCCAGGCAGTGAGAAGCTACAGGACAAATGACAGGGTTTTAGGTTTTTGGTTTTTTTCCAAGTGAGTTGCAAGGAAAAACAAAGGAAAACATTTAGATTGTAAGACTGGAGTCATAATCAACCAAATGCATTGCATGGATCTGATTTGGATACTGATTTGAACAAAACAATTGTTAAGAAAAAAAATTTTTTTTAATCAGGAAAATTGTAGTACTGACTAGCTATTTAGTGTTGTTTTCATTTTTAAAGACAGCTAACAGTATTTAGTCTACTTGTTTAAAAAGTCAGTTTTAACAGATATTGATATTTATAAATAACAGTACAAGAATAAAAAGTTGGGGTGATAATTACATTCTGGGAGGGAGAGAAGAATGCAGGTAGCTTCAATTACCTTGTTCTAATTATTTGAGGTGGGTTCATAGATGTTTTATGATGTGTATATAAAAATATTACACATTGTATATTAAATTGAATATAATAAAAATTATTAAAGTGACACAGTGGGTAAAATCCAGAATGAATTGTATAGGATATATGACCTTAGACCACCAAATAAATGGAAAGAAAACATAAAAATAGACCTAAGAGACATATCAGCTCTACACACGTGTGCATCTTGTTGTGATCTTAGTATGAACAAATGAACTGTAAAAAGATAGTAATTGGGAATAAACATTGAGTAGATATCTGATAACAAGAAATTTTTGCTAATCACTTTTAAGAGCAATAATGGTGGTGTGGTTATGTTGAAATAAAAAAGGTCCTTATTTTTCATAGTTGTTTCCTGGTGTACTTCAGCATGACATGCTATGTAAGTGGGACTTGGTAAAGTTGTGGGTATAGAATAAAAAGGATCAGATGATCATACTTGATAACTGGAGCTGGTGATGGGTATATGGAGGCTCATTTTATTAGTTTGTCTAGTTTGGTGTCAATTTGAAAATTTCTATAAAATCAACTCAAACAAGTTCCATTGGTTACTAAAGATCTTGAAGATGCCCTTCAGAGTCTACATGAACTTCTCTATTGGTGCTTTATCCTGTAATTAAACCTGCTTTTAATAAACATTGAATTTTCATGGTAACTAATATTTCAAGCACAGTAGGCATTTTAAAAAAGGTTTTTATCTGTTAGCCTGAGAACTTAAACTTTACCCCATTTTTAAATTCTATATGATTAATTTATAAATAGATTGTATTGAAGTTTTTTTTTTAATAACAAGAGTACTTAAATAATTCAGTTTTTGTTTGTTTGTTTGTTTTTGTTCTCGAACCTAAGTGTGGTGGTGTTTTTCTCACTCCCTTTATGAGCTGTAAGAAAATCATTGGAAATGTTAGTAGTTTCTGGATGGTGGTTCTGTCATCTTGTGTATTTCTTCCCCTTTTATATATTATAACAAATCTTAATTTAACTATCAATTGAATGTTTATCAGGTGCCTAGCACTGTTCCAGGCTCTGAATGCAGCAGTGAACAAGATAACCTAATTGGTCCCTGTTGTTATGGAGTGTGCATCCTGTTGTATTTATGTGTGTCTTAGGAGGAGGTGAAACACTAAATTTTTTGCTGATAGTTAAATTGAACTTTAATGATTTGGCAATCAATATGATAGATCAGTCTTTTGAAATATCTATTTTCTTGACTCTTAGGTATTTAGAATCAAACCTAAATATAACCTAATTCTCAAAGCTTGGATGGGAGAGGATCAAAGAAGCAGGTGATAGTGTTTTAATCGTGTACAGCCAACTTGATATGTACAGCTGAGTGGGGCAGATTTTTAAAAAGTTCTTTCCATCTCAAAAGTTTGTGTTTCTGTGCTGGATGATTACAATTCATGTCTTTGGTTGGTCGCTTTTATGTTGAGCCTTTTGACTCTTGTACTGATAAGAGTGGAGCACAGGGTTAGGAGCTGGAGGTAAAACTGCATACAGAGTTTAAGATTAGTTACTGAGTAAATGGGAAAGGACAGTTCTAGATGTCAAAACACTAACTGTATGAAAATAATTCTGATGTTTGTCTAAAACAAAACAAGAGAATCAGGTAATGGAAACTAGAAAACCATTTAAGGAAAATAATTATTCTAGAGTAACTTCCAATAAGTAAATGGGTGTTAGATGTACATTTTAAAGAGTGGCTAGAAAGTACTTGGGAAAACATGACTAATGAATTACTGTTAATGTACAAAAGATAGTATCCTATTTAAAGAATTTCTTGGGAGCCCTGTGAAGTTGTTTATGTAATATGAATAATCACCTGCTGCTAATTAACCTGAACTCTGTATGTACATTTAAATGTGTACTTTTGGGAAGAGAAGAACATATATACACCCAAAAAAAATGAATCCATCAGGGATGAATACTTAATTTCTTAACACTGTGTTGCTAATCCTTACTGTGTCAGATACTTGATTAAAACAGATTAGTACTTGCATATATGTAGCAAATCTTACCTCCTTGGTTACCCCCGGTAAATATTTATACAGTGTTAGTAACTTTTCTTTTAGCTGGAGCAATAGATAGCAGTTGTGAAACCTACAAATTAAAAGTCTTTTTATTAGTACGTTTTTTAAGCCTTTTATAGAAAATATAAAACTTACACAAAAGCAGAGAAGCAGTACCTGTCCTGCAGCTTTAACAGTTATTAGCACTTGAGTTATTTGGAAACAAATCCTAAACTAGTATTTTATCTGTAAATTTAAACTAGATGTTGTTTGGAATTTTTTTTTCTTAGATTAACATTCTCTCTCTCTGTGTTGCATTTCCCCTGATTGTGCTTTGTTTTACTGTTGTTAAAAATGATGTAAAAGTGCTTCTCTGTTCCCTCCTCCATTTTATGATTGCAGACAGGATATACCTGAATTTGGTTAATCTAGACTTTCTTTGGAGTTCTTAAAGGGATTGGCAGCAGCTGTGGCATTTGTTTGTTCTCATGCTTTTGGGGAAAGTGAAGAGGCAAAGAACTAGGCTATGAATCTAGACTGATATTTTGCTATGGTACTTAAAAACCTTGGATTATATGACCGGGAAAGGGAAGTTCACTGTAGTCCTCATTTTAGGAGTTAAATTATTTCACTTGAGATGTCATGCTTAATTGCTAGTTATTTTTGTTTTTGTTTTGTTTTTAATAGCTTTAATAGCTAATTCTTTTCCTTTCTAAAGAGGTGATTGGCATGTGGCATCTATAGTATAACCTCAATACACAGTTGTTATTTCTACCACTCCGTTCCTTTATGTCACATATATACACATGTTGGGAAGGGCCGGGGGGCATTTGAACTAAGGTGGGGATTCTTCACATTTTCTATATCGCCACGGACTTCTTTGGCAGTCTGAAACCTATGGATCTCTTATGTTTCAGGATGTTTAAAAATGCATAAAATACACAAGATTATAAAGGAAACCAATTATTTTGAAATGCAGTTAGCAAAATGTTAAAACTCATATGTGCTTCTTAACATAATAAGTAACAAGTTCTAGCAACACATCTAAATTTCACAGTAATGAGTGTAGGATGATATTTAAAGATCCGCAACAACCTAATGTGGTATGAAAATATCTGATTTATATTGATGTCAAAATTACAAGTACTGTGATTCTGTGGTTTAGTGCCAACATTCATAATTGAAGGAAGTGTTAAATTTCAGTTAGGGGATAGTGAAGATAAATACATGATTCCCCCTGTGGGTGCGCCCCTCTCCAATTTTGAGTTCCCTGAATTTTATTCAGGAACTCCTTTGCTGTGATCTCAGAGTAAGAACATCTGAATTAAGGCTTTGTGTCCTGGGATGCTTAATTTGAGGCTAAAGGATTTGAACTTAGAATGTGGTCATCAGAGGAAATGCTCTTCAAACATTACATCTGCCAGTTTTAGTGGCTTTTAAAATAAGTCATAATAAATCCAATAATGCTAGATCTCAATATGCATCTCATGACTTTGTTTCTTTGTTTTTCATTGTTGGGCTGTATTTATTGTATATTGGTTTATAGTTAATATAAAATTAATATTTTAAATAGTTTCTGAACTTCCATGTTGAGTATTAATGTCTTTTGCTTTTATAGTTTTTTCTTTTAAAAAACATTTTAATTCTTCTGCAGGATTCGGAAACTTCAGATACGAAATATCCCGCCTCACTTACAGTGGGAGGTAAGAATTTCTATATTTAAAATTAAGATCTAAGTATCTATGCCTGTTATTATTAGTTTTTCCAAAGCTTTTCTCCTTCCCTCAACTTTTCGGTGTGCCAGAACACAAAATTCTTCTCTTATAACCTGTGTCTCAGTGTGGATTTTTCTTCATAAGGGCACAGTGTATCTCTTAAAAATCTACTCTTTGAGATTAAAAAAAGTTGAAATATATTCTTGGGTAATCTTCCTCATTCAGTCCCATCCAGACAGGATTTTGTTGATTTGAGTTCTTTCTGATGAGTTTACCTATTCTATTTAAATATGAAGTTCCCACTTTGGCAAATTTTTAAGAAGAGAAATATCCTGCTACTTATGCTTTATTTTAAAATATTATTGTGCTTCCTTTTGCTCAGATGGTGGCACTGTAGTGATTGTGTATAAACACACACTATTTAGAACAATTGAATAGCCTGTGTCAGCAATTTATAAAGCATAATAATGATGTCATGGTGAGAATTTAAGACACCAATACTTGAAGGGATAAAAGAAAATGTCTGAGTTTTCCAGACAATGGTACCTCAAAGTTCTTAAAACCTACTTGGAGAAGCTGGCACAAAGAAACTGCTCAGCTTTTATGTATTTCTAATATAAAAATCAAGAGTAATTAGCACTTTGTGTATCTTAGATTAGTCTTCTAAAGTGTCATTTGATGACTCATTAAATCAAAACCCTCATCAAAATGCAAAGTTTGGTTAAAAGGTTTCCTTGGTGGTAAACTAAGGGAAGTCAGTCTGAAGTTTGATTCTCCAGTCAGTGTCCCTTGGTTGGTAACAAATGATTTGTGCTCAGAATATTTTATACAGCATTTATCTTCAGAACAGTATTATTGAGTTTAGTCCTTGTAGGAACGGGTATGTTCTTTGGTATATGCTGAATATATTTCAATTTATATAATGTATTAAAAATTACTTTGTCAATGGAATCAGTGACTTATAAGATTAAACTTTATGTATTTTCTTGTTTTAGATTAGCATTTGTTTAGGGACCAGTAGCTTGAGGGATGGGTCCTCAAATCAAGTGTTACGATATCAAGAATACTAGTTTGATCCCATATTTTAAGATGGGCCATATTAAGTATGATTTAAAAAGTAATTTAATATTTTTTTTTGTTCAGGAACTACATGTAGTATAATGTAGCTTTCAATGAAATAATCAAATATAGTGGCAGCAAATTTTAAGTGAATTGTTAGAATACTAACATATCTGCTGTAGGCTAGTGGCAGAGTTTCTTTTTAATTTGTTCATAGTATCTCTTGATATTTAGGTTGAGGTAGCTTCTCGAACTTTTAGTTTATAGCATTTTTGGTGGCTTCTCAAGCTTTTAATTTATTGCATTTTTCCCCTCATTCTGGGTAAGATCTAATCAGGATAAATCTTGGCAGGGCGCGGTAGATCACATCTGTAATCCAAGCACTTTAGGAGGCCAAGGTGAGAGGATTGCTTGGGTCCAGGAGTTAGAGACCAGCCTGGGCAATGTAGCTGAGACATCCCCCCACCGCCAACAAAAAAATTTTAAAAATTAGCTTAGCGCAGTGGCTCGGTACAGTAGTCAGTCTCAGCTACTTGGGAGGCTGAGGCGGAGGGGGGGATTGCTTGAGCCCAGGAGTCCAAGCCTGCAATGAGTTATGATCGAGCCACTGCACTCCAGCCTGGGGTACAGAGTGAGACCCTGTCTCATTCATTCATTCATAAATAAATAAATAAATAATAAAAAATTAAAAAAATCTTTATTTGTGAAATCTAAGTTTTCCGTATTTCACTTTACTCTCCCTGTCGTCCTTTGAGGTAATGCCAAGTTGGTGACGTTATCTCTGTTTTCCAATGGACAGATGTGATTATATAAGATTAAAAGAATTAAGCAAGAACACGTACTGAATTGTAAGAAGCTTGGAACTAGACTTTGAACTCTTCACCTTTGACCCCCTTTTAAAATTTTAATGATTGTTTAATATATTGTTCAACAAAAACATTTATTGAGGTTTGTTAGGAGTAGGATGAGCTCTTACGTTTTTCCTTTCCTTGAAGCCTTGAGTGAATACTGTTTTTTTAATTTCCTTTTTGAGAAGGATCACTTTGTATATCTTTTATTTTATACACACTGGGTATGCTGTCTTGTGCAAAAACCTCATCGTAGACAGTGATAATTTTACACTTACAGTTCTGGACTCCCATTATAATGGAAGGATTAGGATTTTGAATCCACTGAATAGTTCTAGAATCACTGAAAGTGGAATGACTAGACATTATGTGCTTCCTGATTTTTTTATGCAATAGGAAATGCATATCACCATAGATGAAATACTCATCTAAAAAATAGAGGCTTGACTGGATTCAGTCTCTATCTAACTTTGAGTTTACGAGAAATACAGAAAATAGAGGAACAAATTAAATGATGCCATGAAGTCCAGAATATAGGACATTCCACAGGACAAATAATACTGCTTCACTAAACAAGCAGTGGCATGAAAGAAGGAAGGGGACTCTTATTAAATAAGACTTACGCTTGCTTGCTTGTTGTCTTCATATGCCTACAGTAAGTTATTTGTTGACAGCGTAAATAGCCCTTTGAAACAGCGCGGAGTGTCTAGAAAAGCCTTATAGTTTTTTGTTTTGTTTTTTGCAGGAAATATGGCAGCCTTTGGGGTCAGACTTGGAATTGTATCCTAGCTCTGCTACTTTCTAGTTGTGTGATCTAGTTATGTGATCTCTGAACAGGTTTCTTGATTTCCTTGAGCCTCATTTTTCTTGTTTGTAACCTGGGGATGATGAAAGTGACCATCTCATTGGGTTGCTTTGAGCACTAAGTGGCATTATGCACGCCAGAGCCTTTAAAATAGTGTTTGGTACACGTAAATGCACAATATGCTTCAGCAATGGCATGAACAACAAGAAATTCACCACCTTTTAACCATAAGTTTTTGTGCTTGTCTCAGTAAAATCCAGCCAGGAGCACAGAAAACATACCAGAGATTTCACCGGGGGAATCACACAGGTGCTGGAGGACAAAAGAGCAAAAAGAGAATCTAGCCTAGTGACCACAGCCAGCAGCTACCACCCCAGGGCTGGGAAGTCAAAGGGAAGAAGTGGATGTATCAGATCCTAGAAAAGTCAGGAAGAGCCCCTGAGTAGCTGAGACTCAGATTTCTGAGCAATGGGAGCTCCTTGGCTGTGGCTGGCGCCTGGGATGGTGAGAGAAGGGAGGTTATGAATCTTCTTCTGGGAGTGTCCAGAGCAGCCAGAGGCTGAAACCATGTGCTGATGTGGTGATGCGGATAGGAACAGCTGACGAATGGAAGAGCATGTCCTGTCTGCCCCCATTCCTGCCTTCCAGTCTCCCTCTAGTCCTCCTATTGGCAGAAATTAACAGGGAACAGCTGGCAACGGAGTGATAAGAGTGTGCAGAGTCCTAGCCTTAGCACCACAAAGCCAAAAAATGCATTTGGAACTGAGAGCTTAATATCCAGCCAAAATTCTAGAAATGAAAAAACCCCTCCCCTATTCTGCCAGTTATCTTTTTTTTCCCTTTTTTTTAATGAGACAGAGTCTCGTTCTGTCGTCCGGGCTATAGTGCCACAGCATCAGCCTAGCTGACAGCAACATCAAACTCCTGGGCTCAAGCAATCGTTCTGCCTCAGCCTCCTGAGTAGCTGGGACTACAGGTGCATGCCACCACACCCAGCTAATTTTTTCTATTTTTAGTAGAGATGGATGGGGTCTGACTCTTGCTCAGGCTGGTCTCGAACTCCTGACCTCAAGCGATCCTCCCACCTCAGCCTCCCAGTTGCCAATCATCTGGTAAGCCATTTTCTGTGAGGTCACTGAAGAGGTGACAGAATCTGGGACCATGGTAGAAATACTTGCAATATGTGGCATTTTGTAAGATCTGTAACTGGATTGTTACCTTTATACTACTGTTACATCCTTATACTTACTGTTATTTTTATACCACCATATACTACTGAATAATTAGAAGGGGATTCCTCTTAAGTTCTCTTGGTGGTGTATCTTGCATGCTGTGTGTGTCAGGCAGGGGTTAAATGGTTTCTAACCATTTAGTTTGGGATGATAAAAGCACTTATGGGCATGGAATTCTGAATGTTTATGGCAGATGAAGATATGGGGAAACTAATATTTTGAAGGACTCTGGTAGAGAATTAGGTAGGTTTGTTTTCCCCCAAATATGTGGAATGTAGAGAGGAAATAGGAGAAAACTGTTTCTCCTCCAACCTTCACTGTCTTGCCTGAGGTCCTTGAAGAGTAGATTTGGTGTGACCAGAACTGGAGGGGCACTTCTGTGGAACAGTCCTGGTGCCCAATGGATCTGGATCCTCACAGAGTCAAAGATTTGAATATGTGGTCTGACGAGTACTTATGGGAATGCATACTTTAAAATCACAGTCTTGCTAGAAAATCCAGAATGTCTCTTGGCTTTGCTTTAACACTTAGATACCTGATTTTTTCTGGACTTAATTGAGCTGGGAAGATGAATATCATTAAGCGAGCCTCTGGCAGAAGAAGGGAAACCAAAGGAATCCTTACTTAAAAGAAATAAGGCCAGGTGCAGTGGTGTGTGCCTGTAGTCCCAGTTATTCAGGAGGCTGAGACAGGAAGATTGCTTGAGCCCAGGACTTCGTGACCAGCCTGGACAACACAGCAAGACCCCATCTCTTAAAAAAAAAGGGGGGGGGAAGAAATAAGGACATAAGTGGAAGGTAATGATGCCATGTTATGTAGTCTAGGGGAAAAATAAAACAATACCATTGTTAATATAAAATAGTAATAGCCAGAGACCCCACTGTAAGCCTTGGATGGATGTGTGCTGAGAATTGGAAAACTGTCTTGAGCATTAGGGGCAGGTGGGATGACTTCCAGGTGAAGAGACTAGGTAGGGGCCATGGAGTGTGTTAGGTAAAGACCCTGCGGGATGTTTACATCCTTAAGGCTAGGAACTGTCATTTATCTTCTTCTGTCCAAGTGCTGATTGGTTTTTTTTGGCACTGTGGTGGTCAGGTGCTATTTGGTCCATAATGGATACAGGAATTAAGCTGAATAGAAATTGAGTGAGAAGCATTTTAAGTATTAATATTATTGACATTATAAAGCCAACAACGTAAGATACTTTAACTCACACAGAAGATGGCATCTGTAGAAACAGTGGAGTGACATTAATTGTGAACTGGGCATGAAGAAGTAATGGGAGTCACTGAAGTTAAATATTAGAAATAACTCATGTAAAGATTGCCTTTTGCAGCAAAGACAGCTTGGAGTTCTAAATAAAGTTGCAGCAGATAAACTGGGTAGGTGATTTTCTTCTTCACAGTGGCCTGACTTTGAGCACTTGGCCAATAAATAGCTGACACTTACTAAGCACTTATGTATTAGACACTGAATTAACCCATTTAATTTAATTTAATTTTTTTTTTTTTTTGAGACGGGTTCTTGCTCTGTTGCCCAGGCTGGAGTGCAATGGCGAGATCATAGCTAGTCGTAACCTCGAATTCCTGGGCTCAAGTAATCCTCCTGCCTTGGCCTTCCGAGAGTAGCTAGGACTATGGGTGTGTACCACCACGCCCAGCTAATTTTTCTTAAAATTTATTTTGTAGAGATGGGATCTCACTATGTTGACCAGGCTAGTCTCAAACTCCTGGCCTCAAGCAATCCTTCTTCCTTGGCCTCCCAAAGTGCTAGGATTACAGGCATGAGCCACTGTGCCTGGCCTAACCCATTTTAATTTTCACAACAGTCCCATGTTCCCACTTTACAGATAAGGCAACTGGAGTACAGAGAGGTAAAGTAACTTGTCCAGGGTGATGCAGCTGAAAAGTGTTAGTTTCAGCTCTTAATCAGGTTATTCTAACTGAAAACTTCCCCCCAGCAGGTAAGTTTATATTTCTTGCAGTTGTTATCATTTATTTGGTTTCAACATGCCCCTGAAAGTTTGACAGTGAACCCAATAGAAACTGGATCCTCCCCAGGTCTGGGAGAAGAAATATGTGGTTATGAGTGATGAATGAGCTTAGATGGATTCATTGGGGAAGTTGTTGGTAAACTCTTCTATTTAAAGAACTGTAGACAATAGAGTTCTTCATGCATGGCTACTCTGGGATGGGTTAGACTGTGTCATGATAAAATAACCTGGCATTTGATGTGCAGGGGAATACCAGAGTTTTCCTGTGACTGCTATATGAATGGTATATGAGACAAGTATTTCTGTCCCCACCCTGCTAACCTCATGTGTTTGCTGCGCCCTTGCCCTATGATGCCTGAACTTTTGTCCTGTGCTTCCATAGTTTGTTTGATATAATCATCTTTAAAGGTCTTCATACCCTTTAATTAAACCTTTTAGTATGAAAAATATGAAACATAAAAATAGAGAAGCTAATATAATGAAACCCAGTTTCAACCATTATCAATATATGGTTAGCCAATCTTGTTTTATTTGTACCTCTACCCTCCTCCCCCCTTTCTAGGTTATTTTGAAGCAAATCCTAGATGTTATGTCACTTCATCAGTAAATACTTCCGTATGTATCTCTAAAAGATGACATGTCTGTATTAGCTTGCTAGGGCTGCCATAACAAAACACTGTACACTGGGTGGTTTAAACAGAAACTTATTGCCTCACAGTTCTGGAGGCTAGAAGTCCAGGATGCCAAGGTGTCAGCAGGTTTGTTTCCTTCTGTGGGCTGTGAGGGAAGTATTTGTTTGAAGCCTCTCTCCTAGTTTCTGGTAGTTCTTTGGCTTGTGGCAGCGTAACTCCGGTCTTCACATGGTGTTCTCACGGTGTGCTGTGTCTCCACATATACGGGCACCAGTTATATTGGACTAGGGCTCACCCTAATGACCTCATTGTAACTTGATTACTTCTGTAAAGATTCTATCTCCAAATAAGGTCACATTCTGTTGTACTGGGAATTAAGACTTCGTCATATGACTTGGGGCGGTGGGGGACACGATTCAACATATAAGTCTATTTAAAAAGTTCACATATTAAATTAATAGTAACTGTCAAATATCAGATAAAGTCAGCATAAGCCAGGTGTGGCACACCTGTAGTCCCAGCTATGCTGGAGGCTGAGGCAGGAAGATTGCTTGAGCCCAGGAGTTTGAGGTTGCAGTGAGCTGTGATGATGCCACTGCACTCCAGCCTGGGCAACAGAGGGAGACCCTGTCTCAAAAAAAAAAAAAAATCTGGTCAGCAGTTGTATTTCCTGGATTATCTCAGTTTTTACAAGAAGTTGATTTGAGTTAGGATCCAAACAAGATCTTCTTGGTCAATCTGTTTCAGGTCCTTGAATCAGTAGGTCCCCTTTCTTTTCCTCCTCCCTCCTTACCTTCTGCAGTATATTTGTTGAAGTTGGTTTATTTGTTCTGTATAATGTTCCACGTTCTTATTTTGCTGAACTGTATTCACGTGCAGTCGTTTAACATGTTCCTGTGACCCTTGTAGGACTTGGATTAGACTCAAACTCACTTTTGTTTGGACAAGACAAAGTAATAGGTGGTTGTGTGTTTTTCCATCAGGAGGCATGGAATGTCTCTCTTTGTGATGTGAAATGCTATTGTTATTGCTTTGGTTCATAATTGTGTTTGCAGAATAGTAATACACTAGTTCTACCATTTCTTTATTAGTTGAAATGCATTTGTAAAGAGGAAATTGTCCTCAGTGGTTGTTTGATTACCCTGAGGTATAGTTTGTATAAGAGAGACAGGAAGAATGCTTGGGGTTTTCCCCCCCTTTTATTTACTATCTTTTATAACTATAGGTGCCTTGGCCTTCTACAAGGATGGCCAGTGAGTTTTTGTGTGAGCTCATAAGTTTAAACACACTTGGGTTACAAAATTATTAAAATCATTTATATTGATGCTCAAATTATCCTATCCTGAAAGGACTGTGGAAATTTCAACTTTGTGCCTTCAAGTTCATGTCCTTTTGATGGCACCTCAGTAGTTGATAACTTCCTTAATTTTTTGGTACAAGAAGTCCCAGGAACCTTGAAATTAAAAAAAAAAAAAGGCCCAGGTTTATCTTGAACATTTCTTCTCTCAAGGACTAGTTCCTTGGGAAATGGTGTTTGGCCATCACGGTGTGATCATGCCCCACTTGGGACCAAATCATTGGCCTTTCCTTGGTGGTTTGTTTTTGTTGTAACATTTATGCCCTCAGTTCCTGTCCCTGCAGGTCTCAGTCCCTGTGCTCCTCTCTGTTATTCTCTGACATGTGCTTCTCTATTCCTGAGTGTGTATACTTCCTTTTTTTTTTTAATACTCTCTTGGAAATTTTACTTGTTTCTGCTTCCTATTTGGATGCAGATATTCACTTGGATATCTGTTAGACCTGAGGTGTCTAAAATCGAATTTCTTTCTCTGCTTTCTCTGTGAATTTTAATATTGCTTTGGTCACGCAGGCTTGGTTTTAATGTCACACTTCTCTCTTTTTTGCCCTCTGGCCAAAGGTCACCAAGTGTCCACAAGTTTTTTTCTCCCCTTCTTGCTTCCTTTGGTGTTCTTTCCTGTGACCTTGGCCACCACTCTGGAGAGGATTCTGTCTTTTAAGCTTCTTATCCTGTGTAAATGGAGAAAACAGCATGTAGGCACAACCCCCCTGAGGAGTGACCACAGAGGACTTCTGCTTTATGTTCTCAAGCTTTAAAATTATCTTGAGTTTCCTGATAAGCAATTTTAGGATTCTATGTTATTGCTAAATTGTGAAGTTGCTCTTTCAATTTCATAATCTGCAAATGAGTCTTGTAACTCACTAAATGAAAATAATTGGTCCTTTCTGTTTGAATTACGTGTATTAAACTACCAACAAACACAAAGCCCAGGAATTTGAGGCTGTAGTGCACTATGATCACGTCATTTATGTTCTAAACTCCCAGGAGCTCTCAAACACTTACCTGTATCCTTGCTGTTTTCTGTGGCCAAATAATACCCTAATTGTGCGGTGAGAGTTTTGTCTCCTAGAATGAGTCTCAAGAGAGGGGAACTATCTTGTTTAGTGGTGTATCCTCAGTGCCTGGCATCGCTTGACACAGCCTTTTTGAAAGAATGAATGGTAAGATAAGTTGAATTATAACCGTGTACTTTATTCTAGAAGGTCAATCAGGAATTTAGAAAAATCATTCATAAGCCAAGTAGATTACCAAGTAGCATGAGTTGTAAAAGGAGACAAAAAGAGAAATGAACTGTGGTGGGATGAATCTGAAGTTAGGAATAAGGTTAAGTCACACCTTAGTGCCCTACACAGTGCTGTGGACCCCTCTCCTGGCCCCATGTACTTCCCCTCCATTTTTGGTTTTTAATTTTTTTTTTTTTTTTGGTTTTTGAAAACACAGAAGCATGTTCAAACAAAACTCCTAATCCCACATTTAAGTTTTTACTTTTTGTGGAGCTAGTTAAGCGGAGAGTACTCGAACTGAATAAAACGTGAATTTGGCTCTAATTAATGCTGCAACATAAACAATGGATCAAGCTAAGTAGATATAAGTCTTAAATGAAGATGAGGTTTGAGAATTAGCTATAGTTTATGGGATATCTGTGTATCTACTTTTTTTCTCTTTTACAGTGAGTAACACATTACAACTGGGGGAAATGAGTTGACTGTTTCAAAATGTTGAAAAAATCGAGAGCAGCCAATCTATTCATATAAACCATTTAAGAATACATGTGAAAAAAGGACAAGCCCAGAAGAGCAACAGTCGAAACACTAACAGTAGTGGTGGGTTCGTGGGTAACATTTATTTTTGAACCTTATTCCAAGGATCTTATGTTTTCACCACTGGAGACCCTTTTCCTTCTCTATAGGAGATTTAACTTAAATGCTTGCCATTTAAAGGTCAAATTGACTATATTTTAAGGATGAATGTGGCACTCATTTGTTAGGGATCCAAAATACAGATAAGTTACTGCATCACAGAAGAAAATGGAGGGGAAAGTAGGCTTGACTTAAAACAAACAAACAAAAAAAACCAAAAGACAACCCTGATCGGGATTGGTCAGGAAAGCTTATGTTACTCTGTTAGGTATAAATATACTGCTGGACAGGAAATCTTTCTCAACATCCTTCAAAATATATGAATTGTGAAATCCATTGATGATGGCATGCCATTCAGATAAACTGGGGGCTCCTGGGTGGGTCCTCTTGGAAGGGGAGACTTCGGGGTACAGACAAGATGGCCTGTGATGGAGACCTGGGACAGTGGTTGGGGGAAGATGTTAGTGTCTCTGGTTCTCTTCGTGAATATCTTGTTTTTTATGTCTTCCTGCCCACTAACTTGTTATAATAAAGTATGAAACTAAATTTGTTTGAAATTAACATACATGAAAAGTGACCTTTTTTTAGATATACCATGTTAATATATTTGTGTAACACCATCACAGTCAGAATATAGGCTAGCTCCATCACACCAAAAAAAACAAAACAAAACAAAACTCCCCCATGATATTCTTTTCTAGTCAGATTCTCCCCCCACCACCACCCCACATTCCTAATTCCTGACAACCTCTGATCTTTTGTGTCATGTGGTAAATTTACGTTTAACTTAATAAGAAACTGACAAACTGATCTCCAAAGTGGCCGTACCATTTTTGTATTTCCACCAGCAATTTATGGGTGAGCCAGTTGGTTGGCATTCTCACCAGCACTTTGGTATTGTTGGGGGGGTGTGTGTGTGTATGTATGTGTATATATATATTTTTTGTTTGTTTTGTTTTGTTTTGGTTTTTTTGAGACAAGGTCTTACTGTTACCCAGGCTGGCCTCCGGCGATTCTCTTGGATAGCTGGGATTACAGGTATGAGCTACCATGCCCAGCTGTTGGTATTTTTTTATCTTAGCTGCTCTAGTAAGTATATAGTGGTATTTCATTGTAATTTTATTTGCACTTCTCTAGTGGCTAATGATGTTGAGCATCTTCTCATGTACCTAATTACCTCTTGTCTATACTCTTTAAAGTGTCTGAGTCTTATGCTATTTAATTGAGTTGTTTCATATCATTTGGTTTTGAGAGTTCCTTGTATATTGTGGATACAAGTCTTTTGTCAAATATGTGGTTTCCAAGTATTTTCTCTCAGTACAGGTAGCTTGTCTATTCTTTACACATTATCTTTATCACAAAAAAAGTTGTTTTATGTTTTTTTTGAGACAGGGTCTTGCTCTTTTGGCTGGGGTAGAGTGCAGTGGCATCATCATAGCTCACTGTGACATTAAACTCCTGGGCTCAAGTGATCCTCCTGCCTCAGCCTCCCGAGTAGCGGGAACTACAGGCGTGGCGTGTGCCACCACGCCTGGTTAATTTTTCTATTTTTTGTAGAGATGGGGGTATCACTATGTTGATCAGGCTGGTCTCCAACTCCTGGCCTCTAGTGATCCTCCCACCTTGGCCTCCCAAAGTGCTGGGATTACAGGTGTGAGCCACCGCGCTGGACTGACAACAATCCCATTTTATGGTGTCCTATCTAATAACTCTTTGCCTTAATCCTATTGTCTTAGACCTATGGTTCATTTTGAGTTAATTTTTATGTAATGTATGAGTCATAGGCTGAGGTTTTATTTTTTGCATATAGATGTCCCATTATTTTAACACCATATATTGAAAAGACTATTCTTTCTCTGTTGAATTGCCTTTGTATAATTCTTTTGTCACAAATCAGTTGACCATATTTGTGTGGGTGTATTTCTGGACTGTATTCTGTCCCATTGATTTATAGATCTATCCCTTTGCTACTACACTTTCTTGGTTACTGTGGCTTTATATTGTAAGTCTTAAAATTGGGTAGTGTTATTCTTTCAACTTTATTCTCCTTTCTCAAAATTGTTGTGGCTATTGTATTTACTTTGCTTTTCCATATATGTTTTAGAACCAGAAAGTCCATACTGGAGCTTTGATTGGAATTGCATTGAATTTTTATGAAACTTTGGGGAAATGGACAACTTTATCAAGTTGTCCTTTGGTGACTGGCTTATTTCACTTAGCACAATGTCTTTGAGGTTCAGCCATGTTGTAGCGTGTATCAGAATTTCCTTTTTAAAGCTAAATAATATTCTTTTGTATGTGTTTGTACCACATTTTGTTTATTCATTCATCTGTCTCTGAACATGTGGGTTGTTTCCACCTTTTGGCTACTGTCAGTAGTGCTGATGTGAACATAGGTGAACAAATATCTCTTTGAGACCCTGTGTTTGATTCTTTGGGGTGTATTTCTTTTGCTGGATGTTACAGCAAATCTATTTTAATTTTTTGAGGAACCACCATACTGTTTTGCATAGCAGCTGAACCATTTTACTTTCCTATCAATAGTGTACAAGTGTTCCAATTTCTCCATATCCTCTTCAATTCTTGTAATTTTCTGGTTTTTTTTTTTTTTTTGAGGTAGGGTCTCCCTCCATTGCCCTGGCTAGAGGGCAGTGGTGTGTCATCATAGCTCACAGCAACCTCAAACTCCTAGGCTCAAGTGACCCTCCTGCCTCAGCCTCCCAAGTAGCTGGGACCACAGGTGTGGGCCACTACACCCACCCGGCTAATTTTTTTCTTTTTTTGGTAGAGATGGGGTCTCGTTCTTGCTCAGGCTGATCTCGAACTCCGGAGCTCCTTCAAGCGATCCTCCCACCTCGGCCTCCCAGAGTGCTAGGATTACAGGCAGGAGCCATCACGCCTGGCCTGCTTTTTTTTTTTTTTTTTTGGTAAATTAATGGCCATCCTAATGGGTGAAGTTACTGTTTAAGTTTTGATTTCCAGTTGTTTTTAATATTTAAAAATATGTTTAATTTTTTTGTATTGACCTTGTATCCTTTGTCATTGCTAAACTTACTAGTTCTAAAAGTTGGTGGTTTCTTTTAATAGATTGCTTGGGATTTTCTATCTAGACAATCATGTATTGAAAATAGGCAGAGTTTCACTTCCTCCTTTCCAATCTGTGTGACTTTTCCTTTATTGCTGTACTCCGCTACCTGGGACCTCCAAGGAGGGTCGATATCCTTCCCTTTTTCTCAATTTTTGTGAGAAAATTCAGTCTTTCACCATTAAGTAAAATGCTAGTTCTGTGATTTTTATTGATACCCTTTATCAGGTTGAAGACATTCCTAGTTGGCTGACAATCTATATGATGAGTGAATGTCTGATTGTTTCCTATGTTTTTCTAAATAAATCGATATCATATAGTTTTTCTAGGCTGTTATGATTAATTGCATTGATTTTTTTGAATATTGAGTCAACCTTGCATTCCTATGATAAACTCCACTTTGTTGTGGGGTTTTAATATATTGCTTGATTCAGTTCGCTGACATATTTATTCATGATTTACTGTGTCTTTGTTCATAAGGGATTTTTTTTGTTTTGGTATTGTCTTTGATTTTGTTGTGTTGGGAAAGCATGCATGCTTATGTTTTTTGGAAGTAATTACGTTGAATTGGTGTTATTACTTGAAATGTTTGATAGAATTTACCCATGGAACCACCTAACAACAATTTTTCCCTCAGTTTTTTCTTTTTTTCCTTTTTTAAAGCTCAAATTCAGTCTCTTCAATAGTTCCAGTACTCTTCTAGCTATTTCATCTCTTCAAAGAAGCGGTTCATTTCATCCAAGTTGCTGAATAGAGTCTCATAAAGTTTTGCAGTATTCTCTTATTATTCCTTATTATTATTCTGTGGGGTCTGTAGCGATAGTTCCTCTTTTAATCCAGATACTGGTAATTTTTGTCTTTTCTCTCTTTCTCTTTTGAATGTGTCAGTCTTGCCAGAGGTTTATCCATTTTATTGATGCTTAATAACTTCATAGAGTCACTTTCCTGAGCTGCTCCCTCTCCATGATTTGATTAGTACTTTGTTTTCCTGGGGCTTCCCTTTTTGGGTTCTCCAGCCAGAAAAGCTAGGGCCTTGGATACCCTGCTTGGTTGTGCACTTCCTGTAACTGTATACACATCCAGGGCTAAGTGACAGGAGCACAGAGGGAAAAAGCAATGGGGTTCAACCCATCCCCTTTGGAACCATAGCTCTTTCTGTCTATCAGTGTTTTAGGTGACCTTTTCCTGCTTCTCAAGCCAGTAATACAAGGCTTCTTCTAAGTTCCGTCAGCATCCACAAATAACTTCCAAGTTTTATATTGCACTGAGTTCAGGCTGGGGCATAGCAGAGGAGGGGGGAAAAGGGTAAATAAATCACTTTAGGTTCAGTTGTACTGCAAATTTCCCAATACGTCGGCTATCATTTACTTTCCAGAGTCTTCAAATAGCTTTATACATTCTGTCCAGATTTTATAACAGAATTCAATGGGAGAAACAGGGTAGAATGTGCCTACAGAATTTTATCTGGATCCAGAACTAAAATTTAAATTGTTTCTTTGAATATAGTTTTTTGTTCTTCTAAATTTTGAAAGAGGTGAGTTGACTCTCTTATTTCTCAAGAATAGAATAACTACTCATAAGTAATTTGCTTTAAAATTTATTTTTTACTTGTGGATAACCTTTGTTTGAATTAAGGCTGAACAAGACCTTACTGTCTTAAAAAATGAAATGTGCATTCAGGCTGTCTGTGTGATTCAGCACTAGAGACGTGTATGTAATGCACATCATTTTAAATTTAAGTGTATAAAAACCTTCACTTGTTGCTCTTTTCCTATTGCTTCCAACCTCTGATTTTAATGAACAAAATATACAAGGTTAACAGAGGTTTAGAACAGTAAACCTATTGGAAATGGCAGGGCACTATTAATCCTGTTTCTAATTTTAGCATCAGCAACCAGAAAGGCAAGGGTTGCCTCCATACTAAGGGCATTTTCCCTTCTTTGTGTTTTGTTTTGCTGAATGGCCTACTTTGTCTTATCCAAAATACAATCTTACTATTCAGAGTTTCTTCGTATGTGGGGATGACAAAGGCTATAATTTACTGTGGTCCTCTAGATGTCTAGTTCAGTATATATGCACTGATACCTTTTCAGGATTTGTCAGGTTCCTGTCTGTTAGACCAAAGCAGATAGTCAGAACTTGACTATCAACCCAAATAGATTTTTGCATTCATTTTGCTAGATTTTTTTTCTTGGTCTAGTGTTGTTCTGTATCCAAAACCTCTGCCCTCTCACATGTGTCCAAGTATATATAAATGGATTGAAATTGTTTAATTAGCATAACTCTGATGGTAATGAATATGATATTTTCAGGCTTTTTTAAAAACAAGCCTATATTTGATTTGTCCATTTTTCCTTCATTTTTATGCTTACTTTTGCATTCCTAGCTTGTGTTTCCCTCCTCTTTAGTACTCTGCCTTTGAATTTTAGATTAATAGCATACATGTGGGTTGCACTGATTATGGGCAGGGCAATATGAGAACCTCTTCAGATGGGTTCTCATTTGATTCTTACAGCTGATCTTAGATACAGGAAGGAAATAGTGCTGTCCTTACTTTAAAGAAAAGTAACTGAGAAATGCCAAGGTCTTGCAGCTAAGATTGGCTGAATGGGATTCAAACCAGGCAACCTGACCCTAAAGCCCTTTTCTTAGCAACTACTGTATGTAAAATATTTGTAGTTCTGTCCTCTCAAGTATAGAAATAACAGTGACTTCTAATATCTCCTGCAAGTCCATTTATGACTTTCAACACCAATTTCACCAGTGTGTTTTTATTCAGATCTATAATTTCCTCCTATGTAATGTCTCAATTACAATCCTGAAATGAAATTCATGGAAAATAGAACCTACTACATATATAATTAAAAAATCAATGTAATGTCCTAGTAATACCAGGAAGGAGACATAAAAGGGAAATCGTTTATACAAAATATTTCACTACATAAGTACTTAGGCATGATCACAGCTTAAGGCATAATGATGTAGCCAAGTGCTCGTACCATACGTAGAATAACCCTCAGTGGACTCATATTGGTGCTGGTACAGGAATGATATATGGGCAATTCAAAGTTGTGTTGCTGTTAGTTAAGTGATTTTCTATAATGATGATAAACAGACCATATAATACCTTGATTTACGTGGTTGTAGTTTTGGAAGATACAGTATATATGAAAAATTGAGCAATAAATATTTTGTTAGGTTGTAGGCTCAGATAAACGGGCTTCTCCTGTATGTGAATGTCTAGGACCTTCAAAAGCTGTGCAGGGCATAGGCCCTCTCTTTGTTGTGAGGGACTGTCTTGCATACTTCGGGGATGTGTGACATATCTGGTCTCTGCCTGTCAATTATCAGTGAAGCCCCCTTCTCCCAACTCCAAAGGACCCACAGATTTCTAAAACCAGTCCCTTAGGGGTGATGGTTTCTCCATTGAGAATTACTGTTCTAAATCATTCTTTACTCAGCTGTGTTGAAGGACCAGATATTTTAAAATTTCCAGTTGATCACTGACTTTTTGTAAAAATACAATGAAAATAAATTATTAGAAAAATGAAATTTTAAAGTCAGCCAAAAATATAAGCTCTGATTTTTTTTTTTCCTTTTATTTTTTTAGAGACAAGGTCTCACTCTGTTGCCCAGGCTGGAGTGCAGTAGTACGAGCATAGCTCACGTAACCATGAACTCCTGGGCTCAAGCGATCCTCCTGCCTCAGCCTCCCAACTACCTGTGACTATAGGCACGAACCACCACACCCGCCTAATTTTTAAAATTTTTTTTGTGGCAAGGGAGTCTCATTATGTTGCTCAGGCTGGTCTTGAACTCCTGGCCTCAAGGGATCCTGCCTCCTGCCTTGACCTCCCAAAGTGCTAGGATTACAGGCGTGAGCCACCACGTCCAGCTCTCTGATTTTTTTATTAGCTTCAGCAGACATGAAGTCAGTCTGTCTGCTATAAAAATTTCTAAATGCTTTATTTCTGCCTCTAAGTTTGTGATGCAGTCTCTGATCTTCATCTCACTCCTTCCTCTCCCTGCTGTCACCCAAGATGACTGTATGTTTTTAAAAAAATTCTTCCCTTTGGAAGATTTCAGTTCCCCTCTTCCTGGCCAAGTGCTCAAACATTTTATTCCCACCACCTCCTTTGTTTTGCATAAATATTACTTTCTATAAGAACTATCATTTAATGATGGAAATGAACTTAACTGCCTTTGCTATCAGGGATCCCTTTTTATCTATAATAGAAATTTGCAATGTGGTTTAACAGGCATAACTCAAATTGTTTTTCTTAAAATCTGCATTTTCTTCAGCGACTTTTCAAACCTTAATTTCAGACTTCCTGCCATATTATTCATACTGCGAGAGTCAGTGATTGAAGATAATTCCTGTAACAAAGCAGGAAGGGTCCTGGATCACCAGATGTCTCAGGAGGGGCCTGTGGCTGTTTCTCCTGTGGGTCTGTGTGGAGGAGGCAAGTACTGCGGGAGGGATCAGACTGCTCTGCCACAGTGACTGGGTCTTAAATGTGGTTGGTGTCCTTTTCCTAACTTTTGGTTACTCTATATTAGCAGAACAATTGTGGGCTTTTTTTTTTTTAATTGGAGACCTTTCCTTCAATCATAGTTTAAAAATGAGGGTTTTGATGGCATCTTGAATACCTTTGCTCTTCCAGCTTACTCAGTTCACACATAGTCATTACGCTGGGATGCGTATGGTTGGCTTTAGTGTGTGTTTGTGTAGGTATTTACAGTTGGACCCATGCACCCTCATGAGGTAGCCTTTGCAGTTGTGCTCGTGTGAACTAAAAATGCTTGGGCCTCTGGATATTTCTTAATTTTTAATGCATGTAACAAATACAGCCAGGTTGAAGGATGTGATTTTATTACATGCCTTGCTTTGAGGCTGGGTCAGCTCTTAGTCAGAATGGCCCCCTTCGGTTGTGATGCTGGTGTGGCAGAGATGGTACTTAAGCTACGAAGAAGTACTGCTGATGGCATTGTGGTTCTCAAAACGTGAACCCTGGAGGTGCAGGACAAGGCCTAAGTCTAAAACTACCTGCTTAAGATGTAGCTCAGAGACATTTTGTTTTTCTATGTTTAGAGTTGAGTTGTGTTAGAAATGAGATCATCTTAAGATGGATTTACCTATATATGTTCAGCAAAAAGTAATCTACTTCTGAACCTGTTTCATTAAAAAAAAAAAAAGTACTTTGGAGAACTTTTGCACATTGTTTCACTGCATGACCTCCCATCCTGGAGAAACTGGATATAAAAAACACACAACGTTTCTTCGGTTGCTCAGCTCCTGTGTGCCTCTTAGGTGCACTGAGAACATATTTAAAGGTGCAAACTTTTTATGCCACATGTCCTTAACCACCAGCCAATAACCTGATCTGGTGTTGAACTAAAGATGTAACAACTTGTTCCAATGTTGGAGGAAAAACTGGCTCATCTGGCTCAGTGAGGGATGGTGTAGAAATGTGGTACCTTAGGAATTTATAAGTGATTTTTCAAAACCCTGTATTTTGGAAGTTTAACATAATGAACCCATGGACCCAGCTTTAATGGTAATTACCATTCTGTTCTTGTTTTATCGATCTGTATCCTCTCACTTTTTTGGGGTGAGGGAGAGGTGGATTATTTTAAAGCAATTCAGGGATGACTACTGGCATGTAAAATTTGCTTTACATCCTAACATAAAGCAAGAATAGATGTATTAGTTTCCTATGGCTGCTATAACAGATTGACCACAAACTTGGTGGCTTAAAGAAATGGAAGTTAATTTTTGTTCTAGAAGCCAGGAGTCTGAAATTGGTCTCACTGGGTTAAAGTCAGCAGGGCTGGTTCCTTCTGGAAATTCTAGGAGAGAAACTATTTCCTTGCCATTCCCAGATTCTAGTGGCTGCCTGCTTTTCTTGGCTTTTGCAGTCTCTCCTTCCATATCCAAGTGCATCACTCCAGCCTCTGCTCTGCCGTCATGTTGCCTTCTCTCTGACTTGGACTTCTTCTGTGCCCCTTTGTAAGGACCCTTGTGACATCAAGCCCACCCAGATAAGCCCATATAATCTCTCCATCTCAAGAGCCTTAATTTAATTACACCTGCAAAGTCCCCTTTGACATATGAGGTAACATTCATGGGTTTCAGGGATTAGGAGGTAGATATGGAACCATTTTTCGGCTTACCACCAGTGTAGTCAGCACTCAAATGTCAAATAAATGGTTGTAGGGCCACAACCTTCAGAGTGAGGACTGTAATCACAGGGAAGTCCATTAAGATAAAGTTCTTCATAACCTAGAGGAATTGGTATGCATAATACATCTTGTCATTTTGCACAGAGGATGCAGCATTCCTGTGAGGTAACAAGGTAGAAGTAGGCACGTGTTGGTGTGAGGCCAGTTAACTCCTGCCTGTGAGACCTGAGAAGAAGACATCACAGTTCACCATCAGAACTGAGCTGGTGCTAGTGTGAGCCTTGCCAGCTGACAGCACGGTGCTCTCCTGGGCTTAATGCCATTCTGTTTCCCTTCTCTGAGCTGCTGGGCCCTCCTCTGTCCTTGCTGCTGCCTCTTTCAGAGCCTTCATTCAGTTTATCTGAGTGCCTCCTGTGCGCTAGAGGAGAATCAGCTGCACGAGGCAGCTTTGATGTCTTATCCAAGTCAGCTTCTCTGGACTCCACAAAAAGCAGATTCTTCCTAGCTCTGATTTTCACTAAATGTTTCCAAGGCCTTGGTTATTCTCCACATAAATCTAGAGATGTATTTTCATAAATATAAGGCAGATGTGGTAGGATTTCTGTGCCTGAACATTGAACAAGCCCAGAGTGTTGGAATGGAGTGACTGGTGGGGACTGGGAGGGCAGCTTCTTGCTGGCCGTGAGACTTCGGGGAAAGGTGGCTCAACCATACAGAGCCCCTTTCCCCTCTGTGAAAAGGGGATTAGCAATAAGGCGCTTTCAGGGTCACTGTGAGAACCAGCAAATGAGACAAGTGCCTTGCCATAGCAGGCATGGGCATTATGAACTAATAAACTTTTTTTCAAGGCATTTGTCCTTTGGCTGAAATTCTCATGCTCTGTGTTTCACTATTGTGAAGTATTTTATTTCCTCAACCCCATCAGTCTCTTAGTTTCAGGGCTTTTTGCACACATGTTGTCTCTGCCAAGAATCCATTTGTTCCTTTCTGTCTTTCTTAATTCCTAATAATTATTTAGCTTTCAATTTAGATGTCATTTCTGCCATACCTGGATTAGGTATCTCTCCTATATTCCTCCCATACTTAGCCCTGTCGTAGTGCTTAATGCACGCACATTCTATCTCTCGAGTATTTTTTTTTTCTTCAGAAAACTGTAGGTTCACCACTACACAATCTGCTGGTAATTCCAGCTATCTTGGGTGATTTCATCATTTAACTTATCACTTATATTTTATTTTATTTTTTATTTTTTTGAGACAGGGTCTCACTCTGTCATCCAAGGCTGGAGTACAGTGGCCTCATCATAGCTCACTGCAACCCCAAACTCCTGGGCTCAAGCAATCCTCTTGCCTTAGCCTCCCGAGTAGCTGGGACTACAGACACGCACCACCATGCCCAGCTAATTTTTCTATTTTTAGTAGAGACAGGATCTCGCTCTTGCTCAGGCTGGTCTCCTGGCCTCAAGTGATCCTCCCACCTCGGCCTCCCAAAGTGCAGGGATTACAGGTGTGAGCCAATGCACCCAGCCTTACCACTTTATATTTTTATTGTCTTCTGATTTGGGTCTATTTTCCCTGCAAGATCCTAAGCTTTCGGGGGGAGGGCTGTGTCCCCTGTGTTGTCATCAAAGACCCAGAACAATGCCTGGTGTGGACTAGCTGGTCAGCATTCGCTCACTGAGTGTGTCTTGGTTGGAAACTTTTTCAACTCTGTAATAGGTTGTTGAGATTTTTTAAAATAGTTGATTGGATTTTTTTGTGTATGTACAGGGGAGAGTAGGTATAAGAAAATAGAACATAAATTTGTTGTCCCAGGTCATTGCTTTTTATTAATGTAGAAATCAATCACTGTCTTTTTTTTTTTAATATTTTGGGGTTTTTGCTTCTTTGCTTTTTTTTTTATTTTTAAATTTTTTTGGTGGAGGGAAATGGAAATCTTGGTGCAAGCTATGCTGGCCTTCACTAGCAGGAATCAGATGTTTTGGAAAATATCTTGCAGGTATTTTATCCTGATTTGGTTACTTCTTTTAAGGTTTTAAGTAGTTCAGGCTTTTTTGGTTAGGCTTTTTAGTATATCATAATATTCAGTGTTCTGTTTTGGGTGAAGCTCGATTTCTTATTTTTTTGAAGGAACACTTTAGACAGTGTTTGAGGACTGAGCCTCAAAGAAGTCAGAAGCATGAGTGAGTGATGCTCCTTATGGCTGTGTAATTGAGTAGGCTGCGCCCCCAGATGCCAGCCTCATTATGGTGGATTAGTGCTAAGCTCTTCTGAGCTTACAGTCATTACTCCATGTTCTCCTTTCTCAGCAAATCTGATGCCCATCAACCCTGAGCATGTTCTGTGTACTTTCAATATTCCAGTATTGTTTAACACTACTTGAAGTTGCCCAGCTGAACAAATATTTCTGATTTCAAGTAATCTACACGATTTCTTTCCCATAAAAGACATGACTTCATCATGTTAGTTTCTTTCTTGCTTAACTAAACACGGGCAAGCCTTTCATCAGTCACAGCTTTGTTTCTGTATGGTAGGAATTTTATCCTGACTTGCTGTTTAATGTTTGTTTAAAAAGAAGACCTTTGCTCATATGTTCCCCTTTGCTACTCGAGGCAGAGCTTTGTAGTATGACAGAGCCTGCATAACTTCTTACTGACTGACTGTGTTCAGCTTGGTGTTGTCTGCTACTGAGTTTAAGGGTCACACCTCTACCTTACTGTATATTTTTAGAACATTAACTTTACCACTGACTTCGTATCCGTTTTTTTAACTCTTAATTTCCCCCTGGCTTTATTTTTCTCTCATAAATATTTTTTAAAATGTTGTGTTGATTGTAAGGTGCTTCTTACCTTTGGGAAATTGTTTTTTTTTTGGTTGTGTAAGTTTTTCTGTAGCTAAAAGAGCTTCCTGTGTGAACTAGATCTCCTTCAGAAACCTGTAACTCATTAGTTTTTTTTTTTTTTTAAATCACACGACCCATATACACATCTGAAAAATTACAGTATATACATGTGTAGGATGTATTTATTTAATTTATCAGGCAGTCTTGAAAGCCCATGGATTTGTGTACCTCTTGTAATAGCTCGGTGGCCTCTCAAGGATGCAACCCCTTGATTAAGGGTCCCTGGTGGGAATCTGTGGTACTTGCTTTGCCCTCTTCCTTCCACAGCAGGAGGGACTCTTGCCACTGAGCCTAGATTAAGCCTCAGAATCCCTCTTATACAGTGCTCCAGATAGTCACAACCAGTTGTTTGCAGCTGGCGTGCAAAATGAACATCATTGGCCTCCTTGCACTAGATGATCTTTTAAGAGCCTGTCCATTTCAACTTTCATTTAGTTCTGCCCCCCTGAGAATATAAAAATCCTCCCAATATGTGAAGAGAGCACATTTAGGCAGAACATTGTTTATTTGAGAGAAACCTTTCCAGATCACTCATTTATTGCTCCTGCTGTTCCTCCTGGGTTCTACTCCTTTGACCCTTTACAGCATGTTTCTCTCTGGGGGCACAGTCTCTTATTGTTTTGTTTTGCTTTGTATTTTTAGAGACAAGGTCTTTACCCAGGCTGGAGTACAGTCAGTCGTACCATCATAGCTCACTGCAACTTTGAACACCTGGGCTTAAGCAATCCTCCTGCATCAGCCTCCCGAGTCTCTAGGACTATAGACGTGCACCACCACGCCCGGCTACAGTTTCTGAGTCCCTTAGAGTCAGGTTCAGAACTGAGCACAGTATTCTCTAGGGGTCTGAACTGTGCTTACTGTAGTATGGAATCTTAACTCTCCTTGACATTTGTTCAATGAATGGAAGATTACTTGCCCATATTCCCTAGGCATGAGACTTTCATTGATTATAATTGAACTAGCTTGTAGCCATTAAGAATTTTAAAGTATTATTGAGTTATGTGTTAAAAGGTATGTGTGGGAGGAGGCTTTTGAGAATGAGGTGTCTGGTTTAACCTGTTGCCTGGCACTAACATGAAGGACCAGTCTGGGTGATCAGTGTTGAGGCGATGGCACAGACTGTCTTTCTGCAGGGCAGGGGCCCTTCTAGAAGGCCACTCCACTAGGCAGAAGACATCCTGAGATTGAATGACAGCAAGTTCTCCTTGGTCATGGAAGCTGAGGTTGGTTAATTCTAAGAAAGGTGATGAGACTTGCTGAGTCCCCTGGGGAAGTGTCAGGTATCAGGATATTGTCACTATGAACTCCTGAGAAATTGACCAGTTAAAGAGTTCACTTTAATTATTTTTAGCTCCTTTTTTGTTGTTGTTTAAAAAGAAACAGGGTCTCACTCAGCCTCCTGAGTAGCTAGGACTGCAGGTGCACGCCACCACACCTGGCTAATTTTTTTCTTTTTTTTTTTTTTGGTGGAGACGAGGACTTACTATGTTGTCCAGGCTGGTCTGAAACTCCTGTCCTCAAGTGATCCTCCCATATGGGCCTCCCAAAGTGCTGAGATTATAGGCTTGAGCCACTGCAACTGTCCTTAGTTATTTTAACTTAGAAAGGTTTTTGTGTTCATTGTAGAAAACAGCAAAAGAAGTACTTATAATCCTACCATCCAGAGGTAACCATCATTAATAGTTGTGTGTTTTTGTTGATCTTTACATAGGGTGAGCTAGTTAACTGTCCTTGTTTTTTGTGTTTTTCCCTCCAAAATGGTTTTCCAGTTGTGACAGCATCACTCACTGAATTGGCCTTTTCTTGAGCTCAGCCTTTGCGCTACCTGGGACTCTGACATGTTCACAGAAGTGTTGCCTTTCTCATTTGAGGCTTAGCCAAGCTTAGGCAAGTCTTGGTTAATCAGGGTTAGTGAGGAAGGGACCAATGGTTCTGACTTCTTCTCGGCCACATTTGCCATACGTGGGCTGTATTAACCACCCGTGTGCAACAATTGTGAATGTTAATCTTTTCCTTCTTTCTTATCCTCTCCCCTCCCCTCCCAAATCATTTCCAGTCTTACATACTTTGACTTTGTGTTTTTGTAGGCTGGCTGTGCTGGTTAGGGTGTGTAGCAGATTTGTTTGTGTAGCATATTGTTTCTTGAGCTTGATGCATTGAAGAGCAAGGGCTAGAAGTGGCGGTTAATGAACATTCATGTCTAGAAGTGGTAACATTCCTTCTTGCCTCAAGTTCTTATTCATCTTGATTTTGTTATTCTACCTTCTATATGTTAGAATTTATACAACCAGGGTGTGTACTGGGCTTGTCTACACGCAGCTGTGTCAGTGCTTTTTATTATTATATTTTTTTCAAACAGAAAAACTTTTTGTTTGTAAATTGTTTGGATGAAAGATTTCTTAGAGATTATTCTGCCTTGCTTTGGTGATATTTGATTCTAAGGAGGACAGCATCTGTAGTACCTGAGTCATTGTAATAAACGTCCCAGTTTCATGTTTTGTTTGGTGTTTAGTTCTGGAAGAAGTTAAAGATTGTTCAGGCTGGGCGCGGTGGCTCATACCTGTAATCCTAGTGCTCTGGGAGGCTGAGGCAGGAGGATTGCTTGAGCTCAGGAGTTCGAGACCAGCCTTAGCAAGATTGAGGCCCCGTCTCTACTAAAGTTAGAAAAATTAGGCGGACGTCGTGGTACATGTCTGTAGTCCCAGCTACTTGGGAGGCTGAGGCAGGAGGATCGCTTGAGCCCAGAAGTTTGAGGTTGCAGTGAGCTATGATGACGCCACTGCACTCTAGCCTGGGAGACACAGCAAGACTCTGTCTTAAAGTTGTTCAGCACTGGCTTCCAGGAATAGTTCAGAATGTCTGAGTGTCTTTAAAAACCCATGATGACTGTTATAGCTGTCTTTGCACCCCTGGAAAGTGCGAATGTCGTGGCAGGGTTGAGATTATGTCATAGCCATAAAATTGAGATTCAAAAAAAAAAAGGCAACAACAAATCCAAGGTGACAGAAACAGCTGTGAAGTCTTCTTTCCAAAAATTAAAGTCTTCAACCCTGTATAATTGTGGCTTTGGCATCCCTGTGCTGTATATACCCAGCCCATGAGGAAGGGAGGGAAAGGGGTGAAGGTAGTTGTGCTGTTATAGGTTTGTATTTAATTCTAGCTGGTGTTTGAGGGATTTCATTCATGTGCAAGAGTGGGATGCCATGGGATGGGGTTTCCTGCTATCTGAATCTTCCATCTAGCTACTCCTGATAGAGGAGTAGTGGTTTCCCCCAATCTACACCTCTTTGCTTGGTACTCTTTGCTTGCCTGTGGCTCAGTTCCTTCACTTATAATCATGTCCTGGTCAGTCAAGGGTTGTGAGTCTTGGTTAGTTAATATTTTGGTTTTGAACAGATTTTTTTTTTTTTTTTTAGAAATGTCAGTTAAAGAATGACTTAAATGCACGTCTACCCCCATTGTACATTGTAGGTCATACAGGGTCACTGAATAAAATTTGGAGAGTAAAGTCCAAAAATGTTTTGGTGTATTACCTTTCATACTTAGCAAATCAGAGTGTGAATTCTTAGGCCTTTTGATGTTACAAAACTGTTATAGGAATTTTGTGCTTCTATATACTTCCCCCACTAATGGACAAGACAAATTGTTTATCCATAGCCTCTCTAGCATATTCCATGTTAAAATAATTCGAAATGTTAGCCAATTTTATCTGTAAAAACTAGCATTATTTCACCTGGCATTTTTGCCTATCTTTGACCAATGGTGACATTTTTAAATGCCTGCTGGCCATTTGTTTTTGGCTGTCAGCTCAGTTCATGGCTCTTTTTCTCCAACTGTGTATGTCTGATGATATCCTTCACACTTTTTGGGCAAACAATAGTTATAATGTGTTGAATAAAGATTTATCATCAGATTTCTTTTTTCCATATGTGTAGTCTTACAATATTTTTAAAAAGTACTAATCATATTGCATGTAATTCAATTTCCCGCTTTGTGTTTCTCACTTAAACCTTAGAGCCTTTTCTCATGTCAAACATTGGGAGTAATTCTCATTTTCTTATTGATTTGTAACAAGTTAAGCCATATTGGTAGGTCTTTTCTTTTTAACAGCTTTATGAAGGTATGATTGACATATGCATCTTTAAATTGTATAGCTTGATAAGCTTTGACATAAGTATACACCTGTGAAACCATCCCCACAGTAAAAAAGTGAGCATAACTATTGCTACCCAGAAAGTTCCTTGTGACCCTGTCTAATCCTTCCTCCCTCCCCAGGCAACTACTGCCTTGCTTTCTGTCACTATAGTTTGCAATTTCTAGGGTTTTATATAAAAAGTTATAGAATAAGTACTCTCTTAGTGTAGTTTCTTTGATTCAGCATAATTATTTAAAGATTTACCTGTGTTGTGTGAATCAATAGTTCATTCCTTTTCATAGCTGAGTAGTGTTCTGTTGTGTGTATGTACCACAATTTATCTGCTTGCCTGTTGATGGACATTTGGGTTGTTTCCACTTTTTGACTACTACAAATAAAGGTGCTATGAACGTTTGTGTGTAGGTCTTTACATGGATGTATGCTTTTGTGGGGTCCACTCAGACCCCTCCCAGAATTAGTAAGAAGATTCTTTTAAACCAAAGGCTTTTGAGATTCACCAGATGCAGAAAGAAGCCTATTCAGAGCTTCCCTAATCTGACTAAAGGCAGAAACTTCTGGGAGTGAGGCTTTCATAAATCCCCTCTCCTGGGGAGTTTTACTGGTCCAAAAAAAGATGGAGAAGACCATTCTTACCTGTGTAAACAAACTTTATCCCACTTTATCTCCCATTCCCCTCAAAACCCATTTGTCTTCCCATAGTAGCCTTTTCTCCCTTCTGTCCCCTGGTTGATTAGGTGTATAAACCCCCACCTTTAGCTGTTCAGAGAGCTGCTGCTTCTGTGCACTGCCATATGCATATGAAAAAGCTTTGTTTTTTCCTCCTGTTAATCTGTGTGTTGAATTTGCAGGCCCTCAATCACTGAACCTAAGTTAGTAAAGGAAAGTTTTTCCTCCTGACATGTTCATTTCTCTTGGGTAAATATTTAGGGGTAGCATACCTGGTTCATGAGGTAGGTATGTTTAATGTTTTAAGAAACTTCCAAACTGTTTTCCAAAGTAGTTGTACTATTTTATCTTCTTACCAGCAGGTCCAGTCCTCAACAACACTTGATATTTCAATTTTAGCCATTCTAATAGGTGTGTAGTATCTCATTTTGTGTGTGTCTATAATAGCTTTATTGAGGATATTCATATACCAAGTGGCTTCTTTAACTTACCATAATGTTTCAAGGCTCATACATGTTGCGGTGTGTATCAGTGCTTCGTTTTTTTTTTGTTTTTTTTTTTGGTAAAACCTTTTTATTTTAGAATAGTTATAGATTTACAGGGAAATTGCAAAGATAGTGTGGAGAGTTCCCATATACCCTAGACCCAGTCTCCTCTATTATTAACATCATACTTTAGTATGGTATATTTGTCACAATTAATGAACCAACATTGTTGTTGCATGGTTTATGATGAACCAAAGTCCATCCTTTATTCGGATTTCTTTAGTTCTTACCCAGTATCCTTTATCTGTTCCAGGGTGCTACCCAGGACACTACAGTATATTTAGTTGTCATGTCTCCTTAGGTTCCTCTTGGCTGTGACAGTTTCTTAAACTCTGTTTTTGATGGCCTTGACAATTTTGAGGAGTATTGATCAGGTACCATAAAAAGGATGACTCTCAGTTGGGACTTGTCTGAAGTTTTTCTCATGATTAGACTGGGTTTGTGGGTTTTGAGGAGGAAGACCTCAGAGGTAAAATGTCGTTCTCATTCTATCATATTAAGGGTACATATTATCAATATGACTTATCACTGATATTTATCTTGATCACCTGGATGCAAAAGTGTATGTTAGATTGCTCCACTATAAAGCTATTCTCCACGCCCCCGTATACCCTCACCCCGCCCCTTTCTGTACTCTTTGGAAGTAAGTCACTGCACACAGCCCACACTTACAGGAGTGAGGAGTTATATTCTGCCTCTTTGAAGGTGTATCTACATAAATCATTTGGAAATCTTCTCCATGGAGATTTGTCTAATCTTCCCTATTTATTCAATCATTTGGACTCATGGATATTTATTTTTTTACCTTGGGCCATAGTCCAATACTACTTTATTTTGCTGTTCAGATTGTTCCAGCTTTGGTTGTTGGGAGCTTTCAGTTGGCTCCTGTGTCCCTTTGGTACCCTCATCATTGTGTCATATTGTGTGTGTGTGTGTGTGTGTGTGTGTGTGTGTGTAGGGGAAGGGTTGGTTTTTTGTTTTTGTTTTGTTTTTCCTTTATGAGTACTTCTTACTTTCTGGCACTGCAAGATATTCTAGGATCATCTTGTAGAATTTCTACTCCAGTCTGTGAATTAGCTATTTCTCTAAGGAGCTTTGGTTTCATTTACTGTAAGAAACCAAGATCTGAGCACTAGGTGTGACCATTGCTGCTGGGTATCATTGCTTCTAGGTTCTCTCAGCTGACAGAGCAAGGAACTATCTATAAATATCTATAAATAGATCTGTATGTCATTATCTGTGCCTGTATACTAAGCTAAGCGTGATTTCATACTGACACTTCTTTTTATTGCTAAATAATATTCCATTGTGTGGACATACATTTTATTTACCCATTCATCGGTAGGTAGAAATTTGGGTTGTTTCTACTTCTTGCCTATTTTGAATAATGCTGCTATGAATGTTGGTGTACAAGTTTTTGTGTAGACATGTGTTCAGTTCCCTTAATATAGACCTAGTGGAGCAATTCCCAGTAGAATTGCTGAGTCTTGTGGTAACTCTGTTTAATATTTTGAGGAACTGCCAAACTGTTTTCCAAAGTGGCTGCATCACTTTACAGTCCTACTAGTAATGAATGAGGGTTCTCATTTCTGCACATCCTTGTCAACACTTATTCTGTCTGTCTTTTTATTTTAGCCATCCTAGAGGGCATGAAGTGATATCTTGTGGTTTTGATTTGCATTTCCCTGATGGCAAACAATGTTTGAACATCATTTCAAACGTGTATTTGCTATCCATATATCACCTTCATATTGGGTGATGAATCTTGTTAAAATCTTTTGAACATGTTAAAATTGGTTCTCCTGTCATAGAGTTTTGAGGTTTCCTTGTATATTCTGATATAAGTTTTTTATCAGATATATGCTTGGCAAATATTTGCTTCCAATCTGTGGCTCATCTTTATTAATGGTGTCTTTCAAAGAACATTGGGGGAAGTTTTCATTTTCTTATTGACTTGTATGAACTTTGTGTTCATTCTTAAGTCGTGTTTGTAGATCTTTAACTTCAAATGTTTCAAATTCTTAAAACTTTCTAAAAGGAGTAGTTCCAAGCATATACATATGTAGAGGGAATAGTGTAATGAATCTCCTCATGTACCTATCCCCTAACTTCTAATTATCAGCTTATGGCCAGTCTCATTTTCTCTGTATCTACACCCTTCTCTCTCCATCAGATGATTTTGAATAAATCTTAGATAAATAATTTCATTGGTAATTATTTCAGCATGTATCTCTAAAAGATATGGAATTTTATTTATTTTTTAGAGAAAGGGTCTTGCTCTGTCACCCAGGCTGGAGAGCAGTGGCCCCTGATCATAGCTCACTGCAGCCTCCAACTCCTGGGCTCAAGGGATCCTCTTGCCTCAGCCTCCTGAGTAGCTGGGACTACAGACGTGTGCCACCATCCCCAGCTAATTTTTTTATTTTTATTTTTTTCAAAACAGGGGTCTTGCTATGTTGCCCAGACTGGTCTTGAACTCCTGGCTTTAAGTGATCCTCCTGCCTCAGCCTCCCAAAGTGCTGGGATTACAGGCATGAGCCACCATGCCCGACCTAAAAGATAGGGATTTATAAAAAAACCAATATCACACACATGATTCTTATAAAATGTAAAGTTTTTTCACGTATCTTAGGTGTCTCACATTTTAAAAATAATTTGTATCGGGATCCAAATAAGGTCCATATTTTGCAGTTAGTTGATTTCTCTTAAGCCTCTTAATTTTTAAGTTCCTACTCCTTTTGTTTTCTTTGCCATTTCTTAAAGAAACTGTGTTTTTATCCTGTCATGTTTGGATTAGCTGACTTCATCCTTGTAGTGTAGTACATGTTCCTCGGTCCTCAGTATTCCTGTGAACTGAGCTTTGATCTCACCTTTGACTGCATGCTGCAATAACTTGGGAAGTTAAATAAAATCTATTGTCCAGGCTATATCTCATACTAATTAGAATTTCTAAGGTTAGGACCCAGACATCAGTATTTCAAACTCCCCAGGTGATTCTGCTGTGCTGCTAAGGTTGAGGTCCACAATAGGCTTAGTCACATTCAGGTTTTTTCTCTCTCCCTCCTTCCCTCCCTTCTTTCTCTTTAAGCATCTTCATAGATGGTGGTACAGACTTCTGTCAGGAAGCACATACCTAGTTTTCTCTTACTGTAGTGTTAGCAGCCATGGATTTTTGAGAGATCCATTATTTCGTGAAGGGAGGCAAAAAGGTCATTTTCCAATTCTGTCATTTCTTCATTTATTAATTGAAACACTTTTGTAAAGAGAAACTTTCCCAGATATACTATTTACTATTTTGATTACTGCAAGATTCAATTCCTACAAGAAAGGCAAGATTATTGTTTGATTCTACACATGCTCCTCGACTTAATGATGGGGTTTTGTCCTGATAAGCCCATCATAGGTTGAAAATATTGTAAGTCAAAAACACATTTAATACACCTAACCTACTGAATGTTATAGCTTAGCCTAGCATGCTTTAAACGTGCTCAGAACGCTTAGCTTACAGCTGGGCAAAATCATCTAACACAAAGCTTATATTGTGATAAAGTCTCACATAATTTCATGAATACTGTACTGAAAATGAAAAACAGAATGGTTATATGGTTACTCGAAGTACAATTTCTACTGAATGCATATCACTTTTGCACCATCGTAAAGTCAAGAAATCATCACTACTGATCTTTCTGTCTCTAGATTTTCTGACTGTGGGCATTCCATATAATCATATAATATACAGTCCTTTGTGTGTGGCTTCTTTCACTTAGCAAAATGTTTCTTCCGTGTTGTAGCCTATATCTGTGCTTTAGTCCTTTTTATTGCCTAATAATACTCTATTGCATGAATATACCACATTTTGTTTATCCATTCATTAGTTGATGGATGTTTGGATTGTTTCCAGTTTTTGGCTATTATAATGCACCTGTGAACATTCATGTACAATTTCTTGTGTGAACATGTGTCTTCATTTCTCTTGGGTATACTACTAGGAGTGGAATTGCTGAGTCATGTGGTAATTCTGTTTAACGTTTTGAGGAATTGCCATATTGTTTTCTGAAGTGGCTGCATTTTACATTCTTAACAGCAGTATAAGAGGGTTCTAATTTCTCTATATCCTTTGCAGACACTTATTATCTTACTCTTTGATTATAACCATCCTACTGGGTGTAAAGTGATGTCTTAATGTGGTTTTGGTTTGCATTTCCCTGATGACTAATGATGGTCAAACATCTTCTGATGTGTTTATTGATTGTTTGTGTATCTTCTTTGGAAAAATATCTATTCAGATTTTTGCCTATTTTTTTAATGGGGTTATTTGTCTTTATTATTGAGTTGTAAGAGTTCTTTTTATATTCTCAATACAAGTCTCTTATTAGATACATGATTTGCATGTTAGCCTGCATGTGAACATGTAAATCCATCAGCTTACGTATCCTAATTTTTGCTCTCCACTTCTATCAGTATTCATTGTATGTGAATAATTAGTATTAAAGACTTGTTTATCAAAATACTGATTGAGTTTCCACACATGGCTTTACTTTAAGTATTGAGTTTGTTACAGAGTTCTAAAATTTTGATCTTTACAGTTGTCTGAGGTGTCACTAATGAGCAGGGCCATTTTATTTCACCATAGAGCATATAGCAATTGTATAAAAAGTAGTGGTGAGAGAGTAATTATTGAGGTGGCTGATGGTGCACTGATTGTGAATTTGTATTTACTTGAACTTTTGGTCATAATTGAAATTCTAACAGATATAGTGCTTAAGTTTTTCTGTTTTTGTTTTTTGTTTTTAGCAATTTTACCGTTTCTGTCTATAAAATGTAAACAATGAAAGAAAATTTATCTTATGGTATAGTTGAACCCCTGGGAAACTTTATCTTGGAAAAATAAATCTGGTAAGGTCAAATTTCATTTTACTCAAAGCTTTTTGTACTTTGAAAGATGGGAAAGTAGCTATTCTTCCAACCAATTTTTGTTGTTTTCAGAGATAATGACCTGTGTAGTGCCCATTACACAGTGACGTTTTAATGAACGGTGCAAATGTTACACCTTTGCTCAATGATTATTGTTAATTTTAGTTTGTAACTTTGACTTTTGCAGTAGATTTGAAAAATAAGCCATCACTTTAATGAGTATGAAGACTTATTTTTAAATCTTTACTTACACACAATTAGAGAGTATATAATGACTCTTCACGTACCTGTAAACCAGCTTCAACATTTATCAACTTTCTGTCCTTCTTGTTGGTATGAAGAGCTTTTGAAGAATCATTTGCTATGCAAGATGGTACCTTCTGAGAAATGCACTGTGTAGCCTGTTGAGCACTGGCTTTAGTCACATAGAATGGGTTCAAATCCTGACTCCTCCATACCTTTGCTGTCTAACTGGGCAGGTGGCCTTTCCTCTCTAAAGCTCAGTTTTTGCTTCTTGAAAACAGGGTTGATATCTACCCATGAAGGTTGTTTGGATGATTAAATGGGATAATGTATGTGAAGAATCAAGTGTTTGGTGGCTAATTACTGGGTGGATATAGAGACTGCTTGGTGAGGTGGGATTCTCTGTTGCCCCGTTAGATTCCCACAGTCTGTGATTCTGTGCTAGGGCCTATTCTAGATGCAGCAGTGATGTAAAGAGTCTAATTCAGATGTGAACAAATGCTAAAGTATAGTAAAGACAAGCACACCTGGGTTAGGTTCAAGGTGCTTACTATGGAGGATGGGGGGGGTGTATTTATTTCCTAGGACTGCTGTAACTAATTCCTACAAACTGGGAGGCTTAAAAGAACAAATTTATTCACCCACAGTTCTGGAGACTACAAGTCTGGGGTGAATCTCTGCCTTTGTGGTCATGTTGTGTTCTCCCTGTGTCTCCCCCAAATCTCCCTCTTATAAGGATACTAGTCATTGGATTAGAGCTACATTCACAGGTATTGGTGGACATGAATTTTTAAAGGGTACTATTCAATCCAGTACAGGAGGTTAACCAAGACTGGGGTGATCAGGAATTGCATCCTAGAGGTACTAGGACCTAAAGTGTAGTGTTGTTTAATGGTGGTTAGCAGGGATTCAGTTGGGAGTGGATGAAAGATGAGGTTGGAGAATGTGTGAGAGTAGTCTTGAACCATATTAAATTGCATGGATCCCCCTGCCCCCCCAGGAAACGTGGGGAGTCTCAAAGGTTTTTAAACTCAAAAGTCAGTGTAATGGATGTTTTTTACATTCATAGCTGAACATTAATTTTGAAATAGACTTTCTATATTTAAAAAAATTACCAGATTTTGAATCTCCCAACCCATCTTACAAGTTGACATTCAAATCCTGTCCTCCCTGTCCCCGCATGTAGATAGCAGAGCACAGCTTGACCTCTCAAATGTACTTGTGTGTGACTTAGATTCATTTGTGAGCAACAAGAGATACATAGAGTTGCTGTGTGGACAGCAAGTATGTGGATATATATTCTGAAGTGACCAAGTAGAAACCACAAAAGCATACAGGTTTCAATCCAAGTAAGTACTGGGAGTGGCAAGTTGTAGACAAGACTCTGGGAACCCCACTGTTAGGAGTAGAAGCCAAGGCTTGGGGAGGAGTAGTTTGAAGATAAGAAAATTGAGATTTTAACTATAACTTCTCCTTGACTCCTCTTAATTATTAAAACCTTTAAAATCACTTGAGCATGCCTGTTTCCAGTCCCAATTCATTAGTGATAGGTGCCATCCAAATTGGTACTCAGCTCTTCTTTTTTTTTCCTTTTTTTTTTTTTTTCTTTTACATCAAGGAAGGAGAAGAGTTACTCAGCTCTTCTAAACTGCATGACGTGGGATCATGTTACAGTCTGAGGTAAAAAGCTTGCTCAATAGAATTTTGAACCAAAAGCAGTACTCATGGACTTAAGCAGTTTTGTAAGTACAGCAGATAAAATAGAACATGGCTGGGCTCTAAGTGATACCTTTATCTTGAATACACACTATCAGAGACAGACGGGTGTGGGAAACCTTGGTTTGCTTTGTACAACCTCCTGCTCCACCCCACCAATAAATTTCGGGAGAAAATCCCAAGGATATTTATATGGGGTACTGTTGACACTACCTCAGTCACAGTGATCATTTGTCCACCCACTGTTCAAAAGCAACTAAACTTCCTAGAAAATGCATGCCTATCATAGGAAGCAAATACCAACAGAGGAAGGGACTCCCCTAGTCCATTCTCTTCTGGCACTCTGACCTTGTCATGACAGTGTGCTCAGTAGGCTACAGTGGGTTGGTGTAGTCAGCGTCTTCCTTTCCTCTGTTCAGTCCCCAAATAATCCATTCAATTGTGTTTCTCTAGCATTCTGCAGGGAGAATCTTAAGAATAGGAAAGGGGAAACATATATTTTGCTGGCATTCCTTTTTTTGGAAAATAATTTAAAGGCCAGTATAATCCAGGTTTGCTATTTGTTTTCAATTTTTTTCTGATTACAAAATTCTATTCTTGTAAAAAATTTGGAAAGTGACAGGGAAAGTCTCTCTCCCAATGGCAATATTGTTACACGACATTTTCATAACTCCAAAAAGTAACCCTATAGCTATTGAAGTCACTAGCTCCCCCCATCTTCCAGCCTCCTTCTAGCCCCCAGAAACTACTAATCTACTTTATGTCTCTATGGATTTGCCTATTCTGGACATCCAATATAAATGGAATCATATAATATGTGGCATTTGTGTCTGGCTTCTCGCACTTAGCATTAATATTTTCAAGGTGCAGCCATATGTATTTCATTCTTTTTTTGGCTGGATAATAATCCGTTGCATGAATATGCTACATACTGTTTATCCATTCGTCAGTTGATGGACATTTGGGTTGTCTCCATTTTTTGGTCTATGATGAGAGATGCTGCTATGAACATTTGTGTACATGTTTTCATGTGAACATAGATTTTCAGGGTTTTTTGGGTATATACTTAGGAATGGAATTGCTGGGTCATATGGTAACTTTTTGAAGAACAACTACACTGTTTTCCAAAGTGGCTACACCATTTTGCGTTCCCATCAACAGTCTGAGGGTTCCACTTTCCCCATGTCCTTTGCCAAACACTTGTTACTGTCTATCTTTTTGATTATAGTCATCCTAGTGGGTGTGAAATGATATGTCACTGTGGTTTTGATTTACATTACCCTTAATGACTAATGATGTTGAACATCGTTTCATGTGCTTATTGGCCATTTGTGTATCTTCTGTGGTGAAATGTCTATTCAAATCCTTGGCCCATTTAAAAAATTGGATTGTCTTTTTATTGTGAAGAGTTCTTTATATATTCTAGATACAAGTCCCTTATCAAATTTATGGTTTGCAAATATTTTTTCCCATTCCGTGGGTTGTCTTTTCACTTTCTTGATAGTGTTCCATGAAGCACAAGGTTTTTAATTTTGTCTTAAACATTTTTGTGTAACCGCAATTTTCTGTAATTGTGTAATTTTTGTGTTTATAATGGCTGCTCACTATTCTGTTTTATGTGTAACTGGTAATTTACTTAACCATTTCGCAATGTCTAACAGTTAACACAGTCATGAACATATCTAGATGTCCATAAATTTTCACCCATATTCCTGATGATTTCTTTAGTGATGATTAAACAGAAATGAATTAACAGGTTAAAGATTAAGAATGTTTCAAGGCTTTTTTTGGTCAAATTTCTTGTGAGAAACATTATGTCAAGTTATACTCCTACCAGCAAAGCCCAAAACTTTTTTCAGTGCCCCCTTGTTAGTACTGCATGTTGATATTAACATTTATTAGCTGTGATTCATTTGGGCCTATTGGTGTTCCTTGCCCTTTTGCAATTGGACCTGCTGTGTTTTTTCAAACTATTTGTGTTTTAAAGTCAGTTTTACCAAATTATGCTTTTTCATGGTCTGGTGGTCTTGACTACACCTGATAGATGGGATATTGAGACCCTCTCATGCTAATTTTGATTCTTTAGCAGATGACATTAATGGAAGGTTGAGTTTTCTTTTTTCCCTTTAAGTGTTCCAGGTAATTTATTATAAGGCCTTATGGAGCCAAAAGAATAACTGATGTATATTCGAAGGACTAATTCCTGTGGGAAACATTCTTATCATTATTGACTTTGAAACCTACCCTTTCTTCTCCTTCTCCATTTGTTTTTACTCTTATTTTTTAAGCAATGGGGCAGTGGATAAGATGCCAGCATCTGGGATGGTCTGCTACTGCTTTTGGAGGCCGTGTAATCTTGGATATTTTTCACTTCATTTAGAAAAGTCACTTCTTAATCAGTGATTTTACCCAAAATTATTTTGGAATTGCAATTAGGCTAGCTTTCCCCTTTCCCGTAGTAATTTGTGATCCATGCCTTTCTGCTGAAGGAGTAACCTAGTGAGTTACTGCAACTGGTGTTTGCTTCTAAGATTCTGTAGTCGTCTGTTTTTCAGTTTAGGGGCTAAGGCCTGGAAGACAGACCAGGCAATCTCTGCTGTCCCAGCTTTTTGCTTGACTCTCCGCAGACTGGCATGCTGGGGGACCCTGTGACTGAAGGCGGGGGGGGGGGTGTTGAAGAAAATAACAGCTTAATAGCTGGCACTATGAAATTCCATGTGGTAGTTAGAAAGCTTTGTTTTTACCAACATGGATCTGTCAACAAGATGACAGATTGGGGGGAAAAAGCAAGGTGATGAACGTCATACTTAAGCACTGTGGTCCCCAACCCCTGGGCCCCCCAGTCGGTTAAGAACCTGAGCTCCCTGCCAGCCACCCCCTCCCCTATCCGTGGAAAAATTGTCTTCCATAAAACTGGTCCCTGGTGCCAAAAAAGGTTGGGGACTGCTGCTTAAGCAAGTCACTTAAAAAAAAAAAATCTCAGTTTATTCCTTGGTAAAATGTGAATAATAGCCACATTCTGAGGCATAAATAAGATAGTATGTAAAATGTTTAGAACAGTACTTGATAGACTAGTTGTGTGAAAATTAAAAACTCAACAAAATATTGATCTTCTTTGGGTATATGTGTGAATATATAAACATATACATATCTTTTTTAAAATTACTTCACATAATATAAAATTAACCATTTTAAAGTGTACATTTCAGTGGATTTTAGCATATTAACAAGGTTGTACAGCCATCATCACTAACTACAGAACATTTTCATCACCCCCAAAGGACTCACCCTACCTGTAAGCAATCACTTCCCATTTCCCCTTTGCCTCAACCCCTGGCAACCACTAATCTACCTTGTTTCTGTGGAATTACCTATTCTGATAAATGGAATCATACAGTGTGTGGCATTTTGTGTCTGGCTTATTTTACTTAGCATAACATTTTTGAGGTTCATCCACAGTATAGCACAAATCAATACTTCATTCCTTTTATGGCTAAATAATATCCTATTGTACAGTATCCATGGGTTCCCTGCCCATGGATTCAGCCAACCAAGGATCGAAAATATTTGGGGGAGGAGGTGGATGGTTTTGTCTGTACTGAGAGCATTTATAGACTTTCTTCCTTGTCATTATTCCCTAAACAATACAGTATAACAGCTATTAACATAGTATTTACATTGTATTAGGTGTTATAAGTAATCTAGAGATGATCTAAATTATATGGGAGAATGTGTGTAGGTTATATGCAAATACAATATCATTTTATATAACGGAATGAATATCCCCCAATTTTGGTATCCGAGGGGGTTGCTGGAACCAATCCCCCATGGATACTGAGGGATAACTATTTATACCATGTTTTGTTGATCCATTCGTTAGTTAGTAGACACTTGGGTTGCTTTCACCTTTTGACTTTGTGAAAAATGTTGCTATGAACATGGGTGTACAAATATCTCTTTGAGTCCCTGCTTTCAATTCTTTTGGGTATATACCCAGAAGTGGAATTTCTGGATCATATGGATATGGTAATTCTATTTTAATTTTTTTGAGGAACTGCCATACTGTTTTCCATAGCAGCTGCCCCATTTTACCCAGCAATATATGAGGGCTTCAATTTTTCCATATCCTTGACAACACTCGTTATTTTCCTTTTTAAAAAAATTATGGCTGTTCTAATGGACGTGAAATGGTATTTCCTTGTGGTTTTGATTTACATTTCCCTAATGACTAATACCATCAAGCATCTGTTTTTCTTTCTTTTTAAAAGACAGGGTCTTGCTGTGTTGCCCAGGCTGTTCTCGAACTCTTGGCCTCAAGTGATCCTCCCAAATTGCTGAGATTACAGGCATGAGCCACCGTGCTTGGCTAGGCATCTTTTCTTGTGACACACATACTTCTGAAAACATCTGGAAAGACCCACCAAATTGACAGTAGAGTTGGGGGGAAGTCCCTGTTTTGGAAGCAGGTGGTTCAAAAAGGACCCTAATATTATACTATTTTGAATGTTTTTGCAAGTATTTCTGTGGGTAAAATTTAGCCCAGGTTAATGCTGGTTAATACCATCACCTGATTGAAGTAGACATAAATATATTAATCGTATTTAATGCTTGGAACATGAACTAGAGAAACATGGGAGTTGATAAAGCTCTTTATCTGCCAAAGGACAGTTTTGGTTTTCGAGTGCAGGTGATGGCCAAGTAAGGATTGAACTGGTTTCAGTCTGTATGTTTATATTAAATTGTATGGGGAAATGAAGCAGCTTATTAGACCAAATGGTTAAAGAGTGTGAGCTCTGGAATCTGATAGCTGAGGTTTGAATCATTTCTTCAGTGCTTAACTATCTATTTGAGTTCTGACACTGTTAAATTCCCTGTGCTGCCGTTTACCCTTGTATAAAATAGGATAATGTTACCTCTTTGTGGGATTGTGTGTGTTAAATGAGTTAAAGTAGACAAAACATTTGGGACAGGGCTGCTCCCAGAGAGCACTCAAGTGTTATCAGTCACCATGATTGGTGACTGATAAAAGGCTAGTATGGTGGATAGAAGAGAGTGGGCTAGAGGATGAGTGGATCACATGGGGCCTTCAGGGCACTTTAGGGATTTTGAGTGCTATCTAAAATATGGGGTAGGCTCGGTGGCTCATGCTTGTAATTCTAATACTTTTGGAAGGCTGAAGTGGGAGGATTGCTTGAGGCCAGGGGAGTTCGAGAGCCTAGTCTGGGCAACATGGCGAGACTCCCATCTCTACAAAAAATTTTTTTAAAAGGTGTGGTGGCACACACCTGTAGTCCCAGCTACTCAGGAGGCTGAGGCAGGAGGATCGCTTGAGCCCCAGGAGTTGGAGGTTGCAGTGAGCTATGATCATGCCACTGCACTCCAGCCTGGGCAGCAGAGTGAGACCCTGTCTCTAAAAATAATAATAATAATAATTTTTTAAAAATACAAAGGGAAGCTCTGTACGGTGTGACTTGATCAGGTCAGCTTTTAAAAGGCAGTCTAGCTCAGCACTGTTCAGTAGAAACATCATGTAAGTCATTTATGCTCTGGACACACTTCTTCCACTGTGACTTTAGAGGTCAGTGTAAGTGGATGGTAACTTGGACTGTCATCTCTGTCTCTCATGTGGCTCTGATCACATGACTTTTTGGAACCCTAAAGTATCATCTCCTCCCCGTGTTAGAGAATCTAACTTCTGAAAGTTGAGATGGGCTAGAAAGTTGTGAGGCCTCGCTCTATGAGGCTTTAAAACTGGAACCTCCATGTGGTTTGATCGAGGCTTCCCTCTGGTATTTTTCAGTGGTAAGGATGATGTGCAATGTGGCTTCAGAGATTGATAATCAGTGATCTGGTCTGTGTGTGCAGGCCTCCTTGACTTGAAAGTCCTTTTCAGACTTTCGGAGGGAATGGTTTGAATGTTATCTAAGTAATTATGATGATAACATTTGAGAGAAATTTACATTAAGATGACTCTTTCTTTATTTTTTATTGGATTGTTATACCAGTATTGACTAGAAATGATTGTTGGGATCTGCAGTGCTTGTTGTTCTTTGTTTGCAGCATAGCTAGCTTTCTTACAGATAGATGCGAGAGCAGAGTTCCTGGGATGATTTTACCCTTGACAAACAGTAGCTCCTGTTAACATGTCTTGGGCTGCGTTTGGAGGCAGTTGCCTTCCTCGCCATGTCCCTAGCTCCACAATGTTGATTCTGTGGAGACTTTTTGCTTTTCTTGGTGAAATGAGGAATAGTCAGAATGACTCTTTTCTGGTAACTCCCCCCAATGTTTGAGACTGGTTTTGGTATTTGGGAGGTTACCAGGGTGTATGTTTGTGTGTGGTTTTGGCAAGGTGTGTGTTGGGGCAAAAAAGTGTAAAATATCCTGCTTTGAATTTTACTTTAATTTCACTGTGGTTTTTGTAATGCTTGTGACTTTCCACTTCTATATCTTTTTGTATGAATTCATGACAGATATCTGTTTGCTTATATTACTACGGACTTTCAAAGGAACCTAGAATTAGCTTCCTTTCCCCTCAGGACAAAGACTATTGTGATTTCTTTTTAACCTCTTATCTTTTATTGTTCACCACTGAGCTGAGCTTTGGGTTCAAAGGTAAGACATGGTCCTTCCCTGAGGGAGTTTACAGGTTAGTACAGTTCTGTCTGGAGAGGAGGCGTAACCCATTTCCAGAGGGATTTTCAGGCTGTAGATTGGTGCACAGATTGTGATGCCCAACATTGTTCCGTCATCTTCTGAAACACATAAGGCAATTGTAACATAGGCAAATAAAGAAGACTCGGAACCTAAGATCATGTGTGATAAATTACCTGCCAGTTTAAGCATGGAAGCCAGGGTAAACTATGAAAAATAGATGACCTTGTGACACACCTGACAATCACATCACTATAGTTAGTAATCACTAGTCTAGTGGGAGAATAAAGATCAGGAAAGAGATTATAAAATGACATTGTGTTCATTTCCAAGAACAGGTGTTCGTGGAAGCTGGGGGAGAGAGGCACTTAACCCAGTCTTGAGAAGAGTGATGGAGCATAGGTGTGGGGAAGTATATGGAATATATAGGCAGTACCAGGTAACCTACAACCTCCTACACCATGTTGAGGTCTGGACAACCTCTATAGCAATTTGAAACCACTGAAGGGTAGTAACTTCCTGCAGGAGGATAGCCATGGGATGTTTGGCTGGAGGCAAGTGTGCCACTCCAACTCTTTGTTTGGATAGTTCAAAGGTGATGGGACCCGAGCAGTGGTGTGTCTGCAGATCATGAATTACATACTTCATGCCTGCAGTGGTATCCATGGAAATGTAGCTAGTTTTGTGGAGGTTGGGGCTCATGCAGAGGAAATCTGACAACATTGGAGGTACAAAGATAGTTTTTCCACTACTTCAAATTTAAAAGAAAAAAAACTAGGCCATTTTCTGATAATGTTGATCTTATTTTTTAACACTTTTATTGAGATGTAATTTACATACCATACAATTCTGAAGTATACAATTCAATGATTTTTAGTATGTAAACAGATGTGTGCAACTATCACCACAGTTTCAGACCATTTTCATCACCTCAAAAAGAAGCCTGTAGCTGGTGCCCTCCACCATCCCACTCTCACCAGCCTAAGCAACCACTAATCTACTTTCTGTCTGGGTAGAGTTCCCTGTTCTGGACATGTCATATGCATCTTCTGTGTCTGTCTTCTTTCACTTAGCATAATATTTTCAAGGTTCATCTAGGTCGTAGCATGTGTGAATACTTCCTTTTTATGGTTGAATAATATTCCATTGTATGAATATACCACGTTTTGTATATCCCTTCCGTTTGTCAGTTGATGGGCATTTGGGTTTCTACTTTTGGCTAATATGATCTTAATTCTTTACCACCATGTTCAGGAAAGTGATAATTTTTGCATTTGTCATGTGATTGTTTCTGTGCTGTTTCTACATTTAGATGAACACACACCAAAAAAACTGAACTTGTGAGGCTTTCAAGTCCTAAATACGTAAAAGGGGGGAATTCTACCAAGAATTAAAGCCTCTCTGAGGCTTTAATTTGCACTGATACCCTTTCTCCCCCAGCCCTCCCAGTTGGAATTTAAACTTAAGCATACAGAAATGTTTCCTTTCTAGCTTGAGTAAAATAAATTCATTTGTTATGGGAAGTTTGGTTTCTTAAAGATTTGTGGAAGTATCAGAAATGTACAGTGGAAGGGTTTTTTTGTTTTGTTTTGCCTTTAAAAAAGACTGTTTAAAAGAAACATTTGTGGCTGACATTGATGGGAGCATTAGAAAATACAGATGTTCTTCTGGGTGCGGTGGCTCATGCCTGTAATATTAGCACTTTGGGAGGCTGAGGAAGGAGGATCACTTGAGCCCAAGAGTTCAAGACCAGCCTGGGCAACAGTGAGACCTTGTCTCTACAAAAAATTTAAAAATTAGCCAGGTGTGATGGTAAACGTCTATAGTCCCAGCTACTCCAGAGGCTGAGGCAGGAGGATCACTTGAGGCCAGGAGTGGAGGCTGCAGTGAGCTGTGATGACACACAGCACTGTACTCTAGCCCAGTCTCACAGCAGAGGGAGACCCTGTCTCAAAAAAAAAAAAAAAAGAAAAGAAAATACAAATGTTCTAGGGACTGAGAGGAGATAAGAACCTGGGGTAGGTAGTTTGTGACAGGTAACAGGAACACTGTCCTATCTTCCTATATAATGCAGGATTAGACAAAAAGTCAGAACTTACCCAGAGGAAGTTGTGTTTACTCTCTGAGCGTTCAGTGGGCTGGAGTGGTATGGTACAATTTGATAGCCCTGTTTGCCATAAAGGAGAATATTCAGATAGTGCCAGCCTAATAGATTGATGGAAAACTGGTCACTGTAGCACTGCTCAGTCGTTTGAGGGTTGGGAACCCTTTTAAGATTTGGGAATCTTACTAGGCTATTGACAGCCCTCTCCCCATTCTCTCAGTTGTCATTACTTCCAAATCTTGTGCATAGAACTTTGAGTAAGACAGCAAAGATCGACTGAAGTATGTCCGTGGTGTCTAGGTAAAACCCTGTGGGTTGTGTTAATTTGTTAACAGCTAGGTACCAAGATTGATGCTGGGCCTATTTCTTTTAAGGATTATGGTTTTTTTGGTATTAGAGTCAGGTTTATTGAAGTAAGATTTGCATACAATAAAGCCTACCATTTTTAGTGTACAGGATTGTGGTTTCTAGTTACTTCTCTAAAGATTTTACACACAGGATAGCTGGCAACCAGTATCATTTATTTATTATCAGGAATAGAATGTTTAACTATACAGTATTCTTGTTTTAATATATTAAACTTTATATGATATATGCAATGAAAATTTTTATGTATATTTTCTCAATTAAAAAAATTTTTCTTTAAACATCCCACTGGTAGATAATTTATTTTTTAAAAGTTTACTTATTTATGTGTGCATATGTATAAAAATATAACTTCTATATCACTTTGTCAGTGGAGCTTTTGGGGAACATTAGTTTCGTTAGCGTTATTGTAGGTTTAGTCAACATTGTTTATAGATCAAGTTATTTATTATAACTTTTGAGTACTGTCTTTAAGAGCAATGAAAATTAAGGTGGTCTAAGCTAAACTATGCGGAGACTAATGTATTTAATTACTGAACAAATTGCTTTTAGGGAAAATCAAGAATAATCTTTATTTAAATATACTAAATTGGCAATGACCCCTTCCCTACTCCCTGCACCCCACCTCCACCCCATCTCTCAACATACTCGAGTTGCTGTAAAGCTCTACTATTAGTGTGGCTTTCATTTAAAAGCTAAATTTTAAAATGGTGGATGTACCTTTCATGCTACCTTAATTGCTTAAGATGGAATGACTTAAAATACCCTGTTAGAATTCTAACTTATGTATGAAGTAAAATATTTTTGGTATTGAAAACTTTTCAGTTTTATTTTAAAAATATAAGTAGGTTGCATTTTCCTCCCATTTTAAGAAATGGCCTGTTGTATGTTTTTTTCTTGGACAGCATTATGAGAGGTTTCCTATTTCTTGGCCTTTATAAAATGTGTCTATGATCAACATTACATGGCAAATTCTCCTATGAAACAGATGAGCACTTTTACTAAGAGTACTGTTCTTAATAAGATATAGCAGGATTTCCTCCTGTGAAGTACTTGCTTTACTTATGAAATATTTGAATGTCTTTTTGTACCTGCAAATTCTAGGTGCTGGGGATAGAGAGCAGTAAACAAAATATAATTGTTCTCATGAAGCATACATACATACTAGTGGCTTAGATGGGTGAATGGAATTTTATGTAGTAGCAGTTAAGTGCTCAGAAGAACAATTTTTTAAAATTAAGCTTTATGACTTAACAATAGCTATAATTAGAGACAAAGATTAATGTCTCTGGCTTCTACTGGTATATCCCACTCAAAGGAAATTCAGCAAGTCAAAACTTAACTATGAAAGGGCATTCCATTCATAAGTAGGTATTAACCTTATTTAAAAGAAAAAACAAAAAGCTTATCTCCAGACAAACCTTTACATAGATTTCAAACTGGAACCAGTAGACAAAAGCCTAAAAGATACCATATAAGATAAGCATTGCTTTAGAAGAAATTGCTTAAATGTTCAGTAGGAAATCACCATAAAAATTTAGCATGTTTCTTAATGGTTTACTGTGTCCTGGGGCCAGAAAACACTTTCAGGGGACTGCCCTTTAAAACTTGCAATTAAATTGGTGAGTTAAGTGGTTCACTGTAATTTATAGAAATGTATTTATTTTTCTTGTTGTACTTAGATTCTACAGAAATATATTCTTTTACTTTTGAAGAAAAATTTGTTACAGTTCTTGGAAACTAAGGACACCTGAATTTGGTTTACATTGATGAGACGTACACCTGCACTTGATATTATAATAAATTTATAGTTACTGTTTTAACAGCCTCTCCATTAGAATAACATGCACAGTATAATAATACAGCTACAGGAAAGATGGTGAAAATATAGACAGCTTCACATTTTACAACCTGCTATATATTTAGAGATGTTCACTTCATTGTACACCTTTTCTATCTATGTATTTATAACTACTTATGTTGGTCTTTAATTCAAGACTCCAGGTAGAATATCAACTGTGCTTTCTTCATTTTGTTGCCTGCCTTGAGAGCAGTCTGTTCTTTTATACCCACTAGAGCTGTAAAAGGAAGTCCTTTGGAAAGGAACATCTTACAGATAAAATGTTCGTTTCTTAACTCAGGCACTTACCTTGTGACTTTGTATACAAGGAGGAAGTACGACCATGTGTTGGTGTACGTGTGAGAAATATATGCTCCTTCTCCTTCACCCCAGGAACCAGGTGGCTGTGGCTTTGAACACTGCTGAGCCACTGTTACTTCTTGGTTGGCCATAGGAAATAAGATTAGTGCCGGGATCTAGGAACGGGCAGGAGAGGGAAGCCCACTGAGCGTGCCGTTTGTCCATCCCTTAGTTCTGCAGTCCAACATCCCAATTAATTTTTTAGCTCTCTTCTATCACAGTTACTTAGTGACTTTAAGACATATTCATTCCTGCCCTTGCTAATAACTTGGGAAACTCAAAATTTATAATTTTCTCTCCCCCTCCTGATAGGTGCTGGATGGTTTACTAGTCCAGTATGGAGTGGTGGAAAGCTGTGAGCAAGGTACATGTTTTCTGAATTGCTTTCAAATTTGTAAAAGGAAGGAAGTAGAAAGAAAACTAACTTTTCTTCTCTTCGTTTTTCTCTTCCTCTAGTGAACACTGACTCGGAAACTGCAGTCGTAAATGTAACCTATTCCAGTAAGGACCAAGCTAGACAGTAAGCAGTTTGAATATTTTACATATATATACACACACACACATATATATATATAATAACTAGGTTAAGTATAGTAAATTATATTTTGTGGACTTCTCAATTGGAGAAGGGCTGATGGGTAGCAGAAAAGAAACTTTATTTTGCGAAATTTGACCCTGCAATGGTGCCTTTTTTTTTTTTTTTTTAAGTTTGTCTAGTAAGAATCTGGAGTGGTTAAAGTTTTATTACATTTTCAGTATATCTTTAATGCCAATAATAGAGTGATCTAGTGTAAAGCTGAATTACACCCTATTTGCAAAAAGCTCCGGGCCTGGGTATTGTTGTCAAATTACAAAAAGTTTCCCCCTCCCCTTTACTGGTGTGATACATATATTACTGCTATTTTATCCAAAGCTGGTAAGTTGCTCGTGTGTTAAACCAATAACAGTGTTAAATGTTAAATCTTCTTGTTCACTGGTTTCTCTGGTTACTGTTGTCATTTGGGAGTGTGTTGGCATTGGACCAATGTAACCTGCAATTAGATTTATGGAAAAAGTATATTCCAATGCAATTGATAGGCTGTATTTTACAGATCCAACGATCTCCCCTAGGAAAAGATAGTTCTGTAGGCTTTGAATGATCTAATGAACTTACTGAGCACTAGAGAGAAAATGGGGGTCCCACAAATACTGCCTTTGACAGATCTATTCGGGACATGAACACAGGAATGGCACACAAAGTGCCCAGCAACACAGTGCTGAGTGTCAGCTGACTACAGAAGTCTTAACCACCTCCAGATACAGTACAGGGAGGAACAGACGTCTGTCCTCTGCGTGGGAAAGCTGAAAGGAAAGGCTACGCTGGCTGACCCTGAGCCCTAAAGGGGAAAGATGAAACAAGCTACAAGAGTAGGAATTGAGCTAGGTTACCAAAAACAGTGCCTGGGAAGAAGGTGGAAATTGTATAACATAAATGGAACTCTATTTTTTAAACTGGTAATATTCACATGGTTCAAAATTTAAAGGTCTAAAGATGTGCATACTGGAGATTTTCCTCCCAGTATTATTCCCCCAACCTCATCCCTTGTGAGAGAACGATATGGGAAACAAATACATGTGTGTATTTTTCCTCCTTTTACACAAATGATACCATAACATTTGAGTGTCTTGTACACATAAATATATTTTTTATAGTTGCATAGTATTTGTATGGCTATAGAATGACTTATCTCAATTTGGATATTTAGGTGGTTTCTAGTCTCTTGCAGTTATGACCAATGCTCTAGTGAATCTCTTTTTGCGTGTGTTACTGTGCATGTGTGTGAGGATATTGAAAGGATACATTTCCAGAATTAGAACTGCATTTTTAATTTTATCCTTTGTAGAGCTTGGACTAGTTTAAATTCTCATCAGCATTGTGTGAGAGTCTGTTTCTCCATATTCTCCCCAACACAGGGCTTTATCAAACTTTGCCGACCTATTAGGTGAAAATGGTATCTTGTGTTAATTTTCATTTTTCTCCTAAGTGAAACTGAAGGGTTTTAATATGTTTAAACATACTCTGTTTTTCCTTCTGTTTGTATCCTTTGTTCATTTAAAAAATTTTACCACTGTTTATATGAGGTCTTGGACGTTTTATAAATTATGGTATGAGTTGTAAAACAAATTGATTTTTACAAATTTTGTTCTTCAACCATATCATGTAAATTTATCATATCAGGTAAAACTTAACCTTTTATACCATCAGTAGATTGGGGGATAAAAGTGAGGACAGTGAAAAAGCAGAGGCTCCATTTGTCTTATATGTTTCACTCTTTACAAGGATCTATATTGAATACTTGGTAGAGCCAAATCCATATTGGATGGAAAATCTGGGATGACATGATAAACCCAAGGATATTTGGAGATTGTCAGAGGTCTATTCTAGTTTCCTTATTTGAAAACTTGGGTGAGGCTATCTAGCTAAAGGGGAAAAAATGCTTAATTTACCAGTTTAGTCCAATGGGAGAGCATATGTTGGAGACAAAATCTATATAGCTTTAAAGAGACATAAGATGAACTTTGGTAGGATAAGTTAATTGACATTTAGCCCCCCTCCTTAAAAAAAAAAAAAAATTGAAGCATTAAGAGCACAAGCACAAAAAAGGTAGACCAGGTAGTCAAATTAGAATTACTGCTGAAAATAATCCTAACACGATAGCAAGCTGAATATGGAGACATTGATGTTCTCAAAATTCTTAATAGTGGTTGTTAGATATTGGCAGGCTCCTGTTGATCCCAAGGAGGGCAGGAAAAAGGCTGTTAAGAATTGTGTGATTTAGTAATTAGGGAACACAAACAAATCAATTAGGCATTTCAATTAAGGAAGTAGTCATCGTTGTCCTTAGTCTAATATTCAATCAGTTAACATTTATTGAGTACTAACTATTGACTAAAAGCTGCCAGTGAATAAAGGCAAAGTCCCTGTCCTCAAGGATGAGCCTTCCAGTGGTGAAAGGAGAGTATTTGGAGAGGGACCACCCAATTTTATTAATAGTTCCTGTCTACGTCAAGTTGCCTTGTAAGAATAGTGTTCTTGCCCCTTCTCCAAGAATTCTAAAGATCAAAGAGAATTAGAAAACAATTGGGTATTTAGATAAAGTTAATAGATCTGAAGAATGGAAAATTCAGTTGTATTATACAATGTTATAAAAATTATTGTCCATTAGAGTTTCCTAATCTATTTTTTTGTTTGTTTGTTTGTTTGTTTTTGTGTGTCCCGCCCGCCCCCTTTTTGTTTGTTTTTTGAGACAGAGTCTTGCTCTGTCACTCTTGCTAGGGTGCAGCGGCATCATCAGCTCACTGCAACCTCAAACTCCTGGTCTCAAGCCATCCTCCTGCCTCAGCCTCCCAACTAACTGGGACTACAGGCGGGCACAACCACACCTGGCTAATTTTTCTATTTTTGGTAGAGACAGGGTCTCTCTATGTTGCTGCCCAGGCTGGTCTTGAACTCCTGGCCTCAAATGATCCTCCCACCTTGGCCTCCCAAAGTGCTGGGATTAAAGGCATGAGCTACCTTGCTCAGCTGTAATAAGCTATTTTAAAAAGGGATGTGGAGTGCTTCTACTTCTGTGAAGAGAATTTTATTTGAGGGGCATTGGGTATAGCAAAGAAAGTGTGGACTCTGAGCTTCAGTTTTCTCAGCTGCAAAATGAGGATTAAAAAGAAACAACTGGGAGGCTGAGGTGGAAGGATTGCTTGAGGCTAGGAGTTCAAGACCAGCCTGGGCAACATAGTGAGTCCCCATCTCTACAAAAAATAAAATAAATATATTCATGCACATATATGCACATATTTATAGAAAACGGTCTTATCAAAAGGCCTGGTACGTAGGCACCCAATAAATAGTAACTTCTTTTTAACCAACTGGTTCTGGGCTGCTTCTCTAAGCAGCTTGAAGTGGCTTAAGCTGAGGAAGGCTGGTCCTTCCAGCACTTGCTCCACTGAACCCTGAAAGCCTGCTCTGTGGACTCTACCATGACAGCCTGTTTCCTAAACTGACCTGGTGTCATTTTTCCATGCCTTCCTTGGCAGGCCACACAAAGCTCAGTCTTTGGGTAATGAGGACTGCATTGATAGTCTCAATTTTCTCTTCTGAGCGTCTGCTGCTTGGAAAGCTGTGTGGCTGGGATGTCCTTGTGAAGGTGTGAGTAGACCTTGGAGGTTTGGAGTTCAATTCCAGAGTCCATTTGCCTGAAATGGACTCTTGTGTGTCACAACTTTTCTAGCTGTGACTTTGGTCAAGCTAATCTGTGATGGTTCACCCCATCTCAAATATGGGAATTATTATAGTCTTTAGCTCATGAGGCTGTTGAGAGAAACTAAGTTATTGCCTCCAAAACACTTACTTTAATAGTTAGAGCTCAAAAGTTAGCAGCTATTCATTTTCTAACATGTTTTATTGATGCTAATACCCTGTTATTTGCTGAGGAGCTAGGAAACTAGTTTTAAAATGTTTGTAGCTGCCTCTGTTACTTAAAGCTGTATGAATGCCACTTTTAAGAAGGTTCCTCAAATATGGCTATGTCTCTAAGACAAGACTTTAACATGGAAATTCCTGCCACCTTGTGGCTAAGATAAATCAAAGGTTAATTGCACACATATTACAGGTAATACATACGATTGTTTTAGGCTTAAGTCTTGAATTAATAATTTATTAAAATAATGAAATTAATAAAAATGTGTTTAAATCTTATTTCATTAGCTTGTTTCATTAAAAATAGAAGTGTGTTAGTAAATGCACCTTTTGTTCCTTGGAGCAAGAAAGGCTCACTTATCTCTCTCCCTCTTCCAGGGTTGCTGAGGTAAAACAGCCCAGGACAGACTTTACATTGGAGGATTTGTCATGTGTGACAAGAAATAACCCCTTATAATGTGTAGGCATTTAGTTCTTATACTTTCTCTTGTTTAGGGTTCTGATGTTTATTTTTGTTAGGGAACATGAATGTTTATTCATACTTCGAAGCTATCATTGCAGGTCCTTTATTGCAGTGTGGAGATCTCTACCAGGTAAAGGTAGTTCTGATTAGAAGTGTTTGAAGCAACATGGCCAATAGGTAAAGGGAAGAAAATTCTCACTTAAACTTTAAAAATTATGTAAATTGAAGATTTATTATGGAAAAAGAAATAGAGAAACAAAGGAATTTCTTGGCATTTTGCTATTCAGAGATAGCTTATCACTGTTAAATTTGCCAGAGTTTTGTAGACTTTGGCCCATGCATCATAACCTTCAAAATTACTAAGGTCATTCTGCAGAATCTTGTGGGTTGTTTTTTCATTAAATATATATGCTACTATCTCTACACAGTATTTCATCCTCACTACAATGTATATATCTAGTCCTCTAGAATATTGTATGTCATCAAGGGGGGGTGTTTCTTTTTTCTTTTTTTTTTTTTTTTGCTTTTAGAACCAATTTAGTCATGAAGGCCCTTTGTAGGCAAATACATATTTAAGCTTTATCCATAATTGTTTTCTTAAGATGCATCCCTGCAGTGCTATTACTAGCCTTTCAATAACTATTGCTAAATTTATACATGAGCCTCTTATTCTTAAAACAAGGAGAGAATTTATGACTTTTCAATAATGGTCAAACCTCATTTTGTTAGGACCTATGTGATACACAGCAGTGACATCTGGGAATAAGAAAAGGGAGATTTAAGACATAGAATTTTAGAGCTGAAAAGGACCATAAGTCTAATCTTTTAGTTTCATAGGTGAGGCTGCTATTGCCAAACAGGAAAACGACCTTTCTAAAGTAACATGGCTACTTAATGTTCAAGCTGGACTAGAATTCTGGTCTCTAGTCCATATTCTTTTTCACTATTCAGATCTGTATGTGTGGACTCTTGGGTAAGTTTAACTTCTCTGGGTCTCATTTCTTCTTTTTTTCCTTCCGCCTCATCCTCAAGTTGAACTATTACTTCTGTCAAGACCCTTTCAGCTCTAAACTGTGATCCACCCCAACAAAACTTTTTATCAATACAATTAAGTGCTACTAACTAACAAACTTACTCAGCATCTTCTGCATGACTTTTTAAGTAGCCTCAAGAGTGAAGAGTCCAGTAATGATGAAAAGTAGCATCCTGAGCAATACACATGTAGGTTAAACATCCTTGTTCTGTTGAATTGAATGTATATGTTTAGAATAATTATGATGACAGTTGTTCATCTCATGCCTTACATATACTATAAGTTTGGTGAAAATATTCAAATGTTTTCCCCACGAACTCAGCAGATCACCCTATGACATACCTGAATATCAAACTTTGTGCATAGAACAGTTTCAGTGGTTGATTTTAAATTCAGAAACTTAGGATCTTTAGTCACGAGAAAGTCATTGCTCTGCAGTTACATCTGTACTTTTTCATCCGCATTTGAGTTTGGAGCACTGTGGTTTAAGGGGTCAGGAACTCTGCTTCGTTGGTGGTTAGACAGGTGGAGCCACACAATAGGGGCTGTCTGCCCTCTGCCTGGAGCAGCCTGAGTTTGGAGCCCTTGGGGCTCGGACTGCACACTGGGTACTGGAGCACTGTGCCATCCGACCTCCAGAGTGAGAGAATCTTTTCTTTTCCCCTCAATGAGAAATCTTTTTAAGGCAGCACAATGAAATTTAGAAGTTATAGTTTTTGCCAAGTTGTGACTTGTGACTTTAGATAGTTCCAGAATATATGGAAGCATCTGGTAACTTACGTGTTTACCTCTGTTTATACTCATGGAGAAGGATGTTTTTCTGTCTTGCTCAAAAAGAAGTTATGTACCTTTTTTGTAATGTTACTGGCTTAATTTCATAGTCAAAATTTACTTATTCTCTCCTGAAACTAGCAATACTAAGTTTATTACGGGAAAGGATATACTATTGCACTATATACTGCCTTTTATTCCTAGATATAGTTGATTTCTTCACTGGGTTCAGGTTTCCTTATTTTTTTTTTCCAAAATATCTTTCATTGGTCTGTACACCCCTGACTTAAAAAAGGTTTAAAGTTGCTTTGAAGGAATCTGTAGTTGGTTGAAACGTCTGCGACTCCAACTTTCTATGATATGCACCATAAATACCAAAATTTCTCAACTGTTGTCTTCCTTAGAAATAACCAAAATATTTTAGGGCCCTTAATCCACATTCCCTTAAGAAAAAGGGGGGACAAGAGGGAAGTAAAGAACAGTATGTTAACTTAAGGTTCTGTCGTCAGGGCATTGGTACAATAAGTGTGGAATGTGCCTGCTGTCACCCTCTGAAACTTATGAAAAGAATGCCCTCTGACATAGAGATCACATCAAAATATCCCAGGACATGTTGTATTTGAAAAAAAGCAAGCCACAGAGCAATGTACATCATGGCCACAATTGTGTGATTGATGGATGGATAGATTAGAAAGTGACTTCATTTTCTTTTTTGGATTCACCACCACCCCTGCCTTTTTGCCCTAAATAAGATCATAAACTCTACAAGGTCAGGGACCACTCTTTCCCAGGGACTGGCTCATAATAGGTACTGAGATTTTGAGTGATTGACTATCCTGAGTATTAAATTCTACCAGTCTCTTGTGAATGGTTTAGAGATATTTGTCCATCGATTCTTAAAATGTTTTAAACACTTGTATTATTTTAGAGGGTACAGTAAGAGGTGTATATTTCTAATGTCTCTTCCATTCTGATGTGGAAGCACCAGCCAGGACAAGAAGTGCCGGTTCACTTCTCTTTTGCTAGTTGGTTATTCCTAGCTGCTACTAATACTAATCTCATGGGTTAAACTTAATCGAGAGTTTGACGATGTGCAGATTGTGTACAGCAAAGGAAAAATGTGGGGGTGATGGTGAGAATGGGAGCTGAGGGTGAGGATTATGTGTGTTCTGGGTTTGCTACTTGCGTGGTGGCTTTATTCAGAAGTTTTAGAGCCAGTAATCTTGAATGGGAGAGCTGGGTGTTGCTTTGTTAAAAGATTTATTATTTAGTTCCATTTCTCTTCCCACCCCCATCCCTTGTCAACTTTCAGAGCTTTAGACAAACTGAATGGATTCCAGTTAGAGAACTTCACCTTGAAAGTAGCCTATATCCCTGATGAAACAGCCGCCCAGCAGAACCCCTTGCAGCAGCCTCGAGGTCGCCGTGGGCTTGGGCAGAGAGGCTCATCAAGGCAGGGGTCTCCAGGGTCAGTGTCCAAGCAGAAACCATGTGACTTGCCTCTGCGCCTGCTGGTTCCCACCCAGTTCGTTGGAGCCATTATAGGAAAAGAAGGTGCCACCATTCGGAACATCACCAAACAGACCCAATCCAAGTGAGTATTGCTGGGTGTGGTAGGCGTCAGTTCCTCCCCTTGGAATCTTAGGGACAGAGTATGTTGCTCTGGTACTCGGTGCCCTTCTGAACATGGTTATGAGCCCTCCTTGTACAGTACTTGGGAATGTGCAAAAACCTGGTGATTTGTTATCTCAGTGTTCATTTTATATAAATCTGGGGCTAAACCGTAATCTCAAAGAGAACCTGAAATTTTCATACATGAATGGAAAACAAATGATACCTAATCCAATCCTGGTGAGGGAGGCCGTGGCAGACAAAAGGGCAGCTTCTAGGTTGTTCTCTGCCCCAACCCTACTCCCCACCCTCCACCTGCCTTCTGTGATTTTAGAAGTGATTTTCTGGGTCCCAAGCCATTTCATCTGTGGCCTCAATACAGAGAAGGTTTTTCAGTCTTTATCTGAGTAAAGAATCACTCATCTTATGGTGATTAAACCATGTAGTTAGAATGGCTTTTTCCTTAGAATGTTGTTTGATAGTTTTAACTGGAAGGTTTTAAGGGATTGGAAGATTCCCGTCCAAGTGTTGGAGTTAATTTTCAGGAGTAGAAAGCAGGAACTATTTGTTTTTATTTACCACCAGAGCCCCAGTGCTAAGTCCTTTGCCTGATACAGAGAAGCCTCTTGTAGTTGTCAAACAACTGAAAGGACAATATGTGAATTATGTTTGAAGCTCTTTACATACATCTAAGATCCTTTCTCAGTTCAGAAGCTCCCGTGCAGTTTATGTTGTTTTGCTTTCTAAATCATACTGTTGTGCAGTATGTGGATATTTTGACCCAAAGAAGTCTGGTGATGAACTCTCACCCCATCCCTAGCTCAGTAGGGTGGAACAAGGCACATCTCTGGGCCTGCTACTGCCTTATCTCCTGTGAGTGTACCATGGAGAAGAGGTTGTGTACAGTGTCATTCTACAAGCCTTGGGCCAACTACAAAAATGACTGGGTTATTTAGCCTTTTAAATTTAGAAAGGAGAATGATTTCATTTTATGTGGTCTCAGGAATTAAGTGTAGTCTTTCTCTCAAAGTTAGAACTACAGTGCCATGTATACCTTTCCGTATGTGTTTGTTCCAACAGGCCTAGGAGGATATCCATATTCATCCTAGGCACCATGCCTGTATTGAAGTAGCTACCCATTTTCCACGCAGAGCCAAAAAGAACTGTATTTAGTGGTGGTTGCATGCCCACCCCGACCTGCAGTGGTGTCTGATCCTGCCTTCTCCTGCTTTGAAGCAGGAGACGTTTGGTGCTGGTTACCTGTGTGCAAATTTAATGACCCTGACCTCATCGTGTAGGGGGTGAAGAAGACAACTGAACCATAACTCAGATCAGTTTGCCTGGCTTTAATCTTCAAATTTAAGGGCTTCTTGCCTCCCTTGATCCACTGTTAGTTGCAGAAACTTATTACATGGCTTCCCTTTCTTGTCGTGTGGCAGATTAAAGTTGTTCCTTTTCGAGTTAGTTACCCGTTTCCTTGTCAGATGAAAGAGCTGTGACTTAAATTGAACTGTTTGTTTTACTTAAGGCAGGAAGATGGGGGATGGAGAAGGGAAGTGATTTTTGTTATATCCGATGATTCATTTGCAGAGCTCTGCCCGTGGATTTAATTAACTCTTGCCATTGAACTTAGTCATTATTAGAACCTCTGTTTCTGGAATGGTCTCAGAGGGCCACCCTAATCTCCAGAGCCACAATCCCTTCTCTCAGGGTATCAGAGTTTAGTAGTCTTTAACACAGTGAAAGGGTGGAAATAAACCGGAGGGAGGAATAGTAACATGTTACCAGAAGACAAGCATCACTGACGGTGATTGGGGATGGAAGCAGCGGCTGGGAGGATGGTCCCCAAGATTGGGTCTGTTATTATAATATCTAAGACATTATTTTTTAATTATTTCCAGGTATCCCTTATTTGTTTCATTTTTACATGGCCCTTATTTTTAGTTGTAAGTTTTACTTCTGAGGTAAATCTTCTGTTTCAACCCAACATTCAAGAAAATGAAAATCAAACCTTGATGTTATTGGCATGCTGAAATGCTCATTCTCATGGCCACAAGTTATGTAGCTCTTTATCTTTGAGTGTTTGGGTGGCCAAAAGGGCTCAACAAGTATTTAATTTTCCCTAAAACACATTTTTGGATATTTCATTTTTTTTCTTGTACTTTCTAAACAACAGCAGACTTGTTTTGTATTTGATTTAAAATATGCAAATTAAAAAATTATCTCACCCTCTGAGGTAGCTATTGTTAAGTTGGGGATATATCTTTATAGAACTTTTTAGTTGCATCTACTAACATGTGTAACTTTAAAAATTCGTATCATGGTTATGTATTACATTTTTTCACTTAGGGACTTTTTACTGTGTTGGTACCTGTAATTTTATATTTTTAAAAAACAGCTGTCTGATATGGATATACTCTTATTTAACCATCTCTTCCTGGTGGGCATTTTAAAGGTAATTCTAATTTTATTTCTATCTTTTATAAGTAGTACCACAGTGAACATTCCTACACCAGTGGTTCCCAACCAGGAGCAATCCCCCCCGCCCCCCGCAGGCATTTGGCAATGTCAGAGACGTTTTTTGCTGTTACATCTGGGTGAGAGGTGTGCTACTAGCATTTAGTGGTATAGAGGCTGGGGATGATGCTAAACATCCTCCAACACACAGGAGAGCCCATCCACAACAAAGAATGAATCTAGCCCAAAATGTTAATAATGCCAAGGGTGAGAAACACCACTCTTGACCCATATATGATGTAATATCTGTAGATGTTACAAGAAGTAGAGTTCTTGAGTCAAAAGGTGATAAGCATTTTGCCTTTGATAGGTCCTGCTGGTGTGCTCGATACTCCCACGAAAAGTTTGGGTGTGCCTTGTTACCTATAATCTTGCCAATAATCTTATCTATCTTAAAACATTTGCAGGTCTGGAAGAAAATGACATCTTGTTTTAATTGGCATGTGTATAATTACTAGTGAGATTAAACATCATTTTGAGCTTATTGGCCAGTTGCTTTTCTTTGTAGTAGAATTGCCATTTTCTCTGGGTTCCATTCTTATCACTCTTTGTTGCAGACTTTCCTCTATTAAGGAGGCAAAATGTAGGAAGAACTTTGCAAAAGAAAAGCAGATGAGTGAAATCTGCTCATACAATGAATAGAATAGTGGATGTACTGTGTGGAATAAAGAGTTCAACCTGGCTTGTGGGGTTCCAACTGCATCTTTCTTGGCATGTGCTCTAGTCCCTATTTGGTTTAGAGCAGAAGAGATCCTTTTGTCTGAATCCAGGCTCTTTGACATGAGGCATTTGTTCTGTGGCATCTAAAAAAAGATGTAAGTACAAATAGCTTGGGCGGAATGAAAAGATGTTCCTGCTTAGTTCGACCGAGGAAAGAGCAAGGGGAGTATTCCTGGAATTAGAGCTTGTCTCTAAGGCATCAGTGTTGACAGCTTATCAAGGGTTTATGCTCTTGAGGGAAGTGAGTCGTCTGCTCTCTGCCCAGAATTCCTGTGACTTCGCAGTTGGTGATACAGACTGTGTTGAATACATGCTCACAGCCCTCGCTTTCCTCTCTGCTTGTGCCCGCTGTCAGGATCGATGTCCATCGTAAAGAGAATGCCGGGGCTGCGGAGAAGTCAATTACTATCCTCTCTACCCCGGAAGGTACCTCTGCGGCTTGTAAGTCTATCCTGGAGATTATGCATAAGGAAGCTCAAGATATAAAATTGTGAGTAAAGAGGATTATCCTGTGAAAGAGGTTGATATTCGTGCTGTTTTATTTTCGATTTCTGTGACAGTTCTTGGGAATTGCCAACAAACAAAGGGAAATGCTATCCTGGTGAGCTACAGTGGTTGGCACTACTGATTCGGTTGTGAAGAATAAGTCTTTTAAATACTTAAATATTTTTATTTTCGTTTGTGTTTGGATATGGGGCGAGTGGTGACAATGAGGAAGAGAAGTCCAGCTGTAGAAGAAAGCAACTGGGGAATGTAGGAAGCCCACGTAGACCAAAAAGTATCCTGGGATTTACCCAAGACAGGGGCCCCAGATCTTCACTCATCCTTTACTTGGAGCCTGCTGGAGCTCTGTTCTTGTCCTCTGCCCAGTTCTACCCTGGAGCAGCAGGTGTGTGGAGGTGGGGCGGTCCCTAATTCTGTGCTAAGGTAAACTGGAGATTTATCTGTGTGGTGCAGGCTAGAACTCTAAATATCCCTTCCTCAGAAACTTCAAGGGGAAGTTGGGTTCTGTGCCACTTTTACCGTACAGAACAGCACTACACTAAAAATAAAATCCAGAGTAAGGTGCTGGAGTTAGCCTGGGGACCTTATTACCAATATGTCATTTGTAGAGACCTTTAAATATGTTTTAGTAATAAGGTGTTATATATGGATGCTGTATTCTAGGAATGTAATTATTTTTAGTATAGAGAAAAATAAAGGAAAAGCCCACTATTTGATAACACCAATGACATTTTAAAACAGTGATATGCATATGACTTAGAAATTCAGAAAGGTACAGAATAGAAAGTGAAAGACCCCCTTTGGGTTCTTATCCCCTTCCCCCAAAGTGTAACCACTGTGGAGTTTCTTCTGTTTCCTTCTGTAAATCATGCATGTATCTCTAGGTATGTATTTTAAAATTTCTTCTAGGGTTGTACTGTTTTGCATTTGTACATTGTGTTCTGATATTAGAGGTTTAGGAATAGGGTTTTGAATAAGAGAATCCATTGTTGAAGATAGATATTCCCTCAAGTGAACAAAAGAAAAACTATTTAAAAAATTAACTTCTATCTTCTATTGTTTATTCAATACTTGCTAACCTTTTTTTTGGAGACAGAGTCTTGCTCTGTCACCCTGGGTAGAGTGGAGTAGCGTCATGGTAGCTCACTGCAACCTCAAACTCCTGGGCTCAAGCAGTCCTCTTGCCTCAGCCTCCCAAGTAGCTGGAACTACAGGCACCTGTCACAATGACACCCGGCTAATTTGTATTTTATTTATTTATTTATAAGTAGAGATGGGGTCTTGCTCTTGCTCAGGCTGGCCTTGAACTCCTGAGCTCAAGCGATCCTCCTGCCTCAGGCTCCCAAAGTGCTAGGATTACAGGCATGAGCCACAGCACCTGGCCCCAAATACTTGCTAATATTTTCTCACCTCTTCTATTCATGCATTACTAGAACGTTGGCCAATTGTCAGCAAGGTTTTTTTTGTTTTTTTGAGACAGAGTCTCACTCTGTCACCCAGGCTAGAGTGCCATGGTGTTGTCATAGCTCACTGCAATCTCCAGCTCCTGGGCTCACGCAAACCTCCTGCCTCAGCCTTCTGAGTAACTGGAACTACAGGCGCATGCCACCACGTCCAGCTAATTTTTTCTGTTTTTAGTAGAGATGGGTGTTTCACTCTTGCTGAGGCTGGTCTTGAACTCCTGAGCTCAAGTAGTCCTCCTGCCTTGGCCTCCCAGAGTGCTAGGATTGCAGGCGTGAGCCGTGGCGCCTGGCCTGTCAGCAAGTTTTAGGTGGTACCTAACATACTTCCCAGGTGGTAGGTAGGATATAAATGTTTAATGAACGAATATTGTCTTTTTACCCAAGAGTAGGTTTACTTACCCTAATTCTATGACCATTTTTCTATTTACAGTACAGAAGAGATCCCCTTGAAGATTTTAGCCCATAATAATTTTGTAGGCCGTCTTATTGGTAAAGAAGGAAGAAACCTTAAAAAAATTGAACAAGACACAGACACTAAAATCACCATATCTCCGTAAGTGCTGCCTTGCTTTTGAACTAGAAAACTTTCAAACACTGTTGTTTTAATTTTTATTTATTTTTTAAGAGACAGGATCTTGCCTGGGCTAGAGTGCAGTGGTGTCGTCATAGCTCACTTGTAACCTTGAACTCCTGGGCTTAAGTGATCGTCCTGCCTCAGCCTCCCAAGTAGCTGGGACTAGAGGTGTGCACCACCGTGCCTGGCTAATTTTTTTTATTTTTTTGTAGAGACAGGAGTTTCATTGTGTTGCCCAGGCTGGTCTTGGACTCCTGGACTCAAGCAATCCTCCTGCCTCAGCCTCCCAAAGTGCTGGGATTACAGGCATGAGCCACTGTACCCAGCCTCAAACACTTTTTAAGCTATGTAGTTAGTATTAAGCATAGTGTCTCCCACTTTCAGTTGTTTCAGCTAACCTATACTGTCATACGTGCACTCACGTATGACATGTAAGACTCAGCCTGCTGCCTGCTATGTTTCTGATCCATATTGAGAACATTATGTGCTCTCACTGAATAGGAAGAACTAAATGCTTTGCATTTATATTTTCCAGCTGAAGTCTTGACCATGTTTTCTGACATTTATTCCCAAAGTTGGAATATATAACCCAGTTTATGATCCATTGCTGTGTAACAAATTATCCCAACATTTGACAGCCTAAGATGATAGAGAATATTTATTGCTCACTAGTTTCTGTGGGTCAGCTTAGCTGGGTGGTTCTGGTGCATGGGGTCTCATAATACTGCTGACAAGTCAATGCCGGCTGTTGGCAGGAGGCCTCAGCGCCTCACCACATGAGCCTCTCCACTGAGCTGCTTGAGTGTCCTCAGCATATGGCGGCTGCCTTCTACCAGAGTGAATGCTCCAGGAAAGAGCACGATGGAAGCTGCAATGTCTTTTATGATACAGCCTCACAAGTCACACTCTTATTATTTTTTCCTCATGTTGTTTACACATGTCAACCCTATTCTGTGTGTGTGTGATCTTGGAGGCAGGCTATCACTCCTAGAGTCTGTGATGCTCTGAAGTTATATGGAAAGGTTTTTCTTTTTCTGGGTCTGACTATCCTTAGTTTCTATCACAGTACCCAAAAAGGTGGGGAGAGATCGATGAACTTTTCAGAAGAATGGTAGGGAAAGACTGAAGCAAAGTGTTTGTGTAGCAAGGAGTTTTCAAAGGAGGTAGTACAGAAGTAGGAAATTCCTGCTTGGTTGTAAAGAAAGAAAACTATAAAGTGGCAAATATAATAAGTGATACTACCTTGTCTTGAGTTTTATGCTCAGAAAGGGGAGAGTTTTAAAAGAAAAACTCTTAAAAGCTATTCTAGAAGCAGCTATTCTAAAAAAATTATAATACAAAATGCTTGGCAAGCCTGGGTTGAGACTGGAGGTTAAAATTATTTACTACTTGAAGTAATCTAAGACAGTCTTCGTTATATAAATGTTTTCATTTTTAGCAAGTTTGAGGAAAAAGTTAAGGAATACTATTCCATTCATCTGGCTTGAGGTTACCCTACAACATTTTACTAGTAGTGAAAATGAGAATTTAACCCAGGAATATGAAGGAGAGCTGTATATTGATATTCCATATGCTTTCAACATATGTACTTTTTCATGGTAAATATCTCCCGTTGCTTTTCCACTCAAAAGCTGTTGACCAGCTTAGGTTTACATGTTCTCAGATATAATTTGTGGTGGATTTTGAAGCCTCACCAGGACCTGGATCAAACAGGGAGTTCCTGAATATTGCTGCTGCCACTAATTCTGTTGTTGTCTAAATGGTCATCAAAGGACCATCTTTTAAATTTAGTCAAGATGGATTGATTTATGTTATTTCCTCCGGCCTACTTTAATCTAAATCCTAAAAATACTGGCAAAAACTAAGTTTAGACACATGAATTCTGGATTGTGTTTTTGGAATATTTCCATGCTTTTTCCTTGTTTGGTGACCCAGAAAATGCAATTGCATGAGAATGCCAATTATGCCTAGAATTAGTCAGGACAGACTAAGAACATACTTAGTAAAGGTTATGTGCTTCTGGTTCTTGGTTTCCACTAAAACCTTCCAACCATTCCTTTTCAATTCACTGTTAAATTGTGAAAATGGTTCCACTTTAAGTGGTCAAGAAGTAGGCTATGTTTAAAACATGGCCTTGATTGAACTACATATAATTAGTAATTTTTACTGAGAAGGTGGGAGGGGAAATTTTTTCTTCTTTCCTGCAGCTCTACAATTCTTGGATTTGTGTCTTTGGGGCTCACTTCCCACCGTGTTTGACCGCCCACTTTTGCATATTGCCAGGCTCCAAAATTTGTTTTTAATTGCCATGTGTGGCTGAATTGTTATTAACTGTCTTCCTCCTCTAACTTTCGTTCTTTTTCCTTGCTCTGTTTCATTCTGCAGATTGCAGGAATTGACGCTGTATAATCCGGAACGCACCATTACAGTAAAAGGCAATGTTGAAACATGTGCCAAAGCCGAGGAAGAGATAATGAAGAAAATCAGGGAGTCTTATGAAAATGATATTGCTTCTATGAATGTTAGTTTTAGTATGACAGATATCTTTATTTTGATGGATAGGTAAAAGGTGTTTATTGCATAAATATTGATTTCTTTAGTGGTGGCATCATTAGAAGTAGTTCTCATTGATTTTTAGTACCATAGCAAGTACCCTGGGATAGTAGGAGTATACTAGCTTTGACACTAGGCTTGGCTATCTCTGTGATTTCAGCAAATTACTTAGTCTTTGAGCCTTAGCTTCCTTCTCTGTGAGGTAAGGCTAATATCTACCTACAAAAGGTTAATATAGTACCTCCCTTCCAGTGTTAATTTGAGGGAGTTCAGTGTAGAAGGAATGTGGGCTTTAGAGGTATGTGAACTAGGTTTGAATCCCAGCTCAACCATTTATGAGCTGCAGCTCTATTCTCTTAGACAATTTGCTTAGTCTTTCTGAGCCTCAGTTTCCTCATCTGTCAAATGGGGCCACTACTTACCTTGCATGCTTATTAGGATTACAATAGATATAATGCATATAAAAATTGTTAAGATTACAAATCTAAAATTTACTTGATAACTCCAGTAAACCTTGGAGATACAAGAATTTCAAGTGACAAAACAATCTGTATGGTGTATCTAATGCTATTAAATATCAAAGCAAATTACTGACATTACTTAATGGATGGAATGGTGCTAAAAATGGAATACTTCAAAATTCTGTCTTAAATTTTGAAGTAAATGATTTTTAAAGAATTCTTAAATTGGACCAGTCATCCAAAACACTAAGCCTGAGAGGAGGGAAATGTGAAAATGTTACCTTTGTGTAAAGAACCTAGAATGCTGATCATGTTACCCCACATGACTGCCTGCCTTCATGTTACAACTGCTTGTCCAAATGTTTTGGAATCAGTTGGGATTAAATCCAACCCCGTAGGCATTTAAAAAAGATTCTCAAGTACGCCCAAGTATCAATTCTACTTTCTATGTTACTTCCTCAACCCTTATAAAATTAAACCAAATTAACATCCCTTTCTGGCTCATATATTCACTCCAAAGATTTGTTTAATTGCCGTAGTTACATGGGGATGGTACCAGATTTCCAAAGGACTTGACTTTGTTTTAGACTTCTTGACCCATGAATGCCAAATTTTACCCAAGGAATAAAAAGCTCTTAATAGCTGGTTCTGTATACCTGGTTTGCTTTTCAGTGAACAAATCTTACTAGTTTACCTCTTCAACTAACACAAGATGCTCAGTCTATATTTACCAAGTACCCACAGTATACAGAGTACATTTTTGTCTAAGCTCTGTAAACTGGTCACAAGGGAAAGGAAGGCTGCCTGTGAGACAGTTTAATACAGCTGTGGATCAAGGAGGGGGCAAACCAGCACACAGATTTTAAAACCGAGAGATATAAACAGATATAAACTATGTACGCAAGTATAGTCACATGGAACATCTGCTTTAAGTTAAGTCATAAGCCAATTGCTTTCTTTTAGACAAGAGATCACAATCTAAATATTGTCACTTATAAATGTTCACTTTCCTTTGATTCTTTTAATTGTCAAATAAAGGGACCTTTTTACCATTGCAGCTTCAAGCACATTTAATTCCTGGATTAAATCTGAATGCCTTGGGTCTGTTCCCACCCACTTCAGGGATGCCACCTCCCACCTCAGGGCCCCCCTCGGCTATGACCCCTCCCTACCCACAGTTTGAGGTAAGATAACTGCTCTTGGCTTTCTTTGTGGTTGAGTAGGATGCAGTCAAAGGGATGCAGTGGCAATCAGACTGTACTGCCCCTGAGTAGTGTGACATTCATTGCTAATTGGGAAAAACTTTAATGTAAATCAGTCATCATTTTAGAGCCAACACGTGCTTTCCATTTCTTGTCAATAGAAGCTTCTTATTTGTCCCTTTGTAGAGTAGACGTGATTATTTTGAAGTTTTTGGACGGTAGGATTGTCAACATGTGTTTTTAAACACCAAAAGGAAAATTTGGGACTTTGGGGAATGGGGAAGGAAGTTAGTTATTTTTAAATATTGAAGGAAAGGATTTTTAAAAGACTTCCTTTATCTTTGTCACCTGGAAGTTAATGGCTTTGAAAGATCCAGAGAGACTGTACATGTTTTCCGTTTTGAGTGTTTATACGTTTTTAACCAGCGAACTAAGATAGTTTTGCTCATAATTCTGGGTGTGTGTGTGTGTGTAAACATCAAGCACCTTTTGTTTGTTTTGTAAAGAGGTAGATTATTTAAGAAATAAATCCTATTTTTATATTTGATTTTTAAGAATTACATTTTCCCTGAGGTCAGAAATAGGATACCAGAGATAGTATGAAAATGCAACACAGCAGACACCTGATGCAATAAATTATTTTGAAAGTAGTTCATAATCACTTGCATATCAATGATAATTGGAGGCAGACAGTCGTGTGAAATTAACATTGTGGGGTCTTTCTTCATGAGTTTATTTTTAGATCTCTCCTTGTTTAGCTCTCTTATTTAACATTTTGAGTGGTACCTCCTATACCAGTTTAGGGAAACATCCAGGTGGAATAGGTTGGATTCCATTGTATCACTACCTAGAATAAATATGTAGAGTAAAATGATGTTGAGATTCTGCAGAGAACACAGATCGCTGAGATTATCCCTTTAAAAATGAGAATTTCCTTTTCCTGTCCGTGAACCCACCAGACTGATAGGTTTTCTGAGCATTTGCCCTCTTGCAGTGTGTGTTTCTGCCTTCACTGTCGGCAGCATCTGCATCTTCCTCTGCAATTCACCTGCCATTTCTAGTATGTTTAGGCCTGAAAACCATATAAAAAAATAGCCATCAAAATTTCAACTAAATATGAAATACTGATGAGTAGAGTCATTAAGCATCATCTGAGGTAGCTGCTGTGTTTGTACCTTGGTGCTGAAGGGGATTGGTGGAACAAGCTCTGGAGGCCAGATCTAGCCCAGCTCTGCCATGAGTTCGTGTCACTGAAGGTCAGGCTCCTCATTGCTCTGGGTTTGTTTTCTCCCCTGCACAATGAAAAAACTGAACTAGATGAGTTGTCTCTAAAAATTTTCAGGTCAAACATTTCTCATTTCTATAGGATTCAGTAATATGAAAAGTTTAAAAGAGGGAGGAGAGTGATCCTAAAATAGGAATTTGGGAGGTATGTAAACTCCTAATATGCTCACTATTTTCTATACGCGTTTGTCATGGGATTGAGTTTAAGACAGATATATCCCTGACACTTCTATGTAAAATGACTCTTATTAGAAGGTACAGTGAACTGATTATGTAAAGTAACTCTGTGCTAGAGAAGTTTGCATCTAACATACATATCTGCTAGCTGCCCTAAACTAGCTTTCTCTTTGGGCAGGTTGCTGAAACACTTTCCTCACATTCCCAGTTTATAAATTGAAGTGTCCCTTTAACTCTTTTCTCAATCCCTGCTAGTGACAAATTCCAATCAGCAAAGCTTCTCATATTACAAGTGGTAGCTTCACAGAATGTTCTTGGACATCTGTCTTTTACACTTACATGGGTACTTCAGTAGCAAAAATTCCTAAAGTGGATTGCTAGGTAACTATTCTTTTTAAATATACAAATAAAAGACTAAGAATATTCTCTGGATTTAGCCAATTTTCTGATTTAATGCTATGGTTCTGTGTATTGGGTTCCTGTGTTGTAAGAAAAATTAAGAATGTTTTGAGAGAAGTGAGGTCATATTAAGAACTTGTATTTCTGAAGCACTTTTACAATCTTAAATGTCTGAGTAACTTAAACAAATAGGAATTTTGTTTTAAGAATGGGAGGAGGCAGTGATGTTGAATTAACTCTATCTAATAAAAATGAGCCAAAACCTCATTAGAATAGTGATCTTTGCTTCTCCTTTATAGAAACACTGAAACAGGGCAAGAGCTGAGAACACTTGACAGTATGGTGGTTTCGAGGACAGGCAAAGGAATTTTTCGATTTTGAAGGGATGAAATGTGGATAATGTTAGCAATCATGTTCTTTGCAGAATTCCAGTGGACATTTTACTCTACATGTATTCTAGGTGGTGATATAGTGGAATCCCCAAACTTACACCTGGATATTTACCTAATTGTTGGAGGAGGTATCATTCAAAACATTAAATGCTAAGAAGAAAGGCAATTCTGTCATCTGTCTGGCTGGATGGTTGAATGGTACATATACAGCATGTGCTTATTAAAGATGAATGTGTTCATATGACTTTTCTGTAGATTTAAACCTGCTGCTAACTTCTTCTCTCTTAGTCTTAGACCTCAAAGAACATGTCAGGAATTATCCATAGAACTTAAAAGTGGAAAGAAGACATTTTTGTAATCTTATCTTTTTTTCCGAAATGGAAGAAATCGTTACTTTTGTGGGTTAAAAATATGTGCTCAAAATTGCCTTTCCTTCTACAAATGCATAGACATATAATCCTTTCTTGGATGTTTGGTATATATATTTTAGTTTTTTTGTAAAAATTATAGATGATTATTAAGAGGGAAACAGGAATATTTTCTCAGTGTGTTGCAGCAGGAAGTAGATGATGCCAGCTTGTCTCGTTGACCACGTTAAGTTTATCATACCGTTAAGGTAGTGTCTGTCAGTCTTCTCCATTGTAAAGATACCTTTCCCATTTGTGATTAATAAGGAATCAGTAGTACTTTCAGAATGTGTATCTTTTCCCCAAAAGTTCTTCACCCAATGGGCTTAATATCTGTTGCTAACATTTGCCCAAATCATATATTACTATTTTTATTTCTTATTTTATGTTCATTGGTTGATTTTCTGTAAAGTACAGGATTAATTACTCCCAGCCTTAAGGAGGGAAAATGTTTCTCCATAGTTACATTAGAATTACCCCAGACCATTTGAATAAGATTCTCTGGCGGTGGGGGTGAGGCACAGGCATCATTTTTGAAAGTCTCCCAGATGACTCTAGTGTGTATCCAAGGCTAACAACAGCTGCTCTGTTTGTAATCTGGTGAACCTGTGCCCCACTTAAATAAATCAAAATCTCAGTGGGAGCAGGTAGAAGCTCAGAAACGTGTGATTTTATAAAGGTTATCTGGAGTTTTTTGCAACTCATTTATTGTCAAGAACTATTCTTTTTACCCCCTACTATGTGGCTCAGGCTAACGTCCAACTTGTGGGCTCAAATAATACTGCCTAAGGCTACAGTTGGGGCTGCAGGAATGCACCACCATGCCCAGCTAAGAACTGTTCTACAAGTAATGTTTAGTAGTATGTGGAGGGGCCACTTAAATGTTGGAAAGTGTATTTTCTATCAACACCAATGCACGGGAGAAAGCATGAACACACACTACGTGTGTATGTCCCTCTTTCTACCTGGTTCTTTGCTTTATTTTAAGGAGTGAATAAACTTACTCCTTTATCGCTGGATCACCCGTCATTCCAACTCAGGCAAATATTAGGCCAAAAACCTCTGTGGCATGCTGCTACCTATCTATTTTCACTCTTCTGAATCTACTTTTGCATGCTATATGTATCAGGATTGGGTCTGGCTGTGTGTTACAAGAAAAAAAATTGGCTTAAATGAGTTTTCCTTTTTCATGAGAAGAGTTCAAGGATAGACAATCCAAGGCTGGTAGTGGTTCTGCCTTAACATCCAGGGCTGTTCCTCCTATCTGCTGTGCATGCCACTCCCTGGCCTAGGATGACTACTCAAGCTCTAGCCATTGGGTCTGATTCCAGCCACCAAGAAGGATAAAAGATTGTCGGGTGCGGTGGCATGTATCTGCAGTCCCAGCTACTCCGGAGGATGGGGTGGGAGGATCACTTGAGCCCAAGAGTTCAAGTCCAGCCTGGACAACATTGTGAGACCTGTCTCAAAAAAAAAAAGTCAAAATTGGCAGCATCCTCATTTAAGGACACTGCCTGAGGATAGCTTTTCACACTTCCACTGGAATCGTATTGACCAGAACTTAACACCTGACCATGTCTAGCTCCAAGAGAGCTGGGAAACAGTCTCTACAGGTGGTAGCAATGTGCCCATTAACACAGGGTCCGTTACTAAAGGAGAATAGATGTTAGGGACAGCTATTTGACTGCCCTACTGCATTTAGCACTAATTACCTGTTAAAGGGACCTCCCAGAGCCTGGAAGGGATGAGGCAAGCTTTTAAGTTCTCTCAAAAAGCAGAGGAGAATCTAAATAAATTCTGAAGGAGAAAATTCCATGTTCCAGATTCCCATTCCTACAGGTTATTTTCACCTAAATAAAGGGGAAACGGCCATTATTCAGAGAATCATATTTTGTCTCTGGATACTAATTGTAGTAAACTCTACTTTGAAATAGCTGTCTGGTAATTTTCTGGCTTAATGTTTAAGGGAACGATTCTTTAACAAGTTTTGTTTTAGTATATAACTTCGGGGGGGTGTGAATACTTAGTTGGTGTATAGCTTTACCTTCACTATCTCTTTTTAGACTGTGTTCTTTTTCTGAGCTCAAATCACTAATACTTATCTGTTACGTGTACCTAGTAGCCACCACTTTTTGAAATACAAATAAACTCGTGTTTTTAAAGGCAAGTTAAATTTACCAAAGCTTTATCAAATTCTTTGCTTATCATTGCTTCTCACATTGTTTTTGGCTTTACTTTTCTTGCTGAAGAATATAATATTGTAGGTTTGTGAGGGTCTTTTAAAAACTGGGTTAGAGAATTAAAGGTTGACAGGTATGTGCTTTCAGCACTTTTAAGATATTCCTTCATTGCATTCTGCTATCTATACTTGCTGTTTCTTAGAAGCTATCACAGAGAAGTCACATTACTCATTAAGAGGGTATGTTTATCCTTGATATCCTGTAGGTAAACAGTGAATCTCAGCTTTTATTTTAAATATGTATTGGCTGCCCCAAGAAGTAGATTTTAATGACTAAATGTTTCAAAGAAACTGACTCTACCACTACTTCCTCTTCTTTTAGAATTACTTCATTTCTTGGCCAGGTGTGGTGGCTCATACCTGTAATCCTAGCACTTTGGGAATCCCAGGTGGGAGGATTGCTTGAGGCCAGGAGTTCAAGACCAGCCTGAGGAAGAGCAAGACCCCGTCTCTACAAAAATAGAAAAATTAGTTGAGCATGGTGGCACGGGCCTATAGTCCCAGCTATTTGGGAGGCTGAGGCAGGAGGATCGTTTGAGCCCAGGAGTTTGAGGTCGCAGTGAGCTGTGATCACGCCACTGCACTCTAGTCTGGATGACAGAGCAAGACCCTATCTTTAAAAAAAAAAAAAAAAAAAAAAAAAAAATTACTTTATTTCTCTACTCATGTTTTCTCATTCCTGCTTTGTAACATGAGAGAATAATGATCCACCTTGTCTTTGGATAAATTCCTTGCCTCTGTTCCATTCCAGAACTTTGCCTATGAGTTCCCTTCTTTTCTTCCCAGAACCTGCCAGGTTGATTATTCTGTACAACCAAAGAGTTGGTTCTTCCAACAGACAAAAACTGTCTAGTTCCTGCCCAGCAGCTGGCTCATGCAGTACTTAACAGGCAAACTTCTAGTTTAGACATGACAGGAAATGCTCCTTTCAGAAGCACTCCAACAGTAGGGAAGAGGGAACTAGCAGCCAGTGAAGCAGAGCGAGCGCTGGAATTGGCAATGGTGCACGTTGCCTCAGCTGGATGGTCTCGGCAACCTGCAGTAGGTGTGGCAGAAGCAAGCCCGAGGGCTGTCTCTGAAAGCCTCTTTGGAGTCTTCTCAGAAGTCTCCAGGATGATAGCACAAACTTAAAATTGCTCACTTTCTGCTTATGAAAGAGGCAAGAGAGATGAACATATTTTTAGCTCTTAGCTAGTTCAAGATACTCTTCAAGAATATATGTACTTTATGAGGTGAAAGGGACTTTTAGATCAGATGATGGTTTCATGGGGGCTTAGTCCATCCTCCTGAAGATTTCTCATTTTGGGTACAGCTGTTTTGTTGGTAAACAATTTCCAAGTAGATAACTCATTGCATATGTCTATTACCTCTAAGAAGCCTTGGTTACTTACGGGGATAAATTTTTTTTGTGCGCCCCCCCCCCCCTTTTTTTTAAAAAAGACTTCAATATTCTCTTCAGGTCATGGAGTTGAGCAAACTTAGTTTCAGTTCCAGACCAAAATCCATTTAAAAATAAAACAAAAAACCCCAGGAGTATCTCTTCTACAAACCAAAAGGGGAGACACTGGCATCCTTTCAGGTCCCTGGAGGCTGATCTTGTTGTCTGGCACGCATGTCTCCGTGCCTTTGTGATGTCTTAGATTTTGTTCCCCACAAAGTAAATACACTTAACCTTACTGTTTGCTCATACTTGTATCTCTTCACAAGAGATGATTAGGAATTACTCATTGGCAGACTTCAGCAGTTATGCAAACTTTCAGTTGAGCAGCTTTGTTCTTGTTATTTCAAGCCATAGCCTAGAGTCTGCCAAGAAGTCCAGAGGAAGTTCTGCCGATAGGCATCTGGCAGAAGTCCACTGGGAAGCAGCTTGTGTCCTGCGAATGTCCTTCACCCCCAAAGAATGTATCAAGAAAAGCGTTTAGGAAGAAGGGTTCAGGACAATGCAACTGAACATTAACTTAAATGCAAGGAATGTGTGACAAGAAAGGGTAATGCTAATGGGTTTTTTCAAGCTAGATCTCAGGGACTTAAATTCACAGGTGAAAGAGGCTTATCATAACCTTGTTCTGGCTGCTTAGTTTTGCAAGTAAAAATTATCTGCTTATCTGGGGTGTCTGAATCCTGAAAACATGGCTTACTTGTGCTGAATCCTATATAAGAATGAATTGTACCAGAGAGCCAATTTAATGATTGTCTAGTAGACAGGATTTTTTTCTTTTTTCTTTTCTTTGAGACAGGGTCTTACTCTGTTCCCCGGGCTGTAGTGCAGTGGTGTCTTCTTAGCTCACTGCAACCTCAAACTCCTGGGCTCAAGCAGTCCTCCCGCCTCAGCTTCCTGAGTAGCTAGGACTATAGGCATGTGTCACCATGCCCAGCTAATTTTTCTATTTTTTTTTTTAGAGACAGGGTCTCACTATATTGCTTAGGCTGGCCTCAAGTGATCTCCCAGTTTGGCCTCCCAAAGTGCTAGGATTACAGGCGTGAGCCACTGTGCCCGGCTTCGTAGACAGGATGTTTATGTGATCTGCCTTATATTCCCAGAGGAAAATTTCCTTGAAAAGTAATATATGGTCAGAGAGATGCTTGGTGGATAGGAAATTAAAGCAAAGGGAATTGGGTGATGTTGAGAAATGTCTTCACCAAGCTTCAGTCATCTGATGAGTCAACTTTTCTTTAAGATGTTATTGCCAAGAGCACACATCACTATCCATCAGTCTGGGGCACCATCTTCTGATGTGGAAAAACATTTAGTTTGTTTCTAACTCTGCTTTTTCTATTAGACATGTTCCAATGCTTGTTTTCATCCTAGTATGGGACTTTTAAAAATCTACACATTGGCGCTTGCTTCATGCATTTGCCCTCTCTTTCTGTTATATTTTGGTCCTTTTGGCCCTTTTCTACTGACCACCATTCCTTTTCCAAAGCTTCCCCCAATATTTCTCTTAAGTTTTTTAATCTTCAAATTGGATTTGTTGCCTCTCATCCTCCCCTCCACCTCCCACCAACAGCAAACCATGAACAGCCTTTCATCACTATGTCAGAAAGAGCGCTTTTGCTCTTGTTTCTCACAGTAGCAGCCTTGGACCTCTTCCAGCATAAGACACATGCCCAGGCCATGCTTCTACTTTAAGGATGATGTTGGTGAAACTGCTATGTTAGTGTCCTCTGGGGATATTTACGAGTTGCTCCCTAGGATCAATACCAGGAAAAGTCATTTTTACTAAACAAATGAGTAGTTTTTCTCTTTGAGTCAAGGTAAATCATACAACTGATTTAAAAAAAAAAAAATTAGCTGCTAGGAAGCTTAAAGCCAAATTTATATAATAGCATTTTTGACTTCATCTTATGTTTACTATTCAGGCCCCTATGCTCTTATTTCTTCACCTCCTTTGTTTTATCTTTCTAAATTATGTATATTTTGTAAGCAGCATAAAATTCTTTTTGGAACAAGGCCCAGGAAACAAGTAATTACAAAGTCATGACAAAATACTGTGGGATAAAATTAATCTGGGCAAGTTACACATTAGATATAACTTCACCATTAAAAAGGTCTTTATCACCACCAAAGCAAAAAAAAGTACATTGTTCAGAAGAACATGATATGGATGTTCTTAGTGAGATAAAGTATTTAGATCCCACCCTTAATTTAAAAAAAAAAAATAACTGCTCAAGATTGCTCAACGGTCTTGATACAAGGACGGAATGACAAAATAATGCTAACATCATAGTTTATGGTCAATGTTGGCATTAATTCAGTTGGTCTATCCAGTTTTAAAATAAGAAAGACCTTACAGGGATAAATGGCATATGGTAATTGTATGACACACTGCAGGCCGTGAGTTATAGTGCCTTCCAAAAAGAGGCATGGTTCTTCTGACTTGGAAATGGTGAAGAATGAAATAATTTTATTTGGTGTCCTTTGCTGATAAAGAGCAACAGAAGTGTTCTGGCCAACCTGTGCAGGACAGGCCCCTGTGACAAATATCCAGAGTTAATAGTTTAGTGAGAAGCCAAATCCTTCTATGGTGTGTTTGTTCTAAAAATGCTGTAGAGTTATAGGGAGGACTTCATTCAGCTGACAACTGTATTAATACCTGCAATGTGTTACATTGTCCTGGAAAACGTGGGGAACTCCGAAGAACTCTACCAAGTTGTAAAGAATATGGTACAAATTTAGTACATCTATTTATATAAATACCGAAGAAACAAAATCCAGTTATTAGAGATGGGCATGTCAAGAATATTTCCTGGAGTTAAATCTTAAGTTAACTCTTCTGTGAATATAAAAGGTACTTGGGAGGGGGTGAAGATAAAGGAAAAGACATAAAAAGAAGAACAGTTTAAATGATTTTCATTTGGAGAAAACTAGGCACATGGTCTGGAATTATACGTTGCATTTGTCATAAAATTGAAAGGCATGGTTTGTACTGAAATGATTTGTCTTTCTTCCAAAAAAATTTATTGACCATAAAATAAATTTATTACCATGATGATTTGGAAATATCTGTGAGTTTTAAACGTTTGTGCTCTTTGACCCAGTAGTTCTATTACATAAATTCTTACATTTATGTAATAGAACTTATTTGTACAAGGGCCCAAAGACTTATGTTTAAAGATTTGATTGTATCATTGTATGAATTAGTGAAAGATGGGAAACTGAACTTTCTGAAAGTCTTTTAAAGTACCCTCAGGTGTAACAAAATAATCAACTGTCAGGTGAAGATAAAGGAATTGAAACTCTTAAGTTTTAAGTTGCAAAGTATGTTAAACCTGCATAAGATGGGTGTTTGCAGATGGGACAACAAACCTCTTGCTTTCAGCTCTTTGTTCCAGTAGAGCATTATTCATTTTCTTTAGTCATTCCTATTCCTCAAAATAAAACTTTTAATGGACTGTCTCTGGATGCCCTTTTAAGCTTTTGCCAACTATACATAAGAAATCTCTTTTGACTCACAGGAATTTGTACCAAGGCCAGTCAAGGAAATTGTGACAGGGCTAGGGAAGGCAGTCCCTCCTCGAATGAGTTCTATTGGGCACCTTTTGTTAGAGATCTGTGTATATTTTTGGCTGCTCTGGGAATATTTCAAAGCATATCTGTACCCATTGAAAGAAGGGCACATACTGTTTTTTTGTGAACGTGCCTTAGAAGATGGAGAAACCCAGGTTTGAATCCTTATTCTACTACCAGTCAGTGTGTGACTTAGGGCAAATGATTTAACCTCTCCATCTGTTTTTCTCAACTCTAAAATGAGAATGTTGTTAGTTTCTGTCAATAGGATCTGTTGTGAGGTGCAAATGAGGTCATGCATATCACCTCACATAGAGGAAGCTCACAAACTAATCTTGCCACACGGTTGCTGTATGCTCCCATCCCCTCCTCAGAATTATTTTTCTCTTAACCTGAATTTTTACCTAAGTATGCTTTTTACCCATCTCCACCACTCTTGTGAAAAAACAAAGCAGCATTCAGATGTCACAAATGTCTTAACTGGAATTTGACAGACTGATCAGGAGCCTTTTTGTATGGTAACCTGATAATATTTATCAATTTTTAATGTTCAGGCCCTTTGACTCAGCAGTTCTGCTTCTAAGAATGTATGCAACAGAGGTATTTGAGCAGGGCACAAAATTTACGTACAAAGATTTTATTGAAGCATTTCATGAATTAGTTGAGAATTGGAAACTATGCACACAAGCTATAGGGGTGGGATAATCAGCTGTGATGTATCTACTTGAGGGAACATTCTGTCGGTAGAATGAGGTAGGGACGTGAATGACACGGGAAGCTATCCAAGGTGTGTTGATAAGGTAAAAAAGCAAAGTGGAATGCTATTTGTAGTGTGCTCCTGTTTGTTTATTTAAAGCTTTAGTTGGTACATTTTTTTCCCCCATGAAACATGTCTGCCTGACATTTTCTAGTTTTCCATGTCTGTCATTTCACTGGGTTTTTGTCATTCTTCCTGAGCATTTGGCTTGAAAGAACTAATTAATAAAACTATTTGGGAGTGGCGCTTTATTTAGGTAATTAGTTGATTGCAGAGTTATAAGTTATCTGGTCAGTGTAAGTTTTCCTGATTGACTCTGGTAATTCTTAGATAAACTTTTGACATTTTCAGATTTGTTAGCACACTGCTGTACTTTAATTTTTATCCTGTCTAGGTATCATTTGTATCATTTCCCGTTTCTCTTTTCTATTTTATTGGCAAATAGGCAAAGGTTATTCCCTATATTCAAAGACCTAGCCCTTTTGTTATTTCTAGAGTGTTTTTGTTTACTAATTTATTTTCTTAAAAATGTTTTCTTTGGTAGATAGAAACTAAAGGCTTAGAAAAATTCTTAAAAACCAAAAAAATTAGGTGAACAATTAACTGAATCTTTCCTTTAAAGATTTAAGATGATATTAGTGAGATTTTTCTGGAAAAATTTTTTAAAAATTGAGGTAGCAAGGATGTGGCCCCAGAACTTTGGGATTGATTTTTCACCTGTAAACGTCACAGGTGGAGAGTCTAGAGAAAAGGAAGAAAAAACTCAGAATTAAATCAACGTGATTAAAATTCCTATCAAATAGTATGAGTAAACTGACCTATGGAATGGCCTCCTGGCAAGTCCGTGTTGAGGGAAAAGTGGAATGGCTTGCTGATCTGTACATGGTGTCTATTGATGATTATTAGTGTCTTTCCATAGATTTGTGGTGTCTAGTGCTCGGCTCTCTGCCTCTACTCTGGGCTTACAGGAAGAAGATGGAACCATTAATGCTGCTGGTGATTTTTGTGTGGTAAAAGTGGTGAGGTTATTTGGCAAACCAACATTAAATGGCACAAAATTTTTTTCTACATCTAGTAAAGATGTTAGAGCCCAGTATTTTTCTTTGACGGAGATTTCAAAAACTGCTTAAGATGATCAAATTCTAAAGATTTCCCTAGTACCTGAGACTTTTGAAAGCAAAACTGTTGGCATGCTTTTGTTGGCAGACTTTTTAAGAATTTGAGAAAAGTTTTAGTTTAAGAAATTAGAGCTGGTTTTATGGCTGTGTGTACTGATTCCAGTATTGATGGATTAACTTGAGTGCTTGGGAACTGAATACGTACTATGTAATAGGAATATAAGAAGGTTCAAGAGAGGGGGAGGGAAGAAAAAAAGAAGGTTCAAGAGAGAATACTTGGCCGGGCGTGGTGGCTCATGCCTGTAATCCTAGCATTCTGGGAGGCCGAGGTGGGAAGATCGCTTGAGCTCAGGAGTTCGAGACCAGCCTGAGCAAGAGTGAGACCCTGTCTCTATTCAAATGAATGAATGAGAGAGAATATTGTTAAATGTTTCTTACCAAGTAGTTTGTAAGTTCAAGACAAAATATCTTCTAATATCTCTAGAAATGTTAGCTTATTGGGTGTACATAATGGTTTTTTTAAACAAATGCATATTCTTTATTCAGTTGTGGTTCATCTTAAAATATTTCTTGGAATTAACTTATCCTTGGACGTGTTTTTCTTATTGTTAAAAGGTAAAATATAAACTGCATAAATACGTGCACTGCTTGTGCACTTTAGAACTCTAAAGTTCTAAACTTTAGTTTGTTCACTGGTTGAATGAACCAGTGAATTTGCCATTTTAGGAACCCAGTCACTGTGAACTCTTGAGTAAATGTGTCCTTTAGCTCTGCAAGAATGGCTGTTTGAAAAGAGAGGGAGGGCACAACTGGGTTGGGGTGGGAAGTAAAGGAATGAGGTATACAGATAAAATCCATTTATGAGTACCCTTTCAGGAGTTAGCCTTCAAAGTTTTCCAGTTTGTTCATGTGTAAAATCCAAAGGGAAGGCAAAGAAGATGGAAGGAAGAAAGAATTTTATCAGAAAGTACCTGTGGCATTTACCACTAAAAGAATTTGTTCTCTTCTCATCTTGCCCTATGCTGGGTGTGATAAATACTGAATGATAGTGGTGAGATTTCTCACGATTTAGTCATATATAATGAGAGTCAGGAGTGTTTCTCTTGGAGAATGGTTCACTATGTATGTTTTTAAGAAGTGAAACCTATTTAGGTAAGGTGTAGAGCTAGTGTCCTTGAATGCTATCATATTTGTTGATGTGTAGCCCCGAATTTCATTTACCCATCAATAATCTACCTCGTATATAGTGGTACAGGGATCTTAATTTTCAATATAATCTTGTCCTTCTATTCTAATATGTTTAAACTGTATAATGTCTACATCTCTTTGAAATCTATAACACATTGACAGTTTAGTTTAAGAAAACTGTGTAGAGGAAAGTGAAATTTTAAATACCAACGTTTTCAGGATGAATGATACGAAATCTTGTCAACTTATTGTGGTAGTTTTTTCTTTAAACTTTCCTAGTATTCTTACTGTATGAGAACGTGCCCATCCCAATGCCAATGATAACAAAAGCCTGATCAAATAAGCATGAGTGCTCTGGCTTTCTTTTCTAACAGCAATCAGAAACGGAGACGGTTCATCTGTTTATCCCAGCCCTATCAGTCGGTGCCATTATCGGCAAGCAAGGCCAGCACATCAAACAGCTTTCTCGCTTTGCAGGAGCTTCAATTAAGGTACTGTTCCTGCCCACTATGGCTCTCCTGGTTCTTTAAGTAAATTACAGAAACATGAATCTTCTTGCCACTTTATAATTTGGATTGAATGTCATACATAAAAGTATGACAGAAAATCCTAAACAGTAGCTTAAACCAGGTAAGTTAACTTACCTCTTCAGAAAAAGCAGTCCAGGTAAGCAATCCAGGGCTGGATGGTGGCTCTGCCCCACCACGTGCTCCAACCATCATGTCTGTTGTCCAGCTAGTAGGAAAGGAGGACACAACAAAGAGCCTTTTTCCTAAATATCCCTGTTAGCTGCAGGGATATTTCCACCTATATTCCATTGCTCAGAACTTGGCCAGATGAAGCTGAAGGGACCAGCAGGTAAATATAGTCTATGTGTGGTCACCTAAACATTTTATTAGTACAGAAGGTAGGGTAACAAATTTCAGAGGACAACTAATGGTGTCTACTATAATAGATAATTGTGTGTTCTGAAAGATTATGTATTTTGATGTGCTGAGATAATGTACTATTAAATATATGGGTCGTTTTGTTTTAAGGAAAACAAAGGTTGACAAAAACTTGATCTATTGATAGCTTTCTTCAGGAAAACAGTCTTTCAGGGGTTTTATTTTGGTTATATTTTATAAACTTTTTTCAAAAAGATTTATGTAAAAGAACATAGTACCCTTACCATACAACCCATAAATCCCACTCCTGGGTATTTATACAAGACAAATGAAAACTTAGGTTAACACAAAAAACCTGCACTCAAATGTTTATAGCAACTTTGTTGATAACTGTCTCCAAATAAGAAGAAAACAAATATTCTTCACCTGTTGAATGGATAAAGCGTGGTCCATCTTTACAATAAATATTATTCAGCAATACAAAGAAACCAACTATTGAGAAAATTTGGAAGAAATCTCATGTATTATGCTAAGAGAAGTCAGAGGCCATATATTGCATGATTCCATTTATATGACAATTCTTCAAAGGCAGACCTATAAGGATGAAGAACAAATCAGTGGTTGCTAGGAGTTGGACGTGGGAAGGTGTTGAATATGAGACAGCACAAGGGAATTTTCGGGGGTGATTGAACTGTTCTGTATTTTGATTGTGGTGGTTTTTACATGACTGCATAGGGCTGGACATCAAGAGTGAATTTTACTGTATGTAAACTAAGTAATTAAAAATCAAAACATACAGAAATAGCCTTCATGCACTCTCTTGCAGCAAAGTTAACAAAATATGTGAACATGAAATCCAGCCAAAACAAATAAATGAGTAAAGGAAAAGACATGGTAAAAGATCAAGTGGTGAACCAGCCTTACTGTCCTGCTAGTTCCTCATTAATGAATTGAAAATAAATCTTTGACACATGCTTATGCACACAAAAAGAACCTAGTAGATAGATCTGTTTTGGACAAATTGCAATGGACTTTTTATGAACAAGAATTGGATATTAGAAGCCCAGTTCTTAATTCTTTCTGGTTTTCAGGAAGGTTTTCTAATGAGGTTGGAAGTGTTTTTGTTTTCAAAAAGTCTGAAACATGCAAAATCTGAGAGATCCACCACCACTCTTTATACTTTGGTATAGGTTTACATATATGTAAACTTTCATATATGTACATTACTTTATTAGGTATATAATATTTGGTATCACAAGCCATAATCATTTGTGTTCACTTATTTGACATTTAGATTCCTAATTTATCCAGCATAAAGTGCAGTGATAAATAAAATTCTTTCAGCAGAATTGCTGTATGCAACCATATTTCTTTAAAATAAGTTTACAGAAGTAGGTTTGGTGAGTCTAAGGGCATGTGTTTTTCAGGCTTTTGAGAAGATTACAGCAATTTATACTCCTAACCTCAATGTATGAGTACCCTTAGCTCCAGCCCTCCATCACCAATATTGACAAATTCATTTTTTAAGAAAGAAAACTAGCTGGAAAGTTGGAGAATGATATCTCCTTCACAGGGGTTTCCTGTGAAGAATCCTAAGAGCTTAGACTAAAAGCAAGTAATTATTTACTTGTATTATAGACTCAAAATTAGCCAGTGCCCCACGTAAATTAGGAATAGTATCAGGTTGGCTCTAGGTGACAGAAATATCAGCTTAATTTGAAGGAGGGAGAAAGGATGACTCCACTAGAAATAGACTTTTTTTTTTTATAGAAACGTGTGGGAAAAACATTTTTAGGATAACTATATCAAGTCTCAACAATGATCATCTTGAGTGGTGGAATTTGCAATGATTTTTATTGTATTTTTGCTTACTGTTATACAGTAACAATGTATTTAAGTAAGAACTAATTTGCTTCTTGCACAGCAAATATCTAACATTTTTTTTTCTTTTAAAACAACTCGTGCTAGCTAGGTCCCAAAATCCTTTCATACTGCGACTCTGGGGAAATTCTGGTTTCCTCTCCCTTTAACAGTTTCTGCACCATTTCTCCTGCTCAATTAATGTTAGTTTATCTGACATGTCACTGTGAGGGAATTTACTAATAGTCTTAAATTTGTGAACTTAGCAAAAAATGTATAAAAACAGCTTAAGAAATCAAGAGTTTTCTTCCTAAATTCTTTTTTTTCCTCAAACATCAGATTGGTAAATGTGGCGCTGTTGTGACAAGGTTTGAGGGAGGCACATCGCACACATGGGTGTGAAAATGCAGTCATCACACTTACGAACCACAAAAGGATCTTCTTTCTAAATTCTGTGAAAGGGATTCAGCAATCTAAATGGTATTACAAAGCAGTGTCCTTTTCTGTGGAAGTAGAAAAGGCAATAGCTTCAAAACTTAGGGTAGAGTTTCCTGGAGTGCCTGTTGCATACATAGGAAGCCCAGGGCATTCTAGATGCAAGTGGGCCAGGGATCCACCTTGAGCTTGCTAGTGTAGTAAACATGGGCAGAGGCAGATCCAGCTCTCTCTGGCTCTATTAGCCATGTGATCATGGGCCAGGTAACTCAACTTCTCCAGCCTCCCATTTCCCCATTTGTAAAGTAGAGGTAATACCTCATCAGGATGTGGTGAGGATTAGCTGAGAATATAGCATGTGGAGTTTTACGTTAGAGCCAGGCACAGTGCAAGAACACGAGATATAGCAAGAGCCACAAATGATTAACATTAATCACTGCCTCTCCATAATTTCCCTCCAGAAGGCTTTTAATTCTGTATGTCAGTCAGTCAGTCATGTGCAGATGTCAAGCTAGTTGGCCTAAGGTTTCTATCAATGACACCTGAAAGTATAATAATCTATTGTTGATGGGTCTGTTACAGATTGCTCCAGCTGAAGCACCAGATGCTAAAGTGAGGATGGTGATTATCACTGGACCTCCAGAGGCTCAGTTCAAGGTATGTGCTCTAGTGTGTGTGCATATGTAACAAATGGATATGAAGAATGATAATGCCTTCTTTTTAGGAACTTTGTAAAATGGCTTCTCCCTTAAATATGTCTAATACTCAGTAGAATTAATGGAAATTCATATCTAGGAGCAGAAGAGAACCATATTCAAAATTATATTTCAAAAATAAACCAAAAGCCTTTAATTTTGAGAGCTCTGTAATGGTTGTTGGGTTTACTTGTCTCCCAAAGGTGAATTTGCTCAAAGTCCTGTTATCATATGTGAAGGTGACCTTAAGACTGAAATTTACAAACCTGCTGGGTTAATATGCCTTAGAAACTTGTTCCCAGATTTTCCCCTCCTGTCCCTGAGATGCCCTAACCTTGAATTAAAAGCCATCTTTTCCTCCTTCCCTTGATTAACTGTTAGCCTTGCCCATAGATCTTCCACAAATCACTGTAATCCTTGGAATTTTAAAGGTAGAAGTGGCAGAGCTCTTGTCGTATTTGTCCTGGTGTGAACCATTGTGCATACTTATTGGGGTTTGAGGTCTTTCGGGCTGGAGTACCTCTCACTGATGAAGAGTAGAGACTTGGCGGCCAGGTTGCTGGTTCAGATCCCAGCTCTGCCATTTACCCTGTATGACCTTGAGCAAGTTACTCATCTGTAAAATGGGGAAGAGTACCTACATCCTAAAGTAGTTGTGAGGTTTAAACAATATATAAAGTGCTTAGAATAGTGCCTAACACAGAAAAAGCACAAAATTAGTATGCTGGTGGTGTTCAGCAGACTCTGGGTGAGTCTAAGGCCATGCCAAATCCACAAATACAGTCTTTTTTTTTTTTTTTTTTTTTTAAGAGCCAACTTTTTTTTTTTTTAAATGAGATAGGATCTCACTATGTTGGCCAGGCTGGCCTCGAAACTACTGGGCTCAAGCAGTCCTCCTCAGCCACTCCCATAGCTGGGACTATAGGCAGGCACTACCATACCTGGCACAAATACATTTCTTTTAGTGTATGATTTCTCCCCTAAAATTTAGTATGAATGTCTTGTTTGTCTTAGATGAAAGCAACTACTAAGTTCAGTTTTTACTAATTTATCCAAAACCTATTTTCTTGGTCCTACCTACCATTTAGCAGCTGTGTAAAAGGGCAGTTATTTAACCTTAAGCCTTAGTTTTCTTACCTCTTAAATGTGGCTAGTAACAGTGCCTACATTTTTCTCCACCTCCACCCCTTTTAAAAAACCATCACTTTCTTTGACCTCTCTTTTCTTTGGATCATTTTTTCACTAAAAATCCAAAGTTGCTTTCACTTTATAGGAAGAATTGGAAACAAAGGTGCTTTGAGATGTGGGTGCAGTTGGCTAGGCTCACAATCAGGTGAAGAAAGCATTTAAGAGAAGCTTTGATGGTTAATTCTCATTTATGTGATCAGGGATAATTACTAATGAATGTTTTATGTTAAAGATATAAGGAATAGTAAACCTAACCATATTTTTGACTGTGTTAAGATAACTTTTGTTTTTTCTATAAATAAAATAAAAGCGTAGCATTTCTGCACCAATGAGAATGTGTTGGGTACTTTGTTTTTGTGGTTTGCCCTGGCAGCTTGTCAGATTAGACCAACTCTCATACGACTTTTTCCTTTGGTGTGTAACAGAGCAAACAAATGGTTGTATGTAATAGACGTTTCTTATACATAACTTCTAGTTGTATGCAGTAGGTAAGAGCATGTGTTGACTGTAAATATCAGAAGTGTGTGTTAACTTGATTTTGTAGCCTCTTTATTCAAAGGAGAAACCACTTAGCTAAGATGGAGAAACATGTTTAAACAGAAAATATTCTTGTCAGTAGGTTTCTAACTGGCCCATTTAGACATGAGCTGGCTCTGTAATTCTTTCATAGTCTCTTTTGCTCAAGAAAAATGCAATTAATTTCTCATTGCCAGTCTGAGAGGCTTTACCTTTCAGGATTGGCGTGCAAATGGCCACCTGCCCACAAAAATCATTTATTTTTAGTTAAGCTATGGATTGCCCTTAACTGTCTTTGTCGGAATATGGCTTGTCCTTTTTTCATCGATCAGTTGCCTCACTTGAGATGGGCAGTAGTTACTGTTAGCCTTTCCAGGCCTTCCTAACTTCTCTCTCTCATGCTATTTTCAACAATCTATAAAATGCAGATGTGTCATTGCGAGGGCTAATACGGATGAATTTGGGCCATATTTAAAGTTAAATGACCTACTGTGTTCATACATGATTGACACTGACAGGATACGTTCTCATCTGTAGGCTCAGGGAAGAATTTATGGAAAAATTAAAGAAGAAAACTTTGTTAGTCCTAAAGAAGAAGTGAAACTTGAAGCTCATATCAGAGTGCCATCCTTTGCTGCTGGCAGAGTTATTGGAAAAGGAGGCAAAACGGCAAGTACTTCAGCAAAACCTGTGCAGTGGTATGAAAGGGAAAGCGTTGAAAGGTACTTAGGAGTTCCAAGTCCCTGAATTTTGGCTAATTTATAAAAAGCAGGACCATCTTGACCAAGGTTTGGAGAAGACTGGTTTTTATGTCCTGTCTGAGTGTTGATGTCAGCCACGAGTCAAAGTAATGCATCTTTCAGACCACTTTATGTGAGAGGACTGTACCATATTCATGAAGGGCATTTAGCATTATTTAGTTGGTATAATTTAGCTGTTTGTTTTTATTTTACAAACAATGACATGAACTGAAAAATTTTACAAGTTTCATCTACAACTTGTTACCTCAATAACTGGAAAAAAGCAAATGGTTTCTTGTGTCTCTAACATGTTTGGCTTCTAAGTCATTTTCAAAGGTATTTACAGTTTTGAAGTGATTGAGAGCATACACTTTGGAATCAGACTTTCAGGATTTGAATCTGGTTCTGCCATTCACTTGTGTAACTGGGCAAATCAGTTTTTTGAATGAGCCTTAGTTTTAATTATCTTGAAATGGGGATGATACTAATAACCTCATACAATTACTACTGGATTAAATGTAATTTGTAAAGCCATAGCTTGGTGTCTGGCACATAGTAAGTACTCAGGAAATAGCAGTTTTAAATTCCACTTAACATGATTTTTATTTCTTTCAGGTGAATGAGCTCCAGAATTTGTCAAGCGCAGAAGTTGTTGTCCCTCGTGACCAGACGCCTGATGAGAATGACCAAGTGGTTGTCAAAATAACTGGTCACTTCTATGCTTGCCAGGCAAGTGGGATCTAAAATAAGCTCTTTTGCATCTTTCTGAAATGGAAGTAATTCTTGCATGGGTACTCCCACCCCATATGAATATTTAAAGTTGTTTGGTGTGTAACATTTTTAATCTTTCTTTTAGCAGGTGATTTCAGAGACTAGCAAACTGACTAGTATGTATCTTTAATCTTCAAATGGATTTCTATGTGAAGTTGAAATGGAGGAGTAAAACAACTTTTAGTAACTTTTGATCAGAGTGAATTTTCAAAGCTCTGTCCTTTTGCAGGTTGCCCAGAGAAAAATTCAGGAAATTCTGACTCAGGTAAAGCAGCACCAACAGCAGAAGGCTCTGCAAAGTGGACCACCTCAGTCAAGGCGGAAGTAAAGGCTCAGGAAACAGCCCTCCACAGAGGCAGATGCCAAACCAAAGACAGATTGCTTAACCAACAGACGGGCGTTGACCCCTATCCAGAATCACATGCACAAGTTTTTACCTAGCCAGTTGTTTCTGAGGACCAGGCAACTTTTGAACTCCTGTCTCTGTGAGAATGTATACTTTATGCTCTCTGAAATGTATGACACCCAGCTTTAAAAAAAATAAAAATAAAAATAAGGGGGGAGGGAGGGAAAGAGAGGAGCTCTGCACTTCCCTTTGTTGTAGTCTCACAGTATAACAAACATTTTAATTTTTCATACTATTCCCCCATAATGCAAGAAATTGGCTTAATGATGCATTCACTAAATTCCTCAAATATAAATAGATTGCTCCTAAGTCCAATTGGTAAAATTGGATCACAGTGATTATCACAGGAACTTAAATGTTAAGCCATTAGCGTAGAAAAACTGTTCTCAGTTTTATTTTTATCTAACACTAACATGAATAACCTAAGGGAAGTGCTGAATGGTGTTGGCAGGGGTATTAAATGTGCATTTTTACTCAACTACCTCAGGTATTCAGTAATACAATGAAAAGCAAAATTGTTCCTTTTTTTGAAAATTTTATATACTTTATAAAGATAAAAGTCCAACCATTTTTTAAAAAATAAATTTAAAATTTAACACCTATCAGCTAACAGGCAAATAATTGAGAAAGAATTTTACTTCTGGCTGGTGACAGTAAAGCTAGAAAATTAATTTCAGGTTTTTTGAGGCTTTTGACACAGTTATTAGTTGAAAAATCCAATAAATGTTCAAGGATATGGAGCAGTGCCTATATTTGGAGAGCAGCGATACCATTTATTCTTTCATTTATAGTTGGGAAAGTTTTCGATGGTACTAACAGAGCAAAGTGGTGGCAGGAGGATTTGGAACAGCTGGTTTAAATGGCTTCAGGAGACTTCAGTTTTTTTGTTTAGCTACATGATTGAATGCATAAATGCTTTGTGCTTTTGACTATCACTATCTAAAGAAAGTGCACCAATGAAGAGACGCAAGACTTTAAACTGATTGGCAAAAGGCAAGCTTCAGCTTGTCTTATAGGATGCTTAATTTGCCAATACACTTCAGACCAAATGGTCTCCACTTTGAGCAGACTCCAACATAATTGCTTTGTGAAGACCAAGGGGACAGTCAGAGATGGTGTGACAGTGTTTAAAGGCAACAAAAGGCTATATCTCCACATGCCTGCACTGTCATGAGCCTCACTAAGCTATTTTGAAGATTTTTAAGCAATGATAAATCAAAAGAAAGGAAGTTCACCCAAAATATTACATAAAATGTAGCAGGATTTCTGTGTACTCTGCAACCAGTTATTTGAAAATAAGTCAAAAGGTAGAGAATACATGAAAACAGTTTTTGGAATATAATTTGAATGACTGTGAAAACATCTGACCTTTGATGCTGAACTGATTTGTCCATTCCTTAACTTGATGGCAAAGCCCAGTATGTACAATTGTGTGGGTGTGGGTGGTCTCCAAGGCCATGCTGCTCTCTGAATTGTTTTGTGTTGCATTTGTTAGTAAGATGATCACAGTCATATTAACACTGATCTGAAGGGCATATATAACCCTTAAATAAGTTTGCCTCATTCATACTTCAAGATGAATTTCTACACAGACTAGATAAGTTTCTCTGAAGATCAGCACATCAATTAGACATTTTGAAAATGATTTGAAATGTTTTCAGAAAACATTTATTTTGTAGTTTTAGCCAAAGGAGTACCCTTTTGTCACTGGATTCACTTAGCATTCATAATTTTTTTTCCATACAATGAATTAAAATTGCTAAAAAAATCATGGACTGGCTTTCTGGTTGGATTTAAGGTGGGATGTGTTTTAAGGCCAGAGTTCTTCCTCAATATTTGATTTTTTTTTCCAATATTTGATTTTTTTTTAAAATACAGATAGGTGCTGCATTTATATCTGCTGGTTTAAATTCTGTCATTTTTCACTTCTAGCCTTTTAGTGTGGCAAATCATTTTACTTTTACTTAAGCATTGGTAATTTGGAGTATCTGGTACTAGCTAAGAAATAATTCTATAATTGAGTTTTGTACTCACCATATATGGATCATTCCTCATCTATAATGTGCCCCAAATGCAGCTTCATTTTCCAGATACCTTGATGCAGAATAAAGTTTTTCATCATTTAGGTGCAGCTTGTTATGTGTAGTATGTTTTACTTTTGGTTTTCAAAGGAATGTGAATGTTCTGAATTTGAGTTTTTCAAACTCCAAACTTAACAGATTTTTGGTAATCCTATGCCAATCTTGAATTAAGTACTGGTAAATTAGTTTCTCCAGCCATGCTACTTAATGTGAATCTTGATAATACTGTTGTTGCACATGAACTAAGGACTATAGTTTTCAAGAGTTTTTCCTAATACTTTACGTTTGCTTTCTTCTGTCATTTGGAATATTCTGGAAGGGTTCAGAAGTCCTTCAAGAACAATATCCTGCTATTTACTACTGTCTTCTATTACCTAAAAAAAAATGTAATGGAACCAATAGTGTGGTGATATTTTAAAATTTTTTGGCAATTCCATTAAATAGTAAGATTTATATTTAAACAAAATTAATTTTTAAAAATCTGAACACAGCTCAAGTTAAGCACAGGAGCCCAGTGCTAACTCCAGAAAAATCCTGATGGGATTTCAGGCATAAAGGAAACATGCTAAAATTTTGGATTGAATGCAGTGATTCTTGGTGCGAGTGTTAGCTCATTTATGTAGTCTCTACATGAAGCATGAGTGCCCATGAGGTAGACAAGACTTGTTCTAACAGCAGTGTAACCAAGGAGATGGCATTCAGGAGCTGTATTCTCCAAGAAGTGAACTCAATCCAAATCTGAAATGACTAAAGCAGTTTGTGTAATTTTATTTACATTTGAACTCCACTGGAGTCAGTCAGAGATGAAGTGTCATCTTCTAGTCCAAGAATGAAGTCTTCAGGTAATGTCTCAGGTGCTATTTGAGCTAACTGGTCATCATAAGAACGCAGGGTCCATAATTTCTCTAATTCATAGATTTCTCTGGTTTCTGGAAGCATCAAGTGAAGCACCATGCTGCCTGTCAGGGACAGATAGGAGTTACGGTGAAGTTCATTTGCTTTTATTCTCATGATCTCACAGCACTCTAGGAACTAGAGCAGTGGTTCACAAAGTGGGGTTCCCAGATTAGCATCACCTGGGAACTTTTCAAACATGCAAATTGTGGACCCCGTCGCAGCAAGAATACCACAGAAGTGACATCGTGCCTTTCTCCGTGCATCATATAGGAAGTACATGATGTCAATATGAAACATTACTAGTGATGTTAATTTTCTCTAAGTATCTAAAGGCAGCCTGCCAGGTTTCTCTTGGGAGACAAGTATCACATTTCTGTACATCCTATGAGCAGAGCACTAACTGCCTCTAGTTCTGGATTATCTTTTCAAGGATGTCTTTTCAAGTGAATAGTCTCTTAGTAGAGATATACTGTCTCCCTCCAGGGCAAAGGACAGCAGCTTTGGCAACATTTCTCAATCAGACAATTTTTGATTGTCACAATTGGGGAAGGATATTGCTAAACATCCTACAAGGCACAAGAGACACCATCTCCCCCACCCCCAAAACAAAATGACCTGGTCCAAGATGTTAATAGTGACAAAGATGAGAAGCTTGCTTCCTGCCAATTATAAAGGACATGGAAACCCTAATCTGAGTTCCTCTTACAACTGTGTGTGTTGGTATCATCTGGCCCCTATGTTGCCCTTATGGGATCTGGGGTTCAGAAAACCAGTACAAAATTGATAATGCTGGCAACTGCTGTGAGTAATAAACTATCCCTTGTATCTAACTCTGGAATAGTCTAGTGACTGGTGAAACAACTTATTAGCTTGCAAGTAGGATAAAATGTGACTCTTCACAATTCTTAAGTATCTTATTGGGAGATGCTTAGAAACTATGCACATATTAATAATACCCAAACTTGTTAGATCTTTACAAATTTCTAGTCCTCTGCTCTTGACCTTCCCTATACCCAGAATGACCCTCATTTATTTATGGCTGAGGTCACATGCACCCCAGCCTCCAAGATGCCTTCTACCACCACCAAGGGATTTCTCCCATCTCTGTTATTCACCTGTTGTCAACCACATTCTTGACCTACGTCTAGTTGTATATATACACCATATAGTATGTCTTTCTCCAGGAGTGCATCATCTAGAGTATTTTGATGAAAATTTCACATGTGAATAACAGCACCTGAATTATAATTAAACTTTTGTTAAATTTTTAAAATCTTACATGGAAATGCACTCAGCAATTTTATCTCAATCCTTTTGCAACTAGAAATAAGATTAGCATAATACCAATATTTATATGTCAAAATAACTTACCAAAATCCACACACAGCCAGTCATCAGTGTCTTTCCCTTCAATCTTAACATGAGGCTCACTCTTACATTTCAGGTATTTGTACTGAAAAAAGCAGGTCGTTTGTTAAAGGGAGTGGAGATGGGGGAAATCTCTGTTCTTGCTGAGGGTCTGGTGTGATAGCACACAGCTGGTATCATACTCAATGGTAAGCTTTTCCTCTAAGATTAGGAACAAGACAAAGACGCCTGCTTTAGCTACTTCTATTCAACAAAGTACTGGAAGGTCTAGTTAGAGCAATTAGCAAGAAAAAGAAAAGGCATCCAAATTGGAAAAGAAGTAAAATTATCTCTGTTAGAAGACACCACAATCTCACATGCAGAAAACCCTGATGATTCCACACAAAAAAATGGTTAGGACTAATAAGCAAATTTAGCAACGTTGCAGGATACAAAAATCAATGCACAAAAATTAGTTATGTTTTTATATACCAACAAGAGCAACCTGAAAGAAAACTAAGAAAACAGTTCCATTTACGGTAGCATCAAAAAATAAAATTAAATACTTTGGAATAAACTTAATGACAGGGCAAAAGACTTGTACACTGAAGACTACAAAACATTGCTGACGGAAATTAACAGCAACACCAATAAATGAAAAGATACCCCATGTTCATGGATTAGAAGACTTAAGATGTCACTATTACCCAAAGCAGTCTACAGATTCAGTGCAGTATCTATCAAAATCTCAACAATGTTTTTTGAAGAAAAAGAAAAATCCATCCTAACGTTCAAATGGAATCTCAAGGGATCCCAAATAGCCAAAAATATCTTGCAGAAGAACAAAGTTGGCAGTCTCAAATTTCTTGATTTCAAAACTTTTAGTACAAAGCTATAGTAATTAAAACAGTGTGGTAGTGTCATAAAGACATAGACCAATGGAGTAGAAGAGAGAGCCCAGAAATAAACCCTGGCACACAGGGTCAAATGATTTTCAACAAGGGTTGAAAACCATTCAACTCGGGAAGGACAGTCTTTTCCAACAAACGGTACTGAGGAAATGATATCCACATGGAAAACCTTACACCATCTACAAAAACTAACTCAAAATGGATTATGTACCTGAACAGAAGACCTGAAACTTTAAAACCCTTAGAAGAAAACATAGGGGAAAACTTCATGACTTGGATATGACACCGAAAGGCATGAGCAACAAAAAAATAAATATTTGGACTTCATCAAAATTAAATACTTTTGAATAGATCAAAGGACACTCTTGCTGGACATGGTGGCTCACACCTATAATCCTAGAACTTTAGAAGGCTGAGAGGGGAGGATAGCTTGAGGCCAGGAGAACATCCTGAGCAACTTGGTGAGACCCGTGTCTCTACAAAAATTTAAAAATTAACCAGGTGTGGCAGCACATGCCTGTAGTCCTAGCTACTCTGGAGGCTGAGGTGGGAGGATAGCTTTAGCCCAGGAGTCTGAGGTTGCAGTGAGCTATGATGCTTCCCAATCTGGGCAACAGAGCAAGATCCTGTCCCGACGGGGGTCAGGGGGGAGGACGCTCTGAACAGAGTAAAAAGGCAACCCGCAGAATAGCAGAAAATATTTACAAATCACATTTGATAAGGGATTAATATCCAGGATATACAGAGAACAACAACAAAAAACCTGATTGTAACACATTGACTGCCACACTAGAAAAAAATTTTTTTCCTTGGGGCTACAGTATTTTATTATGAAAATAGAATAAAAACTTCAACAACAAAATGATCCTTTCTAATTTAATGAAAATTTTGTTATTCTGTGTTTTTTTCAATAAAAAAGTAATATTAAAAACTTGAAAATTAGTAATGTAAAAAGTAATGTGAAAACTTGAAAAACAGTTCATACGGGTAAAGTGTTTTCTTGACTTGTCAGGCTTAAGTGTAATTTAAAGGTAAACATAAATAGAAAAATGAGATTTATTGACTTCATTTAGTCCACGTTTTTACAATTAAATTATCAATATTAATTGTAAAAATAAGAACATCAACAAGTAAGATTTTCACAAACCAACTGCAGAGTTTTGCCCAGGTTTTGTTTCACAACGGTCCAGGTTCAAAACTAGAGTGAGTTAAATACAACTCACATGGCGATTAATGTGTTAAAATGAAAATGGGCAAAGGATTTGAATAGAGATTTCTCCAAAGAATATATACAAATGGTCAATAAGCAAATGAAAATATGCTCAACATCACTAATCTTTAGGGAAATGCAAGTTAAAACCGCAATGAGTTATTACTTCACATCCATTTGGATGGCTATTATCAAAAAAACCAGAAAATAACAGGTGTTGGCTAGGATGTGGAGAAACCTTTGTCAGAATGTAAAATGGTACAGCCACTATGGAAAAGTATAGTAGCTCCTCAAAAAATTAAAAACAGAATCACCATATGATCCAGCAATTCCATTTCTGGGTACATAACCCAAAAGAATTAAAAGTAGGGACATAAACAGTATTTCAACACCCATGTTTATAGCAGCATTATTCACAATAGCCAAAAGGAGAAAGCAACCTAACTGTCCATCACTGGATGAATGGATAAACAAAATATGGTATATAAATAAGAATATTATTCAGCCTTTAAAAAGAAAGCCAGCCTGGGCAACATAGCAAGACCCTGTCTCTATTTAAAAAATAAAAGGCCAGGCACAGTGTTTCACACCTGTAATTCCACCTACTGGGCAGGACTGAGACAAGAGGATCACTTGAGCCCAGGAGTCAGGAGTTTGAGGCTGCTGTGTGCCATGATGATGCCACTGCACTCCAGCCTGGGCGGTAGAGTGAGACCTCGTCTCTTTTTAAAAAAGAAAAAAAAAAAAAAACTGAGCAGGAGGAAATATTGGCACTTGCTACAACATGGATGAACCTTAAACACATTATGTTAAGTGAAGGAAGTCAGGCACAAAAGGACAAATACTGAAATACCATGATTCTACTTATACAAGGTGCTGAAGAATAGTCAAGCTCATAGAAAACAGAATGGTGGTTGCCTGGGGAAGAGGGAATGGGGAGTTACCGTTTAATGGTCACTTCTAAGTTGTCTTCTTACTCCATTCCACTATTACATCTGACAGAGACCCTATCTAATAACCCTTTTCCATGCTCTCCTGTTCTCTTCCTATCTCTCCAACTACCACTTTTTTGGAATCTTCCTCTGCTCTGTGATGTTGCACCAGGACTCTGTGTTCAGCCCCCTTATTTCACAACCCTTCTCTAGGAAATCCCATCTATTCTTTTAGTCTTAACTGTCTCCTTTATGACCAATTTCCAACAGGGTGAGAGAGGTTATGCTGCCCTGTAGAATGGTACCAGTATCAACAGGAGGCCTCCAAGTACAGCTTCTTCCTTCCTGTGATTCATATTCAGTCCAATTGAAAAATGATCCACATTCCCTTTCCTCAGCTAGACCTGTGAATTCACAGGACAAGGGCTACATCATTTTCATTTTTACCTTCCCAATATCCAGCACAGTGCTTGGGAACACTGGACATGCTCAAACACTTTAATTAAACAACAGGTCAGCACTGTCCAACAGAACTTTTTGCAATTATGGAAATGTTTTATGGCTAATATTTATGGTAGCCATTAGCCAGCCACATGTGGCTATTGAGTACCTGAAATATGGCTAGTACAACTGTGGAACTGAATTTTTTATTTTAATTTATAATTAAATGGGCACATGTCGCTAGTGGCTACCATATCAAATAGTGCTGCTCTAGAACTCCCTCTGGCTTACACTATTTCCTAGCTTGCCTCAAGTTATTTTTTATTTTTTTCCTTGTGTTCACAAGAGACAAGAACTAGAAATATCCTAACTCAATAGGGCTGGATATTTGTTCCCATACCTTTCACTATCAAAGAACATAAAACATTATTATGCAAATTCTGAAAATTTCGGCTTCTCATGTAACCTCACATGATGGGTCTACTCTATGTGTTGCTCCTCAGCCTGATGCACTGACTACTCCACTCAGTTAATGATTCAAAAGAGAAAAGAAAGCATCCTACCATTTTCACAATGTAGTAGGTCATGGCATGTAAGTGTCGGGTGGAAGTTCCACTACCAATCACAAAGTAATCTGTATATTTCATCTCTGGAGGAACCTTGATCACACAAATGTCTCTTGCATTCTCTTGCCTCAGTAGGGAAACCATCATATCGATGTCAAACTTGGGACCAATATGATCTGAAATGCACAAATATTTATGTCAGATAACCAAGTAGAAGACATACTTGTATACACCCAGAGATGGAGGCAGCTGACAATGAAACTAGATAAAATATGTTTTGAAAGATGGCAGGGCCTAGGCCGCCTGGAAGCTGAACCTGGGCATCAGTATCATATAGCACTGCTCAACTTTTACGGTCAGCGTGCTCAGATTACACAGGGCCACTATAAATCCTTTGCTATTACCATATGCAAACAGAACTACACATCAGTGACAAATGACTTTCTATTCACTAGTACTTCAAATGACCAAGCACCTCAAACACAGAAAGGCTACACAAAGAGAAACAGCAGCACAAATTGGGGAGGAGGGGATATCCTGGGGCATATTAAATTGAATCTCGGACATAAAGGGTCACAATACTTGAACAGTGAGCTGGAAGGGCTCTTAGGTACTATCTGGTCCAAAACCTTCAATTGAGAGATGAAACAGGCCTAGCAGAATTAGTGTGGCCTAAGATCAATCAATGAGGGAGCTAAAATTTTAAGTGATTCTCACTTTGAACCCTCAAGTTTTTCTTATAAACCATTTGGATTATTAACAACTGTTATCTATAAAAATCTAATTTTTTTCTGTAGAGATTTAGATATTCTGTTCTTCAGCTTGGAGTATTACAGCCTTTAAATTTATAGCTCTCAAGTTTTAAAGCTGACTCCAAAGAACCTAGTAGCTAAGTCCACTAAGACCTCTTCGTCTCATACTCTTTCTCAGATGGGATCTGTTTACCATCTCTCAAGCTTCTAAAAAGGTTAGCAATAATTAGAGGAACTTGGACCCATCTCCTATTAGCACTTCTTACTCACCACTCTCTGGAGCCCCCAGCCCCTGACTCTTCCTCAGAATCCTCACGCCCTAAGACTCCCGACAAATCCATTTCCCAGGACCCTAGGAGGAGCATGAAGGGGGGATGAGGACGGTGAGGTGGTGGTGCCAAGGGTCCGGACGACTGGGGTTTTGGAGACGACAGTTCATCTCTTGCCCTCACAGATTCTTAACTGTGAAACAAGAACGATTGCGTCAACAACCTCGGAAGTCCCTGCCAGCTCTGGATCTGCAGAAGTTTGTGAGTCTGGGAGAAATGCATTAAGAAGGGAACCCAGGGCCGCCTTAGCCCGGACCTGGTTCCTGGCTGCCCGGACAAGACCGCTTTCGCTCTCCACGCCCGTACCTGCTGCGCTGGACTCTGGGCGTCCCTCGCCAGCCGTCCCCTCCGCCTGCTCCTCCAGCCAGGGCCCGCTGTGCAGGCCGCGCACAAGGTCCGGAGTCAGACAGGCCCAACGGAAGGCTGGTACCGCAGGAAGCCGTTCCACGGCCAGCAGCCGAACCCGAGGCCCGGTTCCAGCCGCTACCCGGGGCACGGCCCTGCGCCACAAGAGCGGCCAGAGCCGCCGGGCCACACCGCCACCCGGCCCCATGGCCGTCGCCGACCTGGGCCGCACCGAGGCCCAGCAGGCTCTGCGGCTTCCGATTGGCCGGGTCAACCAGCGCAGCCTGGGAATTCTACGTCAGACGCGTGGGCGGAGTCAGGACCCGAAGGCCGGGCCATGGGCGGGGTCTGGAGGCCGTGAACCGGAAGCGCTGATTTGGGATTAGGTTTCGTAGGAGAGGGCGTGTGGTGGTGCCCGCCCGACTTTGACCTGAGTTGTAGTGATGCGCTACGCCGTCGTCTCCTCTCTTTCTTGGGGGTCTGTGTCCGTACCCTAAATGTCAGCCTCATAAAGGCAGAAATTTTTGTTTTGTTTTTAACTGTTCTCTGCACAGCGCCTAAAGCAGCTCCTGAATGTACAGAAGTTGCCACTGTTGATTAGACTGGAATTAGGACGCGTAATCTCCTACACTCTCTCGTTACCAAAAAATATTCAAGATTCCCTTGCACATTTGAAATCCCATGAGGAAAATCTATTATCTAGGCTAGGATGGGGTGGGAGGCAGAGATGCCAAGGACCATTTGGAAAACGTTCTGAGGTCGGCTCTCCTTTTACACCCCCTGTATGGAGGAGTTTCCCCCAGTGGACAGCACTGTGGGGACCACCTCTGTGAGAATAAGGCATGCTGAGGTGCAGTTACACTATTAAATCGAAGGATTTGAAAACTGAAAGTGACCCAAGGGGGAAAAGCAGCTTGCCCAGGGCCATACACTTAGTGGCCAAGCTAGAACCAGAAACCAAGCTTCTGAACTCCAGGCCTGCTAACTTCTAAAAGGAAGGCTTCCTAGAGTGGACAGTAAAAGGGGGCAAATATTCCAAATGCCTGGAACAATGCCAAGCATTTAGTAGTTACTCAAAAATGTTTGGTACATTATTTATTTTAAAGAAATAACTCCAAACACTAATTTGGGGGAAATTTTTTAAAATACAGAAACTAAGATAAGCATCTGTGTGTATCGTTCCAAGTATTTACAATTGCTTCAAGTTATTTTTGAAAATAAAAATGAAATAATACAGATAAAGTTAGGTCTCCTCTGTCCTCCAGTTCCAGTCCCATCTTCAATTCCATTTCCCCATAGACATGAATTTGGTGTTTCTCCTAGCTTTGGCCATCATTTTATGTTCCCACTCTTGTCTGTGAACATCCCAAACCTGTTCTACCACCTGTATTTGCCATCTCATGGATCATCATCCCCAAAGTTCTCCCAAACCCTGGACTTCATTCAGTCCCAGGGTCTCCCTGCAACAAACAAATCAGTTGTCAAATCCTGCTTATACTACCACCAAATAGTTTTTGAATGCAGCTTCTTATATTTATTCCCACTGTTCCTTAGTCCAAGCCCTCATTAGCTTTTGCCTAATTATGGAGACAGCCTCCTACCTGACTCTCCTGTCTCCAGTCTGTCTGTACTCTGTTCATCCTCCATGCTGCCATATTGCCAACTACAATTATTTCAGCCTCATCTGCTTTTTGCTATTTTCCAAACTCACCATACCGTTGCAGTGCCGAGCTTTGCATATGCTATTGTCTTTTTAGAGCACCATTTTTCCATCTTTTCACATGACAAAAATCAGACATGCTCTGTAAAACCTAAGATATTAAGATATCTCCCCCTGCTCTCCCAGGTGGTCCCTCAGAAACCCCTCATCCCTTTGTTCATAAATGTCTTTAACATTTACCATGTTTGGATGATAAGTCACTGGAAAAGACTTAGATTTAATTCCAGCTTTTCTGTTTATTAGCAGTGTGCTCCTGAAGGTTAATCTCTCTAAGCCTTAGTTTCCTCATCTGTAAAGTGGGAATGATGATTCCCTCTTCATAAAGTGGACTTGAAAAATTGAATAAAACAAGCAATAGGAATTATATACCATAGTGCTTGGCATGTAGTAATCATATGAAAATTAGCATATTATCTGTCTACAAATTGGCATCATGGGGAGGAAACGCCTTGAACTGTCATTCTGATAAAGCCCATCAAAAAAGACGAGACACACATGTGGTCAAACTTAGATTTATTAACTTGCTGCAGCAAAGGAGACTGCACGCCATGGAGGAGAGAAAAGCATCTCAGTAAGAGGGAGTTGGAGTAGCTTTGTTTAGGGTGAGGGCTTGTGCTGAATGAGGCTAAGGAGAGACCAGAGGAAGTGGGATCAGCTGTGGATTGGATGCTGCCCTGAAGCAGGAACAGTTTAGCAATTGTGTGTTTTACTAATTGTTCAGGAGACAGGAGAGTGTTCCCAGAGCCTGGGATGTTAATCACTTACAAGAGGGTTAGGGTTAGGGTTGTGTGGCCTGGGGAGAATCATGTCCTATTAGAAACATTGTTTTAGGTTCCATTAGGAACATCACATTCTGTATTACCAGCAGGGCTGAGAAACAGATTCGGGTCCTTGTTCCTTAGGAATATGAAAGATAAATGTGGAGTGTCCTACCTGGGGTAGGAGTGATGCCTAAGCTGTCTCTGTGTGGAATGATGTGAAGTGACCCCCGTGCCTTAGAGTCTGCAGGCAAGACTGTGTTCATTAAAACAAAAAACAAAAACAAACAAACAAAAACCAGGAGGTTTATACTTTGGAAAAAGGAGAGCTTTGTTTCTCGTGAAGGGCTCTCAGCTCGCAGTGGCCATTCTGGCTACCCGGGAAACACTGTTCCAGCACAAGCCAGGAACACGTGTTTCAAGCGAGAGGTAAAAGGGAACAGGATTTTACACTGAGCGGGGGTGGCTAATTATACATTTTTAACAAGCTAAAGGAGGAGTCATGAATATTTATGACAAGAAAATGCGTGTGTATAATTGTACCTTACACCTCCCATCCCATCATGAAACTCAGTTTGGTTTTTTTTTAAATTATTACGGGTACATAATAGTTGTATATCTTTATAGGGTACATGTGAATGTTTTGGGAACTCAGTTTTAAGGCTTTTTTCTGGGGTCCCCTTGGCTGAGAGGGGTCCATTCAGTTGTGGGGGGGCAGCTTCAGGTTTTATTTTTAGTTCACAACCAGGATGTTTCATTCTCATTGAAATGATTCCAAACAGCAGTTTCTCATCATCTGTGATTTCAGACACACGGTTTGCCGACACTATGTCCTTAATGTTAATTACCAAAAGCCATTTTTACAGGTCATATTTCCTACCTGAGGTAATTCCTTGGGGAATTGGCTGTCACCTGGTAGGTCCTCAGAATGTCCCCTCCCCACTGGGCCATCTACTCTTGGGCAGAATCAGAAGGGGAGGGTGGTTTGATAATCCCTACCTTCAGGTGCTGAGTCAAAGGGATGCAGCTTCCTGAGGGAGTCATAGGAATTATATGTGAACCGTAAGTCCATGACTTCAAGAACTTTCTGATTACAGAACCTAATTACATTACTGGTATGTTCATTCATTCTTTTAGCAACAAAGCCAAAAGGCTCCCAAATTTGTTTCCTGGGGCTTCATAGCAGGACTTTCTCTGCAACTAGCCTGGGACTGGGGAGAGGGTAGGGACACTACCCTGGGAGATGACACCAGACAGACCTCAAGACCCCCTTCAAAGAGAACAGAGAGGCAGGAAGCAGAGCAGGCTGGGCCAGAGAGAGGCCCAGGGGCTAACCTAGAGAAAGACTGAGCAAGCTTCCTGGATGTACACACCACGGGCCCTTAACACCACAGATGACGCATCTGGCACATAACTGTTTAATATTTGGGTGACTAAATTTGTATCGTTTTGGGACTGGGAAGTTCATCAAGTCCAACCTTTGCTTACTCCGTGCATGAATTTATTACGCATCTGTGGACCATGAACTCTCTTTTGATTGCAAAGGACCCTCGAATCCACATATGCACCCAACATTGTCTTTGGACTGAATTAATATGTCTCTCACAGCAAATGGGTGTAGATGGTATTGCAATTCAATGAAATTTTATATAAAAATGTTGCTTAGTTTAAGCTAGCTTTTTGTCATGCCTGTATTCAATGACAGATATTTAAAGAGCCACAAATTTTAAAACAAACGGCCATTATAACTAAAAGGTTGGGACCACTACTCTCCAGAATCAGCGACCCTTCCTGACCTCATAGGGCAGCACATACCACCACTGGGCAGCTGTAGCTATTGGTGAATATTCCTGCCTCATTTCAGTTTAATCCTTTCTGCTGGATTTCCACTCTCTCTGTACTGTTTCTGCCCTCTGGAGACTTTGCAGAGGGAAGGGCTAGGATTAAAATGACGTCTCTTATAAATCTAATACATTATAAGTACTATCGTTACTTGAAAAATCGGAGCTCATTCACCTGGTGAGTAACAAATGACTCTCCATGAGAACACAGGTCTTGATAGGTAGAAGTTTGTAATTACTTACAGCAAGTATGGAGAGCACAGGAATATTCTCCAACGCAGTGTCTCCCCGAGGGAAAGTGGCATGGGGTTTTTATGGGGCAGTAGAGGAAGAAAAAGATGTGTCCTCACAGGTAGGGGAGGAGTTCTCCTTGCACGTGCTGGCGTGCTTAGCTCATCCTGCTGGCACACAGGTTGCATGTTATGGTAATGAAGCTATAGCTCCTCCAGCGTGGAGGCTTCAGCATGGTAATGACAAAAGTTCACTTGGGTTCATCTATAAGCTGCCAGCATCCCTCAGGGTCTAGTTTTAGCCAGCTGGGTAGCCATGGGCCTCCTAAGCAACAGGCTGCAGAACAGGTTGATCGTTCAAGTTGGTTGAATTCCGACAGTCCCTGGAATTCACTTTCCCTTCCTACTTACACTATGAATTTGTATATTATATTTCTATTTAAAAATTCTTCAGCAAACAATAGGCCATCTAAAATAAATAAATAAATAAAAATTATTTTTGTCCCCCATTTGTAAATCTAATTGGAATGGGGACAAAAGCTGTTTAGAGAAGATGAACAACAGGGACTCGTTATCTTATAAACCTAGAGGTAGGCACGGTCTCTGAACCCCAAGCTCTCTGGGGTGCGGGGGACAGGGTGTGTGTTTTTCGTCCGCTCAGACATTTTGTGTTGCTTTGCCAGGCGAGCCCTTCATGCTGTAAGGACAGGGAGCCTGGCCTGGAGTGGGCACTGAGGCTGTGATAAGATGATCTGTTGGCTTCTCAGGGAGCACTGGGCCTGTGGTTTGACAGCACCCCAGGGCACTGTGGCCCCTCGCTAGGAGGTCCCTGCGTAGGAGGAGACACCTTCCGCGCCATTTCTCCAGTGAGTCTGTTTGTGGCCAACACACAGGCTCTGGCTCCCGTGGCTTGTCTTGGGCAGCGCCGTTTCCTCTGTTTTCAGAGCCATTGTTTGCTCTGAAGCAGGACCTCTCAACACCCACTCTGTCCCCTTGGATTCCTGGGCTCGGTCTCACAGTCAGGCTATTGCTTCTCCCGCCCCCGCAGGAATCGGTGGGGACCTGAAGGCCTGCCAGTCCCACTTGCACCTCATCTTCATGATGATGACTGGACTTTCTCCTCACACTGAGGTAGGTAGGAGCAGTTTTCAGGTTATGGGCCATTCTGAGTAGACTTATGATTCACTCCCTCCCGAGGAGCCCTCTCCAAGGTTCAAACCAACAAACATTCTAGTGCCAGGCACTGGGCTAAGGCCAGAGAGGGGAAAAGTGAATAAAACATAATCCCTGCCCCGAAGGAGCTCCCAGACAGTAGGAGAGAGAATGATTAGAGTAAATGTCATCGATACCAGGCATTTGTATTTGGAAGAGGAGAGTCCAAAATGCTGTGGGGCACGGCAGCAACACTCCTTCTGGTGCTGGAGAGGACTCCATGAGGAGGTACTATTTGGACAGACCTGGGTCTTGAGGTAGAGGGGAGTAGATCACAGGGCTCCACATCATCCAACTTCAGGGGGCCCCTTTCACATTGGCCCCAGAGGGAATGGCAACCCCTAAAGGGATGCAACATGGAGGTGCTGTGAGGTGATGTTCCAGGCCAGGGGAATACCATGGTAAGGGTATCAACCCCTGAGAAGTTAATGGGTTTTTACTTCCATATGTACCCCAGCCTGTGAATCGTTTTGTCCCCAAAGCTGAACTGTGATATTAAATGATGATTCAGAGGTGCTACGGCCTCCTGACCCAAAACCCAAATGAGAGCCCTCACCCCCACCATCTCATAAGACAAGACCTTGGGTTGTTTTCTTTCTACCAAAACCTAATTTCTGAGGGGTCTCTGATTTCTTTTGATCAGCTCTATTGATGATACAGTAAAAATTCTGCTTTGCTTTTCCTTTTCTTAATCCTAGTTTTATGAGGTTCCTCCATTTTGTAATTATGAGATTTGAGTAATTGTGAATAGCAGATGGGTAGAACCCTGAGAGCTACAGGGAACAAAGCCTGCCTCCTCTGCGGGAGCTCATTTCCCTTGATGTGACCCCTGTCTTGGAAAGCTTGTAGTTTGGGGCCAAGTCCGTGGTGGGAACATTTTCTACCACATAAGGGAGCCCAGAGGTGCTGGGAGAGCAGGTAAGAGTGATATATGCCACCTGGGGCGATGAGAGGACACCTCTCAGATCGGGTCAAGTTTGAACCTTTACAACTCCAAACCTCTTGGTCACACTGAAGGAAAGCATCTGACAGTAGACATTCATTCCCACAGTTGCAGGCAATCAATTCTCTTGTCTTCCTGGTGGCTTCACAAATCCAAGCTGCAAAGAAATTCTGAGACCAATGAGTTAGGAACACTCCGGGCTGACCCATTCAGCCTTGCTAAAATATCAAAAGGCTTCCTTAGCTCCCTGGGAAAGGTCTGAGCCTGAGTCCAGTGAGGTGTGAGTGGCTTCCAAGGACACTCCATTTCCTTTGGGCTCTCTCAGCTATTACTTGCTGCTGTGCAGCGGCTACTGTCAGGAGCAAGATGACAACATCAAAAGTGCAGCTCCCTTATCTTATACTCTTATCTTATACCATGGTCAAGAATCAACTCAAAATAGATTAAAGATTTAAACGTAAGACCTGAAACTGTAAAACTACTGGAAGAAAACATGGAGGAAAAGCTCCACAGGCAAGGATTTTTTTGGATATGACCCCAAAAGCTTAGGCAACAAAAGCAAAAATAGACAAGTGGGATTGCATCACACTAAAAATCTTTTGCATAACAATAGGAATAATGAACAAAGTGAAGAGACAACCCACAGAGTTGGAAAAAAATATTTGACACTATACATCTGATAAAGGGTTAATATCAAAAACATTTAAGGAACTCAAACAACTCAATAGCAAGAAATCAACCCAATTTTTAAAATGGGCAAAGGACCTGAACAGACATTTCTCAAAAGAAGACCTACAAATGGCCAACAAGTTCATGAAAAAATGCTCAGCATCACTAGTCACCAGGGAAATGCAAATTAAAACCACAGTGAGATATCACCTCACCTTAGAATGGCTATTATCAAAAAGATGAAAGTTGGCAAGGATGTGGAGAAGAGGGAGCCCTTGGCATACTGTTGGTGGAAATGTAAAGTAGTACAGCCATTATGGAAAACAGTATGGGGGTTCCTCAAAATAAAAATAGAACTACCAGCCGGGTGCGCCTGCAGTCCCAGCCACTTGGGGCTGAGGTAGGAGGATCACTTGAGCCCAGGAGTTCTGGGATGTAGTGTGCTATGCTGATCAGGTGTCTGCACTAGGTTTGGTATCAATATGGTGACCTTCCAGGAGTAAGGGACCACCAGGTTGCCTAAGGAAGAGTGAACTGGCCCAGGTCAGAAACCCAGCAGGTCAAAACTCCTGTGCTGATTAGTAGTGGAATCCCACCTGTGAATAGCCATGGCATTCCAGCCTGGGCAACATAGCGAAACCCCCGTCTCTATTAAAAAAAAAAAAAAAAAAAAGTAGAACCACAATATGATCTAGCAGTCACACTTCCGGGACTATACCCAAAGGAAGCAAAATCAATATCTTGAAGGGGTACCTGCACTCCCACATTCACTACAGCATTATTCACAATAACCAAGTTATGGAAAGTGCCCATCAATGGATAAATAGATAAAGAAAATGTAGTATATATACAAAATGCAATACTATTCAGCATTTAAAAAGGACAAAATTCTGTCATTTGGGACAACATGGATGAATCTAGAGGACATTATGCTGACTGAAATAAGCCAGGCACAGAAAGATAAATACTGCATGATCTCACTTATATGTGGAATCTAAAAAAGTTGAATTCATAGAAATAGAGAGTAGAATGGTGGTTACCAGAGGCTGGGGGAGGAGGCAGCTGCTGGGTAAAGGTTACAGAATTTTGGCTGGGCAGGAGGAATAGCGTTGAGATCTACTGCAGAGCAGGGTGACTATAGTCAACAATGCATATCTCAAAATAACTAGGAGTAAATTTCAAAAGCATCACCACATAAAAATGTTGTGAGGTACTGGGCATGTTAATTAATTAGCTTGATTCAATCATTCCACATTGCATAAATCTACCAAAACACCACGTTGTACTCTATAAATGTAATACAATTATTATTTGTCAGTTAAAACAATATTAAGAAAAAGAAAAAAAATGCAGCTACTTAGGGACCACTAACATTTGTAGCATTTATGTGGCTTTATTATATTCACTTACGTATGCAAAACATAGTCTTTCATCACTTACTATATGCCAGGCACTGTTCTAGGTGTTGCAGATGGGATCCCTAGCTTTGAAACATTTCCTTTCTGGTTCAGCAGACAAATAAACAACAACCATGACAACAACAAAAGACAGGCAATTACCACCATGGTAAGTGCTAGTATGGGTGTAAATAAATACTGGCTGCCTGGGAGCATTTATTAATAGTACGATTACCTAACTCAGACCGGGTGGGTGGGGTCAGGGAAGGCTTTCTGGAGGAAGAGAAGTTTTAGCAGAGAACTAAAGTATGAGCAAGGTTAGCCAAGCAGTGGAGTAAAGGAAGCACACCATGTAGAAGGAAAAGCACACGCAAATGTCCAGTGTCCAGACAGAGCACACATAAGACCTGGAGTGGAGGGGGTGAGAGAGGTTAGGCAAGGGATCAAGAGGCTAGACCCTAAAGACTGTTATATGTTGAGGAGTTTGGATTTCATCCCGGTGGCAATGAGGAGCCACCGAAGCAGGGTATAATGTGGTTAGGAGTTAGAATCGTGATGTAATCGATGTGGGTCCAATATGGAGAATGGCAGTGAGGATGGAGAGACATAGATGGATTCTAGAGATGTTTAGAAAGCAAAATGAACAGGATTTGGTGATTGGTGGTTTCTGAGGGTGAAGGAGAGGAAGGCGTCCGCCAAGCAACCACCCTATGCCTAACGCGTTTAGGCCGCATGCATTGCATGTCTGTCTTTGAGAGTTTCCATTGCTGTAACATCCCTCTAAGGTACTAAACCCTCCGTTGGTAACTCCCAAATTTGTATCTCTAGTCCACACCTGTCTCCCAAACCTCAGCCTTGTATAACAATTACCTATCTCCACTTGGATGTATAACAGGCATCTCAAATATAAAATGTCCAAAGCCAAGCTACAAATGTGCAGTCCTGTCTTTTAATTACCCATTTAATCCTCCCACAAGTTCTGTTGCATCCACCTTCAAAATATATCCAGACCGATACATGCTACAACATGGATGAACCTTGAAAATATTACGCTTCTTTCACGCTAAGTGAAAGAAGCCAGACAAAAAGGGTATGTATTGTATGATTCCATTTAAACGAAGCGTCCAGTTAGGCAACTCTGTAGGGACAGAAAGTAGATTATTGGTTGCCTACGGCTGGGGTTTTGGGGGCGGGGAATGGGAAGTGAGTGTCTGTTAAGCCCCCACCTGACTGAATGGACCCCCTCTTGGCCAAGAGGACCCCAGAAATACCCTAAAGCTGAGTCGCTGGCCATGGAAGGGAGGTCAGACGTGCCTCCTCATGCCCCCTCCCTTCTTGGAGACATTCTTGGTAACTAATAAACAGGCCTAAGGCTATGCAAGACAAAGCTTAAACCACACCTGTAGGTCATCCGTTTACTTAACAGATCACTTGAGTCCTTATCCTTAACTTAAAACATTCCAAGCCTTTAGACAAAGCTTTAACCAATTACAAATCAAAGAATCATTAAACGCACCTATATTCTATAAGCCCTCGCTTTGAGATATCCCACCTTTTTGGGCCAAACCAATGTATGCCTTCCAGGTATTGATTTATGACTTTACGTATAATCCCTGTCTCCCTGAAAAACCAAACTGTAACCCAACCGCGGTGAGACCACTTGCTCAAGGCTTCTTGGTTGTGGCTCTCCGGGCCATGGTTGCACATATTTGGCTTGAATAAACCTCTTTAAATTATTTTACAGAGTTTGGGTTCTTTTCTGTTGACACTTAAACAACAGAAATTTGTTTTCTTACAGTTCTGGAGGCTGGAAGTCCAAGATCAAGGTCCTTGCAGAGTTGGTTTCTGGAGAGGCCGCTCTCCTTGGCTTGCAGATGGCAGCTTTCTCACCGTCTCCTGACAAGGCCTTTCCTCTGTGCACAAGCATCCTTGGTGTCTCTTCCTTATGAAAACACACCAGCCCTATCAGATTTGGGCCTTACCCTTATGACCTCATTTAACCTTAATTACCTCCTTAAAGGCCCTATCTCCAAATATAGTCACCTTTGGAGTTAGGGCTTCAACATATGAATTAGCAGGAGTGGGGACAGAATTCAGTTCATAATAATTGTCTTGAAGGAGAGCAGAGAATTTCACCCCAAAATATGCCTCCCTGATATAATGAATATTTTGAATTAAAAACCCTTAGAGATCATCAGCCTTTGGAAGAGACTTTTCCCCTAACTACATAAAGACAAGACAGACACACCAAGGAGAACAATTGGCTTTGTTCCCCTACATCCATTCCAGGAAAGACCAAGAATGTAACCACACCAGAGCAGACCCCTTTACAAGAGAATGACTGTCTCCAAGGATCGTTTAAATTCCAAGAAAGCTATTTACAAGTTAAATTGGGTTCCCTGATCTCATCTTTCTCTTTGGTCATCATTTATTGCCCCTCAATAGACTTCTTCTCCCACCTTCATAACCTGTTTAACCAGGATCCAATCCTCTGCTCTTTCTGTAACCTCAAAAGGGTATAAAAGCTTCTGGACCCCATTGGGATATTGGGCAATCACTCTGTGATTGTCCCTGTGTGCACAGCAAATAAATTTGTAACCCCTTTCTCTTATAATATTAATCTGCTTTATTGTGAGTTGGTTTTTCAGTGAAACTTCAGGGGGCAGACAGCCTTGGTCCCATAGTCTCTCTCTCTCTATATATATATATTTTTTTTTCTTCAAAATGCCTAGTCATGTCTTTGGCCCTTTGTCTTTTTTGTGTTGATCTGTATAGGAGTTCTTTATATATTCCTCATGTTAATCCTTCACCAGTTACGTGTATTGAAGAAACATTTTCATCTTCTCCCAGTTTATAGCATGAAGTTTTACTTTATTGTGTCTTTTGTTGAAAGAATATTTTTGATTTTAATGAAGTCAAATGGTTTGCCTTTGGCTTGAGCTTTATTGTCTTATTTAGGAAATCCTATATTTCTAACATTCTATATTATAATTTCTCTAAAAGTTTTAAAGTTTTATCTGTTACATTTAAGGACTTGGTTCATTTGGAAATGGTTTTTGTGCATGGTGTATGGTAAGGATCCTTTCTTCCCCAGTATATATATCCAATTATCTCAGCAGCATGTACTGAATGATTCCTCCTTTCCCTATTGGCCTGCACTGTCATCACTGTCAGATGCATTTGTATAAATCTGTTTCTGGACTCTCAATTCGGTTTCACTGGGCTTCTTTTCTATCCCTAGCCCAATATCACATGGTAATCTTTACATCTATCTTGTCGTTTACTGGTTCTCTCTCTATGTCCAGTCTACTGTTAAACCCTTTTTAAAAACCAAAACAGGCTGGGAGCAGGGGCTCACACCTGTAATCCCAGCACTTTGGGAGGCCGAGGCAGGAGAATCGCTTGAGGCCAGGAGTTCGAGACCAGCCTGGGCAACATAGCAAGGCCCCCTGTCTCTACAAAAAATTTTAAAAATTAGGGGTGGTGGCACATGCCTGTAGTCCCAGCTACTCGGGAGGCTGAGGCACTAGGATCGCTTGAGCCCAGGAGTTTGAGGTTGCAGTGAGCCATGATGACGCCACTGCATGCGCCTATCTCAATCAATCAATCAATCAATAACAAAACAAAAAAAGCAGCAGAAACTGCTCACTATTTCTAACTGTTAGTATTATGGTTTTCATCTCCATAAGCTTTTAGATGGAAGTCTAGCCCATGTCTCTTATTCCTTCGGCAGACTTTCAGTTTCCCTCTTTTATAGCTCTAAATGTATGACACATAACTTACATTTTGTGTCTGACAATTCCAACATCTGTCATAGTTGCCAGCCTGATTCTTTTATTGTTTCTCTTGACTCATTCAGGAAGGATTGATGGTACATTTGTTTAGTGAATTGTGACTGTTGTTCATTGTGATACCATGACCTTGAGGTTTTATCTGTGGCAATTCCCTGAGGCGTAGAGTTCCTGCAGAGAAACCGTGTATTGCTCCTGCCAGGCACATGGCGGCACTACTCACTCAGGACCACTTTAAATGAAATGTTTAGCTATGAGTTTCCCAGGTTTTTCAGCATGAGCTCCAATTCTAAAACCATACAAGTATAGGCTTGTGAGTAGGAATTCTCAGAGGGGACTTGACTGTTCATTGCATTCTTCACCTCCAGAGTCCTCGGCCACCTCGGCCACACTTCTACACTCTGCACCTCTGGGCGGTGTGGATTTTCCTCTATTTCACCCACTGAGGGTATTATTCAAGGATCCTGGCCTGTAGGAGGGCGTGAGTGTGGTGGTGGTGATTGGGGTGTTTTCCCACCCTGTGTAGGCTTCATGGTTTGTCTTTGTCCCAAAGAGTGAAACTTTAAACCCAAGCCCTAGGCCACCAGGGATGTGCATATACCCATGGGGAAAACTCTGGCTCCAGTGCTCTGTAGATTTGTGTTTTCTTAGATAGGTTTTGGTCATTAAAGAATCCCCTTAGTTTCCTGCCAGCTCAATCATACATTAAAAAGACATTTTCATATTTTATTCAGTATTTTTAGTTGTGTTGTAAAGGGAGAGATTTCTTTGAACATCTGCTCCATCTTGTTGCTGGGAACAAAATTGGCAATTGGGATTTTATCTTTTTTATTCTCCCCAAGAGTCATTTTCAGCTGACACGAAAGATCGCCCATTACATGGGGAACAACAGTTAGCCTCTCTTGATTTGGTCTGCTTTGATTTCAGCCACGCTGTGCTGAGGAGAGTCCTTCCGAAGAAGGAGCCCAGGAACTGCACAGCTCCCAACTCCTGGAAAAGTCCCTTTGTTGTAGGAACGTTAGGAGGTCTAGAGATCATTCGAAGAGCCATAGTGGATTGAGTTGTTATTGTTTTAACTCTATAAATCATGATTTTTTTTGCCCCGGGAAAGAAACAGTCTCAGATTGGCAAGGGTTAATTCCTATCCCCAAAGATAAAATTGCTTTCATTGCTTGAGAAAAGCAAGAACTTAAGAAAGAGTACAAATGTTTTTTATGGTTCTGACTAGGTTTAATTCATTATTCTTCCTTCCACTACTTTACAAATACTTAGGAAAAAACTTTTCTCTGCAAATCAAGTGTCTATGGTGTCTGAAGTTTAAATAAATAAAAAATATATCAAGTTTACACACATAGTAAGCCAGGGATGCAACTGAGGAACTTGACGCTGAGGAAATTAGACCCTTTTCTGTACTTAAAGGGCCACCCAAAGTACAAAACCAAAAACTAATGTATCTCACAGACGATAATTTTTAGTTCCTTTCCTTTAAACCTAAGGTGGAACCAGGTGAACAGTTAGGAAGAATCTTTTTTTTTCTTGAGACAGGGCTCGCTCTGTCGCCCAGGCTGGAGTGCAGTGGCCTCATCATAGCTCACTGCAGCCTCCAACTCCTGGGCTCCAGCGATCCTCCTGCCTCAGCCTCCTGAGAAGCTGGGACTACAGGTGCACGACACCACGCCCGGCTAAAGGAAGAATCTTAAATAATCAAGAAGAATCTTATGTAATCCTACATCATGTCAGGATGAAGCAGTTTTGTTTAAAAAAATGGAAGAAGGGTTTGATTTCTACAAAGTACAATTCTGCAAATTATGGTTCCTGTGAATTCCTCAAAAGGAGGCTTCGTAACTTGAACCATGCGGGGCTCTTTGCTTTCTTCTTTTAGCTCCCATTTGTTCTCTTTAGAACTCTGAAATAACATGTTGTGACCTAAGTGATATCCAAACAGTCCTGGGAGGGGGCGAGGGGGCGTTGCAAAAATGTTACAGCAGCAACAGCTGTGACTGTGAGCGCCTAATATTTGGCAAGTCAGAGTGGCCTGCACTGATTGCAAGACGTTAAATTCAAACTAATTCTGTACAAAGAGGATCCCAACTAAGAAGAATTCTAAGCCAGCGTTCTCTTTCAAGGGTAACTCCCTTCCTCAAGTTTTCTTTGTCTCTCTAGTTTGGGTTTCCTGAAGTATTCAGGCTCTAGGCTGCATAAGTAATGACAGTATGAAAAACACTCCAGAAATGGGCTTTCAGTTGCCTGAAAAGCCCATGAAGAAGTTTCTGCACCTTGCTAGAACACAAAAATGACTTGAATTCTGCACTGTTTTGCTTTTGTTTTCACACTGGATCTGCTCTTCTCCTGTAGGTGACCACATCAAAAGTGGTTCCCTGGTAGTGACATAGTTTAAATGTTGGGCTCTTCACCTATGTTTTCCTAAGGTTCTCTGCCCACCGGATTACAGGGAATGCTCATGTAGAAGCTATGATGGGTTGGGGCGTTAGGAGTTTTAACTAGAACAATTATTCTATGTGTAGCAGTAAATCATGTAAGAAAATAGAAAATGCTAGCTAAAGACCAAGAGTTTGTGACTGTGGGATTTTTAAATAGAAATCAGCAAATTGCCTTGAAGCAGCCATTTAATGATGATTAAATTGAATTAGATGGCTTCAAAGTGTTTTCTATGCCAGAAAGGGACTGACCAAGTACTCCAGGAATGCCAAGGAGTCTAAGACCCAGTCTATGGCTTCACTGGGTTTACCACGTAGAGGAAGAAAAAGACACAAACATGTGAAATAGGAAAATAACAAGAAAAGATTTAAATAACAATATGTGCCACAATAGAATGTTGCTTTGCCTTGTGAACATTTTAAAACGTAGCTCCAGGCTGGGTGCAGTAGCTTACACCTGTAATCCCAGCACTTCAGGAGGCCAAGGTGGGAGGATCACTTGAGCCCAGGAGTTTGAGACCAGCCTGGGCAATGTAGCAAGACCCCATCTCTACAAAAAAATTTTTAAAAGTTAACCAGGCATGGTGGCATGAACCTGTAGTCCCAGTTACTTGGGAGGCTGAGGCAGTAGGATCACTTGAGTCCAGGAGTTCGAGGTTGCAGTGAGCAATGATGATGCCATTGCACTCTAGCCCAGGCAACAGAGTGAGACTCTGTCACGAAACAAAACAAAACAAAAAACAAAAAACCCCAAAAAACATAACTCCAAATTCTTTGAAAATTTTCCCATTGAGAAGTGTGGCCTATGTCCCTTCCCATTAACTCTGAATGAGCTTGCAAGTGTTTCCACAAATAAAACATGGCTGAAGTGACACTGTGTGACATCCAAGGCTAGATTTGAAAAGGCTATGCAGCTTCCACCTGGCTCTCTTGAACGATCCCTCTTGGGACACTTGCTATCAGAACACAACTATCATGGCGTGAGAAGTCCAAGATGCACAGAGAGACCACATGACTACTCTGGCCCATAGTCCCAGCTGAGCCCCACTCTTGAGTCATCTCAGTCCAGGCCCCAGACACATGAGTGAAGAAGCTTCTGGATGATTCCAGCCCCCCACCCTCTGCCCTTTGAGTCTTCCCAGGTGAGGCCCCAGACATTGTGGAGGAGAAACAGGCCATCCCTGTTGTTCCCTGTCCGAATCCCTAACCCACAGAATCTGTGAGCATCATGGAGCAGTTGTTTTACACCGCTGAGTTGGGGATGTATGTGATACAGCCACAGTAACTGGGACCCACTTCAGTTCCAAACAAATTGTTCAAATTGTGTGAAAGTTCAGCAGAGAGCCCAGCATAAAGAGAATACTCAATAAACATTTTGTTGAAAACATTTTGAAAACAGGAGAAAGTATTTTGTGCTGGGTGGGAGAGGAGAAGAATGGAGAGGGCAGTGGGAACCCCAAGACCGAAGGCAGGAAAGGGACACATTTGATTCAAGGAAGAGTGAACGAAGCAAATGGCCAGATGGGAGGGTTCTGGCAGGAAGTAGGGGGACACCAGGGTGGAAAGGAAGGGGGTTGCAGACTACAGAGGGGCTGTGCCCCCTTTTCAGCCTTGACAAACACAGTGCAGTGCATCAGATATGGGTCACGATCCCCAACACTAACACAGGGCCCAGGCTTTGTTGGAACAGCAGTGCACGCTTCTCCTGCTCTGAGCACCTCACGAGGCAAGGCAGGGATTTTAGGGTTAAACTTAAATCCTCATATGAACAAAGGCACTTTCTTATTTACAGATGACATACTTCCCAACTGCCACTGTCAGAGTTTGGATTTTTCCTATAGGTGATGAGGGACCGCAAAAGGCCTCTTAATACTGGTTTGACAATTCCAAAGTTTTTAAAACATGGCTTTGAAGGCAACGCACTGTGTGAGGACAGAGGAGGGTGGGTAGGCGGTGGCGAAAGCCCTTTGGAGGACGTTACCCTAATCCACGTCTGAATTGCAAGCCCACTGGAAACATGTTGTAGAGACAAGGGCAGAGATTTCGTTTGTTTTTTAAAAAAACTTACAAGAGCTTATTACTTAAAGATTTAAAGGGGTTCCTCATTTAAGAGCATTTTTAAGGTAGCCCTCAGGGGATGACTCAGTCTTGCTGAACACATTTCTGTTGCTCTGTCAATAACCTCATGGGTTGCTTAGGGGAGACTCAGGCTGGGACTGGAACCAAAATGTCCCTGGCTGTTGAGCCAAGTGTCCCCTTAGGACATGTTTGATATCCCTGGGGCCCAGGAGCAGCTATTTTTATACAGTATTAAAATGAAGGAAGCTGCAGCTGGAAGCATTGAAACACAGCTCACCTGCTGGAGCAGCTGTCTCTTGCCAAAGCAAGGCTTTCTGCCGTGGCCCTCCGAGGAGTCAGTGATGTGAACTGCTTCTCTAGCTGCCTCTTGTTAGCAGTTTTGAGGGTTGCAGAAGTCCAGTCCTCTCATTTTAGACATGAGGTGAAGTAAATGTTCTGAGTTAGCCACCAATGGTCATTGTGAATCCAACCAGAAATAGCAGCTTTAAATTGGAGGGTGGGTTTTGTAGGAAAAAGTCAAGAAGTCAGAGTTTTGGGTTCAAAAGCTCTAGACAGTCCTCAATGGAATAGCTTAAATTTTATTCCTATTCTGTTGTTCAGACTGTGCATGGGGAATGAAAAGATGGTCAGTAACTTGTTCTTTCCAAAAATTATAAAAAATTTCAAACAGAATAGTGCAGAGAAAAAGAAACGAACCACCCAGATTTAGCACATCTTCATTTTGCTATATTTGTTTCAGATCTTTTTTCCTTTAGAAATGGAATGTTACAGATTCAGCTGAAGCCCCTCACATCCCTCCCTAATCCCATGCCCCTGTATCATCAGAGACAGTCACCACCCTGAATTGGATGTGTGCCGTCTCATGCATTTTTCTATTCTTTAACTTCACATGTATGCATAAACAATTTATGACATTGTTTTAAATATTTCAAAATTTTACCTAGATATTATCATAATGTACCAATGGCTGATTGTTGGCATATCTTTGTTCTTTTCATTTGCATTTCCCCGATACTAGTGTGGTTCCCTAATACCTTTTCATATGTTTATCAGCATTTGGATTTCCTCTTTTGTAAACTGTTCACTAACCTTTGCCAATTTTCTTTTGCTGAGTTGTCTTTATTTAAAATTTATTTTTAGAAACTCTTTTATTCCACATAAAAAATAAGTAACATTTGAAAACTACTGAAGAATACATATAACACGTAGGTAAAGTATAAACAATAATAATTAAAAAATGAAACTACCAGTCAACTCAAGTAATAAAACACGGCAGTGCTACTGAAGGCCCCCCCCCGCCCACAGCTGCAGCCCGCACCCACCCTCCTCCCCAGAGACAAGCACTATGTTGAATTTTATGTAATAATTCTTTTGCCTTCTTTTCTATAGGCTTATTACATGTTTGTGTACATTCTCATATTGCTTAGTTTTCCATGTTTTGAAAACTTTATATAAATGGTGTGATATTGTATATATTCTTTTGCAACTTGCTTTTTTCTGTCAACATTCCATTGGTGAGAATCTTCCCTCTTGGTATTTATAGCTGTTGTTTCGTTTATTTTCAGTGGAATATGGATTCATATTCCATTGTACATCACGATTGATTTATCCATTCTACTGTTGATGGACATTTGGGTTGTTCCTCATACTGCTCTGAACATTCTTGTATGTGACCCCCGGAACACACGTGCAAGAGTTTCTCTGCCACATTACATGCTTAAGAGTGACACTGCTGAATCTTCAGCGTCACAGATAATGCCAGATTGTTTTCCAACACCGCTTTCTAATTTAAACTCCCAACAGCAAAGTATAAGAGTTCTGGTGTTCTCATTCTCATCAATATTTGATCATGTCAGATATTTTTTCATCTTTGCCAATCTGGTGGTTGCGAAATGATGTCTCATTGGGTGGTGATTTGCATTTCCCTGAAAGTTCTTTATATAATATGAGCACTAGTCTTTTATTGGTTACATGTATTGCAAATATATTCTTCCAGTCTGTGCCTTTTCATTTTTAATCAACTTTATTGAGGTATGTTAATATGAAATAAACCAAGTTTAAGCCTACAGTTTGATGATTCTTGACAAATATGTACAATTGTGTAACCACTACAATTATGGTATGAAACATTTCCCTCACCCTAAAAAGTTCCCTTGTGTTGTTTGTAGTCAATCCTCTCCCCACCCCCACTGCTACTTCCAGGTAAGACTGAACTGCTCTCAGTCACTGTAGTTTTGCCTTTTCCAGAATATAATATGATTAGTCTCATTCACTGTGTCTGGCTTCTTTCATTTAGCATAATGCTGTTGAGATTCATCTATGTTGTTGCACGTATCAATAGTTTATTCCTTTTAGTTGCCAAGTAGTACGGTCATGCATTGCTTAACGATGAGGATACATTCTCAGAAATGTATCGTTAGGAAATTTCATCATGTGAACATCATAGAATGTACTTACATGAACCTAGATGGTACAGCCTGCTACACACCCAGGCTATATGGTATAGCCTATTGCTCCTGGGCTACACACCTGTACAGCATGTTACTGTACTGAATACTGTAGGCAACTGTAACACAACGGTAAGTATTTGTGTATCTAAACATAGAAAAGGTACAGTAAAAATACAGTATAAGAGATAAAAAATGGTACACCTGAATAGGGCGCTTACCATGAATGGAGCTGGAAGCTCTGGAAGTTGCTGTGGGTGAGCTAGCGAGTGAGCAGTGAGTGGATGTGAAGGCCTAGGACATTACTGTACATTACTGTAGGCTTTATAATCACTGTGCACTTAGGCTACACTGAATTTATTTAAAAATGTGTTTCTTTCTTCAATAGTAAATTAACCTTAGTTTACTGTAATTTTTTTACTTTATAAACTGAAATTTTTAAAAACTTTTTGATTCTTTTGTAATAACACTTAGCTTAAAACATAAACACATTATACAGCTGTACCAAAATATTTTTCTTTCTATCCTTGTTTTATAAGCTTTTTTCTATTAAAAAATTTTTTTTTTACTTTTTAAACTTTTTTTGTTAAAAACTAAGACACAAACACACACATTAGTCTAGGCCTACACAGGGTCAGGGTCATCAGTATCACTGTCTTCCACCTCCACCTCTTGTCCCACTGGGAGGTCTTCAGGGGCAACAACATGCATGGAGCTGTCATCTCCTGATAGCAATGCCTTCTTCTGGAATACGTCCTAAAGGACCTGCCTGAAGCTGTTTTACAGGTAACTTTTTTTAATAAGTAGAAGGGGTACACTCGAAAATAATGATAAAAAGTATAGTATAGTAGATAACAGGTGATGGAAATCCTTCCACTCCATTATAATCTTACAGGACTACTGCTGTATATGCCATCCATTGTTGAAAAGTCCTTATGAGGCAAATGACTGTATTTCATTATGTGGATATAATAAAATTGGTTTATCCATTTGCCAGTTGGTAGAAATTTAGGCTGTTTGGAGTTTGTGGCTATTACAAATAACATTATTACGAACATTTGAGTGCATGTCATTGTGTGAATGTCTTATTTCTCTTGGGCAAATACCTAGGATTTATGGTATGTGTTGTGTTTAACTTTATAAGAAATTGAACTGTTTTCCAAAGTGGTTGTCCCATTTTGCATTTCCACTGGCAGTGTATGGGAATTCTGTAGCTCTTTTTTTTTAAACAAGAAGTTTGTGGTGTCTTTTTCATACAGAACTTTAAAATTAATAAGGGATTTATGAAAGCCTCCGCCACTTGGTTCTTCATGTTGTGAGTCTCCTATATGTATTTTCTCCTGACAAGATTCTTAGATTTTTTTTTCTTCAGAAAGGTCATTTATGATATTCCCACATAACAATTCATCGATAACGTACACTTACTACGTCACATAATACAGCATTTGTCATCATTTCAGAATAACATGACATGAGATTGAAGGTAAGAGCTCAAAGTAGTCAATTAAGAAAATCACATCTCATGTAATTGAAGTTCTCTGAATAATTCTTGTTTTCCCAATTCAGTTTAGAATGGAGTCCAACATGCTTCAGAACACAGATCAGCAAACTCATTCTGGAAAAGGGCAGCTAGGAAATATATTTGGCTTTTGCAGGCCATACAGTCTGTCACAACCACTCCACTCTGCTGATACAATGCAAAAGCAATGGCCAACAATATGTAAATGAATGGCATGGCTCTGTTCCAATAAAACTTTATTTATGGACACTGAAATTTGGATTTTATATAAATTTTACTTGTCACAAAATAGTACTCTTCTTTTGATTTTTTCCCAACTATTAAAAAATATAAAAACCATACTTAGCTTGTATGCCATACAAATATAGGCAAAGGGGCTGGCTTTGGCTGGTAAACTAGTTTGCCGACCATGATTTAGAATATAATCCTCGAGACGTCTCTGTAAGGACATTGGGTAATATTATCCTCCCCATTTTGCACGGGACAGCATTAGAACCTGGGGACTTCAGAGTTCATCCAGCTTACTTTCCCTGTCTTCCTCCTCGCCTCCATTTTACAAAGGAGGAGGCAGCTGTGCAGAGAAGAATGACTGGCTTGGGGCCACTGAGCTAGTGAATGACCACGCCAGGCTGGGGCTCAGGTCTCTCTCGGGTCCTATCTACCTTCCCCTACTCAATTCCAAACACCAAATTTCAAATCTGTATCCACAGCCACAACATCCTTCTGCTTCATTCTCATCAGCAGCTAATCTTTTTTCACCCTAAAGAAATTTATTTTAATAAACATCTTAAAATATTAAATCTCGATATTTAATTTGTATAATTAAAACCTGTACAATGCAATTAGTACTGGCAATTACATGTAGATTCAAGAGACATTATGATTAGTGAGGTGACATGATGCTATCTGTGAGAAAATTATACATAGAATGAAAACTGGTTAAATACTAAAATACCATTAAGGCACCAAAATTCCAAAGTGCCTATGAAAGAGCTCCAAAGCCATTTATTCCAGAATTTCCAGGACAAAAAGGAATGGCTGCTCAGTTATAAGTAGCAGAGGAATTGTCTCTGCAGATTAAGCTGAGCCCAGTGGGGTTGACCAGGATGGGGAGGCTCTGGGTCAGAAGTTTGCACTCTCACGGCAGTGACACTTGGGCGGTGACATGTTGCATTAGTCTGGAATCCAAGCTCCATGAGTGCAGAGTCCTTGTCTCTCTTGTCACCAACCACTGTGTCCTCCCCTAGACCAGAGCCTGGGACATACTGGAGCTCAGAAAATGATGGTTGAATGATCAAAATCAGTCTGCAAGGGGTAATTCCCGGGAGCAGACCTCTGAATTTTTAGGGTACATATTCAGCAGCTTTGGAGCCACTCTTTGACAAAATCTTAAAGGGTTTTCTCCCACCAGGAGCCCTATCAGACGGTGGCTACCTCCACCCCCTGGGTGACTGTCTTCTCGTCTGCCCTTAGGCCGCCCCTTGGGTTTGGAGTTACCATACATTGGAGATGTGAGGAAGGCAACTGAACGAATCGCCCTCTAAGCCGGTAAACTATTGAAAATTCAATAAGGGCAGTCAGTGTTCATAAATGAGTCAGAAGTGCTTAAAATGCAGACATTTATAAAAAGTCCTAGGAATAAGGAATTCCCAGAATAATTCATTACCTACACATTTCAATTATCTTTGTAAGTTCTAATTCTCAGCAAACATTAATCAAGTCATCCCACTTTTCCGTTATTTCCCCCATTTTAGTGATTCAGCAGAAGTTAAATGACTTGTTGCTAGGGTCATACGGAGAATATAAATCTAAATAATCCACCATTTCAGTTGGCTCCCCTTCCATTTGTTAGATTGAAATTGAGGGAGATTTTATGAGGATTTTGACCCACTTCCTTGGTGATTGACGTATATTTACTGCTCTCTGCTACCTCCTGTTGATATGAGATGGGAAGGGCACATCTCAAGACCAATATTTCTCAAAAGTTAGGTCCTAGGATCACCTGGAACTTGTTAAAAATCCAAATGATGGGGCTCCACCCCAGAACACTGAATCAGAGACTCTGGGGGTGGGGCTCAGCAATCTGTGCTTTAAACAAACTCCAGGTGATTCTGCTGCAAATTGAGATTACTTTTCCGCTTTAGGTACTAATGTCCTGGCCTCCTAACCATCATAAAAATGATAAAGCCTCTCCACACTCCTTCTGTCCTCAGGCCACACCTGTAGTACATATTACGATGCCATATACAAAGTGCTTTCACATCCATTCCTTCTGGAAGACGGATGTGTAACAGCCCTGTGAAGTAAGCTGGGGAAGGACTGCACACCCACTTTACAGACGAGGAGCCTGAGCAAGGAAAGGCTCAAGAAAGGTCAAATAACTTTCCCAGGGTTACTCAGCTTTAAGTGTCAGAGCTGGATTCAAATCCAAATCTTCTGTCTTTATGTCCATCACGAGGGCGGCTGCAATTACCCTACAGCAGAGTTCCGACATTTGGGGCCATATAATTCTCTGTCGTGGGGGTTGTAGGATGTTGAGCAACACTTCTGGTCTCTACCCACTGGATGCCTAGTACCCCACTCTAGTTGTGACAACCACAGATATCTCCAAATATTGCCGAATATCCCCTCCCTGGGCAAAAGCATCCCTGGTTGAGAACTGCTGCCCTACAGCCGTCACACAAATGGGAAGAAGTTTCACAATTCCTGTTCTGCAAATTTTGCACTTTGGGAGGCCATTTCAGAACAAATAGCTTCTTTCTGGCCTCTAGGCCATCTAGGAAGTGAAGGAACTAAACTAAATGTTGGTCTCCATAATACCTTCACCATCCCTTAAGAAAATTAACAATCATTTTACAATATCATCTGGTATCCAGTGTATTCAAATTTCCCCAGTTGTCCCAAGAATATCTTTCATAGCTGTTTTTTTTTCCAAGCTAAGATCCAATTTAGATTCTCAAATTGCATTTGGTTGCTATGTCTATTTAATCTCTATTAGTGCAGAACAGGCAAACTATATCCCATGGGCCATATCTAATCTACCACCTGTTTTTGTAAATACATTTTTGCTGAAACACAGCCACGCTCTTTCATTTATACAATGTCTATGGTGGTTTTCATCCTATAATCATAGAGTTGAGTAGTTACAACAGAGACTGTATGGCCCACAAAGCCTAAAATATTTAATACCTGGCCCTTCACTGAAAAAATTTGCCAACCTGTGACCTAGAATTCCCCTCCCACCATTATTTTTAATATGATACTGACTGTTCAAAGAGTCCAGGACAACTGCTTATAGAATATCTCTTATTTTAGATTGGTCTGATTATATACATTTATATATTTAAATGTTTAATTGAAGTTTCATATACTGTATATATATATTTTAAAGTAGAAAGTATTTATGAAATTATCAATGGTCTATAAGGTGTCATTAAACAACTTTTTACCTGTCAAAAACTATAAATGAAATTGAAAGGCAAACGATAAATTATAAAAAATAATTCCAGTACTGAAGTCTTGTCTCTTCCCACACTTCATTCTTCAGGAGGGAGAGGAAGAGAATGTCATGTCTAGCCTATGGTAGATAGTTTTAGTTACAAATGGTGGTAAAATCCTTACTGATCAAGTTTCCATATCATTTAAGTAGAGAAACTGATAGGAAAACCAGGGGCTTCCGTCTTTGGGAAATCACAATATATGATTTCAAATATGTGCACCAGAGTGTACAGAAATTCAGATATAAACATAAGAGTGTCAACTCTTTGAGTGCAGGCACCATGAGCCTAGCATCATGTCTGGTATAATACAGAAAGTGCTAAATCAATGTCCATGGAATAAATGAATGAATGGATATCATTTCTTTACTCAGCTGGACAGAGCAGGTTGTCACCAAAATATTCACACCCATTTATTAGATCAGTATTTTTTCTGAGTATGACAAGCATGCACATCTTACTTAAGGCTTGGGTCTGTTATTGTTCTGTCAGTAGCTTATGCAGGTTCATCGAAATAGGATTCAGTTAGCTTGGAACAGGATCTTAAGGACAGGGCTACATTGGTTTCATGCATATGGTTATATGGAAATCTAGGAAGTATTCAGCCTCTCCTTCCAGTTAACCTGGGTCAGACTCTAATGAAACAGTAGCTTCTCCCCCTGCTCTGGGACACGTTGTGTCTATCCTACTAGTCACCTAAGACAATATAAGTGAAACATAAAAAATAATGAAAAGAAGCACTGCTAAGTTGCTCCATCAGTTATACAACATGGCTAAGGCTGCCTGCGGTATAATCCCTCTGCATTTCTCTAAAATGTCATTTAACCTATTAAAAAATTCAACCTCCCCAAACCACAATATCTATTTTACAATAATCTTTTGGAAAAAAAGTTAATAGCCACTCCAGCACAGCTCCCATAAATGGCACTGAAAAGTGAGCTTCAGAAACAAAGCTGATATTTAAAGAATTCCTGGTTGGTTCTTGAGCAGTGGATCCTTCTCCTGGTTTCCTGGGAAGAACACCGCCTTTGCACGGTTGAGGAAGACATTCAGGCCTTTGCTTCTGACCACATTCCCAGGACTATTTTCTATTGGTTTGTATTCCTTGTGTTTTCTGAAAACAATGTATTGGATATTATTTTTAAAAGGTCTTCAGCTGAAATAGATTACTTTCTACAATCTTTTTCGAGTGTCAGTTGCAAAGGGGTTAATTCCATTTAACCTAACCTGTGGTTTGTAAGACACTGGTGTCTTAGGAAAATATATTTCTTTTCTCTTCCTCAAGCAAGAAATGTGCCTGCTTACTATAATTTGCGATTATATGTTAAACATTAGGTTGACACAATTTTGTCAAGTTGCTGACATCTGGTAGCATTTTTAGGATTAAAAGTAAAAACCCCACCAAAATTAACAGGCCAGTTTGGTATTTGTCACTCATTGGAAGATTTTCCTCCCCTACACAAAATGTTCCAAAGCAAAAAAATAAAAGGGAAAATGGCCCATTTGCACAGATATATATTTACTTTTTAAAGTACAGGACAGCAATGTAAAGTGTTAGAACCAGAAACTTACTTGTACACCAAGAGGGCGATCACGGTCACAAATACGGCCAAGCAGCCAAGGGAGATCAGGGCGCCATTTGCCATTCTTAGAGGGGAGGCTGGGTCTTAAAACAGAAGCAAGACCGTATTAGTTACATCTTCCACCTAGAGGACACGCCGCTTGTAATGCCATCAAATAAATGAGGCAGGGAGCTGCCACAGAAGATGCATGGCTCCCTCTGCGCTTTCAGTAATCTTTTCTATTAAATAATACATCGTCTTTGGGTCAGCTTATCTTCCACTTAGAGAATGAGTCAGCACGCCTGGAACACCGTGTGAGGGCTGGGGGAGATGGCACGTCCTGGAGACACCTGCTCGAGTCTCTGGTGACCCGGCAGCGCCACCGTGGGGAAGGGCTTCCGTGATCCGCCTGCCACGCCTCCGGCCTCGTCTTCCGCGACCTGCCTTCCAGCTGTGCTGGACATGCCGGGAGTGGCTCCACGCCCCAAGCTTTCAAGCCTCTGCCCGCTGCGGAGCGCCCCTCCCCTGGCTCCTCGCGAGTCCGCCCCTGCGCGGCGCCTGCCAGACCTCGCTGAGGGCACTGGATCCAGCCTTCCGCTGTCACCACTCTGCTCGCCTCTCTCCCTGTGCCTCCGTCCCACGGTGGTGCCATCGTTTCTTCACACCGTTTCTCTCCCACTGGGCCGTGAGAGCCATGAAGGCAGAGAGTATGTCTTCTCTCTGCTCCCGGAACCCGCAGATCCACGAGTTCCGTCTCTGCCGCCAAACTCTCCAGAGTTTGCCTCCATCTCCTCGCGCCCGGACTAAAGCCCACGCCCTCGCAGCGGCCTGCGAGGAGCCAAACGAACGAGGTGCTCATTCCTGAAGCCCAGGTCCCGGCTCAGAGGAGGCCCTTCACCAAGTGGGTGCCACTGGGCCGGCAGGCCTTTTCCTGACCTCCCAATCCGAGAGCCAACCTCTGTCCCTGCCTCCCGCCTCCCTGCTCACCCCTCTCCACCCCCACCTCCTTTTATTTTCTTCACACGCTCATCCTATTCAGTTGATTACTGTCAGTGTTAAGTTGAATAAGCAGGAGGCCACTGGCCTGAGGCTATCTCGTATTTTGAGTTCCTGCCATACAAATCGCAACCCAATTTAGAATGTAAGCAAACTGAAACCTAAGTTAGGAGTACGGTCCTCCCTCGGTATATGCGGGGATTGGTTCCAGGGCCCCCAAGTATACCAAGGTCCAGGGTTTAAACTTTCCTTTTTTTCTTTTTTTTTGGAGCAAGGTCTCACTATGTTGTCTAGGCTGGACTTGAACTACAGGCACATGCCACAATGCCCAGCATGCTGAGCTTTCTTTATTTGGCTTTTGAAAATGACTCACGTCACACCTAAAGTTATCGCTCACTGCAAGAAGAATTAAAGGAAAGCAAATATCTAAACATTTAATTCACACAAGAGATCTGTGGTTTGCCATCACTGAGGAAGCTTAATAGGATGAATTATGACTTTAAAGGTAATTCAAAAAATCTTTGAGCTGTGGCAGCACTAGAGGAATAACCTCAGCAACTCCTGAAGGTGACTGTTCCACGGTCACTGGGATGTAGAGGTTCTGGCTGCCTTACTCTGTCCCTGCCCTCTTCAGCTCTCCACCCCGAGCCCGATCGACCCTACCCTTGTATCACTTTTTATATTGTTGGATCTCACCAACAATAAGCCCTCATATAAATAATTACATGTATGATTACTTAAACTTTTCTTTCAATGGGGTTAAAGCTGCCCTTTATATGATTAATGGGTAAATACATGTTTAAGTACACTTTACATTATGAGATAGGCTCCAAGTCCAAAGGAGTTATAAGTGAATTAGTCATTAGATTGTACCTGACAATACTCAAATTAAGGAGCAAAATAAGTGCTTTCATGTGTATACAACTTAATCTTTCCCTTCTATCCTACTATGTAACACTTCTTCTAAGACATAAATAAATATCTTACAACAAAGTTGGCTATAACAGAAATTCAGCTAGGGCCTCTAGGTAGAGCCCTCGTTTGGAGTTTGGGGGAAATTGTATGCCACAAGTCGAGTAAATGCAAATTTCTAAATGAAATTCCTTTGTCTACTTTGTTAACATTTTACGTTTCCAAACATTAGGAGGGCAAAGAGTAGTTTTTCTGGCCAAGAACTGAAGAACAGTAAGTCGGTTTGTTACTGTGTCAGTGTAACACTTGGTAGAATTTGGAAAGGGAAAGAGGACATGTGGCAAGTTAGAAGGCAACTAGGGGTCTACGGGGTTTTTCATTTTCTTCTTGGCGCCATATCTTTGCCAGGGTGGATTCTCATGAAACATGATAGCCTATCCTTTGCTATCATTTCACTGGAGAACACTGTTATTTTTTGATGTTGGGCTTTACACTTGCTCCCAAAATATAAATCTATTTGAGCATGCAGGGATCATATCCCATTATTACTGGTCCATGATCATAGCTGATTTTTTTTTTTTTAAATCAAAAGGCTTTTCTTTGGCCACTCTTTAACTGGGTCTCTCTCTCTCTGTCTCTCTGGCTCTCTGCACTTCCCTAAGCAGATTTGCTGTTGGATTTTAATGGCAGTTCTCAAATCCTTATTAACAAGAGTTCAATGAATTTTGCACTGAAATAAAATTAAACAGTGATAGCAAAGTCCTAAAGAGTTTCCGTACTGGACACACGCTTTACCTGCAATATGAAATATGCTCGTACAACCATAAAACAAACCTCACCCCTGCCAGGAACAGAGATCAGGGTGCTCGTGAGGGCCAGACTTGTATCGTCACTCAGCGTGAGGTTTACACAATATGTCCCAGACCCGTTGAAGGCTCTTCTCACGGTCAGCAGGCACGTCTCGCCCACTTGCACAGGGTCGCAGACTGCATTCTGAGCGATCTGGCAGGTGGGGTCAGAAATGATGGTGCAGACCTCGGTGGGAACGCTGCCATGTGGGAGGGGTGGGGTGGGCATGCAGGGCACAGAGAGGGGGACAGTGGAAGGTAAAAACAGTTTTAAAAAGGGAAAATCATTACATTTCTATAAAATTGAATTCTATCTCATTCTTACTCAAACCATATGATGAATTGATGTGTCTGATTTACTCTTAAGCCTGGGTGATGAGCTACTGCTTCCTCTGTATCCTCAGGAAGCTGAGGCCCTGGGGGTGGAAACCTTGTAAAGCCCAAGTCATTCCCTCTACATTCCCTCTGCATCCTGAGAATGTCCAAAGGTGCAGATGGCTTTTGTTAGGCAAAGATATTATTAAATGCCAGAGTTGGCCCTGGCTGGATTTTTGTAGGGGCAACAACGACAGCAACAGCAACAACAGCTGTTTATGCAGGACTTACCATGTGCAAGGCACTAAGGGTTAGATATACGACATAATCTTGTTTATTCCTCTCAGTGGCCTTTTGAGGAAAGTAATATTATCCCAGTTTAACAGATGACAAACCAGCTTGGGGATGGGGATATAACCAGCCCAAGTCACACAAGCAGATAGAGGTGGAGCTGGGACTTGAACAAAAGGTGTTTGACTCAGCTGTCCTTGGAACTGCCAGCCTCCCCGGCATTACTGTCTTCACCCCTGTGTCTCTCCTGGGCAGCCTTCCTGGATGGGGAGACTGAGCTCTGATGCTGGGCCTCATGGGGTGGGGTGGGGTGGGGGACAGTCCCTCTTCTCGCTGGCCAGGCCTCTCGCGGCAGCTTCGCTCCCTCGGTCAGGTTTTACTCTATTTTCTGCCACCCTCACCCACATTCTGGTTCTCTCCCCATGCTGGAGAGCTTCTTAGCTCTTCCTTTCTACCAAATAAGGCTGTATTTTTATACCGCCCCATCCCCTTGATTAATTTATATCTTTACACACATACAAGTATCTTAATTAGGTAATTTACATATTATATGTAAATTAGTTAATTTGTTAATGTATATCTAGTTAATTGATATAGTATTTACATATTAATTTACATTTAATTTATTATATATATTCACAACCAAATCATAGGAAATCAAATTACATAATACATTAGAAAGAGCTCTGTAATTTCTAAAAAGAGAGGATTATCAGGCATTGCTATTAATAGTAGCACATGACAATTCCACATTGGCTTCCCACCCACCCAGGAAGAGTGTCAGGGGGCTTAAGAGCTGCTGGGTACCAGCAGCCTCTCTGTGGGCAAGTTTTGTGATTACTGGGTGGCTCAGATGCCTCATCTGTGAAATGGGGAGACCCATAGGATTGTTGTGAGGATTCATATGAGAACAGATGTAAGGTGCTGAGAACATAGTAAATGTTCAAACAGTTATAATAATTATTATTCAACTTAATCAGAGGTAATGAGCATTTCTCAAGTGTAGCAAAACATGTGTGTGCTTGATAACACCTCCTAGGGCCCTTTGTAAGTCCTTCCTCATCCAAGGTTATGGGTGAATAGGAATTTAAATCAACTTCCCCACCCTTTGATGGAGACAATGTACTCACGTCCCTTGGCAGGTCACAACGAAGTCGATGAGGGAGTTGTCAGGCTGTGGCACGGGCATCAGGACATCTGTCATCTGGATGATGTTAACCTCTAGGATTCCCTCTAACAAAACACCCCCCATAGAAAAACACATCAACATACAACAGAAACCAAACCAAGCCAGAGAACCACTCTGCTTTAGACTGAATGTTTGTGTCCTCTCAAAATTCATATGTTGGAATCCTAATCTCCAAGGTGATGGTATTAGGAGGTGGGGCCTTTGGGGTGAAGCCTTCATGAATGGGATTAGTGCCCTTATGAGAGAGACCCCAGAGAGCTCCCTTGCCTCTTCCACCATGTGAGAAACCAGTAGAGTCTTTGCTTGTGCACGTGTGACATCACAGCAGGAAGGTGCCATCTATGAACCAGGAAGTGAGCCCTCACCAGATGTCAACTCTGCCAGTGCCTTGATCTTGGACTTCCCAGCCTCCAGAACTGTGAGAAATAAATTTCTGTTGTTTGTTTATAAGCCACCCAGTCTATGATGTTCAGTTGTAGAGGCCCGAATGGACTAAGACACGGCCCTTAATAAATCAGAAGGCCAAAAAAAAAAAAAAAGAAGGAAGGTAGCCAGCCTTCTCGCCGCACAGAAACACATCAGCTCTGCGAGTCTACCCCCACAGCTTTGGATACATGTCATGCAGCATTTTCAAAGTCAAACCAAACTGTTCTTTGGTCCAATCTAGATTTTTATTTCTAAAGCCTGTGCATGTGTTAGAAAGCAGGACCCCCTCTAGGTAGGTGTTTCAGGAAAAGGTAACTCCTGGGTGGATGCAGCCCTCAGGCTCAGGCCATGGCTGGCTTCTCAGGTGGCTCGGCCTCAGGGTCCACGCCTTGGGCTTCCGCTCCCATCCCCAGAACCAGGGAGCACAGCTTGGGCTTTGGTCCCCACCTGTCTTCTCTGCTGGACGCCTTAGAGCTGTGCCCCAAATGCACAGTCATGTCTGGTGGCCTGCTCATTCCCCTTTTTACACACAGAAAGTATAACTTTGTAAAAGTTAGCTAGGGGAAGAAAGTGGAAGTTGCGAGATCTCGATACTGGCCTTCCTTCACCCCATATCCATCCAGATTGCCTGGCTGCACAGGTGGGATCCAGGCTCATTAGTATGTGGGCTTCACACAGGGCTCATTTCCACCAGGATGTCTAAGGAAGGCTGGGCTAGGCAGGTGGGAATCTAGAAACCAGTAGGATCTTTGCTCGTGCACATATGACATCACCTAGGACAAGGAGTGGGGTGCCCCTGCCACCCACCTCCATCCCTCAGAGTTAGCCAGATGGGTGTGTGACCCTAGGTGGATTCCAGCATCTTTCCCTGCTGATATTCAGCCTTACCTACAATCGTGATGGTGGCTTTAAAGTAGCCATATCTGTAAATCTGGCAGTTTTCATCAAGAATCTCACTTTGCTCCACGGAGTCGTCACCAGCAGGTACTGGAGTATTTGAATAAGAGTTTAGAGTAGTTGGTAAAAATGTAAAAGATGTACATGATATAATCAACAATCTAAACATTTGTCATCTGCTTTTTAGAAAAACATCAAGAATTCTATACTAAAATTGCTATGGAAATTTGGATTAAATGTGTAACAATTCACACAGATGTGAGAGTTATAGGGCGTTATAATTGCTAAATTATGTAAGGAAATATAATCTATATTTCATTTAAACATAGGAAGCAAATGAAAGGTTGAGGCCATATTAAAATACGTGCTACAACAGTCATGATGAAATAAAGCAGGCCATAACAGATGAAGTTATATTTTTATTTTGGAGGTAGGAATTCTGGGGTCAAATTCCAGCTTTCCTTGTTTTTAGCTGTTTGAGACCATAGGTATCTCATTTAACCTGTCTTTGCCTCTATTTGCTCATCTGTAAAATAGGAAAAATACTTACTGCCCTCCTAGGGCTGAACTAAGAAACTTAAGTGGGATAAAGTATACAAAACCTACTTCTCATGGCTGCCACAAAGGAAATCCTTAACAAATACCAGTTTCCTTTTTCCAATAATGTGGAAAAAGGTAATTCTTTCCATATTTGGGTGTCACACAGCTCCAGAGCTTAAATTCTAAAAGTCCAACTGTGATGAGCAGAGAGGTAAGGAAAGACAGGAGTGAGTACAAGGCATTTTTGAAAAATAAGCCTTGAATATAACTAGAGCAAAGAATCCAGTGCCCTATTAGTTACAATTTAAAAGGCTCTAATTGTGGCATTGGTGTTCCTTTAACACATATATTAAAGAAAATTTGATACTGAAAATACAACATTATCTTCTCTTTAATTTCAAAAGGCATGTGAAATGGACCCAGTCTTGGAAGAAGGGCTTCAAAGCCTTTCAAGAGCTGCATCTCTGACCAGCATGGGCAACATAGCGAGACCCCATCTCTACCAAAAATTTAAAAATTAGCTTAGTGTGGTGGCGCTCGTCTATAGTGCCAGCTGTTTGGGAGGCTGAGGTGGGAGGATAGCTTGAGCCCAAGAGTTCGAGGCTGCAGTTGAGCTGTGATTATGCCACTGCACTCCAACCGGGCCACAGAGCGAGATCTTGTCTCTAAAAAAAAAAAACAAAACCAAAAAGAGCTGCATCTCTAACTTTGTGACATGTAAGGGTGAAGCCGACTGGGAGGTTTTTTCTCCAGGGCTCCTCAGAAGCTTTAGTGGGTGACTGTGCCCTGTGACTCTCCTGTGCCCGGAGGTGGCTTCTCAGAGCAGTTCTCAGAACTATTCCAGAAGCAAGCACTCCATGGCGCACACGGTGGGAAATATTGCCTGGGCAAAGCCTAGGAAGGTCCTGACGCTGTGTTGGATTCAAATGCAGTGGTTTATTAGCAGGAAAGGCTGTGGCAGGCTCAATGTACCCCAAGTTTCACAGCTGTCCTTTAGAAATGACTACAGGACAGTCATGTAGTCTGTCCTGAGAGTCAGCTGATGTTCTCTGCAGTAGGTTTGTTTGTACAGGGCATTTAAGATCACCAGCTCTTCCTCAGAAAACCACAAAATTCCTTCTTTTGAAGTTCTTGACAGGACAGGCAGAATTTAGTTGTCAAGTTAGAGCATGGAATCATGACTCTGCTATATTTTAAAACAAAACTCCTTTTTTACAAAAAGGGCAAATAATAAAAGTCAATGACTTTACCCGCGTAGAACGCTTAAAAACACATATGGAGTTTTGCAGACGTTTTATCTATAAAGGCGAGGTAGGATTAGAGGGCTGATGGAGAGAAAGGAACACCTTAAAAGACAGATGGGAAAGAAGGTAAATCCTTAATTCAGTATTTATGTCCCTGTTACCCAGAGAATGGTGTGAGAGCTCTTTGGGAAAGGAAGAAAATTCTATATGATATGATATGATATATCCTGATATATATATATATACACACATTATATATGTATGGCATTAGACTGATCAGCATCGGTCTTACAAAGGGTTTGTTTTTTTTTCAGATTTGTTCACAAAAGTCTGAAAAACAGTAGCACTGTTAAGAAAAGAAAACTCTCTGACTTAAAGACAGTGCACATCCATCTGCCCTCTGGTTCCATCATGTACCTGAGTCACCTCTTCACCTCTGCTTCTTGTCTTGCTCTTGTGGCTGCATTTGGTTTCTGTTTTTGGCTGTGCTTTATTATGAAGCCATTTACCAAAGCAGAGAGAACATAATTTTTGGCCAAATAATAATATACTGCTCAATAACCCAAGCCTGCTAATATGGTTTGGGTAGCTGGAAACGCTCTCTAGAAGAGACCCCTTTTAGAAGTCATGAGCTGACTCCTAGCATCACCTGAGTCGCACTACTTATCCCCTCTTCCACTCTCCCCCACCACAACAGCTGCTTCAAGGCATTTTAGGGTTGATTATGGTTGATCTAATACCTTTAGATAAAGCCAGGCAGCTTCCCTTTGCAATAAAACTTAATTAACTCATAGGGGTTACTAGTTTATATCTTATGGTCTGACCTAGGAAAAATTATAACAGAAATTTAAAATACCTTTTCATAGACCTCAAATACATTCTTAAAACATGCTGTGATAAAAATAGTTGCAGAGAAAAAAAGCTAGCTTAGTAAAAATGCAATTCAAAATAGACTGGCACTAAATAACCCAACATTAAGTCTTTTACCATTCTGGAACTTCTAAATGTTAAAGGCATCTGTAATTTATTTTGAATTTTATACCTGGTCTCCTTATTCGTAAGGAAGATCATTAACACTTGTAGATAAAGAAATAGGTTCTCCTATAGGATTACTAGAACGAAGCTGTATGTTAAAAGTTGTTCAACACAGTTATATTTGTAGTTGGAATTAGGATTAATCTAATTATCCACCAATATGAGAATGGTGACATAAATTGTGGTATATACCTACTATGGAACACCATGTAGCCATTGAATAAAGTGAGATACATTTCCACATATTAGCAATGGGAAGATGTTTAAGATGTTTAAGTGAAACAAAAGCAAATTGTAGAACAATATGTATAGCATGAACCCATTAGCATAATCAAAACAATGAAACTTACATATAAATATAGTGTATGTTTGTAAATGCACAGAAAAAGATCTGGAAAGAAACATTCCAAGCTATTAACAGGGTTTAACTCCTGGGAGGAGAGTGTGAATAGGGACTTTCACTTTTTTACTGTAGACTTCTGTATTATTTGACTTTATACTAAGGACCATGAATTAATTTTGTAATCAAAAACATTTCCAAAAAAAGAATTAATCAAAATTAGTAATAATAACTTATAGTGTCTTTATTTAGATATACATAATTTAACAAGGTCTCATTTTATTACTAACACTTTATTATAACAGTTTATTATTTATAACTAATAGGTTTTGGTAAAAACAACTACAAGTCCAGGCATCGTGAAGGAGTGTTCCTTCTGGGTTTGGCTGTGGCGCCCTCTTGTGGCCAGTGAGAGGATGTCAGCCTATTGCCATTCCCGGGATTCCGGGGTGCTAAGCTGTGCGGATGGTCCAGTGGGGAAGGGTGGTGATGGCACCCGGTAGGGTAGGGAGTCAGATGGAAGCCAACGCTCCCCAAAGTGGACTCTTAAGGGCTTCTTGAATGTCCTCACAGACTATTAATAGAGGGTGGTATTTAATTAATCATGCCTTGTATCAGAGCAATTTCAATGTCAGGAGTTGTTCCTGCTTGCTAGCCCAGAAATACTCCCGAGCTGCATTCTTTCGTAAGCCATTTGGAAATTGCTTTCAAGTAGGGCCGTGTTTTCATGGTACACTGGGTGGGTGGGGGCAGGGTAAGGGAGGACAATGGTGGAGGAGTAAGAGGGCCTGATCGTTTATAAAGGGCCAGTGGGTCTTCTCAGAGCTACACAAAAATGGGAGCTAATTGAAAATGTGACAGGCTAGAAGGGGGAAAGCATCCACACGCAGGGCAAGGGCCAGTGCAGATCAAGAGGGTAAAAGAGCTTTACACAAGTTACCAAGTTCTATTTGCAAACTGACTTAAAACACATTCTCCTTTCTTCCATATTGATTAAAAAAAAGATGCTAAATCAGCTTCAAAAAATCAACAGGTACAAAATAGAATTCACTGCAGAGTCTCTACAATATCCTCTTAAGTAGGGATTTAATAATATGACCAACATGAATATTTTGTCAACCGTTAAGGAAGCCCCCTCAAAGATCACTGGCAACACCTTACCTAAAGAAGAGGTAGGTTTTGGAGGTGTGGGTGACGGTGGTGGACAAGGTCCAGGCACTGCAGCTTGCACAGTGAGGTTAAGGTTAAAGGTTCCATTGAGCACATACGTGTGATTCAAAGAATGATTGTTGGAAACAAACAGGCCAGTGTTATCCCCGAAGTTCCACTTATATTGAATGGCAGATTCATTGAGGAAGTGGCTAGGATCATGAATCAGAACATCAAACATGATGGGGAGGTTTTTGAGGAAGGTTTCATCAGATGAATTTCGATTGTTCTTCTGGGACATAGTCACGAATACAGGAATCTGATCTAAAAGATATATCCCCAAAAAGAAAGAAAGAATGCATGATTACTTGATTTTAAGTGGAGGACTTCAATGATGCTTTTAGGTTAAAAAATTAAAATTAGGTATAATTTAGCATCATTTTTTCCTTTTCACATACACGTTTTCTAGAATTTCCCCAAGCTAGTCTGGAAAACGTAGATGGAATAAAACGTAATTAAATATACAAGCTTGAGTAGGGACCCACATCAATTGTAACTTAACCAAGAACACTTGGCTCTAACTTTTTCTTAACCCACTGTCAACAGAACTAAGTGCCTCATCCTTAGTTAATTTAGAGTTCACACCACTTACCTGTTACCACGTACACATCTTTGACTTGTGCGATGGGAACATATGCTCGTCTGTGTCTTCTATAGACAGTCACTTGCATGAGTTGAGGGCCAAGTGTCACATTGGCTGTGTTTAGAGAAACTCTTACTGAACACCGTCCCAATTTCTGGAAATACTGACCTTTGGGAGGATGGGAATCTTTAGTTATTGGCTACATTACATGATCATTATAGGAAGTTGTTTCTTAAAGACTAGCCACCACCATTTAGAGATTACCCTGAGGAGAGAAAATAGGATAGGAATGTAGTGCTGCTTCAGGAAAGGGAGATGGTGATCATTTTTATGTAAAATCTTATAAAACAAATCCACAGTTATATATGTGTAATTATATATAGTTGGTTAAAATGAAAAGAGCTGTTGAATGGGATAATAAAGTTAGCCCTTAGTTTACAAATAAATATTTTTAATAAGTGATTTGGCACATGTAATATGCGTTTTTCGCAAAGAAAATATTTTCAGTATAATGGCAAGGTGTTCAAAGGAATTAAGAAATTTATTTATCCAAAAAAATCTACCTTATTTTTGCAACTATTACTATTTCAGCTATATTATTAAGCAGCTTTGTAAAAGGGAACTGGAATCCTTCACCTTCTAATAGTATTTGTGTATAAAAATACAGGAAGTGATGAAAGAGCAATAGGGTGCGGTAGATGGTAATAGGGAGAATGGAGTGGTTCTACACACACATTTCTAGGACACACCTGAGCCATTTCTTTTCTTTCTCCACCGCTCCCTGAATCCAAGGAATCCAACTGCCTCGGAGGGAGTACTTCCTCTCCTACAGGGCTCAAGGTCTTCTCTAATCCTATCAAGGTGCCTGGCTTGGACCTGTCATTGACTGGGTATTGTAGGATGGATGCCTGAGAGACAGGGATGTTTCAAGACCACGTTTATCACACAGTCAAACGTGTGAGAAAATCACACTGGTCTCCTGCGGGATGTGTGATCTGGGATCTCCTTCACTTTGACATGCAGGGGCAGTTCCCTTGGAGGGTGTAAGGGGAAGAAGCATCTCTCAGGGGTTAGTTACACGTGAGGAAAATGTTAGTTCCCGCACTGAGACATGAAACCACACTTAGTTGAGGGAGAAAATCAATTAACTCTGAGACCTCAGTGGGAAATGGAAATTCAAGACAGTCTTGTTAGAAAAACAGAGCAATTTCTAGGCTAAAGATTGATTTTAAATGAAGACATTTAAGCTGGTTAAGTTAATGGAATGTTGACTAGGTTACAAAGAGTCTGGAGTGGTAGTGAACATAAATGACTCAGTGCAAACGCTGAATTCTGGAAGTGACAGGTCAAAGAAAGCCTAGGTTTGGTGAGTTGACTGACAGGGTCATGATGGTATTGAAAAAGAAAAAGTCAGCTTTAAGGCAATTGATTTCAATAGACAGTCATAATATTTGACATATTTTGCACTATGTTCAGGCAGTGGAGAGACAAAACATTTAGAAATATGGAGGCTGCTCAATTGGTAGCAGTTTTCAAATACTTAGTGCCAGATGGCACCTTGTGACATTTTAAACTAAGAATTTAGCAGCCGTGCTAATAATAACCTAAATTTGCTTCTCCCCAAAATAGTTACTTCAGCAATAATAAAGCAAAGTGAATACCATTTATGGTTAAAAAAGAGAGAGAGTAGACTATGTTAAAGTAGAACAGAAGTTAGCTTATTTTGTTTCTATAAAATGGAATATTATGCAGCTGATAAAATAAGGTATATAAAGGATTTTTAATGATATTGTCAAATGCTCATGATATTAAGCAAAAATGTGTTTACATTATGATCTTAATCAAGAAATATAGTAAAAAGCACTATAATATTAATGGTCATAATCTCTGGTATTAATTATGGATAATTTTTATTTTTTATTCATACTTTTTCTGAAAATTTCCTACAAATAGCACTTTTTTAATTCTTAAAAATTCTTTAGAGAACCTAAAAATATTAAAGAATAAATCAATGAATGCCCATCCATGTGCCATCCAAATAAATGTTAGTATTTTTTCTTGTTCCTGTTTTAGATAGAAAAAAAAAAAGAGTAGTTTTGTTTTTTAAAAAAAAGAGCTGAATCTTTTTTTTTTTCCTCATTTTAGCTCTTTGGTGTCTTGGAGATTTGGCAAAGTTAACAAAGATTTTATTTTTAACCTCTTATCCACCCACGCTAAGGAAAGTTAACACAGTGACTTGATAAACTCTCTGTGTTATCATTCTCAGTTATAGAATAAGAAGAGAGAGGGTTAAAATTTTAAGGAAAGGTGGAGAAGAGGCTAAGGAGGTTTGTAAAAGTCCAACCAAGTGTGTGGAAGACGTAGACAAAATTCCATTTCTTCCATCCGTGGTGGTGAGGAAAAGGCTTCCCATCAGGGAACACATGATGATGGCTTTGGCCACTGCCATTTCCCCAGTCACTGTCTTCTGACCATGCTGTCCAGTTGTAAACATATGGGTCAGTAGATAAACCAGTGTCTAAACAGAGAAAGAAATTCAATGTAGAGATATAATTTAACATATTTTTCTTTCTATTGGGTCTCCAAATCACAACCCTATTCAAATCAACTTTGAGATGTTTTCTTTATCTTTTTATTTTGACACATTCTCTCTCTCTGTGGCTTTTTTGCTGATTCATTTGACATTATGACTCTTTATTCATAAAGACTTCAGCACTCTTCTCTTAAGAATAAGAACATTCCCTACATAATCACAACACCATTACCACCCCATCACAGTCTAATCAAGGTTTGCATACTATATTTGGCTATTTTATCTCTTCAAATGATTCAGAAAAAAAGAATCTCTCTCCAGACAGATACATAGATAGATAGAGATACAGATATCATCTATCTTTAGCTATTGATATAAATATATAGAAAGAAGCAAATATGACAAAATGTTAAAATTGTTGAATATAGGTGACTAAAGTTAACAATAATTTATTGTACATTTCAAAATAGATAGAAGAAAGATTTGGAATATTCCCAACCCGAGAAATGATAAATGTTTGAGGTGATGGATATACCAATATCCTGATTTGATCAGTACACATTGTATGCATGTGTCAAAATATCACATGTCCCCCAGAAATATGTACAATTATGTGTCAATACAAAATTAACAAAAAAATGGGCAAAAGATCTGCATAGACATTTCTCAAAAGAAGTCATACAAATGACCAACAGGTATATGAACAAATGCTCAACATCACCGATTATCAGGGAAATGCAAATCAAAACCACAATAAGAGATCATCTCACCCCAGTTTAAAAGGCTTTTATCAAAAAGACAAAAAATAACGGATGCTGGTGAGGATGTGGAGAAAGAGCAACCCTCACACACTGTTGGTGGGAATGTAAATTAGTACAGCCTCTATGGAGAACAGTATGGAAGTGCCTCAAAAAACTGAAAATAGAACTACCACATGACCCAGCAATCCCACTGCTGGGTATACATCCAAAAGAAAGGAAATCAGTATATCGAAGAAATATCTGCACTTCCATGTTTATTGCAGCACTACGCACAGCAGCCAAGATATGGAATCAACCTAAGTGTCCATCAATGAATGGATGGATAAAGGAAATGTGGCATATAGGTCAGAGTCCCGGGTTTCGGTGCCAAAGATGTCAGGGTAGGAGTCTGCCCTGGGTTCTTCGTGTGCTCTTGGCTGAACAATGACCAGACACACCAAAGTGTCAAGTTCAGACTATTATCCTGGTCCTCTGACTCCTTTCTTGGAAAATCACCAGCAAGGCCAATACGGAGTAACCTCAGGCAGGGAGCAGTTTCACAAGAGCAGCTCTTTATTGTAGAATAAAACAGGTCTGTCTCCAACAGTAGAGAGAGACAGACCAACTCACTCACTAACTAACTGACCCACTCACTTCCTGGGTTATTTCCTTTTATTAGCCTAGTCTGGAGGCGGGCTCTTGGGAGGGGTAGGATGTTATCAAATGATCACCAATTGTCCTCAAAATTCCATCTGCATATACAAGCTCCCTCTAAGAAAGCCCACCTGGTGGGGGTGAATGGCAATGCAGATTCAAGCTAATGGCATATTAATTACCCTTAGGTTACTCTAGGTCACTTTCTAAATCTTATTGTGCCTGGGCTGGGGAATTCCTAGATTGATAAAGCTTTCCCTCCTTCCCCAGGTGTAGCAGTTGCTCGGGATAGGATTAAGGGTGGGGCACCACCAAAATGGAGTGCCCGCCCTTATCCTTCTTCCCAGGTAGAGCAACTGCTTGAAACAGCACCAAAACAGGGAACCCTTGCCCTGAGAAGAGCCAGAGATCCTATCTACCCAACATATACAAAGGCTGTCCAGAAAGTATCCAGCCATGTAATATGAAATTACCAGGTAATATGAAATTGTAATATGAAATTACCAATGGCTGGATACTTTCTGGACAGCCCCTGTATATACAATGGGATATTATTCAGCCATGAAAAAGAACGAAATCCTGTCATTTGCAGCAACATGGATAGAGCTGGAGGTCATTATGTTAAGTAAAATAAACTAGGCACAGAAAGACAAATATTGCATGTTTTCACTTATACGTGGGAGCTCGAAGTGGGTCTCACGGAGGTAGAGAGTGAAGCGGTGGTTACCAGAGGCTGGGAAGTGTGGAGGGGGATGAAGAGAGGTTGGTTAATGGGTACAGAAATACAGTTAGATAGAAGGAATAAGATCTAATGTTTGACAGCACAGTAGGGTGACTATAGTTAATGATAATGTGTTGTATAGTTCAAAATACCTAGAAGAGAAAAATTGGAATGTTCCCAACATAAAGAAAAGAGAAAAGTTTGAGGTGATGGCTATCCCAATTATCCTGATTTGGTCATTACACATTGTGTGCATGTATCAAAATATCATATGTACCTCCAAAATGTGTGCAACTATTATGTATCAGTAAAAAAAGAAAAAAATTGTTGGGTCTAGGTAGAGATAATACTCAATGGGTGCTCAATGTATCCTGCTTTCAACTTTTCTATATGTATGAAATTTTTCATGTTAAACAAGGCACGATCAATATATTTTCGTCTTGAACAGTCCCCTCATCCTTTTATTTTTTATGTCACTGACATTTTTGGAGAGTCTTTTTATCAATCTATTAGAGTCATTATTTCTTTTTATTCTTAAATTGTTCCAAATATGGCCAATAGAAGCCCTTTCAAGCTGGCTCCTGTGTCCTTTTGACATGACTCCGTTCATCTTGGAGGCTTTTCCTTATTTTCTGGAACAATAAGGTGCCTCCGGCTCACCTGGTACCTACTTGCCTTAGTGCTGAAGTCAATCATGTCTTCAAAGATCCCTAGTTCCTTTTAGTGGTGATAGATGCTTTACGAAAACTTTAGTAAGAAGGACTCTTTCACATAAAAATGCTCAGAGGACTAGCTTGTTATTTGAGACCTTTCTAAGAATTAACTTTTTAAAAAAAGATGAAAGAAAAAATGCTACAAAATATTAAATGCTTAATCCTTGGTGAATATCAATGCTTTCCATGCAGAATCTAATGTTTTCCTCACAGGAAGATAAAATTTAATAAGGAATGAACACATTGACAGTTTAGTAAAAGCTCTAAATAATAAAATCAGATTATAAGTACATCATTAAATAGCCTTGTCATTATTTGAAGAATCTCAGTAATTAGCTCACTTTTTCTGAGAATGTACAATTCTAACAGGGTAATTTCCCTTGATGTAATTTGTGCTCATTTGTGCTCTTTAACATGGACAGAGAGCTTATCTCTTTAAGGGCAAAGCAAAATCAAAATACACACATTTTAGCATTTGTGCTAGCCACACAGCATTTGCTTAAGAAATAACTTGTCAGCCAAAATTAAAGTGATCAGCAAACATCTGTCAAGTTGGCTCTTCTTTGTGTAACCAAGAGCTCCAAGTAATAAAACCAAATCTGAGAGTCAACAAGGTATTCTCTGTCCAATCCACTGGACATTAAGAAAAAGCTGGGTGTGACAACAGTTTTTGGAGAGGGTTCCAAGAAGCAGAGAGCCACCAGTTTGCTGAAGGAGGTTTGCCTGATGTTGATGTTGGTGAAGGGGCTGGGTAGGACCACACACTCCTCCTTCCTGTCCTGCAACTTGAGGAGGAGGGTACAAGGGATGACAGTGGCATCCTGCACTTACAGAAGCACCTGTGAGCATTAAGGTTTATGAGAAGAGTGTCCAGCAGTTTAGGAGAATTCTGTGTTCTTACCATTTCTGCAGTTCTTCTCATAGACTATGTTGCCATTGGCATCTTCCTTTTGGCATCTGGGAAATACTAGGTTCACCACAAACGTTATATTTGAGCCCACCAGTGCTGGTGAGTCACTGGTCAGGACCGCCTGCACACGGCCTCCTAGAGCAGAAGAAAGTGGAGCTCAATGATCAAGCATCCCTTTTTCCTTTTATTTATTCCTTTAATAAATAATAATATAATATAATAATAATATTTATGCCTTTAAATAAATATTTAAAGTTAAATCTATTAATAGGGACTAGGGGAGCCACATGCCTCGTTATGATGTATTAAATTCATTTTCTGGATTCCTAACTTTAGTTTTCAGTTTCAATGTCTACAACATTCTCGAAGATAAATAAAAAATAAATCAGACCAGTTAAAGAATTCTCTAACCACAGAAAGTATATTTACCTAAGATCATTTTAAAAATCTGCTCAAATGGATTGAAGAGACAAGTTTTAAAAGTCTGTATTTTTTAATCTCAAAACCAATGGCTGAAGGACTCATTCTTTTATTAGAAAGGAAAGATTTTCACTTTCTGATAAAACACAACTTTGAGATGGTCAAAAACTGCTTCGGGTGGGTCACAGGCCTTCTGAAGATGACCAATTCCCACATTAATTAAATCGGTTTAAGGCTAAACCTGCTTGCTCTTCAAAATATTCCAAGAGCCACCAACGTGGAAATTTCTAAGGAGATTTACCATTATTTTATGGCTTAGAAAGTGATAATGTCGGGATAAAGGAAAGGTTGCCAAATCCAGGCGCCAGCCGCTTGGTAACTGGAGTACTGGCATTCACGGAAACATGAGCCATGTGATCTAAAAGTCTCTACAAATCACCATTGTTTGGGATGAATCTTTCGACTGACCTTTCCAGGAGGTTTTCCACCTCTCGTCTCCCCACTGCCACACTGGATAGAGTTTTCCATTCCAGTCATTTTCATCAGAAGACCAGCCACTTAATCGGTTGTGCTCCCTCACATAACCAGGAAGTCTTTCACTGCCCAGCGCATCATGAAATCCTATATCAATATTCGAAAAACAAATTATTTTGACTATTACATTCTTCATTTAGTACTCATCTAACAATGGTTAAAGAAACTTTCATTTCAGACTGTTGGAAGCACATACATAATACATTCAATATCTCAAGTAAATAGAAGGTGCTTTTAAAAAAAGTCTACTGGAAATACTTTGAACACAAGCATTTAGACCCTATCTCTTTATGTACTTTAAATGAATCAAAGAAAAATTTTGAATGCCAGTATTTCTGAGCCATCACTTGACTTCTCAATACACATCCTCTGAATATTTGGATTTGATAGAATATAATTAGAATGTCAAGAATCTTCAGGCCGGTATTTGCATCTTTTCCCATTCTGAACTATTCAGTTGGCTAAAGGAATGCCAGGCGCACAAATGCCTCCAGGATCCCAAGAGACACATCCTAGTACCGGAGAGGCCACTGTTCTTTGTTTTTTGTTTGTTTATTTTTTTTCCATCTGTTGCCCTGGGTAGAGTGCAGTGGCGTCATCAGAGCTCACCGCAACCTCAAACTCCTGGGCTCAAGCGATCCTCCTGCCTCAGCCTCCTGAGTAGCTGGGACTACAGGAGAGAGCCACCATGCCCGGCTAATTTCTCTATTTTTAGTAGAGACGGGGTCTTGCTCTTGCTCAGGGTGGACTCGAACTCCTGAGCTCAAGCGATCCTCTCGCCTCAGCCTCCCAGAGTGCTGGGATCACAGGCGTGAGCCACCGCACCTGGCCGAGAGCCCACTGTTAAACAATTTTTTTTGTGTCCCATGATATGGTCTGTTTTGGTGAATGTTCCATATACACTTGTGTAGTTTACACTTGTTGGGTAGAGTGGGTTTTTTAAAAGATATCATTTATGTCAAGCTAGTTGATAGTGTTTCTTGAGTTTTCTACATTCCTATTGACTTTCTGCCTCCTTGTTATTTCAATTACTGAGAGAGAAATCTTGAAATCTTCAACTACAATTGTGGATTTGGCAATATGCCTATTTCTTCTTCCAGTCCTGTCAGTTTTTGCCTTATGTATTTTGAAGCTGTTTTGTTAGGTGCACACTGTACGTTTAGAATTGTTAAGTCCCCTTGATGAATTGACTCTTTATCCCTGGTAATATTCCTTGTTCAGAACACTGCTTTGACATGAGCGCTTGCTGTTTTTTCCATCTAGTCTCGCAATCTCTACCTTTTATTTGGAGTATGTGGATAATTCACATTTAATGCAATTATCAATATTATTTTTCATAATTCAACGTAAGTGTCCCATCTTATTTGCTTTCTATTCATCCCATCCATTCTTTTCCTTTTTTTTAATTTTCCTGTAATTTTTGGGATTATGTTTGGATTACATTTTATCTCCCCTAGTGGCTTATTTATTAGCTAGACCTCTTTGACTTGCTTTGAGTGGTTGCTCTAGGGTTTATAATATTACAGTTCTTTTAAAATTTTCATAATCTTGAGTTGGTGTCTGCCTTTTTTGCCTTGCCTGGTGACTCTGGTAGTCACATGATCTCCCCCTTCTTTGAGAACCGCAGCAGCCCGTTGGGTGCCTGCCCAGCAGCCACGTCCTGCCTTCGTCCCTCCTCTTTTTTCTCCTCTTGCTGGCAGAGCCTTTACTTTAACAGTTCGAAATTCCAGAGGCTCACTTTCCTAGTTTGGGCGGGAGCAAGTGATTAGATCCCGGCCAGGGAAAGCTGAGAGGAAGTCTGCTGGGAGCTCCTGGTAAAGGTTTTCCTCCTTTATAAAAAGAGATATGTGAGAACAAACTCTGTTTTTTCCTCCCCAAAACTGATTTTGGAGAAGGTAATGTAATGATGTGATGCCTGGAGCTGTGACAGCCATACTGAACTAGGAGGATAAAAATCTGAGGAGACAGCCAACACATCAAGGGTGTCAGAGCGGACAGATGAAAAGAAACAGAGTCCTTGCTGACATTGTCGGGCTGGTGCTCTAGTCCTGCCTACCTCTGGACTGATTGCATGAGATACGTGCCTTACGCAATCTGTTCTATTACAGTCAAAAGCTCAATCGTCTATAACCCTCAGCTAACCCCTAGTCATATACTGTCTTAAATTGTTCTCTCATCAATTTATAGGGTCTTGTGCCTTAGCCTAGCCATGATCTCTTGGAGGCCAGAAATTCTGTCTTCTTCTTCTAAATCCTGAAAGAGGCCTACCACGAGGTGTAGTATTTAGTGGGTGCTTAGAGAAGCCCATATTGAATGTATGTCACTAACTTCTTTCTTCTAATCCTTTTATGTGGTAGGAGGAGGGAGCAGCATGTTCCCTTCTTATTAGGGAGGCAGATGGAATGGAAAAGAACATTGAACCTGGTCATGGGACCTAGTTTCTAGCCTTAGTTCTGCTACTAAACAGGCTGTGTGACCTCAGGCCATGTGTCTTCTCTGGGCCTTCTAATCAGACCAAAACCAAATGTCTCATGATTCTATAAAATTGTTCCTATTGTGTTTATCAATAAATGTTTGTAACTGGAAATTCACTTGAATTGCATCATATGGAAAGAACTAAGATTACTTAGTTCAAATCCCTGCATAATATAGATGAAGAAATTCAGACCTAGAGAAACAATGTGATTCACCTAGGGTCATCTTTAATTTAGTGGAAATGAAGATTCACATCTTTTAATTCCCAGGACTAGTTCTTTCCACCGTTCCAGAGAGACTTCCTCTTCCTCAAATCCTGAGAGAAAGTTAATGTTTCTGGAAATATAATCAAAACACAGATTTCTCCTCTGATTTTTTTTTTCTTTGAGATGGAATCTTGCTCTGTCACCCAGACTGGAGTACAGTGGTGCAATCACAGCTCACTGCAGCCTTGCTCTCCTGGGCTCAAGTGACCCTCCTCCCTCAGCCTCCTCAGTAGGTAGAGTGACAGGAGCCCTCACCTAGCTAAGTTTTTTATTTTTTGTAGAGACAGGGTCTCGCTATGTTGCCCAGGCTGGTCTTGAACTCCTAGACTCAAGCAACTTTCCTCTACAGCCTCCTGAGTCATTGGGATTACAGGTGCCTGCCACTGTGCCCAGCTCTCCTTTGATTTTAAATGTTGAAGTCAAGGAAAAATACAAACTTAAAAGAAGAGTTACAGGGACAGACACATGGGTCAAATGAACAGAATAGAGAAACCAGAGACAGACCCACACAAGTGTGCCCTACTGATTTTTGACAAAGATGTAAAAATAATCCAACAGAGGGAAGATACCCATTTGAACAAATGGCGCTGTAAAAAAGTAAAAACCGTAGGTGAAATCTTCAGGATCTAGGGCTAGGCAAAAATTCTTAGCCTTGACACCACGAGCATGATCCATAAAAGAAAAAATGGATAAATTGGACCTTGTTACAATTAAAAACTTTTCCTCTGTGAAACACAACATGAGGAGGATCAAAAGGCAAGCTATAGACAGCGAGAAATTATTTGCAAACCACATTTCCAACAAAGGACTAGTATCTACAATATATAAAGAGTTTTCAAGACTCAAATTAAAAAACAAGGAATTCCATTAGAAAATGGATAAAAGACATGAACAGATATTTCACCAAAGAGGGTGTACAGATGGCAAATAAACACACTAGAAGATGTTCAACATCTTTAGCCAGTAGGGAAATGCATGCTAAAACTACAATGGAATGTCACAATACATCTGTCAGTATGACTAAAATAAAAAGTAGTCATGGCACCAAACACAGGCAAGGACATAGAGAAACTGGATCACTCATACATTGCTTGTGGGAATGTAAAATGGTACAGCTACTCTGGCAGTTTCTTGTAAAACTAAACATGCAACTACTATACAACCAAGAAATTGTACTCTTTGGCATGCATCCCAGAGAAATGGAACATATGTTCATATAGAAATCTATACATGAATGTTTATAGCAGCTTTATTCATAACAGTCCAAACTAGAATAACCCAGATGTCCTTCAATAGTTGAACGGTTAAACAAGCTGTGGTACATCCACACCATGGAATACTTCTCAGTGATAAAAAAAAGAACAAACTATTGATCCAACAACTTCAATAAATCTCCAGGGAATTATGTTGAGTAAAAAAAAAAAGCCAATTCCCGAAGATTACATACTGTATAATTCCATTTGCATAGAATTCTGGAAATGACAAAATTATTAAAATGGAGAAAGGATTAGTGGTTGCCAGAGGCTGGGTGGGGGTGGGGGAAGAGAGGGGATTTGGCTATAAAAGGGATGAGAATTCCTGTGGTGATGGAACTCTGCTGTATTGTGACTGTATCAATGTCAATATCTGGGTTGTGACATCTGTTTTGCATGATGTTACCACTGGGGGCACTGGATAAAGGACACAGGGGATTGCTTTGTATTATTTCTTTTGACTATATGTGAATCTACAATTACCTCAAAGTAAAAAGTTGAATGAATAAATGAATTTATGTATGTATGTATGACAGAGTTTCACTTTGTCACCCTGGCTAGAGTGCAGTGGCATCATCATAACTCACTGCAACCTCAAACTTCTGGGCTCAAACCATCCTCCTGCCTCAGCCTCCTGAGTAGCTGGGACTACAGGTTTGCACCACGGCTGGGATAATTTTTCTATTTTTAGTAGAGATGGGTCTCACTCTTACTCAGGCTGGTCTGGAACTCCTGACCTCAAGTGATCCTCCCACCTCGGCCTCCCAGAGTGTTAGGATCACAGGCGTGAGCCACCGCGCCCAGCCAAAAAGTTGAATTTAAAAATAAAATAAACCCAATAGCAAGCAGACTTTAAAAGAAAAAAAAAGTGTGTGTGTCTGGGGGTATGTGTGTGTATGGGGATAGATGTGAAGGTAAATGTGGAGTCACACGGCTCACTGCTGTGGCTTCTCCCTCTACCTTGGGACTCCCTACTCCACACAGCAGTAGAGAGTGGTGACTGGGCTGCAGCTAACTATGTCAACGCCTTCTCCTTCCTCCAGGGCTATGATTGGAAAGTGGCAGGGAATCCTTGGTGTTTGATACACTGCTAAATCCTACCTGCCCTTATTTTCTCTGGCCAGAATATTTAGTGTAGGGCAAGGTGAGCCCAGCGACGCCCAGGTTTTGCTACACTGTCTGATAGGCTGGGACTGCTCTCCAACCGACAGCCCAGATCCAACCTCCTGCAAAGCTGTTTTACCCGGCAGAGCAAGAGCTGGTGAAAGAAGGGTGGAGTCAGGCGCACGGTCTCCCCCTGACCTGTCCAGTCTCTGTTCCTCCATCTCCCGGGGCTGTGGACTCTCCGGGAGTCTGTCCCAGGAGGGACCCTGAGGGTGGGGGCAGGTCTGTCACCTTAAGAACAACTGCCATCATGTATGTCTCCCACGCCAAGCACCTTATTTGCCAGCAGATCTCACAAGACCCTACTACCCAGCTTTGCAAATGAGGAAGCGAAAGCCCAGCGAAGCGAAGTCCCTCGGGGCGCAGCCCCACGGCTGGCAGGGAACCCAGGCCCGCCCAGCTCCCAGCCCTGGCGGGAGGGCCGGCGGCGGGATGGAAGGCCGCCTCTTGCGCTGGCGGGCTGCGTGGCCCGCGGCGAGCTCCTCGGCCTCTGCGCGCCCGCCTCCTCGTCTGGGGAGGGGACAGCCACGGCGCCAGTCCCCGGGCTGTTCCCAGGACGCGCGGGGCACAGCGCGCCCGCCACGCGCCGAACACCGACGCCAGGGCGTCCGTGCCGCTGGCTCCCGCCCGCCGCTGACCCGGTTTGGACTCCCGAATCCAAAACGCGGGCCCTATTCCGGCCGGCGGTGACTGCCGCAGTCGCCGGAGACGACGGGGCGAGTCTCCCTGTGGGCGCGGCCCTCGCCCCGGGCCTCAGCGGCTAGCAGCAGAGCTGGCCCCGCCTCTGGCGCTTCCCTCCCTCCCCGCCGGCTCCCTGCTCTTGCTCCGGCGACCCCGCACACCAGCTCAGTGGTTCTCAAGCCCGGCTGCACGGGCAGATCCCAAAAGGAGCTTTTCAAACAAGGACGCTCTGACCCCACTGCCCAAGATTCTGATTTCCTCGAGTGGGCGTCAGTGTTGTTAAAAGTGCCCCGGCCTCTCATGCGTAACCAGGGTAGCCCCCCGGGGCGCACCTCCTCTCCCTGTGCCCCCACGACAGCGGCAGCCACCTCTTGCAGGTCGCTGCAGAAAGCCCAGCAGGCTTAGCCGCTGCTTCTGAGTCGGGGTTATTAGAGAGCCTGTCTCCAGATCTGGGACCCCAGCTCGTCCGAGGTCTCCCCGCTACTGGACCGAAGCCAGACAAAGTTTGGTTGGTAGAGTTGCTTTGTTCTCCAGCCAGAGACTGTCCAAGCCTCCCCCCAGCCACTGTCTGGCAAGAGTGGGTGGCAATTGCCATGGAAGAAAAGGTCCACAAGAGAGGGCCTGCGTGTTTTTCAATTTCCATGAGCCTGCAGTAAAGAATGGAGTTGGAAGCATCCGCTGTGGTTTCGGCGTTCCCAACAGCTTGCAGAAGAAATGCGTGAGGCCGTGAACGCCTCAGTCCAACTTCTGGCTCAGAGGACGTTATTAGCCATCACTGCAGCCACTAGGCAGAGAATGGGTTACAAATAGAAACTGAGGATTACTCACGTTTGGCGGCATCAAGTGGCAATCTTGCAGTCAGAAGCAGAAATCCCAGGAAACAGCAGAGGCATTCCATGCTGAATTCGCGCAGACCTAGGCAATCAAGGTTTAACTTTTAACTCCTCTGGCCCCATCCGCTAAGAGCAACAGCATGTTCTGCCCTCTGCTGCGCCCCACTCTTCATTTTAATTAAATACAGGGCCTGGGGCAGATCATGTGATGGTATTAAGCAGCATTGCCTGATCTGGTCTCTCAAGTTCAGCCTCTTGCAACTCATGTGCTTGTGACTCACTCCCCCTTGGCATCTATTTATTCATTTTTCGGATGCATGCTATTTCAATTTTGTGGTTCCACATTTATGAGTTTTAAGGAGACTTCCTTTCCTATGGGCCCTATTTTAATATTCTTCACCAAATAAAATTTCCATCCTCCAGCTTCATTGATCAACTTACTGCGGTTCCTAAACTGCTTCACTCACCCAGCTTGTGTTTAGATTTCACAGTAATGTGTCTTTTTCTATAATTTAGCTGACCAGCTCCTCCAGTGCTCATGTATTCCCTTCCTTCAAGAGGAGACAAAGATGGGGGAGGTTTCTTTTCAATCATTTGAAATTTTGGAATACATATATGGATAATATCATGCATGTTATGCCAGAATGTGCTGGAAACAGCTGCCCAGGCCTCTGGTAACTGGGAAATTTACTCAAAAACCCATTTAGGATATCTGTGTAATTCCATATAACTTTTGAAACTACCTGCATAATTTTTGGTAACTGCCCTCAAAGCATTTATGTGTTGTATCACCTAGGACCAATTGCATAAAACATACTGCATATTTATTTTGGATTATAGAAAGCAGGCATTAAATGCAAAAACAGGCTTGCCTGGAACATAAATTTATACAGTCAAATAATTTCTGGTTACAGAATATACAGAAAATGTGGCAACGTGAACACTTTACTGCGTGTGATCTTTCTGTAAGGCACATCCACATGACGGTTATCAGTGCATTAGAAACCCTGGTTGGGGTGAGGGTAAAATTTGGGGTATTGATTTATGTTCTAGTTGTGTTAAGGAGGAATAGAAATAGCCTGTAAAACTGAAATCCATACAGCAGGAGTGGTCAAGGCTGCACACAACTCTTTAGAGGCCCTTTTACAGCCTTTGAAGCAAATATGAAGGGTGGAACAGTGAAGGGAACATTATTCATCACTGAAACAAAACAGTTTTCAAATACAGATGAATAGAGGAATGATGGAAATATTTACTAGTTTTATGTAATGTAAAGTGAATAATCTATATAGTTCTGTTTGCTTTTTACAACAAACATGTAATTTGTTTTTGTTTTTGTTTTTGTTTTTTGAGACAGGGTCTCGGTCTGTCACCCAAGGTGGAGTGTAGTGGCCCCGTCATAGTTCACAACAACCTCCAACTCCTGGGCTCAGGTGATCCTCCTGCCTCAGCCTCCCAAAGTGCTGGGATTACAGACGTGAACCACCACGCCTGGTCTGATTTTTATAATTAAAAAAAAAAAAAACTTTTCAATTTAGGGCAAACTTACCATTCACAGTTTTAAAAGTTTTATTGCCCTTTTGTTGCTGACACAGTTCTGGATCATATTTTTTGCCAGATTAGCCACCCTGTCTCTAAATAAATTGGAAGTTTCAAACTCTTCTGTAACAAAATTTTCATTTTGTTTAGGGAGACACAGTGATCAAATCATCTTTTATGTCTTCTTTCTTTTCCTGTCCCGTCAAGGAGAGGGGACGATGACTGGGACAATAGTCAAAAGGTAGGCAGCCGGATGGAGTTGAATAAGAAACTGGAAGTTCTTGATTCTAAAAAACTACAGGTTGGATAATCTGTCTCTTTATAACCAATGGTTGGCAATATATAAAGTAGTTTTCTTTGTGTACGACTTGGAGACAGGGATATTATGGATAAAGAATATTCCCAAGCTTGTCTTTTTTTTTTTTTTGAAAAATAAAATCATACTGTGAAAAGAGTTTAAAATAATTCATTGAAAGAAAGGGACTATCTCAGTTATTTTGTATTACAGACACGACTATTCTGTTTGGAAATGGTGTTGAGGAAAGCAAATTATAGTCAATTTTTGAGGAATGTCCCATATTGCCCCCCAGTGTCTTGGTTTCTGACACCCCTCCTCGTGGCCAGAATCCCAGTTTGAGGAGCAGTGTCTGGGATGTGCTGACTGAAACAGTCACCCAAAGGGTGACATGCAGAGTGGCAGGAAGCAGTCACACCCAGGAATCACAGCAGGCTGGGGAGGGATTAATATCTTTGATTTAAGGAATTGCTCAGTTCAAACTGGTGTTTTTAGGGGAGGTCATAAAAATTAGTTAAGATTAGTTTATCCCCATCTCTTGTAAACAGCTGTTGTATTAGTTCTCTATTGCTGCTGCAACAAATTGCCAAAAACTTGGAGGCTTAACACAACACAAATTTATTATCTTACAGTTCTGGAAGCCAGAAGTCTGAAATGGGCCTCACTGGGCTAAAATCAAAGTCCCAGCAGGGTGGCTCTAGTGAAGAACCTGTTTCCTTGGCTTTCCAGGTTCTTGAGGCTGCCCACATTTCCTGGCTGTGGGCCCCTTCCATCTGCAAAGCCAGCAAGTCTGAGGTTGAGTCTTTCTTGCAGTACTTCCCTCTGATTGTCACATCTCCCTCATCCTCTTACACGGACGTTCGTGATTACACTGGGCTCACCTGGATAACCCAGACTCATCCCCTTGTCTTCAGGTCAGTTGATTAGCAACCTTAATTCCACGTGCAACCTTCATTGCCCCCTTGCCATGGAACATATTCACAGGTCCTGGGGGTTAGGACGTGGACGTCTTTGGGGGGACCATTATCCTGCCTACTACTGTTATGCAGCAGGTGACTCCGTAAAAAACTCTGTTCATGGAGAAAAGAGTGTGATGGGAGCAGGGATGGAAAGCACCTCCCAAAGGTTACAGACTTGTTGAAACAAAGCCTTTGGTATTTGGCACAGCAGAAAGGCAAGAACAGACTAGATAAAGGAGTCAGTTCAAAGAGAGAGACAGCTCATGTGACTGCCGTGTCCCAATGTTGGCTTTTTAACATGTCATAATCAGAATCACGGTTTTGAGATTTAAGCATTAGCAAATGACTCAGAGACTTGTGTTTTATGTCTGGTTCTTTGGTCTCTTCTCTCTGATGCTCTCTGCGTGAGTAATTAAAGTCCCTTGTTTCCAGGTTGACTAAGCTTTGAAATTACTCTCACACCAAATGTTTCCTCCTAACTTTCTAGGGAAGGAGAAGAAAATGAAGCACAAAGGTTAGTGCATCCTTTCCAGTCACCTTTGCAATGAGAGAGTAGCAATGGCTGCTGGATTTTTAGCCTAATTTTTCTTTTATTTTTTTATTTTGAGAAAGCGTTTCTCCCTGTCGCCCTGTCTAGAGTGCGGTGGCATCATCATAGCTCACTGCAACCTCAAACTCCCGGGCTCAAGCGATCCTTCTACCTCAGCCTCCCGAGTAGCTGGGACCATAGGCAGGCACCATCATGCCCAGCTAAGCCTAATTTTCCACCTGAAAAAATTGGAGATTAGATGTAGGTAAAGGAGTTTACTTCTTGGAGTCCTGGCTGCAAACATTTTTTTTACGTGACTCTTCTCATGGAGTTACTGGCCCTATTTGAAATTAGAAAGAGCAGAAAGTATAGAATAATGTAGATTATCACACTACTTAAGTCCCAATTTTGTTTTTAGAGTACTTTCTCTGACTTATTAGCATAGAAGGAGAGTAAGTCATGAACACTTACTGTGCAAAAGTGGACGTAATGGTGACAGTGCTCTTTTCTTTCCTACCTTTATACCCATAGAACAGTAGGACCCAGTAGCAGAAGCAGAATGGGATCTATGGAGCAAGAAAGAAAGGAGAGGCCAACATGGAAACATGCACACTTGGCTTCCAGTTATTTGTTTATTTGTTTGTTTATTTACTATTTATTTAGAGACAGGGCCTTGCTATGTTGCCCAGGCTGGCCTTGAACTCCTGGGCACAAGGAATCCTCCCAAGGTAGCTGGGACTACAGGCATGTACCACTGTACCCAGCCGGCTTTTGGTTCTATGATACCTGTGAATTATCCATAAATGTCTCAGAACAATGGGGCGGGGGCATTGCACTCATTCGTTGGAGATCAAGAGAGACGCAGCTACAGCAGAAATCAAAAAGGTGGTTGATGCTGATCTTATGCCAGCTAAGAAAAGAATAAAAAAAAAAGAAAGAAAAAAAAAGGAGGTTGACCGTAGAAGAAAGATCAGGACACTGAAGATAGAACATCACCTTGATCCAGCTTTTCTCAGTGGAATCTTTTTAAGCACCTCAGATTGAATTTGATTCAGCAAAGCATTGCTAGAGGTCTGCTGTTCTGTAATAGCCACCATTCGCCAAGGCACGAATGACAATCGTAGGAGCAAAGGTCTCATTGAGAAGATAAGACATTAACCCACAAAACAGATAAGAGTACGAGACATTATTTGAATTTTTTTATTATGGGAACTTCCAAACATACACAAAAATAGAGAGAATAACATAATGAACCTCCATGTACCCCATCACCTTCTTCAGTGATCACCAATATGTGGCCAATCCTGTTTCATCCACTCTCATCCCTACATGATTATTACCTGCGATTATTTAAAAAGGAATCCTAAACACCATTGGTATGTGGCATTTAAACTAAGTCATGTAGATCAGCGGTCCCCAACCTTTTTGGCACCAGGGACCAGTTTCATGGAAGACAATTTTTTTCACAGACAGGGGCTGAGGGTTAGATGGTTTCAGACAAATTCTCATAAGGAACCTGCAACCTAGATCCATCACATGCGAAGTTTACAGTAGGGTTCACGCTCCTGTGAGAATCTAGTGCTGCTGCCGATCTGACAGGAGATGGAACTCAGGCGGTGATGCCAGCGATGGGGAGCAGCTGTAAGTACAGATGAAGCTTCGCTCACTCGCCACGACCACTCACCTCCGGCTGTGTGGCCAGTTCCTAACAGGCCACAAACCCGTACCAGTCTTCAGCCCAGGGGTTGGGGACTGCAGATGTAGATAAAACTATAAGAGTACAGAGAAGATGGGGGGTAAAGAGACGTCTTTGTGGAGGAAGTGTGACTTGACTTGGTGCTTAAATGATGAGTTAAATTGGCTGAGCACAGAAGAGGCATGGGACAGAACATTCCAGGAGGGAGCGAACGATATGAATAAAAGGAGGAACATTTAAAAAAAGGAATGAAGTACTAGAACATACAAAATACAAAAAAAAAAAAACAAAAAAAGGAATGAAGTGTTGATACATACCACAACGTGGATAAACCTTGAAAACATTACGTGAAGTGAAAGAAACCAGACACAAAAGGCCACATATTATGTGATTCCATTTATATGAAATGTCCAGAATAAGCAAATCCATAGAGACAGAAAACAGATTGGTGATTGCTGGGGACTGTGGGGAGGATGGAATGGGGAGTAACCGCTTAATGGATATGGGATTTTATTCGGGAGTGAGGAAAATGTTTGGGAAGTGGATAGAGGTGGTGGTCACACAACATTGTACACATACAAGATGCCACTGAATTGCTCACTTTAAACTGGCTAGTATCAATGTTATGAAAATTTTACTTCATTAATAATAGTAAAAGAATGAACATTAATGATTAACTCAACAACACCCTCAATCAGGTGTGGCAAGGACAATGATAGAAACTGAGGGGACAAAGAGGAACAGGGCTCCTGGCTTTAGGGAGCCTGCAGTCCAGGGAGAGGCAGCCACCCCCGTAGACACTCTGAGAGAAACCTGCCACGTGCGCAGCCACGGCGTGAGGACGGGCTGTGCAGTTTCACCCGGGTAGGGCTCTAATACAAACATTATGTGAAGCACGTATATGATTTTAAATTCCCTGGTAGCTGCATTTAAAATAGTAAAAAGAAACAGTTGAAATTATTTTATTATAGTAAAGTGCTTTATTAAATTCAATATATTTAAAACATTATAATTTCAACATATAATTACTATATAAAATTATTAATGTGATATTTTGCATTCTTTTTTTATGCAAATTCGTTGAAACCTGGTGTGTGCTTTACACTGACAGCACATGTTGGTTCAGACCAGCACACCGCAAGTGCTCAGCAGCCACACGTGCGGGCGGCTACCGCACTGGACAGCGCAGTTCTGGGGGGACACGAAAGGCTTCCTGAGGGCTGTGGCATGGGCCACTCTCAGCAGAGTATGTCGTGGGAGCCACGTCCAGAGGGGTGCTGAGGCCTGCAAGCCGTGGGGGTGACACACTCCATTCAGCCAGGGTGGAGGGTCATGCCTGATTTTTATGGAAAGTAGGTATCATAGGGAAGATGTTTTCATGCAGATCTGATATTTCTTTTTCTCTGACCAATTTCCCAGGAGTGGAAATAAAGAAGAGGAAACACAGAGGCCAACTCCCCACCACACACGATTGATTTAATGACCACTCCCCACACCTGGAGACTGTCCGTCTCCAGCATTCTTTTCAAAGTGGAAATAAATTTTGCAAAACTCTTTTGATCTCAGCTTGGTCATCAGTGCCTTGCTCAAGATAATGTTTCAGTGTTAGCCAAGAGTAAAATCTCTCAAGGCAACTGATTCCAGGAAAAGTGCAGTGTATGTACCCACAACTTAAAAAAATTTTAATTTTATCCTAAAATAATTTCAAACATACAGAAGAGTTACAAGAATAGTACAAAACTCTCATGTATCTTTTATCCAGATTTACCAATTTTAACATTTTGCCACATTTGCATGACATCTGTGTAATTTATATATACGTGTATATACATATATATACACGCACATACCATTATTATGTGTTTTTTTTGTAAGTTGCAGACATCATATTCCTTTACCCTTATTTTCTTCAGCTCCTGTTTCCTAAGATCAATGACATTCTCTCTCTCTCTCTTTTTTTTTTTAATGATTATGGGTACATAATAGTTGTATATCTTTATAGGGTACATGTGATGTTCTGATACAGGCACACAATGTGAATTAATCAAATCAGGGTCACTGGGGTGTCCATCACCTCAGGCATTTAACATTTCTTTGTGTTGGGAACATTCCAGTTCCACTCTTTCAGTTATTTTAAAGTAGACCCTAACTTATTTTTGGTTATAGTTACTTTGTTGTACTATCAAATATTGTTCATTCTATCTAACCACTTACCTATATTTTTGCACCCATTAACCATCCCTGCTTTATCCTCCCCTCCCCACTACCCTTCCCAGCCTCTGGAAACCGTCATTCTACTCTCTGCCTCCATGAGATCAGTTGTGTTTAATATTTAGCTCCCACATATGATTGAGAACATGTGAGATCTGTCTTTCTGTGCTTGGCTTATTTCACTTAACATAATGTTTTCCAGTTCCATCCATGTTGTTGCAAATGGTGGGATTTCATTGTTTTTTGTGGCTATATAATATCCCATTGTATATATTTACCACAATTTCTTTATCCTCAATGACATTCTCTTAACATAAGTACAGTGCAATTATCAAAATCAGGAAATTTGACATCAATACAATAGTACTATCTAATTCCCAAATTTTACGAATTATTCCAATAACATCCTTTGGAGACAGCGTCTTGCTCTGTCACCCAGGCTAGGGTGCAGTGGTGCAATCTTAGCTCCCTGTAACTCAAACTGGGCTCAAGCGATTCTCCTACCTCAGCCTCTTGAGTAGCTAAGACTACAGGTTCGCTCCACCGCATCCAGCTAATTATTTTTATTTTTAGTAGAGACAAGGTCTTGCTATGTTGCCCAGGTTGGTCTCAAACTCCTGGACTCAAGCGATCCTCCCATCTTGGCCTCCCAAAGTGCTGGGATTACAGGCGTGAGCCACCATGCTTGGCCCCAGTAATATCCTTTATAGCAGTATCTTCCCTAATTCAGGATCCAATCCAGGATCATGCTTTGTATATGGTTTTCGTGTCTCTTTCATCTCCTTTAATCTGAAACATTCCCTCAGCCTACTTTATCTCTTGTGATATTAATATTTTTAAAGAGTATAGGCCAGTTTTTTACAGAATGCCCTTCATCTTGAGTTGTCTAATGCTTAGATTCAGGGTACACATTTGGACAGGAAAACCACATAAGTGATACTACTTCCTTTTCAGTGCTTCACATCTTCCAATAACTTTCCAATCATTAAGTTAAAGATGGTATGATTTAAACAGAAATATATATAAACTCTTAGCACAGGGCAAGGCATAGAGTAGGCGCTGGAACATTCTTATTAATTGATTGAGGTTTAGAGGCTTATGTCAGTAAGAGAGCGCTATTCCAAGTCTCACATGAAATTTATAAAACAATTTAAAGTTTCACGCACATAAAAAGCAGCAAGCTTGTTCTGATTGTGGTATATATGGGAAAATTCTGAAAAATGTTTAGAACATGATTTCGTAGAGAATATTTACATAAATGTAATGAGAAACACCTCAGCTCTCATACATAATAACACACTCTTGTTATAGCAGGTCAGCTTTTATAGGAGACTACATTCCAGAAGTTTCCTACCTTGACCTCTATCTTCAGCATTTTCTTAGTTCACTGCATTTGGACAATGACTTTCTCGCACGTTGATTTACCTTCCTTTTATTAATCATGTGAATGCTAAAGCTCACAGGTATTTACAGCTAAAATTCATTAATCCTTTACATGGAATGACTGAAAATGAAATCAGAGTTTTGCTCAATACCTTCAACTAAAGGCTAAATATGGAAATAGAGGCAAAAGAATACAGTTCAGTAAAGAGTGTATGCAGCTGTATAAAATGAAACGGGGTGGTGTTCCAGAGTCAGGACCTCTGAGCAGAGTTAGATTTAGGGCCCAGCGTCAGGGGCCTCCCCGTCGCTCCTCCCAGGAACCCACAGATCAGGGCTGGAGGCTGACACAGCTCTTTTGGCTCCCTCCCTTCCTTTCCACCCATTCTCCACAGAATGGAAATTCTGTGAAGATTTTTGAGTGGCATGTATGTGTGTGTGTGTGTGTTGGGAGGGACAGATAATAAGGGGGTCACAAAAAGTACAAAGTGACTGAAGCAGGGAGCACCCCCATACCCATATTTGAATTTGTAGAAGTTTGGAGAGACTACGGTTCATGGCAGTAGTTGATGTTTTAAAGTTTAAAAATTCAGATATGGGCCAGGCCCAGATCTTTACTGAACTTCCAGGACTTTGGGAGGCTGAGGTGGGAGAATTGCTTGAGGCCAAGAGTTTGAGACCAGCCTGGGCAACATAGCGAGACCCTCGTCTCTACAAAATATATGAAACAATTAGCCAGGCGTGGCGGCTCGTGCCTGTAGTCCCTCGGGAAGCCAAGGCAGGAAGATCGTTTGAGCCCAGGAGTTGGAGGCTGCAGTGAGCTATGATTGTGCCATTGCACTCCAGCCTGGGTGACAGAGTGAGACCCTGTCTCTAAAATAATAATAATAAAAATTCAGATATATTTTGTTATTGTTGTTTTGAGCAACTCTTCACCATCTTCCGACATTAGGAAACATCTACAAATTGGAGCTATGCACTTCACTGGTCAAGGCAATTGCCATTACGCAAACAGTGTTTTATTTGCTCCATATAAGTCTGTAATATCTCACCATGGCACCTACTTCCTCCAAGTTCCTCTGGGGGAGGACTGTGTGGATCGACTCCTCTGTATTCATACCTGGGTCTTAAAGGCAGGTGGGATGGTCCGAACAGGACAGGGAAAGAGTGCGGGGACAGGTCCCACCAAAGTCACAGGCTGGAAACAAGCTGAGACACGCTAGTATGGAACAAGCATAGCAACCACATTTTTAAGTGTATAAAAACCATCATACCACAACTCTCTCTTTATAAAGTTGGCATTTCAAGACTTCTAATTTTCAAAGTCATATTGCTCTTCTTGTTAGTTCTTGTTTGACTGGGCCTTTATTTGCTCGTCTGCTGAGTCTAGCATGCAGAGGTTCATAAGCAGACCGTGCACCCCGTGAGCATGGAGAATGACAGGGGCTGTCTGCCGGGGCACGCTCACATGGGCTGACTCATGGGGCCAGGGTCACATGCTGAGCTCTGGCTCCAGGTCTTCTTGGAACCTGTGTGTTCACATCCTGGTCTTTCTTTTCTACACTCAGTTTTAGTTTGGTTATAAACCATTACTATAGTTCTGTTTGATTGCTTGCTTAACCACTGCACACATCACTCATGATTCTGATGAGCCAACTGTCATGAAGATGAGAGCCCGGACTACACAAGGCCTGTGGGATGCTATTCAACTTATGGCCTTGCACCATGTGACCGTCGAGCAGCAGAATGGTCCTGACTGCAGAACCATAAATTTCATTAGAAAAAGGCCAAGTAGAACTTATAAAAGCTACTCAGCTAAGTTCTGTGCTTCTACAGTTTGAAAACCATCTGAAACTATTTGGAAAAGTTACTGTATTTTAAAATGAGTTACCCATCTTAGGAAAGGTTGGAATTAAGCTATTGCTTGGTTTTGCACATAAAAAATAGTTCAAATTTCTGGGTTGCCTTTGCAAGGTCAAAAATCAACCTCCCTATTAATAATGCCAGCCTTGGGGCAAACATTTACCATTGCCTAAATGCCCAAAGCCATTTCCTTATTCCTCATTCCCTGATGCTATTGGAGTTTTGGGTGGAGATCTCCAGTGCTCAAGGGAAGGGAAGGGGCCCAGCCCCTGGTCTAAGGGAGCATGAGATCCACTTCTGGCTAATGCCATGAAGGGAAGCCTGCTGTGGGGCTCCAGGGGTTATTTTCCTCCCCTATAAGAGGGATGTATACAAGGTCAAATTCTTTGCCCATGTTACTGCCAGTTTTCTGTCTTTGAACATGGTCTTGTGAGGAAACGATCCAAGGAGCTGCCATAGCCGTCCTAAACCCATGAAGATATGAGGAAGTGACCCAGATCCAAGGCCCTGAACTGACATCACTGAGCTTGAATCGATGCCAGTTTTCTCTCTAGATTTCTTGTTACGTGCGAATTAAAAATGATTTTAGTAGGGTATTCTGTTACTAGAAGCCAGAAGTAGTCCTATGTGATATAAACAGCACTGATTACCAGCAAGGCCCTGTGCTAAGCAGTTAAGGAAATAAAAGCTATATTGAATATGACTCCTATCCTCAAGGGGCATACAATCTAGTTCAGGGGCTGGTAATTTTTTTCTGTAAAGAAACAGGTAGCAAATATTTTCAGCTTTGTGGACCATATGGTCTCTGTCATAACTACTCAGCTCTGCAGTTGTAGTCAGAAAGCAGCCTTCAATAATATATAAATGAATGAGCCTGGCTGTGTTCCAATAAAACTTTATTTGTAGACAGTGAAAGTTGTATTTCATAGAATGTTCGTGTGTCACAAAATCTTCTTTTTCTTCTTCTTCTTTTTTTTTTTTTTTAACCAACTAAAGATGTAAAACCTTTCTTAGCAGGCTGTGCAAAAACATGCAGTGGGTGGGCTGGATTTGGCTCAGAGCCATAGTTTGCTAACCCCTGTTCTGGACAAAGGAGGAGCCTAGAAAAAAAAAACAAAACTACCCTTTTAATATACAGGAAGGGAAAACAAAGTAGGGAAAAGCCTGGCTTTAAAGTTTTGTTTTTCTTTTACTACTGCTCTTAAACAAAAGATAATCTGGGCAGTTGAGAAGGGCTGAGGGGCAGTTGAGAGGTGAGAGCAGACTGGGAAACTAATCTGCTTGGAAGAAATATTCAAGGAATTTTTTTTGAATTATTTTTTTAAATTTGAAAGGAGTCACTGTTTATTAACTGACCAGATTACAGAAATAATCACGGTAGACACCTTAGTTCATCCTTCTAATAAGCCTGTTGATCTGGTCTTCCCTGTTGCCAGCATTTCCACCTTCTACAAAATGGGTTGTCTTTTTCTTTATTCCACTTTGTGGACAGGATAACTTGAAGGGCCACAGGAAGTTATTTGTTTTTTTGAAGCATTTTTCAACAGTCTAGTTCTCATGAATCAGATCCTCCATGCAGATTAAGCCATATTCACCAAGAAATTGAGCAATCAAAGTGTTATTTGTTAATGCAATTTGCTTTCTTACTGATTTTGCCATAACCATGTTTGTAGATTAGTTCATTTACCGACTTCAGGTTTGGGTACCCCCATGCAATATATGGTTCCACAATCCTCAGCATGCTAACTGAAGCCTTGTTGAGCTTGACAAAGGTTCCATTGAAGATCTGGCGAAGGTGAAGAAGCTGCAACACCTTTCAGAACTTTGGGCTCACACCACCGATACCTCTGATCCTGATGACAAAAGCCAATTTGGGTTCTGCAGGTATGTAGAAGTTGCCAGCTTTTCTTGCCATCCTAGACATTTGAATCTCAGTTTTGTACATCCGCCCATATCCCTTGTGATAGTACTTAGCTTTTTCATAGATAAGCTTCCTCTTTGCCTTTTGAAGCCTCTCTTGGGCGAACTTCTTTCTTAGGTGCTTGATCTTCAGCTCTGCAAAATTCCTTTGCTTTTTTTCAAGGGTTTCTGGCACAGCAGGAACCTTTTTATTTTCCTTCTCTTCAACACCCTCCACAGTTCCAGCCGGAAAAGAGTGAATTTTATGCTTCTGAAGTTTTGTTTAAGAAGTTCTTTCCCTAGATTACTGAGATATTCACCTACATTTTCTTCTATTAATCTCATTTTATATTTTGGTCTTTAATTGACCTAGAGTTCACTTTGTATGGAGCATTAGGTGGGGATCCAGCTTTATTTTTATCCACATAGCAGCAAGATTTCCCAATACCATCTTCCAAGAAATCCCTCCTTTCCCTGGCTGGTTGTAGAGGACAGGTGAAGGAAACCTTCCATCACCATCACGTGGAAACGGGACAGTCAAATATGAGGATGCACAGCATGGGGTCCCAGGCAGCAGTTAGAGGAGACCAGAGGTCCTCACAGCAGCACGGATTTTAGGACTATATGAGGAACGCTCCACAAATCATCTGTGTAAGTTAAGGGCATGTGTATTTACCACAACAACACCCCTTTGCACAAATACTTGGAAACAGAATGGTGGGTTGGGGGGAATACGGGAATAAGGAAACTAAATAAAAGAGAATACATTAAATATAAAGCAAGGGAAAGGACTTGTGTGGACTAGTGATGAGAATGTGCCTTGAACTCAGCTCTCTTCACCTAGGTTAATAACAACAACACAAAGTCAAAGAGCATCTTGAAAAACCAGCTTGGTTTCATGCTGTGACCTGGGGGTTCCTGCTCATTCCTGCCTTCCAAGTGAGAGCTTGGTAGTAGTTTATCATGTCACACCAGGTGACTTTGTCCTGGGGGGAGAGGCAGAACAGGTGCAGGCTGGAGTGTGAGGAAGGACTGGGGCAGTATTTGAGGGAGACCATGCTGGCAGGGTTGTGAAGACTGGACCAGAGAGAGTAACTATCATCCACCCAGGATGACAACAATGATGATGACAATGACAATTGCTTTTCATAAGCTGGACAGTAATCTAAGTGTTCTATGTGCTCACAACAGTACTCTGGGGTAGGTACTCTGGTTGTTCTGATTTTACAGATGAGGAAACAAGGGCACAGATAGCTGAAGTAATTTGCCCAAGATCACACAGCTAGTAAGTACTGGAACTGGCATTTGAACATCTGCTGTCTGGCGTCAGAATTTGCCACTGAACCCTCTTACTGTGCTTACTGTTTCACTAGGTATTAGCAGTATGTGGTGAAGCAACCCACCTGCACCACATAACTTTTGCTCTTAGTATTCCAAACAGGAACAAAGGTTTTTTGTTGTTTGTTTGTTTGTTTTTTTAATACAAATCATTCAGTACTACAGGGGACAATGTACAGATTTTTTTGGTCTTTTTTAAAAATGCTTTTTTCAGAAATATTTTTTCTGTGGTTTTATTTCTCGAGAAATTAATATACCATTATTTCTAGTCAAAAATGTGGAGGGCCATGTTCTTTGCTAGTGCCACTAACCATACTGTGAACTGTCCCTCCTGGGCTTGGATATTGAGAATGACCAAAAAAACTTGAGATGGGGCCAATTACAACTAGAACAAGCTAACAGGTTAGCTGAACCTTTTAATTGCTAATTACATGATTTGTAACTTAATCAATGGGAAAGATTTTGGCATGTCTTTCTAAAGTCTCAAAAATAAACGGTTGCATTTTGCACTACCAACCAGATCAAAATACTACCAGTGAGTAGAATAAAACGAAGAGGAAAGAAAATGATTAGAATAATGTCAATGAACTGTTTAAGAGGGAAAGTTAAAGATTTTTGCATTCAGGGCTCTCCAATGTTAAATTGATCTTTCAGGCCAACGTTTTGGAGTGTGTTCAAACCCAGAAAAAAGAGCGACATTCTTCATTAGTTGGCAGTAACAAGAGGCATTTTCAGTGGGGTTTAATGCTGGGCAGAGACGGCAGTGAGCATGAAAACAACTGAGGGGCCTGAACTCATTGAACTGATTTGTGCTGTTTACTGATGTTCAAAAATAAAAAGACCCCATTGATTCAAGTTCTCTGCCTCTGAGTCCTTTCATCAAGTGTGCAAGGAATTGGCGTGACACCCGAGGCCAAAAAAGGTGACACCATGAAAACGAGGATCATAGAGGAAGTGGACTTTTCTGGCAGGAACACACCAGAGCCTGTGAAAGGGAACACTGGATGTCTGTGGGGCTGGGCCAGGGGCCACAGCTGTCGAATGGGGCCTGAGCCGAACACGTGGCTTCTGCCGAAGGAATTGGGTTCCTGAGAAAGAATTAAGGCCTGGGCCCAGGTGGCAGAGGAGAGCGCAGAGTGTTGAGAGAGACAGCTGGGGCTGGCTCCAGGAGAGCACACTGGCCCGACAGGCAGCTCTGCTGCAAATAAGGGCCATTGTACAAGGACACTCCAGCCCCAGGGGCTCAGCCAGGCTGGCTGAGAGGAGGTGGCTGTCCTTCTGGGTCAGCTCACACCGGATTCCATGACACACAGGGCAGGAGTTTAAAGGCTCAATACAACTTTTAAGAGGAGAGGATTATGAAAATACGCTTCAACAGGTACAATCTCTAGAAAGACAGCAGGCCAAAAGGGGACACCCTTGTAAGTGAGATAAACTAAAAGGGCAATCAGGAAACAACTACATAAAGAAGGAGGTGGAGGAGGAGGAGGAAGAAGGGGCTTTAAGACTGGACTCTAGGTCTCTTTCTCTCTCTCTCTCCACACACTCATCTGTGTGTATATGTATTTGCATTTTATTATGAAAAATTTCAGACATACATAAAAACAGTACAATGATTCCCTGTATATGCATCACCTGGATTTAATAATTACTAACATTGTGCCATATTTTCTTCATATATTTTTCATGTATTTATTTCTTTGCCATTGTTTTAAAACAAATCCCAGACACTTCCTGAGTACTTTGGTATGCATCATTTAAAAAACAAGAACGTTATTTACTTATTTATTTATTTTTTAGAGACAGAGTCTCACTCTGTCACCCAGGATGGAGTGCAGTGGTACGATCACACCTCGCTGCAGCCCTCAAAACCTGGGCTCAAGTGACCCTCCTGCCTCAGCATCCTGAGTAGCTGGGATTACAGGTGTAAGCCACCATGCCTGGCCAAGAATAAAGTACTTTTAAATTAAGGTATGTACAATTTTTAGACATAATGCTATTGCACACTTAATAGAATACAGCATAGTGTAAATGTAACTTTTATATGCATTAGGAAACCAAAAAATTCACATGATACTATGGGGATATTCGATTTATTGTGGTGTTCTGGAACCAAACCCACAATATCTTCGAGGTATGCCTGTACATTCAGACTGACCAATGCTCAACACCACCACTACTGACACACTAATCCATGCTACCATCATCTGTCAGCTGCATCATGTGATCACCTTCTAACTGGTTTTCCCACCATCTATTCTCAACATGGTAGCCACAGTGATTCTGTTAAAACTAAAACAACAACAAACCAAAACCCACTTACATAAGATCATGGCTGCCTTCTGCTCAAATCCTTCTAAAGACTTTCCATTTAACTCTGGATCAAAGGCCTTACCATGCCTACGAGGCCCTGCTGCAGCCATTGCTGCCTCCCTGACCTCACCCCCTGTCACCCCCAACCCACTCTGCTCAAGGCTCATGGCCTCCCACTGAGCCTCTAAGCCACCAGGCACCCTGACTCAGGGCCTTGCACTGCCGCTCCCCCAGGTATCTGCTTGGCTTTCTCCCTCACCTCTTTGTATTTTACCCAAATGTCTCTGTTCAGTGAGATCTTCCTTGGCCATCCAATTTGTAACAGCAATATCCCCCCTCCTGGTATAACCTATTCCCTTTCATGCTTATTTTTTTTACATAGTACTTATCATTTTCCTGTGTACAATATAATTTACTCATTTAAAAACAAATTGTCTCCCACAAGTAATATATAAGCTCTGTAACAACAGGGATTTTGGCCTGTTTTGTTCATGAATGTCTTCCCAGCCCCAAGAACTGCCTGACTTACTAGATGTTCAATAAATACACATTTAATGAATGAACAGTTCAAATTCTTTGGTGGTTCCTGTTCTAGATGTCTTGTAAACATCCTGGGCTTTGGGGCCTGGTGACATCTAGCTTGGGAGGCAGAACTGGGCCTGCCGCTTGGCCCAGGTGGTCCACGTCCACCCTGGTCTGCGGTGGCACAGCAGCATCTAAGGGTGCAGGAGCCTCCCACTGGCTGCTTCATGTCACTCAGAGACTGACCTTCCCCCATCTTTCATTAACACGCTGTGTTAGACCACGTGGGGATACATGCTACTGCCTATCCACCCCCTAATCTCTCTTGCAGGAAATTCCTGTGGGGAAGCACTCTGAAAAACTCAAATAATAAAGCCTTCTATCCAAAAACCACAGGAAGGACTGAGATTTAGGTTGTTATTAGTGGTGGTGGTTTGTTTGTTCGTTCATTTATCTGCCAGCCTTGTAATATGAGGTGTGGAGTCAAAGAATTAACTTGTTATGAAAAATAAAGAAAGTAATATCTCTTCCACACAGAAGTTCGTGTTTCGTGATTCATATCTTCTGCAGAACTTGGGGAATTATCTGTATTTCCAGTCTGGGGGTCAGAAGCATGTGGGGGGTGAGTTGGCCTTCTCTTCAGGCTGTGTCCTCACCAGCTTCTTTAATTTCTTGTGAGGATATCTCTCCCGCCCAGGGCCAGCCTCATAGGGGTGTGGTTTGTGCAGTCCCACAGGTCCTTACCCTTAGAAAGGACCATTTGCTGGCTTAATGCTCTACTGTCACTGTCTTGAAATTCTTAACTTTGAACAAGGGACTGTGCATTTTCATTTTACACTGGACCCCACAAATTATGCAGCCCGTCCTGATCCTGCCTCCAGCTTAGCACCTTAAAGCACGTGGCACTGCAGCCTGGAACAGTTACGTTTCCTTGAACTCACTAATACTGAAGAGTTTGCAGAGGTTGCTTAGAGATAATAGCTATAAAGGTGTGATCTGACCACCTGCCAGGCCCTCTGAAACCCATCCAGGGGTTAAGCTAACAAGCTGAGATGTATTCCCAAGGGGTATAATCTTGGTTCCCTGCAGAACTGATTTCCGATGCTCACTTTCGCTTGAAACCCTCACCTCTGCCAGGGGACGTTGTATGGAACAGCCCTGGGAAAACCACTGTTGTCCATCCCAGGGAAATATTGAGGACTCTGTTGTGAAGGCATTACACATGAGAACCTTCTCTCTGATCTTAGCTCATGGAACAGTTAGCCTTCTCCTGAGCAGTTTCTGTTTTCCTTTTAGAAAAAAAATATTAGGGACACTGTGAGCCATAAAACTCATTGTTACCTTTATTGATTTGCTATCAGGAAGCTGAGAGCCAACTCTGCCACCACTGCCTGCAAGCACAGAGCCCGTACAGTACAGTCCCCATTCTTGGCTCCATTTTATCTTTCCTGTCCTTACTTTCTTTTTGCCCCTGTTTTCTCATCTACGTGTCTAAAGTTTTATCTTATTTTGTGTATTTTTGTAAGTCGTCTCATATCCTTTCTAGAAAAAAAATTACCAACCCATTAATAATTATTAAAATAAATCAAATCCTACAAGATTAAGCCTCTCTTCCCATAAAATCCCTATAACATAAAAAGATGTTTCAAGACCTGCTCACTAAAACAGAATTACTCACAACAGAGTTCTGGCACAAAGTGACGGGGGCAGTCCCACGGAGTCAAGGGATTTACTCTGCAGGGGCCTGAGCCCAGTGTTGAAATGCTGCCAGGCCAGCAAGCCCCCGTGATCCCTGAAGTCAGCTGCTCAGGAATCCTGCAGAGGAAATCACTACCACCCTCTTCCTCTTTCTCAGAAGCAAAACAAATCCAAATCAACTCACTGGCCACTCGACAGATAAATGCCCGGTGGTTTTTTCTGATACCCAAATGCAGTGCAACTAGTCCACAGGTAGGTTCTGCTTTGCTGCCCCAGCTCTGCAGAAAACAGGGGAGCACAGAAAGCCAACCACTAAGTTAACCTGCTGTGCCTAGGGCTGACCACTTATATAGCAGGAAGAAGGGTGGGTGAGGATCAGGCATCACATTATTTAACCACAATGTTTTAGGCAGCATGAGAGAGAAAGATTTTAGTCATTCTTGTACCAACTTCATGGTTTTTGTCATTTCTGTTTACCACTTATTGTATTTTTCACTTAATATTTATCTTTGAATCCACTAGCTATACTTTAATCTCATCCTAAGCAACAATACCTATGTATCAGGAGTTTGATAGGCTAGTTATTTTTTTTCCTAATTTATGACAAAATAAATATTAACCTATTAAAATAAAACATTTGTTCATGTGCCTCCTAACTTTTATGAAAAATAAGGAAAAAAATAAAGTCATCTCACATACCGCCAGTGGTAGATATGCCACACTCTGGGACACACCAAAGGAGAAACTTGATCCTGGGTCTCACAGGGTTGCCAGAAAGCTGTTGGCTACAGTGGGATGTGGGGAATTAGAGAATCTGTTCCTTTAAGAGTCTTTATATATATACACACACACGTACACACACATTGTTATAGATTGAGACATCATTGAATACCATAAATGTAATTGACCAAAAAAATTAATCAAATCAGCAAACACTTGTATATTGATTCCACCTTCTTAGTTAAATAATGGAAGTGGCCAGCTGGCTTTTCTTCTGCTTCGTTAGTTATTAGGAATTTTGTTTCAAGTTGAATAACTTGTCCTTCTGAGCTCCTCTCTTCTAAATCTCATGAGTAAATGGGAATTAGGTAGCTCTGCTGAGATAAACTTCTACTTTCAAAGGATAAAGAATTGTTAATGTACATAGATCTAGAAAAAAATTAGGTTTGGGAAAACTAAATAATCACAAAGTGGGGCCTATAACTTTATACCATTACTGTTTCTGTTTTTAGGTTTCTTCTGATAAAATTGAGCCTTTAAAACAAATATGTTTACTAATGCCAACAGTGCAGTGTTTGTAAAGCCTTTGAGAAACAATGCCGGCAGTTATATTAAGTTCTCTATTTATTTTATAAACAGTACTTGTTCGTTCAGTTTACCAAACACCAGTAGAAGAAAGTTTTGTTTATAAAATATCGGCAAATGTTGTGGCCTGTCTTCCAAAGGGGGCTGGAAGTTTCATGAGAAACGCCTACGGAGGTGAGAATGCTGGCAGAAGGGGTGGAGACCCCGTCAGAAAGGGGCTGGAGAGAATATTTTCAGGCTGTTTTCATACCATACTGGGCATGGAAGGAGAAGGAAGAGGAAGAGGACGTCTATCGCAAGGGTTGGAAAATGGGGTTGGTGGCATTTTGTCATGGCACAACTCAGGATATAAAGGCAAAAGACAAAAAAAAAATTGAAAAAAAATTTTTAAATAGACAGAGGGTCTTGCTCTGTCACTCAGACTGGAGTGCAGTGGTGTCATCATAGCTCACTGTAACCTCAAATTCCTGGGCTCAAGCGATCCTCCTGCCTCAGCCTCCCAAGTAGCTGGGATTACAGGGTCATGCCACCATGCCTGGCTACTTTAAAAAAAATCTTTTTAGAGATGGGAGTCTCACTGTGTTGCCCAGGCTGGTCTCGAACTCCTGGCCTCAAGTGATCCTCCTACCCCAGCCTCCCAAAGTGCCAGGATTACAGGCGTGAACAACCACACCTGGACTGAAAAAATAAATTTTCTAAAAGGTCAAGAAAAAGCTTATTTTATTGGCAACAAAACAAGGATAGGTAGTAGGCATTAACTGAAGACTTGGATGGTGTTAGAGCTTAGCTCTAGGGCTTCAAAAATGAAGCTAGCCCAGAGAAGTTTGTAAAGTGATGATGATTATTATTGAATCAGACATCAGGAGCAGAAAGGACATATGATATATTTCTGAGAAACACTGCATTAAGTCAGCCAGAAGTGCTAATTCATGGCTTCAAGATGGTGGTTTGGCAGGATAAGGGCATCGTAGGAAGGCAAGACCATTCACCACACAGCCAGGAGCCAAGACAAGGTCTGAGAAGACAGACATGGGTCTGGGGACTCCATCTCCTCCCGGTGGGGGTGCAGGCTGGAGGGCTGTTGCAGCAGCTTTCTCTGGCTTGAGTCATAGCAGCCCTTAGACAATGGCAAAAGAAGGGAAATTGGAAATTTCAAAGCTTTTGCTAGTTCTTGTGAACTGTTATGGTGGAAGCAGAGGCTAAGAGGTAAATCTGACTGGGAGAGAGGTGCCCCCCACCCCAGGTGACCAACAGAGATTAGGAGGCAAGTGGGGCTTCTATAGAAATTCGGTGCCTTTTTTTAATTTTAGAGGATGCTTCAAAGAGCCCCCCTGTTGACAAATGAACTACATTCAGTGAACTGAAGACAATAAAGAAAAAGTCTAGACATTGCAGCCTCCAGGTTCCTTCCCCTCCCTCTCCTCTTCCTCACAGTGATCACGGGAACCTAACAATGTGACATGTTCGTGGTGTGGTGGAAAGTTCCTTAAAAGCACAAAAGGCTCAATTCAGCAGTCATGTGCTTTATGAGGTTGGTGAAGAAAGAACTGTGTGTGTGCGCGTGTGTGTGTGTGCAAGGTGCAAGAAAGTTCATCCTGACGTTATTTGTCTTAGTAAATTGCTAGAAAAACCCAAATGTCCATCAGTAAAGGAGAGGTTAAATCGTGAGCTGGCCATGCAACGGGATGCCATGCAGCTGGCAAAAAGGCCGAGGTAGATCTTTGTGGCTGAGTTTGGTCGGGACAGGAGAAGAGCCCCCGTGCATTCCACAGATGAGGGTTTACTGCAGGGAGTTACTGGAGGGGCTTGGGGACGGCAGGTCAGCGCAGCTGCACCGATGGCCTCAGCCTGCAGGGCCGGAGCGAGCGGGTCCCACGAGGTCGTGGGGGCCGCTTGCAACCTCAGGTCTCCCCCCGCTTGGGGGCAACCTCCACCGGAGGAAAAGGGCCTTTCCTTCTCCTCCTCCGGCCGATGTTGAGCAACAGTTTCTCTTTGGCAGACTCGAACCTGGAACCGTGTGGCAAAAGGGATTCTGCGGAGTGTAGTCCCCGCGTCGCGCCTGGGCGACCTCGGGGCGGGGATCGCAAGTTGAACGCAGAGGGGCGTGGCCACCGGTGCTTGCTGCGAGGGAAAGGGATGCCCAGCACGCCTGGCTGCCACCCCTCTGGGGAGCGAGATTTCAAATGGCAAGGGAGAAAAGGGTATGAAGAGGGAGCTGTAACTTTTCTTTTTTTTTTTTTTACAGCTTTGTTGGGATATATGTTCAGTAGCATAGAGTTCACCCACTTGAAGTGTCCAGTACAGTATTTTTTTTAGTATGTTCACTGAGTTGTGCAACCATCATGAGAGTGTTCACATTTAATTTCTGCACTGTTTAAAATTGTTGTTACAAACCCGTGTTATTTAATAAATACGATGGAGCCAGGTTGTAATATAAAACAGTGATTTTGTTGAAGTAATTAAAATAGGGTTGCCAGATAAAAATACAGGATGTTCATTTAACTGTGAATTTCAGATAAACAATAAATAACTTTCTAGTGCAACTATGTCCCAAATATTGCGTGGGACTTACACAAAAATGTATTGTTTATCTGACATTTAAATTTAACTGAGTATTCTATTTTTGTTTTTTGCTAAATCTGGCAACTTAAATGTTGCACGAACGCTGACCATATCTCCTAGCCATTTCACTTCTAAGAGTTTACCAGAGAGAAATAAAAACATATGTCCACACCAAACTTGTATATAAATGTTTATAGCAGCTTTATTTTTATTATTATTTTGAGATAAGATCTTACTCTATTGCCCAGGCTGGAGTGCAGTAGCATCATCATAGTTCACTGCAACCTCCCTCCAATTCCTGGGCTTCAGTGATCCTCCTGCCTCAGCTTCCTGAGTAGGTGAAACTACAGGCACACCACTACACCTGGCCAATTTTTCTATTTTGTGCAGAGAAGAGGGTCTCACTATGTTGCTTAGGCTGGTCTTGAACTCCTGGCCTCAAGGGATCCTCCCACCTCAGTCTCCCAAAGTGCTAGGATTACAGGTGTGAGCTACCATGCCTGGCCCATAGCAGCTTTATTGATAATAGCCAAAAAGTAGGAACAGCCTGTCAACGAGTTAATGGATGAACAAACTGTGGTACCCAAACATAAGAATACTACTCAGCAATTATGAGTTAACAAACTATTGATACATGCTAATAACATGCACGAATCTCAAAAACATTATGATAAGTGAAAGAAGCCAGACACAAAATATGAAGTTCCAGAACAGGCCGCATTAATCTGCAGTGACAGAAGGCAGACCAGGGGTTCCCATGGACCAAGGGTTGGGGAATTGCTTGTAAAGAGGCAAGAGAGAACTTTCTGGGGTGATGAAATGTCCTATATATTGAGTGTAGCAGTGTTTACACAGGTGTATACAGTTGTCAAAACTCCTTGAACCCCACTGGAAACAGGTGTGATTTACTGCATGTAAATTAATTATACCTCAACAACAGGGATTCCACAAAGAAAACACCAGCAAGCAAATAGGAGTGAATTGGTAGCATATGTTTAGAACTCCAGTCAGCATGTGCTTGGTACTGGATTTAACAATTAGCTGTGTTATTTAGTTTAATAAATTAGAATAAAATAAAGATATGTTTCCTTATTTCAGATTTAGTTGTATTTGTCCAGAGCCAATAGTTTTATAGCCTGGATCCCACTAAATTTATTTGACTGATTATCTGTTAAGGAAGCTTACTTTGCTCAATGAGAAATCTCCCTTCCTTCAACAGGTTATTTATAAATTGTCTTCTCTGGGCTGGGCTTTGTTCCAGATTGTGGTCAGATTTACTGGCAATTCGTGGGGCTGACTGCTGAGCAGCAGGGGAAAGGGGTGAGGTAGACATTAAACAAACAAACATTTAAATGTCATGAGCATAAAAGGCACAACATTACCTTAGAAGACTCTGGAATGTCTCCTTCATCCTCCTGCTCTCCAAAGAGAATTCTCTGGTTACCCAGCTCCTCACTTTTCTTGGCAGGCCCTGCCTTTCCATCTCCTGTCTTCATCTGGGGTGCTGGAAGCTGAGAGTTGCCATTATTCATGCCTCTCTTCCTAACAGAACCCTAACTTTCTTTGGGGCAGTCATGCCACGGCTCAGGGGCTGCCTTCCTTCCTGCTCTGCAGCCTCCCCTGCAGGCTGACGTAGAGCTGTCAGTTCTGTCAGGCAGGAGGCAAGAGGTGACTTCAGCAGGCAGTCTCAAGGAACTGAAGTATGCCCATTTTACCCTGTGTTCTTGCTCCCTCTTGCTGGAAGGTGGATGTTAAAAAGGGTCTGGAGCTTCAGCAGCTGTTTTGGATTATGAGGCATCCTTAAGGATGGATGTCATGTGCAAAGATCACACAGCAGAAGACAGAGGGAGCCTGGGTCTGTGGTGGCCAAGAGGCCACCATCGTTCCAGTTCCAGACCACTCACCTGTGGACCTCATGTATAGGAGAGAGAAAAAAGCACTGTTGCAGGAACTTCTGTTATTTTAGGTCTGTTATTATTATTATTATTATTTTTTTAGAGACAGGATCTCACTCTGTCACCCAGGCTGGAGCACAGTGGCATCATCACAGCTCACTGCAGCCTCAACCTCCTGGGCTCAAGCGATCCTCCTGCCTCAGCTTCCCGAGTCACTGGGATTACAGGTGCGCACCACCGTGCCTGACTATTTAAAAATTGTTTTTGTAGAGATGGGAGTCTTATTATGTTGCCCAGGTTGGTCTCGAACTCCTGGCCTCAAGCAATCCTCCCACCTTGGTCTCCCAAAGTGCTGAATTACAGGGATGAGCCACTGTGCCAGGCCAGGTCTCATATTATTAGGTGCAGCCAAACCTAACTGATGCAGATGGGTTCAGGTCTGCCTGTTTGGCTGGCAAGTCTTATACTGTAAATTGAAGTTCTTAATGGTGGGGAGTAGGTGAAGTGGGAGAAGCCAGAAGATGTACCCTGGAGACAGAGAACTACTAATAAGAGAGGAAAAGAACAGATCCAGGCCAGGGGTGGGTGGGATGGGAAGGGGTCAGGGCTGGGTGAGGAGAGGGGTGTTTGGTGGGGACTGGAAGGGGAAGTGTGGACAGGTTCAAGATGTAAGAAATACTGAAAACAAGAGAAGTGGGGCGAGAGGACTTTAGAAAGTGCTGCCCTCACCCAGGCCCCCTGCTCTGTGGTCCCCAACACCTGGGCAGAGGACTGGTACCGGTCCATGGTCTGTTAGGAACCAGGCCACACAGCAGGAGGTGAGCAGCAAGCGAGCCAGCGAAGCTTCATCTGTATTTACAGCCACTCCCCATTGCTCACATCACCGCCTGAGCTCTGCCTCCTGTCAGATCAGCGGTGATATTAGATTCTCATAGGAGCAAGAACCCTACTGTAAACTGTGCATGCGAGGGATCTAGGTTGTGCACTCCTTATGAGAATCTAATGCCTGATGATCTGAGGTGGAGCTGAGGTGGTGATGCTAGTGCTGGAAAGCAGCTGCAAATACAGATTATCATTAGCAGAGAGGTTTCACTGCACAATAAATGTAATGCACTTGAATCATCCCAAAACCATCCCCCCCAAACCCCCCATCTGTGGAAAAATTGTCTTCCATGAAACCAGTCCCTGGTGCCAAAAAGGTTGGGGACTGCTGCCCCTACGGGTGGAGTCCCACAGCAAACGGGGCTGCCCTCAGCCACAGCCACAATCTTGTCCTAGGTCCAGCTCAGAATCAGCCAGCATCCTGGTGGCATTTTCCAAAGTCACATCCTATTACTGAAGGCCAGTGTGGCCATGTCACTGATCCCCAGCCCCAGCAGCGAGTCCCATGCTTAGGAGAGAGGAACTTGGAGATTGGTCTGGGCAAGGACAGGAGGAGAGAGAAGGCCTGGGAGGGGCACACAGGGAGGCCAGCAAGGAGCAGAGAATTGTTGTAGGGAGGTGGTTTCTTTTTTACTTAGGTGAAAGTTTGTAAAAGAGTAAGTGTCTATACAAGGACTTGTACACAAATGTTTATAGCAGCTTTATTCATAAATGCCCCAAACTGGAAACAACCCAACGTCCACCAACAAATGAATGGATAAACAAATTGTAGTAAATCCATAAAATGGCACACTGCTAGCAATTTAAAAGATAGCAAACAGCTGACAGATGTAGCAATACGGATGACTTTCAAAACAATTATTCCCAGTGAAAGCAGCCAGGCAAAAAAGACTGTATGCAGCATGATTCCTTTTATATAGAAGTTCTAGAAAATGCAATATAATCTATAGTGACAGAAAGCAGATCAGTGGTTTCCTGGGGCTGGAGGGTCCTGAGGAAACTTTGGGGGCTGGAAATATCCTGGATGTTGAGTATGGTGGGGGTTTCATGGGTGTGTCCATCTGTCAAACTCATGAAACTGTACATATTACAATTTACTGCACGTAATTATATCTCAGTAAGGTTTGTTTAAGAAACAGAATACATGAGGGGAAAATTAATTTAAAAATAAACACTGTCGGTGGAGAATGTAAGTAGGGATAGAGAAAGACACTATTGTTTCTAAAGGACCCAGTGGAAATGTTTCTATTTGTTCTGAACAGGTGAAAATGGTTGAAGAACCATTGAACTAAGACCTCGGTTGTTATCTCAGAGCCTTGCCCAAGGTTCTGCCCAAGAACCTGCTCAAGAAGCAACAGATGAAACTGTACTCCTGTCTGTTCTGTAGCTCAGAATGGAGGGGGTTTGCTGACCTCCACTCCCCATACAATATCACCAAAAATATAAGAAATCATCCTTGTGTTTGGAAGAAATATGGAGCATATCTGTGGCAATGGTGGCCAAGTCAAGTTTAGTGGAACTAAGAGTGGGCACAGGTCAGGCTGGCCTCACCTTGCCTTCTTGCCTCTGACTTGGCCAACCTACCTGCGCTCATGGGACAGGCACTCAGCCGTCACCTGGCCAAGATAGCCCCTGTGCCCTGGCCTGCTCGAATCTGCAGTGCGGGAAGGGAGAGGCCCTTGTTTGTGAGTAAGCAAGCGTCCTACTCAGTAGCAGTGCAAAAATACACTCTCCCGTCTCCAAATCTTGGGGCTAGGGTCGCTTGGCAGCACTGTGACACATTCCTTTCCAACAGGCGCCTTTCCTAACTGACCAAATGTTTGGCCCTGAAGTCCATAAAGTGTGTTAAAAGTTTGTGAAGAAGAGAAGGAGGAAGAGAAGGAGGGGAAAAGAAAGAATTCTTCAAGAGATCCCAGAGTCGCTTTGAACTCAAGTTGGTTTCCTAGGACGCAACGGCCCGCGAGCCTGCCCTGTGGGGCCAGCTTGCATTCGGGTCACTTCAGTACAAACGCTGCAAGGGAAATAGTGAGTTGAGAGATTAGAACAGGGGACCAAATTTAGATTGAAGGTGACAGGATAACCCCTCTGAAGTGATATTTGAGCCTAAGGCTTGAAGGTTGAGGAGTTTGCTCAGTTGAGAGTGGGCGGAAGTGGGTCCTTGTGGGAAATGTCAAGAGAAAGACACGCAGGTGGAGCTCCGAGGAATTCCAGTCTCAGAGTGGGCAGGCAGGGCAGGAGGAGTTGGCAAAGGGATGCACACGTGACCCAAGCTGGGCCAGAGAGCATCTTCTCTAGAACTTTTGCTGGATCTAGTCTCTTTTCTCTGGAACTGCTACCTGTTAAAAATGATGAAGGCCACGAACTGTTGGTGGCCATATGTGCCACCACCAGCCTGCTCAAGAAGAAAGCAACCCAGCAGTAGCAACGGAGAGGGAGAGAAAGAGAGAAAGAAGAGATAGTCCTGCCTCTGTATCCGACTGTGCCCAAATCTACGTCAGCCTTGGATTTTACAGTCACACGACTGGTAAATATCATCCCTGCCCCAGAATTTTTTCTGTGATAAAGCTAATTTGAGCTGCGTTTCTTCACTTGCAACTTAAAGAGTTCTAACTAACATGGAGTGGTCAGCTGTGTAGAATACTGCTCAGAGGTCAAGTGACATGAGGCATAACTAGCGTACGCTGGCCTGTGGGTAACTGCAGATATTTGTTGTTCCTCTAGCGGCCCATCCTCTATCTCTACTTCTTTTTTTAATAGAACCTGGATTTCTCTCTGGAGCCTCCATTTTCTCCCATGCTCAGCCCTATGGGCAGGGCCTCACCCTCTGCCCAGGCCCAAGCCACTCAGTGCGTCACGGTCCCCTGGCCACAAGACTGATCCGGGATGGGCACGTGGCCCGAAGCAGAGCCTGGGAGAGGCAGTGGGACTGTGCTGGGCCTCCCGGGAGAGAGACTCCTCCTTCACTGGCTCTCTGAGAAGATGTCGGGTCTGGTGCTGCTGCAGGAATGTTGTCAGCCTAAAAAGGGAGCCAGAAAAGAGGCCTCACTGGTCCTGAGATCTCAGCGGGGACAGTGTCAGTGGACCGAGGGTGGGAGACAAATTGGAATTGGTGGAAGAGAGGCGAGAGCAGGCGAGGGAGGAGCACAGCCAAGTGCGACCCACATTTAGAGAAGCGCATCTCTTAAAGGGAGGAGAGAGCTAGGGCGGGGGCTTCGGAAGATCAGGCGAGGGCATCTGGCCTTTGTGTCCCCCCCTCAAGCCTCGGCAGGGAGATGCCACAGCCTGTGTGAACATTTGTGGGAGACTCGGGGAAGAGGGAGACCAGAGGATGCAGGAGGTGGGGAGGTAACTGTGGCTGTCACCAGCATATGTGGAGGGCTGGCCTTGGGGCACAGGTGACAGCAACCAGTGTCCTCTCTGATGCCTCATGTTTCCTCTGTGAAGCAGGAGGTGGGGCTGCTCCTCGGGTGGCAGACAGATCGGAAGACGATGGCAGAGGTGTGGGCTGGCTGTTCTGGGAACAGGTGCCGGGCCCACTGGAGGTGCTATGTGGCCTGCCAGGCAACGTCACTGAGGCACAGGTGGCGACTTCACGGGGCAGATGTCTTCAGCAGAACTCCACCCTAGGTGTGCTGGGCAGAGGAGACAGCCGCTGGGGTTGCAGGTCAGGCAAGTGCTTAGAGGAAGAGAGGATGGAGGAGTCGAAGTTAACACGTTTTTAAAAGAACGATTGCAGTGATGGGCCGTGGATCTAAGCTAGATAAAGAAATGTGCAAGGCCAGGAGGTGGCAACGTCATCTGGGAATCGTTCTCTCTTCCTCTGTTGAGTGTTCTCTCCCTGGTGCAGCTGTTACCCATTCTGGTCTCAGGTTTGGCTTGTTAAAAGCTGCTTGGCCAGTTAGAGAGCTGGAGTTGTCTTTTAGAGTCATCTCTCTCCACATGTCCCCATCAGTAAGCTGCCTAAGGTGGAACTTTCTGCCAATAAAGTTTTTTTTTTCTTTCTGTTTTGCCAAGATTCATCTCTTTGGCCAATGACAGGCTTGTACTATCAAACATTATAAACACTGGTCTGCAGAGCAGATCGATGCCTGATGTCATCTTTAGAACAGCTGGAAATCCTGTCTCTCAGGGTCTTTCCTCTGGTTTTGATGGGAAAAAAGCCCAGAAGACCCAAAGCAATGTCCATGAGTGCTGGTCCAAGAAGCTCCCTGCAAGGGATTTATGGAAACACTGCTGATCAAGCCCCCAATCCCAATGGCTTTTATTGCTACATATATTCAATGACAACAAATTCATTACCTACTCTCTTTTGAAATGTGAATGGATTATTTCTTCTGTTTTCAGGACCTACACTGTGGGGAGGATGGGGGCAAGGAGAAATTTAACAAAATGTATTAAAATTAAAAATGTTGGGCCAGGTGCAGTGGCTCAGGCCTGTAATCCCAGCACTTTGGGAGGCCGAGGTAGGAGGATTGCTTGAGGCCAGGAGTTCAAGACCAGTTTGAGCAACATGGCGATATCCCATCTCTACAAAACAAATGACAAAATTTAGCCAGGTATGGTGGCACACACCTGTAGTCCCAGCTACTTGGGAGGCTGAGGCAGGAGGATCCCTTGAGCCCAGGAGTTTAAGGCTGCAGTGAGCTATGATCTTGCAACTGCACTCAGGCCTGGGGAACAGAGCAAGATCCTGTCTCCAAAAAAAAAAGTACATACTTTTCAACTCAGCATTTTCACTTACGAAATACTCCCACAATGGTGCAAAGATATATGTTCTAGATAGTTCCTATTGAAGCATTGTTGGCCCACAACTAGAGGAAGGATTAAATCAATTAAGCAACAGACACACAATGGAATACTACATGGCCTTTAAAAATAGTGAGGTAAATCTATATGTGCTGTGCTGACATGGAAAGTTCTTCAAGATAGTGTGTCCAGTAACAAGATGCAAAATAGTATGATAACACCGATAATGATAACACTTATTAGAACGTGTATAAAGAATAAACATAGAAGAAATGCACACAAAAGTGTTAAAGATACTGTTATTGGGAAGGTAGAAGAATATCATTGCCATTTTATGTATTTCTATGTGATTTGAAGTCTTGTAGTAAACAAGTATTATTTTTGTTCCATATCCATAGAATTATTGATCATAATTTCTCTGCTAAGCACTTAACATTCATTTTTTCATTTAATCTTCACAAAATCACTAGGTGGCAGATATTACATATTCTACAGATAAGAGGCTTAAAAAAGTTAACCTGCCTAATTTCACCCAACTGGTAAAGCTTCTTTATCTAAAGAGTTGAAGAGTTTTTCAAACTCTATGCAAAGTTAATGTAATCTTCGCAGGCTCATCTTATCTCTACGTGGAAGCTCACTTATGGCTACTTTGGCTATTTCTTCTTCCCATTAAGATTTCACTTCCCTTTCAAAACTACTAAAATTCGTTTCCTCGGAAGTTACCACAGGCTGTGGTCCCTCATGACTCCATCAACTCTGCCCTGTAGCATTTCCATGTAGTCCTTTCACTGCCTTTGCTCATGTGTTGCCATTTGAACTTGTATATGATGTTTCTATTCTTGTTCATCTCCATCTTGGATTACGAGCAGCTACAGGGGCTTGACACTTTGTTTGGAACTTCCCATAATCCTTCAGGGCCTGTTTCCAAACCTGCTGGGTAGGTGTTTTTTGTTTTTTTTTAATGTTTTAAAATTTTTATTTCTTATGGGTACATAATGGTTGTATATCTTTATAGGGTGCTTGTGATGTTTTGATACAGGCATACAATGTGAATTAATCAAATCAGGATAATTGTGGTATCCAACACCTCAGGCATTTAACATTTCTTTGTGTTAGGAACATTCCAGTTCCACTCTTTTAGTTATTTTAAAGTATATCCTAACTTATTGTTGATTATAGTCACTTTGTTGTGCTATCAAATATTGTTCATTCTAACTATCTAACTATATTTTTGTACCCATTAACCATCCCCACTTTATCACCCCCTCTTCTCCCACTCCCTGCTACCCTTCCCAGCTTTTGGTAACCATCATTCTACTCTCTGTCTCCATGAAATCAATTGTTAATATTTAGCTCCCACATGTGAGTGAGAACATGTGAGATTTGTCTTTCTGTGCTTGGCTTATTTTACTTAACATAATGTTCTGCAGTTCCATCCATGTTACTGCAAAAGGCAGAATTTCATTCTTTTTTGTGGCTATATATTATTCCATTGTGTATATATACCACAATTTCTTTATCCATTCATTTGTTGATGAACATTTAGGTTGATTCCATGTCTTGGCTATTGTGCATAGTGCTGCAATAAACATGGGAGTGCAGGTATCTTTTCAATATATTGAATTCTCCTCCTTTGGCTATATACCCAGCAGTGGGATTGCTGGGCCATATGGTAGTTCTACTTTTAGTTTTTTGAGGAACCTCCATACTTTCTCCATAGTGGTTGCACTAATGTACATTCCCACCAACAGTGTGTGAGGGTTCCCCTTTCTCCACTTCCTCACCAGCATTCATTATTGCCTGTCTTTTTGATAAAAGCCATTTTAACTGGGGTGAGATGATATCTCAGTGTAGTTTTTGATTTGCATTTCTCTGATGACTAATGATGTTGAGCATTTTTTCATATAACTGTTCGCCACTTGTGTGTCTTCTTTTGAGAAATATCTGTTCAGACCCTTTGCCCATTTTTAAATCAGATTATTTGATTTTTTCCTATTGAGTTGTTGGAGCTTCTTGTATATTCTAGTTATTAATCTCTTGTCAGATGGGTAGTTTGCAAATATTTTCTCCCATTCTGTGTGTTGTGTCTGGGTTGGTGTTTAGCAGGACTGAATCCCCAGTGTAGCATTTGCATTTGATGGGCCCTTAATCTTGATGAGTGACAATCCAATGAATCAAGCAACCTTCTCTTATACAGGACTATATGTTGGCTTTCCTGAGTCACATAAATGTCTCTGAGCTGAGCAGCTTCTGAAATTATAGATAATTCAAGTAAGGTAGTCTCCCTTTTTTTTTGGAGAGGGGAGATGTGAGTCAGAGGAGTCACAAATGGATTCAAATATGTTTCCAAATGGAAAAGGCTTGACAACTGTTGTGTCATAAGATACTTCAGTAGTGGCAGAGAATTCCTCGATTCCTTTGCTTCAGTGCTGCCAGGACTAAGTGCTCCTTACATGACAAATGACCAGGGAAACAAGACTAGACTTCCAGCTAGTTGATGGCATGTGGTTGAGAAAAGAGCCTCAAGGTAACTACTTAATATATTGAGTCTAGATTATCTTCCTTGTCTTGTGTAATTAGAGAAACAAATGCAAACACTTACACAAACTAACGAATCAAATATTTTCATTTTGCTCCACAAATATTTGAATGCATACCTTTAACATTTCATTAGTCTGATAGGAAAATTACATTTTCGACATCTACAGTCAGTTCTCTAGAGTAGTTTTATTCCTGTGCTTCAGTATTTGGACAACAAGCTTCATCAGTGTGGCATGTTTAATCCAACAGACTTGGGTACAATTTGGCAAACCAGCTGATTCACAGTAGCTGAAAGCTACTTGATAATACACAATTTATGGTGGGAAAAGAAGGCATTCCTTTTTTTTCCTACATTAAATATTTAGAAGTTTGTAAATTTATTTCAAGCATATGGAAAAGTATAGAAAATAATATAAAGTATAACTATGTACCCATTGTCAAATTTTACCTTTGTCATATTAAGCTTAGAGTTTTTTTTAAAAGTCACATATAAAGCCCCCTGTATATGGCCCTTAGATCCCGTTCCTTTTTTCCTTCCCTAGGTAAATGCTATTGTGAATTCGGTGCTTATTATTCCCATGTTAATGTATCCATAAATAATACTATAATATTGTTTTGCACTTTTGTACTTTAAATGGTTTATCATACATATCATTCTGCACATGCCCTTTTTGGTGGTTGTTTATACATGTAATTAGAGTTTTACAGATATGTCCCATTATACCGATGTTTACTTGTTATTCTGTGGATGGGCTTCTGGTTGTTTCTGTGTTTTGCTACCACAAACAACACTATATACATTTTTGTACATGTCTCCTTGTTCGCACATGCACTGGTTTCTCATATGTTCGTGTGTGTGCAAATCATCTGGTGGGTTGTGTTAAAATGCAGACTCTGATTCAGTAAGTTTGGAGAGGAACCTGACATTCTACATTGGTATTGAGTTCTCAGGTGGTGTTGATGCTGCTGGTCCTACACTTTGAGGAAGGGTCTTGCATAGGAGTGGAACTGCCAGGTCATAGAGGTTGTGCACCTTTAATGTTATTAGATAGTGCCAAATGGCTCTCTGAAGTACTTGCACCAATCCACACTTAAATCAACAATGCGCTAGAGTTTCTACAAAACTAAATTTTCATCAACACTTGTTATTGACAGACTTCAATTTTTGCCAAGTTGATGAGCATGAAGTAGTATCTCATTACTTTAATTTGCCCTTCATGAGTATTAATGAGGTTGGATATTTTGAGTCTTTTCTGTAATCATTTTTAACATAAACTAATGTTTGGGGGAAACAAAATGTCTTCATTAATCTGTTTCAGAGTTTAAAACATCCTTCTTAAAATATTTTCCCACTTTTTGAAGGGTTTCAATTGTTCCTTTTTTAAAGTGGTAGAGACAAAAGTGGAAAGGCAGAATCGAAAGAACGGGGCTGGAAGGGAGTGAGGAGAAGCAGCTACTGTCAATCCAGCTATAAGAATGTCTTAGTCTTATTTATGGAATCTTCCCTGGCTAAGAGAAAAGCAATTGGAAGCTTAGGAAGGGAAGGAGGGAGACAGGAAGGAAGGGTAAGAGGTCTGTATCTTCTGAGTACTTTGTTTATTTTGAGTCTTAGGACAATGAAGACTTTCACTTAATTGTCCTGCTAAAATTAAGCCATCTGAAGATGTTATGTTCCATCCTGAAAATTATACCTATATGAGGAAAAATGGGGTCACAAAAGTAATGCATGTGTTTTGTAGAAAATACTGATAAGAAAAAAGAAAAAAAAAGTACTCATAATGTGGTATTTAGTATAGCATGGTGGTTAAAAGCATGGGCCTCTAAGTCTAGTGTTTGAATTCCAATTCAATCATTTGCTAGTTGAGTGATCTTGGATAGGTCATTTCACATCTCTAAATCTTGGTCTTCTTATTTAGAAAATGAGGATCATGATCATGGCACCTAGATCATAAGGTTGTGATGATGAAATTAGCTAATAGATGTAAAGTGCTTAGGACATTGTTTGGTACATAGCAAAAGCTCACTAAAACTTGAGCTACTATTGTTAACTTTTAGGCTTTTCCCTCACTATGAATATACACTTTCTCTCCAAATTGGATCACATTGTAAAACCTGCTATTTTATAGCAAGCTTTTGCCCACTGACTATAGAATGAAAAGTTTTCCAAGTTATTCTCTTTTAGGTCATTTAGAAAGGCTGTGTAGTATTCCAATATATGAATCCTCCACAATTAACTCATTGTTTGATGCTTCAAGTTGAATTATTTTACTCTTGTGAATAATACTCTGTAGCTAAATCATTTTATACCTTTTAAATAGTTTTCCTTAATATCAGCTCACTCTCTTCCATTCTAATTCACTCTCAGCTGTCACACTTCTCTTCTGATCTGTGATTAGAGCAAATTAAATCAGTTTATTTGGAATAAAACCTTATCTGCAATTCTGTCACTTGCTCTAGGCTCTAGGCAAAAGGGACAGCTATTGTTTGCAACAGCTGTGAAGGGAGGCTGTTTGTGCTTAGAGTTTGCCTTTCAGTTCGTCCAGCTCTCCTAGAATTGGTTCTTGCTTCACTGGATAAACCCAGGAGATGGTGGCACATGCTCTTACCGTGGTTGCCTTTTCCCTTCCCTCTCTCAGGATCTGAAAACTCAATCTGCCTGACCACCACCACATTGTTACCTGTTTCTGATCTTTTGAAGCCCTGCTGCCCCTTAGCCCAAGTCTGGGAGTTACTGGTCTTCTTGACTCTTGACACCAGTATGCTGGATTCTACGTTGTAGGCCTCTCTGCTTTGGTTGCTCACTTTTAAGTAATCCATAGCACTTACTTGTGCCTTTTGACAACTTTGGATGCCATTAAATTCACTGCATTTGTGTGCGTGCATAAGCACAGAAAACAGACTTTAACAATTCAGATGCCCAAATCACACATTACTAAGTAGCGTAAATACAGCTGGATAGGCTCCTGTATCCCAGACTTGCCTGAAGGATCACAAAGAATACATGTTAATGCATCCCCAAGCCCATCCCAATGGATAGGCTGTGAAATTTGGAATTATTATCAGGATATGTTATTTTTAACAAGCACCCCAGTGATTCTTATAATCAGCACATTTGGGAATAGTGGGCTCTCAACCTGCATCTTCTGAGAGCTTTGAGGACACTGTGAAGTTTGATTGCAACCTAAGGGAGTCTATAACCAATCTATAGGTAGTGTAAGGCTCATCCCATGGGGGCAGGAAAATTCTAGGATTCCATAGCTGAAATATTGTTAAGCCTTCAGAGCTTGAGACCAAAGAAAGAACTTGTGGTCTACTTACCATTTCTACACAAATGATGGTTTCAAACATATACTCCCTGGGTATGGATTTTGTCCCAAATGTTCCAAAACTGTTAGCTGGAGTTATAATTCCTCAAAAAGTATATTGGAGAATTTGGATCCTTTGAGGACTGAATCCTTTACACATATGCTAAAATCATTTAGCGTGCATATATTTTCATTAGGTAAGGTTTCACTCACTTAAAAAAATCAGCTCAATACCAGACCCATGTTAGGTAATTGCTGTGGCAGTGCTAGCTGTGTAATTTTTGAGGCCTAAGAAAGCACAGAACTCTGACATACCTACTTCAGCTCACGAGGCCTTTGGTTTCTTGGATCATCCACACATAGGGACAAGGACACAGGGAAATCCTCAGCTGAGGACACAGGGAAATCCAAACATGCCTGAGAATTCTAACAGACCTAGAAACAGAAGCTGGTAAATCCTGACCCTATACACTATTAATTTACATGAGATCACAATTCCTATTCCTTACAGTTCATTCAATTGATAGACTAATGTGAGGATTAAACAGAATTATATTAAAATTAGGACAAGATAAAAATTAGCCTAAGATTGTTGAAGAAAACTCAAATGGTGGTCCATGAGCCTAGCAAATTTGAGAGGGAACAAAATTTTGAGGGGAAAATGCCTCTTAGGTCCTAAAAATTAAAGCTTCTTATCCTTTAGATTAAAAACTGGTATTTATTATCCTTAAGAATCTTTAACATAAAGGAAAGTCATACTACTGATGTTTATTCTATAAGTAGGCTAAATATTTGAGTATTTTTCCCTAATAGTTCCAGAAATTATCTCTTTCCTAAAAAAAAAAATGTTTAAAGGTAAAACTTTAAAGGATGAGACAGTGACATGGTGTAGAATGAGAAAAGTACTTTATTCAGTGCACAAGTTTTTCAGTTCCATTCATAATTACAGTACAAAAAAATTCCCTTGCTTGCTGAGTCTTTGTTACATTTTACTTAAATAAGCTTAAGAAAAAAATGTTAAAATTTAAAACTCCTAAAGTTATTACTGAAAGCTTATATTCCTTATGAATATATACATGCATATGTGTATACATATATGTGTGTGTATATATATGCTCTTTTATATGAACCACTCAAAACAATTTTAAAGCCATTCTTTTTTGTATTTAAAATTGTCCTTTTAAATATTTAGAAGCTCCACAGGTGGTGGCTTTAATGGAATTTTTCCCAGAGTAAATTTTTTGGATTGAAATTGTTCCAGTTCTTCCACTGTTAGTTTATCCTTGGGTGTGAGTAATACATTATCTGCTGCAATGATGCTGTCTGATAGAGAGGTGGATATGCTGCTATTTCCAAAGGTGTCATTAGATGGCTTCGAAAAAGCAGTGTAAGAATGTGAGCCTGGACTACCAAAACCAGCCGCAGAACTGACACTTCCAAAGGCTGGGGCCACTGGAGCTGTGACAGGGCCTGCTGCCAGGGAAGTTGGAAATCCTGAAAATCCAGGTGATCCCAAACTGGAAGTTGCAGGGCTTTTAAATGAAAATGAAGCGGCAGATGTGATTTCAGGTTTCCCAAATCCAAAAGCTGGAGTAGAAGTAGAGATGACAGAACTGGCAGAAGTTACAGCTCCAAATGCTGGAGGACTTCCGAACACAGGAGGGCTTCCAGAAGGGGCAGTGACAAATCCAGACTTTGTTTTAAAACTAAAATTCTGAGCATTATCACTGCTGCTGCTATTAACCGGAAAACCTACAAAAAACAAAACAAAAATAATTACAGTCAGAAAATGTAGCCATATTACCCCTCCATCTCTGCCATGTTTAGATGTTTAGAAGCTTATTAGGAGGAAGGGAAGTAAAAATGATAGGCTAGAACAAAGCCACTAAACCGTATCGTCCTGTCCTTTCTGCTACCAACCCCGTTTACACTGTGATTACCTTCACCCAAGGAGAAACCTCAAGGACTAGGGAGTGGACTTTCACTTTTGGTTTGCCACCCATCTCACCAGAGCTGACACTTAAGGACAATGCTATGCTGCTATACACAGTCACAAGAAAGTTCTCAAAGGTGATGCTATCAAAGTATTCCTGTGAAACTCTTGAAAAAGCATTCCTAGAATGTACTTGTTAAGCCTGAGCCATAGGGTCTTTCAAAGAACACGGTCATTCTGGCCTCTCTTCACAAATGCTTGATGAGCTAAATTCTTCGAGGCTCCATAATGGAAGGTGGTAGAATTTATAAAGGTGATTTAAAATGGTGATTCAGACTTTGTAATTTGAAACCTATAAAATTCTATTTTTATCACTTACCTGGTGACCCAAATGTTGTTGCTTGCCTACTACCAAATCCAAATGTAGGTGCTGCTTGATTTACTCCATCCTTTACATCAGAGAGCTTTAAAAAAGTGTGCAAATAATAAAGTGCTTGATAAATAATTCTGAAGTACCTTTTCTATATATTTTACAGCTAAATTCAATTTTTAAAATGTGCATATAAAAATGTGAAGTTAAATGTTTAACATGGAAAATGCCCATAATATGATGATGAAAAGGGTAGGATATAATACTGTATAAGCAGTATAATCTCAACTAATAATAATATGAATATGCAGAGAAAAAAATGGACATCAATAAGTTTATAGTGATTGTCTCTGGCTGATGAATTATGGGTGATTTAAATTTTATATATGATTTTTTATACTTTCTAAATTTCTACAATGAACACATGATAATCAGAAAAATATTTTTTAATAATACTTTTTTTAGTACCTATTATTATAAGGTTGGATCTGCATTTATCAAGAAATCTAGATATTAGGTATAAGGGACCTTTATGGCATACCTAGTCTACTGTAATGCTTGAACTGAAGTAGATTCACAATTACATTAATGGCTTACCACTAAAATCCATTAAACATTTCCTATTTCCTATTTCCTGAAAGGACTTTATGCTCTTGCTAAAGTATATCCTAAAACATATTATATATATTTTAAAATATATAGAGAGCAGTATTCCCTACTCTAAATGTCTTTCACCTCTGCTTACTGAAATAAATCTTAGTCTCCCTTTTAAGAAAATTTTCACTTATTCCTTCCCTCCAAGAAGCCTTTCCAAATCAACCCAAGCAGATACAAATGATTTCTTTCATTTGGAAGTCCCAATAGCATTTTTTAAAGAAACAATTTTTTTTGAGGTATTGTTTACATACAATAAAATGCACCCATTTTATGTATATATTTCAGTGAGTTTTGACAAACTTATAACCACCACAATCAAGATTCAGAACATTTCTATCACCCCTAGAAGTTTTCCTGTGCCCCTTTCCAGTCAACCCCTCTTAACTCCTGGTCCCTGCCAACCACTTATCTACTTTCTGTCACTATAGACGACACCTGTATTTTCCAGAGTTTCATATAAATGGAATCATATAGTGTACTTTCTTTTTTTTTGTCTGGCTTCTCTCTTCAGTGTAATATTCATTAATAGGTAAGTGGATAAACAAACTATATTATATGCATTCAATGGATTACTATTCAGCATAAAGAAGGCATGAACTACTGAAACATGCTAAGACAGCTGTGGGTGGGCTGTCCCAGATCCTTACCTATGGAGGGGATATAGGAAGTTAGCAAAGAGCAGGGAACTTCCAGCCCTGAGGGAAGTTCCACTGTTCTTTGGACTCAGTTATCCCTTCTCTATCAGCTGTCATCAATGGCCACCTTTCACACAGGGACCAAATAATTCCAAGTCCCACTAATCTCAAATAGCATTACAATTGAAAGGTGAAAAAAGTTAGCTTGCATAAGAGCCTGATCGTTTAGGAAGCACATATTTAAGAAACAGGCTAGGTATTGGGACTGTCAGTCATTCACTAAGTTTAGGCAGATACTACTCTCATATCCTTTTTAGAGAGTAGAAAAAAACTGCCTGAGAAACTGGAAATATTAAAATTCTAAATGCAATTATCTTATTTTAAAATAAGGTTCTTAGGAACTTTTTATAGAGATAGAAAAATCATAACTTTATTGACAGAGATAACAAATATGCTACAGTCAGGACCATGTATCTTTGGAGACAAGTGGGTATATATCTTCTAAAGGCATTTTTGTATAAGACAAGGGACATATGGTAAGTGTCCTTCAGTCACAAAAGCATATATTAGTCTGAATGTGCATTCATATAATTTTTCAAAGTGATTTCTTTTTAAACACAGATAGCCTTAAATACTTGAATTTATGTAGTATTTTCCAATTTTTAAAACTAGTACTACCAAAGTTAAAAACTTTACCCTAAAAATAGTTTTTAAAAAGCATAATTATCTCTGCCTTTCTGATGGAGAAACAGAGAGAAAACAATTTCAGAACCTTGATTCTAAATGATGGTATCTTGGGAATGTGTGTATCATAATTCTTGACAGAGAATTTTTGCTTTGGTTTCCAAATCCAAAGTGAACTATCCTCTGCAAAAAAGCAACAGATAAGAAAATTCTCCAATACTCACCAAAGCTACTTTAGTTGATATATTTAGACTTTTCAGTTCATTTACTCTGTTCCTCCATTGATTTATTAACTGTTGGACTGAATTTAGCTGAAAAGAGAAGACAGAAAGAATGACTCAATATTGTATGTTTCATTTCTTCAATAACAACTTCATGCATTTATTTGCCAGAATCACAAAAAGTTTATATAAGTTTTAGGGCCCATAATTTTGCATTGATCTGCTTCTATTTGCCAAAGACATTCCATTTCTAGTCCCTTATCCCTGTTCTTTAACTCCTTGTATCACCTGGTTAATAATCACAAGTACCTGGCAGCAAAGTTAGTTATATGTGGATGGAAGGTGAACATGTGTACTAATTGAAATGCATGATCATGACTGTAAACAACAGAAAAATATAGAGTTTACATTGTTTCCTTCAGGTATCTAACTTATTCTAGTCCAGATTTTTAATTTTTTTGTTATTTGATATGTGACAATGTTAATCTGTATGACAGACTGCATCCTATTTAACTTTGTTTTTCTGAAGTTCATTCATCATGGGATCTGCATCTAACAGACACTCAATAAAAGTCTATCAAATGATGAAAGGGTTTGATTTCTGGGACTGATTGCTGGGTAATTTGTAATAAAAATAATGATATTCCTAATTACTAAAGTCAAAATATATTATCATCATTTTAGATATGCAATTTCAAAGAAAGTAATTAGAAAATAAAAGTAGCCTTGTTCTGAAAAAAAATTATAGACCTCATCAACTTTGCCAAAATACAAGCAAGCCACAACAAACAAAGAAAATAGTAATTAACAGCTAATCTGTTATTGAGGTAGATGAATAGGAAACAAACTTACATAACTCTGTAAGTTATTGCTGGTTAAGAAGTTATGGTATTCAAGCCTCAACTCCTCTGGTGAAATGTCTGTAAAACCTGAAGTGAGGAATCAATTGGAATCTTTAAAATAAATGCCAATAATTATGACAGTAAAATTAGAGGCACTAACAAGAAAATATCTAATGTTTAGAAAATTTTCATAATCATAAGGAAAAAATTCAAAGCCTACACTCTATTTAATGTTTAATGAAGTATAAAATTAGGATAAAATATAGTTGGTTTGATCTTTGAATGGGAAAGAATTTTCTAAAGATAAGTGGAACAGAAGGAATAATAGAAAAAGATTTGACTACAATTTACATTCGAGCTTCTAAAAAAAAATTATCAAAAACTACAATAAGCAAAATTAAAAGGCAAAACGGTAAACTAGGAAAACCATAATTGCAACATATATAACAGGAAAAGAACTAACACCCTTAATGTATAAATAGCTCTTACAAATCAATAAGAAAAATTAGTTAATATGGGCAAAGATAATGAACAGGCAATTCACAAAAAAATTCAAATAGCCAATAAATAAATGGAATGAAAGAAAGTTAAATTTAAAAATCTAACTTAAAATAGAGATAAAATGCTTTACTTATTGGACGGCAAAAATTAAAAATAGATGATATTTAATGTTATTCAGAATGTGGTGAAATGGATCTTCTCCTTAATTGCTGTTAAGGGAATTAAAAAGGTACAACTTTTCTGGGGGGAAAACTGTCAATAAGCATCACAAGCCTGAAAAATGTTCACCCACTCTGGATTGTAATACAATTCCCAGGATTTAACCTCAGGAAATAAATTATATATGTAAACAAGGGGTGTTATGTATAAGGATGTTCATTCTGGTACGTTTAGTGATAAAAGACAAACTGAAAACAAAAAAGTAGAATACAAAACTAGATTATGATCCTAATTATATATATAAAAACAAGAAATATGGTTGTGTGTGTATATATTTTCAAAGAAATATATTAAAATGTTACAGTTTTTATTTCTGTGACATCAGGTGTGTTCAATTTTATTTCTATATTTCTGTACTTTCCACGTTTTCTATAGCAATAGCCGTAACTTTTATAATTGGGAAAACTTATTGAGAAAGGAAAAAAAATGTTCAGGATATTCTCTACAAAGAATTCCTTATAACCCAGATATCATTAACTCCAAGGATATCTACCTCAGAATAAAGAAAAGACTAAATGTTCAAGTCGGAACCCTGGATTCCTTCTAATGACTTGTCTTCTCCATCTTTATTAACTCCTCAGGCCAAAAAAACCTAGGGATCATTTTGGATTTCTCTCTTTCCCTATATCAGCATCCTGCCAGTTCTAGCTCTAATCAGCTCCAATACAGAACCCCAAATTTGACCAATTTTTTCTCTACCATTCATAACTCTAATCCAATCATCAGCAGCAGTGTCTCCTAACTTGTCTTCCTACCCCTACTTTTGCCCCTGCTCCCAACAGACCATTTTTTTTCCACATAGCAGCCTGAGTAAGCTTTTTCTCATTTTCTTTCTTTTCTTTTTTTTTTTTGGAGACAGGGTCTCCCTCTGTCACCTGGGCTAGAGTGCAGTGGCGTCATCATAGCTCCCTGCAACCTCAAACTCCTGGGCTCAAGCGATCCTCCTGCCTCAGCCTCCCGAGTAGCTGGGACTACAGGCACACCACCACCATGCCTGGCTAGTTTTTCTATTTTTTGTAGAGACGGGATCTCGCTCTTGCTCAGGCTGATCTCGAACTCCTGGCCTTAAGAGATCCTACTGCCTGGGCCACCCAAAGTGCTAGGATTACAGGTGTGAGCCACCGTGCTCAGCCTGGGTAAGCTTTTTCTTATCCTATCATATTCCTCTTCTGCTTAATGCTCTTCATGGCTGCCCACTCACTGCCCAGTGCAATTAGGCCCAACATGATCTGACCCCTGGATCTCTTTGGCCTTACGTCATGTTACTCTTTCCCTTGTTTACTCTCCTCCAGTGATTCAGGCCTCACTAGTCTTCAAACACTGCCAACCTTGTTCCCCCTTCAGGTACTCTGCACTAGGTATTCCTACTGCCAGGAATGTTTTCCCCAAATCTTCCCATAACTGATGCCTTCTTTTCATTCAGGACACAAATCCAATACTGCCTCCTAGCAATGGATAACTACTCTATCTAAAGAAACATTGTCCCCCTAGTTACTTTCTATACCTTCCAGCCGTGCTCTACCAGCGTTCCTCATCTGAACCACAGAACACAGAAAATGATTTGAGTGACTATTTTCTCAATTCTTGCAAGAGTGGTACAAAAGTAGTATCATTCTAGCTGTACAGAAAAAGTTAATTCATTATATTAATATATAATGGATGCCTAAAGACAGCAGCACTCAAACTTTTTGGTCTCAGGACCGATTTACATTCTTCAAAATCATTAAGGACTCCAAGGAGCTTTTGTTTACATAGGTTACATATATTGATAATTATCACATTCAAAATGAAAACTGAGAAATTTAGAATTTATTAACTCATTAAAAAATAAGAAACTAATTATATATTTACATAAACAAAGAAACTATTTTACAAAACAAAAAACAAAAATTTAGTGAGATGAATAGCATTGTTTTGTTTGTAAATCTCATTACTATTTGGCTTAATAGAACACTTGGATTTTTATACATGCTTCTGCATTCATTCTGTTGCAATATGTTGTTCTGGTTGAAGTCTATGAAGAAAACCTGTACTCACAGAGATATGGAGTTGGAAAAGGAAGACTTCAATGACCTTTTGAAGTAACTGTGGACATTCTTCTTTGATACTACACCAAAACTTGACAAGTGATAGTTTTTTAAAGGTTAGCTATAATGTAGCCTCAAGCCATATAAATGAACTTTTTGTACTAGTATATTAAAATCCACTGGTTTATCATGCATGTAGAATAGATTTTCAACCATGTATAATTTTGTAACATCACACATTGGTCATTTGGAAAATACTGGTTCACTGAGTTATGCAGAACTTCCAAATGTTGGCACATGTCATTATACAATATCAAAAAATTCACATTTGTTAATGTTGCCAACCATCTCATCGAGAAGCCATCATGCTCATGGTGATATAAAAAGAGTTTTACATGATTCTAATTTTTGCTTGAAAGCATGAATTTTGTCATTGGCAATAAATAACGTCAGCTGTTTTCTTTGAAGCGACAGGCTCTCTTCATTTTTTAGAAAATGTCTGCCAAATACCTAAGTCTGAATAATCATAGTTGTCATTCTTTCAAATAAAAATTGTCTTTGAAAAAAGTGGCTAGATTGGCTCAGCTCACAACACAATCACACAAGTGCTTTCCCTCAGCATAACCATCATGCTTGAGCATGGGCAAGAAGCACTTTATGTGTGCTTTTCATTTTGTCACAAAGAATAATAAAAAGATGTGTACTCAGGGTCAAGGTTTAACAAAATTAATAACTTTTACCTCTTCATCAAGGACATCAAATTAAAATGTCATTAAAAATTTTTTAGTGTGACTACTATAGTCTACTAGTATATCTGTTGCCTCTGCCTTGATTCATGCTAAGACATAAGCAGTTTTACTCATCAAGGCTTTTGCACCAACAGTGCAAATGTCAATAGTGAAAATGGCAATTAATGTTTTAGTATTAATTATAAAAATATTTTTGAACCTGTGCCACCCCTAAAAGGGTCTCAGGTATAAAGCTGTCAGATTTAGCAAATAAAAATACAGATGTCCAGTTGAATCTGAATTTCAAACACACAACAAATATATTTTTAGTATTAATGTGTCACAAATATTACATTGGATATACATATACTAAAAATATTATTCTTTATCTGAAATTTAAATTTAACTGAATGTTCTATATTTTATCTGGCAACCCTTGTCAGGGATCCATATTCCACATTCTGAGAACCACTGCTTAAGGCAGTAGGCATCATGTTCAATTCTGAACTGAATAAGACTTAATACTTAAGTGCTAATTAAGTATTAGTACTTAAACTGATTAAAGGCTTAATACTTTATTTTCTTTATAGAAAATATCACTATCTGAAATTATCTTAATTTATTTGCATTACTTACTGTCTCCCTCCCTCAAGAACATGAATTCATAAGGGAGGGATTTTGTCTGTCTTGCTCATCACTAAATCCTTAGCACTTGGCACAAAAGAAATTCAATAATACTTGATAAATGGGTAAGTGAATAAACAACTAAGGGTGCTGTTATACAAATACTCATAGAGAATGAACAGGCATAGCAAAGACAGAATGGAGATCCCAGGGTTCTAGGGAATTGATTGCAAATGCTCCCATTTGCTAAGTACCTGGCATTTCCTCAACAGGATGGAGGCCCAGGACCACCCAGAGTGGGCTTGGAAAAGCCTGGTGGCCTAGGTTTCAGCCCAGAAAGGGCTTAGGGACTATGGACTAAAGAAAATGGGAAGGAAAAGGGTATTCTAAAGAATATTCTTGTAGCCCAGCTAAGCCTCCTCACCTTCAAACATTATCTCCAGGATAGGTCTCAACGTGCTTTGTGAAAAATAACTATTCTTAGAAATAAGGGAAGAAAGAAGAACAGAACCAGGCACCAAGGCCTTAATGGCAGGCAGGATGTGACTCTTCTATTCACTGCAGGCCACTAAGAGGTTCTGAAGTTGTCCATATGGGGAACCAAAAAAGCAGGGCCTCTTCCTGGGCTTAAAGGATTGGAATTGTGGTGGGTCCTGATTTAACTACTTTCTCACGAGAACTACATATCTTAAAAGAACTATATTCTCCAACCTCAATCTGATTATGAAGTTCAGCAAGAATACTTGAATACTTTAAATAATGTCCAAACTCTCCTAATTGTAGCTGTTTGTGTATGTGCGTTTGTTTATTAACTTATGTACTTACTTACTTATTTAGTCATGGCTAGAGTGCAGTGGTATGATCATAGCTCACTGGAACCTCAAACACCTGGGCTCAAGCGATCCTCCCACCTCAGCCTCCTGAGTAGCTAGGACTACAGGCACCCCCACCCAGCTAATTTTTTAATTTTTTTGTAGAGATGGGGGGTCTCACTATGTTACCCAGGCTAGTCTCGAACTCCTGGCCTCAGGTGATCCTTCCCACCTTGGCCTCCCAAAGTGCTGGGATTATGGGTGTAAGCCACCTTGCCCAGACCACAGAACATATTTTAAAAACACAATTTCTCAATTACCTGAAATATTAGGTTTCGTTTTCATTGGTGAATAAACGGAAAACATCCACTGCCCTGATGATTCCCAAACCTCCATATCTTTTACAATCCCTTCTCTGAAAAAAAGAAAAAAAAAAGAGTAAAGGATCTTTTTAACTGCTTGGTAAAATTTATTTATCACTTTCAATGACTGAAATTTAAAATTCTACTAAATACATAGTTTAAAATTTTTCCCATTATATTTTCTGAGGAGGATTCTTTAAAGCAGAAGCTTATAGAAATATCAACTATATTTCATGGTTAAGTTAATAATTTTGGTTTTCCAATACACTGAACCATTAATGAATATACTAAAGAATTATCATACATACATTTTTAAAAGAATTAAAGTAAGATAAAATACACAATACTAACTTTAATCTTTTTTTGCTCATTATCATAAACATCAATGATCATTTAATTGGGAATGACAAAGTACTACTTAAATGATACAGAATTACAAAATTTTAAAAGTGGGTTATAAGATTTCAGAGATCATTTTGTCTAATTCTCACATTTTGCAACAGGGGAAACAGATCCATGTTCATACAGTTAATTTGTGGCAAAGCCATGAATAGATTTGGCTCTACATTAAAGTTTCCCCCCATCCAGAATGCAACAATTAATAAAATGATAGATATCACAGAGAAGACTGTATTAAATTTAGGAAGGCAACAAATATAGGAAGTAGGGTTTTGTTTGTTCTTTTACTTTTAAAAAAGATAAATTGTATATAGGGCATGGCTCAAAATGTTTACCACTGATTCTGATTTAGTTATGGGAAGTAAAAGACTAACCAAGTATATTTAAATTCGCTCTTGGAAGCCGTGAACTGAGGGAATGTTACAGACAGCCAAGCATTGTTTTGGCACCAGTCATAAATTTTACCATGAATGTTCTCAAGAAATGTCATGAATCTACTCCACAATAAATGAAGGAAATCAAATGAAATCAGTTTGAATAAGGTAATCAAAATAAAAGTTTTAGAAAGAAATAAGAGATGCTATAAGTGATCTCCAAGATCACAAGTTGTTCTAAATTACCTCATACTTTGTAAAGAACTCATAATTTAGAATGAACTTAAGCAGGACTAACCTTAGAAAGATATTCACAATACAGTGTTAAAAACAGAAAGTGGAAAAAGCATAATTAGGCCTAAGAAGGCCCTTTACTAATATGGAAAGATGATATATTTTAAGTGAAATAAAGTCTAGTATGATATATAGCAAGAGACTGGTTATCTCTGAGTGATAGGATAATAGATGATTTTTCTTCTTTTTGCTCACTCTTTTTAATAATGCATTACTTCTTTTTAAAAAATACTGTAGGTGCTTTTGAAAAAAATAAGCAAATGGGCAGTAATTTTCCTGAAGGGTTTCACTTACAGAAGTTTCTTTTCATCTTTCTGCCCATCAGAGCTAAGTGAAGCAAATGGGTTCTCTGACAATCCAAAGCCCCTATTCCTAGTAGTTGAAGCTCCAGAATCAAAAGAACTGAAAGATGGCTTTTCTTGATCTCTGCTGCCCCCCCATGGTGTTGATTTGGAGAAACTGGATGGCTGGATGACACTGGAATATCTCTGGCTGGTGGTATTCCATCCACGTCTGTTACTACCTAAAATAAACAATAAAACAAAATAACTTTACTAGCACATCCTCTTTAAAATTTCAAAAATCTTCATTATATTTTGTCTTATTAAGTTTAGACATTATATAAAGATTCAACAAGCACTACACCTCCATTCACTTAAAATGATAATCTCTTTGTTTTGATTTATACATAGGTGTAATGTCAACAAATCACATAATGCTCTAATTGCATTTTTGTTTAACAAGATTTAGAGGGCTATAAAGTCACAGAAAAATAATGATGTATTACTAAATTCAACTGAGTAAGTTTATTAAATAAACAATTGTTTGATAGTGGAGTGGACAGATGGCATGCATCCTAAATCATAAGCTCCTTCAGGACAAAAAGCTGTGTTTTTATCACTCTTTTCTCTGCGCCCTATATCGTAGTATAGGCTGAAAAATGAACAATGAATTAAAGAGTTTGTCGAATATAAAAGATGAGATTCTACCCTTTGTACCTGAATAGATGCTTATGTCTATGTGACTCAGTCTTTCCTCTGGGAAAACAACGCCTACACATCTATCTTTCATAGGAGATTACAGAGGTAATTTACATGTGAATGAAGTGTACTGAGTTCCTCTATGAGATTTCTAACACTTCATAAATAGCAAAATAAGCCAACAGGATTCCCTCTTGTCTCTATATTATCTTTTTTGAGACGGGGGTCTTGCTCCGTCTCCCAGGCTAGAATGTCATCACAGCTCACTGCAACCTCAAACTCCTGGGCTCAAGCGATCCTCCTGCTTCAGCCTCCCAAGTAGCTGGGATTACAGGCATGCATCACCACACCTGGCTGATTTTTCTATTTTTTGTAGAGATAGGGTCTCCATCTTGCTCAGGCTGGTTTCCAACTCCTGGCCTCCCAGAGAGCCAGTCGGCCCAGCCTCTCTATATTGTCTTTAATTTTATCACTTCAACAATCTCATTTACTTATCACTTCCTATTTAGGGCCAAGATAAAGGTAATTTATCTTGTTTCTGACTGAATTAGGAGATATTCCATTAAATACATTAAAAACCGGAATGATGAGACATATGCCCAGTTATAAAGTTCATCTCCCAACTCTAAACTACTTAATAAATCCAAAAAGAGGCCGGACATGGTGGCTCACGCCTGTAATCCTAGCACCCTGAGAGGCTGAGGCAGGAGGATCACTCGAGCCCAGGAGTTGGTCGTTGCAGTGAGCTATGATGACGCCACTGCACTCTACCCAGGACAAAATAGCGAGACTCTGTCTCAAAAAAAAAAAAAAAAAAAAAACAAAAAGAAAAGGGAGGAGAATGCTGGACCAGATCTCTCAAGCAGGGCTTAACAGTATCTTTTTTTCTAAAGTTCCAAATTCTATCTGGCATGACACAACTGAAGAAATTCACTTCCCTTAGTATGTCGCTTTTGGCTTTCATACTTACTTATGATCCTAGAAGCATTCACTTGTTTCTGGGAGCTATACACTATTTATCTGTTGAGTTTTATTTATACTTTTTCCATCCATCAATCTATCCATTCAACATTTATTTTCTAATTACATTAAGAGACCGTCTCCACAGAATGTCAAATATTACGTTCTGTTTTTCCTGGAAATATATTTACATTGATCAGATCCTAAGTCCTAATTTTTGGTTTGGAATATTTCACTAGACCAATTGTGGATGACCCAAAAGAACTGTCTTCAAGCGGAGGGATCAGACGTGAAACCACCATGCAACACAGGTTTAAAGGTCAGATGAACAGCCCCAAAGAAGAGGAGGGAAGGAGCACCTTGTGATACTTTAAAGCACTAAATTCCAATTCTAAAAAAATAACACCTAATAGTATCTGACCTTTAAAATCTTGTGTTGTGCTATAGTTTCATGTCTGTTCCCTCCCCTCCTTGAAGACAAAAGCGTTGGCAATGAACCAGGCCTAGGGGGCAGGTCAACGTGGCCCCACATTCCCTTCCCTCACAATCTGGCGAGTTCTTAACCGGGCGTCCCACCTTCCCAATTTTACGAGCATGTGCATTTTTCTAAGACGTGGCTCTGCAGCTTTAATTAGACTTTCAAAGGAGTTCGTGACTTCCCCAAAACGAAAAGTCCTGATTCTGACTCAAGTTGTTAGCTTCTCTCTCGAAAAAAGAACTTAGTAAAAATTATAGTCACGGTGTCAAGAGAAAAAACCAAGTACACATAATGATAGTCAAGCAAGGAGGCCCCGTGTCGAATCACGAGAATTCTTCCAATCACTACCATTCACTAACAAGGTTGTTTTGATAGATACTCCCGATTTAAAAACTCATCGTTTGGCACAACCATCCGGAGCCAAACCCCTATCCTCATCCGCTCAACGAAAACCAACCACTTTCTTAACACGCCGCTAAAAACCTCGGGTAAAAACAAGATACGGGGCCCAGAGGGAGGGGCTGGCGACGCCGCGCCGCGGACACGTTCGGGTCACCTGACCGGCGCGCCGCGGCGCTGAGCCCGGCACGGGGATGCCGGATGGACGCCCGAGGCCCGCCGGCCGGCCTCCTGCCAGGCCTTCCAGGCTCGGCTCGCGGCAGAGGATAGTGGGGAGCGTCACCTGAGGGCTGTTGCTGTGGCTGCTGCCGTCCCCCGCCCGCACCCCTGGCACCAGGATGTTCGTTCCAGCACCGGTCTCCAAAGCGGCACCGGCCTTGCAGGAAGAATTGACAAATGGTCATTACGACGGCGTCGCCAACGGAGGGGTCTTCAGTCAGCGAGCGGAGGGCCGCGCACAACCGAGGGCGCCTAACCCGCTACTGTGATGTCATCTTCTGGCGCCCGGAGAAAGCCCTTTCCCTTTTGTCCCGCCCCCGGAGCGATGAGAGACGTGGATTTTAGCCAATAGGATTTGAGAAGAGCGGACTGCCGTGACGCACTGCGTGTGTTCGGGGAAGGCGGGATGCTTGAACGGTTACGTGGAGAAAGGGGGTGCGTTTGACCCCGGTGCAGGGCCTCGGACTTCAGGGAGACTTGAGGTCCGAAATGAGAGGAAAGCACATCAAGCAAACGCAGAGCTTCAGTAAGGACCTGACCTGAGAGGAGGATTAGCTCTGGTTTGAGAGGCCGAGGCGTTCTTTTCATTTGTAACTGCTGAGAAAGTAAAAATTAACTCGGGTTGAGAAAGTGAAAAATTGCCCAGGCATTAGGATGGATAAGAGAGATACAGCCGGCTGTGAAGTTAATAGGAAACAATGTTTCTTTTTAGGACACACTGCAATGGGAAAGTATCATAATAACCCCTGTCTTTGAGTGAATGCTACATTCTTACACACTGAGAAACGTTCATTACAGTCCACATAAACGTGGTTATTTGAAATTATTTAAGAATGAAACATCCCATTCTTGCTTTGAGGATCTAAGTCACTTTGACACAGAAGCAGCCTCAATTTCTACCCAGGTGCAGGGCTTCAGATAAAGGGTTTCTGAAAACAACATTCCATATTTTATTAACTTTGCAGTTTCCAAGGAAACGTGACCGTATATTCATTTCTCAGTCCAGACCTGATATTGATGCCTTTACACAGACGTCTGCTTTGCTTTGGGCCTAGGAAATTTAAATTTATTTAAATTTCACCTAAACTCCACTCCCCCCCCAGCCCCCCACCCCCGAATGCAATAACTACCTTTTATTTCGTGTGGTGAGACAACCCACAGTTCCTCTGGTATGCAGCCTCCTTGGTTGCAATGAGTCAATAAATCCGACTTTGTTGGATTATAGATTTGTCCTGGTAATTTTAGGATGATTGGGCTGGAGGTAAGCCATTGATCTTGCTTACGTACTTTGGATTTTGAGAACAGCAGAATCTACAGGAGTGCTGGAAACTACTGGTGCAAACTAGTTTTTTTTTTTTTTTTTTAATCAATGTAATTCATTTTCTTTGAAACAGTCAAATTTATGGAAGAGTTATAAATACAGTACAAAGAACTTTTTTCCTGAACCATTTAAGACTATGTGGCAGACTTAATGGTGCCATCACCCAAATACTTACTGTATATTTCCTACAAACAAGGACATTCTCCTACATAACTACAACACAGTCATCAAAATTAGGACTTTGCTATGGATGATGCATTACTACTATCTAATCCTTGGACTCCATTCATGTTTTGCTAAATGTCACAATAATGTCCTTTAAAGGATCCAGTTCAGAATCGTTGTGCCTTCATCATATTTCATGTGTCTCCTTCAGTCTGGGACATTTCCTCAGCCTGTCTTTTATTTTCGTGACCTTGACACTACTGAAAATTACAGACTAGTTATATTGTAGAAGTTACTCAATGCAGATCTGTTTGATGTTTTCTCATGATTAGATTCAGATTATACATTTTTGTTAGGATTGTCATGGAAGTGATACTGTGGTTTTCATGTTGCATGTTTTGTGCAATTTCAGTTTGTCCCATTACCTGTGTTGTTCTCTTTGATCACTTGATTAAGGTAGTGTCTGCCAAGCAGCTCCACCATAAAGTTACTCTTTTCCTTATTAATAAGAATTTTGTGGGGAAGTACTTTGAAATTATATAAACAATCTGATTGCTTAGTAAGCTTTTAGTTCATTCATTTATTTATTCCTACCAGTATGGACTCATGATTTCCATGGGTTATAATCCATTTCTTTTAAAGAGACAGGGTCTTGCTCTGTTACCCAGGATGGAGTATGGTGGCCTGATCACAGCTCGCTGCAAACTGAACTTCTGGGCTCAAGCAACCCTCCCACCTCAGCCTCTGGAGTAGCTCGGACTACCGGTGCACATTACCATGCCTGGATAACTTTTTATTTTTTATTTTTTATTTGGCAGAGATAGGGTCTATGTTGCCCAGGCTGGTCTTGAACTCCTGGGCTCAAATGATCCTCCCACCTTGGCCTCCCAAAGTGCTAGGATTACAGGTGTGAGCCACTGCACCTGGCCCCTATAATTTATTTTGATGCTAAAGTCATCCCCAATTTGGCCAGTGGGAGCCCCTTTAAGCTTTGTCCATTTGACACAGGACAAAAAAATCCCCATGATTATTTGAGCACTTCTTTACTTTCTGAGCCAAAGAGAACTCTAGGCTAATTTTTGTATTTTCTCTGTTCCAGTCCTGGAATCAGTCAATTTTCCAAGAAGCCCTGGGTCCTTTTGGTGGTACTTAGAAATCAAGACCTGAGCTCTAAAGTGTGCTCATTGCTATTGTGACGTCTTTGCTCCCAGGCCCTTTCATGGACATTGCTAGGAAATACATATGTTGTATAGACAGACACACACATTTATATCAGTACATATTTTTATATCTATATATATTGAAAACTGAGTTCACACCAATAATCTCCAATTCCAATCCAAGATCACGATTCATTTTATTTTCCGCCTATATTTGTAAGTCCCTTCTTTGATAGTGAGAAACTTGGCTTCCATTATCCTTACTGTATTTATTTTGTTATCTGCTTGTATTAATCAGTATCTCTTTGTAGCCACTGACTTCTCATACCTGTAAATGCCAGCATGTGTAAGGACTTTGGTGGGATCAAAGACCTAAAATAATACCAGTGGTGGGTGAAGCTTAAGTGAGGGTAAGCACAGTGCTCGGTGAAGGTGGAAGGGGGCAAGGTCAGAATCCGGGTTGGCATTGTCTAGGTGGAGTGCTGTGTGAGCCAATGAGAGCCTAGGGCTGAGGCTTGCAGAACTTGATAGTGATAATTTTGGTGAGGGTTATAGGTGGAAATCAGGAGAGTGGGATTACAGGAAGGAAACTTCTGGTTTCAAGATGGCAGAATAAGATTCTATGATAATAGATAATATGATAATTTAAGATTATCATATGAAATACTTCTGTCTCCCCTTCCTCTCAAAAATCATCTCAAAAAGGAAAATAAGCAAAGACACCATCTTTGATTATACTAGGAGATATCCATAATCTCAAACCACAATTTATGAACACTGAATGCACATGGAAGAAGAGTAGATAGTAAATTACTTAGAAAAGTGGAAGAAGGTGAAATTAAATTTCTGTAAGGTGGACACTGAGTCCCCAGAGAAGGCCAGAAAGCCTCAGGAATTAAGAGCCACCAGGTACCACAGAAGGCTGGATTCTTTCAAAATCTGTATGAGGTATGGTTAGAACTGAGCTCCAAAAACCCACCAAGTGAGGCAACGATCCCAATCTGATAGGAGATAGGTTTATTCCTTGATAAGAGGGAATGAGAGGCTTCAGATTCCAGGACAGTGGGTCCAGAGAGAGCTTATGCTTATTGAATGGTGAGTTAGAATCCCCTTTGCCTGAACTCCAGATATCCTGCAACCAGGCTTACAGTCCCCCTCTTCCCAAGTTGCCCTCTCCCTTCTCCCAAAGGGCAGGAGATTGGAAGACTATTTTCTGGAGAATCAAACATCCCAGAAAAATGCCTATGGATCTCTCATGGATTCCCAACAAAAATAGGTTGGTCATTCGTTCATCACATAATAAAGTTCACCCTTATGCCCCCAAATTATCAATTTTTTAATGTCTCATTTTAAATATAAATGCACAGTCAGGGACCACATATTTGAGGACAGACGCCAACAGGAAAGAATGAAGAAAACAAACAGAAAAGGAAGTTAGAGAAAACAAAAATGCACTATAAAAAGTTTTAAAAATGTTAAAGAAATGAAAATATCCTCAGAGAGGATAACATGAAACAAGAACACCATACTATTATAAAAGAACAATCATAAAAAGAAAATGCTCTTGGAAAGCATGGATAATGGGAACAAATCAGAGGTTTGCAAGACAAAGGGGAATCCTTTATAAGACTCAAACTAGATCTTGAACCCCATTTTACATCTTTGTTATGAGAGAGGGCATAAAGTTTTGGAAAGTATAAAGCCTGTTAGTTAGTAAGGATAATATTTAAGACACTTTTCCAGCACAGACTATTTTTTTAATTTTGATTTTTCCTAGTTTAAAACATCTTGGGAAGGAAGAAAGTTAGGAAGATGAAAGTGGATTCAAGCTTTTAAAGGTCTTTTGAGGCAACTGTAGAGGAAGGAGGATATATAAAGGAAGGATTTTTCAAATGTTGAATGATGCAACCTATAAATGTCCTTTTATGTTACCAAATTATTTGGATTTGGTGAGAGCTGTTTTGGTGCCATGTTGGAGTAAATTGGATTTTCTCAAGTCTTTGTTACATGTTACGAGTACCAACCTGAAAAAGCAAAATTTCCTCCAAATATCCTTTACCTTGGCATATGCAGCAAATCCAGAATTTTTCATGGTAATAGTATATAAGACAAAAGGAATATAGAATGCTTGGTTGAATAATTATTTACTAAATGGCTCATTTTGATTTTGTTAGTAATATTACATCAAAATAATTCATGACTTAAAATTTTTCATGGGACTATATGTCAAGTTTTTGAAAGCTAGGCCACAAAGTCACAATTGTAATTACTGTATTTTATAGCACAGTTTTTTTTCCAAGATGCTAAACTCTGTTCAAATTGTGATTTTTGAAAGTATAATGCTGTGTCATTTTTGATGCTGTGTCATCAAATGGGTGTCATTGCAAAGGACATAACATTAACATATCAAATGTCTACTAAAAAGAAAGCAGAGCACTTTACAAGATAGTATTTTTTGGGTAGAAAAGTAATAGAAAATGTCCTTGTCAATATGAAAGTAACATTCATCAGGTGTTGGGGCAGGTGGGAGGGGGGCGGAGGGGATGGGTATATTCACACCTAATGGGTGCTGTGCGCACTGTCTGGGGGAGGGGCATGCTTACAGCTCTGACTCAGGCGGTGCAAAGGCAATATATGTAACCTAAACATTTGTACCCCCGCTATATTCTGGAAAAAAAAAAAAAAAACTTTCCCAAAGGATCATCAAGCTAAACAAGCCTTTAAAATGTATTAAAACTGGAATATAAAGTCAAAAATAGGGGAATAAGAAAGATCAGGAAAGGAATGCTGAGAATCAATGAAGTACCATACAGAGAAATGGCTTAATATATGCGTTATTGTGGATAACTTGTTCATATGTGGTATTGGTTAAGTGTAGATTAGTCATTCAAATCTAAAGATCAAGGGACAATAAGAACTACAACTAAAATATTGGTCTTATCCCACTCTCCTCTATCAGGTTCACCCAGTGGAAATCCTTCATCAGCTCTAGAGCATCAATGAGTAAGATTTAGAGCTTTGTGACTGGTCTTTGCCTATTCCTTCCCAATAGAATAGGACCTCAATCTGGCCATGTTTTCAGTGGGTGGCTGCTATTTTCCACATGGGCTCAGGGTGAAAGACAGGGTTTTCATGAAGTTAACCAGAGCTGAGGCAGGTGGGGAATTTGGGGAGGGGGGGCGGACACGGCATGGTGGGGAGGGGGAGCACAAAGGAAGAGTGGAAGAGAGAATGCATCCATAAATCCAGGGACTTAATGACTCCTGCGCCCTTGAATGGCTCTATGTATTATTCTTTCAATTTTCAATGAGAGTAAATTATACATGTGTACTGAAACTGTAAAAAAAAAAAATGGTGCACTTTTACCCATTATTCTGGCATTAAAAATTTTGTAGAGTATTTCCAAGGCAGAAAAAGACACTAATTAGGAATTACAATACAGATTACTATGGGAAAAAAAAACCAAAAAACTATTCTAACCTACATCAAACCTGTCCACATACTTACTATAGTGTGTTCTAGAGAGTTGACACAGCCTAAAAAGAAAGACTAGTATACTTAAATATCTTAAGCAGTGCTGCATATTCTACAAGGGAGATTATCATATTAAATTAATATAACCATATTATAATGATAAATATTCTGCCCTCAAAAAAATTAAACTAGCTACGTGTTTGCAATGAAGTACAAAATTCAAAATCCAACATAAAAATGGTCAAAACAGTCAGATCTAGAGACAGAAAGTAGATTAGTGGTTGCCTAGGGCTAGGGTATTGGGGGGGTTCTGGGTTGAATAGTGTCCCCCCAAAGTTCATGTTTACCCAGAACCTTAGAATGTAACCTCATTTGGAAATAGGGTCTTTGCAGATGTATTAATAATTAGTTAAGATAAGGTCATACTGGATTGGGGAGGGGAGGCTATGTTGTCCTTATAACACCATGTGAAGATACAGGGACTCACAGGGAAAAAGGCCATGTGAAGACAGGCAGAGAATGAAGTGACACAGCTACATGCCAAGGAATACCAAGGATTGCTGGTAACCGCCAGAAACTGGGGGAGACGTACGGGCAGTTTCTGCCTTAGATCCTTCAGAGGGAACCAATCCTGTTGACACCTTGATTTAGGACTTCTGGCCTCCTGAACTGTGTGAGAGAATAAATTTCTGTTGTTTTAAGCCACCAGATTTGTGGTAATTTGTGACAGCAGCCCTAGGAAACTAATACAGAGGGAAATAGGGAGGCATTGCTAATGAGCACAGGGTTTCTTTTTGGGGTGATGGCACAACTGTGGATATACTAAAAACCACTGAATAGTACACTTCAAATAAGTGAATTGTATGGTATGTGAATTATACCTCAATAAAGCTGTTATGTACATTTAAAAAACTTACATAAGTATTCCTATTATTTTTTCTAATTCCTTTTTAATTTAAACATTTTTAGGGTTTAAGACTATTATAGCCACTACATAAAGAAAACAGTGAAAATTAAATGAGACATTGCTTCACAAATTCTAATAACCACTACCGAACACATTGAAAATGAAGAAAGAATAGAACTGAGCAGTCTGTTTTAAGTTAAAAAATATTTAATATTATCAGATAAAAACATTGATAGTGACAGCTTTACATGGCTCATTCCATACATAGTGAAAAGGGCAAAACATTACTAGGAAAGAAATGAGTAGTTGGGTTTGTAAAAGACGTACTGACCACATAAAAACAATGAATAGGAGATGACATCTACTTAACTCATTATTACAAAACTTAAACTGTGTTAAATATCTCTGATGTGTTCTGCTAAGGGAAAAGAAATCATGTATCTTTTTAATCCATAAGAAGTTCAAAGTTAACACTGATACTGTGGCACAACTATCAGTGCTTTTCTAATGATCTAGAAATTAGCTATAAATAGCTTTAACTTTTGCTAGTTAATCATTCTTATGATTGGATTTTATTTAACAGTGAAGACTGAAGAAACAGAATCCTTTTTTAGCCACTGGGTAAAACAGTGACATAAGTTAATGATGGGTGCTAAGCTTAACATTTCATTTTAAAAAGATGGAATATATTTAATTGGATTGAATATATTTCATGAGGAGTTGGACACATTAAGCCCCCAAATCTGTTTATGAAGTTTTGTGAGAGAGTATGTATGCCTTGACTCACTCTGGCTTGCTTTTAAAATGGAATACATTTGGCACTAAATGAAACAAATGAAGACAAGCAAAACTATGTGAGACTAAGCTGCTCTATCAGAGTTGCCCATCTTGACTTACAATTCATACTATATTTTTACTTCTTGATTGAACAGAAACAAACAGACCAAACCACATAACACTTCTGTGATGTATGAAAATAGAATCTAGAGCTAAGATGAGGCCGCTTCACTGATGAGCCAATCCCTCACTCTGCCAAAATCATAGTTACAAATGTGAAATTCATTCAAGAAATTCATATTTTCACCAAATGCTTATAATTTTTCAAGTTTTCTTGCTAGATATGTTCTTGGTTATGCGGCCAGCTAAAATATGGTCTTTGAATTAAGTAAGGAAATCCATATAAAAGAAACATTTTATAGGGACCTTACTTCACTTGAAACTTTCTTTACTAAAACACCAAACCAAAACTTTGCAACCAAATTCTTGGAACAAATGTAACCAAACTCTTGGAACAAAGCACTGGTGGCCATATTTTTTTTTGAGTCTAATGAGTCTTGAAGTCCACTTATTTTTCATGTTTCAAGGGTCTCTTCATTTGCTCCACAAGTATCAACAACACAAATTAAACAACTTGTGACTGGAAAAGCACGGACTTTGGAGTTGGCGACCCATTTGTCTGTTTCAGTATTATACTCGAGAATGTGTCCTAATCGACCCACACCTTGAAAACCAGCCAAGACATAAACTATAGAGCCAACTGCTGCACACTTCACTGTTACACCCTTCCACGGCATTGGTGACACCATCTTCCATTCATTCAATTTAATATCGTAATATTCCACATTGTCCAGACCACCTTCAAAAGAGTAAAACATGAACAACATGAAAAACTGTATGAACAATTCTCTTAAAGTAATAATTCTTTTGTATTTCTCAAACATTTTATTATGAAAGTTTTCAAACACACAGAAAAGTTGTAAAAATTTTACAATGAATGCCCACATATCCACCACCTAAATTAAACATTGCATGAAAATAACAATTTCTTACTTTACTTTATTCTTACTTTAACACAACAGAAATTTATTTTATTTTTATTTATTTATTTTTTTAGAAACAGTCTCGCTGTGTTGCCCAGGCTGGAGTGAAGTGGCATGATCATAGCTCACCGCAGCCTTGGACTCCTGGCCTCAAGCGATCCTCCTGCCTTGGCCTCCCAAAGTGCTGGGATTGAGCTCACTTTGCCTGGTCTAGAAATTTAATTTAATTTAAATTTTTAAATATTTATATTTTTTCTACAAAATTAAAAATGTTCTATTTATTCTGGAAAAATCAAAAAGTAAACCAGTTGGTGATTTCCCCTTGGATTAACTTTGATTATAATTATTCAAATGTCCTTCCTTTTCCTTTGATCTTTTAGCAGTTTATGGAAAATAGGAATGGATGGGAATAGAAGGGAAAGAAGTTATTTATTTGTTATACTTATGTAATGCTTAAATGTACTAAATGACTAAAATGAAGCTTGTGGATTATCTCTAGACTCAGTTCAGACTCCCTGTTATTTAAGACAATTAACATTTAAAAATAATATTGTTATTTTCATGCAATGTTTAAAAATGTTAGGAAACTTTGCCATTTAGAACCTGGATACAAGTCCTAAAGCTTGTATTTTAAAAGTTTTTAAAGGTTTTTAAAGTTCAAATGTTTCTATTGCTCAGCAGTTCTTAAACTGGTGTGATACCATTCCCCAGCGGGTATCTGGAAATGGATGGGAGCCATCTGAGACTGCCACAATGACTAGTGGCCACTAGTGACATTTCATAGACAGGGATGTTTAACATCCTGCAGTGTTTTATCAAATATGTTCCCAGAAACTATAAAAACAGATATAATGATATATGTGGTAAATGCTTGTATCTAGATTTTAAGAAATGATTCAATAATTTAAGGAAGTATCAGCATACTCATCAGGAAAGTGGAACAGTGAATTAATATCACGTACCCAAACCATTCTGACCACCCACAGCAAATATTTTGTCTTTTACAAATACCAGCCCATGATTCTTCCTGGCCTCAATCATTGGACACAGCTCAGTCCATCTGAAAAAAATCAAAGAAAGGTTTTAGTGTACTGTTCACAGGAAGTAAAAGGACTCTTTAATAAGAAAGGTCTATTATTCTAATTAAGTGCTTATTTACTACTCACATATGTGTACATACACACAAAATGTCTGGAAAGCTAGAAAACAAAAGTTTAACAATGATTATGGGTTATTTATTTATACGTTGGGTAAACAGGGATTTTATTCCTTTCAATTCTGATAGGATTTAAGAAATGGGGGATATCTGGAGACTATTAACACATCTTTGGGAGAAATCCCTTTCCTGTGGTTCACAATAGCTTGTAAAATGGCAACAAAAAAGGAGAAGATACTTAAGAGAATATAAAGCACTAATTCTTTTTTTTTATTTCAGAATATTATGGGGGTACAATGTTTTGGTTACATAAATTGTATAAAGCACATTGTATAATTCTACCACATGTGGTTTTAATTAATATTTACATATGTGTAAGTAAAACACAAACTTATAGTGGGCCTAAGGCAATCAGCAGCAAATCAGTAGTATTTGTTACTATTGACATGTTCATCTTTAAATCTATACTAAGAACTTCATACAGCTCTGATTAAAAAAATGGACTGTCATTCTGTCAAGTTTAATATTTATTATCATTTTGCTGTGTTCACAATCACTACTATAAGTAATGAAATTGAGAATATAAATGTGGACACAAGTGTTGAAGGATATTAATTCACAGGTAGCAGCATCATACACATATACACAGACAATTGTGTTATTTTTTTCTGAGATTTAATCCCTTCTTCTGCATACACTCCCATGTCTGACATTTCTGATTGTGAAGGTGGTACTGGCACACAGGCTTGTGCTCTTAACAGTTAACATACCAAAAGACTCCAAACAACAACAAAAGGGAAATTTGGCATAAGTGTAACTTTCTAAGATAGTTTTTTATATCTCTTCTTTAAAAGCGAAGTGGCTCACACCTGTAATCCTAGCACTCTGGGAGGCTGAGGTGGGAGGATCCCTGAGGTCAGGAGTTCGAGACTAGCCTGAGCAAGAGGCAAGACCCTGTCTCTACTAAAAATAGAAAAAATTAGCCTCCTTCTGAGGCAGGAGGATCGCCTGAGCCCAGGAGTTTGAGGTTGCTGTGAGCTAGGCTAACACCATGGCACTCTAGCCCAGGCAACAGAGCGAGACTCTGTCTCAAAAATAAATAAAAAAAATTAAAAGAATTTGATAAATGTAACTTTATAAAACATAATTAGAGCATAATGATTAACTCTGAAATATTAACAATTCTTTTGTTTTATATTTATGTATTGTTTTTTGTTTTAAAAGTGGCTTGACAGTCATGACTCATTTTCAGAGCACTCTGCAAGGTGAGGTGGGTAGCATGGCTCCTGTTTTTTAAGGAAAAACACACATGGTCACCCAGGTGAAATGATCAGCATACAGCTTAGAAGTAGGAAAGCTATTAATATTAAGAACTAGGTATTCACTGCTTCTGCATGTAGTAAGCTTTATAGAGTAAGCTGTCATCGTGCATTAAACATAGTATTTGACTTGGAAAAATTCAATTTACGTACCTCTTTCTTCTCCAAATACTATGTCCATGATATAAAGTGAGAGCATATTTTATGTATATTCAAATCTCCTGAAGGTTCAGAAGAAAGTTTCACAAACTCTCCTTCCTCCTATAATTCACATGCAGAGTGTGTACTAGGTCTCTGCTCTCTCTAATCTGAAGTTTATGATTTTTTATTTTTTTTAAGCAAGGCCTGTCACTTCAGAACAATCTGAAGCTTAATGTTTAGAAGGTTTTCTTAAAATTCTGACTACTCAAACTATGTCATGTTGTTTCCATAGGCTTAATTTCTGTTTTCTTTCTTCAGATTGTTACTCTAAAATGGTCTCTTTATTATGAGCTCCTGCTTCTCTCTTTTTTTTCCAACTGATTTTTAAAAATTGATATATAAGAATTGTATATGTTTTTGGGGTACATGTGATATTTTCAAACATGTATACAATGTGTAATGATCAAATCAGGTAGTAGAGATATTCATCACCTCCAACATTTATCTTTTCTTTGTGTTAGGAACATTCCAATTCTTCTCTTCTAGCTATTTTGAAATATACAATAAATTATTGTTAACTATAGTCTCCTTACTGTGCTATTGAACTAGATCTTATTCCTTCTATCTGACTGTATTCTTGTCCCCATTAACCTACCTCTCTTCACCCCCCACTGTTCTCAGCCTCTGGTAACCACCATTTTACTCTCTACCTTCATGGCAGCTACTTTTTTAGCTGCCACATATGAGTGAGAACATGCCATATTTGTTTTTCTGTGGTCCATAGGCTTAATTTCTTAGCTTCTAATTAAACACATTCTAGTTATAAAACACTTAAGAAAAATGTCAAAATTGGGAAGAAAAATTCTTATGAAAAATAAGTAGGTTATAGTGAGCTATGATCATGCCACTGTACTGTAGCCTGGGCAATAGAGCAAGACCCTTTCTCTAAAAAAAATAATAATAATAACTTGGATGGCTAGATCACATTTTATAAAGGAAATCATAGTAGTATATAACTTATTTGAGAGTTAGCTAGTTCACACTATCTTTTCATTTATGAAAATTTAAGGGCATTGAAAAGAACACAGGGAATTCAAATTTAGCACATAAGTTCAATATATAAAAAAGAAATGCTAAGTCTTATAAGTTTTTAAATATTCCCGAAACAGAATGTTCACCTAGTTCTAAAAATACTGAGGTTGTAGAATTCCTTTATACTTTTTCTGTGCTACTATGAACAAGAATATATTGATTTACAATGATATTGCCTTCATAAGGATCTCCAAATTTAGAAGCCTAGAGTTTATATGGTTATGGTTTCCCCTTTAAGAGATTTTTTAGAAATGAAAAAATAATTAGGCAGCAGGATGAATCAGACTACAGTTTTCCAACTAGTATGCTGTAACACTTTTTGAGCATAGGGTTTAAGTAAGGTAGGGGTTCATATAGAAGGGAGGACAGTTGATATACACCCCTCCTTCTGTGGTTTGGGACAAGATGGGGTAGATATATAGATGAATTGATGGATGATATGATGAGGATAAGGGATAGCCTCAGATTACCCGGGCAAGTGCAAGGTATATTTTGGGAAGCAGTACATTTGATGATCTCAAGAAATTTCCTAGTCTCCACACTTTAGCAAAAGATAAATTTCAAGACAAGTTGCTTTTACTTCTGTTCCTTGCATTGGCAATTAGTTGAGCAAAAAATGAGAAAAGAACAATTGTAACTGCCTTTTTATTTGGGAAAGAAGTTACTGATTATGCTTTCTTAAATCCTTTAAAAATAAGTGGGAAGTATACATATATAAATACACATTTACATGAATAAATGATCTACTTTTTATAATTAAGTTCTTATCTCAATTTAAAAAAAAGCAGTAGCTGGAGTGGAAGACTTGTATATTTTGTAGTCCAGCAATATTTCCTAAACATAAAGCTTAAAGCACAAGAATTTTGGGTGTACTTTTTTGGTATAACATTCAAGTTGAACATATTTATCCAATAACTTGTTCTGGTAAAGGAAGAATAGGCAATCTGGCCATATGATCAAGTGACTTTTCTTATCAAAGCTCTTTGGATGTATTGACAAAAGGTACAACTGGGATATCATCTGTTTTGGTTCCTCATTAGCTTTAATGTCACTGCATTTACCCCCCCCCCCCCCCCGCCCTCCTCCCTCTTTATTCAATGATTAGCATATTTCCTTTGGCTACACTGAATGGGTTCCATCATTAACTACAAGGTCAGAAAAACTTGCTAGCCATACTTTAGCATTTTGCCTTTTTAAGAGCAGTTGTTTCCTAGTTGATTTAAAAATAATTTTATTTAATAAATATGAATCCAAACATACTTTAGGAAGTATAAACCCAAAAAGACATTATACCTAGCTCTATGATTTATTAAGGCCATGAACCAATATGTAATATTTCTACTTAAGGGCAAATTTACTACTCATCATAAGTTTTTCCCCCCTCCTCCCCTACATTTCCTCACCTCTGAAACACAAATATTTTATGACTTTGATGAATCAGATATGTCTCATTCATAGGCATTTACTGCACAAGCAGGACCAGAAAGAGAGAGGCTCCCATGGGTTCAAGCCATTTCTTAAGGTATAAAGTAAGGTTACAAGTCATAAATATGCCATTGACACTAGCACACTCCAAAGTTTATGTACATTCTTAACTCAAGAACTAAATTTTTGCTGGGCACAGTGGCTTGCTCCTGTAATCCCAGTGACTCTGGAGGCTGAGGTGGGAGGATTGCTTGAGGCCAAGAGTTTCAGACCAGCCCGGGCAACATAACAAGACCCACTCCTCTAAAAATTTTTTTTAAAAATTAGCTGGGCGTGGTGGCATTGCATGTAGTTCCAGCTACTCAGAAAGTAGAGGAGGGAGGATTGGTTGAGCTCAGGAGTTCAAGGTCACAGTGAGCTATGTTCATGCCACTGCACTCCAGCCTGGGAAATAGAGCAAGACCCTGTCTCAAAACAAACAAACAAACAAAGAAAGAACTGAATTCTTCAGTTGGGTTCATTCTGCCTTTTGATATCTTCTTCTACTGAGTTTACAGAACACATTTCACTGTGAAATAAGAGTTTTAAATGGATACATACGTTTCCGTGGCAGGATCATAAACTTCACAGGAATTAAGCACTCTCCCAGAAACATTGTTCCCTAAACTTCCACCACAAACATAGATCAAGCCATTGGCTTCCACCATCCCGTGGCTGCAGCGCTGAGTCAGCATGCTAGGCTTTGTGTGCCAACTTTCAGTTCTGGTATCATAGCACTCAAATAAATACAGAGCTGAGTTTCCTGTAAAAGAAAAAGGCCCCATCATGCTTAACTTATGTGTATGGGTTTGGAGTGAACTGATTGTAGAGCTGAGTCATTAGTTATGGGAAAGAAGAAGGTAGGTTGTAGAGTCATTTTTTATACTCAATCAACAAAAAATGCAGGAACAGTTTAAGAAGAAGCTAATAACTCTGTATAGACCTTGGAAAACATTCAAAAAGGGATCTATTAGAAAGACTTATTTATTGGTAATTAAAATTTAGAAAAAGAAAATGGTTCGATTTCAAAATAAAAATTAAATAAGAAACATTATATATGTCTTTAAGCCCATGATGGGAATCATCCAAACTTCAAAATACTTACATACAGTAGAAAAACATACCTACTTACAGATGGTAAATCCACATCTTAAAATATAAAAACTATCATCTGATAATGTCCTTAGGCTTATTTAATATTCTATAATAGCAACTGCACCTAACAAAACTATACTTCCTGACTACTCTCAGAGATTGTGTGGTAAGTCCTGAAGTCACACTGGTTTATTCTTGAGTGTACTCTCAAGGTATCAATGTATGTTTCTGGAGTATTTTGACTACACATTTTAAAGTAAAAATATATCCATCATGTTTTGCAACTTCTGCACATTGTAGGAGCTCAATAAAGAATTTAGAAATTATATTATTAAAGATCAAGTGCTCTTTTCCTTCCCAAGAAAAAAGAAGTTAGCACTTTACCTCATCCTTACCATTCTGGGCTAATGCCAAATGATTTAAAAACAAAACACCACCACCTTTAAAATTCTCCATTGCAAACAAGGTCTATGAAAAGTAAAGATCAGAGAATAAGAGATAGAAGAAGCAATGGTCATAACCAACAATAACTTTTTGACTTTTTAAAACATTTCCAATTTGGTAGATTCAGTAGGTAGACACTAGGGGAAAATATATAGTATAAAGTAGATATTTTTAAAAACTACTATTTAAGTAAAAAACTTAGTAGAGTAAATGCCAAAGAAATTAAACTACCTACTGCACCAAAGAACAGTTACTTTCTGTCACCTTTAAGATTTACAGTATTTGAAATATGCTGCATTCTTCACATTCTAAAGAATGCTTTTAAAGAGTGGAAAAAGTTACTTCTTAAGCTGCATTTAGGAAATCATAATTTTTCTTATATACATTTGACACATAGTAGGGGTTAAAAACTTAAAACTGATAAATATGCTGACCAAAAGTAAAACATTCTCTGGGCTAATATCAAAATTGTCAAAGAAAAATAAAAAGACAATGTTTAAATTCCGTACCTTAGGCTTCCTTGGTCTTCCTAGTTTTCTTTATAAGCCCATTATGTAGCTAAAGAAATTACTTGAAAAGATGAATGCATATAAAAGCTATACTGTATCTAGTCTGCACCTAGAATATTCATTTAGAAAAATTGTTTATTTAGAAAAAGACCACTACTGGACCCTAACAAATTACTCAATGAGAAAGGTTTTTATACATCCTGTTCTGCTAAAATACCACTACCAGTCATTAGATTAAAAACCTAAAGAATAAAGCAAATGAAAAAGATCATTCTTTTTTCTGATAAAAAGAAAACAAAGGTAATACAGATTTAAAAAGTGTGACGTAGTAAAGAGTTCTTAAAGGGTCTGTGAGTAAGTTGAACTCTGAAATCTTGAAAGCAAATAATATTACGTACCCCAAACAACTAATCTAGAACTAAAATTCAGATGGTGTCAACTAATGCTTCATCATGATAAAAAATGAGTAATTAACATAATCTAGTTTTTGTAAATTAATGATTCATAAAGGATTAAGGTAAACCTTCAGAGAAATGGGCTCTAATATGTGACAGATGTGTTTAACTTATCCAAAAAATAAAAGTATCTGGACAAATAATACCAATTATTTATTTAAATATGAAAGCCCAGACACTTGGCTTTCGAGCACATGCCCCAAACAAAAATACTTAAGAAATCCTTACCTACTTCTGAACCTCCAGATGTATAAATTTTGCCTTCTGCAGCACAAGCAGCAAGGCTGTCTCGAGGTGTTGGAGGGCCCAGTTTGGAATACCAGCTATCCTTCACTACATTATAGCAGTCCATTCGTTTTATGGGGAAAAGCTGAGAGCCACCCAAAATGTATACTACATTGTCCCAAAACACACATGCTGCATCTCTTCGCTTTTCAAAGGGGCAGCGGATGTCTGTCCAGCTATAATCCTGTAACAGGAAAGGACAGGAAGATTTCAGTAAGGGAAAATCATAATTGAAAAGGACAAAGCAAAGATATAGTCAAGAAAATACAAAATATAAGAATGTGTTAATTTACTAGAATACGCATACAAATATTTGGCTTGAGACTATTACCAATTTACTCTTGGGTGATTTCTTCAGAATGTTGGTTAGATGGGGCAAGGGATAAGAGGAAGGCACATGACTGCTTTGGGTCTTTTCTGGCTCTAAAATAAACTTTAATACATTTGAATATATTACCACCAACCTTTTTTCCCTTCTGTTACTGAAGATGATAATACAAGAAAATTCTAAAATAGGTTTATTATTTTTAAAAAGCCTCTTTTTCAAATGTAAATATCTCCATCCATTCCTTGCCAGATGTATAGAGTGATGTAAAAAATTGACGTATAATCTAAATCTCAAAATGCCATTATCCTACCGATAATCTAGAGCCAGAAGGTATTTTGTGGACTTCTATGGGATATTTTCTATAAATACTCAGTTAAGCCAATGTAGTCAGCTGGACTCTTAGAATTGTGATATTATGAAATACTTGAGTTATCTGTCCTAAAAAGTCTGGATACTCCATTTTTCTCTCCAGTGATTAGAAACAAGCACCTATCAATACCTCACAGTAAAGGCTGTTCACAGCACCACTCTGTTTCCTCACTGTGTTTGATGGCATCCAAGGACGCTTGTGCTGCCCTTCCATGTATGTATATGGGAGAATGTTCCCAAAGTTAGAGCATCTTAGACCCTCCCCTTTTTTGAGAAAAGGAAGCTACAGTGTTCTTGCTGCTTTCTGAAAATAGATGAAAATAATCAGGGTCACACAGGACTCCAAACAATTCTCAATATCACTGAGCAAAGCACTGTGTGTGATTATTAATGTTGAGTTCCCTTTGAGAAAATTCAACTGGTATCTATCATACTAGTATCCAACATTTTATGCATTCATTGCACTAGATCAAGGCATCACAGAACATCAGGAATGGTCTCTTAGGAAAGGGAGAGCTTCTAATACAGAAAACTTTGACTCCTGACAAAGGCAAACATTCTGCTTTTTAGGTGACCAGGAAAACAGCCTTAATCACCTAGGACTTTGTTCTTAAATTAGGATCTTTGTACCCCTGAGTTAGTCAGTGGTATACCTATTGGTAGGCACACAAAACTGTATGATAAATCTAACATCTTCCTGAAACTTCAGTTCAACTCAATGGACACTGAAAAACTGGGGGAAAATAATTTTACTTGTTCCCTTAGATAAACTGTATACCACAGAATAAAAGAAAGTAAGAGATAAAATAATCACCATATTCTACAGGGAACAATCCCCCAAAGATAAACTAAATGATTGTCTTACATATTCTTCAAGTCCATTCATAATTCCTATTTGACCAAGTGTATTTAGCAGAGAAATACAATTTCATCAATAAACTCAGTGAATCTCAAATCCTGCCTCTCTTACACCTAATTTATTTGGTATTTATTATTAGAAAGCTATATGGGAACTTCTCCATAATTTTAAAAGATACTCTCAAGAATATTACCTTCCCAGGCTCTTCCTTAATTAGAGGATGAGAAAGTTCTTTTAAATAATCTCCAAGGCTTGCTACTCTTCAAATTAAAAAATAACTACCCATGTAGGGGCTAGGATTAAAAAAGAAAAGCACACAATGCTTTCTTTGAGCTAGATGTGCTTAAACATTTAGACACTAGGATATGAGGTTCCACAGAATGAAATAATTCCAAACAGTTTGGTAACAGAATAGTTCTAACTTTCTAAAACTTCTCAGGGGTTAGAGTAGGGAATAAATTGGTGCTTGTACGTACCTGTCATATAGGGCTTGGTTATGCTTCATATTTAAGAATTAAAATAAATTGCTCTCTTGTAAATATAAGTGCAAGGAAAAAATGATTAGCTTGTGTGTGTCTGTGTGTGTCTGAGAGAGAAAGAGAGAGAAAGAGACAGAGAGAGGATGAAAAAGAGAAAGTGAGAGAAACGAGAGAGAAAAGAGAAAGAGGAAGAGGCACATACTTCTACCTACTTGCAATTTGGGCTCCAATTTCTCTAGAAATCCTCAAATTTTTAAATGTTTAATGACACTTCTAATAACTGCCAATGGTCACTGTACATGTCAGACACTAAGCTTGATAAATACTAACTATATACAATATTGTGCCTAATAGTTCATCTTCTAGACAGATAAATAAAATGTCCTTTGCAAGAATTTCTACCTAGAACACAAAATAGACTTTCCATGGGAAAACTGGAAAGCCTGAAAAAACCTGGGTAGAAGGATTTCTTAAGTTTTGATACATCACCCATATAAGTATACACATGTACACATGCAGACATATCCACGTGTAAAGTCCTGTCTTCCCTGGTTCCTGTCAGCCTTTCTTGCGTCTGCTGTGATATGCCACATGCTATACTTTTTTCAAGCGCAAGACTCCTTTCCTTTCTGTAGGCTTTCCTGAATTCTTTCTGCTGAATCCCCACCACTCTGAAGTCCAGCCTTGACTCCATTATACCTTACCCTGTATGATTTTCCAGCTGTGGTGCAATAGTCCTTATGGCTCCTAGGAGAGTGAAGGCTTCTTAGGGTGAGGAGTTATAAATATTTTCTCTAAATGCCGCAAGGCAAAAACATTAGTGTTCTTTTTCCTTGAGAGTAAGGACCGATTTTACACAATGTAGTCTGAAAACACATGGATCCTCAAATAATACAAACACTATAGATGTTGATTTTAAAAATCAAGGCAACCACAATCCAAGATGAAGAAATACTTTTTATTTTTTAAGATTTGAAAACTTTATTTTGAATCACTTGGAGAGAAAATCAAACTAAACTAGGGAAGGCAGGGTCTTAAAAAAAAAAAGGAAAGCAAAATTAACAAAACTTTACAATTTCTTGAAGAAACCATGAGTTTAAGATGACCAAATTACAAGTATTTTCTCTTAAACCATTATCTGACTTATCTTAGTTTCTAAGGGCTATTAAAAAAAATCATGCAACTATTATGACAACTTATATAGAAAGCAGGTGTATGCCAGATGCCAGAACATTCCTAGAAGTAGTTTCATGAGAAAAACATAGAAGCACTTTTGGCTTCATTCATTTTACAAGGTCACAGTAAGTAGCACAAAGGAGCTGGGAAACTTGAGCACCAAGCTAGGCTCTGTATGGAAGAGCCGTGGGTCTCAATTAGGTTACTTAACTTCTCAGGGACTTTAGCTTCCTTATCTGTAAAACAAAAAGACTAGATGACCTAAGGTCTCCTCCCTTTCAGCCCTAACATCCAATGATCTTAAGGTCTAAATGATTCAGAATGTATCACTAACCAAATAGCCACTACTAATTTATTAATTATTGAACGCTTACCTTTCCAGGAACTATGATGAAATATTTTAAAACATTACCTTATTTAATTTCCTCAACAACTCTGTGAGGTAATATACTCATTTACAGATAAGAAAACTAAGAGATGTTTAGTACCTTATCAAAGGTCACATAGTTAGAAAATGGAGAATCCAAGATTTAAATCTAAATCCATCTGACTCCAAAGCTGTGCTCTTAGCCCCTATGCTGTCCTGCTTTTCTAAAAATCTTCTTACATGGCCTATTGGAAAGAACACTAGACTGGGAGTAGAGTGATCTGGGTTCTTTTTGCTATTGTTGTGTTTCTAGCTAAGCGACTCTAGGCCCTTGAATTAACATTGCTGGACCTCAATAGCCTCATCTATAAAATTGAGAGGTTGGCAGGATGGCCACTGAGATCCTGCACAATCTCCATGTCTTATCACTTACAAACACAATGCTTAACCACTAACAACACAGCTTCTGTGAAGATAGAGGGATTTTCTCCATGTGTTTGTGTAGTATTTGCCCCAGGGCTCGGCATACTGAGGGAATATTTTTATTGGGTGACAGTCCACATTTACAGAAAAGTGTTTATTTCATCCAGCTGGGCCACCCTTCATTTTTGACCTCGCAAAGGTCAGAGGCTGTAGATGCTGCACTTTGCTCCTAGTTTGGGGCAGTTCCTCACTGCAGGGCTATCTTTAAATTACACTGACTCCAGCTGGCATCTTATCACTATGGTTCCTGGTTGTGCGGTGGCTATACCACTGAGAACCCAAGGGACCTGTAACCAATAAACCAACGATACCTGGGGTTGGGGACCAGGCTTTCATCTACTTTTTTTGTAAATCTAAATAGTTTCCATTTTTATCCTTTGCTACTGCAATTTTTCTCCTAGGAATTAAGCCTAAAGAAAAAACTGGACAGTCTGCAAAGCTGGCATATATAAGGGTGTTTCACTGCAGGGATATTTTAACAAGGAAAAACTGGAAATAGGCCAAATGTATATGAAGAAGAGAGAATTAAACTAATTATGGTATATCCTTTGGATGGAATACACTGCAGCCCTTCAAAAAGGTGATGTGAAAATATCTCCACAGTATAATGCTGAGGGTAAAAAAGTTTTGTAAAATAGCATGTATGGCATGATCGATATTTGTAAAATGTGAGGACTAGAATGATGCTCACTAACTACTGATGACTGTCTTTGGATATTGGGAGCACTTTGGCTTTTTCCTTTATATTTTGAATTTTCTACAATAAGCACGTATTATTTTTTTAAAACAGAAAAAGTAAAATACAACAAATGGTACCAAAAGTATGGTAAAAGGAAAACAACTGCTTCTCCCAGCAGAGGCCTATAATAGTGCTAAATGTTTTAACAGAAACGTAAAATTAAAACTAATTTAAAGGCTTTAAGCATTAAAAAACAAATAGCTATTATACTATGAGGCTGAAAATTCAACTACAGGATAGATAAGAGACAGTCTTTGCCTTCCTTCCAAATGGCACTTTTTTTTTTTTTAAGGTCATTCTGGTTTTCCAGAAGTAAACATTTGATCATGTCAAGTAATTTCACTGGCTGCGCCCATATTTTGAAATGTACCCATTTTCAACAGTCACACAAATATTGCTGGAGACATATTAACTTCCTAAAGTCTAGAAACTAGAGAGCTAATAATCAGTCATTTGGAAAAATACTCTTGTGACTTAAATTCTTCAACAACAATAGTATTGTAGCTAGATAAAAAGGCTTCCACAGTTGGGGAGGAAGGCCATGATTGTGCTGTTGCAGGCTGCTAGATAAAATTCGGCTTAAGTAGCAACAAATGACATAAATTGGCATTTCTCAGCTGTTAATGATTAGTTAAAATTAGCAAGGAACCAGATGTGAGGCCAGAGACCAGCTCAAAGGAAATTACCAAATAAGAATCACTTTGTTTTATAAAGTCACAAAATGTCCTTTCCCTCTCCACTGTCAAACTAAAACCACACCACCAAAACCCAAAACTCAAGACTAAACTACTTAGAAATTCAAGTATTAAATAAAACTCAGTCTAAAAGTGAAACCTGACATGGATATTAAGCTTAATAACAGAACTTGTCCTTTGAGTAGAAAATAAAGTATTAGGGTATCTCTGTGCTACCACCCTGCCAGCTATCTCAACAGATTACTCTTTAAATGAACTTTGACATGTAATTTTTAATCTTGGCACAGCAAGGCATATTACACTTTAAATGATTATCTCAAATCCCAGAATGTAATCACTTACTTATTTGATAAGATGTTCTCACCAATGGAACAAACATCTACTCTTTGTATACCTGGATCACCAATTTTCAAAGAAAATAATCCATAGCAAACCTAACTGAATATGATTCAATACTTTGGAGATGACAGATCTTAACGTGCCTCTGGGTCATCATGTTAACAATTACCAGAGGCAACCAATAGTAATTATCAGGCAACATAGTCTAGTAAATGGTGAAGATTTATCTCCTTCCCGATAAGTTACCCTCAGCCTGACTCTTATCCCTTTAGACTTGAGCTCACGTGCCCACTACCCTCCAGCTACTTCCTGATGGCTGGAGTCCCTTAAAACATCACCTCACAAGAGATATCATTCCTATTTTCCACATCTCTTCCCATTTACAGCCTTTAATCCAATACCTGCAGCTCGTTTTCATTTTCTCCAAGGCTTTTTAGGGGACTGATCTGTTAATTTAGGATAATTAAGGCTGGCTGTGGCTGATGGAGAACAAGTTTGATGTCATCACTCCCAGGGTTAGTCATATTTTCACTGGGAGGTTTCTTGCAAATACAATGGCTTGACACAAAGAAATCACTGAAGGTGGGAACTTCAGGCAGTCTACTGAGGTATGGTGGAAGGGGCTGTGAGGTTGATTTTAGAACAAAACTACAAATCAGTGTGTTATGAAGATGCCTGAAAAGAAATAGACTGAACCTCTCAGTATTCCTATTTTGGAAGACACTCTAGGAAAACAGAGCGCTCAACTGAGCATTTCTCTCAGAATGGGTTCCAATCTTTTCTTTACATGAGTATGAGGACCACCTGTCTAAATAAACTGCCTACAGAGAATCAGGCAGAATACCTACCATGCACAAGTGCAGAGAACACTAACACTGACAACTAAGGAAGTTTAGGGATACTCCTGATGACTCACAGTTGCATTCTGGCAATGTCAGATGCTAGGGCTGGCAGCTAGAGGTCCAATCCACTTGGGATGACTGCTGCTTATTTTGGATATTTTGTTCTTGTTGGTATTTCTGATCATTTTAGCAGTGCTCATGCATTTACCTCTGTGCACTGCTTCTAGAACGCTCTTTGCTGGTGGCAAACACTACTGGTATATACTAATAAAAATCTCAATTTTTTAATGTAACATCATTTTCCTTTAAGGTTTATATTGTCTTTATGCACATGATCTTTTAAAATCATACACAATGTATAACTGCCAGTTTCCACTCTGATCACAGGGTGGGACTGTCTCCTCCTTAGTGAGGTTCTGTTTAAGAGGGAAGGTGGCTATGATACTGTGAGATAAAGGCACTGTGATATCTTTAATATAAAATATTTCCAACAGGAAAATGTGTTCCGAGTTGAAGATAACTTCTTTTTCTTCTTTTTTTGATTTAGGGCCCTCCATATTTAGATTGAATCTTATAAAACCAACTGACATAATTTCCTGTGAAATGTTATATAAAGATACACTGGTTCATTCATCCTCACAAAATTGAGTACTCACCCTGGGCCAGGCACTAAGCTCAGTGATGAAGTAGTTCAGAGTTCTGAGTAAGAAAATATAGTCAGGGTAAACCTTCTGACCCTGATGTTCCATGAATATGGCACCATGTGATTTCCTGCCTTAGCAAATTACAGGCTCTGGCCCTCACCCTACTAGTCTTACTATGTTTGTTTTTGGCAGGGAATATGCAGGGCCCCCTTTTCTCTAGGGCATAGTCTCCCATTTCTCCATCACACGAAAGTAGTGAGCCAAGATCCTTATAAAGTACTAAGCTCTTAGCTCATCATTTCACTGGCAGGAAGAGTCCAAATAAAAACTGGTCAATTATGCCACTTTTATTTAAGCATCAATATCATAAGGCATTACTATGTACAGTTTGAGAACACCAATACCAAGAGAAATAGAACACTGAGTATGTAACTCTTTTGGTAATCACTAAGCACTTAAAAATTTAAAAACAGGTACAAGATGGGGAAGGGTAGGCTCAGTAGGCTTTATAAAAGAACCATAACAAGAAAAATATCATTTCAATTCAATGTAGCAACCCAAGGCTTCTTTTTCTGTCAATATTCAGAAAAAAGTTAAGACTTTCTTTGCTTTAATTTTTTAGTCATCAATTAGTACAAATATTTGCCTCCTGTCACCAATGATATCCATGACATATCTAAAGATAATAGCTTACAGCTTAATATTGACTTAATTCTGGATAACTCAATAAAGTAATACTGCTTAAATTGCCTCCTTTGAAGGAGAACAATTCATTGAAAATGATCACCATTTTTGGCTAGTGTAGGACACACACAAATGGGTCCCATTTTAACATTTCTAAAAATATTCTGAAAAGTTCAAGAATTTTAAAATAAAACAATTCCTATACAGTACTTCTTATTGAGCAGTCTACTGGAATTGGAAAATGAAATAATGTTTACTTTGGGAGATCCAAGATACATAATGGTAATATATAATGAAATCAGCTTCCTCTATTATTTTAATATTAGAAATAAGGACTAATTAACTTACATTACAATGTTATATATAAATAATAAATGGCAAAAGTTATTCAAGATAAATTTTTATAGCAAAAAGAAGGGAAGGGACTGGCACTTCTAATAGAAACATTCAATAAATATTGTAATGGGATTCCAATAGTGTGAGCTTCTGGGAATAAGAGATAATTGATGGAATGAGGATGTTTTTATTGGTAGTTCATTCCTCAATTATTTGAATTTTTCTACTGGAAGTCTGAAAATTTGTGGTTGAGAATACAAAATAGCAGTTAAGAATGGGCCATTTACAAGAGCAAAGCAAGACATCAAATGAGAATTCTGAAGTTACAGTCTCACTTCCAGGCTCGTGTAGGATATGCATCTCTTTTCAACTGCCAATAAAAAAAAAAATCGAAGAAAGTGTTAGAACTACAGACTAAAAATAAACAAAGTGCTAAGTCATCCCACAGTTGCCTTATTCTAGAAACAATGCTCCTGGTCTCCTGATTGAAATCAGGATTCTTCTTTGCCCATTTGTACATCAAAATAGCCATCTACTTTATTTTAAAATAAAATATTTTCCACCCAAACTTGGCTTAATTGTTTTTAACTGCCCAAATCAACATAACAGTTAGGCTTTGGGAAACAATTGGGGTGTAATTATTGTTAACACCTCAATGCTGTGGTTTGTAGAATTAAGCTGGGACTACAGGTGTGCACCACTACACCTGGCTAACTTTTTCTATTTTTAGTGGAGACGGGGTCTCGCTCTTGCTCAGGCTGGTCTTGAACTCCTGACCTCAAGCAATCCTCCCACCTTGGCCTCCCAGAGTGCTAGGATTACAGGCGTGAGCCACCTCGCCCAGCCAGTTTATCCTTTTCTTGTTCTTGACTCAAAAGGATCCTGAAAAAATTAAAAACAAACAGCTACTGAAATTTCAACAGGCTTACCCTTATCTGGTGTGAAACAGATGTGCAGGTGTAATAACCTCTTAAGCACATTGAGGACATTGTACTTATTGGACCATATCGCACAAGCCATGAATTCTCATGGCACCTGCCAGTCATCCAGTCTTCTACTGAGAAAGGAAGCTAGATGGCTTTAGTAAAAAACCAGTCTATACTCTGGAGATAGAGGAATGGATCAGAAATAGATGTATGAGCTGAGAGCAGCCCAATAGGGACAGTCCAAATATGATGGTGATTAACCAATCTAACCTAATCCTCCCTCCTTGGGGAGGTGTTTTTGATATCTGGCAGCATATCATTTACTCTATGGATTACAGTGTTAAGTATTACGGTAAGAAAGAGAAGCTGTTGGAGTTCTCCTTCTCTACCAAAATAGAGGAGGAACTGCTGAGACTGGTAACCCTGGTTGTTGTAGGCAGGCCAGATATGGTCTTCTTATTGGATGAGATTAATACAACCGCTAAAACTTGGCACACAGCTAACACTTTGGCTAATGTATACTTCTTTGTTACTATCTACACCCAGACCATTAGATGGAACTTCTTTTCAGCTGGCAGGGAAAATAAAATCATGTCATGATCTGACCTCAAGGATCTCTTGACTCTCTAGCTCTATGCCATAATCTAAGCTGCAGGCACCATGGACCATCTCACCTTCCCAATGTCACACACTGGTCTCCTATGTTGATGCCCATATGCTGATCAGCTCTGAAGACCAGGAAATGGAAAGGATCCTACAGGTCTTAGTAAGACATGTGCTGGACAGGAGAGGAGAGAAGTTAGGCTAGAACACAGTGTTGATCACTTCAAAGTCCCTAGATGGCCACAGGTCTAGAGCAGAGGTTGGCAAACTATGGCCTGAAGACCAAATCTTGCCCATCACCTGGTTTTGTAAATAAAGTTTTATTAGCCCACAGCCATGCCCACTTGTTTACATATTATTGAAGGCTGCTTTCCTGCTGCAGTGTCAGAGTTTGGTTGCAGCAGAGAAGGGATGGCCTGCAAAGCTGAAAATATTTACTCTGGTCCTTTATAGAAAAAGTTTGTGAAGTCCTGATCTACAGCATGTTGGTATAACCCCTTAGAAATGAAGAACAGTTTGCTGCCCCAAGCACCTCCTACATATTAGAGATGGCACATATCCTATATGTGGGTGTTTTTTTTTTTAATACTTCTACGAGGTAACCAAAAAACTGTTAATTATAAGTAAAATCTAGAGCTGGAGAAATCTTTCTAAGTGCTCCAGGCTATATAGTATGGCTCAGCTGCTCAGGGTACCGTGTGATCCTGGGCATCAGGATGCTGCATATAGCTTGAGGCATATCCCAATACAACCACAGAGCATACCCCTGGGATTCTGGAGCAAGGCCAACCTCCTTTAAGCAGGTACCATTCTTTCAGCAGACAATTCCTGGCTGACAGACAACATATGTCCAACACCAAAGGAAACCAGGTGGCCATACCATTAACCCATCTTGAATAGTTTTACTTGACCTGCCTAACCACAAAGAGAGCATGCCTTCAACTAATAATGTGGTATGTAAACATAAGACTGGGCTTATGGAGGTTCTAATAGCACAAAATATCCAAATAAGCCAATCACAACCCTTTCCCCGTGGCCCTTCACCTGCTTCACTGTCTTTTCCCTCATCCAGGACGATGCCTTCATTGAGGTGCTCCCTATGTGCAACTAACAAATTTAAGAGACCTGAGCTTGGTTTGTTTTTGATAGTACTAGCCAATAATGAACTGCTAAAGCATCACAACTCCTTCAGGAATTGTACTGAGGGACAATACAGAAGGAAAGTATTCTGATTTGACAGAATTTCAAGCAGTTCATTTTATTGTCCCTTATACCTTTTAGGAGGGAAAGGTTAAGGCCAGTTTTTATTAATTCCTGGGCAGTCACTAATGGTTTACTTGAAATAAGAATGGAAAATTTCTGACAAGGAAATTTAAGAAAGAACAATGTAGGTGAGTGAGCCTCCAGAAATGTATGTCCCACATGAATTCTTATCAGAGTGCCACCAAATGCAAAAAAAGTCTCTTGTGGATAAGACTGCATTTGTATCTTCTCTCCACAGTCAACCTGATGCTTGCTCCATGGGCTTACGAGTGACCACAGCGGCACTGATAGAGGCTGCATAAGCAGTTATAGAAGTTAATGGACTTCCCCTCCCTAAGACCAATGTGGCTACCCACTACTGGCCATTGCCCACTTTGTGAACAATACTGACCAATCCTAAGTCCTTGCTTTGTTACCGTACTTTGAGGGAACCAGTTAGTTACCTAATAACAGGCTAACGACACTGGGACTCTTCTATTGTTGAAGGACAATGCTCTGCCATCATTGAAATTGATACTTAACCTGGATTTGGATTGGCCTTTTCTGTCTTCTGTACCTTTGACAACATCACCATATGTGTTTTAATAATTGCCTTCTATATCACCACTGCATTATTACATAGAATGCCTCCAAGGACCCATCTCATAAAGAAGTTATCAGACAAGTATCCTAATGTCAACCATATGCTCTGGTCTCATCAAGTATCTATCATGAACCGACAATGGGCTTACAAAATGATTAAAGAGACCATTATGTGCTTGGATTCAGCATTGGTTATGGATAACACCTTGCAAGGTTGGGGTATTATCTTTTAGAATTGTGGTATTTGCTCTGCCCCAGCAATACACGTAATCCCAGAAAAATACGGTATTTTTTCTCCCATAGCCAAAAAAACACAGGTCTGAGAAACAAGGAGTAGAAATATGAGTGGATTCTCTTAAGGTTATAATTAATGATCTGTTTTTTCTTTCTTTTTTTTTTTTTTTTGAGTCAAGAAGGTACAATAATGATCTGTTTTTTAAAAATTATGTTCCTAGAGCTATGACTCAGGCTCTCCTGGCCCAGTTGGCATGATATGTAATGGAAAGCACCTAAAATTGGCGATCGTTTCTAGATGATTGGATTAAAGATCATTTTATCTTTTTTCTTTGCAATTTTCTAGGTTTTCCAAATTTTCTAGAATGTTTATGTATTATTTTATATTAAAACATAATTACTAAGGAAAAAACCCACATCTAGCCCCAGAAGCAGATTTTCATTGAAAATGGTACATGAAAGCAAGGAGTTATGAATGCAAGAAGTTGCTAACAAAAAGAGGTAAGATAGAACTAGTTTTCCCCTTTTCTTTGATAGTGGTTACTATGCAGCACTCCAGAGCCATTATGGAAACATTTGAAATCTGACTAAGCCTCAGTTTCCTTATCTGTAAAATGAAGATGATAACTTACGTATCTCATAAAGTATGTGAAAGAACACCATAAACTAACATCTCTAAAGGCATGAGTTACTATTACTCGTAGTAGGTGAGTGTCTATGTGCTCAGTGATTTCAAAAACAAAAGAAGAAGAAGAATAAAACTAGTTACCTTTGGGTTGAAATATCTACAAGACTGTGGTTGGGAGCCTCCAAACAGGGCTATGCGGTAGTCATGTTTCTTTCTTCTAGGTCTTGTGCCATCTACAAGTTCTTCTCGATCCTCTGGAGACAGTAGATGGTACCTCATTCCGCCTGTAGAAAAATACATGGCGACTCTTCAAGAACTTCGGGCACAAATGCAATGCTTTGAAAAGGAAATACCCAGACATCATAGTGCATTTATTTCTGTAATTTTCTTTAATCATCCCTCTATAGCATTCGAGGAAAGTGAGGGGGAAGAGGCAAGAGAAATGTATAAGGCCCTGAGAGTCCTAATCAATTTATTATTCTCAGCAATCACCATTATTCTAAGACTGCCCCACCCACTTACTGTGTACCAGTCAATTATCTGGCTCCTTGAACAATAGCTGCCAAAATAATTATTGAAATCCAGATCTCCTAACCCAGTGGTCTCAATATTACCTGCACATTAGAATCACCTAGGAAATCTCTGAAACTATACCTGGGCCCTACCACAGACCAATTAAATCAGAATCTCTGGTGGTAGGGCCAGGCATGGTATTTTAAAGGGCACCTTAAATCCTTGCCACTTTAAATATAGTTCAAAGACCAGCAGCTTCAGCACCTGGGAGTTTGTTAGAAATGCTGGATCCCAGACCATACCCTAGACCTACTGAATCAGCACCTGGATATTCAGGGTAATTTGCATGTACATAAAACTTTGAGAAGCACTATCTTAGATGGCTAAAATGCAATAAGGATTCAGAACTATTGTGATCTAACATGATCCTTTTCCTTCACCAATTCCTTAATTTTGTCAAGGGCCACTTAATCAAAAACTATTTTAAGGTGTCATTTTAAATCAGTGTGGGAGAGGTAGATTGTTTATCAATGTCAGACAATTAAACAGAGAAAAAACTGTGCCCCTAATTTCGTTCTAAATTCCAAATTAATAAAAATTTGGATATGCAAAAAATCTCATGAATACACTAAAAGAAAAATAAGATAGCTTTTAAAAAACGGGCCCAGATAGGGAAGCCTAAGAGTGACAAAAAAGAAAGGAGCCATGGAAAAAATGTTCAGACTTAACTATATAAAATTTTAAGTTAAATTAGTGCATGGCAGAAAGACAAAATCAAAAGACAATGACAAACTAGGAAAATATTTATAAATAATGTAAAAGAAAATTATAAAAAGATATCCTATTAATAACGTTAAGACCAGACACTTAAGAGAAAATTAGATGAAGTATCTGAATACAGTTCACAGAAAAAGAACTACAAACAACTCTTAAACATATGAAAAGATGCTCAACTGCTCTTGTTAAAGAAATACAAATTAAAATCGTACTTTTTTCACTTCTCAGATTGACCAAGATCAAACTGTGTGGAACACAGGGTATGCTAAGGGCATGTAGGGGAGACAGCACACTCTTCCATTGCTGGTGGCATGGGGATGGTTACAACCACATGGAGGGTGATATAGTACTGTCCACAAAAATAACACGTACGCACCCTTTAACCCAGGAATTTCCCTTTTCTAGTTTATAAACATAAAGTTCACCATTAGGGAAGTGGTTAAAAAATTATGGTATGCCTATACAATGGAATATTATACATGGCTGCGAAGAAGAACGAGAATGTTTAGTATGTACACATGGAATGATCTCCAAGAAATAATGTGGAATGGAAAAAAGCAAGATGTAGAACAGTTCACAGAGTGTAATACCATTTGTGTTAAAATGTATATTTTATGTATATGTACACATAGTTTATACAGGTAATTTATACATGTAAAATAAGTAAATGACTGTGTGTGCACAGTGTCAAGACTACCTCTGGAATGACATACAAGATAATAACCGTAACCTCCAGGGTAAGGGAATGAGTGGGTAGGAAATGGGGTATCAGAGAGACTTACTTTTCACTATGTACCCCTTTAATACCTTTTTGAGTTGTGTATGACATATAGTATTATTGCTCTAAAAATAAAATAATGCAAAAAATCTTTAACATATGGAAAATATTTCTGTGCATGAGGCTGTCTTGGTCCTTTATAAAAGGGAAAGCGAGGGAAGACACATTTTTGGGGAATAGTCTGTGCATGAATGAAAGTCATTACCAATATTTATTATTTCCTTCCATTTCAGAATTTGAGTAGAAGCACTTTTGCATTAAAACAGCTGGAAACCTCAGAAGCCCAAGCTCTGGTGCATGCTCTAGGTCAGAGGGGTCCACAAACATTTTCTATAAAGGGCTAGAGAGTAAATAGGCTTTGCAGGCCACATACCATTTCTGTGGAATATCATTTGTTTTTTAAACAGTGCTTTACAAATCTAAGAGCTACTTTTAGCTCAAGGCTGTATTTAGCCCATAGGTGGTTCTCAAAGTGTGTACCATGAACAGCAGCATCACAGCATCACTTAGAAACACAAATTATTGAACATCAGCCCAGACCTTCTGAATCAGAAACTCTGGGTTTGAAAGCCACTGCTCTAGGAGGGTTCTACACAGGCAGACAGTGTAGTCTATGAACGTGACACTCCCAGCAAGAGAAAGACAGGAAAGGAGGAGAGAGACAGGAGGAAACTGTTTCTAGCCAAAAGGCCACTGGGTAAAAGTAGCTGAGTGTGGCCAACTGTGATGACTTCCCTGGAGGAAGCATGAGCTGTGACTCCTCCATTATTGACACGCTTTTTTTTCCTCCCCAAGAAGAGGGCTGGAGACACTTTGGCACTTTTCCCTGAGGAACTCCTTGTTTCTTAGGCTTATTACTTTGAGAGTTATTCCTTCCAGAGTAAAATTTTATAAATTCTGAGTAAGAAGTTGGCCTGGCCTTTCTGGCAAAGCTTTGACTGTGTATTTCATTTTTGTTTTGTAACTCATTTTCTTTTAGATGTAAATTTTTTTAGCTTAGTTTTATTCTATTTTTCAATTTTCTTTTCTGCTTTTCTTCCACTCTGAAAAGGCAGTAAAAGTTAGATGGTAGGAAGAGAACTAATGATCTGAAGAAGGGAGGCTGGAGGACTTCTTTCTGCCATTTAGCTCTGCCTAGACCCCAAAGCTTGGAAGCATTTCAGCTGCTTGTGCTCAGTCAAGGAGCTATAGAACAATTAACTGTTCTTTATTTAAAAAAAGAGAAAGAAAAAGAAAAAGAAAAAAATGTAATAAACCTAGTGAGTTAAAATAAACAACAAAGTTTCCTGCTCAAGCATCTAATCCCCACACTTGAATTTCTGTAAGAATCCTGCTATCCTATTTCTAAATCAATTCAGAATCCACATAAGAACTATTCTCAACAGCCACACCATGTATGAAGAAATAGGAGTAGCTCTCTACCCAATGTAACTTTAAGGCCAGAAAAATAACACATGGTTTGGGAACGAAGGCATAACAAAAAACCTGATATTAACATGTACGACATCTAAAAATGAAAGCCCTCCTCTAAAGGCATTTTCTTGGTCCTGATTTTCTTTCATCTCTCTGCATTTAAAGAGACTAGTGGCCACCTATACTCTATCTTCTTAACACCCTCTCTACTCCTTGGTTTTCAAGACACCAGCCTTTGGTTCAAGTAGCTCTGTGACTTCACCTCTCCTGTTTGTCTTCTTCCACCCGTTGAATGTTGGCATTCATAAGGACGTGTCCTTGACTCACACCTTCTTCTCTTTTTCCCTTGACACACTTAATTGGGTTCAAACACTCCTTGTCTTTTTTTTTAATTTCATTTTCATTTAACAAAAAATGTACTATACACTGTTTTATGCTTTTCCCACTTATGAAAAATTTCCATATTAGATATTCATGAAAAAATTTTTTAGTAAGTATAGAGCATTTCAATGGATGGATATATCATAATATTTTTCCAAACTAGGGATAATATTGAGTCAACTTACCTAAAACCACGTAATACTATTGAGTAGCTATGTGATAAGTCTAAAGGAAATTTACTTCCAAATCAAAGAGCAAGTGATCTAATAATTAGGACACTCAAGCTTACTACCCCTCTTGAGAAGGATATCTTAGGCAGGAGTGAAAGTGCTCATTTCGCTTTGATTTGTTTCCTTGACTTTGTGCCTGAAACCAGCTACACCTTAAATGAACCATCCAAATGAAGTACCAAAAATAAGAGTTCACAGTAGGTTCCAGCTACCTCCTATGAGAGGCTTTCTTGCTCATCACATATAAGTTGAAATCTATAATGCTGCCCTACTTCTAGATATGATGTGTGGTTTGATAAGATGAATGGGAATTCAAGGGCCTGTGAGTTTGCAGGAGTATAACTTAGGCACATTATAGTCATTACATTACAGATTTCATACCTGTTTAAATAACAATCTAAACTTCTACTTACAGCAGAATGACAGATTAGACTTTCAGAAATATTTTCCTGCTACAAAATAACTGTAAATGTTGGAAAGAATAAAACAAGATTCTTTTTAAATGCATAGCTAAGATCCCAAGAGATAAGAAGGCTAAAAATCAAGATGAAATTAGACACCAGAATGGTAGGCACTAAGAGACCCTGGAGCTATTCTGAAGGCATTTTATAATACTGGAAACCTAGAAATTGTTTTTACTGGCTGTATGAAGGGAAGAAGATAATGTCTTGGATCTTCTCAAGATAAGGAGATGGAACTGAGATCTATGCCTAAAGCTGGATCACTTAGATTGGTGGTTATTCTTTAGTGAAAATATAGGCTAAGAAAAAATATCTGCCTGATGGGAAAAGAAACTTGCCTGTTTCACCTTCAGGTCCAGGTGGAACTAACGTCTCCCTCCTTTGAGAATTTATAATGACAGCCCTGCCCTCATGCAGGTTTGAGGTTTGAATTTACCCTACCAAAAGCCAAGGAAAACTCAAAGTAGTCCTGGGTTGTTGTGCCCTATAGAACTTGGCAAAAGCAAACACTATTCTCTTCATGAGTAGAACAGAGAAGACCTGCAGGAACACAACCTAAGCCTCCCAATATTCCTAGAGATTAAGATCAATCAAATATAAGCACACAATCCAAAATTACAAAACACATAAGGAATTAAGCCACCAGGAGTAAGTCAACAGAACCGACGAATAGCAGCATTTGGTCTTCAGAGACTTTAGATATTGGCATTATCAAACACAGAACATAAAATAACCACATTTAAAGTGTTTAAAGGAAGAACTGAAAACATGAGCAAGGAAAAAAGACCATCAGCCATGACCAGACTAATAAATAAGAAATAAAAGGAAAAATATATCACTCACAATGGTAACAATAAAAATATCTAAAATAAATTTAAGAATGTGAAACTTACCGGAAGAAAATCACAAATTCCCAAGACATACGGCAATTTAAATGAAGCATAACAATAATTAAAAGAAAGGTACTACAATGAAATGGAAGAGAAATTGTGTGTGTGTGCGCGTGTGTGTGCGCGCGCGCGCGCGTGTGTGTGTGTATGTATACTCAGTGAACAGCACTTTTTTTCCTTTTCTTTCTTTTTTAATAAAGAACACACACACATGTAGATATGTGGAAACTTAGTTTATCATGTTTCAAGTCAGTGGGAATAGATGAATTATTTAATAATGGTATTGAGCCATCTTACCAGACATTTAGGAAAAAAAATTATTTCACACCAAATAGATTTCAGCAGGATATAAGGCTTATGAGAGAGAGAGAAAGAAGAAGAAATCTATAAATGATAAATATACAAGAGGAAAATTTAGGTAATTTAAAAAGACATCTTGGAATAGGGAAGGCCTTTCCAACCACATCATTAAAGTCAGACATCATAAAGGAAAAGACTGGTTCAGACTTAATATAAAAACAACATGAGATTGGATGGGCCAATTTAAGACCATCTCAAACAACCACAAAACAAGAAACAAACACAAACTCTACCTTTCATAATACTAGTAGACCTGTAACTCCAAAACACAAACAATAAAGACAGCTAACAAATGGAGAATCTGTCAAACCGAAATGGCTGTGCAAAGAGACACCAATGAAAAGCAAGCCAAATTACCCTCCAGAATGCTGGAAAGGCTCATAATTGGAGATAGTAAGTATTCCAAAAGGTGCAGGTGTAGATGGAAAGAAAAGAATTCTAAAAATTTCTGAACAAACAACAGTTGAACTGCCAGGTCTCCTTCCCCTGCTGCATAGTCAGGTACTCACTGTACTTTCACTACTCTAGGAGACAGCATTAGTCTTTGGAGATACTGAACCAGAGATGTTTCAGATTCAGTGAACAGCACAGAGAAGAGTGTAGGACTAAAAACATGGATTAAGCAAAAGCCTGCCTATCAAAATAACTCCTCATCTAGCTCACAAGTGCCTACACCCAGCTTATACTTCCCTGAGAAAATATCTACATACACCAGCATTTGGGGCTCCCCAATTTAAAAACTGATTGGCTACTCTGATTACCCTATAGTTCAGCTCAAGAACTAAGAAGCCCACTCACGTGTATGGCCTGATCTATTAGTTTTGTAATAACTCTTATATGATATGAAGCCAAATATTTACGAAAAGCTTCAAACAACAAAAACAGGAAAAGAAAATTCAAAGGTAACATATAGAAAATAGAGACAACAAAATAATAGCTGAAATAAAAGCATTGAAAAATATTCAAGGCTATTTCTAAGAGGAGGACCAAGAGACAAAGATGATAATAGGGGAGATAAGAAAAGATTAGACACTCAATGGCTAAAGAATCACAATATCAATAATAGAGAACTGAGAAATCTATGGCTGAAAAGAGAGAATGCCCAACCAATATGACTTAAAAAAAAAAAAAAAGATGCACATCAAGGTACGTTACTGTAAACTTTCAAAACATCACAGATTAAAAAGAAAAAAAGATCTTAAATGCTTACAAGAGGAATAAAACAAACAAAAAAAGGACCAGATTGGCACTAGACTTTTCAGAAGTAATACTGGAAGCTAGAAGATAATGGAGCAATGCCTTCAAATTCTAACTGAAAATGATTTTCAACATAATTCTATATCCAGTTTAACTATCCTTCAATGTTTTATGTTAAAATAAACATATGAGATTTGTCAAGCCTCCAAATATTTACTGATTATATACACTATCAGGAAACTTTCAGAGGATATGGTCCATCAAACAGAAAGAATCAAGATACGGAAAAACCGGGGGTCCACAAAGATAATGGATCTAACACAGGAGAGGAGTGAAATGACTTGCTAGGATAATGGAGAAACAAAGCCCCAGGACAAGAACTGTGCCTCAGGCCTAGAGCGCAAACTGTCTATACTGGAATAGGCACAAGGAAGGGATGTTTCCAGGAAATAAAAGCAACAAATTGTTTAATTGTACAGACAATTTTATTAAGTGGCATTTTACAAAGGTGTTGAGGAACTGGGACTTGACCTGCAAGTCAAGAAAATCAAAACAATGAAAAATGTGGCAATTTTTAGCTCCAGGCAAAAAAAGAAAAAAAAAAGCTATTTAAGAAAGAAAATGTGATAACAGTACACTACTTGCGTAAGTAAAATAAAAAAGGAAACACTAGAAAAGAAGTACATGAAAGCTACTGTATACAAAAGTACAAAAAGCAGAAGTAATTTTTACCTCCTCTCACATACTAATGTATACCTATAAAATAAGGGCTGAGGCCAAGTCCCCTCCAGGTGTACAGTTGAGAAACCCATGGGATTAATTATCTAAAAGAGTCTTGACTGTTTCTCCCTGGCTACTGAATCTGATCCATTCTAAATAGGGTTTTAAGCCCATAAGAAACTGACTACATGATCAGGATATAAATGGATATTAAGGCAACTTACTTATCACCATCTTAAGGCATTCAGGATTGTCTTGAATAAGTGGTTCAGCTTGTACCGTTTTACTTAAGAAATTCTTTGATATAAGAGGAAACCTGACTTTAGCAAGGATATCAACCATAAATGGCTGGCGATTAGGTTCATCGTATTTCAACCACCTGACTGCAGCATCATAAACCTAAGGGGGAAAAACAGCACAGTAAAATTCTTAGATGGCAGAAACATTTCCAATTACCTATGTTTACTCTCACATTGAAGGGAGAGAACCTCATAAGGAGACAACCACTATCCTAATATTTTATTCATATATTTGCTTTCATCTCTGAACACTTGTACTTCAGAACAGTTTACATACTGCTCTAATGTTTTTTTAGAACTGCTACTATATAATTTAATGACAGGGACAATGTTGAATTTATGATTTTTTAAAACAAAATATAGCTTCCTTTTCAGAATGAGATATGATATATATTGCACTGAAAAAAATCTATTGGTCAACACAAGTTTCCTATATATGAATATATATAGGAAAACAGGTTAATTTCCTAAAAGGCTTTCCATCCCAGGAGATATGAAGGTCATCTATGATTTTATTTCAATCTTATATTCCTGCATTATGAATTGATAGACTTGTCTGCTTTCTAGAAACTTTAAGAATAAAAATTCTATACTTTAAAAGTAAATTACAGGATATTTATATAAGAATTGTTCTCCAAAATAATACTGTAGCATTTATTTAACTGCACTGAACAAGTCCAAGTTCATTAATATTTAATTTACAAATCACACTGAAAACAAATTTGTAAACACACTGAAAACAAATCTATTATTTCAAATACACACATATCTACCACACTGACACATGTTTGAGCTAAATGAGTTAATTTTGGGGTGGTGTCAATAAGGCCCAAGTTATGATCTCCATAAGAGTTAATTTTTTATGGGAATTGGTTTTTTAAAATCAACTTATTTTAGAATAGTTTAAGATTTATGGAAAAGTTGCAAAGGCAGTACAGAGAGTTCCCACATAACTTGCACCCAGCTGTTAAGGTGTTACATTAGTATGATACATTTGTCACAACTAATGAAGCAATATTGATACATTAACTAAAGTCTATATCTTTTTTTTTAATTCTTTAGTTTTTATCTACTGTTATTTTTCTGTTCCATGATCCCATAAAGGATACCTGGTCAGGTATTTTGTCGAATGTCCCTCAATTTGGGTTTGTCTGATATGTTACTCATTTGCCTGGGGTTATGGTTTTTTGGGAGGACAACCACAGAGGTGACATGCTAGTCTCATTACTTCAAGTGTCCATGCCTTCAACATGATTCATCACTGATGTTAACCCTGACCACCAGTAGGTAGTGTTTGTCAGGTTTCTCCAGTCTAAAGTTACTACTTCTTCCTTTTCCATACTGCATATAAGTCAGTTAATTTTGATCACAGAACTGAGTTGGGTTTTTTGTTGTTTTTTTTTTGTTTTTTTGGTCTAGTTAGGTCCTCCAGGTCCAACCTGGCAATTTGCAAATTGACATTGTGGGCCACGAAGAAGACAGGGAAAAAGAACATGGCTTAGTTCAAACTTTTTATCTTTATAACAAAAGTAACTCAAAGCATATGATCTTATAATGCCTGTATTAGTTTCCTATTACTACAGTAACAAATTACCACAAATTGGCTTAAAATACAGAGAAGGATGTGGGGCTGAAAATAGAGATTAAGTGAGTCTTCACATCAAAGTATTCCCCTACCCAGTTCCCAAATGCCTGCCACCCAGCTTACACCTCTGACAGGTTATCTAACAGTGCTGGAGGTCAGAGTCCAAAACCAGTCACAACAGGCTAAAATCAAGCTGTCTGCCTGGAGATTCCATAGGAGAAACCATTTCCTTGCCTTTTCCAGCATCTAGTAGCTGTCTGCACTCCTCGGTTTATGGTCCCCTTCCACTTTCAAAACCAGCAATGGCCGGTAGGGTCTTTCTCACATTGGATCACTCTAACACTGCCTCCTTTTACATCCTTCTTCCACATTTAAGGACCCTTATGATGACACTGGACCCACCTCATAATCTCCTCTAAAGATCCTTAATTACACCTGCAGAGTCCCATTTGCCATGTAAGGTAACATATTCATAGGTTTTGGGGATTAGGATGTGGGCATCTTTGGGGTAAGTACTGTTCTGCCTACCACAGTACCCAATAGTTTTTATTTCTACCAAGTGGTCTCTCTCTTAAAGAGCTTATAAGCACCCAGGACTTAACTTTCATATGAAACAGACTTTGGAATACTGTGTTTAATGTAAAGAACAAATTCTCTTCTAATATGGCTCTTTCCCTTATGTATCTGAACATGAGATATAAGAAATCAAAAAGGACATTTTTTACTAAGAAAAATCTGAGTAGACAATTTAGTCACCTGATCCTCTGCTCTCACAGTCAGAGTGTCCTGGTTGAGAAGATGTGTCACTCTCTTGACATCAAGTTGTAGAAATTCATCAGTTTTGTAAACTTCAGTAAAATGCTGATGAATAAAGTCATCTGCAGTTGCTTTCAATTCAGGACAGTCCAGACACTCTGCTAGCACACTTATACCTAAACACAGAAAGAAAATAAAAGAATAGAAAATCATTTTTAGAAAAACCAAGTATATATTGAAGATAAAGCATGACTTCAGGAAAATTAGACTGAATGAATTTCAAAAATTTGGATCCTTTTCTGTTCCATTGATTTGCCTATTCTTGTGCCAATACTATACTGTCTTATGAATGGCTGATTTTGACATTTTATAGAAGAAGCCCCCTTCAATGTTTTTTCAAACTTTTCTTAGCTACTTTTAAATATTTTCTCTTGCAAATAATTTTACAAATAAGCTTATCACATTCTACTTTTAAAAATCCTGATGTGATTTTAATTAGAATTGCACTGAACTTCTGGATTATTTGGGGGACAACTGACTTCTGCAACATGGAGGAACTCCATTTAAGAACATGACATATCAGATTTATTCATGGTGCTTAGTCAGATTTTTAATGACCTTCACCATAAATACACAATTTTCTTCACACAATCCCTACACATTTCCCATCCACGCCTCTCCTAGCTATTTTATTTTTTATTTTGGAGGGAGTTTCTCCCTAATTGGTTACTTATGTTCTTTATCAGGAGTCTGCAAAGTACTATTCATGGGCCAAATCACTCACAGCCTATTTTGTAGGGTCAGCAGCAAAAAATGGTCTTTATATTTTTCAAGCGTTGTTAAAAAAAATAAAAAAAGGAAGAAGAGTGTAAAGGCAAGAGAAAGGGGAAAGGAGAGAACAGGAGGAACAGGAGAAGAAGAAGAGACAAGGACTACATGTGGCCCACAAAGCCTAAAATATTTACTATCTGGCCCTTTACAGAAAAAGTTTGCCAACCCCAATTCCATGTAAAGCCTCTAATTATTTTTGTATGTGATCTTGAGAGAGGCCTCCTTTCTAAGTCATAAGTTGAATTTTTTTCAGTTCATTATCTTTGATTTTCCATGTTTCAAGTATATGTTGTCTTTAGATAATGAGTTTTGATGCTTTCATATTTATACCATAATGGTTCTCATAACTGATGCCTGCTAACCAACTTGTCAGATTAGCTGGCATTTTCCACCTCCTTTGTAAAATGTACTGAACATCACATGCTGGATGCTCATGGTGAAAAGTCTGCTACATCTGTACACTTCTGATATTTTTACCAAGAACTATTTCTATTTTAAGAGTTTTGGTTGTTTGTTTTTATGGCTTTATGCTTGTTTAACATCAGAAATTGGTACCGAAATAACAAGAGTGCCTTCAGCATTTGTTGCTATAATTTTAAGTATTCATTCTTCTCCTATAGTTTGTTGGCATAGTAAATTATGTTACTAGACTTCTTGACGTTGAAATGATTAAACTTTTGTGGCATTTCTGAAGTAAATCCTACCTGATCACAAGGTATTATTTTTAAGTAATAAACTTTATTTTTCAGAGCAGTCTTAGGTTCACAGCAAAACTGAGGGGAAAGTACAGTCCCCATATACCTGCTGTTGCCACACATGCACAGCCTCCCCCACTATCACTATCCCACACCAGAGGGGTATTTTTTTTTATAATATATTCATTGGTGGACTTAATTTGCTGATTTTTTAAGCATTTATAAAAATCAATGTTTCTAAATGAAACTAGTCCGAAGTTTTATGTGTTTTATGCACTATACACAATGTTCTTTGTCCAATGCTGGCATTATGGTAATCGTACCCCAGAAGAATGAGCTGGGAAGTTTTCTACCTTTTCTATGGATTTAGAACAATTTAGTTAAGTATTAATCTAATCCTTAAAAGCTTGGTACAATTAACCCATCAAGCCTTCAAGCCTGGAGCACTAACTAGGAACAACAGATCTTTACCTTTTCAATTGTTTCTGAGGTTATTGGCTTTAGGTTTTATGCTTTTTAAGACAATTTTGGTCACTGTCTTTTGCTTGCATATCCACAGTTCTAATTCTTGATGTTGTTCTTTGATCTTTTCTTCTTGATCAGACTTGTTAAGTTTGTGGCTATTTTGTACTGTTCTTTGAAATAATTAGATTTTGTTTTTCTAGCCAAGTCTACAATCTATTAGTTTGATTTTTCTACTTCATTAATTCACGCTTTAAATAATATTTTCTTCTACTTTCATCAGGTGTTTACAAAATTATTTTCCCTACCTCTCTTTTTTTTTTTTTTTTTTGAGACAGACGGTCTCACTCTGTCATCTAGGCTGGAGTGCAGCCTCAAATTCCCAGGCTCAAGCAATCCTCCTGCCTTAGTCTCCCAAGTAGCTGGAACTACAGGCATGTGCCATCAACACCTGGCTCATTTTTTGCCTTTTTTCTGTAGAGACGGGGTCTCACTATGTTGCTCAGGCTAGTCTCAAGCAATCCTCCTGCCTTGGCCTCCTTGGCTAGGATTATGGGCCAGAGCCACTACGCCCAGTCTTTCCCACCTCCCTGAGTAAAATACTTAAGTCAAGAAAGAATAATAAATTCATGTATTTGGAAAACATTTTAAGACTACAAATTTTCTTCTAAGAAATACTTTGGTTACATTCTAAAGGTTTTGATTTATTGTGTGCTTACTGTCATATGTTTCTATATAGCCTGTAAGTTCATTTTTAATACTTCTTTAAAAAGTACTTTTCTAAATATTACAATTCTTCCATTAAATCTCCAAGTTTTCAGAATGGGGTGGGAGGAAACAGCTATCCTTTCATGGTTAATTTCTAGTTTTATTGCACTGTAATCAGAGGATGTGGCTTGTGTCTCTTCTCTTTTAGGTGCTCCAGATTTTCTACAGCTGGAGATCAGTATTTGTAAAACTCCAAGGGTGTCTGAAAACAATTTGTGTTCTCTGATCACTGGGTATAACATTCTGTGATATCTATCTAAACAAGTTTGTGTTATTCAAATCCTTATTCTTTTTCTAAGCCTGATTTTTCAGATTTCTGGGCAATTCTATGAGTTACTCACTAGCCTTTCCATAAATTCCCTTTCTGTTTAAACCAGCAACATTCAGTTTAATTTGCTTGCAAGCAGGAAACCTAACCAGTACATCCCCACCTTCAACTCTTTACCTCTCACGTAACTGTAGTACTTCTTTCAATACTTTTCTCAGAAGGAATACAGGTGATTATACATTGTTTCCTGGCAATATCCCAAATGATGATGCCTTGAAATACAGTCTTTTTTTCTCCTGTTATCACATTTGCAAACCTGTGGTATCATCTTCTAACTTCAGGTTGCAGATAAAAAAGATTAATGCCATATTGATTCTCTTTCTTTTCTAAGTAACCTGTTATATCAGTTATCTGTCACTGCAAGATAACCCCCCCAAATTTAGTGGCTCACAATAAACAAAAATGCATTATTTCTCATAATTCTATGGGTCAAGTTGTAGTTCTTCTGATCTGGGCTAGCTGGGTGTTGGGCTGGGGCTGGATGGTCTAGACTGGCTTCATTCACAAAGGTAACAGGTAGGCCGGTTGGTCTTGGGGACACCAGCTGGGACAGCTCATCTCTGCCCCAAATGATCTCTAGCCTTCTTTTTGTGGCAGAAGAGTTCCCAGCAGCAATGGAGGGCAAGTCCCAAAGCACATGCATTTTTCAAGCCTCTGCTCACATCACACTTGCTAATGCCCCACAGGCTAAAGCAAACCACATGGCCACACCCAGATTACAAGGGAGGAAAACACCTCTTGATGGGAGGAGCTACAAAGTCACATCTCAAAGGGGTATACATATATGGATGGAAAGAATTTATGGTCATTTTTGGTAACCTACCATACTGCTTCTCTCTGAAAGCTTGTAAATTCTTTTTTTATGTTGATTTTCTATTGTGATAAAATACACATAACATAAAATTTACCATTAGTGACATCTACTACATCGACAATGTTGTACCACCATCACCACTATCTAGTTTTAGCACACTTTCATCACTCCAATATAAGTTCTCTCTTGATCTTTGGAGGTGAAAAAGGATACATCTAAGGGAGGAATATCTTAGCTCATTGATCAGGCCAGTACTCAGTATAACTTAGTCTGAAAGTTAAAGTTTTTTTTAGGCCAAGAGAAAGTCTATTATTATTTGATTTTTTTTTTCCTCTATCTATTCAAATTAGTGTTCCTGTATCTCCCTCTCATGTCTTTTATCTTCTCACTAATGGCTTCCTTTTCTTTGCATTTTTGTTTTGTATCATGAGGCAGCTTCCCCTGTTTGATCTTCTTTAGTTTGATTTTTAGGAGCATCTATTCTATTTTTCAATTCAATTGAATGTCAAAAACTGGAAAATCATGGATTTATTCCCCTTCAAATACATCCTTTCTGTTTTTAAGTTCCCTTCCATTTCTTACATTAAATTTGCCTTACATGAACCATTCATTTTGGCTGTTTAGCTTGGTTTTCTGTTCCTCAAACTACTGGGTTTCCTTTAACTTTATACGCTCTTTGCCCAATTCCATCAGCTGCCATGGGTTCCTTTAGCACTTGTGGAAGTCAGACTGTTGGAATCCTTTGGGCAACAGAGAATTGACAGGTGGTGAAACCTAAAACAGGAGATCTCCAATCAGCTGGCAGTGAGAGACATGCTAAGGGCTACACAGAAAGCAGGCAGAAGCAGTTCCCCTAGTTACTGAGCTGTTGCACTTGTCTCAACTGGCTGGGCCACTATCTTTGCCCCAGGCTTAGCCAGAGAATCAGGCTCCTTTCTAGGCTGCAGGGCTATCCTTCCTCCCAGCTTTGTAAACAATGATGATAGAAGGTATCCAGAGGTAAAACTGCTAAGGTCTTCTCAGAAGCTTAAAGTCTAAGACATACTTAGCACAAACTCACTCTAAGTTCCACACTATGCTTTGTACCACCATATCTACTTCCTACCCATTTTAAAACCATTTTTTCTTTGTACTTGAATCACCCCAGTAGGACATTTAGAGTGCTAAGGAGGTAGGGAAACATACTTAAACTATCATCTTCTAAAAACTTCATTAAAGTAATTCCCTTTTTATAACATATTGTGTGAGAATATTTATTTATATAATGGGAAGCTTAAATGTCAGGAATATAAATTGTATTGATGAATGGAGCCCCAAACTATGGCCCAGCGAGATGGAGGGACTCACACCAGAGTGTCTCTGTTGCATAGACGGGATTAGAGGCCATTCTTTTATTTCCCAGTATAGAGATCGTTTCAATACATAGACCCATGGCTACCTTTTTAAAAATTCACCTGCATAGCTGTTTCTCCTCCTGCTCCATCTAGTCTAAGTCCTTTTCTGGATATTAGGCTAAGTCTCATTTTTATTCCCTTCTTGTGGCTTTTACTCCCCACTGAAATTTATTCTGCTCCCTTCCCACTTGCCTTCCAAGATCTTTCTCTCTATACTTATAGTAGGGGTGTGTGCAGGAAGGAGTACTGAAGTGTCCAGAAGGAGGGAAGCCTAGAAAAAAGAGGGACAGAGGAGGCTTGCAAAAGTTCTCAAGCATCTCCAAGAGCCCTTTGCCCCAGCTTTTGCCTTCTTGTCACATCAGCGCCCCTCATCTTTTCCCCTGGGTCAAAAATCTTAGCATTGACTAGATTCTCCAGCCCCTCTTTGTACGTTCCTTGATTCCACTTTTCTTTCCTCCCTGCTTTTCTAGCATCCCTGCCGCACCCTCTTTCCTTTTGTTAATGCTTCTGAATCACAGCAAGGGTAGGAAATGTTATTACAGTAGTCCCCCCCATCTATGATTTCACTTTCTGTGGTCTGAAAACATTAAATGGAAAACTCCAGAAATAAACAATTCATAAGTCTGAAATTGCATGCTGTTCTGAGTAGCGTGATGAAATCTTGTGTCATCCTGCTCCACTGGCCCAGAATGTGAAGCATCCCTTTGTCCAGTGTATCTACATTGCATATCCCACCTACCCATTAGTCACTTAGTAGCCATCCTGGTTATCAGATGGGCTGTCTTGCTGTTGCAGTGCTTGTGTTCAAGTAACCCTTATTTTACCTAATTATGGCCTTAAAGTGCAAGAGTAGTGATGCTGGCATATTGTTATAGCTGTTCTATTTTATTATTAATTATTGTTGTTAATCTCTTACTGTGCCTAATTTATAAATTAAACTTTATTATAGGTTTATCATACATACACATAGAAAAAAACATAGTGTGAGTAGGGTTTGGTACTATCTGAGGTTTCAGGCATTCACTGGGTCCTGGAACATATCCTGCAGGTAAGAGTGGGCTACTGTACAAAGATCTGGATGTTCATTCATGTGCCACTAAAGTTCATCTCTTGGTGAAAAGAATATCACACTCTGGAAAACTCTGATTAACTTTCTCTGCTTCTCCTATTATAAACTACAAAATACTGTATTAATAGCTTCAAAATGGAGTCCTATAGCAGTCCCTCAATTAGTATCCTCACTTATAATCTAGGACTTTTATGTTTTCTAGTATAAAATGGCATATCTGACAATGTGGAGAGGCAGCATGGTGCAGTAGCTAAGAATTAGATTACTTGAATTCTAATCACAGTTCCTTCATATATACTAGCTATGTGACCTCAGGCAAGCTACATACTTTCAGTTTCCTCATCTGTAACAGACCTTTGCAAACATTCATATATATGTTATCATATACCTAAATAAAAGCAAACATTCATATATATGTTACCATATACCATACAACCACCATATGCAATCCTTATTCCTTGTCCTAGATACATGAAAACTCATCATAAATGTCATTTTATATTTTAGAAAATGCTGATAAAATACTTAATGAGCTTGTTGCTGTCCAGGTTAATATATACCTCTCTAAGCTCCTCTTAAATTTTATTACTAGAAAATGTCCTGGAGGACAATGTCTTTAAGGTTAAACGAGGAAACTTATAACCATGCTTTTTTTCTTTGTCAAAATACACATTGAGGTTTTTTTTAAAAAACGGAAATCTGATATGTCTTACCAAGACAATTTGAAGCATCAACTTGTTCTTTCAAAAAATCAACACACATTTTCTTCACAGGTTCAATCTGATACTGGTTTGCTGCATCTAACAAAGACTGAACATTGTTGCTATTCACGGAAATTCTGCAAATAAGTTAAAGTGAATATTAATCTCCCATTATTTTTTATTATTTAAATGTTACTGTAGAATGTATCCTACTAGCCCCTGAAATTAAACAAAAAATTAAACTTTCAGTCCTTGAATTAGTATGGCATAGGATCCTTAAACTCTTTCATCCTTGCAGTTTTTCCTTCTGAAGAGTATGCAGCACACCAATTAGTTACAACAATGCTTTGCCATGGTAGAGCCCAACATTACTTGTCTAAAACAAAAATGATTCTTCCTAACTCACCTAGCAGTATAAGCAAATTCCACAAGTTGTTCAATAATATCAGGTTCAGCATCTTTGAGTTCTACTTCAAAGGACTTTGATTCAAGCATGTTAGCTAAAATGAAGAGAAAAAACATAAATGGCATCAGTACCTCCACAAGTTTAACTGAGCAACCAGACCGTTCCAGGCCATGTTAAATATGGAGAAGAATAACAGGACAGGTCTCTCTGGAAGGAAATACCCCAGCAAACCCAACATTATCTTAATAAATGCAAATTAATTTTCCACACTTGAGATATGCCTTAATTTAAGAAAATATTGAATTAGTGTACTTCTTTAAAAAAAAGCCCAAATAAACAGACATAAAACTACACTTAGTTTTTCCCCAACTCCTAAAATAATTTAGCACTCTTTTAAATCGCTACAAGCAACATGCCTCTGATGTAGTTGAAACAAACCTACGAGAATAATTTTATATACATCTATAGCTTGCAAAGCTCTCATTCCTCCTAAAAACCCTGGTAGGTAGCTGGAGCACCAAAGAAAAAACTTAATGCAGATACATTATATAACCTGATTAAGCTCATAAAACAGTACTAAGTAGAGGAAGCAGGACTTGGACCCAGTTTTCAACTCCAAATCCAGGGTTCTTTCTTGTACAATATGCTATATCTCATTTTTTCTTTTTCTTTTTTTTTTTTCCAGTTTAACTTGCTAGATAAAATGTCATAAGATTTATCTGCTCCTTTGCCTTTCCACTTGAGGTTAAGAAGAAAACCCTGGGCATTAAAGTAGAAGCTGTACCTTCATCGATAAAGGCACCAGGCCCTTAGGCCTAATGAAAGGACATTTTCCCTTTGCTGAATCATCACCTGACCACTTGCCAATCTCTTCACTGTCCCATGGCCCTAAGTGCTTTAAAGACTAGGAAAAATGCCATATTTTCACTCTACCTCATTTTTATAGAAAAAGTAATGGCACGTTGTACCTTAAGATACTTACTTGTGAACATTAAGTTAAAAAAATGACTAGCCGCAGCAAGAACAACACGATGAGCAGGTATCTTTCTTTCCTGGACCATGAGGATCACATCACACAATGTTTTCTAATCAAAAGAAAAATATATAAAATTAAAAGGGCTCACTAGGCCTAGCTCAGCTATATATATAAAACAGGTGCTTGCCAAATGCTTTATCGCTATTTTCTATTTAAATCCGGTCTTTTTCCAGCACAGAATTTCTTTATAAGACATACTTAGGAAGAACTTACAGAGTTGCTCTCATGTAGTTCAAAATTTGGCACTGAGCTTCCCAACAGTCAAGAGAAAAAGTCTCTCATAATCAGAAACGAAGAAGTCTACTAATCCCTCAGGGAAACCAAAATGTTTTTTCTCATACAAATTCTAAGATATTTCTCATGGTAAGCTTTCTCTGGGACAAATTGAATGACATAATAGCAATGCCCCTGATAAATTCTGAAACATAGCAATCGGTTTTTATATGATTTTTTTTCAATTATCGATCCTTGATAAAATCCAGAGCATACAACTGCATTTTCCAAGAAAGTAGCTTTCATACATCTAACTTCAAACAGAAATAACTCAGAATACACAGAGTGAATGAACTGAATGTGCCTTTAGCAATCTTTCCTTAAATAACACTTCTCTCAAATGTACTTCTGATAGAAGCTGGATAGCAGCCAGTTTTAAATTGTGATTTCTGACCAAGGCCAAAATAGTGTCACTCTATGCTGCTGAAAGAAGGCAGCTCTAGAGTAAATACTTCATAAAAATGTGGGAAAAATGGAATATTAAAGAAGAAAATTAAGATTTACTGGAACCCTTATAGATGAATTTCAAGAAAAAATAAACGTCCTTTCTGTCAAATAAAATATTGATTTCTAAATGAAGTTAAAGATATAATGTACAGGTTAGGCTCACAGAAAATTTGGTGCCTACAAGTATTAAGCACTGTCCTAGGCACTGGGAATATGAGGCAAATAACACATTTAGAGCAAAAAACAATCTGTCACTCACAAATCTAAATAATGGGTTAGCAGCTCAGAGGACTTGCATTTTGCAAATTTTAAGTGCTTTATTATAAAAACTATTAATACAGTTTCTGATAGATAAATTACTACTATTTCCTACTTTATTACTTTGTGAATAAAAACCAAAATAAAGTGGTAATGTTTAGAATGAGAGAGAAAATAGGCCCCAAAAAGCAAGCTAAGAAATGGATAAAATTTCACTTTTATAGCTTATTTGAAGATTTAAAAAAATAAGGCCTATAGACTATTGCTTAGAAATTATATGCAGATTACTTATAGCTAAAGCTATTTTTACCCCATGGTGTCTTGAATTTTTATATTTTCATTTCCTTTTATTTGGGGAGGGAGTACAGAGTAGGCATACTTCTCTGGTGATTTTGTCACATACCACACGAAAACATACCAAATAGCAAACCAAGCTAACTATTTGGTTACCACCAAAACAAGCTGATCAAATTGCTTGAGAGAGAGAGAAGAAGAAAATAGCAAGCAAATCAGATTATATCATAATATAACGTTCTCATAGGGGAGGAATCTATGGCTACTGATGAAAACTTCCATAAAACATAGGGCTAAACCAAAATTAAGCAAAAACATTCCCAAGGCATACTCAAGAATAGTTTATAAGTAGAGTGAATTCACAGGCACTAAAGGAAGTTGGAGAAATGGAGATCTTTGCACAGCAATGGAGTTTTAGTCTAAGATTAATCTCCAGCTAGATATTAATGTTGTGGGGGGGGGTGAAGCGGGATGAGCCTTTTGTATCCACATGGTACATTTACTTGACTCTAATACAATAGACTGATAATTTTCAAGAAGAGATGGGACTGACCTAGAGAGGGAGGTCCCTTCTGCTATCAATATGGAAGAGGTATATTCACAGAAAGAAATGGCAAGAGATAAAGACCCAGGTAAGTTGGAGAATATGAGCGGTAAAAAGTCCTAGATGAGCTGAAGAGAAACGTAAAACAAAACCAAAAAAACTAACTTTTGAACAATACAAATTCACTGGTTAAACTTATGGAAAAAACCCAACTTGCAATTCCTCTATTTATGCCCCCCCTTATTTGTTATATCTTTGTATTTGTTATATTTACCTGAGTTGTCTTTAGTCTCTTATAAACAGCATAGATTTTGTCATGACTTAGTCTGAGGTTCTCACCATCTAAGATAATTTTTGGTAGGGTTTAGCTCAATCCTTCACATTTATTATAACATGCTTCATCTTATATATGCCATCTTCTTTTATGCTATTTATGCTTCCTTGCTGTCTTCTTTTTTAACTGCCAGTTAAAGTGCCAGGTGCTATTCTGATCAAATTTTCTTTGTACTTTTTTCTTCCTTAGGGACTTATTTATACATCTGTCAACTATTTGCTAACTGAATCCAGAAGGGCATTAATCAAATATTATTCTAGGAATGCAAAGAGGGCTCAAGAACAATGATTCTATTAATGTAATTTAGCATATAAATAGGTTAAAAAAGAAAAACTTCGTGTAGAAAAACTTTAATAGATGCCAAGAGTGTGTGATAAAATTAAAAATTAATTTCCTAAGACTGTTTAATAAATAAAATGATATGTCTGTATACTGAAGTCACTTGTCAGAAATCAACAATAAACATCACATGTAATAGTGAAACAGCAGAGGCATTCTCTCAAGTTTGAAACAAGGTATACATATTCTTGTCATTACTATTGTTCAACATTGTTTTGGAAATTTTAGCAAATCAGTAAGAAAATAAGGATAAATCAACTCAACAATGGCCAGACACAAATAAGATAAGTATGAAAAAGCAATTAGCTATCCTATATGTAAGTAATAAGCCATAAAGGAACACAAATGAGAGAAAAATCTCAAGATACAGCAGCAACAAAATAATTAAATATTGAGAAATAAACTTAAGAAATGTGAGGGATCTTCATTAAGTGGGAACTTGATATATGATAAGGATACCATTTCAAAAATGTGGTGAGAAGGCAGAGACCAGGGGATGTTTATGGCAGTGAAACTATTCTGTAGAATACTGTAATGGTGAATACAAGTCATTACTCATTTGTCAAAACCCATAACATGTACAACACAAAGGGTGAACCCTAATGTAAACTATGGACTTTAATTAGTAATAATGTAGCAACACTGACTCATCAATTGGAACAAACATACCACACTAATGCAAGATGTTAATAATAGGGGTAACTACATGGGGAGGGAGGTGAGGGAATAAATGGAAGCTCTCTGTACTTTCTGCTCAATTTTTCTATAGACCTAAAACTGCTTTAAAGAATAAAGTCTATTAATTTAAAATACTGTGGTGAGAGATCAGATATTTGAAACAAATGTTATAGAGACAACCATTTAGGGAAAACATTGGATTCTTCACTCATAATGTAACTCCCTCTTCCTCTGGGAAGGAAGCTTCAGTCCTTTTCTCCACCCATCATGTGTGGAAGAGTGACTACAGGATGGACAAGGGTGTGGTGCAGGTCACTGACCTCACAGAGCCAGGCCTCCTGGCTCATTCTTCTTCCCTAAGTCTGCCCCCAAATTGGGACATAGCTCATTGGGAGCAGGGGAGGATTGTTCCTGTTAATCAGCTGCTCTGCCTCAGACTGGGTAAGTTTAGTTTAGGGGAGAAAAAAACAGGAAGCCCAATTTTATGCTCAGGTCAAAGCCATACCCTGCAGTCTGTCTTCATCATTAATTTATCCGTCTCTCATGTCTACTTCTCAATTGTTCAGAACCAGTGAACAGCCCCCCAAATCTGTAAGTATAGACACTCAAAGCATCACAGAAGAAGACAGAAACTTTGGTGCAGCTTTAGTGCTTGCAAGCTTGGGGGGCTTTTGCAGGAAGAGTCCTTTGGTTCTAGGAAAGGCTCACCCCAACACAGGCAGGCACTTTAGGCATCTGTTGATACAATGACCTTTTGCTCTTTATTGAGTTTGTCAGTCAGGACTGTAAAAGGCAGCTAGGTCCATGTAAGCTCTAAAGCATTGTATGAGATTTTAGCTTTTAATATCCATTAGTAGGAGGCATGAAATCAACAGCCCCAAATTCTATTCTTCATTGTATCCCAAGGAGGGTACTGAGGAATGACTAATCTTTGGTTTTATGTGGCTTGTCAACAAGGTTCTGCAATCAATCCCTCCCTGAGTGATTTCAAGTTGCCAATGGGTATAAATCCCTGAGCAGACTGTAGTTCAACTATAGTTGGGTGGTGGATTTAAATCACTGCAGAGATAAAGGGAAATGGGGCCCTTATCATATTGGATAAATCATATTCTTGAATTGAGTTACTAGAAAATCCTCAACAAAGCTATAATAAACCCAAAGGTTAAGAGAAAAATTAAAAAGACCTCTAGGAATCATGCTTGTTCAGAAAAGCAAAGAAAAACAGGTTGAACTTAAACATATATACAATCAGAACAAGGCAAGTAGGAAAGTGAAAGATGAACCCAGAGTAAGTGAGAGGGGGGATTTCCTTCCTTAAGGAAAATGTATAACAAGCCAGGCCAAGTACCTTTGGAAGGGAAAGGAGACATATTTTGGTACAACTGCCCTTTAAGAGATGGGATTAAGAAAAAAAGGAGCTAATTTTGTTGTTATTTATTCAAGGAAGTTGTTATGGACCAAAGAGAACAGAGGAAGAGAAAAATTCAGGAACAGATTAAAACAGTTCTCTCAGAAAGAGCCTGGATCTAAAAAAATTTTATAAAATTCCTCTTAAAGCTAAAGAAATTTTTTAAAAATTAGAGGACTTTCCTTAAAGACTGGGACATCTATAATGGGTGATTACAATAAGTTTGATAGATCTGAAGAGGAAAGTCAGTAATAGAATATTTCTTGCATTATAAAGTAATTTTCAAGGTGATACTGACAGGAAGACAGGTGTGGTATATGCTACAGTGGAACAAGGAAGTTTGTGGAACTAAGACTCTAAGGGAGAGTACTAGATCACATTAATGGGAAGTCAAATAACCCCAAAATATTCCAGGCCTAAGGTAGATGCTAGACTTCCCATAATTGGAATAACTTTCTTGAGAGTGGTGAAGGCTGGCAGTAACTGAATCAATGCTGAACACATGTGGAACCTCTCATTTTCCATGGGAAACTCTGTAAGAAAGACATTAGAGAAAGAAGTATGTCAGCAGAACAAACATCTGTGCACAAAATCAAAAGGAAAGGAAAAAGAAGGAAGGTATTCTAACCCAAGAAATGTCAGTTCTACATGATGTCGAAAGGAAAACATCCAACTTAAGCAGGTTAACAAGTCAGCTGGGGCTGCCTGAAAGGAACAAATGTACAACAGAGGAAAACTGGACACTAGAGACATATCCCATTTTGACACAAATTGGTAACAGAAAGGAACACATCTGCTGCCACTGAATTTCCAAGGCCTAGAAAATTCAAATATTGAGGAAAGGCAAGGTTTTGAGGAGCATGCTGTAAAGGCCATATGAGTCCCTATGGGACTACAGGCCTTAACACATTGACTGCCACACTAGAAAAAAAAATTTTTTTCCATGGGGCCATGATGTTTTATTATGAAAATAGAACAAAAACTTTGAAGACAAAATGATCCTTTCTAATTTAATGAAAAATTTGTTATTTTTTATTGTTTTCTGTGCATGAGTTATATGCAACTCAAAAAATAGTTCACATGGCTCCCAAGGTGAAGAGACGTGTGAGTTACATATGCTTCACAAGGCCCCGGGCTCAAAACTAGTGTGAGTTAAATACAACTCACATGGCCGTTAATGTGGGAATGTTAAGGTCATTCTTTAGCTGAGAAAAATGGAAGGCAAAAGAGGAAAGACTCTTCCAAGAGACAGGATTCATAGATATGAGGAATTTCACAGCATGACAGGATCATAATAGGGACACAAAGGTGCAGAACGATCAGGAAGATCAGAACTATAGAGAATGCAAGGCCACAAACTGCTCTGCAGAAATGCCTGCTACAAATGTGGATCACTCTTCTCTCCAAAAGGAGGGAGGGCTTAGTCACTAGACAGAACTCAATAATTTCAGCACTGGGTTGTCAGGAACACAGGGTTCAAAAAAGAAATTAAAATCAAGCTTTGAACGTGCAGTATGGACAAAAGGGCAAGAAGGGAAATTCTAGGAGACCTAATTGATGACTGAGTATATTACTCTGGCAAATTTCTAGCAATTGTCCAAGAAAAATAATGTGTCCTATGCCAGAGAAGCATCATTATGCATAGATGAAATCTCTTCTATAGATGGTAAACAGTGCCCCTTATTAGCCTCCTGATGGATGTTTCCTCCCAGCTGAGTTTAGTCTTAGCGTTTGTAGATTACAGACAGCCAGCACAGACTAGCAACCTGTCAAAGCCAAAAGCCAAGAGCTTCTTTTGTTCTTTGGGAGGTTTGCTTGTATCTTTTTAGGTCTGTGGGGGTAGAGATGATGCTGTGCTAATTTTAAGAATCCCAAGGACCCTCCGACATACTGAAAAAGTGTGGCACCAATTACCTTGAAATTGGAGAAATTCAGCTTTGGAGGTGCTAAACGAACTAAATTCATTCCAGTGGAAGACAGCCCGTGTTGCAGCTGCTGAAGAAGCTACCCTGACTGTAAGCAAGTATTTTCTGGCTGAAGAGACTGAGCAATATAAGAAACCAGGGGGAGCTGATATTTGGAATTCAATTGCCTTTAATTTTAATTCAGAGGGAGAGCATAGATGTGGGAATTTAACAATGAGAGGGCTCAAAACAGTCAAATTTGGGGGATTTTATGTTGCTAACATGGAATAAGATGGAGGGTTTTAACCTGTCATTGGTTCACTGCAGAATATCTGGAGAGCTATGAATGACACCTTGGCTTACAAAAATTCAAGATGGGAAATGGAAGTAAACTTCCAGCCTGTAGTGCTAACTTAATAGATATTTACCCATTTCAAACCTTTCTAGAGTAAAAATTTAAATAACCTCCTAAGCCGGTCTTTGGAGGATATACAAAAGAACAGTTACTGGTAGAGGAGACCAGACACACAAACATTTAAAATAGAACAAAGCATTCCCTGTGCTAGTAAGAAAATAGAAAACCCAAAAGACAAGGCAAACTTGGAAATAAGAATTTATGGCTACTTGGTCCAGCTAATTTGTGTTGGGGCTTTAGGGTAGGGCTATGGTGTCTGAATTCTACCATTTGGCCCTCTGAGATTCTCAACTCAGGGAGTTTATTTAAGGATCAATAGCCAAATGAGACAACACATTATTGACCGAAGGGCAAGTACTTGCTAATCTCCCATATGCAATGCTTTTCTAGTAAAACAAAGTTGAAAATGAGGTTTTGTTTGAGAAGCCGATATAGGTAGGCCTTTTAATCACCCCTGCGTATCCCTTAATCTAAATCTTGGAATTTGCATATTTATATGTCCTCCCAAGGGAAAAAAGAGAGAGATGGCTGGGACCAAACCCAGCTTTTAGAGTCCATCATAAGACACATCTTACCTGTCCTACTTAGCAGATGGAGTCCTTAAGTAGAAGAATGTAGTTCTTAACAGAGTAACTTCACCATTAATAAAACAGCTATGTCTTAAATTCTAAATTAGATTATCAATTCCTCTGTCATTGGGCAAAGTTAGGAAATGAGATAGATACGAGCCCAAGATACTGCATTTCCTTTCTTTTGAGTGAACGTCAGAAATGTTTTTCTCTTCCAATTCCCTCAGTCTCTTTAACTCTGCCTCCAACACCATATACACATAGATACACACACACACACACACACACACACACACACACACTATTCTCCTGCCAGGAAAAAGCCTTTTATTTCAGTGCTTTTCAAACCTTTTCATGTAGCAGAATCCATTCTCAAATGAGCTAATCTCACATAATTTACACAGACAGAATAGTTTCTCTGCAGCCAGAATTAACAGCCTGGCAACCAAGAAATGGAAGAGGTTCCCCTCAATATTACACTTAATGATTTACTTACAAAAATTTTTTTCTGATTTCAGCAATTAGTCTTTCTGTTAGTGGGTTCTGCTAGTTTAGAGATTTGGGGACACAAAAGAAGAATGGTTAAACCAAGTGATATAAAAATGTTTCCTCTGCAACCTGTCCATTTTGGCCTCTTATTTTTACCTCTTCTTCAGGTAAAAAGAACCAAAGATAGAGCTTTGAAGGCCAGGTTACGGAGATGAATATTCATTATAAATTCATGACAACCCCAATAGAAACTTCAAAAACACTGTCAGCCCTCAAACCATTTCTATTCCTCACAAAGACTACTTTCCTCAACCTCCAGCTTCTTCCTCTTCCATTTTAGCAGATGATCTCATCTCCTATTTCTCAGAGAAATCCGAAGTCTCTGATGGAAACTCCTTTATTCTTCTGATTCCAAACATACCTACCTACCAATCCTCTCCTGCTTCCCACTTCTTATGGAAGAGGAACCGTATCGCATTTACTTTGGATCTTAGCTCAGGAATTATCTATCCATTACCCATTCTGTCTCGTATATATTCAACCTCCACATCTAAAATGGATTTTCCCACTAGTTTTTAAAGCCACTTATATCACTTCTCAGCCTTTTGGCTAAAATCAAGTGTAAAGCCACTCATATCTCTCCCATTTAAACAAATAAAACCAACCAATCAACCTTCATTTGACTCCCTTACTCCCCTCAGGGCCAAATTTCTTAAAAAAGCTGTCTCAATTTCCTCACATCCTACTCACTTCAGCTCATACCTGACTCCCATCTGTCTCCCCATCAAAATAACTCTCACTGCAGTCAACAAAGCCCTCTGTGTTCCTATATCCTACAAGCATTTTTAGTTTTAATCTTATTCTGACTTCTCATTGGCTTCAAAATTTGCAGTCCTGCTTCTGAATGCGGCACCTTGGATAGTTTGGCCATCCTGACTTCTGTGATCCTCCTTCTGAAACAATTTCTTCCCTAATTTTCAAAACTGTAATTTTTCTCCTACCCTTCTGGCCATTGCTTTCTCATCTCCTTTACAGGCTCATTCCCTAGTCTTTATCCTAGACTCTTGACTCCCCCCAGCTTCAATCAAGAAGTTATCTTCTATATGCGGTTAATTCACAAATTTGTATTTCTAACCCAACGACTCTCCAGACCTGTCAACTTGTCATATATAAGCCAATGTCCCAATGGCAATCACGAACTAAACGTATCTAAAACACAAATTATAAACCTTTCCCCAATACCTCGATCCTTTTTCAATACCTCCTCTCTCAGTGAATAGTGTCATCCTCCATCTAGTTATGCATTCTAGAACCCTTGAGGTCATAAGTGACACCCTGTATTGAATCCTTCAGCATCCAATCAACCACCAGCATCACAACAGAAACAAAAATAGCTAACATTTGTTGAGATCTTACTTGTTATCAGGTTATGTTTTAAGTTATCTTGATTTGGTTTTCTAATTTAGTTATCACAATCACATATGGTAGATATCATCACCAAGTCCTGTCGATTTTTACCTCCTAAATCTTTTGAACACATCATCTTTTCTTCACTGATATTGCTGCTTGCTGCCATCATCACCTCAGTCCAAAGGACCATCATGTCTCACTGGACTACTGCAACAATTGCCTATTTGGTCTGCCAGCAACCACTCTGAGAGTTCCCTAATTCATTCACCAGAGTAGTAAATCATCTTTTTCAAAAGAAAAACAGATATTTCCTACCCGCCCCTACTCACACACATATTTACAAGGGTTTTAGAATAAGGGCAAAACCTCCTAACCTGAGTTATGAAGTTATGCAAGGGCAGGTCTCTAGCTACTTCACCAGTTTCATCCTTGTACCATCTTCCCCTTATGTTCTGTGCTCCAGTCACAGTACTTTTAATCAGTCTCTTGTAGAGAGAATTATAGAATTTGCCATTCTATAATAAAGTAGGTCTCCAACTCAGAGCCTCTGCATATGATTTTCCCTCTGCCCAAGAGGTTCTTCCCTCTTATCTTCACCTAGTTAACAATACTGTTATTTCAGCTCTCAATTACCACTTCCTTGGGGAAACCTTCCAGATGGTCAAATCACCCATCCATATGCCCTCATTGTATCATGTTTTTCTCCTTAATAATACCTACCACTGTTGCAATTTTACACTTATTTGTGTGATTGCTTGACTATCTCACTTTTCTACAGACTATAAACTGCATGAGTATAGGGACTGTCAGGTTTCGCTTACCACTGCAACCCCAGACTCTAGCAAAACACCTAGCAAAACAGTGCATTCTCAATAAGTATTCATTTGAATGACTGAGCTAGGAAGCCAAACTGAAACAGGGGAGTAAGTAAATGGTGAATAAAGAAAGGTAGTGATTTTACCTAAAACTTTTGGTTTTAACATGGGGAGAGAGGTATTATTTAGAGGGGAATGTTGAGACTCAGAATGGGGGGATGGATTTGTTGGTTGGTTGCTTGGTTCAAAAGCTGGAGAGGTTAAAACATGCTTGAATGCTGAAGGCAAGAAACCGGCAGAGAAGAAGTTAAAGATACTCAACAAAGATGGAATTACCAACAGTATAACTTTTCTGAGGCTAGTATCCAGGAACCCAAAGCCTAAGTAGAAGTACTGGCCTTAGATAGAAAAAGAGATAGCATCTCCATTGTATCAGGATTAAAAGAAAAAAAGGAAAGTGCCAAAATAGGTTTATAGGTTTGGTGGTAGAAAGTTAAAAGTTAGATAGTTCTAGACTAACGACATTTTTATCTATGATGTCAAAAGAGAGGTGATCTGTTGAAAGTGAGGGTCCAGAGAAGGGACTCAGATTAGAGTAAAATAGTAAAATAAATAAAAACTGGGATTGCTCTCCAGTACTGACAGCCCAGTTGAAATTAGTGGCCAAGGACGTATGTGTTATAAGATTGCCCAATAATGAAATATTCTCCAGCTGTGCTCGGAAACCTTGCAAAAAGAAGGTAAATAGTCATCAATGCTTAAGTTTTGACAGACACAAGAGAAAAAAAAAAGGACAGAGAGTCAAGAAAGGTGGAGCATTGGAAAGTGAGTGAAAAGAGAGACAATAGCTCCTAAGTTGGACAGACAAAAAGAGAAGACAGAATAGAGTTAAGAATAGGAAGATATGGATGATGGGAGTTGTCAATGGGAGTTGTGAGAATTAATTGAGATAAAGTACATAAAACACTTTGCAGAGTGGCTGGTACAGAGTAAGTTCTCAAGAAGTGTTACTATTATTGAGGGTTTAACACTGGTTATTCACAAGAAACCCTAAAGATAATGACATGTAGCAATTTATAGTCTTGGACAGATGAGTGTGTAGAAACAAAGTCATTTTAGCTATAGGTAAGCCCAGTTGATTGCCCAGTATCTAATCTCCAAAATCAGCTTTGTGGTTCTTTCATGTAATTCTCAATAAGGACTTTAACATACACTTTTAAGTTCCAATTATGCTTTAATTTATTTAACATGAGGAAATTGCAAACTATAATGGTACTCAGGAAGGTCTCACAACATACCCCTCAAATAGGTTCCTGAACTTCATTAACAGCAACAGGAAGTGGATATGGGCAATAGACTTATGACCCAGCCCTGCTTTGTAGAGTCTCTCTCTAGTATATCAGGTAATAAAATTAATTTAAAGAAAAAGATAGGGAAATAAATGAAAGATACTCAACCTAATTAAATAAGATGCCACTACACACTCATTAGAATGGCTGAAATTGTAAAGACTGACAAATGAAGTGATGGCAAGGATGTAGAGCAAAAGCCTCATACAAAGCTGGCAGAAGTACAACTTGGTATAATTTGGAAAACTGTATGACAGTATCTATTAAAGCTGAATTTAGTATATCCTATGACTCAAAAACTCACCTTCTTGGTATTTCCCAACAGAAATGCATACTTTTTTTTGGTGTTGCACACCAAAAAACACATACAAAACGTACAAAAATGTTCAAAGTAGTACTGTTCTTAATAGTCCCAAACTGAAAATAACCCAAATGTCCATAATGATAGAATGGATAAATTGTGGTATTTTCATATGGAATACTATATACCACAAGGAAGAACTAGTGCTACACACAACACAGATGAATCTCACAAACATAATGTTGGCTTTAAGAAATCAAAACATGAGAGTTTATACTATATGATTCCATTTATATAAGCTCAAAAGCAGGAAAAATTAATCTATGTGTGATAGCAGAGTGGTTACCATTGGGGGGTTAGTGACTGAGAGGGGCATAAGGGGGGACCCTCTGATATACTAGTCATGTTCTTCTTGGTTGTGGTGGGATGTTCACTTTGTAATGATTCACTGAGCTGCATGTTTATGATTTGTGCCTTCTTATGTGTATCCTATACTTCACTGGAAAGTTTACTTAAAAACAAAAGGCTAGAAATGACCAGAAGGATATAGGAAAAGGCTCTACAAGAAGCTGAGGCTGCTGGATCTGCAGAACTCCCTTTTGCCTCTGTGTATAGAATTGGCCACTACGCTAGACAGATGGAATGACCTAAATCATGTTAGCTAAGATCACAAAGTGAATTAATGGTAGTGCAGCGATTGGAATTGAGGTATGCTAGGTTCAGCATTTTCAAATTCTTGGAGAAATGTTCCTGGATATATACAGAAGGGGTCCTTGTCATCCATTATCCTGATCCCCAAAGCAACGAGGTCATAAGGGGAAGCGAAAATAGTGACAACACAAAAATATTTCCTGAAGAACAAAAACACTGATAAAATTGGTCCCCACTCAAACATTCATCCTCTGGCTCAGATCAGCTACTATTTCTGCCAATTCCCATCATCTGCCCTTGTCAGTCATTCTCTCTGAAGTCCTTCCTGTGTTATGATGTTAAACAGAAAATACAATATAAACAATGTAAATCAACTGCAAAGTGAAAAACTGCACATCTTGCAAAAGATGCAGGATTCCATGAAGTTGATAATAGTGCCATTAGAATTGTTTGAATCACAAGCAAAACCACTGACAAAAAAAGAACAGGGCAGATTAAGGTTAACCATTGTGGAAGAGATCCCTTGTTGCTCATTAAGTATCCATTTTCCCCTTCCTACTTAGTAACAGCACCCTGATTTTTCAGTAACTATATTTCTATTTTAACAGCAAAGTATATATAAAATGTAACAGTAACATGTAGTCCAAAGCTAAGTTTAAGAAATGTATGAGTCAATTTTTGGGAGCTTGGGTTTGGGCTGCGCCAATGGGCTGCTTCACACACGATCTCACGACACCTTAAAACTGCTCGCCAATGGAAGGATCCTCGCCTCACAAAGAGATAACTAGGGCAGAGCTGTTACACAACCAATATCCGACGACAAGTGCCAGCCCCAGGAGTCCCCCCAGGAGTCTCACATATCCGCACACGAGGCGGCACTTTCGCTCGAGAACTATTTAACGCGACCCTCTTCTAACAGCACACTCGCCTGCGTGCGAAAATGGCAGGCGGGGCGAGGACGGAGGAAGGGGGTCGCGAACCTCAGGGCGCGGGGTTCGGTCCCGGCAGCCAGGGGCCCGAGTCCCGGACCACCTCCCCACTGTCGTCGGTCACTCCCAGAGAGGCGGTACCTGTTTCCTCATGTTATTCATGACGCCCATGAAACCCGCCAACAATTTAGCTTCTTCTCGAGCAGCAAGTTTCTTCTCTGTCTTCTTCTTGCTGCTCTTCTCCACCCCGGAGGCTGCCATCCTCCCTCAGCTGGGTTCACGCCCCGGGCTTGGCGGGCCGGGCGAGGGGTCTCACTGTCTGGGCACTCTCGGAGTTCTGCTGATCAAACACGGCGGTCGGGACCGCGGCTGCAGCGCCCAGCTCCCGAGCGGGCGGCGGCGGCTCGGCCACTGCGGAAGGACAAGGCCTGGCGGCCTCTTCAGAACCTCTAAGGCAGGAGACGTAGCCGACTTGGCTGAGTCCTGGGCAGAACCCGAGCCCGGCCCGGGAGCCTGCGCAGTTCGCGCAAGGGGAGGGAGGGTTTTTAAAGATAGTTTGGCGGGCAAAGGGCTAGGGAATTGGGTCTGCTGATTGGCGGGGGATGAGCTCATAGGGTTGAGATGCAGAAATTATCCTCGCGGTTGGGAAGTTTTCTGGGTAGGTGGTTTCAGGGCTGTGGGATCCATTCCCAAGCCTATCCACGGATCTGGTTGCCATCAGTAGGTCTCTGGAATGCAGAGTCTGAAAAACACCTCAAAGATCAGTCTTAAGATTTACAACAGCAATGTTATCTATAGAATCACAAGTCTTAGGGATTTAGGACTGCAATGTTATCTGTAGAAGTAGTGGGGGGAGTCACAAATCCTGCAATGTTATCTATAGAAGTAGTGGGGGAGTCACAAATCCTCCCTGTCAGGGAGGATAATGCCATTAAGCCAGTGAACCAACCTCTCCTACCATCAAACTTTTCTTCTGCAGCTTCCTCACCTCTCTAAGCCTTCATAGAATTGAAGAGAGTTAGGTCCTTGCTCTGGATTAGGGTTTTACTTAAGAGAATGTTGTGGCTGGTTTGATCTTCTATCCAGACTACTAAAACTTTGTCCATATCAGCAATAAGGTTGTTTTGTTTTCTTATCATTCATGTATTCACTGGAGTAGCACTTTTAATTCCCTTCAAGGAACTTTTCATTTGCACTCACAACTTGGCTAACTGGTGCAAGAAGTCTAGCTTTTGGCTAATGTCAGCTTTCGACATGCCTTCCTTAATAACCTTCCTCATTTCTAACTTGATTTGAAGTGAGATATAAGCGACTCTTCCTTTCACTTGAGCACTTAGAGGCCATTGTAGGGTTTTTACTTGGCCTAATTTCAATATTGTTGTGTCTCATGGAATAGCGACACCCCAGGAAAGGGAGAGAGACAGGGGAATGGCTGGTAGGTGGAGCAGTCAGAATACACACATTTATTGATTAAATTTGCTTTTATGAGCACAATTCATGGCAACCCAAAACAATTACAATAGTAACACCAAAGATCATTGATTACAGATCACCATGACAGATAGTATAATAATGAAAAAGTTTGAAATATTGCAAGAATTACTAAAATATGACATAGACATGAAGTGAGCACATGATGTTGGAAAAATGGCACCAGTAGACATGATCAATACAGGATTGCCACGAACCTTCAATTTGTAAAAAAAACCCCACAATATCTGTGAAGCACAATAAAGCAAAGAACAGTACAATGAGATAAGCCTGTATCATGCATTAATCCTGCATTTCCTAAAATGTGTTCCTCAGAATCCTAGTCTTATGATCCTCCCCCGTCCCCCAATCGATTCCCTAGGAATATACTTGGCAGGTCCTTGGACGGCCTTGGCCAACCCAGCTCTCCCCCTTCCCTCTTGTAGTTCTCAGAATAACTGTAGAATGCAACACCCTGAGATAGGGAGGTAAGGTCAGGAACAATCTGGGTTGTGTCCTTGGTCCTCCCAGAACAAGATGTACTACAATGCTTGTTCTCAGTGATCTCAATGGTACCTAGAGTAAAAAACCCATAGCAGAGTGCTTTCAGAGTTTCTCAGCTGTGTGCATTGGGCATACACAGACAAGACTTCATCCATCCTCAACAGCTTTCCTAAGCTTTGGAGGACTGGCTCACCATGCATCCTAGGCCTATCTGTGAGTAATAAATCTGCTTTGCTTAACTCGTACAAGAGTTCTGTCTCACTGGACTCATGCAAGTGGTAGAGAACCTTTGTAACAACATTGGGAGATATGTAAAATATGTCCTTCTTGGAAAAAGTCCAAAAATATATGTGCATATTGTTTAGAGAAGATTTGCTGTACCTATTGCTTGAACCTAGTCAACTTTACTGCAGTCTAGTGCCTTTTGAAGTGTCAACTTAGCCCATCCCCATTTTCCATGACTTATTTACTCTTCTGTGCACTCATAGGATGAATCTTTGTACCAGCTGTACTTGTTCTATGGGAATTTACCTCTACCTGGTCTCAGCATATTGGATCAATGTTGAACACCTGAACCAAAGAAATCCAATTAATAAGCTGGGATAAAGAACATCAGATTCTCTTGGGACACTGGACAGATAGATATTGGTGGGCAGTTGTGTAGCAGTCCTACTGGGAGTATGTACAAGAGGTTCAGCCAGCCATCTTTGAACCATGTGTATAGATAAGCAGAGAAAGGCAGTTTGCAGAGGCTGCAGAGTGAGTGAGTAAATAAATAAATAAATAAATAAATCAGAAACCCAGAGAGAAGTCAGAGAAAAGACCAGGCAGTATTAATATGTGTGGGGGCAAGGGTGGTGGTGGTGGTGGGGTTTACAGTGAGGTTATCTGAGTTTAACATTCGGGGTCTCTAACTTGAACAAGCTGCCTTCAAGGCTGAGGGCCTACCAATGTGATTACATGGTCATTTGGTTTTTTTAAATTTATAGAAATAAGATATTTTAACCACAGTAGGCTGAGTCTGTCTCATTCTACTATGATTTTTCCTCTATCATACTTCTTTTACTATCAAGTGGTATTAACGTGGCCATGAATACTTTTGGAAACTAAACACAAACTGAGTTGGGTATATATTTTGTTGTTACATAGTGGAGTATAATTTTATAGATCACAGTTACTTTCATATAGGTAAGCTATCTTCAGCCCTTCTAATGTAGAAATGGCTTCCAGGAATTGTCCCTATGCCCACTGTGCCAACCTTGTCTTGTGATGCAAAGATGCAGGACCAGAGAACTTCTCACAATATGTTTGACAGTGCCCAGCACTGGAAGTATGTAAGTAGTGGAGGAGAAACAAGTTTTAAACAAATTTGGTTAGCCAAGCCAGAAGCTAGTCTGTGAAAAATTCTTTCAATCATCAGATGTGTAAAATTATTAGCAGAAGATTTAGTACTCTTTAACCTCTAGTCAAAAGTAGAAGGAATATATTTTTCATGACTATATTTTTATAATACAGTATATGAATTATAAATGTGACCTCAACTTCCAGAATGGCAGAGTTAGGACCTGAGAAAATCTGCTTTTACATAAAAGCAACAAGAACACTGGAGAATTGTCAAAATTTACTTTTTCAGGGTGCTAAAAATTAACTAAGGGCTTGTAACAATCCAAGGAGTATTTATTTAAGACAAATGGCTGAATCTCAGCAAAGACAATGAGACTCATGGTGTTTTAACCTTCTTGAGTCCCTTCTGCTCCCCATCTTTGTGGTAACCTTAAAAGCCAACAGCCTCACAACTATGGTAGCTGTGAAAAACACTAGCCTAGCAGGATTGGAGGAGGAAGAACAGGTTAAGAGCTTCCTCATAGCCCCATTCCCAGGGAATTTTCGGTATTTGACATGTTTGGAAAAGTTCCATTCTCAGGGCTTGTATTTATTGGACCTGACTCAGAGCTTGCTTTGTGAAAACAGCCCTGCCAGCAGGGCATTATACAAAAACAATAAGTGGCAATTGTTTAATATTATAGCTGCCTAAGGCAGAGTTACCAGTTGGGGCTAGCAAAAGGCTGACCTAAACACTTAAAAGGAAACACTGGGTGTATTATTCAGAGTTCTCCAGAAAAACAGAACCAATAATACAGTTAGATAGATAGATACACATACATACATACATATTTATTATGGGAATTGTCTCACACAATTATGAAAGTTGAGAAGTGTGCAAGTCAGCTTGTCTGCAAGCTGAAGAACCAGGGAAGCTGGTGGTATGCTAAAGTCTGAGTCCAGAGGCCTAAGAACTGGGAGAACTGATGGTTTAACTCTCAGTCTAAGGCTGAAGGCCTGAAAAACCAGGGGGCTTCTGGTATAAGTCCTACAGTCCAAAGGTCTGAGAATCTGGAGTTCTAATGTCTGAGGGTAGGAGAAGGTAGGTGTCCCAGCTACAGAAGAGAGAAAATTCACCCTTCTTCTGCATTTTTGTTCTATCTGGGTCCTCAATGGATTGGATACACTATGGTGAGGTTAGATCTTCTTTACTCAGTCTACTGATTCAAATGCTTATCTCTTCTGGAAACACCCTCACAGACATACCCAGAAATAATATTTTACTAGCGATCTGGGTACCCCTTAACCCAGTCAAGTTGACACCTAAAGTTAACCATTACACAGGGTAATAAGATGTCCATAGGGGGCTTTAAAAACTATGCCATATTCCTGGGCAACTAGAAGGCCATGTGCACACCCAGGTCTTTGTGCATGCCCAGGAAAAACCTAAGAAGGCCTTAAAAACTCACCTTTGGTTAACTTTTGAGGCTCATGCAAACAGCAAGTGACAGATAAGGCAGAGTTGTAAACTGCCTGCTGGATAATTGAAGGTGTAACCCAACACACACACAGAGCCCCTTGGCAGAGTGGGAGAATTATTGTTTTAAGGGATTTAAGGAAATCTCTGTCCAAACATTAGCTGATGATCATTAAGCTAATGAAGCAGAAACCTCAATGATCACACATGGCAAAGAATTCAGACTGCACAGAATAGTTTAGGAAGGTTACAAAACAAATAAACAAATAGCAAAAACAAAAACAAATAGCAACAGAAATAAACTTTGGGGAGGAGGATGAACTTGATTTCCAGAGTTAACACATTATATTATTTAAAATGTTTAGTTTTCAACAAAGAAACAGGAAAGAAACAACAAAGAAACTTTTCCCTAAAATAAAGGGAAAAAAGTGGTCAATAGAAACTGTCCCTTAGGAAACCTAGACATTGGACTTGCTAGAAAAGACTTTAAGTCAGCTATCATAAATATGTTCAAAGAGCTAAAGGAGACTGTATAAAAAATTAAATGAACATATAAGAATATTTCACCAAAGAGAGTATCAATAAAGAGATACAAATTTAAAAAATAATCAAATAGATATTTTGGAGTTGAAAAGTGCAATAACTGAAATGAAAAGTCTACTCAAGGAGCTCATCAGCAAATATAAATTGGCACAAGAAAGAGTCAGTGAACTTGAAGACAGGTCAATTGAGATTATCTAGTCTTAAAACAAAACCAAAAAAGAATGAAGAAGAGTTAAAGAGCTTCAGACCTGTGGAACATCATCAAGTGTGCAGCACACACAATGGGAGTTCCAAAAGGAGATGAAAGAGAGAAAGATACAGGAAGAATATTGGTTAAATAATAACCCTAAACTTCCCAAATTTGATGAAAGATATTAATTTGCCCATCCAAGAAACTCAATGAACAACTAGTGGTGTAATCTCAAAGAAATCCACACCTAGGCACACTGCTGCAAATTGTTGAAAGACAAAGAATCTTAATAGCAGCAAGAGAAAAATGACACATCACATACAAGAAATGTTTAATAATATTAATACCTGATTTTTCACCAAAACCATGGGGACTAGAAGACAGTTGTATGACATATTCAAAGTGCTAAAAGAAAAAAACTGTCAACCCAGAATTCTATATCCAGCCAAATTATCCTTCAAAAATGGAGGAGAAATTAAGGTATTCCCAGATAAACAAAAACTGATAGAAATTTTTGCTATCACACCTGCCCTATGAGAAATAATAAAGGGATTCCTTAAAGCTGATATGAAAGAACACTACTACACAGTAACTTGAATCCACATGAAAAGATGAAGAGCACATGGGTAAATATAAAAGGCAGTATAAATATATTTTAGTTTGTACCTCTTTTCTTCTTCAATATAATGTAAAAGACAACTGCATAAAACAATAATTATAAAATTTCATTCATAAACTTATAATGTATAAAGACACAATTTATATGACGATAGTTGCACAAAGAGGAGGGAATGAGGCTATAATGAAGCAAAGTTTTTGTATATTATTGAAGTTGTATTAATCTGAACTAGATTGTTTTAAATTAGACAATTCAACAATAATAGTTGAAGACTTCATGCTCCACTTTCAATAATGGATATAATAACCAGTCAGAAAATCAGCAAGGGTGTAGAAGACTTGCAAAATACCATAAACCAACTAGACACAAAAGACATAAAAGACATCTATAGAATACTTCACCCAACAACAGCAGAATACACATTCTTCTCAAGAATAAATTTAGATATCAATAGAAGAGGGAAATTTGGGTCATTCACAGATGTGAAAATTAAACAACACACTGCTAAATTACCAACTGGTTAAGGGAGAAATCAAAAGGCAAATTAGAAAATACTTTCAGAGCAATAAACACAGCATACCAAAACTTACTAAATACAGCTACAGCGGTGCTTATGCGGAATTATATAGCCTTAAATAGCTATATTAAAAACAGTAAAGATCTCAAATCCATAATCTTCAACCTTAAGAAACTAGAAAAAGACCAAGTTAGGCTAAAATCAAACAGAAGGAAAAAATAATAAAGATTGAAGATGAAATAAATAAACTAAAGAATAGAAAAAAACAGGGAAAATCAATGACACAACAAAGGTGGTTCTTTGTAAAGATCAACAAAATTGACAAATCTGTAGCTAGACCAATGAAGATAAAAACAGAGAAGACTACTAAAATCAGAGATGAAAGAGAGAACATCATTAATGACCTCACAAAAAGAAATCATAAAAGAATAATGTGAACAAAAGGGTGGGGAACCTGTGGCCCTCTGATTTCAAGATTGTGCTCATTTAAGCACCAAAGGAGACAAGAAAAGCTTCATCTTTCTCTGCTGTATCCCTTAAAAAAAAAAAAGAATTTGTTTTGTAAAATTCAGATTCAGTCAAAAGGCCACACTCAAGGACCTAGAAGGCCACACGTGGCCTTAAGGCTCCAGGTTCCCCATCCTAGCGACTCTAGAAGTAATGGAAACTCTGAATAGACCTGTAACAAGTGAAGAGATTGTATGTAACTAGTAGCAAAAATACTTCCTATGAAGAAATGACCGTTGCCATATGGCTTCACTGGTAAACTGCAGAAAATATTTAAAGAAGAATTAGTGAAAATTCTTTACAAACTCTTCCAAAAAATAGAATAGGAGAAAACATTTCCTAACTCATCTTATGAGGCCAGTATTACCCTGAAACCAAAATGAGACAAAGACATCACAAGAAAACTATAGACCAACACCCATTATGAATATAGATGCAAACATTCTTAACAAAATACTAGCAAACCAAATTCAGAAACAGATAAAAAGGATTATATACCATGACCAAGAAGGATTTATCCCAGAAATGCAAGGCTAGTTTAACATTTGAAAAATCGATCAATGTAATATATGATATTAATAGCATAAAAGACAAAAATAACAGGACTATCTCAATAGAGCAGAAAAGCTAACTGAAAAAAATCTGGCACTCTTTCATGATAAAAACATTCAACAAATTATAAATAGAAAGCAACTCCCTCAACCCGATAAACGGCATCTATGAAAAATCCACAGGTAACATCATACTTGGTGGTGAAAGACTCAAAGTTTTCCTCTAAAATCCGGAACAAGACAAAGACGTCTGCTCTCACCACTTCTAATCAACATTGTACTGAAGGTTCTAGCCAGGGCAATTAGACAAGAAAAAGAATTAAAAGGCATGCAGCTTGGAAAGCAAGAAGGAAAACTATTTCTATTCACAGTTGTCATGAATGCATATATAGAAAATACTAAGGAACCAACACACACACACACACACACACACACAATTACAGCTAATACATGAGTTCAGGAAGGTTTCAGGATACAAGAACAAGATACAAAAATCAGTTGTATTTCTATATACTAATGTAATAATAATAATAATATACATAAAAATGGAATTAAGAAAAAATTCAATTTACAATAGCATCAAAAAGGATAAAATATTTAGGAATAAATTTAACAAAGGAAGTACATGGCTTCTACACTAAAAAACACAAAACATCATTGAATTTACCATTTCTTCGTGTTAGGAACATTCCAATTCCACTCTTTTAGTTATTTTAAAGTATACCCTAGCTTATTCTTGATTTTAGTCACTTTGTTGTGCTATCAAATATTGTTCATTCTATCTTACTATATAACTACATTTTTGCACCCATTAACTATCCCCAATTTATCCCCCCTCCCTGCTACCCTTCCCAGTCTCTGGTAACCATCATTCTATTCTCTGTCTCCATGAGATCAATTGTTTTTAATATTTAGCTCCGAATACGAGTAAGAACATGTGAAATTTGTCTGTTTGGCTTATTTCACTTAACATAATGTTCTCCAGTTCTATCCATGTTGTTTCAAATGGCAGGATTTCATTCTTTTTTGTGGCCATATAATATTCCATTGTGTATATGTACCACAATTTCTTTGTCCATTCATCCATTTATGGACACTTACGTTGATTCCAAATCTTGGCTATTGGAATAGTGCTGCAATAAACATGGGAGTACAAATATCTTTTCGATATACTGAATTCCCCTCCTTTGGATATATACCCAGCAGTGGGATTGCTGGACCATATGGTAGTTCTATTTTCAGTTTTTTGAGGAACCTCCATGCTGTTCTCCATAGTGGTTGCACTAATTTACATTCCCACCAACGGTGTACAAGTGTTCCCCTTTCTCCACATCCTCGGCAGCATTTGTTATTGCCTGTCTTTCTGATCAAGGCCACTTTAACTGGGTGAGATGATATCTCATTGTCATTTTGATTTGCATTTCTCTGATGACTAATGATATTGAGCATTTTTTCATATACCTGTTGGCCATATGTATGTCTTCTTTTCAGAGATGTCTGTTCAGATCCTTTGCCCATTTTTTAATTGGATTATTTGATTTTTTTCCTATTGAGTTGTTGGAACTCCTTGTATGTTCTAGTTATTAATCCCTTGCAAGATGGGTAGTTTGCAAATATTTTATCCCATTCTGTGGTTGTCTCTTCCCTTTGTTGATCGTTTCCTTTGCTGTGCAGAAGCTTTTTAGCTTGATGTGATCCCATTTGTCCAATTTTACTTTGGTTGCCTGCACTTTCAGGGTATTACTCAAGAAGTCCTTACCCAGACCAATGTCCTGAAGCCCTTCCCCAATGTTTTCTTTTAGTAGTTTCATAGTTTTAGGTCTTAGATTTAAGTCTTTAATCCATTTTGATTTGATTTTTATGTAGGGCAAAAGACAAGGGTCAGGTTTCATTCTTCTGCATATGGATATCCAGTTTTCCCAGCACCATTTATGAAGAAACTGTCCTTTCCCCATTGTGTGTTCTTGGCACCTTTGTCAAAGACAAGTTTGCTATGGATATGTTGGTTTATTTCTGGGTTCTCTATTCTGTTTCATAGGTCTATGTGTCTGTTTTTATGCCGGTAGTATGCTGTTTTGGTTACTACAGCTCTGTAGTATAATTTGAAGTCAAGTAATGTGATTCCTCCAGTTTTGTTCTTTTTGCTCAGGATGGCTTTGGCTATTCTGGGTCTTTTGTGGTTCCACATAAATTTTAGGATTATTTTTTCTATTTCTGTGAAGAATGTCATAGGGATTACATTGAATCTATTTATATTAGATTGCTTTGAGTAGTATGGACATTTTAACAATACTGATTCTTCCAATCCATGAGCATGGAATATCTTTCCATTTTTTGGTGTCCTCTTCAATTTCTTTCATGCGTGTTTTATAGTTTTCATTATGGAGATCTTTCACTTCTTTGGTTAAGTTTATTCCTAGGTATTTTATGTTATTTGTAGCTATTGTAAATGGGATTACTTTTTTCATTTCTTTTTCAGAATGTTTACTGTTGGCATATAGAAATGCTACTGACTTTTGTATGTTGATTTTGTATCCTGCCACTTTACTGAATTTGTTTATCAGTTCTAATAGTTTTTTTTGTGTGTGGAGTCTTTAGGTTTCTCTAGATATAAGGTCATATCATCTGCAAACAAGGATATTTTAACTTCTTCCTTTCCAATTTGGACGCCCTTTGTTTCTTTCTCTTGTCTGATTGCTCTAGCTAGAACTTCCAGTACTGTGTTGAATAGTAGTGGTGAAAGTAGGCATCCTTGTCTTGTTCCAGATCTTAGAAGAAAGGCTTTCAGTTTTTCCTCATTCAGTACAAACATGACTATTCTTGTGTCACTTTAGGGTTATGATTCTGAGAGTATTTATAGACCATAACCTAAAATATTTTCTAGTTATTTCTTTTTTTATTTGTACATGTGTATGTCACAGTTTTATCAGTACCAAACTGTGTAGTGCAGTACTTACCCTATTTCCTGTCTGTCCTCTTTTCTCAGATCACAAATTAACATTTTTCCCTACCTATATCTGCTCTATCAGAAACAATATTCCTTAATTTTAATATTCTTTTATTGTTCATAAAATATTTGCATATTTATTATTTCTCACAATGTTTTTCATGTATTTTTCTTTTTAAGGATGGGAATATAATCATAGAAAGGCTAAGCAGTTTTCCCAAAGTCATTTGGGATATGGTTAAGGCAGGACTTGATCCCAAATTCTAAGCTTTAGTCCACAGGAACACTAACTGCTCTTTTCTCCTGCCAAGTGCCACAGCTTCAATATTCCTGCTCATGCCAGAAGGTGCTCTTTATAGGGAGTGGGGTGGGGGGATGGATGGGGGGAAAAAGGAACATGCCAACCAGCCAAAACATTTTGTTCCTTTCCCAGACATCTATTCCTTCTTTTAACTCTTTTTATTTTAATTTTTTCTTTTTATATTTTTAGTTTTATTTAAATTTTTTAATAATTTACTTTCATATTTTTTTTGAAGGGGTGGAGTGAGGAGCTGGTTCAATTTCCTTTTTTATTTATTTATTTTTTTTGAGACCCTGTTGGCCTGGCTAGAGTGCAGTGGCGTCAGCGTAGCTCACAGCAACCTCAAACTCCTGGGCTCAAGCGATCCTCCTGCCTCAGCCTCCCAAGTAGCTGGGACTACAAGCGTGTGCCACCATGCCTGGCTAATTTTTCCTGGGACTACAGCTAAGTGCCAGGATGCCCAGCTAATTTTTTTATTTTTAGTAGAGACAGGTCTTGCTCTCCCTCAGGCAGGTCTTGAACTCCTGAGCTCAAGTGATCCTTGGGCCTCGGCCTCCCGGAGTGCTGGGATTACTGCCTGGCCTCTTTTTAATTCTTGAAAAAGCTCTGCCCCAAGGAAGGAGGAGTTGCTAATCTATTTCATAAGAGTACTGAATAGTTTTGGGTCCCATTATACTAGTGGGTGGGGTCACTATGCATTTAAAGATCAGGACCCACACTTAGTCACTCTCTATCATTTCCTAATTCTATGAAATTGTAAAAATGCCCTGGTAGAGCCTGCATCTGTTGGGCGGGTCTATTTGAGCTTCTCCCAGCCTGCCACTGAATGTGTAAGTCGGGCTGAGTTCTGCCCCTCTGATACAGCCATTTCTGATTTGGGGGTGGGTGGCTGGGGAGGGTTCCATTTTCCAGTCAGTCCCTGCCAGAGCTCTGCCTTGAGGGGCTGTGAGTGCTTGCCCAGCTGTTCATAAAATGGTATTTTCTCCCCCTCTAACTCTTGCTTCTCACATATATGGCTCTTACACAGTTGGGTAACCTGGCACGGGGAGAATTAGTTGTAGGGTTTCCGAAACTTGACTCCACATCACTAACACTATTTGGCACCCAAATCTGTACATATCAGCAATGCCTCTTTCCTCAGGGAAAACAAATCATTGTTGCTTCCTTTTGCCCTGGGGTAACAGGAAATGAACATTCTCTTTATTCTTCAGGACTCAAGGGTAATATATAGTGCTTTCTACCCTGTCCATTTTACTACTTTTTTGTTTTGTGTTTCACCAGCTACCATAGCTCTATATAACTGTCAGAAAATGACTGTGATAAAAGACAAAAGAATAACTGGAATAGGAATTAATGTGTCTTGATAAATATAATTGACACTCAGTGATTTCTGTTCCAGGAATAATTAATTTACATTCATCATAATATCTAATAATGGCAAGCAGCAGTTTCGTCTGCTTTTTAATTTCAGTATCACTTAGATTAATGTTAAATAGCTATCAAGGTTTCCATTAGGTTATATCTCTTAAAATAAAATGCTTTGAAATTATTCAGTATATGCTTTTGTCTACCAAACAGAATTTTATCATTGGCAGCAAAAGAGGATTACCCATGGCTATGAATGTTCATGTGTAGAAAGAAGCCCAGAAAATTGTCTTGATCCCCAATTCCTGTCCACAACACTCATAATCATATATAGTAAGGAAATGCGGGATTTAACACATTAACTGCCATGAGAGTTGTATCTAACTCACTCTAGTTTTGATGCCGGGGCCGTGTGAAGCATATATAAAATCTTACTTGATGTTCTTATTGTTACAATTAATATTGACAATTTAATTCTAAAAATGTGCATTAAATGAATAGAAGTCAATAAATTTTGTTTTTATATTTATGTTTACTTTTAAATTACACTCGAGGTTTTTATTCTATTTTTGTAATAAAACACTGTGGCCCCAAGGAAAAGTTTGTATTTTTTTTGTGTGGCAGTCAATGTGTTAAACTGATAACTAGTCTTAAGTATTAAAGCCATATTTTTCTTCAACAAAATCAGCAAAAACTAACATTTCATGAGCACTTACTATATACCAATCACTGTGTTACGTGTTTTCTCCATATGATCTCCCTTCATCTTTATGTGACCCTCTGAGCTCAGCACTGATAATTTGGGCTTTGTGAAAATTAAGGACTTCTGCACTTCAAAAGGCACTGTTAAGAGAATAAAAGGACAAACTGCAGTGTGGGAGAAAATATTTGCAAATCATGTAGCTGATAAAAAACTTGTTTCCAGAATATATAAAGAACTCTTAAAACTCAATAGGAAGAAAACAAACAAAACGTTTAGGGGAAATAAATGGGTAAAATATATGAGTAGACCCTTCACAAAAGAATATACATAGATAGGAAAAAAAAACCCCACACATCAAAAGATGCTCAAATACAAATTAAAACTACAGTAAGATACAACTTCACACCTAAAAGAATGTCTAGACTTAAAAAGACTGACCATATCAAGTGTTGGTGAAGATATGGAAGAACTGAAGCTCTCATACACTTTCAGTGGGAATGTAAAATGTACAACCATTTTGGAAAACAGTTTAGCTGTTTCTGAAAGTTAGACACATGCCTGCTGTAGGAGTCAGCCATTCCACTCCTAGGTATTTACCTAAAAGAAATGAAAGTATGTGTCCCTACAAGGACTTGCACATAAATGTTCAAACAGATTTATTTATAATAGCCCAAAACTGAAAACAGCCCAATGTCCATCAATAGGTGAACAGATTTTAAAAGGTGATATATCCATACAATGGAATACTATGCAGTAATAAAAAGGAATGAACTATTGATACATGCAACAAATGGATGACTATAAAAATAACTATGCTGGGTAGAAGAATATACACAAAAAAGTACATTCATATTACTCCATTTATATAAAAATCTAGGAAATGCAAAATAATCTTTAGTGACAGAAAGCAAATCAGTAGTTGCCTGGAACATAGGTTGGAAACAAGGAGAAGCAAGAGGGAAGGATTAATAAGAGGCATGAGGAAGCATTTTGGATGATGGATATGTTCACTATCTTGATTACGGTGATGGTTTCTCAGGTGAAAAAATGATCAAATTGTACACTTTAAATATGTGCAGTCTGTTGTATGTCCATTATACCTTAATGAAGTTGTTTAAAAAAAACTATGAGGTCATGGAGGCTTTTGTACATATGAGCAATAACTCTTTGTTATTTGAACTACCTTATTACTTTTTCAAAGCATCTGCAGATTTAACAGATTTAAGCTGGTAACAAGCTTGGAGACATTGGATCACCTTTAAAAAAAAGAGCTTTAGATCTGGATTACAACTGCAGAACTCTGGGCTTTGGAAATCTTTATCAATATGACAGGCAAAAAAATGATTTTCAGTGTTATTTTAAAAATTCTTAATGAGATTAAGCATCTTTTCACACGTTTATTGGCCAATATGTATTTTTTTCTTTTGTGAATTGCCTGTTTATGTCCTTGTTCATTTTTTGGGGTTTCTTTCTTATTGATTTGTAAGCATTCTCTGTTGAGGCAAATTTCAGGCGAATTGCGTGTGAGATAATAACACTCAATAAAACGTAAAAACGTCCAGTAAATCCTTGAAGGAACAGGATGAGGTCTCCAAGGAAAAGACAACAATGAGCAAATGCAGATTACTGGATCATAGCTCAAGGAGGAAAAGGATCCAGCAGAGGCAAAGAAGTTTTCAGAGTGATCTGGAAAACATGTCCTCATATGACTCTTACCAGTCACACTTCCTTCTACTATCCAATTTAGCATGTCATGCTTGACTGCAGGAAGTCCAATCTTTTTTTGAGTTTTTGTTTCCAAGTATATCCAAGTAGTCCCAGGGGTGCTGATTCACGTCCAAGTGTCTGTCCTTCTAGCTATTATTTTCTCTCTTAGCAAACCCAAAACTCAATGTGCCCCCTTGAGGCTAAAGGATTCCACAGAGCTGCTCTGATGCTATAGCTCCAGAACGTGCTGCTGATGCAGTGTTGACTAAGACACCTAGTGCACTGTCTTCCAAAACCCGAGCAGTCTGAGGACATGCCCTGACCAGGCCATGCTCCTGTTGCCCAGTGACCATTCATGCCATGGCTACTAGTGCTGAAGCTGAACCTCAGGGTTGCTGTCAAATAGGGCAAGCCAAATAGCCATGGCTCAAGCTGGGCCACATGTTCTAATTCTTGCCACCAGGGATGTTGCAAATCCTAGCATAGGCTGTGGTCATTCCTCACTGTGCAAAGGAGAGATGTACAATTTGTAGCCCAACAGGATCTACACCAAAAGCGGCCCAGCCTCACCACCTTCAATCTCTTATGATTCACACAGGCAATTCCCTGGGCCCTGACCCTGCCTTTGGGATGGCTGTATTGAGGGCAATAATTCTTTGTTATTTGAACTACCTTAGTATGTTTTTAACAGGTGCACCAATGGATCCAGATTCGAGGTTCACTTTTCCCAGCTTTTCTCTTAGCCTACCTTTTTCTGTCTTCATGGTAAATGATCTCTCAGGGATCTTTTTGTTCTTTCTTGTTGCCTAATTTGGCTTAAGCCACCCAAGTCCATCAAACAAATTTGATTCATTTGAACTTGAGATGGAAACAGACAAGTTCTCATTTCCATTGCCCCCAAGAGTACTTTCATGTGCTGAAGGCTCTGACCAACACACCTTAATTCCCAGCAGCATCTAAGTTTCCTACGGCAATGGATATGTTTGTATGTGGGAGAAGGTGGCTGGTGCTGTCAAAACGTCCTGTTGCATCACAAAAGCACCTTCTCTCACTCTCTTAAGCAGGCAAAGGTAACTTGAAGTGTTGAATCTCCAGCAGAGATGGATTTTCTGTGACATTAATGAAGCTGTCACTTGCCCCCGCTCAGTGACAGGGGAGGGCCCTTACAATGTATTCATGAGTTCATATATTTTTGCAAAATTTGCAAAAGTAAGATATTTTGTATTCTTTTCCTTAAAGAAGTTCTCTCCCCCAAATTATATAAACTTTAGGTGCCACAAAACCTGGTTCCATCCCTGATTCCTGCAAAAACACTGTGAAAAGTTTTTTGTTGTTTTAACTAAGAGGGAAGGTGGCATAATAGAATCCAGCTGACCTGATTCCATCCCTGCTTCCACTTCCTACTAGCTGTGGAATGCAAGGCATGTTACTTAACCTCTCTGAACCTGACATTCCCCAGCTAGAAAATGGAGATAATAATGTATGTCTTAGAGTATTGTTGTGGGAATCTAGTACCTAGTAGGGTGTTTGATACATAGCAGGTAATCAAAACAGTGTGTGTCTGTTAGCTGTAAAAACATCTATCTTGGTGGGATGGAAATTTATTTCCTACATATCTATTTATGCTCACACCTTACCTAGACCTGATCAAACAGAGCCTCGAACATGAAGGAAGAAGCCAGAAGAACTGGGCTTAGCTCTGAAGTCTTTACTGAGTAATTCAATTGCCATGCACTATTTTCTTCTTGCACATATTAAATTTGAGGTTTTTCTGGGTGATTGAATTGCCTTGCCTTTCCCAATATTACGTTTTGAAAAATTCATATGTAGGCAAGAAGGCTAGAAAATGTCTCTCACAACTATGCACTTTTGATCTGAATCTCAAAGGGAAAGTCTGACATTTGAAAGCGTACTATAAGGGGTCAACATTCTTTCCAAAGTGATTGCAAAGGGACAAGGTGGCTGTTGTCAGCCCATTTGCCAGTATATCAGTTCAAGTGGCCTTGCCCAGGAATGTGGTGGTTCTTTTTTTTTCCAATTAAAGTGCCAAACATTTTGTCTTCCAACTTCTTCTGATTCTTAAGTTCAAAACAGAGTATAATTTAGTCACATCCTCAGTTTAAAAGATGTGAACGATATAAATAGGTGCTGTAATGAAGAAGACTCAGGAATGAAAGGCAACACTGTATCTCAAGTACCCTCAAGGAATTATTTGAAACACAGGGGACACCCAAAGAGGTTAATACATTTCTTATAATTGCTAAATTGGCTGTTTGCCTGTGGGTCATACACTAATTCACTGTAACCACAGCTTGTAACTAAAATGCTATTTTAGTTAAAGAAGACAACATGACTGTGAATGCTTCTATGAAAGGATTTCCAAGAAGGTATTTAGGTCCAAGGTATTTAGTTCTGCCTCAGATTTTCTAGAATGTAATTGTTGACTCTGGATCTCCAGAGTACTTATTTAATAAAATACGTATAGAAATTCTCACAGCCATTTTGATTCAAGTGTACAAATGTTTATGCCAAGCACTAAGCTAGGCTAGGTGCTGTAATTGGTTGCAAATGAAATATTTTCTCATTATATAAATTAGCAAACTATTTTGCTTCCTTCTATTAACTTTGCTGTTCAAAGTCATTTATTAGTAATTTAATAAAATGAATTGCTATCTATTGCCATAAACTACCTACACAGTAGACACTTAAATATTGATTATATAAAACAGCTAAGTGAAAGGGAATTTTGGATGCAGAAGATATGGTCCCTGACCCACAGTAGTTTCCAAAGTTGATGCCAGAACCCCAGTTGAATGAATTTGGCAGTGCTCATCCCCTGAAGGGCACAGCACCTAAGGCAGTCCAAAAATTGTGGCCAGAATAATAAAACAGATACCAGATATTGAGTGCACACTGGTTGCTAGGCACTGTGCTAAACAATACACATTGATTATCTCATTTAATGGGAACAATAAAATGTAATGTAGAGAATACTACTATCCCCATTTTACTGATAAGAAAATTAAGGTTTTGAGAGATTAAGCAATTTGCCTTAGGATACAGAAATAGAAAGTGGCAAGCAGTCTGACCCCAGAAGCCCACACTGGTACCCTATGACACTCACCCTGCATAGAAAGGTAGGCATTTCTCCAATATTATCAGGCACCATCCACTGAGTGAGTCTGGGTCCCTCAATGTAATTGAGCCTTTTGTGACCACCCTATATTGTGACTCCTCTGGTGCCCCTTACAGCTATCCCCACCTGCCTATCCTCCCAGCACTGACTTGAGTACACAGTTGTGACTTCTCTTGCCTGCCCCTGGGTGAGAAGTCAGGACCCCTGCTTAGCTCTCGGTTCCTGCCTACTTTGTTGCTACCCTTGCCTGCCTAATCTAATGCTGATTCAGGCCATTCAGTCAACAATTATTATATATCTCTACTATGTACTAAGTAATAAGCAAGATATTTGGAATGGGTGGGGTAGTGTGGAGAAAATGTTATATAAATAAAAATATGATAAAGGCTTTAGTATGGGCATGTCCAAAGTGATGTAGGAACCCAGAGGAAGAAGCCATTTACTTTGCCTGGGGCCATGGAGAAAGTCTATGGTAAAAGATCTGGGTTTTGAAGGATGAAAAGCAGTTTTCCTGGTAGAAACTATAGAATATCAGTAAGTAAGAATAACATTATGTCTCTTTAGCCATATCCCTGGGTCAATGCCTCCCGTTCTCCTGGCCAACCCAAGCAGTTAAGGATGTGAAGCATAAAGACACTGGAGCCTCCAGTCTCTCTCACAAGCCTCCTTGGCAATTTCTCTCTCACTTGAGGACCCAGGTCATTGAAGGACTCAGTAAGAGCAAGAGACCTTCAGCTTCTGCCCACACGAGATAGAGCTTTCAGAGTGTTAATTTATATGTTGAAGTAAGGGGCTCGGGCGACTGACATTTACCAGAGGAGTCCTTCTAGTAGGCCCCATTAAGCTTTTTTTGGTTTTTTTTTGGAGACAGGGTCTCGCTGTGTCACCCAGGCTGGAGTGCAGTGGCACAGTCACAGCTCCCTGGAGCCTCTAATTTCTGCACTCAAGCAACCCTCCTGCCTCAGCCTCCAGAGTAGCTAGGACTACAGGTGTGTGTGACCAGGCCCAGCTAATCTTTTAAAAGAATATTTGTGGAGATGAGGTCTTGCTATGTTGCCAGGCTGTTCTTGAACTCCTGGCCTCGAGTGTTCCTCCTGCCTCGGCCTCCCACCGTGCTGGGATTGCAGGTGGGAGCCGCTGCGCCAGCCAGAGCTATTAACTTATAGGTCCCACCACCCCCCTCTCCACGTCCTCTTCTCTCCCTTTCCATTTCTACTTCTCTGTGTCAAGGAGATGATGACTCTGCGGGACTTAAGACCAACCAAATTCTTTGCTAAGTCACAGCCTTGATCAAGAGAAATCTGTCTCTAGCCTCTGTATCAACTTCTGCCATTCCATGTCTGGGGATCTGCTGGAACAGAAAGTGAGGTTCTCTTCTACCAGCTTTTTCTCCCACATGCTTCGAGAGCAAGACTGTGAGCCTTTTGGCTTGCTTCTCAGGTAGTGAATAAGTGAGCTGCACATACAGCTTACAATGAGCCCTAACATTCGCCATTCTGTTAGCCAAAGGCAAATCTACTTGAAATATAAATATGGAGAACTTGCTGTCTCCCTCTTCCTTATCTCACAGCGCTTCCTGGGTCTCTGGCTCTGCTCTCAATGCTCCAGCCAATTGAACTACCATCATCAGGCCTCCTAACCCATGGTGCTATTTTTGACTTCTGGGCCTTGGTATCTGCTGTTTGCTTGGCTGGCTAGCTCTATTTGTTTGTCAGGTCTAATCTCAGATGTTTCCTCTTTTAGAAAGTCTTCCCTGATTCTACCTCCATGCAAAAACAAACCAACCCTGAGTTATTTGCCCCTCCTCTGTGCTTCCCTATCTGAATTAGTGTTTTACTTGTCTGTTCACACATTGGTCTTCTCCAGTGGGATAGTCTTATCAACTGTGATATCTGTAGTTCTAACACCTAGTACTGTGCCTGGCACAGACTAGATGCTTGACAAATATCTGTGGAAGGACTGAATTAATTTGATAATCTTGTTTTACCTCATAGGTCAAGTTGGCTGGAGGAAGTATGTCCTTTTTCTAAATTTATTCTCACTGAGCTTCTATATCCTTGTTCAGCTCTTCTTAAGTGTCCATCTGCCACCCCTCCATCCCCTGCTCCACCTTTTTAAGGACAATTGAGTTCTCCTGAGCTTATCCAGAATTTATCTTTGTCCTTCCTCATTGCCTTCCCCCTTTCCTGCAAACACACACATCCGAGTGGCCCTGTACAGTCAGTGGAACTTTTGCTCACCTCCTCTCCCTTCTCACTGGGTATGTGCAGACCAGACAGTCTAGGCAATTCCTTACAGCTATTTTATTTTATTTTACTATTTTACTTTATTTTTTTGAGACAGAGTCTTGCTGTCTTGCCCAGGCAGAGTGCAGTGGTATCATCCTAGTTCACTGCAACCTCAAACTCCTGGGCTCAAGCGATCCTCCTGCCTCAGCCTCCCCAGTAGCTAGTACTACAGGCACACACCACAACGCCCAGCTAATTTTTCTATTTTTAGTAGAGATGGAGTCTCGCTGTTGCTCAGGCTGGTCTTGAACTCCTGAGTTCAAGTGATACTCCTGCCTCGGCCTCCCAGGGTGCCTTACAGCTTTTCTACACGTATTTTCTACCCTCTTCCCCTTCACATTTCCACCTACCTTCCCCAATCTCCATACTCCACAAGTGTTTCCAACAATAGGTAAAACAAGTAGACAAATTACAAAACAATGAATTTCTGAATCCCCAAATAGGTTGAGCCCAATTCCCAAGTATTCCATTGCTATACCAACATTCAAGATCTGTTGGGAAATGGTTCATAATGTGAGAAATGGTTCAAAAATACATCCTTTTGACATGGAAAGATAGCAGAACACATTGAAAATACGTAGAAAAACTGGAAACCAAATTATAAACCAAATTGCTAACATTAGTTATATAGAGAGGATGGGAAATATTTTGAACAGAAATAAAAAGGGAAAAATATTCCCATAATCCCTCAACATAGGCTTTTCTTATTTTAAGTTTTACCATCTATTTTAGGAAACAAATAAGGAGTAGCAAAAATAAGAAAGTTACAAATATTGCAAAGTTCTTTCAGAAAACGCCCCTGGGCCCATTTTTCTTGGCACAGAGCTTTGGTATTTTATTATATTAAGACTTCTGTATTTTATTACAGTAAGACTGGTTATACTGATGTACCTACAAGGGCCAGGCCAGGTAATTTGCTATATCTCTTCTTCATGGTGGCAGTCAGCTGATGACAGGCTGGAAAGGAAGGCACAGGGAACTGCTGTGAACAAAAATATCTCTCTCGGCCCCAACCACGAAGGCATCAAAATGATCAAGTAGGCAATACTCTGGGGTAAATGTTAGGATGGCTCCCTCCTTTCTGCAGACAGGCTAGGAGCTAAGAAGAAAGTGACATGAGTCAAGTACCTGTGAACTTGTTAGTCTTCATGGACTGAAGGGCAGGTAGGTATCTCAGACAACATGTGAACAGTAGAGAGCTTTGAAAGCAAAATCCTTGAACAAAGTTATCTGTTAGAATGTGTCAAAGTTTTATTTAAATCACTAGTGAGGGAACTGGGAATTAGACAAAAGAATTGGTTTCCCCCAGTGCTTACACACACATACTTACAAATGTGTGCAGTTAGCAGAAGAAAACGTTGCCAATTGAGATACAAAACTGGCTAACATCCTACAGGGCAAAAAAACCCATAACATCTTTGGGGTTAATGTCTCTAAAGGCTATAAAACATACCACCTGATCAAATCCTTCCGGGTAACTTCTAACTTTACAGTGCTGTAGCACCATTGGCCTTTTTATCAGTTGTGGGTTGTTAGTCAAATATACTTTGGAAACAAAGTTACACTGCCCACTAGAATCAGATGGGGGTGAACCAGGACTGCATGGTTTGACTCTGCCTCTAGACTGGAGAGTCTCCCAGTATTAACTTTGGAAGTTCTCAAAATTTATCTTTGTAAGGGAGCCAGTATTCTCTTATACCTCGATTGCTAGAATTATGTATAAAGTAGGAATAAATAGGAGTCATGTCTAGGGATTCAATTCATGACTTTTAGTATTTGGAATGTGTGGAATCTGTTTTTGGCTGCTCGGAAACCTCTTTTGCTTTCCAGCTAATTCCTCACTGAGTTCTATTTAGGCAAAATGACCATTCTCTTTCTAGCTGCCTTCACAGCTGATGCTGCTTCTCTTAAATGCAAGAGTCAGTAAAACCAGGACCAACAGAAATTTTATTGGCAGGGTTCTTTTTCCCCTCTATTTACCTTTGCATTCCTAGTCCTAACATAGAACCTGGTACGTAGGCATTCAGCAAATGAAGTAAGCATATACAAACGTAGCTAGACTATAAATGCTGCTTGTGGATGAGGTTTACCTAGTGCTGAAATGTGAAGAAATTGGATAAATGGAGTTTGTGAATTGCTTGTTCAAATTTCAGTAGTTTTTCGGTAAGTAGAGCAACTGAGTATTGTGTTAACTTCACCTTTATGTCTTTGATCATGCAAAATCTTTTCTAAATTTCTTCATCCTCCCGTATTTGTAAGGATAAATTCCCAAAATTTGTCTCTTATAGGTACTTCAAAAGAGATGGTACTTTAAATGTGTTCCCAAGTTTGGGTGGTTTGTGATTTTTAAAGGATAATTTCTCTTCTTTGGGGGCAATGTTAACTTCTCAGTTACCAGAAATGAATGTAGCACTTTGTTGCTTTGCAGTCACTTGGCTTTAACTGCTACTTGCTTCAGACTAGTAGGGAAGACACCATTTTCAATTTGGGAAGCCAAGGTGGGAGGATCTCTTGAGGCCAGGAGTTCAAGACCAGCCTGAGCAAGAATGAGACACCCCCCCCCACCCTCGACTCTTCCCCCCACCCAAAAAAAGCATTCAAGTATATTCTTTACCTGATAATCTGTGATATAGTCTATTCTTTACAGTCTCAGGAAGAATCTTATTGTCATACAACAACATTTAACTATTTTGTGTGTGCATTCATGTGTGTGTGTGTGTGTGAGAGAGAGAGAGAGAGAGAGAGAGAGAGAGACAAGATCTTAAGTGTTTGATTGTTTTTGAAAAACAATCTAACTTGTAAAGAGAAGTTAATCCCGGGTCACATGAGCTCTGTGCTAAGGCACATCCAATCCACTGGCCAGGAGCACTCCCACTGCGCCCTCTGGATGCCTTACAAGAAGACTAGGAGGATGTCTGAGCCCTTTGACTCAGATTTGGCTCTATTTCATGCTGACAGGCAGCTTTTAGATCCAAAAATCTGGCATTAGTCATCATTCCAGTTTTCTGGGTGGGGCAGGATGCAATTTTGTTCTGACAAAAACTGTAACTAATGAGAGGAAAAAAGAAAACTCTTTAAAATCATGTGATACCTGATTCCCATAGGCAAAGAGAAAAATCCTATGTTGGAAGCAGTTGTATTTCCTACTTTAGAGAAAGCTCCAGGGGAGCATAAACCAGAGTTTCAGTGTCCTTGGAGACCACTGATGTCTCTGTCCCTGCCAAATGGGAAGTTATAAGAAAATGAATATTTTACTTCTCCCAGCAAACTGGGAACCCAGTTTGAAGCCAGAGGAATGGAAATTGTTTGAGACAGAATGCTTGATTTTTCTTGTTCATGGTGCATATCTTGTTATTCTGTCTCTAAAGAGATTCCCCCAAATCCTTGTGGTTTCCTACCCTTTCCTCTTCTCTGGTTATATGTAAGTAACTATACACTCAGGATTAGACTAAGAAAACAATTTGAAGCTAAAATACAAATTTTGTTTTATAGCCTTCCCCCAAACCCTTCCTCTTTGCATTTGGAAATCTATATCTGTGGTTTTTTTTTTTTTTTAATGAGTCTAGTGTCTCTTCCTTAGCAGAAACACAGTAAAAAGTCTTAGAGGTCAGCAAAATCCCAGACTATGAGAAAAGCAGGGCATAGCAACTTAATATGCTTGGGAAAATCAGTAGGAACTCAGGACTTTAAAAAGACATATTTTCCAGTTCTGTGACTTCTGAAATGGCCCAGCAGCAGCAGCAGAGGCACTCGTGCCATGCTGCTTACTCACCACCAACTCTCATGTATACTTATAATGCCCCAATTTAGGTCTTTGATACTTTTCTCCACTAGAAGGAGCCTGGACTCCTTGGACTGTGGTAGTTTCCAATACTTGAAACAGAAAAAGAAAAAAAAAAAAATCAAATGGGTCAGGACATATTTTTCTATTGCTAGGACACAAGAATTATTTAAAAAATATATTACAGTGAGTGCTGAAAGGACAAAGGAGACCCATTAAAAGAGTTCTTATTAGCTAAGTTTTGAAAAATTAAGAATCAAATGATTATTTGCATTATTTTAAGTTCATAATGATTCTCAAAAGAAAACATTTAAAATAAAGTATAAGAAAAAAGATAGATATAAGATAAAAGAATGGTGAAGACAAACAGATTTGTTCAATTTTTACTTATTAATGAAAGTAATTAGTAAATAAGACAGTGGGTAGTTTTTTTTCAATTAATTGTGTCTTGCTAAAGGTTAATTTTTAAACAAGAGTACTAAAGTCTATATGACTCTCATGCAGATATAAAATGAATTCATGTGAAAGATTTTATGTAACTTTTTAGTTAATGAAGGGACCAGCACTGTGTTACTACTTTGTCAAAGGAGAATTTAAAGAACCACATATATTTAGGCAATAAGGAATGCAGAAATGAATTTACAAATACATGCAAAATGAATCTATTCACAAGCAATCATCAAGTACATTGCACTGTTATTTTGCATTTCTATGGACAAGAATCCTTTGTATTATTAGTTCACTACCACTTACAGAGTTGTAAAATAGTTCAAAGACAATGAAGCCTGGAAAGGTGTGCTAGACAGGACAGCAATAATCTTTTTTTCCTTTTTTGCCTATTTCAAAATCTTTTATAATTTTTCCTGACAGTCTGTGTATAAAGTATCAAAATGTATTTATTTTTATTTCTTTATACAGGAAAGAACAGACACAGGAAACATCAGAAGAGGTAGATATTGTTCCAAGAAAGAGAAAAATTGATCAATACCAGCAGTCAAATGAAAGAGCCCGGAGAACGAAGGTTAATCAGCAGGTATAATAACCATTAAGGAAGATGTGTTCCAAGAAAACAAAGGAGCCAGACATCTCAAAGAGAATTAACTACACAGAAGAAATTAACTACATAGAAGAAATCCTTACATCCTTGCTATGCAAGGCACCTGTATGGTTCAACAAGCAAGAGATTAAGTAGAGTCTTAATCTCAGGCTCTACTCCAGCTCTACTAAAGCAAAGTATGTTTTTAATAAGATTCTCAAGTGATTTGCATGCACCTTAAAGTTTGCAAAACCCTGATCTAGATACTCTACTAATTATAATGAGATGAGACAAAAGTCTCCAATTATACCTTCAGGACAGACCATTATATCAGAGTGGTAAGACTATTGGTTAGGTACTGCCAGACATAGAAAATATGAGAGAATGTATCATTTTGTAGAGAGAAACCATGTATCAAAAAATTCAGATCTATAGGAAAGGCAATTAATTAAAAGCAAAAGTGAGTTTTAGTTATAATAGTGGTTTAATTTAATAACTAGTAGTTTGGGATTGAATAATTTTGAACTGTGTGATCAGATTCCAAACCCAGTAGAGAGGCAATCATTTAACCACCCAAATCCTGCAGTGATGGTAATCGACACAATATTGTGTATGTGCTTTGTCTCTATTATAAGTTGTTTAAAACATTTATAAGAAGCTGATATATTAACTTTGTGATTTTTGAGTAGTTATTTAGAGAGTATGATTAAATAAGTTTATAGTGAATATCTGGGAAATCATAAACTGTTAAATCTATCATTTGGTTTATAAATTGTTAAGTCTGTGATTTGGTTTATCAGTTGTGTGTATAGTGTGTGAATGTTTAGAATAATTGATTGTTTAATATTTAAAGAAATAGTAATTGTTTAATGTATCAGTCAAGTTTTGCTGCAATATGGTACATGAAAAGCAACTCCCAAATCACTTACAGCGTATTCATGGGCCGGCAGGTGGGCTGGGGAGGCTCTCCTTCAGGCTGTGAGTTGGGTTTAGCTGTGTCTATTCTGGGACCAATGGCTACTCAGGGCTTTTCTCATGGCTGAAACGCAAGAGAGGAGAATGGAAGTGTGGTGTCTCTTAATCCTTGGCTCAAAACTGATGCACTCTCTTTTGTGTCCACATCATCTAAAGCAAGTCACATGGCCAGGCCCAACATCAAAGTGGTAGGGAAGAATGCTCTGCCTACAGTGAACCATGCAAAGGTGGGGAGGGGAGGAAGAATTGTGTGCAAATAGTGTACTCTACCATTCTTAATAAATCCATGAGATTAAAATATTGGATATTAAAGCACAAATAGTGATCATTCTTCAAGCACAAAAGCCTCTCATAAATAAAAGACTTTATAGCAAATTTCCAAGTAGTGAAAGAATCTATTTTATTTTTGTGGAGTCAAATGCAATATGATGTGAACTTATTTATCCGAGTGTTTTTGTAACAGGATTGCAAAATTACTCATGATACAAAAATTTAGAGGAGATTTGGTTTCTTCGTTTTGCCTATAGCCGATTTCGTCTTGTGACCTGGTAGGTAATAGGAAAGAAAAATGAAACCAAACTCGATTTAATCTGGTTTAAAATCTATTCTGATCCAGTCATTTAAACCATCTCTTTTGGTAATTCTCAGGTTCTCAGACTTCTCACATCTTCACTGATCACTCCCCTCTTACCTGGAAGTACATGGGGGAGGGGTATAGTTTATTGTATTCTTATGATATAGGGTGGGGAGAACGGTCTCTATGGCCTTGTCCTGGTTCTGGGGTATGCACTGGTTAGTGCCTATTAAGAGTCACCCAAGTTTTGGCTACAGACTTCAGTGGCTACTAAGGTTGTCTATTTTTACCTGGTTTAGTCTAGGCCTAGTCGCCCCTCCTTGTTGGCTTGGCCTACCTTCAGCTCTCTCTGGCTATAGATCCTTCTAGATTTCTCCCCTTCCCAGTCCCCAGTAGGGCTATCCATCCTGAATACTTCTGCTGTGGGATTGTCTCTCCAAATGCAGGTCCCATGGCAGGCCTGTGACTCTCAACTCTGTGTCCATGTTACATGGGTATTAATGTAGGCTTTAGAGTGCAAACTATCCTAGCACTCTGGGAGGCTGAGGTGGGAGAAGTGCTTGAGGCCAGGAGTTCAAGATCACCTGAGAAAGAGCAAGACCCCATCTCTACAAAAAATAGAAAAATTAGCTGGGTGTTGAGGCGCATGCCTGTAGTCGCAGCTACTCGGGAGGCTGAGGCAGGAGGATCGCTTGAGCCCAGGAGTTGGGGGTTGCAGTGAGCTATGATGACGCCACTGCACTCTAGCCCTGGCCACAGAGTGAGACTCTGTCTCAAAAAAAAGGTAGAGTACAAATTAGGGTGAGTCTCTCTCTTTCTTTCTCTGACTCCTCTCAGGGACCTTAGCACTCCAGTCTCCTAATCATGCCAGGAAATCTCATGCTGTGGTGAAGCCATTTGGCATAGCTGTCCTGGAATACCAAGTGGGCAAAATGACCACCTTGGAACATGAGTTTCTCACCATCCACCTTTCCCTTCCTGTTTCCTCTTTTCCTCCTCGCCATTCCCTGGACTACAAGAGGAAGGTTTTTCTTTTACTTCTCCTCTAACACATCCTGTTTCTACCACAGCGTAGGAAGCTTCTTGGCAAAATGTCATAGACAAAAGAGGAAAAACTCTATGATTTGGATTGCCAAGTCTGGCTCCTAACATGTTAGGTGGGAGCCAAAGAGATGTAGGAAATCTTCTCTTTCACCTTGAAGTTGTCTCATTGCAAAATCCTAGTTTACATGTCAGAAACTATTACCTCTTTCATTCTATAACTACTCTCCCTCCAAAACAACTAGATGGATGCTTTGAGCTCTTTAAAGAGAAAGTCATGACTAGGGAAAAACAAAAGAGAAAAGCACGTGATTTTTCAAAATACTGCTGCTGTTATACTGAAACTTTATATTCGTCAGGGCTCAAGTTGAATAATATTTCAGAAAATCAGATTTGTTTCCATGTTTAGATCAATAACCTTCTTAGGCAACAAGGTGGAGAGCATTCTAGGACGTCCATGGCAGCCATGAACTTTATGTTTTGTGTATTTTGGGAGTTGTGGAGCAGCCAGGGGTGATGAGGATTATCCAAGAATAGGAAAGAGAAATAAATTTGTCATGTCCAAATTAACTATCATTGTAGGCTAGGCAATAGGAATCCTTGTCACGTTTATCACCTACCCTTAATCTCTGATCAAAAGAAGTCTCATTTTTATTGTCACAATTCCTCTGCCCTTTCTCTGTGGGGAGACCCTTGGATATACAACTTTAGGACAATAAGCTACTACTCTGTGGCATTCAGCCCCTCAGCAGGAAATATCACCTCTTCTCTTGGTTGACAGTCATCTGGGAAGATAGGACATTGATTAAGAGCACTATTCTAATGAGAGCCGTAATTCACAGTATTAATGCTACTCTTGCTCTTCAGAGATTCCAAGAAATGGAAACCACTTTGCATATACCATTCAGCTTATAAAATCCTATCCAGAGTAGAGTTTTGTAGAATTTCCTGTAGGAGATGTCAAAGCAATCTCCAACTCCATTAGCACTTGCTAAAATCTGGGAGATGAGCTGATTTCTCCAATGAGGGGGAAAGGTTATACCTACTGCTTCTGTTCTCTTCCTGTGCTGGCACCTGGGGCTCACAGAGATACCTTGATAACAAAACACTTTGATAGCATTGTGCCTTGTGGAGTGATACTCTGAGAGTGACAACACTTTTGGTAAGAAGATATTATCTCCCTTATCTATCTCCCTGGACCTTTAAAGACTTTTAAGACTCAGAATCATATTGATACAAATTTTTTGGGAAAATCCAGACTCTTTGATTGATTTATCCAGTCAGGAGGAGAGCTGCAGAAATTTTAGAACCATTCTGGGCAAAGGGAGAACCAGCATTCTAGGGACAGCTACTGTATTACTCGCTTCTCTCTGCAATATGAGCTCAATTGGCAGTGAGACTAAGGTGGTATGTTCAAACCTCCAGAATGCAGTCATCTTGACTCTATTTTATGACCTTATATGAGTATCCCAACCCCAGTGGGCTGCTCTTGGTCACAAGGAAAGAAAACAAGTGACAGAAGTCATGTCTCACAGCTCAGGCCTTACTGATCTCTTAGACCCTTCCTGGTCCTATGAATCTAGGAGACCCTCATTGTATCATGGCCTAAGGGTCTCAGCATTTTCAGTTTTTGCTGCAAACCTTGTCAGATTCAATCACCACTTGCAGCTCACCAAAGTTAAATATTTTGTTATATCTAAATAGAGGTCCATACTGGCTTAGATCCCAGGTACCAAATTTGGATAGATTCAAAGATGGCTAGGGCCCCAAGAAGAGCTTCAAGAAAATATATTATTTTTAATATGTAAAACAGTGATCTTCCTCAACTAGATCAGGAGGGTGGGAAGAGCCATTCCTGGAAAAGCCATTTAAAAATCTTTGACAGAATACATTAATTTTAAAAGTTTACTTAATATTCCAATATACTTTGGGAACAGGATATTAAATGAACTTTGTCCTGCTATCTCAGAGTTTTGGCAGAGGCTGCAAAGGGCAGAAATAAGACAATAGGTATCAAGTATTCTCATATCCTAAAGAAAAGTCTAGGCTACCATAGGTGGCCCCATTCCGTAGGCATCGGCCTACCCACCCCCAGGCTATCTCAGAGGATGAGAAGCATCCAGGTTTCAAGAGACTTGGAAAGAGGGGAGGTTGCTGTGCATTTCTTCTCTATCCCTCCAAGAAGTGGGGATGCAGAAGGGAGAGACTTCACCTACTTCAAATTCATCCGAAGCCAATGAAATAGGCTTCCATGGAGCCATTTGGAGAACTTGACGTATGCCCCTGGAGTTGGAGGGACACGAAGATTGACATTTGACTCACACCTAGAAAGTCTGAAGTTGGGAGGCTGTGCCTGGTTCTGACAGTAGAAAGCATTTCGGCAGGTCAAGAACTTAGGCATATTTCCTTTGGGCTGGGGGTGGACCTGCAGATTAAACCTGGGCATGGGTTATGCTGTTGTCTTGAAATGGGCCATGCCTAAGAAGGCCTCCTGATAAAGGTGAGGCAACCACAGCAGGAGGAGGCTGCAGGTGTACCTTCAGATGCAGACCAGGGAGGAGGCAGGCAGCCTGAGGAGGCAGAGGCGGGAAAGTGTGGAGCAGTTAGGGGTGGGGTTCCGAAAATCATGTCCCAGAGAGAAAGAATACACGTTTGGAAGCTAGCACACCCAGGTCACAACTGATCTGGCCAAGCAGGACTGTTCCTGCTCTTATGCTTCTCCTTCACCCTTGCTCCCAACCTGTAAGGGGCTCTGACTGCAACCAGCAGGTGCAGGGAAGGATCGCCTGAGACAGAGAGAAGAAACTAATATAGCACCCCTGCAGGCATCAATTCTAATTCCACCCCAGCAGAAAGGAGGGAAGATGTTTTCAATTGGAAGAGAGTTTAGAGTTTTGGTATTTCACTAAACTGAATTATTTAAGACCTGAAAAAAAGAAAACATTCCTGTATTATCTGAGAGCGGCAAGGAAAGCTATGCTGCCAAAGATTTTATCCAAGGGACAGAAAACTATCAGAAAGGATTTGCAAGGGCAGTGGGGAGAAAAAATTGTTTTCTACTTGCCCCCTGTGGAGTCTGGATCATTCCAATAAACTAGGTATAATTTTATATTTGAAAAATACAAGCCCCTATTGTTTTTCTAAAACAAACTACAGAATGGGTCGAGATTCTTATGTTTATTAAAGGGAGTCATGATATAGAGAAGCACTAAATACTCTCCATGTAGACAGAATATATAATAAAAATGTAATAATTTATTTCCCAAATTGCTTCTTACAATATAAGTATCATATGTTTAAAAGAAACAAATTATTCATCTCTTAGCTGCCAGCATTTGAGGATGATAATGATAATTTGGGGATAGGAAAGAATGATGGTAATAATAACACAGATACAACTGTTTTGCTTTTTGTAATTTTCCCAAGTTGAAGGATGTTTCCATTTGGGGAGGTGCTCAGAGGAAAGGATAGTCCTTTAATTCTCTGCATGGAAGAGTATACTCGTATAGAATTTCATGTTCTTTTCACAACACTTTCCTATAAGTCATTTTATTTTGCTCCATAATGACCATGTAAAATGTACCTGTACACTAGTGCTATTAAAAGAAAGGGAAGTGAGGTGGGTGTTATCATCCATATTTTTCAGATGAGAAAGCTAAAGTTGAGTGAGTTGCCCACAGTCCACTGAAGGTAGAAATAGGGTCTTAAAGGTCATTGTAATCCCAGCACACAGCACAGTGCCTAATACAAGGGAAGTTCTCAATAGAGATTTGTTTAGCAAATAAAAAAAGGTATAAATTAAAAACAGAGAAGGCACTGGGAACCAGTTCAGCCTGCTTCTAGTCCAGGGTTCTTCCTGCTCACCATTGTCTGGACATATGGCTACTAATATCAACAGGGTCTGACTGCAGCCTTTAATGTTCCTCTGCACTGTAAAGGAACGTGGGGCCTGGGAGCCTGCCTGGCTGAATCACTGCAGATGGTGAGTCAGCCAGACTTCTTCATTATTCACTTTTTCTCCATTTGGCAAAACTGTATTGAGCATGCACTATATATCAGACACAACTTAGAAGAAGGAGAATCTTTTGAAATTAATATACTTTTTTCCCCCTGGACAATCCTTGTCTCTGACCTACTCTTGGCCAGAGAAGATGGGGCTGGAGGTCTGAGGCATAGGTCTTAGTTCCATTTCTGTGATCTTTGGTGAGCCACTGTGCTGGATTTCTTTGAATGTCCCCTACATATTGCTTTCTGCCCTCTTCTACCTTGGGTTGGCTTGCCCTCAGAGGGTAGCCTGGATTAACTGCACCCGCAGGGCCCCTTTCTCTCTGGCTTTGGTTGAGTTCAGCAAAAGCATGGCACTGGCAGGAGACAAGAGGGAGGATGGTGATGTCAGGGTATTTATTCTTCTGGCCCTCTCTTTCCCAAGTCACCACAGGCTGGCTGGCACTCCTGTCAGGTGGCCCTCACCATATAGCCCCCTCTGGTTTTAGTAACTACTCTCTTTCTCTCCCCATCAGACCTGGAGTGGTAAAGCTTCCCCATTGTTGCTTTTCCTAAACCCTGGCCACACTTTTATTATAAACAGACCCTTTATTAAACTCTCCTCAATTACCCTTCTTAATATAGTCACTAAATCTTTCTGAGCCCCAGTTTCCCAATTTGCATATCATATGGTAGAGAAATTGTTATTATTGTAATATTATAACAACTTTTAAGCAGAATTCCTCTTAGGGAGAGAACTGTCTTCACTTGGAAAAACATCTTCTTAAATAAATAGTTGGTGTATTAGTTAGCTACTGCTGGATAACAAATCACCACAAACTAAGCAGCTTAAAATAACACACATTTATTATCTCACAATTTCTGTGGGTTGGGAGTCTAGGCGCAGCTTAGCTGGGCCCTCTGCGCAGGGTCTCATCCCACTGCAATCAAGGTGAGGTCTCATCTGAAGGCTTGATTGGGGAAGAACTGTTTCCAAGCTCACCTAGATTGTTGGCAGAATTCATTTCCTTGTGGAGATAAGGCTGAGGGCTCCAGCTTTTTGGTATGTATAAACTAGAGGCTACCCTCAGCAACTAGAGGCTGCTCTCAACTCCTAGAGACCACTTAGTTCCTAGAGGCCATCCACAGCTCTTTGCCATGTGGCACTCCCAGTATGGCTGCTTGCTTCATCAAGCCAGCAAGGAGAGTTTCTAGGGGGAGTTTGCTAGCAAGATAGGGTTTTATATAATGTAACATAATTATAGAAGTAACATACCATCACTTTTGCCACATTCTACTGATCAGAAGCAAGTCATAGGTCTTGTCCACACTCAATGGGAGGGGATAATGCCATATACAATGGCATAAATGCTATGAGGTGGGGACCACAAGAAGCACCCTAGAGAGTCCATGTGCCACACTTGGGAGAGAAGGTAAGTCCTACTAAGGGCTTGGGTGTTGGATATGACCAAGGTTTGGGGGTTGGGGGGTAAACTGCATTATACTAGGAAAAGGAAAAGGAAAGAGAGAGAGAGGAAATAACGGGGAGAAAGGAAGCAGCAAGATAAAGAGAGGCCAGAATTAGACAAAGCCAGTGAAAGTCTATGGTCTTAGCATGACCAAAGGACTTTTAAGAATGACGATGCTTACTGTTACCTGAGTATAAACTCTCCCTATTTGTCCTAAAATCTTTAGTAGCATCTACTACCTGCAGGAAAGTTAGGTATGAGTGATTTTGTTTTTGATGCTGTGGAAACTGAGGAAGGTCCCAGGTTTGACATGAGAGGTAATAAGGGGTGGGGCAGAGGTAGCTCAGAAGGGCACAGGAGACTGGCACTGAAGGAACCCTGTGGTTGTAATTCACTAGAATTTTGGAGAGACCTTCGTATTTCCATTGGCCACAGAAGCAGCAGGAGATCGGAGGGCCTAGGAGCTCCTCCGGTCATAACTGGGGTTGTGTGTGAAATGAGGGATTTAAACAAGATTATCTCTAAATTGGTAAGGGAGGGAGGGAGTAAAGGAGGGAGAGAGAGGAAGTGAGGGGAGAAGGGGCAGGGGAGGGAACCCATTTATTAAGCCTAGGATGACAATATTTCTTGGTTGCCTGGGTCAGTCTCAGTTTAGACAATAAATTATGTAGTCACGAAATTAAGCCCCTCCTATGTGCCAGGGTCTGCATAGTCAAAAGGGAGATCAAGTAAGAGAATGTTTTTTGTGTATTTATATTTAATCCTTACCACAAATGCCACAGGATAAGTATTGTTTTTCCCATTTGACAAAGTTCAAAAGGGAGGCTCAGAGATATCATTTAATAAGTAATTTGCTTAAGGTCACACTGCTGGTAAGTGGCAGAACCCAGATTCAGGTCCATACCTGTCTCAGTCTAAGGCTCATCTTCTTTCCCTTTTTTGTCCTAATGTATGAGTGAAGATTTGGATATATGTCAACATGTTAATACGGGCCCAGTTAAATCATATACTGCTTACTTCTCCATAAATACCCTTTTCATAGACAGCTTCAAGAACTCTCCCAACTTCAAACATTAATAGTTTTAGTTTAAAATCTAATGGATTGTGGTTTGAATTAATTAGGAAGATTTTAGTTACAAGTAACAGAATACCTGACTAAATATGGCTTAAACAATAGGAATCTATTATCTTTCATAGAAAGAAGTATAGAGATAGGAGGTTCCAGAAGATTCAGTGATGCTCTTAAGCTGTTGGTCAACTAGGCTGAAATTCTCTTGGCTTTCTTCTCATGGGCACAAGATAGCTGCTACCATTCCAAATGTTATACCCTCAATCTGACAGCACCAGCTAAAGGAAGGGATTTTCTTCTCATGTGACTCTCTCTTTTATCAGGGAAAAAAGTCTTTTTTGCAACCTTCAGCAGATTTTGCCTTATAATTAATTCACCCTCATTGAGTCACTTTCTTATCCTGAAATCAATTGACTAGTAAAGGGAAATGAGGATACCACGATTGGCTTAGCTTTAGATCAATTATGATCCATTCCCAGAGGCAGAATCGACCTTTGCTGAGCGTCCTGCTGCCTGACACTTGAACAAATCTGGCGTTGTGATGGCAATGGAGAAGAGAAGAACGGCAGTGCATCCGCAGTGTCTGCTCAGGAGTCTGTGCCAAAGGTGCGTAAGACTGGAACTGCGTGGGCTGGGGCGGTGGCGCTGAGTCACTGCACCTATGTGTTGGCCAATATCCTGCTCAATAACTAATGCCTCTGTCATCTCTGCCCCTGAGGCTTAATGAGCAAAGTTGGGTTAGAGTTTCTGACTTTTAACTTTTGAGAAATAACTACTACTCTTTGGTACATGGTGTTTTAACATAAAGCGTACTATTGTTCCAGATTCTTACTACTTTGCTTCAGATGTTTTTGAAGAAAGGATAATAGGTCATCTTTCACAGGACTGGAAATGGGACTGCCTCTCTTTGAAAATAGCCCACAAGTACATGATCAAAATTGGTAAACATTCTCATCATCATGTTTTATGTTCCTGGTGTAATAGTATCACAGTTATATAATTATAATAGTAACGATAAGAATAAGAATAAGACTAATGAAGATGGCTGCCACTTAGCGATTGGTGCCAACCACTGGGCTGAGAATATTTATACACATATCTATTTTTAATCCTCTTAATGATGACATGAGATAGAGCTGACTATCCTCATTTTATGGACGAGAAAACTAAGAGAGATTGTAGGACTTGCTCCATTTTACACAGCTGGGAGCTGGACTGAGAATCCTGCTGATGCAGAGAGAGCTGGCTGAATGACTGTGGTGTTGTGCTGTCACTAGTCGCACGACCTCACCTGCTGCCGATGAACCACGTGGGGTAGACAAGTGGGAAGAGAGATGTTTTCTCATGGCTGAAGCTGATCACCATAGGGGAGGAATTCAAAATTCATTTCCTTGGAGACAAATCTTGAGTTACAGTTTTAGAGAAGCATGATTGTATTGCCAAGGCTGGCTGGGGTCAGATCCCAGCTTGAGCTCTCCCTAGCTGCATGACCTTGGTCAAATTATTTTAGTTGTCCCTGCCACAGGATCCTCATGTGTAAAATGGAAATAATAATAGCACCTACTTCACAGAGTTACTGTGAAGATTGATTGAGTTAATGGATATAAAGCACCTAAGACAATGGCTGACACTTACTGGGCCATTGAGAGGAAAATAACACGGGCTTCAAGTCAGATGGGCTTTGGTTTGAAGCTGGACTCCACTACTCACCAACCATGTGACCTGGACCAAAATGCTAGGCTCTCTGTGCCTAATACATAGTTTGTGTTAATAAGTGGGTTTAAAAAAATATGGCCTGTCTTAATATTATGTCTGCAGCACCGTCACTTCCCCTGTTGTCATTTCCTCCTATTTTGGTAGGTCTGATTGATTCCAAGTGACTTATTGAACTCAGGCTGATGCTGCTCTAAGTTTAGTGACTAAGACTCCTCTACTTCAAAGATAACTAGACCTCAGTACAAGGTCTCAAATAATGTTTGGCCAAAAGGATTGTCAAAAATAAAACATTTAGATTTTAAAGGGGTGGGGGGGAATATTAGGAATAGTGATAGCAAGTGTCCACTAGGTATTTTATCCTCTGGATTTCTCAGCAAAGGAATCTAGATATCTAAGTAGGAGGCAAATTGTGTGACTATTTACTGTTTCTACTGCTGTTTATGATAACTTGAAGCAAAGGCACTGCTGCTGTGGTGCATTTGGGCAATCCCCTGAGTGTTCTGATTTTCTTCCAAAATAATTCCTCCTCCTTATCTTCAATTGGCATATTAGAGTATATGATTTCTTTAGGGCTCTGTTCTTGGCCAGATGCTACAGAAGAGAGAAATCTAATAAATGAATTCACCCAAAGGTATTAGAGGCCTCTATAACTGCAATTTATAGTGACTTACCAAAAAGAACTGCAATTTACAAAATAAGATAAAGAAATGCATTTCTAAAAAGAGTTTACACTGGTAGAGCCTTTAGGGTAGGAGGCCCCTCACAGTTCACATTGTCTATTTTCTTGGTCAGAAGGGCCCACAAGCCCTGGTGGATTAGGTTTTAGTGTATGCACCAAGTTACACCCTGAGCAAGCTAAGTGCAAGGTGGGACTCCAATGCAGATGCAAAGATTCACTTTCTTTGTTTTTTTTGTCTTCATTTGGGGCAAGGTCTTTTCCTTAGGCACATTTAATTGTGTCAGATCAAAACAATATCTTTTAACCTGAATAATATGAACAATTATGGCTATAATCTTATTTTATGATTATTTATTTTTGGCTAAGGTTAGGCCTGCTCAATAATGCTCAATAGTGAAAGCAGAAAGTTATAATTTTGAAAAATTTTTATTATAACAGACCCAAACTCCAAACAACTCAGGCCACAAGATGAATTGCTACCCTGAAAGTGCTCAATCCATTGCTCCAATATTCATTTCCCTTTGAGCTTTATAGAAATGGCCTAAAAATATTTCAGCATTGTTAGGCACCAGAGGGTTCTTATGAGGACTTATAGGGATCATGATTTGCTAGGCTGCCATTCTGCTTTCTGGAATGAAATGGCAATCAACTTTAAAGCCTAAGACTTTTTACAACTTAACTGACAAACCAAAAGCAATTTTCAGTTTTTTCACAAGGATCCAGGGACCAGAACTCCTCACCACACTATTATTTCTTGGCAACAGCTTGCTGGATGTGCCTGACAGCTCTTGGCCAAAGCCATAATAGAATTGTCCTTCTTCCCTCTACCATCTTAGCAATCCACAGTCAATTTATAGTACTTTCTGGGAAAGGCAATTCTCAGTCCTAAGAGATATCAAAATGAAAAGCACACCAACTGAAGTGTTTAATTTCATCAACCCAAGGATTAAATAAAAAGTCTTTTTCTCCTTTGGGCTCGTAATAGCAAAATAGGCTTCTGTTAGAATTGATTACATGAGCACTTATAAAATAATCTGATGTCATAGATTATGTGTCATTTAAAATTGTAACAGAGAAAAACATTTGAATGTAAACTTTTCCAATTCATTCTTTATGGGCCAACATGCATTTTTAAAAAAAAATGTAACAAATAGATTCTAAAATATATCTCAACACAATAGAAGTTTATTTCTTCTTTTTTTCTTTTTTAAATGAATAGACTACTTTTTTAGAGCAGTTTTAGGTTTATAGAAAATCAAGTGGAAAGTACTGGCAGGTCCCATATACCCCTACTTCTCCACCCTCCCTGCCCTGCTTTCCATGATTTCCCTACTATAAACATCTTGCATTAGTGGGGTACATTTATTATAGTTGATCAGCCAATATTGATACATTATTATTAACTAAAGTCCATAGTTTACATTAAGATTCACTCTTTGTGTTACACACTCTATGGGTTTTAACAAATGTGACATGCATCCACTATTACAGTATCATACAGAATAGTTTCACTGCCCTAAACATCCCTGTACTCCGAGTATTCATCCCTCCCTTTCCTCAAACCCCTGGCAACTACTGACCTTTTTCTGTCTTTATAGTTTTACCTTTTCAAGAATGTCACACAGTTGGAATCATACAGCTGTAACCTTTTCAGACTGGCTTCTTTCACTTAAAAATATGCATTTAAGATTCATCCAAGTCTTTAAATGATTTGATAGCTTATTTTTTTAAATTGATGAATAATATTTCATTGTATGGATGTACCACACTTTGTGTATTCAGTCACCTATTGAAGGACATCTTGGTTTTTTCTTTTGGCAATTTTGAATAAACATTTGTATGCAGGTTTTTGTGTAGACATAAATTTTCAACTCATTTGAGTAAATACCAAAAAGCATGATTGCTCAATCATATGGTAAGATATGTTCAATTTTGTAAGAAATTGCCAAACTGTCCTCCAAAGTGGCTGTACCATTTTATATTCCCATCAGCAATGAATAAGAGTTCCTGTTCCTCCACATCCTCATCAGCATTTGGTGTTAATGTTTTGAATTTTAGCCATTCTAATTGGTATGTAGCGGTTTCTTGTTATTTTACTTTGCTCACATGCATTTTAAAGTGTCTCGAGCTTATTTCCACCTCCTAGGTTGAATGAGTTTTGGGATTCTTAACCTTGAATTGAGAGATAGGATTCAGGACGTTCATGAAATGGTACGTGAAATTGTGTGTGATCTTCTGGATCATGGGGCTTATTTTTATTATTAGAATTTAAAAGAGATTATCAACCATGAAGATGAAGAACCTCTGTTTTAGACCATTTTATGATATTTTAAAATTTAAATTACTCTTTTTTTTCTTTTTTTAAATTTCAGAATATTATGGGGGTACAACACTTTGGTTATATATTGCCTATGCACTGCCCAAGTCAGAGCTACAATCGTGGACACCCTCCAAACTGTGTGCCCTGCACCCATTAGGTGAGAGTTTTCCCATCCTCCCACCCCCCTCCCACCTGCCCGACTCCTGATGAATATTATTTCCATGTGTGACATAAGTATTGATCAGTTAGTACCAATTTGATGGTGAGTACCAGTGGTGCTTGTTTTTCCATTCTTGTGATACTTCGGTTTGAAAAATGGACTCTAGCTCCATCCAGGATAATACCAGATATGTTAATTCAGCATTGTTTTTTATTTCTGAGTAATACTCCATTGTATACATATATCATATTTTATTAATCCACTCATGTATTGATGGGCACCTGGGTTGTTTCCACATCTTTGCAATTGTGAATTGTGCTGCTATAAACATTTGAGTGCAGATGTCTTTATTATAGAATGTCTTTTTTTCCTTTGTGAAAATTTAAATTACTCTTAACAGTATCGTTCCAATTTACAGTCCATGTTTTTAAAAAAGCTAGACTATGGACAATTACAGTCATGATCATCCAATACATTTTTGGAGCATCTTTAGTGTGACAATCACAATATTAGGCACTGGAGATACAGAACTCAAGAAGACATGATCTTTGTTCTTGACGAATTCGGGCTCATGTAACTCATGTTTTTAGCCAGTAATCAAAGAGGAAGATCAAAGGCTGCCTTGTCATTTTGAAGATTACCTCTGGGTGTTCAGTCTTGGTTGCTCCAGTAGGTGTCATTGTAGTGTAGGACAGCTAACCTGATCAGTTAACCTGAAGGCATGGAATTCAGAAATCTCTCTCATTCTTTCTCTCTCTCCCTGTTTTCGTGCATGATGTACATGTTAAAAAGGAATCATGTAGACTTTTTTCTTACTGGCCCAGACACAGAGCTTCCATGAGCATAAAATTGTAGTTATTTTGAAAGTTAAAGGAGATTTTTGAAGCCGAACAAAAAATATTTCTGCAAAAAGAATATGCATAGCAAACAATATTATAACCTAATATATAATGTAGCTTCTAAGCCTTCAGCATGATTTTGAAGTTAATTGAAGCCTCCATGTTAAACAAACAAACAAAAAATCCAATAACCGTGACTTATATTTAAAAACATCTGGCATTTTTCTTGTAAAACCCAAAGACAGATTGAATACTTTTAGTAATAGTGAAATATTTAAATTTTAGCCTTTATGACATGTATGTCATTTCAGAGAGTATTCTGTTCCAAAACAAGAATGTGGTAAAAGGAAAAGCTGAACTAAAAATCAAAAGCCTTGCTTTAATTTTTAAACTGCTCCTTCATTCATTAAATAAATTACACTAATGCCCACAATTTTCTAAGCCTTGTACTAATATTGGGAATACAAAGATGAACAAGTTATATGTCCTATCCATAAGGAGATTATATTTTAGTTACAGAGAATATTTTTGAAACAAAAATTAAAGTAGCAATTGTGTAGACCCAGACAATTGGATTTAGCATGTGTTTTTTCACCAGTCCCAAGCCACTAAGACACCAATGAGATATACTAATATACATCATGCTGAAGCTTAGAACTTTTTTTTTATACTAAGGAGCTGGTGTTCTGGATCTCGTCCCTCAGTCAATGAGAATGTCTAACTCACTGCTTTGGCATCCATATCCCAAAGAGACTTGGTCAATGCAATCTCTTTTTCATATAGGAAGTCACTCTGAAGAGGTCTTTTGCTTTTAAATATTCATCAAGTTAGTGGGTGAAAATTGAAATGCTGTCTAATTTGTATTGGGAAGGTTGGCATGAAAAACTCATTTTATGAGGCCAGCATTACCTTAATATTGAAACCAGACAAAATCATTACAAGAAAAGAAAACTATAGACTAATATCCCATGTAAACATAAACCCCAAAATTCTCAACAAAATATTAGCAAATAAGATGCAGCAATATATAAAAAGGATAATGCATCATGACTAACTGGGATTAATTCTAGGAAGTCAAGGCAACTCAATATTTGAATCTAAATCAATGTAATTCACCATATTGATAGACTGAAGAAGAAAAATTATGTGATCATCTCAATAGATACAGATAAAGCACTTGACAAAATTTAATATTCATTCATGATAAAACCCATAAGCAAATTTCCTCAACTTAATAAAGGATATCTATGAAAAACCTACAGCTAACATCATTCTTAATGGTTGTCTTAGTCAGTTTGGTCTGCTATAATAGAATACTATAGACTGAGTGGCTTAAACAATAGACATTTATTTCTCACAGTTATGGAGTCTGGGAAGTCCAAGACCAAGGTGCCAGCAGATCTGGTATCTGGTGGAGCACTCTTCCTGGCTTGCAGATGGCTGTCTTCTTATTGTATCTTCATGTGGCCAGGAGAATAGTGAAGAGAACACGGAACATAAAGAAAATGACAGGTTGTTTAGTATGGCTAGGGAGCAAGGGACAAGGTGCATATTAATGCATAGTCAAAGAGGAGATATGATTCGAAAATTGGATAAAGGAAAATCACATGGTCTTTATATGCCACGCTAATGAATTTGGACTTCGTCTGTAGACAGTTGGGAGCTATTGAAATAGTTTACTCTGAGTAATGACATGATCAGAATTGCATGTGGAAAATGGCCATTTTGCTAACATTCTGGAATATGATTTGAAGAAGGACGAGACTAGAGATAGGAAAACCAGTTTGGTGATTGCTGCAGAAATTGAAGTGTGGGATGCTGGGGACCTGAACTAAGGCAATGACCATGAAGTATAGTTTAAGGGACATTCTCAAGGGATATCTGAGAGATGAAACTGATGGACTTGGCAATCAATTGAAAGTATGTGGGGTGAGGACAACTGAGGCAGATAAAAGGACTGAATATATCTACCAGAGTTCTGGTTTCAGTAACTGAATGGTAATTATTATAGGAGAAAGCACATTTGAAACACAGCTGTCCAATAGGAATTCAGTTTTCATATAAGAGATATAAAAACAGCACAAATTTAGAGAAAGATGTCATTTTTTAAAAAAAGTCTATATCCTATTCTCCTCTTCCCCAGCCAAGGACATATTTCTTTGCTACTTCTCATTCAAATACAAAAAGGCATAGAATCTGAGACCTGGCAGACCATGTCCAATTTATGCCTGAACTGTTTCACTAGTGATACAATGGTTACCTTAGAAATGCAATAAATAGAAAGTTGTTTCCTTTTGTGTTTCGAATAATTGTCTTGTTGCCTAGGAAGATGAGTTCTAACCTCAGGCTCTCTGTGAAAGGGTACCACCTCTTCCCTCTTTGTTAGTTTACTTCATTGTGCTTTGAGATTTCCACTGAAATCTCGAGACATGCTATTCCAAGTTTTTTGAAATGCCTACATCTTCAATATCTTCTACAATTTTAACAATAGTTACTGAGTGTCTACTATGCATCACACACTGTGCTAGGTGATTTAGTGATATAATTTCTTTTCTTTTAACTCTCAATATCTCTATAAGGTACAAGTTAGTCTCATCATTTTGAAAATGAGGAAGTAGAAGCTCTGTAAGCTTGAGAATATTGCCCCAAGTCCCCTAACTAGTTAGTGAAAAAGCTAATATTTGTACTCCAGTCTTTCTGACTCCAAAGCCCTTGAAATTTCCATATGTCACACTGATTAGAGTAACATATATAAAAACAAAACTTTTTGATAGAAAATTTTAAACATAAACAAAAGGAAAAGGAATAGTATAATAATACCCCACATACCCTTTACTCAGCTTCTCCAATTATTAACTCATAATCAATCTTTTTCATCTTTGCCTACCTACTATTTCTCCACTCCCTCCCTCATTATTTTGTGGCAAGTCCCAGACATCATATCATTTGTCAATATTTCTGTATGTAGCTTTAAAAGATAAATATTTAAAAAAAAAAGAACCAAAATACTATTATTACACCAAAAGAAGTAGGCAGTAAGTTCCTTAATGGCATCAACTATGCAGTTTTCATATTTTCCTGGTTGTCTTATACATTCATTTTTTCCAGCTGGTCGTTTGAATTAGGATGACTGGAGCTAAATTTTACTTGAGGTACATTGTTTAAATTGGTTAAAACCTAGGCTCAGGTGGGAGGATCGCTTGAGGCCAGGAGTTCAAGAGCAGCCTGAACAAGAGCAAGACTCTGTCTCTACAAAAAAATAGAAAAATTAGCCAGGCAAAGTGGTGCATGCCTGTAGTCCCAGCTACTAGGGAGGCAGAGGCAAGAGGATCATTTTAGCCCAGGAGTTTGAGGTTGCCTGAGTGACAGAGTGAGATCCTGTTGCCAAAAAAAAAAAAAAAAAAAAACCACAAAAACAAAAAACAAAAAACCTCATCTATTTTTATGTACAAGAGCTAAGATGAACTCAATGACAAATTGTAAATAAACTACTGAATCAGTGAGTGACCTGCAGGTCTCTGTATCTGATGTAGACCAGGGCAGACATAGCCAGAAGTCAATCTCACTGGTGATCTGTGTGAAATGAATCATCACGTTGGAGCCTTAAACAGTGCGCAAAGTTTCACAATGTTTGACCACCTATGACAAATCAGATTATCTTGACTTCCTTTGCTAACTGCTTCAAAAACAAACTGAAGACTTAAATGAGGACAGAATTTGAATGTAGATCTATCAGATTAAAATGTCACACGATTAACAATATAAGAGCTGTATATATTTAGTTTCTACACAACACCAAGTCATGCCTGGGTATCAGAATCCGTGTAATAGCGTTCAAGTTTTTGAAGTAGGTAGTGCTTGTCTCTCATGCCTTCCTTTTCCTTCTTTCCCAGCTCCCTGTGGCTGGGGTCCATTTTTCCTATGTCTTCCTAGAGGCCCCTACTAAAGCACTTAGGCCTGGTCTGACCCCAGTTTCACTTGTTCTCCAAAATTGCTCATTCTTTATCTCATTCTCCAACCAAAACCCCTTTTTCCAAGACAAGCTAGTGTAGCGGAAAGCTTATGGGCTCTGGAGTCAGAAAGGTATGGGGTAGAATCCCACCTCCACCACTGTGTGATCTTGGTCAAGTTGGTTAACCTCTCTAAGCATTGGTTTGCTGACTTGTGAAATAATAAGATTAACCATTAGGTTGTTGAAAGACACAGAAGCATTAATGGACCCTACAATTTTCAGCTAGTGCCTTCATCCAAGCTCTCTTTTGTATCATGAATCACAAAGATTTGTCCAGGTTCCAAACCCTGGAAGGGAGCCCAGTGGATACAAAGACTAGTGGTGTAGACTCAGAGGTGGCCAGAGAGGAGACCTGCTGTCAGCCAGCCTGTTTTCTTTTTGTTTTGTTTTTAATAAAAACCAAGACTCATATGCCACCTGCCCATAAGTCATGAAAGCATAGTTATCAAAGCTGTGCCCCCTTATTCCACACACCCCTTTCAGGCCATACATCACTCTCATGTAACTGGGATCCCTTGGGATACTCGCTAAGCCCTGATTTGGAGGCAGAGGGACAGCAGATAAGAGGCAGGGGAGAGCACTGTATAGTTTGCTTCATTTTTCAACCCGTTAGAAAAGGCTCTGCTTATAATGATCCATACTGGAAATTGAAGGAGAACAATCTTCTAAATGTCCACAGTTCTTGGTGTTTCATAGCATGGCCATGGCAAGCAGAGAGAGATCTGAAACTTCCTGGGTGGAATTGCTTGTTGCATGAATTCAGCAGATTGTTCTGGGGGCCTTCCTGTCACATTTAAAATAAGACTTCTCTTGGTGGCCACTCAGTGAGACAATGAAGTTCTCTCCTGTCTGAGAGGCAGATTTTGAAATGGTGCTTTGGGAAGTCCTGGGGTTTGGATGATGGTGGAGAAGGAGGGGTTTGAGGCCCTCCCTGCTGCACTTCAGTCCTGCTTTGTTCTGCTTTGTTCAGTGTCATTTGTTAAGTCTGAAGGAAATTTCACTTGGAAAAAGAACAAAAAGCTTTGCTACTAAACAAAAATGCACACACACAGACACACACTGGCAAACCACTGTCTGGGATATTCTGCTCAAGGGAAGTTAAAGAGGGATCCTAGGGAGAGGGAGCAGGCAGGGAGCAAACAGCAAGACCCTTGAACTTCTTTGTACTATGATACTGTATTACTAGTAGTAGGTGCTCCCAGTGACGTTAAAAACATATGTGTTCAAGTGTGGTTGGTAGACTCTTTTGGATGAGTGATTCTCAACCCTGCCTACATGTTGTAATCACCTGGAGAGCATTAAAAAAATACCAGTGCCTGGGTTTCACCCCACAGAGTCTCTCAAGATCCTTGGTTATTAACTCAAGTCTGGTTGATAGTAATTAAAAACATATATCCATACAGTAGCATTAGAATAATTATATATTATATAAATATACATATATACATAAAGTAAAAGAATATTAAGTTTAGAGGGAAATGGCAAAATTATAGAGTTAAATTATTAAGCATGACTATAAATAATGACATTTTTTAATATTTTCTCAATTTTATAGTCTCCTTTGCTCATGAAGATGCAAGATAAATGGCCATAGGCCTTCCTGGCATTGTGTTAGATAAAAGAGGCCATCAAAAAACTTTTATAATTTTGTGTTTTCTATATTAACCAGAGAGGTAATAGCAAACATTCATAGTCATGATCTATTACTTCCTCCTGGCTACAGTAAAGGACATTTCAAAGTGTTATTCTTTGGGTGAAATATCTGATATCAAACACTTGCTTCAAAATGTGACTGTAAGGGGTATTGGTCATGGCCTCGGAAAATGCAAGGCCATAAATGTCCACTCGCTTGAATATGCTGTAAGAAAATATAAGCACTAAATAACTTCAGAAGCCATTTATTGTAAATTTACTCCAAACTGTCTGTTATTCTTCAAGATGACAAAGTTAAACAGCCCACAACAAGCTTCAACATTAAAATTTAAAGCAAACATAGTAGCTTCTTACTTTTCAAGTATTTGAAATGGATGTTTCCTAATTCTATCACTTTTCACCATTAAAAATGATAAGATGATAGAACCATAAAATAAATTCTCCTAAACAATCGCTGAAAACCCACGGGAGTAAATCATGAAATATTTACAACACACACCCTTCTGAGCTCATAGGGTAAAATTCTTTCCTCCTTGATGAAGCTGCTTCAAAAGGAGCATTCTTTCCTTGGGAACCATGGCCTTTGCTGTCATGAGCCAAATAGCTTTCCTGAAACTCTGTGGGTGCTGGTACCCCTCCATTGCGGAGGGGTCTGTGAAAGTAAAGAGAGAACTTCTTACCCCACACACACTGTTTTATTTTGAGAATAACACAGGTTAAGAGGGATACTTCTGAAATTTGAAAATGGTCTTCCAGATTCAACTGTGGACCCTGCGTATCCCACTTGAAAAAAACTCTGGGAAGAGACAGGTGAGAGAGAATGGACATAGGGAGATTGATGGAAGGTGCCAGGATGTTCTTGTCCTGGACAAGTTCCTCTGTTTGGGTTCTTAGGTCTAGAGAAGTTTTAGCCAAGAAGTTACAGGCGGAATTTTTCCATTCCTAGTGGTACTTAATAAGGTCACTTATAAATGGATATATTTATTTTGGGTAATAACTAAATAAATGTTCCAAAACATTTCCCTCTCATTCAGCAAATAACATTTCCTATAGGACAATAGGCAGGGGACAAATGAACATTTATTGAATACCTATTACAGTCCAGGCACTGTCCTAAGCATTTTTATATCTATTATCTCTCCTTTAATCCTTACAAATGTCATGTAAAATGTTATACAACAGATTGAAAATTAAAGTTTCAGAGAAGCTAAGTAACTTCCCCAAAGCCATCGATCAGAAGAGTAGAGAAGCCAACATTCAAAATATAGCTTGAATTCAAAGTCCACATTCTTTTCATGGCACCTAAACTGCTTCTTTCCTAAATAGTATAATGAGCTAAACCACGTGAAACCAAATAAGTAGCAGACTCACAAAGCGTTAGTTTGATGGGGGTCGAGGAGAGTGGAGCAGTACAGTGTAGTGGCTAAGTAAAGGCACCATGGATTCAGACAGACCTGAAGCCCAGGCTCTTCACTCAGCAGCCCACCGAGTTTGGGCAAGTTACATGCCTCATAGGAGCTATTCTAAGTATTAAACGATAGAGTGATAAATAAAATCTTTTGCAGAGCATGACACATAGTAAGTGCACAATAAATGCTTGCTATGACTGTTTTCATTTTTAGGAATTTAAAGAATCTGTTCTAATACCCTTACAGAAGTAAAAGCTGGAGTCCAGAGAGTCTAAGTGAATTTCTCAAGGACATAGGGTGGAATCAGTGACAAAACTAACATTGACTGCCATGTGAGTTGTATTGAACTCAGGCTAGTTTTGACCCCGAGGCCTCGTGAAACAAAACCCTGCAGTTGGTTCGTGAAAATCTTACTTGTTGATGTTATTACTGTTACAATTAATATTGACAATTTAATTCTAAAAACGTGGATTGCATTGCATATAACTCATGCACAGAAAACAATAAAAAATAACAAATTAGAAAGGATTGTTTTGTTTTAATAAAACACCGTGGCCCCAGGGAAAAATTTTTTTTTTTCTAGTATGGCAATCAATGTGTTAAGTCCTGGTATATCCTCATCCTCTTTCTAAGACATTGTGCTTTACAGAAGATTTCAAGAGTTTTTGAGATAGTTATCTTAATGGTCATGTTTTGCAAACCCCATGGAACAGAATATTTGAAACCGGTACTATTCTTGAAAAATCCAGGATATGAACATTATTAGTAGCTGAATAGGCATAACTTCCCTTTCTTCCTTTCAAACAGAACCATAATTTGGTACATGTATCCACTCCTTCCCCAACTCCAGGGGTAAATTCTGTTTAGTCTAAAACAGTGGGCCTTAAACTTTAGAATACATGGAGAACTTGTTAAAACTCAGATTTTAGATCCCACCTACAGTATTTTCTGGTTCAGTAGATCTAGGGTAGGACCCGAGAATTTGTACTTCTAACAGGTTCTCAGGTTCCCAGCAGCTAAACTGCTGGTCTAGGGACCACGTTTTGAGAATCACAGGTTTAGGACCATCATTGCCATTCCCCTGTTCTGGGGCTGGGCAAGTGTAGTAAGTTGGCCCAATTAGACTAAAGGCAAGGAGTTATAGTCCTTGGTTGGAGGATTTATTCTCTCCTGTTGTAGATGAATAATGCACAATGTTGCTCTAGTCTTTGCTGTTGATTGTCTTATCGCCATGAGGAGAGAACTAGCCTTGGTAAAAAGCCAGTGCTGTAGATGGCAGAGCAGAAGCGAACAGAGCCTAAGCCTTGGATGATATCATTGAGCCAGCAAGTCAGCCAAGCTGAAGGCTTGATCTTCTTCTGTGCCTTCTGGTATGAAAGGTTGTGCAAATTTCCTTGTTGTTTAAGCTAGTTCAAATCAGAACTTCTGTTATTTTGGCTACATTTTACCTAAAGTCAGATAAATTCTTAAGACTCAATAAAATAAAAATAAATGCATTTGAAAAAAGTAACATTTTAACTGAATGCCAGCTTTCCTCTTCCAAATAACTGGCAATTTTATCTTTCATTAATGACATAATACACATGTAAATACAAATCTATTTCTGTCCTTTAAATCACAGAAAGTGCTCAATAAAAGCACGACCCTATTCTTAATGCTTTCTTGATGTACTGTGGGCAGGAAAAACAATTCTCTTTCAAAAGGATTTGAAGTGATTAGTTAGTAGTTGTCAATGAGAAACATACTTCAGTACATTACTAAATTAGGAAATACTTGAAATTCTTAGACAAGATAAATTCCATCTAAGGAAGTTGATCCACATAATCTTAACTATTGCCAGTTTGTTTAGTGCCTCTCTTTGGTTTTATAAGTCTAGGTAGGAGTAGAAGTGAAATAAATTATTTCAACTTCTTCATGGTTTTATATGGTTACTGTTAAAAATTGCAACTATGGTAAGGATATTAAAAAGAAATAAAACCTCTCAAATAACATATTAGGTCCTCCTTCTAGCATCACAGAACTGGAATATATATTTACCCAGTCTGTTTCTTTCTTGTAGAAACATGCCATTCGTTGTTTATGACCGTAAGCAAACAACATTTTTGTCTATGATTCTGATACATTACCATGTAAGGCTTCTCTGTGTGAAACTGTGCGAAAGGTTATTTTATTGTGCCATAATCATTTGGTTCTCTTTCAGAAAATGTATATCACCTGAAGACAGAGCCCATCTAATTCATTTGGAAAGGGACCAATAACAAATTTTGAGCTTTTCTGTTTCCCCTAAACCAAAGAACACGACGAGTAATAGTGACAGCATTTGTTGCTACTTTAGTCTGTTTCAGGCATTGTGCTAAGTGCTTTTCATTTCATTCAATCATTAATTCATTCAATATACATGTTTGGGACACCTAACACTTACCATTCTGCTCCTAGAGAACATTTTCTGCTAGAATGGTCATCAGGGTGGAAAGGAGCAGCAATCTGATTCTAGATTCCAGGGCAAGCGTCATACTGCCCAGGAAGTAGGAGACGGAGAAGGTAGGAATTGTGTTTCCCGATGTTTTATCCCCTGAGTTTCTGCTCCCAGTATGACATATTGTATTTCTCAAAGGGTATTTCTTGAAATTTCAATAAGATAATGATAGACGTTATTTTAAAAGTTTTCATGGCTAAAAATTTTGAGGGGGAAACATAGGAATTCAACCATTAAACAGGATTTTTTACTGCAGGAGTTCTCAGTGCCTTTAATAACCTTTGGTGCTCTCCAAGAAGGACCCACATTTTGCACTATTTCCCAAACTTGCTTGACCATAACCTCTCTCCCCGGCCAGTGTCCCCACAGGAGGGTCTTACAGTGTTAGGGTTCCATGGCACACACTTCAGGAAAGGCTGATCTGTGCTATTTTTCCTTTTAAAAGTTTTTTCATTCTTCCTTTCACTTCTAAGCTTTTTAGTGCTCTACAATCCCCGGGTTTTATTCTCCACAATTGCAAACTCACTACCTTCCCGTCAATCTTCTGTGCCTTCAACATATCTAGTTTTCAGACCTCACAGACATTTCTAGTCAAATTTCGGATATCTATAATAAACATTTAGCTTCTCAAATCCCTGGGGTCCTGGATGATGTAGTGGTCTCGATCCACGATGACTGAGGAAGGAGGGAGGGAGAGGACGTAAGGAGGTAGGTTATAACCAGCAATGGAAAATGTAGATTTCAATAAATGAAAACTTGGCATAGCTCTTCTAAAAAACTGCCAGCTCCTGACTGAAACCAAAATGTATTGAAATTAAAGTCATGGATCATGTCGGGATGTAAAATGAAAATGAAAACTTGGAAACCGCCTGCTTAATCTGATCACGTTTCAAAGTCAAGTCCAATAATTGTGATCAGAGGAAGTTTGGAGAGGGAGGAAATGGACTTTGGAAACTGGATTGTGCAGTGTGACTATTTATGTTAGTCAAATAACTTAACCATTTCTAAACCCGAATTTTTTTGTGTGAAGTGTGTAGCTGCCTATTGTTGTCAGTTGCTGCACTGATGAAATCCAATCGGAAAACAATAGTGTAAGTAACAAAAAAATGGAAACCCCTTAACTCTGTGTACCTTTTTCTCCTCCAAGTAAATACAATCCACCAGACCTCATCACTCTCTGGAAATGAGAAAAAGAGTAACAGTTAGCATCAGGTGTATGTGTGTGGGGGGTGGAGTTACGGAGTTCTGTGAGTTATAACTTCCTTTTCAAAGAGAAAGTTTTTGTATCAGCCAGGGTCCTGGTAGGAAACCAAATTCTCCCCTCAAAATAGTTCAGCTGAAGAGGTTTTATTAATAATAAAGGGTCTATTTGCAGAGGTGAGGGTGCGGTTAAGGGAGTCAGTAGGATGTTGAGGTACCCAGGGATGAACTGCAGTGGGAAGCTGTTACCACTGGGAGGTGGAGGCGGGAGGGGGAGCAGAAGTGTCTCCAGCTGGAGAAGTCCTAGAAGCTGGACTGGTAGGCACAGGACACCACCTCTGTCTCTCTCTCTCCTACAGCCCTCGGTTCTCCTGCAGGTGTCTCCCACTAGTCAAACCCAGATAGAGCCAGAGAGCCAGGGAGCCCAGGAGACGCAGAGCAACAGCAAGGAAGAGAGCCTCTTGGGGACCAGAGCGAGCCAGGATCTGCGGAGCAAATGGAGAATAACCAGGCCTCCTTTGCCACACTGGGTAAAAACTTTGAGCAAAACCCCTATGTGCCAATTAAGGGAACATTATACTTTCAGATCAATGTCCAATCCCCTCATTTTACAGGTGAGAAAACTGAGAACACATTTTATGAGATCTATGTGAGGTTTCAGCTCAATCCCGACTTCTAGTTCAAGGCTCTTTCCACTCTCCCGCTCTGCGTCTTTTACAGTCCCTCTGGGTCTACTCATTTTCTCACCTCTGCTTCACAAGTCAGTTTCTGACATCTCCTATGTCTCCTAGGGAAGGAAAAAGAGAGATGAAGATTTCCTCTGCAGGCAGACATCTGCTACCAACACCGGGCTAGTCATCTGAATAAGGAAGACATTCTCAGTTCCTGTAAGCACAACAAAGTGCAAATGGCACAGAAGTGAAAATGTGCTTATATTAAAGCCCAGCGACATCTCTTCAGCCATGCTGGATGCGTCTGAAGAACTGGCTGTCTGGGAGAGGTCAACTTGATCAGTCCAAACGCACCACACATGTTCTGTGAGACAATCTGAGTGGGTGATAAAGGTACCAAAACGCTGGTTCCATTAGGGTCAGTGGTGGCTTTGGCCACCTGAGGAATGCAGGGCACTTTAGGTTTCAACAATTCAGGGCCAGCCTTAGGGAAAATTGGGAAATGATTGACCTTTGTTGTAGGTGATTTCGTGCCCACATCTTCTTCCAAAGTTCCTTCTTTTCTTTCCATCTAGTCCCAGCTTATCCTAGAGCCGCTCTCCCTTCTCCTTGAATGTGGCTTCTGTGAATGTGGCCCAGCATCTCAGACTATCCTCGGCACTCTGCACAGTTGAGGCCTATCTGTCCTGTGACACACAAAGGTGTGTCCACCTGTTCAGGTGCGACTCAGCATGTTGACGTGTTCCTCTTCCCAGTACTCTCCCCATTTCTCATTCCTGGCCACTCTCGTTCCTGACCCTGTGAAGGAACATTCGTATCATCTGCTCCAGTCAAACTGTAACAGAGGCAGCGCGGGAAGATCCATCTAGCACCCCCACTCGGTCGAGGTGCACAGGAAAGTAATTCAGAGCCTCTGTTTCTAAAACAGAGAGAGCCTCTCATCAGCCCCTGTTGCCACCTCTGGACAAAACTCTGCCAGGTGGGATTTGAGGCCAAATAAACCTGTCTTTGGCCCTCAACAAATGTCATGTTACCAGAGGTTCCCCCACATTTTCAGAGACCCTTTTCTGTCTATGAGTCATTCAAAGAAAGATCTTTCCGGGAGATTTTTATTTCATAATACCATTGAACGCTTGTTAAAGTTAACTTTTCCCTTGCTTGTAAGGACTGGTGTTATCTGTATCAGTATTAATCATCATCCTATTTTATGGCTGACAGGTTAAATTATTTACTTGTAGAAACTGTCATCAATAATTCTTAAGCTGTAAATTTGAAAATCCAGCTGATTTTCACTCTCTCGACCCAATCCCATTTGCAGCCCTCTGCCCCCAGCCCTGTTGGGACATTCTTCACCCAGCGTGTGCTCTCCACAGTGTCAGTGATGATATATCCTAGAGCTAACCCAGTAGGACTGACCAGAAACCACTTAGTCCAGAAAAAATCTCTCACTACCACTTTCAGGCCAAGTATATGGAGACTCTAACTCACAGTAGGGGCTTAATAAATGATTGTTGATTCTAAATCTAAATGTGGCTGAGTCGTGGTTTACAATGAAACGGACATGCGGAGATGCTTTAAAATTGCAGAGCACGAAAAAGTCTGCATTAGTCATCAAGGAAATGCAAATTAAAATCGCAATGAGATAGCACTACACACCCACCAGAACAGCTAGAATTTAAAAGACTGGTAATACAAATATTGGCAAGGATGTGAAGCAACTGGAACTCTCATATTCTACTGGTGGGTGTGTAAGTGATACAACTACTTTGGAAAGTGATTTGGCAGTGTTGTGTAAAGGAAAGCATGTGCTGACCCTATTCCCAGAAATACCACTCCTGGATATACATCACTGAAGAATATCTACATGTGCACCAAGAGGCATGTACAAGAATGCTCCCAGCAGCATTCTTTGTGATAGCCCCAACTGGAAACAACCCAAATATCTACCAGCTGTGGGAATGTCAAATAAATTATGGTGTATTCATACAGTAGAATACCTTATAGCAATGAAAAATGCACAAAGTACAATTGCAACAAGAAACATGGATGGACTCCACAAACACAATATTGAGAGAAAAAAGGCAGACATGAAAGTATATATTCCATATGATTCCCCCTTATAAGAAATTTAGCAGGCATAGATAAACTACAGCATTGTGAGTCAAAACAGAGGTTGTCTTTGGGAAGAAGAGTGGGGGTGGTGATTGGGAGTGGGTCTAAGGGGGCTTCTGGATTGTGTCAATATTTTTTTTTTCTTAAGCTGGTGGCAGTGTTTGCCTTGTGACAATTCACTGAGCTACTCATATTTTTGTTGTCTCTACTTTTTCATATATATGTTATACTTCAATTTTTAAAAAAAAGTTACAATTGCAGAACTGGCAGGACTGATCCAGGTCAAGGAAGCCTGCCCCTACTTGACCCTTTTGGTTCACCTTATTTCCTTCAATAGTTGTCTTGATTCTTCTCAGCTCCCAGTAGTGTCTTCCTGCCCGTGGTCTCCAGAGCATGAGTCCTCCCAGGATACTGTTCCAGGCTCAGATATCTGCATTCCTTCCTGTTGCCCTCCCCATTTTCTTTCCTAAAGCCCTGCTCTTTCTTAGGGACCTAACCAATGAATCTTTGCTGAGTTTTTTTTTTTTTTTTTTTTGAAAGCCAGTCAAATTCTGCGGGGGGTGGGGGTTGTATACCATCTTTGGGACACTAATGTTAATAAGTTCTGATAACCCACTACCATTGGACCAGCCTAATCTTTGCCAAGTTTTTGATGCTGATGTGACTTCTTCCCCTCCTGATATAATTCAACTTTGAAAAAAAATTCCTCAAGAGTGACTTTAAGGGTTAGTACCATGGTCCAGCCCATGGGTATAGAGGTTTTTTGGATGACACCCTTTCAATGACATAGGGTAACTACCCCTGGACATGTCTGTACTAAAGACTTACCTCAGGTAAGCAGAAAAGAGGAGAGAATGTGTGCTTAGGCTCTGCCAGCATAACAGGGGCTTCTACATGGTGGTGGAGGAAATGGAAAACAGGCTTCTTACAGAACACTGGTGATGTGCTCTCTCACTGGAACTTTTTCTGGCATAAATATCAGGGTGCGGTGATGATGACTAAGTAGATGAGAACAAAATTGAAAAATGGAAGTATTATTCATGTTTTGGACTCCCTTAGCCCAAGAGTTACAAACCAGAAAGAGCGGGCCGGCGAAACTCTTTGGAGGTGTGCCTCTTTCTGCCAATCCTCTCATCCCTGTCCTTGTAGCTGTGCCTCAAGCCCCCAGACTCACTCACCCTTCCTCCAGTTCTCACGCTTGTGGAATTGCTTTGCAGGTACCACTTAGCAAGCAAACAAAGGAAGTGCGTGTCCTGATTGCTGCCTCTACTCTCTGGGCAAGAGGTTGACACATGGGAAATGATTTTGGAAATATTCAAGGTGATACGCAATGAAGAGTTAAACTGAATGCAATCAAAATACATTGCATCTAATGAATGCAGTGAGTGGTCAGAAAGGGAAGAAGTCACATTTTCCAATAGTGGGCCTATGGACTTGAGGATAGGTGTGCAAACCTGAAAAAGATTCACATACCAAGCCAAGTCAGAGGAGGAAAACAGCTATCTTTTTATGTGCTCCTTGAACCTGTGTTTCTGAAGTCCATTTATGGGCCAAGTACTTTACTATTGTAGGGGGCCCCAAAGATGACAAAACAAGTTCAACTTCCTCACATTTACCTACGTATTTTCTGTGTGTTATTTTCTGTTTTCTGGGCCCACATTTGGCAGAGAAAATCTATGTGCAAGTTCATGCTTCTATACTAAATACTTACTAGAGAGGTCTTTTGCTTGTCAGCAATAAGAGCTTCTCTGTGGGATTCATGAGAACATTTTTAAGAATTTTGAATAATGCATTTGCTAAAAGTGAAAGGAAGAATATTTAACTGAGGTTCACTTAGGCAGAATTAACAATAAGCAATGTACAGTCTGCCATCTCTTCATCTTAAAAATAATGTGCACTTCTTTTGATTTTGGTTATAAAACTAACACTTGTTTAATGGAGAACATTTGGTAAATTTAAAACATGTATGAGGAAGAAAATAAAATTCACCCATTACTTCTCCATGCTTACATATTGCTGATATATCCTCCTGACATGAATATTTGCCAAATTGTGACCATGTCATATACTATGCAGTTTGTATCCCTGTTTTTCATCTAACGTGATGAAAGAAATGTCTTTTTCCAATGTTAGCAAATGTTTTTCAAAAACATGATTTATAAAAGCTGCATAATAATTCTTTCCCAACAATAATTCTTTTAGAGTACATTGGTTGGTAAAATGTCTTAGAAGATATATATGGATATTTTTCATTTCCAATCATTGAGGGTAGCAGTTAGTCATTATGTATTCCACCCCTGTCTATGTGGCTTGCTCATAAATATGAGCCAGGTTGGCTCAGCTATCAAAAGGCAAGAGAAAGATTTTTTTCCCCTTAAAACGTCTGTTAAAAAGTTTTAACTTATGAGTCTTTTTTTTTTTTTAAGATGTGGAGGATGTTTTCTTCTTTTGAGAGAGGTTATTCCTAGAAAAACCAATAACTGACCTTAAAGGGTAAAGTTCTCTTCCCAAAATGCAATTGGTTCAGCTTCTGTCATTTAATCCATGATTCTGGAAATCTACTTATTGGTTTATATAGGGGTGAAGGATACAATGATTATCACTTAGAATACCTTAGGTGATGGAGATGGGAATCTTATGGGACTCTTGGAGCAGCTGCAGTCAGACCTCACAGATGTTGGAAGCAAACACCGGGAACAGGAGTGATTCAGTGCAGCTTCAGGAAATGGGTTTATCTCATTGTCCCCTGGACAACAGGGCTTCACTGACTCCCAGCTTTATTATAGTGACTCATTCTGCTCTGTCTCTGCTTCTACCGCTCCTTTGTTACCATTTACTTCACGCTTTACTTTATATATGTTTCTTCTTTATCTAATGGTTTCAGTTTACTGAGAACTTGCCCCTCTTATGTCTTCTTAGGGCTTCTTTCTCCTGACTGAGTTTTTAGCTTCTGCTCCCCCCATGTGATTGATTTTCTTTTCCCATTTCCAGTTCAAATTCTTGAGAAAGAATGGGTGGGTATAGGTGGTCACCGACATTTCTGTTTGGGAAGGTGTCTCTTAAGCTTGGCTGTGTGGGGTTATGCAGTTCTATGAAGGGGGTTGTACAGCGTAGATCATGGCTCAGGCTGCTGCCTCAGCTGGTGGCACTGGCTGGGGCAGTTCCTTTAGAAAGGGAATTTGACTCAGCAAGCCCTTGAATGACCTCTCAGGCATATTCTTTTTTTTTTTTTTTTTTTTTGATTTTGTGTTCTGCTTTTTGCTTTTAATGTTTAACATACCACAAAAGTAACATTTTGAAATATTTTTATATTTTTTCAAGATCAAACTTTCCTGCTTTGGTTAAGAAGTCATGTTACCTAGTTGTTTTCCAGTTGACTTTAATAGAAGTATATTTAAACTAAATTTTTCTTAAAGTTCTTAAAATTTAATGATACAGGGAAAATGTTTATGCTTTATAATGTTCAACTGGCCTTTTTATAAAGGTATTTGCAAGAAGACAAATACATTTTAATAGTTAATGTAGAATTGTGCCTATGGATATCAGAGACTAGCAAAGATGGGTAGGAAAGATCTGGAATAAACTGACTTTCATAAAGTAGGTTAAAAGCATTTCCTTTTAAAACAGAATGCTCTCCTAGGCATTTTCCTGGGACTTTGCTACTCAAATATGTGTTATGTGTAACACTTAACTACAGACTGTTGTTGTTGGGAATTATTTTTATAGGCACAAGTTGTGATGGAAAGGAGAGTAGATTGCAGATATAAATTTATGCTTTGGTTTTACTCTGACTTAGAGGCAAGGCAACTTAAATTGCCTTCTGTATAATCTTACCACTACAAAATGGGAAATGAAGTCAGGCAGTAAACTGCTTCCTGTCTTCTTGCAGGAAGGAAATTATATATAAATATATCTAGGCAAACTTCAGTTTCTCTGCACTCAATCTATCCTATGCACAGTTCTGATTTAGTATTAGTAAACTGTTAACGATGTCATTCTCCTGTTCTCAACCCTGGGTATATATTAGAACCACTTGGGAAGCTTTTAAAAAAAAAACCCTATGTCCAGCTTTTTCCCCTCCCCACAATCCTCCCATTTTCTGATTTACTCAGTGTGAGGTGTGGTTTGAGCATTGATATTTTTGAAAGGCATCCTAAGTGATTCTAATCAGCAGACAGGAAACCACAAGGCAAAAGGAGAGAATCTGAACATTTACATTTAAGGCACACTCTATTATCTATCTGCAACCTAGTTTGCCAGGCTATGGGTGGCCCAAATTGCCTCTCATACTCTCTGAACATTGCTTGTGCTTCCCCTAGTCTGTTTTTTTTTTCTAGCATTCCAGGAGTTTCCTCCTGACACATTTTCTCTGATTCAAATTCCTCCCCATTTTTCAAGACCCAGCTCACTTTTTTCCTCCTTCACGAAGGCTTCCCTGACTACCTTTGACTGGAGGGCTTGCTCCCTCCTATGAATGCACACAGCAGTTATTGCCTAGAAAATCATTTGGACAATGAATCAGTCATGTACTGCCTTGTGTCCTCTCTCTACTGTTGCATTAAATTATTACTTGAATCTTTGCTTAGCTTTTCACCTGTTTGTGATTCAGCTACCTATGCTGGAAGCTTCTAGCATTCATCTGTATCTTTGATAAGCCAAGTGCCTTGCACAGTGCAGGAAGTCAATAATATTTCCCCCTCCCTACCATCTCCACTTCCACAGGTGTGGTTTAGGCCTTTATCTCTTCTGAAGTCTTGCTCAGGTCCTGACTGGTTCCTGCCACCAGACAGCTCTTTAAATCAGGCCAACACATTAGTGGTCTACATGGCCAATGACCAGTAAAACTAATTGTGTGTTTGTACCCTTTTGTTCACTCTTGTTTCTTTCCCTATCTTATGATCTAGCTGCTGACCCTTTGGCTTTCTTTCCCTCTCTGGTCCCTCAGTCTTCTAATCTCCATGACCTGATGGCAGAATTCAACTTCTCAGGTTTTGACTTCTTGTGTTCTCTAAGATGTCAGGGTATAACATATTCTCTGGATCTTCCTGTTCCTACTCCTTTGTGGAAACACCTCCTCCCCTCCCCCCAGACTCCAGACTCTGGCCAAGGGGCCCTAAATTATCATGCTAATCTTCCACCAGTACCCTGGTCTATCCATCAAGATTCCCCTCAAAGAGAACACACACTCTTTACCCTGGTTTTTTTTTTTTTTTTTTAAGATGATGACCCTTTAAAAGAAACCTGATCTTGTCCACGTGATTAAAAGCTTCTGTTGGTCTCTAGCTGCCTTTAGAATAAAATCTAAGCCTGAGTTATCCAATATGGGAGTTATTAAATTTAAATTAAAAATAAAAATTGGGCCTGGGCTACATAGAGAGGTCCCCTCTCTACAAAAAATAGAAAAAATCAGCCAGATGTGGTGGCACGCGCTTGTAGTCCCAGCCACTTGGGAGGCTGAGGTGGGAGGATTGCTTGAGTCCAGGAGTTCGAGGATGCAGTGAACTTATGATTGCACCACTGCACTCCAGCTGGGGTGACAGAGTGAGACCCTGTCTCAAAGAAAAAAAAAGAAATTGAGTTCCTCAGTCATGCCATATTTCCAGTGCTTGATAGCTACATGTGGACAACACAAATATAGAACATTTTCATCATTGCAGCAAGCTCTGTTGGACAGCACTGGTCTAAATATTGTAGCTCATAAGGCCTTTTACAATCTCATATCAACCTTTTGCTATAGCCTCATTTTTGGCTGCTCCACATCTTTCAGCCCTATCCACTTTCTCAGTGTTCCCCAACTGCTCTGTGCCCTTTCACAGCTTCATGCCTTTGAACATGGTATTCCTTCTTCCTGAAATGCCCTTTGGATTTCTTTTCTGGCAAATTCCTATTTACCTTTAAAAATCCAACTCAAACATCACCTTCCTTGTGAAGTTCCCTGACTTTCCAAAACACAAGCATTTCTTGCCCTGTGTTCCCCTTGCTCCTTGAAATGAGCTTTGTCGCCCTTATCACCATAGTTTGTTATTAATTGCTTATCAATCTGGCTCTGCCCTTGGAGGAGGGAACCTGTCTGCTTGTTTTAGCAATCTGCCCTAATGATTATCTGAAATAGTTTCCTTGATACCCTTTTGATATTCAAGTAATATAGCTACTTACGTGATTGTTATTTATGAGTTTGGCATGTTTGAAAACATTACTTAGTACTTTTGGAGAAATCCTTCCCCTTTTGAGTGTAAAGCTAGAATGACTTCTTATCTTCCAGGTTGGAGGTCCGCTTTTCTTCTGATTAATCCCGACTGTACTTGAGAGGGATGTAGTAGGAGAAGTTTACAAGGTCAGTAATGCAGGACTATATGCAGGAGCTGGTTTAGATGTTCTCAGGTTCCATATTTATACAAAATATTTAGTGTGTGTTTGGGAGAAAAGTAGGGAGGGAAGATGGAAAAAATGAAAACAGCCCATGGAAAGGAAATTGGGGAATTTTTCCAGGCTAAGCCCAGAAGCAACGATGTAGTAAAGGGAAAGAATTTTTATTACCATTTTGCAAAAACATACTTTTTTTCACCTCCTGGGATTTGATAAGATTTTGATAAATTCTTGTGAATTGAATTACTGAGAAGTAAATCCTCCTGATCAATAAATTAAAATACTAATTTGTTTCTCTTTTCTGATTACAGTTCATATCCCCCGTTAAGGCTTCCTCTCTTCTGAGAAGGCCATAATCCCTAAGGGCTCAGAGTCTAAGAGACCTTCCACTGATCACTATCGCCTAGCGGTCACCGCAAACCCTACAGTCAATCATCTCCCCCGGGATCCCCGACGACGCCCACTACTCAGGCCACGCCCACCCAAGTCGCCCTCCCTCCCACCTCGTGGCTCCGCCCCAGGCCCAGCAAGGAGAGATTCTCATTGGTGGAGAAGTTGTTCTGGCCTCGCCCCGGGGAACGCCGATTGGTTGAACTGGCGTGAGGCGGTGGTGGTTGGCTGCCTGAGGACGGGTCCCTGGTCGTGCTCGTCAGAGTGGTTGGCGGCAGTGGCGGCTCTCCGGGCTGGGTTGTCAGTCAGTGAGAGGAGGGGGAAGATGGCTCGCCGGGATCCGTTCTGCTAGCAAGAAGGGGGGCAGGTGGTGCTGCTACTCAGGAGAAAGCAGAGCAGCCGCCGTCGCTGTCGCTGCGAGCCGCACAAGTCGAGGTTCTGCAGGTGGAGCTCCGGCAGCCTCTCTGGTGAGTCCGGCCGAGCGACCCACGCCGGGCCCCCAGGGCGGCCGGCGACCGATAACTTTTTTGTTAGGGAGGAGCCGGGGCGAGGCGGCAACAGGGAGGGGACCGGGACTTTGTCCCTGGGGCAGCGGCTTCGTTGCGGGTAACGGCTCCCGCGCGAGGCGCCGCGGGTGGGCGCGAGGCGGCACTGGGTACGGGGGGCGTCCGGGCCGGGTGGGTGGGCTGCGGCCGGGGCTGCTCGCCCCAAAGTTGGGCAGAGCCCGCCCGCTGCCTGGAAGGCGGCAGCTTTGTGCGCGCCGACTCGGGTCTCTCTCCTTCCTGGCGAGGAGCGGTCCAGTCTCCGAGTGTGCCTCGGCTGCCGCCGCCTCCGCCCGACTGGCCGCCCCTCTGCGGGGTGGGCCTCGGGAGGGAGCCCCCATCCCCACCCCGCCGCGGCTGATGCTCCGGCCTCTCTCTCTTCACTCCAGCGAGGCCACCGCTGTCGGTCCAGTCTGGCAGCCAAAATGGTCACTGTCGACCCCCCCCCGCCAGCCCCCGGCCCTCTTTGAAAGCAATGTTCGCCTCTGTCTTTGGTCCCCCGCAGGGCAGAGAGGTTCAGAAAGCAGCCGCGATTCCTTCCTTGGTTATTACTCTGAAGATCTCCTCTTCAGCTCTTGTCCCCGTCTTTCTATGAGTTATTCCTTTCCCGAGGTTGATTTTAACATACTCGAGAATCGTTGAGATTTTAGCTGAAAATTGTTGCATTAAAAGACACCAAGTTTGTGCGCTTCAGCAAAATCGGGTGTCCACCTGTCAGCGTGCACATGTGTGCTTTGTACCCTCAGAGTTTAGACATTCCTGAAAGATTTTAATTTTGCCAAAGTGGTATCGTACTGCACAGAATCTTTTCTCTGGCAAATGCACTATCACACGCCTGGCAGCCGCACCGCTCTTCAGGTAGGGGGAGTTTGTTCCACTGGCAGCTACTATTATACTTATCTCAGAGACTACTACAGGCCAAGCTGACCTTTTGCAAATTATTTATCCTTTGGGTCACACAGTAGTTTTTGGAGCAAGTAGGCCACCTCTTTGGTTCATGTAGCACTTTACAGTTTGAGATTTTCAGCTTTATCTTATCGGCATAAAGTCATAAAGATTAATGTAACCTTGAGTCAATGTGATAGTCCTGGGAGGCTTGTTGTTCATAAGAACGTTCTGGTGCTAACATCCACAACCTCTTCCCCATTTGTGAGGTTTTTTTTTCTTTAGGTTAATACATTTTAAGGTTTACAAGATGAATATTAGTCTAAACACCGTATTTTTGAAGTGCGAGTAAAGGCAAGAAAGAAAAATCATCTTTAAGATCTGCTTGGCCAATAGTAGCTTCAAAGTCAGCTATTCACATAATCAATTCATTTAAACAAGTGGCAAAGGGGAAAACTATCACATAATTGCAAAACAATTTTGGGATTTGGCTCATTTTATCTTTACTTGATTTATTGAAATTACCATTGAGGGATTAGAAACCCTCTTAATTACCAGCATTAGCAGTACCTGGATATGGACACCCAGTGAGGCATTGGCTAGTCAGCATGTTATCCCTGCTGTACTTCCTTTCTTTGTTGTATTCTTATTTTGTAAAATCTGCTCTTGGTTGTATTTTTTAGAGTGTTGTAGTTTTGACAGTGAGTTTAAATGTATCTTATAGTCTACTGTTTTATTCAGCATCCCATTGCCTAATATTTGTTTTATAATGAATCTTAAGAAATCTTAAAAAATTCTTAGTATTCAAGACCTTTTTTTGAGTATCAAGTTGACATTTTGCACATAATTGAAATTATGTCAAACATAAGTTTATTTTACACTGTCCCAGACTGAATAGGCACTAGGGATATAGAAATAAATGTCATAGCTCAAGGAATTTACCATTTAATATACAAAATGTTAGTAATATTACAGAAAAGTAGCAATTATAATACTATGTAATAAATGTGAATAGCAATATACCTACTGTAGTAAGGGAATTTAGAGTAGGAGATAGCTAACTCATCTTGGATGTAGGTGGAGTTGGGAACACACAGCAGAATTTTGAAAGACGATATAGTTTTGCCAAGTGCAGGAGTTAAGTGCATAACTTCCAAAGAGGAGGATGTAAGCGAGAAGACAACAAGGCATGAAAAACCATGGCAGTTTAGAGATGTCATTGACAATGACAAGTCAGTGTCAGTTGACATTGTCAGTTGATGAACATTGACACTGATATGGCTTGAATGCAGGGATTAGTAGGGAAATGATGGGAGATGATAGTGAGGGTGGTGGAGGGCCAGATCAGGGTATTGTTATCCTTAGCTAAAGTGATTGGATTGAAGGTGATGGATGAGAAGTCATTTATTGGATTTGTATTTTAGATCCTCACTCTGACAGAGTGAGGTAGAAACTGATAGGTCCAGGTCACCTATGGGAAGAAAGAAGGAATCAGGACTCTGAGGATTTGACTTGATTCCATTGATTGGAAATGACAAACACATAAATAGAAGGAAGATGATAAATTCTATTTTGGATATTTTGAATTTGAGGAAGCAATAGAACATTCAGGTGAAGATGTGGATAGATGTTTGGATCTATGGATGTGGAACTTATAAAGAAAATCAGGATTAGAGAGAAGATTGGGGGTTGAATTGAAGCTATATTGATTTGGTTAAGTTGAAATGAATCAGGAAAAGCCTTCAGCATGATAAAAATAGCAGCCAGAGAACAGACTCTGATAAATAGCAGAAACAGGTAGAAGAACAGTTGGAAAGAGATAGAGGAGTAGTAGTTAGAAAAGTAGGAGGAACATCAAGAGAGATGCTAAGGGTGGAGAAATTTTCAAATGGAGGAGGAACAGGTAAAAAATTTTGAATGATGTAAACAGGTGTCAAGAAAGGAGAGAACCCCAGTGACCACTGAATTTGTCAGGAGTCCACAGGTGACTTTAACAAGTACAGTTTTAACTGAGTGGTGGTTCAGAAACCAGTTTTTGGAGGCTTGAGAAAGAATGAGTGGTGATAAAGTAGACATATTTAAGTTAGGCTTTTTAAGAAAACTGAAGTAAAGAAGGGAGAGAATGATGGCTACAGCTCTCATTAAATGTATCCTCAATCTCGCTACACATTTATAATCATCTAGGGAGCTTTTCAGAATTTTGATTTCCATCAGGAACCCCTGTACCAATTTGGGGGTGGGGGGTGGAACCCAGACATCAGTATTGATTTCAACAGCTTTATTGAAGTATAATGGCATATAATAAACTACACATATTTAAAGTGTACAATTTAATGTTTGACATATGTTTATAACTACAAAACCATCACCACAATCAAATTAATGAACATACTTATCACTTCCAAAAGTTTCCTTGTGTTCTTTTGTAATCTTTCCCTCTTATCCCCAGGAAACCACTGATCTACTTTCTGTCACTACAGATTACTTGCGTTTTTAAAAAAATTCTCTAAGTAATTCCAATGTGCAAGCATGGTTGAAAACCACTTCAGAAGGATTTGGTTTGAAGGAATGTTATGTTTGTTTATTTACATGCATGAGGAAAGTAAGAGTAGGAACAAGTTTCCTAAGAGATTCAGGAAATATGAGGTAATTATTGGAACTATGTCCCTGAGGAGATAGATGTGGATGAAATTCAGAGCTTTAACCAGTAAGAAAGGAAGACAATTTTGGAAGCAACATCTCTAACAAAGAATATAGTGTTAAAGATAGTATCTTTCTTTGTTATCATCATCAAAGCTGTTACCGTGTAGTATCTATATTGGTTCTCTGAAATACTCAGAAAAATTAGAAAGCATCTTAATATTGTACAAATGGATGTCCCTCAGAAAAACCTTTTAAATGGAGCCTGAGACCCCTGGCACCATCATGTAACACTTTGTTGTTTTTTCAAGGGGAGCAGATGGAATTAACAGTTTGACTATTGCTTATTATTGAGAGCCAAGTTTTGCCAGAGTCTTTTTGGCCCTCTCAGAGTTAGGCTGAATATCTACACTGAGCACTAAGGAAAAAGAACATTTAATACTTGAAAATCTCCTATTTAAGGTATCTTTGCTCTGAAGAAATCCTGCTTGCTTGCTTGCTCTTTGGATATATGCCTTATAAATACATTGGAGGAGAAAAATCATTCCTCTGTCTCCCAAATGAGACAGAGCAGAGTTGTGATTAGAAGTTGTCAAAGGCGCACATTTTCTATCCTGAGAAAGGTAATACCTATGCTCCCCTCACAAGTTGGTTGTTTTTTTTTTTTTAATTTCTGGCTCAAGATTCAGATGTAGGATTATTGGATTTATATTGTAAAATCTGAGTCCTGCTTGTATGAGGTGCAGGGCTTGCTCCTAACCCGTGGCTTTTACCTTTGGCAGGGGGCTGAAAACAAAATGGCTAATATCTGAATAATTATTTGGCACTGCACTTGATCATAAATAAATGTGGAATGTAAAGTTTTGTCTGATTGTCTTCTGGGGTTCTGAAAATTTCTTTCATTGTGATTGAAGAATCACAGTATGATCTGCCCTAGAGAGGGAAAGCAGCCCTATTTTTGGTGTAGTTTAAAAGAGTAGAAATATCAATGTTAGCATGATTTTGGATACTATTGTTATTATAGTCACAGCAATATTGTACACATTCTGTATTTTCTTAATTACTAATGTAACACCTAATAATTGTAGGAAATTTGGAAAATCCAGGAAAGCATAAATGATAAGTAACATTTATTAATATATTGCCTCTACCCAGAGATACTTATTAATACTTTGGTGAATATCCTTAAAGGTCCTTTTTAATGGGTATTTACTTTCTTTTCTTTTCTTTTCTTTTTAACACAGAGAAACTATACTTTTTAAAAATAAAATTTTATTTTGGTGTGTGCCGTTTTGTTATTAGCTTATCTTCACTTAATAGATAGTGAATGCTTACCTGAGTCAATAAAATATTGTTCTTTAGAACATAATGTCATTTTGAATGTCTGTCTAATATTCTGGCCTATGGATTTACCATTGTTATTTAACCACCATTTCAATTGTTAAAATTTTAAGCTCTTTCCAGTAATTTTGTGTGAATAGATAACAGTTAGCTTATTGATAGATTAATCACTGCCCATGTCTTTATTCCCTTAGGCTTGATTCTGAAGTCATAAGTTATGCATATTTTAATACTTTTAATAGATATTAATAGATTGCCTTCTAGAAAGATTTAATTAATATTCATCCATATTAGTTGTGCTTGAGAGTGCCAGAACCCTCTCCATATTCAGCACTAGCAGTTAAAACACAGCCATTTTGACATGAAAAGTTGTATCTTCTATAAATGTTTTTTTCCCATTGATTATTAGTGACATTCACTATTTGTATTTCTTTTGTGAATTATCTAATAGTGTCCTTTGTCTATTATGATGTTGGAGATTTTTAAAAACTGAGTTATGAGAGCTTTTTGTATATAAAACTATTAGGCCTTTGTCAAGTTTCATTGCACATAATTTCCCCAGTTTGTCATTTACTTCCTAATTTTGCATTTGATGTGTTTTTCTTTTTAAACAGACTTTTAGCATTTTTAATGTGGTTAAACCTATCAAAATTTTCTTTTAGGATATCTGCCTTCTTAGAAAGGCCTTTTCTCATGCCCAAATTACATAACTGTTCATCTCTATTTCCTTATATTAATTTCACAGTTTTTAAAAAAACTTATACTTTTAATCTACTTGCAATGTATTTTAATATACAGTGGTGAGTCAATTATTTTAATCCTACTTATTGAACAATTATCTTTTTCCAGAGGCTTTAAGTACCAAATCATGTGTATATACTCTATCTATCTATCTGTAGATATGCGACTTTTTCTAGGTTTCCTATTCTGTTTCATTGGGCTGTTTATTTTTGCTCCAATAATTCCATACTGTCCTAATTATTGTCACTTTTTTTTTTTTTAGAGACAGGGTCTGGCTCTGTCACCCAGGCTGGAGTGCAGCAGCCTGATCATAGCTCGCTGTAAGCTTGAATTCCTGGGCTGAAGTGATCCTCCTGCCTCAGCCTCCTGAGTAGCTGGGACTACAGGTGCATGCCACCACGCCCAGCTAACTTTTAAACTTTTTGTAAAGATGGAGTCTCACTACATTGCCCAGGCTGGTCTTGAACTCCTGGCCTCAGCAATCCCCTGCCTTGGCCTCCCAAAGTGCTAAGATTACAGGTATAATCCACCATGCCCAGCCAGTTGTAACTTTGTAATGTATCTTACTATATGGTTGTGTGAATCGCTACCATTATCTTTTTCAAAACATTTTCAGCACTTCTCATACATTTCTTTCTTTTTTCCTTTTATTTCCTTTCTTTTTTCAGATTACCTTAAATGCAGTTTATTAAGATCCTAAAAGAACCCCATTGCAATATCTAAATTAATTTTCTAGAGATAGTTGTGATATCTCTACAATGTTATCATCATTTATTCAAGTAATCTTCTATGATGCAAAGAAGTAGTTTTGAATTTTCTTCATGTAGTTTATAGTTTGCAATTTTCTTCATGTGGGTTCTGCCCATATTTAAAGTGGTATTTTTCATATTTTAAAACTTGCTGGCTATTGGGAATGGAATCTTTTTTCATTATATTATAAAGAGGATTATATCTACCTAATACAACATACAAAGGTTAGTGATTTTTATATACTGTGTTTTTAACTGGTCATCTTAAACTCTTAATTCTAATAGTTTTTATTGAGTTTTGTAATAACTCAGTTATAGCATTTGTAAATAATGATAATTTTGTCTTCTTGCCAACATTTAATCCTTATTTGATTTTATTATCACATGGATCAGAACATCTAGAATAATGTTAAATTATAGTAGTGAGTAGTGAGCATCCTTGGCTTCTCATTTAAATGAAAATGCCTTTAGAGTTTCACAGTTGTGCATTCAAAATTTTTATTTATGGCATGTTAAGGAAATAGCTTTCTATTCCTTTGTTTTTTGGGGGAACTGAGATAAATATTACATTTAATAATATGCCCTCTTAATGTACATTGATATGATTATATGGTTTTTCTTCTTTTACCTATTGGATGATGAATCGTATTAGAAGATTTCCTAATAGATTTTGCCAAACAATTGCTCTCTTAGGGATAAAGGCAACTTGATAATAGCATTTCTCTTTAAAGTAGTGCTATATTTGATTTCCTATATGAGGCTGATCTCTAGTGTTTCTTTTGTATTATCTTTTTCAGGTTTTGTTTCTAAATATGCTGCCTTTGTGAAAAAAGAGAGAGTGCAAGAGAGTGTGTGTATGAGAAAGCTTTCCATCTTTTTATGTGCTCTGGCATTTAATCTCTTCTTTGGAAGGTTTGAAGTAGTTTAGCTGTAAAAATGTCTAGGTCCTTTTGGATTGAATGCAGTTTATAGAGATCTTAGTATGTGCTTAAGTACTTTCTAAGTATTTTGCATACTTAATTTTATTTAATCCCTGTACAACTTTATGAGGTAAGGATTATTATTTCTATTCTCCAGATAAAGAAACTGAGACTCAGAGGTTAAGATAGTTGTTCAAGATCAATACCTAATTAGTGGTGGAATACACAGAGTTTAAACTCAGTTCCTATCTGATGTGATAGCCCATGTTTTCTAATCAGTACTCTAGTTTTTTCCTAATTAGGACTCTTCCTTCACCCCCTGCTGCTGAGAAGTAAATTTAATCATTTTATTTGAGCATCTTGAGTATTTTTCCTCTTTGCACAATTAGTGTCAAATTTTGGTAACCCTATCATAATTATTACTGATGTAATCTGTGTTGATGTCATATCTTCTGCTATTTTAATAAATATGGTGATCCTGGAGTCAGGTGGGATAGGGTGGGGGAACTTAAAATTGATATTTGTGTAATGTACTTAATAGAATTCACATTTTAATTTGTTGGGTATTCAAGAACAATTTGCATTCCTGAATCCTGTTTGAACCTTGTAAAGAATATTGTGTTAAGTGCAGAAAATATAAGAGATCAATGAGTTTTGGAAACACAGTTTTCCATTTTAGTTTAAATACTTGTTGTTGATCCTTGCATCAGAGTAGCCTTTTACTAGTAATGCTAAGTGATATTTGTTTGGTGTGTGTTTTCTTGGACAAAGAGTCTTTTGATTAGTTGATGAATATTAGTTGTTTCTCATATAAATGCATAGAATTCATTCAGTCATTTGACTTAGTGAAAACATTGTATATGAGTTCTTAAACTGTACTATGAAAATTATTTTAGGTTTCAGCTGTTGGAAGATTTACATTTACTCTTGTATAGACAGATGTATAAACTTGGAAATTTAAGAGAATAATGTGAGCCTTAGAAGTGCTTAAATTGGGCAAGCAATTATGAACTCTATGTTTTTCTTTTTGAGCTCTTCTGTTTTTACCCCCTCATTAATTGTAAATAAATTATCACCTATCTTGAGAAAGAAACTAAAAAAAAGAAAAAGTAAGTTAACTTAATTAAATCAATTAGGGTTTTGGTTCTAAACAACACATGCAGACTGTACTCCCCACCTCCTTCCTTTGGGGGCATAAAAAGTTGCCAATCTGACCTCTTCAAACTTGCCAGACACATAGTGAAATTTGATCTAAATTTCGGGGTTCCTGCTGATTTGTTAATCAATAGATGTTACAATGGTGGACAGAATGACAACATAGCCCCCACAGCAGTACACACTTTAGTAGTTAAGAAGAAGGAGAGGCCAGGCATGGTGGCTTATCCCTGTAATCCCAGCCATTTGGGAGGCTAAGGCAGGAGGTTTGCTTGAGCCCAGGAGTTTGAGGTTGCAGTGAGTTATGATGACGCCACTGTACTCTAGCTGGGGCAACAAACAAAGTGAGACTCTTTCTCAAAAAAGAAAAGAAGAGGGAGAGACTATGAAACTTCAAGTAAGTCCTGATAAGGGAAATGGGGAGGAAGGTAGAAGTATTTTAGAAATGGGTAAGGGGAAAAGCATCAACAAGTAGGGAAGGTAAAAATGTGCAAATCAGATAGATTGTTGGAGAAGTGCAGAAAATTGGAAGAATGGTTTACATGGGTGATAGAACCAGAATATTCAAGTCAGAGAGTTCAAGAAGTAGAGTTTCAGAAAGGAAGATGCTTGCTGCAGGTTAGAGAAAAAGAGTAAGCCTTGAGAAAGAGCTGATAGATTTGTCATTTATAAGGTTATGAAGAGTAGATGATGAGAACTGATGAAAACTGAATTTATACTGTAAAAGGGGTTAAGGAGTAAATTGAGCAATTGAAGGCAGTGGTAGTAGATTAGGCTACTAAATTGGAAAGTTAATCATTGAAGAATAAATAAGTATGAAAGTAACTGGAAGATACTAGAATCTGATGTAGCTGGCCATGGTGGCTCATGCCTGTAATCCTAGCACTTTGGGAGGCTGAGGTGGGAGGATTGCTTGAGGCCAGGAGTTCAAGACCAGCCTGGGCAATGTAGCTAGACCCTGTCTCTTAAAAAAATTTAAAAATTAGCAGGGTGTGGTGATGCATGCCTGTAGTTCTAGCTACTTGGGAGGCTGAGGTGGGAGGATCGCTTGAGCTCAGGAGTTCAAGGCTGCAGTGAGCTATAATAGCGCCATTGCACTCCAGCCCAGGCAACAAGGTGAGACCTCAATCTAAGGAAAAAAAAAAAAAAGAATCTGATGAAGCCTTCCTCTGGGTGCCCCCTTCTTTCCAGAACTGTAAGATCCTGAAATGCGTTCTCAATTGTCCAAATGATAAATCTTGTATTAGTGATAATTTGCGGTATTTATTGAGTACCTATTGTGTGCCAATGCTTTATTTGTATTATTTTTAATCCCTAAAACATCCCTGATAGATAGATGTTATCACCTACCTTTTGCAGTTGAGGAAACTGAGACTTGGAAAGTTTAAGTAACTTGCTGAAAAGTGGCATAAGTTTTTTGGACTCCAAAGTCAGTATTCTTTTCATTATGCCATATTGCTTCCTCTATTTATTGATCTGTGTTAAAACACTGTGGGGGTTTGGTAGAGGAACATAAGGTGTGATTCTTCTTGTAGAAAGGAGTAGAAGAGAAATTTGTATTAATATTATGCTTGCTGTAATTTGTATTAACTATTTTTTTAATTTAAAATATTTTAATAAAAGGAATCCTTTTAATAAGCTTCCCTACAATACTTTTAATATCTAATTCTTAACAATTGCTCTTATTTAGAGATAAGATCGTCGTCGTCTTCTTTTTTTTTTTTTCTAACTATGGTAATGATAGGTTGAGGGGAAAGGAAGGACAGGCCAAGAAAGAACAAGTCAAGAAAACTAAGACTTTTCAACTTCCTGATGGGCTTTAAAAAAAAAAGGAAAGAACAAGAAGACTAAAGCTTGTTATTTTCACTATGAGAACTTCAGATATGTTATACAATTTTAGGTAGTACCTCAGAAAGGCCAGCCTCTTCATGGAAATCGTATTGAACTTGTCACAAGGTGGTAGTCAGAGCAGATACTCTTCATGTCACCAGATTATAAAGCTCCAAAGAGTTTATTGTAATACACTGTAATTAACTGAATTTGTATTCCAGCAATCAGGAATTAGTTATTGGTGAAGGGGTCCAAGCAGATGTTTGGTTTTCTGTAATAAACCTTTTCAGAAACAATGCATAATTGAAAAAGAAATGCTTAAAATGCTTTAGGGATTAAACATTCTTATAGGACTTTCAAGTACTTTGGTAGGAACCAAGATAGAAATTTTTGCTGTGCTAATTTTAGTCTCATATTCAGCTACAAAGCAATGTCTAGGTTACATTTTGTTATACTAGTATAAAATTTAATATTATTGAAAACTTTATTTTAAAAATAATTTTATAATTCAGCCTCTGCTAAAACAAATTGTTAACCCAGTTAATATGAATCAAGATGGTCATACTAAACTATTTATTTCTGTTTTGGTTACTATACTTTTTTTGAACCAAGAAAAACAACGATATTAATAAGATCCACTGAGTTTCTGATTGGGAAGAATCAAGTAGAATTTTGTACAGTCATGATCTGTTGCTTTTATTATTATGGCCCAATAGTGCACCACCATTAACTGTGTTTACTTGCATTTTCTTATTTCTCAACCTTCCTCTTCACCCCACCATTTTCTGTTGAACAATCTGAGCCTCTGTTGGCAGACTTCACTGATGGCTGAGAGGCTCATTCCAGCTTACTAAAGGGCAGTGACTCACCCTAAGACATCAACCCACAACTCAATTGGAATTTGGTTCTCTTAACGTTTCTCTCTTCCTTTGTCTCCAACACTGCAGCAAGGAAAGCGCTTAGAATGCAAAAAGCTTTAAGGAATTCAAGTATAGCTGTGCTTTGGAAAGTGTATTTCTGTAAATTATGTTTGGGAGAGAGAGGAAAGAAGGGTGAATGATAGCCATATGATTGAAAGCTAATGTTTACACTGGGCTTTCTTTTACATTCCTCCTCATTTTTCTCATAGCATTTTTTATTATTTTTATAATTTTTTTTTATTGCTTACACTCTGATTTACCTTGATTTGTTTAAAAAAGGATTAAGGGACACTCACTTCTACTATGTTTTAGGTTTACTTGTCTCCCCTAATAGACTGTAAATTCCTTAAGTTAGCTACCATGTTATATTCATTTTTGTAAATCTGGCATGTAGGACATAGTAGACATTTAACAGCTTATAAATAAATGGATGATATTTAAGCACTTTAATACAAGAAAGGAAGAGCCAGATTAATTTCTGGATTCTATTATAGTTTATTGCAGCTTTGGTGGTATTATGGGCTGAATTGTGCCCCCGCCAAAATACATGTTTTTTTTATTTTTAGAAATAGGATCTCACTCTGTTGCCCAGGCTGGAATGCAGGATAACCTTGAATTCCTGAGCTCAAGGGATCCTCCTGCCTTTGGTCTCCCAAAGCACTGGGGTTACAGGAGTGAGCCACCACATCCAGCCCAAAATTCATGTGTTGAAGTCCTAACCCCTAGTACCTCAGATTGTAACCTTATTTGGAAATAGGGTCTTCTGAGGGAATTAAGTTAAAATGAGGTCGTTAGGGTAGGCCCTAATCCAGTATGACTGGTGTCCTTATAAGAACAGGAAATTTGGACAAGATACAGAGAGAAGACAATGTGAAGACAGGGAGAACATGGCTATCTACAAGCCAAGGAGAAAGGCCTAGAAAAGATCATTTTCTTACAGCTCTCAGAAGCAAATAACCCTTCTGACATCTTGACCTTAGACTTCTAACCTTGGGAACTGGGAGAAAACAAATTTCCGTTGTTTAAGCCACCCAGTCTGTGGTGCTTTGTTACAGCAGCTCTAGCAAACTAATATAGATGGCTTTTATGCTTGGATGTAGCAAAATCTCAAATACCCTTTATTTGCCTATTCTCAAGGAACAGTTTGCCAATCCCAGTGTCAAAACTTTAAAAATTTATATACTTCCCCTAGGCAAGACATGGGAGAGAGAAATTTGGATAGCTTAACGGAGAAAGTAATAACTATTTGCCTCCTCCTTCACCTTTCCCAATGGCAAGCAGCTGGCCAATTACTTAGTTCAATTGAATTTATTTGGTTTGGCAAGGAGAAAGTGTTTATAGGGTATTTGTATTCTTAGGATTTCAAGAGCCTCTGCCAGTAGACTTGGTTGCTTTTTCAAAGTAGAAAATGGAAGAGGAAGACTAAATATAATACTTTTTAATATGTTGTTAATTTGAGCTAATTGCTTGTGCATAATCTTAGTCATGTTATTATGCCTGTGTTACAGTCTACAGAGGCAAAGCAGTTTGTCTTTAGCTCATGCCCATTGCTTTAACAGTTGCTGTACCCTCTCATCATCAACCAGTCATACTGAGTTGCCACAGACATTTTCAGCACTTTTTTATTACCTGCTTTAGCCATAAACTAAATATACATGCATTTTTTATCATTTATTTCTTCTTATTTTTAAATTGAGATATATATCAGATAGTGTTTAGTCAATTCTTTTATAGTGTTTTGAGATAGTTTGCTGAAAAAGAAAATTTTGAACATAAACAAAAGTAAAGCACTTGCTCTTTCATCATTTGGAGGCAGTTTGCCAGAGTTCTGAAAGTAGGGTAAACTAAATTAACTGAAGAACTAAATACAGGTCTCAGTCCCAGAGGTTAAAAAATAAATTAAAAAAGTGTGTTTGCCATAGAGCAAAGCAAACAAAAACTCTGACTTAAGGGCAAGTAAGAATTTTGCTCTAATTTTGGCATTTAAGTTTCAGTCACGCCCGCACGTTTCTGGAGCATCCTTGTTACCATCAGTTTGTTACCACCAGTGTGTAGGCACTGTAGTATACCAGAGATATTCTTTCTCATCTCTTTTCTTTTCCTTCATTCCAATTGAGAAAAATATTGGAACCAAGAATTTCCTCAAAATCACATGCTAACTAACAAGTGGCAGAGCTGGGTCTAACTGTGAATTGAAGACTTTCTCTCCAGTACCCTACCATGTTATATCTATGACTCTATAGCTTTCAACCTTGCTGCCAAACAGAGTCACCTGTATAATTTACTTTCTCCTACCAATGTATTTTAGAATGAAAATATCCTAGTTTTCAATTTAGAGTGAAAATATTAGGAAGCGGGAAAGAGTAAAAGAATAAATTATGCATGAAATAGGGTATAAGCTTTGAACTGTTTCATGTACCGGGGTAAGGATTGATGATAACACGAATAGTGATTAGAATGGGGACTCTGGAGTTGGGCTGCGTGGCTTTTAACCCTAGCTCAACTGCTATGGTAGTGTGTGACCTTGGGCAAGTTATTTCTTTAAGTGTTAGCTTTCTTTTTTGTGAAATGGAGATTATGTTAATTTACCACATAGGAGGGTTTGTGAGGATTAAATTAAAATTCCCATCAAGCACTTAGCACAGTGCCACAAACATAAGTGCTTAAAGAATGTTAGTCATCACAGCATTATCCTTGGACATCTATCATTGCCGTGTATGACACATTTGGTCACACTAAGCATTTTCCACACTGTATTCCCAAGGATGCCAGTTGTGTTTGGACAGCAAAGGATCCCATGGTCAAATACACTTGGGAAAATATTTCATTATAAACACCTTTCTTAGAGATTCATAATACTGATTTAGCATATTAAAGGCTCTGAGAAATCCTTTTATTGAAAAAAACTTTTAAACTTTGTCAAGTAGTTAAATTTTCACAAAATTCTTCTCATCCTCCGAGGTCTCCTCCAAGTGGCTTCTCATCCAGATGTCTATTCCTCAGCTCCTTTAGCAGGGTGGCTACCTTCTAAGAAGGAGTATTTCAGGAGGACATGCCCTAGGTGCAAGCTGTTATTAAGCCTCTCCTTGCATCATGCTTATTCAAGTCCATTGCCCGAAACGTTTCACTTTGCCAAGCCTGACATCGATGTGGGAGAGGACTACACAATGGCGTAAATAACCGTAGGGGTCATTTGTTGAGGGCCATAAATAGTAATAGTCTACCATACATGAAAAAAATGGTCCATGATATATTAGGTGAAACATACTCAAGTTTTGGTGGAATGTGATTCCATTTTTTTTTTTTTGGTAGAAAAATCAAAACACAAATGAACTATATTTATATGTATATATATCTGTTTGGTTGGGCAGATATATTTGTTTTGGTTGAGATACATCTGCTCAGCCAGAACAAAACTGTCATATCAGTTTGAGTACATAAGCAGTTATGAGGCTCCAGCTGTGTTCTATTAAGCCAAGACATTAAAAAAATTTTCAAAAATGTGAGACAGTGCCACTTTTCTCACTAATTTTCTTATTTTAGAACCTTATTTTCAATAAAAATATGTTATTTATGTTGACATGTAATGATTTATTATTATTAAATGAATAAGTATTTAAACATTTTCATTAAAAATTCAAATATGATAAATATTAGTAAATATAACCACCATAGACAAAAGTTCTTTGGAGTTCTGAATAATTTTTAAGAGTAAAGAGTTTTCAGAACTGATGATTATATAGTATATGTACAGAAAAAAGTTTGAAATAATATGCAATTAACAGTGTTTTCTTTTGAAGAATGGGATAGCCCCAGTGAGAAGGATGCATATTTCTTCTAATTATGTGGAAAAGATTTAAGTGTAGCTATTTTAAAAAAATCTCCGATAAAGAAAACTATTAGCAGAGATGGGAGATTAATGTTCTACCCAAGTGTTCATAGTTTTTTTTGTTTGTTTTATTTTCTTTCTTGATGGAAATTTTGTTATCTTTTTGTAGTTGCATAGTAAGCAGAACCCTTGTTTTAAATCCTTTATTGCTGATTTTGTGTATTTCTGATAATTTTGTCATGATTGCACTTGTAATTATTTCTCTAGAAAATGTAGGGTGCTACCTTGATTCATTTTTTCCTCTCATCTATTCCTGTCTTTTCCTTTGCCATTTGGATTATAGTCTCCTTAAGGACACAGACCATATTTTAATATTCTTTTGCTAACATAATAGTGCAAAGTAATACTAATAGAAACACTTTGCATTATACAGTAGGCACTCAAGGGTTTGTTGAATTATTAATGTTGCAGTTTGAATACATAGTAATATTGACTTTTTGCATATATAAAAATATTGAATGAGTCACCCGTTAAGATGACCTCCCATTCTATGTCTGTTTTTGCCTCGTCCTGTTCTTTTGTTCTCACTCTGACCCTGCCCAGCCTACAGTATGGATAAATTGTATGAGCTGGACAGGGGATGAATTACAAATTTGTCAACTTGATATCCTGTTCTTGTGAATATGTAAAAAGCATTCCTAATCACTATGCTACTTACCATGCATTATCAATTATGGATGCAACAGTCATGTCAGTGAATGCTATGGATGTCATTTTCACAATAAGATTTTTATACTGATCTCTTAAAATATGTCAACATAAATTTTATAATTTGTGTCTTAGTTATCAGGGCTTACTGGACTTTTATTTACTGAGGTAATACTTGAATCATTTAGTGAATACTGTAAGTGTATTTTGTAAAAGATGGTACAAACATTTTGGAAAACCTTATTTAGCCAATAAACTGCTCTTACGGATTTTTACCCAATATTAAATTTAAAATAATTCATTTGTGATCTTTCTATATTTAATGAAAGCCATAACTTATTTTGATGGACTCTTTAGAATTCTTATAAAATTCTAATAAGAGGTTTCTCTAAGCCAAGTTTAGAAAATTTCAATCAATTTTTAAAATAACTAATTAGATGATGCTGTTGTGGCTCATAGAGGCAGTGCCATAGTTCTCTCCTGGCAGCTCACCTTGCCAACCCATATACTTCATCAACATGAACCCTGAATTTTTCCTGGGTAGATCGTAAAAAGCTGAAAAGAATAAGGAAGAGATAGTACAGAGAAGAAGCATAGGCAAAGCTATTAAGGTTGGAATGGCATGGTGTATTGTGGAGAATAGTGAGAAATAAAATTTGGATAGGTAAATTATGGCTATATTATAGGGAGAGTTTGATGTGGAAGATCTAGTAGATCTGATGTTGTGGTATGTTCAGGAGAAAAGTGGTGTTTCAGGAAGTATGGCTGTAATGTGCACGGTGCACTGGAGAAGAGAAGAAACCAGGAGCAGGAAGGCTGTGTTAACAGCGCATGCAGAGGCAATAAAGGCCCAGACTCAGGGTGTTGCTGTGGAGATGGAGAGCAGATGGTAAATTTGACAGACATTATGAAGGGTGAAATTTATTCCTCTATTCAAAAAATATTTATTAGATACTTACTGTATGTTATTTATGCTTATACTATCTGGACTGAGCTTTGCCTAAATTACTAACACAATTTTAAACTTTAAAATTATGTTATACAATTTTTATTTGAAAAAAATTTTTAAAAAATGTTGAACTGCTGAGGCATGTGTTATGTTAACATCAACAAGAAAGGTTCATCTCAGTGCCATGGTTCCCAGTGATCTCACCATTTTGGCCGCTCTTATCTAAAATAAATCTAATTTGTCAGTAAATTGCACATGACCTTAGTAAAAGGTATTTGAATGCTAGCTCAAAAACGCAAAAGGGAGAATATTTGCAAAGAATTTGTTAGAAATCCAAGGGCAGGAACTGTTCGCCTCAGAAGTTTCACAGCATTGTGTTCACTGTATGCTTTTGGTCAACGTGGTTGTTGAAAAATATTTCTTTCTAACTTCTCTTATTAGAGTTCAAATCAGATATCCTTTCCCTGGACAAAATATTCTTCTGAAGTCCTGGAGGATTTGAGAAGAATAGGAAGATGGAAATGGGAAATGGGGAGAACAATTGTTATCTCTCTTGTAATCGTCCTAGCTTTTCCGACAGAGACACACGGGGCTGGTTGCCATAGCACATTGTTATCCCAACATGATCTTATTTGTCCTTGAGCTAGGCAAAAGATGCTTTAGCCAAAAAACATTTTCTTGAGTAAAAACCTATGCTCTACTCTTGATAACCAGACGCTTGTTTAACGATTTATGGGGAAAATAGGCCTAAGCAATGGGCCTGTGGAAAGACTTCTCACACCTCTCTTACTGGCCCTGTAAATTATATTCCTTCTCTCTGTGCCTTGAGAGGCAGCTTTATTCCCTTGATGACACAGGTAGGCAGTGAGACATCAGCAACACTTCCTTTCAAGCAATAGCATTGACCGGTCAGTTTCTAAGCAGTAAAATCCCAAGATTAAATTAATTTTATTCTGTAACATAATCTAAACATTTCCGTCTGCTCTACTTTCTTGAAATTCATGTAAGAATTCTTGATAATCTTCTGGTGGTGCTTAATTTAACTATGGCAATGGCCTCATTGCATAGGAGAGAAGTTTAAAACTTCATGATGTGTCACAATCCATTTATAGAAATTTGGTTGTTCTATAAATTTATAGAAACTTGATTTTCATAATGACATATAAAGCATATGGTTAGAAAAATTTTTGTAGTAGTTTATGGTTAATACTTAATGATGAATGGAATAATGTGAAATAATAGTAGGAATAAGGAAATTTTTGGTTTTACAGTGAAAGTTATAAATACATTTGTTCTTTTATATTCTTTTTTATAAAACAATTATAGGGGCCAGGTGCAGTTGCTCACACCAGTAATCTCAGCACTTTGGGAGGCCAAGGTGGGAGGATCTCTAGAGGTCAGGAGTTCGAGACCAACCTGAGCAACAAAGTGAGACTCCCCCGTCTCTAAAAAAAATAGAAAAATTAGCTGGGTATGGTGGCACACGCCTGTAGTCCCAGCTACTCAGGAAGCTGAAGCAGGAGGATCGCTTGAACCCAGGAGTTTGAGGTTTGCAATAAGCTATGATAATGCCACTGCACTCTAGCCCAGGCAACAGAGTGAGAGAGACCCTGTCAAAAAAAAAAATCATAACGTTGTATGTCTTTGATGACAGCACTTAAAAGGTGAAATTTGGTAATCACTGTTAGGATTAAGATAAGAACATAAGGTGGGGATTGAAGAATAAGACACTAGATTTAGAAAGGTTTTATTATATATTGAAATATAAAAAGTTAATTTTATACAGACTAATTCTGCTCATGAAGTACTGCATAGACCCCTAGCAAGATTTCTAATATAATTTTAAATATTCTACTTCAGAACATATTTGAGAAAAATAGGAAGTTAGTTACACAGCAGGAGACATCTGTTTTAATTTTGTTCCTTTTACCTTTGAGAATAATAAAGTTTTTTAAAATATGAGAGTATATTTTGAATATTACTTGAGACATCTAATTAGGTTCATAAAGCCTGCAGAGTTACATAATCAAGACTTTGCCATAAATGTTAATAGGTTATATATTAGATATGAAACATCAGGGTGGGTTAGCAACTGTAGAGAGCCTCTTGCTGCTTGCTGGTAGAGAGAAACAGTTTTTAAATCATTCTTTTCTATTTTGTGGTCACCTTGCTTTTTGCCCTACCTAGTCTTTAGTGATACCTTTAGTCATAACTGTTACTAATCTTAGAGCCCAGGACTAATGGAAAGAATTTTTTTTTTTTTTTTTTTTTTTGAGACAGAGTCTTGCTCTGCTGGCATGGGTAGAATGCAGTGGTGTCATCATAGCTCACTGCAACCTCAAACTCCTGGGCTCCAGCGATCCTTCTGGGTCAGCATCCAATCCTCCTGCCTTAGCCTTCCAAGTAGCTGAGACTACAGGCGTGAGCCACAATGCCCGGCTAATTTTTCTATTTTTAGTAGAGACGGGGTCTCGCTCTTGCTCAGGCTGGTCTTGAACTCCTGAGCTCAAGCAATCCTCCTGCCTCGGCCTCCCAGAGTGCTAGGATTACAGGCATGAGCCGCTGTGCCTGGCAGAAAGTTTTTCTTTTTTTTTTTTTACTATTTTACTATATGTGGTAAGGACAGAGAAAATCTGATAACAACAAGCAAACACTGTTGGCTTTTCATATTCTATTTCTTTAAATACTTATTTTACACTTTATAGAATTCTGTTGTCCTCTTTCCCATATAATGCATTAATATTTCAAGGTCCATTATTAATGTTTATATACTTTCTTTTCTTAAGATATTCTTCCTTTTATGAAGTTAAAAGAAACTTATTGCCTGAAAGAATTTGTAAGTTTTAATATATGTAGATTTGGTTTTTTAAGCTCAATTAAGTATAATTGACAAATAAAAAAGGTATATGTTCACAGTGTGCAACATGACATTTTAACATAGGTATACATTGTGAAATGATTAAATCATGCTAATTAACATATCTATCACCTCACATACTTATCTTTTTTTGGTGGTGAGAACATTTAAGATATATTTTCTTAAATCTACTCATTATTAGTAACTATAGTTACCATGCTATATGTTAGATCTCCAGAACTTATTCATCCTTTCTAACTGAAACTTTGTACCCTTTGACCAATATCTCCACATCCCCCAGCCCTTGGCAACTTCCATTCTACTCTCTGCTTCTGTGAGTTTTATTTTTTTTATATTCCACATATAACTGAGATCATGTAGTATTTGCCTTTCTGTGCCTGGCTTATTTTATTTTATTTATTTATTTTTTTGTGCCTGGCTTATTTCACTTAGCATAATATCCTCCAGGAACTGGCTTGATTTGCCAATTTAAAACTGTATGAATGCCATTTGAATTTTTCAATTCTTATAATCTTATGGCACAGTAAATATCAATAGATATTAACCTATATTAATAAAAAGCTCTTTTGGGGGCCTCAATAATTTTCAAAATAATTTTTTTATTGTCTACCAGTGAGATGTTTAAAAAAATAAAAACAATTTTTTATCTCAAACAATTTTAGATTTACAGAAAAGTGGCAAAGATAGTATAAAGAATACCTGGATACCCCAGTTTATTTCCCTTAATGTTGTCATCTTACATTACAATTGTACATTTGTCATTACTATTACATTACTTTTGACGAAATTTAAGATTTTATTAGGGTCTCACCAGTTTTTTCATTATTGTCCTTTTTCTGTTCCAGGATTCAATCCAGGGTACCAAATTGCATTTAGTTGTCATTTCATCTTAGTCTCCTATGGTCAATGAGAGTTTCTCAGTCTTTCCTGATTTTCATGACCTTGTCAATTTTGAGGAGTACCAGTCAGATATTTTGTAGAACATCCTTCAAATTGAGTTTCCTCTAATGTTTTTCTCATGAATGTACTGGGTTTATGAGTTTTGGAAAGAATACTACAGAGGTAAAGTACCCTTTTTATCACATCGTATCAGGTGGTACATGATATTCACATGACATTATAGCTGATGGTAACCTTGTTCAGGGCAGTGTTTGCCAGGTTTCTCAACTATATAGTTACTATTTCCCCCTTTCCATACTCTGTTTTTTGGAAGTGAATTATAATACTATGTCCAGCCTACCCTCAATGAGGAGGTAAGGACTAAGCTCTACCTCCTGGAGGGGAGGATATCTACATCTATTATTGGGAATTCTTCTGTAAGGAAGATTTGTCTCATATTCTATTATTTATTTAATTATTTATTTATATTAGTATGGCCTCATGTATATTTATTTTATACTTTGGGTTATGATTCAATACTACATTATTTGTTTTGTTGCTCAAATTGTTCTAGCTTTGGCTATTGGGTGTTTCAGGTTGGCTCAATACTTAACAGCGTAAAGTGGCCCTGACCAAAATGTTTGAGAACAGCTGGTCTAGGTTATGATCATAGGATTGAGTAGGTGAGGCAGGGGGGAAGACAATATTGTTGGAGGAGAGTTCTAGGAATTAAGAATTTAGAGTGTAAGAAAAAAGTCACCAAGAATTTAAGCAGGAGTAGTTTGAAAAAGTGACAGTGAGCCAGGAGCTCAGATAGTCTAGAAATGAAGGGATGGAGCAGGGCAAGCACGTGGGGTAGATTGACTGATAAGTGACAGTGACAGTTTCTAAGCAGCTGTGGGTGGATGGCTCTAGGGGAGGGAGGGAGAATGATCCGGAGTGGTAATAAGGAGGAAGGAAGACACCTACTTTACCTTTAGGCCCAGTGGTTTCCTTCCAGGGCTATGAGAAGAAAAGCAGTCACTCTTTGAGAAGGTTGCATGCAGGGAAAACAATGTCTTCTGAAAAGAAGAAAGTGACATTCAAAGAACTGTTGAAGATATAGAGGATTTTGCTGGTAATAGACTGTTAATTCCAGAGGGCACAGTGGAAGTATTTCCTCCTTCCAGAATTAGGATGGGATGGGAGATGGGAGCAAAACAGAGGATGTGCAAAGAGTTACGAAGATTGTGTGTGGGAGAAGAGTGTAACCTGGGAGTCTGTAGCTTCTTGTGGTGGCTGACATAAACTGGGATGAAGGGAATAATGACTTTAGTCCTGGTGGACCTACAGCAGACAGTGCTGGTGAGACTGTAAAAGTTCCAGGGTAGGGAGGCATTTCTCAGACTCCCTTCTGATTTCGGCAGAAGGAGACAAAGAAGTATGGGGAGGGAGGATTTTACTCTGAGCTTGCAGGCACGCTAAACAAGTGAGTTCATGTGAGCTCAGCTGTACAATGAGGGCTCCTGCTTGATCTTTATCAAGTGGAAGGTAAAAGGCCTGGTGCTGACTGGTATTATTAATGTGTAGCAATACACATAGAAAAAATGCACAAATCATGAGTGTTCAGCCTGGTGATTTTTTACCAAATGTATACACCTGTGTAACCAGAACCTAGATCAAAAAGCAGAACATTACCAGAACCCAAGATGTAACCCCCTCAAGGGCAATCATTATCCCAACTTCTAACACAATTCGTTTTTCTTGTTCTTGAGGTTTATATAAATGTAATTATATAGTAAGTACTCTTTTGTCTGCTTTCTTTTACCCAACATTGTGACACTGATATAGTTTGTTCATTCAAAGTTAAATTTTGTTGTATAGAATTCCAGGTATGGTACATATACCATAATTTATTCATTCTATTCTTGCTGAGCATTTGGTTTGTTTCTAGTTTTTGGCTATTTAAAAAAACTGCTTCTCTGAACATTCCTGGACATATCTTTCAGAAAATATATGTCCACATTTCTGTTGAGTATGTTTTTTTGGGTGGAATTGCTGGATGCATAGAATATGTATGTATTCAAGTTTAGAGGATATTGCCAGAGAGTTTTCCAAGATATTGTACCAATTTGCAGTCACACTAGCTGTGTCTGCATATTGATTGTTCTGTTTCTTTTTCGACACTTGGTATGATCTGTCTTTCATTTTAGCCATACGTGTGTGTGTATGTGTGTCTGTGTGTGTGATGTGTTAAGTTTTCATTTGGATAAATGATGGTCTGGTTTTTCCTACAGGGTTATCTGTCTTTTTCTTAATAATATACAAGAGTTCTTCAAATGTTCTGGATATGTGACTTTTCTGATATATGTGAATCGCAAATATCTTTTCCCACTCTATGGCTTTGCCTTTTCATTCTCCTAGTGGTATCTTTTGGTGAACAGAAGTTCTTATTTTTAACGAAGTCCAGTTTATCCTTTCTCCCCGTTATGATTTTGTACTTTTGTGCCTCTTGTTTTAGAAACCTTTGCTTAGCCCAAGGTTATGAAAGTACTTTCTTATGTTTTCTTTTAAAATCTTTATGTTTTACTGTTCGCAGTTAGATCTATAATCTAGCTGGAACTGTTTTTTTGCATACTGTATAAGCTAGGGGGTCATGGCTCTTTTTTCCCTCCCTATGTAGCTATACAGTTGACCTAGCCCCATTTATTATAAAGACTATCCTTTTTTCATTGAATTGCAGTGTCACTTTTGTCATAAATTAGGTGACTGTGTATGTGTAAGTCTGTTTCTGGCCACTCTATTCTGTTCCATTGGCTTGTTTTTCTACCCTTATTACAGTACTACACTGGCTTAATCATTGTAGTTTTTGGTAAGTTTTATAGTAAGCCTTGACATCTTAAAGTCCAAGTCCTCCAGCTCTGTTGTCCTTCAAGATTGCCCTTGACTATTCTAGGTCCTTTGCATATTGCTCTTAATTCCTTTTAATCTTTTAAAAATTAACCTTAATTTTAACAAGAGAATTATTTTGAATTTTTGTAAAAATTTACTCCCCAAATTCTATGTAACTTGATGTAGTGTGGTTCTATTTGTGATAGCTTTCTGTCTTAATTTATTAGATAAACAGTGGAATGTATACAAAAGAAAACTTATGTGCATTTATGTTTACTTTGTTCCACAAATATGCATAACAGGTTAAAACTAAGTACATACAGGCAGAAAGAATATAAAATAAAGCAATAAATAAGATTAATCTAGGCCTGCTTTTTTGTGGACAGAGTTAGGGCAGAAACTTTGGCTCCCAATTTTATAGAATCAAAGCAAAGAGAATCAGTTATGAAACTCACAGTACCCGTAATATAAAAACAAACAAATTACTCTAAAGGAGAGTATTTTCTGGTACTGAAAACTGAACATGTGAATTTTCTTCTTTGTTAGCTTTTAAGGGGGATAAATGTAATTCCAAAGCTAGTTTATCCAAATAGATAGTTCTATAAAATCAATAACATAGTACAAATATGTGGTTTTCTGACAGTCTGGTTTGATCTAAGGATAAAATGGGCAATTTTTTTATTCTAAAAAATCAGATAGTTTCTACTACATTATTATGCTGATGAAAATTAAGAAGCCTAATGCAGGATTTATGCCTGAATTAGGAGGTTAGGAAATTCAGATAGAGCTAAAGTTTTCCCTCAGGAAACAGTTTCTAAACCTAATCCCGTACATCTGGATGGGTGAAAAAAAATACATTGTACTTTGACAAAAATTTTGTTCAAGATAAAACTGTTTTGCATTTCCTTTAGCTTGTTTTATTTTTCTTATTTATAATTACGTAAATCCCAATCTTCTAAATAACTATTGTTGAATATGGTCATTATCTTGAATATTGTCACTTTTACTTTTTAAAAAATGAATATTAAGCTCTCAAAAAACCAAGTGTCTTGCCTTGATAGTTACTGTTGTAAAGAACTGAAATATAAGCAAATTAAATTACTTTAATGCTTTCAATAAAGTCAATTTCAGATGCATATCTTTTTATATTTTCACAATTTTGAAATATTTTCTGTAATTTTCTTAAGATAAATGATCTTTTTGAAATTATTTAATCAAAACTAGGGAAAAATATCCAATATGTTTTACAGCTGGCATTCCTGAAAGCTGAATGAAAATTGTAGATCCAATTTCATGTTATAATATTTATACATTTGTCAGAATTCTTATATTTTAAATCTTGTTTGTACACATTGGTTTTGAAATGTATCTAGTAATTTATGTTTGAAACTATTTTAATTTTATAAATAAGAAGTAACTTAACTTTGTAGAATTATGTCTATCCATAGTAATCTGACTGTAAAGAAAATGTATTCAAAATTTTAACATTTTTCTATGTTAATTTTCAGGTTGAAGGTTTAGAATAGATGTGGAAAGATGTTCACTTCAGAGAAAGGGGTTGTGGAGGAATGGTTGTCAGAGTTTAAGGTAATATTTACTGTTCTTTCTAAAGAAGTTTTGTCTGGGGTTTAAATTCTGGTGACTTTTTAACTTTGTATGACTGAAAAACTAAATATCTGTGGAAGAAGTAAGTTCTAACAAATCTCAATAGGGAGTTATTTACACATAGTAATCTTTTCTAGGAAATTGATTCCTTTTTTTCCCCAAGTTGTTCAAAGAGTTTATTCATTTGTTTGTTTATTTTTTCCCTTTCATGGCAACACTGCAAAGAATGGTTAAAGTCTCTGAATGTTGATGTCACTCTCCAGTAACCATCAATGATTCAGTGTTAAAATGTTTCTTCCAATTTGGGGGACAATGGAACTGGGCATGATCAACAATGAGGAGAGAGTGGGAAGATATTTGCCCAACTTTATACTAATGAATCTTTCTCTAGTTGGCTAACCCAGTGGCTATTTAAGGAGCGTGTAACCTTTGGTTAGTTGATGAAGAAGGTTTTCTTGTCTCATGAACTCTTCTCTATGATAGCTAAAATTGTGTTCCTTAAACCAGCTAATTAACTTTTTCTGTCCTTACGTGACACATAATTATGTGTGCTTCATGATTATGAACCACAGGAGTGAAGAGTTTGGGCTACAGCTTTCGCTTTGATTTTGTCCAGCCCAATCAGCCCAAGACTTTTAGGGACAAAGTTACAGTCTGACAAAGTCAGGCTTATTGGCTTGTTGCGGTGAGGGAGACTGCACAATAGATATCATGGGGCCATCTCACCAAACAAAGGAAAAGATAAAGTTATTATAGCGATTTGGAGGGAGGGTAAAGTTTAGGTGAAATTTAAATGAAACACTGTTTTGATGGGCTCAAAACAAAGCTAGGCTGTGTATAATGGGGTCAACATCTAGTCTGGATTTCACAGTGGACCCAGAATCCTGTTGTCTTAGAAATTACAAAGTTAACATGGAATGTTGTGTTCAAAAACCCCTTATCCATAGCTCTGCACCTGGGTTGGAAATCAAGGCTGCCTCTCTGTGTCGTAGTAAGTTAGATCTTTCAGGCAAGAGTGGGATGTTTCATTCTTATTGATGTATATTCATATAGCAAATTTTTTTATAATCTATGATTTTAGATGACAAGCCTTCTCAGTGAGTAAGAATACAGTAGTCACTCAAAAAAGGAGGTTGTTATGATACTCTTCAGTTGCAATGTGTCTTTGGGAGAAGTAATATTTCCTGTTAATTTTGCAGTTGGCCTTATCTGTCTCTGTTATCTAATTCTGATGAATGGCTGGGCAGATTTTTACTTTCTCAGCTTTTATAGTCATTAATTGAGCAACTTTTTATGAATTTCTTAAGTCATTATGAAGTGATGTATAATGTTATAAACATGCACTGTATATAGTGCTTTCTCCATATTTGATTATGTATGATTATGTTGATTAAATCTTATATGTGCTATTTTTTTCTGCTTACGTTATCTTTGTGAATGAGCGTTCAAGGTGTTTTTAAGCTTTATTTTTTCTGCTTCAGAAGTTTAGTATGGTTTGTTATATCATGATTTTTCTTTTGGCAGGTTAATGAAAATTGTCAAGTTTAACAGTTGAATACCATTTATTCTAGGGCATTCCTGTGGTTTAATGGTGAAGTCAAATTTGCAGAAGCAAATGTAGCCAGTTATCCATTCTTTAAGACGAGAGTTGTGGAAAGAGGGCATGTTAAAGGGGTGGGTTGTAGGAGAAAGATCAACTACTAGGGTAAATAATTGAAAATCATGACTGATTCCCTTTCCTTCCCATCTGTTCGTTTATTCCTTTCCCTTCCTGACTTGGATATGTAGACACCCAAGAAGGGCAGTAGTGAGGAGTGAGGGGCAGTGCGGCAGGATTGGCAGTGGTGTGCCCTAGTGTCTGAGGAAGTGGGCGGTTGGGGTGAAGAGTTGCAGATGTGCCATGTAGAAGAGTCAGCCAGAGTGATAAATTGGTTACATTGAGCAAATAAGTTAATTGAACAAATAAGTAAATGTATTGAAGATAATGGGAGTTAGGTTTCTCTCTGTCTGAAAATAGGAATCACAGTCATGGAATGGAAAAAGGCAAGAAAAAACTCTAAGGTGTTTGACTGGAATCAGAAGAATCAGTATGAACTCGTGGGTTCTAAATATGTATATGATATATATGTGTGTGTGTGTGTGTGTGTGTGTGTGTGTGTCTGTGTAACCCAGGAGCAATGAGTACATCAACCACCCAGATCTTGTTTTCTTCTACTAAAAGAAACCAGAGTATGAATAAATAGAAAGTATTATCTAAGTAATATTTTATCAGTACAACATATTATCTGGGTAGTGATATTTTATTAAAATTTTTAATAAATTTAATGCAAGGGTAGGGAAACTTTCCATTGAGAGGAGAGAGTGATATCATGGCCTACATGGAATAAAAAGGAGTTTAATTTAGTTTTCCCCTACCCACTCCCAAGATTAAATTTGCCCAATTTTCAATTTGATAATGTTTTAAATTATCTTCAAGTCTATATTATAGCCAATTCAAGGGAGAATATTTCCTATTCCTTGGTTAATTTGGTAGGCATTCCTGATAAGTATTTTGAGTGTTATTCTGAATTGTGTTAATGTGTGTTGTATTCAGCTCCATGTTTGATAAAGAGAAGAGGGTTATCAGGCAAAATCAGTAGCATACCAGAGGTAATAGAAAATAGAAAAGTGCTTGGGAACAAGTCTGCTAAGTACTTTTAAAATTAGAGTAACTTGTCTTTTGAAATGATTTGTGATATTAAATTACATATTTTTGTTAAAGTATTTAAGAAATGAAGTTTTGGGGCATATACATATTTTTAGAAAAGCTTCTGCTTGGTTGTTTAATTTACTAACCATGGTGCTAATAAGCCCAAGGTCATCATGATTGATTAAGCAGGCTGAGAGTCAGAAACCCTTTGATCTAATCCTAATTCTCCCACTAGGTGGTTTTATCACGTTGGGCAAACCACATAACCTCTCCAAGTCTCAGTATCTTCATCAGAAAAATTGAAGTACTGTAGCTACTTTAGCTCTACACTGTTCCATGGTCATGGTCTGAACTGCTAATCTCATAACCTCACTCAGTAGTCTCACAAATGCATAGAGACAACACAATTTGCTTTGGCAAATCTTTTATTTTAAATTTTTAAAATTAAAAAATTTTTTTTTGCCTTTGGTAAAATCATTCAGTGTCTGCTCTAGCTATGCACTCTCATTAGTATTTTTTTATATATGGATAGTGATTAGACTTAGGATTTCATTATTTTAAAATTTCACAAATGGTTCAAGCTCTATCTTTTCAAAGATTTATTTATAAAATATTATCTTTCAGACTATATTATATTTTTCTTAATGCTGAATGTAGATTTATCTAGCAGATTTCCAGACTCCTAATTTTTTCAATTTTCTGATAGTCACTGAATGTCAATGTGTGACTCAAAATCAAATCTTATGTGTGATGTTGTAGAACAGGGTTGTTTTATTTATTGGTTCGTCACCCATCTGTCCATCTTTATTAATTCTCTTCCACCCAACCCATATCACCTCCTTACATTTTTAAAAAACCATCTGCCAAACGATACTTTAGTATGAAGCATCTGTCTTCTTCAACTTTTGCCAAAAATAATTTCCCAACATTACTTTCCACTATTATTTTTCACTCCAGTTTTGTCTTCTGAATTGTGAGAAAGCTGAGCTGGTATTTAAGAAGGCCAATACCTTTGAACTAGTACAGTACAAGAAAATTTAACTGTTTGCTGTAAAAGTATTTAAATTCATTTGGCCCTTTTAGATCTTAAAGCACCATTCATACATAGCAGTTACATTTTCTCCCTTTCTGCAGACAAAAGTAACTTTTCCCACATTCATAAAATTAAATAATGATAGAATTGTGAATAAAATGTGACAGTTAACTGCATTAATTTTTGGAATACCCTTCCTCTCATTTAGCAGTAGTAGCCTAGGTCCAGGGTATTTTCTAGAGCTTGTCTTTCCAGGAAAGAGCTGTCCTTTTACCTTTGGCTGTTTCACGGAAAATATTTTACCTCGTGAGGATCGGTTGATATATACAAGCTGAAAATTGTAACTCATGTTTTTAATGACTGTTTCAGTTTTAGCCTAGATGATATATATAACATTATAATAATTTCTCTATTCACTGATAATTTTTTAAAGATATATTTCAACGTACTTAAATTTTATAGTTAAACATGTATATTACACATATATACAGTTAGATGTATAAAATGCATTTTGTGTATAAAATGTATCTTATATATTATAATTTAGGTTTGTTTATATTTAGGGGATTAGAAATCTGCTATTTATTTGACTATTATTCCCTTTTATATACATTCCCCCCAGTGTTAGGTTACTCTTGATCAAATGACGGAAATGAAATGTTGCCTGGAGATCTTTTGTTACATGCTTTTGAAATATTGAAGAATACCCTAATCTCTTCTTTATGTAAGCAGTTGCAGTGAAACTATTTATATGCTCTGCAGAATGGTGAAAGGTTCAAATAGTTCACATTTACTTATCATTCTGGTAAACAAAACTCTCTTAGTAACTAAAAAAGGAATCTATTCACTGTATATCCTAAGGTGAAATATGACCTACTTTTAAAGAATTTACTGAAGTGTAAACAGTGGCAATTTTATTTCTTATATTGTCCACCTATAATAAGTTCCCTCAGCAAAGGTTTGAACATAAGGCCTTGTGCTGAGTGCTGTGGATGGAGAGATGTTCTTGTCCTAAAGTAAAAATGAATCAAATATCCTTATTATAAAAATACATGCTATTTAATTTTCTGTGCCAGTTTATGCACACATTACACCCATATACACTAACAATAACCCGTAGTAAGTCTTGGAATACTAGGAAATGGGATATTTAAGAAATAGTGTTTATCTTGAAATGACCTAGGAATACCTTGAGATGTGGTATTTACTGCAGGATTAGCATTGATTAATTGAGTGATTGAAGGAAGTAGTTTGGGTAAGAAAGAATAATGATTTGGGAGACAGATGTTGTTAAGGAAGGGGTTTGCTCCAGAAGGATAGGTTTTTATCATTTGTTATGAGGAAGTGTTTTACTTTTATTTTTATATTTCTTTATACTTTTTTACACCAAACCATCTGGCTTACTAACTGGAGTTTTATCTCTGCCCATTCCTCTCCGGTCGTGGTGTTCTTTCTGAATGGGTAGTGCTGGCAAGCTATGACTAGTTGTCCGTATTTTAAGTGGCATTAGGAAAACTAGTTTGTTGGTAGTGTGGATATCTTTTTCTCTAGTTCCAAAAAGTCTAAATTTGCTCCCCGCCCCCCAATTGGTAAAGTAGAACAGCCTTGACAAGCTTAACAGTCACAATTGGTAACTCGGGAGTTATTTTGATCAGATGATCACCTGTGGCTTTTAGGTTTGAAACATTATCTGATCCTTATATAACGTATTTATTAAGAAGCAAGGTCAATGCAACTAATGAGATTTATCACTTATATAATGCTACAGAAAAACCTCTAACTTTACACATGGTTTGTATTCTCATTTTTAATCCCCAACTGTGATCAAGGATGAAGTGTTGATGTTAATTTATGTCCCTGTTGGTGATAAGAAGATAAAATATATTTTTTGTTTTATTTTGAATTTTTTGTGAATTTTATAACATAATTATATAATATATAATTCACTATTTTAAAGTGCAAATACAGTGTTTTTTGGTATATTCACAATGTTGTAAAACCAACACCTACATCTAATTCCAGGATATTACCATCACTCCAAAATGAAACTCCACACCTGTTAGTCACTCCCAGTCTTTCTCTTTTCCCTGCAATCTCTGGCAACAACTAATTTACTTTCTGCCTGTATGGATTTGCCCATTCTGGACATTTCATAAAAATAAAATGTATTTTTTTATCTGTTTAGACACTACCGGAAACATCTTTACCAAATTATGCCACAAATTTGAAAGACAAGAGTTCTTTAGTATCATCTCTCTATAAAGTTATCCAGGAGCCACAAAGTGAGGTAAGTACTGTTATGGTTTATTGGCTAGTGGTATTCAGTTGATTAATTTTTAATTTTTTATTATGAAATATAACATATATAAGAGGGCAGGAAATGTATATGTTTAATGAACAATAATGAACTCCAGTGTACCATTCCTCAAGCCAAGAAATAGAATTATTACCATATTCCAAAAGCCATCTCTCTGAATATTCTCTCTCTCTCTCTCTCTCTGGCTGGAGGTAGCTTTGAAAAGTTTGGGTCACTACATTTGTTTTATTCATTCAGCAAATATTTCCATGCCCATTATGAGCCATCTGCTGTGCTAGGCAATGGAGAATCAAATTGAGTAACATAAGGTCTTTATCCTGAAAAAGGACAGAGGGAAAACATAAGTAAACACATTATTTCAAAGCAATGCTTAACTGACTCTATGAATAAGCGCAAGTTTTCAAGGTGGCAAGGTGAAAAAGAACATTCCATGCAGTGGGGATAGTATATGGAGGCCTAAGAAAGTGGAAGGCATTTAAGGAATGGCAAACAGTTTGGTCTGGCTGGTGCCTTTTCCAGTTCTTCCTCTTGTCCTGCCCCCTCCCACGCCTCACCCCCAAACCTCCTTTTCTTTTTTCAGATAGCCAATTTAGTTTGAAGGTGATGAAATAATCTATACTTTGAATTTTGGTGCTCATAATTCCAATTATTCATAGTAGAAAGAGAAAAGAATTGGAAATAGTGTGGAAAATAAAAAGGCGTGGCATTTGGAAAAAGGCAAATAGGCTAGTACAGTGGTTAACAAGAGAGGGGTAAGGCTGTGGTAGGAACCAAAGGTGAAAAGGTAGGTTTAGGACATAACCCTGGTTGGCCTCAAATTCCATCTTAAACAGTTTAGGCTTTTTTTACACTGAAGGGATGACTTGTCAGGTTATTGTTTTAAGAAGGTGGCTATGTGGAGGATAGACTGGTGGATGGAAAAATTGAAAGCAAGAGTAGGAGGCTACGTATGACAATAGCCCAGGAGAGAGCTGTTGAGAACCTGAAGTTGGACAGTGTCAGGGGGAATGGGAAGAGGTGGAGTAGAGGAGAGGAATCTGAGGTATGTATTAATAATTCCTTTTGTACTTGAGTTTGGTGAATAGTGTGAAAGGCTCAAACAGCACATTCAGTGGTAAAGTAATATACCCTGGAGTCCAGTCCTATATGCATCTATGTACCTTTGGGGTGAAACTACCAAAATGAGGGAGGTTTCTTTTGTTATTTGAGCAGTTAACGTCTTTTGGAGGTAGTATGATATAACCCAGCTTCCACTGATTATACTATAAAGTGCATCATGAATTTTAGGTGCTGAAGGGATTAGGGATTGTATTGACAAGCCAAAGATCTTTACCTGGAATAACTAAATCACACAATCATATTTGACTGTCTCTTACCCCTTCCCAAAGTTTCTTAATTTGTGAAGAATGTATAGGTAGGCTGTTTTCTTGAAGCATTTTACTTTTTTTAAAGTAATTGGGTATAAGCTGTTTCAAGGTTTTCCATGTTTGGTTTAGAATTATTTCACCAAATTAAGTATAGCTATGTGCTTTGTTTTTTTTAACAAGTCTTTTAAAAAAATCTTGTTTATCATTAATTGTTTTATGATTTTGAAAGGCTTAAAATTATTCCTCTGATGAAGGATGTTTTAACCAGGCTACTCAGGCAAAAGTTTGTAGGATAAAACTGTGATTGGCTAGTTTAGTTTATAGCATTCCTTTTATTCAGATAACTGTAATGAATACAGTTGTAATGGTTCAGAGCAGTATTTCTCAAACTATTTTTGAAGAAGGAACAGTTTTTTAAAAAAATTCCAATCTGTCACAGACCAATATGTGTATATAATGTGCATGACTAACATGCAACTCATACCACAAAAATTTGATAATCCCTAACTGATCTATAATTCTGCTGATCAATAAATCTGTTCAGTGAGTCTGCTGATCACCCACTTGGATGTTGCAACAATATCAAGTTGCTATAAAAGTTTCTAAATGGCCAGGCACAGTGGCTCACGCCTATGATCCCAGCACTTTGGGAGGCCGAGGTGGGAGGTTTGCTTGAGGCCAGAAGTTCAAGACTAGCCTGAGCAACATAATGAGACCCTGTCTCTAAAAAAAAAAATTAAAAATTAGCTGGGCATGATGGTGCACACCTGTAGTCCTAGCAACTTGGGAGGCTGAGGTGGGAGGATTGCTTGAGCCCAGGAGTTTGAGGTTGCAGTGAGCTGTGATCATGCCACTGCATTCAAGCTGGGGTGACAGAGCGAGACCTGGTCTCAGAAAAAGAAAAGCTTCTAAATGCTTCCTTTCAATTTCTATATTTATATTGTCGGGGACTGGTAACAGTTTGTGGATAGTCCTCAGTCCATGTACCACACTGTCAGAAGCACTGGTTTAGGAAGTCTTGCATTTTAGTTTGTTTTGTGTTTTTATTTTAATTCATGTGGTGAAAGCAGTATATATTCTATATTCTTTTTTTGGTTTTTTTTGAGACAGGGTCTCTGTTGCTCAGACTGGAATGCAGTAGCACAATCATAGCTCACTACAACCTTGAACTCTGAGTAGCTAGGACTACGGGTGCGTGCCACCACGCCTGGCTATTTTTATTTTTTGTAGAGAAGGGGTCTTGCTATGTTGCCCAGGCTGGTCTCAAACTCCTGGCCTCAAGTGATCCTTCCACCTTGGTCTCCCAAAGGGTTGGGATTATAGGCGTGAGCCACCGTGCCCAGCCTGTGTTACATATTCTTAAAAGATAACTCACTCTTTCAAATACATTTGGAAATACTTCTAAAATATAACAGTGTAATCTAGTTTAACATCGTAACTTCGCTATTGCTATTTAGAATATTTGGTGTTTTAATTTGGAAATATTCCTAAAGAGTTGAAATCATTATCTCCTGGAATTTTTGAACTTTGGGACATTGTTTCTTGTGTTATTTGAATTTCAGTGAATTTGGCATTTGGATTTTACTAATAGTACTTTTCATTATTCACTTTTATTCACTTAATAATACTTATTGAACACATACAGTGTTCCAGGAACCACTTAGGAATATAGCAGAGAGCAAAATAGACTACATTTTTGATCTTATGAGTTAGGACTTGTATTCTAGTAGGTCAGACTGACATTAAAGAAATACCTAAATGTATAATATATTATGTCAGTTAGTGATAAAGATATGAGGATAAATAAAGTGAAGTAGGGGAAGCATGTGTTGGGACTGAAGAAGGTGATGGTTGAATTAAGATCTGAATGAATTAGAAGAGAGAAAAAAATCAGGGGCAAGAGCTTTGCAGGAGAGGGAACAGGAGATAAAAAGGCCCTAAGAGACAGGTATGTGTGGTGTGTTCAAGAAAATTATAAAGAGGCAGTTTATATGAGTACAATGCAGTTTGTTTGAATGGTGCTTTTAGTTGACTATAACTGTAAGATAGGTATATGAGTAGAGGTGAATGTTGCTCAAGTCTGTTATGGAATCAGCTGTTTTTTGAAAGAGCCACATAAAATCTCCTTGGGGTTGTAGGAGTAGGGAGTTCAGAGCAAGGAGGAGTCAGGTTCCAGTGGCTGCTGGTACCTGAATAGAAGTGTTCTTCCAACTTTTCTGAATCTTTTTCCTACCCATGTTCCTCTGTAATTGTTCGATACAAAAAATTTTGCAAGGTTTTCCTTCTAAATTGACCCAAACGTGACTCTTTTCCTGCTTAATCATTAAAGAACATTTTCCCTACTTAGTTATTAAAGAACATTTTTGTGTCACATTCCTATTACCACTAGAAATCTTGGGATACAGACTTCTTACTTATGAATGGATTGTTGTAAAAATCAATTTGTAACTTAGTTGTTTTAGAACTCAGAATGGAATTTAGAATGGAGAGAAGATAAATGGTGATTAGGTTCTCATTAGACCCATAAAAAACCTGTTTAACACATAAAAATATACTTGAGGTACAGTTCACTCTTAATAGTACTGTAAAACTTAATCACCTTATATGACAATGTTTTTATGAGAAGGTACATTGAAAAATGCAACCCAGACACTAGGAACACAGCATGTTCTAATGCTCCATTGCTTGCCTCAGATGTTTTCAAGTTAGATACATCAAACACTGTCTGTATTTCCCACATTCTATATCATTTTATTCTTTTCCAGGTATGTTTGTAAAGGAGTCAAAAGACCTGGCTCCAGTTCTGACCCCTAGGAGCTGTGTGATTTTGATTATGGTGGATACCCTGTTTGTCTCAATTTCCTTATATGGAAAGTGTGGATAATGATATTCTACCCTACAGTGTTGTGGGAATTGAATGGGTTCATGTGTGTGAAAGTACTTTGCAAGCTGTAAAACACTGTACAGATATTGTTATTTATCTGTATGTCTTTCAAATGCATAATTTCATCTAATCTTGTTGCAATGTATTTCTACCTCCCTTGAATCTGTCTTCATTCAGTTCTGCTTTTATAAGGCAGAAACTCTCTTAATTTTGGATTTTAAACTGGTTATAAAGTCTTTCGAGTATGTTTTGATTAAAATTGATTACATGTTCATACAAACTGTCTTGAATAAATTTTCAAATAAGGTTTCATAATTTTACAAATATTTGTTAAACTCTATCAATTGGTTTAGTGAAAGCTTTCCTGGGGATTTAGAGATGAGGGATGTTATACCACAATACAAGATTATTGATGCTGGTCCACAAAGAAATTTTTTAAAACTCCACCCTGGAGTTAAACATCCCTGAGCGGTCTTTCTTCCAGCCACCTCTAACTCCATTCTTCCAAATACCTACCCTAAAAACTTTTCTTGCTGTCTATGAATGGGGTTATGTTGCCTCCTGCCTCTCTGGTTTCCTATTATCTCCCCATGGACACAGTGGACACCTGTTGCCCTCTAAAGACCACTTTTGAGAGAGGAAAAAATATTCCTTGTGGAAGATTAATTATCAGAAGTTAGATAATTTTTCAATAGGAAAGACTAGTTTGACTTAGTCAATGTTTATTGAAGCATAACTTTTGTTATACCTTTGACTTTAATTATACTCAGTTTATTTTACATGTTTAATTTATTTAAAATCAAAACATCCACTGCAAATTAGTTTTTGTTCATTACAATTATTGATAGTAGAAAATCTGTTTAGTAAATTGACTTTAATCTATTGCCTAATTTAGTGAAGTATAGTTCATTGAAAATATAATAGCCTGATAGTTTCCTTGAAAAGCCAGTACTTTGTGAATCTCTTGACATATTTAATTTTGACAATTGTATATAGGTAATACTCACCTATGAAAGGATCTTATCTTGCCTTTCTGATTTTTTTTTTTTAAACCTGTTATAAAGATACAGTCAGCTCTATTAACTGGATAATATTGGGGATGTGGTGGGAGAGGAAAAGTTTATAGAGACTCCAAATTATGTTTAAAACAAAATTATAGCAATGTTTAGATTATGCAGGGACAATTAACCAATTAACCATGGTTACAATAGAGATCTAGATCTAGGGGCTCTGTAATTATTCAGCCACCCTACACACCAGAAGCTGTCAGATGCTGCCTAACTGTAAGCTCAGGAGGGAGATATTATATATAACAGTAACTACCCAGCATTCCCATTTCAGTTTCTTCAACCCTGTAGCCAATCATTTATATACTGGCATGTGCTTTCCCAGGAAGAAGAGATATTGAAGATGAAACTTCCTACAACTTAGCTATTTTGAGAAGTTAAACAGACATGGTTTTTACCAATCTGGGAAAGCCTTTTATATTTCATATAATAGTGTCATTCAAATACGGTCCAGTTTTGAATTAACATTTTGTCTTTCTTCCAGTTGCTAGAACCTGTCTGTCACCAGCTCTTTGAGTTCTATCGCAGTGGAGAGGAACAGTTGCTTCGATTTACACTGCAGTTTCTCCCAGAACTGATTTGGTGCTACCTTGCAGTCTCAGCCAGCAGAAATGTGCATCGCAGTGGATGCATTGAAGCTCTTCTTCTAGGGGTTTACAATTTGGTTTGTATTTAACGTAGTTAACAAAATGTTTTTTGGCAAAATCAAATATATAAACTTTGCAAGTGTTTTTCATTTTAGTAAAGCTAATATTTATGTTTCATACATCAAATAACTCACAGCTCAGTCTCCCAAATATAACTTTATGGGGGCTGGAGGATATACAGGAATATATATAATTATGTAAATATACCTTTATAAATTGATTGAAAGCTGAAATCAGACCATTTCTATTTTTTTATAGAAGTATCTGAAAATATCAGTGTTGCATTTATAATTTTTTGAACTTAAAGTCCATTGTCTATAAAGTGTCTGTTTCTGACCTTCACAAAAAGTTTAGGAAAAAAGATCTACTCTAATATTCACCAGTCATAGTTCCATAAAATCTGGACTATCGAGTTTACACTATTGATTTAACATATAGTTTGCATTACTAATAGAGTTTGTATATTAATTAGATACTTAAGGTTTGTACGTTTTAAAACGGAAAAGAAATATGAGGTCATTTTCTTGATATATTTCATATTTAAATCATTAATTGATTTAGAAAATGTAACTTGTTACATGAGGAAGATCAATTATTATTGACACTGTATCTGTATCTCAGCCATTCTGAAAACTATGGTACTTATGTTTTAAAAGTGGAAGGATGTATGTTTTAACTATTGGTGTTTATGAATAATTGATAATGGATTATCATGATTTAAGATTTTAATTGACTAAAATTTCTTTGTACTCAGGTCTTTTTTTAAAAAATCTACACTAACAATTTAAACTTAGCTTTTAGATTTATGTGTAAAAAATAAATATTTTAAGACATTTTCTTTCTCTTTTGTAGGAAATAGTTGACAAACAGGGACATAGCAAAGTATTGAGTTTTACGATTCCCTCTTTATCCAAACCGTCTGTATATCATGAAGTAAGTGACATTTTATCAAAGTAAGTTTATTGGCCCTAAGCTTTGATATTGCCATAAATTATGGTCTAGTTATTGAGGCAAAAAAATCGATTAATTTATTAGTACCTTAAAAAGTATAAAACACCATACAAAGTATTTACTATTCTCAAAGTGAGATGAGAAATCAAAATCATTAAAGTTTGAAATCTGATAGTAAGAGATCTATTGAAAGCATTCTTTGTGAAATATTTTTCTGTCTTCCTATGGATAAGACTAACTTTTTTTGTGTATATGTAGCAATTGTGTATTTCCATGGTAGAATTTTTTGAAATTAAACTTTTTTATTTCTCATTTGTGTTTTGTTTTTTAATTATTTATTAAATCCTTGAGCAGAAAATTTGGTAGGCAGTCTGAATATTTTAAAGATATGTGATGTTCATGATAGCCATTCTTAGTGGTGTATATATTCTAAATAACACATTTTCAACAGGATAGCTTTTTTTTTCCTTTATTCAAATGTCTTTTCTCTAGCCTTCCAGCATTGGGTCCATGGCTCTGACTGAGAGTGCACTATCCCAGCATGGTTTATCAAAAGTTGTGTACAGTGGACCTCATCCTCAAAGGGAGATGCTGACAGCACAGAATAGGTATACTGTGGAGACGTAATTTCTTATCTTACTACATTGATTTTTTAAAAAAATTATTTCAGTAGATTTATAAATAATGTTTAATGAGTTATGTGTAACAATTTATTTGAATATTGAGTCATTTTATGCAAGAGAAAAACACATCTAGATTTGTCACTGTACTTTGCCTCAGATGTCATCTGGAACATTGAATTTTTAAGATTGGTTTCATATGACTGTTACTTGGATAGTCTCTTTTTTTTCCATTATTGGTGTGCATATATTATACAGGTCTGTTCTGTAATATAATATCTCTCCCCTGTGACTGCCCTCTTCCCTATTATAGTTGACTTCTTAGAATTCTAAAGATATGTTAATATTCTTTTGGTTTGTCTTTAGGTTTGAAGTGTTGACATTCCTTTTGTTGTGTTACAATGCTGCCTTAACCTACATGCCCAGTGTTTCTCTTCAATCACTGTGTCAGATTTGTTCAAGGTAAATTAAAATTCAAGCATCTCGAATATTGAAATATATGAACCTAGGATCACTAGTTTGTTGTATACCTAAGTTATTTTTGTTTTGTGTAATCGTTTCTTTAAACGATTAGGTAAGTTAATAATATAAAGCTTGGCCTACTCTGCACATACACGGTTCTCTATAAATGATAGTCACAAGAAACATGATAAAGAATGTAAAGGTAGGCTGGGCACGGTGGCTCAGGCCTGTAATCCTAGCACTTTGGGTGGCCGAAGCAGGAGCAGCACTTGAGGCCAGGAGTTCAAGACCAGCCTGAGCAACATAGTGAGACCCCATCTCTACAAAAAAAAAAAATTAGCCAGACGTGGTGGCTCATGTCTGTAGTTCCAGCTACTTGGGAGGCTGAGGCGGGAGGATCACTTGAGCCCAGGAGTTTGAGGTTGTAGTGAGCTATGATGATGCCACTGCACTCTGGCCTGGGCAATAAAGTGAGACCCTGTGTCAAAAAAAAAAAAAAAAAAAGAATCTAAAGCTGAATTACATTTAAATGGAATATTTAACCAGAAATGGATTATACCATATATCTGAAAGGATAGAGCTATTATGATCTTTCAATTTTTGGCATGTGGTGGCTTCTTTTTGTTTGCTTTTATTCATTTATTTTTACTGTGCTCTAATTTGGTACTAGGGAATAGGTAAGAGATACTGATTTTTAAACTTTCCTTGTTCAAAATTGAGCCAAAGGCTTGGTTAAATCAATTATCATATCTTTGGGTATACTGTGCAAACATTAAAAAATCCTTATTTAAAAGAGTATTTAATGATAGTATGTTTGTAACATTGGTTGAATATGACCAGAATATTGATAATGGTTATCTCTAATTGGTAGAATTAGGGTTTATTTTAATTTTTCTCCTGTATGAATTTTTGGTACTTCTCTAAATTTTCTGTAATGTGCATGTTACCTTTTTTTAAAAAACAAAACAAAGCAAAGCAAAAATGACAGAGATTATTGCCTTTGACAATTCAAGTAAATAAGGGAAATTGTAGAATTAAGAAACTTGTAGAATAATTTGTATTAGGGGAACTTATTTAGAAAATGCAACTTAGCCAGAAGGAGGGTCCATTGAGCAATACTTAGAAATCTGTCAATCAAAACAAAAAAGCAGAACTTGACACTGAATAGGATAGAAAGCCAGGTTGGACCAGCAGGAGAAGGTAGTTAACAAGACAAAGGGCTTGTTAAAGAAGATAGAGAGGTGGAGTCTTTCAGATGATTCCTGAACTAGAGCATAATTACATTTCCTAACCTTGAAAGATGGCACCAATGTGCCATCTCTCTCACTTATTATGTCTTTCTAATATGTTTCTCGGTTTAAATTGTTTAACGGCAGAGGTGTCCAGACTTGAATTTCACAGATCTATAGCATTTCAAAAAAGGTGGAACAGCTGGATTATCTGCATAGTGTTGCCAACTTTTCATTTTGCCAAGTAATTATATTATAAATACCTATCATCAACATTATTTAACAAAAGGGAGTCTATTTTAACATCAAGAAGGGGAAAGGGTGGAAGAGGAGGCCAGTAATTTATAAATTAAAAATCTTTAGCTTTCCTTTCTTCTCATTTCACTATGATCTAGTGAAAACTTTTGTTGTAGACAAAAACAGGTATACAGACCAATACTTCAAAAGTACTGGTTTAAGGAGTAACTTGATGCAGCAATTTTTACCCATAGAACTTAAAATGTACTACAAAGTCCAGGTCCTACTCTGAAGCAATGTCTTAGATGGTAGGACCCAGGAATGCATAAATATGTATGTATAAATGAATGCATGTATTTATATTTTTATGTATTATATATATAAAAATGTATTTTTGAAATTCCACAGATGTTCTAATACAATGCCCTAATAAGAACCACCTTTGATGTTTCCTTAAAAAGTTAGGAAAGAGCATGTATCACTGGTTTTTGCTCTGTGTAACCCTAATGTACTGCATTCTAATATAATTACTTTCATATTATGGGTAGGAAATTGCTAATATACCAATTTTACCTAACCAGGGAACTGAATAATCTTTCAACAAAGAACACAAGTAAAAGCTGATTTTAAAAACAAAGAGAAATGTAGATTATTTAAAAACTAGCTGTAGGAAGTTGGCCAAGGAAGATTTTAGTAGAAATATATTAGATTAATCTATGCCACAAGAGAAATTAATTCCATATAAATGTCTATCAGCTATAAGAAAATGAGGGTGGGGAAGAGTTCTAAGTAATTCAAAGGCTTAAGCTGTTTAAGTAATGCTAACTCTTAAACCACAAAATGTTATATAAGAGGAACTCCATTGAATTTGTCATTCCTGTCTTTTTTAGTTGTTTAGGTTTTTTATTTTTATTTTAGATTCCCTATTACTGTATTTTCAATGGTAAAACCCAGTTATTAATTTCTCTTAACTCCTGGCTTCCTTAATCATTTATCAAATATTCTAATTAAGAGGTTTTGTGTATTTTAAAGATGAGTAGAAAAGAATTAGAAAACACTCCTATCTAATCAAGTTAAGTAAGCCTAGTTCATATCTGTGGAATCTATGGAAAGAAAATTGGTTACAGAGCTGTGGTGATAAGTAAGTTATAAAAGGTTATGATAGTTAAAGTACAAGAGCTTCTTGATGATCTTAGTACTAGTGCCGGTTTTCCTGGAGTTGAAAGTGATCACACTGTTTTACGGCTAATCCAATCCTTTTGGCCATGTGACAGTTGTGTTAGATTGCTGCTCAATTTGGTTGATGATTATACCAAAATGATTGACTGGTCACCTAGGAGGAACGAAAAATAAATACAACCAGAAAAATTTCATGGAATATATGCGCTAGATTCAGTGACAAATGTGTCCCATTCTTTAATCTTCTGATTGTAATGAGTTGTAGAAATAATTAAAACAATATTGAACACTTTCTACCCTCCATCCACACACATACACATGCATATCCATTCTACTGAATAAAAATCTGCTCCGTTACTATATGCTTCACTTACCTAATTCAGACTGACGGCCAGCTTGATAGCCCATGTTTTTTTCCTACGTGATGTGTGTGGCCTGCTTAAAGAAGAGATCTGAAAGTAGGCAAGAGCTAGACTGAATAAGTTATAGTTGACCAGTTTTTATTGTTTGCTAATACTAAACATTATATATGACACTATTAAAAGAAATATACTCACCAATGCTACAAATAAGTTTTGCAAGTATATACCAGAGTCTGTAACTTTGAGGGAATGATTTCTTTCTTTTTTTACTGTTGGACATCTCTATTAATACAAAGTTGTTTAGCACATGGCTTATCTTGCCTTTTGATGTGAAATAGAAGTATTAAAGATGAAACTGTACTAAGCTGTTAAGTTGAATTCTCTCCCATAAGGGATGCCTGTGATTTTGTTCAACTGGTGAGTCATCTAGCTGACTGACTTAGATATGGATAGCTATGAATTCCTGATCAGTGTATTTGTTCCTGTCTACCTATAGTGAAACCCTGCCCCCTGCCTCAATTCCAGATCAATCTTCCTGACCACCTGAACAGATTTCTTCTTACTTTCTGTCCATTAAAGGCACCTTTGTGCAAGTAAGCCATTTTGTGTATTAATTCTCCTGACTAATGGAATTATTTATATAAATATAAAGCACTTATCACAGTGTTAGCCACTTTGTTGTCATCCAGTAAATGACAGCTATCGTATTATTGTATGCCAATAATGAGCATACGCATTCACTATGGATGCACAGCATTCCTTTCTTTTTTTCCTTACCTGTTTGCTATTACCAACAGTTCTAGAGCATATCTGATATTAGGCCATTCCTTGTTGGAAGAACCTATGGTTGATTTTTTCATTGCATGTTATTTTATTTGGAAACTTCTTTATACCTATCTAAATTTTGTCCATCCTTCACAACCCATTAAGGTAACCTTTTTTCTAACTACTTGAGCATGATTGTTGTGTGTGGTCTTCACTTGAGGAAAGTGACTGGAGATGCAGCTTTTATTAAGATCTTAATTTCAAAGAGCAGAAGAAGGAAGACAGAAAAGTGCTCATTACTGTTTAAGCAATTCTTCCATTTTTTCTTTTCTCCCTTACTCCCCCTTTTTCTACTCCTCTTGCCTTTTCCCTATTCCTCTCCCCATTTTTTTAAAAAGCAGAGTAGAAAAGAAAGAAGTTTGAAATTGGTTAGTTTCATTTCATAATCCATATGGCTATGAAGTACAAGTGGACCAAGTTTTAAATATTTCTTAAATTAAGAATTAGAAAACAATTGTTTCCCTTTTTTAAGGCAAGTTTCTACTTGCTGGTCTGATGATTTGAAGATCTGATAATAGTAGTTAACCTTTCTCTTCTATTATACTTTAGGTTCTGGTTTATTCATGAATAAATAAACTCAATGGAATAGGCCTTCTAATTATTTTATAGTTTGTAATGCAGAATACATTAACAGCAATCTCAAACATTTAATTTCATTCTAAGAATAAGATAAATGTCTCAACAGAGAATGAGAATCACAGCAAGAGTTTTCCTCACTTACAAATTTATACTAAGAACTTACAGAAATGTATTGACAAAGTACACCTTGCAAAAGCAATTTTATTTTAATATGGCTTAAGAATTTTGTAGGTATCTATGTGTGAGTAAACTTAATACAGAAGTAGAGGTTATGGCACTCAGCTGCTCTTTTGTAAGGTCAGATCCTTATGTTTTGGACTTGGAGAGGGAAATCAGAGCCCTGGTGAACAGAGGAGTCAGGCATTCGTGTGGCATGTAGCTTTATTGCTTGTTTTTGTTTCATTTTGTTTTGCATTTTATTAAAATTCAGTGAAGGGTATATGAGAGAACATATCCTTGAATAGAGAGATCAGAAAACTGAAGAGTAAATCAGAGAATTCTTAAGTACTAAAAGAAAGGAATGGAGAAGAGATACCATTATCAGTTAATAATGCCACTGGACTATTTTTGATCTTCTCTCGGATGTTATATCCTGGGAGAGGCCTTCTGTCACCCTCTTTTCTAAAGTAGCACCTTCTCACCCAGTTTATTTTCTTATAGCACTTGTAACACTGTAATTACCTTGTTTGATCATTTGGTATAGTCTGTCAACTGCTGGAGACTTCATGAGGTCAGGAACTTTGACTGTATTATTTACTGCTATATCCTGAGAGCTTAGAAAAATGCGTGGCATATGGTAGAACCTTAATAACTGTTTGTTGAATGGATGAATGATAGATGAGCTCTTCTGCTTCAGATTTGTGATTTGATAAGTAGAATTAGGATTAAAGGAAATAATTAGTTTTTACTTTTAAAAAATCTTTCATTCATAAATATAAAATCACCCCTTTTAGTTTTATCAGTTGTAAAAAACTAACCCTTTGCATTTCTGAATAAAGGTTTAATTTCAACCTCTGATAGATGGCTGCTTATTTTCTTACGAATAGCTAGTAGAGAAAATGAGAGGACCTGAAATCTTGTTTTCTTTGTAAATCTTTCAAGTGTGTTGGTATTTGAGAAATTTGCCTCTGTAGTTCTTACATAAAGTAAATTAAGAAGTTGAGTGACAATCCTAGAGCTGTGGCAAAGTTTTTTTTTTTTTTAAGTTGTGTAATAACAGCAATAACTTATCTTTCTGACTGTATTCTCTTTCCTGACTCTGTACTACTTCTTCTTGATTTCTAAAACTGTATATCCAATCCAGGAACCATCAAGATGTCCCATAGATACCTTGTAAGATTTAGAACTCTTGAAACATGGAAAACATCCAGCAAAGGGTCATGCCAGCCTGAGGCTTCTACATACCCTTCTGGGGCCATGTTGGGTAGTATTATTGGAAGAGTACTACATCAGGTTAAATATTGATTTGGTTGTTTTGACAGAGATAAATAATGATAATTTAAAGTTGACATGTATTTCTCTCTCAAGTAAAAGTCCTAGCTGGTTAGATGGTCTTGGGGGTAGATTGGCTATGTTTCTAATGTGTTCAGGCTCCTTCTATGTTGAGATTCTACATTCCCTAGGGTATTAACATTGTCAGTATGGTTGCTGATCACTGCTATCATATCTGCCTTCTATCCGGCAAGCCGGGAGAAAGAGAATGGAAGGCATGCAGCTGTTTTTTAAGGGCACAACCTAGAAGTTTCACCACTTTGGTTAACATACCATTGTCCAGAACTTAGTCCCATCGTCACTCTTAGATGTAAGGAAGGCTAGAAAATAGAGTCTCTAGCAGGGTGGCCATTGTTCCTAACTAAAATTGGTTGGGGAGGTGGGTAGTGTGCCTTATATATATGATTAAAAATAGATATTGGGGTAGTAATAGTTTTATTGGCAGCCTTACTATCATCATGTGATTATTATTGATTGTATAGGGAAAGACTAGTTCCTAAAGTAAGAGGGATGGCAGTGCTTTTAATGGAAGATGGGCCGGGGGGGCATGGCAGACAAAATTGGTGTTATACCATATACCTAAAAATCAACATATCTGAAATTTAGCATCTTCCAAAACAGTATGTTCTATTTGTCCTAATTCAGTTAATGACAATTCTGTTCAGCCAGCTACCCAAACTTAATGTGGGAATAATTATCCACTCCTCTTATTTCATCAGTCTCACCCTCTTTGTATTTCCTATTCTTCCTCCTTCTCCCCACCATTACTTCTTTGGGTTGGTCCCCCTTCATCTCACTCCTGGGAAATTTTGACCACACCCCACACTCCTCCAGTCTCAATGAACTCTTCCAGTGTAGCCAGAGTGTATTATCGAAAGACCAATCTGATCATGTTACTTCCTTGCTTAAAACAAACCAAAACAAAAACCTTTAGTTGTTTTCCAGCATCTATGTAATAAACCTAGCAGGTTATAAGATACTCCATGGTAGGATTCCATGATCTGATGAGCTTCTCTGTTGTTTCCTAGTGTCCTGGCATTCCATCCTATTAAAATTTTCCCAGTCTCCTTGATGCCATGCTGCTTTGTCCCTCCTCTGCCTTTGCCTTTTCCTGTGATTTCCACTTGGAAAAATACTGCTTTTTCATCAAGACTCAGTTCAAAGCAAATTTCTTCTGAGAAGTCCTCTCTGACCCTCCAGTTCTTCCACCTAAGTTTACCATGCTTTCTTTTGCCACCTCTGGAACTTGCTCATTGAAATGTATGCTTACTGCACAGTCTCCATGATTAGATTGTGAATCCCCTTGGGAACTAGTGTCTGACACAAGATTGGTCTTTAATAAGCATTTACTGAATGAATAAATGAATTCATTGAAAATCTTGTCTTTCATACATTAGTTTTCTATATTTACCACCATCCCTATCATAAAAGTGTAAGGTATAAGAAAGGAAAATTCTCTGTTTGCTTTTTTAGATAATAAGAGTAAGAGGAGTCTCTATTCTAGTTTGGACATAAATTTTTATAATTTCAAACAAAATTTGACTTGGTTTTATTGCACATGCAGCAAAATTTTCTCAGTTTCTCTGCTTACTTTTTACTCTTGGTTCTAAAGAGTTCTGAGATCCTTTCAATGTCAAATGAGTTTATATTTATTCTTAAAGTTGCTTTGAATTAATGATATTCTCAGGGGGATATTTTTGAGATGACCTTGGGCATTTTTAAGTGAAGGCTTAGATTCATTGAGTAGAGGAAGTTCTAAGTTCCAGGTAAGTGAGTGCACTGGGAGAGTGGGTAAATAATTCCAGCCTGTTGGAAGTGCTCTATTAAGTGAAGGTTGTATTTTATCAACCACAGCATATTATGAAAAAGTAGCTATTTTCTAATAAATTTATTTATTAAAAATAGAAAGTTATGGTTTGTTTTAGAAACAGTACATGTTGATCATAGAAAATTCAGAAAATATATATTAAATATAAAGAAGAAAATAGGTCTATTATTCCACAGAGATAACGATGACTCTGTATATGTTCTTTTTGAAGTGACACACACCATATGCCTATTTCTTTATTACACAATGATATTATGCTGCATGTTGTTTCGTACAGTATTTTTCCCTGTCATTTGGATAGACTTTCAAAACATCATGTTTAATTTCTTCACAGTATTCTCTGAATGATTTATATAACTGGCCTCCTGTATTGGACTTTTACGTGGCTTCCTTTTTACTATAATAAATACTCCTTAACTTTAGTACTCCTTAAATATTCCTTACTATATAATAAATACTTCTTTACATTTCAATTTTGTTTATGGTAGCTTCTTTTAAAAAATTTAGTAAAATCTCTTGCGCTTTATAGTTCTACCTTTGGTGTCATGATTAGGCAGCATGTAGAGAATACATAACTATTTGCTTGTGTTTTATTACTTTTATGGTTTGTAAACATTAAGAATTTTATTCTATCTGAAGTTTATTATGGTGCACTGTTGAGATTGGAATCTACTTTATAGCACTTTTTTGGATCCTGCAGTTTGTGTCAAGAACTCTGTCAAGAATTGAGGATCATACCACAGATCTATTTATGACAACTAGTGCCAAGTTCTATGTGTAATAGGTTTTGTGGTAGCCAAAAATTATTAATAATTGAATTGACCAAAATTAGCAAACCAACCAGTGAATGAATTTGGTTCACTTACTACATATCGACATACTTCTAGCTTTATAAATTTTTTTCCAGTGTAACTTACTCAGGAAAATGTTATAGACAAATGTTCCGTTTGTTTCATAGATATTAGGTTTCTTATGAAATGTACCTAGTACATTGTTGGCTTATAAATGTTAAAAAATAAATTGCCTAAATTTTTACTAATTTTACAAATATATTTATTTTGGTCTTTCTAGAATCTGTGTTTGTGGATATCCTCGACAACATGTAAGAAAATACAAAGGTATAAGTAGCAGGATACCAGTTTCTTCAGGATTCATGGTGCAAATGTTAACAGGGATTTATTTTGCCTTGTAAGTTTCTCTCATATACAAAGTAAACCTTTGATTTCTTTGGAAAATTATAGTCTGTTAATCTATTGTCACTATATTATAATCTTGATACATAAAAAATCAGCATTTTTTTGTGAAAGAATATAAATCAAGATCTTGATAATAGTTTTATTATTTAAAACGTATCTTTTAAAGTTCTGAAGAATTTGTAACCAACTAAAACACTTCATCATCTTTCTTTAATTCAAGGACAGAATGAAAATTAGCAACACTTAAATGTACTCCCTTTCTTTATTACTTTTTTGGCTATAATTTCCAAATAGATTTTTTTCTCCAATAAATATCTTTTTCCATTTCTGGAAACTTTAGCTCTTAAAAAAACATTTTAGAGCCTCTTTAATCAAAACTAGTTCATTATTAACTTACTGTTAATTTCTCATATTAGTGCTCAGTCTTACCTAATGACTTAGGTAGTAGTATTTTTTCTTTGGACCCTATCTTTTACTTAGTAATTCTCTTATTACACATGTCTTACTGTACTTTGCATTATATTTACTTGATACTTTAATTTTTCCTGGTAGATTATAAGCTTCTTGCCTAAAGGCAGAAATTATGGTCTGTGGGCCAAATCTGACCTGCTGCCTATTTTTATAAAGTTTTATTGAAACACAGTCATGCTCACTTGTTTATGTATTGTCTATGGTTGCTTTTGTGCTGCAATGGCAGAGTTGAATAGTTGTGGTAGACACTGTAAGGTCCACAAGCCTAAAATACTTGTCTGACCCTTTAAGAAAAATTTTTCTGACCCCTATGTTAGCCCCATTAATATTGTCCCGCAGTTCTTGGATGCTCTGATCTGTTTTATCTTACCTTTTTTTCCTTTGTGCTTCAGTTTGAGTGATTTCTGTTGATCTATTCTATCTTCAGGTTTACTGATTTTTTTCCCTTGACTAGGTCAAGTCTACTAATGAGGCCACTGAAAGCGTTCTTTATCTCTGTTACCATGTTTTATTTCTGGCCTTTTCATTTGATTCTCTTGTAGTTCCCATCTTGCTGCTGAAATCTCCATCTGTTCATGGATGTTGTCCATCTTTTCCACTAGTCTTTAGTATATTAATTATAGTTATTTTAGTTTCCCTGATAACTTCAACATCTGGGTCATCTCTGAATTCAGTTCTGTTGATTGTTCTATTTCTTTTTTCTTGCTTTTTGTTTGCTTTGCAATTTTTGATTGTTTATGATTTTGTTCAGGGGTAGGATAGTAGAGACTGAGGTAAATATTTATGACAGGAAATAGGCAGGCCTCTTTCCTTCTAGGCAGCTAGTGGAGTTATTATAGGCAGGAGTGAGCTGGGGTTGGGTTTTGTTATTGCTGTGCTTACCTTCAGGGCACCACCTACTTCAAATCGTTCCAGTGCCACTTGGTACATAGGGTAGGAGCTGGCTTGCTGGAGGGTTTTTCTTAATATTCCTGCTTCATCCTTAGCTTTCTCTGGTCCTCTGCCCTGTTTCCAGTTTTTCTTGTGAATGTGGAGAAGAGCCTGTGAATGAGTACGAGCTCCCCTTGTATTGTGCTCCAGAGATTCTATACTCTCATGCTAGCCCATAAGCTAGCTTTTAGCAATTTGGTTTTTAGGAATTTGTTAAAAAATTTAGCTGAATTCTTCTTACCCACCTGTATTGTGGTCCACCTCTCCTTAGAGGCACCTGTTCACCCTTAGAGTTCAGGCCACTTGGATGCCCTGTAACCTCAGCTCTTTGACGGATTCATGAGAAGTTATGATTTTGAAGATTACCTGGCTTTGTCTTATTTTTAGGGAGCAATGCTCTTTCCAGTTTTTTAGGCCTCACTTATAAACTCTTGATGTAATTCACACCTCTTTATTTTGTTGGTAGGTGACCAAGCCATTATATCTGTATTCATTTTTGTAATTTAGCTGATTTTTAGGACTGGCTTGACATATCTTTGAAAATTCACATACACAAACACACACATACTTTTCCACTCATCTCTTTGCTATTTGCAACATACATCATGTACACTTCTAAATGACTGTCAAATGTAAAGAAATAACTACTCAGGATATTGCAAGCCACAGTAGTTGTAGATTCTCATTAAAAACTGTGGGAGTTACAGAGTAATTTGACCATGAAGTGTTCTGAACATTATTTTAAGGTATATAATTTATTATTCTCTGATGTGCTTTGAAAGGGTAAAATGCTTTGAAATTGCCTTAGCTTTTTTGATTTCTGTTCTATAAATAGTCATATTCTTGAGAGAAGAAATGTACATCTATAAAATTTTCTTTGCTATTAATAGGCTTTTAGATATAATTGAAAGGAATTCAAAGATTTAAAAGTACATTTTTAAGAGGAGTAGAATGTTAAGCACTGTGCTAATATGATCTGTTATTTTCCTCAGTAAAGATACATAGTTTCTGCTTGTATTTTGTTCAATTCTAATTTTATAGTTACAATGGAGAATGGGATCTAGCTCAAAAAGCATTGGATGATATTATATACAGAGCCCAGCTAGAATTATATCCAGAGCCATTGCTGGTAAGTACCTTACTTATTTATGTAAATTTTATAATTTAAGATTTCTCAACTTAGAATTATAAATTGAGAAGTAGCCATTCATGGTTCATTAATATGTCATTAATACTCAGTGATTCATGGAAAATTTTACTATTTAAAAAGGTATACATAAAAATTTGAAAATTTTGTTAGACTAACTTCCTACATATCTGGTAGTCTTTTTAACTTATAAGAATGTGCTCCTTAACATACTTTGGCTGCACTTATTAATTAGCATTTGGAAATATAATATAATATTTTGAAAATTTTAACTTCATTACTTACATATTTTTTTAACCATGAATTTCCTTCTGAGCTCTCACTTCTTATTCTAAAGGATTTATGTATCATCTTATGAAATACCTTGGAAAGAGGATGTTAGCATTTAGCATCATGTTTTATCTAAGGGTAAAAGAATACATCTGTTAATGTCAATCTTAAACTATATTTTTCCTTCTTAGGTTGCTAATGCAATAAAGGCTTCATTGCCTCATGGTGCCATGAAATCTAGTAAGGAAGGTACAAGGTGTATTCAAGTTGAAATCACACCAACTTCCTCTAGAATATCAAGAAATGCAGTAACCAGCATGTCAATAAGAGGTCATAGGTGGAAAAGACATGGTAAGAAATATATAATTCTTCAAGTTAGAGTATTGTTGATTCTTTCACATTTTTCTCTGTACTTTTGGTGCTGTAACTTCAAACGTTAGTAAATAGGTACCATAGTTGTCTGGAAGAAAGAGCTGTGGTGTCATCCTTAACTCCTAACTCGTTATCCAGGAGCAATAGGCAGCAAGAAAAATGGAGCCCCTTATGTTACACATATCAATGAAAATTTATTTGAGAGTTGTATTGGCTTTTAAATTTTATTTCAGTTGAGTGGGAGAGTAAGGAAAATGCATTTTAAAATTATTCATACATTTTGGGTTTCAATTCGTAAGTATTTGCAAATATTCTTTAATTAATGTTTCTGATTTCTCAATTAACTCTTTAGAAAGTAACTTGCGTATTGAAGTAGAACAACTAATAGGGACTTTAAACATTTTGCCTGGATTTTCTGGTAAAGAATGCCATCGTATTGATGAAAGACTTGGCATTTCTGTTTTCTTGAAATTATTTTTCTTTCCAGATTTTCTTGTGTGTTAATATTTCTTCTTGTCTACTTAATTTTATTATTTTAAAATTTTACTGGAAGTTAATTTCATTCACTGTGGCTTTTTCAATGCTTTCCAATTTCCCTTCCTTCTCTTTTAATTTATTATACTTTATTTAATTTCTTATACTTTTTATAATTTCCCTCCTATCTAGAAGTTATTGCAGTAACACGAATCAGTGTAAGAAAGGGATTACTGTCACCTTCCTCAGAAGGTAACCATTGGATGGCAAGTACAAAGCCACTTCTTTACCCCAACAAACATGTATATTAGGGGTAAAACAAAATCCATTCTCTGTTTTCTTCTTCCTATGAACAGAGATGAAAATGGTAGTTCCTTTTGGTATATTTAGTTCCAGTTTTCTCATGATGTCTATAGAGAAAATGGGAAAGGAGAAGAATGAGGTTATTTATGGTGAAATAGAAAGTTAATGATGAGAACAGTTGCCATTGTTTTCACTCAAGAGAATCTAGAGATTGTATGTCAAAAAAGAATAACAATAAAATTATGGAGTTTACCCAGTGATCATTGTTGATCTTTTTCTTTTTTAAAGTTAGTGTAACAATTCTTGAAAGTCCAATAGGAAGGCATAAAAGAGGTTGTGGTGTTTGTCAATAGCAAGGCAAATTATGCTACTATTTAAAACATACGAAGTCTAAACATACTTCAGTTTCTTCCATGAAAATTGTGCTACTGAACAGGGCTAGATTACAGGTAGAAAGTCGTTTAACTAGATGTGGTGGGTGCCCTAAGATCAGTTTAGTTTAGTTTTTTTTTTTGAGAGCCAGTTTTCAGAATCAAAATCAGTTTTTCTGTTTTGGTATTAATGTGTGAAAATTGGCACAGAGGCAGTGAACCAGATCCTATTGGTCACTGTGGCCATAATTGCTCCCAACTACCGCTACAGGAAGTGCAAGAATGAATTTTCGTTTCTTTTCCACTTTCCCTTCTTCCTATTTAGGTAGATACATTGGGAATTAGGGGGAAAAATGTAGGTCCTATGGTTAAAAATGTGAAATGTGATGCTCCCTTGTATTTGTGCATATGCGTGTATGAGAGGGTATATGTGCGTGTCCAGTCATGCATTTAACAGAAGGAGATATGTACCCTGCAATAAAATGGAAGTAATTTTTCCAGAAATATTTGTAGGAAAAATTTACTAAAACAAGAGAAAGACTGCTTGAATATATTGTATCTGTTAGATTCTTACATATCTTCCAGGTTCCAACTTGGCTGCCATTTGAGGGGTTGGCACTGTGTCTTAGGGCAGCAGCCTCATTAAAGTAGCCTTCTTATCACCCCCTTCACAACTCTAACACTTGTGCAAATCCTGTTTATGATAACAAAAAAATCACACATGAGGATATATAAAAGAATGAACTATGGAAAGCAAGTCACATGCATGGAGCAGATACAGAATACAGTATAGGTTTGCTTGTCACTCTTCCGTAGCTTGAATTCCCTTTATCCAGTCGACTGTAAAACATTCCTAGTCTAAAGTCCTTCTTAGTTGCTTCTACAGGTAGGTTGCATTCTCCCTTTTTAGGGTAGTCTTGACTTTCCTTTCTAGAGTAGTCATTTCATTGAGTTACCACGTTCTGCTGAATTAAAAATGTTTCCATTTTCCATCCTCATGGTCCTGCTTCCTACTTGAACACTTTATTGTCCTAGGCTCTCTAGCCAGCACTGGCTTCTTGTGGGGAAAATAGGTATCTTTGCTATAGTTCTTAAATATATAGACAGTTCTCAAGTTATAAATAGGTTTTTAAATTTAATTTTATTTGTATAAAAACTATATATATAGTATTTATATATAAATTATTAATATAACAAAATTTAATTTGATTATGCGTTTCTTTAGAAACAATGTTAATGGGCCTTTAGATTCCAGGGTGACCCACAACAGCCTTTTTATCCCATAATGTTTCTGAAGCATAGTACTGTAGAATGGAAGTTCTGTTTATGGCTATGTGAAAGCACACTTAAAGTTTCTATTTTTGGTGGAACTCAAAATGTGTTTCTCATTCCACCCATATCTCCACCATTCCCTCACCACATCAACCCTCACAGGAGGAGGGATTTCTTCCCAAACCCTTAACTATGTCTGTCCTACCGTGGAAACAAGGCATATGCCTCCCTAAGCCAGTGGTGATGAAGGTTGGCAGAGGAGACAGGACAAGAAATATGAACTTTAAGGAATATTCTTTTTCTCTTTTCTCTCTCTCTCTTTGCGTCTTTCTTTGTTTTCCCAGTTGTGGGAAAGAAGAAAACAATTGGCCTTCTTTTCTGTTGGGTCTATTCCCTTCTTCTTTTCTTTTTCTTTTATTTATTTGTCTTCATGTATTGCCTCTCTTCTTTTTTTCTCTTCTTTCTGTCTTATCCGGGTAGAAGAAGGAAAAGAGTAAGTAAAGTTCTCTCATGGAAGCAGCCAAGCAGAACTTTCTTTATTTGCTTTTTTTCTTTCCATCTCCCTTTATCATTAAGGATTGTATATAATTAAGCCACATGAATGTATTGGTGTGTTTGCATATCCGAGTCACCGAAAATGATTACACAGTAAACAAATATATTAAACTGAAGCAATTAATGACATTTATTCTTTTCTATTATTAATAACAGAGAAATCTTGTACGTTTATTGCCAAAACTCATGTTAGTGTTTTTTAAATTAACTTTAAACAGTTTTAATTACTTACATTTTAAAATATTTTTTGAGCTATTCTAGAATTTCAGGATTCTCTAAAGCTTCATGGATCTGCCATTTTTTACTTAATGTTAAGAATTATCCACAGCTTATATTTTAATGGAAAGTGTCCTAATAGAAGGTAAAAAATTACTTTATCCTTAACATTTTCACCCATTTAAGAACACGCATCCCTTGCCTTGGTCTTGTTGTTGAATAACAACTCATATTTCTAGAATTATATTTTCACCAGTTCTGTGATTTGCTTGGCCCTGTATTTTTTTTTCAATTAATAAACTTTATTTTTTAGAGCCATTTTAAGTTCACAGAAAAATTGAGTGGAAAGCACAGAGAGTTCTCAAATATTCCCTAACCCCACACACATAGCCTCCCCCACTACCAACATCCTGCACCAGAATGGTACATTTGTAAAGCCCTGTAATTTAAATTTTGGCCAAGAGTGCATCCTCATAGCAACTAAATAGGATGATTTTTAAAGAAAGCTTTGTTTCAACTGAGGTATTATTTTGGAGACATCTGTTTGATAAGTAATAGCATGTTTGCTGATTTGCCCCATTTTTCACTTGATTATATTATTTTATTTTATTTTTGAGACAGGGTCTTGCTCTATTGCTCAGAGGTGGAGTGCAGTGGCACAATCATAGCTCATTACAACAACTCCTGGGCTCAAATGATCCTCCTGCCTCAGCCTCCCAAGTAGCTGGGACTATGGGTGCACACCACTATACCCAGCTAATTTTTAAACTTTTTGTAGAGACAGTGTCTAGCTATGTTGCCCAGGCTGGTCACTTGATTATTTTAATATTTTACTGACATGGCTTAACTTCATGTTGTGTTTTTAAAACTTTTTAAACTTGGTGTTTAAATCTTTGAGAAAATTTTAATGCCTTTGTAATTCCATGTCAATACATATGTTTGGAAAATAAAATCACAATGTAGAATTACTGCTTTTGACTTTTAAGGATCATAATTTCAGAATTAATAGTTTTATGTATTGCTAATTATTTTACACATATTGTGTTTCATTTAGTCTGTAGATGGAGAATAATTCAAGGCAAAGGTGTATTTTGCAAACTTAGATTTTAAGCCACCAACAAATTGAGGGCTATCTAGGAGTCATAATTTGAAAGTAAAATACAATTAGAGGATGATAATAATAGAATAAACTTTAAAAAGCATTAAATAAGGTTAGAGAAGAATGAAAAAATTGTGACTATGATAAGATCAAAATGAAAATTCCAATAAGAAAAATAAGGTAAAATTTAGTAAAAATAATCTATTAATATTTAAAATAATAAAAATGCAATTTTACTTAAATATTTATTTCCTTTAAAAAATGAACAGAATAGTTAAAAGGAAAATAGAAAGTATTTGTTTATAATTATGCTTCAATTCTATAGTCATTAAATGTTGCTTCTAAACCTGTCTTCATCATCTACCATTTCAGCTGTAAGAGCCCCTTTTAAGTCCCTCAATGGTTCTTCAACACCCCAAGATTCTAGTACACAAGCTATACTTACTTATTTTCTTGTACTTTTCCACTCCCTCCCCTCTTCCAGAGCAAATCTAATTGCTGTTTTTTGTTTGTTCCCCCCAACTACCACCACTGTTATTACTCATTCTTCTACTTTTTACAAAATTATCAATACTTGGAACAATGTAAACTGTTTTCCTTCTTTCATTTAAAATAGTTACTGAAATACCACTCATTTGTTCTATAAAAGTCCTCTAATTAAGTTATGATTGCAAATAAGTGCTTATAACTTTTGCCAACTAGTGATCTAATAAAAAGGCTTATCCAGTGAAATCCCAATCCTTTATTGCTACCCACTGTTCTTTCCACTTGTGCATTTGTGAGATAATTAGATGAGTGAGTGAAAAGCATTTGGTATACTTTAAAGCCCTACATAAAAGCTGATTGTTAATTAAGAATTGTTTAATTTGTTTTATTAGCTATTAATAATTGTATTCTTAATAGGTTTTTACTAGCTAGTCTGCTATTCAAATGGTCTTGTGATTGATTAGTCCTTTCATAAAACTGTAAGTTTTTAAAACTTATAATTTGGGATAACCAGAATCTATATAGAACTTAGGAAAATCAACAAGAAAAAAAACAACCCCATTAAAAAGTGAGCAAAGGACATGAACAGAAACTTTTCAAGAGAAGACAGAATAAAGGCCAAAACACATATAAAAAATTGCTCAACATCTCTAATCATCAGGGAAATGCAAATCAAAACCACATTGAGATATCACTTAACTCTAGTGAGATTGGCTTATATCAAAAAGTCCCAAAACAACAAATGTTGGCATGGATGTGGAGACATAAGAACACTCATACACTGCTGGTGGGACTGCAAATTAGTACAACCTCTATGGAAAGTAATATGGAGATATCTCAAAGAACTAGAAGTAGAACTACCCTTTGATCCAGCAATCCCACTACTGGGTATTACCCAAAGGAAAAAAAGACTTTCTATAATAAAGACATCTGCACTCAAATGTTTATAGCAGTACAATTCACAATTGCAAAGATGTGGAAACAACCCAAGTGCCCATCAATACATAAGTGGGTTAATAAAATGTGGTATATGTATACGATGGAGTACTACTCAGCCATAAAAAACAATGGTGTATTAATTCCTCTGGTATTATCCTGGATGGGGCTAGAGCCCATTCTTCGAAGCAGAGTATCACAAGAATGGAAAAACAAGCACCACTGGTACTCACCATCAAATTGGTACTAACTGATCAATACTTACATGCACACATGGAAATAATATTCATCGGGGGTCGGGCAGGTGGGAAGGGGGTGCAGGGGTTGGGCAAACTCATACCTAAAGGGTACAGGGCACACTGGAGGATGGGCACAATTGTAGCTCTGACTTGGGCTACAAGGGCATAGGCAATATATGTAACCAAAGTGTTTGTACCCCCATAATATTCTGTAATTTAAAAAAATATATTAATCTGGAATATGTAAACAAAAAAACCTTATAATTTGGATTTTCTCAATTTGAGTTAAACTTGTTTAGTTTGAGTGTAGTATTAAACACAAAAGTATACATATGTTATAAAATAGTAACAATAATTTTAATTTTTTTTGTAATTTTCATAGCCCTGAAGTACAGTACTCTAACTTTTCTTATTTGACATTTATATAACAATTACAATCAGGATTTTAAAAATGTCATTTTAATACCTATTGTCTCACTTAATACCAGGTTAACATGAAAGTAGAAATTACATAGATTGAATTGGTATTTCTCATTTATGTACAATTAGAACTGTTTGCAACAGGTAGGTATCAATAATATTATAAAAGTGATATCTATAAACTAGATACATTGAATTTTGCCCTACTTTTAGTCCTGACATATGTTAAATGGTGTATTTTAATAACATTGCATTTAATTATTTTAACTTAGAGGATCCAAGAGTATAAAGTTTTAAGTAATAAACAAGAATTAAGGCTGGGCACAGTGGCTCATACCTGTAACCCTAGCACTTTGGGAGGCCTAGGCGGGAGGATTGCTTGAGCCCAGGAGTTTGAGACCAGCCTGAGCATCATAGCAAGACCCCCTCTCTACAAAAAATTTAAAAATTAGCTGGGCATGGTGGTGCACACCTGTAGTTCTAACTACTCAGGGGGCTCAGACAGGAGGATTGCTTGAGCCCAGGTGTTTGAGGTGGCAGTGAGCTATGATGATGCCACTGCACTCTAGCCCAAGCAACACAGTGAGACCCTGTCTCAAAAAAAGAAAATTAAAATTAAGAAGTATATATATATTTTAAGGCTTCTAACTTAGTAATACTAAGTACTGGGTTTAATACTAACTTATTAGATGAGAAAAGAAAAGAAACAAAAAAGATACAATTCATGTTGGAAAATAATTTATTTAAAACTGGTTATTGATTTATAAAATATTAACAAATTTCTATTGCACAATAATTTGATGAAGCAAAAAAATTACTAACTTTCTAACTGTTCAAAAAATCTGAAAAAGTATGATAGTATGATAGTATTTCAGTAAAACATTTTTTAAAATAATTATTTATAAATACTTTAAAACATTTAAGATTGTATTTCTAGATACTGCAGAAGGTAAACTGTCATAAATCTTGAGATGGAATATTTATTTCGTGAATCTGATTTTGTGACTTTATGAGAAAAATCTTGATTTGAAGAGAAACAAATTTGCTAAGAGTTACAAAAGCATTTTGAAAAACAAAGAAATGGTAATTTTAAACTCAAAAGTAGAAACTTTAAGGAATTGGCTATTGGAATCATTTCTACATCTGCAATTAGAAATTTATAATGTTTATGTTTTTATTTTAAAAGTTGTCTATACTTATTAAGGAAATTTAGAAAGTAAAAAAATCTGGCAGTTTTATAAAAAGACATAAATGTTTTAAATATCATGTTGAGAAGCTCCATTATTTTCAGATTCTAAAATGCTATTTGAGGAACAAATTTTTCTTTCCTAAATATCCATGATAAAACACTTGGACCAAAAATAAGCATTTTCTTCTGATTGAGGATTGCATGAATTTTAACTGGCATTTTTTATATGGAACTTTATATTCATGAAGGGTGAAATAAAATATTAGAAAATGTTAGATAACTCAAGGAAAAAGGACATATTAACCAAAGAGCTAAAATATGTTGGTACATCTGACACGTGAACATTAAGTTTAAGAGAGGAAAGACTGTGTACAGAATCCTGCCTTGGCCAATTTTTGAAGAAAACAAAAAATCCCATTCTGTTTCCAGGTAAAATAAAGTTTAAAAATACAGAAATCTACACAGAGAAGCAAGATATTTCAGAATTATTGGTCTTATGAGGCAAAAACACTTATTTGTAAATTATTGTATTCTACATTTTTACTAAGGAAGCCTTATATAATTCTTTCTGTAGTTAAGGAAGTTATTACGTATTGTTATTTATTATTGAGTGTTCTTCCCCTTTCTACTTTTTATGAGCATTTGCTGCACACTGCACACCAAGGAAGAAATGGGCTTTTATAGATAGTTTTGTAATAGGTGTTGCTGACCTGTTTTTGGTCTGTCTGGTCATGAGGATCTTTAATAATTATAAAGCATTCATCTGATCCAGCAGCATCCGTATGTTGCAATTCTCCAAGGGTTTTTTTTTTTAAACTCGAGACTTAATAAAGATGACAAAAGATGTTATTGAGAGTGACTGAATCCACTACAATAAGGAGAATTCTATCATTTCCTATATACACAACAAAAGCGAAAGATTTGACTGCTCTTTACTTAAGGAAACTGGTCCTAACCAGTGTGTCTAAAGAAATCCGTTCTGTTCCAGACTGTTTTTCTGTGTGTCCAGGCTGCTCTTTTCTTACCTGGAAAGTCTACTTCTCGTTTCAGGACTCAGATTTCGACGTCTTAGTCTTTGTTTTTGTCTTTGCTCAGAGTGCAGCTCTTTAACTGCCTGGTCCTGATTTTGTGTTTCTGCAACAGCTTTGCTTTCCTCTAATCTGCCTTGTGAGTTACTGGCCCAGGTTGAGCATTGTCACAGTGCTATTCTTTCTGACTTGGCACACACTTTATGCTCAATATTTTGTTATACATATGTGACTTCTATTGATAAAAAAAAATGCTAGTCAAGTATGCAAATAGTTTATCTGTGTACCGTCAATGGCTACCCATTGCAATTAGAATGAAATCCAGACTCTGTACTACGGCATATGTGACCCTGGTAATATGACCTCTTGCCTACTGCTTTGACCCCACTTTAAGACCACATCACCCTGGTTCACTAGACTTCTTCCTTCTAACCCTTCAATGTACTAAGCCATTTCTGCCTTAAGGGCTTTGTCTAGTTATGTGGAGTATTTAAGCTGAAATTTGAATGATGAAAATGTATGCCTTGCACTCTTTTCCTCCAAACTGTTGTGTAGCCAGCACTTTTTCATCCTTCAAATCTCAGCTCAAATATTCCTTCTGCAAAGAAGTCTTCCTGGACCACCCATCTAAAGTAGCCTTTATCCCCTACTACCCTGCAGCTTTCTCCCATTATAAAAGTGTGAGCTCTGTTCCCATGTTATAGTGAGGGCAGTCTTTGTCTGTCTTGTTGGCTATTGTATCCCCAGTACCTAAAACAATGTTTGACACATTATAGGTACTCAATAAATCATAGTTGAATGCATGAATGAGTGAATGAATAATAAAGAAGTTTATAACATAGGGTGAGCAATTTGTTCCCTCTTTTCTTGTTTTATTGAAGAACAGTATAACAACATGATAGTAAACTGGGTGAGAGGGTATTCACTTATATTCTAGTACATAAAGAGTTTTCATATTCGTTTTTTACATATGTGTATATACTTTTCATAGTTGTACCATGTTTAAATTTTTTTGATATTTTGCTTTTGTCTAGTTAATATTGTCAAACATTTTCCCAAGTTCTAATAAATCCAGTTATTTTAATGGCTACATAATACCACATTGATTTGATTTTCCATCACTTAATCATTTTCCTAACATGTTAAATAATTTATTTCTCATTTTTTGCTATTATAAATAATACTGTAAGGAATAGCTTAATGAATATAGATAACATTTTTCTTCCATTGAGCAGAATAAGTTATAAACATAAAATAACTGTTTAAAGGTTATGAATTTGTTCAGGTATTTTATGGCATTAAAAATACGTTTATCTTGGCTGGACATGGCAGCTTGCATCTGTAATCCTAGCACTTCGGGAGGCCGAGGTGGGAGGATCATTACAGGCCAGGAGTTTGAGACCAGCCTGGGTATAGTGAGACCCTGTCTCTACAAAAACTAAAAAATTAGCCGGGCGTGGTGGTGCGCGCCTGAAGTCCCAGTGACTGACTCGGGAGGCTGAGGTGGGAGGATTGCTTGAGCCCAGGAGTTTGAGGTTGCAGTGAGCTATGATGACACCACTGCACTCTAGCATGGGTGACAGAGTGAGACCCTGTATCAAAAAAAAATCTATATATTATAAATTGTAAAGGAATGTGTATGGCTTGTTTTTGGGGTTTACTCTAAAATATTTCCCGTAATTAATGTCAGAAATTGTCTGATGCAGATATTTAAAGTATAAATTATTTTTAAGCTTCAGCTTCTTTTATTATTTTCACAAATAAGTTTGTAAGTGCCCCGTGTCATAGCCAGACTCCTTTATGCTCATAAAGTCGTCTGAGTATGGAGACGTGTGAATCCTATGAATAAATACGTTGTTCCTTTATTAGAATTATCACCTTTAGTAAATAGAGCAGCCACAAAACAAATAAAAGCAAAAGCCAGGATAGTTTCATGAGTGACATATATAATGGAATAGATATTTGAGATTCTAAGATTACGTTTAGGAGAAATCACAACTTTTCATGATCAGTTTTAAGCAATTTGCTTCACTTTTTTTTCCACAAAGCCAGAAGAAATTTTTTAGCGAGAAATGATTTGAGTGCCTTTGGGAACCGATTTGGAAATGTCTGTTAGAAGTATTCTTTAACGTGTCCTGTTTCTGCATATGAAGAGAAGTTTATCTATTTATGCAGATAGAGGTTATACAAATAAAATATTCCCTGAAAAGTTTCTCTTTGGATCTTTTTCAAACTTTTCAAATTATTTGAAGTGAAATGTAAGTATTTTTTATAGGTGTGGATTAATTATTACTCCATTTGCATAAATTGTTCAATTCTGAGGAAAACAAAATTTGTTTTCTTATGTATTTATACTCCCTTAAAGCATCTTCTGTATAATTTTCTTAAAGAAAGGATTAAGTTCCACTCTTTAGCTGTGTATGCCATCCTCTGGATAACATAATAAAAAGAACTATAGATTTGAAAAATATTTTTTTTCTGATGTTACTAAGTGTTTTGTTAAACCTACATTTAGAGATGGCTACTGCCCTTTTCCAAAACAAAGAGCCTTTGCTTTCCTTTGCTATCTAAAAAGTTTATTAGCATAAGCTATATATTATTTTTTTCTTTTATCCAGTCAAGGAACACATTCCCAGCTTACCTTTCTCATGTCATGTCTTCTACATGTTTTTTTCACTTTTATATATTCTAATAATAATTTCATCTCATAATAGAAGATTCATTCAATTTGCCAGTCAGAGATTTATTAGGTGTCTACTGTAAAAAAGCTACTTTTCCAGTTATTAGGTATATGACAGTGACTAGACAAAAATAAAAATCTCTGCCCTCATGGAACTTACATCTAGAAAATAAGATAAATAAATAATTGCAGGTTAGAAAGTGATAAGTGCTAAGAAGAAACAAAATAGGGAAGAGGGCATATGAAATATGAGAGATATTGAAACTTTTGATGGGCTGACCAGGGAAGGCTTCACCGTAAAGGAAATTTTTGAGAAAAGACCTGAAGGAGAGTCAGGAGGTGAGCCATTCGTCCGTCTGGAGAAGAGCGTTCCAGGCCTAGAGAACAGCCAGGAGACCAGTAAGAAGTGTGGGTAGGGAGACTGGGTCACAGAGTTATATAAGGGAAGTTGGAGAGATAATAGAGCACAAGATCATGTAACAAATGTTTGTTTGGGTTATGTAATTATCTTTCTTTATTCAGTAATTTTCCTGAGAATTATGTTTCTGTTCTTTCTAGCTCCGTACAGAATTACATGCTTTTCTTTTTATGAATTCAATAAGCAGTTTTGAAAGTCTGCCATTGTTACCATTTTTGAGTGATAACATGCATCAATTAATTAGTCAAAGATTTGTGCTTGTGGGAAAACACATGATCTTATTTTTCTACTTGCCATTTAATTTCATGATTTTTTAAAAAAAATTTAATATTATTACTTCTTAGGCTGCAGATCTTTACTACCATTCCAATAAATGTGATTAGCAATTCAGTTTCCTAGTACTGCTTTATATAATATTATTCCTGTCATTTTCTAGTTTTTCTTGCAAAATTCTAAATTTCCACCACTGAAGCACATTTTAAATTAATAACTTTCATTGGCATCTTTTAAAGAATAAACCCAATTTAAAAAAAACAACCACCTAAACTTGAGAATTATGACTATATTAAGTTTTCTTTCAGACTTTTATTTGCTCTGGCTCTCTGTTCAGCCAAAGTAAATTATTTGCTTTTTATGAAATGACCAGGAATCTAAGCAAATAAATTAAACCTAATTGTGGAATGTCGGTGGATATTTAACTCAAATTGATTCTAATGAATTGAAGAGCTAGAATTAATAGTATGTTAGAACGTGCATATTTGAAGTCAAAAGTTTTCACTGGTTAGCTTCCCCACTGAATAGTTGTGTAGCTCTTTCTGAGCTTCAGTTTCCTTGTCTGTAAATGGGAATCAATTTGCCTACTTCACAGGCTCACTATTATATTGTTTTGAGAATATAATTGAATAATATATGTGAATGCTTTCAAAAGTACTATTTAGTGCCATTCAATGTAAGTAGTATTGTTCTCTATTCTATTAGCTCACCTATGCTTATCTTAAAATTTTATTTAAATTTTAATATTCATTGGCTTTTTTATGTCTGGGTAATTTCCAAAGGTTATGATTTTTTTTCTTCGGACTGAAGGTCCCTTCGATAGATCTTTTGTGAAGCAGTTTCTGCAATGTAAACAGACAAGTCTTGACTGTCACCCCACAGTGCCATGGTGATTTTACTGTCAGTTGCAGTGGCCTCTGGCATGTACCTCAATAACAATTTATTTGCCCTCACTTTGAATACGGTTATTAGCAACTGGGAATAGGCTTGGTTGGAAATTTTTAGTTTTGTTCAACCTTTGTTAGAGAGCACCCAGAAGCAGCAGTGTACTCCTACGCAACCAACATTCTTTGGCCTACCTAGGAAATAAAATGTTCATTTAGAGAACCTTTATTCAAAAGTTTTTGAAGCACTAAGTTAAGGGGAAACAATTATATCAGTGCACTGACTCACCAGCACAGGGCAACATGAAACTTTGAGGAGAAGACTTCCAGAAGTGCATATTGCTGCTGGGTATGGAGTATCCAGGCCACCCAGAACAACTTTTAAGTTTTCAAAATTTGAAAGAATGAGAGTAGAGCTGTGGTTCCTAAACTTTGTTGTGCATTAGTCACCTGGGAGCTTTTAAAAATCCCGATGTCCAGTCACACCTCGTACTAATTACAAAGGCACATGTTTGGGAGTGGGAGTTAGGAATAAGCAGTTTTTAAAGATGCCCAGGGGATACCGATGTGCAGAAAGTTAGGGAACCACAGGAATATGTGGCTTAGCCTCCATTCTTTTACTACCTGTAGCCTGTAGTTAGTGAGTTTGATAATCCTATCACTAAAAATATTTGAAAATAATAGGTAATGTTGCTCAAGTAGATTTGTGGTCTACATTTTTTAAAGAGTGTTTTACATAGTCTTATGTTGCTTTGAATTTGTTTCACTCCTGTCACATTCTAGATATATTTGTTATTTTATCCCATTTACTACAGATAATTTCTTGACATATTTAAATAAAATTATGCCTTTGTGATTTAAGACACAGAATAAAATAATGTCTATAGGTATTAACTAGTTAGGAGTTTTGTTTCTTTGTTTCATTTACATGGCTGTTTTCGGAATAAAGGACTGACAGCCAGTTTGTTTTTCCAAATCCATTTTTATTTTTTTCTAGTGTAGTAATGAACTGTTATGAGCTAGGCTAAATTTATGAAATTAATATGAGTCTGAAGAAATCGACTGCTTAATTGTATCATAGCCACATTAATACTTACTAATATGTAAGGTGATGGGTACGTGAGACAAAAACTGTACCTGTGGCATTATTAATAATAATATTAATAGTAGTAATAGTAATAATTACTAATTATTTATAGGTGAATAAGAATTTTCCCAAATATCATAGTTTGTTAAGTCAGTCTCAATGTAGTCTTAAAAAAAAATAGAATTTTAAGTGTACAAAGGGGAATTCCTATGTAGCTTGGTTTGTAATGTTGACAAGAGCTACAGTTTTGGCTGTATGTCCTTGAGCATTTGCCTGAGGCTTGACATAAATTCAGGTGGTCACAATATTATCTTAAAAACAATAGAAATTCTATTTTTATTTATAAAAAATTTATTTCATATTCCATGTGAAATATGTGATGAAAAAATGCAGAATGTGAATTGATGCTCTGTGAATTTTTTATTTGTCATTTAAAATTAAAGAACATGACCTTATTTTCTTTGGGGCTGTCAGAGTATTGTAAATATGGAAATTTATACAGTGCAAATATTTGGCTTAATTCATAACATTCAGTCATCCAATTTTTGTTTTGGGTCTTTCATTTTTCATGTTTCACATTTTTATTTTGTTTTGTTTTTAGCCATCATTTTGTCTTATCATCTTCAATTCTAGAGCAACCTGACAACAATAATGATACTACTGAATTGGGCATCCTTGTCATTCCTGAGATTAGTGTCACAAATGTGGTCGGAGAGAGAACCGGGAATGGGGAAAAAGGCAGAACACTAGGAGAGATTGATGCTCAGCATATACAGGGTGTGCAGGAAACAGCCACAGATCCTAGAACTGAGAGCAAAGGCTTGCCAGAAATCAGGAGGCAAAAATCTGTAAGAAAAATGATGGAAGATGGAATAAACTCACCTGGCAGAGTGCAGTTTTAGCAGAGCACTTTATAGCTGCACTCCAAGGTACCTCAAGGCAAAGGGCCACTGATGCATGCTAAGCAACAGTTGCACAGTCACAGAAATTTTGCATGTCATCTAATAATCCAAATGCATGAATTATGCACAGTTTCTCAATGACTCTTAATGCAATTTGGAATGGTCATACCTATACTGTCTCTGAGTAAATTGTTACGAAAACTGAGGCAGAAAATTGCTTCCATAATTTTCTGCTTATGTTTTAAGATCTGAAATTATTTTTCATCTTTGCATTTTTGCCATCTTTTACTTGAAGGATAATGTGTATAAAATTTTAACAAGTTTGAGCTTGTTATATTTGTAGTCTAGTTTTTTTTTTTAATTTGGTAAAATAATCTACAATGTAGAATGCAACCTTCTAAAAAAATCTCTTTATAATATTCAAATACCATTTTTTAAAAAAGTTCTTTGGTAAGAGCTTTGATTTTATATTGCTTTGCTACCAGGGGAGGGTTTACTCTAGTTTTACTGTGTGTTAATTCTTCTAATTATTTCTGATCTCTTGCATGAATAATAGGAGAACTCTTTCTAAAAACAAAGTGGGGTGTGGTTTATGGCATGCTTTTTGTTTAATACACTCTAAATTACTGTCATTTAATTACAATGAACTATTTTTGAAATTTTTTAGAATAAATGTTTTGATTTATCCTTTGATTTTATTCTATAATCTGTTGCCTTATGAAATTATGCTAATTTAATTTATTTATTAATAAATAAATTAATAAATAATAAATAAAATTAATTTAAATAAATAAATCATTTAATTTAATTTATTCAAAGTATAACTGATATGGTATTAATCATTTTAAAAGAATTGCTTAAAATACTTAATGTTAATTAATTTTTGTCATTTCTTTGTTTAGGAAATACAGAATTAACAGGTCAAGAAGAACTGATGGAAATATCTGAAGTTGACGAGGGATTTTATTCCAGGGCTGCGTCTAGTACCAGCCAGTCGGGTTTATCAAACAGTAGTCACAATTGTAGTAACAAGACAAGTGTAGGAAAGAACCAGAGACGGTCAGGAGGAAGCAAAACTGGAGGAAAAGAGAAAGAAACTACAGGGGAATCTTGCAAAGATCACTTTGCTCGAAAACAAACTCAGAGAGCCCAAAGTGAGAATCTTGAGCTTCTCTCTTTGAAGAGACTTACTTTAACAACCAGCCAATCCCTACCTAAGCCTAGTAGCCATGGTTTGGCTAAGACCGCGGCGACTGTGTTTAGTAAATCCTTTGAACAAGTCAGTGGTGTCACAGTCCCACACAACCCATCATCTGCTGTTGGTTGTGGGACTGGGACAGATGCCAATAGGTTTTCTGCTTGTAGCCTCCAAGAAGAAAAGCTTATTTATGTTTCGGAAAGAACGGAACTTCCAATGAAGCATCAATCAGGTCAGCAGAGACCTCCTAGTATTAGCATTACTCTGTCCACAGACTAATTTGTAACATATTTTTCTCCCATAACCAGTGAATCTGGAAATATGACTTTGCTTCTTTATGAAAGTGCCCCGAGTCTTTCATCCATGTTCCAGAGAGGAGCCCTGATGTCTTCAATTCTGAAGGCTCCCTTGACTTTATGAAGGGAATAATGTCTAGGTTGCAGTAAGTTGAAATATGGTTTTGTTATATCTTGGTTGTGATTTTTTCTCCTTGGTTTGAGTCTTTTTTTCTTTCTTATTTGGTACTGTTGCCCTAAGATTATCAGTGTGACAATAAATTTTGGCAGGTTGTCTGATCAAGTTGGTTATATCTGATATGAGGTTGTGAGATTTGTTGGTTTTTTTATTTTTTAATAACTCCTGTTTTGGTGGCTGTGTGCTTGGCCTCAGAGTCAAAGGGAGTCTCCATGTATGGGAACTGTTTTATAAAGAATGGGACAGAGGCACAACTCCAGGAATTCTACAGCTGGGCAGTCAGGAAGCCAGTCTGAAGAACAGGCATGTGAAAACACAAAAATGCTGTGTATGAAAAGTGCCAGATAAAATATTTGTAACAAGATCATCTTTGAGATTAGAACAGTTTGTTCAAGGCACTGGAAAATGCCTGGTAACTCAGTACCTAGAGTATTATATGATTCCAGGGGATGAATAAAGGCATTTTGTTATCTTTAGAACATTTTTATATCAAAAATCAGATTACTGGTAGGTGTGTTGAAGTGTTTGATCTGGATTTAGCAGGTGAAGACCACTTTCAATCCCTAGGGGGTAACAGGCCATAAGGCTGATTTACCCTGCTGCCAGACTTTGGAAATCCTAGTTAGTTTGGATTCCTATAATTCAGAGCACACATCGTTGAAGACTTCCTGGAAATCATTGTCAGTCTTGCAACACAGCTCTCAAGATACCAGTATCAACTATATAATATTGAATTGTTTGTCTGCAAATGAAAGAAATTAGATAAATTTTTTCATCTATAAAATGTCACAAAAAAATGAAGATAGTGAAATATGGACAAAGGACATTTATGTACTAACCAATTTAGGATTGTTTATGTTTGTGCTCTTAAATTTAAAATTTGAAAAAAATGAAATGTGTTTCTTGTTTGTGAACAGGCCTATTTTAAATGTTCTTGTTATGATACAGAAGGAATAATCAATTTTGTTATCTCCCAACCAAAAAATAAAAATTAAAAAGGTGATATGACAGAAGCTAAACAAACTTGTATGTAGCTATAGGGGACTCTGTGACCTCTAGATGGGTATAAGAATTTGGTGTTTGCTAGTGGTAGTCCTTTCATCTGTGGTTGAGGTTCCCTGTAAAGCAAGTATACTTAAGTAACAATTTGGAGCGAGAGAGACGAAGCAGGCCTGAGGCTGATAGAGAGTGGACTGGGGAGGAAGGCTGGAGGAGCTGTCCAGTTGTTGGGCTCTTTCACTTTCAATACAAGCGGTCACAAGGAGAGCATGCGAGTGTTTTCCTCTTGTACAGAGGAAAGATATATGAAAAAGTTGTATGTTTTGAAGAGTGCCTAAAACATTTATACTCTGAATTCAGTTTTGACCATAACTACTTTGGCTACTAGTTTAAACCTAATTCTTCAAAAAGCATGAACTAGTTTTCATTCAGTAGCCCTGAATACAGTGTAGTTTTTAACATAAATGAATTTGATTTTTTTAGTTCCAGTAATAGAATGGAATAAAATCTATTGGCATAACTTATAGCCAAAAACTGTAAGGCAACCAGGCAATGAAAGTCGATATTGTATTAATTTAACAAGAATCCTGTGCACAATTTAAAATATTTGTAAAATGACACTGTGAGTTTCCTGTTGTCCTTATATAATTCTTTAACAAAGAATTTCCCCTATGTGTAATTTTCAACAGTATTGGTATTATTATTAAGAACTAATTCAAAAGATTGGCATTTTAAGCAAGTTGGGGTGCTTAGGAAACATAGAATAAGTTTGAGGAAACATTATCTGGCACAAGTGAGAGAGATCAGATTTTAATGTTCTACCACTATAATGGAATCTTATTTTGATATTCTTCTAGACCTTTGTTACTCATGAGGTGCGAGACCATTAAGTAGGATTGGCATCACCTGGCATCTTGTTAAAAATGCAGCATTTCAGGGCCACTCCAGATCTACTGAATCAGAATCTGCATTTTAACAAGATCCCCAAATGATTTTTATGCACATTAAGTTTTTCAGAAGAGGGTGTCAGAATGCAAACAAATTACTTGTCTAAAAATGTAGAATTTCCAGTGGTCTCACAACCCTAGATCAAATATGTCAGATACTAGATCATTATAATCTTCATTGTTTTTAACACCGAATTAATTTTTAATAATATTGGCACATGGCTTCTTAAGGTCTTTAATTCTAAATTTCTAATGATCCTCATTTATTTTTGCAATAAAGGTTTAACATTTTGTACTTTTCTTGTTAACCATAAATGGAATCAGAGCTGTAAATGCCTGCAATTTTAAGTAGAAAAGGAATACCACCCTTTAATACAATGCACAACAAATTTGCATTTGTATATTCTTTTTAAAAATTTCTGAAGTCTTACACGGTGGGGTGGCTCTGAATTTTTGCTCCAGGTGTTTCAAAGCAATTGATTTTTCTGGACTGTGGAGTTACATTAATAATGAAATTTTTTATAGTACCTTTGATACTATTTCAAATAAGGATTATACATTGAAAGTTTTTATAGAAATTATGAAAATTGGATAATACTAACTGTGGCAACAATTGTTATTATTCCTACTACTCTCTCCCCACTCACTCTTCAAGTTTGAAAGGTGGGTGGCTTTTGTAGGTCACTTTCCTATGCAGATACTGATGATCACAGACCTCCTATGTGTCTAGAAGAAAATTTTTATCATGGGAAGGATTCCACACAAAAATTGAAGCTCCATTCCACATTTTAAACCTCTAGGGATTCTTGGACTCACCCAACCTATCACTCTTGAAAACCCAACCGCCTAGGGTGTTCTAGTGAAACTGAAGCCAGCTCTAGCCTTTTGGAATCCAAATGGGGAGAGAAACCAAGTAGACTTTTCAAGGGAATGTCCCAGAGTACCCAGGACAAATGTCTTCCCTTCTCTCCCTGAAGCCACAGGAAAGCACCCTGGAGTCCCTTGTATACCACGAAAATTTTTAAGGCAAGCTCTGTAGACTTGAAGAGTAGATATTTTCAGTCCTTAAGTGATGACTGAAGTTTGTTTTGAGAAAGCAATATTTCATTGCCCTTTTCAACTGTGAAGCAACTACTCAGCAAACATTTCTCATTTTTTAAAAAGTTGAATAAAAGGGAAATATATTTTTAAGACCAAAATAGATCAAAATGATCCCAGTTTTAAGGGATTTTGCCTAGTTTGGAAGAATAAAACTAAAGTGTTAAAACTTAAATTACGGAGAAAAGATATACTCTGAGACATAATTTTAAACAAATATTTAAAATAAGGCAAGTTAACATTTTGAGTCTATAGGCACAATAAATCTTTATTAAAGGGAAGCACATCAAGGAAATATGCATGCTGTATAATGTAACTGAAAAAATATTTTTAAAAAACCACTTAGTAAAATAATTTGAGGGTACCTTAAGCATTGTAGATAGAGTTTAATGTATGATAGTGTCTTTCCAACCTTTCGATGAAAAATTAAAACTCTTTAGTCCTTTAACGAGCATGAATTTATACTTTTAGGTTTGTTGCTTAGTAAAATTATACTCAATACTTTGAGTTATTCAGATTTATGTTTGATATTGTTAAATTCTTCATCAGAGAGCATAAATATGTTGTCTTCTGTACTTTGTAACTTGTACATATCTAAAGAGACTAGCAGTGAACATTTTGGAAGATGTTTTTGTGTTTTTTTATAGTAGAGTTCTAGAGTATGTGTGTCTTAATAGGAAGTTTTTACTAGTAAACTCAAGATCCTATTTCACATATTGTTGCTTTCTCTTATATGGAGCTTATTGTGTACCTCTCATCTTTACTTCTAATCATGTAGTGGTACTAATTTTTTCATAGTAATATACTGGTTTCTGATTGTATTTCTAGAGTTTACATTCCTAAGAATAAACTATGACTTTGGATATTTTTATGTGTTCCCTACCTTTTTAAGGCTATGGAAATAAACTGGAGTTTAGTTTTTGAAATTTTGTATGTTTGTGTAAATGTTCTCCTTATACAGTACTTTATCTACGAGTGTTGCCTCTTGCTTTATTGAAATAAAAACTGAAAAAATATTTTTTCCAGATCACTTTACTTATTTAAAGATCATTATAAAAATGTGCAAAAGTCAGGATGTGAAGGAAGAAAGTAAAGGAGAAAGACTTACTTGAGTTGAGCCATTGAGAGACTTTGGGGGTAAGTGATAGGACAATGACATCTCATTCCTGGCTTTATGCTTTGCATGGCCTAGGGATGAGAAGTGTGGCAAGTCCGTTAGTGTCCATCCAAAGAAGATGAGCTCCATGGGTCATGCCGCAATGGCTGATTATTTTTCATGCCAGAAGCACAGGCAAATTTAGGTAACATTACTTTGCCATTTTACCTTTAATATGAGTCTTTATCCCTTGAGCACATATCATATGCCCCTAGTACCTAGACAGGACTTTTTCATGGTAGATATTTAGACATTTAATTAATAAATGAATTAGGTTGATGTTGGCTTTGGAAAAGAATCAAGGATAAGATCTTCAATGTATTATTTTACAGTAAAATTTTAGAATTTATTTCTTAGGAAATCTCAAGGGCGTTACATGAATTGCATTATTGTGCATTAGAAACAAGACTCTCTTAGACACTTGAAAAAAAATTCCTGGTGTTTAGTTGATTATATATTTGGGGAATTTCATTTCATCTAAGGAATGAAGTAATTTAGGAAATATATTCTAAACTAGTCTTAGAAGAGTACTTGTAGAGAATCAGAGCAGTGATTTTGTAAGCAGTGTGTTAGCCCTATGAAATATGCATTCTTCTGGTGACTTCAGTATTTCCAATAAATAGTGGAATCACCTAATAGAATCTGACTTTGTTAATATCAACATAATTATTTTATAATTATAAAGAAAGACTTTTTTAAACAAGTCTAGTCACTTGGTTATTTCCCTTGCATTATATCATTATGGTGGTAGTAATAGCTAATATTTATAACTAAAATTATCTTATTTAATCCTCAAAACAATCCTATAAAATGCATAGAATCCCTGTTTTACAAAAGAGGAAACTGAAGCTCTCAATAGGGTAAGTGACTTGCCTAAGGTCACCTACCTGCTGAGTGGCAAAGCCAGGCCTTGAACACAGGTCTTATGACTCTCACTTTTCTATCACTTAGTAAAAGATGATATTAATTAAATGCTACCTAATGGACATACGCTTAAAATTCACTTATCCCATCTATCTTATAGATGATAGGGTTAAGTTTTAAAGTAAAATAAAATCAAAGTTTTCTGAAACTAAATTATGATAATTTTATAGAATTTGAGATAATTAGTTGTGTTTCAATGGTAAACTGAATGCTGGTTATACTGACACTACAATAAAAACATGGAAAAATGTAAACTAAAATAAGATTTCTTTTGTTTTTACCTGTCAGATTGATAAAGATGAAAAAGATTGATTCTAGTATTGGCATAGGTGTGGGGAAATCATTAGCCTCTGAAATAAATAGTGGGACCGTAAATTGGTACAGATGAATTGGTGGGCAATTCTGCAGGATCTATCAAACTTTAAAGTGTACCACATACCCTCTGACCTAGCAGTTCTACTCTTCTATGTTTATTCCACTCTCTATATTCTACAGAAAATTTAGTACAAATGCATAAACATAGCATGCAAGGTATGCATTGCAGCATTGCTTGTAATAGCAGAAAAAAGAAAGAAAAAGAAAACAAAAAACCAGCAATCTAAATGTCATTAATAAAGGAACAGATAAATTATGGTGCATACATAGAGTGGAATATGATGTAGCCATTAAAAACAATGCAGATCTGTATGTGATGATTTAAACAGATTATAACACTATAATGTTCCTTGAAAAAAAAGCATGTCATAGAACTATATATAGTATAATCCCACTTTCGTTATAATTGTGTGTAATGGTTAATATGGGTGTGTATGTATGTACAATACACATTTATGTTTGCTGGTATGAGGGGAGGAAAGCATTGTTTCTCAAAGTGTGGTCTAAAGATAGTCTGCCTTAGGAAAATACTGATGCTTTTTGAGATAGAGAGTCCTGGGCCTTGTGCTAAGTCCCCTGAATCAGAATCACTGTGAATGAAGCATGGAAACCTGTATTTCCAACAGGTTCCTCAGCTGATGCTTATACAAATAAACAAAGTTTGGTCTAGTAGTTGACAGCAATGAATTGGTTATCTAGTAGTGGACTGTAGTAGGAAAGGACACACTTCTTGCAGAGATCTTGTATTTTAAATGAGGCCTACCACCTAAGATAAAGCCAGTTAACATTGATTAACATCATCAACATAGACATAGAAAAATGATTTTACTGTGTAGGAGTATACACCAATTAAATGAGCAAGCCTTAAAAAGAAAAAAAACTTTGTTATTGCTTAACTTACCAAAATGTCATCAGATGACCTGTTAATAAAGCAAAACTAAACAATAGAACTTACTACAATAAGAGACAGTGCCACTTTGATTTGATTAGCTGTGTTTTAGAACCAGGAAGTAAGATATTTGTAGGGCTTTGGGATCTGTGTTCAAATGGTTTGAGGCATGTCTGTCAAGGCAGGGAACTGATTGGGATTGGCAAAGTTAATAGTTTAGGATTGGTGGACACAGTAAGCAAGGGTCTTGAAGAGTCTTGATAAGTCAATTGTTGTTTGAGAAGCAAGCTATTTGCCCAGGTAAGCAGATTATTTTCTCCAACCTGTAGGAATTTCCTGTGCAGAGGAAAAATAGAGATTGTTTTTTTGTTTTTATTTGCTTTGATTTGTTTACAATCTTATCTTTCCTAGGCAAAGATTTCCTGGAGTAAACAACAAATTCATGTTGACATAGGTGGGCTACAGTCTTATCTAAGCCATGTTGACACTGATGGATTCAGTTCTCTTTCTTTATCTCTCTCTAGTCAAAGATCATAAGTCAATATCATGTATATAGTATATTGGTATGTAGTTAGTGACTTCTTAGCATTCTACTGAAGATCTCAAAGATTTCTTCTGAAGCTTCTTGACCCCTATAGCACTTGGTTCACACTTGTTAAGGGCTCTAATATAATCTTCATTGCATTGTACTGTGATTATCTTTCACATGTGTCTCCCTCCCTAGACCATAGCCCTGTGGGAATTTAGTATAATACCTTATACATAATAGAGAATAAAGATTTGTTTTACTAGATAGAATATGAATCTAATCCAGGAAATTGCTGGCAGCATAGACGAAGACTGTGTTGCTTGTCTTCCGTTCAAGGGAAGTCTGTGAAACTCCTTTGGTTCTCTAATGTACATCTGCATGGAGATGAAGATGAAGGTTGTAAAACTTGACTGCTTTGATTCTTTTGAGTGTACCCACATAAAATTTTTTGAGGAGTAAAATTATGATACATCATGCTTCTTTTTACTTAGAGAAATGAATGGTATGGAGATTGTCCTGGGCTAATGTTTGACTTTTTTTTTAAATTTTCTACTGATAATTCTCTCTTATATATCTGTGGTGAATATGAGTGATATCTAGACTCATCAGAAAACAAAGTAGGAAAAGCATAACTTTGACACTACAAATTCTCACATCTTTCCTCATTTACTTCCTTTTGTAGAAACTACAAGTGTATTTAACTTTTGTCTCCTAGGTCCACTGCTACCTAACGAAGGCCTGTAGTGCATTTATCTTAATACTGTTACTTTCTTCATTTAGCCAATGTGTTTCTACTTCTGTTTTGCCCACTGTGCTGTATAATTTTCTACTAACATTCTCTTCTTCAAATCTCTTGAAATAAAACCCTCTGGAACAACATGTCACACTTTTTATTCCACTCTAGTTTAGAATCTTGTTTCAATATTTATCCTTTCCTTAAGCGTTTTAATTCATTTATTAATACATCCACCAAGTTGAATTTGATGAAACAGGATATGTTTAAAAGAAGGAGAAAACAGACAAGCAAGCAAGTAAACCTATGAATTACACCTGCAATAGGAAATAATACATTTCCCAGTTCACAGAAGAGGAAAAAATTGAGTCTGGTTATACAAGCAGTACTGCACAGTGTGCTGGTACTAGTTATAAGTAGACTGTGGTATTCCAGTCTCATTCAAAGATGGTTCTAGAGGACAGCGAGGAAAGGAACTCTTTCCAGTGGGAATAAATCTGAGTAGTATTTCTTGTTTGCTTTGCAAGGAAGGTAAGATAGCCCAAGGTACAGATGTACACCATCTATACCTGGCCAGGTGGTTGGGAACATGCAAGTAATAAGATTAGTGCATAAGTGATAAAATTTGGAAGCTAAATGTATGGTGGGACTTCTTAAAATGGGCTCATATTGTAAGAATAATTGTTTCCTACATAAATGCTAAACAAAGGCCCCATTGTCAAGGAAGCACTAAATAACCAGATGGTCGAGATGACTTTGAGAATCAGAATAAATTGGATTTCTTTGATATCCCAATCCTTGTTCAATCAGCTTATGAACAAAGTGGCTACGCTGGAAGGATCAGGGCTATATGTGAACTTCAACAATATGGACCTCCTTTCATTAAGAATATTCTGATTACTGCCACTGCTAGGAGCCCAATCTGCCAGCAGCAGTGACCAGCCTTACGATATGTCCTACGGTGACATTGTCGGTTATTCATGGAGAGGCAGCTGTCGTCCTCATGGAATAGATCCATACTGTCAGTCTGGATTAAGGTTTACCTTCTCTGTGTGCCATGCTTCTGTGTCTCTGTTCACCATCATGATTTTCCTCAAAATATTGCTTCTAAGAAACTTATTTTATAATGTAATAGGTAAGGTAGAGGTAGAATTCCACTTCCGGTAATGACAAAGTAGGTAATTAACATCAAATTTTCCATTGGCAACTAGATAATCTGAACAAAAACTCTTTAAAACATGAAAATCTAGAGAGGCAAAAGCTCAGCATTGGCACAACTTCTTTCCTGGAGGTATTGGCTGATTCTAGAAGAATCATTTAAGGGGATAAACATTGCTTTTTACTGGTCTGGGAGGTTAGGAGGACAAAAACTGGATACCAGTGCTGCCAAGTCACGGGAGAGGGCTTAAAAGATTCCTATGCTTTGGGTTGGGACCTAAAAAAGCTCCACCATAGGCGTAAGAGTGTATTGAAAGTGCACCAATTCTCCCGCCTTACACACACACACAGGGAATTCAGCACAGCCTCAAATCATCCCAATTCCTGAAATTAGATTAAAGTAATCCCCTAAATGTTTGGTAATAAACAAACAAATGCTCCATGGAGGGGGGCAAACCCATCATCTTAAGCTTCAAGTTCTACAATTTTTCAGATACAATGTTCACAGAGAAGAAAAAATAACCAGACATTTCTACAGGAGAGCAACACTCATTGAGAACAACTAGCAACATTGGATAAAATTGCTTAAACCTCTGTGTGAAGCCATTCAAGAATTTCAGCCAAATAGGACTCTGGGAGCCAAAATCTCAGAGAGAAGGTGTGCAGAAAAGAGTTAACATAGCAGGCTGAGATGCTATCCATAGCCCTGCTTGCAAAGTTGGGCTTTGGCTGGTGTCTGGGAACTTGGATTACAGGAATGTTCCCACCATTCCCTAACTGATAAGGTGATTTACTGTGTGTAAACTGTTTATACAAACAACATGGTTTATGCTGAATGCCTGCTTTCCTTCTGGGAGTCTGGAATTATGATATGTGCCAGACAAAGGGTGCCTCTATTACCAGCTCCCAACATAAACGCTGGGCAGTAAGTCTATATTGAGCATCCCTGGCAGACAGCATTTCACACATGTCACAATTCAGTACTGAAGGAATAAAGCACATCCTGTGTGATTCCACAGGGAAAGGATTCTTAGAAGCTTATGCTGGATTTCCTCCAGATTTCACCCCATGTGCTTTTCCCCTTTGCTGGTTTTTGCTTTGTATTGTTTTGCTCTACTAAATCATAGCCATGAGTATGACTGTATGCTGAGTCTTGTGAACCCTTCTACTGAATCACTGAACCTGAGGTGAAGGTGTGGTCTTGGGGGACTCCCAATACAGAAGTATTATAACCAGAGAAGTGAGCAGATATTCTGCAGCTACTTCCTTTTTTATGGATTTTGCCAAATCTGGGCAAAAGGCCCGGGAAGAGAGTTACTGCTAAGAATTAGAGAAGCAAACAAGTTATGGCAATCACATGGGACTGGAGACACAAAAAGTTTAGGGCCATTAAACCAACCAGCACTTGGGAGAGCAAAGATCCCAATAAGGCAGGAGATTCAGAGAAGTGAGCCTCACACTCTCTTGGTTTTCCTTCTGAGTATTCGTGGAATTCTTGGATTGCTCAGAGCAGAAAGATTAAAAAAAAAAAAAAGGCATAAACCTGCTGAAAGCCAGAGCAAAAGTTTTTGGTTTTGTTTTATTGCATCATGGTATTGAAGAGGCAAAAATTCTATTTAAGGCCTATGAAGAGGGAGAAGCCCTACTACACATCCCAGGTTCTTAGCTCAGAACTCAGGATACTCTAGGAGAATTAGTGTAAATTAAACCTTATAAAAATCACTACTTAGCTTTAAGTCAATGAATTATTGATAGGATTAATGTAATCTGCCTGCCACCACTCTATCTTCCCACCAGGAAATAGGGTGATATTCCCTCTCCGTGGGAAGATATCATCTAGAGACTATACAATGTATCATGTACAATATCTAGCATTAAGTCAAACATTAGAACCATGATAAAAATCAGAACCATGAGGAAAAAAGCAATAGAAACAGATCTACAGATGACCCAGTTATTAGTGCTATCAGAGATAGACTTAAATATAGCTTTCATTAATAAGCAAAGAATAGAGAATATCGTGAGAATCAGAATCTTTTTAAAAAGTCAGTTAGAAATTCTAGAATTGAAAAATGCAAAATCTAAAATAAAAAACTCAATCTATTAGTATATGTTTAAGCATATTGGAGAACGGATTAAACAATCAAAAGAAAGAGAGATTGTCAGACTGGATTTTTAAAAAAAGATCAAACTATGTGGTGACTACAGGAGACATGCTTTAGATTCAAAGACACAGGACACAAATAGGTTGAAAATAAAAGGACTAAAAAAGGTATACTATGCAAAGCAGCCACCATAAGAGAACCAGAGTGACTATACTAATATCAGACCATCAGACTTTAAAACAAACAAAAAATGTTACTAGAGATAAAGAGAGGCATTTTATAATGATAAAAATGTCAATTCATCATGAAGATATAACAATTATAAACATATATGCACCTAATAGCAGAACCCCAAAATACTTGAAGCAAAAAATGACAGAATTGAAGGGAGAAATAGAAAATTCAGTAATACTAGTTGGAGACTTCTATACTTTACTTTCAATAATGGATATAATAACTAGGTAGAAGATAAAGATCTAGCCCAGGAATTTGAGCTTGATGAATTAGTTTTCTAGAGTTGTTGTAACAAATTATCTCAAGCAGTGTAGCTTAAAACAACAGAATTTATTCTCTAACTGTTCAGGAGGCTGTCTGGTGACCATGCCCCCTTTGAAGACTCTAAAGAATCCAGGTCTTGGCTTGTAGCTGCATCACTATATCTCTGCTTCTGTTGTCACATGGCCTTCTTCCCGGTGTATTTTCATATGACTTTCTTATAAGAACACCAATCATTGGATTTAGAGTCCACTCTAATCCAGTAATGCTCCAACTTGGCTAACTACATCTGCAAGGACTCTATTTCCAAATAAGGTGACTTCTGAGGTTCCAGATGAACATGTATTTGCAGGGTTCACCATTCAACCCCATACAGTCCTCACTGTGCCCTCCAAATTCACATTGATCCCACATGCAAAATACACTTACCCAATCTCAACATCCTCCAACGTTTTAGCCCATTCTAGCATCAACTCTTAAGTTCAAAATCTCATTTAAATATCATCAGCTCAAAAAGTCCTAAATCTCATCATCTAAATCAGGTATAGGTGAAAATCTGGGTATGTTCCATCCTGGGGCAAAATGCCTCTTCATCTGTGGACCTGTGAAACTAGAAAACAAGCTATCTGCTTCCAAAATAAAACGGTGGGACAAACATAAGATAGGCATTCCTATCAAAAAGGGAGAAATTGGAAGGAATAAAGGGGCCACTGATACGCAGAAGTTTTCAGAATTCCACTAAGTTTTGAAGTCTAAAAATAATTCTCTGTGGCTTGATGCATCATCCTCTGGGCTGCAGCAATGGTGATCTGCATCCAGGGCTCAGTCCTTGGAGTCAATTTTTTTTTCATTTTATCCCATCTCTGTCCAGGCTGGCAGTGTTTCAGCTGGCACAAAATTCTCAAAAACCTTGTCAGTGTCCTATGCAACTCATGGTTCAAGCCATCAGACAAGAGGTTCCTTCACAGATTTTTCCTGGATAACTTCATCTCTATCTGTGGCTTCTGATAAGATGGTTGATTGTATCCATGAGTCACACACCTCATCTTATCAATGAGCTTTTGTCCAGCCACACCCTTGATGTTCTCTCCAGACCAAGTTTTCTTATCTTTTGTTATCTGGATAGGCTGAGGATTTTCCAAATCATCAAGTGCTGGTTCCTTTTTGCTTAACAGTTCCTTTCTCAATTTATCTCTCTCCTCTTGCATTTTGCCCTAAGAAGTAAGGAGAAATAAGGTCACATCTTCCATACTTTGTTTGCAAATCTTCTTAGGTAAATCTCCAAGTTTATCACTTAAAAGTTTTGCTTTTCATCCAAAACTAGAACACAATTCAGCCAAGCTTATTGCCACTTTATAACAGCAATCACCTTTCCTCCAGTTTCCAGTTACGTTTCTCAGTTCCTTCTGACCTCACTGGAAGCATCTTTTAACATTCCTATTACTACCAACAATCTAATCACGATGACATATGTATTCTCTAAGATGATGGAAGCTTTCTTCACTATCCTCTTCTTTTCCTTCTGATTCCCTCACCAGAATCACCTTTAATGTCCATATTTCTCTGAGCAATCTCTTCTAGGAAAACTAGGCTTTTTATCATGTATCTCAAAATTCTTCCAGTCTCTACCTGTTACTCAATTCCAAAGCCACTTTCACAGTTTTAGATATTTGTTATGGCAGCACCCCATGTCCTGGTACCAAAATCTGTACTAATTTCCTAGGGCTGCTGTAACAAATTACCACAAACTCTGTGGCTTAAGACAACAGAAATTAATTCTCTCACTGTTCTAAAGGCTAGAAGTCCAAATTCAAGGTGTAGTCAGGGCCATGCTCCCTTTTTTGCTTCTTTCTAAATTCTGGTGGCTCCAGGTATTCCTTGGCATTTCTCATCTTCTAGCTGCATTATTCCAGTCTCTGCCTCTGTCATCACATGGTCTTCTTCCCTGTGTGTCTTCACAAGGCCTTAGAAGGACACCAGTCATTGGATTTAAGGCTCATTTAATCCACTATGATTTTATTAATATCTTAACTAATTTTATCTGCAAAGACTCTATTTCCAAATAAGGTTATATTCTGAGGTTCAGTCTTTCACATTATGATGCTACCTATGGATTTTTCTTACACGTTCTTTGTCAGATTGAGGAATTTCCCTGATATTCATAGTTTCTTGAGTTTTTAAAAATTATTATCATGAAAGGGTGCTGGATTTTGTTAAATACTTTCTCTATATCTATTGAGATGAACATGTATCATTTGTCATTTATTCTATTAATATAGAATATTTATTCTATTAGTATATTAGTTTATTTTTGAATGTTAAACAACCTTGAATTCCTAGGGTAAAGTCCACTTGGTTATGGTATAAAATCGTTTTTATGTTTCTGGACTTGATTTGCTAGTATTTTGTTGAGGATTTTTGCATCTTTACTCATAAAGAATGTTACTCTGTATTTTTCTTTTCTTGTGATGTCTCTTTCTGGTCTTGTATCAGGGTAATATTAGCTTTAAAGAATGAGTTCCTTCCTTTTCTATTTTTGGAAGGGTTTGTGAAGTGTTGGTACTAATTCTTCTTTAAATGTTTGGCAGATTTCACCAGGGGAACCACTGGGCCTGAGATTTTCTATGCAAAGTTTTTTGATTACTAATCTCTTTACTTGTTATAGGTCCATTCTGATTTTCTATTTCTTTGTAGTAATTTTTCCATTTCATCTAGGTTATATAATGTGTTGGGATATGGTTGTTCATAGTATTCCCATATACTTCTTTTTAAATTTATTCCTTAATTATCCTTATTCTGTAAGGCCAGTTGTAATGTCCCCTATTTTGCTCCTGATTTTAGTAACTGAAGTCTTGTTTTAATCTTAAGCAGTCTAGCTAAAGTTTTATCAATTTCGTTGATCTTTTTGAGGAATCAACTTGGTTTTGTTGATTTTCTCTATTATTTTTATATTCTCTATTTCATGATTTCTGCTCCAATTCTTACTATTTGCTTCCTTTTGCTTTGAGGTCAGTTCTTTTCTTTTTCCAGTGTCTTAATATGGAATATTAGGTCATTGATTGGAGATATTTCTTCTTTTTTAATATAGAAACTTCCAGCTATAAATATTCCTCTAAGCACTGCTTTAGCTGCATCCAGCAAGTTTTGTTATGTTGTATTTTCATTTCCATTCATCTCAAAGTATTTTCTAATTTCCCTTGTGCTTTCTTCTTTGACCCATTGGTTATTTAGCAGTATGTTGTTTCATTTCCACACATTTATGTATTTCCTACATTTCTTTGAGTTATTAATTTCTATTTTCATTTTTTGTGGTTGGAGAGCATACTTTGTATTATTTATATCCTTTTAAGTTTATTGAGGTTTGTTTTATGGCCTAACATATGATCTATTCTTGAGATTGTGCCATGTGCATTTGAGGAATACATGTCCTCTATTGTTGTTGGGTGAAGTGTTCTACCAATGTATGTTAGGTCAAATTGGTGTGTAGTGTCCTTTAAGCCTTCTATTTTCTTGTTGATCTTCTGTGCAGCTGTTCTATCCCTTATTGAACATAGGAGGGATGGGTAAATTCACACCTAATGGGTGTGGTGCATGCTGTCTGGGGGATGGGCATACTTGTAGCTTTGACTCGGGTGTTGCAAAGGCAATTTATGTGACCAAAGTGTTTGTACCCCTGTAATATCCTGAAATTTAAAAAAAGAAAAAAAGAGAAAGAAAATAGGGCATTGAAGGGTTGGACTATTATTGTTAAATTGTGTATTTCTTCTTTTTATTCTGTTGGTTTTTACTTCACATATTTTGGGGCTCTGTTGTTAGGTGTACATATGTTTATTATTGGTATAGCTTCCTGATGGGTTGATCCTTTTATCATTAAAAAATGTCCCTATTTATCTCTAGTACTTTTTTTGTTTTAAAGTTTATTTTGTCTGATATTAATATAGCCACTGAAGCTTTCTTATGTTTGCTATTTGCATGACATATCTTTTCCCATACTTTTATTTTCAACATATTTGTGTTTTTAAATCTAAAGCGTGTATCCTGTAGACAACACATACAGATGGTCCCTGACTTATGATGGTTCAACTTATGAATTTTTTACTTTACGATGATGTAAAAGTGATACGCATTCAGTAGAAAACATAATTCAAATTTTGAATTTTGATCTTTTCCTGGACTAGCAATATGTGGTACAATACTCTCTCATGATGCTGGACAGTGGCAGCAAGCTGCAGCTCCCACCCAGCCATGCTAATGTGAGTGTTCTGAGCACATTTAAGGTAGATTAGGCTAAATTATGATGTTTCGTAGGTTAGTTGTATTAAATACATTTTCAACTTACAGTATTTTCAACTTATGATGAGTTTATCAGGACATAAGTCTATTGTCAGTTGTAGTTGGATCTTATTTTTTAAGACAATCTCTGCCTTTTGATGAGATCTTGTAATTATTCACATTTAATGTTGTTATTGATATAGTTGGATTTATGTTTGCCATTTTACTTTTTGTATTCCATATGTCTCATATCTTTTTTGTTTCTCTATTTCTCTTTTATTACTTCTGCATTAAGTGAATATTGTCTAGTGTAACACTTTAAACTCATTTAATGATTTTTTTTTCACTATAGACTTTTTAGTTTTTCTGACTGGTTGCTCTAGAGCTCACTTATACATACTAAATTATCAGAATCAGCTTCAAATTTATACTACAGTTGACCTTTGAATAGCACAGATTTGAATTGTATGGGTGCACTTATATGTGGATTTTTTCAGCCAAACATGGATCATAAATACAGTATTCATGGGATGTGAAACCTGTATACATGGAGGGCTGACATTTCATATATGTAGTTTCCACAGGGCTGACCACAGGACTTGAGTATGTGTGGATTTGGGTATATGCAGGGTGTCCTTGAACTCCTCCACATATACCAAGGGACAACTGTAACTTAATTCCATTGAGATATAGAAATGTTACTAAATTCCCTCTTTCCCCTTTTTTGTGCTATCATTGTTATACATACTAAATCTTTATATTCTACAAACCCAAGAATACATTGTTATAATTGTAATTTAATTTTATGTCTATTAAAGATGAAAAAAAGAAATGAGAGAAAATATAAAGTGTTTGTTATATATAACTTCTTCTTTACTATTTTGATACATTTTATTTGTTCCTGTGTGTTTGAGTTACCATATGGTGCCATTTCCTTATTCCAATACTTTGTTCCAAGCCACCTCCTTTTTCCTGTTATTGCCAAGTATATTACATTTCCGTATGTTATAGGCCCAACAATACATACGTGTATGTACATACATACATGCATATATGTAGTTTTACATACTTGCTTTGTAAATCATCTAAGAGGAAAAAGAAGAAGAAATATGCATTTATATTGCAATATAGTTTTACCTTTACCCATACTTTTTATCTTTTTCATGAGGATTCACACTTCCATTTGGGTTTATTTGCTTTCAGCCTAAAGAACTTCCTTTACTATTTCTTGTAAAGTATGTCTGCAAGCAATGAATTCTTTCGAGTTTTGTTTATCTGGGAATGTCTTTATTTCACCTTCGTTTTTGAAAGATATTTTTGCTAGATAAATGATTCTTGGTTGATGTTTCTTTTCCTTCAGCATTTTGATTATGTCATCCTATTGCCTTTGGCTGCATTGTTTCTGCTGAGAAATCAACTATTAATCTTATTGGAGCTCTCTTGTATGTAACGAGAAGTTTTTCTCTTGCCACTTACAAGATTTTCTTTTTAACTTTGTTTTTCAGCATTTTTACTATTGTGTGTCTGAATTTTTATCTCTTTCCATCTATCCCACTTGGAGTTCATTGAGTTTCTTGGATGTGTAGATGAATGTTTCCTCAACATATTTGGAACATTTTGTGCTATTATTTCTTCAAAAATTTTTCCTGCTCCTTTCTTTTTGCCCCTCTTATTCTGGTATTCTCATTATGTTTATCTTGGTGCACTTAAAAGAGTCTTATATTTCTCTGAGATTCTTTTTACTTTTCTTCATGTTATTTTTCTCTCTGTTCTTCTGATTGCATAATTAATCTGTCTTCAAGTTTGCTGATTCTTTCTTCTGCCACTTCAAATCTATTTTGGTTGAGCTACTCTAAGGAATTTTTGTTTCAGTTGTTCTATTAATACTTTTCAACTCCAGAATTTCCATTTGGTTCTTTTTTTAAAAATAATTTCTGTCTCTTAATTCATACTCTGTATTTGATGGCACATTGTCATCATAACTTCATTTACTTCTTTATGTATCATTTCCTTGAGTTCTTTGTACATATACCATGGCTACTTTGAAGTCTTTGTCTATTAAATCTGACATCTGGTCCCTCTCCTATGTAGTTTCTTTTGTTCCCATGTATGGTTCACACTTACTATTTCTTTGCATGTCTCATAATTTTTGGCTGAAAATTGCACATTAAAGTAATATATTGTTGTGACTATGGATTGATTTCCCTCTCCCTCTCTGGGGCTTGTTTTTGGTATTATTTGCTTTGGGTTGTTTTGTGACTTAGCTAGACAATTTTAATGAAATCTACTTTCTCCCATTCTCTGTTTCAAATGAAGTCAGTTACTTTGGGGGAAGTTTGGAGCTCTCTTTTCTTCTGAACTACCTCTCCCCCTGGGAAGAATCTCTGAAGTACTATTCTAGATGGGACAGTAGCCTCTGATCTTCTTGGCTTCCCTTTCTTTGCTCCTTCAGCAAGCTGAAGCAAGGGTAATTGGGGCCCCAGTATTCTTGGCCTGCTGCAATTGGGGTAAAGCCTGCATTCTATGGGCGAGTGTTTGGTGGAGGAAGGGAGCTCCCAACCTCTTGGCTGCACTCACGAGGAATTTTTTCTCTTGAACTTGGAGTTGGAGGGGATGAGAAATGCAGGTGTCCTACCCTCCTGTTGAGATATTGGTAATCTTTGATTAGGAGCTGAGGAGTGAGAGAAAGCTCCATCTGGTCATAGAGTGGAGCTTCTGTCAAGCTGAGCTAGGGGGTGTGAAGAAGGGAGAGGGTTGTGACTCAAATGCCACATATTCTTTTACTCATCTTTCTGAGTTTTAGTGGATTTTCTTGAATAAATATTTCTTCATTTGCTGTATGCTTAGGATAACTTTCAGAGACTTTAAATGGTGGTTTTTAAATAGTGTTTACCAGCTGTGCTTGTGTGCTGGGAATTGGGTCCTCAGAGCTTCTCATGCTGCCATCCCAGAAGTGGAAACTTAAGTTTAGAAGACAAACAACCATCAACATTGGCCTTGAAATGTTTTGTGATCTCCTCCTATGAAGCCAATGAATATACTGTTATGATAAAGTAACTAACCGATCTTCAAATACATTTGTCTCTTCATTTTCTCACTGATGATTCTTTTTGAAAAAGAGATAGAGATGTTGCTTTGCTAAGTTGAGGCTACATGATCAGAAACATTTAGTTAGATTGGACTTCAAAGATGTAGTACTGTGATTAAGAAGTTGGACTTTAATGTAGGTATGAGAACAATAAATGATTGGTCTCTAGGGACTACTTTCGGAGTAAATTATCTCACTGCCAAAGGCATCGCTAAAGTTTTCTTCTAAAACATCAAGACTGATTATCAAAGAGTGGTTGGTATAAAAACAAAATAAATATCTAGTACCAGGGCAATTGTTTGTGATTAATAATAAACAAGCCAAAACAAAAGCAAAATGAAACCAACCTACACAATGCTACTCTCATTTACAAGGTCCCTGTTTCCTTGATCGCTTATAGCTGCAGTCCCCAACCCCTGGGCCACAGCCCAGTACTGTCTTACCCCCACCTGCTGTGGGCTGCACAGCAGGAGGTGAGCGTGAGGGAGCTAAGTTTCATCTGTATTCACAGTACAGCTGCTTCCTATCTCTCACATCACCGCCTGAGCTACCCGCCCCCTGTCCATGTAAAAATTGTCTTCCATGAAACTGGTCCCTGGTGCCAAAAACGTTGGGGACCGCTGCCTTATAGGGTTAAGGGCCTCTGAGCAGCCACCAAATTGGTGGCAATCACTAAAGTCCAATTTCAGTAATTGTTCCCAAATGCTATCATACAAAGGTAAAATATCATGAAAGTCGTCTTCTCTGTTCCTGAAACCAAAACGCATGTAAATGAACACTTCACATAGTTATACTTTAGCCTTGCTATGAAATGTTGTCAGCTATAGGCTTCATTTAGACTAAAACCCAAAATGTAGAAGTCCAAAAAGATAAGCCTAACTGAGTAGCTACTTTAATATAATAAAACATAAACATTAACATGAAATAATGGGAAAGTAATATAATTCCTGTGGATTTCTGCAAGTTTTTTTTTTTTTTGAGTGAACATACTTCAGAAAGACTAAGCATGTTCTTGAAATACTTTCTTATAGTAACTCACTGGAAGTTAACTAAAATCAGTTATCCCTCACCAAAAAAAAAACCCTGGGAAAATGTAGATATATTTCATTGCCAAAAGTAATTGGATTGCTAAACTAGATCTGCTTATGAGTTAAAATATGAAAATTTACCCATTTTAGTAACATATTACACATCATATTTTAGCATTCCTAACCTTGTAATTATGCATGTGCTTCTTTGGTAAATGATTTTTTTTGACTGTTAAGTATTGAAAGAAGGAGGTAAATAATTTTTATTGTAGCTATCCTACCCTCATTTTTTATACTAAAAGAAAGCTGGCCTTTTCAGGTTAAAAAGATAATTACTATTAAATGTTAAATAGACTTTACTTGGCATTCCTTGCTGATGCTTATTAATAGCCGTACATATTTGTCACTGAGTTGCACTTCATTTGTGCATATTTTCTGGGTTTTTTTCCCCCTTTATTTCAAATACTCATGTCCATATGTAATTCATTCAATCCATACACATGCACTAAAGATCTACTCTGTATAAAGCACTCTACTGGACACTGAGAATGCAAAGATGAGAAGGACATGACTATTTGTGTTAGGTGTCCTGACAGAACTATGAAAGCACAATGACAGTGGGATGGGGAATGACTAATCTCCTCTGAAAGAGGGATATGGTGAGGACTCACAAGACAGGTACTGTTAAATCACCCTAATTAGAAGAACAAGAGTTTACCAGGCGAGTAAGGGAGAGAAGGGTCATAAGGAAAGGAATATTATGCATAGGGAACAACAGGAAGAGAGGCCTAGAAGAATAAAAGACCATGATATGTTCACAGCATTCCAAGCATGCCAAGTTAGGGAGTCCCTACACCACCTTCAGGTTTTGGGGATTCCTAGAACTCACTGGAAGCAGTTACACTCATGATTATGGTTTATTACAGCAAAGGGTTACAGATTAAAATCAGCCTATGGAAGAGGGCACATAGGGCAGAGTCCAGGAAAAGTCCATGTGTGAAGTTTCTAGTTGTCCTCACCCAGTGGCGTCATGGACAGTGTTAACTTCTCCCAGCAATGATGTGAGACAATATGCATAGAGTATAGTCAACCAGAGAAACTCATCTGAGCCTTAGTGTTCAGAGTTTTTATTGGGGTTCAGCACAAAGGTATGGTTGACTGCCCACAGGGCTGACTTTTAGTCTCTAGCCCTTCTAAAGGTCAAGCTGATACTGTATGGCCCAAAACCTCCACCATAAATCACATTGTTAGACTATCTAGTGTGCCCAAGGCCCCCAGGTCAACAAAACATTCTTATCAGGCAAGACATTCTAAGGACTTAAAGGTAACCTTCCAGGAGCTGAGGGCAAAGGCCCAATCTCTCTTTGGGAAAGCTTATTTCTTTAACATGCAGGGTCTCAGGAGTCTAATCTGGCTGGTGTACCAAGTGTATTAGAGGCTGGAAAGGTGGTCAGGGCCAGATGGAGAATCACTGATGGGGTGACAAATGGAGGATGGGTAAATGCCATTAACAGAAGACATAGATCAAAGACATGCACAGAAGTGACAGGTATGTTTGGGGAATGTGGTTTTCAACGTTACTTCCCTCCACATAGTTCCAAGGAAGACCAGAATAGAGAAGTAATAAAACCAAAATCATAAGCAAAAGAAGAGCCAAACTGTGTCTGTGTGCTGGAACAACAGGCTATTGTTTCACAACAGTGCCATGCAAGAAAATCTAAGCAAGGAAAGCTACTTTAATTGAGCATACAATGGAAGTCAGCAAAAAGGAAACTATGGGCATCAGGGCTCTTGTTATCTAATAAAATGAAGAAGAACAAAAAATCTTCAAAAAGAAATTTGTCAAATGGACCTTTCTACCACTCCATTGTATGTAACTATGCCTTATGCATTTCCCTATTTTTCATCATTTAAGCTATTTTTAAGTTTTAGGCTACTAAAACAAAAATTATAGTCTCAGAAAATTTGGGGGCAAGAGAGGTCTTAAAGCTTCTTTAAGTCCACTTTTTGTTCAAAGGTAGCCCTAGATTGCCTGAGCGAGAATCTTCTGGGCAGATTTCCTAGTCCCATCAGCAGAGATTCTGGCTCAGTGGATGGGGGCTGAGGGTGGGAGTGGAGCCTAGAACTCTGTATTTTAATAAGCACATCAGTCTTGGATCTACCTATGAGTCCTTTAAAATATTTTGCACACCTGTAATTACTTCCTTATAATAATTTGTTTAGATAAGCCTCAGGAAAACATTTGGTTCAGTGAAGTGTTTGACGCCTAAAAGGCTTTTGATGAATGTTTTTTGGATAGTTGTTCATCCTCCTGTTCTAACAGATCTCCTAGATTCAAGGGTCTAGATCAATGGGGCTGAGGGATTCTGTGCTGAGGTCACCTGGAAAGATTAAGGTAATGTGCCAGCATCAGCCAGCCTTTGGCTAGATGTCACCAGGTGCCAATACTTTTTTGCTTTATTTTTCCCTTGATTTCATAATAAAAGTTTATTTTTAAAAATCTGAGCATGTCTTAGCTGAACTAAAAAAGCAGAAAAGGAAAGCTTCCGCACCTCTCCTAGACACCCTTATTCTTTGGTGAAGGGCTGAACCAGCCTGGGCCAGATGAGTGACTTGTACACTGAATGTGAGAACCATTACTTTAGCCCAAGCCAACACGTACAGTTGGAGCAACAAAACCAAAATCAGTTAAATGATTTGTTCAGGGTTATATCAATACTTTGAACATACTTGTTCAAATTATTACTTGTATAGTCCCCTAAGTGGAATTACCAAGTTAAAGAACACTAGTTCTTTAATGGCTCATTGCTAGATAGATTTTCTGAACGATATGATAAATTTGCATTGCTGTAAGCATCTATGTGTTACTTCTCCCACCCTCCAAGCATAACTTCTGCCAACCAGTGCTTCCAATCTTGGGCTTTAATTCATTTTCAATTTTTATTAGATGTGTAATTGTGCACTAGGTTGTCTGTTTATTAAAGAAACCGAGCAAGGTTGTGTATTTTTCATTTTGGTAATTTGATGTCTGTAAGTCTGCACGTGTAAACGGTTTGTCCGTTTTGACTAGTAGAATCAGGTACTAATCTTATATATATGAAATTGTTCTTTATCAGTAGTTTATTACATATTTCTCTCTCTTTGATTATTTTTCTTTAAATATTTTATACTAGCATAAGAGTATTAATTTTTATGTATCTCTGAAAATGGCCTCAATTTTGTCATATCTCATTCTTCCATAGCTGAGATAAATATATCAGTCCATTTTTTTCTAGTTTTAGAATAGTTTTTAATGTTTAATGCTACCTACTCCAAATAACTTTCCATTTTATACATCAGATTCTGATGTATTAAAATATCTCCCCTCCCTCCCTCTTGAATTCTTCCTGCCCCACACTAGTTCTTTGTTTACATCAGTATATGAATTTTTCTCTTCTTGACTAAGGAGTCAGTGGAGATAGAAATGTTAATTGATCTGAGTCAGTGAGTATCAGTGCCGTTCTGGAAAAAAAAGATGCCAGCATTAAGATGATGATGATATTCCTATAACTCCTCCTTTTTTTTTCTCCTCCTCCTCCTCCTCCTCAGCATCGATATATGATAGTCTTGCTCACTAATCTTTCCAGATAAATTGCACTATAAATTTGTCAAGAGAGTGCACTGGAGACTATAACTGGTACTTAATGCAATCTAACTTAGTGAACATGTTATTATTTTCCACAGTCTTCTCACACAAGAACAAGGCATATGTCTTCATAAATTGATTTTTCTCTTCTATTAGAGTTTTGCATTCTCCTAGAAATAAATACCTTCTATGAGGATGTGAAATTATAAATTATGTTAATGAAATCCTCCATAACTAATATATTTCATTTTTATTAAACAAGTTATGTACACATGGAACATTTGATATCCTATGTGAAAAACCATAATGTATGATGCCATGTAAAAATATAACTGCATTTAAGGAAAGATTGGAAAGAATTCTATAAAAATAAAGACTTATGAGATTATAGTAGTACTTTTTTCCTTCTTGGCAAGTTATTTTTAATGATATTGTTAGATTCTTATGAGAAGAAATTAAGTAAAGATGGTGACTTTTATAAAATATTTTCTTTTAAAAATGTGACTTATATCCTTTTCCTCTTAAAAGCATTATGAATTATGCTCTATTTCACTTTGTTTTCCAGGAATAAGCATTATGGGATCCCAAATACAAATTTTTTAAAGGTTTCAATTACTAAGCTTTCTTTTGGATTTGATAATTCCTACATTTTATATATTATTGGTCTTACCATGTTATCTATTTTCTTGCTTTTGTTTTATCAGCTTTATTATTATATTTTAGTATTTTTATAGCCATCTACTTCTAGGTAGAAATAAAATTTTTTAGAATATAAAAAAATTATAATCCCTAAATTTTTCCTTCAACATTTTATAATAAAAATTTTTAAACATCACAGAAATGTTGATTCCTAGTGCTTATTTCTTTATCCAGTGGCTCCCTCCTCCTCCAGCCAGGTCATGATATTAAATAATGTCTCCATACATTGCCAAATATCCCCTGGGAGGGCAAAATCACAAACCACCATTTGTGAGGCATATTGGTATGTAATTTTCTCTTTTTGTAATGTTTTTGTAGGAGTTTGATATTAGAATTATAGTGATCTCCTAACATGAGTAGGCAGTGTTTCCTCCTGTTTTATTTTCTGAAAAATTTTACATGAGATCAGTATGATTTCTTCCTTATTGTTTGATAAAATTCACCAATGAAACTAAGTATCCTGGAGTTTACTTTGTGGAAGGTTGTTGATAACAAATTCAACTCCTTTAACTGAGATAGAGCTATGCAGATTTTCTGTTTCTTCTTGTGTCAATTTTGGTGAATTTTATTTTTCTAGAAATTTGTTCATTTCATCTAAGCTGTCAAATTTGTTGGCATAAAGTTTTTCATAATATTCTCTTGCAATCCTTTTAATATCTGTATTTGTAATCCCTTTTTATTCTTGATATTGGTTGAGTTCTCTCACTTTTTTTGATTATAAGGTGTTTGTCAATCTTGGGTTGTTTCTTGGTTTGGGCTGTTACAAATAAAGCTGTTATGAACTTTGTGTACAAGTTTTCATGTGGGCGTGTGTTTTCATTTCTCTTGGATATGTGCCTAGGAGTGGAATTACTGGGTTATGTGGTAACTCTATGAACCACTGTTTTCCCCAGTGGCTGCACCATTTTACACTCCCTTCAGTAGCATATGGGGGTTGCAACTCCTTCACTTCCTTCCCAAAAGTTGTCAACACTGTCTTTTTTATCCTGGCTATCCTAGTGTGCGTGAAGTCGTATCTTGTTGTGGTTTTGATATGCATTTCCCTAATGACAATGTATTGAATACTTTTTCTGGCTTATTGGTCATGTTTTATACTTTCTTTTGTGTGTTGATTCAAATATTGTTTATTCCTTTTTGTCCATGTTTTAGTGTCCATCTAAGCAATTTGTTATTCAAGCATAAGTTCTTTTCTCTTCTGAAAGTTATAGTTTTAGGTTTTCTAGCTCTATATCGTTTGACTGATTTTTGTGTTGACTTGAAAAGGTTGGTTCATTTTCCCATACAGAATCTAGTATTTGACTTGTTTAAGATTGTCTTTTCTTGATGCCTGGCACTTAAAAAATTAACCAATAAGGTTATTTCTGGACTCTATCTTCTCTAGCTTAGTATCTACTTTCTATACAGCGTTTTATTATTGGTCGGCCTTCAACCTCGCCAATTAAATTGGTCCAATTTTGTTGTTGGTATTTTCAAAGAACTATCTTTTTGGCTTTGTAAATTTCCTCTATTGTCTGTTTTCTATTTTAATGACTTCCATTCTAATTAATTTTATTTCCTTCCTTCTACTTACTTTGGGTTTACTTTACTGTTATTTTTTAGCTTCTTAAAGTAGAATACTATAGCATTGGTTTAGAGCTTTAAAATTATTTTGTTTATGGAATGATGGACAATGGAGACTCAGGGGTGAGGGGTGGGGGGTGAGAAGGGGGGTGACAATGGGAGGATACTTGCTGGGTACAATGTGTACTGCTGCAGTGATGGACGCACTGAAGGCAAAATTGTACTTATTCCCCATGAATATATACAAATAAAAAACAAATTAAAAAAACAAAAAATATTTTCTAATACAAGCATTTAAAGCTACACTTTTCTAAGTATTGCTTTACCTGCATTCCATATATTTTTATGTGTTCTATTTTTATCATTCTGTTCAAAATAATTTCTAAATTCTATTCTAATTTTGTCTTTGACACATGATATTTTAAAACATGTTGTTTAATTTCCAAGTATTTGAGGTTCCCTAAATATCTTATTTTTATTGGTTTCTAATTTCTGTTTTGGTCAGAGAATATACTCTTTATGTTATCAGTTCCTTAAAAACTATTGAAATTTGTTTTATGGCTCAGCATATGGTCTATCTTGGTGAATGTACCATGTACACTTGAAGAGAATATGTATTCTGCAGTTACTGTATGTAATATTATACAACTGTTGATTATATCAAGATAGTTTATAATATTGTTCAAGTCTTCTATGTCTTTCCAGATTTTTTTTCTAGTTCTGTCGATTGCTAAAAGATGTATATTAAAATCTTTTATTGTGATTGTGGAATTATCTCTTCTTCCCTCTAATTCTGTCAGTTTTTTTCTTCATGTATTTTGAAGTTCTGTTTATTAGGCACACACGTATTTATAATTGTTGTGTCTTCCTGATGTAGTGCCCCTTTTACCTTTATGACATGTTCCCTTTTATCTCCAGTAATATTCTTTGTTTTGTATTTTGTTGTCTATTTAATCTGATATCAATATATCCTCTCCAGCCTTCTTCTGCTTACTAATTTCTCCAAATACCATCTCACTGGGTGCTAGGGCTTTAACATATGAATTTGGGGAGACATAAACATTCAATCCATAGCAACTCCCTTGTGATTCGTATTTGCAATGAATTTCTTATAGACAACATATAGTCAGGCCGTGTTTTTTTATCCACTCTGCCAATCTTTACCTTCTAATTAGTTTGTTTACACCATTTACATTAATGTAATTATTGATATGTCAGGGCTTAAATCTTTTATTCTATTTTTTGTTTTCTATTAGTTTCTTCTGTTTTTTTGTTTGTTTGTTTGACTTCTGAGTTGCTTAAATATTTTTTAAGAACTCACAGTATATCTTTTTATCCCATACACTTTCCAACCTATTTGCGTCTTCTTACTTAAAGTGGGTCTCTTGAGGTTTCCTAGATATCTTATTTTTATTGATTTCTAACTAGAGAGCATATAGTTGAGTCTTACTTTTTTTTATTCACTCTGATAATCTTTGCTTTTAAATGATGTGTTTAGATCACCAACATCCTATGTAATTATTGATATGGTTGTACTTAGGTCTACCATTTCATCATATCATCTGTACCCTCCATTTTTTGTTCTTCTCTTCCCACCTTATTGCTTTTTAAACAATTTTCTTAGTACTCCATTTTAATTTATCTACTGGGGGCTTTTTAGCTATACTTCTTTGTATTGTTTATTTAGTGGTTGCTTTAAGAATTACAGTCCACATCCCTAACCAGAAGTTGCCTTTTTAATATAGTGCATCAAAGGCTTTCCTGGAAGCCCACCCAGCAGATATCTATTTATGTCTCATTGGCTAAAACCGGGTTTCATCACTACCTTTAGACCAATCACTGTCCACGATTAGTGACTGGGTTAGAGAAATGAAGATTCATATTCTGTACTTAGAGGAGGAATCCATCTATACTGAAACAGAGGGATCTCTGCCTGCTGCCTAAATAAATTGGTATTTGTTAGCAGGAAAGAAAGAGGGTGAATATAGAGTAAGGAACAGTCAGTGTCTGCCACAGTAATTAGTCTTATCTAATATACTTAGTGTGCCAAATTTTTAACCTCAGCACATTTTTACATTCTTTGTTTTTTGTTATTTTCCTTTAATAATTTATTTTATTAATGAAGGAAAATTATCCCCTTCAAAAAATTACATGAAGTCTAGCTTTTCGTATTTGTTGTCCCTATGCCTCCTGTTTCCATTTTGTTGTTTATTTGGGCTAGGAATGCCCTTTAGAATAAATTTTGAAAGTTTATGCAAAACTGGCCTATGGTAGATAATACTTCTTATCTTATCTATTAGTGAGTGATTGAATAACAAACTAAAGTGTAGAAGTAGCTACCTTCTGACTGCAAAAAATTAAATTTCATAAAGAAGTCAATTTAATTTTATTCTAGCAGATCAAAATTTTTCTCAATGAGATTATTTTGCCATAATGGAGACAATCTTAGTTTTTTTAAAAAAACAAAGCAAAACAGAAAAAAGATAATTTGTGCCATTGATTTTTTTCTTTCCCAATTTTAAAGGAAGGTAGGTATCATAAACAATATTCTTTATAATTTGGTTTTTAAAAGCCTAAGTAGTATTTTGAGTATCCTTGACTTAATATGCTTCAGTACAATATGGATATAGTTGGGAAAATATCCTTAACTAGAGGAAAAAGGAATGGACATTTGCAAAGTTTAATTAAATATAAGATGTTTGTTTGTGAAAACCCAGCCTATAATTTTGAAAGCACATTTCCTACTTTCTCCTCTAATAAAAGCTTGCAGCTCTTCATTAGTGGTGATTGAATTATAAATTCTCTAAGGCAGAGACTGTATTTTCTATCTCATTAGCAACTTGTATGTGCAGAAGGACAGGTTGTTCAGCCTTATGATGATTTACAACTTAATAAATACATATACAGGCATTATCTTATTGAACTTCCTTAACCTTTCAAGAAGGTAGGAGGGAGAACTCTCTATGGATAAGGCAGCTAAGGCTTAATGATGATAAATTAGATAGCTAAAGTCACAGGATTTGCACTTGTTAGGGTTGAGACTGAGACCTGATCCTGAGCCCAACATTGTTTCCTCTATGCCACATCCCCAGGTCCCCCATGCTGTGTAACTTCCTTGGAGTTGGGCCAGGTACAAACTGCCTGGACACTTTCATGCCACCTAAGTGTTTCCCAGAGGGACAGCATGGGAAGTTGGGTGGAAAGTCATTTATTGTGCAGGGCTGTCCCATTTAGCATCTCCCCAGACCTCACTCACTCAGTGTCAGCATTGCTCCCTGCCGTCGTGGCGTCCAGAATTGCCCCCGCCATTACCAGCTGCCCCGGGAAGCAGTACTGTGTCAGGACTCTTCACCATGCTGCCTCTCTAATGTCATTAATGGCAGGATTTACAACCACAGTGAGTAAAAATAGTCTTGACCAAGCATTTTGAACTTCCTGATCAAACACATAAATCTTCCTGTATGCAAAGCTGCCCTAGGACATGTGAGGAAATGTTTGAAAAGTTTAAGAAATATTTGGAATTCCTTAAGCAATGGATGTGCCAAAGCTTAGAAAAGGAGCTACAGCTGGGGGTAGGATAATCACCTCCAAATAGGAACCATGATGATAGCAATACGAATGCTCACACTGCGTTATTACTATCTACTAGGCACTATGTTAAGCCACTTACGTGTGATATCTCATTTAATTCTCACAACAGCACCCTGCGATTCTTGCTACCATTGTCCTCATAGATTAGTGAACTACCATCAGCCCTTGCGATAGCCAGTAGTATCATAACCTCCTTTCTGGTATTTCTGCTTCCATGTTCACCCCCATCTCGTCCATTCTCCACAAAATCAACCTGAGCAAATTTTATAAAACAAACTCAGATCGCATCACTACTCTGCTAAAACTCTCCAATTGCTTCCTGTCACCGAATAAAATCGGAAGTCCCACAGTGGTCCACAGAACACATACATATGCCCTGGCCCCATGTACCTCCGTGATCTCACCTCCTACTCTGCCCCACACGCACCTCACTCCAGCCACACTGGCTCCTTGCCGTTCTAGGCGTGGGCCAAGCTTGTTCCTGCCTTGGAGCCTGCAATCGCCATCTCTCCCTGAGATATGACTCACTCTCTTACCTCATTTAGTTTCTGGTAAAAGCTCATCACCTGGAGAACCCTTTCCTGATGGCTCTATCCAAATTAACCTCCCTTGTTCACGCTTTTCCCTTTACCCTGTCTACCTTTTCTTTACAGCACTTAGTGCGCTCTGACACTCGTTCAAGTGCGCCTTTATCCTCCTGTTCATTGTTTCTCCCGTCATAAGAATGGGAGCTGATTAAGTGGGGGCTCTGTCTGTTCCTGCCTGAATCCCCATCCCTGAGAAAACTGCTCAGCACATAGTAGCTCAATAAATATTTGTTGAGTACATGTGACTTAGAGAAGTAAAGTCATTTGCCGATGTTCAGAGCTAATAAAGGGGGGATTTACACTCTCAAATCCCAGCTGTCAGAGAAGACTCTCCTGTAGGAAGAGAAAAAAAATACAGAGGGCAGACAGGCTCAGTATGGAAGACGGGAATGGGAGCAGGGCCTTTCTTCCCCTCTCTGCCAGGCAATGATCAGTGCAACATTTTTTTTTTTAATCCATGCAATAACCAAACAGAATTGTATAAAAAGCAAAACTAAGGTGCAGACACTTTCAGAAACCTCAACAAGTCAGGAATCAACAGGTAAATTGGAACCAAAGTCTACCTTTCTTCCTGGACTATGCCATTGTTAGACAGCTCTATGCTTTAGCCTTGCTGTATAATCATCACACGAAAGGAATTCATGCAACCACAGAACGGTGTGTCCTGTTCTCTTAAAACAGCTTTGTAGTGGTCGTTTCAATAAATTAATTCAGGATTAGTTCAGGAATAACTGAAGTCTCCAGAGTGACCCGAATTGCAGTCTACTCATTAAAATTTGCTTTGTTCCACTGGTTTAGAGTCATATTCAGTTTATCAGTTTCCCTTCCCAGTTCTTGGCATTGTATCCTTTTGTCCCTCTCTCCTGTACCATAATTCCCAGGGAGCCTAGTTAGCTATATGTTGAATACTTAAATTTCTTTTTAAGTAATTATACAATTTTTAAAAATGGCTTATCTTTTTGGCTAGGGGGAAGCAAGGGAAGTCGACAGAATAGATCCTCAAATGATGTGGACTCAGTTTCTTGCTGGAATTTGCAAAGCCGATTTAAATACGATCTTAATTGTCAGAAGATTGTTTTTAAAATATAGAAATTCAAGAAGACAGCCCTTGAGAATGCAAATTTGGAAGAACTTGGAATCTTTTTCATTTCAAATATAATATTAACTACAGAGCTCTTCTAGCTGGATATCACAGTCTGTACAACATAAGGACATCATCATAATAAAAACAGCTTCCCGCCCTTGCTGGTGTTTGGTGCTATCTTTGCCCTACACCATGTTTGCATGTTGTTGGTTAGAAAAACAGCAGTGTATGGAAGAGATCTAAAGGGTGAATAATTAAATTATGATGACTAAGAAACAATGAGTGAATTTCAGCAGATGAAGTATGATGACTTACAATATGGAAATGATGCTTCCAAAACTTTTCAAGGTTGTTTGCCTCACTGTTGGGGGCAAAATAAGGTTTATGTGAGGAAAAAAATACATAGGAATGCCTGAAAGTCACATAGTGATTAAGACAAAAATTCAAAGCAGTTCAGGGGCAGGGATAAAGTCGTCAGGAAGGCAGGCTCTGACTGGAGTGATTAGTGTGTGGAGGGCGGGGGACATGGTGGGACACGGGAAGGGGAGGAATTGCTTAGCCCTCCATGGATTTATATTTAGCATTCTATGAAAGAACACTAGGGTTTATTCTAATGCTGGCTTTATTCTAAATCTGTTTGATGTTGGCTGGCAGGAGTCCAAGGGCCGGAGGCTAAGGATTGACTTCCTTAGTCAACTGGAGAACCAGATGGGGTTGGGAGGTTGTACCTCTGACTCCAGAGGCAAGGCTGATTCTGGCAGTGATGTAAGAAGTAGGTTCAGGAGCTGCTCAATCTTGGAGCGCTGGGACCATGCCTAGGGAGTGGGAACATGGTTGGGATTGTGAACAAGTCCAACAGAATGTGGCGTGTGGGACAAAGGGCTGGAAGTCGGCTTCTCTGAGGGCTCAGCACCAGGCTGTGTGGGGGCAGGTCATGCTACAAACACCCCCACGTCCTTACAACCCACTGCAGTTCAGAGGAAAGGGAAGAAGGTAGACAGTTTGCTGGGTCCCCTGTCCCCCTCATCCAACATGGCAGCCCTCACATATCACCTCCCCACACTCCCCACCCTCAGTTGTCACTGCTCATCCACACCGTAGTAGGTCCCAGTTTTCTGCTTCCTGGTGAAAGAACATTTCTTTTTTTTGGTGTCAGTAATGATAATTTTTTTTTATGTTCCAGAAACAATGATAAGAGTAATAAAAAGGTTTTTGTCAACCACCCTCCTCCTCCACTGATTAAACATTAATAGCAGGGTTGAAGGAAACCGCATGAAAAAGACACACTGACAAGCAGCTCTCCAAGGCTTCATCCGAACTCTCCAACAGTAAAGTGCCTTGGTGGTGGATTGAGCAGCAAGAGAACTACCTCGGTAATGCAGATGGCCTGTGGGCAGACAAGCAATCGCTGAGATCTGGGAAGCACAAAGGCTTCCCAGCGGTCTTCGTTCTTTATTTTAATGTCCCCACCACAGGACATAGTAGGCACTAGATAAATGGTGAAGAAATGATTGAACACAGCTTTTTAGGGCCCTCACATCCCTCTCTTTTAATGTTTATTTCCCCAAGCCTGTCCTCTAACACCCTAATCCCATCCCCAATAAACGGTGCAGCTGTAATTACTTGCAACCAAGTTCTATCAGAGGAATTTGTGTTATCTGTGACTATTCAAAAACACCTTGACTCTTGAGATGTCAAATAAAGCCTGCATCCTATGAAATACTATGATACATTATAAGAACGTGGTAAGCCAAACTTCAGTTTAGGGATAGACCCAACGTTGTGGGAAGCGTATACCTGTTAGTAGGAAGACTCTCTTCAGAGATCATCAGCTTTTACCCACCCACACAACGTTTTTCATTCTGACATTTTAAAGAAATAGTTTTTCTCTGTCTCAGTACCCAAAACACTGATTATCATAGCTGTCTGGAGACTTAGAAATCATATAGTCCAATTCTCTCATTTAATAGATAAGGGAACGGAATTTTGGAGTAGCTTGAGATTAGCTCAAGGTCTCACTTCTAGTTATTAAATAGAATTGCGACAGCCAAAGAACAAATGTCTGGTATCTCAGGCCAGTGACATTTCTTGCACAAAGCAATGACTTTTGGAACAGACAGAAGTGGGCAAAGGGGGGACGCTCATCAGATCTGTTGAAGCAATCCATTATGGTTAGTAGGAACAAACACAAATTTAAAAAAGGAATACTAACATGGATACATCTCCAGACATCATTGAATAAAAAATCAGTTGCAAAATAGTACGTAGGATATGAGTCCATTTATGGGAACCCAAACAAATAGTGTATACTTTTCTATGGACAAAGTACAGAAGGATGGATTCCATCCTGATAACAGTGCTCACCTCTAGGGAGGGCTCTAGGATCGGGGACAGTGGCCAAGGAAAGTTTGTCCTTATCTGCATTGTATGAAGTTTTATAAGGAGAATCTATCTATGCATTAATTGTTTAAGAATTAATTTAAAAGGGTAAACCTATATTTCTTGTTGTGCTCTATGTCACTCCGATGACTTTGTTCCTATCACTATGGATCATGCTCTGGGGACTCAGCCTGTTACCTTAATCCCAGTGGGAATGTCTAGATTAGTCCCAAAGCTCCCAGTGTCGTGGTCTGACACAGAGGGAAAGGGAAGGGAGTGTTTTGGGCTTATCTTCCTAAAAGGTGCTCATTGTCCACTTCTTCACATTGATTGTCATTTCACACCTTGAACATAATAATGATCATCATCATAATAATAATTGAATGTGTAAATGCTGCTAATAGATGACAACAGCCATGCTCTTTTGAGCGCCAACTACCCCACTCTCCAAAGCGCCTTCATGCATTATCATTTTTGTGTAATCTTCCTAATCACTCCAAGAGGTAAGTACAATTATTAGCACCATTTTAGAGATGAAAAACCGAGGTGTAAAGAAACGAGGGAGCCTGATCTCGGCTGGTAGGCAGAAGAGCCTGGATCTGCACCCAGGCGTCTAACTCCAGAGTCAGCGCCGGGCCGGAGTCGGCAGGCCCAGAGCTCAGACGCTGACCGCCGTGTCTGCAGGAGGAGTGGTCAGGCTGGGAAACGCACTTCATCCAGACCAGAAAACTCTACCTTCGGAGAGACCTTCTGTCTAATCCGCTTCCGCACTGCTTCCTCAGGGAGCTCCTCCGAGCCTTTCCACTAAAGGTTTCAAACGCCCCTGGGTTACTCAGTCAAGTGATGTATAATGAGGGGAAAATATTCTCCTTTGGAGAGTAAAAAACCATCTACTATCATGTACAAGCCCAGCAACAATTTCTCAATAACCAGTTCATTTTCTTTAAAACAACAACAGTAAATATAAACAGCAAGAAACGCTGTTGAAAGAGATAAGGGACGGGCTGCCGGGGGCCAGTGAATCATCCTTTTCTCTTGTGTCAGTGTTTACTTTGGACGGGTCAGTTTTGTTCCCGAAAGGTATGGAAAGCGTTGAGTGGTAAATTTTGAAGTGATTTTTATAGTTTATGTAGAGAAAGGTACTTTTCAGGAAGCTGGTCATCTTATGCTAAATGACACTTTTCTCCCTGCCCCCACCCCCACCCCTGTCCAAACCGCAGGAGTTACTTCATTATTTCTCTATTCATGACCGAGGCACCTCTGACTCATCACTGAAAGTCTGAGTTACACTGCAGGCATCTTTTTTTAAATATGTGTACATACACTTATGTGTATATGTGTGTGTATATACTACATATGTATATTAATGTATATATACACATCTATAATATGTTTATCATGTGCACATATTTTAATTGAAAAAATTTGCATACTTGGGAACCACTTGATGAAGGACTTTAAAATTCTCTCCTGTGCTCTGGTAATGTCAAGCTTTTGCCTAGAGATAAATTGGCTTTTTTGACGCCTGCTGAATCCTGCCTAGAGAAACCCCTTGTAGCTTCAAAGTTGCATTAATATTTCCATATACTTTGTGAATACTTTCCTTTTGGGAAGAATAACTCCACCTGCTCCTTTTTCCCATATGTGTACATCAAAGGTGAAGCTGGGACATGTCCTCTTTCTTCTTAGCCCCTGGCTCAGGACCTGGTGCTAAGGTCCTGAGCCAGGACCTTATCACCTTTTTCTACTTCCACACTGGTAGATATAGTGAATGGGAAATGAGTTTCTCAAGTGCCTGCTCTGTGCCCATCCTGTTCCTGGCCTTGAGATAGGGTGGGTGGTATGGCGACTCGAGCCCTGTCGTCGCCGGGCTTCTGTCACACCCTGTCAGCCTGCAGGACTCAGGCTCCACTGAGCTCCCTGGTTACCAGGGCTACAGCACTTTCAAATGGGTGAGGAGTTTTGACAAATGTGTGGTACACATTTCTGCAAACAAAGCCATTTATTTTAGGCTGAGGCATTTACAGCAAAATTTAAATAATTTATCTAGAACGTGTCAAATGGAATGCTTTCATTATATCTTTTTGGATTTCTTTGGTAGAACATTTATAAAGTTAAAGCCTCATTATCTTAGATTTTTCAACTAACTCTCTGCCATGAACTGCAAACAAGGTGCATGGATTAAACAAAGAGGCAGTCTTAGGAATCTGAGCCTGTCTGAGAGAAATATTTTAGGTCATTACTGAAGTGAATCAGGGCCTCAAGGGTCCTTCACTCAATGCTCTAAGGTCTTGGGACAGAATTTTTTTTGTTTTTTTGGTTGGGCCACAGCTGCCACTAAATGGTGTCCATTATGTTATGAGCCAAAGACCTGGAAACGTCCCCAGTCCCACCCTCTACCACCCAAGATAAAATACTGGTTCCTCAAATTCCCATAAAAATGGAATGCTTTTGGTTGGGTTGGCATGGCTCTTAGAAGGCCAATCCACCCAGGAGGACCAGCCCAAGACTCGTGCTTGGCATTAGCCTTTAGCAGGACTCATCTGTTTGGGGGTGGCTGGTGCAGTTGGCCTAGGGAATGAGGCACCACATTCAAGAGTCAAAGCTTTGAAGAGGGCAGGGGAAAAAGAGAGAGACACTACGCAGCCTTGCCCCGGAAAGGCTTGGAGAGCTCCAGGTACTAAGGGGGCAGTCTCTGAGCATGGAGATCTGGAGACATGTTGCCCACTTAGCTCTGCAGAGGGCCAGCTCTTATTTGCCTCTAAGTGATTTCTGACATATTTCAAAGCACAATATAAAACTTTCTTTTTTAAGACTCTTAGTGAATGTCCCTGTATGTGTCCTAGGTTTTTATAGGACAAGGACGTTTTGGACATATCATGTCCTTGTTTGAGCCCCCAGGACTGGCTGTACTCCATGTCCCCCTCTCCCAGTGCAGCGACCTATGGGCCCAGAAGGGCCCCCGCCAGACCACATTTTGCAGGGCAGTCACGGGTGGCAGAAACTGCTGGCTTCTCTTTCGACAACCCATGGGAAACATTTGCACCTCCAGCACTTTCTGCACAAAGCGCTCCATGGGAGCAACACCCGTATGTGATTTAGAAGCCATTCACGACACTGCTTTGTAATTCATCTTTCTACACGGCCTCTGGGAGTGCAGTGAAAGATCCAAACCTTCCTACTATCTACGTTCGTTCGGTAAGCAAACTGTTAAAAATTTTAGAAACTCCTTATTTGAACTCTATTTAGAAGTAAAATAGTCATTACCAGAAGCAAGCATTTGCTTCTATGTACTAGTGAAAATGCTATGAAATTTTTATTTATAACTTGTGTTAGTTATAAGTTACCAAACTTAATAAATTTACCCTGTTGAAAAATTAAAGTTGAAAAAATAACATGTTAAAGGACAAATTACTTATACCATTGTTCCTGGGTTGAATGACAACACAGATAACTTAGTCAAAACATATCTTTAAGCTTTTTTGTGTGTGTGATTAATCCATGAGTCTCTGATTATAGCTGGCTGAATGTCCTCCCCCCCCACAAATAATTGGTTTTGAGTGTTAATAACAGGTCTCTATTTGTCGATGACAATCGCTATGATTTTATTCATATGCAATAAAGCCCTTATAATAGATCACACAACTAACTTTCTATAGTTGAAATAAGTGAAATATAAATGGTTTTGGAGGAATCCAATTGGCATTAAGTTAAAGCACATTGACTTCTTCCAGTTTAGGACCATATGATAGTAGTTTGAGTGTATTTTTCATTATTTGAAACCTTTTTCTCCTAGCATGTAGTTATGGTGGGAGAATTAATGACACTGAAAATTCTGGAAATGAGGAGAAACAGACTAAAACTTCAGGCACAAGGAGAATGATGAGAGAGAAGAGTCTTTTAGGTAAGCCTCTGGTTAGACATAATTTTAATAAGCTCTACTTGAGAAAGGGGGCACATGGCCTCTATGGGGGTAATGTGGCTACACTCACGTCACTCTGAAATTGCACAGTTCCTCTGAGCATAGTGGTCTTAATTAAGTAAAATGGAAGGTTAAAAAAATAAGCACAGATAATCAAACAACATTTGTCCTTTTACATAGCAATGTTCTAGAAAAATCTTAATTGATTTCACTAATTTAAATGTCACAAGGCAATTAGCTTTGTTTTCCCATCTCTCTCTTCTAGAGTGTGGGTGCATCCTAATTTTTTGAAATTATATTTATTAAAAAGTGTTGATAATTTCATACACACAGTTAGTAGTATAATTACAACAGCTGTGGGTTAAATGTCATCTCCTGTTTATTTTCTCACATGGTTACTTGTAAATTGTGAGTGTCATGTGTGGGGCTGTTTGGGGAGGGGGGTAAAGTTAGGACCCCAAACCAAGAAGCTTGTCTCACAGAGAGGGCACCTCACTCCGCAGTAAATGTTCACAGTCCTCTGCCTCCCTGTCTAATTAAGAGCATTAGTACACGGGGAGCTCGATCCCAAGTAAGTTTCCAAGTGTGAATTCTTACAACACTTTTGGAAGATAAATGGATGAGGCCGTTAGGTGATTTGTTACAGTCTTAACTCCAGAGCTTTATTTAAATCTTCCCAAGGACTCTACTGGGCTCAGAAGCCATCATGGGCTGGAAAGTGACACTTTGTAGCTGCAGAAGGAAAGAGTAGTGAATCTTCCTTTTTGATTAAAAGAAGAAGTAAAACAAAATCCCAAGTCCCATTTGTCCCATTTAAGCGGGAACTTTCTCCAACCACAAAAACACATTTTGGGGATAATAAAGGAAACTGAATGAGGACTGGCTCTCAGATGATAGCAGAGCATTATTAATATTTCTAGGAGGGATAATGGCATTGTGGTTATAAAGGAAAATGTTCTTATTTTTAAGAGATATGTGCTGAAAGGGTAAAGTATTATGATATCTACAACTTATTTTCCACATATTTTGAAACTACGCACATACACAGAGATAAAGCAAATATGGTAAATATTAGAAGTAGTTAAATTTAGACACTGTGTGTATGGGCAGTTATTGAACTAGTAATTAAAGGTCTATGTATCAGCTGGAAATGCTTCTGGCTGCAAATAAAAAAATAAACCCTCTGATAATTGATAAGGGTTTAAATATTAAGAATGTTCATTCATTACTAAACAAGAATTGTAGTAGTTGTCCGTTCAGGGTTGGTGCAGCCACTCAGCCATGCCATCAAGACCCCATCTTGTTCTGTCTGTCAGGCTTGTCATTCTCAGCAGATTGACTTCTGACACTATCAGTTCATGATTGCAAGACAGGTGCTGAAGCACTGGGCATCACGGTCACAGTCAAAGGCAGGATGTGGGTGCACAAAGCCAAAAAAAAAAAAAAAAAGCAAAAGCAAACTTTCCTCTTACACTTGATGCATTTATCAGAAAGCAAAATCTTTCCCAGAAGCTCTCAGGAGACCTCTGCTTACACCTTCATGGCTAGAACAGTCCTATGGCCAATCCTAGCCACACGGGAGTCTGAAAAATGAAATCACTGCAAGGGATTTAGATCCAGTGTGACTCATCCCCTTGGGCTATGGGTGCATTGCCACCCTGAACAAACTTGGTATTCTATTAGCAAGAAAAAGGAGAAAAGGGCAGCTACCTGTCATTTGCTAAACACATGCTTTTTTCCTGTAGAAGGGAAATTGTTCTGCTTTACTAGACAACCTTAATTGTTTCACTAGATGAAACAATGATTTTTAAATGAAATTGAAACTAAAACTCATTCTGCACTATATTATATTGATGTTTAACAGAAAGATAAATGGTGCCCAGAAGGAGACTTTAGGTTTCCTGTCTTTTTTAGCCCAGTGAAACAGAAACTTTTTAACCATCTATGAAAACTATTTTTTGCTTCACTTTCAATTTTGGTAATACATTTCAATATATAGTTTACTGTTAAAGATTGTTCTCATTGTGATTGATATTATGAAGCAGAATAGGATATATATTACTACTTCTCATATTATTAGCCACAATATATGGAGTGTCCGTTATATACACAGCATTATAACAGATGGGTTACACGTTCTCTTTTTATGCAAGAAGGATGTGCCTGGCTGTTTACAAAAAGCCCCAAATTAAGCCTGAGTCATTAGACTTAATAAAGAAAGAGAAAACTGAAAGCTTTCAACAATTGTTCTAATTTCTACTTCCTCCCAGCCTGTGTGAGGCCACTAGAATAGGATCCTCTTGACATCTGGGCTCAAAATGGAAACCCATTTATTGGGTATAACAAGTAATAGTCATAACTAGAGTTCTCTTCTGTCCCTTTCACTATCCCTCGGTCCAATAGTAGGCTTTCTTCCAAAAAGGGATGCTGCACAGGCCTTGTAGATGTATTGGAATTAATTCTCAGACCAGTAATAGCCACCTAACCATCACTGGGGGCCACAGTCATGTGTCCTGGGAAGGCATAGAAGGGCATGGCCTATGCTCAAGAGGTCTTCAAGTGTGCAGAAGTCCCTCATTACCGGTCCATCTGTCTGATGCTTTCGCATGTGGTGTTGATGGTTGAGGCCTACCTTATAACTCTGGTTGACTGCCAAGAGATGCTCTGATGGGTTTCATTGTTCTCTGGAGTCTTAGCAAGGAGAGACACAGGCTGACAGCACTCCAGGGCTGCCCCATGCCTCTTGGCTATTTGTTCTCTCAGGTAAGCCCAGTTGAAGAGAAGCTCAACAGAGACAAGACTGGTTGAGAGTCTTAGGATGGGCCACAATCAAGAGGATACAGAGTGGCGGATTGAAGTGGCAGTAGGGGCTCCACCATTGGGAAACTAGATAAGGTTGTCTGCACGGATGGACACGTCAAGGAGAAGGGCCAGAAGAACATATGAGTGTCCAGGTCAGGAGACAAGATTTAGATCAAGGCCTAGGAAATTAACAGAGAACAGACCTTGGCAGAGAGCAGACCAGTGCTGGAGTGGAGTTTGTAAGGTCTTCTACCGCATCTCTATTCATTCACTTAAACATTTTTTGACTGTGTGCTGTATGCCAGAAACTGTTCTCAGTACTGGGAATATGGTAGTGAACAAAGCAGATAAAGATCTCTCCCCTCATGGACTACATTCTCCATAATTTGTCTCCCCACTTACATTCTAGTGGAGACAACAAATAAGATACACAAATAGATTGTAAGTGAATTATATGGTATGTTAGTGACAAATAGTAAGGAAAAAAAGGAAGCAGAAAAAGGAGCTAAAGGAGGACATACATGCTGTGCTTGTAACATGGTAGCCACCAGCCTTGTGTGCCTATTGATAATTAAATTACTTGAAGTTAAAAATTTAGTTTCTCAGTCATACCAGCCACATTTTTAGTGTTTGAGAGACACATAGCAGCTATCCTGTTGGACAGTGAAGATGTAGTTTCATCATTGCAGAAACTTCTATTGGTCAGTGCTGGTCTAGAGGGTGCAATTTTTAGATAGGGTGGGTAAAAGGAGGGCCTCACTGGAAAAATAACTTTAAAAAAGTTTTTCAATTTAATTTAATTTAATTTTTTAGAGATAGGTTTTTGCTCTGTCACTGAGTCTCGAGTGCAGTGGTGCAATCATAGCTCACTGTAACCTGGAATTCCTGAGCACAAGTGATCCTCCTGCCTTAGCCTCCCGAGTAGCTGGGACTGCAGGTGTGCTCCAGCACTCCTGGATAATTTTTAAATTTTTTTGTAGAGACAGGGTCTCACTACGTTGCCCAGGCTAATCTCAAACTCCTCGCCTCAAGCTATCTTCCCGCCTCAGCCTCCCAATGTGCTGGGATTACAGGTGTGAGCCAGCACACCCAGCCCAAAAAATAACTTTTAAGTAAAGACCTGATGGGGTTGATGGGGCTGATGAGGGGGGTCATGTGCACCCCCAGGGGAAGAGCATTCCAGACAGAGGGAACAGCCAGTGCACACGTCCAGTGATGGGAACGAAGCCGGTGGCTGGAGCGTGATGAGTGGGGGTTGAGTCATAAAAGATGAGGTCAGAGCAGTAAGTGGAGGGAAGCAGATCCGTAGGGGCTTTTAAGGACTCTGGGTTTTGCTCTGGGTGAGATGGGAACTGTTAGAGCTTTTAAGCAGAGGAGTTACATGATCTGACTTGGGTTTTTAATAGGACCACTGTGGCTGCTATGATGAAGGTGGATCGAAAGTGGGCAGAGGAGGGAGGTGCGTGCGGGGACTATGAACAATGATCCAGGTGAGAGAGGAGGGCGTCTAGGCCGGTAGCAGTAGGGGTGGTGAAAAGTAATCAGTTTCAGGTTATTTTTTTGACAGTTCAGGCAACATGGTGGCTGATTGGGGTACAGGGTATAAAAGAGAGAGGAGTCCAAGGTTTTCTGGCCTGAGCAACAGGAAGGATGGAGTGTTCACTTACTACGATGGGGAAGATGGGGTGGAACAGGTTTGGAGGGGAGGAGGTCAGGGGTTGCGTTTGGGACATGCCCGATTTAGCATGCCTGCTCAGCACCCAGCAGATGCTGGGGCAAGAGGTTAGACATAGGAGTCTGGGGCTCAGATGACAGGCGCCTGCTGGACTTATAAATCTGGGACTTGTCAGCCTTGTAAATGGTATTTTAAATCGTGAGGCTGAATCATTAGAGGAGTGAGTTTAGACAGAAAATAGAGGAGGTCCCAGGCTGGAGACCTGGGGCTCTAAAGATAGGAGGCTGGGGAAGGAGGCAATAGAAGGAGCAAGCAGTGAGGTGGGAGAAAAGCAGACGAGCGTGGGTGCTGGGGCCTCGTGGAGAAGGTGTTTCACGAAGGAGGAAGGGAGCGATCGTGCCCAGTGCTTGCGTGAACACTCAGAACTGACAACCGGATTGGCCCGCGGGGGGCACTGATGACCTTGAGGAGAGTGGATATGCAGAGACATGGGGGTGAAAGTGGTCCAGAGTGGGTTCACCGGGGGACAGCAGCAAGAAGAGCAAATGATCCTTTCAAGCGATAAAGGTGAGTAGACAACTGGACTAGGAGCCCGAGGGGATTATGGGGCCAAGAGAAAGTTGTTTTTGTTCGTTTGCTTTTTTTTTTTAAGAGATGCTTGGAATGATCACTTCTTTGTAAATTCTAGTAAAGAGAAAATTGGATGCTACAGGAGAGGAAGACTGATGTCCTCAAGGAGGGGCGGGAGCTGTGGCGAGGAGTGGCCTCTGCCAGGGTGCGGGTGGGCCGCCCGCGGAAACGGGAGGGGGAGCGTGGCCTGGCGCAGGCAAGTGGGCAGGTGTGGGGACCCGAGGGAGTCCTCCTCCATGCTCTTAGATCTTTAGTGACATAGGGAACACAGTCACCAGTTCAGCGTGAGGGTGGGAAAGCTTTCAGGAGAGAAGATAAGTCGTTTAGGAGAGTAGGAAAGTCAATGCACAGGAAAGACGCTGTCTGGTGGCACCACAAAGACCCGCTTACAGTGCTGGGAGTTTGCAGGGAGCTTAGTCAGGGAGGGAACCTGCCCCTGGACAGACTTTCTCCCTAGGTTGGGCCACATGGGAGATCCTCACATATTCCAGGGAATTCCCTATGTGGGAGGCCAGCTCCCAAGAAGTTCTTGCCACCAGCTGTGGGCCGGTGGGACTGGCCCGAGCAGGCTGTGGTGCTAGCTCTTCCATGCAGGTCCTGTTGCTGGAGGCTGTGTCCAGTGCTGGGGTGTGGAGTGGACAGCAAGCCCAGATGCCTCGCGCATTACTGACGTGGTGAAGGACGGAGGGTGCACTTGGGGAGAGGCCACAGGGTCGGTGACCTCGGCAGGTGTGAAGGACCCCTGCCACTTCTTTCAGTTTTGGGTGCCTACTCAGCATCCAGCAGAGTCACTTCGTGACTGGGTAGTGCTCCTGTGTCAGGGGATGATTTGTCCAATTTAGATGCCCTTCCTCAGTGCTCTGTGCTGCCTTTAGAGTACTCCAGAGCACCTCTTGAGTGACCTGGCATGGTTCCTTCATAACTGGCTTGTGGGGTGACTGGGTGGCACCCAGCCCATCAAAAATCATCACACTGCATTGTAATTCATTGTCTATTGTCTGTCATCCCTGGGCCAGAAGGGTAAGGACCCTGTCTAACTTTTTTATCACTTTATCCCCAGTGCCTGGCAAAATATCTGAAAGATAGTAGATGCTCATTAAATTGTGAATGCCTGAATACATAAAAGAGGGCAAGCAGGAAGGAAGGAAGGAAGGAAGGAAGGAAGGTAGGTAGGTAGGTACAGACATGGAACCCCTGCCACTATAGCAGGGCTATTCTGGATGAGGTTTGCCAAGATGGATCTGAATGGGTGATAGCCTCTATAGACAATGTAGCGATACAGGTAGGTGGAAGGTGGCGGGAGCAGATGAAGAGGGTTTTCAACAGGGTTCTCTAAAACCAGGAAGACACACTTGAGGTTGCAGGGGGAGACCAGGAAGGCTGGGATGTCAGTGGCTGGCACCGATGGGGGTGTGATTCAGGGATCAGGTGTAATTTTGGTGAGGGTGTCAGAAAGGTGAAAATAAGGGGTGCTGGTTGGGATGGGCACGAGGAAGCAGGAGAGGGCTCCCGGGTGAATGACCGAGCCAGGCTGTGGCCCACAGCTCTGTGGGTGTGCTGGGCGGTGGCTGTGCTGAATGGGCGGGAGAGGAGGACCCTTGAAGCTGGGAATCCACAGAGAGGCGCAGTGGCCTTGGTAATCCGCCTCTCTCCCCTGTCCCTCTGGGTGGAGGGGAATCTCTGTGGACTTGCTTCACCCCTTCCCTTTCTTAGCCCCCTCCAACTTCTGTGTTTTTCACCCCAACTTCTGGGTTTTCTCCTTTGCTGTAATGCTTTCTCTTTCCCCCAGACCTCTGCACCACTGTTCTCCCAACCTAGAGAGCCATCTCTACCCCGAATCCTCCTAACAGCTCAACCCTCTTGGCCCTCAGATTTTGGTCAGGGGAACTTCACTGAAAGCCCTTGTCCTGCCTGCCAGGGTGGAATTGACTGCCACTTCTGTGTTCTTCCAGTAGCCCCGGGCTGCTTCCTTCAAAGCAAATGTTCCGATTGTAATGGCTTGCTCACCTCTGTGTCTCTAGACTTGGGAAAGGCAGATGGTTGAGTATTTCCCCAGTGGTCAATCCATGACAAAGGAATGAAGACTGCTTTGTGACAAAGGAAAACAAAACAGACGCCCTGAGAATCCCCTAAACTTGTTGAGCAAACCGTAGCTTTCCCTTTGCCTGTATTTTTATTCAGCACTGGGCTACTCTCTAAAAGCAAATTCATGCTAAACAGCATTTTACTTTCTCTGAGTTACTGGCAAAATTTGCTTTAAATAAATATACATATATATATGTAACTATTTAATAATGCTTATGGTTTGAATATATGTGTTTTAGGAGCAACTTTGATCTACCTCATGAGTCCAAGATTTTTGATTTATGTAAGCTGTGCCTTATCGATATGGGTAAGATGGATCAAAATGAAATTAATGTTTTTGGGTGGTTAAGAGAACTGTAATATTAAGGACACTAGAATGTCTCAAAATATATGTGTGTATTTTTGTTTAAAGATGTTTGAATTATCAAATATAGAACAAATAGGAAAATAGTGCATAAAACATACGTGTAGGAACAATAATAAAAAACAATTATGAAGTGAATACCATGCAACCACCACCAGGTGAAGACCTAGGATGTAGCCAGCACCCAAGATGTCGCTCACGGGGCCATTCTTAGTCACACCCCTTCCTCACGAGCCAGAAGGAGCCCTGGCCCTCACTTTAATGAGATTCACTTCCTTGTTTTCTTCATAGTTTTATTACTGACGTAGGCATCCCGAAATTATGTACTCTTCAAACTGTATATAAATTAAATCTACCATATATATTCTATTATGTCGTCCTTCTTTTGCTCGACATTGTGTTTGTAATACCCAGTTATTGCATGCAGCCCTGGTTTGGTACTTTTCATTGCTGATTAGTATTTCATTGTACAATATACCACAATTTATTTTATTAGTCTTTCCAAAGAGCCAGCTTTTGGCTTTATCAAGCCTTTCTATTGTGTTTTCATTTTTCTAGTTCGTTAATTTCTGCTTATTATTATTATTACTGCCTTTCTTCTACTTTTTTGGGGTTTTATTTGTTGTTCCCTTTCTAACTTCTTAATAAATTCAGCCTTTCCTTTCAAAAATATACATTTAAGACTATACATTTCACTTAAGCTGTATCTGACAAGCTTTGATATGCTTTGTTCAAAAATTTTATAATGTCCTTTGTGATTGCTGGTTTGACCTATGGATTATTTGGAAATGTATTCTTTAATCTACAAACATGAGGATTTTCTGATTTTCTTCCTATGGATTTTTAGTTTCACTGCCTTGAGGTCAGAGAACATCTTCTATATGCTTTCAATACTTTGAAATTAAGATTTGCTTTATAATCTATTGCATGATTCAATTTCTACAAATATTTCATGTGCTTAAAAAACATGTGTATTCTGAAGTTGTTGGGTACAGTGTTTTTTATGTGACCTTTAGGTAGAACAAACACACACACTTAATAAAAATTCATACTTTTTGCCTGTTCTATCAATTACCAAGAGGGAGATGGTGAGTTACAATCTCCCACAATGATTGCCTATTTCTCCTTTTAATTCTACACATTTTTGGGTCATATATTTTGAGCCCTTTTTATAAGGTACATACGAAATTGGAATTTTTGTATCTTTCTGGTGAGTTGCAGTTTTATCATTATGAAATGTTTCTCTTTATTTCAAGTAGGGCTTTTTGCCTTAAAGTCTATTTTGTCTGGCATTAATTTAGTGACACGGATTTCTTTTGGTTAGTGTGTGCATGGTATATCATTATCCATCCTTTCTTATTCTTTTGTTTTAATGTTTCTTTTTACATGCACATAATTGTATTTTTAAATTCAATTTGTCAATATTTATCCTTTACCTTGAATGTGTAGTCCATTTATACTTAATAATAACTAATGAGATATTTCAGCTCAATCTACCATCTTATTTTGTGTTTTCTATTTGTTCGGCCCATTGTGTGTTTCTTTTTCTCCTTTCTCATCTTCTCTTCTTACTGTCCTTCCCCTCGTTTTGCCTTTCTGTGTTTTATTGTAGGTTGTTTCCTCAGCCATATCTATAGTTAACTGATGAAAGATTGAGTTATGTCTAATCTGCTATGAAACCTATCAATTGGGTTTTTAATTTTAGTTTCTATTGTTATATTTTTCAGTCCTAAAATTTCTATTTAGTTCTCTTTCAAACTGCCCATGTCACTTCTTATAGTTTCCAATTCCCTGCTCAGATGATCAGACTTGGCATTTATTTCTTTAAATATAGTAAGCGTTACCGTTTTCCAGCTGGTATCTGATAATATAAATATCTGAAGTCTCAATAGGTCTGTTTCAGTTACCTCTTAGTTATCATAGATCTTGTTCATGGTGCTTCATTTCCTTATATGACTGGTTATCTTTGGCTATATGCTGGGCTTTGTATTTAAAAATTATTGTAGGGGTTCTTTGAAGCCTAAGATAATGGCATCTTCCCTTAGAAAGAATTTTAATTGGCTTCTACCAGATACATAGTGGACACTAGCCATCTGGGGACACTTTAATCCAAGTTCAAGGCTTGAGGTTTCCTGGACCATCCAGATGAGGTACAACTGGACTACAGGTCCATGAAAGGGTTGGTTTGCTTCAAGTTTACCCTTGCTTATACGGAAAGTATAGTTACACAGGGGTCTCAGCTTAAAGTAGAAACTAGTTTATCTTAGTCTCCATCTTTCGTAGCATGGACTTCTATCACCTGACTTTCTGAGGCCACCAAAATTGCTGTTCCATTTCACTGCTGTTTTTTTCTGTATCAGCAGATGTCCTCAGGGCATCCTGGGCTTATTTCTTGGGGTTCTCATGTTCTCCCAAGTGTTTGTCTGATAATTTCTCGTTAGCTTCTTGACTCTTTAATGCTCTTAAGATTTTAAAATATATTCTGTCCAGCTTGTTAAATCGATAACTATATTGCATAAAAATAAAGTTATGTGTGTACTGCATAAAAGTATAATTTTGACATTCTTTTTTTAAATCCTGCATATTACATGTCCTTTGGGAGAAATGCATCCTTCTGGATTTTAACTTTGTTCCATCTTTTAGGTCAATGATTAAAACACGCTTTGCCTCTACTGACTTGCAGGGAGACCGAATGTGGCACTTTGCCATGTCTGTGTTCCTGATAGAATTATATGGACATACTCTTCTTCTATCAGCAGAGTTTGGCTTAGTGGTGGCTGGATCTGTATTAATATTTGGGGTCTTAATTGGTGATTGGATCGACAGGAAACCGAGAAATAAAGGTAATACTCTTAACTATGACATACATAATTAAGTGGTACATTATGACCTCACTAGCTTTTTTGGGGCTATTTAGTGAAATAAAATTACAGATATGAATTTAACAGCAATAGAGCATAACTTTAAAAGTATAGAAAAAGAGTTATACAGCTTTATGTCATTTTCTGGTGCTATATTTAACATATTTTAATGTAGTTTTTAGATTTTTACTAAGTCCAGGTTTTTAATATTAAATTCCTGAAAAAATATCCTTTCTTTTTAATATTCTGATATTACACATGTATAACATACTTGTGTTATTTTTATTAAAGACAATATCTTTGTGTAAAAGATATCTTTTGTACTAGGTAATCTGTCTTAACTATTAATTAATATTTGGAGACTTATTTGTTCAAATGTAGATCTACTTTTAGCTTTTGGCTATATCTCCTTAACCTTCCTTTGTCCAATAAAAATGTAGGATATCCTAGGTTTTTCCTATTCTTTTGATTACTAGTCAACATGATTGTTTTCATTCCACCTGGGAGACTTGGAAAGGCATTCTCTGAAGCCACATCATTGAAAAGGCTAGCTTATGTAAAATCTAGAGTGTTGGTCCTTAGGCCAAATTGATAACTTCGGTTACAAATTCAATCCGGAAGAGTGTGATGTAGCAGTGGAAAATGTTAAGTTCCTTGATTTACCTAGAATCTGGCTTTTCATATGATCTTTCTCTGAAAGTATGCTTTCATTCACTTGTGAAGTCCAGCTTTTTTTTTCTTGTGGTTGCAAAGGCTTTGCCTTTAGTATGTGCAAGAGCCTGCTTTTTGTCTCTTACTTAAGCCTGCGATTTGCTGGTGAAACGCTAACCCTGGTTGCCACTAGCACGGGATTTGGTCAAATACAGTTAGTCTGCATTCAGTGATGATGTAGTTGTGACCTGCCTCTTAAAACCAAGAGTAAATATTGGGCTGGGTGTTTCCATTCACAGTTGCTCACGCCTCCCTCTTCACTCAGAACGCCTCTGTCACTGCCTGCTGCATCATCCTGATGCTCATGTTCTCCTACAAGAAGGAGATGGAACAAATCTGGCATGGCTGGTTCACTGTGAGTGTCTCCCATCTCCCTCCCACACCACCAGCAGGATGTCATGGACACAGACCTGAATGTCCGTCAGGGAGTGTTCTCTGGGCAGCCCTGCTCACTGGTTTTGATCTGACTAACCTTCCCTTAGCGTTCTCCTATCCCCTAATTTGTGAAGCCGAGCCGAAATCCCACAGACATGAAGGCAGTAGAACAGCAGAGTCTGTGTCTTCAAAGTACAAATTAGCACTGGCTCTGGTGCTGGGGCACTGATGGGGTGGGAGAAGAAAGCACTTAGCATTAACACAATAGCATTTGGCTCCAAACCTACATCGAACCTTTTTCTCGCAAAGGTCTTCGTGTTCATTTAGATGTTCCTTGAGCTGTCACATAAACACCTGTATGAACCACAATGGGCTGGGGAAGTCTATTCTGGGGTTCCAAAATCCCTTTCTCCTGTTTGGGCAGGTGGCCTGCTATGCGGTGGTGACCACCCTGGCAGCCTTGGCGAACCTGGCAGGCACCGCACTGACCATCACCATTCAGAGGGACTGGATCGTGAGCCTCACAGGTGGCAACAGAGGCCAGCTGGCTGGTGAGCGGTACCACCAGGGCTTCGAGGGTCCTCTGATCAGCTGAGAAGCAGAAAGCGGGCGAGCCAGCCAGGGATCTGAGAGAGGCAGTATAAATAGCCTTTGAGAGAACATTGTTTGAAGTAAACCACACTTGGGTTGGAATTCGGCTGAAACCAGCTACGCCCCTTACTAGCTGCATAGTTACGTAACTTCTTCAAACTTGACTTTCCTCATCTGTAGTTTTGGGAAGGATTCTATGAGACACAGGATTTGTGAAGCACTTAACACTACAGGGTGGCCCAAAAGTCACCATACATAGGGAAAATGGGAAATTGTAGGTAAATGTACCTTTATTTACAAAATATTCATTACAAAATTTTACAAAATTTTTCCTTCGTATGGAGACTTTTGGGACACCTTGTATATCTGCATGTAGGAAATGCCTAAGAAATGGTTGATATTGTTATTATCAAAAGAATATATAGACTGTACTTTCAGGAGAGAAGCCTTTCAAATGCACCACAGAAGTTCCTGGGAAATTTTAGACCTGGAAAACAAGTGAATTAAAAGATTTCTTAATTCTGGCCAGTGATAAACTGTCATTTAAGAAAAAAAAATCCTCAAATGTGACCATTGATTATCACTGAAAGTAGAGGTAGAATTTTTTTTTTTTTAATAATGGAGCTTAATGAAAGAATCTGTCATCTTCTTTGCTTTTCTTCCATTTATAAAACTTGGATTATTCACATTGCAGTATATTCAAATTGCCAACTTAAAGCTGAAGATCTTGTCCTACTCTATATTTGTGCAATTGGTACTCTATGCTAGAAAGTGTTCATGAGAGTTGATGGCCAAGATAAAGGAAGCTACTAAGGAGGAGCCTATGAAAATTATGCCTTACAAAGTGTAGAAACCCCTTATAATCATCTTTTCTTTCAAACTGCACTTATTTGGATGTACTGCGGCTTAAATAACACCACCCAAAATAAAACAGCTATGTGAGTAAAAGCCTGGTGGCATGATGTCTTCAGTGTTCTCTGTCCCTGGGTGAAGAAAATCTTCCTTGTTTCTATTAATTAGTTTTAAAGAAATCTAAGATAAAGCACAGATTCTGGTTGAAGTTCAGTACAATTTTAAAAATGACTTTTTAAATATATTCTTCCATGAGGGTGGAATAGTTAAGACAATACGTTTCTGACTCTGACTGCCTGGGTTTGAATCTCATCTCCACCTTTGTGACCTTGAGCAAACAAATTCACCTCTTTGTGCCTCCGTTTCCTAATTTGTAAAAGGGAACATTGATGACTTCTTCGAGTTGTTGTGAGGACTGAGATGAAAATATGTAGAAAGCTTAGAACTTTGTGCCTGGACAGAGTAAGTTTTCAACTAATTCTGTCCTCTACCCTCCCTTTGTTACCTCCCTCCCCCGCCAACATGTTAGTTATAATAATGGCTGTTAACATTATTTTTGTTGTTAAGATGGTGGGTTGTGGTGGGCAAGAGTGCTCAGGTAGATGGGAGCTAGAATAATTAGCTCCAAGTAACCTAGTTTCTCTATGCCTCAGTTTACTTATGTGTGAATTGTCCAAGTTCCAACAGAACTGATATCAAAGGTCTTTTCCAGGTTGAAAATCTTATGATTAATCTATAGTTAAACCCAAAAGGACCCTTCCTATTTTCACCGTCATTCACTCAGTGCATGGCTAGCAAATCTAGCAAATGCGTGATGTTCAGTTCACCGGAAGGAAGGACTCACTCACTAAGTGGCAATGTTTCCCTCCTCTCACTTACAGGGATGAATGCAACAGTCCGGCGGCTGGACCAGATCATCAACATATTTGCTCCCCTGTCTGTGGGCCAGGTGATGACATGGGCATCTCATGTGATCGGTTGTGGTTTCATTCTCGGATGGAACTTGGTTTCACTTCTCGTAGAGTTTCTATTTCTGTCCAGGGTTTATCAACTAGTTCCCCAATTGGCTGTAAAAACCCAGCAACACACAGGGGGTAACTTCCTAGAAAGGCAACAGGAGGCTGTGAATATTCAAGGTAATGCAAACTCAGAGAGAGCTCTTGTCCTTTTTTTCTCTTTTATGTCAGTGTTTCATTTCTTCTTTCCAGAACTTGTGTCTGATCATAATCTCAACATTTTGTCTGCAAATGTGCCTAGAAACAGTGAGAAGTGAGGAGGCTCCAGCTATGCCTTTGGTCATGCAGTTCATATGGCTGACCTTAATGGTGGGGGCAGGTGGGGCTGCCTTTTACAGTTATACAGGTTGTGCACTGCGTAAGTCCAGGGGCTCCATTCAGAAAGACTCCAATGTAAGTAGCACCCCCATGGGTCTGTGCAGTATACAACCTACACAACCTATCCCATGGTCCTGGGGGCAAATTACTCCTTCCTATCTCACTCATGAACATCCTCCCCAAAGATGCTAAGTTAGAGAGACAACTATGTCAAGGAGTATGGGCTGCTCTTTGGTCAAGACAATGCAATGAATTGGTCATCCTTGTTATCAATAGTGAGTTTTTTTTTGACTCAGAAATTCCCTAACAGTATACTGGGGATAAAAGGAAGGGGGACCTGCCAGTAAGCAGGACCTTATTCTCCCAAAGAAAGAGCCATCCCTGCCTATTGACAATGCTGCCCATCTGCTTGATGCAACACAGTCCAGGAATTGCTTCTGATCAGTTTCTGTTTCTGGACTTCTTATAATTAATTCTCTTTTCTCTCAAGTTGTTTTGTAGTTAAAGTCCACCATATCTCATTGAATAAATAAAATACGTGTATTTGTAGAGAGAGGCAAATAGATAGATATAGATGTTTGGATGATGAATGGGTGATGGAGTGAGCTATACCCTGCCCATCTGCCTCCTATTACCTGTGTGATCTTGCAAGGTTAATTTGTTCATCCGCTCTGTCTCACTATCTGTAAAGACAAAAACAGAGCTGATTTCGTAGGGATACTATAACAATTAAATAGAAAGTTTATGTAAAGCCCTATTTTACTACCCAGCATATAGCAAAACTGAAGTCAATGTTAGGAATTTTTGCCATTGTTGTTATTGCTATCTTTTTTTAAAAACTGTTCTGGCAATAAATTCATTTCAATAATTAAGAACATCACACTTCCCATAGATCTTGGTCTAGAATGGATTTGGCCCACCTGCCCCTCTCTCCTTCCTCCAGAGCCTTATTTGACTCCTCTAGTTCTTTGTAAAACTAGTCTTCATTTGTGCTAAACGCCTTTCACAAATGGTTATATGTATTTTCAATCTGTTTATAGTCATTGTTCCATCCTGGAAGACTGAAAGGTATTTGCCCTTTTTTCATAAGTTTGTTCAGAAAAATAACCAAAGGAAATATCTACCACTCTTTTCCAGGAGCTCATGACCAAGTTCCAAGCTTGTGAAATTTTGTCCTGTACCCTTCTCTGTGTCCTCATCTTTTCAATGCCACCTTCCTGGCTTGACTATATGTCTTAGTTTGGTTTCTTTCAAGAGCAATCCTTGAAACAAGGATTTGGGCTAAAAAGTAAACTATTGGGAAGGTGATCCCAGGAAGCATGGTGAGGGACTGGGAAGTGAAACAGGGAAGAGAGAAGAGCCAATAAAGCTTATGTTAATATAAGGGTCACCAGTGAGGGCAGTTGGGTTCAGTCCTGCTGAGGACCTTCTGAGAGACTGTGTAGGACAAACCTCAGAACTGTTCCACCAGGGGCTATGGGAACTGGGGTGTCTGTCCACCAACCCTGGTCACTCATTGGTCGGGATTTGAGTTCGCAGGGCACCAGCAGCCTGCCCCTCATGTTCTCGTGGCTGGAGAGAGCTCTTCAGGCAGAGAGACGCAGGCGCTTGGAGTAGGAAGCCATCAGTGTACACAGGAATTGTCCAAAAAAGAAGCAGACAAGGTTGAGGATGGGACGAGGGGATATGGGAAGGGCACTGACTTAAAGCTTATCTGGATTTTATTTTAGGGGAAATGGACTCTTGGGAAACCACTGATGGATTCATCTACAAGCCCAGAACTTTGGAAAAGCCAAAGGACCACAAGTCTAAACTTCAAGGACAGCAGGCCACAACCGCAGGGTTTCCTCTTGGCCTTCAAAGCATGCGGAGGCTGCTCCACACGTGCCAAGAGGGGTGGAAAGCATACCACAGGCAGACTGTCTTCCTGGCTGGCTTGGGCTTGGCCTTTCTCTACATGACAGTTCTGGGGTTCGACTGCATCACCACTGGCTTCGCCTACACCCAAGGGATCGGAGGCTCCCTGCTTAGCATCCTCACGGCCCTTTCAGCTCTGTCTGGCCTAATGGGCACAATTCTCTTCAGCTGGCTCCAGGGGCACTATGGTTTGGTCACCACTGGAGTCATATCCAGCTGTCTCCACTTAGGTTGTCTCATGCTCTGCGTGTTTTCTGTCTTTGCTCCTGGAAGTTCTTTTGATCTGGCTTTTTTCTCCCTTCCATTAAGCAAAAATTCTTCTTCCAACCATGAGTTGCTAAAGGAGGACCTTTATCCCTTTGAAAGAAACCTGAACCAACCCATCCTCCCAGACCGTTCCTCCATCCACTGGACCAACAGCACGGTTCTGTTCGAGGGCCAGCAGCACCCTGAGCCTCCCGAGTCTTACATCTCCATCATCTTGCTCTTCTCGGGAGTGATCCTGGTGCGAATCGGTGAGCAGTGGGTCAGTCGTGGTGGGGGATTCTGCAGCTTGTGATGCTGCTAAGTCATCTTAGAAGCATTTGATGGTCTCATCGCTGTGCCATTGTAAATCTTCATCATTCACTCATCGAGAACCTGTTATGTGACGAAAACTGTCCTAGACCGTGGGGATATGAGAGTTACTTGATTAGACAAGGTCTTAGTTCCACGGGCTTACAGTCTGAGCAGGAGACCGATAAGTAAGTTGTCAACAATATAGTGGTAGGAGCTGTGTTAGGGCAGAACGAAGGATTGGGAACACACAGGAGGGACAGCAAATCTGGTCTTGAGGGTTGGGAAGCCTTCCTAGAGGAAGGCACAATCAAGAGATCCCTGGAGGGCAAGCAGGTGACATGGAGAGGGAAGAGTACTCGAGGCAAGGCAGCCAGTGGTGCACAGGCAAAGCAGAAAGGTGAAAACATGGAGATTTGGGGAGGTGAAAATAGTTATTTCCTGGGTGTCAAGCATGTAAATGCTACAGATGGCATCCACACTAAAGGAGGTATTTTGGCCTGGATCCTTTTTCTGTGGATCTGGAATACAGAGAGAGGAAAGAGGGTAGCTTGGGGGCAGGGACAGAGGCTTTCCTTAGCTGCCTGGGGGAGGGTAGTGCAATCTTTCCCCAAGAACAGGGTACCTAACCAGCTTGTCTGCCCCATGTACTTGGTCTCTGAACTCTGCCACCAACTATATTTCATTCATACCATACGTCATTCATACCTGGCAGTGAGGACATATCTGATTGGTTAGGGTGTTTATTAAAAGAAATTTTTAAAAAATCTGGTCATGTGATGCCTGATGACTGCAACAGTAACATGCTGGGGTCAGTGGTGATGGCACGTAACAGCACACTGGCCCTGGTGATTGCACCTGCAGAGTCTCAGCCCCGGCAGAGATCGGGCTCTTTGACATGCAATCCCCATGATCAGGTTTCCACCCAGAGAACATCATTTCTTTGTCCGGCCCTCCTCTCTCCCCTCCAAATCTAAAGTCACTGCCTTCGAAGTCCCTCCCCGAGGGCACAGCTCAGAGTGAGGGGATTCCCCACCCCCAGGTCAGAAACAGGGAGGGGAGTGGAAACTGTGGTCGTGGAAGGTGTAGATCACAAACCAAGCGTGTCTTCCCAATTCGTTCGACGACCCTTCCCACACACGTCCCCCGTGTCCCTCATTCTCTGCGCCGGGCGCTGAGGACCTTCCCTCCTGGGGCTCGGGCTTTACCTTCTCCTCTCTGAGGCCACAGTGAGGTGGGGCCACAGGGCTGGGGGGATGTGTTCCCGACTTCTGCCCTGGAGACCCAGAGCCCCGTGGCCTACAGAAGCTTTGGCATGTTAGGAGAGGAAATGAGGGTGTTGTGGCCTCCGTTAAAGAGGCTGTGAAACCGCGGGCTAGCCCGGGAGCCACATTCCTCTGGCGCAGTGTGTGTGTATGAGAAAGACACTGTGTTCCTAGTTCCAAATAACTGACTTAGAAACCTATTTTTTCATCTAGAGATTACTACCTCTAAAATATTTTAAGTGAGGTACCTGATGAGTGGTTTGACTTGCCCTTCTAGCCTTTAATTGCATGAACAACTGAGAGGACAGTGACCATTTAAGATGTATCCAATTCTCCTTATATTACAATGAAATATTTAGCTCAAAGGGGAATAAAAAAGTCCACCAGCAACTCCTGTCTACCAGGACAACTTGGCTTTTCCCAACACAAAGGAAATGACCACATTTGGAAATCATAGCGGCTCATCAGCAGTGGCTGTGATCTGGAAAAGCATCCAGTGCGAGGGAACCTTGGCCTTTTCTCCATTGTATTATAGTAACACAATGTATTGAATGAGGATTCCAGGGACACAGAACACTCTTGACACTCATGGGGGCTATAGCTCAGGGCCCGGAGCCAGGCTGCTTCCTGATGCTGGCAAGTTACCAAAGCTCCCCGTGTCACTGTGTCCTTATCTGTAACACGGGTATTATCAACAGTAGCTGCCTATCGGGGGCGTCCTCGGGATGCACTGAAATAATTCCCATAGGTACCACGCTTAGCACAACACTTTCTCAACTACAGGAACTACTTGTCAAAAATAGATATTAACTCTCGCCTTCAGTCCTCATTGTCATTATTATATTTTAGCTGCAATTTTGGTTGCTTTCACGAGTGTGCTCTGTGAGGGTTGGGGTGTGGGGTGGGGAGAGACACAGAGAACACAGTGCTGAGTGGTGAAACGGGCACCTCTAGACTCCTCACGCCCCATGCCAGCACGTACCATTTACATTTATTGCTGTCAAGATTCCAAAGGACATTGGGCTTGGTGGTGAGGGGTTGAAAATGCAGGCATTAAAAGCACCAGTGCCCCAAAAGATATGTCTTTGTCAGCAGGGTCAGGCCAGGTGGCTGCGATGACTGGTCCTCTCCCTGGGTGACATGGCCTGTGGCCTGACTTGGTATCCAACATGTAGCACCAACAACAGGGCTCATCCTAGGTATTTGCCCAGTAAATTCTTGTTTCCACTCTGATGGGAACTAAGGTACAGAACTCTGGCTACAGCAAGATGTGGCACATTGCTTAAAATTCACTTTGCTTCTTAAAATCTCAGAACTGTAACTCTTCACGCCCTCAATTTAGAGATAATTTTCAGTGCATAAGTAGCCCTCAATTCTTTGTGAACTCCACATCGTACCACTGAAGCATTTTACAAATAGCTTCCTAACTTTGTAAGCACCACTTGCTAAGGGCCAGGTGTGGAATTTTTATAGGGGAGCTCTGGGTCAGAGTCTGGTGTGGAGCAAGGTCCTTGGCAGGCCAAGCCCTGAGAGATTTAGAGGCCATCGGGTAGTCAGGAAAGCTCGGGAGGATGGTGGACCTAGTCAGGGCCCCCGGTGGGGGCCACGGCAGGGTGGCTGGCCCAGGAGGACAGAGGGCCTGGCGGGTGCTCTGCAAAGGCAGACACTAGAGGTCACAACACATTATCTCCAAGCGATTCTTGGATCCAGAGCTAAATCCAGGGATCAGAACAGAGGCAACCAGGAGGCCTTTGCAAGGCCTGAGCTGGAGCTCAGGGAGAATCTAGAAGCCCAGCTTCCTGGGAAACCAACCAGGCAGGCAGAAGCCGGGAGCAGGTCCCCATGGGGGCAGGCACCAGAACCCCCAGTGGAGGTGCTGTCCTGGGAGGGCAGCATTGTCATCACCACTGCTCTAATGGTGCCTGCACAGCAGGTCCTGAGGCTGCTTCTGAAGTGCAACCAAATGCAGCCTCTTCATGTGGTTGAAAGCAGGGGATATGGGGCAACGAGGCCATTGCTTCTCTGCTCAACCAGGAGGGAAAGAGGAAGATCTAGAATGGGAACTAGGTTCGAAGCGCAAGTCTTTGCTTTCTGTCCTGACCATTTTTGCAGTGAAGAGAAGGCATAAATAAATACATCCAAAATGCAGTTATACTGCAACTGATGATAATGGTGGTAAATAAATATAGTGGTAAAAAAAGATAAATATAACACCACAAATTATGACAGTAACTGCCATGCACAGATGGCCAGGCACAGTGCTACAGAGTTCACAATATTATCCCATGGAATCCTGCAATGAGACAGGGCCGGAAACGTTCCCATTTCACAGATGAGGAAACTGAGCAACAGAAAGTTCCATTTGCCCAAGGCGATAGTGCTAGTCAATGCCAGAGCAGAATTCTCGCCAATGCCCTCTAATATCTGTTCGCGTTTATTTTCCCCCTACACTGCTGCCCCACAGGCCTCTGGTCCTTTGACCTCACCGTGACCCAGCTTCTCCAGGAGAACATTCCAGAAGTGGAGTGAGGGGCTGTGAACGGCGTGCAGTGTTCCCTGAACTACCTCATGGACCTCATCCACTTTGTCCTTGTCATGCTGGCCCCGCGGCCGCAGCAGTTTGGCATTCTGGTCTTTGTCTCCATACCGTTTGTAACCACAGGGCACATGCTGTGTTTTTTTTATGCAAGAAAGTGTAAGATTAAAAATGCCCATGCAAAGAAGACAGTGAAGAAGGGCACCTGGACACCTTTAACCTGAGAGGTAGGCGGAACCTCTGGCTTCTCAGAGCTCTAGTAACACTGGCCCCACCTCACGAGTGTTTCCAGGTGTCTATCTTATGCTAGTTGCTACCTGCCTTTTGCCAACAGCATCCACTGCATTAAATGTGTCTTTGTGGCAGTGGTGCTATCCAGAGTTTGAAAGGGGTCTGACTCGTGGCACACCCATTAACTGAAGTCAGAGAGATTCCACCCCAGACAATGTGAAGGGGCTTGTTTTAATTTCACCAATGTAATAACTCAATGTTTCAGGGTTTTATAGTTCTTTGGGTTGTAAAGTTAGTCAGAATATTCTGGTCAGTGTTAAAATTAGAGAAAGGAGCATGATCAGTGATGTTTGGTCTCAATTCTTTGGGTGTGGGATTTTTGTCCTTCTGCTAGTTTGTGAATGTTCTTTTGATGAGCTAGGTGTCTCTAATGAGGACTGAAGCTATTTGTTGGAGAAACAGATCATGATAATAACCTTTGTGTGGTGTATGGACTCTGGGGCCAGGCTGGAAACCTGGCACTCTGTCAGCTGACTTGGGCCAGCTTCACCTCGGTGATCAAACTAAGACCAGGTCTGATTAAGAGAACCACAAGTTTGTGAAGAGTACATTGTAAGTTTCTGGTCACTTTTATAAAAAATCAACACTAATGGACAGGCGCGGTGGCTCACGCCTGTAATCCCAGCACTCTGGGAGGCTAAGGCGGGAGGATCGCTTGAGCTCAGGAGTTCGAGACCAGCCTGCGCAAGAGTGAGACCCCGTCTCTACTAAAAATAGAAAAATTAGCCGGGTATGGTGGTGTGCGTCTGTAGTCCCAGCTACTCGGGAGGCTGAGGCAGGAGGATCACTTGAGCCCAGGAGGTTGAGGTTGATGTGAGCTAGGCTGATGCCACTTCAGTCAATCCAGGGCAACAGAGTGAGACTCTGTCTCAAAATAAATAAAGAAAGAAATGCATGCCACAATATATAGGTTTCACTTACAATTGAAAAAGACAGTGATAGCTTCCTTGGGATTCAAAGTACAGAGAACTTTTCTGTATGTGGAAGAGTCACATTTTGGGAATAACCTGTAGCATACGCAGTAGCACCTTAGTGGGTGAGCGTTGATGGGAATGACATTTTCTAAAATAGCATTTCTCTCTCTCTGCACTATTGACATTTTGAATTGTCATCCTCTGTTGTAGGGGCTGTCCTGTGCACTGTAGGATATTTTGCCGCGTGTCTGGCCTCTGCCTACTAGATGCTGGTAGCACCACACATAAACTACCCAGCTGTGACAATCAAAAGTGTTTCCAGACAACCAAATATGCCTGAGGGGGCCAAATTTGTCCCCCTACCCCCACCACCCATTAAGAACTACTACTTAAGAGAAATGTGAAAACTAAGGGAAGAATTCACTTATTGTTAAAAACAAAAAGACAAAAAGTCATTGTTAGTAGCAAGAAAACTCTAAAAGGGGATTTCACACAGACCTGCTTTTTAGAGCAAACAGTTATGTGAAAACAAGGGAAAGAGAGAATTTTATGGAACATTTTGCTTAACGTAAGATAGTTTTTAAAGAGAGTACTTTATACAAATTCTGGTAATATTTATGGTACCACCTCCCACAATGTCTCCCCTTCCATAAAAGAACCCCTGAAAGACTACATTACTACACACATACACAGATGCTCCCCCAAAACCAACTAGATCAGGAAACCAGAAGTATTCTTCATATGGATTCTTCATAAGGAAGGTCTATTTTGACAAGATGTAGTACACCAGTTCTTTCAGCCTTGATTATTTTAATGAACATGCAAATGCTTGCACAGAGCAGGCATAAACAGAAAAGTGTTTAATAAATACATTCTGAAGTCTTTTTATTTAAAATATCCAAATGTACTAGCAGTTTGAGTGTAGAATTTATGTCATCTTCTAAGTAGTAATGGCTATCTACCCACACCTTCTGCCCTTGAAAAAAATAGCTGCTTACCTGTAAATTCTGCATTTTAAGTGCTAATTTTACTGTTCTTTTTCCTCAAGATCCTATATAGTAGAACAGCAACATCTCTCTTGCTCTCGGGTTGTAGAGCCACTATTTGCATATTTCTATAATTATTTTGATTCATATTTTAGACCAGTGCTGCTGTCCAATAGGAATCACATACCATTTTAGAATTGTATTTCATTTAACCCAATATACTCAAAATATCATTTGACTTCTAATCAATACAAAATTGAGGGATTTTATAATATATTTTCTCAAATTAATTCCTCACACCTGATGTTTTGCACACCTACAGCACATGTCAATTTAGACTAGTACTGAATAGCCACATGTGGCTAGTGGCTACCACATTGGCGTGCAGTTTTAGACTCTTGATTCCCAAGGTTTCACATATTTCCCCACTGTGAGAGGCCTGTAAGTGTACAATGGGCTTCAGCCTTAAAGAGTGGGGGTAACATGCCATGGCAGTTGTCCAGCTGGAAAATCAATGGTATTAGACTCCATTCCATCAGCTACAACATTCTGCTTTGTTCCCAGAAACAAGTCAAGGTGACATACATCAAAATGATTTGACTGGATTTTCTCTCTTTGTCTCTGAAACCGGTTGGTGTGGAGCTGCCCTTCTGGAAATGCAGATGGCAACAGTGAAGGGTTCCTCAAGACAATTGGCCCTTGCGGTATAGATAAACTCCACTAGGGGGCCGTGGTGGCATAATCCCAGATTGTGATTAATCACAATTTTATATTAATAACAAAATATAGGAATCAGAATTTTTCAGTTGATGAATACGAGGTAGATTCTGAAGAGGCAATCCTTATGAGTATAAAATAAAAATAAGCCTTTCAGACATATCTCTGGCTGTTTATCTGTTCACACAATCTGAGCATGGTTTTTCTCTCAAGCAATCCCCCGGCTTTGGCTTGGCAATTGGCTGAGTGGGCCCAGGCTCATGGGGTCACCTGGTCAACTGACCTCTCTGCTCTAGAGCCAAATGCCATCAATCTCCACTTTCTCTAGGTTCCCATTTAGTTATCTGGATACCTTCTGTTCTACTTCTTCCTTCAAAATACAGTACTTGAGATCATGAGGGAAAAAAATGCAACCTCTCACTTGAGTTTGGGGAGCCTAGAATGCAAATGGCCATTCCCCTCTTCCATTTTGAAGTTATGTGCAATTGCCAAGTTGCTAATTTGCCAGTTGGCTCTTTTCTCTGTACTCAGGAAGAGCCAAACTGGCATGAGGCCTGATGGCCCGGTTTTTATATTCTTGCTGAACTTTTATTCCCTCTTCTAATTATTGTAGGTTGACATTTATTTATAAGCTACCTCAAATTATTTTGGGAATGTGGTGGTGGTAAGGTATAAAGAGACATGATAGTCTCTTCACAGTTTGTCCTAACAATTGAATTTCTCAGATATTGACCCAAATACTAAGTGAAATTATTCCTTACAACAGAAGTGCACAGTCTAACCAGCTCCATCTTACATATTGAAATCAGTAATTCACACTGCCTAAGCTCTATATAAAGTTAGGAATTGTCTCTATCACAGGACTTAACACACAGCAGCTCAGTAAATATTTGCCAAATTATATAACTAAATATTTAAGGCTTTAGGACCCTCAGCAATACAATTATTTTAGTCTGAAATACTAAAGATTTTTTGTTCTGATTCTCTGGTTGAAGATTTGCTTACTTTTAAGAAACAAAATCTACTTGTACTCAAGTGCTTATGAACACTGTAGAGTACCTTAGACAAAATGGGCTTGAAATCAAATTATGACTCAGTCTGTATAAACTGATACAGCAGTGGCACAATTGTTATGCTGGGCAAGTTTTGTCACTATCTGGGGAGTTTAGTACCATTAGCATAAAAATTGTATTCAAATCACAATTTCTTTTATAGTCATAATTAAAGATTCTCTTCATGCCCAAGTTCCTCCCTTAGAATTAGTAAATCCTCTTTGAAACCATTTCATTCAACTCCAAGTTTGCTTCATTTCCCTTCAGGGCACTTGAGTACAAAAGAATGGGTCTGGTAGTGTAAGTCATGTTGGCATCTTTCCATTCCTGCTTTAGCTGTGCTACACACGCAGGCATGCACTGAACTAAGGAGGGCAAGTTGATTCCACAGAACCACTTACCCCATTTTCTTTGGTGATGCTAGACTTCTTAACCAAGGTAATGTTTTGGATAATTCTGTATCACTAGGGTATAGGGAAGGGGATTTGGTGGTGGGGGGTGTAGTAAGGAATGTTGTTAAACCTGGAACCTTAAGGGGTATCTGAAGGGCTTTGTTTGCTCACACAGGCAAGATGGCACAACTCAGCTCATGTCAGAAGTACTTAGGTCACCAGGGCAGGGCTCCACAGGCCCAGTGGTTACACCTATCATCTACAGGAAATGACAATGACTCATCAATACCTGAACCTATGCCTCCTTTCAGAAGCATCCTTGAATATCCCGAGGAAAAAAGTTCATAGGCTAGCTTTCAGTCAACCACGTGGTTTATACAGCATCATGTTTTGAGTTCAACCTGCATTACTCAGCATCTAACCTCATTTTTCTAATTTCCTGGCTAGCTAGTATTTGCCAAGGACATCCTAAACTTTCTTGGGTTGGAAAATAGCCACTATGGAAAGCAAGGCCGCAAGGAACCCACAGTAGTATTAACCAAGAATTGGCACATGGTTAATAGAATTTTCACACTCCATTCCCTCCTACCTCGTGGCCACTATAATGGGTTGTGAAGAGATTGAGGGGAAGTGCCATACCATGGATGAGATTTAAAATGTACCTGTTAAGTATGAGATTTGACAAATACATAGTCATTCCATAATCAAGATTTAGAACAGTTGTAGAAAAATATGTAGCATACAAAAAACACAAACTGCTTAGAAGATACCAAGAAAACACACACACAAACTAAGTTTTTCAAAGCGAGATACTTTAATCTTAGGCAGAATTAAGTCCACCATTGCCATACATATGCCTCAACAGTAATATTTACAAGTATCCTGTAAAACATATCTTCAGAGTAGTCAAAAGAATGGGATTCAAAACTGACCTTTGTAAATTAAAGCACAGTTTATAAAGTTGTCTTAGTTGTAAAACTAAGATCGTCTAGTTAGAATTAATGTGTTCTAAAACTGTCCTACTTACAGAACTAGACTTCAAGTTTCAGACCAGGGCTAGTAGATAGAAAAACTACTTTAAATAATGGAACTGAATTCTATAGAAACCCTCTATGGGGCCAACTCAGCTACAGGGCAGAGGCACAAAATTCTCAGATAAATATTTCTATAGATAATTTGTCCCAAACTCACCCTTGCTACCACTCTGAAGGGGAGAAAAAAAGCAAAAACCTCTATTCTGTATGTACCAATGGTCACATATTCAAATACTCCTTATCCACTTGAAAAACTTCACAGATTCTTTGAAATGCCAGACCTGTAAAAGAAATATCACAATAGGTGTTAACTAAATAACAAAAAAACAGCAGTATCTAAATTGTTTACAAAAACTGGGCAGATAAATGTCACATCCAAATTTTTTACTCAAAATCCTATCTTTTTCTTGGCTGAATGAAGTTTCATCCATTTACTAGCTTTTTTTTTTTTTTTAGCTAGAGCATAACTTTAAAAGGGGTGATGTGATTCCACTTAGTAAATTCCTACATATCAAGTTGGCCTCAGGTAAATCCTTTAATCCATCAGAGCAGAATCCAATCAGATTAGAGTTCTCATCCTTGGCCAAGATTTCTATTCAACTATTAATAATTCAATCCAAATTCTTTCCATTTGGTCCATACCTTAAGTTTATCAGCATCTTGAACTCCACTAAACCTGGTAAAAAAGCAACATGAACAATGTTAATATGCCATTTTTGTTTTAAAAAAGAGTCGTCTTTATTGTGGCTATTTCCTAGCTACCTTACATGAATAAAATGCTAACTTTGAATAGAATTTCTGTACAAAGTCGTTTTCCCCAATTTCCTGACTCTTGGGCATCCTATTCTCCAGCTAGAAGTAAAATCAAGTGAATTATGTTCCTAGACCCTGGGAATCTATTTTATGGCCCCAGTCACCATCTTTCCAGCATTACCTCTGTTACATTAGGCTGGAATAGTATCAATTTAAGAGAAGAAACATTACTGGCAATAGTATTTAGCTAGGAAAAATGGAAACAAATCTTTCATAGATTTAAAAACTGAGGGAAGCTCGAAACTTGTTTACTCTGAGGCCAGAGTCCCGCTGGCTGAGAAGTTTCTAGTCCTGGGCACTTGTTCAGTTTCCACAATCCTTAAATAGACACTGGCAAAGGCTGCTTCCTAGACATGGTGTCTCTCACAGGTCAAACCGAATAGTTAAAGCAATTTGGGTCAACAGGAATCCCCAAAACCTAAAACAGTAGTCCCACAAAGCCACTGCATTTCCCTGTGGTGCAGGGCTATTAGAGATCAAGGTATTCAGGGCAGGGAAAATTGTCTGTGTTTTGGGCCCATATATATGGCTGAAAAAAAGGTGCTTAGTTAGAGTACAGTCTGCAACAGCATACTTTTTTCCTCCTTAAAAACATGGTAATTTCTATGTCCCATTTGGTTTTCAAACCATTAGAGAGGCAGTAACAGTATTTCACAACTGAGGAAAACATGTCAACCACAAGCCTCACATTTCAACAGAAAATTACTAAATGGTACCTATGATGGCCACAATGATTCCTTCCTTCATTCATTCACATCTAAATTTAGATTTTTACAAATTTCACTAAATTCGGAGAACATCATTTTGTACAGCAATTTGTACCAGTAATAAGCAATCAGAATGCTCACTGATGCTCTCAAGAGCCAGGGCGCGCACGCACACACCAAACTAGGGCCCACAGCGCTTTGCTTGCCCCACTGTAGTCAGCCCTCCCCGCAAGACTCGTCCCCCAGACCTTTTTAAAAAAATCCAGCGGTGCAAAGTGGCAAGTGAATGGCATTTGTAGCGGGGTAGTGACCGCGTGGGTGAAATTACCTCAGCTTGTGGCTAGCACCGTCATTATACTGCTGGGCTCGGACACTTAAAGCGCTTCAGATCCCTGATCTCATTCACTTCCTAAATAGGAGTTACTGGGCTGGCGGAGCCCCAAGTGCGCCAAGAACTCGGAGACTGTCCCGGGCTTTGCGCCTCCGCCCCGGGGTGGAGTCTGATTCTCGAAACAGAATCATTTAACTTAAAAAGGGGCTAGAAGCCACCGTGGACCAGATCCCTCGACGGCAAGGCCACAGACACCCGAGGTGATGGGCGCCTGGCGGCTTCTTGCTGAATGGGGGAACGGGGGAGGCTGGGGATCCTCGGGAAAGGGGGGTAGCCCCCGAAGGCGCCGCAAGGACACTGGCTGTCCTTCGCGGGCAGGAAGGGCCCAGGCACCACGAGGACGTCTCCATCCCACAGGGGCCGGAACAGAAGCTTCCCCGGGGCGCCGGGCCGAGGCCGAACTCTCGTCCCGGCCGCGAGGGGCGAGCGGCGCGCCCAGGAAGGGCGGCGGGAGAGACCCGAAGCCATGCGGCGGCTCCCAAGCCCACCGGTCAGGAGCCACTCACCCAGTCGCGCGCCGCGGCGGAAAGGGGAGGGCGCCTGGGAGATCAAGTTTAAAAGAGTCTGGGCCGTCACCGCCCGAGCGGCAGCCAACCAAAAAGTTGCCCAAGCGCCCCTCCCGCGCCGGCACCCGCCTCGGCACCCGCCCCGCGGCGCGCCCCCTGCCGGCGGCAGGGAACATGGGCCGGAGCCTCCCCCGCCCCGGGCCTACCCCTGTCCCCGGCCTCCCCTTCCTGGGCCTCCCTTGTCCCCGGCCTCCCTCGTCCCTGCCTCTTATCCCCTGCCCTGGCCTCCCCTGCCCCGGCCTGGGGAGCCTGCGGACTCGGGAGCCTCTGCCCCAGACACCCCTTTGCCTGTGATGTTTATTTACCTCACTCAAGGTTAGAGGAAGCTCCTGGCACTCAGATAATGTTAGATACCTCCGCCCTCCCCCCCACTTCCCTAGTGTTTCTCAAAGTCTTCAGCCATGCCCCTTTGTGCGTATTTTACTTTTAAGACTCACGTCTAATTATGTAACAGAAGATTGGCTCCTGTTAAAGGAACTATGACATTAGCAGGGCTGAGGGCGGGTGGAAACTCACTGAAGAAGGGGTGAAGTAAGGGGGACACCCGGTACCTGGAAGTCCCACCACAGGCTGCATGCTTAGAATGATGGACATGGTCTGTAAATGTCTTATCCCCAAAGCACCTCTGTGTCACTGCTGCGGGGCAGGGGAGTATCTTGACTGCAGTAAAATACACAGTTCCATTGGCTGGATGGGTAGGCAGCACCGTATACAGAACATAGGTTTTATGGAGTGAATTTTACACGCCCCCCCCCACCATGTGTTTAAGTCCTAACTTCCAGCGCCTGTGAATGTGACCTAATTTGGAAACAGTCGAGCAGCAAAGTGGCAACTGTACGAGATGTAGTTAAGATGAGGTCATTGGGATGGACCCTCCTAATTCAACACGACTTGTGTCCTTATCACATGGTGTCAAATGCCATGTGAAGACAGAGGCACACAGGGAGGATATGTAAAGACAGAGGCAGAGATTGGAGTGATGCAGCTGTAAGCTCAGGAATGCCAAGGATTGTCAGCCACCACCAGGAGCTAGGAAGAGACAAGGAAGGATTCCCCTCTACAGGTTCCCGAGAAAGCTTGGTTCTGCTGACACCTTGATTTTGAACCTGAGCTACCAGAACCATGAGACAATACATTTCTGTTGTTTTAAGTCACAAAATATTTTGTTAAGGTATCCCTAGGAAGTTAATAAAATGACTGTGGGACCTGTGCGGAGGGAGGAGCCAATTCAGCCTTCTAGAAGTTAAGATTGGCATCTCCTTATAAGCCCTGTGAGAGGGAGCTTGTTTCCCATGTTTACTGCTGTTTACTGCCTAGTGTACTTGCTGGCACTTAACAGGCTCTCAATAGATATTTGCTGAATTAATGACCAAGTGTCTTCATGCCATGCAGTGTAGCAGGCAGTGGGTATATAATGGTGAGCATCACAGTCACGCATACCCCCATATTTAGGGACTCTTTCATTAGACGTTTATAAACTTGTAAGACATGAATCTGCATGTTCAAGGCATCATGCTGACATTACCGAAAGAGTTTATCATCTATTCCAACACGTGAATTCTCTGGAAGCAAAGCTGGGTGGGGGTTAGGTGTGGGAGGTATGAGGCCAACAGCAGCAGTCCTAGGACCCAAGTATCCCATACCCTCCCCAAGGTGGTCTGCAAGCCCCACAAGCACTGCTGGGCAGGACCTGCAGTCCTAGCCCTACTCTTACATTTGCTTTTATCCTTCATCTATCCCTGGAATTTTGAGATTTGGGGCTTTCTAGGAACTGGAGCACTTGAGATCATTTTGCCTAGAGGGACTGCTCAATGCAACAAATATTTATTGAGTGCCTGTTTTGTGAAAGGTACTGTAATTGGTGCTGGGGGGTGTGAAGTCCAATGAGAAACTGCCCTAAGTGAGGAATATAAAGTGAGATTCAGATGCTGATAGGAGCCTATGCTGAGTGTCAAGGGCACAATACAAAGCCACAGAGCCTGGCCTGCTAAGGACGCAGGGAAGGCTTCCTGAAGGAGGGGTTACCTATGCTGAGTCTAGCATTTGCAGCAGGAAACTGATAGTACATGAAATTTAGGAGAGCAAAGAAGCAATGAGGCCACGAGAGTTAAAGAAAAATTATAGGATAGTAGAATAGAAGAGATTTTAATAGATCATCCAGGATTTTCTCTGGTGGAGTGGAGCTGGCCTTGGGGTATTCTCCAAAAGCAGAGTTGTCATGGTGGTAGAATGTAAGCTCCATGAGAACTCTGTTTCCTTCTCTACTGAATCCCCAGAATCCAGCGTAGTGCCTGGGAGCTGACTCCAGGGAAAGCAATTCAATATTTATCCCCCAAAGTAGTGGAGTACTCATGCCATAAGACTCTTCAAGGCTCATAATGGGATAGTGGTAGGGTCTTATCCCAGTCTATAGCTTCCTTGGGTCATCTCAAGTGCGAATTCAGCCCTATATTCCCAGTACCTGGCCTTTGTACTTTGTACATTATAAATGCTCGATAAAACCTGCTGAACTGCCTTTCCTGGTGTCTATTTGACTTGCCTTTCACATATGCAATGAACTACAGGAAGTCCCCTACGTAAAATGGCTCAATTTACGATTTTTCAACTTTATGATGGTGCAAAAGCAATGTGTGTTCAGTAGAAAGTGTGCTTCAAGTACCCATACAATCATTCTGTTTTTCACTTTTAGTATAGTATTCAATAAATTACATGAGCTTTCCAACACCCTATTATAAGTAGGCTTTGTATGAGATGATTTTGTCAAACTGTAGGCTAATGTAAGTGTTCTGAGCACATTTAAGGAAGGCTAGGCTAAGCTGTGATGTTTGGTAGGTTAGGTGTATGAAATGCATTTTTAACTTACCATATTTTTAACCTACAATGGGTTTATTGGGACATAACCCCAGAGTAAGTTGAGGAGCATCTGTACTTGTAGAGTAGAAATCCCAGGGCATTGAGAGATGTTGGCACCTCTCTGGCTAGCTTTGCTGCTGTTAGGGGGGAGTCTTTTCCCCTAGCCCCATGTTTTTCTGCAGAGAAATTTCGTCCAGACAATGCCCTGGGTCTCTTACCCATTCTTTCCTCATTCCTTTCCAGAGAAGGAAGGAATTTCAATAAAATCCTGTGCTACATGAATGTTGAGAGCATGCAAACTGAAGTAGTCCTGTTGACTTCCATCCTCTTCCTGTCCCCTGTTCTCAACAGGAACAGGCTAAGATTATTATCTTCTCTGAGGTGGGTAGGGGAACCAGAGGGGTAAGTGACCACTTGGGAGCCATTGAAGGTGTTTTCAGTTCAGTGTACAGTCAATTGGGTACATTATAAGTGTCACTACCTTAACTTTTGCACTTTTTATAGTTCAAACTAAATGAAAAATAGTGTATCTCATTAACCCTGCAATATCATGACCCTGAATTTTACTCAGTTTAGATTTTTGGCCCTCACTTATGTCATGGCAGGTGACATCCACTGGCTTATCTTTCTCAAAGAAGAGGAGATCTATTCAAAGGCTGTAAGCTGTGAGGATTCACTCCCTCTTTCTCCCCTCACTGCCCAGGACCAGTGTAAGGCAATGGTGGCCCAAGGTCTAGGCTGGAATGGGGAGTAGATGCTCTTTGCTCTTAAGACACAATCTGAACCGTAATAAAGCTAACACTTCAACTTCCATTCTACGTCTTATGTCTGAGTTGGTTCTGAATGTGAAAGGAGTTGGGGGGGGAAGCACATTATTTTTCTCCTTCCCCAAATCCTACAACTGCCTGATCCTTATCCCCGGGAGGATCGAAGACTCACATGTTCTCAATGGACTAACACCAGACACAGATCCAGGACATTTGCTTGTATGAATTAATTGGTCCAATCATTTACTCTTGTGTCTGTATTTAGTGCACATTTTAGTGTGCTGTTGCAGTGTAGAGTCAGAATATACAGCCAATGCAGACATTATTTATAATTTAAATGATCACTCCAGTTGGGTAACATTTTAATTGGGGTCACTGGGCTGTTTGCCTTATGCAGGTCTCTGCCCAACAACTTGTCTTTTCCAAGCAGCTGTAGGCTTGTTTTCAAGCCGAGAGAGAATGTCTGCTCTTGCTGAAGCATATTGGTTTCATCTGCCTAAATAAACCCATGTGGCTGATTTCAGCAATTAGAGGGTGTACATGTGAGTATCCTGGAAGCCCTGGGCTATGGATGCTCTTGTTTCTGATACCCACGTGGGTATAAAATAGCCTATTTTTTAAAAAATCCACTCATAGATTTGTCATTTACAAACCTGAGCATTGTTGTTCACAATAGTAGAAAGTATATGAATAGAGTATACAACAGAATTCTTACATATTCAGTATATCAAATATATCACCTTTATTGATAAGAATGATTAGTTTTGTTGTAAAACAAATCAAGTAAAAACATTTTTAACCGCACATCCTTCTGCAACCAACCCCTTATTTCTTTGTTTCTCTTTATAGCAAAAATCCTCAAAAGAGTTGTCTGTATTTGTCTCCAATTCCTCCCCTTCACTGTCTTCTGAACCCAATTATGTGGGGCATCTCCTGCTATTCATGCCCTTGTATAATCCCCTCCACTGGAGTGTGGGCTGCAGAGCAAAAGTGATGGAGTGGCATGTGAAAAGATGCTTAGGCATCATTTGCCATTAGAAAATTGTAAACTAAAACAACACTGAGATACCACTATACACCTATCAGAATGGCTAAAATCCAAAACACTGGCAATTCCAAATGTTGGCAAGGATGTGGAGCAACAGGAGCTCTCATTCACTGGTGGGAATGCAAAATGGTACAGCCTCTTTGGAAAACAGTTTAGCAGTTTTTCACAAAACTAAACATACTCTTATCATAAGATCCAGCAATCATGCCCTTTGGTGTTTACCAAAGGAGTTGAAAACTTGTGTCCACATAAAAATCTGGACATGAATGTTTAGCTTACTTCTAATTGACAAAACTTGGAAGCAACCATGATATCCTTCAGTAGGTGAACAGATGTCCAAACAATGGGATATTATTCAGTGCTAAAAAGAATTGAGCTATCAAGCCATGAAAAGACATGGAAGAAACTTAAATGCCTATTATTAAGTGAAAGAAGCCAGTCTGAAAAGGCTACCTACTGTATGATTCCAACTATTAATATATGACAATCTGGAAAAGGCAAAACTATGGAGACAGTGAAAAGATCAGTGGTTGCCAGGGGTTGGGGGGATGGAGGGAAGAATAATTGGAACAGGGGATTTTTAGAGCTGTGAATCTATGCCGTACAACACTATAAGGGTAGATTCATGACATTATACATTTGTCAAAACCCATAGAATGTATAACACAGAGTGAACCCTGATGTAAACTATGAACTTTTGTTGGTAATGATGTGTCAGTGCTGTTTCACCAGTTACAACAAATGTACCCCACTAGTGTGAGATATTGACAGTGGGGGAGGCTGTGTGTGTGTGTGTGTGTGTGTGTAGAGGGGGGGATGTAGGAACTCCCTATTTCCTGCTCGGTTTTACTGTGAATCTAAAACTGCTTTAAAAAATAAAGTCTTTTTTGAAAAAAGTGATATGATGTCACATCCAAGATTAGGTTACAAAAGACTGTAACTTCCATCTTGGGCTGCTTTCTCTTTCTGTCTTAGATTCCTTCTTTCTTAGGCCCTAGAGGAAGCAAGCTGCCCTGGTGTCAGCTGCTCTGCGGAGAGGCCCACTTGGCAAAGGATAAATGTCTCAAGCCAACAGGGGTCTGAGCCCTGCCAACAGCCACATGAGCAAGCCTGGAAGCAGATCCTTCTCTCCAAGCCTCAAGATGACTCTAGCCCCAGCCAACATCATGACTGCAGCCTCGTGGGAGACCATGAGCCAGACACGCTGAGCTGAGCTGCACCCAGATTACTGACCCACAGAAGCTGGGAGATAATAAGTGTTTATTGCTTAAAGCTGCTAGTTTGGGGTAATTTGTTTTGCAGCAGTAGATAACTCACACACCAATGCATCACTGCATAAAACCAGCTCTTTTCAAGGTCAGCAGTGATTTCAGTCTTCATCTTAGTGACCTTCATCTCGGTTGTAAGTGTGATCACCTCTCCTTCTCAGAACACTTTTCCTTTGGCCTCCAGGTCATCATGCTTTCTCAGTTTTTCTCCAACCTCCTGGCCGCTTCTCAGCCTCTGCTACTGGGTCCTTTTCACTGTGCCCGCCTTTACACTGAGAGTTCTTGGGGCTCAGTCCTTGGATCTCAACTCTCGTTGGTCTGCTCCTTCCTATCTACGTGATGCCTCTGTCTGGTCATACAGTTTTAAATACCATTTTAATGTGATGACTCATAAATTTATGTCACAGGCCTAGACTACTTCCTGACTTGCAGATTCATCTATCCAACTGCCCACTCAATGTTTGCACTTGGGTTTCTAAAAGGCATCTCCAAATTAACTTATCGTTAACTCTTGACTTTTCCCCTCTCAAAAACTGATCTTCCCACAATTAATCCCACTTGAGTAAATAGCAATTTCATTCTTCAGATGCCTGTGGCAGAAACCTTGGATATTCCAGGCTTCTCTCTGCCTCTTGTACCCTACATCCATCCACCAGCAGCAAATCCCATCAGCTCCACCCCCAAATCCCAAGTCTGACCACTTCTCAACCACCCTCTTCTCCTGATTATCTTAACAGTTTCAACTGTTAACTGGTGCTTTGCTTCCGTCTTTGCACCTGCAGTCCATTCTCATACAACAGCCAGAGTGAGCTCTTTAAAATATTAGTAAGGCTACCTCTCTGCTTAGCACTCTTGAGTGCCAGGCATGGTGGCTCATGCCTGTAATTCCAGCTACTCAGGAGGCTGAGGTGGGAGGATGGCTTGAAGCCAGGAGTTCAAGACCAGCTTGGGCAACATAATGAGACCCCACCTCTAAAAAAAAAAAGAAACATTAACCAGGCATGGTAGCATGCGCCTGTAGTCCCAGCAACCTGAGAGGCTGATGCAGAAGAATTGATGGAGCCCAGGAGTTTGAGGCTGCAGTGAGCTATGATCATGCCACTGCACTCCAGCCTGGGCAACAGAGTGAGACCCCATCTTGAGTGGCTTCTCATTTACTCCAGTGTAAAGTCAAAGTCCTTTCCATGGCTTACATGGCTGTATGTGATCTGGCCCCCATTCTCTCTCTGTCCCACCTTCTGAAACTCTCTCCCTTGCTCATTTGCTCCAGGCACACTGGCCTCCTTGCTGTCCCTCAAACATGCCAAACACACTCCTATCTCCAGTCCTTAGCACTTACTGTTCCTCTGTCTGGAGTGCTCTTCCCCCAGGTCTCAATTTGGCTTGCACTGTCTCTTCCCTCAGGTCTCCCTTCATAAGCCACTTGTTATGGCAGAGCTGTGCTTCCCCAAAATTTGTATGTTGAAGCCCTAACCCCCAATGTAACTGTGCAGTATTTGGAGATAGGGCCTTCAGGAAGGTTAAATGAGATTATGAGAGGGAGACCCTAATCCAACAGGACTGGAGACCTTAACAAGAAGAGGAGGAGACACCAGAGGTTCTTCTCTCTCCTCATGCACATGTGAACAGAGGAAAGGCCCTGTGAGGACACAGTGAGAGGGTGGTTGTCTATAAGTCAGGAAGAAAGGCCTCATCGGAAACCATCCTGCTGGTGGTTTGAGCCTCCAGCACTTCGAGAAAATGAATTTCTGTTGTTTAAGCCCCTTAATCTGTGGTGTTCTATTATGGCAGCCTGAGCAGACTAAGATACCACATTAGAAATGAGACCCCCTCTGACCGCCTTGTATAAAATGCCGGTTCCAATCCTCTTGCCCGGCATGCCTATCTTCCTTAACCTGCTTTCTTCTTCACAGCACTTTAACTTCCTTTTCTTGTTTGTTTTTTGCTCCTCTCCCCTGAATAGAAGGCCAGTGTCATGAGGTCAAAGACTTGTACCCACAGTACCCCACACTGTATCTGGCACATCTTGAGCCCTCACATAGTGGGTAAGTGTTCATGACTGAACTGGGGCAAATCTCCTCTGTGGTGATGTTGCTTCAAATTCTGCAGACAACTATAGGTGCTGAAAAGGAAGAAAACACTGTCAAAAAGTGAGCGCCGATCACAGTGGCCCCTTAGTTTCTTATCTCTATCATTCTTAGAATCAATTAGGGATGGCATTTGGCTACATATAATAGAAATCTGACCAGAGGGGCTTAACCAAATAGTGATTTTATTTTCCTCATGTAACAATTCACAACTGGTGCAAAGGGACCCAGGGTCTTTCTATCTTTCTGTTCAGCCATCCTTAAAATATAGCTTTAGCTCTTCTAATTGACTCCTCATGGTCACTCATCCAGCATCTCATCTGAAGACCAGGAAGGGCAAAGGGCAAAGGGAAAAGGTGAACGTTAACTGAGGTAGTCCTTTTAAAATTCACTTTCCCAGAAGTGCCATTTGGTGATTCCACTTACATCTCATTGGCCAGAATTGTGTCACATGCCCTCCTTTAGCGGCAAGGGATACTGAGAAATGCATTAAAAAAAAAATGCTGGGCACATTACCATCCTGAATAAAAATGGGGTGATTTCTTAGAAATGAAGTGATGGCATAATATTAACAAAAATTGGCTAGATGTCCAATTCTTCCTGTGGTACGAGAAAAGAAATTCCCCCACTCTTCAGTTCCTAAAAGAATGTAATACAATGCCATGTTCCAAGTTTCTACTATAATCTGGATGGAGTTCCAGGTGGTGAGAACACTGTGTGAGCAGAACTCCCGAGTGGACACGAGAAAGAGCCGCCCTGTGGCTGGATCTCAGAGGGGGCATGTGGGATGGAGAACGATTGCAGGGGAAGCTTTGTTCGGTTGTTTATTCATGTAATTGTTCAGATCGACATTGCCAAGTTTAAATTTCAAGAAGGTAGGGATAGCGACTACTTAATTTCTGTATATAAAACCCAGGCTGCCTGAACCACATGCAGATAGTTGCTAATAAATGCCCCCGTAGAAATGATGATAAACGATATGAAGCAGCTTGATTGCACAGTCCTCTCTGACGAATGCATATTTATGACCCACATTTGGAAGCCTGGAAATAGCTGCCAGGCCCATCCAGATTTGTGCCGGGTAATTAACTGCAGCAATGCCACAAATGGTTTCTCCTAAATCATGCTTTCAGCTTTAGAAAAATTATAATAAAAAAATGAATAATCCTTTTCTTCTTTCCAGAGAAGTACATAACATGTGTTTTTAGTTGCTAACCCTTGACATTCTTAAGAATCTGTGTGAGCATGACTTTCCGCCTTCAAAAAAAGCATCAGGACTCCCTTGGCGTCCTCTTGCTACCGTCCAGTGTCCTTTCTTCTCTCCTTGCCAATGTAGCTCTACAGTTGAGGCAGCAGCACCACGACGCTGTATTGAGAGCAGAGTTACTCTATATTTTTTCTGCTGCTTATCTGATCCGCTGTGTAAGTCCGAGGTCTGCTGGATAGGGTGTGAGGCGCCTAGAGGGCCTTATGTTTTCATCTAGTCGAGTAATTTATTCAGATTCAGTAATTGAAACAGGCTTTTGAGGTAAAACGTTCAGTCTATTTTTGTAAAAGGCTCAGTCTTTCGGGTTTCCGCTCCCCTTCCTTTCTCCCCTCCAGGTGGCATCTGCTGCATGTGTGTCGGGGGTTAGGGGGGTGCCTATGACAGGAAAGAGACAACAGGGTTGACACATATCCTTTGCATCCTCACTGGCCTCTGCTGCGGGGTAAGCTGCCCTCGGGACAGTGACCACTGAAATGCGACTGTTCCCAGTCCTAGGTCTTCTCTGGAGTTTGCTGCTGAAACCTGGGACTTGGTCACTCATGATCACACTTGCTCTTGGCTCAGGCAGGCCTTGGGAATCTGCCCTGGACAATTACAATGTCACCTGCCCTTGCCGTCCTACCTTTAAAAAGCCCCCTCCCTCCATTACTTTCTCTTTCTTTACCCTGCTTTTTTTTTTTTTTTTCTTTTTTGTAGAGACAGAGTCCTCGCTCTGTCGCCCTGGGTAGAGTGAAGTGGTGTCATTGCAGCTCACCACAACCTCCAACTCGTGGGCTCAAGCGATCCTCCTGCCTCAGCGTCCCGAGTAGCTGGGACCACAGGTGCGCCATGACACCCGGCTGAGTTGTTTTCCTTGAGGCGAGGTCTCGCTCTTGCTCAGGCTGGTCTCAACCCGAACCCCTGAGCTCAAGCGAGCCACCCGCTGCGGCCTCCCAGAGAAGCTGGGATTACAGGCGTGAGCCACTGCGCCCGGCCTTACCCTGCTTGCTTTATTGTACTTACCCATCTCTCCATCTGTCTCTCTCTCAACTGGCTTCCTCTGGTGAAACTAAGTCCCTTTCAAGATCATGACTTCTGTTTGGGGGTCTCCTATCCTCTAGAAAGGTGGGTAGGTCTATCCTTCTCTGTCTCTCTCCATCTCCGTCTCTACTTCAGTCTTTACCTCCAAACTTGTACCTATGCGAACTCCTGCACCTGTTCTTCTCTGTATCCATGAAATATATGGACTCTAAAATTAAATTTCCTGGATTCAAATCCCTGTTCTGTTACTCATTAGCTGTGCGCACTTGAGAAAGTCACTTAGGCTGCATATGCCTCGTTTCCTTATTTGTAAGACGGGGATAATCACAGTACATACTGTGTAGTCCGTGGTAAAGATGAAACGAGTTAATATATAGAAGGGGTTTAGAGGAGGGTTTAGAAGACACACAGAAAGCACCATGGACGCAGTTGCTGCTGTTACTGTGATTCACTGCCTTCCCTGTTAGAATATACAGTACACAGAGGCAGAAACTTTATTTATTTATTTATTTTTTTAAACTCCTGCTTAGGGCTCTTCTATCCTCTAGGCAGGTGAGTACTAGGTGTTAGTCTTTCATTGATTTTTCTACTCCAAAACTACCCTACCCCAGGAACTCCAAGCCTGTTGGGTGACCTGGTCCTGGGGAAACCTCCCCTTTTCCCTCTGGGGAGTTCCTTGTCTTCCCCCACAGACCGTTTGGCTACTGCCCAGCACTGAGGATAACACTGCTGCCTCCTACTCTTGAGAGCCCAGCATGTGGGCTGTGGGCCCGTACGTCTTCCACTGAGGGGACACTTAGAGTAGTCCTGCTTTGTGTGTGTGTGTGTATGTGTGTGTATGTGTGTGTGTGTGTGAGTGTGTGTGTATGTGTGTGAGTGTGTATGTGTGTATGTGTGTGTGAGTGTGTGTATGTGTGTGTGTATGTGTGTGTGAGTGTGTGTATGTGTATATGTGTGTGTGAGTGTGTATGTGTGTGTGAGAGTGTGTGTGTATGTGTGTATGTGAGTGAAGGAAGGCGGATGACAATGAGCAGTTCTCACTGCTTAAAAGCAGCCACTTTCCCACAACGTCGTCCTCCCTCCTCCTGGGATGGTCTCTTCCCGGCCTCTGGCCTTACCTGTGCAGCTTGAGCAGAACTGTCCCGAAGGTGCTAGCTCTCCCCACTGTCCCCTCCTTCTGCCCTGGCTGCCCCGTTCATTGCCAGCTAGAGGCCTTCATTCTAACCCAGCTCCCCAAACGTGTCTGAGCTCACCCGCCTAGTGGCAGGAGTCGTTGCTCGTGGCAGTGGGCTTCGTTCTTCAGTAACAGGCTCAGAATCCAAAGCAATCACTTTGAACTTGAGTGAGATTCGAACTGTGATGGATCTTGTCACCTCCTTTCTCTCTTCCACTGGCTTTCCCTGTCTGCCTCGGCACAGTACACCCCTCGCGGGATTGGATTCAAGATGACTTGGATATTTAATTTTAATCTAGGGGTTTGTAATCAGCCCACAGGGCAAAGAATTGAGCCCTGCATGGAGCAGGGAAGGATGTGACTATTGTCTAGTCCCACCCACGTAAAGTATTAGCGCTCTATTTCTTTGGCATTAAGGGTTCTGACTCTGTTCAGGGGATGCTGGGGTTACCAAAGATGGGTTTGTATATGACAGTTTGGAAGGGCTCAGCAAAGTCTTGGGACATGAGTGGGTTTCCTTCTGCTGGAAGAAGCACAGGCATCACGCAAGCTCCTGTTGACAGACGACCCCTACCCCACAGGAAAGAGATGATTATCAACGCCTCTGCCCACATGCTCCCAGTGGCATAGGTGGGTCTGCAGGTGTTGGCTTGGTGTTTAGGTCTATCTGACCAGAGATGAGGAGAATCCTTCCTTTCCTTTACAGACCTTTACATTATTAATTAATTGGTTGTCATTCTTTTTGTAAGGCAGTGAGAGAGGAATTCCCTCTGGGAGAAAGATATATAAAAATTTCTGCAATTTTAAAAAATATTTTTCTCTTCTGAGGGCTTATGCATGCTTGCTACTCTGTAATAGTTCTATTAGAAGACAAAGTGAGAGTTATTTAATAACATGTTAACCACACTGGCTTCTTAGCCCTCTCCTAGGGAGGTTGCTTTTGTTTCGAAAGTCTGAATGGTGAGGAGCCCCTGCTCTCAATGTGGGCTAGTCCTACGAGGGGCAAACAGATGGTCTTCCCTGGTGAAGCTCTGTGGATGTGACCTGGCCACTGCCTCCCAAGGGACAAGATGACCCAACCTTCTCTTTCAAAACCAAAGTTACAGTCTGTGGTGACAGCCAATTTCAATGTTTCTTTCTTTCATTTGGGGTCCTGAAAAGGGAACTATCTTCCAATAGAAATGTTCCCCTGTAGCAAGCATGCAAAATTCCTTAGAATAGCGAGAAATGTATAAATGATATTGCAGAACCTTTTATGTTTCTGTTCCTTTTCCTAATCATTTTTGTTAGAGATAGGAAATCAGACAGGCACTCAGGTGGCGACATAGCCCTTGATGTGAACTACAGGTGTCAGGAACGTCAGTAAAATCAGGGAAATGAAGTCAAGAGTGACGGGGCACAGGGGTTCCTGCTTTGACAGCATGGTCAGGGGAGGCCTCCCTGAGAGGCTGATATTTAAGAAAAGACCTGAAGGAAACGGGGGGCTGAGCTGTGGGAAGAGCATTCCAGGCAGAGGGAACATAAATACAAAGGTCCTGAGGTGGGAACATGGTGATCTCTTGATATGATGCCCCCAGGCTCGTGCCCCTGAGCAGGCCCTTTTATGTCCTGGTCGGGGCTCCTGCCCGTCTCGGGGCTCCTGCCCGTCTCTGGCCTCCTGCCCCACTCCCCCAAACCTCCCCTCGGTCTCCTAGGGGCAGGGGCCGAGGTAGCCTCTTCCTCTTCTTTTCTATCCCAGATGCCACTACTTTGGTGTTAGCTCTGCGTCCTGCTTTCCACCTCTGTACCCTGCCCCCCACCTCCTCCTAAGACCTGATATTTCAATTCCCAGAACCACTTGTGGAAATGTTTTTAAAAAGCTGAAATTGACTGTTTCCATTTCTTTTCATTTCAGTTATAACAATTCTTCTTCTCTTTGAGGCAAAGCAGATGCCTCCACCTGATGACAGTCACGCATAAGATGGCTAGTGGGGGGCATATAAAGAACATTAGCTCACTACCTTGACTTTTCACCCTCCCCCCTGGTGATCTGGTTTGTATACCTTCGATTCCACAAAATTGTCTTCCAGTGTCGTGACCATGACTTCCCAATTTCCTAAAGCAATGGCTTTGTTCTCAGTCCTCATCTTAAATAATTTATCTGCAGAATCTGGCACTATGGGCCACATAATGCTTCCAGAAAGTAACTACCTCACCAATTAATTGACTAATTCTTTAACTTAAAGTGCACACATTGAGGGCCAGCCATAAGAGGTACTGCTGCAGATTTGGGGTATTGAGGTGAAGACACACCCCCACCCTGTTCCGGAGGGAATTACAATCCAAAGGCAGCCAACTACAGGGCAGCTGAGCAGGCGGAGGGTGCTAAGGGAGTGCAGAAGAGGGCACCTCACCTGTCCTGGGGATGGGCCAGGAAACGTTTCCCTTGCCCCCTGAGCATGCTCTGTCTCTAATTTCCCATGGCCCTAGCTCTCCTGCGGCCTGTCCTTTCTGTTCCATCTGCTGCCTCAGTCTTTTTGTCCTACCCTCTCAATTGGGCATTTTATGTGAGCCCTTCTCTGGCCATGTTCTCCCTCTGTATTCTCTCCTTTGGAGGTCTCATCCTTTCTTACAGCCTCTACCTGCATAAGTTCTGTACGCAGTCTCTGCTTGTCTCCAGAGTCAGCCCCTGACTCACCTGCTCTTTCCAGCTCCTTGCTTTTGGACTTCTGGAGTATGCTTCCTTTTGATGTAGTTTAGCCTCATTTTTTAATCAACCCTGACTAAAGTTTCCATCTTGGCTTAAAAGCGCTGTTGGGAAAGGCAATCTGCCAGGGGCACTGAGCACCCCTACATGTTCTTCCTGAGCATGCCCAAAGTTCAAGGCCCTGATTGTACTTTCCCCTGGCCATGATTTGGGGTTATACTTGCAGAAAGCAACCTTCAGGGAGGGGTAATGTCTCCCCCTAGGCAAAGAGCAGGCTTGCTTCTGCTCACTATAAAAGCAGTGCATCTGCCGTCTCAGTGTCTTCCTCCCATAACACAATTCTATGTATGTATAGTCATCCTTGACAGGTCCTTTTCGTCACCATAGTGGAACTTGGTGGGCATGGGGAACTAACACAAACCAACACAAAGCTCTGGCTACTTCTTTTGCCACATATAATAAAGTCCTTAGTCTCTGACCCAGGAGTTTCATGTCTTTTGAAAGAGTAATTTGTGTTAAAAAGATAAACTGAAGCACAATAAAATTTTTAACAGCAATTCATGAATTGAACAGCTCCAAACCAGAAGTGGTTCAGAAGCTCCACTGAGGGAATGCAGTGGGGAGGCTTTTATAGAATAAACACAGAAGTAAAGGAAAGAAAATACTTGGTTGTTACAGTAATACAGTTGCCTTATTTTGTTTATCCAGCTGGAAAGTCCCCCATCTTCGTTTTGATTTACTTTAACACCTATAAGCTTGTAAGTAGGGTAAAATTTCAGTACCTGCACAGATCTTAACAAGCGTCACTTCTAAGATCCTAACTGAAATGCTCCCATTTGATATTGCGAGGCAACTATGTTGCTTCTTATGCCCTGAGTGGCTTCTGAGCACTATTTTTTCCATGATACCTCCTTCCCCTTCCCCTCCCCACCAAGCACCACAGCTGTTGGCATGCCTCGGTCCTTCTGCAGGTTTAAGCTGAGTATTCTTCAATTCTCTCCTGTCCTGGAATCCTGCCCCTTAAATGGAACCCCTAACTTTCTCTTGGAAACCAAGCATGAGCTGTTGCTCAGGTTTCAGCTGATCTGTCTACTTGCCCACCTTCCTCTCCAGGACCTGGTATGGTTTAGTGTGCCCAACTGGATGACTCCTTGCTTATCCCAAATGTCCCTAAGTCACTCCTAATGCCTTGACCTGGAGCCAGTAGTCATGATATGTGGTCCTGCACTTCACTTGGCCAATAATAAGGGCTGACATTTATAGCATCTACTATGTACCACCCACGACTCCAATAACTTACCCAGGACCACACAACTCATGAGCTGCAAAGCCAGGGTTTGTGCCTGGACAGTCTGACTCCACTGTGCTCCAGCACCTGCTGCTGGAAGGAACTTTGATGTGTATGTCTCACACTCATCACCAACTCTCGATCTATCTTTCTGAGAAAGGAAACCATTTCAAAATGCTATTTGGTCAGTTACTTGAACAACTTGTCAACTTCCATAATAACCTATTAGATCAATATCCTTTAATAACAATGCTTCTTGGAGAAGAATTTGACCTTGAAACGAGAACTTAGTTTATCAATAGGTCAATGAAAAACGTTTTGCAAATCATGGCTTAATAAGTTTTTTCTTTTCTTTTTCTTAGTGGAGTAATGGACAATATGGTGTGTATAAAGTACACTGGATTTGAATTTTAAGGGCCCAGATCTGTTAAGTCTTCACTTGGGTACATCACCTCACCTCTGGGGACCTCAGGTTTTCCATTTGTAGAGTGAAAACCAGATCTCTATGTTTGTGTTCAGATATGAGTCTATGTCTAACAAAACAGTGTTAACTCTCCCACGACAGCAGAGCTCTTGCTCCAAGAATATTACTTTCCTTTTTTCCCCCTTTGTTTTCCTTTCTTTCCCCTCCCTTCACTTCTCTCCCCTTCCTTTTCTATTTGTGTTAATACGTCAAAATACTCACAATCCCCCAAATGTAAAATCTCATAGCCATATTTGAACACCTGCCTCACCACCGATGCTTCCTTTGGTAGGTCATTCACATCCTCACTTTTGCTTCCATTCCCACAGCTGTGTTCAAGTTCAGGTATTTACCACCTGATATTTCCACTTCCACCTTTTTTGTTTCTCTGTTTTTTCTTCTCTTCCAGCCTTTGCCTGAATGTAGACATATTTTTATATAGTTGTAATCCTAGAGCTCATGAAATTTTGCACTACACATTGTATCAGTTAACAAACCTTTAACCCTGTTCCTATATGGTCTGTGTAATGTGTGTTTGAAAAGGATGCACACCTGTATATGCCAGCACTGGTAATGATCTCCTGCTGCTGAACACCGAGGTTGCTTCCAACTTGCAAATCATGCTGCAGTGAATATCTTGGTAAGCTATTTTCTAGATACATTCTTCCGATGTATGAAACCAACTCAAGTTACCTTCAGCCAATCAGGGAATTTTCAGTGATGATAGATGGGGTATCACAGACAGGGAGGAGGGGAATGGGCTGGTGGTAAAGGACTGGACTCACTAGTTAAATGAGCCTCTTCTGAGTGCTTCCCTCTGGGTGTGCTTCATTTTTTTCTTGCATGGCCAACCAACTTTCTCTGTTGCTTGGGATCCATAGTGGGAGAAGATGGCTCCTTTACCTCTTTCAACATTGTATCTCTTCCTTTCAAGAGCCATTTTTGGCTGAAGTACAATTTTTGTCCCAATTCCAAATTCTGGGAGAAAGACTGTGATTGGCTCTGTTTGAGTTGAGAATCTATGCTTTGCCCAATCAATTGTGGCCACCAAATGGTGGGTCACACTGGACAAAGGTGCTGGGGACCCATCCCTGTGGGTAAGGAGGGCATTTAAGATTATCATAGTGAACTGACACCCCTTCAACATGTCCATAATTTCCTTAGGGTAAATTCTGAAGACTCAAACTCCTGGGTTCAAGGGCAAACCCCTTATCTGGTTAAATATCACGGATGGTGGGCATGGTGAACATCACGAAGATTTTAAATAACAAGCTGATATTGCGGCTGGGAGAGCAGGTGTCTACTTTGAGAAAGCTGTGTGTAGCAAGGAGCTCTGTGGGAGGAGACATGCGTTTCTTTAGAAGAAAGGCTTTGAATCTTTCCAAGTCCTGTGCCCTAGAATGTTGAAGAGAAAATGTTTAGCTTGAAAAAATTAAAAGGGAGGTGTTGGCAACATAGTTATCTTGTTCTTGGAGAAAGTCAACAGGAAGTTCCCTTTGAAAAAAGCAAAACCTGCACTCTGCCTTCCAGCCCATATGAACTGGTGTGGGTGTGCTGTTACCAGTGGTGCCTTTCTGACTAGTGGAAGCCAATATTTTGAATATCATCCCTAAGTAAGACCCTTTGGAATGTCTGGTTTTTAACTAAAATTGCTTCTTGATGTGTCCAACAGGATGATTTGCCTACAAAATGGATGGAGTTATCAAACTGTCCATTTAAGTGGTACAGAATGGCTACCAAGTGTAAATAATTTTATTTACCATTATCACTGTGTGGCACACCTTCTGACAGTCATTAGTGACTGGATTAGAAAACAGAAGGGCCCAGGAAGTCATTTTATTTTAAATGAAAAAGAATATGGATCAGGGTGCAGCTCTCTTTGACACTCCTTAAACTGAGTGTCAGATTGAATCTGTCAGGAGATAACTCCTGCTACTTCTGATTATAGATAGAGGATAACAACACAAACTCTAGGTGATGATCATATTTGCCTAAGTTTTTATTTGCACAATGGATTCAACTTGAATCAATTTAACTGTTGCAACTATCATCTCACTGAACCCTCAAAATACTGGGGAGGTAACCAGGCAGGTAATCCCAATGAGGAAATCAAGACTAGAGGGCTAAGTGACATGCTCAATGTCAAACAATTAGTGAGCAGCAGGAGTAGGGTAAAAAGTGGGAGCTCCTCACTCCCTGGCCACTGCTCTCCTGTTAGAATCTTTATTGTGGTTACAACTCTTAACTATGGTGCCAAAGACCAGATCTACACTGATGGACACTGTGATCACTTTTCAGCACTAAGGACATCTGAAATAATTTGCCTTCATAGGGGACAAGTTAAATAAATTTTTAATTAAATATACTACAGTACTGTGCATCTGTGAAAAAAGGCAGCTGTGTACTGATATGGAATAAGCACTAAGACATATTTATAATACTTTTTTTATACAATGCTTTTTATTTTGACATACTTTAAGGCTCACAAGAAGTTCCAAATATAGTACAGAGAGTTCCTGTGGGTCCTTCACTCAGCTTCCCCCGGTGATAACATTATACATAACCACAATATATTGTGAAAACTAGGAAATTGACATTGGTACAATATCATTAATTCAAATTAAGACTTTATTTGGATTTCTAGAAATGTTTTTTAAATAAAAAAGAAATGTGAAATAGTGAGTACATAGTATACATCCTATTTATTTTAAAAGAGAGGGGAAGGATGTGTGTGTGTGTTTATTTCCATATGCCTAGAATATCTCTGGGAAGATATATAAGAAACTGGACACATTGGGTTGCCTCCAGGGAAAACTGGGCAGCAAGGTGCAGAAGAGGGAAACAGAATTTCACCTGTATACTCTTTTGAACCAATCCATCTATTACAAAAAGGCGAATGAGGACTCTATGTATTCATACAAAATAATCTGTAAATTATATTTTTGAGTAAAAAATACAAGGTAAATAAGTGTGCATGCATCTCATTTACAAAAAAAGGTGGCAGGTGGGGGGAGGAGAAATTATGTGTGTCTTTGTTTCCACGTGCATAGATATCTCTGAAAGAATATGTAAGAAACTGGTAACATTGGTTTGCCTCCAGGGAGAAAAGTAGGCAGGAAGGGACAGAGGTGGGAAGGTGGCCTTTCACTATTATTTACTGTATCTTTTAAAATTTAGGCTATGTGAATCTATTTCCTTTTCAACAAAATAAGGAATATTGAAAAAATTAAATCCTAAAAATGCTTTCACTTTGTAAATTCTTTCCTCTAAAATATTCAGTAGCTTTCCAGCTACTCTCTGGCTAAAATCCAAATTTCTTAACTTGACATGTTGGTGCTTTTTATAACTTGATCTCATTATTTCCTGCCTGGAGCTTTCTGTTCCACCTAAAGTGTTTCACTCTGTCTCTCCTCATAATACACTTCCTGGCGTTTCTTTCTTCTTCTCTTCCTCTTCCCCAGCCATCAAAAATCAGCTCAGGCTCACTTCTCTGAAGTTTCCTCCAAATTCTCCAGCCCTTTGTGACTTCTGTCTCTTCTAAATCTCTACAACAATGTATCATCTGCCCTACACAATGGGCCCATATCTCATGCTTTCTTGTCTTATCAGGGATGTGTGCACTCTGTCCCCAAATAAGACCACCAAATCATCCCAGGCTGTAGTTAGGTATGAGTTTTCTGAAACTCCCTTTTGCTGGCAGAGCCTTACACTTGGTTGATGTCCCAGTGATGCTTTTTGACTAATCTCTTCTTTGTGGAAATTTTATTTCATGCATACGCTTGCCTGATGTGCTTAAGAATTCCAAGCTGTATCATGGCAATAAGAAATTGTTTATCCACTCAAAAACCCCCTAGCAGAAAAAAGAGGACAAGGTAAGAGTTAAAACCCAAGAAAGCACATGGTGTTTGGATACTGATATATTTTAAAATATGTAACATTTCTGAAAAACAAGATGTGTGATAAAATTTTCCCTCTTTTTCATTTGGCTCATCTATTTGGCTGCATTTTGGAAACTAGGGCCTGTTTTCCTGGTAACCATGGAGAATTAATTAGCTTTTCTGATATGTTATCAACTGGTTCTCAAATCCTCATTTTAAGTAAATGGCAGAATTGGATTCAAATCTTGGCAGGTCTGATTTCAGATCCATATGACTTCTAAGCCTGCATTCTTTTCTTCGTAGCAACAAATATTTCTTGAGTTTCCTCCATTGCACAGCACTGTATTAACACCTGATGGAGACAAGGTATAAAATATAATCTTTGAGGACTATATTCCACTATTCCTATATTGCATATTCCATCTTGTTTCCCTTCCCCACATTATGGCTGTGTATGTAGTAGATGCAGCCAGTTCCAAGGAGGTTCCACATAGGTAGCCTTACCATTGGGAAAAAAAAAAACACTTCTGAAAAGGGTTGTTCTTTGAAACTGAAACTAGTAAAAATGAAGAAGCAAGCAACAAAAAATAATAGTAAGAGCTTTACTTACATTTACATTGAATCTTTACTTAGCTAGACAGTATGTTTCAGGCACATTATCTCTTTGTGTTTACAACAACGGATGGAGGTGGGCACTATTGTTATTCTATTTTGCAGATGAGAAAAGAGACTCAGAGAGGTTAAACAACTTGACTATAACCACACAGCTAAGTGACAGAGACAGGATTCAAATGTGACTCTTTCCCCCAGGGTCTCTGTGCTTAATCTTGACTTTATGTCATTGTTTTTCCAAATATTAGTCATGTGCACAAGTAACTTATTAATATACTTGTCTTCATCTCTAGATGGTAAAATCTTTAAGATTTTAAGTGAGACTGTGCCTCACTTTCTTATGTTTCTCTACACATAATGATCCATAGCGCAGGGAGCTGCACAGCCTCAGTACCCAATTTTCCAGAATGAATAAATACATAGATACAATTATGGCCTATAAATGTGATGTTAATAAGATTATGATGTTCAGATTCAAAATTCAACAAACCAACTATGTGCCAGGCAGTGTGAGGTGGTGCAAAGAACACGAGTTTTGGAGGACAAGAGGTGACACAGGTGAAGTGCCTGGTACAGGGAGGTGCCCAATACATGGTACTTTTATTAACACGTTTATATTATCTGATTTAATTCTTCTCACACACAACTCTGTCAGGTAGTGTATTAGTCAGGTTGGGCTGCCACAACAGAATACCAAAGACTGGGTGGCTTATACAACAAAAATTTATTTTCTCGGTTCTGGAGGCTCCAAGTCCAAGATCAAGGTTCTGGCAGAGTTGGTTTCTGGTGAGGCCTTTCTTCCTGGCTTGTAGATGGCCAACTTTTGGTTGTGTCCTCACATGGCCTTTCCTCTGTGCATGTGTGAAGAGAGAGAGCTCTCTGGTGTCTCTTCCTCTTCTTATGAGGACACGAGCCCCATTGGATTAGGGCCTTATCTTCATGACTCATTTTCCCTTAATTACCTACTTAAGGGCCCTATCTCCAAATACAGTCACATTGGGGGTTTGGGCTTCACTATATGAATTTTGAGGGGGATACAATTCAGTCTATAACAGGTAGTTACTCTCTTCCCATTTTACAGATGTGGAAATAGATATTTAAAGGATTTGTTCTGGTTCTTCTGTGAAGCCTGGTTGTGCAGTCAGAAATATCCACCACTCGTATTTCCATGGGTTTCTTTCTTTCTTTCTTATAATCTGAACAGCTTAACCATTTAATCATCTCTAGAAGTATTTTTTCTAATAAAATAGAGCCAGTAGCATCTTTTCCTTGAATAGTTCTGGGGAAACCCTGACAGTTGATTTATTTTCACCCTGGATTTCTCACCTTTATGCCTTCACATCTTTTTTTATTTTATAATTATCTGAGACCATGGGGTTATACTGTAATTAATTAGTTCTGCTTTTCTCTACATCAGAGAACAGGAACCATGTCACAGCCAGACTTACCAACTTGGGAACATAGCTGGGGGCTGGAAGGTTGCTCAGCATACAGCAAACTCTAGGGTGGGATGATCTTGTTGCCCTCTCACCAGAAAGCATGTTATTCTCCATCCTCATGCTTTGATATCATTGTAAATCAATATTCTCTACCTCATGCCTTCTGCCTATTTGTGGCTTCTATTGCTTCATGTCTTCTCTTCTGTCTAACTAGCTTCAGTTAAACTGTTAACTTCTTTCTGTCTTGAATACAAATCTCACTTAGAGAGGATCTGATTGGTTCAGCCAGTCAGCATCCCTGCAGGTTACCAGCCAGCTTTTGGTCTAATCACATGCGTCACTCCAGCAGTAAAAACAGTTCTCTTATCTATCACAGCTCAAGGAAGATATTCTTTGAGAACATACAAAGGCTTTTCTTTTAGTTCTATGCTTACTTCTCAGCTATAGGGTAATACAGTGTTGTGGTTAACATTGAGGTTCTGCAGAAAGACTGCCTGGGTTTAGACCCTGCCTCTACCACATGACTTTGGGCAAAAAAAAAATGACTTCGCTTCCTCGTGCCTCAGTTTCCTCATCTATAAAATGAGGATGATAATACAGCCCCTACCTCACAGGGTTGTGAAGATTCAATGAGTTAATGCATGTGAGCACTTAGTACAGTGCTTGTATATACTAGTAAGCACCCTTTAAGTATTAATTATCATTTATAATTGGTCACCTGAGTGTTCTTGCCCACCGGGAAGGAGAATGGCAGTTCTTATGCTAAGGATATCTCTAATTGTAAATTTAAAAATAAGCATTTTAGATATCCATTTTGTGGAAGATTAAGTAGCATGATCAACCAAGGCTTGAGGCAATTCATTTACCAATTCCACAGGTGTTATATATAGAGTCATTGGGGATATAAAATTAGTGAGACTGAGTCTCCATCTGTAGTCTTCTTGGGGAGATAGTCAAGTAAATAAATAATGATAAGCCAGCTTGAGATGGTAGCAGGAATAAGACAGAGTGGGGCTACCAAGGAGGAAGGGCTCAAATTGTGCTGGACAGGGGCAGGGGAAGGGGCGGATCAGAGAAGATTACATCTTGGAGGAGATACTTGACTGGACCTTAAAAAAGAAAGAGATATGGGAAGGCATTTCTGGCAGAGTTAACAACAGATGAGAGACAGCATGGTGCCTTCAGGGACCATGTAGGTTGTGCCGTGGATCTTTTATCTTTTACCCTAAAGGCAATGGGGAGCCCTTGGAGGGTTTTATTTTGTTATAAAATCTACCTCTTTTTTTTCTGATGACAAAGGAAAAATGCTCATATGCTCATTATGAAAAGCACTTAACACATTACAGACACATATGTGGAAAGTGATGATTTCCAATAATGCCCTCCCTTATCCCATGAGATAATTACACAACTAAGAGTTTAGAGTATATTCCTCTAGCATTCTTTCTATGTATATAGTAAGAAATATATGCTGATTATTATTATTTATAAAATAGGAGAGAAAACTCCCATGTGTGTTTTAAAAAAAATCTTTTAATAATTTAGTGCTGAAGTTTTAAAACCAGGATATTAATTTTGGAGGGAAAACTGGAGGGGCCAAGGCTGAACGAAAGGAAGATAATCTCTGTCTTAACAGATAAAGCTGAATTTCTGTACCTGTACACACTTGTCAAGACCAGCTAAGTCCCATGCTCTCTATGAACTTTTTCCTGCTTGTCTCAGCTCACAAGGCTAGCTCTCTCCTCCTAACTAATTTAATTTTCTTTATTGGGTTCCACTCATTTAGCATTTTCTGGATACTATCCTTTATCATTGACTATGATATTATTTAATATATATCTAACACGCTAAGGTTTGCAAAGACCTTTCATAAATATCAACTGTTATTTTTCACAATAATATTCTTGGAATTATGCTTATTTTCAGAAAACTGAGATTTAGGGAGGTAGCCCTTGGTAACTCACTGGAAATTTTTGAAAAGGGGAGTTAAATGAGCAGAACTGTGATTTAGAAGACTACTGTTGACTACAGTGTGTAGAGTAGATAGTGGGGGTGGAGACCAGAGGTAGGTAGACCAGTTATCTTCCTGCTAATCTACTTTAGGCCATGAGGACCCAGACTAGGCGGGCACATTAAGAGTAGAAGAGAGGTTTTCAACCTTTTTTCCTTCAACAAGAAATGTATCCAAGGAGCATAACACACCTCCAGCCATTACAATGTTGCCCTCATCCCAAATCCTATGTGTAGGAATCACTGTAGAGATGAATCTACATAATTTAGACTTTGTGGAGGTCAAGGACTGAAACTACTAACACAGTGAGTTGCACAAACTCAAAACTGGGCAGTCATCCTTTGCTACCTCTTTCAACTTTGCCCTCCACATTCAGTTGACCAACAAGTCCTGCTGATTTCATCTTCTTAATGACTCTCAAATTCATTTCCTCTCTCCAGTTTGCCATTGGCTCCTTCAAAAGTTCCTTGACTCTTCTAGGCAATGTTAGGTGTCTTTTGTGAGCCTTTCTATCATATTTTGTGCGTAACTTTATTGTGGGACTTAGTACATACACTCACATTGCATCAGAATCATCTCTTTACTCACGCATTTTCCACTCAACCATGAAATTCTTAAGGGCAGTGCCAAAAAAAAAAAAACCCACAGGGATGAAGCGAGGTTGATTAATGGGTGCATATACACAGTTTGATAGAAGAAAGAAGACCTAGTGTTTGGTAGATCAGTTTGATTTTGAGAAGCTAAATAACTTGTCTGAGATTACACAACAAGTGAGAATAAGAGTCGGGACTAAAACCTAGCTAGTCCTTTTAAATTTAATTAACGTTCCTTCTATGTCAAGGAAGACACACCTGGAGATGGGCTTCAAAAAATGGGTAAGACTGTAGGAAGAGAGAGGGCGTTTCGGACTTAAGGAAACCCAAGAGCAGGGCTTCACGTAGTAGCCAGGCGATTCCTAAAACGTGAGGAGGAAGGTGAACTCCAGTGGGCAAGGCAAATCAAACACGCATGCGCCTTCCACTAGCGACGCCGCGGAGGAGTGGGGCAGGTTAAGGGCGATGAATTACGACCTCTGGTGGCGGCGCTCACGACTCCTGCCGTAAAGGCTGTGTGTGTGGCGCGTGCGCACTTCCTTTTCCTTGCGGATTTCCGACGTGGTTGCTGCTCCAGGGCGTCTTCACTGTGCCGCCCGGCCGTCGCCATGGTGAAGCTGAGCAAAGAGGCCAAGCAGAGGTTGCAGCAGCTCTTCAAGGGCGGCCAGTTTGCCATCCGCTGGGGCTTTATTCCTCTTGTGATTTACCTGGGTCAGTGGGAGAAGAACCTGGAGGGAAGGGGGCGGCGGAGGCTGCGACTCCATTTTTGGCCTTCGGGGGCGGGAGAGAGAAACAAGGAGAGACCGCCGCGCACGTCCTCTGAGGCTGTCTGGTCAAGTAGGGCCAATCTAACCTGAGTTCGAGTTCTCGTTCTTTCCCTTTCTAGTCGGGTGGTCTTTAACAAGTTACATTGTCCCTTCTATTTTATTTTTACATCTGTAAAGTAGAGATAAGACCTACTTTCCACGATTGTGAGGGTTAGATAACCTGATGTGTGTGAAAGCGACTAATTCACTATTTAGCACTAGGTGAGTTTTCATGGTGTTTCTCCTCACCTCTCTAGGTGGGCCTAAGTGGAAAGAGGCTTGTACTTGGAATTTAGACACCTCTTGGATATGCCACTGCCATGAAACATTATGGTAATAGTCTTTGGATGCCTGTGCTTTCTCACCTGTACAATGAAAGGTTTGATTGATTACTATTATTGGCCCCATTTTACAGGTGAGGAAACTGAGCCATAGAAAAGTTATGTTCCTTTCTCGAGGTCCCAGCTGTACCAAGTGAGGGCGCTATGTGCTAAGACAGTGGAGTATGAGGGACTGTAGTCTTAACCACTAAGCTGTACTGCAAGGATTTGTAAGTGCTCAGGCAAATATTTTCACCTAGGGCTGCACACTGGGAACTTATTCTGTTTCTAATCCTGGGATTTTTTAATGTTGCTGCCCTAGTCAGGCAATGTGAAAAGGAAAAAACAGATTTTTAGCCCCAGCTCTGTCAGTCTGAGCATATAGTTTGACGTTTATAAAACTCAATTTCACATTTTAAAATTCTGTGATTTTAAAAAAGGCTGCCTTCCTATTTGCTTAGGTTCATTGCATTGTATGAATAAAGTACTCCATTTACCTTTGACAGAGCTTCATGTGTCTTGATGTTCTCCAGGCAACTGGGGTTCCTATTTCCCATGGGTTGCAAGCCAGCTGTGGTACCCTGGAGATACTTCAGTATATAGGACTGAAAAAGATCTTTTTCCTCTCTTATTCTGAATGCAATTTTTTTTAAAAAAAGCATTATTTTTCCAGATTTTAGTGACTTTTTATAGGTATCAAGGATTAGAGCAAATAATTGTGATAGCCTGCTTTTACAGTGTGTATTGTCCATCCTCTATTCTTTGCAGCACCCTCCCCCATCCTCCCCCAGCTTGCACTTGAGTGATAGAAGGGCTCAGTTTGGTATCTAAACCTGGAACTGTCTCCTTTTCCTTCTGGTGCTTTCATTTTGCGGTGTCTACGTTATCTTTCCTTTTCACCAGTTGTCTATTTTTCCGGGACAGAGGTGTCCTGATTCAAGCTGGCTTCCCTTTGTTTACTGTTTTTTGTGCTACCTTGTTTACATTTCATAATGCGTGACGTCCTGTAAGTTGCTATAAATATGATAGTGACATGATAAAGAATCTGGACATTCACCAACAAAAAGGTTTTAATGAGTCACCTATTTGAAGACAATTCTCCATGGTCTCGCATTCTGTAAATCTTGTGAGCAGAGGCTCTGAGGACCCTTTGTTCATCTTTTGAGGATGTTTGAGAACAAACAGCCTTGGGAAATAGTACCTCCCTCCTGAGCAAAGGGGAAACATGCTTAGAGCTCATTATAAAAGATTTTGGTTCCCTAAACTCAGGGTTCATCTTTTGTAAAGCAAACTATTACATATGCAGGTGTCATCTGGCCCTTTTTGCATGGAAATTGAGGCTTGAACTGAAACAAAATTGTTGGTACTCTGACTACAGCTATTGCTGGGAGTAATAAACTGTTCTTTGTCTCTGAGTTTGACTTAGAATATTATCTTCTACCAACATCTGTGAAATGGACAGGCTAGTTTTTTGTCTTAAAAATAGGGTAAAATTTCAGACCCCTCATAGTTCTTGACACTATAATTTTAGTCATTTCAGCAAATTAGTATATATGTTTTCAAGTTAATTTATAAATATATTTTAAATGGTAAGAGTTTTATTTAACTATACTTGTAATGGAGTTGACTTAATTAGGTTGTTAAATAATAACTGTTGAATGATTTTTTTCCCCCTTCTTTTCTATCACTGGTCTTTGCTTTATAGAGAGGTTTGTTGGGGATAAAATAAGATATCCTCAGTTGTGTTTTTTAAAAAAGTTCAGTTTATTTTTCAAAATCGTTTTGCTCTTTATAGTCTTTCATCCAGTATAATTTGGGAGTTGTGATATCTTATTTCTGGGTAATGACTAATAATGAAAGATAGAGCATGCTAAGGGCTACTGTGCTAATTGTGCATATAATAGGAATAAGATAGCTTGTCCTTCCTACTGATTAGTACTGGACGTAATTTCATACTCTAGTGAAGATTTGAGATTGTTCTGTAGTACAGGTAAATCTAGATAGTGCTGGTAGATCTGGATATCATTCTAGCTATCCTAGGTTGAATTAAAAAGAAGAAAAAGTGTTGATTATAAATTTTTTGTCTGCTGGGATTTTAATTAATATTTTTTCACTTTTTCCTCTCCTCCCCTTCAGGATTTAAGAGGGGTGCGGATCCTGGAATGCCTGAACCAACTGTTTTGAGGTACTGCTCTTACAAATAAACATTTTAGGGCACAAGTTCATATGGTAGTACTGGGTCATTGGAACATAAAAGAATAGTAGTGGTAGGCATCGAAATGGAGTCTTATCAGTCAGTATAGTTTTGGACTGTTAGAAAAGTGCAAAAGTTTGCAGACCAGTCTAGCTTGTGTTTTTAGGTAACTACTTTCTCTCCCCCTCCTAATTTTAATTTACATGTTATAAATGTAATGAAGCATATTTTAAGAGAAAATGAATGAATTTATCATCCTACCTCTTTAAAAGGTGAACTGTTTTTAATTTCCTATATTCCCATCTTATTCTTATTCAGATGAATACAACCTTTTATATCATTCTAACAAGGGTACATAGGATTTTGTTTTCCTCACCTAAAATTTGAGTTGCTATCCCATATACCATCCAGTTGTGGATTACTTAGGTTTTTCAATTTTTCAGTATTTTACATAACCATATAATTAACATGTATATGCACATAGCTTTTATTGATTTTATTTCCTTATGATAAATTCTCATGGGATTAATAAGTCAAAGTGTATGAACATTTATGGCTCTGATTGTCAAATTCCTTTCTCGGAAACAACCTTGCTGGGTGTTGAATAAGCACTTGTGAAAACTTCATACACACACAGTATACATATTAAAATACACATGTATACATATATGTGTATACTTGTGAAAACTATACATATACATACTTGTGAAAACTGTGTATATTTAAAAAAAGACATAATTTGCTCAGGAGGAAGGACTGATACTCGTGGCACTGTGATGACCATGACCACTGCACGCTAGTGTGTGGGATTTCAGTTTGACCCTTTGTCTCCCAGATACTTCTTGTGGGTTGCCCTAACCAGACTTTTTACTGGCTATTCTAGGGCTTCAGTTTCTTCAAACTCCTACTCTAAGCTACTTTTTTCTAGAGTGGGCAGAAAATAATGATAATAATATTATTCACTATATTCACTGTCATCTACAATGTGTCAGCCACTGTTGTAGGTGCTTTTTATGCAGTGTCTCTAATTGTCACTTCAGGCCTTCAGAGCAGGTCGCATAGTCAGTAGGTGATGGTGTATGTTTATCTCCAAAGCCCACACTCTTTCCACTGGGTCACACGGCCTTCCCCAGGTAATCATACCTCTTACTTAGCACAGTGCCGTCTGATATGAATTTCCTCCACCCCCTCTGCCTCACTGGTCTCTCTCAGAGGAACGGCTTTTTTTTCTCAGAGGGTGCTACCATAGACGCCCTCAAGTTGTGTACTTCTGCAGCTGTTGTTCTCCTTGGTAAAGTTCTTAAACAAATGGTCTTCACTCACTGCTTTCTTCACCTCTCTCTCTTCCTTTAACCGTTTACGGCATGACTCCTTAAACCTGCTGTCGGAGATCCTCACTAAGCCCCTTTTTTCTTATCCCTTAACTCTCAACTACCAGTTTCCTTTTCTGTAAAGTGGGCATTGAGGTAATGTATCTGCTACTTATTAGTTGAGTGGCCCTAGACCAGCTGTTTCCTTAGCGAAACATTACCTTAGGAAACGTTTTCACAGATAGGACTATTGGGTCAAACTGTGTGAAAGTTTTCCAAGCAATGGAAATTTTCATCAAATACCTTTGCCCAAGAAGCCATGAACCTTCCTAAGCTATCATTTCACTCTATAAGTTGGGCATAATAATACTTACTTCATAAGGTTGCCATGGGTTAAATAAGAATATTCAATAATAGTAATTATTCAGTAATGGTTTAATAAGTATGTAAAGTGTTAACAAAACTTGTGAAGTAATACGTGATCAACAAACTATTAATAGTAATTTTTAATCTTTTCTATGTAATCTCCTTTATCCCCATTTCATTCTATGAGAACAGTGCTCTAGCCACTTGATACTACGTGCTAAATCCTGGAATAAACTGTATTTTTGTGCCTTTGTCCCTATGCTTTTGTTTCTTCAGCCCAGAATGTTCTTTCCCTTCAGTTTCCGCTGTTGAAAACCTGCTTCTAGAAAAGCTCAATCTTGAGGGGAGAGGTAAAAACCTACCTAATGGATACAGTAAACACTGTTTGAGTGATGGGCACACTTATAGCCAGGACTCAAGCATTACAGAAGTGATCCATGTAACCTAAAACATTTGTACCCCCTTAATATTTTGAAATAAAAAAAATTTTTGCCTTAAAAACAGAAACAAAAGGACTAGTTAAACTGACAAAAACTAAAAAAAAAAAAGAAAGGAAGAAAGCCCAATCTCAAATGTCACTTCTTCCCTAAATCTCTGCCTCCTAGCTGAAACCACTCCCTTTTTTGTGTTCTCATAGTATTCTTTTGTGTCTATCATTTTCTGCCTTGTATTATGCTTGTTGCTTATTTACATTATATTTGGTCCTGTAAACACCTAATGTAGCTGCTCAACAAGTGCTGAATTAACTTAATTAAATGGCTCTTACCTCTTGGTGGTCCTTTGGACAGGAATCGATATAGCATTGCATCTTGTACAGTTTTTAGACTGGACCTGCATGCTGGAAAATAACTTTTGTGCCTTGGGTGATCTAGGATACAGAGGTGGGAATAGACTGTGTCCTTCTGTTGTGCCTTTTTTTTTTTTTTTAGCTTTATTTATCCCACTGAGATTTGACCCTTCAAAAGTTGCAGACTAGATGAAACACCTCCCCTCCACCCTCCACTACTTTATTTCTTCACTTTATTGTCTTCTCAGAGCTTCTCTCCTTTTGGTGCTCTTAGTCTTTTCTATCGTTAAGATTAACATCTGGTTTTCTTCCAGAGGTATTTGTGTTTTGGGAAAGAATTGATTAAGTGCCTGCAAAGGGTTATCCAGTTATGGAATTTCATATACTGTGCTGCCTGCACTGGGGAGACTGACTAGAGAGGTCTTTCTGGGTTGCCTAGCCAGACCCTGAAAGGAATAGAATTGTATCTGCTGAGATTTTTACTAAGTAGAAAATTTTTATTAATACAAAATTTACTGTTCAATAATATAAAGTCTATTATTTCTATATAAGTTTGTTATTTATATAATACTTATGTAAATAATATAATTAATAATTTACTGGTTTGTTTCCCTTGCCAAGTTGTTGGATTCTTTGGAATTAGGACCACATTCATCTTAGTATCCTTTTTTACCCAGGATGGCTCATTGTACATGGTCAGCAAACGTTGGTTGACATGAATTCCATATTCAAAATGCAGTCCTTTAATGAATAAGGGACAATATCTTAGTAAAACACTTAGGCAAAATATATGAATACTAAGGCTAACTAAGAAAATCATTCCCATTAATAAGGCCAAGGAAGATTTTCATTTCTCTTTATTTTGGATGTTCATTATCATTGAGGAAGAGACCTTAATAGATGAAGAATTTATGTTCATATCTTAATTGCATGCCAAAATACTTGGGGTTTATTGGAAGATTTTAATACACATTTAAAAATTAGAAATAAATGGATGTTGGCCTTTTTCTAGGCACAGGGAAGATACTTTTTAAAAATAAACTTTTCAGAACTGTCAAATTGTCATTTTATAATACAATTTTATTCAGCTGGGCTGGAAATCACATTTTTAATCAATAGGATTTAGAACTGAAAAGCCTCTTTTCCTTCTTGTATCCTATTGCTTAGAGCCAGCAAATGATTGTGGGGTTTGGGCTCCTTAGTGGCTGGAATGTTTGGGGTAAGAGTTAGTTGAGGTGGAAATGGAGATGAAGACTAATTGCTCCTAGGAATGTAATGGTTAAGAGCACTTAGGTCACACCCCACTCTGGCCATTTCCTTATATAATTATCTCAAAGCCTCAGTTTCTACACCTTTAAAATAGGGAACATAACTGGGAGTTGTGAACTTCCTGCATGGTGTTTAACCCATAGAAAGCATTCAATAAATGTTATTTTAGTATTACTGATGTTGCATCTACTAATGAGATAGCTTTATTTTCTGCGTTCATAGTCCTTCCAGTTAATGAAAGTCGTTAATCATTTACCTTTCGATTGACCTAATTTTATATATCAGTTTACATTTTCCTTTTCATTTATAATAGGTAACTGTAGTCAAGAGTAAACTGTATTTCTTTAAATATAGTTCTGTATGTTTGATATTTTTTGCTTGATGAGATCGATCCTTGTCTTCTATTTGGTAGAAAGCAAACAAACATAAATGTATAAAATCTTTTATGTTTAGAGAGTTTTTATTTTGAGGTTTAATTTTTTTCTCTTCACGAACATTTTAGCCTGCTTTGGGGATAAAAGGCTATTTGGTCATCTGGATTTGGAAGCAATCAGTGGACAGGAACAGCATGGAAGAGTGTGTGCTCTGGCTGGGATAAGAGGTGATACATCATTCAGACGGTCACCATTTGGATGGCACAGGGCTCTTACTTCACAGATGCATCTGAGGCAGTGTGGAACCTCTACTGACTTATTTATAATATAATGTATTAAAATAAATATTTTTAACAATGTTGTGTCTTGAGTCTTTTTTGAATTGAACATGTAAGGATTATCAGGTAAAAATTAATGGTAGTTTGGTAATTTTTCAAAACAGGGAACCTATGTTATTTACCTAGGTGCTATTTTTAAAAATAAAAAAATTTCCAAGTTAATTCCTGCCCATTTACCTAAGTGGATTACAGTTCCCTTTGGCAGTGAATTAATAACTCCCTCTGAGATGTTCGGAGGCAGTAAGAGTACTGACACCTCTCAGTTTGCGACAAACTGAGCCTTTGCTTCCTCCACTACATTGGAGTGAAGTTAAAAAGGGTCCGGGTGGCTGTTGCTAGGGGATGGGAATGGCACTGGGGAGTTGTGTGTCTGATTTATTTGTAGGTTAAATGTGAGTCTTAGATTTCCTTCAGTGGTATTAAGAAATTAGAGCTGGCCAGACAAGAGCCCATGGAGAGTTACATGGAATAGTAGCACTTTTTATTTTCTGGTAGAAGAAAAGGCAGTTAGTTAATGGAAACTAGTTTTCAGTTCTAGGAACTGATTTACTGGGACCTTCACTTGTATTTGAATGCTACTTTTATTACTTAGTTTTTTCATTCTAACAAAATGGCTCTATTTACTTAATTTTGGAGATATAATTAATGTCGGAAAGTAGAACCTGAAACAAAATATGACAGTTTGGGAAGAGCTCATTGGGTTGAATCTTTTAAACATCCACTGTTTAAGTAGAGAATAATCATGAACGTAATCCCTTTCAGGTGCTGGAAACTGTCATCCCCAGAAACTTCTTCCTTATTTCTAATGTAAAAGCCTCTTAGTTATTGAAGCCTGTTTCCTCAAGTTTTTTACCTTTGCCATGGAGATGTAGACTGTTGTGGAGGCTTTATTGCATAAGGGGATTTTAAAGTGGAATTCTTGAGAGCTGACTGCAGGAAAACCATTTTCGGAAGAACTTAATGTAATTGCTTCAACATCCCATGAATCTAGGCATGTGTAATTTTGATGAAAACTCTGAGCATAGCTTTTAAATTTCATAGAATTGCTTAAGTTTGTGGTCCTCCCTTCCTCCCACCAATCCTTTTTGCTAAGCCAGTTGTTAGTGCATTTTTGTTTAGTTAGTATTTTGTTGTATGTTTTTCATCCCTTTCTCACTCAGTTTCCAGAAATTGTGAAAGTAAAGCTGTGGCAGGTGTCCCTTTTGATAAAATAGTAACGTGCATAGTAAAGATAGCTGGTTTTGTGTTCTTTTGGGGGTTACCTTGTAGCTGTCTATAAAAACCCAGAAGATTTCCAGCCAGGCATGGTGGTGTACGCCTGTAGTCCCAGCTACTAGGAAGGCTGAGGTGGGAGGATTGCTTGAACCCAGGAGTTCAAGGCCAGCCTGCGCAGCATAGCGAGATCCACAATTTTAAAGTAAGGAATGACAGGATTAAGTAGGAAGGGACCAGCTCTGATCTCACATCTGAGGAAGCTAAGTAAGGAACAGAGTTTAAGCACGTGTTCAAGGCACTGCATAAGTGCTGAGACTAGTACACACTTTAATGTGTATGTACATACTATAGTTTGTGAGATGTTTAAAACTAAGCTCCCACGTTTTATTGAATTTTAGTTTTTAGGGCAGTACAGTCCAATTGGACAAGCATGTATTGGTCTTTGCTGTGCTAGCCACTAGAGAGTCCTCATGATTGAGATTATTCCTGATCTTGATTAGCTTAGGGGAAAACAGAGCTGTTAGGACCTGATTTGAGTCCTGGCCCTGCCACTTAGTTCCCAGAACCCTTGGTGGCTTCTTCCACATGATAGGAACAATAATACTTGCCCCAAAGTGGTATTTCCTAAACCAGTGGTTCTCATAGCTGGTCCCAGACTAGCATCCCCTGGAAACTTGTTAGAAATGCACATTTTCAGAACTCACTCTAGACCTCCTGAATCAGAAACTGGTGGTGAGGCCCAGCAATGTGTGTGTGTGTGCTTGTGTATGTGTTTCATTTTCTTCAGCTATTATTTTAAACATGTCTCGAGAAAATTGTAGAGTTGTTTGCAGTGTATGAAATGATACAGAAAGATCCTTGTACCCTTTACAGTTTCCCCCAGTGGTAACATGCAAAACTGGTACAGTATCAGGATGTTGACATTGATGCTGTCAAGAACATCCATCACCACAAGGATCCCTCATGTTGCCCTTTTATAGACAACCTGTTCTCCACCCCCACCCTTATCCCTAACTCCTGGCAACCAGTAATCTTGTCCATTTTTACAATTTTGTCATTTGCAGACAGTTATATAAATGGAATCTCATAGGAAGCTTTTGGGATTTGCTTTTTCCGCTCAGCATGATTCTCTGTAGATTCATCCAGATTGGGTGCATCAATCGTTCATTCCTTTTTATTGGTGAGTAGTATTCTCTGGTATAGATGTACATGGAGGATGTCTGAGTTGTTCCCAATTTTTACCTGTTACAAATAAAACTGCTATGAGCATTCATGTACAGGTTTTTGTGTGATCAATCTGTTATTTAACAAACCAAATCCAGGTGATTCTGATGCAACTCAGGTTTGAGAACTGCTTCCCTAGACTTGCAGTAGCCTTCCTGCTTCCACCTCAGCATTACAGTGTGCTCTCCACATAACATCCAGAGTGATCCTTTTAAAAATAAGATCACATCACACCCTGATTAAAGCTTTCCAGTGACTTCCAACATCACTGCGAATGAAATCCCAAGTCCTTTCCATGACCTACAAGACCCTATGTCATCTGGCCTTGTGCACCTTTGGTCCCTTTGTTGCCTGTGACTCAGTCCTCATGCTCACTTGCACTCTCAATGTTTTGGTCTCTTCCTGTACCACAAAAAGGCCAGGCACATTCTCATCATCTAGGCTGCACTACCTATTCTCTTTGCTGGAGCTCTCTTCTCCCAGATATCTATATGCTTGGCTTCCTTTCTTTATTCTAGTCTACCCAAATATCTTGTTAGGGAAGGAGTCCCTGATCCTTATGTAAAATAGCAAACCCTACACCTGTCTTGCCTCCCCATCATTCTCTCCCTTAACCTCATCTTTTCTTCAAAGAACTTTTACCCACATGGTATATATATTAAAAATTACATTTATGTATATGTATATATTTTTTTCTTGTCTCTCATCTCTAGAATGTTAGCTCCATAAACACAGGAATGTGTTTACTGTTGTGTTTTTAGAGCCTAGCACAGGTCCTGGCACATAGTATTCAATAAAGATGAATGAATGAATTATAGAATTATATGTATCAAGTGTAAAATGCTTTGTGAACTGGAAACTTGCATAATATTAATCATTATAAAAGGCCAGTATTTTTCTCTATGTTAGTCATAATGGGTAATTGCAATTCTGGCCAAGGACTTGACATCAAAAGATGTTGAGAGGAGGTGACACGGGGGAGGGAATGCTTACTGTGACTTGGCAGTTATTCATTTAGTCCCCACAACAACCCTGTGAGGTATTATCTCCATTTTGCAGATGAAACAGAGGCTTGGGTAATTTTCCCCAAATCAGAGGAAAGACTTGGATTTGAACCCAGATCTGCTAACTCTAAATGCTTATGATCTTATTACTGATATGGGCAACCATTCAAAATAATTCATACAACTGATGAAATGGTATAATAGACAATTACAAAAACTAAAAATATTAACATTTCAAGTTCCATAGAGAGGGCTCATGTACTTTACTCGACATTCAGGGCGTTATACTGTACATAACACAGAGTAGTCAAATTCACATGTTAAATTTAACTTCTTTGAAATTACTATGTTAGCTATAATAAACACTAAACATTTATTTTTGTTGTCTTTCCTTGAATAGCCTACATTTTTATGGTATATTTTGCATGCCATAAAATGAACACATCTTAAGTGCACATACTGTTTGTTGAGTGTTGCCAATTGTATATACCCTGTAACCACACCAGGGTGGAGACCAGGATCCTCTTGAACCTGGTATTGTTAGTGTATCACATATGGTAGATGCTCAACAAATGTTTTTGAATTAAATATAAAAAAAACTTTGAGGTTGACATAGATTAAGTGTATAGGAAATTTTAGCTGATGCACGCCTTCTCTCTTTTGCTAAAGAAGCAAAGATATTAAAATGTAAATAATAACCATCTTAAGAGCCTTACTCACAACTGGGATGATGGTGGGGTGAAGAAAAGGCACCACAGCACTTTCTCTTCTCTTTCCTCCTGCATCAAGGACAACACAGAAGAGGAAGTAAGGAAAAAAGCATTGAAACAGGGAGGGGAAAAAACTTTTTTTCTGAAGAAAACTTAGACTTGCACCACTAACAGGAAGTGCGTTGTGAAAGGTCAACAGCTCCCTGGTGTTCCCTAATGCCTGTTTAAGATGAGGCCACAGGAGATAATGGACAAGGAAGAACCTCAGAGAGCAAAATTAGAAGCCCCAGAAGGAGTTTCTCAGCAGAACTGCAGGCCCAGATAGTGCCAGGGAAGGAAGTCACTATTCCTACCCCATGAGATTTCATATTGCTGTAAAGACCAGTGACCACTGCAGGCTTTCCTTTCTCCCCTTTTCTGAATGGCAGTTTTAATGTTTTAATCTTGCTCCTATTCCAGCTTTGTATATCGGGTAAATTGGGGGCAGTGAACTCATTTTTAAGTTCTTAGATTGCTGGACCATGAGGCGCCAGAGGGATCAGATGGAAGGCGCATATTTCCTAGGGTTTCTGTTGACCTGTCTTCAAATTCATCAATCTTGTTTTCTGCTGCACTGTGAATCCATCGGATAAATTCTTAATTTCTGATACTGTATTTCACAGTTATTGGATGTCGATTCTTTAAAAAGATTCTAATTCTCTGTTGTTATATTCCATCTTTTCATTCACATTGCCAATCTTTACCCCTATTTTCTTTCACACATTAATTATAGTTATTTTGAAGTCTTTTCCACTAACTCCAATATCTGGATCATCTCTGCACCTTCTTCCATCTCTTGGCTATTAGTCACTTTAATCAACTTCTCACCTGGTTAATTTTTCATGCTAGATATTGTGGATAATATTTTATAGAAGATTCTTTGTAATCTTCCTCCAAAGAATGTTGAATTTTGTTCTAGCTGGCAGTTAAATATAGACAGATCACCTTAATTCTGATGCAGATTGGATTTAGGCTTTATTATGATGGGTTATTTCAGTTTTGATGCTACTCCTAGGGTATAGCCCTTATTCCTAGAGGGTAATCTATATTCCTAAAAAAAAGGTACAGCGTTTTTTGGTGACTCATCTGAAGGTCTGGGAATTCACTAATATCTCTCTACTCTGGCTGGATTAGAACTCTACCACCTTCCTAGCACTGTGTGGCCTTTGAGATTTCTGTTTAGCATTCCAAGCTCCCAGCAGCTATTCTCTGCTAGATCCCTGGGAGTCTTACCCTATGGTCATATATGGTCTAGGGTCAAAGACCTGAGAAAAAATTCTACAAAATTTCAGGAGCTCATTCTCTGAAGTCCTCTCCTGTGCCATTCCCTGCTTTCCAGCACCTGACCAAATCCTAGCCACTGTGGCAGCCTCAAACTCCAGTGTCTTGTTTGTTCTGCTCTATAAAAATGCAACTTTCTGCTTGGACTCAACTTCCTATGCAGGGTGAATGTGGTGCTCACTTTGCTTGCTTTCTTTCAAAGATCATAACTCTGTTTTGATTGCTGTCCAGTCCCTGAAAATTGTTGTTTTATATATTTTGTTCAGTTTATGGCAGAAAGGCTAAATTTGATCCCAGCTACTCTGTCATGGCTGAGAGGGGAAGTTTAAGACAACTTGATTTTTAAAATTTGACACGGTTGTCAATGAGGGATGGAATTGACGTATATGCTTGGCTTGATCTTATTTTTCTTTTGCTTTTTTATGGTTTTACTTCCTTTAAAGTAAAAAGAGGCTCTAATTAACACTGTTGATGTGGGTGACTAGCTTGATTATTAGAATTTTCAAATCCTTTGAAGAGAACTCCCACGAGTTATTTTACATTGAAAAGTTCTCCATAGAACTATTCGTTTAATTTCTTTTTCTTAAAGAGCAAGACTCCTTTCTGAAAGGCTGTAGCTGTTGTCAGTCAGCTCAGCATATGTCAATCCTTTTTCAGTTTTTTTTTTAAGCTCAGTTGGAAGAAAGTGCATTACCATGGTTTTGCTTTCTGACTAGATCACAGAATGCCTAGGGTATGCACGGATCTAAAAATGATGGCAAATGAAATAGGTCTAATCGCAAATAAAACGTTTTGAAATACAACAAATCAGGATACATGGGGTGAATCTAAGTCTTTTTAATATTCTACACTCTACTTAAGTTTTGAATTCTTAAGTATGTTAATTCCAGCAATTGACATCTTTGCAGGTTCATTTGAGATTGTTAAATGTCTGTTGGGCTACTATCGCATATTGGAGAGTGCCCGGTGTGTCCTTTTCTGCAAGAACAGAAAAGCCTCATAAGAAATTATTGCAGAAAAGGGCCTTGACAATGAATGAGTCTAACACCCCCTGTGGCAGCTTCTGAAATAGCCTCTGCTGATCCCCACCTCCTGGTATTCATGCCTGTATTAATTTGCTAGGACTGCTACAACAAAATACCACACACTGGGGGGCTTAAACCAGAAATGCATTTTCTCACAGTTCTGGAGGCTGGAAGTCCAAGATCAAAGTGTTGACAGGCTTGGTTTCTCCTGAGGCACCTGTCCTTGGCTTGCAGGTAGCCTTCTCACTCTGTCCTCAGATGGCCTTTCCACTGGCATGCGCATCCCTGGTATCCCTTCCTCTTCTTATAAGGATATCAGTCATACTGGAGTCAGGCACACCCATGTGACCTCATTAGCCTTATTCTTTAAAGGCCTTATCTACAAATATAGTCACATTCTAATGAACCCCATTACCCCAGGTTAGGACTTCAACACATGAATTTTAGGATGATTCAATTCAGTTCATAACAATGACCTGTGTAATCCCCTCCCCTTGAGTGTGGGATGTACCTAGTGACTTGTTTCTTATGAATTAAATATGGCAAAAGTGATGATATGCCACTTTTGATATTAGGTTACAAAAAACTGTGACTTCTGTCTGGCTCAGTCTCTCTCTTTGGCTCTTCTTGCCTGCTTGTTCTGATTCATGCAAGCTGCTGTGTTGTGAATGGTCCTGTGGAGGGACCCACATGGCAAGAAACAGAGGAGGCCCTTCAGTCAACAGGCAGCAGGGAGCTGAGCCCCTCATTCCGATAGCCCAGTAGGAACTGAATCCTACCAACAGCCACATGTGTGAGCTTGGCATCCGATTCTTCCTCAGTTGAGCCATGAGATGATTGCGGCCTTGTCTGATACCTTAATTGCAGTCTGGGAAGAGCCTTTGAGCCAAAGGATCCAGCTAAGCTGCACCTGCATTTCTGACCCACAGAAATGGTGAGATAATAAATGTTGTTTTAAGCCACTGAGTTTTGGGGTAATTTGTTACACAGCAATAGATAACTAATACACATTCATTTTATTATTTTTGAGAATAATAGTTACCACTTATGACTATAGTTGGCTCTCTGTAGCCATGGGTTCTGCATCCATGGATCCAACCAACCATGGATTAAAAATATTTTTTTTTAAAACTAACAGTAAAAAACAATACAACAAAAATACAAATAAAAATACAGCATAACAACTATTACATAGTGTTTACATTGTATTTGATATTATAAGTAATCTAGAGATGATTTCAATTGTACAGGAGAATGCGCACAGGTTATATGCAAATACTGCCCTATTTTGTATGAGGGACTTGAGCATCTGTGGATTTTGGTATCTGAGGGGGTCCTGGAACCAATCCCCCGTGGATACTGAGGGATGTATAGTATAATGCTATCTTTTTCTATGTATTATCTCCTTTAATCCTCAAATCAATCTGTTTTTATCCTGTTTAAGGACAAGGAAACAGGGTTAAAAGAAGATAGATGATATACCCTAGGTCATATACCTAAAAAGTGATGGAGCAGGGATTTGAACCCATATGCTGACTTCAGACCTGGCATCAGCATAGGCTACATAATTTGTGGGGACCTGTGAAAAACAAAAATGTGAGGCTCCTTGTTTGAATGTTGTTAAGAATTTCAAGATGGTGACAGCAGAGCATTAAGCCAAGTTTAGGGCTCTTTTGAGTCAGGGCTCTGTGTGACTGCACAGGCTGCTTGCCCATTGAGCCTGCCCTGGCTGGCACTCTTACTTGCTGTGCAATATTGCCTTCCACCTATAAGTAGGAAAATATTTCAGATGAGGCTCTTAAAGCCAGTTAGATGAAATGACAGCATCAGGTGTCCTCATTCTAAGCCTACAATTCCTTTCTCTACATCACACTGCCACTCTAGGGCAGTAAACTCACATTCTATCTCATGCTTTACCTGGTCTTGAAGCTCCTGCAAGGTCCTCTTCTCACTGATGACTCTTCAGCCAGGTTGATAGGAACACTGATGCGCTTCCTGCTTGAATGGCCATATTCTAGTATATGTTCTACTGGGGGCACCAAGGAGTGCTGTATCCTAATTCCAATACCATCTGGTGAGCTTCTTCTTATCTACCTAACTGTTTCCTTGATGGCTTCCTGTCAATAAAGGCAGGATGGCAGATGGTAGTAAAGGGTTAATGCGGTAGGCCTGGGTTGTCTGAACCTCCGAAGGTCTTTAGGACTGCTCCTTGATCATCTGTTGGAGATAACCATTAAACTCTTGGAATATCCCACCAATAAGAGTGTATTTATCTACCTAGGACCTTGGGCCATGCCAGATATTTTATACTAACAATGTGATTTAAGATGAACACCTGTTATTTTTCACCTGGGGGTCTGGGCCACTGCTGTACCAATTTGACCTCTAGGGGCAACTAGAAACTGAGTTGCTAAGGTCAGTCATGTGGGAGCTCCATAAAAGCCCTTGGGTAAGCTTCCCTAGTAGGCAGCACTTCATACTGTCACACATCATTGCTGGGAGAAATAAGTGCTGTCTGCACAACTCCACTGGGGGAGGACAACTGGAAACTTACATCTGGTCTCTTCTGGACTCTGCCCTATGTTAATAATGGCTGAGATTTTTTTTTTTTTCAGAATTAATGACAGACATCATACTTCAGATCCAGGAAACTCCTTTGCTGATTTTAAACTGTATCCTTGCCATGTGGGCCTCTTCATAGGGACAATTCACAACATTGCAGCTTGCTTGCATCAGAACAAACAAGCAAGAAGAGCCAGAGAGAGAGAAAGATTGAGCAAGACAGAAGCCACAGTCTTTTATAAACTAATACCAAAAGTGGCATGTCGCTTTTGCCATATTTGGTTCACTAGAACCAAGTCATTAGATCCATCCCACACTCAAAGGGAGGGGATTACACAAGATCATTTTCTTGTGAAGATGAGAGGGATGACTTCTAAACTCTTTAAATGTTGGCCTGGAAACTGAAAGTCCACATTACACTACTAAATTAATACACATTAGCTTCTTAGTTTGTCTACTTAGAACAATTTGGATTCCAAGTGGATTCATCCAATTTTCAGCAATGGTGGACATATTTATTATAATCATGAGCAAAACAAAACACAAGATTGAAATATATTTATATATGTAATTTGATCTTAACATGCATCTTTATAAAGCACAGAGACAAGGCCAGGTGGGGCAGCTTATGCCTGTAATCCCAGCACTTTGGGAGGCCGAGGTGGGAGGATCTCTTGAGGCCAGCCACGAGTTTGAGACCAGCCTGAGCAACATAGCGAGACCCTGTCTCTACAAAAAATAAAAAAATTAGCCAGACAAGGTGGCACGCGCCTGTAGTCCCAGCTATTTTGGAGGCTGAGGAGGAGGATTGCTTGAGCCCAGGAGTTTGAGATTGCAGTGACCTATGATGGTATCACTGCACTCTAGCCTGGGTGACAGAGCGAGACCCTACCTCAAAAAAAAAAAAAAAGAAAAAAAAAAGCAAGCACAGAAACAAGACTAGAAGGAAGTGTACCCAAATATTAACAATGAGTACATATTGATTATGGCATATTGGAGGATATTTGCTCTTATTTCTGCTTTTGAAATTTTCTACATTGAGCATATATGACTTTTAAAAACTGCAAAAAATTGAAAAATATGTTTTCCTGTGAAGTTGTCACGGAATAAGGAACCAGGCATCTTAATTTGGGGGCCTATGCTTAATGAGATGGCTTATTTTAATATCTGTTAATTATTGCCAACATGTTAGGCAGTGTGCTGGGGAAATACGAGCCTCATCTTTGTTGTTATAAATTGACCATTCCGTATTGTGTTTGTTTTCTCAAATTCATCAGTGGAGTGAATAACATTTGATGAAGTGAAAATGTTTGATTTGCACTGGCTATTTTCCAATCTACCTGGAAATACCAGCAAGGTAAATTCCCCATTGTGCAGGATGATTATGAGTGAGCTACAAGCAAAACTTGATATGCTGCTGCTCTCAGGTGAAACTGCTTTAAGTATAACATAATTTATAAGACATTATTGAACTTTTAGTCAAAAGAAAATATCACAGTATATGTTGACTGAATGCATATTGCTGAGATTTTTTTCCTGAAACTTACCTACTCAGATGCTAAGTAATTCTACTATACCTCCTACTTGTGCCCTATTAATTCTAGAAGTCTATAAGAGAAGCACTTTGTGTAACTTAATCTCACTCTTTCTATCTTTTTGTAGATTACTAAAGAACAGCATTAATTTGAGCTTATGCCATCTTTCTGATGTTTTTTCTTTGGTACACGTAGAATATGAGTGATAATATGGGGCTCTTTGTCACTTGCCTTCACTCTTTCCTGGGTCTCCCAGACCGTTTCCTCACTTCTGCTGACTGAAATCTTACTTGTCTCTGTGACCTGGTCCAGTGTGACACACTCATGAAGCCATCTGTGATTCCTGTCCTGTACAAAAATGCCTCAGAAAATCAATTTTTCTTTCCTCTATGCTCCCATTGTTTTCTGTGTAACTAATATGCCACTTAGTCTCTGAATTGAAACATATTCTCATGCATGTTTATTTCATCCACAAATTTATAAATCTCCACAATGATCAAAACTGCCACTGTCATTTTTGTCTTTTCAAAGTGCCAGGCAGGTGGCGTTGTCATTGATGAATTTAATTAGCATAGCACTTACGGTTTACACACATCTGTTCTCTCATGTGGCTCAGAGCCAACCCTCACAAATGGCACGAGCAGGTATTATTACAGTTCCATAGACGAAGTCACTGGGGTGCCTAGAGTTTAGGTGCCAATCAGTGGGGACAGGAGAGACAATAACAGTTGGATGCCTGCCACAGGCCAGGCAGCGTTGCAAGTACTGTCTCACGTAATCCTCACAACAGCCTTGTGGGGTGGGTATTATCATCTGCATTTTACAGTTGAAGAAACTGAGGCCCAGCAGCACTTAGACTAACTTTCCTAATATTAAATAATTAGAAAGTGACAGAATGGGGGCTCAGATGCCAGTCTGTCTGACAAGTGACACCGGCACCTGCCTTTTTTCACTAAGGAGTACTCCCTTTCTCTAATATGGCATTGAAGATAATGAAATGTGATTAGCAAGTGTGGCCTCTCTCTAATGTTTAGTCTACGCATTTTGAGGCATACATGGGTGTCGGATCAGCCTTGGCCTTGACTTCGGTGCATCGCAGCAGAACCTCGGTGTCCAGCAGGGGGAGTGGGAGAGCAGCATCTGTCTGGCAAGAAGGTCGGTGCTCCTGTCCCAGTGCTGTTGCCTTTGCTGTCTTAATATTAATACATGGCTTGGCTTCTGGCTTTCAGTTCAAGGTCTATGCTTTGCCTTTGTTTTCCTTTTGGTAACATGATGGCCTCCACCATTACTGTTGACCTGTCTTAGATGGAGCAGGAATTGAAGTCACAGAGAAACACTGTCTTTGGACCCCCCTGTGCTTCACAGGGCAGATAGAGTGAGAAGCCATGTGGGTTAAGAATCCCATATGAGAAAACATGACAGGACCAGACCTTAAGTCTTTTCTGGAATAAGACCAGTCATAAAGAAAAAACAGTATAAACTAGTGGGGCAGTGGGCCCCCGAGAGGCAGAGTGTAGAAAGCAGACGGTGGAGGCGGCGGGGGAGAGGCACGGAAGCGTCAGGAGGCTGGCTGTGATCCCACGAGGGTCCAGGAGGTAGTGATAGGCTGAGCGACTGAGCAACTGGTACTACATGCGTGGGAGTGGGTGGCTCAGGTGTGCCCTGCAGAGATGACATGGGAGCAGAGACGACATTGAAAGCTAAGACTACCTGGGTAAGGATGAGAAGATGTAGGAGGCTAAGAACCGTGGCTGGAGTTGGGCTTTGAGGCAAGGAGTGGGGAGTCTGGAAAGATGAGCTGGGGCCTGGTGTCGAGCTTGTCGGGGTGGGGATAGGGAGATGTCTATGGAAAGGAGGAGGGGAAGTACTCACATCCCTGAGAAGGCAGGCTGATGCTGGCCAAGTAGGGAGCAGTACACACCTGAGGAGGGTGGCCTTAGGCATGAGCAGGGCTGGGCAGAACTCGCTCAGGAGTCCTGCACCTCTCTTTTCAAGCTGCCCCTCCATAGTGCCTTTTGAATCCCAGCTCCCCACACTGTTTCTTCTCTGGCGGGCCCTCAGCCAGTCCTATTCGGGAATTAACTGCTTAGTGAAGTGTTGGCAGATGACACATTTATACTATGATGGTGGGGGTGGACAGAGTAGATTTTGGAATTAAAGATTCTTCCAGAGTCAAGAGAATATAGCTTTTTTGTCCAGTGCCTGGATGGAGGAAGCAGACACATGTGCACAATAGGGTCATATACATTATCTCACAGAGGAGGTATTTTGAGATAGGAGCCATGCTTTACACCCCCTCAGATGTGCATTGCTAAATATCCTGCTTACTCAGAAGAATGTCATCTGAAGCCTGGAGGTCCAGGACTCCTGGTGGCCACCTTGATTTGTCTCCCAGCAAGATCTGCTTTCTTTTTTATTTCCCAGTCTCTAGCACAAATGCATTCTTCTCTTGATTTGCAACAGGCTGAGGAGAAATGATTAGGTTCCTGTTCCTTCTGTTCTTGACCAGGATTCAGACGGCCATAGGTTCGAGCTTCTCTAATGACCCAGGGAATAGTTCCAGTTATTTAGTGGAAATGAAGTAACTGTTTCAATATATGAGTTCCACAGGACTTAGGAGGACATAGTGCCAAGAATTCATTTCCAAATAGTTAGTGAAACCATTAAGCACTTTTGGTTACTGATGTTTAATTAGGAAATTCATATAAGCCAAGACTTATCATTGTTGGCTTAACAAAATTATAATTTTGAAATGTCAAACAGAAGAAATATGTCTAAATGAATTTTTGTGGTACAGAATTCATGGTGTGTTTTTAAAAATAACTTTTTTTTTAAATTTCAAAGGTGGTAGATGTTCATGGTAGAAAACATTGGGAAATATAAAAGTAAAAGAATAATTAAGAATATTTCACCTGTAATTTTCTACTCAGTGGCGATGGCTCTTCACATTTTAGTGGGTTCTTTCTGGGCTTTAGTTTTCAGTGCATGTACTGGCTTTTGTTTTTCTTCCCCCATAATGCTATATGATGGGCATTTTCCAAAGTCATTTACCTTAATTATAAACCTTTTTAGTGGTTGCATAATCACTGTATGAATGTACCATTATTTAATTTTTTACTTTTTAAGCTTTTTGTCTTGAAATGATTTGTCTTACCAAAAGTTGCAAAAATAGTACAAAGATTTTCAGTATACCTATCACCCAGCTTTTGCAAATGTCAACATCTTGCATAATCATGTACAATGATCAAAACCAGAAAAATGACTGATACAATAATTAATCTCCAGACCTTATCCAAACTTCACCAGTTATTCCACTAATGTCCAGGATCATGCACTGCGTTTAGTTGTAGTATCTCTTTAGTCTTTTCCAATTTGGGATAGTTACTCCATTTTTCTTTACCTTTCATCCCTTTGACTTATTTTGTAGAATTTCCCTCAATTTGGGTTTGTCTGACATTTTCTCCTGATAAAATTCAGGTTATGCATATTTGGTAAGAATACCACAGAAATGATGTGCCTTTCTCAGTGTCTCAGTGCATCAGTTCAGAAGGTGATGTGCCAGAATTTATTAGGCCATTCATCTATAGTTAAACATTTAGGTAGTTTCTGATTTTTATATATAATTCTGCAACTCTATTTGATTATTTTCTAAGGAGTAAATTTTAAAAATGGAATGAGTCAAAGGATGTAAACATTTTTAAAGCTTTTGACACCATATTACAAAATTGTTTTTTAGAAAGGTTTTAGCCATTTACTCTTGTGTTAGTAATAATAGAATGCCTCCCTCCCTGCCCTCTCCAGCACTGAATGTTATTAAAAACAAAATAAAACAAAAACTCTGTTAATTTGATTACTGTGGAGGCTAGTCAGTTTTACATGTATTTCCTAACCATTTTTCATTCTGATTTTATAACATATCTATCTAATTACTCTCAAACCCTTTTGCACAATGCTAAGTGCTTTGCATATCCCATCTCATTTAATCCTTGTAACCAATCCCTGAGGATGATACCATTATTACTTGTATTTTACAGATTAGAAAATCTGGGGCTTAGAATATTTAAGTAATGTGCTTAAATTCAGGCAGCTATTAACTGGTGGAGACAGAATTAGAACTCAGACCAGTCTTCTGTGACAGGCTGAGTGCTCCAGTCTTCAGTGGGGAATTGCAGAATAGGCACAGAGAGTACCCGCATACCTTCAGACCAGTCTGCAACCTCAGGTTAAGTAGCAGTGAACTTAGAAGCTGGAGAGGTCCATTCACTCTGAAATTCCTCCTTGGTCACACCCTTTTCAGTGGTAGCCTGCTCTTCCTTTTCAATCTCTGGGATGTCTGTAGAAGCAGAGATCAGGCATGACCTCCCACGGGTGTTCACGAGAGATGGTGCCACTCATGCACAGAACTTCCTGAGCCAGCACCCACCACATCAGATCCACTGAGGGAGCTCCCTTGTTGTTACATAGGATGGCAACGTCTACATAATGCAGAGGAGAATCTGTGTTACACAGGGCAATGGTAGGCAGGTTAACATAAGACGCCTCTGTGAGAGGCTGGTGGTCAGCCCTGGGATCAGTAACCATCAGAAGATGTGGCTCCTGGAATGCTGCCTGGATCTGGTTAGTGAAGCTTCTGGGAGTGAAGTGACCAGCAATAGGAGAGGCTCCAGTGGCAGCAGCAAACTTCAGCACAGCCTGCTAGTCAGTATTCCTGGAGGATGTGATGGCAACAATGGCACGAGCTGCCAGCAGAAGCTTCTCCCAGCTCCTCTTCAGATTTATGATGTAGATGCCATCACTTTTCCTTCTGTAGATGTTCTGTTCCATTTGGAAGTCAAGGTTAATGCCACCTAAGTGGGTTCCTGTTGCAAGGAATTTGAAGACATCCTCCTCCTTCATATGAAGGACATCAAGGGCTCTGGACATGGTAAAAATTTCCCTTAAAGTTACCATGGGAATCCAGAACAATGCTATATGGATCCTGCTCTGGGTAGCATGGAAAGGACAAAGTATTTTCTTTAACAATGACAGTTTTTATGTTTAATACTTCCAATATCTTCAAAATGGTAACAGAAAAATCTGTGCTGAGTGGTTTAATTCTTAAAATATAAAAGCTTTTATAAAATGAGAACTCAGAAGGGCTTATTCTTTTCATTTAAAACCTGTGAGTTGCTGGACTCTTCAAATTGATAGTGGGTCCTTTAAAAATAATTGCAATAAAATTATTCTTTTAAAACTTTGGTCTATTTTTTTGGTAAAATTCTTCATTTTAAAAGTGCACAACTCTTCTAATCTTGCCTCCTTCTGTTTTAGGAATGATATTTTGGAAATGAATAAAATAAATGGCTTAATTTTTTAAAATTCAAAAGCATGAGAGACAATAGTAACTCCAGATGTTGGTTTCCTTCTTCCATTTTCAAAATGCTCATAGTTGAATTACCTACCCTATGAATGAGGTAGGGCAGGGATTTCTACCTTGATAAGGAAACAGAAGCTGAGAAAGTTTTGGTAGTATCTCCAGTCATGCAGCTAGTTTGTAGCAGATTCGATACTAAAATATAGGATATATGTATTCCAATTCTTTCTACTATAGAAAAACAATTTGGGAGTGAGGTGTGAAAAACTGAAATTCTGAACACACTTCAAATTTCTATGTCTTTTCTGAATAAGAAAACCATAACCATTCTGGATATCTTTGTTTTGCTATCTCACAAATGTATCTTAAAAAACAGCATGTCAGAATGAAACTTACTTTTCTCCCTAAATCCTACTTCGAAATGTCAGTAAGTGCCTCCACAGTCTTTCCATTTGCTTAAGCCGGAAACTTCGAAATCGTTCTTAGCTCTTTTTCTCTTTTCTCCAATCCTCATGCTCTGTGGATTTATCTCCTGAGAGCTCTCAAATCTAGTCCCTTCCTTAGTCCTAGACTATTACAGTATACAGTTGACTCTTCAACAATATGGGGGTTAGGGGTGAAGACCCCCATGCAGTTAAAAATCTGCATATAGCTTTTGACTCCCCCAAAACTTAACTACTAATAGCCTACTGTTGAATGAAGCCTTACTGAGAACATAAACAGTAGATTAATACATCTTTTTATGTTATATGTATTATTAGTATATACTGTATTCTTACAATAAAGTAAGCTAGAGAAAAGAAAATGTTATTACGAAAATCATAAGGAAGAGAAAATGTATTTACTATTCATTAAGAGGAAGTGGGTCATCATAAAGGTCTTCACGTTGAGTAGGCTGAGGAGGAAGAGGAGGGGTTGGTCTGTTGTCAAAACCCCAAGGGGGTTTTGGTCTAGGTCCAGTTGCTCCAGGAATTTTTAATACGACAAATGTCTTGTCTGGAGAATGGGAGAAGCTGCCTCAAATTCGGCTCTCCACTAAAGGAGATCATGGGATTTTAAGGGAGGGGCTGCGTGCCTGGGGGTAGGTTGTGATGGCTTCGTGGGTTGGGGGCAGGTTGTGGTGTAACTATTAATAATAGGGGGCTATGTGCATTGGGGGAAGATTGTGGGGGATGGTGAATCTTGTCAGAAAGTCTGCCCAGGGGCCCTCAGAATCTCAGCTCCTTTATCTTGCAGAAAATCCACCACTTCTGGGAAACAACTCAAAAGGCCAAGTAGTTAGTTAAGTGAGAGGATTACATAGGGGTCATTGAAATTTGTTCAGTGGGGGCCAGTTACAGGTCTTGCTGTCTCAGGAGTGGCAGAGGTGGAAGAAGTGGAGGAGGTGGAAGGGGAGGCAGGAGAGGCAGGCACACTTGGTGTAACTTTACAGAAATACATCATAATTTCTGTCTGACTTTTTTGCCTTTTCATTTCACTAAAAATGTTTCTATATGGCACCAATATTTCTTCCACTGTTTGCTTTAGTTTCAGTGCCCATATCAGAAAAGGGCCCATGTCGTAAAAGAGGTCAAAAGCAGGTCTTGAATAATTGGAATGCTTTTGCCAGATTGTCTAATGTCAATTTGTTTTCTGGCACTGCTTCTTCTGTCTTCTTCCTCATCATCTGGCACTGGCTCAGAAGCACTCATCTTGACCAAGTTGTCTTCTATTAATTGCTCTGGTGTGGCGTCTATTAGCTCTTAAATTTCTCCAAAATCTGTATCTTGAAACTCTTCAGCTCCCCCACAGTTTTTGCCATGTCCAGAATCTCATGATTTGCTTGATTGGCTCTGTCATAAATCCTGTGTAGTCATGCACAACAGCTGAACATAGTTTTCTCCAGCAGGAATTTATTGCTTCAGGCTTCATGGCTTTTATGACATTTTCTATAACAACATCTTCAATGGTGTAATCTTCCAGACTTTCATGATGTTCTCTCTATTGGGGTTGTCTTCCACAGCATTGACAAGCCTTTCCATACAGTATGGTGTGTAATGAGCCTAAAGGTCCTTATGACCCCCGAGTTAGAGGCTGAATTAGAGATGCTGTGTTTGGGGGAAGTAGGCCACTTCAATGCCTTCGGTGTTCAACTCATGGGATGCTGGGTGGCCAGGGGCATTGTCCAATATCAAAAGAACTTTAAAAAGCAGTCCCTTGCTGGCAAAGTACTTCCTGATTTCAGGGACAAAGCATTGATGGAACCAATCCAGGAAAAGGGTTCACATTGACCAGGCCTTCTTGTACAACAAAAAGACTGGCAGATGATGTTTATCTTTTCCCTTCATGGCTCAGGGGCTTAGCAGCTTTATAGATAAGGGCAGTCCTGATCATAAACCTGACTGCATTTGCAAAAAACAGTAGAGGTAGCCTATCCCTTCCTGCCTAAAATCCTGGTGCTCACTTCTCTTCTTTACTAATAAATGTCCTTTGCAGCATTTTTTTCCAGAATAGGGCACTTTCATCTGCATTAAAAACCTGTTCAGGCAAATATCTTTTCTCCTCAATGATTTTCTTAATGGCATCTGGGAACTCATTTCTTGGTTGGTAGAAGCTGCTTCTCCCATTATCTTGATATTTTTTTTAAGCCAAATCTCTTTCTAAAATTATCAAACCATTTTTTGCTGACATTAAATTTTCCAGTATTAGATCCTTCATCTTCCTCTTGCTTTAAGTTGTCATATAATGTCTTGGCTTTTTCTCAAATTATGTTAGAGTCTATAGGTATTCCTTTCTTATAGCAATCTCCACCCACATAAAAGCTGCATTTTGAATACAAGAGAAAAAGGTATTTCACAAAAAATGCAAGGTTTTTGCACCTCCCGGCATAGCTGCAGTGATGGCTTCACAAATATCCTTTTCTTTTTTTTTATAATAGTCCTTATGCTGGATTCATTTATCTTTAAATAGTGGGTAATCACGGCTACAGACCTCAATCTATGGTACATGTCAAGCAATTCAACTTTTTCTTGTCCTGTTGTCAGGTGGGCAGTCTGTACTTGGTTCTTGGTTCTTGGTGTGCTCTTGGCCGAAGAATGACCAGACACACTAAAAGCAAGGTAAGCATGAAATGAAGTTTATGAGGAAGAGCAAGATACATTCATCACAGATGGTGAACGGCCCGCTGTCATAACAAGAGGCTCTGGTCACGGTCTGGGTCCTGTTTTATATTGTCTGGATTGGGCCCTCCTCATGGTTCAAATGTCACTATTGAACCACTTTGATGGACAGTTAATAACGTGATAATTAGCCTTAGGTTACTGTAGGTCATTTCCAGACCCTATTGTGCCTGGGCTGTTTGGCCCATGGGCTGGGGAATTCCCTGCATTCTTTTGAAGATTGGCAGGGTGTCCCTCCTTCCCCCAGGTGTGGCAATTGCTTGAGGCAGCACCAAGGCAGGGCACTGCCTTTGTCCTTCACTATCTACCTAACACTGTCATGATTTTTTGACCTTTTCTCTACTTCCAGCATCACTAGTGGCACTTTGTATGGGTCCTATGGTGTTATTCAAAGTTTACGGTATTGCACTTAAACACAATCAAAAATATGCCAGAACTTTAAGAGATCATTTTTTACTGAGATACACAATTTATTGGGGAGACAAACTGTTCACCCAGAGATGATAAGCATCACATATATTTTAAACAAATAGTTGCAATACTTGAGCTCACTGCAATAGCAATAGGAGGTGGCTACAGAATTATTATAGTAGTACAGTATGTACTACAGTTAATTTATGCGTTTATAACTTAATACTACATCCTTATGTTTACATTTCTCTTGACTGTGAATGGTACCATGTATAGTCTGTAATGTTTGTGTGCATAAGTTTTGATAAATTTTAACTTTTTATAATAGATTTGTGTATATTTTATGGTAGTAAATGATAAAATAGGTGAGTATCTACATATATTTTATGCATTCATGACATACCTAACTTTTTATTGATTTTTTCAATATTTCTAGGCTACATGGTTTGTCTGTGAGTTTTTTCAAATTGTTGTAAATCTCCAAAAATTTTTCCAATATATTTGTTGAAAAAAATCTGCGTATAAGTGGACCTATGCAGTTCAAACCTGTGTTGTTCAAGAGTCAACTGTAGTTCTTTCCTGAGTTTTACAACAGTTATCTGACTGCAGTCTACCCCTCTAATCTTTCCTCCTATCTAATCCCATTCTTCCCTGTGCGGCCTCCAGAATGATCTGGCTCTGGGCCAACAGCACTTGCCCACACAGTTGAGACCTGAGTACAGGAGCTGTTCTCAACTGGCCACTGAAGGTGGACATTGTAGGGATGGGTATAGAGGGCTTGGGTGTTATTGATCCCCTCATAGCAGTATTCTTTTTAATTATAACAAACTACACCATCATGTCCTCTCATATAAGGACATACTAAAGGGGTTACAAATGGGTGGATGGATGTACTGAGAGCTAGAGTTGACTATCTCAATGAGGTTTAACTAGGTCCTGGCAAGGCAATCACTCAGAGCCTTGTTAGTCTAACAGATTCCAAGCTGCATCTGAATAGAAGGGAAACTGCTGACTGTGATTATCCCAAGGTTTCTTGTGGGAGAGTATTTGTGCGTGCGTGTGTGTGGGGGTGTGTGTGTATATTGTCTTAAATAATGCCTAGTCTGTCTAATGATAATATCAGAATCCTGTCAGTTTTGTGCTCTGCTGCCATGTAGAAACTCCTTAATCTACTTGGGAATAAAGTTGTGCAAATGGATGAATTCTTTGGAAAACTGAGGATTTACTTCTTTAAGCTCAAAAACTGTACATTAGACATTTTGAATCCAAAATGTGTTACATAAGCCCCGGCATCAATGTCACGGTTGTAAATTGTTGTTTCCTTGATTACTCAGCATTTTGAATGTGAATGGGTACAGTGGTGCTTCCAGGGCCTATTGAGAGGTATCAAGCTATTTGCCCCCTCATTAAATAGCCCCAGATAGCTAATCTCTACTTTTTGTAGTTTTTCCTGTCTCTCCCCTAGTTGATATTTCATGCAGCTGCTAGTGAGTTTGCTTGTAGCAGCTCTTGGCCCCGTTTCCAATTTCATTGTAACCTGGAGAACCAAACCAAGCCCGAGAGAGTTGTATATAAAATAAGAGTAAATAGGTCCAGAAGAAGAGTATAGGGGCTTATCTGGGATCAAAGTGTATAAATGTCAGAACATAGGCTTTGTTACATTCACTACTTCAAATTGCCATTTGAAGGTCAAAATCGTTGATTATTGGCAGTTTCATCTGGTTAAACCTAATATATATTTACCATATGTGTGTGAGCTAGATCAGTGTTTCTCAAACGACTGGGGTGAAGGATCAGTTTTTTTTTTTTTTGTAATTTCCAATCCATCACAGACTAATACTTTTGAAAAAGACAATCAAAATGAATTGCTAGAAAAATTAAATGAGAAAAAGACATATAAAATACAAGCCCATTTATCTTTTATATTTATAAACATAAAATTACATTTTAGTAAAAATAATCAGAACAACCTCATATAGGAAAAAAGAGATACAAAAACTGCCACACACTCAGAGCGTATACACTTAGGTGATGAATATAGAAGTTGCTGTATACTCAAACTTTTGTCCTATGCAATCATAACTAAACACAGTTATGAGGGAAATAATGATTCTCTATACTAAATGCCTATGTGAACACTTTGAATGTACACTTGTTTGTCAGCAGTAAAATTTTTAATTGAAAAATCCAGGTTGGATTGCTAACAATGCTACTTATAGGAAATAATGTATACCTAAGCTGTTTCTGAGTTTTGTTTTAATAACATTCATAGCACAGTGTCTAAGAGGTATGTTGACAGAAATGGAAGAAGAGATTTAAAAACAATTTCAGCATACCCAAGATATTCATTTTTAATACAATGAAGCAAATGATGCAGTATTTTTGAAGTGTATTTTAAATTTTGGTAATGAGTCCTAATAATTTATGCTGTAAAATTATTATTAAATTTAGATTAGATTTTGAGAAAACAAATGGTTTCTGGATCCATGAATTTCTTATTCTTTTTTGGATGGAAAATAAAAAATCAAAATGTATCAAATTCATAAGGCATTTGATAATAACTTTTCATAGATGTAAACTATCAAGATTATGCTTTCTTCATTGATCATTGTTATTAACTAGTAAAAAGTTGTGTTTTTTTTTAAAAGCTTCTAACTTTCCTTTTTGCCCTTCAATGTTATGTGCTATCAAAAAGAGTCACATTCCTTCTTTGCTTGGACATATGAAGATCATTAAGAATATTGATGATGCCAGACAAAAAGTAAGTCAGCTATCCAATTCACATATGTAAAATGCTGAAGCCAAATTGATTTTTTTTATCTTGCAGAAGCAATAAGAATTTGTTCCTAGCTCAAACTTTCTCCAGGTTTCCCCTTAATAACTATGGTACATCTGCAGTGATAATAATTCTTTGTGATCAGCTTTCATAGTATCATATAATAAAGAGATTAATGTCAATTTACACTTTATATGATTCAAAATTTTAACTAGGTCACTAACCACATTCTTTGGTTCTACTGACATTTTTTTCTATAGGGGAATTTTATATAATTATTTTTAATTTTAAAAAATATTTATTAGTTAGGTTTTTAGAGATGGGATCTTGCTGTGTTGCCCATGCTGGCCTTAAACTCCTGGGCTCAAGCAATCCTCCAGCCTCAGCCTCCTCAGTAGCTGGGACTAGAGGTGTGTGCCACCACCCCTGGTGATAGGGAAACTTTTTGACAAAGAAAGCAGGGCCTTGACATTCTGTGCAAGATTCTTAATCTGGGTAACAACCCCTGAATACTTTCTTGTCATTGCAGCTGTGCCATCTGGATATACTTATCCCTGAAACGTAGACTTCAAGCCACATTTGTGGACAATGTAATCTCCCATATTTTTATACAGTTCAGAGCTAACTGTGTTTGTTAGCAATGAAGCTGAGAAAAATATTTTTCCTTCATATCACTATCATATTCAAATTGCACATGCTTTAAAAAACTTTATATGTTAACTATATCAATTTGCAATGAAAAATATTTTGCTAGTTTTATTTGTTCAGTAAGTTAATCTTTCATCTCACTAGCCAATTTCTGAATACTGCAATCTATGATACCACTAGAAACTTGTACCTGAGCTACATTTTTTGCTATACATTCATTAAACAATTTGAAACAAATATCTTTGATTCAGTCTTTCACTAATGTTCTTGAATAATGTTAATTATATGTGGTTTATTAGTCTTAGCAAACTAACATGCTATTTTATGAGAAGCTCTCAAAGCACTTATGTTTGTGTATAGAATATTAAACATTTGTCTATGTTGGCTTTTTAATTCACTATGTTTTCTTCCAAAGTTTTTTTTTTTGTGGTTTTGAACTTATCTTTTTTTAGTGCAAATACCACGTTGATTTAGGAGTTTAGGTGGCTCCATTGCTTTCTTCCTAAATAACACACTGTGGTTTAGCACTTAACCTTTCTTATAGCTATAAAACCAAGCAAACCTGGTATATGAGAGATCATATACCCAGCAAAACACATATAAACCCTTTTAATCTTCCTTTCTTTGGAATCACTCCCATCATTATCATTTAGTCAACTGCTATTGCCACATTCAGAAAAAGTCTGTCTTTTTTGGGCAAAAATGTCCAATGAAGCTCATTTTGCCATCCGATTTTTAAAAAGGGCTTGACTAACATTTAAATTAATTGTAAAAGATAAGTTAATAATGCTTACATTTTTTTGTTTTTATATACTTTCAGGTTTCAATTGACAGACTAACCTTAAAATAAATGGTCCTACTACTCAGGACCTGTCTGTAGCTCATGCCACGTGCAACTCATCTCATGAATTCACTAACACTGGACTGGTCTATACCTTGCTCAGTGAAAGGAACCACTGATCACATGCTTGAATGTTGTGGCGATTTGAAATTGCTGTTTCCAAAGGTTTACTCAATCAGCTTTGGTATTTATCTTATTGCAGACCTGTAACAAAGAGTTCATGGACCAGCATCATTTCACAGACCACACTTAGAGTAGCCCTGAGCCAGTGGAAACTATAACTATAGAAAACATTGTAGAGATATCATAACTCCCATTTGGGTACATTACAGCCTATAGAGCTTTGTCACATGCATTATCTCCTTGTTAGCATAACTCAAAATGGATAATATTTTTTTCATTCTGCCATCAAACCTCCCACAGCTAAGAAGTGGCAGTTAGGATTCAAAACCCCCAGGTATTTAGACCCCAAATTCAATGCGTCATGCCATCTATAATTCCTAAGTACCTATACAATACCTAGCAATCTAAATAATATGTATTTGTTATTACTTCTTCCCAGTTATTTACTGAGACAGCTCAGTTCTGGATTGATGAGTAGTCTCTTTTGACAACTCCTTTGCTGAATAGATTCAAGTTGACTTTATTTGTGATCACATAAAAAGTCCTAGAGTGAATTTTTTTCTCTAAATTTATTGTTATCCCAAGATACAATTAGGAAAGCACATTCACTGTCACTTTTATAAAATGTCACTTTATAAAAAATGAAATCTTTACTAACTTTCTCAATGTACCTCAAATTAAACACACTCCATCCCCTCATTTGTATGAATGAAAATGAGAAGATGAAAACAGGTGTCCTAGAATTACTATATTTCATCAGATTTCTAGATTAGCGTCTTCATTTCTCTTCTTAACTGTCTCTCATAAAAAGGGCTAAAAACTAAAATACGCTGGGGCTGGGCAGGTGATGTAAGGAGGAAGTAGGTTGGATGGGACTATAGTGAACTGACCAGGGCATGCTGTTTAAGATGGGCAGCTGCCGCTGCTGGCTCATTGTATCCCTGCATGACTGTAAGCCCAGAGCCACTGGATCCTCTGATATTTAAGAAAAGTTGGAGATCCTTATTTTTAAAGAATTTTTTAATTTTTAAGAGTTGGCAGCAAATTAAAATATTTTGAAACACTGTACAACTTAATGAAACCCAGCTGCAGGCAGACTGAGCTGTCAGCTAATCATTTCTTGCTGGCTTGTGCAGAGATCATTGGTGTGCAGTGCAGCTGAAGGCTCTCTAGCTATGAGGGGTTGTTAGGAGGAAAGTGAGGTTATAAACTTAAGAAAGATTTTTAATAGGTGAAATAAAAAGTTTTCTGCTCAACCCTAACTTTGCTTACAAATTTAGTTAACAGAGCACCCTCATGCTAATCACTGGTATTTGGAGTGTGTGTATTCTATTAAAAATTTTTAATTGTGATCAAATACATACTATAACAAAATTGACCATTAAACTGGTTTTAAGTGTACAATTCAGTGTCATTAAGTACATTCACAATGTTTTGCAACCATCAACACTGTCCATTTTCTAGAACCTTTTCATCATCCTTAACAGAAATCTGTACCCATTAAATACTAATTCTCCATTCTTCTCTCTCCCTAGCCCTGGTAACCTCTATTTTACTTTCTGTCTCTGTGTATTTGCCTATTCTAGGTACCTCATGTAGGTAGAATCACATAATATTTATCTTTTGAGTCTGGCTTATTTTATTTAGGGTCACAGTCATGCATGTTTTCAAGGTTCATCCATGTTGTAGCATGTATTAGAATTTCATTACATTTTAAGGTTCAATAATGTTCCGTTGATGTATAAAGCACACATACCATGCATCCATTGATGGACGTTTAGGTTGTTTCCACATTTGGGCTATTGTGAACAACACTGCTGTGAACACTGTTGTGCAAGTATCTGTTTGCATCTCTGCTGTCCATTCTTTTGTGTCTGTACCTAGAAATGGAACTACTGGATTATGTGGTGACTCTAAATGTAATTTTCTGAGGAACTGCCAAACTTTTCCACAGAGGCTGTATCATTTTACATCCCTACCAGTAATGCACAGGGTTTCAATTTCTCTACACCCTCACCAACACTTGTTATTTTCTGGGTGTTTTGTTGTGGTGGTTGTTGTTTTTAATAATAGCAATTCTAATGTCTGTGAAGTAGTATCTCATTGGGGTTTTGGTTTGCATTTCCCTAATGGCCAGTGATGTTGAACATCTTTTCATGTGCTTATTGGTTATCTGTATATCTTCTTTGGAGAAATGTCTTCTTACAGTGCTTTGCCCATTTTTGAATTGGGTTGTTTTTTTTCTTGTTCAGTTGTAGTTCTTTGCATTGACTATTGAGCTATTTAAAAAATAGATTTACTTTATTTTTAAAAATTAAGGGGGTTGGGCATGGTGGCTCACTCCTGTAATTCCAGAACTTTGGGAAGCTGAAGTAGGAGGATCGTTTGAGGCCAGGAGTTTGAGACCAGCCTGGGCAACATAGTGAGACACTGCCTCTAAAAAAAAAAAATTAGCTGGGCATGGTGGTGGTGCCTGTAGTCCCAGCTACTCAGGAGGCAGATTGCTTGAGCCCAAGAGATTGAGGCTGCAGTGAGCTAGGATCATGCCACTGCACACTAGCCTAGGTGACAGACTGAGACCCTATCTCAAAACAAAACTAAACAAAACAAAAATTAATGGAAATTTCAGGGTTACCATGGCAGGTTTAACACATCTATCTGATTTATCTCCCTCCTAATATCTCACTAGACCAACAGTAAAGGGATTTAAAAGTAGTCATAGACCTACAAGGGCAGGAAGAACAGGGAGAGAGAAAACAGTCATGTTTTGGAAGCTGGAAAGCAGGTGGGAGTGGTAAATGGATGAGCGACTCAAGGCATGGGGCTTTGAGCTGGTCATGGGGGAAGTTGATAGGATCCCTGAGGGACATAGGCGGTAACCAGCAGCACCAAGATACCTCTGGATCTTGGTGTGAATTGGCAGAGGAGGAACGGGCAAGGATTGTTTGAAAAGCTGATCCCCTTTCAGGTAGGGCAACTCTTCTGCCCTACCCCAGCAGGAGTTTGGACATGACTATCTGTGGGGTTAAAGGGTGGTTCTGCAGAAGGAACATTCATATTGATGAGTTGACAATGATGCAGGTGTGTGGTTGAGGCTAACTAATGAGACAATAAAGAGGTATGTTCTGTGAAGGATTGCACTGAAGCCCAGTGCTTCTTGTTCAGCACCTTGGCAATAGCTTTCTGGTCTTCACACACTGCCATGTAGAAAAAAAGACAAATCTGCCCCAAATAAGGGAAAGGCCCTTGTCAATCCCCGCATGCTCCTGAATGCGAGAAAAATCTCTGAGAGGATATGTCAGAAGCTGGCAATAGTGGATGCCTCTAGGTAGCACGAATTCATGACTTGGGCCCTGATGTGAGGGAGGTTCTTCACTCTTTACTCTTTTGTGCCTTGAATTTTGTACCATGCACATCTGTTACTTTTCATAAAATGTATAAAATAAAATACTTTCCTTTGGCACTAAAGTAATGAGTACAAAAAAATCTGGTAACACAGAATTATCAGCCATTGTATGGTCCAAGATAAGCTTTCAATAAATATTTGTTGAGTAAATGAATAAAATAGAGAAAATATATCCCTCACCCCCATCCCTCAGAGGTAACCATGGTAATGATTTGTACATAGCCTTTTAAACTTTTTTTCTATACATACAGGAACACACACATTTTAAACAAAAATGGCATCATGCAATGCATACTATTCTGCAATTTGCCTTTTTTACTGACCTTTAGTTTGGACATCTGGCTAAGTGTGAATATATAGAACTATCCTGTTCTTTAATGGTGGCATAGGATTTCATTGAGGAGATGCACTGCAATTTATTTAATAATTCCACTAATTGGTAGACATTTTTTGCTATTGTAAAGAATGTTGCAGCAAATGTATTTCTATGTATGTATATGTTTACACATGCATGTAAATATTACTGGACAATAATTTCATGGCAATAGATTCATCAGTCACATGGTATGCCAGTTTTAAATGTTGATAGCTACTGCCAAATTGATCTTTTAAAAGGTTATATCTTTTTTTATTGTTGCTGGAAAACACAATTAAAGGTAAGTGAATTTTTTTTCTATTTATAATTTCTTAAGACTTTCTCTTTGGTAAAATGTTGAATTTTACCAAAAGTCTTTTTTGGAATCCATTAAGATAATTATATGATGTTTCTTTAACAACAAGGTATTTTATTAATAGGTTTCTTAATATTTCATCATCTTTGCATTCCTGATATAAATCCTACTTTTTTATAATGTGTCATTATTTTTAATAATCTGCTACATTCATTTTCTTAAGGTTTAATCTTTATTCTTAAGTGAAAATGTGGTTTCCTTTTTTACACTATTTTTCTCAAGTTTTGCTATCAAGATTATTCTAGCTTCCAAATTTTTCTGTTTTTTTTTTTTTGTAACAAGTTAAGTAGCTTAGGAATATGTGTTTTTGCATTTTTAATAAAAAACTTTGCTTTAAGACCATCTAGGCATAGTACTTTTAGAGACGTATCTTTAACAGTGTTCTAAAACTATTTAATGGTTATTGAATATTCCTTTTTTCCCTTTTTCTCAAGTTAATTTTGATAATATGTAATTTCCTAAAATAGAATCCATTTTATCAATAAAAATATTATAGGCCTAAAGTTGTACATGCCATATTTTCTTACAATTTTTAAACCTTTGAAACTAGGGTGACATTTACTTTCTAAACACTAATTGAGTGTGTTTTCTGTTTCCTATTCAGTCATTTCTTATTCAATCTTGCCAGAGGTTTAGGTCTACTGGTACTTTTATAGAACCTACTCTTGGAATTATCAGTTACGGTATTGTAGGGTTTTTTTTCCCATTTTAGTTTTAGAAAAATAATTTTTCCCATTTTAAAAAATTTATTTTTCTAGCTTCTTAAGCTGGATGTTTGTTTTCAATCCTTCTTTAGAATAAAGGCTTAAGGTTATGAGTATTTCTCTGAAAATGCACCTAAACCTCCTCATTGCCTAGTGCAGCAGTCATTTCTTAGACTGTTTCCTGCTAGATCTTTCAGCAGCACATTGCACAGTTGGTCACTCCTTCCTTCTTGAAATATTTTCTTCTCTTCACTTCCATGCACTGCTGTGTTTGCATCCTCTTACACTGGCTGCTCCATTTCAGTCTCCTTTGCTGGTTCCCTCTTTTCTCCTCTAGGTCTTAGTGTTGGAAGGTCTTCTTCCTTGGTCTTCTTTGCTTCTCTATCTCTGTTGGTGACCTCTCCCAGCCTCATGGCTTTACTTACCACTTATGGGGCTTAAAATGCTCACATTTATTTCTGCCATCTACTCTTCTACACTGAGCTCCAGACTTACCTATGAGTTAGCTTCTCAGTATTACCATGTAAGATATCTAACAGTCATCTCAAATTTGTCATGTTCTAAATTGAACTCCTGCTATGTCTCTGAAACTTGCTTCTTCTGTAGGCTTGCTTCATCCTTTATTCAATGGCAACTTCATCCTTCCGGTTGCTTATGCCCTGTACTTAGAGTCATCCTTGACTTCTCTGTTTATCCTATATCCATTTGTCAGCAAACACTGATGGCTCTCCTTTAAAAATATACCAAGAATCTAGCTACTTCTCACTTCCTCCACTGCTACTGCTGTGGTCCAAGCCACCATCATCTTCTACTTGTTTTATTAGGTTAATCTCCACACTGGTCTCCCTGCGCCTGGCCTTGCCACCCCGTGAACCCCCGCAATTTATTCTCAACACAGAGGCTAAAGTAATCCTCTTAAAACATGAGTCAGGTGTCTTTCCTTTGCTCAAAAACCTTCATGCTCTTTGAACTGCTACCTCCAAGGGCCAGCACTAGCCATGCATGTCTCCTGTGAATTCCTTGTAAGTTGGAAAAAAGGCTCCCCTTTTTCCAGGAGGACACAGTCTTGCACCAGATGAATGACGTGACAAGAAGACATGGGCTGGATTTTAGCACCTACTTATACAGTGAACACCCTGCATAACCAAATGTGGTGATCATGCTCCTTTGTCTGTCCTCCTCCCCACAATACCTCACCTCCTTCTGTCTCCTCCCTCCTCTGCGCAGCCAGTCTGGAACGTCCTTCCCTTAGCTAGGTGACTGCTCGCTTCTCTACCTCCTTCAAGTCACTTTGTTGTGATGTCTTCCTTGGCCACTCTGTTTAAAACTGCAGCTCCTCCCTCCATTCTCTCTCTCCCTTGCTTTCCTTCCCTCCGTGTCACTTAGCAGCTTCTATAATTCCGCATAGTTTACTTATTTTATTTATGTTTGATACTCTTCCCTTGAAGGTAAGCTCAATGAAATTATGGATTTTTTGTTGGGTTTGTTCGCTGTTTTATCCTTAGCACCTAGAACAGTGCCTGGCACATAGTAGTCACACACTATATATGTTTGTTAAATGAATGTGTGATTGACTCTGGCTGCATCCCATAGACTTTTATTTGTATTATTAATTTTTAAATGTTCCTAAATGCATTTCAAATTCTAAGAGGTTAAAGATTAGTGAAATCAAACTGAAATAAATAAAGTGAGAGAACACCTTCTTGCTAGGTGGATAGATTGACACAGGCAGAGCTTTAGCTTGATCCAAAGTGTAAGCGGGTGGAGAAGGCAGATTTGTTGGATAAACTTAGGTACCTGGGCAGAAATACCCAGTACTGACATTCTCGGATCTAAACAAGGGGGGATCCTAATGCACGTGTATGCACTTGTTTTCACTCATGTGTGTTTAATTTCTGTGTAAGTTTCTGAGCCAGACACATGTAACTTTGGAGCATGAATGGTGTTCACTGAGAGTGTAGGTGTTCAAGGAATGCTGACTGATGCTCCAGTTCCCAGATGGGGTAGCAGGAATGACTCAAGGCTCCCAGATGCAGGTGACATGGAACATCATGGGCCAAGTGCCCTTGCTGAGGTGGTCTCAAAGTGTGATTCCTTGGCCAGCAGCATCAGTCATCTGGGAACTTGTTAGAAATTTCTAACTCCTTGTCCAAAACTACTGAATCTGAATCCCAGGTTGGGGCCCAACAATCTGTGTTTTAATGAGCCCTCCAGAGATTCTGATGCAAGCTAAAGATTGAGAAATATCGGGTGAAAGCACACATTCTACATATCCTCAGTTGATCTAGGTTGTAGGGCACAAAGAGGAAAGCAGGAGCTCAATTAATTAGCCTATGGTCAAGATAGGCTGAATATAGGTAGTAGTATAAGCTGGGCTCACTTAGACATTCTGTCCATTCGTCCATCAATGGACACTTGGGTTGCTTCCATGTTTTAATTGTGAATAATGCTTCTATGAATATGAGTGTACAGATATCTCTTCAAGACTCTGCTTTCTTCTTCAAAAAACTGAAAATAGAACTGTAATATGATCTAGCAATATCATTTCTGGGATATATTCAAAGGAATTGAAATAAATATTTTGAAGGGATATTTGCACTCACATGTTCATTGCAGGACTGTTCACAATATCCAAGATATGGAATCCACTTAAGTGTACATCAGTGGATGAATGGATAAAGAAAATGTTGCATATATACACAATGGAATACTGTTCAGCCTTTAAAAAGAACAAAATTCTGTTATTTGGGATAACATGAATGAATCTAGAGAACATTAAGCTCAGTGAAATAAGCCAGGCACAGAAAGACAACGACCGCATAATCACACTTACATGTGAAACCTAAAAAAAGTTTAATTCATAGAAATAGAGAGTAGAATGGTGGTTACCAGAGGTGGATATATGTCATTATACATTTGTTCAAACCCATAGAATATACAACACCAAGTGTGAACCCTAATGAAAATTATGGACTTTGGAGGGTAATGATGTATCAATGTATGTTAATTGATTGTAACAAATGTACCGTCTAGCGTGAGATACAGAAAATAGAAGAGGCTGTGCATGTGTAGAGGCAGAGGATATATGGGATATCTCTGTACCTTCTGGTCAATTTTGCTGTGAGCCTAAACTGCTCTAAAAAATAAAAGTTTATTTAAAACAAACAAACACACAAACAAACAAACCCCAAAAGCACAGTTAAATCTCCACATGCATATGTATCATGCATCATTCAGTAGATCCTCTGCAGCCTTAAACTGAGATGTAGGTCCCTGAGAGCATTTGCTTTTAACAGAGATTCATATCAAAATGAAAAATCTGATCTAATCCAGGTGTGCCTCTTCACTGATTTTTTTTTTTAACCTGAAGGAAATGCCTTTGCATTTTTATCTCTACTCTCAGTTCTCTGAAATGGTAAATGTAGTAGAAAACATAGAGGTTCTTGAAGTCGCTAAACCAGCCAATACTTCTAGCAAAGGATTTTCAGCCTTTTTTTAAATTTAAGATTTCATATATTTTTAAGACTTTCTCTTTAATTGTGAGAAATCTTGCCCCCAGTAGCTTCAAAATGACTGGGAAAGGTCAAATATGAACTGACACAATTTCCACATATGAACCTATACAATTTCCTCATTATTCTGGTGTCATCTAATTACCAATTGTGTTTGAATTAGTTTTCATTAAAGAAACATGTGTTATGTCTGAACACAGCACACACCTCATTCCGTGGGCTGTCCCTGCCCTCAGGACTTGTTGCTCTAAAGGTCCCTGGGAGGCCCCTGAGAATGCCGACAATGGTAGGACTGTGCAGGAACTCCTTCCCCTCCACGTCTCTGTGCAGACCCCCCAGATTTGGGGCGGTGTGCTTCTGGACTGTGTTGGAGCTGTGATCGTTTCCCTATTTCACTGATGATGTTGTTGTGTGTCTTTTTTCCCTCAAATTTTCATCTTTATTGTTTTCAGGAATTCTGGGAGAGGGTAGTGGAGTAAATTATGATGACTCCACCATCTTTATCCAGAAGCCCCCCAAGAACAGTTGTCTTTGAGGAAGCTGAACTCAAAGTTATCTGGGATTTTACAGGTTTGCCTGGGCCACAGAGAGGCATCAACACTGGAGATTTGTGAGGAAAGAGAAGCTGCGAGGAGCTAGAGGGAGAGAGAGCATGGAGGAAGCATTTCTGGAAACAGCAGAGGCTCTGGCTATTGACCTGTTTTAACTGAGCAGAGTACTCCCTTGATATCTACCTTTTGAATCATCAAAATCACCTGGGAACTTGTGAAGAAGCAGATTGCCAGGCACCATTCTTCAGAACCCACTCTGGGAAACGCTGGCTGGGAAAGAAGGGGAGCTTCCCAGCCAGCGTTGAACCTGGCCGGAAAGGAAGCTAGTATTTGACCGTGATGTGGCATTTCACATATACAGTAAAGGTGCAACCTCACAGCACCATTTCTGGATCTGTTGTACTGCATAGAGACGTAAAAATTCCTGTGACCACTTAATCTGCAGTGGCCCAACCACTATGTAATTAAGTTGAATCCATGCCTTTAAGCATGTAAATGAATCATGTCTTTGGCCCTTGACAGTTATTACTGCTTTTTTTTTTTTTCTAAACAGAATATTTGACTCTTTCCATGTAAATCTCAATTTTCATTTTTCCTTTGTGGCTCTTTTTCAAGGGTAGAGACTTCTAAAACCTGAATTGTCCATTGTGTACAGAGCTACCTATTACAGCTCTTAGTCTTTATGGCATTTCATAGTTGATTATTATTGCCTGGAATACAACCTCATTAATAATTTAAATGTTTGTGAATGTGCTAAATGAAAGTTTAATTAATTCATTTCTTAATGTATACTTAGTCTACCAACTCTATTGAAAAACCAAGGTCTCTTATTTGAATATTTCTGGTCACTTTCCAACATTACTTTGTTATTTTATTATTTCTGTAGTGGGCACAGATCTTAGGCTTTCAACATAGGTATGTAAGACACGTATGTATTTTAAAAATAGAATATAATTTCTATATCAAGCCCCCATTTCATAGACATTTAACCTCAGCTAAATCAGAGTTTCCTCTGTCAATTCAGACTCTTGCTTCATCCTGCCCACCCCTTTCCCCGCCCTGTGACCCTCACACCTTCAGGACTGCTGGTCCCAGGAGTGCTAAGACTTCCTGGGGATTGGAATGGGGGTGGGAACAAGCCACCTGTCCTCAGTGATTGTCATCTAAATCAGACTTCCATTCATCAGACACAGCACCGCTGGCTGTTGTGTCTGCCTTGTCCTGTCCTGAGGCGTTTCCAGGCTGTTCTTACTCGGATCCTTCAAACACACACAAAACATGTCAATGCTATTCTCAGAGATATTTATCAACAAGTAACTCTTGTTTTTCCATCTATGACTCCCTATCTCCCACAGCCAATAAAATCTGTATTTCCTTTAGTTTTGGAAAAATTGAATTTTAAATAATTATGTACTCTCTCTAATCCATTTGATAATATATACTTTTTGCCATACACCCAAAAGACCAGGCTGTTACAACTGAGAAAATAATCTGCTTTTAGGCAGAAGCACCCCTCCCTGGAGGGAGCAGGTACCTTAAAATTCAGTTTGAACTTTAAGGGGAGGGTCACAGGCAAAAAGGAATGACTAGAAATGAAAAGAACATCAGTTTAATATATAAGAATATTACCCACAAAAAATTATAATGGAACTTGGAATGTATGATTAGCATCTATTATGTATTCTGGATTCTTAATTTTAGTCTGGTGTTCTATTTTTCCTTTCTGAATATTATTTCCTTATGTCCTGCAGGGAAATGGAAAGCTGGTGGCAGTGAGAGATGGCTCATTGGCACAGACTCTGCGTGATGAGAATGTGGCCTTGCAAATCTGATTTTGGGTTAAGAATTGGGAGTACCTGATTTAGGACACATTGTCTTAAAAAGAAGCACATGTTCTTCTTCCAGGTAGATGGAATGCTCACTTTTCCCTATTCCTCCCACTAGGTACAACTACAACCCTGGACATGATATATTGAACAAACCTAAAAAGACTCTGAAAAGCGGAGAGAAGAGGCAGACCAGCTAGAGACCTCAGGACCTGAGGAATGACATGGTGGTGAGTTCCCTGGCTTTTCTTTTTGCCTCATCTATTTCAGACTCAATACTGGAGGAGAAAGTGTCCAGATAGTTTCTGGAGAATCCAGAAACACCAATGGGCACAAACAAAAAAAAGTCCCAAAAAAAGCCTGATCTCTTTAGGACTAGGGAAGGGACAGCCTGGAAAAACAGAAAACTTTCAGATAGTAACCACTGGACTGTAGCCAAATATCACAGAAAAAACTACGGTCCCACTACTTCCCCTTTCAGCTGAGGCCAGTGAGGCGCCTAGACTTAAACACCCTCGTGAGGCTGTAAGGAGGCACCCAAACACCCCACTGGGGTGATGCCAGGGAGGGCTGAGTGGGGAGCTGGGACTTTCATCCCTGCCAGGTGTTTATGAGTCCCCTCCCTCTGTGTCCCCATGTGCTATCGAGACCATGTGGAAAGCCTGGACTTTTACTGCCCCCGTCCATCAGGAGGTTGCCCTTTCCCTCCCCAATAGGATGTCAGTGGAGTCCAGATGGGGAGCAGGCACCCCTCTCCTCCAGCCAGGGTGGTGTCCGTGGAGGCCCAGTAGGGAGCCTGAACTCCCATCCCTGCCTGACAGTAACTAGAGGCCCCACCCACCCTGGGTGTCAACTGAGGACAAATGAAGAATCTAGATTTTCTTCCCCACCAGAAGACTAACGACAAAGAAAAGTTTTCGAAAGCACCTAGAGAGAAATGACACATTACTTATTACCTATAGGAAAAAAATAATTTGAATGACAAGTAGATTTCTCATCAGAATCCATGGAGGCTAGAAGGGAGGTACAACGTTTTTCAAGTGTTGAAAGAAAAGAACTGTCTACTCAGAATTCTATATCCCCCACTACAAAAATACTTCAGGAATGAAGGGGAAATCAAGATATTCTCAGATGATGGAAAACTAAAAAACCTTGTTGCCAGAACACCTATCCTAAAAGAATGGCTAAAGGAAGTTCTCTAAACAAAAAAGAAATGATCTTGGAAAACCAGGAAGGAAGAAAGAACATGGAAAGAGCAAAAAAAAAAATGAGGAAAAACAATAGACTCTCCTTTTCTTGAGTTTTCTAGACTATGTTTGCTTATTGAAGCAACATGTATAACTGTCTAAGGTGGTTCTCAGCTCATGGAGAGGAAATAATGAAGACAATTGTACTGTAAATAGAAGAAAGTAAAGGGATATAAAGAGGGATAAGTTTTCTGCACTTCATTTGAACTGGTAAAATATTGATACCAGTGGACTCTGATAAGTTATATATCTACAATGTAATGCCCAGAGAAACCACTAAAAGGGATCTACAAAGAAAAACACTCAAAAGCACTATAGGTAAATCAAAATGGAATTTTAGAAAATGTTAAGTAACTTACTGGAAGGCAGGAAAATGAAAAATAGAGAAGCAAAAATACAGAGAGATTGAACATAAAGTAAAAAAATGAAACGGCATACTTAAGCCTTAACATATTGACACTTACAGTAAAGGTAAATGGTTTAAGAATACCAATTCAAAGACAGATATTGGCATAGTTGACTTGAAAAAAATGACCCAACTATATGTTGTAAAAGAAACTCACTTCAAATAGTTCAAATAATATAATGTAGTTTAAAAATAAAGAATGGAAAGTATATACCATGCAAACCTTAATTAAAAGAAAACAGAAGTAGCTGTGTCAAAATCAGATAAAGTAGATTTTAGAGCAAAGAAAAATATCAAGGACAGAGAGGGACATTACAGAATGATAAAAGGAGCAATCCACCCAGAAAACACAGGGATCCCAAGTGTGTGTTCATCAAACAACTGAACTGCAACATGAAGCAAAAACTGATAAAACTAAAAGGAGTAATGGATAAATCCACAATTCTAGTCGGAGACTTCAATGCTTCTCTCTCAACAACTGATGGAACAAGTAGAGATTAAAGCATCAAGGATATAGAGAACTCAGCAGCACCATCAATCAACAGGATCTAATTGATGTATAAAACACTTCATCTAACAGTAGAATACTATGTTCTTTTCAAGCACCCATGGAACATATACCAAGATAGACCATATCCTGGGCCATAAAACAAACCTCAACAAAGTTCAAAAAAATTGAAATCATATAGAGTATGTTCTCTGACCACAATGGAATCAAATTAGAAATGAATATCAGAAAGATAATAGAAAAAAATCTCCAAACACTGGGAAACTAAACAGCACACATCTAATACATGTATCAAAGAGGAACTTTCAAGAGAATTAAAAAAAATCAAACTAAATGAAAATGAAAATGCAGCATATAAAAATTTGTGGGACAAAGCTAAAGCAGTACTGAGAGGGAAATTTGTGGTGTTAAATACCTACATTAAAAGGAAACACATTGTTTAAGTTCTTCTTGAATAATGATGTGAGCTCTGACTATAAAGGGGCTGTTTAAGAGTGAGAATTGAGCTTTTTAGATCCTGGAAGACCACACGTCATGTGGACAATGTTACCAACAGGCTTCTGCCCTGATTAAAGACCTGGGCATCAAGAGAAGCCGTGCTCAGATGTGCTGTCTACTCCTGTCCTACATGACTGTGCTTTCTGCATGTTTCTTATCATTAATAAAGAATAAACTGGGAGCTATGTTAGTTAGTGTATAAGCTAAGCAGCTATAACAAAGATATCCTCAAATACAGTTGCTTAAACAAATAGAAATATATTTCTTTATAATCTAACAGTCCAGTAATTGTTGGTGGTTCAGGATGGTGAATCTATTCAGCTCCATGAGATTATTTAGGTTTCATTCATCTCTTTGCTCTACCAACCTCTAGGAAATTGCTGCAATGATGGAAGTGTATTGTATCTGCACAGTTCAATATGATAGCTACTAGCCATATGTGAAATTGGGGTCCTTAATTTTAAATTTTAAATTAAATAGACACATGAAGCTAGTGTGTACCACGTGGACATTGGACTATGGGTATTGCTTTGTTCTGCGTGATTGAAGTCGTTTCACCACCACATTTTTGTTCTAATCCACAGAAAGATAAAATACTAGAAATGGAGTGCAAGCAATTTCTTTTTAAGCAAGTGAAAGTAAAATGGCATCAGTTCTACTCCTGTTTCATTGGTGAAAACCTAGCCACTGTGTTAGGGGCTCCTAAGGCCACCCTCAGAATTGGTGGTTTGCCAGGAGGGCTCACAGTACTCAGCATATAGTTATACCCATGGCTATGATTTATTACAGCAAAAAGATACACCACAAACTCAGCAAAGGGAAAAGACACATGGGTGAATTTTGGAGGAAACCAGGCACAGGCATCCAAGAGTCCTCTTCCAGACGAGTGACACAGAATGTACTTAATTCCTCCAGCAATGAGTTGTGACAACACGTGTACACCAAGGAAGTCATTAGCAACTCAGTGTCCGAAGTTTTTATTGGGGGTACCCTCTGCTTTGCACATATTAAAATTTCAGATTCCCAGAAGCAAAGTAGGTGGTTAGTATAAACCATATTGTTTGTACAAACCATTTAGGCACTTTTATCATTTGGGGAAAATTCTATTTTGATGTAAGAGAACTGTTTACCATTCAAATTCCCAAACACCAGACAAGGGCCAAGCTTGGAAGCAGGCCTTCCAAAGGATAGCAGTCTTAGGCCTACCATGTCCTCTTTTTAGCATAGCACACCTATCTGCAAAGGAGCGTGGGAAATGTAGCCTCTAGATGGGCAGCTACGTGTCTATTACTACTATAGAAGAAGTGGAGAATAAATCTGAAAAGATAACTAGCAGTCTACTATGGAATTTTCAAACTTTGTGACTGTATAAGTTGTTTAGCCTCTCTGTTCCGTTAGTTAATACATGTGCCTTTGAAATAACATACATTGACCCATGCCTGGCACACAGTAAGTGCTCAATAATAGCTATATCATTGTCATCATCATTATTAATATTTTCTGATAGCATGTGTGCATGTTTGAGGGTTGGCTTATCTCTTCCTTCCCATCTGTAACCCACCAGAAACTCTGGAGTTGTTATCGGAAGTGAAATCTGTCCTGCTGCCTCCCTGTTGGCTTTCTTGCTTGCAAATTTTTGGTTCATATGCATAGTATAACCTAAGTGTCCTCAAGCCTCTAGCATTTCGGGATAATCCTTTCCTTTAGCATCCAAATGTAATAGCCAGTATAATAGTGTCTCCATTCAAAGCTGACTACAGGAATTTCAAATCTCTCCCAAATCTCTCTGAGTATTCTTGATTTTCTTGGTGGGGTCTTACACGTCCTGGTTGTTGCCTGTCACTTCTCACAGTGAACTCTTATCTTTGGTTTCTCCTTGATCACGTTTTGAAGTCTCGTCTCTGAATCTTACTGTGGTTTCAACTATCCTTAGTCCAGTTTGCCCCAAAACGTGGACATGAACCTCCCTTCATTTTTCAGAGTTGGGTTAGCACTTGGCTGACAGATATTTGGTTTGTGCTGGTGAACAAAGCTTATGGACCTTTTATGAGTAAGGGGGAAGATAAATTAAAATTGGCTAGTTGCAGTGTCTGCAGTTTCTAGGGCGTATCTGCTGCAAGGAGCTCCTTATTTTCTTCTCTCTCTCTCTCTCTCTCTCTCTCTCTCTCTCTCTCTCTCTCTGTCTTTTTTTTTTTTTTTTTTTGCCTCTCACCGCCCGGGTACTGTCTGCCTTGCTGCTGGGACCTGCTGCTGAAGAGAACTGGATCTGTTCCAGATCTCCTTCCTGCCTCTGGAGCCCAACCTCCTGACCCCATGCCACCAAAAAAAAAAAACCCTGAAAAATCCCTCAACATTTAAAAAACAAAAGCAGACAAATTAAAAAAAATTAAAACCAAACCCAAATCAAAAACTCCTTCCAAGAAAGCTGCTCTTTATCTTTCGGTTATATGAGCAACTTTATTTCATCTATCCTCTCTGCTCCTTCATGACTTGGACCCGACTACTTCAGCTTCATTTCTACTATTTGTGATTCAGCCATTTAGGATTTCTTCAGTTCCTGCAATGTGTTCTCCCTTGCCTCCGAGCCTTTGCACCTACTCTGCTCACCAGTGGAACACCTCTCCTGCCTCCCCAACTGGCTGAGTGCTACACATTCTTTTGATACAAGCTTAAATGTCATTTGTGCTGGGGATCCGTTCCCGGGCCCTCTACTTTAGATTAGACTCTCCTACTGTGTGCTGCCATAGTAGCTGTATTAGTTTCCTAGGGCTGCTAGAACTAAGCTGGGTGCCTTAAAACAACAGGAATTTATTCTCTTACAGTTCTGGAGGCTAGAAGTCTGAAGTCAAGGTGTCAGCAAAGCCGTGCTCCCTCCGAAACCTATAGGGGAGGATCCTTCCTTGCCTCTTCCTACCTTCTGGGAGTTGTTGGCAACCCTTGGTATCCCTTTGCTGTTGGATGCACCTCTCCAATATCTGTCTTCACTTGAACTTCTTCCCGTGTATCCACCCTAATGACTTCATCTGATCTTGATTACATCTGCAAAGATTCAGTCTCCGCACAAGGTCACATTCACTGAGGATTGGGATGAAGTTACTGCAACATCCTCTTCCAGGCCCTTTTCCGTCGATTCTCCACACTGCAGCTTGAGTGATCATATTAAACTGTAGATGTCCTATGCCATTCTGTTACTTAAAATCTGTCAGTACCTTCTCATCCCATGGGGGATAAATTCCAAAATTTTGAATATGGCTTCTGATGCTGTTGATGATCTGGTCCCAGCCTCCCTCTCCCCTCCATTTCCATCACCCTCCTTCTTGCTCTTTATGCATTGGACATAATGTAGTTTTCAATGTCTCAAATATAGTATATTTTTTGTTGATCCAGACCTTTGCACATGCTGTTCCCTTTGTCTGGAATGCTCTTCCGGCTCATCTTGGCCTGACTAACTCCTACTTATCTTTCTTATCTCAGCCAAAACCTCCCTCTTCCTCAAGGGAGCCTCCATGACTGCCCTCCCCAGGCTTAGTTAGGTTCCCCTGCTATCAGTGACCCCAGTATGGGTTCTCAGTGCACCCCACATTTCTTTTTTGTAAACCTCATCATATTTACATTCTTTGTTCAATGTCTGTTTTCCCTGCCACAGTGTAAACTACATGAGGGCAGGGCCCATGTGTATCTGTTCACCTCTTCGTCACAAGCATTCCCTGACATAAATATGGTGCCCAACACATTTTTGTTTGAAGAATGGAAGAATTAATTGGTCAACTGCTATTTTTCTTTATTCTTTGATTTGACCCTAATTTTGGGAAGCCCGCTTGTGATGCCTCGTTTCTAGAAATCAAAGTACGTGGCTCTTTTCTTGCTTAGCTCCTCTCAGTTCTTGGCCTCTGTGGACTTTCCTTGCCCAGTAGAACCCCTCCCCTGGAGGAAGAAGTCTATGGTGGTTAGAGTGGGGAAAAGCTTTATTAGAAGACAAAACTTTCATATTGCTGGGGCTGGAAAGGGGAAATCTGTACCAAATTCCCAGTGTTGTGTTGAGATGCAATAGAGGGGCCATGTTAAGTTGTCCAGATTGCTTCTCACGACCATTCTTGATGGGGGAGTTGAGAGGGCAGATGAAGATTATTGCTAGAGGGAAAGGAAATGGAGGTATTTATACACTGACTACTCATTGCCTTCTCTAGAAGTCTTTAGAATGTTTCTTTCTAATTCTTGCTATTTTTCCTTAAGCTGAAGCTACATAAGTGCACAGAATTAGCAATTTCCCCTAACACTGTATGTCCCTAAAAATTGAGGTGTCTTCTTATATTTGATCATCTATGTATACTTTCTTCATTCAATAAATGTTTACTGGGGGCTCCTTTGTTCAGGTTCTGGGCCATGGGCCCAAGATGTGTAGATGAACACACTGGTGTCTGCTTTCTTGAGGAACCCACATGTTGGCTGGAAAAAAAAATCCATCAATTTTAAGGTGTGATATAATGTGGTAGGTCCTGTGACAGATAGATACATACAATGTTTGAGAAACCCAGTGGAGGGAGGTAGACCTTCTGGTTATTATTTGGAAGCTTGCAAATCGCTGGTGTCTTAAAAAAGTGGTTGTATCATCCCAAAGTCTTTGCATCTTTAAAAGTATTCCCTGTATTAGCATGTTTTGGGATTTTCTACATCTCTTTCAGTTCCCTGGAGGCAATGGGGCCTAAAGGTTAAGAGTAGGGGACCTGGAGGCAGGTAGATGTGATTTTCAAATCTGGGCTCCTACCCTATCTTCTAGTTGGGCGACTTAGGTAAATCACTTACTCTCCCACATCTAGAAAGGAGTGTGCAAGCGCTGGGATTAAATGATGTGAGGGATGTAACACACTTAGCATGGTGCCTGGCATGTGGTAGGTGCTCGATTATATCTTTCTCCGGGTGACTGATTATAGCGTTTTTTTTGGGGTGGTGGTGGTGACAAGAAACTTGTTTATATTAAGCTTCACACAATTCACAAAGGCTTAATTGCTGATTTAAAAACTATGATTTAATGGTATCAAAATCATTTAAACATTATTATATAAATACAATATAAATATTTCTTTTAAAAATATGTATAAGTTAGCAATTTATCTGAGGTAAGCCTACACATTCCAAGAGATGATCTAGCTCTGAAACAGAGGATATTCAAACTGCATAGCCACTTTATATTATCTCAAAACTAATACATAAAATATTTCAAGTGGCACTTCATAAAAATATAAATATCACTTAGATAAATTAACTTGACTTCACATATTTAAATATCAATAAATTAAAAATAATTAAAATAGTGTCCTAACGCTTACACTTTAGGTTCTTCATAGAGAACAACCTAAGTTATGTGCACAATGGAGTGGTTTGGGACCAGGGGAAGGAATGCCCATGAAGACAACAATCTTAGTTGCCTCCCCTATTCATCCGAATAGCCCTCAGGCTGAACTGCAGGAAGTCCTTTAGGCTGCGCAGGATGAGGTTAATCGCAGTGTGCTGCACCCACTCGTTCTGCGACTGCAGCTCCTCCAGCAGGCTGGCATTTGCGGTGGGGCTAGGGGTGGTTACTGCATCTGGATTCTTTATCTGAAGGGAAAGAAAACAAAAAGGATCCTTTAAATATTGAACAAATCCTTTGCAGTGGAAGGATGCTCTGGGCTGTGGGAAGGTGTTGGAATTTGGGGTGAATGAGGCTAATTGGGGCTGCCTGCCCTGACTCGCCCAGGTCAGGGGAGGTGCTTCTGCTCCAAGCCCACCCTGAGTAGGACCCTTTCATAGCAACCGAATTCTAATCATTCTTTTGCTGCTCTGCCTCCCATTAGACCATAAGCATCCTGAGGGCAATACCACTATCTTATCTGTCTTCTCTTCCGTTATCTGAAACAGTGCCTGGCACATAGTTAGAGCTGAATAGATGAATGAAGAACACATACTTAAAGGCATTTTAATGGGTTCTTCAGTGGCCTCTAAATTTAATACTTTCCTCCAGTTCCCTCTCACCCATGCAGCATCTGTTGAGAGTTCACTGATCTGGTGGTATGAAGAGGAATGGGGAGCACCTTTCCATAGACCCACCCAAATGGAGGTAAGTAGCTCTGGAAGGCCTTGCATCCTGGAGGGCTGCAGCATCAGCATCGCCAGGGATATAGGCTTATTAGAAATGCAGATCTAAGGCCCACCCCAGACATGCCCAATCAGACTCTGCATCATAAAATCCCCAGGGCATTCCTGTGCACATTAAAGTATGAGAAACCCCCGGTGTGGCAGGATTAGCACCAGGGTTTCATTCCAGGGCCCTTCTGCACTCTGCTTGGCTTTCCCTCACACGGAGCCCCCACAGGGTCTGCTGTTTGAATAGCTAGCTGCTGGTGGCCCAGCCTTTAGCCTTTGGCCACTTCTCTGAATTAACTCTCTGGTAAAAAGTAGGGACAAGGAGTTGAAACAATCATAATGAAAAGAATGCCACTTCGCACTAATTAAAATGTTAAAATTATTTTTGTGCTCTCTGTTCTTTGTTATTATGGATCACTGGGTGGGGCTTGGATATGCTTCCTTCTGCCTCTACAAATCTTTCCTTCTTAGCTCTTAAGCTATTAGGAACTGATATTAAAATCCACCTCCTTTAATATATTTTTAAATACAGTTATCGATGTCCTTTACAGAACACAGCCAAAACCAAAAACAAAAGTTTAAACTTTAAGGAACTATTCTTCAGAGCCTTCCATTTACACATAGCCTTGCATCCCTGAATTGTCCAGGCTGCTTCCTTTGAGCCTGTCTTCCCCACGCCAAGTGAGGGGATGAGGAAACACTCACCTTTTGCTTCAGGATCTCTATCAGATATTTGACACCCAAATCTAAAGCTCTGGCGTCGTTCAGATCACCCTCAAACTTGTCTTCGATGTACCCCAGGTATGTATGAAACACTGAAAGACCAGTGGTGATTCTTTTCAGGCAAGTGTCCTAAGGGGAAAGATGGTGGGAAAATGAGTTATCACTAGGAGATAGAACCAATTTTAATCCTGAGTGAAGGACCAGGGAAAAAAAAAGAATCAATTTTAAAAGTTAAAATTGCTATAATTCAGCATCTTCTCCCTTTGCCCCTGCAGGGAACTTGAAGTACCTCTCAGGCGTCATGTTTCACGACACCGGGGAGCATCATTGTAAATATCTGGACAATTAGAGGCACCACTTAATTAATTTGACCCAAAGCCCAACAGGTGCTAGAATGTGGCGATGGGGACCCTTCCTGGATTCTCCCTTTGATGCTCTTCCCGCCCTCCTGCCCTTGTTAACGACCTCCTTTTATGGAATAATCAGGTCAGTGCAGGTTATCTCACTGTGTGGAAGGAGAAGGGTGTGGAGAATTAACTGAGCAAGGAGGGCGGGCCTGGATCCTGCCAGGGGAAGGCAGAGAGGAGAAAGGCCCGGTAAACTACCTTACTCAGGACAAACTAGCTAGCCCTGCTGGAGTTTCTAACATTTGGCAGTTGTGAAAATCCCCACACAGAGGGGCCATCTCAGGCCAAGCCTGTTCAAAGATAAACTGCCTTCAAAAAAGCTTTCAGTTGGCACCCTCATGAAATTACATAATGTTCTTTACATTTATCCCCTTCTTTGTCGACTGCCTGGATCTATGCGTATAAAGGTACTGTATGCAAGAGGGAAAACTTTGACCTAAGTGACAGCTAAAAGTGAATGTAACAAGTTCATACCTGACTGAATCCAGATTGGAAGCATCCATCTTTTTCTGTCATCTCTGGAAGCTTCAGGTTGTTTTCTGCCAGTGCCTCCTTGCTGTTTCCACACTTGGTACCCTTTTCACACAACTGGGAAAGAATACCAGAATTGTTATCATATAAGTGCCCCTAAAACAAACACCACTAGAGGGCCAATTCCTGTTCTACGACAGCCAGGAGAGTCTCTAAGAAAACTGAAGCCACAACCACTGGCATCCTGGCAAGCAAAGCCCAGTGAATTTGGCCTCACTGTGACTTCAGGTGTGTTACTCATCCTGAGTCTCAGTTTCCTTATCTCCTAACTGGGGATCATTAAAGTTTGCAAATTTGTTGCGAGGATTAGACATACTATTCACATAAAGTGCCTGGCACATAGTAGGTACTTAATAAGGGACAGCAATTTTGATGATAATTGGGTGAATATAATTCAAGGCATTGAATATTCTAGCTGGAAGGACCTGTGAGGTCATCTAGTCTAACCCCACAGATGGATCCAGAGGTGGTAGGTAGGGAATTTACCCAAGATCACAAACCTGGTTTGGCAGAACCAGAACTACAGTCCGGGCTCCCAGTCCCCTCTCCTGTGTTCTTTTCTTTCTACCAAACAGAGCCAAAATATCTTGCATTTGAAGTCAGGAGGTGCTTTAACCTACATATGATTTTGCCACTTTGGTGGCCTCTAAAGTATACATTTTAGCTGGAATGACTCTGGGGAGTCCTAACCATTGAGCTCATGTCACCGAAAGTATTGCAACTGCCCTGAGAAGCGGAACATTCATTGCAGGTGGCACTTTTCTCATCCTCCTAAAGTCCAAGGAACAAAAAGAAGGTTCACAGACCTTATCTTTTGGTTAGGGAAAAGGGAGCTCATGCCAAGTGTGGAGCTGAGAATGGGCCAGGGGGCACGGATTCCAGTCCCATTCTGTATTTTCCAGAAAGGAAAGGAAACTCCCGAGAGCAGCAAGTAGAGGAGATGTACAGAAGACGGGCTGGTCTTTGGCCTCAAGTCTAAAGTGCCCCGGAACCCAGCAAAGGCCTCCCAGTGCAGGCGCCCCTGTCCACACGAAGGGGTAAGGAGAACGCATGCCCACACAGGCCCTCTGTCCCAATTGCCAAGGCTACCCACCTTCTCTCTCAGGCCGTCTATTTTTTCGAGGATGTTCTTAATGAGTCCTTCGGTTTGCTCTGGAGTGGTGAGCGATGGTTTGTTTGGGGTGGCATCATCTTTGGAATCTTCTGCCAGGGGTTGTGAGGTGGGGAATGCAGTAGCCACCACCAGGAGCAGCCCCAGAGAGAAGGCAACTGGCCCGGAGGCGCCTGTGCGGAGGGAGGGAGAGCCCAGTGAGCGGATGGCGGGGCCGGGAGCGCGCCTCGCCTCGCCTCGCCTCGCCTCTGCTGGCCGCCAGCCAGCCCTGGCCGGGCCGCACACCCCTCCCTCGCACAGGCGCTCGCCGGCCGCGCCTCCAGGGCTGGGACTTCCTTCACTTACTTGCGGAGAGGGATTTCATAGCTGGGTTCCTGGAGGGCAGATGGAGCTCTCTTTCGTTCCTGGTGGGCTCAAGGGCAGAATGAGCCTCAGACATCTCCAGTCTTATATTTATTGGAGCTTGAGACTCTAATTTTGAGACTCATGGGAAAATCCCACATTTGATAAATCTTTGTTGCAGGGTAGGGGGGTGGGGCCACGGCGGGTGGGGCTGATTGGAAACCTTATTAAGATTGTGCAATGTGACGTCCTTTAGCATCACAAGAATCACAACTGGGGAAAAAAAGTGCAGTTTAGGTCATCACTGAGGCTATCTCTAAGTAGTAGTATCACTCTTCCTTTACTTTCTTTTTTTTTTTTTCTTTTAAGTGACCAGCACTTTGGCATGTCTAGACAAAGAAAGTAAAGCTGAAGTCATGCACGAAGTTTTACAAGGAGGGGAAAAAAGAAGCTAAAGCTATGTTTAAAAAAAAAAAACAAACTTCAATTACTAGATTAACAGACTAGGATTTAGCATGCCAGTTAATCTGTATTTGTAAAAAACCTAAAATGTTCTGACCTGAGTTTCCTCAGACCACAGCCCCCCAGCCTGGGGTTACAGAGAAGATAATACCTACCAGTCATCTGAGTACTTTTATTTCCTGTGTTGTACATTTTTTTTTTTACTAAGTCTTCAAAATTCAGTGAGTAGTGCACACTAACAGCATATCTCAATTTGGACCAGCCACATTTCTAGTGCTCAATAGTCACAAGTGGCTAGTGACTATCATACTGGATAGCATAGCTCTAAACAAAGAATACTGCTGTGACCAGCTGTTGCAGAACTGCCTGGCCACCCCGAATCTCGTGCAGTTATTTCTAGGAGTCTCCAGGTGGATTGTGTGACTCCTTTTTACCACAGCGTCGGGCATCTGTTGGTTTCCTCCTCATGGGCTCCAGCCCATGTAGGGGAGGTCACTGCTGCCCTGCTCTCTCCCTAGTGGCTCCTTGGGGGACTTTGGTCTTTGTGCCAGAGGGCTCGTGCTGGCCCCACTGCCACCTGAGTCTCTTCACCACTGCCGGAAACAGGGGGGTCCTGCTCCCAGAGGCGCTTGGACATGCCCTAAGTCTGCTGGAGCCCTCAAGTTACTGAAGCCACTTGGATCAGGGCAGAAATAGGGAGAAACACTACTCACCTCTTTGATGGGGATGTTAAAGGAGAACCTTGAGGCATCTTCTAGAACTTGTGTTCACAGTTCCTTTTCATCCTGTGACATGGTTTGAATTCAAAGGTGGCTAGAAAGAAATTGCTAACACAGGTGAGGCTGTAGCTCTGAATCAGCTTCCCCTCCAATGGCCGAGGCTTTCGTATTGGGTCAAGCTTGTACAGAAGCCCTCTTCCCTGAGGATGGTGTCTCTTGCAGGAGGTTCCTTGGTATCTCGCAAATGGTCTCTGGACCTGGCAGCCCTACCAGTCTCCAGAAACCCAGAAGGCTCTGAGGATGGCTCCAGGCCGAAACTAGGTCCCTTGCACTACACCAAAACAGTTGTTTACAAAACATAGTGTTAACATCACAATCGGCTTCTTTGCTTTGCAAAGAGGATCTCTTCAAGATTGCTAAGACAGTGACCTCTGCTAGGGCATTTAAAATATGGATGATTTACTCAAGTTTCGTTTTGTGCATAACATTTTTAGGACCTGCCTCTTGTGGAAAGTGAAGTCATCCATTCTTTCACTGATTGTCTAAGCCCAGAGGAGCAGCAGTCCTCTGGCAGTACTGGGGATTTTGGGTTTGCAAATGCAAATGGGGCTGCTTCTAGACATTGTAAGGATTTTCATTTTCTACAGCAAAACTGATGAAAGAAAATATCTAATTTTAAGCCTGTAAAGTCAAAAAAGGCTTTAGCACCCTCTAAAACAAACACACACACACACACACACACCCCTACCCCTCTCAGGCACCTGGCAATATTTTTAAAATCCCTCTAGAAATAATTATTCTTTTGAAAGGAAAAAAAAGAAAGAAAAGAAAATGAAAATGGGGGAGGATGGTTGGATGGTTTCACTTTTAGTGCTCTTGGGTCTTAAGCAACTTAGATGTTCCAGGACTGAGTTCTCTTTCCTGCTCTGAAAGAAGCCACCTCTCCCAGCTTGGCTGCGGTGCAACAGGTCTCATTAGTGTGGGATTTTTGCTTTTCCTTAAATATCTGTTTTTTAGAAAATATCACTTGGTAAATTTCAAATACGTGAAGTTCGTGACATAACGCAACATATAGACTTGTCTTTTCAAGAAAAGGTGTTTTTTAAATAGGCAGTACGTGTTCATGATAAAACGTTGAAACAGGATCTTAGGGCATACAGTAAGTCTCCTTACTTTCCTGGCTCCTTTTCCCAGAGGTAATGCCTAATACCCAGTATTTTCAACTAAATCCTCTTTATTCTAGTCTGGGAGAGGTTTTCTCAGTTACCCAAGTACTCACCTTGAAACTGCCCTTTACAAGTTAATACATGGGTGCAAGGTGAGAACTATGGTAAGGGCTGGTAGGGGTGGGGAACCTGTGGTCTTGGGGCCACGTGTGGCCTTCTGGATCTTTGAGTGTGGCCTTTTTACTGAATCCAAGTTTTACAGAATAAATCCTTTTAATAAAGGGATTTGTTCTGTGAAGTTTGGATTTGGTTGAGGGGCTGCACTTGGGGATCCAGAGGGCCACATGTAGTCCCAAAGCTGCAGGTTCCCTGGAGGCATAGCTAAAAATAATGATAATAACCAGCCACCGTCCCCTAGTTTGTTTTCCTATAATTGCTACTCAGGAGTCACATAGCTGATGGTCATAAAGATTCTTAGCTTTCCCCATAGATAATATCGCTCTGTGAAACCTAAGGCTAGTTTTTGAGATACCTTCCAAGCCCTGCATTCCGGTAGAACGGATGACCCACCCAGACCAGTGGCCCATACCTAGGAACTGACTCAACTGGTCTTGTGACCCCCCACCCAAGAACCAACTCAGCAAAGAAGACAATTTCTACACTCAATGGTTTTGCCCCAAACCCAGCCAATTAGCAGACCCAACTGCCTAGTCTTTTGCTTGCCAAACTGTCTTTAAAAACCCTTTCTCCTAAATTTTTGGGGAGATGGATTTGAAAAATTCCTCCCATCTCCTCATGTGGCGCCGGCGATATTAAACTCTTTCTCTACTGTAAACCCTGCTATCTCAGTGTATTGGCTTCCTCTTGAGCAGCAGGCAATGCACCTGGTGGGGCTGTAACAACCTCTGTATTTACATTGTTGGCTTATGTATGTGTACACACACACACGCACATACAAATATATACACACTATAATTTTCGATGGTCTGGTGTCACCAATGCAGTTCTGTATGGGAGGGCACATGGCAGAGCACAAACCCTTGGGTCTTGCTGCTTGGGTTTAAAGCCCAGCTCTGCCACTTGCTAGCTGTTTGACCCTGGCTAAGTTACCTTGGTTTGCTCCACCAAGGGTCTGGTCTGTGTTCTTGTTTGTTCACCTGTAAAACTGGGATAATATTTCTTTCCTTACAGTGCTGCTGTGAATACTGAATGAGATAGAGTGTGCAAAATCTCTGGCATGTAGTGATCCCGCAATAAATGCTAGCTCTTCCTAACCTTCCCTGGCTCAGAGCCTCTGCCTTGGAGAACTCTTCCAGCTCTGCTCCGTCGGTTCACCTGTGTCTTGCCTATGAAGGGAATATGAATGACCAGGCACTGTGCCAGTGATGTGGTCTCCTAATCATTTTCCCTCTGAAGAAATGAGAGTCTGTGTTTTGTTGAAAATGCCCTATGGCACAAAGTGGAAAATTAAAAAAAAAAAGATTTCCTCTCTTTTTGAGAACATTAAAATCCCCAAGCCATGTCCCTCAATTTAGATAATTAGCCCAGCTTGTGTCTTGCTCCTAGACCTTTTCCAAGGCCTTCTGCTAAGTGTTTTTATGTCAGAAGTCCACAGTCTTCCCACGCATGGTCATTGTCATTATTCAAACTCCTGAGAGTGGCCCTTAAGGGTGAAGGGTCCTGACTTAACCACAGATCTTATGCTTCTGGCAGTCAAAGAAGGGCAAGTTATGTAGGGGTAGGAATGCATGTGTAAAGAGAGGTTGGTGACACTGTCTGCCCCCTGCATGTTGCTAGCATGGATCTTCAGTGTAATGCCTTGGGCTGGCATTTGCTTGTGGGAGAAATGGGCTCTCCCTTGCTCCAAAGTGTTAATGCAACATGCACAATTCCACCATGATAGCATCATTCCTTAGTATTTCAATGGGTTTTCCACATGGAGGGCTCATCCCTTGTGTTTTTTTTAAAGACTCTTTTTAAGGGCAGTTTTAGGTTCACAGCAAAATCAAGAGGAAGGTACAGAGATTTCCCATGTACCCCCTGCCCCCAAATCTTCCCCATGTTTTACTATGTATGAATGACCAGGAAGGGCTGTGCTGTCAGCATTTATTAACTAATCTCTTAGTTGCTGGATTGCACCGTTGCTGATTAGAAGTGACTGCCAGCTGAGACCAACAGAGGCAGGACAAATGGGAGTGTATGGGGAAGGAGAAGGGAAACCAAGGCAGCTCTGCTTCCTTGTCCACCTTATGTAGGGAGGGCTGGTCCTGTCTGTGTCCCCAAGAATTACTGCCCATGACTGCTTTCCTACATGTTGGTAGAGTCCAGTTCAGAGTCTACTAATGCATTCAAGATGAAGGGGAAAAAGTAACTTCTGTTTGGTACTCAAGCTTGCAGGAGGAGAAGTGTTCTCCACACCTCATGAGTTAAGATGTGGTGTCATGCTCTCTGGCTATATTCTGGGGGTTGGAGATGGATGGGTCTGTGATTTAACAGGAGGGAGTATCCCAAGAAAAAAAGGGAAGTTACTGGGTACTAGGGAACTTGCAGTTGCTGTCAGAATGTAGTTTCACTTGTCATCAAGTCATAAAAAGTTTGCAAACTGAAACAGTGGGTGATTTAACAGCTTCTTCTGGGACTGAGTCCCACTGAGCAGACACAAGGCCTGAGGCTCTGGGAAGTGTCCTACTTTGGGAAGAGTGGTGGTATTACTTGGAGGGACAATATTAGGGACATGTGCTATGTCTGTTTGGAAAGAGCCAGTGGATCTTGGAGGGCAGACAGGCCTGGTGACCAAAGCTCTTGACAATTCCCAGCCTAGTCCAGTCTCAGTCCTGGCCTTACAGCCTCAGCTCTGATGTCCTATTGGACATCTTGGTCTGGCCTCAGCTTTTCTGAGGGGGAGGGTATGCTCTGGGTGGACCTCGCTCCCTCTAGGCCAGGGAAGGGGCACATCTGCCCTGCTGTGTTTCTGATTAAAAACTCTGTAGGGAGGTCATCTGTTCTGCACACTCATCATTTTGCTACGTGTTGAGTTACCTTCCCCCTGCTGAAGTGGAAAATCCCAGGAATCTTAGGAGGGAAGTGGCCTCTTTTGGGGCAACAATATGGACTCCTCTTGCCTTGGGACCCCCTTGCATCCCCTTCCCCCTGGCCTCTAGGCCTGGAAGAGAGTGTCCTGATCTCAAGATGTTGATAAGCAAGTTGCTCTGAAGCTGGTTTGGTGATGTGAAATTGCTTTGCTGATCCTGAAGGAGCCAATTGACCTGGCTCTCCAGGGCTGGGGAGGTTCCTCAGGCTGGGTTTCAGTGCTGAGTCTCTTCTCCATCTGTGGGGAAGGCCTTCTATGTTGGTGGCTGCTGGTTCTGCTTTATAACTTGGAAACGTCAATTTGTCAGCTAGGACAAATACGTTAATTTATTCTCACAAGTCATTTAAAGCATCTTTGGTTTCTCCAGAGATCTCAGTTCTCTGAGTTCAGTGTCATAAGCAGAAACTAAACATGCAAAGCATTGGTTGGTTTCCTCCCCTTTCAAAATTAAGGTACTAAGAAGTCATTTGAAATCATCACATGTAATAGTAAGACCAGGGGATTCTGCTGGCCTGGCTATGACGTCTTTCACCTCCCTTCCCTGCCCTTGTGGCGAATCATTTGCTAAAAAGAGAGTGTCTTAATCCCTTTGAACAAAGCCTCATGTGTGTTCTCCTTAGCAAGCTGAATCCATGAAGGCAGGGAAGGCCTTTCTAGTCTTTTTGGTGGAATAATGTCTATGAAATGCTTTGGACATGTTAAGCACTATATTCTGAGACATTGGGTTCTATTATTCCTGAAGAAGGACCCACCTGGATTGATTTAAAATGTTACAGAAGAATTTGGATTCAGGTAAGCAGGTCAAAGAATCATAGGTAATTTCTTCAAGCTATTGAATTCTATGTTATCCATAGCTATGCATGTGTATGGGTGTGTGCGGCACAGAGCAGAGTCCTTGGCCTGCAGACCTACCATAGAAATGGCTCCCATGGGTGCTGCCCCTCCATGTGAGGGTGGCCCTAGAGACCTGTGTACCCAGGAAGACTGGGCTGGCCACCTGCTGTCACTTTTCTGCGAGGCCTATAGCTCCTCCTATGCTGCTGGGTCTCCACAGTGGTCCATGTCTGAGCTGCAGTATTGTGTCCCCCAGGGGCTCTGTGGGATGAGATGATTTCCCTATACCCTTACCCTGGAGGCCATGTTTCCAATGTGCTACTTTCCTATGGGTGAGATGGGGGTGGGGGAGAGGTGGGGACAGGAGGGAAGGCATGACCTACTTCACTAGTTGGCTTGGCAAGTAATAAGGATGTGTGGAAGTGGCTTCCTATTCCCAAAGGTTTGTTTGGGGGCTTGGTGCCTAAGTGATTGCCATTAAGTGTCTCAGATCTTCCCATCCTTCTAGGACAACCACCAGAAAGGCTGTCATATATACTCCTTCTCTGTGTTATGTTTGTTCACTGTGGGCCCAATAAAGCTATTGAAGGAAGATAGCAGGTGTGTAGTCTGGGGCAGGGCAGGTGTCAGAAGGAGATTTGGTCCTGGGCCATTTCTGTCTGATAGTGTATGGGCACTCTCTTGGCCAGGCTTGTAGAGGCCCTGTTGGCCTTCTGGACTTGACTTGGATTACAGGATTCAGAAGGAAGCTGGGGTTTTACATTGCCAGCAAAACTTTTGGCTGAATGTAGGGTTTCCCTGAATCAGGCTTGTCTTTTTACTGCATTGCCAAAACCTTGGTTTCTTGTGTTTTGCAAGTGTAGCTCTTGGCAGATATGAGTGTTGAGGTGGCGACTGACTGGAGGATTTTGGGCAAGGCGCTCTCCCATCTCAGGGCTCGATTAGAGAGATGCTCTCTAAATTCCCTCCTAGCCGAGCATTCTGTGGTCCTGTGATTCTGTGGATCTTCATTAGCCCTATTTAAGAAATAATACGGAGTCTACTCTTGATGGAACTATAGGAATAGGTGTCTCTAAATTGAGAAATAGTTCTTGAAGGCCCAAAATCTAATGCTGTCTTCTAGCTTTCACCCAAGGACCAGTTAGTAGACCTGTTTTGGCTGGTCACTGTGCCACCCATTTTGACATGCCCAGGATCTTGGTGGCCTTAGGCAGGACTAAAATGATTCAGGAGATGCCAGAGCCCAGCATGTCAGTGCAAGGAGGTAGTAGATTTCTTAGTTATTATACAAGCAGGAACAGATCAATATTCAAAATTAAGTGTTTTTAACTTAAAAAGAATTATACAAGTAATACATATTCAATGTAGAAAACAGAAAATAGAAATAGGCAAAAAGGAAAAAAAATCTGGAAAATACATAATCTTATCACCCAGCAATAATCATTGTTATTGTTGTGGTATAATCATTCTAGTCATTTTTCCATGTAGATATATATATATTTTTCATATACATACGTATATATCTATATGAAACAAGAAAGTACCATACATAGTGTTTGATAACCTGCTTTTGTTTTTTATACTTCTTTGTATGCATAACATTCTGGGTAACTCTCTGGGTAGAGGTGGGGTAAATGATGGCTATAGATATAACAGTTCAGAAGGGAAACATCAAGTGAGGTTTATAGATGACTTTTGCATATGCACACTACTCACTTCATAAGGTACAGGGAAAGAGTCCATATTTTAATGGGGATAAAACACATTTAAAATAATCACTGGGTTTCCTGGGAGGTTAACTTATCAGTTGTTCATGGTGTAGTATAATCCCTAAATCAATAAGTTGTGCTGCTTGTTTGGCATCATGAAAATGAGTTTTCAGTTCAGCTGAAGCTTGCTTTCAGCTGGTTCTGGGACATAGGCAAGGTCTGGTTGGACTTCACAGTGGGCATCAGTAGCTCATTGCTCTTCATTGGTGGCAGTACATATGGAGAATTGTCATGGATGGTGGCGTCATTATCTTTCCTCATCTTGTGTGGCTCGTTACCTCTTGTACCTTGAAATTTCTTATTGGGGCCTGTTTTACAAAGCAAGAAAATAAAAATTGTACATCTTGATAAGGATTTTGCACGCTTGCAACATTTCTCTCCCTTCCATCTCTAGTTCTGGCTGTGTCCCTCAGGTGACCTCTCACCTATTGTGATTGTGTTGCTTGTACGAGGGAAACCGTACTTCCTGCAGGAGTAGAAGCAGATAGCATTCTTTGATGATAGTCGGGAAGGTGTTTGGGTAATATCTCTTGAGGACTCTGAGATTCCACAATGAACAACTACTGGATCTTTCAGCATTCCTTCCCCCCATCCCTCCTATCCTGCTGATCTCTTTGAAAATACAATTGTAAGCACCAATTTGAGAGAGTTTGGACGTATTGGGTGAAGTCCCAGGAGGACTTCTGTCCCTTGAATTCTATAACCACAGTATTGTTTTCCTTCTAAGGTACTTTGAGTAATTGAGGATTGACATGTAGGATCAATCAGGTATTTATTGAATGCCAGGTGCTGGGCTAGATGCTTTATACACATTAATTATTTAAACTTCACTCTATGTAGGTGGCTATTTTATCCTCACTTTATAGATGAGAAACTGAAGTTCAGAGAGGTTAAATGATTTACCTAAGATCATGCAGGATCCCAGAATCATGAAGAAGCTTGTTGGTGTTCGGGATATTTTGCCTTGCAAACTCAAACTATAAGCACATTCAAAGCCAAACTATACTATTACCATGAGGCCTCCAAGCACTGAAGAGGTGAAATGTGGTGGGTGGATTAGGGGTTGGGTTGCCAGATGAAAATACAAGCTGCCCAGGCAAATTTTAGATACACAACAAATAATTTTTTATTGTAAGTACATTCCAAATATTGCATACTTGTGCCAAAAAAGCATATGTTTGTTCTTCTGCAACTCAAATTTAACTGGGCATCCTGTATTTTTATTTGTTAAGTCTAGCAACTTTTGTTTGGTAGGACCAGATTATGGGGGCAAAGGAGTGCTAAAAGCTAGATGGAAGTGAAGGGAATAGGGAGCCAAGGAACATGGTTTAAGCAGGACAGTGATATGATGAAAGTATTTAATCTGAGTGAGCAGGAAGAAGACCCCAGGGGACTGGAGTCAGGTAGGTGGGCTTGGAGGCTGTTGCAATCATAAGACTAGATGGAGGCCAGACAGGATGTGTAGGAGCTAGCTGGCTCAAGCTCAAGAGTGCCAGTTATGCCTACCTCTTCCCAACTCTGCATTCAGTGACTCCTGATGGTAGCTTGAAATTAGACAAGGTGGAAATATTTACACGATGGAAATTGGCAAATACTACAAATCAGAGCCCTAACCTCCCTCTGCTCTCCAGCTAGTTTATAATATTTTCCAGCAGATAAGTGGGCCCAAGGAAACAGAGGGATATTTTGAAGGCAAAATCAATTCAATCCAGAGATTAGTTATTATATGAGTACTATTAGGGGAGTGTAAGAAAAGGATGTATCAAAGGCATTAAAAACTATTTGATCTTGTCTCATTTCAAAGGCAATTGACCATAAAGCTTTTCAAGGAAAGAGATTGTTCTGGTCAAAGTATGCTGCTTCTATGCCCCAAAATGAAGGCTGCTACTTTTATAAACAGATAGGCACAGGCTACCAGCTGAATTAGGGAGAGTTAAGATATGCTCAGGAAAGAATTAGATGCCTTTGGGTTTTCCCCAGCCAGGTACTGGATCATGCCTTGGTGGATGGGGGCAGAGGCTGAGCCTAGCTCTTCTGAGCCATGGGCCAAGTTAGGAACTGAAGGTTAGTGATAGTGAGGGAATTTGATGCAGCAAGGCAGCAGCCCAGGGCCCTAGGATTTCTGCTTTGTCACTGTCTGCCCCAACCAGAGCTGATGAATAAAGAGGCTGGCTTTGGGCCCCTGAGTGGACAGGGTGAGGAGAGCCCTGAAGGGTTCTTAGGGTCTCTAAGAGGTTGCTGGTTCTTGGATCATAAGTTTGCTCTTAACTGTACCAGAACGACAGGGAATTACTTCTCCTAATATTATTGTTGGCATGGCATCTTGGGCTGCATCCCCTTTCTGATTCATCTCTGCTACAGTTCTGTTGGGTATTTCTAGGATGTTGCATTAGAAAAACAAACAATGCCATTAAATCCGATCTTCTGTCCTCTTCTAACAGTACCCACTGATGACAGGAACTTGGTTGATAATTCTCTATGTTACAGCCAAACTTAAGAATATTGAGTAAAATATAAAACTCCCTGATAGAAACTTGGTTCCATTACATGGCACAGCTCCCAGGCAGGTCACATGGGACTCCTTGCTACGATATTTTTTTTTTCTTTCCAAAGCATGAAAGTCTTTTCAGAACAGTTTCAGTGCAGGGTAGAATGACATCTTGCGGATGTCGTGACGTCTCTATGTTCCGAACTTCTATCGAGACTCAGATCATGCCTCCATCCTCCCGGAAGCCTCTGTTGATCCATTTCCAGGAATAATGCAAGTTTTCCTCTGGGCTCTCTCACAGAATCATGTACTGTACTAATCTGTTTCCAGGCAGCGGCGTGATGGCCCAGGCTCTAGAGCCAAACTGCCTGGGTTCAAATCCTTGTGCTGTAATTTACAAGCTGTGGTCCACTGGGAAGTTATTTACCATCTGGGCTTCATTTTTCTCATTTGTAAAGTGGGGGTAACAATTGTACCTTATGTCATATAGTTGTTGGAACCTATGTAAAGTGCTTAGCACCTTCCTGGCACATAGTAGGGGCCCAATAAACATGCCTATGATTATTATTTCTTTTCCCACAATTGATTGAGAGTTCCTTGCGGGCTCCATCTTTCCCATGCCAAGGAATAGCACAGTTTCAAGCACTTGGTTAGTGCACAAGGCTGAGGAATGAATGAAAGGTGGGGTCTCCTTGCAATTTATGTGTTGAAAATAATCATCAAAAGCTTAGAAATAAACAACTGCTTAATTTATAAAATGTTCTTTGTATGTGTTTCTTTTTAAAAGCCATATAAAATATTAAGCTCATTTGATTTACAAATTAGAAACACAGACTATAATACTTTATACAAAAATTAAAAAAATATATATACTTATTCCATGTCACAGGCAGTATGGTTTACTAGGAAAAGCAGGGATTGCAGAGATACCCTTGGTTTAAATCCCAGCTCCATCATTTACTACTTGTGTGGCTTTGGGCGTGGTGCTTCTGTTCCCTGTGTCTGAGTTTCCTCATTTGTAAACTGTGGCAGATAAAACCATCTGCGGGTGGTTGTGAGAATTAAATGAAATCACATCCATGAAGCACAGTTATTGGTATATACTAAATTGTCAGTAGATGCTAATTGTTGTGGTTTAGTTGTTGATATATTAGATGGGGGGGTAAGAGAAGAAAGAGAGGAGAAGGAAAAAAGAGAGAAAAGGATCAAGGGGGATAAAGCAAGAAGGGGAAAGACAGCTTAAAAAGCCAGAAATGGCCACCAAAAAAAAAAAAAAGGCAAATAAAGTGGCTCATAGATTTCATTTTGGTTTAAAATGTTATATTTTAAGTTTCTAGTGTTTGCATAGGTAACACATACCCATGGCACAAAATTCAAAAGGTACCAAAGGGTACTCAGTGAAAAATAAGTCACTTCTACATGCCTGAGCCATTAGGGGCGACTGCTGTTACTGGTTTCTTGTGATTCCTTCTAGAAATACTGCATGCATTTATAAACAAAATATTCATATTTTCCATGAATATTTATTTTTATTCTTCTACATAAATGGTGGCACACTAGTTACACTATTCTATACTTTGCTTTCTTTATTGAATGTGTTTTAGCAATCCTGTCTTATCGGGAGACACAGGGCTGCCTCTTCCTTTTTAGCCCTGGTATTCCATTTATTTAACCCGTCCCCCACTGATGGAATTTTAGGTTGTTTCCAATCTTTTGTTGTTACAGCTAAAGCTGCAATGAATAATCTTGTCCATTTGCAATTTCACGCTTGTGTATGTATCAGTGAGACAGTTTCCTAGAAATCAAATTGCTGGCTGAAAGGATATGGGAAATTTTGACAGATAGAGACAGATAGAGGTTGCACCAACTGAACACTCCCTCCAGTGAGGTGTGTGAACAGCTACTCCTCATACTTTTGTCAGTACATGGTACTATCAGTCTTCCTGATCTTCACTAGACTGATGAGGAAAAAACATATCTCAGAGTAGTTTTAATTGGCATCTCTCTTATTATAAGTAAAAAGGAACATCTGGTCATATATTGAGAACCATTTTTATTTCGTTTTCCATGAACTTTATGTTCATATCCTTTGTTTATTTTTCTGTTGGTTATTGATCCTTTTCTATTGATTTGAAGTCTTGATATACTCCAAAAGGCAAACTTTTGTTTTCCATGTGTATTTTTAATTTATTATTCATCTTTCTGCTTAGTTTATAGTGTTTTTTGGCCATGAAGAAAGTATAGATTTATATGAAGCAGACTTTATGGCCTTTCTTTTATGGCTTCTAGATTTTGTGACATACTTCAAAAGGCTTTTTTTCTCTCTCTCTCAATTCCATGAAAGATTTTTTGTTTGTTTGTTTTTGTTTTTAGAGATGTGGTCTCACTCTATCACCTAGGCTGTGGTGCAGTGGCACAATCATAGCTCACTGCAGCCTTGAAGTCCTGAGCTTGAACAATCCTCCTGTCTCAGCCTCCTGAGTAGCTAGGACTACAGGTGTGTGTCACCACACCTGGCTATTTTTATAATTTTGTAGATATGGGGTCTCACTTGTTGCCCAGGCTGGTCTTGAACTCCTGGCCTCAAACAATCCTCTGCCTTGGTCTCCCAAAGTGCTGGGATTACAGGCGTGAGCCACTGCACGTGGCCAAAAAGGCTTATTTAGTCCACTTTGATATCATAAGGATATTCTTCAAAGTTTTCTTGAAGTATCTTTAAATACTAGGTTTCAAAATATTGGGCAAATATAGACTATGCTTGTCACCTGATAAGAGGAAGTATTCTTGTTGCACCCACCCATGAATACACATACACAGAAAAAATGTAGATCTCTCTGGGTGGTGGAATAACCAATACCTCTTTTTCTCTTTGTATTTTTGTTTTCCAGGTTTTCTGCATTGATTATGTATTACTTTAGTACTCATAAAAATATTAATTAAATAAAAGTTTATTTTGACCTTTTTATCCTTCTTTTAAGGTATCCCTTGGTCCCTGGATCTCTCCTGATGCTAGCATTGTTGCCTGTTTTGCTTTGGAAACAGTCTGTCTGGCTCCCACCCTGAACAGCTGTGGCCCACTCAGAATGACTTCTTATTCAGAATGCTAATCATGCTAATCTTAGTCAGAATGCTAATCAATGAATCATTTTAGTCCTAGTCTTACCTTAGCTCTACCCTGTCTGACCACTCCTTACTGCTTGGCCTCAGTCCCTCCTCTGTCTCTGCTGTTCCTCCTTCCTCCTTGTGGACGTGCCTCAGGCCATTGCCCTGGCTGATCTCTGTACAGTAATAGGTACATTTAGGAGAGCTCACTGTGCGCTAAGTGATCTAAGTCTGCGTATATTGTCTCATTTAGTCCTCACCACAATTTTCTAAGGGAGCCATGATTATCAACTAGATTTTTCAGATGAGAAAATGGAGCATTAGAAGAGTTAAGTAACATGCCCAAGAGCACCCAGCTAGAAAAGGATAGAGCAGGGACTCTGTGATATTAACTATCACACTACACTAGTTGCTTTTCTCTCTGCCTTCCATGGGCCAGCTCATCCTTGTGTGGCTTTACTTACCTTTCTCTTCTTATACCGATGACTCCCAAGTTTATGTCCCTAACTCTGATCCCTCAAGATCTTGCGTTCTGGACAGCCTAGTGGACATTTCCACTTGGAAGTGCCACAGACACCTTAAATTCAGCATGCCTGTAGCTCCTGAGATTGTGGCCATCTGGAAAGATGGGGCTGTTATTTTTTGTAGTGCCTGGTAGAAAAGGCTGGGAAACGAGAGTGCGGGGACTTTAACTCAGGTACTCTATGAGGTTGGTGCTTTGCTTTAATTAAGTTAGATTCAATTCATCAGGCTACTACAGGCCTTGACCCCTGACCTCAAGGAATTTTTAATGATTCAGCTTGATTTGCATGTCCTTGTTCTTTTAAGGCCAATAAATCCTTTTGGAAGCCCAAAGTAATTTGCTTATCCTGATGGGAAGGCCCATCCATTTCCTAAAAGTGAACGGGGCTTCCTCTCAGGGAGTAATTAGCATTGAAAGTCTGGATCCGTTTAAATCCCCTGAGATTCTGTGGCTCAATCCATTGGATTTAGTAATTACAGAGAGCTCAAGGTAGGACATTAGATTTAAAAACAATTGTGTTCCAGTAAGAAGAAGAAACTTCAACTGGAAGAGGAATCTTCTGGCTGAAAGATTGGTTTTTATGCCTTTGCAATTAATAATCTCTGTAGGAAAAGCATTATCAATTCCAATTCTCCAGGGTAGTGTTTTTCTTTTAATTTTTCTATTAATTAAAAAAAATTATAAAAGTAGCACATGCTAATTGTAACTATGGCAAGATTGCCAGCCCCTTGAGATGACCACTGTTAACAGCCTGTACTGCCTCCACACCCTGCCATGAGCTCACACAAAGGGATACCAACTGGTATACTAATTACATATATAGGGTTGGGGTTGGGTTATTTATTTATTTTATAGTAACAGTAATGAAATCATATAATGCATATTACTCTGAAATTTGTTTTTCTCATTTAGCTCTATATCACAGATACCCCATCCACATCAGTTAATGTAGTTTTCATTCTTTTAAATAATATGTAATATAGCATGTTCCATGATTTGTCCAACCAATTTCCTCTTGATGGACATCCAAGTTGGTTTTGGTTTTCTACCTCTACAGGCAAGGCTGCAGAAGACATCCTTGTATGTATGTTTTTATATAATGAAGCATTTATTTCTTTGTTCTTTCTTTATTATTTTTTTTAGAGACACAGTCTCACTATATTGCCCAGGCTGGTCTCAAACTGCTGGCTTCAAGTGATCCTCCTGCCTCAGCCTCCTAAATTGCTGGGATTACAGGCATGAGACACCTCTCCCGGCTATTTATTTCTAAAGAGTCCTAAAAGTAAGATTGCTGAGCTCCAGTGTTGGTTAGTTTCTAAAACTATATTAATACATGAGCAGAGGAAGGGCAAAGGGAAGTCATGTACTTCTGTCTGTCAGGTACTACAGTAGGTACTTTCCATAAGTTGTTTAGTTTCATCTTGGTCTCCTGTCTTTAGTCCTGCCCCAGTCTCTCCTCTACATAACCACAGATGAACATGTCAGTCTTTGCTCAAAAGCCCTGCATAGTTCCCATTACCTTTAGGGTAAAGGCCAAAGCTACTAACATGGCCCACAAGGCCCTCCACAGTTTGGTCTCAGTCCACCTCTTCCCCCTCTCTCTTGCCCCTCTTCCTTTCTCTTTGCATCTCAGCACACCCAAACTATTTGCAATTACCTACCTTACCAGGCCATTTCAGCCCTCTAGGGCTTTGCTCTGCTTCCTCTCTGTTCTAATGTCCTTACCCACCTCTTCCCCATTTAGCACCCACTCAGTCTTTGGCTCTTCCAGAGCACCTTTTGCAGGTTGGTTTATGAATTTGTGAGGCTAGATCATATTGTAATGACTTACAACCCACAAATCTGGTGGCTTAACACAATTTTTTTGCTTGGTCAATCAAAGTCTGCTGCATGTCTGGATCATTTTCTTGGGCAGCTCCCCTCAAAGACCTGCCTGCCAGAGCTGATGGAGGCTCCCCCATCCCATGTTTGTACTGGCCAGAACACTTGGCTTCCTTGGTTGCCAAGACAGGAGAAGAGAAGATATCATAGTGTATTGGCCCAGAAGTGACCATATTAGTCTCATTCTCAGCCCAGTGGCCAGCCCAGTTACATGGTTTTGCCTGACTGCAAGGGGACAAAAGTGTCATCCTCTCATGAGGCCAGAAGGAAAGGAGGTTGGACATAGGTGAGTGCTAGAAGCCTCTACCACAGAGAAGATGCCACCACTCTCTATATGTCTATTGGAATTATTTGCATGGCATCAGAATCATGGTTTATGTGTGTCTCCTCCATTACAGTGGGTGCTTTTGAAGGGAAAGGGTTTTATTAAAATATCCTGTTAATATCTCCAGCGTCTGGCACAGGGTTTGGCATACAATAAATGGCCAAAAAACATTTGCTGAACAAATCCATTCACACAAATCAACAATCTACATTTTATAGATGGAGACACTAAAGTTCAGAGGGGTCAGTTAACTCACCTGTGATCCCACAGCTAGGAGGTACCAAAGCCAATTCACACCCAAGTTCATCAGATTCCAAAACCCATATTTTTAGGAAAGGTTCTAGAAGTATCTGAGATGTAAGTAGTTTGTTCATAGAGAATGAATTCAATCTTAGAGACACAGGAATCCTACCAGTCTCTTTAGCACACCAAGTCTGCAATCCAGGGTGCATCTGCATGTTCTGGGAACCAGTGTTGAAAACTTAAGCAGACTTTTATGACCCAACACCTGCAGGTATGGACTTTAAAACCAAGCAAAACAAAGAAAGAAAAAAATAGTTCCAGCCAAACCGAAGGGCATTCAGGTCACTATCAGAGCATCCCTCTGTCTTTGCTTCATATATTTGAATTTAAATAAAACTCCTACTTTTCATACAACTTGTGTGGCTACAGATGATGTAGAATATGAGGTTTGAAATCAAGTTTGAGCCCCAGCTGCCACATCCCAGGCTTATCACTGGACCTCTCTGAGCCTCCCTTTATCTTATAAAATAACACCGGCTATACGAATACCCACTTCCCTTAGATGTGAATTTACCCTAAACGTCTGTATCCCCATAATACTCTGAAATAAATAAATAAATAAGAATACCCACTTCCCTACAATTTGGGGTAGACCTCAAAGTGCTAACTTTGTGCCCCACTGAGCTCAAAATTCCAATAGATACTCAGATAAGTACCCTACCTTCCTCATGCTCCCGTAATTTATACTGTCTCTTAATCTTCTACAGCGCTCTTACACACACATTTCTTCTGTGTTGCTATTTTGTGTTTTTAAAAAGCCTTAAAAGACAGTGTACTGGAAGTGGAGTCATTTTACTCTCCAGAGACATTTTAAAATGAAAATTATTTGCTAAGAGTCCAATAACAACTCAGTTCCAAATAAATCTCATGCCTATTAAATCTGTTTTCCCTTACCCTGATTTATTTTTATCATAGCATTTACCAGTATCTGAGATTATATTATTTATCCATTTGCATGTGTGTTTATTGTCTATCTCTCCCACTAGTATAGAAGCTTTTTGAGAACAGGGACTTTGTTTTATTCACCACTGTATCCCAGTCCCTATAAAAGTGCCCAGTATATAATATGTCCTCAAAAAATATTTATGGAATGAATGAATGGACAGATGAATCTTTAATAACTGTAAGCCACTCAGGGAATTGCCTCTGACATGTGTGATGCAAGAGTTAATCTGATACTGCTGTTTCAATGAGATTTAAATGTGATGGACTTGTAACATTCAAGTCCTTTTGGTTTGGATATGGGACTAAAGAGTTCATCAATGAACAATAAAACAGAAGAAATCATTGGTTTCAAGCAAAGTAACATTTAGATTTTTAAATGCAGAAATAGGGTATAAATGGGAAGTGAGACTATTTAATTCTACATTATCAGTGCTTCTGGTGATGGCTGACTATTTAAAACATTTTAACACCTTCTATTTCAAAAATAGTAAAGTTTTCCCCCTGCATACCTACTGACCCCAGAGGTAACCTCTCTAAGAGTTCTGGAAGTTTTATACAATGTATTTTTGTGTAGTGGGTCACAGATTAACTCACTCCCTGCTCTTGGAGATACAAAGGGCAGCACCTTGGTTTTGCTCTAACTGGTAGGTTATCTTTTTTTCTCACAAGTCCTTCTTCACCGGGCAGCAGGGAAGCCTAACCCTGCTGGTTAATGGGAGCCCAGTATCTTCTGCTTTAGATAGTCTCCTTTCACTTTGACATAGATCCTTTCGAGGAAATGCTGGGTCCTTCAGCACTCTGTTCCTCTGCCTTCTCCTCTCCAAGATTGTGCCTTGGGGAAGTTATCTGGACACTTACTGGTACCTGTGATGGGAACTTCGGTCACACTTTATCCCTGTGGTAATGTGCCCTTAAAACCTGCAGCTAGTGGACACGAGGCCCGTGCTCCCTCAGCTTGCTCTGACTTGTGCCATCTGTGATTCCCCTGGGGCAGGCCTGGGGGCTCTCAGCAAGGTGGTCACTCTATTTCACTCCCCCATATCCTTTCCCTGGAGGCCTCCTTTGTAAGCTGGTCTGCCATCACTGCCAGACACCTTCTGTGCCCCTTCTCAGGGTTCAAAGGAGCTTGTGTACACTCCCACGCCACCTGGCAGCTGAGGAGTCCTTGGCCACTAAATCCAGGCTTTTTTCCTGCCTCATCACATCTCACAGAGGTGCCGGGCACTGTAGGGGCAGTATCTTCCTAGCCAGTGAAATGGAAGAGGAGCAAGAGCCCCTCTGCTTTTGACTTTCCCCCTCAACCTCACCCCTCCCATCTGGGATTTTGGCTTGGGAGGCAGGATTTCCACAACCTACGTGTCTGACCCTCTGCCAGCCCGCTAGGTTTCTCTTCTTCCCACTGCTCTTCGAGCCTGAGGGTTGGGCTTTTGTTTTACTTCTCCTTCCTGTCTGCTAGGGACTTCTCCTAGGGCGTATGTTGCTCTGTCCCAACTCTAGTGCTATGTCTTAGTGCAAGTGCAGGGAGAGAAATAAGTTTACTGATACAGGAACATAAATTGGGAAATACTTCAAAAATGACCTGCTGTTACAGGTGTCTATCTTTTATTTAGTTTAACAATCAAAGGTGAGATCGTACTATAGAAAGTGCTCTATTCTTCTGATTCCATTTACTATTTCTTGAAGATCTTTCTATATTCACACACACATATCTACCTTATTCCTTTTTAAAAGCTGCATAGTATTCCATAAAAAGTAATGGAACTTATTTAGTAAGTCTCCTACTGATGGACATTTAGGTCATTTCTAGTTGTTTTATATAAAAACAATACTGTAATAAACATTACTATTAATATATACAGTTTTGGGGTTTTTAAAGTGTATTTGTGTGAGTATATTCTTTGGCTATATCTCTAGCAATGGGATTGCTGGACCCAATTGGTATGTACATTTTAGATTGGCTAAAAGGGTTTAGCATTTTATCAGTCTGATCTACCAATATGAAGCCACTGGTTTCCCTGAAGATAATGGTTTTTATAATTACATTAGTGATTAACAGATCATAAGAATACATATGGAAGAAAGAGAGGAAGAAACAGAAAGGAAGGAGATGAGTCATTTGGCGAATATCAGCGCAAGGTGAGGGAGAGGTTCATGGGTGTTGGGAATCCTCTAGATTGTGTGGGAATTCTAGCTCTGCCATTTACTAGCTGTGTGACCTCAGTATTCCCACTTATATGGGCTGTTGTGAAGATAAATCAGATAATACCTGTAAAGTATTTAGTATTCTATAAACGCTTACTCTCAGTACTATTATTACATACCTAGTGCTACGCTACATGTACTGGGCACTGGTGGGAGTGTAAAAGGAATTACTAGACTTTCTTCCAGACTAGTTGGAAAAACTTAACAAGCCCATTAGAAACTATCAGGAAAGAACAAAGACCTTCAAAAGCCCTAAGTGCCACACAAATCCAGATCTACGTTGGAGATTATTTGTGTGGCTAATTTATGTGGATTATTTATGTGGATAATTTTAAAAAATCAGTTCCAACAAAATGACTTCTTCTTGGGAGCTTGATGCTTTAAAGAGCTCTCTTCAATTTCTCATGGCTTTCTTGAAAGCATCTCATAAGTCATATGATAGATTGATATGTCAACCTCATTTTTTAAAAGCTCAATTGCATGTTTGCCATGGTTTCTATAGAGTCAACATCCTGGAATTCTTTTAAAAACATTGTATATAGCTTAAGGGTAAAGTTGAGGTAGATTTGGTTCTTCCAGTGGGCTTCAAAGGGAAATTTTGTTTGTTTTTAGGATTTTTTATTTTGTAAACTGTCAGAATCCTGTGTGTGTCTCTGGTTGAGGATGTGGTGGTGCCCCCCCTGGGGCAATAGAGGACATGATGAAATAATGAAACTTAACTGTAGCACTATCCAACTAGGAGACAGAGGGACAGCTATGGCTCTTCCCCAAACTTGGCCTTGTTGCATCATGACACGTCACTAGCGGTGCTGTGGAAATGCGTCTTCATTCTCTCCTCTATTACTCATATTTTACAGTTTTAGGGTGAGTCAGACCTGGATTTGAGCCCTCATTCTGGCTCTTACTACCTGTATGACATTAGGCAACTGTCTTAAATCTATGCTTTTTCATTTTCCCCTGGAGACAAATGTCCACAAATGAGCATGTTAGCAAGCACTTCAGGAGATTCTGATGTGGAAGGAAGGTGTGAGGGACCTTTCAGGGAACTGAAATCCAGAGAGGTGAACTGTCTTGCCTAAGACCATACAACTAATCAGCGGCAAAGTCAAAATTGATCCAGAGTTTGCTGACTTCTCTAGTGATCCTCTAGTGTTGTCTCCTACCATAAAACAGCTGAAATGTTCTCAGAAAGACACCCCCTAGACAGACCCACCTGTTCACCTACAAGGCGCACCAGCTCATCTGCTGCTCCTTCCTGCCAGCTTTCACCAAAGCTATCCCCTTCTTCCTTAAGCGCTAGTAGAAACCTAGGAGTCATGCAGGTGCCTTCTCTCTCACCCCATATGTAATCTTCTGGAAATCCTGCCATTTTACCTTGTAAATAATTTTTTAGATCTATCTACTTCTCTCTGTCTCTGCTGCCACGACCCCACTCAGCGTTTCCATCATCTTCCACCTGGACCATAACTTTCTATCTGGTCTCAGAGTGAACTTTTCACAATGTCAATCTGCTCTTTCTTCACCTGGTTCAAAAACCTTCAGTGGCTCCCTGTGGCTGTTAGGTTGGAAGTATATACTGCATGGCATGGCCTCCAGCGTCCAACATGACCCTGCTCTTCAGTCTTACCTTGTACCAGCCTTTTCCCCTCTGTGCTCCTCCTTCCCGCTCCCTGATGTGTCAGCTCCTCCCTGCCACAGGGCCTTTGCACATGATACCCATTTGCCTGGAACACTCTTTTCTCTCTTCCTCCTCCTTTGCCCAGACAGCTCCTACTCACCCTTCAGTTCTTAGCTCAACACTCACTTTCTTAAGAAAACCTTTTTTAACTGTTTCTAGTTTGTCGGGTTCCTGTTACAAGCACTCCTAGGAACCCCCCTTGTTTCCCTGTATGTATGCTGATCACAGTCTGTGATTAATACACTCATTTGTGTAACTACTTGATTACTTTTGGTTTTTCCCATCATATTATATGTTCTACAAGAGCAGATGACAGGACTGATTTTGCTCACTACTGTTCCCCCAGCATCTAGAACAGTGCCTGGCACATATTAAGTCCTTAATAAAAATTTGTTTGGTGAACAGATGAAGCTTATGTCCAACTCTTCCTCAAATCTCCCTTGATCTATCTTGTCTGGTCCCAATCATCCAAGGCCCATCTTTCAGACATTTACACTTAGTTGAGCACGTGTTAATACATGTGTATCTCTTATGTTCTCTTTATCATAAGGAAACTTCTATATTCCATCTTGGCCATCTTCATTGATACTTTCTGAGTGTCTCAGATAGGAAATAGCAGGGGCCTCATGACTGTAAGAAAGGGAAGTACTTAGTAAATTACCCTTCCTTTCTCTCTTTTACTGAACTGCTGGGGAAATCCCTTTGATCATTAAAACCAGAGACAGGGTCAGGCGGGAGGTTTGCATCAAAGCTTAAACCCTAAATAACTAGGAAAAAAGGATGGAAATCTATAGCTGTTCATAGTCCATTAAATTCCTTTACCAAAAAAAAAAAAATTCCTTTACCTGTGAGAATCATAGGATTAGGGTGCTCTCTGAGAACTTTGGCTTGATCTTCTCACAGATTTCATACTATTATGAATCATAATTGCAAATTGCTTTAAGCTATAACCTATACCTAGATAAGATTTAAGATTGGTAGGTGGTTGGGTTGGTAGTGCAGTGCATATCACCAGGTGTGTGTTTAACAGGCCAAACAAACTATTGGACTGAGGCAGAGATGGTGTGGGGAGGCTCTGAGATCTTCCCTGGGGCAGCTGAGAGTGTTTCCAAGAACTGGAAAGTTGGCAGTGTGAAACTAGGGACTGTCCGAGATAAGGCTTGCAGTGCCTTTGCACTTAGTGCTTAGTAAATGCTAGCAATTCTTTTATTACTGTAGAGAGCAAGTGGGCACTTATGCTTTAGTTTGGGAGAGAATCAATGTGCATAGCTCTCCTTTTCTCCAAAGCATAGGTACAGTGGAATCTGGCTATATGTTTATTAAGATGATTCAGTGGTCTGTCACAACTTTAGAAAAGGGCACATTTCTTTTGAAATGCAATCCTAAGTAGATGCATGCTATAACATGCTCCCAGTGTTGGTGAAAAGGGAGGCTTTCTGAATATCTTGTGCTGCAAAACTGCTGAATTTCTGCCTGAGCTATGAGAATCTGTCGAGAAACATGTTCCCTGTTGTAACCTTTACTACACTTATACTCTTCCTTTATGGACCTTATTACAACATGTCTTTATTTGTTGTTTGTGTCTTTTTGTTTGTTTTCTTTTTGGTTGGTTTGTTTTTAGAAAACTGAAGTGTGTCTTTCCTACTAGACCCTAAGCTCCATGGGAGCAGTAATCTCTATCTTGATGGCTTCTGTATCTGTTGGCCCTAGAGCCATCTCTTGTACAGGGTAGGTACTCGGTAAGCTTTTATAAGTATCAGTTCACTTAGTCCTCACAGCAGCCTAGAAGGCAGTCATCATAATCATCTCCATTTTATAAGTGAGGAAGCTGAGCATAGAAAGGTTAAGTAATTTGCTAGGATTTGAACCTAATCAATTTGGATGGATTAATCATTATACTCTTCTGCCGCAAATGAATGTTTGTTAAAAGAATGAAGGCTCCATGGGACCAGACTTGGAATAGCTTTGGCTATGTGATGAATGAGTCACTCAGTCAGACATATTCAGGGTTTCAGTGAGCTGGAAAGTCCTGACTACAGTGTGTGCCTGAACTGGGGGGATGAAGTGAAGGGAGCTGGGGGACAGGGGAAGATGATGAGGGAAGCAGACCAGACAAGTCTGGTCAGAGTTACCTCAGGAGCCGAGGTAGTCTGGCCTGGTCTATTTCATACTACTCCTCTTTTTCTGGAGTTAGGGTCTAGGTTGTTTCTATTTCCCAAGGCAGAATGTCCTAAGTGGGAAGAGAACATATTTTCAAAGTTTCCTGAAGCCAAACATAGAGCTTGTGTGCTCTCCGACTGTGTGATCGGTTCTAACCTTCTCTGATACCATTGACTAGCTAGAGCAGGTGATGGGTTCAAGGAGGTTCAAGGTGGTTCATGCTAGACTATGACATGTTCTCTTTCTTAAATATGATTTTATTTTTTTAACTAGGTCTTTAAGATGGTTTTTTAAACTAGGTCTTTATAAATTATTCATGCTTATGGCATTTGAAAAAGAAACCAACCAGTACAGAAGAGTATAAGGTGAAAAGTAAAAAAGGCCTCATCTTCATTTATTTTTCCAGATATCTTTTTTATATCTATCAACCTATATATAGTCTAATCTTTTTTTTCACATAAACAGGAACATACTATATTATGTGTTCTGAATTTTTTTTTTATTTCTTAAAAAATAGATTTATTTGGGGGGACTTCTGGGTTGTGGTAGCTTGAACACATAATTTTGCTGTAGTCCAAAACCTCCATTAAGATTTATTTTTAAGACCAAAATTTATAAGGATGGAGCAAATAGGAGAGGAAGAAAAAGCTCTTAAAAATTTTGGAAGCAGAAAGGAAGTGGATGAATGGCAATGGATATAGGAGACCCAAGAAAGCTGAACCACAAACTGGCCATGGAGAAAGCTGAGAATCACCTGCTCTGATTCAAGATGCTCAAAGGCTCAGCAGTGGATAGCTATAAGTGTGTGTATCCAGGCAGTAAGAAGGGAGGACATGTGGGTAGCAGGGTTTCTGGACTGTGAATGCAAGGCACAGGTGAAGGCACGGACTCTGTACTGAAAATGGGAATTAATGAACATGTACATACTGAAGACTTTTACCCAGTTGGCTCCCCTAGTTCAGCAGTCAGGTCTTCACCCTCCAGGTAGAGGCTGGAAAAGTACACCCCAGAGAATCTGACCTGTGCAAGCAGAAAGACATAAAGATACAGACCCTGTATCACCTAGATCAGTCTACAGTGAAGGTGAAAATCAGTGGCCCCAGCCTCAAGCTTAAGGCTTCCAATCAACCCTTCCCCCACTTCTTCTAAACATGAGCAGAAAACCAGCTATGTGAGGACAGCATCTAACACAGGTAAGTCTGAAATAAACAGAAAAGCAACTTGTACAGGCAGAAGAAACCTGACATTAATATCCTCAGGGAAATATTTCTTCCATGAAAGAAAAACAGGATGCTATAAAAAAAGTAATGTTTGTAAAGGATTACTAGGGAGGATGAAAAAAAAAAGCAATGTTTGGAAACAAAGAGAACCCCTGGATATTGGAAATATATCAGAAGTGAAAAATTCAAAAGAGGAGTTGGATAAGGAAATTTCCAGAAAGTAGAGCAAAAGGAAAGAGTTGAAAATAGGGAAGCAAATAGAAGAAGAAAAGAGGATGAATCCAGGAGGTCCACAAATATAACAATAAAAGTCCCAGGAAGAAAGAGAGACCAGAGAACGTGAAGGAGAGAACATTTTTCAGAACTGATAGACATAGATTTTGAGATTAAAGGGTCCCAATGATTGCCTAGTTGATGGATGAAAAATGCCTTCAATGTAATTGTGAAATTTCACAATTAGGAATAAGGGCGATTCTACAAGCTCCCAGAGAGAAAAAACAGATCACACAAAAGGGATCAGCAGCTTCTCGACAGCATTACTGAAAGCTGGAAGACAATAGACAGGGCTTTAAAAAATGTGACGCACATTTATTTCCAACCTAGATTTCTATAGCAAGCCAAATGAGAAGGAAAAAAGATACTTTCAGGCATTCAGGCAGGCAAATCTAAAAAAAACAAAAATTTCAGTCCTCCTTCTCAGGAAGCTCCTAGAGGATACATTCCATATAGATGGGTGAATAAGCCAAGTCAGAGGAAGGCATGAAATACAAAAACCAGATCTATTGCTGTGGAGAAGGGAAGGGAATCTCCTGGAGAGTGGTGAAGGGAGATCCCAGGATGACAATTGTGTATCAAACATAGAGGGCAATCAGTACACATTGGAATGTCATGACTCAGGAGATTGGTTGAGCGCTGTCATTGCCAAGCCTTTGGCCATTGTACCAGTCTTTTTTAAAAATTGTGGTAAAAAACATATAACATAAAATTGAATATCCTAACCATTTTTAATTGTACTGTTCAGTAGTGCTAAGTATATTCGCATTGTTGTGAAACAGATCTCCAGAACTCTTTCATCTTGCAAAACTGATAGTCTATACCCATTAAACAACAAACTCCCCATTACCCCTCTTCTTCACTTGGTAACCACAATTCAATTCTACTTTCTGTTTCTATGAATTTGACTACATTAGATACCTCACATAAATGGATTCGGACAGTATATGTCTTTTGGTGACTGCCTTATTTCGCTTAGCATAAAATCCTCAAGGTTCATCCATTCTGGAGCATGTGACAGATTTTCTTCCATCTTAAGGCTGAATAATATTCCATGGTATGTTTATACCACATTTTGTTTATACATTCATCCACAAATGGACATTTAGGTTGCTTCCACCTCTTGGCTATTGTGAACACTCTTGCTATAAATATGGGCATGTAAATATCAGTTTGAGTCCTTGCTTTCAGTTACTTTGAATCTATACCCTAAAGTGGAATTGCTGGATCATATGATAGTCCTATTTTTAATTTTGTGAGAAACCACCATACTGTTTTCCATAGTGGTTGCACCATTTTCAATACCACAAACAGTGCACAGTGTTCTAATTTCTCCACATCTTTGCTAACACTTATTTTCTGTGTTTTTTTTTTTTAATAGTAGCCAGCATAGTGAGTGTAAAGTGATATCACATTGTGGTTTTGATTTGCACTCCTCTGCTGATTAGCCATTTGTGCACTCTACTGTTGGCCATTCGTGTATCATCTTTGGAAAATGTCTATTCAAGTTCTTTGACCATTTTTAAATTGGGTTATTTGATTTTTTTTGCTGAGTTGTAGGAGTTCTTTATGAGTTCTAGATATTAATCCATTATCAGATATATGATTTGCAAATATTTTCTCCCATTCTGTAGGTGCCTTTTCATTCTGTTGATTGTGTCCTTTGATGTATAAAACTTTTAAAACTTTTTAAAGTTTGAGATAGTCCCATTTGTCTAATTTTGCTTTTGTTACCTGTGCTTTTGGTGTTTAAGAAATCACTGCCAAATACAATATTATGAAGCTTTCCCCCATATTTTCTTCTAGGAGTTTTATTGTTCTGGGTCTTATGTTTAGTCTTTAATCCATTTTGAGTTAATTTTTGTAGATAGTGTAAGATAAGGGTCCAACTTCATTCTTTTGCATGTGGATATACTGTTTTCACAGCACTATTTGTTGAAAAGACTATTCATTTCCCATTGAGTAGTCTTGGCACCCTTGTTAAAGATCATTTGACCATCTATGTGAGAGTTTATTTCTGGGCTCTCTATTATATTCCATTAGTCTACATATCTGTCTTTATGTCACAGTATTTTGATTACTGTAGATTTGTAATATGTTTTAAAAGCAGGAAGTGTACATCTTGCAAATTTGTTCTTTTTTAAAATTGTTTTGTTTATTTGCAGTCCCTTGAGGTTCCATATGAATTTTAGGATGTGTTTTTCTATTTCTGCAAAAAATGCCATTGTGATTTTGATAGGATGCATTGAATCTGTAAATCACTTTGGGTAGTATGGATATTATACTAGTCTTTTTAACTGTGTAAAACTACTAGTGGATGAGTTTGATCAGAATGAACCAAACAAGTATAAAGCAAACAAGTAGAAGATAGGAGACCACTGGGAATTGATAGATTAACTGATGGGACTGACTAGTGGAACACTGCCGTTGGAAGGGCCACAGAATGGAGTGGAAGAATTAGTATAATAGGTATAAAGATTCCCAAGCTGATAAAAAACAAGGCAGCTATTAAATTGAGGAAAAACAAAACGAGAAAAAACAAGAAAGGAAGCATTATCACAGCACACTATAGTGCTCGGCTGTGATTAATATTTGCATGGACATATAATGTAAATACTGAATATTTAGTTAATCAAAAAATATAATGTATTACAAAACCATGAGAGAGAAAGCCCAGTCTTAGAAGAGCTAGACTTCCATTTACCCATAATAGGAAGTCAATAATGAATCAAAAGACAGCAGTTTGCTTTGTTTAGAGTTATGCTATCCGATATGATAGTCACTAGCCACCTGTGACTACTGAGCACTAGCAATGTGGCTGGTCCAAATTGAGATATGCCCTTAGTGTAAACTACTCACTGAATTTTGAAGACTTAGTAAAAAAAAAATACAACACCTCATTAAGCATTTTTATATTGATTACATGTTGCAATGATATATTTTTAATATATTGGATTACATAAAAGGTATTATTAAAGTTCATATTACTTGTTTCTTTTATTTTTTGAAAATGTGGCTACTAGAAAATTTAAAATTACACATGTGGCTTGCATTATACTTCTATATTTTGTATTTGCCAAAAAAAATCATTTAAATAAATAGAACCACGTGTTTCCCAGAAACAACAGTGCTGGTTTAGAATAGGTGATGTGTAAATGCCAGAAGATAGCACAGCAATGACAGTGAGATGGTATTATTTCTGGGGACTAGGGAAGGGTGGAATGGGGAATTATGGAGGTTTTTTTTTTAAGACTTTTAATACCATTTAACTTTTAAAATAAATTCATATATGGGTGTTAAATATAATTTAATTAAAATATATTTATGGACAGCTTTCTAATCTTTTGAAAGGAACTATATAATATTCTATGATATGAAGTTACCATAATTGCTATAATTAGTCCCTCTTTTTGATGGACACTTAAGCTGTTTCCAGATTTTTTTTCCTATTTCAAATATTGCTTTAATAAATATCTCTGAACATAGACCTTTGCCATATTAAATATCCAGAAGAAAAAGATCCAGAAGTGGGCTTTCTGGGGCAAAGGGTATATGCATTTAAAGATTTGATAGAGCTATCAAATTTCTCTTCTGAGAAATTACACTAGTTTACACTCCCACAAACAGTACCTGCTTCTCCACGCTTGAATCAATGTTGAATATTATCAGTGTTTTAGCTTCACTCTTTTGTTATTATTCATGAGTGGTGAGCATCTTGTGTATAATTTATTGTGTAGTGTCTTCTATATGTTCGTGTCCTTTGCTTGTTTTTCTTCTGGGTTGCTGTCTTTTTCTAAATGATTTATAAGAGTGTATAGATAATTTCTTGATGAATTGTGAGGGCTGTTGTATACATCAAAGATGTCTGTCCTTCTAAAGGAAGAGCAATCCAGAAGTGTCTGATGAGGGAGCAGGTGAGAATGTCTATGTTGGCCACATTTTGTATTTGGCAAAAAAAGTCATTTAAATAAACAGGACCACACATGTCTCCCAGAAATAAAAACAACCAACCAATCCTGCTAAAATCATGGCTAATTATTAGGGTGATAAAAAATTGTTTTGAGGGAGAAAGTAATTTTATGGCAAGAAACAAATTGATTTTTTAGTTTTTAGATCTGTGCTCTCTTTCCTGACCCCTTTGTTTAACTTCATCCTGGGTTTCTATAATTTGTCTTCAATCCCAACCTAGTAAAAGTACTGTATCATCCAGCTTGAATATTTACACACACACATATATTCCCATTTTCATTAAAAAAACTAAGAAATGGTTTTCCCTCTCCACATTATTCTTTCCCTTTACTCCCTCGCAGACTGTCTTCAGGAGCAGCAGCTGCTTTGAAGACAGGTTTTGGACAGTTGAAAATATGCATCCTCTCTTGAGGATGCATGCAGGTGTTAGTAGTTATTATTATTCTGCCAGGGGAAAGGGTCCTTTCTGATAAAGCAGTAGCTGGGGATAACTTACCTACATATCTTCTCTTACCCCCAAGTTAGTAGTAAAATACACCCATAAAAATGAAGAGGAAAAATGTGTGATAGGATGGAGGGATGTGTGATGAATATTTGTAAGGTCAACACAGAAAGGCAACAGCTAAGAACCTAAAAATAAGTCTCTCTCCATTCTTTACAGAAACACAGGCCAGAAAGCCCCATATAATGTCATGGAGTACCTATCTTTATCACTAGGGAGTCTTCCCCTCCACCACCCCAGACGGGGGTTGGGCATTCTCCTGCTCTTAAATGTCTCTCCGTGACCATCTTCAGAAAACCACTGGAGTGTCAAACCCTCCTGCAAGTCAGACGGTTCTTGCTTCACTTAGTTGAGATTATTTCTTCTTCCATGCTATTATGAATATGGAGAGAGACTCGATCACTATCCACAACCTAATAATCTTCCACCGGCTTCCTGTATCACTTCTATCCTCATTCTTCAAACTAAAAGAATACTCCTCTGTGATGCATTTTCCTCCCTCTACATCCTTGAATGATTCCAAAGCTCCTTTCTGACACCATAATTACTCTCCTTTAGTGTTGAAATTTGTGAACAGTCAATTATTTTAATATAACTGTTGGTAGAAGTTGAAAGTGATGGGGTTGTTCTGTTGCTGCTGAAAGACTTCATTTTTTTTTTTTTCTCTCTCTCTTGTTTCCAACCTCAAACCTCCAGCTCCAGTAACTACAACCTGTTTGCAGGGCTTACAATATAAATTCAACAATATTTATGAGTGCTGGCATTGTGCAAGAAGCTTTCTTCTTATGGAACCCTCCAAGATAGTATAATCCATTGTTAACGACAGCATTTTGTGAAGGTTATTCAATCCAGCCACCAGAATGTTAACGTGAAGTCAGACAGGGCTCATCCAGACATGTGGAGGAACCTCTAGCTCTAAACTCTGAAGACAACACAAAAGATCACTTGAGATTGAAGGAGCCTATACCATGGAATTTTAGCTCAATATAATTTACTACGTACTTAATACCCACATAATTATGTATAATACATTATTAATGATTTGCAGTAGGGGAATGATACCAACTTTCTATTCCTCTGGCCTAAGGCACTGGTGAATCAAGTTCTTATCCAAAGATGGTTATGAGAATTGCCTTCCCTTCCTTCTGGCTCAGACCTCGCCTCTCACATTGTTGTGTTTATGCTGCCCTGTTCTTGTGCCATGCTTGTCAGGGTGGGGGTGGCCAAGTTCTTGAATGAAGAATGTCCTTCTCATCCAGTTTTTGAGCTCTTTCAAAGTGTTCTTTAGAGTTTTTGATAACTGCATTGCTAAGGAGCCTTAGTGTCCCATCAAAGGAGCCTGCAGTAAGCCAATTGTCATCTGTCACTAAAAATGGCTTCTCCTCTTGTTGTTTACACTCTTGTTCTACTCTGCTCTCTTTTCCTCCAGCAATCTGACATTGTTTTGTCCATTCCTTGGCTGCAAAAATGCTTCCTGATTTTTTTTTCCTTTTTCTTAAGAATCAGTGTTGTCCCCCCTATTTACAGAACATACTTGATAGAGAAAATATGGAAAACACCAAAAAGCACAAGGGAAAAACTATTCTTAATTCAACTACCCAGAAGTCACCACTATTATTATTTTTATATCTCTATCTATCTCCATCTATCTACTATTTCTCTACCTAATCTTTCTAGGCATTTTAATTTATATTATAAAAGAGCTATCATACTGTACTTCCTGTCTTATACATTTTAAAATTTGGCAGTATGTTATATTTATCTTTCCATATTATCATATCAAGAATATATTCTACCCAGGAGTTTGAGGTTGTAGTGCGCTATGATTGCGCCACTGCACTGTAGCCCGGGCGACAGAGGAAGAACTTGTCTCAAAAGAAAAAAAAGGAATATATTCTACATTATTTTTATTAGCTTAATAGGTTTTATTAGCCCAATTTTATAAATGTAGATTAATTATTTTCATTTTTTCTGTCATATGTAATATTGCAATGAATTGCAAAGATATCTTTGCACTCATTTGACATTTTCTTCAGAATAAATTCCTAGAAGTGAAATTTAGGGTCAAAGGGCATGTACATTTTAAGACTTTGGATAAATATTGCCACATTGCCCTTTGTGAAGGTGGTACCAGATTGCTTTCCCACCAGCAGTGCATGAAAGTGTCCATTTCTCAGTATTGTGGCCGACATTGGGCACTTAACTTTTAAAAATCTTTGTCAATTTGATAGGTATAAAATGGTATCTCAGTGTTTAATATGCTATTTCTTTGCTTATGAGTCTAAATATATTTATATGTGTCTCATGGTCAGATATACTTTTTGGTGATTTGCTTCCTTAAGTTTTTGGTGCTTTGTCTATGTTGTTCATCTTTTTGTTAATTTCTTTGTGTTAATACAGAAACTCCACTAACTCACTGGCAACATGGCCGAGTGGTTACCAGCCAGGAGCCACACTGCTGGGGCCCAAACCCCATTCTACCTCTTACTAGCTATATGACCCTGGGTAAGTTACTTAGCCTTTCTATGCCTCAGTTTTCTCATCTGTAAAATGAAGAATTATGCCTACCTCAGAGGGTTGTCGTGAAGATTAAATAAGTTAACATATGCAAAGCATTTTAAACAGTATATATGTATAACTGCTAAATATGTCTGAGTTATTATATGTACTGAAGTTACCCTCTATATAGTAGGGATATTGATTCTTTGTCATATATGCTGCAAAAACTTTTCCTATTTTTCTCTATTTTTCATATGGCTTTTTGACCTGTAAAGCCAAATTTATTAATTTTTTTTCTTTATAGTTTCTGCCATGGTGTAATATATGTAAAGTCCTTTCTTATTCTTGTATTATGTAAATACCCTGTTTTCATTCAGGATTTTGTTTGCTTTTTCATTTAAAAAAGTTTGACTATTCATTCATCCCTGCAAGGTCTGAGACAGAGTCTCACTCTGTCACTCCAGCTAGAGTACAGTGGTGCCATCATAGCTCACTGCAACCTCAAACTCCTGGGCTCAAGCGATCCTCCTGCCTCAGCCTCCCGAGTAGGTGGGACTGCAGGCCTGCGCCACCACAACGGGCTAATTTTTTCTATTTTTAGTAGAGCTGGGGTCCTACTCTTGCTCGGGCTAGTCTCGAATTCCTGATCTTGAGTGATCCTCCTGCCTTGGCCTCCCAGAGTGCTAGGATTACAGGTGTGAGCCACCGCACCCAGCCTAAAAAAAAAAATTTGACTATTCAATTGACATGGAATTAATTTTGGTAAATTGAGTGAAGTTAAGATATCCATATTAAAATTCCATACTATTTTTTAAAAAGAAATCCCAATCCTATTTATTGAATAATCCTCATCTTCCTATTTATTTAAAATGCCACCTTTATTATATGGCTAGTGTTTATGCATATTTGTCAGTGTCTGGACTTTCTATTCCATTTCACTGAGCTCACTATATCTCCTAATATCAGCACCACATCATTTAAATTATTGAAGCTTTAAAATACATCTTACTGTTTGGCAGTGAAGATGCTTCCTTTGTTATTACTCTTTTTCATTATTTTCTCAGCTATAACATCTCATTAACTTTGGAATAATTTTTTCAAATTTCAGAAAATATTTTTAAAATTTTAGTTGGATTTGCATTAAATGTACAAACTATTATGGAATGAATTGACATTTTACAATGCTGACTTTTCTCATTCAGTAAGTTAATTTATGTCCATTTCTCAGATATTTTACATATTTCAGTAAAATTTGGAGTTTTTTTCATACCCAGGCTGATCTTTTTTTAAAAATTGTGGTAAAAACATAAAAAATTTTGATTTTTAACAAAATATGCAGGTCCTATATATTTCCTTTTAGATTAATTCCTATGTATTTTATGTTTTGTTGTGCTTTGGGAACAGAATATTTTTCGATTATATGTAAAATTTGCTGTTATTAAAATTTGCATTATAATGAAAGAAAAATTTGCATTAAAATGAAAGTAAGTCTTTTGTATATTTTGTAACTGTTTGCCTTACTAAACTGTCCTATTTGTAATAATGGATGTTACCTGATGTGAGTTTTACTAGTAATCATATCATTCAAATGTTTTTGAGGCCTCTTTTGTGACATTTATACTTTTTTTTCTTGTCTCATTACTTCTCAAACATCTAGAATGTTAAATACTTGCAGTGATTCGGAACATTCTTGTCTCACTTCGTTTTTTACTGGGAATATTGGCTGTTGATTGGAGGCAACTATTCCATGTTAGGTGTTATAATTAAGAGCAGATTTTTCACTGAACAAAATCACGAAGGCTTTGTCACTTCCCGTGTAAAATCATTCCACATCCCTTGTGGATGTAATTGATCAAGGGTGGAACTGTTTACTGTTTTGTGTCCAGCGTGACTTAATCTGTATGATCTGATGTAATTCTCCTAACAACCCTATGAAGTAGATATTGTTATCCCTATTTTCAGAGGAAGAAACCAAAATTCAGGAGAATATACAAATTGCTTAATCCCCAGTAACTCAGCCACATGACAGCAGTGACATTGGAGCTAATTTTACTCGATTCCCCCCTCCCCGATGTTTTAGAAACTGATAGAAATAGTGGGAGTTGCAAATTTCATTGCTCTGTGAAATCCAAGAGGAATATGAAGAAATACATAGTTTTAACTCAGTAGCTCTCAAATTTTAATGTTCATAAGAATCACCTGCAGTGCCTTTAAAAATACAGATTGGCCAGGCACAGCAGCTCATGCCTGTAATCCCAGCACTTTGTGAGGCTGAGGCAGGAGGATTGTTTAAGGTCAGGAGTTCGAGACCAACATAGGCAACATAGCAAGATCCCATCTCTACAAATAACAAAATAAAACAAAAATAAAAATACAGATTCTTGAGCCCTACTTTCAGAAATTCCAATTCATAGGGATTGGGGTGGGGCCCAGAGATTTGTAGTTTTGAAAGAAGCAGTCCACAAATCACCCTTTAAGAAACAACAGTTTAATTGTGTAACTAGGGCTGTTACTCCAGTCAACCATATCTAATAACTATTTGGGATATAGAAATTCTGCCCAGAGCTAACATAAAAAGGCACTCCTGTTAGTTGTTCTAAGGTACTATTCTTATACAGTATAATACTTGTAGATTAATCACCAGGCCTATTTAGTTTGTTTAAATTGAGGAAGAAGAAACTCTGGATGAGTTAGAAAAGCAAATCTTTTATTGAATAAGATTTTGCTGACAGCATCTGTGATGTTGAGTAAATTTTTTAATCTTTTGCAAGACCCTGCATTTTATTCAAAAGTAATTAAGGAGTTTCTCCAAGTTTTTTTCTTTGTCTATTACTGCTTCAACTAAGTCCTTATGTGGAATTCTCTCTTTTCCACATGGTGTAAGTGAATGAATTTGAGTGCTTTTAAAAGAAATTAAGTATTTTTTATTATCAGATTATATTATAAAGTGTATAAATCACTACATCTTCAGTTTAATCAGGAAGAAATGTTTTGCATTTACATCTAGGATGCATTTATGATAGTGACATTAAGCAGACATGGACTGAGTACATGTGAAAATGATTGACCACTTGATTTTAACTAATTACTTGGTCTTACCTGTGCTATTTTGGACTATGATTTTCCTATTAGAGAACTGATATTTACATACATATTAGGTCAGGTTTATCTTCCCTATACATGTCCCATATTTTCAAACATTAAATAAAAGTGCTCACAATTTCTAAGATTATGGGTGGGTACAGATTTTATTATAGTTCTTGTAAAGTAGCCCCAAGGAGATGCTGACAGCAAAAATTTTTCACCCTGGTGGGGCCTCATGGAAGGATTTTTTCATATACTTCAAAGGACATCTTAAAAATTTTTTTTTAAATCTCCAAATACGGTGTATCTTAATTCATACAAGCTGGAAAGCAGGCTGTAAAGGAGGCTGCGAAATCAACCCCTGGCTTAGCTCCCAGTTGTAAAGGGGCTGGAACAACTGAGACTGAGCTCTTTAGGAAACCCTTGGATACTGAAGAGTTGATTCAGATGCCATAACAGGTGCCTAGATGGTGCAATTCCAGTTTCCCAAATAGCCCTCAGATCTAGCGCCTTGATAGACCTAAAATTCACCCTTAGAGATAACCTTCCCTCATGACGTTGCCCTCTTTTCACAATTCCCTGGGGAGATGGTTTAATTAGTCTCTGATTCCTGGATTTATCAGAATGATTTCTGCTCTGATGAGACCAATAAGGAGAAAGGTCATGAAAGATGAAGAGCTGAAGAGGGGAAAGAGCCCAGAAAACGTATGAGAAGACCATGCTGGTCTTGACAGATTTCTCCCAGCCAGACTCTGGGGAGTTGCTGTCTCCTCTGCTCACCTCCCTTGACTCTGCTATTCTGTGTCCCTTGAAACAGATGGTCATTTATGAGAGGTTATCTGAATACCTAGAATAAATTTTTATGGGTCGATTAAGCTTCTGATTCCTATCTGGGCAGGTGCAGGTTCTGGTTTCCACCTGGGTCACTTAGAAACTTTGAGGAACAACATTCTTTGTAGGAGAGTGGGTGTGCTCACGATGATAATGGTGCTGGTGATGATGATGATGATGAAGTTTCTTGAATCACACTCCGTTTGATACAGTAAAACCTGGAACACTCCACACACGATAACATGTCATCGAATATAATATAATTGCCAATTGGCTCCCACCCTCATTTCAACCCTACTTCTTGGGGATGTGGGCTCATTATAGTATTTGTCTTTTGGGGAGGGGCTAGGAAGTGACTTCCTTCGATCATTTGATGCTTGGTCAGTTCATTTATAAGTCAATTGCCTAAACATCTAATAAATACAAATGTTTTTAAATTTTAAAATATTATTTTCTGGTAACCTTTCAGTATCATAATTCTGTACTTTCCAGCATTAAAATTTTGGACCCCACTTATCCTGCATGGCATAGTTTAATTTACTTTAAAAAATTGTAACCTGATGTTTCCCTTAGAATTTAGACCCTCCCCTGCTATCTTCCTTCCTTTCTTTTCTTGTTTTCATTCACTAAACCCTCATTTCACCCCAGGCATTGTGAGAGGCACTGTCCTTAAGGAACTCCTAGTTGGTGTGGGGAAATTGGGGGTGTCTAGCTAGTTTGTTAGGGTTGGATAGCACAGAGGGATGTTGAGGCAAACAGAAGGTGACCTAACACCAAAAATTCTCCCTTCCCTCTCAAGAATATAACATTGACCTTTAACTTTCCATTTTCACTTAATTCCATTTCTCAAGGAGTACCCTAGACTCTATATCAATTACTTCACTTTTCCCCTTCTCTGCCACCAAAAAGCATTCGTGAATCACTTGAGTGGTTTGCTAACGTCTCAAGCTTCCGTCTCATCTCCTTAGCCACTTCCCCAGATGCTTTAAGGTCTTTGACTAAGAACTCCTCCTCCTGCTCTCTTCCTGGGGAGCCTTAGCAACCATGTAGCAGATGCTTCTAATGTACCATTCTCTTGAAGACCTCTTCAGTTCTAACGCTCTTCACCTCCTTTCCATCGCAGCCTCTCACACCAACAGCCCTACCTTGGACTTTGCCATGTGGCAGGGCTGCTTCACCTTGGGGACACCCCACCCTGATCTCGGCTCTGTCATTCCCTTTTTCATTGCATCAGCTCTTGGATCATGTTGGGTTCTCCAGTTCCTTCCACTTGCCTGGCTTTCCAGTGGATTAGTTCTCTTTTGATTTCATTTTCTTTCCTGGGCAACATAGACCTTATTGTGTATCTATCTGTTGTGTGTATGTCTACGTGTGTGTGTTGGGGGAGAATGTATGCTATATGTAATTTGTTTCAGATTACCTATTTTTATTGATATGGAATTTACATACAGTAAAATGCACAAGTCTTAGATGTACAGCCTGAAGAATTTTTACATATTTATCACCTATGTAACCACCACCCAGATCAAGATACAGAACATTTCTATTACCCCATACAACTCTGTCTGATTTCTTTCCAGTCAATAACTGCCCTCCAGATGTAAACACCATCATAATTTCTAATAGCAGAGATCAGATTTTGCCAATTCTTGAGCTTCCTATGAATGAAGAATCTCTACTTCATAGAAATCAAGGCTTAAATAAATTATATGTTCATCATATGATGGCAACTGGAGTTTTAACTGTGTTCCATTAGCTACATGTGCATGTGTTGTGCATGCACACATACACGGCTGTTATAATAAAGGGGAAGAAAATCCCTTTTCCCATATGTTACTGAGATCTTTGTCTTTTCCTCTGTTGTTTGTCCCTGGAGATTCACCTCTACCACTCTTGACATCATGTGTCATTTAGCTCAATATCTCGATACTCACATTCTCCTGCTCTGCCCCCACCCTGCTACATATGCAGCTCCAGAAAGGGGAAATAGTCCTTGTGTGTCTTTCTCCTACACTACCCTTACTCATAGAGTAATGCAACTGGGCCCATGCGAAGACATCTATGTAAACAGTGCCACATAGCTGTAGGGCAAGCATGCTATACCTTGGTTGAGCAGACAAGGAATCATAGTTTGCTGCAATTTTTACTGTGCATACTCCTTTAAGCCCTCAAATATAAAAGTGTACAAGATATTATTGGTCCAGTTTGTCCACACCTATATTGTATGAAATATAGAAACAATGTCAGGATCCAAAGGAGGAGTCAACCACATTTGTTGTTTGTCTCAATGTCTTTGTAGTTTCCAGATGACTTCTTTGTGTGTTCCCATAAATCCATCCTGGGCTCTCTTTGCTTCTCCCCCAACTCAGGGAGAGCTCTGGGGAATTCCATCACTATCTGCTGTGACTTCAGCCACCGCATCTCTATGGGTGTGACTACCACATGTATTCATCCCACACTAACCTTGGAGGGAGCCCTTGACCCTTTCTGGATAGCTCCACTTGCATGTCCCACAGGCAAGTCAACAGGTCCCAGACTGGACTCAGACCCTCTTCTCCTCCAAATCTGCTTACCCTCCTAGTCTTTGTACTGATGAGGTGAAGTCTCCCCTCACCCTCACCAGCGACTTCAGCCTCATCAAATTCTCCTTGATATGTTCCTTTCTCTCCACTTGCATGGTCACTGCCCTAGTTCAGACCCTATCACAGCCTACCAGGTCTTGCTTCAAATCCTCCCTGTGCATTCCCCTTCATCTGTTCTGTTCCTACTGCTGGGGGAGAGTGAGGAGGTGGAGGCGGCAAGTGTGATCTTTCTGACACAAGATCTGATCATGTCATTCTCTGATTCAAAATACTTCACTGGGGTGTGTGGGGGAGATGTTGGTCACAGGATGCAAAATTCCAGTTAGGGGGAATAAGTTCAGTGTGGTACAATGTGGTAACTATAGTCAATAACAACATATTGTTTTCTTGAAAATTGTAAAGAGAGTAGATTTTGTGTTCTCACCACAAAAAATGATAAGTATGTGAGATAATGCATATGTTAATTAGCTCAAAATACCCATTCCACAGTGCATACGTGTTTCAAAACATCATGTTGTACATGATATATACAATTTTTATTTGTCAATTAAAACAAAATTAATTAATTAAACAAAACAAAACAAAAATCCCAAATTGCTTCAGTGGCTCCCCATCTCAACCTCTTAATCTGGCCCTGCCTACTTGACCAGACTTATCACCTTGCCACTCTCTCTTCAAACTTTGAGCATCAGTAAAGCTGAACTATCAGACATTCCTATGTCTGATACGAATATGCCATAGGCGCCATTTACTTTTCCTGAAAATGCCCTCTTCCTAACTCTTCCTGTCCACCTGGGGAGAGTGGAGCAGCCTCAATGCTACTTCCTTTGTGAAGCCTTCCTTGACTCCCTCTCCCTTAAGCAGAGGGTCCTCCGTCCTACAGACACAAAGCATGAATTCTGCAAACAGCGTGAGCGATCTTGAAAGCAGCTCCAGGGAGGCAAGTGTCTCCTGTACTGTAATTGTCTGCACTCTCTATCTCCCACTCATCTCTAAGTTCCCAGGAGACAGAGCTCTGCACAGAGGAGACGCTCAGTATCCATTTGTTAAATGAATGAATGAATGAATGAAGAAAGAATGTAGCATCGCGCTGGGTACTTTGCAAAAGTGGGATACCATTTCTACCCTCTTTAGACTGGGGAAAGAATAATGAAGGCTGGAAGGTAAAAGACCCAAGCAATAAACAGCTATTCTTTGGGAAATAATTGCCTTCAGTGAGTGTGTGGTGGGGTAAGACTCCTGGAAACCACCTTCCCTTTCTGATTAGTCAGAGGAACCGTGACCACCAAGCTGGGGCTTCAGGAACTGGGGTGAGGAAGCCCGTTCATAGGGTGAGGAAGGATTTTCCAGGAATTTGGGTGTGTTTTTGGAAGAGGCTCTTGTGGGCGAGTAGAACATTGCTAGGAAGGCAATTACAGCAGATTTGCCCCACACAGCGGCAAGATCAAGAGGAGAGGAGTGAGATAAGCGGTGAGATGGTGAGATAATTCGGGGCTCACTGATCAAGAAGCAGAGCACACATTGCTCGAGCCAAGCTCCTTTCAAGTTTGCTCAGATATTCCCCCTTGGGGATTACATCTAATTCATCTGTCATATCTTAAGGGCTAACCTATTGTAATTGCCAACTAACTGATTTCTGTCCTTTCCCCAGGGCCACTGAGGACAGAAATTAAGTCAGGAAGGAATGTAGATTACAGTATTTGAGACAATGTTGGGAGAGGTCATTTGATGTCATCTCTAAGGTTTTCATTGTTCTCTTCTGGGATGGAGGCAGGTTAATGTGTAAATGCAGACACATGTTCAAACATATGTGTGCTCAGCTTACACAAAGCTTCAAAGTTTGCAAACTTTCTCATGGTAGCTCCCTATAATAGAAGAAGCATTTTTGTGGTTTCATGCCTTACATTTAAGTCTTTTATCCATCTTGAATTAATTTTTGTATATGGCAATAGATAGGGGTCCTGTTTCATTCTTCTGCATGTGGCTATCCAGTTTTCCCAGCACCATTTGTTGAATAGGGCTTCCTTTTCCCAGTGTACATTGTTGTCTACTTTGTCAAATATCCGTTGGTTATAGGTAGATGGTTTTATTTCTGGGTTCTCTATTCTGTTCCATTGGTCTATGTCTCTACTTTTATACCAGTACCATGCTGTTTGGGTTACCATAGCCTTGTAGTATAGTTTGAAGTCTGATAAGGTGATGCCTCCAGATTTGTTCTTTTTGCTTAAGATTGCTTTGGCTATTTGGGCTCTTTTTTGGTTTCAAATGAAGCATAGAATTATTTTTTCTAGATCTGTAAAATATGATGTTGGTATTTTGATGGGGATTGCATTGAATCTGTAAATCACTTTGGGCAGTGTGGACATTTTAACCTTGTTGATTCTACTAGTCCATGAGCATAAGATGTTTTTCCATTTGTTTGTGTCATTTCTTTTACCAGTGTTTTGTAGTTCTCCTTGTAGAGATCTTTCTCCTCCTTGGTTAAGTATATTCCTAGGTATTTTATTTTCTTCATAGCTATTGTGAATGGTATTGAGTCTTTGATTTGACTCTCAGCTTGACTGCTATTAGTATATAGAAATACTACTGATTTGTGTACATTGATTTTGTAACCTGAGACCTTGCTGAATTTATTTATCAATTCTAGGAGTCTTTTGGTAGAGTCTTTAGGATTTTCTAGATACAAGATCATATTATCAGTGAAAAGGGATAGTTTGACCTCCTCTTTTGTGACTTGGATATGCTTTATTTATTTCTTTGCCTGATTGTTCTGGTTAGGACTTCCAGTACCATGTTGAATAGAAGTGGGACAGTGGGCACCCTTGTCTTGTTCCAGTTCTTAGAGGGAATGCTTTCAACTTTTTCCCATTCATTGTGATGTTGGCTGTGGGTTTGTCATATATGGCTTTTATTATTTTGAAGTATGTTCCTTCTATGCCTAGTTTGTTAAGGGTTGTTATCATGAAAGTGTGCTGGATTTTGTCAAATGCTTTTTCTGAATCTATTGAGATGATCATATGGTCTTTGTTTTTGCTTCTGTTTCTGTAGTGAATCACACTTTTTGATTTGCATGTGTTGAACCATCTTTGCATCCCTGAGATGAAACCCAGTTGATCATGGTGAATTATCTTTTGGATGTGCTGTTGAATTCAGTTTGCTACTTCTAGACATTGGCCTAGGCAAATAATTTATGACTAAGATCTCAAAGGCAAATATAGCAACAACAAAAATAAATAAATAAATGGGACTTGATTAAATTAAAAAGCTTCTTGCTGGGCATGGTGGCTCATGCCTGTAATCCTAGCACTTTGGGAGGCTGAGGTGGGAAGATCGCTTGAGGCCAGGAGTTCAAGACCAGCCTGAGCAAGAGCAAGAACCCATCTTTACAAAAAACCTGAAAAATTAGCTGGGTGTGGTGGCATGTGCCTGTAGTCCCAGCTACTCAGGAGGCTGAAGCTGGAGAATTGCTTGAGCCCAGGAGTTTGAGGTTGCAGTGAGCTATGATTATGCTACTGCACTCTAGCCTGGGCAATCAACAGAGTAAATAGACAACTTACAGAATGGGAGAAAATATTTGCAAACTATACATCTGATAAAAGGCTAATATCCAGAATCTACAAAGAACTCAAACAAATCAGCAAGAAAAAACAAACAACCCCATTAAAAAGTGGGCAAAAAACATAAACAGAGGTTTTTCAAAAGAAGATAGACAAATGGCCAAAAAACATATGAAAAAATGCTCAACATCACTAATAATCAGGGAAATGCAAATTCAAACCACAAGATACCATCTTATCCCTGTCAGAATGACCATTAGTAAAAAGTCAAAAAACAATAGATGCTGGCATGGATGCAGAGAGAAAGGAAGGCTCTCATATTTTTGGCGGGACTGCAAATTAGTACAACCTCTATGGAAAACAGAAATAAATATAGACCCCATTGTTGGGTTGAATGCTATCTTAACTTTGGGTAGTTATTCCCACTCCTAGTATCTACCCAAAGGAAAAGAAGTCATTTTATCAAAAAGACACCTGCACTAGAATGTTTATCACAGCACAATTCACAATTGCAAAGATGTGGAGTCAAACTAAGTGCCCATCAATTCAAGAGTAGATTAAGAAAATGTGGTATATATATACCATGGAGTACTACTCAGCAACAAAAAGGGCTGAAATAATTTTTGCAGCAACTTGGATGGAACTGGAAAATATTATACTGAGCAAAGTATCTCAGGAATGGAAAAACAAACACCACATGTACTCTCTAATAATTGGGAGCTAACCGATAGGCACACATGGGCACAAAGAGATGTAAAAGTCATTGGAAATCAAGAAGGGGAAAGGGGTAAAAACTTACCTATTGAGTACACTATCTGGGTGATGGTCACACTAAAAGCCCTGACTTAAGCATTATAAAAGCTATCCATGTAACAAAAACATTTGTACTCCCTTAATACTTTGAAATTAAAAAAAGAAGAAATAGGGATTAGAGAGGCTTAAAGATTTGCCTTTGATCACAAAGTAACTTTGGACAAGTTACTTAGACTTTCTGAGCCTCGGTTTTGTCACCTCTAAAATGGGGATGATATGGTACTGGATATTATTGTTCTCTCCCCAAATTCTATTCTGCTTGTCCTCCACCATGTAGCAGCTACCTTTTATAAAAACAGAGTAGTTCTCAAGTCGTGATATTTACCCCCCAAAGGTATCTGAAAATGTGTGGGGACATTTCTTGATGGTCACAATGACTGGTGGGGGACACTCCTGACATTTAGTGGGATAGATCCACACTTGTTCCTGGACCAAGTCCTGATGGGTCTAAGTCAATCAGGATAACCCTTCCCCTTTGCCATGGTGGGGGATGGATGTATTCTTTACCTCTTAACGTGGAAAACTGTGAAGGAGCCATAGGAACAGTCATAAAGAAACATTAACACGTGGTATATCATTGGTGGTAGAAGAAGTCTGGCCCTTAATCATACCCTGCTTTGTATTGTTTCCTCCTGTTTCTGATAGGTTCATCTTATCCACTCCAACTGGACTAGAAGCTCTTTGAGAGAGAGACCACATCTTGAAATTCTCTTTTTTCCTCCCATAGCATCAAGTCCAATGCTTTGTGCATAAAATCTCAATAAATTACTGCTGAGTTGAATTAAATAGGTTTGGAGGTTAGGATCTTCCCAGAAGTGTTGGTTTAGAAGAAAATTTCTGTAGTTTCTACAGGCACTGCTGGACTGAGCAACCAAGATACAGTTGGGTTGGATCAGTAATTTCTTGGAATCTCAGGGTTCAAAGGGCTTTTAAAGGTTCTGGGACATCCCACCTGCCCACCTGTGCAGCAGTTCTGGTACCATATTTTTAAAGGGTCATAGTGATTTTCAACCAGGGACAGCAAACCTCCCCACTTACCCACAGATTTTTGAAAATGTGGTTGGGGGAGCATTTTGGGTTGCCACATGAGTAGTGGGGACTGATGGCACTTAGTGGGCTGGGGCCTTGCAGTTTAAATGATCTCAAAGCACAGGAAATTCCTTCACAATGAAGAATTTTCCTGTTACAAGTGCCCATAGCAGTCCCTTTGACAAACACAGGAAAACTGGAGCTCATTCATGGAAGAGTGACCAAGTGATAGTCACCAGTAGTTTTTATATGAGACATATTTCAATTCAATATAGAGAGGTACTGTATTCTTCTTGAAGCCTTATTTTCCCCCATAAATATTAACAGTTAACAGAAAATTTCTATACATATGTCTGAACATATGTTTGTATGTTTTAAAATTTTTAAACAAAAAAGATTATATTGTCTAATGTTCTGCAACTTGCTTTTTCACTTTATAATATTCCTTTGATATATTTATAAATCATCAGGTGTGATGATGATGACAAAAATAATAATTGCTAATATTTATTCAGTGCCAACTACAAACCAGGCATTGCCTAATTGCTTTCTATATAATAACTCATTCAATCCTTACAACAATCCTTTGAGATTTGTTCCGTTGTTAGCGTCTGGGGCAGACTGACCCAAGGGTTCCCCCCAAAATGGTATCCACCTCTTGGGGTTCACATCCTTATATAATCCTCTCCCCTTGAGTGTGGGTAGGACCTGTGACTTTCTTCTAACTAATGGAATGGGCAAAGGTGATGAGCGTCACTTCCATGATTATACAAGTCGTTATACAAGTCTCCATCTTGCTAGCTGACTAGCTTTAGAGACTATGCCGACTCAATGAAGTAAATGACTATGTTGCTTGGAACTGAAGGTGCCTTGTAGAAGCTAAGGACAACCTCTAGGGGCTGAGGGTGGCCTCTAGCTGACAACCAGCAAGAAGCTGGGTCCCTCAGTCCTGCAGACACAAGGAAACAAATTCTGCAAACAATTTGAGTGAGCTTGAAAGCAGTCTTCCTCCAGATGAGAACATATCCCAGCTGACACCTTGATTACAGCCATGTGGAACCCTGAGCAGAGGCCCAGCTAAGTCATGCCTGTACTCCTGACTCACAGAAACAGTGAGATAATAAATATGTATCACTTTAAGCCTCTAAGTTTGTGGTAATTTGTCATACAGCATAGGAAACTAATTCAACCCCATTTTACAGATGAACAAACAGAGGCAGAGAGAAACTTAACAACTTGGCTGAGATCATGCAGTGGCAAAGCTGGCATATGAACCCTGGCTTCAGAGTTCATAGTCTTAGTCTCTCTGCTTGTCTGTCCCTACACAGACCTACCTCATTCTTTCAAACAGCTGGAAGGTCTCACATCATATGCATATACAGTCGGCCCTCTGTAGCTGTGGGTTCTGCATCTGTGAATTTAACCAACCACAGATCAAAAATACTCAGAAAAAAAAAGGATGGTTGTGTCTGTACTGAACATGCACAGACCTTTTCTTCTTATCATTATTCCCTAAACCGTACAGTATAACAACTATTTACATAGCGTTTACATTGTATTAGGTATTATGAGTAATCTAGAGATGATTTAAAGTATATGGGAGGATGTGCATAGGTAATATGCAAATACTACATAATTTTATATAATGAACTTGATCATTCTAGGATTTGGGGTCCTGGAACCAAGCTCCCATGGATATCGAGGGATGACTTACTATAATTTATTTATTCATATTTCTACCGATAGACATTTAGACTATTTCCTGTTTGTTTCTTCATGTATCTATGTATTTGTGTACTTCATTTACTGTGTATTTATATATTATGTGTTTATGTTGCCCACTTGTATGAATATATCTTTCGAATAATTTTTAGCAGTAGAATTGCTGGACTAAAAGTTATTTGCATTTAACATTTTGATAGAATGGTCAGTTTTTCTCCAAAGAAGTCACACCAATAGGAAGGAACTTTCTGCCATAACTGCCCAAAAATGGAATGGAGGAGATTTTGGGAGTAAAGACGGCAGATCAAACACACCTTTTTAGTTCTTTCTCCCTCCCCAAACCACTAAAACTAAAATAAAGATTGTTTTTAAAGGGCCCAAATCCGCAAGGGTAGGAGAACGAGAGAGGAGGCCAATTGTGAAGGTAGAAAGCAGACGGACGTTGGTAATTGTGGTAATTGACTTAACAGATCTGGGAAAGGTGAGTGTTAAGCTTGTAGTAGGAAAAGCTGTGAATTCTTTGATCTTAACTTCAAATCTCCCAAAGACATTGGAATGGGCAGCACCAGCTACCTATGGAAGCAGAGTAAAGGGGGAGGCCTAAAATTACGTGACTGATAGGAAAGTTGAGAAGTAGAGTCCTGAACCCCTCCCTCCAACAATTCAGCGATGCTAGATCATTGCTACGTTCCCACTCCAACCTTAGCAGAAGCCTGGAGTTTTTTTCCTCTGGAGGTGACAAAACACAGTCTATGGACAGAGGATTCAAGCATAGGTGAGGGCAGTGGCATACGTATTATCTAAAGACACCCCTGGGCTCTTAGACTTCTGTCAGCCAGGACTCCAACTTCTAAACGGAACAGAAGGGTATACTCTGGCATAGCTGACCAGCTCAAGAAGAAACACCTGATGTTTCTAAAGTTGAAGTTTCCCCAGCAAACAACCCAGATAGATTACCTTACAGTGTAACCAAAATTGGACAAATCACATTCAAAGGTCAGAGCTTCCAATCAGCTTTTTAATCCCTTTATTAAAGAGCAGACAACCAAGGAATATCAGGTCTCTGTGAACAGCCTCAAGTGAAGGAGAGAGACCAAAATAGTCAAATAAATACCTGAAATACCTGGAGAAAGCTAACTTGGGGTTGCGGGGGAGAGATTGTACAAGGAGAAGAAACCTTCAAGGAAAATACTTATAAATATTTTTAGAGATAGAAAATAAAATATTTTAACTGCAAAATGAAAATAGGAAGTGAGGAAGCACAACTAATAGAACAAAAGGAAACTCTTAGAAATTAATAACAACATCAAAAATGAATATTTGAAGAGAAGGGTTGGCAGATAGTGTTGAGGAAACATCTCAGAAATCAGAACAGAAAGAAAAGAGATAGAAAACAGGAGGAAAAAAGTAAGATAAAATAATTAGAAGTTTCGTCCAGGAAGTACAGTATTTGAATAAGAGTGTTTGAAAGAGGAAACAGAGAAAACTAAAGGGAGGAAATTATCAACAAAGTAATGTAAGCACATTTCCCAGAACTGGAAGACATGAATTTCCTGACTGAAATTGCCTATTGAATGCCTACCACAATATAAGAAAATAGACCCACACCCAAGACTGCGTTGTGAAATTTCAGAACACTTAAGACAAAGAGATCTTAAAAGCTTCAAGGAAGACAAAACAGGTCATATACAAAGAACCAGCTATCAGAATGACACCAGACTTCTCAACAGAAACACTAGCGCTAGAATACAATTTTGAATCAAGTGTTAGGTAGAATAAAGACAAATTTAGTCCTGAAAAGATTTAAAAAATTTACCTCCCACACAACCTTTTTCAAGAGGCTACTCTTTAGCACCACTAAAACAATGGAGAAAACCAAAAAAGGGAAGGACAGGAGATACAGGAAATGGGAGAAAGGTGAAGGGCATCTCCAGGTGGTGGCAAAGGGAAGTTCCCTGATGGCGATGCTGCACAAAGCTTGGAGGGTACCCTGTCCACATTAGAATAAGCTAGGAGGCTCTGACAGAGGCTAGTTCAAAGAGGTGAAATGGCTAGAATATCATTGCCTGAATGTCTTGAGAGGAAATTCAGACATTTTGCAAAAAATCAGGGGTTTGAACTAACTACTGATAAGTACATAAAAACCAAGGAAAGGCAAAAAGACTTTTTATTCATTTCAGGGGAAACACAGTTGTATAGGAAAGGAAAAATATTCATGGTTTACATCAATGACTCAGCCTTAAATAGTGTTTATGTAGTATAATAATGCGAACACAAAATACTGATCTAATCAAAATCACTACATAAACTATACTGGAATAATAGGAGATGTAGAGGGTGTGTATGTATATTGCTGGTGTGGAAAGAAAGAACAACATCTTCATCTAACATTGTGTGTAATTAATGGAGAATGCCTAGTACTGAACAGTCAAGAAATAGCAACACAAGCATGTTATTTTGAAATGTAGATGTAAATCTTTCTAAAAGAATTACTTAAAAAAATTAAAAGTGGATGCCTGCAGGGAAGGACTTCTGTTTTTCTTAATGAATCTTATAGAATTATTCAAACTCTTTCAACTGTGCAGGTTTATCTCTGACTACCAAAAAAAAAAAAAGTGTGGCACCTCAGGTGTGTTGTCTCTGGAATGTTTGAGAAGACCTTTTAGGAGGGTGCTGTAAAGGTGATCCAAGTATCCTGAGGATGACTAGATGAAATTCCTTTAGAGTTTCTTCTATACCTGGAGCTTGATGAGTTTGATTTTCAGAAATGAGACTATTTCCAAAGTACTTGATTTCTCATGGAATTCTGGAAAAGCTCCTCCTTCAATTAAAATATAGCTCCAAATAATCTCTACTGTTGGTCCTGGTTTTACTCCTTGGGACATAAAAAACAAGTCCAATCCCTCTTCTTTATCACCCGCTTCAAGTGTGATGAGACTGTCACCATCAAAAAACTATCCCAATTTCTCACACCCACTTTCATGGTTTTTAGTCTCCTCATACCCTATTCAACTTCTGAAGTGTGTGTGTGTGTGCACGTGCCCAAAACAGAACAGAATATTCCAGTTGTGGCCTGACCACAGGATACCTCCTCCTTGGCTACAAAGCTTGTCTGTTAAAAGCAGAGACTCCAGAGGCAACCAGCCTGGGTTTAGAGCCAGTGTTGACACTTCCTAGCTGTGGGACTTAGAATGAGTTATATAACCTCAGTGTCCATTGGATTCTTTGTTTATAAAATGGAGATAATGTTAATACTTTCCTCATGGGATTGTTGTGAGGATTAAGCAATATGATACATGCCCAGCACTTAAAAGAGAGAATGACACATAGTAGGTGTTTAATGCATGTTAGCTACTAATTTTTTCCCTAGAATTTTCTATCAATGTAGCTCAAGGAACCCATTAATATTTTTGACAGCTTGTTTCAATTAATCAATGAAGCCATCAATCAGATGACAAACATCTGTTGAGTGTCTACTCTGTACCAGATTCTTGGAAAGGGGAATAAAACAGCCCCTTATCTGAAGGAGTTGATAGTCTGTCACCATGTTGACTCATTGCAAGAACTAAAATCCTTTATACTGGTTTTTTCCTTTTGAAAAAATATAACATATTTTAAGAAAACCAATCATTTTATCAATGGTATACATGCACATCTTTTAAAAAGTTGAATAGTATTAAAAGTTTATAACAAAACACAGTGGTTCCCTGCATCCCTCCCCACACTATTACATTGTCCCTTCCTAGACGCAACCACTTTTGATTCTTTTGGCCATTTCTTCTGGTGTATACATCTTAGTACTTCAAGGTAATATGCATAGAACTGTGACTTTTAGATATAATTACCTATTATGATAGAGGAACATCCAAATCTTACACCACCCTCCCCTTTGTTCCTGTGCCCATCCTCCCAAGATAATACAATTTTTGATTAAATGAACTTCTGTGTTTACATAACTTGTTTATGCAAATACAATTTCCAGTTGAGCATTGTGGACTATGGTTGTTTCTTCTGGTTTTTCCTGAAATTGTTGGCTTTCCCTCCATTTGCTTAATTTTCTTTGTAGCTACCTTCTAACAGACAGACCAGCATTAGGTGGTCTATCACTCCCTATTTTCTTTTCAGTAGAGCCTACCCCTCACCCCCATCCCTTTCCTCCTCTCCAGCTTGAGGGCCAGGCTGTTGCAGAGCTGTCATCTTGAGACTCTCTTTCACTATCAACCTTGGAATTCCCTATGTTTTTTTCCCAAGTTAGATCCCTCATCTCTTTCTCTTTTTTTATTTACTCTCTTGTTTTGGCAAAGAACATCCTCCAGTAGTCAGGTTAAAAAGGATCTTCCTGGCCAGGCACGGTGCTTCACACCTGTAATCCCAGTACTTTGGGAGGCCAGGGCAGGAAGATTGCTTGAGGCCAGGAGTTCAAGACCAGCATGAGCAACATATTGAGACCCTGTCTCCACAAATTATTAAAAAAAAAAAAAAAATTAGCCGGGTGTGGTGATGTGTACCTGTAGTCCCAGCTACTTGGGAGGCTAAGGCAGGAGGCTTGCCTGAGCCCAGGAGTTTGAGGTTGAATTATATCTTTGTTTGTTTTTAAAACAACCTCTGGCAAGCCTTAATAAAGAAAAATTTTGCATGATTTACTTTTTACCAGTCTGTTCTGGTGTGCTCCTAATGATATCAGAATCACCAGGATCAACAAAAGCCAGTGTGCATACTCTGTCGTATTTTCCCCATGCTGTGCCCAATTCAATATTATTGCCACTGTAGTGATGGATGCCAGTTTTGGCCAACATGTCATACTACTCTATTTCAGATTTCCTCAAAGCCGGGCAGTTGCTGGTGAGGATAATCAATTTCGCTTTGCCTTGTCTGATTATCTTCAGAGTCTGCTTGTACCCCAGCACATACTTTGCACTTTTCATAATGAGTTGGAGCCTAGAATTGATCAGTGACTTTTTGGTCTTCTTTGTGGCCACCATCTTCCTCCCTTAGGTGTGGGGTGACTCCCAACCAAAAGCAGCCACCAAGTTGGCCGGGGAGCGAGAAAGCTGCTTGAATTATTTTATTGACGATTTCCTCCCCTTGGTTTTCTGCTCATTCTTTCTGAAACTCTTATTAATCAGTATTGGAACTCCTGGATTGGTTCTCTAATTTCTTCATTTTTTCTTTCCTGTTTTTTCCTCTGTCATTTTACTCTCCTTTCTGGGAGAATACTTCAACTCTATTTTCTGATCCTTCTTTTGAGTTTTTCATTATTACCAACATGTTTATTAATTTCTAATACGTCTTTTTTGTAACCTGAATGTTCCTTTTTATAGTTTCCTATTCTTGTTTCAAAGGTATAGTATTATCTCTTATTTCCCTGAGGGTATTCATGATACTTTTAAAGTTTTAATTGCTATGCATGTTGTTGCCTCTGAGTTGCTTATATTTATTTGTTTTGTTCTCTAGTTCTCTTGTCCTAGGTTTTCCTTAGATATCTGGTAACCCTTGGATCTCTGTTCAGGACTAGAGGACAAAAAAGCTGATGGGATGCGCTCAGCTCGAAGACAGGGCTTATTGACTTTGAGCTTCACTGTGGGGTAAGCTGGAGGCACTGTTTGGGAAAACTTCTGATTCAGTCTTTTCTGGGTTTTTTTCTTGGAAGTCAGATTCCCAGAAACAAACATTTCTTATTTCCTTCCCAGGTTACAAGTATGCTGTCAGTGTTTTGGTAGCCAATTGGGGAAATGGGGCTGGGGGGCCTCACTGTTTTTTGGTCACCAAATGCTCTGGTTTGAGGTACTGTTCTCAAATCAACCACTGTGCCAGTTGACCTCCAGTCCAGAAAGAGTTCCTTCAAAGAATAAGAATGTTTCTTCTAGGGAAGAAGAAATGCTTAGTGATGTGGCTCAGAGAGGGGACTGAAGGTTCTGATTGCTTTTCCAGCAGCCTTCACCCAGCCTTTCTTAGATTGGTTTTTTGCACCTTAACCTTCAGTTTCAGAAGTCCTATCTGGGGCTAGCCAGTTCTTGAGTTTTTTGAGGACCCTGCACTGTACATTTTGTTGGTTTTCTGTTTTTGCCATCATTGGCTTAGAACTCAACATTCTATGACGTGCTAAGTTACATCAGCTTTAACTGCATTTGAGCTGCACTGTATACACAGGATTACAGTTTTTTCTTTCTTGCTTGCTGTCGCGCTCACACTCTTGTTCATGCTCTCTTTCTCTCACTCTGTTCTCTTCCCTCTCTCTTTCTGGATGTCGGCCTTCCTGGATCGATCCTCCATATATTAATATTGTTTAAAATCTTCTTTCTCTTTTCAATCTCTTTGTCTTTTTCTTATACTTCCTGGGAAATTTCTTCAAGTCAATTATTTAACCTTTCTATTGAACTTTTAATCTCTGCTAACACATTTAGAATTTCCAAGAGCTCTCACAAAACAAGGTCTTGTTTCATGAATACATCTTCTTTTATCTCTCTAAGAAAATTAATATTAGCTTTAAGCATTTTTTCTACTCCTTATTTGTTTGTTTCTTTTGAATTTCTTCTCTGAGTTAGTGTCTTTTGGTCTAGTTCTTTCAAAGGTGTGGCTTTCCTCAAATGTCTTGGTCACTTATTTATTTATTTATTTATGTAGTTATTTATTTTAGAGATGGGATCTAGCTATGTTGCCCAGGTTGGACTCAAATTCCTAGGCTCAAGCGATCATCCTGCCTCAGCCTCTCTAGTGGCTGGGATTACAGGTGTGTACCAACTTGCCCAGCATTGGTCACTTATTTTTAAGAGAGAGGCACTGAAACACTGATTGGAAGGTATTATGTAGGGAGTGCTTATTAGCTGGTATTATTAGCTGCTGGTCTTCTCTGAAGGGTGATCTGACAGGGCCCCCATTTTTTCCATTGGATGAACTTTAAATGTCAGTATGTGCAGAGGCTGGGGTTTCCCTTGGGATATTCAGTTTCCCCAGGGAAAGTTGTCTAATCTTTTGCCTGGAGGATATAAACCTGCCTTCCAAGTATTCCGAAGCTAAGCCCTGAAAAAAATTGGCAATATGGCAATATTGGTGTGCATGCATGTGTGTGCCTGTGCATGAGTGTTCTCTCATCCAGTTCCACCCTTTCCCCTGATCCTGTTTTTTGTTGGTATTTCACTCTGTCCACTCTTGTGGCTGGAGTCCTATAGGCAGCCTTCCTTGGCTGCTTAGCATTTTTTAAAATTTCTTTTTGTTATGTTATTAAATGGGTTTGGGGGAAGTAAACACAAATCTTTAACTCTTCAAATAAAACTAGAAGTCCCACCTTTATATTTATTCATACCTACTCTGGCCAAGTCATGTCTCCTCCCTGAATTTGTGAAACTGCTTATGTGGAACCTCACTCCCCTGCATCTTGTTTAATTGGACAAAGCATATTGGGATTTTGATTCTGTCATTTCATATAAAACTGATAGTATTTTGGTGCTGGCTATCAAGAAGCTGGGCTTCCTCGGGATTTAGGAACGTGGGACAATATGCCAACCTCTGCAGGATAGCTGTGGACAAGAGAAAGAAGACTGTTGTAAGGCGCAAGCACACATGCTGTGTGTGTGAAGGGGATAAAGGCACATGGATGTGGTGGGACCTGAACTAACACAGCACGAGCTCATCCTCGACATGGGGCCCCAGCACTGCTTGTGCACCTCTGGGAAGCTGCGCTGACTCATGCTTTGCTCTGCATTTGCTTTTGCAGATGGCCAGTTGTCCCCTTCTGCTGGGGCAGGGTTTCTTGAGAAAGCCCAGGTGGTGCAGCTTGTCCTTCTTGAAGGCTTGCATGCAACTCCTAGTCTAATGAGAGGTCATAACCTAATTAAGATAGAGTGGCCAGTGGTAAATCTGACAATTCAAACTACACAAAAGTTACTGCTATTATGTTTCAGTAGGAATAGAATTTTATTAAAAAGCTTACAAACAAACAAAAAGCTAAAAGAACAAATGGTTTCCAAGCTGTGTTTGGACATTTAGTGTAAACTACTTTTTAAAATTGTTCTATAAATCACATTAGAGCATAAAGGGGGTTTTCACTAATTCAGACTGGCTGCCATCCTGTTAGTTCAAAATGACCCATATTTTCAAGCAGGTTCTAAGTTTTCTTTTGACTAACCTGTGGATGCTTTAATGGAGCATGAGGACTTTGCTTCCTGTTCTCTTCTAGAGCCCGGGAAGCTGGTCTGACGTCAGAGCCAAGCTGTGTCGTGGGGCAGGATAGCCTTCCGGTCAAGGCTGGCATTGAGTCCTCAGCTCTCTGTCCTGTCTCCATGTGCCCACTAGTCTCCATCTACAGGGCAGGACGGAAGGGAGAGTCAACTTGTCCTGGGCTTGGGCGTATGATAAAACATTTGCTAAGAGAACGGCTTTCACTTGGGGGTAGGCGACTTCTCCTGACCCAGAAGTAGTGTAGATGGAATGTTGAGTTTTTATAACAGTTCCTAAGAAGCTAGTGTACTTCACCCACGTAATTATCCATAAACATGTTATGAACTATGATTAACTTTGTAAATGTTCAATAGATTTTTTTTTATTTGTGGCAATGACATTTATAGAATTCATTTTCAGTGTTTAATTTATCTGTGTTGTGATTTAGACTTAAGGCAGTCGTAAAATCCTCAATTGTATTGCAAAATTCAGCTGTGACATCATCATTTGTTAATTTATGTTTTCTAGACATAGGAATAAAATTTACTCCCCATAATACTATTGCAATTTTTTAAACATTTTTAGAACCTTAACCTTTTAAATAAAGGGTAAGAACAACATCAGAATGCCTGTTAATGTATAATTTCCTTCTCAGAAGACATGAACCTTTAATTTCTATCAAGATAAGAACAGAGTTCCTTTCTAGAAGTACTAGTGGGATGTGAGATGCAAAATATTGAACCCTACTTCAAAGCAACTGAACCAAAATGAGTTGGGATTCAGGGCAGACTTAGCACAGCCGAAAGCTGCTCTCAGAGGTTCCCTAGTTGTGGAGTCTTCAGTGGTGCTACAGAGAGGGAGAAGTAAAGCAGCAAGGATCCTACAGCTTATGAAATGCTGTGCTTATTTATCTTTCTTTTTGTAATCATTTATCATGGAAAATTTCAAGCATACATAAAAGTAGAGACGCATATAATGAACCACCAAAATAAATTGTAAAAATTTATTTTTAATCTAACACCTTTAACCTAGTATAGGAAAAAACAAAGTTGCAAGTACAAGAAATCCTTACAAACATGGTGGAACTTAAAAACCTCAGCAAGGGCATATTTCTTTGCTGCTCAGGTCCACTGCTTCTCCAGTGAGTACCAGATAATACAAATGCCATTTTTTTTTAAACAATAAAAAGCTTTCTAAATTTTGACAGTGAAATATTTCCCTTGGAGACACACTGATTTGATAGGGCTCAGGGCAGTCTCCTGGGAATGAGCCTGGGGCATGTGACCTGCCAGAGCCACTGTCCTAAGTCAGGTGTAAAAGGAGATAATAGCAATGAACACAGCAGGAGAGGCAGGTGCTAAAAAGACACAGTCACAAGTCCAGAATGGCCTGGGGACAGCTATCAGATAAGGGACATGCTTAATTCAGATGACCTGTGATACCTGAGAGCAGGTGAAGGTGCAGTTGAAAGCTTTGAGCCCCGGCCTGGGAATCAGGCCCTCAACTGCAGCTGTTGCAGGCGAGCCTCCAGGGAGCAAAGGCTGCACATTCCTTTCTCGGAGGAATGTCACTATTAAACAACTATATGGAAAGCCCTAAAACCCCACAGGGCCTTCCAAAAATAGATGGAATTAGTCAGTAATGACATTCACAGGGTTTTTCCCCCCCTCTGTCCCCCCTTCTGAGGAATGGCAAAAGTTTTTCTTCTTTCTACTTAGTAAACTTATCTCCCTTGGAGGATTTTTACCCTGAAAGAAAGACATGGTTAAATTCTATACTGTATTTACTGGATTTTGTTACAAAAAACCCAAAAACCGAAAAACCTAAAACCCAAAACAAAACCAAAAAGCTAAATTGTTAAAGCCCATTTGGGAAAGTGCTTCAATTATGTTGACAATGGAGAGGGCTGAAATGGAAGCTATTAATTAGAAAAATTTGGGGTGAATTAGTGAAAAGCTGAAAGGAATGGCTCCTCTGAAGTAGTAAAAGTCTCAGATTTCTCAGCCCTTCTTTGGATAGTAAGTGCTTTCCCTGCAGTAGGAACCGAGGAAATGTTGATGTAAATACTGCAAAATTCTTTTCTAACCGCACTGGAGGGTGTCATGGCTGTCCAGGACGCACACCCGCTTTGTCAACTGATGGAATGTAGCCGTGTGTCTGGCAGCAGGATGTGCTAGTTGAGAAAGAAACCCAGTGAGAGAGAGAGCGCCCATGACCAAGGGTGAGGCCGGACTGCCCATTCATTGATCCATCCTTTCATTTGTTCAATCATTCGTTCATTCATTCATCTGCTTCCTCATTCATTCATCCATTCAGCTCTTCCTCCTTTCCCACTGCAGGGCCTTGGGCCAGCTCTCTTGACTGCTACTCTGCTATTGAGTTACCTCCTCCTCTTCCTTCAGAACTCAGCCAAGCTTCCCTTCGTCAAGGGAAGACTCTCCAGGACCCTCCACCTCCACCTCACAGGGGGATCACTTCTTATTGAACCACATGCTGCGGTATGTCATAGACACTCAGTTAATGTTTGTTGAGTGAATGAGCAAGCTAATCCATTCATCCATGTGATTTGTTTTGTCTCTTCACTAAGCAAGAATTTACTAAACAATCAATAGCTGTAGGCAGGTAGGCCAGGGCTGGAAGGAGAGCAACCTTTTGCACCTGAGAACTCAAAACAAGTCAGGCGTCACTTCCTTTGAAACCTAAGGGAGCTGCGAGTGAGGTGGTGGATTTCAGCCTGGGTCTAGGAGGGATATTCATGGAACTAACCAGAAAAGACAGATAGGAAACAGTGGAAAACTGTTCATACTTGTGTCAAGCTCATGTGACTCTTAGAATTTGAAGTATTATGTTCCTGGTAAGGAAGCTGCAGGCAAGAGAGATTAAGTGACTTATCTTAAAAGTCACAGAACTGGCATACTTGGTTCCCTGAGATTTCTTTGAACTAAGGGTTGAACTATAGGAATCTGGGGTATGTTTTGGTGCCTTGGATTTGAAGAGGACAAGTTATTTCCAGAGAGGTGAAAGGACCCAGAGTACAGATCCCAGAGGAAACATCTGGAAAAGAAAGGGAACCCTTCAGAGTCACAGGGCTTTTCTACCCTAGGACAGTGGTGGCAGAGGCGGTGCCAGCAACCCCTATCAAGAGGGCATTATGGGAGGGGGCTCTTCCCTCAGCAAGTGATTTAATGACTGCTGAGTTTTACCAAAAAGGCAAACTTTTCTCATGGCACTATAGAAAGTTCTGGACAGTTGTCACTTGTTCTATTTAACTCAGATATTTTATTTAATAGGCCATCGACTGTGTATTTTTGAAATAACTTGCACCTCAAACTTGTAGGGTTTTAGCCCTTTCACATACACAAGCTTACTTGGCCCCATGACACTCCTGTGAAGAAATTAAGGCTCAGAGATTTTGGTGGTTTGCCCGAGAGTCCATCGAGAGGTTACTGGAGGAGCAGGACCTGGAGCCTTGGTCCCTGGCTCAGCTCCTATACGCTGTCTGTGGACCACAGGTGGCTCATGGGAAAGAAAGTGTTTGAAAACCCTCAAATTTCATTTTTTTCCCAGCTTTATTGAGGTAAATTGACAAATAAAAATTGTATATATAAAAGGTGTACAAAATGATGATTTGAGATATATATATATACACACACATATTGTAAAATGACTGCTGCAATCAAGTTAATTAACACATCCATCACCTCACGTAGTTACCACTGTGTTTGCGTGTGGTAAGGACACTTAAGATCTTAGCAAATTGACACACAGCGCTATTATCTATAACCCTAGTCACCATGCTGCACCTTAGATCCCCAGAACTTATTCATTTTATAACTGAAAACTTGTACCCTTTGACCAACATCAAATTTCATTTTCAATACTCAATCCATGTGTCCTCCTTCTCAGAGGCATGCTATACTTACCCGAAACTTTTCTTCTTACCACATGATGCAGCAAAAGGTGACAGAGGTGAGCAGCAACCTGTAAGGGTAATGATCGCTAGCGATTCTCCAGTATTTGCTAGGTGGCAGGCCCCCAAGCACTTCATGTACACATTAAATCTCACCGTAAATCTGTGCGATAGGTACTATAATGATTCCCATTTTCCATATGTGGAAACGGAGACACAGAGAGATAAAGAAATATAATTAATGTCTCACAGGGGGTTTAATGCCTGAGATCTATCTTCTTAACTACCATATCAAACTAACTTTTTACCTAAAATATTAGTTTCAGTTACGCCCTTTGAGTACAAGGGGAAGTAAGGCCTCAGTGTTGCATTGTGGAAAATATCCTGGAAACGCTAGGATTCAAAAAAATTTTCTTTTAAAGTAATTTTCTAGAAAAGTACACTTCTTGAATAAGCAGCCCGCATGCCCAGTACAACACGCACGGCTGCCAAACCGTGTGCAAAGCGCCCAGTGTCCTGCCACCGTGTCGCCCGCGGCGGCAGTCCCGCCTCCAGCAGCACGTGCTGCCGCAGCTTCGCGTGCGCACAAGGCTGCCTGGGGCCAGCTCCGCGCGGCGGCAGTCGGGGCGCGCGCGGGCCGCGGGGGGCGCAGCGGCTGGGAGGGCGGGCGTTCCGAGGAAGCCGGGGTGGTTTTCAGGACTCCCCGGGCAGAGCACCCCAAACCCGCACACACATGCGGAGGTCTAGCGGGAGCCCAGAAGGCGGGGGTGGGGGGGTGGGGAGGAGCATGCAGGGGCTGTTTCTGGGGGCATTTGGAAGACGTCGCACGCGGCTCGGGCGCCCCGGGTCCCTGGCAGCCGGGGCAAGGGGGAGAGGCGCCCTCCCGGCGCGCCTCCGGCCGCCACGCAAGGTGCCGCGTTCCCGGGCGTGGGCCTGCAGGAGGTGGGCGACGGGCGGTGTCGGGCCAGCGCCTCACAAGTGGCCCTGTGGAGGGGCTAAGTAAATGCTTTATCATCCCTAGGGGACAGGCTGTGGGCGCTCCAGAGCCAGCGGGAGCTGCGCTCAGAGCCTTCTCTCGTTCGTCTTCACCGTCTGTTCGCGGCGCTCTCCTCGCCAGGACTTCCCTGTCCAGTTCCTGCTTATCCTTTGAGACTCGGTCAGGCCACTCCCTCCCTAAACCCCAACTCCTACACCGTCAGCTGGGCCCTCCGGCCCCTCCGTCTCTGCCATTGCCTGACTGGTATTAAAATAATCAGCTAAGGAGTCAGCGCGAGGCCAGGAACTTTTATGCTTAGGAACTTTTCTGCGTTGTAGTTCCAGTGCCTGGCTTTCAATAAATATATTGAGGACGTGTGGAGTTCCCACGGCAGGCTCTGGACTACCCCAGAGGCACCTTTTATCATGTAAAAGATGGGTCATCTAAGGATCTAATGGCAAGCTTGGCAAACTTAGTGAAATAATGATAGAGCTATAGGGAAACCTTTTGCTTCACAGCAGGGCTAAAATTGCTAAACTCCAGGCGATTTTGATTTGAGTGAGCATATGTGAAACAGAGTGCACTAAAAAGTGACCTGAATCAACACGTTGCCATAACCATTTAATTATCTTAGGTATCCACCAAAGTACTGTCTGCATTACTCAAGTTGGGACCTTTAAAAAAATTACCCAATTGAGAAATCTCATCCTGTTTCAGTGAGGGAAATGTGACAGTCTGTTGAGATGACCTGAAGAAAGCCTCCATGTTAGTGTAATTTCCCCCCTCCTGCTATTTTTCCTTATTCCAGTGCTTTTCTCCATTCCAGACATGGTGCTTTGAACGATTTAACTTGGAGGCAAGATTGGGATATAGAAAATGGGCCCATGTGGAGGAGATAAGTAAATGCTTTGTCATTTCTAAGTGACAGAGGGAAAATTGACCATAATTGGTACAGTTTTGGCGTGTAAACCCTTTCTGTATCTCTAGAAGATTGTCAGGGAAATAGAAAAAAAAATCTGAATTCTCTGAGTAGGTGATGCTTTGTATAGTTCCAGCTAAATGAACTAAATTTGTGTTTAAAGATTGCAAGTGTGCACGTGACGGTGCAAGCTGAAGGTTTTAGGCTGTGTAAAAAGGGTAATTTCCCCCTTTGGAGGGCAAGGGGACTGGAATGGGAGGGGTGGGTGGGGATCGATGTGTAGGTCAAACGTTTGAATTTTAAGTGCAGTCTTCTTAGTCATCACTTTCATTTCTGTCTTCTAGAGAAATCTGACACAGCTAGAAAGCAATGGAATACACTAAGGGTTGCATCAGATGTTGAAGGGGAACTGATTATACCATGAGATAAAAGTGATTTCTTTAAGGGAGATAATTGGTCATTTAAAGGCAGCAGCCTTTTTGGGAAAAACTAACGTGGGTTCCAGAAACCAACCTTGTCCCCCTTGTTAGCAACGCCGGCCCTGTGTTAGAAGGAGGGGTGGGTGTGCTGATGCTATTCCTCTTCCTCTCAGCATAGATTTGCCAGGGTGGGCTGTAAATGAATTTTCATGCCTTTTCAGGATATTTCCCTGTATGGAAGGTTCTAGATTCACTCTGTAGAATTCCGTCTACAATAGAGTTGATATGGTTAGGATTTTGCCTTAATTCTGACGGGCGAGTGGTTACTTTTACTCATTCTTAAGTCAGCAAATAATATTACCTTACAATGTTACTGGTGCTGTATATAACCCGGGGAGAAAGGAAGTAAATGATGTGGCCTTGGGGAGCTCACAGGGGAGAAGCAACACAATAATGATAACTCACATTCATACAGCACTTTAAAATTTAAAGGTCACTTTTTACTACTTTACCACATTAGTTGTCTCTGAAAGCACATTGGGTAGGCTTTGCTATCCCCGTGGTACCAATGAGGACAATGAAGCTTGGAGAAGTTGAGGGACTTCCCCCAGATCACATTTCAGTAAATGGCAGAGTCTGAACTTAGAAATAGTATTCTGACTTTAAAACTGCATCAGATCCGATTTAAAAGTGGCGATTGCAGTTCCAAATCTGTAAAAGAGCGTGTGAAGAGGCTGCACGAATGATCGGAGTGGAATGGGATCTTCAGGGGCAGTGTCTCGGAGGAGGATGCAGTGTGTGTGGTTAGTGAAGAGAGTCGAAGGAGCTCCCACTGTGGGGAGAAGGATGGAAAGTGCCATGGGGGAGAACAAGGGCAGGAATGAGGTTGACATGTGGGGGGGAGGAAGGAGGGAGACCTTCCTAAGCAGAAGAACCATGGTGGGAAGTAATGGGAAGTAAGTCTAGAAGACATTGGGGGATGTGTCTGTAAGGGGTAGGGCAACAGTAACACCTGGAATTTTCCTCCCATTGCCTCAGGAAGCCCACAGTGGAGGGGCTCCTAAGAACATGTTCTTCATGGGTAGAAAAGGGGGTTGCCAAATGAGTTATATATAGAAGTCGTGCAAGGGAAGTTCTTATGCAAAATGACTAAACATGCTCCATTGCTCTGCCTAGTTACTTATAAATGTTGCTTAGGTGCAGGAGTTGATGGGAGTGCAGACATTGTCTGAGAGATTGCTCAGAGAATAAAATGAGAATAAAGTGGTTTAAAAGACAAAAGCCTTCTAGGTTACCTACAGCAGTTGTTGACAATCTGTCCCTCTATCATAGTGAAGACAGTTTAAGCCACATTCCCATCAAGTGTTTCCTATATCTCACACTGACACCTTGGAACTTGAGGGAGACTAGGTGACCTAGCCTTACTCAAGGGAGGGACAGGCAGCCTAGGGGTAGATAGGGAAGTAAGACCTGATACAGACCTGGGTGATCTCTACAGTTATGTAACTTCCTAGCCACAAATCACTTATTAAACCACTGGATTCATAAGACCAAGATCACTGTGCATTTGGGTCACTCCAGTTACCTTAAGATCTGGGACCCATGGGGCTAGGGGTGGCAGCTGGTCATGTCAGAGGGACTCCTCTGCACAGCATCACAAGCACAGGAGAGAAGCTGAACTTGATTGGGAGCTCACGGGAGACAACCCCTAGAACCCACAGCAGTAATGTAGGGGAGACTTAGCCTGGAGAGGGGAGCTGGGTTGCAGAAGTTCCCTCTCTTCTTCTGAAACTTCCAGGTAGGTCCCAGGGAACAAATGATAGAAATAAACATTCTGTGAGTTTGTGTCCAACTGGCTGCACCCAGATTCTCATCCAGAGGATTATTTGCCTAAATTCTAGAGCAGGGTTTATAGTGTACAGATCCCTGTTGGTTAAGAGCAGAGGCTGTAGAAACAGGGAATGTGCAAGTTTACTAAAGTGCTTAGGGATTGAGTTTCCTCTATAAAATGGGATAATAGTAATACTGATAACATTGTGGTGAGGATGAAATGAGATAAAGCATGTATTGCAGGTTGGGTTCCTTGGGACACAGATGGAGGTTTGCATGCAGGAAAGTTATTGGGGAGTCCTTTTGGTATCAATACTTTTGGGAAAGTGAAGATAGCATTATGGGGCACAGGGAGAAGGTGAATTCTGATGCAGTTATAAGAAAACCTCACTAATCCCTCTGGTGGCTGTGCGGCTACAATAGTCCTTCAAAGTTATCCTGAATTGAGACCAGGGGGTTGGTCTTCTATCCCCACATCAGTCAGTCATTAAGTATAAGCTGTCCCCAGGATGGGGATGTGATCTTGGGCAAAGAAACTTTTCTACTAGTAGAGGGCAATGCCTGGAGAGGGATTCAGCTGATGGCTGTCAGCCGCCAACATTCCCAGCAGGTGGGGAAATGAGTGCTTGAGCCCTGAAGGGGGTGATAGACTTGGGTGATGCACTGCAAATTCACCGAAGTCCATGCTTTGCACCTCAGAGTCACTTGCTTCCTATAATAAGTTCTGGGAACAGCTGTTTCAAATTCTGGTGGACTTGTTCTCCTGGGGAAAGGTACAAGAGAAAGGTGAATGGAAGGACCTGGAGCCCTCACCACAGCACTACTACTGTGGCTGCAACTGATACTTGTTGTCTTCCTCCTTTGCTGTCTATTCTAGCTTCCCCTTTTTATCTGGCCCAAGTAGTTTACCTGGTGGGTGCAAAACTAGGTTGTGATGGCTGTACTTATCCATTTTCCAAGAGACACAAAGCAGATTACCTGGGTGGCAAACATAGTCTTCCCTGCTCCCATTCTGTATAAGCAGCCCTCTCACTTTCTGGTGATCAGAGTCAATTACTCATGCCAGGAGGCTGACTTCTTTCCTTATCTGCTATTCTCTTGGTATGAAGAATGTCAAGTAACTGGGTGTCAGCCACACCTTATCATTTAATGAGAAACTTATTGTGTCCCCTGGTGGAAGCAGGCCACCAACAATGGTGCAAGCCACTGAATCTTTGTAGGGTCTACCTCCCACCATCTGAAGGGCATGTGACTTATCAAGACCTCCAACATACTTGTCACTTCTTGCTCCTTGGGTCCAAAATAGCATAATGTCATCAGTAAAGTGAACCGATATGATGTTCTGCAGGATGCCCAGATGACCCAGCTTTCTTTGGACTATATTTAGATGGAAAGTGGAGTTAACACAGCCCTGGAGCAAGACTGTAAATGTATAGTATTGTCTGTCCCAAGTGAAAGGGAACTGTTTCTGATCTTCCTTTCTGATAGAGATTAAAAAGAATGCATTTGTCTGAGCTGAGCCATGGCTGCAAACTGTGTCCCTGAGTCAATGTTAATCTGTTCTAGTCAAAATGTCACATCTGGCAAAGCATTTGCAATCGGGGATAGTGCTCAGTTCAGTTTGCACCAGTCCACATTCATCCTCCAGGATCCATCTGGCTTTGTAGGGGTCAGACTGGTGAATTAAATAGGAATGGGATGGGGATCACCACCCCTGCATCCATAGATCTGTCGTTCTCCTTGGGCTGTGATACTGTTTTTGATTTACTATCATGGCGAGGGTGAGGAAAGGCAATTTCAGTGGCTTCCACGTAGCTTTCCCACCGTGATATGTGGGGGCTCTGCCATCAACCAACCAAGTGCCATGGGAGGAGAACAAGGGCAGGTATGAGGTTGACACGTGGGTCGGTTCTAGTTATGAATGGACTAGAATGTCCGTTCTAATTATGAATTCAGGAACAGGGAAAATGACAACTAGGTGAGTCCAGGGAACCAGTGTACTCACTGTGAGCCAGACCTGAGCCAGCATTCCATTTATTAATTGACCTCCCTAGCCTCCACTCTCATGGAGTGGGGGTAGGGAACAAGATGTTGCTTTGAATCAGTGCCAACCTGTGTGCTATGTCCAACCATTCTCAAAATGTTTGGGATTTCCCCCTTTCCCAGTATATGATTACCTGAGTAAATGACCATAGATTCCTTAAGGTAAGGATTGAGGTAACCATTACTATAATATATATACTTACCATGGTGTTACAGGGTCCTCCCTTCTAGAGAACTTGCTTCCTTTAGCCAATAAGTTCCAGGTCAGAACACTGGCACAGATCCAGAAAATTGGGTTAGAGTTAGTGACTTTTCACTGGGCTGTCCCTAGTTTCTTGATTACCCATTCTTAATTCCTTTTGTTTGTATAGGTTGAACTTGCCCTAGGAATCCTGTGTTCTCTTAACCATCTCCATGGATTATGATGATTGTGATCACCTTGCTTCTGATGTTTAAGGGTGGCTACCTGGCTTCTTTTCGGGATCCTACCATCCCCACTGCTCTCAATGAGTCCAGCACTGTAATAGTATGTACTACCATCAACCTGGCCCTACAGAGAATGGCCACTATTGAAATTCTCAGTGATGTTGGTGCCCCTCTCACCAGGGCATTCCTTACCACTTTGATAACCAGAGTGTCTTCTGGCCCCTCTCATGAAACAAAGTCATCTGGTGCATTTTCTCATCTTATTTAGTGTATCTACTCTAACATGCCTACTTTTCTGAGCCTCTTGATCCCTTCTTCCACTGTTTGCCTTGGCAGTTCTGTCATTTCTAATTCACTGTTTTCTCCAAACTTCCATGATACATCCTAGTTGTATGTTAGCACTGTCTTCTGGGGAGTTAAATCCTTGGTCACAAACATAGTATCATACTTCCTACTGGCATATGCTAGCTAGGTCCTGCAGTTTATTTGGGGGTATAATCCATTTTTTTTTCTTAGAAGACTCAGAACTTCCTCAATTTGGTTACATTGTGATTTAACTCTAGTTATAGGTCTGATGACCAAGATCAGAGGTAGAAGTAGATCCTGAGAGGGTGTATTACTTATCCATTGCTCTGTAACAAATTATCCCCCAAGTCTAGCAGCTTAAAACAACAAAATTTATTATCTCACAATTTCTGGCTCAAGGTCTTCCATGAGATTTCAGTCAAGATGTTGGCTGGGAACACCATCATTTGAAGGCTTGACTGTGGATGGAGAATCTATTTGCAAAATGGCTCATAACACAGCTGTTGGCAGGAAGTCTCAATTGCTCATTGGCTATTGGCAGGAAGCCTCAGTTTCTTGACACACGGGTCTCTCCATAATGCTACTTGGATATCCTCATGACACAGAAGGTAGCTTCCCCCAGAGTGGATAATCCCAAAATAACAAGAGTGAAGCTACAATGCCTTTTATGACCTAGCTTCCAAAGTCATATTCTGTTATTTTTGTAATATCCTATTGGTTACAAAAGTCACCCCTATTCAAAGTAGAAGGGAACTACAAAAGGAGGCAGTGACTTACTGGGGCTATTTTTGAGGCTGCCTAGCATAGGCAAGTGTTGTTTTGCAAGAAGAGGCGTTACAGGTCTTCAGGTAAGGGGTCAGTGATAACTTTTAACTGAAAGGAGTGAGCCAGTTCTTTAGGCTCAGAGGGCTCGGGGAAATCTGAGGATTTGAGATTTTTGAGTGCATCGACTTAGATGTCCCCATTCCAAATCTCAGGGTCTCACCCTTTCATATTCAGAGACCAGATTCTGATGTGGAACACCTTCACACCTTCAGGGTTGAGAAATCAGTCTCCTCTCAGGCTCTGCTATTCTTACAATAAAGTCCTGGGTCTGATGCTCAGCTTTTTCTGCTCACTGGCTGCAGGATAGGAGAGTTTCCCTATATGCTTCTGAGGAGGACTTCACATTTAGCTTTAATTAGTGATTAATCACACTCAGTCTTTCCCTATCTTCCCCTAATGCATCTCTTCCCCCAACAACAGCCATCTAATTCCATAGTCCTTGTAATTATTCACCCCATCTCTCAAATACTTGATACATTGCACCTGCCAGTGCACTCCCTTCTGATGTTTCCCATCCTAGTTCACTCCAGTGCAAGTTTAAAAAAATTGCACTGCTATTGCATATCAGGGTCTCTCAGTGCTTCATCTTATCACTTAAGATGAGGTCCTCATTGTAGCTTATTTTAATATTGCTTTTTTAGACCACTCCTGAACCAACTGTTGCCCGACAGATTCACTAAGAAATGGGCTCTGAGATGGAGAGTTGCTTGCTGGAAGGTAATTGAGGGCTGCTCTTGTGAGTGAAGGAAATAAGATGGGACAAAAGGAGAGGGTGAACTGCAGTGCAGTTACAAGAAAGCCCTCAGCCAATACCATGGGCTGCTTGGATACTGGATGACACCTCAGAGTTTACCTTAGCTGATGCAAAAGGGCTTGAACTTCATGCTCCTGCATCCAACAGTCATTGGATAGGGGCTGTCCCCAGGAAGGGGATAAGACTTGGGGCAAGGCAACTCTCCTCAGCTGAGGGAAGTTCCCTGAGCAGGCTCAGCTTCCCACATTCCCAACACTGGGAAATGAGTGCTTCAATTCTGAATGTTGTGGTAGGTCTGGGTGGCACAACACAGCAGCATCATGGGGCTGAGACTAGTGTGAGGCAAGGAGGACCCTAGGGTACAAAATTTAAGGAGGCAGCCACTCTCAGGGGTCAACCTGCACGTGCACAGCCCTGAGAGTGAGTGCCTCCTTAAATTTTGTGCTTCACTTGCCTTACCCAGCGCAATATCCCCTCTAGGGTGTAAGGCACTTAACCAAGGGCCTGGCATATGGTGAGTGCTCAGTAATTGTTTGTTGTTATTGTTGTCATTATTGCTTTTACTATTACTACCCAGTTAAGCACAGCTGAGTTTCCCACATAGCTGGAACAGGACAGCTGGCTGGGTAAAAGTAGCTTTTTAATCCTGGCTCTGTCTTTGTTTAATAAGACAAGCATCTTTTTAACCCTAGAAGTAGGAGCTGTGGTAGACACCTTTGGTTACCTACCTGTAGCCCTTGCTAATGGAACTCCAAAAAGGTATCAGATAGTCAGATGCTTCAGGGGAGACTGGCCCCTCCTCAGCCCTGGGGTGAATTCTAATTGTCCCAGCCAAACTTGGTGGTCCTGTTCCTCTTGCCAGGGATTGGTTTAGGCATGGGAATGTGATACATTTCTGGCCAGTGAGAAAAGGGGAAGTCTGCTGGAGAACTTCTGGGAAATATTTTCCTTATTGATAAAAAGAAACTCTCCTGAGGAATCATTGTCTGCTCTTGGCCCCTAGTACTATGACAGCTGTCTTGGGTCATGAAGGGAGCCAGCTAGAAAGTCAAACCAATACAGTGAGGATGGCAGAAGGGAAAGAAGAAAAGATTCTGGTCCTTAATGTCATTTTTTAGCCACTAAATCCTATGGGCCTCCATACCTTGACCTTTTCTTATGTGATAAAATGACTTATTAAGCTACTTTAGGTTGTTTTTTGTTAGCTGCAGCCAAAAGCACCCCCCCTTTTTTTTTTTTTTGAGACAGGGTCTTGCTTTTTTTGAGACTCCAGGCTGGAGTGCAGTGGTGTCATCATAGCTCACTGTGACCTCGAACTCCTGGGCTCCAGCGATCCTCCTGCTTCAGTCTCCCCGGTTGCTGGGACTACAGGTGAGCGCCACCATGCCTGGCTAAAAAGTACCCTATTATAAGTGATAGAGTAATGCTGACTGATAGTGCTGTTAAAGCATAGTGTGTAAGGTGATGAATTGCCGATGTAATTTATTACCTATAATCAGCATGTAATTAGCCAATCACTTTCTCTCTTGGGAATTTGGAGTTGTGACTATGAGGGACAGCTGTTCTCTGTTGTTCCATCTCTAAGGGTAAACTTGGGAGCTGTGAAAAGAAAAGCTGGTAGTTTTTCTGCCTGCTGTGAAAATGGGTCAGTCTGCAGAGAGAAAAGAAGGACAATTCTCCCCTTGCCTCCAGTCCAGGCATCTTCTTTGCACCTATTACATATCGTATTTGTTCCTCATTTGGTTACTCTCTCACATCCTGGCTTGTGTTGATATTACTGTTTTGTCCAGGTATTGCTTTTCCCTCCAATTATATTTACTCCAAAGGCTTTTGTTTCCATGAGTTCAGACTTGACCTTATTTACCTTCAGCAGTCTATTAGAGTCATCAGCCAGAATGTTACAAATGCTGTTTTGTGAGCATACAAAGACAGCACTGGAGCAGAGAACGGAGGAGCTGTGACACCTGAGGTTTGGTAAGTACTCAGTCATTATACCAAGGGGGGCTCAACTGTTCTCACATTCTCAGGTTTTGTGTTTCCCTGTGTATATGTTTACCTGCTCTGCCTTTGTTCTGCTGCAGTCTTTGTGTATGTCCTTGCGAAGCTCTGTTGCCAAGAAACAAGGAAAGGCCAAAGCTCTTGGTGTGAAATTCAGTGTTAATGAGAGAAGGGAGAAGGAAAGTTGGCAGACATCAGGTGTGATTTGGGCCTGCTTAAACCCACATTGGAAATGATTTTTTGACAACATGAAGAAGATCAAGGAAACTGGGAAGGGTGAAACAATTGCTGGAGTAGTGAAGTTATTCTGTGCCAGAAGTTTGACAATAATGAGAATGAAACTGGTGCTCAGTGCGTGGCTTGGACACAGTCACGCATCATGGTTTTGATTCAAGCAAAGGCTGTGGGTAGCAAGGGAGGGTGGTTCGGGAACGTTGGAAATTGACACATGCACTTGATACTGGCATGGCTGTTTAGATTTTTATTTTTATAAGTTATTAATATAATATTTAAATCTACAATTATTTTGATATGGAAATTGACCATCATATCCACATATATCAGTGGTATCCAACTAAATACCTTAATTTACCATTATTTCTAAAGTCTTTTAAATTATTAAAACAAGTTCCATTGGTATTTTTTTTCTGGTAGTAAAACCTTTTCAGTGCCTATCATCCTACTTTACAGTGTATGTTAAATTCTTACATCCATGCATGTGTGAATATCTAAGTGGTGATTTAGAAAAATGCTGCTCAAATTTTAATGTATGTTAGAATCACCTGGAGGTCTTGTTAAAATGCAGATTCTAATTCATTCAGTAGGTCTGGGTGAGGCCTGAAATTCTGCATTTCCAACAAGCTTCTAGGTGATGCCTGTGCTTCTGTCCATGAGCTATACTCTGACTAGCAAGGACTTAGATGACTGGAAATAAAGAGCCTCACGTGGACCAGCACACTGCTTGGTGTGCTTACTCCTGTGTCCAAGTCAGTGGTATGGTAAACTGAGCAGCGAATGCAGTTGGAGGTCTGGAAGCCTGGGTTCTAGTCCCAGCTGCATCACTAATTTGCTAATTACTCACCCTTTTAGGACTTCAGTTTCCAGTCTTGTAAAATGAGGGTCTAGGGCTGGATCATGTTTTAAGCTGCCCTGAGGAGACCTCTAGGTCTTCAGAGATGTGTCAGCGCCCCCCAAGAAAAGCGTGAGGAGGGAGAGCAGCGGTGAAGGCAGTGGAGAAGGAGCCATTATTTAGATAGGTAGGAGGACAATCAGGAACGTGTCCTATCAGTAAGAAGATGGCTTTAAGATGGATGCAGTGGTGGGTTGTGTCAAATACTTTCATTCAGTTGTCATTCAACACAGTATTTAAGGCCAGCATGCTTCCCATTCCTGGGATTATAATGCATGCATTGTTCTGAAGAAGTTTGAAAATTAATTCTGGACCTGACCCCTCACTAAGTGGTACCTAGAGTACTTGAGATCATCAGTCTCTATCCCGTAGGTGTCTTAGTGTACTTGTCCTCTGAATGCCTCCAAGAGGCAGCAATATGGTGGGGGCATAGTATGAAGAGTGGAAAATGCAAGTGATATGGATGGGTCACTTCATTACTCTGAAGTGTCCCCATTACCATCATCATTACTAACATAAGCTTTTTGGATGAGGCCATCGCTTAGACCCCTCACAGCTCTGATGTTCTAGGATTTGAATATTTTTGTGGCAGAGGAGGAGGAAAGGGAAATACCAACCGAATGAGTCAATACCATAGTGCAACTGTCCTGCTGTCCCTGGGATCTGATCCACTCTCCCTCCTTCCTGCTTGTTTCCCCAATGGACCTTCCTTTCCAATGGCTCCTTGGGAACAGGGAGACAACTGAGTCATCCGGCTGCCACTCTTGGGAAAAGCTCCAGGAGGAGCTGATGGTAAAAGTCTGACCAGGGGTGAGGCACACATGCTGAGATGGCTTTTATGTCCTCTCATTATTTCCAGGAAAGAGAGGGGGGGAAGAAGAAAGAAAAATTTTCCAGTGATACATTTTTATGGTTTGAAACCAGTTTTTCTCATTCATGGCTGTATACTAAAATCACATATAGCACTTTAAGAAAATACTGATGTCTAAGGCCCACCTCCAGAGGGTCTGACTTAATTGGTATGGGGTGGGGCTCGGCAGTGTTTTTGTTTTTAAAGCTGCACAGGTGATTCTAATGTGCAACCAGAGACAAGAGATAGTTTAGTGCTTAGGTTTAGCTTTTCCCCTCTCCTTTCAGTGTGACCATGGGCAATTTGCCCTGAGTCCTGAACTGCTCAGTAAGAAGCCTGTGATGGATATGGATTATTTAAAGGTCATCTTGATCTGGACAGAACTGTTAACTTTCTGCTCAAAAGTAATGTGTTCTCAGAATCTTGCAATCTTTCAGCCTCTGCAGCCTAAGATGGCTCTGGTGGGCCAAGCCCATCTGACTCCAAGCCAGAACAATGGTTCTTAGGTAGCAGGGGCTAGGAATTTAGGAATTTGGTGTTCCTAACTTCAGCATGCATGGAATGTTTTAGCTAAGCATAAGATCCCTGGATGGTAGGGATTGTGTTTGCCTCAATTTTCCAGAAAACAGGTAAATGTGGTAGTTTTGTCAAAACCACAAGGGGGTTTCAGTCTAGGTCCAGTTGCTTTGTCATACAAAGATCCAATTATTGAGACAACAAGGATTGCCAAGGAAGAAAGGAATTTTTAATATGACAGACGTCTTGTTGGAAGAATGGGAAAAGCTACCTCAAATCCATCTCTGAGGTAGGGAGATCAGGGGCCTTTTAAAGAGGGGCATGTGCTTTGGGGCAGGGGGAGAGGAGTGGTGAGTCCTGGTGGCAGGAAGCCTGCCCTGGGGCCTTCAAAATCTCAACTCCTTTGTCTTGTAGAAAATCCATCATTTTAAGCCAGGTGTGGTGGCTCATGCCTATAATCCCAGCACCTTGGGAGTTCCGAGGTAGGAGGATCACTGGAGGCCATCATTTCTGGAAAACAACTCAAAGGGTCAAGTAGTTAGTTAAGGGAGAGAATTGTCAAAAACATATAGGGGTTCGTGGAGCCAGTTACAGTAGGATCTAGCTGCTATATTTTTTGCTTGGGAGCAGAATTCAGAGATAGATGTCATGGACCCTAAGATTAGGCTCCATAGTAGAGCTCAAGAATTGCTTGCAATTACCTCATTCAGTTGGTGGTGCTGGTTCTATTTCTACTACCTCATCTCTCCTCATGGTTTCAACCATTACCTGTCAACAGCTCCCAAATCTACAGATGTCTCCCGATTTTTGACTTATGACCTGTTGAAAACCTCCACCTGGATATTTTGTGGGTTCCCTCAAAACTTAACATTTACAAAACTGAACATTCCCAAAACATTCTTTTCTGACCATTCCCATCTCAGTTAGCAGCAGCTCCACATACCCTATTGCTTGGGCTGAGCTTATGAGTCCATTTAGCCTTCTTCATAAGCCATTCATGGAGTAAATATTTATTGAGCACCTACTATGTGCCACCCACTGTGCCAGCCACTGTACATGTGATGGTGAATAACCAAGACAAGGGCCTTCGTTCATGGAGCTTGCAGTTTTGTGGGGAGAAAGATAATAGAAAGTAAAGGTGTGTATTAATTTCAGGTAGTGAGTAGTGCTATGAAGAAAATAAAACAATGGGAGAGAGAGTGATGAGGAAAGCTACTTTAGGAAATGTGGTCAGAGAGGGCCTCTCAGATTGCCACTTGAATGGTGATAAGGGCCGTGGAAAGATAGGGGATGATTGTTCAAGACAAAGAGAACTACAAGTACCTGGGCCCTGAGACAGTTTAAAACAAAGCATGAGACCAATATCTGGAGTGTGGTGGGCCAAGTGGAGATGAAGGGAGCCAAACCACGTTGGATTTGTAGGATGTGGTAAAGATGATGGATTTAATTGCATTCTATGTGTGGTACTTTGTTAAGGTAGCCCTAGGAAACTAATATACATATTTGGTACTTAGGAGTGAGGTGCTCCTATACAAATACCTAAAACTTCAGAAGTGGCTGTGGAATTGGGTAATGTGAAATTACCCAAAGCTGTAAGAACTCTGAAGCACAAGGTGGAAAAATTCTCAGAAGGAAGTTTCTATTATCTAAGAGAATACACATGTTGCTATAAACAGAAGGAAATGAAGAACATGTTATTGAAAACTGGAGGAAAGGTAATCCTCACTATATACAGGCAGAAAACTTGGCTGAATCACATTTTCTTTGTTGTGTGGAAAGCATAACTTGTAAGCAATAGCTTAGATATTTAGCTGAGTAGATTTCACAGAAAAGTACCAAAGGTGCAGTCTGGTTTCTCCTTGCTGCTTATAGTGAAATGCAGGCAGAAAGATAACCTAAGAAAGAAACTGTTAAGTTAAAATGAACCAGTGCTTTTATTTGGGAGGTTCTCAGTCTATCCAGATTGCAAATGATGCTAAAATTAGAAAATTCACTGTCAGGAAGTGTACTCTAGAGAGAAGGCCAAGCAAGGGTATGGCTGGACAACCTTTTGCCGAAGAGATAAAGCATGACTCATGGATACACTCAGCCATCTCAGCAGAAGCTGGAAAAAGAGATGGAGTTACTCATGGAAGATCAGTGGAAGACCCTCTTTTCTAATGGCATGGATCCCTGTGACCACAACAGGAAAACCACAAGGTTTATGAGAATGTTATATATGCAGAAACACTGCCAGCTTAGACTGAAAAGGAGAGAAACAGGATGAATGAAATGAGAGAGAGCTATCAGACTTCCCAAATTCTACATGCAGGAAACAGGCTGATAGAGCTACTCAGCTGTAGTTATTTGCTACCCTTAAAGAAAAAGGAAGAATGACTCTAAGGCACCACCATAAGCCCAAAGGGTAAGCTGCTGTGGGCCCAGAGGATGAGGCCACCACAGACCCAGAAGGCAGAGCTGCCATGGGCCCAGAGGATTAAGGATTAGTCTTAGGCCTTGAAACCTAATGAAATTTTCCCTGCTAGGTTTTTTTTTTTTTTTTTTTGACAGGGTCTCACTCTGTCACCAGGGCTGGAGTACAGTGGCATCATCACAGCTCACTGCAACCTCAAACTCGTGGGCCCAAGTAATCCTCCTGCCTCAGCCTCCTGAGTACCTGGGACTATAGGCACATGCCACCATGCCCGGCTAATTTTTCTATTTTTTGTAGAGATGGGGGTCTCACTCTTCCTCAGGCTGGTTTCAAACTCCTGACCTCAAGTGATCCTCCTGCCTCAGCTTCCCAAAGGGCTAGGATTACAGGCATGAGCCACTGTGCCCAGCCCCTGCCAGGTTTTGACTCCATTAGGACTGGTGGCCCCTTTATTTCTTCCATTTTATCCCTTTTGGAATGGGAATGTCTATCCTATGACTGTCCCACCATTGTATTTTAGAAGTAGATAACTGTTTTCTAGTTTCACAGGTCCACAGATGGGGAGAAAATTTTCCCTGGATGGACCATATCTCAAGTTTCACCAATACCTGATTTAGATGATTTAGATGTTGCAATCTGGGACTTTTTGAGTTGATGATCTTTAGATGAGATTTGAAACTTAAAGTTGATGCTGGAATGGGTTAAAACTTTTGGGAATGTTGGCCTGGGGCCATGCCACTACCATGCCCTGCTCTGGGGCCCAAGCAACCACTGTACCCCATGCTCCTGACCCCCAGAGTTTAAGCTGCTGAAGCACACCTGAGAGTTCCAGACCCCAGCTCTGCCACTGCTCTGAGCACCTGCACTCTAAAACCCAGTGCTGCTGCAACTGCCTGCAGACCATACCAGACCTCACATCAAGAGGTATCCCTTTGGTTAGGACTACCCTCCCTAGGGGAAAAGAATAACAAGAAGACCCCAGAAGTCTTTGCCATTAAGGACCCCAACAGCCCTTGCTGCTGCTACCATAACCTCAGACACCTGCAGCCTTGCCTGTCAAAGACCCCTGAAGTTTTCCCCAATGTTGCCCTCAGATGATGGAGCTGCATGAAGACTACACCAAAGCACTGCCTCTGGAACAAAAGCTGCTGCACCCCACTGAACTGGCACTCTCACACCCTCCTGAAAATGAAAGTATTTCTTCACCAAAGTTAATCTATAAATTCTGGAATAGGTGACTGCTACCTCAAATGAGAAGACATCAATGCAAGGCCACAAAAAATATTAAAAGTCAAGGAAACATGACATGACCAAAAGAGCACAATAATTTTCTAGTGACTGACCCCAAAGAAATGTAGGTCTATGAATTGCCTGAAAAGGAATTAAAAATAATTATTTTAAGGAAACTCAGGGGGATACAAGAGAACTCAGACAACTCCACAAAATCAGGAAAACAATACATGAACAAAACTAGAAATTCAACAAAGAGATAGAAATCATAAAAAAGAACCAAACAGAACACCTGGAGCTGAAGAATACAATGAATGAAATGAAAAATGAAATAGAGAGCTTTAACAGCAGACTCAATCAAGCTGAAGAAACCATATGTGAACTTAAAGATAGGTCTTTTGAAATTATCCAGTCAGTGGAGAAAAAGGAATGAAAAAGAGTGAAAAAACCAAAACAAAAAAAGCCTATGGGGACTTAAGGGATTAGTGAACCAATATATGCATTACAAGAGTCTCAGAAGGAGAAGATAGAGAAAGGGCCAGAAAGCTTATTTAAGAAAAAATGGCTAAAAACTTCCTAAATCTTGGGAGAGGTATGGCCATCCAGATGCATAAAACTCAAAAGTTCCCAAACAGTCTCAACTGAAAGAAGTCTTCTCAGAGATATATTATAATCAAATCATCACAAGTCAAAAAGAGAATTCTGAAAGCAGCAAGAGAAAAAAGATACACCTCCATGGGTCTATCAGTGGATTTCTCAGCAGAAAACTTGCAGATCAGGAGAGAATGTGATGATATATTTAAAATGCTGAAAGAAAAAATTGCCAACCAAGAATACTTTATCCAGAAAATCTATCCTTCAGAAATGAAAGAGAGATAAAGACTTTCCCAGATAAACAGAAGCTGAGGGAACCACTAGACCTGACTTCCAAGAAATGCTAAAGGGAGTTCTTTGAGCTGAAATAAAAGGACACTAATTACTAACATGAAAACATATGAAAGCATAAAATTCACTGGCAAAGGTAAATATACAGTCAAATTCATAATATTCTAATATGTAATGGTGGTGTGTAAATTACTTTTCACTCTATAAAGGTATAAAGTTTAAAAGACAAAAGTACTAAAAATATAACTGTAAATTTCATTAGTGGACACATAATTTAAAAGATGTAAATTGTGACCTACACCATAAAATGTAGGAGTGGGAAGAAGCAAAATTATAGTTTTTATATGCAATGAAAGTTAAGCTATTATCATCTTAAAACAGACTAGTATAAGATGTTTTATATAAGCCTCATGGTAACCACAAAGCAAAAACCTATAGTGTATACACAAAAGATAAGTATACCACTGCAAAACAAAACAAAACAACAACAACAAAACAAATTACAAAGAAATACAGCAGGGGAGGAAGACAGGAACAAAAGAACTATTATACAAAACAGTCAGAAACAATTAACAAAATAGCAATAGTAAGTCCTTATCTATTAATAATGACTTTAAATGTAAATGGATTAAATTCTCCCATTAAAAAAATAGACTGGCTGATGGATTAAAAACAAGACAACTATATGAGATTCACTTTAGCTTTGAGGACACACATAGACTGAAAGTGAAGGGATAGAAAAAGATATTCCATGGAAATGATAACCAAAAGAGGGCAGGGGTGGCTATATTTATATCAAACAAAATAGACTTTAAGTCAAAAGCTGTCACAAGAGAGAAATAAGATCATTATTTAGTGATAAAAGGATCACTTCATCAAGAAGATATAGTAATAGTAAATATTTATGCACCCAACATTGGAGTACCTAAATATATAAAGCAAATATTAACAGAACAGGTATTAATATAAATTGATAATATTAATATACTGGTATTAATATAACATAAACTGGTAATATTAGTATAAAACAAATATTAACAGAACTGGTATGGAGTAATAAACAGCAATAAAATAATAGTAGAGGACTTTAATACTCCACTCTCAACAATGGATAGATCATTCAGACAGAAAATCAGTAAGAAATCAATGGATTTGAACAATACTGTAAGCCAAATGGACCTAACAAACATGTACAGAACATTCCATCCAACAACAGCAGGATATACACTCTTCTGAAGTGCACGTGGAACATTCTCTAGGATAGGTTATGTATTAAACCACAAAACAAGTCTTAACAAATTCAAGAAGATTGAAATGATATCAAGTATCTTTTCCAACTATGATGGAATAAAACTAGAAATAATAACAGGAGGAAAACTGGAAATCACAAATATGTGGAAATTAAACAATATACTCCTGAACAATCAATGAGTCAAAGAAGAAACCAAAGAAAAATTTAAAAAACTCAAGACAAACCAAAGTGGAACCTCAATATACCTAAACTTATGGGATTCTGCAAAAGTAGTTCTGAGAAAGAAGATTATGATGATACAACTATTTTAAGAAGAAAGAAAGACCTCAAATAAACAACCTAACTTTATACCCCAAAGGACTAGAAAAAGAAGAACAAAATAAGTCCATAGCTGGCAGAAGGAAGGAAATAACACAGATCAGAGCAGAAATAAATAAAATAAAGACTAGAAGAATAATAGAAAAGATCAACAAAACTAGGTTTTTTTTCTGTTTGTTTGTTTTATTTCAGAATATTATGGGGGTGCAAACGTTTTGGTTACATTAATTACTTTTGTACAGTTTAAGTCAAAGTTATAAGTATGTCCATCACCCAGATAGTGTACATTGTACCCGTTAGGTGTGAATTTACCCATCCCCTCCTCACACTCCCCACCTGCTTGATTTTCATTGAATTTTACTACCGTAAGTACACATGAGTGCTGATCATTTAGTTCCAATTTAATAGTACATGTGGTGTTTGTTTTTCTATTCTTGCAATACTTCACTTAGGAGGATGGTCTCCAGTTCCATCTAGGTTGTTACAAAAGGTATTAGTTCAACATTTTTTTTTTATGGCTGAGTAATACTCCATGGTATACTATACCACATTTTATTAAACCACTCATGTATTGATGGGCCACTGGGTTGTTTCTACATCTTTGCAATTGTGAATTGTGCTACTATAAACATTCAAGTGCAAGTGTCTTTTTAATAAAATGTCTTTTTTTCCTTTGGATAAATACTCAGTACTGGGATTGCTGGATCAAATGGTAGGTCTACTTTTAGTTCTTTGAAGTATCTCCAAACTACTTTCCATAGAGGTTGTACTAGTTTGCAGTCCCACCAACAGGGTATAAGTGTTCCTTTCTCTCTGCATCTATACCAGCATCTGTTGTTTTGGGACTTTCTGATAAAAACCATTCTGACTGGAGTTAGGTGATATCTCATTGTGGTTTTGATTTGCATTTCCCTGATGATTAGAGACGTTGAGCATTTTTTCATGTTTATTGGCCATTAGTCTATCTTCCTTTGAAAAGCTTCTGTTCATGTCTTTTGCCCACTTTTTAATGGGGTTGTTTGATGTTTTCTTGCTGATTTGCTTGAGTTCTTTGTAGATTCTGGTTATTAGCCCTTTATCAGATGTATAGCATGCAAATATTTTCTCCCATTCTGTAGGTCATCTATTCACTCTATTGATTGTTTCCCTGGCTGTGCAGAAGCTTTATAATTTAATCAGATCCCATTTATTTATTTTTGTTGTTGCTGTGATTGCCTTTGGGGTCTTCTTCATAAATTCTTTGCCTAGGCTGATATCTATAAGAGTTTTTCCAACCTCTTCTAGAATTCCTATAGTTTCATACCTTAGGTTTAAGTTTGTTGTCCATTGTAAATTAATTTTTGTGAGTGGTGAAAGGTGTGGATCCTGTTTCAGTCTTCTACATTGTGGCTATCCAATTTTCCCACAACCATTTATTGAACAGGGATTCTTTTGCCTATTGTATGTTTTTTTCTGCTTTGTCAAAGATAAGATGGCAATATGAGGATGGTTTTATATCTGGGTTCTCTGTTCTGATCCTTTGGTCTATGTCTCTGTTCTTGTGCCAGTATTATGCTGTTTTGGCTACTGTAGCCTTGTAGTATAGCTTGAAGTCTGGTAAAGTGATGCTTCCCAATTTGTTCTTTTTGCTTAAGGTTGCTTTGGCTATTTGGGGTCTTTTCTGGTTCCATACAAAGCACAGAATTATTTTTTATAGACCTGCAAAAATGATGTTGGTATTTTAATTGGGATTGCATTGAATCTGTAGATCACTTTGGATATTATAGATATTTTAACAATGTTGATTCTGCCAATCCATGAGCATGATATGTTTTTCCATTTGTTTACATCCTCTGTGATTTCCTTCCTCAGTGTTTCATAGTTCTCCCTATAGAGGTCTTTCACCTCTTTGATTAAGTGTATTCCTAGGTATTTTATTTTCTTTGTTGCTATTGTGAAAGGCATTGACTCTTGATTTGATTCTCAGCTTGACTGTTATTGGTGTATAGGAATGCTACTGATTTGTGTACATTGATTTTGTAACCTGAGATTTTGCTGAATTTATTTATCACTTCCAGGAGTCTCTTGGCAGAATCTTTGGGGTTTTCTAGATATAAGATCATATCATCAGCAAAGAGCAATAGTTTGAGTTCTTCTTTCCCCATTTGGAGACCCCTGATTTCCTTCTCTTGCCTGATTGCTCTGGCTAGGACTTCCAGCACTATGTTGAACAGAAGTGGTGACAGTGGGCAACCTTGTCTGGTTCCAGTTCTAAGCAGGAATGCTTTCAACTTTTCCCCATTCAGTATGATGTTGGCTATGGGTTTGTTGTATATGACTTTTATAATATTGAGGTATGCAAAACTAAGTTTTTAAAAAAGATAAGCAAAATTAACAAGTCTTTAGCTAGACTAAGAGAAAAGGGGAGAATACTCAAATAAATAAAATCAGAAATGAAAGAGGAGACATTACAACTGATACCACATAAATACAAAGGATCATTAGAGACTATGATGAAAAATTATATACCAACAAATTGGATAACCTAGAGGAAATGGATAAGTTCTTAGAAACATACAACCTACCAAGACTAAATCATGAAGAAACAAGAAATTCACACAGACCAATAATGGGTAAGGAGATTGAAAGAGTGATAAAAGTCTCCCAACAAAGAAAAGCCCAGGAACAGATGGCTTCATAGATGAATTCTACCAAACATTTAAAGAAGAATTAGTACCAATCCTTCTCAACCTTTTCCAAAGAATTAAAGAAGAGTGAACACTTCCAAATTTATTTTATGAGGCCAGTATTACCCTGATACCAAAGCCAGACAAGGACACTACAAGAAAACAAAACTACAGGCCAATATCCTGGATGAACATATATGTAAAAATCTTCAACATAATACTAGCAAACTGAACTCAACAGCACATTAAAAGGATAATTCAACTTGATCACATGGATTTATCCTTGGGATACAAGGATAGTTCAACTTATGCAAATCAATAAATGTGATATACCATGTTAAAGAATGAAGGATAAAAATCATATGGTCATCTCAATAGATGCAGAAAAAGTATTTGACAAAATTCAACATTCTTTCATGATAAAAATTCTCAAAAAAATAGGTATAGAAGGAATAGTAAACATAATAAAGGCCATATATGACAAGCCCACAACTAATACCATACTCAATGGTGAAAAGCTGAAAGATTTTCCTCTAAGATCAGAAACAATACAAGGATATCTACCCTTGTAACTTCTATTCAACATAGTGCTGAAAGTTCTAGCCAGAATAATTAGGAAAGAAAAAGAAATAAAAGACATCCAAACAGGGAAAGAAGAAGTAAAATTGTCTCTGTTTGCAGATAACATGATCTTATATATGGAAAACCCTAAAGACTTCACCAAAAAACTGTTGGAGCTAATAAAGGAATTCAGTAAAGATGCAGGATACAAAATCAACATACAAAAATCAGTGTGTCTCTACACTCTAACAAAAGACTATCTGGAAAATTAAGAAAATGATTCCATTTACAATAGCATAAAAAAGAATAATATACTTAGGAACAAATTTATCCAAATAAGTGAAAGATCTAAACACTGAAAATTATAAAACATTAATGAAAGAAATTGAAGAAGATACAAATAAATGGAAAGATATCCTGTGTCCATGGATTAGAATAATTAATATTGTTAAAGTGTCCATAACTACTGAAAGCACTCTTCAGATTCAATGCAATTCCTATCAAAATTCCAATAATATCTTTTACAGAAATAGAAAAAACAATTCTAAAATTTGTATGGCACCACAAAAGACCCTGAATAACCAAAGCAATCTTGGGAAAGAACAAAGCTAGAGGAATCACACTATCTGATTTCAAATTCTATTACAAAACTATAGAAATCAAAACATTATGATAGTGGCATAAAAAAAGACACATAGAGCAACGGAACGGAATAGAGAGCACAGGAATAAACTCGAGCAAATATGGTCAACTAATCTTGTACAAAGTTGCCAGGATGATACAACAGGGAAAGGACAGTCTTTCAATAAGTGGTGCTGGGAAAATGGGATATCCATAGGCAAAAGAATGAAATTGGACCCTTATATTATACCATATACAAAAATAAACTCAAAATGGACTAAAGACTTAAATGTAAGACCTGAAACCATAAAAGTTCTAGAAGAAAACATAGGGAAAAAGTACCTTGACATTAATCATAATGATGATTTTATGGATATGACATGAAAAGCATAGTCAATGAAAGCAAAAATAAACAAGTGGGACTTAATCAAACTAAAACATCTCTGCACAGCAAATGAAACAATCAACAAAATGAAAAGACAGCCTATGGAATGGAAGAAAATATTTTCAAACCATACAAGCCGCATATCTGATAAAAGGTTAATGACCGAAATATATAAGGAAGTCATATAACCTCGACTTCAATAGCAAAAAAGAAAAACAAAAAACAATTTAAAAATGGTCAAAAGACCTGAATAGACATTTTTTCAATAAAGACATACAAATGACCAACAGGTATATGGGAAAGTGTTCAGTATCACTAATCATCAGTGAAATGCAAATCAAACCCACAATGAGATATTACTTCACACCTGTTAGGATTGCTATTTTCAAAATGTAAAAGATAATACATTTTGGTAAGGATTTTGAGAAAAGGGAACCCCCATACACTGTTGGTGGAATTATAAATTTGCACAACCATTATGGAAAACAGTTTGGAGGTTCTTCAAAAAACTAAAAATAGAATTATCATATGACCCATCAATCCTACTTCTGGGTATATATCCAGGGAAAATGAAATCAGTATTTTGAAGAGATATCTGTACTCCCATGTTCATTGCAGCATTATTCACCATAGGAAAGATATGGAAACAACCTAAGTGTCCTTTGACAGATAAACAGATAAAGAAAATGTAGTACACACACACACACACACAGAGGAATATTATTCAGCCTTAAAAAAGAAGGAAATCTTGTCTTTTGTGACATGGATGAACCTGGAGGACATTATGATAAGTGAAATAAGCCAGACACAGAAAGACAAATACTTAATGATCTCACTTACACTTAGAATCTAAACAAGTTGAACTCATGGAAACTGAGAGTAAAACGGTGGTTGCCAGGGGTTGGGTGGAGGGGAGGAATGGGGGATTTTGGTCAAAGGGTACAAACTTTCAGTTACGAGATGAATATGTTCTGGAGATCTAATGTACAGCATGGTGACTATAGTTAACAATAACGTATACTTGAAATTTGCTAAGAGTAAATCTTAACTGTTCTCATCACCAAAAACAAAACAGCAGCAACAACAAAAAACCAGGTAACTATGTAAGGTGATAGATATGTTAATTAGCTTGATTGTGCTAATCACATCACATTTACATATATCAAAACATCACATTGTATACCTTAAATATATGTAATTTTTATTTGTCAACTATACCTCAAAGAAGCTGGAGGGGAAAAAAAGTGAGACCTAAATAGAAGTTTAAGGGAAGACATTTCAAGTAGGGGGAATAGCTCAAGCAAAAGTGCCAAGGCAGGAAATCATATGGTATATTTACAAGCAGGAAATTTATAGCTGGCATAGAGGGGATATTTAGGTGAGCACTGGTAGATGAATTTGCAGGAAGGGAAATAGCAGGCTAAGACCTTTGAACTATTTTCCCAAGACAGCAAGAAGCTATGGAAGATTTTTAAGGGGGCAGCAACTTGTGGAATTTAAGGAAAATTAATCTGTCAACAGTTTGTAAATACATAAGCTGATAGTAAACTTCATGAGGGCAGAAACTGTATCTGTCTTATCCACCATTGTCTCCACAAAGCACCTAGCACAGTGCCTGGGCATGAGGTCCGACTCAATAGAGATAATTCATGAAATAATACATGAAAGAAATATTGGCAAAGTTCAGTTACAAGACTATTGCACAAAACACCCAGTGTCATGAGCTGAGACTAGGGCAGTAAAGGAAAGGAATGGCTACACGTGAGGGACTTCACATGGGAGAGTCTACAGTGTGTAGTGACTAATCACATGTCCAGGCAGAGGGAGAAAGTGAGGTCTAGGATGATGTGACTGCTTGGGAGATGAAGGTTCAGAAGAGAAGCTGTTTGGGTAAAATGATGATGAATTTGGCATTATTTATAAATTTATTCATTCACTCATTCATTCATTTTATTTATTCAACTGACAGCATTTTAGGCAGAAGAAAAATGTAAATAAAGGAACTAAAGCAGGAAAGAGCTTGGTGATTTCAAGGCATTGAGAAGAGGGCAGTGGCGTGGAGCTTGGTATGCAAGGAGGGGAGCACAGCCTCGTGAGATTAGAGAGCATGTTTGTAGGTGCTAAGCTGTAGTTAGTGGGAAACAGAGGCCTAGAACTCTGGTGAGACATTGGGTTGGGAGATAACTTTATTACTAGTAGAGCTTCTAGACAATATACCTCAGTGGCTTTCAGAGATTGTTTGGCTCTGAGATATTTCCTCAGGAAACCTGGTGAAATGCTTCTCAGGTACCAACTTCAAAACTGACTCTAAGCATTTTGTTCCAGGGCAATGAAGCAGAGATGGCTATATGAGTGACAGTTTGCTAAATGGGTTTAAATCCTAGCCCTGACACTTCCTAGCTGGGTGATCTTAGAAAAGTTATTTAACCTCTCTATGCCTCATACTCTTCGTTTTGAAAATGGTGGTAATAATAATCCTTCCTTAATAGGTTTATATGGAGTAGATGAAATGGTTTATGTCAAGTGTTAAGAACAGTGTCAGGTGTATATTAATAATAAATGTTAATATTATTAACATTAGTGACATAGTCACTTTACACAAAACATAAATTGGGGTATAAAAAATAAAAAAATAAGACTTTTGGAGATGTTTGGATTGGGTGAATATATTTTGCATGTGGGAAGGACATAAATTTGGGGGAGCCAGAGTGTAGAGTGTTCTGGGTTGAATAGTATCCCTCCAAAATTTATGTCTACCCTGCACCTGTGAATGTAATCTTACTTGGAAGTAGAGTTTTTGCAAGTGTAATCAGGTTAAGATTAGGTTTTACTGGATTAGGATGGGCTCTTAAATCTAATGACTGGTGTTCTTACAAGAGGCAGAAGAGGAGACACAGCAAAGGAGGAGAAGGCCATGTAAAGACACAAGCAGAGATTGGAGTTATACAGCCACAGCTGAGTAACACCTGGAGTCAACAGAATCCAGAAGAGATAGGAAGGATTCTCCCTTTGAGCCTTAGTAGGGAGTAAGGTCCTATTGACACCTTGATTTCAGACTTCTGACCTCCGGAACTGTGAAAGAATAAATATATGTTGTTTTATGCCATAAAGTTTGTGAACTTTGTTAAGGAAATGAATACAGAAGCAAGCATGAAGGAAAAAAAAAACATGACATTAATCTGGGCAATGATTTTTTTGGATTTGATCCCAAAAGTGCAGTCAACAAAAGCAAAAATAGGCACATGTGATTATAGTAAACCAAAAAACTTCTGCACAGCAAAGGAAACATTTAACAGTGTGAAGAGAGTGTGGATTAGGGAGAAAATATTTGCAAGCCGTATATCTGATAAGGGGTTAATATCCAAAATATATGAGGAACTGAAACAACTCAATAGCAAGAAAACAAATAACCCACTTAAAAAATGGACAAGGGCATTTCTCCAAAGGAGACATACAAATGGCCAACAGATGTATGAAAAAATGCTCAACACTGCTAATCATTAGGGAAATGCAAATTAAAACCACAATAAAATATCACCTCACACCTGTCAGAATGGCTATTATCAAAAAGACAAAGCCAGGTGCGGTGGCTCACTCCTGTGATCCCAGCACTTTGGGAGGCTGAGGCAGGAGGATTGCCTGAGGCCAGGAGCTTGAGATTATAGTGAGCTATGATTGCAACACTTCGCTCCAGCCCCGGTGACAGAACAAGACCTTGTCTCAAAAAAAAAAAAAATAAGTGTTGATGAGGATGTGGAGGACGTGGAGAAAAGGGAAGCCTTGTATGCTGTTGTTGGGAATTTAAATTAGTTCAGCCGTTATGGAACACAGTATGGAAGTTCCTCAAAAAACTAAAAATGGAATTACCATATGATCCAGCAATCCCACTTCTGGGTATTTACCCAAAAGATTTGAAATCAGTCTGCACTCTCATGTTCATTGCAGCACTATACACAATAGCCAGATTATGAAGTCAACCTAAGTGTCCATCAGCAGACGAATGGTTAAAGAAAATGTGTATATACACAATGGGATACTATTCAGCCTTCAAAAAAGAAGGAAATCCTGTCATTTGCAACAACATGGAGGAATTGGAGAACATCATGCTAAGCGAAATGAGTCCGGTACAGAAAGACAAATACTTCATGTTTTCACTTATATGTGGACTCCAAAACAATCGAACTCATAGAAGCAGAGAGTAGAAAGGTGCCTGGGGTGGGAAGGATGGAAAGATGATAGTCAAAGGGCACAAAGTCTCAGACAGGAGGAATAAGGTTTTTTTGAGATCTATTGCACAGTGTGGTGAATATATTTAATAATAGTGCTTTGCACTTTTCAAAATTGCTGAGAGTATATTTCAAATGATCTCACCACAAAAAATGGTAAGTATTCGAGGTAATGAATATGTTAATTGTTTGATTTGATTATTCCATATTGTCATAAATCATAACATCACTTTGTACTCTATAAATATATGCAATTACAAGTTGCTAATTTATTGTAAAATTTCTGAAAAAGAAATAAACGTTAAAAAGAGACTAATACAGATATTTACTCAGGAAAGGTCATAGGTGTGAGTATACTTTGTTTGACTAAGCACCTGCCAGATTTCTCTCCACACTGGTTGCACCCATTTGCCCTCTCACCAACAGTACACAGAAGTTCCTACATTTCTGCCAACACTTGCCATTATGCAGCTTTCTAATTTTTTACTAGACTAACAGGTATAAAGCAATATTTCATCATTCCTTTAATTTTCCATTTTCCTGATTTTTTTAAAATTGAGTATTGAATGGTATGCTTGTTAGCTTTTTGGATTTTCTTTTTTGAAAATTACCTGTTCATAGCCTTTGTTGATTTTCCTTTTGGGGCTGCTTTCTTTCTTTTGACCTGCAGGAATTCCATATGCATTCTAGTTGTAATCCCTCATTAGTTTTGGACATTGCAAATATCTTTCCCTAGTTTTTCAGCTGTCCTTTAATCTTGTCCATAGTGTCCTTCATTGAACAAAAGTCTTCAATTTATTTAATTTTCTCTTTGAAAAAAGAGTTAGTATACTTCCACGCCAAACTACGCTAACTCCTTTTACTGGTTGTGTTGGAACTTACTAAATGATATGACAGTGTCATGTTAGATGACTTGTTTTCTGTTCACTTGCCCTTCAGCTGTTGTACATTATTTTTTTCTGAATCCAGTAAACAGTGCAATCATGTATCTAGTAAAAGTCAGGAAATGACAGGCCTTATTCAATAACCAAAAACACTGCAACTAATCAGGAACATTTGGGCCTCAGCACATTTCCTTGCAGTCAGGCTGCTCACATGTGGATTTGATGTTGTGTGGTTGAGCCAGAAGTTATAGTGCCCTCACCTCACGGCCCCCTTAGGGGGCTTGCTGAGACACGTCAGGACAAATGGCAAACAGGTCTTTGGCCATCAGTGCAGGTGACAGCAGGTGTGAATCATACAAAGTGAGAGATGGAGAGGAGCTTGGGGATCATCCAGTTCTACCCCCTCATTTTACAGAAGCAGGAACTGAGACCAAGGGAAATAAAGGGGTTTGTCCAAGTCACACAGCTGTCAGGGAATTGCTGGGACTAGAACCCAGATCTCTTGACTGCCATTTAGTGTGCTTTCCATTTTTCTGTCTTCCCCAAGAGGATGTCAGAAATCATTTTTTGGAAGTCTCTGGACCAGATCCAGGACTTAATCTGGGAAGTTAGCGGCCTCCAGAATGTAGACCCACTCAACCTGTCCCACCTGATCTCTGGCCACTCGAGGTTAGTCTCTGCCTCATTCCTCTAAAACTCCATGCTCTATTCTTACCTGTAAGCCTCTGACATGTTGTGGTCATGCATGATCATGTCTGGCACCCCCCTTCTCCCTGCCCATCTCATTCTTCAAGTGCTTGTCCTTGGAGGCTCAGTACTACCTCTTACATGCCACTGCTAACTAGCATTATTATTCTCTCCCTTCTTTAGGTTTTCATAACATCTGTGGTCTACACAAATACAACCTAGGCTTGATTATATGCTGCCTTTTTGTCTGGAATGTGTTCAATTGTACAAGTGACTGAGCAAGTCACTTAATATCTCTGTGCCTCACTCACTTTACTCACTAATGGAAAAGGAAGAGTTGATTTCATTTCTAAAGATGCTTCTATATCTAACATTCTATGTCTCCATAAGATTTTAAACTCCTCATGGAAAGGGACTCTTTCTTCTATTTTTCTTGCAATTCCCTTAGTCTAGTGGTTCTCCACTGGGGACAATTTTGCTCCTCAGGGGACATTTGACAATGTTTGGAGATATTCTTTGTTGTTACAACTGGGGAGGGAGGCCCTACTAGAATCTAGTGGGTAGAGGCCAAGGATGATGTTAAACAGTCTATAGCACAAGACAGCCCCACACAAAAAAGGGATTTTCCATCTCAAAATGTCAATAATGGCAAGGATGAGAAACCCTGCCTTAGTCTCTAACCCAGTACCATAGGCAAAGACCAGACACTGAACAAACACTTTCATCTTTCAGACAAAGAGCATTGCCCTCATAGAAGGGATGCTGCTGGATATGCAGCTGTCATGGGGAATGAAGAAAAGGAAGTAAGCACTTATGCAAAATTAATGCCAAGTCAGAGAAGAGAATCTAATTTTCCTTAGCCAAGAAGAAGAGGTAGGAGTATAGTAAAGAAGAAATGTTGGGTGGATGAAAAGAGACAGCTGAGAAGTTATTAACTTCGTAGGAGGTGTTGATTTAAATAGCTCATCTTTTAGATATCTCTAGGGGAATAGCTTATGATTGTGGTAAATAGTGGTAATGATAACATTGGAACACATGAAGGAAAGTTCTGGGAACTATTATGTATATTGTCAAGAAGACTTGTCTTTATTCTTACCTTCCCTTGAAATAAAGTCTGGGTGATGAAAGTGGCTTTGATTTATAGAAGAGGCAAGGAATTGGTTCCCTGGGCTCTGAGCGCTGACCTCTAAAAAAAATCACAGGCTCTTTTTCAGTCCCCTACTCAGGGTTTTCTGGGGATGAGGATGATGGATGACTAAATACCTTCAATGACGGCTTCCAGCCTCCGCCTTGGCTGTGCTCCCAAAGACTTCCCTCCTTGTCGTGCTATGCCTGTCTTTCCCCTTAGGTTGCAACATTCAAGAAAGCCAATTCATTATTTATTTGCTCCTCTCCCCTCTACTCTCCATCACTTAATAAATATAAAAAATATCCTAGACATGCAAAATAGAAAGCTCCCCCAAATGTTGGGATTGGAGGGAAAATCCATGACTTAAAAACTCTCTTGAGATGAACATCATTATTTTCAACCTCTCCAAACACTTGCAGGAGATTCCATTGTTAGTTCTCCTGGCTACCAGAGGTATTTGGCAAGTTTTCTATTTAGATTTCTTTGGGGGAAAAAATGCTTAAATTAAACATTGAAATTCATGAGAATATTTTAGTTCTTTGAAACTCTTCTACTCATAATTACTCTGAGTGAGGTATTATTTGCAGCTCCTTAATGAGGAAAAGTTATCCTGAGGGGGACTTCCAACAGTTCATTTCAGATCTCTGGGTCCATGGTCAGGTGCAGTGCACTGTATTATATAACAGGCTGAAACAGGTACATTACTCTTGAACCACTCTTTTATAGTTTAGATTCTTCTCTGTTTCATAGGATTATAAATTGGATCCATAGAAAAATTAGTTATTTTGAGCTAGAGATACCCGGGTTTGTTTTCCTGTAAGGGAAAAATCAAATAAGGGAATCGAAGCACTTCTTTCTCTTTTTTAAACTTTCCTGTAAATGTTTTTTGGAAAGATACTCTGGGACAAGGACTGACTGTCACTTGTGTAGCCAGAGCAGAGATCTACATATAACAGAAATTTGATAAATGAGTATCCTAACTGCTGCTGTATTTCTTGGGAGATGAATGCATGACATCTCTTGGTTAAATGATCTGGAAAAAACATAAGAAGAAGTTATGAAAAGATAACACCCATAAGTGTGACTGCACGTTTTGTGGCTCAGTCACCGTTTCTGTTAGTCTGGAATTTTGTTTTTGCATCCATTCTTCAAGGTTGCCTTTTCCAACTTCCATCCTGGAATAATAATCTATGAGGAAGTGAGTGTAAGAAACTTGAATTATCACTATAGCTGAGATCAATGCATTGGTGGGCCTCTGCTTGAGATTTTTTTCCTCTTCCCCCTTTTGTATTTACTTAAAAATACAATGACCAAAGAATCAGGACAGCTCTATGTTTTGTTGCTGTTTTTACTTTCATAGGTGTTTTGTGTCTGTTTGGCTGGGCGCAACTGAGGCTGGCTTTAAAAGAAGCTACCCATAAATCTCAGAATAGGAAAAGATGAGTAAACCCTTACTCTGAAGGCAGGGTTTGTGGAAGGGAAGACAGGGAGATTCCCCTCTGCATTTTATGAGAATGTATTATTTAGCAAGGTTCTGTTTGAAAATTCTCCTGATTCCTTATATGGAAGGATAGGGCTAAGCTACTAGCTACCTCTTAACTCATCAGGAAAATAAGTTTGCTCACTAGTTGATTTTTGAGCATCTCACTGTCATTCTGTTCTTTCCCTGAATAAAGAGGCTAATAACTTTTGCAAATAACATGAAGAAGCATGTGGTAGGCAGAATTCTAAGATGGACCCCAAGATTCTGGACCCCTCTCCAACGTACATGCCCTATGGAATGAATATGCAGGACTAGGAGTGTGATAGATTTTACTCCTATGATTAGGGTATGTTAAATGGCACTTGACTTTAAGAAAGGGAGATGATATGGTGGCCTGACCGAATAACACAAGCCCTTTAAAATCAGAGAGTTTTCTCCAGCTGGTGGCCAACAAGGAAGGTGGAGATTTGAAGCAGCAGAATTTTGATATATTGGTGCTGTCCTAAAAATGGAAGGGACCACATGGTAAGGAATGTTGGCAACCTCTAAGAGCTGAAAGTGGTTCCCAGCTGGCAGATTTTAGTTCTACAACTGTAAGGAAATGAATTCTTCCAACAGAGAGCTTGGAAGAGAACCCCAAACCCTGGAGGAGAATGAATGCAGCCCGCCTTGGTTTCAGCCATGTGAGACATTGAGAAGAGAATCCAGCATGTCCAGACTTCTGAGCTATGAAAATCGTGAGATAATAAATTTATGTTTTAAGCCACTAAGTTTGTGGTCATTTGTTACACAGCAATAGAAAACCAATATGAAGCAGGAGAAAATCTTTGGGAGAAGAAAGCTAAGTAAAGACAATATTCTTATATTTGGTTCTAAAGCAACGTTATTGTGATGGTCCATTTTATGTGTCTACTTGGCTAAGCTACGGCACCCAGTTGTTTGGTCAAACCCTAGTCTGGATGTTGCTGTGAAGGTATTTTGTAGAAGCGATGAACATCTATAATCAATTGACTTTAAGTAAAGGAGATTACACTCTGAAGGAAATAAAAATATTTTACCCCAAAATATATTTCTTTGACATACTTTGAGATGGCCACCAGAAAGCCAGCAAACAAAAATGGCCCTGCAAAGCTCTCTTTTCTGGGGGATATTTGCATCTATAGAGAATCTGCGTTGGTGCAACCAGGACTTCCCTTGTCTGGATCTAGGAAAGATTAGCTGAGTCAGACACCTGAAAGGTCTGAAAGAAATATTTACCATCTATTCTCTCTGAGGGCTGCTACCTGTGAGGTTTCAGCTACATAACAAGACCACCTTTGCTAGCTAGGCCTCTTCTTCTCCCCTTCCTAGAACCTATCTTGCCACTAAAACCTGATTTATCACCATAACCTGTTTTGGGCCATGCTCTTAGCCTGCACTCTTTCTGTAACCTAAAGATGGTATAAGTTTCTTATATACCATCTTGAGGCTTGAAGTTGTGTCCCCCATTATGGGGTTTAGTCTTCATTCTGAAGGCTCTTGTGTATACACATTAAATAAATTTGTATGTCTTTTTAAAACCACCTGTTATAAAATTAATAAAGAACTGCAGGGTGGGAACTGTGATATGGGCCTGAACTCTGCAAAGATATAGTCATAGTTAAAAAAATAACCAGTCATTGTTCCCTAGCTTGCATTCCTGTAATTGCTTACTACTCAGGAGTCACATAACTGATGGTTATAAAGATTCTTAGCATTCTGAACTGCTCCCAAAGATAACATCACCCTTGTGAAACCTAAGGCTAGTCTTTGAGATATCTTCCAGACCCTGCATTCTGGTGGACCAACTGACCCAACCAGACCAGTGGCCCATGCCAAGGAACTGACTCAACTGGTCTTGTTACCCCCACCCAGGAACTGACTCAGTGCAAGAAGACAATTTCTACACCCCTATGATTTCACCCCCAACTCAACCGATCAGCAATACTGATTCCCTAGTCCCCTGCCCACCAAACCATCCTTAAAGACTCTAGTCTCCAAATTCTCAGGAAGATGTATTTGAGAAACTTCTCCCATCTCCTCACCTTGGTGCCCTGTGATATTAAACTCTTTCTGTACTACAACCCTTGCTGTTTTAGTATATTGGCTTCCATTTGAGCAGTGGGCCATGAACCCGGTTGGGCAGTAACATTTTCTCCTGTTAATCAATCTGCCTCATGTCAGTGATTTTTAAGTCTTCAGGGAGACACAGGTGCTGGCCCCTATACCTCCATAATGTGGGTAGGCTTCATCAATCAGTTGAAAGTTTTAAAAACAAAACTAAGGTTTCCCAGAGAAGAAGGAATTCTGAAAGCCTGTAATATCAAAATCCTGCTTGAGTAACCAGCATGCTGGTCTGCCCTGTGGATTTTGGGCTCACCAGCCCCCACAATCATGTGAGCCAATTCCTTAGAATAAATTTCTTCACATATAGTCTATTGGTTCAGTTTTTCTGGAGAATCTTGACTGATATAGTTATAAACTCAGTTGCTCTTGGGGACCACACCAGTGGATGAGGTGTGTTGCTCAGCTGCAGCATGGTGCTCTCTCAAAGGTGTCAGCTCAGACACTGTGCCAGAAATTGTGACCAACCAGGACTACAGGCCCAGTGTTGCCAGGTCTTTTGTTTGTTTGTTTGTTTTAAAGCCAGAAATCCAGAATTTTATTAAAAATTTCCTGAGTTCGAAATGTAGGCTACTAATTTGGAAACATATCTTTTTAAAGCATCATGTGTACCACAGTGAAACAATCAGATATATCCAGAATGTGGATTATTTTATAAGACACACTGACCTGGTCCCTTCAGTAAATAAAAGTCGTTTGAAAAAAAGACCAGGGCTGGGGGACTGCTGTAGTTTAGAAACATTAAAAGGGATTGACATGCAAAGTGTAATAATGTCAAGAATTTACTTAAAAATTCCTCTCTCTCTCTTTCTCTCTCTCTTTTTCTCCACAAACATACACAAAGTTACAATGATTGAATGTAGATACCAGGTATATATGTGCTTGTTGTATTAGTCTTTGTATTTTGCTATCGGTTTGAAATATTTTCTAAGTAATTTTTTAAAAAGCCACTGAATAGAGTAGACCACACACAATATGCAATAGGTTCCAGTTTGCAGTTGTTAGCAAGTTTTACCACATTCTGCATGGCCAAAAGGGAATTTCAGGAAGAACCAGTAAAGGAAAAAAGGAGGCTGGATGTGGCACCCTGTGCACCTGGGTTGGGGAGCAGCTTCTGTGGACTCCATGCAGGGTCCAGCCTGTGACGCCAGGATCTGGCCACCTAGAGGCCTGTGTGGCTTCAGCAGCAGAAAGGATGAGCATGTGGAGTCAGGAGCAGCAGAGATCTGGTGCTCATGATTTCTGCACTCTGGGGAGCTTGACCCAGAGCCAGTATTCAGGTGGGTGAGCATCTCCTTAACAAAGCCCCAGGGGGCTACCATTCTATTCTCCCCTACTGGTCCTGGGTCCTGTGTGAGACCTGGGTGGTAGTATTGGCCCTCCTGAGGGTGAAATGACTTCCAAGAAGAACAGCTCTGCGGTCCACCAGCCTGTCCTCAGGGATCCACGGCAGGTCATCTTACCAGGAAATGGGATGAAGACTAATTGTCTTCCCCCCACCCCCCAGGACACCACCCCAGGCACATTTCCAAATCATGCAGTACCTATTTCTAGAGACATGTGTAAGTGGAGCAAATCTGTTTAAATTCCCAGCCACCTGTTGGCTGGTTAGGAAAAAGAAAAAAATTTAAAAATGAGTATAGGGATCAGGGTCTCCACCAAGCCATCTTCTGGAGTTGGTCTTCACCTTGAAACGTTCATTGCAGAGGTGCTGCTGTCCCTCAGTGACCCTCATCCCCTTACCTTGTGTCTTCGCTACTGCAGATGTGGTCCCTCCTACCCATCAGTTCATCCCCAGCTCTTTTCCCTCCACTTACTCCAGGCTGCCAGTCCTGTGCACTCACCTGTCCAGAATACAGTTCCACAAAGCTCTTCATGTGGAACGATGTGAGGCCCATATGGAGGTCTCTTTTTAAATGAATGCAAATGTATGCATTTCACAGCTGGTTTGGGCTAAACTAATGTATTTGTTTACTACTGCTGTTGTAACAAATTACCACAAATTTAGTGACTTAAGTTTATTATCTTATGGTTCTAGAGGTCAGAAGTCCAAAATCAGTTTCACTGGGCTAAAGTCAAGGTGTTGGCAGGGCTGTATTCCCTCTGGAGGCTCCAGGGGAGCATCCGTTTCCTTGCCTTTTCCAGCTTCTAAAGACCACCACCAGCATTCCTTGGCTCATAGCCCCTTCCTCCATTTTCAGAGCCAGTAATGGCACATCGTCAAACCTCTCTCTGACCCTAACTCTCTGCTTCTATCATCACATCTTCTCCTCTCACTTGGACCCTCCTGCCTTCCCTTGTAATTACATTGGCACACTCAGATAATAGAGATATTATAATTTGTTATTAATAGCAATTTCACCATCTCAAGATCCTCAACTTAATTACATCTGCCAAGTTCCTTTTGCCATATTAATTAATACATTCACAAGTTCCAGAGAAAAGGACCTAAACATCTTTGGGAGCCACTATTCTGCCTACCACAACTAACATTTGGACTAGATAATAACTCTAGAATAAGGGTTTTCATTCTCTTGCTTGATATCAATTTTCAAATGGTGACATGTCTGGCTGATTTTTAAAGGAACAGCCTAAACAGTCCTTTCCATCTAGCATCACAATCTTTTGTCATAGTTGCTTGGTAACTTTAAAAGTCTTTTGCTTTTGCTTGTTTTACCAGAACTATTCTTTCCAATTGCCAAGCTTTAACCTTCTTCTCCCCTACCCAATTACTAACTGAACTGTCCTTTATTTTTCTTTTTTACAAATTTTGGGGACAAAGTTCATTAAGAATTTAACAACGTGGGTAAAATAAGATTGAGAATTTTAAAAAATATACATGGTCATGAGCCAAATAATGATGTATTGGTAAATGATGGACCACATATATGACAGTTCTGTAGATAATAATACCATGTTTTTACTGTACCTTTACTATGTTTAGATACACAAATACTTACCATTGTGTTACAGTTGCCTACAGTATGCTGTATAGGTTTGTAGCCTAGGAGCAATAGGCTATACCATATGGTCTAGATGTATATTTGACTGTACCATCTAGGTTTGTGTAAGCACACTCTATGATGTTCACATGATGACGAAATCACCTAACAATGCATTTCTCAGAATGTATCCCCGTCGTTGAGTGACACATGACTGTATAATCATTGGTGAAAGACCAGTGCTTAATAAAATCTGTCAAACTGTGTATATTTGCCATATATTTTAGGTAGACATTTTTTATGAGTAAAATAATACAGGAGCTTTAACTTTTCACTACAGTGAAAGATACAATAATATCCTTGCAAAGATAAAAGCTGACTTGATACTTTGACATTTTTCAGGTAAATTAGAATTTTGGAATTTTCAGTCCAACCTCTAATTCCAGATCAATTCCAACAAAGTTTACATGTCCATCTTTTTTTTTTAACCCATAAATAATTTATGTATATGGTAAAATATAAAATATAAATACCTGTTTTAATGAGTAAAAGGGACTATTTGATGTGAGACATATTTCTTTTTACAGAGTCTCTTACCTATTTTTAGAAGTGAAATGCAAGGTCTTTCACTTACTGTAAGCAGTGATGTCCATATATACAGGCTGGCTATATTGGGGGAGAGAAGGGAAATTCCTACAAGGGTTGCTTTTCCCAAATTGAGTATTGGCATAAAATTATCTTCTGGTTGTAAATTACTATTGACTATATATTTTTTTTTAGTTCAAATATCTCTTTTTCCTTGTCGTAAATCACTTTGGTGTTTTCCTTGGAAGTTGAGTTAATCCAAGATGAAGTATTATTGGAACATTTGGCAGAAATTCAGGAAGTGGCCCTTGAGCATTTTGATATGTGTAAATCCATGAAGGCTATGGTAAAATAGGGTATCTGGGGCATGTGGACAGAATAGTTTTGTGATTTTTCAGCTATCTGAAAACAGTGCCTGGAATCTTTGCAGGAAGTTAAATATGTCAATTTTTAAACAGATACAATTTTTATATGGCTTGCCTTCTTTTTTGTCACCCCCCCAATATACCCACACTCCCTAGACCCTCACTCAAACACAGCCAGTAATGAATGGGGTTCAACTTTATTCCTTCCAGCGTAGATTGCCAAAGATCACATCATTGGTCTGGAATCCAGAATGGGAAGAGAGCTGCTGCTTAAAAAAATTATGATAAGACCTTAGCCAGCACACACTTAAGAAAGCATCCACATGTCTTAGAGAAGCTATTTTTCCAATTAGGCTGTATTGCTAACTAATTATTATTTGGACTCAGGAAAGAGATGACAAAACAAAGAGGGAGGTATAACCTCTGCAAAATGGGAATTCAAGCCCTTCTTTTTGTCCTGAAGCAGTGGTAAAAAATAAGAGCCCATTAGACTAATTGCCAATACCGTTTTTTATTCACTCTGTCATGTGGTCATATAGATTGGAGAAGGGATGTGTAAGAGCTCTTTTCAAATATTCGGGGGAAAATGTTAGATCCCTATATTCAGGCTATACTGTGGTAAATTCTAGATGAATGAACGATTTACATGAAGATAACAACAAAAACCCAGAAGGATGAGTATTTTTGTCATCATGAGATAGGAAAGCCCTTTGTAAGCAGAAGACAACACCAAGAAAACCTAAAAGAAAAGAGCAACAGATTTGAGCACCTGAAAATTTAACATATCTACATGACAAAATATACCCTAAACAAGGTTAAAGGACAAGTGAAAGGTGGGGATAATATTTGCAACATATATAGCCGATCAAAGGTTTATATTTCTAATATTACAAAAAAAGGGAAAAGAAAAACCCAATTAGAGAGGAAACACTAATAAGCAATAAACCTGCTAATATCAAAAGACACAAATCAAAATACCAATTTTATTTAAGTGGATATAGATATACATATACACAGATATACTTTTTGCAAATCAGATTTGACAAAACTAAACCATCTGATAATGTTGAATATCTGGTGTTGGTGAGAATGGGAGACAACAGAAAGCCTTATTGATGGGAGAATAAATTGTCATAACCCTTTTGGAGGGTGATTTCATAGTACCTATAAAGGTAGTAATGTGTTTTCCTTCTACCCAGCAATTTTACTTCTACCAATAGATGAGAATTTGACAAGGATGTTGCAGAGAAATTCTCACATCAAGCAAGGACTCCGACCCACGCGTGTTCAGTGTCTCTATAAGGCTAGAGGGGAGTAACTTCTGTTTTCTACTTGCGAGGCAGAACCCTCCTTTCGTAATACGTGGTTTGGGTCTATACAACTAAAGCGAATTTTTAGTGACAAGCCCATCAGGAGTGCATTTGCTCAGAAGTTCTTTGTCAATTGTTGTCCTCAGCTGTCAGGATCCCGTGTTTATGTGGAATAGGATGAAACCTGGAGTGGAAAAACATGTCCCTGGTGCTGGAGTTAAGGTAGCGCCTCCCTGCCAGCAGCTTAGCAATTCCCAGGAAAGTGACATTATCATGTCTGAGTGGTTTGGTTAATGCTGAGGTGCCTTTGGATAACTTTATAAATAGTGGACCATACTGAATACTAAAAGCAATGTGAGCTAGAAGAATAAAGTACCTACTTTTAGGGCTAACTTCATTCTTTAATAAAGAAGATAATTAACCCTAGTGTTTTATGTTACTCTCTTATGGATTAGAATTTTTAAAAATTCTCTGTTTACTTAAGGTAGTAATTTATTTTGTGTTATATCAAAGAGAACCCAACATGTAGCTAAGAGATTTCGAGAGACTAAATACTGTAATCAATCTGTCTCTCTGTCGCTCTTACTTGCTCACTTGCTCACCAGCCCAGGTACACTTAGAAAACATAACCATAGTAGTTTACCATTTCTACATAATCAGACGCCCCCTTTCTAATGTTTACATTCACTTCTGAGTATTAACCTAAGGGAGATGCAAACAACCACTACCTCCACCACTCATGTACACACAGACATATGTCATTCCTTAGCCATCTCCTGAGCCAGATCTTTTGAATGACCTCAAAGGGTCAAATATTCCAACCAAAGAAGTACTTGGAATGCATTGCTAAACCTGTGGGCAGGGTCTGGAATTTTGTTAGTGCAAAGGAGCTTAGAAGCATTTCTGTAACATATTTAAATGTTTAAAACAATAGACTATGGTCAAATAATATTTCAAAATGAGAGAACACAATTTTAGATGAGTTAGCTTTTCCATTTGAATTAAATTGGCTCAACTAATTAACTTTTTAACTCAGTTCAAATTCTGTACATTCCTTCTTGTTTGACGCTGTCTTTGCTTATCCCTTCTCTCCACCCCAGTCAGTGTGGCTTCTGGCTTTTCTCTATGAGGTCACGTCATCCTGCTGGATGCAGACAAAAACCATACTACTATTGTGGTGCTCTCTCTTCTACCCCAGAGTCATCCTCACTCTGTTTGGACTGGTGATAACTCCTGTGCTTTTGTAGCTTCTTTCCAGGGCCTCTGCTAACCCACAAGGCACCTTTCTGAGAATGAAATAAAACAGTTGCCCCTCAGGGACAGTGCAGCCCCAGGCTGGGGCCCATGGTAGAGTATAGATTATATTTCCCTGACCATTCACCCCCTCAGCTGGGTGCCTTTGCAGTCAACCTTTGTAACGGCATATGATCTCCCTGCTCCCTCCTGCTTCTGCTCTAAAGTATAAGAAAGATGAACAATTAGGAAAAAGGATGCCAGAAGGAAGAATTTATGGGAGCCAAATGCAGTGTCAAGCCAACTCTGGCCACAAGAGCGTCACTCTTTATGTAGTCATCCTTATTTTTGTGAATTTCCTATAAAACAGTAAAATGAGGTTCTTTTGCTCTCCGAGTTTTGGCAGTGGTCCCAAATCTGAGAACCAAATATTTCAGTATTCTAGAGGGAGGTGTTGGACCATCTAGGCAGGATATGCTTAGAGACTGTGACATCTGTTCTGCTGGCATTAGTCCAGTGCCCACCCCCAGGTGAGAGAGAGCATCAGAGATGCCAGGATTGAGAGCATCTTTGTAGAGAGATGTCAGTGTGTGGGGTCAGGGTGGAGGAAGGAGAGGGAATTTTTCTGCCATTTCAAACCAACTAAGGGGAGCTGGAAGAGAAGCTCTCAGAGAAGTTGACAGGTATTCCCTGGAGTATGAAGGAACATATAAAAAGTGAAAAGGAGAGATTTTCTCTAGCTTGCTCCTCTGGAGCCATGGAGTAGAAAATTTTATTGGTCATGTGTTGTCCTTCTACAGTTTGGTAGAGTAAGGTGTTTCTCCTCAGTCAGATGAAGACCCCATGGAAGGGACCAGACTGGTCATTTTGTGATGAACTCTAAGAGGACTGCCTTGCGGGAAGGTGACCCCAACAGATGGGGGTGAACGGTCAGAAACCATGGTGCAGGAGTCCAGCTGCTCTCTTTGAGAGATTCTTACCTACTGGAAGTCTTTGAAGAGGCTGTAAAAATGTTTCAGAAGAGACAGAATTAGCATTTAAATTCTGCACCCCAAAATGACATTGAGGCCAAATGACAACACACCAATCAAATAAGGTGTTTCTTCTTTACCTTTGTTATACTGGATTTCAACCATGGAAGTGCCAAAAAACCAGAAGGTCAGACTGACTGGTGGATGCGGTGAAACAAGCAAGAAAGGAGAAACAACCTCTCCTTCCCCTTCCCTCACTGATAATTTCCTAGTGTGGGGTAGGCCAGAGCAAGAGGAGGGGAGAAACTTTAAATGGATTTTGGAGTTCTGATAGTATACTGGGTGCTAAACACAACCAATGGATTTTTATTGTTGTTAGCCGAGAGTGACCGAAAAAGCCATGAGATGTTCTGGAGGTTTTGTCCAGGAGCAGGAAAGTACAAGTTGAAAGAACTGGTTTCATGGCCTGGTGGTGGGAAAAAACACTGTGGCTTTCTGTTTCCACCTTTTCAAGTTTCAGTTTATTTATTGAGTCAGATCTGTATTCAATACAAAGGGTCTTGCTTTCAGAGAATGTGTGTATGTTCTGGATCCTGTCCTCTCTTACCTTTTCAAGGACGTCAGTCCTGAAGTTGTCTCCTCTTGTACACAATTGACTTCTTCCCTGCTGGATCTTTTCCACCAGCATATAAAAATGACCTAACATTGCCAATATGAAAAAAAAGTGACCCCATGTCCCCTTTAGCTACTGCTCAGTTCCCTGTTTCCCTTCACCAAAAAACTCCTGAGTCATCTACCTTCATGTCTATGTTTATTCATCTCTCCTTCACTCTGCAGCCCCCTCCAATGGGCTTTCATCTGTGCCACACCACTGAATGGGCATTTATCAGCATCAATTGTTCTCTACCCGTAGCTTACTGATTTCTTAGCTGTACTCGATATGGTTGGTCGGTTCCCCCTTCTTGAGATATGTTCTCCTCTAGGCCTCTGTGCTATACATTTATCTGGACTCTTCCTACCCTACTGGCCATTCCTCATCTGCTAGCTTTCTCTCCTCCATTGGACCGGCTTCTCATCTTGGTCAACATTCTCTTTCTAGGCAATTTTATCCAGTCTGGGGGCTTCATTGGACAGTGCTGATGTAAAACATTTCCATCCCTGCAGAAAGTTTTACTGGTCAGTACTGGCCTAAGAGAAGCAAACAAAATGCCCTCACTATTAAGTAAAGCAGACTTCAATCAGACTCAACAAAAATAAAGAGGAAAAATCAGGAGCACCTACGTGTGTGTGTGTGTGCACGTGTGCATGTGTGTTTGTATCCGTTAAGGAAAACATTCTTTTGGTTATAAGTGACAGAAAATCCAACGTAAATTGTCATAAGAGAAAAGGAATGTTTTGGCTGATTTATGCTGAAAAGTCAGAAGGTCCAGGGGAGCTTCAGGTGCAACTTAAGTGAGGGCTTAGCCAATGTTCCCAGGATCCCTCTCTCTGCTCTCCGTCCTCTGAGCTGGCTCCACTTTCAGCTCTGCCTACTGATTCCTCATATATACAATATATAAATATCTGTATGTGTATATATCATGTATATAAAGAGATTTATTATTATATAAGGAATTGGCTTACATGATTAAGGAGGCTGACAAGTGTCAAGATCTGCAGAGTGAGTCAGCAATATGGAGACCCAGGGGAGCCGATGGTGTAGTTCCTGTACAAGTCCGAAAGTCTGAGAACAAAGAACTAGTGTTGCAGTTCCAGTCCAAAGGACCCAAGAAGTGTCGATGTTTCAGTTCAAAGGCACTTAGGCAGGAGGAATTCTCTCCTACCTGCGGGAAGGTCCACCATTCTGCTCTAGTGAGGACTTCCACTGATGGATGAGGCCCACCCACATTAGAGAGGGCAATCTGCTTTACTCAGTCTACCAACATCCAAAAACATTGTCACAGAAACACCCAGGATAATGTTTGACCATGGGCATCCCATGGCCCAGTCAAATTGATACCTAAGATTAACTATCACTGTTTCTCTGGACTTAATTGGCCCATGGAGCATTTTTGACCTCTGAAGCCCAAGTATAGGGCCATCTACATATGGATTGTGAATAGAGGTAAATAGCTCTTGCATGGGAAAATTGTAAGAATATTGCCCAAGAAGATAGAGTGGAAGCAAGGGGCAAAAAACAAGTAAATACTACAAGCTGCTATATATACACTTGAAAGTTAAAGTGAGAATGGAACCAAAAAAACATTGCGTGATTGCTGTGCTAGGCACTGTCCTCAGCACTTTATGTTACTACTGAGTTGATGAACTTATTGAAAACATTCACTGTTGTCATTTTTTCTTCCCCTGTAGATTTACAATGAACACAAAAGCATCCATTTCTCTTTATTTCTTACCTCCAACCCACAGGAAGAAACTAGGATTATATTTCTAAAGATAAGAACTCTTCTTGCTCCCATGGGTAGTAAACCCTTTCTAAACTGTAGTATTTCTGATCAAGACAGTAAATTTGCTGGGAGGTTGTAGGTCACTTTGGAGACAGTTCTAAGAACACTTGTCTACTTTTTATTTTCCTTTTAGACTGAATTCCTGATTTATCTAGCCAAGAATGAAGAAACATAGTAGAGGTGGAAGAGTTGGTATGAGATTGATATTATTTATTCCTTAAATATTTGTAAAGATTCACCATTGTAGCCCTTGTAAAAAGATTTTTAATTTCTTTCAAATTTCTTTAGTAGATATAAACTACTCAATTTTGTAGATCTGGAACAATTCAATACATAGATTCAATTTCTTTAATAGATAAAGAACTATTGAAGTTTTCTACTTCTTCTTTTGTTCATTTTGGAAAGTTTATTTTTTAAAAAGATTTCATCCATTTTATCTCAATTTTTTAAATAAAGTGACACAAGGTTGTTTATAATATGCTCTTATCTATTAAATGTCTGTAGTGATATCCCCTCTTTTATTCCTGATATTGGTAATTTACATTTTCTCTCTCACTTTTTCTTGATCTGTTTTACCACAGGGTTTTATCAATTGTATTAATATTTTCAAAAAACCAACTTTTGGCTTTGTTTGCTTTCCCTATTATATGTTTCTTGTACCTATTAATTCTGTTTACGAGTATTTTCTTTCTTCTATGTTCTTCAGATTACATTTATCTGAATTAGGTTTATTGTTTTTCAATATTTCATTTGCCCCCCCATACTCATTTGCATTTGGAACTATAAATTTCCTTTTTGGCATCACTATTTAATACACTACTTTTTTATCATTCAGTTCATAGTATTTTTCTAATTTTATTTTATTTTTTGATCCTTGAGTTATTTAGAAGTGTATTGCATAATTTCTAAATATTTGGGGGATTTTATAATTGTCTCTGTCTGATTGATTTATATTTTAATTCCACTGTAGTCAGAGAACATATTCCATATGCTGTGAATCCTTCAGAAAAAAAAATGTAAGACTTCCCGTCAGGCCAATATACAGTGTACTTTGGTAATGTCTGCTATTAGCGTAACGACATCAGCTCTCTTTTTGTTACTGTCAAGATGATATATAGCTTGCCATCCTTTCCTTCTCACCATTTTTGTATCCCTATATGTATAGTAATTATTGTTTATAGCATGTAGTTGAGTTTTAAAAATTTATTTAATCTAACAGTCTTTTTAAAAAATTGGATTGTTTGGATTATTTGTATTGAATGGGTTTTAGTCCACCATCTTGCTATTTATTTTTTATTTCATCATCTGTTCTTGGTTTATTTATTCCTCCTTTCTAGTCTTCTTTTGGATTAATCAAGCAGGTTCTATGATTTCATTTCTCTACTTATATGGTTAGTTATAAATTACTATATTAAATTTTATTCTTTTAGGGTTTCTCTGGAGATTATAATATGCATTCTTGACTTAATACAGTTCATCCTAATCTTCGTGCTATTGTTGTCACATCTTTTATTTAAACATGTTATAACCCCCACAAGACATTATTATTATTGTTATGTGAAAGTATTTTGTATCAACCCACATATTTACACTTTCTGATGTTCTTCATTCCTTCTTTCAGTTCCATGTTTTTATATGATCATTTTTCTTTAGCTTTAAATTTTTGCTCTAATTGGTTTGGTAGTGAAGATCTATTGATGAAAAATTCTGTCATTTTTATTTGCATGAAAATTTCTTTATTTTTGTCTTCATTTTTAAACAATATTTTAAATAAGTATAGAATTCTAGATTGACAATCTTTTATTCCAGCTTCTGAAATGTTACCTCGTTATCTACTGGCTTCTATAATTTATGTTGAAAAAGTCAAGCATTAGTTTTATTGTTGCTCCTTTGAAGTTAATGTATTTTTTCCTCTGCATGCTTTTAAGACTTTCTCTTAATTCTTGATTTTTAGAAGTTTGACAAAAATATGTCTGAGTGTTGTTGTTGGGTTCTTAAAGAATTTACCCTGCTTACAATTTGCTGAGCTTGTTGAATCTGTGGGATAATATCTTATCAATTTTGGAAAAGTTTGGGCCATTCTTTCTTCAAATATTGCTTCTGCTCCAATTTATTTCTCCTCTTCTTCTGGGATTCCAATTAAATATGGTAGACCTTTTGACTTTGTTTTATATGTGTCTTATGCTCAGTTTTGTTGTTATTCATTCTTTCCATCTGTGCTTGAATTTGTATATTTTCTATTATCCTATCTTAAAGTCTAATAATCTTATCTACTTCTTTGTCCAGTCTGCTGTTAAATGCATCCAATGTGTTTTTAACCTCAGATATTATATTTGTTAGTTAGAGAATATCCATTTGATTCTTTAACATAGATTTTAATTCTTTTGATTTTTTTAATCTTTTCATCCATTTTCCCTTCTTTTTTCTATTTCATGTAATATATTTATCAGTTTTTTAAAAGTCCTTGTCTGCTAGCTTCAAAATCTGGATTATCTGTGGGTCTGCTTCTATTGTTTATCTTTTCTCTTGATTATAATTATCAGTCATATTTTCCTGCTTCTTTGCATGTCTAGTAGTTTTTTATTGTAAGCCAGACATTGTATATAAAAGCACTGCAGAGGCTCTAATTGGTGCCTTACACTAGAGAAGCGTTCCACATTCCTCTTCGGAAAGGCAGATAGGATCAGGGGTTTATCTTTGAGCTGAGGAGGGGTTAAGTTGCAGCTTTAGTAAGACTTAGTCCACGTCTGATTTTTCTCTGTTCCTCGAACATAGCTCTTCTGGGCTTTTGATTAGAGCCTGCAGAAATGCTATCTTTTCAGTTCTGAAAGATTGTGGGGATTTTAGTGCTGTACTTTGGAGGTTTTGAACTTAGCTCTTTAACCTCCCATCCCTTGCCCCATTACAACTTCAAAATCTAGATGTCCTAAGGTATGCCTGGCTGTGTGTGTTTAACTAGCAAGACTTTTCTCAAGTTAGACTTTTTCCTTAGTACTGTGAAACTAGACGATATTTTATTATGCTTTTTGAAAGATTTCAGCCAAATGTCCTGGCCTTCTTTGCATAGCCCCTGAACTCAGAAGATGTCCCATGGGGAAAACCAGCTATGCATTCAGCACTTCTCAAGTTTTTAGTTTCTTTCACCAGTGCCACATGACTGCCAAAAACCTCACTGGTTTCTCTTTCCCCAAGCAGATTCCTTCTTTACAGGCCAAGTCTAATTCTCAGTCCATGCCCAGAATTGTAAAATGTCCCCACAGAAGAAAATAACTGGTAATTTATGTAGCCTTCATTGCTTCCTCATTTTCTGAGATCCTTAAAAATGTGACTTTTGTAATTTATCTGGCTCTTTCTAATTGTTGCAATGGGAATTCTGGTCTGCCATGACCTACTGCATTTTATTCAGGAACAGCAGCCCCCTGATCCCTATGTCTTAAGGGTAAAGGCTCACTAATATGATTACAACTTCAAAGATTGAAAAGGGCCATAACCTGCCTCCAGTGCTTGGTTTCTGGGAGAAGTTAGGTTACACTGGTGATCTAGACTTGGGCCCTCAATTGCAGTGGCCCTGAGCAAATAAGTAGCATGTCCTTGGAAGCGATTGCTAAACTTGATGCAGGGAGGAAAGCTGTCAGGATGAATGAGAGGTTTTGAATAAACCATGTATACTTGCAGTAACAGCCATAGTTAGCAGCAATCAAAATTGATAAAGTGCCTGGACCCCTTCATTTTCCTTAATGTAAATTCAAATATGATCCAAAGGTAGGAAAAGTGTCCTCTCATCTTTCTGTGGGTGGTGTTAAACAAGATTAAATTTGATTCAGAAAATTAAATAAATCTGTACTCTGTTTCACAGAGGGAAACATACTTATTGAACTATTATTGGTACTGGTATAACCAGACGACTGGGTACAAAATTGATTCAGAGCTGTGGGATTCTGAATATGAGGTTTTGTGACTACCTTAAGTTTATTTTGCTTATTTTTTTATACACACCCATATGTGTATGTACATGTATATATGTGTATATATAATATGTATATATATAATATAATGTGTATACAATATATTTTTTATTCTACCCTCCCTTTTTAGTCATTGTAATATATATGGAAATGTATTATTTTTATTAAATTATGCTTTTTATTATATATGTTTTTTCAGAACAATATTTGCATTTTAAACCAGAACCACACCTTTTATACGATGACTACTTGCTTTTAGTTCTTTGTTTTACTCCATGTTTTGGTCAATTGAGGGATGTCTTCAAGTTATTTCTTCTAGAAGATATAGTAGTAGTTTATATGTACTTGAATGCCTGAACATGTCTCCTCTTGTCTTCATAAATGAAAAATAACCTTGAAATCCTCAGGTTACACATTTTTGTCCCAAAGCTCTAGAGCAGTGAGTGGTTCTGTACCTTCACCGCATGTTGAAATCTCCTGGGGAGCTATGAAAATTACCAATGCCTGGGTCCCTTCCTCAGACATTCTGATTTAAGGGGTCTGAGATGTGACCTGGATAGCAGCGTTAAAAACAAAGCAAACAACAACAAAAAATGCTCTAAGGCCCTACTCTAGGTCAATTAAATCAGAATTTCTGGGTGCAGTCCTTGGGGGTCAACACATTCTTTCTGTTTTGTGTGAAAAATTCCCAAGTTTGCCAACCATACTGTTAGTTTCCCACAATGTCAATTTTGTTTTTTATTGCATCAATGTGGATTAAAACTTTGCTTTTATGTTTTTAGATTTTTTGCAATCCTTTCTTTCCTGTCATATCCCTTTTTCTCTTATCCTGTAGTCTTTTCGTGCCAGCAGATCACTTCTTATAGCTTTCCCCCCTTTCACTGTGGAAGTGAGTCATTTAACATTTTATAAAACAGTTTTCTGAGGTTTTGTCTGTATTTTTCAGGAGATCATTTTTGGAGGCTTGCTTTTCTTCTGTATCTCCAGGATGATACTCTCCTTCTTTTATTTTTTTGTTTTTTTGTCAGACCCCTGTTTTCGTTGTTATCATGGTTTGGGTCATGTGTGCTTTCTTCTTTTTACTCATCTCAAATAAGGCAAAACTGATCTATCGGCCCCACTCTGAGGCAATGTGGAGATAGGTGATTAATTCTCTCAAATCTCCTTCTGTAATACAGTTGTAAACATTCTCATCTCCCCGTGAAGTTGAAAAAGTCAAGAAGGCTTTTTTTTCATGCTGTTTTGCTTTATGAGGAAACGTCTTCTACCTCTACTTACCTGGCCCTCTGATACTCCGACTGGACACAATGAACTTTAAAAAGAGACAAAAACCCTTTTATTAGCATTCACTTGAATCACGGCTTCTTCTCCATCCTCCACCCACGGTACTTTTCTTGTGGGGACCTCTCTTCTCAGGAAGCCACTCAGTAAAGTCAGGACACATCTCCTTACTTCTGTCCCAGTTGTTTTCTGGGGTTTTCCATGTTTGCCAGATGGTGACATGGACTGAGGAGTAATAGGCACCCCAGAGAGTGATGCCAGTGAGCCAGGGAATGGCCAATCTGCCTCCTTGTGGGCACTGGGCTGGCTCTGAGTCAGTGGTCTATCGGGGGGCAGGTTTGAAGCCTCTTCCTGTCCTCCTTCAGGTAGATGAAACAAGTTGGGGGCAAAAACTAGGTAGGCTGTTCTCGATCCATCTGTGTCTGGCTTATAGTTAGTATAAACCCGCAAAGCTCCACAGATGATTCCAGGGCATATAAGGTAGGGAACCACTGTTTTAGTCAGCCATTGGAAGAAGTTACAGGAAAGACTAGTGGGGTACCATTTCCAACTGAAATCCAGGCTGAATTTAACCCTGCGTGGAGGTGGGATTATAAGAGGAAGCCAAGAAAACAAGTGAACAGGCGTTGCAGTCATCCATATGGTGGTGTTACCTGGGACAGTGACCCCAATGTGTGGGGTGGAGATCTGAGAAGCATTACTGAAGACTGAGTGACAGGACTTGGATCCTGAGTAGATGTAGCAGGAGGAAAGGGGAAGAGCTGGCAACAGTGCCGAGTACCCCACCTGCTAAGTGTACCTAGACCAGAATAAAGAAGTGCCCCTGTGGTCTTTTTAGAAATGGCGTATTAAGATTAAAAGATAACTTAGCTTTATTCGTTTACTAACAAGGATTTGTTGAACACCTACTATGTACCAGGCATTTTGCTAGATCCTGGGGATGCTTGATTTAAGAGAAAAGTATTTGGTTCTTGCCCTCACAGAGCCGTTAGTCTAGTGGAGAAACAGCATCAATCAAATAAGTCACACCAATGAAGGAAATGAAACTCCCCCGGCCCCATGAAAATGTGTAATAAAGGAAGCTGAGGAAGGAAGGGACGGGAGTCTGGGATGTAGCATTCCAGGCAAAGGACATGTGACAGATTCCCTGAGGACTACAGTTCAGCTTGAAGAGATGGAAGAGCCCCAGTGTGGTGGGAACTCAGAGCGAGGTGAGATCAGATTGAAGAAGAGGCTGGGCAGGGGAGGGGGACTTTGCAGGAAAGAGGAGACTTTCTGTCGTTCTGTAAATACTGCAGTACTAAACCCTGCTTTGCTCATTTGTGAGTAGTTGCTGATCTATTCTGCCTAAATAAGCAAGAAGGTTTTTTTAAAATTCATGACCTATGAAATTCTATAATATGTGATGAATAATATTAATAATATTAAATCCAGTAGATTTTTTCCAGTGAGAAAAATCACTGGACCAAATATCATCTCTGTCTGAAAATGAGCAAATAAGCACTTCTATGCCTTCTGTGCTTCGTGAAATCTCAGGATTTTACAAAGACTCCGTCATTTTAGTCTTAAAACAAATTTATTGTAATCTGTGGTCATAAAGTTCCTCCTCACCTGTGTGTTTTCTTGCTGCTGCTGTTGTTGTTGTTGTTTTGCATATTTCCCAGCAAGTCCCATCATAAGCTAGGTTAAACCAAAGTGGAAAGAAATATATAAAACCCCATTAGGAAAAAATAAATCCTGACCCTTTCAGGAAGCACATTCCAGTTCGTAGTTTCTCCGGTGTGAGTGAAAGCCCTGTCAGAATAACTGCAGGCTGATTTTCCCCTCCACTTTTAAATTGATTTTTTTTCCTACTAAATATTTGATTTCTTTGATCTATTTTTTTTTTCTTAAGTCTGACTTACTCTCTAGTTTGGGCCTTTATGTAACTTTAGCTCCAGCAGAACTTCACTTTCACTCTATACCCTTTCTAGGTGTCCCCAAATCCCAGTCCCTTTCTCTTATTCTAATTTTCCTCTGTCTTGTCTGATTGCTCTGGCCAGGACTTCCAGCACTATGTTGAATAGAAGTGGAGATGGTGGGCACCCTTGTCTGGTTCTGGTTTTAAGGGGGAATGCTTTCAATTTTTCCCCATTCAGTATGATATTGGCTGTGGGTTTATCGTATATGGCTTTAATGGTTTTGAGGTATGAGCCATCTGTGCCTCTATTGTTAAGAGTTCTTATCATAAAAGGGTGCTGGATTTTGTCAAAAGCCTTTTCTGCATCTATTGAAACGATCATATAATCTTTGTTCTTGCTTTTATTTATATGGTGAATTACATTTATAGATTTGCATATGTTGAACCATCCCTGCATCTCGGGAATGAAGCCCACCTGATCGTGATGAATTATTTTTTTGATGTACATTTGAATTCCGTTTGCAAGGATTTTATTGAGAATTTTTGCATCTATATTCATAAGGGATATTGGTCTGTAGTTTTCTTTTTTTGTTGTGTCCTTTCCTGGCTTTGGTATCAAGGTGATATTGGCTTCGTAGAATGAGTTTGGGAGGATTCCATCCTTCTGGATATTTTCAAATAATTTCTGCAGTATAGGCACCAGTTCTTCTTTGCAGGCTTGGTAGAATTCAGGTGTAAACCCATCTGGTCCAGGACTTTTTTTTGTGGGAAGATTTTTTATTACTGCTTCGATTTCGGTGCTTGATATTGGTCTGTTTAGAAATTCTGTTTCTTCCTGGTTGAGCCTAGGGAGGTAGTATGTTTCTAAGAATTTGTCCATTTCCTCCACGTTTTCGTGTTTGTGGGCATAGAGATTATTGTAGTAATCGAAGATGATGTTTTGTATTTCCATGGTGTCAGTTGTGACCTCTCCTTTCTCATTTCTAATTGAGCTTATTAGAGTCCTTTCCTTTCTGCTTCTGGTCAGCCTGGCGAGTGGCCTGTCTGCTTTTCCGATCTCCTCTCTCTTCCTCTCCACCCCCTCCGGCTCCCCCTTCATTCGGACTCTCGCTCCTCACACTCTGGCTTCTGCTCTCGTTGCTACTCACACTTTCACTGTATTTCTTTCTTTCACTCTCGCTCTCTCGTGCTCAGTCTTTCTCTCTCTCTCTCTCTCTCATTTTCTCTCCTGTAATTTGTAAAATGACGTCCCCACCTTTGTAGTTTCAGCTGCCACCTGCACTGAGGTATCTTCTCTGTATTTGTAATCAGAGAATTGCTAACAAAAGAAGGGGAAATTTATAGGAAGGCTGCAGAGACATCTCACAGAATCAAAAGTTAACCAATCATGAACAGAAGTGGTGTCCACTGCTATTACCTGAATTTAATGCCCATAATTCCTAATCTCCTTATTTTTCTATTCCTGGTTTCTAATTCCTAAGAGAGAGAATTTGACCAACTTATATCTATCCCTGGATCACCTATAAGGATAGGGGTGTAGGGTTGTGTTGCACAGACAAGGCCACTTTTGGTCTGCCCATGTCTCCTGGTCTATTCCCAGTGTTCATAACCTAGGTAGCAACTCAAATGTTTGTGCACTGAAATATCAGTCTTTTCTTAGTTGACTGACTTTTTGTACAATAGATCTGCTGGGATGAACCATAGTAATGACTGCAATTTTCATCTTCCTGCTAACGTCTACCACTGTTCAGGGGGTATTCACTCTCACCAAGATGATAGTCTCTTGCTTGGTGTTCCAGCCTGGCTGTTGTCACCAGTCCCTCACCATCCTCACCCCATACTACACAACAAGTAAACAATTATACAAACCTGAATCTGTGTGTAAGAAAAAAGGGAACCAGTCTAAAGAAAGAAAGCTCAGGATAATTACAAATAACTCACAAAGATTTTCAACTGTAATTGGACTTGGATCACAGTAAATAAAACTTAAGTGTACTTAACTATATGAATTGCCTAATTATTCATTTATTTATCAATTTAAAACATTTTCTGAATACTGGTTTTTGTGCTGTATCCACTGGGGCCATGGACACAGTGGTGAGCAGCATTAGACAAGTCCCTGAACTCGAATCTTCTGGTCTAGCAAGGATGTTCAGAAACCAAGCAAAGAGCCTCATGGAACTGTGTGTAACTTACGACTGTTTGAAGTGCTCGGAAGGATAGGGGTGAGGGTCTATGAGCACATTTCATGGGAAGTCCAGGGAGCCTTCCCTGAGGAACTGATGCTTGCTCTGAGATCAGAAGGCTGGGAGTGGGGGTGTCAGGGAGGGGAAATTGAGAGGCACCTTCCAGGCAGGGTGTGTGTGGGCTATCATGCCTGGAGGAGCCTGGCACATTTGAGGAACTGGGAATCCAGTGTGCAACTGGGGAGAAGAGTTGGGAGGAACAGGGTGGCAGGCAGTGAGCACAGCAGGAAGGACCAGCCCTTGTGAGCAGGTTACAGATTTTGGCTGAGAAGCCACCGAGGGATTTTAAGCAATAGTGTAGAGTAGCAAAAGAGGATCAAGTTCAGGTTTTGAGATGAACATTGTGGCTGCTGTGTAGAAAATGAACTGGAAGGGACTGAGAGAGGGTATGGGCAGAGTGAGGGACACATTGAGTGAAATCTGGAAACAACTATTGTGAAATGTCTGCATGTCTGTAGAATTGGCAGAAAGTCAACATTTTCTGATAATTTTATGGCTATTTTCATTTTGAACCTGCCAGTCATCGTAGTTCAGAGGTTGTATGAATACAATAAATAGTAATAATGTCAAGACAGAAATGTTAAGTGACTAGGATTTTCCCCAGATGATGAAACAATGATGTCAAGTATGAAACAAGGATAAGTCCTAGGTTTCCAGCTTGAGCAATTAGGTATGTGTTTGGTGTGACTACCTCAGCTGTCTCCTTTGTTTCTCTTTAAGAGTAGGTTATTTAACGAGAAGGAGATGTCTTGGTTATGCCTTTTCTTCAGTTGGTCAAGTTCCTAACTCAGCCTACATATTTAATAGACATCCCTTGTCATCTACCCTATTGGAGATAATATGCCTTTTTCATGCTTACATTTTTCTAAGGGTCTATACATAGTATATTTTGGGGACTGCAGGAAATACCAAATTTAGGTACTTAAGTCATTATTAAAAATATCCTTCAAAATTCTCTGGTAGTTTATGACTCACTCTAATACAAGTTTATCCAAAACATATTGAAAGGTTTCAAAAGTAGCATTTTAAACATTGGCTATTGCTTATAATGATGAAAGAGTTGGAGGCAAGATGAGGATCCATTGATGGAGAATGGGAAGGCAAAATGTGGTAGACACGGAAGTTAGAAAAACAGTCTGGATGTCCACATAGCAACAAGGACGGATCTTATTAACATAGACCTGCATTCAGTACACAATTATTTCACTGGGGAGGATGGAGTTGAGGTTTGTGTATTTTAGACTCACAATAAAATTTAACTTTCCTATAAAAATTGTAATAACTTATTCCTTCCTTCTTTCCTCCCTTTTCTTTTCACTCGTTCAGTTAATGTTTTGTTTTTTGGTTTTTGGTTTGTTTTCTTTTTTTGAGTGCCAGGCACTGTGCTAGGCTCAAAGAATACTGTTAAGAACAGCATAGATGTTGTTTCTCTCCTCATGGAGTAGGAAGAAGTATAATCACAGATATACTTCTTCCTACACAGTACAGATAATCACATAAGTAAAAATATGGTTACACATTATGATAAATTCCTCAAAGAAAAATTACAAATTGCTAAATTACAGAGAGGTAGACAATGGTAGGCCTCTTTGAGGAAGTGACAATTGAACTGAGACCAAAAAAATGGAATTTCCCCAGGAAAAACAAGGAGAATAAGATTTCAGTCACCAGAAGTAGCACGTACAACAGAACCCAAAAGGTAAAGGGCCCAGGCTCTGTGAGAGACTGAAAGGTTGATGTAGGTGCGTATATGAGGAAATGGGGCAGGGATATAAGATTGTATTGGAGAAACATGTGGAGACCAGACCATTACTGGCCCTCTAGGTCTTGTTACTAATCTTAGATGTTAATCCTAAAATTATTGGTATCTGTTGAAGGGTTTTGAGCTGGGGAGTAAAATGATTTGATTGGCTCTGTAAGACTATGTCTTTGATTGCCATAAGGAGAAAGGGTTGGAACAGGAAGAAGAACAGATGTGGAAAGAACCATTAGGAGGTTTCTCAGTTCAGGAGAGAGGTGACTTAGACGAGGAGGGTGGTGGTGGAGGTGGAGAGAAATGAGATGGATTTGAGAGAGACTCCAGCGGTGGAATAAACAGAACTTGGTGTTCCCTTGTATACGATGGTGAGAGCGGTGGAATCATGGGCAACTCCCAGGTTCTGGCTTGAGCAGTTAGGTTCATGTTGATACCATTTACTGAGTGGGACAAGCTGGAGGAAGATCCATTTAGGACATGTTAAGTTTCCAGTGTGGTTGTGTGCAGTTGGTTATGTGGGTCTAGTTGAAGAGCAATCAAGGTTGGATAAATAAATGTGGGAGTGCTATAAAGAACAGAAAACATATCAGAGGTCATTCAAATACATGAGTTAACCAGGAAGGAGAGTATATCTCAGGAAGAGAAGAGCTCTAGGGTGGAGACCTGAGGGCATCCAGTGTTAGAAAAGGAAGAGCCAGGAAAGAACACAGAGGAGAGTCCAGAGAAAATCCTAGATGTGTGGTGCCATGAAAGTCAAGAGAAGAGAATATTTTGAGAAGAAAGTGATTGCTAACTGTGTTGAATAGTGCTGAGATATTGCGTAAACTAAGACTGAAAAAGGTCTGTTGGATTTGGCAACATGGAGATCATTAGTGACCTTGAGGAGAAGGATTTGGGGGATGTGGAGAGAGCTGACAGTTGGATTAGTTGTGAACAGGAGATGAAAAGCAGAGGTGGCATACATACACAAGTCTTCCAGTAAGTGTGACGGTGAAGAGACCTAAGGAAATACATTAGCACACGGAGGGAGATTGTGTTGGACACCTCTTGTGTGCTGCTTCAAACCCTCTTGGGTCCGCTCTTACCCCAGCCACTGCCTTGCTAGGCTCCAAGCTCCCCACAGGCCTCACGTGGCAAGGCACTGCTTTGGGCCTCTGTCTCTCACCTCCTACTTTAGGGTTTCTTTGCTTTGTGGCTGGGAACACCCAAGGGAACCTTTTTAGCATTCATGTCTGTGTAACCCAGGAGCCAAGGGAGTTAACACCCAAGGGAGGACGCTGGACCAGAGGGTAATAGGAGCTGATAGATAAATGCTCTCCCCTTTTATCCCTTGAGTGGGCAGTTTTAAGACTCGTTGTGTAAGTCTGCTCAGAAAGTCCCATTGGATTCAGCATTAGGTCCTTATAAAGGTGGCAAAAAAAAAAAAAAAAGTGTGTGTCTGTGTATTAGCTTTACTTCTTTCCCTGTTTTGCCCCTCTTTCCCCCACCTTGGGATCACTTCTAGGTAAACCACCTACCTGCATGTAAGCATTTGACTCATACTAGAGCACGATAGGAAGGATCTAGTAAAAAAGAAAAGATGCAGATACAGAAGAGGGAAGGAATAACTAATGGAGCAAGGCCTTTGAGAAGGCGAGAGGAGATCGGATCCAGAGTACTGTGGTGGACAGATTGGCTGTTACAAGGAGGCTACATATTTCTCCCAGTGTGAGATAGGAGAGCAGGTGAAAATGAATTTGGGACAGGTCTGTTTGTAGTTTTGCAGTTGTGCAGATGAGAGAATTTCTGTCTGTATTAGTTAGGATTCAACCAGAGAGGAAGTTGGATTTATGACTCATACTGAATATTTGTATCTATAGATATAGAGAGATTTATTGCAAGGAATTGGCTTGTGTAATTGCGGAGGCAACTTCCAAAATCTGTAGAGCAGGCCATGAGGAAGGGCAGGCTGGAACTCAGGCATAGACTGAAATGTCCATAGGCAGAATTTCTTCCTTATCAGAGACACTTCAGTTTTGTTCTTAAGGCCATTGAACTGATTGAATCTGGCCCACTCAAATTATCTAGGATAATCTCCCTTACTAAAAAGTAAACTGATTATGCATTTTAATCACACCTAAATGCCTTCACAGCAACACCTAGATTAATTAGTGTTTGATTGAATAACTAGGGATTGTAACCTGGCCAAACTGACACATCAAAAGACTATCACACTGCCACCTCTAGACCTGGTCTATCTAATAGAGAATTTTGCAATGATGGAAATGTTATATATCTGCCTTGTCCAGTATAACAGCCCCTAGCCACATGTGGCTAATAAATATGGTGGCTACTGCAACTGAAGGACTGAATTTTGGATTTTATTTAATTTTAATTAATTTAAATTAAATAGCCATATGTATCTAGTGGCTATCATACTGGGCAGCACAGTTCTAGAGTATAAGGCACGGTCATCAATTGAGAATATTATTGCTAATTAAAAAGAATAAATTGGTTGATCAAAACTGGTGAAAAATACAGAATCTACAAAGAACTTGAGCAAATCAGCAAGGAAACGTCAAACAACCTGATTAAAAAGTGGGCAAAAGACATGAACAAAAGCCTCTCAAAAAAAGATAGACAAATGGCCAATAAACATGAAAAAATGCTCAATGTCACTAATCATCAGGGAAATGCAAAACAAAACCACAATGAAATATCACCTTACCCCAGTCAGAATGGCTTTTATTAAAATGTCCAAAGACAATACATGCTGGCGTGGATGCAGAGAGAAAGGAACCCTTATACACTGTTGGTGGGACGGCAAATTAGTACAACCTCTATGGAAAACAGTATGGAGATTCCTCAAAGAACTATTAATAAAAGTCGACCTACCATTTGATCCAGCAATCTCACTACTGGGTATCTACCCAAAGGGAAAGAAGTCATTTTATCAAAAAGACACCTATACTCGAATGTTTATTGCAGCACAATTCACAATTGCAAAGAAGTGAAATCAACCCAAATGTCCATCAATTCATGAGTGAATTAACAAAATGTGGTATATGTACACCATGGAATACTACTCAGACATGAGGAAGGATGGATTAATGCCTTTTGCAATAATCTGGATGGAATTGGAGACCATTATCCTAAGTGAAGTATCTAAAGAATGGAAAAACAAACACGACATGTACTCACTATTAAATTGGAACTAACTGATGAGCACACATGTGCATAGAGGGAAGTAAATCTCGATGGAAATCAAGCAGGGGGAGGAGGAGGGTGGGGCTGGGAGAAAACCTACCTAACAGGTACAATGAACACTATCTGGGTGATGGGCACACCTTTAAGCCTGACTCAAGCATTACAAAAGCAATCCATGTAAACAAAAACATTTGTACCCCCATAATACTTTGAAATAAAAAAAAATGATGAAATAATTTTAACACATCATAAAAACAAACTGGTGAAAAAGCATAGCATGTCCTCATTTGCCTTTCAGACTGCACGGCAGGAATGTCTCAATCAAAGCTATCATCTCTGATACTGATCTTGCAGTTTCATATCACAGTTTACAAACATGAACAGTAAACATGAGATTGTGATTCTAGCTGAGCAGCCCACCACGCAACGTAGGTGTGTATTCCAGCACAGAGCAAGCATCAGCTCATTTCCTGTATGCACAGGGCCTCTTCCAGATGGCAAAGGCTTTATAAACAGCAGCAGTCCATGTACTGCATCACGTACTCTGATTAATGGGCTGCATTACATCTCATCAGCACTATGAAAACACATGTGGTAGGAGCAATGTCCCTTCTATGACAAAAAAACCCAACTTGGTGACTTCTTTAAAATAGAAAACATATGAGCCACGTTCCCTCAATATAATGCAATAAGGCTCGAACTTAGCAATACCACTATTTACAACACTTGGAAATGTAAAAACATTATTCTAAATAATTATCAGACTAAAAGGAACTCACAGCTGAAATAAGATTTATTTAGGTAAGCTACTAGTAAGACTATAATGTATTAAAACAGAAGGTGCAGCCAAAGCCACATTAAAATACTTTTCTCGGAATGAAAAGGAGAAATAAATAAACATAACTATGTATTCAACACTAGAAGCTAGAAGAAGAGCATAAAAATTAACTCAAAGTAAATAGAACATGGTAATAAAGACAAAAATAAAACTAGAGTGTGGAATTGATAAATAAAAGCTACAGTTTATTCTTTAAAATATATATATGTCATATATGTCTGGAATTTTGTATATCAAAAAAAGAGAAAATACAAAAACACTTTTAGGAGTGAAGAAGTATAAATAAGGAGATAGAGGAATAATTGTATGATTATAAGTAATAGCCAATATTTATTGAGAGCTTTCTATGTTTCAGGCACTGTTGCTGGAATAAACTGTGGTTAAATAAACTCTTCATGCAGCAGAATACTGTGCAACCATTAAATGGAAAAAGGTAAGTCCACACATAAAACATTGAAAGTTGTCCATAACAGGCTGACAAGTGAAAGAGGTAAATTACAAATTGAAAGCATATTTGATCTCAGTTTTTAAAACATATCTAATTGGGCCAGGCACAGTGGCTCACTCCTATAATCCCAGCAGTTTGGGAGGCCGAGGTGGGAGGATCACTGGAGGCCAGGAGTTCAAGACCAGCCTGAGCAACATAGCAGGAACCACCTCTCTACAAAGAATAAAAAAAATTAGCCAGGGTGGAGGGTGCACACCTGTAGTCCCAGCTACTTGGGAGGCTGAGGCAGGATGAGCCCAGGAATTTGAGGTTGCAGTGAGCTATGATGCTGCAACTGCACTCCAGCCTGGGCAAAACCCTGTGTTAAATAAATAAATAAATAAATAAAATCTAATTGTCTGTGTGTGTGTATATATATATCTCAATGTCTATATTTTAAAATCCAGAATAGTCTAGGGTTGGAATTGAATCAGGGAAAAGAACTTTCCTATTTTACTTTATCCACATCTATATAATTTAATTTTTTCTTTACAATGTGCATGAATTACTTTCAATAAGTACATGGATGATACTTTTGATACCACTAAATAAGGTAAACCTGGTAACAGTTCCCAGGAGACTGCTGTTTGGAGAATATTATTTCACTTAGGAAGTGTCCGAAGCAAGTCTGCTGTAACAATTTTCCTTCTGCTACATACTACTCATCCCCCACACTTAAGGAATACACGCTTTGTCGTGTGCCTAGCATATTTTGTGGTAATGTTCTTCAAGCACAGTCTCAAACTAATGAATCTTTGTAATGGCACATGATGACACTAGGAATGAAAATTTGTGGTGAATTTCAGGATGCCCAAAGGGGTAAAGTTAAGCAAGATACACAAGGACTGTGGGCTCTGGAGGGCTGTGTGGATGAAAGCCTGGTTGATCAAGACCTTTTGGTGTCTGTGCAGGAGGGACTGAGGCTGTGGCTGGCTTTGTCCAACAGGGCACAAGCACCAGGAGAGGCAGCTCTTAGAGCACTCCACGGCCAAGCGTCTCAGCCAGTCAGCCTGGCTTGACAACGGACCTGTTTTATATTGTAACTTAACAGGTTTTTATTTTTCCCTATGCTGACTTCCTGTTTGACTATCTCGTGTTCCTAGCATAGCCATTGTATTCATGCCATTTCTGTTCAGATTTTTTTAAAGATGTTCTGATAATGACTGTCAATTCTTCTTGGCTGGTAGTGGCAAATTTTGAAGTTTCCAGCAAGCTGTTCCTCCACAGTTGGGAGCAAAGATTATTATTTACTTTATTTCTCACTGACTGACAGAAGAATTTTGAGCTTAAAAGGAACATCAAAATTAAATTATTAAACAAAACTTATTGAGATTCCACTATTCTCTGAACCTCGTTTTGCATCCTTGGGAGCTTACCTTCCTCAGTGCAGGAGCTCAACGTCAGTATGAATCACAGTCAGCTGGAGAGCTTGTTAACCCAGATTGCTGGGCCCTACTGTGTTTCTGACCCAGTAGGTCTGGGCTGCATTTCTAACAAGTGCTTTATTGAACTGCTCTAGAGTAGCACTGTGCAATAGAAACGTAATGTGAGCCACTAATGCAAACCACGGCAAACCACGTATGTAATTTCAAATTTTCTAGAAGCCATATTAAGAAAATAAAAAGAAAGGAGTTAAATCAATTTTCATAGTGTGTTATTGGACCTGATAGATACATAATATTATCATTTCAACATGTAATCAATATTACAAAAGTTATTAATGACTTATTTGACACCCTTTTGGGGGTGTTTTGAAGTAAGTCTTCAAAACCTGGTGTATATTTTATACTCACAACACCTCTCAGTTGGTACCAGACACATTTCAAGTGCTCAATAGCCTCATGGAGCTAGTAGCCACTTTGTTGGGCAGTGCAGTTCTAGAGTATCATAGAATCCAGTGTGTCTTAAACATTTTTCTGCCCTGACATGCCTGAGGGATGTGCTACATTCCCAACCATAATAGCAACTCATTAAGGCTACATTTTCAGGTAAATGTATAGCAGTCCAGCCCCTCATCCACTTGTATTAGGTGCTGATGGAGGTCTTGTGAGAAAATAGAGCAGGTATAACATACTTGACCCAGTAAGAATGCTGTATTTTGGGCAAGAGAGTCAATTCCCAGTATAGCACAATGTCCAGTTCACGTTGGCCTAACATCTGAATCCTGTGGATCCATAGGAGATGGGGATTGGGGGAAAGAACTGTTTCACTGTGCCTTTAGAGCACCAACGGCATTCTTTTGGGAACTCTCTAATACAGTGGACTCTGACTCCTCAGTAAGGAGGAGTTAAATGTTCTTTCTACAACTCACTACAGAACACTGTAAACCTTGAGGTAGTAGGGGCTCCAGTGCCCAGAAAATGCTGGGGGGAAGGTGGCAGGACCTGAACGAAGTGTCCTTGTTCAGGGAGTACATGTGAGGCACCCTGGGAACTTCTAGAAATATTTGCACAATGGAACTTAGACCAGGGCTGAGGTCCATATAAACGTGTGGGACAGAGCAAGCAGCACCTGGCTTATTACTGTTAGAGTGGCCTCATTATGTGGATAAGTTCGTAGGGGTTCAGAAAAAAGATAAGGCAGAGATATCAGGGAAGGCTACATAGACCCGGCCAAGCTTGAGCCAGGCCTGGTGGCTTTAGATGTGCAGAGATGGAAGGCTTGGGGCGAGGGGACTTGAGGCAGAGGAAACAGCCAGAGAAAAGGCCTAGGTGGGTAAGAGGCAATTTGGCAGGTACAGTGTGTGCCCGAAGGAAACCAGAGAGTGCTAGGGCTGCAGAAGGTGAACAGAACCAAACTATGTTGGCCCTGGAATATCAGGCTTAGAACTTTGGATTTTGTTCCATAGGAAATGGGGAACCTTTAAAAACCTGCCTTTTGAGCAGGGCAGTGTTATGATTAGATTGCTGTTGTAGGGAAAATAATTTGGCAGCTGCACGTAGGATGAAATATTTTGAGAAGAGATTACAGCCAAGAACCAGCCTTATCCAGAAGAGGGGCAAGGAACTACCTGGATCTGGAACTAGGGTTGGGGGTGAAGGTAGAGGGAAGATTTGAGTAGAACTGACAGCACTTTACACGGGATAGTTGCAGGGGTAGGAAAGAAGAAGGGAAAGAGAAAGGCTGAAAGACAGATGTTGAAAAGGGATTAGTGGTCAGGGGAGCAAGGAAGGAAAGGAGAGAGAGATGGGAAGGAGAGAGAGCGCACAGAGAGGAGAGGCAAGGAAGCCCCATGCAATACCAAGGGTTTGAAGCCAGCATCCAGTGCAATAGTGACTCTTTAATAGAAATAGGGGACACTCAGAATAATCTCTCCAAAATATTAACTTGGGTTAGTTAACTCAGGTCTTGGAATTGTTCCTTCTTAAGGACCAGGAATTGATACGGAAGGCGAATGGCTAAATTTGTTCTGACTGTGACCCTTTTCTGGTAGTTATTGGGAAAACTGTAGGCAGCAAAAGGAGTGTCATTTATAAAACAGTCCTACCATAAGATGGTAACACATCCCTGTTGCTAGGAGACATATTCCACAGTCTTCTGCTGAGAGGGGGAGAGATGACTAACTTCTAGTCAGGTCAGCTAATGTTCAGAAAAGATTTTTAATTTGATCCAAGACAGATTTTGTCCAAATTTTAGATTTTCCTTGGAAAGACAGTAGTTCTCTAACTGCCCCCTGCAGCCCTCCAGGGCAGTGACATCCTCCTCTTCCTACCCACAGCCACCCTGGTGGGTCTCTGCCATGCTGCCTGGGCACCACTGGATGTATCACAGATGCAGCTGATGAAGCAGCTGGCCCATTTGTTTGATGCTGTCAGCCTTTATAAAACACCACCATCAGACAGGCATCTGTGTCAGTCTGAAGTGACAGACTTGAAGCCCAGATTTAGAGAAATGGCTAGAAATGATAGCAAAAACCATCTGCAGGGAAAAATGCAAGCCCTTACTTCACATTGTTGAGCCAAGAAGGAGGAGAAAAGGTACTCTATGGTGAAATTTAAGGGGGAAAAAAGAACTTTCCATTTGTGCTTCATTTTGTCTATGGATCACAATTTGACCATTTCATAATTTGGGGGGGTATGCTTTGTGGAAGGGAGACATTAACGTGTTTGAAAAACTCATTTAAAACCCTGGCATTTGTTTGATAAGAAATTTACCCTTTTGTTTCCCCTGGAAGAAATCTAACAACTCTGGACTGTTGACAAACATTCCCTTTTGGTGTCCCAACCCCTCTTGAAGCCAAAATGAGGTAATCAGAATTTTCTAAGCAAATATGTAATTGCCCTAATTTGCATATTTTTGCATAACTAGGGAGGCAGGGATTTTCTCCTCTTTCTGTGGGAGAAACCCGACCATAGGACCATTTTAGATTTTATCTTGTATCTGATTTCCTGCCTTAGACATACAGTGCTATGAGAATTTTCCTGGACACACTCTAATCTGACCCTCCCTCCCCATCCTCCAGCCTTCCTTTAATAATCAAATTAAATTACTGTACTCCAACCCTCATCTTGTACGACAGCAGGAAATCCATTCTCTTCCTGAATATTCCAGATGATTCCAGACAGTGATTTCTTACTACCTGGCGACAGCTCCTGAAGCCTTCTGCTTCTTTTCTGGCTTTGCTCCAGGAATAGATACAGTTCCTCCTTCATGTCCTAAGGCATTGCTGATACAACCTAAATTGCAGCGGTTGATCAGTTTCCTGAAGATGAGGATGGCAAAGAGCACCACAAAGCACAGGGTGAGCCCCCAGGTCCTCTTCACTTCTTCCTCAGCTATTCCACTTCACGCTGAGCCTTTCTCCTCTTTGGGCTCTGGCTAGCGGCTAGGACCCACTCTTTCACTCAAATCAAGGCCATCTTTGCTGTTCTCCCAAATGTCCAGGTCCCAAACTCTATAGAGAAAACTCTGTAGTTAAAGAAAACTAACAGAAATTTTTATTCCCCAGAAACTCAATCCACAACTCTTTGCTTAAGGAAGACCTTTTTACTTTATTAAGATGAAGTTTGCCTCCTTTTCTAACAGCTTTCCCCATTTCAAATTAGTCTAGGCCTTATCCCAGGTAATTGAGAAGTCCTTTAAAGCCTTCCTAACAAAAGAGATATCTTCCTCTAGAGATTAATTGACCACCCACCTAGCAATAGCCACAATCTGTAGGCAGACTTTTGTTCCCACAACAAAATCATTCTGAAATATTTACTTTTCTGCCGCTTATGTCCTTATTTATATTCAATGGAACAGTCAAAAAAAAAATGGCTATTTCTGGGATTAGAGAATCAGAAGAGTCAACAAGGAAATTCATTATAAATATTTATCGAGCATGAAGCTATTCAAACTCTTTAAAACCACGTGAAGGAAGATGGTGTAATGGACAATCTACATGCTTGGGGTTCAGGCAGATGATAGACCTGCATTCACATCCAAGTCTAACCATTTGCTCCATGTTCTCGGTCAAGTAACTAATTTCCGTAAAGTGTGAATAAACATAACTACATCACAGTTTGTGATGAAAATTGAGAAATTTTATGTAAAGCCTTTTATCTAATAGGGAGCTCAATAAATATTCCTCCTCTTCCCAGTCCTCAGGCTAGTGAACTTTTATTCTTAGTCCATATAAACTGTTGCCTTAAACACTTTGGGATTAACCAGTTGAACAAGAAAATTGCCCATTAGACAGTTTAGAAGCCGCACTCATTGGAGCGCTCACCTTTTCTCCCCTGTTCCTGTTCCCTTATTGTTTCCCCGACTCTGACTCCCTTCTCCTCAATGTCACTTAGTCGTTGCTATATAATGGGAAGCTGGACATTACTTAGAGCCAAAATGTAATTAGTAGCTGTTCTAATTATTGAATAACATTTTACATTCCTTCTTTTTCTTAATCCAAATAAAAATTTTAAAGTTATCTTTCTAAGAAACAAAGAAAATGAACAAACTGGTTTTAAGTGTGTTGATCTCAGTTGATTTGGGGAGGTGGGGAGGGAGGTCTGTTGGCTCTCAGTAAGAAAAGAGGTTCCTTACCTTTGCCTTAAATCACTTTGCATTTTATTTTGATTTATTATTATTTACCCAACAGCCACACATCTGCAGACTTTGTAGAACAAACAAACAAGCAGAGAAAACCACAATCACACCATCGCTCTGCATTTATTGACCCAGGTGTCAAAAACCCAAGAGTCATCCTTGATGCCTCTTCTTCCTTCCCACCCCACAGCAATCTGCCAGCAAGTTCTTTTGGCTCTACCTCCAAAATATATTCTTTCCTCCATTTCTACCACTCTTGCTTCCTAGACTTCTCAAAAAGCCTAGTAAGGATTTTTCTGCTCTTCCCTCACCCCCAACAAATCTCCAGATCTCTACAATAGCCACGATAGGGTTGCTAGATTTAGCAAATAAAAATACAGGACACCTAGCTAAATTTGAATTTCATATTAACAATGAGTAATTTTTTAGTATGTAAGATATTATTTTAAATAATTTTTATTCCCCCCAAATTATTTATTGTTTATCTGACATTCCAATTTAACTGAACATCCTGTATTTTATCTGGCAACTCTAAATTAGAATAATTTCTTTAAAAATGTAGATCAGATCACATCAATCCACCAATGACTTCCCATTGCTTTCTAAATAAAAGCTGAACTTTCTGCCATGACCTGCCAAGGATTTCATGGCCTGACCCCATCTTCCTCTCTGGCCTCAGCCATACCATCCTTTCTCTTCATTCCACCCATCTCGACAGCCGTGTTCCTGTTTTCAGACCCCACCACATCCATTGCATGTGCCCTTCCCTCAGGCTGGAATTCTCTTCCCCACACCTTTATGTAGCTGGCTCCTTCTTGTCTATCAGACCTCACTCAGTTCATTTGTTTCTTCCTTAGTGGGACCTTCTCTGCTGACCAATCTAAAACAGCTCCCCCACTGAACTGTTAATGGAAAAAAAAAAAAAAAACTCTGTAAAATAATTTAAAGAGGATTGTTCTGAGGCAATGAGTGACCATGCCGGGGAACATAGTCTCAAGAGGTCCTGAGAAATTACATCTGAGACAGCCAGGTTATAGTTTGGTTTTATACTATTTAGGGAAACAGGAATTGCAAGTGAAATCATCAATCAATACATGGAAGGTATACACTGGTTTTGGTTGAAAGGTGGACGATCTTGAAGTGGGGGTTTACAAGCCATAGGTGGATTTAGAGATTCTTTAATTTGTAATTGGTTAAAGGAGTAAAGCTTTGTCTAAAAGCCTGGAGTCAGTAGAATGTTTTAATTTAAGATAAGGAAATCTGCTAATCATAGAGCAAGCCACAATACACCAACTCAAAATGATCTGTTAAGCAAATTGATGGCCTGTAGGCATGACTTAATCTTTGCCTTGCATGGCCTTAGGTCCTGTTTACAGTTTAGTATCTTTTGCCACAAAGAGTCTGTTTTGTCAGTCTCATGATTTCTATTTTAAGATTAATGCTGGTCAGTTGTTCTGTCTAAACTCCAAAAGAGAAGAGGTGTAACAAGGCCGTTCCCCGACCTCCCTTCCCTTCATGGCCAGGAACTTCATTTTAAGGTTTTCCTGGGGTCCTCCTGGCCAAGAGGGGGTCTGTTCTTGGAATTTTATTTTTAGTCTACAGATCTTTGGTCACACCACTTTGTTTTATTTTCTTCATAACACATATTCCATGCTGAGATTCTCTTGTGTATTATCAGTCTCCTTCTGTGAGTTCTGTAAGATCAGGGAACTTATGGGACCTTTAGCTTGTTATATTCATAGTATTTAGAATCGAGTCTGGTATACAGTAGGTTCTCAATAAGTACTTGTTGAACAAATGATTCTATCTCTAGTTGAGCAAAGAGGTAGAACCTCTTCAGCTTTGTAACACTACTCTGTTAATCCATGTCACCAGTTCAACTAGTGTCTCTATCAGAACAGACAGATACATCAGCTCAAAGAGGATGAGAGAAACTGCATTATTGCTTGTTGAATTGTATTTTGTACTTTTTTGACTCAACCGTCTGTACTGACAGGCTAAGAATAAATTTTCCATGATCCATTATTAAGTGAAAAAAGAAAATTGCAATGTGGTTTACATAGTATGACCCTTATAATAGTCATAACACAATAAATATTTGTTGAATGAATCATGTTTCTCTAAAAACGTCTATATACAAATGTCTGGAAAATGGCCAGGAAAAATCAACACACAAATGTGAAAAAAGGAAATATTTCTTGGAATGAGATTATAAGTAATACTTTTTCTTTTCTTTATATTTTTTTAAAATTTTGTACTATGAGAATATAATCATAATCATTTTTATAGTCAGAAAATACAATAAAGCCATTTCTATTTTTAAAACAAAAAGAATTACCCACAAAAAACTTGATATTTTAAATGAAGTGTATCCAAGGATGTCAACTAATGGTTGACAGAAAAGGAACCACAGATGGTTTGTAAACATATGAAGATATTATGCTCTCTCATTCTCAGAGAAATGTAAATTAAAACTACTCTGAGATACTGTTTTCACCCATATGTTTGACAAAAATGCAAAAGCTCAAGAATATACTCTATTGGCTAGGCTTAGGGGAAAATAGCAACTTATACATTGCTGTGGGAAGTATGAAGTGATACAACCTATATGAAGGTCAATTTGGGAATACTTATTAAAATTTCTGTTCCAGAAACCAGAGCTTGGCAAACTATAGCCCATGGGCTGTTGTCTGTCTTTCTATAGCCCATGAGGTAGGAATGGTTTTTACATTTTTAAATGGTTGAAACAAAAATCAAGAGAAGAATACTATGTCATAACACATGAAAACGATATGAAATTCAAATTTTAGTCTCCATAAATAAAGTTTTATTGGAACACAGCCATGTTCATTCATTTACATATTGTCTATGGCTGCTTTCGTACGACTATGGCAGAGTTGAGAGCTGAGACAGAGAGCAGATGGCATGCAAAACTGAAATATTTACTATCTGAACCTTTGCAGAAAACGTCTGCCAATCTACTTTTAGCAGAAAACTTTTGACCATTAACTACACTTTGAGGAATTCATTACATGTACTTGGGCATGTGCAAAATGAAGTACTCAGCATTGTTTATAAAGCATATAATTATATAATAACAACCAAAATATCCATTGTAGGACACTTAATAAATTATGGTACGTCCACACCGTGGCACAGTAGTGGCTGTAAAAAATGATAAAGATGTGTTTTAGGTACTGATGTGGAAAGATACCCAAGACATACTGTTATATGAAGAAACTGTACATATTGTCAAATTCTTCCATGTTGAACAACTGTAAGGTCACTGTTCTTATTGTATTCTATGCAAATGGCACCTCCTGGAGTTCAGCACCTGCTCTGATATTATGCCATTGCTGTGTAAATAGAAGGGGGACATGTACTTGAATATGCTTACATATGTACACACAACCTTCCTCTTTGAATGTTACATGAGAAACTAGCAATACTGCTTGTCTGTTGGAGAGGCGGGAGCTGGACTAATAGGGACAGAAGTAGAAGGGAGGTTTTTGACTACATCCCTTTTTAGTAACCTGCTGAAATTTAAATCACAGAATGAACATAGGGCCTATTCAAAAATTAAATACTTTTTTAAGAAATGAAAAAAATACATATGATTCCTGAGTGAGGCCATAAGTCTTGTGCATCCATCTGGCCTGCAGCGAAGGCAGCTGTCAGCCCTCCCAGTGCTGTCTGTCCCGCTGGCTGCTCCTCCCTCTCTCCAGCCCGCAGCCCGTGTGCTGACCCTGCCCCCGCCCCACTCCCTCCTACGCAGTTCACCCCAGCTTCACACGTGCCTCTCCCTTCTCACCGCCTGCCATGTGCCTTGTGCTCTGTGCAACTCCCGCTTTGGAGTACAAGCTCAGCCAACGCTAACCCAAGGCCTGTCCCTTGCCTGCCTCTCTTGGCCCTATGGTTAATCTGGCTGTCAGGCTCCCTGAAGGCCCTGGGTCCCCTGCTGCCTCCTCCAGGCAGTCCTCGCCTCCTCCCGGGCCCCCTCTTCTCCTCAGCAGTGAAGGCGGTTGGGCCGTGAGGAGGTTGTCTCGCTCCCCGGGACAGTTTCTAGGTTTCCAAGACACAGGTGTCTTCCTTTCTCTTTCATCTTTGGGACTCTATGTCATCTATCCATGGTGTCCTCTTCATATCAACAATGCTATGGCGGCCTGTCTGCTGAGGCCCCTTCCACACGTCTTCACAGTGTTCTTGCCTCTCCCCACGCGGCCCCCCCCCCCCATCATGCCTCCTCTTTCTCCTTCTCCTCTATGACGCCTCGGGCCGCCACCTTCACCTGTCAGAGAAGCAGCACCCTCCTGTCCTGGGCCTCTCCTTCCAAAGCCCCCTGGGGGATGCTTCTGCAACCCGCAGGCGTCCTCCTCTCGGATCAGGGCTCTGAGCTGTCTGCTCTTCCTTGGCTCGAGTCCATTCTCCCTGCTCCGAGTACCACAGCGACGTTGCGGGAGCCTCAGTCCCCTTTGTCCGACCTCCGGTTAAGCCGGCCACACCCAGCCCCAGATCGTCCCCATGCGGCCTCTCCACCACCACCCCCGCGCCCCACGCCGTCTGTGTGGGAGCTACAGAACAGGCCTGCTGTGGGGTCCTCCTGTTTGATGTCCGTCTGTGATGTGCTGAGGCTTACCACTATTTTACTCTTCTTTTTGTTATAGTCCCAGGGTATCACCCAAATGGTTATTTCATCCCTACTTTCTCCTTTAACTCTAGCGAGTTAAAGTAAACTCTGTTTACTTACCCAAGACTTGACTCCCACCTTGCTGTGACCGCCAATGCTAAACTATCATTAGTGAATCTTGACCAATCCTAATCAGATCCCCCTTAAAAGACCTGCCTTAAACCACTTGCACTCAGACCTGCAAACCCTGTAAATATATACCCCTTAGTTTTGCTTGATTATCAGGTTTTTCTGTGGTCTTTTAGGGGTTTGGCTTCTGATAATGTAACTTTCCTGACCCTCATTTCAAAACTTCAGGCTAGGATTCTGACCTCGGTCGTATGAATCCCATCCTTTCCTGAAAATCCTTATCCCCCAGCCTTCTCTCCTTTGGAAACACCCCCTCTCTTTCTCCCATCATCAGGTGTGCTGAGATTTGCCCAAATGGACAAGATCTTCCTTTGAACCTGATACCTCTTCTCACTGTAGGTCAACAATTCTTTCCTGTCCAAATCCTTGAACACGTGAGGTATTGTCGCTGCCTCGCCTTCCCGGGCAGCCACATCTCTCCTAGCTTTCTTCTTCCGACTCCCCACGTGTCTGAACCTTTTCTCCTGCATCTTACTCATGGCCACTGTATTGCCAGATTTAAGAGACTTTCATCAGACTTCCTTCTGATGACCCTACTGGGACGTGACACCGTTACTTCATCCCCCTCTCTCTTTCTCTCTCTCTTTTCTTTTTTTGTGGCTTCCATGACATGTCACTTTCCCAACGTCACTAGCTCCCTCTCATTTTCTCACTTTCTGTCTCTCTCCTACTGTTTCTAGTTCCTCTTCCCTGCCCCGCTTCCCAACTGTGCATATCCCCCCACACTGCAGTCTGCTCGCACCCTCCTTGAAGGCATTGGCTCTCATGGCTTCACCTCTCACCTCTCACCTCAGAGAACAACGTCCACATCAGCAATTCAAGCACAGGATAGCACGGGCGCTTCACAGGCAGACACCCCTGGATTCATTCATCAAGTAGCTGGTGAGGTGGAGCACACGGTTTCCAAGGAATGTCTCGTAGAACCATTCTGCATTGTTGGCAGAATCTGCATCTGGATGTGAGCAGGGTGGGACTCCATCCATAACCTAGAGTGGCCACTGCCCCCCTGGCTCCATTCCCGTGACTGTCAATCTCTCCCAGCAGTGTTGCCTACAGGACACCAGCCTAAGGTCTCTGGCCAACCCTCAACATTACTGGAATGGCGTTTTCAAAAGGAAATGGGAAACACCATCTTGAGAGAGAGAGTGGCAACCTTCACCCTCACCTTCCCTAATGCTGCAGTGGGAGACACGAGTGATCTTTCTGCTGCAGGATGCAGTGACTATCCTGCCCTGGTGTCGTCATGTCACAGGAACTGAATTAGAGATGGAGGAGATTTCCTCAGAGGGCGTATCTGCGAATTGCTCCTGAAATCGCTCTGGAGACATTCAGAACTGCCCTGGGCAATTCATATTCACGTTTCATTCACTCATCCAATAATCATTGTCTAACAGATATATTGAAAGCAATGTTTTTAGCAGGCACTGTACTAAGTGCTGGTGATACAAATGCCAATAAAGTTTGTCCCCTGCCTCCCAAGAGCTCATACTCTGGGACCCACAAAACCACATGTTAAACAAAGTGGAACCTGGAGTTAGGCCTTAAGAGAAATGGGTACGAAGAGGTATCATATTTGTAATAGCGTTTAATGTTTCATAGTGTTTTCACATCCGTTACCTCATTAATATTCGTAACAGCCCAATAAGGCAGGTAGAGAAGATAGCGTTGGTTCCATTTTACAGGAGAGGATATCAAGGCATGAAAAGGTCATGTGCAAAATCAAATGTCTAGCACATGGCCGAGAGCTGGGGCAGGAACCCAGGTGGCCAGGGGGAATTCCCTGCTTTTTCCACTACCTCCTGCTGCCTTCCTACTTTAGGTTCTTCGTCTGTATAGAGAAGGTGCTAGACTGTCTATCTTTTTATGGTTCCTTCAACTATGAGAATCTCTGACTCTATAATGAGGTCCCTTCTCCAGGGAGCTCCCGGTGCGGGAGGGACACATAGACCAAAAACTAACATTGTTCCCCTGCCTTCCTCTTTTACAACAGGGTAGTTGTAAAGATTACAGTATATAATGCACTAATCCACTGAAAGCACTTTGTGATTCAGCAAAGCCAGATGCAATCTTAGTGCTCTGTATGTACCACTTTACAGATGGTATTTCTCCAGGTTCTCATTAGTTGTCCAACTACCTGCCTTGCCCAGGAGACAGCAGGGGCAGGGAGCATGTTGTACCCCCATCCCTAACAATCGTGTTATCAATCTGGATTGTTGAGAAAACAAGGACTGAGATGGGTGGGTTGAGCTTAGACGGGGAGGAAGCTGGATCCCTGCACAGTGTCCTTTTTACTTCAATGCACATTTTTGTATTTCTCAAAGTGCTTAGCCCAGTTGGTAGAAGTTCATGGTGGAAGTTCAACAACTATTTATCGGACGAGGGTGAGGAGGGGGGGAAGGAGGATGCGGGGAAAGGAGGAGGAAGAAGAAAGGAAAAGAAGAAGGCAGGCATCAGAACTCATGTTAATAAAACGCTTTTATCTCCATCGATGTGAGTGCCAGGATTTCATTTTTCTTGGCATCCCGTATTTTCTCAGTATACCAAATAAGTGCACCAGTAGTGCCACGGGAGAGGACGCCTAGGAGCTCTCATGACAACGTCGTGTTCCGGGAAATCATACGGGAGTCACAGCAGCAGCAATGGCACAGCACTAGCGGCTCCCACATTCCTCTGGAAAGGCTGGAGCTTCGCTTTGTGTTGTTTTAGGCTCTCTGGCCGCGGAAGCATTATTGGAAGGAAACACTCCACCCCCTCCCCTCCCCGGCCCCACCTCCCAGTGCTGGCTTGTGGTCAGTGAAGTAAATGTAGTTTGTGCCTGTTAAGAAATGTGGGACAAGAGGCTGCGTGGAGCACTGCCAGCATGACTGTGGAGGTGCGTCAGTGGGCTCGGTGACAGGTGGCAGAGGCCAGGGCCTGGGGAATCACTTACAGTCACGGAGGTTCTTCTCTCTCCCAGACATTGTCCACTGATGGGAAATGAGGCAGTGGGCAGCTTAGCCACACACCGGGAGCCTGGACAAAGAGGTCTTGGGCAATTTGCATATGAGTTTCCTTCTTTAAATAACTACAGAGTAAGTCAATATCCCCTGGAGGAATTTGCTTATTGGCTGCCTTATTCATTTTTTTTTTAAAGAGTGTCTTATAGGCACTTTTCTTGGTCTTCTGTGCACTTGCTCAGGCTTGTCTTATTTTTTTAATTCTGAAGTTCTATTCAACAATGAGGAAGGAGCTGGCTTTGAATCTGGGAACAAAAGTAAGCGCAAGGACAATGCGATAGTGGGCTTGTTTGTGGACGTGTGCCAGAGAGAAAGTGCCACCCATGTATGGGAGAGCCGTTCAAGGGATTGGACATGCAAAGTGGGCTCTAGCTGGCAGCACCAGGGCAATCAGGAAACGGTAGAGCTAGGGATGGCTACAACTGGAAAAAACTGGAAGCTGCAGGTGCCTCTCATCTGAAATATGGCGTCTGCATTGACTGTAAATTCTCCCCACATGGAATTAGGTAAGGGTATGCCGGTAAAGTGGCTCTTTGAAAAGAAAGAAAGAATAAAAAGGTCCTGGTCTGTAATGTTAGCCAATTTTCATGGTGTAAATATTCCCACTATGGTCAACTTCCTTGGCAAGTCTCTTAATTTCCTCAAACCGCAGTTCTCTCTTTTGAAAACTGGGAGCTCAAATGATACAGATGACGCTGTTTGGAGTCTTGGCCGAGCCTACAGCACGCTTCTCTGGAAACTGCACCCTGCATGGTGCTCCTCATTGGTGCCAGTATTCTGCCTGCTCTTTGGCTTGGTTGTTCAACTTCATCTTGGAGACTGGGAGATATCCCAGCTGCTCTGCTGTGCTCAGGCCGGTCTGAGTAGGATTTTGTAAATTGCAGCCAACAGAGCTTTAAATAAGGCAGAAATAATCCTTAAGGCCTTTTTGAGCTCTGATAATACACTAACAGGTTCTCAAAGTGTGGTCCCCCATCAGCAGCATCAACTTCATCTGGGGACCTGTTAGAAATGCCAATTCTCAGGGGCCTACACCAGACCTATTAAATCAGAAACTCCAGGGATGGGGCCGAGCAATTTGTGTTTTACAAGCTTTCCAGGTGATTCTGTGGTGTTCTTAAGTTTGAGAACTGCTGCATTACTATTCTAAGGATGGTATGTTTTATTTAAGAAAAGCATTTTCAGACTGATACAATTTTTTCTTCTGATTAATTAGATGAAGGCCAAAAGATGATGTTTTATTGGTTAAAAAAATTAATTTTTATAAATAAAATATATCACTTTTACAACTTGAAAGAAATAAAAAAGTTCTTTTCCTTTTTTAAAATTTTAGTTTCAGTGGGCCAAAACTGACAGTTCAATGACTTGCCTGAAAGAATATAAGAAGGAAAGTATAGAGAATGAAAACACTGCCAATAAATGAACAGAAGTGAAAAATAAGCACCAATTTCAAGACAGTGAAGGCCAGAAGGAAATACAGAAGAGAAAACCCAGATGCTGTGTGATTTTGCACTGGGAAAGATTTCACAAAATGTGCCATTAAGCACTGAAATGACTAATAATTTCTGGCATTAGGAAACAGTTTGAGAGTCCATGATAATAGATTTACATAAGTACAGTAAAATGTGAAACAGGAAACTTTCACTTAACTTCATCCTGACATATATCAAAAGCACAGTTTTCACTGCTAGATTTGGAGAGATGTGGTTAGATAGGAATTTTCACTACGAAATCATCTCAGGCAGCTTACATGGATGGGGCTTATTGGTAAGCTGGTTGTTTGAAATAATTTTTTTTCCTATAGGAAGTCATACCATTGGAGAGCAGATTGCAGGTTGGACAATGGAATCCTTAATGGAAGTAAACTGGGGTGCTGGCGATCTTCCAGGTGCCTGGGAGCAGGGAGCCCAGGGCGTGAGCTGCCCTGTAGCAGTTCCCTCACCAGACCCTAGAGGTTAGAGAGGGAGGGGAATCGGAAAAGGATAGAGTCCTCTAGTGGAAGGAATGGGGGGCGCTGAACGGGGCTCCCTTTAGAGAAATGTCAATAGCTGGGAACTGAGGGTGGAAGGAGGTTCCGCAGCTGAATGACTGCATGAGAAACACAAACTGTATTTTTCTCTGTGCTTATATTCACACTTCACTTCTGGCTGCAAAATGTGTGAAGGTTATTCCGTGTGGGAATAATTCTCCAATTCCCTGCAGACACCAACTGGGTGTCCTATAATTTGATTCTGACACTAACTAGCACAGGGTTAGCACAGACCCCACAGGTAAGGGCTCAGTCCCACCAGACTGTCCCCTGCCCCCTTCAGACACTAGTAGCAAGTCCCAGGTTGTGACCTATACTCTGATCAACAGGCTCTAAATCAAGGGTTCCCTTGACCCCCTCCTCAGGTTCAATCATTTTACTAGAACATCTCACAGAACGCAGGGAAACACTTATGTTTACTGGTTTATTACAAAGGATACAGATAAAGAGATACATAGGGTGAAGTCTGGAAGGGTCTGGAGTACAGGAGCTTTTGTCCCCATGGAGTTGGGGGTGTGCCAGCCTCCCAGCACATGGATGTGTTCTTGTTCACCAACCCAAAATCTCTCTGAACCCTGTCCTTTTGGGTTTTTAATGGAGGCTTCATTACACAGCCATGATTGATTGAAATCATTGGCCATTAGTGGTTAACTCAACCTTCATCCCCTCCCTGGAGGTCAGAGGGAGGTTGGGGCTGAAAGCTCCAACCCTCTAATCACATGGTTGGTTCCCCTGGCACCTAGCCCCATCACAGGCTATCCGAGAGTCCCCAGCCGTGAGTCATCTCACTAGCATACAAACAGACACTTATACTTCTGAGATTACAGGGATTTTAAGAGCTGTGTGCCAGAAAATGGAGACGAAGACCAAAGATGTATTTATTATAAGTCACAACATCACAGTGTTATTAGTAAGTTGGGAACTGCCCCCATCTACTATCAGCTGCTGTGCCCACACTCTGCTGTGGTGTAGACGTCTGAAGCAAGTTTGAATAGTACAGTGATTATGATTTCTAGCTCTGCTGTCAGATGGATCTGGATCCGGGTTGGAATCCCAATTCTACCAGTTACCTGCTGTGTGACCTTGGTCTAGTTACAAAGACATACTGTGTCTTAGTTTCCTCATCTGTAAAATGGAGATAATAAGGTGACATAATAAAAAATATATATTTGATATCTGCCACTGATTCCTGGCACAGAGCTCCTAAACTTTTGTAACTTCCTGAGCGACAGAGGTGCTAGGTGCATCTTTTCTTCTAATATTTGGTCTTTGACCCTGGTTCCTGATGCAAAGCTCCTAATCCCTTGGAATTTTCTGGGTGATAGGAGCATCTTTAGTTCTAGTGGGGCAACTCTTGATGGACCCTCGGAAGGGGACTGGTCATCAGAAAGATCAAGCCATGACTAGCAGGTTGGAATTTTCAGACCCACCTTTTATCCGCCAGATAGGGAAGAGGAGCTGGAGATTGAGCTAATATGCCTATGTGACCACGCTGACATAAAAATCCCTGAACTATGGGATTCGTAGAGCTTCCGGGTCGGGGGATGTGCCCACATGCTGGGAGGGTGGTGCGCCCCAACTCCACGGGGAGAGAAGCTCTGGCACCCAGGACCCTTTAAGACCTCACCCTGTGTACTTCTTCATCTGGCTGCTCATCTGTATCCTTTATCATATCCTCTTTTGTATAACAAACTGGTAATGGCAAGTGTTCCCCCCGAGCTCTGTGAGCCATCCTAGCAAATGATCGAACCTGAGGGGTGATTGTGGGAACTCTGATTTATAGACAGTCAGAAACACAGGTGACACCTGGGACTTGTGATTGGCGTCTGAAGTGGGGGCAGTCTTGTGGGAATGAGCCATTAATGGATGAGGTCTGTGCTAACTCCCGTTAGTGTCAGAATTGAATTGAATTGTAGGATACCCAGTTGATGTCCTACAGGAAAATGTAATGTGTGGGGAAAAACCACATACCTGGTCACAGAAATGTGTTGAGAGTGAGTATAGTGGAAAAAACAGAGTTCGTTTTTCCTATACAATAATAATGGTGTTTACCTGACAAGGTTGTTTTGAGAATTCAGTGATATAATGCATGTAAAGCTCTTATCACACTGAGCATTTAATATATGTTAGATATTGTTATTTGCAATTAGTCCCTGAGATACCTTTAGTAAAATGATTCTCATTCTTTTTGAAAAAACAAAGTGATAGATCAGAGTTTAGTTATAGAGGTCCATTAGCTAACACATGTGTGAAGTATAAAGAGGACTTTAAAGGTTGTAGGAAATTGCATCTACTTTCTTACATTAGCTGGTGGCCCACATCTCTGAATCTTCACAGAAAATTCTACCAATTGAAATTCTTATTAGGAGCATGTTCTACAGGAATTTAGGAATTGTAGAGAAAATAAACATAGGAAAAATTTCCATAATAATTCATAATGCAGAAAGAAGTGATTATTATTGTAGTGTGTATTTCCTTCAATATGACAGCTGTTTGAAGGAAATAGGAATTAAAAACAAAAACAAAACAAAAGCAAACCCTGTTTAGTGATGTAGGGAAATCATTCCTGAACATATTTAGTCATGTGCCTAGCTCTTCGGACAGCCCCAAGTGCTGAACATATTCATGAGTATGGTTTTTGCCTTTATTGTGCTGGGTAAATACTGATAACACACTGCCCTTCTGGGCTTTCAGAATGCTTTGAAATACCTACAGGGTTACAGCTGTTTGACTCCTACATATGGTTTCCCCAAGTCCCTGTGGTTAACCAAAGCCATCTTGGTTAACATTTGTCCTCCCCAGGATTTGGAGCACATCCTGGTGCTGAGCTTCTGGCTTCCAGCAGAGACTTAGGAGGTTCTGTTGCTGCTTCCCGTGCTCACTGTAAATGAATCCATCCCAGTAACACAACCTTGAAGTCCAAGTATTTGTCAAAAGAACAAGAATGCTTGTGGCAGGTGGAGTTTGAGAGCTCTCTCACTCATTTCTATGGGTCTGTCCTGGGTAGCTGTACATCCTCAGGCACTGCATGAATCTCCAGGGAGGGCCAGGATGGTCAGTTCATACAAGAAGTAATATATGAAGAAATTTGGGATATGACTTGGAGATTGGGCCAACAGGATTTGTGAATGGATTGGATGTGGCATTTGAGAGAAAGAAAAGATCAAGGATGACTCCAAGATTTTTGATCTGATCAAGTTGAAGTTTTTTTCCTTAGGTAGGATGCACAGAGTGAGGAGCAGATTTTGTGAGGGGGAAATGAAGGATCTGGTCGAGACATTCTTATGATGTCCTATTGCTGCATAACAAACCACCCCAACACTTAATGGTTTAAAACTACGATTTATTATCTTTCGTGTTTCTGTAGGTTGGCTGGGCTCAGCTGGGCAGTTCTCGGTTGTTTTTCTCTTGCAGTTGCAGTGAGACATCTGGGGCTTGCTCATATGGCTGGAAGTTACTGCTAGCCATCTGCTGGGCACTCAGCTGGGGCTGTCAGTGCAGTACAACACATGCTGCTTGGCCGTCTTACAGTAGGGCAGCTGAGTTCCAAGAGGGAGTGTCCCAAGCCGTTACATTCCAAGAGAGTCAGGTGGAAGTTCCAAACATTCTTATGACCTACTCTTACAAGTGCCCAGAGTTACTTCTGCTGTATTTTATTGGTCAAGCAAGTCACAGAAGCCAGCCCCTATTCAGGGAAAGGGTAGGAAGGCTTCTCCTCTGGATGTGAGGAGCAGGGAGGGAAGGTGCTGTTGACAGCTATCTGTGGACACCATCTATCACTGACACTGTAAGTTTGAAATGTGATATTCAAGTCTGGAACTCAAGGATAGATTGGGTCTGAAAACTGGGCAGGAAATTTCTCCTCAGGGATTTTTGTTTAGAGTATTAGACCTGCTGTTGTTAAATTAGAAACAAATTGTCTTCCTGTGTGTGTGTCTGTGTGTGTTTTTAAGTGACCTAGTTGGAACTAGGTGGCATTTGAGAAAAAGATCAAGGATCAAGTTATTCTGTTGGATATGTCTTGGTAGCTAATAAATGAAGCACATATTTTAATCATAATTAATATTTATTAATTGCTTCACACAATTCCTGATGTTAAGTAAGTACTGCAGACAAGTATTCACCATTATTACTAGTTATTATATATACTCATATATATGTTTTAAAGTTTCTTTATTCATGTTCTTTCTAAACCAGGTAGATGCCCCATCCTGGGCCTCTGTGATGCACTAGTCTGGCTCACTGGGTGTGTTGATTGTTCCTGATGCTGTACAACAGTTCAGATGACCCAAATATTAATGTGTGCACTGTTTCTCAACCTGGAGTCTTCTGACATATTCTCTGAGTTCACAAAATCTGTAGAAATCTAAAATATTTGTATTTTTCTATTTATAATAATATTAAAGTAATAAAAACACATTCTGGGATCCCTGGACCACCTCCTTTTATTGAAGTACCCCATGAATTTCAGAGGGGCATTTTCATTGAACATATGGTCAGGTTAGTATCAAGGAAAGCCAAATTACATTACAACACACATACTGAGGCTTTGTGGTCATTCCAGAGAGAAAGGTAGTAGGAGAATGAACAGCCTGGAGCAATGCCACATGAAGCTATAAAGACCGCAGAGCAGAGCTGGCCATCAGCACAAATTCACAAAGTCAGTGGCTTTGTGGTGAAATCCTTTCTGTGTACATACAAATTAGCAATGATTAGTTAGCCATACATGCAGTAGTAAAAAACAAATAATTTTTTGTTAAACAGTATTTTTAAATTTCGACATTGTATTTTGGAGTGTGCTAATTGCCCTTTCAAGATAATGGATCTGTTGTTAAAAGAAAGCTTATTTTTAAAAAAGAAAAGCAATAATTATGATAACAATGGTGCAAATGATGGCCAAAATTTGCAACAATTAAAATTAAATATATCAGTACATTTTGTACTATTAAACCAAACATTGGCAAGTTAGTGGCGGCAAATAACATTATCCATTACTTTATATTAATGTTGATAATTTTCATTTTGTTGGTTTGGTAGCTTAGTTTGTATTTAATTTTTAAATCTGATGTTCTTATATTTGCATAAGAGCTATGCTTATAAGGCATTTACACTTCATTTATCTTAAAGAAACATTATAATTAAAGTGATTTAAGTCAACACTGGTGATTTATAATATTTTTCCTTTAAAGGGTTACTTCATTACTAACATTTAAGAAACACTGACTTAATGAATATACTCCCATAAATCCAAGAAACATTCTCAACATGTGGCTAGGAAGAGGGTTTAAAAACCCACTATAGGGCCCATTTTTTCTTCCTGGAGATGTTGTTGATAGGCTTATAAAATTCTGGGTCTAGTTTTTTGTTGTTGTTTTACTTTTTTAAAGATCTTTTTGATTGTTTGTTTTGCCTGTGTGGAACATAGCAGAAATTTAAGCAGGCATCTCTAGGTGTGTTTTATGGTTCTCTGGGGGAAATTACTCATTGTGCTCCAATGATACCAGTCTACTTTCAATTCTAAGAACATGCCAATCTTTTTCCCACCTCAGCACCTTTGTACGTGCCATGAGCACCTTCCCTGGATTTTTGCATGGCTCATCATTTTTAATCTTTAGGTCTCTGCTTAAACATCCCTTCTTCAGGATGCCCTTCCACTACCACCTCTGTCTAAAGGAGTTCCTCTTAGTACCCCTCATCGCCGCCTTTATTTCTTCCATAACACTCACAGCCTCTCTCATTATATAAAAGGTTTATTTTTCTTTATTCATTGCCTGCCTCCCTCATCATACTATAAGTTAATAGAGGGCAGGCCCCACATCTGTCTTTTTGACCATTGTGTTCCCAGCATCTAGCACATTGTATGACACAAATTAGCAATGATTAGTTTGCCCTAAATGCAGTAGTGAAAAACAAAGAATATGCATTGGTTGTATTTGGAAATATGGTAATCCCTGCTTTTACGACTTAGTGTATTCCTAGAAACCATATCATCTAGGAAGCCACTGTGAAAGAACTGAGAACTTACTCAATGGTGAAAAACACTTAGTGAGTGAATTAAAGGAAGCAGTAGAGAGGGTCAAGGAGTATTGGTTGAGCTGAGTGGTACAAAGCACCCAAAAGTGGGGACCACCTTCCCAATAGAGTGTAGCTTTGCTTTTTGAGCCGCAAGTACTCAATTGTTCTCCTTATTTCCATGAGCAGCTTTCCCCCATCGTTTGATGAGAGGTGGGAGGGAAATAATGGCTCCTAAGGCCTTGTTCTAGTAGACAGTAGCCAAAGGGGTGCCTTAGTCAGGATGACATCCTTGCAAGATGATAATCAATTAATAGACTCAGTGATTGAAAGAATGACTAGGTTTTACACGTCGGATTTTTATCCATTCATCTTAGAACACTGCTGCGTTATATACTGGAAGATTATCATTTTTCATTAATTCTAACATGCACATTTCTCCCACCTTTTAACATCTCTGAAATTGATCTTAACAACTGATGTTATGTCCTGGTTTACTTGGTGGCCTTCTTCTTTTCAAACGATGCATAAAACAATGTGCATTTTACAAGTGATGGCATTTGGGAGTCCACAACATAAGATAGCTCTATTTGTTTGAGGCAGTTGGCTAATAGTTGTCCAGTGAAGGAACTTGGAAGCACCTAGCTAGGAGTCAGCCACTGTAGTAGCTTTTCAGCAAAAAATGGCCACCAACAATCCCTGTGGAGCTGTCCTGCTCTTCCAGCCAAGAACTGGAGTCTCTTTCCCCTCTGTGTGATTCTACGTTGATCCTGTGATTTAATTTGATCAGTAGAATGTGGGAGAAGTGACACTGTGTGACTTCTAGTCCCTTTGGTGAGCCAGCTTCTTCAATGTAAATATGGCTACTGAATGATGAGAGACCACAGAGAGAGAGAGAGAGAGTAAGCCAAGGGAGGGAAGGGGAGAAAGAGGCCCTTGGAAGAGAAGGGAGCTGCCCCAGCCATCAGCCAGCACCAATGCCCTGAGCTCATGAGTGAGGTCATCTTGGATCTTCCAGCCCTAGACAACACCATGTGAGGCAGAGGTGAGCCATCCCCACTGAGCCCTGACTGAATTCCTGACCCAAAGAATCACGAACAATAAAATGTTTTTGTTTTAAGCCACTACATTTTAGGGTAGTTTTTTACACAGTAATAAATGAGACACCAACAGAGTTAGAATTTAAGTCCAACAAATTGTTTTCTCAATTTCCCCCAATTTGGAACAAACTCTCTCCCTCACATAAAGAAATATCCTTCAATGATGTGAGCCTTAAGAAAAACTGCCCACGTTCCTCCCAGATCAGATTTTCTGGCATGAACAAAACAATCATGAAATGCTATGAGAAGTCACAGTTCAAAAACAAATTCTGCTGGGATTATCATTTCCCCAAATCACCTGCTTACTCACATTCTACTCCACGTAATGGTGCTTCCTTGAAGATCTGGGCTCCTAAAAGATGTTTTGCTGCATAACCTAATGTAAAACTGTGTCACCACCATAGAGTCACATCTAAAAATGTCTAATGCTTCTAAACAAGAAATGATTGCCTCGCCATGGCAATTCCATAGGAGGACAACCTTTGAATGACAACTGTTGCTCAAGACCGATATCAGTAGAATGATCTGGATCCGACAAACTGCAGAACTACCAGGGCACAGGCGTGCCCCCCAGAGCAACATTCGGGGAAATACCGGAGACGTCTGTCCTGAGAATTGCCACTCAGAGCAGCCGACCTGCTGACCAAGCAGGATATCCTTAGTGTGTGTGGCAGTTTCTCAATCGGAAGTATGAAAACCAGGAACATTGCAAAAGGGAGGGCAAGCACTCTGAAACATTAATATCCGGTGAGGTGTGAGAGGGAAACTTAAGCTACTTACTTTGCAGTAACAGCCTCAGAACGGAAAGCTATTCTGGTAGCCAAGTGTGGAAGGTTAACATTAACCAAATAAAACCATGGGGTCATAAAGCCAGGAATGTGCAGGAATTCGTGAGTCTGGTTTTCCTAAGCTTATTTGCTCTTTTGGAAGAAGTTTTCCTCTATTGCTCCATGAAATATGAGTGGGTGTGTTTACACTTTAAAATAAAATATCACATTGTATTGTTAGGTCTTATTATTCCTAATCCACAGAGTAAACCATGTATGCAACCCAATAATTATATTCTTCTCTGTGTCTGCCTAAACTTAGTGGAACACTGAAATTAAGAATGAAATATCTCCTGCAGCCTCTATCTGGCACATGAAGCCTTCTCTGGGGAACAGCTGGGGTTATAAAACCTTCCACGAATGACTGTCCCAATCAATCCATCATCCCAGAAAACCCAGACAGCCACTTCTACTCCATATGGAATCTGTCTGGACATCTATCTACTGATGCACGTGATGAAGACAAGGATCAATACCGTCCTTATTATGATTCAGTGGAGGATGGTACTTGGCTTTGGATTGCTACATAACATCCGGGAGAGACATAAACCCAGGAAGAAAACTATGCAATGGAATCATTACCAGGGAAAAACAAACCACAAAGGAGAGGAGAGTGTATTGAAAAAGTTCAGCTTGATAGTTACTGCCCTGCAATGAACAATTTGCCATGAGGCAGAAAGAAATGTATCCTTTCCTAGCAAGTGTAAAAGCACAATATCATTTTGTCATTGTTGCAAAAACCCACTGACTGACACTCAATAGGCAATACCTTCCTGGCATGTTCTCTGGACTCCATGAGCAGACCGGGAGGAAGCAATGCCAGATAGACCATGCATTACAAAATCTCACTGGAAGCTAGAAAATCACTCTTGGTTTTTCTTCAAATAAATCTAGAAAAAAACAGCTCACCTTTTCTAGCAAAGAGAGTAGGGAAATTCACACCAAATCAGAGACCCAAAGTTGAGTTTCCTGGGGCATGACCCTTCTCTCTTGACAGGAGTAGCTCAAGCTGGCTTTGGGGGTGGGAGTGAGAGATGGCCTTGTGACCCCTCCCCAGTCCCAGCATTTCCCCTCAGCACCTGAGGGTTTTCACTTCTCTTTGTGACACTTTTCTGAAGGACCACCAATTAATCTAAAGATGCAAATGGTCCTGGCAAAGGAGTGGGGTGGCAGGAACACTGGTTCTACTCCAGGCTGAGCACAGAGGATAGGGACAAAACAGGACCCAGGAAATGTGTATTGAAAGTTTGAAGGTTGCACATACATAGGACAGTGATCTTGTTGGGACACCTGGGTGAGGCACCAGAGTGGATAGTGAAGTTGAGGAGCAGGGCATCTGAGATGGGGGGATATCCTTGGGGGAGTCATAGACCTGAGTGACATAGGACAAGGACAGGGACAAGCACTGAGCATTCAGGGGAAGGGACATTCAGAGGTAGCAAAAGGATGCCCAAGGTTGGTGGAAGGGGGACTTTCAAGGGTGAATGTGGTCAGCCCCACCTGCAGGAAGTGGGTACGGAAGTGCCCCTTCTGTTCCCAGGGCCTGAGACTGGGCTAGAACCATTGGCCCAGAGACTGAGCTTCATGGTGGGCTTCTTCAGCCTTTTTGGCATCTGTGGACTAGTCTCACCAAACTCAGCCACCCTATTAACTCTATTACATAGTACCTTATATTCTGCAAACCCCTAGCTTATAAACACAACTCGCGGACTGTTTTCAAGGTGAGACTGTGTCTGTACGTCAGGTAAGATTTTTGAGGGTCAATCTTTTGTGGCCACATCCAGATCCTTGTTAGGGTCAAGCCCTCTGGGTTAGCGTAGGGAGCCACAGTTTGCTAAGCAGGGTTGGGCTTGAAAAAGTTGGGCAACAAGTCAGTTTCCTTTATCTTCCTATGCATTTTCAGCAGTCATGATTCATATGACATAGTTCCTCGAGAGACCAAGAAAAAAAAAGATGACAAAGTAAAATTCACAGAACGCTTCCTATTGCCTATGGTTCAGGCATGCATATTTCAATAATATTTATAAGTACAGTACGTAGTTAAGAATGTCTGGGTCTTCAGACATTGGAAGCATAAAGAACGAACTATTGCTGGTGATTAAATATAGATACTGGGTAATAGTGTTTGTTTCTAATTTTTTTAAACGAATTTTCTCACTGCAAACAAACTAAAAGGTAGTGACTTTTATAACAAAGCTGATTTCTCAAATGTGGAAGTAGAAATAGTTAAGACCTTATAGGTATGACACAGATCAATTTTTAAAAATTTTATATTATGGATTAAAATCCTGAAGTTTGAATCTCCTTTTAACAGTATAGGTAAAAGAGGAAGTCCAATCAGGGTGGAACAACATTATAAAACCACTAGTCCAACAGTTCTCAAAGTAAGGCCAGAGGACCCCTGGGGGTCCCTGGGTTCTTTTCAGGAAATCTTCCAGGTCCTGCCTTTTCCAACTACATATCTGTGTATGGCTGGATTTTCTTCATATACATCAGCCAAGACAACCTAAGTAACAGATTGAATGCAGAAGTAGATATGAGATTCTAGCCATCTTCTCAGAGGCCAGACATTAAATTCCCAAAAATACAACACAATGCCAGTCTTCTTATTTCATTTTTTTGGGGGGAAAATATAGTTAATTTTCATGAAAAATATTATTTATGTTCAAATGTAAAGGGTTTATTGTAATTATTTTAAATGATTAACACATATTACGATAATTTCTCAGACTTAATTTCTAACATAGTAAATACTAACACATAGAAACCACATAAACAAAAGCTCTTTAAGTTCCTTAATAGTTTTTATGCACGTAAAGGGTTGTGATGCTAAGATGTCTGAGATATTGCTACATGAATCCTGGTTCATTTGCCTCAAGCTTATCCTCTAAACTTTGTACCCATCTCAAGTGCATTTCTTTAGCTTAAGTTTGTTACCACCTCCACCCCACCTCTCTACTTTCCCTCCCACAGTATGCTCACGTGCAAGGGTAATATGAAAATATTTAGCAACTGGTATGGCATGGAAACCCACCAGTCCAAATGTTTGCACAACCATAGCAAAGATTCTGGCTGAAAGCAACAGGTTCAGTCCCACTGTCTCTGAGCTTCTAGGTCTTTCCACTTGTAAATTCCATCTGCCTCTGGGTATGTGAGAATTTCCTCTCCCATCCAAAAGACTGTTCTGCTTACAAATGGGTCCCAGGGCCTTAGCACAGTACCTGATGCATCAGAGGGGTGTTTTCAGAACCAGTGCATGAGTCCATATTTGTCTGTCCTGAACACAAACTCTGCCTCACCTTCTAGGGCCCTTCAAACCAGTTTGGAGGAACACAACATAAGGCTCCACTGTGATGATAAGAAGGGAAAAAGTCACCAACCACTTTCATCACCAACCTAACTTGCCCCGAGGAGACGGAGCTTCAAATTGTCTAACATTGTGCAATGTCTTAAACACCTGCATGAGATTCATTTAGGCTTAAGGAATGGGTGAAATGCCTCAGAGATCTTATTTTAACCAAACCAGTTAAACCACTCTAGGTAAAACCTAGTTAGCATGTTGCTTAGAGTGCAGAAGAATGAGCTTGTCACCAGAAATGCATGGAATGTATTTAGATGTCTTTTTATTTTTTTGCTGAGATGAAATTACGAGAACTGGGAAAACCAGATGCAGGGGATTTCCGAGGTCTGAGGCTAAGCTAATGACTGCCAACTCTGCACACGCCGCCCGAGCGCTCCTGGAACATGTGGTTCCTCCTGCGCTTGCTCTTTCCTTCCTACTTACGGTTAGGGATTAAATTGTGTATCCCCCTCGCCCCACCCCAAATTCAGACGTAGAAGTCCTAACCCTCAGTACCTCAGAACGTGATCTTATTTGCAGATAGGGTCTTTACAGAGGTAATCAAGTTAAAATGAGAGTGGGCACTAACCCAATATCACTGGTGTCCTTGGAAAAAGAGAAAATTTGGACACAGATATACATACAGAGGGAAGATGACGTGAAGATACAGGAAGATACAAGATGTGAACATGAAGACAGCCGTCTACCAGCCAAAGAGAGGGGCCTAGAACAGACCCTTCCCTCACGGCCCTCAGAAGGAACCAACCCTGCAAATACCTTGATTTTGAACTTCTGGATCCAAATTGTGAGCATAACTTCTGTGAAGCACCCAGTTAATTAGCAGCCCTACAAACATGCCTCAGTTTCCAATCCAGCCCTTTCTCTCAGGTGAGAGAACTTTCTCTCAGGGGAATAATTCTAAGGAAGAATAATGAACATTTCCCCCCCTACAGCTCTGACAACTGCCTCAGCCACACAGCCTTATGAGATTGGCCAATGCTCCCCTTATGATGAAGGGCTTGTATAAGTGAGTGGAAGGGTTTGGCCTTCTCAGTGCTGGGACCCAGGGATGTGGCCTGGCATCTGTGGAAGTGAGGCTGCTACAACCTTCTGGACATAGCCCCCATTTTGGGCTCTCCCTCTTCAGGACTCTCCACCTACTCTCAGACCTACGAACCTGACCCCACGATCTCGTTCCAGCACTTGTGGCATCGATGGCGTCTCTGCTCGCAGCGTGTGAGGCTCGAGGCTTTGAAACTATGCCTTCCTGCATGCCCACCCATAACCATCCTACTTCCTCCATGGCCCTCACTCTTCTTCCATCCACACCAATGGTCTTCCATCTTCATCATCATGCGACCAAAGAGTCCTCTGCTGCCACGCTACAAACCCTCTGCTTACCCGCTGTTGCCAACTGTCCTGAATCCCTCCTTTTGATTTCCTCCCACTCTGCCTTTCCTTACGCACCCACTGCCACCACCCCTGGTGCCCCATGCCATTGGTGCCGAATGCCAGGACACTGGATGACACCGTTTGGACACCAGGGATCTTTCATGTTGGGGTACCTGGAAGGATAGGGAAGAGGATACAGGACAGTCCCAGGGGTGAGTATGAGGCCAGAGGAGGGACGTGCGGATAGACATGGTAAAGCTAATGTATGAGTGAAGTAGGTTGTGATAAATTTAATATGCGCAATATAATTATGGATCATTGCAGAAGTCTTCTCCTGGTTGCTTGAATTTCCTTCCTCTAATATTGTACACACTACCACTGTAAGTGATATTTTTAGGCTTATTCTTAAAGAGTTAGTCACTAAACATGTGTGTGTGTGTGTGGATAGACATATGGCAAATATATCACTAAGGCCCCACACATAGATTTTTAACTCATTTATTACAATCAGGATGGAGATACTAAAGGGTAAAGATGCTCAATGATTCATGAGGTAATGAGCACCGTACAAGTAGTAGCATTTCCCTTTGATGGCTTTGTCCTTTATGGGATGGAATGGAGAAAATATGGGAACATTTCCAAAAATGTAGGAATGATCCCCTGTGTCATGTCATGCATTTGTTTTCTTTTCCTCTTTCAAATTTTAAGCTTGAGAACTTTTAAGCTGGCTTTCTAAAGTTTATGAGAGGAGAACAAACTTGGTTGCTTGGCTTGGTACTCTATTCTAACTCCTTCCAGTTGTAATATGAAGCAGCTTTCAATTTTTAACTTTGAGAGGCAAAGAGCTACGCCGTCGCCCCCCTCCGTCTCCCAATCCCCGTGGCGCAGACATGCCAAAGCACCACAGAAGCAGGTCATACCCCCGCCACTGTCATCCCAGCTCAAGAAAACCGTCTCTCACTTTTTCTCTCTCAAATAATAACCGTAAGTTTTTGGAGACGTCAATTAGTTGAAAATATATGACATAAAAAGTATTAATCACACAGGCCTCACAGAGGAGGTCAAAGATAATAGACTCTAAACTGCTGGGTATTTTCTGGATTTAAACCAACCAAGGCTCAAGTTTGGTCCATATTGGGCAAGCATGAAGATGAATGTCATCTGTGATTAAGGGCACCATTCGTCATGCTCCGAGTCTCCTTTGGCCATCCGCTTGCGTAGACTTGGAGAGGGTCCAGGGGAGGAAGTGGGGAAGAAGAAGCCAGTGGAAAATGCCCAGTTTTCATACTCAAGTCTCCTGAAGGGATATGACTTGTCTGGACTTGTTTGAAAAGTTCTGGAGAAATACCTCGCACATGAAAAATGGAGAAGTTCTGGTTATAGAAGCAGGAACTTATCTAGATTGTCCCTGGGTCATGGGCAAGAGGGGAGAAGAAAGAGATGCCTTTGGTTAAGGTATACTTATATATAAATAAACACACACACAAACACAAACATGAAGAGATTGGGGATGGAAAGTTGGGCCCCTGGGCACTTGGCTATTGTCTCATAAAGCCCCACCCTGCCTTCCTGGCCAGCCCTCAGGCCTCAGCGCAGGGGGCGCATGTCAGTCACACTTGACACGTGGTCGGGCTCTGAGTTGTGCACTTTGCAGCATTGTCTGACTTAGTCCTCTTAGGACCCAGAGGCTAATCTTAGCCCCATTTGATAGAGGAGAGCTCTGAGACCCAGAAAAGTTAAAAAATTTTCCCAAAGTCACAACTTGGTCTCTCCAACTCCCAGAGTTTCTTAAGTACCACTCCAACTCCCTCAATGCTGTCCCTAGTTTTGTTTTTTATGTTCCTCTAAAGTTTTCTGTGCTGTGCAGAATAAATGCAGGAACTTTCCTGTATGCCACTCATTGAAAATTCAACAAGCATTTCTTGAGAATTATTAGGTGCTAGGTTTGACTGGACAGATGACTCTGTTCAGTCATCACTGAACAGAGATGAAAGCATATAGCTCTTGCATGGAAATAGCTTATCCTCATTTTACTGATTCATCTGCCCGGCAAACTTTTCCTAAGCACTTCCTATGTGCCAGACACTGTACTATGTGCTGAGAATAAAAAGCCAAATAAGAAACTGTGTTTAATATTAGTAACGATAATAACAATACAGTAGTCTCCCTTTATCTGTGGTTTTGCTTTCCGTGGTTTCAGTTACCTTTGGTCAACCGAGGTCTGAAAATAGGTGAGTACAGTACAATAAGATATTTGGAGAGAGAGAGATCACATTCACGTGTCTTTTATTACAGTATATTGTTATAACTGTTCTATTTTGTTAGTTGTTAATTTCTTACTGTGCCCAATTTATAAATTTAACTTTACCATGGGTGTGTATGTATAGGAAAAATCATAGTATATATGCCGTTTGGTACTATCTCTGGTTCCAGGCATCCACTGGGATTCTTGGAATGTATCCTTCGTGGATAAAGGGGCATTACTAATAATAAGGCTAACATTTACTGAGCACTTACTGTGTGTTCTCTACTCTTCTAAGCACTTTGTACCTATTAATCAATCCTCACCACAAGCCTGTAACATGGGTACTGTCATCATAATCTCCTTTTATAGATGAGGAAACTGAGGTACAGAGAGATTAAGAAACTTGCCACGGAGGCGAGATTCAAACAGTCAGTTTGAATACTGCATGCTAGTGTGAGAAACACACGCAACGATGACAAAAATTTTTGCAATGAAGCAAAATTAGTTGAGGCCAGCCCATGGTCATTAGGGCCAAGGGGAATCAGTGACCAAACGTGCCTATCTCCAGGGTTCTGGGAGGGTGTCATGTCCTCAGAGTGGGAGTGTGGCTCTTGGCAAGCTAGGTTAGGAGAGTTGCCAGGGTGTGGTGAGCTGGGTATTCAAGAGGCAGAAATGAAATTCTTACCCCTTCTTTCAGCTTTATTTCAGGTACATAGGGCTGTTGCTACATTTGAACTCAGGGTCACATGGAGGAGATGGCTTTGGTTGTGTTTGGAAAAGGGTCAGCAGGGTGCTAGTGGCCTCACCCTCGTGGGAATCCTGGGATGGTTATTTCTCTTACTAAGATTCAAATGCAAGGTGTTTATGTGGAGTTCATTCATTCATTCAATAAATATTTATTAAGTACCTACTGTGTGCCTGGAAACTGTCCTGGGCCTTGGGTTCTATAGTGAACAAAACAGAAAAAAATATCCTTGCCCTCAGGGAGTTTACATTCTTGTGGGTGAGACAGGCGATAAACAATAAGCATTACAAATAAGAAAGTTACAAAGCAAGTTAGAAGGTGATAAGTGTCATGAAATAATATGGCAGGCAGGGAATTGGAATTGCGGGCATGGGGATCTGGAGCTTGCCACTCTACAGGATGGCCAGGCAGGGCTCAGTGGGTGGGCAGTAGTTGAACAAAGTCCTGAGTGGTGGGAATAGCCAGTGCCAAGGTCCTAAGGCGGGAGGTGCCTGGTATGTTTAGGGAACAGCCAGGAGGCCAGTGTGGCTGGGCAGAGTTAGAGAGGCGGGGAAGGGTAGGAGGTGAGGTCAGAGAGAGGACGCCTGATCAGGCCCTGTGGACCACTGTGAAGACTTAGGCTTTTACTTTGTATGAATGCAGAGGGCAGCAGGAATGGAGGTTTTAATAAAGAGTTTGGTTCTGGATATATTTGGAAGCCTGATAGACAGGAGGTTGGGCATCAGAGAAGGAGAGGCACCAAGGTCAAGGACTACTCCATGGTCTTTGGCTGGAGCACCCAGGAGGATGGAGATGCTGTCGCCTGTGACAGGAAGATTCCTGTGGAATGGTTTGGGGGAAGACTGGTCACTCCATTCTAGATCTAGAAAGTTAGGGGAGGCTGTGGGACACCAAGGTGGGGAGGACAAGTTGGGACTTGGAGATGCAGGCTGGGGTGCAGATGAGGGGTCTGGGCCCGGGAGCCCTCGGAAGGCAGGTGCTATTGAAAGCCACAAGACTGGATGAAGTCACCAAGGGAGGGAGAGAGAGAAGAGGACTGAGGACTGCGAAGCGGCTGGGGAGGGGGCAGCCAAGGAGACTGAGAAGCAGCAGCCACTGCTGTGAGAGGAAGGGAGAGTCGGGCCCCAAGGCGAGCGGAGAATGTGTGTCAGCCTGGACAGCCCGGTCTGTCTGCTGTCCACAGGGACAGGCACACCCCGAGTGAAAGTCACGCCTGTGCCTTACTCAGGAGCCAGGAGTCAGGAGTCAGTCAGGCAAAACAGTTTTAAAGGACAGGAAACAACTTCTCCTTTCCTGCCATCAGGAGAAAAAAAAAAGACTGTTTCAGCGATTTGCATAATAGGCCTTATGGGGCAGACTGGTGGGAGTCCAGCCGGCCAGGGGAGAAGACTTCAGCAACAGCCATTAGTCATTCACCCACTTCTTCATGGGCTGCCTGCATGTGGTTTCTAACCAGGCCGGAATTTGTTTAACAAAACAATCATGAGCGCCATTTCCCCCAAATCATCCTTGACTCTAAAGGTCACTTGTAACATGTTAGGTTGTGCTGTGGTGCACTCCTAAAGGTGTCTCATTTTCATTTTTCTAATTTCATAGGAAGAAAAAAGATGGAGTCTTGATGCACAAATTTGAAATTATACCCCAGATACCCCTGTGTTCACCAGTACCTTCTTATGCCTCCAAAATGCATCCTCCAGCTCTGTAGTCCTTAGCACTGCTTCCTGCAGTATTCCTGACTTAAAATGGTCCCTTCTTTAAACTGTTTCCTCACTCCTTCTCCATCCTGCCCGTGCTCTCTGGTTTGGACAGCATCCCCAAGGCACCAGGTTTAACCACGATGTGGTATTGAGACAAATGGAAACCAAAGTCTGAGTTCTGGGTAGATGTTGGCAGGAGACAAGAAACCATCTGATGACTTGATTCCACAGGCCTGCAAGGTCAGGCAGCAGGGAGCTGGTTTGGTGAGCAGAACCTGGAGACGTCCCTGAGGTGACGGTGCTCACGGGGTAGGGGTCTGGGCCTCAGAGGTGCTGAGTCTATGGGCAGAGAGAGAGTGATGAAGGCTCTGGTCCAGTCAGTCATTCAATACTCATTTACTGAATGACTCTCATGTCTCATGCACTTTGCTTCTTCATGAATTAATAATATGTTTATGTTATTATGTTGAAGAAACCAGACATAGCCTAATAATGAGGGGTCTGGGAAGAGTAGACGGTAGGTATAGCATGGGGGAAATGGCACCAGCTGTTGAGTCAGGCTGATTTGGGTTCAAATCCTGGCCCTGGCCAATTTTACTTTACGATGTGGCTTAACTTCCTTGGGTTTCCTCCAAAAGGGACATTACGATAAGTTTCTTGAGGAGCTGTTGTGAAGATCACAGATGATTTGTGGAAAATACCTGATGCAGAGATTCTCACATAGTAGGGACTCCATATATTGTAACAGTTACCATTTTTCGGTTTGTCGTAGCAAGGTGTGGGTGAAGTAAGTAGACTAAATGAGCCTTCCCATGCAGGGGCTGAGAAAATGAGGAATTATTGCTTTAGAAGAGAGATGGCCAGTGGGCCACATGCAGGCTATTGCTCATCATACTTTGCCTTGGGCAGACACCAATAATCAATCCCCACACCCCTGTCACTCGACTGGGAGGTGGCTTCCCAGGTATGGCCCCAGGCCAGTGCCAATTAACTGGAGTTGCTTGTGCCAGGTAACTTCTGTACCACAGTCCTCCTGAGCAGTAGGCCAAGGCTGGCATTGCTGAGAGTTTGTGTATTGACACCCTCTTTAATGAGGTGAAGGGACTTGACTCAGAGATAGTCCTCAACAGTGAAAATTAGGAAGTGTCCCTAAGCTTCAGAGACAGCTTCCAGCTATGGAAGGTTGCCATCAGTAAGGAATACGTTTAGAAAGAAGTTCAAGTCTCTGGACTCTTCTGGGTGGTCATGAATAGGCCTTGCCCATGGTCCATGCCCCAGGAAGGGGCAGACACGGCTGTGGGCGGGTGGCTGAGCTTGCTGGAACAGGCTTCTGTGTCTGTGCCATCCCTTTCACACCAGGCCTTTCCAGGAGGAGGGAACCCCCCAGCCCACTCCAGGGCAGTTGCCTGCTTCCCTCTCTCCATCACCTAGAGCCCAGCCTTACCCAGCTCAGGAGACGGGAAGGGAGCCCCATCCTTGGCTTCCTCCTCCAACTACAGGCCAACCCCAGTCAGAGCCAGCAGTGAGGATGTGGGAAGTGCATTTTCTGCCCCTTCCAAAGGTGAAGCCCGTGGTTTTAGTGCTCAGGGGAGATCCCCATAAGCTAAAAAGTCTTAGCACCTATGATATCCACCCCCAGGTGCAGGGTACTGAAAGCAGATCATGAATAATAAAGAAATACTCACTACCTGACAGCAAGTTAGCAAGGGGTGAGAGCCAAGGGTCTGGTTTCAGATTCCTTCTCGAATTGGCCTGTTCCTCAGCGTTTCTGCTGCTTCTGTGACAATCAGTGTTGCTGTCCTGACTGGTTATGTACGGTGGACAGCAGCCGTGACATACATTTGCCGATGACTCAGCCCATCTCAGGTCCCTTTAAAATGACACTTCCTGATACGTGACCTTTTCCCCACCCCGCAACACTTCTCCTTCAAAGGCCCAGGAAAGAAAGCACAATGACAAGTAAAGCCAGCTGCTGCTTCTTGACCCTGGACCGAGCCTTCCATGTTCCGAAATCACAGTCACATCCACAAACATCCGTTGTGTTAAAGCAGTATGCAAATAAAGGTCCGAGCATACAGAGTGGCAGATATGTAGCACGAGCACATCTAGAGATCTAATGTACCATGTGAAGACAAAAAAAAAGCACTATGCATTTTGTGAGATGTACTTAAGAAAAGCAGCAAACCTGGAACAAAGGACTAGGCAAGCTGGTTTCACTTGATCAAATCAGCCTCTGAAACCGTATTGTGAGAAGGTAGGGAAAGTTGGAACTTTTAAAAATCATTTGGGGAGTTCATTGGTTTCAGACTGATTCAGGAAGATGAGATAAAATTTTAATGAATCCATAAGCAAGAATGAAATTAGTTAAAATTGTTGTAGATTCACTGACTAATCATGGAAAATAGGTAATTTCTGTGAAAAAAAGGAAGCATGCTATGGGCATAGATAAGATAACAAGAGTGGACAGAGTGATAACTTGGAAGGCTCAGGGTTTTCTCCTAGAGTCATGGATGTCTTACCTACGTGCAACTGATAGTCCCCTTCTTTGTACCATGAACCACGTGTGGCCTTTTCCATACATTAGCTCACTTATTCCCCATAATAATTGTATACCGGATGTATTATTTTCCCCGTATTTCAGATGGCAGAACAGGGTCGGAAGTGTTTAGGAACTGCCCACTAGCCATCTAGTAGGGAATAGAACTCAACTGTGAATCCTGGAAGTCCAGACTCCGAAATCTGCGCTCATGACTGGCTGACCACGCAGCTTCCCAGTAACAGCAGACACAGAGAAAGCCAAGGCCATCAACTCTCAATGGATACCCTTGGGCTTCCCTTTATAGAGCCTCCTCTTTCTCTGGGTCTGTAGTTCTCTATCTTAGGGGGCATCCTTACAATAGCTTGGAGGGCTAGTCAAAGTCCAGATTGCTGGGCCCCACCCGCAGAGTTTCTGACCTCTTAAGTCTGGGCTGGAGCCTAAGAATTTGCATTTCTAACCCATTCTCAGATGATGGTCTGGGGACTCCACTGAGGACCACAGCTAAGGACAAACCTGCCTTTCTTTCTTGGAGCACAGTATTAGTATTGCAGAGAGGCTATTTTAACACACTTTTTCTTATTCTAATAAGCAAACAAATACAGTTTTGTTTAATGATCGGGAGTCAAGTTTTTCTCTATTGTAAAAGTACAGTTTGCAGCTACCATACAGGTTTACTAAGTCCCGCTGGGGTGGCCCACATGCCATAAACCATTTGTAGTAACTACACATTTTTCCTATGTGAAATTGCCCTCTGAGTTCTGCCAAGTGAATAACGAACGCACAGTCTGTTTGGTGGTGGGTGTTTCCTTGGTGTTTGCAGTTGGCTTGTGCTCAAGTTGTAACGAACTCGTGGATAAGCTGTTATGGAAGCACTGCAGTGGCTGCAGGCTGAAGGACATTTCTTTTCCAGGCCTGGCTGCCAGGATGTGAGGCCTTGGTCGAGGAATGCGGTTAGAATGCCAGGCAGTCAAGACTTGTTATATTCTGCCTCTCTGTTTTCTACTTTTTTTCTCCATTCTTGCCAAAATTATTTACAGCCTCCAATCAGCCCTGTTTAGTAGAAACGAGCCACAAATATAACTTTATTTTTCTAGTAGCCACATTAAAAATGTAAAAACAAACAGGTGAAATTAATTTTAAGGATGTTTTTATTTAACCAGATATATAAAAATGTTGTCATTTCAACATGTAATCAATATAAAAAATTAATGAAATATTTTACATTCTTTTTTTTCCTCCTAGGAAGTCTTTGAAATCTGGTGTTTTTTAAACACCAACAGCACATCTCAATGCAGAACAGCCATATTTCAAGTGCTCAGTAGCCACACGTGGCTGGTGGCTACCACATTGGACAGTGTAAGCTAGTTTGCATTTGGAACTGTTACAAGGTCTGAACCTAGAAAAACCACTTTGTGAAAGGCAGAAATGTCCAAATATTCATACCTAAGCACTGGTTTTATGTTTATTAAACATACAGTTGCAGGTAGTCAAAACCCAGCTGTGCCTCAGAAGCAACTGGGACACCTGTTAAGAATGTGAGCGCCTGCAACCCACCCAGATCTACTTAATTAGAATGGGGTGGGGGGATTGGGAGGAGAGGGAATCTGCATCTTTATTAAGCTTCTCGGGTAATTTTGCTGCATCCAGCCTAGCACTTTGCACAGAGGAACATTTCCAAATCACCAGAGAAGTATGAAATCCCATCCAGGGAGTCAGGCTAGAGGCCAGAGGCCACACAACGTCCAACTGCTTTTCCTGTCTATTTTACTCGTACTTGAATCCTGGTTTGCATGGCTGTGTATTCTTAACAGATAAACATTTTGATCATTTGTCAGGTTTAGGTTATCATCCAATTTGTAGAATAAACACAGTTCGCATGGTTTTCTCATGCTTTTTGTGATTGGATTTTTTAAATTTATGGGAGACGTGTGTATAGAGATTTGTATGCAGGTGCTGCCACCTAGTGATGGAAGAGACTATTGACACAGACTGGAGTAAAGGTGGACTTGCCCTCTGCTGGAAAGAGGGTATAAATCCAGTTTATACTCAGGGTTTTGGCGGGCGTGGGCCTATTGATCACAGCTACTGCTGACGTTCTAAAGCAGTGGTTCTTTAAATGTGGTCCTCGGGCCAGCAGCAACAGCATCCCCTGGGAACTTGTTAGAGATGCAAATTCTTGGGCCCTGCTCCAGACTGAGGACGGGTTCAGTGATCTGTGTTTTAACATGCCCTCCAGGTGATTCTAATACACAGGAAAGGTGGAGAACCACTGCTGCAACCTAAAATAATGGTTCTTGCTCTTTTTAGAGGCATGGATCCTATGAATGTCATGGACAGTAGCCATAAAACAAAGGTACAAGTACACACATGCTCCCAGACTTTTACAACCACTTTTGGGGAGTTCATAGACTGAAGTTGGACCCTGCTCTAAATCCTAGGCTTTAGTAATTAATAGTGGAGGTGGAGGGAAGGGAAATAGGTAAAGAACAGAATGTCCTTTGAGTATGTGACCACAAGACATACTCTGGTTTAAGGATCTTAGGTCCTGGTTTGACTTGGTTTTTAGAGCTACTGGTAGCCTATTAAGTGGCTTTGTCCAGATTAGAAAAAAGTTCCATTCAGTAAAGGTGACTTGAGTAAGTATAAAATCACATTTTAAAAAATTAGCATATTTTAAATTCTTCAATAATAAAATTTTTTTCCACAATAAAACTAAAGTTCTATATAAATTCAGCAAGTCAAATTATTAATGATAAAATGATAGAAAACCTGAAATTCTCATCAGAATAATGAGAAGTTCAATATCACTAGGATGTAAAACTTTCTTGTGAAATGGTCACTTGTCTTGCTTTCACAGAAACAGTATCTTTTGGCAGTTTCAATGATTTATGTGCTCCAATATCTTGTCTTCTGTAGAGATTATTACTATATTTGACAGTCTTTCCTGTGATATTAAAATCCCCAGATATAGCATAAACTTAGTTAGCATTTTTTAATCAAATTTATTGTTAAGAGGCTGTGTTTCCTACAGATTATATTCCCCACTGACCACGGTAACTATGTCTTGAAAGTTACAAAAGTACTTGGAAATTTCTGGTGAATTACTGCTACAAATATACAGCATTGCCTAAAGGAGACTCATATTAGAATTTACAAAAAAATTTAAGGTTTTTAGTTCCTCATATATCAGTGCCCCATCGATAGCACATCTCTTACTATGTTTATAAGCTAATTTTAATTACAAATTTATATGCAATTAAAGTATCTTAATTTATCTTAATTTTTCCAAATATATATGTCATCCAAAAAACTGAGATGTCTGTGATAGTCTTTCAGTATTATAAATCTGTCTTTTAATGATGAAATTACCATATCTAATGTGGAAAAAAAGAAATTAATTTTAAAATCTACTTTGGGGTTATGGAAAGGCTGATCATGAAATTTTCAGTTGAAGACCTTCTTCCACTTTGTCATGTTTTTTTTTTTAATGGTGGAGAAGTTGGTGTTAAAATCAAGAGATTCTGCAGTTTGTTTAGCATCAGTAACAGATGTATGATAGCTGTAATCATCGGTTTTCTTCAAAGAATTTCTCAACTCCTTTGATGTCAAGAGCATCATGCACATTGAATTTGGTTTCCCACATAATTTGGCTTGTAACACTAATTTTACTTAATATATTATTTAAAATTAGTACTGAGTAAGTAAAATTTAAAGTTGATATTTTATAAGTGTAACTTTGCCTTGCATTCTAAAATCGGTATCAATAAAATCACCAACAGTTTCGAAGTGAGTATTGCATACTGCTCTTTGAACTCAACTTTTCTGTTGAAAAATTGCCTCATTTAGGTTTGGTAAATATATTTCTTAATGCAATTCTATATTTCACGTAGTTGTAAAGGTCTTGGGAAATATTTTTTTTTAATGCAAAGTGTCAAAAGAGATTTTTGCCGCATTATTTACTATCAAGTGAATGCAGGATAAGAAATGTGGAATATCTTAGATGCATTTTGGAGGATTTTCTGTTACAATTAATTATGTTTTCTACATATATTTGCAGCATTATGGTATCCCTGGGCTTCAAACTCTTTTGTTTAGATGTAGTTTTTATAAGTTGAAAATTGAAAACATTCAATTTGTTTTTGTCTAATGGGAAACCCCCCACCCCAAATGTGCACATATGGGAAAAGTTACATTTGGGAAATAAACAACCTAATGATAATTGTTATCTGTCTACAAAGTTTGCATCAGGAGTCATATCTAAGATAACTGCAATTTTAAAAATATTTCTTCTCTTACACAAAATGATTTAATTCATTACATCTGCTATATTTTTAAATTACTCAGTCCCTGTGTTTTGTCCCCTAAATAAAGTGAATTATTTTTGGAGTTGATATTTACATTCTGCATAAAAGTATTACCTTAATGTTATCAATATTTGCTACGATTTCTGCCAAATGAAGACAATATCCATTATCATAGTCAGGAAGTGCTATGGACGATTCCCTGATATTTAGATATTGCTTCACCAAAAATTGAGTCATACTATGTGTTCAACAGAAGCACAACAATTTTTTTTTTGTTTTTATGTGTCATCATTCTACCGCATTGGTTGTTATGTATTTTCAAGTCAGATTTCACTTTTGAATATGTAGTCCTACCACGGGTGATTATTTCTTCTTTGTTGTATTTACTGAGAATCCATAATGACTTCTGCCAGTCTTTTATGCGCCCTCAGGCTTTGGTTTTTAATTCATCCACAAAGAGTTTATAATAGAGACAAGACAGATTATTTTGAAGTAGAATAAAATAACAATAATATAGTGATTTTTTCATCGTTTGTAAAAATTTGAGTGTAATAATGTGACTCAAAACTTCCTACCCATATTGTCTTTGGAAAGTGGAAATTTTCAGAGGTGAATAATTTTCAGCAGAAGGGTCCCATTGTGTAATACTTCAGTTATATAGTCATGTACCTGGATTGAATGAAAGTATATTCAATTTAATAGTTTCATAGGAGTTTTATCTCTTCCTGGTTTTCTTGCTATTCTGAAGTATGACTGACACAGAGGTAGAGAGTGCCCACCCATGACTTATCCCTGCCACGCTCCATTAAAACTGGGACCTCTGAAGTTCCTTGTCTTTTCTTCTGACATTTCTTGTATTGTCTCCAAAAATATATTAGAGCATCCAAATAATTTTTTTCATTTTCTTCCTTAATGGTTTTCCATTTTCTGTTTTCTAATCCTAATTTTAAAAATATTTCTGATATCTAGGGGAAAGTAATACAATAGCTTGGTGCTTTATCTTAGAATTTGTGATATAATATACACATATGATTAATATGTATCTTAATATATGTATATGGGTAATTTTATGTGACAACCAGAGTGGGTTAAGAGATGCCCAAATAGCTGGTAAAACATTATTTCTGGGTGTGTCTGTAAGGATGTTTCTGGAAAAGATCAGCATTTGAGTCAATAGACTGAATAAAGAAGATCCACCCTCAGCAATGTGGGCAGGCACCATCCAATCCCTGGAGGACCCGAACAGAACAAAAAAATGAAGGAAAGGTGAATTTGCTTTCTCTCCTGGAGCTGGGACATTCATCTTCTGACCTCAGACATCACAGCTCAAGGTTCTTGGGCCTTCAGATTTGCGGACTTACATGAGCAGCCCCCCAGTTTCTGACTCACATCACTGACTTCCCTGGTTTCCCAACTTTCAGAAGCATATTAAGGGACTTCTCAGCTTCCATAATCAGGTGAGCCAGTTCCCACAATAAATCCCCTCTTACATGTCCGTATCTATAGCTATCCTATTGGTTCTCTTTCTCCGGAGAACCCTGGCTAATACAATATATATGTTAACAGAAGTTAATATTTGTACTGCTAAAATTTTCACAACAAAAATTTCTATAATATAACTAAGGGATCATTATATAATAATCTCTAGAAAATATCTGTGGAAGACTCAATGGATTATTAATGGAAAATTATTAATTATTATCCAATGATTCATCCCACAATGAAAGTACTATAGATTTAAGCTGAAAACTTAATACCATCTAGGTAAAGTAACAAGTATCAGGCAACATAAACTGTAAGATGGAGAGTAAATTTAGAAGTGCTCTAATAACAACAGGGATTTTTAAAAATTTTAATATTCTCACCGATCATGATTATCAGTTAACTCCTTCGGAAGCACAGGTAAAATAAAGCACAACAAAATAATAGAATGTTAAAGGACCTTGTTGCTAATCATTTGTAAGTTGAAGAAGAACAATATGAAAGAACTCTGTCAGAACAAGACTGTTTACATTGCTCTGTCATAATATAATAATTTTGTTAAAACAAGACATCTTATTGCTATTTGCTTAAAGATTATAATAAATATACAGATTGCCCACCTTTGGATGCAAAAGAAGAACATATTTCAAAATAGTAAAGATATCTATGATGTGAGTAGCATTCCCTTTGAAATGGCACCTTTGTGCAGTGCACAACTGAACAACTGTATTTGGTGGCTCTGGTGCTTTTCAGGCTACAAGTCTTTTGGTTATATCCTCATCAGAGATGAGCTTATTATTCTAGATTTCCCCTCATCATTAAGTCCGACAGGAAAATCAAATGAAGATAGCAAAATATTTTGCAAATTGAAGATTACTTTGCCAGTCCCTGTATCTCTCTTTCTATATATATTCTGAGTATCAGCAAAGTGTCTGGAGACTTAATGGCTTGCAAATAATGTGGTATCAGAAAAGAATCCGTTAGTGGAATGAATACGTGTGGCAAGGAAATCAAGCTTCCTTTTCATTTAAAAAAAATATGACTGTGAAGAAAACCTTTCATTAAAAAATGACTTATTTCTAAATCTTGAAAATACAGTAACAAAGTGAGAGAGTGGTGGGGAAGTGAGCCAAGGGTCCCAGTGGGAGCTCAGGCTGGTAGTCTTGGGTGTTTATGTCCCGTCTTCCTTTTCTGGTATCCTAAAGCACCTTCCCAAATCTGCGCTTGATTGCAGGCAATTTAGTTACCATCCCTAGACCCCAGCACCAGGCTGACTGAACAAAGAACTCAGGCTATGATGAGGGAGGGCTAGGCCAAGTTTCTTTCCCCTCTAATTGTTCACAAGGTTCGTTCTTCCTGGCTTAAAATATTTTTTCTCCTTACATATCACCCAGTAAAAGGCAACTTCTTCCCCAAAAGTAAGCTTTTGTCCCCATTGGGCTGAGGTCCCCATAGAATGCAGAGTTGGAGTTATCATCTGGGGGTGCATTTATCCTTTCCTTGCTTCTGAATCTTACCCACAGGTCCAGGAAAACCACTACTGCATGACTGGCCTGCCCAGAGCTGTTCCCTTAAGAGGAAAAGGGAACATTGACTACATCTCAACAAAGTCCCACAATTTCCAAAAGTCCTACAACTGCCTACACACAGCCTCTCTGCCCCGGATGGGCATTGCCTGCAGTCCACTGTAGCCTAGTAGGTGGTGGTGTCTGCAGCCCTGCATAGCATCTGTTGCCTTCTCAGCTCCTCTCGCGTCCTGGCACCACTGCCAGAAGTGCGATGCAGGGAGCGTGTGTGGCGAGGAAACCAAGCTTCCCGCCAGACCACTCTGGCAAGGCCCTTCCAGCAAAGCCGGCCCAGTCCCCACTGGCTTGCGCAGCAGACCAGGCATTCTTCGACCCTCCGGGGCACTCCAAGCATCCCCGGTCCTGGTCTTATCCGAGATTCCTGTCATCTGCAAAGATCTATGCAAGCTCTGTGGTTTTCTCTTCCCTCCCCCCCCATCCCTCTGGTCTTCAGCGTCACCTCTTACACTATGTCCGGCAGGGCTCCTCCAGGGAGGTGCGCATATATCTACTCTCGTTTTGTTTGCGAGGGGGGGGGAGCAGAAGAAATGACTTAGTTGCATCTTTACCTCTGAGAATCCCAAGGGGACATATCTCCCTCGGAAAGCACAGGGCACAATGATACTTTTATTTGGATCCCTTCTGTTATGGGCTGGGTCGTGTCTCTCCTCCCCTCCCCCTCCAACTTCATATGTTGAAGTTCTAACCCCCAGTACCTCCCAATGTGACTATGTGTGGAGACAGGGTCTTTACAGAGGTAATTAAGTTAAAATGGGGTCATTAGGATGTCCCTAACCCAATATGACTGGTGTCCTTATACGAAGAGGAAATTTGGACACAGGCATGGAGAAAGAAAGCCACATGAGCACAAAGATGGCCATCAACAAGGCAAGGAGAGAGGCTGCAGAAAAAACAAACCAGCCAAGGCCTTGATTTTAAGCTTCTAGCTTCCAGGGCTGTGAGAAAACAAATTCCCATTGTTTAAGCCACCCAGTCTGTGCTATTAATACTTAGTTATGGCAGCCCTAGCAAACGAATACACCTTTATTCCTAGGATGAACCTTGTTCTGACCTGTGAGGCCAGAGATCACTAGTAAAAAGAGGCTCCCATATGTGATAAAGAAAATAGAGCAAAGTATTAATTGTAGAACCTAGGGAGTTAGTACATAGGTCTATTCTCCAAGGGTCCAGTTGGGAGACAGGAATCACATAGCTATCATACCTGGGAAAGTTTAATACACAGAATGACAACTAGTAACAAGGGACTCAGTACTAAGGGGTAGGAACTGTAAAGAATAGCAGATGGAGGGAGCAGCTTCCATGTCCGCGGCTGAGGCAGAGCACCCAGGGATGGGACTTGGAAGGGAACCCCCATGGTGGTGGGGGCGTAGCAGTCCACTGAATGGTGGAGAAGTTTGCTGAAGTGCTGCCAGTGCTGGTAAGCAGGGAACCGTGTCCTTGGATACCAGTAGAACAGGGTGGGAAGCTGCCCACAGGCGAGCTGCTGAAACCCACTGGGTGGACACCATGGGGTGTCCCTCACTCTGCTGGCCAGCATGTGCCACAGGAGCGAATCTGGGAGCACATCCCAGAACCAGGTGCAGAAGCCCCTTTCTCTTACGGTGTCCTCCATCAACCTCTGTTGACCAAGCTTAGCATCGTGCCATCTGGCAAAAAGATATATTTGCTAGGGAACAGCTCCAGTATCACCAAATATAGCAAAAAAAAAAAAAAAAAAAGTGAATTTGGAGCTGAGCGATAAATACTTGGATAACTGGCACAAGGGGTGTTCAGTGGACACATGCCTGACATAGTCAGCTCTGGTAAATGCTTCTCACATTGTTCTGAGGAAGGGAAAGGAAGGAAAGTTCAGGGCTTTATAGGAAGGTATGCTGCCACCAGATCCTTGTGTCGTTTCAGGTTAGACAGTTCCAGCTCCAGGTCAAACCATCTTGAGCATTCCCTGGGTTTCTCAGGAGGACATCAGCCTTTCTCATGGGTGTTGGAGGGGCCCTTGCTGCACAATTAGCAAAACTTGCCAGAACATTCCCTTGCCTCTTGAGGCCCCTAGGAAGGGTGAGGTTCACTGGGGCGGGGCTCAGGGGCATGAGACATAGATTCAGCAGGATAGCCTGATCCCACCTTTTCCTGACTGTGGTCAAAGGTTGGAGCTGCCCGAGGCTCCTTGCCCATGGCTCATGGGCTCATGGTGTCCCTGGAGCCCAAGGAGGGCAGGAACACAGACGCCCTGACTCTCAGAAGGGCAGGGGGGAGAGAGCCCTCAGGGCAAGGTCCTTCCTTTACACATGCCCAGAGAGGCCAATGAAAGGGAAACATGTTCTGAAGATTTCCTTGGGGTTTCTGAGAACTAATTTAAGGTTCTGACGAGTCAAGTATTGTTAGGGTTATGAAGAGATCAAAAGGAAAGGAATGTTTCTGAAAATGTCCTTTACTGCTCTCTTCCTGAGCAAAGAAAGTGCACATCCAGCTTTCCCTGAGCTCCCCGCGTGCAGCCCCTCACATGCTGATCTCCAGCCTCCAGCTTCCTGAGGCTGTGACCCAGTACAAGGGCGAACACAGCCCAGGGACAGCGGGGCACCTGCTCTTCACTCCCCCACCTTCACATGAGAGGACTTCTGCCGTTCCAGTCTTCAATTCTTTGCCTTGACTATTACGGGACTTCCTAATATTCTGTTCATAGCTAATAACAAAGAGCACTGGTTTTTCCTGCTAAATTTGGTCCAGTGAGCCTATTTCCATGGTCATGTAGTTAAGCGAATAGTTGGTTTTGACCCCTTGCCCCCCTTCTAAGCCAGTTGTCAACCCACCTAGTCCCGCTCAGGACGCAGAGCTCAGGGGCAGGGGCCCATCAGCTGGGAGCTCAGCCAAGTGGGCTGAGGTAGTCCGTACCCACCTTGAGCCCAAGGAAATGTAAGACCCGGGACTGGTGGTGACAGTCAGGGGCTCTCAGGAGATGACCTTCCCCCATTCCAGTCTTCTCCCTTCTCTGTGCTTTGCAGAGGCGCAGGGCTGAGGCAGTGTAGCTCCACCACCCCTCACGCTCCCACGTGCTCTCAAACTTCAGCTGACCTAAGAATCACAGCAGGAGCTTTTAACAGCGTAGGTTCCCGCACTCCTGGCACTGCGATTTCTACGCCACGCTTCTCAGGTGGGGCCTGGGATTGTGTCTATTTCAAAACTTATTTGTCCAACAAACATAAGTTGAACATGTACTCCATGCCAAGCAAAATGGCCTAGGCCCTAAGGATACATCCAAGAACAAAACAAAAAAGCTCCACCCTCATGTAGCTTCTGTTCTCCCATGGGGGAGGTAAAGGTAACAAGCAGAACAAGGGGGATTTCACACTAGGTCAGAAGGTGACAAATGCTATGAGAAAAACCGAACAGAGAGATGGGGATTGGGAGCAGGGTGCAATTTTCAGTGGGGCCATTGGAGTGGGCCTGGCTGAGAAAGTAACATTTAAGTGAGGTCTGAAGGATCAAGGAGCAAACCATCCGGGCAGAGCGCCTGTAGCAGGGATGGGCTGGTGGCTTCCAGGAGCAGCAAGGAGGCCAGAGTGGTTGACTAGAGTGAGCTGGGGAAAAGCGGTAGGAGGTGTGGCCAGAGAGGACACATGGGGCCATTTCCCATGGGGTCTGGTGGCCTCGTTGGCACTTGGGCTTTAACTCTGACTGAAAGGGTTCAGAGCTGTTTTGCCTGCGTTTGCCATGCTGTATCCAGCACGCCCGAGGCCTGGGGAGGGATGTGTGTGAACGGCATGTTTCAGCCCTACTGTGAATGGCATAACCCCATCCCCACCCTGACATGACTGATATTATGTTCAGAAGAATCCCCGAGGCTGCTGCTTTGCGAATAAACTGGAATGGGTCAAGGATGGCAATGAGGAGACCTTTGGGAGGCCATGGCAGTCATTCAGGGACACATAAGGGAAGGATGGAGCTATGGCTAGATGCAATGAGAAGGCTGAGAACCACAGGTGGTTCTCCAGGTGATTCCCAGTTACTGCACTTGATGTACACTGGCTTAGAGCTCATAGAAGCAAACTTTTATGTGTGGGTGCCACTGCCAGCCTTGCCTAAATTTGCCAGAGTGGGTGGTGCAGGTGTGAACCAGTATGTTCAGCCCTAGCAAAACCCAGGAGCTTAACCCCATCCCCGCACTGCCCACATGCTGTCAAATGGAGCACTATTGGGAAATCCTGGTGGTCCTGGTGCATTTCCTCTGGGAGCCTGAGACATGGGAGTTCTGATGGTTCTCTGAGTCCGGGGCATTATCCAGCAAAATGGGCACCTCATTAGCACCATGTTCTTTTTGTGAGAAGGTTAAGTCAGGGACTTATTTAAAGATGACCAGACCCTCTGTTACAGGTTAAATTGGGTCTCCCCCAAATTCCTAGTACCTCAAACTGTGACCTTTGTAGATGTAATTAGTTGAGGTCACATTGGAGTAGGGTGGGTCCCCCATCTATTATAATATGACTGGTGTCCTTATATAAAAGGGAAATTTGGCAACAGACACACACACAGGGAGAGCGCCATGTGACGATCTAGAGGGCGACTGGGGTGATGGATCTGCAAGCCAAGGAACACCAAAGATTGCTAACAAACCACCAGCAGCTAGGAGAGGGGCATGAAACAGAGTCTCCCTCGCAGCCCTCGGAAGGAAACAAATCTGCCGACACCTTGATCTCGCATCTCTAGCCTCCACAACTGTGGGACAACACATTTCTGTTGGTTAAACTACCCAGTCTGTGGTACTTGGTTGGTAGGCAGCCCTAGCAAACTAATACAGCCGCCCTGTCTGAGACCAGAACCCCTCCTCCATCTCCCTGCACTGCTTCCAGACCTGCTGGTCCTTGCAGGTTGCAGCCTACCCATGAGACTCAGAGAAGGCTCCAGACCCCGCATCACTGTGTCAGCGATAAGGCTGTTCCGTGTTACTTGGAGCGTGAGACTGCTGTGCTTTAACATTTTATCAACAGCATCTGTCAGGACCCTCTGGAGAACTCTTGCTTTATGCCTCCACTTTGATATTTTTAGAGATGTGTCCAGCCTGTCATTCATGTTTGGGTGGTTGGCTTTCTTCTTCCGCAGTGTACATATGACAAGCTATAAAATGACGCATTTGGCGTAATGAAAGTAATTTCTGAGGTTTATCAATTGAAAGGCATTTCCAGATGGGTCTCTGCAAGGCTAAGGCTATCGTTGGCAGAAAACTCTCCTTTTGCCGCAAAAATACCCAATGCATTCAGAAGCGTTTGGGTATTGCTGGTATTCATTCCTACTCCTCTCTCAATAAGGCCACCCCCTATATTCTGTGTATTAGAACTTTGTTTTACAATATCTGCTGCTGCTCAGTCTTGGGAGGCCTGAAAGGAAGGTTACAGCCCACAGAACCTTCCGAGACTCGCAGACTCTGCAGCACCTGCCTGCTGCCACAGCAGTGTGGTGGGGTGTTCTGAAATTGGTGTTTCCCCAGACCCCAGGACCTAATAATGGGGTAAAATCAAAAGTGATGGTCAGACACGCCCACTAGAACAGCTAAAGTTAAAAAGACTGAAAATACCTAGTGATGTGGAGAAACTGGAACTCTTATACGTGACTGGTGGGAGTGTAAAATGGTGTAGCCCTTCTGGGGATCAGTCTAGCAGTGCCTCAAGTTAACCAGACATGGCCCATGTGCCCCAGCAATGCCATTCCTTAGGTATTTACCAAAGATAATAAAAACCTTTGTTCACAAAAATGTGTACAAATTATTCACAGCAACTTTATATATAAAATCTGAAGACTGGAAACAACCCTAATGCCCACCAGCTTGTGAATGGATATACAACTTGTGGTATCCCCACACCATGGAACAACACAGGAAGACACACAAGGTGGTTGAATTTCAAAGCATTAGGCTAACTGAGCGAAGCCAGATTTAAAAGACTGATTCCATTTAGATAACATTCTGGAAAAGGAAAAACTAGTAGCAGAAAGCAGGGAGGGTTGCCTGGGGCTGTGTGGTCGCAGGTCGCAGGAAAAGATGAAGGAAGTGGGGTGTGAGGGAACTTTTAGGATGCTGGAAACCGTTCCACGTCCTGACTGGATGGTGGTGAAAGGATTCTCTACCACTACCAAAGTGTAGCAAACTGTACAGTCGACCTCGGTGAATTTCATTCTATGTCAATACTACCATAAACCAAAAAAGAGGGGTGGAAGATAAGGTGATAGCCGGCAAAAATACGAGCCAAAATCAAGCTAACAAACCAAGACTCCGCCTCGGTCCAGGGCTTGAGAACCAAGTGCTGGCTGGACCCCAGCCTCGTCCCTCCCAAGCGCCCCGCTCCCCGCTCCCCTGCCCTCGCAAAGCCGGCAGAGCCACCGCGCCCTCCTCGGGCCACAGCTGCTACTTCCCCGTGCGCGGCTGCCCGCCCGGCGCTCTGAAGGTAGCTGCCACCTATGTCACTGCTACTTCCCCGGGCTGAGGGTCACCGCCCCGGGCTACGCAGGGGGCCCGCTTCTGCCCATTTGCACTGGGGCTGAGGTTTAACGGGGGTCGGGTGGCGGGTGGAAGTCTCCCTTCTCCGACGTCCCGTCGAGGCGCCTTGCTGGGTGCGCTCCCTGCGCCGCGTTGCCAAGCTCGGCCGCCCAGCGCGCAGGTGCCCCTCAGATGCGCTCGCTCCTCGCCCCGCCGGAGGGCCAGGGCCTAAAGGAAGCTGGGGGGCAACCAGAGGCTTCTCGGGCTTTCCTCGAGCTCTGTTTGCCAGCACACCCCCCACCCCGCGCCCTTCCTGCGCATGCTAGTCCTGCCCGCCCCCAGCCCCTCCAACGTCTCGGCAGCTGTGGCACCATCGTCCCTTTTTCTTCCCCGACTGCCACGCCAGCAGCGGTTCATTTACCTTCCCTTGCCCCGGGAAGGATCACCGCTATTCTGTTCCTTCTCCTAGGCGGGCGTGCACATTCCCGGCCCCCCTCCATGGCGCCACATCTCTTTGGTGTGCCAGCAGAAGCTTGTCACAAGGGACTCCTTCTCAGGCAGGAGAAATGGCCCGGCTCCACCTGCACGTGTGTCCCTGCAGGCGCACCCAGCGTGCCACCACGGCACCACCTGGGAACCCATCAGGACGGGTCGATGCCCGGCTGGGTCCCAGTCTCCACCAGGAGAGGCGTTCCGTAGGTACATTCGGCCAGTGCCAGACTCAACCGTCCTTTTTAGTAATTTTGGATTTTAGAAATCGTTATTTTAATTTTTTAAAACTAACACATACACGTGGTAAATTGAAGTAGTATAAAAGGGTATGGAATATAGGCGAGTCTTTCTCCTTTGCCCGCTGCCCAGAAGAAATTGCCCTGAACCTCGTATTTCCTTCCAGCCATTTCCCAAGCATAAATAAATTTGTCTACATAAGCAAATGAGACATACCTATCATTCTTTCCTTTGTTCTTTTAATTGACTGTGTCTTGAGGAATCTTTCTACATCAGTGCACAGAATGCTACTTCATGCCTTTAAAGCAATGCCTCTCTAACTGTGGTTCCCAGGCCAGCTACCCCAGCATGGGCAGGGAACCTGTTAGAAATACACACTCTTAAGCCGCATTCCAGACCAATTGAATCAGAGACTCCAGTCTGGGGCTTGTTGGTGAGTGTGTTAACAAGCCCTCCATACTCAGATTTGGGGTGGGGTGGGGGAGGATTTGCTCTATTTCTTATTTCATTGTTTTGGTGTGCCATAATTTATTTTGCTAGTTAAAAAGATAACAGTTTTGAATTGTGCTTTAAATGAGTGACATTAACACTGTCTGAAGATTATTTTACTTACATAATCCAATAGAAGGAGAAGACCAAAATAAAGATACATTCTTAACTCCAAGAAAAACTTCACAGTTTTCATATGGGTTTGTTTATTGTTACAAGATCCATGAGGTCATAGTGATTAATGTATCAAGGTTGATGAGCAGTTAAATCTCTTATGTAAACACAGTTTACAAGAGAACAAATGCAATTCTCTAAAATAGACATTTATGTGCAGTTTTCAATAACAAACATACATGGTTTCAAAGTTACAGGTCAACAGTCCTGATAGATAACTATGAAAACAAACCTCTAAATATTAGGAAAGCTTTTGACTCTTTTTAGTAAGCTGATGTTGACAGAAACTTAGCTTCACCCTCACAAGATACAGAATAAATATAGATGTTAATGTTACAGTAATTAGTTGGTAAATATTCTCTAACTTTTCCTTTTAATCTTTTTAAACAGTGGATCATGGCTAACCAGAAGCTTCACTCAGCAAAATCACTTGTACCAACTTCTTCACTCAAAGCTTTCATAATACCATTGCAACCTGTGGTTCCTAGTTCCAAACTATAATTTTAATCAAGATTGAATCAAAGTATTTGGGCTTATACTTTTCTACTTCACTCAGACCTCTAAATAATGGGCATTAATGGACACTGCTTCCAGTCTCTTGCCTAACCAAGTCATTGCCTCAGTGGCCTCTTCCTACACACGTACAATTATTGTGGAGGATAGATTTAGAAGTGGAACTGTTATGTCAAAGGTTATGTGCATCATATATTTGATAAGAGTATTGCCAAATTATTTCCTAAAGAGGTTGTTACAATTTACACAGTACATTAAAATGTGCATTTTCCACATCCTTGCTAACATCTTGTTTGTTTAATTTTTAAATATTTTGCCAATGTGCAAGTCACAGAAGAATGGTTTCTTATTGTTTTAATTTTATTTCTTTAATTATGAGCCATTTGGATGTCTTTTTCTATTTATACTTCTTTCCCAATCTTCTATGGGATTGCAGGTTTTCCTTGTTAATTTGCAAGTGCTCTTTATGTGCTAAGTCCTTTAACATCTGTGTTGCAAATATCTTTTTTTTTAACTTAATTTTTCATACAGAAAACTTTAACTTTTCTATAGTGAAATTGGTCAATCTTTGCTTTATGGCTTCTAGTTTTAGGTCATACTTTGCAAAACTTTTACTTTCTCCAAGGTACAGAAAAATTCACCCATGTTTTCTCCTATAATTGACATAGTGATTAAGTGTATGGGCTTTGGAGTTAGACTGTCTGTGTTTAAATCACACTTTCTGTGTGATCTTGGAAAAGTTACTTAACCTCCCTGGACTCAGAAGCATCATTTGTACTTATCACACAAGGATATTGTGAGGTAATGCCTGACATAGGGTAAATGTTCAATTAATGTTATTTTTTGTTAGTTTTAATCCAGTACTTTTATGGCTTTACTTATTGTTTTTAAGTCTTTATTTATTAGGAATTAGTTTTCATGGAAGGAGTAAGATAAGGACCTAGCAATTGTTTTCTAAATTAAACATTGGAAAGGAGGAGGCAACGTTATTATTATTTGTAGATGTCGTGTACTCCAGATGAAACAACTAAAAAAATACTAAAAAATGAGAGAATTCAGCATTTTGGCTTATTACAATTGATAAATTTTCCACATACAAAAAATAGACAGAAAACTAATAGAAGAAATGTTTCCCCAATGCTAATTATTGATTAATCTCTTTTCTCATTGATTTGGAATGCCAACTTTATCAGATACTAAATTCACATCTGTATTTGAGTCTGTTTATTGACTTTATATTTTTTCCATTGGCGTGACAATTTCTTATTAACCACTGAACTGTTCAATTATTTTGGCTTCATAATTCAATTTTTATATGTGGGAGAGTTAGTTCTTTGCATTACTCTTTTGTTTCATAATTTCCTGTCTAATATTCAGTATATTTTTCCATATGAACTTAGGATTTCAGTGAAATTATAAATTAATTGGGAAACAATTGACACCTTTACATTTCTTTCTTATCCAAGAACAAGGTATTTCCCTTATTCAAGCCGCCTTTTATATCTCTCAGAGGAATCTTAAATTTGTCTTTATTAAAGGTCTGTACATTTCAGATTAGTTTTTGTTGTGGTAGCTGTTGTCTATTGGTTCTTTCATTAGTTTTCTGCCTACTTTTTGTATGTAGGAAAGTTATCAATTATTATAATTCAGCCACTTTTCTTAATTCTCTTAATTTTTGCTAGTTTCTCAGTTGATTCTTTTGGAGTGCAATGATATCTACAAATAATAATGCTGCTTCCTCCTTTCCAATGTTTAAGCCTTATTTTGTTCCTTTTGTCTAATTGTATTACTAGAACCTCCAGAACAAAGTTGAATAATGGTGGTGGTGAGGGGCATTCTATATGGGCTTCTAACTTTATATATCTAGGGTTTTGCCATTCAACATGGTGCCAGATTTAGTTTGAGAGATTTTTTTTTAATTGTGGGCTTCTCTGGTGGCCTCCCAAGCATCTATTTTCCTTTTCTCTTGCCAATGTTCCCCAAATCTTGCTTTGAGGGTGACTGTCCTTTTCTTAATCTCAGCCCTGTGGTTCTGATAAGAGGGACCCAACTTGTACGTGTGGAGAAATGTCTCCCTCAATTCCTCAGTACTCCTGTAAAAAGCCCCAGCCTCCTGAGATAAAAAGAATGTGTATGACATAAAGACAGAGAATGTGTGCCTTCACTTCTCCCAGCAGTATTTTACTATTCACGTACTGTAAGGATTAGATCTGCAGCGATTTGTCTAGTTATTTGCTCTGATCCAAAATGATAATAAAACTTCTCTTAATTTCCCAAGAAGGCCAAATGGTTACAGTCCAGATTGTTCCCCTAGGTTAACCCCAAGGTGCCACAAAAGCTGGAGCACTAGCTCTCTAGGTATTTACATTTCAAGGAGGAATAAAGGAGGGACTTTGGAGAAATCTCTGGTTTGTAAGAAGCACAAGGTGATCTGGTCTATGGGGATTCACGTCAGTTAAGAGACCAGTACATAATAACTCCTGGGAGATTTCTATATTTCCCTTTCTCCCATCACAGTTACCAAGGTAAATGGCCACAGTTTGCTCTAGGAAAGCTTTGGGAGAAATTATATGCTATGGCTGCTTTGCAGGGGCTTCATTCTAGGGCTCCAGGTCTGTGAAAGAGGTCATGTATCTCCCTAGGATGATTTGATTTAGGCTTCTGCCCACCAATTTACATTTTTCTCCTGCCTAAATATGTCAAGCAGCATTTGAGGCTGCCCGTTTATTTTATTTCAAGGACACCATAATCAATTAGCCATAGCCACAAATCCCTGCAGCACCATTCTCTCCTTGTGGCTGATTGTAGTGATTATGGCTACCTTGTCTCTATTGGATAAGTGGTGCCATCTGGGCTCTACCACATCAGAGTTGTGTTATTCTCCTTGAGACCAGGGAACCTAATTCCATCACAGAGCTTTTCAAAGATCTCTGTGCAGTTGGCCCATCCCCAATATGTTTCTCAAAGCTTTTGTGTGTGGAGATTACTCCAGGATCCACCAGTGGGGTGTGGTTGAGTGGGGTGGGGTGGGGAGGGGGCAGAGCAGGTTGCACATAAGAGATTCATTCCACTGTTCCTATTTCCGTGAGCCTTTGCTGGGAGGTTCTTGCAATTCACTGAGTGTATGCTACTGTGGTAGGCAGAATAGTTGCCAATGGAAATAAGGTTGCCAATCAGCTGACCTTAAGGTAAGGAGATTATCCTGGGTTACCCAGGTGTTCCCAAGGTAATCACAAGGCTTCTTAAATGGAGAATAGGGCAGAAGAGTTAGAACCAGAGGGCTGTCATCACAAGAAAGACTTAACTAGCCATTGCTGACTCTGAAGATGGAGGAAGCGGACTCAAGCCAAGGAATGTGGGCAGCTTCTTGCTGATGAAAGAGGTAGGAAAGCAGATTTCCCTCTAGAGTGTCCAGGAAGGAATGCAGGCCTGCCGATATCTTGATTCTAGTTTAGTGAGACCCATTTTGGACTTCTGACCTCCAGAACTGTAAGATAATAAGTTTGTTGTTTTAAGCCACTTAGTTTGTGGTAATTTGTCACAGCAGCAATAGGAAACTAATGCAACTATCATTGGGTCCAGGTTTCAAATTCATGCCACTCCCAGATTTTAGAGCCAATATATTAGATTCTGAATCTCAGGTGAGTATACCCATGAAAATAAATTTAGCCTTATCAAGCCTTCTAGCCAGTGGTATGCTGGTAAGTGTTAAACAGTCGGCTCTCTGGAATAAAAGCCCGGATTTATAGCATTTGCTGACTTCCAATTTGTAACTACTCTCACCATGGCTCTCTTCAAGCTGTAGACATATAGATGAACACAGAGTTGAGAAGAGATGCACAGTAGCCCATCATTGTGTAGTACTTCCACTATGTAGATACAGTAACCTTGAAATCATAGTTAATAGTAAATTGTAGTGAAGATAACTAAAAGTTTGGAGTAGAAATTACCTTTGTTTTTAATATACCTAGTTGTAAGCTTACATAATTTGTTTTAATAAGGGCTATATTTAACAGCTATCTCATAAAATTCCTAAAAACTTAACAGCTGGCTCTCACGAGCTGGTCTAGCCATCTCCAGCACACCACTGCTAATGTTTCACGCTCTTCTGTCCTTCTCCCTTCCAATGCCTTCTCGAATGTGCTCCTGGACTCTTGCCACGTGGATGGATGAGGTCAGAGCAGGCCTGGTGTCTTTTGTCTGCACTACGTTGGGAACTAATTCTTGTTGAAGGCCTAGTAGTAGAATGAATTCTGAAGAGAATGGTCATCTCGTGAGCAGCTGCCTGCTGGGCTGTCATTGAAAGGTTTTATGCAGGTGTAGGTAGTTTCCTCAGATGGGTAAGGAGCTGCCTTTGATAACAAGGCAGACTTAAGGGGAATTCCAAATCCTCAGCTTCATGTCTACCCAATGTCCCTATCCTGTCTCAGATTCCCTTTCCTTTCCCAGTAGTGCCTTATCTTAGTGTGGTGGTTCTCAAACTTTCACCTACATCAGGATCACCTGGAAGATTTGGACCCCCCCAGCCCCAAAGTTTCTGAATCAATAGACCGGTAGTGGGGCCTGAGAATTTGCATTTCTAATTCCTCAGCTGACACTGTCGCTGCCAGTGTGGGAACTGCAGTTTGAAACTGTCTTAGTTTCAGTCATGCTTGTAGCTCTGACTTGGGCAGAGTAAAGGCAATGCATGTAACCTAAATGTCTGTACCCCCGTGATACTCTGAAATAAATAATAAATAAACAAATAAATAAATTTTTTAAAAAAAGAATAAAATTTAAAAAACAAACTGTCTTAGTTTGAGAGACCTAGTGGTTTTGAGTACATATTTGCTGCTGCAATTTTGCAACCCTGAGAACCAGGTGTTGGGCTTGGTTCCTAGCCACATCTGCCTGAGGTTACAGGAGATATAGGATTCCTTCAAAGCTACCAAAACGGCTGCTGACTTTCCAGTGATGTTCTTGGTTGGATATTTATGGCCTTTAGTTTCCCCTTTTCCCTAGAGCCAGGGGTCCCCACAAGCTTTATAATCACCATTATAGTTAGCATTTGAAATGTAACAAACCACTCCAAAACATAATGGCTTAAGATAATCATTTTATTTGCCCACATCTGTGGTCATCTGGTCACTTTCTTCCTGTCTGAGCAGCTTGACTGGGTAGACTCAGCCTGTCTGGGGCCTCTGCTGGTGTGTTGGGGACACCTAAGATGGCTGGGGCCTCCTTCCCATGGCTCATCCTCCAGGAGGCCAGCCCAGGCGTCCTCATATGGTGGCCCCAACAGCTCCCAGCAAGCAGCCAGAGAAGGGCAAGCCACAAATGTACACGCCCTTGCCCAGCTTGTGCTTGTGTCATGTTTGCTAATAGCCCATTGGCCAGAGCAAGAAGACGGCTCAGGCCAGAATTGGGGTGGAGAAATAAACTCCACCTCTTGATGGGAGGAAATGCAAAATATTGTGCCTATTTTTTTAAGGCACAATCACTATTGTCACTGTAGCAAAGAAGGGCCACAGTCACTTAATTTCCCAATATCTTACACTCTGCCTGGACTTTATCCTGTGCAAACACTGCAGAATAATCTGGTTAATCATGATGCCACTGCACGCCATGAATTACCTGCGTTCTATTTCTCTCAACAAAGGAGGTTATCTATCCATGATGTCATCAAATACATGAGTGAAAAATAATCCCATAACTGCATTTCGAGGCTCTGTTTTCTTGGACCACTTTCTAAACTAATTACTGAATGAGTCCCAACAGGCAAAAGATGGCATACTCAAAGTGGATACTTTGAGAGGAGTTTACCAAAGGGACTGTTTACCAAGGTATAGGCAGAATTAACGCAAAGCAATCATGAATCATGTTTAGTGTAGTATCCTGGAGTTAGCCCTTGTGGGGAGGGGTTACAACCAATGCCTAGAGAGACAAGGTGAACCCTGGATAGGGTAGCTGAGGAGGTTGATATTCCCATTTTATAATCAGGGCAATTGGGTAAATAAGTTGCTGAGAATATTTGAGCTTTAAAGTCACACAGCTGGTAAGTGGGATTAGAACCTACTGTGTTCTTTGGTTGTATCACATGCTTCTACCCAGCTGAGGCTACAATGTAAGTAGGCTCTTTAAACCTTAATTAGTGCCTGTATTAATGTCCTAGGGCTGCCATAACAAAGTACCACAAACTGTATGGCTTAGAACATAAATTTGTCTCACAATTCTGGAGGCTAGAAGTCTTTTTTTTTAATTTATTTTTTTAATTTCAGAATATCATGGGGGTACAACACTTTGGCCATACACATTGCCCCTGTTCTGCCCATGTCAGAGCCACAATCGTGGTCATCCCCCAAACTGTGTTCCCTGCATCCATTCAGTGAGAGTTTTCCCCATCCCTTCCACCTCCCTCCCACCCGCCCACCCTCAGATGAATGTTATTGCCCTGTGTGATGTCAGTGTTCATCAGTGAGTACCAGTTTGTTGGTGAGTACCAGTGGTGCTTGTTTTTCCACTCCTGTGACACTTCGCTTCGAAGAATGGGTTCTAGCTCCAACCAGGATAATACCAGACGTGTTAATTCACTGTTGTTCCTTATTGCTGAGTAATACTCCATGGTATACATATACCACATTTTATTGATCCACTCGTGTATTGATGGGCACCTGGGTTGTTTCCACATCTTTGCAATTGTGAATTGTGCTGCTATGAACATTCGTGAGCAGATGTCTTTATTATAAAATGTCTTTTTTTCCTTTGGATAAATACCCAGTAGTGGGATTGCTGGGTCAAATGGTAATTCTACTTTTAATTCTTTGAGGTATCTCCATATTCTTTTCCATAGAGGTTGTACTAATTTGCAGTCCCACCAGCAGTGTATGAGTGTTCCTATCTGTCCGCATCCCCGCCAACATTTGTTGTTTGGGGATTTTTTTGATATGAGCCAATCTCACTGGAGTTAAGTGATATCTCATTGTGGTTTTGATTTGCGTTTCCCTGATGATTAGAGAAGTTGAGCACTTTTTTTATATGTTTGCTGGCCATTATTCTGTCGTCTTTGGAAAAGTTTCTGTTCATGTCCTTTGCCCATTTTTTAATAGGGTTGTTTGATTTTTTTCTTGTTGATTTTCCTAAGTTCTGTATAAATTCTGGTTATCAGCCCTTTATCAGAGGTGTAGCATGCAAATATTTTCTCCCATTCTGTAGGTTGTCTGTTCACTCTAGTGATAGTTTCCTTGGCTGTGCAGAAGCTTTTCAATTTGATCAGGTCCCATATATTTATTTTTGTTGCTGCTGTGATTGCTTTGGGGGTCTTCTTCATAAATTCTTTGCCTAGGCCAATGTCCATAAGAGTTTTTCCAACGTTTTCTTCGAGAATTCTTATGGTTTCATGTCTTAGGTTTAGATCTGTTATCCATTGTGAATTGATTTTTGTGAGAGGTGAGAGGTGTGGGTCCATAGAAGTCTTAAATCAAGGTGTTGGCAAGGTTGGCTCCTTCTGGGGCTGTGTGGGAGAACCCGTTCAGACCTCTATCTGGGCTTCTGGTGGTTTTCTGGTAATCGTTAGCATTTCTTGGGCTACAGAGACATCACCCCAATTGCTGCCTTCATGTTCACGTGGTGTTCTCCCTGTGTGCCTGTCTCTGTAACCAAATTTCTCCTTTTTATAAGGAAACTAGTCGTGTTGGGTTAGGGCCCACCCTAACGACTTCATATTAACTTGATCATCTATAAAGACTCTATTTCCCTGTAAGGTCACTTGCACAGGCACTGGGGCTCAGGACTTCATCTTTTTGGAGGACACAACTCAACCCATAACTGTGCCCTATAATCAGAAATATTAACTGTGTTTATTGAGGGCCTTATGCCTTTTATATTGCTAAGAAGAGTCAATGCAATTTAGTACTGTTTGAGTGTTGTGCTTTGGGCATATTATGTTCTCTGAAAACTCATGATCCAAGAATATTATAGTAACTACTACTCAAAATGTGTTATTAACTAGAACAGTGCCTTTCCTACTTGTACCAGGTAAGTGGGAAATCCCAAAACAACAGATAGAAAGACAGCAATGGACCCTGGGTCTTGATTTCTTTTGTGAAATCAAGGGCAGGTGACATAGCTTCTGTGGGGAGAGCTTTGGTTTCTGGTTTCTCCTTACCTGGTTGAAGATGTTCTAAACAGCAGGTGTCACTGTTGCCTGCTCTGTAACTGTTCATTCTCAATAAAAACCTTGGGTGTAGAAGAAAGCAATACATCTGAGTGAGAGAACATATCCAAGGCTACAGCAACCCTAGTCTTTGCAACTACAAGTCATATGTTTTTTGTTCACTCAACTCATCCTTCTGGGGATGTTTTCATGGCAAAACGTGCAACCTTCTTGGCTTGTCTCTAGTCCCTGGGACCCTTCCCAGCCTCCACCTTTGTATGAACTGGCTCAGGATAGAAGGCTGAGGACCACGTGATTGGGAAGTCAGGGACGAGGTCTATGCAGTTCAAGTCTGCAATGTCACATGTCCCCATCGCTGCTTCTGCCCTGCTGGGTAGTAGTCAGCAGTGGGTGCCTCCCAAGGGCTGTTGGAATTGTCATCTGCAATGACGTGGCTTCTATGAAGACATGGTAGGGCCTGCCAAGAACATGAGTTCCCACTTTCCCCTTTTGTTAGGGCTAAGGTGTTTGTCTTAAATTCCCCACTGGGTCTGCATTTCAGGGTTGAATTTCTTTTGAAAGGGGATAGCGCAGGCACAGTAGGGGTAAGGAGGTTGGGCAGAGGCACTGGGCTTTCTCTGGCTTATAGAGTGACAGATGGGAGGGAGGTACATTCCTAAAGGTTGTAGCTCAGTTGATAAAAGTCTTCCTTTTTATCCCCCCTCAAACACAAACAAAAAAATGCACGGCTCCACAGGAAGTCTGGGAAGGTATCCTCCACAGGCCCTGCAGGAAGGATAGGTGGGGCAGGGAAGGAGAGGAAACCCATCTGCTGGGCCAGCGGGGCAGGGTCCTGAAGGCCACAGAGCGATGGGGCAGCTGCTCCTGGGAGGGTGGGGTTGAGGAAGGGCCCGTAGAGAGAGGAAGCAGGGGTCAGGGACAACAGCACAGCCACCTGTTTCGCATGTGGTTGGAGGTGTGTGCAGACACAGCAGTTTCTGTGGGGGCCGTGGGGGTGGCCTTGTCTCTCTTCAGGGCTCCTCAGCCTCGTGGATTAGGATGACAGTACCCGTGGCGGGGAGGGTCTTCTGGGACAGTCTTGATCTCAGTTACTCAAACATGATGTTAATATCATTTGCTTAGTTTTATATTTGCCTGTACTTTTTTCTCTTTTGGGAAAGGCAATATGGTAAATGTATAACAAAATGTGCTTTAATTTCTAGCTTTAGCGAGAGTTTTCAAACAAACATTCATGTAACTGAAAGAAATCTCTTATCAAAGTCAGTCCTGATTTTTAGTTAGGGTTAGACCTGATTGTGGTGACATTTTAAGCTCTCCAGTGAATCAAATGTAAATTCCTTGGAGCAGAGATTATGTCCTCATTTTTGTACCCACATGGCTGAGAAACAAACAAGGGGCACTCAGTAAATTAATGGTTGTTCTTGTTATCCGTGAAGACTTTTCACCCCTTGTCTCCTTTCCTTCCTCTGTTTGGAAAGACAAACCAACAGTTGTCAGGATGACTCTTAGTATTTTTAGTAATGGCCTTTATCAAAACCCTTCAGGGAGTGGGGCACAGCTTTAGGAACATGACATCTTCTGAGCAGGAGTCCCAGAGTGTGTGGTCATCCCTGGGGCAGCCTGCGGGAAGATCCCGAGGGAGGAGGCGCAAATGGCCCGGGTGGCTGGGAAGAAAGGGAGGCACCCACGGGGGTTTGCCTGAGAGGGAGAGAGAGCAGTCAGCCAGGTGTGGTTTAGTAGGATGACTTCTGGCAGGATGGAGGGTGGGTGGGAGGGGACGTGAGGATTACTTGAGGCTGGGGGACAGCCTAGGAGAAGCTGATGAGAACCGATCAGGACCTGAGCATGGTGGAACATTGGCCTGAAAGGAAGTGAACCGTGACCAGAGTTTGGGGAGGGAGAGATGGCGTTGAGCGCTGGGTCCCTGGCTCTGGACAGGGCTTTCCTGAAAACCAGTACCGCCTCAGGAGAGGAGGACCAAGCTGCAGACTGTGCAGAGAGGTGGGTGGGTGAGGGCTGGGGAAGGGACCACCGGGGACTCCCTGCCGAGAGGGCTGGGATGGTGGAAGGTTGAGAGGACAAAGCCAGGCCGTTCAGAGAAGTGAAGGCAAAGGAATCGGGGCCTGGCTTGGAGTGAATCTCTCGAACTGTGCTTCCCCTGGCCCCGGGCCTCTCATGAGAGGCCAGGCACACTAACTTTGGCCTCCAGCCGCAGAACCACACCCCCCAGTGGCAATGGTGTGCGTGATCCTTTCTCATCCGTTCCCTTCAGCGGCTCCTAGAAATTTGAGTGTTCTAGGAATGCCAGTGACTCTCAGCCACGGCTTACAGCAGCGCATCTAAACCACAACTGCACGCTGGAGTCTCCTGGGGAGCTTCAAAAGCAATGATGTCAGCCCTGCTCCCGGGATTCTGCTGCAGTTGGTCTGAGCTGCAGACTGAGCATTGGTATTTTTACAAGCTTTCCAGGCAATTCCAATGTGCAGCCAAGTTTAAGAGCCATTGAGTCTGGCAGGTTTGTGTCCGCCAGGCGCTATGCTAATAGCTATGAGCGCTATCTTGTTCAGGCCTCTTAACCGTGGTTCTTATAGTGGGGTCCCTGAAGCAGCAGCAGCAGCAGCCCCTGGAAACTTGTTAGAAATACACTTCTCAGGTTCCTATTGAATCAGAAACTCTGTGGTGGGGCTTAGCAATCTGTTTTAATAAGGGGAAGGGGAAGGGAGAATCATCCCCAGTTGAGAACCACTGACTTAACTCAAAGGAATAAATCTCTAATGGTGGAATTTCAAGTATCAGTAAATTATGTTAAAAACTATACAGGCATACCTCAGAGATATTGTGGGTTTGCTTCCAGACCACTGCAACAAAGCAAGTCACATGAATTTTTTGGTTTCTCAGTGCATATAAAAGCTATGTCGACACTATAGTATAGTCTATTAAGTATACAATAGCATTATGACTAAAAATGTACATGCCTTAATTAAAAATATTGTGTTGCTTAAAAAATACTAAGGATCCTCTGAGCCTTCAGTGTAATCTTTTTGCTGGTGGAGGGTCCTGCCTTGATGTTGACGGCTGCTGAATGATCGGGGTGGTGTTGCTGAAGGTTGTGTGGCTGTGGAAATTTCTTAAAATAAAACAGCAATGAAGTTTGCCACATCAATTGACTTTTCCTTTCACAAAAGATTTCTCTGTAGCATGAGATGCTGTTTGATAGCATTTTATCCACAGTAGAACTTCTTTCCAAATTGGAGTCAATCCTCTCAAACCCTACTGCTTTATTAACTGAGTTGATGTGGTATTCTAAGTTCTTTGTCATTTCAACAATGTTCACAGCATCTTCACCAGGAGTAGATTCCATCTCAAGAAACCACTTTCTTTGCTCATCCATGACAAATAACTCCTCATTCATTCAAGTTGTATCATGAGATTGCAGCCATTCAGTCACATCTTCAGGCTCCACTTCTAACTCTAGTTCTCTTGCTATTGCCACCACATCTGAGTGACTTCCTCCACTGAAGTCTTGAACCACTCAGTCAACTTCTTCCAAACTCCTGTCAATATTATATCACAAATGTTCTTAATGGCATCTAGAATGATGAGTCCTTTCTAGAAGGTTTTCAATTTACTTTTCTTAGATCCATCAGAGGAATCCCTATCTGTGGCAGCCATAGCCTTAGAAATGCACTTCTTAAATAATAAGACTTGAAAGTCAAAATGACCCCTTGACCTGTGGATGTTATTAGCAGGCACGAAAACATTCATCCTGCACATCTCCATAAGAGCTCTTGGGTGACCAGGTGCATTGTCAATGAACTGTAATATTTTGAAAGGAATCTTTTTTTTCCTCAGCAGTGGGTCTCAACAGGAGGCTTAATATATTCAGTAAACCATGCTGTAAACACATGTGCTGTCATCAAGGCTTTGTTCCATTTATACAGCACAAGCAGAGTAGATTTAACATAATTCTTAAGAGCCCTAGGATATTTGAAATGGTAAATATGCATTGGCTTCAACTTAAAGTCACCAGCTGCATTAGCCCCTAACAAGAGAGTCAGGCTGTTCTCTGAAGCTTTGAAGCCAGGCATTGACTTTTCCTCTACAGCTATGTAAGTCCTACTGGTATCTTCCAATAGAAGGCTGTTTCATCTACCTTGAAAATCTATTGTTTAGTGTAGCCACCTTCATCAATGATCTCAGCTAGATCTTCTGGATAACTTGCAGCTTCTCCATCAGCACTTGCTGCCTCACCTTGCATTTTTATGTTCTGGAGATGGCTTCTTACCTCAGACCTCATGAACCTCTGCTAGCTTCAGACTTTTCTTCTGCATCTTCCTCTCCTCTCTCAGCCTTCATAGACTTGAAGAGAGTTGGATCTTTGCTCTGGATTAGGCTTTGACTTAAGGGAATGTTGTGGCTGGTTTGATCTTCTATCCAGACTGCTAAAACTTCTTCCATATCAGCAATAAGGCTGTTTTGCTTTTTTATCATTCCATGTGTTCACTGGAGTAGCATTTTTAATTTCCTTCGCATTTACAACTTGGCTAATTGGTACAAGAGGCCTAGCTTTTAGTTTGTCTGCTTTTGACATGCCTTCCTCACTAAGCTTAATTATTTCTAGGTTTTGATTTAAAGTGAAGGAGATGCAACTCTTCCTTTCACTTGGACACTTAGAGGCCATTGTGGGGTTATTACTTGCCCTAGTCTCAATATTGTTTTGTCTCAGGGAATAGGGAGGCCCGAGGAGAGAGAGAGAGATGGGGAAACAGCCAGTAGGTAGAACAGTCAGGACACACACTTACTGATTAAATTTGCCATGTTGTACGGGCAGTTTGTGGCAATCCAGAACAATTACAGTAGTAACATCAAAGATCACTAATAATGAAGAAGTTTGAAATATTGCAAGAATTGCCAAAATGTGACAGTCACAAAGTGAGCACGTGCCGTTGGAAAAGTGGCACCAGTGGGCTTGCTCGATGCGGGGTTACCACAAATCTTCAGTTTATGGGGGGGGCAAATCCTATATTGGAGACAGAAAGGCCTTCTCATGCCTCTCTAATCATACCCATTGATGACTTTCACGCATTTCCTACTTTTGTAATTTGAGGAAAAGTGAACACGTTCTGTCTGTCCCCTCATCCATATATAGAATAAAAATCTGTTAAACCTGGCAAAACAAAACACTGGCAATCGTCTTAAGATGACTTTTTCTCTCAGATGACAAAAGGAGCAGGCTTCCTTTTGTCCTTTATCCCCCAGTGTGAGGTACAGAGTTAGTTGACATTTTTCCTAGACAGTTTGTTCTTTACAAAAGGCAAAAGAGTGATGTTCTCCCAGTTCCTGGGCCTGCAGAAGACCCCCTGACGTGTCTCCGTGATATTACCAAGACCTTGCCCATGCGGCAGCTTCCAGGGTAACATGGGCGTGCTTGCCTTTGCTCCGCCCCTCAAAATTGATTCCAGGTGTGGATGTTTATAACCACTAATTAGGTGTCATTGACTTCTCAACGGCCTGAGGATTGCTGGCAGGAGTGTGTATGGGGCAGGGAGGGTGTTGTGGATGCTGTTGTGCCCCGCCCTATTGGCTATCTATAGCTCCCAGCTGCATTCATTTTCTGAAGAATTGCCCTTGGCCAAATGGAATCCACTTGCTCCCCTCGCCCCATAAACCTCATTCCTGCACCACATGCCCAGGGGCAGCCTGGCCAATGACTGAATGACACCAGAGTACAGAATGGCAGCCCTCTTGCCCCTATGTGAGACTACTTCTGTCATGCACTCTGCCGTGCTGGGCTCCCTGGGGCTCTGGCTGAGTCTGCCTCCTTGCTTGCTTAGTTCTCTTTCCCCCCTGCCGTCCTGTGTCCCTTGTGCCCAGTGTTGCCAGATTTAGCAAATAAGAATATGCCCAGTCAAATTTCAGATATGAACAAATACTTTTTAGTGTAAGTATGGCCTATAGAGGCCATATTTGCACTAAAAAATATTCATTGGTATTCACTGGTCATCTTAAATCTAAATTTAATAGTGTACCCTGTATTTTACCTGACAAACCTACATGTACCCCTTCTCCCGAGAGCATGTCCCTAATAAGTCATTTTAAGGAGAATCCCTCAAGCTCTGCTTTTGAGAAGCCCCTAGGAAAGCAGGGGGTGAAAGGCAGGAAAGGAAGAGACACCGTTTCAGCCACTCAGGACCCTTTATTCAGAGCTACTTGGTGAGATGTTTGTAAACAACTTCCCTTGCAAGCAGAACTCTGGGACACCGAGGACCAGACCCAGACACAGCTCTGCCTGGCCCCTTCGAGGAGCAGTTAGTCTCCAGAGAGAACAGAGTGGCCACCCAGTCTCCCCAGAGCAGGATTCTGGCTTGCCTGCCTTCTACCTAATTAGGTGTGAATCTTGATGGTAACACACGCCAACAGACTTTGTTTTACTTAAATGATGCTTCCTTCCCAGCCCTCGAGGATTACAGGAACTGTGCTGCTAATGTTACCTCATTGACTTTAGTCCCAACAGCAACAATTTAGCTTCATTTCCTCATCTCTCAACACAATCCTCTGGCTTTACCCGACTGTGCTCATCTGAGCCACACCAACAATGGCACAGCCCTCCAGGTGCACACGTGAGGCTTAGGCCTGTGATGTGTCTGGCCTTATAAAACAGAGCCATATGTGAGTCTCGTGTGTCTTACAAAATAACTCATCACAGTGCACTACTTTCTAGTATAGGATGATGCTTTCCAAAATCCGAATGTGCAAACAAAGCTGGGGATGTTCATATGAAGGTTCTGACTCAGTCTGTGGTATGGCCTGGTAGTCTGCATTCTTGACAGCTCTAGGGTGATGCCAGGCACCAATACCATCCTCTCTACAGAACAGAAACCAGCCCCAACGAGTTACATAGAGGCACACAGGTGGCTAACAGCAGAGCTGGGATTTGAACCCAGGTTGTCTGGCCCCAGAGCCTGTGCTGTTTACCACTAAATCAAGTGAATGGGGAAGCTGATTAAGACTGGGCGGGCAGGAGAGGCATATACACGAATTGACGAGACACTGGACCAGGAGATGTGCAGAAACCCATAGCCATGGTCAGATCACCTGCATTCAAGGTCAGCCACTACCTCTCACTGCACCAGCTTGGGATGTCACCTGACTTGTTTGTGTTGCTGTGGGACAGGGTCATACAGTGACCCCCTCACAGAGGTATAGGATGATTCCATGGCATCATGCATGTCAAGTACATAATGGTCTGTCAGTAAACAACAACTGGTAGCTTATTAATATAACCTCAGACAACTGTCCTTGGCAAGCAAGGCAAGGATTTGTTTGAAGGATTTGTTATGGTCACAGGGACAGGTAACTGGATCTAGGCCTGGCCAGGACTGCAACACATTTGTTCTCACTGTCTGCTTTTACTCATTATCTTGAAACATCTTCTGTTTCTTTAGGATGAAACTTAAACGATTCCATTCTGGCCCTGCTGCTCCTAGAAGTCTATGCAGGCACACTGCAGCTGGTACCTATTAGAAAAGGATAATGACTTCTAATGGAGGTGGCATCATACTCCAAAGCTCAAATATAGCAGCAGCAATCCCTGTGCCATCTAAAGGCACATCGTTGCTGGGAAAATGAAGGGGAACATCAAACCATTATTGGGATAATCAGTTGGTGTTGACAGTATACCCAGACACTTCAGCCCTGAGCCATTTTCTTTTCCCTGTCACTTGGCTTTTGCAGACTGAGTCTCCCTGGAGTGAGCTGTAAATTGCCATAAATTTAATCCTTCTCGGCAGCAGGGCATTGCCAGTACCTGCTTGAGCACAAGTGCCCATGTTTTCACCTTTGTGAAATAACCACATCTCAGTACACAAAAGGTGCTGCCATTCACACTGTGACTAGAGTCTTGGAGTATCATTGGTCCCCAGGAAGCAAAACACTTAGAGCTTTCAAAAGAAAGAAAAATGTTGTGCGTGTGGGAAGATTTAGCTTTTCTTCTTTAGCTAAGAGTGATACACAAAATTATGACTCTTCTAGGTTATGATTCCTTAGGATTTGGAACAGGGTAAGGTTTGTTCTCATTTTTCAAGGATAAAATAAGTTATTGCTTATAACAACCAAAAAAGTGGCCATTAAACACTTTTTTAGACGTGCATTCAATAATCGTCCTTTCTAGAAAAGCACTGTATGATAGAACTTGCTGCAGTGATGGAAATGTTCTATGTCTGCTCTGTCCAGTAAGGTAGACACTAGCCCAAGGTGGCTCTTGAGCACTTGAAATGTGGCTTGTGTGACTGTGGAGAGAATTTTAAATTTTAATTAATTCTAATTACTTTTAAATGGCCACACATGGCTAGTGGCAGTGTGTTGCACAGTGCCGTTCTAGAGAACTTTATGCACGAGAGCCTCAGGAGGCTTGCGATTAGCATATGGAATATTAGGGGAGTCTGAAGTCAGCAAGTTAAATGTTAAATATTGGCCAGCCGGCAAGTTGTTTCCCCAACTTGCCCACTCCATGGGAGGTTACTACTACAAGGATAATTAATGATTAAGATCTGTCTTCTACTTACCTAGTAGAAAGAATTAGTTATTGTAGTTCAGAGGCTATTAATGAGCACAGCTGTGAACTGTAAAATACTACACAGTGTAAAGTGACTCTATTAAGGGCAGGCAGAGAGAATTCTTGGCGTGGGCGATTGGACTGCCTCCCTGCAGCCACGGTACCGTGTTTTGCTCCCCTACCCCCACTCACTTTTGTCTTTACCCTGTATTTCCCTCTTGTTTCCTCCAGCTACCCTCTCCTCTGTTCCCCACCCTAGTCTATGATTCAGTCCCACCCGTGAAATCCTGGGGATTGCTTATTTCTTGATAATAACAATAAACAATAATAACATAGCATGGATGACCTCCGTTCTCCTTGGGTGTAAAGAAATGTCTTTATTTTCTTTAAATCAAATTGTCAAATGGGTCGGGAGTTTCATCTCGGGTGCTTTGGTCCCCTGGGTGCCATGCTCAGACCCTTCTCCCCAAGATCCTGCTGCTCCCGGAGTGTGGCGGGGAGCTGGGCAAGGACCCATGAGCTGCAGGACCACCTCCACTCTCCTGGCTTCCCCTCTCCTCCTGGGGTGACCCCACAGTGAGCTTAGGTTTCCTGAAACCAGACAGAAAGTAAGGTGGTCTTTGTGCCCCCGGAGATAAGGGGAACATGTTGGCCTGACCTCCTTCTTAAGGACTGGGAAGGGAAAGAAATCAGAACAAGACCCAAAGTGGCCACATTTTAAGTGCTCAATGAACACATGTGGCTACTGCCACTGGACTGGACCACATAGACATAGAACATTTCCACCATTGCAGTGAGTTCTACTGGTCCGTGCTGCCCAGCCCAAGCCCTACAGTGAGATTTTACAGATACGCATTTAATTTTTACAACATACCAACAAGTTAAGAATTCTATATTATTCCCACTTCAGAGAGGAGGAATACAGACCTGGAGAGGTTTAAGGTTGACCAGATGCCCAATAGCCTAGCTGAGGTTTTCAATCCAGGTCTCTGAGTTTATCAAAACTCAGACCTGTCACTGCAGAGCCTGAGAGGCTTCTCTGACTCCTGTGACAGTGTGTGGCTATCGTAAGACAGTGCTAAAGAAATGTGCAGAAAATCCTGGGAGAATGTTGCGATTAGAGCAGATAGTATTTAATAACCAGAGGAACGGCTGCTTATCTTGGAGTGGTAGGTTGAGGGCAAGAGCAGGAATCTTTGTTTTCTTAGCAACAAGTCTGAGCACCAGAGAGATGTGGGAATCTCCAAGGTCTGTCCTCATTGCCTTAAATAACCAGAGATAAACCCCAGACTCCCAAACAATGGTGGGACTGTTTACCTCTCTGCTTTTGAGAACAGCATCAGTTACCCAGCAAAGGGAAGTCTAATTGTGACCAGGTTCAGGTCTCACCAGTTTGGTACCTCAGCAGGGACCTGTCTCAGCATCCTCCCCAGGCCCCACCCTGGCCCTGCCACCAGCCTCAGCTCCTGAGTCTTGCTGGTTGATGCTAGAGAGGGCTCTGGGCTCAGATGGGCAGTGGCAGCCCCTGGAGTGGTGTGGGAGGGAGGACTCTGTGCTTTTCCCTCTGCTTTTGAATATCAAGGAAGTCTGAAAAGACAGCCTGTTTCTCCCAAGATTGGTGGCTCATTCATGGGAATCACAGGTCCAGGTAGGAAACATGCCGAGAGAAAGGAAAGAATAAAGGAAGACAAAGAAGAGATTAAAGACTTTTTTGGTTAATTTTTCCCCATTTATGCCTTGTATGCTACACATTGGATTACACTAGAAGCATTTTAAAAGATTTAACTCTTGTTAATGTGCCACAGAGCTATGTAAAGAAAATTTACCCAGATGTGAGGGATGTGAGGTTTTTTAAGGACAAATGCAAGTAAGGATCTGTTGCTAAAAAGCCAAAAATCCATTATTTTAAGGAGTGAAATTCTTAATAAAAATTTGCAAAGAACTCTTCAACTTATAGGGTATTCTTACATGCGTTATTTTATTAATCAGTCCAAATAGATGGGTGAGATTATCACTACTATACAGGCTAAGCAGAATTATAATCTGTGTGACCTTGGACAGGACACTTGACCTTTCTCAGAATTCATTTTCTCATTGGTTAGATGGTACCTATTTGTCAAAGGCTGGCTGCCACCAACAGGTTAAACTACAGCATCCAGGACCATCTGGAAGGGGAAAGAGTGGGTGGAATTAGTGGGAAGCCATCAGGGATCAATAACAAAAGTTTGGGCTGAGCTCAGGCCTGGCAAAAAGGATCAAAGAGGAAATTCTGTAGTCAGTGTCAAATACAAAAGCAAGTGCCTGTGTGACAGACACACCCTACTGTGACCCCAGTGGGTCACACCCTGTGTAATCCCCTCCCCTGAGTGAAGGTGGAAGCTGTGACTTGCAAAGGCTATGGATGCCACTTCCTCAGTTAGGTTCTATTGTGTGCAAAAGGTGAGTAACATTGGCAGGGAGCCATGAGTGACCTCTAGGGCTGAGAGTGGCCCTCAGGCACAGAGCCACCAGGAGATGAATTCTGCCAGCAGCTTGAGTGATCTGGGAAGCAGATTCTCCCTTAGCCAAGTCTCCACGAGCTGAGACCTTGACTGTAGCCTCTGAGAAGGCACACCCGGATTGCTGCCCCACAGAAACTGAGGGAATAAATGGGTATTGCTAAGCTGCTAAGTTTGTGGTAATTTGTTACATCACAATCGAGAACTAATACACTGAGGTTTGGGAGAGACACTCTCACAACAGCTGTCTGAAAGTGGGCGTAAAGAGCCAGCCACTCAAGGCCCCACACAGGCTGGTGTGTGCTGTAGGGGCACAGTGTTGCCTTATGCAAGAGTGTGGAGCCTCTAGTTTGAGCTCCAGGAATATGTGACTCTTAAAGCCTTGCTGTCTGAAGGCAGGAGCTGCTGATGTACGGGCAGATAGCCAGCCAGCTAGATGCCCACTAGGAGCAGCAGCACACAGGCCAGGATGGGAAGCTGCTTCTTAGGATAATGGCATCCCTAAGGTGACAAAATGAGTTGATGTGGCTAAACCCCTGCCTCCAAGCCTGGAAGGGCCCAGGGATATGTTACTCTTCTCCTCCCTGAGAGATGAGGATACTATGAGGTGTGTTGATTAATCAGATAGATACCAAGGAGTTGATCTTAGTTCCAAATACACCAGTTCCCTCAAAGGCTATGTGACTAGCTGTTAATCAGGAGATATTTCTAACTTGGATTTGGGAATTCAAATCCATAATTACAAACTTTCTGTTACCCCCTAGGGCAAAAGTTCACACAGCCACGTGCCTGGGTCGTAGGCTCTCCACTGAGATGCACGAGCTATTGGGGAGAGGTGTTCAGAGCTCTCTAGCCCAGCTAAGGGATGCTCAGATGCTACCAGTCACACGAAGTTCACAGCCATCTCCATCAACTGTATCTTGTTTGAATTCCTGGCTCCAGTATCTCACCCAGACAGACACCCATCAGCAGCTGTACCCTGAACATGACAAAGTTTTAGCTTATCTTTGCTAAGTACCAGGGTAATGTAACATCAGCTGTACAAATATTTCCCTACTAGAGCTGTCAACAGACCATTTTTAATGCCCATAGCTGCCCTTGCGGGCCATGCGGGAAGCTGGCTCTTCCTGGCTTCCCATGGACATTAACAGGACTAGAACTGGGGCATCTAGACTCCAAATAAAGCTGTGGTTCTCAACCTGGGATGCACATTAGAATGTCCTGGCCATACCCCAGATAAGTAATATCAGAATCTCTTTGGGCAGGTGCCAGGCATCAGTATTTTTTAAAACTCCTCCAGTGATTCCAAGGTGCAGCCGAGGGTGAGAACACTGAAGTCCAAGGGCCTTTTCTGCTTTATCTGTAGCATGTAGGCCTGGAATTAACTGAGCCCTGCACATCCACATGTATTTGAATGTAAGTATATATGTCTGCATTTATACACACATACATGTTGCAGGATGTACACATAGGTATGAGGACATATGCATATCTATCCCTTCAAAGTGACGGGCACTGTGCTAGGCATACAGCTAGAACTGCATCAACAGAATGTGATGAAATTAAACATCCTATGAATGTTCATATTACTCCTTTGACTTTTAATGATAAAATCATTCTTTGGTGGCCGAAGGGTTGATATACTTATCTCCTGCCTTTGGGTTGATTCTCAACATATAGCCACAGGGATGGGCACTTTCTGGTGGGTCCCAGGCACTTTCTTAGCAGTGGAACAGGACCATACTTTCCCACTGCTGCCTGTTGCTGACCACTGCCGTCATAGCTCCAGACTGGGACCCGTGGCCTGGTCTGGTCTCCATAGGTACCGGGTACAGCAGTGCCTCAGGTTCCTTTCCTGGCTTCTGCGTTTGTTCTCACTCTCACTGCCCTGGGCTTGCTTCAGGATCTGTTTTCTGTAGGGCCTGAGGAAACGCAGCAGCGCTAGGAGTAGACCACATTGCTGTACGCAGGGGGCGTTCGTAGAGCAATCGCACGAGGTAGGCCCCATCCTCCTCCTCCCCATTCGATGAACGAGGAAACTAAGCTGAAGTGACAAGACGTGGTAATAGTGACCTCACCTGTTACTGCGCAGCTAGTCAGACCCAGGTCTCGCCTCTACCGTCCCTGCCTCCTTCCCTCCACGGTACAGCCTCCCACCAGCCAGGACAGGGAGGGAGGGAGGCCAGGGTGCACCTGTGCCACATGTGTCTGGCGGGAGAGAAGTGTGGATGGCAAAGATGTCTGGACAGGAGGAAGATGGCTGTGAAAACAAAGGGGAGACTCTTTTGCCCACCCCGGGAACTCTGGCAAACTCGCGGGCATGCCAGAAAAGATGTGCTGGGTTAGAGCACTGGAAAAGGAGAGTTTATTTTTTATTGTTAGATTCAATATGAAATTACTCCAGCAAGTTGCGATAGGACTTCCAGGCACTTACTTTCAATCTCTGTTCTTATGTAATCATGGACAGATAGCACATCATCTGCCGACCACATCTTTCAGTAGCACTGGCTTAGAGGACATCGACGACTCCATGCTGATATTTTTGACATCTGCGATCGGCCCAGGAAGGACAGAGGGCGTCGAGCCTACCTTCACGCTCCTGTGGGGCTCCAGGGTCGCAGCCAAAGTTCATACTCAGGTGGCCCGGTGGCTGCAGACAGGAACGCAGGACCCATGTGCCTTCCAGATCTGGGGCTGTATCTTCTCACATTTGCACAAATGAATGATCTGAAACTCAGGTGTGCCTTTCTGAGGCCTTAAGAATCTGGCCTAGTGCCTGTAGAAAGGGACAGTAATTTAGTTGTCTCATCCCGGAAGTTCCAGCAATCCTTGAGCCTCCAAAGATAAATAGTTCTAATGTGTTCTGAATCTGTTAAAGGTGTTTCCATCTAGGTAGTGTCTCCTTAAGTATCTGGTTGTTTTTGTTGATGGTGGTTATTTCTTTTTTTCTTTTTTTTTTTGTAGTTAGCCTATTCCTCCATTAGCTACATTAGCCAGAAACACATCCCTTTAAAGTAGTTACCTCAAATGATTCATATTATCAATATGAGAACACTTTATATTAATCAAAATTAGCCTTTACCTTGTGAGCTAATTGAGAAATCAGGAATCAGTCTGTTTCTCATAGAGTATCTAATACCTTAATGAGATGAAATAGCTGATGTTAGGTGAAAAAATTCTGCCTTGAGGAAAGAAGGAAGATGTAGGCAGCCCCATGAAATGTCATAGTTTGGCAGCATCTTCAGATGGCAGCAGATGGTTTTTACTTTGTTGCCCACCAATAGTTTATTTACACATTCAGAGATGGGACTCATTTTCCTCAAAAAATGAGCCAACTGGAGCCCCTTATGACCAGGCCTTACAACTCTTGTGTTGGGTGAGATTTCTCTGCATCACTTCTCACAAAATTCTAGACGGGTTTGTAGACCCTCAAACAGCATACAGCACTTCCAGGAACTCATTTTCCTTGGACCACACTTAGAAAGGGTAAACACAGCACTGAGGAACATGTGGCCCCCGCCCCCGCGCTGGGCCTTGTCCCTATGTCAGGCATGGAGCTGTGGGGGGGAGCAAGAGAACCAGCTGCATTCAGTAGGAAATGCTGATTTAGAAGTTTGAAGAACGGAAGAGGAAAAAAAAAATAGACTCTTTAGGATTCCTGACCCAATTTAAAGATGAAAGAGGGCCAGGGAAATCATTTATTAGTCCAAAATGTGGAAGCCTGACCCTATTCTCATAGGCCCAAGTTGACTCTTTAGTACTTTTTTTTTTTTTTTTTTTGCTAGAGTAAGAGGTTTTGAGGGTGAAATGAGATTTATGTTTTTCAAGTAATATTTTATTTTTAGATAATTTTAGATTCCAATGAGTTGCAGAAATAGTACAGAGTTTTCATATATGCTTCATCTAGTTCCTGCTTATGTTAACATCTTACATAACCATAGGATGTTTATGAAAACTAAGAAATTGACCTTGGTACAATACTATTAATTAAACTTCAGACTTTGTTTGGATTTCGCCAGTTCTTCCACTAATGCTCTTTTTCTGTTCCAGGATCCAATCTAGAAATCCACATTTCACTTAGTCATCATGTCTTTAATTTTCTCCCACCTGTGGCAATTCCTTAGTCTTTCCTTGTCTTTAATGACCTTGATACTTCTGAAGGGTACTGGTCAGTTATTTTGTAGAATGTCCCTTGATTTGGGTTCATCTGATGTTTTCTCACAATGAGATTGGGATTATGTAGTCTGGGGATGGACACACGGAAGGTTGGCCTTCTCGGAGCATCATATCAGGAGTACATGGTTTCTATATGAATTACGGGTGATGTTAACCATGATCACTCTGTGAGGATGGTGTTTGCCAGGATTATCCAGCATAAACTTAGTTTCCCCCTGTAATTGTAAAACTTTGAGAAAAGGTACTTTGAGACTGTACAAATATCCTGTTTCTGCTTAAACTTCTGCCCCTACGTTTGGCATCCATTGTCGGATCTGGTTTGTGACAATTTCTACTGCGCTGTTCTAATGATGGTTTTCTGTTTCCCTCATTCCTTCTACGTTTGTTAATTCGAATTACTCTGTAAGGAAGACTTATCAGTTCTCCCTCATTTATTTAGTTGTAAATTTGTATCAGTATGAACTGACAGATATTTATCTTATTCTTTTTGTTATAATCTAATCCAATCGTCTATTTTGCCCCTCAAGCTATTCCAACTTTGGCCTTTGGGAGTGATTTCAGATGACTCCTGTGCCCTTTTGATATGCCTATTCTTTATTTGTTTTTTTAGAACTTCTTTACTTTCTGCACCACAAGATACTCCAGGCACATTTTGTATTTTCTCTGCCCCAGCTCTAGAATCAACCAGTTTTCCAAGGAACGTATTATTGGAGAATGGTATTTATTTAATAGAATCAAGATCTGGGCAGTAGATCTATTCATTGCTCCTGGTATGCCATTGTGTTCAGCCACTCTTAATGGATTGAGTTAGATAATATCTGTATTTATACTAACTCATGCATATGGACACTTCTACTTTTATTTCTGCATCTATTTGTCTCAGTGTGCATATCTTTTTTTAAACAGGAGTCAACATTGATACCTCTGACTCCAGTCAAGCACCTGAGAGTTCATTCTAGCCTTCCTCCTTTCATTATTGGTAACTTCTTTTTCCAATAGTGAGAAACTGGCTCTGAAATGTACACTCGTGTTGTTTAATGATGGGGATATGTTCTGAGAAATGTGTCCTTAGAAGATTTCATTGTTGTGCAAACATCATGTAGTGTACCTACACAAACCTAGATGGTATAGCCTACTACACACCTAGAGTATATGGTATAGCCTATTGCTCCTAGGCTACACACCTGTACAGCATGTTACTGTACTGAATACTATAGGCAACTGTAATACAATGTTAAGTATTTATGTATCTAAACATAGAAAAGGGACAGTAAAAATATATTAAAAGATAAAAAATGGTACATTCATATAGGACATTTACCATGAATGAATGGAGCTTGCAGGACCGGAAGTTGCTGTGGGTGAGCCAGTGAGTGAGTGGTGAGTGAATGTGAAGGCCTAGGACATTACTTTCTGCTACCATAGACTTTATAAACATTGTACACTTAGGTTACACTAAATTTACTAAATTTTTATTCAATAATAAATTAACCCTAGTTTACTGTAACATTTTTTACTTTATAAACTTAAATTTTTTTAACTTTGACTCTTTTGTAATAACACTTAGCTTAAAACAAACACATTGTACAGTTATACAAAAATACTTTCTTTTTATCCTTATTTATAAGCTTTTTTCTATTTTTAAAATTTTTTATTTTTTTACTTTTTAAACTTATTTGTTAAAAAGTAAGACACAAACATGCATATTAGCCTAGGACTACCCAGGGTCAGGATCATCAATATCACTGTCTTCCACCCCTACATCTCCTCCCACTGGGAAGTCTTCAGGGCAGTAACACGCATGGAGCTGTCATCTCCTGTAATAACAATGCCTTCTTCTGGAATACCTCCTGAAGGACCTGCCCGAGGCTGCTTTACAGTAACCTTTTTTTTAATAAGAAGGAGTACACTCTAAAATAACAATAAAAAGTATAGTATATAAACCATTAACATTGTTTATCATTATCATTATTATGTACAGTACATAATTGTATGTGCCATACTTTTGGATGACTAGCAGCTCAGTAGGTTTGTTTACGCCAGCATCACCACAAACATCTGCATAATACATTGTGCTACAGCATTAGGACAGCTACAATGTCACTAGGTGATAGGAATTTTTCAGTTCCATTATAATATCATGGGACCACTGTCATATATGTGGTCTGTTATTGACTGAACATCGTTATTCAGCTCGTGACTATATATTTCCTCTCTGGTATACAAATAATTTCAAAGTTTCTAACCTGGACCCCTGTGAGGATACATTTATCAACCAGAGTATAGTGTTGGTGTACAGTTCTTTGTCTTTAGCCTCATAGTCTCCAATCAAAACACTTTTCAAAAGTGTTTTGGTAGGTGATAAATGGTAGGTAGAGTCATATGGTAGGTAAATGTTCAACTTTTTAAGAAGCTACCAAATGATTTTCCAAAGTGGCTGTACCATTTTGCATTTCTACTAGCAGTATATGAAAATTCCAATTGCCCCGTGTTTTTGTCAGCACTTGGTATTGACAGATATTTTGGGCAAATTACTTAGCCTTTTTTCCTCAGTTTCCCCATCTATAAAATGGAGGTAATAGTAGTACTTCCCTCATTCAGCTGTATGAGGGTTAAATGAATCAATATGTGTAAAGCAGTCAGAATAGGTTTGTCAGATAAAATACAGGACACCCAGTTAATTTGAATTTCAGGTAAACAAATCTTTTTAGTATAAATATAGCCCATGTAATATTTGGGACATACTTATACTGTATTGTGAAAGATTTGTTTATCTGAAATCTGAATTTAACAAATAAAAATACAGAATGCTCAAGTTAAATTTGGATTTCAGATAAACAATATTCTTTAGTATAAATGTGTCCTAAGTATTACATGGGATGTGTTTATACTAAAAATTTATTTATGTGATATTTTAGAGGCCCCATTTAGGGGTTACCTCTTTTCTTCAGGCCTCAGCTTAATCTCCAGAGGATGAGAACTCTTTTACCAAACAAATTTCCAAACATCCATGAAGAAGATAGAGAAATTCAAATGTTCTTGGGTAAGCTTGGACTATATCTCTTGGTGAGGTATTTTTCTTAAGTAAAGTTTGTATTGAAGTTGAATATACATACAAAAGTGTGCACAGATCACAAGAGCACAACTAGGTCAATTTTCACAAAGTTGACACCCCCAGGGATCCAGCCATTACTCACCCCTATCCTGACTTGTAATGCAGCAGACAAGTTTGGAGCTGGCTGGCTTTTAAGCAGATTTAAGATACTGATATTTTTCCCCTGAGAATACTTGGGAATTTCCTGAGAAGTTTCCTTTCAAAGTAGCTTCCTTGGGACTTTCTACTTAAAAGTAGGTCATTATCCTTTTGAATAAAATTGGCAAAGGGAGACATGTCTGAACCAAGGAAAGGGATCTTATAAATAAGGGGTCTTCCGACATGCTGGCAGGTGCTTAATTGACTGGAAGAACCTGTAATTATATTTCCTCATAAGTCTTTTTCAAAGACCAGATAAAAACAGCAAATTCTTCCATAGCATTTACCATGTGCCAGGTGTTCAAAGCACTTTACATTTGTTAACCTCTGTAATACTGAAACAACAATCCTGTGAGACAGGTGTTATTATCTTCCCCATTTTTCAGATGAGGAAATTGAGGCACAGAGAGGTAAAGTAACTTGTTAAAGATTTAATGGCCAAATCCCAGCAGGTACAGGGCTGGGATTTGAACCCAGGCAGTTTGGCTCTGGTGTTTATGCTTTTAACAAGCACACTGTACGGCCTCACAGATCTGGTGGGGACCCCCTGTCACAGCTCTTTCCTTTAAGTTGGAAATGTAGCTCTCAATCATTTTGCTTCTCTGGAATACATCTCATATTACCTTTAACAATTATTTGGACAAGAAAATTTTGTCTGTCTTTGTGCATTAGTTTGCTAGTGCTACCATAACAAAATGCCAGACTGGGTGACTTAATACATTAACTGCCATGTGAGTTGTATTTAACTCACACTAGTTTTGAGCCCAGGGCCTCGTGAAGCATATATAAGTCACACATCTCTTTACCTTGGGAGCCACATGGTACGCAGGCAACTCACGCTGCCATGCTATAGCATACATGTTATGTGATGGGTAGCCCCCGGGCAAAACCCTACAGTTGGTTCGTGAAAATATTACTTGTTGATGTTCTTATTGTTACAATTAATATTGACAATTTAATTCTAAAAACATGGATTCAATGAACAGAAGTCAATAAATTTCATTTATTTGTTTACCTTTAAATTATACTTAAGCCTGACAAGTCAAGAAAAACACTTTACCCTTATGAACTATTGTTCAAGTTTTCACATTATTTTTTACATTACTAATTTTCAAGTTTTTATATTTTTTATTGAAAACACATAAAACAATAAAAAACAACAAATTTTTCATTAAATTAGAAAGGATCATTTTGTTTTTGAAGTTTTCATTCTATTTTTGTAATAAAACACCATGGCCCCAAGGAAAAAAATTTTTTTTCTAGTGTGGTGGTCAATGTGTTAAATGACAGAAATCTATTTCCTCACAGTTCTAGAGGCTGGAAGCCCAAACTCCAGGTGCTGGCAGGGTTGGTTTCCTCTGCGGGCCATGATAGAAGAATCTGTTCCTGGCTTGTACATGGCCATTCCCTTGCTGCCTCTTCATATGTATACATATTTCAAGACATCACGTTGTATGCAAGAAATATATACAATTTTTATCAATTAAAAAATTAATTTAAGGCTGGGACTGATGGCCCACACCTGTAATCCCAGCACTTTGAGAGGCCAAGGCAGGAGGATTGCTTGAGCAGGAGTTGGAGACCATCCTGGCCAACATAGTGAGATTCTGTCTCTACAAAAAATTTAAAAATTAGCTGGGCATGATTGTGTGCACCTATAATTCTGGTTACTTGGGAGGCTGAAGTGGGAGGATCACTTGAGCCCAAGAATTTGAGGCTACAGTGAGCTATGATGACACCATTGCACTCCAGCTTGGGTGACAGAGCAAGACCCTATCTCTATAAAACAAAATTTAAAAGAAAAAAACAAAAGCATATTTTAGCCCTGTGATCCGAAATTTCTAATTACAGGTACAACCTACAGAACCCCTACTGCATGCACAAGGAAGACTACAGCCACATTGTATTTAATGATAACAAAAAGGGAAATAGAAAACTAAGTTGTATATTAGGATGGAAATCTATACAACAGTAAGAAAATTTATCTAGACCTAGATACATATCAATATGAGCATCTCAAAAACACTGTTGATTGGAAGAAGCAAATTGCAGAATAATCTACATATTCTGAAACTAGTTGTATAAATTTACAAGTTAAAGTTCTTTTAAAAAACAAGCTAACAAAAAATCTGTACAGTAGTCCTCCTTTACCTGTAGTTTTGCTTTCTGCGGTTTCAGTTACCCGAGGTCAAATGTGGTTAGAAAATATTAAATGGAAAATTCCAGAAATCATAAGTTTTAAATTGCATGCTATTCTGAGTATTATGATGAAATCTCTTGCCATAGTGCTCTGTCCCACCCAGGGCATGAATCATCCATCCCTTTGTCCAGCATATCCACGCTGTCTACCCATAAGTCACTTAGTAGCCGTCTTGATGATCAGACACGTGTCACCTATCATGGTGCTTGTGTTCAAGTAATCCTTATTTTACCTAATAACATCCCCAAAGTACAAGATTAGTGATGCTGACATATTATAATTGTTCTATTATTACTAGTTATTATGGTTGATTTCTTACTGTGTCTAATTTATAAATTAAACTTTATCATAGGCATGTATGTATAGGAAAAACATAGTATGTGTAGGGTTTGGTACTATCTGTAGTTTCAGGCATCCACTGGGGGTCTTGAAACATTGCATCTCTGAGGATAAGGGAGGACTACTGTTTTAGCTTACTAGGGTTTCCATAACAAAATGCCACAGACTGAGTGACCTAAACAACAGAAACCAATTTTCTCACCGTTCTGGAGGCTGGAGGTTTGTTTCTCCTGAGGCCTTCCTCCTTGGCTTGCAAATAGCCACCTTCTCTCTGTGTCCGTACATGTTTGTTTGGTTTTTATCTGTGCACATGCATCCCTGACATGTCTCCCTGTGTGTACAAATTTCCTCCTCTGATAAGGACACAAGTTAGATTAGATAGGTCCTATGCTAATGGCCTCATTTTAACTTAATCGCCCCTTTAAAGACCCAATCTCCAAATGCAGTCACATTTTGAGGTACCAGGTGTTAGGACTTCAACAGAAGAATTTGGGGGTGGGGGGGTGACAACACAGTTCAGCCTTGTATTGTTGTTGAAACTGGTATTCATTGGCCCCAGTTTGATATCTAGGCTGATGACATTAAGGAGGACCCAGTCAGATACAGGTGTCAGAGGTGAAAAGCAAGTCGGTAGGACATGCCCTCAGTAAACCCAAGAGCAGCTGTCCAGACAGCAGTCGGGGTGGTGGGAGAGACGTAATTCATAATGATCTGAGCCGAGGTCCGAAAACTTACTGGGGAGGGTTGTAGCTAATGGAGCATTGATTTCTCATTGCAGGTGATAAATCTTCCTAATGGCATTTCAAACACATTGTTCTAAATTTAAATATTTTAATATTAATTTATTCTAGTGCCACCTCAAGTGGATAATGAACACCACCATCAGCTGAATTAGAAAAGAAAAATCATAGGCAAATCCTTGCAAATTCTTTACCCTGGGAGTGAATCCAGGGGAGAGTAAAATTCCATCAAAACTCACTTCTTTTTAGGTGGTAATAATGATACTCAAAATCATAATGAGTATAAATGATTGCTAAAATTTTAGCATTGTGAGGAAGGCAACAGCTTAGCTGGCCACTTCTTTGGGAGTCTGAGTTTTGGCCATGAGTATAGCATAGGAACTATAACGATTACCAAGTGTTTGCTATGCATCTGGTACTTTCCAAGTACTTTACACAGATCGTCTCATTTAATATTTCTAACAATCACACAAGCAGGTGCTCTTTATCCTCGTTTTATAGATGAGAAAATTGAGATTCCAACACTTAACACACAATTAAACTAAATGTTGTAAATAGGGTACTTCTGGTTTCAGAACCCGGGCTCTTAACCACAGCCTCTTATGACAGGAGCTTATTTGCACTATCAAGAAAATCAAGCAATGGCAGCAGAGCCTGCTTGTGTTCTCAGAGACAGTGGAAAGTAGAGCATGTGGTGTGATCCAAAGTCTGAAATTGCGGAAGGTAAGTATCCTGAAACAATGAATGGTAACTGAGTTGGGGAAGGTCAGTCAAACGCTGGAGTAGAGTTGCCCAGAGAGTTCCCTTGGTGACTGGGGGGAATGAATGCAAGCACAGGGCACCGCCACTTTGAAACCACATCAGAAACTGAAGTGACCCTCTTTAGAGCTGCAATTCGTAGCCAAGTGCCCTGAGTTGACAACCATAATGAGAATTAAGCAATTCCCTCAAGTCCAGGGATGGCATGAGAAATCCAACACAGCTGTTCAGTATTGTGCTAACACAGCCAGGAAAGTGACCAAATTTTTCAGTTCCCACTAGAATATTGAAGCTCCTGTGTCATTTATCAATCTATTGACTCTCAGCTCCAAACATACCCTTCAATATATGCTCTGATAAGCAATGAGATTTTTAAGAACCCCTTTAAAGAGAGCAATAAAATAAAAATAGTGTATTTTATTTTTTACATATATATATAATTTTAAAATGAGTGAGCTGAAAGCATTAAGCTGTTTCAGTAGGGGCACTGAGGGACACTGCAGGCGGGAGGGGTTCTTCAGCCTCTGGGGTGGTGCAGGAGGTGGTGGTGTGGGTATGAGAACTTTTGTTGGAACCTGCTCCAGCCTCAGGCCTCTGCAACCTTACAGCCTTGGCCTGGCAATAATCTTTCTGCAGCTGTCTCTAATGAGAACCAGAGGCCCCACTGTCCATGCGCCCTTAAGAGCTTCTGCTCCACTGGCCCTGGGCTCCCACCACAAGGCAGACCTCCAGGCCTGATGGGTGGCTCCCCCGCCTGCACTCTGGAGGGAGGCCTCTGACTTAACTCGGCAACTCTGCATGAGCTCCACAGCAAACTTCTCTGCCATCTGGTAGGCTGAACCACACCTCCTTCAACTAGGGGAACCCCTATCAAGTTTTCCTTCCTTGAGTATTCTCCCTCAGCCCTAGGGTACCAGGTAGAGTTTCCTTATATTTTATAGTCGTTTTTAAAAATTAAAAAAAAATTTTTTAGAGATGGGGTCTTTGCTGTGTTGCTCAAGTTGGCCTTGAACTCCCCGACTCATGGGCTTCTCCTGCCTCAGCCTCCCCAGTAGCTGGGACTATGGGTGCATACCACCGAGCCCAGCCTTATAGTCTTCTGAACTCCCCTGTTTAACAATTGGGCACAAACTGCTACGCATTCTGTAGGCCACCAACCTGCACCAAATTGTGCTATTGTGGCAGGAAATCTGGAAGAAATTGAACTTTTTGTTTTTATTTGCTTTATTTTGCCTTCTATTTTTGGCTTTGAGGGTGGTTTTAGGAACAAATTCTATTCAATCTAATCTCAATTCAGGTTATACAAGATGTTTATTATCTACTATTCTCTATGAAGGCTCAAAACCACTAGAAATCAACCAGAATGGAAAGATTTGCATACACTACTGAAAAGGAAAATTCAGGCTGTGCTCACTGAGGGTGTGGAGATGCAGTGTTAATGAACGTCCTGAAGGCAGGGCCCAGGACGGGCTAAGGGTGGAAGATGCTGCATAAGTTGATGGTATGGGTCTCAAAGAGGGCATTGGTTGAAGAATCCTGGCAGAATAATGGCCCGATGTAATACTGGGGAGTGAGACACAGCCTGGCTCACTTTCTTCATACCAGAAGAGTTTATGGAAACTCATAAACAGAAAATATAGAGGTAATTTACTATATTTGTAATTTTTGCCACGTTTTGCTGTTCTGGATAAAATGGACATTTTCCTAAGTGGGAAATTCATCAGACATCATTATTCAGGTCACATTGCCATGGTACCCAACTATAACCTGGGGCATTTTGCCAGCATAACAGGACCAAGTTTTAAAGTGACTCCTCCAAAAGTTGACACTTAAAAACTTGAAGCTACGTTCAAAATACAGCAAAGAAAGCCAATGATAGTTTCTGGGTCTGTCAGATGACCCCATCTTTATCTTTGGTCAGTTACAAAATTAGAGAAGTTTACAAAATAAATGGGGAACAGCCCCAAGATTAAAAGCTGAGGCCTGTCCTTCAGTAGAATCATAAAGTTGAATCAAGGCCTGCACCTGTGCTGTAGAGGAGAATTTACATTTATGGCACCAATTAAAGTGTACTTCAGAGCAAACGGCATGAGGTGCATCAAACAAGAGACCCCTGCATCCACAGGTGTGACGCACCCAGAGTCACTGCTGTTGGACAAACAGGGTGGGCCAAAGTCAGCTGCTGGAGGTTTTCTTTTTTTCTCTAATTTGTTGGGTTTTGTTCCATTTTTGGCTTTAAGAGTGGTTTTAGGAACAAATTCTCCTTAGTCTCTACTTAGGTTGTATAAGATGTTTATTTTTTATTATCAAGGAGAGGCTTCAGTCACTGTAAATTAGGATGTTTCCAAAAGGAAAGTCTTAGCATATCATACCCTAGCTTAAAACTTCTTTGCCTATGCATCCCCTACAGGATAAAAGTGGAAACTCCTTAGCATGACATACAATGCCCTCCACAACCTAGTCCTTTGCTTCCTTTCTATCTCCTGCCATTACAGACATGCCCTTTAAATCCTAGAAAAATCAAAGTCCTGTAGTCCTATCTCCATGCGTTTTCTGGCCTCCATGCCTTTGCTTATGGTGTACACTTGTCTGAAATGCTTTCCCTCCATCTTGGCTCTGGCCTACCCAGTGGTGTGCTGGTAAATGCTTAACAACCAGCTCTCCAGGAAGAAAAAGCTTGATTTGTAGGGTTTGCTGATTTCTGATCCTTGCTGATTTCAAACTACAAATTTGGTCATTGAATGCAGAGTTGGGAAGAAATGTACATGATTGGCTCTCACAAGCCAGTGTGAGTGGCTTCAGCCTAGCCATGACTCCACCTCTATTTTAAAATTCCACTCAGGTATCAACTTCTCCAGGAAGCCTCCCCTGATGACAACCTTCTCTGACCCCAAGACTCAGCTGGGTGCTCCCATGACATCCTGTGCATTTTTCTATCATTGTACTTTATAGTACACCAACTTGTACATTTCCATTTCACCCTCTGTTTCTTCCTCAGACTCAGCTCCATGAAGACAGGGATCACATTTTTTTCCTCTGTGATTTTGGCACCTAGCCCAATGCCTGGCACATAGTTGTTACCTGATATATGGTGCTTGAATGAATAAATGGAGCTCTCCATTTCCAAAATGTCATTTTTTCTCCTTCATCTGGATTTTATTGTCTAACGTTCTTAAAGTAAGCCTTATCCAAACAACCTATTGGAATGGCTGTTCTGGACTTGGTATAAATCAAGCTGATGTACATTTGGCTGGGTGAGTTTGGCTGGGATGGGAAATGGTTGGAGAGCTGGTTTCTCCAGGTGGTTCTTTGGGGCACAGAACCCCCAGATTTCAGTGTAGAACAACACCAATAATTACAATGCCTTCTAACCTCTGTTTTCTTGTTCTAATACCATGTCATTACATGGGCAGGTAAGGACCTTGCAGTTGACCTTGCACTTTCTTTCTAATCCTCAGGTTTACAAGGCTTAAAACTTTCCCATAGGCTTGCTACTGGTTCTCCATACTTGACCCAAGTCCTTCCAGCAACCGCCAGTTATACGCACATGGAAAGTGTGACTTACCAAGACGTGTTGGCATTAGCAAGATACAAGGGAAGAAAACTCATATTCAAAAGTAACTATTGCTTCAGTAGAATCACTGATTTTTAAGCGGGATGTTTCCCTGGGAAATTGAGGAAGACAATCTGATTTTAACAGAAATTTCCATAATCAATCCATACCATGAATCTTTTCCTTATCTTCACAAATCTTTGACTTCAGTGATTGAACTGGCAGAGTGAAAGGAGAGCAAGTATTTAAACGGATTAGAATGATTCTTAAAATATTTTTTTGCCACCTTAGGCAAGTGTGCAGACCAATTCCCAAAGACTATTTTATCCCAATTATATAAGCATGACACCATGACTCTATGGCCATTGATATCTATCCTAAGAGAGACAGCATATACAGTATTGTGATCTTCTATCTCTGAATATGTGAAAAGTAACATAGGCAAACAACATATTGGGAAAAGATACTTGCAATATATACATCTGATAAAGGACTCACATCCAGTGTATATAAAACTCAACTACAAATCATTGAGACAACTCAATAAAAAATGGGCGACAGACTTGAACAGGTTCTTTTCTAAAGAGGATAAGCATATGAAAAACGGCTCACCATCTTTACTCATCAAGGAAATGCTAAATAAAATCAGAATGAAATACCGCTTCATGTACACCAGAATGTCTAAAATTAGAAAAGCTGACAATATAAAGTGTTGACAAACATATGAAGCAACTGAAATTTTCGTACATTATTTGTGAAATTGTAAATTGGTATGACACTTTGGAAGACTGGCAAAATCCACTAAAACTAAATTTGCAACAACTCTGTGACCTGACAGTTCCATTGCTACATATATACCTGTCCCAGTTATTGATTTATTGTCTCTCAACAACAAACTGACCCTTTTTGACTGCTCTGTGAAGATGAACCTAGGCCTTTTAAATATCTTTTCCTTTGCTAGCTGGTACTGAAGCTTGGTCAGTAGAGGCTGCTGATGGACATTGCAGGAGTTGTTTTGCTTCCCGGTTCCAGAGGGCTCACGCCTCAGGCTCCTGCAATGTGCTCCTCCAGCATCCAGCTCATTTAGTGCTTGTGGCTTCTCCAGTTCTCAGTTCCTATAGTGCATGGCAACCCTTTAAGTCAGTTTTGTAGCAAGTGTCTCAGGTATGACAGTGCCCTGTGAACAGCTGTCCCTGACACCCTAGACGATGAATTTTCAGCAACTTTCAGAGGACATATTTCCAGAAGTTTCCACCAATGCAGCACTATAGTGACTTCTCTGCTATTCGGTGAGCCATGGCCATGCCCTCTCCAATAAGATCTGCATCTTAGCCTTGAGGCAGGGGTTGGAGGTAGGTCTTCCTTGAGTGTTCTGTCTCATCCTTAGGGTTAGTAACTGCTTCTTGTATCTGCTTTTCTGCATTCCTTAGATGTCTCTTTACTTCCTATTAGTCAATCCCTTGTTACTCCTGTCAGAAACATACTTCATATTAAACTTTTCCTATTCAAATTATTATGTGGTTTTGCTCTTCAGATTGGACTGATACAATACCCAAGAAAAAATACATATATGTCCACCAAAAGACAAGCTCGTAGAAGCTTCGTAATCGTCCCAAACTGGAAACTACTCAAATGTTCATCAACAGCAGAATGGATAAATTGTTGTATATTCATACAATGGAATACTCAGCAGTGAAAAGGAGGGAGCTACCTGTGGATGAATCTCATAGACAGTTTTGGGTGAAAGAAGTCAGAATAGTGGTTATATCTAGGGGCAGGGATGTATATTGACAAGGGACACAAGGGATCTCTTGGGGATATTTAACATTACATTTTCATCAAAGCTTGTTACATAGGCATATAATTATGTAAAAAGTCATCAATTTTTGTACTTTGTTATACTCTAATTTAAAAAAAGAAAAAAGTAAAGGTCATAGGAAAGAGCTAAGGGTGCAGAGCTGTGTAGACAATACCCCCCCTAACTTGCTCCCTTGGCCCCTTCCATCTCAACAACGTGAACATGGTATTTTACAACCTCCCTCTGAGGCCTCTGCAGTGTTCAGGGTTTGAAGCTGAGGGAGGTGATGAGAAACCTAGCGATTTTCTCATGTACACAGCCAGTTAGTGTTGGAAATGGAAACACTTCAGCCTTCTATTCCCAGCCAGCGCACTTTCTGCACATCATGTGGCCTTTCAGAAGGCTTCTTTCTAAAGATGTTTGAGACGGGTAATGGGTTGTTTTATAGAATATGGCAGAGAGTTTCATACAAGTAAAGCCAGCAGAGAATGATTTTGAAATAAAATCCTGTCACAGTTGGTTGGCAGTGACACGAAATTTTTTTTTACATAATGTCTTCCTGACTGTGGTGATAAAGACTGCAGGGGAGTTGGTGAAAAGGGAACTTGTGCCAATTTGGTGGCTGTATATGAAATCATTTCACTTCAAAACAGAGCAGAAGTAAGAGAAATCAAAATAGCTTATCCCCTGCTCCCTGCCTTCCTACTCTTCTTGGGCAGGAATCAAAGGTGGGAAAGCTCAGCAGTAAAGCAATCTCCAAGGACTGGTGCTGGAATGAGCAACTGCCTTGAAGATAGATAAATAATTCTCACCTCGAGAATCCTGGCTGTGCTTCCTGAACATGTGAGAAAAAGGACTCCCTATGCATGCACTCAGAAACAAAGACAAGATTTTTGTGAGCTTGGGGTAAGATTCTCAGCCCTGGGCACCCCTGCAAGGAATCACTTAGTTCCTGGTTACTGTGCGTTTTTTACAGCGAGACTGAAGGAGTTGGCTCAGGATCCAGTATAGAGTCTATCAATCTATTGATTTGGGGAGAGGGGGAGAGTAAGCATCGTTTATCCTCTCTCTGGACTCATGTAATCCTTTAACTGTACTTTTTTTGGTTGATGTTTGTTTCAGTTAATTTATTGCCTTGCAGTTCCAAACCCACTACCCCCACACCCCCTTTATTTTTTTTCCTTTTATTTCAGAATATTATGGGGGTTAGAGCCTCCTTCATGTTTTTGTCTGGCTTCGTGGTCCTGGAGCTGCCGGACTCCGCAACTTAACATCTCTCCTTCGACAGCGGGGTCCGTGCTGGGCTCTGCCAACAGAAGGCGCTGCGGGGAGACTGCAAAGCGGAAAAGGAAGGAAGGGGCGCTTTTTCTTTCCCCGTGCTGCTTCCCACCCAGTCGTGAGCAAGTCGAGGTGCAGGGGGTCCCAGCAGCGCTCATCTCAGTGGTGATGGTGACGGCGACGGCTCTGAGCACCCGATGAGCGCCCTCCGGCAGCTTGTTTCTTCTCGGAGCCACACCCTCTCCGCAGGGGTCTGCATCGCAGCCTTGCTGGACCCTCCTCTAAATCTTAAGTTCTTTCCTTCCTCGCTTTTCCTTCAGCGCTTTTCCTTCAGCCTTGAGAGTGGTAGCTGCTTTCTGCAGTTTCTAACTCTGTTACACCTTCCAGTGCTCTTATGCCTTTTAGTAAGTAATCATCCTTCGCCTAGTTAGCAATTCTTTTTGCTAGATTTCCCCTGCCCCCGTTACTAACGGGGCTTGTCTCTTCATGGGTCCCTACCAGGTACAACACTTGATGCATCTGACGGGTGCTGTGGTTGCTTGTTTATGTGTCCCACAACCCCTCATGGATCCTCTGTGCTCTTGGCTCCCAGGGAAGCAGCTCAGGGGTATGCTAGATTGGAAATATTTCAGGGAATTAATTTCCAGATCCCAGACTTCCCACATGTGCTCTTTCCTAATAAGATCAGCCTAGGAACATGCCTGCAGGGAGATATGAGAAAGCTTTTCCTTTCCCAGCTTGCCTTCTATGTTCAAAAAGAAAGGCATACCTCTCCTGATCTTATGCTGCATTGTCTAAGGTTGTCATATGTTTATGTTCTGATTGTTTTCATAATTTTAATAACTCAATCCAGAAGAAAAATTTTAACATCTTAAGCCTTAATATTACAGGAAATTTTAAAAACCTTATATTAGTGCTATATAGAAGTATGAGAACATGACTAATAAGTTTTTAAGCATGAAATACTTAAAATGGGGTAATATTGGGGAAATGGAATTATGAGTTCAAGGAAAAAAGTTCTTACAATTAAAAGGTTAATGTATTTTCAGATTTTGGCTGATAAATATGAAATTGCTATTTACATTCCTCTGGACAATGGAAATACATAATTGGTATCTATATTTCTTTGGCGATATATAAAAGCACACATTAACCACTTCTATTGTAAATTGTCAGTGTTGACTACGGGCCAGAATTATATTCTTCACAACTATTTAAACACAGGAAGAGAGATTTTAAATCTCATCTTTGAAAAGGTCAAGGGGATATGGAGTTTTGTAAAATTGTTTTAGGAGACATGTGAGTAAACAAAGTTGCCTCACTTATAATAAATCATGACTGAATGAAGACTGATGGGTGAATTAATAAGCGAATCAACACTGGAAGCAAGAAAACCCTTCTAGGATAAATGAAAGCAACAGCCTCTGTTTCCCTGCTTGCGTTCAGTTTCTCAGCTCCTCCTCTTGGGGAAATATGCCTGTGGAAGGTGGCAGACACCAGCATGTCCTTGATGTCCAGGCCGGGGTCAGGAGCCAGGTCAGCCCAAGCCTCTCCTTTGTTTTTATTTCAGAATGGCCTATGGCTGAATGAATGGCTTATAATGCATTTCCTTCAAGCCTGTGTCTTGTCTTCATTTTGTCATCTGTAAAATGGATATAGAAATTCAAAGTCAGTGACAACTGGAATATTTATTTTACCTTTTGGAGGGAAACAACTGTGGTATAGAACAACACTAGGTCTGGATCCTGAAAGCCTGAGTTGATGAATGAATTTTGCTGGTTGCATGATGTTCATCCAATGCCTTTGTGTCTCTCCACATTTCTTGTCTGTAAAAAAGGGGATGGTGATAACCGTGAGCATTAGATGAGATCATGCATGTAAATGTCCTTTGCACATGGCAGGCCCTCAGTAAATGTTTGCTGAAGTACCAGTTGCCAATGTGCCTTGGATATATCCATCTCCCCCTGCCCTAAGGGCCACTGGTTACTGTACCACAAACTAGTTGGCTTCTCTGACTGCAAACCACCACAGGTCTTGATCACATAAAGGACCTTACTAAACATGCTTCCATCCTAAAGAAAGGATGTGGAACATTTGATTGATGCACATGGATGAGTTCTCACTTCACTTCCACAAATGTGGTTTTATGTAAACTCTACACTACAAATAAAATGTTTGTGGACATTTCATCTTTGGGATCTACTGAAGCAGTCATTGTCAAGTATTTGTTGTCAATAAAACCATTATGTATTATATAAAATATAAAACACAGGCAACATAGCTTCATGCCAAAGTGGTTACTGAACCTGCTCTCTTGTAAGAGTAGAGTACTGCCTGATCTTCCCACTGACTGAGTTATAAGCTAACCAATACACACGCTCCCACGAAGTGATTTCTTTACACCAGTCAATGACAGGCCTTTGTCATCAAACTGTGGTGGAAGTTGGCCTGGAATTTTATAAGCAATGGCAATCAATTGAAGTGAAATGCTTGTGTAAAGTGACTAATAATATTATAAGGCTTTTGCCCATTACTGAGACATCAATGAATAGAAGAGAAAGTGACTCTGGTTACACTTTCAGAAGCTATGCTAAATTAGAGCTGCTTCTACACTAAGACCACCAGATTTCTTTAAAATCAAGATTGCTCACTGAGCTCTTCACACATTTACCCTAAAACGAGAGATGAATTTTAAAATGAATCTTTTGATACTCTCTGAAGAGTAAACCCTCAAGCTATATTCCTATAAAGATTAAGAATCTCATTCCAGACCCCAATTAAACTAAAGGAAACAATGATTGTAAAAAGACTGCAAAGGAAAATCAAGTTTCTATAATGTGCCGGACGCTGGCTGAGTGTTTTCCCAGATACTGTCTCACTGCAGGTCACAGCCCCACTGTGGGGCGGGCAGCATTCCTTCCCCTTTACAGATGAGAACACGGAGGTTCGGGAGGTTCAACCTGGGGTCAGGACTTGAGTCCTTGTCTATCTGAAACAAAGCCCACATTCTTTCCTTGTCACCATATTAGTTTTAACCCTGGCTCCAAAAGGGGGATGCTCACAAAAATAGGGGTTGTGGAGGTGACACGACCATTTACATTCCAGTGGAAGGATGCAGAGCAGTGGTTCTCGATCGTGGGTGCACATTGGAACCAACGCTGTTCCAGGGTTTGCACTCCTTGCTTGTAAAGAAATCTCTCAGGGCAGTGTTTGTCAACCTATGTGGGCTTTGGAACCATCTTGAAGTTTGTTAAAATAGGTTGTCAGATCCTGTCCCCAACGTTTCTGATTCTGTACATCTGGAGTTAGCCTAAGAATCTGCATTTCAGACAAATTTCCTGGCGCTGCTGTTGCTGCCAGTTGGGGAGCTCACTTTATGGACCGCTGTCATGGGACATTGTTTCTCAAAGTGCAGTCCTGCCCCACAGTGTCCAGGTTGGAATTACTTATGGACTCAGATACAGGTTCCTGGCCCATGTCTATAGGATCAGATCTCAAGGGGTGGGAGCAGGGAACAAGTGTTCTACGCAGTTCTTCTGCTTGCTGAAGCATGAGAACTGTTGTCCAATGGGTCTTTAAGTTCCCTCGTCTCATACAGGGCCTGGCTTTTAAATACTGTCTCATTTTGAATGACAACTGCACAGCAGAACTTCATTTACAATTGACCATTAACTGTTGTTGTGACTTGCATCTGGTTATTTAAAATGCCCATAAGGGATCTCTTAGCCCATGCTTCATAAATAAAGCAAAGCAAAGAGGAGGAAATATTTATTCATTGATTTTTTTTTTTTTAACTCTCTAGTTGTCAAGTTGCTGACTCACCAGGGGCAAAGAGGCCTGACTGATTAGCGGTTGTTTCATGCTTCCCCAAACAAGTGAAATCAGAGGAGAAGAGCATTCTATAAGAGAGCTTATTCCCCTTACTCTTCGCCTCCTCTTTTTACCCCCAGCTATTCAGTTGCATCAATCCTTGTGAAAATAAAGCTCAGACTCTGAGTTTGAAGGGGTTTGGCGGCTTGGTGTCCTGTCCACGCAGCTGGGAAGCTACGTCCCCACTTCCTCAGAGCTGGAAAAGGTTGAGGGGAAGTGACATTCAAAGGCTGAAGGCGGGAAGCCAGGCCCAGGCTCGGATGTGCCCTGAAGAGCTGCAGGTGCTTCCCGCCGGCCCCCGCCCCTCAGCTGTGGGCTCCCAAGTGAAGCCAGCTGCCGAGAAGAGTATTTATAGCTGCCTTTGCTGGCCGGGTCCCACCTGGTTCTCACAAGGCAGCCTGCAGATCCCAGACTGGCTGAGGTGGGGATGGCCCAGCTGTCCTTCCTGAAGAGCTGCAGATATTAGTCCCCCTGATCTGAACTTAAAAGACAATGGAGTTTCAAATGAGGAAGAAATGAAGGTCACATGAAAAGATTTTCCATTGTTCTTCCATGGTTCCAAGTCTGCTGTTTGCCCAAGAGAACTCCACCACAGGAGGATCTGTGCTGCCATCTGCAGAACTGACTGGTGATCACTCTGCTGGTAATGAACGTGGAAAAATCTAGCCAGCCCTGCCCAGAGGCCCCCAAACTGAAACCAGCTTCGCTGTCCAAATTCTTAAGGCAAACCTGTCAGCAGAAATAACGGCCCTTTTTTCTTTCTCATCCTGTCATTTGGGCCTTTGGGTCACAGAAGATGGCTGATCTAACAGCTCTCTGTGGCTCCCTTTTGCCATGTGGACAGCCCCAGTGCTCACTCAGGTAACAGGAAATGCACGCTTTGTGGGGGTGTCCAATATTGGTTTAGGGGAGGGGCCCCAGTGTCCCCACCCTCACAAAAAAAAGTATTGTATAACCCATGAAGTACCTTGTCAGAAGTTAAAGGGGTATACTCTGCACAGAGCACAGCTCATCAGCTAAAAGTTTCTAGGTGAAATCGTTAAGTCTCCAGGGGAAAACCAACAAAACAGCAAGTGTTCCGGAAAGGGTTTCACTTCCTAACTGGCAGCGAGCCTGAGATCAAAACCTGTTACTCAGAGTCACAGATGAAATTCCTGTAAGAGGCACAATCCATCCTATTGTTCTGTCTGAGGCCCTATTTCTCCCAGGGTTGCCATGAATGGCCAAAGCAGAGGCTCCTCCACGGCTGATGAGACATTTTCTCGATGGCTGCGACTAGTGTGTCTACAAAAAGTCCATGGTCCCTGGAATCCTCCTGATGGGTGTAATTGCAGAAAACCCTTTCCTGAAAGCAGAAGGGCATTTATATTTTGTTTTTCCTTTTTTTAATGGGGAAGTAGGCAAAAGTAGAAGGATACATGGTTAGAGGTGATGGAAGTCAGTGTAATGGCTAGAGCTAGGCAAACAAGAATAATCACCAACCCTCGTCATGCGCTTTCGAGTTGCCTTGCACAGTGCTATCTGCTTTCCCTGTGGTATCTCATTTGATCCTCAGGGTAGCCCAATGAGCGACGTGCAGCTACTTGCCCTCCTTTATGGCAGAGGAAACTGAGGTCTAGAGAAGTTGAGGGACTTGTTCTTTGTCATAGGATGAGGATGGCAGAACTGGGATTCAAACCCAGTGTCTCCCCAAGGGTCCTATCCTTTGACCAAAGCCCCAAGCATGACTCTGCTGTGGCAGAGATAGGCCCACTGGCGCCACAGCTGGTCTTCTCCAAGAGCTCGTCAGGCTGTGGTGGTCTCTGGCTTCCTTGTATCATCCAGATGTGGGGAAACCAGGGGAGTGGGCTTCAGCACCCCCCAAGAGTCAGTTTACAGGGACAGCTTCTCAGGCTGGCTCTAGACTCTGCCGAGGCCTCTCTTATCCCACTTTCATAGACTTCAACACAACCTTCAGCCGGACCTCAGCTTTTTCTCTGGCCTGCAGTATAACTGGGTGACTTTCGTGGCACTTTATGTAAATCAAATTTCTGGTGGCTCCAGCCAAGTGGAAGTGTTTTGCCTGGCTCTTAGGTGTGGTGGTGGTGGGGAGCTGAAGGCAGAAAAGGTACCTGGCAAATGCCAACCCATGGGAGCTGCCATGGGAATTAGCAATGCTGTGCTGTTATCTTGTCATAGATGTGCTGTTGCCCTTCTCCGGGGATTGCTGGTGGCAGGAACTGAATATGTGCAGTGTGGAAGGGGCACAGCCGTGGCAGAAGTTATGTTGCTTAGAATTGAAGATCCTTATAGTCTGGTGGGATGATCGCTTTGTATATTTTTTGGTTAGGTAGGATATATTGCTTTAAGTTTCAGCCACATTCAGAGAGAGCTTTTCCTCCCTGGACTCCTCATGGTCTTTCATTTTCTAAGTTGTCTAGACAGGATTTTCATTTATGTCTTCCTTATTTACTGTCGTATCCCCAGGATGCAGCACAGTTCCTGGCATACAGTGGGTACTTAATTAATACTTATTGAGGTGATTGAGTAAGTGAATGCCTAATTGAATAATTGAATCAATCAACCGCTAATCTTAAATCCTTGATTCCAGAACATATCGGAGAAAATGACACTAGAATTTTCTCTGGGTCTTTAAAAAGCAACGTCACTTTCCAAGTTGTGGGAAGCATGTCAGTTTGGGTTCTGCGAAAAGCAGATGCTGGAATAGAATTGAAAAGTGTGGGTTTGTTGGGAGAAACACCTATGAAAGATAAAGAGGGAAGACGGGATCAGGAAGGGAAGACCACCATGCAGATCTGACGCTGCTGAAAGAAAGGCAGGCGTGAGCAGGCTGGGAAGAAGGGGCCTCAGGCCGCAAAGCACATTGGTTTCCCCCAGGGGGTCCGAAGCCATGGAGCCATGAGCAGGTCTGGCTGCTAGGGAAGCAGGGAGGGGTGAGCTGGGTGTAACAATGCTTGTCACTTTTCTTCTGCAAGCGATGTCTTCTCATCCCGTGTTCCTCCCATGGGAGTGGGGGGCAACTGTGTCTGCATCACCCCTATACCTTATTTCTTCCCAGGAACAGCTGAGTCCTCCTCCTTGTCCTGGAGGCAACCCACAACACCCGGCCCCTCTCTCGGCCTGGACTCCCTTTCTCTTTCCAAATGTCTCAAACTCAACACATCCAACCTCACTGGAGTGTATTCCCCCTCACAATTTTCTTTCCTAAGATTCCAGGTCTGTCAAACCTGCATGGTCACATCCCGCAGATGAGAATCTAGCTTTCCTCCTCACCTCCCCCTCTGTTCCCCTGCTGATGGCTCCCACTCCCCCACCTCCAACCACAACATTTGGGAAAGGGCCCTTCAAGACTTGACTCCTGTCCTTCAGGCCTGATGGAACTGGCATATAACATCCCTGTTTTAGCCCAAGAGAGTGTCCAGTAGTTAGTGTCTGAGTAAACAGCCTAAATGAGGAGGCCTCTGTTGTTGGTAGAGAGAGAACACGTTTGTTTTCTTGACTCTGTGTCTGGCAGTTGGTGTGCTGTGTAAATAATTGTGTTTACTTAAGGTATGTCACTTTCCCTTGGAAAGTGTTGGTTCCCACTCAGAACCTTTCAGTCCTGGGGTGTGAATATGAAGCTGTGTGGTAGGCACTTAGCCATCATAGTTGCAATGAACACATTGCCCTCTTCCTGTCCATTCATTTATTCATTTGGTTTTGGTTTTTATTCATCCCGGAAACATTTACTGTGCACATTTACCCAGAGAGAGCCACACAGAGAGTGGTTAGGAGCACAGACTCTGTAGTCAGACTGCCTGGGCTCAAGTCCCAACTTGGGCATGGTCTGGGATGTAGGACCATAGTTGAATTACTTAACCTCTTCTGTACCTATGTTTTCTTATCTGTAAATGGGGGTAATTAGAATGTCCATCTCAGAGGTTAATGAGGGTTAAAATATTTAAACAGTATCTGGCACATGGTAAGGACAAAAAAACAAAAAAGCAGAGTCAGTAATCTCAAATCCTTACTCTCAAGGAATTTCCAATCAGGAGAGAAAAAATGATGCATGAATAATCATGACACCGGCTGATGTGAGGTATGGCTAGAGGAAACCCAAAACTTATACAACTTGGGACATTCTTGAGATAGGAAGAGGGTACTAAAATAATGAAAACTACATAGTTTTTGAAATTATGTATTGACTAACAAATTCATTTCAGCATAGTGGTAAAACTATAAATAGTTCTATTAAAAATGAATATGAAAGCAAAATTCTTTTTAAAAACAGAAAATAACATTGTTCATGTACATAGAGCAAAATTTTTAAACAATTTTAAATTGATTAAGAAAATATAAGCAGAATAATTATTGGTATACAGTCACACACTATAATCAGTTCCCTAGTCATATTTGACTCTAATGCAGTAAGTCATTGGCATTTTTTAAGAATATTTATTTCAATGTCTTTTTGTTTTTTATTTTTTAAATAAAATTTCCTGTCATATCATTTATAGTTGCATTTCATGATTAATAAACTTGAAATGAACCTTTCTCTGAACTGAGAAAATTCTCTACAGGTGCCGAATTATTTAGTAAGCTCAGAGATAATGCAGCTAAATGGGAGCTATTCTCAATTTTAATGTTTTTATATTGAATTGTGTTAATATTTCAGCCCAAATAACTTTACAAGGTATGTGTCTTGCCGCTATTCATCTTTATTCAACAAATATTTTTACAAGGCACAGCTTGTCAAATAATTTCTCTCTATTTATGATGATCCTTTTGAATGTTTTGCCAAAGTTAAATGTTGTAAAATTGCAGGCCTTTTTAATTATAGGAACTTCATCAAAAGATCCTCCCCACAAGTCAAGGTAGTCTATACCCCTGAGCTCCCACAGTTTAATTTGTTCATTTCTTCCCTTGCTTTGGTAGAGACAATTTCAATGTGTCCCCCTGTGTCAGCTTGTTTTAGATAATTATAATTCATAAAAAGCTTCAAAACCTGAAAATGTTTTGTACTCCATTTATTGAATAATTTATTAAAATAGTCCAACTAATTTTCATCAAAATGCAACCAACATTCAAGGAATTATTCCAAAAGAATTCAATAGTACCCTAGGACATGTAGATTGATTTACAAAGTAGTTATTCAAAGGCTCGAACATTTCTAAAATCAAATTGCTAATGAATAACAGAGAAAGAAAACGTGTACTACCAAGCTGAGGTTTTTGTTGTTGATGCATGGGGGTTTTTGTTTTATTGGTGGTATTTTTTTTAACTGGAGGAGGGGACAGTTGGATACTTAATATAAGCTCTGTCACAAGAATTTTGTACTTTAGTTACCTTGTTTATATATAGAAATACTTGACATTTTTGATGATGACAGTTTCTATTTCCTTCCATGGAATATCACAGTGGTTTGGACACAAATATGAATTTATGTGCTCCACAACCATTTCCAAGTACATTTTGGTCTGTAGCTTTCTTAATTTAGTAAGAACATTATTTTCCCATGAATGTGTGTTCCCCCCAAAGTTTGTATTCCTATTATTACTGCAAAAAGACATCTTCATTGTTGAACTTTTGAACGGAATTTATAACAGCATTCCCAACAATGCCAGATGTTTTACCTGAGAATAAACTTCCAAAGGTTTTGTTTTGATTTCATGAATTTTATGAAAAAAATCAAACCATCACTGGAATTAACCGATTTTCTATTTGAGGTATCTGAAGAGTCTAATATAAAAAGGGCTTCATGCAACTGTTTGGCAGCTGTTCCTTTGCTAAGGTAGCCAGCACGTGTACAGCTATCAGTTGTTCCCTTTTTTAATGTATAGATTCGGAATAAAAACAGGCAAAATTAATTTAGAAGAATTGTTTGATCTAAATAAAAAGTCATACTTCACAGGGTGATATGTGAACACACCTTCTGCAGCTGCACTTGTGAAATTGTTTGAGGGAACAGCCTTCTTAAAACACTTCTAATGTTTGAAGTAGAGGTTAGTACTTCTTCAGTAGATTTGTGTCTGGTTTTCATGTGGTCAATGATGTCACCAGGACCTCCAATGGTAGATAGTAAATGTCATCAAACATTTTGTACAAGTTATATATTTTTCTTGATACCTGGAAATTCAGTACTTAGTTTTTCATTTAACATACACTTTTTTTGATCTTATTCAATTGGGGCTGAAAACATTTATTGCCAAATTTTAAAAAGTATTGCCAAATAGTAAAATAAATAATTGAAATTTTATCCCATATTATAAATGAAAAACCTCTACAGCAAGAGTATTCAGATTACTCATTCTACACTTTATTGCAGGCTTCTCAGTCTCTAATACCCATATACTTTACAAAGATACCAAATGTATAATTTCCTTTATTTTCCATACTACACTGACTAGAGGCCTGGTAGCTTTGTGCATCTTTCAGGTCACTGCACTGGCCAAGGCACACTAGCTGGCACACCAAATTTCTGGCAGGAGCAGCAGTGTGGAATCCATCTTCCACCACCTTCCAAGATCAGAGGAGTTATACATACTTCATTTTATCAGCAGGAAGTCCTTGAAAGGAAGATGTTAGTTATCACATATTCCAAATTTCATCTAGACAAGCTTAGTAAAAGAGACAAGTTACTGCTGATCATCTTTCAGATTTAAGCATGCAATAAAATGGGAAACTTGTTTACTGCTCATGCATCTTACATATTTGCACACCAGACCATGGTAGAGCTGGAAGTACAAAGTGGACATCTACCAAACTTATTCCAACTTATTTTAACGCAATCATCACTAACAGTATTTTATAGAAGAATAAAACCTCTGGGACAAGTGCTAAAAACTGCATGGGATCCCACACATAAACTGGAAGTATTTCAGGAGAAGCAGGGTGTATGATTTTGCTGGCTATGACAGAGGTCAGCGTGCTGTTCCTTGGGAGGGGAACCTGAAAGCAGGGGAGATTTCTTAAGACAGGAAACACCTGAGAAGAACCCTAAAAGATGGGTTGAAAATTGTCAGGTGAAATAAAAGTTTCTGCATGGGAAAAGAAACAAAATTAAAAAGTAACCTATGGAGTGGGAGAAATTATTTGTAAGTCATATGTCTGATAAAGGGTTAATCTTATGTTAAGTGTTTTATCACACAAAAAATAATACGCAAAGAGGGTGAGAGAAAACTTTCGGAGGTGGTAGATGTGTTTATGGTGTAGATTATGGTGAAGGTTTCACTGGTGTGTACTTATCTCCAAACTCACCAAGCTGTCTACATTAAACATGCACAGCTTTTTGTGCGTCAATACCTCAATAAGGTAGTTTTTAAGTATAAAAAGCAGTGAAAAAAATTTTGATTGCTCTATGTAAGCCTTTTATTTATCTAATTCTCACAGAAACCCTGTGGGTGGATAATATTATTAATCTCATTTTACATAGCAGGAAACCAAGGCTTTTAGAGGCTAAGAAAATTGCCTAAGGTCACCCACGCAGGAATTGGTGAGGCTAGGATTCAAATACAGGTCTGTGACTCTAGAGGCTGGGCGGCTGGGTAGGTCCACTAGTCTGTGTCCTGCCTATGCAGTGGCTCAGCGTGAGAGATGGCAGGCACATTGGGAAAGTGCAAGTCATTCTGGCAAAAGCAGGATCTAGTAAAGGATGCTGCTGAAGTTAGGTGGAGGCCAGGTTGTGAAGGGCTTGGGATGCCAGGCTAACCTGAATCGAGTCTTGAGGTTTGCAGAGAGCCTCTATCACACCTGCTGTTCTCAGGAAGCCCTCCTGGGTGACAGCAGCCTGCACTTCCCTCTCTCCCTGCCTCTGAACCCACGGTGCATATTGTTTACAAGTGAGCTTTAGATGTGGCTAAATAAATACAATTTAGTGCTTTATGGGATACTGTCTTGTGTAAGTTTCTCATTGTTCTACATGTGTGCATTTGGTCTCTCAAGCAAAATTTTAAGCTTCTTTAAGTCAGAGACTGATGTTACAGTAGATTTCTTAATAACCACCCTCTTGGTGCTGAGCATACAGGAAATGTTCAGAAAAACATTTGTTGATGGAAGGAGGGTTGTCAATAAATGACTTTTGGATTGGATTCAATTTTTTTTTACTTATCTCAAATGTTTAAAAATTGGACTTGCCTTTGAACTTGCTTTAATTTTCCTTTTTGACACTTATCAGCTTTGTGCTATCCCTCCAGCTTTGCTCTGTGGTTGGTTTGGGCCTGGTGCTTGCATTTTAGCTGCTTGCATGATGGTTGCACTTCCCACCTCCTTTCCTGCTGTATCTGAGTAACAGCCTCATTTTCTTTCAGACAGTCAAGGCTGAGTGAGTCCAGGTGTGCAGGCAGGTGACTCTTTTTTCAATACCTCATTGGCCATTCCCATTGGTGTGTTACTTGATTTTAATCTCAATTGATTAACCTTCACTGGTTTGGGTAAATCTGGCCAGATCTACATGGGACTAGAACTCTGGAACTATGTTGTGTCACATGGTAACCACTAGCCACATGTGGCTATTTAAACTTATATGAATTAAAATTAAATAAATTTAAAATTCAGTTCCTCAATCACACTAGTCATATTTCAAGTGCTCAATAGCCACATGTGGCTAGTAGCTACCCTATTGGACAGCACAAATTTAGAACCTTTCTACCATTGCAGAAAGTTCTATTGGACACAGCAAATGATTGGTTTGGGGTGAGGGTATTGAATAAATTAACAAATTCTAGGGCCAAACTGAGCCATATAAAATGAAGTTTTGATAAATGACTCATTTTGGCTTATTGATTATTCAGTGTAATTAGCAGAATTCCCAAAGATTAAATTACTCTGTAGAACTTATTATATAATCATTTGTTTAAGTATCTGTGACTGCTAACAAATCAGTGAACTTTTCCAAGATAGAGAACATGTTTTATCTTTCTGTCTTCCAGGCTTGGAGTTGTGTCTGACATGGAAAGTGTTCAAAAGATGTTTAGAGGATAAATACATAAATGCTTAGAAACCTCATTTAATTTTTTAATTGTAAACTATAGCTATTAATCTCACAAATGATATTCTGAGACTACCTTTTTTTTTTAACCTATTCTTACTATTCTTAATGCTATACTTTCTGAGAATATGAAAGAAAGAGAAAGTTCAAGAATAACATACAAATTCATCTGCATGAAAATATGAGAAATACGTGGTGGGAACATAGAAGGAAAAGCCTCCTAGGGGGCGCATGTGTGTGATCAGCAGAGGCATTACTTTGGGAGGCAATGTGACCCTCCTTTGGCTTTCTTGTGGAGTGGGCAGAAGCTGGCATGGGGCATTATGACTTTTGATGGCCACCGGTATCCTGTCCCTCAGCCTAAAGAAGACAGTACAGACATGGAAAGCCAGCCTCCTGTCCCTTTCCTTTCCCCAGAGGGGCCCTCTGCCAGAGCCCTGGGATGCTTATCTGGGCTCTGCAGATCTCTGGAATGAGGTCATCCAGGAAGTTGAATCCCTTTGATACAATTATCTCTGCATCCTTGGCCTTTTGTTCTCATGGAGAATGACCGGTGACCCCAGTGCTTCTTATAGTGGTTAGAACAGCTGTTGTGAGGTGGGTGCCAGATGCGGGCCCCTGGGTGAGTGAACACATCCCTCCCAGCTGTCAGGATGGGTCCAGTGGATGCAGGTGGGCTCTCCTTGCCCTGCATGACCCTGTCACAAAGCTGCAAAGGACTGGAGAGGAGAAAGGAGAACTTGAGCAGTGCTGGGTGATCTGACACACACTGGTATATGTGCACGCACATGCATCATGACAAAGCCCAGCAGTTTTTCCTCTTCAATTCATCTTAGTTGACAAGTAGTCATACCAGTTCCAAGGGCTCATTCTTTCCCAAAGGGGCAGGGGTAAGTTTTTGGAATGAGATTTCTTCACAGTCCTGAGTCCATCTCTTCACATCTTTCCACGTATTCTTCCTAATTGTACGTGTGCACCTTGCACTCTCTTGTACCCAGCAGGAGTTCTGTGTAGCAGGCCCAGATACCCACAATTTGTGCCCCCTTTCCTAGACAAAGCTCCTCTCCCCAAAATTGGTTTGGCCTAACCTGTCCTTGTGCTTTTGTGAGCAAAAAAATCATCACTCCCTGGGGTTACAATGAGTCATTATGTGGAGGGGGAGGAGCGCTGGGTGTAGGAGGGGAACTCCTGTGGCCATTGGGGGAGTCTGGTCAAAGGACCAGGACACTCGTGGAGCTTGCTTTTTTTTTTTTTTTGCAGAATAGCTCATTTAGGTTCTGTTCCATTCTGAGATTCTCTGTCTACTCATTCTTTCCCCTTCTGTTGTTCTCTTTCATTTTCCAGTTGATTATTGAAATGCACTATGAGCAGTCAGGCAGCACTTGCTGGCAGGGCTGAAGGGCTTAGCATTTTTCTACCTGAGATTGAGCTCATGAAGCAACTGGAAGTCCTTTGCTCTCGGGGGATGACAAGAGCATATCTCTAGAAAGAGACAAGACTCCTATTGTGCATGTTTTACGATTGCTCACATATGTAATCCATAGCACAATAACAAGCTAGAAGAGTAAACTGTTAGAAACCAATGAAGGGAAGGCTTCCTGCTTCCCATGGGTGAGAGGGGGAGGGGGCAGGAATCATGGGTAACCGTGGATATTTGCAGGTTTTGTCTGCCTTGTGTCTCCTCTCCTTTTCTCTTGGTGCTATTTTCCCAGTTTTCATTTAGGTATTGTACTAGTCAAGGTCCAGGAAGGAAACAGATGGCACAATCACGGACTTTAATGAAGGGGCTAGTTACAGAGGTGTGGGTGGATTGAGGGCTGGCTTAGTCCATTCAGGCTGCTATAACAAAATACCATAAACTGAGTGGCTTATAAACAGCAGAAATTTATTTCTTACAGTTCTAGAGGCTAGAAAGTCCAAGATCAAGTTGCCAGCAGGTTTGGTGCTGGTGGGGGCCACTCCTCACAGGCAGCCATCTTCTCACTGTACCCTCACGTGGCAGAAGGGGTGGGGTCTCTCTTGGGTCTCTTTGACAAGGGCATTAATCCCATTCAGGAGGCTTCTACCCTCCTGAGCTAATTCCCTCCCAAAGTCTCCATTTCCCAATACCATCACTTCGGGGGTGAGGATGTCAGTATATGAATTTGGGAGGGACACAAACATTCACACAATAGCAAGGACCAGCAAGGAATGGTGGTGCAGCAAGGGACTGGCTAGAGCAGGGAGCCATTACCACTCTACGCCTGATGGGGTAAGGGAGGGAGCGATGTTACCAGAGTCCGGCAAGAGCTGGAGCTGGAAGGCCTTTGGGTGGCTGAAAAGAAGTTGTGCCTCTAGAGGAACACAGTCACTGTTAGAACCACAGCAAGGCAGGAAGTGAGCTGGGGAAAGAGTTGTCCTGGCCCAGTTCTCCTCCCGCCCTCTGATCTTCTGTTGGTGTTCCCATAAGCAAATCCAACTAGCAGCCAGAGAGCAAGGGAGCCAGACTGATACATTCTGAAGAGTTGGCCTCTTAGGGCAGAGAGTGCAGCAGAGGCATCATGCCTCTTCTACCAGCCTGTGTGCTCTGGGAGAGGAGACCCCACTCCAAAAACATAGCTGTAGATTCTGATTTGCTAATCCCCATCAACACATTCCATCCTCCTGGCTGCAGTGCTTGGTAAAGAACATATGACCCAACTCAGGCCAGTGAGTCAAGAGGAAAATTTTTCTGGAGAATTTTTGGAAAAGAAGATATCTCACTTCTTAGAGAGCTATTGGGAGAGATATCTTTTTTCCTTCCTGCTGGACGTAAATGAGGAAATGTGAAGTCAGCTGCTTCCATCCATTCTGTAAACAGGAAGGGATTCAGCTTTAGGATGAAGCAGGTACCACAGAAGAGAAGATGAAAAGAAACTGTATCTTTGGTGGTATCACTGGGTCACCTGAAGCTCACTCTACCACTGCAGTTTTCCATTGCTGCGCCAATGCTGTCTTAGTATTATTTGTGTCGGTTTGAGTTGGTGTTTCTGTTACTGCAACCAAAAGCACCTTAATAGAGCCAGCAGGATTGGGCCTAGAACCTGGGAACATTTTCCCATTCAGTGAACCCCAGAAGATGGAGAACCGTAGGATGAGACAAGCTAAGTTTGACAGGAATAATTGCAATGTCAATGATAGGGAGAATAAGAACAGGGTAAGTTCAAACACCCGAGGGGAGGTGGAAGCTGGATTCATAGAGCCAAGGGTTCCATGTCTGGTATAGACAGGATTTATAGAAAATTCTGGTCCAGAGTGAATGAGGAAGGACCAAGTGTCTGTCTGACGGGCATAGAAGGCCAGAGGCAGGTTGGACAGGCAATTTTGAATGAGGTAATCACATTGTTTAAGCAGCAGGAAACAGCTTTCTTGTTCCTTGAGAATACTTGGCTGATGAGGCAAAACTATGGTCTGTGTTCTCAGCATTACCCATCACAACTCCACGGGAAATAAGCCTTTGCCCTCAGCCCATGGTTTCAGTTAGAACCAAGCCAGCCACGGGTGGAGCAAAGAGGTTGAGGTGCTCACTTTGCTGCAAGCGCTTGAATAGTGTTGAAGTCTGTGAGTCCAACAGTAATCCAAGGTCCGACAAAACAGCTTCTTCCTTTGTTAGGGATTTTAATAATTCCTCTCCTCTATCATAAGATTAAAGATGTGTTCCTGGTAGTACTGGTGGTAATGAGGAAGAAAATGGTAATCGTACTAGTTATATATTATTGAGCACTTAATATTAATATATGTCTGGTACTAATCCAAGCAGTTTATGTGCACTAATTCATGTTTATAACATCCTATGGGAAAGTTATTTTTTTCCCCCAGTAGGCAGGTCAGGGAAGTGAGAGGTCACATGGGTTGAATTTTAAGCAATAGGAAAGGTTTTAGTCATTTGGCTCACCGTGTTATTTAAAAGACTTTGAAATATTATATATGCATAAAAGAATATAAATGTATATGTATGTATTATAAAGAATAATATAATGAATGCCCACACATCCACAACCAATTTAAGAAGGAGTTAAGAGTTTAAGAAGGAGCCTGCACTATTGAAGATGCCGGTGGAGCAGTCCCTAAATTAGTCCCTTGTGCCCTCTGCCCTTGAGGTAAACTTTGGATGAATTTTGTTTTTATCAATTATCATTGTTTTTTTCTCTGGTTTTACTGCAGATGTAGCTTCCCAACCTATGTCAGGCCTTTTAAGCCCATTAGACACACTCATAATCTTAAACAATATACTATTTAGATTAACAGTTTTTTGAACATTACATACAGTTGTCCCTCCTTGTCTGTGGTTTTGTTTTCTGCGGTTTCAGTTACTGGTGGTCAACCTCAGTCCGAAAATATTAAATGGAAAATTGCAGAAGTAAACAACTCACAAGTTTTAAATTGTGCGCCATTCTGAGTAGCGTGATAAAATCTTGCACCATTCTGCACTGTCCCACCTGGGATGTGAATCATATCTTTGCCCAGAGCATCCACACCATCTATGCCATCACCCGTGAGTCACTCAGTATTCATCTTGGTGATCAGATAAAAAAACACAGCATATATAGTGCTTGTTACTACCCAAGGTTTCAGACATCTATCAGAGGTCTTAGAATGTATCCCCCAAGGATAAGAAGGGACTACTGTAAACGGTATTCTTCTGTATGTATTCTTCTAAATACGCCACATGATGTGAGATTTGTTCATGTTGATACAAGTAGCACTAGTTTACCCATTTTTCACTGCAATGTGATATCTCTTTTTATGAGTGTCCCACACTTTATTTTTGCTCTTGTGTTTGTTGGGCATTTAGATGGAGGTTCTTGCCATTACAAACATTGTCTCTATGAACACTCCTACATTTGTGTTTTGTGCCCACAGGCAAGTGCTTTTCCAGGGTGTAAACCTATGAGAGGAATGCCTGGGTTCCAGGGTACATGCAGCCTCAGTGCCCCCAACAGTGACTATTTACCAAAGTGATTGTGTCAATTTATACTCCCACAAGCAGTATACCAGTTTCTATTACACCATAGTCTTGCTTATCCTTGATATTACCAGATAAAAAAATTGTTTTGGTCAATCTGGTAGGTTTAAAATGATATTTCTCTGATTTACTAATGAGTTTGAGCATCTCCCACATGGTCAACATTTATGATTCCTTTGTGGAGAAAGGCCTATTCTTACCTTTAATTTGAGGTAAACTACATTAAAAGATTTTCTAGTACTAAACTAACTTTGGTCATATGTATTTTATGTGTTATATGTTAGTGGATTTGGTTTGCTAGCATTTTATTTAGTATTGTTGCCTTTGTGTTCATGAATGAGATCGTTCTATAATTCTTCTCGTACGAGTCTCGTCTTATTTTGCTACATCAGCTTCATGAAGTTAGTTGGATTGTTCCATCCTTCCGCCTTCTCCCTCTTCCTCCCTCTCATCTCTGGCTCCCTCTTCCTGTCTTTCTCCTTCTCTGTCTTCTCTTAAGAGCTTGTATGACCCCCAAATATTTGTTAGAACTTACAAGTGCTTTCTTTGTGTGAAGGCAAAACCCACAACCACTGACTGAATTTATTTTAAGCTTACAAGAATAGTCAGGTTTTTTATTCTTAAATCAGTTTTGGGAAGTTATTCTTTTGGGGAACTTGTCTATTTCATCAAAACTTATTGGCATAAGATTTGTACTAGCCAATGGGGTGTGCACTGTCCCCCATACCCCCGAGACAGAAGCACCCATTCCTGCTGACGTTGGGAGCATCAGTGAACCCCTCTCTAGGGCTTGCCCCTGGCTGGGGGAACTGCCTTGCCAAGATCAGGGCTGTTTCTCAGGGCAGACTGCATCCCACGTCAGGCCAGTGCATGCATATAAAGATCCAGCCCTCGCCTCAACTCTGTAGGGCCACTGCAGCCCTACAGAAGCTCTTGTAGGATTGGCCAAGGTCATGGTTGCAGCTGTGTCCCAGTTCAGAACCAGACTTGCAGGAACATGCATGGCATCCTTTCAAATCTCACTTGTTATCATGTTCTTTCATTTCTTTTTCTTTTTTTTTTTTTTTTTGAGACAGAGTCTTGCTCTTTCGCCCTGGCTCAAGTGCAGTGGCATCATCATAGCTCACTGCAACCTCAAACTCCTGAGCTCAAGCGATCCTCCTGCCTCAGCCTCCCGAGGAGCTGGGACTACAGGCGCACACCATGACGCCCGGCTAATTTTTCTATTTTTAGCAGAGATGGGGTCTCGCTCTTGCTCAGGCTGGTCTCAAACTCCTGAGCTCAAGTGATCCTCCCACCTCGACCCCCCTGAGTGATAGGATTACAGGTGTGAGCCACTGCGCCCAGCCTTTCATTTCTAATAGTTGTCTATTTGTGCCTTTTTTTCTTGTTATCTCAGCAATTTTGCTAGAGGTTTGTTAATTTTACCAGTTTTTTCTCAAAGAATCAACAATAGTTTTATTGAGCCTCTCAAAGTTACCTTTATCATCCACTTCATTTAAAAAAAAAAGTCCTGCCTTCTATTTGCTTACATTGATTTCCTTATCAATCTCTAATCTCTTAAAGTGAATGTTTAGCTCATCCATTTTTCAGCCTTTCGCCTATTATAACATTAGCCTTTTAAGACTTTGAATTTTCTTTTAACAATGGTATCTCCCACTGCAGGTCTATGATGCTGTCAAAGTGAACATATCCACACCTAAATCAGTGATCTTCACCAATTCCTCTACCTGTTCCTCCCTCCTCATCCCCATTTCAGAAAAACCAACTCTGTTCTTCCAGTTAACCAGGCCACAATGTTGAAGTCACCTTTGATCCTCTCTTTCTCTTGCAACCCATTTCTAATCCGTCAGGAAGTCCTTTTTCCAGAGTCTGGCCATGGTTGCCACCTCCACTGCACCAAGAGGTCTAAGCCATTGATCACTACCTCGTGCTTGGCCTGTTGTCCATAACTAGTGTCCTGCTTCCACTCCTGCTCTCCTGCTCTCCTGCAGGCTGTTTTGCATACAATACTCAGGATGAGCTTCCACATGTTAACTCAGCCTTCAACATCTCTCCATCTCTTTAGAATAAATGTCAGGTCATTGCATGGCTCCCAAGGTCTTCTACAGTCTGGGCTCCTACTGTCTCTGGGACCCCCATCTTCTACTCTCCTCTTTGGCTCACTCTGCTCCATATACCTCCCAGTTCCTAAGACAGGCCTGGCTTAGGGGCTTTTGCACTTAATGTCCCCTAAACATCTGCATGGATCACTTCCTCACTTCTTCCTGGTCTTGCTCAAATGTTACATTACCCGTCCTTCCTTCACCAAACTATATCAAATTCTAACCCAGTTAGTCACTTATTATCACCCTTACCCTTATTTATTTCTCTTCTTAGCCTTCATCATTGCCTGCCATATCTTTTTTGTTTGTTTTTTGTCTGTCTTCCACTATTAGAATGTGAGCTCTTTCAAGGCAAGGCATATCTATTGTGTTCACTGCTATAGCTCCAACGTCCAGCTCATGGCCTGGCACATAGTAGGTGTTCAATAAATATCTGATGAATGAACGAATGAGTGAGTACAGGTTGAAGTTACAAATTCTGGGGGTGGACTTCTTCCCCTCTTGCTCAGAGCCATGGCCTCTGTGTGGCAATTTTGTTCTTGTTTTTGTTGCTATTATTCACCCTTTCCCTGAAGGTACAGTAGCCCTTTGGAGATCTACTTAATATGTGAGTGGGGTGGAGGAAGGAAGTGTCTGCTTTTTGGCTTTCTACCTTTCACTGACAAATGTCCTCAGGGCAATCTTGGATTCACTGTTTTTTAAAAACTCTGAATTCATGCTTTCACTTCATTTCTTTTCTTGTTTTCTTTTCTTTTTTTGTCCTCCAAGGATTTCCCTTACTCTCTTGTGAGATCGACTACGCATTTTGATCAATTATTGCTTTATTTTATTTTGCATTTTATGGAAGAATTTCAGATGATCTGGTTTGCCGTGTTATTGAATATGAAACTCTTCAAACTTTCCTTTTTTTATGCAGTGCCCAAGAGCACAAAGCACTGACTTGACCAAGGTCTTACTATAAATGAAATTGCTAAGACTGGACCCTGGGATTCCCCACCTCCAGGGCAGTACTGCTACACTGGGCTGGTGGCTGCCCTATTTCCTTTAGAGAGTCTAGTAGTACAGATATTCCTAGTCTAAGGAGTATCCCTAGGCATAGAGGACAAAGAAGAGTAAAAACAACACTAACACCACAGCCTCCAGAGCTCCAAGGAAACCGCTGTAGCTGCGAAGGGCTGTAATAGCCATTCGTAAACATGTAATGGGAAGTAGCTCTGGGAACTGTGGCTGATTTCAGCAGGGTAGCTTTTGTCAGAAGCTGCCCTTTTGCTATTTCTCTGGAAGTCAGGTCTCAAAGGCCCATTTTCCTAAGGATTTCTGCTGAGTCTAGGGCTGGAGGCCATCTCCCTCCAACTCCTGCAGTTCTGGGATGATTGTCAGTTGGAACATAAACATCGGTACCTTGATAATTATAGAAGGTTTTTACAAAAATTATTATTGGCTCTGGTGAGATGGTGTAGCTAGAAACAGGCTGTACTTTGAGCAAAATGGCTGCAAATCAGTTGAAAACTGAGACGTTCAGTCAATCAATCAGTCTTGCTTCATATGATGCCAGCTGACTTATTTTTATTTTAAACCGTATTTGTCTTTTTGAATTGACTGACTTTGAGCCTAACTTGACTTAATTGCATGGTTGCTTTTGATATATGGTAGACAGTGATTGCTCTGTTGGGCCATGATCAAATGCAACAAATAGGCCATGGATAATAGCGGATGGCCCCAGTTGGCAGATGGCATGCTAACTTTTCTCTTGCAAAATAACTTACTGCCAATCTAGCAGTTAGTTAGTTTTAAAAGCATGTGAACAATACAGAGTATAGCATCCTCTTCAGTGAATTAAATTTTAATGTATCACAGCAAATTATTGTGCCTGGGTTATTATCACTTAACCCAGGACAGGTTTTTGATAGGTAAGGTTATGATGACCTTAGAGAAATATGCAATGAGCTAGTCTGGAATACTTACCTTTGTTTTTTTTGCTTTGAAGAGTTCCTTTAAGAAAAAAAATCATTAAATTATGTTTTCTGGCTATAAATGTATTATTTCAATGAATATTTGAAAATTCCACCTACCCAGAGATGGTGACAGTTAATACTTTAGTATATTTCCTTCCAAAATTTTTTCTACATTTTTTTATTAATTGAGATGATACTGTATCCTGATGTGATTTTTTTCCACTTAATTTGCATTCTGATTTTTTTCTTTACTGAATATGATGACTCCAGTATTTTCCCATGCTATTATCAACTCTTCATAAATATTTTTAATGGTCACATGGTATTCCATTGCATGAATGTAGAATAGTTTGCTTAAACATTCTCTTATTGTTAGACAGTCAGGTTAGTTTCTTGGTATTTATTATTATGAATAGTACTCAACTGAACATCTCTGTATATTAAGTTTTTTTCCATATTTTAAATTATTTTCTTAAGGTAGCATCCTATAATTATAGTAGAATTATTTTTTCAAAGGTTATAGACATTTTTCAGGTATCTGAGACAAATGGCCAACTCGTTTTCCTAAAAGGATGTCCTTCTTTATATTTAACCTGACAGCACACAAGAGGACTTGTCTCTCTATATCAAGACCAGTATAGAGTACTATGTTTTTAAAAAATATTTTCTATTTTGATTGGTGAAAATTATAGCTTTTTAAATTTACATTTTTTCTGATTTATTCCTAGGGTTGAATACAGTTTTATTTTGTTTATTAGTCATTTTTCAAGGGGACAATGAACTAGTCTGTTTATGTCCTTTACCTATTTATATATTGAGATTTCACTACTTTTTTCTTATAGGTTTATGTGAAATCTTTATACACTAATTAAATTAACTTTTTGTCTTATGCATGGCAGTTTATTGTCAATTTATTCTTTTTTTTTTTTTGAGACAGAGTCTTGCTCTGTCACCGTGGGTAGAGTGCAGTGGCATCATCACAGCTCACTGCAACCTCAAACTCCTGGGCTCAAGTGATGCTTTTGCCTCAGCCTCCCTAGCAGCTGGGACTACAGGCGCATGCCACCACCCACTGCTAATGTTTCTATTTTTAGTAGAGACAGGGTCTCGCTTTTGCTCAGGCTGGTCTCCAACTCCTGAGCTCAAGCAATCCTCCCGCTTCGGCCTCTCAGAGTGCTAGGATTACAGGCGTGAGCCACCGCACCCGGCCTCAATTTATTCTTTGCATTTTATTTTTATTTTGTGTTTTGATGTATAAAATCTCTACATTGTTATGGAGTTATGTCTATCATCCCTTTGTTATTTTTTACATTAAATTTAAATTTGGGAACCAGAAATAGCAGGTAAAGTCATTAATCATAGTATTTACTTTTAACAGCATTACTGAGGTATAACTTATTTACCATAAATTCACTTACGCGTACAATTTAATGGCTTTTGGTAAATTTATAGGGTTATACAAACCTCACCACAATCTAACTTTAAAATATTTTTATCAACCTGCCTTGCCAAAAAAGAAAACCTCATGCCCATTTGCAGTCACTCCCCATTCCTAACCCCAAACGCTGATCTACTTTCTACTTCCATGGATTTCCCTATTCTGGACATTCGTGTAAATGGACTCATGCAGTATGTGGTCTTTTGTGAGTGACTCCTTTTACTAAGTACAATGTTTTCAAGGTTTAGCCATGTTGTAGATGTACCAGTATTTCATTCCTTTTTGTTGCTGAATCGTCCATTGATGGACACACATTTTGTTTATCCATTCAGTCGTTGGTAGACATTGGGATTGTTTTCACGTTTTGACTATTATGAGTAAAGCTGCTATGTGAACATCCATGTACAAGATTTTGTGTGGACACATATTTTTATTTCTCTTGAGTAGATACTTAGGAGTGGAATTGCTGGGACATATAGTAATTTTATGCTTAACTTTTTAAGGAACTGCCAACAATTTTCCAAAGTGGCTGCCCCATTTTGCACTCTCATCAGGAATGTTCCAGTTTCTCCACATCCTTGTCAACACTTGTCATTGCCATTGTAGTTTTTTACACTGAGCACCTTCGCCTGGCTGTATTTTGTTTTGTTCCATAATGTAAGGTAAGGATTTAAAATAATTTCCCCTTATCCCACTTGTTTGTGCTTTCTTTTTATTGTATTGAGTTCACATTTGAATAAAGTATTTTTGTGATCTTTTTTCTCCAAATATCTCCTTTTCACACCCTTCAACATAAAACTTCATCTTTTTTCTTCTCATCCAAACAAAAATAAGCATTTCCTAGCGATTTTTGTCATATGAAATGCTAGAATAAACTAATGTGACTGATTTAAATTATTGGTGACTGCTTTAAATCTTTTTGAAAATAATGAGATAAAATTCTCTTTAAAAAGTCATTCAAGTCAGTAGGTTTATCCTCAAAGTGTTCATCTTGAGTATTCTAATGAAGTTATCACCCAAGCTATTTAGGGAACTATTCTTTTGAATTGCCTTGCAGAGCCTGTGGCGTTTTATTTTGGCTCTCCTTGGGGGTTATGTCTATAGCAGGTGAATTTTATTTTTAGAAAAATCATAAAGTCATTTGGAACCAAACTTAGTAAGGTGACTGATTGAACCAGAAACATGGACTGCATAGTAACACCCCCATGCACATACATGCACACACATACATGCACATGTGTGCACACACACATACACACTGGGTTGCTTTTTCTGTGTATTTCCTAGATTAAACCAGAAAACAACTCTAAAAATAGAGCTATCAATATTTTTAAGTGGTAATACTATTAGTTGAACAAGAGAATAACCTTCTATAGTAACATCTTTAAAGATAAAAATATTCAAATAGATGTACAAGTTCTAGCATATTTGTTTAAAAGTTTATCTAGCTATTTGGTAGTGACATTTCATTTCAAAGTTAACTTTGATAATTCTAAGTTCAAAGTTTTATCCATACTGAAGGTGTTGCCAAGGGAGGTTCTAATTACAAAGTTGGGTGTATATTGGAAGAACAGGTCCTCACTTCGGTTTTAAGCTCCCTACTGAGCATGTAACGAGTTTCTGGTCTCATTGGCACCGTGTGTTGAGCTTGATGCATAGTAAGGATATCTGTGCTTATTGTCAGCTTCTTTGGAGTGCTAATGATTCGTGTTTCTTACAAAAATGTTTGGGGAAATAATTTTTTCTTTTGAGTTGCTGGGCTTCCCTTCACTATATCTGTGTTCAAAAAGGGTGTTGGATTTACAATATCAAAGCTCCCTGAAGGCCGAAAAAGCAAACTTGAATGTTGATTGGAACTACTGTGTCTGATGGTGACAGAGAAAGACCCCAAAGTGTCTAACTCTACTGCCTGGTAGGTAGATGGAGTGTAGACGACGCAGTCTCCGTTGTGAACTCTTTGACATGTTGTGTGGCTTCCAACACCTCCCTGAGCCTGTTTCCTCAACTTTAAAATGGGCACAAAATGAAAAATATTTATCTCCACAAAGTGTGGCAAAGTTGAAATGCAATGATGCTCAGCACAATGTGTGGCACATATTAAGTGTTCAAGCAATGGTAACTGTTGCTGTTGTCATTGTCATCATCATCCGTCTTTATCCATCTTTACAGCCCTTTCAGCACCCACCACAGTGCCTATTGTATAAGAGCACAATAAATGGTATCTCAGATTAAGGTCACCCTTATATCCTTTTCATCACTTAGCACAGAGCCCACCATACAGCCAGTGTGCAGTAAATGAATGTGAAGCTAGTGAAAGAATTCACTTTTAATGGTGTGGTTGCCAGGCATAACCGATATTGTATACTCAGAAAAATGATGTTTAACATTATTTTTTAATTAATCAAAATCTTCCTATTCTTCTATTACGTGCTCTGAGAGAGAGGCAGTAGAGTGTGGTGGGTTGTTACAAGCACAGATGCTAGAACTAGGCTACCTGGGTTCAAATCCTGGTTATGCTTCTTACTTGCTGTGTGACCTAGGATAGGTTACCTACTCTCTCTCTGCCTCATTTTCTTCATCTGTTAAATAATAGTGTCTTTCCTCACAGGGTTGTTTTAGGATTAGAGAGTTTAGACTTGTAGGTGATTAGAACATGCCAGGCAAATAGTAAATGCTATATACATATATACCAGGGAAGGGACTCTTAAAAGGGTTAAGGCAGAGCCATTCTCCTCAGAGAAACTCTCAAGTCCTCAGGGATCCAGGACTGCCCATAAGGTAGGCAAAAGCATGAAAGAAAAACAAATTGTATGCGAAGAACTCAGAATGGAAGCCATGATATGCTGGTATGGGTTTAACAACAAGCTCTCTGGGAAAGCAAAGCCCTGATTTGTAGCTTCTCCAATTTCTGTGGTGTCACTACTCCTGCCATGGCTGACTCCAAGCCACCAAGGTGACATCACTGAAGAGGACCTGGGGAAAGATGCACACAATGGGTTCTTGCAGGCTGACTTGAGCAGGCTGCAGTATACTACTGGGTGGAACCTTCAAGATTCCAAGGAAGAACACCACATATTGGGAATATGGGATGATAGCTTTAAGGTCCTTCTCATTGGAGGGTGCTACCTGGTTCTGGGGACAAGACAGTAGGCCAAAGCGAAGAGCTACTTTCTTTTATACAGCCTACTGCTTAAAAAAATCCCCTTATGACTTTACACCCAAGTTCTACAGTGAGTCAGTGTCTTTGATCAGTCCATCCTTGCCCTTGAGATTGCCATGGAGCAGAATAATTTTGAAGACAGTTCAAGTTTGTTGTGTTTGAGAGAGAGATAGGCACAGAGTGGGACTCTGATTGCATCACAATGTAGTCTTCTTTCGGTATTTCAGGGAAAAAGACCACACCAGAATTCTAGGCCCAGTTTTGCCCTGACTCCCTGGGTGACTAGGAAAGTACTTAAACTTGGCATTTCTCATGTTTTCCATAATAAATGGACGTAATAATTAATATGGTGGTAGTCATTACTTCTATACATCAACTATTTCATGCTGTCTGCCTTCCAGGTATGTGATGGGATCAACTTCCTGACCTTGTGAGTAGATCCTGCCAGTGAATTGTGAGAGGAAATCAGGATGTTACTTCTGAGCACAACATTTAATTCTTAGAACAGGACACTGCACAGAGCTGCTTCCTGCTGCCATAATGGACAGCCATGTTGAGATGATGGCTGCTCTGTCAATGATCCCATAGGGAAGATGGCATGGAGTAGCTCCCCCAGCTGACTCATGAGAGAGCAGGTAAAAATACAGATTTGTTGTGTTAATCCACTAAGAGTGTGGGGGCTATTTGTTATGGAGCACAACCTATCCTATCCTGACACAAGGATCAGCCATGATAGTAAAATGTGTTTATAAAAGGGGATGGAAATGTTCTGACATTAAAGGATTCTACCCAAGGAAGGAATTAGCATCTCTAAATTATCAAGTAGCTCTAACAATTTAAGAGAGCTCATTCTTTGAAAATGGCTTGCAATTATTTCTTCAAAATAGAAATTGAGCTCTAAGGAACCGCATCTGATATCAGGGCTTACTTTTCACATTCTTGGCCCTAGACTAAAGGGCAGCCAGGTTCAAGCTTTTGGGATTAAAATTCCAAAAGTGTTAGTGAGGATGGAAAATATTTTTTAATCTTATTTAAGGCTGGGAACAGCTACCATATACCAACAGCAGCACCTCCACAGCAATAGTAAGAATGGTCATTTTTTGAGTGCCTGTTTGCCAGAACTTCAAAGAAGTTCGGGCAGAAGAAGTCTAACACCTGCAGTACCTCACCCCCCTTAATCAGAGAGTTAGAGCTTGTCAAAGGTCATGTGGAACAAAGGCATGGCAGCCAAAATTCAAACCAAGTCTGTCGTAGACTCTTTCTCAGTTAGGTTTTCCCAGAAGGACAACTTGAGATAATGGTTCAAATGCAAGTAGTTTCTTGAGCAGTGAAAAGCAATGTAGGAAAGGAAGGTGGCCAATAAAGGGTTCATTATTATCAATATATCCACTACTGCTATGGGCAAATGCTCTTGAATCCCAAGGGAAACCATATAAAACTCACGACCCAGAATTATCCCACTCAAGAGCTAAAGGAGCTGGGATATTTTTGTATCAACACCCGAGAGTCACTGGTAGGGGTCTGCTCCTGGAATAGACTCTGATGGTTTGGGGAACAAAAGCCCTTGGGTACATTGTTGTAGACACTGGCAATTACAAGTCTTCTCCAACATATGAATGTCCAAGGGATATGGGTGGAGCTATGACAGCATTCGCTCCATGCTCCAAAGCCTGTGGTCTCTCCATGTCTCTACCCTGCTCAGCTCCCTCAGTCTCTGAGTCATGGTAGGCTCTTGGGCATATCCCACCACCACCCCCTCTAGACGCAGAAAAACCACGCCATGGCTCCAAAGGGCTGCATCTGGACGCCATCTGGTGCTCAGCATGTACAGGAGCAAGCTCTCGGATGAGACCACTGTAAATGTAGGTGATGGTCTCCGCCTCCCGCGGTGGTTGGGAGAATGGGATGAGGACATGCACTATTCTTAGGACAGTGTCTGCCACATCGTTAATGGACAATAGATATTAGCTGCGATGGTGTCGCGGACAGCAGATTGAGCAGGAGAGGAAATCGGGAAGAAGTCTGAAGGGTGGAGGGAGGGAACAACAGGAAGAGGAGGGGGAGGGGGGACAGAGGAGCAGTTAGGGAATGTAGAGATAAAAGGCCCTTGTCCCAGTGTGTCCTTCACAGAGCTGTCAGCACCAGCAAAATGTTCTCTTTTAATTTCTCGAGGCTTAGGGCTGGTAGTATACTTCCTTATCAACCAGAACAGTCTGAGATAGCTTCCTGCAACATCTCTAGCTCTTATTCCTGCTCAGGGGTACACTCTTGATATTGCCCCAACTAAAAACAGCCAGAGGAATAATCTCGGGCTGCAATTCTGTGCTTCGGAGAAGCAGCCTAGCATGGAGTGGGCTTTGCACGGGGCTCCTTCCATTGAGCCTCAGGCCCAGAATTTAACATTTGCTTATGCGATCTTGCCAGTTTAGAGTGTCCTAAGAACACATGTGTATGCACATGCACATATGTTTAACTTGCGGGACATATATCATTTCAGATATTCTAGAAAATAATTGCTTTTGATTAGGACAAATGGCAGTCACCATTTCCTATTTTCACTGTAAGTTGCAGGAGAAAAGCAGTGGCTTAAATCACAGCACAGGTGTTTCAGATTAGACATAAGGAGAGATTTCTTTTTCAGATGGATTTAATAAACCCTGGAATGGACTGCCCAAGGAAATTTTGAAGCCTCTTTCTCTGGAAGCTTTAAAAATAGGATAGATGCTCATCTGCCTGAGAGCAGGGAAGCATAATCCTATCTGGAGATGGCATGATGGATTGGCTGCAGGGTGGGAAGGGAGGAGAAAGGAGATTTGGTTTCTACTGAGAGCTACTGCCCGAGCATTTTGTTCCACTCTTCAGAGCATTTCGGCGTTACCGGTTTTATCTGATTTAAAAAGTGACTAATGTTCGTTATTTAAAACTCAGAGAATACAGAAAAATATAAAAAAGTAAAAAACAAAATCCTATAATCCAGAGGAAACAAAAAATGATTTATTTTTGGTATTATATATATTTTTCTAGACTTTTTGTGCATAAACAGATATAGTCTACAAAAAATTGTATCATACACTGCATGCCTTTGTAGTCTAGCTTTTGTATTTTGTATGTTGTAGATTCCTTTCCATGTCAATAAATACTGCTGTACACTATTTTTGGTGGCTAAAGAATATCCCATGGTATGCATTAGCATAATTTATTAAACCAAGTTTCTATTGTGGAGGTTTGGTTTGTTTTCCCTGTAAATCCTTGTACAAATGTCCTTGTGGACTCCTCCAATTATTTCTTAAGAATAAGTTCCTGGAAGTGAAGTTGCTATGTTAGGAAATGCCTTTTTAAAATTTTGCTACCTATTGCTAGATTCTCCTCCAGAAAGGTCAGATCATATCAATTTACATTACCATCAATAATGTTTGAGAGAGTCAGCTTCCCCATTTTCTAAATAACACTGAGTACTGTCCATGTTCACTGGCTACTGTCAATGTTCTAATACACACTTCTTTCAGTCCTAGAAATGTTGAGGTTTCCAAGGCTTTCAATCATTTGTGTTTCTTTTGTTACTTGTCTTTTGTGTGCTTTACCCATTTTTCTATTGGGGACTTTGAGATATATATATACACATATATATATATGTTGAGACATATGCATGTGCACACACACCCACACATTTTCCAACCTGTCTTTTAAGGTACTCATTTTGGATCTGGTGTACAGAAGTTTGCTACACGGAAGATTATTCTTTGGACTACATTAGTTGTAATTAAAATACAATGACCTTCTAGAATCTTGGCCATAGCTGTGTCACCTGCTTCTGGGCCAGATGACTCTGAATGTCAAGTCACCAGGCAGAACTGGGCAGAATGTGGGTGTGTAGGTAAGGATGGATAGACATGGCCAGAGCATATGTTATGAAATCAGGCCAGGGTTCCCCATCATTGAACAAAACAAGAGCCACTGGGCTTGACAACAGGTCATGAACCAAGTCTTCAACACATGGAGCACACAATGGTGGGCAGAGGGAGAGATGAAGGACAGAGGGAATGCAGAGAAGATGGTCTTTCTGGGCCAGTCCCTCGGTTTCCCACCATCTGAAGGCAGCAGCATCTTTCCTTCCTTGATCCCCTCTCCTCCCCTCCCCTTCTCTGCACAAAGTGCATATCCTAAAAGGTTTTACCAACCAGGGCTGTGGTTGGTTCTGTCCCTTCCTCTGGGCCAAGGAGAAGAGAGACATGAACACTTTTCATACTTGGTGACTGAAGGCAAGAAAGACATAGGCACAGTAGACAAGGGAAGGAGCAGGGCATTCTGCCTGGGGTAGAGCTGCTTCTGGGAGAACTTTGCATCATGCTTTGTCACAAGATGGATGGAACCTGGCCCCATCCTAGTTCTTGTGACTGCAGATTCTTTCTGCTCATCCCTTGTCACCTTAGCTGTTTAGGGTTGCAAGTTTTGTGCATTTTTGAGAATAGTGATTATCTTGTTCATTTCACTGAGTAAAATCCATCTGTCTTGTCCATTTTGTGTTGCTATAAAAGAATACCTGAAACTGGATATTTATGAAGAAAAGAGGTTTATTTAGCTCACAGGGATGCATCTATTGACTAAGTGGCCCAGAAGTGTTTCCCTATGCAAACATTGGTTTCTGCTGCTGCAGTGTCAGCCCTGCAGGGGGAAGAGCATGAGACAGGGAGGGCCACGGTGGCATCTCCCATGGGTGGGGAGGGCTTCCTCTAGGAATGGAGAAGATTTGTCCTAAATGCAAATGACCCATTTCTTTGTGAAGGGTGTATGGAAAACCAACAAAAACCCACACCTAATCTTGTATAAAGCAAAAACTTTAAGCATGAAATTTTTGTCTAAAATGTTTCAAGTGGATTAAAGGTTGTGGAGTAAGGTGTTGCTTTCTCATTAATGTCATTGTGAGCAGAGCCCACAGGAACATCTGAGTGCGGCATCTGGGAATACCAAGCCCCAACATAAACATTCACAGCACTGTGGAGGGAGGGCCCATACACTGACCATCTCAAAGGGCCACTGTGGCTTGCCTGACCCCATGACCAGGACTGACCATGAATTATTCTGCTGTTGGCCCATCCCCAGCAGTCAAATTAGCTGAGGATGTGCTGGGCGTTATTGGCTGTTGCTGGCTCAATTTTTCCAGGGTACTACCAGCCAGGCCCTGGACATACTAATGAGAGGCTGGATCATCTTTTTGAGAACCCTCTGGTCGGCCAAAGAAGGATTTTTCAAAGGGCTGCAAATTCCCAAACACTAAAACTCCCCAGATGTGACATGTTCATTTAGGAGATTAGTTTAGGAAGGGAGGATAAGGAGAGAAAGGCTTATGCATCACCCCATCTGCCAGGCTGCCGGAGGCTTCTCCCCCACCTGAAGAGGAAGAGAGTGGCAGCAAAGAAAGATCGAGATGGAACATATGCACATACACGTGCACGCACACACCAGTTTGGTTATTTTGGCTAGAAAATGTATCCATTCATTCACAGTTGGTAGGTTTAATGCCTGCACCCCATACCAAATATTTAAAACATGTTTAGTCTAGGATGGGGCCTATACTTTTTTTTTTTTTTTTTTAAAGATCCCCAGGTAATTACTGGGTTTGCTTTACTTAATACATGATTGTCCTCTGTGTACCAGGCACTGTGATGGACATGGGGATACAGGATGAAGACATGATGTCTTCAGGACATGGAGATACAGGATGGAGCAGTCAGTTCAATCAAAATGCCAAAACTAATAGTGCAGGACAGCTCTTTCAATGGGATATCCAGGTAATTACTCGAAAAAGGGAAAGTTCAATTAATCAACCAGGTGTTATATCTATACAATGCTAGATAATCAGATGATCTGCTTTTCCTGAACTGACAAATTAAATTCATATGATTGTTTTGTACTGTATAGACTTACTCACCCATTTTGGGAAGGTTTTTCCAATATAGATTCCTGGGCCCCCACCCTAGACCTCCTGGATAGGAATCTCTGTTTCCAGAGTTTTTCCTAGGCAGTGTTCTCAGCCTTGGTTGCACAACAGAATTACCTGGCAAGCTGTTAAAGAGCCTAGGCTGCCCCCAGCACAATTAAATTAGAATCTCTAGAGGTGGGTTGGGGGGAAATGGTGAATCCAGGCATCAATATTTTTTAAAGCTCCCCAGGAAGTTCCAATGTGCAGCCAAGGTTAAGTAAGAATCACTGAGTTAAGTTACATTGGGATCTTTCAAAATCTTTCTATGGGTTCCAATATGTAGACATTACAGAGCATGGCCTCTGAGCGGTTATTTCTATGGAGAGCATGTGACCATTCTTTCTGGCTGTTTGCTGCAGTAGTGATTCATGGTGAGGTTTTGCCCAGCAAAGAATTGTTACGGAGAGGTTCCCAGTCCCGTGCCTGTTTATGTTTCTAACACAACAGTCGGAAAGTCCCTACTGCCCAAATCCTTAGACCCTAATATTTGTCTTTTTGTATATCATGATTGGTAAGGACAGGTGTTAAATGCTCTCCACTCCCAGGCATTCCCAAGTGCATCCTTCCTCTCTTCCCTCTCTCCCTCCCCCTCCGCTCCCCTTCTCTCTGCCAGAGCTCAGGTTGCCTGGGCTTTGCCCTTGGGGCCTTGTGTGGGAGAACCTGCTATTCTAACCAATCAATCCTTATTCACATAAATAAGGGAATCATAAGTGACTTTCCCCAGAGTTGTGTGGGAGTTGAAATCTTCTTGTCATCCCTGCCTTAGAACAAAGCATAATCACCCCTGGTGGATGCTGTCAGTAGGGCAAGTCCAAGGGAAGACCACCTGGGGGATGGTGGGACTTTGAATGGCCTCACACTGTGCCACTGGTAGAGACAGCCCTGCCCCATCATTAGAAAATAAAGTCAAAAACACTAGTTTAGCAGCGACAAAGCTGAAGATCAAAAAATGATTCTTGTTTATTTTCCCCACTCCTATCCCTGCTTTTGGTCAAGAGGTCCATCTTTCATAGACAGATTAGACCCCCTGAGTTTAGTGCCCGGATCATGCACTGGAAGGAAATAGTCTGAGTCTGTGACATTCCTAAGTCAAAAAGGACCTAGCAACCCCCTCCTTTATTTTAATTCTTTTACTCAAGCCAACCTAATTTAATACATTAACCTCCTTTCTTCTTTCTTTTAGGTATGTGATTTTAACCTTTCCTGGTCATGTATCTCTTTGATAATTTGGTAAAAATCTCTGGCCCAGTACTCCAGAAAAATTCACCAAAATATGAAAATATGCATTCAATTTAAAAAATTCATGGCCCTCCATACCTGTCTATGGACCTAAATTAAGAATCCATGTACAACAGCAGCTCAAGGAGACAAAAGCAGAGAGTCCCACTAGATGTCTACACCCCAAGCCATTTCACCTGTTAACACTAATTATCCAGAACACTCCTTGTACTTGCCAACTTCCATTTACAGAGCCCTACAGGCAACCCCCAAATAAGCCAGACTTTGCAAAGGAGATGACACTTTTTTACCTCCCCAATCTCAGCATCAAGGCGAAGCTCCATGTTTCTGTCTCCCCTCCCCCTTCGTTCTCTCTTCTTATGAGAATGCTACCCATTCAAGACCAGCTCAAACATCACAACTTCCCATAGAGTCATCCCTGCTTTCCTCTGTACTCCCTGCCTTTCCTTCCTCTTGGAATGTGATGACCCCCTTGTCCTGCCCTCTTTATCATAAGGTAAATGCTTTATGGGGAGAGATTGTCTTGTCTTTGTGTGCTCTGCAGTACCAACCTTATTGCCTGGACTGTAGCAGAAGATAATTTTGTTGTTGTTTAATTAGTAGACTTAGGAGTGAAATGTGATGTGACCACTTACTGCCTCCATTCCTTCTAACCCATGAGATACAGGGAGGTATGCCCCATTCAACAGGAGCCCTGCCCAACACATGAATTTCGGGGTTTGCACAGCTCAACTGACGGCACTCGAAGACTCCTGGCCAGAAAACAGAAAAGAAGCTTGAAACTTTAAGGCTCATTTGTGAGTGGGCCATAGATGAGTGTGTCTGGTCACCTTGGCCACCAAAGTCATCATTCTAGGAAGATCATCACATAATCATGTCGACTAGACAGTGTTAGGCCAGTCAATTCAGTGGGTGGGTGCTGCCTGAACTGTTGGTGAACCTGACATGCTAATGAATGAACTGATACGGAGCTGAACCACAAATTTCCAGAGCCATCTGCCTAAGGAGGCCTTGTCTCTGGGAGAGACTGGATCCTTTGGAAATAGCCACAAGAATTTGGGAGCTGATTTTAAATGGAGGAATGCCTAATACATAGCCTAACTTGCCTAGAAACTTCTCCCTCTAACTTAATTGGTCTTGTCCGCAACCCCTTGCTCCCTAACCCCATCTGTATACAACCAACCAGTTGAGCCAGCAGGACTCATGGGATGCAAGCATAAAGACAATTTTATTTTTGTTTCCCACTGTCCTTTCAAACCTTTTCAATGTGATTGTTTCCCCCCTGTTACTGGATGAAAACTCAGAGCAATATCACAAACTTTCTGGTCACTCTCAGACAAAAATCTTAGTTTGTCACAAGCAGTCTCAGTTTGGACATGGATTTCTTCTACTCCCTCAGTGACCCAGGAAGGAACAAAGGTTGGTGGTTTCTTTCTTTCTGTCTCTGATATTTCTACTCCTCCTCAGACTAGCTGAATCTTCTGGACCTTCAGGGCTGAAGCAGAAGGAAGGTTGGAAGATAGGTAGGTTCATACATGACTGGTGGTATCATAAGATGGCATTGTACTCTCCACACCTTTCTCTTGCAGGTGCTTTCCTGTGTTCTCCTGAGACTCCCCCACTGGCCTTTCTGAATACAACCTCCCTGAGCTAGATAGCACCTCTCCTTTGGCTGGCTTCTCCTTATCCCCCTCTGTGTCTGCCCCTGATGTTATACCCACCAACCTCCTGCCCTGGAGCCCCACCTCCCTGGGCAGAATCCCCAACCCAACATTCCTCCCAGTTTCCACTTCTGATCCTCAGGACTCATGCACCTTGAGGGGCCGAGAGAAAGTTACTTCCTAGATGCAGTTGTCCACTCTGCTGCCACAGGCCATGTAAGCTTTTTCAGATGTGATCAGATACCAGTCTTCTGGGTCCCTGCAGGGAACACATATTGATCTTTCTGAGTAGGGACTGTTAAAGCTGGGGGTAGGAGGTGATGTGGGGAGATTGGCTTTTTCAAAAGAAATATATATTTTTTAATTTTTTATACTTTTAAATTTTGTTAATTGACACAATAATTACACATATTCATGGGTACATAGTGATGTTTCAATACATACAATGTATAGTGATCAGATCAGGGTAATTAACATATCCATCATCTCAAACATTTGTCATTTCTTTCTGTTGGGAATATTCAACATCCTCCTCCTAACTATTTGAAACTATACAATATGTCATTGTTAACTGTAGTCATCCTACAGCGGTATAGAACAGTAGAACTTACTCCTCCTATCCAGCTGTGATTTTGTATCCTTTAACAAATCTCTCCCTATGCCTCCCTTCCCCCTGCCCTTTCCAGCCTCTAGTACCCTCTACTTTTTACTTCTATGAGATCAATTTTTTTTAGCTTTCACATATGAGTGAGAACACACAGTGTTTAACTTTCTGTTCCTGGTTTATTTCACTTAAGATAATGTCCTCCAGTCCCATCCATGTTGCTATGAATAACAGGATTTCATTTTTTATGGCTGAATAATATTCCATTGTATGTATATACCACATTTTCTTTATCCATTCATCTGTTACTGGACACCTAGGTTGATTCTGTATCTTGGCTATTGTGAATAGTGCTGCAACAAATATGGGGGTGCAGACGTCTCTTTAATATACTGAGTTCCTTTCCTTTGGATAAATGCCCAGTAGTGGGATTGCTGGATCACATGGTAGTTCAATTCGTAGTTTTTCTGAGGAACCTCCATACTGTTCTCCATAGTGGCTCTAGTAGTTTACATTCCCACCAACAGTGCATAAGAGTTCCCTTTTCTCCACATCCTCACTGGTGTTTGTTACTTTTTTTTCTTTTTGATAATGACCATCCTAATTGGGGTGAGATGATAACGTAATGTGGTTTTGATTTGCATTTCTCTGATGATAGTGATGTTGAGCGTTTTTTTAATATACCTTTTGGGCGTGTATGTATGTCTTATTTTGAGAAATGTCTGTTTAGATTATTTGCTCATTTTTTAATCAGATTGTTTGTTTTTTCTGTTGAGATGTTCGAGTTCCTTGCATATTCTAGGTATTAAATCTTATCAGATGAATAGTTTGCAAATATTTTCTCCCATCCCATAGGTTGTCTTTTCACTCTGTTGATTGTTTCCTTTGCTGTGCTGAAGCTTTTTATTGTTTTATATAATCCCATTTGTTTATTTTTATTTTTGTTGCCTGTGTTTTTGAGATCTTATTCATAAAAATCTTTTTCCAGACCAATGTACTGAAGCATTTCCATATGTTTTTTCTAGTAGTTTTACAGTTTCAGGTCTCATATTTTGGTCTTTGATCCATTTTGAGTTGATTTTTATGTAGGGTGAGAGGTGTGGTCTAGTTTCATTCTTCTGCATGTGGATATCCAGTTTTCCCAGCACCATTTATTGAAGAGACTGTCCTTTTCCCAATGAGTGTTCTTGGCACCTTTGTCAGAAATCAGTTGGCTGTAGATACATGGATTAATTTCTGCGTTCTCTATTTTGCTCCATTAGTCTATGTAGTACCATGATGTTTTGTTTACTATGGCTTTGTAGTATATTTTAAAATCTGGCAGTATAATGACCCCAGCTTTGTTCTTTTTGTTCAGGATTGCTTTGGCTATTTGGGGTCTTCTATAGTTCCATACAAATTTTAGGGATTTTTTCTATTTCTGTGAAGAATGTCATGGTATTTTGATAGGGATGGTATTGAATCTGTAGTTTGCTTTGGGTAGTATGGTCATTTCAATGCTATTATTCTTCTAAGCCATGAGCATTGGATGTCTTTCCATTTGTTTGTATCCTCTTCAGTTTCTTTTATCTGTGTTAGTTTTCCTCGTAGAGGTCTTTCACCTCGTTGGTTATATTTATTCCTAGGTATTTTTTTGGTAGCTATTGTAAATGAGATTGCCTTCTTGATTCTTTTTTCAGATAGTTCATTATTCATATATAGAAACACTACTGATTTTTGTATATTGATTTTGCTATCCTGCATCTTTACTGAATTTGTCTATCAGTTCTAAGAATTTTTTGATAGAGTTCCAAAGAAATAATTTTTTTAAATCCATTATCCTTTGTCCTACTCAATGAGAATCTGAGAGTAATCTAGCTGGTGCTCAGCCACCTGTTTGAAATATAGCCATGCACTACATCACTACATAATGATGTTTAGGTCAATGTTGGATTGCATAAAATTATAATACCATATTTTTACTGTACATTTTCTACTTTTAGATACACAAATACTTACCATTGTGTTATAGTTGCCTAGAGTATTCAGTACAGTAACATGCTGTACAGATTTGTAGCCTAGGAGCAATAGGCTACACCATATAGTCTAGGTGTGTATTAGTCTATACTGTCTAGGTGTGTGTAAGTACACTCTATTATGTTTGCACAATGACAAAATTGCCTGACAACACATTTCTCAGAACATATCCCCATCATTAAACAATGCATGACTGTATCTGCATGGTTGTCTGTTTTACAACTCAATTTGACATCTAGTATTCATAATATCTTGGTGTCTCAGTTGAAACTTCCAATTTAACACTTGGTTCCATGTTATGGCCTTTCTTCCTCATCCATAGCTGATGAGAACAGGAGGGAACTCTTGACTTGTGGCCAGCCAATTTATTGGTTGAGTAAAGACCTATGATTTGGGTGTTCCAGCTCAAATAAACAATCAGGGATGATCAAATTTGAGCAAATTTGAACAAAGTAATACATGGCCACGGACTTGGGGTAGGAATTCGAGCCAAGGAGTCTCAATGCAGAGTCAGGACTGATGGCCTTGTGGGAAGAAGCAAGTGAAACCAGTTGAGAGAGACAATGCAGATTAGATCACAGGAGCACAGATAAAGGGAGGTAGTGTGGAATCTGGGAGAAGGAGGAAGTCATCTCAGTTCCTGACTGCCCACGGGTAATCTTCCTGTGATCATGCTGGGCTTGGCTTCTGGCTCTTCAATTTCCATGAGCTTGCCTATTGCATCCTCCCACCCCATCCTCTTGATTTGGGCCCACACAAGCAAGCTTCTGTTTCTTGCAACTCAAGCTAACTAACTAGAACAGGAGGCAAATGAAGTTCTGGCTGTCTGGGGTATCAAAACTCTGAGCCTTATTTCTTTCAGGTCGTTCCTCTCCCCTCCCTGCAGCAGATACATTAAATGCCCCAGCAGGTCAGTGGCTCCGTTCCATGGCTTGAGTGAAAAAGTCACACTGTTAGCCACGTAGCACAGGCTTGGTTTTTTCTTTGTGGTTTGAATGCCACCCTTCTGGAGCTGGGAAAGGATATTGTCTCACAGGAAATCTCACATCTTGTTCTTGTTACTTACCAGGTTTGGGAAAACTTTAGAGTATTAAGCAGACAAGCAGCAATTTGCTGCCAAGTTTGGAAGACTGGTTCTCAACCCTGGCTGCATGCATTAGACTTACCTGGTGAGCTTTAACACCTATCAGTGCTGGGCCCCACCCAGGCCAATTAAACGAGAAACTCTGAGGATGCACCTCAGGCTTGGTACTTGTTCAGATTGCCCCAAGTTATTTTAATATTTAGCCAGGGTTGAGAATCACTGATCCAGGGGAGAGGAGAAAGTGGTGAATAAAGGAAATGAGTATTTACCGAATTATCTAGTATGTGCTAGGCAACTTACCTAATAGCAGCTGCTATTTATTGAGTGCTTACTATATTCTTTGCTAGGGCTGCTGTAACAAAGTACCACATAGACTGGATGGCTTAAACAACAAATGTATTTTCTCACAGTTCTGGAGGCTAGAGATCCAAGATCAAGGTATCAACAGAGTTGATTTCTTCTGAGGCCTTGGCTTGCAGGTGGCTACCTTCTCCCAGTGTCATCATATGATCTTCCTTCTATGTGTGTCTGTGTCTTGATCCTCTCTTCTTATAAGGACACTGGTCATATTGGATTAGGGCCCACCCATATGACCTCATTTAACCTTCATTACCTCTTTAAAGGCCCCTATCTCCAAATACAGTCACGTTCTCAGGTACTGGGGTTAGGACTTCAACATAGGAATTTGAGGGGGTGCACAATTTGGTCCGTAACACTTATTATATGTAAGGCACTGTTTTAAAAATTTTATATCTATTGACTAACTTCATATTCATAACAATCCTCTGAGAAATTTTCTCCATGTCACAAAAGAGGAAGCTGAGGTGCAGAGCAATCACAAAGCTAAGAGTAATGGAGCTCAGTTTCCAATCGAGGCAGTGTGACTCCAGAACTCATGCTCTCCACTGCTACTATTTGACTGCCTCACAACAACCCTGGCCACTAGTGAGGGTGGGCTACGTTACACTGAGGAAAGAAAGTAACCTTGAAATCCCTTAACACATCAAAGATTATTTCCTTTTTGTACTATCTGTTCATTAAGGGGCCATAAGCAGATGGGAGTGGAATGATGGGTTTGTGGATGCTCTATTCCACAAAGTCATTCAGGGACCCCGGCCGAATGACGTTTCACCATCTTACAAATTGCACTGTATGAAAAAATGTAGCCTTCTCTGTCCCTTGGAGGAGGGGGAGGGGAGGGGAGGGGAGGGGGAGATGGGAGGGGGAGATGGGAGATGGAGGAATCATACGTGGGCTTTTCGCTGCTTCAGCTGGAAGTAATGCACGTCATTTCCACTCATCCTTCCTTGGCTAGGACTGGTCACATGACTTTGCCTAGCCGTGGGTGGGTGCAAAGGCAGGGGAGCAATGGAATACTTATAGGCATTAATTTCTTTGCCACACTCCATGAAGTGGCTGTTATCCCTGGTTCAAGAAGTGATCTCAGATTAAGAAATATGCCTAAAGAGACACGAAGTTTGCAGTTGGGCCTCACACTCAGGTGGTCTCACTTGAATTCGTGTGGTCTTTCCACCTCATCAGTGACCGATTGTAAGTGCCTGGAGGGGGTATTCTCTGCACCATTTACCATTTATTTATCCTGGAGGGCATCTAGTAAATGCTAAACAACATCAAACATAAGGTGACACTAGAAATTTGCAGGTTGTAAATATAGATAATCGTGCTATTTTTATGAGGTGTGCTCATTAAATTATCAGGTGAAGTATCTAATGCCATCCAGGGAATAGAGAGACTCAAGATAGGTGACTAAAAATAAAGGATTCATTGTGGGTTGCTAATAATGTAGTTTCAAAAAAAAAAAAACAGCCACCAAGTAGCATAACTCATGTGCATGTAAAAGATTATATTTACACTGGTAATGGCAGCTTTTTTCAGTTTCTGGAGCTCTGCCATCCCAAATTGCTCCAGGTACAGAGTTGACAGGTTGGAGGAAAGATGGTTTTTTCCTTCTCTCTCTCTGATCAGCCGTGACTGTGGTTGTTTATTAACCCATGGCATGAACAAGAGAAAGGAATTCACTAAATTGAAAACTCCACACTTGCAATTGAAACTTAGAAAGTGATGAAATTTCTCAACTTATCCGATTGCTTTTGTTCTATTGTTTTGATAAGTGCATCTTAAAATATTGGGTATTTTCCAAATGGCCAGTGCTATGATCTGAATGTGTATGTGCCCCCAAAATCATAAGTTGAAACCTAATTGCCAACGTGATGGTAATAGGAGGTGGGGCCTTTGGGAAGTGATTAGGTCATGAGGTCAGAGCCCTCAAGAATGAGACTAGTGCCCTTATACAAAAGCTCCCAGACAGCTAGCATGCCCCTTCCACTATGTGGGGACACAGCTGCAAGACTCCATCTGTGAACCAGAAATGGGCCCTCACCAGACACCGAATCTGCCAGTGTCTTGCTTGGACTTCCCAGACTCCAGAACTGTGAGTTTGTAAGCCACCCAATCTATGGTATTTTGTTATAGCAGCCAGAACAGACTAAGACAGCCAGCCATGCTGATAGGCAAGAAGAGTATGACTGGAGCTGGGTAGTCCCTACCTGTGCTTGCCTTGATGTGGAACTACTATGTCCCTCCCTAGTCCCTAGCAGCAGACCCACTGACAGGGTGCTGAGGCCCCACATGCGGTGTGTTGTGCCACCTCCATCCTGTACCTCCGTGAGCTGCTTACCTGCACAATATTCCCCTCATAACTTAAATGCCATGTTAGGAGTTGTATCTGCTTAAATACTGACACGCCTGTCCCAAATCCTCCTTTCTGACCTGGTGACAGTGCCCCAAGGAAACTGTGCTTCCTGCAGAAAGGGGTCTAAGGCAAGAGCTCCTAGGGCAGCATAATGGACCAAAAAAAAAAAAAAAATCAAACCATGATAAAATAGCCACCCTTAATTAGCTTTACCACATGCCAGGCACTCTTCTAAGCATTTTATATATTAACTTATTTAATCCTCCCAACAATTCTGTGGTACTACTGTTATCCTTATTTTACAAACAAGGGCACAGAGAGGTTAAGAAACTTGCCCAGCGTCTTAGAACTAGAAAGTGGCAGAACCAATTTTTGAAAGTAGGCAGAATGGTTTCAGAGTTCAGCTTCTTACTCCATGAAGAAAATTAAAAGAAAAAAAAGGGTTTAGAGAAAACAAACTGGCATGACTGACGAGAGGTGACCCATTAATCCCTTTGCTATGTTGATCTTGTTGACCTCTGTAAGGCCCTGCCTGAGACTGGGGTCACCTTCCCAGAGAGATTAGACCCACATCCTGGCTGTAGTTCCATAGGGATCTGGTCCCAAATGGAGCTGATCATTAAACACACTTGGGGAACTTTAAAAGCCAGCCACTCAAGTCCTGCTTCTAAGCTACTAAGCCAGTCTGGGCCCCGGGAAATAATATTTTGCATTAAGCACCCTCAGGTGTTTCAATGCCGGGCTTTGCAGTTGCTGCCATAGCAGAATCAAAATGTTCCCAAGCACACGGATAGACCAGAGCAGGCCTGGGGTAAAAGGGGTGGGCCCAGGACAAATCACCCAGTAACTCTTCTGTGCATGGGAAGTGTATTTAAAAACAATTATCCAGGCTAGATTTGAAGGGGAATGTAGTCATGGTTCAAAATGTGGAGTATGCAGCTGGGAAGTCTGGTTATCAGCCTTCCGCAGTCATGATGCCTTAGTGATGGGAGTGGGGTCCTTTGAAAAATACCTTTTATTGTTTCTTTTTCTTTTCACACAATTAATATGCACCATTGCAGAAAATGTGTATCAGTAAAAAGAAAATAAAAGCATCGGCATTCTTACCACCCAGGGTTATACTGCTAACACTTGGGTATACAGGATCACTTCCTGCAAGATCAGCTTCCTGTCTTTTTTGGAGGCACAGCATTTTGCCATCTGCCCACCTGTGGCCCCACTGAGTAAGGCACCAGCCAGGTTCCTTGTTCCTTCAGCAAGGTAGAGTTGCCAGAGCTTGAGGCCTGGGGCCTCCCTTCAACTAGCTGAGCAGGGGTTGCCAGGCCTGTAGGATCCAATAAATCCTGAATAGTGGACGGATTTAGTTTGGTGAAACTGTGCCACTGTTTGCCACATCTATTGCCCCATTAGCAGCACCACAACCACTACTAGCACCAGCTCAGAGTCACAGTGTTCAACCTGGGAGGAACTTTAGAGACTACCTGGTAGTCATTTTATAATCAAGGAAGCTGAAACTTAGAAACGTGAATGACAAGCCCAGAATGTCTATCATCCCTGGCTGTGAGTTCTGATATCCCTGAAACATAGCTGGTTCTGGCAAAGGAATCAGGTGACTCCCCAAGGACATGATTAATGAACGGGCTGCAGTAAAACAGATGGGCAAGGCTCAGTAGAGCTTGACTTTGTGTAAATCTGTTATGACTACTGGCTCACCTATTTGTATAACCTAACAGTGGCTTAGTTGAGGGAAATCCACCCAATACTCCCAACAGTGGTTGCATTCCTACAATTTTTGTGACAATACCCCTTCCTCCCTTTCTTACTATCTCCCCTTGCAATGCAATTGGTTAGGTTTTGTCAAGCCTGAGCTTGTAATTTTAAAGTGTCTTAATAATGGCTATTTTAATAGATTTACTTGAAAAAGATATTTGTACTATACTACAGGAGTTGGAAAACTTTTTCTTAAAAGTCAGATAGTAAATATTTTAGGTTTTGTGAGCCACAAGGTCTCTGTTGCAACTGCTCAACTCTGCCGTTGTCACATGAAAGCAGCCGTAGATGGTCTGTAAATGAATGAGCATGACTGTGTCCCTATAAAACTCTACTTACAAAAACATAGGTCCAGCCTGCCAAACCCCTGCTCTATTGATTATTCTTTAGTTTATCTAAAAAGTCTTTATTTGATGAAATGTCAAAAAAGAAATCCCTGAATCTTTACAGTGAATATGTAGTCAGATCTATTCATCTTTGTTATGAAACTTTATTTTTTCTGCATTTTAATGACTGCCAGAACAACTAAACTTGTGTGTCCTGTGAATATAACCATACTGTGGAATTATGTAAGCTCAGATTACACAGTTTATAGGTCTCTCTAAGACATTCAGATAGATAAAAGATCAAATATCAACAACCAATGCTAAACCTTCAGTCTTTACTCAAGCAGAAAATGCTCTCAAAGTAGCTAATTCTTTGTAGGACTATATTATGGTTATTTTCTGTATCAGTTAGTGGTGAAAACAAACCATCCCCAAACTTACTGCTGTAAAACGATAATCATTTACTTAGCTCAGGAGTGTGTGGATGACCTGGGTGGTTCTTTTGGTGTAGGCCAGGCTACAATGATACAGACTGAGCTTGCGCGTGGTCTGCAGGCAGCTGGTGGGTCAGTCAGGAGCTGGCTGGTCTGGGATGGCCTTACACGTCTGGCAGTTGGGTGGCTGTGAGCTAGGGCAATGGTGGGTGGAAAAGGAGGGTACTGAGTCTCATGACTCGTTCCCCAACAAGCTAGTCTAGGATTGTTTACATTGCAGTTCCAAGGATCCAAAAAAGGTGTGGCCAATTGGGGCTAATACCGCAATCAACCTACCGGAGAACAGGCAGCGTAATTGTATTTTAAAGGTAGGACAGGAAACCTTATTGGCAATAGCATTAGCATTGTTGAGATGAAAACAAAACCAGCAGGACTGACATATATTTTCACAGTGTGGAAGCCTGCTCTTGTTGTTGACTGAATCCAAAACAATGTCTCAGGTTTTATTTTTGTTCACCTCACAGGCCTGTCCGAATTCCAACATTTTTCCTGGTGTTTGCAATTGTGCTCTGCCTTAAGAAAGCTCTGGGTATGAACATTCAAACTGTCAAGAGAGAAATTAGAATGTTATTCTTTGACTGACAAGAATTCTTTTAACTTTTCACAGAAGGTTTTGTTATGAAGTTCCTTGAAACAGTGAGTTCTCTATTCACCATGTAATTTACTTCATACAAATTTGACATGAAAATTTTCTGGGAACTGCTATCACGTGAAACCTGACACATCCCTTTTTCTCTGGGGTCTCCTCATATATTAAGATGATACTCTTAGTTTTGTTTTTCACCGTGTTTATATAGATGGAAAGGCCAAATCTGTGACAATAGTACCTCTTTTTTTCTTTTTAGGGTGTCAATCCACATTGAGCTTAGAGGAAAAAGTACTGGATAGGTAAGTTCAGTAGCTGTGAGTTATAGCCTCAGTTCAGCTAGATGGCACAGATACTAGAAAGTACAGTAGGCTTGGAGCCAGGAGATCTGGGTTTGGATCTCGTCTACAAATATTTTTCTTTGTTACAACACAGCATTCAACTTTTCTTGGCTATAGTTCATTAGGGTAGATACCTCCGGTGTCCATTAGTACATGATTCTATTAGTAGACTGTGTGACTTCGCTGGGTCTCAGTTTCCTTATCTATAAAGTGGGGCTAATGGTACCTACCTTGTCAATTTCACTGGATGGTAAGGATCAATGAAAAAAAAAAATCAGAAGTGAGTTTACATAAAGCTCCTGAAGATTGAACTTTAGGGCACCTCACTTGCATGGCTTTCTTCTACATAAATATTCTTTTATACCTAATTTTGTATTTGTAATTTTGATTTCATTTTCTTAAGGAGGGTCCTCAATATTGGCATCAATCAGGGTGCCAAAACCTGAATATGCCTGCAGAGATAGTATATAAAGAAGTACTTTATTAGGGCTCTATAGCTTAGAGCTGGGGATCTAGTTCTTCCATTTAAGGCTTTGTCTCTAAATGCAAATACTTCTGGAATGAGTAGCACACAAAGTTTTATTTGTCATTTACACTTTAGTGTGAGTTAGTAGTTAGAGATTTTCCTGAGAACAGATTCTACCAGATGGGGAAAGAGGAGCAAGCATAATGTGGGAGACCTCAGAATGAGTGGGAGAGAACTCAGAGGAAGTAGGGTGATATTCAAGGTCAGATTCAGGCAGTTACCAAACAGAAAGGATATTCCAGCCATAGTCCTGGAATAGGGTTCTGGGTGCCTTTAGTTATTAGATCCTAGGGAAGATTCAGAAATACTAGGGAAAGAGTTAGAAAGTCATACACCAAAATATTGACAAAGCATTGATCTTCAGGTGGCATGAATATTTTTATTTTCTTTTTGTGCATACTTATACTTTCCCCCAATTATAAAGTTGACATGAATTCTCTGTATCAGATTTTTTTTTAATATTTGAAAAAGACTCTACATTTCAAAGCAAATAGTACAGGGAAAACACCTCATCCTATTAGACCAAAGCTAGACAGAGTTACTTGGAGCTTAGTCAGATGAAGGCCTTTTCTACTGAGTGGTTTTATATTTCCAGACAAACATACCTATTTGAAAGAAGCATTTTCCTCCTTAAAGCTGATTCAAACTAAATAAAATATTTTGAAACTATGTAAAATTGAGTCTAGTTTTCTTATAGATGCTGTTAAGAAACTATCAGGATGAAAACCTTTACCAGAGCTCATTCATGTTAATTCAATTCTACAACCGCTATTTATTGAGTGCCAGTATGTGGGAGGTCCCAAGATGAGTAAGACTTGATCCCTGCCCTCAAGATGCTCAAAACCAAGCGAATGAGACAGGTACAAAAAGACAAGAGCCATCAAGCTGTCTGTGATAAGTGCTCTAGCCCTATGAACTCCTGCCACCTCAATCTAACGGTCTTAACCCCAGAGACACAGAGAATTTGGGACAGCACTTCAGATGTAAGGCAACTCCTCTGTGTAGCTGTTCATTAATCATCACCACCAACATAGACACAGATCAAATTTCAGCCCTCGTTCCAGAGTCAGGATTTTAAAACCTTGGTCCCATTCTCTGGCTCTCCCATGGAGACTTCATCCCTAGGTGTTCTAGAAAATCCTGGAACACACTGTCCTCTTCAAATCCACTGGCCTTTCCTGCTTTGCTTCTGTCAGATTCCAGTCTCACCAACATCATACTTCCCTCCTAACAAAAAGGAAGTGAAATTCAAAACATCTGTATGTATTTGCCCCAGTTTCTCCTAATTATCCCCCAAATCTGCTGCTCTACCTTCCTTTCCCCATCCTTCTGATAAGTCCCACGAAAGAGAGGCACAGAGTGTGTGAAGGGACTGGAGGAAAAGAGGTGAATTCCAATTGGGTTGGGCCATCCTAGAAGGCTTCCTGGAGGAAATGTCTTTTAATCTGGGCCTGGGAAGGTGGGTATAATTTCAGAAGGTGAGAATGATGCTTTCTGGTACTGGCATCTCTGTAAAGAAAGGGGTCAGAGGTAGGCAAATAGAAGGTGGGTTTGAGGCTGACAGATTGGATCTGCTTTGGGATAGGTGCCCTGGGCTTAGAGGGAGTGCAGTTCAGGGAAGGGAATTAACAGAGGAGAGATGCTTGGCAGCTCTTCTGCAAAGGGTTTTGCATGCCAGTCTAAGGAGTTTTAAATTTATTCTCTGTGCAAAGGAGATAACCCTTAAATGTGGTTGATGAGGGAGCCTCCATAGAATTGTGTGTGTTAAAAGTGAGCACAGAGAATCCCTCTCTGCAAATCTCTGCAGACATCCTTTATTCTTAGATCCTCTTGGTAGACCAGCTTGCCTAGAATGAGACTTAGGAGGTGATACTCATATATCAGAACTTCATAATCAGCCCCCAGAGGCCCACAAAGGTATATGCTCCCAGAGTAGAGAGTTATTTCTTCTTCCTCTGCTCTATAAAGAAATACTTATTGAGTCTAGGGAGATCCATGGGTGTACACTAGTAAGCCTTAAGGCATCAAAACTTTACTAAAATCACTCCATGTGCAATTTAAACACATTGCAGGAGCCTGTGTCAAGCAAAAGAAATATTGGGAAAAATAGATTTCCTATTATTTTATTGTGAAAAAGACCAGGTATTCACTCTCAGCAGCCTCTATCACAGGACTGAGGGAGTCAGATTCAGCTCAAAATGAGGCAAACAAACGAATTCTTCTCAGGGAAGAAACGCATTAGAGAAATAATCCCTCCAGAGTCGTTCTGAAAATTGCCTTTGCTGATCCATGATGGAAAAAACAAAGTGCATTTGATGAATTCAGCCAAGTAAAATCCTGGAAAATTATCTGAGTTTTTAAAAATTTCAAAGCAGAGCTTAAAAGCATTTAGCTAGTTTTTGTGAGTCGGGAAAAAGCACACCTACATGCACACATACACGCGCACACACACACTCCCAATAGCAATTTGTATCTTAATGGTGTCTCTCTTTACGAGATAGTGCCTCTAACTAAGAGTAATATCATTTCTTGTTTGTTTCCTACAGGGAGAGGGAAGCAGAGGGCTAGTGAGGCATGAATTTTAAAACAGAACCTAGCAGTAAAAGAAATCATATGGTCTTTCTTACTGGGAGGAATCTGAGTCCCTTGTGTTGGTCATTGTTGAAAAAGTTGAAGCACAGTGTCTTGTGGGTGGGAGTTCGTCTTGAATTTTTATGGCTGCATGTTACACATAGAACAAAGATATCTGAAATGTCCTTCGGGGACATGCACCCATGGAAACAAGCAGAATTCTTACCATTATACTTTTATCTGCTCTCTTGGAACAGGCCATGAGAGGTTGAGACAGGGAGGACAATTACCTGCTCACTCCCTCTAGTGCCCTGCACTTCCATTGCAACGCCTGGCCAGGCTGTGATACAGATCTTGCACCCATTGGCCCGGGGCTTCATGGAATCCAGAGGTGGTAGAGACTCGGGGCATCTATCTCCATGGATGGGGCATAGGTGACATGGCTGAGCTGCCTGCTGCCCTCATAGAATCCATCTCAGTGATGGCTGGTGCAGCACAGCAAGTGGATGAGGGTCTGGGAGACAGGTGACATGAAGAGCATCTGAGCAGCCTATGAGATAGGGCTGCTACAGGGAGGAGCCAAAGACGCTTATACTGGATTATTAGAAAGACCTGTATTTCTGGCCAGATTACACAACTGTCTTAGCACAGAAAACTGTTGACAATGTTTCTCTGAGTTGATTGGGTTCCCAGGACATCATCCCATTTGAGCACTTATGCAGGGACTGTAATCCAAGAGGATGAAGAAAGGGAATTATTCTTAAGGCCTTGTTCAATGTCCTCTCCTGCTACAATGCTGCACCATCAATTTGTCCATGTCCAGAGCTCCACCAGGGTCTTGTTCAGCTCAGGAAGGGAGCCCGAATCAGAGCAGGCCTGGGAGGCTGTTCCAGCATGTGCCTTGGCACTGGATTCTAACTGAGCATTTACTAAGTCCCAGGCCCTGTAATAGAAGAACATACAAGGAGAAGAGCACACAGCTTGCTCTTCAGGCCCTGGAAATATTGCAGTGGGGAGGCCCTCACTGGCCTGATTGACTCATATGGTGGAGGACCCAGGGCTTGCCCTCAGGGCCCTCAACATCTACCCCTTGAGCAGGCCTCATTCCCACAAGGTCCTGGCTCAGATGCCACCTCCTCAAGAAGGCCCACCCTGAGCACCCTATTTTAAAATTGCAGTCCCCCTGATTCCCTTACCCTATTCTAGTTTTTTCTTTATTTCCATACATGCTTCTTCCAATCTACCATATAATTTACTAAGTCTTTTGACCGTTATCTGTGAACAGTATCTTTCCCCAAGAATGTCAACTCTACAAGACAGAGATTTTTGCCTATTTGGTTCATTACTGTGCTCACCATTGGTAACCAAGGGGCAGAATAACTGCAGGTGCAGCCCTGGGTGTCCTGCCTCCCCGGGTTGCACTAGACTGGGGCTGGGATCCCACTGGAGCAGGCTCCCAGATTGCACCTGAGCAATCTCTGATCTGCAGCTCAGACCACTGCTTTCTTCTCCTCATTTTAGGAATGATCATTGAATACTTGTTAGCTGATAGAGGGATGTGGGCCTAAATCTTACAAAGCTCTGCCCTAGGCTGGGAACAGAAACTGTTTCTCTGTCATTTCTGTCCTATCTCTGATCACAGTGCCTGGGATTTCATGGTGCTCAGTTAACGTTGATGGACTGAAATGAAATTTAGTCCCTCCCCTCCCCAAACATAGAGTCCTATAGCACACTGTTTTTATCACCCAGGATTTGGCTGTATCTAACTGCGTGTCTCCAATCACAGTCATGTGCTGCAAAGGGCTGGTTTGGTGAGGGGGTGGGGGTGGGGAGTAAATCCTATTCCTCGGCACCAGTTTGCACCACAGCTTCTGCCTCTTCTGTTCCTAAAATTCCTCCCTAATGAGTTGCCCAAGTCCTCGCAGATGTCTGCTCCCCTTGCTGTCCTTGCCTGCCATCTCTGAGTCAGCCCGGATTTAATCATGGCCCTCCTTGCTGATTGGGTCCCAGATCTCCACAATCGGAAACATTATTTACATCTCTCAGCTCCTTTCTAGGTTACCCAAGATAAGCCAGGGGAGGAAGTAAAAATAGGGCATAAAGGCCTAGAAATTCTTCAACAAACTCAAATGGTCTTAGTGGGCCAAGAGTAAAGTCTTTCTGACTCTTGCTTGACGGTGGGTTCCATTTCCAAGTCAGCAGCCTGCAAGCAAGCAACGAGGTGAAGCATAGCAGCAGGAATTGTTTACAGTTGATTTGGTTCTGGAAGGCTAACTGCAGATCTTTCCAGCCACCTTTCCCCCCCTTGCCTGGGGCTTCTAGGAAGTGTGCAGAAAGTTGGTGTCCTGCACAGAATCTCTCTGTGGCTATCAGGCGAAAGCCTTTTCTCCAAACTAGATACATCCCCTGCAACCCAAACAGGACTGTAGAAGGGGTATCTGGTGTTAGTGAGCCCCTTATCCATTGTTATAACCAAGAGAGGGAGGCCAAAAGCCTTGAAAAGGAACACCATTCCCTCGCGCTGCTACATCTCTGGGAAAGTATCTTTGGTCAGAGAGCCAGATCGGATGCAGTTGAACCTGAGTGGGAGGGCGGGGGAGGGAATGCAGGTCCTCTCAATGAGAACATTCTCTTGGTACCAGGATTCCTTTGCTTCAGGCCTGTGACTGCTGTGGCCATCAATGCCCCATGGTCATCTGGAGAGTGGACGACTTTGGGGCCCCAGATTCCTGTATTAGCTCCTAGCAAGTAATCAAGTCCTTAGAGAAAATGAAGAAAAGAAAGCTGTGGGGTGAGGGAACAGGGCCCCTGGTCCAAATGGTGTGCCCTCTGCCTTTTTCTCAAGTTTGCTACCTTACCAGGACATTGCCCATGCCTCTGCCATACAGGTCACTCCCACCCCGCCCCTGCCACATACACTTTCTTTAACACTGACAGAATAGGTTAGGACATGCTCCTCAACTCCAGCTGGAGTCTCAGCAGGAATGTGTGAGGTCGTCATCACCTTCAGATTGGAATCATCAAAAGACAAGGGAAGTCAGGTCCACACCACTCCTTCTGCAGCTGCCCATGGCTGCTGCTTCTCATCAGCCCCAAAAGTAGGTGTGGCAGGGTTGACCCACTGGCAGCACGAGGCTGAGATTCCTCGGAGAACCCCGTTGCTGCTGGGTGGCGCTGCCTAGGCACCATAATCCTAGCTAAGGCTGGGATCATTGCAGGTAGGGGACGGGTAGGTGGATGTGGCCCATCTGATTCTTGAAAGGGCCACAGTTCAATTTAGTGTGCCAGTTGTGAAAGCCAGTGTCATCTTCCAGAGAACAAGGACAGGTTAAAAATGGAAAGAAAAGAAAAACAAGGAAACGAATCCCGCATGTCTCTGTTGATGTTTGGCTTTCCGTTGTGTCTGGAATGGGGATATTTCACTCTATATAATGTGCTGGATATTGGCCTGTGATTTGGTTTGCTTCATTTGGGTTAGAATTAATTTTTAAGATGTCTCATATGATAGGATTAACAGAGACTCCCACCTATACACATAATTGTAAGTTACCAATGCCTGCTGTGTCTGGGAAGTCAATAAAACCCATGCTAACCCTGGCTTTGCTGTCTGTTAAAATTGTTGTCTATCTATGTGTTATGATCATTCCTAAATATTTGTTGTGGCTCCTATGAACAATATAAGGCATTCACAATAGATAGAAATCATGGATAAATACTTCTCTTCCTTGTTATTGCCCAGAACTGGTTTCAGTTGTTGGCCAAGAGGCATATTCAATGTGTTTTGCTCTCTGTTTCCTACTGGCTTTTTATGAAAGAATTGGCTTCTCTGTGAGTAATGTTCAGCAGTATTAGCTATTTGGAAATGTATGTTCATGCACTCCAGGTGGAGAATCTTCCTTCAGAGCAAACATTTAAAGAAGAAAAAGCTGATTGAAAATGCAGGTACCAACTGACAGATATTTATAGCATATTTTCTGAAATGGCCATCTTTACACTGGGGAGTGCCCTGCATAGCCTGAGAAGGATTAGGGAAAGTAAGTCCTATTTCATTTGTTTGCTTCCTCTTTGAAGGATGCCCCGTGACGCTATGAACCTTTGGACTGATGTCTGAGAGAAGAAACATTGAAGGATGAATGAAATGTCAGTTAATTCCATTATGCCATTTATCGACATCCTGGCTGAGCTCAATCTATCCCCAGGGTACTTTCTACAGTGGAGCACATTTAGTGGGAAATATAGATTGTATGGCCCTAACAATCCAACAAAGGTAATCACAAGTCCTGGCTTTGACAACCGAGGATGTCAACCTGAGAATCAACAGAAGTGGATGGATTCTTGGTCTTCCTCCATGTGCCATGCTCTGTGAGCTTGGGGGCGTTTGTAAAGACTGGGTTAATATTCTGTAATTGGAGAATTATCCACATGCTGCAAATCACATGGGGTAGAAGACCCAAATTCAGCCCCTCTCTTTATCAGTTATTAGTTGCTAGCTCTCTTTAGCCTTCAGTGCTCGGTCATGAAATGGTAATTACCATAGACAGTCACTTCCTGAATACACTTTAAAAACGTTGAGGCGATATCTAATGTAAAGCATTATTATCACTATGACAGTATGCCCTCTTACGCCGCCTTTCTTCTCTACTTTAAGTAGTGTAACAAGAACTCGTAATTTCCCGAGTTATTTGTCTTCACACTTTGCCTTCCCCTGGCCTGCAAGACAGCAGATCTTCTGAGAGCCATGGGAGACCAGCCACCTCGGCTCCCTCTTTCAGAGATAAAAAGCCAAGGGGACAGCTAGTTTTAATGAGAAAATTTGAAGGATTTTCCACTCTAACAAGTTACCTGCCTAATAACCCCCTCCAGGTAAATCCCAGCTTGGGTAATTAAGGTAAAACCGACAATAATGTCCTTCATTAAACTTCCAGAACTATATGGAATTTAGTGTAATTTTAAAAATATCTAGAATGTTTATTGCAGCACAATTCACATTCGCAAAGATGTGGAATCAACCCAAGTGCCCATCGATTGATAAGTGGATTAATAAAATGTGGTATATGTACACCATGGAGTACTACTCAGCCATAAAAAATGAATTAATACCTTTTGCAACAATCTGGATGGAACCGGAGACCATTCTCCTAAATGAAGTATCTAAAGAATGGAAAAACAAACACCATATGTACTCACTATTAAATTGGAACTAACCGATCAGCACCCATGTGTGCAGAGTAAGTAAAATTCAACAGAAATCATGCAGGTGGGAGGGGGGAGTAGGGGATGGGTGAAATCATGCCTAATGGGTACAATGTACAATATCTGGTTGATGGGCACAATTATAACTTTGACTCAAGCAGTACAAAAGCAATCCATGTAACCAAAACATTTGTACCCCTGTAATATTCTGAAATAAAAAAATTTTTAATTATATATATAAAAAAGAAAGTTTCCAAAAATATATAGCTTACATTCATTAATCAAAGAATGTAAATTAAATTATTATGCTTCTTTATGATTGCTAACTCTGATAAACAAACCATTCCATTCCAGCCTGAATGTTGGCACACTTATGAAATCAAACCTTCCTCATTTCATCATATTGAATTTGATAAGAGATAAGGAGCTTCACCAGTCATGTGTGGGTGTTGCAGTAGGAGGTAGCTGAGGTGAGGCAGTGACCCTGACTTGCAAGGGTTGGACAATCCAGAAGGAAGCACAGGTTGTGTACTGCAGGAAGGTCACACCTGTCTTTGCCATCGCAGATCTTTATGTGATTTAGATTAGGTCAAAGACTTCAAGTTCACGTCACAGTAAGCCTAGAACTCAGAGTCCTAGATTTATATCTAGAAGGCACTTTAGAGATACAGTAATATAAACTACTCAAAAGTGTGTCTAGGGTGGGCAGCATAAGTATCACCTGGAGCTGGTTAGAAATGTAGAATGACAGGCCTTGCCCCAAACTCCTGAGTCAGAGTATGGAGGTAACAATATTTCCAGGGGATTGAAAGGCACGTTAAAGTTATAGATGCACTGGTCTACTCCATTCCTTTTGTTTTATACATGACCAAGCTAAGTCATGGCAAGTCTAAATGGCTTGTTCAAGAGATACACCTATCTCATACTCTGGCTCTTAAACTTGTGATTTGAGTAGCAGTGAGTTGTGGGCCTGATCCCCAGATTGAAGCTTGGTCCTCCCAAGTAAATGTGAAATAGTGACATCAAGCAATCTGATTCAAGGAGTCAATTCTCATACTTGGTTAAACTAAAATTTCTACACTATTTGCATAAATGGGTTAGTTCTCACCAAAGTCCACGACTCTCCTGGTGGCAGTTTATTCTAATTGCAGGTGGAATACTTGGATGCCTTGAAAATGGACACTACTAAAATTACATCAAAAAGGAATGCAGCTTTGCATGCAGGAATAGGGCTCAGTGTCGAGGTGGGGTCTGCCTCAGGGCCTTTTCTCTTGCTATTTTCTGTGCTGGGATGCTGCACCTCTGAATCTTCACATGGCTCCCTCTTACCATCCAACTCCCATCCTTGGAAAAGCTTTTCTTAGCCACTCTGTCTAGAGCCAACTTCTCTCCCCATCCCATCCCCCTCAGTCACTTTCTATCCCCATGATCTAATTTTGTTTTATTTATAGCAATTATAAAAGGGAATTATTTAATTTAACACTTTGTTGTCTTTCTTCCCTCCCAAAGCATGTGCATTTGATGAGAGCAGAGATCTTGCCTCACTTGTACACTGCTACATCCCTGTTGACCAAAAACAGTGCTTGACACATGGTAGGTGCTCAATAATTGTTTGTTAAATGAATGAATAAGTAATTTAGAATCAAGTTTGCCATGCTCTTGGCTAGGATAATCATAAATAAGAGCTAACATTTATTGACTTTTACAATGTGCTGGACACAGTGCTATATGCCTTAAGCACATTGTCTTATTTAATTTTAATTTTTTATTAAACATTTTTAATTAACATTTTGAAAAGCAGGCAGCTTAGAAGCTGTGGTATCAATTGCCCCTTCCTACAACTGCGGAGACTCACTGAAACACGGACTTGACCTCGGGAACATTTCCTAGAGGAAAGCACCGAGTGGCTTCTGCACAAAGTGGTCCACACTGGCTGAACTTCTCAAGGGTCCAGGCTGCAAAAATGTTCTGACCTGGGAGATCACTACCCCTCATGCTGTGTTTGGGGCCCCTTGCCAGTTTTCCTTTGAGTACATGAATGGGGACAACCAGACAGAGGGACAGCTTGGAATGAAATGTCCTAATATACTTTCCAAAGTGATGACAGAAAAATACTAACTCTTGCCCATTACCCCTTACATGACCTGTAAAACCATTTGTAATGGAAAATAACTTGTGCATAGAGGAATGTGATGCCAACCAGAGGACAGTCCTTGTTCTTCTCATTTTTCACCAAAGAAACACAGCAAATAGGCCAATTTTGGCGTCAATCATCAAGTACATTTTATGATGCCTACAGAGAGAGGAAGGGCAATAAAATTGCCTTCACAGCAGCAACTCAGGTCTTCTGTTCATTTTTTTTTCCAATTTAAAATTTCCCAAAGTGCTCAGTCTCATGCCGCTCTGCCCCTTGGTTTCCACCAGCGTCACTCACCTGCACCAAACAGCCGCAGCGGCTGACTCAGTCGGCCCCGGGCCCGCCACCCCGTCAGGAAGTCAGCCAGAAAGGCACGTCTGTAAAAAGAAGCAGGAGGAAGGGGAAAGAACAACTTGAGTAAATGCATTTCTTTCCAGAGAGGAGCTTTTTAAAAAGCTGTTTAACATTTAAAGTTCTATTATTATTTTTGGCAGCATGTTGAGTCCACGTCTCTTTTTTTGGCTACTTTTCTAGTACTTTATGTATCTGGAAGTAAGATTTGCAACTGATTTCAGTAACGTTGGGGAAAATTTTCCAATGTAATTATAGGAGGTATTTAAATGTTATTTTGTACACTCATCAAATAACAAGCATACCTTAAAATGACTATATAAAATGACCTATAATATAATTTATGTTTATATATCACAGAGGTAGAAAATGCCTTAAGCATGGTCATCACAGAATTAGTTGTATAGTTAAAAAAATTAAATCTAATAATAATTACCCATAGATCCCATGTTAATTACCCAATGCAAAAAAATTAGATGTATAAATAAGACCGTGGGTGATCCCTTTCATCACACGGTCAGTAATTTTATTTGAATAAACTCTTTATTATGGAACATTTCAAATACATACAAAAGTAGAGAGACTGTGTACCCATCATCCAGCTATCCATATACTGACCCTGTGTTTTGATGGTGAGAGGAGGAGCTGATGGTGTGGGATTCGTGACTGCCGGAAGGCAAAACAATTGTCTATCATGGCAGGGGTGGCTCTGTAACCGGTTGTCCATATTAACTATTTGGAGCTGTAGCCAAAATAAGTAGCTCATGGGCTTAACCCCAAATTCTGCTTTAAGACATCAGGCAAAAAATAAATTCAAATTCATATTGAAAAATAAATTCAAATTCATATGCATTTATTATCTACCATGAGCCCATGATTGTTCTAAATATTGTGATGGATATAAAGTAGTCATTAAAATATTGGAATGGTGGATAGTTTCCATTTTCCCTTTTAGATATGGCCTTCCTACTACTACCCACACTGACCAGCATCCTGGGATGCTGATCTATACTCCATCCCAAGTCCCCTGCCCTCTGACTTCTGTTGGGTTGTGCCAAGGGCTAGCAGGGAGAGGGACACCACAGGATGATGGGGAGTAGAAAACTAAGCAGAGAGGGTGCACACAGGCTCATATAGGATGTGAGACAATGCTACAGGGCCTGACTATCCAGCCACAGAGTTCTAGTTGATTCAAAAGCACTAGGATGCTAAATATCACTAATCACTAGGATAACGCAAATCAAAACCACACTGAGGTATCACTGCACACCCACTAGGATGGCCATTAGGGAAAAAACAGAAAATAACAAGTACTGGAAAGGATGTGGAGAAATTGGAACACTTGTGCCTTGCTGGTGGAAATGTAAAATGGTACACCCACTGTGGAAAACAGTATGACTCGTAGTTCCTCAAAAAATTAAACATAGAATTACCATATAATCCAGCAATTCCACTACTTGGATGTATACCCAAAAGAATTAAAAGCAAGAACTCCAATAGATATTTGTGTACCAACATTCGGAGCAGTGTTATTCACAATAGCCAAAAGGTGGAACAACCCAAAATTCCATCAGCAAATGAATGGGTAAAGAAAATGTGCTATATACATACAATGGAATATTATTCAGCCTTAAAAAGGAATAAAATTCCTATATATGCTACAACATGTATGAACCTTGAAGACATTATGTCAAGTGAAAGAAGCCAGACACAAAGGGACAAACATTGTATAATCCACTTATATCAGGTACCTAGAGTAGTCAAATTCATAGACCAAGAAAACAGATTCTAGGTTACCAAGGGCAGGGGGAGGAGGAAATGAAGAGTTACCATTTACTTGATACAGAGTTTCAATTTGGGGAAATGGAAAAGTTCTCAAGGGGGTGATGGCTGCACAACAATGTGAATGTACTTAATGCCACTGACCTGTACACCTAAAAATGGGTAAAATGGTAAATTTTACATTATGTGTGTTTTACCACCACAACAAAAAAAGTAATTGGTAGACTTTGCACCTTCACCCACAAACAAATGCTTGAAAATTTGATTGGAGAAGTAATGTAGCCACAGTATACAGGATTAAAATATGCTTCCTGCCCAGTGAACTATTTACCTTGTTACCAAAACAAAAATGAAAAAAACAAAAAACCCCACAGGATTTAAAAAAAATTAGAAACTTTGTGTATGTAGACATGGTGTAAGGAGGTAAGCAAGACCCAGGAAGCTGGCAATATGGAGGCATCATTTATTCCTTATTGCAGTTCTGTTCATTATTATTCTCATGTGGAAAAGCTGGAGCTGAGAAGGATTAACTGACATGAGGAATTGTTACTAATTGGCAGACCAAAATTGAACCACAGTTGCCTTCTCTAACACCAGAGCTCTTGGGTTCCATCAGAGCTGCCCAAAGCAGGCAATTATATACATGAATTTTCCAGAAGACATGATCAGAATGCTCTAGTTCCTCGAGTTGTTTTTAGGACAAGAATAAGAGTGAAGTATTGTGCCAAGACCTAGGTCCAACCACACTATTAATTTCTTGCCTGTATTTCTTGTTTACCTTATAATTTTTGAAGGTTTTCATATTATGACCATTTCAATTCACTGATTCTCATAGAACCCTGGGAGGTAGGTGAAATAGATGGATTTAAGCCCATTTTACAGATGATTAAATTGAGACACAGAGAGACCCTGGCTTGTCAAAGGTCACACAGTTAATCTGCGGGTGGGTGAACTGGGGCTACATCACAGGATCCTTATCTCTGGGCTGCTGATATTCACAACAGCGCAGGGGTAGCTCTACAGTGGTTCTTAGATATGATGGCAACACTGACCTAGGCTGAGCATCATGGAAAAACAAACAAGCCATTGTGTGCTAGTATCTCACATACACACATTTTAGTCAAAAACAAGTTTATAAGAAAAAGTTTTTGAAGACAATCTCAAAATTGGAAATACAGTCTTCACTAACAATTATTTTCTGAAAATTAGGGAAAGGCCATCATTAATTGAATTTTAGACTTTGAAAAGTTCAGACATAAAGATTAAAATGTTACTGCTTCTTGCTTCTGTAATCTCTCCTTTGCCAGCCAGCATTTCTGTGAGTCAGTTACACTTAAAAGGAAAATCTAACCCTTTTGAAAAGCAAATCCTCCCAAGAGATTAGTTTCTATTAGGAGCCCATTACATTTTTTTTCACAGTTGATTCTAACTGCCTTTTTATTCCCACTTCCCATACATAAATGCCTAATGCACACAGCAGAACCTTGTCTTCTAATTTTATTCATTCAATCAACAAAAACTTAATGAGCACTTAACATGTGCAAGCACTATTGTGGTCTCTTGGGATATATGCTAATGAACAAACAGATAAGAATCCCTGTCCTCTGGAAGCTTACATTCTAGCAACTTTGAAGGTAATTTACTCTTCAGATATCAATAGCATTAAATACATTGATTTCTAAGGAAAGTGGAGTCCGTTACAGTATTCTGATACAGTGCTGGTTTCTTATCACAGCCTTTCAATTACCATATCTGCTGGCAAATAATCTGAGTAAGGAATATTAAAAGGAGATATTCTTATAAACTCAACATGTGCTTTGAATTCTCCTGACATTTGGGATGAGACAGCTGAGAGCCTGATCGAAGTTGTCAGATAGCAGACCTTAAGCAAATTATTTTCCTGTAATGGGGCAAAGGGTTAAGGTTAAATCAGAGTCAGAGAAGAACCCCTTTCATAGCAGTCAATTCTAAAGAAATCTTTCCTTCCCTTCCCTACTCTAAGCGTTATGCTATTCATTGCTTGTGAATTTCTGACATATAGTTTGTTTTTCTGCACAGAGCTCAGAAATGATAGACAAACAAAGGGTTCTGGGTGGAAATAAGGCAGAAGTGAGCGAGAGGAAGGGATGATAGAACAGTTTAGTGGCTTATATCCTAAGAAGTGTCAACACACACAAAACTAAAAATGTTTCATTGTCTCTCATGTTGCCTCCCAATCTAGCCCCATCCTTTTGAAATGTAATGCAGGCTTGAAACTTCCAAGACACTATTTACAACTCAAGGGAACCAAAAATCTGAAAGTGTTAGGTGATGGGGGAGTAGTGTGGCTTATTATTTCCTTTAGAAAATGTCTTAAAATGTAGATATAAATGAATTCAGTAAGTACATTTTTAAAAAACAATGTGAAAATGTTGAGCTCATATACTTTTAGCTTTAAGTTCATGAGAACTCTGACTAATAAATTAGGGTTTTATGTGTTTCTTTAGTTAAAATTGTCATTTTGAGAGAGCTGTAGATTCTATGTATTTTTTAATTTAAAAAATTTAGCATATTCAGTGGGTAGTTCGTTCACAGAGGAAGATGCTATTTGGCACTTCCCTTATCCCCATGATTTAAGTTCTAAAAAATTTGCCGTTCCTTAGGCCCAGCTACCATGAGGAGTTATAATTTTCTTGGTTTTCTTAAAAATGATATTTGACATTGTGTGACTTTTGAATGTGGGTGGGAAGATGACAAATAGTTGAACAAACATCATTAGGAACTATCAAAGAAGTTGTGTTAAACTCTGGAATGTGTCTTGGGCATGGGTGCAGGAAAGAGGAAGATTTCTTAGTAGAGCAACTGCTGAGCAGAAAGTCCTTGCTGACTGCTGAAGTGCTTAAAAAGTGCTTCTATTCTGCGGTAGGAGTGAAGGACTGCTCTTGCTCAAGGTTTTAAAAAAAAAAAACCTAATTAGGATTAATAAAATAGTGACCTCCTGGGTGAAAATCTTCATTTTTGTAACTGTTTACCCTAAAAATTCTATTTTTAAATGAATTTTATTATGTTTCATGCTTTCCTCATTGATGAAGACTTTTCCTTTCATAGACCACCTTGCTTTAATCCTGATGAGCACTTCAATTTAATTAGTGTACAATCTCTTTAGCTATAAACTGGACATACAGCCCTTCCCAGATTAAATCTTAGAGAGCGGTTTTCTTAGCTTTTGTTAATTTAAAATCGGAAAGATTGCTTGTCTGTCTGCAGTGCTGAGATGTGCGTGGATAGAAGTCATATGCATAAAGAGATAGAAGATGGAGAGTTGGCTTGAGTTATCTTATTCCACCACGTGACTGAACTATGAATACAAGTCCTCTATTCTATTTATAAGTTTAAGAAATTGAGTTGAAGGAGGTATTGATGAGATACAAAAGGGGTGAATTATGGACCATTAAGAGCCCTCTTTTAATTAGCAGAATTACCAAGGACCTATCTGGACCCGTAGGGGCGACTTAGGGGACAGTTGTATCCACACTGAAGCCTTGCAACTCAGTCCCTTGCTACCTTCCCCTTCAGAGCCTCAAACCTCTGGGCCAGTAAATAAGATTGTTCCATCACACCCTGCAGTAGATCAGCCTCCTTTTTAATTCACCGCTGCCCCTTCTCAAGGTACTGCCCTAAATATAAATCTGGAATGCCCCAAAATTTGGGGGTAGGAGGAGGGAGAACAAATACTACTAATTTGAATGGTACATTAGGTACATCATAAAAACTTTCTGGATCCCTATTAGGAGCCTGACAACATTAACATCATTAAAATTCGAACATTACTATAAATGTGCATACAAATCCCTAGTTTTAGTCTACCAATTATTACCTACTCGCATATTAGAAAAGCATCCAATGTCAAAAGACACAGTTCTTTTTTTTTTTAACAATATAGAAAAGCAGCATGAAAAGCATGAGTCCTCATGATTAAAAGCCTTGGTCAGGACACTTTACAATATTCTGTGAGAATAATAATTGGTTGAAGTTGAGTACCCTTCCCTTGAGTCTAACACAAAATCATTGGACCCCCTTTACTTGGCAAATTGTTGAGATTCCCTGCTCATCGCCCCCACCCCCCACCACAAACTCTTGAAAGCTCACAGAGCCTAAGGGTTGGGAAGGCTTATGAACCAAACACACCCTCTCTACAGAGGGCATGGTGTAGGAGGAGAGCACAGAGGTCCTGTTAGGTCTTTCTAACATGAGGGGCACAGGGGAACTGATTCAGCAGCTGTTCAGGTACTAACACTGTCCCAGCTCTCTTTGGGAGATAGGCCCACTTGAACCTCCATCTGCTGAGAAACCCCAAATTTTGTCTGCCTTCATTGAGAACCCAATATAGACAATGTATGGTTGGGAATGGTCGGACACAAATTAGCTTGTGGGGATATATTGGTGGGGGTGAGGCTTGTGCTATGGACTGAGGAATATAATTCACTCAGTTCTGTACACCTGAGAGTCAAAGATAAAAGAACTTTGTGGCCAGGTGTGGTGGCTCATGGGCAACAAAGGGAGACCCCATCTCTGGGGGAAAAAAAAAAAGATAAAAGAACTTTGTGATTCCTGTAGTAGGAGTGAGGAGAGATCCCTGTGCACAGAGAGGGGAAATGGAACCACTTAGGTCATGCTTCCCCCTCCATCCTACTCTCTACCAGGCTTTCCAGTGACGTCTGGAGAGGGGGTCATGCCATGTGACTGGGGTCAGCAAATTTTTTCTATGGAAGACCATATAGGAAATATTCTAGGCTGTGCAGGCCAGATGGTCTCTGTCACAACTACTCAACTCTGTTGCTGTAGTGTGAAAGCAGCCATAGACAATCCATAAACAAATGAATGTGTTTGTGTTCTAATAAAACTTTATTTAAAAAAAAAAACCAAGCAGCAGGCAGGATTTGTCCTGTGAGCTGTAATTTGCTGACCCCTGGCCTAGGGAGCTGGTCCTGATCAAGTGGCTCGGCTTCCCCTCTTACAGAGGGTCCAGAGCACAGCCTCTAATATGATTCTCACATCCAAAAATATGATGTATGAGGACAAATGCAAAGGCATCAGACTTATTCAAATTCAGAGTAAAAGAGCCCAAGGTCCACAGGGACTTCTGTGGTAATAGAATCTCAGACACTCTAAGCATTCACTGCTGGGGTAAATAACCCGTGGGTAGGGTTCACATCGTTTTTCATTTGATCGAGTCAAGAGCATGTTTCATAAGCAAATGCAAATGCTCAAGAGCTTTTCAGAGATTGTAGCAAGTGGTACAAATTTACATTCTGGGTCTCCCAGTAGAACTGTGAAAAGGGCTCCCTCTCTGCCTTTCTCAGACATCCTGGTTAAGTCCTGGGAGGTTCCTTCCAAGAACCACCCTGCTGGACAGGAGGCTACCTAGGAAATAGCTAAACCCACGCCTGCCGCTCATATTAAGGAAACTTAAGACAAAAGTATAAAGCCTTCAAAACTATAATTTCTAGATGAATAGGCCAATCAGGCCCTGTAGATTCAAGTCCAATGATCATCAGTGTGATTTTCAGATATTAGTAGAGAAGGTAAACAAAATCAAGTGCCTGGACTGCTCTCTGCCCTGGCCCTTTCACTTCTAGTTGCCAATCATTGTCTCTTGAGGCACCTGCCCCCCATCTTGTCCAGCAAGCATCTCAGCCTCTCTCTTTACAGAGTCCTCAGCTGTTTCCCAGCAGAGGGATGGCTTCCTGCAGCACAGAAATGATAGCCTGTACCCTGATGTGGTTGACATCTTAATTCAGTTCCCTAACAATGTGCTTATCCAAGATGATCCATTTGTTACAGGTTAGGTTTCCCAAGGCATCCCCTCCCTGCATTTTACCGAGTCTATACTTTATTGCCATAGCTGCTATGCTTTACTGTCCTGACGAGAGGTTGTAAGGCAGAACAGGACCCTTTTTAAGCCTGTATAAATTAGTGTCAGTCATAAAATTTACCCACCGAATTGCCCAGGAGTCCCCGGGTTAAGAGAGCAGGAAGGAGGATCATTAGCTAAGCATGCACGTCTATTAGGGCCCATCAAGATTTCAAACCCCAGGTTCTGTACATCCTGATGATGACAGAGAGGGAGTTTTTCAAGCAGACTTACAGGGAAAAATTAATGAAGTCTCCATGGGTCTATTATTCCTATGTCTGGCTATAAATCCAGAATATTGAAATATTGAAACTTGTTCACGAATGAAGCACGTTTTGTTAATTTCTCTGTAAGTCATAGGAAATTGTCCTTAGTAGGGTTAATTTATACCTGGTTTGAAAGTTTATTGCTAAGTGAGACTGCAGAAATGTTAATCTGACTGCATACATCTCTATAAATAAATGCTACCTCAATAATTCAAAACGATGCTAAAAATGTTCATCTTGACTCACCCATGTGAAGCTTTGGGTGCCCAATAACAACTACATTTGCATTTTCTGCATTTTGCTGGGATGAAGAGAAAGACTAACTTATAACTGCTGAGTGTCCTTTGTCTTCTCTCTCTCTCTCTGCCCAGGTCAACCACCATTCCCATTTTCTCAATTCTGCAACTCTTCTTCCAGTTCCCATATCTGGACCCTCCAGGCTAACCTCATTTGTACCCTCTTCACAAATCTGCATTTCCCTGGAGGAGGAAAAACAAATGTTCCGTCTCCTTTCCAGGCACAAATGTGACAGTGAGCTCAGGAGAGAAGCAGAAAGACACAGAATCCCTTCCAGGTCTGGTGAACACTCTGGGCATTTTGTTTAAAGGGGTGATAAACTGACCTCTAATTAATAGTAATATTATTAAGTGCTTACTACATGTCAAGCACTGTGCTAAGTACTTCATGTGTATTTTATCCTCACAACAACCCAGTGCAAGAGGTACTAACTGAATACCTCTTTCAGATGGGGAAACTGAGGTATAGATAAATTAAGTGACTTGCTCACGACACACAGCTAACAGTAGCAGTGGAATTTGAAACCAGGAAGACTGGCCCCTGCTTTTAGCCTCTATATTACAGCAGAAAAAGGAATAGAGGAGGTACCATCCATGGTCTGGCCACTTGTTGGTTATGCAACCTCTCAAGGACACTAGTCTCCATCATCCCATGTAGGATTTACTCAGTACAAATTTAAAATGCCCAGTGGATTAATCTGGTGGCCAGCACCTTATCACCCTCTTCCCCTGATCATGCAATCAGCCCCCATCTGTTCAGGTAATGTAAACTCAGGTTATTATTAGCTGAGAAATAATTATGAATATATATGATTCATGTATATAAATATTAGAAGTATTACTGTAATGCTTTTTTCCTGTCTTTAATTTTGTCTAAAGTGTTATCATGTAGGGGTGATTTGATGTCTACCACCTAATCTCTTAAACATAATCGAATTTTGTTTCTTTGAATTAAATGTGCATGTGGCATAAATCCTCAGTCTAATAGAGACTGGATATATTTTTGAATTTTTAAAAAGGAAAACCTTTGTGCCTGGTCTACTGAAGAGATGCCACTGACCTCTTTGTCAATGGCATGCTTTTCTTGACTATTTTCCTGGTGTCCGTTGGGAACAATGATACATGTATGAAATTGCCTGGCTGAGTTTGGGTGGAAGAACTGCTTTTGAAACAGTGCAAAAGGTCACATAAGGACGTGGTGAGAAGGTGGCTGTCGGCAAGTCAAGGAGAGTGGCCTTAGGAGAAACCAAATCTGCCAACATCTTGATCTTGGACTTCTGGTGTCCAGAACTGTGAGAAAATATATTTCTGTTGCTTAAGCCAACCAGTCTATGACATTTTGTTATGGCAACCCTAGCAAATGTAAGGAGGAAAAAAATCCTTTTTCTTTCTACCTGAGTTCTTGACTGAGCCCCCTGTAACAAAACACAGATTAACAAGAGAAAAACATAGAAATTTATTTAAGTTTTTGAAACAGGAGCCCTCATAAGGAAATGAAGACCTCCCCCCACCCCTGAAGCAGCTAAAGTTGAGTGTTTATATACTGAATTAGACAGAAAGTAGTAAATTATGAAAATGTGACAAGGCAAAGGGCTTAGGCTATGGCAGTCAATCACGGAGAAGTGACTAGGAAGACAATGGCTAGTTTAACAAGGTTTCTTTGTACAGATTTCTCTCAGTTTTAACTTTGTGACCTTGATGATAAGAATGTTACATTCCTCCTGGTATGGGGAGGACATTTTCCATAAGGGAGTTTTATCTCCTGCTTTCAGGAAGAAAAAGGGGCAGACCAGAGCACCCTTTCTTCTACCTGCTGGGTTTTAAGGGCCTTTAGCTCAAAATAATCCTTATGCCCAGGTGGCACAATGTGGGGTGGCATATTCTGCCATCCTTCACAAATGAATACTCCTTTCCTCCTTTGGACCTTGGCCTCTTTTCAGTCATGCAAATTCAGAACATTAGATGTGAATATCCACCTGAAATAAATGAGAGAAAAATGTACTTTGGGAGAGAAAGAGCATATTTGCCTAAAACTCTTGTCTTCTGGCCTAATATCTAGGGGATTTTCTGAAGAAGACTCATGTGTCAAATCCTGTCAAGTGTCCTGTCCATATCACCCCAGGCCCAACCCCTGTGGCACACACCAGCCAGACTTTTTTCTGGTGGCTGAAACCTACTCTGTCAGTGCTCAGGGCAGATTGGACGTGCCAGAAAATTGATGCCCAATGCCTGATGGGAGTCGAGTATAAGTACCCCAGCTCTCTGACCCTCAAATGAGGGAGCTCTAATAACTCTACGCTGGCTTCCAGTGTTCTCCCACAGGATTAAGCTTCCTTTACCCAACTGGTAACTTTCTCAATAATGCACCTTTTATTGGCTTCTTTCTCTATCCCTGTTAAGTTCTCCACTATTCTACTGGTATTCCTAGGAGCACCTCCCAAGTAAACTACTATCTCTTAAATTCTTATTTCAGGGTGTGATACTGGAGGAACTAGAACTAAGAAACCTGCTTTTTGGCTACCTATATGTATATATGAAGTTTCCATACTTAAAGATGCTGCTGTTGTTTTTATTTAATGAGCTGACACAGGGCACTGAGTTCTTTCTAAAGTAAGTGGTCTGTCCTCTAGAGAACTCCTGCAGCTTCTTTCTGCAGGGAGGGGTGCTCTTATAGTGCCTATCTTGGCCTCACATAAATGCCTTTGCCTCAAATCAACCACTCTGCATTTTTTTCTTCCATAGATATGAAAGCCCAATCCTTTCAATGCTTATTGGCTTTTATTAGCTTGAACTCTTGCATCATATCTATATTTTGTGTAAGTGTGTTTGCATCAGTATTGTATGACTTTAGTAAGTTGTCTTGTAGCTGAGCCAAGTATTTCCTTAGGGGGCTGCTACAATAACTGCTGTGAAGTTTGGTTTGCCCAGGGGGGACCGATTCTGAATAGGACTATGACAGACCAAATTTCTTAGGAACAATATGCATGTGTGGTAAAGCTGTGGCTAAGTACCACTGCCCCTAAGCCTGTTCTCCTGTACTTAGCATTTGACAGAGTGTACATCAGAAGGTTTAGGTCTTCTCAGAGACTACTCAGAACAATGCTAAGGACACTTCAAGTTAAGCAACTTTCAGCGTTCTGGGCTACCTTACTCCTCTGTAAACTACTCACACCCAAGCCCTGTAGTTTGGAACAAGGACAGCTCTGGGTTAAGCCTCCAGAAGAGTGCATTAGTAAAACCTATCCTGACCATGCATTTAACCTCCTCAGAGGTTTTCCCATCAAGATCACTCATCTTTGCCTCTTCTGGAAAAGTTTTGTCACAGAAGTTGTCTCTGTTGAGACTTTTGTGAATCTCTTATATTAATGCATAAATCCTAAGAAGCATTGCCGGCTTAGGGGATTTACAGGAAACGTTCAGGCCTCCATCATCTTAGTTTTTAATCAGCAGTCAGTGCTACATGGTCTTCAGCACAGGGCTAAAGGCCAGGACCACAATTTTAAAGGGCAGTGGCCAGCTCACTCTGTGCACATGTCAGCCTTCTGCTCACTTACCAGTAGAAAGGAAATAACAGTGCATGATACTCTATTATTTTCCCTCTAATAATTTTGAAAAGCCTCTCTTATGAATTGATTAAAGTATTATATGGAGGGAAGATTTCAAATAGGCCCTGGGTAAATCAACTAACCCGTGTAAATCCACCCATTACATTCGAATGGATTTCCTTAGAAGTAGGCCATTCTGTAAAATGATGAGGGTCCTAATCCTATCTGTAGTTTAAACATGTTTAGTAAGATAATTTCTCCAAGCAACCTGTTGGGGTATTAGTTTGGATCTGATGTGAAAGGAGTTAGCAATGAACTGCGAAGCATAAAATCCCTGGTTTGGTTTCCTGGAGTTTGTTTTCTAAAATTTAAAAATGCTTGTTTGTTTTTACTTTAGTTTATTAATGGCAAATGAGTTTGTTGAGACTGAGGATTTGACTTTATCTTACTATTCTTGACAAGGGTACTGACCACCAGAACTGCACTTGGCAGCTTGTTAAGAGCAGGTACCATCTTTGCCTGGATCCTTTCTTTTGTCTACATCCTGTATCATCATCTGGTGGGTTTTTGCTTCAATATGTCTCAACTCTTCCTTTCCTTTCCACTCCTGCTTTGACTATGTCATAGCCTAGGTTGTTTCATAGCCTATCACTATGATACCGCCAAGCTGTCCTCCCTGATCTTACCTCTTAATATTCTAGGCAACTCTGCCTCCTGTTTCCTGGCTAACTATCCTAAAACATGCTTCCACCATGCCCCCCCTGCTCAGAAACATGCCATGTTCCTTGTGCCTTAGCACACACCTGCTGATGTCCTCTGCCTGACTTCCAAGACCCTCCATAATCTAGCCTGTCCCATGCATCCCAGCATACTTTAATTTTTAACTACCCAACATGCTTTTTGCTTTTTCCACGTACCATGAACAAGCCATGACCATTTCCAGGGCCAGTGGGTATGGTTGTGCAGGTTGTGTTCTGCCAGACACCAAAGGGCAGTGTTCACATAGATTTTCACTTAAATGACAGCTGCTAGCATTGTGTAACCAGCAGCCCTGGTCATTGCTACTTACATGATTTTGTTCCATTTCATTCCCTGTCTAAATTCTTCTCATCTTTCAGAATGTAGCTTAGACACAATGTCTTCCTCGACTATACCAACTTTCATTGGTCTCCTTCTCCTGTGAAGTTCTGGAAGTCTTATAAGCTCTTACCACCCAAACAGTTTCTAATAAGAACTCCCCTGCTGCAGAGGGCACAAACCCTGTCTCATTCATCTTTCCATCTCACATCAGAACACATCTCATACAGAGCTTGATGACTACTGAATAATTTTCTCTTTTTTCAAATGTGAATGTTTTGACTCTTCCAATTAGATTCAAGCTCCTTGAGGGAATGAATTCTGCCATCCACATCTGTAGCTAACGTGGTACTGAGCATGGGATTGGCATTCTATAAATATTGATTATTTGATGATTAAAACAGAAAAAAAAAAGAACATTAAATGTTGATATCTTCCTTAAGGCAAAATCAGCATCATAACTAGTTTGACTCCAAAGATAGCTAATGTGAACCAACGGTGGGGTTTTCAAATAGATAAGGCCCATTCCAGGAAGCTGTCAAAATTGTCCAGGGAGAAGAAAGAATTAGTCATTTTTTTTAACCAACAGTAATAAAGGAGATTTCAAGCAAGGCAGTTTCAATTATTTAGAACACTGAGTAGCTATTCAAGGCTATTAATATGCAAACTGAAAGGCAGAAAGGCTAGAAAAGCAACATCTCTGCCTTCTTGTTAGGGATTGAAATTTTATGAGGATTACCTGTTGTTATGGCAGAAAATTATTCCAGATCCGTACCCAACAGTAACTATAAGGAGTCATGAATTCTCTAGTAAATGCTCCAGAAAACAGCCACAAAATGCTGCCGTCCCATCTGTCTTTTTCTTCACATGGAGTATCGGTGCTGCCTTAGAAAGACAAATGCAAAATACAAACAGAAAATAAAGTAGCCTCCTGTAAATGCCTTATTTTGGCATTTTCTCCTCTCCCATGTTAGCTCTCACATCTGATACTGTGCTGATTGTCACATCTTCCTCAGAGTCTTTTTAGGATTTGAGCATACACAGACGTGTTGCGTTTGCATTAGTCTTGCCTCTTCCTAGACCGACGGCCTCCAGTCCCTCCCAGAATCACTTTGCTAGCAGATATTGGACCATCTTACAAACACTGGGGTGGAGTGTGATCTTTGTTCATTTTCAGGCTCGTGTCTTTTGGTGGTGGTGGGGAACATCCATTTGTATTAGTTAGGTACCCACTAAGATAAAGAGCAACCCTGTAAATTGCAGTTGAATTCATGATTAACACCTCTTTGTGTAAATGGGGCAGCTTACATCTGTCTTTGTTTTTGAACTGTCCATACATGCTCACATTTAGGAAGTTAGGCTCTACCCCAACCGCTGTAGGTCTTAGAAGATTTCCTTATTAGATTGCCCACTTTGAAAATCTGATGCAGCCTATGTCTCTTTCACCAGAAAAACACACAGGAATTTTTCATATAATTTCAGGCGGTTCCCAGCCCTTCTAAAGTCTACGCACCCCAGATTGAAAAGAATGATGAAGAAAATCTTTAACACACTTAAATTCCTGACTGTGCTAGCATCATTCTAAGTACTCGACAAATAATAACCCATTTATTCCCCCAATAATCCTATGAGGCAACTCCTATGATTATCCCCATTTTATAAATGAGGGAACCGATTCCAAAGATGTGGCCTGTGCAGCTTCTCATGATTAGTTGAAGGCAGAGGGAGGATTTGAGCCCAGCCAGTCTGGCCCCAGAGACCACCATATGATAGTACTGCTCGTTTAGGATTAGAAACCATGAGAAAGATGGTAAGAAAGAAGGGAGGTAAGATAAAACACAACGATGCTTCTAAGCCTTTCCTGTGATTTCATGGACTCTGGGATTTATTTCATGTTCTCTTCTAATTTCTACACTGTAAATAGAGACCTAAAAATTATCTTGTCCGTATACCTTGAGAAAAATGATTAAAACTTTACAAACAAGGATTGTTGATCTTCTGAGTATCCTGTTTAAATAAGTATAAAATTCTATTGTTACCATTTTGAAAGGTAGCTAAAAGAATGTTTCAAATCTATATATTAGAAAAGTGAAACATTATCAATTTTGATCTGGAATTATAAAATTATAGTTCCACATAATGCCTGCCATGCAGATAACCATATTACAAAGTAATGGGGAATTTACACACTATTCAGAAGCAGTGACATCAGTCCCCAGGAAGTTCACAGCCACAGAGGAGTTGAGGATAACAAAGATGCAGATACCCCAGGGGACTGTGGTCAACACTGGCTCGCCCTGAATGGACTGGAGGACTGAGTCAGATTCTCTCAGCCTTGACAATGAAAGTTTTGACATTTCACCAGGAATAAACAGAAACTTTATGCCTAACAGATTTTCCCACTTCTAAATAAATAGACATAATAGAGCAGCTGTAGATAACAGATTCAGTTAGCAGCTTTGTTAATAGCAGTTAGGAATTATTATTCCTTCAAATGTCTCTTCCTCTAGCTCTCCCTCTCAAGGGACAGGTCATAGAGAGAGAATCAGATGAGTGTCACATTTAAATTTTTTAAGAAAGTTTTGAGCCAGGCATGGTGGCTCGCACCTGTAGTCCCAGCTACGCGGGAGGCTGAGGCGGGAGGATCACTTGAGCCCAGGAGTTCCAGGCTGCGGTGAGCTATGATCGCACCACTGCACTCTGGTTTGGGTGGCAGAGCAAGACCCTGTCTCTAAAGAAAAAACAAAGAAAGATAGTTCTTCATTTTTATTTTTCATTGCTGCTTTTATCAATATTACCTCTTTTAAGTAGGTTTATTTAGAAATAAAGCATTTAAATAATCCTCAGTGTTTCTCTATATTGGGCATGATATAAAGCTTTAGAATAGGAAAACAAATTTGGGGGAACTGACCAAAACATATTCACAAAGTTTGTGTGCTTGTAAAAATATATGCAAATTTCATGTGACTATTCATTAAATATGTACGTGTGTGTTTGTATGGAGACAATTTTGATTAAATATTCATTGTAGAATTTTTTTCATTTATACCATTTCTGAACATAGAATAGGTGAGATTTATTAATAACAACTGACACTTATATATGTTCTTATAACTTACAGGGTGTTTTCATAAGCACCGTTTCCTTTAGCCTTTATAACCACCCTGCAGATTGGGTTTTATTATCCCTATTTTATAGTTGAGGAAACAGGCTCAGAGAGGTGAAGTGTTTGGCTAAGGTCACAGAGCTCATAAATTACAAATGTGAGACTTGACCTAGGCTTTTTGACCCCATGTTCAATATTTGTTCTGTTACCCCACAACTGTATTTAGAGTATAAAGGATGAGGAAATTATATTTTGATGCTTGGCAGTAAAGAAGGTACTTCAAGAATAACCTATCTGAAGACTTAGAGTTTGCCTAGAGGAGGGAATATGTGGGAGAAGAAAGTTGGTGAAAATCATATTTAGACCATTGTATGTTCATCAGGTTATATGGCTTCCCTGGGACTCACTAGGGATTGAATAACAACAGCACCAGCCACATGGAGACAAAAACATGGTGCCAACGAGAGCACCAGATGCAATTTAATAGCCACCTCATGGGTTAGATTCTTCCCATATACTTTGTCTAATCTTCTCAACAACCTGGTAGTATAGGTGTTACACAGAATACAATGTAGAGGCTCAGAGAGACCAGGTAACCTAAGGGCACATAATTAGAAGGTGGAAAAACCTTGATTTGAACCTAGGACCATCTGATGCCAAAGTATGTATCTTCCATTTTAACTCCCCAGGTGGACCTGGGGAGTTAAAATGGTAGCCACCTTTGTTGAAGTCACTAGTTCTGTGTCAGGATAAAAGTGATATTAGCTCCATGAAGGTGGATGGGAAGTATGAAAGAAAGCTTTTTAGCCTGTTTAGCTCTCCCTCCTTTCCTATTATCAGAGATAATTTTTTTTTACTATGCCCTGTAATAACAGTTCTCAAATTTTTTGATCTTAGGACCTCTCTACACTCTTAAATTATACAGGACCCCAAAGAGCTTTTGTTATGTGGGTTATATCTATATCTATGAATGCTTATCATATTAAAATTTAAAACTGAGAAATTTCTTAAAAATAGGCCAGATGTGGTGACTCACTCCTATAATCCCAGTGCTTTGGGAATCCAAGGCAGGAGGATCTCTTGAGGCCAGGAGTTCAAGGTTACAGTGGAGCTATGGTTGGGCCACTGCACTCTAGCCTGGGTGACAGAGCCAGACTTTATCTCTAAGATAAAAAAATTAACTTATTTAATAATAAACTGATTATATGTTAATGTAAATTTAATAGCCACCTCATGTTTTTTGAAAAATAACTATGTTTTCCAAAACAAAATTTAGTGAGAAAAGTGGCATTATTTTGCATTTTTGTTAATTTCTTTAATGTCTGGCTTAATAGAAGCAACTAGATTCTCATATCTGCTCCTGCATTCTGTCTGTTGCAACTTCACAGGTCTATAGCCTCTGGAAAACACCAGTATACTCATGAGAGAATGAGGACAAAAAGGTCAAATAACATTTTAGTATCATTAAGAAAAGACCCTCACGGAACCCCTGAAAGGGTCTTGAGCAAGTCCAGAATCCCCAGCCCGTATTCTGAGAATCCCTGCTCTATAACCACTTCAGTATTTACTAGGGCCAGTGAAATAACTGAGTCTTTGATTAGAAGGGATATTGCAGGTCATCTAGTCCAATCATCTATTTGACGAAGTCAAATCTCACCGAATCTCCAGTCTAAGCTCCCCATTTTGCAAGGGTAGGGACCACTCTAGGTTCAAAAAGGACTTAAAATGCATAGAAAAGCTTTTGTTATGTTGACAAGAAACTTTTTTTCTGTGTAGTTTCCCTCTTTGGTCTTAACTCTGCATAGAATGAGTCAAATTCTTCTTCAACATATTCAAAATATTTGAAAACACCTCCCTTATCATCCCTTGAGTGCTGTCTTCTCCAAGCTAAAGACCTTCGTGTTTAAGAACCTGGGAGACCTGCTGCTGCTCCGAGTGTTCTCTGGTCCAGATTTATGTCTTCTGACCAGGATTTTCAAAAGCCAATTTTAGCACCTACAATATTGCCAGTATTCTCTAAGACAGATTTACTCACAGCTTATTCTGTACTTAGTTTGGGTCAATGCTACAAATGCTTAACATTCACAAACAGGAAGAAGCATATTCTTAAAGGTCTCTAATTTCTGGGTGGACATGACCTTTGACACCGTGTTTCTTTTCCCACCCTCTTCTGTTAGCCTAGTCCAGGTCCTGCTTTCTTCAAGGCATCATTTCATCTGCACCTTCCCTTTCACTCCTATAAAAGGGCAGTGCTGTCTGTGAAGTGCTTTAAAGTTTGCAAACAGCATTACAAACACTACCTCACTTAATTAGCACAGAAATTCTGTGCACACAGTGCACTGATACAAATAGCATAAGAAAAACACAGAGGAAGCTTCCATGAACTTGATCTTATGGATTACCATTTTAATACTTCATGCCTGGGATCCTGTAACCTGCTTTGCTGGCTGCCCAGCTTTCAGCATCTCCCTATTCTAAAGCACTTTACATATTGATGCTAAAATCATCTATCTTCCCTCCCTGCTGATCTGAACATGCCACCATCTGGTGTCCATTTATAGCCTCCCATCACCCATGGGATAATGTACTTTCCTACAACCTTAGAGACTCTTCATCTGTTCATCTGTTAAGACCTCTGTCTTGCTTTCCATAACTTAGGATAGCAGTGTTAAGCTAATCATGATGTTGTTTGTTCATTTGTTGATCCATCCAGCATTCATTCATACATGCATTTTTATTTACTTATCATCTACTATGTGCTTAGTGTCTACTGTATTGGATGCTAGAAGGGAATACAAAAATGAGTAATTTCTTCCCTCAAGGGGTTTATAACCTTGCATAGGTCAGAAGAGCAAATCTGATTTAATTCAAATACAGAGATGGACTGTGATAAGGGAGGTGGTAAATGTAGAATCATAGCTGGAGGTAAGCATTGAAGTTTACTGAGGAAGGATTAATCCCGGATGGGAAGAGCAGAGAAGGCTTCTAGGAGGAGGCACTATTTGATCTGTATAAGGATGAATAGATTTCCAAAAGCTGAGAAGGGAGGATGGGACAAGATTGGCTTGTCTTTCTTGCTGTCTGCTGGTTAAGTTAGTTCCCTTATTTCCCTCTTCCTCTGTCTTCTTGGGCACAGCTCTTTTTTATTTATTTATTTTTTTTTGCAAAAATGTCCTAAATGCCAAAGGGCCTGGTGAATTTGTACACCTGACTTTAAAAAAAGAAACTTCCAGGACGACAGTAGTAAATAGCATATAAAAAGGCATGAACAGGCAGACTTTGTTCCAAGATTATTAGTGTAATGCATAGAAGATGAAGTTACAAGGAACGGTACCCATCTGGGCACCCATCTTTGTCAGCCACTGTCTCTGGCTGAAGCCACAATGCAAATAGTATAAGGAAGGTTTATCATCCCCAAAGTGAATGTTTGCATGTCACATAGTGCATGATGTACTACAGAAATAATAGCGCAGTGTCACACAGGTTTGTTATGAACAGTCTGATGGCAGAGAGGTATATTTATGATTCTCAAAAATGAAAATAAAATGAATAAGGTTTAACATTTTTAGCTTTGAAACATGTTTCCTTATTTTGCTGCATTTCTCTCAATTGCATATTCATTCCATAAGAAAACATAAAAATAGAGTTAGTATCAAGTATTCAAACCGTTCTATCTGGCATTCTCAGTGGAGGCAGTATGGGAAGACTTGGGTTTCTTGAGCAAGAATCTGCCTTCTGATCTCCTACCTGCGCAACCTCAGCCTTTGGGAAAGTTGTGCTCATATATGATCCATTTTGGTGATTACATTCTGGAGTGTTGGCAGGATTGAATAGGGAGACAAAATTGTATGTAAGTTTTCTATTTTTGAGAGCTGGAAAAGCAATGCAAAACATTTTAAATGGGGCAAAATTAAACATGGGAGGTGTTGGGAGGGGATGAACCCCAAAGAAGACTCATCAAAGTCCTAATAGCTGTGGTGTTGGGAGACTCATTAGCCTGATGTACATTCTGTACATTTATCAGAAAACAAGCAGGTAGGCAGAGAGTGGAAGAACACAAGGGAAGGCCCAGCTCATAGATGATTTCCTGGGTATTCTCGGTAATCATATGGGACCACAAAAATTAAATGAGGAAAAACGATGAGAGTCAATACCCCAAATTCCATACAACTGGAGGTGGAGAGTCATTGCCACATGTTCTCCAAGGGCCCAAGCTTAGCAAGGGGCAGACTGCCTCTGCTCCTCCTCTGTCCCCTGAGCACCCAAGCCCAGGTCCACTCTTTACCACCACATTGGCATCTCCTCTTAGTCCCCTCTCTTGAGCTCCAGCTCACGCTCTCCTCTTGCTGGTTGGATTTGCACTTGAGAGCCCTCTATTTTAGTCAAGTGTGACTGCTACATAAAACTAAACCCCCCAAACCAGCTCCCCCTACCTTCCTGACTTCTCTAAATCTGGAGCCATTTTTTTAATTTAATTTTTTTGAATAGGTAATATATTCACATATTTTAATAAATAAATAAATAAAAAGTTATACACAAAAAAATCTCCTGCCTTTTCTTTCCCCGTGTAGCCAATTTCAACCACTTGCAAGACATTTCCAGAGTTTCTTTTATTCACATACAAAAACGGATATAAATTTCCCTTCTTTTCAATTCACAAAGGAGTAGGCTCTTCACACTTTTTTGAACCATGTGTTCTGGTTGTCTATTGTTGTGTAATAAATAACTCTACACTTAGTGGCTTAAAACAATTTATTATTATCTCTCACAGTTTGGTGGGCTGAGTAGTTTCTTTTTATTATTATTATTATTTTTTATTTTAATGGATTTATAGATTTAGGGGGTCCAAGTTGGGTTCTGCTACATGTATATATTGTATAGTGGTGCAGTCTGGGCTTTTGTTGTACCCATCACCCGACTAGAGTACACTGTACCCCATAGGTAATTTTTCATCCCTCGACCCCTCCTACCCTCCACTCCTATGAGTCTCTAATGTCCATTATACCACTCTGCATGCCCTTGTGTAGCCATAGTTTAGCTCCAACTTATAATTGAGAACATGTGGCATTTATTTTCCTGTTCCTGAGTTACTTCACTTAGAATAATGGCCGCTGGTTCCATCCACGTTGCTACAAAAGACATTATTTCATTCTTTCTCATTGCTGAGTCATATTCCATGGTACATACACATCATATTTTCTTTATCCACTCCTCAGTTGATGGCCACTTAGGTTGATTCCACACCTTTGTGATTGTGAATTGTGCTGCAGTAGATGTACAAGAGCAGGTATCTTTTTGATATAATGATTTCTTTCCTTTGGGTAGATACCCAGTATTGGGATTGCAGGATCGAACAGTAGGTCCACTTTTAGTTCTTTGAGAAATTCCCATTATACTGATCTCCATAGAGGTTGTACTAATTTACATTTCCACCAACAGTGTGTAAGTGTTCCCTTTTCACTGTATCTGTGCCAACATTTATTGTTTTTTGACTTTTTAATAATGGCCATTCTAATTGGAATAAGATGGTATCTCATTGTGGTTTTAATTTGTATTTCTTTGATGATTAGTGATATTGAGCATTTTTTCACATGTTTGTTGGCCACTTGTATATCTTCTTTTGTCTGTTCATGTCATTTACCCACTTTTTAATGGAGTTATTTGGTTTTTTTCTTACTGAGTTCCTTGTAGATTCTGGATTGGATATTAGTCCTTTGTTGTACACATAGTTTGTGAACATTTTCTCCCTTTCTGTAGATTGTCTATTAACTGTTTTGATTATTTCTTTTGCTGTGCAGAAGCTTTTTGTTTAATTAAATCCCATTTATTTATTTTTATTTTTATTGCATTTTCTTTTGGGGTCTTAGTCATAAATTCTTTGCCTAGGCTAATGTCCAGAGTTTTTCCTAGGTTTTCTCCTAGGATTTTTATTGTTTCAGGTCTTACATTTAAGTCTTTAATACATCTTGGTTAATTTTTTTATATGGTGAGAGATAGGGATCCAGTTTCATTCTTGTGTCTATGGCTATCCAATTTTCCCATCAGCTGGGTCGTTTTCTTGCTTGGGTTTCTCATGTGTGTTGCATTCATATGTTGGCTAGTATAGGAGTCATCTGAAGTCTTGGCTGGACTGGGTATCCCAAATGGTTTACAAATGGCCAGCAATTGACACCGGTTGTTTAATGGAAGCTCAGCTGCCAGAGCACCTCTACAGAGCCTCCATGTGGCTTGGGCTTCTCATAGCAAGGAGGTTAGGTTCTGAGTGGGCATATCCCAAGAGTAAGCGTTCCAAGAGAGCAGGAAGTGGGAGCTGCTAGGCCAATCAAAGGCTGTTTACAGAACTGGTGAAGTCATCTCTGTTTATTCTATTGGGCAAAGCATTCACAAGTCCTGCTCAGATTCAAGAGGCTAGAGAAATAAACCTTCTCTCTTTATGGGGGATTGGCAACATCACATTGCAGAAGAGCTTGGGGGATGGGTGATGCTGAGGTGGCCATCTTTAGAAAATACAATCTGCAAAGCCATATGAAGTAATTTCTTACTCCTTCTAATGTGTCCAAGGCCTGAGGAGCCTTCTTTTGTACTTACATATACCCCCCTTCCCTGTTACTGTTTCCACTGCCACAACTAATCCAGGCCCTCATCACTTTGTAGATAGTTCATTGTCGGAGCTATCTTCCCGCTCTCCAATTTCCCTTTCCTGTCAACAGCCCATAAAGTTTGTGTTTTCTCAGCATTGGTCTTTCCACAAATTTTAGCTTTGATGATGTCATTCTCCTAAGTAAAAATTAGCTCCGGTACCTCAGCCTTTAGGAAAAGTTGCAAATAGCTGGCCAGTATCTCATTTGACCTGTGTATTTTTTGGCACATATAGGATGTACATTTTTTAAGCTTCCAATATTGCAAAATCAGGAGATTTTATATAAAAATCCAGATTAAGCTCCACTTGAAGAACTGTGGAGTATGGAAGTATGGAAGAATTCAATTACTCAACTCATGTGTTCTAGATACTGAACAAAACAGAAAAACGTCCTGCCTTATGAAGTATACATTTTAGTAGTAGGGAGGCAGACAATAGGCAAAATAAAGAAGTAAAATATATAGAATGTGGGATGGAAGTAAGCTCTATGGGGGTCTGCGAGGGGGTGAGGAAAGGAGTGTATGGGAAGGGCTGCAATTTTAAATCACATGGTCATGGAAGGCCTCACTAAAATGGTGACATTTGAATTTAAAAACTGAAGGTGTAAGAAAAATGTGGATTTCTAGAACTGTGCTATCCAGTGTGGTAGCCACTAGCCATATGCTGCTATCTAAATTTATATTAATTAAAATTAAAGTTAAAAATTCATTTCCTCATTTGCACTAGCCATGTTTCAAGTGCTCAGTAGCCACATGTAGCCAGTGGCTGCAAAACAGATACAGAATATTTCCATCATTGCAGATAGTTCTCTTATACAGCATTGCAGAGGAATCTCCTTCCAGGCAGAGGGCACAGCAGGTATAAAGGTCCTAGCATGTGATGTGGCTTGATTTGAGCTAAATAGTGGCATGGCTTTTCTGTTTGCACATTCCCCGTTGTCTGCTTATTTTTATACTGAGGCTAAATGGCATTTGTCATTTCTCACCTTAACCTAAGCCAACTTTCCAAAGGCCCTCATTGATACTGAGTTTTAGACACTTGGTCAATGCTGTGGAATCTATGGAATAAAGTGCAAATTCCTTGGCTTTGCATGGAGAAGCTGTGCATTGAAAGAACATGAGGACCAAGGACCTGGACCAGGACCCAGAACACATATGTTCTACTTTGGAGCAGAGTAGGTTCAGGGTATGATTCAAATGGTATTATCAGGGGTGATATGGCATAAGCACCCACTAATCACAGTGAATGTTCACCAACAGTGTCCTGGAGGGCTTCTAGTAGACCAGATGTTAACCCTTTAGTTGGTGAATTGTGGGGAAGTTTGAAGTACGGGGGGAGGGTGGCACTCTAGGGCTCAAGACAATGACTAATTACCAACCGGGGCTGAAGTATTTTGACACTATAAAAACTGATACAGTCTGACATGCTACATAGAGGTGAAATTTCAGCCTTGGATAAATATAGGTGATAGGTATCTGGAAACTATAACAGACTGTAGAGTTTATTATAAAGTCATTTCCAGTAAACACACACAGCTTAAGGTGACAGGATTTAAGGCCTTCTATAGTGTGTCACCATCATCCATTCTGGTATTTTTTCTTACTTCTTCGTTATGCTGTCTTTCCCTCTACCAGCATGGCATAGTCTCAGTGCCCAGTAGGTTCTGTATGACACCACCTTGGTGTTTTTCTCATGTTTTTCCTCTTTACCTGAAGGGCCCTCACCCTCCTTTCTACCTGGTTGAATCTTACCCACTCAGCCTTAAGGCACAGTTTAAACTTCCTTCCCTTCATTGCTTTGTCTTTGCCCATCCCAGCCCAGAAGTAGTTCTCTTTCCTGTGGCTGGGAGTGTTCATTATTCACACTTACTTGGCAATTAGCAAGAGTACAAAGGTGATATCTTTGTTTTTCTATGTGTTTATCTACTCCTGGGCCAAATCTTACTTTCATTAAGGGCAGAGGTCACAGGTCCTTCTTCCTTTTTCCTTACATGGCCACATTTCCATACATATTTGTTAAGCCCCTACCATGTGAGGGGCTGAGGGGACAATGATAAACCAACTCAGGGCCCTGACCTCCTATAATCCTCACTGGTCATTTTTTTTTTTTTAATGTGAATACGCTTATTGAACTCCTCCAAGTCTTAAGCAAACATGGGGACCCCAGTGCCCTACTGATGAGGAGGAAAAGCCCTGGCTGGCCCTTGCAGAAGAGAGATTGAGCTGGGATGTGAAGATTCATAGCCCCCGGAGTTTAAGGCTCTACTGCAATAGTTTCCCTCTCAGTGCTCCATGATTCCTACCTCCTGGGATCGTATAAACAATGATTCACACCACGGTAGGCCTTTACAGTTTACCAAGCGCACTCAACACACGCAGCAGGCTTTCAGGGACGGTCAGGTTCCAACATGTTAGCAGAGATTCACCTTCGGGTCACCAGACTTGCACCTACTTTGCTAAACACCTATCATAACCAACAACAGTTTTCTCCCCTCATTCTTTAATGCTGAGCGAGCCAAGAGGGGTCAGCGGGGGCAATTCTGCCGTGTAGCTTGCTTATTTTGAAGTTCCTTGGCAAAACCAGTTTCTAGATCACGTGGGGGAACCTGCGGTCTCGGGGCCACATGTGGCCTTCTGGATCCTTGAGTGCGGCCTCTCGACCGAACCCAAATTTTACAGAATAAAGGGATTTGTTCTGTGAAGTTTGGATTCGGTCGAGGGGCCGCACTCGGGGATCTGAAGGGCCACATGTGGCCTTGAGGCCGCAGGTTCCCCACCCTTGCAGGGGCGGACGGAGGACTGACTTCCCAGCTCACACGGTTGAAGTCCCATCAACCCTGGCTGTTAGGAAAAGGGAAGTAAAACAGGGTTTTTCAGCCTAAAGGGAAGGGGGGCAGGGGGAGAGGACAGAAGACTGGGCTTGGTGGAGGATTCAGGGGATCCTGCACCTGTGGATGAGCCGGTGCCCAAGATGTTCTCTTCCCCTGGGGTCCGGAGTGGGAGCGTCTGAGGGGCGCCAGCCCTGCCCGTGGAGGTGCGCCGCCGAGAGGGCGGGGCGGGGCGGGGCGGGCGGCGCACCTGGGCGGGGAGGGGCGGCGCGGGGCTGAGCCTCGCGGGGGCCGCGGCGCGCGCCAATGGGCAGCGGCTGGCAGCGCGCCCCGCGCCCGAGCCGCAGTCGCGCCCTCTCGCTGCCTGGCGAAAGCGCGGACGGCGCGCGGAGGCGAGCGCGGTGGAGAGGAGCCGCCGGCGCCACACCGCCGTCAGGGCATGAGGATGGCCGTGGGCTCCGTCAAGATGCAGCCACCGTGCGAGAGCCCGGCCCTGGCCGCCGCGGCGGCGGTGGTAGCGGCGGACGGCGCCCTGCGCCGCAGCCCCAGCGCCCGCGAGCCGGAGCGCGAGCAGCCGCCGGCGTCGCTGCGGCCGCGGCTGAGGGACCTGCCGGCCCTGCTGCGGAGCGGACTCACGCTGCGGAGGAAGCGGAGCGCCGCCGGGGGCCGGGTGAGTGGCCCGGCCCTGTCCGAGTGGGCTTGGGCGGCGCGCACGTGGAGCCCGCGCCCACCCTCCCGGGCCGCTGTGGGGGGCGTCTGGAAGTTGGGGAGGTGGCGGAAGGGGCGCCCTTCTGCCGGACTCGACTGCAGAGGGGCCCGGGACGGTGGGGTTTTGAAGTGCCCCCCTTTGAGCGACGGCTTCCCCTCCCCCCAGATGCACCTGACTTAACCCAAGGGCACTTGGATTCAGGCAGTCGGACCGGGGGCATCGCCGGAAGAAGAGCCGTTTGCCTCTTCTCGGAGGGGAAGCTGCAGGTGTCGGTGCCTAACAGCCAGCCAGCCCTGTCCCAACCGCAAGCTTCAGGCCCCACGAATGGGATCCCAGTTTGCAGGACGCACGCGACGGGTGTGCTTGTTTTGGACGTCCGGTGGCAAGCTCTGGGCATCGGGACTGGCTTTGGCGGCCGCCACCGCCGAGGGGGAGACCTAGGAATTGGAAGTTCTGCGGTGAACTTCTAGTTTCCTGGGTTCTGTTGTCTCCAGCACTTAGTACTCCGGGACGCTCCCTTGAGCAGGAGGGTGCACGCCCCCAAGAATCTTAAATATTGACTTCCTGATGGTGCGTTCAGATAGGATTTCCTGGTGAAGGAGTGTCCCTCATTGGGTTCTAAGTGCATCTAATGACCTGAGCAGGTCAGGCATGTTTTATGTGTAAAGAGAAGCGGGAAACGCCTGCTGATTGCCTCCTGGGATCTTTAACAAGCCACACAGGAGGCTCTGCCAGGGCCTCAGGACACGGGGCAGACTTCCTCAGACTTCCCTGCTCACCAGTGCTTGGGGGCACTATTGGTGGGTTCTACTCAGCTTTTAAAAATTTGTCACCGTTAAGTAGTCTTTACTGAAAAGCTGCAACAATGTATAATAGGGTTTTAAAAAATTTTTTTTTGGCTGTAATTTAAAAAATGAAATCTTGGTTGTTCACCTTAAAGAAAGACCTTACTGGGAGACTTTTAGCTCTTGCAAAGATGGTTTAAGGGGAAACACTTGTTTTGGTGTGCCTTCCTTTGGGAAGGGAAGGGTCTGCACTGATGCAGGTCTTCGGCTTCTCTAGGCTGTGTTCCTCCTTTCCCAGGCATTTTCCTTCCCTTGTAGGGATGACTGTACATGGTCCACCTCTGAAGGATGTTCCGAGGATTAGCTGGATGTGACTGGACGTTCTTAAAGTCGGTGACCAGGGCAGTTTAGGAATTGCCCACAAGTGATCTTAATGTGTGACACACAGGATTGACTGCAGAGAAGGCAAGGAAATGTGTCCCCAAGATGGGGTAGCTAAATAAACACAAGAACTAGAGTTATAGACTTTGCAGGAATCTAGGGAAAAGTAGGTCAAATTGTGTTCCTGTTATCCTTGACAGTTACTTTTTCATGGCACAGAATACTGAAGACATGAGGGCAGCCAGGCAATCTGTGACAAGAATTGCTGAGGGTTTCTGTATAAATAGATCTGTGGTGTTCATCTGCATGGAGACTTGTGTTTCTCACTGCCTGGGATGATGTTGTCTACCTTGCCAATGTACATGTTTACTCTTATTTTCTTAATTACTCTCTGGTTACCTCAAATAACGTATACTTTATTAACCCTCTTTGATTCTACTACTGTAGTACTTCTTTTTGGGACTTTCCAAACACATTTCATAAGTGCATGGCCAGTTTTTTTTGTTGGGGGAAGATTGATTGTCAAATTTTCCAATGTCGGAAACCCATAATTTTCAACTATTTCCCCCTTTTTCTGCTTGGGAACCACTTTTGTGATTTTGGAACCTTCCCCATCAAAGGAGTAGGAAGGGGTTGAAAGAAAAACAAGTGAAATATGTACCTGTCTGAGGCAGCTCAGGCTGCCATAACAAAACGCAATAGACTGGGTGGCTTAAACAACAGAAGTTTATTTTCTCATAGATTGAGGAGGCTGGAAAGCTCAACATCAATGTGCAGGCCAATTTGGTTTCTGGTGAGGGCTCTCTTCATGGCTTTCAGGTGGCCACTCTCTCACTATATCTCTCTCTTCCTTTTAATAAGGCCACAAATCCCATCATGAGGGCCCCACCCTCATGACCTAATCTAACCCTAAATAATTCCCGAAGCACCCCATCTCCAAATACCATCACATTGGGGGTTAGGACTTCAACATAAGAATTTTGTGGGGGACACAAACATTCAGTCCATAGCAGAAGGGGTTTGGAAGAAAGAGAAAAAATAGGTAAAATATGTACCAGACTGGTTGGTTGGTGACTTGTGAGTGTCTGGGATTGTCTGGTTAGCCCCCTTGGTTAGGACAGTGATGCCAAATGCAAACAAATCATGGTTTAGATCCTTTTGTGGACCTTTAGTTTTGTGTCTCATGGGCTGTACCTTTAGATTGGAGCTGAGTAATCTCAGGGACAAGTTAACAGAAATTCATTACCACTGGTAAAGAAGCAGCTCTGTGCATTACACAAGTTGGTCAAGTTTTCAACTCCTGTATTGACCAGGATCTGATTTAGGAATGTGTGTGATTCTTGTCCATGCTGCCTTGGGCTCCCACAAATGTGAACAATGTGACATCAACTGACATCAGCTAAGCTCTTTGTGGGTTGTGTTACTGAACCCAGGTGCATTATAGGTTATCTCTTACTAGGAAAAATCAAGCTGTCATTTGGTTAATACACAAGAGTTTCTTGGTTCCTAGGTTCAGTCATTTCTAATTGTATTGAATTCAACATGCATACATTGAGTCTTTGCATCTCTTTAGGATGAGGCAAAGACTAAGTTTTGCATTGTGGGAGGACTCTAGCTACCTCTTAAAAATCAATGGCCAGTAAGGCACAGATTGAATTCTCAACAAAACTCTGATCATTTTTTAAAAAATTGTATAATGGAGATTATGAGAGAAGGGTATAATAAACCCTCAAACTTCAATGGTTATTAACATTTTGCCAGTCTTCTTTCATTTGTTTCTCCCTTCCCTACTTTTTTTTGTGGGGGCTGGTATATTTTAAAGCAAAATTCTACATATCATGTCATCTCACTTAGAAATGTTTCAGTTTTCATCTCTGATAAGGACATTAGAAACAACAAAACTTCTGTGCCTTTTTCATGTCTTAAAATATTAACAGTAGTTCCTTAATATAATTTCCATATTCAAATTTTCTCAAAGATGTCTTTTTACTTTGTTGGAATTAGGAACTAAACAAGGTCCGCATGTTGTATTTGATTGTCAGGCTTTTAAATCTATTTTGTTTTATAACAGTTCCCCCTCTCTTTTTTCATGCCATTCATTGAGGAGAGGGTAAGTCATTTGTCCAGTACAATGTCCCACTTTCTGGACTGATTCCTTGTGGTGGTATTTAACTTGTTCCTCTATTCTCTGTTTCCTGTTACCTGGCAGTTAGATACAGAGGCTTGATTAGATTTAAGGCAAGTATCCTTCGTGGGTGGTGTATCTGTGAAATTTGCTGCATCGCATCATGAGACACATAATGTATGGTTGTCTCTCTTTTTGTGATGTTAGGATTGGTTGGTACGTTTAGGTAGTGTCACTTACCTTTCTACCTTTGACCTAATGATTTCAGCATCATAGATGGTTGCAGCCTGGATCCATTTCATTAGGGGTTGCAAAATGGTGATGATCTAAATCCATCATTCTTCTTGCATTTGTTAATTAGAATTCTGTCTATAAAGAACTTGCCCTCATAAATTATTTGGGTTTCCTGAAATTCAGATTGTGCAGGAAAGACAGAAAAAGCTTAGTATTTTCCCTTTTATGAACTATCAGAGTAATGATTTGGTGCCCTAACAACCTCCAGTGATAACCAATGAGCTTTTCTTTCTTAGGTATTGTTTAGAACTTATGGATCTTAATGTATTTTTTTCAGTTATTATGGTCAATATTCTTTTAATGCTCAGTTTGTCCTTGTCTCCGTATACTTTTTACATGGCCCTAGGAGACTCGAATACCTTTCTTACTTTCTGGCACAAGATACTCTAAGCATATCTCTGCTCCAGACCTGAAACCAGCCATTTTCCCAAGGAGCACTGATTCTTTTTACTGAAAACTGTTCATTTTCCCCAATTTTTGTCTCTCTTAGTGGCAACATTATTTTTGCCTTGGTCTCAAGCCTCCCATCTTAAATTTTTTGTTTCTTTTTTTAATCCTTCTCATCAGGCTGTTTCTAAGACTGACATTTCCCCTCCCCCCAATAAAATAGCTGGAAACACCCATTCCATCTTTCTATATATACTGTCAAAATGCTGGGATTGAATTATTTTGGGCTTTGGCTGCTGTGATATTTTCTGCAGCGCTCTGCCACTGTCTCTATCATCTTGAAATCTGTTTCATTTACAGCAGCCGGAATGATTCTCCAATGGTGCCAAATTGACTGCCCACCAAAGTCCTCCAGTGATCCTCAGCCTTTGGATTTGACATCAGAAGGGTCTGATTCTCTTTAACCGCCCTTGTCTAGGCAGCATCCCTATGGCTAATGCTCTTCTAAACTGGGAAACTGGGAAGAGCAGCTGGTGGCCCTCTGAATGACATTCTCTCTTTTCCACTTACAGTCTCCTTGCCCAGATGACTCCCTCTCAAAGAGGAACAAAGTGACACTTTCCCTTTGTCCAAGCTGGAGTGTTTTAGGTATGACTCAGTACCCTCCTCTGCCAGAAATTCAACTTTGTTGGTTAAGAAATACATATTGCTCCAAGTTATACCGGTATGCCCAATTTATAGTCATTTTGGAAACATTTTATAAGCAAAGCATGTAATTTGCTATTTGTATTTTTTTTTGTTCTTTGTATTTAAATTGCAATCAGTAGGTGACATGTCATAGCACTTATGTGCCATGCATGTTCTGATATAAAGTTCATTTAACCCTCACAACAAGCCTGTGAGTTAGGTGCTGTTATTTGCATTCTACAGATGAGGAAACTGAAACACGGATGTAACTTGCCCAAGGTCACAGAGTAGGGGGTGGGGAGAGAAGTTTGAGCCTAGGCAGCCTGTGTCCATAGAACCCAATCCATGCTCTGAATTGACAGTCTAGTTTTCCTCAAATGAACTGAGGGCAAAGGGTCTATTTACTCTAAGCCGCTGTAGCCTTATAGTACCTGCTGATAACATCTTACCACTGCGAGAATAGTCAATAAATGCTGTCAATAATGCCAGACTTTAACATTTATTTGAGCACACAGAGGCTTGCGATTGACCTATTGGGTGTAGGGGGAGTGGGGAGAAGCATTGTGGTTACAGGTGAATGGTAACTAATATTAAATTAAAAATAGCATTAGTGTGTCATAAGCAAAAATCACCCAGGCTCACTTTGATCAAGGTCAATCCAAAAACCTTGTGAATTCACCCAGGTTTCTTTCTCATCTGCTTGTGGTGTCTTGTCAGAAGATAAAGGCCATTAAGGGAGGCATGCATCTTCCAAGGAAGGTAAGTCAGCTTAGATATGAGGGACATAGGCTGCACTTATTTGAAAAACATTAGTTTCGCTGCCTCTGATTGCTGAGGTACTACCAGCTTGAAACGTGGTGTAAAACTGTTAGCCATAGCTACAAATAAAATAAAACAAAACTCTACAGATGTCACCTCTAAATATATTTATTTGGGCAGAAGGAAAAGAAACTAGATTAATTTATTTTGATTTCATGTGAATTCTAGCAAAGGAACATTAAATGGCAAGTTAATACTTTATTTACTTTCTTTCTATCCCCTTTCCGCTCCCTGCCAGTTGACTTTGGTTGCATAATTAGATTCCAGGAAAAGACAAGGCTGTGGCTTCAGAAACTGGGTTTGAATCCCAGTGCCATCCCATCACGTGGTATCCTCACATGAATTATTCTCTGAGCCTCAGTTTCGTCCTCTGTAATGAGATAAGGGTACATCGGGTTTTTCTAAGAAAAAAGACAATGTATATGAAGTGTTGGGCATATTGGAACTTAAATAGTTCTTTCCCTGGCTAGATGCTTATTCTAGGCAAATGGACTTTCATAGACATATTTATGGAAATCTAGGCACAAAATTTTTTGCTTTCGTATGCAATGTCAGATTCTATTTTTTAGAAACACGTGATGTCCTATAGTGAATATTTTAGGCAGTGTCTAAATACTGATACCATAACAAAACAGGCTGAGTTTCACACTTGTACTGCCTCTTAAATTGACTTGGCAGTAATTGGTAAGTTGTGCAGCTAAAAATAGATGGAAAAGTAGGAAATAAGTCATTGGTGATGACTTTAAGTACCTGTGTTTTTTGTTTTTTGTTTTTTGCCTCAATATTCCATAACAACCTTTGTTAGGAGTACAGATAATTCTAGTAATGATATGTGATACAGAAGTAGTTTGGGAGAAGTTATAAGATTTTATGTGAAGGCAAGATAGTTAAAGTCAATGACTTAATTTTTTGTGGCAAATTATTGTTATGATAAATCATTCATAAATGTGTATGGGTAAGGGAAAGTCCATAGATGCCACTGTGGCAGTTCTTTATCAGATTGAAACCTCCATAGTCCCCTATAGGGAGGAGGTATTTTCACCTATGAGGAAAATTACAATCCAGAGAGGTTAAGAACTTTCCCATGGTCAACCAGCTAGGAAATAGTGGAGGAAGAATTGAGCCCAGGACTGCCTAATTCCAAAGACTATGGCCTTCCTACAATATCATGTTGCCTAAAACTTTGACATGATAACATGTGCCATATTGAAACAATGGATGCATGAAACATTTCAAGTCAGTGCAAAACACGGTTCATTTTCTTTCCAATGTCTTCAGTAATGGCTTCCAGGATCAATCTTTAATTACTCACAAGGTTTGGCCATGGTTTGATCTGAGCAGCAAACCAGCCATTGTACAAGAAATGTGAAGGTTTGGGATGACTCATCCTAGAAGCCATTGTTTTCTCAGGTCTGTATTACAAATCTACTTAGAGATTTATAAAGCAAAGCAAGTTCCTTTTCTGGCCTGTATGGAAAACTGGAAGAGGGAAAATGAACTGTGTTTTGCACTAAGGTTTGAAGTGTTTCGTGAATACATTGTTTCAGTACACCACATGTTATTATCATGTCAAAGTTTTAGACAACATGATATTGTGGAAAGGCCATAGCAAATCCTTGTAACCCAGGATTTATGTTTCTGAAGGTAACATGCTTGATATTTTAAAAACTTCAGATTAGGAAGTTGGAAGTGCACATACCTGTTAAAGTAACTCAACTGAACCCATTTACAATTGAATAGAATCATTGAGAATATACAAATATATTGTAATGAAATTAAACTTTCATATATTTACCTATTTACCTTTTAATGTGGTGTGATTACCTGAAGTGAATGGCTCTTAACTGTTTTTTTTTTTTATTCCAAGCTTTTTTAAGAATGAAGAGAGAGCATTGCAGAGAAATGTACACGCAGATATACTTTTGCATCTTGTTCCAGGAGACTTTAAGATGTTCTGAAGCCTGTGCCACACAGACCCCTGGTTATAAAGTCCTTTCCTAACCTGCCTTCTAGAGGGCGGCACCATGGTTTTATAATTATTTCATCTTTTATCTTTCCTTCTTTAAAAATTTGGCATAAGTACTCATTGAGTTGTCAGTAAATATTTTCTTGAATTAAAATATTTTACCGGTTTGTTGAATTGGAAATTGTTCACCTCCGAATGTAGCAAAGGCTTCAGTGAGCCCTGGGAGGTGGTGGTGTTAATAATGATGATAACTATTATTATTTAACAGATCCTCATGTAGCATTTATTATGCTGGGTTGCTTGAAGTACTTTAAGAATAGTACCTCATTTAATCCTGGTAACAACCTTACATGGCACACGGTCTCACTGTCTTCCTTTCTTCCGGAGGAAAATGAGGCACAGAGAGACCAAGTTTCCTAAGATCACCCAAGAAGCGGAAGGGGTCCAAATTTGAACCCAGGAAGCCTGGCTCCATATTACACAGTCTGACTCCTCTGTATCTTCTCTCTAGATAAAAGAATTAATGTATTTACTTGATTAAAGTCTCTTTTTTTTTTCTTTTTCATTTTAACACTTCTGAAATTGGGATGTATCTTACAATTGATGTGATCATTTGAAGGAGTACTGTTTTTCTCCCTGTGAAGCTATTATTAAATTGATGGTATGTCTTAAAACTATTGGTGTCTTAGAATAAAGGATATAATGGGTATATTTTTAAAACATAGCTGCACAGTCTACGGAAATATCAGAGTAAATCACAGCTTTAAAACAGTACATACAAACAAAATCCCGATCTATTTATGAAGTGTGAAAAATGTAAATTAAGATTATATTAACAATTTATATGAACACTGATATTGCTTAGGTTATGATTTAAATCCCAGGGGAGAACAAATTTAAATTTTTCTGATAAAAAGTATGAATAGCCTTAATTCGAAGGTGGAAGAAACATTCTAAGTGGGAGGTTAAAAATATATATGTGTGTATATACATAATTTATTATCAGTTTCCTCACAGATTTTAAGAAAGTAAAATTTAAAAGTTAAACTTTCCATTTAAATTTCTTAAAACTGAGAATCATGAATACAACCAAATGACAATAGATTTAGACTTGCCTTTGAGTCACCCTAATTTGTGTGATGAATTGGCAGATCTTACCTTCTGTGACTCAGTTTAATCTGTTTCGTATTTTATCTGCTTTGTTTATGAAACATTGGCTTCTCGCCTATAAAATGCTTTTCTTTTCATTTTGCACCATTTGTGTTACCTGTAGAGAAACCATAATTCAGGATTTCTAATAAGGCAAAATAAACCTTTACTAAAGTTAAAGAGTCCTGAAAACCAGGGTTTTTTTGTTCTAGCTGGTTGTCTTCCTGTATTTTTTTGTAACTGGTCTAGCAACTTAAACTCCAGCCCCATTGGTGGTTTTGTTGTTCAGTTAAGTTTGACCTTGTCAAATCATTTACCTGCAGCTGTTATGAGATATACATGCAAATACTTGTGATTGCCTAACACTTAGGGCTTTGGTGCTGACTGTAAATTTGTTTTACTCTCTCCTGTTACTATTGAGGGAAATGAACAGCTTATCACTTCTGCTTGCTCTAACACTCTAAATGTTGACTATAATGAGCAAACACTGCAAATGGTTGACTCATCATATTGTGCTGTGAGTTTGTATATAGGTATGAAATCTTCTGTAAAAAAATTTTTTTTTAAGTAGAGAAGAGGATGTGATGGTAACTTGTAGAGATCAGTGGAAGTATGATGGCTATTTCAATCCATTAAAATACAATTTGGACATGGTATAGTAGAGAACATTCTGTGAGTTTATCACTCAATGGCTGTGTGACCTGGAGTAAATCAAATAACCTCTCTGAGTTTCTGTCTCTAAAATGGAATACCAATAGTCTACCATGGGAATCAATGGTGGTATAGGGAATCAATCAGTTTTTATTTCTTGCTCCTTGTCCGACCAAGGTCGGAGCAGTGGTCTTTCTACGTTGAGATGCCAGCTCATCCTGCAGAACATTTTGGGCATATCTTAGACAGAAGGAACGATGGGTCTTTAATATTAACCATATCTCAGAGGGAGCATTTAAAGATGCAAAAGGAATCTGATTAAATCAAGAATCTGTCTTATCAAAAGAGTAAAAACATGTCTATAAATCTGTTTCTAGAACATTAAGTGGTTTGTTTGGCCATAAACTGAATTCTGGGAGAGGGGTCAGAAGAGAACTTAGTGGCAGAAACCCTGTTTGTCAGAGATATTACAGGTGGTTTTCTTTTCTTTTGGATAAGAAGTTTGTTGCTATTTCTTGTTATCAGTGAAGGCTATTTCTTAGCTTCAAATTAGTATCAATATTTACTTTCCTCTGCTATTTCAACTTTATCACAAATTTTCAAATAGCACCTGTTGAAGCTTTCAAATTTCCCACTGCTCTTGGCACATAACTCCTTAAAAGAAAAGCTGCCTAGATATATTCTAGTCTATACCTTGAGTATTTCAAATGATGTTCGAGCTTAAAAATACCTAACCAGTTCAGTTCATCGGTAGTTGTGTGTTCACTCTGCCATCATTTATATAATATTTTACATTTACAAAGTGCTTTCACATACATCCTTTTACTGTTTTTGTAACTCATAAAGAAATGAAGTATGTCTTTCTTTTATAGAGTCAAAGGCAAGTTACTTAGCTTTTCTGTGTGCTACAACCTCACCATCTGTGAAGCAAAGACAGTGTCCACCTAGTTATGCAGAGAATGCTCAGTAAGTGTGAGCTGCTGCTGTTGTCGTTGACAGAGTCTTTGACATCAAGGCCATAGTGAGGAAGTTAAAAGAGTTGGGGGCCCCTTAGGCTGGACTTCTCTTGGTGCAGGGCCTCTGATAGGATACCTGTGGACAGTTCTGCTCCAGGCTGCTGGGAAGGGAGGTGGCTAAAGCAGAGCTTCTCAAACTTATGCATGCATCAGAATCCTTGGAGGGCTTGTTGTAACACAGATTCCAGGGCCCCGGTCTTGGAGACTTCGATTCAACAGCTCATGGATGGGGCTCAAGAATCAGTATTTCTGCCAAGTTCCAGAGGACGCTGATGCTGCATCCATGGACCATACCTGGTAGCAGTGGTCTGTCTAAAAGGCCTCAGAAGCCATCAGGAAATGGCTGAGGCCAGGAGTCCACCTGGCTATCTGTTTACCACCTCCACAATGGAAGGCCAAATCCAAATGGGAAGACTGTGAATATAAGAACGTTATTGAATTAATAATATTGGAAACTCCCCCTTACTGGTTTCTGCAGAGGGACTGGCAGTTTAAAAAAAAAAAGTGAGGAGCATTTGGTGCATAATGCCCAGGGCAGCTGTGCTGGTCATTCTCTGTCCGTCCCGTGTACTCTCTGCCCATCCCTGTTGTGATCTGCACCTTGGAGGCTGCCCTCTGTGGACATTCCTCCCCAGGGCTGTCTTGCCCTCCAGCTTTGGTTTGGGTTCAGCCAGTGGGAGGTCAGGAGGAGAGAGAGGCCAGGGGTCCCTTTCCTCCTGCTCCCTCTTTTTTTCTCTCTGAGGCTGGCAGTGACTGTGACCACCTAACGGCAGCTTCCCCTGGCATTCCCTCCTCAGTTGCTTGGTGCTCTCCAGCCTCCAGTGAAGCTGGGTCTCCTCCTCCCTCAGGCCTCTGGCTGTTCAAGGTTTGTCACCACTAGTTTCTGTGCTGCAGCATCTCCTGAGGGTCTCTGAACCTCGCCCACACATCTTTGATAGTCTCTTTTCTGAGAGGACCCTTGACTGATGTAGGAGCCCAGGTAAGAGCCATGCTGGAAAACGTGACAGTGGAAGGTATAGCTGTGGTGAGAAGAATGGAGAGGGCGCTGGCGGGGATTAATGCGGGGAAGGGGCCTGATCCCTGGAGTTTGGGTGGGGTGTAGTGAGAGAGGCAAGGCAAGGGCCTGGCCTTTGACGGGATGCTGGGCTTCACTGCAGAGGGCCCTGGGAGGTCCCTGGATCTCTGGTCAGAGCTAGGACTGTGCTGGAATGTGACCAAGGTGCCACTCCTCTGTCATTCCTGTGCCTAAACTTGGATGGTAGGGTTCAGGGTCAGAGAAGCTGTTGCATGAGGAATTTGTATTCCTTCCCTACAATTGCCTGACAAAGTTTTTTTTCCTGCCCCTGCCTTTTCTCTCAGCACCCTTAGCATTGCCAGCCTAACACAGGAGTTATAAAACCTTTATGTGGTACTTTGATCTTGCTAAATTTTGTCACAGTATAGTGAACATGTTCTGAAATGCCTGCCAAAACAACATTCGCGAAGTAACAAATAGTTGAATAGAATAATTACACCTTCAGTTCCTTTGCCCATAGGTTCCAGCGGTGGGCGTATCAGTAAGATAAAAAACATTTTTCATGGTTTTGGTGCCCAGCCAAATCATCTTTTATAGTAGCCTCACCATGAAGCAGCACCACAACACATACTCATACCAGTTCTCTGTGTTTATCAGTTCTTTGGTATTGAAATGTCATGCTAGGTTGAAACTAGTTCACAGCTTTTATGATTGGAGTGGTAAAGGTTGGATTCCAACATCTGAATACCTTGTCTTAATGAAACATTTAAAGACAAAACAAGCCCTGACCTCAAATGTTCTATTGTTACTATTCTTTAGGTAGAAGAAAGTTCTCTATGAGGAAAAATCAAGTCTGGAATATTTTCCCTCTCTTTCTGGGTTTTTGTATATGTGCCAGAAAATATGGATGTGTGAGAGTATGGCCTTGTACGACTGAGGAAAGTCCTGGTGGCTCACTTCACGTTCTTCAGTGTGGCACAGTTAAAATGCTTTGCATTTTGCTCCATTTCCCCTTTTTTTCTGGTCATTTCCTCAATAAGGCTTGGTTGCTGGGTGCTCGGAGAAGACAAGCCACTGGGAGCCCAGAGGAGAGGCGCCCACATCTGCCAAGAAGGGGATGGGCCTTCTTGGGTGAAGGCTTCCTGGAAGAGGACATGCCTGAGCACCACCTGTTAGTGCAGACGGACCAGCAGGAAGAGGAGAAGGGTCTCTCTAGTGCACATGACCCTGGTGAGAGGGTCCCTTTCCTGGTTAGGGAACAAAGAGGAGCTTGGTATGCAGGAGGGGCTGTGGGTGGGCCCCGGTCATGCAGGCTTCCTTTTACAATCTCAGACCCTGGGGTGAGGACAATTCATGCTAATCCACCTTGTTCTCACCTCCAGTCTAGAGTGAATGTCCCCAACAAGGGGACAAGAGTCCTTTCTTTTCGGAGCCTCAGGTCTACTCTCTGTTCTTAGTATCTCCTCCCCTGGTTTGGCCCTGAGAAGTCTCTGATTAGCTTTTCCCCTAGTTTTTGAAGATTCATGTCCTTACTCACTTCCCCTGGATGAGCTATCCATCTTTGTTCAGGGTTTGATTTCCTTTGGCTTTGCCGTTCCTGTTTTCTTGTTCTCCTCCCCCAAGCTTTTCCCCTGCAGGCTTTTCTGGTGGGCTGTTTTCCCAGCACCTCTTCTCTGAATCAGCTCATCCTTTTGTTTGCTCTCATTGTTTCCCCCGCACTGCACTCCTGTTTCTTCATCCTGGCACCAATCTGTCATCTTACCTGGCCTGACTGAAGGCTCTGTTTTGTATGGGAGAGGATGCTAGATGCCCTTTTCAGGAGTTTGAGTGATTGAAGACCACTTCTGCATGTTAAGACTCTCAGAGAAGCCCTCACCCAACCCAACCTCTCTATTAAATTTTTTAGACTATTTAGGTTCTTACATCCCTCCTTCCCCCAACCCCCAAGAGAAGGGTAACTGTTGCAAGGGCATGAGTAGCCACCATCTATCTGGTCTGCATTAAGGAGTAGAGAGTTTACAAATGTATTGATTGCTGATTAGCATTACATTTTCAAAACTACTTGCTTTAAACAGGGACTTCTGCCTTGGGAAAGAATAGGTACAAAGGATAAATACAAGAAGGTATTGCTCTGGTGAGAAGTAAGATTGTGAAATTCAAACCCACTTTCATTTCATAATGACTGTCATAAATGTAGAAACTTCTACTTAAGCAATTAGCTTTGGGAATACAAGGCTAAACATAAGACAAAGTAAAGCAGATTTATGATTTTGTTAATTGTTTCCTGCCTCACGTCCCAGACTGTCATTTGATGCAGTCACCCACTTTTGCCTTTCCCGGTATCTGTTCTTCCTTCTAAGATCTGTGTTGTGCACCTACTCCGTGATGTGTCCATCAGGATAGTCTAGGTTTTGTTGCAGTAACAACAAAAAAAAAAAAACCCACCAAAATTTTTGTAGCTTACTACAACAAAAGTTCATTTCTTGCTTACAAAAAGAACGTTTTGCATCTGGGTGCTCTCCAGGGTAGCTGTCCTCCATGTGGCAGCTCTGCTCCTATCTCATGACATTTCCATGTCACCATCTTCTCCCACAAGGATTGCAGCATGTGAAGAAAGAATGGAGAACTGCACACACGTTTTTTAACGCTCTACCTGAAGTGACTTTTGCTCCCATGTCATTGGCCAAGGCAAGCCTCATGGTCTCACTCGTTTAGGCACCGGAGAAGTGTCATCCTCCCAGGAGCCTTGAAGGAGAAGAGAAGCACAAACGTTAGTAATGTCTACTTCAGTCATTAGAAGCTGAGAATACAGAAACGAATAGAGGCATGATCCCAGTCCTCAGCTACTCAGAGTCAGGGGGGAGATAAACATGTTGATAGTATTACAGTTTAGTTTTACAAAACTATACAAACTTCAAAATATGTAATACGTTAACTACAATGATAGAACAGAGAGTACCTTGGGAGTATAAAGGTATAGAATCTACCTCTCTGAGCCTGGTTGTGAGAGGAAAACTTGAGCGTAGAGGTGACTTGAGAGCTGGGGTTTGTCTATTCACCAGGTTTAGATCTACATGACCTTGGTAAGGGTGATATTTGACTTATTTTATGTGCTGCATAACATCTAAACTAATAATTTGGGATACAGCTCTAAGAAATAGGCTTACCTGTTCTTTGAGACCTCAGGAAAGAAATGAAAGCAGCCCGTCAGCAATAGAACAGATCTGCTAGTTCAAATGAAATGCAGCACATGAGTATCCTTTTAATGAAGATGTGCTAAAAATACTTTTACTGAGCAAATTATGCTACTGACAGTTCCTTGATCTCAAAAATTAAACTTGCTGTTACAGTATGAAAAGAACAAAGCCAAGTGTAAAATAACAATCAAGGTTAGTTATTAGGCAACAAAGGTTACATATATAGTACTTTGATTTGCCCAGAGATTCTGACATATTTTACATTGGGTATAAATGTGAGTGGTGTGTTAACACTGCAAAGTATATGCTTCATAAACAAATGAAAACTATCTCTTCCTCAGATCTGATAGAGCCTTGTTTTGTCCTCTTGCAATGCTATAGTCCCACTGGCCTTCTTGCCAATCGCACTGGGCATCCTCTGACCTCAGGGCCTTTGCACTTGTTTACTCATCTGAAACCCTCTTTCTCCAGATACCCACTCACTTGTCTTTGTTCAAAGACCATTCTGTCAGTGAGGCCCCTTGGCCATCCTATTTTAAGATTGTGACATCAACCTCCTCCCCCTGTCCTGGTCCTCTCCCAACTTCTAACATAAATAATTGATAATTATTTATTTAGTTTCTGATCAGTCTTCCCCCACTAGTGTATAACCTATTTCTATACCACTAGACTAAAGGACTACTCTTCATAATTAAGTAAATTTAGTTTTATAAAAACCTTACTATATTGCCCTTATTGTGCCTCACATGGACATTTTGGAAACACTTCATGCAATAGATGTATGTTTTTTGGGACGGAATAAAGGTGAGCCTGAATCTGGACATGATCTAACAGATGTAAGGTGACAGTTACCATCAGTTAACAAAAGCATTTCTTCAGAAAGATTAGTCTCTTTCTAAGGATTGTGCCGAATGGAGAAAGGAGAGGTTGAGGCAGGGAAATCTCTTAGGGGTTGTTGCCCAGGTGATAGGGGCCAGGGACCTGTTCTTGGATGGAAACATTGGGAATGAGAAATCTGAGAGTTTGGGAAGGAAGGGATGCTAGGATTTAGTGATTTTCTTTCTGTTTTAATCAGCTAAAAATCAACAAGAACCCAAAATAAGTTTCCAGTATTGAGAGGAACATAATTGTCAGAAATATGACCAAAGGTTGTCTCTTCTATACGGAAAGTCTCTTGGGTTCCCAAGACTCTTATTTAAGAAGTTGTGAGTAAGATTGTGTATGTGTGTGTGTTTGACTGAAAAATTGTCTCTGTTGTGTAAGTGACTTTATGTGAGAGAGAGGGAAAGGAGATGCTTTTTAAATGACTAAATGGTAGCATTTGCCTCTAGGACACTTTTTGAAATTTCAGTGTTTTTGGTTCAGGGAAGGAGAACTAGATGGCATTCTGTGACTATTCTAGTGTGTCCTCCCCCCGGGGTTGACACTGCATCGTGGCCTTCCCACCCCCACCACCTTGTCCTCAGGCTGCATCTGCCCAGCGCCAAGTCTCTGTCCCCAGAGCTGGATAGGCATAGCGCCAGCTGCCTGCAAGCGCAGCCTTGGGTTAGGCAGAGGAAGATAAGGTGGAAGATAGGGAGCTGACTGATATAAAGGAGAGCATTTATTCCCTTTACCCACCCCTGACTTTTTCCAGTTCTTAAATTTCTATGTGTTTGAAGTCCAGGGAATTGTGGCTTAAGGATACTCATAGCTGCTTGTCACAGTAGACTCTGGTAGAAAACTGTGAACTTGTGTAGCTGACCACAAGTCAGCTTGAAATCCACCTGTCTTCTTGAAATTGAAAAGAATAACAAACACCACTATTTCTTGCTTTCATAAATTTCCCAAGAGCTGTTTTATCCCCACCATGTGAGATGAGAATTTGGCTCATTTATAAACATGCACACCCCTGCCCACCCCACCCCATGCCTGCCTCCCTCTTCTCAGTGTTCCTCAGGTAATTGACTCGTTACTGGGGCAGGATACAGTGGAGGCTTTTGTGTTCACATACACTTTTCTTTATAATTGGATTTGGGATGGAGTCAGTCAGGGGTTTTGATTGCAAACAAGAGAAACCAACTCTGAAATTACCGGAAGGATGTTTCAATGCAGGTCGGCTTGCAGAATTATTAGAAGGTTGGAGAGGTAGACTTCAAAAGGGGCAGGGACCGAGGGCATTCTCCAGAGAGGAAGAATGTAGAGATTATGAGCACAAATACTGGTACCAGCCAGCCAGGGTTTTTCTGCCACTCACCAGCTGAATGACTGTGGGCAAGTTACTTAACCTCTCTGTTCTTCCAAAGATAATTATGAATAATAAATGCATTAATGTTTGTAAAAAGTGCTTAGAACAGTGATTGGCAAATAATAAACAGTATATCAAGGCTTGGTAAATACATATTGCTAATTGAGCTTCTGTGTACACATATGTATGTTGGCAAATGCTGCTAAATGCCACGTTGCTCTTTAGGCTATAGGCTTTCCTTCCATGCTCCCTTCTCTTCCTTGCTTGCACTAGCTTTCCCCTTATCAGAAATTGCCAATGTTTATTCAAGGGCTTTGTTTCCTTTCTTGATGGTTCCCTCAGAAACATCGGTTCTGGAACATTATTAACATGGAGGATACATAAAGATCTCTGTTTCTACATTTTGGGCTTTAATTTTACTCTACTCCCTTTAGAGATAGTAGAGTCAATTTTTTCTGCCACCATGTGTGTGTTTTTTTAAAACTGTGTTTTCACGGTCATTATTAACATCCCCTTTTCTCTTTCCCCCTGTTATTTTGTTAAGTGAGAAAGAGCCAAAATGGAAACTCTTGTAGAATATAAACCACCCTTCCTCTGTGGGGTTTTTAGAAGGCTCCCTCTTCTTAAAATTGCAGCTTTAATATTTAGAAATAAAAAAGAATGGGAGATTTTTGCAATACATGTTCTTTTCCTTTTTCAATTTGGTTCAAAGGAAATTATATGTATCCATTCTTTTGTTGAAATAGTCTTTCCCTTAAGGTAAGATTAAGAGTGTGGTTATTCTGGCAAACCCAGATTATAGTCTGTTTATAGGGAAACTTTACTTAAAAAAAAAAATCAAGGCTGGGCACAGTGGCTTAAGCCTGTAATCCTAGCACTCTGGGAGGCCAAGGCAGGAGGCTTGTTGAGGTCAGGAGTTCAAAACCAGACTGAGCAAGAGTGAGACCCTGTCCCTACAAAAAATTTAAAAAATTAGTTGGATGTGGTGGTGTGCACCTGTAGTCCCAGCTACTCAGGAGGCTGAGGCAGGAGGATCTCTTGAGCCCAGGAGTTTGAAGTTGCAGTGAGCTATGATGACGCCATTGTACTCTAGCCCCAGCAACAGAGAGAGACCTTGTCTCCAAAAAAAAAAAAAAAATCCAATGACTAAATACATCCCATACATTGAATATGCTGTTTTGGGTTAGTGTCTCTCTCTCTCCCTCCTCCTCCTCCCCAACACATAATACCTAGGTATATAGTCATGCAGTTTGGCCTGATTTTAATATGTAAGTGTACTTAAATATTTATCTTTTGAATATTTTGGAGACTCAAAGTAGCTTAAAAATGTGGAGGCTTTTTTCATTGACAATTTAACATGAGAATTAGAAAATCATTATAATGAAATGTTGGTATTTAATATGAATATATAAAATATCTATATCACATAACTTAATGGGCTCAGAGTTTGTCTCACTTGGCAGGCAGGGTAAAGGGATGATTAAAAGCATTTTGTTTCAGCTATGTACATGAATACATATGTTTGTGTGACTCCGGATAACTAAAAAATATACTCCTTACTGTGGGTTGCAGTAAAAAAAACAAACAAACTTAGAAAGCCTGTTGATTTGAGAAAACGGCTGCAGTCTCTTCCAATTGTATCTCTGTGCACCTTGTAGTAGGTTGCTCCCTGAGGCGTAGAAGAGCGTGAGAAAGCCAGAGAGAAGGTGGTTAAAGACTTAATGTATCATCTGATGGTTAATAGGACTGTGATTGTGTAGAAGTGTTTGCTGTCCAGCTTGAGATACATAGGACTTAGGTGAGGGTTATGTGAAAGGAATTGCCTGCCGTGAGTCACGGAATTAATTTATAATTGGAAAGCTTTCAAAAACAAATTTCCCTGTGTGTGTCAACTCTCATCAGTAATAAGAAGTAGGGATCAGCTGTTGAAAACCTTTTGTTAGCGTTGAATCTTTACTACAGAAATGTGGGTGAGGGTGGAGGGAGAAAGTGCTTTTTCAGGAAAGAGGAAAGTTCTGTTCTCTGCAGGTGGAACAGTCCTCATTTTTACCTTCATGTTTAAGGCTTTATTTGTATGGATTACTTTTGCACTACATTTAAGTACATTTATAAGAAGGAAACACGGAACGCACAATTGTGCTAATTAACTCCTGGAGCTTCATTTGCTCATGATTATATTTCTAAAGTTGCCATTTAAAACTGCACCAAAATTAAGAAGAAGGCTTGACAAGGCATTAAAAATCTCTGCATGGCATGGGGGCATCGAAACTTACAAGCAGTTAGAGTACCCTGGCATAGAACCTTCAACTTGGAGGCTTTGGTTATGTGTTTATTTAGTTAGCTTTTAGAGATTATAATTTGCAAGTAAATTCAGAATTTCAGAATCTATCAACCATAGTTTTAAAATTTTTTGGTTTTAATTGTAAAATACACATAACATAAAATTTACCATCATAACCATTTTTCAGTGTACAGTTCAGTAGCTTTAAGTACAGTCCCATTGTTGTGCAACCAATCTCCAGAACCATAAATGGTTTTAAAGCTGGAAAGGTATAAAAGCTTTATTATAAGTATGCTTTTACCCTAGAATTTTTTTTTAATTTTTAAATTTTTTTTCATTAGCCTCAACATTAAGGACAATATCCTAGGATTTGAACGATATTTTGGTGTTCTAAGATTTTCCATTACTTTTAACAGATTTCTTCCAATTCATGACATTTGAGCTATGTAATAGAAATAGAAGGAAATCTTTGCTTAGGTGCTGACTGCTGTTCCCCTTCTGAATGTACTTCTTCTTTCTTGAATTTTCGTGGTCCACTCAGTACCTCCTGTAACTTTTTAAAGGGATCTTGGCCTTTTATTTCAAGGGGCACACATAATATCAAACTCAAGAAGGTATAGAAATACCAAGCTTCTGTGAACCTCATAACCTAGAGAGGGACATAAATCTTAGAAAAAAGGAAAAGGGTTCAATCGTCCTGTTTTATGTTCCACCTATGAGTTTTAAAATAGTTTCAGCCTAGCCTAGAACTGCTTTAGAAACAACTGTCTTGGTGATTTAATCTTACCCTTAGTGAAAGATCTGTGTGGAACAGTAGTTAATTGAATATGTATTTCAGGGTTCTTTAAAACCCCTTTTCCTCCCATGGGTTGCTAGTTTTGCCACATCTGCATGCTGAAGCCTGAGTGCTGGCATTCTCTTGCGTAAAATTGGGGAGGTAGACTCAGGAAGGAATATGGGGATGATGGAGGGCCATGGGGCAAAGAGCAACACTTAAATTCTTGATTATGGATCTAATGAAGCCAGTGTCCTGTATGTGAAGATCATGATTTTATTAAAAAAAAAAAATGGAGCCCAATTGACATGTCTCAGAGTTAGTAGTGAATGCAGTACCTACACTCTAGGGCAGAGAGGGGGGCATTTGAATTTTTTTGTCTTACTTTTTTTCTCTTTTTGCCAAAATACTTCCATGTTCTACTAGCTCTTTAAAACATTTCTAGTGGCTGCATAATGTTTCATCATGTACTTGGACCAGGGTGCAGGAGGGGAGGAGGAATGGGGAATAAAGGGAATTTTAGTGCTTTTGGATAACCCATGGATTGTAAAAGCCTTTTAAGTAGTAAACTTACCCTAGCAAGAGGTCCCTTCCTCTATAATTTACACATGTTGCATTGGCTGATTCCCTAGTTCCCCACTTTTGAAATGTAGGGCACTTTATTAACTTTAGATCTTTAATCTAGAAACAGATTATCAATCAGTGTTAACATACTTTTAAAGAGGCTTCTTTTAAAAAATTAGGGTTGTAATTTACTCTAGCTGAGTGGAATAAAGTTAGAGAAGAAATTAAGTTTGTTACCTAATTTCATACAGATAGAAAGCAGAAAGAGTGCAGTTGTAGGTGTTTAAAATGAAGTTTGATTAAAATTAAAAATTGAGAGAGTTCTAAAAATGGAACCCCTTATGAAGTACCTCTTACAGTAATTATGCTTAAAGAGGAGGGGTGAACACAAAAAATTTAAAGTTACTTTTGGATCTTCTATAGCAGAATACGTGGAAATTGGAATCTGAATGGTACTTTCCCCTTAGAGGGTGAAAACGAGTAGAAAGGAGGTGAAATACGTCCAGAAAGTGTGGGACAAATCACAGGTTGCTTCAGCCTGAGGATCTGGTAACTCTGGTCTTGGCCTCTTTCCCCTGCTGTTCATCTTGGCTGTATAATATCCTGCTTTTGGGGCCAAGGCTTGTCCCTGCTTGACCTCCCCAACCAAGAAAGTAGGAGGCAATATCACACCTAAACCTGATTAATAGATACTGGCAAGTCATTGGTGGGAGGTGAGTAGGAGAGGTTTGAAGGGGTGAGTGCAATATTTTGTAATTGTCAAGTGGAAGTGCTTACACCCTGGGACAGCTTAATTTACTGTTTTCTGTTAACACCCATAAATGTGCTTTGAGATGGCAATGGATGTTTAGGTAAATAAATAAATAAAGGTATGTTACAAATCCCTTGGCCAGATGTGTTTGAGAAATGTTGGACTACACAGGTTTATTTACTATAGGATTTCTTTAGCACCTTTAATGCGCTTATGTGTATTTTTCACCTTTAAGGAGGGAGAATAGAGGAAGCAACATCTTCAAAACTCATTTTAACCATACAGTCCTTTCTTGGAGGACCTTTGTTGATATCTTGAGGGGATTTTTTGTTTTAGAAATATTTGCAGAAGGAAGAGGATTTAACATCTAGGTGGTATTGATCAACACTCCTCAAATTTTTACTGTGATGTGAATCACCTGGGGATCTTGTTAAGCATCATCTTCTGATTGGTTGGGTCTGGCTGGGGTGGAGCCTGAGAATCTGCTTTGCCCAGAAGCACTCAGGCGATACAGATACTGCTGGTTCACAGACCACACTTGGGGGAAAGCTTCAGGGGTCCCCAACCTTTTTGGCACCAGGGACCGTTTTCATGGAAGACAGTTTTTCCACAGACTGGGGTGGAGGGGATGGTTTTGGGATGATTCAAGCACATTACATTTATTGTGCACTTTATTTCTATTGTTATTACATTGTAATATATAATGAAATAATTATACAACTCACCATAGGTTGAGGACCCCTGCTATAGATTACTGTTGGTTATTACCATCTGGAGATTAGCTGTGCTGGGCCTGAGGAAGGTGATGTTTGCCAGGTGCTTTTAGCAGCATTCTGGGAACGGGATCTTCCTAATGAGCAGGGAGAATGACTGGCAGTTGCTGATGCCTGCAGCCACATCGGGGAGTTTCCAGGGGACACTGGACAGCTAGAGATCCCCTTGAATTCCAGAACATCTGAACACGCTGTGGTGACCTGTGTGGTATATGCTCTGTTTCTTGTTCTGGCTGAAGGGATCACTGGTTATGTAGTAGGTCATTGTGCCAGATTAGAAAGGTGGGGGGGGGAGGAGGGAAACAATTTGAAGAAAAACTCTCTATCATGACTTATTTGATAAAATAAAGGATGTCTAGACAGATGAGAAGAAATGATTTAGTGAGTGGACTAGAGAGAAGGGTGATGTAGTGGAGGCAGAAGAAAATCTAACCCAGTGTCAAGGAGTTGGAAAGTGTAAGGATATAGTTAGGACAAGAACCTTGTCGGCATCAAAGCAGTACAATATGGATTGGGCTCTTCCCATTAGAGAGAGAGAACCTAGGGAGAAAGTGACCCTGTTATGAACCCTGCACTGTGTGGAATCTGATTTCAACAAATTAAGGGAAGTGATAGGGTGTCATAGCTGAAAGCATTAAAAGGAAATATGGCACAGGATGTGAATGAAATTCTGATTCTATAGTAATACCGTTCAAATGTATTAGAAAAGTAGAAGGAAGTGAAAGAAGCCAATGTGGCTATAAAGTGAGCTTTTGATGGACCTGAGATTTGAAAAAGACACGTACTCAAGAAGGAGGAGAGACATGTGGCCCAGGACAAATAAAGTTTCACAAGCCTGTAAGACTCAAGTGCCAGCTAACTGAGGGCTTGTGAAGTAGTAAGTGAAGGACAACAAAGCTAACAATTTTATCTGCGATTAGTACAAAAAAGAAGGAATACCACTTCTTGTGGTGAATGGTAAGGGACTGACCAATGAAAGACACTGTCCTCTGTTAAGAGGATAATCTTTTAAACTGAAATTGCGAAAGATAGGCCAAGATAGAGTTCTTAACTGCCCTAAATGACCTTGATACTGCTGCTAAGATTATTTGCAAAATTGGGGCAGATCTGTGTCATACTCCTGCAAGTACAAGTGTTATAAATTGTATATGTGAAATTGTAGACTGCTAAGGTTAATTTATATTCTCTTTACTTCTAAAACGAATTATTAACTAAAAGATTTAGAAGAGCTAAGGAAGATACGTAGTTAATAACCAGGACATAGTATAGGTTTAGAGTGAATTACAGGATTTCCACTTATCGGTGTCCAGATAAAACTTTTGTTTATATAAGAGACAGTACCTAGAGTTCTAAACAGTGGTGGTGGCAGGTTTTTACCATTGACAAAAGCCCATAGAAATTATGTACCCATTTGGGAAAGGATCCTGGTCCTAAGAACCTAATAACAGTGGAATGATTCCAGGTTAGCTCTTCCAGACTCCCAAATATGGGAAACAGGACCCCCAACCCTTATGGGTCAAGTGGGCGAATGAAATAGTCCAAGTCCAAAAATGCCTGATGGGTGACCCCTGGGAATGTTGCCAGTAGGAAGATTTTCTTTCTTACACATCCTGTTTTCCCTTCTGACCAGGAGGAACTTTGGTTAAGAGGATTCTCTCTTGGTATGCAGAGAATTCTGTTAGTGTTCCATTGGCCTTGCTTTGGGGACAGTCACTCTGTCATGTCTTAGGGATGTGGGTGAAGAAGATATAATCCTGTCCCTTGAGAAGTTTACAGTCCGGTAGGGGAGATCCACATTCATGTGCATAATAATACTAAAGTTTACTGAGTGTTCAACAATAATGATAGTTAACATTCACCTGAGCACTTATTATATAGCAGGCATTGCTCTAAGCTCTTTACATAATTTTAAGGTAATAGTTCTCAAAGTGTAGTCCTAGGACCAGCAGTGTCAGGATCCTTTGAGAACTTGTTAGAAATGCAGACTCTCAGGCTTTACCCCAGATCTACTGAACCAAAAACTGTGGGTAGGAGCCCAGCAATCTGTTTAATAACCCCGTCAGGTGTGTCTGGTGCATGCTGAAATTTGAAAATCACAGTTTTAAGTCATTTATTCTTTACAACAACCTTATGAGTAGATTTTTTTTCACTCATTTAGAGAGGTGGAAACAGAGGCACAAAGACACTAAATAACCTGTGCAAGGACACAACTTTTTAAAGTGGTACTGATTGGCTTTGAATCCAAGCAGTGTGAACCCCGCTCTTAACTGCCATGCAAGGCTGCCTCCCAGGAGAAGGTGCAGTGCACAGAGGAAGTAGCTGTAAACTCCAGAAGGTGAAAAGAGTTAAGGTATTAAAATAGCTGGATTTTTTTTTTCTTTATAAACATTTAGTGAGAATTAGCTATATGCAATGCATCATGTTAGACATTGTGGACATTTATAAGTATGAGCACAAAATAGACCCTATCTTTAAGATCCTTATAATGAAATAGGGGAAAGTCAAATGTAAATAAGTATCTGGAATCTAAAATGCTTTGGAAGCACATAAAAAATTCTAACAGGAGATTTGAACGTATGAATGCATTTTAACATAAACTGTATGAAAATGTATGCAGAGAAAGGCATTCTAGGCAGGGAGAATATCACGTGCAAGATTCAGATGTTTGAAACAACTTGTGTGCTTGGATTTACTAGTATTTTTATATATTTGCATCAGTTTTTTGTAGTCTAGACTTGTGTAGATTGTGGTATAGATTGGAAGTTCCCAATTAAAAGGGAGTTTGTGAAACTAATTGCTCCTTTTTTGTTTTTTTTTAACCACCTTATTGAGGGATGACTGACACACAAAATTGTACATATTTAATGTATACAACTTGATGGCTTTGGAGATAAGTGTACACTGTGAAACTATCATCATCTGTGCCATGGACCTATCCGCCTCCAAAAGTTTCCTCCCATCCTCTTTATTATTTTTTTGTGATAACACTTAACATAAGATCTTCTCAGCAATTTTTAAAGTATACAATACAGTATTGTTAACTATAGGCACTATGCTGTACAGTGTATCACTAGGACTTATTCACCTTGTAAGATTGAAACTTTGTACCCTTTGACTAGTACCTTCCCCTCCCTCCTCCCTTTTTGTTTTGGCTGCCGTTTCTTGCTTTTATGTAACGTAAGCAGAAATGGAAATGTGCCTTAAATATGGAAGAAATAATCCTGAATTTCAGTAGGAGATAATTTTGGTTCAAAGTGAAAGAGTCCTAACCAATAACTAGTTAAGCAATGGAATATATTGCTGGGGAGATTATAGAGCTCTTCTTGCTCTGTAAGATTTGAAATCTACACTACGATTGGTAAACCTTTTCTGTAAAGGGCCAGATAGTGAATACTTTTGGCTTTGCCAGCCACTATATAACTCTGCTGTTGTAGCAGGGAAGCCAGAGTTGATATGTAAACAAATGGTATGCCGAGTTCCGATAAAACTTTATTTATGAAAACAGGTAGCAGCTGGATTTGGTCTATGGGCCCCCAAATCTAGATTCTCAAGTGTCTCACATAGTTTAGATGAAGACCAGGTGACCCTAGGAGGTCTTTTCTGGTGCTATATTTCTGAGGCTGTTTGTATATCTTAGTTGAGTAATTGCAAAATAAAAAGTGGGACTAATATTCTAAATTCTTCCTTCCACCAGAAGACTCTACACTATCACTTTGATTGTTTTGCAGCTTTGAAAAATTTATGTACAACTTCATAAGAAAGATCTACGAGACTAATTTGCTTCTACATGTCAAAGAAGGGAAGAATAAAAGGTTTTTGCACATAAGTCATGCAGCATATAAAAATATACTTCCTCTCTATATACTCTAGTTCTCTATGCACTCTCTGTACCCTCTCTGCATGATCACTTAAGGCAGGGTTGGGAAAGGTGGGTGGTGGTTGGGGTGGGGACAAGGTGGCAGTGGATTTCACAGGTTTTGAGGTGGTAATGTCGTGCTTTACACTTGGCAGATTGTCAGTGTGACATTGGGAAGTCACCATTGACTGGTCAGCTCCCCCTACACACTGTAGAAGGTCCTAGATTTACAGAAGGCATCAATCTCTCTGGGGGTTATGAGGCTGGTCGAGGAGTGATGTCATACACCTACAAATGGAGCCAGGAGGCGTTATATTTTAGTGGCAAATACAAACAAGTGCTAGAGTGTTTGGGGGAAGAGCTTCATCATGGGAGGCTCAGGGCTTGGATAGGCTTCATGCAGCATTTGTGTGGATTGCAGGAAGGGTAGCATGTAGATAATGTAGAGAAATACACAGAGCAGAGGTCATGGCAGAGGCTTGGCACAGAGAGGAGAATGCACGTGGTTTATCTAGTAAAAACCAGATGACCTGCCTAACTGAAGCCGAGTTTGTAGAAAAGAAGTGCAGCAGGGACTATATAGACAGGTAAAGAAGGTGTTGACCGCAAGGTTAAAGACTTGGAACATTGTCTGTGAGCACTCAGAAGGGTAAACTTTTTTTCTTTAATTTTGTCTTATTAAAAAAAAACCCAAGGTAATATGGAAGGAGATGTTTTAGAGAGATTAATCTAATTTGTGTGAAGGTGCTGGAGACCAGAATGGGCAGAAAAGCCATTAGAGTCATTGTGTTGTGCAGCCTGAGGAAGTGCAACATTTAGCAAAAAAATAAATGCTGTATTTTGAAATAATATTTTAATTTTTTTTCGAGAGTGCATTTGTGAGGAGAAAGGGGACCATTACTTTTTTTTTAACTTTTCATTTTGAAATAATTTTAGACTTAAAAGCTACAAAACTACTACAAAGGGAGTTCCCTTATAACCATCACTCAGCTTCCCCAAATGTTAGCATTTTTATATAACCACAGTACAGTTGTCAAAACCGGCATGGATACACATTATTAACTAAAATACAGACCTCATTTACATTTTGCCAGTTGTCCTACTGGGGTCCTTATTCTAGTGCAGGATCACACAGGGCCTTTAGTTGTCAGTTTCCTTTGGACTCCTCCGATCTGGGACAGTTCCTCCATTTCTGTTGGTCTCTGTTAACCTTAACAATTTTAGCAGAGTACAAGCCAGTTATTTTGAAGAATGTGTCCCTTAGTTTGGGGTTGTCTGATATTTCATCATTAAATTCAGGTATGCGTTCTGACAAAAATACCCTGAAGGTGCCTTTCTCAGTTCATCACATCAGGAGGCAGAAGATGTCAACCTGTCTCATGATAGGCGATGACTTTTATCACTTGGGGAAGGTGGTGTCTGCTAAGCTTCCTTTTAAAGTTACTATTTTTCCCTCTATACTTATTAAGTATCTTTGGGGGAGGTACTTTGACACTGTGCAATATCCTGTTGCACATCCTACTTTCTCACCCTACTTTCGTCCACTCATCTCAGCATCCATTGATGATTCTTGTCTGCAGCATTTACTACTGTGCTGTTTGCCTAGTGGTGATTTTCTGTTTTTTCTTTCTGTTTATTGCATTTAGTAATTGAAATTATTCTGTAAGGAAGGGCTGTCCTTTCTCCCCCATCCCCATTCATGTATTTGTTCAATAATTTATATACATCTGTATGGACTCATACAGATACTTATTCTACGGGTTAGAAGTCAGTACTTTCATTATTTATTTTGCTGCTCAAATTTTCCCAGATTTGGCCAGTGGGAGCTTCTTCACGTTCGCTGCTGTGGGAAAGGTCCATCTTGGAGTCTAGGTATGACTGGGTGGGTTGATGTTAGTAACAGTAGGGAATTCACTGATAAGTAGAGATAAGTAAGCTTGCTAAGCTTAACCATGTTCCCTAAATTTTTAGTTACTTGATTGCTAAATTTTAAAGGCTTTTCTGTGATGGCATTCACCAGGGAAGCCCACCCTGGTAGACAAAACTATTCCATAAAACAGTTTTGTAAACACAACCAAAAAGAAAGATATTTTCCCAAGGACTGAATAAAATCAAACTGGTGAAGCTTTGGGGTTTGTTTCTGTGATACCTATTGTGTATATTTTTCCAGAAGCTGTTGGTTCTTGCTGATTTATCTCCCTAGGCAGGCAAGATTGTGAAATGTTCATAAGTATTCCTAGAACCTACTTTTCATTTTCTACTCTATCTTTTAAGTAGAGAGACATGTTTATACTAGAATAGAGCCCTTTAATAACAGGAAGTCAAAATTAAGTTGAATGTTATTGATGCCATTAAAAGGGTATTCTCTTTCTGAAGGTATATAGGTACTATGCAGACATGAAGATATTTAGCTTAAGGCTATGTCTAGGATGGGGTATATAGAAAACACATACCACACGAGCAGGTGCAGGGTGAGATTTGCTGAAACAGTGGCTTTTTGTTCTACACAAGCCACTTGGAGGCTTAGCCACAGATCCCAGTGACTGTTGGCAAATGGCTGTACTTTACCTTCATTCAGCAAGCCGTGTGAGGAAGGTGATGTTTGAGCAGTGCTCCAAGCCCCATAGCTGAAGTGGATGAGAAGAGGTTCAAATTGCCATTCTCAGTCACTTATTTTTACAGCTTTACTCAAACCTGGGCTGCATATTAGAACCACCTGGGAGACTTGGGATAAAACTGCCCAGGCCCCCTCCTAGAGATTCTAATTCGGTATGTCTGGGGTGGTCCCTTCGTACCTGTTTTGTTTTTCTTCAGTTTCCCAGATGGTTCTATTTTACATCCATGGTTGAGAACCACTGGATCTAGCAGATACTATTAATATTTGTGACTTCTTAATGAAATTAGATGTGCTTATTTGTCATGTTACTCTTAAATCATTGTGTTCTATGTTAAAAGATACATGTAGGGGACAATAAATAAAGATAGGCTTGGGTTGCAAATTTCTTGACCTCTGTATGCCTAGTTTTGTCATCGGCAAAATTGGATTAATAATAGTACCTACCTCAGAGTTTTTTTTAAGTATTAGGTAATGATGCATGCAAAATACTTAATATAGTCTCTGGCAAATAGCAGAAACTCAGTTACTGTTATTTAGTAACATTCAGTGTGTTATAATAGAGTGATGGCTTTGGAATCAATCAAAATTTGTCTCAGTGCTGGCTCTTAACTTTCCAGCTCTGGGACTTTAAGTAAAATGCTTTGTTTCTCTGATCCTCAGGCCTCTTATCTATAAAAATAGGAGTAGGTGGGTGCATTTACTACTATGGGAAAGTGCTTAAGACAAAGGAGGTGCTCAGTAAGCATTCTGTCACGTTCCGTTCTACTTTCTTAACATATCACAGAGCAGTAGAAAAATATAATTTGAAGAACATCATTGACTCTGGTATAGCCATACTATGTTGAGAAGATGTTGTTACAAATGGCCTTTGTGGCTGTGGCTGTGGCTGGCTGCTGCTCAGGGCCCTTGGAGCCCTGAGGAAATGGTTGTGGGCCTGGATTGTAACCAGAGCTCACAGGAGGGTCGTGGTTCCCTGCCCTTCCATCTTAGCCATTGGCTCATGTTGCCAGTTTTCATTATGCCTGACTTTGATGACTGGGTAATTCTCAAGCGTGCGGTCTCGCTGGGATTCTGTCCTTTTAACCCTGCACAAGCTTTGGTTGGGATGTAAGCTTATCTTGGGGCTTAAGAAGGACCCACAGTCTTAGAAATCTACTGGATGGTTTAATAGATCACAGCCCTTATTATTTTATTCTGTAATCTCTTAACATATGTGCCTACCAGTTACATAAGCTTTTTGCCTTCCTAGGTTTGTAAGAAACTCAAGCATACCCATTCCACCATTCCATATTCATGTTCTGCTTGATCACCCAGAATGGGAAAAGGGACAGTGGCCAAAGCTGACAGAAAGTTGTGTCAGGAACTGAATTCTTTCATTATCAATAAACTTGGTGGTTCTTGTTGGTTCGGGGTAGTAACAGGGCAGGTGGTCGAAGTGATTCAGTCTTTCTCCCCTCATTTCTCTCACCCCTGAGCAGCCTAAGTACCTTAACTGAATGGAAGGATAGTGTTCAGGCATCTCCTTTAAGAGCTGATGGAAAGTGTGCCTTAAGTCTATTACATGTTAATAGTTTAACGAGATATTTCTAGCAACTCTGGAGTGTGTTTTGTGCTTCTTCAGACCTAGCTTCATGAACTATTATACTTTAATTTTAGTGGACACCCAACTTTAAAAAATGTAATATATGGTTGCTAACCAATTATTTTTTTGAGTTATGCCATTGTTTTTTTCTGGAAGTCCATTTCTGAATATTAAAGTACTGTAATTTTCTAATACATGTTTAAAATATGAGGTTTGCCTGAAATCACTTAGGGAACTGTTTTCCATGGTTCATTAAAATGGAAAGAAGGAGAAATAAATGTGAATTAAAATCTATTTTCATTTATGGTGTTAACATTCTTCTCTGTATGGGATTCATATGTCTTTCGTGAAAGAATCATTGCATCCAGCTTCAGTCATTCTAGGAAACTGGAAATACAGGGGAAAAAAGGAATCATCACCTTGTCTGGGTATTATATTTATTATGGTGAGAGCCATTTAAGAGGATATTGTGCATCGGGTGCACTAGCCATTAAAGATTATAGAGCAAATTGATAGGGAAATCAAGATTAAGATAGAGAATTCATAGGTTTAAAGTGTTCTTTAGACCCTGTGTCTTCTGGTAAATGGGTTTTCTACGTTAGGGATGGTATCTTGTTCATGTGTCTGTTTCTGGAAGCTCCCATGGTGCTTGGCAAGGAGTTCAGAAGGTGCTTTGTAAATGTGAAATGAATGGGAGTTGCCACAAGAGTGATGACATGAAGCCTTGGAATGCTGGGAGGAGAATAAAACCAAGGGGTTCAAAGATGGGATGAAAACAGCTAAGCAGTTGTATGTTAAGGAAAGAATGTTGACACGGAGGGGTGGTGCATTTTCAAGGGTGTCCTCGTGATATTCTTGCTGGTAAATGCTGCAAGGGCAATGCTTGAGGTGATTTAGAGCAGCAGTAGCTTGGCCTGTGGTGTTCCTCTGATGAAATTAAGCAACAGTTCTTTCCCAGTACCTGTTAAAAATGAGGTAACAGATGGAATATTCCCCATGATCTTTTTTTCCTTAAGTCGTTGGCACTTGCTATTTTTGGTCAACACTGAAAACTAACATAAAGTAGTCTCTACAAAGGTACAGTTAGGATAGTTATTTTAAGGTTAACGAGTCAGTACTTTACTGAGTTCTACAGAGAGCTCTGTGGCTTCCCTGGGCTCAGCTAACAAGTTCGAGAACTGCTGTCCCAGAGTGTTAATGAAACAAAGATCCCCTGGGACTGGTGAAGAGAAGACTTCACAGGAGCTTCTGACAACAAATCTAGGAATTGTGTCCTGTAAAAGACAGTTATTATGTTGCTTTTGTCGATTCCCTGGGGCCAAGTAGCTTTATCTGACACTGTTATCTATTCCGTATAGAAGAATCCCGTTGCTTCATTTACTCACCTTACCAACCATTTGAAACAAGCCGTCCGTGGGGGAAGTCTCTGTTAAGTGGAATTGTGTGAGTGTAATGCTAGTGTGGCAACAGCCAGATTCAGGATGGCAGCTCAGAGGAAGGCAAGTGGTTTGTTTTCTTTTGTGAGGCTGCCCCTGCTCAGTTTTTAGAACTTGTTTCTACCTAAAATCTTTCTCTTTAACTAGATCATGTGAAGTGTTGGGTTTTTTTTTGAGCTGATCCAGGCAATTAGATGAGTAATAAAGAATGTTAGTTCTGGTCTGCCATAATGATTTTTAAAAATCTCCCCTGTTTAAAGAAAAAAAAATAAATTGTTATGATGATTCATCTTTATATAATCTGGTACACATGTAAATTTTAAGTTGTTCAGTATTTCAATAAGTGAATATGTTACTTAGGCTCAGATGGCAGAAGGCCTAGGAAGGGCCACTTTGGGGTGTGTACAGACTAGGCCACTAGGGTTAAAAGTGGCTGTCTACCTTATAAAATGTATTTTCTTGGAAGCGAGTTGCAAATCTTTAGCAGAGTATCAATTGGCATTTGTGGGTAAAGAGTTGCTACGTTTTATTTCAGTTTAATTAGAAGATCAGTAGAGTAAGAGCAGTGTGGAGTGGGGAAGGGGCAGAATGGAAATTCTCTTTTTAGACTAAAATTTGGTAGAAGGTTCAGATGCTGGAAAGAATGACTGGCAGGGTATGTTTCGTAAATCTAGCAAATTATTCCAAGAAGTGGAGGCGGCAGGCTAAAAACCATGGGATCTCAAAAGACAGCAAGCCTTAGAATAGAGGTGTTAAGAGCTTTAAACATAGGTTGGAAGTTCAATTAATGTTAGTTTCTCTGGGTTTTTTTCCCCCCTGTACTGCAATGGGAAATGATAATGGTTCTCTATTGTGCTTAAGCAGATGTGGGTGATGGTGCTGCTTCCTGGATGTTAGGTAGGAACAATTAGCTCCTGCAATTCAAATCATTCAGCAAATACTTAACAAGTTGATATAGATATATAAATATCTAAATAAATAGAAAAATAAACATCTTTATGAAGGGTTGTGTGCTAGATGCCATAAAAGCAAAGCAGTATAAGCTGCCAGCACTCCCTGAAGGAGCTTATGGACTCCTTTGGGGGAATGCATGCTCAGAAAAACAGCCCACAATGCAGGGCTCCCAGTTGCTGCCAGGCTAATCTTAGCAAAAACAAAGCTCTCTAAAGAGGAACAAATTCCCCCCACCCTACCACCCAAGGAGCAGTTTCACTCGGGAGGTGATTGCACAAACCTGGACTTGGAAATCTGGTGGGATTCAGGGGAGCATCAAGGAAGATAGAGAGCTTTAAAAATGGAAAATGGTGTGAGCAGAAGTAGGGTATGAGTGGGTGGTTCTTCTGACAAGTAGATCTTGCTAAATTGAAGAAGCCTTGCAAGGAGGTGGAAAGAGAATACTAGAAACCTATTGCAGACAGATTGTGGTGAGCTGCCTGTTGGAGTGGCAGAGGTTGGCTTGACTCACATAAGCAATCAGGGACCCTGTATACATGGAAGGTGTTAGGGTGTGAGCTAGTGCACGCGGGTGTTGAGAAAAATTTCTCCAAAGATTAGGACAGAAAGAAGGAAAAGTTTATTTTACTTTTCCAGATGGAAAAGGGCCAACAGACAAGCAAAAAAAAGGGAGATAATGTTGGCAGAGAGAACCAGGTATTCAGGCTTTTTATTTAGGGGTTGTAAAGGGGGTGAAGAAGATTTATGGCTGTAGCCAAATGAACAGGGTACTGTGAATTGTTGTATCTGTTTCTTTTTTTCTTAGTTAGGTCAGGAACTGAGGCATGTAGTTCACACCCCTGATGTCCACTCAGGAACTCCTCCAAGCTGTAAAGGCGGTTTCAGGCAAATGCAAAGAGAAAGATTTAAATTTCCTTTCTGTCTGCCTGCTCTTTTCAGATGTTGTGAAAACGGAACCTGCAGGGTGCCTTTCAGTGAGGGGGAGAGAGATCAGAGAGAGAGCTCATGTGATTGATTTTAGCCCTTACTATGGGTTAAATAATTTTTCTGTTATTTCTCTATTAAGGCCATCCTTTCAGAGGGGTGTTGAGGTTTGCAGGATGGCCTGAAGGGGGTGTGACTAGAGGGCAGGAAATCCACTGAGAAGCTGAGGCAGCAGCAGTTCAGGGTATACTGAGTCAGGGTGGTGAAAATGGAAACAAAAAGGATAGGAGAAATGGAATCCAGATCACATGAAGAATAAAGTGACAAGTACAAAAAAAAAAAAAAAAAATTCCCAGTGTTTCTCTTGTGCTTTTGTTGGTTGTGCTTAGTTGGGAGCTGTTCAAGTGGAATATCCTGTCCTGTCAATATGAATGTGTTCTCAGATATTTACATTGAGTGAGGATAAGGATGCTCATCCCGTATGGCCCCATGACTTGAAATTTAAGCTCATTTTTTAACATGGATAATTCCTGGGCCTGCTACTGTTGCATATATTTTGCCCTTTTGGTACAAAAGTTTCTGTTTGGTTCTAATTTCTTCTTTTTCTTTGTTTTAAAATAGACTCTATCGAGAAGAATTTCCAATCCGTATCTTGAACATACTCCTTCCCAGGTATGATTATTTTCTCTTACTGCATTTTCTGTAACAGTGATTGACAAACTCTGGCGTAGAATTCTCTAGTTATAGCTATTCATGTTGCTCCTGACCACATGGAGTTTTGCAGGGATGCTGCAGTGATCACATCATCTCTTCCCCTAGGGATGGCATAGCAAAGGTATTCGAGATGCTCTGATCGTTGTATCATGATTCAAGATATTCGCTAGATAAGAAAAAAATATATTTTCCCATCTTCCAAGTGCTTTACATGAGCAAATTGTCAATGTGGCAGAGTAAATATACGATATAAATATTTTCCAAATTGCTATATTGATAGAAACACTGTATTTTACAAATAGTGCATATTTTACACTAAAAACTTTGTGCAAAAAGAGATTTATATTTAATTTTATCTATTAGTGGACTGTCTCCTGTGTGCTTATTGGTAAGAAAAGATGAGGATATCTTCATTGTGTTGCATCAAAGAATCAGTTGACAAAGAGTTGCTACCAGGAGACTGTGAACTTTGTGAGGGCTGGGACCTTTTCTACCTTGTTGACCACTGTATCCCCAGCATTGAGAACAGGCCTTACACTTGACAGCTGCTCATTAAGTGCTTTGTGAATGACTGAGTGAATGAACATCCTATGATGTCAGGACTAGTCAAGTGTTGGCCGACTCATACCTCTTCCTTGGTAATGCTTTCTGTCATCTGGCTTGTTCAAACTTTGTTTTTATAAAAGACAGTTTTAACATGTTAAAAATAATTTCATGTCCTTCTCACTCTCTTATCTGGTTGTAGTTAGGAGATGATATCAGGAAAATTAAAGAAGTGTAAGGATGGGGTTGATGTGTTCCCTGTCAAGTAATAATCAATATATTATCAATTTGTTTGCTTTGAGAGAAGATATATATTTTGTAGGTGCAGAGAGAGTCACCTAGAAAAAAGTAAAATGATGTAAGCATTTACATGTTAGCATGTAATATGAGAGTAATATACATTTTCATGAGCCTTTACCTTATGAAGATGGCTCGTTTCCATTTGGCCTCCTTAACGCATTGAGCTGTGGACGAAGGTCCTGATTATAGAGGAGGAGGTAGTATTATGAATATGAAGTAGGACCTAGACCTCTCTAGATCTGAGGAATGCCCTCCTTCATCCTCCAAGAATCAGAGACTCACATGGGGGAATTAGAAGATTAAAAAAAGAAGTTAAATGAAATTTTTATCTGATAGATGGAATCATGAAGTAGATAAAACCAGGATGCTTGGAATTAATTATGAACTCTGCAGTTGAGTGAAGCTAAAGAGCAAAGCAGCCTGCTGTCAAATTGTGTCGTGTTCACAAGATAGGAAAAATATTTTTCCATCTTCCAAGTCCTTTACGTGATTGCATTATCAATACGGCAGACTTAATTTATAATATAAATATTCTCCAATTTGTGGTGTTGATAGAAGCACTGTATTTAAAAAATAGTGGATATTTTACACTGAACTTTGTGTGAAAGGAGATTATTTATAATTGTAGTTGAATCAGTTTAGCATTTGGAAAATAGTTATTATAACTTAACAGTGTAAGTGGACTAGTAGCTAAAATAAAATAAGGTAGTTAAAAGTCTGTAGCTATATAGGCTAAAATGTGTCTCAAGTTTAGGGACTTGGTTATAATTTTTCATAGATAGCATGTAATTGGTAGCTCACAAATTGTCACATTATTGCTATGTATTTACAGTGAATATTTTTCCATTTAGGTTTATGGAGAGAATTCTTCTTGTGCAGGAAGAGCATTGAGGAATATCATTATCGTTCAGGCAGCTGACCTGATAAAGGACAGAGTGAACCTCAAGGGGTTTTACAGGTAACACAGTTTTCTAACACCTTGTCAAAAACTCTCTTAGCAGGAAGAAAAAACCTAACTTGTGTTAAAATTGTAACCTTGATCAAGGAAAGGTGGGCTCTATCAGTAGTAGGAGGGGTTGGTTGGTTCTGTCTCTTGAGGCTACTGGTGGTGACTTTTTGTTCAACTTAGCTGTGTATTTGTTTAGTTGGACTCCTGGTTCTGAAGTTAGCATATGGAATTTCCAGCCATAAGTGTGGATGGGTTCCTGAGGGAGTCCCTGCTTTGCTTCCTCTGTGGTAATGCTATTTCATAATATTTTGGGGGATGTGTGCTGAACTAGGGACTTCAATATGATTTGCCTCTTCAGGGACCTTGTGAAGGCTCTGTAAGGACTCCTTGGAGGTCCATGGGCAGAGAGAAGGACTCTAACTCTCGGTGAGAGTAAGCCTCCTCCTCAGGTACATAAGGAGAGGGGGGAGGCAGGTTGGCATAGGGAGGGTAGTTGTCTACCTTGGCTAGTGAACAAGGGCAGAGGTTTTAGAGGAAACGGGTGGGTTGATGGCCAGTTTTAAAGTACAGCTGGACCACGAATGTGGTCACTTAGAAAGTTTGGTGTACATGTTTTCATTTTGTGGAACAGTTTAAAGGAAAAACCAAAAGTGAATTATCAGCTTTTCATTTTGCCAAATAAAGATATTAGACCACACCAAACAATACCAAAAGAAAACTAAACAAAAAGGAAAAAACCACTACTATTTGTTATCACTATTCTTTTTTAAAGAAACATTATGATACCATAAAGAGTAGGAAGACTACTTAGAATACAGGACACCAAAAAAAATTAGGAAGTAGTCTCAGAATAAAGGATGTTCCTTTAAGTTAAATAAATTTAGCTTTATGATAAACCTATTATAATATTTCTATTTTTTTCATTTGCCAACAATGGGAAATTTTTTTGGATAGTGATTCCCAGACTATTGGAGTTAGAAGACCCCCTTTGCATTGAGGCATAATTTATATAATAAAATGCACAAATCTTAAGTGTACAGCTTGATGAATTTTTATTTATTACACACCTATGTAATCATTATCTATATAACCATTATCAAGAGACAGAGGATTTTTATACCCCAGAAAGTTCCTTCATGTCTCTTTCCAGTTAGTAACCATTCCTTGGAACCAACTATTTTTTTTTAACATCAAAAACTCAGCAGAATCTGTATTATGAGCAATTATATGAGCAAATACAAAGTGTGGGGAGGAAACACAGTGAATTAACACTTTAAAATCCTATATTTAATTAATCACATTAGCATTTACATAGGTTTTGAAAAATATGCCATAGGCTACATATCTGTTCTATTTATAGACAATGCTGTTGTGTGTATGGACTCATGAAGCCCTTGAAAAAAGCTCCAGCACCCACTCTTTTCTTCCTGTTAGGCATTCATAGCTCGGAGTCTGAGGACCATTTGTTTAGAGCCCAGGCCAAGTCAACAGGACTGGTGCTGTGATGATGGGACCACTTCACATAGAACTTCATTTTTATTTTTTAATAGATGATAGCATCATCTTTAGGCATGTGACTTTTTTTAAAAATCAAAATTGTATGTAAGTCTTTGAGTCTAGTTGTGAGGAAACTCCTATAGGACTCATTTTAGTTGCTGCATAAGGCCATGTGTGAGATCTGTCCTTGTACTCAGGTGGTTTTTTTCTTTATGGGATCTCCATGGATATAGATTGAAAAAGGAATTGGGAGATGTACATTAATCAGGTTCATGGGAAAAGAACCATCTATCCAAGTTTGAACAGATTTAAAATTTAGTGGGAGTAGAATGAGGCAAGAGCATGTATTTTGCTGTGATAGGGCCAGAACCACCTTTCTTTTATAATCTAAGGACTTATTAATGTTCTGAATTTAAACATGAAGTGCTCATACGATTGCCAAGGATGGATCATCTTCTTTTGTCTGATAGTAAATTGAGGTAAAGTGTTCCCCCATACCACATGAGAATTCACTTTTAAAACTTTGAAATGTTTTCTATTTATTTTGTACTGTGTGAAGAATCACATTGGCTTCTGAGTCTTTGTTTCCTTTGCACAAAGAAGTCACTAAATAGCATCACCCCAACTCTAGAGATTGGTTGAATTCATGTCTTGTTATAGCAATGACATGGGCTTTGTAGCTAATCACCTCCATATCACAATGTTCCTACCTAGTATTGCAACTGTAGTTAGATCTACATGTACTTGGAACAGTTTCTGGATTGAGTACAAGACTGAAAATATACTGTGGGTAAGAACGGCTGCCTGTATTTAGATTGCTCTGTTCCAACCATCTCTGTTTTCTTCCTCACTGCTCTCCCCTAAGTCCTGTGGATTTAGGTTTTTCAACCAGATTGTTGCAGACCTAGTCAGCACATCAGGGGACTAGGAGTTAAATACAGAAGAAATTCACCTCATATTGTTCGCTTAGCTGGTATTAATGACAGTGTTTACCCTTACCCCTAAGGTTTTTCCTGGTGCAGATGGATCATTGAAAACAATTTGAAACATAACTTGATAAAGTTAGGGGAGAGAATAGAAAGGAATCATGTGCAACTGAAACAGCAGCTTTCTCTAAGAGTGGACCCAGTTTTTAATGTTGTCATGGCAATACTATGTTTTAGCATATTGACTCAGAGCACCCCCTTCAAAAAAACCCCCAAACAAACAAACAAACAAAAAACAAAACAGTGAGCCCTTCCTAATGAGAAGGGAGAGCCAGGGCACTGGGGCTTTGTGGTCACCAGCACCACCCGAGAGCCTGTTAGGAATGTACAATCTCAGGTCCCACTCAGCCTTACTGTGTGAGAATCTATACTTTAAGATCCCCAGGGTGACTCCTAAGCACAATTTTGAGACACTTCTTCCCTGTCACCTGTGAACAAACAAGCAGATGCTTCCATCTAGCCACCTTTTGCAATTTGGCAGTTTAGTTTGTGTAGTAAATATTTCATTGTGTGCTTTCATGTTCCAGGTGATGTCAGACACTCAGCATGCTGAGGAGCTACATTGTTTTGAGAATTTGAACTAAGGTGATACAGTGTCTAATCTATGGGATAAAAGTGCTTTCAAAGCCCTAAGATGCTGGCTAATTGACAGAGGTGTTGAGGAGTTAATTAGTTAATTAACACTTAGAACCTTTAACATGAAAGGTGTCCTATAGAATTAGAGGTTAATCTTGACTATTTGATCTAATTGCCTGTTTTGTTGCCATCTGTTTTCTCATTTTGTTTAAAAAAAATCCATATATTTGACTGTTAATCTTTCTATTGTATTAATGCTAACCTGCAACTGAACATGTCTAGAATTGGCTTAACTGCCTTAGAGTATCTTTCAGATAATGATACTTTACCAAAAAGTGCTTTATCAAAAGTTAGAACATTTGATTAAATATCTCAGCAGAAAAGTTCACTGCCTTATCTTTCTTCACCTCAGAACGTATAGCACCTCATGGCATTTCTTCATATTGTTCGTTACAGTGTGGTTCTAGGGTATTTGTGACGATGCCAATCACAAGCGATAGCAAAATAGGCAATATCTCTCTACTTTAGGAGTACAAATAAATGTTGACATCTCTTGATCCTTCAATCCTGACTATAGAATAAAGATAGCCATTATATGATACATCATTTTATAAAAACTTTTTGATCTTTTTTCATAAGGGAGAGTGGAATTCAATGAAATTTTTGCAAAATGAAAAAACATATTTCAGAAAGGTTTTTTTGTTTTTCATCTGAGGCTGATGCAGATGAAAAAGTAGGTATGAAGATACTGCTTCTAATACCCAGTTTGTGGCATTTTTTTCAATATAGTGTGTTTTAAGGTAGATTACAGAGATGATTTTTTGTATGTGATTAGTAGAATACAGCACATACTTCTGGGTTTGTGGGTTTATGATCCAGCCTGCTTAACTAGGTTGCTTAGATTATATTAAAAAGATTAGCAATCAAATTTATTGTTCTTTGAGACAAATTTTAGGAGTATCAAACAAAATTCTATACCACTGACTATGGCCCCAATTTTGTCTAACCTTGGAATTATTTTGTTCTCAAAGGGACTAGAAAAAAATCTATAAATAGTTGAACTAAAGTTTATCACTACCAACTTGAGGTATGTAGCTTACCAGGGTAAAAACATTATACTTATATAAAAGGCTGCTATAACTTATTCCTTCATTTATTCAAATATATTTTGAGAATTTACTGTGTACCATATGTGGACTGTCCTAATTTGGGGGGATTAATATTGAGTTATAAAAAGTCCCTGTTCTCCTGGAAATTATTTTCTAGTGGGGGAAGCAGATATTTATTTGGAAAGATGTATAATTACTAAATGTTAGTTGACTTGAAGAAAGAAAAAGTGTAAGAGAATTTGACTCTTAAGTTTCACAAAGGAAGTGATATTTGAGCTTTAATCTGAAAAATGAATAAGGAGTATGTTATTTATTTTTGGGTTGCTTATTTAATAAAGTAAGAACATGAAAGGAATAGTATTAAATATTAATATTTTGGCAAATGGGTGGCAACAATACCTTACTGTGAATGGCTTTGTTTTTGTATAGGAGAAGCTGTGTTGGGTCAGAACTGGTAGACTGGCTTCTGGAACACTGTCCTTTTGTCCAGTGCAGATCTATGGCTATAGGAGTCTGGCAGCTCCTACTGGACATGGGAATTATGTCATCAGGTTAGTATTGTATGTTTTGAAGGCACAGCATTGTTATTAAGCTATCAGATGAAGATACACTTGATTTTCTAGAGAATATTATCTGGGTGGAAATTATTTTTGAAGGTAAATATTTGTATTCTCTTATTTTCTCAGTAAAAGTAACAGGTCATCTTTTGATTCACTTATTTCTCTCACACCTTTTGTGAAAACAAGTAGGTCCTTGTTGAGTCATTGGCTAATACCTGTTAGAGTCTTTCCCTTACCCCTTTCCTTTGCTACTCAAAATGCTCACAAACTCTTTTTTTTTTAAATCGGTGACATCTTTAGTTGCTCTAAATGTGTGATTTATCTTGTTGTACTTAGAGTAATCATCAGAAACTGATTTTATGCGTGGAATATGTATGTCATTTAATTGACTAAGTAATCATGAACAGTTAGAGATATGACCTATGAAAATTAGCTGTTTAAACAGAACAGAAAATAGATGTTAACTGGGAACTAAAATAGATGATAGACATTTCTTTTCTTAGTTGAGCCCAGGTAATTGAATGATTAGAAACCAAAGCAATCTGGATTCTTTATTTAGCTCCATCTCTCAGGTGCTGGTTGGTCACTGAGAAGCTCTTTTTTTTTCCTATAGGTAATAAATATCAAGGGCATACCCCTGGTCCCATTGTGAAAGAATAGTACAGATGGGGATGTGGGTGTAATCTTTATAGATAGTCAATACTATCTAGCACCTAATACTCTTACTTAGAAAATCAATTAACTATTAATTGTTAAAAGTTAATAACTTTTGAGGAATGGAGGTATTATTAGCTCACTTGCTAGTTTCAGGCTTCTGGTTAGCAAAACATTTTGTGTTAATGCTTTTTGGAAAAGTTCACCTCTTGATTCCTTTAAAACAGGGTTTCCCAACCTTGGTAGTGTTGACATTTTGGGTTGGATAATTCTTTGTTGTGAAGGACTGTCCGGTACATTGTAGGAATTTAACAGCATCCCTTTTTTTCTACCCTCCAGGTACTAGTAGCACCCCTCAACCCAGTTGTGACAACCAAAAATGTCTCCAGACATCACCAAATGTCCCCTGGGGGGAGGCATAGTCACCCCCAGTTGAGAACCACTGATCTAAAACTTGCCATCCTGTTGTATTTGTGTATCACTAAGGCAATTAAATCTATTAGTTTGTTTTGAGACTCTAAAAAAAAAAAAATTTCTCCTCACTCTCTTTGAATTGCTATTGATTTCATCTGCACCTGCCTCTGAAGCAGAAAAATTATAAAATACGTGAGAATATGCTGGCCAAAGCTTCAAGTAATAGAAATAGACTAGCCAGTAAGTCCTTTTCAATTCAATGGGGTTATAAACATGAATAAGCTTAGAATGTATAATTATAATCTTACCCCAGCTTCTCCCTAGTAATTATTAGGGCTTTCAACTTATTATTTGATTTATGACTCTGAATAATATACTTTAAAAAACTAATCATACTTTTTTTGTTTCAAACAGTGGACCAGCATCTATACTTTCAAGATACTTATGTTTTCTACCAGTTTTCCTCGGACGAATGTAGCTACTTGTACTGTGAATTTGAAAGAGAAGAAGAATGGCAAAATGGTGTGAAACTTTTACTGCAACTTGTGCCTCTCATTCCCGCTAGAGCTGGTATCTGTGAACTGTAAGTAGGTGCTATCTTGGGCCATTGTTAAATTATTCTTATTTAGACAACATTTACTGTGTCCAGGAACTATGCTCTGCTCTTTAAGATAACTATCTCATTTAAGAGGTGACTGTACTATTCCCTTTTTCATATGCAAATTCAGAAAGGTTTAAAATAAATTGCTGAAAATTAAATCCAGCTAATAAATGACTGAACTGGTATTCAGATCCCAGAAGCGTCACCAGCTGCTCCATGCTGCTTCTAGTTTATCATCGTTATGTGAGTAGATGATCTAAATTAGGAATAAACATATGATTGGGCTTAAGTTGAATAAAATAACTCACATCCTATCCACATCGTGACTTTCCTAAGAAAGAGCTCAATAGAACATTTCTGAAAATAATCTAGAAGCAACATTTGGCAAATTAAAACACATGAATCATTATCACATGAACATACTGAATCACTATATGATTAAAATGAATTAAAATTAATTAAAGAGGCTTGGGAATAGGACTTGAGTCATGATATGGTGATTTTGACATGCTTTTGTTTATCCATGATGATAGTGACAAGCTTATTTCAGAACTATGAGTCACAGATTAAATTTTCAGTTAAAAACTTTTACATATGTAGTACACTTCAGTTTTCAGAATACTTTCCTGTATTGTTGACTCTTTCAGTTCTATGATATTAGCAGAGCATGTGGTATTATCCTTATTTCATAGGTAAGAAAGGAGGTTCAGAAAGAAACACCTGTATAACCATAACAAAGGTCAGTTACTCTTATTAGTTAAAAAATGACAATTAACACTGAACAATTAATAGAGACTGTTTTTAGGACAGGAAATAAATTTCAGAATATTAATGAGACACTGTGCTAATAGAAAAGTTGATTGTAGAGAATATGTTTTATGTCAGGCACTGTGCTAAAAGCTTTATATTCATTTTTTTCACGTTCAAAAGAATTCTACAAGACAGGTACTGTTATTATCTCTATTTTATAAGTGAGGAAACTGAGGCACAGAAGTCAGGTAACCTGCCCAAGGTCATAAAAGTGTCAAGTGGAGTCTTAGTGTTTGAATCTTTGTGTCTGACTCTAATGAGCATCCTTTTATCTTCTGCTATAATGTGTCCTCAGAAGTTATGGAGGTCATTCTAGCATGCCCTTCTGAAGAAGTATAAACAGGAGCTATAAGACTGTTAGACTAAGCTCTAAAATGGTTATGGATTTCCCATCACCACTGTTTATTGAGGGCCTTGCAATGGTAAAGCAAAATTCAGGTATCACTCAATTAGTCTGAGTATGGGAAATGTTCTTTATTGTAATATGCTATAAATATAGGTCAGAAGTGTCCTGAGAAAAGTCGAGCAGCAGTTCAATAAACTTTAACAAGCTTTCTAAGAAGGAGTGGCATGCTTTTAAACTAGAGGTGGCTGCATTAGGCCCCTCTAATTTGCCATCTTCTAAGTGTCTTTAAAACGATGCGAGGAAACCACTTAATGTCTCTATGGAAACACAATTCTGTTCTGTACAAATGCATTTCTAAAAAGAAAAAAGTAAAGGGAATTTTCTCCTTTAAGAAAGCACATTTAAAGCAGGATGGGCATGCTTGTAGCTCTGACTTGGGCAGTGCAAAGGCAATTTATGTAACCAAAGTGTGTGTACCCCCGTAACACTCTGAAATAAAAAAAAAAAAAAAAAAAAATATATATATATATATATATATATATATAAAAAATTAAAAAAATTAAAAAAAATAAAGCAGGTGGGGAAATTAAGCTGCTGCAGGTTTCTAGGCTAGTTTGAGGAGACAAAATCATTTTCTTTGCAAAATAACTTTTCTATCCAAACTGAATAGGTAATTCACAAAAAGTACTGAATTGGTTGTCAAGGATACTATCTCTGGGTAAAAAAGAGCAGTCATGGTATCTCATTCTGACCAAAAGCCAAATCAAGGTACCCACAATGTACTTTTTCTGACTCTTCTCTTTTGTTTTGTGCAGAGGTAGGGGAGAGTCAGTGAGGAATGATGAAGTAACAGTGTAGGGAAAGTTGGCCGTAATCATTCCCTCAGGAGAGAAGCCTTGGAAGCGGGAATTTAGGCTGTGAAGAAGCTTGGCCACTTCAATTCAGCTGTTGCTACAGCAGCTTCCAGTTTGCCAGGATGGGAGTGGTAGGGCTCTGAATAGACAATCTATGAACCTTAAATACATAAGCCCGCATCCTATCACTTACAGAACAGTTAACATTTATGCTGTGGTTAAGATGCTTGTAGAGGATCACTAATATTTAACTCACTTAAAGAAAAATGTGGCTTCTTTGTTCTTCTCTAAGTGATCTGATGTTTGTTTACCTGAGCCTCCATCCTGCTGGGTGGCCAGAAAGAAGGAAAAGAAGCCCCACAGTTTTAGTCTAACCCAGTAAAATCATTGCACATAGAAATTTTAATAGTCCCTTTAGTTAACTGTTTAGCATATATTGGTGAAAAAGCTTAGTGTGTCTGCATCTCTCCCTGCTCCTCAAGATAGCCACTGGGTACATGGTGAGTGGTGTGGGCCCCTTGGCCTTGGCAGAGGAGGATGCGGGAGGCTTTTGTGTCAGAATGGATGCTTTCTTGCCCCACTGGTCTTGGCTAGTGGATGGGCAGTCAGCCTGCTAGTGACTCCTGAGGTATAACAGAGTTTGGTGTTCTGTAGGTGTCTGCTGGTGGAGCCTGGGGCTGGTGTAAGTTAGGTCTCTCTTTCAGTTTGATCAATGCCTCGTGGTCCTGCCTGGCTCGTCTGCCTTCCTGGCTGCCTTTTGGCATTGCTGATGCTCCTAATGTCTGGCCGAGGCTCACATAGATACCCCATTCAGCCACTTGGCCTCTGCTGAAACAGCCCCTGCTCCATCCTGACCTGGCTAATATTACCATGATATAAAGATGATTTTTGTAAGATGTATGTAATGAATTAAAAAAAAAAGATGACTTTGCCAAAATCGTACCTATTGCCACTTGGCTGACACTTCTGAAAATTTCCACAAATTTAGCTTCTTAAACATATATATCCAGAAGTGATTTCCAAGATAGTTGAATTTGTTTCTCTTAATTTTTAAGTGGGGAAAAGGAGCAGGGAGCAGAGGGTCTGGGAAAAGACAACCACTTTGCACCAACACTCTGCTGAGTGACTTATTCAGCGGGTGCTTATTGATGATCAGCTTTGTGTAAAGCATTATGTTTGGCCCCGTGAAGGATATGAAGATTTTTAAATAATGCAAGACCTTCAGGGACTAAAAGGGAATGAGATCAATTCATACAGATAACAAATAAGAAGTAACGTGCCACAGATGATACGTAGGAGCTTATCATGAAGGTTCCGAACAGTGGGAAAAATGAAAATGTTTTCTGAGAAATGAAAATATCTTGTACGGTGTATTTCTAAATTCATTGAAAACGGTAATTACTGTGTAGAATATTCAACTCTTCTCAGCTATAGAAGATTAGTTTTTATTATTATAGGTTATTCCTGCCTTTTGTGTTTTATACATTTTCATTATCTTGTTACACTCAACAATAGAACTGACTCACATGTTTTCAGCTTATCTACTCTTAAAGTTTTTCCCTGAAAACCTTGACTTTTTGGCTTCTTGCTTATGAGAAGTTAAATATAGCAAGATGATCAATTGTAAGTTCCATTGAAAAGTCTTGTGACTAATAATCTATTGATGGGACTTCGGGTTCAGGCAATGATGGAGTGAGTCTACTACAGCCTGTCTCTTGTATTGATTACAGCTAACATCTCTAGATAAAATACAGTAACTAACTAACTAACTACCTGAGCCCTCTGAAGAGTAAACAGAAGCAGGCAGATTATAGAAAGAAGTGAAACCTTAGAGAAGTGACCTACACAGGTGTGAGATTTTCCTTTTTGTTCTTTCTTTTATTTTGTAGCTTTGCCTGAAAGTCTGGCCTCAGTTATAGAGCACAGGGCTTTTGGTCAGAATGAGATACCATGACTGCTCTTTTTTCCCAGAGATAGTATCCTTGACAACCAATTCAGTACTTTTTGTGAATTACCTATTCAGTTTGGATAGAAAAGTTATTTTGCATATTTTGCATAGAAAATGATTTTGTCTCCTCAAACTAGCCTAGAAACCTGCAGCAGCTTAATTTCCCCACCTGCTTTATTTTTTTAAATTTTTTATATGCATATTCTAGGTGATAAACATACTTGAAAGAAAAGGAAGTCCCAAAGGAAATAGAAAATATTTTGCGTAGAATGTATATTAAAATATGTTCAAAATTTATGGCACAAGTGTCAAAATCTCCAACAGAAACTCTTCCTGACAAGAAGGATCAGGAAAATGGGCCCCTGTGGTTTGAAGAGGGTGTGATTGTTGGGGTGGGGTGTGTGTATGTGGAGAAATCCTTGTCTTGATTCCACCTTTTTCTTGTAGCTTTGTCCAAGCTTCAGAGCTCTGGTGGTGGTAGTGCAGGCAACTAAAGACAGTGAGGAACCCTGGTTTGTTTTTGTGTTTGGCCAAAAGAACTGGGCAAAGAGGCACCCCTTGCAAGCAGGAGAATGTAGGGGAATACAGGAAAGGATAGAACTAGAGAAAGGGATTCATCAGTTTTGAATATGAACTGCACAAATGTGGCTTGACTCCTGAGCTGTATAGCTGTGGAACAGATCCAAAGCAGCACAGAAAAGACTTTGAAAACTGAACTGAAATTGGAATCATTGAGGCTGCACAACATTATGTTCAAAATGGCCAGTAAAAAATACAAAACTACTTGACACAAAATAAGCAGGAAAATGTGAGCAATGGTCAAAGGAAACAACAAACAACCAATGTCAACCCTGAGATGACCCAGATATTGAAATTATTAAAGATTTGACAACAGGTGTTTTAACTATGCTCCATTAGGTAAAGGTAAACATATTTAAATTGAATAGAAAGTTAGAAATTCTTAGTTGAGAAGTTGCAAAAATAAAAGAACCAAATGATGTTTTAGAACTGAAAAATAAACCTGAAATTAAAAGTTTATTGAATTGGCTCAATAGCAAAATGGAGGTGACTTGAAGGTACATCAGTATAAATTATCCAATGTGAAGGACAAAGAGAAAAATGTATTTAAAAAAATGTACACTTTCAGAAATTTTAACAGTATCATAAAGTCTAATACATGTTGATATCCCAGGAAAGGACAAAGAGATTGGTGCAGAAAAACACATTTCAAGAAATAATGACCAAAAGCTTCCCAAATTTAGTGAGAGAAAAATTTACAGATTCAAGAGGTTCATTGAACCCCAACTGGATACACTCACACACACCTCTAGATACTTCATAAACAGCTAATAAAGAAATAATGAAAAATTCTTGAAAGTAGCTAGAGTAAAATGACATGTTACTTACAGGAGGAGTAATAATTCAAGTGACTAGAGGTTTTACATTAGAAACCAAGAGGCCAGAAGACAGTGGAACAAAATCTTTAAAGTGTGGGAATAAAAGAACTGTCAATCCAAAATTCTCTATAGTGAAAATACTCTTCAGAAATGGAGGTGAAATAGATACTCTCAGATGAAGGAAAACTAACAGAATTCCTGGCTAGCTGAACTTTTCTAAAAGAAATGCTAAAGGTAGTTTTTTTTCAGGTTGAATAGAAATGTTACAGAGGAAAAGTTGGAAATTCAGGAGTAAAGGAAAAGCAACATAAATGGTAAATATCTGGGTAAAAACAAAAGGCATTTTTTCTTTTGATTTCTGTAAAATATATGACTATTGAAAGTAAATATATTTTGTGGGCTTTTCAATATATGTAGACAGAATATTACAATTATAACAGAAAAGATAATTGGGCAAGGGTAAAGAGGCATATACAGCTTTAAGATTTCTACTGCTTAAAGTGGTAAAACATTAACTCTAAGTAGACTGGGGAAGGTTAGGTATGCGTATTGTAATTCTAGAGCAACAACTTAAAGATGTAGCCATAAATAAAATTGCGTAATTAAAAAATTCAAATAATTCAAAATAAGGCAGGAAAGGAGGAGCAGAGGAACATAAAACAGGAGACAAAGAGAAAGCAAATAATAAAATGATGGTTGATATAAATCCAGCCAGTCAATAATTACATTAAATGTAAATAGTCTAAAAACACTAATTAAAAGAGATTGTCAGCTTGGATTTTTTTTTTTTTTAAAAAGACCTAACTATATGCTAAATACAAGAACCCCACTTAAATACATAGATAGGTTAAAAGTAAAAGGGTGAGAGAAGATATTTCATGGAAACACTAATCAAATGAAAGCTGGAGTGGCCATGTTACTATTAAGGAAAATAGACTTCAGGACAAGAAATGTTACCATGAATAAAGGGAGACATTACATATTAATAAAAGAGTCAATTTACCAAAAAGACATAACAATCCTAAATGTGCGTGCACATAACAAAATTTCAAAATACATGAAGAGAAAACATAACTGTAAGGAGAAATAGACAAATCCATAATTATAGCTGGAGACTTCAACATTTTTCTCTCAGAAATCAGTGGAACAAGTAAATTTTAAAAAATCAGTAAGGATCTAGAAGATCTGAACAATACTATCAAGCACCTTGACCTAATTGACATTTATAAAGCATAATATACATTCTTTTTCAAGTGTACATGGTATATTCACCAGGATAAATCATATTCTAGGTGATAAACATATTTGAAAGAAAATCATTTGGATATATTCTCTGACCAAAATGAAATTAAACTAGAAATCAATAATGAGTAGATATTTGTAAAATCACCAACTATTTGGAAATTAGCGTACTTTAAAATGACTCATAGGTGAAAAAGGAAGTCCCAAAGGAAATAGAAAATATTTTGCGTAGAATGTATATTAAAACATGTTCAAAATTATAGGATGCAGCTAAAGCAGTGCTTAGAGGAAAATTTATAGCTTTTAGTGCTTATATTAGGAAAGGATAAATATCCTAGATCAATGATCTGAGCTGCCATCTCAAAAAGCTAGTCAAAGAAGAACAAATTAAACCCAAAACAAGCAGAAAGAAGGAATTATTAAAGATAACAAAAATTAATTTAAGTGAAAAGAAAATAGAAAAACTAATGAAACTAAAAGTTGGCTCTTTGGGGGAAAAATAGTGATAAATCTTAGTGCTAAATCTTAACCAAACTGTCCAAGAAGAAAAAGATAAGTTACCAATATCAGGAATAAAAAAGAAAATATCACTACAGACTTATATTTAAAAACTAGTAAGTGAATATTATCATAAATTTGAAAATCTAGATGGAATGGACAAATTATTTGAAAAATATGAACTACCTATGGTCCCTCAAGAAGAATCTGAACAGTGCTATATCTACCAGAGTAATTGAATTTGTAGTTAAAACCCTCCAAACAAGGAATCTGTAGGCCTATATGTGTTTACTGGCAACTTTAACCAAACATTTAAAGAAGAAATTATATCATTTCTATATAGTCTTTTCCAGAAGATTGAAGAGGAAGAAATTAAAATGCTTCATACTCATTTTATGAGGCCAGCATTATCATGACAAAGTTCAGAGAAAGGAAACAAGAGACCAATATGACTCATGAATATAGACACAAAAATCTTCCTCAGCAAATATTAATAAAATCCAGCAACATATAAAAATGATAATACATCATGAAAAAGGGGAATGTATGCCAGGAATAAAAGGATGGTTCAACACTCAAAAATCAATCAATGTAATTCATATTCACTGGCTAAAAAAAGAAAAACTATATAATGAACTCCATGGATGCAGAAAAAGCATTTGAGAAAATTCAATATCCATTCGTGATAGTAATTCTCAGAAAACTAGGAATATAAGGGAATTTCCTCAATCTGATAAAACTTTACAGACAGCCTATAGCTTGTATCATACTTAATAGTGAGAGACTGAATAAGACTGAGGACAAGGCTAATATTTCTTCTTACTACTTCTCTTCAATTCTAGCCAATGCATTAAGGCAAGAAAAAGAAATACAAGGCATATATGTTGGGAGGAAAAAATAAAGCCATCTCTCTTTGCAGATGACATAGTTCCATACATAGAAAATCACAAGATCTGTACTTCCTCTCTCTTCAGCCATCACTGGCCATGGTCGTCTACACTCTTGTTCTGTCAGATTTTAAAGGTAGATGAAAGAGGTGGTTTGTTAAGGAGACCAATGACAATCAGTCTCATTTTATACTTATGGCCTAATCTTAATTGGATCTTTAATGCCACTGAGTAGTCCTCTTCATTTCTTAGTAAATTCACTCTCCTAGAAGACTATGTCACAATTACTTCCCCTTACCTTTTTTCCTTGCTTTCTATTTCATTGAAAGGAAAATGAAAAAAAAAAACACCTTTCTTATATTTTATTCACCAAATCTATCAACCTACCTGCATCTGTAATGGTGGACTCTGTCCTTGTTCCTGATAAAAACGGATGGATGGTCCACGTTCTCACCTAAGGTCAATCCCCTCAAGTTGTGCGTTGATCCCATCTCTGCACCCCTACTCAAGGTCCTCATTCCTGCGTTCTCCCTCTTTCCTGCTTCATCAGCTTTTTCCTCTCTACTGGATTGTTCCTGTCAGCATATGTTGATATTTCCCTACATCCCCCTCCAGTTACTGCACAATGTCTCTGCTCCCTTTTACAGCGAGACTCTTCAGAGGATATATCTCTGGTCACTTCCCTTCCTCTCCTGCTCTCTTCTGAACCCACTCCATTTAGGCTTTCAACACCACCACTCCACTGAAAGCATCCTTGTCAAAATTGCAGAAGTCTTCCATGATGCCAAATGTGGTGGTTGATTTTTCAGTCCTCATCTTACTTGACACGTCAGCAGCTACTTGACTTTGGCACAATTGATCATGCCCTTCTGGAAACTGTTTTTTCACTTGGTCCCTGGGATAACATCTCTGGGTTCTACTATCTCCCTAGTGTCTCTTTGTAAGCCTACTTTGCTTATTCTTCCTTTTCTTGACTATATTAACCATGCGTTTCAATGCTTTGACATCTGGGGCCTTGCTGACCCTGGAGAGACTACCTCACCCAGGGCTAGTAAATTTCTAGAGCTGGTAGAGAACTTACCTGCTAGTTAACCAAAGTCCATATCCCAACCACCTCTTTTTTTGGGCTTTCACTCTCTTGGCCACTTTCTACCTGCCCTAAACCCCCCAGAGCCCAGGTACCAGGCAACCAGGGACACTATCCCGTCCTCAGCCCGCTTACCCTGTCTCACCCATTCCATTCTGTGGAAACCACAATCAAGGCTCTTGCCCATGTTTTCCCCACCTCCTCTGCCTCCTGACGGAGCCTGGTGCTTCCCACGTGGCCCCTCATGGTGTGGAGTGCCATCTCCTCTTGGAAACTGCGAGCAGCAGACTGTCTTTTCAATGGCAAGCATCTCCTGAGCTGTTTGCCTCAGATTATTTAGATTGGCCATACCTGAATAATAAAACCTATATTTCAAAATGCTGATCTGTAAATACAGGAGTGTCCCAGAGGTCAGTCTTCGGAATTCTCTTGTTTTTCTACTTTCTGGATATGCCCTCACTCAGTCACGTATTTAATATCAGCTCTACATTGATGACTCCCTGTCTCCTCTTAGCACCCTACATAAAATAACGCCACCACCACCCACCACCCTCTCACCTCTGCCTCCTTTATTCTCCTTTTCCTGCCAGTTTTTCCTGTTCCACCTGACATGTATAAGCAACACGAGACATCCATTGACATCCTTAGTTTCTGAAATGGTGCTAGATTAACACCTTCTGATTGTGGAGCTCAAGTTCAAGTCTGCCATTTGTATGTTCCAAACTTGCCCTTTGTACTTCTGATTTTTCCTAATTAGATTCTCATAACACTTGGAGAGGAGGAAATACTGTTTGGGTAAACAAAAATTTCTTTGAGTATTTCTCAAAAAAATTTTTCATGATGGAACTTGGCATAAGTTTTGTATTAGGATCATAGGTGAAGGAAATTTCCACTTACCACTTTAAGCTGTTTTTGTAATAAATGTTATGAAATCAGCCAGTCTTAGTCTTTGTTATTACCCATTACCCCCTCTCCCAAGGAAATAGTTCTCCAAAATTTCCGTTGTTTATAGACAAAGCTTATTCCAGGTATGGGAACAGATTGCATATTTTTTATTAGGATATCTCTCTAGTTAAGCATAGTAGAGGAAGTTCAACAAAAATTGAACTTCTAGGCCTGCTTGTATTAGCATTTGAAATGCAGCTGTTTAATTAAATATTAAGCATTAATCATCAAATCCTCAAAATCAAATGTGAAAAAGAGTATCAGTAATATCTAATTTTATTCAGTTTTAGATTAATATATAACCATATACCCTGAACCCTTAATAAAATTTGTCACAATTTACTGCCATTTGGTGAATTTCCTCTATAAGCATGACTAGTAGTCTGATGCTTGAGAAGGTAAACAGGTGTTTGTATTTATGATATTAAAGATCTCAAGGAAAAATCTAATTCACATTCTTCTGCCCCCCACTTTTTCTTTTCTCATAGGAATTTGCTTTATTAAGCAAAAAAGACCTGTCCAAGATATAGATGTTATGGGTAGGGGAAATGGGGAGATGTTGATCGAAGGGTACCAACTTTCATATATAAGAAGAACAAGTTGTGGAGATCTAATGTACAGTGTGAGTGGTGATGGATGTGTTAATTAATTTGATTGTGATAATCATTACACAATGTATACAACATTGCATTATATGCCTTGAATATATAAAATATTTATTTGTTAATTAAGTATCTTTAAATAAAAAAGACTGGCTTTACGAGTGAGATGGGAAGTCATTCAAGGATTTTGAGCAGAGGGATATGATCTAACTTCCATTTCAGCAGGACCACTCTGACTCCTGGTCCAGGTGAGGGGTGTTGTGGTGGGAACCACAGTGGTGGTGGTGGAGGTGGTGAGAGGTGGTCAGATGGGGGATATTCCTTGAAGGAAGAGCCAGCAGGACTTCAGAGTAGATACAGGGTGGGCTGTGAGAGAGAGGGGCTCAAGACTGACTTTCAACTGGAAGGATGGAGTTGCCGTCAGTTAAGATGAGGAGGTCTGTAGGAAGGGGAAGGCCTTCTGTTTGTGATTGCAGACCTCTCAGACTTACAAAGACATCTGCCGGCAGCATTGGGACTCAGCACTTTCCCCTGGAGAATTACCAGGTCTGCCTAGGGATGTTGGTAAGCAGAGACGTTGAGAAGTAAGCCTGGTAATTCCTAAAGTGGAGCACATGTTGGCATAAACCCTCAGGGATGGATCTTCCCTCCTGGGTTCACTCCCTTTCTCTTCTCTTTCTGTCTTATGTCACTTGTCACTGTCATCACCTGCTGATTCCAGCCAGAGTTTCTTTGTTTCTCTTCTCTAACCACTGACAAACCAGACCCATAGCCACTTTCTTCCTGTCTTGTTCACTGAGCAGCAGTACAACCAGCCCCCTTTAGCAATAATGGAAAATATGTCAGTATTACCCTTGATTCTCCTCTGCCACATCTGTTTCATTATCTGTTTTCATCTAATAAGTGAGAACTTTGTCTTTCCAGGGTTGCATTGATGTGTATTTATATAGATAAAATCAGAATTTATTTACATTTTGTAAAAATACATTTGCTGGGGCAAGAGAGTCTGGTATTTCTGGGTATTTTGGCCTAGAGCTGGGGAGAGATTTTAAGGTAAAAAGTGACCGCGGTAATAAGGGAGGAAGAAGAGTGGCTGAATATTGCCTTCTCTCTTCCTTCTCCCTTTTCAGGCTCTGCCTGTTACCACCAGTCCTGCTCCCATGACCTTCCTTTATGCCAGGTGAGGTGCAGGTGCTTGCTGGTGCAGGGGCACATAGAGTACGTTAGCAGGGAATGTAGAGTATTTCTGAATTCTAGAAATCTCAGTAGGCAGTGGGGATAATCCCTGAAGGTTTAGAGTCTGGGGAATAGCAAGACCAGATCTAGGTTTTACCTTTTAGAAAGGAAATCCTGGTGCCTGTAGGAGATCGGGTAGAAGAGGAGAAATCAGAGACAAAGCAGTGGGTTAAAATAATGTGTTCAAGCGAAGTCACTCCCCTCCCCTTCCCTTTCTGCCAAGCCTCAATTAGGCTGAGTTAGCCTGTAAGATGCCCAGGTGGGTGAAAATAAAGTTCCTGGAATTGCCACCGAAAGCCACTTTGAAGGCAGGTGGAAAAACAAGGCAAGCTCAGGGGAGATTCAGAAGCTAGAGAAAGACTTGGGAGTTCTGGTCAAAAATCCTGGTGATTGAGGTGGTAAAAGTGGAATATGGGCTTTGGGACAGCTCCCAGAAGATCATCACTCTCTCTCTTACACATGTTTTCTTAAGAAACATTTTTGCCATGGCATGTTTTGTGCTGGAAGGATGATGAAAGATAGTTCTGCTTCCGAACAGGGACTAAATTATTTGTCACTAAAATAGCAGCACCTCAGCCATTACTCATGAAATAGCCATTATCAGTCATGTACGTGAGAGCTTCTCTTGGAATTTTGAATTCCTTTCAGCAGCTTATTGAAAACAGATTCATGACAGAATCTGTGCTGGTGCAAAATACCTCATGCCCATTAACTAATACTTCAGGCATCTGTGGGGTCTGAGAAACATGAAGAGGCACGACCAGCCCACGCTTCGCTGCAGAGACAGATGGAGCAGCAGAAGCCCTTGTTTGGTGCTCTTGTCTCTAGTGCATTTGGCTCTTAATTTCCTGTCAGATCTGTTCAGTCACCTCAGCTTAATCATATAAACCTGGTTGGGTGGCTTAGGTTATAAAGGGTTTAAAATCTCTTCTCAATATTACTTCATTTATATGGAAACCTTGTGCATAGGGAACTTTAATAATAAAGTCTGTTGTTTGAAATACCCATCCAGGTAACTTTTTTAAAAAAATATGCTGTTATAATGCTCACTTCTCAGTTTTTATTGGGCAGATTGTTAGCAAGTGTCTCAAACACTTTGCTGCACTGACTACTTAAGTTATTGGACAACATCGGCCCTGCTTCATGCCTATACATTGCAATTCTGGTAAAGGCAGTGGATTGGAATTCATTGCTGTGATTTGAAGGGTGTGACTTTTTTCCTGGAAAAGGGTTTAATAACATTTACAGAAACAAGAAGCCAATGCCAGAATTGATCCGACTAGCTTTTCCCTTCTTAAAGAGCTTCTTCTTAGCTCTCTTGTGGGCTGGGAGAAGCCCTCCTGCCCCACAAGGATAGCACTTCCACCTGTCCCGCCGCAGTTCCTGAGATTGAAATCAATCACTGGACTGCGGTTCTGGTGACATTGCTCCACAGGGCAATTACCTCGAATCCCTCTGTCCATGGAGTGTATTGAAAGGGATTGCTTGTGGAAATAGATCTTGGAGACAATTTTATGTATTAAGTTGGCGTTAGTCAAAAATTTTTTTTTTTGACCACACCAGGAAAAAAATGTAGTTTATAAGATTTTTCTTAAGTAGATAATTTTATATGTTAGCATATACATTTGTGTGGTGAAAATTTTATTCGTGAATTAAGTTAAAAACATGATTTTTTTTTCCTAAACAAACGAACTGATCTTACACTATTACATGTCTTTTTAATTATTTAACATATGTGTAATTTCCTTGGCTTCTCAACTGAACTATAGTCTCTTGAAAAAGCAGAGTTCTTCTGCCTTCTGTATTCCTTATAATTCCTATCATGGTATTAGGCCTGTAATATACCATTTCAGAGTACATTTGTTTTGGCTGAAACTCAACTGTGAAGGAAAATTCACATTTCATATTTTCAAAATCTGGATTTCATTTCAATTTAGAGGGAATGTTAGCATTTAACCATCTTATATTTGCAACTACTTTGTGCATGCCCATATATGTAAATTTGGTGTGTCAGGGTTATTATATCACTTGGAGAACAATATTCCATCCTAAGGGATCAATTGGTACATTGTGAAGAGGTTCTTGCTAATTGGTTTTGAAGGAACAATTGACCTGCAACAGGATAGTGTTCCTATGGCATGACTGACACAACAGTATTTGCATGAGTACTTTCACTAATATAATAACAATGCCATTATTTGGCCTTTATTCCCCCTACCGTGGTAGATAAGTTTGAGAAACCAAAGCTGAAGAGTAATTTCTTCTTTGTTTTTCAAAGGTCTCATCAGAAAATTGAAGACTCCGAAGAAAGCAGTGATGAAATTCTGGCACGTCTAACATCTGCGGTAAGACCATGAAATTTCCCTGCCTAGGGGCGCAGAAATAAAGAGCTGGGGTCTTGGAAGGGGAGCAGTTTGGGTAGTGGTGTAGGGAGAGGTTTACCCTGTGGCTGCTCAGCACTGTGGGAGGTCCAAGGCACGGCAGAGGGAGACAATGGCTTTGACTTTCTTCACGCAGATGCAGCCTCCTTTTCGAGATCATAGATATTCCTGGTGGAAAGTTCCAGCAAACTTCATGGAGGTGTAGTATCTGATTTTTTAAATATAGTATGATTTAACCTAGGAAGAGTTGTGACCTGTGCACGAAAGAGAAAAGACTCTCTGTTTCATTAGGGGAAAAAAAATCACCTTAGCCAAAAAAGGCCAGGACATTGGTTTTTAACATACTGTATTGCAACATTTACACTGTGTTTTAAAAGCCTGTTGGACTTGGTAATAATAGCCTTGTTGGTTGAAGGAAATCTTATGCCTTTCTTCACAGCAAAAGCTGGCTACGGTCACTAATCACTGAGCTCCAGTTTTTGACAGGCTCTAGCAATCTTATGTCACAGAATCTTTATCTATTGACTTGGCTGTTTGGAAACTTTGCTAGCCTTCTCAAAGAATACTTTGGTTTTGCTTTAACTCCATTATCAAAATGGTAATTGCTGAAAATCATGCTTGAATGGCTTATGTGTGTGGATGAAACTGCACAGGGTTTTATACACCAGGTTTTGTCAACAGGGTACAGCTTGAAGATTGGAAGTTATCTTTTCTATTCTTCTGGAATATAGCTTAGAAAAGTAATTTTTGAGTAAATATGGTGATCAGTGGTGTAAAACTTCACATGAAATGGAATCTTCACCACATGGTATGAAAAAATATTTAGCATAACCTTTGCAGTTTAAAATATTAACCAAAGAGGAATGTCTATTGTTTGCAAAATCATAATAGCCATTTGTTAAAAAAGCATTTACTATATATAGACCAGATATCATGTTAAACATTGTGTGTGCATGCACATACATATTCAGCTAAACTGTACAACAGCACTATGAAGTAGGTGGTATTATCTTTATTTTACAGGTATGAAAGTTTGTAGAGGTTAAGTAACTTGCCTAAGGTCACCCAGCTAGAAAGGAACAAAGCCAGAATCTGAACTCAGAATTTTCTACCCCTGATGTTCTTTTAACTACTATGCCTCATTTTTTCATAATGTAATATAGTTGTTGGGATAATTTCAGAAGTGATAAAGACACGTAAAATTTGGTTCCTATGGCCACACCAAGAGGACAAGACATATATATTTAGAAAGTTAATATATAAACTAGTTGGAAGTTGAGTACCAAAAAAAGTGGTACATAGGCATTGAATTCAAGAACGGTAAGAGAAGGCTTCATGGAGGAGACTGTACTTGAACCACCATTGAAGGCAGTCAGGATTTGGACAGGTGACAGAAGGGTGTGTGTGCTAGCTGTGGGATTTGTTGTGGGCAGGCATAGGAATGAGAAAACACATGGGAAAATAGTAGACCCACCTGGTTAGAGAAGAAGGTCCTAATTAAGAAAAGTGAAAGTTTTTTTGAACAACAGATTAGCATGATGAAGTAGATGTTTGATAAAGAAGAAGGAGTTGGGGAGAGGGAGACTGGCTGAGAGGCTGATGAAAACTGAGTTTATGGTGGCTGCTGTGGGAACCAGAAGAAAGATGAGTTCAAAAAGGAGCACAAGGAATTTTTTAAAAAAAATCAATGGGACTGGGTGAAAGTAGCGGAGTCGGATGACTGAAGTCCTGAACTTGGATGATTGGAGTTGTGATGATACTCTTAGGAAGTTGAGTAAAATGTGCAGGAAGAGAGATGATTTTGGGGGGACCTCAAAGTTTGAGGAGATAAGAACATAAAAATATCCAGGAAACACCTAGAGACATGAGTCCGGAGCTCGGAGAGATTGGGGCTAAATTTATGGGTCACAGACAGGTTGCAGATTGAAGAGCAGAGCAGAAGGTGGAGTCCTGGGAACACCCACAGTGAGAGGGCCGAAGGGAGACGAGAGGACATTCAGAGGAAGTGGAAATAACTGAATGGTTTGTACTGTGGAGGTTCAACTCAGGAGAACCTGTAAAAAGGAAGGGATGGACAGCAAAGGGTTCACTACAGATTTAGCTGAGATAATCTCTCTGGAAAAATCCCCAAGCTCAAAGGCTGAATAAATTGATGTAAGGTACTGGAGTGGTATTTAGGAATGAAAATAAAGGGCAGAGGAGAAAATTTCGTCTCTTCGACTGATGGGTAAATCAGCCTGTAATAGTGAGAATATCCTTGTATCGAGATGACGGACCTTGATTCTTACTTCTTCCAGCAGTGTAACTTTGGCCAAGTTGAGTGGTGGGAGTAGACAACCTCTAAGATCCCTTTAGTTTTAAAATTCCATTGTTCATTCTGTAGGCACTTACTAATGGACCGCTGGGCTAGGTTCACCTCTTCATAATGTGGTTCCTCCTGTTGGCAATGGTTTACAAGCTTTAGGTTACCTCGATGTTAACGCATGCAGGAAGGTTTTTACGTACAGCACTCAAGTAACACTTCTCATCTGCTGCGACCCCTAAACACAGTAAGGAAAGCAGAAGTGACGTCTGTAATGTAGAGTTGCCAGCCTGCTCTTTGAGGGTTCCTGTGTTTTGGGGGTATTAGAAAGGGGGCAGTGGTTTTCAGCAGTACAGTTGACTATGTCCTATTTTATATTCACCTTTTTGATTAAAACTTGGGAGCTTTGTGTATGGCTGTCTTAAAAAAAATCCTCATTTCTTTAACCCCAAAAGTTTATTTCCTAGTCCCCTCTTAGGTTCATTGGGGGAAAGGTCCTATCATTTAAAAAAAATTATGTGAAATTCTACTCTAGAAGAAAATACAAGTGAGTTTTCTTATTGAAGGAACATGAGAAGATAGTGCATGAGTAGAAATATTAATAAAAATGTCTTTATAATTCAATCAGATTTAGCATTGTTAAATTTACACAAATATGAGCGATTAAAATGTTCCAGCCATGTTTCTAGTGATTTTCAAGAATGAGCCTCCCTTGCAAGTGTCAGACATACAAAAACCTAAACAATGAAGCTCTGTGAGAAGTTTTCAGCTTAAGGAAAAAGAACATGGCTATAATAGACCCTTCTCATTATGTAAAGTCTACAAAAACAGTCTGGGGAGTAGTATCTGGATCTAGTGTGACTTTCCCTGTTGCACATATGGTTCTACCTTAGTACTGTAGCTTCCTTTCTAATACCTTAATGTCTTTTTTTTTTTTTTGAGGAGAAGGAAAGAGGAGTTTATTAATTTGCTGGCAAATGAGGAGGATGGAGACTACTGTCTATAATGCCATTGTCCTACTAATAAGCAGAAATACAGAGCTTTTAAAGGGGTGCCATTTAGCTTCAGGCAATTGCTGTTCAGTTGTAGACCGTCCCATCTCTGGGGAAGACAATCTTGTGACCTCCGCCCAGACCCCCATGACTTCCACCCACCTGGTCCAGGCGGATCTAATATCTTCTGGTGCTATTAATTTTCTTAACTTGAAAACCTCTTTTTCACTGACTGTGAGTCTCTGTTGGTCTAATAAAGCTGGTAGGCTAAGAAGGGCCTTTGAATGGCACAGCCTACCAATTTCCATCCTTGAAGTTCTGAGCATTATTTTATTTTTAAACATGAATTCTTCCAGTGTTGTGACAAATAGAGTATTCAGAATTGAAGAGACAACTATTGTATATTCATATTACAATCCAGGGGTTTGCTTGCTCAAAACTAGAGTAAATATAGGGAATATTTTATGGTGAATTATGTATTGCCTTCAAAGTCACAGTTCTTAAGGATGTAAATTTAGGAAATAAACTAAACTTTGAGACATTGGAAAGAACTGAGACGTACTTGGGAAACATCCAAAGACAGGAAATGGAAACATGACCATTCTTTAATAGGAGATAAAAGCTGATACTTACTGCCATCTCATGTTTACTTAAAATCAACAACCAGAACAAAACCTATCAGGTTATTTCTGTTTCTTAAGGCTAAGTTTCCATGATGGAAATTGTGGAGATAAGAAGACACAAAACATCTTATCTGGGCTTGAGGGAAATTTGTGATTTTTGTTCCTGAAGTGATGTGAGTTACGCTGAGTTGTGAATTGTATATATCAGATGCCTATTTGGTTGGATGGTTACATGAGGGCACTTATAAAGGGGCAGGGGACGTGTGGTGTGTCCTCTGTGCTGCTTGGTCTCACGAACTCGGCCATCGTGTGGGTGGGTGAAAGGGAAGAGCGAGTTTGAGTGTCTAGAGCCAAACGCTGACCTGGTGGTGGTGGTGGTGGGGTTATGGCTATGTATTGAGATGTGGATTAAAATTACAGATTGGGTATTCAGAATTTAGGAAGAGAGATCGATGGGGGTAAGAACAACATCTAATTCTCTTGGACCATGTAACTAGGCACTCTTGTACCCTTGTATTCCTTGTCAGAGCCAATTCAGTTTATGATTTTCATCCATTTAGATTTCTCTATTTGTGTGGTTCTATACTACCTCTGGCTCATTTTCTTCAGTTCGTCCAAATTCGATGTAGGACCTCTATCTTTGATGCTTTTAGTGGTATTTTCTAAATTTCTTTACATAGATTCTTCAGGTATAAGTGATCACTCCTCTGAGAAATACCACTGAGCTAAAATCTTACTTGCCAGTCAGGCCCAAATTACAAAAGAAGGCAACTTCAATAAGTTCTAGAAGATCTGGAAGGAGATGAATCCCCCAGAAACAAACATCCATGCTGGAATATGTAACTTTCTGTGAAAGTGTTAGAGAATAAGGAACCTTTTATGAAATTTATTTTTGCACTTCCTCTAGGATAAAAGAGGTGGCTGTAATTAATTGCTGTACAGTATCAACTTCACAAAAGCATTTTTCCATGCTTGGTGTCCAGAGGTTGTAATGCATCTCCGTCTGTCTTCACATCAACTGTGGACTTGTTCTCTGACGCTTTCTAGCATTCTTTCTTGTAAAAGTATCGTTCTCACTTTCTCCACCTTTGGGATCCTACTTTACAGATAAAACTGATCTGATTTTACTCTCACTAACGAAGGCCTGCGTTTGACTTGGCTTCTGTCTGATTCTTCTCCCATGCCACCTTCTCCTCAGAGCCCTCTTGGGCAGTACTGGGGACAGAGCCACACTAGCTGGAGCTGGATCTTAATGAGCAACCGATTGTCCTACGTTATTGAAAGTGTGAAAATCAGAGACCCAAACTTTTGGAGATTCTCTGTCCTCTCAGCTGTCTCATTCCTTTAATATTGCCTATTCTCGTATTTTCCTTTCACTCATTGAAACTCCTCTCACCTGTGCCATGTCTCCTCTTTCACCTGGAACGCCAGTCGTTTTTGTTAAGGTGTGTCCTTCACAGGACTCCATTTACACCCTTTCTTGGTCCAGGAACAATGTAAAGTGGTTAGGATTCCTTTAGTTTGTCATTGCTGGTGACTCTATGGTTTGGATTTGGTACATCGGAGAAATTCCTTTTTGAACAGTAGAATCTGAATAACATTGACAGCTTTTTTGATTAGAAATTTTCAAAATTGGTACAGGTTCAGGAAGCAGAAATAGCAGGGGATTGGGATTTTGATGAATTCCTAAAAACATAGAACTTTAGAGACGTATTTAAGAGGCTATTGTATGCCAAGTTAGCAAGGTCTAGGAGTAATCTTAGGTTGGTGAAAGTGGGGAGAATCTCTCACGTTGAGTACAGATGGTCCCCAAATTACGGTGGTTAGACTTACGATTTTTTTCAACTTTAGGATGGTATGAAAGTGAGACACAATCAGTAGAAACTGTATTTTGCATTTTGAGTTTTGATCTTTTCCCAGGCTAGCAATGCCGGGCAATGGCAGGAGCCACAGCCCCCAGCCAGCCCCATGATCACGAAGGTAAACAGCTGATATTCCATGGTGTGCTGTGTTGCTGGGTGATTTTGCCCAACTGTAGACTAATGTGAATGTTCTGACCCCAATTAAGGCAGACCAGGCTAAGTTATGATGTTTGGTAGGTTAGGTATATTAAATGCATTTTTGACTTATGATATTTTCAACTTATGATGAGTTTATCGGGACATAACCTCATCATAAGTCAAGGACCATCTGTATATAATGAGTACAGGTAAGGGATGAATTTTTACCAAATTTAGAAATATGTTTTTTAAAATGCAAAATAACTAGTTTCCACTCACCCTTTTTCCTGGCTATCTGCCTTTTCCTTTCTGGAGAATGGAGAAATGGAGTGTAGGTAATCTCTCTTCCCTTATTCTGTTACAGCCTGATGGGGCATGTCTGCTCAGAGAATAAAAGTAAGTTACTCCCAAGGGAAGGACTAACCTGTCTGGCTGCCACAGAATCATGAATATCTTGTTAGCTTATGTTTCTTACCTGTAGGGAACACAAAATTCCTGCTTGGAATCCTTAGGCTGGCTCCAGCCTTTCCGGTGGCTTAAGAGTTACTATGTGATTTGGGGAACAGCCAGGTAGATTGAGTTTTGAGAGAAGGTGTCAACTGAGACCTGAGCAGACAGATCTGGAGCATTAAAAAAACACCAGTGGAATTGTAGCATATTCTGGTAGCAACTTGTTTCTGTTAAGGACTTATGGGCTTGTTACCTTTACCTCCTTGTGCCTTAATGCTGTCCTCATCCAACTAGAGTGTCCAAAGGGCCCTGGGCTAGGGACTGTAGGTCTCTGGAACCGCTTGGAATGCCAGTCAAATCTCCTTCAGTTTCCCTGAAGTAGGAACTCCTAGTAATACTTCACAAACCTATGAATACGTTGCTGAATGGTATATTGCTATCCCTTTTCAATAAAAAAATGCTTGTATGTTCTATGTTTATTTCACATCAAAATGATGTTCTTCATCCTGGAGATAGATCCCCAAATACCATAATATACAGGTGCATACACACACACACGCACACACACACAGAGATCTTTTCGAAATTAATTACTAAGTCGTCATCTCTAATTCCAAAGAAACTATCTAAACCTACCCAGATTATGTGATAACCTAATTTAACTCTAGCCCTGAGAGTCTGGTTTTGGTGAACAGCATAATACATACTGTTTTGCTTACTGAAATGAGGCAGTGTTGAGGGGGCATTTGTTTAAAAATATCTGTTCAGAAAGGTGTGAGTGTGCAGAACTCATTCGAGGGTAAAATATATCTCAGTGAATCCCTTGGGAATAGGGGAAGAAGGTTGTGTGTGTTTTTGTACATGTATATTATGGTATTTGGGTATCTGTTCACAAGGTGAGGAAAATCACTTGGATATGCAAGACACATTGAAAATATAGACTTTTTATTGACAAGGAATAGAAATATACCATTCAGTTCTCGATTTGGATATTGATAGTCATGGGTTTGTGAAGCATTAATGTGAAATCCTCTCTCAGAGAAGCTGAAGGAGCTTTAAAAGGGTGATCCATGAATGTTTCATATTGGGCTGCTTCTTTGTGCATTTGTTTAAAATAGAACTTATAGTTGCTTTAGATGAAATGTAATTTTACATGCTTAAGTCAGTGTTATGGCTTTATACAGCATGTCCATATATAGGGGAGGACCAGGAGGCACATAATAAAAAAAAGTGAAAATTACTTGAGTTTTTTGGTGGTGATAGGATAAGGTAAATTTTAAATTAGTTTTGATTATTTTATATTGTTGTAGAAATTAGAATATAATGACATTTTATGTGGATACTGGGTAGAAATAGTATGAATTCTTTCCCTATGTTTGTAAATGTCAAATGATGGTGAATCTGACAGTGAGTTAACAGTACTGTGGATTATACTTTGCGTTTTCTTTTCATTTATCTGACGCTTGGGTTGTTTAACTTGAACATAAAGACTATAATTTTTTTTTAAATTGCAGAATAGAAAAAGATACCCATAATGAAACTACCCAGAAATAACCCATTATTAACACTTAGGTATTTATTACTTGCTAGGTTATTTTTTGGGTGTGTGTGTATGTGTGTGTATTTTACAAAAAACCCAAATCTTTTATTTTGTGGCCTGTACTTTTTATTTAATATGCTTTTTGTGCTAAAAGTACTACCTACATCATTTTTAGTGATTCTATAGTATTCCATTCCATGGATTTGTCATTGTCCCCTATTTTTGAATGTTGTAGTTATTTTCAATCTTTTGCTGTTATGAACAACACAGAGACAAACTTCTGTGTGGGGAAGTCTTTGAAGAAACTTGTTTGCAGATGCTAATATATTAGCCTGCTGTTGATTTAAGAAGACCAAGTAAGAAATGGGTAAGAGGCCTAGAATGGCTAATATTTGTTGAGTTCTTACCCTGTGCAGGCATTCTGCTAATGCTTTCCATGCACTGTCATATTTCAGTCTCATGTGACAGCATGTGCGATCATTGAATGGGAGAGATGGAGCATTTGAGACAGACAGTATTAATTAATATGGATTCTCAATTCAACACGTAATTAAAAATAACAATACCTGCTTAGGGTTGAAAAAAGCAGTTTTCTACATTATCATCACATAAAGCTCTTTATATGTACTGAATGGTATCAACAGATTGGATTTGGGATTTGATTATGGAATTCTCTCCTTATTTGAAGGATATTATGAAATGAGGCCTGTGAAGGTATATTAAATAGCATTTTAATTTTTAATCTATCATAAATCATAAAAATACTGGTAAACATGGCTGCATGGTTTAGTAGTTTACAAGTTTATTCAGACTAGTTATCAGGCTTTTTGGTTCCGTTGTGTGAACTCAGAGGGTAAAAAAAAAAAAAAAGAATATAGCTTGGTCCATGTCTTCAGGGAGCTTACTGTCTAGGAGTGAATAGCTATAGTAAAAGGTAGAATAAGATAGGTTCTCTGTTATGAATACTAAGTGTTATGGAGGTCAAAGGAAAAGGTCATTGTGCTCAGTTAGGGCTTTAAAATAGGCCCCATGGAGAGGGAGGGCCTTGAATGATATGTTGGATACAAGGGATAATAGGAATGAAGAGAGAATAGCGTTCTAATTAGGAAGAACAGCATGAGCACAAAAGCCCAGAGATGGGGTATGTTTGAGGAATGGCCATCCTTTGTGCTTGGCAACAGTGTGTGGTGCATAAATGGCAGTAATACCTCAGCTCTGTGTGAGGTGGGCAGAGTGAATTGTCAAAGGTCTAGACTTACAGAGGGAGGGGTTAAGATTTGTTTTGGTAGACAGAAATAGCCACTGAAGCTCCTGAGAGGATTGGAATGTACTGTAAGAAACTTTATCTGGTAACATCTTTGTTGGGTAGATTAGAATGGGGAAAGAGAATCAGGCTCTTTAGTTAACCCGGGAAACCCCGTTGGCTATCTTGGTTTCACTGAACTCATCTTAATTCAACATCTATCTGCATTGCCTCTCCCCACCATAGGTACTGCGGTATACCTCGCTAATTAAAATAAGGCAGTGTTACAGTTTGGTGGAATTTTTAATGTTTTGAGAACATGATGGTTGGTTTTTTTGGAACAAGGATAGAAGAGGAGAAAGCCTTAGAAGTCATCTTCTCCAATTCACTTGTATTACAGATAAGAATAGGAAGATCCATGGCAATTAAAGGAATTGCCCAGAGGAGATCCCAGAATCCCATTTGTGTTTAGAGGGCAAGAGAAAAGAAAGGGTCCGTCAGGTAAAAATAATGAAAACTATAATTTTATTAATGTTTTTCACATTTGCTCTCCCTTCAATCCCAAACTGAGAGAGGAAGGTGCAACCACTTGTAAAGGCTGAAGTATACATAGGGGCTATACTCTTTTTTTTTTTTTCCGTTGTAAATTTTTAAATTTTATACTGCCTGAGGTTACCCCAGCATTGGAGATTAGTGGGTACTGCTTCCTGAACTAGATTGTTTAAATAAATAATTTAGTTAGGCTGACCTTTTAGATATCAGAGATTAAACCCATACTGAAGCATCTGCTCAGAGTGTAAGAAAAATATTCCCAGAGATAAAGCATGGAAAAAGGGGTAAGGTTAAGAGATAAATAACAACTAAAATGGCTTCTGTATCTGTATGTGTCTGTTCTTACTATAAAACCAAGTACCTACATATAAATGGTTTATTAAATGAGCTGGGCTTGATAAGGTAGAAGCAATAAAAACTTTATCCTTTCTCACCACTGTTCCCTCAGACAAGCTCTGCCTGGTTCATTCCCACCCCTGGATGAATCTTCAGGCAGATCCATAGCTTTTCTCAGCTTTCTTGGATCAGTCTCAATTTCTTTAGGTATTTAAAAGTCCGTTTGAAGCCAATATCAGAGCTTCAATCTCTCATCCACGTCAAAGCATCTCCTTGCCCCTAACCTGAGCCTGGGAAAAGGGGCAGGGTTGCTTTGTTGACATTTCCCATCTTGCTTTTGTACTTTCTCTTCTTTGCCCTCTCTCCTCCTCTACCGGACCCTGCTGCCTCTGGCTCAGCCAGGGTTTCAGAGCCTAGAGGGGACAGATGTCAAGTCAGTAAAGATCTTTCTTGACTGCCATAGTTATGATCTGGCATCAGGGTTCTCTGCGTGAGAGTTGCAGAAATCTCTTTCTTGCTACATGGGGTCATTTTGTGGCTTTGTTGGATACTCCTGTCTCTACGGAGCCACCAGTTGCAATTCCATGACCCTGGCGATTTCTCTTCATCCTGAAACCTTAGGACTATCTCTTTAGCCTCTGGCTTCCTTCTCACAGTTCTCTTCTGGTGGAGTCACCTCACCTCTCCGGGAGGTTGTTTTCAAAATGGTCTAAACCCAGCTCCCCACGAGCACACAGGAACATGAAGGCATTATTGTCCTGCCAAACTCTGGAATACAGGCCGTCCCCAATGCAGCACAGCTCTTCTCTCTTCCTCTGCCTCCATATGCCCCTTTTGCCAGCCCTCTTGGACATTTATACCATGAGAGAAGTACTTTTGTCCCCTAAGCTCCAGGGACAAATGCCAGCAAATGCAAGTGGTTGAGACCCCCCATCCCCTTATTTGACTTGAGGTGTGTGTATATGTAACTACCCCTGTAGCACTTCAGCGATTCCCTTAAATACATGGTCTTTGTTGATCTCTCCTGAATAATCTTCAAGCCTCCCCTGATATTTCCTTGAGGTGGATGAAGGGCTGAGGGTAGATGACATGGTTTTGCAGAATTTTGCTGCTTCCGGGGGCTAATGGGATCCTGTGGAGATGCACCCAGCACCTATCTTTAGGGGGTCTGAGCACTTTTCACCAATTGGTCTTGACTTTGGGTTTCAGCCGAAATGCTAAGACCACAGGATAAATCTCATTTAAGATCCTCTTACCTGTAATGCTAAATGCTAATATGAAACTATGCCTAAGAATATATTATATCTTAGTAGATAACATAGCAACTTTTCAAACTTAATAGATCCTATGCTAATCATGGAAACGTTAAAGTACCATTTTAATTTAATTTGAATTTAGGTTAGATGCAATATCAAGAATAAAGTCCAACTTTTTAAAAAGTGTCTGCTGGTAGGAAGGGCTTAAAGGAAAGGTTTAAATATATTAATACTTATTTACTTAAAGAAACTGTATATTGAGAGTCAGGACAAACAAGTGGAGTTCTGAGAGTCAGAAGAATGAGCAAAAGAAAGATTTAAAAATAGATATTACAACCCTCTGAAAAACTGTTACTAGGCTCTTCTAGCTATATAACGCAAACTTGCTCTTTAATACAAAAGAATCTGTGGATTCTTTGGAATATTATATTAATAGCAGGTTTCAGTGGTTTCTAAAGGAATCTGAAGAGGCCATGTAGCTGGGAATTACACATATGAGAGGTCTGATGTATATATGTGAATTTAATTTATTTAGGTCATCATACAAATTACAAAACTTCTTCAAGAGCTTATCTGTGCAAGTTACCATAGGTGTAAAAGGTACTATGCAGATAAATTAAGAAAGCGAATACATGGAAAATATTTGGAACACTGCCCAGGTACATAACAAGTGCTACAGAAGTGTGCATTTTGTTGTTGTTTTATTATTTTATATTCTGTACCCTGTGTAGGGGGTTAAGGCATCCAGTGTGGAAATGAACTAGGTGATCTTTACATTACTTCTGGCCTGTGATTCTATAATACCAATACTTTTCTTAAAACCAAAAATACTGACATGGACCACATATTGACAATAGATATAATAATATGGCTAACAAATCAATTTCTATAAATCACACCTGATAATTAGCAGCATGTTACATGCAGTGAGTGAATTTAGGATTAGCTCTTTGGACACTGGGACTGTGGGTGATTTTTGCCCATCTACTTTTACACATTTTTCAAATTTTGAAAATAAGCATACAGTAAGTAACCCAAAAAACAACAAAAAGTGATTTTGTTTAAAAGTTAATATAAGTATAAATTATAATACATTTTTGAGGTCATGCACATTGTGTGATGGTGATGAGAAGTAAAAAACGAATCAGAAAAGTTATGTGCCTCTTGATCATTAAGGTTAGCTCCATGTAGAAACTGGAGTATCACACTTTGGATAAAGAAAAGAAAAGAGCATTCTAGATAGATTGTAAGACTTGGAAGACATCTCAAGGGGTAAAAATGGAGACAAATGAATGGACTAATTTGGAGATGAATTTGGGGTACTGGTTGCGGCTTAGGGGTAGAGTAAGAGAAAGTCATAAAGGAAAAATAAGAGAGTCTGGTGTGATCTAGTAAAGATTTTATAGCAAGTAAACCATGTTCCAGAACTGGGCTCTATTAGCAAGTTACTATATAAAGCCCTAAAGAACTGTTGAGGGATAGTTTCTTCAGGAAGCTCCAAGGATCTGTGTTATTCTGTAATAGGTAAAATGGTCCCCCAAAGATGAATACCCTGCTTGGCACCTGTAAATATTACATCACCTGGCAAGAGGCACTTTACAGATATAATTAAGACTACAGACCTGGATTGTCAGCATGGACCCAGTCTAATCATGGGAACCTTTCAAATAAAGGTTCTTGAGGGAGTCAAAGAGAAGGTGAGAGAAATTCCAAGCCTGAGAAGGATTCATTGTGTCCATGCTGGCTCTGAGATGTAGGCGCCCATTCGCAAGGACCAGAAGGAGGCATCTAGGAGCTAAGGTAGCTTCTAAGTGGCAATCAGCAAGGCAGCAGGTACCTCAGTCCTACAGACATAAGAGCTGGATTCTGCCAGTGACCTGAATGAGCTTGGAGGCACGTTTTCCCCAGAGCCTCCAGTGAGGAATGCAGCCCAGCAGATACTTTGATTTTGGCCTTTTGAGAGAGGCCTTGTTAGAAGCAGAGGACCCATTTGAGCCATGCTGTACCTGGGCTTTTGACCTACACAAATGTGAGATAATAAGTGGATATCTTTTAAGCAGTAGAATGGGTGGTGATTTGCTATGGCAGGGATATAAAATTAATACACGTTCCTTGCTGAATACATATTCCCTTGATGCGTAATACAGCAGTTATCTTTTGAATGTCAAAAGTTGTCAGGCCACAGCTAGTTGATTGAGAACTCTGAAGTTTCAAAGTGAATTTCTAAAACTAAAGTCAGTCCTTCATACATTTATAAAAGCTTCAGGATTCTGTGGACATCTAAAAATTCATTTGTAAAGTAAATTCTGAAAATACAAGCACTTTAAACACTGTTTACAACTTTTCAATGAAACGTTTCAGTCCCTTTTATGCTAGCTGCAATGGGGGTGGGCAAGGTAGGTAGAATGTAGTAAGTGGAGGCAATACTGATTGTCAGAGAGTTTATAATTTAGGTGGAAGAAGGGGCTTAAACATACAATATTAAAGCAATTAAAGACTGGATATGTCCTTTCTTCTGTTGTTCAGCCCAACTGTGTTAGTTATAATAATGTGATAGCTAATGCTCAAATAGCACTTACTCTGTGTCAAGCACTGTTCCAGATGCTTTATACATATTAACTCATTAAATCTCACAACAATCCTATGAGGTAGACGACTATGACTCTACCATCTAGAATCCTACACCTCCTCTCAAGGTTGGCATAAAATAATTGGAGATTTTCTATTCCTGTTGTAGGCTGTTGGATCCTAAGTTCTGAATCTTGTTCTTCTAGGAAGCCCTCACACATTAGCAGTTTTTATAGATAGACATTGTAGTTAGAACGTCTTAGTTGATATGGGTTTATCCCAGTATCAGTGTTTCTAATGTAACATCCCTACAAGGTTCTGCAGGAATCTATCCCTGCAAGTGGGAGACCCCTACCATAGAAGACCCCTAGAATGTCTGGGACTTGACTGTTGATGTATTTATTCTATTGCTGTAGTTTATAACCTTACCTGTAAAAAGCACAAGGATTGAGAAAAGACATGTAAGGAACGATATGGAATATGGAATAAAAGGCATTGTAAGGCATGAGTTTGCAAATTATATTATGTCTTTGAAGATGCTTTGTTAAATAAACTATATCGGGTAAATCCATTGGAGAATCATTTGAGTGTTATATAGATTGAAAAGGTGGGAGTATAACACTTTCCTTTTCTCAGCTATTTATATTTTGAGCATTATTTCTAATTGGAGAAGGAAAAACTGAGGATCTTGTATAGCAGTGGTCCCCAGCCTTTTTGGCACCAGGGAATGGTTTCATGGAAGGCAATTTTTCCACAGACTGGGGTAGGGGGTTGGGGGATGGTTTCGGGATGATTCAAGCACATTACATTTATTGTGCAGTCAAACCTCTCTGCTAATGATAATCTGTATTTGCAGCCACTCCCCAGCACTAGCGTCACTGCCTCAGCTCCACCTCAGATCATCAGGCGTCAGAGTCTCATAAGGAGGGCGCAACCTAGATCCCTCACATGTGCAGTTGACAGTAGGGTTTGCGCTCCTGTGAGAATCTAATGCGGCCACTGATCTGACAGGGGGTGGAGTTTTGCTGTGATGCGAGCAGTGGGGAGCGGCTGTAAATACAGATGAAGCTTCCCTTGCTTGCCCGCTGCTCGCCTCCTGCTGTGCGGCCCGGTTCCTGACAGGCCATGGACTGGTACTGGTCAGTGGCCCGGGGTTGGGGACTGCAGCTGCATAGGGAATTCGGACATGGAAAATTGAAAGAGGATGATAGAGATGACCGTTTTTGATCCTCAGTGAGCAAATTAAGTGATCCACCTCATGCAGCATTTTCCATCTCTGCTTTCTTCCTATCTGTGAGCCATGGTGGGGTCTTCCCTGTGAGGTCATAGCATTGGGAAGCCATTGACAAGGTCCCAGTGAATGTTTATAATCTGCATCTTTGTCCCACCCCCAAATATTTGTGACACTGTGAAGGAGGAAAATCCTAAAAAGAGATGGTAATATTATACTGTGATAAACCTTACGAACAACTTAAAATATATAAAATATGCAATACTTGATATGTTTGCTTTATTGCTTTCTTATTTATTTAAGTACACGTACTTAGGACTTATGAAGCCCTTCCTATGGTCACCCATCTTCTGTTTGCCCCAGTCCTCTTTTCCCCACTAAGTTCTTTAACTGTAAACTTCCCAGCTGTGAGCGTTTTCAGAGCCCAGACTCCCAAGGTTGGAGAAAGACTCATTGTCTTCTCACTATTGTATAATTTTCCGGGGAGAGAGAGAGAGAGAGAGAGAGTCTTACGGTATCAAAGAATCGGCTAAATCAAGAGTGTGCACTTTGGAGTGGCATTCGCACTAGCCCGTCAGGGAAAGTGTGGCAATAAAAACAGTACGTGGGTCAAGCTACCTTCCTCAGGGGTGATATCTGGCCCTTGGCAAAGCAGTCCTAGGTGGAGTCTCAGGGTGTAGCACATTGCTACTCTCGCCTTCCAGTAAATGAGTAGAAATTAAATTAATTTAAATAGCAAATCTGCACTTTAACCTTGAACTCCCATGTTCTTTCTTTAAAGTGTCATTACTGTAATATATTCAGCTGCTGACCCTCCCAGACTCCTCACCGTCACCACCTCCGAACACCTGAGCACACAAACTTCTCAGCCTAAGAGACCATGTCCTGAATGGGAGGGAGCTTTCTCATTATGGAATTTTTATTGCTACCAAACATAGATTTCCCAAAGATTATCCTCATATCTTTAAAAGTGACTGTGCTTATCTTTTTTGTCACTGTTTCATGTTCATCTTTGAGAATGCTTTCAAGGAAGGATTTAAGCCTTCCAAGTGGGAAGGGTGAGAGGATGTGTAAGCACTGAAAAATTTGGACAAATGGGATTTAAGACATTTAGGGTTTTAAAGGTCATCTAGTCTATTCCCATTTCACCTGCCCTGAGTTGATGACACTTGTTTTTATGTGGCATATTATCCAAGATGGTTGCTGTGAACCTGTCAGGCTTATAGTGAACATTCATTGTATTTGAGCAAAGCCAGAATCACCTATCTCAACTTTTCTAGCATTTCTGTATAAACTAGCATCTTTGAGGGATAAACAATATTTAATATTTGTGTTATAGTATCATGTATATTTTAATTTAATTCATATTTCCATTATATCTGAATGTTATATAGTTATGTTTTTGAGGTACTTCCCATCATGGCATATATACCAATGTTTTTCAGTGTATACATTTTGGGAGCTAACTTTTTAAAAAGTAACTCAATACAATTCTTCTAGATTTTTGGCTTAAAATTCCTATGCTGAGGTTTTTCCATGTACTAAAACCAAGCAAAAGACAAAAAGTGATGGCAACAAACCTAGGTTTAATTGCAACAGTTCTTAATTTGGGTTGTATATCTAAAAAACAAAGTACTGCTTTTGATAGCTACTTCTTTCTTCTTCTAATTTGATTTTTCCTCCTAATATTTTGTTAGGTCCAGAGAGAGCTCGCAGCTGTTATTGCTTTGAAAGCAAGGAAGTCTGGTGAGTAGTCTTTTATGGAGCCGGAGGAAGATTTTAATTCTTTGGGGATATTTCTCATATCATCTGGTAGTGTGCAGTTGAGTGTATCTCAGGAAGCCTTGGTGTAGAATGCAAAGAAGTATCACCATTTGTTTTTAAGATCATTTATTCTACTATTGAAATAGCACAGGATGTTATATATAGTTCTGTAAGGTAAAATTTCACTGTTTTGCTCTAATTTATTTCAGATTTCAAGAAAAAATGAAATTTAAAATTAAAAATATATAATCCACTGCAACCATGAAAAGGGTCTGAGTACATGATAAAAACAAGTAAACTACCTTTTGTTATGTATCTTAATGACAGAGGACAATGAATACTATACAGGTGTCCTTTTTTAAGGCTACTTTTTTTTTTTTAAATCGCAAAGCAGTTTCTGAAAATAGTTGTTTAATGACATTTCAAAGCAAACATTTTTCACAGGACTGATTTGTGGATCTGATTCCTCATACCTGTAGGATATAATCTGTAGAATATGTGGGAAGGAATAGGGGGCTTTCAAATACATTTTAAAGGAGAAAAGAATTCAATATGATGGAATTCAATATGAAATGGAGACTCACTGAAGTAGAAAAATGCTTGATTACAGAGCAGGAGTGTCAGAAGGAGGCATCCTTTGCTATCCCTCCCTATTCAGAGGGAGGAGGTCAGTGCTGAATGAAATGAAAATCAGAAGGGAAGTACTTCTTGGATAATGTTAAACTAGAATAAGACTTTTCAGGTGGAAAGGCTATGACAAAATCAAAGTGATAACAAAACTTGAAGAAATAAATGGAACAGAAACGTCTCAAGAATGAACCATATATTTTATATCTTTCTTTTTCCAGTTAGAAACTCTTAAGAAGTTACATTTCTCTCAGTTACTGTTTGAATCAAACACACCTTGGTGTGAATTAGCTTATTATATTCTCTCTACTCTCTTTGTTGGTTTGGCAGATTTTGAGGACACAGACTGGATGTTATGGAGGTGGTTGGAGAGGAGGATGCGTGGAACAGCAATCTGGGGTGTTGAGCGGAGGGCGGCGTGAATAGGGCTCCTCAGTGAACAGCGTTATATTTGCAGAGGTGGAAGCTGACATGGAGAAAGGACATCAATATAAAGATTGTGTAGGAAGGAAATGCAAATCAAAACCACAATCAGATAGCAGCTCACCTCAGTTAAAATGGCTGTTATCAAAAAGACAAAACGTAACAAATGCTGGTGAGGATGTGGAGAGAGGGGAACTCTCATATACACTGTTGGTGGGAACGTAAATTAGTACAGACACTATGGAAAACAGTATGGAGGTCCCTCAAAAAACTAAAAATAAAACTACCTTATGATCCAGCAACTCCACTGCTGGGAGTATATCTAAAAAAAAAAGGAAATCAGTATATCGAAGAGATATCTGCACTCCCATGTTTATTATTGCAGCATTATTCACAATAGCTAAGATATGATACCAACCTAAGTGTCCATCAGTGGATGAATGGATGAGGAAATGTTGTATATACACACAGTAGAATACTATTCAGCTATAAAAAGCATGAAATTCTGTCATTTGCAGCAATGTGGATGAACCTGGAGGACATTATGTTAAGTGAAATAAGCCAGGCACAGAAAGAAACATATTGCATGTTCTCACTCTCATGCAGGAGCTAAAAAAGCTGCTCTCATACAGACAGAGAGTAGAATAATGGTTACCAGAGGCTGGGGGTGGTAGGGGGGTAATGGGGAGCATAAAGAGAGGTTGGTTAATGGGTATAAAAATACAATTACATAAAAGGAATAAGTTCTAATGCTCAATAGCATAGTAGGGTGACTATAGTTACCAATAAATTATTGTTTATTTCAAAATAGCTAGAAGAGAAGATTTGGAATGTTCTTAACACAAAGGAATGATAAGTGTTTGAGGTGATGGATATCTCAATTACCCTGATTTGATCATTACACATTATTTGCATGTATCAAAATATCACATGTACTCCATAAATATGTATACTTATTATTTATCCACAAAAAGCAACTCTAAAAAAAAGATTGTAGGAGGGAGGGCCTAGAAAAAAATTGTGCTGGAGCTGATCTTGATTCTTGTCATGATAAGGAGGCAAAATGTATAGTCTACACGTGTTGGGGTGGCAGTGCCTCGGAGGATAGGATGTGATTTTTTAAAGTTTCAGAATAAGGTAGGGAAGTAATCAAAGTGTGTCATTGCCGGAGAAAGACAGAACAAGTCAATACATATAGGGAAGCTGGAGAAGTGGGTGGCTGCTTTACACAGAGTGGGATGGGAAGGCGTCTGACAGGGGGACATTTGAGCGGGGACCTGAAGCCAGTGAGGGAGCAAGCCTCGTGGATATGCCCAAGAGCCTTCAGGCAGAGGCGTTGCATTGGATGAGTTTGAGAGGCAGCAAGGAGGCAAGTGGAAGAGGCTGAGAGAGGTAGGTTTTGATGTCAGGCTAAGAAGTTTGAACATTCTGGAGGTGAAGGGAAAGGAAGATGAGCAAGAAAGACCCGTATGTGTTAGACTGTGCAACATAAAAGATTGGTGTGAAGTCAATGTTATTTCGCCTTGATGTCACTGTGTGAGATTAGCATGTCTGTTTTCCTTACTTGTTTGATCTATGGAGCTTGGAATGTGAATACAAATTTGGCAGCTTCTCGGGGACAGAGTGATGTGATCTCACACACATATACTAATGATGGGACATAAATTCACAGTTTTTTAGGTAAGCAATTGTTCGGTATATTCCAGTGTCCCTAACTCTATGACCGGAGGTTTAGCTAAAGGACATAATCAGAGATGCATGTGATGATTAAGGTGGAAGAATATCTATTTCGTTTTTTTTAGTATGAAGAAAGTAGAAACAATCCTTAAGTCCCCATCATGAGGAAATGGTAAAATTGATAGAGTGATGTGATAGAATATTTAAACAGCTTTTAAAATGATGTTTTGAAAAAACTAATATAGTAAAATGTTCAGTGAAAAAAATTGTATACAGTAGCATGTATTCTCTTTTTCATGATGAAAATAGGTTCATTTATTTTTTTTCACTGTTATAATAGAGCATGCTCCTTGAAAAACACTTTTGTAATACATGAATGTATTACAAGAAGACATTGAAAAATCGTGTATCATCTTACCAACATAACCACAAATACTCTTTTGTTGTATATATTTCCAGACATTTTTCTATTATGTAGATATTAGATATTATATATTAATATGCATATTTTATAAAGGTGGGATTATCTCATATTTACTCTTTTATTTTGAGATAATTGTAGATTCACACACAGTTGTAATAAATAATACAGACAAATCCAGGGTACCTTTTACCCAAGTTCCCCCAATAGTAACTTGGAATAGTTTTGTAGAACTATGGTACAGTATCACAAGCAGGATGTTAACATTTCCATCACCACAAGGATCGCTCATGTTGCTCCTTTATAGCTACACTGACTTTCTACCTTACCTCTGTTCCGTCCTCAACACCTGGTAATCGTTGCTCTGTTCTTTTTTTCTGTCATTTCTGAAATATTATACAAATAGAGTCTAACAGTACGTAACCTTTTGGAATTGGCTTTTTTCACTTGGTATGATTTTCTGAAGATTCATTCAGGTTGTTTTGTGTATCAATAGTTTGTTCCTTTTTACTGCTGAAAAGTATTCCCTGGTATGAATGTACCGTGGTACTTTTAACCATTTATCCATCGAAGGACCTCTGGGTTGTTTCCGGTTTTTTTAGCTTTTACAAATGAAGCTGCTACAGATATTCATGCACAGGGTTTTTTTTTTTTTTTTATGTGTGAGCCTAAGTCTTCATTTCCCTGGAATAAATATCCAGGACTGTAATTGCTGGGTTGTATGGTAGCTGCATGTTTAGTTTTTTGAGAAACATCCAAACTGTTTTCCAGAGTAGCTGTGCCATTTTACATTCTCTCTAGCAATCTATAAGTGAGCCAGGTTCTCTGCAGCCTTGTCGGCATTTGATATCACCACCTTTTCCCCCTATTGTAGCCATTCTGATAGGTGTGTAGTGATAGCTCATTGCAGTTTTGATTTGCATTTCCTTGATGGCTAATGATGGTGAACAAATTTTCATGTGCTTATTTGCCATCTGAATGTTGTCTTTGGGGAAATGATTGTTCGTGTCTTTTGCCCATTTTTTAAATTGGATTTTTTGGGTTTTTTTACTGTTGAATTTTGAGAGTTCTTTATATATTCTAGGAACTAGTTTTTTGTCCATTGGCAAACCATTGGTGTGATTGGCAAACATTTTCTCCCAGTCTATAGCTTGTCTCTTTTATCCTCTCAACGGTCATGGGCAGAGCAAAGGTTTCTAATTTTGATGCAGTCCAATTTATTAATTTTTAATGGAATTTTGTTTGTCTTTGGGTTAAAAACTCTTTGCCTAGCTCTAGATCCTAAAAATTTTCTCTTATGTGTTTTTTTCCCTTAAAATTTTATAGTTTTATGTTTTACATTTAAGTTCATGATCCATTTTGAGTTAGTTTTGGTACAAGGTGTGAGATGTAGGTCAGGGTTCTGGGTGGGTTTTTTTGTTTGTTTGTTTGTTTGTTTTTGGTCTATAAAGTGATCCATCACCGTTTGTTGAAAAGACCATCTTTCCTCTGTTGAATTGCTTTTATACCTTTGTAACAAATCATGTGGGCACATTTGTGTGGGTATATTTCTGGGTTCTCTGTTCCATTGAACAGATTCCGTCGGTATCCACCAACACCACAGTGTTGATTACCATAACTATATTTAAAATCCACTCTTTATAGGATAAATTTTTATGTCAATAATATAGATCTGCATCATTTTTATTAAATGCATATACTATACAATTTATTTAATTCTTGGCTGTACATTTAGGTTTTTAATTTTTTTCATTATAAGTAATAATAGCAGGACCACATACATCTTTTTGCCCTTTCCCTATTTTTAATATTTCCTCATAATAAATTACTAGAATAGCTAGGTCAATAGCTAGATATGAACAGTTTGTTTTTCACACTTAGGACTTTAAGTCATCTGAAATTTATGTATGTGTATGGTGTGAAGTAGAAATCAAGTTTTATGTTTTCCTTATGTTAAGCCAGTTAGCCCAGCAGCATCCACTGGATTCTTTGCTCACTGATCTGTAATGCTAACTCTGTCGTATACGAAGTTTACATATGTATGCTGTGTTTGGATTTATTTCTGGTCTCTGTATTCCATTGATCTGTTTACTTTTCCCTGTGCCTACACTATCCTGTTTTAATTACCAAAACTTTATATTAAGACTTTGGGGGGCAGTTGGGGTGGGTGGGTAAGGTAAGTCTCTTCTTACTTTTCTTGTTCTCATTATAGTTTTTATTTGTTACATTCCATGAAAACCCCATAGGGATTTTTTTTAACACATATTCAGTTTACAGATCATTACATAAATCTGACACTTTTGAGATGATGTGTTTCCATCCGCAAACCTAGGATATCTTTCCTCATAAATATGTTATATATTTTTTGTTTGATGTGTTTTTAGATACCTTGCAGTTTGGGTTGCTATTATAAATGAACTAGTTTTTTATTATTTTTTTAGTTGTCCTCAACTCTTCATTGTGTGATGGTTCGTCAGTCTTGGTCATTCATGAAATTTCTTTTTTTAAATAGACTGTATTTTTTAGAGCAATTTTAGGTTCACAGAAAAACTGAGTGTACAAAGAGTTCCTATACGCCCCCTGCCCCACACATGCACAATCTCCCCACTATCAACATCCCAAATCAGAGTGATACATTTGCAACAGCAGATGGATCTACATTGACACATTATCACCCACAGTCCATAATTTACATTAGGGTTCACTCTTGGTGTTGTACGTTTTATGGGTTTGGACAAATGGATGATGACATGTATCCACCGTTATATATCATACAGAGTAGGTTCACTGCCCTAAACATCCTCTGCGCTCTGCCTGTTCATCTCTACCTTCTCCCAACCCATGACAACCACTGATCTTTTGACTGTCTTCATAGTTTTGTCTTTTCCATCATGTCATATGGTTTTAATAATATAGTATATAGTCTTTTCCAACTGCCTTCTTTCACTTAGTAATATGCATTTAAGTTTCCTCCGTGTCTTTGCATGGGTTGATAGCTTATTTCTTTTTAGTGATGAATAATATTCCATTTTCTGGATATACTACAGTTTATTTATCCAGTCACCTACTGAGGGATATCTTGGTTGCTTTCAAGTTTTGGCAATTATGAGTAAAGCTGTAAACATCTATATGCAGGTTTTTGTGTGGATGCTAGTTTTCAACTCATTTAGGTAAATAAAGGAGTTTGATTTCTAGATCGTGTGGTAGGTGTATGTTAAATTTTATTAGAAACTGCCAAATTGTCTTCCAAAGCAGCTGTACCATTTTGCATTCCCACCAACAATGAATAAGAATTCCTATCGCTCCACATTCTTACCAGCATTCAGTATTGTCAGTATTCTGGATTTTGGCCATTCTAACAGGTGTGTAGTAATATCTCATTGTTTTAACTCACAATTCCCTAATGACATATGATGTTGTGCATCTTTTTATGTGCTTTTCTGTATGTCTTCTTCAGTGAGGTGTCTGTTCAGGTCTTTTGCCAATTTTTTAGTTGGCTTGTTCATTTACTGATTGTTGAGTCTTAAGAGTTCTTTGTATATTTTGGAAATGGCCCTTTATCAGATATGTCTTTTGCAAATATTTTTTCTCTGTGGCTTGTTTTCTCATTGATAAACTGATTCTGAGGTTTATGTGGAGAGGGAGAAGACCCAAGATAGTCAACACAATATGGAAAGAGAAGAGCAAAGTTGAAGGGCTGATACCACCTGTAAGATTTCAATACTTACTATAAAAAAAAGGGCTACAGCTTTATACTATTGATGAAAGAACAGACAAATAGGTCAATGGAAAAGAATACACAGCCCAGAAATAGACCCAAACAAATATAGCCAAGTGATCTTTGACAAAAATCTACATCTATATCTACAAAAATATCTACATCTATTATTTCCTCTAGTTAGCTTTTTTTCTGTAGGAACATTCTTGATTTTGTGTCTTGTAAATGTGTTGAACTCAAAGGAATTCCAATAGCTTGTTTTAAAATTATCTTGGATTTTCTACATGGACAAACTCATCATGTGTCAGTGATGACTATTTTGTCTCTATCTTATCAATCCATATGAACTTTTTCCCCATATTATTTCATTAGTTAGAGCCCTGCAATATAAGGTTGAATAATATCAGTGATAGTTGGCATTCTTATTTTGTTCCTAACTTTAATTAAATACGTTTTTTGATTAGAAAAGTCATATAAATGAAGAAGATTGTTTTAGGAAAAAACAGATACTTCTTTCTCACATCCCCCAAACCGCAACAAATTTGGGAACTAATCTAGGGTTAAAAATAACTAACATGGTATATATTACTATATTCAAAGAATCCAAATATGGAAATGGTAGAGATTCTCACCTGTTTCATCTTACATTCTCAGTCCTTGAGTTGGCATTGAAAGTGGGTAAAAAATAACAATGGCAAGGTAAGAGAGAGCCTAAGTCATAGACATTGTATTCATTTATTCCTTTATCAAATTCTAGCTGGGCACCTACTATGCGCTAGGTGCAGTGTAAGGCACAGAGGATATACCAGTGAACAAGGACAAACATGGCCCCTGTTGTTTTTAAATCACCACAAATGTTTCATAAATAGAATGCATTAATGAGTCAGTGGCTGTCAGAAAAAGATAACCTTACTATTGTGAAGTTAGGAGGTGATAAACTGAAGAACTATTAACCATGGCCTTAATTAAATAGAGTTCCAGCTGCAGAATGGTGCTTTCTATGTATGCTTTTTGTTTTTTATTTTGAGGTTTTTTTTTTTAAAGGGAGTGGAAAAATAAGCTTGTATACATCTAAGAAAAAAATATTAAAATGATAGTTGGCACATCCAGAGCTTGACAGAATTGATTACCCTAATATTTTGTGTCTTGCAGTAAAACTGTTAATTAGGGCTCAGGTGGTCCTGCCAGATTTATGTCTAACTGCAAAGGGTTATTAAAATCAGCATTAGTATAAAGAAAAAGTTTTGGTTTCAGCCCACCATACAAACAGAAATAAAAGTAACTCCCAATCAATATAGGTGCTATAAATGATTCAAAGCTCTAGTTTAATAAAAAATCCATTTTGTTGTAATTTTCTAAGAGGCCATTAGGATGTGCCTTTGAACAGTTTTCTCCTCTAAGAACTAACCTTAGTGGATGTGAATAGCATTTTAAGTCTTCACAAGATTTACAAAAATTTGCACAGATATCCTTGCACTTCTTTGTCTTTGTTGGATTGCTTATTCTACTGCTAATGTTAGCTCATTAGTATCTTGGGAGATGTGTTACTTCCCTTTTCCGGGGAATCCACAGCCAAAGCATTTTAGCTCTCATTAACTTTAGATCACATGAAATCTGTGCCATGGTGGGCTTCTATTTCTGGAAAGACAGAAATCTCCTTGGCAGTTTTTAAATTTTACTCTCTCTCCTTAGCCCATAGCTAGTAGCTAGTTAAGTGTAGTAAGTTAAGTAGCTAGTTAAGTGTTTAACTGAAGTACCTGGGATATTAAAATTTGGAAAGGAAAGAAGGGGTTCCTGGCTCTGTTTTTGCCATTAAATGCCTTTGTGACCTTAGCTATTTGATTTCAATTTGTATCTTGCAGAGGCTGGCATAGAATCTGGTAACCTTAGCGATTCCTTCCACCTCTAATATTTAATTATAACAATATTTTCACTTTCCACCTTCATGCCCCTTCATCACAACCTTGGGACTATTTTGTTCCAAATTCTTTTAGGTGTATATGATAGAAAAACAAACTGAAAACCAAAAAGGGAATTTATTGGCTCAGGGAGGCTGTGGAGTTTAACCATCTCAGCCCCGGGTAGCCCCAACAGAAGCCCGGGTGAGGGAGCTCATTGTCAGGATGAAGTGCTCACCTCTGGAGCAGCAGGACAGTGGCCCGGGGGAGGGGTGGAGGGGTCAACTCAGCTCCGCACAAGACACGTGGCTCCGCAAAGGACACCCACGGAAGGGTGAAGAGCTGCGGGAGGAATTGTTTGCACTGTCCCCATCTTGAGACTGGGGAAGGGAGTGCCACTCGGAGATCACACCGGCTAGAAAGTCTGCAGCCACAATGCAAATCCAGGCTTTCCAACACTCAATGCCTGGTGTTTCCAGCTATACTCCCACTCTTGGTTAGTAATTTTCAGGATTATGAGAATAAATATGTGATTTGTGAAAAGGCATTCTTGTTTTCGACTTTTGTGACTTGAAATGGAAGAGAATAGAGTGAAAACTCATAAACTCTTCAAGTCGTGGGTTTCAACTTTTTTTTCCCTCTTTCTAGGATAAGCAGGTCAGGAATTCAGGTTAAAGTATTGTTTGTATACAAAGATATTTTATTATTTCTTTGAGATAATAAAATGTGTATAATATAAAGTTGTATAAAATGGTTTATCTTATTGTGTTTAGTTTTAGCTCTTTCTTTCTTCCTTCCTTCCTTTCTTTCCAGAGTCTCACTCTGTCACCCTGGGTAGAGTGCAGTGGCGTCATTGTAGCTCACTGCAACCTCAAACTCCTGGGCTCTTGCCTCAGCCTCCCGAGTAGCTGGGACTACAGGCATGCACCACCACGCCTGGCTAATTTTTCTATTTTTAGTAGAGACAGGGTCTTACTCTTGCTCAGGCTGGTCTGGAACTCTGAGCTCAAGCAATCTTCCTGCCTTGGGCTTCCCAGAGTGCTAGGATTACAGGAGTGAGCCACCATGGCTAGCCTAGTTTTAGCTTTTTTAAAACATTATGTTTAAGAGGCTAGGAAGGATGAGAGAGAAGCTAGTGGTTTCCATTAAGTTGTTTCTTCCAACCTTATAGATCCTCTTGTTTGTTTTACCATCTTTGAATCCTATATTCAAGCTTAATTAGGCAATTGTATTGGGTATATGGTTTCAACAGCCTGGTTACCATTATTTGCTACAACATTGAACTCCAAGTAAAACATTCAAGTAGTTAACCCCTGGATCTGGTAATCATGGTGGACCTGTTAGACAATTTTTTTTTTTAATCAGCCTAGTAGTGGAGTTAAAGTGCCAGCTTTCCCGGTCTATTGTTAATAACAATCACTGGTCACCAGTAACAGATTTTAGGAAAATTTAGTGGTTTTAAGCCCCCTTTTTAAGTGTGTGTATGTATGATTTGGGGAAATCACATGTTGACAGGACTCTCTGATATGAGGCATTTGTGAGGTTTGAGGTTAGTGGACACAACTGAAAAGGCATATTCTGTTTCAGAGCAGAATATTCCAGAGAAAAGATATACATGTTGCTATGCCATGAGAAATGATATAGATTAACTATTTTTATCAGTAGAGAATAAGGCTTTTCCTTTTCCACATTTAGGAAAAAAAATAACCTTTAAACCTGTGGAATTGCTCCTACTTTTTTACTTTTTACTTTTTATTTTTAGTTGGCAGAATTTTCTTTTAATATAACACCATATTTGAATTTACCCTGATCCTTTTGTAAACACATAGCTCATATTTAGGAGAATGCATGACAAATGGGATTTTAGAGTAGCTGTTAATAATAAAATTTAGGGCTAGCAAAGACAGGCTCACTTGATGGTATAATTATTGCTATCTCAAATTCCTTTTACCTTTCAGATAATGTGTGGTTATTTTTTATTGAATAAATTTAAATCCTCTTAAAACAAAAAGCTATAGTGATTATCTCTTGAATGACTTTTTTTCCGTCTAATATCTGAGTGCTCTAATAATGAATGTTTAAGCTAAAAAGTACTACTTTATAACAGAAGTCTGTTGGCTATATTTTAAATAATCAAGAGACTATGCTTATTTTTATTGATATTTTCAACCATTTAAATTTTCCCAAGACTTTCACAGCCTGTCCTCAAAGGATGCACCTGTGTTCTCTCAGAATTGATTTTTCCGCATGGTTTGTGTTTGTCCTTTTCTTTTCCTTACCACCTCCTCGGCGCTGTGCTCCTCGGCATCCATCACCCTCATTTGTGGTTAGCACAGGTCCATACTGTAACCCCACTGAATGTGTTGTTTGCCATTTGTCAACCAAGAGGAAAGAAGTAGGATGCGATTTCCCCTAAAATAACCAACACAACCTTCTTGTCTTCCTGATTGGTTAATCTAGGATGTTTTCCCTAAAAGAGAGAGCTTTGCCTAACACCAGGCTGATTGCTGAAGTTTGTAAAAATCTCTTTCCTTCTCTGGTGCTAGAATAACTCCTTGTTCTGACATTTCTAGACCTAGTTCCTCTGTCCCTGCTTGGTGACAGATTCTGTACATTCACATCCAGTCTCCACCAGTGCATGTTTTTATTGAGCAGTGATCAATTCAACGGTTGACAGGTTGTATCTTCCTTTACTTTTAAATGACATCAAACCATAATAAGAGTCTTGAAACAGTAATTCTCCATGCAACATACACTTAAAAGATATTTGAAAATGTAAAATTCTTACAATCAAGAAAGTAATAACATTGGTAAAACCCAGGAATAATTGAAAATGTAGGCGGCAGATGCTTTGTAAATTTTTCCTAACTCTCCCACTGGGATACAAAGAAAATTGCCTTTTAAAAAAATCCTGTGACACTGTCTTTTGGAATTAGAGCTATTAAGTCGAAATGATAAATAACCACTCAATGGCATACTATAAAAGAAAATAGCCCTTTGCACAGATTTCTCCTGAATAGCAAGAGATCTGAGAGTATTGAGTATAGGAAGTTAGATTTCTTTAACCCTGAGGATTGTTTAGAATTAAGAAAATTAGAAAGCAAGGCAAGATGATTTTCTTTTTCATCCTTCATGTCCATTAAGATAGTAAATGAACCTGATTTGCCAAGGAGGTTTATAATTATAACCACAACAGAGCATACTTCAGAATGCAAGGATTTTGAGGTTTTGGCTTTTGAAAACATGCTGCAGGGCACTTCAGTGACGGTATGTAACACTTATAAGGCTCAATAGACAAAGATAATGAAATCATTCTAAATGGAAACTTGTTCCTATTGTAGAGAATTAGCTACTGGGAAGGAGAACTGAACACTGACGGTCCCTTTCCCAGTGATGTCATGGCACACAGAGCAGGTTCCTTTCTGGTTTTGTGTGGTCCAGGACAATGACTTTATACTGTTCAGAGTCTTACTTGTTATTGCTCATGTTTTATACACGTTGCTAAGCCTTAAGAAACAGTTTCCTGAGATTTTGAGCATAGAGGCGGGAGAGAGACATTAAAGGGAAAATCAAGTTTTGTAGTTGAGAGCTAAGAAGCAGCTTCCAGCATTGCAGCTCCTGGGAACATGTTTTCTGTGAGGAAGCTAGATGAGCATAATGAGTGTACCCTGTGCGTAAATCCAATATTAGTTCTACACCCAAGGTCAAATGAAAGTTAATGACCATTTGCACACCAGAGATCTGAAACCCATGTTTTCTTTCTTTCTCATAATGACAAAAAGGGAGAGTAATTTATATTTAAATTGATTTAAATTTCAAAGCATAAACACAGAGGTCTCCCTGGTATCTTCTCCCCCTCCCCCTGCTTTTTTTTAATCAGTAAAACTTCCTGGCAGGGCTCAACTTTCATAAAAATTAAGTCCCATCCCATTCCATTTTCCCAGTGTGGATAGTTTTTTGTTTTGTGTAGAACTACCCTGTTCTTACCCTGCTAGGTTAGTGACACCAAATCAGAAGTCACCAGTGCAATCAGGGCCACTATATTTAATGATTTAGGTTTCATATTTGTTTGAGCTAATTAGCTGATTGAGGCAACTAATGGGTGTCTTTAATGCACAGTTGACTGGGCAACTTCTCCCCTGAAGCCTGCCAGTTCCTTTGTTCTTGGTGCTCTGGTGAGTGGGAGCTGCTTCCTGGATGAACATATGATACATGCCACCCAGCATTCGGAGGCAGGGCTCAAGAGGCCATTATGCTAATTACCAGGTGCCCTAGACAGAACATGCATCCACTTAAGGCCTTGTATCTGAGTAATTCTATATATTTGAATAAAGGTTTACATTTGGGGGTGCATGGGTGAGGGCGGAGAAGGGGGATTGTCTATAATTTATTTTTAGAATTTTTAATTCTGTGACTGCTTCTCTTTATGCCTCTAAGGTACAAAGTAAAAGCAATCTGTAGATGTTTTGAAATATTAAAATATTTAAGGAAATATTAGATGATCACATAATTAAACAGAAAAATGTTTAATGGTCAAAATCATCTCTCTTATGTATTAAAATGTTCTTTAAGAAGAAGAATCCTTGCCATATGCTGTTTTTATAAAGCCATGAAATTCTGCAGTCTAGTAAACATGGTCTCCTACCAAAATTTAGCAGTTCTGGGAGTATAATCAGGAAATTTGACTTCTACACTGGCTATATTACCTCTGGTAAGTCACTATCTTCTCTCAGCCACACTGTCTTTTTTTCTTTTTTTTTTTTTTGAATAAAGGGAAGAAGTGGATTTGGTTGGTGACTAGAGTACCATGCTGGGCCTGAAAGTCATGTCCTAAGTACCAAGTACTAGGAAGCTTCACTTCTCTCGATTTTACATTGCTATTTTACTCCATAAGAATATGACAACAATAATTACTGATAATTTAATTTCCTTCCCAAACTCTTTTCCTTTCATCGTCTTTTTCCTCACTGAAAACCTACAGAAGGACTTCTTTCCACCCGCCCCCCCCCCACCCGGGTACATTTTCTTATGTCATTTCTGTTGACAAGTAAGAGCTGTCAAGGGAAATCTTTGTCCTGGCCACGTGAGCCAGCTATTATCCATCATTCGTCACATTAAAAGTATAATTGTATACACAGACGTGAAAATGAACTGTTCTCAGGAAAACTGAGAATGACATGAACAAGTGTGTGTGAATATAAGTAAATCATGTTCCAAAGTAACACGAAATGTGTAATTTGCTTCAGCTGAATTCTATCAGGATAAATGATGTTTATGACAAAAGTGAAATTTACTTTGTATACTGTCCTTTTCACTTATATAATACTTAACATTTGAGACTTTCTAAATCAGACATTATCTTTGTAAGTGGATAAGCAAACCATGGGTCTAGCTATTTGCATTTTTCAGATAGGTTATAATAAGGTATTTTAATACTATCATGCAATGATAGAGCTCTGGTTTGGTGGTAGATCAGTGATAGAAATTTTCACCCTGCAGTCAGCGAAGATGTGTATTGTACAATTTCAGCTTAAGCAGTACATTTTGATGTTAAGGGTTTTTTTTTGTTTTGTTTCATTTTTATTTTTTCGGGGGGAGAGGAAGAAATGGAGGAGGATATATACTTTATAAGACAATCCTAGGTCTCTTTCTGAACAGCTGCATAAGTCCCTCCTTGACTAAATAAAATTTTGTTTTTCTGAAGCAGTGGTCCTCAAATTTAATTTGCGTAGCAATTATCTGCAGCACTTGTTAATAGTGCTAATTCTTTGGCCCAGCCTCTTGGGGCTTCATTTAAGTGTGGGCAGAGGCCCTGGCAATCTGAATTTTAACCAGCCTTTAACCCACAGTGATTTACATGCCAGACTTTGTCCAACACATTCCAAAGTCTATCTGATCTGCAGACTCAGAGAGTAAGCTGATGTTTTATTAATATAAAGGGTGTTCGTTGGTCTAACAAATCAAGCATGGTAGAAAGAATCAAAAATATACCTTATACTTCTGCATCTAACTCATTTTTTGGAGAAATTGCCTAACTTTTCAGTGTTTCTTTACCTGAATAGAGAGTTTCTCATGGGAGTGATAACAGAATTATAAAGCACTCATGTCACTGGCAGTAAAAGCTTTATAAATGAGAATTATTACCAAGCTTTGGTGGGCAGAGTCAGGAAAAGGCAAACATTCTGACTAAAGTTTCTATACTTAACTTGTCAGGAAGACATTTTTTAAAGCTGATTTGTAATAGTTTAAAGGGGAAATAAATTTAAGCCTGGCTCCAATTAAGTGTACCTGAACCAAAACTTTATCCTCGTAAACTGTGTGCAGGTCCCAAGTCAATAGAATAAAGGGCTTGTCTGGTTCTCCTTTTGCCAAGAAGTGGCTAACTTTCATTTACTGGAAATGCAGACATTTAATAAAAATGCAGCATTTCCTCTAAGACTTATTAAGATCAGTTGGGAAAGTTTACATCTTATCCTATTACTGTTTTCTGGTAGAAGAAGGACTGCGAGAAATTTGAGTTGAAGTTGTCTTTATAGCCTTAGGAATAGATGGTAGTTTTTAAGAAATGTTGCCCATGTGCTTCCACTCTAGCTACAGTAGGGAGCAAAGTGTGACAGATACAATTTGACATCTTAATTGTATAGGTTCTAATTTTCTTCATTTTGATTTTTAGTTTCATTTTAGCGTTCTTAAAAGTCTCATTTCCTATATCTTAGTTCTGGAGGTGGAGCTAAGTGCAAGTTCTTCCCCTCTGTCCTTATATAGCAAACACAAATTTGTTACATATGTGTAAGAAAGCAAACTTCCCCACCCTGATGGGGGTTGAGGGGAAAATTAAGGGAAGTTGGAGATTGGCAGTAACCCCTGGCTGAGAACATCTCTTGCTGACAGTAGGGGAGTGGGGAGCATTGTCCTGGTAGCCTGTGGTCCCCAGAAAGTGGTGTGTCCACCTGGTCTGGTCAGGGAAGGGACGGATTCCATCACTGGGCCCCATGAGTATTAGAGCAACACACTTAGTCTGGAGACTTGGACACTGGGCACCTCAGATCCTCTAGTCCTCAGGCTTAGTGTTTGTTCCTAAATCCAAGTTAATTGAAATTGCTTTGTTTTGCTCATATCATTAGGACTACGTGAATCAACCAATTTCATTGTTAGACTTGTAACCAAATGGACAGTCTCATCAAAAGATCACATTTGTTTGAATGGTCCAGGCCCCTCCAAGGGAATTTTCTAAGACCTACTCTAATGTAATTTTTTAAAAATTACTTTAATATTTTAAGAAGAAAGCCAGACAGATAAATTAGCCTATGGTTTTGTGAATTTATGTGAAAATTCAAAATACATATACTTTTATTTTTTTGAGAGGAAATATGGCTCAGTGCCTTTGACAGCGACTTGAAAAATATACACAATGGACAGTCTTTAAATAAATGGTGCTGGGAAAAGTGTATATCCACATGTAGATAAAAGAAATCGGACCCTTGTTGCATACCATATATAAAAATCAACTCAAAATGGATTAAAGACTTTAAATGTATGATCTCAAACTGTAAACAACTAAAAGAAAACATAAGGGAAATTGTGCACGATATTGGTCTGGGCAATGATTTTTTTTGGATATGACCCCAAAAGCACAGACAATAAAAGCAAAAATAGACAAATGTGATTACATCAAACTAAAACGCATCTTTACAGCAAAGGAAACAATTAACAGGGTGAAGAGACAACTCACAGATTGGTAGAAGGTATTTGCAAACCATACGTCTGATAAGGGGTTAGTATCCAAAATATGTAAGGAATTCAAACAACTCAATAGCAAGAAACCAACCTGATTTAAAAATGGGCAAAGGACTTGAATAGACATTTTTCAAAGACATACAGATGGCCAACAGGTTTCTGAAAAAATGTTCAACATTACTAATCAGGGAAATGCAAATTAAAATCACATTGAGATATCACCTCCTACCTCCTAGAATGGCTATTTTCAAAAAGATGGAAGATGAGTGTTGGTGAGGATATGGAGAAAAGGAAACCCTTGTACACTGCTAGTGAGAATGGAAATTAGTACAGCCATACAATAGTATGGAGGTTCCTCAAAAAACTAAAAATAGAATTACCATATGATCCAGCAGTCTCACTTCTGGGTACCTATTAAAAAGAATTGAAATCAGAATTTTGAAGAGAGATGTGTACTCCCATGTTCATTGCAGTATTATTCACAATAGCTGAGATAATGGAATCAACCTAAGTGTCTGTCAGTGGATGAGTGGATAAAGAATATGTGGTGTGTGTGTAAACACATACACAATGGAATACTTTTCAGCCTTGAAAAAGAAGGAAATGCTGTCATTTGAAACAACATGGAGGAAGCTGGAGGACATTATGTTAAGTGAAATAAGCAGGCACAGAAACACAAATACTGCGTAATCTCACTTATCTGTGGAATCTAAAAAAGTGGAACTTATAGAATTAGAGAGTAGAATGGTGGTTACCAGAGGCTAGAGGGGGTGGGGGGGATTGGGAAGATGTTGACCAAAGGGTGCACGGTTTCAGTTAGAAAGGAGGACTGCGTTTTCAAGATCTGTTGCACAGCGTGGTGATCACAGTTAATAATGTATATTTCAAAATTATTGAAAGAATAGATTTCTAAATGATCTATTTTTAAAAAATAAGTATATGAAGTGATGGATGTGTTAGCCTGATATAATAAAAAATGATAAGAATATGAGGTGATGGATATGTTAGCTTGATGTAATCATCTCACAATGTATGTATGTAATAATGTAATCATTCCACAATGCACACATAATCATTCTACAATGATGTAATCATTCTAAATGTAAACATATATTATTCCTCAATGTATACTTAATCATTCTACAGTGATATAATCATTCCACAACGTATACATGTATCACAACATCCAATTGTACCCTGTAAATATATACAATTGGTATTTGTTAATTAAAAATTAAAATTAAAGTTAAAAAATAGATTGGGCTGATAACCAATACTGTATCAAAACTTTTTTTTTCAAATATTATTTTGGCTTAGTTTTGTTATCTGGTAATCTTATAAGATTATTTTCTCTTATGAGCCATTAAAGTACTTACATCGGTACTCCAAAGTGGTACTGTAGCAGGCTTTCAAAATTATTCACTACAGTGAAATATAGAGGGGAAATGCTGTGTTCTTTATGTTTCACAACTGCTCTATGGTCCTCACAAGTTGCTACCCACTGCCACTGAGCAATCTTTTAGCTGTTTCTGATTTGAAGTCTGTTTAGGATATAGCTCCTGCCTGGGGCTGGTTTAAAGTGCCCCTTCTGTATCTCTCAGTCCCTGGCACATGGGGTTGTTGGAGCCACATGGGGCCGTTCTATTCATTGCTGCCCCAGTGGATTCACAGTGGTGGCCAGGGGCCCATCTCAGTGGATCAGGGGCTCTGGACCTTCCTGGCTGCCCCACTCCATATTGCCTCTGGATGGAGCTTACACCCCAGTGCTCCCCTGCCACATGCTCCATCCAGACCTTTGCTTCTTCTGAGGGGAGGGACCATTGCATGTCCCTGTCCCCTGGGCATGTAGAAACTTCCCATCCTGGGAAAGCAGAGCAACTCAGGAAAAATAAACTGCACCCAGTCTGCCCCCAGGCTTACTGTGCTGGCTGCTGATTTACTGTGGGTCTGCTGACCGCCAGAGGGGCTGGGGGCACGCTTCAAGGCAGTCACCTCTGTGCCAAGGCTGAATCTGTTTGTAAACCAGTGCCTCTGTCCTCAGTGTCCCCTCAGCCATCTCCCTGGCCTCGCCCTCCCAGACCCAAGCCCAGGTAGAGGCGGTCAGGCCCACAGTCCTTACCTTCCCTCTCTGCTGCCCTGTCACCCTTCTCCCCACAGTCCACTTGAAGCAACATGGGGACAGCCTTGAGCTTTTCCAGTCTGTTACTTCTTGACCTCCTCCTTTAGGGGGACATGCCTGTGGCTTAGCCATCACAGGAGAGGAGGGTCTGAGATCTGGACCTAGAATTGGTTCTTGATGTGCGAAGGCAGATAACATTTCTCTACAGATTTTGCTCTTTCAAGACTGTTCCTTGCTGTAAAATTCTACCTTGGGTGTCAGAATATAAATATTAATAACTTTGTTTTTACATTCCTTATCTTCCACTCTACCACAGTGGTAGGTGGGTCTGATTAGGAAAAAGGTCCCATCCACAGATGAAAATGCAGAAGAGAAAATCACATGATCATGTTTTGTAATGTAAAGTCACTACCCTTGATTAAGCAGTTTATATCCATCCTTCCTTCCACACATCCATCCTGTGGGTAGTGGTTGTTATTATCTCCCTTTTACCAGTAATGAAATTGAAGCTTGGTGAGTTGATGTAACTTGACTAAGGTTGTACACTAGAAGTATTGTAGGACTAATGCTAAATATTTTTTCCCAAATGTATAATGAAAAGAAATTCCTTTAAATTCTAGCAGGATAGATTTTGATGAGTGTTAAGGAAAATTTTACAATCTTCTTTCCTGGACTCTTCTTGGGCTGCCTCCACCCTTTATTTATTTAGTAGCCTATTTGGTGCCATTACTTGTATTTGCAAACACAAGGACTCATAGGGAATTCTTGGTAGTTCTGTATGTTTTGAAATTCCACTGAAATGTCAATGGGAAGATTTAACAGTAGAATTGCCACAATTCAGAAACAAAATTATGAACATGATCTGAGTGGCAAAAGAGTTGTAATAAATGTTATTCTTTAAATGTAGATTACTTGTCTACCGTAAAACCTGAGTTAGTAAGAATGTCCGTATAGATCTGACCTGTTGAGTTTTCTGATTTACAATCCCCAAGGCAGAATTGTGTGGCTGTGAAAAGCAAATCAAGGACCCAGGTTCAGTCCTGGATTAGCTACTTGTTATGACTTAGTGGCTTCCAGAGGCTCATTTTCTTATTCTGGGAAATGGAGCTAATGGCACATGCCTCTGGGGCTTGTTGGAGGGGCATAAAGTACGTGGAGCTTTGTGCTGGCACACGGTCAGGCTCAGGAATCATTTTTCTTTTACTAGCCAAGATAAATCTTTTAAAATTTAATTCCTGAGAGAAACTGTATAGAGTAGTGGAGTGCACTGGGATCTTTTTTAATGAATGAACATTTTGCAGTGTCTGAAAATCATTGCTGCTTATATTTTTCCTGTGTGATGATAGCAGATTGGCCTGAATCTGTTTTGTCACCAGAACGTACCCTTGAAAAGACACCTAACAAAATTAAAACCTTTCTGCTTCTCAAGAAAAAGGCTGAAAAAAAATTGTTGCTAAGGTTAACTTGATTTTTGTGTATTGAGGTTTTATTTTAGTTGGATAATATACAAGCCATCTCTGCTTGGAAAGAAAACTTTTTTTTTCTGGTACAATACCTTGTAAGAATGGCAACGAAACAGGCCACTGGGATCAATTGCTGATTACCTCTTTATTACCCTGGCCAATGCAGTAAATATTTATGTTCTAACTTAGGGACCTGATATGGGATACCCTTTGCCCTAGATAATGACATTATCATTTTTCTCTATTGACTAACTTTTCCAATTGACTGGACATATATTAAATCTTATTCAAAAGAAATCACTGTAACAACCTATTAAGTGGAAGAGAAGGAAGTTTGGAGGGTCTTGGATACAAGAAAAAGGCATAAGAATTGAAATGGAATCCTCTCTGCCTTAGGGCAGGGATAAATCATGCAGTCAGTTGAGAGCAGGAGCAGTTGGGGGGCCCAGAGCCCTTCTCTCAGTGGCTTGAGCCCTCGGGTCAGGTGTGCTGAGTGTGGTGCATCTGATGTGGTAGGTTGCAGTTTTTCAGCTACTTCAGATATCGGTCTCCTCACCATAGATTTATTGTGCTATCTGAGTGCTGTGCATTTTCAGAACATCCACACACCTACATTCAAATGGTAATAAAAGTAGCATATTTCTTTTGTGCAGCAAACATTATCTGTCCCACATAAAACCATGGGTTGGGAGGTGTGGGGAGGGTTGGGGAAAGGGAGTGGGTAGGAGTGCTTAAAATCCAGTAAATCATTATGGCCCTGATTTTCAGAGACAGATGTCCTGGTAGGAAATCCAAGTCAGTTCATGCTTAGACTGTTTGAAGTAAACCTTCTGTTTTCTTTGTGTTCAGCCTCATTTCTGTTCAATTCATTTTAGACAATTTAATCTTTATAACACTGGTACAGATGAAGAGTCTGACCTGGATAGTTAACTACTATCTCCTCCACTGACTTCCTGTGTAATTCTGGGCAAGCTATTTGGCATCTCTCAGCCTCAGTTTTTCCACTGACTTCCTGTGTAATTCTGGGCAAGCTATTTGGCATCTCTCAGCCTCAGTTTTTCCATCTATAACATCTTAATAGTGCTTAGAATCTGATTAAGCAGAGGGCCAACCATACACCTGCCCTAGAGCATCACTGGTATAATGAATATATGCCCTTGTTAACCTCAGATTCCTACATAAAGAATCATATAACTGTCAAATGTAAATGGATCCTGCTTTGGCCAAGGAAGTTGGTTTTGTCTCGTGAAAATGTATAAACACTCTGCTGGGTGTGTGGTGTCACTGAGGAATACTTTTTCAGTGAACATAAGCTCCTTGCTTAATGCCCACCAAGGCAGCTCTACCAACCTGTAGACTTGCTATAGCTTTTGGTTGGTGAGTAGTGATAATTCTGAAACTAGATTGCACTGGGATGTTGCTGAGCAACAAGATTTACCTCTCTCCTTAGTAAGTGTGTCAGAAAAAATTATGGGTGTCAGAAAATACATACAACTATAGTATGTCAATTTTATAATTTAAAAAATAAAATTTTTTAAGTGTCAGAAAAATCACTAAATGAGACAATTCAAAAAAAGTGAACTGCTAAATTCTAAGAAATAGCATTCGCCTTTTACGAATAGAAACTCAGTTTCTCACTAGCCCTACTAAATAAATGCTGAATAGATATTTAACAAATGTTGGCATAAAGAGGTATCAAATTGTTAACCTTCCCCCAGTGGCCACGTACCTCAGTCCAGCCTTGCTAGGACCTCTACTAGAGGAATATGGGGAAGACGGAATGGGATAGTCCACATTAAGAGTTTATCATGTGCCTGAACATAGTAAGAGCTCAAGAACTGTATGTATATATTATAGTGATGGTGGTATTTCCTTTGCCCCTCCAAGTTCCTCAGCTGAACATCTAAGCCTAACTTACTTGTCTGGCTTTGTTTTCTAACATTTCCCAACATTGTATTCCTCGCTGTCCTGATGTCAGATCCCATGCATTTTTCTAGCTTCCCTCTGATTGTGCCAGTTCTTCACCTTGACTCCCTCCCTTTGTCTGATCCACCTATCAGAATCTACCTTTTCCTTGACGCCTCTTTCATGATGTTAACCCCTTCCGCCTCAACTGGATGTGACATTTTATTCTGCTTGTATCTGTCTTTTATTACTTTGTTCACTTCAATAGAACATTACTTAGTACTATTATGTTCGAGAAATTGTTCCAGGTGCTGGGGATATGAAAATACACTCTCTCCTCTTGAGGAACTCATAATGTAGATTAGTAAAGACGTTTGTGTTGCTGACTATAAAACACTGAGATAAAAAACATGAGTGTACAGAGCTTTGTTAGGCCAGGAGGAAGGGATCTTCATTTTGTCTAGGGCCTTGGATGCTGGTCGTGAGGACTCAGAAGGCTCTTTATTAAGATTGGGAGCCCAGTGGACAAGATAGTTTCACCTGGGTAAGCTAAGGAGGAGGGCATTATGGGCCAGAAACAAATGTGGGAGATGCACCGGGGAGAGGGTCTGAGACTCAATGTCCTGGCCTTGGAGGCCAGGTTGAGAGCCTCCACTTAAATGTTGGCCAGTGTTGAATAGAGTAGGTGTCACAAGTGTCAAATCTTTCAAACCTGCACGTCCCTAGGCTAAGCCCTAGGGCATCAGGGACACTGAGCATGGGGCTGTGGAACCTGAACTAGTGTTAATCTCCCTGCATGACTCTCACATTCTCTGAGAGGGCACAGGCAGGAGGGGAATGGCCTGAACAGACTCCCATTCTGGAAGAGGAACCCAGGCGGTGTGTGGAGAATGGAGCAAGGGGAGGCTGTGACAGTAGTCCAGGTGAGAGATGTTGTCATGAGCTGGGACTGTGCAGAGAAGAAGAAGGGTGGAAACATTCCAGAGGTAGAAGTGACAGAATTTAGCATGCGATTGATATGAGGGCTGAGGGGAAGGAAGACCAGGAAGATGCCTGCGGTTCCCAACTTCGGTAGTTGGTGGTGATCCACACCGAAACACAGACCCCGGGAGAGGGAAGAGGCTTGTGATTCTAAACCTTTGTGTACTCACACCCTATTAAGCAGGCTGCTCTTTTTTGAGGCAAAGATTATACCACCATACCTATCATAGCAGCTTGTTTTATTTATTTATTTTTAAATTATTAATTATTTTTAATCATTTTAAAATTTATTAATTATAATTTTAACAATTATTGTTAAAATTATGGGTACATAATGGTTGTATGTCTTTATAGGGTACGTGTGATGTTTTGATACGGGCATACAATGTGAATTAATCAAATCAGAGTAATCAGGGTATCCATCACCTCAGGCATTTATCATGTCCTTGTGTTAGGAACATTCCAATTCCACTCTTTTAGTTATTTTAAGGAATACTCTAGCTTATTGTTGATTATAGTTACTTTGTTGTGCTATCAAATATTGTTCATTCTGTCCATCTATCTAACTATAGTTTTGTACCCATTAACTATCGCCACTTTATCCTCCCTCCCTGCTACCCTTCCCAGCCTCTGGTAACCATCATTCTACTCTCTGTCTCCATGAGATCAATTGTTTTTAATATTTAGATTCCACATATGAGTGAGAACATAGTAGCTTGTATGTAGCAGATATGTTACAGAATGTTAAAATGAAAACATTCCATGTGTAACTGGAAATGTGGGCCTGGAACTCAGAGAAGCAGGCAGAGATGGAGACACAGATTTGGGAATAACCCGCATAGCAGTGCAAGTTGAAACCTTAGGAACAGATAAGATCACCAAGGAAAGAGGCAAAGAGAGAGCCTGGGGGAAAACTTGCATTTTTAGAAGGTTTAAGGACAATAAGGACACAGAAAAGTGTTTTAAATCAACAGTCTTAAGTTCAGTTGTCAGACTGAATAGATAGGGGTTGAGAAAAAACTATTGGGACAGAGATGTAGTGGTTGTTGGTCAGCTTTCAAAGGGAAGTTCAAGGTTCAATAGCATTGCATGGGCCGGATTATAATTCCATATGGAGTGGCTTGATGGTGAACACTGGCCCCTATTTTTCTAATTTTAACACTAAAACATATAGTGATGAGGTAAAGGGTTATAACTGCTTTGTTTTCTTTTTAAGGAATAGAAGAGATTTGAGCATTTGGACACATTTGTGATTATATATTGATAACAAAAATGAATATCCTTTGTAAGCGTTTCTCCCTGCAAGCTTGTTACCATGCCCTCCCACAGGGTATGGACTCCTTGCATGGAGTGTTGCTGAGCATACTCCTAAAGTAAATATTATGACCCCTCTCCAGGATGGGGCGAGAAATAGCTGATGATTTAGATAATGAGGAACGGGGTTCTGCCTCCTGTGGCCTGGAAACACTACAGTGTTTTCCTAACAGTTTTATGTCCATGAGCCTCAGAACACATAAAAGATTCCGACTTAGTACACATTTCGTGGAAAATTTCATTTGGGTCTTAATTTTTTCCTATTCTTTCTATTTGATGCCATTCTATCTCATTAAAAAGGAAAAGAAAAGAGAAGTTCTGGTCATCCATCCACATGGATGGATTTGCTCATGTGCAGTTTGATGAACGCTGTTCTCCATCCTTGACTGAGGCAGAGATGAACTGCCACAGATACACACATTTTACACATGAGGCCTGGGACAGGTGACTTCATCTCACTTGTCTCAGTTTCCTCATCCATAAGATGGGCATGATTTTACCTGACTAATTCTTCAGGTTGAACATCCAATGAGAGACCCCTTATGAAAGAGCTTTCTCTCTGTAAAAATACTATAGAGGTGAAAGATTATATTATTGCCAAAACTTTAATTCTTGGCAAAACATTATTGCCAAGAAATTCTTTTTCTTAACTATGTTTGCTGATTTCTCACAGAGACTTGAAATGCTAAATTTCCGTATGTAGTAAAATTTTTGGTTGGTGTGTAAGTTTTTTGAAAAAATGGTGGGTTGTTTGCTTTTTAAAGAATGGTCTCAACTCTAGTCACCTAGTACATGACAATCGTGTGTTTAATTTTTTCTGTTAGTGCAGCTCTTACCCTTACAAAATTGATTAGCAGAAATTAAGTAAGCGTCATTTTGAAAGGACATCAACCCCCTTTGTGTTTAAACAATATTATTAGTAGAGTTACTGGGAGAATTTTCTTAGCACCCATCCTAGTAAGTGGTGGAGAGAGAAAACGTGTTGTTGTCCCCAAAGTAACAAGAAAGTAGTGATATCAAGGTAAGCTCTAAAATCCTTGGAGCCTGTCAACAGTAGCTCATCTTGAAATTCCTCTTGGCTAATTTACAAATAGATACATTTAAAGTAGGCACTCTTATGTGAATTAGTGTTAATGAATCCACACTATCTCAGTTCTCATGTGGGCTCTAATATTCACTATTCAAAGTATATGCTTTAGATTTTGTACTTGTATCTTTTGTTATTGTAAGTTATTTTCAAAGTCCTTTGCTTGCTTTTAGACTCTGTGTGTTGAGAGATAAGAAGATGGTTTGTGTTGGCAGAGAATGAGGCTCCTAGCCTCCCTTGGTCCCAGAAGCTGTCATTCCTGTGTACGTGTTTTGCTGGAGGGAACTGTCCCAGAATCAATATTTGCATAGGAAATTTTTCCCAACCTACTCTTATTCTGAACAGATAAAAGAAAAATTAAACTAAAAAATCTAAATAATGGCTTCCTCCTTTGTCCACCACATAAGCCACAGCACTAGAAGGCATGAAGAGAGAAACTATCTCCTTACTTATTCCTTGACATTATGTGTTGAAAGGTCAATAGAGCACTCACTCCCTTTTAGGTGACTCTTTGTATTTCATGCTTGTGACTTCATGGGCTAATCGTAAATCCTTGGAAGTCCAAGATAAATAAGTTTTTGTTTCCAAGTGGTGCATGTGAACCACTGGCTAAGATGCATTTTGGAATTACAATTTTTCAATATTTCCAAGAAAGTAATGTCATTTTTGTGTTGGAAGAGAATGCTCTCTTCTCTTCCTCATCACAGGGTTGAAGTTAAGAGTCCAACAGAATTTTGAGAGACTCTCCATTATGCAGATTGAGATAAATTGCTGAGTTACCTTTGCCAGGTCCTTTAACTTGTTTGTGTTTCTAATGCTTACTCTCTTAATTTCAGCATAATGCTAGGCAACAGATTTTGAGGTCTTCAAGGATGTGACAATAAATGTGGCATTGTTGGGGATAAGCTAGAAATACAGGACAGACATTTTATCCCAAGTACACTCTTATGCTCATCTATTCTTCTTTTAATTCTGTTTCAGTGCATTAAGAATTATGCCTAAATCTTAAAAAGTAGTATTAATTCTCATCTGAAATTGTTATTTCTTGTCTTGCATGTTCTGTATCCTAGGACAATAAGGTAAAAAGAAGAAATGCCTGTACCCTCGAATGTTGTTTTAAAAACAGATTCCAAAATTTTCTTCATTTTCATCAAAATTTAAACTTGGAAGAACAAAAATTCAAATAAAGCACAAATTAAGTGCCAAAATATGGTTGTTCTTCACGTGAAGTTATCCCACATTGGTATATAATCAGCCTGCCCTCCAAGAAAATCATTCCCCTTTCCAGGATGAGGAAAGACTTCTTATATTATTTCAATTGGTTGAGTGGAGCACCTTACTTCTACAGCCCATAGCATTTTTAAGTGGAATTTAGGATGTTATTCTATGTTTTAGTTTTCCTTTTGTATTCTTGCCTTTAGTTTTTCAGAGAAAACATGAGTGTTTTTCTTTGTTCTTAAGTTTCCTCCTAACTGGGCAACAGTAGCAACAGGGGACTCCTTTGAACAAGCATAAATGGAACTTTTTTCTGAAAATAGAAGAAAAGCATCTACCCACTTCGGCTATTCCTACTTTGCCTTTAGGTGCTCAGCTGGTAGGAGTTATCCTGAGTATTTGTGGAGTTTAACAGAAGAGTTTTCCTCCTCCCTTCTTTCATAAATAGCTACAAAAGAAGTAGCTTATTATACAAGTAGGTGTAGTCAAGTAGGGCCATTTTGGTCACCTGGGGATGAATTGTTCATCCCAGTTAGCATTGGCAGAGTTGTGCTGTATCCACAGCATTGTAGGTGGGCTCCGTGGTAAGCACCACACAGCAGGCATGAAGACATACAAAAAGCAAAGGTACATGAAATGGTATTTTAAAAAATACAGAGCAGAGAGCACAATATTTAAAAGTACACAAAATAATGCAAACGGAATCCATAAGTACAGTGGGTGACCTCACGGCCAGCTAGGTTGAAATGTTTCTGACCTGCTTCTGACAGAGAGGACAAAAAGGATAAATGGTGTATGACTTACTCTGCTGAGGAGTCGTGCTTGATTGCTGCTTCTCCCTCATCTTCCTTTTTTCCTCCCCCTGTGTTCAGTTCATTGGCAGATTGTGCCATGTTGTCTACAAATACAGCTCCAGTCCTCCATGTTTCTGCTGTTCACGGCCACCCCTGCTCTGAGCCATTGTCGTCTCTAGGCAGGACAACAGCAACAGTCACCAAATTGGTCTCGTGCTTCCATGCTTCCCTCTCTCAAGTCTGTTCTCCACAAAGAAGCCAAAAAGAGCTTTCAAAAATATATATCAAATCATGCAATTTGCCATGTTCTTAGGCTCAAATCTGAATTCATCATGGTCTGTACTCCATCAGGCTTGTCAAATGTCACTGTCTCCTGCTATGGACATAGTAGGTGCTCAACTAATGTTTGTTAAAATGAAAGAGTAGATGTATTCATATAAGGAGAAAAGCAATCCAGTTGCTATGCTTGGATCAGAGTAATGTAAAATACGTTTTGGTATTGAGTGTCAGTGTGAAGTCAGAGACTAGGGGAAGCTAGCCCTTCCATGATTGAGCCGAAGTTCAGGTGTAATAAACTAAGCAATACATAGGCCAAAACCTGGCACATGCTGTTTTTATATTTTTTGAGACTAATTACTTTAGCAGTTGTGCCCAAGCTGCAGTCGGGGGCCTTGTGCAGGTTATCACAGCAATGAGGAAAGGGTGACAAGGGCTTGGATAGGGAGATACTGGGGAGGGGAGAGGTGGATTCAAGACTCCACAGTTTGGCATTTCATGGTGACAATGCACTAAGCAACCCAGATATAAAATACTGTGCTTCCTTTATTATGTGACATTTAAACTGCCAGCCAGAAAACCACATTTAAAAAAACCATGACTGCTCTCACATGAAATGAATGGAAGTCTTCATCTATACCTCCAGCTTCCGTTTTGGTAAAGCACAATACTGATATAATGATGAGTTTAGGTGAAGCGGAGAATTAAGATTAAAATTTGCCACTGCCATTGATTTAATAAATGAAATAAGGTACATGAAAAGTACCCAGTGCTATTAGTTAACTTTCCATTTAAATAACAAAAAATAGTGCCAAGATTTACATTTTATGAATCTACCTACCATAATTTTTTTCCTGCCAAATTGCTGTCTGAAAGAAAATTATCTGGAACATTTTTCTTATGCTGCTACATTTGTTTAATAATGTTCTTTTTTTTTTTAAGCAATTGAACAAGATGAAGAAAACAATGACAAACATGTAACTGTAACAGAAGCTGAAGGTGTTCCAGATTCTCAGGTACGATCAATTCTGTGACAGCCCCTCATTCATTGTACTCTTCTATGCCGAGGGTGGTAAGATAGTACAGGTGTTCACAAATGATACAGGTTTTGCCTTTTGTGTCCTGTAAATAGTCATATTATGGGGAATAAAGTGCTTAGTTTTGATATAAAGGTATTTCACAAGAAGGGCCCTAAATTTGATTCATGGGGGAGGGACAGATAGACACACTCCACTTCCCAGAGAAAGCAGGGAACATAAGTGAAGAACCAGAAGAAGAGGTGCCCTTAGGGCAGACCTTCCCCTGCAGAAGGCAGAGGGGAAAGAGCTGGCTGACAGCATCGACCTGCCAAAGGTGCTGTGCTATCCCCCAAGAGCTGAACCATAGCATAGGTATGTTTTTGGTAGCACCTTACCTCCAAATACTATCGTGGCATAAAACCTTGGGACACCCTAGTGCTATCAACTATATTAACTTTATATAACAGTGGAGCATTTAAAGATTCTTCAAAGATTCTTAATTAGCCTGGTTGGCCTATCACTTCACCTTTAAGGTTCCAAATCTGTTGATTCTGGTTAGAAAAATCTCATTAACTTTTTTAGTCAAGACTGCACAGATTGTAGTGCTGTAATAAATTTGCATTGTTTGCTATGGTAATATTAAAAATACTGCAATCTATGCGTTCATATTGAAATTACACTTCAGGCTTCCAAGCAAACCTATGCAGGGATTTCCTAACTCAGCCTATTTGCTACTTTCTCGAGGGTTTCTTACATCCTTTAGTTATTAGTGGGACAAGTGTTTCTCAATTTAAATGGTTATTCTTTATTTGTTTTGAACTTATTCTATGGGCAGAAGTCTGCTTGAATGCAGTTTTATTTCTCAAAAGGATACACAGACCTTGCTCTTCCGGATTTTGTGATTCTATTCAGCAGCAGTGACATAATCACATATCTACAGGACACATAGAAGAATGAAATCATGAAACCAATAAATCGATAATTAGTTCAGGAACAGATTCTGTTTAGGTTTGAAAATCAAAAGTTAAGTTCACTGGGAGGCATAATTATGAATGTTATCAGCCTAGGCTGGGTGGGAAGGAAGGCAGCTGTCACCTGCTCTGGTGTGTCTAAGAAAGCTTGATCAGCTACCACAGTAGAACCACCGGTTTTGTTAGTTTGATTCTGCATGTCCATCTATACAAATGCCCTGGGTAAAATTGGTAGTTCAAGTCACGTGGGATGAGCTTAAAGAAAACTTCCAGATTTTGCCTTTTTGATACGTAGGCAGAATTAGAAATAAATGTGTATGCTAATGGGTGTGTACATATGTGTATAATTTACACATGCAATTTATTTGATTGATGTATATACATATAATTGCTTAACCATCTATATGCCAGACTCCATGGTATTTCAGATTATTTCCATCTTTACTGCACAGTATTGAAGTAATTTTAAGCAAGTTAAATAGAAATTGGTTTCTCATTCCTTACCGCCCCCCCCCACCCCCATACCTGATAAATATGTTACTTTGGGGAAAATGCCTCTAGGCTGTTGAAAACTTTGGGTATATAAAGGATTAAGATGGTCACTAACCACAGAGAGATGGGGCCTTGTTGTACCTAGGCCTCCCGCCTACCAGGGAGCTCTAATCTCCCCTCACACATTGGCTCCTTTCTTCTTTCACTCACTAAAAATATCTTTTCTGCCCAAGAAACTCCCTGTTTTAATGCTGTGACGTGTGGGTGGAGTGAAGAGAGTGTTTAGACTTGGGTTTGCATCCCACCCCTTCTTCCTTAAGGGCAAGTTCCTTAGCAGCTCTAAACCTGTAAGTTCCTGTTAGGTGCCTGAGTCTTTGTCCCTACGGTGTCCCCACTGTGTTAAGCTGTACCTAGCATGCATGGTTTTTAATCTCTGTAACATGGAGATATTATAAAGTTGTTGTGAGATTGAAATGAAGCAACATTAAAAAAAAAGTTTGCAATCCTGGCACACAGGAGAGTTTCAATAAATGTTAGGCAGCATAACGTGAAATTTAGGAGCGCTGCCTCCAGGGCCAGACTACCTGGGTTCTTTTGCTGGACTCTCCTGTGTCCATCTTCCTTTTCTGTAATAACACTGAGAGTTAACACTTAGGCAGCACTCCATACGTACTAGACACTCTTCAAGGCTTTTTGTTTTTATTAATGTATTTAAACCTCACAGCAAACCCTATAAGGCAGATAGTATAATTACCACCACTTTACAGATGAGCCGGTGAGGGGTGGGGCCGAGTTTCAAACCAAGGCAGTTTGGCTCCAGCATCATTGCTTTTAACCACTGTGCAAACTGCCTTTCTAACTTCTGTAAAATGGAGATAATTGTTAGATTGTTTTGAAGATTAAATTACTGCATGTGAAACAATCAGAATAGTGCCAGACACACAGTAAGCACTCAAAATGTTAGCCTCTATCAGTTATTATAATCCTGATCATCTATCTCATTGCCTTTGGGTTTGAATATTTAAGGTATGTAACAGGGCTGGGATGTGGTGTTACTCTTACTCTTTATATAGGACTAAAGGATTAAAGAATCGTCGTCAGAATGTATTGAAATTTTACCAGGTTCTAGCTTAAGGGTTCTAATTAAATCTTCAATGAATAATGTATAATGTTTTAAACTTTGGAAATTCTTGCTTTGATTCAGTTGGTCATTGGCCACTGGATTCAGTGACTATTTTGCCTCCTGTTCCACATTTGAATCAATCATTTTAATATTAAGTTAATAATTGTTAATGATATAAATTAATTGTCAAATATTTGATAATTTGTCAGTAGCCAAAGAGTAACTTTAAAAATATATATACTGAAGAAAGCTCTTATTTAAGGCCATCATACAAAACAGATGATCCTGTTAAATCTTTTATGTTGCAATTTATTAAAGTTTGCTTATTCTCTTTTTTTACTTCTTTATTATTTTTCAACATTGCTGCCCTGCTTAGAGTGTGATCAATAATGTATACAGCTCTGAGCTGTACTTTCTCTCAGGTCAAAACAAGGTAGAGTATTGGTGGACTCAGTGATCTAATCTGAAAGTTCAAGGAATCAAGTATGTGAAATGAATGAACCTCTTACTTTGTTAATTTCATAAATTTATAATTCTATATTTTGAGTTTAATCAGAAGGCATAATTTTCTAAGTCAATAGCTCAAGATGGTATTAGAGGGAAATAACAGTTATAAATTCCATGTAGCTGTGATTTTTGCCTCCTTCCCTGCTCTTAGCATGCTCTGGCAGGATGTGGTATCATATAGTAGTTGTGCAGGATGGAGATCCAACGTGGCGGCAGTGTATTAACAAAAGTAATTCACAAAGGACTGGGCCCAGAGGAAGGAGCCTCCCTGAACTTCCATCACCTTGCCTGTACAGTGAGGGGCTCAGAGTCAATGAATGATTTCTAAGTCTCCATGCCACCCCAGTATGGTGTCTAAGGCCTGCACTGGTGACACCCTGGGGATTAGTACACCTGCCTTGACTGTCACACTTTCTATTGTGTGTATTTCTCACCGTGGATGCTTCATAGCGCTTTCCCCCGTTATCAAAGCGCATATTTTTCTGTCCCAAACGGGGAGAGATTTTTCATAGTGTTATTTCTTTCTTTGAAGAAATTTGAGAAAACGAATACTTGCTGCTCTAAAATTATTATTATTTTTTCGACTATGAACTGTCATCTAAATTTTCCTGGAAAGAATTCTTAATATTTTCTGTTTTGGAAATAGGTGCATACAATTGAATAATGTATCATCTCAACCCATCAGTGTTTTATTCTGTCATTTATATTTTTTATTTAAAATAGCAAAAAAACCTCTATGAATTTCTAGTCAAGGTTTAATTTTTAATGAAATGAATGTATTATGTAGTAATCAATGCGAGTTTATCCGAATACCCTGAATTTGTACTGAATAGCATTCTATTACTACCAAAGTGCTTTCATGAAAGGTGGACTCTTTCTTCCTGGCTTCCCTTGCCTTGATAGCAATTTTTGCATGATGTTTTACCTAGGTGTTTTAGAAAAGTGGTTTTTAATATACTGACTGCCACACTAGGAAAAAAAAATTTTCCCTGGGGCCACGGTGTTTGTTAAAACAAAATGATCCTTTCTAATTTGTTATTTTTTATTGTTTTCTGTGCGTGAGCTATATGCAATGCAATCCACGTTCTTAGAATTAAATTGTCAATATTAATTGCAACAATAAGAACATTAGCAAGTAAGATTTTCACAAACCAACTGCAGGGTTTTGCTTCATGAGACCCCAGGCTCAAAACTAGCCTGAGTTAAATACAACTCACATGACAGTCAATGTGTTAAAGTTAAGATAATGCAGAAAATGTTTTCATACATAGAACCATGCTGTTTCACCTCTTGTTACAGTAAGATGCTCATTTATCATCCATGTGGTCTTTCCTAAGGAATCTTGCTCAAGTTTCATTTTATCACTGAGGGGATGGACCCAACATTTTTATGACTCCATTTGTAAAGGAAACAGGCTTTTCATTTATATTCATAACATTTCTCTTCTCAAATGCTGAAAATCATATGAATAGCTTTAATTATAGATTACAGAGTTTTTTTTCAAAACAGACCTTGAAATAAGGGTCTTAAATAACTCTTCTGACTGTTATACGTTGATCTTTTATTTTTTTCTGGCTTAGCAGTGTTAGGTAAACTGTTTATAATTAATTTCACATAGATAGATTAAATAGACCAAGAATGTGAAACTCTAGATCAAGGGCTGTTAGTTATCTTGTTTCTCCTGCCATAAGAAATCTCCCAAAATATATTAATAAATTCATGGGTTTTTTGAATTAAATCACTAAATTATGGAGCTGTGAAAGGGACCCTCAGAGAACATCTGGCTTAGCATGGTGCTTCCAAAGAGCACTGCCTTATAAACCATTTAGGATATATGGGCTTAAAGTCCTCCAGGGAATGAAGAAGCATTTATAACCTTCCTTGAAAGCCTTTCTAGATAGTTGTTGTGCAAGGAGTGCTATAGAATTGATTATCTTGTGAAAATGCATCTAGAAATTATATGGAAACCAGAAAAATCAAGACAGCAATATTTCTTCTTTCATTATAAGATATGAAGTGAATATAAAATAATTAAGTTAGTCTGAAGCCCACTTTAAAAAGTAATAGCCTTTCGTGTGTAAAATACATATTTGATTTGTGTACCCATGTATCTGGTTCTAATAAAAATATTTCCACCTGAAAGAAAAGTCAGTGTTTAGGATCCTAATCATATGCTATGAAGAGGGTTTAGTGTTCCTTAAAAACTCACATTCACACAGAAACCAAAATAATAGTCAAGGCCTCTTCAATTTCCTCTATTTAACTCCAGCCTTTTATTGCTAATGCTTTTATGAATTGTTAAAATACAAAAAAAAAAAAATCCTGTATTTAGGACCTACAGATGGAAAGAAAGACTGTCTCCAGGTCAGAGTCTGTGGGAGCTTAGCGGAGTTGCTGCAGGGAGATGAGTGCGTTAGCTCCACAGCACTCTCACCTATGTCCCCCCACTGCCTGGGCCTCCAGCCCTCTCTCACACAGGAGGGCCACACTGGGGGACAGAGAGGGGTGAGGCCTCACCCATCACACCACGGAGCAGGTGTTCAGGTCACAGTCATCAGCATCCTCTCCCAACTGGCAGGACAGTGTATTAAACACTGCGCAGATGACATGGAAGGAGAGGGAAGAAATCCTAGGTGGTTGACAAATATGGATTTTCTAGATAACAGAAATGTATTTGTGTAAGTGTCAAAATATTTAAAGAACGTTAGTCATTTGTGAGTAGAAATTGCCCCATTTCCTTGCCTTTTTGAAGGAGGATGCTTAACACCATTGAAACTCTTTTACCCTCTTTAGTATTGATTAAAAGATCACCTTCATGATCAGCATTGGTTCCATTAAAATCCTGACAAACAGAAATATGCCCTAAGGAGGAGGGCTAGGATGGTAAAAGGATCTAAAAATAAAATCAAGTGTGCCCTTAGTAATTGCTTGACAATCTTATTCTATTTCCCTTGACCAGTTTCCTCTTCTCTTAGGCCAGGAGTTGACAAACCAGAGCCTGTTCTTGTAAATGAAGTGTCATTGGAACATAGCTGTGCATATTCATTTACATATTGTCTCTTGCTGCTTTTGGGCTAAAACTGCAAAACTGGGTAGTTTCAACAGAGACCCCATAGGCCACAAAGCCTGGTATTTACTATCTGGCCCTTTTCAAATAAAAGTTTTCCAGTGCTTGTAACTGAAATGAATTGCGTGCCTTCCGTCCTCATACCGCCAGTGTCTTCTCCCCACAATTCTTACTCTTGGCTAATAACTTTACTACTTATATTTCTGGGAAATAGAAGCCTTAATTTTCTGAGAAATAGAAGTCTTCAGAAAAGAACTTCCACATGTCCCCACCCCCATATATGCCAGCCTACCTGCATATTTACCCCTGCACTTCACTGTCCCTCCTGTTCCAGTGGATGAAATATTTATATTCATGTTTCTGCCTGAGGTTAGATCTTTATCCTCCCTTTTCTACTCAAGAACATTACTCTTGAAAATGCCCGCTCTCCCTCTTCTTCATCGAATCTACTTATCTACTGCACGATTTCTAATGAGATAAATATGTTGGAATATCCCTCATATTCAAGCAAGCAAGGAAAACTCCCATCAGCGTTATTCTTCAGTAGTGCCCTGTTGTCACAAACTCTTTGGAAGAATTGTCTCCCGTTCCCTGTCAAACCCGTGCTAATAAAGCTTTTGTCCCTACTGCTTCAAAAAGAAAGGGCTCTCCTCAAAGTCACCAATTACTTTTGTCAAATTCAGTGTCAGCTATTTTGAACCCATCTTGTTTGATATTTCAGCAACATTTGATGGAGTTTTTCACTCTTTCCTCGTTGAAACATTTTCTCTCTTCTCCGGATTCTCCTCCTGGATCTTCTTCTCCTTAGTCTCCGTTTCTGATTACTCCTCATCTTCCCAGTATCTAAACATTAGACTCAGTGCCTAGATTCACACCACTGCCTTGGTAAAACCAGAGGAATACTGTCCACACTCTGATGACCCCCGAGATCCTTCTCCAGCCTGGACCTCTCCCCAGACTGCCAGCCCCGCCACTCCACTTGGATGTCAGATAGACACCTTCCTTCCCAGACCTTCCAGACTTCCCTGTCTTTCCTATCTCAGTCAAGGACAACTCCATCCTTCCAGTTGCTCAGGCCAAATACTTAGGAGACTCCCAAACAACACAGTCTGCTGGCCCCTCCTTTGATATACACCCAGTGGTTAGAACCATTTCTTACCACCACCACCACCACCACACCCACAAGCTCCAAGCCATCTCGTGTGGAAACCAGTCTCCTAACTGGTCTTCCAGCTGCAACTACATCCCCCTACCTAACCCAGGACACACAATAATCCTGCTGAAATGTAAGTCATTATACTACTCCTCTGTTCAAAACCTTCCAAAGGATTTCTATCTCATTCAGAAAAAGAATCCAGACTCCTTATAAAGCCTGTGAGGGAATTATGTAATCTGATTCCACATCACCTCTCTGACTGAGCCCAACAGTGTCCCCCTTACCAGCTCTGTTCTAGCTATGCTGTTCTTTCTGCTCATCCTTGATCATGCCAAACATACCAAGCTTCGGGGCCCTTGCACTTGCTGTTTCTCTGCCCCTAACACACTTCATCTGGAGACCCGTGTCACCTCCTTCGTTACTTCCTTTAGGTCTCCACTCAAGTGCCATCTTACCAGAAAATCCTTCCCTGACATTTCTGTTTTAATAATGCCTCCAATTATTTCTCTGTCCCCTTATCCTGCTTTATTTTCCTTCCTATGTTACCTCCTGATAGTTCATATCTATATGTTATATAATCTATATTCTCTATTGAATGTAAGCTCCATGACATGAGGGACTTTTTTGTTGTTGTTCACTACTATATCCCCAGAACCTATAGTAGGTTGTTGCTCAAATAATATCTGTTGAGTGAATGAATGAATGAATAAATAAAATAATTAGGGAACTGGAGATACATATCTAGAGAATACTAAATGGATATAATATTTGTATTTAAATATTTGAAAGCTTGTCATATTGGATAAAGAATAGGCCTAGTTTCAGTTGCTTTAAAAGGCAAAACTAGTACTCAGGGGTTGGAGTAAAATGGGTTCAGAGTTTTGTCTAGTGTGATAAGGGATTTTCCAATAGTTCTGGCTATCCGACAGAGTACAGGATGTCTTAAGATAAATTGAGATCCCTGTCCAAGGAAACTTGAGAAAGGAACTAGAAAACCACTTGTGAGGGATATTGTAAAAATAAATCTCTGACTTCGGTGGAGGAATTCCACTTGCTATCCTCTGGGAGTCTGTGATTTGGGCCACTTCAAGGAATTTTTTTTGTTTGTTTGTTTCCTTCCTAGTTGGAGAAACTGCAGATAAAGAGCTATCACTGCCCTTGGGAATAAAGATTTAGTCATATCTTTGCATGGATGGTTACATTTCTCTGATGCCCATTCAACAACATGGGTATCGTTAGCATGAACCATAAAGACCATGAAGCTTTGGATCCCTTGCTGGCCCTTCCCCATATTTGGTCATGTTACTAAGTATATTCAAATCCTGTAGGTTGTGTTGGGTAAAGCAAAGATTCCATAGTTTTAATACTCCTGCCAAGTATAATTTCAGATTTCTTTATTAGATCATGTCTTGGAATGTCAGCATGAACCCTTTTGGAAAGAATTTGAGCAGAAACAATTCTTAATTTGTGCATTAGAATGAACATATTTTTTTCAATTCTAAAGCCCTAGATTCACCTCCCTCGTCATATTATTATTATTTAGGTGCTTTGACCTAATTTAAAAAAATGATGCTTTATGGATCATTTCCAAACCCTGATGAATGAAATTTTAAGCTTTCTTTTTCCAATTTCTTATTGTTAATAAAAATTTTCACCATCTTTCATGCAATATTAGGGGTGTTTTACTAATGCCCCTAGTAATTTTCCAGTTGTGAAAAAAAATTATCTTGCGATCTTCTTGTTAACTGTGTATATGGAATGAATGATCTGGTGGAGCTAGAGTCTTGGGAGGTTGTATACTGTTATTTTTAGGACTCTCTATCACTTCATCCTTTTGCCACTGTGGTTCCTGGCTAACTTTCCCATGAGTTTTTAACCTCTTGCTAGGCTCTGCTTATGTAACAGGAAACAGGCTGTCAGGAACAAACAAACAGGGGCATATCAGGCGCACACTTAGTAGCAAATGATTTAGTTTTCTCTGCCGTTCACCCTCTTAAAGTAGAGTGATACATGCTCTCAACTCTAAGTCTTCTGGCGTGGCATTCCTAGATTAAAATAATATAATTTCTGTTTTGGAAAGGCAAGATACTTTACCAAGACCATGATTTAATCCAGGCAACGGAAAAGATGAGCTTATTCTAAGGTGAACTTTGCGGTGGTGTCATGTCCTGGGATTGTGGATTTAAGTATATCTTCGCTCTTTCTCCAACTCTTAAGGCAGGGGTGATGTGCAAGCTTCAAGAGAGAGATGATATCGGACGAATTGAACTGGTCCAGAAGCTGGCAAGAGAAAACTATCAGTTTTTGCAGACAGACAAAAAAGAACAGGAGAAGTCTGAACACGTAAGCCTTTTACCTCTTGGGGATGCAGATTTGAAAGGGGTAGAAAATGTTTCTGCCTGGTTGTATGTTTGAAGGAAATAATATTTTATTTTAAATTCTTTAGGTTTGGGGTTTCTGTTCCCCGCAAGAGCATTCTCCTTAGCGAAAGTGACGGCTGCTCATAGCTCTAAGCAAGTGGTTTATGACACTGGATTTATAAGAGAACTCTTCTCAAAAGTAAATCATGTAGAAATATGAGTATTTAAGCAAATATGAATGTATGTCTTTTTATGATCCTGGTTTGATGGCTTTCACGTTTGACTTTGGAAGTTGTGCCTAATCAGATAGTTTGGAGAATATGAATTTTGAAAGGACATTCCGATATATGCTTATGTGTGGTACAGAGATGGATCTAGTTGCCAAGTGAACGTATCCTAAGTCTCTAGAAACAGATAAGAACAAGAGAACAGATTATAGATGCTCTCACCAAGTGGGAGGGTCAGAGGGGAGTTTTCCCAGTATCTTATGAAGGCTTGTGTTCCAACAAGAGTTATATTGTTTGGATGCAGTTAAAACTGGAGGAAAGAGACATTCTGCTTGGTCTTCCTGAATGCAGTTATTCAGATTGAACCTTAGAACTGGGAATGCTGCCTTCGGGCTGGGAAGACAATGGGACCACTTTCTTCTGCCACACATTGTTATCTATGGACTTTGTTGTTGTTTGTAAGACTTTACTGTAAGTGCTGCAATATCTAAGATTGCTCATGCAGGGGAAAATTCCTCTGTGCTTATAAACATGTCTTTCTCTGACTTTAATTTTTCCTTGGAATTTTATTTTCAACCCTTTCCAAGGGGGAAAAAGTTGCTTCATGCTTTTTATGCTCCAAGTCCATCAATACAAGTGACAGGGTTTTACTGAGCAGGAGAAGAGGTGGTATGTCCAAGGCTGGCTATTTAGTTTAATAACACAGCACGTCTTTAACAGTGGGACATTGAATCGTAACAGTCGGTATTTCTAGCGGGAAAATAATTAGGCAGTTTCAAATCCTTGTGATTGAACTGTTTCAGGGGTGACTATCAACTTTAAGTGCAGGTGGAGGTCTCAGTCACCTTCACTTTGCTAGGTACCACTGAAAAATTTAGCAGCTTGTTTCAAGTTGTTAAGAGCACCCTGACAGTTGACTATATCACAGACTAACTCTCAACCTCTGCTGTATCCTTAGTATATTTGAGTATCATAGTGTTTGGCTTAAATTTCTCAAAAAAAATATTCATTTTGATTCATTTTAATTAGAAGAACAACAGTTTTCATATGTTGTATTTTATTGATTTCAAGATGTACATTTTCCCCACATTTTAGCATCTCTGTAATCAGGATCAGAAATCTCTGAAATCAGGAGTCTTAACAATTGAGAATATGAAAACATGTCATAGTTTAATTGTGAGCCTTTTCCTTTCCTGGTGTTCCTTAAAATAAATGCTATATCTTACAATTGATTGCAGATTAGATGCAGTAAACCAGTGACAACTTCGGGTATGTCAAGATCTTTCAAAATCACACAGTAGGGTACCACTTCGCCAAAGTTAGAAATAATCAGCTTTAGGCCACAAACAACTTTGTGCTTTTTAAAAAGATACCTATGTTATCTTTTTCTTATATTTAGTTCAATCCAGAATATTATAAATATTTATAGCCAGTGAGGTTTTATAACTCTAGAAATCTGAACTTGGTGTTCATAATTGTAAAGGCTTTTAACATGAGACAGAAATTTAGTGGTTGAAGATTTGCAAATTTGCTTATGGCTATTTGCTCTCTGTTACTTTTAAACTCTCATTTCATATCTGAAATAGAACACTAAGGTTTTTTACTTCTTGCATGAATGTCATATGATGGATGCATTAACAGCCCTGAAATGTTTTTGCTCCTGAGAGGAAAGATGTCACATAAATAAATACTGGAATTAGAATTTCTTCTATGTAGACTTTCCTGTGAAGCTTAACATAAAGAAAGGTAAATATTAAGTATCTTTCTTTCTTAGTGATAAATGTAAACTCAGCCATTCTGTGATCTCCCTTCTGCAGAATGACACCAGTTGAACCAATCAACTCTTGAGGCTGTTATTGACGTAGTGCTCCACTAAATGGATTATTTGGTACTCTAAATGCTTATACTTTTTACAATAAGTTATTAGGAATAAGAAACACTTGATAGTTTATTTTAATCTTTTATGTCTTGTGCATTTGATGTATCTATACCTTTGCTTAACCCTTAAGCTCACAGTGTTCGTGAGGTTGGTGCAACATCTTCATTTTTCCTGCCCTGTCTTTCTTTTTAGTAGCAGTCACCTGCTGTTGTGCACAGAAACTCAGTTATAACACACAGCATGGACAGAGGAAACTGCAATGTACTTAACATAAACCTAGGTCTGCAGTTTCCTCTTCATGTTATAACAATAATGACCAACCTCTGAAGTTACCTGGAGATTTCCTTTCTTTTATGATTTTAAAATATTTTAACTATCTCATCTACCATTCCTGGGCCAAAGCTAGCTAAGTAGATGGTGGTAAAATTTGAGTTGGAATACAAGTTGCCTATTCTGTCATTCTTTTCACTGAACTCCATTGCTTCTCCAGTTCCAGAACGCCACGTGTGTGCCAGCGAGCAAGCTACTTCAAAGTACTACTGCAGAGGGAAAGGCATGAATTTGATAGAATAAAGCCTTTGTTGCTGGTACATCTTATTACAAATTGAAGGATTAGAGCTTTCTGAGTAGGCATTTCTAATGTTTTCCTGAACTGGTAAATGCCGTGATTCTAAATGCATGCAATTAGAGAAATACTCTACTCTGTGCTTTTGCCAAGGTGTTTCTAAAATTAAAAAAAAAAATTAAATGTCACAGGTTTCTCAGGAAGCACTCAGTTTTTCTGTGTTCTATTAAATAGCTGTAGGCAAAATTAGGCAGCCCTCATTCCTAAATGTTGAAATTATGTGAGGACTTTGAGAATGGAACAGAAATCATCTGTCGTCTAAGCATTATGGTCATAGGATTAACATTTAGTCATTTGTCCTTTAAAGAAATGACCTCTTATGAAGGCATTGTATTTCCTAGTCTTAATTCTGTGATTATATCAATAGAGAAGGGGCATGTGTGACCAAATGGGGGTTTTTGAGCTTATCCCTGAAGGATGACTCATGGTCTTAGAGAAGGGCAGGGCGAGCATCTCAGGCAGAGGGACCAGCAGGGAAACACACGACTAGAGTCCTGGGTGATTCACGGAAAAGGGCAGGCTGAAAGGGAGGCTGAAATGCACTTGTGAAGGAGCCAGTAAGCCACCCTAAGGAGTTTAAACTCACCTTTCTGGCAAAGGAAAGCCGTCAAAGAAAGAAAGTGGCATAATCAGATGTGGCCTTTGTGAGATCTCTCTGGCATTGATTTAGAGGAAAAATTGAGTGAGGAAGAGGGAGATGTTGGAGACAACCCTGAGAAAGCTATTGTAGTGAGTCAGGTGAAGTGTCAGCCTCAACCAGGGCAGCGACTCTGGGAACTGAGAAGGCGGGAGATGCTAGGAGTCATTTAGACAGTACAATTGGCAGAATTTGATGACTGGTAATGGGGGATGTGTGTGTTATTTTATATTAAGCAATTTTTAAATTTTTATTAAGGTGTCTTTAGTGCTTTCCTGATCTATATAGTCTGAATTGGTGTTACTGCATTGTCATACTAGAATACTCTCCATCTTCATTCATTCACTAAACTTTTATTTAAGCTGATGTTGTAGAGGATCCAGAGTAACTATGGTGGCTCCTACCCTCAAGAGGTATAATCTAGTTGTGCAGAAAGACATTGATGCAAATAACTGAGATACAGAAGGCAGTGATGAGAATCCCAAGAGAGATACGTAGGAGTGAGAAGAAGAATTTACACCCAAGGAAACAGGATTCTCTTTTAAAGGTCAGAGGTAGAGTTTGACCTGGACATAAAAGTGGTTTTGGGTTGGATTTTAAACAATTCAGTTGAAGAATAGCATTAGAAAATGCACAGAGATGTCAAATACAATATGTTTTTCCAAACTCTGAAACCATTTTTTTTTTGTCGCCAGAGTACCAGGAACTGGGGGTGGGAGAAGAGGCAGGAGAAAGAGGATTTAGTGAGAAATGAGGTTGGGACCAGATTGTGGAGGAGTCTGAGGGCTGAGAAATTTCACCTCATTCTAGAAATAATGAGGACACATGGAGTATTTAGTTTAGTTACTTTTCATTAAAAAAGGAGGTTGAGGCAGGGCCTTCGTGAGGTAAATGATATTGCTTTGGTCTGACTGATTAGAAAGCTGAGGCTGATGAGTGAGTGAGCAGACTTGCGCTGAGAGTGAACTCAAGTCTGATGGCCTCTGGAGCTCTTCCCTCAGCCGTTGTCACCGGAGTGAGGACTGACTGGAGGCGAGGAAGCCCAGATGACCACGATCACGACAGTCCTGAGGAAGAGGGGTGGGCAAGAGGGCAGCCCTGGAGGACAGAGACAGGGTGCATATGCAGGGAGAGATGGTGGTGGCAGCGGGCCTACATGTGGCTCCTATTTGCTGGAACACAACTGTGCTACCAGAAAACTAAAACTGTATTTTTCCTAAAATGTAGCTTATGCTTTGTAGTGTATTAAATTGTAGATTAGAAATACCAACAATAGCTCCTAAACTGTCTCCCCAGCTTCCAATTGTAGAAACGAGTAGTGTCTCTAAAATGTATGTGAAAACCGTGTTCAGCAATACTTTCCCTAGGGACTCTGTCTGCATCCCTCCTTCTCCCCACCCCATTTTCTTCTGTTTCTTTGTTAAGTCTGGGGATCCGCCCTACTTCCTTCCCCTTTTCTAATTCACTCATGAAATGTGTATGGGTGGGAAGGGGATTTTGCACATTCTGAAATTGAATCTTGGCACAGTCTGCTGCAAGGGTAGGGTCCCTATCACTCAACCTAAACCGGAATTTCCTTTTCCCTGTTTCCTGCAGCCTCATCCTGGAATTCTGCCTACGTCAAAGGGTTCCTTGTTTAAGGATTACTAGGGGAGAAGTGCGTTGGAATATTCTGGTTGCTGTCATTCTTATTTTACATATTAAGAGTTGGTCTCTACCTTTTCCCAACTTTCATTTGGTCTGTTACTTTGGTTTTTTTTTTTTTTTATTAATAAAGGTAGTTAAATTTAAAGTGAAAATCCTCTTTTTACTCTATATGAAACACTAAAATGAAAAGTGACTTTATCATTCTGTTTTCAAACTTATACGTCTAGATGAGTAAAGTTTCGAGCAATCTCAGCATTATTTGAAATTAACCAGTAGTTTAGTTTAACCAAGAAACTACTTAAAGACAAATAGAAATTACTAACATTATTGTTTAACATTGAAAGCCAGAATTCAGATGTAATAGGCAATTCATAATACATTAAGTTGCCTACTCATAAACTGAGAAATCACCACATTGAAACAATGTTATTTTTCTTATTAACAAAATCCTGACTTTGTGTTGGGTTAGTATTAAAGTATCTTTTCATAGGCAATAGGCTTCCTTGAGTGAATTATTATAGTCCATTTTTTAATAGGGATTAACATGACCAAAGAGTAACAAAAAAGTAGTTGCAGATCGTCCTTGCCTCCAAGAAGTTTGCAATCTAGCTGGGGAGAGAATTTATACATGGAAAGCAAGAAACCATTCAAGACAGCATTTAATGAAGTGTAAATAAGGCATTTAGGGAGAAGAGAACAAATCTGGCAAATATATTTCACAGCTCCAGCAGTCCATGCTCTTCTCATTTATTCAGGAGCAAGGCTTACAGGTTTGGTTCACTCTGTGTGCTCTTTAAATTCTAGTTTTTTTCCTCCAGAAAAATGGCAGCTAGACTGCCAGCGAAAGTCGGTGGTGTTCCTGCTGTCTGGTGGAGCCATCTGCTCATTAGCTGTATTTTTAGTTTCTTGCAATAAGCCCATTGCAAGTCCTGACATTTTTAAAAAAATTAGTTTGAGCATTTTTAAAAAGAGAGGAATTTGTGATTATGCTATTTGTTTATTTTTTTGAAAATGTTGGAGTTTATTTTAAAAGGGCCCAATTCAGAAAATTGATAGTGGCTCAGTGTTATCAAAGGATCCTTTTATTCCCTGCTGTACAGATGCTGCTTGGCTTTATTAGGTTCTTATTCTTATAAAACTAAAATAGCCATATCATCTGCAATATGTTTGAGAAATCATTACAGTGAGGTATTGAAAAATAGGCTATATTTCTTTGGCTCCGCCCAACCCACCTCATGTTATATCTCACTCCAGACCCCTGGTGACTTTGTTTTCTTTTCTTCTCTACCCTTATCAAGGTTTGATCTGCATTAATATAACAATATCAATACGTTGTAGACTGTTATCTGATCAGGTAACACAGGAAACCTTTGACAGTTGGGTTTTATTTGGGTTTATAATTGATGTGTTAAGACAAAAAGTTAGGGAAAAGATGTGCAGACAGATAGAGAGTCCTTCGTGAAAACCGTGTACTACTGAGGCTTGGAGAAATAAAAAGAAGAGATATCAAGGAGTAGGGAGACATAGGTACCAATTTACAGGTGCCTAAGTTCCCCAAGAGCTGCCCTGCAACATCAATGGCCTCATGGAGCTGATGCTCTGCAAGCAATGCAGAGGCTGGATTCACAGCTCCCTGTGTGGTAAGTGCTTTGGAAGCATCTAGCAGGGACCTCAGCTAGTCTAGGGAGTGGGCCACGTTTCCCTGAGGAAGAGACAGAATCTGAAGGGTCAGGAAAAAAGTGAGGAAGGATGGGTATTACAGGCAGAGGGGCCTGATGCAGAGAGGATGGGGCAGCTCTAGGAAGCAGACTCTGTGGATGGGAGAGGCAGGGCCAGGTGGGAAAGGCATGGGACCTGAGGCCTGGCCACGTATTGTATGTAAGAGCAATGTCCAAGCTCTTGTGAAGAATTTAAGCAAGAGAGAGTAAGATGATTCAAATTTTTGAGATTCCTCTGCTGCAGTGTGGGAATGGGTTTGAAGGAAAGAATGGGTCATACTCACTCCTTTAAAGCTTTCTGACCCTCCTTTCCTCACAGCCCTGTCTGTTGGTTTCATGTGAAGCAGTAACCAGCACACGTGTGAAGGGTTTGTAGTGAGGAGCTGAAGTGCTGGGACTTCATTCTGAAGACAGAATGTTATATAGCTCATTTCAAATGTATTAGCTTTACCCTAAAATATACTATTACATTATCATTCTTCTTTAAAAAGTTGACTTGGATTCAGTCGTGCTTTTGTAGAAGTGAATTTGAGCATGCATATAATGTGAATACCTTTTGTAATAAACACCATGCAGGCAGATGTGTTCACTTTAAATATAATTTATTCCACGATATGATATTTGCTTCATACTGATTCAGCCAAAGTTTGGTGATTTCTGAGTGATTCATATACTTTGGTTGCTGAAGATGAGAAAAAGGAATTAAAAGACTTCCATGTAGGATGCAAAGAACCTTTTTTTCTTTTGCAGTGGGAAGTGGGTGGAAAGGAAAAAGTCCATCTGGCATCGAGCAGCCCTAAATGTTGTTTTAAGATAACAAAAATAGAAGATTTTGCTGAAAATATCAAAACAGAACATAGCAGACTGTGGGCGAGTGTACAGTACATATTTTTCTAATAAATCATGTTAAATATCCATATTTTACTTAAAACATAACAATGTTCTTATTTGCTGTTACATAAAAGTTTGTCTTTAGTTTTTTAAAAAAGTTATCTATTCCATTATTGAAGCAAAAAGGACGATTGTTTTGATCTAAAGAAGTCAATGCTGTAACACTTAGGTTCAGCTGGAATAGGTTTTTGTATTTTAGGAGTTTTTTCCTTTTTTCCAATATCTCCATCCTGCATCAAAAAAATGGAGGGATGGGATATGGCATGTATGTTCATTTATTGTACATTTGTACATAATTAAGTGAACAAGGCTCAACAATTTTAACAAACCCTAGTAAATGTTCTCTTTGTTCAGGTTCCAGGAATGGCTGGGCTTGATTGAGGCAAAGTGAGTCAGAATAAAGGATTAGGGGCTCCTTGAGATCCAAGAAACACATAATGGGAGAGAATCATGGTGATAATAAGACAATTAAGATGTCAGGAAGTGGCTTGGGGAGGGCTTTGTAAGGAGGCTCAGGAGAACTTAATGAGTCACGGGAGCATATCTGGATGGCCTCAAAGGTTGGGGAGGGGGTGGAATGTGTCAAGGTAAAATTTTGTGCCATCAAAGAGGGGAAAGAGTAGTACTTCATACAGATGATGATTCTTTAAACCTTTCATGATCTTGCCTTGGCTAGGATTTATAGAGGTGGAACAAGCTTTATGTTGATGCCCTTGTGAATAAAGAATTCCAATGATCCCTAAATGTTGCAATGTATAATAAAATCCCAAAATGAGTTTTATGGTTGATGGATGCTATCACTGTCCCCCTGCTCAGTGAACTTATTGTTATTAAAAATTGGATTGTGATGATGTGTAATTTTTCACAATCAATCCGAGTAGTCTGGAATTTTCCTCTGAGAGTCACAGGCATTAGAAAGAACTTTCGATACCATGTATCTTGATGCTTTGGGTAAGAAAAACTTCTTTCAAAAAGTGGTGCCTGCTAAATAGGATTATAAGCAGTTTATTCTAAAGTGGGAAGTAAATGTTATATGACTATTAGTTCTGTTGGAAATGCATTAGTCACAAGAAAATGTTAAGATATTTCCATTGATAATATTCTTCTAGTAAAGTAGGTTATCTTTTAGCCTCTGTAATCAGAAGCAAAAAAATCATTAATAAAAATAGTAATTATTGGAGATCCTTTAAGTTTGTTAGAAGACACTGTAATTCAATCTTTGTGCTTTTATCTCTTTGTGTTCCTGAAGTTATATTTTGTGGGGCCCTAAAGTGAGGCTAGCCTGATTGAAATGACCCTTGCCCTAATAAAACACTGCTTTTGAACTGCTTCTCCCCTACTTATTAGCAGTTACCCTATCAAAAAATTAGCAACTCATGAAAGCAGGCACAAACAATTTTGTCAGCAAAAAATAAATGGAACCATTCTGTGCTTCTCATTAAACACCCACTGAGAAGCACATATCTAAAAATTATCTCAGTATTAAAACAACACTCAGGTATAACTCTTAAAAACATAGGGGAAGAGAGGATAATTGAAGCCATGGAGATAATACTGTCCCCTCTAATGAAATGAATGACTGGAATTTTAAAAGGTATAGGATATGAAATGGAAAGACAGGAACACACACAGCCCACGTTGGTGTTGATTTATACCTACAGGTCTGAGATTAAGGGATAAGACAAGGAGGAGATGAGCGGAAGACTTTGAGCCTGGATGGGGCAGAATTCTGACTCACTCTTAGAATCCGAGGGAAGGAACGTTGGAACAAAGGAGAGAGCCAATTGTTAATATATTCTGATTGTCTTTAAGGAATATACTTGAGTGCCAGATGCTTGTGCACAGAAACCGTTCATGACTTGTTGAACTATTAAATGCCATTTCCACTGTAATTTGGCAATCACATCTGACCTTTATCTCAATTTTAATGGATCCCATTTCCATCCCAAGTCAGTAAATCGAAAGTTCCTGTCCTTCAGTATTACTCATCATCTTGGCATATACAGGAGATCTGCACAGACCTGAGAAAATGCACCACACCCTGGAAAAATCCTTATTAATAAAGATCAGAGTGGCTCTAGGTGCATTGAACATCTGCAGCTGCTTATTCTTTTGTGCCCCACCCTCTGTGGTTTGCCATTTTTGCATCTTAGCTCTGACTTCTACCTTTATGTTCCATATCTGGCTAGTCCAGAACCTTTGGGGAAGAATGTAGTGAAAGAGCGTCTTGTTGGTCCCATTTTGGCCAAAACCTAAGTTTTAAACTGCTTCAATGCAGAATAGAGATGTATTTTCCTTCTGAGTGACAGAGGCAAGCTGTGGACATCTCAGTCTGGCAGACCCCATGAAGAAAAGAAGAGTTGGGTAACACAGGCCTGCGGGAGACTCAGAGTGAACTGAATTATTCCCTGCCTGAACGTGGTGAGCCACAGACACTGGGGAATTCATTCACTTCTGTTACCGCACTGAAGTGTTCAGATAGAGGCCAGCATCCCTTATACTCAGTTCAGACGCTTGGTTTCTTCACTGTTAGCAGCTTCACTTCAGATTCCCCTGCTTGAGCTCATAGAGATGATTAGAAAGAATCATATTAGTAAAGATGGGAGATAGGCAAATATTTAGCTTGTTGCCATCAGAGGTGATCATTCACTGACAACACATAAAGTTGACTTTGTCGAGGGCCTAAATAATTTTTAATGTCAGCACAACCTTCTCTTTTCATACTTAGAGCAGTCTTTTTAAAGATATGGCTAAGATTAATTTGTTCCTGCCTTCATGTACTGAGTAAAGCATTTGTTGAGCACCTGAGAACCAGGCAACACACAAAAACAGGCAGAGACAGAAATTAGCAAGATGCAATTTGAGCCCCAAAGATACCACCATGGAGTGAGGGGAAAGAATGAAAAAAACCAAGACAGGAGGGTGAGGAAGGACATTGAGCAGACCGAAGAGGGGATCAGGAAGTACTTCCAGAAGGGAGAAAAGGGTGTACTTCAAGTAAGCTGTTTGTTTCCAAAAAATTATTTTCTCACATTCCTGTAGGGCATCTGCTAAATTAAACATCATTTTTTTTACTTCCTGGGTTATGGCCATGTCTAGACACAAATCGTAGATGGCAAAGATCATAAATCTCAAATCTAAAGAAGGTTACATATTGTTGGAATTTTCTGTTCGTTTCCCCTCCCATTTTCTAGCTGCAAAATAGATTTTTTCCAAAAAAATTTGGTGTATTTTACATGGTCCTTGTTTTACTGATTGAATTTGTTTTTGAAAACAAGCTTTGTCTGGAAGAGTTTTATAGGTGTTTAACGGTCCAGAACCAAGGTATCAGGCTACTTGTTGGAATTTATAGCATATTTCTGCTAAAGGTTTTTTTGTTGCTTAAAGTTGTTCTACAATTGTAACAGGAATATATGCCTTTCGTAGAGAATTTAGAAATAATAGCTACAAGGAAGAAAAGAAAAATTTAGTGATAACTAACTACTGTTCTTGCATTCCACCAATCGTTGTATTTTGCAGCTTTCCTCGTGTTTTCATAACACACTTTACTTAGTCACCCTTCCATTTGGGGGCAAATATGTTTTCAAAATTTTGCTATCATAAATGATCTGAAATGCATAACTCTACAAAAATCTTTACCTAAGTTTATATTCTTAAGGATAAATTCCTAGCAGTGTAATTATTACTTATAAATATAAACTGTGTTAATTTCTTTCAGATTTTTGCTCAACGACTTTCCATAAAGCCATGAAATCATTTGTTTTGTAAACCTCTCACCCTCGCCTTTGCCTTCACGGGGTATTGTGACTCTTACTAGGAGAAACTAAGTATCTTCGTCCAGTAAATGGGGGAAGGGAATGGGAAGGAAAATATTATCTTGTTCAAATTTGTATTTCTTTTCTAGTGCAGTTGAATATTTACAATTTACATCAATCTGTTTATCTTTCTTCTGTAAATAATTCATTTTTCTCCTTTGCCCATTTTTCTATTGGATTTTTCTCATTGGTTTGTATAAGTTCTTCATGTATGAAGGATATAGAATTTTGTCATATTTGTTGTATATAGTTTTCCCCAGTTTCCTATTTATTTAGTTATTTTATATTTTTCTATTTCTTCTAGAGTTGCACTTTTCATTTTGGTCTTTAATATAGATGTGATTTATTTTTGTAAGATAAAAGTAAGATTTCTTGATTGCCTATCACATGCATAATTTTATTTTCAGTTAATTTACTATTTTGTAAATTACTATAGCATTAAAAAAATGATTTTATTCTGGAAGAATTGAAATTCTGTGAACAAACTTCCTCCAAGTTAAATATGTTGAGTACAGATTTAGTGAGTCACTTACCTCTCTGAGCTTCAGTTTTCTCATCTATTAAATTAGGACATTACAGATCTAAGATTTCTTCTCACTCTAAAATTCGTTTCTTAGCTAGAATACCCCCCTCCAAAAAAAATCCAGCAACATCCATATTTTAAGTATTCAACTCGTTTTGGCAAAATGTCACCATTCTATAATGGATAGCAATTGATTACTTAGGAAGCTTTGAGTAGCTCTTTTTTTCTTCTAATTGAATATGCCTATCAATGCCAAGAATCATTCTGTTCTTTTATGTTCTAAAAATACTCTAGTGGATAGAACTTCTAAAAATTTGCTCTTTGTGAAATGGTGTTGATACAGGACAGATGGCTGATGTAGCATATCCAGCTACAAGTGTCTCTGTTATCAGGGTATTAAAACCATATTTCAAGTCAAGTCATTAAATATTTGGAATTGTTTTTCTGAGTTCAGAATGTCCTGAGGAGGATCAAGATTTGGAATTCCCATGTCCTAACAAACTAAAAAATGCTAGATATTATTGCCTCGAACTCGTGGAAATACCAAGAAAGTGGCCTTGTTATTGTTATTAGCTAGGTTCATTAACTAACCACCACCCACAGCCTAGCTCCAAACCACTGTTTTTAAAAAATGCAGACTTTTCTCTTACATATCTATCTCTTGAGTGAAGAATTTACTCTTTGAGGGCAGTCACATGTTTTATTTGAACTTTTTTTTTTAATCCCCGGTATCTAGCACTAGGCTTTCAGTCAACTTGTTTATGGAACTGGAGCTAGTAGAGAAGGCAATTGTGAATGATTTGAAATGTTTTCTGAGTTCAAGCACCCAAATCAAATCTGTTAAAATCCAAACTTGTACCAGCTTTAGGATTCTAGTTCACTGGAGATTTAAAGTTTTAAAATAAAAGTGTTCTACAGTGGAGAATTAACCTGGAAATGGCAAGCAGGAGAGGCAGGGAGGTTCATTACCAATAGTCACTTTGTAACTGTAGACAAGCCTGTGGAAGAATCCATCCTTGGTAAAGCGTAGACACAAATGTTCAGACTTCAATGGGTCACAGTTTATGGAGCCAGGCTCTTACCTGGGCAGGTTTGTATGTGAGGATTTTGACCTTCTTTGGCACGGCAAGTGCACATTAATATTCAGGAAAAGAGAACCTTTTTTTTCCCGTCTACATTATCATTAAATTACTACTTCCATTTCTTTCAGCCCATCCTTCCCTTTCCTCCACACCTATCCGCCACCTCAGGAAAGAGGCAGGAGAGATCTATTACTGTGCAACCAAATTGATCGTTACCTTATTCTAACCTTCTCTTACCCTTTTTGCCTCCTGGTTTTTTGTGTGTTTGTTTACGTGCTTGCCTGCCTCAAATCGTTCTAGCAATATTTCATTGCATTTTAAATTCTCTTAACCTATTTTTAGTACCAACTTTCTGTTACTATTCAATGACTTACCTTTTGTGACTTCAATATGTCACAAAAAGTGACATATTGTCTTACCTTTTTCCCAGTCTTGTTTCAAACTGTGAGTTACTGCAGAGACTAAAGGCGTGCCTCCCTAAGAACACCAAGGAATGTACAAAACATGAAAAAACATGAGTGTTTACTTAAGATGCTTTGTGTCTCCTCAATCCCGTTCCATGTGATCTTACAGTTGCTACGGTAACTAGGAATTTTTCATTCCATAACTTGCATAAATTCTGAGGCTGCCCTTTTTGTTACTGCTTTGCCCTCTCTGAAGTTGCCACACACACACAGAAGTATATCTTCATGCACACACATGCAAATGTGCATTTACATACACACAAAGATTTGGAAAGAGTTACAGAGTTCCTCAGCTTGAAGCCTTTTCATTTTTTAAGCGTATTACTTTATGTTTTCTTTACTTCCTTTTTAAGTTTGAAGAATACTTCTGTTGGGTCTGTTTAGAGTTAAGAGTTCATTCTTTTCATATAGTTTGTTGATGAATTAGTCTTCACTTAATCAGGAAGTATTTTCAAACACAAGTGAGTTTCAGATCGCATAGGAGGAATTTGGGAGGAGAAGCCAAAGCTATAGAAACCAGTCAAGGCTAGCTATGGAGTGCTGCTCTGAAAATTCCTATTATCTTTTTGGTATTCGGATTTTAAAGGCTTCTATAAAACTGCTACTGTGAATTAGTCAAACCCCAGGTGACAAATATATCTGCAACTAGAATGCAGAAACTATATTCTAGTCATAATTTAGGCTAGGTTTTCATCTCATCTTTGGGCTGCTAGTGAAAAGTGTCAATATTGATATTTTCCCTTTAGAAAAACTTTGCATGTCTCTCTCTCTCTCCCTCCCTCTCTCACACACACAGGAAATGATTTGAGAACTCTTAAAAACCAGAAAGTATTTCTGGGTAACATTTATATTTGTCATTTCTGTAAAACCTCCTGGGAAGAAAGATTTCAGATTTATTTATTTGCCCTTTGGAAAAAATTCTCGGGTAAAATATATATTGTATTTTGAGGGCCATCAAGATATACCAATAGTAAGAGTGGGAAATAAGTGCTGTTCTCACACTTATTCATTGCAGTTTTGCAAATTCCACCATGACAGACTGTGTGGGGAACACCTTGTGCAGAGTCTGCATAGGTGCTGTGGATTGATAGAGCTTGCATGTTCCAAGAATTGACAGACATGAAGTTTTTCTCCAGTGATTCTTGTCCATTGATGATATTTTTCCTTGTTTCTTCTATGTGTTAGGAAATGCTTAAGGATCTAATTTAGATTTCTGAAGCCATCCTCATTTCCTCTGAAGTTCTTTCAGGTAGGCCTCTATTGGGTCACTTGTGCACACAATGCAGTGCTCTCAGTTGCCCTTTGACCTGAGCTCCTTGACTCCAGGGAAGCTGAACCACTGCTGAAGAGCCCTTGCCCACAGCACACAGGTGGTAGGTGGCTCAGCTACTACCAGGACAAGTGGATCTAACTCACCAGCCTCAGCAGAACAAAATAACCACCCTATCCAGAACGAACAGAGGAGCAGCAGAAAGCAGTGGAGCTCTGGCTGCCTCACCTCCAGTGACCACGGCTGGCATCACACCTTGTTTGTTGCTGCTTACGCTTTGTCCTGTTTATACTTCAGTCATGCTGACAATGAAGGGTGCTACTGTCTTGCAGATAATCAGGAACCCTACCCAAGACAAAGGGCTCAGAAGGCGTTAACTAACTCTTGACATTTTATTTTAAAAAACGTGAATGTCGAAGACAACTGAACTTTCTCATCTCCTTTCCCTTAGGTTTCATTCTCTAGAGGTGTGCGCTTGGCGAGTGAGACATTGAGTTGAAGGGTGAGGTGAAGGCCAGAGAGGAACAACCGGCACTCCCATGAAAATGGTCCCTTTCATCATCCCCCGTCCTCCTCTAGAGAAGGGCTCTGTAATTAACTCCTGTGATGCCCTCTGCCTCTCGAGGGTGCATATAGCACCATAGGGAGTGGTTTTCATTGCAAATGAAAAGATTTGGTGATATGTTATTTGTGTGTGTTTCTTTAAATTTGGATGATATTCATACAAACATATACATGAACAAAATTATTGCAAGGCCCTGATACAAATCCAATTTTGTAACACATTGGTGTTAGTATATTTGGATGGCATACAGTTGCAATATAGTTTGTGTGTTTGTGAACCCGTTTATCGAGGGCTTGCTCTGTGCCCAGCAATCAATTAGGTCTAAAAGGTAGGGATTATCTCATTTCACAGACGAGAAAACCGATGCTCAGAGAGATCAAACAACTGAGTTATAGACCATCCAGATATTAATAGTAAGTGGCAAGTCTAGGATTTGAACCCAGGTAGGTCTGTCTTCACTTTGGTGGATATCAGTTTAATTTGATTCAGGCTGTAAGTTTTTTGAAGGGCTGCCATCATCTGAGTTTAATTTTCATACTATTAAGAATTGGTTATTACCCATGAAATAGAGAGAAATGGACCATACCCCTGGCTTGAGGTTTGGTGGGAGGGATCTTGGTAAGGTGGGTGAATTGTTAAACAAATTAGATTTATCTAGTCATTGATGATTAAAGGGTAGGTAGTTGGGGTGGGACTATGCTAGGCCTTTTGCATATATTATCTTTTAGTGCCTAAAAGTCCCCTGAGGGGTATAATAGCATTATATTTCAGATGACACTTTGGGGTTTGGAGAGTATATTTTTCCCCCAGCAACACAGCTGTTGGATAGTTGCCAGGATTTGACTCTAGGTAAGGCAAACCCTGTAACCCCTGTCCTCTGTACAGTTTGAGGCCTTGTCTGTAGGTGTGAACCTGGCCTTTCTTGGAGGACAGGCCTCTCCCTGGGTGAGAAGTGGCTCCAGAGACCCCTAAGTCAGAATCAAGCTCCGTTTCTGCTGCGAGAGAGCTGTGCCCTCTGCCTAGATCTGGGTTGGCGCTTCGGTTCCTAGCCACAGTGGTCAAGACCTTGTCCTTTTGTTGTGCAGACTTCTAGCTTGAACTTACCTTTTCTACCCCAGCCTACTCTCTGGGCTTAGCTTCTCTGGGGCTGAACCTCTGCCTCTTGGCTTTCACTGACCTCTCTGTCCTTGATTTTGGGCCATGCTGATTTGTAGCATCTGTCCATTCATCCATCATTCACCAGGCCATTTGTTCATTCAGCAGGCACTGGTTCTCGATGGTGGGATGAGACAGAAAACTAAATCAAACTAGCCCCTGTTCTCGGCAGCTAACATCAGAGTGAAAATGGCCCTGCCCTTTCTCTTCCCTCTTCTACCCTCCGCCCCACTCCCAAATCTGGTCATCAACCAAGAGCTTTGATATTGGAACTAAAGGACTGCTGGGAAAGATTTACTAAAATTTAAGCTTTTGTGATAAAACATTAACACCTGTGTGATTGAATAACTAAGATCAGATGGGAATTGTGGAGTGCAAAGCAAGCTGTGGGGGCTAAATTGCAGTAAACAGATGTAGGTACTAGGCAAGGAGTGTTAAGACAATAAACCATGTAGGAGTTGGATTAAGTTAAGTAGGGAAATGCTAATATGCCCTACTCCAAATTGTTTAGATTTTTTTACTTTTCCTGACAACAGGAAGATGGACTGCAGGACCCACAGGATGTAGTCTAAATTAACAAGAAATTAACACAAGCTTCTCTGAAAACTGTGAAATGTGAAGTGTGCTGGGCTGTCTCCATTCCTACCCCCTTCTCCGTTCTCACCTCTGCCCTGTGCTGGTGGGCAGTGATTCCTGACCAGTATGGACCACATCACCCGGTATCTCTTGCCCTCCTGTTCTGAATGGGATGCAACCAGTGAGAGGCTGGACGGAGATCAGAGGGCGGAAGGAGAGAGAGGTCAGGGTGTTTCTGCCCAGCTCTGTGCAGCTTCCTCCTGCAGTTCTGGCAGGGACTGCAGCTCCGCCTTAGTAGCCTCTCATTTATGCCTCCAGCTCCCAAAGGGATCCAGTACTCACACGTACCTCCCCTTGCCCCTTCCAGCCCAGGGGTGGTTAAGATCTCCCTCTTTGCTGGTCTCTGGTTATGTCACCATTTTTGTTTAGTTTCATGCAACCTACCTACACATGTGTAAATAGTCCCTTCATTAAACACTTTCAAAACCCTAGCTGAGTGTGTATCCCTTTTCTGCCAGTATCCAGAATGATCCCTCGTGCTAATACAGCATATTGAAATAACTTGTGATGAAAAGGCATTGACTTTATATTTCAAGATATTGCTGTCCATCCCCATCTTTTCTGCTCTGTTGTGCAATAGGTTTCCTAGCTGAAGTTGGCCTTGAGATCAAATCCCTAGGCTTGCTCTAGTTGTAGAGTTCTTAGACAACTTGTTTTATATGATGATAATTCTTAGAGGCAATAAGATTTAATACATACAGTTCTTCTCTAGCAGCCAGATTTCTGTCTAGTCATGTGTACTGGTTTCTGTGGGAGTTTGGGCAAGTTCCATAATAAATTTGTGTTTGTTGTCACACCTGTCAAAGTTGGACTTTACCTAGATTTTGTAAATTTGGGATGATGAATCCTATCTAGGCTTTCATTTGAGTTATTAATCTTTGTTAGTGTTGGATAAAAAAAGAACTAATTATCATTATTTAAATCCTTTCCTTCTGCCAGAGTAGCCTGTACAAAGATGTATTTGTTAGGCCAGCGCCTTTGCGGTTGGGTGAATCTAAATGGCTCACCTTGACACACATCTGCTTACTTAATCTTTCTCTTAATCAGTTCTATCTTGCCAGCAATATTCTTTTGACCTTTTTTTTTTTCTTAAAAGATCTGTTTACTCTTTTTCCATGAGAGAAAACCATGAGATACAATGTCAGCAAATTCTGTGAAGGTTGTTCTCCAACAAAATTCTTTTTGGCTAGAGGAATTTTTTTTTTCAGATAAGTATTCCAATTCTGCTGTACCCACATTTATAGTACAAGAATAGATGTGGGCATTGGTGGTTTGGTCTGCTAAGCTATGTGTGAATTTCCATAGTACAAGATGGGAAAAGATACCTAACTGCTAAATCATGTGCCTTCTTCCTTTTCAGGAGAGCCAACACTTAGGGCTTCTATGAAAATAGTAGAATCAGGACAGATGAATTTTATAGAATCTCAGTGTTGGAATGCATGCAGAGCCTCGCCCCTACCTCAATCAAGAATCATCTCTACTTGTTCTATGATATTTTTTTTTAATTTCAGAATATTATGGGGGTACAAACATTTTGGTTACATGAATTACCTTTGTACAGTTTGAGTCAAAGTTAGTGTGCCTTGTACCCGTTAGGTGTGAATTTACCCATCCCCACCTCCTCCCTTCCACCCACTTGATTTCCATTGAATTTACTGCCATATGTACACATGAGTGTTGATCATTTAGTTCCAATTTAGTATTGAGTACATGTGGTGTTTGTTTTTCCATTCTTGAGATACTTCACTTAGGAGGATGGTCTCCAGTTCCATCCAGGTTGTTACAAAAGGTATTAGTTCACCATTTTTTTTTTATGGCTGAGCAGTACTCCATGGTACACATATAACACATTTTATTAATCCACTCATGTATCGATGGGCACTTGGGTTGTTTCCACATCTTAATGATTGTGAATTGTGTTGTTATAAACATTTGAGTGCAAGTGTCTTTTTTATGAAATGTCTTTTTTTCCTTTGGGTAAATAACCAGCACATACCCAGGATCAAATGGTATGTATACTGTTTGTTCTTTGAGGTATCTCCATACTACTTTCCATAGAGGTTGAACTAGTTTGCAGTCCCACAAACTGTGTGTAAGTGTTCCTTTCTCTCTGCATCCATGCCAGCATACTTGTTCTATAATATTGTTGACAGACTCTGCTGCAGCTTGAGAGAGCTGGTTCTGTCTTGTTAGTGCTTCCTTAACTTGAGCCACAGTCACCCTCCTTTATCTCACCACCTACTAGTGGAAAGTCATCTTTCTAGAACATCATGATAATTCCAGGGCTACCTCTCCCACAAGGCAGTGTAGCTCAGAGAGTAGAAATAACCTACTACTGTCATCCTCCTGAACACTTCTTTCTTAGACATTCTGTCTACCTGGGCTGTACCCCTTGTGGCTCCTTAGTGCAGATTCCTGTGTACCACGCTCAGCAAACCCCCGTGTCCACAGGCTCATCTCTGTCCAGTTCTTTTTGTTTGTTTGTTTTTTTCCATTTTAAGGTAAAATCCACATTACATAAAATGAGCCATTTTAAAGTGTACAATTCAGTTTCTGCCCAGTTCTTGAGCCCATGAGACTCAAGGCAGCTTATGCACTGGGAGCCCTACCTCTACCAGTACCCCCGAGTTGTATGGGCATAGGTACATAGGCGCCCAAAACCCTGACTTCCTCTAAGTCTAACCCCTGCCGTCTTTAACTCTGTTTCTGTCTTGGACCTTGTCTCAGTTCTGGTCAGTGCTTCATTTTCCCCTTGAGTTCTGCCTGATCTGAGCTGGTTGAGCTATGGCCTGAACACCATGCTTGGCCCTGTCAACCCTCCTCTTCTCTTGGAATGCAATTCCTTGGAAGTTTTGAGCCTCACCGTGGCCCAGATAGCCCTGTCGCCTGGCACATCAGCAGACTGCCCTGCCCTGGCTATCAGCAGCGGGGTGAATCAAGTCCCCTGTGATAGTTGCAATCTATAATACAGAGCATGGGCCATCTTAGGGGACATCTGTGGTTCCAGGTAAAGGCACTGGATTTGAGCCTGTCTGGATTCAGTCTCAGCTTCACCGTATCTCTGCTCCGTGATCTTTCTTGGTCAAGTTATTTCATCTCTCTGGGCTTCAGTCTTTGTCTGTAAAATGGGAATTTTCATAGTATTTACCTCATAGGATCATTGTAATGATTAGGTAAAGTAATGGATGTTTGGCTCTTGGCTTTGCCTGCTGTGCAGTAAACCCTCGGTAAGTGTTAGTTTTTGTGGGAGGTTTCTCTGTCTGGTTCTTCCCAGGTGCCCACTCCTGGGGGTCTGGTTGCTGTATATAATAGTGCTGTCTCATAGTTCTTGAGTTGTGGTCACCTCTACCACTATGGAATAAAATTATATTAGCTATCAATGGTCCAGTAACTGATAATTGCCTGATGTTTTACACTTCACAAAATACTTACCATATGGTATCTTAAATAGTGGCCAAGGCCCAGTGCTGTCTTCCAGTGGTTGTAACATGAACCACCCTCCCACTTTCTAATCCTGGATTAGAGCAGGCCATTCTGATCTGATAGGTAGCCCCTTGCTTATCTTTGTCACTGCCCGACTTGACACTCATGCCAGCTATTCCCTCAGTATAGCCCTGTCTGTTGGAGTGCCTCATCTGCACCTGCGGTCAGGCCAGTGCCATCCCCCACCAGCAGAGGCTGATGGCACCTCCTTAGGAAGGGCTCCTCTCGGCACAATGTTCCCTCTCTCAGCACCTGCAGAATTCACCACGGGAAAAGTGTTCTTTGAGATTTAAGGTGTTGTTCTCTAAACCTCCACTTTAAAATGCACATTTTCCCATTCATCCTTTTGTTCATAAACTTATTCATTTTGTAAATGTTCATTGAGAATCTATGAAGTGTCAAGACTTGGCTAATTTTTGGGAATTCGAAGTGGAAGAAGATATCGTGCTTGCCCATAAATGAACTTATAGTTTAAGGGGAGACAGAAAAGAGCATCAGTAAGTGTTCCTCGGAGTGCTTAGAAGGATGCAGGTGGGGCTGTGAGTTCACACAGAAGGACCAACCTTGTCAGACTGGAGGCCAGGGGGGCTTCCTGGAGGTGACTGTGATTCTTGAAGTCTACTTTGTGGGATGAATAAGAGTTAGGCCAAGAAGGTTGTGAGATGAAAAGCAGTATAACAAGCTAATGGCTATAAATACCATCCTGTAAGTTAGCATCTTTGGTTACTGTGTTCACAAACTGGAGGGCAAACAGTATTGGAGCGTGTGCTACTTGTGTGACTTCTTGAATGCCATGGTGTCAAGCTAGGCGATTCTCAGTGTTTGCCGTCTGAAAGGTTCTCTGGTGCTGCCTGCTTCAGACAGGTTTGATTTTGGAGCAATGGGCCTTTTCCAGCTGACTCCTTTCCTTCATAATGAAATGTCCAGGACGTAGTCTTCCCTTCTCTCTTCCCTTCCTCCTCTGTCACTCACACTTTAACACTTCTTTCCCCCCTCCTGACCTAAAGTGATCTCGCCATCACTCTTTCTTAGACTTACCATCTGTGTAAATTTCACAGTGTCAGGCAGGCTTTTTCCATGGATCTCGATTTCCAGGGTACAGTGCTCTCCTGGGTCTCCTGGCTTGTCTCAGTTTTGTTCTTTGTAGTCTTTCTCTAAGCAGTGACTCTGGTCACTCCCCTCTTTATCTCTTCGCCTTACTCTCTGCTTTTAGGTCCTTGAATCCCCCATATTCATAGTTCCCCCTCTTTCCTGCTTCCCCTTAACAATGTCATTCACTGCCACAACTTAAATAATTCACACATTTGTCTCATCCTTGACCTTTGTCCAAGGCCTAATCCTTTGTGACGCCTGCTCAACACCTACAGCATGATGTCTTATCCACGCTAAAACATCAGTGGTCTGAAAGCAGATGCGTTGTCCATTGTCCGTCTCACCAGAACGTATCCTCCATACATTATTTTCCCATTTAAAGGCATTCCCATCCTCTCAGTCGCCCATTGTTATCTTTGACCGTCAAATCCCATGGACGCTACTTTTGCATTGTCTCTTGCATTTGGCCACATCTTAGGGTGCCCATCTAGCTATCTATGCTTACCTTGTCGTGGAGCCTATTAACTTGTCAGTTAAGAACAGGGTACTTGTCTTGCTCATCTTCACTTGCCACTTGGTGTCTAGCACAGTGCCTTGCCCAGAGGAGGCCTTCACTACTTGTTCAATGAATGACTGTCAATTAAGTGTTTTAATATGAACTATTTGTCATTGAACATATTTTCCATCACTTGTTCTCTTAATACTTTTGTTCTTAACCAAGCAAGCACTAGAATAAAATTTCATACACAGAACCTCAACTATGGCATTTCTGCTCTTTTTCAGGAAGAGAAATTAGTTGAGGGTGCATGGGTCGGGAAGCATTAATTTAACTTTCCTTCTTAAAAGCCAGATATACATAGGATTATGATGTTTTCATGGCAGTTTTAGATTACTTACATCTCCCTTTATACATTGATTTTTCTGCTATTTCTCTTCTTTATTTTTAACAGGTTTTCAACATGGAAACTATCACAGTGGCATAAGATGCTATTGATAGTACATCAATGTGATTCAGCTATTCCCCTGCCCAGCAGAGTGTGGCTGCTGTGTGCACAGCCATGTAATACATATTAGTTACACAGGCATTAGAGAAGCCCTTCCCATCCATATGTATGTGCCTGGCCTGTGGAAGTTAATAATGCCATATATCACATGCACATAGAATGTAAAATGTACTTTAGAATGACAGCGGGCTCATATAAAATGAGTATTGGCACATGATTAAAGGAAACTAGGGAAAGATTTTTGTCCTTTCAAATAACAGATTTATTTGTCTGTTTCTGTGTGTCTCAGCATCCCAGACTCTCATTCTGCCTTTTTTCTTTTTATGAGGGGGGTCAATATATGCCCCTCTCTCCAGCCATCTTATTTCACTTCAGCCACATGGATAACAAAAGAACCCCTTTGGAGAAATGACAGATAGCAATTACACATTGGTATTCATGTTACGGGAGTCACACCGCCGTCCTCGGGGAGTTTAACAATGAATATCCAGCATTAATTGCCGCAGTAACTCTGAGTCTGACCTTGCTGAAATGTAATACATCAGTTTTACATAGTAAAATTATTTGGCACTAAAAGATTAAAAAAGAATGATCATAAAATTATATTGCTGTTTAGACTGACCAGTATTTTTTGTTTTTAAGAAAATCTTGAAGGACTTAAATGACTAGGTTGCTATATTTTCTTAGGATTTTGCACCAGGAGGTAAAAATCACAATTTTATCGTTGATTTGGTTGGCAATTATGGCAAGATTAGTGCCTTCCTATTCTTATAAAAGGTGAATAAAATACATTAACATCCCTGATTGGCCTATGGAACCAATTAATAAGGCACAATGGACATGGTACTTTTTATCTATTGGGGGCGGGGGTATCCTTCTCTTTTATGTTTGTTCCTAATTAGAGGTAGGATTTTCTGTCAGCATGTTTCCCTTTTTAAAGAGGTGACAGTCATTTTTGAGATTTAACTTTTCTTTAATCTTTTGCTCACATCATCAGAAACAGAGAAAGCTCGATTTTCTTACGTGCATCTTACAGTTCTTTTTTCCCGGGCTACCTTACACTTACTGGGTGTTGCACACTGGGAAAATTTCACACTAAACACTCTGGAAGTGTTCATCACTCAGAGTCGGAGCCACACTGCTGGGTCAGCAGCAAGCCATCCTCTGTGACAGAGCCGCGTCAGCGGGCCACCCTCGCTCTGGGCTGTGGAAGCTGTGTGTGCAGAAATGAATGATGGTTCAGCCGTCTCTCCTTTCTACAGAGGGACTGAGGTGAAGAAAGTCAGTGCACTCACCCATGACATCCGAATTTCAGCCTAGATGAGATTCTAACTAGAGAGCCATTTTTGCTTGTATTCTGACAAAACAAGTACATGATAAATTTGAAGGCCATCTCAAATCTGAAAAAAGAAAATTGAACCAAATGATCAAATGGGGAGTTTTTTAACTCACCTTTTAAAGCAAGGCTGTGAAGTAAATGAATATGATATGTAACAACTACAACTACTGAATAAGGCTTTCTCATTGTTTTAATGCTTAAATAATGTAGGTTTTATATGATTTTCCCGTTTTAATAAAGTGTTTAATAGACATTAACCAGGTAAAAGAGAATATAGCACACATTCAATTAGTATTTTATGCTGTTTGAAACTTTGAACTTTGTAGTCTCTAATTCAAATTGTTTAGGTAGTTTTAAGAATAAACTCTGGAATCCCACCTCTACTTTTTTTTTTTCTATTTCCTCTAAAGTATTTATGTCTCTCTGATGCTTTATGTTTCAATAAAACTTGAGCCTGGATACTCTTCTATTAGAAGGTGATTTTTGACCAGACTCTTAATTTATTTTGAATCTTTAAAGAAATGATGCCATAAAGCAACTCTAGAAAATGCGCTTTAGTTAGCTCCTTTTTTTTTCCCCCCTTTTTAATTCTCTCTCTCTTTTTCTTTCTCTCATCCCTCACTCCCATCCACAATTAAAGCAGGATGATGAAGTGACGACTGTTCAAGTGAAAGAGCAGGACCGGAGCGTCCTGGTGCTGAAGAAAGTGCAGTGCTGTGGCCCAGCCCCCACAGCTGGGAGCCCGGAGAGCCATTGCAGGTGAGAGTTTCCCTGCAGCCACCGAGGCACGCTCGTTTCCTTCTCCCTGCCTGCCTTCCCTTCTCACTCGCTCTCTGCCTCCTCTACCCTCCCTCCCTCTCTTTTCTCTCCGCCTCTCCAGCGTTCTAGCTGACTGCAGAGCTCTTAGCAGCCAGATGGACTCAGTTCCTAGTGGAAGGACAGGGATGGCAAGATCTTTTAGCATTTAAGGGGATGCCTTTGTTAGTAACCGTTCACAATGGGCAGCTCCCGGCTGAGGGTCTTTGACCCTCATTTAGAGAGGAAAGATTCCGCGGCACTCTCGGACCGAGAGCTGCCCTTGCCTACCTTTGATGTGCCTTATTTCAAATACATCGATGAGGAGGATGAGGATGATGAGTGGAGCAGCCGCTCGCAGTCCTCCACGGAGGATGACTCAGTGGACTCTCTGCTCTCTGACAGATACGTGGTAGTGTCTGGGACCCCGGAGAAGATTTTGGAGCACCTTCTGAATGACTTGCACCTGGAGGAAGTCCAGGACAAAGAAACAGGTAAGGCACGGAGTGTCTCTCCTGATTCCAGACTCACAGCTGCTGATGCCCTTGTCAGTATCCTCAGGGGCAAGGCTCCCACTGTTAGCTGAAACCAGGGTGGGGTGAAACAGCATATGCTTTGTGTGCCTTGTCCTTTGCCTTGTGCCATTTTGTTTGAATCCAGTAAATGGACACATGTAGTTCCCAAGCAGCTGCCTGGGAAGTAGCTGTACAAAGAAAATGATGTGAAGGCAGATGTTCTTGATTCCTTGGCAATTTTTACCAAATCTTACCTAAAGGCAATTGGCAAGAGGCCAACATTCACTAGCCCGTGTTCAATGGAAAGAAATACAAGTGGAGGAGGGTCGGCAGGCATTCACCTGGCGTGTGGGAAGTGCTGAGCTGGGGGAAGAAACCTCCCTGCCCAAATGTCAACAATTAATGCAACTACTCAGCAGCTACACCTTTAGCAGCAACTTCTGCCTTTTTCCAAGTGGTTTACAAACTGCCCACTCAGAGCAAGCCCTGGGGTGCAGAATGGGATGCTCATAGCTTTTTAGACCATAAATTGTAATTCACTGATGCCTTATTGATCATATTTCTTGTCCTTTTAATTTAATCTGGGAGCAAAATACCCATTTAGCTTTTTCATCCATGCACTTTTGGAAACACTACTATTCCATTTACAAAGTGACTTATCTATAACTTCCTTTATCACAGAAGGGAGAGCACTTGCTTCTTTTAACCAGAATTTGTAATTTGTTCCAGCCTGAAGTAGTTATTCCAATGAACAGGCCTCTGGCTGTAGCCTGAATTTTGCAACTTGATCCCTTGACTAATGTGTACTTTTTGCTGCTGCCATAGCACCTGTGATACCCACAGTTTCCTTAGGTTCTTACCATGCAGAAGGGATTGGGAAATGCCAGCTTCAGTGGGAACAAGAGTTTCCTTGCGTCCCAGGAGTTTTGACTGAACATAAGTGATGTCTGGGTCTATAGTGTGCATTATAAAGGACGATAAGAGAAACAAGGATGTATGAAATATGCAAATGTGTAAAAAAAAGGTAGCAAAATGACCTAATCACGTATCTTGTGGTAGTGTTAATGTTTGATCTTAAAATTTAAATAGATACCTTAGTTTGCACATTTTTGAAGGAAAAAATCAATAGTTGTCATTTATACACACAAAAAAATAAGCTAAAAGAAAAGTGTATGCTTGTGGCATTTGCTGGGTTGATTTCGTATGTCTATGGATTAATATTTTGTGCATTTGAGCACTGCTCCCATGTTCTGCTTCATCAAAGATAATTGTCAGGGAAGTGGCATAATTTTCCATGTACTGATTACCAGACTGCTTTACACAGTTGGTTTGGACTAGAATACAGGCAAGTTGTCTGCCATGGAAAGGACACTTTAAATGTGGTAGAGGTTTGGAAGTTGAATGCTTGCCTTTTCTTCATAATGCCCCAATTCTATAAATGCAAGAGTTTGTGTCTAGGTCACATTAATAAGCATAGAAATTATTAAAGCCTAACTAGGCCTAGCTTGATTTCTTTTTTCTTTCTTTCTAATTGTCATTAGTTTGTGTTCTCTTTCCTTCTGAGAAAAATGGGCCAGGTACTCACTAACAAGTTCCCACTACTTAACATGGGGAATGATAAATCACTCTTATTACTGTTACTAATGCCAGAAGTTGCTTCCTGTTGGGAAAGAGTGATGTGCATGGTGTCTAGTGACTTATTCCTACTTTCTTCTCAATCATACCAATCCTGGGATAAAATATGTGACTTCAGCCATGTGCACACAAAGCAAAGAGGACCAGGACTCAGTCGCTTTACTCTGGTAGCACCAAACTAAGCAGGGCAGAAGGGGTGCAGCCTCACCTGATTTCTGCTCATTTTCTTAGAGTCTGCAGGGAGGACACACATGAAACTTCAGTTTTGCAGAGACATTTGAGGGAAAAAAATGGTAACAACTTTTCTTCCTTTCAAAAGAGAATTTCATGAAAATGAAAAAGTCAATTTTGGAGAAAGTGATGTGTATATAAAAGATGCCTAAGTAGAAGTCACATGTAGCTCTTTAAAACTTCAAGTACAGCACTTGGAGAAAACAGTAGAAAAGGCACCATGTGGTTTTTGTTGATAAAATTAAAAGAAATATAATAAATATAAAATGAAATAAATTTTGTGTGTGGATTGAGGAAAAGTGGTTATTAATTGTTTGAATACTAAATGAATCAGATATTTAAAGTAGTGAGGCCCTTTGTCAGTGACAGAGGTGAATTCTAGTTCTTTATCTTGGTCAGGTTGGCAACCCTCATTATCAAAGGCCTGTGTGCGCAGGAGCCTAGTAGAGTTGCATAAACCATATGGAGGACAGATGGGGGAAAATGAGACGGGGCTGCAATAAAAGTATACAGCAGCATTTTATGTTCTTGAGCACCCCTTTTAGGGAGGTGGAGCCATCTGGGGCTGGGTGGAGCCATATGGTGGCCCTGAACATGGCCCTGATAGCAATGAGGAGGAAAGGGTACAGGGGAGGAAATAAATGTTCCTGGAGGCTGGGATGAGCCTGTTCTGGATTCTTACATTCTGGACCCCCCAGAGGCTGGGGAAGGTAACTGAGCCAGAGATGTGAGTAATTCCCCATCTCTTTCCCTCAGAAGTCACTTAGTTGTGAAAATGTAGGTGCGCAGGTCCCAACAGAGGAGGCTGTGAATGCTCACATAGGACAAGTTGAAGTGGTTATTGATTGACATTAACATGCAAGTGGGAAGAGTTTACTGAATTGCAGGGAACAGGGAGGCGAATGCCAGGGCGATTGAGAGAAGGCATTGCTGTTGCTACCGGACTCAAGAAAGAGTAGAAAACAACTAAACAATTCATACAGTAGTCTATCACCAGATCAAGCTAAGTTTTAAAAGCAAAAATAATTTTAGACATGCTACTAATGATTTTCCTGAATGACTTGATCAATACACACCTGCCATACTTATTTTCATAATCCTCTAAATGCATACGTTTCCTCCCTGGTAGTACCAGGTATAAGAAGTCATCCAGTGATATCTATGGAATGAAGGAATGAACTAATGAATGAATGAATGAATTTATTAAACTCTTAAATGGAAGATGAATGGGATATGCTAACAGGGAACAAGTAAACCAACTAAGCATTTATTTGGGTCTTCCATTGCAGCCAGATTCTAAATGTTCAATAATCTGTGACAGTCTCTCTTTTGTCTACTACATTAGAAATATAACACTCTCAAATAGTAAGCCACAATGAAATTTGTTGTAATCTAAATTTTTCAACGTTTCTTCTTTTGTCGCATAGTTCTTCATTGTTTAAAAGAAAAACTAAGAGTCTGGTAACTGGATATTTATTTGTGAACATGGAAAGTGATTGAAGCTGTTTTCAAAGATTTCCTTTTTTTTTTTTTTCTTCCAAGGTTCAGGTTCTGACTTGAAACATTTTGAAATGTTAGAGGAAAATCAAGCAGTTTCTGCAGCTCTGTCTTTCATCTTTCATCCTCCCAGAAATAGGGCAGACATCACTGGGCATGAGACTTACATGAGAGAATTACAAAGAAGGCAAGAAGGGAAAAAGCAAGGAGTTGTGAATAGAGGAGTTGGAGAGATGGGGGAACAGGTTTGGACCCAGCCACTCCCGCTCTGTTGTGGTCACAGTGGTTACTGCACCTACTTAACCCCTTCCCCTCCCTGGAGAGGATACAGTATGTTTTGCTTACAGATGCTTCTGAAGGAAATAATGATTTCTGTTTCAAAGCAGGGGGGAAAATGTGGATTATGTAGAGAAAAACCTTATTGATTTTTCTTTCTGAATCCGTGTTGTGATGAGTCTACCTTGAGGAAAACACAAGAGGAAATAATGTTATTTCCCATTTCTTAATTCCCATTTGTTTATTCTTTATTCATCTTTTGAAGAAAATGCACTTATGATTACAGATTTCCAAGAAAATAAAGCAAATAGAATAGGATAGTAGGAATAGGTAAAGCCTACCAGCTGATTCTCCTTAGACCTGACCTGATTTCTTTAAGGTATGGCTGCTTTTTCTTTTTTTTTTTTTCTTTTTAACTTCATGAGGTTATCATTCAGTATAGTTCATTAATGTGGCTCGGTGTGGAAATGTCTATGCAGCCTGCCTTGATCATGTTGGGATGCCTCAGTGTTGGTGGTTTGCTTTAAGCAGCACATAGTAGATTGAACATGATTGAGGAAGTGAGTCATTCCTGTTCTAAAGAGGCAACAACCTCTGTGAAAGTGTCAGTTTTATATTATAGGAGCGTCTCACTCATTTGATAGAGTCCAAAAGTTCTTGATGGTCAGCCTAGTGACTTTTTCCAAGCATTGCACTAACAATGCTTGAGTAAAGCTAGGACAGGCACCTCATTTTCTTTTAATGCTTTTATCTTCTCCCCTGCCCGCACCAAGCTCCTAATAAGCCCTTGATACATAATTTTTGTGGAGGAAAATAAATAATGCTCTTGTTCTGATTGTTGGAAAGATAGAAGACAATTCAGATGAACTCCTTCCTTGCTTACCTTGCCTTTTAGGATATCTGAAATGATGCTGGGTGCCTCTGTTCCAGGCTTTTTCTCCCAGGTCACTAGACCATAAAAACCCTGTAATAACATCACTTTCGCAGGACTAAAACTTTTTGAGGGTGAGTAGAGAAAGTTTTAGATGGTGGTAAGTCTTTCTATGGTTTTGTAAAATTCGTACGCACAGGCAATCGTCTTGTGTTTACGTCTTTTCTTTTTTATTTCTGTAATGCCATGTAACAAATAGCCAGGGTAGCTTATCTGCAGCTCCACATTAGGAGAACCTGGGGCACTTTTAAAACATATCAGTGCCCAGAGATTCTGATTCGGGTGGCCTGAGTTGGGGCTTAGATCTAATGGGCTTTAAAATCTCCCCGGGTGACGCTAATACGTAGCAAGGTTTGAAAGCCGCTGAAATAGAACATGGACTGTGTCTCGTGCCCATTTTTTACGACCTGTTCCAGGTTTCTAATGGTTGTAAATACACATTTGCCTCTAAGAGTTAGGGGAATCATTCCTCCTTCCTCCTCCCCCTTTCTCTGACCCCTCTCCAGTGCTGTATGTCCAGCCTCAAGTCCAGTGGTCCCTGCCCTGGAGCCTCTGCAGCCTGAGAAGTTCATAATTGACAAACCTGCACTGCTGGTCCATCCACTAAAGTGGTTTTTTTTAAAAAAGGATACAATCAGAGGGAACAGAGGAACTGGACACACACATGTTTGGTTTCTCCACTCTTGGAATGAAGAGGTGAAGATATAGTGAACAAAACCCAATTGGCTTTTTGTAAGGGTTCTGTCACACTGCAGAAATCCCCGGGTGGTCCTTAGGTCTCCCAGCCAAGAATGCTTACTTCTGTAAATAATAGATTTTAAGGAAGGAGAAACTGCACATTGCAGAGTAGAAAGGGTACTAAAATGAGGTTCTAAAGCCCTGAGTCCCGGATCTGGACTCCATTAGTAAACCAGCCTGAGACTTTGAGCAAGTCATAAATGAGAGGATCTCTGAAGTGCCTTTTGTCACTAAAACTCTTTGATTCAAAGGGATCTATATCTTCTTTCCTTTCAAAATATGTCACAGAACCATGGGATTCTAGATCAGAGGGAGAGCTGAGAATTCGCGTAGGTGACCTCCAGAATCTTGTAGTCATTTTATGCTGGAAGCACCAACACATAGCCATTGCACAGGGCTTAGGAAATTTGGTCTAACTTTGTGTTTCTTTATATGACTGCAACATTTCTTCAGCCTCACAGAGCTGTTAATGTTGATGGGATATTAAGTTTGGGACCCAAGGCTCAGTGACCATACCTGGAGGTGATTTAAGTGTGTTTTTATATAACCTTGTCCAGTGGGGAACTTTTTAAGTTGCTTTGAGAAATTATGCTGTAACATTTCCAAAGAATAGTTTTGATATATTACCTACTAGTAAATTCCAGTTGTAGAGTTTTATTACCAAGCCATTTTGGGATATTCAGAAACAGTATTATAGGAAAAGAACAGCAGTTTTCCCCCAGTGATGAAATATACTACATCATATCTCTTATACTAGCCATTTCCCTGTAATTCCTCAACTTTTAACTTTACACACTGCTTCTGTAAAAAATATAACAGTTCAGAACCTAATAAAATAGACTTAATTGAAATAAAATAAATAACATAAAAGAATAAGTATGTATAGGTATCCCCGGGTGGCAAATAGCTACTATTAGAAGCTATAGAATGTGTATCCTTGGAAATGTTTGATAAGGATATCAGCCTTTTTCCATCTTAAACTGTGAAAATAGCTCTCTAAGACAAGTAACTGGACTAGACTGCCACTTGAGGACTTTTTCAGCTTTATGAAACTGTCACTTTTAAATCTTAGGTTAATTTTGTTTGCATACATACTAATAAAAAAAAATCAGCGAAAGACTAAATTCATTAGCACAAACTCTAGCTTCCCTGGGTGTGTCTCAGATGCAGATGAAGAACACTGCTGTTCAGTAAGGCCTCGTTTTTTTTTTTTTTCCAGATACAGCAAAGACTTGAAACTGCTATCCACAGTGACAGTAAAAATCCCCAAAATGGTGTCGGGAGAGAACCTAGGAGTAAAAGTGCTCAGATTAGAATATGTTTTCTGCTCTGCTCTTCAATGTTTGTGCTGTGGTTTTTGTTTTGGTTTGGATTTTGGCAGTTCTTGAGCTTCTTTCCTAATTACTGATATGGAGAATGTAATGTACCATATTTGCTGACCATAATTGAAGCACTGGAAGACTTCATAAATGAATGTTGACAAAGTGATGTGATAATTAGGATTGTGTAGAAATTTTCTTCTCAGTTGCCTCATTTTTATTATAAAAGCAGAGACTTTAGACCTCGTGACATTTGAGGCCCCTTCCAGATCTGAGAGCCAGGGTTCAAAGGTTACTCAAGACACCAATTTATTTATCCAAACCTTGTCCCATTAGATGGATCTCTGTGCAGGATCTCTGTCCATTTAATGGACTTAGAAGCTGAGGTTGAAGTTAATCAAATTGCTTCAGTGACTGAGTGAACATTTGAATCGGGAAATGAGCCCAGATATATTCCGAGTTTTATCCCAAAGATCCTTTTTGTTAGAGACTGGAATCATAGATGAAAGGCATAATTGAAGTGAAAGTCTACCATTCAACCAACTCAAGCTATAAACCCCAGATCAGGTGCTTCAGTACCCACTTAGGAGAGATCTAATCTCCAGCACAAAGACCTGCTGCTTGGCTTCCAGCTGTGAGCACGCTGTCCGCTGGGTGAGGCTAACTGCTTCAAAAAGGTTAAAAAAGAGGAAGAGAGAGACAGGTCCTAGTTTTAGTTGACACTGTATCAGACTACTCAAATGAGAAGTGATTAAAAATCATATTTTGTCCATGGATTTTATTTGAGGTGTTCGTCTTCTGGGTTAATCTATTCACACCACCTTTGAACATGCAATATTATGTATGATAACAAGGGAATTGATGCTTTTACACTGCCAGTAGATTGTGGGTTAATTAATACCCTTGTTGTTAATGAAGCAAGGTGAAATGAAGTGAGGCTGAGCTGAAGCATAAGATCATTAACATACACTGATTAATAATGGAAATGTGGAAGTTTTCATTACAGCATAACCAATGGGCAAAGGAAGATATGTAATGGAAAAGGATTTAAGTAGGAGTATAGCAAATCTTTCCGGGAAACAGTCCATATTTAGAATGAGAATGGGTCATTTTCACGTTTACTCCACATTTGAGCTATAGTTTACGGTCTGAATTTTTAACTTTAGTATTATAAATGATTTCAGCATGAAAGATTATAAAAGTATTACAATTTTCCAATGATATTAAAGTTTTCAGAGAAATGTAGAGTAGTTTATTCAATGATTACCCAGTATTTGTAGCGAACAGTGTGGAGAGAGAGCACTTTCATTAAACTCTTAATTTTATGATTATCTTTCAGTTCCTACCCTTGTTTATTCTGTGCCCACTCTTATAATCTACTGTAACATGTGTATATGAGAGTGTGTGTATGTTTATTTCTAAAATTAAAAAAAAAACATTGGGTAATTAAAACTGTAAAAATTGAAGGGAAATTATCAGCTTACATATGTGGCTTTTGCCATAAAAATGTGACCATTTTAGAGTAGACTTTGTAAAGGGAAAATTCCCAGGTAAGTCTACAGCACACTGGAAATCAACTAAAATGTTGTAGGACTATGGAAAATTAATTGCAAGAGGATCTGAAGATAGGAAATGGAAAATGTAGTACATGAGAGAGAAAAATGACCTGAGAAATTAGATTCTTAGCTTCCTGACTATAAGGATTATGAAAAATTTGGGTATCTTAAGAATTTATAGAGTTTCTTCTTTAAACATTTTGAAGGAAAATATCAACCACTTTCTGACGGGTTAGAGTGAAGGCCTTGTTCTAGAGCCCGGAAGATGAGACAGTCTTTAGAAGTTTCCTCCACACTGCGTTTGTTCTAAATGAGATATGCATGTGACTGCTTGTTTCTGTAAAGTCTGTCCCAGGCGTGACCTCAACCTCTGAGCCCTGGTTTCCCTATGTAAACTACACCCAGTATGGAAGATGTAGAAATGAATGGACTTTCTCCTTTATTCACATTTGCACTTTTTATTTGCTTTATTTCCTTTATTTACATCTATTTGCTTTACCTAAAATGCTTTCTCTCTACCTCAAATGCCCAACTTGATACTTATCTTTTTAGATAGACTTCCCTGGGGAACCTTAGTTATTTCTTTCTTTGTAGTTCAGTAACTTTCTAATTTTCTAGAACAGCTAGAGGATAAATTATTACAAATAACAAAATATTCTGGTGTACTGAGAGTTGCCCTGAGTATGTACATGAATTGTCAATTTTCAAAGAATCAATATATGTAAACTTAAAATCTATTTTCAAATGTAAAATTTAATGGCCCTATCTGAAAAGTCACAAAGTTCATGAAGAATTAGGAAGTTCTATGAATAGTCCTCAGTTTTATTATTATATGAATAAGATATTGACTTTATATAATCTCTTTGACATAGGATGAAGGTTGCTTTTGGAACACAAGTCCTCAGTAGAACTCATTTTTTTCTCATAAAAATAAATTTGAGACCAATAACAGCTTGTTTAATATTTTCTTTATAGTCTGTCTCCCCAACATGTACCCTGTAAGAATGAAGGCTGCTTCTCTTTCTTTTCAATCTGTAGTTCTTTGGAAAAATAATCTCTACAGCACAGATTCTGAGTTAGCTTAGTGCTAACTAGGATTTTTGTTCTTTTGAAAGGAAAATTCTGTTCTCAAATCTTAAAAGTTTTAAAACAACCATATTTTCTCAGTAAGTTTTAAGTCTATTGGCATACTTAGTATTGTACTTCAGCAGCAACAAATGTGATTTTGTTAGTGTCCCACTGTATCTCCAGGAACTTGTTTAAATGTGTGATGCAAGTCAGGCGTTTCTGGAGCAGCAAATTGAAAGGAGCGAGAAGTACTGAAATTCATGGAGACAAGATATTGTGTCAGTAGTGAGTTTGACAACCTAGTCATTTTAGCAAAACGGTAGTTTCACTCTAACATTGGCAACTGAAATTACTTGAAACTGTGTTTAAGGCAACCTGCCCCTCCCCCTTTCTCTCTCTCTCTCCCCTCTCTCCTCCTCTGCCTGTCTCAGAGATCTTGTGTCATTTCCCCAAACAGTTGTTAGATTTAAAGTGAGATCATCAGATGTTCTTGTCTGAATTTGAAAATGCTTGTGACATCTTCCTCAAGTAAAATGTGGCATCCTATCAGAAAATGGGAGGGAAAGTGTTTTTTTGTGTATGAGTGTGTACTTCAGATAGTCTTGTAAGTGTGAGGAAGGAATGTTAGTGGATGGCAATTTGTTGATTATAATCACTGCATGTTAATCTCTCACAGCATGTTTCAATCAAATTACTGCTTCATTTAAGCGGTGTAATGTCATGGAATTGCTGTAACTGACAAGCACGCATCTAAAGGGATATTCTTTATGTGGGAGAATGTTTGCCTCCCTATAATGAGCTCTTCCTCATTTCCCTTTGCAGCCTTTCCCTCCCATTTCCCATTAGCCTCATTTTCTGCCCTCGGGCTTTCTTGCTCTACAATTGAAACCGTTCTTTTCATTCTCTTTGCAGCTTTTTGCCTTGTACTTAAGGCTGCTATTTGGCTGGCAATCCTTCCCCCCCATCTCTAAAATAAATATGAAATTAGAATTGTTAAATATGGGTGAACAGAAAGGGTGGAAAACGAAACAAAAAAATCCCCAAATATCTTGTCATACTCTAAGTAGTGACAGAAAATAAATTTTAGAGCAATTCTGTAGCCTTTTCTGCTTCAGACTTGTCATTCTTGTCTAGTATGTAGGATACCTGGTGAATCTTCTAACTTTTGAAATCCTTTAATCCTTTAAATGATCTTCACTGAGTGTGAACATGAAAAGTACAATTTAAAATTGTGTATTGCATACCTGGCTGGATATTTCTACTTAAATTATCAATCTGAAAATGAACATAGTTTTAGGTGAATGAGTGTGTGTAAGCTTCTGCTATTTTCCTTCTTATCGTATCCCTTTCAGTGTGCTTCACACATACCTTCTACAAAGAAGGATTTACATGGTACTGAGAGCAGGTTAGTTTTTTTCCCTTAATTTTCTTCCAGTCTTGCTTGATATCACATATTTTGTTTTTGTATAACAGCTTATAGATCTTAAATCTAGTGTCATGTCATGTGTTAAGAAGAAAAGAAAGAACAGGGTAGTCTTTTGATCCTAATTTTGGATCTTCTCCCCAGAGTTGGACATATAAGACCTTTTATGTCTTGGTTCAGTTTGATCTGAATTTGAAGGCATTATAAGCCATTTTCATTTACTGATGACTTTTGTAGAATAATTTTAGTAAACTCAAGTTCTGCCAATGCTGATTGGCATAGTATGCACTTCTCAGAATTATTATGACAATTTTTGCTATTTGACAGTCTCCTAGAAAGGGTGTTTATTCTTTCAAAAAAAAAAAAAACATGCAAGGCAAATGCGTCTTCATCAGCACATTTTAGAAATCCACAGTAGTGAGATTGGGATAAATTCACAATGCTTATCACTCCTCAAATGTATTTTTCCTACTTTGGGTAATTGAGAAACTTGAGAACCAGATTATATTTCTGATCATGTGCTTGAGTTCTGAAAATGTTCAGTGTGTATGCATTATTTGTGATTAGGCATGGTTGCATATAACAGAAAAACATCTAATGGTGATTTAAACATGGTATCAATGTATTTCTCTCTCATTTGAAAATAAATATGGAGAAATGCAGTCCAGAGCTGGTAAGGCCACTCCTTTGTCAGTCAGTCCTGAGATTCCTTGCAGGTCTTTGTTCCAACGTCCCTGGAGTCTGACTTTCCCTGATGGATACTAGCATGACTGTCCAGGCAGCAGGATGGAGAAAGTCATAAAGACACACTTGTCCATCATACACGGCTTCTGCTTTTATCTCATGGACCAAAACTTAGTCTTGTGGCCACATCTAGCTGCAAGGAAAGCTGAGAAATATATTGTTTTGTTTTGATTTTAAAATATTTGGGGAGCAATATGCCCAGAAAAAAATCAAGGTTTGATTCCTAAAGAAGGGGGAGATGGCATGTAATTTTATAAATGGAAGCTTATGTTAGTTTGTTTTGATACTGTAGACCCAAGGCCATAATTATATATTTGTTTCTTTAAAGAAATATAAACATACTGTGATTTAAAGAATTATATAATCATTTTTTAAAAATCTGTAAAGTGGTTTGGCTCTTATATTCTTGTCAACCAGTGAATATTTAGAAAAATCTCATATATTCTTAGCATGCAAGGTTTACTTAGCTGTAAGCACCTTTAATATGGCTGATTCAAGCTATTGAATTCATGTTTGAGAATTCTTCATCATTCACTCCGAAGTTCTTCCTAGGAGTTGTTAGAAATATTTTTCATAAAAGAAATTAACCATGGACTAAGAAATATTAATATTTCATATATTATCACTTGGAAGAAGTGGGTTTTTTAAACAATGGCACAAATTAAATTTGTTCTTAGAAAAGTAGTTTATTATATATAATTATATATGATATTCTATTCTTGTGACATAATAAGAAAGATGGATTTGGTCTCTGTCCCTGGTTCCTGGTACAGAGCTCCTAAAAGCCATGTAATTTCATGAGTGATAGGGTAATAGGAGCATCTTTTGTTTTAATATTTGGTCTTATCCCCTGGTTCCTAACACAAGCTCTTCTAAGACCCTTGGAATCTCCAGAGTGGTAAAAATATCCTTTTGTATGCTGACATGATGGTAGCTTCAGGATGGGGGCTGGTCTTCAGAAAGACCAAGGCCTGACTAGAGGGATGGGACTTTCAGCCCAACTCGTGGACCTCTGGGGAGTGGGGAGAGGCTGGAGATTGACTTAATTACCAGTGGTCAGTGATTTCATCAATCATGCCTACATAATGAAGCCTCCAGAAAAACCCTAAACAACAAGGTTCAGAGACCTTCCAGGTTGGTGAACTCAAACTCCACAGAGATAGAAACTTCCATGCTCAGGATACTTTCAGACCTTGCCCTAACTCTTCACCTGACTGTTCATCTGTATCTTTTCTACTATCCTTTATAATAAACCAGTAAACATGTTTTCCTCAGTTTTATAAACTCTCATATCAAATTATCAAGCCTGAGGAGGAGCTTGTGGGAACCCCTAATTTATAGCTAGTTGGTCAGAAGTACAGATGACATCCTGAGACTTGTGATTGGCATCTGAAATGGGGACAGTCTTGTGGGCCTGAGCTGTCAACCTATGGGGTCTGTACTAATTCCAGGTGGAGAGTGTCAGAATTGAGTTGTAAACATCCAGTTGATGTGTTAAGAGTAGAAAAAGTTTTTTCTTTTTATTATATATTATATTTATATTATTCTTGGTGGTATTTCAGAACTCCTGTATCCATTACATGGCTGTAATGTATCACTATGAATCATGTGATTTCAATGGTAAGAGAAAGCCCTAAGGATATTGGTAGGTGTTTGTGTGAGTAGCAGATATATCTTAAAACAAAACAAAATGGATCTATCAGAACCATTTGAGACAAAGGAGTTTGTATGAGTGCCTTTAGCCTAAAGGCACTAAAAACTATATTTTAGCCTAAAAAAATTTTGGTCAATGACAATTGATACGTATTTAATGGCCTGTTTACCCAGGTGTTGGCAGATGATACTGAGATGAGAGACCACCAAGGCTTTGACATGGAAGTTGATTCTTTTGATTTAGGAAAGCGTGAACAAAATATAATGTGACCTATGATTTTTAGTATCTGTAATGTTTCATATGGAGAAATTTATCTAGACGGAAAGGAAGAAGTTTATGATTTGGCCTTTTGTAAAAAATTTTTTAGTTTCTGCCTTAACATTTCAATTTTTAAAAATATGAATATGTAGAACTGGCCATTAAAACATCTTAAAAGCATTATGAATTTATGGACTATCTTAATCCTTCCATGTGATTGTCAGTTCTACCTTTAGAAAAGCAAATTGATCTCTTTTATCTATTTGCGCTGGCCAGGTGTTCACTAAAAAATAAAAACAAAGTAAAATTTGAGTAGTAATAATGGAACTCCAGCATACTGACACTTAGATGGACAACAACTTCATAGAGGCTTCTTTGGTGATTCAAAGCCAATAAAGAGACCAAGTTCCTATGTCTATGGCTCTTCCCCCTTTCCAAATCCAGGGATTCCATGACTTCCCTGCACTTTCTTTTCCCACATGCCAGTATGGACTGTTTGGATCCACACCCTCGGGAGAGCATGGCACAGTGAAAAAGCCAGTGGTGGAGCGTAGCTGACCTTGGGACTTAGGCCCCTTCTGACATCGTCTTGCTGAGGAGCGCTGGGTGATTATTCACCTTACTTAGCCTTAATGTCATTATCTCAAAAAAAAAGATGTGAGACCTGTCTCCTAAGGGTAGATATGAGGTGGACAGATCATGTAGGTAAAGCTCTTAGTACCAGCACACAGTGTGTGGTCAGTAAAGGGGGGCTGTTATGGTTATTTTCAAATAGAGTGGTTGCTGTCATTTCCTCCCCGGCTTTTCCTCATCGCCCATTGAAGTCCCTACTGGCTTCCTGGTGCATTGGAAGGAGTGTGTGTGGTTTAAAAAAAATTTGGGGCTCTCCAGGGCTAAAATGTGTGCTGGGGGAGCACTGTGGAGTGGAGGCTTGCTCAGACATTCACACAAGGGTAGGATATCCATCAGCCTGGGGTGTGTAGGCTGCCTTATGTGGTCCTTTCTTTATCTCACCAAATTCTTAAACCCCTCAAACAGAGAGCACGGTGCTCAGCCCTTAGTCATAGGAGTTCAGTTAACAGCTGCAGACCAAACCTTTCCTTGTGACCCTAAACCCACAAGTCTCGCTTTCACCTGTATGAGAAAGAAAGCAGCTGTGTGTTATTGAAAAGAACGCTAATGACTACTCTGGAAATCAGAACACAAGGCATGCCTGCTGTCAATCACTGTTTTTGATGTATTTGTCCTAGGAATATTTTTAAATATAGGCAATACATTAAAGTAAATTTTTTTTGTATTGGAAATTTTCAGTTCATGTAAGATCTTGTGCCAGATTATTTAGAAAGAGCCTTAATTGTGCTTGGTTGTGCTTATCTTAAATTAGTAAGTTTGTAGAATATTTTTTTATCTTTAATATTATCTATCCTGCCAATTTTTAGCTTTAAAAGAGGCAGTTGACCATCTGTTGCTAAACTTTGAGGAAAATAACTTCTCCTTAGTATTCTGAGAATTTCTGTTACCTAGAAACAAAAAAAATAAATAAGTGAAATTTTATTTTTCTGAAATTCAATGCTAATGATTCATTGTGACCAGAAAAAAATTAACATTCAGAATGATGATGTATTTTGAGTTTTGAAAGGAAATTGATAATACAAATTCTTGTTGGTGCTTTAGAGGTAAAAACATTATACCTTATACTAAGTTGATTCAAATATTAGACTATTAATTTGCTTATAATGAACGTGTCTCAGGCTTCTAATTTAAGATTTTATGTTTAAATTCATTTTTTGTTTCCTGAAATTTTAGAATGTTTAATTGACAAGCACTGAGAAACACAGCTTGTGTTTTAAGAATGCATTCTGTGATGTTAATCATACAGGCATGCAGCAGCTCTGAGAGGTCAATTATGTTAGACAGTGAATCTTAGAACTGGATATTAATTTTTGTTGGTAGATGCTGGCAGATTGGTATTGAAGGCTTTATGCCCATAACAATTCCCACATTCTAATCTATACAGTTAAATAAAATGATACTTGCATTGATCATGAAGAAATTTTTCCTCCTGGCTCATTTATAAGAGCAACTGCTGTTTCTAATCAATGAGCTCTACAACTCTAAGAAGAGTCTTTGGGGAAAAACAGTGTGATACATGGCGTGAGAGCTGGTTATCAGACTATCCTTAGTTCATTTTAACTAGAGTACATCCCCACCATTTACCAAGGGGCATCTCTACAAGGCCAAGGGAGACCACCCGCACAACAAATCAATGGCCTCTGAATGCTGAGTCTGATGAACCTCCTTCCAGCAGCGTTGGATGCTTATGATCCACTCTCTTGTCCAATCCTTTTTTCTTGTTAGTTTCTGTTAACATTTGTGTCTCCCGATTCTCCTATTTCTCTCCTTCTTCTCTTTCCCCTTCCTTAACTCACCTTTTCCTTACCATTGCCCAAATGTGAATATCCACTCCAGCTCAACGCCTAGGCTACTGCTTATTTTTCCTAAGTCGTATCTGAGAATTCACGCTGGCCTCAGCCATCCTCCTTAGGCAGTGGCTCACACGTAACTCTCGCCCTCTTTGGCAAGCTCTGGCCTTTGATATTTTTGCCCAATAGCTTTCACTTGGCATAACCTGGGGAACCCAAGCTCAATAAGTTTAAAAGCAAGCTCACCTCCCTCCCCTTATCCTTCCTTTGTCCAGTCTGACTTCTTTGATGCAGCAAGCTCAATCTCTACCTCTCTTGTCACTCCTGGCCTTGAAAACCTCCCTTTACCTTACTTTTGCTGTGGAATGAGCCTCAGGCTCCTTAGTCTGCCACTCAAAGGCCATCCAGGAATTGGCCAACCTACTTTTCTAGCTTTACATTTCAATTATACTATGATCTCTTTTATTACTATTTCACAACTATACCAGAGACCAAGACTTACATACTTGCATGTCCACAGGCAGTTAAAGTGAATGAGTGAAGCCCGCCAGGGTGGAACAGTGATAAACTAGAGTACCCCCTGCATAAAAAAGGCAAGTCGTCTCTAAACCATGATTGCCATGTGAGATATGGGCCTGGAGTTGCCAGATCGTCTGATTTTTAAATTTTGTCAACTAACAAAAAAACATCTTTAAGGGCTAACCAAGACCTACAGGCCACAGGTTTGTGACTCAGCTGCAGACACACCCATATCCATTCCTTTGCTCACATTTACTTTACCTCCTTCTGTTGCTGTTCTTCTTGGAAGTTCATCAGTTCTCAATACTCAGTTTTCGTTGGTTGATTGGTGGCACTTGGAGAATTGATACAAGATCTCAATAATTTTACTTTACTAAAGTAAAGAATAAGTAGTATTTATTGAGTGCCTAGGGTATGCCAGATTCTCTGCCAGTTGCTTTAGATATACTACCCTATTTAAGCCTCACTACAACTCTGATAGGTGTAGGTGTGATAGTCACTTTATAGGTGATTTAGCTAAAGCCTAGAGAGATTAAGTACTATGGCTTAGGCTAACCAGGTAGAATTCCAGCTCTCTGATTCCTTTTGCATTCTTTATACCATTTTCGGAGCTTTGCAACAGGCCTGGCAGACACACACATGAGCCAGGAAGGGGTTATAATTGTGCCTAGATACTTAGAGCAGCTGATTGGGGCTGGGATGGCTCCAGGAGGTATGGGGCTCTCACCTCTCTTAAACCCAGGGTGACCTGCAATCATGGCCTCTTAACTAGGTGCCACAGTCTGGAGAAGCTAGGTCAGCACTGGATTTATTATTCCATGCAGCTCTTAGCAGCATTTTAAAAAGGCAATGTGTGAAATTAAATGTATCTAAGAACGTAATACCTATTGTATCTAAATCATTTTTTCCCAAAGAAGGAGTGATGGGATTTCAAAACTGAACTTCACAAGTTAAAATAAAAACAGATTTGATTATTCGAAGAGTGCACCCAAACCCTATCTGTAGTAGGTTCTTGTCATTAAAGAGGGAACTTTGAAGGTTTGATATTAAATATTAAATAAGCATCTCTTGTGTGACAGATATCTAAACACAAAGCTAGATCTCAAGATTTGGTAGTTTTAGAAAGCCTAAGCAATTGTAGGTCATTAATATCACTTTCAGAAATGTCAGATACACTGGGAAAGAAACATAGCATTGAATGGTATAGCACTTTAATCTATGATTCCAACCTGAACATTAAAAAAAGTTTTTTTATTTGTGCTTAATCAAATTACATGGTACATTTTGGCACTGCTTCTCAAAAAATAATGATAAGTTATAACATTACTGGGCCAGAAATGGGCCCTTTCATGTTCAAAGCTTTTCTTGGCTCCTTGAAATAAAGGTTAAGTAGAACCTATTTTAGAGTGCCTTAAATTCCATTCCATCTGAAGTAGAAATATAGGTGAAACAAAACTATTAAGAGTACTTCAGGGAATATGAGTTAGTACAGAAATGTTGAATATTCACATTCACAATACTTAGATTAAATGGCTACTATAGGCTGTTGCCTGCCAAAACTCTTTTAATTTGCTTTCTTGGTAATTCACTTTAACAAATGATTGGTTTCATTATTGCAGTGTATTTTGCTTATGAGTGTTGAAAAACTAACTAAGGTAGATTTCTATAATTGTTCCTATGTAACCCTATGCGCTTAACGATTTCTAGACATCAGGGGTTTTGTTTTTACAAAAAAAGCATTAAGCTTAGATCTTTTGGTAACATTTTGATCAGTTTTTAAAATTTGATTACATTTACATAATAGAACCCTATAAAAAGGGCCTATATCAAACTTCGTACTATTCCACCTTGACACAACTCTAGGATGCTCTAGAGACACTTGTGTTTTGCAGAAATATAATGGGAATTTTCGGTGCTTGATACACTTAAAATGAGACTGAGAAAAGTTTTAATTGATACATACAAGAGAAATATATTCAAGTAAAATCAAATAGACAATTATTTTCTTCCACCTTAAAAATTAAAATAGTAGCAGATGATAGGGAAAAGTCCTGTATGACATTAGTATGACTAATTAGAGACATGAATTTTATAACCATTTCTATGAAGGTTTTAGATTTCGACAGCACATTGATATATTTTATTTCAAGTTACAGGGTACTTAAAACTATGATAGTATTTGCCTTCCAGTTTTGAGGTTATCAGAATTACTTTCATACTGCAAGAGTATTTCCTGTATTCAAAAAGCCACTGCAAAAATATTCTTTTATTTTGGTGGAGTGGGGAGGATATTCCCAAAAGTTTAGTGATGAGCCAAGAATTTGGGATTAGATTTATTAATTTTATGAATAGAATTCCACAGAAAAGTTTTTTGTATATTAATACCTAGGTATTCAGAGTTTGAAATAAAAATGAATAAATTTTTTGTTCAAAATGTTAGTGTATAAAATACGGCAATATAAATTTGTTTAAATGAAAGACACCTTTATATACAAAAAAGTGCTTTTCTGCCTAAAGTCTTAAATTACTGTTAGTTAGTATTTAATATAATAGATAATTATCACGTTTTAATTTGGATGCTAGTGGATTTGCTAGTCTTTCTAAATGGCTGTTGGCTAATAGTCTTCAGGGGATCATTCACATAGCCATTGTGGTTCTAAAAACATGTCTAAATACCAATGGGACAGCTTTTGGTGGTTTTTGAAGCATAACTGTCATAAAATGCAATTTTATTTAGAGTACATCATTTCAATTATGGTTTTTTTTGTTCATATCCCTCAATTACTTTCAGAGTCTATACAGCAAAAAAAACACAACAATGCTGAAAAAAGAATAAAGGAAAGCTCTTTATATAGAGAAAATTTTCAGAAGAATATAGTAGTTAAATGGAGAAAGATTTGAGTTAGGAGTATTGGGAATCTATTCTAGTTATTAGGATTTTTATTCTATTTATTAGGATTTTAACTGGAGATTTTTTATATAGCTTCATTGTTTCTATTTTAATTAATATTTCTATGGCAGAGAGATAATTAGGTAAATGCTGTTGAATATTAAATATGCTAGTAGCTTAGGGGAAAACAAACATTTCTGGGTCAAAGTCTTAACAAAATATTGTTATATGTGAGCTGATTAATTGAACTGAATGCCAAATGGATTTGACACCATCCAGCCAGACTCTCATAGTCACTCAGTTCATTATCTAAGCTTGTTCCAGGATGGAATGACTGGTTATGTCAAAGTTAATGGTGTTCTTTTTAATCTCAGCTACTAATGGAGTAAATCTTGATTAGAGAATAGTTCCAACTTCATTAAATGCAGCTAAGTGTAAGAACATCCCATAGAGTCTGAACTTGTATGTCACATCAGACACTTTAAATGGTGAACATGTGACGTTCTCAATGCTGTCATCCAGTGGTTTCTGCATATTGGTGGCTCCTATCTATAAGAGCCCATTGAAAACCCTAAAATAGATTCCAGGCCACTCTGTTGTCCTTGCTGCCTATATCTAACATTGAATGCAGAGAAGATTCCTCTTAATTTTGAATCAGACCAGAGAGTTTGATGATTTTCATCAACCACATTTAGCACAAAGGATTGTTACAATTTATGAACATTAGTGTTCAACAGCATCCCAGAGGGATAGTTTTCAAATTGTATTTCCAAAATATCCTAGGGTTTCAGACATTATGCAAATGGTGAATTTTAATTTAAACTATTTTAAAAACCATAATAAAAGACACTGTATATTCCAAATTTTTCATTAGGATGAGTGGTGATTAACTTGAGCTGCCAGGTTAACTAGTTTGGAGACACATGTTTAGAATAAATCTTCTCCTGCCTTGTGCGTATATTAGAAACTTTCATAAACAGTGACTCTACAGGGAGCTCCTAGCTCTTCTATGTATGTAGGCTGTACATGTCCACTCACATGAAGTTGTCTGATCAGGCATATTACCACAGCTTTCTTGTACAAGGCTTAATTTATGCCCAGCAAGGCCCAGGTACATCTGTTTGGGAACTTGCTTTTACCATAGAATAATAGTAAGTTAGACTAATGATTGCTAATGTGTAACAGTATGATACAACATTATAAGTTTAGGCTTTTTTTTAATGTTTTAAGTGTATGCCATTTGTCAGATTTATTAGTTTAATAAGGAATACTATTATTTACCATAAATAAATATCTTTCAAAGAAATTCCATTAATACCCTTAATACTCTTCATTAAGGCCTTTGGTTCATTTTAATTAAGGGCATCTGACAATTAAAAAGCAAGATTTAAAAAAAAATATTACTACTTATCTATGTAGATCAGGATCGTCTTGATGTTCTGCAACCAAACAAAACAGAGAAATAAATTAACCCCTGCAGCTAATATAGAACCATAGATGTCATCCACAACCTCTTATATCAGAGTTTTGTGTTCATAAATATAGCCTTGTTCTCATTGATCAACTTTTAAAGAAACTGTTACTAGTAATTCCTAAAAGTTATGGAATTTTTCTTTCATCCAATCTTCAGTATAGAGCTATAGAGCTCTGTACCAGGCAATTCTTTTTACTTACAATTTTATAGTGTGTAGATCTTGGAGAGCATAAGTACTGTTGAGTATATGTCTTAGCTCAGGCTGCTATTACAAAATACCACAAACTGGTTGGCTTAAATGACAGACATTTATTTCTCACAGTTCTGGAGGCTGGAAAGTCCAAGATCAGGGTGCTGGCAGATTCAGCATCTGGTGAGGGCCTGTTACCTGGTTCATAGACCACAGTCTTCTCATTGTGTCCTCACATGGTGGAGAAAGGAAGCAAGCTCTCTCAGGACTCTTATGAGGACACTAATCCCATTCATGAGGGCTCCACCCCCATGACCTTATCTAATTCTAATTACTTCTCAAATGCCCCACTTCCTACTACCATCACATGGAGGGGTAAGGTTTTAACATGGAGTGGTGGTGGTGGGGGGACATAAGTGTTCAGTCCATAACAGTATACGAGCTCATTACTCTTAGAATTTATTACTATTTCTTATAACCAAAAATTTGATGTCCAGAATGTAAAAGATATGAAAATTAAATCATATAGTAAATTAAATTTTAAGTTAAGGAGACTAGATAAAGGCTATTGTGGCAAAATCACTAATTTGCATTCTGCATATAATCTATCATTTTGGAAATGATATTGAAGGTCAGAATTTGCCTGTTTAGCAGTTCCATATTATGTGTAAACTGGACTCTTCCAAGAACACTCAAGACAAAGAGGTGATAAAAGTGGGACCTGTTTTGATTGGTAAAAAAAAGAAATCAGGAAGAAGCATGTTGTGATACGTTGTACCTGCTCTCCAATTTTTTTTTTCATCTAATGCTAATAGACTGATTTGGGGAAACCCAGCAAGGCCTCTCTGAACATGCATTCCTTCCTTCTGGGTGTGGGGCAGGGCCCTCTTTGGAATAGCGGACTTATGACCTATACAGTCAAACAAGGTAGATAAGATAATTTCCAATTTTAACTGGACTCAGCTCTGTCTCTCTACACAATAGTAAGAAAATCACTCATCACTTTCCCAACTTCTTATAGATGCATTTGAGAAATAAAGGTGAATGGCCTTGGAACCTGATATGTATCTTCTGGGTTTTATTATCCATTGTTCTTGCCTTAGACTTAAATAAATGGCTTTGGAAAGCCTTCATTTATTAGACGTGAAGGCTTCATTCCCTGTAGGACTGGAGTGTATACCTCAGAAATCTTATAAAATTCATTTTTAAAGCACATTATTTATGCATTGGTTTCCCATAACATATTTACCCACAAATATAAATGAGGTTTCAGAAAAAAATGATGATAAAGTTGTATGTTTAGAGAGCCTTCCAACAAAAAATATCTCATTGCTTGGGGCATTCTATGTAAGGAATTTTTCAAATCTTAATTTTAATAAATGTATTTTGTGGCTAAAATTCTTCTTTTCTAACCCCTCCCACTACCGTCATCGTTTATCATGTTTCTGCCATGCACACTGTTCTGGGGCCTGGATAAGCAGCTGCGCTTCTTGTCACCTCTTTACTTACCTTGTATTATTTGTTTTCTTTCTTTGCAGAGACCCTCCTTGATGACTTCCTTCTCACGTACACGGTCTTCATGACAACTGACGACTTGTGTCAGGCGCTGTTAAGGCAATATCCTTCATTAACTTCAGGATGCTGTGTTGGCTTCCCCTCAGACAGATGTACCACATTAGGAATTAACTGCCTTTCTTAATTTACTCAACTCCACGGTAGAGTGTGGATATGTTAAATATTAATGTAATGATATCCAAGGTAAAAGATGAAATGAGACAGAACAGACAGAGGGAACTGGAAGTGCAGAGCTGCTGTTTTCACATCATATGATGTGGGTAAATTATACTGTTTATATTACGTTTGCTCAAATCTGTGCTTCATGATCGCTTAGAAGTCTGGAGGTAAATTTGGCCTACTGGGTAAACCCCAGAGTCAAGAAGTTGAGTGGATTGGCAATATCACACAATAAGTGGAGTTAGAGGAGACTCAATCAGTTAGTGTCAGACCACTTGTGCAGGAAAAGCCACATATATGATATGTTCCTGGCAAGTGTCCCAGGAGAGACAAGCCATTCCCCCACTTGGGAAGTCTAAACTAGCCCCTGGAATCAACTCTCATCTTTTCAGAGCTTTGTCACTGCATGCTCTCTTAGAATGGTGGATGTGATTAAAAGGTTAACGACCAGTTAAGATCCTTATAATTTTATCCACTAACTAGAAGAAATGAAACATAGAAACATTGAGAGGCCAGAAAGCAAAGCCACGTAAACTTAAAGTCTCCAAATGGGCTTCTTGCCTCATAATGTTTAAAGAAGATGCTTCAGAAGCATTTAAGAAGCCTGTTAGCTCTCCTGTTTTTATTAAACCAAACTGAAGATTCCACTCTAGCCCCACATGAGAATTTTTAGGAAAATGGGTTGTTTTTTGTATATACCAAAGTTTTATTAAGGCCTAATGATAATGGTAATTCAATATTCTTTTCCTGTTAAATAATTATTACATGTCTACCAACTTTACAGCATTTTCCTGCCTAAAAGAATACTTTAAAACTCAATAAAGGACATAAAGTAAAATCTCTCTTAAAAAATATATAAACTTTGAACTTAGTGCTTCACTAGATCATATAACTAAGCAAAGCTATCGTAGGTGTTTTGATACTTTTTAGAACCAGTTCATAAAACTGATCTTGAAATGTTGTTATTAATACTTAGTTTTGAATTTGGAAAATTTCAATAATATGTGCAGATTTCTTCCACAGCTTCCAAGTGGAATGTTGCTGAGGAACTTAGCAATAATTATAAGATTTTGAATTTTTCCTTCTTCAAGTGCTTTGGAAAAACGTCTGTGAGCTAATTTCATCTATATTTTAATGCTAACATATTTCTAAAACAATTACCATCTATAAAGTAATACAAATTGTGTGTTTATATCAAAGTAGATGCCTTCAATCTACTGTCTTTAACTATGATCTAATATTATTTGTGATTATCGTTTAATAATTTAGTGCCTCATAGAATGTCCCGAAAAAACCTCTAAAACTTCAGTTGCATATAAATATGTTTTGAGTCTTTGACTAAGACATTTTATGTGAAAATTTAGTTCAGATTCTTAGCAGCCTTTTTACCAATTATCAAAACCCATAAAATCAAACATTTTAAGCAAAGAGTCTTTCTATATGATTGTTTCTGTGTATTTTCATACTCTGCCTTTTATAAAATAATACAAACCACAAACAAAAATATGGCATCCATATTTAATGTGAAATATTTTTATGCACACTTAGTGAAGATGTCTTTCATATCCCACTACTACCAACTTCTGGGGAGTGGTCCAAATTATCTTTTGTTTTTTCCCGTGGTTTTTGAATATTATTTGTAGATTAGAGCCATTTGTGCTGGATTTAGATATTTTAGATAAGTATTTTTATTATAATAGTATTTAATAGCTTTCATCTTTTATCACCATAAAGCACATTGTTTAAGCTTATGGCCCTGGGCCAGCTAATATTCAGTACATTACACAGAAGTTATAACTCTCACCCCATGGCATCCCACTATACCCACCGTAAGCAAAATTTATAAATCAGTATAATCTAGCAGACAAAATGTAAAATAATGTGTATGCCCTAATATTGAAAACTGGATTAATACAAATATAGATTTAACCAGTAAATATTTTAAAATTGTATATCTTACAGGGAGGAGAACAAGGTTAAGCAAATGAATCTTAATAACTATGAATGCAGAAGAATGGTTCAAGTGTCAGTCCCTGAAATTGCTTTACTCTGCTGGTCCATAATTGTAGAACCATATGTATGCATCTTGAATAAAAAGCTCAGACCTTCACTTATCTAAGCTGACATTAAAAAAAAAAAGGTGTTAGTATTTCTTGATTTTCTAGATTTTTGCCTTTATATTAGTAAAGCCATTATATTCACAGGAAAAGAAGAAAAGAACATTTGCATGAGTAGGATAAATCTTTATATTTTGCCTTTCAAGAGAAAGAGAAACTGTACAAGATTTTTTTGTGTGTTTGCCTGAGTTTATTTCACAGGTGAAAATCAAAGATGGCCTTAATGTACTTTTGCAGGACAGGGAGACAGTGACTGAATTATATTTTTAAATATTTACAAAGGCTGATGTAGAATTTATTTCTGTTTTGCAAATATATCACCATTTAAAAATTATAATCCTGTCCAACAACCCTCAAGCCTACCTGTGTTTGGTATTATAGCATTTCCTATTCCTAGATGTGTCCAAGACACTCAGAAATTATCATTTTGGAGACAAAAAGAATAGATGAATTTAGAACATGCCAAGCTGCTGTCTCATTCCTAGTCATTTAAATACTTTGCCTTTGAGGTTATAATTTTAACAGCATAGTTAAAACATGGTCATTGTATACAAATTAGGAAATAGTAATAAGTAAAATAAAAATAATTCACATACTCTGAAATCTCATGACCTTAAGAAGAAGCCACTGTTAACTATTCAGTATATATCCTTCAAAATAATGAGATTATTCATATAAATAAGCATTGTTAACAGAAATGGATCATCCTAACATATTCTTTTCTTACTTGCTTTTCTGCTTGACAATGTATTGTGAATGTTCCGTGTCAATAAATGTCCTGCTGGACTGTCATTGTTATGGCTGCAGAATAGTCCATTAAATGGATATGTAATAATTTAGTTAACTGTCCTCAATTGTTGAAGCTTTTAGATTATTTCCTATTTTATTTTTTAAATTTTATTTTAATCAAACTGAAAATTAGCAATCCCTTTTACCTCTGTGTTTGCATATTTATCCAATTTTTTTTTTTCAAGTAAATTCCTAATTGTGAGCATTTGAATCATGTTACACATTGTGCTCTGGAAATCTGTGCTCAGTACTTCTGAACTACTTTAGAAGTATCTGGTTTTACAGAATGTGAATTTCTGAGGATTAGAAACTCTCTGGCCTAGTTCTGACCTAACTTTTATTGAAATAATATTCACCTGTGTAGTGAGGCCAGTGCTCCTCTTGGAGCCACTCTTGAAATTAATGGGCCACTGAGTATTTCTCTGAACTGGCATTAACCCATGCTGCCTATGGAACTGTGTCAGCAGCTGCCAGTGCAGGGGTCCAACCCTTCACTTCCTGGCTGGCCACTGAGTAGATTTCAGTCATTTCCTTTGGTTTATTTTTGCTCTTTTCAGCACACACCTTCTAGAGGGTACACATATTCTCCTCTTCCTGCATGTTTATACATTTGTATGCCTTGGCACATTGTATAAAAACACGAGTAAATGGATCTCTTTATATTTTTTATTTTCAACAATGTAACGTTCTTCCTTAACCATTTGCACCTATTCTGCTAAGAAGTATCAAGGCAAAGAGGAAAACTCAGATGTTCCTCGTCGGAAACGTAAAGTCTTGCATCTTGTTTCCCAATGGATTGCTCTGTACAAAGACTGGTTACATGAAGATGAACATTCAAAAATGTTTTTAAAGGTAATCCAACACTTCCAGATAGTCCTTGATGTCAAATGACTGATTTTGTTTTTAGTTATGCATTTCAAAAACCTCATTTGTAGGTAATATTCATTCAACTTTTGTGATAGTCAAGTTGTGATTCAGAGAATATATACGTTTATTTTAACTTCTGAGGCTTGATATTCCCTACATAGAAGTCATGGGAATTTTGATTGCAAATGAAATAAGGAAGGTAAACCAAAATATACTTCAAAATTTGACACTACTTGATATATTGGGATTTATTATAAGGGCTTTTTTGTTTGGTTGGCTTTTGTGGGGTGTTTTAGTTTTGTTTTATTTTGTTGAGACAGGATCTCATTTTGTCACCCAGGCTGGAGTGCAGTGCCACAATCATAGCTCACTTTCGCCCTGAACTCCTGGGCTCACACGATCCTCCTGCCTCAGCCTCCTGAGTAGCTGGGACTATAGGTGTGCGCCGCCTTGCCCAGCTAGAGATTTATTATAAGTTTAAACTAACCCATTTCATATATATGCTGTTTGGATGAAACATTTGTAGGACATGGTATAATTTGAGAATTTTAAACAATAATAATTTATAAAATAGATACTAACGTAGATTTACTTTGGAATTAGATAAAGAGATTTATTTTTCTGATCGTTAATGAGCTTCAATATCTTTTTAGCACAGATGATTCTCTGGAGGTGATTAGTAGACAGTTGGATTCCTTTGGCCACCAAAACCATATTGGGTGTGCGGGTTAAAACAGAGAAGGGGTAGAATGGAATTCTAGCAAGGAAGAATTCCAGTTCAGATTAGGCAAGTGCCTAAATTTGATTCTGCCTTTCATGAAGGAAACCACTTTGAATTCAACATTCAGATGTCATTTAGACATCCGGTTAAAAACTGGTCTAACCAACTGTTTGCCTAAACTCTTGTTATTTTCAAAACAACTGGTTAGTTTAATTCAATTGATTTTTTTTCTCCCAAATAACTATGTGGATATTATTTTTTAAAATATAGAATAGGCATGGACATCTTGAGTTAGTTAGCTAAGGATCTCTAAGTTTCCAGAATTCCTACCTGTAGCTCCTAAAAGCAGGTAGTGAGCCATGGCAGTTGAGTGAGGAGGGGCTGGGGAGAGAATCCCACTTTGGACCTCACTGGTGCCCGGTTAAATCCTTGCATTGTCCTGGATTCCTGCTTATTTCCTTGGGTAGGATAGTCATTGTACGAGTCTTAATCCCCAAAACATAGGCATTAAATCATTTCAGCTGTCGTTTGTCTTCTCCCACAGACCATATACAGAAATGTACTGGATGATGTCTATGAATATCCAATACTTGAAAAAGAATTGAAAGAATTTCAAAAGATACTTGGAATGCACCGTCGCCAGTAAGTATTTCATTTTTTCTGGTTATAGCTAATGAAAGGAAGCAGCAGCAAATGTGGTGGAGTTTGGGATGCCTTATGCATTAAAGTTGATTTTGAGCAGTTTGACTCAGATTCTTCTTGATTCCTTAGCTTTTCTAGTAGTAAATTTGGTATTTTGTTCTTGTATCTCAAAATGAAAGAACACTAAATCAAACTCATTGACTATTTTTTTTAACCCTGTTTGATATCATAAACACAAACTGGACCATAACAACCTGGTGCATAAAAACAACTATTTAATAAATTATTTAATTTTAAAAGTTTACATATTTAACTTGTCATTTGGGGGCTTGATGGAATAGGAATAAAAGTTTTATAGATAGGTCCCAGCGAGTCATAGAGCATTTTAAAAGCTCAATTTTATGGGTTCCCTGAGATTTCTTTATCAATTTAGAAAGATTAAAGAAAACCATTTACTCGATGACTCTTGGCGTATCCAAGCATCCTTTAGGTATCTGTCATTAATCTTTCAGATTGGCAATACCCGACTTTACTGTTATATTACCACTTACTCTCCTTATTAATTTTGGTAAATGAAAACATTAGGTGATTATTCAGTTTTCAGCTGCAGAGTTCATCTGAAGGGAAAAATCATTCTCTGATTTACAGTGTAGTTTATACTTAGTGAACATGAAGCACATATATTGTCAAGTTGTGAAAAGCTTAAGATTTCAGCAGTCATAAATGCACTTCTCATGGAAAAATGTTAATTCAGGCCTTTTAGATTGCTGATTTGAGATTTAAAGTCTGACTTAATTTTAGTAAAGGGAGACCCCATTGCAAATGAAACATCTGTATAAATCAATCTTAGGGAGCAAAGCATGTGTAAGCTTTCATTTTCATCAAAATCTCACACTGAGAGACCCAGAAGTGAGGTGCAATTAGCACAGTGCATTATAAATGAATGTTGTGAGTTTTGGTAGTGGTCTTTTATCACAGTCTATATTATATTAAATTTCCATAGCCTAAGACTAATATGAAAATATGAACTAATAAATGAAACAAAATGAAAAAAGACAAGCTTTCCATCAAAATAATCCCCCAAATGGAAGTTGCCCTATGCTATAAAGCAGGCCTGTTATAGGTGGGAAACTTTAATTCATAGTTTAATACATTTAAATACATTAAGGACATTAATGAAATTTAATATATTCTGTTTTAAAAACTTACATTAGAATGGTAAATAATAGATTAAAATAAGAAAACGATATTAAGAAATGATTCTTGCCTTTTTGGTATAAGGTTATAAAATACCTTTTAGATTCTAGAATAAGATTTGAGTCCCACATGTTGAACTTAATAACATTTTTCTCTAGCCCCGCTGCACAAATAGAGGAGAAAGTATTTCTTTCGGAGAACAAGATCGATACCTGTAATTTATGGTTTACCTACTGATGTATGAAATCGGTCCCAGTACTGGTTCCCCACAAGTGGAGGTAGCCTTCAGGAACCACTTGGCAGTGGGAATCTGTAGAGCACCATCGGAGATGGGCAGAACGCTCCCCAGTCATACAACACGGAGAAACATCCTGGAAAAGATGCACCTTGGCTGAACTATTTAGCTATCTAAATAATAGTTTTACCTAAAATCTATCACTGTATGAGCAAACTTACTTCTCTGGGCTGAATATTGAGATTTAAAAAAAAATTATTTCTGTGGACCAAGTTCCCAGGGACTGAGTAAATACAGTTTCTGCCTCAATTCTCAGCTTCACTTTCCGTGGGCAGAAAACAACATACACCTGTTGAATAGGTAGCTTCTTTACTTCCTGCTTCATCTGAAATTCAGAGCCCAAGGTCAAGTGTGTGATACATAGTAAATTAATGAATACTTTTTTTTCTCTTTTTTTAAAGAGCAAAATCCTCTGCCCAGTGCCTGAAAATTAGTCTTCCATAATAATAACTGCATTGTTCTGGGTTTAGGACAAAGACTGACTTCCTATCCTTTTCCTTTCAGCACTGTAGATGAATATTCACCACAAAGGAAGGTAAGGCAGACCCTTCTATGCCTGAAATGGGGTGATCTGGTTTGCAGACCTGGCCTTGCCTCACTTGGCATTTCTTCATAATTAAAATGAATACTGCCTCCAGCACAGCAGGGCAGGGCAGCGAAGCCTGGCGCTGCGGCCTGCCTGCCCTTTCCTGCTTCACTTTAGCTTCCCTGTGCTGGTGCAGATCTGATTTCAGCCATGTGCCCTTGACTTTACGACATTCTGCATACTTTGTGGTGCATTTTGGAGTCTCAGAGCTTCCTGCTGTCCCAAGAGTGATATAAATTAGAATTTTAAAATGTTTATGCCAAACGAACAAACAAACAAAAAAATCCACGCGGGAATTTTGACTCCAAAACTAAAGTCTTGTAAGGAAAATATTTGCACTTTCTCAACATGACAGAGAGAGAGATGGGAGCCAAGCGTGAATGTGTTCCCTGTTCAACTTGATGAGGGGGCAATTCAGAATGAGATGTCAGGCACAAGTTTTGGAGAAACAGATATATCAGATGGATAATCATAATGAACAATGGACCTATGTCCGTTAGGAAAGTCATATTATTGTACTACAGCAGAAGTATTGAAACAATCTCAAAGTTGCTTCTGTGAAAAATGTAAAAAGCAAAAGATCAGATTGTGATAACTATAACTTGGAGGTTAATATGAAGATGGGGAAATGGTGTTTTTCTTAGAAGACTCCATGGATGTTTGTAGTAGCCAGAGGTGAAAAAGTGTTGGGGATTCTCTAGCATGTCACAGGGAAATTATAGGGCTTTTTGCCTGCCACTGGCCTTAGCCGAGGCCCATCGTGTTGCTCAGCATCTCCGTCTCCCTTTGCATTAATTGAGGCAACTCCCTGTTTATTTCTCTAAGATTGGATGGATGCATTTCATATTTTTTTTTTTTTAAATTGGCCAGCTCTTTTGGAACATGTTGTAAACAGCTTTGGTTTTCCAAAGGGCAGGAATGCATTCATTCATTGTTCTCTTTCTCCTTTCTCACAGAATAAAGCCCTTTTCCACCAATTCAGTCTTAAGGAGAACTGGCTGCAGCACAGAGGAGCTGTGACTGAAACAGAGGAAAGTGCGTATGATTTTCAGCAAGGGTTTGGGGTGGGTGGAGTAGCAGTTAATCACTGTCCTTCTCCTGCATTAGCACCCCAGCCTGCCTTGAACCATCATTTCCAGCTGTCATGTCCCTTGGACAAGCACGTTAACATCGAATAGAATGTTTTTTCTTTTCTTTCTTTGAGAGTTCGATCATATAATCCTGTCCTAAGGACCAGGGATATTTTTAATTTGGGGAGCAAGGAAAGGAGGCTTCACAGAGAGCCTCTTTGCTTTCTTGAGCAGAGGTGGAAAATGAACTGGGAAATTCAACATTTTCCTCCCAGAACTGCCTCTTCCCTGCTTCCGTCTGGCCACTGCCTGTGACTAATTGGAAAGACCACCAAAGCCAATGTGCAGGGTTTGGGCTGAGTCAATCCCTGAGATTTAGAAAAGAGAATCTTGGGGAGAATAATGAAAGGAAGGATATGTGGTAGAAACTCCTCTTAGGCGGCTACGTGGGCAGGGCCACACATCCGGTGTGTCCTCAGTCAGTGCTCGTTAGTGCTGCAGGGACTCGTGGCCTCGCTTGTAGAGGGCTGTTCATTCAATACAAGGGGAAACACCTTTTTAGCACCCTGAAGATGCTGACGTGCTTTTCTACGTTAATATTTTCTGGCAGAACAAGAAATGTTAGCAGTGGTTTCCTCCTGCTCGGATAAAGGTTGAGTTACGTGCAGAGCCAGGAAATGCAGCAAATTAAAATGTTCACACTATTGTGACTTAGAGACTCACTCTCTTGACTCATCTTTCTCCATGTGCTGAAATTCTAAGTGTGAACATTTAATATTTACCCAATTTCTTGAACATTTTTTAAAAAGTCACAGTATGTTTATTCTGTTACATGGTGTTTGTATATAATGCTGCTGATAGGTGGGATTCTGTTGGATCACATTAAGTGTCATCTGCACCAAGTAAAAGAGCAAACAAAATGGTCTTACCTCCTAATTCATTAGTTGCTGACCTTCCCTGCCCATTGTCTTATAATTTAATTGTATAATTTTCCAAGCTGAACTTCAAAAAGGCTAAGTATTTCAAGGCCCCTGGCTTCTTTTTATCAGTTTATTAAGCAAGCTGTAAACTTACCTGACATTTAGTGGTTTTTAGACTAGATTTTACCCTGGTCAAAAATTCCATTTTTCTATGGAAGGAGGAAAGCTTTTTTCTCTTTCACAAGCCTGTTGACAAAATATAAAACAACAATTTGTTAAATGCTATTGTTTTAGTGACACACCCAACCAAACCAAACCAAATACGTGAAGTGCTTCCTGATGATATGTTCACTTTGAGTTTCTGTACATTTAAACTCATATTTAGCCTTTTGCTTCATTTGCATTTCTATGAAAATGTTCCTGTGTTTATTTTTGTGGTGCTGTTGAAATTGCATATGAAATTTCTCTAGAAGCTGTACTCCCAATTTTTTTTTTGCAATACAGAATAGCAGAGTATCTAAGTATATTATTGTCCTGTCTGTTCTAAAGAAGCCAGTGTTTTGTACATTCAAAATAGCTGGTATAAGAAGCCTTGTGTCAATTATCTCCATTGCTGTTGATACGTTTTTTGCTATTCAAATCTTAAAGAGAAGTTTTTTTAGGACCCATTCACCCTGATAGTGATAATGTCCTAGTAATAATTATTAGCACCGTAGACAATAAAAAGGAAATTAAAAAGGCTTAGAAATGTGACCTCCATTTGGAAACTAAATTCATCACCACCTTGATTGGGGGGGGTCATTTTTAAATGATTGAGAAAACTGAACACAAAAAACAAGACAGATGACAGATTTTTAGATAAGCTTGTGAGAATTCTAATAGCAAAATGTGTTATTCTTGATTGGGCCACCTAGACTGTCCAGAAATGTTGTATAAAATAAAAATTTATGAGTTAGACACTTTAATATGCTACTTTGGGAGATCTTAGCAACTCTCAAAGAAGGGATTCAAAAGTACAATGTGGGCCGAGCACAGTGACTCACGCCTGTAATCCTAGCAGATTGGGAGGCCGAGGCAAGAGGATTGCTTGAGGCCAGGAGTTGAAGACCAGCCTGAGCAACAGAGTGAGACCCCATCTCTAAAAAAAAAAATAGAAAAATTAGCCGGGCATGGTGGTGCACACCTGTAGTCCCAGCTACTCGGGAGGCTGAGGCAGGAGGATCACTTGAGCCCAGGAGTTTGAAGTTGCAGTGAGCTATGATGATGCCCCTGCACTCTAGCCCAGGCAACAGAGCAGGACTCTATCTCAAAAAAAGAAAAAAAAGTACAGCATATGTACCACAAATTTCACTATATTAGGGTCAGATAGTTTCTACCGTAAGTACAGACTTGCATGACTCAGGTCTCTCATAACAGTATGGGAAGCCTAAATACTACTCGTGCTTGTTCGACAGCTTTATTATGTCTATGTCTCATGTGTTTGCGAGCCCACATTTATAGGCATATACCCTCAGGCACTCACATACATACACATATATGTAAATCTAGCTGTATGTACTTTATACTGAAGACAATAGCAAGGTGGGTGCCTTGATTTGGAAAAGTCTGTACCTCATGACCACAGTTCTCTGCTCACGAACAATTCTTTTGACTTGTGCAGTTTTTTGCCACGTGTATGTAACAGAGCACTCCTACATCAGTGTGAAGGCAAAAGTTTCCACTACAGCCCAGGAGATCCTGAAAGTTGTAGCAGAAAAGATCCAGCATGCAGAAGAGGATCTGGTTCTGGTGGCCATCACATTCTCTGGGGGTAAATTATTTTCTGTCCTTAAATCTTAGTCTTTCACTGGATCTCCTCCAAAAGGAGAAAGCTGACATTTTTGTAGAGTAAATGTGCAGTGTGTCCCTTCTGGGCCTGCAGCTGGGTGACCACAGTAACAATGAGAAGCTGCCTACCAGAAGTGTTTCCATGACAACAGTTGGGTACTGTTGGATACTGAATTTCCTCCCTTAGAACTGAATAGGGAGGCATGCCAGTGTTTTGAAATACATTATAAAGCTTTTCATATTTTGTGCTCTAGATAAGCCTTCTATTTTCATATTTAAATTAACTTGGGAAATTGCTATAGAATGAAATTACTTTAGGGAAAAAAAAAAGAAAGATGGCCTTGAACTAGTCATAGTGCAGGCTGACAATTTAATAGTTAAAGACTCCCTATTGAGAGAAAGAAAAACTGTACAATAAGCTGAAAGCTCGCAAGGCAGTGCTTCCTCAGGTGGATGTGGGGACTGAGGCCTGGTTACAGCTTCTGCCTCTGTTGGGCCTTATTTATCCTCGGAGAATGGTTTATTGTCTGTTTTGAATAAGATCACACAGATTACAAGCTGACGCTATTGATCTCTGTGGCCTGAACAGACCCTTTCGTTTTCACTGGAGCCTGTCAGACCTTGGTGTCACTGGCCTCCTTTTTGGCTTGCAATCTTTATTTAATATCTCATTAACCCTGAGTAAAACACAAAGAAAGTGACTTAGCATCAGTAGTTGAAAAATGTGAGTACTATGTGAACTAATCCACCAGTGCTGGCGGGGGCAGGGGAGGGGAGCAGATAAAGGGCATTCCTGTTTACCCTTTGTTATCATGCTACTGTTGGGAGATGAGTATCAGAATATCCTTGACCTTAAAGTATAATGTGACAGAATATTGCTCATCTTGCTTTATTGCTCACAGGCAGGTAAAATGGTCCTACAAACCAGTTGATTCCACATGCAAACAGAGCCCTTCTCTTAGGTCTAATAAATGAGAGTCTCTCCTCCCTGTCCCAGGGCTCTACTTGTGCATCCTGACAAAACATTATCTAGAATAAAAAAAGCAAGAATTGGAGGAACATGTGGGCTAAATGCATTTTGATTAGGGAGGGGTTGAATTTTTAATAATATATTTCAGATAGGTTTGATAAATGTATATTGTATTTGATTTTCAAGTGACCAAAAATATAAAATGATTTTAAGCAGTATTCAGCTTCATCAAAACCAACATTTGCCTCTCAATATAATACCACTACAGAGAGTAATCATGGGAGTCTCCATTCAGACAGAAGGTTCTGGATAAGGAAGGGCCCTGAATGAACTTTGCAGCACAACTGAGACCTGTCCCTCCCACCTCAGGAGCTGACAGAGAGTCAGCCCAGGGCCTCACGAGAATCTGGCAATTAATGAGTGGTTCTTCAGTACCCAGTATCTCTTTGATGGCTGTGAAATACCATTTTCACACTCTATTAAATTAGATTCATCAGGGTGGTGACGTTCTAATGTGTATAGACCCATTGCTAATCATCACTAGAAATATCAGTTTATCTCTAGAATTATCCTACAGATTTGGAAATGTGCCATCATTTTCCATCCATTAGGTTTTTTTGTCTGTGAAGAACCTTTCTGCCTGCATCTTATTATCCCCCAAACAATAATGTTTTAAAGAAGAAAAAAAAGAGCTTAATGTATTCCTTGCTCTAGTCACATAATTTTTAATAAATTACGTTTTAATGCTACTTCAGAATGAAATGACAGATCTGTTTTTTCTTTTTGTCAAAAAAAAATTTAAAGATGTTGGAATGGATTTTTCTAAAAAGAGTGGTACTATCATACTCATAGCTTTAGTAGGTTTCTAGCTATTTTGTAGCCAGGGTAGGTATATGTATGTAGTAACAATAACCTACCCAGTTATTCAGAGGTTAAAATTCTATCAGTTTTAATCTTTTGTAGTATAGTGGCAAACCTGAAAATCAGGAAAAAAATGTTGCTCAGCAAATAGAAAAATTGCTTTCAGAAAGCCATGGCATTTTATTCTGTAAAGTATGGATGACTCTCATAAATTCAGATTTAAGGTATACAATAGGCACACAGAGGGCTGCAAGAAATTGTAGCAATTGTAACAAAGAAGGAGGAGATGGAACCCAGGAGATGGAACTTCAGAACCCAGCCGTGTGGGACCATCAGGTGTACATGTCACCAGCCCAACATTACAGAACTGTTGATCTTTATAATGCCGGGCCTTAAAGAATAATCTAATATCTAGTAAAGATAATGATTAGATTATCATTTGTGTACTCTGTGTTAAACAGAAATGCTCAAAACTTTAATTTGAACTGATCAAGTTATCTAGAAAAAGGTATGTGGGATATTGCATTTCCCAATCATGCTGGATAAGTAAGCGGCTACCTTAGGAGAAGTTGATTATGTCACAGTGAAATAAAACTCGATATTATTTAATCTACTCCCATATGCATTTTGTAGTTAGGAGGAGGGTATTTTTTTCCATGAAGAAAGCTATTGTGTTATAAGAGGGGTCTAACTGATAGAAAAATGATCAAAGGATAGGAATAATTTGCAATAAGGGAAGTATAATAGAAGGGGAATAGGTGAAAAATATTCAACCTCACTAGTAGCCAAGAAATACAAATTAAACTAAGGATCTTTGGTTTGGTTTAAGCAAAATATCAGATTTACCAAAGTGACAATCAGTGTTGGTCAGTGTACAAGTTTTATACCTATTTTTAGGAAAATATATTGACTTATTTTCTAAAAAATAAGAATTAGAAAGCAATTTGGAAGTTTATATCAAAAACTAAAAATATTCATTCCCTTTGATCCAGTAATTCCAGTACTGGGAATCTATCTTAAGAAAATCATTTATAAGCAAAGATTTACGCACAAGAATGTTTACTTCAGTGATATTATGGCTGCCATAATAATAGATCCCATTTATCAAGCTCATGTTATGTGCCAGGCCCCGTGCTAGTACTTAGCATATATCATGCCATCTAATTTGTATGACCAAAAAATTGGAAACCATTAAATGTTCAACAATAGAGGAAAGATTAAATGATGGTATAATGGACTATTATATAACCAATTAAACATGACATATATAAATTATTTTGGTAAGAGGATAAGTGCTTATAATAAAATCAGAATATAAAACCATATATGGAATAATTGCAAGTATATATGTATATGTGTATCCATAATAATTATGAATGCATATGTATAAATAATTGCAAATAAATGCAATTATTTGTGTGTGCATACACAGACTTATGTAACGATCATAACAAAAATATACCCAAATGTAAACAATGCTAACATCGGTTAACATGTAGTTGTTTTAGAGAGATGATTGCATTTTGCTTTTTTCCCTAAACTGTTCTCTGTTCTAAAGAATGATTAAATATTATATGGAAGAACCGCAAGAGAGCTCCACTTTATGGGTGCTGAGCAGTGATGTTCGTGATACCACTGGTGTCATTATATAGAGTGTGCAGAACTGAACTAATCTCCCTTAAGTTCTATTTGCTTTTAAATATTTTTCTTTGATAAGTTTTACTCTTTAGATGTATGTCTAGGCCTACTTCTACTCCTGTGTTATTAGTCAGTCCTTTTTTTTTTTTTTTTTTTAAATAAAGGAAAACATGAACTTCAGCCAAATGACTTGGCCATCTCCAAATCCCTCGAGGCATCTGGTCGGATATATGTCTACCGGAAAGACCTGGCTGACACTTTGGTAAGGACCTTTAGCCTTGATTTGAAACACACATGCACACAAATGTCAGACTCAAAGCACATTTTTGTATGCTTTATAATGAATGTTAGAAAAAATATATTAAACTATTTCCTTCCTTAGCCAATGATATACTTTCTAAATAACACTACTTTTGTGGTCCAACTTGAGGAATCCCAAACCGCTCCTAAGTAAAATTCTTTCTGAGCTCCTGAAATAAGGGATTTGAGACAAGTGATTCCCTCTCCCGTGGAATTTTAATTCCATTTCTTCTTTTTTGATGGGTATATGGAAATTAGACTGAGAAATACACCCTGGGTAGATTTAGGGGGAAGAGAACTTTGTTTCAGTACATTTGGTGCACTTTGTTCCATTCCCTTAAAGTCTTTCCTGTGTAAAACAGGGTCATAACGATGGGACATCGGATGCCACTGAAGAATAAGAGTCTGAAGAAATGTAGAAGCCATGCTTTAAGTTATTTTCAGTCCACAATTTAAGAACATTTACACCTAAGTGGATTTCTTTGTTGTTGTTCCTCAGTCATGTGGTTGGTTTCTGAGTAGTAGGAGCAGGCCTCAGACCTGTCACCTAGAAATATGGGCTCTAACAGATTGTGACTGCGTCTAGACTCAGAGTCTATGTCTCTTTTCATGGAGTCATCACTGGGCTGGGTCTTTCTAGCTGGTTCCTGTTAGACATATAATTGTGTAATCTATATACCATGTGGGTTAACCAAAATAACTTATATTAAATACATTTTATTTAAAGTTATCTGCAGGATATCAAGCTACCATAATGGTATTAATCATTGTCATTTTTCACACTTATTACCAGGCATGTTTGTGATGAGTAATTTGCATGCAGTATCTCCTCTAACACTTCCAATAAGAGATTCAGAGAGGCTAAGTAACTTACTCTAGCTTCATACAGCAAGTAAGGGAGAATGCTGGGATTTAAAATCCAATTATGTTTGACTCCAAAGCCCCTGCACATTCCTTTCATTTATACACGATGAGGAAGAAAAGGAGAGGGAACTGTTTGCTTTACTCGGACCTTTCCTTTTGTCCTTCAGCAGGTTGCAGGTCCTATGTAATTCTTTCACTGAAATGTGACAAACTGGGTGCTGTACAGAATTTCTGAGTAGATAGTGAGATCGCTCTTGCCCCTCCCCATGAAGGAGGACCATCTAACACTTAGCGGCTGGGGGGCTCCTTGCAGTGGGAGAGAGCTGTACCTGATTGTCTTCCACACCCTCCTCCCAAGCCCCGCAAGGCCCAATCTGCCACTGTCTGGGGCCAGCTGCAGAAGAGCAGGCAGGTCTGGGCAATGTCCTGACAGAGTGAATGGGTGCTGTGAAGTACATTGCAAAAGGAGCCAGACTCCATCCTGCCCTGGAATGTTTCCCCACCAACTTTGGACACTACCTAAAATGTCCTCATTGGAATCATAAGTTTAGATATTTCATTTCCAAAAGATGTCAGTTGAAATAGAACACTGTAAGGGAAGAATAACACATGAAACCATCAGTACCCACTAGTACTTTCACGTAGATGAATTCATCCTCTTAGGGAAGAGGAATTAGAGCCGTGAAGAAATGGGATATAGTGTTTCTTGATGAAGGGGGGCAGGGTGCAACCTTGAATAACCAGAGGGCAGTGCCAGGGTAAGGGGCCCATTTAAGGGGAATATAGGAGGGACAAAAAGCCAAGTAAAAATATCCTTACACCTCTAAATGATGAAGCAGGTATTTGTGTTACTTCCCAATTCTGGTTCTCCCTTTGCAAGTCTGCAGTAGAGTCTATCTGGGCCTAGACTAGCTAGACCAACCCCTGAGGAACGTTGGCTTTTCCCCCCACCTCAAAACCTCAGAATTTGTAAGCCCCTTCATTCAGTCAGTGCTTCTGAGCTCCACGCTGTGTCCCACACTGGGGATACAGAGACAATTTGTACCTTGACCTGCTCCAAAGAGAATCAAGTCTGTGGGAAAGCGCTGTGAAGGTCTCCAGTCATTAGTGGAGGATATTTTTTAGGATGAAAAATGAGGATACTTTTTCATAAATGCAAAACTTCTAAAATGCAAATCACTTATTTTTCAGTTTAGAAATAGGGATTTAATATTTGGCATCTGGAATATTCCCTCTATCTGACCATGTCATTTATTTTTGCAAAGTCCCTTTCTTTTTATTTTTAAGTCATTAATTGTTCAAGTCCAACCCTTCAAATGGGAGAATTTATATTTTAATTAAAAGTATCAAATATTTTGGAAAGATGCCAAATAATTTTGTTAATCACTTTAACAGTGGCAATAGATTTAAAGTTGTGGTGGCATTTAATAACGTTATGCCAGGTTTTAGTGAATTGCTATTACCAACCTCGTAGGGGTTAGGCCCTATTTATAGAGGGAAAGTAGATGATACTTAAAATGGGGTATAAATGACATAACTCTTATTTTTTCTTTCATGTTAAATTTTTTCACTTTCCACAGGCATTTTAATAACATTTGTAAATGTGTGTCTGGGATGAGACTTGTTAAGCATATTTCCTGTAAAAGCCATGTCTGTCTTTATTGAAGTGCACCATGACATTTCTTTTGTTTGTTTTTATACTAACCCTGCTGGCACATTAATTCTTACCAGAAGCCAAAGTGATTTCAGGGCTTTTGCTTTCATTATGCTGTCTGCTGGGGCAGTGTTTTATAATCAGATTTGTGCGTGTGTGGGGGGAGGAGGGGGATGGGGTGGGGGAGGGGCGGGCTGACTCAGTGAAGTATCATTGATCACATCCTACTGTTTCCAAGACCGTTTCCTAAATTGGCTGTTACTCACTGAAGGTGAACAGACCAGGGAAAATATCCAGTGCACTCAGAAAAGATTACTTTTCTAATCTGGGCTTGTGGTGCCTTTCTGTGGCCAGCCGATTCAGTGCAAAACATTCTGGAATGACAGAGGGTCCTTTTGCTTCTGTCTGTCGGTTTAGAACCCGTTTGCAGAAAATGAGGAATCCCAGCAAAGGTCGATGAGGATTTTGGGAATGAACACTTGGGATCTTGCTCTGGAATTAATGAATTTTGATTGGAGTCTATTCAATTCAATTCATGAAGTAAGTAAGGTGTGAAAAGATAAAGTGTGAATGCTGTTTTAACTTTGAATTCTTTTGGAATAATGTCTACGTGTGTGGTGATATAGTTATGCTAGGATAACATGGTCTAAAAGATATCTGGGAACTTTAAATATGTTGAAGACTGACACAGTCCTAGAAAAATCAGAATATATGAGCATACTTTATTGCTCCTAGCACAATCATCTGCTTGTGTAGTGTGGTATAAATATGCTATATTTTATATGTATAAATTATGTATGTATGTATTTATGTATATATGATGCTCTAATGGGGTTGAAGAACCATTTTAGCTTTGACATTGATATTTTAATTTTTTCCATGGAGTTTAAAGTAGTTGTACAAGAACGATATTTATATTTATGTGTGTATACACATTCATCTTTTTACTTAAGAACATTCTATAAATTTGGACTGTGCTGTAAGACTTCAAGTACTTTCTTGAAATTTTTGGATATATTTCAAGTTTTTATGTCTATCAACTTCTCACTTAAGGATAGATTATGACATTTATAAAACAATAGATTAGGAGCAAAATGCTGCTGACGATTAATGAGTAAATTTGGCCAATGGAAAGGCTCACAGGAATCAGGAGATGAAAAATGTTAGAGCCGTGTGCAACCATATGTTGCATTTGCTTTGCCATGTAGTGAAATTTTTCATTCTGAAATGGCCTTCCCTTCTGAAAAGGGAACCTCATACCCAATTTAGGGACCCTTAAGCTTTATTTTCATCTTGGGATATCTTTAAAATGTCTTCGTGTTTCCTCATTAAAGAAACTTTAACATTATGATCTGAATTTGAGCAAGTAGTGAACTCATTCAGGCTAAGTGACTTATGTCTTTGGAAATGTTAACAGAGTGGGATGTGTCCCTGCTTATGCAGTGGGAGAATGTGGATTACTTCTGTAAAACACACACACAAACTCATTCATTTAAAGTAAATAAATATTGCTTTAGTTACTGGTCTTATTTACTTTTGTAAGTTGTTGGATCTTGCCCTAATTTCATTTCTTTTTGTTTATGGTTTGACAATGTCTTATATCAGTGCTTCCAAAAGAGTGGGTACCCAGACCAGCAGCATCAGCACCACTTGGGAACTTGTTAGAAGTGCACATTTCCAGCCTCTCCTACAGGATCAGAAGTTCTAGGGGTGGGGCCCAGCAATCCGTGCTTTAACAGTCCTCCAGGTGGTCCTGATTAACACTCAAGTTTGAGGACCGTTGTCTTAAAGAACAGACCTGTGAGGGTCTGATGTGCACCTTAACAAATACTAGTCACGCTAGTGTTCATTTTCACTTGAATTTTTCAATATAAGTTTGAGAAGTTTGGGGAATTCCATTTGGCCTGTGATTTAAACTTTAGAATGTCTTAGATTTTCATGTAAAATTCTGAAAAATTAATTTTATACAAAGATTCTAGGTGAACGTTATCAAAGGAAGCATCTCGAAAACTAAATATAAATTATTTTGAATTTAATATCTTATTATTTGCTATATTTTCTGTTAGTATATTAATGATATGGGAGTGGCTACCAGAAGTATCTCTTCAAAATGGACTGGATTTTGTATCAACTTGACTTTGCTATGAAAAAACCCTGGCATGAATACATTTTTTTTCAGCAAGAACTGATCTACTTCACATTCAGCAGACAGGGAAGTGGGGAGCACACTGCAAACCTCAGCCTTCTGCTCCAGAGATGCAATGAAGTCCAGCTCTGGGTGGCCACAGAGATTCTGCTCTGCAGCCAGCTGGGCAAGCGAGTGCAGCTGGTGAAAAAATTCATCAAAATCGCGGCTCAGTAAGTTTGTAGCGGTGAAAAGTGCTATTCTTCTCATTTCCTTGAGAGAATACATTGTTTTTTGGGGTCGGGACGTTAAAGTGTAATATTGAGCTAAGTGACCAAATGTTTGAAAAGGTCTGTCCTTGAATATTTATGTCTTTGCATTTGAAGTATTTACATCTTAAGCAAATGTCAAAATATCAGATGGAAGCACTGTGCACTATGCTTGAGAGCTAATAAGCAGGCAGTGCACACATCCTCCATCCTGCCCCTGAACTACAGTGTGGCTGGGTGAGCTCCAGTAGGCTGGGAAAATAAGGGAAGATGATGTGAGGGAGTGAGAATCATTGCAAATCACATGCGTTCTAGGATTCTGCTCGTTGTTCCTTGATGCCCACAGTATGAACTTTGCATACTCACTTGTTAGAAGGCCTTACGCTGGCTGGCCTCATCTTCCCTCTGAGCCTCCCCTGCTGGGTACACCCTGTTTTCCAGCCACTCTGAATGTCTGTTTCTTTCCCATGCACATCATCCCCCAAGCCTGGACACTTGTTGCTGGCTCTGCCAAGAATGGCCACTTTGACCCAGCAAATTGCTACATTCTTCAAGACTTCAGGCAAATGTTACTTCCTTCCTGAAGTCATACCTGACTTTCAAATGCAGAGTCAACTACTTTCCCACTGCACACACATACTTTTCATCTTTTTGATGAAACTCCTTTACTATATTCATTAGACATACCCATTTACATAGGATTCCTTCACTGGGTTGTGTTAGTTTCCGAAGACCAGAGACCATTTCTAATCAATCATTGTTCCTTGGTGCCTAGTACAGAATTTGGTAAATAGCAGTGACTCAGTAAATGTTGGTTGAATGAAACTTTAGTAACTTGCTAGGATCGTCTCTTAAAATACCAGATTAGTATCCTGACGCTGTTCTTTGGACAGCCCCCTAGCAGAAGCAGGCAGCATAGATCAAAACCTTCCTCAGTTGTTTCTCCCTCCCAGCCTTCCCATTTCATTTCTCCTTTGTCTTCCAAAGTAGTTTTTTATATCAAACAGTTTTCAAGTACATGTCAATGCAGTATATTCAGGAAGTATCTATTGATCACTCATTATATGTGCAGATCTGTGCATGGCAGTGTGGGGAAATCGGACTGAGTCTGTGCCCAGTCCTGCCTCCATGAAGCTTGCAGTCTGCTGGGCTGCACTTCTGTAACTCTACTGGCTACTGGGCAAAATAGAGTGGTGGGGTGCTCTGGTATGAGACCTAATTCTGTTGGGGGCATTAGAGGAGGGGAAAGCTAACACCCCAAGAGTGTGGGAAGCAGGATCAGGAAGACCTTTGTGAAGGAAGCAGCATTTGAGTCTCTATTTGGATTCTGTGTGGGATTTGACAGGTAAGAATTCAGAAGGGCAAACTCCCCATGGAGGGCAAACTTACTGGAGACAGAAGCAGAGCCTGTGGTCAGGGAAGGAAACCTCATCCACTTTGGCAAGTGTGAAGGGGTATTTATAAGGAAGTTGTGGGAGATTGATCTGCAAAGGAAGATGAGAGCAAACTGTAAAGGATCTTGAATTTCAGGTTGAAGAGCTCAAACTGAATTGACAAGGGAGAAGGAGTCCTTTGAAAGTTGCTGGGCAGGAGACCAGTATGATCAGAGTTGTCCTTCAGGAAGGTGGGTCTGAGAGCAGCACATAGGCTGAACTGTAGGCAAGGAGACCCCAGGAGCAGGATAGTTTGTCATCTTAGGCAAGAGATCGTGGAAGTGCCTGACCTGGTGTTTAATGTAACTGAAAATGGAAGGATAGATAACAGATATGCCTAAATCTTGGGCTGCTTTTATGGTGAATGCTCTTTTTTTTGTTTTGGCCAGCGTATTCTAAAATGGCCTTTGAGATTCCTGAAGGTGAGGTTCTTTTGGGTAAAAAGCTTTCTTATAAATGCCAGTTACGTGGAGAAATGGGAAATTAATGTTCCAGGGAGTAAAATGACACCACCCAGCTCAGCCCCCAGTATAAGATTATATCTATCCTCAGGGAAATGAAATATATTCACATCTTCTCCATTTGGCCCCATGCTCTTGAATTATTTATTGTATTGGTCTCTGTCCCTAGCCCATGGAATAGAATGCCAACAGAAACATGAAGTTAAATTCCTTACAATCACACTAGTGGGAATAACCAAGGGAAAATAGTAATTTCCACAATTGTGAAGTGTTTTCCCTGCCTAAGGCATCCTCTTTGCATATTCATGTTTCCCCTCCTCCTCACCATCCCCATCCCCCACCCCTGTGGATTGAGTGGATTTTATTTCCTCACACAGAGACAAAGGAGTGTTTGCTGAACTGGAATGTTTAGTGTCAGGCAGTCTGTTCTTATCATGGAACGAATGACTCTTGGTAACAGAGGATTCCAGACTGGAATGGTATCTACTATTTGCACTGTATCAATTTGTCTTCTACAGAAATTGTGTCTATATTAATTCCTTTTTTTTTTTTAAACAGATTCTGATGTTAGTTATATGTGTGTTTTTGTTTCTTAAAGCATTACTAAAAAAGAAAGCTATATGTACCAGGAAAATTGTTTATGGGGAGCTAAAAGATAAAAGGATGGGAATTATATCTAAGATTCCATATAGATAAATGATGCTGAATTAAAAGAGGAATAATAAACATTTTTATAATGAATAATAGTAAAATCATTTCCCCAGAAGTTCTTGTTTCCAACTTCAACAAATGCTGTTTTTGACAGGCTTGCTATGTACTAAGCAGTTGAGTGATGGGCAGAATATAAAAATGAATAGGCACATACTCCAGCCTTAGGCACCTACTGTGTGCAGCGAGGGATGGTATAACCAGTGGGGCCTCCATCACTGGTAGGGAGGACCCAGGAGTGAGTAAGACCTCCAACTGAGGTGCTTCTAGCAGAGGGATGGAGCTGTTCTTGCTGAACACAAGAGCCTCAGCAGAGGAGCCTAGTATTTCAAAATGTCAAGTCAAGAGATGGCACTAACTCATCTATTCTAGCTGATGTGATCTCAAAGGATGCAATGAGACAGAAAGGGTAGAATGAGGGACATGAACAGCAGGAAGGAGGTGGAGTCACAGTATTGAAGCCTTACACAGCAGCAATTCTCAAAAACAGGTGGGTTTCAAGATCGTAGATCAGGAGGTATCTTGTTTTGGTTCATTCACAAAATATACCAAGCAGGGTCCACCCAAGAGAAAGTTGGCAAGAAACCAGATAAGGGGTCAATTGGACTGAGGTCCAGGGCCCCACACTACTGGGAAACTGCAAGCAGAGTCCAAAGCTGGACAGAGGACTATGAGAGGGACAGACCATGCCTGGTAGAGGTTCAGCATCGAGGTGCCTACAGGACATGTGTTCACTCCAGTATCTTCCACTCCAGGTGTGGAGGCAGCAGTGCCCTTCCAGAGTCCACTGTTACTGGGGATAGAACTCCCCCCAGAATGCTCCCATGCAGGATTTGGGCAGTGCCTGGTCAGTGCCTGGTCAGTGAGGCTGGCTCCAGGGCTGGGCCAGTTCCTGCAGGACCGGCCAGAGCATAGCCACTGTGGATTTTCCTGCTTACTGTAACAGCCCAACCATTTTCCTGGTTCTGAACTAGACATTTTTATATACTACCTGTGCAACTGGAAATCGGTATAGCTTTGGGGTCAGCAGTGTGTAATATGTACCGAGAACCTTTAAAGTCTTCACAGCTGTTGATCAGTCATGTAATGGCTGGAAGTCTAACGTAATGAAAAAAATCATAAATATAGTAAAAAGTTGTATACACAAGATATTCATTGCAGCATTCTGTATAATAGGGAGGAATTGAAAATAACTTAAATTTCAATAATAGAGGAATAAATAAGTTATAGAGTATGTTCTTGATGAAATATTATTTAGCCATTAATGATGATAGTGAAGAACCCATAGTACATAATGTAACATGGTATTTAACTGAAAAAGCAGACTACAGAGTTGCACATACACTGTACCCAAATTCCATTTGAGACATTGGTAGAGATGTCATAGAAAAGATGGCATCTGAGGGAAGCTAAACTAACATACACTAGGCCCTGTTATGCGCCCTGCTTACTGCCAAGTACTTTTTTCTCATGTTTAATTATAAAGTAGGGTAATTTCTTGATTTTTAAAGCCTTACCTCAGAGAAGTTATCTTCTAATACTCTCCAGATAAAGGAGTATCTGGAATTCACAGGCTGTTCTGGCTGACCTGGAAGCACAAGTTCCCTCTGCTATACCAAGCCCTTTCAGCTGGCTTTGAAAAACAGTGGAATGTTGATCCTTTAAGTCTCTGGGCGTGATTGATGCTATGCAGAATGGATAAACTTGTGAAGTGAATGGAGCTCAACACGATCTCATCTTGCATTTTATTTCCTTGTTTCTTTAAGTGAGAAATGTGGAACAGTTTCCCCATTAATATATGCCGTATTTTAAATATATACATAATATAGTAGCTATTTTGTCGGCAGCAAAGAAAATATGCCTAAATGTAATGGGAGGGGGAGCTCAGACCTGTGCTAAGAGAGGGGCTTGTCTGTCAAAAAATGAAAAAAGCATTTTGATGAAGGAGTTGGGACCAGAGAGCTGTTACAAGGGGAGTGTGGCGTATATAAAGAAACGTGAATTTAAAAGAGGGTTCAGTTGGAATTGTAAATGCACACAAAATAGGTAAAAAAAAAAAAAAAGGAATCTTGTGAAATGTCAAGAGGTTGTCCAGGGCACAGATCTTTCCCTAAAGGTAAGGATGAGCTGAAGGATTTGGAATCATTTCTGTGTGCTAGAAACAGCTGGGGGGTGGGGAAGGGTACCTCGGCTGTACAGCAGATTTCCTGAACTCCGAGGCCTAGGACAGTCTTTTTAAGCTTTATCTTTTGTGATCGTCCAGCAAAAGGATGTTTCCTCAAAGTGTCCTCTACCTTCTCCATAGCTGCAAAGCCCAGAGAAACCTGAATTCTTTCTTTGCCATCGTGATGGGTCTCAACACTGCTTCTGTCAGCCGACTCTCGCAGACCTGGGAGGTGAGCCCTGGGGTCCTGTGGGGTGGGGGGAGTGGGCAAACAAAATGAAAATAAATGTGTTTAAATGGCTGAAATGAGAAAAGTCCTACCAGACTAAAAATGTTAAAAAGTAATGTGTCAAGGTGGGAGGGACCATTTCAATCAAGTGGTCTTTAAAATGGTTCTATAATATATATACAAAAGAGATGAAAATTGTAAAATTCCTCCCCAATTAAATTAGTCTTCTCTTCTGTGCTCTCTGATAGTAGGTTCCAGCTCCGTGCTGGTCTTTCGTGGTCTCACCTGAGTGATGACGTGTGCTCAGAAGCTGATGTGCTGTGGTGCTAATACATTTCAGTGTCAGGGCCTCTTCCTTGTGGGGCCCTGGTAAAGTATTCACATGGATGATGTATATTCTTGTAAAATCTTCTCAAGTAATCTTGTATTTTTCTTGAAGAGGATCCACAAAAGGTTATGAGTTTCAGGCCTCCCAAATCTTGGCTCAGCCTCTTTGTATGATGGAGGCTGTCGGGGTAATAAGAGGCAGAGGCCCACTCAAGTTAGCACAAGTTTGGACACATGGATTCTGAGGCTCTATGTGGAAAGCCCTGGAACTGGGGAGCCCCTAAACCTAGCCAGGCACAGACATAAGGCTCTGCCTCTCCCATGGCCCCCTCCTTTTCCTTGCCGACTGGCTCCCTCACTCTGTCTGCCGTTCCTCTCCCTCGTCGTTTCTGCATGAGCATCATGCCTCCTCTCCTCCCTTCTGGCTCTGGCCTGCATCTGGCTCACTGTGGTTGTCTTAGCCTCTCTACACAGTCCTCTCTGGTGTAGTTCCTATCACTGACTGTGCCATCCTCTTTATGGTTCCCAATTCAAACTCCTACAAGAGAAAAGCTGATAGGTCAACTATTTTTTGCTCAGTATAGGTCTCTGGGCAAGTGAAAGGGTTCACTTCCTTTCAGTCAGGGCCCATACCCTGATGGGATGCACTGTGGCGACCCAAGGGTCAGAGTCAGTGCCCCTTAAAGGGATTCAAAAGAAAAGAAATGAAAGGCCTGCCTGCTCCGGTTAAGCAAACAAGATGTTCCCACACATCCTAAGACTAAAGGAGATGGGGGGGGCAAGTGCCACAGTTGATCAGAGCAGGAGGAAAACGGGTAGCTAGTGAATTTGAAGTAAACCTTGAAAGAAACTTATTTATGAAAATTAGGAGGAGAAATGGTTCAGTTAAATTCAAACAGCTTGAGCTTAACCTGCGTATTGACAGCCTACTATGTGCAGGGTGCTGCATCAGTGCCATGGCAGATGGGAAATGGACACATTAGAACCGAGTGTGCCTGTGATGAAAGAAGTCCTGTACCAGGGCAGAGCAAGTGGAGGGCCTCATTCTGCTTCAGGCTAGCTGAGAAAACTCTAACAGGAGTCCCCATGCAGCAGGGTCTGGGAGGTTGAGCTGGGGGTTACTGGAGTGAGGGGTGGCCATCGCAGGCAGAGGTGACCACAGGATCTCTAAGTCTGATGACTGAGAGAATGGAAAGTGATCACACTGTCCCAAATGGATAATATAGGAAAAAAAGTAGGTTTGAGGGACTAGATCAGAGGTCAGCAAACTGCTTTGGCAAAAGGCCAGAGAGTAAATATTTTTAGGCTGTGCGGGCTACATGGTCTCTGTTGCAACTTCTTGACTCTGCCACTGGAGTGAAGAGCAGTTGTAGTTAATATGGAAAAGAATGGGCGTGGCAGTAATCCAATAAAGCTTTATTTACAAAAGCAGGCGATGGGCCAGATTTGGCCCATGGCTGACCTGTGGAGTAGATCAGTTAGTTTGGCTTTGGACTTGTTGAATTTGAGGTGCCACTGGGACATGCATATGGCATGTCCAACAGACCAAGATGTGCAGCTCAGAAGAAAGACTGGAATCACTTGCAGACATCTCCATGTTGTATCTTCTCACTTTATTTGTCCTCCATTCATTGATGCATGGGTGTATGCGTTTGTGTATGGCAGTAGTTTCCAAACAGATTAAACTGTCTGTTTCCTGTGATACACTGAATTCAGATGCAAAATTATCAAATAGAAAAATATATTTCTAAATAATTTAAAAGTCTAATTATTGTAGGGTTTGCTTCATTGTTCTGATTCTTTTTAGAAGAAGAAAATCCCACAAATAGCTTCTTGAACATTGTTGTTAGTATTAATAGCTGGAATTTGTTAAGCACCAATGAGCCTTGGACTGTGTACTTTTCAGGACAGTGTCTATAGCCTTAGCTGAAGAAGCAGATCAGAGAGCTTGGAGACTCACACCAAACCACATAGCTAGAAAGGGGCAGAGTCAGGATTCAAAATCAGGCTGACTTCAAGTACATGCTGCTTACCACTAAGAGTCAGTATGAAAGACATTCAGTTTTTTGCTTACCCATGTTAAAAGCAGGCTGGAACATTTGGATCCTTCTTCCTTAGGCCTGAATTTTTATTTGGGAGGATGGCGTATGTTTCCCTCCTCTGTCATTTTTGTGTGCTACCTGTTAACGTGGTTGAGCTTTGCACTTCAGTGATTCTACCCATTAAAGTGCAGGCTTCGTCCCTTACAGTCTTCACGGCTCTTCACTATTTAGCTCTTTGCTGTGAAACACAATTATATCATTTATGTCAGCCAACATTATTATTTCCCGCTCAGCCAGACTATTAAGAAGATGAGAGCATTCATCAAAGGTAGGGTATGGAACTGTAATCTAAGTTTTTATTAAATAATCACCAATGTGTGGAATATCTAACCAGCTAGATTCCTGAATCATGTGGCTGTTACTTTTAATTGTTTTTTAGCAATATTCCTAAGGTATGTCACATTAAGGGGATGATGAAAATTGCATAATGAATGAGAAGCAATCAGGGTAGAACCGGATGATAGAGGTTATTTATGTTCAGAAATGTGACACAGTTAAGCACAACTTAATGAAAACTCTCTTCGGTGCCTCTCAAAATAACTAACTTGTGTGACCTTTTGTTTGTTTTTTAGAAAATCCCTGGGAAGTTTAAGAAACTTTTCTCTGAACTTGAAAGTTTAACAGTAAGTAGTTGAGCCAAAGGGAACTTATTCTTTCAAATTAATTACTAGGGTCTAGTTTCCTTCTAGATTTTAGTAGTTGGTACCTGCATTCCACAGTGTCAGGTAGCTCAGACTAGTTTACTGTTATATGAAAATGTAACTTTGCTTCTTATGGAGGAAAGCTATTTGACAGTTAATGCTTCTTCCTCTCCGTGAAAAATGGTGGTGAGAATAATCCTTTTAATGTGATTTTTCAGAAGGCAGATTTTTAAGAATTGTCTATTTCAAAGCCTACAAAAGTAATCCATATAAATTTAGTGTGCAATTAGTGCCTTATGCATTATTCTTTTCTTTTTTTCTCCGTTTTACAATTTAGATACAAAATTTCTAGCTTTTTATAATAGAATACAATAAAACAATGTTCTCTTGTTTTCTCTGTATTGTCTGTGCGTTATGAGGGCAGTTTTTCTTGGCAGTGTACCTAACAAAAGATGTCAGGTTAACTCATGATAGAAATTATGCAGAGGAAACTGTACTTAAAGAACCTATTTGAGGAAAATAATAGGGCAATCAAAAGGTATCTCCCATTTGTGGTCATTTCCCATTATTGTAAACCAATAACTTGAGTTTCATTCATTGCCTAGATTTCCTGCCCTAATTTAGTGAGTATTCTCCTAGGAAACCTTTATCTACTTCATTCTTAGGAAGAACCTCTCTATATCTAAGTCATGTTCAAATTGTATAGCAAAAGTGGATTTAGAATTCTTTCCATAGCATATTGATTTTTCTTTCTCTTTGTAATCTGCTTGATTCTGCAGGATCCTTCCCTAAATCACAAAGCCTACAGAGATGCATTCAAAAAGATGAAGCCACCAAAAATCCCTTTCATGCCCTTATTGCTTAAAGGTAACAATTTTCTATCTTTTATGCTATATAATTCCAGAAATGTATCACTGTAACTACAGAGGGCAAAAAAAGGACTCTCCGTTTATTCTTTCCAGTAATTTTGGCATTCAGGCCTAGTTGTGTTTGCTCCTGATCGATTTTCAAATGCTCAGTTATTTTTGAGGTACCTAGAGTACTTAATTGTGCTTGAGCAGACGTCAAAGCATTTTCACTCGACTCACAAAACTTGGTCCTGGAAACTTGTATTTTTCTTTTACTCTGCTTCTAAGCCCTGTATTATTTTCTTTGAGTCTGCAATCCACTGAATTCAAGCAAGAATAAGGCTGGTATAAAGAACCCAAATGGTGGTCAGTCGTGCTGTTTGCAACCTAAACTTTAGAAACACAGCCCACAGTTTGCTGTTGTGTGAGAATTACCTTTGGTCAATATAAGCAATATAGTGTACGAAAGTTATGGATGGAGAGTGCACTTTCCTCTTTCAAAGAGTAGAATCCAGTTGGGAAAGTATTTGACAGCTCCAAGTTAGTCCACTGACCTCTCTTCTGTAATGCACCAAATAGTTCATCATGAAACACGTTAAATTTACTGATGAGATCTCAATGATCTCTCTTTCAAACAAATGGGATTAATAAAAGGAAACTCTTTTTGATCTAGCTTATACTCCTGACATTCAGTTTATATCTTTACCTGTGTGCTTTGTAGGGAAAGGGCGTTTGGGCATTGTCCTTGGTCATATTTTGACTCCTTCAGGAGGTTTTGTAGGAATACTCCTTCATCCAGCCTCTGCTCTGCAGAAGCCTGTAACTTTTGCTGGGTTAGGCCCCAACAACTGAACCCATAAATGTGATTCTGGAAATAAGTCTCATAGGAACTGGATTGCTGGTTGGCCTGGCTGTCCTCAGTCTCCACCTTCCCCATTACCACCCCCCACTGGCTATAAAACCGGCATTCCCTCTTCAGCTGCTCTCAAGAACAGCCAGAGCTTGGAGAATTATTGTGAGTTGCTATGCATCCCTGCAGCTACTCATTTAGTCTTCATCAAATATAAAGCAAGAATCTCTGTGAAAGAATAATACAATATTAGGACAATTGAGAGATGCATGAATGCTACATTCAAGTTGAAAAATTCTGTTAAATATAAATGGATGAAATAAAGGGAGATTGCAATGCCCAAATAACAATTTAAAAGTTTACTTGGTTCTTCATATTTATTTGATTTTAAGATAAGTTTATTCAGACTTACTCTTTTTATTTGCAAAATAAAACGCCTTCACCTGGAGGGTAGGAGGTGGCAGGTGGGAAGTAACACTTAGAATCACTTAGACACAAATAGAGACAGTAGAAAATGAGGGCAGATGTAAGAAATAATTTATTTTAGTAAGAAAAAAAATTGAAACAATAAATATAAGGTAAAGAGAAAGTAGTTGATAGTATTCCTTTAACGTAATTAGATACAAATAGAGCTTTCTGCTATATATTAGTGGTTTTGCCCCCAAAATATTTAATGTAGTCAAGTGTGTCATATGTACGTCTTAGCTTGGATGCAATTTTCTGCTCTACTGAGTTTATCTAGACCTCTTTGTTGGCAGCAAGACAAATCTCCCTTTTTATACTGAAAATACATTCACTCATTCCAAAAACAAGAAGTAAATTAAATATTTTTTCTTTTTTTCATTAAAGCGTTCTTGAGTTTAAATAAGCACTTATTTTTTCTTTGTCTTAATTTTTGTCATTATGAAAATAGTATTATTAATAGTACTCCATTGTACTTAAAGTTACTGTTTTTAAGTGTCATAGTTTTTTTTTAGTTTTCATTGTTCTGGGGTTTTTTTTGAGATGGGATCTTGCTATGTTACCCAGGCTGGACTTGAACTCCTGGGCTCGAGTGATCCTCCCACCTCAGCCTCTCGAGTAGCTGGGACTACAGGTGTGCACCAGTGCGCCTGGCTTCTAAAGTTACTATTTTTGTCTAAAATTATTTCCAAAGAAAATAGGATGAAAATTTAAAATATAGAGAGCTGTCCAGGAAGTATCCAGCCATGTAATATGAACAATATTTAACAATGGCTGTATACTTTCTGGACAGCCCTCATGTGTATGTATGTATGTGTATATATATATATATATACACACAGACACACACACACACACACACACACATGGCAATAAGCAAAGTCTGAGTCCTTTCACTTTGAGGCACCTGGAGAAGCACAGAGGTGAGGGAAAGCTGGCCTCCCTGGGTTTGAGTCCTGGCCCTGACACCTGTGGCCATGAATGTGGGCCAGTAGTAGCCATCCTTGGGCCCTAGTTTCTTCACATGCTTACCTCCTACGGTTTTTATCTTACAGTCTTTTATGAGGATTAAATGAGTTAGTGCAACTAAAGCACTTAGAGCCATGTCTGACACTGGTAAGCTGTCATTATTGTCACCACCCTCATGATCACCCCGAGGTACATGGGGGTTGAGGGGGTTGGAAGACAAACCTTGTAACACTGGGGAAGTGGGCCAAGCAACTCTAAGAGGGTGTTTGCAATCGAGAGTTAGTTAAGGCCAGGCTGTTAGGTGGTGTTTAATGTAGATAGAGTGCACACAGTGTTTTATTTGCTATAGAAAAAAAGGTAAAAACTAACTGTGTTGACTTCTCTTTTCTAAACATTGTGTCACAGAATGAAAGCTTGCAATTATTTTCTGAAAGCAAAATTGCAAAAGATAATAAAATAACCAGAGAGTTTGTCAGAAGACTGTGTAATTAATTGTGAATCATTTCCTACTAGGACATCAGTTTAAAAGAAAAAAAAGAAAAGGGAAAAAAGCTCCTGAAAACATGGCAGTCCACACTGGAAGCTGTGTGTGGGAGGCCTGGAGAAAAGGGTGTGCTGGAACTATGTAGTGGGGTCGCCTCCCAGCTGCTGTCAAAACTCAGAGGCAGGTTTCAGGAGCAACTATCTCATAATCAGGGAACAGCAGGAAAAAAGTCTTGATTAAATGCAAGTGCTTTCCCTTTCTATTCATAGGAGTTTTTAAGCTGTTCTTTTCCCTCTTTCCTATCTGGTTACTTCAACAAGATTTTTGGAGATTATTTTTATTTGGCTGGCCCTCCTCATCTGTGATACAACATGATTATTTGCATGTGCTTTACACTGTAGTGTATTTCTTTTTGTGATCCTTGTCTGTGAGGATTCCCTAATGCTCAGTCAACCCTCTGATCTGAGTTTGGCTAAGTCCTCAGCTGCTACCTTTAATGTAACTAATTCCCAAATTTGTGTCTCCTGAGGAGGAACTCCTTTGTTTATTGCAGCCAAAAGGAGATTTTTTAAATGAATATCCTTGCTCACTTTAAATGCAGAGTCTCAAACCAAATTTAACTTTCTTTTCGAAAATGTACCTTCATCCTATTTTTCCTTATTTTATTTTTGTCAGTGATACTTTCTTTCTACCAGTCGACTGGCGCCAGCAATCTTGCCATTTTCAAAATTACCCCTTTCCTCACTTCTGATGCACAATCAGGTACCAGCTTTCAGAACTAAAAAAATTAAATATCTAGATCTAAATCCTAACTGTTTTAAGTCAAGCAAGTCCCATATACTTTGCTAGGCATTTTTTAAAAAGCAAACACGTAATTACTAAAATCCTGTTGTTTCTGGGTATTTGATCCTGTTCTGCTCAGTGTTCTGGCCTAAAAACATAAAGGAACGATTAAGTTATAGGATAATGTTAGCTTATATTAAGCAGGTTGAAATCAAACACTTCGTTGTGAGTACAAAATACATACTTTGAGTAACATTGCACTGTTTCCCCCCCACCACATACACATGAAAATTATGCACTTTCACATCACTTACTATACAAATTCAATTTCAAGTTGCCTTGCCAAGTGTGTGGAATGATCCATAATGTTTAAGGAAAATGAGTAAGTTGCATTGCGTGTTGATCTCTTCAGCCCTGACAGTCAGTCGTGATCCATTCCTAATGGTACATATATCTTTTTGTTTCAGATGTAACATTTATTCATGAAGGAAATAAAACTTTTTTGGATAATCTTGTCAATTTTGAAAAGCTGGTACGTAAATTTCACTATTCTCCTGTTTCCATTGTAAAGGAAAGGTCTGCTTTTCTTTCCTGCTCCAGGAGACAAGTGGTTTTAGTACTTCTCTCCATTGAATGCATGGTGATTTCCAGGAGTTTATTTGTTGGCATGTACATTGTCAATAAAATGTATTCCGATTAACAGTAAGTATGCTTGCAAGGTTTTTGAGAACCAAATATGAAAATCCACTTTTTATTTATAAAAATGGAGCCTCATTAGATTACCACAAGGGGTTGAGTGTATATTATTGAACCAGAAATAAAACCATAAAGTTCCTGTCAGGAAGAATTCACACTTATGAGATTAAGTTTTACCGCTTTCAAGGCATCTTGCAATGTCTCAGCCTGCACTCCTTTCAAGGCACAGAGGGAAAAAGTTCTCCTCCTGGGGAGATGTGTCTGTCTGTCAGCACTCCACACTGGGATGTGAAGCTGGAATTTGCAGGGTCTGTGTGTGCAGGGAAAGGCCACCCCCTTATCAGCCTGTGGAGAAACAGTGCCACCTCTGAGCACCGTGGACAGAGCAGTTCAGGCAAAGCACCCTCCCTGTTCATGAGTAAGAGGCCCCCAGGTCATCCCTCTCTAAATGTTTCTAAAAGGCCTTTTCCTGAATTATCTCCCGGAAGTTCCCAGGTGCTTTGTTCTGCGGTGGGCTCTCCCAAGCCTTTCTGACTTGTCCTTAGGCAAAGGAGGAGTTACCTATAAGAATGGATCACTGTAAAATAGAAGTGCTCCAAAGGGACCCCTTGTCTGTAAGAGGAATGGATTTGTCTGACAGATGAACTTTAGTGTCATAGATTAAACTGTCCTTCATGGTTAAAGATGATAGCAATAACCCTGCTCCACAGATCCTGACCTTTGAGTGACCTTTTCAGTAATGGGAATGGATTTGTGTGAACTCTTTCAGGAGCTGACCCTGGTTCCCTGTGAGACTGGGTCAGGGCCTTGAGAGAAGTTTGAGGGAGGCAGGAGCCACAGACCGTGACCAGAGAACGGTACAAACTGATGACTCTAGCTGAGCTTTGACCATCAGGCTAAGTCCCCACAGGTTGGGCGCGGCAGCGCGGGAACAGTGTCACAGCTCTTGCACAGCTGCACAACCTAGGCATCTGGAGTCTGGAGGACAGACATCTTGGAATGTCTTGCTTTAGCTCCATTTTAAGCAATCTAAAGATGATCATTTCAGGGCTAGTTATTTTTGAAGTGGATACATCTGTAAATTTTCAAGTCTGTCTGTGTACTACATGTTTTAGAATCAGAGTTCAGTTATTTTAGATGCTACAGTCAAACCACCAGAGCTGGAAATGGATAAAGTTTTTATACTGGTTTTGTGTTGCTGTGTGATGTTCTGAAGATCACAGGGCTCCTGTTAGCAACTAAAGGCTGCAGGCACCAGAACTCTTGTCTCTGAGCAAGTTAATCACCAGTGTTTGGTATTAATGAAATGATTATGAGAATGTGAAGCCTTTGGTCAATATTTACTTTGCGTCCTGGCCGACACACCTGGCTAGGAACACCAAATGAGCTTGGTAGAGCGTCTGTGAAGATGTGGGGTGAGGTGTGTCACACCAACTGGAGTTCCCCGGAAAGGTCTGGTAATTTTTTCCCTCTGACTAATCCAGGGGGCACATGGGGAAACAGTTGCACTCTCTGTAAGCTGACCATTGCCTGCCATTGAGGGCAGACTGGTGGCTTGCCTTCTCCCTACAGTGAACCAGTGAGTTGGTTTAGTTCATCATGCCGTTTCCCCTCAGCTAGTGCCACCAAAGTGAGGGAACAATTCCTTAAAGGCACAGATGGGAAAGAACCATGGAAAAAAAAGTCACTCTTTCCTTCTGACCAGCATCTGTGGTCTTCCCCTACTTCTCCAACAATCCAATAGAAGCCTTTTAATGCCAGCTTTTATACATGCTAAGACTTCCAGCTAACCATAGGGACTGAAATGCAGTTTCAACAATATTATTTCTATTAGGGTGAATAATTGTACCCTTAATTCTTCAAGAAAATTTAAGGAAATAGCATGGCATACATAATATTCTGTTTTAAGTTCCTGAACAGAGCTTTTATTAAAAAGAGAAGGAGAAAATAGGTGCAGTTCTGCACGTACGCACCAGACCCAGAGTGCACACACACACCCACCAGGCAGGCGCTAGTACATCATTTCTGAAGAGTGTAGGCTTCCTGGTCTCAGTGAGTTCTTGGCCCTCAACACCTCCTGCTGACTCCTCCTTCCATGGAGAAGACAGGGCGATGTTAGAATTTTTTTCAGAAGGACAAAAATCAATTTTGCATCATACGGTGCCCGATATTCTACTTGGATGCTGGAGAAGGAGACTGACCTTCCTAGGAAGACACTGTTTTCAAGGAATGCTTCTTAGCAAAGGACAGGGTTTCACTTAAGCTAAAACAGGATCATCTTTCACAGTAATGAACCAGTAGAACCTAAGTGAATTAACTTGTGAGAAGCCAATTCCTCATGATGGATATTAACTTAAGCCAGCTAGCAGATAATTCAGTGTATTATCTTTATCTGGCTGATACAGGCCAACACGTTAAGTCAGACCACATAAAGATCCAGAAGTGCTCATTGGGTCTCATAGGATTTCTATTGTTCCCCATACCAAGTTCCTTGCTGCCTCAGCAACTCTAAATGTTTTCATCTCAAACTATTAAATAATGAAGAAACAACCCTCTGTGTTAAGAGCATCACCTCTTATCATATCTTCCTCTCTCCCCCTTCAGAGAGCTTAAAGATGAGGATCAGGACTCGGGTTTCAACGCCACACTCAGTCCTGAGCCTGGTACGAGCTATGCACATGATAGAAATCAATGTGACGCCACAGCTTAAAACAACGAGAAAACTGTCCTGGGAATAGTGGTCAAATTTGGGGAAGGAAATTTAACAATGCCTTCACAGACATGAGTCAGGTCTCATTTCCTTTACAAATGCAGCTTGAGCTACTGCTATAATCACTGTCCTATTTAATTTTCCACTATTGAATAGAAGTACGTTAGAAATACAGTTGGGAGAACAATATAATCAGTAGGTCATATTCAAATAATGTTTCTGTAGTTCTAGTGGATTTTAAATAAGAAACTTTTTTAGTGTTAACATTCTTCTTTCAGCAATAATTCACTGAGGGTTTGCTGTAGATGGGTGATCTTGTGTCCAGTGTGTGCAGGCATGATGTGAAAAACGACCCAATTGGGAAGGTTTGGAGGACCAGATGATTATATTGATTCTCGAATAATAGGATTATGTTTGCATTTTGATATGAAACCAAGTAAGGCATTACTGTAGATTCTCTAGAGGACTAGAACATGATGACAACAGTATTTAGAGATTATTCTGGCAACTACTTAGGAGGAACTGGAGTGGAGAATGGTTTCTTCCAAAATGCTATATTTCCTTCATCATGGAAAATTAAAAATAGTAGAGACAGCTAGAAGTCTATTGTAGGTACACAAGTATGAGGTGAGGGATCTTGTCAAAAGCAGCTGTAAATTTAAGAAGACTTTTGCCTGGAGATCAGTGAGAACTTCAAAGAAAGAATTAAATTAGAATACCAGAGACTGTAAAGGAGTATAAACTGTGAACAGAAAATGGTCTCTATAAGGCTGTTGATATTTTAGAAAATGTTTGTCTTTTGTAAGTATCTCATTTCCTGTCACCATTTGAGATACTTGAGCCTTTGAGTCCACAAAAACTCCCCCTCCATTTGGCACGTATGTGTGAGGCGATGTGTGTCTGACATGGTAGGTGCTAGGCACGCAAAGCCCTCTGGTGGCACCTGGTCTAGAGGAGAACAGTTCAACAGCAATGGCAATGACACAAAGCCAGTAGACACTGCACAAAGAACAGTGGGGATGCTGAGAACGGGGCCTCCAAGTCAAGGAGGGAGATCTCAGAAAGGCTTCATGGAGAGAAGGCAACACACCCCCTGAAGTGAAAAGCGTGAGCGAATGTGGGTGGGAGGGCTGCGCTTCTTCACGTTGTGCTTTCTCGCGGCTCAGTTAGAATCTGTGCAACTGGTTCGGGTGCTCCTGTTTCTGCAGACAAGGACTAAATATTCTTTTGTAATCCAAGCTTAGTAGAATCAATTAAAGTTATGTCCAGCTCCAAATATAGCTCTTCTATTTACACCCAAAGGTGTTAGACTACCCACCCATCCTAGCAGGCACTGCTACTTCGACAACACCCTCAGTGACCCTTCCGTTGATGTGTTTCCTGTTCTACCTTCCAGCACATGATTGCAGACACTGTCCGGACCCTGAGACACTGCAGGGCTAACCAGTTTGGTGAGTAATTGAAGTCAAGTGTGGAATCTGATTTGACTATACACTGGTATTGACTGTGGTTATATAACAAGTATTTGGTGGTAACAAACTTAAACAGATTGAAAAATACCATAGGTATATATGTATGCATATTGTATGTATATACTAAATGCTTTCTTTTTTTCCCTCACTGCATGTTTGGGATGCAGAGAAAGATAAGATATGGCAGATTATTATCCCCTCATGACAGCAAGTTTACACTGTACAGAGGGACTTTAGACAGTCAGACCCCCCCCACCCCCACCCCACTGCTGGCCCCAGAAGGTCTTGCTTTGCTTGCCCTTTGGCTCAGAATTACTGGTGGGTTTAGCAGGGGTGACCCTGTCCCTAACCTCCTTGCATGGAGCCTTCCTGGAATAGAACTATAGTTTGTAAAAGTGCCTAAAGCAGCCTTCCAGAATCGTTTCTCTCCAACAAAAACTTCCTGTCTGGAGGTACCTTTCAGCTGAGAAAGTGTTCTTCTGAGCACTTTTGTAGAATCCCAACTGAGACTAATGTATGTAGGGATATTTGTTCCATTTTAAATCTCAGGCATAATTTACACTGTTTAAATGGTATTAGAACATTGCAGGAAGGAAGGAAATCAATTTTATTGAGTTGAAGGAGCTTTCACATGGGCACTGGAACCCTGACACCATAGCTAGTGAATGGATGGACATGATTAACCCTGTAGGTGCAGAGCAAAAACTGAGGCTTAGGGAGATTCACTACTCAGCTGTTACCTCACACTGAGTCTGCCTGACTTCCTGCCCAGGCAGATCTATAGATATAAAGGGTAATAATAAAAGTAGTTGAGTTCAATAATTATAAATTAATCAAAGGTGGCCACTAAGCAAAACGTAGTTTGTTAAGTAATACATCCCCATTCTAAAACAATGTTTTCATCAATACAGAAGTATATATAAAGTAGAAAATCAAAGTCCTACCTCCCAAGGAAAGTACTACTAACAATTTGGTACACATTCTCAAGAATTTTTTTCTGTTCAGTGTTGGTCTTGGCTAGCAATATTGTCCCCCGACAAAGCAAGTTAGGAACTGAACCTCTGTATGGATTATAACTTTTCTGTTTGAAAAAGAGAATTATAAATACAGGACCTAATTTTCTAAATATTCATATCAATTAATACCATTTTATATGTGCTTATATAATTCTTCATTAAGTGCACAAGTACAATGCAGTTATAATAGAAACAGTAATAACAACATTGCCATGGAGATTCATTCAAATATACAAGCATAATGTTGCTGATAAGTATGGCTTCCTATTTATTTCATCCTCCTCTGCTTCCCAAGTATTTACTAGGTATTCAGCTAATTCTAAGACATCAATCTCACTTACCAAAGAACTCGAGTTTATATACGCTCCAAGTATAGACAGGAAGGTTATGCTGGCTTGGCTGGCCTTGCACCTGCCTTGAACCTCCCAGTTACTAGACAATAACTCTCCGCATAGCACGAAGCAAAGGAGAAATTTAAATAAATATCAAGCCAGTTTGTGTTCTACTATTTATTTACTGTATCTTTAAAAATTGGCTTTGGGACTGAATTATATGAATTCATTTTAACAGTTTATGTGGGCATAGTAAACCAAGGTCAGCATTTGGGATAAAATAAGATAATGTTAATCAAGTCATTTATAAATTATAAAGTGCCATGCACGTGTCAGCTGTCATGGTTGGGATCATTAATTCTGCCATCTTTTTAAGGCCTGCAAATTAACAACAAAAATTATCTTTGTAGCATCGTGTTTTCCAAACCAGTGTTTACAAAACCAAAAGCAGTTTCTCAGTGTCTTCCAAAGAAGGCATTCTAGAATAGTACAGCTTTTTGGTCATATCCAAACAGGTGGGATGGTAAAAATTTTAACTCCTAGTCCTTTTACTTGCCGAAACCAGGAAGCCTTGTTTCTATTAAACCTAAGAGTTACAAGCCACCCGTGACATACAAGTCTTAAATCATTTCCCCATAAAATGCATTTGTCAAAGAGGAGGAAAAAAGATGTTTTCGCCAAGAGAAAAAAAACGCTGCAATAAAATGCCCAACCTCCTGCGGGCCCCTTCCCTCTGCTTAAGCTGAGCTCCAGTGGCTCACACTGCCTGGCCCATCTGTAATCTATGAAGCGAGAGGATGTGACGTCATCACCACTCACATTTACATTGTCTCACTGTAGCACAGTGGTCAGCCAACGTTCCCCATGCCTTGAGTGGTTTTGTCTTTTGTTTGTTTTGACTGTGGCTTGCCCCGTTGTCCATGCTACTTTATCTCTGGTTCCTTATCAGAGCTGCCAGTACATAGCACGTATGTGTTCACAGTGCACTAAAGCTTCTTATGGCCCCTTGATTCTTTGACTGCCCTGGGTATGTGAGTGGAAAACCCCCTTGCCTTGTTCTTCTCTGGATAGATTTTAATTCATACACATACTTTCTGAACCTACTTTGGCTGTGAACCACACCTTAGGGTCTGTTCTTTGGTACTTGTTCATTCAATTACTCCATTAAATTTTTTTTCCAAAAAAAGAGAACACCAAAGAAATGTACAAAACAAAAAAAAAGAGCAATTGGGTTCATATGCTAAACACATTATTAATGATTTCTAACAATTCCAGACTGAGATATAAGAGAGTGCAGGCCATTTAAACGGGCAATTGCTGTGGAAGTCTGCATGACATGGGAGCTCAGACCGTAGACCCAGGAGCCATGTGGCCTAGGTCCAAGTCGCGGGTACACCACTTACTTGCTTGTGACTATGCTCAGTTTCCTCATCTGTGGCACAGGATAATATAATGTCCAAATAGTATATAATATTAGGTAATAAATGCTATAAATATCTTGCCAGTCTGATTGCCTGACCTGAGGAATCCAGTCTGAGCTGAAAAAGCATTTCCACTGTTAGGACAAGCACCCCTTTTCTGGGATTCCAACTAATGAGAACCTACCTGGTAGATTTACTCTAAGCCTTAGTGTGGGGTTTTGCTGGTATTTAGAAATAGCATTACTGCTCTCCTGAGATTGTCTTTTTTATTTTCTACAAAACAGGAAGTGACCTGTCTCCAAAAGAGCATCAAGAGTTAAAATCCTACGTGAATCATCTGTATGTCATTGAGAGCCAGCAGGCCCTGTTTGAGCTTTCACACAGGATCGAGCCTCGGGTGTGAGCCCCTCCACCTTACCTCCCCTGTAACTGCAGCACTTTGAGCTACGGGAATGTCCATGCCAAGCACGTTGCTTTCCTGTGAGAAAAGAAGTTGCTGAGTTTTATCAGTATACCCCAAGACGTTCCCAGGAAAGCCAGCCAAAGCGTGTTCAGGAAGCAATGTCAGCCACCAGAGAGGGCAAGAGGCCTCTCCATGCTACACCCAGAGTAAGAAGGCAGAAAGAGACTCACATACATTCTTGAGATGGAGAAATCTGGTTTCTTATGATCACATTGTTGATCCAATCCAGTTTTCAATTTGAGATGTGCCAGCATCAAGACAACAAAACATGTCTTGACATAATGACCAAATATTTCAGTAAGATCGTGCATGAAACAAGGAGTTCTACTTTGCCTGGTGTTAGATTACTCTTTATAGGCTATCAAAGTAGTAGTTCTTTTAATCACCTAAAGACAGTGACGGCATTTCCAAATTTCCAGGGGGAAGGGAGAGGTCACTGTCAGTATGAACGATGACATCACCAAAAGCTGCTTGTGTCTAGGGAGTTAGTGAGGCCCGCAGCTGGCACCCGTGCTCTGACTTGCAGATGAGAAACATCAAGGCGTGCACTGCTTTGCACCACAATGACTTACCAACGCATGCTTGCAGGTGAAATTAGTTTCTGTACAACTGATTTGCAGCTATAGGCAAGGTAGACTAAGTTGCTTTGCCAAGAAGGAAAAATAGTAATCTTTAAGAAATTGACTCAGTGTTTAATTTCTGGGGATTTTCTTTACATTTATAAGCAGGCTCTTATCTTTTATTGGGCATGATATGATTTTTGAAAAAGCACAGTGCCTGACACATTATAGGCGCTCAGTAACTGCTAATTGAGGTGACTGAGTGACAGAGGTCTGCATTCTTGTGCCTGATACCTCACGCAGCCTCCTTGCCCACAGTGTGGAATGACAGCAGCCGTGCAGGGAGGTTAAGTGAGGTTTGGTGTGTAAAGTGCTTAGCGCTGTCTACAAAAGTAAGGTAATAAGATAGTGGTGATTACCAGTCTTTCCACAAATGAAAAGTGCCCAGAAATACCCAAATATCTGATTTATGCTGGAGCCTTAGAAGTCCTGTCATCCACCTATCAGCCAAAGCAGGGAGCCTTTCTTTAATTTGCCTTTTTTAAAATTTCAAAATCTCAGAGTCTTCTGAGTCCTTTTTTATTATTCCCATTTTTACCAGTTGGGGCTCCTATAGCAAATAAGACTGCTTGCTGTTCTCAAGGACTGATGGGAGGAGTCCCCTCAACCTTCACACAGACTAAAAGCCTGTGGGTTAAAATAACGAAACCCACCCCTGCCTGCTAGACACGGGCTGCTTTGCTGATACACAAGGGCCCACCTCCGCATTCAGCCCATTCGCTGCTCGGACGTGGAGCCTTGTTCTTCTCGCCATTCCTGCCTGCCCTCTCTGCGGGCCCCATCGGACCTGCTTCCTTTTGGTCCTTTATGCCTCATCAGCGCCTCGTTCATCCTCATTACCGAGGCGTGCCCAGTGCTTTCCGACATCTTCATGGCAGTGCTGTTCCCTGGGCTCAGTGACCACGCTGAGATTGAGATATTGCTGGAAGGGACCACGCAGAGGAAATGTCTGGGAGGACTTTCACAGAGACTCAGTCTGGCCCAGCATGTAAAACTTCAGTCCTGAAAACATACAGGGTTTTATAGAAAGGCACCATCCAGGGCTGGTCCGCTCAGAGAAATGCTTTATGCTGCTGGCAATGGAATGAGACCCGCTGGAGGAGACCAGAGCCATCAGAACCAGGGAGTGCAGATGTCCCTCAAGGCTGATCAGACACTCCACAGGCCTCCCCTTGACAGTCACTGAGGATAGCGTGGGCTTACAGCACATCTTTTTCCTATTCTAGGGGCTAGGGCTTGGCCAGTCTAATCATGTAAGGCCATTTTGACATTGTCTCTATGTTTTATGATTTAAATTTTTATTTACATTAGCTCTACGTTGCTCCAAGGTGAACATTATTTTTAGGGGATTAATTTGTTAAGAATTATTTCAGCATAGTGCATGCTACTTAGACACCAAGTCAGATGTGTACACTTGGCCAAATGAAGCTACGCAAACATTGTGTTTAAACGCATTTTGTGTGGTGTATTCAGAGTATCTTTCATGGCATGGGGGGAAATAGGCTGGGGAGAAAGTGGTGCCTGCCCACCATTTCCTCCAGCCATGGTCATGTTGCCCTCGGGGTAGCAAAGAGAAGAGAGGATTTTGTTTCTTTTCCATCCCTGTCTTCTGAATGTCTAAAATCTCTAAATCTTTCTGAAATTTGACAACTATCTCCAGAGATTTCCCAGGAAGCAGCTCTCAGAAATTTCAGAAGCTTTGAGGAATCTTAAATCTGGAATTACAGAATTGAAGGCAAAATTGTGAGAACCAGATTTTGCTCAACAGGAACTCTTTCTAACGAATCTGAGCTGTCCAACAATGAACAGGCCACAGCAGGACTTATGTGCTTCCTGTTAATAGGATGGGCCATATTCACCAAGGTCAACAAGAATAGGTTTTATTCTGGCTAGAAGGGTGGATTGGAAGATGTCTAAGCTATTTTCCAGCTCTCTTTTGGGATTTTATGGTTGCATAAAATCTCCATTCACTCTGAAAATCTTATGTAATCCACCACCTTCCACAGCAGGTGTTGCACAGCCACTTCTAAATGGGTCCTCTTTGTTACAGCACAACTCTCAGACAGTCCTGTGGGTCTTTGGCTGCGACAGCACTTCAGCAAACCAGCCCTGCTTTGGAGTTAGCACAGGACAGCAGAATGCAGGCTCCTGTAGGCAAAATCACCACTTTTCCAATTTTTTTTTTTTTAACATACACATTTGCAGATGTTCCATAGACTACGGTGTTTTAAATTCACTCTTTGTTATAATCTGTATAATTGCTAAATGATTGTAGTGATAAATATTATGACCTGCATTCACTTTTTTCAGTAAACTTAATTATGTTTAGAATAAACTCATTTTCCTAGATCCATAACCACAAGCAGGTAGTGCAGAGCATACATGGAATTTAGAAGCACGGGGATGATATAAATGCCCACACCTCCCAGTCTACAGATTAAGATGTTGCACGAACGCACACTCGCCTCTGAGTGGGGAGGAACAGTGGCAGGAGCGAGAGAGTGCTGGTGGCAACTTCAGACACCCTGAAGCTGGGCTTTCCCTGCTGCCCAGATCGTAGCCCTGCAGTTCTGTTCTAGCCAGCATGAACGCCACAGATCTGGGACTGAGTGTTCCTAAATGGCACCACTAATCCAAGCTTCTCAGAAACTGGGCAAAAAACATTAAAATGGGGAAGATCAGGTCCATTGCAGTTGTACAACACAGGATTTCTTTTAAATGTTTTAGAGACATGTCCTTAAAATTTCAGCCTGCTTCTTAGTGAGTGGGCCAGTTTTGCTTAAAACTGGTAGGGGAAAAAAAGTTTTTAAAAATTGCCAAAAAGTTAGATGAAAATGTACTACTGTATAAAGCAAAGCTGTATATACTAAACTTTTTTTAGCAGAGTAATATTTATTTGCATAGTCTATTTATTGTATTCGTATTACACTGTTACTAAATGCTGGGATGAAATCAATGACCTGAAGCAAGGAATCTTGCCTTTTAATGTATCATTAATTAGGACTGCTGTGATATTGTCAGCTTGCGTTAACTTAGAAGATAGAAAACCCGCAATCAGGGTGTCTACCTAACTTCTCAGGGACTACACTTCGTAGTTTTCCACCATTATAAGAGCTGGTAAATATGAAACATTTGTTGAATTACCAGAATTGCCATTAACAGTGTTTCCTTTCCCATATTTCATGCTTTCTGCCTCTGTATATATGACTGTGCTGTGTATTTATCAAAGCTAGTAAGCAATAATTTATATGTAAAAATGGCCAAGCAATATAAGGTTAAAACTTATATAAGTAACCATTACCTTACCTTGTATATTCAAGTGGTTTTTTTTAAACTGCTTTTCCAAATATAAACTATGTTAAAGATACTTTTCATGCCTCATAGTTTCTTGCTTTCTCTGTGACATTTGTGGGCTAAATAGCCTGTGTATTGGCAGCATTTGATGATCAGGTGTTTGGAACTTATAAGTCGTTTGTTCACTGAAGGAGCTGCAAGTAGGTGAAGAGGTTCTCAGGCAACCCCTGGAAGTTGAAATCACTTATCCTGCCATTGGGTTATTGCAGAACCTAACACTGTATGTTGGAAATCGCATCAGCCGTTCTCATAGGCTAAGATTTGGGTAACCTGACAACCACTGTCATCGCCTCACCCCACTTGAGTAGGGCCAGGAATTCTTGCAGCTCCAGGCCCAGTGGTGATACCGTGGGCCCAGAACAGAGGTCCTGACAGCAGAAGAGCCATGGGTGGATGGAGGGGCAAATGGGCAGTAATGGTGTTCTGGGGCAGTGGGAAGACTGGCTGTACCTACACTAGTGTAGACTGTATTCATGTTCAGAATCTTCTCTGTCTCTGTGTAAACAGGAGATTTTGTGCATCCTGCCCACCAAGGTCCAGCTTGGCTTTTGGCATGTGATGTTCCCTCCCTGCAGGAGGATTATATATCTCACTGTTTTGGACTCAGGAGTGGCCAAGTGCCTTGCTTTGTCCGATGAAAAATGGGGAGACGTGACCTGTGAGGCTTAGTATGCAGAAGCTTTATGAGGTAGCCTGTGCCTGCCATGTCTGCTCTGTTAGGAGACCTGTGCTGCTCCAGGTAAAGGCATCTGTCAGCCTGGGTCTCAGAACAAAGGCAACACAGCAGAGCTCCAGCTTGTGAAGGACACGTAACTGGAATGAGAAATAAAATGTCATCACTAGAAGCCACTGAGATTTGGGAGTGGTTTGTTACTCAGCAGAATTTAGCCTCAGTTTGCTAATACAGTCTCCCAGGAAACTCCTTTCTTGACAAATTGCCCTTTCCCTCCATCCATGTGTGGGCAGCAATATTTGCTCTGTACAGTGAGGATGAAGCCACCTGTTCTCACATCCATGGAAAAAGCTTGTGTTTACGTGGAGAATGGTAAAGAAGACTTAAAGACATTTTCTTGGGCTCTTGATCACCAGGACTTGGCACTTCTGTGAGACAAGGAGGAATGGGAACAAAGGATGCAGGGGCATTGCCGCTGAGCAACTGGGGGCAGAGTGAGAGGAGGACCACTGAGCTTTACTGCTTTTGTCTTGGTCCCCAAGTCACTTCATCCACAGAGGCTGACCCCACAGGGTCCTCCTGGGATCTGGAGATGAAGGGAGAAGGGGGAGCCCTGGGCCCCAGATTTGGAAGGGGATAGGAGAGGAAAGCGAAATGCCCATTGCTAAGGATATGATGGGATTTTTCCAATTGCAAGTGGGAAAGCCGGTTGAATAAGTCTCAAGTGAACTCAGAAACCTGTTCTTGCTCAAATTAGCGAAACTTAAAATGAGACGTGTGGTCCTAGCCCTGGTGCACTTAGCTACAGAATCTTGCCTCAGGCCGAGGCTGCACGTGGTGTCCATTCTTTGTCTGAGGTCTTCCGGATCCCTCAGGTGCAACTCGTGTATTTGCTTTTCATTCACTACTGTAAACAAATGAGATTCCTAAAGCTTTCGACTTGTTACTGTTCTTTAGTGAAGTGTCCTGTTACTGCAGGGAGCATGACTTTCTCTCACATAAACAGAGAAGCAGCAGGTCCCTTTCCCAGCACCTAAGAAGCGGGACAGACTTACAGGCAGGTGGCGTCTGGAGGACCGTGCTAGCGCAGGGCTCCTGGGGGACACACGCTAAGATCCCTGCTCCACCCAGACTCAGAACTGGGGTCAGTCGCAGCTCTATTTTGTTTCTCCTATGGTGACTCAGTGCTCACGAGGAACTTGGCCTACGTTTTGGCCCTACTGTGGCTCCTAATTATACACCCCTTTCCTTGGGGTGTATAATTTCGTTGGGGGTCCCTGTGGTTAGCTCTGTGGGCATTTCTGCCCTGAAGTCACTTCACTCCCCACCACGGCAGTCCCATCGTAAGCTCGGCAGCCACCTGAGTCCACTGCTCTCCCCAGCCTGGAGGAAGCGACTTCCGGATCCTCCTCACATGACACTTGCACGTCAGGGTAAACCAGGCCAGGGGAGGCTGAGGAGTATTTCAAACTCTCCCCTGTCTCCAACCACACCACATCACCAGTCATTTTCTGTCACAACACCACCACGTTGAAGATCTCTACAGGCCTGGAAATTTTTCCCTAGAAGGAGAACAAGCTCCCCACTGTGGTTTCCCCCATTCCTCTGGGTGTTTCCTGTGCTCCCAGGTTGTCAACGTGGACGTGGGAGGGTGGAAATGCCACACACTCCTGACTGAACTTTTCCTCTCCCAGGAAGACCCTGCACAGCAGTCTGGGCCTTCGAGACTGCTCTCCTGAGACGCTGCCGTGGGAAGTGACTTCGAGCCCTCCTCTCTGGAAGGCCCCTTTCCTGCTCACAGACATTTGGAGGTTCCCAAGTTGTCTGTGCGTGGACAGTCTGAAATTTCTAGTTAGAACTCGAATGAAAATAATCACCTTCTGAGAAGAATCCCTGCCATAGTCACCCTGTTCTGGGATTCCTGACCAAAAAAGACACAAAAAAACAAACAAACAAAAATAACGAAGCAGAGAGATTAAAGTGTCAGAAGCAATTAGCCCGCCTGGGAGACTTGAGGCTGTGGCAAGATCTTTCCCGAGTTCTGCAGCAACAGTGGCTCTGGTGTCCCCTAACTCTCCAGTCTCTTTCTCAGGGAGAGCCTCAGAGGCTGGGTGGTGCCACCCTCTGGCCAAGTCCAGCCCATGGAAACTGTCTTGACTCCCGGCCTCTGCCAGCCCTTTGCTCATGAAGTACTCCACCCGCTGCCCTTTGTCCCACTCCCCCTGCATGTGTTCAGGTGGTCACTGTCTATCACTGTAATTGTTATGGTGACCTTGGACATAGTCTTTCCCCAGTATAATATCCATACGGCCATCAAAAAATTTTTTTGTTCCTAAAACACAAATGTCATCATGTTTCTCCCGCACTGAACATCCTTCAATAGCACTTCATAGGCCATAGAACTAAACCTCAATTGCATACAAATTCTTCACGTTCTTCTCACCTGTCTCTTCTCACCTGTCCAAGGCCAAAGAGATCATGCAGATACCCCCAGGATCTCCCCTTGAAACTGATATTCTAAATGCGGGGATAGATCGATTCCCACTAAAATGCCTGTTGAAAATTACATGCACCAAACATTTGCTAAGTAAATAAGTAAGTGTGAGACTTACTTGCTATTTTTTCACTTGTTAAATCTTAAAGTCAGACTGATGAGAATGAACATAAAGCTGTGTGTGTGTGTGTGTGTGTGTGTGTGTGTGTGTGTGTGTTGGTCCTGAATGCAGGAGCCAGGCCACCAGAACTGCCTTAAGGATAATGAGCTCTTCCCCACCAGAGATGTTCAAGCAGGGATGGTTTCAAAGTTAATCCAGTGATCAGATGAGAGCTGTGCTGAGACACCTCAAACATCCTTCCAGCTCATGGCTGCTAAGAAAGCGGGTACAGAGCTGTGCTTGCTAGAACAAAATAGTTTTTTGGTGGTTTCGTTTTTTTTAAGTGACTTGACTAATGTAGGAAATCAGAACTGTTCATGCTCCTTTGTATTCAATTGACCTGGGCTAGGCCTCAGAAGCTGGAAGGGAAAAGGCTGTGGGAAGATGCCAGAAAGGAACACCTCACCCCTTCCCTGTCCTGCATCCAATACTGACTCCACAGTCCTACCAGGAACGAACGCCTGCAGTAAAGAACCAGAAAATCCCCTGAAATCAACACGTCAGGGCCTGCTTCCAAGTGCCTCCCCGACAGTAGGTGCTGCGCCTGCTTGGCTCCTACTGTGTTCCTGGCTCCCCACAGTCTGGCACCAGCCTGCCTCATCCCTCTCAACATACGCGCCAGAACTCCTTCCCTACCTACCAAACAGGCTCATCCATTCCAAAGCCTTCCCAGGCCACCCCATCTGACACTGGGCCCCCAGCCCTCATCTGAATTCCTACAGCAGGCCCACCTGTTACTCTTTGGGGAAACCACCTTCTGTTATCAAGAGCCAAGAGAACTGGTGAAAGTTCCTACCTTTCTCTTGGCTGCTGTTTGTGCATCTCATAAAATGGGGGTTAAAATGCTACCTACCTCGCAAGGTTGAGTGAGAAATAAAACAAGAAAATATGTGTAAAGTGCTTAATACAATGTCTGGGGCACCTATTACACAATTGATGATAATTGGTTATTATTGTTAATACAGGGTGCATGCCAGAAGATTTGCACCCAGGTTTTTACTCAACCATTGCATATGCATGGCTGTGGGCAAGTTACTTAATTTCTCTTATCCTCATTGCCCTTCTTTTCAAGCAAGGTGACAGTAACATCTCTGTCACAGGGCAGTTGTGAGAATGAAATGGATGATGTATGTGAGAGTCCTTTGCACGTGCTAAAGTGAGATACAAATACGAGAGATTTCCTTTTGGAATCCCCGTGTGCCTGCCACAACGCTGGGGTACAGCAATGGCTCCCAGATGGTGGCTGATTTATCTGAACAGAGACGTCTGCATGTAGCCTGCCAAGTTGGGGGAATACTCATGTTGGCATCAATGGTGTTATTAACATAGTCTGATTAGACCCCGGGCCTGTTCACGGCTTCCGACCCAGGCCCACAGCTTCTCTGAAGACTCATTGGAGCTGTCAGTGCCGTGTTCTTCCTCGGCCCCAGGCCCTTCCTTTCCCTGTTGCCCCTCTGCTCAGACTTCAGCCCAGGAACCCCTGAGCAGCAACTGCCTTACCAGCCTCGGGCTTCTGGTCAGCAACAGGGAGGCATCACCATTTCTGACAAGGGCCTGGAAAGGCCAGGCTGCTCACCATGCTCTAGTGGTGTCCTCTGTGGTTGGGGGAAATCTCCAGTTTCATTTAGAATTCGGTCTGCAAGCATGCACGGCTGAACCTGCACTCTGAGCCCTGGGTTGAGATTAAGTCCCCTTTGTAAGGCAGAAAAGCAGAGGGGCCAAGAGGCCCTGGGCCTGGTGTTTGTTAGGCTTGCATGGTCTTTTTCCTCCTTAAATCAAAGAATAACTAACTCCCTCACCCATCTCTCTCTCTTGTAATGTTAGTGAGCTAACGTTAATCTGCAACAGACTTCATCTACTTCATCTTACATACGCATGTGCTGGTCATCCATGTGCCAGGTACTATTCTAGGTGGTGGGAAAACAACCATAAACTAATCAAAGATCTCTTCCTTCATGGAGCTTTGATCCATGGAAGAGATAGACCATAAACAAGGCAAATAAGTAAAATATAATATGTAGTAGCACATGAGACGGTTTTTCTTAAAGAGAAAAAAGCTAAGGCAAGGAAGGGGGTTAGGGAGCGCCAGGCAGGATGGGTGAAATTTTAAACAGGGTGACCAGGGAAGGTCTTTGTTATGGATGAAGTGTGCCCCCCAAAATGAATATTTAAAGTCCTAACCCCCAGTACCTTAGAATATGACCTTTTCTTTCTTTTTTGAGACAGGGTCATTACAGAGGTAATCAAGTTAAAATGAGGTTATTAGGGTGGGCCCTAATGCAGTATGACTGGTATTTTTCTATCAGGCAGATGTGGAGACAGACACACGCACGGGAGAGCACCCTGAGAGCGTGAAGGCAGCCATCCACAAACCAAGTGGGGGGAGGCCTGGAACAGATCCTTGCCTCACAGCCCTCAAAAGGAACCGACCCTGCCAACACCTTGATTTCAGACTTCCAGCCTCCAGAATTGTGAAACAATAAATTTCTGTTGTTTGAGCTACTCCGTCTGTGGCAGTTTGTTACAGCAGGTCTAGGAACCTAATATGGCTTTGTTAAGAAGACCTGAAGGAAGTGAAGAGACCAGCCATGCAAATATCTGGGGGAAAAGCATTCTGGGCAGAGGGAACAGCGAGTGCAAAGGTGCTGAGGGTGCCCCTGGAGATTAAGGACCAACAAGTAGCCTGGTGTGGCTGGAGCTAGTCAGGACAGGCAGAGAAGCAGGGGAGGTCAGAAATAACTGGGGCCAGAGCATGTAGAGCCTTGATGCTGACTTTAAGTCAGGAGAGAAGCCATTAGAAGGTTGTAAGCAGAGACGGACATGATCACTCTGGCTGCTGAATTATAGACCAAGAGGGGCAGCAGCGGAAGCAGGGAAGTCAGTTAGGAAGCTGTTGTAATAATCCGTGCAAGATACAGTGGTGACTTTGGCCATGGGGTGGCAGGGGGTGGTATGATGTAGATTCATTGTGGATATATTTGGAAGGTAGATCTGATATCATTTGCTGACGGATTGGATATAGAGAAAGAGAGGAGTTACAGTTGACCGCAAGGATTTGGGTTTGAGCAACTGGAATGATGAAATTGCAACTAATTTAGAATGAGAAAGACCTTGGAGGTAGCAGGCTTGACGGAGAAAGTCGGGGGCTCAGTTTGAGATGTCCATTAGAAGTGGACTGGAACCCACAGTAGTCTCTCGGCACCAAGTCCGGCTTGTGTGCTAGATACAGAGGACCGACCTTCAACCCCATCCGTTTCAGGGATTTCACCAGGGTCCAAGTTACTCTATGAGCTGGAGTGTGTGCACGATGAGGATGTGCTTTGGGTTGGCTTTAAAACTCCAGGTCCAAGCTCCAAGCATTCCCAGCACAGCCGTGTGGAACAACTTCAAAGCACAGAACCTCTTCAAGTTCAACCCCTTTGGGCAGCAGGTCATCTCATGGGCCCAGCTGCTGAGGCTCTGGACACGCTTCCTCTGACAAGCACATTTTCAACTTGGACTTCACAGATTCATTCAGTGGCTGCCTTCCCATTCAGGGTTTCTTCCCAGAAGAAACACAGAAATATGAGTTATAATTCTGTCATTGCAGACTCTGGAAGCATTATTCAGCCAAGATGAAATACAACACGCCTGAAAGACATGTAGAAATAGGCCCTCGAAACAGGCCTCAGCGTGGTCCCAGACGTTCAATTCTAATTTTATGTTGCACAGCCAGAGAGAAACTTCCACCTCGATGGGAAAAAACTTTTGAGACAATCCATTATTTTTATGTATTACCTTCTTTTGTCATCAAAACAATCCTGGGAGCAAGGAATTTTTATCTACCAAGTACTCAGCACAGCACACAATGCACATTTGTTGCTTAGTCAACATTTGTTGACTGAAGACTTTGCGGCTGTCATGACCGAAATGTGAGACACTTGCGACATCTGGTGGGCACGTGGTGATGCCGGGCAGAAGGTAAGTCGCAGTGAGAAATGCGTACTCTCGAGGGGCCTGGTTAAATCAAATGACACAATGGAACACGCTGGAAGCCAGTGTCAGCCAGCACAGTGAGGATAGCTTTGCAGCTCTGCCTTGCCCAAACATGGGTGGCGCAGTGGGTTATTGTTCTCCGTGTTTACAATATAATGCAGTCTTTTTGTTTTTTTAAATATAGAAATCAAGGAGATGGGAAAGGAGCAGAACTGGAGAAAGCTGGTGCTTTTGTCAGGCAGGCACTGTCATCTGTTGGCTCCTGAGAGGATGAAGAGGTGAAGGGCAGGACAGGCTGAACAACAAGGCTTCGACTTCCCCTTCCCACCCCCAATGCTCAGGAGAAAGTGGAGGTGCCCGAACATGGCTTACCAGGCACTTCTGGGTCCGACCCGTGTCCTTATCTCTGGCTACTGCCCCTGCCCCTACTGCACACCCCAGGGGACACATTCATATGCCATCTAAACCACTCAGCACTCACCTCCCGGCCTCTGAGCTTACTTGCTCAACAGCCAGCATCCATCAACTCAGGGCACCGGGAGTTGCCGTGCCACACGTGGGGCTGCGTCCCATCCAGAGGGAGAGCAGCTGCGTGCTGCGTGTGGCACTCCCAGTGCAGTGAGGTGGCTTCCCTGCCAGACCCCTCCCTTCTCCTCACTCAAGTACTACCCCTACAGGGCCCATGTGTCAGCACCTCCAGGACTTCTGCCGGGCCCCTCTGGCCTGCAATGGATGCCCCACCAAGTGCCCCCAGCCTGGCTCTCCCTCTCCAACTGAGTCCCAGCCCCACCAGTCTAGATGTCCCCTCAGGCAACAGGCTGTCTTTTTTACCATTGATTTGTCAGTGTTCATCACAAAACCAGGCATATGGTAGTACTTGTGTGGGTGCTGGAAGAGCTGTGGGGTCTGTCACAGACCCACAGTTTACTACCCAGAGATGCTGCAGGGAGCAAGCAGGAGACCTGGCAGCACTGTCACCATCGAGCCCTGCCTGCGGGGCTTCAGGTTCCCGTGAGGGTGGGCATCCCAGGGAGCTGGGCCCTCCCAGTGTTCTGGGGTCGGCCTGTCCCCAGCATATTCCTGAGCACTTATTGCTAAGGTGAATCCAAGTTTACTCTCCCAGAGCAGGTTCCTAGTAAACCACGCCTGGGGTCCGTGCCAGCCACGGTTGGTCTAGGAGGCCCAGGACCACCATTAGCCCATTCTCCCATGAGGCTCTGGAACTGTGTCCACAGTTGAGAGGGGACAGGGTGGGACTAAGCCGTGCTTGGGGGCAGCACTCTCGCTGAGCAGGGTGCTGAGACTCTTATCCTCTGCTCCACACCCCCTCTCCACCCACCCCGACAATAGGCTGGTCACTCTGGCTGCTCATAGCACCTGTCAGTGCCACGGATCTCCCCAGCTCTCACAACCGTGCCTGAGCAACCTGCTTCCCCAGCCCTGTAGACACATCTGGCACATGCCCAGGTGTGGCTCTAACGGACCAGCCTGCGACCTGCAAGGAGCAAGGGATGAGGGTGGGGAAGTGCTTTGTTCCCACCCTCCTCCTCCCTTCTGTCCCTTGAAAGAATCTGATGGCAGATCCAGAAGGAAAAGAAGGAAAAGTCCTCAGCGCTCCACCTTCAGTCCCTTGTATGGCCCCAGTGTGCGCCCTTGGGCCCCTTTTGTTCTTTGTCTTGGGTGGAGTTTGTGGCCACGCTTTGCTGGAAAGGTCAGGGCCAAGACCCTGGGACCAGCCCATGGCACTGGAGGAGCCCATCTTTCCCACTGCGCATGAAAATGCCCATTGCCTGAGGCTGAGCTTCCCCTCAGAATCAAATAGGTCACTAAGGACTAAGGACAAAGCACAAACAGGGTCTGGAAGCCAAGTGCTGTTGATAGAATGGAGATAAACAGGCATTTCAGAGCCACAGCAGGCAGGCAGTGGGTGTGGCAACTTGTCCCTTCTCCAGCGGGCAGTGCCTGGCCACTTTGTCTCCAAACAGTACTTCCATTTTGGAGATGCCAGATTGGTTTGGACCCAAAGTTTTACTGTTGTGGGGTGGGCCGGGGTGGGATGGGGTGGGGGAGGGGAGGACAGCCAGAAAAAAGAAGGCACCCTTCCGGGTGACAAGGGTGGCACTTCCTGCATTTCTAGCTCCTGTACAAAGCCCTCCCAATGTGGAGGGCACCCCTTTTTGACAGTGTTATTTTTCTTTCCTTTTAGAAAATAAGTTCTCAATCTTAGGGATTTTTAAACAATGCAAATTCTGGCAATTCAGAGCTGTTTAGTGTCTTCAGCTAGATGTTGAAAATAGCCCAGTCTTCTCTCACTACTTCCTCTGCCCCTTGGTTTATTTCACCCAGTGCTCTAGCAGAAAGGTTTCTGGAGTGTGCGTCAGGCAACATGGGTTCTGGTCGCTACTCTACCTTCTTCCTGGCAGTGTGACCTTGGGCAAGTCATCTATCCTTTCTGCGTGCAGTTTTCTCATGTGCTGTGACTATGCAGAATCACCAGGAGGAAAGAGCATGGTTTGGTTAGTTCACTGTGTCACCATGTAATACCTGTTTGATTCTTTATTGGTGAGCTCCTTCATGCATTCATTTAATATTTGTTATAATATATGCCAGGAATCATGGGAGGCATGAAGATACAAAATTGAATAAGATACAGTCCCTGCCCATGAACAGGCAGCATGACATGATGAAAAGACACTGATTTTCTGAGGGACACAGCCAGGTCCTGGCACTGGCAAGACAATTAGCTCACAATTAGCTTTGTGAGCTCAGCCAAGTTTTCATAATTTCTCTGAGCCTTGGTTTTCTCATCTACATAATAGGATTATAGATTATAGGTTGACAACCGTCTGGGTTTGCCAGAGACTGAAGGGTTTTCTGGGACACCGGACTTTTGGTGCTAAAACCTAGAAAGTCCCCGGCAAATCAGGTTGAGTTGGTCACCTAGGAGACTGAAATGACTAGCACCGTGCCCTACAACTAACAGCTGCTCTATAAATGCAGTCACACACACGTGTTCCTCATAACATGGTAAAGGAAAAAGAAAATGTAAACAAATAAATATGGTACAGCTCAGACAGCACCGGGAGAGCAGGACTCCGAGAAGCCCAGGCAGCTGGGTGGTAAAGGAAGAGCTGGGGTTCATCCGGAGAGGGGTGAAGACTGGGGGGTACAGCCATGTGTGGAATATCTGTAAATGCATGAAGGTTTAAGAGCTTAGAACCTGGGGTGTTCTGTGTGCCTAGAACTAAGCAAGATCCTAAAGGTAAGGTTGATTTTTATCAGGAAGGCCTACACACAATTCTAAAAAATGTGGACATCATTTTTAAGGTCTGCAAACACTCTTGAGGATGCATCCTTTGGTTAAAAAAAAAATTAAAAACCCACACCTCCCCCAATACATGGATATCTATGAATAATAATGTACCTGTACTGTATAAATAAATAAATAAATAAATAAATAAAGCATACAGAAAATAGAAATGAGAAATGTTTAAAGGATCAGATAAAAGGGAAATATAAATAAGAGTTCTGTACCTTGCTGCCTTCCTCAAGGACACACACCCTACCTTAGAGACTGGTGTAGGCAATGGAGAGCCACAGAAGGTTTTAAAGCAAAAAACTGACATGTTCAGACTTGGTTTTGGGGAAATCATTCTGGAGATATATAGAAGAAAAGGCTGGGAACAAGAGGCCCAACAGGAAGCTGTTGTAAAAGCCCAAGAGGAAGGTCCCAGAGGCCTGGACGAAGGCAGCAGCAGCAGGTTTGCAGAGAAGATGACAGCTGGAGAGAGATTTAGGAGCTAAAATCAAGAGGACATGTTACTGAGAATGGACATATTGAATTTAATAAATAAATGAATGTATGCATCTTAAAAGATGTCCACAAGGAGAGACACACCCTGGGACCTGGCATTAAATTTTACTGACACTTTTGATCTACATTCCAAATGTGATACAGAAAAACAACCAAGCCAGGGCCCCGTTATGCCTTTATGACTTTCATGGGCTCTGGACACTTTTCCTCCACGGATCCCTTCCTCTACATATATACATATACGTGTGTGTGTGTATGTATACATATATATGCATATATGAGAAAGTATACTTTACAACTGCATCGGTATAAAGATTAATATAGGCCAGGTGTGGTCTATATTAATGCGTGTAATCCCAGCATTTTGGGAGGCCGAGGCAGGAGGATCACTTAAGGCCAGGAGTTCGAGACCAGCATGGGCAACACAGCAAGACCCCATCTCTACAAAAAAAAAAATTTGCCAGGTATGGTGGCACACACCTGTAGTCCCAGCTACTCAGGCGGCTGAGGCAGGAGGATTGCTTGAGCCCAGGAGTTTGAGGGTGCAGTGAGCTATGATGACGCCGCTGCAGTCCAGGTTGGGCAACAGAGCAAGACCCCATCTTAAAAAAAATAAAATAAAATAATGAATATAATCCAGGAGCGTTATATTTATTTTTTACTTTAAAATAAGTTAAAACACTTTTGTGGGTCCCTAAGAGTATGGTGCCCACAGGGCCCGAAGGACAAACTGGCCCTGGAACAATCTGCGATCCGGTTGTGCCGAACTTGGGGAGGTTCAACGTGAGCATCGGGCGCCATCTAGTGGCTCACATGCTCGAGAGGCTGCCGAGCTGCTGCTGCCCTGCTGAAAGAGGTTAATTGGCAAAATTTTCACTCAGGGATCCCAGACCAGACCCAATGCCTATTATTACTGCTTGACTCAGACCCAAACTGCCCAACACGAGGCTTTGAGGCTGTTTGATTGACGGGAGCTAAAATGAGACTAAGAAGACAATGAGAACCCGTAGTGACCACAAATCAGCTGAGGCAAGCCAACGGTTCAATCTTTTTAGTGTAGTGATCATTTAGTGTAGTAGTTTTTAACATTTTTGTACTGGAAGCAACATCTTGAAGGGAGTGCAAGATGAATACAACTTCAGGAAAGCAAGTTTTAAAATACTAAAAAAAATCACAGTTTTTCAGTATTCACTCATTTCTTGCTCTCTTCTTGACTGTATTTTCTTCTTTATTTGCAAGGCAAAATTATCCCACATTTGGTAGCCAGTCTTTGTTTGTAGCCACCTTGAGATGGCCTGTTACTGGCTGCACGTTGTAGCCTGCTCTGTGCTGTAACTCGAGACCCGCTCAGCGGAGCACTCCATCTGACAGATGTCACCAAAGCAGGCACGTCCTCAGACAAGCGGGAGGCTCACCTGTGCATCCTGTAGCACCAAATGCAGGGGCATGCTGGCCAGCACCACCGGGGTAACGTCATCTGCTTCCCAAACCTAGGATTCAGGAGTTCTTCTTTTAAAGACTTGAATTTATAAAGTATGTTTTAATATAATTGCTACCATACCTATTGTTATGAGGTAAATTGTGTCGCTCAAAGTTCATATGTTGAGGTTCTAACCCCTAATACCTCAGAACGTGACCTTATTGGGAAATGGGGCCGTTGCAGATGTAATGAGTGAAGGTGAGGTCACACGGCAGTTGAGTGGGGCTCCTAATCCAATACGACTAGTGTCCTTGTAAGAAGGGGAAATCTGGACAGAGAGAGATGCAATACAGGGAAGATGGCATGAAGCCACAGGGAGGAGACGGCCATCTACAGGCCAAGGAGGCCTAGAACAGATTCTTCACTCACAGCCTTCAGAAGGAGCCAACCGTCTGACACCTTGACCTCAGACTTTTAGCCTTCAGCACTGAGAGATGATAAATTTCTCTTGTTTAAGCCACCCAGTGTGTGGTACTTTGTGATGGCAGCCCTAGCAAACTAAGAGAGACTTTTGGTGGTTTGCTGACAATCTTCAGCATTCCTTGGCTTGTAAAAGCATCACCCCGATCTTCTCCCCGAGGCAGAGAAAAGTGTACGTGCTATAGTGGATATACTCTGTTAGCCCAGAAGACAGAAGCCTGCTCCAGAGGAGGGCCCAAAGAATATACCACTTACCAAAGCAATAAAGAGTATGCTGGTGTTAAGACTCCTCCCCTCCATCGCCTAGGGCTGATGGTAACATGTGTTATTATAAGATTGAATTCACACACAGCAGTGGGGCTGACTAGTCCCCAAAACAATGGAGAAGGTGGTTGTGCTCAATTGTCAAAAAAACATGGATATAAATATCACAGTGACAGCAGAGTATGAGTATTAATGGAAGTGGTTGACAGGATACAGGGACCCTAGGGACAGAATGAATGGGCAGCTAACAAAGGTACTGACCAATACACACAATAAAACAAAATCAAGGATGGCTAAGGGCAGTTGTCCCAACAAAAAGGTTGTAATCTCTTACCCAGTTGCTAGACCTGAGCAAGTGTTCAAACCCAGATCTTGTTAACTGAAGGACAGACTGAGTCCCTAGGATGAAGACCTACAACAGCAAAGCAAGCACATAGGATAATGACTCCACAGTCTTTTCTGCAAAAAGACCTGTTGCCATTTACTTGTCCCATACACTGGGGATGGGGAATACCCAAACCTTTGGAGGACTGTTAGATACAGGGTCCAAGTTAGCAATGACTGAGCCAAAGATCCAGAGCATCATCACCAGCCCCCAGCTCAAGTGGGGGGACATGGGAGGCAGGTAACCAATGGAGTCCCGAGCTAGGCCTGGCTCACAGTAGATCCACTGTGATGCTGGTGGGTCTACGGACCCACCAGGTAATCATTTTCTTGGGTCATGAATGTGTGATTGGAATAGCCATACTTATACTAAGCACAGCCCCCACATTGGTTCTTTGGCCTCTGTGATAAGAGTTATTGCACTGGCAAAAACCAAAGGAAATATCTGAAACCACACCCTACCCTGGCCAAGAAAGCAAATCAGAAACAATATCACATCCTGGAGGAAATGGCAGAAATTAGTGCCACCCTTAAAAATTTGAAAGATGTAGGGATGGGTTTGTTTTTGTTTTTTTAATTTTGTTTTATTTTGTTTTTCTGGGGTTTTTTTGCTTACTTCACCAGTTCTGGCTCCTACAAAAACCAAACACATCCTAAAGATACAGTGGAGTACCACAAACGCAATTAAATAGTAGCCCCAGTTGCAGGTACTAGACCAGATACGGCACCTTTGCTAGAGCAGATTAACATGGTTTCAAGTACATAGCACATGGCCACTAAGCCAACAAATGCATTCTTTTCCACTGCTATCTGAGAAGAGTGTCAGAAAGAGATTGCATTGACTTTGAATAGACAACAGTATATATTTGCAATTTTGACCCAGAGCAACTTTAACTCTCCCACTCTTTGTCATAATATAGTTCAAAGAGATCTGTTCTGGTTAGACATCCCATGGAGCATCAGAGCATCACACGCATCCACTATATCAAAGACATCATGCTACTCTGAAGAGATGAGCAGGAAGTAGCTAGTACTTGGGAGGCTTGGTAGGTCATGGATACTGCCATGGGAGGGAGATACATCCTGGGAACACTCAGGTCCACCACATCAGAAAACACTAAGGGCGCATCAGTCTGCAACTTCCATGTTATAATAAAGAACAAGTTCATAATAAAGGACACGTTACTGCATTTGATCCTCTCATCACTCAGAAAGAGCCCTGGTTGGATCTGTTCTGGAGACAACAGATTCCATAACTGCAGATACTGCTCCAAACTATGTGCTGGGGAACACAGACAGCTGCCAGCTTCAAGGGGTGTTCAAAGCAGGAAAGAACTCTGCACTAGATCCTGGCTGCAGTGCAAACAGCTGTACTGGGGGACTACAGCAACCAGCAGAACCCGTGGTTTCTATGGTGGGAACAGACACTGTGTGGAATTCATGGTAAGCTCCAATGGGAGAGCCACACAATATGGATCCCTGGGGTCCTGGAGTAAGGCCACGGCATTTTCAGCAGAGAACTATATGCTCTTTAACAAACAGACAGCTCCTGGAGCCAGATGCAGTGGCTCATACCTATGGTCTCAGCTGCTCGGGAGGCTGAGGTAGGAGGATTGCTTGAGTCTAGGAGTTGGAGGCTGCAGTGAGCTATGATTGGGCCACTGCACTCCAGCGTGGGTGACAGAGCTGCTGGTGCTCCTGAGGCCTGGTTGAGACAGTGCACCTGTCAAACCCACCAAATGTAATGTACAGTGGAGCCAGCAGGAATTCACCATAAGTTGGAAGTTGATACACCCGGGATTGTGCGTGAGTAGGCCTAGCGTGCCCAAGCAAGCCAAGGCAGCAGGTAGCCCAACTCTCATGTCATCCTCCACTTCGCCCCATTTTCTCTCCCTCTGACCAGCTGGTAGGAGAGGAAAAGTCTGAACCGTTTCCACAAATGGGTCAGGTCAGCCTGGGACAGCAAGCTAAAAATGGGCAGCAACTGCATGACAGCCCCATTCACAGGTGGCCATGAAGGACAGTGGTGATGGAAAACCCTTCCGGTGGGAAGCACTGTGAGAAGTGTGCTTGGTTTTCCACTTTGTGTGGAGAGAAGAGAGGCCCAAAGTAAGAACCTCATTACGCTCACGGCCAATGGTAACCATGGGGACAATGAAGGCTGCAGAAGGACGTGGATGGACCTATGGGACTCAGCACAGTGTGTGAATATCTTTATACGACATGTTAACACCCACCAGGGAGAAGCTGCTGGAGAAGAAGCACTAAACAACCGGGTAGAGGAAATGACAGCCTCTCTATTGCTCTTTGCAGTTCTATCTGGTTTTGCCTTATGCATTTTCATGCTCTGTTGTTTAGCACATACACATTAGGCATTGTTATGTCCCCTCAGAGAACTGACCTTTTCATCATTATATATAACTGTCTTCATTCCTGATAATTTTCCTTGCTCTAAAGTCTGCTTTGTGTGATATTAATACAGCTACTTCAGATTTCTTTGATTAGTTTTATATATATATATATTTCTCCATTTGACTTTTTATGTGTCATTAAAGTGGGTTTTATAGACAACATATAGTTGGGTCTTGTTTTTTGATCTATTCTGTCTTTTAAGTGGTATATTTAGATGATTGTGTTTAAAGTGATTATTGATAGAGTTGAATTAATTCCTACCATATTTGTTACTGTTTTCTACCTGTTGCCCTTGTTCTCTGTTACTTTTTTGTCATCTACTCTTTTTTCTGCCTTCTTTGGTTTTAATTAGGTATTTCATATGACTCTATTTTTTCTCCTCTCTTAGTATATCAATTATACTTCTTTTTAAAACTTTTTTTAGTTTTTTCCTTTGCACTTGCAATATAGATTTACAACCAAAGTCCTCTTTCAAATAATAATCTACCACTCCTGGCGGCAAGCACCTTATAAAGACGGTTTCAATTCCTTCCTTCCCTGCCTTATGACACTGCTATCATTCATTTCAGGTGTCCAGCAGCTTTTATCACTAAATACATTGTTACTATTATTATTTTGAAGAAGCTTTTACCTGTTAGATCAATTAGGAAGAGAAAAGTTTTTCATTTTACCTTAATTTATTCCTTCTCTAACACTGTTCCTTTCTTTATGTAGATCCGAGTCTCTGACATATGATTTCCCTTCTCTGTGAAGAAATTTTTAACGTTTCTTATAAAGCAGGTCTGCTGGTGACAAATTCCCTCAGTTTTTGTTTGGGAAATTCTTGGGTTTTGGGGGGTTTTTTGTTTGTTCGTTTCTTTGTTTGAGAAAGTCTTTATTTCTTCTTCATTTTTGAAGGATAATTTAACGGGGTCCAGAATTCTAGGTTAGTGGTTCTTTTAATCTTTTAAATATTTCAGTCCAGTGTTTCATTACTTGCGTGGTGAAAAGGAGGCTAATGTGATTCTTATCCTTGTTTCTCTATAGATAAGCTGTTATTTTTCTCTGGCTTCTGTCAAGATTTTTGTTTCATCTTTGATTTTGCGCAGTTTACAAATGATGTGACAAGGCGTGGATGTGACGGTAGTTATCCTGCGTGGCATTCTCTTCCTGGATCTGTGGTTTGGTGTCTATTATTAGTTTTAGGAAATTCTCAGTCATTATTGCTTCAACTATTTCTTTGTATGTTCATTTCTCTCTTCCTTCCCTTTCTGGCATTTCCATGACCTCCATGCTACACCATTTGCCATTGGCCCGAAGTTCTTGAATATTTTTTTTTTATTCTTTTTTCTCCTTGAATTTCAGTTTTAGAAATTTTATGGACATTCCTTTATGCTCACTGACTCTTCCCTTGGTCATGTCGAGTCTATTAACGGATCTATCAAAAGCATCCTTTGTTTCCATTAGAGTGTTTTTGATTTCTAGTATTTTCTTTTGATTCCTTATTAGAGTTTCCATCTCTCTACTTGCAGTACTCATCTGTCTTTGCATGTGGTCCGCTTTTTCCATTAGAGCCCTTAGCATATTAATCATAGCTGTTTTAAATTCCCAGTCTGATAATTCTATCACCTCTGCCATATCTGAGTCTGGTTTTGAGTCTCTGTCTCTTCAAACTGTGTTTTCTGTCTTTTAGTAAGTCATAATTTTTTGTTGCAAGCAGGACATGATGTACTGGGTAAAAGCAACCAAGGGAAATAGGCCATTAGTGTGCGACTTTATGTTATTTGGCTGGAGGGGTAAGGCTGTAGGTGCCAGAGGCCAAACTTTCCTCTGGTGTCCTTGTTTTTGCCTGCCCTGTTGCCTTTGGATTTCCCTAGAGACTTCTTAAATGTCATCTGAGATGTGCAGTTCTCTCAGATCCATTCCCCTGTTCGTAGGAGCCCCATTGCTATGGTAAGGTGTGGGGGTAGGGGGACCATTCATCGGTCCTATGATTCATTCTTTTAGTGAGCCTTGCCTCTGGGCTGTGACCTTCATGAGCATTTCTGTTTTGTTTTGTTTGGGGTTGTTCCCTCCATAGGTGAGACAGATGGCTAGAGAGTGTTGGAGTTGGGTACCTCCCTCCCCCAAGGTTGGTTAGGATCTGGTCAAATAGTTTCTCCTGAAGGGCCTTGTTAAGAAGAACAGAAGGCTCTGGGTGTATTTAAGAAAGGCTCCTTTGCCCCTGCCCCTGTGGGAAGTGTGAGGGGATTTTTCTCTGATCTTCATTGTGAGCACCTGCAGGGATGCTGGAGGAAACACCAGAGTACGGCCCTGGAGTTTTAAGGCTCAAACTTATTCCCATCTGCAATTCGTCAATTGCCCTTTAGGTTTTCCTGCCCTAGGCTTCTGCTCCCGCGCTTCTCCCCAGGTAAGTTGTGATTCTCTGCATCCACCTGTCTGTCTCTCCAATTTGGGGGGCAGTGGAAAAGAGTTGTTGATTTTCCGTTCGTTCAGCTTTTTTTCTTATTGTGTGGATAGGACAGGCAACTCCCAAGCTTCTTTACATGCTGAATGGGAATCTGGAAGTCTAACAGAATTTTTAAAAATTTCCTATGGTTTTAATTATATAGAAGGAGTATCATTGTGGAAAAGGGATTTGGGGGCCTGGATTGTTACGCTAGCTGCCCCGCTCTCCTGACTACTTCAGGTAAAGCCTTGCTGGTCCACAAACAGCAGCATCCTCCCTACTGGGGAGCTTATTAGAAAAACAGCATCTTAGGGCCTGCCCCAGACCTACTGAATCAGAATCCGCATTTGAAAAGCTCTGACCTGAAGTCACTTCCAACCTTGGAGCATTAGTTTGTTACCTCAGTTTCCAAACTGTGCACTGAGGCTCCAGGGGTGCTCTGGGATATTTTAAATTTTCAAGGGAAAACATCTGTTTGACACAGCGAAGTACTAGCTTAAGATAGTTCAGTTTCAACAGCAAATTACTGCCTTCCTTTTGATGAGGCCATATGCCATATGAGAAGCTAGGAGTTCAGCTGTGGTAAAATCAGTACTGTTTGAAAATCAACATGGAACAAGAAATAAGGTGGTGTCCTATCTGATTCCAAAATCTGAGAAGCTGTGAAGGGCCCAGCAGGGCTAAGTTGTTAGGATATCAATACATATTAATTTGTTTGAATCTGGCTATGTAATAAACAGAACTGTTAGGTTTTTCTTTTGGCCTAAGAATGCTGACACACTAAGAGCACCGTGAGCTGAGAAAGTCTGGGAACCCCTGGTTTAATGTTTGGTTAATCACTTCTCTCTCATTTGATTTTTGAGTGGATTAAATGAGATAAGGTATTATAAGTCCCTTTCCATTGAATGTTAGTTTACTTCATTTTACTCTTATTCAATCTACTGCTTTTCCTCTTGAACTTCATCTGCGTTCTTTAAAGGCCTACACAAAGCCATCAAAGAACCCTGCAGCATACCTTGACAATACCATAATCAATTTCCCTACCGTATTGTGCTTCCATGTATATCACTCTCTACTGTTTACAAACCACTTCACGTACACAATCTCCTTGGATTTTCACAACCTCATGAGGGAAGCCAAGAAAGGTGTCATGAGAAAAACTCAAACCCTGAATTTCAGAGAGGTTAACTAATTGCACAAGGTCACACAGCAGAGTCTTGCTACTCCAAGACTAATGCCCCTTATTTCCTTTACTGCCTGGGGAGAAAGGAAGCTATCTGAGAATGGGGTGGGGTAGGAAGTTTTAACCTAAGTTCTGCAGCTGGCTGGAGAGCCAGCTTCCTGCAGAGGCAAGAGGCCTCACTGCAACGACTGAGGTCAGCTAACAGCTGGCCTGAGGGTCACACTTGTGATTATGATTAGAGCCCAGTTAACTCCCCCAATTTGCCATAAAACTGCACAGGTCCTAGGGTAGCAGTAGGCATCAGCCCAGCCTGCTGGGATGACTCCATTTTGTACTGGGCAACTGCTACAGCAAAACTGTCCCACAGGTGACCTCCACCTCCTGAGTTGAAAGAAGTAGTGCAGTCTTTAAAATAAAAAAGAGCCCCTGAGACTGTGTGATACCCCACTCCCCTGATCAACCTGGTTTGCCAGGCGCCTTGGGGCACTCTACAAAACAGGCTTCACATCTCCCCACGCCAGCATGGCGTGTGCTGGAGTTGGGAAGAAACAGTGGATCCCTGGGTGCTCAGGTAGCACGTGCAGAAGAGGCTTTGAAAATATCCGGCCCCTTCCCTCTCTCTGGAGGACAATGGAGGTGAAAGAAGTCACCTGCTTGCAGGCGTTGGGTTTCTGTTCCAAGGTGGCACTGTCTAACTAGCAGCCAGATAACTGCGCTGGGAGGCTTGAGGAAAAGGAACTTCTATTCTGCTTCATTTATTTCCATTTCAGGGGATTTAATGAACCTTAAACACACACACATACACACAAAGGCAATTTTGGAGGGTCTGAGTAGATCAGGGGGTTGGTAATGGACCCTGGTCCCTGTGACAGAAATGCTTATGGCCGGGAAGGACTGGGACAATTCGTGGAAGCAACTGAGGCCTCCACAGAGGGCTTTAGAGACGACGAAAGCTACATCAGTGCTGAACACGCCATTGCCTCTGGATCCCTCATTTGGTTCTTGTCCAGATCAGGGGTGACCAGAAATGATGACCATCTGTCCACTGTTCCTTCGCCTCCAGCCAGGGCCAAGCCTGGCGTGCAGCACCCGTCCCAGTCCACTGGGTGCAATGTCCTGCTTTGGTCCTTTTCCTACTTCTTGGGTTTAATCCTTGCTTAAGGAGGTGGTGCACAGAATCACTTCTTTTTAATAGTAACAAAATCTAATGTTTGCTGAGAAATCTCTAGTAGCAAGCATTGTGCTATGTGATTTATTAAATAGAGATAGTATCTCACATAATCCTCCCAAATGCCCCCTGAATCTGTTTGCTAGGACCACCATACTAGACTACCACAACCTGGGTGGCTTAAACAACAGAGATGTATTGTCTGTCAGTTCTGGAGGCTGGACATCTGAGACGAAGGTTAGGGCAGGGCTGTGCTCCCTCTGAAGGTACTAGGAAAGGATGGTTCCAGGCCCCTCTCCTAGCTTCTGGTAGTTCCCTGGCTTCTGGCAGCATAACTCCAATCTTCAGATGGCATTATCCCTGTGTGTATGTCTGTCTCCAATTTTCCCTTCATTATAAGGACACTAGTTATATTGGATTAGGGACTCACACTATTCCAGTATGACCTCATCTTAATTAATTGCATTTGCAATGACACTATCTCCAAAAAAGGTCACATTTTGCAGTACTAGGAGTTAGGACTTCAACATGTGAATTTTGTTCGACCAAGGAACATCCTCCCTCCCCCCCACCCGCCACCTAACAAATGAAGAAATTGAAGCATAGAGAAGTTAAATAACCTGCCTATAGTCACCGGCTAGTGAATGACTGGGTCAGGACTTGAACCCAGGGCTGTGCGAGTCCAGAGGCCCATTACTGGTTTTCAAATTTTGACATCAAGATCACCTGCAGCACTTGTTTAACACAGATTTCTGGACCCCACTCCCACAGTTTCTGGCTCAGTAGGTCCGGGTGGGGCTGGAGCATTTGTATTTCTAACCATTTCCAGGTAATGCTGCTACTGCTGCTGGTCAAACACCACCCTTTGAATACTACATCCCTGGCAGTTCTCAGACCTTAGTGGGCATGAAAAACAGCTGGGGACTTCTGTTTTGTTCCATTTGTTTATTTGAGCAGATCCTGTGGCCCACTCCAGGAGATTTTGATTTCATAAATTTGAACGGGACCCAGAATTCTACATTGTAAACAAGCAAACCCAGTGGTTCTGAGTCAGATGATCAGTGGCCATACTTTGAGAAAGGATGTGGTTCCCGCTTCCCCAGAGACCCCCAAGGTCCTCAGCTTTGACTGCACATTGGAACCAGCTGGGACCTTTCAAAAGTTTGAAACTGAACTAATGTTCAGTTTCTAATTCAGGTAGTCTGGGAGGTGGCCTGAGCCATTTGGTTTTTAAAAAATCTCTTCCAGGTGACTCTAACATAGAGAAAAATTTGAGAACCACTGCCACTGCCCCACGTGTGGTAAGAGGCTGGTTACTGCGTGTGAGGCCCCAGAGCACTAGTTAACAGCCTGGGGACCCTGGGATCTCTAGTTCTTTCCAACACTCAATCAGAAAGGGTCGCCTCATTACTAAGACCTTTTCCAGCCTTAAAAGCCTGTATCTGTTCCCAGAGAACTGACCAAAACAAGCACAATCATTCATTCACCCATTAATTCCTTAATTCATGTATTCATTCACAAGTGGCTATGTGAATTAGCCACTAATTAGCTTCGAGAGCTTTGGAGCCAGGATGCCTGACTCTGACCCCAGCTTCAGCACTTGCTGGGAGTGTGACACCATGCGCGTTGTTTACCGGGTGCCTTGCTTTCCTGATGTGAAAACCTTACCTCCTAGGCTTGTTGTGGGGAATAAGTGAGTCACTGCAGGTGGAGATCTTATAACAAGCTCCGAAGTAGTGTGTTTTAGACTTAATCTTTGAACAAATAGGTATCCAGCAGCTACCATGTGCCAGGCACTAGGGTAAAACAGGGATTAAAACACAAGGTCCCTTATCTCATCGAGCTGACAATCAAGGAGCAGAAAGTGAAAATATGTAACAAGAGGTAATAAGTTATTGTATTTCTCTCTCAGAATCCCCAAAATGTCCAGAGGCAAAGTGAGGGGCTTGAAATCAAGTCCTGCGCCCCCACCCCCGGCACTGCGATAAGGTGTATGGGTGTGGATTATAGGGGTGAGGGAAGCGTGGCTGGTTCGGGTCCCCACCCGCCAACTCGCTGCCCTCCCCGCCCGCCGCTTTCATGCTGTTGGGTGACACCTTCCGAGAAAGCTCCCTTCGTCTCTCTCCCTTTCTCTTCCCTTCGTTCCTTCCTTATCTGCCTCCCCGCAGCTGCTCCCCGGGAAATTTCCCTCTGTCGCTACATTTTTGGTTTCTCTTGCGGAATTACCATTCGGGGAGCGGGGCGCAGAGGCGGTCACAAACGGGGCGGGAGTGGCAGGGAGTGGCTAGCGGACTGAAGGACAATAGGGTGGTGTCCTTCCCTGTCTGCGGGACTCTCCCAGCCCGCGCTGGGGGGCGCTGGCCCTTTGATTTCCTAAAAGACATCCAGTCCCCCTGCAAGATCGCCGCCAGCGGGGCACCAGTCTGCCGTTGGCAGCGTCACTAGCGGTGGGTCCCTAGCGGCGAGGGCTGCCCTCCTCGTCCCAGCCGGAGCAGGGTCGCCCTGGGGTGCCCAGACCGCGGCCCCGGCAGGTGCCGCTGTGGTCGGGAGAGTGGTAGCTGCGACCCGACTTGGCGTGGGGGTACCGGGGACCGCGGGGCACAAAACCGAGCCTTAAATAACCGCAGTTCCCAAACGGACTGAAATGTCACTCCCCAAGACAAAAAACTGTTCCCGGGAGCCGCTTGCCAAGCCTCCTGCAGGGATAGACCTGGATCTAACTCTCCCAGGTCCGGTAGGATCCCGGGGCCACTTCTCGCTGCACCTACCAGGAGCCGGCAGGTGGATGATTCTCGAAAGGCAGCACGATCCCGTGGGGGAACTTTAAATGCAGATCCCCGCCCCCACCCTAGAGTGTCTGATGCGGAACTGACGGGACAGGGCCCGGGCATCTGCAGCTTTAACGCGCGCCTCTGGTGTCACAATTGCAGTCCTTACTTTGAAAAACGCTAAATAAGAGAATCAATCAGATTCAACCAATTTCGTGGAGAGTTACCAAACGTCTGTGTACTATTTCAAAAGCTGTTTCGCCGGGTAATTAGAAAATTACAGAAGTAAATTTACCTTCAAAGGACAGAACTAGTGGCCGTTTTGACCACTGACAGGGCTGCATTTGGGATCACTACCAAACGCCTGCGATAAACCCTCACTTACATACATTGCCTCATTTGTCTCATTCTCCCCAAATTTGATGGCGTTGGTCTATCCATTTCCGCACTGGGAAACTGAGACTTTCCGAGGCGAAGCCACTTGCCCCGGGTCGCCGTGCTCGCGCTTGGCAGAGCGTCGGCTCCACCCCAGGACTGGCTGACTCCACAAGCCTTGTCACCCTCCGTGCAGTCTGTGTAAGTGGATGGGGGAACTGTGGGCCGCTGGTCTGTCAATCCGACCCCTGATGTGACGAGGTGCAAGTTCCGCAGACTTCTGCTGGGGCTGGACGCGGATAATGTACTGGAGGCGAGACCTGGCAGCCCCTGCGCCGCCTCCATGCGCCCCCTAGAGTCTGTTCTCGGCACCGCAGCCCGAGTGGGCCTTTTAACATGTCCCTCGAACCTTCCAATGGCTTAGATTAACATCCAAGGCCTTCGCTGTGGCCCTCAAGGCTCTGGTGGCCGTGACCCAGGGTGCTTCTCCCTCCTCATCTTCTACCATTCCCGGCTGCCCACCACGTTCTTTACTCTCTCGTTTTCAGGTTAGGGTCTTTCCAGTGGGTGTTTCCTCCACCTAGAACCCTCCCTGCTCCCTCGACTTATTCAGGTCTCTGCTCAGATGTCATTTCCCCAGAATCTTTTCTGACCACACCACCCAAGAAAAGCAGTCCCTCCCCATCAGTTTCCACCACCTCACTTTGCTTTTGTTATTATTATTATTCATAACACTCATCAGTATCTAAAAATATTTTGTCATCCTCTATCCCTTTAAGTCCCCTCTCTCCAATAAGACTTTTTGGTCACATTTAGGTAATAAAAAGTCCTAAAATAATCACTTCTAATAACGAAACAGTGTCAGTGTGGTGATGCAAAGGCAAGTCCAAGTAATAGTCAACATTTTAATGTTGACTTTAAATTGAGGCATCTTCCCCTCTTAGTGGTGGTGGCTTTAGACAGGGAAGGGGTCCTGGCAGCTTCTACTCCCCTTCTGTCCTTAGAGCCTGTCCTCCTCCTTTTCCTTCTTGCTTTCCCAGGTTTCTGACTTTTCCAGAAGGCAGTCCAAGGTGGAAGGACAAGTAAGGAAGCTGGAAAGTTCTGGCACTGGAATAGTGATCCAACGTTAGTACTCTCTGGATTTGGCATGTCTTTAATGGTATTTTTTTGTCATGGGGGTTCTTATAGGTTCTCTGGAACCTGACCAGTGCTGGCAATCTCCCAGCAGTAGTTCCTTTCACAGGGCAGTGTGCTCTCTTCCGGGGAAGAGTTTGCCGGGTTATGAATTCCTTCCCTTCCTCCCTCAGGCCCCAGGAATATAGCAACTCTCCATCTGAGATCATACCAGCCATTCCTGGCTATCTCCCTCAACATGATCCTACAATGACCCTTCCTCTCCTTTGTCCTATCCCTGGTCTGGGTCACTGAAAATATTCGTGCAACTCTTGTCCAGGCTAGGCTTGCAGGCCAGCCCCAAGGTAGCAGCCACTGGCCCAGTCCCCCAGGCCCTCAGTTACCCACCCTTTGGATTCATCACTATGGGCCAGCCACTAGTAATTGTGGCCCCTAAACACAAGGCACCCAGAGTAAACCCTCCAGAATGGTCTCACTGAAGCCTCTTCCAGTGCCTTGGGTTTTCCTGGTATGGGAAGGGCTTTTAAGAATATGTTTATAGTTATAGTTTATAGTTATAGAATATGTTTATAGAAGGAGAAATAAGGTTTGAAATGTACAAAGTCAGAAGACAGTCTGTATAAAACTTGTGTGCAATCATGAGAAATGCAATATTTAAGTAGAGGCTTTAGTTTTCATTGATATTGGGTCCAAGCAGTTGTATCTTGTCAGAAAATAAATGTTTTTAAAGTTATGGGCCACCAAAACAATGACATTTAGGACAAACTGATTCATAGGTGTCTTCAGTTTATAGTACTTAAAATTAGTCACTCCCTAAAATCTTAAGGCTCACATTTGGAAAAAACAACTTAATAGAGGGTTTCCTAAATTTGACATTGACCCTAAAAATTTACATGACATTAAGGATACTGAGTTGTTTTTATTTAGTATTACAAAAATCATTATCATACAAAAAATGTGCAGCCAAATGTTGGAAAAAAAGAATGGTAGGCTGGTCAATTACTGTATAGAGAGTAACATATTAATATTTTAAAAATTATAAATAAATTGTGTCTATATATAACATCATGTCTCTGGATTTTGTGATGTTTGTGATATTTGTCAGCTTTTTAAAATTTGTTATCGGTTGTGATTTTGTTTCTTATTCTAACTCATCACTTTTGTACTTCCTCCACCTACATATTAAGATTCTGCTGCCCTTAATCTGTTATGAAATTAGAGTTAAAAAAAAAAAAGATTCTGCTGCCCAGGATGGACAAAAACAGGTAAGCGACCCCTCCTACAGGAACCTCCCGTAGCAAGCCTATGATGATGCGCCGCACACCACACTACTAGCTAACCAGAAAGGGCAAAAATAAATAGATCAAAAGAAGGGAGAAGCTGTAGAGAGAAGGGAGAAGTACAGAAATTCAAGCTGAACAGGTGAAAGTGGGCCAGGAAAAAGATGAAGAACCAATAACAGCTGCTAACTGGGAAGCGACACATAAAGCAAAATATTAGGAAAATTCAGAGTGAAACAGACTAAACACTTTAGAGGGTTTTCTAACTCTCTGCCAGGCCTTTCCCAGATGGTAAGTGAACCATTTATTTAAGTCTTGCCTAAATTATAAGGAGCCAAGCTAATTTTTAATGTCAAGAATTCTTGGAATAGAGCCACAGGAGGTGGGAGAATGTACAGTACTATAGGGTGGAGAAGAAGCTAAATATTTGGCAGCTGAGGGTTTCCGGGATCTTTCTGGTATTCACTCATGTTAAAAACAACAGTCACCCTCCAAAAGCCAGCCACTTCATCATTGTTGTAGTGCTACAGTCTGGTCACATGAGATATTCAGCATCTTTAATGGAAAACTTCTTTCTTAATATCCCCCAAAATAAATGTAACAGAGGGAAAGTGAAAGGGTAGTAGCATTGCAGTGACTTTCTCCCTCCACTTCCTTTTCTTTTTTCCTGTTTATTATACCTTTTATAATGTTCTTTGAATTAGAAATAATTTTAAAACAAATAAGCAACCTACAAGATTAAAAATTAAGATAAAGTTGGCCTTCTTTTTGTTAAAGTGCCCTAAATAGCCACACGTAGGAATAAGAATTTCCTGGCATTACAAAATAGATTCCTAAATGTCTACATTGATGGTACAGGATTTAAGATAAACTATTAAAGGAAAGTGAAGAAAATATCCTTTAAGTGGGCAGAAACCACAGCGGTTAATGCTGAACACCCACGAAAGAGAAGCATGGATCAGGACAATTTGTCTGACTTCACCCTCTTAAAACTGTTTACTCCTTTGCCCCTGAAAACAGCTCCTGGGGCTGCCTCCAAGCCCTCCCCAGCATCTCCAGCTAATCCGAGTTCTTGGTCAGATGGCTTCCTTCACACTTGCCTGCTTCAGCTGTATCTTTCAAAAACACTTCAAGACTGCAGCCAAGCCAGCTTTTTTAACTTTCAATTTTTATTGAGAGGTAAATTAGGAGCTGGGAACAATCCCAATGTAACTTTCCTAATACTGTCACTCTAAGTGGCCACGGGTAATTGCTTGAAAGCTGCAGCCGCCAGATGACAGTTTGAACAGAACAACCCGTGGTGGTAGGCAAACCTCAAAAGGGTCAGCGATTCAGTGCCACTCCACCGCCAATCATTTGTATGCTTTACTGAACCTTAGGTGGAAACAGCAAACCTCCTGGATCTGCGAATTTGGATCAGAACTAACTGAACAGCTTCTCCATCAGCTTTTCTGCCCTAAAGGGACAAGCATTGTAATTGTTGAAAGCTAATGATGATGATGTCTAACAGAAAATTACTTGCCCATGTACACATCAAGTTGGATCAGTTGCTGGGGACTGTTCACCTCGTACCAATGACTTTTAGAGTAGCTCAGTGCCACAGGCGTGAGCATTTTAGCTCTTTAAATTCCTGCAGGGCATATAAAGGCAGTATGGCATATTGAAAGGAAATTGAACCCAGTCCGGGTCTGCCTCTATTGCCTACCTGCGAGCAGTGCAAAGGTGGGTAAGTTACTCCACCCCTGGGAGCCTCAATATACCCATCTCTAAAAGGGGGGAAGATGTAGCGACTGTACTTACTTCAAAGGGTAGCTAAAAAGATCAAAGTGATTAATGTCGTGATAGGATTTTGAGATTTTCATAAAATGTAAATAGAGCATATTATACAAATGACAAATTCTTTACCACTAGCACCTGCAGTTATGGTCTTCATCTCCAGACTCAGCTAAGGGGCTGTATCTGCCTTCCCTAGATGTGTGTCAGCTGGTCCGGAGCTATGCTGTGCAATTCCTTGGGTTTTGTGATCAATGAGATTCTTACTAAGTAAGAGTCCATAGTATTTGCAAAGTCCTTTAAGACTAAAAGAACTTCAAGAGGTCTTTGACTTGCCACAAGTTTGGCCTTAACCTCAACCAGCCTCATACAAAAACAGGGTGATTGATAAGGATGTGCGACAATGCATAAGTGATGAAATGAATGGATATACATTCATGCACGGAAATCTTAGCCAGCCTGCAAAGTTTTCATCAGCCCATAATGATAATGATAATGGACAGAGAGCATCACTAACCTAAGGAAGTGTTGTTATTTCCTACTCCATGGACTGCTCTTCCTAGGTTACTTTTTTGCTCCTATTATGTGGTTATGAAGCCAAATTGTAGTTTTCTGTTAAGTTCTATCTTCACTTGCTTAGTTGACCTTAAACTTTCCAAGCAAAAGGGTAGCTTTTTTTCTTACAGTTATATTTTTAATATTGGAAAAAAGTATTCCTTCATGGAGTGAAATAAGAAAGTAATTGTCAACAATAGAGAAACAGACTTCAAAGCTTTCAGACAGGGAAAACTGAGGAATTAGAAAACAAAGAGATCTTGTTTGTTTTGTATTTGTCTGTTTTTTCAAATTATAAAATAATACATACTTATTGTAAAAAATTTGTACAAAAAGTACAGAAAAGTAAAAGAGACAGAAAAACACTGTTAACACATGGGCACTTCCTTCCAGTTCTCCCCTGCCCCCAGTACAGTTGTCATAGCACAAATCAGTTGTTTATTCATTTAGTAAATAATGCTGGTGTGGCACCTATATAATGGGTACTTGCTAGCTAGGCACTTACTTGGAAGACATTGGCCAATTTTGTATTGCTTTCTTCAGGGCTTCTCTCAGAGATATCGTTTTCTCCACCCATTTAGTGGTATATCACAGGCCATGTCTGCAAAGTTGTGCTCAATTGTCTTCCTGTGTGGATTGTTAACTAACAATCACATCCCTCTCTAAGGCGCACGAAAGTCTCTCGCATTTGTTACTTATAATAAAGTTATAATCATCCTAACGTAGCTGGTCAGTGATGGATAAAACCCATGAATTCTGACAATTATCATTGCCTTAGCCCAGATGGTTCATCTTTTTCTATGGTGGGGGGAGTGGGGGAGAGAGAGAGAATATGCCACTGTTTTCATCCTTGCTCACATAACATGGACTTGTTCTCTATAACGTTCCCTCAGCCCCATAGTCTCTGAAATTCTGAAGTGTAGGCTTTCCTATTAGAATATCCCTGCAGATGGTGAATCAAAGAAAAGAATGAAAGAGTATTTTCCCTCCAAGTTACTCACATCTAAGAATACAGGTACAGATCTGACTGCAGCGCCATTAAACATGGCTCCCCCTAGGATGCAGCAAATACTCCCAGCCCCAATCAAAAGTCAATTAAATTCCCACTGACTTAAGTGGCCTCCCCACTCACAGAAAGGGGTCTCCCTTGTTTTCCTTTGTACCCAGACTTCCCCTCCAGCCCTTTAATAAAATGGTCTAAACATTTGTACACAATCAAGCACTGAGTACATAGCCACAGTGGGAAGGCGGAACAGAGGAGAGAGGCATGAGGCAGACGACGACTTCCATCTCAATGCCAGGGATCCATCCCGGGAAATTTCAGGAAGTTTCCCACTTGTTTGGTAATATTTTCTAAGTCTCTTTCTTTTTTAGCACAAAGGCAAGTTTTCAGACCAGTTTTTGAAAATAAGTTATACCCAATATTCTTCATGTTGCAGAAGTCAATGAACACATGTATTGAGATTAAAATACCGAGTGTCTGCATGATTCCCTGATAAATTTTTTGAGAGTTTTATTGACTTTTGTCATTCATTTAGTTCAGGATGATAATTTTCAAGTGCTTATAAGAAAAAAGTCTTATTCCTTGAGAAGCAGTCATTAGAAATTAATAGTGTGGCTGTATGTATATGTACATATATGTGCATATATATTTTTATATATACATATGTTTATGCATATACAGTATATATACTCATATTTTTTCTTTTTGATAAAATATTATAGATTCTTGAAATCTCAAATCCTTAATGAAAAATGTCCTAAGGCAGTGGAATGTTCCCCTGTGCAGGTCCATGCACCATCTGCATCAGAATATCCTGGGGAGTTTTTTTTTTTAAAGGTAGATTTAGGGATTTTAGATCTCCAGAGAAGCTGACTTAGTGGGGCCTGGGAATCTGTATTTTAAACATTCATTAGCTCATTTTCATGCCCAGCTAGATTTGGGAGAGGGAGAAGGAGAAATATACTTCACTATTTAGTGAAATATATTCACCCAGTCCTGAGAAAAAAAAAAGCAAAACCATACACTATGCCTTAATTTCCTAAAATAATAGTGATAATGGCTACCATTGAGTTGCTAGTATGTTCCAGGCCCTGTGCTCCGTATTTCCCTTATATTACTTTGAATTAAACACATATATATTGAAACTTATTGCTTTGGCTTAGAAGTTATCTAACCCAAATCAAGAGTGTTTCTTTAGCTTTAGGAGAATGTTTGTTTTTCAACTAGATATTATATGAAAAGTCTATTAAAAGTGTGCCTCACTTTCTTTACTTTGGTTTTCTTTTTTTTGGTGAGGTGCACAAAGGAAAGTCGTGATAGACTAAAAAACTCTCAAATAGATAGCCAAGAAATAACATTGAAAATGACAGAAAGTGCATTGTTAAAACACAAAAGAGTGGAGTGCAGTTTTGATAGGTGAGCAGATGGTCTATCTTTAGCGGTGTTGTAGACTCCTTTCATGATGCTGATAGCAGGCACAGTAAATGCCTCGATAGATAAATATAGAGATATATAGATAGACCAATCCCTGTATCTGTCTATATCTATCTATCTATATATATTTGCTTGTTCATTTCATTAATGTAACTATGCAACTGTGCTGATTTCAGTTGTTAGACTCTATTTTTATATCTAAGATAGAGTAATTAGCAAGTTCATTTATTCCTCTAAGCTATATTCCAAAAAACAATTTCAGAGCATGGTCTTTATCATTTTTAAGATAATCCAGGTTGCCAGAGGCCCCATTAGTTGTTAGTGGAAGTAGGACTAGAATCTCCAAATCCATCCTTTCACTCTATCAGTCACATTGTTGGAAACAATGTGATTTTTAGGTCTAGGATGCAGTCGCTGCCCTCCATTCTTACTGTGATGTCACAGCATTTCAGAATAGATAGACTTGCCATACCCAGTATGCCCTTTGAAACCCAATAATCCAGTGTAGAAAATATTTATTTTTAAAAAGCTTAGCAAGCCTTGGTTTTAAGAATGTTTCATCTTAGCACCTTTGGGTGGTAAAAGCATGAATTTTCAGTCTGCGTGGTTCTAAAGGCTCTTTACAACTTCCTGTATTGTCTGAGTTATTCTGAGTATATTTTCTATGAATGTAGCTCAAAGGGAGACTCAAAAGTTACAGGTCCTGGGCAACTTCTCCTCAATGAAATAGAGAACTGGGATCTGTTTAATAATCAAAGTTTCAAAGTTTCTCAGCCAATATAATCACAGCTAAATTTTAAGCATGAGGAAAACAAAACTATCTTTCTCTTGTCTATCTGGACAGCTAACCTAATGGTCACGAAGTTCTTTTCTGATGATAAAGAAGAAATGTCTTTTGGACAGTGGCTAGTCATTTACTCAGCAGACATTTACTGTGTGCCTACCATGTGCCAGCAACTGGTCTGGACACTTGGGACACGTCAAGGAATAAAGATCCCTTGTCTTGTAGAGCTTTTATTCTAAAAGCTTTTATTTATGAAACTTTTAAGCATTCTAGACTATTCAGAAATATCAACAGAATAGAGATATCCCATAGGTGTGTGAGTTACAAATCAGTAACTAGAGGCTCAATTCAGCTCACAAATGATTCCTTTGGTTAGACAAGTGGGCTTTAAAATTTAGTTTGAGTGTTTTAAAGGAGCCATGCACTAGCCAGAAGACGCAAGTCCACACCAGTTCTTATTGTTTTACACCTCCTTGGTGTCACTCACAGGCCTGCCTGCCTGGCCTCTGTCGTTAAGTGTGTCTATGCTTGGCATTGGCTCCTCATGTTTATCTAAAATTGTTAGTGTAAATGCTCTTCCCTCACTTCAAAGAATTCAGATGCCCTGAATGTACTCAGAGCTATATGTAAGTTGTTGGTTTGTTCATGGAGCATCAACTCACAAGTGTGCTCACATACAATGACCCCGAGGTCAGAGGCCAGTGGCTGCCGTGGTTAGCAATCGCTAAGATGATTTGAAGACTGCATCATTTCTTTCCCTTGTACTGGAAAATCAAGTTGATTTTTTTTTCCCCATTGGCAAAATTGTATATGGCAGTTGCAAGGAGGAAAGGGCCCTTGCATTTTTTCTTTATGGTGATAGTGAAAGTCTTGTCTTTCCTTCCTCTCAAATGTTAGCCTATTGCACTGTGTGAACTCCTACACCCATGTTATCTCCTGCAATGGAAAGCCCTTCTCCCACCCCCACGTACCCCCGTAAACGCTCTCTGTCTGCTCAGTCCAACTCACCTTCCCGTCAGGGTTCCCACCTCATCCATGATAACGACTCATTCTACTCTAACTCTTGTTGATTTCCCCTTCTCTGACTCCACCTCGCGTTTAGAGTAACATCATTCATTCATTTATTTATTCAACATTTATTGATTGGCTACCCTGCTCTTCCCCAGGCACTCCCAATTTAGCCTTTAATTATATACTTTCTGGTACGGTTTAATGATAGTTGTGATATGTTCGTCTTGTCTCTTCAACAAAATATGCACCTTCCAATGGAGGGACCATGTCTGAGGCCACCATTAGCCACACTGTGCTCTGTGCGAAAAGGAGCCTTCTCTGGGTGTATGGCTTGGAGAGGGACCACCTAGCCCCTGCTTGCGCCCTCACCGATGCACCCTCTCTATGCACTGGAACACCTGAACAATCTTAGTGGAGAGCCCACCAAGCATCGAACAGCACCCCAGCAAAGAGTGTATACCTCATAAAATCTTGATAATTCATTTTGTTTAAAACATAGAAAGTCCTCAATTATCATTACTCATGGGATGAATCTTCCTAGCTTCAGATTAACCAGGTTCTCGATTTCAATTCCTATATTACAGGCTTGATGTAAGGACACAGCATCAGGTCTCTGTGGAGTGCTCTGTTTTTACTAAAGTAACAATGTAATTTAACTTCCAAACCTGGACACGTGTGGGAGTGGGAGGACATGCACACCAAGACAATAGGAGTGAACTGGGACTGTCCCAGGCAAACTGGGATGTATGCATCCTAGTGTCTGCAGTAACAAGGAGCACCTTTTACCACCAACCATTTAAGAAGGTATCAGCTCACTCTGAAGATACAGGTCAAAGGGGACAACCTGCCTCCAAGGCTAGGGTCATTAGCAAGAACTGTAGCAAAGTGTTGCTATCATTAAATTTCAGAGAGTTGAGTGGGCTTTGATAGGTCTGACTAATCATCATACGCTTTGCTATCCTGGTCGTTTGTGTTAGTATTAGGACTTTCCAAAATATGTTACCACTCCAATGAGAGGATAACCCCCTTGCAAATCCTCCTTTGTGGTCCAATTTTCAGCCCTGATCATGACCATCCCCCATTGTCATCTTTCAACAGCTCAGCACCCACAGTGGGGTGGTGTTATAGCTCTTGATAAATACTAATTGGATATCTGACTGTGAAAAAAAAATCTCTTTCCACCCCACTCTGGAGGTGGAAGGAGACTGGAACTGCAGGTATTCTGTGATTTCTGTCTCCAAGGCAAAGGAAGAAGTTCCACCTGAAGATGTCATTAAAGAAACTTGAAGAAAGGGAGGGTTACCTATTTCTTGGGAGCTTCTTAAATCTCAGGATCAAGAAAGTTTCACTCAATTCCAGCTTCCTTCTAAGAAAGTTTCACTCTCTGAGTCTTTCAAATGTGGAGGACAAATGTTTTAAGTAGTCTTTCAGGAGCTTCCAATCTATTTGAGGACACACCAAAATATTTAAGACCCTGAACCTTTTTAGACTAAGAAACTCACATGCAATACACGTACACAAGGTCCCCTATATTTATGCCTATATGTGTATCTCATCTCTATAGATGCACATAAACACTTTTTATCTCGATAAAGAAAGCACGTTCTATTCATAGGAAAATAGTTGGGTCAGGCTTTCTGGGCTTTTTGTTTGTGCGCCACAGGGTGCCTGATAGCACTGCAGGGGCAGGCATGGATGTCACCCCAGCCACCTACAGCATGCACAGTGCCAGAGGCAGCGATGACAGCACTAATTAGAGGGTGTCAGGAGACAAGGAGAGAAGGAAGGGGCAAAAAAAAAAAAAAAAAGAAGAAAGAAAAACCATAAAACTTTCCATGAAGATGGAAAGCAAAGGGGGGTGGGTTTCTCCTTTTTTATTTTTGGTGGGAATTCTCTGCTTTTGGACTGTACTTACTTCAAAATAGTACTTTCTTCTTTTATAGTTTACACAAAGAGCTGGATTTGTGGAAGTAGCTGGATTATGTTTTGAATGCTGGCTGTCTGCTTACAATAAACATTCTCAATGTGCTTTTGTCTCTACTTGTATCATGCTGACACCCTCCACTCTACCCCGGCCAGTGCTGACAGGGTGCACATTCAAGAGGCTTCATGAAGATTCCTCAGTTTTGTGAAATTTATATAGTCAGCACTCCCTGTCTCCCTGGGGTCTATCTGTAGCTTTGTGTTTTTCATAAACTAACCTTTCTATTCAGGTGGTCGAAGTGCCCTCAGCCTGCATGATTATGTTGATGGACAAAGTAGATACTGCCTGTTATAAGGGCATTATTATTAATATTACTAATAAATAACAATGACTTCCAGCAGCTAAAGAGAGCTCACTGGTTCCAGCCATACATTTGGCATTTTCTTCTGGATCTGATGTTGCCCTTTTTTCACCCTGCCTCTAGTTATCACCTTTCCCAGTAAGCCTTTCGCAACTCTATTTGAATATTAAAATCACCTGGGAAAAATACTGGTCCCTGAGTCTCACTCTAGACCAGTGAAATCAGAACCTGGTGGGGAGAGGGGGGAATGTCCCGTCTGGGCACTGCTTTAAAAGTTCTCCAGAAGATTCCAATATTCTGCTGGGGCCGAGGACCACTGGCTGTGGCCTCCTCCCATTAAGGATGTGATTCTTAATCAAAGGCCCCGGGCCAGGACCAGGGAGACATGAATGAGGCACCCAGGGCACAAAATTTAAGGAAACACTCTTAAGATCTCTAGGTACCTCTGTCACCTCACCCTAGTCCTGGCCTGCAAATCAATTGACATTCACAGAAACTTGCACTTGGATATATTTTTAAAATTGCCTTTAGAGCCAGCACCAAACCATAATTTTTTTTTTTTTTTTTTTTTTTTGAGACAGTGTCTCACTACATCACCCAGGCTGGCTGGTCTCAAATTCCTGGCCTTAAGCAATCCTCCTGCCTCAGCCTCCCAAAGTGCTAGGATTATAGGCATGAGCTACCATGCCTATAATGCCATATTTTATCCTGAGTAATTTGTTTCCTTTTTTCCAAATGCAAATTCCTCCTTGAAAGACCAAACCCCAAAACTCTTGTTCTGTTTCTGAGAAAATGCCATTGTGGAGTTCCAAAGGCTTTTGTGCCATATGTTATATGCTGTCACCCCAAAGCTATCTTCATCATGTAGAATTATTTTACTCTCATGATGACTAGATGATGTAACTTGTTTCACACGGTAATTTCTAAAGTTACTGTTTTTCCCTAAATACTTCCAAGATCACATTGGAAATATTGGCTATTGGATGTCACAATAGATGTCAGTTTTCCTTCCTTTAGACCCTGTTTCCAATTGCCCACTGCATTCATCTACACCTGGAGGCCCCACCCCTACTTCAAATGAACGTGTCCGGTGCTCACCCCTTCAGCATTCCCTCCTGACCTCCTGCTTCCAAATCTTCCTCTCCTGCCTTCCCGTTCCTGGTGACTCCCTCTACTTCCCATTCGACTACTCCAGACCAGAGTCCTGGGAGGCATCCTGCTACTGCCCCCTTCCCTCACCCCTCCAACCAATCCGGTCCCAACACCTGCTATCCCACCCTCTAAACGTTCCTGAACCTACCATGTTCTCTCAAGCCTCTTTATCTTTGCAAACGTTACCTTCCTGCTCAGTGAGTTCTTCCAACTCTTGTCAGACCTGTGCACAGTCTTCCTGACGTAGTTAAAGGCCACCTCCCATGGGAAACCTGTGAACCCTCCAGACAGCGAACTCTCAGTTCTGAGTGCCCATAGCCCCAGGTGGGTGCCCTCATGTAGCTTTCATCATATTTACTATAATTGTCTGTGACTTTGACTGTCTCTTCTCCATGAGACCCTGGATTTCCTGAAGACCAAAGCCACTTTCCATCTGTTTCTATAGCCCCGGTCTTTCACCCAGTTAATGACAGCTCACAGGTTTCCAATGTTTGTTAAGCAAGAGAATAGCATAGTGGTGGCAAAAAGCAAGGGCTCTGGCGTTAAACTACCTGAAATCAAATACTTCAGCACCAATTCCTGCTGGCTGCATGAATCCCGGCATGTTACTTGAACTCTCTCTGCTATAGTTTTCTTATCTATAAATTGATATAACAGGAGCTACCTCATGGGATTATTGTGAAAAGTAAGTGAGCTAATAAATTTAAAGTACTTTCTAACCCTGAGATTTGAAAATTCTTTGAAAAATATTTAATATTCCCTCCCTCCGCATCTCCAGCAACTGTACATAAAAATTTATGGACTATGGTAACTTTCTTGAAATCACCTCTAGCACCTATCCCAGTGTAGTGGTTAAGATCAACTCTTTCATAGGATGGTTGTGAGGATGAAGGAATTAACACATGTAAAGGACATAGAACAGTGCCCGATGCACCACATAGTATGTGCTCAATAAACACTAGCTACTCTTACTATTATTGCCACTTCTCTCCCTAATCCCTTCAATGGCTCTTCAATGTTAACCTAATTAGGAGTAAAACAGGTAGCCCAGGAACATTACTGATGTACCTGCTTCTCACTTACAACCAACATTTACTGCCTTCACAAATGCTATTCCCTTGACCCAGCATTCCTTGCCAATCCTGCTCACTTTTTCACTTGCTGAAATCCACTCAACCTTTAAGGCACATCTTAGATGTAAACTTCTTAATAAAGCAGCTTTCTAAATTTTCTAACTATGTATAAACTTTTTTATTCTGAATGCCCTGTGATCTTTCTTTGTCTTTGTTATGATTTTTTATACCATTTATCAAGCACCTACTATGTGCCAGGACCCTGATAAGCACAAAAACACATGATGTCCTTTACCTGGAGGAAGGAGGTTTAAGTAGGAAAGGATTCAGATGGGGTCAAAAGGTGATGTAGTGGTTGGGTGTGGCTGTGGCTGTGTTTCTGCCTGTGCCTGGGCTTGGCTTTATCCATTTTTATAGAAAGTAACCAGGATATTACTTTGCAGAAAGGACCATTTGTTTTTGTTTTGGAGGGTGGGGATTGTGCTTTATTCATCCTGGTAACACCCCTAGTGTAGAAATGATACATTTTACAATATTTTTTCAAATTTAAGGTATCCTAGTTAATAAATATACATTTCATTTAATCTTAACTTTAGAGAGAACATATACACTTTTTCTCTGATGATTCAGATGTCTCCTCTGTCAATAGGAAGATCCTCAATACCGTAAAAGACACCAAAGTACAAAGAAAGGTCTCTTCTTGATGTGAGGAATCAGCTGTTATTACGCCCATTTGCATTTGTTCTCATTTGAATTTGTTCCTAGTCAGTGCAAAACGTGCTGCCTCTCTCTCCAGTGAATCATCTGTATTTATACACTCAAAGCACAATGTTGAGCTGGCTAATTGTTAAACCCCACTAGTGGACTGATTTGGGAATATGTAAATTACCTGCGGAATTTGACTCCCCACCTGCCAAAATGGAGAATATATTCTTATTGGAGTAATTGTTAATGTGCATTAGTCTAGTGGAATGTTAACCATGTAGACATGTAAGTGTACTTATAGAACTCTTTTGGATAGATTAGTGTGCTGATATCCATTCTCCTTCTTAGCCAGCCCTGCTGTCTGCTAGCTGGAAATCAAGGACCTTCTTACCCACTGGGTCTAGTTGGGTTTGGCCAATGGGGAACACCAATAAAAGAATGGAGGGAGGGAGGAGAGTAATTGGGATATTTATTTCCTGGCCCCCTCCTTGCCATGGCTACCTTTCCACACAGCTCCCTCGGGCTGTAGAGAACACCTCCCTCCCCTTGCCTGTTGAAGCCTAGGGGTGATAACAGCCCCAGGGTCACTAGTTTATGGTCTGCTTCACCCTGATGATGTCTTTCTAGACAGTCCTTGTATCAAACTTTTCTCAGATTTCCAAATTTGGGTCTGCTGTCTGTTTCCTAGATACTGCCTGAGAACCCACCGTTGTGTCTATATCTGTTAAAGTAATTTAGCATCCAAGGTCAGGCAGGCAATAGAAAGCCACCCAGGTGCAGCCAGGAGGTCTTTCCAAATCTAAAATAAATTCTAATTTGAGCTCCTACCAAAGCTCTCTAGGGAAGGCCCTGAATGAGGGAGGAATTTCTCATATGGTCTTCATATGAGACCACGCCTATGTTGACCACTGTTTCTTCTCAGAATTGGATTCACAGCAAAAAATGCCAGCGAATTCTGGAGACGATTTGTTGACTCAAATCCATGTTTACCTGAGAGGCTGCAAATTCATTGCCATTGCAGCAGGTTTTGAACAGATAATATCTGTCTAAAGTGAAAACGTGGAATCTAGCAACGCATGATTCACAAATAGAAAGTGTCCTTTTTTTAAATTGGGGAAGATGGCTGCAAAGTGGAAGATTCTGTTCTGTCCTTAATTATGTGGCTGGGTCTTCATAGACTCTTGGTCTAACCTGCATAGATACAAAAATTACACTGCGATCTGGAAGCTGAAAAAACAAAAAGAAAGAATGAAAGAAAAGAAAAAAATGGCAGTAATCAGATGACAAAAATACTATATTCAAATAAAATTAAGGGTTTGACTCAAAGCCATGGGGGGCATCTCCCTTTGTTTCTTCCTCTGTAGCACTTAAAGGAGAATGAAACAAAAAGAGCATTCTGGAAGCATCTGAGCACTGACTTATAGCCCCAGCCTGAGAAAGGTTTGTGGGTCCAAAGTAGCCTGTGTGGCTGCACATCCGATTTGCTGCTGCGGCTCCATCGCTGGGCCAGTAAAAGGCCCGAAGAGGACCAAGACCCAGAAAGAAGGAAGGGCCTCTGAATTTAGTTGCTATACTTGTCCATCACATCAAGGGGTTAAAAAATCCACTCTTGACTAAAATGGAAGTTACTGCAATAATAATATTGAAAAAAAGAGGAATATTTCAGGTATAATGAAAAGCACTCACATACCCACCCATATTTAATATGTGTAAACATTTTGCTTAAAAATATTTTTGGATATAGTTGAAGCCCCTACTTACCTACTTACAAAGGTATATATTTAAAATAGTGTGCATAAAAGTATTTTTTTGAACTTTTAATCTCTAGATAAATGTTGTTATACTGCATTGTGTTTTCAAGAATTGCCCATGTTGATACATTGCACCTCTCAGATCAAATGCTGGGCACTATTCTGTTGTGTGGGTATACACCAAGGTTTATTTCTCCATTTCCTATTGACAAATATTTAGAATGTTTCTATTTCTTTCTGCCATTACAAACAACGTTTTGATGAGCATTCTTGTAAACATCTTCTTGTGTACATCTGTAGGAGAGTCTTTAGGATTTATACTTTGGAAAAAAAATGTTGGGCTGTATGTCACGTCCACTGTTAGCTTCCCTGCCCATTGTCGTGTCATCTCCAGAGTGGCTGAACAATTTATATTATTATCAGCAGGATCTGAAGATATCCAATTCCCCCCCAATCCTTGTCAATATTTTATATGATCAAACTTTAAGATTTTGCTAATCTAATGGTAGTTTTATTAATATTTGCATTTCTCTGATTACTAGTAAGGTTGATTTTCTCAAATGTTTATTGGCTATTCAAGTTTTGTCTTCTTCAATATTCCTTTCATGGAGATTATTGCCCCTCATTCTTCTGGATTGTTTGTCTTTAATACCTGATTTGTATGACTTCTTTAGGCTAGATTCTCATCCTTAGTCAATTATAAATAATTGTGTCAGGGAAATTCCAGGTTCTGTTCACTAAGCAGTAAGCATCACAGATGTCTGTTACGATTGACACATTATTCCAAGGTTGACTCTAGGCTTTGTTAAAAGGAAGAAGGAAGCCTATTATGATGCACATTCTGAGGTGAACATGATAGTAGAGCAAGTGACCGTCCTTTGTGGATTTAGGGCCTGAGTTACTGAGGAGAGAGCTCCTGGGAACACACCAAAAGTGGGGAATTAGCATTCTGTTGGAGCATAGGTCAAAGCTCACACAACAGGGGGCAGCCTGGAAATTTACAGGAGGACAAAAGCGAAGAGTTTCCAAGAATATGTGCTAAATGGTGGGTAGTGGCATGGGCTGTGTGGTGGATAGGATGACTCCCTCATAGGATGGCCTCTAATGGCTTTTGGGACCTACAGAAAGAGGCATCCTAATTCCCCACTGTCAGCCCAGTGTCACAGCATGCTGGCATGCACAGGCAGTGGGGAGAGAGAGCAAGAGGGATTTGAGAGGGAGAACCTGGCAGTCAGCTGATCTCCCCCACTATTAGAGACACTAGTGACTTTGTAGTGATTAGTCAGGGATTGTCCCAGTGAGGATGGCCAAATCCCAGCCAGGCTACCATCCACTGCAGTGTGATAACCATGATGGGGTGAGCACCAGAACTCAGAGCTGTCACCAAATTGTCATTTGACTTCAGACAGTCATGCTTTATTCTGTGCTGACTCCAACCTAGAGCTAGCAAGTGGGAAAACAGGATGGTTTGCCTTTTACCTTCTTTGCTCTCCCTTCCTGTCTGCTGAGTAGAGGTTGTGTGAGTGGCAACATGACCCTCCTTGCATCCTCCACATAGACGGCTGGACACTGAAAAGGACTGATGGTAGCATATTAGCCAAATTGGTCCTGTCTTCTGCTTTGGAGTACAGGGACCTGTATGTTATCATCCAAGAAGATGAGTGAAGGCTGAAAAGCAACTAAACTTAAAAATCCCCCAAATCAAATATCTCTTCGGTGTTTAGCTATTTCAGGTCCAAATAAATAAAACTCCTTGATAAACTTGTTTTACTTGGGTGGTGAAACACTATCTCATAAATCAACCAAGTGAGGGAGCTGAATCAACCCCACTGTCTTGGGCACAATTAGCTATACTAGAGAAGAAATTAAGAAGCACTTGTGCCCTACTGCTTAAGCTAAGTGCAGCCTTTCCCTGCACAGGAAGACATCAATCTTTGTTGCTGTTGTTGTCTTCCTGTTAGTACATGTGAGAGTTGGTGTCCTCACCTGAATGTAGACTGCACAGTAGTGACATATAGTATATAGCAGATGTGGCAAGGCTTGCTGTAAGCATATAAATAAGTATGCTAATAAATAAACTAGTCCTGCAGTATTGATTAATTTTGAAGCCTTATTTTTTTTTGTTCTATTTCATTCAGCAAAGTCTATATCCTCTAATTTTTACCTTCATTATTCATCAGGACCAATTCTACATGTCCTCAAAGCAGATTTGGCAAACAAACAAAGGCATATCAGGTAATTCCTAGATTTCTTTCTGGCAGTATCAAGTGGCTATTATCCCAAAGCCATGCAATGTTGTCAGAGACTTAAAAAAAAAAAAAAAAAAAAGGAAAAGGAAGAATCAAGTCAGTCTAGTGTCACAGACTACCAGGAAGTGAGTTAGCATGTTAGAGGGTGTCGCCTGCCTCTTCTAGCATTTAGGAATAACAGACAAACAAAATCTTAGGTTAACATGAAATTTCAAACAAAGCAAATGCCTAGCTCACCCTTGACATTCATCTTTACAATTCTATTAAAAGGTTTTTTGTAAGAGTAGATTATTGGGTTTCCAGAAATGAACTGACAATCATCACTACGTAAATATCTTTTCTAAGGGTATCATTTGGTCGTGCAGTCTCTGGAATTTCTCTGTCATTACAATTTGAAGCAAAATTTACTTTTGCACAGGGCTATGCTCCAAATTAGGCTATAGCCCATTGTAAATTCTCTATACCTATTTTATAAGGAACCTAAGTTTCTCTTATGTTTCCAATTTACTTGTGCTTCTAGGCAAAAAAAAAAAGAAAAAAGAAAATTAAAAAGGTGTGTTTTACAGCAAAGAAAACAATCAAAAGAGTACAAAGACAACCTACAGAGTGGGAGAAAATATCTGCAAACTATTCATCTAACAGAGGATTAGGGAATTAATATCCAGAATATACAAGGAGCTCTTAAACATTTCAACAGCAGAAAAACAAATAATTTGATTTAAAAATGGGTAAATGATCTGAACAGACATTTCACAAAAGAAGACATACAAATGGCCACAAATACATGAAAAATTGCTCAACCTCATTATTCATCAAGGAAATGCAAATTAAAACCACAATAAGGTATCATCTCACCCCAGTTAGTATAGCCATCATCAAAAAGAAAAAAAATAACAAATGCTGGCGAGGATGCAGAGAAAAAGAACTCTTATACGCTCCTGGTGGGAATGCAAACTTGTACAGCCACTGTGGAGAACCGTATGGAGATTCCTCAAAAAACTACAAATAGAACTGTGATCCAGCAATCCCACTACTGGGCATTTAGCCAAAGGAAAGGAAATAAGTATATCAAAAAGACATCTGCACCCCCATGTTTAATGCAGCACTATTCACAATAGCCAAGATATAGAATTAGCCTAGGTTTCCAACAACAGAGGAATGTATAAAAAAAATGTTATATGTGCACAGTGGAATACTATTCAGCCATAAAGAAGAATAAAATCCTGTCTTTCATGGCAAAATGGATGGAACTGGAGGACATTATGCTAAGTGAAATAAGCCAGGAAGAGAAAGTTAAACACCCACGTGAAAGCAAAACAAACAGAAATATTGATCTCATAGAAGTAAAAAGTAGACAGAGGATTCTAGAGTCTGGGAAGGGTAGGGGAAAGGAGGGGTAGGGAGAGATTTGTTAAAGGATACAGAATCACAGCTAGACAGGAATAAGTTCTACTGCTCTATACCACTGTAGGATGACTATAGTTAACATGTTGTTTAGTTTCAAATAGCTAGAAGGAGGCTATTGAATGTTCCCAATACAAATAAATGATAAATTTCTGAGATGATGGATATGTTAATGACCCTGACATGATCAGTATATATTATATATCAAAACATCACTATGTACCCCATAAATATGTATAATTATCTGCCAATTTTAAAAATCATATTATTTTAAAAAGTCCTACTAGGGAGCTGATCATGGAGCACATTCTGCAAGGAGCTCAAGGCAGACATACAGAACACGATAGGTTTGAATTGGGGTTTTAAGAGCTTTTGAGTCCTGATTCTGTCCTCTGTCTTCTCATGTCTTCTCATGTTTGTTCAGCAAGTATCAAAGAAACCAAGTACATGAGCAAACACCCGAAAATAAAAGATATGTTTTAAAATTCGATTTTACCTGAATTTCCTTAATCTTGCTCCCAATCATATTCCAATTGCCTAGGTATCTGTGGATTTGGAAAATATTTCTCCTCAAAAAAGTGATTTGCCACTTTCTTCAGAGCCCTACGAGCAACCTTATCCCCTTTGACAAAAAGTACTGACTGTGGGAAGGAGGCTGAGGAACACCCATTACTGTGTGGGAGAACAAACTGGGGTATCAGTCAGGTACACAGAGGTGCATAGGAAAGTCTCTTGGCCTTTCTCCTTGGCTCTCCAGCCTGGCTGCACGTTAGAATCACCTGGGAAACATGAAAAACACTCAAGTCCCACCCTATGCTAATTAAATCAGGATCTCAAAGTGATGTCCTTGGGCCAGCAGCATCAGCACCGTTTGGGAACTTGCTAGAAATGCACATTCTCAGGCCCTGCCCCAGACCTGCTGAATCAGAAGCTCATGGGATGGGGCCAGTAACCTGTGTTTTAACAAGCCTGACAGGTGATTCTGATCATGTTCAAGTTTGAGAGGAAAAGCCCCTGAACTTGATACTTTTATAAGTTCACTAGATGGCTCTGATGTGCAACCAGAGTTGAAAACATCTAGGTCTTTCCTTCTCTTCCTATTTATTTACTTTTGTTTACTTTCAGTGAAGAAAAGACCAACCACCTATTTCGTTTCTCGTTCTTTAGCTCAAACAGCCGTAGCGAAGAGGGTTCTGGCTTCCTAAATTATGGTTCTAAAAATCTCAGCCTAAAATGTGTCTGGGAGGCTCTATCTCCAGGACCTGCCCTTTGATAGAAGTGAAACCTCATCCCAGAGCACTAAGAAGTGCTGCAAGATCTTTGAAGAAATGGAGAAACATGTTATTTTATTAGTCACTGTAATACATGTCTTTTTTTCATATTGACAATATTCAAAATCATAAGACCTTTTTGGTTTGTTTTGTTTTCAAGGGGTCTAAGTGACTTCATGATTGCTATTCACTTAATAAAATCTCAGGCCCATTATCATTGAACTTGACATTTGACTGATACACAAACTTACAGCTTTAAATAGGAAGAGTTGTCCATGAAACCGTTTCCTCCTCTCCCTCCTCCTCCCCCCTCGTTTCCATTGACTCTCACGTCTCTCCCTCCGTATTAGCAAACTTCCCTGTGTGAGATAAGAAATCACTCTCTCTAGAGCCACAATGCTCTTTCCAAAATCCTTGGGACTGGATGTTTTTGAAATTCATACTCCTTTCAATTTCAAAAGACTAATACATTGTGCATACTGTATACAGAGGGCCAAAGGGAAAAGTAGAGATATTCAGATGAAGGGGAATAGAGACTATGTAAATAGGCTTATGATGGGTAAAGTTAGGTTTTGCCATCAGGTGATTTAAGAAGAAAAGTTTGGGGGCTTTCAGAGCTTTTTGCTTTTCAGCATTCTGAATATGGGATTGTGGACAGTGTTCTATCTTTGAACCCTGAGGCAAACCAGCACCAGCAGTATTGAAAAGTCACAGAATCCTGAAACAAGCTCAAAACATCTTGATTATATTAAATTCAGATTGTTGACATTTAAAGGGAAGAACTTACGAATACATAGCTTTGAGTATTTAGTGCCTGGAACCTAAGATTAAAGCAGCCAGACTTAAAAAACGATTTCCTATGAAATGATGGGCTGGGATGGTCACATTGCTCCCTGGGAGGGACTGCTAAACAAATGGTGTTGGGACAGTGGCTAACCATGTGGAAATAAGTGAAGCTGATCTCTTGCCCCCTTCTTAACTATAATACATTCCAGATGGATAAGTCATGGTCATTCAAAACAAAAATAAAGGAGTGAGTATTTTGATAATACTATAGTGAGGAAGACTTTTCAAACATAATGAAAACCTTGAAAAGTCACAGAGATAAGACATGTTAAATTATATAAATATGAAAAACTTCGTTAGGGTAAAAAAATACTATCAAAGAGCCAAAAGTGATAATTCATATTTGCAAGACATGCTGGATAAACAGGCACTGAAAAGTGCTTTTATAAATCAGTAAGGAAAAGACCATCCACCTAATAAGCAAGCTACAGACAAAAAAACTTGCAAATTTCTTTGAAACATGAAAAGAACCTCATTTTTAGTTTAATAAGATTAAATGTGAAAAACAATCAACTGTCAAATTGCTAAGGATTAAGCCATTTGGTAACTCTGTTTTTAGAAATTTACCCTACAATTATGCTCACACAATTGAACAAAGATATACATGCAAGGATTTTTACTGCAGTGTTATTTTTCAATAGATTAAGAATTGGAAACAACCTATTAATACTTTTCCTTCAGTGGAAGATTGGCTAAATAAAATGCAGCCACAGGATAAAATATGCTATAGATATTAAAAAGAATGAGATTAATCTACATGTGCTGATGTGAGAAGGCGTCCACTGTGCTTCAATCATTAAAAAAACCTGTTGCAGAAGAGGGTGCGGAGTATGATTACACCTGTGTGTATGTCGGCAGAAGCATAGAAAATGTCTGAGGTGATGCACACCACACTGGTAACAGTGGTTGCCCCTGGTGGAGGTGAACACAGAGGGAGGGAGTGTTTTACACAATTTTATATGCTGTTTGATTTATTTACAATAAGCATGTATTCAACAATATATTTTTGAACACTTAAAATCTGTGCACCCTTCTTGCAAGTCAAGGACAAGTCATGGGTCCTTGCAAGCTTTGGGTCAGTCATATTTTGGTAGACTTATAGCTGGGCATAGATGGAGGTGGAGTTGAAGGGATAGTATTGCAACCTTTTGCAAGAAGGCCTTGTTTGCAATGGATGCCTTACTGTGCATTTGCAAGAATGCCTTATTATGCCATCTTTTGTTGAGAATCTTAGCGATTTTGAGCCAGTCCCCAAAGGGGTCTCACACTGGGGATACTGGCCTCACTCAAAAGGAACTTCATGGTGTTCAAATTTTCTTGACTAAGGAACATCCTTCCTTTTGTGCGTCATAACACGTTGAATGCTATCCAGTGCGTCAGGGACCAGAAAGAGGCTATGGACACTAATTGGGTATGCAAGTATCCAGGAAGGTCAGAATGCTAGTCCAGTCCTGAGTGATGCCCTGGGACATCCCACTTTATTGCTTTTTGTAGTTGTGCAGTATATACATAACATGTGGGTTCCAGTCGAGCCGGACTATTCAGGTCCTCTTCCAGCAGCTTTTGCCAGCCGCCTAAGAGGACATAATGTCTAAGTTTGAAGCCAAAATCAGGATGACCAGAGAGAGGAAAAATAGGTTCAGTTTTGTTTCTGATGGTGTGAGAAGAAAAGAACTGATGCGGCCCTCCCAGTTCCAGGCTGTCCTCCCACAACCCCACATCATTGCTACAAAAGACTCAGAACACACTTTAAACCAAAGGCTGTTGGTTTCCCCATCAGCTAGAGCCTCAGGCTGAAGAGAAACAGGGGGGGTTGATGTGAGTGAAACCTGATGGAAACCCAAGTCCCATGAAGAAAGCAGCCCCTTCTCTCCCTGTCCCAGGCAGCAAGGCCTAAGAGTGACCAGCCAGAGGCCTGAGGGGAAAAGTTTGGGACTACAAAGAGTTTCATGACATCATCTCTCATTTTGTCTCTTTGGGGGGGAGCAGCTTAAAATCTGATGCGTTTTAAGCTTCAGCACACAAGTAGGGCGAATAGGGTTTCTATCAGCAGCCAGTCTGAACTGTTCAAAAAGTAATGAATGAATCGAAAAGGGATGTACTGGGAAAATAAAAGCCATGAAGCTTTTTATCACTATGATTTGCATCCCTAACTTCCTAGCAATCCATCCGATTTACAATGACATCTTCATGACTCCAAATTTAGAACATTTGGGAACTTTGCTTCAGTCTCTTTATAGCTACCTCCTGAAAAGGCACAGTGAAATGTACGCTGTATGTTTTCGGTTTGCTAATCCAACAGTCATTTCTGAGATCCATACAAATGAAAAAACATACCAATAAGACACAAAACCCTTCATTACTCTAATGTATGTACCAAGGCTCTCCTCCCAGCTCCTGCCTCCCTTTCTCCCTGCCCCCACCCCCACCTTCCTTAACTCCTCCGGGCACAATCCCCTAGCTGAAGCATCCAGCCCATCGCAGTTCACTTAAAGGGCTGCAGGAAATTTGTTTTACAAGGCTGGTTTTAACTGAACTACCTGCTGTGCGCCACATTGCTACTGTTTGTGAAATGAATGATGGGAAAGGCAAGTCTGTGATTTCATTTGTTCAGACCGATTACTCACACATTGCACACGGTATCATTTGCTTGTCACTTAATGACTGACCAGCCTGCCTGAATCATTAGTGCTGCAGCGCAGTGAAAGGAAGACCTCGGCATAATGAGGAGCTGAAGGAAGTAGAGTGCTGTTTTACCTAAAAGAAATGGTGCGCAGAAATCCAGCACAGCTGCAGGTGTTCTGATGACAATGTGGGAAGCAGTTAGCTTCCAATTTAGCAGAAAATTAAGAGCGAAAAAACTGTTATTTGTGAGAGAAGATACTCATGGCAGGCAATCATCCTCGCTCTGCATCCACAAGATGAGCATTCAGCTGTCTTTGTCGTGACTTAAAACAATTGGTATCTTGGGCTGCATTCAACACCAGATTGGTGCTTATTATCTGCAGTTTATTCTTTCTTGGGATATTTTGTTTTTTTCCCCCCCCCCCCATTTTATGGTTAATTTGCTTGCTTGAATGTAAAGCCATTTAAGCTGAAAAGTCTGGATTGTGGCTGATGATTGTGCCAGAGCTCTGAGCTGTATGATACAAGATAATTGGCAATTTTCAAATTCATAATCCATTTTGTTTCACTCGATTCCCCCTCCCTCTGTGTCCCTTCTGCTAGCTTCTCTACCCCGTTCTTTGGCATAATCTTCGAAACTGGTCACAGAGGGAAGGTGAAGGCACACAAATTCCTCCAGTCGAGACTCCAAACTCCTGATACTTATCTTGGGGGAAATTAAAGGGCAAAGTTCTATGATGTGAACCTATATGCCTCTGGGAGAGCAGTCACAAAAACAAAAAAAGGAAAAGAAAAAAAAAAAAGAAATTCCCATGGAAAGATTTAATTCCATTTGGAACCAACACTCAAAGTCATGTTGGTAGGATAAAAAAAGATTTTTACTTAATTTGAGGTTTTGGTTTGAGACAGGCAGGAAAACTCTGACATTTTGTAAACCAGCTGACAGTTTCCCATTTGGTGGCCGTCCAGTGGGTAGGTCTAACATAGCATATTAGATTCCTATTACTCCTTGCTATGTTAGTCAAGGTGGCGATGGATAAGGATGCCCAAATCTATGTCCACTGATACCATTTTCTGTTTTAAACAAGTCTAGCCATTTCACTTACTCCTAATAGTGTCATCTCTTCTTGCTTCATCCTTTTCTGTTTTCCTGACATAACAATGTCGTCAAAGTTCACTCATTTCAGTCAAGTTTTCTTTTTTTTTTTTTTGGAGATAGGGTCTCACTCTGTTGCCCAGGCTGGTATACAGGGGCATCATCATAACTCACTGCAGCCTCAAACTCCTGGGCTCAAGTGATCCTCCTGCTTCAGCATCCCAAGTAGCTGGGACTACAGGTATGTGCCACCATGCCCAGCTAACTTCTAAAATTTTTTATGAAGATGGGGGTCTCACTATGTTGCCCAGGTTGGTCTCAAACTCCTGGGCTCAACTGATCCTCCCACTGCGGCCTCCCAAAGTGCTGGGATTACAGGTGTGAGCCACCATGCCTGGCCCACCTTCAGATATCTTTAGAGATGAAGTAGCATGCTCCTGTTATTCTATCCTAACCTGGATGTGGGATAATGGTAGTACGCTATGTACATTTTCTCAGTGAAACTTGTATGGGTGTTAACAGCAATATGTTAAGCAGACCAGGGAGCTGTCAACAATAATCTTGCTGCCTCAGCTAAACAGAATTGGCAGAGATTTTCTCTCATTAGGAAGGTGTACTTTTCAATAATATTTTTTATTCTTTCAAATGGCCAGACCTTTGTTTTCTTGAAAGCAGGGATGTCCTTGTTCACTTTTCTTCTACTTACTGATTACAGTGCATTAATTTTTCCATTCTGTCGCTCTGTTTCTATGGACACACCTGCTAATAACATCAGTTAAAACTGTAAAACATTGTTTCCCTATTTTGCAATAATTTTCCACTTAAGCTATAATGCTGTTTTTCACATACATTTGTGTAAATTCACAGAAAATACAAAAGAAAAAGAATAGAAAGCACAAATATGGTGACCAATCACAGATGAAACAAGCAACAAATGAGCAGACGAAGGAGAAAAACGAGCAGGGAGGGGGTAAAATGTTTTCCACCCTCAGATCCTATTTCGTGTTCGGTGTTTACCTTCCGTTACTCTGTCTTTCTATTTTTGCAGTTACTCCCGAACTCAGATACTCAAATGCCCTTTCCTCATAGCTGTGTTTATTTTTCAAAATGTTGGCAGGCCTGAATTTCCCATTTATGCACTGTTTTTTGCGGTATAACTTAGGTTTCCAAGTACTCCCCATCCCATGTGTGGTTTTCATTTTACTACTTCCTTGCACAGATATTCTGTCACCAGCTGGCCTGAGAAAACACTCAGCCACACTCTATTTTTGTGTCCACTAATAGTCACTCCGTCTTCTGTTCTGCCAATTTGGTGCATAATATTTTCATTTTCTCTATATTCATTTCCAGTTCTCCTGTCAGTTTTCAGCATCTACTTCATTAAGCTTCTCCTCTGGCCGAACAGCAATCAGCAATGAAGGATCCTTTGTGAGGCCAGAGGAGAATTGATCTTGTCCTCTCCCCGCACTTGCGGAGCTGCCAACGCAGGAGGATTTACTGCGTGTCACACAGATTGCCTGGAGGCCGCTCAGTGTCCCCATTTGTCATGCAGCTTCCATTGCTCACCAGGCGCATGGGCTTGTAAACTTATTTCTGAAAATGTGAAAGGATTATCCTCGCTCATAAAATGCAAAATTTGCTTAACTGCCTTAGGAGATTTAAGGCTGTTCCACTTGTTTTTTAAGAAAGGCTTATTTGAATTACAAAGTATGATTGCTGTGGTGGTGGGAGGGAGGGAGGTGGTGCCTCAGTGGTGCGTACAGGAAGCCATCATGTTGACGCCCATGCTGTTCTACACTGTGAAACAAAGTCGTGGAGCAGGGCATGTAGTCACTTAATTTAAAGGTTCTTGGCCCAATCTGCCTAATTTTCCCAAAGGGCAAAAACTCCAATGCAGAAGAGCATTTGAAAAGAATTAAACTCTAGTTGCTACCTAACTTTTATTAAGCTCCTGAGGAATTGTAGATTCTAAATAGAAGAGGCAAAGACCCAGGCCAAGGGTAGAAATCCATATTTGGTAAGTCCAGTCACAGCATCCTAAATATGCACATGAAAGAGTATTTTATCATTTACTGAATCCTATAGTTCACTTATTTTTATACCCATCCCAGACATTAAACCAACTCCTACAAACTAAGTTGGGTATGACATTTACAACAGACTCCAGATATGCCTGTACTTTTGTAAAACTGTGAACCGACCAAAATATCCCTGGTCCCCTTATTTGATCTAGATCCTTCAAAGAAAACACCCTCTAGGACTAGCAATAAAATAAAACCACTTGTAACAGGAGGCAGCTTCCTCTTTTGAAGATCCTTCCTCCAGGGCCAACCTAGAAAGGGCAGCTCACCTATCCATCTCTCTCTGCAGATTCCTTGGCAACCATGACTAGGTCTTACTGGATTTTGTATCTCACACACCTATATCGGTGAGTGGTACATATTAGGTGCTCAGTAAATGGGTGTCTGAATAAATGGACAAGGTGTGTGGTTTTGTGGCCATTTGTTTCTTCTTCATTCTCAATGAATAATTTCAACTCAGATCAGTTCATTCAAAGTTCAGTAAATTCACAAATGTGTAAAAGGATGGGATAGATATTTTTGGCTTTTGTTGAGGAAGTCTGAAAATGTGCAGGTAAGAGAGATTTGTAAAAGAGGATATGAAAGGGAATGCTCAAATGTAATCTCATGGTATGGATGAAATAAATGACAGGCACAGAGATGGAAGTAGGAAACAAGGGATGTAGTGCCACCACCGAGCCCCATGTCCATCCTCCTCAGAGGTGAGAGAAGGGAGTCTATGGTGGCACCTGCAGGTGGGGCATTTCCTGAGCAGGACGCACCACACTTGTGAGTCCGGGAAAGTTTGCTACTGTTTCTCTGCCTCTCCATTCCTTGTCTTCACTCTTAGGTAGACTGTGCCCTCAGTCTGATACATTCCCCTGTCACAGAGGGAACCGCAGTGTGCTTTGCCAATTCTTACTAAGGCAGGGCAAGAGAAAGAAGTCCTGTCATGACCCCCTGTAGAAATGAAACTGTGTAAATAGGAAAGGCTCTGGGGCTACAGAAACACAGGACTGTTCTGTCTGAACATAATCAAGCACCTCCCTTCAGCCTGGTATTGGCTGTATTTGACACTGGAATATTCTTTTTCCTTAGCATCCCTAGCATGGTACTCTCTATTTGTCCATTTTTGTCCCATTGTCTTCACTGGTTTCATTTTCTTCTTCCACCTCCTTTGAGTGGCGCTCTCATGACTATGAAATTGGCCCCCACCTCCCATCTGGAGATCGGTGCTCTCTCTGGTCCTCCCTGGGCTGGCTTCCTTTGGAAGTCACCGTCCTGCCCTCGGGGACGCCCCTCTGTGCTTTCCTATTTTTGTCAGTGGCCACCACCCTTATCCCAGCCCCGCACTGCGCTTAGGACGCCACTGTCACTCCTGTTGCCTGTTGTCTGCTATGTCCCGTCAAGGGATGTCAACAGTTCATGGTAAAAGTCTGTTTTCATTTTTCTCCATTTTCACTGTCACTACCCCAATCTAGGCCATCATAGTTCTGTACTCAAATTGCTGTATTAGCTTAGATTTTATTGTTTTTCTCACCTCCGCCCCAACACACACCCACACCTTCACCTTCTCATGCATCCAACATGCAGTAGCCAGGTTAATACTGCAAAGCACCACTTCCATTAAGCTTATCTGCTTTTTGTAAATAACCCTTTTGATTTTATTTCTTAATTCACAAAAAAATTGCATATATTTATGGTGTAAAACATAATATTTTGATATATTTATAAATTGTGAAATGGCTTAAGTTATTTAACATATATCAATTACCTCATATACTTATCCTTTTTTGTAGTGAGAACATTTAAAATCTCTTAGCAATTTTCAAGTATACAGTGCATTGTTATCAATAACAGTCATCGTGTTGTACAATAGATACCTGGATTTAATCTCCTTCTTAAAAACTAAAAATAGTCTCCTACTTGAAGGAACAGCATAGATTTTATGTAATTTTATTAAATGTTATCTCTCAAAATAAATCTAAACATAATTTTTTTGTACTTTAATACCAGGAATATTACTTTCCATAGTTTGGAATGCAACAAAAATACCCCAAGGCAACTACCTATTAAAAAAATCCCTCCTCTCTTTAGGTTCAAGGATCTCCAAACTCTTGACTCCACTTCCCTAAAAGATGCCTTTGTCCACACTTAGCTCCTTCTGCATCTTTGATATTTCTCCTCAAAGATAAAAGCTTTTCTTTTATCCTTGAAGATGGTTTTAAATGGAAAAAAGGGGAACATATAGATTTATTCAGAAGAGAGAATAGTCACATAAAAACTGCTACGTATTCCTTTTCACTCAGGGCAGGCTTACCCTGACATGTACTTTGTAGAAACTTCATTTATTGAAAATTTGTTTTGCATAGCCTACTTAAGACTACTTCAGTTTATATTTAAGATGATATTTGAACTGTTCTCCCTTTGAGGTTGTAATAACCAAGGGTACCGAATATTTTGTTATAAAAGGACTGTGGATATTTCCCTTTCTGATTATTTTAAAGCACATTTGGACAGAACAATTTTCAAACTATTATTTTTTCACAACTTTGCTTGGGATGAGGGATGCTAGGGAAGAAGAAGTAGAGGACCCTTTTCTTCAGCTGAGATCTGGGATGGTTTGTAGCTATGCAAAGGCAGGTTGGGTCTTGCATTTGTGAGAAGGCACGAGAGAGCGGAAGGGCTGTGCGTAATAAGGAGAGAAGGTTCTGAAGCTCCAGAGGCCAATCTGAGAGGAAGGGGAAGAGGAGGGAAGTGGTAGGGGAGACAGGAGTCGGGCAGCCAGATTGAGATGCAGAGTATTGCATGGAATGGATCATCCAGTGGGAACTCCCTGGTGTCTGGGCAAAGAAAGGCAGACAGAAGGACTTTTACCTACAGGAATGGTGTGACACCCTACAGGTCCCTTAGAGGGATCAATAGATTTGGTTCTATTCATATAATGAAAGACTTGATAGCAGGGAAAATAAATGAATCAGAGCTATATAAATCAACATGCATCTTATAAGCATAATATTGAGTAAACTCTTGCAAAAGCAGATATAATATGACGGATGCAATTGATATGAAATTTTAAAACATCAAAACAATATGTCATAAAAATATCAATAAATGCATGGGAATAATAGATACAAAATTCAGGATAGTAGTTACCTCTGGAAGAAGCGAGTTGAGAGTATAACAGAAGAGGGGTAGTCAGGGGACTTCAACTCTATTGGTAAGCATCATTTTTCAGCTGGGGAGTGGGCACATGTGTCCATTTCACTTTTTAACCTTGTTTTTATATCTCATAAATACCTCATAATACACTTTTTAGAATAAATTTTTTTAGGAATTTCAGATTTAGAGAAAAATTGCAAAGACAGTATAGAGAGTTCCCATATACCCCAAAGGCACCCAGTTTTCTCTATTATTAATCGCTTACATTAATATGGCCCATTTGTTATAATAAATGAACCAATATTGATACATTATAAACAAGTCCATATTTTATTCATATTTCCTTAGTTTTTACCTACTGTCCTTTTTCTGTTCCAAGATGCTACCTAAGATGTCATATTACATTTAGTCATCATGTCTCTAAGGCTCCTCTTGGTTGTGACAGTTTCTTAGGCTTTCCTTGTTTTTGATGACCTTGATAGTTTTAAGAGTACTGGTCAGGTATTTTGTAAAGTGTGTCTCTATTAGGATTTGTCTGATATTTGTTTCATGATTAGGCTGGGGTTATGTGTTTTAGGCACAAAGACCACAGAGGTAAAGTGCCATTTTCATCACATCATATTGGAGTTACATACTATCAATATATTAATAACTTACCACCATTGATGTTGACCTTGATCACCTGGCTGAGACAGTATTTGTCAAGTTTTTCCCCTATAAAGTTACTCTTTTTTCCCCATTTCTATACTGTACTCTTTGGAAGAAAGTCACTATGTGTAGTTCACACTTAAAGAGTAGTGTGCTATGTTCCATGTCCTTGAGGGCATAGAATCTATATTAATTGTTTAGAATTTCACACAGGAGATATATTTCTTCTCCCCCACTTATTTATTTGGCCAATCATTTATTTATATCAGTATGGACTCATGGATATTTACTCTATACTTTCAGTTATAATCCAATACTACTTTATTTTGTCACTAAAATTTTTCCAACTTTGGCTCTTGAGAGCTTTCTCCAGTTGCTGCCTATGTCCCTTTGGAATACCCCCATGGCTATGGGGTTTTTTGTTTTGTTTTGTTTTGTTTTACAATAGTCCCCCCTTATCAACAGCAGATACATTCTAAGACCCCCAGTGGATGCCTGAAATTCAGGATAGCACTGAACCCAATTGCCATGAATCAGGACACATTTCTGTTCATGTCTTCCACATACAAATTTGATGCCTTTTCCACGGTAACTAAGCACTTATCACACACTGTGGCCATAACTTTTGTAGTTTGAGGTGCGATGGCAAAACTAGCATCAATTTCTTTTTCCTTCTTCACAGTTTCATGTATAGAAATTTATTCTCACTGTAGAATTTAGCAATCTCAGCATTTTTTTCTTTCCTTATTAAGTTGAGAACTTTCTCCTTTTCACTTAAAGGAAGTACTTTATGGCTTCTCTTGGGTATAGCCAAATTGCTAGCATCACCATTCTTGTGCATTGGGGCCATGATTAAGTAAAATTAGGCTTGCTGAAACATAAGCACTGCGATACCACAACAGTTAATCTGAAAACTGACAGAGCTACTAAGTGACTAACACATGAGTAGCACATGCAGTGTGGATACTTTGGACAAAGGGATGATTCATGTCTCGGACAGAGAGGGAAGGCATGAGATTTCAGAACAGTGTGCAATTTAAAACTAATGGTTTACTTTTGGAATTTTCAATTTAATATTTTCAGACCACAGTTGACCATGGGTAGCTGACACCTCAGAAAGTAAAACTGCAGATAAGGATAGGGAGGGGGTTACTGTAATCACTTTCTTACTTTCTGGCACTATAAGATGCTCCAGACTCACCTTGTATACTTTTTACCCAGGTCCTATAATCACCTATTTCACCAAGGAGCCCTGGGTGTTAGACACCAAGATTTGGGTGTTAGATGTGCTTATTGCTACTGGGATATTACTGCTCCTAGGCTCTCTCCCCAGACGAAGCAAGGAAATACAGATATACTAACCCATGCATAGACACTTATTTGTGAATACTTCTATGTATAACCACCTGTGTCTATGTTAAGCTAAATAAGTGTTCATACTGGTATCTCCAACTCTAATCCATTACTACATGGGTCATTCTAGTCTCTTCCTCTTGCTTATCTGTAAGTTCTCATCCCAACAGTGAGAAACCTGGCTCCCACCATAATACATTGAAGCCAGTCTAAATATTGGAAGAAGAGAAAAAGTTGTGTGCATATGAGGAGTATGCTAATAGTTCTGCTACACAAAGTTAATTCAGCTCATCGTAAGCCTACACCAGGAAGTGAAAAACACAGCAACTGAATTGCAATAAGACTATACATAGCCCAGAAACAGAATATATGTACATTCTATTTTAATATACAAACAAATGAAAACTTGAATATAGGAGAAGAAAACTGAAACATACATGTATCTATCTACATCCATGTATCTCCCATTTACAAAAGAACACATTCATAAAACTAGTAACCCTAAACATTTACAAGTCAACTTTTGTAAAATACTCAATTAAATTAAAATTAAACAAGTTGATATTACTTTTCTCCTAAATAGTTAAGAGATTTGGGGGGGGGCAGTACTAGTGAGTACATTGTCCGCCGGCGTTCTCCTACGCAACTGTCAGTAATGCAAATTGTTACTACTTTCCCAGAAAGAAATCTGAAAATAAGAATCAAGAGTTTTAAATGTATTCCTAGCCTTTGGCTCAATAATTCCTCTTCTAAAAGCCTATTCTAAAAGTTGAAACTGAAAAGTGGACAAATATTTTTGCTCAAAAATGTTTATCACAGGATGCCTTAAGGCAGCAAAAGATGGAAACAACTATATTAGCAACTAGAAAACAACTAACTTATGGCATCTCCAATAAATAATCATTTTGTAATCATTGAGAATGTGTATAAAGGGTTTTGAATACTACGGGGAAAGGATAGCATAAATTATCAGTTAAGTGAAAAAATCAGGAACCAAAATTTTTATAGTATAATCTCATCTATGTTAAAAATTTACATAGCACAATTGCATAATATCTAGCAAAAAATTTTAAATGTGTATGTCCTTAGCTTAATTACTTCCTATTCAGAGGTCAATTCACCCTATGGATATACTGGCTTAAGTGTCAAATGCCTATGTGCAAGGACATGTATTGCAGTATTGTGACAGCAGAAGATTAGCAACAACTTAAATGCTCACAAAAGGGGTCTGGTGAAGTAAGTTACAGTACATGAAGACAACGAAGAGCATGCACTGACGTGGTTCTGTATAATTACATGTGATCATGAAGAGTTAATATTTATTGAAAAAAGCAAGTTGCAGTATAATATTTTTTCTTCTTCTTTTTTTAAAGATAAGAATATATTCACATAATTTTTTATACTCCTAGGATAGAGCTGGAAAGATGCACAAAAACTAGTTAACAGTAGTTGCCTCTGAGGATCAGGGATGGGAGGAAGAATTTTCACTTGTTTTGGCTCTTGCATGTTTTGAATATATTACTGAGGGCACACATTGCCCTTTTAAAATAAATTAATGTTTTAATTTTTAAAAATTTAAAAAAAATTATTTATTTATATTTGAGACAGGGTCTCACTCTGTTACCCAGGCTGGATTGCAGCAGCCCGATCGTAGCTCACTGCAGCCTCAAATGCCTGGGCCTAAGCGATCCTCCTACCTCAGCCTCCCGAGTAGCTGGGACTACATGCACCCACCACCACGCCTGGCTAATTTTTTAATTTTTTGTAGAGACAAGGGTCTCACTGTGTTGCCCAGGCTGGTCTCAAACTCCTGGGTTCAAGCAGTCCTCCCACCTCGGCCTCCCAAAGTGCTGGGATTATAGGCATGAGCCACCACACCCAGCCTAGTGTTTTAATTTTAAATAAAAGAACAAGTACATCTAGCATATAAGTTTAAGTTAAGTAATAAGTTGTTTGCTATGTGTTGCAGTCATTTAAAAACTGCAACAATCTTTTTCAAACTCTCAATCTCTCCCAAACATTCAAGTCAAGGCTTTATACAAGGGCTTCCTGGGAGTAGGGTTTTGGTTTTTTTGTTTTCATTATTTTTTTAGCAATCAAAGAAAACACTTGAATTTTACATTGGGGTGAAGCCAATTAGGAAAGGGACAGCAGTTTTAAGAGAATAAAAACATCCTGAAAATTAACTAAAGCCACAGAATAAGAAACTCAGAAAGCCAGGGGTAACCATAAAAATGTAAGCCCCTCGAATTACAGATATTGTGGGAAGGCATCAGAATTCACACAGGGCATGGAAATAGATGGAAGGGCGGCTGAGCTCAGTTTAATCTAGGTATTAAGAAGAAGTATGACTCCATCTGGCGTGGAGGGCTACATTTCAGTATGAAAACTGTTGACACGTTCATTGACAGTTTGTCGATGAAAACTGACCACAGAAAAGTAACCCGCAGGAACTATTAATTATCAATCTTAAGGAAAATAAAATAAGAGATTAAGCTGGGTTAGAAAGTTCTTTAAAATTCCAGGCAATGTTTAAAACTAACTTACTCATTGGATGTCTTCAATGCTTTTATTAGCAGATGGTAAAATTCTTTCCATGGATGGATATATGGATCATATGAAAGCACAACTCTGACAAAAGTGTTACGAAAGCTTACATACCCATTTGACTCCTAACTAAAATATTTATATCTATGTTAATTGCTTTTTAAAAAACTTTGTATATACATCCAAACCAAAGATTTATCATGAAGACTTTCTTAGAAGATAACAAAAGAAATATAATGCACTAACATTAATTTCTGATAGATTACTAATTGTTCATAGTAAATCCCAGTAATAGAAGCCAGAAAAAATAATCAATTGCTTATAGGAATTGCTTATAGGAAAGATTACTTTAAAAAATTTCGATTTCAAGAAAACTTATTCCAGGTAGCTAACACTTTGCAATGCGACCTGTGGCACATGAAATAATTAATAGCCATATGCTTTTGGAATTTTCATCAAGTTGATAGGAGACTTGTGACCTTTTCAACAGCCTCCTTTGTTCTTCTGTGGAACTATTAACAGTTGTTATAACTGTTAGAACATTATAATTCAATATAAGACATTACTTTTGGTAACATCATGGTTTCCTTACAAGAAATCATAATGTATTAGAGAACATGAAACTAGCTTGAAGCATAAAAATATAAAAGTAAGTTCATTTGCAGTTCAGTTATGTCTGAACTGATTAACAGTAAGTATAATTTGTGAAATATTACTATATCCTATCAGAGGCAGGTTTTATGATTCTCCATAATTATCTGAAACATATTTTACAAACTTTTGACAGCAATAAAAAATAAAGGTCTACAATTTAAGTGGATGAAGACAAGCTCTGTAGTAAAACAATTTGACAAGTTTCCTTGCCAATACAGAGAAGAGACTGACAACACAGTAACTTGAAAAAAAAAAAACAAAGTGATTTTAGATCCATGAAGATTGCTTCATAATTTCCCTTTAATTAGAAGTTGAATCCCTTCTTAAATGGAGATTCATATTTCTGATATCATATTATCCTTTCTAAAAGAAGGGATTTATATTATTTTTAACACACTATCAAATTCACTATAAAAAATGTAGACACTTAAAGTTTTTCCATCCACCGGCTGCTAATCTCAGATTATAAAATCAATGATAACAACACAGAATTTGTAGCAATGCATTTAGTTAACAACCTTTTTTGTTATCCTTAGTTATGAAAGTATGTGATTGTGGAAATCACTAAGAGTAAATGTGTCCCCTTCAATCTCCAATTTAGTCACAGGCTTTTATACAAAATTATTTTATTGAACCAAAAAGCCTTTTACATTAAACAATTCTCCAAATATCATTAGTTAGAAATATAGCTCTATTACCTTCAATTTTGTCTTTTAAAGCATTGCATCACATATGTATTGCTGCCTAACAACAAACCCCCAAACTTAGTAGCTTAAAATTTCCTTGATTTCATAGGAGATTTATTAATTCCTGTGATTCTGTAGGTTGGCTGGGAAGTTTTTCTGCAGGGCTCATTTGAGCTCACTCGTTCAGCTGCATTCAGCTCATGAGCCAGCTTGGGCTAAACTTAGCTATGACAGGATGGAGGGCCATTCTCCCCATGTCTGACAATCGCCTGGGGATGTCAACCAGGACACCTCAATTGTCCTTCACATGGCCTCTCACCCTCTCTTATAAAATAGTAGAAGTATTCCAAAAGGGCAAAGGCAGAAGCTTGCAAGGCCACTTGAAACCTATACTCCTGAACTTGGACGATGTCACTTCTACTACATTCTTGGTCAAACCAAGTCACAAGCCAACCTAGATTCAAGAAGTAGACAAATAGACTCTATCTCTTGATTGGAGTAGCTGCAAAATATTCTGGCCATGTTTTCCAACCTACCATGGCTATATAAGTGGAGATAACAAAATTCAGTCCCCACTGATAGCTAAGCAGATTAGGAAAAAAGGCACTCTTTCCTCAAGACATTTTACTACCATCTTCTAGAAAATTATAACTACTATACAGATCTGTGAGGACTACTAATAAGAATAAGGTGTCCTGCAATTATGCAAAGCACACAAATACATAACTGTAAATTGTCCTACTCAATTTCATATTGATGGTCACTGTATGAAGGGTAATAAAAGTTAGAATATCCATAGGCACTTGGAGATGATAATAACATAAAGAGGGGTTGGAAACCAGAAATCTTAGGCTCAAGTGCTTATGGCGACAATAGATTGTAGTGGTCAAGAGCTCAGACTGCAGAGTTAGATTATCTGAAACGGAATTCTGGCTTCATCATTCATGAGCTATGTGATCTTAGGCAAAGTGCTTCTCTGTACCTCAGTCTCCTCGTCTGTAAAATGGGGATAATAATGACACTTCTCGCATGGACTTGTGGTAAGGGTTGAGTGATGTAAAGTACCTAGAAAGCGGCTGGCATCTAGTAAGTGCTGCGTAAGTATTTGCTGTTTTCATCACCACCACTGTCATCGTCATCACTGGTGAAACAGGGAACCCATCAAATTGGGTACACTGTTGAAAAGGGGGGAGAGATTTCTTCTAAATGGAATTATCCTGACAACCAAAACAATAAATCATATTATATCAGACCCCATCTTCAAACCCAGGCTAAATGTTTGGGACAAGTAGAAGAAAAATTTAAAAGATAATAACTTTGAACATTTCTGAGATAGAATTTTAACCAAGCATTTATCCAGAAATCTTCAAAATTTGGAGAACTAGGTCACTTCATCATATAATTAGGAATGGCATAATGCTAACATGGATAAAACTAAAAGATGAAAAGCAGGAATTGTCCAAGGACTTTGGCTGGGTATTTTATTAAAATATCTGAATTTTGTAAGAAGCCTCTGAGTAATCTGTGTGTGTGTGTGTTTACACTTGGGGGAAGTCCAGGAATCCATGTTTTTAATAAGCATCCCAAGGGATTCTTAGGATTAATCAGGCTTAGGGTACACTGCTCCCACTTAAACATGGTCTATGGGCCAGCAGCATCAGCATCACATGGCGCTTATTAAAATGTAGAATCTCAGGCCCCATCCCAGACCTTCTGAATCACAATCTGCATTTTAATAAGATCTTCATATGATTCCTATCCACATTAAAGTTTGAAAATAACTAGACAACAACCTTTGGTCTCAGTGGCATTGTTTCATTTTCCAAATCATTTTCAAACATTACAAAGTTTGCATTTTAATTACTAGGTATGTGATTACTAGTCGTGCTATTTCACATAAACTCCATCATTGCAACAAACAGTCTGCAAGGGGATAAACCAACTGTTCAATTTTGACATAGCTGGTGTTTATGTCTCAAGGTGTTAAGTCTTGAAATAAAGGCTTCAAAATACCACTACATTATTTTATCATTATATGGTAGTAAGTTAGGTGCTTTTGCTTAAAGTATAGGTAAAATCTCTTGTAGCTATTCTTTTTTCCTTCTTTTACCTTTTAAGAAACTTTAAAAACTTTAGGACTTTAAACCAATTCCTCTTTAATTATATTGCTCAGTTGTATATCACTTCCTTATTAAATAGAGGACTCTAGTGAGTAAGGCATAGTCCAGTCTGTTTTTATGACTTTCCCCCATTCATTCATTCATCTAACATAATTAAAGAGCACAACATGTTTCAGGCTTTATACTCATGCAAGTGTTACAGAGGAGAACAAAACACAATCTATTTCTTTGAGAAACATCAATCCAATGGAAAAGACAGATGAGAAAATCAGCAATCTTAATTGGACTCAATAAGTAGTTTGATAGCATTTTAAGGGGTACAGAAGAGAGGCTCAGGGAGAAACTTACACAGAATTCAGTGACCCGTGATCTAAGTTCTAATGCATGAGGGGACTCCGTAACAAAAGGTGCCACAGTCAGTGGAAGCAAAACAAGCAAAGGTGTGAAATAGCCTGATATGTTTGGGGACTGTCCTAGTTTACTATGGTTGAAGTGAAGTATGTGCTTGTGTTTAGACATGTGGTTGGAAATGTCGGCAGAGGCTACGTGGAGAATGCCAAACGAAAGAGTTTGAATATTATGCTGGTGGCAATGGGGAGCCATTGAAGGATTTAGTCAGGGGAGTAAGATCAGCAGAAGTGCACTTTGGAAAGATCACCCTGGCAGACACATGGAGGATAGAATTGAGATGGTGGGGACGGCATTGAATAATAAGTGTATGAGCCAAAGCAGGGGGCACAGAGAGGGGAAGACAAATTGGAGAGAAGCATAAAGTCCAAATGGACATGGCTGGATGTCTACTTGAATATAAGGGATGCAGAAGAGAGCGGACTCCAGGATGACTCTCAGCTTTATGGCATGGATCCTAGGTGGATGATGGTGTCAAGTGTGGGGAACACCATAGGAGAAGCAGGTTTGGGGCAAGGAAATAAGACATGCCATTTGGAGCAGGCTGAGTTTGAGTAAGCCTGGGTGTTATCCATTGGAAGTGTGCAGTGCACAGCTGGTCTAAGGCCCAGAGGAGAAGCCCCAAGTTATTTATGGAGTGTCTATCATAATGGACCATTATGGAGTGACTGACCATGAATCATTAGGATTCTCACATATAACCATTTTAGCTGTCACATGCTGAGAAGGGACTTTCTTCCCTTTGCATGACATTTTTCTTCTTTAAGCAATGTTCTGTAATAGAAGTTCTCTTGGTTAACATCCATTTAAACAATATACAGAATTAAGCAAAACTCCCTCTCTATTCCCTCTTGTAAATCATAAATGCTGACCTCGCTGAACACTCCCAGGTAGTGGGTTTTTCTCAAATATAATCTCACACATCCTCCCACACCAGTTGAGTTGAATACTTACCAAGAATCAGCTGTATTTGTTCCCAGGCCTATTTTATACCAGTTATAGTCACTATTGTAATTATATAGTTTAATTAAATATTATATAGAGCAATGAAATATGAATGTGCAAATAAGTTGTGGTTTCTATGAAAATGGAAAGGCAAATCTTTGAGAATACTTAATAAGTTCACTATAAAAAATGCTGTCCAGTTAGTGGATGAGACAATTATGACAGGGGAAGTAATCATGGTCTGGAAGAACTCAAGTGTTCAGATTGCATTGCCCATGTATTAATGTCTCACTCCACTTTGAGTAAAGTAAGCTGCAAACTGTGCATGAAGGATTGTCGTTATGCTTAATACAAGAAAGTTGTGAGGATTTCTAACCAGAGGACCCATTTTCAAAGAAAAGACTTGGCTCACCATAATAAACTTAAATTGGCAAGCTAATGTCCATTTATACTTTTATATTGAAATAAAATGTTTAAGCTATGTATGAATCTTTTGCAAATATTTTTCTCCCTTTCAACTGGCTTTTTTGATTAAGTAACCCGTATTGGTTCTGATCTCTCTGATAAGAGAGTTCCTACCATATATGAAATATGTGTCAGATGCTATTAAAGAAACTAAGTGACCATGAAGAATCTAACCCTGAAGTCCCCACGAAGCACAGGAGACGGGATCCTCTGGCTATAGCTCTGACTTTCATTATAAGCAACTTTTCCTCTTCTCTATGCCAGTTATTTCTCTTGGAAAATGGTAATTTTAAGGCAACTCAACTACATTAAAAAGAAAAAGTTGACATGCTAGACACAGTGAAAATTTTGCTTTAACAAAACATGGCAACAGATTTTATAATCTCTTGCTCCAAACCAACTGAAAGAAATGTCATCATTCAGTATCATTAGGATTTTCTACTGCCATGTTGATGTTGGAAGTCTAGGGATTTCCTAAAACATGGCCTTGCTGCCTAATTTACTTTGAATTTTTAAAAAATGCATGTGTGTGTGTGTGTGTACACATATATACACATATACATATATAAACAAATATGTAACTATTCATTCAAGTGAAAGCAATTAAGGGCAATTAAAGCCCGTCAGTCAACATTTCCTGAGTTTCATGCATCATACCACATTACACCTGCCTGCAGTGAGGGACTAATGGGGCTTAAGTGACATCCCAATGGCTAATCTCTTGGCTAAATTTGGAAAAGCATGGGAAATATACTGCAACTGAACCTACCTGAAACGCAAGCGTCTCTAGAAGAAATGTCCTCAATGATTATTAAGGAAGTCAGCAAAAGAAATATTATATTTTCTTTCTTTTTCTTCTGCTTAAAAAATTATACATGTACATATATATGACACAAAAAGATCTGGGGCACAAACTGGTGGCTCATGGGTCAAATGTTTTATTCACATTGCTCTGTAGGATTGACTGTTTTTAAGTTTAAAAATTGGGAGATTTCATCCAAGAATCCAGATCTGGAGCTTTTTCGTGAAATCAGAAAGGCTGACAAGGGTCAACTAGATTCAGCCACGTTGTGGAGTCCATGCTCTTCCCCAGTCAGGCTCCCACATTTACCTGTTTGCTGTAAACATTCAAGTTTGTAACTCCCAGATTTTAGAAAGGAACCATATTAAATTATCCATTAATAACAAAATTCTGGCCCAAACTCCACATTCACTCAGTTATGTTCCTTCACTTCTTTCAACTCATCTCTATGAATAATTGGTCTCTATCTATATTTAGCCATATATCAACTTCTATCTTTTCTAATCTGTATCTAGGTATTAATTGCTATCTGTATTCATCTATTTAGCTGCTCCTTTGCTACCTGCTTCTAATATGTCTTGTGGGTTTTTCCCCCTTTAGTAATATAATAGTCTTATTCTCTATACATGGTTTTGGAGAGTAGAATTCTATATCAAGGGTCAGCACCCTTTTTCTGTAAAGGGCCAGAGAGTAAATATTTTTAATTTTGCATGTCATACAGTTTCTATCCCACTACTCAAATCAGCCATAGCACAAAAGCATCCAGTGTCAGCTTGGGCTGCCATAACAAAATACCATAGATTGGGTGGGGTTTTTAATTTATATTTTGTAAAGACGGGGTCTCACTGTGTTGCCCAGGCTGGTCTCGAACTCCTGGCCTCAAGAGATCCTCCCACCTCGGCCTCCCAAAGTGTTGGGATTACAGGCGTGAGCCACCACGCACAGCCAGATTGGGTGGTTTAAACAACAGAAATTTATTTCTCACAGTTCTGGAGGCTGGAAGTGCGAGATCAAAGTGCCAGCAGGGCCGGGTTCTGGTGAGGGCCCTCTTCCTTCCTTGCAGGCAGGTGAATGCTCTCGTGGCCTTTCCTTCTGCATGGGAAGAGATCTCTATTTCTTCCTCCTCTTTTAAGGCCACCACTCCTATCAGACTAAGGCCCCACCCCCAGGACCTCATCTAACCTTGATTGCTTCCCAAAAGCCCTGTCTCCAAATACACTCACATTTGGGGGTTAGGGCTTCAACATATGCATTTGGTGGGGGACATATTTCAGTTCACAGCAGATGATCTGTGCATGAATGAGCATGACGCTATTCGAGTAAGACTTTATTTCCAAAAACAGGCAGCAGGCTGGATTTAGCCTGTGTACTGCATCTTGCCAACTCCTGTTCTAGACTATTTCTTGATGAATTTTGAAAGTCAATTTTTAGGTTAATTTCTTTCTTTCCATCTCTTGAAATTGGTCTCTTCCTAGTAGGCTAAGTGGAACATAAACTATGAAAAATGAGATGGATCGATTGCAAAGAGAGCTCAGCAGGTGCCATGTGCGCTGACTGGCCTTGGCAAGGAGTGGAAAAGGCCAAAGTGTGGACTTGCTCATTAACCTAACTGGCCTAACTGTCCCATTCAGGTACATTGCATGTGAGGCGCTGAAGGACCTGGGGATCTCTGAAATGAACCTGAAGGTCACATCTAAATCGTGGACATCCAGATGCCTATAGCAGTGGTGGTCGTGACTGCAGTCAGTTTAGCAGAGATCGTTCCTGCCCTAAATCAATGGTGTTGGTACATTTAAAATGAAAACCGGCCTACAAATTAGCTGTGCAAAGTAACAAAACAAATTTTAGCATAATGTCCCCAAACAGGATCTTTTAATCTGGTAGGATCGTGGCGTTGGAGAAGGAATTATTTCATTTCCAAAAAACCCAGAGTGCATCACAAATTTCAGGGGCTGTTCAAGAGATGAGTTGAGAATGCATTTTAACCCTAGGAAGGGAGGGAAGGAAAGGATCCATTTCATTCCATGGCTAGAAGCTCAGTTTCCCTCTCAATGAACGGCCCCACCACCTGACACCGAGGGAGGCAGCTCACAGAACAGACGACACCCGCAGCCGCCCCTTCTCCTTGTTTACATTCTACCCACAAGACCTACAGCAATTAACATAAACAGTGTCACCGCAACATTCTTTGTTGTTTTCATGGAAAGGCTGTGCTGACATGAGCTACCTAGCTGTGAACTGTAAACACGAGGCTGACAGCAGCATGGCAGATGGGTTAGCAGGTACCACCGCTTACCAGGGGCAGATGTTTAACCTTGACATGAATAGTAATTAAGCAGAACCTCAGAACCCAGGGCCTCCCCAGGAGCCAATTAATAATTTGGTGGGGGAAATGTTATATGCAAATTTCCCCCACAAATCAATTCAGAGTGAGCTTCCACCCTCCACCCAGTGGACTGAGCTAGGGAATCATTTGTAACGAAGTCCTATGGCGGGGGTGTGAAGAAATTGTAATTAGGCAAATTAAATGAGTGTCCCATGTACATCAATTAATTTCTGCTTACAAGAGATACAGCAATTGGTACTACCTGTATCGTACATAGAAGGCTTCATCTTGACTGCAGCCCTTCCTACCCTCCCCTCGGTCCTATCCCTTTGACACCCACCCCCAGCAGAAGCTTTTGCCCCTGCTTAATTCTCCTTCAGTTACTTCATCCCAGTGTATTTACTTTCTAACAACTATGTATCAATGTACACACTCCAAGCAGTCTTCTGACTTTTTAAAGCAAAAAAGAAAAAAGCATCCCCTAGCCTGCTCCAAATGACGTTTATAAAAGGCACGTATCTAGCATGTATTGCTCTTTCTGGGCACAACAGTGATAACATCCATTTCCTCTCCCACTGAGGCAAAGAAAATAAAATAAGGCTTTTGTGCAAGAATGGCAGGCACAAGTTGGGGACTTCCCCACAGAGTAAATTGTTTGGGGAAGGCACATGATTCAACATAATTGTCCCAAGGCTGGTCCCCCTACTGTGGGTTTATGTGGGACTGAGTCATCGCACTAAGAAAAACAGCCTTACAGGAAATGCAGTTAAATAACCGGGCTCTCAGCTCTTGCTATTTAGATTGTGCGGTGCTAACTCCCCTCTATGCTGTAACTATGCCCCTGTAGAGCTGTCAAAATTTGCATGCTAAAATTTTACGCAAGAAACACAAAATAATTTCTTTACTGTATAGGGCCCCGACAGGAAAAGAATAAATAAAAACAAACTTTAGGCCTCCACTATAATTTAGTTCTAATGGTTTCTTCATCTTGAACTGAAGGTCCCAGATGCTAAACCTTCATTCACTACCACTGTTTAGTTTTCTACAGAAGGTATTATCCATTTTCAACCTGGTAAAAATGATCATTCAAGAGGTGAAGGGTTTCCAAGCAAGATGGCCAATTAGGAAGGTGGGATGATGAGCTGGTGGGCTCTGGGGGGCAGTGGGTATTTTCCTAGTAGGTCAGCACCCCCTAGCAGGGAGGAGGGTCCCAGGCACAGAGAAAGTAGGCAGGGGTGGGGATGGGTGCCCACTGGGTGTATGGTGTAGACACCTCAGCACTCGCAGCTGAACCATGGTTTGCTTCTTCTGTCCTACGTGGTTTGAGGCAAAGGGTTGTATGGACCAAGAGCAAAAGGACCGAAGGATACCCTGTTCTGCTCGTGGAAGAACCAATGCACATCCCCAAACCAAAGCCCCAAATTCAGCAAAATGCTCAGGCTCGATTTGAGAATGCTTTTTATAGCTAAGTGTTTTACGTTTATATTTATTATGTAAATGTAATATAACTAGATTACATTATATGGCTAGATGGGTGGATGGATGAGTATTTATTTTTATTAAAGTCTGTCTTTTCTGCACCCCTGTAATGCTTCCCATCTGTAGCACTGACTTGTTCCATCATCCTATGTTAGACACTGTTGTCTTCGTGAAATCAAGAACTCTTCAAAAGCAGACCCTGGCCTTTTCTTTGTTTTGCACCACTTCCCCCAGTCTCACTGGAGTGCAGTGGTGAGCACAGCATAGCATGGGTGCTCAGAATATAGCCTCAAATATATATCCAATATATCCAACATCCACAAATTGGATATAGCAAAGGAAAGTAAAGTCCTCAAGAATTTTAGGTGTCAAGGAACTAGAGTCACAGCCATGGATACTTGAGTTGAAGCCCCAAGTGCTTGGTGCACCCCCCACCCCAGCTTCTGCCAGCATTGCCAGCACCCCTCTTACTGCTCCCTGCCCTAACTCTCTGCTCCAGTCTTACAGACCTGGTTTTCCATTTTTTAAAATACAATATGTTCTTTTCTAATGATAGGCCTTTTCTTTCCTGTTATCCTTCATCTTAGTCACACCAGCTGATGAGCAACTTCCAATTGTTCTTTGTGGCTCAGCTTAAAACCCACCTCCTTTGGAAGCCTCCATCACTCTTGCAGAGAGAATCTGCCTTCCCCTCTTTTATGCTCCCACAGCAGCCTGCTCCCCCCTTTGCAATCGCCACCCCATGTGTAATGTTCAGTAGCTGTCCTTACTGATGTGCTTTGGGTTTGAGGGGAGGGAAGGGCACCTAACGTAGTAGATGTATGTGTCTCGTGCATGGGTGGACAGATGGAAGATGAGAGGATGAAGGGGTGCATGGGTAGAAGGACAGATGAGTAGACGGGTAGGCGAATGGATGGAAAGATGGGTGGATTTTTCTCTGTCTCCCCTTTTGGGGGCTGGAGGCCCAGGGCTCTGCTGGAGGCTAGGCTCTCTGGAGCTGAGCTGAGAAGAACTGGGGCTGTGGAGGTGACTACTGCAGGGGGCAGATCAAAAGGCAGGTCCAGGGACGTCGATCAGAAATAGAAGCAAAACAAGGACCCAGAGGACTGTCTGAAGGGAAGGCCAAGGAGAAGGGAGACAAGTGTGTTGTGAGGATGAGGCTGCCGCTAGGCTCCCCACGGTAAGAAGGAAGCAGAGAATAAGTCTGGAAACTGCTTGGAGAGGGGCTATGTTTAGTGTAAGGCCTTGTTAAATGGAGGTTTCCTGGCTTCCTCTGATGACAAGGAAGAAGCTGTTGAACACTCTGAGCTGTTTTAAACAAACATACAAACTTAAGAAAAGAGGCATCATGTAAAATATTTTCTCCCAGAAGTTTACCGCAGGGATATGCTCTATTGTTCTACATTTCTGATTTCGCCAAGCCAGTAGTGCAATGATGGAATATAAATCTCAAATTTAACACACCCTAGCTCAGTGGTTCTCAAACCTGGCTGGAGATTGGAATTATGGGAGGGCTTTTAAAAAATAATAAAATCCCCAGGGAGCCCAGGCCCCACCCACAGAGATTCTAATATATTACTTTGCAAAGTTATTTTCAGTGAGCAATTCTAACGTGAAGCCAGGAAGGAGAAGCCACTTGCTACTCAAGAGTACTGCGATCTTGCTGTTCACAGTGTAGACTATGAACCCGCAGCATCAGCATCACCCAGGGGCTTGTTGGGATTGCAGCATCTTAGGTCTCAACCCAGACCTGCTCTATCGGAATGTGCATTTCATCAAGATCCCCAGGTGATTCACATGCACATTGAAGTTGAAGAATCACAGCTCTAATTAATCCAAAAGTTAGGAGAATCCAAAGAACAGTCACCAAGGACTGGACCAAGATACATGGATGCCTGTATTAATTTGCTAAAACTGCTGTAACAAAGTACCACACACTGGATGGCTTAAACATCAAAAAATGTATTTTCTCACAGTTCTGGAGGCTAGAAGTCTGAAATCAAGGTGTTGGCAGGGTTGATTCCTTCCAAGGAATCAACCTACAAGGGAAGGGTCTATTTGAGGCCTCTCTCCTTGGCTTGTAGATGGCCATATTCATGTTCACATGACCTTCTCACTGTAGGAGTATCTGTGTTCAAATTTTCCTTTTGTAGGACATCAGTCAGATTACGGGCCCACTCTACTCTAGTATGCCACATCCTAACTTAACTAATTACATCTGCAATAAACTGATTTCCAAATAAGGTCACATTTGAGGTATTGGGAGTTAGGGTTTCTACACATGAATTTTGGGGGGACAAAATTCAACCCATAACAGCCACCCAAGACAACCTAATAATTTGGCATCCCTTCAAACACTCTTCAAATATTTTTCATAAAGTCTAATCTAGAGCAACTAAGTCATGAAATATAATAAGAAATAAAGGACAAATGGTAAGTTAATAGTTCTCCTTCCACAGGATAAAGTGCATCCCACCCCTCACTTCCCCCTTCCCTTTCTAGTCTCTTTATTTGCTTCCACTCCCTGCACAAAAGAATTGCAAAATGCTATGTTTTCCTTAGGGGAGATTGGAATAAGTTGGCAGTAAAACCTAAATTCCCACCTTCTCTAGGTGAAATCCAGGCCCACTCTTGCAAAGGTGTGGCTGCCAGCTTTTGACCTTACCATTTAGAAAATTATTTTCCCAAATGCCCTTTAAAATACCCAGGCAGCATTAGGCCACTAAAGGATCAGCAACATTTCAAATAAAAAATAGCAAGCAATTTTATCTGATGTGGCCAAATAAATGGTTTACAATGAATTCAAATTTTGTAAAAAATAAAATGGCTTGACAGTTTTTCTCTCTCTATACTCACACTTCTCCCAAACTTTGAAGGAAATGGGCAGATGGAATTCCAGTATGCCAAAGTGACATTAATCTCTCCCTCCTAGTGGTCTCCTAGGGTGGACTTTGAGACTAAAATGATGGATGAGACCTTTAATTATAGAGAGAGGTTTGTATAACTAAACCAGGGTTTCTAAACCTCAGACTATTGACTTTTGGGGCTGGATAACTCTTTGTTGTAAAGGCTGTCCCGTGCATTGTAGGATGCTTAGCAGCATCCCTAGCCTCTACCAACAGATGCCAGTAGCACCCCCATTCCCCGTGTGACAAGCAAAAATATCTCCAGACATTGCCAAATGCCTCCAGAAAACCTATGGGGAAAAATTGCCCCTGGTTGGGAACAACTGAGTTAAACAAATAAACAAAAAAGACTTATCAACCAACTCTGACCTAACAAACCCCATTGTAATTCTCCTAATACCTGGTGATCTTTTTATTTTTTCATTCATGTAACAAATTCCTACTTTGACCAAAATAAGATTTACATAGATGATAGAGTTCAACTTTTCCTTCTTCCTTGCAGCAACCACAACTGTTCTGAACTTAAAAGAAATATTTAACAGTAAGAAACAAAGGACAATGTGATCACTAATTTTAAAACTACTGGCAAAAAAGACAAGAACACATTTGCCACAATGCACCATAGTCTGATAATATCGCTTCTTAAGACAGCCAAGAAGCATTCTTAAGCCCAAGTGACTCTTAAATTTGCCACAATGCACCATAGTCTGATAATATCGCTTCTTAAGACAGCCAAGAAGCATTCTTAAGCCCAAGTGACTCTCACAGGGAAAAAAAAAGGTCAACAGTTTCTTAAGTTTCTTATGTTATGGGTTCTAAAATTTATCTAAATACAACAGAGAGAAAGTCAGTTAAAAAGCTGCATTGAAAGTAGCATAATTTCCAGATCCACATTTTGAGCTTCTCTGGGTCAGGGTGAACCAAATGAGTAAAAAAGGCTCATCTCTTGTTAAGCATGGAAAGAAGAAATGATATTTTTAACCAAAATTTCCTTTCAAATAACAGTTAATAAAAAGTCTATAGCTTTGTTCTCTTGGAACAAAATTTCATACTAAATTATCATGCCTTTTCACAAATGATAGAGGACATATTTTTCTGCAGTTAAAAAAAATGTGTGTGTGTGTGTGTGTATACAGATATTCCTCATCTTACAGTGGGTGGTTATATCCCTGTAAACCCATTGTAAAGTTGAAAAATCCTAAATCAAACCGTTGTAAGTCAGGGACTCTGTGTGTGTGTGTGTGTGTGTGTGTGTGTGTGTATGTATGAGAGAGACATCTTCCTCTGATTCAATTTTGTGTTGCCTAAAACCCTCTGGAATGTGATGTTATAAAAAGAAATGTGAAATTTTATCTCTACCCAGACACTTTTCAATTGTATATCTTCCACATGTGTTGTGCATAGTGTGTGCTTAATAAACGACCTTAGGAGAACAAAAGCAGGAGGTTCAATTTCCCAGCTGGCAGGATTGATGATCAGATTCAGAAATTAAATCAACTTCAAAAAAATACAGCATGTGATATTGTACGTGTGAATCTGTGGGTTGCGATTCATGCTTTTTATGTATATTTATGCTACGAGATGTAACAAAACCAGAGTGTTGGCATTTGTCAGTTTGGAAACTTCTCACCTACAGAATATGCCATGGTGCAGTAACAAAGGATTGCAGAGGGGTTGTGGAGACAAGCTGTTCCAGGAGAAACCAGTCCTAGCAAGTGTGGAAAAGGGACATGAGCTGCTTTGTGTGGCCTATTTCACCTTCAACACCCAACCAGAAACATGGATAAATGAGCACCTACAAGGTTTGAGATTCTGTTGCAGGCATTACAGTCAGAGATGACTAACACACAACCCCTGCCCTTGGAGAGCTCATAGTCTCAAAGGAGAGATAGATTTAAAAAATAAATATTCATTGGTTGCATAGAGAAGTAACAGATTGCTGGCAAGGACCAGGGGGAGGTCCAGGATGTTTTGCATAAGAGCTGACTTTTATATTAAGTCTAGCAAGATGCATTTGTGTTCATCTAGGTGAAATAGTGAAGGGGAAGGGAAAAATATCAGGCACAAGAAATAATGCATGCAAAGACAGCGTGTCATGAAATAGCAGGCATGCTCAGGAAACAAAGACGAGAAGCTCAGAGTTGTGTGGGGCTCTGGCAAGGCAAGACCACACACAGGAAAGAGGCAAATAATCAAGAGCTTATAAGCCACGTGAAGAAGTATGGATTGTATTGTGAAGGCAGTGGGAAGCCACTAAAGGAGAGGAGAAAAGTAATAAAACACTCATATTGATTTTAGAAGATGAGGCAGCAAAGAATCCATGGTCAAGTGTAGCTCTCAGAGATAGTGAGAACTTTCATTTCCATGAAAATGATGGGAAGGCCATTATAGCAATTTTAGACCCAGGACAAATAGCACTAAGTGTACCTTCAAATCAATAAGAGTCCAGATCAGGAGGAAGGAGGGAGGAGGAGCATCCAAGGCTGAGCATCTCTCAGCTCTTGATCTTGGGTCTTCAGCTGCCAAGAGGACAGTCCTGGGGTCAGGGGAGAGTTTGTAGCAACAGTTGAGTGTAGAGTAGTGGAATTCAGTGGAGGACAGTCAGGAGGTGACCTCCAGCGGCAGTGAGTGTGCCTCCTCTGGGAAGCTCTGACAAGCGGGAGAGGGCCCCCGTGGTCAGCCTGTGCCGTGCCCCTGGCTACCACTGGCCTATGGAGTGGGGGGACACCTGACTGCAGCTGAGCCCGGAATGTGGGCATCCTCTAAGACACCTGCACATTAGAGTGGTTGATGCCAACTCTCATCAATGCAAGGGCTCTACGGAGCAAGTCCATACACTCCTTCCTGTGGTGTCCTGGAGAAGGCCCTGCCCACCCCTGGACGTGTGTGCTCTGCTCTGTGCTGTGAGCTTCTCCAACATCCTTCCGATCCATCTCCACCTTTGAGGCTAAGGGGGAGGAGCAGAGTTATTTGCAGCTGCTCTGCAAAAACAAAAAACACTTAACTAGTACAGAGGAGCAACGTGTTGCAAATGCTGTAATTGTTTTAAATGGTGGTCCACTCTGCATTCAGGGTTGTGTTTCCTGATAGGGCCTTTCCTGCTGGGAGGGGACAGTGCCTTATGTGGCAACAGCTCCCCCAGGGCAGCCCTTGCACCTTGACAAGCCCAGCCCAGTGTGTGGTGGACCAGGACCCCCAGGTGAGGGATGGGCCTCAGTCTCTTCTAGGTCTCCCTCTTCTACGGTCATTGGGACCCCCAGTCCTGCTGACGTCGGTACAAAGCCCTGTGCGGGGAAGCAGAAGGAATGTAGCCGTCAGCAGCATGGCAGGGTCTATCTGCTTATTTCTTTTCCTTCCTTACCGCTGTCCACTAAGATTCCCAGGAACCGTCAAGTTGCTTTTCTGCCCAGTTTCCCTGTTACAGATACTTGAGCAGCAAGAGAAGAAAGACATGGAACAGGACAGAATAGAAACAGGAGAAAACCTGAGGTGAATTCCAAACTAGACCACTTTTCCCTTTCTGCGTGTGGCCTTAATACCCATTATAAAATTCCATGTCATGGAAAAGGCTGGGAGGTTTCGGATACCCCCAGCCTCCCCATTAGTAATATGTTTGAGTTGTGTAGCATGACATTCAAATTCTGAATTCCCGATGAATTCTTACTTAATATGTATTTCTATGATACATAGAACCTAATTGAAATTCTTAACGTTAGTGAAGATAACTTAACATATATTTCTATAATGTGTAGGACTACTTAATTTAGCATAATTATCAAGATGAACCACATCAAACACTACAAGAAAATTGCACCTGTCGTAAAATAAGAGGGCCCAGATTATAGCAGAGTCCTTGCCCTCTGAGATACCCTGTTAGAAAAGCCAAATAATGCAAATAAATCCTCACTCGCCAATTTGATGTTGCTTTGGTGATTTGATTAATTATTGTGAAGTGAAATAGCTAACAAAGAAGGATAAATAAAAATAACTTCTTGCATCCAAAAAAGGGTGTAAATTTTAACTCCAATGCATGACAGCAAATGTAAGCAAGAATTATAAACAATGGAGCCGGCTGAATGAATTAATATGCCTCAGCCTTTGTTGCTAGAAATAGGCCCCTGTATTGTACTGATACACTGTGGTTCCACTCAACTGCAAATTTGGCTTTTCTTTTTCACTTCTCCTGGGAATTCAGAAACAGTGTTCTTATTAACAACAACAAGGAAACACCACGGCAGAAAGGATCCTGGGAGAGTGTATGTCTCTCTGTGAGCTTTGTCCTTTCCCTAGACCCTGCTATATTTGTAAAGCATTTCTGGGTTTGGTCTGGTTTGGTTTTCATTTCTCTTAATTTCTTAATATGGACTAAGTAACTCTGCAGACGTTCAAGTCCCACTACAAATTCCTGTTGGTTCGTTTCCAGTAGACTCACTGATCTACCTTCTGGTTCATTATTTGTTGAAAGTCAAACTGACCCCAAAAGCTATTGTAAATATTTTACCTTTCTGCAAGTACCCAACCCAAGCTGGCCTCTAAGCACCTACTTTACCAAGCTTAAGACTAGTGATAAGCACAGACTCAGCAACTATCGGGCACTTCATAGACATTTGTGGAGTGGCGGACCACCCTGATAGATATGTGTCAGCGTGTCATCTTCTTTGAATGCTCAATCCTATTACTTCCTGGTTCCTGAGTAACCTTCCTCTCACAGATTCGCATCTTCCAAAGCTTCTACAACTGCACTCTCTTTCCTAACTGCTACCTTTCAGCCTCCAAACATATTGCAAAAAAAATTTTTTAAGCAAAACAACCACAATAGCCAACTGACCAACCTACTAAATAAACCAAAAAACATTGTAACCTTGCCCTTAGAATCCTGAATCCCTGGAAAACTGGGCAGAACTATTCCATCACAAAATAGGCCTGCCCTACTAGTGGTACAGGGGAGGGTGTACACCTTTCTTGACTGAACTGTTCAGCCCAGAAGAGGCCATTTTCCATGTTGTCCGAGAATCCCTCTCCCCGAGTTTTTCTCCATCACCCCTTTACTACACTTCTGGGTGAGCAAGCATCCCCTTTCTTGTGCTTCTTGGATCCACGCAACAATTGTCATTCGCCCTGAATTCTATTCCTCAGTTGGAACACCTTCAATACCAACAGCCCTCTCCTTTGCCAAAATGCATCACCTCTCATTACACAGCTTTGATGTGTGATACTGCCAAAGGCCCCACCCCACAAAGCTGGATGCTAAGCAGGGATAATGGGGAGGGGGTTCACCTGACCCAACTGCTTCTTCCATCTACCTTTTGGAAAATGTTTTCATTTTTCCTACTGTAACTCTTTATTTCCTGATACATTTTTTGAAATGGTCTTCAGCTGCAGCACCCATTTCTGTGTTATCCAAGACTGATTCTGGCAAAAACTACCCTTTGCCCTCTTCCTTTTTGGGGGCCACTCTCTAGTGCCTTCCTGAGTGTGCAGTTTCCTTGGCCCCCCTCCGTCTGATCCCCAAGGCATCCCTTCCAAATCTGCTCTTGGGCTCTCAGTCACCCCTTCTTCCTTACCCCATAAACATTTCCAGTGCCTATGACTTAAAAATTTCCCCTTTCTTCTCCCCATAAAAAATTCCATTCCCATTTCCTTGGAAAGGCTGACCTCAACTAGATGTTTAGCTAAAAAGAGGGGTTTTGTGTGCTCCGTGGCACAGAAATGGCTGAGCTGCACATTTGAACTATTCACATTTAATAGCTTCTGCCTGGTCTGCTAGGTTCAGAGTGCTTATGGACTGTGACTTCACCCAGACTCAAACCAGCTTGTCAGGGAATCATCAGATTCAGTCACTTCTCCAAAAGAACGAGGTGCCAACATTTTTCTTTGGCATTGTGTTTAGTGGGCATCTGGTCTTAGTATTGCTAAGTACCCAATTTCACCAAGCCAGTCATGCGTCCCACATCATTCGCTAAAGCCAGCAGTGGAGCAGGAGAACGGTGTGTTATAGTGTGCTTGTGTGTACATGTGTATGAACACACAAACACACACACATGACTGTGGGAAACTACGCCTCTCAGTCTGGGATTCTTATAGCAATATGGAAGAAATGCAGCAAGGTCACATTAAGGTTTTAATAAAACACATGATATGTTTTCATTTTTCCTACTGTAACTGCAAAGTGCAAAAGCCACAGTTTCGGTATTTGAATTTACTGACTATGCTGGGTCATTAAATCTCTATTAACTTTCTATTGCTGACAACAACCTTACTTTTATTAGAGCACTTGTGACCACCTCATGCTCAGGTGATAGCTGCACTATGACACTTGTCATCTTGTGGTCATCATCAACATCATTTGAGAGTGCCACGGTGGGACACAATTGAAAGGCTTGGGTCCCAAGGGGTATGAGGTGGGGGTCTTGCCGTAAAGGGGCTATAAATACATGATATAGTAACAAAAAGCTCAAAGTATTATAGAAGTGGTGTGGTAAGTGGGACAAAAACCATAAACCAATACTTACCTTTCAGAGCGGAAGGATGGAGAGGCAGAAAGGACGTCAGAGCTGAGGATGAAGGGACTAAGCCTGGAGGGTTATTAACACGTCTAAAGAAATGTGTTGTTGGTCAAAAAGGAGGGAGGTCAACAAAGAGGACATGGTCCATGGATAGTCCCAGAGATGATGGCTGGCAGGGTCCACTGGAGCACTGCCCAGGAGAGAAACCAGTGTGAGTACACATCTAGTGTGAGGGTGTAAATAATGAGCCACTGGAGCCAGATGCCATTATACACTCAGAGGTTCTGTTCTTTGCTCACCAAGCAACCCTTTGGTAATTTGGGCCCCCATGCAGCTTATATACATGGAGCAATTGTGTTTGTGACAACCCATCCATCCTCTTTGGAAGTAATATTTTATTGCAATCTGGTTTTATATATCAGTTTCTTACGAGCTTTTCAATGTGAGTCAGTCTCCCTGACAGGGATCAGCTCTGGGACTTCGGAAAGGTCAGATTCTTCTGAACTTACACAGCTGATAGCCAAACTCTATATCTAGGGCAGAGATTGCTATTTGTTACCTAGAATCTATTCTCTCTTCTTCTATTACTAACAGAACTCCTGAATTTTAGCTGGATAAGTGGCCTCAGAGAATAAAAATCATATTCCCCAGTTTCACCACAGCTTGTGGCCTCATGACTAAGTTTTGGCAGAAGAAATACAAGCAGAAGGGATGTGTACAACACCTAGGTCGTGTCCTTAAAAGGAAAGCATGTGCCCATGCCCCTTGCCTTGTCCTTGTTCTCTTTCCCACTTGCTGGAATGTGCACAGGTCGACTCAGATGAGATGAAAATAGGCCAAAGGATGGTGACTCCGAGAACCCAGGTCCCCCACACCACGGAGTCACCAAATCACCCCTGGACTTCCTACTGTCAATGATTACATGAGAAATAATTAACTTCCATGCTGTTTAAGCTATTATTATTTAGTTAAGTAATTGTTACAGCAACTGAGACTGTATCAACTAATGGTGTACCCTATCAGTTCCTGTCTTGGAGGACAGTCATTCAACCTTTCCCAGGTCACATCCTTCCACTCATTTTATTGGGGGCCTTTCTACTGGAAATGTCTAGCCATTTTAACCAAATGTTTGGTTAAAAACATTATAAATGTTTTAGTCAAACAAGCGGAAAATAAAATGGTGAAAATGGAATACCAAAGTGCTAAGAGGAAATACGCACAGACACAAGTTAAAAGGCAAAACCGGTAGCAGCCCACACTATCAGACACTTGTTATATGTCAGGCCCATTAAAGGATTAGCACATTCAAACCCAATTCCATTTGAATCCAACACATTGAACTGGCCAAGTCAGGCCCCATGAATGACTCAAATTGACAAAACAGGAATTCTCACACCTTAGACACCTGCATCCTGGCCGGAGGGGGACCAGACTGAGAAAAAGTCAAGATTATATACTACAGAAAGATTTTGAAATATACTTATTCAATTCCTAAATACTTATGTACAAGAAGAGGAGGAATTATTCAGGACAGCAAATGTAAAAAATTCAGCAGATCATTATTTCCTAGCATAAATAGCCACCTACTTCAATTTAGAACTTTCTGTGGAATAACTCAGGAATTTGGGCAACCTATGCTTGAAGCCCTTTATTCAATTATATCATTAAATCTCATTAAATCTCGCTGCAACCACCACACTGATTGGCTCTAATCTCTTTAACAAAAAAGACTATAAATGTTTTTAACCAAACTATTATAGTTAGTGATTATCTGGAAATGACTCCCATATTTAAAATGCTTTAATTTTTAAAAAAATAACTTTATTTAAAGCTGTTAAATTAGAATCCTATTTGTTCACCCGTTGATTCTTAGAACAAATATTAAAATTGAGTGCTCATCATGCCAGACATCCCACTGGCCTCTGGGGACACACGAAGGAAGCCAGAATAGTCTTAGTCCCAGAGCAGTCTGTCGGAGTGGGAAACACTCATTCCTATCGAGAAAGGATCACGCCAAACTCCACTGGTGGAATTCCGAAGGTCGAGAGCCTTGGAGCACGGAAGAAAGAGCAACCATGACATGGGAGTGGTTCTTGGCCCTTTCTAGAAGGAGTGAGGTTTTCAGAGCAGCCTCTCCCCCTTTCTTATGATCTATTCTTCTGGTTCTGTACCCTGAGTCTCTAGGGAGAGAACACTTTTGGAGAGAGGGTGACTGCATGTCACGTTGATAGTTCCTTCTCAAACACGTGATAAAGCATCATATTTGTGCCAAGAAATTTACAACTAAAATACACACGAACTAGTCAACAGTTCTTTCTTCTGAACTGTTGCCCACCGTCATTGCAGGACAGGTCAAGTTACTCAGTTTCCTAGGAAAAAATCTATGAAGCTAAATTACCTGGGTAGTTTTTAGAAAATATAATATGTCTGATTAATTTTTGGATTATCTTTGTGTATCATGCTTCTTACCTTTATTAAATACATCTACATGATATTTTGTTAGTGATTTTTTTTTTTTAAAACCCTCATTAGGAAAAAGGAAGCAGCTCAGCAGATTCAACACTAAATAGAACATGTCTTCAAAATTATTTTAATTGTAACTTTTCAATGGTAAAACATGTCCAAAAGCAGTTGGATAGGTGGCTTCCAAGCTACCAAAAAGGACTGAATATGGAGTATCAAAGCTAAGGGATCTGTATTTGGAGAGCCATAGCATTATGAATTGATTTTTGACATCATCATTATTGACAGACAATATGAAGAACACCTGTTTTGACAAGTTCTGGGAATATCATATAGTGGAGAGGCAGAACAAAAGATTTGGCTCAAAATGACCAATACCCAACAGTATACCAAATGTTTAAAAAAAAAAACTCTCATTTTCAAAAGCTTGTATTAAACTTTTGTTTTTTATTACCAGGGAAGGGATTAGCCTAATTTGTATGGGTATATTTAAATATTGAACCAATTCTGGTTTGTAAGTAATGTAGCATTTTATACTAAATACTTAATCTAATTTCATGTGCTAATAAAAAATAAGTTCATACATGTTATAGAACTTTTTAAAAACTAAAAAAAATCGCTGAAAGAATAACACCTCAGAGGAGAATAATTTAAACAGATATATGAAAAGAGACATGAACTTAACAGTAGGAAAATATTGACGAAGCAAAGTTATGTTGAAAGAGTGAAATATCATCTAGCCATTAAAAATGTGATTTTCAACAGTTTGAACTTGTGAAAATACTGGCAGTAGAATGTGAATTAAAAAGGCAGGATGCAAAGTTGAATGTGTGGTGTGATCTGAACTTTGTAAACAATGAAACAATGACCTTAGAAAATGCCTGAAAAAATAAAGAGAACAAACCGTAATAAAGGTTATTTTTCAGTGGGATTTTTGAGTAATTCTTATTTTCTTTTTTGTACCTTTCTGTTTTCCAAATCTCTATAATAAGCACATACTATTCCCTCCCCCCCTTTCCCCTCTCCCTCTTCCTCCTCCTCCTCTTCCTCCTCCTTTCTCTCTCTCTCTCCCCCCTCCCTCTCCTTCTCCCTTTCCCTGTTTTCACTGATTACCTACTAACCACCAGGCAATATGCCAGATTCTGAGAATAAACAGATGTAAATAACAGAGTCCTCTGAGGAAGTATTCACATTAAACTTCCAGAGTGCAGCTATAGACACACTAAAGGATTTCTTTTTCAACACATCAATGGGACAGAGGGTATTGTTCTGAAACTCATCATCATCATCATCATCATCTCTTTGGCATTTTCAAGTAAAATGTAATCAGTGGTTATGCTTATTGTAAATTGTGGACATCTTTGGACAAATATTCCTTTCAATACAGAAATGCACTGAATAGAGACTTTGGCGCCTACTCTTGAAATGGGTATTAGGAAGTACACTTCATTTTGGATGCTCCCCAGAGGATCCTGGAGAAAGTCTGTTGCTGTGACAGCTCCTCAGGGGCAGGCGACTCCCAATGTGACAGTTGTTCCTGGCGCATCATCCCATGCCCCACTTCCGACTAACTACGGAGAGAGGAGCCATCAGATTCAAGAGGGAGGGAGGGAGCAAAGCAGCCGAACTGGCCTGGTTCTGTTGACCCTTCGGGCCTCTGATGATTGAAGATGTCACCTGCCTCTTCTCCTCCCAGGCTCTCACAGTCTGACCCAGAGACAAAGTCTCGTGTTCTCCAGGGGAGCCCTCAGCAAGGACCCTGAGGCCTGCTGCTTGGCAAAGACAGGAGCGTTCTATACCTGGGGTCTGAACAGCTGTAGGAGAGAGTAAAAGCCTCTTTCTTGGGCCTTGCTGTACAGCTTTCTTTTTCTTCCTTACTATTCCTTTGTTTTTCTTTTCTTTTTTTGGTCTTAGAGGCTGCTCTCAAAGAGCAGCTGAATTGTAGCTCGGGAGAAAAAAAAAAAATTGAAAAGACAAGCAAGCATCCAGAAACCTGGAAGGAAGAAAGAAAATCTCATGAATATAACTCTGATCTCAGCTGTCTCAAATAAGGTGTTCATTACCGAACGATTAGAACCCCCTACACGGGACAAAGTGAATTTCTAATCAACAGGTAGTAATCGCAAAACCCTTCCACAGCCAAGAAGCATTAGAGTGGATTATCAGCATTAGAAAAAGAGAGACCCGGAATCCAGCTAAGGAAACCCCAGCGGGCCAGCTGGCTAATGTTTGGGATAATAATTCCAAACGTATTAAAATAAATTGTAAGAAAGAAAAGGCTGAAGGCAATAAAAGCAAGCTTCACACGATACTGTATGTTGCGGATAAAATCATGCACATTTGCAATAATCACTTCCCCAGAGGCAAGCAGCAAAGTCACCCCCAGTAGAGTCTGGCAGAATTTAAAGAGACAGGAAGCCCAGTGCACACTAACGAGAGTTGCTAGGAGAGGTGGGAAGAGGCTTGCAAGCACAGCTCACCTACTGGGAACCTTCCTGTGGCCTGAGTACTGTTTCACAAACAGTGCGGCAGTGGGCGGGAGATGGCCAGAGACCGCTTCATTCCTCCCCAGTCTTCAGTGTGCCTTTTAAGGGACTCTATTCCCTTAGGAAAGACGGAGTTTCACCAGCAACGCAAGTGCAGGGCATTCAACCCCTTTTCCCTCTCAGCTCTTGTCCATCAGAGGAAGGACTAGAATTCAGAAGCCCACAGGAGAGTGATCTATTTTTGCTTCCTCCTTATCCAGAATCTGCCACCATTTTTTATCTTGAATGTCTGACATTTTCTTGTTAAGTTTTTCTTGCCTGTTTGAGGTGGCTTTGTTACTTCCAGGAAATCTGTAAGTGCTATTTATTGAAACCCTCCACATAGTTTTTTTCAATTTTTAGCCAAAGTCAATGAATTATAACAACTGGCCTAAGCCGGGGGAGATCCCTGGGCCTAAGGTTATAATCACTGGGCCAAAGGTTCCTGTAGTTTTAGGCTTATTCTTAAAAGTTTTCTTCATGAATTCTGAAATTCCTTTATCCTTAACTTTTCAGTAACAGATAGCATTAGTACTGAAGCATTTCCTTTCTGACTTGATTTGAGAGTGTAAAATGAGGCTTTGGTTCTAATACCATCCATCCATCCATCCATTCCATTATTAAGTACCTAACATGTAGTAGACACTATTCAAGATGAAATGAATACAAAGATGAATAAAATATGATTCTTGTCCTCCAGGCTTTATGGTTTACTGGGGAAACATACATGCAACAAGTAATTAAAGCAATGGTTTAAGAAAAAGAACAAGGGCTTTCAGAGAGTGTTATGGGAAGCTCTAAGAGAAAACACCTGATTCTTTTAATGAGAAGTCGGATCTTTTTAAAAGAATAGGGGGCTCATAATGCAGAGAACAAGTGTGAGGAAAACACAAGTTCAAGAGCTGGGAGGCAAGAAAGCAAGGTTTGTTTAGGGAACTGCAAGAAATCTGTCATGGATGGATCTCAAGTGTGTGTTGGCGTTTTTGAGGTTGGAAGGGGAGGGGATGGAATGGGGAGAAGTGGCAGAAGATGACAGAAGAAAGCAAGCCAGAGGCCAGATCATGCCCACTGTTACACCCAGAAAGGAATTTAGCCCCAGCAGAGTTTCCTGGGCACTGAGTGTGGTACTTCTTGCATTAACCTTGCTTTGCTGATAGTCTACCTTCCAGCTAATTAGATCTTGCTAAATATTCCAGCATCCTCTCTCGGATAACTGTTCATCTAATTGGTCTTGATTCATTTGATATGAGAATGTCATGAGGGCGTTAAGTAATTTCCCTCCTTTTGTAAACTTCTTAAGGAATCAGACCAAGATTAAGTCTGTTTTCTCATACCCTGGTGTTGCCTCGTACAAACCTCCAACCAAAAAGCTTCAAATCTTTCCAACAGGGCTTAGAATAGAAAATTGGGGGTCTGGATCCATCCAAAACAATTCAAAACCCAGTGGTGCTTCCTTAACTTTACCAACCTATTGCACCACAGGGGTGAAACTCCACAAGAAACACATGTACTATTGCAAGAATTAGGTAAAGACGACCTAATAGGTTGAGCCTATTAACATAATGGTTCAGAATAAGGACTTTTCTTTTTTATTAAAAATTGTTTATGGAATACTACTTATTGAAACAAGTGAAACAACAAAATACAATTAGGTAAGAAGGCAAAATTATAATTTGAGTTAATCTGCACCAAACACAATAAAGCAATATACAATTGAAGACGAGGCCAGGCACAGTGTGTCATGCCTCTAATTCCAGTACTTTGGGAGCTGAGGTAGGAGGATCACTTGAGGCCAGGAGTTTGAGGCCAGCCTGGGCAACATAGCGAGACCCTGTCTCTACAAAAAATTAGCTGGGCATGGTGGTGTGCCCCTGTAGTCTCAGCTACCCGGGAGGCTAAGGCAGGAGGATCACTTGTGCCCAGGAGTTTGAGGTTGCAGTGAGCTATGATTATGCCACTGCATTCCAGCCTGGGTGACAGAATGAGACCCTGTCTCAAAAAAAAAAAAAAAAAAGATTGTAGGCAGTATGATGTAGTGTAGTGGTTAATGGCCTTGCCTGGCCTTGTCTTTAATCTTATATTGTTTTATTGTGTTTGGTGCAGATTAACTCGAATTATAATTCTGCCTTCTTACCTAACTGTATTTTGTTGTTTCACTTGTTTCAACAAGTACTATTCCATAAACAATGTTTAATAAAAAAGAAAAGTTCTTATTCTGGTGTATTGGTCTGAAAAATCAGATTTAAATCCAGGGGATGTCATCTACTAGCTGGGTGCTATTAGACAACTTACCAGGTCTCTCAAAGCCTCAGTTTTCTCCTCTGCAGAAAGGGAATCACGGCAGCACTCCTACAGAATTGTAGTGAGGATTAAATGAGATAACATGTCTTAAGTGCATGCCCAAGTAATGAGCATGTGCTAACTGGGGTTATTTAAAACCCCAAAGGATAAGTAAGGTCTTAGCTCATCCATCAGTGGGAAGCGTTTTTTGATGTCTCCCATCCCCCATCCACCCTGCAAGACTGGGCTGGTGCCCCTCCTAAAAATGACATTCCCATAACATCGTATTCTATCCCTACTTGGGAACTCTTTTCATTCTGCACTACAATTTACCATTAGTGGTCTGATCCCCCCACCAGCCTATGAGCAACTGAAGCACAGGACTGTGTCTTGCTCACCATGGACTCTCCACGCCCTGGTGCAATGCCTGGCACTCAGTCCATGCAAACACTCAGAGTGCAACATATTTTAAAATAAACTATAGTTTAAAAAGAAATTTTTGGGAGGTCACAGCAGAGAAACAATGCAAAAAGGTTAGCTTAGTTTAGTGTATTGTCATACAGCTTTGTGGATGAAATAATCGCCGGTGTTAGCAGTGGGGAAGCCTGCATATTAATCCAGGCTTTGCCACTTAGTGGCTGTGTGACCTTAGGAAAATTGCTTAACTTCTCTAAGACTCCAGTTTGCCATGTCCAAAGTGGGGATAAAACAACAAATAAAGTAAAGTATGTAATTACTTTACTTTATTTAAAGTAAATTAAATATAAAGTAGTAAATTAAAGTATGTAATGTGTCTGGCATATGGTAAGCACCCATCAAATGGAAATTGCTGATTTTGTTAAAGTCATCTAAATTGTGTTAATACCTTTGCTGATGTTTTTGGGTACTTAGAATAAATATGAGTATATGATTTCATTGGCCATGTAGATAATAGTAGCTAATATTTATTGAGGGTTTTTTATCTGCCAGGCACTGTTCCAAATGCTTTACTAATTTCGTTTAGCATCATAACAGCTCTATGAGATAATATACCATTATTATCATCATCCCATTTTACAGATGAGCATATTGAGTAAAGAGAGATTAGGAACATGCCCAATGTACAGTTTGTAAAGTACAGAGCCTAGACTCCAGCCCAGGCATCCAGGTCCATACTCTTGACAATTACCCTGGTCAAGGACAGGCCAAGGATATAACTTCAGGAAAATGCACTGTGGAAGCAAGACTGAGATGCCAGCCTCTGCTCAGCCTCTTATGAGACAAAGTCCCTCCAGCTCTAAGACTTTGTTTTCCCCTCTGTAATATGAGGAATAATGCTTGTCCTCGCAGAATTCCAAAGTCAAGTACAGACATACTATTTTTTATTTCCACAATGGTCTCCTGGAAACCACATTGCAAAGTAAATCATTGCCAAGTGTTGCATATTTTCCCGTAGGAATGATGGTCTCATGGGGGGTTGTATTCCAGAACAAGGCTTCAGAATCAAGTAAACCGCTAATACGACCAAAAATGTGTCAAAGGAGTAGAGATAAAACAGGTATAAATTTTTAGCATGCTTTTAAAAATAAAATTGTTTTGCAAGTTCTACAAAATAGACACATACACCATACCCATATTAACCAAGTGCGTAAGGAGGAAAGGCACCGCTAACAAATTGAACCCACACCAGCTGAGTAGCCTTGCTATTAATAACCTTTAATTAGTAATAGTATTGCTCTTTATAGAATTTAGATCATTTTGGAGGAAAGCATTTAATGGCTCACAGCTTACAAATGTTTCTATGAAAAGCAGCCATGGAAAACCTGTGACCCACATTCTCCTAAAATTGGCTTCCTAAATTTTTGTATCACTACGTATTCTAAATTTAGTCACCACTCAAATATTAGGCCGCTTCAGGACTGCAAGGTCTGGAAAGGCTCTTTTAATTAGTCTTTTTTTTATTTTGTTCTTGATTGAACTTCACCTCCCCCTTCCACCTGCTGGAAGTGGGATGGCCAATGGGGGGGCAATTTAGGTTGGGATATTTTGCCCCTTTTTAATAGTTTTTCAGATGTATAGAATAATCACCAAGAGTCCAAGGTCCGTTAACTGTCCTGAGATCCATGTTCCATGAAATGACAGAACCTGTATGCACATGAAAACGGAAGATAATGCCATTTGAACCAACCGATGATTAATCTTTAACAATGATGACCATATCTATGACTAAAAGAAGAATCCATTATAGACAATAAATAATACCACAAATAATAAAGACACATAGAAATTTCCTAGGCTGCTTCTATTTTTTTTCATTTCAAGCTCTAAATTTTTATATTTCATGTTATAAAATTAAGAAAATTACTCAATGAAGAGAAAACTGAAACTCAATTCCCAGCCTAAACCCTTCGAACTTGTAGGCCAGCTGAACTTAGTGCACCATGTAGCACAGTGTGGTTTATAACAAGCCAATATTAACCATGGCTGTCCTATATAACTGAATTGAATATCAACTTTTTTTTTTTGCTCATTTAAAAGAAGAAAACTAAACTGTAATTTTTTGCTGATTCTGAGTCGATCACTAGTAATGCACTATTTTGACAGCCTAATTGGGAATAAATGACTAATTTTGTTTAACAGAACTCCCCCCCTGGACAATTCATAGGAATGAGGTGAATAATAAAAGGATATTTTCTTCTGTGGTACAATGTGGATGGCGTTAATGGGAAAGTTCTTTTCATTTATTTAAATATGTACATATTTGGTAATTCCCCGGCAGATGCTTTTATCCATGACATTAACTATTAACTGAGCTCACAAGGTTAACTCTCTGTCTCCCCACTCACCCCCCAAGTTTAACAAACCCTTGGTTTAAAAACAGAGGGTCTCAGAGACCTTAGCTATATTTCTATTATTTCTCTCCCTATTATTGCAACTCTAAGGTAAAGGTATGAAGTGAGGGATTTGTACCATTTTTTAAAAATTTTTTCCTCAGGTTGTTTATATCTGAAAAGCTACAGTTGTGTGGTGGAAAGATCATATGCTTTGTACCAAAAGAGTTCTCATCTTGGGTTTTCCCCTCAGCATTTGGGCCTATGATTGCTTGATCTCTCCGAGCTCCAGGTTCCTTGTCTGAGAGAAATGCAGGCAGCAGCAAGTTCTAAACATGTGACTTTAAGGAATTAGAGGTCTCCATATCCACAGCTTGCTGGCATGCCCCACACAGAATAGATCTTTAATAAATGGTGACTGTTGGTATTAAAATCGATATTGTCATTTAATTGATTAAATTGTTCAGTGATTCATTTCTGCCTTTATGTAATCTTCCAATGTTGCCTGAAGCAGAGGCAAGAAAATTTTGCCAGCCTTGAGGTGGGTGGGAGCTGGTTCATTTCTTAAAGAAGTATGGACCCCAGCAACTATTTCAAAGTAATGTGGGTATACTAGAGTGCTATCTGAACCAGAAACAAATACTGTTTTAGTAAATGAAGGTGATGGTTATTGCTTAAGCACATGTGCTGATGGTAATGTTTGCCTAGCATGGCCATTGGTGACTCAGGATTTCATATCCAAAATGTATCTTATATGATTCAACATACTCATTGTACAGATAAGAAAGCTCAGGTCCAGCAAGGTTTTTTTTTTTAAAAAACTTTTCTCTTGAAATAATGTTAAACTTGTAGAAAAGTTGCAAAATTATACAGAAAATTCCTGTATACCCTTCACTAACCTCCTCTAATGTTAACATCTTACATAACCGTAGTAAATTATGTAAAGACGTTAAACATGGGTACAATACTATTAATAAATCTATTAACCTTATTTGAATTCATACTAACGTCCTTTTCCTTTTCCAGGACTCAATCTGGGATCCCACATTGCAATTAATGGTTGTGTCTCCTTGGTCTCCGCTAGTCTGTGACAGTTTCTCAATCTTTCTTTGCTGTTCCTGACCTTGTAACTTTTGAAGACTACTAATCAGTTATTTTGTAGAATGTGCTTCAGTTTGGGTTTCTCTGATGTTTTCCTGTGGTTAGAGGAGGTTAAACATTTTTAGCAGGAATACCCTGTAAGAGATAGTGTGCCCTTCTTTGTACTTCATATGATGTTGTTGTGTCTATTACTAGAGATATGAACCTTGATTACTGGTTAAAATGGTATCAACCACTTTCTCCACAGTAAAATTACTATTACCTCATTAGTAATGAATAAATATATCCTTGATTGAGTCATGTATCAGAAAAAAAAAGTTAGTAGGAATTCAAATAAAGTTAGTAGATTTAGTTAATGATACTGTACCCATGTTTAATTTCTTTACATAGTTTACTATGGTTGTGTAAGATGTTAACATTAGGGGAGCGCAGTGAAGGGTATACAGGAATTCTATATTGGAGATATTTTAAGACTATGCAAATATCCCTTCTGTCCTTAAAATTTCACCCGTTGATGCCTACAACAATTACTACCGTGGGGCTTTCGCCCCCTATTTCCTCTATGCCTTCTGCATTTATTAATTGGATTTCTTCTATAAGGAAGGTTTGTCTCTTATCCCCTATTTATTTATTTACTGAATTATTCATTTATATTACTGTAGACTCATGGATGTTTATTTTAGTCTATGAACTATAATCCAATGGTATCATTCTGTCTTGCTTCCTCAAAATTATTCCAGCTTTGGCCATCGGGGACCTCTTTCAGGTGGTTCCATGTTCTTTTGACATGGCTCCATCCCTTTGAGCACTTCCTTCTATTCTGGTACGAGATGTTCCAGGCTCATTTTATACTTTGCCTGCCCCAGTCCTGGAATCAACAACTTCTCCAAGGAGCATAGTTTTTTTTTATTCCAGAGAGATATTTAGAAAGAAAGATCTAAGCACTAGATATGCTCACTGCTACTGGGGTGTTATTGCTTCGAGGCCCTTCCAGGAGAGGAAGGAACTATGTATGTGTTTACTCACCTGTGCATACGCACACGTCTGTATGTGTGTCTGTCATTCCATCTATCATCGTACTATGTCCCCCTACACATCTGTGTAAATACGGGTTTATACTGATACCCTCAACTCCAACCCAATTCCACAGGATTCATTTTTGCCTTCCCCTTTTCTTATTTGTAACGTCTTTCTCCGACTGAGAAACTTGACTCTCTTTATCTATATTTGCTCATTTGTTCAATTCTAGGATACAATTCTAGTATCCTTGCTAGAATCCAACTTAATAACTAGATTACAATATTCATACACTGTTCCTTGAGCCTTACACTACCAAGTCAAAATCATGTTTTCCAAATTTGCTTGGGTTTCTTTTTTTAGAGGTGTGGGAAATATTACTAAGGGTCTATGTGTCAGCTGTGAAAAATGTTCACTTAGAGAAACATCCCTAGGAGTGATTCTTGCTATCCAATTCTCCCATCCTTTCCACCGGGTTACCAGCCTTCCTCTGTAGTAACCAATCTCTTTAATTTATGGTTTATCAATTTCTTATATTTCTTTTGCACAAATAAGCAGATACATTTATATTTTCTTATATTTCCTTTCTTATACAAAAGGTAGTATATGCCAGATAGGCTTTTAAACTTTGCTTTTTGTACTTAACAATATATCCTGAAAGGTCTGGGCATGGTGGCTCATGCCTGTAATCCTAGCACCTTGGGAGGCCAAGGTGGAAGGATTGCTTGAGGCCAGGAGTTCTAGACCAGCTTGAGCAAGAACAAGACCCCTGTCTCTACAAAAACTAGAAAAATTAGCCAGGTGCGGTGGCACATACCTGTAGTCCCAGCTACTCAGGAGACTGAGGCAGAGGGATCACTTGAGCCCGGAAGTTTGAGGTTGCAGTGAGCTGTCATCATGCCGTTGTACTCTAGTCCAGGTGACAGAGCAAGACCCTGTCTCAAAAAAAAAAAAAAAAAAAAAATATATATATGTATATCCTGGAAATTACTCTGTATCAGTTCACAAAGCTCTTCCTCTTTGTCTGTTATAGCTGTAGAGTATCTTTGTATGTATCATAGTTTCTTCAACCTACTCTCCTATAGATGAGCATTTAAATTGTTTCCCATATTTTTAAAATTGCAAACAATACTGTAGCAAATAACTTACACATATATATTTTTGTATTGTTAGATCTGTATCTTCAATGTAGAGTCCTAAAAGTACAATTTTGGGGTCAAAAGACAAGTACAGCTGTGGTAAACAGTTTGGCAGTTCCTCAGAAAGTTAAACACAGAATTACCATATGATTTGGCGATTCCACTCCAACGCATATATACGAAAGAATTGAAAGCAGGGACCCAAACAGATACTGGTACACAAGTATTCATACCTGCATTATTCACAAAAGCCAAAAGTGTCCATCAGCAGATGAATGGACTTTTCAAAATGTGGTATATACATAACAGGGGATATTATTCAGCCTTAAAAAGGAAGGAAATTCTGACACATGTTACAACATAGATGAACCTTGAAAACTATGCTACATAAAGTGGGCCACACACAAATGGACAAATATTGTATGACTTCACCTATAAGAGTTACCTAATGTAGTCGAATTCATAGAGACAGAGAGATAGAAAGTAGATTGGTGATTACCAGGGGTTGGAGGAGGGAAGAATGGGGAGATAGTGTCTAATGGGTACAGAGTTTCTGTTTGGGATGATGAAATTGTTCTGGAAATGAATGAATTCAACATTGTGAATGTACTCAATGCTACTGAACTGCACACTTCAAAATGGTTAAAATGGTAAATTTTGTCATGTATATTTTATCAAAATAGAAAACTGGAAAAAAATAAGTGTATATATATTTTTGTTAGGTATTGCCAAAATCTGCTCCCAGCAGGGTTTTCTGAATCTGCAGTGCCACCAGTTATATAGGAGTGCCTGTTTGCCTGCAGCCTCACCAACAGCATGTGTTATCATATTTGTTAATTATTGGGAGTCTGATAAGTGAGAAATGGCATTTCAGTATTGTTTTATTTGCATTTTTCTAACATGAGTGAACTTGAGTATATTTTCATGTAGTCAAAGACTATTTTTATAACCTTTTTTGTGAGTTGTCTCTTCATATCTTTCCCCCATATTTTAGTGGGTTTTTTATATTTTGTCTCTCAATTTTTAGTTGTTTTTTTTTTCTTAAATACACATTTACACATAAGGGTATTGGCCCTTTGGTTATAGTATACACTGTAAATATTTCTGCCAGTTTGCTAGTTGTCTTTTGATTATAATTTTGATTATAGTGCTTTTGCCATGCAAATTTAAAAATTTTTATGTAATCAAATCTACAGGTATTTTTTCTTATAATGCCTCTGTATTTTGAGTCATAGTTTTAAAAATTTCCCGACATTGAGGTTGAAGAAGAATACACTATGCATTCTTCTAGTACATGTACGGTTTCATTTTTAGATTCCTTAAAGCACTTGGAGTTTATTACTTGTATTTTGTGAGCTATAGATCTAATTTAATCTTTTATTCCAAATGGCTACCCAGTTTTCACTGCACTATTTATTACAATGTCATTTGAGATGTCACTGTCATATACTAAATTTCCATACATACTTAAGTCTTTTTCTGGGCTTTGTTCCATCCCTCTGGTCTGTCTATGCGTGTGTCGTTACCACATGCATCAGATTATAGTGATTTCATAGTATGTTTTAATGTTCGTGGGATTAGTCTTCCTCATAGTTTTTCTTTTTTGGTGTTTTCCTGGCTATTCTTGCATCTTTGCTTTTCTATATGAACTTTAGTGTCAACTTGCCTAACTCTGTAAAAATGTTTATTGATATTTTTATTAGGATTGTATTAAATGTATACATTAACCTAGGGAAAACTCGTCTTTTTTTTTACTTACTAACATGTATTTTTAAATTTTTTAATTTATTGTTTTAATTAACAAAAATTTTAGATGTTTATCATGTACAACATATTTTGAAATATGAAATTGTGGAATAGCTAAATGAAACTAATTAACATATGCATTACTTCACATACTTATCACTTGTTGAGGTGAGAACATTTAAAATCTACTCTCTCAGCAGTTTTCAAGAATATGATACATTGTTATTACTTATAGTCACCATGTTGCACAATATATCTCTTGAACTTATTCCTCCTGCCTAACTTAAATTTTGTGTCCTTTTGCCAACATCTCCCTGACCATCTCCCCAGCTCCAGGCATCCACCATTTCACTCTCTACTTCTGTGAGTTCAGCTTTTTAAGATTCCACATATAAGTGAGGTCACTCTATATTTATCTTTTGGTGCCTGGCTTACATCTTTTAACATAATATCCTCCAGGCTTACCCATGCTGTCAAAAGTGACATGATTTTCTTCTTTTCTAAGACTAAATAGTTTTCCATTTGTATGTATAACACATTTTCCTCACCTACTCATGCATTGATGGACGCTTAGGATGATCCCACATCTTGGCCATTGTGAATAATGCTGCAATGAACGTGGGAGTGCACATATCTGTTCAACATACTGATTTCCTTTCCATTGGCTATATACCCAGTAGTGGGATTGCTGGATCATAAGAACTGGTATCTTTATAATGTTCAGTCATTTTATCCAAGAATGGGGAATGCCCTTCCATTTGTTCATTGAACAAAAGTTCAATGCCACTTTTGTATCTTTCAGAAGTGTTTTAAATTTTTTTATGATTAGGTTTGCACATTATTTGTTACATTTATTCCTAAGTATTTTATCTTTTTGTTAGTTCTCTTAATGGGCTTTCTCTACCATAATGTCCTCTAATTGGTTATTGCTTGTATATATTAAGGCAATTGATTTTTGTTTCTTAATTATATATCCTATCACCTTATTAAATTATTTTTGTTGGTTTGTTGCCTCTTAAGGATTTTCTAGTTATACTATCATATTATCTGAAAATAGACTAAATTTTATTTCTTTTTTACCCATCTTATGCCTCTAATTGATTTATCTTGTCTAATTGCATTGGCTAATACTCTAATACAATTTTTAATAATAAGGAAAATAGTGGGCATGCCTGATTTATTAGTGATCTTAGTGAAAACACTTTTAACATTTTCCCATTGAATAAGATGTCAGCTTTAGGACTTAAATGCACACACACACATGCACACACATACATAGGCATATACATACACACACATATAAAGAAAGTATTTCTCATTTTCTATTCTTTTGAATGTTTTTTAAAATCATAAATGAGTGCTGAATTTTGTCAAAGGCTTTTTCAGCATGTGTGGAGATAATCATGTGATTTTTATCCTTAGGTTTATAAATTTGGCATATTCAATTAATGTATTTCCAAATATTGAACTTACCTTGATATTCCCCAGAAAGGCTTTGAAATATGAAACTTAAATACTGTGAATTAAGTTAAAATTCTATATGTGCTAAGTGAAATATGGTATCCTAAAAATTGCTTTAAAAGTCTAAAAATGTATACCCTCATCATTAGATGCATCAAAAATATTTCCAGGATTATGTATGTTACTGTATAAAAAGAAGACTACATGGGCTAACAATAACTGAATATAAGAAGTAATTTATAGAGTTATCCTATGACTAAGTTCACTATGAAAAAAATAAACATTTAAACATATATAAAAATATGGCATACAGATACACAGTTATACTCACATAAGATTTAAAAGGCTGATTATCCTCTTGCAGCTCTTCACTTAGAATTTCACATTTTTTCTTTGGCAACAGTAATGTACTATGTAAATATAAGGTATTGCTATTCTGTGGCCTCTAGTTAATTTTTTAATCTCTAGATTTTTTTAAAAATCTGCTATTTTTAAAAAATCTCTCACTTTTATGTTCATAAGTGAATGTATTAGGTACCTTCTCTTTTTCTATTTTAATACACACACACACACACACACACACTTGCATGCAAATATATTTAGTATGAGGCCACAGTCAGGGTCTCATTCCTAACCTTGGCCTTGAAAGCAATGAAAAGAAAAGGCATTCAGCTGTGACAGAAGTGAATCCCATACCCTGGGAGCTCTGAGCTAAAAGATCAGCTAAAAACCACATTTTCCAATAGAAAAGTGAAGGCAACTGTGAGAAATGGCCTCTCTAGTTCAATTCATTTCAGTGGCTTGCTAGAGAATAAGGGGGCTCTCACTCTTTATCTAAAAATTTTGAGGATTGTATAACGTGTACATATAGCAGGCTCTTTTTACCTGATGAATATCTGTATTTAATGAATTATCATTTGGATCAGTAACATCTAGTAATTATTCATTTTTATTCCCAGGGGAACAACTGGTATCAGGGAGGATATCATATTGCATGCAAATGCATATTGCAATTAAGAAGTAAATACAGTATTTTGTCAAATTAAAGACAATACATATAGAAGACTCAGCATTGTTTTAAGTACCACTAAGAAAGAAAAATTATGTTGCATCTGTTAGTTGATAATCCAGTGAATATTTGAAGAAATTAGTTAAGGTTAAGTTCATATGAAATATTCGAGGGACATGAGACTGAGCAATCCCAAAGAGAATGTTTGGAGTGTAGTTTGAATGTTCTTGCTACAGTGGTTTGTCATGCATTATTTGGTATAAATTTGTAGCTATTTATTTATTTTATTACTTGATAATACTTTTTTGTAGTCCTTTTAAAATTTTTTCATAAGTAAACCTTTTAGTTACAATGACCTCAAAAAACCTAAGTGCATGTTTGATAGATAATAAAATAAAAACATTTATTTCTCAAGAAAGTTGATGAAGAACTTGTACCTTGAACGGATTGTTGGTATTTATCTTCTACTATTGGTGTCATAGTGGTATCACTTACCACATGAGTACCAGAAGACACAAATCTACTTATAAAGAGTCGTTGTATTATTGGAAGTTATTGTATTATAGAAAGACTTTGCCTAAAAATGAAGATTTAACATGCTGCTTCAGAGGTATATATGCATTTTACTCTGTGGAGCATGACTTTTCATTTAGATCAAAAGACTGGGGTTTTTTTGTTTTTTTGTTTTGAGACAGTCTCACTCTGTTGCCCTGGCTAGAGTGCGGTGGCGTCATCATAGCTCACTGCAACCTCAGACTGCTGGGCTCAAGCCATCCTCCTGCCTCAGCCTCCTGAGTAGCTGGGACTAGAGGCATATACCACCACACCCGGCTAATTTTTCTATTTTTTGTGGAGACACGGTCTTGCTCTTGCTCAGGCTAGTCTCCAACCTTAAGTGATCCTCCCGCCTCTGCCTCCCAAAGTGCTAGGATTACAGGAGTGAACCACTATGCCTGGTCTAAGACTGTTGTTCTAAATCAGACTTTTTCCTGTAAAAGTCCAAATTGTAAACATTTTAAGTTTTGAAGGCCCCCTGTGTTCTCTGTCATATAGCCTTCTTTGGTTTTGATTTTAGTTTTCAACTCTTTAAAAATGTAAAAGACCATTATTAGCTTGCAGCCATGGTTTGTCCACCTCTGTTCTAAATGAATTACATTCATTATTCAAGTCCAAGTTTTCTTGTGCATGTTCAAAAATAAAGCTATAGCTCTTAATGTGTTGGCTCTTATTACCAAAAGAAGAACTTCACAAATAATTAAATGATGCCATTTTATACCAGTGGTATATATATTTTAAAAAGTTGACTCATGACTGTAATCCCAGCTACTCAGGAGGCTGAGGTGGGAGGATCATTTATGGCCAGGAGTTCAAGACCAGACTGTGCAACATAGCAAGACCCCCATCTCAGAAAAGTTCATTCCAATAATTTTTATTTTTTTTCATTTAATTCACTGATTCAAACTAAAGCTTTTGGAAGTTCATTCTGTCAAAGAATATCTGATGTTTTTGTAAATGCTTCTTCAAATTCCATTGTAAAGCTTAACATAGAAGATAAAACCTTAGGTTGTGGGGTTTTTGAGTTGATAATATTAATACAAAAGTTGATAGAGCATAGTATCACAATATCATGGTAAAAACAGTGTTCTTATTTTAAAAAATTAAAGGAGCAGAAATGCACTTGGGATTGGTTATGTTACATACATAATTTATAAATTCATTCAAATAAGTTACAATAGTATATATTAACCAAAATGGAAGCAGTAGGTATCAAATATACAGGTTTTTTAATATGTACACAGAATAACTGAAACTCACAATTTTTGTGAGGAAGCTATTGAAGTTTTTAAAAGTGGTATATGGCAGCAGGCACTCTGTCTTCTGCCTGCTATCAACGGGCTTGGAGAAACATGTAGCTTTGTAAATGAACTTGAGTTCTGTGATAGTACAGAACTATTTTATAAATTAATACTCTAAATTTTAGTTGCATTTTTTCAAAATCAGCTGAATTCTTTGATACTCAGTCTTTAATACACAAGAAATAAAGAATAAGAAACATCAGCTTTTGAAGTTTTCAGCAAATTGCAATTATTAAAAACAAGGTTTGCAAACAGGAAGACATTGAAACGTGTTCCTACAAAAGAAAAAGAGGGCCTGTACTAATAAATTAATAAATACTCAAATGTACAATATACAATTTTTTAATTCTTCAATTGTTTTTTGAAATATCTCCACATGTAGGAAAAATCTTTCGATTATGCTCCTAATTTTAATTAGATATTTTTACATTCTCTGCCAGAACAGTTTAGTAGCATCTTAATTTGGTTAAATATTCAGTAGAATCATAAATAGTAAACTTATTTGATAAGTGTCATCTTGCACAAGTATTTGCTTAAGAAAGATATTCCAAATGGACATGAAACAGGACCCATAGGCTCTTTGGGCTGAAATATTTTCACAATTCAATATGAAAAAAGTATAATTATGAATAGCCTGTATTTAGCAGCATTTGCTCTGACCTTACCAGGTATGTCAGCACTTGTAGAGAGAATATTTTCTCAATGAAAAATAAAATACAATGGCCTACAGAGAAAGGTCAGTTGCAAATACATCAACCATAAAATGTAACTGTGAAGACTGACAGCAATCTTATGGAAAAGTATATAGGACCATATATACACTTTGGAAAGACACTGGTGACTGTGTAGAGATTGATACAGCTAAGAAATAGATTAAAATAAGGAAATATGTACACAAAATGATTTTTAAATGCATATGTTATTTCTAAAAATATTGTTCTGAGTACAACCTGGAGGATTATTCTGATAATCAATATAAAATGATTTTTCATTTCTACGTACATAGATATGTGTTATTTTTATTTTTGGAAAGAATTTTGTTTTTGAATGAAATTTCAATAGAACTATTATGAATACCCATTTAATAAAAACAGTTTCTTGGCCAATAAATAAATATTATTTGAGTTATGTGTTTACTTTGTTAGTATCCTCTTTCATGTGCAAAAATGTCATGGATGATAAAATATATGGTTATCCTAGTTCAAGAGCATCTCATCTGTGAAAGACAAAATGTACCTGACAGTTAAGATGATTTTATTCAGGCTATTGCACTAGGGATAATGTTGATTAATGAGGAATGTCTCAAAGAAAAGGGAGGATGGCCTGGAACTTTATAGAGGCACATAAACAAGGGTGTTGTCCACAAGCCTCGTGAGAGTCACGAGGAAGGATGGAGGTGGGCCTTATCTCAGAATATGTGAGGGCATATTCCTTGGGTTTTCTATTGCAATTTGCTGTCTCCCAGAATACAAAAGAGGAGGGCAAAGGGAGAGGTTCTTCACCATTGCTAGTTTCTGGGAGCACAGGGCTCAGATAAAGTTCAACATTGTCAGTTCCTGCTTTTGTCCAAAAGAAATATAATTTGTCCCTGAACAACTCAGAGGTGATCACAAACCTCCTGAATGGGGTGGCAAAACAGGATCTAAGAAATAGTTTCTCATGTACTCTTGTTGGTATTGTTCCTGCAAAACGAGTTGGACCATCTTTTGAGATGTGGTAGCAAAAGTAAGTTGTTTAAGGGTCTTGGAAATCAGGCATCTTAAAACAGGGTTGCTTCAAACAAAAGAGAGAAATATTAACATAAATGATTGTATTAAAGAGCCAGAAGTTGAACCTTGAGGGTAACCAGGCCAATGAATTCCAAGAGGTCAGGGGAGGATAATCATTAGGTTATGCAGGGCCATGCACTGAGTTTCTTAAAGCTCTCAAGCTAGAATGTTGATGCTCTTGATGACGTCCACGGCATAGGTTACCTCTGGTATAAGGGCAAGTGGGACCCAAGCATTTCTCTGGACTCCATTGGTGGTCCAGACAGTGGCTTGCCCAGGAAGAATTCCAGCTCATGTATCTGCTGTGGTAGTGAGGCCTCTGAGGTTAATACCAAGTCCTCAGGCTTCAGCATGCCGGGCTTCTTCAGATCCCGGGGGTAAGGGCCAGCTGCAAGGCAATCTAGGGTCGTGGGCAATCAGGGTGTAGTTCTCAGTGGTGCTGAGTTAGGTAGGAAAGGGAAAAATTGAAAAGTTATTGGATGATTGTAGCCAGATAATGAAAAACAGTGGAAGAATTTAAAATTTGGTAAGAATTGACATTTGGGGCAGGGTAACAAGATCTAGTCTAATTGATAGGTTGGTACCAAAACTGGTTTTTCCACAGAGGGGGAGGAAGTCAATTAATTTTTTTTTTTTTTTTGAGACAGAGTCTCCCTCTGTCACCTGGGCTAGAGTGCAGTGGAATCATCATAGCTCACTGCAGCCTCAAACTCCTGGGCTCAAGCAAGCCTCCTGCCTCAGCCTCCTGAGTAGCTGAGACTATAGGCGTGCGCCACCACACCTGGGTAATATTTTTGTAGAGATGGGCTCTCGCTGTTGCTCAGGCTGGTCTTGAACTCAGTCTGAGCAAGCAATCCTCCCACCTTGGCCTTCCAAAGTGCTTGGATTACAGGCGTGAGCTACTGCGCCCAGCTGAAATTTCTACCAAAAAAGACAGAGTTTACATATCTGCTACTAACAATGTACAGACAGTGAACGAGATTACAGTCTGATAACTTGGAAGGTTGTACAGTTTTCCATTGAAAAACAGAGTTACTTTCTACAGTTACACCTATTTTGATCAAAAGAATTCTCAAAGAAAGATTATTCTTCATCGTAATATAAGACTGGTCTCGTTAGATTTGGCTGGTTATTAACACAGGTGCAGCAAGAATGATAATTTATCCTATAGACTTTCTTAAGTTTACTTTGCTTAAGTTTTCATAAGGAATCTCTGATTAGACTTCTGAAAGTATCTTGAGGCTAGGAAGCCAAGCCAAGGACTTGCCATCATATTTCACCCAAAGCCCTTATAAACATGCACGAACTCTTCTCTTCCCCAGGTCCCCAGTGTTTCTTAAAGTTCCTGTGACTGCCAGAAAGTTAACCTCCTTATTCACCTGTAAGCCTGGGAAACCTGGAAGCCAGATACCAAATCAGTTTTCCCAGGAGAGCTTTGTAAACATTGCCTCCATAAAGTTAACCATAGTTCTTTTCAAGTGTCTGGTCATATCTGACTAAAAGAGTATAATTCTCAAATATGATGTTCTAGGCAAAGCCTTGACTGCATAACTAATGTTCCCAATTACGTCTTGGTAAAAAGGAGGACACATAGAACCTATGCCAGTAATTCTATTGCCATGGGAATAAGAATATTCTATAAGAGTTTTAGAATTCTGGAGGGATCAGGCAGGGGAGAAAAAGTTTTGTTTCTTTTTTTTAATTTCTATTTTTTTCAATTTCAGAATATTATGGGGGTACAAATGTTTTGGTTACAGAAATTGCTTTGGTACTGTTTGAGTTTTATTTCTGTTGACAAGAGCATAGTCTACCAAAATGTTACGGCTTATAGATAAGAGAAAAGAGAAGGAATTTCCTTATGTATTCAGAAAATAGAATATTAAGACATCAAGAATATTCTAAATAAACACAACAATCATGCCTTATCAATTATTCAGTCCTATGCAATTGATTCTTATTCTGCAGCATCTCGAGTAAGCAGTCATATGAATCCATCTGCTTTGTGTTTGGGGTTCTAGAAATCTAAACTCAGTGCATTGACATGGTCTCAAAGTTGTTCAAATAATGCCCTCAAAAGTCTGTACCCAAAAACACCTGGCATAATCCTTTTCCACCAGGCTCTAAGACAGTACATATTTGGAGGCAAAGCACTTGGGCTTGTAACTGATTACAAGAGCTTTTATGAAAATATCAGGATAAAACAAAAAACTATCTGTAGAGGACAAAAGACTTAAAATGGTTGTGTTTAATTTGTTCCTGATACTTCTCAAAATTGAAAGATCTGATGAGAGTTCATTACAAGAATAATACAACTGACAAGGAAATTGGTTATTTCTGTGGCATGCAAAACAAGATAAAAGTCAATCTAAAACATTTTAGACAAAATATCTATAAACATAATGATTAACCATATTTTCAAAGAACAGATATTACATTTAATTTATAGAAATTGTAACTTATCTTTACAGAGAAAAAAGTTAGCTATAACATATAATAATCCTGATATGATATACCATGAATAAACCAAATATGTGGTTAGAATATACCGAGAACGTACAAGAACATCAAGAAAAGAGGTTCAGTAAATCTGGCGTAGGTCCTACACACCTGTGTATCAGTAAAAGCCCATAGGCAAGTGATGTGCATACCCAGTTGAAAACCACTGGCCTTTAGATGCTAGATTCAAATTAAAGGAGTAAAGTTGCAACAGATTCAACATTTTAAAAAATAACTGAAATTATTACTAACACTATATAGTTATTTTATAATATCAGACAAAACAGCAATTTCCTATTATCTTTCCATATAGCATACGATTTCTGAAATATTTATCCACACAAATTTAACCAAAGGAAAGCTAAGCATCTCTTCTGATTTGACACTGCTTCCCATGTAAGTCATCAATAGTTTATTTATTCAATAAGCCTAATTATTCCTAGCACCTCATTTTTTTCATAGTCTGTGGCTTTATTGCAGCTTTTGTTCAAAATATGTTTTATTACATATCATCTGTGATTCAGGAAGTTCCTATCTTTCTATCAGGCTAAAGAAACAAGACACAGAATAGGACAGTGATTAGACTTTAAGTATTAGGGAGTTTTGAGCCCCAGGTAGTCTATATGCAGACCACCACGCTCGTTTGTTTGTTTTAATAAGACTGGTCCAAAAGCTCACATTTTTATAGAAGCTAGTTTTTCAGTTTCAAGAACAGGTAAAGACAGGGCAGCCCCGTGATCTATAAAATCTAAAGGTGACGGCTCAGGGTTAGGACAATTTCCTGGGTTCACTCTTGCTATTGTACATTCTATGGGTTTTGACAAATGTACAATGGCATGTTTCCACCATTATAGTATCATACAGAGTAGTTTCACTGCCCTACACATCTATGCTCTGCCTATTCCTCCGTTCTGCCTCCCTAACCCTTAGAAACCACTAATCTTTTTACTGTCTCTATAGTTTTGCCTTTTCCAGAGTGCCATATAGTTGGAATCATACGGTAGGTAGCCTTTTCAGATTGGCTTCTTTCACTTAATAATATGCATTTAAGCTTCCTCCATGTCTTTTCATGACTTGATAGCTCATCTCTTTTTAGCACTGAATATTTCTTGTCTGGAAGTACCATACTTTATTTATCCATTCACCTATTGAAGGACATCTTGGTTGCTTCAAGGTTTGGGCAATTATTAAGAAAGCTGCTATAAATACCCATGTGCTGGTTTTTGTGTAGACGTAAGTTTTCAACTCATTTGTGTAAATGCCAAGGAGTGTGGCTGCTGGATTGTATGGGAAGAGTATGTTTAGTTTTATAATAAACTGCCAAACTGTCTTCCAAAGTGGATGTACCATTTTGTTCCCACCAGAAATGGATGAGAGTTCCTGTTGCTCCACATTCTCACTGGCATTTGGTGTTGTCAGTGTTGTGGATTTGGTCCATTCTAATAGGTGTGTAGTCGTACCTCACTGTTGTTTTAATTTGCATTTCGCTGATGACACGTGGTGTGGAACATCTTTTCAAATGTTTATTTGTTGTCTGTATATCTTCTTTGGTAAGGTGTTTATTCAGATATTTTGCCCATTTTTAAATCATGTTGCTGGTTTTCTTATTTTTGAATTTTAAGGGTTCTTTGTATATTTTTAGATAGCAGTCCTTTATCAGTTATGTCTTTTGCAAATATTTTCCCCCAGTCTGTGCCTTGTTTTCTCATTCTCTTGACACAGTGTCTTTCATGCAGCAGAAGTTTTTAATTTTAGTGAAGTCCAGCTTATCAATTATTTCTTTCATGGACCATGCCTTTTGGTGTTGTATCTAAAAAGTCATCACCATACCCAAGGTCATCTAGGTTTTCTCCCATGAAATCTTCCATCTTCTAGGAGTTTTATAGTTTTGCATTTTACATTCAGATCTATGATCTATTTTTAGTTAATTTTTGTGCATGTGGATGTCCAGCACCTAATCTTTTACAAGGTGATAGAACAAATTCTTTGTGATTTTTCAGGAGCTCCTTGGGAAATCTTAAAGATGGTTTTAGGTGCAAAACACATCATTTAGGATGAGATTTTAGGAAGGCAAAAATCAAAAGCTGTCAGAAGATTTGAATACTTAAAATGGAAATCATGGTAACATCACCTTGTACACCTTAATATATATGATTTTTTTTTTTTGGCAATGATACCACAATAAAACTGGGGGGAAAAAGATAGGAGTCACGGGTGCCTGAGACAAGTATGTTGCTGCTCATTTCAAAGTGACAATAAAATGCTTAAAAATAAACATAGAAGGTAACATGTTTGTAAAGAGCCTTAGCTCTTTCCTAAATGAGAAACTTTTGTTTTCTTAAGTACTCAAGGACATAGTAAAGTCAATACAAACTGTAGAATATTATTTTGGTAAGACACAAAGGCAAAGAATAACCTTTTCAGCCTCTTAAGAGCAGACCAATAATCCAAGAAAATTGTGTCATTTTAACTCAGAGAAAACCAAATTCTAGTTTTTATCAGAATAATATTTGATACTAGAGCTCTTTCTGAAAATCTTATAAATAAACCCATCAAACCTTAGCCAGTTTTGACCACATCAAATAAAATTTCTTTTCTAAGAACCTTCTTTAACTTTCTATATCAATTCAGGTTTTATCCCATACTTTCCTTGTTCTCATTCTGGAACAACCAGTTATTTTACTTCAGGGAAAAACAACTCTCTTTTTTCATGAACATAAACACATCCTGCATATTTGGCATACGAAGGTGCCACTGTTGCTCCTAGCAGTCTCATGCACATATATTGATTATAACTTTTAAACACAGTAACTTCCATTTCACAGAGAAAAGAAGGTGGATAATTGTGGATTGTTTAGTATTTTGCAACAGACTAGCAGAGTTCACAACTTTCTATAGCCATATACACTCTTTATAGTACAGCTTCTCAAAGTGGCAAAAATAAACATGTTCATTATCAGATATAAATATATATACATAGCCTCTCTACAACATGTGTATAGGTATATATGAGACAGAAAGTATATATACTTAAAATTATGCTTAGTAAGTAAGGTTTTAGTAATCCATCTTACTTAGAAATAACCTAGGCATACAATGAATATCCATTAACTCAACTGAGTATAAGTTTAAAGTTTTATATTACCTAAAGATCTTAATGATCAAGCTGACATATTACAAAACACCATTACCGTGGAAATAAAGTTTTTCAATTTGGTTAAACACAAATTTACATTTTTCATAATTTTAAACATGAAGTAGAAGTAATGCTAGCTAGCTTATTTGATGCGTAAACCTTTGTAAGTTTAAGAAGAACATGCTTAAGTAGAATAAAAGTATGTGCTTATATTATGCATAATCCTGATAATACACAGAAAACATAGCTGTTTTTATTTTAAAAAATTATTAAACTAAACTTTTTTGCCAAAGATTTACCTAAATTATCTGAACTTTAATTTTTAATACATTTCTGAGTTAATGACTTAAAAATACCATTTTTTTTTACATTGAAAGTATTTGAGGTTCAATTTCCACAATTTGGGGGGGTTTAAAGAATAGTCAATGTATATAAATGCTTATTTATCTAAGCCTATCAGAATAGAGATCCTTTGGATTTTATAATCTAATTTGGTAGATTATAAAAATATTATGAAAAGTATTATACAATGAAAGGTAAAAGCCTTTCTGAGTTATATTAACATACATACACAGCTTCTAACTTCAATTCTAAAATTTCAGCCTGGGATAAAGCATAGATAAAGAATTACAAAACTCACTGGTCCACATCAAAGAATTGTTCTCTTCCCAGTGGGTATGAATTTTTAATTGATTAGAGCAGGCAAATAGACAACAGGAGAGGCTAACAAACCAGATTCTCTCTCATCTTTCACCCAACAGAGACAAGATCTCTGTAAAGCATCGATCCATTTACAGAGATCACCAAATAGACCACAAAACCAAAAGAAGCAGGCACAAGAGATGAAGCAAGCACTCAAAAAGAATCCAAATCAAATCTTTGCTGTGCTACTAATGGACAAGAATCTGGAGTAGAAGACCAGGAGCTAGACTCACTGTTGGGTCCCTGATTGCCAGTCAGAAGTAGAATCACAAAAGGCTCCAAGGGGCTTGTTACTTAGGTGGAGTTAAGGGAGATCTGAAGGTGAGGTGCAATCCTATCCAAGTCACAGAACTAAGACTGTGCAAGACAAAATGTACCCCCAAACTAAAGAGATTATTTTATTTAGACTATAGCATTAGGAATAATCTTCATTAACAAGGACATCTCAAAAACAGGAAGGGAGCCTGGGATTTTACAGAAGCAAGTACTTTTCTGAAGAATTCCCTCTATGACGCCTAAGTAAGCAACCGCGCAGACTACTCTTGAAGATCTCTTTTCATGAGGAACTCCCCTAGAGACTGCTCCTTCTACAATTAAACAGCATTCTCATAGAAAGCTTTTTCTTTCCTTCCTGTCTGAGTTGAAATCTGTATCTCTTGAGCTTCCACGAAGCTCTGTTGCCATTTTGGGAGGCAACAGGGCCAGATCTAATCCCTTCTCCACAAAACAGCCCTCAGACATTTGAGAAAATCAACAACCCCCTAACGAAATCTTCTCTCTCCTGGCCAGACATCTCCAGTTCTTCTCTCTATTCCTCCACACCATGATTTTCACCTGGTCAAACTTGCTCAGTCTATTTTGTCTATGCTGTATATTCTTTTTTGTTGTTTGGAGACAGGGTCTTGCTATGTTGCCTAGGATGTATACTGTACATTCCTTTAAGTGTGGCATGTACCATGCTATGTGCTCCCTACAGTGCTCTACAAAGTAGAAACTGAATTTTTTTTTTTTGGTTTTATGTTTATTTGTTTTGGCAAACAAAGTCCAATAACTTGCAAGTCCAATAACTTGCAAGTCCAAATAACTTGCAAATTGGATGTAGGTTGATCTTGATTTTTTAAAATTTTATTAATTTTAATTTTTAATTGTGATAAAATACACATAACATAAAATTTACCATCTTAACCATTTTTAAGTGTACGGTTCCATAGTGTTAGGAATATTCCCATTGTTGTGCAAAGTCCAGAACTTTTTCATCTTGCAAAACTGAAACTCTGTACACAATAAACAACTCCCCCTACCCCAGTTCCTAGCAACCTCCATTCTACTTTCTATTTCTGTTAATTTGACCAGTCTAGATACTTCATATAAATGGAATCATACAGTATTTGTATTTTTGTGACTGGCTTATTTCACTTAGCATAATGTCCTCAAGGTTCATCCATGTCGTAGTATGTCTCAGAATTTCCTTCTTTTTTAAAGCTGAATAATATTCCATTGTATGTATATACAACATTCTGTTTATCCATTCATCCATTGATGGACACTTAGGTTGCTTCTACCTTTTGGCTATTGTGAATAATGCTGCTAGATCTTGATATTTTAAAGAGTAATTAAAAACCTAATTGGCTGGAAAATACCAGGAGCTTCAAGTCATATATTATGCATTCTTTCATTAATTTCTTTAAGATTTATTGAGTATTTGCTCTGAGTAAAACACTGTTAAAAGCACAGTAGGGAGAAACAAAGATGAATTCAACTGTAAATTCTACTCTCGATCGGGTATGTGTCTAATCAACTTCATTTTATACTGTTATTCTTGTTAAATTATGCTCTCCTCTAAATAAACCCTGGTCATTTCAAGGCTTAATTTAAAAAAAAAAAGACTAAAAGAACAATAACAGAGATCAAGGGAAAGCAACTGAAATCAAAGGCAAAAGAGGAACTCTGCAAAATGGTATCTGGGAGAATTCTTATGAGCACACACCTTTTCCCCGGCGTGTGAATCCTGTGTTCTGCTGTCTCAGACTGTGCATTTATCAAAAAGCCCTGGTACTTTGGTTTTCAATTTTTTAAAATTTTTAATTGACATATAATAGTTGTACATATTTATGGGGTACAGAGTGGTATTTCACACATGTATACAATATGTAATGATCAAATCAGGGTAATTAGCATATGTATCACCTTAAACATGTATTATTTCTTTGTGTTGGGAACATTTAAAATCCTCCCTTCTAGCTATTTGAAAATATATAATAAATTTTTATTAACTATAGTCACCCCCCAGTGCTATAGAACACTAGAACGTATTCCTCCCATCTTGCTATAATTTTTTATCCTTTAACCAACCTCTCTCTTTCCTCCTCTCCCTCCTACCCTTCCCCACCTCTAGTAACCACTATTCTACTCTATACTTCTATGAAATAAAATTTTTTAGCTTCTGCATATGAGTGAGAACATACAGTGTTTATCTGTATGCTCCTGCTTTATTGCACTTAACATATCGAGCTCCAGGCTCATCCATGTTGCCCAGAATGCCAGGATTTCATTCTTTTTTATGCTGAGTAGTATTCTATTATGCATATATACCACATTTTCTTTGTCCGTTCATTCATTAATGGATACTTAGGTTGATTCCATATTTTGTCTATTGTGAATAATGCTGCAGTGAACATGGGAGTGCAGATACCTGTTAGACATGCTGATTTCCTTTCCATTGGCTATATACCCAGTAGTGGGATTGCTGGATCATAAGAACTGGTATCTTTAGGTTCAGTCATTCTATCCAAGAATGGGGGGGTGGCTTTTTCATTTGTTCAAGTGTACTTTTGTATCTTTCACAAAAGTTTTAAACTTTTTTGTGATTTGGTTTGCGAATTGTTTGTTACATTTATTCCCAAGTATTTTATCTTTTTGTTGGTTCTCTTAATGGGTTTTCTCTACTATAATGTCCTCAAATTGTTATTTTTTATATACGTTAAGGTTATTGATTTTTGTTTCTTAATTTTATATCCTACCATCTTATTAAATTATTTTTTGTTAGTTTGATTGTTGATTCTATAGGGTTTCCTAGTTATGTTGTCATAGCATCTGCAAACCAGAAAAAATTTTTATTTCTTTTTTACCTATCCTAATACCTCTAATTAATTTATCTTATCTAATTGCACTGGTTAATACTCTAATACAATTTTTAGTAATAGGAAAGATAGTGAGCATGCTTCACTTATTAGTGATCTTAGTGAAAACACTTTTAACATTTTCCCCCATTTGTATGTCCCCAAAATATATTAAATAAGATATCGGCTTTAGGACTTAGATATATAGGTGCATGTGCACACGCGCGCACACACACACACACACGGGAATATGCATATATACACACATATAAAGAAAGCCTTTCGTGTTTTTTATTCTCTTGACTGTTTTTTTAAAATCATGAATGGATGTTGAATTTTGTCAAAGGCTTTTTCAGCATGTATGGAGATAATCATATGATTTTTGTCCTTAGGTTTATAAATTTGGTTTATGCTATTAATGGATTTCCTAATATCGAGCTTTGTATTCCCCAGAAAGGTTTTGAAATATAAAACTTAAATACTGTGAATTAAGCTAGAATTCTATATACAAAGTGAAATATTATATTCTAAAAATTGCTCAAAAAGTCTAAAAAATTTATGCTTTCATCATTAGATGCATCAAAATAGCCTATTTTCTCTAAAGCCCAGGATTATGTATTTTACTGTACAAAAGGAAGACTACATAAGCTAAAAATAATAGAAGAGCAATTTATAGAGTCACCCCACGACTAAGTACACCATGAAAAAATAAACACTCATATACATATACAGAAAACATATCACTAAGGAATCAAAAGCACATCACATAATTAAAATAAAGTAACCAGGGCTAGGCACTTCTTTGTAGCACTCAAGCCAGGATGTCCTGCATGGAGTGATGTTTGGGGTAGGGTCTAAACCAATGGTTCTCAACCTTGAAATCACCTAGGGAACTTTAAAAACTACTGCTGCCCTCCAGAGATTGCAATTTAAGTAGTCTGAGGTGCTGCCTGACTTTCCGGATTTTTGAAAGCTTCTCAGGTGATTCTAACATTTAGCCGAGGTTGAGAACCTCTGGTATAAATGCTAGCTACACCTTATTATTCACTTTGTGAATATATATTGGATGCCTACTATGTGCACAGTGATGACCACTCTGTGAGTGTAGCTGTAAATGAGTCTTTACAAACATTTCAGTTTTCTTTCCAGGCACATGATAGGATTATATTTCTCTGTCCCTTTAAGTGTGGATGAGTGACATGCTTTAGCCCATGAAATTTGCATGGTAATTATGTGTGACACTCCCAGATGAACCTTTAAGAGCCAGTACACAATTTATAACATTCCTTTTTTCCACTTCTGTAATTGAGAGAGTAAGTGTTGAGATGGTCCCCTGTCATCCGGGGTCCCTCCGTGATGGCTATTGTGAGTAGAGTCTCCCTGCTGACCTGTGCCCGCACAGGTATGTAACAAGAATGAGCAAGTTGTTTTGGGTTAATACATTGTGATTCTGGAGTTACTATTGCAGCATAACCTAGGTCATCTTTACTGTTATGCCGGAATTTAGAGATGAGTCAAATGTGGACCTTGACTTCGAAAATTTCCATTTTTAAGGGGAGATAAAATATGTACTTGAATAGCTATAATCCAGAAAGCTAAGTGATATTTTGAAAGTGTGAAGCATTAGAGTCCTGAGTTTGATTTTTCTGATGTTTCATTCATTTAATAATTGTTACCTGTGTAAACATACTTGTGCCTCTAGTTTCTAATGTATACTAGGAGGAGTGTGACGCCTATGCAGGGGGTCTTATCACACACGCAGATGTGTATGATAAATGGAATTATCCATGCAAAGTGCTCAGAATAATGCCTGAATCATGTTGCACTCTTGACAAACGCTAGCACTAGCTAACTTTTGCATAGCACTTGCCACGAGCCTGTACAATGCTAAGGGCTAGACATATGTAGTTCATTTAATCCTCAAACAACTCTAATACTATTTTAACCCAAATTAAAAATGAAGAAACCAAGGCATGGAATGTTTAAGCGACTCTCCCAGGTTATGCAGCCAGTAACCACAAGAGCCTATTTGCTCTAAAGCCCATGCTGGTAACTGCTTCCCAATTATTATTAGTCACAGGTGGGAGATCTTTTTTCAGAGTCTCATCTCTTAATAGAGTCTGGACCATGATATTTATTTATCTGGGGTGAGGGACACCCCTTGGTGCTCCTAAGACTGTGGTTCCACGAGCAGTAGGAGATATCAGTGGCCCAAGAGCGCGTGGCCACACATTATAAACGGGGAGATAACTTGGATGACATCAGGACATAGAGATTTAATTGATATTGGTCAATAGGAAATTCTAAAGTGAAATCAAATGATCCTTCTTTCTATTCCCTGAATTATCCATGCCAGAGAGCCAGAGCAGAATTGGGAGGAAGCAGGAAATGGTCTCCCCAGGCCAAGTTGGGGACCTGCGGATGGGCCCTTATCTTCAGTGTAGATCCTCACTCATGTTAGTGCATTTTAGATTTGTCTCTCAGTGACATAAGGGAGAGCTTTTGTAAACACAAACCACAAATTTGCCATTTGGATTCCCATTAACTGCCGCCCAACCTCCGGGACTCCTATTTCCCTTTTCCCGAGGGCCCTGCTCTGCTGCCTCCTCCCGTTGAAGAGTTACTGGGAGTCATTAACTGTCCGCTTTCTCTCCTCTCCTCACCTGATTTCAAACTCGTGTGTGGTGGCACCTCATACTCTGCAGGTGCTGGGAAGATAATGCTAATTAAACCGAAAAGATCTAAAATTCACTTCAATTAACATCAACTTCTCCACTGCATGCCAAATACTTTTCTAAACACTGGTGACGAGGGCAGAAAGATCTACCACAGTGCCTTACACTACATAGCAGCTTAATAAATATGCACAGCATGGAGGAAGGGCACAGGCTTCGTTTGCTCCTCACAGGGCTCAGAATCTGATGGGAAAGGCCAACAAATAAGGAGATACCTGCCCCCCAGAGCGGGGATTACTACGGAGGGAGGGAGGCAAGCGCTGCCCACTCAGAGAAGAGGTCACACCTGTGAAAGGCCTGGAGGACAAGCCAGAGCCCAGTCAGCTAGTGGAGAGAGAAGAGCCCAGCAGGGGCCAGCCCTGGGAGGCCTCATTTACAAATTATTCTGGGGAGGTTTTGAAGAAATTTAAATCGGGGAGTGAATGACCAGATTTGTGATTTCTAGCTGTCAGCAGTTCAGAAGGTGGATTAGGAAAGTGGGGGCCCAGGGCAGAAAACCGGTGGCGGAGAGGAGATTCCTAAGTAGGCCAGGAAGAAACAGGGTGTGAGCAAGACAGTGGCTGCAGAGAGAGTGTCAGAGACATTTAAGAGGCAAACTTGTTGAATGATGTGAAGTTGGGAGGGGGGTGTTTGGATAGAACAGAGATTAGGGTGACTCTAAGTTTTTTTGCTTGATCCCTTGGGAAGAGAATAATAAACTTCACCAAGACCAAGTGAGTAAAAAGAAGAGTAGGTTTGGGAAAATCAGATGTGACTTATCATGTTGGGTGGAAGCATCTATGACACTTTGAAAGGCGGTGCCCTGGAGGTACCTGGATCTACTGTCTGATGATAATGCAGTGATGATGATGGTGACGATGATGCCCTCCTGTAGGGAGACAAGGAGGTGGAGCAATCACTATATACTAGTCTTTTTAAAATTATTATCTTTTATTGTGGTAAAAAACACATAACAAAAAATTTATCATCTTAACCATTTCCAAGTGTACGGTTCAGTAGTGCTCTGTATATTCACATTGTCGTACAATCTCCAGAAGTTTTACCTCTTGCAAAACTGAGACACTATACCCATTAAACAACTCCCTACTCTCCCTGCCCCCAGCCCTGGCGACAACCATTCTGTTTTCTGTTTCTGTGAATGTGACAATTCTACCTCATGTAAGTGGAATCACACAGTATTTGTCTTTTTGTGCCTGGCTTATTTAACTTAACATAATGTCCTTGTTATGTGCTGTATTGTGTGCCCCCAAAATTCATATGTCAAAGCCCTAACTCCCGGTACCTCAGAATGTGTATTTAGAGAGAGGGTCTTTAAAGAGGTAATTAAGTTAAAATGAGGCCATTAGGATGGGCCCTAATTCAATCTAACTGGTGTTCTTATAAAAAGAGGGAATTTGGACACACGGAGAGACACCAGGGATGCACGTGCCCAGAAAAAAGATCATACAAGAACACGGCAGGAAGGGCCACTTACATGCCACAGAGCAGCCTTAGGAGAAATAAAACTTGCTGGCACCTTCGTCTTGGACTTCTAGCCTGCAGAACGATGAGAAAACACATTTCTGTTGTTAAGGCCACCTAGTCTGTGACATTTTGTTATGGCAAACCTAGCAGACTAATACAATCCTCGAGGTTCATTCAGCATGTGGCATGTATCAGGATCTCCTTCCAGGCCGGGCATGGTGGATCACACCTGTAATTCCAGCACTTTGAGAGGCAGAGGTGGGAGGATCACTTGAGCCCAGGAGTGATGGGTGTCAGGACTGGGCAGCATAGTGAGACCCTGTCTCTGCAAAAAATAATTTTAAAAAACTAGCTGGATGTGATGGCGTGCACCTGTAGTCCTAGCTACTTGAGGGACTGAGGCAGGAGGACCGCTTGAGCCCAGGAATTTGAGGTTGCAGTGAGCTGTGATCGCACCACTGCACTCTAGCATCTAAGAGGGAAATGTATGAATGACGGTCCTGCCAGATGTGAAAGCAACAGTAAATTCATTTCTGTTTTGGACTAAGCATATGACGACATCAAAGAATTAAAGTTCTGCACATGATTGCCTGAAACTGCTTAGTTTGCCCACTTCTGTCTCAACCTCATAGTTTTCCCAGAAGCAGACTCTGAAACAAAGAATTGAATGCAAAGAGTTTATTTGAGAAAGTGTAGGGAACAGTCATAGAGAAATAGAGAAGTCATACAGAGATGGGAGGGTGAGCAATAAAGTCTCCACTGTTGAGACTGTTACCACAGTGGGAGCTGGAGTTAATCTTATAGGAAATGGCACAAAACACAGACAGAATTATCCTACCCAAGAGGCAAGGGAACCAGAGTATTTAAATCAATTGTTAAAGCATCATTGGTTGAAAACTGCTCCCGGAGGAGTTCCTTGGCATTTCTGGCTGGCCATGGCAGTGGGCAGAGTGTCTTTTGCAGTTCTGGAAAAAGTCCTCAGACACAGAGGTGCAAATCCCAGCAATCGGAAGTCTGCCAGGACACACCACAAGGTCCAAGGGCCATGGGCAGGGCACTGACAGCATCTGCTACAGACTTCTACCAGGACCAAGGGCAAGAAAACACAAGAATATTTGGTTACTCAGTATATCCCGGGTTATTATAAAAATAGTGAGATTAGAGAAAATATTTTTCATTTTAAGATTCGTTAAATCGAATCACAAGGAAAGCCGTGCCTTAGCTTCCAAATTTCTTCAAGATCCCTTTAATCCTGGGTCAGATCTCAGAAAATATGAGCTAGTGAGGAAAGAAGACTAGGAACCCGAAATGTTGATATTGAGAAAGAAAATCTATTGCCAGAGCACTTCTGCAGGTGCAATGGATTTACCACTCACAAATTTTTCAAATGGCAAACAATGGGAAGAGAAAAGGTTTAAAAGTAGACTCTTGTTTTTCTGGGCATCACAGCTAGACTATGTTTCCCAACATCCCTTGCAGCTTTTATAGGCCATGTGACTGGGTTCTGGCCAACGGTGTACAGGAGAAAAGCACTGTGTGCTGTTTTTAAATGGGCCCATGAAGACAGCTCATGTGGTTCTCTATGGCTTTCTCTCCCCCTGCAGAAGAACAGGCAGAGGATTCCAGGGTTCTGGGAGAAGATGGAGCCACAAGATGAAAGGAAATTTTCCTGACACCCATCTGACTTCATGTGAGAAAGAAAGAAACTTCGATGGTGTTAAGCCACTGAGATTTGGGGTTTACAGTTTATAGCACTTAGTGAGTAATAACCTAACTAATATAACATGTCAAACAATTCACACACTATCTAGTACAGAGTTGAGGTGTTTAGACCTACCAGACAAGGGAGCTACTGGGAGATGGAACTGCCTGCGCAAATGAGTGGCCAGGTGTGTTTGAAAACAGTACCTGGTGTGGCTGGGGGACAGGATTCCTGGGAGGAGGAATAGGGGATGGCAAGGTGGGAGGGGACATTGTGGTCACGCTATAGAAGGCCCTGAATGCTGGACTGAGGAGCTTGGAGGTTATCCAGTAGACAAAAGTGAACTACTAAGGAAATGACAACTGTGCTAATGTTTCTTAGAAAAAGATGCTGAGAGCCGTCATTTGGGATTGTTTTAGTTTGGATTTCCCCCAAAGTAGGCTCTGAGCAATGACTTAGATGCAAGTCCTTTATCTGGGGGGTGATCCCAGGAAGTGCAGGGAGGGAATGAGGAAGTGACACGTGGAAGGAAAGAGAACCAATAAAGGGAACATCGATGAGCAGGTTACTCCTATGAGCAACTGGGCTCAGGTGCTGGGTGCTCATTGGGCACCTTGGAGGAACCACGTAGAACGTGACTTAGAATTGTCCCACCTGAAGAGGGAGAAAGGGATGGAGGAGTTTATCTAGGAGGAAATAAGTCTGTTCCCAGGACATTGACTCCATGGTGCTTTCAGCTTTTGCACACACTGGCTGGGCGCTCTCCCTTGCCTGAAAATGCAGTCAGTCTGAGAGTCAGGAAGCTGTGGGCTTGTAAGGTGACTCTCCACCCACGACCTCCAGGTTGAACTGACAGGAGATGGGCTGGGCATTGGCAGTGTCTGCCACGTTTCAACCACATCCTCCCCTTCACTTTTTTGTTTCTAGCACCTCCTTTCCTCCCATCTGTCAGCAGTTGATGGTGGGAGGAGTATAGTGATGCAGTGGAAAGAACAGAGGCTTTGGAAGCCAGTAAATCTGGGTTCTAATCACACCTCTTCTTATTACTAGCTGTGTGACCTTGGGCTAGTTACTTACCCTCTCTAAAGCCCAGCTTCTTCATCTGTAAAGTAGGATTAAAAATAACAATAAAACGTGAAACCATAAGAATTCTCGAAGAAAATGTTGGAAAAACTCTTATGGACATTGGCCTAGGCAAAGAATTTATGAAGAAGACCCCCAAAGCAATCACAGCAGCAACCAAAATAAATACATGGGACCTGATCAAATTAAAAAGCTTCTGCACAGCCAAGGAAACTATCACTAGAGTGAATAGACAACCTACAGAATGGGAGAAAAATTTGCACTAAAAAACAGAATCTATACGGAACTTGGGAAAATCAACAAGAAAAAATCAAACAACCCTATTAAAAAATGGGCAAAGGACATGAACAGAAACTTTTCCAAAGAAGATAGAATAATGGCCAGCAAACATATAAAAAATTGCTCAACTTCTCTAATCATCAGGGAAATGCAAATCAAAACCACAATGAGATATCACTTAACTCCAGTGAGATTGGCTCATATCAAAAAATCCCCAAACAACAAATGTTGGCGGGGATGTGGACATTTAGGAACACTCATACACTGCTGGTGGGACTGCAAATTAGTACAACCTCTATGGAAAGTAATATGGAGATACCTCAAAGAATTAAAAGTAGAATTACCATTCGACCCAGCAATCCCACTACTAGGTATTTACCCAAAGGAAAAAAAGACATTCTATAATAAAGACATCTGTTCGCGAATGTTTATAGCAGCACAATTCACAATTGCAAAGATGTGGAAACAACCCAGGTGCCCATCAATACACGAGTGGATTAATAAAATGTGGTATATGTATACCATGGAGTATTACTCAGCAATAAAAAGCAATGGTGAATGAACACATCTAGTATTATCCTGGTTGGAGCTAGAGCCCATTCTTCAAAGCGAAGTGTCACAGGAATGGAAAAACAAGCACCACTGGTACCCACCATCAAATTGGTACTAACTGATCAACACCTACATCACAAAGGGCAATAATATTCATCAGGGGGCGGGCAGGCGGGAGGGGGGTGGAGGGGATGGGACAACTCTCACTGAATGGACGCGGGGAGCACAGTTTGGGGGATGATCATGATTGCAGCTCTGACACGGGCAGTGCATGGGCAATATATATAGCCAAAGTGTTGTGCCCCCATAATATTTTGAAAAAAAAAATAACAATAAAAACTCACTGGGTGGCTTGAAAGAGATGGCATAGGTCCTGCTATGTTGCCTGGTTGCCCAGGCTGATCTCAAACTCCTGGGCTCAAGCTATTCTCCCATCTAACCCTTCCAAGTAGCTGTAACTGAGACTACAGGTGCACACCACCACACCCAGCTTGTTCTTACATATGAGTATAATTTCTTCTAATCTCTCTGAGGATACAGAAAAAAATTTTTTTAAATGTTCCTTTTAGTGTATGAATTAGCTCCTTTTTTGGTGAGTTTATTTTTTTCTATTGGCTTGTTTGAATTTCTCTCACGTTGGAGAATTCCCTAAAATGTCTGGTGTTCCTTGTTTTATTGTATGTGTTCAAGAGGAGCCCATAACATGTTGGTTAGAAGCTCTGATGGCATGGAGCTGACTTGCTGGCCAGCGGGCTTCCCTTTAGGACAATAGAAGAGAATGCTAACCACTTCGCTTGGGATATTCAGATGTCAGCACGTGGGGGTTTTCCTCCTGGGTTGCCCAGTCTCTCTAAAGAGGAAACTGCTGATATTCTGCCTGTAGGTTGAATTCCAGGCCACTGACATGCCGTGTGAGGAGTAGAGGAAGAAGTCTGGGGTCCAATCACAATCTGTGCAGACCATGAACCGATCTCCTTGTTTTCAGAGCCTCACCTCACCCTGCCTTTGGTAATACTTAGCCATACTCACGCCCTCCAGGTTTTTAGAATAAATTGGATCCCTTCTCTTCCATATCCTCCTCTGGATTTTGGCTGCAAATTATTCCGCTCTTCTAAATCAGTTACCAGACATCCATTTGCTGTGCTTCTTCCAAAAATGAATGGAAACCTCTCATCCTGATATCTTCTCTTCCTTTTTGTTTTTGTATTTTTTTGCTTTTGTGGGTTTATACATTTGTTTATAACTTCATGGTCATTTTAGTAGAGCCTTGAGAGGGAGGAAAGATGAAAGTGGTCAATCAACTGTCTTTAGCTAAAAGATTATCTTTTAACTTTGCTATGGTGATTTATTATATACAATTTTTAAAATTTTTGATGTAGTCAAACTTGTCAATTTAATGTAAAAATTAAATTAAAATCTGTCAAATGGCTCACCAATTATCCCAGCAATATTTATTGATAGTCTTTCTTTTCCCATTAATTTTAAATATTGATTTTGTCATATACTAAAAGCCCCTATGTGCATAGACCTCTTCCTCAATTTTCTTTTCTATTATTTTCCTGTAGTAACACAACAATAATTATTCTCCATAAAATGTTTTGATATAGTAGAGCATGTTTCCTCTTTGTTCTTTTACAGAGTTATCTTGACAATTCTTGAAGCCTCTTTTCACATATAAATTTTAGAATTTAAAATTTGTCAAATTGCACAAAAAATTTTGTTGGTCTTTTGATTGTGGTTATTTTACTTTACCTATTAGTTTAGGGGATTATGAATGAAGTTTTCTCCTTCACCAGCACAGTATATCTGTCCCTTTATTCAGAAATTCTTTTATTAATACATATTTCAGTAATACATTTTCTCTATAGACCTCATATATTTATAATGGTTTCATCAGGTAAAGCCATTTAATCACCTATTCCAATTTTCCAACAGCTGTTTTGACTTTGAAGATAGGCTAGGTGATACAACCACTTGCCATTCTTTCTGGCCATGTTGTATATTGTGTTAACTGCTAAAATGTATACCCTGAATGGAGAAACTAGGTTCAAGGTCCTAACTGATAAAGATTTGCCCTTGTATAGTGCTAACTGCCAAAGCCTCTGAAATAAGGGACAAAAATTCCAAGTGCAAGGATGTATCGGTTTCTTTCAATGCATAGCAGACTCCTCTTGCACTGTGAACAGGGGTGTAATATAGTCCATTTGCCAGTAGCGGGTAGTGTTAATGCCTCTGAGATTGTGCCGGGTTGTATCCACTTTGTCCCCATTCTATATCACCATTTGGGTCTTCAGAGATACAGAGAGACCTTCCTCAGCATGACCTGCGGCCACCATGCCCTGACCCCCTGTGAACCCACCTGACATTCCGCCGGTTGATTCATAAAACTCTCATTGTTATGTACCACTCATATTTGACTTTGATAGGCCCATTTTTTTCTCAGTAACTGTTGAGCTCAAACATGGGCTGTCCTACACTACTCAATTGTCCATGTCCACTTGGCCTTATTGGACTTTTGGAAGTTATCCAGGAGTTGGTATTAACATATACCAGATAGTCAGCAATCATGGCTGGCCAAATGTTGGCCTAGCAGGCTGATTTTTCTCTGTTCTTTCCACTCAGGAACTCCAAACCTGGGCCACAGAAAGGCAGCTCACCCCCAACAGCGACAGTCAAACGCTATTGATAAACCAAGCTGTGGTTTGTAACTATTTAGAAAGAACCTCAAAAGTAGAACCCATTGACCCACAAAGGGAGACCCTCACAATGGAGTTCATCAGAGGGCACTAGAGCATCATCTCTGAGCTCTGCTGGGCCTAGTTCAGAAACCCGGTTCTCTCCACCTGGGCCTCCCATTTGGTGTGTCCTGACTCCTGGGCAGCCCCTTATGTGAAAGTTGCTCTGACATATCCAAGACATGACTGTAAACTCTGAGGAGAATAATAAAAGGCCCATCAATAGTGGGAGCTCAAACGAAGCTCAGTAATAACAACAGTGATGATGATGATGATATTGAAGACTTACTCTATGCCAGGTGCTGTTCAAAGTGTTTTATATATGTTAACTCACATAATCCTCACAACTACCTTATGAGGTAGGTTCTGTTGTTATTCTCACTTTCCAGATCATAAAATTGAGGCACAGAGAGCTTAAGAAACTTGCCAAAGGTAACACGGCCAGGAAATACCAAAGGTAGAATTTAAACCCAAGCCAGCTAGCTCCTGTGTCTTTGAATCTAAACACTTCACTGCCTCCAGATTTAATTCAAATTGTCAATATCAGACATCAGTTTCAGGGAGACATTGAGTCCAGAAGCTGCTGTTACACTGTCCGCTGTCAGCCTGGGCAGTCACAGGCAAGTGCACCAAGTGGCATGGGATCTTGTGGTTTGGCCTCCACGGTACAGCTCATGCCACTGCCTTTTAGTAACACCCTACAGCAGCTTGGACTCTGTTCCCCACACAATCAGGGGGGTAGGACCCAAAATGATCCACAATCATGGGATACAATTTTGCCAAAATCCTAATAGTTTTACCAGGTGATGGGCTTCTTGCTTGGATTTGGGCAGGGTCAGGGCTAATAACTTGTTCTTGACCCTCTGGAGTCCTCCTGTGCTATTCCCAAGTGCAGGACTCACATCCAGTAGGCTAGGGCCCACAATACTTCAGGGCCCAGAAAAATGTTTTAACGTCTCCTAAAATGAGAGGAAAATAAATATAAGAATAATGAACCCAGCCTTGATTATATTTGTCTTTATACCAACATAGTCATAAAACATAAATTTTAATATATTTTATGGAGGGAGGCACCTACAAGGGCACAAAGGATTAGGGTCCACAAAAGCTATAATGCAGCACTCCCAGTGAATATTAGTTATTTTTTGCTGTATAATAAGTCATCCTAAAATTTAGCAGCTTTAAACAACAAACGTTTATTATTTCGTGCAGTTTCTGAGGGCCAGGAATCTGGGAGTGGCTTAGCTGGCTTGTTCTGACTCCGGTTTCAGAAAAGGTAAGGTTGCAGTCACCTGAAGGCTCTGCTGCAGGAAGATCTGCTTCTCAGCTCACTGTCAACTTCTCCCTGGCTATTGGCCAAATCCTTCAGTTGCTCACACTGTGCCTCCTCATCAGCTGCCTGAGTGTTTTCCCCAAGTGGCAGCTGGCTTTCCCCAGAGTGAGCAATGAGGGAGAGAGGGAAAGAGAGAGAGAGAGAGAGAGAGAGAGAGGGTGCATGCAACCATGACAAAAGCCACAGTCTGTTTGTTTGTTGTTGTTTTTGCTTAACACAACAAAGCTTGTTTCTCACATGTGCTGTGTATCTGTCGTGGGGAGGCAACTGCTCATCCCGGTTACCCAGAGACCCAGACTAATGGAAGCTCCATCTTAATATATGATATAGTTTGGATATTTGTCCTCTCCAAATCGCATGTTGAAATTTGATCCCCAATGTTGGAGGTGGGGCCTAGTGGGAGGTGTTTGGGTCACAGGCGTGGATCCCTTGTGACTGGCTTGGTGCCCTCCTTACCGTAATGAGTGAGTTCAGGCTCTATTAGATCTGATCTGATTGTTAAAAAGAGCCTGGTGCATGTCTCCCTCTCTCCCTCTGTCTCCCTCTGTCTCCCTCTCACCATGTGATGCTGGCTCCCCTTCCCCTTCCGCCAGAATTTTACTTCCTGAAGCCCTCACCAGAAGCAGATGCTGGTGCCATGCTTCTTGTACAGCCTGCAGAACCGTGAGCCAAATAAACCTCTTTTCTTTATAAATTGCCCAGCCTCAGGCATTCCTTTATAGCAACGCAAACGAACTAATACAACGTACATTTCCAGAATTGCAGGGCCGGGGAAAAGATGTTGAACTACATTTTGGCTTTTAAAACATTATTATTTTTATGACCTGAAATAGTATTATTTTTTATAATTTGGAAGTGTTTCCAAGACCCTGTCCTCTGAACTTTGTTTTAAAAACTCAATTAGCTTCACCAAACCATCTAGTTCCAAGGACATCGGTCTTTTTTCTGAAGCTAGAGGTTCTAATCTGAAAAGAATAGGAAGATTGTCTCATAAACATTAAAACAGAAACCCTACTTAATAGTCATCATGGAACATATAGTAAATACACATTAAAAAGGCCTGGACTGACATGCACCATTGACTCAAGATCCCCTCTGGGTGTTTGTGTCGCTGTGGCAGAGGTAAAGGGGAACTTTAAGGTTATACTCACTGCATATCTATGTCTACATAGGTTGAGTAATTCATGAAAATGTATCCTGTGTTATATGCGTAACTAAATTTTTTATAGCAGTCAGTAGAACTTTCATTTTTTCTTTGTAATCTCTTTTTTTGATCAATCATGTCATTTGAATCATATCAATTAAAACATTTCTTAGGCCCATTTCACTCTCTCCCAAATAAAAAGCATCAGCAATTATCTAATTTCTGCCTGGAAGTTCCCATTCAGAAGTCTGGCGGGGCCTTGAGGAGACCGCAGTCCCTCAACCTTGCCTCGTGTTCTGGCCCCAGGTGTCAGCTATTGGTGTTTACTCAAGATGCCTGGTCCAAACATTAAGCTTCCCCCTCACTTCAGGGATCCTTGGTTACTTAGCTGTATGGTTCTGAGAAGCCAGGGCACCGAGTCTGGGGTTACTCTGCCCTCAGCTCACATGTCTTTGATTAACCACTGGGCAGGGCCAGTTGGAGTTAGGAGAAAACTAGGTAAATTCCACTAACACAATTTCTTCGGTGGCACAGAGGCTAGCCTGTCTGTACCCACGGGTCCTCAGCTTTCTCTTATTTAGCTTCTAGATGTCCCTTCTAAATATAACTGAGGTGAGGTAGGGGTGGGACTGAGGTAATCCCAATTTTGACACCATATGCAACATTTAGTGACTAAGGGGAATACACACACACACACACACACACAGTAAGTTACCTATCTATGATCTAAAATCTCAGCAGAAGGGAAGTGGCCACACAGGATAAGAGCAGATACAGTTTATTTTAGCACAGCTTCCCTTAATCCTTGAAGCCCTATAAGGGGGATGTGAAATAATCAGTGAACAGTCTGGGGCAAGTGAGAAGCCTAATTTTGTGGCTTTACTGCTGACCTTTTTACATTACTCCCGGGACGAACTAGCCCAAATTCAGTGCTTAATGCTTCCATTTAAGGAAATGTTTTAAGACATTAGGCTTTCCTATGTCTTAAACCAAGCTGAGCATCTGGAAGCCCTCTTTGTCATTACGAGAGAGAAGTAGTCAGTGCCTGGGGTGTTCTTAACCAGTGTCTCTGCCTCCAGCTCCCGGGCTCAGGAATGTCTATTTCCTTGCTTTTGCTCTTTTGGTAGCCAGTGGTTCTTTATCTTTTTTCTCTTTTTGTCATCATCAGTCTTGTCAGAATTTTGTATAAATTATTTGTCTTTTCAATTTTTTATATTACGTTTATTGTTTACTGTCTTTCATTAGTTGTTATTTTATCATTATTATTTCTTTTGAATTCATTCTATCCTTTTTTGAACCTTCAACTGAAAGCTTAGCTCATTTATTATTTTTAGTATGTCTTGTATTCTAATTGATGCATTTTAAGGCTTTGTGTTTCCCACAAGTTTATCTTTAGCTATACCCCCTGAGTTGTGATGGCAATACTTTTTGAATATTTTTCAGTATTATTTCATGTTTTGTATTTTATTTTTTTGAAACTATAGGTTAGTCAGACGTAAATTTTTTATTTCTAAATGTCTGTTTTTGGTTTCTTTTTATTTTTATTGTTGATTTCTAATTTTTTTTGCATTGAGATTACAGAACATGATAGATTTGATTTTGACTCTTTGCAAATAACTGATAACTTTCTGCCTAGTCCTAGTCAATTTTTGAATATGTTTTAAGATATATCCTATAAGTGTACAAGTGTGTATTTTATATCCTTCCTAATATTTGCTAAGCTTGATCAAAAACTTCCCAGAGATATGTTTAAAATCTCTCATGCTAGTATTATAGATGTGTCAGTTTCTCTTTGCAATTCTTAATTTTTTTTCTTTATACTTGAGATTGTTTTGGTAGACACACGAAAGCACATAATTATTATAAATTCTTGGGAAATTGTTCAATTTATTATAATGTAGAGTCTTAGTCCCCAATAATGCTTGTTAATGGACCAAATTGTGTCCCCACTCAAAATTCATATGTTGAAGTCCTAACCCCTAGTACTTCAGAATGTGACTGTATTTGGAGATAGGACCTTTAACAAGGCAATTAAGGGAAAATGAGGTTATTAGGGTAGGCCCTAATTCAATATGACTGATGTGCTTATAAAAGGAGATTAGAAAACAAAAGTGTGTACATAGAGATGAAAGAACATGTGGAGCCTCAGCAAGAAGGCTGCCATCTGCAGGCCAAGAAGAGAGGCCTCAGAAGAAACCAAACCTGCCAACACCTTGATTTTGGTCTTCCAGCTTCCAGAACTGTGAGAAAATAAATTCCCATTGTTGAAGTCACTCAGTCTGTAATATTTTGGTATGGCAGTCCTAGCCAACTAATACAATGCTTTTTATCTTTCATTAATAATGCTATATTAGCTTCCTTTGGTTATTATTTGTCAGATATATCATAAATCTTGGTAAGGAAGAATAAACATGGGGTTAGTTATGGATGCCATGATTGTATAGATGGAAAAGCCTATGAGATCTTAAAAAAATCTAAAACTAGTAGGTAAATTTTGCAAGATCTCAGGATACAAGGTCAATATACGAAAATCATTTGTACTTCTATATGCTAGCAGCAAACAATTAGAAAATGAAATTTGTAAAACAAAAATCTAAAGAAAGAAGAAAAAACAGACAACTGAATGTATAAATTGGGAGTCATATTGTAACGGCAAAAACCGGAGCCATGTTGCCGAGAGAAACACCGAGAGGTACATGAGGATGCAGAGAGATCAGGTTTATTAATGTCGGCGGGCTCAGAGGGGATCCTCTGCCAAATTCTGAGCACCCTCGGTCAGGGGGACTTGTCTTTTATACTTCAAGAGCAAGGAGGTGGTACAGAGTGGCTTATGCCAGGAAGTGTACACATACGGAAGTTACTGTAACTTACAAGGTAGCTGCTGCAAGGGGAAGCTGTTTACGGGAGCGTGAGCTGCAGGCGTTAGTCAATTTCAATTTCTTTCTTTATAACATCAGTTTCACAAACATTCCTGTGGGGGTGGCGATAAGCAGTCTTACAGAAGCAGATTAAGCAATTAACATACATAGGGTTACAGCTTGTCCGTTTCAGGGTAAAAGGTTTTTAGTGAATTTCTATTTTTCCCTCACATTCCCCCCTTTCGATACTCAGACTGAATCTTCACCTGAGTAGTTATTGTTTTCATATTGTGATGTCTGTTGGTATGGATGGCGTAGTACCATCTGTAACTTTACTCTATTTGTCTAGATATTAGGGAGGTCAGATATTTGAGTATACACGGGGCTATGGTTAGTAAAAGTATTAGTCCTAGTAGGGGCCTGAGTAGGGGCATAATCCAGGGGGTCCAATCCTGGAATGGATTCCACCATGGGGATTGGCTATTTTTTTTTTATCTGGTTCTGGATCCTAGCCCGTAGTTGGCTTAAATTTTTTTGCACTATCCCAGAATGGTTGGCATAAAAACAACATTGTTTTTTCAGGTACAGGCAGGTTCCTCCCTGGCTTGCTGTTAACATGTCTAGGGCCCTCCGATTCTGGAGTATCACCTCCGCTAGGGAGTCTACTTGTTGTTGGAGGGTTGATAGTGACTTTTTTACCGAGTTGAGGTCAATATTTACTTGTGAGGCTAGTCGTTTAACCTGATGGGACATTACCCCTAGGGCAGCTCCCCTGGTGGCCAGCCCCCCCAGGAGACCTATAGTAGCCAATATTAGAACCAGGACCGGGACTCGCTTGGTCCGGTGTGGCTCAGGAGGGAAGAGGTAAGCAATATCCGTTCCTGGTGTGACAGTTATGTCTGGAATAAGGATTATAATTGTATATAGGCTATAACTTAATCTATTCAGCCTCTCGTATACCCCATCTACACATGAGAAATATGTACTGTTTGGAGGCCAATATGCCTGATTTTTTAATTGTGTTATGTCCAGGAAATCAGTGGTTATATTTGGCCTGTTGCCTTTTCCTAAGACACACAAGGCCTTTCCAAGGGTTTGGATAGGCCTCAGGACTGGCAAGGCTGGTTCCTGGATAGTATTGGCAAGTTTGATGGGGGTGGAATCATTGACCCCAATGGCAGTATATGTCCATGAGGTCACCAGGGCACACAGCCAGCAGTCAGCAGCTAGCTGCTGGTTAGTAAGATTGAGGATCTGGTACGTGGCATTTACCAAATTTTTCAGCCAGATCCGGGGAATTTCCCATCGATATCTATATCCTTGTGGGTGGGCGGTGTCCTTATCTAATACTTGGACAGAAGTCGGGGGTGTTGATGGCTTGTAATATTTTACTTGGGGCTTGTAGACCTTTATCATTTATGATTGTTCCAGGATCTCTGCCTCTATCATTTATCCTGATGCCAGCTATCCTGTCTGTCCACTTGTTGGGGTTATTGATCCTGTATGTAATGGGGTTGCAGGTTCCCAATCCACAGTTATTAGGGGCCCTCAGTTTTTTTAAAGGACTATCTGGGTTACCTGTATATCCATGGGTGCATACCCAGTTGCCACAGTAAAATTCAGCCGTGGCATGACACCACCAATAGGTTGGGTTAAAATCAGGTTTGAGGCGAAGACATTTGTGGTTGGTAGTATACTCTCTCTCCCAACTCAACCCCCCATAGTTAGTTTTGGAATTTGGATCCATGGCCCCACATATATTAAATTGGATGATAACTGAAGGGGACTGTCTATCCCACTGGGTGGAGTTAATGACTCTTTTATCTCCCCAACTGCACCTCATTTGAAATTCCCAGGGCCCTATGGTAATGTCCACCGCCCCACAGGTGGCCCAAATTGACATTATTAATATATAAGTAATAAACAGTGCAGTATGGTTACCACGCCCCAGTAGAGCAGGACCATTCCTGCTCTCTGGATTCATGTCCACTCTTTTGGTGTCACAGCCCCAAGTCCTATACCCAACGTCAGAGTCAATAACCCGACAAGTCCAAGTTTAAACTGTTTGATGTTAATGTCTGACTCGGGTTGACTCATTCATTTTTAGCAGTCTGGAGACTCTCTGTGTCCCGTGTCACTGCAGATCTCCGATGCAGGCGCAGCTTGAGCGGGTTGTCCTGGTCTGGCCGTGCTACCCATGAGTCCTGCTGGCTCTCCGGACTTGCCCTCTTTGCTCGGGTATGATGAATCCACGGGGTGATTTCTGCAACTTTGACAGCAGTGGGTGTGACTAATACTATAGTAAAGGGCCCTGTCCAGGAGGGTTCTAAGGGGATTTTCTTCTAATCTTTTACCCACACTAAGTCCCCTGGTTTGTGGGGGTGTACTGGGGCCCCCAGGACCAAGGGGGCCCGTTCTAATACTGTCTGGCTAATCTTCTGTAGCATCTTTGATAGGTGTGTAAGCTGAGCTTGTAAGTTTATTTCTCCTACCTGCCTAACATCCCCTTTGAGGCCTCTGGTAATGGGGGGGCGTCTCCCATATAAGATCTCAAAGGGAGAGTACCCTGTTGGCCCTGGTGTGCATCTGGCCTTAAGAAGTGCTAAGCTGAGCATGTCTATCCATGATAGATTTGTCTCCTGACATAGCTTGGCTAGGGTGTTTTTAAGAGTCCAGTTTATACATTCTACTTTCCCTGAACTTTGTGGCCTGTATGCAGCCTGAAGTTTTCATTTTATTTTAAGTGTCTTGGCTATAGTTTGAATTATTTCTGCTATGAAACTAGGTCCATTGTAACTTCCCAATGAGAGGTGTAGGCCATATTGAGGAATTATTTATTTTAGGAGAGCCTTTATTATATCCAGAGCCTTCTCTGTTCTGGTGGGGATAGCCTCTACCCACCCTGAGTAAGTGCAGATCATCATTAACAAATTCTTGTATCCCTGACAGGGCTTCACTTCTGTGAAAGCTATTTCAACACCTTTAAAGGGTGTGGCCCCTGAGTGCTGAACACTGGGTACAGGCTTCGGCCGTGTTGTGGCGTTATTTTGGGCACATGTGTCACATCGGGCGCACACTGTTGCAGCCAGAGTTGGGAGTTTGGCTATGTAATAGATCTTGGCAAGTAGGTGGGCGAGTGCAGTTTTCCCCATGTGGCCTAAGTTATGGTGTTTGGTAACGACCGAATAAGCTATGTTTCCTGGGATGAAGGTCCTGTTATCTTATAAATGCCACCACCCATCGTCACTCTTTCTAGCCTGCTCTTGTCTTGCCAACTGGTTCTCTTGAACTGTATAACATGGCCTGTCCAGCCACTCTGGGGCTAGGAGGATTTTGCTAGAGACTAACAGCTCATTCTTAGTCTCTTGTTCCTGGGTTGCTGCTTGTTTAGCTGCTTGGTCTGCCAGATGATTTCCTGTAGCTATTGCAGTTGTTGCTTTCTAGTGTCCTCGGCAATGAATGACTGCTATTTTTCTGGGTTCCCACACAGCTTTTAACAACTGAAGAATTATTTCCATTCTTTATCCCTTTACCCCCTGCAGTCAGCAGTCCTCTTTCCTTGTAAATGGCCCCGTGAACATGTATGGTGGCAAAAGTGTATTTGGAATCAGTGTAGATATTTACTTTCTTGTCCTTAGCTATTCTGAGGGCTTGGATTAAGGCCCAAAGTTTAGCTCTCTGTGCGGACCACCCGTGAGGCAAAGGCCCTGTGAGGATGACTTCACTGGCCGTGGTAACTGCATAACCTGCGAACCGTTTCCCATTCTGAACGTAACTGCTGCCATCCATGAACAGTTCCAGGTCCGGGGCCGTCAGAGTTATATCTGTCAGGTCTGGTCTACTAGCACAGACCTCTTCCATCACCTCTATACATTCATGATCTGGTGGCCCCAGCTCAACAGGTAGGAGGGTAGCAGGATTCAGGGTTAGCACAGTTTCTAGAGTAACCTGGGGGTTCTCATACAACAACCCCTGGTATTGAGCCAGCCTACTGTTAGAGAGCCACCGATGTCCCACTCTATTAAGGAGGTGGAGAACTGCATGTGGTTCGCGTATAGAGAGCTTTTGGCCGTATGTGAGTTTATCTGCCTCTTTGACCAGCAGGACTGTGGCTGCCAGTGCTTATAAGCAGGAGGCCATCCAGAGGCTACTGGGTTCAGCTGCTTAGACACATAGGCCACAGGTCTCTGCCAAGGTCCCACAGTCTGGGTTAGGACCCCCACTGCAACATGTTGTTTTTCATGCATAAAGAGATTAAAGTCTTTGGTCAGGTCTGGCAGTCCCAGTGCAGGGGCTTTTTGTAGCATGTCCTTTATGGCTTTGAATGCCTCTTCTCGTTGGTCTGTCCACTCTATTGACTGCCCCTCAGGTCCCTGCAAGCCTTCATACAAAGGTTTAGCTATCAGTGAGAATGCTGGGATCCAGATCCGGCAGAACCCTGCTGCTCCCAGGAATTCTCTGAGTTGTCTCTTACCCTCAGGTTGTGGTATTGTGCAGATAGCATGTTTCCGTTCATGGCCCAGTGCTCAGTGCCCTTGGGATATGTGGAAGCCCAAATATCTGACGCGTTGTTTGCAAATTTGGGCCTTCTTCCAGGACGCTTTGTACCCAGAATCTGTGAGCAGTTGGAGTAGGGCTCGAGTGCTTGAGAGACAGTCTCCCTGAGTGGGTGCTGCCAGGAGTAAGTCATTCACATACTGGAGGAGAGTGCAGTGGTCTTGTGAGTAAGTTGCAAGATCTGAGGCCAGCGCTTCTCTGAACAGCGTTGGTGAGTTCTTGAATCCTTGGGGTAATCACGTCCAGGTGAGTTGGATTTTCCTCCCAGTTTGGGGTTCTTTTCACTCAAAGGTGAAGAGGGGCTGACTTTGCAGGGCCAGTTTCAAACAGAAGAAGGCATCCTTTAAATCCAGACAGGTGAACCAGGCGGCGTCTGCGGGGAGGAGGCTTAGAAGAGTGTATGGGTTAGGCACTACTGGGTGGAGAGTTACTGCAACCTCATTGACAAGCCGCAAGTCCTGGACTGGGTGGTAACTCCCATCAGGTTTCTTGACCTGCAGTAGTGGGGTGTTCCAGGGGGACTGGCATTCTACCAATATGCCCTCCTTCCGGAGCCTATCCAGGTGTTTCTGGATTCCTTCCCGGGCCTCCTTCAGGATCAGATACTGTTGCTTTCTGACGAGTTGGGTCCCCGGCTTTACGTCTATTATTAGGGGCGTGTTGGTGCGCCAGATCTGGGGGGTTGTCTTCCGCTCACACTGTCGGAAAGTCCTGGCAGAGGTCAGGCAGATCTTGATTTTCTTCTGCCTCCGCAAACAGCCGCCACTCAGCCTCCCGCGGGATGGTGACTGCTAGTATGAGCGGCCTCGTGGGTTTCAGTGTGAGACTTGCTGACCCTTCCTTGTGGAAGGTGATCTGGTCCCCCACTTTATGCAGGAGGTCTCGCCCGAGCAGGGGAATGGGGCAGTCTGGGATGTGCAGGAACTCATGTCGCACCTGGTGGCTTCCCATCTGGCAGGTCCGTGCTTGGCAAAAGCGGCGTGCTTGTTGGTCCCCAGTCGCCTCTATGATGGTGGTCTCCTGGTGAGTCAAGGGGGCTACTGGTGTTGTGACCACTGAATGCTCGGCTCCCATGTCTATCATAAAAGTCACTGGTTGGCTCCCTACTTCCATGATGACCCTAGGTTCCCGGGGGCCAAGGTCGAAGGAACCTGATTGGGCCTACTCGGTACCAGCCCCAGCTAGGCCTATAAGGTCCTGAGTTTCAGGCTGTATCTGGTATCTCTGGGGTAGATTTCTTTTCTCATTGTCCGACTTTCGATTTGGGCATTTATTTTTCCAATGCCCTGTCCCCTTACAGTATGCGCATTGGTCTGGTCACAAGAGCCTTCGCCCCTGTTGGCCTCCGTTGGGGTGATTTTTGGGCCACGGGAGTGGAGCAGGGTTCCCCAGTGCTGTCGCCAGGAGTGCTGCCTTCTGCTTTATCTTCTGTTCTCCTTCCCACTGAGCAACCCGGTCCCGGTTTCTATATACCTTCTGTGCCACTTCCATCAATTGGGAGATGTTCATGCTCACAAAGCCTTCGAGCTTCTCCAATTTCCACTGTATATTGGGATAGGCTTGCCCTAAAAAGGCTGCATTCACCATGCGTTGGGTCTCTGGAGCTTCAGGGTCAAAGGGTGTGTAGATCCGATATGCTTCGCAGAGGCGCTCGTAGAAGTCGCTTGGCGCCTCGTCAGTCCTCTGAACAGTCTGGGCAACTTTGTTCATGTTGGTGGGCTTTTTGGCACCCTCTCGGACGCCGCTCAGGAGGGCCTCTTGGTACCGGATCGATGAGTCGTGACCTCCAGTAGTGTTGGAAGTCCCAGGCTGGTGTGCTGTCGGGAACGGCTCACTGGGCCCATTGTTTAACATCCAGGATCCCTCCGGGAGCATGTTCTTGGGCCCTGTGGTGGGCTCCCGAGAGGATCCTGCGCCGCTCCTCTGTATTGAAGAGTGTCAGCAGGAGGTGGCGGAAGTCCTCCCAAGTTGGCTGGTGGGTCTGAAAAATACTCTCGAGGAGGTCGATCATGGCTTGAGCTTTCTCAGAGTAAAGAGGGGTGTGTTGCTTCCAATTCAAGAGGTCTGTAGTTGAGAAGGGTTGATAATACAGGACTGGCTGCCCGGGATGAATGGTGCCATCTTCTGCAGCACAGGGCTGGCCTCGGACCTCACGGATGGGCATCAGTAGGGCCGGTTCCTGAGTCTGTGCCGAGCGGAGACGGCGAGCCACGGGGGTCCCTGGGCCAGGTTCCAGGGATTGCTGGGGTGGCAAGGCAGATGAGGGTGGTGTGTTGGGAACCGGTGGATCAGAACTCGGGATGGCTGGAGTATAGGCTGGCGGCAGTGGCAGTTCTTCCTCCTGTGGCTCTTGGTGGATACTGGCTGGTGACTCCTTGGGTCCCGGTTTCATGGGCTTGCAGGCCAGAAGAATCCTACTCTTTCCCTTTCCTGAACAGAACTGGACCCATGGGGGCAAGGTCTGGGCTACTCTCAAGCCAAGAATCAATGTAGGGGAACTGGTCTGGATGGCCTGGGGTCCCTGTGATAACATTCCAGACTGCTCTGACAAGTTGGACATCTAAGGTGTCTGTGTCTGGCCAACCTACTTCAAAAGATGGCCACTCTACCTCACATAAGGTGCGCAGGCGACTCGGAGTCATCCGCACCCCATAGTCACCTGAGAAACCCTTTTTAAAATTCTTTAGCATACATCCTAACACTGTTGGTTTGAACTTAGACCCTCCCATTGTGTGAGATTGTACGGTGCCGCACAAGGGATGGGGTAAACTTTCAGAAGTCTGTCTGGCCACTCCCCTCGCGGGGACTTAGGACACGTCTTGGCTAAGGTGCGCCCGTATAAGTCCCAGACCAGGTCACCCCCCTTTTGGGAAAGTGAGTCACCGTTATGCTGTATGTCATTGTCATGGAACCGCAGATTATGATTCAGTCAGATCCCATAGCCGGAGCTGTGGAACCATTAACAGTCACTCACCAACACACACACACACACACACACACACACACACACAGAGCCAGAGAGGTTAAACATTCCCACCCGGGGAAACCTCTGCCTGTAGGAGGTGAGGTGAGGAAGTCTTCTCTTCCGTCTGTTGGGACAGGCCTGACTGGGATGTGTCCCGGGACCTTACCATGTCTGAGGTCTTCAGACGATTCTTCGCTATCCGTCTCTCCTCACTGTGTCCGGCCGGGTTCCGGGTCAGCGGCCGGCAGAGCCCCGCCGAGCACCGAAGATGACTGATTCGAACTTGGACCTGGTGCGCCTGACTTCCGCGGTCAGGAGGGTCGGTCGGCCAGTGCCCTGTCCCACACCGGTGCCAACAAAGGGCCAACACAGTCGGGTTTCCCGGTCAGGGAACCAAAAATGTAATGGCAAAAACCGGACTCACGTTGCCGAGAGAAACACCGAGAGGTACACAAGGATGCAGAGAGATCAGGTTTATTAAAGCCGGTGGGCTCAGAGGGGATCTTCTGCCAAATTCTAAGCACCCCTGGTCAGGGGGACTTGTCTTTTATACTTCAAGAGCAAGAAGGTGGTACAGAGCGGCTTGTACCAGGAAGTGTACACATACAGAAGTTACTGTAACTTACAAGGTAGCTGCTGCAAGGGGGAGCTGTTTACGGGAGCATGAGCTGCAGGCGTTAGTCAGTTTCACAAGGCGAGAAGCAGTCTTACAGAAGCAGATTAAGCAATTAACATACATAGGGCTATAGCTTGTCTGTTTCAGGGTAAAGGTTTTTACTGAATTTCTATTTTTCCCTCACAATATGACCAGGTCAATTAGAGAAAGAGAGTGTGTGTAAATAGATAAGAAAAGTAAACCCCAGGACCCAGCTCTGGGGAATTCCAACATTTAGAGGTCAAACAGAAGACGACAGGCCAGCAAAGACTGAGCAAGAGTTTCCAGTTAAATAAGAGAAACAGACAACATGGTATCTCAGAAACAGAGACAATGTGGCCAACTGAGTCCACTGTTGTTGAGAGATCATAGGTGGTAAAGACAGAGAAATGGCCATAGGTATTGGCATCATGGATGTCTTTGTTAACACTGACAATGACATGGTGGTGAAGGATGGCAGACTGTGCCACCCCAAATATGCCACTTTGACAAAAGGATTATTTTGAACTAGATGCACTTGAAAAACAACAGATACAAGAGGTACACTCTGCCCTCCCTGTACCAGGAGAAAAGAAACATTCTTATCACCAGAGACTGGTAGTTGAAGCTGAGAAAAATCAGTACAAACAGCCCTTGTTAAAATCACACTTACCTTCCTTTAGCTTCCTCATATATTTTTGTTACTTTCCCACAGTTACCACTCTGTTCAACTAACTCTATAAGCATTTAGGTTTCCCTACTTATTTACGTATTCATTTTCTGTAGGAGTGTGATGTGTCAACTTGACTGGATTAAGGAATGCCCAGCTAGCCAATGAAACATTTTTTCTGGGTGTTTCTGTGAGGGTGTTTACAGAAGAGATGAGCATTTGAATCAGCAGACTGAGTGAAGAGATGCCCTCACCAATGTGAGCAGGCATCAACCAATCTGCTGAGGGCCTGAATATAACAAAAAGATGGAGGAAAGGTGAATTCTCTCTCTCTTGAACTTGAACATCCATTTTTTCCTGCTTTTGGATATTGGAGCTCCTGATTCTCAGGCCTTTGGACCCTGAGACTTGCATTGTCAGCTCCCCTTGTTCTGAGGTCTTTGAATGTGGACTGAATTACACCACAGACTTTCTTGGCTCTCTGGCTTGCCAGTGGCATATTGTGGGACTTCTCGGCCTCCAGAATCATGTCAGCCAATTCCCATAATAAATCTCCTCTTATGTATTTTTAGATATCCTACTGGTTCACTTTCTCTGGAGAACCCTAATGAACATGTAAAGATCTGTTTGCTTTTCTGCTGGTAATCTATCTTATACCAGTTTAATTCTTAGGCCCAGCCAGAGATACTAATAGGGAGAGGTAAAGTTTTGCATCCTCTAAAGTGGTGACTGAGGCCCAGTTGATCTGGGTTCAGGAAAGACCAGGACATAAGAAAATATGAGTAGCTATTATAGGTGACTCTTTCAGAATGTTTTGTTATCAAGTTGAGCAGAGGTAGAGATTAGTCACTAGGGGGGATTGTGGAGTCAAGGGAAGTTTTTCCTCTTTTTTTCTCTCTCTCCCTTCTCTTTCTTTCTTTCCTTTCCTTTTTGCTTTGAAGCTGTTTGAATGTTCATAGGCCATAGGTAATAATCCAAGGGAGAGGGAGAAATGGATTATAGGAGATAGAAAGAATAATTGCAGAAGTGAAGTCCTTGGGAAAGAAAGAGGAGAGGAGAGCCAGGGCCCAAGCAGGGTCATGTCACACACTTTACAAGGGGCAAGGCAAAAATTACCGGCTCAGATACAGGTAGTTTGGGCTGTCTAGTGACGGCAGATTGAGGGAGCTACCATGTGATTTTTTATATTTTTGCAGTTAGGTGTGAGGAAAGGTCATCAGCTGGCAGTGACAGGGGAGGATGCAGTGAGTGGGATTGGAGGAGAACGAGGAGTTATAAAGTGTGAAATAGTATTTCAGAAGTAGGGAAGTAAATATACCAGGAAAGATGGTCAAATTGTTGTGCAGTATGGAGAACCCATTTGAAATTTCTGGTTGTGGAATTAAAGTGAAAATAGTCGGTGTTCAGCTGCTTTGCTAGGCATGAAGTAGTTGGATTGTTTGGGTTTCATTAGGTACGGTTTTTTTTTTTTTTTTTTTTTTTTTTTTAGAGACCGGGTCTCTAGGCTGGAGTGCAGTGGTATGAATCATACTCACTGTAACCTTGAATTCCTGGACTCAAGCAATCCTCCTGCCTCAGCCTCCTGAGTAGCTGGGACTACAGGCATGTGGTACCACACCGGGCTGATTTTTAAATTTTTTGTAAATGCAAGGGTCTCACTATGTTGCCCAGGCTGGTCTTGAACTCCTGGCCTCAAGCAATCCTCCTGCTTTGGCCTCCCAATGTTCTGGGATTATAGGTGTGAGCCACTGTGCCTGACCAGGTATGGTATTTTGATAGGCAGGTAGGACACAAGGAGAGAAAATCCAGGGAGTTAAAGGTAAGGAAGTGATTATCATGACATGGAATCCAAGTTGTTTAAGAAGGAACATGACGCCATGAGAGGAAGATGTGTGGTGAATATTGATTAAGGATCAGTGGGTTGGAGGTTTTAGTGAGGTTGAAGTGATGCTGAAATAAGAGTATTGGAGCAGGTAAGCTATAGGTATGGGAGGTAGTTGTCAGAAAGTGGAATGCTTGGAATCATTATATTGAGGTGATGCAGATGTTTGTGATGACAACCTCAAGGGTATGACCAGGAAAGAATGACTAAGGTGACATGGAAGAAAATTTCAAAGACAATGCACCAGTTGGTTATTCAGCCATTGTTTCTTAGCTCCAGACTCACCTTCTATACTGTACCTTGTGATGCTAAAGCTGGGGCTTTGCTAATCATTTTTGCTTTGCCAGATGGCTCCCTGCTATGCTCTGCAGTGGGGAGTCTAGAGTGAGACTGGGGGGCTGGAGGAGGAAGAAGGGGCTTGCTCCTTCCTTTCTGTTTCCCGTTTCCATCAATATAGAAGAAACAGGAAAGGCCAGGTGTGGTGGCTCATGCCTGTAATCTCGCCACTTTGGGAGGCCAAGGCAAGTGGATCACTTGAGGCCAAGAGTTCGAGACCAGCTTTGGCGACATAGCAAGATCCTGTCCCTACAAAAAATTTAAAAATTAGCCAGATGTGGTGGTGTGACTCTCTAGTCCCAGTTACTGAGGAGGCTGAAGTAGGAGGATCGCTTGAGCCCAGGAGTCAGAGGTTACAGTAAGCTGTGTTTGTGCCACTGCGCTCCAGTCTGGGCAACAGAGCAAAACCTCATCTCAAAAAAAAAAAAAAAAAAAAAAATCCCTCAGCTATGTTTCTTCACACAGGCAGCCGCAGTTCCTTTCCATAGTAGCAGCAGAATCCAGTTTGAGTTTTTTCAACACTTGGGGAACCTACTTTATTGAGCCCATCTCAGAGACACCCACACCAGCTGAGCAGCACGGCTCTTTAGACATCTGTGTTTCAGCTCTTGGGCCCCTCCTCTTCATGACTATGGACCATCCCAGGCTCTTCCCTTCCTCCTACCCCAGCTCCAGGGATGCTGGCTGCTTCCTGCAGTTGCCATCTCCGTGACACTGTAGTGTTCTCTTTTCACTCTTTCCATTACCTGGGTTTTTTATACGTCATGAACAATTCTTCGTAATAAATTCTCTCTGTTCAAATAACTGGTATGGTTCTGTTTCCTGAATGGACTCTAAAGATGTCAAGAAACGGAACCCTTGCATGCTGAAGCCAGTAAGAATGATGACAAAAATAAGGGTGAAGAGCAAGACAAGTATCGAGAGAAGAAGTCATCATGAATGTGAGGGACTGAGCACTACACGAAGGGGGACACTAGATGCGAAAGTCTGGCAGATTCTGTGTACTTAAATATTTAATTTGAGATTTTCCAGTCCATGATTTAGGCTCAAAAGTGACTGCACTTGAAATCCACCAAGTGCTTTTCATAGCTACTCTCTAATGACACATTTCCCTTCCACCTGGTAAGAATTATGTTTACCTCAAGTCTCCAAATCAGTGTTTCTCTTAGTCTGAGGACCATTTACATCCCAATCCACTACAGTGCTTGTTAAATGTGCAGATTCCAGGACTACACAGCAGGTAAGAAGACCCAAAACTGAGGGGTTTCCCAAATAGCATGATTTTAGTGTTAAAACCAGGACAGTCCTGGGCAAATTGGGATGGTTGGTCACCCTAATGCCACACCCACTGACTCCAAATCTTAAAGGGTAGGGCAGATATCTGTATTTTAAACCAGCACCTCAGGTGATTTTTAAGCATAATAACATTTGAGAACCGTTAATCTAGGTGTCCCTGGACTTTACAGTCTGTGTGGCTCTCTTTCAGGATTCATGCTACCTCCAAGTTGGGAGGCATTCCCTAGTCAGGGTGGAGTGTCCCACTTGCTTGTCATGGGAACATTTCAGAAATCCTAGAAATCTTTTCTACGGCTAATAATGAGATCCCGAGGATAAAGAGTGAATCATACTCCTTTCTGCTCTCTTCCCTTGGTCCTTGGGACAAGGTGACCACCAATGCTGTTTCATGGTAGTGTAAGGAAGCAAACTCCACCCTCATCCTCTCAGGGTCCCAGCTGGGCCTGAAGATGAAATTGACATAAGATAGATTAACAGGACAGAAGCATACACATGCATGTTACACAAGTTTTACATGGCAGGGAGCCCTCATAAGGAAATGAAGACCCAAAGAAGCAGATGGAGTCAGTCACTTATATACTGAATTTGACAAAGAATAGTAAGTTGTGAAATGTGATAAGGTGAAGGGGGTTGTGCTATGGCAGTTAATTAGGTGGAGAAGGGACTAGGAAGATAAAGGTTAGTTTAACAAGGTTTGTTTGTTCAGATTTCCCTCCGCTTCAATTTCCCATACTTGATAAGAATGTTGCTTTCCTTCTAGTGAAGGAAGGGCATCTTTCACGTGGGAATTTCATCTCCTGTTTTTAAGAAACAGCATAAAGTTCAGAGTGATCTTCTTGTACTTGCTGGGTTTTTTTTAAGTGCTTTTAACTTAAAATTGTGAATATGCCAGAGCAGCATATTTTGGAGTGGCATATTCTTAACTCCCTCAGTAGTGTGGGTTGGCTGAGTATACTGGAGGCCTTTGTCCCTCGGAGAATGTGACTGGCACATATCCAATGTATTAGGCAGCTTGGGCTGCCTTAATAAAATACCATAGACCAGGTGGTTTAAACAACAGAAATTTATTCTCTCACAGTTCAGGAGGTTGAAGTCCAAGATCAAGGAACTGGCCAATTTGGTGTCTGATGAGGGCTCTCTTCCTGGCTTGTACATGGCCACCTTCTCACTGTGTTCTCATGTGGTGAAGAGAGAGAGATGTCTTCCTCTTCTCATAAGGCCATAGTCCTATCAGATTCGGGTGCCACTCTTATGACCACATTTAATCTTAATTGTCTCCTAAAAGTCCTGTCTCCAGATATAGTCACACTGAGAGTTAGGGCTTCAACATATGATTTTTGGGGGGATGGGGTGGAGAATACAATTTAGTTCACAGTATCCAACACAAAGATGAACCAGTGACCAGCTGCCCCACATGATGCTGCCACAAGGAAAAAAATATAAAGTGCTTGCTCATTAAACCCTATGAGAAATGCTACATTTTTTTTTTTTTTGAGACAGAGTCTCACTCTGTTGCCTAGACTAGAGCACAGTGGCACAATCCTAGTTCACTGTAGCCTCAAACTGCTGGGCTCAAGCAATCCTCCTGCCTTAGCCTCTTCCTTTTTTAAACAACATCTGGTGACCACTATCTGACATTTTGAATAATGTGCCTATGCCAGATGGTGTAGTCTCAAGAACAGGGAGAGAAGGCTTAAGAGACAGAAAAGGCTGGAGAGGCATTTGCTATTTACCAGAACCTAAATCTAAAGTAAGAAGCATTTAGAAAATTCAAACATTTTAAATGTCACTTTTATTCAACATTGTACTGGGAATTTTAGCCACTGAAATAGGGCAAGAAAAAGAAATAAAAGGCATACAGTTTGGAAAGGAGAAAATGAAACTGCCTCTATTTAAGACATTATTACCTACTTAGAAAATACAAAGGACTCTCCAAGAAAACTCTTAGGACTAATAAGTAAGTTCAGTCAGGTCACAGCATAAAATCAATTGCATTTCCTGTATAGTAACAATGAATATGTAGAAACTGAAATTAAAAACTATTTACAATATTATTGTAAAAATACCATTTACAATTGCTCTAAAGAAAATAAATACTCAGGTGTATACTTTAAAAACACATACAGGACCTGTGTACTGTAAATTAAAAAATGCTGATGAAAAAAATTAGAGAAGAGGTCTTAGTCCATTTGTGTTGCTATAAAGGAATTCCTGAGGCTGGGTAATTTACAACAAAAAGAGGTTGATTTGTCTCAGGATTCTGCTGGCAGAAAGACTGGTGTCTGTTGAGAACCTCAGGCTACTTCCACTCATGGTGGAAGGCTAAGGGGAGCTGGCCTGTGCAGAGATCATATAGCAAGAGAGGAAGCAAGAGAGAGCAGGGGAGGTGCCAGCTCTTTTTAACAACCAGCTCTTGTGGGAACTAATAGAGCAAGAACTCACTCATTACCATGAGGATGGCACCAAGCCATTCATGAGGGATCTACCTCCATGACCCAAACACTTCCCATTATGCCTCACCTCCAATATCAGGGATCAAATTTCAACATGAGGTTTTGAGGGGTTGAATATCCAAACCATGGCAAAAGATGTAAATAAATGAACAGATACAACTTATTTATGGATTGGAAGAATTAACATAGTAAAGATATCAATACTCTGCCAATTGATCTACAGACATTATACAATTACTATCAAAATTCCAGTAAGGTTTTATGTAGACAAAAGCAAGCATATTCTAAAATGTATATGGAAAGCCACAGGCCTTAGAATAACTAAAACAATCTTGAAAAAGGTGAATTAAATGGGAGGACCCTGATTCTAAGACCTATGCTATATAGCTGTGGTAATGAAGATAATGTTATATTGGCGGAGAAACAGACACATAGATCAATGGACCAGAATAGAGAAACCAGAAATAGACCCACATAAATATGCTTAACTGATTTTTGATGAAGGTACAAAACCAATTCAATGGAGGAGGGATGGTCTTTTCAACAAATGGTGTTTACACAATTGAATATAAGCCAAAAAAAAAAAAGCCTCAACCTAAACCTCACACCTTATAAAGATTAACAAAAATTAAACCTAAAATGTAAAACTGTACAACTTTTAGGGAAAAAAAAAACCAGAAGAAAATCTTTAGGATCTAGGGCTAGGCAAAGAGTTCATAGACTTGAAACCAAAAGCAGGATCCATAAAAGGAAAATTGATAAATTGAATATCATCAATTTTAAAACTTTTGCTCTGTGAAATCACAGGTGAAGAACATGAAAAGACAAGCAAAAGATTAGTAGAAAATATTTGCAAACTACATGTCTGACAAAGGACTAGGATGTACAGCATATAAAGAATTCTCAACACTCAACAGTAAAAAAATAAATAACCAATCCAACTAGGAAATGAGCAAAAGACATTGAATAGTCAATTAATTGATGAAGATATACAGTTGGCTAATAAGCAAATGTAAAGATCTTCAACATCATTAGCCATCAGGGAAATGCAAATTAAAACCACAATAAGATATCACTTCTCAGAATGGTTAAAATAAAAAGTAGTGACAACACTAAATGCAGGAGAGGATGCACGTGGAGGAGGATACTGGGATCATTTACATATGCTAGTGGGAATGTAGAATGGTCCTCCCACTGTGGAAAACAGCTCAGCAGTTTCATATGAATCTAAATTTACAACTACCATATGACTCAGCAACTGTACTCTTGGGTATTCATCCCACAAAAATGAAAATTACATTCTCACAAATGCTCATAGCAGCCTTATCTGTTATACTGTAAAACTAGAATCAGCCCAGATGTTATTCCCCAAGTGAATGGTTAAAAACCAGTGGTACATAGTACCATGGAATACTACATAACAATAAAAAGGAACCAACTATTGATACACACAACTACTTGGGTGAATCTCCAGAGAATTATGCTGAATTTTTAAAAAGTCAATTACAAAAGGTTATATGCTGTATTGATGTTGGAAAGTGAACCCCAAAACTGGGGTCCAGTCTGAAGGCCAAAAGGGTTCTTGGCTTCCTGCAGGAAGGAATTCAAGCACCAGCCTTAAGTTGGAAATGAAAGCAACATTTATTAAACAAACAGCAAGCCAGCTACCCCATAGAGAAAGTAGCAGCTATCTCTCAGAAAAATAGAGAGTAGTCCTTGTACATTGCTGGCGAACTGTATGGCTATTTAATCTTGATTATGTGCTAAATGAGGGGTGGATTATTCATGAGTTTTCTGGGGAAAAGGTGGAGATTTCCAGGAAAGGGGGAAGGGTTCTCCTCTTTTCATACCATATAAGGTAACTTCCCAGTATTGCCACGGTTACTGTAAACTGTCACGGGGCCAGTGGGAGTGTTTTTAGCATGCTAATGAATTATAATTAGCATATAATGAGCTGCAAGGTCAGGCAGCAGTAGTGTTCTCCTCCATCTTTGTCTCAGTCGGTTTCAGCTGGTTCTTCTGGTTCTTCCACATCCTGTTGTTTGTTTTGGGAACTATGTAACTTTTTTCTTGGGAAACTTAGTCCTGGCGAATCCCTATCTCAGTATGATTCCATTTATTAATATTTTTGAAATGACAAAATTTTAGAAATAGAGAATAAATTAGCGTTACCAGGGGTGAAGGAAGCAGGAGGGTAGGTGGAGGGAGGTGGGTGTGGCTATAAAAGGCAACAAGAGGGAACCTTGTGATGTTGGAACTGTTCAGACTGTGGTGGCTCATGCACAAACCTACATAGGTGATAAAATCATTTAGAACAAGATATACATGCACCCATGCAGACAAGTAAAACTAGGGAAATCTGAACGAGAGGGGCGGATTGTGTCAATGTCAACATCCTAGGTAGAACGGTGTGTTGTGTTTTCCCAAAATGTTACCATTGGGGGAAACTGGGCAAAGCGTACACAGGATCTCTCTGTATTATTTCTTACAAGTGTGTGTGACTCTACAATTATCTCAATCAGTATTTTAATTAAAAATGACACTTTTAGAGGTGTATTCCAATCTTTATTTTTGTCCCCAAAGAGGATAAAAGAAGAAACAATTGACTTATAGATTGGCTTTTGCCACAAGAGCACATGTTCTGTTGTTTATTTGTAGCTATAACTCGGGGGTTTCTAAAGCTCAGAGATCTACAGTGACTATCAGATGTCAGTGGAAATATGAAACAAGGTTGCACGACAGCCCTGTTGCTGGGGGGAACAGGAGAGGTACAGGAGAAGCTGTTAGCACAAATGTTTCTACTCACCTCCAAGGTTTCAGTTAAAAGATTTCATGAGGATTAAAGAAATCAAAACACTTTCAAGCAATTATAGTTTTGCCCAGCAGTTAATAAATTTCAGAAACTGCTGGTTTTAGCCTATGACTTTTGCCTAACCTAGTTAAATACGTTTAGTTTGCTTTTTTTTTTTTTTTTAAGGGAGAAGGGGTAGAAAGCAAAAGATAAATTTGTGATGTCAATCAGATAGTTTGCTTGCATTGCCTTTTCTTTCAGTTTTCAACCTTGTGGCTCAAGTCCCTTTTTGGTTGTAACTTACACACTGCTTTACAGTCTCTCAGAACATGGTTTTTAGGCTATGCATATCATCCCAGGCACTAATAAGTTAGAGAACACAAGCAGTTTATGAAAAAATAGAACTCCATATATTATTATCATTTTGATTTGTTTGATTGTTTTGCTTTTCTTACTACTTTGGGGACGCTTGTTTCAAGTTTTAAGTTTGATAGATTTATGTCTGGACCTTCACCTGTTCCAACTTTCTTAAGGAAATGCAAAACTTACCCTTCCTTACATAAAAAATCCTCTAAGCCTTTCCTGATCCCTGTGGAGAACTGCAAGCTCTGGTATATAAAATGCTTGACAGTTTCAGAATGTTCAGGAAGAAAGTGGACAGGAGAGAGGGAGTGGGAGCAACTGCGGGAAAGAGACAGGAGAGCTGGTATGTTGCCTTTCTTAACAAACAAAAAGACTTGCAATGTAACATCGTTACACTTAAGTTTACTTGGTCAGCATCTGATTGAAACAGTCCACCTCCTGTTTATAAGAGCAGAGAGGCAAGGCTGTGCTTGCAAAATGACATTGTGTAACAAGCTGTATTTAACATGCTTTCAGAGTAGCTGACTTCATATTTCATATACAGATATGATTTGCTTTGAAAGTAACAGAAATGCCAAGTCCTATTGTACTGAGCCCAACTTGGAATTTATGGTTATCGGTTTCATTACATAGTCTTAAGATTAGGCCTTGAGTTTTATACTGTCAGAAAACTGGTGCTGGGCTACACTTGGCAAGGTCAGGAGCCTGTTTGGACTCAAAAGCTATAAAAGAATCCAGACATGACATGTAGGTCAGAGCTGAAAGCTGTTAAAGACATGATGATCAGATTATCAGATTCGAACAGCCATCTGGGACAAATTTCACCACATTGAAGTCTAGACCACGTGTAGATTTTAGAAAAGAGAACTAGGGGTATGTGTGGTGGAGTTGGGGGAAGTCTCTTGAAAAGAATTCGGGAACATCTGCTAAAAGTGGCCTATAAACAGAGAAATAGTTACTTTCAGAAAAAATAGGGAGAACATGTCAGAATCCTAGGCATAGTAAATAAATAGATTGGGATGGTAGTACATAAAGCAGCGGTCCCCAATCTTTTTGGCACTAGGGACCATTTTCATGGAAGACAATTTTTCCACGGACTGGGGAGGAGGGGATGGCTTGGGATGATTCGAGCATATTACATTTATTGTGCACTTTATATCCATTATTATTACATTGTAATATATAATGAAATAATTATATAACTCACCATAGGTTGGGGACCCCTGACTTAAAGAACCTAGTTCTCCCTATTTTGGTTTTTTTGCTTATGAACTTGATTTTTTAATTTAATGTTTTTTTGAGATTTATTCCTGTTGATTGATAAATGTGAGTAAATTTATTCATTTTAACTGCTATGCAATATTCTGATATATGAATTAAACAGTTTACATGTACATGCCCTTCCTGGTAGACAAATTAGGTTGTCATTAGCTTTTCTTTTTTTTCTGTTTTATTTTTAGTTGACACACAATAATTGTACATATTTATGTGTTACAGAGTAATATTTCAATCCATGCATACAATGTGTAATGATCAAATCAAGGTACTTAGGATATCCATCATCTCAAACATTTATTTTTTTTGTGTTGGGAACATACAAAATTCTCTCTTCTAGCTTTTTGAACATATACAGTAAATTATTGCTAACTGTATTCATGCTACAGTGCTATGGAACACTAGAATTTATTCCTCCTATCTAGCTGTAATTTTGTATCCATTCATAGTTCCCATATTTTAAATTAAAGTTTGGATATCTTCTCTTTCTCAAGCTACCTGATTAAGGGCAAAATGGTGAGAGGGTACATAGCTTAATAGTGTAACCTCATCAGAACTATCTGGTTCAACTTTTTTTTTTTTTTTTTGAGACAGGGTCTGGCTGTGTCGCCCAGGCCACCACACTCAGCTAATTTTAAAAATATTTTGTAGAGACATGGTCTCACTCTTGCTCAGGCTGTTCTCAGACTCCTGACCTCAAGTGATCCTCCCACCTCAGCCTCCCAAAGCGCTGGGATTACAGGTGTGAGCCACTGAGCCTGGCCTGGTTTAACTTTTGCGTAACAAAATTGTGAATTGTTTTTCAGTTGCCACTGACCCCCAGGTTGATAGCCTAAGCATGCCCAGATGGACCAAGCGTGCGACCATGAGCAGAACCTAAGTGCTCAGACCAAGAAGCAGAGACTGAATTAAGAAGCAGGCACCTCATGGCAGGATCCAGTCAGATCTTACCTTCTGGCACTACCTCACCGCAAGATCCAATCAGATCACGCTTATGCTTACAAAACCTGATCCAGACCTCAGCTCCCAGAGACAGATTTGAGTCTGACTCTTGTCTCCTTGCTTGACTGTTTGGCATTAACCTTTCTTGCTGCAAAAACCCGGTGCTTTGGTGTTTGGCTTTCCGTTGAGTGTAGGCAAATGGACTTAGTTTGGTTTGGTGGCAATAGTAGCAGATCTGAGTTCTAACTTGGCTCTGCTGGGTCACCTTGAGCAAGTTTCTTAAATCCTCAAAGCCTCAATTTTCTCATCTGAGAAATGAGATTAGTATTACATACAACACATGTTTGTGGTAATGACTGAGTGAAAAAATGTGTAAACAGATCTGGAACATGGTTAGTATTCAATAAATGGAAGTATTACTACTATTAATATTACTTTACAAGTGTTCAACACTCTAGCCTTCTCAAAATACAATCATATCTGATACTACATGTTAATCTTTGTAAGAATACTGTTGGAGGTGTGGGAGGATTAGGGGAGATGTTAGCCAAAGGATGCAAAACTTCGATTTGACAGGACGAAAAAGTTCAAGAGATCGCTCGTACATCACGGTGACTTCAGTTAATAAAAATATATTGTATATTTGAAAATTGCTAAAAGGGCCAATTTTAAGTATTCCTATCACAAAAAAATGATAAATATGTGAGGTAATGCATATGTTAAATAGCTTGATTTAGCCATTCTGCAATATATACATATGTTAAAACATCATGTTGTACACCATAAACATATATGATTTTAACTTGTTAAATAAAATAAATAAGAACCTTCACACATACAAAAAGAAGAATACTGTTGAGTATTAGGCAGGTATATAGTATCCCCATTTTACAGATGAGAAAAATGAAGCTGAATGATTAATCCCAAGGTCACCCAGTTGATAAGCAGTACACTGTGGATTACAAATACACAGGTTCTCAAATTTGAGCAAGGATCCGAATCACCTGGTTGATGATTAAAACCCAGATTGACGGGCCCCACCCCCAAAGTTTCTGATTCAGTAGGTCTGGAGGGGGCCCTAGAATTTGAATTTCTTATCAGAGCTCAAGTTATACAGATGCTGCTGGTCTTAGGACCATTCTTTGCAAACCACTGAGCTAGACTAGGGCAATGGTTCTCAAACGTGCCTGCTCAGTGGAATCACCTGGAAGCTTAAAGGAATAAATGAACCCATAACTGCTTCAAGTCCATAGATTTTATGCTATCACAAATGCTATTCAGCCTTATCACTGGCATAAAACTACTTGATTATCCTAAGTAAAAAAGGATAAATCCATAACAACTTTGGAAATTTTACAAAGTCTGGAAAGTTGTGGGCTTTTTTTTTCTCAAAAATATAGTATTATGACATTTCTAATCCCAAATTTTCCATTTTATAACCCCAAATTTTCTATTATTGCCTGCCAAATACTGAATTAGGATTAGCAAATAATTAAGATTACTGACCATAGCTGAAGCAATCAATAAAGTTTTCTTAATATTGTAATGAATATTGATGCTTTGAAATTCTTTCCTGAAATACTAGGTAGTTGGTTATTTTAGCTTTGACAAAATAGAAATTAAAAACTCTGCTTTAAAAATATTCTGCATTTATCTGTTGAATTAATGAAATATTTTATTACTTTTTGTCACTTAAGAAGTAATTTGAAAATTATTTGCATAGATACACTTATTCTGAACTCTTTATATTGACATTTTGTAGATTTTTTTTTTAAGAGACAGGGTCTTGCTCTGTCAGCTAGGCTGGCATGCAATGGCCTGCTCATAGCTCACTGTAACCTTGAACTCTGGGCTCAATCAGTTCTTCCACCTCAGCCTCCTGAGTAGCTAGGACTATAGACAGTGAGACCCTGTCTCTACAAAAAAACTAAAAAAATTAGCCAGGTGTGGAGACAGAGTCTAGCTCACTATGTTGCCCAGGCTGGTCTCAAACTCCCGGCCTATAAGATCCTCTTGCCTTGGCCTCCTAAAGTCCTGGGATTACAGGCATGAGCCATCGACCACATCCACAGATTACTTTTAAAAATGCTACCTATATAATTCATTATGAAAAAAAAAGTAGTTCTTTAAAAACTAGGTACCACAGTACTTTTGTTTGTACCACTAATTAGATATGGATTATCATTTTCTTTTATAATACCTAAGCTCTCAGAAAGATAAGAATTATTGAATATTATATTTTCATTTTCATCCATTTATTGTCAGTGTCTTGTTGAAATCATATTTTATGTTCACAGACTAAATAATAAATAGTGTACTACCTATTGCAAAAGCCTATGCAATATGCACTGCATTAATCATATTTGGAGTTTACACAGCATCTCTAAGAAATCCCAAATGCTTGAAAAATATTATTTCATTTATTTTCATTTTTGTTCAATTCAGTATATAAAGTTCAACTCTAACTGTGTCTTGGGATCTTCATTTCCTTATGAAGTCTCCCCTGCCATGTAAAACTTCCATATCCTACTGCAGCCTTGAGCTCCTAGCCTCAAGGATCCTCTCGTCCTCAGCTGGGATTACAGGTGTGTGCCACCACGACATCTGATTGTTGATTGTTTAGATCCTTTAAAAGCCATTCAGATGGTTTTCATCAGAATGTCCTTAAATTGTGAGACCATGACAGCATTATCTCCACATGCCAAGTCAGGAAGATGGAATACCAGGTTGTAATAAAAGAAACCTTTACAGAAAGGCACCCATTCATTGTTAGATGATGATTTTGCCACATGAGACTCAAGTTGAGATCGTTTATTCTGCAACAATTTGGAAATTTTATGTCTGAATATCTCAAATTTAGGGATGTCTCCCCCTTCTAGGATAGGTCTTATCTAATCACAATGAGATGAAAGTTTCAAGAGACCACAAGATAGAGAACAACCAGGGATGTTATCTTGTTTAACGGTCACTTTATTTATTCATGACCAAATATAATGCTAAGCAGTATTCAGATATTACCCACATTGCTTCCAGCTCTCTGCCAAAGGTCAATTCTTTGCTGAGTTGTGCAGGGCACCAACTAAGCTCTGCTGTCACCAGTTCAAACTAAAGATGTTTGGACTCCTTTTACAGAGCAAAAATTATGGGCCAGAGTTGACATCTAATCACAATTCTCTCACATCATTTAAAGCAGGTTCAACAATTGCTCTGTAGGGGAGGCAAAACTCCACCTCCATCCTTTTGGGTCCTGGCTGGGCCCGAGAATTAAGCTGACATAAGATAGATTAACAGGGACAAGCATACAAATTTATTTAATAGAAGTTTTACATGGCAGGGGAGACTTCATAAGGAAGTGAACATCCCAAGACACAGTTAGAGTTGAACTTTATATACTGAATTGAACAAAGAGTAGTAAACCGTGCAAATGTGATAAGGCAGAGGGATTATGCTATGGCTGTTAATCGGGAGGAGAAGTGACTAAGAAGATAAAGGTTTAGTTTAGTTTAACAAGGTTTGTTTGTACAGATTTCCCTCACCTTCAATTTCCTGTCTTTGATAAGAGTGTTGCGTTCCTTCTAGTGGAGGGAGGGCATCTTGCACGCGGGAATGTCATCTACGGCTTTTAAGAAACAGCATGAAGGTCAGAGTAATCTTGCACCTGCTGGTTTTTTAAAAAAGTGTTTTAACTTAAAATAGTGAATATACCAGAGCAGCATATTTTGGGGTGGCATGTTCTTAACTCTTTCAGCTTCTAATCACAAATTTCTTATCTTGTTCAAGGTACTATGGACCAAGTTCTTTTATTCTCTCATAGAAACATTTAAAAGGCAAACAAGCATAGATTTCTAGACAGAGACTTCTTAAAGGAAGTTGCAAACATTATGTCTTCTTTTTCTCTGTTGCAATGTATATACTATTGCATCAGGGAAGGAACACTCATTCTTGCAGTGCCGTGATGAAACCCAGTGCTCACACTTTATCCACCCCATTAATAACCATTAGTAAAAAGTATTATCACAGTGTAATGTTAAAATTTTCCGGTTCTTTAGGGCTGCCGTCCCTAATCCCCAGGCCAAGGACTGGTACGAGTCCATACTGTTAGGAAGCGGGCCACACAGCAGGAGGTGAGCAGCAGGCAAGTGAGCGAAGCTTCATCTTTATTTATAGCTGCTCCCCATCGCTGCTTGAGCTCCACCTCCTGTCAGATCAGCGATGGCATTAGATTCTCATAAGAGCGCAAACCCTACTCTAAACTGCACACGTGAGGGATCTAGGTTGTGCCCCCCCATGAGAATCTAATGCCTGGTGATCTGAAGTGGAGCTGAGGCAGTGATGCTAGCACTGGGGAGCAGCTGCAAATACAGGTTATCATTAGCAGAGAGGTTTGACTGCACAATAAATGTAATGCGCTTGAATCATTCTGAAACCATTCCCCCTTCCCCCACCCTGGTCTGTGGAAAAACCGTCTTCCATGAAACCGGTCCCTGGTACCAAAAATGTTGCGGACTGCTGCCTTAGGGATTTCCTTAAACAGAATGGAACTAAAGCCTGACAACAAAACATACCACTATAGAATCAATTACTACATACCATTCAACTGCATAGGCTTTGCTAGGCAAAGGAAGAAAGTTTTCAGGTTGCCATCTGAAGACCTAGGGCTAGTTATGGCAAATTTCTAAAGCAGAAAGGCTAAACAGCTTACAGGTTTCTAAGTACAGTAATAACTTGGCTAGGCTGCTTCAAGTGCTTTGTAAAATCTGACCTACTTTGAATTTATACTCCCTTTTCCAAAAGGGATTTGATACAACCTACAATGAAAAGAAATGAATGCAAACAGGATCACCGGTTCATGGGGAAATGTCTATTTAAAAAAGAAGAAGAAGAAGAAGAAGAAGAAGAAGAAGAAGAAGAAGAAGAAGAGGAAGAAGAGCTCTGATTGGATAAATTTTCACTTTGAGCTTCCTGGCAGCCAAAGAAAAAAAGTAATGAAAAATGGAAGGAATGTTGGATCTGGAGGCATAAGGAATGGTTTCCAGTTTCGCAGTCTGGTGCTGTCACTTCCTGGCAGGGTGACAGGGATCTTTCTCTTAATGTATCCTCTTAGATTCTGTTTCCTTATTTTAAAAGTGTGGACAATAACAATCTGCAAGAATGTTGAGAGGATTCAAGGAGATATTGTATGTGAAGGAAAACTGAAGCATCATAAAAATGAAATTGGCTATAATCAGTAATTTACATTAGCCAACGAAAAGAAAACATTTTCTTAAATTAGACAATGTTTCATAGGTCTTACCGCCACTGGGTGTAGAACACTGGCAGCACATAACAGGCTTGCGGAACTAATGAAGGAAGGAAGGAGGATTGTTCCCAGATGTTTTCTCTTCAAGCTTGAGTAAATGTTTGGTCAATTTCATATACTCTTTCAACAAAGAAAATACGGAAGTCAGGTCCCAAGCAGCTGAGAGGGGCTGCAGAAGGTCCTAGGCATACAGGCTGTTGCACTATGAACTCACGTCCACAGTTCTAAATAAGCTTTCAACACTGTCCAGCAACCTGCTGTCATTTCAGGACTTCATTTACCATCCTCCCCAGTAACTACTTCAAGCCTTCCCCAACCTCCATCCACTTAATTCTTCACCCTTCACAGCCGAGCTCCACCGCGTCTTCCCCGACCCCTGCAAATTGTCTCCCTATTGTACACTATCATTTTACATTATCATAATACCATTTACTTTTTTTCCTCACGGCATCTATTATCGCTCCCAATTTACATTTATTTGTATCATTATTACATTTATTATTTTCAATGAAGTTAATAAACCAAATTGATAAAAATTACATAATTATTATTACACTTATTTGCATCCTTATTATATTTATTCACATCATGGTGTTGGTAACTGGCTCCCAGACCGTAAACTCCAACAGAGCAGGGGCCTGTTTTTTGTTCACCCTTGTGTTCCCAGGCCTGAGTGCTCCACACATGGTAGGTGCTCAGTCAATATCTGCTAAATTAATTAGCATTCCTGAGCTTGAACTCTGTCTCCTGGGAGTGGAGACGATATGCAAGGGTATAGTGTGCAATGGCCGTCTAAAGTTTCAGGGCGGTTTGCACCCCACACCCGGGCCTTGGTAAAGAAACCTGGGTTGCTCCTGTTTTGCAAAGTGAACCCTGTAGCAAATGTTTTGGGAGGCGGTAGAACCTGGCCCCATTACAACGACGAAACAAAACAAGCCCCGAAGCCGCCCTAAAATCTTTTCCTGGCTCAGACACGCGTTGCAGCCGAGGCTTGCGCTCCAGGGCACGACCTGGAATAAACCCAGCAAGCATCCGGCGCGCGTACCGGGCGTGCCAGCTGGAGGCTGCGCGGGGACTGCCCCCCTCATTTCTCCCGCGCTAAACCCCGCCGGACGGCTCCACTCCCTTTCTCCGCTGCAGGGGGGAGCCCGGCGCCCCCACACTGGCCGCCGCCTCATGCCGCGCCCACTTGCAGCCCCCTCTTGCGCCGCCTGCGCAGCGAAGTTCACTGCTGGTGAAGTTGGGTCCGTGATCGAGCCACGCGGCCCAGCCAGGCTGCGCCGAGTGGGCGGCGCGGCGCGTTCCCCCTGTCCCGGGCGCCGAGTGCGCCCCTCCTGGGGCCCGCCGGAGCTCCGGGCGGAGCGCGCTGGCTGTGCGGCCGCGGGGCGTTCTCGGTGCGCTGGGCGGGTGGCTAGTGAGGCTCCGGTGGCCGCATGCTAGGAGGAGGCTGGAACCTCGTTAGGAAGAATGGAATTGGCGACTCGCTGCCAGGTGAGGGTCCCGGACGCACCCACGGCTTGCTTCCTTTTGCGCTCTGGCCCTCTTCTTGGCCTTTGGTTGGAAACGTGGCCCTTGGCCGCGGCGCTGTGCATCGGGCGTGCCCGGTTTCGCGAACGCCGGAGTGGGCGCGTCCTGCAGGTGTGCGCAGTAGGTCACGATTGTGCCACCCCGACTACAGAGGCTGGGCGTCCCCGCACACGCCCGCGGCCAGCCGGGCGCCCTGCTTCGTCCCGGGTGGCTGCCTGGGGGTGCAGGCGGGGAGGTAGCTGGGCGCAGCGCCTGCGTTTGTTTGCAGCGCTAGAGAGACCGGGGTAGGGGGCTTTTTTGTGCGCCCTCTTTCCTCCGGGAATGAAGTTTAAGAAAGGTGTAGTTTTTCTAAGAAACATAGTTCAGAGTCAGACCAGTTCAACTTGGATAGTGGAGTTTAAAAGGTATTGCTTTCGTGTTTGTTCTAGAACTTTTATTTTCTTTTAACTTTTTCCCAATCAATGCAGATAGTCTAGAACTCTTTATAAGTGCAAGGAATTTGTAACCACTGGGGGGAAGGGCAAAGTCATTAGGCCACGTTAAAAAACAAGCTGCAAGATCCCAAATCATATACACAGCACGACCCCTTGTTGCGCATTATGGGCCTAACTAGGCTTTAAAACTCATTAACAAACGCTTGGGAGTAAGTTTCCCAAACGTTTCAATGAGTGGTGGGAACGTGAACGTGATTGCAGTTTTCTCTCACTTTTTCAAAGACCGTTTCTTTACGTTTTCGTAATGGACATACATTCTTATTTAGAGATAAGCAATAAAAACGTTTTTCAAAAGAACTAAAAATAAAACTTGAAAAGGGAAGGAAGCAGCCACGCTGCTGCTTGCGGGAGCCCCAGAGGTGCATTGTGAGAGGGTTGGGTTTTTTCTGCTTTTGTGAGAGTCTCTGGACTGACTGCTTTCACCTTACCTGCGACTGGTGTTTACTTTTCTCCACCTCGGGGCTGGGGCTGGGGCCGGGGACTGGAGGCGGGGCCCCTGGCCTTGGGAGACGCAAAGCACTGGCCGCTGTCACCTGCCTGAGTCTGGCGGCAAATTAAAGTCCGAGCCACTAACGGTCGCTTTGGCCATTTAGTAATTTCCGAAAGGCTTCCTAAACGTGGTCGTTTGGGAAAAATCTGTTGCGGATGTTTGTGAGAAAGAGTATTTTAAAAATTCCTCCAATGAGGGAAGAAATTAAAAGTAAGGAAAACAAATAGTAGAACAAGCCTAAGGACTGAGACAGGCCTAGATTTTTTTTTTTCCTATTAACCTTTGCCATGTATTGGCATTCTATATTTCTAGGAGTTTCTCCTTCTCCAGGCCTTAAAAAAACAAACAAAACCTCTGGAAGGAGATTTGAGCTCCTTGTGAATTTCATCAGAAAATGTATCTTGATAATGTATCACTCCTGAAACTTGTTCTGTTGGAGAGATGTTTGCACTTCCACTACTGATAATCATAGTTCATGTTTAGGAAATTTAAAAGTGTCCCAGAATGTGTAGTTGGAAGTGAACATTTTACTGCCACATAATGAGGCTAATTTTTGATAGTTCTAAAATGTTAAATAAACTATTTACCATGTGAGGGTAACCTGTAACCCACAAATTATATCCAACCAATTATGCACCAATTAGGGCAAATTACTATATGTAAGATGATCAAGTTTTTTTTTCCCCCCTTTTCTAAAGACCTCCTAATTGGCAGTGCAAATTAAGATGTGTGATGATTTTTCCAGTGGAAATGTTCCTGTTCATCATCATTTAAATATGAGCAGATTAGAGTGTCTTTAATTTAAATTAGTGGAGAGTGTTTCTGTGGAGTAGGCAGGTGACTGCACATAAGAGCACTTAATGAACATTTCAGGCACAGCAAGATGTTAAATTCGTGTGGTTCTATCCTGTCCCCCAGCCTTATGAATACAGCTGTGTGATGAACCACCTGAAGCGGCATTACTACATACTGAATATGATTCAGCTCAGTGTGCAGTGGGTTTTAATCTCACACGTTCAGTAAATATAATTTCCATCCCTTGGAAAGCACAAAGCTAGAAGGTGTTTCAGCGAATCAGCTTAGGCCTAACGTTAATGAGTAATAAGTGAGCAAGGAAGAGACACTCGTTTATACTCTGAGCTATGAGTCTCTACTTTTCCAGGATTCCACCAGTGTGTAGGATTTGATGTCCTCTTGACGGCGATTACAACTCCCATAGGCTGTAGTCTTGCTGGGCTGACCACTGTGTCTTTGTGCTTTTATATTGAATGACAAATAATACCTGGTAAAGGCAAGGGTGTGATCCCTTACTAAGAGCTCTCAACTGTGCAGCTCACTGGAGCTGGAGCTTGACCTTGACCTTGCCTCAGCTTCCTAGCAGAGAAACTGGTAGGTACTGAATGTCAGTGTCCTCTTTGTATTCTCTTCAGCTCCAGGGTGCAGGATGGACCCTTTGAGAAGGAAATGATGCTAAGTATTCTCATGAATATGCACGAGCATGCTGTTGAAGGGGTAAAGGGGAATTTTTCTGGTGTTGACCTCATAGCTACAAAGTGCTTCCATGTGATTCTGTGGCTTAAAATGTGTGCCCAGAGCCCCAGAGAAGGGTTGTTTGTGATTTCTTGGAAGGACAATGATTTTCCACTTTAACAGTCCTGTATTTAAAAGGCCACTCAGTGGCTCTTTCTGTGTACTGCTGACCATCCCATCTGTAGCAGAGCCGAATTCTCCATGGTCAGAGGAAAACCTCAGAGATCATAGCAATTCTGATCCAGGTACACCATGAGATAGTGTGACTTTAAGACAATTTATGAATGTTAGAGTAAATTAGCGAAAAAGGTCAGTAAAGCCATTCGATTAGAATAGCCCAGGCATATTGATTTTAAACTGCTTTTGAGAGTTTTCCTTTACTCGTTAGCACTCTCTTTGAGTTATAGTTTAGAATTTTTACCTCCAAGGTACATTTTTGTTTTATAAAAGATTTATAGCTTTATTTACCAAAGTGGAATTTGATACAGGCTACTTGAGGTGGGGACAGAGGTAAGAAAATATTAGTGGGACCATTTTATTTTTTTTGTTTATGAAAAGCAGTGTTTTCTGAATATTTTGAAGTAGGACCATTCAGAGGCGTATTTGGTAAATGTAGCTGAAGTTAACACTCAGAAAAATTTGTTTTTCATAGTAGTAAATGTTAGCGTCCTGTATGCAGCACAGAAATATGTGTGGAGTCTCACAGAATAAGGGGCCAGAGTTTTAGTTCAAAGGAATCGTGGATGCTTCCTGCCTGTTCTTTGCAATCATCAGCTGAGGACAGAGGGATTGCTGACTGGGTTAGTCCATTTATCAGATGTTCATTGAACACCTGCTGTGTGCTAGTTATTGGTAGTTATGGTGGAAGTTCCCCCACACTCCCCACCAGAAGACCACTCTTTAACTCCTTGCCTCATGCTGCCTTAGCCAGAGCTCAGCTGGCTCCCGTGCTGTGCTGTGTAGACTTAGGCCGCCTGGGGGTGGGGGAAGGGAGACCTTAAGAGCCATCCTTTTCTCCCCCAAGGAATGGAAACTATCACTTCCTTTTAAAAGTCATGCTGTGTTAGGTGCTTAAAGTTATCAGATTTAATGCTCACTATAGTTTTGTGAAGTAGGTTGTATTTGACTAATTTGCTCAGGGCAACTTGCAGGGAAGATGCTTAGTCAGGATTCTGTCCCCAGAGCCACTGCCTGGCTTTTGACACTGGAATGACAGGACTTTGGCAAGTCACAAAACTTTCCCTAAAAGAATTGAGGGTAGAAATCTTGCCTAACTTACGGTGCTACTGAGATAATGAAGGATGGGCTGAGTATAACATACTGTTTAAATAGAAGGGGCTGTTTGCTCCTCCCTTTAGCTCAAAGGGCTAGAGTGCTAAGAGCAGCTGGTCTGGTTCATTTTTAGGAATTTACCAGATTATGTTTTATATTGTGTAAAAGTCAGCTTGGGAATATGAATAATATCCACAGAGCTTTTCATAGGAATGACTTTTATGTGAATTTTGTATAGTACAGACAACGTCATGTTACTGCTCTGCCTCCCCTACCCTCTCTGTACCTCATTTCTGGGTAGTTTCTATCTAGTGTTTGCCTGTAGTACAGGGATCATTTTTCATAACCTTTGTAGTATGATTGCTTGTTGGCACTGTCACTATTTTATTGAGTAGCTTGGAGGTCTTTACAGTTTTCATTTTTAGTGGCATGTAGTGTTTCATTGAGTGGATGTGTGTTTTATGTATTAATTTTCTGATGAAAAAATTTTTTTCTTTATTAGAGGACCTTTGTAATAAATGTCTTGGGGTGGTATACTGTGTATCTTATGACTTGTGTCCAAGTCCAGATTTTTTAATTACTGTTTATGATGTATTAATATCTTGTAAATGTGCCTGATTTTCAATAGATGGGAACCTGTGACACATTATTTTCCTGGGGCGTTTCCCCTTTTGTTGTGCTGTATTAACTGAGGGAAAGTACTTTTTGCTGAGGTTAGAGTCAAGGCTCATAATAACTGGATGAAGCAATTACTGTTGTTTCCCTGAACTTAAGAGCATCTGGTAGAATGTTTTACTTTGGGGGAAAAGGGAGAGTAGTCTTAGAGGTCTGTTCTTTACCACCATCTGGGCTGCCTAGAAAACCGAGAAAACCCATGTACGTGCCAGTGGACAGGTAGTGAAAGTGACTGCGGATTAGGGTTGTCGGGAATTTGTGAAAGTTGACTTGGAAGCAGGTACGCTAGGTCCTGAGCTCCCCTCCTTTGTGGCAGTGTTCCCTTTTTGTTGGTTTTTTTGTTTGTTTGTTTTTGAGACAGAGTCTTGCTCAGTGGCCTGGACTACAGTGCAGTGGTGTCATCATAGCTCACTGCAACCTCAAACTCCTGGGCTCAGGCTATCCTCCTGCTTCAGCCTCCCGAGTTGCTGGGACTAATTTTCCTATCATTTGTAGACATGGGGTCTCGCTCTTGCTCAGGCTAATGATTCCATTTTTAAAAAGAGTTGCCTTCTTTCATCTTGCTTATTTCGACTATACATAGTCTCCTAGATAGCATTCCTGAAGATACATTTTCATTGGAGATTGGAGGTCTGAAGGTTGAACAGAAGGTTCACCCATTATAAAGTGGTTTCTAAGAGCAAAACAAAAGTATTTCTTGATCTGGGTGCTGGTTATAAAGGGTGGGTACACTCTGTCAAACTTCACCAAGCCGTACACTTAGATACATGTGCTTCTCTGTTTGTATGTTGCACTTCAGTAAAACGTTTAAAAAATAGTGTGTGGAATCCCTAAGTATGAGTCTTGGAGTCTCTGCTTTCTGCCAGCCCAGGCTGCCAGGTATGTGTGGGGCACATTCCCTGGTGTCTTGTGCCCTGCCAGCTGTACCAGTTTCCTCAGGACTGGGTGTGGTCCAGGAATCGCTTCCCACAAACCCCTTTGCTGTTCCTCCAGACCCTGCATAGGAGCAGTACAGTTGTTTGGGCCTGCCCCCCCTTCTTTAAGCCTCTGATCCAGGAGGGGCCTGTATACCTGGAGGGTGCCTTACACTTGTGAGCAAACCCTGGAGGTCTGGGTCTTTTGGCATAAACCCCAAGACACCCCCTCTGCTGCCTCCTGGCAGATGTCCTCCTCTGTTACGAGGGCCCTGGGATTTTCCCCAGGGTAGTGACTGGTGGCCCCAAACCATGTGGTGGTCAAAGTGATAATTATCCTGGGGATATGTGAAGGGCCTGGCATATAGATGTTAAATATTTGTTGAATTAAAAACAAAACTCTGGTTTAGGGCTGTTGATGTGTAGTAAGTGCAAGTATGAGTTATGATAGGCTGGAACGTCCTGTCACAGCTTCTCAAATTTTTCCTGTTGAACTAAATGTGGAAGCCAGTTGGTGCCTGCCCGAGAGGCCTGGAGGGGTAGGAGATTATAAATCTCCAGTTTTCAAAGTCATGCCTGTTTTGCATTCTATCCAATGATACATTATTTACTTTAATACGAAAATGAAATGAAAAACGACTTTTTTGGGGGGAAAAATTTCCCTTCCCTGTCCCACCTGTAGCCCTGAAAGCCTTCTGGCAGTCGCTGAGCTCCAAGGTTGGAGAAGTGTGGAACTGTTGCCAGGTGTGAAATTTAGAAATCATACCTGTAATACATCCTGAAATGGAAAGGGTATTTCCCTCCCATTCCCCCACTCCTACCCTACAATATCTTTAATTTAAAGCTCCATGACTGTGAAGGGCAGTAAAATGGGGGAAGAAGATCAAACTTTAGTTGATATTGAAATCCCTAAGGACATTTTTTATGCAAAATTTCTAGTGTCTTTATTTTGTTTTTCATTAGCATTGGTTTAAAAAGGAAAGTTAAGAAAAAGTATATTTAATACCATTGTTTATTCTTAACTGTCTTGTGTTCCCCCTGTCCCCCGACAATTGGTCCCAGGCATTTATTAAAGTAGTTAAAGCCAGTGGGGCTCCTTCCAGCCTTTCCCACACATGCTCATGACCTCTTACATAGGGCTCCCTTTACCTGACTTAAAAAAAAAAAAGTCATTTTGTTTTCCCACACTGCTAGCTTCAAAAAGTCACTGAAAAGAGCGTCTGGGTGTCCTCATGACCTTCATGGTACTAAGTGGTTGTAATTAGCACCGAAAAAGGATGCACTCTTAGTGAGTGTGAGTGTGTCATTCACTGTGGCACAATGCCAAGAGCCAAGTGGTGTCAGCAGCCTGCGTGGCCGGTGTCCCAGAGGTTGTTAGGGCTCATTTTCCATGGTCTGCAGCCTGTGCTCTGAGCAGGGCAGAAGCATGTCAAGAGGATCCCTGTATAAAGGCTTTCAGGGCTGTGCTGTAGGATGCAGAAGATCCTTCTCCCTCAGCCCCCATCAGTGTGGAGATCTGTTCGATGCTTGTCTGGAGTGAGCACAGGGACACTTGCCTCCTCCGAAAGACAGGCGTCTCCAGATTCATGCTCCACCTGTGCCCCTACTGCAAGTCCTTCTCCAGGGTCACTCCATCTTGCAGCTGTGTTGACTGGGCTGGTGTCACTGCTTCCTAGAAGTCTTCCTGACCACCACCCTCCCTCCCGCACTGGGTCAGGTGCCCCCTGGGGACTTCTGGAGCAGCTGGACTTACTTCCCTGTTCTCACTTATCATACCATATTGAAATTGTTTAAATATTGTCTCTTGCCTTATCGCATATGACTCATTTTTCATCAGATCTCTTAGCATGGTGCCCAGCATATATTAGATGCTTAGTAAACAGCACCCATATTAGGTGCGTAATTAATATTTCTTAAATGGATGGAAGGGCACAGTAGTACTGGTACTATTATACTCTTTTAGTAACTAACATTTATATAGTGTCTTCAACCTTACAGAACACTTTCCAGGCATATTTTGGGAGTTATCAGAGCTCTGTACTGATGTTCTGGTTCTTTTCCTTCCAGGTAGATGGGAGGGTTGCACTTTGCTGACCCCTTGAAACTGCCAAGGCTATTTGACTTGCTTTGGCCAGTGAAATATGAGCAGAAATACTGTGTTTCACTTCTAGATGGAATTCTTTATATGCCAGCATATTATCTGCCGTGTCTCATTCCCTCTGCCACTGTACCTGCCATCATTTCAAATAGTAGTAGCTCTGTCGGCTCAGGCTCTGGTATGAGGACAGTGTGGAACAGAGCCTCTGGCTGGCATATGATGAACATGTAATATGAACAAGACAAAAGCCTTTTTTTGTTTTAAGCCATTAATTGCCTTTTGAGCTTGTTTGCTACTGCTTTATAACCTGTCATATGTACCCTGACAGACAGACCAAGGCTCTCATGGTTCAATTTTGGATTCACTCTGTGGTTGTCATGTGGGTGAACTGAGGTCATGGTAGTGGTGGTAATAGAAATATGTGGGTTTCTTTTTGATTGTTAGAGTGATGGGCGTGAGGGGACTGCTTCTGTTAAGTGGTTTAGAGTTCAGGGATAAGTGTCTTACGGCAGACAGGAGAGGCCCACAGGACAAAGCAATTGTTCTGTCCAAGATGCCAATAGCAAGACTTGTCCAATTTGATAATCAGTCTTTACAGTCTAGAGAAATCTTAACAATCGCTTCACATTTCTTATCTGCTGACCTCCCTGCAAGAGGAAGTTATGCAGCACTTCCACGTGGTTTGGTTCACTTCACTCCCAGGATGTCTGCCAGAATTCCAGTTCATAGGCTGCTCATCTGCTGAATAGCTCTTCTAAGCCGCATAGAAATACATGTCTGAAATTTCTCCCCACTTACATTTTCTCTTTTAAAAATAACATTGATTACTTTAGGGGAGGTTTTTATTGTGGTAAAATATGCATAACAAAATGTATTATTTTATCCACTTTAAGTATACAATTCAGTACGGTCACATTGTTGTGCAGCCATCACCGCTGTCTCCCAAGCTTTTTCATCACTCTGAGCTGAAACTCTGTACCCACTAAACAATAACTCCCCAATACCTCTTCCCCCGCCCCGGTTGCCTCTATGTTAGTTTCTGTCTCTGAGTATTTGACTATTTTAGGTATCACTATATAAGTGGAATCATACAGTATTTGCCCTTTTGTGACTGGCTCATTTCACTTAACATAATGTGTTTAGGGTTCATCCATGTTGTAGCATGTGTTAGAATTTCATTTCTTTTTAAGGCTGAATAATAATTTTTTATGTACATACCACATTTTTTCTTCCTCATATATTCATTCATCAATGAACATTTTGGTTGTTTCCACCTTTTGGCTATTGTGAATGATGCATTGGTATACAATGAATAAACATTGAGGTACAAATATCTGTTTGAGTCGCTGCTTTCAGTTGTTTTGGGTTTGTACCTAAAAGTGGAAGTGATGGGTCATATGGTAATTCTTCAGGGTCATATGGTAATTTTAAATTAAATTTATTTTATTTTTTTATTTTTTCAAATGTAATTTTTTGAGAAATTACACTGTTCGGCACAGCGGCTGTGCCATTTTACATTGTCACCAGCAGTGCACAAGGGTTCCACTTTTTTTTCACATGCTTGCCAACACTAGTTCTTTTCTGTTTTTTTTATTATGGCCATTCTAGTGGGTGTGCAGTGGTATCTCATTGTGGTTTTGGGTTGCGTTTCCCTAATGATTAGTGATGTTAACCATCTTTTCATGTGCTCCTTGGCCATCTGTATATCTTCTTTGGAGAAATGTTCACTCAAATCTTTTGCCCATTTCTTAATTGGGTTTTTTGTAGTTGTTGAGTTGTAGGAGTTATTCATGTATTTTGGATATTAATACTTTATCAGATATATGATGTGCAAATATTTTCTCTCTTCTGTAGGTTGCCTTTTCATGGTCTTTTGTCCTTTGCACAAAAGTTTTTAATTTTGATGAAGTCCATTTTATCTATTTTTTCTTTTGTTGCCATATCCAAGAAATTATTGTCAAATAATTAGTGTCATGAAGCTTTTCCCCTATGTTTTCTTCTAAGACTTTTATAGTTTTAGCTCTTATATGTAGGCCTTTGATCTAGTTTGAGTTAGTTTTTATAGATGGTTTAAGGTAAGGGTTCACCCTCATTCTTTTGCATGTGGATATAGCCAGTTTTCCCAGCACCATTTGTTGAAAAGACTGTTCTTTGCCACTGAATAGTCTTGGCGCGCTTTTGTCAAAAATCATTTGACCATATATGTGAGGGTTTATTTTGGGGCTCTTTATTCACTTTCTTTGGTCTGTATGTCTGTCTTTATGCCAAGACCACACTGTTTTGATTACTGTAGGTTTGTAGTAAGTATTGAAGTCAGGAAATATGAGTCCTCCAACACTGTTCTTGTTCAAGATTGTTTTGGTTATTTAGGGTCCCTTGAGATTCCACATGAATTTTAGGATAGGCTTTTCTATTTCTGCAGATACCATCACTGGGATTTTGATAGGGATTGCATTGAATCTTTAGATAGCTTCGGGTTGTAATTGTCATCTTAACAATATTAAGCCTTCCAATCCATGAACATGGGATATCTTTCCATTTGTTTGTCATCTTTAATTTCTTTCAGTGATGTTTTGTAGTTTTCAGTGTATAAGACTTTTACTTTGTTGGTTAAGCTTATTCTAAGTATTTTTTGATGCCTTTGTAAATGGAATTGTTTTTTAAATTTTCTTTTCATATTGTTCATTGTTAGTGTGTAGAAATGCAACTGGTTTTTGTGTTGATTTTTGCGTCCTGCAATGTTGAATTTGTTAATTAGCTCTAACCACTTTTTTATGTAATCTATAATGTTCTGTACATATGCAATCATGTCCTAATTTTACTTCTTCATTTCCAACTTGGATGCTTTTTATTTTTTATTTTCTTGCCTGATTGCTGTGGCTGGAGCTTCCAATACTATGTTGAATGGAAGTGGTGAAAGCGGGCATTTTTGTCTTTTTCCTGATCTTAGGGGGAAAGCTTTCAATCTTTCACTATTTAGTATGATGCTGTGGCTTTTTCATATATGGCCTTTATTATGTTGGTGAAGTTTCCTTCCATTTTTAGCTAAGGGTTTTTGGTTTTTTTCTAATCATGAAAGGATGTTGAATTTTGTCAGATGTTTTTCCTGCATCAATTGAGGTGATAATTTTGCCCCTTTATTCTGTTACATTAACTGATTTTCATATGTTGAGCTATTTTGTATTCCTTGAATAAATCCCACTTGGTCGTCTCGTGTAATCCGTTTGCTGTGCTGCTGAATCGGTTCACTGGTATTTTGTTGAGCGTTTTGGCATCAGTATTCGTAAGGAATATTGCCCTGTGGTTTTCTTATAGGGTCATTATTTGGCTTTGGTATTGGGGTCCTTCTGGCCTCATAGAATGAGTTAGGAAGTGCTCCCTCTTCTTCAGGTTTTTGGAAGAGTTTGAGAAGGATTGGTGTTAATTCTTCCTTAAATATTTAGTAGAATTCATCTGGTCTTAGACTTTACTTTGTTGAGAGGTTTTTGATTACTGATTCAACTCCTTCCTAGTTATAGGTCTATTCAGATCTTCAATTTCTTCATAATTCAGTCTTGGTAGGTTGTATGTTTCTAGGAAGTTATCCATTTTATCTGGATAATCCAATTTGTTGGCATACAGTTGTTCATAGTATTCTTTAAAAACCTTTTTATTTATGTAAAATTAGTAGTAATGTCCCCAGTTTCATTTCTGATTTTAGTCAGTTTTCTCTATTTTTATTTTTTGGTCAATGTAGCTTAAGATTTGTCAATTTTGTTGGTACTCTCAAAGAATGAACTTTGGGTTTTATTGATTTTTCTCTATTCTATTCTGTGTTTATCTCTGCTTTAATCTTTATTTCCTTTCTTCTGCTAGCTTTGGGTTTAGTTTGCTGTACTTTTTCTAGTTCCTTAAGGTGTGAAGTTAATTTGTTGGTTTCAGATCATTTTTATTATAAATGTTTTCAGGTATGTATTTCCCTCTTAGCAATGCTTTGTTGCATCCTGTAAGTTTTGGTACATTTTGTTTTTGTTTACATTTGTTTGAAGGTATTTTCAAATTTCCCCTGTGATTTCTTCTTTGACCCATCAGTTGTTGAAGAGCGTTGTTTAATTTCCACATATTTGGGAATTTTCCAGTTTTCCTTCTGTTACTGTTTTCTAGTTCCATTGTGATCAGAAATGATAGTTTGTATGATTTCGATCATTTCAAATTTATTCACACTTGTTTTGTGGCCTGACATATGGTCTGTCCTGGATAATTTTCCATGTGTACTTGAGAAAAATGTGTATTCTGCTGTTATTGTGTAGAATGTTCTATGTATGTCTTTTAGTTGGTTTATAGTGTTGTTCAAGTCCTCTGTTTCCTTGTTATTGTTCTTCTGTCTGGTTGTTCTATTCATTATTGAAAATGGGTTGTTGAAGTCTCCATCTGTAATTGTAGAACAGTCTGTTTCTCCCTTCAGTTCTATCGGTGTTTGCTTCATATATTTGGAAGCTCTGATGTTTGGTGCACTTATAATCATTATATCTTCTTGGTTAATTGACCCTTTTATCAATCTGTAATGTCTTTGTCTTTTCTTTAAACAGTTTTTGACTTAATATTGATTTTGTCTGATACAATATAGCCATTCCATCTGTCTTTTGGTTACTATTTGCATTGAATATCTTTTTCCATCCTTTTACTTTCAGCCTATTTATGTCTTTAGATTTAAAATGAGTCTCTTGTAGATAGAATATATTTGTATCCTGTTTTGGTTTATTTTTTAATCCATTCTGCCAATCTGTTTCTTTTGATTGTGAAGTTTAAATCATTTAAATTTAAAGTAATTATTGGTAGACAATGACTTAATTTTTGCCATTTTAATAATATGTCTTATGTATGTCCTTTTGGTCCCTCATGCCTTCCTTTGAGTTTAGTTCATTTCTTTGTAGTGACACATTTTGACTCTCTCATTTCTTTCTGTGTATTCTATAGATAGATTTCTCTCTTGTTACCATGGGGATTATGTGTAACATTCTAAAGTTACAACAGTCTAGTTTGAATGATACCAGTTTAACTTCAATGACATATACAGAAACTCTGCCCCTGTTCACCTCTGTCCTCCTACCCCATTTTATGTTATTGATGTCACAGATTACATCTTCATATGTTGTGTACCCAGTAACACAGATTCATAAGTATTTTTTATCCTGTAGAAAATAAAAAGTGGAGTTATAAACTAAATTTGTAATAATGCTGGTTTTTACATTTGTCCATGTATTTACCTTGACCCGAGAACTTTATATTTTTGTATGGTTTTGATGAAGTTACTGTCTAGTGACCTTTCATGTCAACATGAAAGACTCCCTTTATTATTTTCTGTTGCTAATGCTAGTGGTAATGAACTTCCTCAGCTTTTATTTATCTGAGAATATCTTAATTTCTACTCATTTTGAAGGACAGTTGTTTGCCAGATAGAGAATTCTCGTTTGAAAGATTTTTTCCCTTAGCACTTTATTGTAAATATATCATTCTACTGCCTTCTGGCCTCCAGTGTTTCTGTGAACAATCAGCTGATAATCTTATTGAGCATCCCTTATATGTGACAAATAGCTTTTTTTTTTAATTGCTTTCAAGATTCTTTGGCTTTCATCAATTTGATTATACTGTGTTTCTATGTGGTTGTCTTTAAATTTATCCTGGAATTCATTGAGTTTCTTGCATTAGTATATTCATGGCTTTCATCAAATTTGAAAGTTTTCAGCCATTATTTTATCAAATAATCTTTCTGTCTCTTTCTCTCTCGCATCTGAGATTCCCATCATTCATATATTGGTCTCCTTGACAAAGTCTCTTAGGCTCTGTTCACTTTTCATTTTTTATTTTTCTCCTTTAACTCAATATTTTCAAATGCCTTCAAGTTTGCTGATTTTCTGCCTCTTTAAATATGTTTTTGAACTATTCTAGTGAAATTTTCAATTTGGTTATTGTATTTTTTTCAGCTCCGGAATTTCTGTTGAGTTCCTTTTTATAATTTCTATCTCTTTGTTGATAGATTCATTTTGTTTATATATCATTTGTCCTGATTCACTTTAGTTCTTTGTGCTTTCCTTTTTGTTCTTTGAGCATATTTAAGATAGTTGTCTTTGTCTAGTAAGTCCAGTGTTCCTCAGGGACAGTTTCTGCCAATTTATTTTATTCCTTTGGGCCATGTTTTTATGTTTCTTTGTGTGCCTTTCCTTTTTTGTTGGAAATTAGATATTTGAGAAAACAGCCACCTCTTTCAGTCTCTGCCGACTGGCTCTTTGCCAGGAAAGTCCCTCAGTGATTAGCTGGGGGCATGTTCTGAGCCTGAAAACTTAAGATCACCTTAGAACTTTTCTGAGCATATTGTCTTGCCTGGTTGTGGTGGCTTTTTCAATTCCCCCATATTCATGGCTTCCTTTGAATGTTTTTATTTTTGAAAGAGTCTCATCTTGGCTTTTCCTTGGGCCTCAGATGGTCTGCTGTATTTCTCCACCCATAATCTCTCCCCAGGCATCTGCAGGTCTGTAGTTCCCCTGCAGCTTTCATGAGGTGGTGGCTGCAGCTTTTCTCCACCTGTGGTCTGAGTTCGATGAGATAGGGACCAGTCCTTCAGTCAGCTCCCTGACATGTTACAATGTTGTAGTAACTGAATCATTCTGGTTTGAGGGAGGGAACTGGGCTGCTGCATCCTCCAGACCAAGACTGAACTGTGGAGAGGGTGGAACAAGGGTGAGTAAAAATGCCATAAAAGTTTCTACCATTTGAAGGTGACTTTTTCTTGATGGGGCATTCACTTGGTTGCTGTAGGCCTTTGGCCATTTTTCAGAGCTTCTAAAAGGTTAGTTCAGACAGTTTGTGGTTGTTTTTTATGTCTCTGCCGGGGATGAAGCCTTGGAGCTTCTGAGCCATTTTGTTGATGTTACTCCCTGCTTACTTTTGTTTTGATAAATTGCCAAAAGCTTGTAAGATACAGAAAAATACAAAGAAAAAAATTACCAGTGACTATTAAGAATGTGTGTTGAGTGTTTACTGTGTACCAGGCATTGTGTTGAGTATTTTACGTGTATTATCTTATTTAATCCTCATAATCACTGCAGAGGAGCTGTTCTCTGCATTTGCAATGAGGAAACATGGCCGTGGTCACTCAGCTTCTGAGTGGAGTCATGATTGGAAATGATGTAGCCTGACATTAAAATGCTCTTGGCTACTTACTGCTATTTTCATAATCTCACTTTCCAGCTATAATCACTGTTAACATTCTCATAGGCAGCATTACAGTTTTTTTTCATTGCATTAATACCTACATATGACAATACTTTTTTATCCATTTGATAAATGTATTCATTTTATTCATTCAGCAAATAATTGAGTTCTTATTCTATGCCAGCCACTGTTTTAGGCTCTGGAAATACAGTAATGAGCAAACTGAAGTTCCTGCCATCGTGGTGCCCTCATGACTTAATTTTAATGGGAGAGGCAGATAATAATTGTGTAATGTTTTTAAATTATGTAATATCAGGTAATAATAGGTGGATTGAATAAAAAGCAGGGCAAAGGGCTAGAAATGGTAGCTGTTCTATGGGTACTGGTTTTAGGAAGGGTGGTCAGGAGAGGTAGGTCCCACTGACAAGGAGACAGTTGGGCAGAGAGACCTGAAAGTAGAGACCACCTTTGTCCATTTGTAGGGTAGGCAAAGGCCCTGAGGCAGGAATGTGCTTGGTCCCTTCAGACAGTAGCTCAGGGACTGTTGTCGTTGGAGGGCATTGAGCAGGCAGAGAGTGGAAAGTAATGTGGTCCCAGAGGGAGCCGTGGTGGGAATGTTGGGCTTTACTGTGAGTGTAGTGGGAATCTAGTTGGGGGCAGGGTTAGGGGGAATTTAATTGGGAAGCCTCACCTGCTGTGTGGAGACAGGCCTGTAGAGGGAGCTCTGGGCATTAGCGAGACTGGTTAGAAAGCAGTTTATGGAGCAATTTATCTTGTGTCCGGCGCTGTGCTCAGTGCTGATAAAGCATACTGCCACCACCCTGATAAAGAGCTGTGTTCCACCCGTGATTCACAGTATTTGGTAAATCACTTGCCTGCTTTTACATAATTATAAGCACATTTGAATAGTGGAATAAGGATGAGACTTTGAATTATTGTAATGAGTTTAGATTTTTAAAAATTTTATTGAGGTTAAATTCACACAACATAAAATTAGCCATCTTAAAGTAAACAATTCAGTGGCATTTAGTACATTCATAATGTTGTATATACACCATCTCTAGTTCCAAGACATTTTCATCACCCTAAAAGGAAACTCTGCACTTATTTAGCAATTGCTCCCTGTTCCTCCCTTCCCCAGCCCCTGGCAAGCACTGGTCTGCTTTTGGTCACCGTGGGTTTACGTTGTCCGGATATTTCATATAAATTGAATCATATGATATGTGACCTTTTGTGTTTGGCTTCTCATACTTAGCATAATGTTTTGCAGGTTTACCCACACTGCAGCATGGATCAGTACTTCATTCTTTCTTACGGCTGAATAATAGTCCATCCACTGTGTGTGTGTGTGTGTGTGTGTGTGTGTACAATTTGTTTAACCCTTCATCTGTGGTGGACATCTGGGTTATTTCCACCTTTTAGCTATTGTGAATAGTGCTGCTATGAACATGCATGTATAAATATTTGTTTGAACACTTGTTTTCAGTTCTTTTGATTACATACCTACCTAAGAGGAGAATTGCTGGGCCCGTGCAGTAATTCTATGTTTGACTTTTTGAGGAACCACCAAACTGTTTGACAGTGGCTAGACCATTGTACATTCCCCCCAGCAATGTGCAAGGGGGATAGTTTCTCTATGTCTTTGCCAATACTTGTTTTTTTTTCTATTTTTTTCCCTCTTTTTGGATTAAAGGCATCATAGATTGTGTAAAGCAGTATTGTATGTTTTGATTTGCATTCTTCTAATGACCAGTGATGTTCACTGTTTCATGTACTTAGTGGCCATTTGTGTATCTTCTTTGAAGAAAGGTCTATTCAAGTTCTTCACCCATTTTTTGATTGAGTTGTTTGCGTTTTTGTTCTTGAGTTGTAAGAGGTCTTTATTCTATTAATAAATAGTAGATCCTTATCAGATATGTGATTTGTACATATTTCTCCCATTCTGTAGGTTGTCTTTTCACTTTCTTGATAATGTCCTTTGATGCACAGAAGTTTGTAATTTTGATGAAGTTCCATTTATTTTTTTTTCCTGTTGCTTGTGCTTTTGTTGTTAAATTGAATTTATATTTTTTGATTGAAGTAAATACTACATACTAATTAATATATGGTTATGTTCTAGAAAAAACAGATTGTTTTCCTGTTTAGATGTTTGGGAATGTTTTTTGTAGGGACATTAACAAACTCTATGCCTTTGAGTAAGTCTAGCTGTGGTCACCCCACCTTTATTTATTTTTTTCGAGACAGGGCCTTGCTCTGTCTCCTGGGGTAGAGTGCAGTGGTGTCATCATAGCTCACTCCAACCTCAAACGCCTGGGCTCAAGGGATTCTTCTGTGTCAGCCTCCCAGAGTGCTGGGATTACTGGTGTGAGACACCTTGCTCGCCCTTTTTTTTTTTTCTTTTGCTTTCTAAATTTCATTTTTTTTCTTTTAAGTAAGAAGTTTTAAATTGTTACATGGTCAGTGATACACTCCTTTCCATTTTGACCTGCTTTACATTAATGGTTAAAGTCCTCCCCATTCAGAGGCCAGATGCACATGCATGTTAATTCTTCTTTGTGCCTGTTTACCATTTAACTCTTTGACCATCTGATTTATTTTATCAGGAGAAAAGCAAAATTGACTGTTTTTATCCTTCGACAGCCAATTTTGCCAGCATCAGCTATTGACGGCACCATCTCTTTTCCATTGATTCGAGGTGTTTCCTTTATCACGTTTTAGTTATATGTGCTAGGATCCATTTCTGGGCAATCTGTATTGTTCCACTGTTTCTGCATACTTTTCTTTCTTTTCTTGACTGAAGTGTAAAACAGCAAAATTCACCCTTTTTAGTGTTCAGTCCTGTGACTTTGACAGATGCCTACAGCTGTGCATTCACCACCACCGTCCCATTGCCCCTCAGACACGCCCACCTCTAGCCCCAGGCAACCACCGACATATTTTCTGTCTCTGTAGTTTTTGCCTCTTCCAGAATGTCATATAAGTGGAGTCATACAATAGGTAGCCTTTTCCACTTGACATAATGCATTTTGAGATTTAGCCATGTTATTATCTGTCAGTAATTCATTCTTTTTTATTGCTGAGTAGTATTCCATTGTATGGATATACCACGTTTTGTTTATCCGTTCCCTAGTTGATTTGCATCATTTCTAGGTTTTGGAGTAAAACTGCTACATACAAATTTTGTGTGAACAGAACTTTTCATTTCACTTGGGTAAACACCTAGGAGTAGGATTGCTGGGTCATATGGTAAATGTATATTTACCTTTATAAGAAACTTCCAAATTGTTTTCCAATGTGGGCCTACCATTTTGCATTTCCACCAGCAATATATGAGTACCAGTTGGTCCACATCCTTGCCAGTACCTGGTATAGTAATTTTTTAAGCCATTCTGGTAGGTATATAGTTGCTATTTCATTGTAGTTTTAATTTGTATTTCCCTAATGACTTAAAATGTTGACATCTTTTCATGTGCTTGTCTGCCATCCATTTATCTTTGGTGAAGTATCTGCTTAGATGTTTTACCCAATTTTGGAATTGGGTTATTTGTTTGAGTTTTGAGAGTTCTTTATATTTTCTGGGTGAAGGTCCTTTATCAGATATATAGATTTGCAGATATTTTCTTCCAGTCTGTGCCTTTTTCTCCTTCATAACAGTGTTTTCTGTAGAGCAGGAGTTCTTAATTTTGATTGTCTAATTTAGAATTTTTTAATATCTATATTGTGCTTCTGGTGTTGTGTCTTAAGAATTCTTTTGCCTAACGTTAGGTCACAAAGATTTTTCTCTTGTTTTCTTCTAGAAGTTTTAGGTTTTATACTTAGGTTTGTGATCCATTTTTGAGTTAGTTCTTATAATCAATGCGAGATATGTACTTTCTTATGGACAAGCCAATTTAATTGTAAAAGATTTAAAGAAATGACTCCTTTTGCAATAGAAAATGACACAAAACTCCCCCTTGATGGTGGATTGAAGGGGAAGCTGGAGGAATGCTTCCCTCTGTGTGAAAGATCTCCTTTCATAGATGCAAGGTCCTGTATCCTGTAAATTTTCCTGTCATTGCCATCAGAATTGCCTTCAAACACTTAATAAGGAAAATGCAACAGTTTGTGTGAGTATCTTTTGTATTGCTCCTTAAAGCTTAAAATGGAGCTTGTTTCCAGGTGAAATATATACTTAATATCCTTGGAATATATCAAAATCAGCTCTTGAATCAATTGGCTTTAAAAGAGAATCTTATTTTCCTTTTTCTTCAAAAACTAATGGATAATAAGTATGTTTTTCCTGGATATAAGGTGGTTTTTTTTTTGTTTTTTTTTTTTTTTTTTTGAGACAGAGTCTTGCTCTGTCCCCCGGGCTGCTAGAGTGCCCTGGTGTCAGCCTAGCTCACAGCAACCTCAAACTCCTGGGCTCAAGGGATCCTCCAGCCTCAGCCTACCGAGTAGCTGGGACTACAGGTGAGCACCACCATGCCCAGCTAAATTTTTCTATTTTTAGTAGAGACAGGGTCTCATTCTTGCTCAGGCTGGTCTTGAACTTCTGAGCTCAAGGGATCCTCCTGCCTCTGCCTTCCAGAGTGCTAGGATTACAGGCGTGAGCCACCTCGCCCGGCCATTCAGCAGTGATTTATTGATGACCTGCTTTAGATGGGCCCTGTGTTAGGGCCTGGGGATTCCAGCCTAGTGTCTGTGTCCTTATGAGGGAGTTGAATCCTGGTCCCCACTTGACCTTCGATATTCACACTGTTAATTCCAACCAAGACAGAGTAGACCAATATAAACAGCGTACCTGAAAGTTAGGACTAGCATAAAGGTGTCTGTGGATTTTAAAAAAGTAATTATAAATAATGAAACAGTCTTCTCACTATCAGAAGAGAATTGTCTTGATTTTTGTTGTTTGTTAGTTTGCTAGATCATAGTTATCTCTACTTTGTTTAAATTTGACTAGTGTCAGTGTCACCCACTGGTTGGGAATTGTTTATATTTTTGTTCTATTGCTTTAATTTTCTTTATGGTGAATCTTACGATTGGTATTGTAATCAAATGGAACATAAACTTTGAAAAGAAAAGGTGTACTTTGTATAGACTACACAGCTACCCAGTGGGTCACTCCTGAATGGAACAGGAACGTGACAGATCCGTGGGCCTGATGTGTGGGTATATTGTGGAACGGCTCATGTGTTAGAAGGGTGTCTCTGAATCCTTTTTTATTGGGTCTTTCTCAGTTACAAATCTTGTGCCTTTGTTGCAACTGTTACATTAAACAGTTTGTTGCATTGAGGACACTTGGTTATTTCACAGAGATGTTTGCTAAATCCTGAGGCTTGGGATTTACCTGAAACTCTTTTAAAAAACTTTTCAAGTTCATGATCCAGAATCAGAGCCCTGCGCACCGCAAGAATGTGCAGTGCTGTTCTGGAAGTGTGCTCTTTCCTTTTGTTCCTGATCGGGAATTACAGCCCCCTGGTGGAGCAGATGCAGGAGGAGGAACGAGATGGGCGGACACAGGCGTCCATACAGTAGCACAGGGGCTAAGGCAGTTGCCACAGTAAGCGATTTACTCCTGTCTCCCAGCCTCTCCCCTCCTTGTACGCAGTTCCATTAAATCCATAAACGGGGTGCTCCTCCTTCTTTAAGCATTTATGTTAAAACAGGCTTCTGGGCCAGCAGGGCCTTTTGATTTGTAGAATGGTGGAGTCAAGAAGGAAAATACTGGGATTGATATACTGTCCCTCTCTGGGTGCCACTGCAGGGTCTTCAACTCAGTGGCTACTATGTAAAATACAACTTACTGAAACTTACACAGTATTGTCTGTTTCTATAGGACACGTGTTTTCTTGGAGTATTCTAACGGCTGAACAACAACAACAAAAGGGTCTTTGAAAAGATAAGAGTGGCAAACACTGTTGAACATACCTCCTTGTGAAAAGTTTTAATTCTTTCCCCAAGAACCATGTCAGAGTTAGGCTTTGTTTAGAGCTACTTCTCAGCCTGAATGTGGCTTTAAAAAAAGTGGAACTCTAATTCTGTAAATGTTATGCCTGTTTGTCCTTTGAGGTGATTTTATTAGATGGTGGGAAAGTGTTTGTATTAACCCTCTAATATCACTGAACTTGTTGTTTTTATTCTCGGCCTTTATGTTAAGCTTCCTTTGATTGAACCATTAATTTCTAATTGTTTTTAACCAAGAAGCATTAAAATCATGATAAAAATAAGTGGATTAGGGATTAGCAATTTCTTAAATGAACCAGAGCGAATGTAAAATTAATTAAACACACAAACACACACACAATTCAAAGAGCCCAAGTAACTTTTGAATACACGACTCTGTATATGCTACTACATCAAAGTGTGTTATGGGGGACTCCAAGACCCTCTTAATTGTCCATGAGGACAACTTTATTGTCATAATAATACTAAGACATAATTTGCCTTTTTTGCTGTGTTGATATTTGCATTGATTGTGCAAAAGCAAAGGGGGTGAAAACTGCTGGCCTTTAGCATGAATCAAGGTGGTAGCAACAAATTATACTAACGTCATTGCATTATTCACCTCCATGCATTCAATTTAAAAAGAAAATGTCAGTTTCACATAAGAATGTCCTGTGGAAGCAGCAACAATTATTTTATTAAATCTCTGCCCTTGAGGACATCTCTTTTTAATATACTGCATGATGAAATGGGAAGTACCTGTAAAGCACTTGTGCATCCCCAAGTACAATCATAATCTGGTTATCTCAAGGAAAAGAGCTAATATATAGTGGGACTGTGTTCCAAGGATGGAAAGAACCGCAAAGAAATCTTGAACTTTATTGTTTGTTGTTGTTACTATATTGGTGGTGTAAGTTGGACACTATTTTGTGTGTATTGTACATAGAGCACATGGAAAGGTATATTTGAAATACTGGAATCGGGGGTTTTCCTTGTGGTGGAAGGGGCATTCTAATGTGGGATCGAGGGAGGTGAGGAAGAATCCTTCCATGTTGGATTTGAACTCAAGATGTCACTATAAACTTGTGATTTAAGTATTTAAAATACCCTTGCTCTGTCCAGTCAAAGAGCCTAGAAGCAATGACAGTTCATTAACAAATAGCACACTGAGTTTTCAGATCTTGGTTTCTGAATGCCATTTCCTAGTGAAGGGTTCCAGGGCTCCTTGGAGAAATGGCTGATTTGAGGTCTGGGGCAGGAAAAGTACAAGGTTAGCTTGGCGTGCTTGTTGTGCTTTTCTAGCAAGGGGAGGCTCAAAGACTCCTAGGGTCATGTCAGAAGGAAACAGAAGCTGGCTTGAAGGAGCTCCCAATGGCCAAATTTGGGACCTCAAAAAGAATGCTGACAATATTGATTATAACACATGAATAATAAAAACAATCCATGAATCTACATACATGGCAGGAGAGGAGGAGGAGAGTGAGAACTGTGTTATAGAAGAATGCCCACTGCTGTAAGAAGGAGAAAGAATTTCATAATCACTGTTTTGCAGCCCCTTAATGTGGTAATTGATTAAGGCAAGAATCATCAATGGATGCTGAAACTATTGAGTGAAATGTTATTGGGGAGAAGTATGTTCACAGAATGTCAAATGTTACCCTGTGTATATTCCTTATTAATGACAAAGGAGAAAGGATGTTTCTGCAAAGAAGAAATCTGGCAGATCCCACCCTGTTGATCAAACAGCAACACCACTAAAAGAGAGAGACAGCCAGATAGCACGTGCTTTCCAAAGGAAGGACACGGCACTTCCTATGAAGTAGTCTTGCCAAAAGAAAGCAACCTTGAATCCGACTGAGCCTCCAGATTCAACTACAAATTACGGGAAACCCAAAGGAGTCTGTTAATCACTAGCGTGGGGCTGCAGTAAAAAAAAAAACACTGCAGACTTTGGCAAACTGTACAGCCAAATGACCCACTTTCTTCAAAAAATAAGTTGCAAGAAAAAATAAAAGGGAAAGGCCTGACGAGAAGGGACTGGAATGGGCTGAGCGGTGTGTGCACCTGATTTGGATCATGATACAAGTAAACTGTAAGTTTAAAAAAAATGAGGCGGTGGGACTGAGTACAGACTGCACATTTGGTGATGGTACAGGGCAAAATGATAACCATGTCTACCGTCGCTTCAAAATAGTTTGGAAGAAGAGCAGTTGGGTGGGGATTCCGAGGAAGCAGGATTAAGCATGGGCAAATAATTGCTGGGGGGATCAACATCTGTGTTCATTAAAATACTACTCCGTCTGCTTCTGAAATACGCTTGAAAGTTTTTATAATAAAATTTTTAAAAAACGCTACTAACTAATAGGCCAGGTACAGTGGCGCATGCCTGTAATCCTAGCACTTTGGGAGGCCGAGGCAGGAGGATCCCGTGAGGCCAGGAGTTCAAGACCAGCCCGAGCAACATAGTGAGACCCTGTCTCTACAAAAAATAGAAAAATTGTCTGGGCATGGTGGTGCGTGTGCCTGTAGTCGCAGCTACTCGAGAGGCTGAGGTGGGAGGAATGCTAGAGCCCAGGTGTTTGAGGTTGCAGTGAGCTATGATGAAGCCACTGCCTTCTACCCTGGGCAGCAGAGTGAGACCCTGTCTCCCCCATTCCCCCAAAAAAGAAAATCACTTACTAATAATGGGATAACCTGACATTTTGTGCTTCCTTATGTAGTGCATTGAGTAGTATGCATCACCTGTGTAGAATTGTTGCCAAAAATACTTAACCTGAATCTAATCATGAGGAAACAATCAGATAAGCTCAGAATGCATGACATTTTACAAGGCGGTTGTCCTGGACTATCTAAAAAAAGTTAGTGTTGTGAAAAACAACAGAAAACAGTGTCATGAAAAACAAATGCGTGAACCTTGCTTGAGTAGATCCCCTTGTCCCGAAAAAGTTATAAAAGACATTTTGGGGACAGTTGCAGATGTTAAAATATGGACTTATAGTAAATGATATTATTGAATAAATTATTTTAGGTGTGATTATGGTTTTGAGGTTCTTAGGAGAATGTCCTTATTATCCTTGGGAGATGCATGCTGAATTATTTTAGGGTGAATTCGTATGACGTCTGCAAATCACTTTAAACAATGTGTGGATATGTATGGATTAGGTTGGCTCATATTAAGTTGTTGTTTTCCTAGGTCAAAAACAGTCAAATATGAGCAGATGCCTATGGTTCAACCTAGTATTTGTTGAAAGAGAGAGAGAAAGCAAATGTGGTGACAGATGTTGTTTCCAGGTGAAGAATCTACAGGTGTTTGTACTATTCTTTCACCTTTCTGTGTGTTTGAACTTTTTTAAAATAAAGAGTTGGGAGAAAATAGTCAACATACAAAAGTGAACTTCCAGCAGATATTTACTTGTATTATAGATTAAGTGTGCTGACAACATTCCCCCTGAGATTAATTGCCCCCAATAGCATTTAAATTCTCATGGAATTAATTCCACAACTACTTAAATTGGTTTCGACTATAGCAAAGAGGGAAAGCTACTTACTGTATGAACTTTCCTATCTCTGAATCAGCATATGACAAAGAACAGAAAAATAAAGAACAATAGGTGGAAATTATTTAAGAAAAAAAGAGCTTAATGATATTTTATGGACTCTTTTTTTTACGTGGATGAAATTTAAAGATGAGTCCACTGTAGGAGAAAAAAGAGCATTGGTTTCTCAGAAACTGATGCCTATATTCTTTTTTTGTTTTTGTTTTGTTTCTTTGTTTTTGGTTAAGAGATCAAAATGTCTTCTATCTAGGCATGGCCTCGACATTCTCTGCAAAACAGGGTGTATACCTGGAATTTGAAAAAGTTTTATCCCCCTCCACCCCACTTTTTTTTGCCGTGAGGTCTCAGGTCTTCTGGGCAACCATGGCAGATAGATAAAGTTATGAGATTCCTACTCCCCTCTAGAAAATTTCCCTAAGTGATTACAACAGCCCCTGGTTTTATCCGTCTCTTTTGAATCCAAACAGATCCCTAAAGAAGTGGCTGACATCTTTAACGCCCCCAGTGATGATGAAGAATTCGTGGGTTTCCAAGATGATGTTCCCATGGAAACCCTCTCATCAGAGGAGAGCTGCGACAGTTTTGACTCACTGGAGTCGGGGAAACAGGTACGGATGCTTCCTTGCAAGGCAGGTGTGTTCATCTGGAAGCCTGAATCTTGGTTTGGATGTTCTTTTATTTGAGCGTGGTCTGAGATGGGTGATATCAGTTAATTGTTGAGAATTTTATTTTAGAAGCCTTATGCCTTTATGTTTCAAAAAACTAGTGAGAACCTAGTTCAGTTTTGCTCTTTTAATCTTTCCCATGTACAGTAAATTTTTTAAAAAATAAAAGGCACCCACGTGAGCAAATCCATTTTCTCTGCTCCCTTGCGGCTGTAACCTGTGGAGAGGTTGTGTTCGGAGTCCTCCCAGGGAGCAGGCAGGGTAGGGGAGGGCCGGCCCCCTCCACGATGGCCCACCCTAAGGGCTGCAGCCAGGTGGGCAGATCGTGTGGTTCTGATGTGACAATTGCGCTCTGTGGTCCTGCAGTGTGATTCCGTCGCCACCTCACTCTTGGAATTGCTGGGGAGAGCGTTATTCTTGCTTTAATTACTTTGGTCTCTAGCAAGCACAAGTTCCAGTTCTCTGAGAAGTAGATTCCTGGAGGTTTATATTGTGCCTTACCAGTAGAATGGCCAATCAAAACCTCTGGCCTTCAGTGGCCTTTTCTTCTGAGTTCATTGCAGCGCTCGAGATTCTTTATTCTTCCTCCACCATGGCCTCTCCTGAAAGGCTGTCAGTTAAACCCACCTTGCCCCAGCTGGGCACGTACACGAAGGGAAGCAGTTAATGACATGTAAGAGAAGTCCTGCCTGGTTGCTCCGACCACTGTGGGTGTTCTGGCCTGGGTGGGACCTGTGCTCTCTGAGGTGGCCACGGGGTCCTGTCGCTCCTGTCCTCATCGTTCGATGCCCCAGCCACCTCCTTCCACTCCCCTGGGGCTCTTCCTTTCTAGTACACCTTTTGCTCTTTGTGCTTGTCTTTTTTTCCTGTCCCTAAATGTGAATGTCCTCTAAGATTTTGTCTTCAGACCTTTTCACTCGTAGTGAGCTTGTCGATGGTCCTGCTCTGAGCTGTTCTGTATCCTTTGTGTGGAGCGTGGCTTCTCTCTGCAGCCCCAGGTGGCTGTCCGACTGCCAGCGGGACTGGCCCTGGCTGCTGGAGCAGGATCTGAAACGCCCTGATCACCTGTCCCCATCTTTATCTCCACCTTTCCTTGTTTTTGATGCCGCCGCCTCCTCTCCCATCTCCCCGACTCCGTCCAGGAGTTGATGAAACCTTCGCTCTGTTCCTCGCTTGCATCCTTCCCTTCCCTCTAGTGCTCGCAGCTCTTAGCTGAATGTTCGGCCCTTCCTGCTAGGATCCACTGTAGGACGAGCTGTGTGTCCCGCCTCCTCCCTTCTTCAGAAATCGCCCGTGTCTCCATCTGAGCAGTCAGGCAGTGAGGGAGGGCGGGGCCTGTCAGGTGCACGTGGGGGCATTCTGAGCAGGGCAGGACTTGTGTGAAGCCCCGGTGCCGAGCCCGGCCGGCTCCAGCCGGAAGAAACAGTGCAGCTGCTTTTGCTGCTATGACGACCACTTACACAGTTAGGTCTCACTTTCCCGGCCCCCAAGACTGACCCCAGTATGCCTTAGATGGTCTGTGACAGCATCCAGCTGCTTTTCCCTCATCATCTGCTGCTCTGTCCTTCTGTCTGCTAGTCCGTGCTGTTCTTCCTGCCTGGGTTTACTCTCACCATTTTTCTAGCCTCTAACCTGGTTCAGTCCCAGTTCAAATGTTGTTTCTTCCATGAAGTCTTACTGGGTTTCCTTTCCCTCCATGTGCCATATTGCTTCTGTGTCCTTTATAACACTGATCCTCACCGTGGTTATTTGTAGATCACTCTGCCTCCCCTCCTAGATCATAAACTCCTTGAAGGAGGGACCTTATACTTGACTGTGTGCTTTCTGGCTTCTCTGGCTCTGTTTGTCCTTGTGTTTTGTCCTCTTTCCTCTTGTTTCAAGCATCCAGCACCCCCATTCTGCACCTGACTGCAGAATGAGCACTGGTGGGTGTTTGCTGGGTACAGTGGAAATGGGCTGCTCATCTGGCTGTCTGGTTCAGCAGGCCATTGCTCTCCAGTCTGTTTCTTCATGTCACGTGGACTTTAAAATAAAAAATTTAACCTCTTGTGTTAGCTCCTCTTCTGGTCCATTATTTGCTCACGGTCTTGATGGTGGAATATGTAGGTGACCAAGGCCCACACCATAGTGCCTGGTATTGATTTTAAAGGATAATGAATAGGTTCTACAGAGCAAAGAGCTGTGCAAGAGCTGTCACCAAGAATGCAGTGAAGCAGTGTATAGTGGAGTTTTGCCACCTATAGACTCACATGAAAAACAGTTTTTATATCCTTTGGAGTAGGGAAAATAAAAGCATTGGTCTCAGTTTAGGACTGTGGCTAAGTTGTTTTTCTCCATCAGGACTGGCCATCAAAGATACTGATTTCTCCCAGGCTGCCCACTGTCCTGGGGCCTGCACACGAGATACAAAGAGCCAGAAGGATGGGAAGATTGGAACTTACTGCTTCAAGGCTTGACCTGTTCTTTTTGGGCCTTAGGCAGGGGCTTTGGATATTTGATGAAATTTACACACAGGCCCCCATTGCCCTAAAACAGCCTGCAAGCCTGGCCCAGTGCTCTGTGATCCTGATGCTTCCTGTACTCGGAGGCTGCAGGTGCACGGGGGCTTCCTCAGCAGCAGCTGAGGACCGTTCCTCCTTAGTAATCATGCCCTGCTCCATTGACTCTCCACCCTGACCCCACAGGCACACTCACGATCCGTTTTAAAACCGGCCAGAGAAACTGTGAGAACTTGAACACAGCATGTGCATGCTGTCTATTCTCCCTTAAACACAATTTGAATTTCACTTTAATAAACTTTTTTTGTGTGTATTTTTTTTCAAGCAGCTGCACTACAGCTATCAACAAAGGAACAAAGTAATTCAGCTCTGAGCAAACTCACTGCAATTACCCATAATAATTCATAGGAGACATTTTTAAGCTTACAAAATGCTAGATGTAGGCATTTCTTTTTCTGCGCCCCTGTAAGTTTTTCCGTTCGTCTATTGTATCTGTTTTTCTCGGGAGATATCTGAGCTTCAAGAAGTATATAATTAAAGTCAGGGAAAGGCAGGGGGGAGATAAAGATTCTCAAATACGGTGTTGTAAGGGGTCACTGCTACATCGAGGATGGGAGGGAGAGACGTCAAAGGAAACTGGGCAGACTCGAGGCCTGATGAAGCGTGGCGGGCTTGCAGGGGGCTGCTCTTGTGGGTCTCCCTTTGGTCTGCAGCTCTTTCTTTCCTTCCGTTTTTGTGTTAAGAGAGCTGGGTTTCCTTCTTTGCAGTATTTCAAAAGAAAGAAAAGTCACTATTGGAAAGTGTCTTTTCTGAGTTAGTCACGTCCCATCTTGCTGCTCACTTGCTACCCACCCATGGCTGCTCACCCCTCACCTCCTGTGGGAGAAGAATTCCTGGGGACGCGGAAGGGGAGAACTTTCCATTAGCCTCCCCCACGGTAACTGGGAGCGGAGCAAGTCCGGGCTTCCCAGCAGTGGGCTGTGAGCAGCGTGAGTGTCCCCAGCCCTTTCCTACAAAAAACTGGCTGCATGCGTAAGGGAGGCGCGCTCACCCGCTTGGAGGAGACACGGGCTTGGATGGCTGTTGGAGAGGAAAGCCAGCGTGCGGGAGGGAGCCAGGTTTTCTCCTCGTGTCGTCTTCCATGTGTGTCCAGCTCTGTGTGAAAGCAGACGGTGCTGGTTGCCAGCTTTGGCAGGAGAAGCCAAGGTCCATGAGCACTTACCAGTCATGCCAGAAGCTGGTTGAGACTACACACGTTCTCATTTCTTGCAGTTGTCTGATTTGTGGGTCTCAACTTCCATGAGCTTTAGAAAATGTGTGTGTGTGTGTGTTTATTGTGGTGAGATATACGTAACCTAAGATTTACCATCTTAACCACTGTGAGCGTCCAGTTTGGTGGCACTAAGCACTTGCACATCATCGTGCAGCCGTTGCACCATCCTTCTCCAGAATGTGTCTTCTTCGTTCCCAACGGAAACTCTGTACCCATTCAGCAATTCCCCATTCTCCCCGCCCCTGGTAACCTCTGTACTACTTCCTGTCTCTATGATATACATGTGTTTTTAATTTAGCAGGATGTGCGTTTCCATTCTAAATACTTCACAGAAGAGCTAAGAAGAATTTTTATAGAGGACACTGACTCAGAGACTGAAGATTTTGAAGGATTTACGCAGAGTGATCTGAACATAAAGAGTAACCCAGAAGTAATGGTAATAATGACAACAGGAAGGGATGTGGGTTGTAATATTTTTAGTCCTGTTTCTGAATTGTAGTTTTGCTTGTAAGAGGTCACTTCACAAAGGAAATGATTTTACTTTTTCTTATGTATTTACCTTACAAGCCGATTAACATAACCTAAAAGATTGCTACTCCAAGGCTAGTCCCTGGTCCACCAGTGCATTATTCTCTTAGAGAAAATCCAGTTGTCTTCCCCTCGTGCCTGGGGGGTTTTTGGGATGTGTCTCAGGCATCCTTTACTGTCGTTATCAAAGAATTTATTCAGACTTTCTTGAACCTCTTGTATCTTTGCAGTTTATCTTGGAGTAGCAAGTTCCTTAAAATCCTTTCTTATTGTGTGGGAAGTACTAGTCTTAGGTTTGAAGTTAATTTGGCAAATTTTTAGCTGTGGTACAAACTTGGAGTTTCCCTTTGCCTTCTAGATTTAGGTGCTGTCATACTTCTTAATGTTAAGGATGACCCAGGCCTGCTTAAACGCCTGGGAGAAATCTGCTCTTGGCACTTTACATTGTTGGTTGATCTCTTCCTTTTATTCTGTATGTTTAGGCTACTTTACTGCCCACTAGTGTTTGAATTTTAAAGTAACTTTTAGGCACGGCCTTTGGATTTTTTAAGTGCAAAAATGTTTTCTGCTAATTGAAAAATAACATGCATTTATCCAAAAAAATAAACATTCCACTTCCTTCTTAGGTATCAAGATGAAAGCTAGAGTTTAAGCCTCTTCACAGAAGCTCCTAAGGAACAACTTTTGGTACAGAGCCTGTGGAGAAGTAGAAATAAGATATGACTACCAGGCTTGCTTTGTCCCTTACCTTTCCTAGGGTACATCTTAGGGCATAAAAGCCCTCATGGTAGGCTGCCTTGTTGAGGGTGATTGTTTTTTTTCCATGAGTGACAGCATAAACCCATGCCAACCTATAGGCCCAAGCTCTCCTTTGGCTTTCTTTGCAGAAACTGTTTGGGTGATAGTTCATGGGTTCTGGTCAGCAAGTCCCCAGTTTCGTGTCAGCAAGACACTGAGATCTTCCAAACCCTAGCGGGTATCACCTCTTAGTGACTGACTTATCATTTTCTCTTCTTGAGCTGAGTGATAGCCAGTTATTCAAAGAAATTGTGTTTCTAGTGAGAGAAACCAAATTGCCCTAGAAGTCCTTTCCCCCACCCTTGGAGTCTGTGCACTTAGGGTATGAATTGTGACATGTTACATAGACTGTGCTGTAACTCACAGCGCAGGTCCGCCTGCAAATTGTATCTTAGGATTCAGTGAGAAGAAAAGCATTGTTGCTTCCCAGCTCAGCCTCCTGCCCACTCTCGTAAGAACTAGTATCTTTCCTGTTAATGGGATGTTGCCCTAACCTTGGCTTCTAGGAGTCTGCCGGCCAGATGCAAAACAGCCACAGCCAAGATGCTCACCTTGTGCTCCTTCCTTCAGATGTGAATCTGGACTGTTGTTTACAGTTTGCTCTTTCCTTACTTCAGTCCTTTGTCGTGAGCTGTTCCACATCCTTAGTAAAGAGAGGCAGGGTGGATGAGGAGTGTGATAAATCTGAAGTTCTTCCCTGACAGCGTCCTGTAAAATTGGATTTCTTTACCGCCTACCATTTCGAATTCTGAAGCTCCTAATGTGAAAAGGCCAGGGTATTTAAAAAAAAAACAAACCAGATGAATCAGTGCAGTATAGTCTTATTTCTCACTTGGCTTGATGTGGACTGATACACCAGGGTTGGCAGTTACCTGCATTCTTTTCTCCCTCTGTCTTATTTCTAACTTGAGTCTAACTTGAGTCCAACTAGAATTGTGAGGGATCACTGAGGAAGCAGAGTCATGGAACCGAGTCCTGGGTCCATCCTGCTGCCACTTGCTGCTGTTCTCGTCATGGTAGCCCCATTTTCAGAATTTCCTGACAGTGGTTCCCAGACTAAGTTTTCTAGCTTGTGGTCAAGGAAGAATGCCTAGAAGATGTCCTTGATCTCAAATATTTAAACCTGTCTCTGTACCATTGCTAAGAGTCCTATCACATCTGCGATGTCATGTCACTGGGTGATGTTACCCTGTTATTAACTTCCACACTGTGTGTTCTTAACAAAAACCAAGCAGTGCTTGAAAACATGGAATGAGGATTTCTGGAGGTGACTTGATTTCATCCCGTGGCTGTGAAAGTTACAGTGAAGGGAGAAGGTGCCCCTTGACTGAGGGCCTAGGGGCAGGTCATCCGTCTGCCCCTTGGTCACTTCACTGAGGCGCAGTCAGCTCTCCTGCCCCCTTTAGTGGTGAGTCCTGCTATTTAGAGGAGACTAGTCAGTGTTTTTCCCCCTTACCACTCCATTTTTGTCTGAAGATAACTCTTGTGTCACGCATACTCTTTCTTTGTTGCCCCTTTTGCTTGGCTTCTAGATGTGCCAGCTTGGTTGCTCCAACGTGGAGGAGCCCACTCTGTCAGTGTTTTGCTTATGGCCTGGTGCTCTGAAAGGAACACCGTTCAGCAGTAGACGGCCAGCGCTTTGATTTTATTCATCAGTTGACTTCTTGCACATTTAACTGAAAAGTTCAGATGGAACTAATCATAGGAAGGGGGGGGGAAGCTCTTTACTACTCATGTTGTTCTTAATATGTCAGAATTGTTTTAAATGCATGTCTTTTTTGTAGGTCTTACTAGGTCTGGTACAGACAATGTTTCATTTTTTTGCTCTGATTTTTTTAGCTCGTGGAGTCAGATTTGAGTGACAACGGCAGTGCATCTTTGGTGAGTGAGGAAGAGGAAGATGATGAAGAAGAAAAGGCTACACCTAGAAGAAGGAGGTCTCGAAGAAGCAGTATTGGTCTTCGAGTAGCCTTTCAGTTCCCCACCAAGAAGTTGGCCAAAAAATCAGATAAAAACAGTTCTTCTGAGCAGTTGTTTTCTAGCTCACGCTTACAGAATGATAAAAAACCAACGCCTGGAAGAAAGAAAGGCTGTAGGCAGGGGCTGGAAAGGGGAGATTCTGCCTCTGAGTCTGAGGACGACTGCAGGGACGAGAGCCAGGAGGGTCCGGATGCCCTGCTGAGGAGGACCATGAACATCGAGGAGAACAAGGCCGTGGTAAGGCTTGTGTGGGGGCACCCCAGGAGCGGGCACCGGGGTTGCCGAGGCCCACAGAACACGCTGCTCCTGCAGCTGTTGCCGCTGCTTTGGCTTCTATCAGGAAAATGTACTCTGGGTATTGTGTATCCTTTTTCTTTTCCAGAATCCAAAGCAGTTATTACATGATCAGCTCTGGTTTGGGAACAGAAAGAGACTCCCTGGGACCATTTTTAGCCCCCTACATGGTGCCATGAATAATGCTGCTTACTGTTTACCAAGTTAAGTTCTAAATACATAGTGGTATTGGGGATGAGAGGGGCTGCATTACTGGCCTGTTCCCAGCAGAGAACAGCAAAGAGGAGGTAGAACATTGCTGGGTCCACTGGAGAGTTGCAGTGTGCAAGTCAGGCGGGCAGCTTTCCACCCAGAAACCACTCTGCTGGGGTGACCAGCTGGGGTTTTGAGACATCATCTGAAGGAGTGGAAGAGGTCCAGGAATTAAAACAACCTCAAGGGTTTTAATTCATTTCAAAATGTCTTCATTAGAATAATAATTAATGGAATACGGTGAAATCTTTGTTACGTATATTTGGTTTTTCTGTATGTGGTCAATAATGTTAATCTGATCATTCTGGAAAATCATTGTTGCTTCATAATTATTTATATACAGAATTTTTTATGGTTCTACCACTCATGGTGACTTTTAGCATTTTAATATTTTTTTTAAAAAAAGCATGATGTAATACTGTATATACAATCTTATATGTCAAATAAGTTACCCTAACCCCAATAAGTTACATAAGAAAATGGAAAGTCTGCTTTTGGGCAATTTTTATCCTAAGACACATTTTGCTTAGCGAGGGGAAATATTCAGTACTGTATCCATCTGCCATCTTTAAAATAAGAACTATGTTCTTCATGATTTTTTAGTGATACCCATATAATTGTATAAATCTAAAACTAAAAGGAATCCTAATCAAATTCTCAGATTTTATGTTAATGCCTATTATTGGTATTATTAGATGTTCATGTGGGAATATTTTTAACAATTATTTTTCTTGATGAGAAATTAACCTATTTAACCTGTTTATATTTAGAGTCAGATTTTTGGAGCTCTAAATAACCATCAGAATAATCCAATTGAACTTTTTCTTTATACAACCCACTGAAACTTGAGATGCAGGTGTGCAAAATGATTTGTTCAGGGTCACATTGCTTATAAGCCTCTAAGTCAGGATTCAGATCACATGCTCCAGGCCTTGATCGTTCCAGGACTGTGTTCATAGTGTCATGGTCCTTATATAGAAGGAATAGGCATAAAGTTTACTCATATGAATGATGACATCAGCATCTTACCTCTGGAGATAAAATTTTTACATTGTGAGATTAAATGTATAAATGTGAGGGCTTCATAAACTACTTAAGTTAGGTTTCTCATGGTAGCAAAATTGAAGACTTGTGATAGGTGTTGGATGACTTAGACCTGGCAGCATTACTTATGTAAGATCCCTTCTTTTGTTCTGAACATCAGCTTGCTCAGTTATTGGCGGAATTGAACTCAGTGCCAGATTTCTTCCCCGCACGAACCCCGACCTCAGCTTCTGTAAGTGGAACGCCTTATAATTATTCATACCAGTACTAATATTTAGTAGTCAGTCACCAGATGGCTTTTATTCAAAAGCACCCCCGGTTGCATATGTCTGTGCTCTTGGTTTCAGAAGAAGAAAACCGTGAGACGGGCCTTCTCGGAGGGACAGATCACGCGGCGCATGAACCCGACCCGGAGCGCGCGGCCTCCTGAGAAGTTTGCTCTGGAGAACTTCACTGTCTCAGCCGCCAAATTTGCAGAAGAGTTTTACAGTTTCAGAAGAAGGAAGACGATTAGTGGGGTATTTTCTGACTAATGAACGAATTATTCTTTGTTTGAGCCACTGGTCCTGAGACATGCATGCATCACAAACACCCCAGGGCTGGTAAAAAGTGCAGAGCTTCTGACTCAGTAGGTCTGCAGCAGCTAAGAACTTGCATTTATTCAAGTTCCTAGGTGATGCTGATGTTCCTGGGACCACACTTTGAGAAGGACCCCTAGTCTAAGCTGTAGGTCACAGAGAGAGAGTCCTTTATCTAAGCTGAGCTGAGAAGCAGCTCATTCCTTAGGACCCCAACTTGATCTGTGGTGCAGCACTAAAGGCCTGTTAACAGCCCCAGTCAGCTTCGTGGTGGTTTTGCACGTGGAAAAGTACAGTGATTCCCCCTTGCCTTTCTGTTTCAGGAATGGGGCATTCAGGTGCTTTCAGTCTGGAGGGAGAAGCTTGTACCCTTCCCATTGTGGGTTTGGCTCTTTGGTGTGGTTCACTTGATTTACTTCCCTGTCCCTATAGAGCTTATATGATAAAGAACCAAGAAACCTGAGTTTCTCATTTATTGTCGCATCACTTTGCTGAGAGGGAAGCTTGGCAGATGGCAGGAGCTCAGTAAATGACTAAATGAACGAAGTAGTTCCAGGGAAATAGAAGAGGGACATGGTTAATGTTAATGGTGCTAGATCTTTGAGAGATTAAAATTTGTATAAATTTTTTTAACAGCTCAAAATCTTATTCCGCGTTCTGCTTTTGTTCGTTTTGCAGGGTAAGTCCCGGGAGTATAGACGACGTCACCGTGTATCTTCTTTTCGGCCAGTGGAGGATATCACTGAAGAGGACTTAGAAAATGTTGCCATCACTGTTCGAGATAAAATCTATGATAAAGTTCTGGTAAAGTATATGTTATGAATAATTTGCATGATTGTGATTCTTACTAGGAGTCTAAGGCATTGGCGTTTGAGATCCTACATTGTTTTTAAGCTGTTGTATCAGGGTCTACAGTGCCATCTGCCCAAGGGCTCAGAGGCAGGCTGTAAGTTGGAGGGTCAAGGGTCAGCTGTGACTGGGAAAGGGGAGACAGCTTAGTGCAGTAGTTCTCATCAGGAGAGAGGGCTCTCGGGGAAGCATAGACTCTGGGGGAAGGCAAGAGCAAAGTTTAAAAAGGATTTTATATATAATTGTTATATTTTAAATATTTGTACAGTTTTATATTTTAAATATTGTAAAAGATAGTATATTGGGGGGTAATATAACCATAGGAAATAAAGTTTTGACAGAATATCTTTGGTTGGTAGGAAATGTGTTAAACTATCTTCCAAGTCATCATTTAGAGGGGAGCTTTGTGGTGTTCTGCATAGTTTTTTGGGGATAAGTAATGGGACACTGTCTTAAGGTAGTATTAAAGTGTTTTTAATTAAGTTGCCAACATTCTAAAACCAGATTTTACAGTGAAGATACCCAGGTCTCTAGCACTAGGCTGGAGCCGAGTTGATGACACCCAGGGCTCATTGCCACTTGGTCACCTGTCACCTTATGGGAGCTCTGCCACCCTGCCTCAGGCTTTCCTCTAGTCCCTTTTTCTGACAGCCTGATTGTTTCATTCCTCCTGGCTCTCTGCTCAGCCTCATTTGGCCTAATATGGTTTCTGGCCCCAGAACTGAAATGCTTACGGTCTAGAGGAAGATGCCATGGTTTGTACCAGGGAAACAGGCCTGCTAGATTCAAGGAGACAGGCAGTGCATCTTTGTGCACCTGGTAATGTACATGACGACATCTGGCCTCACAGACAGCACCATATAAATCCCTATGATCACCTGCTTACCGCCTTCCCCCCTCCAGGGTAACACATGCCATCAGTGTCGGCAGAAGACCATCGACACCAAGACAGTGTGCCGGAACCAGGGCTGTGGTGGTGTGCGGGGGCAGTTTTGTGGGCCGTGCCTGCGGAACCGCTACGGGGAGGATGTGAGATCGGCATTGCTGGACCCGGTAGGAACAGTGTTTGCATTTGTCATTAATTGTGTTGGTGAAGGAAGCAAGGTGAAGATGGGGCTCCCTGGGTCCTTACTGGGGACCAGCAGATGCAGAGTTCTGGTTTCTGTAGAGCTCTCTCCACCTTCCCCTCATGCATCTTAAGACTCCAGTAGAAATGAAAAAAATAGGGTTTCTTTCTGGAAAGAGAGCAAGCTGACCAACAGATAGAATAGGAGAAGAGTTTGTGTTGGATTTCGCAGTGTCAGCGCAAAACTTTCTTACAGTTGTCTGTTTTTGTACAAGTTAATTCCTCTGCCTTTCCTCCAGCAAAGTGATTTCCCTTTGCTTTTCTTGGGCAGGCCAGGGGCTGGGTAGATTGCAGCACAGAATGCTCTCTGTGTGCCCAGTACTGTGGTAAGTGCGTTTCACATCTATTAACGCAGGTATTTTATTTTTCGTTATTTCAGTTATTAATTTGTTCAACCTCGTGAAGTAGGTATATAGCTTCTCTCTGCCTCACTTCCCTCTGTAAAATGAGGTAACAGTATTATGGTCAGTAAGTATGACCTTGAGCCTGGGCGGTCCTGCTCCAGAGTGTGTGTTATTACCTACTTTGCTGTGACCTCTCATGCAGCAGTCATGGGGCAAATATACTGTCCTCAGTTGAGATGATGAGCATCAGCTGCTACTCAGGCTAAGTGATTTAACAATAAGCACACATATTGGAAGGGCTGGAATTCACACCTTGATCTCTTGGAAACCCTGTGCTCTTAAAACCGGGGCCGACTTAATGGGCTTGTGACCTGCGCAGTCACACAGCCCCACAACTGGGCTAAACGCTCTTGAAATTCTCCATAGTTTTTGAATAGGGAGCCCTGCTAATTATTTACATTTTTCAGTGTTTGTGTGTGACGTGGGGTGATCAGCCTTTTTGGGCCTTTGTGAAACGTGAGAAATCCTTCCTACCCTGTGACACAGACTGAAAGACATCATGTGATTAAAGGTTGGAGAAGTGGCCAAGCTGGATCAGAATCCCAGGTCTTGTCAGGGCGTGAGGCTAATGGGGGAAATTTCTGCTGTCTTGCCTTCTCTCTCAGGGTTGGGTGTGTCCTCCCTGCCGTGGGATCTGCAACTGCAGTTACTGTCGGAAGCGTGATGGCCGCTGTGCCACAGGGATCCTCATTCATCTGGCCAAGTTCTATGGTTACGATAACGTTAAGGAGTATCTGGAGAGGTGAGTCTCTAGCAGCTTAAAAATGGAGGTTGTAATCCCCAGGTCCAGCGTGGGAGATCCTCTAGGTAGGGAGTTGTTGCCTTATCTCATACATGGCTGATTTATATGACCCACCTCAAGTGCCGTCTATTCTGCATCTGTTTGCATTAGAAAAATATTTTCCCCACTAGGAAGTTCCCTCCTTTTACTGCCTCTAGCCAAAATTTTCCCTTGTGATGTGTAACAGAAATGGAAGGCGTAGACAAGGCAGGCTGAGGGGGAAACCGTACAGACCGTGAAGAGCAGGAGGCAGCCATGACCTCCATGAGTAGAGAGGGGAGGTCGGGCCATGTGCACCTAGGACGAGGAGACAGACTTGTGGATTACAAGTCTAATTTACATAGCAAACTCTGAGTCGTGGTTTTGGAATGTGGGAGTGAGGCAAGTCACATGTGGGGCGTACCATGCTGCAGGGTATACTATTATTGAAGCATAAATCAGGATTTTGAATGTCAGGAGATCTGGGTTCTGGCTTTTTGCTCTTGGGGGGGTGTTGACCCTCCCTAGCTAGAATGCTGCTTTTGTATTTGTTTTAACTGCTTATCAAACCCTTTTCTTTTTCTCAGCTTACAAAAGCAGCTGGTAGAAGATAAATAAGAGAAAACAGCTCCAGCCAACTCGCCTTAGAGACCTCCAACAAGACATGCGTGCCATTTGTGCCTAAGATTTTTACAGTTGTTTTTAATGCAGAAATTCTTTGTAGAGTTTACTGTTTCTAAATACTATTTGTTTATATGCTTAAAAAGATTTCTCAGGAAGACAGCAAAGCAGAGGAGTCCTGAATTGTTAAAAGAAGTATCTGCCAATGATTAAAAAGCACAATTTAAATAGGGTGCAGTTAAAGTTCAGGTATGTTAGAGAAAGGACATTGTATAAGCAGCTCTTGCCTTTGACATTTTTTAATTACCTATGTTGCCTTGTTCTTTTACTTCCCAAACAAACAGTAACTCTAGGCCAAGTGTTTACAGGGGTTGTATACCCTCTAGTTTTATTATGAGTGACCATAGTTCAAATCACAAAGTTTATACCTGCTCTGAGTCATGGGAAATTTATATTGAAGAATGATCCCCTAAATTACAAAGTGCAATTAACCACAGAACGTGAGCGTACTAGAGTTTTATTTTTATTAAAACTTGACTGAAGTGGACTGTCACGTTCCAGACACTGGAGGCCCCGGAGCTCTGCTGGCCAGCAGGGGTGTCTGCCTCTTCCTTCAGGACTCAGCTTTTATGTTTTGAAAGAATTTAAGGGCTAATTTTTAATTTAAAAAGATGTTGCTGTTATCCCCCCTTTCTTCCAGCTACATTGTTTTTGAGGTTGTGTGTTCAGAGGAACCTTCATGAAAATGTGAGAGATACTGTACTTTTTTGTATCGTGGGATGGGGTTTCAGAGGGGTACCAGGGAAAGCTAGAATCGGTGATCGTAGATTCTCAGTAGGTTTCTGGTGTTTTTTCCACACTTGTTTCTTTTTCTACCCCTTCTCCACTTTCTAAGGATAGCGTTTGAAAAAGTAAATGCACATGTAAGTTAAGTTACTAAAAATTCAGTAGAATAACTCCACATGCACGGGAACAGTGCAGTGACACCTGCGCTCCAGCTGAGGATCATCTTACGCTTCTAGCAGCAGAGCCACCCCTGCCAGAACCCATTTTGCAGTCTTCTCTTTGCTCTTCAGCCTGAAGGTCCAGATGTAGCCAGGGCCTCTCAGTTTGGTTCTGTACACAGGGCACTCATAGGTGTGTTTGGTTTCTTGTCTGTCCACGGGGGTGGCTTTTGCAAAGATGACTGGCATTGTGGATGTCAGCTCCTTGAGGCGGGCTTCGATGATGGTTCCTGACTGGGTGTCCCATCTGGCACCTGTGGTGAAAACACAACATTGTGGCATGTTGGTACTGGTGATCTAATTGGTTGATGCAATAAACAGTTCCAGTTTGGTTACGTTTTTGCTTGTCAGTGCCATTCTTACTGAGGAAGGTTAACTGGCCCGCAGCAGAGGTACCGCTCACTGGCACAGATTATTGCTTCCATGTGGGAGTAAACTAATTTTATGAAATCAGATTCTCTGAGAATTCAGATATATAAAGCTCTTTATTTAAAAAAAAAAAAAAGAGACATCTCCAATTTACCACATTCCCTCCTTGCCACACCTTATATTCTTATACCAAGTTTAGGTCACACATTTACATCACCTACCCAGCCTTTAAAGTAAAAAAGGAACATCTTGGTAGGGACTAGATGTCCTGAAGAATAAATGTATGGCCAAATATATTTGGAAAATATTGCACAGTCTAGTCCCCTCTTAGTTACACTGTGCAATGGCATCTTAAAGGCTTGGAGAATTCTTGTAGTAAAATTACTGATAGTTTTTAAAAAGTCGAAGAAAGATTTTGAATTGATTAGACTGAATTTACATCATTTTGCATTTTAATATAAGTCTCAAGTTATCCTGTGGCATTAACACCAGACACAGGTACAAAATTTAAGTAATAGCCATCACCCCAAATGCCTCACAATTGGGCTCACATTGGACACTCATCCTGGCATTTAAATTGTTTGAAAGAATAGAGAAGGAAAGGAGATAAATAACTAGCATAAGGTTACTGTGTGAGTAGATGCTGAGAAACAGAATGAACAAGGACAAATACCAACTTGAACCTGAGTCTGAAAGGCTCTACACAGACTCTTCAGGGTATCTTACCTTCCAGGAAGAGCCCGTGGAGGTATGCACCTTCCCTCGGGGGATGGCCATAGTCTTCCTTTATTTTTTTGGTAACATCAACAGTCAAGCACATTTTATCCAGTGGCCACTCATTTTTTCGAGCCATGGTCTGCATGATTGCTTTGGGAGGAAAAGGAACAAAAATTGAATGGGACAAAAAAGTTTTATGTAAGGTTCCCAGGAGTCAGCAGTAAGCTGAGGCATCCTTTAGCCTCGTGGACATTTGCACGTGGCTGCACTAGAGCAGGGGTTGGTAACTAAGGCCTGCAGGACAACCTCACTTTCCTGTGAATACAGGTTTACTGGAGCAGCCATGTGTTTACGTTCTGTCTGTGGTGGTTTCTGCACCACTGTGGCAGAGACTGTGGTGTGGCCCTTCAGAGCACACCATGCCCCACCTCACTTGGTGGCTGCTCCTGGAGGCCCCCTGCCCTGCTGGTAGGGACTTTATTTCCTCCAGGGTTGTCAGTCTCTCCTACTCCTTTTCCATAATGGCTGTTGCTTGAGGATTGGTGGGCAGGGAAGATGCATCACAGGAAAAGCAAGGCAAGACCTCTGTGTGCATCAGGAACTGCCCTACTGCAGCCCTTACCAGTTAAGAAGGCCTGAGGATTGAAGAAACCAGAAAGCCACACTACAGCTGGGAGGGCAAGGTCTTGTGTCCATGTGTCAAGTTCTCGGCATCGCAGGAGGAGGTCATTAAACCTGGTTAATGGGAGGTAGGAAGAAATAAACTTGCTGTGTAGTAACATAGCCATTTTCCAGTAAGTTCCAGGGAAGGGATTGGGGTCGGGTGGTGGAGAAGTATACCACTGATAGCCAGTGAAATCCTTTCTGGTGACTGGCATTGTCCCTTTTAAGGGCTAGTTTTTTCCTATTGAGATTTTATAACTGCAGCTCTTACAGACACTATCGTTAGGGGCAAGACACACTGAGGAATGTGGAAAAATCATGTCTACTTATTCGGCAACTGCTGTATTTAGATTCTCCTAGTGCTATGTGGTGACTGCACAAAAATCGCCTCTGTATGATTTGGGCGGACAAGCACCAAAGTGGAGTTGGGTGCAGGGTGTGGTGGGAACACAGCAAAAAATACCTATGTCCGAGGACAGGGGAGGGCAATGCTGTGACAGTTGTCATGAGACCAGGGTTGCCAGGAAAGGTGGGAAGAGCATGTGCAGAGGCAGTGGGGCATGGGACAGTAGTCTTCCCACATACAATAATTATCTGAAAGGGGGTAGGAAAAAGTTACTAAGGAAGACAATCTGCCATCAATTGCATGTCTGAGGTTTGAGAAATGCTGCTGTTTATGTACATGTTCTCTCATCTACTCACAGTGGTGCAAGGTAGAAAGTAGCCACAGTTTACCTATAAGGAAGCTGGTTCACGGAGGCTAAGGACAAACAACTCTCTTTGATAAAATTAGGAGAAATGTAGGCTTAAGGGCTGCTAAAAAGAGGTGTGGAATGGAGCAGGGATGAGGGATGGAGCAGAGAGAGGAAGCCTCAACATAAAAGCCAGAGGGGCACACGGGCTAGCTCTGCAGTGTTCTGGACCTTGTTTGGTTGATAGTTGCACAGGAAGTAGGGTTGAGTGAGGAGTCACCTGACAAACCACCACCGTGGGCAGTGTCTGCCTGAGGGATTTGGCTGACCCTGGGCTGTGAAGAAGGAAAGGCTCGGAATGTTCACGTTCAAACTTGGGTCGCTACAAGGAAGATCCCTGCTGGCTTAGAACATGGATCTGTGTCCTGGCCCATATTAAATTCTTTCAAAGAGTTGGATTAGAAAAAAAAAGTACTGGAAGATAATAAAAAGGAACAGCATAAGCTCTACACAAAGATGATGAAAAAAGGCAAAAAGCAGGAAAAGGAAGACCAGAAAAAGACTCTCCCCACTAAATGTTGCCACATGAGGACAGACCTTGCAGCCAGACCAACTTGCAACTACTTAAAAAACATGAAGTCACTGCTTATATAAACAAAATCCTGACCCAGAAAGGGCCAGGAGAGAAAATGTGAGGAAATTAAGTTGGAAGATCTCAGGAAGTAAGTGGAAAAAACAATTATACAACTGAAAGCAAAAAGTAAAGCAGCATAAGGGAGAATAAAAACCAATGAATAAAGGGTTAGAGTGAAAATAAGATGAAAGTTAATAAAATAATGTGATTCTAGAAAATTTTAGTTTTCCTAAATTACAAATTTGAATCTGTATAATCATGTTCCAAGGAAATTTGGCACAGAATAATCAATACTAAAATATATCTTCACATTATGGACTATGAAGATAATGCCCTGGATGACATGGGAAGAACATGAAGCCGTTCATAAAGGGGAAGAAACTCATGCGCGCCTTAGACGTCTCCTCCACAGCATTTGACCAGAGAATAGCACGGTGGCTACAAAGCCCTCCCCGGAGTGTGTTAACCTTTTTTTTAATCACCAGCCAAGCTGTCATTCGGATATAAAGACAGCAGACTGTATGGCATGAAAAACCAACTAGCAAGTTCAACAAACAGGAAGGTTTATAACCCAGGAAATGAAAACACAAGATTCTTGGGAAAAAGACTCCTTTTTAAGTATGTCTGAACTCTTCAGAAAAATAAAAGCAAAGACAGGAAATTATGAAACTAGATCAGGCACTCTTCCAAAAATGTAAACAACTTGGAACTGAGATAATTAAATCAAGGGAGTAAACAGACAAGACCGTTAAAAGTATAATGAAGATCACCCAGACCTGACGAAATCAAGCAGAGTACCCCAGAGAGAGACACAGCTTGAAAATATGAGAGTTCAGGTAGATAAATGCAGAGAATGAAGAGAATGGGTGGGGGGAGGAGGCAATATTTGGAGAAGTAAGGGCTGAGAATTTTTCAGGATGGAAGCTATGGATGGACTCGCATTTCTAACTGCACACAGCACCGAGCAGGATGCATTTTTACAAGTCCACACCTCGATATATCACTAAAATTGTAAAACCTTAAGGGTAAAGAGAAAAGTCTTACAAACTTTGCTTGTGAAGGAATGACAAGCATTTTTAAGAACAGACTTATCCTCTACAATCAATGCTAGAAAACAATAGAGTTAAAACACCAAAGTTGGAGGGAAAATAATCCTTGTGTCCTAGAATTGTACATAGAAGTAAACTATCAAGAGTGAGAGGGCCCTGAAGACAGTTTCAGATGCAGAAAGAGTATGATTCACAGGCCTCGTCAAGGACCTGCTATATTTACACTTTGGCAAAAAGAAAAAGGAGCCCAGAACAAGATGTGAAAAGCAACAATGAACAAAGAAATTGATACAGTATATTGTTAAAGCAAAAATAGTTATTTTCTATAAACAAAAAGAACAAAAATACTATGGTTTAAAATAAGATTGAACTGTAATTCCAGACCACAGGGAGGCAGATGTTCAGAGGGAGGTTGAAGGGTCTAAGGGAACTTTACATTGTGTTAGAAAAAAATCAAAAGTGTGTATGTTACAATGTAAAGGGTCTCCACTGAAATAATGGGAATGGTACGGGGGTATACACCAAATAAAGAAAATGATTAAGTCAAGAGAAATCAGAAAGGGTTGGGAAAAAAGCTAAGAAAAATATAGAAATCAGGAAGCACAAGATAAGATGGTAGAAATAAGTTCAAAGTTATCATTAATCATAAAACGTAACTGTATATATAAATTCTTCATCTCTGATACATAACATTCTATTTTGGATATTTATAGCATTAGAAACCCGTGGAGAGGTTCTGCTCACTGCCCTGCAGTTATCTGCTCCCATCTGTGCTGTTTACACATTGCCTCCCCTCCACCCACCTTATGTTTGCACCGACGCACACATCCAGCACCGCGGTGCCTAGGGGACAGTGCCAACCTGCGGTCATTTGTGATACTAATGGACCTTCCAGTTTAAGGCTAGGAGTAATGTTGGTTCATGGAAGAATGATTTAGGAAAGCAGGGATAAAGAAAAGCACCAAAAAGCCAGGAATGAAGAGGGTCTTGTGAAACTTCCTGAATTGTCTACCAAGGCCGAGGAGCAGCTGGGGGTCACACCGGCCTTCAGTGATCTGTGAATTTCTGCCCTGGCTTTGTGACCCATCTCTGCAGTCATAACCACATGTTGAAGGCAGTCTAGTTTACGGCATACCATACTACAAATGTTAAAAAGTTGTCTATGAGAAGGCATTAGTAATCGCTGGCTTGGAAAATGAGGGTATAAGATGACATGAAGTCAAACTCAAGTTGCCGTCCGTGGCCACTTAAATCTTGTAACAACTCAATGAGGGAATTCTATTATCTACATTTTCAGATTAAAAAAGTGATAGAGAGAGAGCTTAGGTATTTTGTCCAAGATCAAATACCTAATAAGTGTGAGGCAGAATTTGAATCTTGCTCTGACCCAGACTTTTAACTGACTTTTGCCTTTGAAGCAATAGACCAAGGAAACTCAAGTGAAATTGGTGGTAGTGTTTGCACAGTTACAGGGCCAGGCCGAGTACAGTCGCAAAACACAATCTTCATAGTTATTAGGAGGCATAATTCAGAATGCTAACCCAGCACCGAGGCTGATGAAGGGCCAGTGGCAGTGAGCATGGGGTAGCTTACCATTGGGCTAGACCATAAGTAGAAGGATAAGCCAGTTTGCTCCAAGTGTCTGGCACCGTGTCATAACTCAGCGCAGACTGCTGGGCTTCCATGTTGGGAGATAATGTCAGCTCCCCCTTGCATGTAGAAAAAAGGCCACATGGTGAATATCTTCCAATATGGTGAAGCCTGCTATAGTCCCACTTAAACTTACCTTCAAACCAAGGTCTAATTGTTGAAGTGATGCACGGATTTCCCGAATGAGAATATTCATCCTCTCACATTCTTGGAAGCAAACAAGCACATAGGGGTTTCTATTTGAGTTTTTCTGCATTATCTCTGCCATGTTGAACTCTTCTGGAAGTTTCTCCAAGATATCGTCCAAGACATTCTTAACCTTAAATCATTAACACAAACAAGATTTAGCTCCTTTCTATTTCAGTTGTGGTCTTGGTGACTATATATATCCTCTACATTTTGAAGTCCAAGAATATATCATACAATTTCCAAACATGCCTCTGAATGCACTTAAAAGATGCCCACTGCTCCCAGGAGGTGGGCAGAATGGCAATGCCAACTCCCTCAGCTGCCTCTGCACCAACGCCAGCACCTCCCCTTCCTTAGATCCCAAAATCTAGTCAGGAAAGAACTACGGTTTATTTGCAGTTTATTCACTGTTAGCATTTAAGGAGTGTAGAACTGTCATCAACTACGTGTCATTTGTATGTAAAGATAGGATCAGGACAAAGCAGAAGCCCATCATTTGGGTACTGTATTTTATAATCTGCTAAGTTAACAAGATCATTTGAAAAGTCACATGAACCAAAGAGGCCCTTAAAGTATGAGCTAATTCTGGTGACTGATGCTGCCCTCCCAACCAGGGCATCCAAAAATTCCTGGAACAATTTAGATCGTTTTTAACAACAAGGAAGCCTCTATCGTCTGTAATTGTTGCCCTGAAGAAATTATTTATATACTGAAGGTGTGAATATACACACACTACTCAGATACACATACTCACTCCATCTATGCAGCTTCACTGAGCTGAGAAAACCAATAAATACCTAGAAAGGACAAAAGATTGAAAACCACTGCCTGACTTTAGCCTCAGGCATCTTTCCTTCTTTCCTTGATTTCTTGGATTCCTGCCTGTAGTTCTGACATCCTGTCTGCACGTTACTTTAGCACTCTGGCAGGTAATTTATCAGTTTCTGAAATCTTACACTCATTTACAATAGCAGTAGACAGTATGAATTAGTGTTATAGAGAATTTAGGTAGAAGAATGGCTTTTGGAATCAGCCAGGATTTGGTTTCTTTCATGGGCCCATTCTAGCTGCCTGGCATTGGCAAGTCATATAAGGTCATGTCAGAAATAGGGACCCTGATACCACTCAGAGCTATTGTGGATTAAGTGGTATTATCTGTAAAGCACTTTCTATAGTGCCTAGCATACAGTAAGCACCCAATATATGGATGGTCACTGTTATAATCTGTTTGCCTATTTGGGGTGTTGAGGCACCTTTGAGTATATATATAGGTAAAATTTTATTGAGTTGTACATTTAAGATTAGGACCCTTCAGTGTACATAAGTTATACCGCAATTAAAAAACAGAACAGAACAGACAGACCCTCTACCTTTTCTTCTGTAGACTGCCTCAGTTCATCACCACTTAGTGCATTCCTGGGCTGCATCTCCAGCAAAGTTCTGAAGAGGGTGTTGGATGTCACCGTCAGGAATTCTATTTCAGCATTTGGGTGGAGGCCGTACAGTGCGGGGCTTTCTGGAGGAAGCATCTCTTCAATGTACTGGTGGTAGCCTGAATAATCTAGGTAGGGTGGGGCTGCAAAGCCTGGTGCCAGCATAAGTTCATCTTCAATCTTCAAGCATAAAAGAAAAGTCAGTTATTCCAAATCTAGGTAGGCATCAATTTTTACTTCCTAAACACTTTGAGAACACTCTGGCAAGAAGGTCCCAGCATGATGCTGGATTGGTAGCAGGCTCTCTAAAATGTTTCATAATCAATCATTCTGCTCTGTGTATGGCACCAGGCTGACCTCTGGGAAGAATTCCAAGGAACACATGAGAAGTCTATCCCCAAGAAGACTTCATCTGTGGTGTGCTTGGGGTGATGTGATACCAAAGGAATGTGTGAGTGCTGAGCCATCACTGTACATTGGTCACCCTGTTACACGCTTCAGTTCATTGATTGTCCCAAACATCCTGACCTCCTGGAGAGGAAATCAAGACTCTTGACATACAAACGGACACAAAAATTAAATGTAGAATTTTTACCTTTAATAACTGTTTAACTTATTTAACTTAATCTGCCCCATATATTTTTCCTCTGACCTCAACTCTGATATTATCCTATTTATTGTCTCATTCTACTAATTACCTACATCCCAACAAATCGCCTAATATGCTCACCCTTGGCTCCAGTTTTAAAAAAAAAAGCCAATACTATAGACTTTCAGGCTGACCCTAAACTGGCGATTTTTAAATCAAATAAATCCCATAACTGATATCATCAGTTACTCTACTAGAATCCTATTGGAATATCCCATATATTCCATGTTCCTTAATGGTTACAGTGTTGGCTCCTACACGCTTTACAAGGTTTCTGGCCATTCTCTGTAGGTACCTTTAACAAGCCCCAGTGGTCAGGGAATATCCAGTTAAATTAAAATTTTTTCTTATGGGAGATAACAGGGAAGCAACAGAAGTAATATACTATTCTACCTAGGTATCTAGTATTTAGTCCTAAGTATGGCTCTGTTAAAAGATATGCTCTTTGCTCATGATCATATTCCTAGAATCTTACACAAGGTACATAGCTGCTGCTCAATAGATATTTATTTAATGAATACATGAATAAATTAATTAGCCAAAAAAAAAGATTCTTGACATAATTTGCCTAGGCAGACATTTGATTTTAATCTTAATTCTGAACTTGTTTTAGTATGACTATAGTGTATGGTTTCCCAGTGTACATACTTTTCACAATACTACTTCAAATCATTTTATATATGACACATTTGAATTTTATGAACATAATTATATATGCATCTATTGAAAAATGCGTGTGTGTATATAAGCACCATTTTATAAGCCATAGATACTAAGAGTCAAATCAATGCTACCTTCCCAGGGTTTTGAGCTACTTAGGGTAGTCTGTGTTGCTCATCTCAAGATCCATTGACCCTGGAAGAGTTGCTGGCCGTGCTGGTGCTCGGTACACACTTGCCAAATGAATGAAAGCCCAGAGTAAGCAGGCATTTTGGCATGCCCGTCTGCTTCATTGAGGCTGGGGGCAGAGGGTAAACATTGTGCTTAGAGGAATGTTTTGAACAAAGGCCATGTGAGCGGCAATACCAAACCCTCTAAACATTAGAATGTAGATCTTCAAAATGTAACAAAAAATTTGTGGGCCTGAGTCTCTGACCAGCCATAAACACTGAGAATCAATCACGTACTTATAGTTTTCTAGTTAACTCAATAAAATCTCAGATTTTTTTTACCCTGATTGCTCTCTGGTTCCCAGGGACCATTAACACCTCTGTTACAATTTTTCCAGTCTCTCCTGCCATAAATTTTGTCTGTATATACACTTAACTGTACAGTGGAATGTTATTTTTAACTTTTACCTAATGTATCTCTTTTCTGCCTAGATTTTCTAAATCATTTCCTGAAAGTGGAGTTTGTCTGTAACTGTGTATGTTATGCCATGGTCCCCTCACTATTTCCTGGAGACAAGGTGAATATTCATTAATTCATTCAATAATATGTACTGATCACCCAGTGTACCACAACAAGCCATGGAACTCTAAAAGCTTTGCATGACCTAGTTCTTAAGGAACTCAGAGTCAAAGGGGACAAAATATATGTGAATTTCCATACAGACAATCGTGTGGCGGTTTGTTTCTTCCCTCTCAAACCTGCAATCCTGGCTTGCCTAGAGAGCCTCTATCCTTAATAATGATGCCCAATTCGGTCTGTGAATTCCAAGGGCATTTTTAATATTTGAGCCAGCATTTCTATTTTGTGCGAGTAGGATTTTAAGTTATCTAATCCTTCGTGTTGCCAGAAACAGAAATCTTGACCGATGAATATGGGAAGGAACAAGTTGGACAATCCCACCACCAATGTCCATTGGCTTGGTTTTATTCATTTATTTGCGTTTTTATCATTTCAAATTTATATATAAGAATAATCAAAATTTAAATGTCTCCTGGCTCAGGGTGACCAAAACAAAACTGCAGGAGAGTCAAACTCACCGTTATTAGCCCATGATAGATAAATTCGCCAGAATGAAAATATGAGCAAAAATATGAATAATAAAATCCAAAACTAGAATCAACACACACATCCAAACTGAAACTTCATTCCCTAAAAACAAGTATTTGGTCTTCTCTGTTAGTGCTCATTAGGTAGTTGGAGAAATTTTAAAAGCTACAGTTAATTTGTCCTTCAATAAAAACAAACAGTTAAAAACAGAATTTCGGGCAAAGGGACCAATGAAAATAGAACCACTTGGAAGATGTTAAAACGCTGCGGGGACTGCCGTTTGTTTCAGTGCACACTCGTGTAATGCTGGTGGGACTGCACACGGCCCGTGCTTTTTGTCAGGACCATTAGGCAGTCTGTTTCTGAGCACGTGAGGAGTGCCATCTGTATGTCAGGGGAGGAGAAAAGCCAACAGAAACAGCTCAAAGGAAAGGGCTGAGGTTTGCAGCCAGACAAACCTGGTTCAGTTCCCATCCCTTAATGGTTCGGTGGCCTTACGAAATGACAATTTACCTAAGTTTCAGTCTCTTCATCAGTAAAATGCGGCTCACAATAGCAGCCTTTTATAAGTGTTAACTTTGGTCTTCCCTGTGCCCTAGCTGCAGACATGATTGTTTTAAGTACATCTTGATTTTCTGGAAAGAAAAACAAAACCTGGGAAATGTCCTACTGTAAATTCCTACTATGGTGCCAAGCAACTGAAGTTTGAAAAGCAAGGTTTGGTTCATACAAAGACTTATGTTTCCCTTTTCCTTTAAGAAAACTGCAAAGATTTCATCATACTCAAGGAGCTCTGTGAATCCTTATTCCGAATTCACACCTCCTCCCTTCCCACTCCAGGGAGTTTGTATGAAAAGCTGCTTCTTACTGATGGGGCCGTAACTGTAGAGCTCTCTACACAGTGTCCTCCTTTCTTGCCTTTGGGGGAGGATTGTTTGAGAAAGTTGTTGTAATACCTCAAAGAATCAATAGTTGTAATTAGATGTTTCTCCAAAGAAGATATACAAATAGCCAATAAATACATGAAAAGCTGCTATACAGAGGCATGCAAATCAAAACTCTAAGGTGATACCATTTCCCCCCACCCCCAAGATGGCTAGAATCAAAACTGTGGACAATAGTAGTGTTGCTGAGGATGCGGAGAAAATAGAGCCTTCATATTAACACATTGCTGGTGGGAATATAAAATGGTGCAGCCACTTTGGAAAACGGTTTGGTGGTTCCTCCAAATGTTACACATAGAGTTAACATGTGACCCACAATTCCACTCCTAGCTACATACCCAAAGGAATTGAAAACATAGGCCCACACAAAATTTGTACACAAAAGTTCATAGCAGCATTATTCATAATAGCCAAAAGGTGGAAACAACCCAAATGTCCATCAGCTGATGAGTGGATAAACAAAATGTGGTATATTCATACAATGGAGGTATTTTGGGCCATAAAAAGGAATAAAGCACTGACACATGCTACAACATGGATGAACCTTGAGGACATTATGCTAAGTGAAAGAAGTTGGACACAAAAGGCTGCATATTATATGATTCCATTTATATAAAATGTCCACAATGGGCAGATTTATAGATACAGAAAGTAGATTAGTGGTTGCCATGGGCTAGGGAGTAGGGGTATTGTGTGTGTGTGAGCGGGGAGAAAATAAATGGTGAATGGCTGCTAACGGGTACAGGGTTTTTTTGCAGGGGGTGATGAAACTGATCTAAAATTGTAATGGTTGTACAACTGTGAATGTACTAAAAACCTTTGAATCATACAATTGGCAAATGTGGTGTGCAAATTATATCTCAATAAAGCTGTTCTTAAAAAAAAAAAAAGAATCAATGGAAATCATGCTGAGGCCAAATGAACCTCCACAGCATGGAAACATCACCAAGGATTTGAAGTCACCTTTGCAGAAGTCAGGGGCAGGCACATTGACAGGCACAATTATTAGTAACTGGGAAAACCAGCATCCTGCCCACTACATTAACTCCTTGGGATTATTGTTGTTTTTACATTTTCCTTCCTGAGATTTAATAAAAATCTCACCTTCTATACCAGCGGTCCCCAACCTTTTTAGCACCAGGGATCAGTTTTATGGAAGACAATTTTTCCACGTACCAGGTTGGGGGGGAGGCAGAGCTCAGGCAGTGATGCACGCGATAGGGAGCGGCTGTAAATACTAAATACAGATGAAGTTTTACTCACACTCAACCACCACCATGGACCCGTATCGGTGCATGGCCCAGGGGTTGGGCACCGCAGTTCTGTACTGCCTCTGCAAGAGGTTTTTGTAATGACAAGAAGCTCCCAGTTCATTGTGAGTCTAAACAAGTATATTTGCCCTTGGCTTTGAGTCAAAAATGACACGGCCCCAAAGCGCTGTCAAGGATTTTCAGAAATTGATCAAGGTTGAATGACATCATGGCGTCTCTGGAGCTGAAAGGTACACTGGTGGTTTTCTAGACAGTCCTTTCATTTTACAAATGAATAAACTGAGGCACAGGGAGGTCTGGCACAAAGCTAGACAGCAAGTTAGCAGCAGGACCAGAACCAGAACGCTGGTCTCCTGGATTGTCCATGTTGTTCTCAGTGCCAACCTGTGCCAGCACACCATGCAAGTATAGACACAGGTCAGTGTTTTGGTGACCTGTGCCCCAAGGACAGCAAGCACATCAGCACTCCAACCAATGCAGCGTAGCGCGGAGAAAGACTGGCCCTTAGGGTCTGATTCTGAATCTGGTTCTGCTATTTACCAGCTGTTTGACCTCTGTGAGCCTAGTTTCCTCTTGGATTAAATGAGATAATACCCACTTTGCAGGATTGTAGTGAGGAGAAGAAGTAACACACATGAATTGTGTGGTACTGACCCTGGCACAGAGCAGGTATTTAATAAATGGTTTCCACTGTTACCATCACAGATAAAATAATGTACAGCCAAGTGTGAAATATATATTATGAAAATTTATACTTCATAATAAAAATATTTCCCATTTATTAAGCATATTGTTCTAACATTGTACCAATGTTTAAACCTGACAATAAACCCATGAGTTGGTCATTCTTGTTTTGTAGATGATAAAACTGAGGTTAAGAAAGATTCAGTAATATCATACAGCAAATACAAGTGCGTGCTTGATTTTGAACCCAAGGGTTTGTTTTTTTATTTCAAAGCCCAGGTTCTTAATTGTTACTATATATTACTAAAATACTTTGTACCACATGATAATTTTAAAGTGACCTGATACATTATTTTCTGAAAGTAATATACTGGATTACTTATTTTAGCACTGCCAAGTACATACCTTATATACGAGAAAATGTTTTCTTTCTTAATTTTGGCCAGAGATCCTCTAAGGCACATTGCCAATTAGACAAAGTTCTCTGAGCACAAACTCATTTATCCAACAAGAAGCTCATCCATCCCCCTAACAGCAAGATAGTACTGAAAGCATTCTGATTCTTTTGGTAAGAACAGTAGAACTTTAAACCCCACACTATTAATGGGCTGCTTTTTGATCATGTTCCAACGCAACGAAAGATAGTAATTTCTAAATACGTTAGCCTGTGTGAGAAGTGGCAAAAAGATGTCCTGCAGACGCTGAAGTGTTAGATCATGTTGCTAATAATATGAACAACATGAGCAGGAAACATTCACATGAGAATGAAATTACTGAGCTTGGCAGCCTCTAACACCAAGTGAGTAAGTGCTTTAATTTCCTTGGGTGAGTTGAGAAGGTAGCACTGTCCAGTGAGGAGGCAAGCATGTAGGTGAAGCATCGTGATCCTGAAACCTCACCAGATCTGTGTGGAAGGTCAGGTACCTGCATTTCTGAAGGGCTTACACACACCAGTGATGCCCAGAGGTTTCATCACCTACATTTATTTTCCAGTTACTTGAATGGGAGCTCAGACTTGCGAAGGTTAATGGACTGCTTTGTTTGGCAACAGTCATTCTCCCCTTAGCCACCGGCCAGAGCCAGGGGAGGGGACGTCCCTGTGAACTTCTTGCTTGGCCCCTTGCCCTCCACTGTTACTGGGAGAAGTCAGCCTCTGTGAAGGTCGTGCTGGCACTGTTTAGCTTCCCCATCTCCATGGCAACTTGCTCCCAGACCTCTTCTGAGGAGTGACTTCCAATTGTGTTAAATTGGAAGTCTCTTTCTAAGATGTGAAATCCTGCTCATTACAACTCAGGAAAGACCAGGAGACTCACAATCAAAAGAAACACCTAAATAATGGTCACATAGCAGGAAAGTCAATTTTTCTTCTGCATTGTCCCCAAATTGGTCAACGTTATTAAAAAAAAGTAACAAAATAATTTGTCCCCAATTTTTTACATCAGACTCTAATACACCATATCTTCTAATACATGATTATATTACTTCTCAAAATGGACTTGAGGAAGGTTTGATCAAACCTATTTAATGCTTCTCCGAGGTGACGTTTTCAGAGAAATTATAAACAGCTTGCTCAAACTACTGAAAAAAAAAAAAAGACTCTCTAAACGCAGTTGGTGTCTTGCTTAATTGGAAATAGAAGTGATATGGTATAAGGTGCCTTGGGTTTTCAAGAAATAACCAGGAAATGGCCATGAACCTGAACCTGGATACCATTAGGGACAGAGTATGAGAAAAGCATGGCCTCCACATTCAGCTTCTGTAGTATAAGAAACAAGAACTGTGTACTTTGACCAGAAAACACAGTCCTGTGACGAACCATTTCTACACAGGCACAGCGGTGGTAAGATGAGAGCCGGGAAAAAGGTGCCTGGGCTCTTTCAGCTCCCCTACAGGGTGATCCCCTCTTTCCTCACAGGATAAGGAAGAACTAGACTCTCAAATCACATTTTTCTTTTCTTTTCTTTCTTTTAGTTGACACATAATAATTGTACATATTGATGAGGTACAATGTGATGTTGCAAAACGTATACATTGCGTAATGATAAAATCAGGGTAATTAGCATATCCATCACCGAAAACATCATTTCTCTGTGGTGGGAGAAATGAAATCCTCTGTCCTAGCTATTTTTAGATATACAATACTTTATTGTTGACTACAATCACCCTACTGCGTAACCAGACACCAGGACTGTCTTCCTTTTTTCTTTTCTTTTTTTTTTTTTTTTGAGACAGGCACTTGCTCTGTCTCCTGGACTAGAGTGCAGTGGTGTTGTCGTCATCATAGCTCACTGCAACCTCAAACTCCTGGGCTTAAGTGATCCTCCTGCCTCAGCCTCCTGAGTTGCTGGGACTATAGGCACATGCGACCACGCCTGGCTGGTTTTTCTATTTTTTTGTAGAGTTGGAGTCTTGCTCTTGCTCAGGCTGGTCTTGAATTCCTGGCCTCAAGAGATCCTCCTACCTTAGCCTCCCAAAGTGCTAGGATTACAGGCATGAGCCTCTGCGTCCAGCTTGTCTTCCCTTCTAATTGTAACTTTGTGCCCATTGCTCACCCTTTTCCCATCTTCCCCTCCCCAGTCTCTGGTAATCACTTTTCTGCTCTCTACTTCTGCGATCAACCTTTTAATATTCCACGCATGAGTGAGAACATGAAGTATCTGTCTTTCTGTGTCTGGTTTATTGCACTTAATATGTCCTCCAGGTTCATTCATGTTGCCACATCTTTAAAAAATATAACTATATTATTATCACACATAAAATATTAACAGGAATTCCTTATTATCATGATATATTAATTTTAATTTCCCTTTGTATAAGTGTCATTTTTTTTACAGTTTGTGTGAAATAAGATCCAAATAAAGTTCTTACCTTGTACTTGGTTAATACTTTTTTTAACTGTCTTATTAGATTTTATTTGTAATTGAAAAATAATAATTGTATATATTTATGGGGTACAATGTGATGTTTTGATACATGTTTAACATTGTGGAATGATTAAATCAAGCTAATTAACAAATGTATCACCTCACATACTTATTCACCACATTTTTCTTAAGCACATATTTAGTAAGGTGTTAATGATCAAAATTTAGAATATTCCACAACTTCTGTGACAGGCAAAAACACTATAATGAAATGATCCCTGGAACAGAAATCAAGAGACTTATATTTTGGGTACAGCTCTTGCTCATACCAACTTGGTGGCCTGGGACAAATCACATGTCTCAGCATCTTAGTCTATAAAATGGAGTAAGAGTGTCAGCTCTGCACACCTCACAGGGTTATGATAAAGACCCAATGAGTCGGTACATGTGAGAGGCTTCACCTTGGCACACTCTCTAATGTGCATAGAAATCCCCTGGGAAAGTCTTGTTAAACTGCAGATTCTGATTCTATAGGTTTGGGCTGAGGCCCAATATTCTGCATTTCTAACAAATTTCTAAACCTTCATTGAAGGCAGGCCAGAATACACTCACAAAAGGCCAAGAATCCTCAATTACATGTAAGAATTATCCATATAGTGAAATTAGTTTTAAAAAATTCTCACCAGAATTATCTCCTCAGGAAAATTAATTTAAAAATGTCTTACCAGAGATGGGTTCATGAATTCTTCTAAATACACCCGACACAGTCTGCGATCCCAGTCATCTGTGATGTGGCCGCCATACATGATCTCACCAAAGAGATAACGGAGGTCTTCCCAGGGGACCTTGGGGGAAAAAAATCACATCACGTTCACTTTTGTGCCCAGGTATCTGCCACAGAGAGGCCAATGAGTGGCACATGCCCCTCTAACACAATGCCCTTAAATCCCCCATCAAAGGAGCATTAAAAGTGGTTCAGAAATTGTCTAAGTTCCTGTGTAGAATTTCTTGGGAGAATTATTTTCAGTGTGTTCTAATACATTCAGTAAAAATTCACTAACACTGATCTTTTAATGACGATTTTAAAGGACAGTGAATCATTCCTAGAACACGTTGTTCAGGGAAAATTTATACATTCAAAATCTCATCCAAAAAATGAGAGAATGTTGGTTCACAGGGCCCCTGACATGTTACATGTTTTTATTGTCTGATTTATATCAGTTTTTATTATCTGGTTCAGGAAAAGAAAGAGACATCCACACAATTTGGATTTGGGGTGTATTTAGAATTCTATCACTTTCCAAAATCCAGGCAAACAAATCCCCTTGCCACAGATAGATTTGAGGACTTGGTTTATGGCACGACTGCCCTACTGATTGTTCTAAGGGTTGTAACTAATGCTGTACCATGTTTTATACAAGAAATCACTGTATCTCCTCTTTATTTGGCTTAGCAGGGTTTGCAGCCTCTCTTTGCTACCCTTTAGCTTCCTCTGGGTTTGCAAAACATGCCAGTGTGTGATGCAGCTTTTCTAGACAGGAACCTTTATACCCTCGGGGGCAGTATATTGCCTTCCAACAGTTCAAGTAAAAACGTAATTATAGCCTTCACTTCTGGCGTGATGTGACAGAACAGAACAAGTAAAATTGCTTCAACTATTCCAGTGTACTTGCTATAAGTTTATTTGAATTTGAATAAATGGACTTCAAATATGTCTTTCTTTTAAGCTGGCTTGATGTGAACGAAAAAGAAACATGCTCTCTCGACCACTGCATAGCCTACCTTCCAAGCAGCCGAAATGGATGGGAAACAAAGACTTCTTAATCTTATTTCTCTTTCTGAGTATATTCCATTAATGCCTGCTATACATTTCAGTATTTGATATGTATCTCCCTTAAGATTTAATTCAGCTAGGGATTTGTTCTTTTAATAATTGATTCTCTTTCCCCAAATCCTGATCTTTGTTTTTTACATGTACTTTCTTGAAAAGGGTATTTTGTGCAACCAAACTATGTGCATGTACTAATTTAATTCCCAAACCCTGATAACTTGCTTTGTGATGTGCAGCAAACGACTCAGGTCAGGACTTCTGAGAGACGTGAGATTGTGTTAAAAACCTAAGGTTGTGTTGGCCTTCGAACCCCAGTGGGAGAAGCAGCAGGATAGAGCACAACTCAGCTGGCCAACTGCTGTTGCCAAGACTGAAGATGTGACAGATGGAAATAAACACAAACGTCAAGTCCCCTCTTCCTCCCCTTCATTTCTACCTCAACTGTGTACAGGATTCAGCTGAAATAGGATAATATTCCTAGTCTCAGCCTCATGGGACCATTATGAAGGACTTGAATTAAAAGTATTAAATGGTTTATTTCTTTTTCTACAGTGAGGGATTCTGGCTCTCATAGAGACAAAGGTGGGCGCCTTGCCTTGGTGCTGCCTCCAGCAATTGCCCCACTTGGGAAGAAGGACAAAGGCGGGCACCCGCCTTGGTGCTGCCCTACCCTTAATCCTACCCTGAGCAACTCCCACACCTGGGAGAAGGAGGAACCCCTGCTAATATGCAAAAGAATGCAGGGACTCCCCCAGCCCAGGCACAATAGGATTTGCAAAGGGACCTAGAGTAACCCAAGGCTAATTATCATGTCGTTAACTGTCCATCAGAGTGGTTCAGTGGTGACTTCTGAACCATGAGGAGGGCCCAATCCAGGCACTATAAAACAGGACCCCAGATCATAATCAGAGCCCTTTTGTTATGGCAGAGAGGTCTGTTTGTTGTCTATGGCGAGTGTATCTTGCTCTTGTTCTGTGAACCTCTTTTGTCCTTCCTCAATAAACTTTGTTTTACGCTTGCCTTGCTTTTGGTGTGTCTGGTCATTCTTCAGCCAAGAGCACATAGGAATGGAGAACAGACAACTACTACCCGACAGAACAATTATAATAATAACTTTTACGTGCAACAGTTTAAACAAAATGTGTTGAGATCAACACAAAAATAGTATTATTTATTAGAATGGCCAAATATGCTTAAAGTATACAGAATTACTTTTTAATTTTATAAATTTAAAAATGATAGATATGGAATATTGATCATCACATACCATATTAAAGCCATTTATTTTAGGTATGACTTATTCAAAGTTTTTTCCTTGGGAGAGCACCCCATATTATGTACCAAGTGTACATATTCTGACAGCAGTCAAAGCACCACCAAAACTTGAGAAAACTTTGATAATAAAAATTATAACAATGGTTACTGAAAGAACATAAAACAACGATTTCTACTAACAAACATGGATGGGTGATTTCGAAGCCCCTTTATAGAAAATGTGGCCTAGATCAACATCTGGTTGGTTTTGACATATATATCCAAATTCTACCAGATTTAACTTAATGAAAAAAGTTTCCCTTGTGAGGATTAAGCCAGAATATCCTTAGGAATGAATGGTTCTTCCTTATTGAAATCTAATCATTGGGCTTACAAGAGTTGACACAAATGTTCTTGAACAGGCATTCCCGTCCCCATCTGTAAAACACAGTTTCGCTACAAAATAAAATCATTCATCTACTTTTAACTTCAAATCAAGGAAAACATTACTGAGAAAGTCACAACAAGGTGGCATCTTTAATATATAATAATGACATATGCAGGAAATGCACCATTATTTATACACGTGACGTGCTGTAAATTGCTTCCATCATCAGAACTAATTGTAGTGATTATTAATGCAGTGTTATGAACTGTCAGAATTGCTGTATGTAATTACATTTGTGCAAATGCTTCATTACCTGCCTAATGAATCTGGCATATATGCACATGTAAACCACTGTTTTTGTTAACATAATGAAGGACATTTTTTTTTTTTTTGGTGCACTAAGCCGCTGATGTAGAACTGGTCTGACCTATCTTATGAAGTCCGAGCATCCACTGCTGGAAAACCTTTGATCTGGTTTATTTTCATACTTGGCAGAAGATGCATATACAGTGTCAATTATTTCAATAATAGCTTCCAAGGAGAAATTATGATCCATTTCATAGCCCCCAAAGACTGGTGGATTTAGTAAACTCCTTGGAAGAGGTTATCGGACCACTAGCACTTACCTTAGGGTTTGCTTCTAAGTAGTTGTAGAGGACACTAGCACAAATGGTGAGGTCTCCGAGGTTGAAAGGATAGTTTCGGCTCCAGCCCTGCGGGCCAAACCTCAGTCTCCCAGCAACACAGGCATGGAAGTAGCACAGAGAAAAGAGGATGCTTTTAAATTCCTGATCCTTGGAGCACATTTCAAGCGTATCCTGGGAGAAAGGAAAAGAAATGCTTGATTATCCATCTGTACGGTCTCCAAGGGTAAGGGTCTGAGTTTTCAATAATTGTGTATAAGACTCTGAGAGACAGATTCTACAGAGGTAAAAAGTAGTTTTAAGCATGGCTACCTATCCTATGAGAGCACAACAGGAGACTATCTATTTGGCATTTGCCAGAGTGTTGATTTAAGAGAAATCCTTTTATTTTGCTTCAGTTATTCTTCTAGATGCTTCTAAGTCCACAAGAAAATGAGACAATTCATTTTAACCATGTTAATACTGCTTGACATCATTTTTTCCTGGAAAATTTTCCTTATAAAATCGGGATGACATAGGTCATCATCTTAGTTTCATCACTGTGGCAGAATGCTACTTGGCAGAATGCTAGTTAACCACAGCTACCCATTCTTCCCTGGTTCCATAGTAATAGAGATTACCTGGGCACGTGGCCACCCATTGCAAGAATGTTTTCCAGCCTCCCTTGAAGCCAGATGTGTCATATGATCAAGTTTTTGCCAACAAAACTTGAGCAGAAGTGGTGTGTATAACTTCCATATCATTTGCTTAAAAGGCAATTTCTTGCTCTGGTTGTCACTCTTTTCCCTTTTCTGTAGAACCTCGAGTTAGGTATGGCAGAGGTGCCCATCGGTTTGGGGGTGTGTGGATGACTCCTAGCACACGTGAGAGAAACTAACTCCTATCTTGTTTGAATCACTATAGCTTTGATTCTTTCTTACAGCAGCTTAGCCTGTACCTTAACTAATACAATTACAATGACACATGGTTTCCTTCCAATGAACTAAAAATAAAATTCATTGCTGGGATGACTGGATGACATTTGGAAGATTGGAAAACATGTGCCCTATAGACTAGGCCCTGTGAGATATTTTTTGAAAATGCAGGCCGGGTGCAGTGGCTCATGTCTGTAATCCCAGCACTTTGGGAGGCTGAGGTGGGAGGATTGCTTGAGGCCAGGAGTTCGAGATCAGCCTGGGCAATGTAGTGAGACCCCATCTCTACAAAAAATAAGAAAATTAGCCAGGAGTGGTGGCATGTACCTGTAGTCCCAGCTACTCAGGAGGTGAGGCAGAGGATTGCTTGAGCCCAGGAGTTGGAGGCTACAGTGAGCTATGATCATGCCACTGCACTCCAGCCTGGGCGAGAGAGCCTTGTCTCTACAAAAAAAAAAAAAAAAAAAATGCAGAGGGAAAGCTGAAAGTTCACCTGGCATGCTACATTGATAAGGTTATGGCCCAACAGCCATAAAATTAAAAGGAGGAAAACAGCTAATCTAATCTATGGCTTAAAAGTAATACTTTACACATTCTCAGATTTGGCAGTTCTGGGAGGCAAGCAAGGAAAAGAAGTTGAGGACCACTCCTTCAGCTGGTGTTGGGCAGCAGGGGAAGATGAGGCCAAACTCTGCACGTTCCTGCCTAGTCCTCTGAAGTGGTCAAACTACAGCCAGTTCACATTTAAAATGGATCTGACAGCTTGGGCCACATACAAAGCACATTTAGGACCTTTGGGAGCAGGAGTTCAGACATGTTATTCCAGGGGACTTCTTGTACTAAACCAAGACTGGATTTGTTCTCTGTGGGCTTTTGTTTCTTTCTATAGTGCTTTCAGCAGCATCCAGGGCTACCACCTAATGTATTTCTAGAATTGTCCAGGCTGCATATAGTATAGACCCAACTAAATTACTAGGTCATTTTAATCACTAGGCCATTTTTAGGTAATTTATGGATTTTTAGAAATATATAATAATTAAAAATAACTTTTCCACAACTAAACATCAAATAAAAGGCAAACTTGTGAAGGAAGAAAAGAGAAACCATATAATTGGAATTAATATTGACAGATATAAGAAATACATTACTTCTAAATGTAAGAAATTTCTAGGAGACGCAATGTAAGTATCAAAATTTCACTTTGAAATTATGATCTAACAAGTCACTTAACACCTTTTTGAATTACGGATAGTCTACATAAAACCCAAGATACTAAAATAACTGAGTACACTAATTCAATCTGTATTTCATATAACCTACTTGGCTTTATCCTCATTGCCAAAAAAGAAACACAAGTCAATGCCCTTTTATTATGCTCTGATAACATAATGTATAAAGAAAATATGAATCAGGCTTTTCTAAGAAAAAGTATGAGTCTACCTACCATTCCCCATTTCAGGCCAGTTGTATTTTTACAAACCAAATGATAAGCAAATTAATATAAAAAATATACAAACAGCATTGTGAACAGAGAACAGGCACACACACACAATCAGGCTATATGCACAAAGCTACCAACTTTACACACATACAATTATTAATTATTAATATCTGTTTCTACCTGCAAATTTTATAGAAAAAGAATCTATATTATTATTCTAAACATTATGGTTATCCAGGTATGAAAGGAGCCCAAACAATACTCCTTTTATGGCATCTTCTTCAAGAGGCAGATGCTATCCAGCTGAAAGAAGTATAGGCAGGTGACACCCTACATGAAGTGGTTCTTTACATCTCAGTCACTTAATGATCAGATTTACATAAATATTATGGGAGTCTCAGGAAAATAAAGCACTAATATTAAATAAACTTTGTTCATTTTGAATATACACGCCAAAGTTTGGAGGTAAATTCTAATTTGAGGAAAAAGAATAAAAATACAGATTTAACTTGATTTGAAAATTAAAGCATGCAAAACAAAAACACTCAAACAGTATAGTTTATATGTCTAGACCTTGGGTGCTTTTCTCAGGTGAGAGGGACACCCAGGCAACACCTAACCCAAGTGGTAACAAGGTAGATAGTATTCATCACCCTCTGTCCATGTCACAGACTTTAACAAGATTGGGCCATGACAGCAACACAGAATGCCCTGGATGATACAAGGAGATTTAGGAAAGGAAGATGTCTGTGATAGAAACCACTAATTGCCGTTCTAAAACGTCTTCTTGCTGATTTTTAGCTGGGCATATGGCTACTTAAGATAAATTTACTTTTCCCAGACTCTCTTGCAGCTAGGTAACACAATGTGACTAAGTTTGACCAATGAGATGAAAGGAGAAGCATGGTGTATTAACTTGCAGGAAACAGCTGTAAAACAAAGCAAACACATTCCCTTTGTCATTTTTTTGGTTCCTTTTTGCATCCTACCATTGGAAACATGGATATGAGGGCTGCAACTCTCACAGCTGCCTGGGACCATGAAGAGCCCATCCTAGAAATGATGCAGTGGTGAGCTGTAAAGAGCTGGATTGATGAGAACTCTGTGGTAACCCACATGAGCTCTGAATGGCCTATATATAGGGCTATTTTGTGGCAGAAATATTTACCTTGTTTAAGCCAATGCTATTGTACAAGAACTTCTTCCAAAAGTAGCCAACCCTAATTCTAACTGACAAAAGGGTTCTGGGAACCTAGTTACAGATAGTCAGGGAGTACAGGCTAATACCCTTGAATTACATAATTTGAATAAAAATTGCATTTTGTTTTCTAACATAATGATAGGTCAGCATTCTTAAAAGACTCTTTAAAATTTTATTAAATAAATGCTTTTGAAATTCACTGAATATCTAATAATGATAGCTGTCATTTTTGCTTTATCGTGTGTATACGTTAGGACTTCCAGAATGAAATTTTAATTGTTACTATAAAACACTATGTTCCCACCATTGGCAGGTAATTTCTGATATTATATTATTAAGTGTAAGATTGATCCGGAACAATTATTCTCTCTCAAAGTTTTTGTTTTTAAATAAAGAATGGTTATTGAATTTTATCAAAAGCATTTAATTAGGTCATACTATTTTTCTTCTATTATTTCATTTACATAATTGTACCTATAACATGACATACCTAATGCTAAAATATTAGTGTATACTAAAATAATCTGACATGACTGTGATAAATAGCTATCTTACTATACATTTGAATTCTATTCATTTGCTAGTATTTTATTTAGTATTATGGAGTTCAAAGTCATAGATGTCTTAGTTCATTTGTGTTGCTACAAAGGAATTCCTGAGGCTGGGTAATTTATAAAGAAAATAGGTTTGTTTGGTTCATGGTTCTGCAGGCTGTACAAGAAGCATGGCATCAGCATTTGCTTGGCTTCTGGTGAGGTCCTCAGGCTGCTTCCACTCATGGTGGAAGGCAAAGGGGAGCTGATGTGTGCAGAGGTCATATGGTGAGAGAGGAAGCAGGAGAGAGAGGAGGTGCTGGGCTCTTTACAACAAACAGCTTTGGCAAGAACTAACAGTAAAAACTCACTCATTACTGTGAGGACAGCACTAAGCCATTCATGAGGGATCCACCCCCATGACCCAAACACCTCCCATTAGGCCCCACCTCCAACACTAGGGATCAAATTTCAACATGAGGTTTAGAGGTCAAATACCCAAACTATAACAATAGGTCAGTGGTTTGATCTGTGATTTTCCTGTTTTATGTTTTTTGCATCAAAATCATATTGGCTTGATAGTATTGGCTAGATAAAATTATTGCCTAACTTCTTCTTTTTACAATTTACCCAGTCTCAGTTATTACTTTATAGCAATGCAAAACGGACATTACAAAAAAACTGAAGGATAATTGGGCTGAAGTATATTTGTTCATGAAATGCTCACTCTTCAAGAATAAATACAATTTTTTTAGAAGGTTGATAAATCCTGTTTAAATATATCAAATTCCTCTTGTACTTCCTTTGAGAAAGGGCTTGAAAATGTTATAAATGGCCAGAAATTATAAATTAAAGGATGATTAAAAAACAAATATATGTCTGCCATAGTGCATAAAAAAGGCATACAAATATTTAACAGATCCAAGAGTATGTTTTGAGTGCCTACTATTTACACAGTCTTCTCTGTGTGTGTGTGTGTGTGTGTGTATATATACACATATAGGCTACACATTACTCAAGTATTTGGTTAAGTATTTAACTGTATTCTTCAACACTATATTCTTAGGTAGCCAATTATTATAATTATTATAGTTCCCTCCCAATATTGGTTTGGGTATTGACCTGAAAGGTACTAGAAAAAAGCATGTTGGCATGCTTCATAGAGAATGATAACATTTCTAACAGGGGGCTGAATATTTATCACCAAATCATATGTATTTCCTCTTTAGTGTTCATTCTACTCTCCTATTAAGAGTGCCATTTACCAAGGATTTTCAAAATCAGAGGAAGGAAATGGATCTCAGAACAATAGCGACAAAGGAAACTGAAAGACTTGATTATGATACAGGTAGATATGATAATTTAGGTAAAGAGAACAATGATAAAGGTATCATTAATTTATATATGTATTATACATTATATGTACTTGTTTTATTTTGGAAAGACATGAACATATAAATAAGAAATTATCATAGATACAACCTGAAAAGAGGGGCTTTAAACTTACTAATATCAAAACCAATATAAAACACTATCCTGAAACTTTTCACATGTCGTTGTTGTTGTCATCATCCATATCAACAGGAATAACAGAGGCTTCTCCTCTTTCTGTGGCAAAAAATACTCATCTGTCACATTGATCTTCAAGAAGCAGGTTCCTCAAAAAATTACCTAGTTTGTTCTCTTTACACATGTAGCAGTCGTTTTCTTAGTTTTAAGGTGGAATGTAAATATATTTCTAGTCATTAGAATAGGGAATGACAAGAGCAATTGTTTCCAGAGATTAAAACACACCACCCCCACCCCCACCCACCCCCACACCCCCCCACAGGAACACTGAGATTTCACTTTATCCCTTTAAATGACGTGCCTGAGTTGGTAACGGTCCCCACAGTTTTGTGAGAAGACGCTGACTCCATAGTCAGACCAGACTGCTTCTGCTTTCTTACCTGATCAAAGTTGTAGAGGGCAGCATGCAAATTGGCCAGCATTCCTGTGGGGGGTTCGTTAGTGATCTTGATGGAACTTTCCAGGAGTCCTTGAGGGATGATATGCTCATTTGGTGAAGGTGCAGAATCAGCAGTCATGAAAACCCTGTAATCTCTGTGGCTTCCTTGGCTGAATCTTTCCAGGAGTTTCTCCAAGGTTCCTAGCCACTTGGCGACCAAATGGACATTCTGAAAGATAGTACAGTTTATAATTCCTGTGAAATTGAAGTATACTACCTGAATTAGAGGACTACAACATTTTCCTATATACTAATGTGTTGAAAACTCAGAGAACCATGATTTAAATGTTCCTTTATTATCACATCAGAAAGAGGAAAAAGGAAAAATCCAAAAGAGAATTGAACATTGAACACATTGAATGTTCCAAATGACCACTGGTTGTCTTTGTAAACCAAAATCAATACACGTCCCTATTTCAAACACCCACCAGTCACTTCTAAGATGGAGTTGCCCAATACTTTTCTGTTATAGTTCAAACCCAATGACTGAAACATATCTGGGTTAGTTTGATAAAGTATAAAAACTAGAAGCCAGAAATGTACCTGATCACCCACTTCATTGTTTCTGATGGAAACATCCTCTCCTTAAACTCCTACTCATTAATGTATGGATTCAAAAGGCTATAAGGGAAGAAAGGTTAGCTGAAAAAGAAAGTAATCACTCATCGTTAAGATGCTCTGCATATGCCTAACATATGATTTTTCTTAAATCCTCCAGCTGTCAGAAATCACACAAAAAAATGCCAATGCCATTATCATTCTTTGCTTTTCAGTTTTATGATTCACAAATTTGCTCTTCCAATGCAAAACACCCATAGGGTGCAGCACGGTGGGTGGTGCTGGGAGGGAGTTACAAAGGCCATACCTGGAATGCTCTCTGGCTTTGGAGAAGTTCTTGATATAGTAATTGAAATATCACACCAGAGAGATATAATTATTTCCAATAAAGAAAAACATTTAAGATCATAACAGCTACAAAAATACAGAGAATGAAAGCAAACAAGGAAGGGAATAGCAATGTAGGTATCCTTCTTTAAAATTTCTCTTGCAAAAAGACTATGCCAATTCAGGGGTCCACATTACTAGGCTTTTATTCCCTTGGCAAATATTGAACATTGGCAGGTATAATGGCTGAATTGTGTCCCTCCCAAATTCATATGTTGAAGTCCTAACCCCCAGTACCTAATAACGTGACCATATTTGGAGTTAGTGTATTTAAGGAGGTAATTAAGGCTAAATGTGGCCATTATGAAGGGTCTTAAACCAATTCAACTGATGTCCTTCTAAGAGGAGGAGATTAGGACACAGAAACAGAAGAAAAACTATGTGAAGACACAAGGGGAAGTCAGCCACCTAACAAGCCACGGAGAGAGGCCTCAGAAGAAACTAACTGTGCTGACAGTGTGGTGTCAGATTTCTAGCCTCAGAGCTGTGAGAAATTAAATTTCTGTTGTTTAAGCCACCCAGTCTGCAATACTTTGGTATGGCAACTCTGTCTAGCAAAGTAAGGCAGTAGGTAAGAGCTCTAAGTTTCCTGCCCTACGTGCTTGTTCCTGGGTTAAGAGGGCACTTCTCACACACAGTTGTGACATTCATAAAAGTTAACAGAACCTGTCTTGTAAGCTCAATTATGTCTTCAGTCTTTGTCTTACTGACTACAACAGTATCTTACTAGAAAAGTTTACTTGAAACAAAAGTAAAAATATTCTAGGCAGTGAGTTTGGAATCAGGGGACAGAAAACCTCCAAAGAGGAACACAGGCATACTCTGAAATCCCTCCTGGCAACCATTCTTGAGGGTACTGGCATCGGGACTGGCTAGATCCTTATGCCTATTTGTCCAATGACAGCAGTGCCTGTGCAACATTTTTAGGCAATCCTCATGCCTTAAAAATAACCCATTTGCCCATGAAAAATGATTTTTAATATCCATTATATTAATTCTCAAACCTTCTGGTGTGCATGTGTGATAAAGATAGTTGCCAATCTGCTATCTTTGTAATAATTTTCTCTGGAGTGTGAGCTTTTGATAAAATACTAGCTAAACACCCCTAATCGGATTATTATAATTGACCATACTAGGTGTTGGGTAAGAACTAATTAACATGTGCATACGTATCATATGCCCGTGCTGATATAATTTAATGTAAATTGCAAACAATATAACAAGTTCCCATTATGTTGGTCTTCTCTTTCTTCAAAGTCCTGCTTCTCTTCTAACTGCTGATCACAGGCATACTAGAAACCTCTAGAACTGGGATAGCCAAAAGCATGGCATAATCTCTCGTCTCCAATTACTTTATGTGTGGCTACAGGGGTGGAGAATGAAGAGGTATGAATAGTTAATTCTAGGTTATGGGCTTACCACTAAGAACAAAAATCAGAAGTCTAAAACAAACATCCAAAAGCAAATCCTTGATCAGATAAGGTCTTTCAGGATTTTTTTTTTTTTTTTTTACTGGTAAAACTTACAACTTGCAGTTTTGGGGGCAACTGGTAGCTTAGCATAGATACAAAAATAACAGAAACATTTTAGTTTGAATATGTTCTTTTGAGGATGACTATACTCCTGCTAGCGTTCTCTCCAGTCTGGGCCACTGGGCACATGAGAACTCTCAAAGAACTCTCTCCTTTGTGGGAAGATCTTAGTCTCTACCAAACGGTCTGAGCATCAACTGCTGTCTCTGAAAAAATAAACCCTCTACCGTTACCCGTCTGATTCTGAGCCTCTGAAGGGGGTGCACTACCCCAAGTCCCCTTACGAAGGTCTCTGTTAAGGCCTCTTCTAAGCAGTGGGCATTGCTATCCCAGAGAGTTACGTTCCTGCAAACCTGGAATGCTTCTTTATGAGTCCAGTTTTATTCCAAGCAGAAATGTAAAATGCCTCAAACACGGATACTGGAGACACTAAGGAGGGCAATGCTGTATCTCTGCGTGAGGGTGGAGGCATGGGCTAGTGTGACGAATGTTACTGCTGCCAACAGACCTGGACTCAAATACCAGCTCTGCCACCTACCAGCTCTGTGGCCTTGAGACTCTCCAGACCCCTTCAAGGCTCACTTTTCTCATCTTTATATGCAAAGTGACAGTACCTACCCTCGAAGCTTTGTTATAATGATTAGAGGTAAGGTACCCTGTGAATTGCCTACCGAAGAGAACCTTTGGGATGACTAAACTAAAAACCAAACAGCCGTCCCCAGAGCTGCTCAAACAGCTAGTGGGGCTTGCTGTGGAAGAGGTCAGCATACCTTGCAGGTGCCACCCAAGGCTGGCCTGTGCTCCACTGGTTCCTGGGATCCCCCGCCAATGGGGCCACCCTAGAAGACACTTCGTTGTAGATTCATAGGTCCTATAATGTTAGCCCTAGAAGGGATATAGGGTTTATCTGCTCGAATCCCTTTAATTCACAAAGGGAATGTTACACAACTGGTCAGAGTTGTATGAGATAATATACATGAAAAAATTGCTCTGTGGACGTTAAAGCCACATGAATGTCAGATACGATGATAACAGTGTTGGTGATCTAGACGAGCCTGTTGGTCCTCAGGCACTCCTGAGTGTTCCAGACATCAATAAGTCAGGAGAACAATGGGGCTTCTCCTAATATTTTACATTTTAAAGCACAGTGGCTAGACGGCCTCTCAAAAGACGATACCCATTGCTGTCACCAGAGCCCCTTACCACCTTTGGAGGTGTCGTGACTGCTCACAGAACTGCTAGAACTCTGCAAATCACCATGTGTGGTGTTGTTAAAAGATCGTTCTGTTGGTTAGGCCAGTGTTTTCCCTGAAACTTAATACTCACCTGGAGCATGACCCAGTGTCCTCCTTTGGAAGCTTTCTCCAGTGCCATTTCTGCCACCATCTCCTGACCTTGTCCTAAAGACACATTGTGGAATTTTCCAGAGTCGATTGTAAAGCCAAGTCTTTTGCCTGTGGGAGAATACACCAGAGTGAGAGGAGATGTCAGTCAAGTGGGGTAAGAGGAGTCTGGAGTGCTGCGGTCCAGTGGACACCTGTGGTCCCTGCTGCCATTCCTACGTCACTTTTCTCAAGAATCCAAACGAAACCTCTGTTGTATCCACAAGCGGCATTTTCAGCTCTCAACAGCTGCCTCACCGCCAGCATTAGAAAAGCCTATGGAAACCAGTTCCTTTGGTTTTATGATAATGAAGCTTTTGACATTTTGATAGATGGCAGGCATTGTTATGGAGCTTTATAAACTCTTGCAGGAGTAGCAAAGCATTTCCCTCATAAAAAGGAGCAACATGTGGTAGATATCACATCATTTTTTGAAGGATCGGTTCATTGGGTAAACGCACAAGCCTCTCACCTTGTGAGGCTGCGTTTAAATTGAGCACAGTCAGGTCACAGCTATATTAACCTGGTATTCTTGGTACAGGCCGTGGGGAATAGTAATCTAGAGCACAAAGCGACAGTGCCTTGCACAATCAAATAGACTTGCTCTAATGACCATTATTTAGTCACAGGGGGCACAAGATTACATGAGCATGAAGAAAATTGCCCTCTGGCCCTCTTACAGTCAAAAGGTAGAAAACAGTACAAAAGAAACTTGCATTATGCCAACCAGAGGAATGTTCCATTTGAACATTTCTTCAGACTACAGTGTTATTAGCCTTTCATTTTCCATATACCCAATCTCCAACATATGGGAAAAAAAAAAAGAAACTAAGATAACTGAGAACTGAAAGGAGGGTAAGGTGGGTGGTGGGTGGAAGGGAGGGAAGGGGGGAGGGCAGGCCAGCAGGCCTCCTGGCCGCTCACCAAGAATCTCTAGGTCTTTAAGGGCATCCACCCCTGGGGACAGGATGAAGAATACCGGGGTAGCCGGGCTACTTTCTTCAAATGCTTTAACTAAATCCAGTCTGGTCCTTTCCACGTACTTTGCACCCAGTTTTTCCTCCACGAAATTTCTATAAAAAAGAATAATACAAAAACCATCATCAGTGCTTTTCACCTTATAAAGTACCACCACTTAGATAAGCGTAAACCACAGGCACAGGAAATAAGCAACCTTATTATTACACGGGATGTCTTGTTAGAATGACAATGTGAATCCAACTAGATGTATGCAGTAGGTGTATCAATGAAAGCTCTGAAAATCGGAAGCCTATATTCCATTTTGGGGAGCTCCTGAGACCCCCCTCAAAGTACCATCAGCCTGCTTATGGCTTTGTATCCCCCAAATCCCCTGCCAGATTCCTCCATTACTTATGAACAGTTTATTAAATTTGCCACAGTGCAATTTTCCAGCCTGCTGGGCTTCTCATGAATATACAAATGCTTTTGGGGGTGTTGCTAACACGGGGAAGCTCAATTAAGCAGGGATTATTTTCCAGCAGCATCAAATTTAGCAGAAAGTAAGTACTACTAAGCAAAATTAACTTGTAAAGTAGGCTTCAGCAGAGGCTCCTGCAAAGGGAAAATTGGCTGAACTAGACAAAGCAAAGGAAAAAAAACCCCTGAGGCACATGAGTATTGCTGAAAAAAGAGGACTACAATGGGGAAGGAAGTTGAGAACTCTTTGGTTGGTGAATTCAAATTAGAATAAGACTTGTGTGAATTAAGCGGCAAATTACCATTTAGAAGCTAAGAGGGCAAAGAAAACAGACACTTGCACCAAGATTGGGGGGGGGGTTCTGCTTTTAAATTGCATTGGTTGTAAAGTTGTAGGACTGTGAGCATCTCCCCAGAAGGAATTCATTTTTGTTTGACATGCAAAATCTTTGGAGCCAAAATGCCACCACTAGATAAAGTCGAAGGAAATTACACTTGGATAATTCATGCTCCTGGCCTCTGAACTCTGCTGACACCCATCTCTCTTCCAAGAATATTTCTATCAGTTCCCCATCTCCCCCACTGATTTCAGAATTAAGCTTTTCAGGAAGAATGTGCTGAGTCTGCTTACAGACTAGCACACTGTTTGGTGTTTAGCAAATTTTAACAGCAGTCATTATAATATCTAAATATCAGCAGAATCACTTCCCATCAATATGGATGGTAAACACCTCCACGAGATACCCCTAACCCCAAGACTAAGTTTACTCTATGTTAACTTGCATTTCCAAAAATGCTGATGGCCCTACCTGAGAGCATATGTCATTCTGTCAGGGCGCATTGCTCTCAAAATAATCAGCTTCTGTATTAAACTTTTCTTCTTCCATTCTTGCGGTAACTTTTCTTTCTCTGGACACTCGGATTCTACCCACTTCCTCCACTGCTTGGCAGATCCTTCCACATCTCGGTCTATGCCTCGAAATTCTTCCATAAGGCCAACTGCCTGTGATGCAATAGGCAAATAAGTAGGAATGGTGTGAACAATATAGTTTGAGATAAAGACTTGTGAATGTATCTAATCTTATGTAAACAAATTGCGCTGGATGGTTTTCATTTTCCTCTCCAGATTTACTCTGCACACTTTCTGCGGCTTAAAAGGTGAGCTCTAAGGACAAGTTGAACTAAGTTCTCCGGATCTCTGGCTTGACTGGGTTTGACCAACAGCAAACACCGGCAGGAGACTGCAGGACTAGAGAAGAAAGAGGAGGGCTTACTTCCTCCCCAACTCTTTTCTGCTGGGACGTGGTTTGGCAGGGGCTATGTTCTTCTGCCAAAGACCACAGCTCCTACAGGTTGGTTCCCACCCATAACCTCAATTTTCAGCAGTTCTCCCCTCTTTCCTTCCCCATTCCTGGTTGAGTCCCTTACCTTTATGGGTTGATCGCCCATACTATGAAATAGGCTCTTAGTTAAATCTCTTCATCACCCCTTTGAATGTGTCATCAGTTTTCTGCTGAGACCCTGACTGATACACATTTGAACTTGAATTTACAATTCTAAAGTGGATCACCTAATCAAAAACACTTATTAAATGGAATAAGGATTGATAACTAGGGTTGAAGAATGACTCTCAGTTTTTTCTCTACAATATTATGTTGTGTTTAAACATTTTACAATGAGAATAAACTACTGCATTGTGACGTAATTTAAAGAACTATTTAGAAAAAGTGGAGATATATAATAAAAAGAAAAAAACAAAGAAAGTAGATTTAAGTAAATTGAAGAAAAATTCTCATTTATATCACTTGACTTTTGTCCAAGGTCCTGACAGACTGTGCATATTTATTAACAACTTTTCCACCCACACATGAGTTAAAAGCTGCTTTACTTCCAAATAAGACAGTAATCAATTTAATAATACAAAGATTAATTAAATAACATCATATGACATATTTCTACAACTGAAATGGTGTCTAATATATCATCACCTGTATTTTTTAAACTACATTCCTACATTTGAGAGACCTAATACTAGAAATAAGATTTAGAAATTGAGAAACCATTTTCCTAACATACCTTGATAGCACTCCACGACTGAGTAGTTAGGAAGTCAACAGGACTTGGGTAAGTGTGTTCAACTGTGAATCGAAGTAGGAAATCCAATTCAAGGGGGTTTATCTCTTTCTTTCTCAGCAAAATCTTGATAGACAAAATTGAAAAGGATTATTTGGTTTACATCAAAATCATAACACAGGAAGCAGTTACCATTTAACAGACATGATTGAGTAGACAGAAGCAAGTCTGCTGAGAATTCTGGCAGATATCTGTCCTATAGTTGAAATAGGGAGTCTTAGCTTATGTCCATGATCTCAAAACCATGATCAGAAATCTAATAGAAAATAATTAAAATGGCTGATTTATTCCAATTCTAACACCTATCCCTATGAGCAACATATTTGAAATATGCTTTCATATTTAGTCTTCTGCAGGTAGATCAAACCTATCTTAAAACTCATTATACAAAATGAGAAAGCCTCAGGTGATGATGGACTAAATTACTAAACAGAAGGTAGAACTAATATTAATAAGTCAATTCTGGTATAGAAATTATAATCAACAAACTATGAGATGTGTGAGAGATTTTTCTTATATGTGAGATTATATTAAAGAAATGAGAAATTGTTTTATAGGTACAACTCAACAAACACATAATGAATTGGAATAGAATTTAGACGTTTTGATTGTAGAATTGATAAAAAGTCCATAGTACATTTTGGAGGGTACAAATGAAGTGTACCTAATTTCCATTTAGAAAGTATAACACCTTACCAAGTTAAAATAGGTAAAATTATTAAGTTTATTCTATTTTAAAATTCTACATGTTTCAAAATACATTATGGGTAGTAATACACATTAAAATAATATTTTATTTTATTGGATAATTAATTTTTATTAATTCAATTTATTTTTTTCAACAAACAAGTAATCATCCATATAGAAGCTTTGATTTACTAGATTGTCAAGACTTGAGATAGATTGTAATTTATCTGTGGTTTCCAAGGGGAATTTTCAAATAGATGTGCATGTCATGTGTTATCACCCCTGGCCTTTTCCTGTTAATAAGAGATATGTATAAAAACAAGTATTTCATTTTGTAATGCCTTGCTCCTGTTTATCACATACATTATAAAACACCCATACTCATATATTCTTACCGAATCCAAAGGAATCTATGAATACCAACAATATTGGAAGAGAAGTCATAGTTTATTATTAACTGCAGGTGTTTATAAAGTGCCTTCTTTGGGCAAGACACTTTGGAGGATACAAAATAGGAAAGACACAGACCTTTCCTTAAGGTTTGGATGGATAGAAAATGCTATATAGCAAACTAGCTAATGAAAGGACAACATTTTTATTTCATACAAAACTGTGGTCCTCAAGGTTTTTTGGTTTTTTTTTCTTATCATGGACATCTTTATTCAAATGAAGTCTGTCGTAGAAGTCCACATGAAAAAGAATAAAAGAGAAGCAGGTCTCACTGAAGGTGGGGCGAGACACCTGGAGCTCTCCTTACCCATTCACTGTTGTGGGGTTTTTTTGAAATTTTAATTTTATTTTTAACTGAAAAATAATTTTGTACACATTAATGGAGCACAGTAAGATGCTTTCATATGTGTTTATATTGTGGATTGGTTAAATCAAGCTATTTAACACATCTATCACCCCAAATATCATTTTTTTTGTGGTGAGAACATTTAAAATCCACTCTTTTAGCAATTTTGAAATACACATTAACTATACAGATTGGAATACTATCCAATCTTAAAAAAGAAAGAAATTTTGTCATTTGCAACAACGTGGATGAAACCATTCACTGTTTTTTAGTTTGTAGGTTTGTTTTGGAGACAGGGTCTTGCTCTGTTGCAATGGCATCATCATAGCCCACTGCAACCTCAAACTCCTGGGCTCAAGCCATCCTTCTGCCTCAGTCTCCCAAGTAGCTGAGACTACAGGTGCATGCCACCATGCCTGGCTAATTAGAAAAAAATTTTTTTTTGTAGTGATGGGGTCTTGCTATGTTGCTCAGGCCTGTCTCAAACTACTGGCCTCAAGTGACTCCCCCACCTCGGCCTCCCAAAGTGCTGGGATTACTGGTGTGAGCCACCATGCCCACCCCGCTTCACTGTTTTCTAAAGGGACTCGGAGACATTCCTAGGACTACTCAGATGTGGACTTATAACCCTGATCTCAAAGAATCTTCCTGGTAGTACCTGGAGGGCTCTTTATAGGACCCAAGAAGGTGAGGAGCTTAAGGCGCACACCCAACCAAACCAAAGCACTGGGACCTAGGAGAAGGCTGTCACATGCCCAAGTTCTCTGTAGGAGACTCAGACTCTCTGCAAGCCACCAACAGCTTCCAAAAGGGTGTCTGTGCTCTCCTCCAGCAGAAGTGAAATACATAATAAGCAGAGGCGTCTGCCTTTGGTTCTGGGGATGCTTTCGAGTGACTGATCTCCTTACCTGAAAAGCCATCTGGGACAGGAAGGTGAGTTTGTCCTTCTCAAACAGCGCCTGGCTGGTGTAGAGGAAGATGGCGTGGGTGATGCTCTCTGTCAGGGTAGAGATGCGTTCCTGCACGTCTTCTACCTTGTCAGCCTGCTCGATCGCTCTGTGGAACAGCATGTTAAAAGCCTGGGAAATTTAATGTGATCATTAGGGTGACAATTGGTGCCTGGATGTCTAACTAGCCCCAGATACATGGGGCAACAGTTTAAGTTTATCTATAGGGAGAGGAGGATTTTTAGGAGGATAACAAAAGCTCTTAAAACAGTTTCTGGCACATGGTACATGCTCATTAAATGTTTGCTGTCATTGCTATCATTATCAATATGATTCCATGAAATCTACCCACGTCTCCTTTCTAGCAACTGAACTGCACCATCCTCTTTCCTTCTGCTCATATACTTTTTAAAAAATGGTTTTTATTTTTAATTGTGGTAAAATACAAATAAAATTTACCATCTTAACAATTTTAAGTGTACATACATTCGGTTCAGTAGTGTTAAGTATATTCACATTTTTGTGCAACCAATATCTGTAACTTTTTCATCTTGCAAAACTGAAACTCTGTACCCATTAAACAACTGTCCATGCCCCTCTCCCCTTAGTCTCTGGCAACCACCATTCTCCTTTCTGTTTCTATGAGTTTGACTACTCTAGGTACCTCATGTAAGTGGAATCATACAGTCTTTTTGTGACTGGTTTATTTCACTTAGGACAATGTACTCCAAGGTTCATCCATGTTGTAGCATGTGCTGGAATTTCCTTCATTCTTAAGGCTAAATAATATTCCATTGCATGTATATACCACATTTGGTTAATCCATTCATCCATGTATGGACATCTGCGTTGCTTCTGCCTTTGGCTATCGTGAATAATGCTGCTATGAACATGGGTGTTCAGACATCTCTCAGAGACCCTCTTTCAATTCTTCTGGATACATAGCCAGAAGCAGAATTGCTGGATCATATAGTAATTCTATTTTTAATTTTTTGAGAAACTGCTATACTGTTTCCTGTAGTGGCTGCACCACTGTACATTCACACCAACAGTGCCCAAGGGTTCCAATTTCTCCACGTCCTCACCATCACTTGTTATTTTATTTTATTTTTTGACAGTAGCCATCTTAATGGGTGTGAGGTGTTATCTCATTGTGGTTTTGATTTGCATCTTCCTGATAATTGGTTATGTTGAATGCTTGTTAGCCATTTATATATCTTCTTTGGAGAGATGCCTACTTAAGTCCTTTGCCTATTTTTTAATCCAGTTGTTATTTGTGTTGTTTTTGTTATTGTTTTGTTGTTCTACCCTATATACTTTTGGGATGCCCTTTGGTTATCTCTTCTTCCTTTTTTATTTTTATTTTTTCAAGACTTGAGTCTTGCTCTGTCACCCTGACTAGAGTGCAGTGGCATCACCATAGCTCACTGCAACTTCAAACTCCTGGGCTCAGGCAACCCTCCTGCCTCGGCCTCCTCAGTAGCTGAGACTATAGGTGTGCGCCACCACGCCCGGCTAATTTGTCTATTTTTAGTAGAGACAGGGTCTTGCTGTTGCTCAGGCTGGTCTCGAACACCTGACCTCCAACAATCCTTCTGCCTTGGTCTCCCAGAGTGCTGGGACTACAGGTGTGAGCCACCATGCCCGGCTTCCTCCTCCTTTTAAAGTCACTCTTGACATTTATTACTCTATTTCATGCCTTGCTAATAATGGGGCTGTATGGATTTTTATACCTCTATCTCTATATATGGACACGAATTTAAATACATATAAGTACATCTATATCTATATAGCTATAAATATAAAATATTTATTTATTTTTGGCTGGTGGACAGGGACCAGACACCATAGACTGATTCACCTTGAAGTATATATACCTGAGTGAAAGTAAAACCCTACAATGACAGATACGCTCAGCACATATTGGTAAGATGTTATTAACAGAGTACAGGGTTGCGTGTCCCTTATCCAAAATGCTTGGGACCAGAAATGTTTGGGATTTTGAATTTTTTTGGATTTTGGAATACGTGAATATACATAATGAGATATCTTGGGGATGGGACCCAGTCTAAACACGAAATTCGTTTATGTTTCACATACACCTTATACACATAGCCTGAAGATAATTTTATACAATACTTTTTAATAATTTTGTGCATGAAACACATGAGGCCAGGTGTGGAATTTTCCCCTTGTGGCATCATGTCAGCATTCAAAAAGTTTTGGATTTTGGAGCATTATGGATTTTGGATTTTTGGATTAGGGATGCACAATATGTGCTAACCTGATATTTGTACTTTTAAATCAGTTTTTAGTTTACATACAATAAAATGTGCCTGTTTTATGTACAGTCTGATGAGTTTTGACAAATGGATATACTCTAGCAACAATCACCACAGTCAAGGTATAGAACACTTCTACTCACATCACCAGAGAAAGTTCTCACGTGCCTGTTTACAGTCAATTCCCACCAACATCTCCAGCCCCAGTCAACTACTGATCTCTGTCACTGTAGATTGATTCTGCCTTTTCTGTAATTTCACACAAATAGCATCATATAGCATATACTCCTTGGTGTCTGGCCACATCTTCTCAACCTAATGTTTTGGTGATATATCCACACTGTCATGTGTATCAGTAGTTCATACCTTTATAATTTGAGTAATATCCTGCTGTATGGATATACAACATTTGCATAACCTCTCACTGATAGGTTTCCAAATTTGTTTCCAAATTCTGGCTATTATGAATAAAGTATCTATGAACATTTGTTAACAAGTTTTTTTGTGGACATGTGCTTTCATTTCTCTTAGGTAAATACATAAAGTAAAAATGCTAGATCATACTGTAACTGTATATTTACCTTTATAAGAAATTGCCAAACTGTTTTCCAAAATGGTTTTACCATTGCATTCCCTGCAGCAATCTGAGAGAAGTGTAGTGCCCTTATCTGTGCTACACTTGGTACTGACAGTCTTGTAAACTCTTTGCCATTGTACTAAGTATAAAGTAGGAACTCATTCTGCTTCATTTTGAATTTTTCTGATGACTGATGAGCGTTTTTTAATGTGCTTATGGACAATACATATGTCTTATTATGTATGTCTGTTCAACTCTTATTACTGAGTTGTATAAGTTCTTTATATATCCTGATACAAATTCTTTGTTAGATATATGTATTGGGAATATTGTTTTTGCTTACCTTTTCATTTTCTTAACAGTGTCTTTTGAAAACCATAAACTTTTAAATTTGATAGAGTCCACTTTATCAATTTCTTGCTTTCTATTGTGTCCTAAGAAATATTTGCCTAACCCAAAGTCCAAAGTTTTTGTCTTATTTTTTCTTTTAGAAATTTTATAGCTTAGCCAATTCATTTTGAATTAATTTGTTATAGTGTGATAGAATAGTTGAGGTTTATTTTATTCCACATGGTCTTAACAATATTGAGTATTCCAGTTGATAAACATGGTATATCTCCCTATTTAATTAGGCCTTCTTTAGTTTTTCTCAACAATATTTTATAGTTTTTAGTATTCAAATCTTGCACGCATTTTATTAAAATTATCCCTAAGAGTTTCGTGGCTTTGGAAGCCATTGTAAACAGTGCTGAGTTATTAATTTTATTTTCCAACTGTTTGTTCCTTATATATAGAAATACAAAGTATTTTGTATATTGACTTTATATCCTGCAATTTGGCTAAAAACACACTTCTTAGTTGAAGTAGCTTTTTTTGTAGATTTCTTAGGATTTTCTGCATATGTGATCAGGTCACCTGTAAAAAAAGAGTTTTTCTTCTTCTTTTTAAATCTCTGTGCCTTTTATTGTCTTCTTGCACTGGCTATAACTTCCAGTGCAGTGTTGAATAGAAGTGCTGAGAGAAAGGTATCCTAGTATTGTTCCTGATCTTAGGGGAAATCATTCCATTTTTCAACATTAAGTATAACGTTAGGTGTAGATTTTTGTAGATGCCTTTTATTGCCCTGAGAAGTTACCACCTGTTCCTCATTAGTTGACAGGTTTTTTTTCCTTTTTTAAACCATGTGTTGGCATTTGTCAAGGTCTTTGCATGAATTGAAATGATCATATGGTTTTCTTCTTTTCTTCTGTTAATATGAATTACTCTGTGTGATTTTTTTAATGTTAAACCAACTTGCACTCTTGGCATAAATTCCACTTGGTTATAATATACCGTGCTTTTTATTAACATATATGGTTGGATTCAATTTGCCAATCTTTTCTGGAAGAGTTTTGCAACAATGTTCACCAGGGGAACTGCTGTAGTTTTCTTTTCTTGTCATGCCTTAGTCTGTTTTTGGCATTTGGGTAATTCTGGGCTGATGCTACTGATTTCGTTTTATTACTCCCCTCATACACTGTTGCTGTTCCATAATCCAACCACACGGTGCTTGTCAGAATTTTTGCACACTGGTTGCATACTACTAGGAAACCTGCTAGTTATGCTTGACCCTTTCTTCTTCTTCATTGCCCATGTCCAACCCATCTCTAGGAGCTAATGATCCTGGCTTCAAATCATATCTCAAGTCTCTGAGTCTTCTGTCATCACGTCAGTCATTGGCTTGAAACCTTTCACTGGCTTCTTGTTGCGCACAGGATAGAATACAAAATCCCTAACGTGGCCTGTGAGGTTCTGTGTGATCAAGTCCTTCTTATTTCTCTAGATTTGTCTCTTGCCACCTTCCTGTCACTCATTATCCTCATTAGCCTCCAGCCACAGAGAGTCATTCCCTACCTGGAATCCTAAATTCTTCCATCCCTCACACATCCCTGTTTTCTCCCAAACACTGTTTACCTGGCTAAATCTGACTTATCCTTCAGGAATCAGCTAAAATATTACTTCCTCTGGGAGGCCTTCCCTGAGTCCCCAGGAAAGCAGCTCCTCCGTCCCTACTCTCTTACTGTACATACCACTTTTATAAACATGGATATGTTTATACTCGTATATCTACTATAAAGGTAAAGACATCTTCACCTAAATGGTTTTTTAAGACTGTATACTCAGTGACAAGCATTTGGCATGATGATTGATCTCAATAAATATTTGTCTAAAAACTGATGAACGAAATGAATGAATACTGCTCAGAGGCAGAATCAAACAAGGTATAGAAGATGGACTTTGAAATCAAACAGTCACAGGTTGAAATCCTGGCTCTTAACAATTACAGAATATAAATTCTTGGGCAATTTATTTGAAATCTGAAAAATATTAGTTTAATCTTTAAATGAGGATAAAGTTATATACTTTTTTGGGATGTAACAGGGATAAAAAATGAGCCAAAGTATAAAAGTGCCTTGTCGGTTAATAGCAGCTTAATAAATAGTTGTTCTCATTTTTTTTTCTCTTTACCAAAGAAATATGAGCAATCTCTTTCTAAAACACATTTTCACAAAGACAAAACAGGAGCCTCAAGAAAAATTCCCTTCTATTTAATAAACCCCTTAAGAATCTGTTTAGGAACAATACACAAATACGATACGATGTCATATTGATAGTTTAATTACCTCAAAATTACCTTCCTGAAAATTATAAATAAAATTTCATGACAGAGTGAGGATGTTGTTTGTTGCTGTTGTTGTTGCTAACTAGATCCTCATGGCTCCTTACCCAGGTACACGGATTACTTAAAAATAAACTCCAAATTTCCAGGAACAACTTGAATCCTGAGGTCTTTAATTTTACTTAGCTTATTCAGCATTACCTTCAGAGAGAATTGATAGATGGGGTTGATCTTTCCGAGGTCATTAATCACAAAATAAAGGAGCGATGCTCTCGCTGCCACTGGTCTGTAACATTCTCGGGCCTCGTTGATTTTTCTTTCATTTTCTTTGGTTTCAATCACCTATGGTGGGATTGAACAAAATAAGTAACTCACTCTTCATATGCTCTGTGCCTAGCCACGTAATGCGAGAACATATCTGAAATGACAAATTATGAGTATTAAAATAGACAACATGTTTGGCGTCTATGTGCTTGAGCTTTTCTAAAATTATTAAATTCTGATTTTTAAATGATTTTTTTCACAAACTGAGTTTCAGTGAGCATGGACGTAACTCTATCTGTTTCATAGGTTGCAGATTAAACAAACGTAATTGTGTTTGGTTCTACAGAATTTGTTTCTGAGTAATGTCACCTTCCTGCCTGCCCTCTCTCTTTCAAGGCTTAATAACCCAGCTATATCACCTCTCAGGGATGGCTCTTACAAGTCTTCTGGGTCAATTCGATGCCAATAACTTTATTAGGCAACAAGGTATACAAAAGCAATCAAGGTCAATGATACATCCAATAGCTATGCTTACTAAAAGCCCTTTATATGAAGACTCTCAGGTCTAATTCTAACTTTGCACCAGGTCATCCATATGCTTGTATATTTACACTTAGTTTATATTTATGTATTAGCCTCTGGGTACATTCAGAGAGATAATTTTAAAAAACCACCACCATCATCAACCAACATATTAATTTTTATTCAAGGCTCAAATATCTGTCTCTTTTATCTAGGGCTACTGCTGGCCTAATAGCTTTATAAGATATGGTATTTTCCCCAACCTTTTCTATAGACTTGATTCATAATATTTGTGTATAAAAGGAAATAACATGTTGGGCAGAGAGGGAAGTTACTACATGGTGATATATTAAGAAGATAGGAAGAGACATTTTAAGAGACAATTAGAAGTTAACTTCAAAGCTAAGACCTAATTTACTTAATTGCCCTAATCTTTACCATCTTAGAAGCCACCTAGAATTCACTTACTTAAAAGGCTGGAGTAATTTGGTATTCCATTTCCTTGCTTAATTTAAGACAAATATATTGGATGTGTGGTGACACAGCCTCTGCTGGGTAATTAATAGATTACTTAGTAATGAGTATATTTCAGAAAGCAAATAAGGGTCTAATTCTGACTTTGAAACAATTTTAAGGGTTAATGGCCACTTGTGAAAGTCCAAAGTGCACACCACACATGAGGCATATTGGGACTCATGTTGGACATTAGCAGGAAGCCTACTCAATGAAGATTTTTACTGGCTTTTGGGAAATGTCATTTTCCCAGGGTGGATAATGCATTTGAGTACAGCAGGAGACCATCCCTTCCTCAGTCTCCTGCCACTGCAGGCCTGTAAACAAAATTTCAGCTCTAAGCATTTCTCTAAAATGTCCAACAGACTGCAGAACCTGCAGAGAGACTACAGGATGTTAGTTTGCCACAGCCAGAGACCCAGATGCTAAGCCTTTTAAGATTTTCGACCATAGAAGCCAGCAGGCCCCAATTTTCTTAAAATTTGGTCCTGGAAAAATAGTAGCCTGACAGAGTCTAATTTGAATGACTGGACCTCTGTGGAATTAGGAGATGCACATGTTCAATTACCCCATCTCCATTCAGAATCCCATGGTCCAATTTTTAAGGGCAGTTTATTAAATAACCTGAATTCCACAACTCAGTTCTCTTAGAGGAATTGCCAAGTCTGATTATACTGTTACCCCAAGCATTGCATTCAAACAGAGTGTTAAAACTCCCCAGGTGTCCTCTGCCCTTCTCTACCTTGCGCTCTATCTCTGCTGCAGTGGCCTTTGTCGCCTCCAATCTCTCTACCAGTTTGGTGTCATCCAGAAAGCTTCCTTCTGCCGCAGAAAGACGCAGAAGGAGATCGTCCTCCAGATATTTCAGCTCGATCTTAAAATCATTTTGGTGCTTTGTCAAAACCAACTAATACAAGCCAAAGAAAGTGTGAGAAATTGTGGTTAAATACATGTTTTTAAGCAGAATTTCCTTAATCACAAACTTCATGGAGTCAGTATATAATAAAACTCACTTAACATTAAAACCATACTAATTAATTTTTAAAAATTCTTAAAAAAAATTCAGAAGGTATGTTAAGATCTGGTTGCACTCCAGGGTGCAGAGTATGAACACTTATCATAATCATTTAACAACCTGAACCTGTAGAAAGAATCTGTTTGAGAAAACATCAGAAACTCCTGGTTTCTGCTCAAACACATAAAGAGCTTGGAAGTCTCATTTCTGTCCTCACAATAAGAAAAAAGCTAACCAACAATTCTTCCTACATACACCAGAGAACTGATGTTATAGGGCAAACTGCCACTCTGAAAAACAGGCAAACACAGAGAATCACAACTTACTGGGAATGCTTAAACAGTAATTGGCTAATTGCTGGAGGTAGAGCTTGAGAGTTAAAAACTCCTAGGGGGCCAGTTTTAGGGGGCCCTCCATACTTTTGTGAGTTTTACCTCTAGGAGTCCCATCATGTTCTCAAAGTGAAGACCAAAGAAAATCTACTTCTGCTTTGGGCTGAAGAGGAGAAAAGTAACCATTCTGAAATAAACCCAGGGGAAAAGTAACCATTTTAAATATGAAAGATTTCTGTGCTCCTTAACAAAAGCCTGTCCACAAAAGAAACTACTGGGCCAGTGCCTAATCTGACTTAGGGGAAGGGAAGCTAGACCACTCAGCCCCATTCACACTTCCTGTTTCACAAGGAAAAGCTAAGTAACTCTTCTGAAGGTCACATCTCAGGCCTACTAAAACACCCTGAGATTTAATCATAAGATTAAAAAATGCTTCCCCTCCACAATACCTTACCAACACATCGACAGACTCCAGTATAACATCAGCGGATTACAACTGAGAGAGCCGCAAAACACAGACTCTATTTAAGAAGGAGTTTTTAGGGAAACCCAAAGACAACAGGGGAGACAAAAATAAGAACACAAGATTAAATTGAAGCCTGTGACACCTACAACTACAGCAAACATTAAATACAGCCTAACGCCTACCCATGTAAACATAAAACTTCACACTAAAGCACTATTTACCTTAGTTCCATTTATCTAATATATCATGTCCAGCTTTCAACAAATAAGTACAAGGTATGCAAAAAGGCAAAAAAAACACAGTCTGAAGACACAAAGAAAACCTTAGAACAAGACTCAGGTGTGGCAGAGACATTGGAATTATCAGACTGGGAATTAAAAATAACTATGCTTAATATGCTAAGGACTTTACTGGAAAAAGCGGACAACATGCAAGACTACATGGGCAATGTAAGTAGGGAGATAGAAACTTTAAGAAGGAATCAAAAAGAAATGCTAGAAATCAAAAACACCATAACAGAAATGAAGCATGCTTTTGATGGGCTCATCAGTAGGGCAGACACAGTCAAAGGAAGAATTAGTGATATTGAAGATATGTCAATAGAGACTTCTCCATCTGAAAAGCAAAAAGAAAAAAGAATAAAAATAAAACAATGAAAAGAATATCCAAGAACTGTGGGACAATTCCAAGGAAAAGAAAGAGGAAAAAGAGCAGAAGAAATAGTGGAAGTAATAATGGCTAACAATTTCTCAAGATTAGTGACAGACATCAAACCACAGATCCAGGACACAGCACATTAAGCAGGATAAATACCAAAAAATCAACTCCTAGGCACATCATATTCAAACTTTAGAAAATCAAATACAAACAAAAAATGTTGAAAGAATCCACAGGAGAAAAACATTTTGCCTATGTTGAAACAAGGATAAGAATTACTTGGAAGTTCTCTTGAGAAACTATGCAAGCAAGAGTAAATATTTAAAATATTGAAGGAAAAAAACCAACCAACTAAGGATTCTGTATGCTGCAAAATTATCCTTCAAAAGTGAAGGAGAAATAAAGATTTTCTTAGACAAACAAAAACTGAGAGATTTTGTTGCTAGTAGACCTGTCTTACCAGAAATGTTAAAAAAAAAAAATTTCTTCATGGAGAAACAAATGATACAGGTCACAAACTCATATCTACGTAAGAAAAAAAGAGCACTAGACAAGGAATAAATGAAAGTAAAATATTTTATTTTACTCTTAATTGAGCTGTCTAATAATAGCAGCAAGGTATTCGGTGATTATACCTTAAAGAGCGAGAGGGAGGAGCTGAGAATTCTCTATTAAAATGCGCCTGTGCTACCAAGGAGACGGTGGTTTTATTTGAAAATGGAATCAGATTAGTTGTAAATGTATATTGCAAATGCTGAGGCAACCACTGAATTTTTTTAAAAGAAGTATAATTTTATGTGCTAAGATAGAAGAAATAATGGAATCATATAAAATGCTCAGTTGAAACCAGACAAGGCAGAGAGAGAGGAGAAGATAAACAAGACACAAAAATAACAAGAAACAAGTATAGTGAATCAAAAACAGTCAAAAAATATAGCAGATATTAATCCATATCAATAATCTCTTTAAATGGGAATTACCTAAATAAATCAATTAAAAGGGACTGGCAGAGTGGATAAAAAAACAAGACCCAACTATCTACTTTCTACAGAAGCCCATTTTATTTATTTATTTGGAGCCAGAGTCTCACTCTGTCGCTCCGGGTAGAGTGCACTGATTTCATCATAGCTCACTGCAAACCTCAAACTCCTGGGCTCAAGGGATTCTCCTGCCTTAGCCTCCTGAGTAGCTAGGACTACAGGAGCCTGCCAGCACGCCCAGCTAATTTTTTCTGTTTTTGGTAGAAATGGGGTCTCGCTCTTGCTCAGGCTGGTCTTGAACTCCTGACCTCAAGCAATCCTCCCGCCTCGGCCTCCCAGAGTGCTAGGATTACAGGCATGAGCCACCGCACATGGTCATAAAAGCCCAATTTAAATATAAAAATTAAAGGTAGAGGGATGAAGAAAGATATACCATGCTAATACTAATCAAAAGAAAGCTGGAGAAGCTATATTAATTTCAGAAAAAGTAGACACCAGAACAAGGAAAATTACTGAGAACAAAGAGTACATTACATAATAAAGGGGCCAAGTTTCCAAGAAAGCATAACAATCTTTAAAGTGTATGCACCTAACAAGAGAGTATCAAAAATGAGGCAAAAACTAATAGAACTAAAGGAGAAACAGACAAGCCCACTATTACGGTTGGAGAATTCAAAACCTCTGTATCCATAATTGACAGATCTAGCAGGCAGAAAATCAGTAAGGATATAGTCAAACTGAGCAACATCATCAATCAACTGGATTGAATGACATTTATATAATACTTCATCTAACTACAGCAGTATATAAATTTTTCTCAAGCTCATGTGGAATATTCATGAAGATGGACCAAATAGTGTACTGTAAAACACACCTGAAAAAGTTTAAAAGAATAGAAATCAAAGTATGCTCCTTGACCACAACAAAATTAAATAAGGAATCAATAACAGAAAGACAGTTGGAAAATCTCAAAATACTTGGAGAGTAAATAACACACTTCTAAATAACACATGGATCAAAGAAGAAGTCTCAAGAGAAACTTCAAAATATTTTGAAATAAATGAAAACAAAAATACAACATATAAAAATTTGTGAGATACTACAAAAGCAGCACTTAGAGGAAAATTTGTAACATTGAATGCATATATTAGAAAAGTAGAGAGGAAGATCTAAAGTTATTTATCTAAGCTTTCACCTTAGGAAACCAGAGAAAGAAGAGCAACATAAACCTAAAGCAAGCAGGTGGAAATAAATAATAAAAATTAGAGCAGATATCCACAAAATTTTAGACAGAAAATCAACTGAGAAAATCAACAAAACCAAAAGCTGGTTCAACAAAATTTATAATCCTCTAGTCAGGCCAACCAAGAAAAGAAGAGAGAAGGCACCAATTACTAATATCAGGAATGAAAGAGGGGCATCACTACTGATTCCATGAACATTAAAGGACAATAAAAGAATATTATGAACAATTCTCTACCCACAAATTTGATAACTTAGATGAAGTAGACCAATACCATGGGAGACACGATCTACCAAAAACTTGCACAAGGACAAATAGGTAATCTGAATAGGCTTATATTTATTAAAGAAATTGACTCAACAATTAATAACATTCCAAAAAAAAAAAGCACCAGGTCTAGATGATTTCACTGAAAGAAAAGAGTTAAGAAAGAGATATTAATTCTTTATAATTTCTTCTAGAAAACAGAAGCAGAGGGAATACTTCCTAACTCATTCTACAAGGCCAGCATTACCCTGATACCAAAACCAGATAAAGCCATCACAAGAAAGGAAAACTACAGACCAATATCCTTCATGAGCACAGATTTAAAAATCTTCAACAAAACTTAGTGTATCAAATCCAACAATGTATAAAAAGAATCATATACCATGACCAAGTGGGATTTATTCTAGATATGCAAGTCTGGTTCAACTTTCAAAAGTCAAGTAAAGTAATCTACTACATAAAAGGCTAAGGAAGAAAAATATGGTCATATCAATAGATACAAAAAAATTTGATAAAATCCAATACTTATTCATGATAAAAATTCTCAGCAAACTAGAAATAGAGGGGAACTTCTTTAACTTGATAAAGAACATCTACAGAAAACACTCACAGTTAATATTATACTTAATGGTGAGAAGTTAGATGCTTTCAGCCCAGGATCAGGAACAAGACAAGGTTGTCCCCTTTCACCACTCCTATTCAACACTGTACTGGAAGTCCTAACTAGTACAATAAGACAATAAAATAAAATAAAATGTAAACAGAATGGGAAGAAAGAAATAAAAAACTGTCTTTGTTCACACATGACATGATTGTTGATATAGAAAATCCCAACAAATTGACATAAGGCTTCCTGCAACTAATAAGCAATTATAGCAAGTTTGCAAGATATAGATTAATATACAAAAACCAATTGCTTTTCTGTGTACCATAGTTGAACAACTGTAATCTGAAATTTAAAACATAATACCATTTATATTAGCACCATAAAATTGAAATATGTATAAATCAACTTTGATGAAAGAAAGCAAAGATCTAAAAAATGGGGAGCTATTCCATGCTCATGGATAAGAAGACTCAATATTATTAACAGTTATTCCTTTCTGGAATTCAACACAATATTAACAAAAGTACTAGCACATTATTTTGTGGATACTGCAAATCTAATTCTAAAGTTTATATTAAAAGGCATAAGATCCAGAATCATCAACAGTATATGGAAGAACAACAAAGTTGGAGAACTGACACTACTTGGCTTCAAGACTTAGTATAAAACTACAGTAATCAAAACAGTGTGGTATCGATAAAGGGAGAAACAAACAGATCAATGGAATAGAATAGAGACCACAGAAATAGATCCACGGTAACATGGCCAACTGATTTTGGCAAGGCTCAAAGGAAATTCAAGTGTTGGCAGATGATTTAATCATTTTTACCTTAAGCTTCTCCAAATCTGGCCTTTCAATACTGACAACCTCCGCCAGCAGCTGGGCTTCTAGACCATCTTCTGTGACCGTGAAATTGAGGAGGGTTGTCTGAGCTTGTAACTCTGGCTTATAGTGAGGATTTGCTAGTTTTGTGTGAAGGATAAGGCGAAAGTCCTTGTTAAATTCACATTCTTTATCTCCAATCCTGATATACCTAAAGGGAGCATAACGCAGACTTTCAGGAAATTCCCATGAAGCATGACTGATACTAAGGTGTCACTTCACTCCATGTCATATCAGTGTTCTGATAATGAACACCAGCCAGAAGACCAGGTGATTCAGGATTTTTCAGCTACTCCCAGTTTTCCCCAAATATAGAAGTATTAGGAATCAGCCACCAAATCTCTATATGATTAAGTTTTCTCATATGTGAAATAGTGGCAATAATAATACTCACCTCATAGTGTCACTGTAACAATTAAATACAATGATCATATAAAGGACCTATAACAACAAATGTTAGCTTTTATTATTATACAGTAACTCTTCACTTAACACCTTTGGTAGGTTCTTGGAAACTGTGCCTTTAAGCGAAATGACGTATAATGAAACCCATTTTACCACAGGCTAACTGATACAAGAGTTAAGTTCCTATGACATATTTCTGGTCACAAAAACATCACCAAACTTCTAAAAAAGGACCCAAAACACTTTTAATATTAAACATTGAAATAAATGTGAGCTATAAATACATTTAAGAAAGATTAATGAAAACAAATAAGATCACTATTTACTGAATTATCCCAATTTAGAGTTGTGGGTGGCTGGAGCTCATCCCAGCAGCCCAGGGCCAGGCAAGAACCAGCCCTGGACATGACGCCATCCCATCGCAGGGCCAGGGCTTATTCACACACACCCCCACACTCACTCACACCAGGACCATGCGGACATGCTGATTCAGCTAATGTGCACAGCTTTGGGATGTGGGAAGAAACCGAAGGACCCAGAGAAAACTCAGGCAGACATGGGGAGAACATGCAATTTCCACACAGTGGTCCCAGCAGGAAGCCATTTTTTCCTCGTCAATGTTATAATGAAACAATGTTTTTTGAGGACCTGCTGTACTTACTGTGATTAAACTTATATTAAACACTGCTGTTCTTTAAGGATAAAATGTATATGTGTTTATACATATCTGTGTATATACATGTGTATAATAAGTGTATATACTTAAAATACATTAAATAATGTATTAAAATATTTTTATAAAAATAAAATATTAAAAATAATATATACTTAAAATTACTCTCCAGTACTTTTGGCAGTGGCTGCAAAGCAAAGCTGAAGAAGCCTCCTGTGTGGAATACGTGGATAGGGCATTCTTCCTAGCTCCACCCTGCACAGGGGTGGGCTCTCACAATCACCCTTCCGTTTTGTATCCCTTCTCCCCTGGCCATGGGGACCAAAAGTAGGTACTTCCTTTAAGCTGTTCCAATCAGAGTTACTTTTCCTGGGATTTGGGATTGGGCCAGAGAGAAGGGAGACTTGGAATTGGAACCTACAAGCTTATGTTGAAGTCACTCTGTCCTCCTGGTAAACCAAGCAGCAGAGAACAACATTCCAGGTCCACGAAGGAAGAGTAATTAATGCAAAGGGAGCACGTTCTGGGGTTTATGGGCTTCCAGGCCCTACCTTTCTTGAAGCTTGGCTGCATTTTCGCCTCGGCTTCCATGACACCCCTGCAGCCTTGTAACACAGTCTCTGTGTTGCTCAAGGTGGATGAAGGTGGTTTCTGTAATTGCAAGCCAAGCTCTGAATTCACGTACCTTCTCCCTAAAGGGAGGCCCTGATTTTTCTCCGCTTGTGTACCCCCACCTCAGATTGTGGGAGCGCTAAGGGCTTTATCAACCACCCTCCAGTTTCTAGATGGGTTCGACCAACAGCAGCACTGGCAGGAGGTGGCAGTGAGAAGGGAAAGACAGGTTAGGGAGGACCTTCCCTGCCTCCATGCCCTGGTTCTAGAGGAGGCAGCGTCCCACTACGACTCTGTTCATGTTTGGGGTGGTCCTCCTCCCACAGTGCTGGCTCACAGGACCCAGTAACACCTTCAGGCCTAGAGGTGGGTATGGCTCCCAGTGGCTGCAAATCCTTGCTTGCCTCAACACCTCTAGGGGGGTCCTTTAACCCTTCCCTCTGAAAATCCTTTCTGTAAATAGTCACTGTGTTAATTCTATTAAAAAATCTCAACCTATCTTGTGGTCTCTTTCCTGCTAGGAACTTGCTCTGAGGATATAGTAAAGGGGGAGCTTTTTAAGTCATGCAACACACATACAGAGAAACTGAAACCATGAACACTGGAAGCTGAACTGCGTAGGAGTGAACCTTCAGACTAGAGGCCTAGAAGCACGGCTGCAGCAAGGAGTGTCTTCTGTCTCCTGCTTTATCTCAGACACTCATGAAAACTCTGGATTCTTCCTTCCTTATTAAGTGTATAAAATATTTTAATTGTATAGATAGAATCATAATGATAGAACATCATCCAAAGCCCATATTTTCTTTAATTTAAATGTAATATTTTCAATAACCATGAGGAAAAAGTATTTATTGCCTGTCTCACTGACCTCCAGGTGAGATGTTATTTCACTGAATTTATCAATTTTGAATTTTGGTAAATTCAAAAGAAAAAACATTCTACAGCATTTAGCTCATGCTCCTTTTTATCAAAATGTTGCAATATTTTCAACAATTTTTTAAAATTTGAGCAGAGATACACAGAATGCCATAATATGGCGTTGTTGCTGGTGGATGTTTTAAAATTATGTCTTTCTCAGAGATTAAGTCTTTTGTATATATGGTAAGGAAAGTGCCTCTGAGGCGCTAGCTACTCTACTTGACTGGAGAAATTTTTATGAGACAACTTGTTTTAATGTGTAAACATTATACAAAATGATAATTTTCTTACATGATTAAAGCTTTAGTCATCTGAACATGAATTAAGAATTCCAAAGAACTGATCACACTTATGACCTATTGTCTTCATCCAACTTTCAAATTTTGCTTTCAATTCAGAATGATCTTACATTTGCAACAAAAACCTTCATAGGTGTTGATCAAGTGTCTAAGCTTGAAAAAAATCTGCCAAACAAGCCATTTTTGGAGAGGCTCTTTATTAAGCAGTGAATTCATTCACCTTATTCAGTATTGGTTTGTTTTCACTTTGTCAGTACATCCAATTGTTCAATTGTTTTCCAAAAGGAAAATGAACAATTTAGCCACCAACCTTCTTCTAAGCCAGTATATACCTGTGCAGTACCTACTTCCCTTTTTAAAAAAGGACAATTTTAAAAAGATGAGTATTGACATCACTGTTAAAAACAGACACTGAGAACATTAAGAGGCGAGTGGACCACATGCCATGTGTTATAAGTGACCTAGGCAGTGGCCACCAGTATATCCAACAGGTGTGGTGGGCCTGAGCCCTTGTTTTACAGATCATGGATATGACACCATCTGTTCACATGTTTGCACATATTTTCCAGTTAATGTCATGCTCATTAAATACTCATATCTTATTGATAACTTCTTCAGTTATTTGTGTTACCATGAAACACATTACAACCAAATATTTATTCACTCAATCAACAGTTGAACACCTATACCATACCAGGCTGTCAGAATCTTCTGGGCACTGGGCATATATAACCATTACCAAGACAAACATGATCTCTGCTCTCACAAACATTATTACTCTCTCATAATAGGAATTATGGATACAAAGTTTTATATACTGATCTATTCTTTTATTTATTCAGTCAGTAAATATGTATTCAGTCAAGTTTCTACAATGTAATAGACATATAAAGATCAAAGATCTGTCCAATTTAAAGACAGGTAAAACATCTAAACAGACATTTCTCTAAAGAAGATATACAAATGGCCAATAAGCATATGAAAAGATGTTTAACATCACTGGTCATCAGGGAAATGCAAATCAAAGCCATAGTAAGGTGCCATTTCACACCTACTAGGATGACTATAATAAAAAGTAGACATTAACAAGTATTGATGAGGATGTGGAGAAATTGGAATCCTCATACATACGGCTTATGGGAATATAAAATGGTGCAATCACTTTGAAACACAATTTGTCAGTTACTTAAAATGTAAAACATAGAGGTCAGGCCTGGTGGCTCACATCTGTAATCCCAGAAACTTGGGAGGTTCAGATAGAAGGATCACTTGAGGCCAGGAGTTCAAGACCAGCCAGGCAACATAGCGAGACCTTATCTCCACAAAAAAATTAAAAAATTAGCCAGGTGTGGTGGGGTGCACCTATAGTTCCAGCTACTCAGGAGGCTGAGGCAAGAGGATCACTTGAGCCCGGGAGTTTGAGATTACAGTGAGCTATGATCGCATCATTGTACTCCAGCCTAGGTGACAGAGTGAGACACAGTCTCTTAAAAAAAAGAAAAGTTAAACATACAGTTACCATTTCACCTAGCAATTCTACTTGTAGGTACATACCCAGAAGAATTGAAAACACATGTCCACACAGAATTTGTACACAGATGTTCATAGCAGCAGTGCTCATGATAGCCAAAAGGTGGAAACAACCCAAACATGTGACAACTCATGAATGGACATTTTGTTTAAATGTCTTGTATCCAAACAATGAAATATTATTTGGCCATAAAAAGGAATGAAGTACTGATGCATGCTGCAACACAAATGAACCTTGAAAACATTGTGCCAAGTGAAAGAAGTCAGTCACAAAAAATCCACATATTGTATGATTCCATTTATCTATTTACAACTGGCAAATCAATAGAAAAAGAAAGCAGATTAGTGGTTGCCTAGGAATTTCAATTCTATTATAAAATTGATTGTGGTGATAGTTGCCCAACCCTATAAATACACTAAAAACTACTGAATGATACACTTTAAGTGGGTGAATTGTATGCTATGTGAATGATATCTCAATAAAGATCTTCCCAAACATAAAAATAAAAAAGAACAATGATCTATCAAGAGGTCAAATCACCAACATCTGGGCTTTTATCAATCTATAAGGTAAGTAACCATGCCAACTGCAGTTGCGCAGAAGTTCATGCTTGTCTTTTGAGCATAATGAGGTGTGTCATAGGATGATCTTATCTGGTAAGGACATCTTTCCTAACCTGCCTCTTTGACTGACAACATATCCAACCCTATCTACAATGGAGAGCATCATAAAAATTTCTCCTTTTACTTGAGTTTCTCTTACCAAGGATTTCCAAAATTGATCTCACAGGTAGCTTTGAGAAAATCTTTGCTAGTGCTATTCACTGTATTACTCTTGGCCTTAACTTCAGGATTTATATGATTGGCTTTTTAAATTTTGTTTTTAATTGACACGTAATAATTGTACTTATTTATGGGCACAGTGTGATGTTTCAATATATGTATATATTGTGTAGTGAGCAAATCATGGTATTGAGAAGATCCATCTCAAACACTTATCATTTCTTTGTGGTAAGAACATTCAGAATCCTCTCTCCTAGTTATTTTGAAATATACACTACAATATTGTTTGTTATAGTCACCCTACTGTCTATAGAATACCAGAACTTATTCCTCCTATCTAACTGCAATTTTGTAACCCTTGACCAATGTCTTCCTATCATCCCTTCCCTTTTCCCCTCCCCATCCTCTGGTAATCACTATTCTACTCTGTACTTCTATGAGACCAGCTTTTTTAGATTCCACAAATGAGCAAGAACATGTGATATTTGTCTTTCTATAGCTCACTTATTTCACTTAACATAATTCCCTCCAGGTTCATCCACGTTGCTGCAAATAACAGCAGCAACAGGATTTCATTGTTTTTTATGGCTGAGTAGTATTCCATTGTGTATATATACCAAATTTTTGTTATTCATTTGTTCACTGATGGACTTTTAGGTTGATTCCAGATTTTGTCTATCGTGAATAGAGCTACAATAGACATACAAGTACAGACATCTCTTTGACATACTGATTTCATTTCCTTTGGATAAATACTCAGCAGTGGAATTGCTGGATCATGTGTTAATTCTATTTTTAATTTTTTGAGGAACCTCTATACTGTTTTCCATAACGGCTCTTCCAATTTACATTCCTACCAACTGTGTATAAGGGTTCCCTTTTCTCCATATCCACACCAGCAATTGTTATTTTCTGTGTCTTTAATAATAGCCATTCTAATTGGGATGAGGTGATATCTCACTGTTTTGCATTTGATTTGCATTTACCTGATGATTAGTGATGCTGAGCATTCTTTCATGTACCTGTTGGCCATCTGTATGTTGTCTTCTGAGAAATGTCTATTCAAGTCCTTTGTCCATTTTAAAATCAGATTGTTTGCTTTTTTGCTATGGAGTTGTTTGAGTTCTTTATATATTCTGTATATTAACCCCTTGTCAGATGCATAGTTTGTAAATATTTTCTCCCATTCTGTAGGTTGTCTCTTCACTTTGTTGATTATTTCCCTTGTTGTGCAGAAGCTTTTTAGCTTTTAATGTAATCTCATTAGTCTATTTTTGCTTTTGTTGCCTGTGCTTCTGAGGTCTTACCCAAAAAATCCTTAACCAGACTAATGTCACGAAGCATTTCCCCCATGTGTTCTTCTAGTAATTTTATAGTTTCAGGGCTTAGATTTAAGTCTTCAATCCATTTTGAATTTATTTTTTTACATGGTGAGAGAAAGGGGTCTAGTTTCATTTTTTTACACATGCACATCCACATATTCCAGCACCATTTATTGAAGAGATTGTCTTTTCCATAATGTGTGTTCTTCGTGCCTTTGTTGAAAATCAGTTTGCTAAAAGTGTGTGGATTTATTTCTGGGTTCTTTATTCTGTTCCATTAGTCTTTGTGCCTGTTTTTATGCTAATCTCATGCTGTTTTGGTTACTATAACTTTGTAGTATATTTTGAAATCAGGTAGTATGATGTTCTTTTTGCTCAGGATTGCTTTGGCTATTTGGGGTCTTTTGTGGCTCCATATAAATTTTAGGTTTTTTCTATTTCTGTGAAGAATGTCCTTGGTATTTTGATAGGGATTGCACTGAATTTTTAGATCACTTTGGGGTTACAGACATTTTAACAGTATTAATTATTTCGACCCATGACCACAAAATATCTATTTATTTGTGTTCTCTTCAATTTCTTTTATTACTGTTTTATAGTTTTCATTGCAGAGATCTTTTACCTCCTTAAATTTAATTTAGGTATTTTATTTTTTTGGTAGCTATTGTAAATGGGATTGCCTTCTTGATTTTTCATATAGTTCACTATTGGCAAATAGAAATGCTACTGATTTTTATACATTGATTTTGTATCCTGCAACTTTAACTGAATTCTTTTGTTAGTTCTAACAGTTTTTTAGTGGAGTCTTTAATGTTTTCTATATATACAATCATGTCATCGGCAAACAGGGACAATTTGACTTCCTTCTTTCCAAGCTGGATTCCCTTTCTTTCTTTTTCTTGCTTTCTTGTTCTTTGTAGAACTTCCAGTACTATGTTGAGTAGAAGTGGTGAAAGTGGGCATCTTTGCCTTGTTTCAGATCTTACAGGAAAAGCTTTCAGTTTTTCTCGGTTCAGTATGACGTTAGCTGTGGGTTTGTCATATATGGCCTTTATTTTCTAATTTGTTGAGAATTTTTATTATAAAGGGATCTTGAATTTTATCAAAGTTTTTTCTGCATCTATTGAAATAATCATAGGCTTACCCCCCTCCCCTTAATTCTGTTAATGTGTTGTATCACATCTATTGATTTGCATATGTTGAACCATACTTGCATCCCTGGAATGAATCCCACTTGGTCACAGTGAATATTTTTTAACGTGCTGTTGAATTCTGATTGCCCTTATTTTGTTGAGGATATTTGCTTCTATGTTGATCAGGGATATTGGCCTGTAGTTTTCTTGTTTTGTTGCATCCTTGTATGGTTTTGGTATCGGGGTGATGCTGGACGTGTAGAATGAGTTTGGAAGAATTCCCTCTTCTTAAATTCTATGGAATAGTTTGAAAAGGATTGGTATTAGTTTTTTAAATATTTGGTAGAGTTCAGCAATGAAGCCATTGGGTCCTTGGCTTTTCTTTGATGGGACACTTTTTATTAGAGATTCAATCTCATTACTCATTATTAGTTTGTTCAGAGTTTCTGTTTTTTCATAATTCGATTTTGATAGGTTTTATGTGTTTAGGAACTTACCCAGTTCTTCTAGGTTTTCCAACTTGTTAGCATATAGTTGTTCATAATAGTCTCTTATGATCCTTTCTATTTTTGTGATATCAGTTATAACATCTCCTTTTTCATCTCTTATTTTATTTATTTGAAACTTTTTAGTTAGTCTAGGTAGAGGTTTGTCGATTTTGTTTATCTTTTAAGAAAACCAACTCTTTGTTTGTTGATCTTTTGTATTTTTTTGGTCTCTTCTGCTCTGATCTTTATTATTTCTTTCCTCTACTAATTTTGGGTTTAGTTTGTTCTTGTTTTTTTAGTTCCTTGAGGTTTAACCTTAGGTAGTTTATGTGAGACCTTTCCAATTCTTTGATGTAGGCACTTATTGTATAAACTTCCCTCTTGGAACTGCTTTTGCTGTATCCTGTAGGTCTTGATATGTTGTGTTTCCATTTTCATTTGTCTCAAGAAATATTTTAATTTCCTCTTTAATTTCTTCTTTGACTCATTCATTGTTTAGGAGTATGTTGTTTAATTTCCATGTATTTGTATAGTTTCCAAAGTTGCCCCTGTTATTGATTTCTAATTTTATTCCATTATGGCCAGAATAGATACATGATATAATTTCAATTTTTAAAAAAATTGTTGAGACTTCTTTTGTCACCTAACATATGATCTATCATGGAGAAAGTTCCATTTGCTGATGTGAAGAATGTGTATTCTGCAGCTGTTGGGTGGAATGTTCTGTAAATGTCTGCTAAGTCTGTTTGGTCTAGAGTGTGGTTTAACCCTGATGTTTCTTTGTTAATTTTCAGTCTGGATGTCCTGTCCATTGCCAAAGGTGAGTTGTTGTGGTCCCCTACTATTATTGTATTGCTGTATGATTGGCTTTTAAATGAGATTTGAAGAGTGAAGTTTTCCTGTAATTACTGTCTGGGGTTCTCATGCATAAGAGATACCAACGTTTATACTCATTCACATCTCCCTGATAAAACCCATATTTTAAAAAAAATCTCTGTGTACATCCTGTGATTTTTTTTTTTTGATTCCACTCAATCAGACTGAATTCATTCCTCCCTTGTGGAGTGTCTCAGAGACATTCCCGTCTATCACAACCTTCCACCACTTCTGATTATTTGAATTTTCCCTCACTTAAGACTTTCACTGGGTTTAAGTTCATAATTCATAAACTTCCTGTTTTAACCACTGACCTATATTCCCAGATGAAACTGAGAATTTAAACATTTTTACACTTAAAAATTTTAAAAATTAAGACAGAGAATCAAACACGTCTAGCATTTTCATTACTGTTATCCAGTGGTACAGCTCACTGTAGCAGGATTAGGAACTGTGGTAAGAAGTCAAATTAATTTTAAAATTTATATGATGTGCGTGATGTGTTTGTTCTCACATGTGCATGAAAAGCAAAACAAATCACCAGCAAGATGACTAACTTATTTTTGAAAGTAGTAGGTGTTCAGGTCTCAGTGAGAAATCCCACTAGAGCAGGGGTTTATGAAACTTTCTCTGTTAAATGCCAGAGAGTAAAAATACTTTAGGCTTTGTGGGTCACATACATTTCTGTGATATATTCTTGTTGTTTACAATCCTTTAAAAGCCATTCTTAGTTCATGGGTCGCACCAGGACGGGCTGTTTGCCTATCCTGCTATAGAGGATCGTAACAGCTAGTGGAATTAGTGTAATCTCTTCTCAAAGCAATAGTGGCTAATTTTCCTACTATCTATAACCACACTCCTCTCTGTAGGCTTTCAAGAATAAAAGCGTGAATCTGGCCAACACAAAGTATGAGGTTCTGACAATTTTGCTTCTGGGTGCAGGTGACAGAAGCTTTTAACTGGTTAAATATTTAACCAAATATCTCAGTTAAACAATGCTCCATAAGATGTCTCATGGATGACTTGGTGGTTCCATAGCTCCCTTGCACACCTACATATAGCCTGGGGCATTCACATACCCCAGTTTGAGAACCAGAAATCTACCTGTTTGAGGAATAGGTCTGATTTCCTCTATGAAGAGATGGAGTTAATGTAGGGGAGGAGGGCTCTGCCACGCTAATGGAAAAGAGGAGGTTGTCTGCCTATAAAATTGGGTTTTACATCTTGCTCTGAAACATTATTTGATAGGTTTAGATTTCCCAGGGATAGTAAATTATCCTCAATTGGGGTGTTTATGATCTATGAAAGACAAAAATTATATAATGACTCAGTGGGTTTTATCATTGCTGCTAAATTAATTTTGGGTTAATCTCCTGTCTGGGAAAATTAAACAGACTGTTAATGCTCTCTCATGATTTGAAGGATCAAAAAAACAACGGAGTTAACCAGAGGGGTGGGAAAAGCAAACAGAATCACTTTGTTGTTTCTGTGAAAGACATGAATCTAGAGGTTATGACATCTAGACCACTGAAGCTCTTGGACTTAAACTTCAAGGAGGAGCAACTGCAGGTGTGAGGCGCAACATAAAACCTGAAAGTGTGGCTACTTTCTTCAAACAGAGGTTCTTAATCCATTTTCCAGCCCCACGCCACTAAGAAGCAGGACACATTGGCCCCCCAACTGTATCACAGTGAGCATTGAGTGGGATCTCCAAATCTGTTTGAGGAGCTGCTTCCAGAGGGTCTTTATACTTCTCTCCAAGGGAGAAGCTCCTTCTCCCCTCCTTCCCACTGGCTGAGATATGCTGGATTGGAGGTGAGAGACTGATTATGCAATCTCAGAATGGGAATAAAATTATTTTTCCCAGTACAAATATCATGGTTTAATTGGCTGGTACATGGGGTGAGTAAAAAAACATGCTGTTTCACTGAGCAGAGTCTTAATTTTAGACCAAGAAGGGCCCCTAGAGATCATTCAACTGACACCTTTTTATGGACCCAAAGAGTTTATGACTTGGCCAAGGTCGCATAGCTTAGTGGCAGAGCTGGGACTAGAGCCTGTGCCTCTAGACTCCTAGTATAAAGTTCATTTCACTGCATCACCTTGCAGGTTAATTTGGTCTGGCAGTGACAGCCTGTAATGTCAGCCTGTCAACCTGTCTGTTGATCACAAGAGGGTACTGAGAGCATATGATTGACTCAGTACCAATCTGTGGCCACTAGAGAAAAAACACAGAGACACAGCTCAGAGCACATGCCCTGCTCATCTTTGGTTAGAAATTCTGTCCTTGTTCATGAAGGAGAATAGCACTGATTATCAAGGTGCCCAATTCTAATCTAAGATCTATAATTTCTGGTCAATATATTCATAAAATGAATTACTTAATTCATGAAATTTTTATAATAAATCACTCAATTTATATAAAGTTTTCTATTTTCTGGCACTCAGGGAAAGAAAATATATTAAGTGTGCCAAAATACTCACTAGTTAGCAGAATTTTCTAATAATGACAATCATTTGCAAATATATATTAAATTAAGCTTTCACATGTTAGGTTTGCATAAAAGTCAGGTACACTGGGAATATCAAAATTCTTTCAAAGTTTATTTAAAACCCAGCCAAAAAAATAAGTATCCTAGAATGAAAAGATATCTAACTTCTTGAAGTCATGGAAGATCATTACTGTTGTAGAGGATGGACATGCAAATTACACTAAAACCAACGATTTCTTGGCTAATTTTCACAGCACTTCTGTGACAGACCAATATGAACATTGGTCCCAATTATCAGAGTTTCCCCGAAAACCAGAATCTCTGGCAGCTGGGAGATGCACCATTGTTTCAATATAACCGAGAATTTCAATTTGAAGATTATAATCTGGAATTCTTATTTCTAAAATGTATGTCTGGAAACTAAGGAAGTCCCTTTTACTTTTATTGGAACTGTTCTCAAGATAGAGTGTAGTTATTGTTTAAAATGCCATCAGTCTTACATTATAAAAACCTAAATGCATTTCTTTAGCGATCAGATATTCTGGGTACCTGAACAACCACCACCACTATTTTTTATTGCCATCTAAAACCAAACATGGATAGCAACATATTCAGTTTAGAATAAATACTACTGTAGCAGATCACAGCCTTTGCTAGAAATGGCTGCAGTAGGACTTTTTAAAAAAGATTTGCAAAATTTGCTGCTTGGAGAAAAATTTCCCAAGATATTATATTATTATATTGAAGGTTCTCACTAGAAAATGGACTATTCAGTTGGCTCACAAGTTCTCTGAATAGGAGGGTTTCCATTCTGGAGGCCTCATCAGAGCCGTTTTGTCATGGTAAAGAGATAGTAGGTGGGTTTTAAGATAAGTAAATAACATAGTTCCACTAGTTGGGGGAAAAAACACACTTAGGAGAAGAAATAAACTTTTCAATGGACATCTAAAAGCCTTACTGCACATCCTGCTGTTTAAAATTAAAAGCTTCTAGATAAGACTTGTGAGTTCCAACAGTTACAGCCGAGAGTGCAGCCGAAAAGATCAGGTGTAGCAAACGGCAAGAGGGGAGGTGTTACTTAGCAACCCCAGCAGGAAGGGCTGTGCAAGTTGGTCAAACCCATTTCCTGAAGAAAGGTTTTAGCTGAAAGCCGCACAGCTGGCAAGACGATCCAGGAAAGGAAGGAGAGAAAGTCCTGAATAGAAATGAGTTAATTGTCTTGCTGCTTCATACAGTTAATATAACCAACACGTCTCCTTTTAAGATAAAAGCAAACTTCAATTAGGATTTTTTAAAAAACTGATGTTTCAGGTATCCAGGTAACACTGTACAGAAAAAAAAGAAAGCTAAAAAAAGAATATCATAGTAGATTAGTTCCCTTTTGATACACACACCTACTTCCACAGATCCATATTTAAATATTATAACATGACACCAAAAATAAATAAATTTTGGTTCCATTTATGTTTGCTTTTTTTTTTTTGGAAGATTGCATTTTTAAAGAAAAGAAAAGAATCTGAAGATTCTTTATCTGAAGACCTGGTTGATATTTATTTTCAGATAAAGTTAATCAGCTATTACCAAGATGACTGTAAGTGGGAGAATGTACTATCTGTAGACTCTCGATATTACATTATTAAAAAAACAAAAAAAAAAACCCTTTGACTGAATTTAGGAATAGAAAAACTGTTTTATTGGCAATTAACCTTTATTTTGAATTTCGAAATTAGGAGAGACCAGAATGCTGAATTCTAGTATAGGAAGGCACAAATGAACTTGAAAATAAAACTATTCTTACTCACAAGGGACATAAGAAGAGAACTACATAACTCCAGAGTTTATTTAAAATCCTTAAGCTTCTAGCTCAAGAGTTACATTCTACTACAGTGTGGGACTTAATTTAACACAATTCTATCTTAAATCCCATCTAAGCCTTCATTCGAATAAATCTATAATCAAATATAATACAATTGTATGGCATCAACTCCAAGAGCAGCAACATAATACTACTTAATAAACTGAAAACTTGTTAACTGAAAGCAGTTCTTCTTATTAATCTTAGCATAACTTTCAGGAAATCTAGTCATTATAAAATAAATATATATAAAATACTGCCTCCCTTCTACTGTATTATTTCTACAAAAATAAAAATTTATATCATATAGCTAATATTTCTATTAGCCAATTTTAATTTCCTTTCTAGGGCATGCTACTTTAAGACTATTGTTAAAAGAATAATTGTATGAAAATAAATACAGAATGAAGTATAAAATGTCTTTTAAAAAAATTCATGTGCTCAGAAACAAGCTGAAATACATCCTATAGTAAAGTTACTCCAGTTAAGATTAAAGTTCAAAAATTATTTCAATAATATTTGGAGGGATTTGAAGGATTAAAGAGATATAATTTTACACAGATGCCTTACAGATCAGAAACTTCTCTAATATGTAAGCCAGTAAATTTGCTTTGGAAAAATTACATGTTGATAAATCTTTCCAGATATGTTCTCTGTCGATTGATACAATAAGATATATTTTATTTAAAATTAGGATTGTCTGGAGTTTGGTAGATTTAATTATTTGTAATTACCCAGCTGTTGTCAGCCTATGGCCATTTTATGACAGCGGTATCTACTCTGTGGGTCAGGTTCAACTGTATATCTTCTCAAACACAGATTTAATGTGCTATTGATGAAACCATTACTCGAACCAAATTAAAGTCTGGGCTGATGTATTGGTCTACAGGGAGCTGTCAGACATGAAAGGAGTAATTAGTATTCATTACTACATACTCCACAACATTCCAATTATTAATGAACTTCAATTTTTGGACTATGCTATATCTATCACAAGCATTTCTCAGACATTCATTACTGGGAAGAATAAACTCATACTCATTTTAAAAAGGCCCCCAAAACAAACAGAACTAAAATAAACAAAAACACTATTAATGGCTGAAAACTTTCTGAGGAATGAGACTTTCTCATAGGAGCATGAAAGTTATCCCACCTGCATTTGAGGACATGGTAGAATAAAGATGCACCAGCTCCACAATCCCTGTGGGCTATTTTCCCCTCTCTTGTTTTCAATGCTATCTTGTCATTACAACACAAAGGAAAACATATTTGTAACACCACAGGTAAACACATAGATAGTGTCACATAGAAATAATAAAAGAGAATAGAAAAATCAAATAAAATGTTCATTGCTGGAAATCAGACAAGGAAGACCTATTAGAAAATTTATAAACACGTGGATTAATTTGGGATGTGGCCAAGGCCAAGTAAAAATTTTTCTGTTCCTGTTACAATATTGCAAATGGGTATCTCTATTGTTAAACCAAGCCACATCAACGTTTCTCCATTGATTTTCTTTTACATTTTCCCCGATTTTTATTTATTGCATTAAAAAAGAAAAAGTAATTTCTGTTTTTACCAAGCTATTTTTATGTCTCCATATCCCCTTCTAGTTTGCTTATGTGTGAATATTTTTTAATGTCTCTCTCTCTCTCTTTTTTTTTTAAAGAGTTAGATGAGGGAACAACAAAACATTTACTTTGTTTTAAAGGTCCTTTTTGTCAGGTAAAGATAATACAGTCACTGAAATATCAAAATTTATCCAAAGTATTTTTATGCTTTTATGAACAAAACTATTTTGAAAACTTACAGTGTTCTCTATTTTTTCATTCAAAAGTAAAATTGGGAAAAAAAGTAGGTGGTGGGAACAGTTCCTCATAGGAAGCGGTGGCTAATATTAACAGTATTAAATACAGGAATCTTTTGGATTATAAAACAGCAGAAGAGGGCAAGTCCCTCACTCAGTTCTTTGAAAGACTTCACAACTCTTATACACTACTAATGAGCATGTAAATTTGTAAACACTTTGGAAAACAATTTGCATTGTGTTTCAAAGCTCATTGTGCATATACTCTATGAGACAACTATTCTTCTCTAGAAAAACTCTGAAGAACCTCTTGCTGTGTGCAGCTGTAGGTGTGTATATGAATACTCAGTAATATTCATGGCAGGATTATAATAGCAAAAAAAATTTGGCAATCCTCTAAGGTCTGGATTTATTATTATTCCAAACAGCAATTTTTATTTGCTTCTGCCCAGTTCATTGGGGTACAAGCTATCCAAGGCCACTTTAAATTATGCTATTGATAGAAGGTTTTTAGGGTAAATAAATAGTAAAAATTCATCCTCTACACTTATACAAGGGATGGTTTCTGGTTAGGAATTCTCAGAGGAAATTTTTCTGCCTCTTTCAAGTGCCAAGGTAGAAAAAGGAAAGTTTCCTTGATACAGCATTGGTTTTTGCTTATTAATTTTTAACATATTCACCCTTAAACAGGAGGTGTGTCCTCTAGCTTTACATAGGAATCTCTCAGCAAACGACACACCTTGAACAGTCCCTGGGCTTGTCCAAGCTTTGTACATCCATCAATAGAATGCAAGGTTATCAGGTTTTAGCAGGTACCCTCAGGAAAAAAATCAGCTTTGGTATTCCTTGTTTCTCCTAGTTCCTGCTCTTGGGTTGCATTTTCTTTTTTCTTTTGGTCAACTCAGTTGACACATTTCAAAAGGTATTTTTAAATATTTTAACTGAAATATTTAGTTGTTTTTCAGTATTCATGTATCTAATCTGCCATAGTGCAAGAAATAAAATCTGTTTTTATGATTCTGTTTTTATTTTGATTAACCATCTTTTAAAAGGCATATAGTATACGATTATTATCCATAAAGAACTTTAATCTATTAAGGATATATATGAGTGAAAAAAATTAAGCATATTATAAGGGGGGAAAATGGCAAAATGCCACAGGGTAGAATGTACTATGGATAAGCGGTATTAAATATGGATAATTAAAATTTCCATTTGATTTTAGCATTTAACTCCTATTGAGTAAAATCCTGAATAAAGTGAATTTGAGATTTTTGAAAAGAAAACTTAAGTAATATAGCGCATCACAGGAGCAGGGATTACTGTGTGAAGAAACAATGAAAAATGAGACTGGTTAAAGGAAATTAGAAGTAGCAAACAAGTAAAGCAACTTGTAGGCTTGAAAGAAAAGCCTCCATTGAATTCACGTACAAGGCAATAGAGCATTCTTCATGGGTTCTGGGGCGGGAGGATGGTAGAAGCAATGCTAGGAAAAGATCATTTTAGTCACCGTCTGGGTTGGAGAAGAGCGAGCAGAGAAAGGATGCAAAGAGATTACTTCAGTCAGCGTGAAGAAAACATGGAAGGTGTAGATATGAAAAACATAGATTCCGAAACATCGATGAAAAAATAAACAAGGTTTAGTAAAAAACTGAATCAAAGAGGTAGAGAAGGAAGAGCTAGACCGGCAAAGCAGCACTCACAGGAACTCTACTGAAAGATGGTAGTCCCTATTTATTTGAAAAAGCTGACTGAGAAACCAGGTTTCATGTAATAAACTCCAGATAGTTATAGGACATCCAAGGGGACATTAAGCTTTCTTGGTTCCCACTTTTCTGTTCTGTGAAGAAAGGGAACCCTCTGCTCTTTCGACTATACAGCGTCTCCCCAGATAATCACAGCCACCATGATGGCTCAACTACTTCTCTATACAGATGTTCTTCAATCTACATGTTCAGCCAAGATCACCTTATTAATATTAAGCTCCATACTCTCACGCTCAGCTGCTTCTTAGGCTTCTCTTTTAGGAACAAGTGTTAAAGAAGTATCTCAATCTTTGAATGTCTAATAAGAGAAATCATTACCTTTTTCCCTACACTTACTCCTATTCCTGTAACACCTCTCTCCATAAATCACACCATCATTTACACGGCAGAAAACTGGAAATCACCCTTAATCCTTCCTTATTCCCTACCAATAATATCCAATTAATAATCATGAACAGATAATATTAACTCCTTGATATCTCTTTGACTTGTCCTCTCCTCTAGCTCCACCGTCACTACTTTAGTTTGAAAGGCTCCCATCACGTCTCAATTGGATTACTGCAATTGTTTGTGAACTGGACTCTGGCTCTAGGTCCACGCACCTTCAGTCAACACTTCATACTGTCCACAGTGTGACCTTTCAGAAACTTAAGTCTGACCACATTACTTCCAGTACACCTGAGCGTCCTTACTTGCTTCCCTACTGACTATGCTCATGATTCTCAAGTGAAAATATGAAGAGTCTAGGAAAGCATGGTGCTCTAGTCAAAAACAATTGCTCCTGTCAACCAGTGTTTAGGCCCCTTGAGTGTGTTTAGGGAGGGTGGGAAATTACTGACCTATAGGAAAAGGCCAACCTATGGGTCAACCAAGGAAGTCCACGCTCTGGGTCCTATTCTCTTGTCCAGTATCATCTCTCCCAGCCCACACACCCCTCTCTTCCTCCCCAGTACAGACTTTGCACTCATTTGGATTCTAGTTGCACTTCCCCAAAGCTGTTGGGCTGTTTCATGTGTTTTGTTTTAGTATCAGGGCTCTCTACCTAGGATTCTCTTCTCCCACTTTTCTCCCTCACAACTGTACACTTACCTTTTGATCCTTGCATTAAACATAAATATAATCAAATGTAATTTTTCTCATAAAGGCTTTTCAATTCTCCACTATGGAAGTGACAACTCCCTGCCATGTATGTTTCTATCATCACAACAATGGCTCTGCTTTGCTTTTTATAGATCTGTCTTCCCCTAAGGAAATGTGGCTTCCTTAAGTGCAAGGTCTGTACCTTATGACACTTTAAATCTGCAGCCCCCAGTTCAGTACCTGGCATATAGCAGTGCTCAGAGAAGGTTTATTCAGTGATGACAGGATATATAAGGATTCCACTAGCACTTATAGTCTCTAGGTAAAGATGCTCTAAAAACATCTGCACGGAAGAGGGAAGTAGGAAAAACTGGAGATACAGATTTGAAATTCACCCTCAAATAAGTGGTTATTCTCATATATGAGAGTTTAGGAGTTAGGATTATTAAGGTAATAACTGCATGCAATCAATACCATTTGTTATATTCTTATAGATCATTTAAAATTTTCTTGGCCCTTTAAAAATGCTAGAATGATATGATCAGTTCTATAAGGCCTAACAGAGAGTACATATTCAATAAATGTTATTCATTTGGAATAAACTGTTCTGGCCTGATATTTTGGGATAAAGACTTAAGGCCCTATGTAAAATTTGTTTCTAAAATCAAAGACCTCTGGAATCCTCCCTGATACTTAACTATATCCATACTAAGGAAAAATCATGACTCAAATTTATTAGTCTTTGGGAGTTTCAGATTATCCAAATATATATGAGAGTCATCAAATTTCTTACACCTAAATTGTGCTATTGAAAGTCCAAGTTAAAGCTCAGAGAATATGCATTTCACTGACAAAAATTTTAGTCTTCATAATAGAGTCAGAACCTTAATAACCAGGATTTCACTTTGGTGACATTCAAGATTTTACACTATATTTTTAACACATCAGACACAGCTACAATTATATTTATGTTAAGACTTGCAGTTTGTCAAGCGGCTTATTAGATTGTTCTAAATGTTATGTCTGGGTAAATTCTGGTTTATTAAAAATTACGAGTTGTCAGTCACTCTAAGTGGATTTACTTGGTGAGTTGTATAATAAATACCATACTAATCGGTTAGAGACTAAGAAGTTAGTCACCCTTAAGCAGGCTTATTTCCACTGAAAATGGACAGAATAAGCTAGTGGTAAAAAGAAAACAGATACCTTAGAGGTAGGGAGTGGGTGTTAAGGAAGAACAGGGTTAAGGAAGTTCTGAGATTATACCTCTGTGAAGAAAGAAACAAACAGAGAAGAAAATCCAGTGAACTAAGTCTAGTGAAAGTTGTTTTTCGAGTGAAGAGGTACAAGGAGCCTCTGTAATGCCACTCTCCCCTGAGCCCACCCAGACTTGATTGGAGACACAACTTCTGCATCTGACCTTTCATACATTTGTAGAACAGTGACAGGATGACTTCTTAGAAATGGCTTCAAAGACACTTGGAGAATGTTCTGGAAAGTGTAGTGTCCCAGGGGCAATGGCAGCCACTTGGAAAGTCACATATAATTCATGGCGGGTAAAGAGGGGGTCCCTGTGTTGATAATCCAACACTGTCAGTATAAGGGATGACTTCAGGGATCCACTAATGAACTCTGTTTTTTTGAATGGTTATATATATTTTAAATATATTAGCAAAAAATAGAGCTAGCACAGTAAACCTATGATTTTGTGGATGCTATTACTAGGGAGAGGCTGATTTTTTAAAAATAGTGAATGGATTTAGAATTTATTTAAAGACAAATATTAGGTACATAAGGATACAAGTGATACGGAGGTAGGCAACCATACTCGAGGTGTTTTGTGAATTACTTTAGTAATAGAAACATCAGTATAAATTTTAAAAGGGGCAACTATTCTGTCACGAGATCTGTGACAATGCATAATTTTGGTCTGTAAGCCAGCAATTGGGTCAAACGAATCTAAATCCTGCAAACAAATAGTCTGGAAGTCTGGATCATGTTGAGGTTGCTTTGGTCTTGGAGTGTAGGTGCGTGAAATGGAAACTCAGAAATAGCACCAAGATTTCAAGAGATTGTGCTTGATGATGAGGCTAAGAAATAGATGCTGACGAAACTCACTTAGCACAAAATACATGTTAAAAACTTAAGAATACTTACTTTCCTTTTTTAATCGTGTTCCTGCCAAGCAGTGGATCAAGAACTGGATCTATCATTTCCTCAAGGTTTTCAATTAACATGACATCACCAAAGGCCACGGCAGTTTCAATGGTATTCAAAAACCTTAAGATTCAACCAGAATTGAGGTAATAACATGTAAATAAGCACAGGAAAAATGTTCGAAATTATGTATATGATTAAGTTATATTTCATGTAGATATTTTGAATGGGACAAAATAACCTAGAGAAAACTATTTTATAATGTAGTACTTACTCTCCTTTAACTAGATTGCACAGAAATTAAAGATCAGATTTTGAGATAAATTCTAGTCATATTTTCCAAGTAAAATTCAATAGTTTAAACGAATAAGTCCATGTGTAAATTAGTGGCTTTTAACAACCATGGTTGAAATAAGTGTAACTGACCCAAATTTCATAAATTTACATTCATTTGAGGAGTCCTTTTTAAATAAAAATTCAAATTATATTAATTGCTTAGTGATTTTATCAAACTTTCAGTTTTTAAATCTTTAAGTTCAGTCATGTAAAATGATGAACTATCATTTTATTTTAGTCTCACTCTCCAAAAAATTCTCTCCCCACCAATAAGAATTTTCTCCAAGTATTCAGATAAGCCAGGACTACATTTATCTATACAACCACAGAGGTTCCTTATTTCACTTTACACGTGAAAAGAATGTGGAAGGGTCAAGTGAAATACTAGTAGGTCTGAAATAATTTATTCAGCATTAACTGAGCACCAACTACATACAAGAAACCTTTCTACTTATCGGGCAGTATTGTCACAAGGACCTAGTATTGTCACAAGGACCTGACAGAAAGTCTCGGAATAGATTTAGTTCACAAAGTGACATGTAAAACCTGACAAGAAATTATATTATCCTCAGGCATCCAATATTGGGACTTGGAGCCATGTTAGGATCCTACAATAGGCAGAGTATATATTTAGGAATACAACTATAAACATCATTAAGCCTGCAGGTATAGTTGGCAATTATTGTGTCACCGCACACCAAACATTCCAGAGAAAGAATATAATATATCATATTTCCATTCTTCGCCTTAGGGAGTTTACATATTTTTCCTCTCAGATACAATGTTTGTTCTAACTTTCAATCTGGTTTCTTCCTCAGATAATTGGATGCTGCCCAACATAAGTGCCCTTTCAACAGAGACACTTTATATGAAACATGAGCAGGCAGATAAACAAACAGCACCAAATTGTAGTATTTCAAAGTGGTAGAGAGGTCTAACAAATGCCAAGCCTTTATAAAATCAGACCCACTTCATAGCAGCTAAACAGAAAGCCAATCCCTTCAGATTTCACATACCCTTTCTGGCCCAAATGTGTGACTTTCAGGTCAGGTCCATACTTATTCTTGATCCACTTAATTCCCTGTTGCTGGGGATCTATCACCAAGGGCCAGCGCTCACAATGCATTAGGATGGTGGCGTTTTCGGTGGACATTCTGTCACCGGGCAGTCCTTCGTTGTTCCAGGAAGCAATTGTAGCATCATCCGTCAACATGGAAATCAAGTCCAGGCCTTCGGTTATTGGAATGGAAACCTTTAAAATCAGAGTAGAATGCAATGAACTGCCGATGTGGCAGACAAGGAAGAGTAGGCATGCCAGACAAGAAAACAAGATAACAAAGCCCGAGAAGTGACTCCAGGGAAACACATGCAAATTCACTGTGGACTCTCAGAAGCCAAATACAACCCCTCACTGTGAAATACAATTTGACCTGATAAACTCGGTATTTACATCTCAGAATTCTGTCAACTGTGGGACTCAACATCTGGGTTATTAACTGCATCTACGTAGCTTTAACTGAGAAGGACTTTGCCCTGTACTTACATCTACAGCTATTACAACAAGGGGAGACTAATTTAGACATCAGGAAGAATGGCAGGACATCAGAAATTTCCTTGCCCATGGAGCAATCGCCCCACAGAAGCAATGCTGAAATGCAGTATTTTGCTTAGGCACTTCATATTTTTCTACAGGTAAACACTACAAAGAGAAGACTTCCCTTTCTGGGATGGGTTAGCGAAATGTATTCAGTCCACTGGAACTCCATCAGCTTCTCGGTGGTCCCTAGGAACTTAGAATGCAACCTCTTCTCTGAGAGGAAATGGCCTATGCCTCGACTGCATTGTGAAGTGAGGAGTTGTCTCCTTTAAGATGGGGGGAGAGGAAGGGGCTAGAGAGAGAAAGAAACCTACTTTAAAGAATAAGGATCACTCTTTATAAAAACAGACTGACAATAAAAAATAAACAAGATTGTGGCAAAACATTTATTGAGGAATTTATTTGTTCATGCCCTCAGTTACCAATTCTCAAACATTTATTGAGTGCCTGCTGCATATATGAAACATTGTCTGGAAACAACAAAATGGAAAGAATATTCCATGGCTTGGTAGGGTGGCTAACATGGAAATGTGCCTCCGTGAGAGAGTGCACTAAGAACCCTACCTGTAGTAGGTAGGGGAGGCTGTATTGGCGGTAAGAGTTTGGTTTATTGGTCAGTCACAGAGCCTCAGCAAAATGCTGAAAACATTCCCACATTAAGGCTGGGATGCAATTTGATATCAATATAGGATAAGTGGCACAATATTCTCATTGCTTCTCACTGCAGTGTTCTCTTAAAAATGAATCAAACACTACCTCCTAGGCATATGAACAAGTTTTGGTGTCTGACTTGATATACAGTTTCCTCAGAGACACAAGCCATTTGGTATCTTTTAGAATAAGCATCCTTCTATTAGCAAAGGATATGTCGCTTTAATTTCCTACCTTCTACTTAATACAAACAGCTTGAAACAATTGGAGACTTTGAATGACTTTGATTTCTGAAGGTAAAAGGACTAACCAAAAGGGCACCTATAGATCCTGCATCCCAATTCAATAGTCAGAATTGTTTGAGTACATGCTCTGTGCAGAGTAGAATTCCAAGGGTCAAAGAGAATACCAGCCTTCCCATCTTTTCTGGTCAGTTTAATCGAGTAGGGGAAATAAAAGCCCATTTCAATATAAATGAGGTAACCCACATTAAGGAATGTCATAAATATTGTGACTACTTTGAGATTCAAATTTTTAGAAAAAAACATTTAGGATTTTTAAAAATAGTATTATTTTCAAATAGCTAGTTGCATGACTACATTCAGAAATTTTTTTCATCAAAGTATTTTTTGATAGTTATAATACAGGAATCATATTCATAATAAATTTTAAGCTAAGTAGAGGCTGAAGAAAATAAACATTTCATATACAGTCCTGCACTGCATAACATTTCAGTTGACAGTGGACTTCATATACAACCATGGTCCCATAAGATTATGATGGAGTTGAAAAATTCCTAATGCTTAGTGGCATTGTAGCTGTTACAATGTCATAGTGCAATTATTTAATTGTAAAATAAATCTAGTTAGCATAAGTGTACAGTGTTTATAAAGTCTACAGTAGTGTATAGCAATGTCCTAGGCCTTCTACCTTCACTCACCACTTACTCACTAACTTACACACAGCAACTTTCAGTCCTGTAAGCTCCATTCATACTAAGTGCCCTATACAGGTGTGCCATTTTTTATCTTTTATAACTGTACACTGTACTTTTTCTATGTTTAGATATTGTGTTATAGTTGCCTACAGTATTCAGTACAGTAACGTGCTGTACATGTTCGTAGGCTAGGAGCAATAGGCTATACCTACATCCTGGGTGTGTAGTAGGCTACAGACCATCTAGGTTTGTGTAAGTATATTCTATGATGTTCGCATAATGATGAAATCACCTAATGACACATTTCTCAGAACGTATCCCCATTGTTAAGTGACACATAACAGTATATCTTCTTTTTATTAATGTCTCTTTCAGAATATCTTGAAAGAGTCTGCAGCAAGGAAAATGAGTTTGGGAACCGAGTGCAAAGAGGGAGCCCTTTAAGTCCAAAGCCTGCTTCTAAAGTCAACGTGTTGCAAGGCTCATTTAATCGCTTCATTAAGCAGTATCAACGTGTTGCAAGTCATGATGCTACTAAGAGGTGGAGCTGGGAAAAAAAGGAGGCTCCCTCTTTGGAAAACAAACATTTACTAGAGAGAAAAGAGAAGGCTGGAGCGTATGCCATGAGCCAAAGTGAAATTAGTCCTAACACCAAATGCATATCAGAGTCCTCTAAAAAATGAACAACTGGCACATTCCAAAAAAAAAAAAAAAGGACATTTTCTGTGCAGGTAATGTTCCCAGTTTCTCCTAATGTTATGGTAACTTAGCAGCTAATATTTATGTAAGGCTTTTATGCTCACAAAATTTATATGTATATATTCACTCTTTTCATTTTCTCATTTAAACAAGCATTCTGCAAGGTAGATCTCTCTGTTGTGTTGCCTAGGTCACTGAGGCTTAAAAGGATAACAGCACTAAGAACTCCGTGTATTTGCTCTGCCTATAAACTGCTAGGTCAGAGTAATGAGTGGACTGCAAAGGCTGCCTTGAACTTGCCTATGGCTCTGTCTGCCTACCCAGCAGACAACAACTTTGGATGGAAGCACTTTTGGATAACAGTGTAATTCGAACTCTCAAGGCCATGTATGCCACAGCCCTTTTAAGTGACCTTTTCAGTGACCACCCTCTGTGTTAACCCTTCCTCCTTGTCTCAACCCCCAAACTTCTGCCCCTATGGCTGCACTTTCTGACAACCCTTCCCATGTGCCCTTTACTATCCTAGTCCTGTGTGGACCAAATTCCCTTGCTCTATCTACCTGCTTGTCTTAACCCAAACCAGGCTTTCCCCCTAGGGCAGGGGCTTTCAACCCCAGGCTGCATATTAGAATCACATGGGAGCTTAAAAAAGCTGCCAACAGGTACATTCCCACATCCCCCTGCCCCATGATTCAGCTTCAACTGGCATCAATGCATTTTAAAAGTTCTCTCTCGTGATTTTAACATGAGGCTGGGGTGCAAGAACCACTGTCCTGTGGTCTTACTTTACTTGAGGGCTTTCTTAAGTGGAGACAGTTCATTTTCTTAAAACTCCCATTACTGAAAAATGGCTGTGGGAAAGTATTACCATTCTTCTTTCTGCCCTTCAAGGCATCCCAAACCATTGTTCCTCCACCCTTAAGTCAACATGCCACCTTAGAGATGCATGGAGTCCACCTTAGAGATGCATGGAGTCAGCTGTACAATCCTCTGTGCATCTCCTCATCTTATGAATGATACAGCTACTGGTCCTTCTTGCCTTTCCCAGTTTTGCTATCAATCCTTGACAACCTCAGTGCCCACACAGATGATGAATCCACTCTCCAGGCTTGACATCCTTCATGTCAAAGTGCTACGTTTCCTTTTCACTCTAGTATAGTACCTCCTTCCCTCAATGAGAAATGTTGTCCCAGACCTTGCAATAATCTGAAATTATTTCATCATTGAAATTCAAAACTCCAATTCCCAATCCTTTGATCATGCTTGTCTATACCTCTCACATCTTTAAACATAATACTTACTCAAACAATATTAAGATCACTAGGCATTTACCCTACCATTTTTTTTATTATGGTAAAATAAACATAACATAAAATTTGCCATTTTAAGCACTGTTAAGTGCACAGTTCAAGTGGCATTAAGGGCAGTCACACTGTTATACAACCATCACCACTATCCATCTCCAAAATCTTTTCATCTTCCCAAACTGAAACTCTGTATGTATGAAACAAGAACTCCTCATTCCTCCCTCTCCCTGCAGCTGGTAACCATTCTACCTTCTGTCTCTATGAATTTGACTACTCTAGGTACCTCATAAAAGTGGAATCATGCAGTATTTGTCCTTTGTGACTGGCCTATTTCAGTTAACAGAATGTCAACAAGGTTCATCCATGTTGTAGCATGTGTCAGAATTTCCTTCATTTCTAAGACTGAATAACATTCCATTGTATGTATGTAGCACATTTAAACAAATCCATTCTTCTATCCGTGGCCACTTGGATTGCTTCCACCTTTTGGCTATTGTGAATAATGCTGCTATGAACATGCATGTACAAATACCTGTTTAAGTTCTTACTTTTACTTCTTTGGGGTATATAACCCAGAAGTAGAATTGCTGGATCATATGGTAATTCTGAGTTTATTTTTTTTGAGGAATCATATTATATTTTATAATAACTTCTGGCTACACTCACATCTCTTTCCAGCCTAAACTCAACCTCCCATTTTTCAACTGTTCTTTTGCTGGTCCCATGACCTTCCCTGCCTCCTTTTCCTTCTGGCTTATCTGCTGAGAAATCTTGTACTTGGCTGGATTTGACATTCTCTACCCTTTCTTTTTACTCCCAGACTTTGAGTATTGCTGATGAAAGCTTTATTACTGTGACTATAAATTCATCTTTCCCAAATACATCTTGGGTTTCTTAAAGCTGCTCGGCAACTTAACATCTATTCCCCTATTGCGCTCCATGGGTATTTTTGATATGTTTACCACTCTCCTCAAAGCCATTTTCCTAATTCCAATTTTCTTTTCTTTGGCCAGCTGGCACTGCATTTTCCTGCTTCCCTGAGGGAAGAGAGACCAGCAGGTGTGACTGCTTCAACTTTCTTTCTCTCTGTCAATATCTGTGCCTGTGTCCACCTTTGTCTCCTTCCCTCCCAAACGAGTTGAAGGGCTATTGCTTCTCCTATCTGAGAGTCATTCCCTTACCCCGATTCTGGATCCCGTACCCTCCCAGTTCCTGATGGGTCATACCTCTTTCCCCTTTTGTCGGCAACTCCCATTTCAGTTCTCCTGAAGCACAGAAACATGCTCTAGTCTCACCCACAATAAGAAAACTGACCCCTTACCTGGCCCCCTGTCTCTAAGTAGGCACCTCTCTCTATCTCCTATCTTCACAGGCCAGTTCCTAAGAAGAGTCTATCTCTCCTGCCTCTCTGTCCTCACTTCCCACTTGCTGCATGACAGCACAAGCTGGCTTCTGGCTCACTACACCACTGTGGTTACAACAGACCTTCTTCTTTATGAATCTCATGACACTTTGAGTTTGTCCCTTACTCATCTCTATGACTTTGACATTTCGGACCATTCCCATCTTTATACTCTTGTCTCCCATGACACCACCCTTGCCTGGGATTCCTCCAGTCTTTCACTGTTCCTTCTTCATCTGTCTCTACTCCCTGTTTACACGGCAGTGTGGAATTAGCTCCCTGTGCTTCTAAACCTCTTCCCAGATGACCTCACCTGTACCTGTAGTTCTGACGACTACCCAATAACTTTCTTATCCAACTCTGTACTGGTTAATGGCACTTGAATGTTTTAGAGATAACTCAAATTCTATGTCCCTAAAACTAAACTCTTTCTCTTTTCTCCCAAACCAATTTTAATCTCAGGGAATGACACTTCATATACTTACTTTCTTCCCATCGCTCCCATGTTCAATCCATTGCATTGTTTTACCAACTCTTCCCCCCTGCCTCCTCTGGAATCATTCCCTGGCTTGCCATGTCTATTGTCATTGCTTTGTTTAGTTCATTGTCTTCCGGATTGTTATCCTAACAGATCACCTTAATAGCAATAGCTTCTTCTCCCTCCAAGTCAGTTTCCTCTGTGGCCAGAATGAACTTTCAAATGTGTAATTTAGACCATGTCACAGACATGCTTAAAAGCCTTTGCTGACTCTCCATGCTTTCGGTAAAGTTCAAACTCCTTTTCTTAGTATATTATATGGAGGCTATAACAAGGCTCCCTTACTAATTCCATAATAGAGATGAACATTACAGAATTAGTAGGGGGCCATATTATAACTCCCACATTATAATGACACATTAGCACATCTACATTTTAATTCATTTAACATTCTAATACTTAAATCACCTGAAGCTCTTTTATTTGCTATGAAGCTACAAAGAAGAGCCCTAATTGTACTTTTCCCCAAATGATTAATCAGTTATTCTCTCACCATTGATTAATCCATTACTTCCCCCACTTATATGCAATGTACATTTTAGCATATATTCATTTATTTTAAAAATATGCCTTCACACTCTGGCAGTTCCTCAAAGATTAAACATAGAGATACCATATGACCCAGCAAATTCCACTCTAAATATAAACTCAAGAGAAATGAAATGTATGGTCACACAAAAAAAACTTGCACATGAATATTTGAATGTTCATAGTAGCACTATTCATAATAACCAAAGACATGGTAACAACTCAAATGTCCATCAACTGATGAATGTATAAATAGAATGCAGTATACCCGTAAAAGGGAATATTATTCAGGCATAAAAAGGAATAAAATACTGATACAGGCTACAACATGGATGAACCTTGAAAACAGGCTAAACAAAATGTTAGTCATAAAATACTACATATTGCATGAGTTCATTTATATAACATGTCCAGAACAGGCAAATCTATAGACTTGTACAACAGATTAGTGGGTTGCCTAGGCCTGGCGAGGATGAGGTGATGGGGGTAAGATATCTAATGGGTATGAGATTTATTTTGGAGGTGATAAAAATATTCTAGAATTGACTGTGGTAATGGTTGCACAACTCTGTGAATATATGAAAAACGATTGAACTGTATACTTTAAATGAGTGAATTATATGGTATGTAAACTATATTTCAATAAAAAGAAGTACTGCACATTCACAATGTTCCAGGATCCATTCTAGGATACAGCAGTGAACAAAACATAAAATTTTTGCTGGATTTTACATTCTAGTCAGGTTAGGGGACAGATATTAACCACTATAAATGAATAAATCAAATAATACATTAGAACTTTCAGAGAGTAATACAATCTCCTTTAAGAAACATTTAATATAAAAACAAGCCTTGACACTACAAATATATCAAATAATTTAGTTACAAAAGGATTTTCCTTTGAAAATGATTAATGATGGGATGCTTTTAATAATGAGCTTTCCCTAAAACACTTAATTTTATTTAATTTGCAAAAATTCCATTGACATGTACTTACATCATAAAAACAACTACTGTAAAAACTGAGGCATTTATTACCAATGTGGAACATTAACATACAGAGATATTTAGGGTGTCTTTAAATATACAACAGAAAGGACTGGATGTATAAACTAAGAGTCTGTTTCAGTCACTTGCAATGAGTGTTGCATAGCAAGCAGAGGCCTGGAAGTCAGGGGGTCTGATTTCCTATCCTATATGAGTAGAGTCAAGTCACTTAAACTTCCTGCTTCAGTTTTCTCATTTGTACAAGGAGGATCTTACACTAAATGATTTCAAATCTTCCAAATCTATTATTTCACTTTGCATATGGGTTTGAATTTTCAAATTTAGGATAAGCTATTTTTATACTTATATTCAAAATGCTACATGTTTAATCTGAAAGTAGTATTTAAAAAATCTTTAACCAATAAGCCATAATATTAGTAAGAAAACAAAAAGTTCCATGCCTTTCTATGACATGATGATCCAAATTTGATTTCAGTTATTGGTTTTGTTTAAAGCATTTTTCCAACCATGATTCTATCGTTTACATAATAAATTATCATCTCCCTGTTTGAAGCCATCATTAAAATAAGAAAAACTGACCGTGGAACACACAAGAACCATCTCCTTTGGAACAGAATTTCCAGTGAGTAATTGCACAGAGGTACAAAAGTACCTAGAATACATGGTTTTTACTACTGAAATTTCAATAGGATGGTTCCATGTGTTGACAAGGTAAGAAATTGAACTTACCTTCTGTTGAAGAAAGGGAACCCACTTGCAGTTCACCAGGTCCTGGCGATACTGTTTTGTGAAGGATCCAACATAAGATACAAAAGCTGCGGTAAGGAGAACATCTCCACAGAGTGTCTTCTCTTGAGCTTCAAAGGACTTAATAGCCTGACCCCAGCGAATCTTCTCTGACTGAAAGATAAAATTACTCAGATGTAATTGCAGTGTGAGAGCCATCTCAACAAACGCAATTACTGTATAGCACATTTTAAGCCTATGTCCTTCTGCACAGTCTCTAGAAGGAACAGAACGTTACTAGTTGGCGTGACTATTATAATCTTTCATGTTTGAAACCCGTCATTATGAAGGAGTTCTCATACTCTCTTCAGTGGAGTTTACTACAATGTGACATTAGTTTAACATCTCCTTCTCGCTGGATATGGTAACTCTTTAATTATGCTTGAGGTCCTTCTTGAAAGGCTGACAATCTCTCCCCGTCCCTCTGGAGTGGAGGACCAAGAGCTGTGGCCAAGAATGAGGGACATTAGGATACTTAATGTCAGCCTGGCTGTTCTTCATTCTCCCCACTTTTCCCTACACTGCCCTGGGCAAACTTGTTATTTATATATTTGTTTTTAACAGGCTGGTGATGGGCTGATTACAGACAAAGGAAAATGACAAACACCACTCATCTTAATTAATTAAAACAGAAAGGCACCTATCCTGGATTCTATTAATTAAAGCATAGTGCCAGTAGTTACTCACCTCTGGTTATTTTTCTTATATAATGATTAAATTGGTGGAGGAAGCTATGACCCAAGTAAAAAGATGGAAATCAGGACTTCACTAGCCTTGAAGACAATACTCTCAGAGAATGCCTCTGAAGTCCTTATATCTAGTTGGACGGCCATTTAAAATCTTATTTGCAGGTTAAGTTATGTGGAGCCCTTAATATTGGATTTGAATAAAACTGCAATAAATATGTATGGATTGACTGAACTGCAGTATAGCTCACTAATTTACCTTATTTTAATACATGCTAAAAATTAATATAACATTCTAAGAACATGCAAATTAAAAGGACCTGAAAAAAAATCCACAATTTGATAGGACAAGCAAAGAAGCACTCTGTGGAATTTCATTTTCCTCGTGAAAGAAGAAAGACCACAGAAAATAAAAATGATGTATGTCAGAACAGACTGGAATGCCAGATTCCTTCTTAATGCCCACAACACTGAGGTCATGAAATTAGCATGTGAAAATGGTTATCAAAGCTGTTTAAGATTGTCTTCTTGCTTTGCTTGATAAAGATCACCCCAAGTTCGCTCTATAATTAAATGCTAAAGAACTTCAGTTCTCTAGCCCTCTTTATAGAATTTATTACTTTCCTTCCTCAGCCACAATGTATCCATTAATTTTCAAGAGAAATCTCTCATTTGCCTACCCTCCATCTTTGTTGTTTTTGGTTTATAAATGATAAACAATAAAGTGCACCCACCTCATTCTCCAAAACAGCTTTGAAATTTCAAGATTTACTAAACATAGACTTACTGGTTATTGAAATCGTCAATAATTTTACCATACCACCCATGTAACATAAATCATTACTGACACTGGCTAACAAGGGTTTAAGAGTTGGAACATGTCCTGTAATAAATTTCTAGACAGTTAAAAATCACTATAATTTTATTCTAATGCATTATAGATTGCCTGTAATGTCATCCTGGCTGGGGTGACCCATTTCTAATTTTGAACAGCTGTTCAGCTCAGGAGTTAGTTAATGATTAAATATAAATTGCCTGATTTATTAGTCTGAATGGTTGAGCTTCCAGGTCAATGCTATATAGACAAAATCATCAGTCTTGATGTTTTTCAGAAGTTAACTGTCTCCTGTTCCAGTCAGAAAGAATTTATCCTCAAAGGAAAAGATCTGACATCTTCAATTAATCCTTTAAAAAATATATATTTTTCCTAGTTAACATTATACAATTTTTTTTCTTTTCCTCGTCTAAACCATCATGAGTGAGTAAAGCCCTCAGAAATATTGCTGTATGTTAGAGACACATGGTAGGGCCTGCTTTTCCCTTGATAAAACTTTCAGACATTCTATAACTACTCCAGGAAAACAGTCTGATTATAAGACACTTTTTCTTGGGTACCTCACGAACGGTGAACACTTCAAACTGTTTAAATCTCACCACTTTAAATGGAAGTAGTTGTAAATACTAGTAGTGGTGAAATTTCTCAACTGGCCTAAGAAGAATGAGTCTTCAAAGAGCTCTAGAATTTTTTTTTTAAACACAGGAGGGTCCCCCAATTCACCCATTCATTCATTCTCATTCATTCATTCAACAAATATCTATTGATGCCTATGGCATGCTGGGGACTATTCTATAAGCTTGGGGTCAAGCAGTGCACAAAACAGATGCAGTTCCTGTTCTTGAGGAACTCATATGCTAGTCAGGGGAAAAAACATTAAAAAAAAAAGTGTTTGTGCATATGTATATTATATATGTACTGTAGATATATCTGTGTCTGGTGGTGATAAATGCTATGGTAAAATAAAGCAGAGTGAGTGGAAAGAGAGCTACAGAGCTGTGCGTGTGTAGGGGGACAGGCTGAGGGCTCTTTTATGTAGGGAGGTCAGAGGAACCCAAATGATTAGGAAAACTTTTAGCAGAGCCCTGGTGAGGTGAGGAGCCAGTGATGTGATTGTCTGGGAAAGGGTGAGCCCTGTGGAGGAAGAATCCAAAGGCCACATGGTAGGAAAGCGACTAGCAGTACGAAGAGGCTCAAGAAGGCCAGTGAAGACGGGCCGAGAGGGGAGGTGGCAGAGGTGAGGACAAAGGTATCCAGCAGACAGATCCCGCTGGGCCTCGGGGTCAGGTAAAGCCTTTGCACACTACTGTGAGCAAGACAATTAGTTGTTGGAGGGTTCTGAGCAAGGTGGTGATGTGAATGGACTTCAGTTTTTAAAACATCCCCCAGCTGCAATGAGGGGAATGGACTTCAGGGGGTAGTGGTGGAGGCTAGGGAGGTACTCCAGGGGAGGGGTGCCAGTGGTCTGGACCAATGTGGCGAGACAAAGGGAATGCCAAGTGCTGGGATGCGGGATGGGCTTTAAAGGCACAGCCAATGGAATACACTGATGGATTGCCTACAGGATGTGAGAAAGAGAGCAAAAAGTCAAGGGTGATTCAAAAGCTTTTGGCCAGAAAAACTGAAAGAATAGAATTGCAGTTCCTGAGATGGAATGGAGGGAGTGGATTTTGCAGGATGAATTATGAGTTTATGGATAATAAACTATGAATTTTGGAGAAATGGTGGGTTTAACTTTGTGGTAAATTTAAGTTAGATTTTTAAAAATCTACTATAAGAAATTAGGCTATTGCTTAGCCCAACCATCCCAACACACATTGCTCCCTCCTTTCTTGCTAAGAGAACCCTGATTTTGCATAAGGTGGTAATGTGTCCAGCCCCACGAGATGATAACCCTGATTCTTACTCTTCCAGCCTTTTCTGTAGTTAGGAGTGGTCTAGTTCTGGCTAAAGAAACTGAAGTGAGAGTCTGTCAGAGAAGTTTCTAGGAAAACTTCAGTTTTTCTTATAAAAGGAGAAAAACCCAGCTGATATACTGTTCCCTTTTTCTGTTGCCTAAATCTGAAGGTGTGGTGGCCATCTCGGGACCATGCAGGTAAACACCCACCTGCTATGTATGCAAAGAGACTGGTGGACTGGTCACTAGTCACCTGAGTCAACACTGATAATGGTCTAGCTCTAGCATTCTTTGTAACATGTGAAAAATAAACTCACATTTGTTTAAGCCATTGTAAATGAGGTTTTCTATCACCTCCAGCTAAATGCACTTCTAATAGCACAGTTATGTATTTTTAGTGTGGTTATACACTTACCAGCTGAATGCATTTCTGATGAAGTTACACACTTTTTAGTTGTATACTTTGTTATTACTTTTTAAGTTAATACTTTTTATATACTTTCTAATAGTGAAGTTATATACTTTATACTTAAAAAATAACAGCTTTCTTGAGATGTAATTCACATAGCATAAAATTCACCTTCTAAAGTATACAATTGAGTGGTTTTTAGTATAATCACAGACTTGTACAATCATCCCTACTATCTAACTTTAGAACATTTTCCTCACCCCAAAGAGAAATTACCCACTAGTAATCACTCCCCAAACCCTACCCTTTTGTCCAGCCTCTGGCAACAACTAATCTACTTTATGTCTCTATAAATTTGCCTATTCTGGATATTTCATATACCTGGAATGATATGGTGCGTGGCCTTTTGTGTCTGGCTTCTTTCACTTAGCATGATATTTTCAAGATTCATCCATGTTGTAGCATGCATCAGTAGTAGTTCATTCCTTTTTATGGCTGAATACTATTACATTGTATGGATTTACTACATTTTATTTACCCATGCATCAGCTGATGGACGTTTGGGTTGTTTCTACTTTGGGCTATTATGAGTAACATTGCTATGAACATTTGCATACAAGCTTTTGTGTGGACATTTAATTTCTTTTGGGTATATAACTATGAGTGGGATTGTTGGGTCATGTGGTAACATCATGTTTAACATTTTGAGGAACTGCCAAACTATTTTCCAAAGAGGTGGAACCATTTTTACATTCCAACCAGCAATGTGTGAAGATTCCAATTTCTGCACATCCTTGCCAATACTGTTATTGTCCATATTTTTATTATAGCCATCCTGGTGGGTGTGAAGTGTCTCATTGTGGTTTTGATTTGCATTTCCCTAATGACTAATGATGTTAAGTATCTTTTCATGTGCTTATTGGCCATTTATATATCTCCTATGGAGAAATGTCTAGTCAAATCCTTTGCCCATTTTTAAATTGGGTTATTTATCTCTTTGACTTTTGTCAAAGTGTTTTGTTAGGAAACACTTGAACATACATTGTGTCTTTTGAGCATTATCACAACCTTGTAAGGTAGGTATTATCTACACCCCCATTTTAAGACAAGAAAACAAAGTTGAAGAGGTGCAGAGATTTGCCCAAAACTGTTTAACACCACATGGTAGAGCAAATAAAATCAGCATATAATGATGTCAAAGGACATATGTTCTTCTAGTCATGTTCAAGCAGGAGAAAGTTAATAAGAATTATAAAAACTTTCATCTACTGGAATAACTATTAGGCATGTCACTAGCCTATAAAAAGATATAACAACAAAAACATAAGCCAATCAGGTTTTAGCTTGTAAGGAATGGTCTGCTGGTAGAATTCAACGGCAAATGTGTATTAAAAAGATCAGACAACAATTCAATAGCAGTTATCTAGCAGCTGTCCTGAGTTTTATAACATGCCTTAAGAAAAACAAGCTTTATTTTTGCTTTTAAAGAATTTCACAAGGTGATAATAAAGACAGGAAGGGAAGAAGGGAGGGAGAAAAAATAAGTAGATAGCCCACCCACAGCTGGTGCACTCCATTGTCTTAAAATGGATACAAAACTAAATTCTGGCAATGCATTGTCTTTCCTCTGTTTTAGTTTGAGATTAGGTTGATGTCACAGTGAGTTTACAGCTATACATGAAAAAACACATAATTGGTCATTTCTTCCTTTTGGTAAGTTAGACTCAGAGCATAAATGATGATTAAATATTCTCATTTGTTGTTAATTCCATGTCTATTTAGTTATTGTTGATGGTAAATAATAATAAAATCCAAAAAAAGGTGATCTGAATATTTTAGCTAAAATTTTGAAAGGAAAGCTTTAACTTGCCTCAAGTTCCTTGACAAGTCTGTTAGCTAGTTCAATAGTCTTGCTGGTTTGATTCACCTCTTCTTGACACCGGACTTTCTCAGCTATTGCTTTTTCAAATGAAGCTGTGAGTCTGCTCAGATTTCGATCCAGATCCTGAATTAAGAGTTAAAATTAATTTCTGAGTCATTTTTAGTTAAAACAGAATTATTACAATCACCTTAAAATATTTGTTACCTTAAAGTAGATGAAACAAACCTCTTTCCTTCCTTTGACCTTTGCCCCATACATATTTTAGGGAAAAAGGAGAAGAAGGATATAGTGATAAATGCATCGTTCCCCCATAGACTGACAGTTCACCATGTGGTCTTGCCTCCCTTCTCCATTGGGCAGAATGCAGGGAGCGACTGGGGTGAAGGATATGCCCTGAAGACTCAAACACACTGTGGGTGCACTGTCTCTCTCTGCTCTCAGACCCAAGCCTCATCCTACAATACCAGCTTTATTAATGACAATTAATAAAGGGGGATCTTTTGGTTCTTCACCTACTGACTCTTTTCTCATTTGGTTCATACCTCACACAATGAAGAGGGGTGTTAATTGTTGGGGCCCTTTAGATCCACCTTGGCCAATCACATTTATTTCTTCTGGCAATTTGGGGTTGAAACTCAGAGGTAATCCATTGTCTTTAGCACGGAAAGACCTGGGAGGATGTATAAATTTTGAAGGGCTTCATTTAGAGAGGTACCACCTTCCACCAGGGGCACAGGAAAACTAGAGAAAACCATCCCAGAGAAAGAGTCAAGGACAAAAGGGATGTACAAAGAAAAGCAAGATAAGAAGTCACACAGCCCTAGAGAGACTCCAAGAGAAGGTCATGGCAGCTTCCCCTTTCCTGGATTGCTTGAGGACTAGTCACATATTTTCCATGAATCATTTTTGTCTTCTTGTTGGCTGAGGTATTTTGAATGGGTTTGTATCACTTATAGCCAAAAAGTCTTGACGAAGACATCAAATTCTTTTAAGACTTCTCACTACAGTATCTGGCTACCTGCAAGTTCCTACAACCCTAAATAACATTTACAACATTGTTTTTGTAGATACATGCATAGTTCCACAAAACTTTAATAAGCAAACTTGTAGAACATAATTTATTTATAATATAGAGACTGCCTATATTTGCCAATGTCCCAGTTATTTCATCATTACTTAATTCATATTGCTAAAGCAATATGTACATACATGTACATATGCATGTGTGCATATATTTCAGATTTAAGGTTAATATGCAAAATCACATCAAACTGATGAGAATTGGAGATATTATGCATTACCAGTTAGAAATAAAATTGAAATAAAAATATTACAGGTCAATTTTGGATTATTAAAAGTACTTGTAGTTTTAGAAAACACAGAAGCACATGAAAGCTATGGAATCAGGTGCTTGGGCTCATACTCGGACTCTGCTACCAGCTAAGCAGAGTCAAGTTGGGCTATTTACTTTACCCTCTCTGTGTTTCAGTTTTGTTATCTGAAAAATGGAATTAATAATGTTACCTAACTCAGAGGTGGGTTTTTTTGAGGATTAATTTTGATAATTCATTAAAAAACCTAGGACAGTGTAAGCCAGGAGTTTCCAAAATTTTTGGCCTCAGAACCCTTTTATATTCAGAACTCCAAAGGGAATTGGTTTATGTAGATGATATCAATCAAAATTTATGGTATTAAAAATGAAAACTGAGGAATTTTTAAAAATTTATTTTAAAGTAAAATAAACTCATGTTAGCATAAATAATTCATTTTAATGAAAATAACAATATTAGCAAAACAAAAAGTCATTAATGAAAAGAATGACATTGTTTAAAATTTTTACAAATCTCTTTAATGTCTTATTTAACAGAAGACTGTTAGGTTCTTATACCTGCTACTGCATTCCATCTATTGCGGTATCGCATGCCATATAGCCTCTGAAAAACTCTACCGTATGCATGTTAGAGAACGAGACTGAAAAAGGCAGATAAGGTCTCACCATGATTTGCAGGTGAGGGAACGGAGACAAAGATCAGGTGAGTGATTTGTTATAGCTTCACTAACTAGCACGTGCCAAAACAAGGCCTAGTGCCCAAACCTTCTGACTCCTGGATCAATTTAACAGTAAATGCTTGAGAAGTCACAGTTGTGAAGGGAGAGAGGAAATACTTCCAGGCTGCCTGGTCAGATCACACATGACATATGTATGGTTAAGAGTATCCAATTTTGGGTTTAAAATGTCTTGTTGGTCCTAGTCCCTCTGCCTCTTACCGGCCATGGGGTTTTGGGCTCATTATTTACCTTCTGTAAGCTTCATGTTTTTTCATTTATAAAATGGGACTACTCCTAATTCCTACTTCATAGGGCTGCTGTGGATTCAAATGTGTGTTCATGCATGTAAAACATGGCACAGAGCATTCAGCAAGTGCACGGTAAAAGTTAGCTTGCTGTACAAGTATCACTGGAGTTTATTTCAAATGGACTACAGATTTATGCTTGGTCCATTTTGTAATTTAGCTACAAATAATCAACTTGATGACAAGTGTTTAGGTAAAAGCTGGCCCTTGGCATGAAACTCTTATTGGCATTAGTGAAAGTTCACCAGGAGGAAGCACCGATTTGGTATGATAACCAGCATCCTGAGCATGCAGAAAGGCGACAGTCTACCACTTTCATAGGAATGTTTAGTTGTTGATTTGAGCTTACGCTAACCACCTATTTGATACCTGTTCAGGAGTTTGGAGAGAATGCTGGTGTGACCTATGAATCAAGTAAATATAGATATATATGCACAAATGGTACATGTACTGGATAAAGTAGCTCAAGGTAAACATATAATCATTAAGATGATTTTACTGTAAAATAAATAAGAGGATTGGGTTTCTAAAATATTTTCTGAGGAGGTATTAATATTTGCTTGTCTTGCTGTTTCTCCTTGTTCTGGAAAAACTCTTCTCTGAAGAAAAGCCTGTTCTTGTTGTTTTCCTTCACTCACCACCCATTCTCTCCTCCATTTCAACCTGACTTTTACTTCTATCACTCCTTTTTCCTGTTGTCCTCCTCTACCATTTTACTGAAACAGATCCGATAAGAGCCACCAATGAATCTCATAAATGAGTATCATTCACTCAAATTACTAACCATGGTTTATAAATACTGATGACAATAATTTAACAGCAAGCACTGATCCTCTAGCATGTGCCAGGCACCCTTCTAAGCACTTTACACGTGTTAACCTATTTGATTAGTCCAGTAAGTCTATGAGGGATTTCTCCATTTTACAGATGAGGAAACTAGAGTCACAGAGGTTGATAAGTTACTCAAGGTCACACAGCTGGAAGTACAGGGCTGGAATGCAGTATGTGGCGTGTGGCTCCAGAGCCTACGCTCAGCCCCACTGGTGTCCAGCCTCTACTATTTATTCCACGTGATGACTCCCCTCCTCTTAAAATTCCCTCCCTCACCCTCCCCCATGACACCACTCTATCCTGGGTCTTCATTCGCTTCTTTAACAACCTCTTTTAATTCCTTCAGGAATCACCTTTCTGTGCTCAGTTTATAAATTGTATGTAACCCAAGGTTCTTTTCTTGACCTTCTTTTATTCTTAGTCTGCTTCCCTCATCCATTTTCATTCTGCTTCCTATCACTTCCCCCAATTTGTCCCTTGGCCCAGAGTTACCTTTTCAAAAGGTGAATGTCATCAGTTCATTCCTTCTGCCCCCTAACTACAGTTCTTCAGTGGCTCTCCATGACTGACAGTGGTGGTTCTCATCTAAGGCCCGCACAATCCCAAGTGGGACTAGTCTGTTCTGCTAGGGCCCACCAAATCTATGTCTGCCCTAAGCATTGTCTATAATCTGGTTAAAAGAAAATACAACTATTATTCATGATTGTCTGTGACCATTTTTTGGCATTAACAGGAGTCCTCAATATTAGGGAGCTTAGAATTGCTTGGCCTATGACCACACACTTACCTCTTAACCAACCTTTTGCAAGTTCCTGTGTGATCATCCCTGTACCTCCCTTTTCACCACAAGTGATCTCGCACACTGACATTTATACTCTGCTCTTTGGTCATATTGAGCTACTCATTGTCCACAGAACACATGACCCTCTTCCATTGTTCTTTCATGGAATGCCCTTTCCATACCTTCCAGGCAAAACATTTCATCTTTCAAGACTTGATTCAAAAGGAAACTGTTCCACCAAATCTTTCCTGAGCACCCTTACCCCCATCCTTGTATGCAGGATTGACCACTCTATTCTTTGTGCTACAGTGGTAGCCAATGCAAATTCTCTTAACATCACCTAGCAAATTAAATAGCATTTATTAAATCTATAAGATTTTCCAGAGGAGGGACTATCTCCAGTGCCTAGTCCAGAGTTCAAAAATGTTTGTTGATTGTCAAAGGAATAGTGTCTCCTTTAACTAGAACAAGTTTTAGTTAAAATATAAGATGGGTGTGTTTGTTCATTTAACTAATAATTTTTAGTACCTCCCATATGTCAGGTGCTAGAAATAAAAAGTTAAAAAAAACTTTAAGGAGCTCATGGTTAGTGTGGAAGACAGAAAGGAAATGACAGTTTGCATGTTAGGACGAGCCATACTCTGATGCTCAAGGCATGTGAGATAACAGAGAAATTGGTGCAGTAGTTTAGGGGAACTTCTTGGAGAAAATAAAGTCCAAACTAGACCTAGGAGAACCAGGGGGAATTAGCAGGTGAGAAAGCAACAGATCCCAAATAGTTTTCAAAGTTAGTATAGAGCAAAGGTCAGCGAACTATGGCCCTCAGACCAAATCAAGCCAGTCACCTGGTTTTTGTGCGTCCTATAGGCAAAGAAAGGATTTTACATTTTCAAAGGTTAAATGTAAAAAATATTATCAACCTTCCCGCACAATAGTTGTGCAAAGATTTGAGGAGAATGTTGAGAGTGACATCACCAAAGCAGCAGTGTAGAAGCAATATGGCTTCCCCCCTCAGGGAGAGCCCCAAAACAAATATCCAGCATGAAGATTATCACCAGCAACATCCCAGAACTCCAATTCGAGGTTGAGAAAATCCCCAGCACCACAGAGAAGTAAAAAACTCTGAGTAGATGATAAGAGAAACAAATTTTACTATCTGTGATGCCCGTCCCCCAATCTGCCAGGCACCACGTGTGGAAACCCCCCCGCCCAGACTCACGGTTTCTACATTAGAGAAAGTGAGATCAAAGTAGACGGCCAGCTTCCCCAGCAACTTGGGTTCCCTTGCAGGAAAAACAGTTCCTGCCTCAACCCACAGGAAGTATTTCAAGAGCCTGTAGGGAGAAAAATCCTTAAAGCAGCTAGCAATAAAGAAGGGAGGCAGGACTAGAAACCTCAGCCCACGAAATTCTACTTTTTATCTCAGCCAAAGGAGACTCTAAATCAGAGTGGGTGTTCAGCAGCACCATGCTGTAGGAGGCATACTTCATAGATCTTCTGGACACAATCCCCTAACCAGCCTTCCTACAAAGGTATCTCCTTTGGGACTCCTCCCTGCTCCAAATGTTTGCAAGAGCTGAGGAAAACCTGGGCTTAAGCTGCTATCTCATATAGTCATCTGATCTTTGACAAAGCAGACAAACACATACACTGGGGAAAAGAATCCCTATCCAATAAATGGCACTGCAAAAATTGGATAGCCACATGTAGAAGACTGAAACAGGACCCTCACCTCTTGCCTTTCACAAAAATCAACTCATGATGGATAACAGACTTAAACCTAAGGCATGAAACCGTAAGAATTCTAGAAGAAAACGTTGGAAAAACTCTTATAGACATTGGCGTAGGCAAAGAATTCATGAAGAAGACCCCAAAAGCAGTCACAGCATCAACAAAAATAAATAAATGGGATCTGATAAATTAAAAAGCTTCTGCACAGCCAAAGAAACTATCCCTAGAGTGAATAGAGAACCTATATAATGGGAGAAAATATTTGCATGCTATACATCTGATAAAAGGCTGATAACTAGAATCTATATAGAACTCAGGAAAATCAGCAAGAAAAAATCAAACAACCCCATTAAAAAGTAGGCAAAGGACATGAACAGAAACTTTGCAAAAGAAGATAGTCTAATGGCCAAGAAACATATGAAAAAATGCTCAACATCTCTAATCATCAGGGAAATGCAAATCAAAACCATCATGAGATATCACTTAACTCCAGTGAGATTGGTTTTTATCAAAAAGTCCCAAAACAAAAAATGTTGACGTGGATGCAGAGAGATAGGAACACTCATACTCTGCTGGTGGGACTGCAAACTAATACAACCTCTATGGAAAGTAATATGGAGATACTTCAAAGAACTAAAAGTATAACTATCATTTGATCCAGCAATCCCTCTATTGGGCATCTACCAAAGGAAAAAAAGACATCCTATAATAAATACATCTGCACTCAAATGTTTACAGTAACAAAATTCACAATTGCAAAGATGTGGAAACAACCCAAGTGCCCATCAATCCATGAGTGGATTAATCAAATGTGGTATATGTATACCATGGAGGACTATTCAGCCATAAAAAAACAATGGTGAACTAACACCTCTTGTATTATCCTGGATGGAGCTGGAGCCCACCCTCCTAAGTGAAGTATCACAAGAATGGAAAAACAAGCACCACATATACTCACCATCAAATTGGTACTAATTGATCAACACTTATGTGCACATATGAAAGTAACATTCATCGGATGTTGGCTGGGTGGGTGGGTATATTTACACCTAATGAGTGCAATGTGCACTGTCTGGGGGAGGGCACACTTGTACCTCTGACTCAGGCGGTGCAAAGGCAATATATGTAACCAAAACGTTTGTACCCCTGTAATATTTGGAAATAAAAAAATAAATAAATTTTTAAAAATCTTGAAATTAAAGGTTAAAATGGAATGCTCATTGTTAATGCTTAAAAAGAAAACAATAGCTTTAAACTAAAAAAAAAAAAAAAGGTGCTATCTAGTGCTGAAAAGGAGGCAGCAATCTAGGATTAAGGGTACTCAACAGGCAACTGCAAACAATCTCTAAGCAAACATACCCTAGAAAGATGAAAACAAGCCAGGCAGTGAAGACCGGAACAACTGACTAATCCTTCAGTGCTAAGCCATAGATATATGTCCACAAGAAAGAGCAGCAAACAGAAAACCATGACTTCTCCAAAAAGACAAAGCAAGGAACCAATGATCAACTCTAATGAGATAGTGATGTGGGAGCTCTCAGATCATGAATTTAAAAGAGCCGTTCTAAGGAAACTCAGCAAACTCCAAGGTAACACAGTAAATCAATTCAGAAATTTATCAGAGAAATTTAACAAAGAGATTGAAATAATTTTTAAAAAATCAAACAGAAATTCTGGAACTGAGAAATATATTTGCTGAACTAAAAAATGCATTTGAGGCTGTAACCAGCAGCATGGATCAAGCAGAAGAATCAGTGAGCTTGAAGACAGGCAAATTGAAAATACACAGAAGAGAATAAAGGAGAAAATGTGAAAAGAATTGAAGAATGTCTACATGATATAAGGAGTTATCCTCAAAGAGTAAATCTAACAGTGATTGGAGTTCAAGAAGAAGTTGAGAAAGAGCAAGACATCAAAATATCATCCAAATAAATAAACAACAGATAACTTTCCAAATCTAGAAAAGGATATAAATATCCAGGTACAGGAAGGTCAGAGATCACCAAACAGATTCAACCCAAATAAGACTACCCCAAGACATATAATAATCAAACTCTCAAAGGTCAAGGACAAAGAGAGGATCCCAAAATTGGCAAGAGAATTAAAAGAAGCAGTAACATATAAAGGAGCTCTGATCTATCTGGCAACAGACTTCTCAGCAGAAACCATACAGGGCAGGAGGGAGTGGGACAACATACTCAAAGTGCTGAAGGGGAAAAAATGGCAACCAAGAATATTATACCCAGCAAATCTCTCCTTTAAACATGAAGAAGAGACAGTCTTTCCTAGAAAAACAAAAGCTGGGGGAATTTATCACCAGTAGACTCATCAGAAATGGTAAACAGAGTTCTTCAGTCTGAAAGAAAAAGACAATAATGTGCAAAAAGAAAACATTTGATGATACAAAACTCACTGCTAAAAGTATACAGACAAATTCAGGATACTCTAATTCTGTAATTGAGGTAAATAATCCACTCATATCTCTGGTATGAGGACTAAAAGACAAATATACCAAAAATAATAACTATAGTAACCTGTTAAGAACAGCAATATAAAAAGATGTAAACTGAGGCAATAAAAAGTCAAATACTGGGTGGATAGAGTTAAAGTGCAGAGTATTTTAATTTTTTCTGGTTTTTTTTTGTTTCATTTCTTTGTGATCAAAGTTAAGTTGTCATCTGTTCAAAATAACTTCATATATCTATAAGATATTTTTTGTAAGCTTCATAGTAACCATGAAGTAAAAAACTGTAATAGATACACTAAATATAAAAAGCAACAAATTAAAACAGACTACCAGAGAAAAATCGAAAGTACGAAAGGAAGACAGGAAGACAGGAGTCTCAAAACAACCAGAAGACAAGCAACAAAATAGCATAGTCAGTTCTTACTTATCAATAACACTGAATGTAAATGGTCTCAGTTCTTCAATTGAAAGGCATAGATTGGCTGAATCCATAAAAAAAACAAGACCCAACTATATGCTGCCTATAAGAAATCCCCTACACCTATAAAGACACAGAGAGACTGAAAGTGAAGGGGTGGAAAAAGAGATTCCATGCAACTGAAAACCAAAAAAACCAGGAGTAGCTATACTTACATCAGATAAAACAGACTATAAATCAAAGACTGTAAAAAGAGACAAAGGTCACTACACAATAAAAGGGTCAATTCTGCAAGAGGATGTAACTATTATAAATATCTATACACCCAACACCGAAGCACCCATGTATATAAAGCAAACATTAATAGATCTAAAGGGAGAGATAGACTGCAATACAGTAAGGACAGCAACACCCCATTCTCAGTAATGGAGACACTATCCAGACATACAATCAACAACAAAAAAAAAGGAGTTAAACTACACACTAGACCAAATAGGGCTAACTGATATTTATAGAACATTACAGCCAACTAGAGCAGAATACACATTGTTTTCATCAGCGCATGGAACATTCTCCAGAACAGAACATATTTTAGGACACAAAACAAATCTCAAAAAATTCAAGAAAGTAGGAATCATTATCAAGTATCTTTTCTGACCACAATGGAGTGAAACTAGAAATCAGAAACAAGAACAACTTTGGAAACTGAACAAATATATGGAAATTAAACTACATTCTCCTGGACAATCAATGGGTCAATTAAGAAGGAATCTAAAAAATTTTTTGAAACAAATGAAAAGGGAAACCCAACAACATACCAAAATCTATGGGAGATAGGAAAAGCAGTACTAACGGGAAAGTTTATAGCAATAAACACGTACATTAAAAAAAGTAGAAAGCTTTCAAATAAAGAACCTAATGATGCACCCAAGGAACTAGAATAGCAAGAACAAACCAACCCAAAATTAATAGAAGGAAAGAAATAATAAAGATTAGAGCAGAAATAAATGAAATCGAGACCAAAAAAAAGACACAAAAGATCTATGAAAAAAATAGTGATTTTTTGAAAACATAAACAAAATCAACTAGATTTCTTTAGCTAGCCTAAGGAAAAAAGAAGACCTAAGTAAATAAAATCAGAAATGAAAAAGGAGATATAACAACTAGAACTACAGAAATAAAAAGGATCTTTAGAGACTATTACAAACAACTATTATACATGCCAAAGAATTGGAAAACCTAGAAGAAATGAATACACTTCTGGTCACACACAACCTAACAAGATTGAACCGGAAAGAAATAGAAAACCTGAACAGGCAAATAATGAGTAATGACACAGAAGCAGTAATAAAAAGTCTCCCATTAAAGAAATGCCCAGGACCTGAGGGCTTCACTGCTGAATTCTACCAAACATTTAAAGAACTAATTCCAATTCTCCCCAAACTATTTAAAAAATAATGAAGGCTATGGAATACTTGCCACCTCATTCTACAAGGCCAGCATCACCCGATATCAAAACCAGACAAGGATACAACAAAAAAGAAAACTACAGGCCAGTGTCCCAGATGAACATAGAATTCGTATTTCTAACAAGTTCCCAGGTGACACTGCTGCTGATGTTAGTCCAGAAAACACACTTTGAGAAATGCTGTCCTAGAGACACTGCGCTTGGATTTTCTTTTTGGCCATCCTTAGCCCCTGCATGTATGTTTGTGAGACATACCGGCTTTTCTTCCACCCAGCTCAGTGATTTTTTTTTCACTCAACCTCAACATGAGGTCGTCTTTTAGTCTGAAACTAGAGACAAAGACTCAAAAGAATGAATACATAGAGACTAGCACACTGATATGAAAGAATTTTCATTGCATGCTGATATCAGACACATCCCTACTTTGCGAGGCAAGAAGGCAACAGGAGACATAAGATGAGCAGGAGGGAAGGAGGCTGGAGCAAATGAAGGCAAAGCTAGTAAAATATTACAATTCATGTGGGCTCAAAACTTTATCTGTCTGCCAACAGACAAACTATGCAAAGGTACCTCATCCTTAGCGTGACTACTTACATGGCCTCGGTAGAGACTTGAACCTTGGTAGGACCTACAGACAGAGGTTCTGTCATATTAATACCTACTCTTTGGAAATCCATTCCTGGTAGGAGGATGGAGAAGACCCATTCTTTATAAAGTGATTTTGATTATTACTTTGTCCTCCTTTTCTCTGCATTAGAAAACTTAGTTCTGAGGCTTACTGACATGTGAACCTCTGCTTAGATTGTGGGTCTCTTGAAACAATTGGTGTGAACAGTTCTTTTCAGCCAGTTGCAGGCTAATCCAAAGGATTGCTAGTTCTACAACCACAGAGAGTCTTAAATTTATGATTAATTACATGCTCGTCTTGAGCATCCTCATCACTTTCCCTATGAACATCAAATAGCTTCTAATATTTATATGAAGCTGTTAACAACAGATGACAACATTTTCCTTAAAGTTTTAGTCAAGTTGACAGCAGGAGTTTTAACCACTAAATGAAGATAATTTTTAAAAAATTAATATGTTTATCCTAAACTTGTCTAAATCAGCAGTTGTTGTTCATCTTTCTTATACCGGTCACCAGGTATCTATTGAACAGTATACTTGGTGCTGTAGTAGACTGGACAGAGAGGAGGGGTGGGCAGGTCACTAGGCAGGGAGTGGTGGGCAGGAAGGTCTGTTAGCAGCAGCAGCCTCAAAAAATAGGGGGGAGTGCATTCTTGTGAGAGCTGCTGAAGTTATCCATGCTGCCAGGAGAAGACTTTGGGGATTATTAACCATCTTATAAAAATAGTATCATAAAAGATGCCTTCTAATTATTGAATAGTAAAATGGGAGCACTATTTGATCCCTTTCTGTTATATTCAAGGAGTCAATGCCTTGGACTCTGCTCTGGAAAGTTGATTTCACTTTTTTACTTTCAACAACTGGCCCTGAAATCTTGGAGGTGCTGTTAGAAAGTGCCTGACCTTCTTTTTTTTTTTTTTTTTTTTCCTAATTGCCAAGTGGTGGCCCCAGCCATAAGCAGGCCTAGTTCACATTCCGCTCTGTAAGAGACCCAGAGTCTGGGCAGCAGATTCTCGTCCTGCTCAGTGGCCAATGGCAGGATTTGCTCTGATGGCAACACCCTCCCCGAGGTCTACGCCTCACTCCTCACACTCTTGCTGGACGATCTCTACACACGTGATCTCCACGCCCACCACTCCCGAGTCTATGTTCCTGAGCCAGTCTTCTCTCATAAACTCCAGTCCTGATGGCTGAACGCACACACATGGGTTTTCTACAAGAAGAGGGTAGGAACTCAGACTTGCAAAGTGTCTACTGTGAGCTGCACACTAAATAGTATCTCAATACATCAGAATTTGCAGATGGGAATGACAGAAACCACCTCTAGCTAATTTAAGCCGAAGGGAGTTTACTGGAAGGGGCTGAGGGAGCTCTCAGGAGGGAAAGAGAGGCAGAGCACCACAGGCAGGCACCCAGGAGCTCCAGATGGTCTCGGGGGCAGGAGCTGCTTAAAATTTGCATTGGGACACGATCTCTGGAATGCATGAGCTCTGTTTGCATTCTTTTATTCCTTTTGCTCGTGACTCAAATTCTAGAGATGAAGGGGATCACATTGGCAAAGCTGGAATCATATATCCAGTCCTGAGCTAGAAAAGGGAAGGGTGCTTCTGCTAAAAGGCACACCTGAGTGTGTCTGGTAAGGGGAGATTATTCCCCAAAGAAAATCAGGCTGTTATCACTCTAAGAAGGTAGACTGGATGCTGGGCAGCCAAAAATCGCACATGCCTCCCTGGAGGGGCAGTTGTCATCACTGCTTATACCAGAATCTGAAGCTCCAAGGGTTTCCCTAAGTTGCCAGTGTAATGGCGCCTCTCCACTCTGCGTGCACGGCTCCATCTGCCTTTCCAGGCACCTCCGTGTTCCTCCCTCTCTCCTATCCTGTCACCCAGCCTGGATAGCATCTTGCCCCTCCATTGTGACTGCTCCTGCCTGAGCTGAGGCCCTCACAGGACCCGCTAAAGCAGTCTTCTAACTTGTCTTTCTGCTTCTAGACCCTTCTCTTCCTCCAGTGTCCATTCAGTTGCCAAAAGCTAGTTTTATGTCATTAACTTATTAAAATCTTTCGAAGGCTCAATGTCACTAGTTAGAGAAAATTTAAATTCTGTAGCACAAAAGGCAAAGTATGCCTTTACTCACCTTTGCGAGTGTACCTTTCACTACTCCGTGTTACTCCCAGTCTCCCCCAAAACATCCATTGCAGGGCTCTGGCCTACTGGACTCTTCAAGTGTCCCAACCGCTTCTTCCCTCCTTTCCTTGCTCTCTGCCAGGAATACCTTTCCCGTCCTGGTCATTCTGGTGCCTCCTAAGCAACCTTCAAAGCCCATTTCAAGTATACCTTCACTAAGAAACTTCCTCTAAATTCTCACGGCTCAGTACTTTTTTGGTGCTCCTGCTGCATTCTGTATATAGTCACATATATGCTTATAATGGTGGCCTAGAAAGATTGGTTTACATATTTGTAAAAATAGTAATGATGATAATATTTGCAGCTAATATTCTCTAAGCACTTACAATGTGCCAGGTAGCATACTAAATTCTTAATATGAATTACTCTTATTTAGTCCTCATAATCCTATCTAAGAAGTGGACGCTATTATAATACCTATTTCATGGATGAGAAAACAGAGGCTCAGAGAGGTTAATTAACCTATGCAAGGTGAAACAGTAAGTAGTGGAGCCAGGATATAAACCAGGCAGTCTGGCCCCAGAAGTCTTGCCTGTAATCACTACGTGCTGCCTCCTTATTCTGCTGTCAGGCTGTGAATGCTTCTTAAGTGCAGGAACCATGAGCGTTTGCACTTTTCCAGTTCAGTGTCTACCGTATAGCAAATAAGAAATACCCACTCAGTGAGTATATAAATAAATACGTTCATGAAAGACTGAATTCCTCTCTGTTTGGTAGGGCTCAGATATTGCCCTATCTGAAGGTGGGATCCTAAGGTGGAGGCAGGGACCACCTCTTGGGAACTTCCTCAGGTTATAGTTTGCACTTACCACGAGCTTTTTCCTGATAGCCTCTAGTTTTTCAGTAGCTGCAGCCAATTCCAAGTTTGCTTGGGCTAATGCTTGGCGTTTGGGCTCCACATCACAGTAGACCTGAAAATTCATGGGATAATAAAGATACAAGGAGGATAAGTAATCCTTCAGTCTTGCCTAGGCTGGAAGCTCTACAATTACAATTTCTAATTCACCTGGTACTTTGTCGTCTGTTTCTTAGCCATGGTCCCACCTAAAGGCAGAGCAAAACCCACATAGCCTTCCGCATCCTCTCTGGTCTACCACTAATCTGGAACTTAGAGTTACAAGTACTTGCATAAAATGCTATATGGGTCAAACACCATTGAGATACTAAAATTGGCTTGTCATAAATCGTGGAGATAATCCTCATATCACTAGAAACTGCAGCGTGCAGGAACTATAGCTAATGTTGAGATCAGGTCTAGCCTTTAAGGCAGAAAATAAGAGTGGAGAAATTTTCTGAATGTAGGAAGGACAGTGCGAGATGTCCTCACACAATATTAACCACATTTTCACTTCCTTTTCCAAGTTCCTGACCACCTTAAGTGCATGTTCTTTGAATGGATGGTTTGAGAATTTGTGTAGATAAATTTTTCTCCTGGCAGAGAGAGAGGAAGGAAATTAATTTAATTTCCTATTTTATAGCAAAACATCACAGGACACAGCCACAGTGCAGTCTAGCTCTATGCTCATCTTTTCATCTATGGTACATGTAGAACACAGTGCTCAGGCATTCTATTACGGAGAGAGGCCACACATTGACTGCAACCTGTCTAAACTCTTCCTCTATAAAGATTTCCACTAAAGAGAGATAAAGATTCAGGCAGTCCTACTCCCATGGGCTCCACACTATAAAGGATATAACCTGGTTTTATGAAAATCATTTTGGGAATGGCATTGACTATAATTAGCTTTTTCTCAGTAATTCCACATTTGAATATAACATACAAGCCTCCAAGACAAAAATGAGAGTTCTTCAGAGTCAAGGGCCATGCATTGCTCCCTTTTTATATCCAGTACTCTGCAAAGTGCTTGGGACACAGTTGCCAGGCAATAAATATTTTCTAAATAAATGACTAAATGAAATGCTAATCTCTATACTGCCCCAAAGGGCAAATTTTAGATTAGATCATATACAGGAAAAAATTTATCTGTCATTAAAATACTAAAGCAAATCAATGGTTATTTTCTCATCTAACTACATCTACAACAGAGATGGTATGAATTTTTACTTTGAGAGCAGGGATTACATTTAATTCAACGTGAATTCAGATTTGCAGTTGTTTCAAGTCAACACGAATTGGGTATTTAAATGTAACTAAATATAATTCATATATGTAACAAGTTTTCATCTAACTAAATCAAATTAATTATCTAAATTTATTTAGATAAAAGAGTGATTAGCTTTTTTATCTAAAGTAGCTAATCACTCTCCTCCCCCCCAAAAGATAACATTTCAAATATTCTCCTGTATAGAATTATTTACTCTGACACATTCATGTCTTAGTCTTAGAACTACATATCCTTATTCAGAAAACTAAATATCAAATTATTTCACCTTTTTTGCTGACCTAGAAATTGATATGTTTATGGGCCTTTGTGGATAACACCTACAAACCCTTAGATTAGGACTGATACCTCATAGAATTTAATGATGTTGATAACCCAGGCACAGAGACCAGCTGCTGCAAAAGATTTGGTCCGAATCAGGTTTGGATTAAACTCTGGGTCTTTCAAATACTGCTCATTCACCACTTTTAGACAGTTCTCTGGAATGTGCTCTTTGTCATAGTTAATTAACGCTTGCAAAAAATCATCAACCTGCAAAGCAAAAAGACTTATTGCAATGAACCCATTCTGGCTGCAGAGAAAATTCCAAGATCAAAAAGTTAAAATCAGCTTTTAGGACTCATATTACAAAAGCAAAATTGGCAAGCTGCATTTATCCTACTGTTTGACTTTTTCAGTCTTTATAGTACGAAGTTAGAATTAGCAATGGACACTTTTAAAACCTCTTCTATCCCAGGGTAAAATATTCAGTCCCAGCACGGGAGGTATTCACATTTTGAAGAAAAGAAAGGCATAAAAGAAAAAGTGAAACACACCAAAAAGCCCCTTTCCTTTACCTTTTTGTACATTAGTAACATTTTTCTAGCCTAAGAAATCCATGTAATTTTCTCCCTCCTACACTTAACTGCTTTCATAATTCTGCAAATAATTAGCAACCTTCCACCTGCTGCTGGCATTGACTTAGGTATGCCATAACCCCAAGCTAACCTCCAACTTGGCAAACAAAAACTAAGTCTAGAGCACACATAGCAGATTACATTCCACAACTATGGAGATGATTTCTTTTGACTTGAACATCTTTTGCTCTCAAGCATAATAACCACAGTACTGAAAACAGTACGGAAATTGTTGGGATTTTCATCTTGCCAGGCTGGCTGATACCTTTCCCATGAAGACTTTAGCTGCTTTCCAACTTCGGTCTTTGGGCACTCTACCCCGAGGAGCCAGAAGGACCATCACGGCCGCAGTAACATTGGTAACGGCATTGGGGGGGTTGGGAAAAGCTTTCAGCTCAGTGAGGTTGACCTGAAGGAAAGCACACACGCACACACTCAGGATCGGCGAGGTTGGGGAAGCTGCCAAGCTGGTCTTTTTGGTGGCCTCCCACCAGCCCTTGTCACATAAGTCTCCATTTGGTAGTTCTCTGCTGCCCAGGAACTGACTCTACCTTGGGACCCAGGAGGTTCATTTCTTGCTGAGTACGCCTCTGATACTCTGGAAACATCACTACCTTTTTTTTGCCTCCAAGAAAAATTATCCATCTGGTAGACTAGTCCTGCAGAGCCCTGCTCACTGAGGACAGGAAATGTTATAAACATACAGGTTGTAAGGTATTTATAGGTTCTATCCCACTATGTAATATATTTGTATTTTAAGCAGATCCCTCCCAGAAACATAATTCCTTAGTTCAGTGTCTCTTCATTTTGTTTTTCTGTCTTACATACACAAGTAAGAAACATTTTCTATCACATGGCAAGGACTCTCAACTGCGAGAGGGCCAAGATGTGCTGAACCTTCTTCCCTACTCCTTACAAACCCCCTCAGGTCAGATCACTGATTTACCCAACAGATGGAATTAATGGTATGAATTACAAGTATCAGGGCAAATACTTTGGGGCAGGAATTAGTCTGAACATATAAGAAGTACATATTGGTTCATGGCACACGATTTAAAAAGCAAAACAACCAACCGGCTATTTCTTGTGATATCTTATGTGCGACATAATGCACTCTGACTTACAAAACTTTGTCAAATGTTAAACCCGATTCTGCTCCCTTGCCAGAAACTGCCCATGTATTTAGCAAATGATTGCAAAGAATGGGAAGGGTGTGAAAGTAAGAGAAGAGCAAAGACTTAAAACGCGCTAACGATAATGGAGAGCTGGCTCAGCAGGATTCTTTCATCATTTATAAATATACGCAGCTTTATATTTTAAGTGACATTAATTTATTTTGTCTGGGTAAAGAGTATTCAGAGAAAATTTGCAAATATAGAGAAACACAAGGAAGAAAATAAACATTCCATTACTCTGAAATAATCAGTTATTCTTTTATTTTTTCTAATCTTTTTCTATGCACATGAATGTTCTCACCAAAAGAAATTAGTCATATAATATACCCTATTTTATAATCTGCTTCATCCACTCAATATATCATGAACGTTTTCTCATGTTGCTAACTAGTATTCAACAATATCATTTTAATGGCAGCAGAGTATTTGAAGGTGTAATAACCAATCTTTTATCATGGTATATCTATATTCTTTTAAATTTTTCAGTTTTATGGAAATACTATGAGAAACATCCATGTAGGTAATTCTTTGCTCAGAGTCAAGATTATTTTCTTCAAAGAAATACTTAGAAAAGGAATTGAATATTTCTTTGAAGAGCAGTGAACATCTAGTATTCTTGGAAGTTGAATCTTAAGAACCTCACGCCTGGTGATTCCCTGGGATTTCCCCCAGAGGCTGGAAGAACCCCAGGCCACGATTAGCTGCAGGCTCTTAATTATAACATTGCCCACAATTTCCTTTTTCCTTACAATATGCTTGTGATGAACACAAATTACTTTCTCTTATGGGAATTTGAATGCTCAATGAGGTTTTACTAGTAGCATAAAGCTAGGAGAAATGGTGGGGACCAAACCTAGGTATCTTTGTTCCCATTGTTCTTTCCATGAGAGTAGCATTTTCATCAATGCTACTCTTTATATTCCAGGGAAAATAAAGAATTCCTTGCCTAGTTCTTAAAGCAACACATACTATGAAAAACTAGAATTGGGCCAAATCCAGTTGCCAACAATCCAATTGCCTTTCATAAGAATATAAATCCCATAGTGTTTATTGGGGTGCAGTGGGACAGAGTCCTGGATGGGAAAAGAAGTTGAACTATAATGATGACCTCAAAGGTCTGTTTCAACTTTAATACTTTATGAGTCTTTCTTCCCTTAAAAAAAAAAAAACCCACCCTTTGTGGCTGCAGGGGCTATACTCTCAGCTTAGTTATTCAAACTCTAATAACCTTTGAATATTATTCTGAGGAAACCTACAAACCACAAAAGCATCTTTACCCTGTTGAGTGTATCGAGTGCAGCTGCAGCAGCCACCAGCGCAGGCTCAGCCTTGGCTAAGTCAACCTCACATTCTCTCTGCTTCTGGGACACTTCAGTCTGAATGGCTGTCACCTAATTAGAGAGGAAAAGCACACGGACCCACACACACAAATTATTATCTTAGTTATCTCTACTGAAAAATGGAGATTGATTCAGATACACTGTTAAATAATTCATTTCTCTATACTTCAAACAGGTGCGGAATTTGTCATAAAGACTAGTTTTCTTCCAGGAACAGTTATGTACACAAAGTTTTGTAAATGTACAAAATACACAATGACAAATCCCAACACAAATGAATTCAAGTATTGAAATGCTCTAAGAAGGGCTTTGACTGATTTAATTATAAATTAATAATAAAAACAACTAATAATAAAAGCAAGATTAAGTGATTTCTCTGCTCTTTAGTTTTATTTTTCAGAGAATCCTGGATGAGTAAAAAAATCCAGGCTAGCTCAATAATTTAGATCACAAAATATCCTTGCTAGAATTCTCTATCTAACTTTTGCTTAGAAGATACATTGGCTATTTCTTTTTTTTTAATGAACCCAGTGTTTTTATTATTATTATTATATCTTAACACCTTATATATTTGGGGGAATTTTTTTATTTCAAAATATTAAGGGGGTACAAATGGTTTAGGTTACATGGATCACTTTTGTAATGCTTGAGTCCCGGCTATAGGTGTGCCCATCACCCAAATAGTGTTCATTGTACCCATTGGGTAGGTTTTTACCCCTCCCCTTCTCCCCCCTCCCCACTCCCTACTCCCCCCTGGTTGATTTCCACTGAGTTTTACTTCCCTCTGTGCACATGTGTGCTCATAGGTCAGTTCCAGTTTAATAGTGAGTACCTGTGGTGTTTGTTTTTCCATTCTTGAGATACTTCACTTAGGAGAATGGTCTCCAGTTCCATCCAGATTGTTGCAAAAAGTGTTAATTCATCTCTTTGGCTATTTCTTAAGAACAGACTTGAAGATCTTTTTTTCAACTGGTTAGAAGATATTCTATCCTATGGCCATGGATTGCATGCTTAACTACAGATAGTACTTTTATAAAGCCTAATTACTGGTTTCTCCAAGGACCTGACAAGAAACCATAGATACAAGAGGCCAGATCTGTCTTTGCTAACGGAACAATGACATTGATGCCCATTCCCCTATTGTGGGTCCAGTGGCACCTCTTCACAGGCCAAAGAGGATGCTGCATCAGCCTCCTGACATGACATACAATGCGGATAGAAGGATGCCATGTTGGTAAACGTGAAACAAAACAAAATGAGAAGCCGGGGGGAGGTTATCCACCTCCTCTTAGGATACCTATAAGAGTCAAATGACCAGGAAGAGTGAATTTTTAGTCCTTAGCAGAAAATTTGAGTTTCAAAGCTGTGGTGCTGGGTGCCAGGATCTAGTCACCATGGGAGATAGTTCCTGTGGTGACAGTGATTGTGGAATATAAAGTGTGAACAAAAGTGTATTTCTTCAGATGTGTTTGGAATGAACAGGTTTAACTATACCATAAAATTAAACACTGCTCACAACAAATTATGTTGTCTACTACAGCTTTATTAGCCTTAATTACCCTTCTCCTGATTAACCATTATTTTGTTGTGTACTGCACCTTTTATGAACATAATTGGTTCGGGGTAGATATGTGGCCTCCTGCTAATACACACACAGCTACTGGTAATGTAAATAAGAAAGCCCTGCATGCTTACTGAGAACTACTCCAAAACCACAACCCTCAAAAACTGCCAGGAATGGACCATGAAAATTCTAAGAATACTACATTTTCAGTGTGCTAGAGGACACTGTTTCAGATGAAAAAGTATGTATGTGAGCAAGTGAGTTATTACCTGAGGTTTACTTATTTTCCATAAGGATATAGTGAATCTACAAATGCTGTGTGTTACCATTTATAATAGCATTATCATTAAATCATTTTAAATTGGACTCAGGATCATAGATTTTTAGGACTAGGTAAAACCTTAAAAAGTATTTCTTTTAAGTGATCTTTCTATGAGCTTAGGAGTTGCTACTCTTCTCCTTCTGACTCCTTTACTGTTATTGGCGTGTTTTTCCTTTGGGTAATTTTTATAAACAAAGCAATCTCGAACATTGGATAAAAACCCACAAATACAAATGAAGAAAATACTCTAGGTTGGTCAACTTATTTCTCATTCCCAATACCTCTCACCCTAAGGTGCAACAATACTAGGGGAGTGAAAACTCTGTATATATCAGCAATGTGGGAAGGCACAGTGTGCAATTTCCTCTGCCCGTTGGCTCGTGGGTGGTGGTCAGCAAGGCTCAACCTACAGAGGGGGGAAGAGCTACATGGATCACCTACAGTGTGTGCTTTCCCTCCACCACCGCAATGTTAAAGCAGAGATTTGGAGATAGTCCCGTCCTTGGGTACACCAGAAATTCTCTGCCCTCTATTAGTCAACAGCTCCTTGCAGATGTTCATAAGATTTAGTGGTGATCACAGGGACAGAATAAAGTCCCAATAACTGCTTTGTATGAGCTAAATTATGTCCACTCAAAATCCATATGTTGAAGCCCTCACCCCCAGAACCTCAGAACGTGACTGTATTTGGAGATAGGGCCTTTAGAGAGGTGACTAAGTTAAACTGATGTCATTAGGCAGGCCCTAATCCCATCTGACTGATGCCCTCACAAGAAGAGGAAGTTTGGACACACAGAGAGACACCAGGGATGAGCGCTCACAGAGGAAAGACAACGTGAGGACACAGTAAGAAGGCAGCCACTTGCAAGCCACGGAAAGAGACCTCAGGAGAAGCCAAACCTGCTGACACCTTGATCTTGGACTTCCAGCCTCCAGAACTGTGAGAAAATAAGTTTCTGTCGTTTAAGTCCCCTAGTCTGTAGTATTTTGTTATGGCAGCCCTACCAAACTGATACACTGCTCTTACCTGCCTTCAGACTATAAGAAATTCCTGATGGTCCTCCAAAACCCAAACCCACTCACATTTAGAAAAGAATCACACACAAAAACTGACAGCCATTCAGAATCATGGAGGATGTTCAAATTTTGAAGGGATTATATCAGCAATTCAATTTGGAAGGTATTTCCACTCATGAGGATTACACTCAACTCAAGGGAGAAAGAAAGCAATTTGAAAGTGATTGTAGGATTCTTAGAATTTTAGAATTTGGGGCTGATAAGTTAAACAAAGATGGAAGAATTAATTTTCTCAGGCTTAATGGTGCTTGTGTTGCTCAAAGTTATTGCTGGCAATGTGCCAGTGGTTTGAGTGGCCCTTGATTATTTTATAAATTTGAAGCAACGATTTCAACCAGCTTCTCTGCACGGGCTGCCAAGATGCACAGCAAGGCCGTCTCTAAATCCCAACTTTTTTTAGTTATTTTAAACATAGCAATGTACTTTGTGAGCTATACAGCATTACTTTTTAATTACTGTTCACGTATTAAACTTTGAGACCCCGATTTCATAGGCTCAGAAAGAGTCCATGTTCACCCCCTTTAGTATAGCATAGCACAGCATCTAGCACATTGCTGAACATATGACGAATGTGAGCCCACAGCATGGACTCAGGCATTGATTCATTTATAAGATGCTATGTAGTTTCCTTCCATGACCACCCAATTCCAAACAGCTCCTTCCACCATCACATCTATTTGATTTTCATCAGAGCACTTATCACTAACTCAGTGTGCACTTGTTTCTCAATGTGTCACTTGTCTCCTGTCAGTCTTTTCCTTTACAATGTCAGCTACACGAGGCCACCTTGTTTGTCAAATATCCCCAATATCCTAGAATAGTGCCAGGCAAAAAAAAGGGGTGTTCAGTTAATATTTATTATTTATAATTAAATAATATCCATAAAATAAAAATGTTTATAAATATTATTTTTATTTCTCGGTATGGATTAAATATAAAAATAGTATGTGTCTTTTTTGTGTTTGATGAACTTCACTAAACAACCTGTCAGATTGTTCTAATTTGCTAAAACCTTTTTCCCCCTCTATGAGGATAATTTTGCCTTAGGAATTCACATGTAAAAATATCTATAGTGTACTTGTTATATTTTAAGATCTCTAAAACATATCTGTGGTGATAGGTAATGATATAATAATTACCAGAACATCACACATTTATGTAATACCTGAAAAATATTCCCTAGGTGGAATTAGCTTATGATAATCACACCATTTGTGACATCTAATTGCTTAATATAATATTATACTTTTAAGGACATTCTCCCCTTATCTGAAGCTCAATGGAAACGTCTGTCACCAGAATTATATGCCCACTGGCCATGCCAAATGTGCCTTATCTTCATCTTCAAATATGCTGTATCTTATTTCTTAAAACTGTTTGTTTAGAGTTTTGATTTTCAGTATACTTTTCAAGTCTTCAGTTGTGCAAGATAAAGGAAAACATGCTCAATACGTGTTAGGAAAAAAAGAAAAACAACCCAACTGTATATGCACAACTGGCAACACCATTGGAAAAACTCAAACATCGTCTGGTATCCTAAAATACAAGAATAATGACATAATGGCTACTGATTCAATGGCTATGAGAGTGTTAGCAATTTACAATTTTTTATTATTTATTTTTTATTTTATTGATTATAATCTTTTATCTAAAATAAGAAATTTTTACCTCATACAATTTCATTCAATTTTTGAACAAATATTTATTAATTATCCGTGTGCTGTGCTTTTTCTTTCGGAAAATAAGATAAACAAAATAGTATCTTCCATTTGTAACTGAAGTTTTGGTAAAAGAAGGTGGCCAAAGAAGTTGTATTTATTTCAGAATTGCTAGAAACCTGAGTAGAAAGAAAGCAAAATCTACCTAATCTTAAAAATAATTATTTCCAACAATAAAACATAATACAGAATGCCAGAGCCTCAGTTGAATAAAAAAGAATAAATTTAGCTTAGGACTTAATAATAAACTCCAGTTGTATTATTAAAATGCAAAATTTGAAAACCATCTTGCAAAGTGACGGAATGGGCTTTGTTAACAATTGAGTTGTTCAATTTGCCTAAAAACTGGAAACCTTTAGAAACCTCAGAGGTGACGTCCTGACCTTTACTGTATTACAAATAGGCCTGATGTTCAAGATCCACATCCATTATATGCTTGAATGAGCTCAGTATTTATTGTTCTTTCATATCATTAAAAGAGCTAAAAGGTTGGGGAAATGCATAATGTAAAGAAAGGTCAAGTGGTAATCATGGTGTGAAATGCTGTTACATGTGTAACTATAATAATTCTTTAGACTTTATGCTCCCTGGAGAGGAAGTTGTTCAAAACTGTTCACCTACAAAGGTTTATTTTGTGCTAAATATAGCTCAGCCCTCTAAACGGTGGAATTAGCCTGACCTTTCGCTCCTCGGTGTCCGCGATGGCCTTTTCCCGGCTCACTTTCTCCGTCTGAAGCCCGATCTTTGAGATCAGAGCTTCAGCATCGTGATTTCTCCGTTGCAACTCGGCTTCCTGAGAGGCGAGTCTGGCTTTTAGATCTCCCACCTAAAGGAAAAGTCATTATTCTGACGTAAAATTGCGTCGGTAACAACAAATCCCAGATATAGCTTATTGTTGAGAATGATTCAGAGGTCCCTAACAATTTGTATCTTGCATCTGTCTCTCCCCTGATTTTACTACAGTCTCAATTGCAAAAATGCAGCCCCATTTTTTTTCCACATGAGAATGAACAGAATAATATTTTCCAATGGTTTTGTGGGAAAAAGAATTATTGTGTTAGTACCAGTACCAACTAGAAGTTTCTCTTTGTTACTTAATCTGTGCAGTCAGGGAAACACCAACAGAGGTCTCTATGCGAGCACATGCCCCTCCACGCCCCTCTGCCTTCCTGTTGTAGGTAGCAGAGGCCACGAGAAGCCACGCCTGGTAATGGGCTGGAAGAATCATGCCTTGTACTCTCCAACAGAAGACTGCTGGAGGATGCAGGTAAGTTGAAGATGTGAATACTCCTTGCCTGTTCACAGATAAATTGGTTGCATATTGAAATGCCCACTGCCAGGTCTTATTTCTTCCCATAAAACATGAAATAGCCCTCTTGATTTTTTTCACCTCATACGACATTTAATTCATGATCATGCAGCTAACCCAAAATTCGACTAATGCCTACTAGGAAGGGCAAACTATGTGTGCTCTGTGGGTATTGGTATGGGGTGGCCAAAAGCCCAGTGAGTGTCACAGATGTGTGTGTCTCCCACCGCCCACCACTAAGTAACCTCACTCAGCACGTGTGGAACTCAGTCTTTCTGAGGCATCAACAAATTCATCTGGTAAAAAGAATGATTTTGCTTGTTTTTTAGTTGGGTTTTCATTAGATTCAGAAGGTACCACTAGGTTCCCAAGTGTGAAGACCATGTAAATAAAAGCAGAAGTGAAATGCTAGAGAGAAAACATGACTCAGTTCTCAGAAATAGCTGAAAGCAGCTCTATACATCTTGCTAAGTCATTCCATTTATTTTCCAGAAGTATAAATATTACTCTTTTTAAAAAATCACTGAAGCAAAGAACAATCACAACCATTTATTTTGACTCAATTGCTAAAGATATTTCAGTGGTTTTATCTTGTGGAACAACATCCCATTACTATATTCAAGTAATCGGGTAATCCCCACTCAACACAGTTTATTTACACTTTACCTAAAAAGCATGATTACAACTATGACTGCTACTTGTACTATTATAGTATAAACTAAGACTGATTTTTTTAGCCTTGCTATGAATAAACTTGCTGGCACCTTTTCACTGGGAAGGGCTCTCTGGCCACGTCCTTCAGTCACTCTGTAGGCCAACACACCGCTTGCCTCTTTCCCCCTTAGTTTATGTGGCAGGAATGGTTGTTTACCCAAGGGTAAACTTCCACAGTGATATTTACTTTTCTGTTCTTTTTAGCCATGTGAAACTAGTTATATATTAGGCCATAGGCAAAAGAATCATCCATTAGGAAAATGCGAATAAAACCACCTTATCACTATACACCTATTAGAATGGTTAAAATAAAAATTACTGACAACACCAAATTCTGGCAAGGAAGCTGAGAAATTGGATATCTCATACATTGCTGGTTGTAATGTATAATGTCACAGCCATGCTGGAAAATATTTACCCGTTTTTTATAAATATAAACATGCAATTGCCATACAATTCAATAATTTCACTCTTGGTCATCTATCTAGGGAAATGAATTTATGTTCACACAGAAACCTGCACATGAATGTTCATAACAGCTTCATTTGTGGCCAAAACGCAGAAATAACCTAGATGTCCTTCAGTGGCTGAATGGTTAAACAAACTGTAGTACATTCATACTGTGGAATACTACTCAACAATTTAAAAAGGACAAATTATTAATATATCCAGTAACTTGGATGGATCTCAAGAGAATTAAGCTGAGTGAAGAAAACCAATACCCAAAGTTTACAGATTGTATGACTCCATTTATATAATATTCTTGAAATAACAAAATTATAGAAATGGAGAGTAAGATTAGTGGTGGCCAGGGACTAGGGATTCAGGTAGTGGGAGAGGATGGAAAAAGAGTGGATGTGGTTATAAAATGGCAACATGAGGGATCTTCATGTTGACGGAACTGTTCTTTGTCTTGACTATGGCAGTGAGTAACTAGACCTATACATGTGATAAAATTGCATAGCACTACACACACACAGAGTACAAGCAAAACTGGAAATCTGAATAAGATCTGTGGTCCACCTTCCTGGTCTTGACATTGTATTATAGTTATGCAAGATGCTACCACTGGACCTATGTGACATAGACCTTTCTGTACTATGTTTTGCAACTTCCTCTGAATCTATAATCATTTCAAAATAAAAATAAGGCAAAAAACCAAAAAAGTCATCGAGACACTAGGAGGAAACTATGTTATTTCAAGCTCTAATTTCAGTTTCTAACGAAGCTGTTAGCTCTGAAATATTCAAAGTGACTCAAGCCCTGGAAGTGAGGCTTTAGCTATGAAGAAAGGTCACTACAGCTATCTGTGATGACCTAAGATGTCATCTAGGGAGAGGTTTTTTGGCTTTAAAAAGGGTTTACAGCTTTGTTGTAAAAAATGAACATTACTAAAGTTTTCAAATGGCTTGGCTATCCAGCTCTGTGCAATTGCTTAAGGTGCTTAAGGCAGCCCTGTAGAGGACACATGCTCCAATATGAAGGTATTACATTCCACATACAACTCGATCTCACACTATAAGGCTCTCCAACTCTCCACATAGCAAATCGTGCTTCCTTTTCATAATAAATTTATTTTTAAAACTATCAATAGCTATTAAATATTCCAGCCACTCTCCTGATATTGAGAGCATTCTATGCACAAATACCTAAAGAAAAGAAATCACCTGTAGTCTTTCAATCAAGAATTCCTCTATCTTCATAGACTTTCTGCCTGCAGTTTTTAGCCAAGGAGGAATAGAGAGACCCCAAGCAGCCCTGGACTTGCCAAACAGAGTGACTTAGCTTTCTCTATTCTCCCCTCCCCACCCCCTGACTCATCAATATGTAACTTTGATGATTGTTAAGAGACCACAGACTCTCTCCCCTTCATTTTCCCTATGTCTGAGATGCTGCCACTGCTGGGTTGGTCCTGGATGCCACCCCACTTGCCTTTAGCTTTGCCATTTGGAAAGACAACTCTTTAAGTGAGGCAGAGTCATTTTTTTTTTCTTTGCCAAGGGCTGCCCACCAATATTGACAGCTCAGTTTGGGTGACAACACTATCACTTCCTGGGGCAAGGTCAACAGGATCAGTTTGGGACATCATTCAAAGGGATGTAAGTGCTGTGACACAGTGCTGCCTGCTCATCTTCTCTTAGTTCAACAGGACTCCTGTGAAAATCATAAAGGGTCTTGATTTAAATGAGATAGAAGAGGATAGACAGGTGGTGGGAAGAAAAAGGAAAGGAGAGAGGCAGAGAGACGACAGTAAGATAAGGTGTGTAGAAAAAGCAAGCATAAAGATGGACGTTCTTTGAAAGGGAAGGAGAAGATGTACAAATATGGACATGCTTTTTGGGGGCTTCCCAGCAACTGTTCCTTATGTCACTTGATCCCGACTGTCCTGGAAACCTCCTCACTCAGGTTTCTCTTTCCCAGTCGTGGTCCTTCTACTCACTGAACACAGATCACACTGTTTCACGAAACAACCATTCCTGCCACATAAACTAAGGGGGAAAGAGGCAAGGGGTGTGTTGGCCTACAGAGTGACTGAAGGACGTGGCCAGAGAGCCCTTCCCAGTGAAAAGGTGCCAGTGTATGCTCCCCCATCGGGGCTTGGTTTGTTTATAGCCTAGGCACAGATGGGCTACTCCAAACTCTTGGGGAAAATACTGGCCCAATCCCTTGAAAAGCTTCTAAGAGTGTGACCTGATGATAATATTCTGAGAAGGCCACCAGCATTTCTGAGAATTTTGGTTTCTCCTCCAGCTCTAGGGTCCTGCTGGCTCAGAAAAAGGCTGGGCCACTCTCCAATGTCTCCATCATCTTTCCTTCGAATTTCTCATTATCAGTCACAAAGGGAGCAGTACAGATGTGGGTTCAAACCCCAGGCTCACCAGCTCTCTGGCCTTAAACACTTTAAGCCTCATATATAAAAATACAGTAGTAACACCTGCTTGATAAACTCATTTGGTTTTTAACAATGGAAGAGATGATATGTGTACAGACCTACACATGATTAATACCCTGTGCTAATTCTCTCCCGATTTATTCCTGCAAGTTGGAGATAAAGTCCTTCGAGACAGCAGGGGCCTTATGACTGAGGACAAAGATAACACTGGACACTTTATCTAAGAGAGCTAGGGGCTAAAAGGAACAGACCAGACGACAAGGTGGGAGTGCTCTACTTTGGGTCCTCACCACAGTCATCAGCCAGGAAATGATGCCCTCGTTGGAGGTTGAAAATCTGAGACCAAGGACACTGGTTCCATCCTAGGATGAAAAAATTCCTCACAACAAGCCTCATGCATCAAAGAAGTCAGAGAGAAGAGAGGGGAATCTGCTGTGTCTGCTCCTTTCAACATCCCCACGCTGCCTCGTACAGGGTTGGGCCAAGAAGACAAGGCATCTTCCCAAACCAGCTGAGGCAGAGTAACTGGCCAATTCCTTTCTAGGCTTAGGAAAGCAGGAACAGTGTGTTCTCTGTGTCACCAAACTATAAATTTTAGCAGTCAGTATCTCATATAAATGGGTTAAGTAGTGCTTCAAAAGGAAACATATTTTTCTAGTAAAGAACATAGATTACACTCAGTAATAACACATCCTGGGCATACCTGAGAGGCCGTGGTCTTCAGCTTCTGAATTCCATTTACCAAGTGCTCTTTCTTCTGAGATACCTCATTTTGTTTCTTCTTTAACAAGTTCTTAAACAGTGATATTTGCTCTAGAAAACTCTTTGGGGTGGTATAGTTGTGTCTTCTCTCATTCTCGTAATACCTGGCACTCATTTCGTTGACACTGGTGTGAACATGTGCCATGAAAAGGCTAATAGAATCTTTGTGCAGTGGCTGAAAACATAAACATTGCAATCCACATGAAATCCTCTCAAGGTAAAAATACAATTAAAAAAATAGAAGAAAAATCAACAAAACTGTACAATATATTTTTTTCTAAAAGCCAGAACAAGTTACAGTGGAGCCTAGGAAAACTTACTTAATCTTTAAGAGATATCCTCAGGATGACAGAAATTACAATAAAGCATTCAGCTTTACTAACCCCCTTCTAGCCAAGCAAGACAAAGGATTTTTATGTGCTCTATATACCAAAGCCAAAAGCCAACGTATAATACAAGCACTGCTCTTCACAACTTGATTTTTATCTACCAAGTGTGCAAAAGAGAAAGTAGAGAAATGGAGTCACCATATCCTGATAAATCTTTTTCGGTTTTGCTTTCAAACTAAACTTAGACAAAGAGAAGCAACAACTCTGCAAAGTCACTGAAAAAAAGTTGAGACTTAGAAACTCACAGTTCTATGAAAACCCATGTAAAAACAAACTGGATAGGTAGGGTATAAAAGTCTCTGCTTCTGGAAGAAAAATATCAAGATCATCTCTATTCTCATTTGGGAAAAAACCCCACAAAAACAAACAACTCTCCTTTCAAGACCTGCTGGAGAACCACTCCCCCTCCCACCTCCCACACCATACGTTCTTTCCATTTTGTCCTCTATGACTTCTGAAGTAGTTAACTTTTTAATTTGTGGAGTCACATCTCCCTCATTTTAATGATTATTTATTGCATTCTGTACAAGATGAACCAGGTTCAATTAATCAAGCGAAGCCTAAAAATCAATTAATATGAATTAAATGAGCTACACCAACTCTTAGGAAAGTCACACATAATTTACCAAAGTGTTGTCAATAATGCTCAGACATCTTTAGGAAAATTGTGCACAAGTGGCTGGTGATGCAGTTAAACGTTTCAAACCTGCATCATTAATATTACAACCAGAGGTACGAGGAGAGACAGGCCAATTCTTGTTGGTGAAAAACAACTGCTCCTGTGCTATGTCTTTAAACACCTAGCTTTCCAACACATTACAAATTCCCAGGTGAGTTTAAAATATAGACATATTGGATTGTGCTGCACGTTAAAGATCCATCTCACTAGTAACTGAAATAACGTGTTTTTAAAGCAAAAGGTAAATATGAAGTGATACAAGTTCTGAATATTCTTTGTTTCTAGTAGACCCAAGACACATGTATATTACTGAATAGTGGGCTCAGAAAAATAAAATTTATAAGGAAGTTGATATACACTTCATATAAATCAGAGTCTCTCAGGGACTTTATTTTTAAAAGAGCCTGACTTCAATACAAACGTGCAGAGATTCACTCCTGTCCTGTCTTGTATTAATGGGAACTAAAAGTGCACACATACCTTTCTATGACATAGATAAATACTTCTCCTTGGCCAAGTGCAACTTCCCTGGGGTGGGGGAAAACCAAAAAAAAAAAAACCCCTGGCCTCTGCCCAACCATGATCCTGATGGGAGGCTCCTTGGAGCTGCTGAAAGCTCTCTTTAACAACAGTTTCATTTGTAAATCGGCGATGGAAGAAGTGGTTTCCGGTAAAGCTGGAAGTGGCCCGAGACAACTTGTCTCAATGGGGCAAAATAACTATTGTTATCGGGCTTAACAAAATGGCACAGCATGGGAGACTCCCGGAGCCAGGGAGCAGCTGGTTGTAATTCACACTGTTTTTCAGAAAACTCTAATCGTTCCAGAACAGACCTCTTTGATGACTGGTCTTCCCTGCATTCTCAATTTGTCACTTTCTCTTATGATAAGGTCAGTAGTGACAGCACTTCCTGACATTAACAGCTGTGGCTTTTAAAAGGGTCATTGTAGAACTACTAATTGCAGTAATTTCATTAGCATAAATTATTTATTCTGCCATTCATTTATCTCCAGTTTTCTTTGGGGGGGGTAGTGGGGAGGAGATGCTGCTGGTGCAGTGACGACAACACAGTGCTGTATTTCTCTCTCTGAGAGACGTGAGGGAAGAACGTCATTCCTGCTAGATTTGGCCCCTTAATGAAAACCAGTTGATAACCATTTTGTACTCATTTAGCAGCCAATCGCAGTGAAGGAAAAAATAAAAATAAGCAGAGTGCCAGTATCAAATGGTTATAGACCCGAGGTTTCCCCACTAAGATGCTTTGGAAAGCAATGCTATCTCCAACACATAATCAAATGCAAAGATGAAACTGCTTTTCCTCACATTAAGGAAAAGTGTTTAATGTCGACTCTCTCAGTTGGCTCGCTGTAAACACAAAAACATAAACAAGTCTCTGCTATTTGGTGTTGACAGTTCTCGGCAGTGGCAGTCTCTGCCACACCAAATGCTCTAAAAGCCAACTGCCGAGTACGTCCCCCTTGTTGAAAATGCCAGAGAGCAGAGTTGAATGTAAACCAACACCTGGAGGCCAGCACTAAGTTAAATATCTTGTTTTTAGGATTTCATGCCTGCCCAAGGCCAGGAGACTATACCAGTCTATAATATTAAATATGGACTTTCAAGAGTATTGTACTCAAGGGAGGGAAGAAGGAAAGGCAAAAGAGAAACATACAGATGAAAGAATCTCTTTTCTCTTTTTCTTGGAAGTTTAACTTGGGCAATTTTGTCACATATAATATCACACACCTATAGTAAGTCTTGAAAGTTTTTCTCAGAAATTATTTCTGTGTTAATTTTTAAATATGCCAAGCCGCTGAGCTATACAATCTATTATTTGTATTTTTTTTGGGGGGGGACTGGTAAAAGAAAATATATTAATTAGATATTTGTGGTTGTATGGTGGTTTATTAAATAGAGAAAACTTACTAATGCATAAAATAAGCAGTATTGCATGATAGCACCTGTCCTAAGCGCCTCATGGTGCTGATTCACTCTGAGAAGAAGATTCTGCAGGCAGCTAAGGACACAGGGTTTGAACCCTAGGACTGGGTCTTATTTCCAGTTCTGAAAAACTGGGTAAGTTACTAAAGTCCCTTGTACTTCCTCCTGCCCACAAAATCACTCCTTTTTATTCTGTTTTTTTTTCCTGATTTTACTTCTTTCAAAATAGTCAAACATTTGTGCAATAGTTAAGAGAAAGACTTAAGAATATGGGCTCTGGTGTCAAACTACCGATGGGCCCCGGACCAGTGGTGTTATCTCGCACACAGGCCTCCATGGGAGTGTGTGTGGGGGGTGATGGTGGGGAAACTAGTGGTCTCTCTTCATGAGGTTGGTGATTAGAGGTGGTAAACAATGCAAATCCATAGCAGGTACTGGTTGAGCATCCCTAATCCGAAAATCCAAAATCTAAGCTGTTACAAAATCTGAAACTTTTTGAGTGCCAACGCTGCAAGTGGAAAATTCCACACCTGATCTCCTAAGATGGGTTGCAGTTGAAATGTGGTCAGAACTATGCTGCATTCACAAAATTATTAAAAATATTTTATAAAATTACCTTCAGGCCATATGTATATCGTGTATATGAAACATAAATGAATTTTCTGTTTAGACTTGGGTCACCTCCCCAAGATATCTCATTATGTAAATGTAAATATTTCAAAATCCAAAAGAATCTGAAATCTGAAACACCTCTGGTCCCAAGCATTTTGGATAAGGGATACCCAACCTGTATTAGTTCTGCTATGGTGGTAGTACTAGCACCAACAACAGTAGTCTCAGTAAGATTACTACTACTACACTGTACAGCAACAAGTGTTAAAAATGCAGCACCAAACAGAGTTTTCTAAATTGTGTGCTGGTTTGTTACTTTGTCTGGGGAATGCATTTTGTTGTTAGGTTGCTTATGCTTTTCATTTCTTGTCTTTAATTCTGGAGCTTGACTACTAGTCAAAGGCAAGACCAAGTCCAGCATAAGCCAACAAATCTTCCAGATGAGTGTGCGGTCACTGAAAAAAGTAGCTTCAATGGTTCTCTGACAGAACATTAAAAGAAAGAAGCAACTGAGGAGCGAGGGGCGAAAGGAGGCAGAATGAAACCCAGCGACCCCTTTTATAGCGAGAAGACAAGGTGGGACATGGCATAGCTGGTTTTGGTGAGGCCAGCACCTGGAGAAAAGCCACAAAACTACAAACCTGAGAGTAGTGATGGTTTCATTTGAGTCCATTATACTTTTGGCTTAACAGCATGTCCAGATTCCTGGGCAGGTGTAATAACTAGACCTTACTTATGAGGTCAAGGGCTGAAGAATGGGGAAGGATGTAACAACTACTAGAGTCCTTTCTCAGCCCTTTGAAGATACATTTAAGCCAGTATGTGATTTAGGCAGGTCCAAGATAAATTTGGTTGCATTTGTTTTTGTCTTGATATTTTAAAATGGCTTCAGTATTCCTTAGAAAGAGGAGATTTCCCCCAAATTCACAGAATTTCTATTGCACGAAGTTACGTTGCTACTTTTTATTCATACTGAATAATCCTAATTTATATTTCAAAGAAAGAACGGTGCTTACAATCATTCATATAATAGAAACTCTGCTAACATAGCTATTACTGACAAAATGTTGTTTAATACCCTTCGTGTTTGGTACAACATTTTGAAAATGAACCTGTAGACCACTGGAGAAACAAGTCTTCAATGACAGCAGTAAAACAACTTTCTTATTTGAGTGGACATTTCTCACAATCCATTTTGGAAAATGGTAGTAAAATACATCATTCATAGGCTATCAAGCTCCACGACAAGTTCTGGATTAAAGAGGTGGTAGTGTGAAGAATAAACACATTTCACTGAAAAAGCTAATGGTATTGAGCTTGTGTAATTACTTTTAAGTGGCATCATCAGAAGGACAGAAGATTTTAACTCGCCAGTTGGCCAACATGCCTGAAAAAGATGGCCGCTTTCCCTTTGCTCAGATCTTTATTCTATACCGTCCAACACAAATCTCAGCCCTTCATCAGACAGCTCACTATTTCATTTTCATTCAATGATTTCTCCTTTTGTCTGGTCCTGCTTCCAAATATGTATATGATTCATTTTTCCTTGAAAAGCAAAAACACTGCTTATCTTTTATCATTCCAGTTTCTCTTGCTTGTTGCCTTGAATGTTCCTAACTGGAACCCATGAACAAACCAGTAAGGTCTTCACCCAACTCTCTCTCCAATGTGCTTCCCATAGCATTTCCAACCCTATTCCCAGAGATTCCCAGAGGACTTCTCCTTCTCTTACTCCTTACGCTGCCTCCTCTCATGTCTGTTTCCAAATCCCCTGTGAGAAGTAGTGTGTGTTGACACAAAGTCTTCAGATAAACACCAGGTGATACTGAAGTGTCAAACTGTTTTGGTCATTTTTTGTCAGCTGTCATTTAGCTCAATATCAGGTAACAGAAAAATAGCATAAACATTTATTTAGATGTAGTCAACCCATACCCCTGGGTGCTGAGTGTGTACTGATGGAAAATTATATGTCAACACACACAAAACTGCTTGCCTTTAATGAACCCTTTCTCTGTGGCCAAAGGGGGTCACCTTGTATAAATACCTTACACTCAGCAAATGAGGTCAATAATTAAGAAGTGCCTAAATTATGCCGATAACTTTCAGTCTGAATAGTGGAAATTAAAACTAAGAAAGTGATCAAATTAGTGCTCATTCAAAAAATTTAAAAGCTGCTTTTGACCTCTACAGAAAAGAGACCACACGTTTCTGGAAGAACATGGACACATTGCACTCTGAATTATAATTATTGCTCCTGAGCAACAAATTAGGAAGGTGGGAAAGTTAAATAAGCACCTTGCACTGAAATGAAATCATCTGGCTAATTTGTTTCGAGGCATAATTCAGCTGAATAGAAATGGTAAAGTGTTTTTAAAATTCCTATTTGGCGCTCGGCATCCTATAGGAGGCGTCATGATACCATCTGATACAGCTTAGCACCTGCCAGAAGCCTTCTGGACTTAAAACGATGCAAGTCCTGCCTCAACCAGCAGATGTCAATGGTCACTGGCATATCAAAACTCCTTCAGTGTCACTGTTTTCAAAGCAGCACCTACCTCTACAAGAGGAAGCCTGTATGTAGAGCAGCAAAGGGAAGGAACTTAAAAAAGTACTGTGCCAAATACTAACTTAAACCATGCTACTAGCTCTTATAATATTTCCTACCATTTGAGAAAGTAACATTCAGAAACAAGGCGTTTTCTTTAAAGTCCTTTCCTCTTCCTTACCAAACCAGTAACTATCAGAAGACAGAAAAATGCCCTACAGAATTCCAGTAACGCAATGAAATTTGTGTTAATATGTATGACCATTATTTGTCACATTGGATGGTTTTCTGGATTTTAAAGTATAAAATATTTCTGGCAGACTTTAGAAGAGATAATTTCTCATTTTTATTTATTTGTGCAACTGTTTTCAGTATGTGTGGAGAAGAGAGAGGAAGTAGTGGAATATTCTAAAGCCTCTACCCTACACATATCTTCCCAGTTAGATGCTGCTGGACAATTCTTCCCTAGCAATCCAGTACCAAATAATTGCACTAACAGACATTTTAGGAAAAGACTAAAAGAAAAGAGATTTCCCTCTACAAAATTCTGTAGGCATAGTGAATACTTGACTGCGTGCTTACTTATATAGCTATTTTTTATTAAGTAGAAGCAAACGAAATATAATATTATGAACATAAAGCTAGCTGCATACAAAATATTAATTAAATATGCAAATATGCCCAGATTTCTAATCATCCAGCCACCAAAAGATATAATATTCAATAAAATGTAAAAGGATTACTTTGGAAAGGTGGCACTTACGCCTTTTGGAGTGAAGGAGGCTATGGTGGGTTGTTCCTGCTCGTGATAAACTTTCAACTAGGAGCAGACGTCATTCCTCATCTATCCCCGATTCTGTTTTTGGCTCTGAGAATCACTTTCCATGTTTGACCTATCTATGCACCTGTCACCTTATCATCCAGTGCAATGAGAAGACAAAGTACTCTGGGAAATGTTCACAATCACCACCTTTCCAAACTATGTAATCGGAAAGGCAGTAGATACAAATACAACTTCCTATCTAGGAAATCAAAATGATAACTTCATTTTTAAGTTCTTTACCCTTTGAATCTCAATGCTTGATGGGTTTTTTCATTTCATGCAACCGTTTTAAAATGTAATAGGAGGTACAAAATTTCATCATGAGGAAACGACAAACATACCTCATAAAACATAAACCCATAAAACAAATAAGCAGATATATTATTTGACTTAGTGGTTGTGGGATACATGGAGGCTGACTTTTCACTTGTCAATATTGTAATGAGAATAATAACAATTAGTTACTTTACTTTGTTAAGAAGCAAGTATTGCATGGCTATGGGTGGCTACCATTTTTGTTTGGCTTTTTAGTTGTGGACTTAAAAGTTTTATATTCAGTATTTGTTCCAAGGAAGTAATGTTCCATCATGTTTCAAGGAAGTAATGTTTCTGGCCTTCTGGTGAGTCAGTGCATGAGTTAGAAAATGCTCAAGTGTTTTCTGTGTGCGTGTGCATGCACGTGTGTACATCCTTCTCAACCTGGTAGGAAAAAAGGTAAGCCATCATAATCTGTGGAATGTAAATTAACACATGATTTGATTATCTTAAATAAGGATAACTTTCCAATCAGAGGTGTATTTTGGAAAGTACTTATCTATTGAGGAGTATGTGTGTGTGTGTGTGTGACTCAGGCTGACACGGCATACCTCAATTCCCTTGGTTTCCTCAATGAACCTCCTGCTGACTGAGACCAGAGCCTCCTGTGGCCATGCATGAAACCAGTCAATAGCCGTGCAGTTAACTATGGCTGGGAACTTCCGAGCTCTGACTCTCAGCGTGTGACCAACTGGAGAGAAACACAAAATGATCTGTGGAGACATGGGGCAGGGCAGAAACAGGAGGGTGATGAGTGAGCACAGAATTACATTGCAATCTGAGACAATGCAAGAAAGGACAACCATGACATTAAACGACTCTAAAGCACTACAGAGTGGACAGCAACATTAACCTCCTTGCTAATCAAAGTATAAACCTGTCCAAAGCGGCTGCTCCACCGGACACACAGAAACACTGCTGTGCGCTTCCCTTAAAGTGTGTTCCTCTTCTCTTAAACATTTGTCATGATTATCATTAATAGTGGGAAATTTTGCTCATTTCAATTGCACAAATGACATTGTAACAATAAAAAATTAAAAGTAAAAGAAATCATCAGGATACAATAATACATCCATCCTTCTGCTTCCTTTCATTCTGTAATTCATCAGGCTCTATAAAACTGTGTAATAATATACTTTAAAATGTTTTATCATATTGAATGCTTACGATTTATGTCTCCATTTAAAATAAAATATCTGCTTGAATTCCCACTTCAGATTTGTAAAGGAATAAAAAATTAGGTTTAAACATTCTCCTGCTGAGAAAATTTCAAGTTTCTGCTGTAAATCTGAAGTTTTTTGTAGCTATTTAATGATTTAAAAGTTAATTTAAACCTGAATATACTTCCATACTTTCTTTAGGGACACAAGGAATCCTGTCAGGAGTCCCTGAGTTTGGCTATGACAGTGCGTCACAGAAACTCAGAGAGAGAAGTACCTGAAGTCATATGGGCTGGATCTGTCCCCATTTCTGTCCCTTCCTGAGGGTACTTGCTGTGCTTCCCTGAGCATCAGAGGACGTACCGGCGTAAAGTGCTAAAACAAAGGAGGTGTTCAGGGAGCCTCCTTTCTTCCTGTGCTTTCCTTCCCAAATCCCTGTGGACTTGAGGACACTGGGGGAGAAATGTCAGCTGGGGTAAGATCTGAGAGGGAGAGGCTTGGTTTCTTCTTCTCTAGAAACAGTTCAGACTCGAGGATATAAGACAAAGTTTTGCAGTTTTCTCTCTGTCCCTAATACTTTGAGATCAGACAATGAATGAAATCACTTTTCAAAGGATATGATTTTTTTTTTACCTATAGTATTTTTTAAACCCATATCATAAAAAATTCTAGCATACATGAACCCATATAATATCTCATTTAACGGGCATTTTACTATGTTTATTTTATATACCATGGGTGTTCAACAACTCAAGCTGTATAAATACTAAGATCTAAAATTTTTCCTTTTATTGTGACAAAAACACATGAGAGATCTACCCTCTCAATTAAGTGTAAGTACAGTATTGTTAACAACAAGTACAATTTTGTACGGCAGATCTCTAGAACTTTTCCGTCTTGCAGGACTGAAACTCTTCACCCATTAAACAGCAATTCTCTATTTCCTCCTCCTTCCAGCCTCTGGCAGTCACCATCCTACTTTCTGTTGCTATGAGTCTACTCTAGATACCTTCAGAGAAGTGGAGTCATGGAGAAATTGTCCTTCTCTGACTGGCTTATTTCACTTAGCATGATGTCCCTCAATGTTTATTCTTGCTGTGGCATATGCCAGGACTTCCTTCTTTTTATGGTTGAGTAATACTCTATTCCGTATATATACTACAATTGCTTTACACATTCGTTTGCTGATGAACATTTACGTTGCTTCCACGTCTTGGCTGTTGCAAATGATGCTGCAATGAACACGAGAATGCAGATATCTCCTCAAGATCCTGACTTCACTTCCTTTGGATATACACCCAGAAGTAGGATTGCTGGATCTTAGGGTAATTCTGTTTTTAATGTGTTGAGAAAGCACCGCACTGTGTTCCATAGCAGCTGCAGCATTTTACATTCCCACCACCAGTGCACAGGTGTTCCAGTCTCTCCACATCCTCACCAACACTTGCTATTTTCCTTTCTTTTCATGGTGACTATCCTACCAGACATGAGGTAAGACCTCGCTGTGGTTTTGATTTGTATTTCCCTGATTACTGATGTTGAGTATTTTTTCATGTACCTGTTGGCCATTTGCGTGTCTTCTTTAGAGAAACGTCCAAGCAAGTCTTTTGCCCATTTTAAAATCAGGTTATTTTTTTGCTCTTGAATTACAGAAGTTCCTTATAGTTTTAAAATATCAATCCCGTATCAAATATATGTTTGCAAATATTTTCTCCCACTTCATAGGGTTGCCTTTTAACTCTGTTGATTGTTTCCTTTGCAGTACAGAAACTTTTTAGTTTGACGTAGTACCATGGGTTTATTTTTGCTTTTGTTTCCTGTGCTTTTGGTGTCATATCAAAGAAATCATTGCCCAGATGAATGTTAAGAAGATTTCCCCCTGTGTTTTCTTCCAGGAGTGTTAGAGTTTTAGGTCTTACATTTAAGTCTTTAATCATTTTGAGTTGATTCTTCCATAGGTTGTAAGATAAGGTCCAATTTCACTTTTTTGCATGGGTAAAATGTTTTTTAATGATGCATGAGCTGACTGATCATTTTTTTCATTATATTTAAGATTCCAGTTACAAACTAAATAATTGGTCTAATATTGCATGTGTTAACAAGCCTCAGTTACAATGCATAATTTTCACTTATATCTCAGTTCTTAGATTTCTCTTACCAGCCTTCTTTTTTACCCATACTTGAATATTTCTCCTTTCTTTCTAAGAATTCGGTTTTCCACACCCAACTTATCTCTCATTTGTGCCAATTTTAGAAACTTCATTTACACATAATTGTAGCAAAGGCAGAGGGGTAAAAAGAATCCTTTATTTGAGATCCCAAATATTTCTATCACTTCTACACTTAATTTATTTCTACACTTGTAATTGGCATAATATCAGGTCTTAAGAACGTGTTAGAAAATAATGTAGCTGAACCATGTGTGCTTAGCCTCAGGAAAAAATGATTTCCCTGAGTTACTTTAATGGTATGCCTTCATTATTTATTAAAAAATGATAAAGAATGGTCATTTAAATAACTATTTTTCCTTTCTATAATTTTACAATTGAAGATATTTTCTCCAATGTTACTTATTACTTCTTAAATAAGGATCCTTCCAATGTTATTTAAAAGTTTGCATGGAGGGGGCAGCAGGAAGACCAGTGGTTCTCAAAGGACTGTCTGGGAGGTGGTTAGAAATACAATCCCTGGACCCACTCCAGACATAAGAAATCAGAAACTCTGGGGACAGGACTCAGCAATCTGTGCTTACAACAAGCCCTCCTAGGGGATTCTGACACCCACAGCGATAGCCTAACAGTTTTAAATTTCCTATGGGTAAATGAAACATTTACTTTTTCAATGTTTTTCCAGTTGGTGAAATACAGAAGCTAGGTCTCTACAGAGTGAAATGGCAAATTTACAGAATTTTAAATAAATTAAATAATCATAAATAATCTAAATTCCATTATCTAAACTAGACTTTAAGAACTAAATTTTAGGAATATACTTGATCATTAGTAGTTCCTAAGAAGGGAAAGGGTCATATCACACTAGCCTTGAGGAGCACAATTATTGACCCAATTCACTGCTCAGTAATTTCTACTTTTGCTAGAATCAAGCACATGGTAGTAGTCTCATGTGAGATTTTTCCAGAAACCCACGCTAATGTCTAGAAACCCTTGGTTATTCTGTTCTTTTCTAAAATAATTTGCACAGCTTTACAAATAACCTGAAGTAAACCCTAGTTGTCACAAGGAACATTATTGTTGGGGTGGGGGGTGGAAATCATCCTGAATAATTTTCCTATTATATTGTCCTTCATTTCATGAGAGATTAGCATAGCAAAGGATTTATAAAAAAGTATAAAATAAACAAATGAAAAGAGTGTTATGTTGTCTATAACTTCCTGCTAGTATGATATACATGTGAATACTCATTTTATTTTACACCTTGGGTCCTGCCGCTTAGTATCTGAGTACACCAACAGGGGCTACTGCCCAGGCTGGTTAACCAGCATTCTGCAGACGCTAATGGAAGCCCACACTGCAGAGCAAGCTACCAGAAGCTCTCGGCTACCTTCTTCTCTCAGCAACATAAATGGTTGATTGGGCAGCATCATGGATGACAGACGTGATTTTTCATTGATGAAATGAGTAGTGTTCAAGATATCTGAGGCAAAACAGAAAAAATGTATGTATTTTGTCCACTGCTATGTGGACAAAATTTAAAACTCTAGATATCCTAGTAATTACATCCTTGGCAGTGGCTCTTCAGACTTTGGGTCTTGACCAGTCCTGTGGTAAAACGGCTTTATGGAAAGAGTCTGTCTTTTGATGTGATACCAATGAGAAGGTCAGCTGACTCCTACCATGGAAATATTGCCACATCTGCCCCAAAGGAACCTTCCAAGTAAGAGCTAGTCAGGTCGCCAAAAGGGCAGAGCTGGGACTGCAGCAAGCTTTCAGAGCAGGTTGTAAGGTTTATATGTACATGCCTCCTTGTTAGTCAATAAACTCTGTGTAGCAGGCCTTAGTCTGAGACTTCCTTTCTGGGACAAATACCTTGAGTTGGGGGATTTGGGGGAAAGAGCCAGGTGATGAACAGGTGTCATCTACCTTGAAGTACCTAAATTCACTAAACTATACCCTCCACCCCCCAAAGTTCCTGACAATTGCAAATGATCAAATTGGCTTAAGTTAGTTTCAAACAATGGGGATGGAAAGGAAAGTCAGTGAATAAAATAAAGTTAAAAATGGCTCCGGCAGCTGTGCTCTTTTCTAAAAGCAAATTCTCGCAAGTAAAAAGCAAACCCTGAAATCACCATCTATGTACTTCCTGCAGCTCTAACATTTGGGTGTCAGGAACTTGCTTTTGGAATCCATACCATAGAATTTTCTATTCTTTTTTTTCTTTTCCCCACACAGGTGTTATGACTCATTGGCAAGAACCCCCTTTTCACTGTGTTCCATAATATTTCAATTTCTTCTAGAAAAGATCCCATCGTAAGTACACATCTATTTGGATATCACTAACAGGACTCAGTCCGTTTCATCTTGTAATGAAAATGTGATTTGCTACAGTCACTTTCAATTTTTTTCCAGTTGATAAAATTTGTTTTTAGATAGTAGTAACCCTGCCATATACTTACTAGAAGCTTCTATCCATAACTTATGTTTGCATTTATCCTCAAATGCCTCAGTATTTTTAAAGAATAATAAGGTCTGAATCCTACTGAGAGAACCCTCATAGGAATAGAAGTTTAGTGCAGAAAATATTCCCAGTTTGACTCTTTTAGTCTCACTTTGTCATCATCCTCATATATTCCTGTATTCCTCCCATCCAATAACCTTTAATTTCAGTTCTCTTGAAACATCCAACAGCATCTTCAACATACACACGTTCAATACATTTTTATCCCTTATTTCCTTCTTAGATAGCACACAATGAAATAAATCAATCCCATGACCTTCGACTTGTAAATACTGGACATTACAGATTTTTGCTAGAGGTAACATTTGACGTCAGGGAGTTTTAATTTCTTTCTTTCCTTTTTTAAACAACAAAGCTCTTCTAGTCACAAAGAAAATTGTACGTGGAACCCCAAGAGATAACAAAGAGTAAAGCTGTTCCGAGGGGGAAAGCCAGTGGGGAAAGCCCTCACCTCAGCTGCACTGCTTGTCCCAGGGCCTACGGTGCTCACATACTGCTTCCAAGCCAGTCTTCAGCCCCATAACTACATATAACATTTTTTTTCCCCCTGAAGAAAACCAGATGCCTATTTTTCTACTGGATAGGTCCATATTTGAACCATGTCATGCTAAGTTTCTGGCTCTCTATCAGTGCTGCTCTGCTAGCAGAGCAGATGGCATTTCTGCCGACCCTACGTGGTAACTCTATGCACGTGGGCCATTGCAAGAACAAGCCTCATACTCTGCTGGCAAATCCCCGAGCTGAATGCTAACAAAATGAGATAGACACGGACATTTTTTTCAAACTGCAAAGTTTAAATTTCAACATAAAGTGATGTCCTTTATTCTGGGATTAAGCCTTTGATTTCTGGTGTCAAATTTTTTTTTTTTTTAACAATACCATATAATGGAGAAGATTTCTACTCACTTTTTGGGACTCTTCCTAATTATTATTTCCTCATGCAATCTTTATTGTCCTCTCTTCTGCTATCTTATATAACCTATATCTCGCATGTACATAGTTGTAATTTTACTTTGTGTGTGTAATTATTGGATTGATGTTCGTCTTCAGAACAATGAGGAGGCTCTAGGTGGGCAGGGGCTGGGTTGGCCCTTGCTCCCTGTCATATCCCAGGACCCAGAACATCACGGGCACTCAATAAATACTTGTTCAATGGTGAATGGCTAAACGAATGAGTAAATAGATGGCAGTTTGAAAAAATTCTGGGCAAAAGAAAATATTGATATTTGTGTCCAAATTTTTTTTTGAGGTTTTGTTGTTTTATTTCATCTCAAAGGTGGTGAACCTCAGATACAGAGTACAAGCTTGCACCCTTGTCTCCTTCCAAAGTTCTTTTCATTCTACTTATGTCAAATAATACCAGAAAATGGGAGGGCAGAGGCTGGAGCACTGTTATTCAGAGGTATGGTCCTAAAAAGCAAAACACAGCTTGCAGCAAAGACAGTCACAGAGCCCTGGAAACAGTGCTGGCAAGCGAGCCATTAGAATGCGTCTGCTCCCCATCAGTGCAGGTGTCAGCATGAGGGGCATGAGGGATAAAGACTGCCCCTGTCCCTGATGAAGCCATCCTAGATGGCCATCCACGTAAGGAGAAGAAGTCGAATGCTCTGCTCCTCAACCAGAGGTAGATTTGGAGAGACTTGACTTTATAATCTTGCAAAGGTAAGGTTCTGTGACAGGACCTTTACCTTTGCTGGACAGGTGAGTGAGTGAGCTTTTTATACAAAATAAAAACTGGACAGGTGAGTGAGTGAGGTTTTTATACAACATGAAAAATGTACCATGAAAATTACTTGTGTTACTACTAAGTCTTTTGGCTTATGCTATGTGTGACTACATCGATCTGCTGCTTGGATACGAGTGTTGCTTGGCACTTCTGTTGAGACTCTCAGGTTCCCTAGACATGATATAGTGTGAGCCAAGAGCAAATCACCCACCCTGTCTGTCACCAAACTCCAGATACAAATTGCTTTCTCTTCCATCCAAGAAGGAAAAAGAAGAGGAAGGAAGTCTAAATGGGACCTAAGGAAAAAATACTATGAAACCAAGGAAGATTTTAAAAAACATCCTACATATTGAAAGGAAGATAATTCCTCTGAAGTTAATTTACTGTAGGAACCTGAAGCAAAGAAGAAAAACTTTCATGGCACTCTCAAGTGGCTGGAAGGAAAGAAAATAATAGAAATTCTTAGTAAGAGAATAGGCCAAGATGAAGGAAAACAATAAAAGAAGGGGGTTTAAATGAGAACAGATATGATAAACTACAACACCTCTTCCTAACAATAATATTTAAAAATTAAAGATATCCCAAGCCAACATTTCATCCAATATTTAATGAGGAAAGCTAATGGCATCCAATTAAAAATAAAAAATAAGATAAAGATGGCCACTGTATTCACTTAAAAGTTTTGAATGTTGTTCAGAAAGTATGGCTATCATAACATAAAATACAGAAAACTGGTGATTATTAGAAAGGAGGAATAAGAATTCAAATTGATCTACTATCTACTCAGCAAACTCTAAAAAACAAAACTTAAAAGCTACTGGAATTAATGAGTGTTCAATGAATTGGTTGGTAAAACAAACACATAAATAAATGTCCATCCATGCCTCCTTCCCTCCATCCAATAGCTTTCTTACACGTCCATAATGATCAGTTAGAAATTTGGTAGGAGTAAAAACTACTAGAAAATATTGAGAAAAGAACTTAATGAGAAATGTGTAAAATAAATACGAAGATAATTAGTTGCTCTATCAAAGGTCATTTAAAGACATTTTGACTAAAGGAAGAGATGTACTACATTCCTGGAGGCGGTCAATTACGATAAAGATGCTAATCTTTCCCACATTCATTAACAAATTTTAGGCAATTCTAATAATTCCCAACAGGATTAGCAGAATTTAGCAAAGTGATTTTAAAGTTCATATGGAATAAAAATAAGGAAGAACATCAAAGGATATTTGGAAAAAGAGAATATTGAGAAAGAATTCACATTATCAGGAAATAAACCTTAAGTTATAATAAATAAAACGGTGTAGGTATATGAATAGAAATGTTCAATATTATAAATACATCCATTATTTCCAAATTAGTCTATACATTTTCATTAGATGTTTTTAAAAATGTCAAATTGATTTCATAGTTAATCCGGAAAATTAAAGATGCAAATAGTTAAGTAAATGTAGAAAAGGAAAGGGATCTTGCTCTACTGGATTCCAGAACATACTAGAAAGCTACAATAAACTAAGCAGTGTGGCATTTATGCAGGCATAAATGAACAGCTTAATGGGACACAATAGAGAGCCCCAAAATAGAACCCCACATATTTAGGCATTTCATATATGAGTTAGGTAGCATTTCAAATCAGGGGTGAAAAAGAGATTATATAATCAATGGTGTTGGGACTATTAAGGAGTGGAAAAGTAGAAAAGCCACCTTATACTCTACACAAAAATCCAGGGCTAAACATTAAAAATATTATAAATTAATTTAAAGAAAATTCAGAATAATATTTTCATAATGATACAGTATTAAAATGTTTCTTAAAAAAGCTTTAACACACAAAAGCTATAAAGGAAAAATTTGACATTTTTAATACATATGAATGTAAAACAGAGTCATCATAAAGTTAGCAGAATTATGATAAACTTTGAGAAAAATGGCAACATGTAAAACAGACAAGGACATTATGGACACGTGAATATTATTCATTATATAAGGAACTCCTATAAATCAATAAAAAATTTTAATAAACCAATAGGAAATTTGGCAAAGGGTATAAGTGGATAAAACCTATTTTATATAAATGGTTATTTGGAATAAAGTACATTTGAGTTAAATAGTTCCCTGTATATACCAAATTCTTGAATCATTTGATTTTATTTTCTGTGAAAGCTTTCTAATCAAAAAGGCAAAAAGGAAGGTAATTAAAGAAAACAGTGTGAGATGTGACCAAAAAAATTTTTAGTTCTGAATATATATTTTGAATGTGTTTATACACACACAGAAAGCTGGGAGGAAAAATACTAATATGTTCTCTCTAGACAATATAATTAAGAGTAGTTTAAAATTTTTTTTCATATGGTTCTGTACTTTTAAATTCTTAAATAAGCATATATTTCTTACATTATCAGAAATGGATCTGTCTGTATATACCTAAATAGAAAGATGTATCATGAACAGACAGATATCTAAAGTCTTGGGAAAGAATCAGGTGCTGCTACATAAATTAAGTGTTCTTTGCCCTATAGCATCAGATGCCAGAAAGGAAAACAAGAAAACAGTTATTTGGTTAATTAAAGTCCACAGGAGAGAAAATGAAAGTGCTATACTCTAGTTGTAAGATAAGAACTGTGTAGGAAAAGATGCTCATATACAAACGAAGGAGAGAAGGCGTTTGGCATTGTTATTCATCAGCTTATTTGAGGCAATCCAAGGACACACATCTGATCATTGTTAATGGGAAGTGCCCTGTGGGATTCAGAGGTCACATTTCGCATGCCAACAGGTTCTCACTGTCCCTGCATTCCAAATGGGAACCAACTCTGGGTGGTGAGCATGGGTAATGGGGTGGCAACTTCACATCATTTAGCCTGATCTGCCAGGTGTGCTCACCAACCTCTCTGACACATTTAGTTTCCCACATTGCCCAGCTTGGAACATAATGCAAAGGAGATGTGAGCTCGTCAGAAATTCTCAGTCTTCAGTACACACTGGTGAATAGCATGATGTCTGAAATGAACATAGAGTCATTTGGAATTCTTTTTTAAAATTGCAAGGATTTGGGGGTAATATATATGAATTGAAAAGAAAGAAGCTGCCATTTTCAGGCTAAAGGACAACCCATTTCTGGCCATAATAGTTCTCCCTCAGGGTAAAGAGGTCATGGCACTGACCATTAACCTTTCTCATGATGCATCGAACTATGTGACAAGGCCAAAATGGGTCAGAAGTGGGATCCCTTCTTCTAAGGGAGATACTCTATTCCTCCTTTGCATTAAAAACAAAATAATACAAAACAAAACAACCTCCTACTCATTTTAGTAGGGAAGAGATAGATTATTCAATTAATAGTTCTGTAACAATGGGGGAAACATGATCCATATCTAACTCCAAAATAAATTCTAGCCTGTACTGAGTTAAATACTAAAAATGAGACTATAAAGAGGATTAAACAATAGACATGAATATAAAACTGCTCTCAGTTTTGGTAAAGCCCGCCTACACACGGATTCAAAGAAAACACAAGAAGGAAAAGACTGATGGATGTAGAAATACAAAAATGTAAAACTGCTGTATATCATTTTGTATTATATGAATATTAGTAAGTCCAAGGAGAAAACCGTATGATTATCTCAATAGATGCTGAAAAGGAATTTGCTAGGTAGGTACTTCTTTGACAAAATATATATTCTGAACAAAAGCCAACATAAGACATAACAGTGAAAACATTAGAAATATCCCCATTAAAGTAACAAGCAAGACAAAATTCCTACTATCATCATTAAAATAATAATTGTTATGCGGTATCTACCAATGCAATGAGGGACAAGAGCAGATAAATAGAATAGTAGGAAAGACAAAATATCTTTACCTACAGGTTATATGGTATCAACCAACTACTGGAAACTATAAGAAAGGCAGTAATGTAGCTGGTTATAAAGTTAAAAATCAATATCCCTCCTATATACAAATAATACGCCATTATAAAACTTTATGAAAGAAATATTCCTTCTATAAAAGTGATAAAAGACTTTATATCATAAAGATGAAATTCTTCCTAATATAAAATAAGCATTCAGCATGATTTCAATCAATATTAAAATGGAGACTGCTTAGAATTTGACAAAATGATTCTAATGCTTATCCAGACATGTAAACATGTGAGAATAATTAGGAAATATTTGACAAGAAAGAACAACTGGAAGTTAAAATATATAATAAAGCTTTACTAATTTACACAGTGCAATGCTCAGATCAGTAGTAGAGAGATTTAGCAAGAAAAGAGAATAAAGAATTTGTAAATAGACCCAATTAATATGGCTTTTTGGCATATACTAAAAGTGGTACTTGAAACTGGTAAAGGGGAAATATGGTGTTGAGATAAAAGACATCTTTTTTGGAAAAATAACCTGCAATCTCTCAGCTCACTCTTTATCATATATAAGAAGAAATATATTCCCGAGGTAGCAAAATTTTAAACATAGAGCCTAAAACCATATAGGCACTGAAATGACTGATACTGTTGCTTTTTAAACTATTCCAAAATCCATTTCCAATTTTACTCATAAAGGCAACGTAAACAAGTCAAATATTCATACCCCTCCCCACCCCCAACTGTCTGGGAGCTGGAGGCAGCATGTGACGCAGTTGTGGCCAGTAAAACCAGCTTAGGGTTTTGAGGGTTTTGATACAGACAGCCTCCGGGTCCTCTTCCCCCCTTCCTTCCTCCTGCCTGGAATATAAACCTACTGTCTGTGATCAGTAGGCAAGAGGCCTCAGGACGAAAGCTGGCAGAAGGGAAGATGAGAACAGCATCTCTTCCAAGAGGTCTCTACGGGTGTTATAGAGCCAGGCTGGACTTACTGAGGTAAGAGGGTTTAAGAAACTGTTTGTTGGATTTTCTCTTATTTGTAGCCCGACTGAGTTCCAACTGCTTCTAGGGAAGATAATCTTGGAGACTCAAATATTTTTCTAAATTTGCAAGAAACTCCAAATCCACTGATTAATCTAATATATAAACCTCACAAAAAGTTGAAAGTTATAAACCAATAAATAAACATGCACCATATGTACATTTAAAAGACAAAAGAACAGGGAAAATATATATGAGACATATATATAAGGCTAATTGCTTAAATACATAGAACTCTTATAAACAAAAATACATACAATTGAATAGAAAATTGGGCCCTTTATGACTTAGCCCCAGGAATTACTCAGCATCACTCTGCCACACTCTATTAGTTGCAACAGTCATAAGCCCACCCAAATTCATGGAAAGGGGATCCAGATGCCTCCCTGTCAGTAAGAAGAACATCAAATAATTTGCAGGGATGTTTTAAAACCTCTAGCTGTAACTATTTAACCTAGCAATTCCCCTTCTAGGAATTTACCCTGTAGAAGCAAGCAACTGTTGAGCATAAAAGATGTATGTAAAGGATGCTCATTTGAGCATTATTTATAACAATGGATCTCAAATTTTAGCATGCCTCCAAATCACCTGGGGGACTTGTTAAAAACAGATTTCTAGGTGCCACCCACAGAGCTGCTGATTCAAGAGGTCTGGAGTAGGGCTGAAGAATCTGTATTTTTGAAATCTTTCTAGATGATGTAGATTCTGCCACTCTGAGAAACAGAGTTTGAGAACCACTGATTTATAACATTACTACCTCAAATTTTATTATTGTACTTGATTTCCCATTCCACAAAGAAAATTTGATTCAAATACACCACACTGGAACAGGAAGAAATCCCTGGCCTTGTTACTACCTGGTAAACCTATTCTTAGGCACATTTTTGATGGGGAGAAAACTCTACGAGCAACTGAACTTTCAGTTCTAACCTCAGCCCAGAATTGCAAAATTTGAGATAGTAGTATATTAGAGAAACTTAGTTACTCTGCTCCTTAACCTCCAAGCATAGGTATATTTATGACCAATGCCACCCCCATCTCCTTTTCTTAACTACTCCTGGCTCTATAGCCACCATAGAGCCTGTTACTAACTCGACAGGCATAGCAATACTAGAAGTAGTAGCAGAGTAGTGACTTTTCTAGGTTACTAATCATTCCTATACTAGGAAGCTGAATTTTCCCTAACAGCATTCTTAAATTGCCTTCCTGCCATGAGTTTGGAGACGTTTCTTGTTTTCTAATGATACTTGACCTTTACTGATGCTGTTTGGTTATGTTATATCCCTATGTAATACACTAAAGCAGCGGTCCCCAACATTTTTGGCACCAGAGACCCATTTCATGGAAGACAAGTTTTCTATGGACCAGGGGTTGGGGGTGGGGGGGGAGGTGGAGCTCAGGTCATGATGCGAGCAATGGGGAGTGACTGTAAATACAGATGAAGCTTTGCTGCCTCACCTGCTGCTCACCTCCTGCTGTGCGGCCCAGTTTCTAACAGGCACCTGTCTTCCAAGGCCGAGGCCAGGGATTGAGGACCGCAGCACTAAAGTATAGAGCAGCCCATGGGGAAGAACATTAGGTTAAACCCTCAGAACATTTTAAATTACTTTCCCTGAATTACTGACTTCATAGTCACTTCCTTAATTCAAAACTCTCCCTACTGCTCACTTCATGATTTACAAACTCCTAACCTCATCCCAATTTACTTTTCCAGACTTACTGACCTCATTCTCCCTACAAGTGATCTACGTTCCAGGCCTTTCAAGGTGTCTCAGGCTTCTCCAAATATGTACTATCCAGTCCACCCTTGCACAAGTGCTATTTCCTGTCCCTCAAAGTTCCTCCCCATGAATTCTGATCCATGCTTGACACATGGCGCATCACTTCCTCCAGGAGGTCCTGCTCCAGTTAGGAAGGATGCTTCACTGCTCTGTAATCCCACAGCACTATTTATATTTGTCTTGTATGACAATTATTATACTTGTGATGTCTCCTGTCTCCTAGAACAGTGTAAGCTCCTTGAGGACAGATATCACATGCAGGTCAATTGAGGATTGCACACCCTGTTCAGCAAGATGGTTTGTAAGAGCTCAGCATCACGAGAGAATTTAGCAAGGCACACCCCGGACACAGGCACAAAAAAATGCCCATGTCCTTTCAAAATGAATCACTGAAATTCAAACTCATAATATGAAACCTGATATAGAACCATATCATAGTTCCAACAGCAGGTTTTAAATAATATGCAAGTAAAGCAAGTGTTTCTTACTTTGAGCTGTAGTCGTACCCTGGCCAGAAAAAATTTCCAACAATTCTCTCTGGAGTCCACCATGCCCAGAGCACGAACTTCATTATGAATTCCAGAAATTATCTTGTCCACATCTTCATCACTGAACAGATCTGGGATTTCTCCTGCTCCCAAAAGAATGAGAATTACTAAAGGATCGTCTCCACGTAAATTTTAGATATGGCTTTTTAATGTTCAAAATGCTTTATAAGACAAAATTCAGCTTAAATGATAAGAGTTTGAAATCAGAAATGCCATTTTTTTCTTTTTGCATTTATAAGACACACAACACATTAAGGACAGGCGATGATGAACACACCTACTAAACCCGTACGTGTAGGAATAACATTTACTTCCGTGAAGGCCTTCTCATCCATAAGCAGACTAAGAAAGCAATATACCTCAAATTAGTTAGGTTTATAGGTTTCTCCCTAAAGACTCCCCAGCAAACATCTCAAAGACAAATTATCTCTCCTTAAAGTTCACTGAAACTACAGATAATTTGTCATTGGGGAAGATCTTTCAAGGAATGTGTTGGTTTAATCACCTGATGCCAGCAAGTCATTAATCAGCACAAGAAAGCTCTCATCTAGAACCTGGGCATCTGTCAGCAGGAACACAGTGGGCATGTTCTTGGCTCCAGCTCTGATGTACAAATTGGCAAGATCTACCTGTAAGGAAAGGAGGCCATCATTCATGTTTTGCTAAAATGCTGATGTGGCATTGGGAGTATGTGTGTGAGTGCTGGAGAGAAGTGAATAACTATAATGCTATAGCAGCACATGGTGCCTTTCCTCTGTTTACCTATTCTTTCCTCTCAGGGACCCAGGTATAGGGGAAAACAGCATGACATCACCTCCTTTTGCGGCATAAAATGATGAGTGTCATGTTTGAGGCTTAATGGAGCATTGGGATGAAAATAAGCTGTTGGTGAACAACTGCTTTCTAATAGAGTGAAAACGAATTCAGCGATGCCTTTGTCAAGCAACACAGTAAAAGAAAGTCTTGTGTTCATTTCAGCAATTGTCTATTGCACTGAAAATTGTTTTTGTCTATTTATTTGGTTAGTAATATTAAAAGCAAGTGATTTTTCTAATTTAAAACAGCACTTGCCACAAACGATCAGGATCATTTTTAAAGTACTATTGTGATTAAAAAGCAAAATTTTAAAAATACATGAGAGTTTCTTAACTTTCCTATTCTCATTGCATTTTATTCTCATATTCTTATCTGAGGTGGAAGAAATCTATTTGTACTTGTAAAGAAAGCATCTTTCCCCTCCACCCCCATCTATCCTATAGGAACACTAATAGTGTTGAGTATCAGGTTTGGTTAATGCAAAGTAAAAATATATTTGTGTAATCAAGTATTCAATAAAATATTTTCTGAGCCAGGTTTATATGTTATTAAACCTATAAAAATTTATAGGAATTTATTATTACTAATTTGACCATAAAGACAAAACAGCCAAAGGTAAATAACACCTCTAAAGAGCCTCCCTCTCCCCCAACAACCATGGGGAGGCCTTGGCCAAATCTGGGAGTCAGAAGAGACATAGGCGCACTGTCAGCTTGTGCTTTATCTGCCACACAGAAGGGTTAGAAGTACTGCCTAGCTCAGTTACTTACCCGAAGTTCTTGGATTCCATAGCCTTCGGTCAGAGTGACTTGAAAGACCTCCAGGCTGAAGATGTAAGCTGCCAGCCTAGACAAGCTCTGCTTGCCACTGCCCCCAACTCCAATCAAGAGGGCATAACCCCGAGGAGTTCGTAAGATCCGGCTGATGCGACACCTGGGGAAAGAAAGAGCAAGCACACACAGCAGCATGAAATCTAAAGTGCCCTGGGGCTATGTGAGTTTTGTTTATTTTTAAAATAAATATTTAGAGACTAAATTCCAATTTTTATTGGAAACCTTTAGTCCTTGTTCATGCTTCCCCAAACATAGATGCTGCCTGCATCTTTGCCCTCGAACCATTTGCCTAACAAACTTTCCTATGCTAATAACATATTGGACTCTTTTATGGCTTTATTACTCACCACCAAAATTCAAAAAAGAAAATATACACAAGGCCTTGTTTCTAAGCTTCAAGATTTTTTGATTAGCAAGAAAGATCCCAATTCTCCATCAGTATCCAAGTATGAGGACATCCAAGGGGAAATGTCCTCGTGCCAGAAATCTTTGCTGTGGAATCACTTTGGAAAGAATGCATTTGTTTAGACTAACAAATATCTCCATGTGATTTACTCTGTAGATTAAACACTTGCCTCTTAATATGATTTTTCCTTCCTTCACACTAAAGCCTTCCTTGTGCCTATACCATTCTAGAATAATTTATTGAAGCCATTCAGTATCATAAAGTTAAATTTCCAGCAAGGCCAACTAATTCCTTGTTTTATACTATCCAAGAGATTCTGAATGCTTAATCTATTGATGTTATTGCTACATTTTGCAGTTATGAATAAATTGGCTTTAACATTAGCAAAATATGGGTTAGTTGAAGAAATAGGTCATAATTGTTATAAATATTAAGAAAACAACAAAGCAAAACATAAGTAAATAGATACCCAAATGCCAAACTTTGATGCCATTGTGTTTGCTCTAGGTTGCTTTTCTGAAATGAACTTAAAATTCAGGCCCTGAATGATCAACATAGATTTTTTTTTTCTTTTCTTTTCTTTTTTTAAGTAGAGATTTAAAAAAAAAAAAAGTTAGGGATTCTTATACTAGGACCAGCTCCTGTGGACATTTCCTGAAAACATCCAATAAGTGAAAACACAGGTTATTTTTATAAGCTCAGTCATCTCATTAAATTTTACTTTACATAACCACACAACAAAACCTTGGGGAAAGCTATAAAATGACTCTGACAGGAGAGAAACCCCAAGCTACAAAGCAGGGTTTTCATTTCATTTTAATGTATGCTTTGAGGTTTTTACCTCACAAGATTCTCTAAGTGGCAGAGTCCCTTTCTACAACACCCAAGGACACGCTCTTAAATCACCCCTAACGCTGAGTAAGTCAGCTTCTAGCTGATAATCCCTGATCAAAGAAACAGCCTCCCTTTTAGGCCACTGAGAATTCCACACTGAGGGATTATATGGGAAAACTCTTTTCCTCCATGTCAATGGGAGGATGTATTTCACCTGAGCCCCAGTGCACGCGCACAGTCGGTGTATTTTAACCCAACCAGAAACAGCGTCACTAACAATTCTTCTAACACCATGGTCATGATTCCAGCTAACACTTCTCTTGTCTAGTAATCAGAGGAAGCATCACAACTGCAAAGGGTTCAATAAAACTAACAATACTTAATAGGCTTATAACAAGTGATGACTGGGAGGACTCCAGAATTTCCCTAGGCTCTGGGGCTAAACATTTTAAAGAGCAATTCTTCTAAGAATCGAATTCTCTTTTTTCCTCTTTTTGGATTCCTTTCTTTTTTCCTTTTTGACTTTAATGACGATTTGTCTTTTCCTTTTTAAAAATCTTTGCCCATTTTCACTTATTCGAAAGGCCCATGAGAGGTGATGGTAACTCAGACCGGAAAGCAGTATCAGATGCAAGGATGTGATCGGCTTTCTACACGGCAGTGGCAATGGTGAGCTGTTTAGACTATACAACACACCGCGGCATCCCCATGCTAAAATCCATCTGACTGCTCCGCACTGCACTTGGAGTAAAATCAAGACTCCTTGCCCTGGTTACAAGGAAATATCCTGCCCAAGGAAGTTCAGTCCCCACCTCTCCATCCTTGTCATATTTTTCTCTGTGCTGCGGCCACCCTGATCTTCCTTTCTGTTTCTCAAACATTCCTTCTTGGGCCACATGAAAGCTGCCCTCTGTCTAGAATGTGCTACATCTCAACACCCAGAACAATGTCTGACTGGAGGTGTGCTGCAGATAGTTGCATGGTCTGTGCACTGCACGAGGTGCCCGGTCTAGGAGGTGAGCAAGAGCCTTGTCAGCCAAGCTCTACCTGAGGACAGGTACTTTTTTCTAATTTTCTGCCAAGAAAACCTGTCTCTTCCTCCCCTTTACTTCTAATTTGCCCACAGGTACCAAAAAGGCTGGCAATGTTCCCATCTGGCACTCGGTAGACACTCAACAAAACCTGTTTCATCAATCAATGAAAATCAGTTTGATTCCTGTCTCTGCCACTTGCAAACTATGTGATTTAGAACAAGTCATTTATGTTCCTCTTTCTTAATATTCAAGTGAAATTATGGATGTGATGGTACTTTAAAAAGTAGTGTGCCTATGTAAGACATTATTAAATTGTGACATAATTAATAGCAACCCTTTTAGTTTTTTATATTATATGACAAACAATATATAAGAACTGCTAGTTCAGAGTGCTCTGTACGATCTATTGAAAAATAACCATTGTGGATACCAGTCATTCTTACTTTTGTGAAAAGGCATCATGACTAGTCAACTTACACATGTTGCATGGCGTCTTCAAATAAAACAAGGTGCATGGTAGCATTTAGTTCATTGTAGTTGTCTAAGGTTTCTGTAAGAATTGTCTTCAGCACTTCCCAGTCCTTCACTGGCATGTAACATGGGTCCTCTCTGCCACTAGCAAAGTGGCAATAAATGAGGGGCTGTTGAAGCAGCACATGACTGTCTACACCCTGTAGGAGGAGAAAGAGAAAAACACGGTATGTCAACCAGCCAGAAAGCTTCATCTGGGGGCAGAGTGGCCTATCAAAGGAAAAGCTTGTAGACTGAACTGTGAGTAGATGGATGGAATGTTCCTACGCACAGACCAAATATTCTGGACTCATAGCCATTGTGGAAAGGTAAGCTCTTATACACTTTGCTCACACCCTTACCTAACTTCGGCCACAGTGACTTCTGACATTCATACACTTACTTCAAAATATTTATAAGCAGTTTCCAGCATTTTTTTCTGAAACAAATGACAATCTTCTGTGTCTATCAGTTTGTCTCCATAAACACGGGAAGATTCATGAAGCCACAGGCGTATTAAATCATTTGGATCTTTTAAACATTCAGGAGACGCAAATAAAATTCCCTACAAAGCAAGAATTCATTCAGAAGCTGATGACATTCCAAATAAGTTTTTCTCAAACATTTTTATAACTATAATCCGAACTTAGCAAATTAAGTTAAAAGAAATATAAATGGTAATGTGTGTGTGCATGTATGTATAAAAAGAGGTTTACTCTCTGATAAGCAACATTTTAAAATTTTAATATCATCATATCCATTTTTAGGAATGCAACTAAGACTGTATTTCAAGAGCCAGCCCAGGAGCTAAAATACTCCATCTGAGTACTTGCGCCTGAGTTACTGAGTCCTTCTAATGGAGTAAGTTTACAAAACCAAAGTGCAAACAGCTAACATGAAAGCCACAAAATCATAACTTTTTTACTCTAAAATCCACTGATATCATCAGTCTAACCCCTTCACTTTACAGATGAAGAATACGAGACCAAAAGTAAACTGTCTGAATTTGCAGTTTGTGAGTAGATCCAGGTCTAGCACCAAAACACTGTGACTCCCATGGCCACTCAGCTCTGCCTTCGTTATCTTGGCTTCGTATACACCCCCTCCTCGTAGAGAGTCGGCCTGTTCCGGACTCAAAGGAGAACAGCAAGGGAGTTGCAGAGAATTAAGCTGCAAAAGGCTAAAGAATTATTTGGTGGCATCAGGTGCCACCAACACACTGGGTACGAAGGGAGAGCAGGTAGGCCTCGTGCCCCATTTCGTCTGTGGCTTCTCTCCCTTTTGCTTTTAAACAACACATTATTAAGCATAGTCTTTCTGGCAGGTACAAGAAATATAGACATAAAAAGAAATGGTCCATGTTCTTAAGAAGCTATTGTCTAATCCTGTGTTGTGGTTTTGAGGCCGTCGTAGAGCGATTTTGAAAAGAGCATTATAAAAAATGTAAAGAAGTCCTAGGAAGTTTTCGTATTTAACCAACAGACTACCTCCTCACAAAAGAACTTTAAATCATAAGTAACTTTCCATCTGCTTTTACTGTACAGGGTAGACCATATTAGTTGGATTTTTAAAAAATTCCAGACTTTCAATTCCCTCTTCAGAATTTCCTTTCTAAATCAAATATATAAACACTGTCCTTTTACCAGGTAAAGGGAATTTTCAATGTCAGATTAAGATGATCTAGCAATTTAAAAAAATATAATTTCTATTAAAGTATGTATAAAAATCACACATAAATGTTTTATGCAAGAACACGACCCATTATCCCTGTTACTTGGCACTCAAATAAAATAAGTACTCACTGACTCACTCACTCACTCAAACTATCTAGGGAGTCTGGACTTCTACCCTTGCTTCCATCGCTAAGTTCCTATGTGCCATGATCTGAATGGCCCCCACAATAGAAGTGCTGAAACTTAATCGCCAATGGCATAGTGTTAAGAGATGGGGCCTTTAGGAGGTGATTAAGTCATGAGGGTGGAGTGACCCTCTAAAAGAGGTGCTAGTCATTTGCACCTTTTGCCCTCTGTCCCTTCACCATGGGACGATGCAGCACTCAAGGCGCTATCTTGGAAGCAGAGACCAGGCCTTCACCAGACACCAAACCTGCCAGGGCCTTGAGCTTGGACTTGCCAGCCTCTAGAAGTGTGAGAAATAAATTTCTATTATTTATGAATTACCTAGTGTCAGGTATTTTGTTATAGCAGCACAAATGGATGAAGACACTATATGACCTGAGGAGAACCACTATTCTTGTTGATAAAATGGGAATAATAAACCTGCCGTATTTACTTCACAGAGAAGTTCATGAGTATAAAATGAAAGAATGCATATAAAAGTATGTAAGTTAAGGTCGATAAATGAACACCATTAATAGTACTATAATTACTCCTCTACTCAAGAGGCATTATGCAGAGCAGTCAAGGTACCTGGAAGATGTTGGATAGGTCTCTCAGATTAAAGATGTAGTGGAATTTAATAGCCGTGGGTAAAAAGCTATGCGTCATCATCTCGTGCAATGCTAATGTTGCCTGGATCAAAGTGGGGCCACTCCTGAGAACCAAAGGACCAAATGCTTGCTGCTGGAAATGGAAACTAAAGATTTGGCCATAAATGGTGTTTAGTGCATCTGAAGATGGGAAGTTGAATGCAAACACTGTGAAATGTCTCTGAAAAGAAAAACAAATATAAGAATATAAAATGGGGATTATAATTGTACCAGAAAAATTGTAAAAAATGGCATGATTTTTTCACTCCTCCCTATATCCAGGCCCACTGCCACATGACATTTTAGTGCCTTCCATTCTGATTCTGGGTTTCACCATGTGACTTGCTTGAGACAACAGAATGAGGAGGAAGTGACAATGTCCTAGTTATTGTTAGAAGCGTGTGTGTTTGCACTTGCTCTGTTAAACCTCTGACTTTGTCATGGATTCTACAAGTTGCTAAAGGATGAGAGACACATAAAACAGAGACACATAAAACACTCAGCCAAAGCCACGCTAGATTAGATCACTTCCAGACATTCACAAATGAGCCTGGCCAAGATCAGTAGCCACCTAGCTCACTCCCAGCTGACCGCAGGTAAGCAAGCAAGCAATCACTATATGCTGTTGTTGTATGTTGGTGGTGTCTGCTGTTGTTATTATTAAAAAGCTTATATGCACACACAAAACCCTGCACACAAATGTTTATAGCAGCTTCATTCATAATTGCCAAAACTTGAACACAACCAAGGTGTCCTTCGATAGGTGGGTGGATAAACAAACTGTGATACATGTATACAATGACTGTTACTTGGTGATAAAAAGAAATGAGGTATTAAGCCATGAAAAGACATGGAGGAACCTTAAATATACATTACTAAGCTAAGTTAAAAATGCCAATCTGAAAAGGCTACACATACATGATCCCAACTGTGACATTCTGAAAAAAGCAATCATGAAGACAGTAAAAAGATCAGTACTCTATCCAGAATACATAAAGAACTCCTAAAACTCAACAACACAACAGAAAAACCCAATTCAAAAATGGGCAAAAGGGCTGGGTGTGGTGGCTCACACTGGTAATCCCAGCACTTTGGGAGGCCAAGGTGGGAGGTTTGCTGGAGGCCAGGAGTTTGAGACGAGCCTGGGCTACATAGTGAGATCCCATCTCTACAAAAAAATAAGAAAAATTAGCCAGATATAATGGTGCACACCTGCAGTCCTAGCTACTCAGGAGGCAGAGGCAGGATGATTGTTTGAGCCCAGAAGTTTGAAGTTGCAGTGAACTAAGATTGCACCACTGCACTCCAGACTGGACAACAGATCAAGACCCTATCTCAACAACAACAAAAATAAACAAAATGGGCAAAAGACTTGAATAGACATTTCTCCAAGGAAGATATAAAAATGGCCAATAAGCACATAAAAAGATGCTCAATATCACTAATCATTAGGGAAGTGCAAATCAAAACTACAATGAGATATCACCTCATACCCATTAGCATGACTACTATCAGAAAAAAAACAGAAGATAAATGTTGACAAGGATGTGGAGAAATTGGAACCCTTTGTGCATTGTTGGTGGGAATAAAATATGGTACAACTGTCATGGAAAACAGTACGGTGGTTTCTCAAAAAATTAAAAATAGAATTCCCATATGATTCAATAATTCCACTTCTGGGTACATACCCAAAAGAATTGAAAGCAGGGTCTCAAAGAGATATTTGTATGCTCATGTTCACAATAGTACTATTCACTTTAGCTAAAATGTGGAAGCAACCCATGTGTCCATTAATGAATGAATGGCTAAGGAAAATGTGGTACATACATATAATGGAATATGATTCAACCTTAACTAGGAAATAAATTCTTAAATATGCTACAACATGGATGAACCTTGAGGACATTATTCTAAGTGAAATAAGCCAGTCACAAAAAGACTACTACTGTAAGATTCCACTCATATGAGGTACTTAGAGTAGTCAAAATCATAGAGAAAGAAAGCAGAATGATGGCTGCCAGGGGTAATGGCAGGAGAGAATGGGAAGTTATTGTTAATGGGTTATAGAGTTTCAGTTCCACAAGATGAAAAGAGTTATGGAGATGGATGGTGGTGATGGGTACACAATGTTAAGAATGTATTTAATACCACTGAACTGTACGCCTAAAATGGTTAAGGTGGTAAATTTTATGTAACCTGTATTTTACCACAATAAAAAAATTTGAAAAACAAAAGATCAGTTGTTGCCAGGAATTCAGAGGAGAGGGAGGGAGGGAGGAGCAGGCAGAGCACAGGGATTTGGGGGGCAGTGAAATTATTCTGTGTGATATTATAATGGTGGATACTTATCATTATACATTTGTCAAAACCCATAGAATGTACAATACAAAGAATGAACTCTAATGCAAACTCTGGACTTTAGTTAATAATAATGTACCAATATTGGCTCTTCAATTGTAACAGATGCAAGTTGTTAGTATCAGGGTGAAACAAAGTGAGGAAGGGAGTGTGAGAGTATATGGGAAGTCTCTGTACTTATGGCTCATTTTGCTGTAAACTTAAAACTGATCTTAAAAAATGAAGTCTACTAATTAAACAAAAAAGCTTCTATGCTTAACCAAATGTCCCACAGGAATCTTTATTTGTAGTCACAAGCACCACGAATCAAGATGTACAATTTTTGAGAGCAATACTCAACACCCTACCTGTAGCCTAGGATTGACCGTGAAACTGCCCGCCATTGGATTCATGCAGGCAACATACTGGCAGTTGTGGATTTCTTTAAGCATCACCTTCTGTCTATCATACCTGAGAGACAGAAAATAGAACCTTAAATCCAAAACCTGGAGATGACAAAACAACAGAATCTACCAGTTCATAAAGGACTTCATCACAAATTGTCTCCTTATCTTTACAATCACTCTGTTGAGGTTGACCTTGTTAACCTCACCTGACAGCCACCAAAACTGAAGCTCAGAAAACTGAAGGTGACATAGCTCCTTTGACACCAAAATCAAGATCTGTAGCGGAATCAATATAACTGATCACTGCTTATTGATTCTCATGGAACTCTATTTCTAGTTAGAAACTATCTTGTCCCCACAGCAAGACTCCATGAATGGGCTGGGACTCTCCCTACAGTTAATGTCAGGGACTGCAGACTACAGTGCCCAGATGTTTCCAAATATTTACATCCTCCAGAATAAGGTCAAACTTCTCTTAAATTATTTAGAGTGAGTTGATTCTTAAAGAGGACGTGATTTCTGGACAGTCTTCATGTCCCTAGGATACTTTTCAATCCAATCTTCCAAATTCACAAAGGGAAAGTATTCCATTTAATATGATGAAAAGGGATACACAACACAGTAAACCTAAAAGGTATTATAGAAAATATTCCTCAGAAGAATAAGAAATTGGGGATAATTTCATTTAAAAATGTTTATCCATAACAATAATAATAATAATCAAATTTTGGTGGAGAATAAAGTACAGAGAATTGCTTACCAATGTCCATAATCAATATGCTGTCGGATCAGAGTGTGAGGTTGAACAGTTCCATAGAAGTCCACTTCAGGCATGTTCATGTCATCAATAAAATAAACCAATTTTTTGTTTCCTCCTGGACCATAGTTACGGCCAGCTTTTTTCTCTAGGGGTTTCTCAAGAATCCCTGAAATAAATATACAATTCTGTCCACCAATCACTGATAGAATGTAAACTTTCTGCCCTTAGTGCTTCTTTCCTTATTCTTCCTCTCTTTTGTTGATTACATCCACACACCATGGCTTCAGGTGTCACCTCTTCACAGGTTAAGCCACCAGCGATGTGTCTCTGGCCACCTGCTCCTATGTCATGCTTTCCTGCCAACCTCCCCCCTGTTGCCAGAGGCCATTCCGCCTCTTCTTCTCTGCAGACCTCAACCTGTGCAGCACATCACGCTGCCCATCACAACTGAGACAACTCCATTGCTCACCTGTGTGCTTTCCTCCCTTGTGCCCACTCTAACTTATACCCGCTGCTGGTCCAGCCACGGCCTGGCCTCCTCCATTGTACTGGCAGGAATATCTAGGAGCAGCTCAAGAAAGCCCCCCACGCCTCCCTTCTTAGGCCACTGGAGTGCAGAAGCAGAAGGGAAAGTGTATACAGACACTATTTGTGTATACATAAAGTTACATTTCTTCTTGTGCCTATATGACTTCGTGTCAATATGTTTGAGAGAGAGTCATGGGTTGTAGAAAATGCTAAACAGTGTGTGTCTAATTACTTGTTGACTCTCCAAACAGAATACAAATACCTTGAGGCCAAGGAACTACCTCATATTCATGGCTGCATTTTTGACAAGGACCACAATAAATAAGTAATTTGTTAAATGAACCAATGAATAAATGAATGAATGAACGAGCAAAGACATGTCCAATGAATAAATAAACACTTTTTCCAAGGAGCAGACCCACATTTCCAAATGCTTGCTGGACATCAGTTCGCATTAGCCACTGGCACCCAGATGTTTGGCCAACACTAAATCCACTTCTTTCCAAGCTCAGTTGAACATTGTATCTTCCCCACTCACAACCTACCTCTTTCTGTTTGCCTCTGTGCTCCTGCTTATGGAGTTAATGCTCTCCCAGTCAGCTGGATGCAAAGACTCCCAGGAATCTTGCTCTCCTAGTTCCCTGTCTGCCCAACCACAGTCTGTAAATGGTACCTCATGTCATTTGCTTATGTTCCCAACTTGCCACCTCCCCTTCTACAACTTTAGTCCAGGGCCACGTTATGCTCAGCTGGTGCACTACGTGGCGACTGGTCTCCCCACCTCAGACCTCTCTTCTCAAAAGACAGCTCCAATCTTCCCAGTTCCTTGCTCCCCATCAATGGTTTACCATTTCTTACCAAATGACATACAGTCACCTCAGCTTGCATCTCAGCATTCCCTATAATTAGGGTGATCAACTACCCCAGGTTGCCTGGGACTGTCCCAGTTTTAACACTAAAAGTCCCATGTCCCAGAAGACTCATTGACCTTTGGCAAAATGGACAGTTGTTCACTCTAACTGCAGTATAACCCCAACCAAGCATTTCAGCCTTTTCCCTGCCTCCTACCTGATCACTATGCTTCAGTCTTTGTAGAGATTCAACTCATTGAATATGTCCCACAATTTTCTCTCTTCCATGTCTTTGCTTAAGCTAATCCTTCTATCCCAATTTCCTTCTTGGCCCATTTATCACCCCATCTGAAATGTTCAAAACCCTAACTCTCTCTCAAAGTACACTGATACCTACAGCTCTTTCAATGCCTCATACTAGCAGGCCATCACTAAATCTTATTCACGCCTGTATTCCTTTTAGGAATTAGCAAGATGCACTCCAATCATACTCAAGCAATTTGTTCAGCTACTGCATTGTAGCCTAATCTTCCATTTGTAAATCATAAAGAGAGTCTTTCCTTCATGACTATGAATAAAAAAATACCCCACACAATGCCTAAGAAAAAGTAGATAAATGATATGTATTTGCTGAAGAAATGAATGAAATAACTCTGAGCTGGTTTTCTAACTGTTCCATTCATAAAGACAAGTAAGCCAAACTGATTAAGAAAGAGATTACAGAAAAAGCACTATTGGCTGGGTTACTAATGTCAGTGGACAAGAAAATTTATTGTTAGTCTTCAGTGATATAGCTAAGAAAACAACAACACACATGTATGCATATATACACCCCAGGAACCAACATTCAGGGCAACTCAACAGTTTTAATAAACAACTAGACAATAGAGAGTTTTGATGCCCCCACAATGGAACCCTGTTACCCTGCTGTGCAGTGACAGGCTTTCCCACACCAGCTTTTTATCACCTCCCCTCTACTTTCCAGGCCTGCTTTGCTTGCCCTTCCTAACTCCAGGAATGCCCCAAGTCTGTGTGGTTCTCTTGATTACATTGATATAGTTATTCAATAGTTCAAAATTATTCTCATAGTTCTTTTCAGCTTTAATTAATGGCTCATGGCCTGTCATTTCCTCAATACAGTTTTAATAAATTTCTCCTAAGTTAATCCCTTACTTGAAAAAGTAACCAGAGCATCTTTCCTTAAGTATACTCTTAAATTGTCAGGGCTACATGCAATTAATTAAAGGTAACCAAATGGTTTTGGAGGCAACACAATTAACACTATGAATATAAATTCTTGCTGTTCTAAAGAGTAATAACCCAAATAAAACCATCAGTGATATAAAAAGCCAAAACCACAATAATATTTAAACAAAGTATATTTATCCAGGATGATGATAAGTAAAAATTTATCTGAGGCCTAAGCAAAATCTCTAAATGCTAGGGAAAGGTATTAGCCCAGCCTTGACAGTTTTTGATCTCTTGTTTCTGGAATATAAACAGGAGAAGCACTTACTTTGCAGAGCTGTAGAGGTTGTGTAGTAGTTGAAAGGCACACGGGATACTATGTAATCTTCAGAGAGACTCGCCAGCGTATCACCTACAAAGACTGTTTTCCCCACTCCCGCATTTCCTACTAGCATTACTGGTCTTCCTTTCTCAAGCAATAGCTCCATGAAATATCTAAGACGAGTTGTCTCTGATGTATGAACCAGAACTGTCTGGGGGAAAATAGTAGAATGAGACAAAAGTCAGAGAGAAAGAGAGGTGCATTCCTAAATTTTATATCCAACCCAACATAGTCACTTTAGAATTGAAAACCAAAGAATTTTTAGCTCAAGTTAACACCCAGTAGGAGAGATTCCACCTAGCTTTGAATTGGCAGAGTTCAGACATCATAGCTTGAGGAGAAAAATTGGATAATGCCATCAAAGTGTCATAGCATAAGCAACGGATTTCTCTCTTCCAATTTAACTACTTGCCCCCAAGGCTCCTTATCCCAAAATACTTACTTTCTGCCCAACCTGGCGTTAGGCATGGAAGGGAATATAGTAAGCATATAAGAAACAGTCCGCCACTCTTCAGGAGTTCACGAAACTGTATGAAAAGTCAAGCCACACATAAATGAGAACTGGGACCAACACCTTGGCTTGGTTAGATTAAATGGCGAAATGATTCAGCATAATCCGTGCTAGAGGAATTCAGTGTGGGGAGAGACCGGTTTAGGGAGAAACAGTGGCTTTTAAGTGGAATATTGACAAATCCAAAGCATGTTTGAAATTTATTATGTATTACTTTGTTAAAAATTAAAGCTTAATTTTTATGTTTTAAAAATTGGCTGTTTATTTATTTATATACCATATTGCTTCACAAAGAATGTGAAGTGGCTTATAGAAATACAATAAAGAACACAAATCAATAAAAACCAGACTCAGGAAACACAGATTAAAATATAAGATCAGGACAAGGGAAAGCAGATGTAGACATGCAGGAAACAGAATTCTGCACGATGATTACAAGACAGTTGATCCTGGGTATTGGCACCAAAAATAAACAAACAAATAAATAAATAAATAAACAAACAAACAAAAACAAAACAAAAGCCTCCCCCCCCAAAAAAAAAACCAGACAGTTAACAAGTTGGTTGTATTTCTTGGTGCCCAAATTTAAAAGGGGGAAAAAACTACTTTACTTACAGGATTCACACTGTTCATAAGAAATATACATAAATTCTATAATGGATAAAGTTCTTCTCTACCTGGTTAGTATATACCGAACACAACTGAATATTTTATAGATCATTCTGGATCATTGTTGTGATGTAAACATTTACTCTAGAACTTTGTTATAATTCAATGATGCTCTTGGGGCCTATTAAAAGAGACTGTTCTGTGCTACATTAAACAGTCCTAGACTACTTTAAAAAAATAGAGCTGCATTTTGTATTTTTCCTCTTTTCTTGCTGTTTGTTGTCATTATTTGATTTTTAATTTGCCTACTGGCTCTTTTCTCCACATTGATACCAATAATTAACACTTACTGAGAGCTGAGTGTGTGGCAGGTACTATGCTGAGCACTTCACGTGCATTATGTCATAGGATGCACAACAAACCTATGAGGAGAGCTTTGTCATCCTTTTCATTTCAGAGATGATGAAACTTAAGCTTAGGGAGCATAAATAACTTGGCCATGATGACAGCCAGCTAGTAAGTGGTGGTACTTGGATTCATACTCCAAGCCTGTCCGGAGCCTTGCTCTGTCCTACTGAGCACACAGGATGCCTGTCAGAGTGTGGACTTTAGAGCCAGGCTGCCTGGGTTTAAATCCTGCTCTGCTGGTTTTAGTGGGACCAACTCATTTTAGTTTGTCCAGGATTTCACAGTTTTAAAATTCCAAGTCCAGTGTTCCAGAAAGTCCCTCAGTCCCAGGCAAACTAGAAACATTGGTCATCCTATACTTACTACCAGTGTAAGTGTGGATACATTTCTTATCTCTCTGTGTCTCTGTTTCTCCATATTTCAAAAAAGGGCTAGTAACAGTCCAGGCCTTAGAAGGTTGTTGTAAGGATTAAATTAGTTAATCTATGGACAGAACTTAGAAAAGGACCTGACATGTAATAGAATATTACTACCTGTTGTTATTACTGACTTTGCTATGGTTCTTTCTACTATGTTAAGAGGCTGTTAATCAAATAACCACATCTGGTATAACGGTGTATAAAGTTAGACTACAAAGTCCTCATAGGTTTTCTCTTGAATAAAAGATATTACCAATAAAAAGGTGCATCAACTTGTGATAGCAGTTTTTAGGTCTTCAATATAGATAAAGTGGATGTAGCAGTTATTGCTGGCTGCCTTCCAATACTCGCTTCTCCACATCTTCCTTTCTGGCAGAGCCCCTCCCCTTTGCCCAAGTCCCCACGCCTCCTCCATACAACTGTGTGCTTCAGCAGCTCATCCTGGCTCCTGCAGGGAGTGACCACTCACCAAAGCCAATCATGGCAACCCCACTACCCAGAACTGAGACTGAATTAGGGAGGCACATGGCCCCAATACAGGATTGGATTCAGGAGGCAGTCAGGGCTCCTGAGAAAGGTTTCCTCACTCATAACAAAATGGTATGAGAAAGTCCCTGTTCCCTCCGAAGGTGACTCCTGGGACCAGCGGAGTCTTCTTGAGACCAGAAGGGACAGCAGTCTTAAAACGCAGCCAGTGTTAAGAAGAGCAGAGCAGAAAGATGGGGAGATCAGAATCCTCAGTGACTTATCCAAGTCACAGAATTAATCTATCTTGGGGTTACCCTACCTCTGAATTCCTGTTTGTGAAATGATGTGTTTCCTCATTGTTGGGTGTTATGGGTTGTATTGTGTCCTGTCAAAATTTATATGTTAAAGTCCTAATCCCCAGTACCTCAGTACCTTATTTGGCAATAGGGTTGTTGTAGATAAGATGAAGTCAGACTAGAACGATGTCATAGGCTAGGCTCATAACATTATAGGGTGATAATGTGTGCCCCCCAATATCCATGTGTTGAAGTCCTAACCCCTGCACCTCAGAATGTGATTGTATTTGGAGACAGGGCCTCTAAAGAGGTGAGTAAGTTAAAATGAGGCTGTTGGGGTGGGCCCTAATCCAATCTGACTGGTGTTCTTATAGGAAGAGAAATTTTTTTTTCTTTCTTTCTTTCTTTTTTTTTTTTCTTTTACTAGAGACAGGGTCTCACTCTGTCACCTAGACTGGAACTCCTGGCCTAAGTGATTCTCCTGCCTCAGCCTCCTTAGAAGCTGGAATTGCAGGCATGAATCACCATGCTCGACTAACTTTTTAATTTTTTTAGAGACACGGTTTACCTATGTTGCCCAGGCTGGTCTCAAACTCCTAGCATCAAGCAATCCTCCTGCCTCAGCCTCCCAAAGTGCAGAGATCACAGGCATGAGCCACTGTGTCTGGCCAAGAAGAGGAAATTTGTACACACAGGGATGCACATGAACAGGAAAAAAACCCATGTGAGGACACAGAGAGGTGGCTAGTTGCAAGCCAAAAAGAAAAGCCTCAGGAGAAACCAAACTTCCAGCCTCCAGAACTGTGAGGAAATAAATTTGCATTGTTTAAGTCATCCAGTCTGTGATAGTTTGTTATGGTAGCCCTAGCAAGCTAATACAGTAAGCCCTCGGAGGATGTGTTCTAAGACCCCCAGTGGATGTCCGAAACCACAGGTAGTACTGCACCCCATACATACTATGTTTTTTCTTACACATACATACCTATGATAAAGTTTAATTTATAAATCAGGCCCATAAGAGATTAACCACAATAAAATAGAACAATAATAACAATATGCCAGCATCACTACCCTTGCACTTTTTGGGGTCATTGTTAAGTAAAATAAGGATTACTTGAACACAAACATTACAATATGCCACAGTGGATCTGATCACCGAGACAGCTACTAAATGACTAACGTGTGGGTAGGTCAACGTTGCAGTTAATGCTGAACAAAGGGACGACTCACATCCTGGGTGGGATTGAGCGGGATGGTGTGAGATTTCATTACGCTACTCAGAACAGTGTACAATTTAAAACTTATAAATTGCTGATTTCTGGAATTTCCCATTGAATATTTTCAGTCCATGGTTGACCATGAGTAACTGAAACTTCAGAAAGCAAAACAGATAAGGGAGGAATTACTACACAGATTTTTTTTTTAACTTTTATTTGTAAATTTAGGCAACCAGTTTCCAAATGTACAAATTATTTCTGCAATTTGCTTTTTCAATCAACATTATATTTTTGAGATGTGCTCATATTGATATGTATCGAGGTCTAGCTAATTTTTCTTACTATTGTGCAGATTTCCATTCTAATAATACACTACAACTTAGTTTTCAATTTCCCTTTTTAAAATTACTGTTAGGTACAATGTGGCCACAATCTCACTTGTACATGCAGTAAGGTTACTCTAGGTTATACTTATAATTGGAATTTTTGGATTATAGAGCTAAAATATACTTTTCCTTTATAAAATTAATGTTTAATTGCCAAAAATTATACATATTTATCATGTACAACATGATGTTTTAAAATATGTATACACTGTGGAATGGCTAAATTGAGCAAATTAACATATGCTCACAATTCACACACTTACCATTTTTAATGGCAAGAACACTTTAAAATCTATTTGCTTAGCAATTTTCAAAACTACGATGCATTAACTATAGTCACTATGTTGTACAATAGACCTCTTGGACTTATTCCTCCTGTGTAATTGAAATTTTGTATCCTTTGACCAACATCTTCCCAACCCTCCCCAACCCCAGCCCCTGGTAACTACCATTCTACTCTCTGCTTCTATGAGTTCAACTTTTTAGATTCCACAAATAAGTGAGATCACTCGGTATTTGTCTTTCTGGGTCTGGCTTATTTCACTTGACATAATGTCCTCCACGTTCATCCATGTTCTTGCAAAGGACAGGATTTCCTCCTTTTAAAAGGCCAGATAGTACAGATTGAGTATCCCTTATCTGAAATGCTGGGGAGCAGATGTGTTCGGGATTTTAATTTTTTTTTTTTTGATTTTGGAATATTTGCATTATACTTACTGGTTGAGTATCCCTAATCCAAAAATCTGAAATCCAAAATGCTCCAATGAGCATTTCCTATGAGCATCACGCTGCCGCTCAAAACACTTTGAATTTTGGAGCATTTCAGATTTTGAATTTTTGGATTAGGAATGCTCAACCTGTATTCCTGCGTACACATACCACATTTTCTTTGTCTATTCATCTGTTAATGGACACTTCGGTTGATTCCATGTATTAGCTAGTATGAATAATGCTGCAATGAACATGGAAGTGCAGGTATCTCTTTGACATACTGATTTCATTTCCTTTGGATATATACCCAAAAGCAGGATTGCTAGATCATATGACAGCTCTATTTTTAATTTTTTGAGGCGCCTCCATACTGTTTTCCATAATGGCTGTACTTTACATTCTCACCACAGTGTGCAAGGGTTTGCTTTTCTCTTTATCTTCCCCAACACTTGTGATCTTCCATCTTTTTCATAATAGCCATTCTAACAGGTGTGTGCTGATATCTCATTGTGGTTAATACAGATTTTGGTATGAGAAGTGGGGTGCTGTTGTAAAAGATACTTAAAAACACGGAAGTGACTTTGGAACTGGGTAAAGGGAATAGGTTAGAAGAGTTTTGAGGTGCATGTTAGAAAATGCTTAGATTGCCTTAAAGAGATTGTTGGTATAAACATGGACATTAAAGATGCTTCTGGTAAGGCCTCAGATAGAAATGAGGAACATGTTATTAGACACTGGAGGAAAAGCAATTCTTGTTATAAAGTGGCAAGGAACTTGTGGCTGAATTGTGTTCCAGTATTTTGTGGAAGGTAGAATCTGTGAGTGATGAACTCCTTAACTGAGGAGATTTCTAAGAAAAAAGTGTTGAAAGTATAATCTGGTTTCTCCTTACTGCTAGTAAGATGAGAGAGGACAGAGATAAATTGAAGAATGAATTGTTAAGCAAAAAGGAACCAGAGCTTGAAGATTTGGGAAATTCTCAGCCTATCCATATTGTAAGGAATGAGAAAGTGTGTTCTGGAGAGAACACAAAGGTGAGGCCAGACAGTTACTCCATAAAGAAATGATGGGTGTAACCCTTGGATCTCACTGGCCATCTCAGCAGAAGCCAGGACTAGAGATGGGGTTACAGCAGCAGAAATACTTCCAGCTTGGGCTAAAGAGGATGGAGACAGAACAAAATGAAGGCAGACTGTGGAACACTCTGGATTCTACAGGACAAGATATTTGAGCCATCTGGCTGCAAACATGTGTTATCCTTTAAGAAAAGGGAAAAATGACCCTGAGGGCAATTCAGAGATCAGCAAAACTCCCACTGCCCCCACAGGCCCAAAAGGTACAGGCCTGGGGGATGACACCTCCTGTTTAGTTTCAGAGGGTAGGGTCACCTCCTCTATCAATGGGCCAGGATGCTACTACCCAGTGCCTCAGGGCCAGGCCTGCTGCTCAGGGCCAGGGGGCCAGGGCTGCCTCTGCCACCCCAGTGGGCTGAAGGACAGGGAATTGAGCCAATGAGGATTATTCTCCAGCCTTAAAAATCTAATGGAATTTGCCCTGCTAGGTTTTGGACTTGCTTGGGACCTATGACCCTTTTCATCTGTCTGATTCTTCCCTTTTGGGAATGGAAACCACCATAGTATCTTACAAGCAGATAACTTCTCTGGTTTCACAGGTTCACAGCTGGAGAGGAATTTTGCCTCAGGGTATACTGTACCTCCAGTCTCACCCACACTTGATGTAGATGATATTTAGATGAGATTTGAGGCTGAGAGTTGATGCTGGAATGGGTTAAGACTTTTGGGCTGTTGGAATGGGGGTGAATGTATTTTGCGTGTTAGACATGAATTTTGGGGATCCAGAGAGCAGATTGTGGTGGGCTGAAATGTGTCTCCCCCAAAATTCATATGTTGAAGCCCTAACCCCCAGTACCTCAGAATGTGACTGAATTTGGACATACGGCCTTTAAAAGAGGGGATTAAGTTAAAATGAGGCCATTAGGGTGGGCCCTAATCCAATGTGACTGGCGTCCTTATGAGAAGAGGAAATTCAGACACTCAGGGAGACAGTGTCTGATGTGCACATGGAGAAAAGGCCACGTGAGGACTTGGCTAGAGGCTGCCAGCTGTAAGCCGAGGAGAGAGGCCTCAGGAGAAACCAAATCTGCCAACACCTCAGTCTTGGACTTCCGGCCTCCAGAACTATGAGAAAATAAATTTCTATTGTCTAAGCCAGTCTGTGATACTTTGTTATGTCAGCCCTAGCAAACTAATGCAAGTAAAGGAGGCAGAGGAAGCCCCTGATCCAATATGACTGGTGTCCTTGTAAAAAGGGAGCTTTGAATATAGACAGACACACACACACACACACACAGAAAATAATGCCATGTGAAGACTGGAGTTATGCTGCCATAGGCCAAGGAACACCAAGATTGCTAGCAAACCACCAGAAGTTAGGAGAGAGGGCCTCACATGCCTCAGAAGGAACCAACCTTGCCCACACCCCGAATTTAGACCTCTAACCTCCAGAACTGAGAGTCAATGCATTTCTGTTGTTTAAGCCGCTCAGTTTGCGGTACTTGATTCCAGTAGCTCCAGGAAACGAATGCATTTGGGTTTTCTGTTATTTGACACTAACTGCCTCCTAACTGGTGCAGTAGAAATCACCTACATTCTACTTATACAGCATTACTTAAAATAATAAGCTCCAAAATGAATCAGAATAACATGATTTTGAGAAAGAAATACAATGAAGAGGAATACAGACTGAGGAAGAATAGGAAGATGGTCAAAGAATAACTGGACCCAAGAGAAACGTAGAAGGGCAATCTATGAAAATAAAAACAATGAAGAAAAGAGAAAGATTTGTGTGGATTTGCCAGCTGCCATGTGACTCTGAAACACATGAGTTGAGGAGATTGAACATATTCATTTTATGGCTGGGGGTAAAAAAAGAAAGTTATATATGAAAAGGGCTGTCTAAGAAATTCACAATAAAGTCAGAAATAAGAATCACTGAACCAAAAGAAATATGCCTTCAATTTTTACAAAACTCATGAAGGTTCTAGGAAAATATAAAGAAAGCTTAGTTATCACAGAATTAAGTTGAAAGTTTTCTTTAAAAAAAGAGGTTGCAGAAATATACTAGTCACCTCACTAATCACTCCTATAGCTGAGATTCTTCTCTCCCAGTGAAATGTGTTATATGCTGAGCATGTCAATACAATAATTTATCCATCAGGCAAGAAAGAAAGAAAAACTGCTTTTTTAAAAAAGGAATCAAGCCAGCACCTTGTCACTTAAATATTGCTATTCTACACACTTACCTGCAGAGGTACATCTGGATCCATAGTAAATTGGGGGATCTTGTCAGCCCAGGGCAAGAATTTCTTAGTTTTGTGGTCCAGATAATAATCAAAGATTGTGCCCTGGGATGGAAACTTCACTGCCTTCATCTCTTTATGCCACCACCGACTGAAGTCAGCTTGATAATCAGAAAGCTAAGGAGAATAAGAGAAATCCTGATTGCAGAGTTAAAGATAAAAAAAGTTATAAAATAAATAACTAGAAATAAGTTATAATGAGTGATACTATCAAAGAGGTAGAAAATTATAATTGCCTTATATCCATCAGGTACAAATTCTGTGGAATAATTATTAACTTAAAGAGCAAGGTAAAATTAGGTGAACATTAGATTACTCCTCAGTTATTCAATATAACAATGAGCTATCACACAAATTACCATGCTAGGTAGTGGTTTTCAAACACTGGTGTTGATTTCTACCAATCCGATATCCATAAAATGACCTGGCCCAGTGATTCCTATATCCATAGGATGACCTAGCTCAGTGACTTCTATATCCATAGGATGGCCTGACCCAGTGACTCCTACCTCTATAGCATGATGTGACCTGGGGAGTTTTGCTGAACTCTAAATATGTTTACTGCTTTCAGCAACCTCATCCTTATCTAAGACCTCAACTCCCATTTTTCCCCAGAGAAATTTTTAAATCTGTCTTTATTTTGATGGCCCTATGTCCCTGGACTATGGCCCACAAACAGGGCTAAGAGGGGTGATCTGCCTTTGCAGGGGAAGCTTCCCCCATCATCTTCAGAACCAGCTGAGCTCACCTGCTACTCACCACCATTCATGTGTTAATGAGTTTAGGTTCATTTAAATTATTTTCAGAGTGGCGGCATATGATATTTTATCACCCTACAAAAGTTGGTCTTAAACCAGGTCAGTTCAGAGGATATTACTTACCTGGCACCATTCTCAGTAGGCAGATTACATATGACTTCTACTTTACATCAAAATTTGCTTCACTGAACCACTGCATTGGCAAAATTATTTTGGTGACAATCTTTGATTTATTAATTCATTCAACTAAAATGCACTTGTTGCACAGTAGGGAAGAAAACAAACAGGGTCTCTGCCCTCACAGAGTTTATGGGAGAGATAGAGGGAGAGACACGGGGATGTATGGGGGATGCAGAGGCTAAGCCAGTAAATGCAGAAATAGATAAATAGGTGTCTTGAAAGCAAAGTTTGCTACACATGAGAGCAACAGGGGTGATCTTTTTAGTAGGATGGTCAGGGAAGGCATCTTTGAGGACAGGCACAGATGAAGGGAAAGACCATTTCAGGAAGAGTTCAGAATGCGCAAAGGTCCTGTGGTATGAAAGAACTTGGTGTGTTCAAGAAACTGGCCCATGCAGCTGGGATTTGGGGAGGGAGGATGGAATGGCAAAGGAAAAAACAGGGAGGGCTACATCCAGAGGCCTTGTGAATAGAATTAAGTTTGAATTCTTATCCTAAAGGCAACAGGAATCAATTAAAGTGTTTTAAACTTTGGAGAACATCATACAATTTAACTGACATTTAAAAAAAATCACTCTGACTGCTGAATGGAGAATGAACTATGGGCCAAGTGTAAGAAGAAAGCCCAGTGAGGCGGCTACTTCAGAAGGCAAGTGAAAAATGGTGGCAGTTGATGGGAGTGTAAGAAGAGTTGATTTGACTCTTGGGAAGGCCAAGGAGGGAGGAGCGCTTAAGGCCAGGAGCTTGAGGTTGCAGTGAACTATGATGACACCACTGCACTCTAGCTCTGGCAACGCAGTGAGACCATTTTGGAGGTTGTTTGCAATGGACTAAGTTAAGAGCACAAGTCCTGGGTCAGTCTGCTGCAGTTTGAACCTGGCTCAGGCATGGCTTAGCTTCGTGCCCTTAAGCAGATGAACTGACCTCCCTAAGCTTCAGTTCCTTATTTGTATAAGAAGAATAGTCATACTTATCCATATAGGTTTCTATAGTTTTGAGGATTAAATGGCCTATGAAAAGCCTTATGCATAGTTCCTGACATATAACAGGCATTCAATTTGTTGAACAAATGGCTATCCTAAAACATGTCCCGTGTCTGTTCCATTCATGTTCCCAACCTCACAGCCTCTCTTCTGAATGCTCTGTAGTTACAGCCCTTTTGAAAATTTTACGATGATGCTGCTGTTGACTATTATTTGGGGAAGGGCAGGTGACCAATGATGCCCAGTGAAGCAGGTTGGGGGTGGAAGGCTGCCATGTCTGAGGATTGTAAAGATTAAGAGATGATTGTGAAGCTTTACGATCAGGAGTGGAAAGAGCTCAGCTGGCAACATCCCACCTGATTTTACAGTCCTGGAAAAGGAGAAACTCTGTGGAAAACATGGAAAGAACAACCTGGTTTTGGGGGGGGGGTCATATTCTGCCTGCATGTGGCCACCATGAACAAGAAACCCACACGTGATGTAAACCGTCTTTGAGAAAGCCGCGTGAAGTCTCCTGACACCAGTACTCTCTCACTCAAAGCAATATCTGCTGCTATTCTTTAGAAAGCACTTGGAGATTACAGGAGGCAATTTGGCTTCTGAAAATGGTTGAAATAATATCTAGGAGGCCAAGTGAATGTGAAATTTATTTATAGATAGGAGTTATGGTAACCTAGTGATGAGAAGTGGAACTTGCCCACAGGTTATATAAACTGCTCACTTTAGGATCAACAGCCCGTAAACCAGCGGAAATATGGGTCACTCTTGGCTGTGATGCCTTCCAGTGCAAATTCCCTGTTTACACCTGGAAAGATTCAGGAGGCCTGGAAAATGTGTGCATCTATTTTCAATGTAAAGACGCAGGGACACTCATAGAAGCACGATGACCAGAGAGGTCCTGAGGTTCCGGGAAAGGCATGGTCTTTGAAGAAAGACAAACTTGGGTAGGAATCCTGACGTTGTCATTTCCTATCAGTGTGATTTTTAAATTCATTCTTTTTTAAAAAAATTATTAAAAAAATATTAGGGGTATATACTAGTTGTATATCTTTATAGGGTACATGTGATGTGTTGATGCAGGCACACAACGTGAATTAATCAAATCAGGGTAATTGGGGTATCCTTCAACTCAGGCATTTACCATTTCTTTGTGTTAGGAACATTCCAATTCCACTCTTCTAGTTATTTTAAAGTATACCCTAACTTCTTGTTGATTATAGTCACTTTGTAGTGCTATCAAATGTTATTCATTCTGTCTAACTAGCTAACTATATTTTTGCACCCATTAACCATCCCCACTCTATCCCCCTCTCCCCACTACCCTTCCCAGCCTCTGGTAACCATCATTCTACTCTCTGTCTCCATGAGATCAATTGTTTTAATATTTAGCTCTCACACAAGCAAGAACGTGTGAGATTTGTCTTTCTGTGCTTAGCTTATTTCACTTAACATAATGTTTTCCAGTTCCATCCATGTTGTTGCAAATGGCAGAATTCCATTATTTTTTGTGGCTGTATAATACTCCATTATGTATATGTACCACAATTTCTTTATCCATTCATCTGTTGATGGACACTTAGGCTGATTCCAAATCTTGGCTGTTGGGAATAGTGCTGCAATAAACATGAGAGTGCAGATATCTTTTCAACACACTGAATTCCCCTCCTTTGGATAAATACCCAGAAGTGGGATTGCTGGGTCATATTGGTAGCTCTTTTTTTAGTTTTTTTAGGACTCTCCATACTGTTCTCCATAATGGTTGCACTAATGTACATTCCCACCAACAGTGTACAAGGGTTCCTCTTTCTCCACATCCTCACCAGCATTTGTTATTGCCTATCATTTTGATAAAAGCCATTTAACTGGGGTGAGATGAAATACCATTGTAGTTTTGATTTGCATTTCCCTGATGATTAATGATGTTGAGCATTTTTTCATATACCTGTTGACCATTGTATGTCTTCTTTTGAGAGATGTCTATTCAGATTCTTTGCCCATTTTAAAATCGGATTATTTGATTTTTTCCTATTGAGTTGTTGGAGCTCCTTATATATTTTACTTATTAATCCCTTGTCAGATGGGTAGTTTGCAAATATTTTCTTCCATTCTGTGGGTTGTCTCTTCACTTTGTTGATTGTTTCCTTTGCTGTGCAGAAGCTTTTTAGCTTGATGTGATCCCATTTGTCCAATTTTCCTTTAGTGGCCTGTGCTTTAAGGGTATTGCTCAAGAAGTCCTTGCCCAGGCAGATGTTCTGGAGCATTTCCCCAATGTTTTCTTTTAGTGGTTTCATAGTTTCAGGTCTTAGATTTAAGGCTTTAATCCATTTTGAGTTGATTTTTTTATATGGTGAGAGAAAGAAGTCTAGTTTCCTTTTCCTCCACATGCATATCCAGGTGTCCCAGCACCATTTATTGAAGAGACTGTTGTTTTCCACAATGTGTGTTCTTTGTGCCTTTGTTGAAAATCAGTTAACTATAAGTGTGTGGATTTATTTCTGGGCTCTCTATTGTGTTCCATTGGTCTGTATGTCTGTTTTTATGCCAGTACCATGCTGTTTGGGTTACTACATCTCTGACGTATAATTTGAAATCAGGTAATGTGATTCCTCCAGTTTTGTTCTTTTTGCTCAGGATGGCTTTGGCTATTCTGGGTAATTTGTGGTTCCATATAAATTTTAGGATTATTTTTTCTATTTCTGTGAAGAACGTCATTGAAATTTTGATGGGGATGACATTGAATCTGTAGATTGCTGTGGGTTACCAGTGTGATTTCAGGTAAGTTATTTCTTCATTCTGAGCTTTACTTTATCTGTGCAATGAGGATAGCTTAAAGAATTATTGTAAAGATTACATGAGAAAAATCCACACATAGAGGTGCATGGTGGAGATTAGATCTGCAAATTTCTAAAGTTGAAAAACTCTCACTTTGCACTTTGGTAAGTCTAAGCAGTTTGTGTGTACGTGGTGCTTGTGCAAATTCTTATCTCAAGTGATTTCTTACAGGATATCTGAAGCCACAAAAAGGCTATATAAGGAATCTGTACAGGCATGATAACTTCCCTTCAAGCTGAAGGAAAGACCAACGAAAAGGAATTGGCCCAGGGTTGACTGTGGTTCACAAATGACTATCCTGGGAATAGCATGTAAGACTGGTTAGAAGTAAGAGACTGGAGACAGGGAAACCAATTTAAAGGTTACCATATGCTGCAAACTTAATTGTGACCCCCCCTTCCTAAATTCATATGTTGAAGCCTAACTCCCAATGTGATGGTATTTGGAGATGAGGTCTTTGGGACATAATTAGGTTTAGATGAGGTCACGATGGGGCCCTCATGATGAGATTAGTGCCCTTACAAGAAGAGACACCAGAGATATTGCTGTCTTTCTCTCTCTGCCACTTGGGGGCACAGTGAGAAGATCCACCTGCAAGCTAGAAAGAGAGTCTTTGCCAGAACCCAACTGTGCTGGCACCCCAATCTCAGACTTCCAGGCTTCAGAGCTGTGAGAAGTACATCTCTGTTGTTTAAGCCACCCAGTCTATGGCATTTTTGTCATGGCAGCCTGAGCAGACTAAGACACTGTGATAGCCCAGACAAATCTAAAGATGATCCACTCCTGAATTAAGGCTGTAGGGATGGAGAAGAAAGGACAGACTTGGCAGCTATTTTTTAAGTAAAACTGAAATGGTCTGAGATCCTGGGATGCAGAAATAAGGAAGAGTGATGTCTCCTCAGTTTTTAACTGGAGAAACTGGGAGGAATATATCACTGAGAGAGAAAAAAAATTAAGAATAAAGAGGAGCAAATGTGGGTGTGGGACAGAGGAAGAGGTGCGTCTCAGGCACGCTAAGTGTGACTTGCCTGCAGCACAGCACGCTGCAGGTGAGGCCCCGGAGGCAGTCAGAAACAGAGAACCTTGGGTTAAGAGGAGAGAGCCAGGCTGAAGGCCCTAGATTTGCCATTATCAGCTGAGGTTAGAACTATCCGCCTGGATAGGATTGCCCAGAGAAAGCACAGGCCTAGGAGAGAATAGGGCAAGGAGTATAGGTTTATCATAATATAACCAAAAGATATGGATGACATACTGTAATACCCCACCCCCTGCAGTATTGTAAACCATATCTAAATATACCTGATCTTGTAGCAGGGTGCCTCCAAATGCCCAGATACAAGCAAAGGCAAAATAGACTTCATAAACTTCTTTTGGGCTGTCAGAAGGTACATTTTCAGGAGTCAACAAACACTCCAAAAGAGTACAAATAGTCTAAAGAAAAAGAAATAGCCATTTATTTAGGGCAACATTTTTTAAACAGTCAAGTTCAAAGAATGCTTTTACAACTCTACTTTATCCTTAAAAGATTATACAATTTTTCCCAACTCTGTGATTTGCTACATTGGGAGAGACAAAAGTTATACCTTGGGTATATAAGCCAATTGTAGAAAACCTTTACCACTTTCAACCAAAATGATCTCCTAGGTAATAATAAACTGTTTTAAAAAATAAAATTTTTGACCCAATTAATAATCACTGTACAAACCAAAAATACATACAAGCAAAAAGAAAAAAAAGTGAGTATATATCTATATATGTCTTTTTTTTAAATTTCAAAGTATTACAGGGATACAAACATTTAGGTTACATGTATTGCCTTTATACTGCCCAAGTTAGAGCTATAAGATTGCCCATCCCCCAGATAGTGTGCACTGCACCCCTTAGGTGTGAATTTACCCATGCCCTCCTCCCCCCTCCCACCTGCCTGACACCCCCAAGCCTGTGCTGAGGGTCTGGGTCTGTCTCAGGTGGCGGGGAGTGCATGCCTGGCTGAGACTGCCTCTAACAGAGTAGCTGTGGAGAGCAGGAGACAGGAGGGTGGACCGGTTTTCTCCCCCCAGCTCCAGAGCAGTGGTTTTTTTTTTTGGTAAATAGAGAATCACACTACATATGGTATTCTATAACCCACTTTCTCACTTAAAAACATACTAAAAAAATCTTTCCTTATCAATAAGTGTTACTCTACCACATCATTGGAATGGATGTATAAGATTCCACCGGATGGACAGGCATTTATGTAACTATTTCCCTTGTTGGACATTTAGATAACCCACTTTTCTTTAGTGCTTTGGCAGCCATTTTCCTCACATGTTGTCATAAATTTAGAATGTGGACTGGCAGCCTTAGCCTGTGGCATTTTTTTTTGACACCAAACTAAATTTAGCCTTGGAAGAAATGCTGTTCAGGAACTTGTTCTTCATACACTCCAGGTGAACCAGCAATGTGCTCTGTTGGTCCTAACATACCTCACGTTCAGGGCGATCACGTCAGCAATGAGGGGAACGTGGCTGCTGCAAAGGCCTTTACCATATGAAATGATAACCAATAATAAACACGTTTGGGGGCTAGTTCTCCAAAGCACATGAATGGTTGTCATTAATTAGCATTGTCACAGACCCTAAAAGCTCAAGATACTCTTCCCCCAGTTTTGGAAGGGAGCAACAGATTATCACTATCACACACAGCAATGCAAGCCATGACAAACCAAGCCAGTATCATGTGTGTGCTTTTCCCTTCCAGCTATGAAAGATTCAGAAATGCTTTTCATTCAAATAGTTGAGCACCTGTTCTATTTTTAAATCTTCTTTCTTGGTTTCTATTGTTTTATAGTGTGCCACATTAACAATTTGAAATAATCTTTTAATAGAATAAAACTTACCAATTTGTTATTAAGAAAATAGTGTCAAACTGTGTGGCTTTGCTATTTCTGAGTAGAAACCATGTTGTTCTAAGGAACTGTTAAAATCAAAACAAAAAAGACCAAAAGGTCTCAATGTGACCTTATCTGTCCAGGAGAACATTCTAATAAAGTCATATGATTTTTCTATTTTTTCCCAAACACAGTACTTGAAAAACATTTTGAGCTCTGTGTCAGCAATTAACAAAATCTTACTTTGATCCATATTCCAAAAGAATTAATGCACTTTACCAAACTTAATGAAGTTTCATATACTGGAAAACAGAGTGCATTCATTTCTTAAGATAGCTATTTCAAGCTGTTCTCTTTTTATATCCACTTTTATCTCAAATTCCTGTACTTACAAGTAACCACAGAAAAGAAACTACTCTATAAAACAACAGTTTAAAAGGAACTAAGGATTAAATGCCATTTCTGAATACTACAAAAGGAGGAAGTAAAGCAAAAGTCATATTAATGCCTACTGACCTATTTTCACACTACTCTTGAATGAAAAAGTTCACACCACAGAGAGTCACACAAATACACAAGTCAACTTGAGAAAGAACACGATCATGCTTTTTGCGAGTATTACACCAGAGGAAGTCTAATTAGGCTAACTACATAATTAATTCATTATGAATAAATTCAGACCTGCTTTCAGAAATAAATTATACCTCAGATAATTACTGCTGAAGACTATCGTTTATTTAATTGGTGTGTGAATTATCCAAAAACCTGAACTTTCTCTTCTTATTATGCTTGTGACGATTTCTAATTTAGCTTACTATGTTACAAATTTGGTAACATAGTAACTTAATGGTAACAAAGTACTTAGAAACCAATTTTGCTCTTACAGGAAAAAACAAAAGGTTTCTAACTGTAAACACTTGATGAAGTTTTTTACTAGTAAGGGCTGGGGATAGTTTTTCTTCCTGCTGAGATTAAGATCACAACCTTCATTTCTATGTGCGGTGAATTATTTTCACTGGCTTCCACGACAACGTATTACATGTCCCCTTCACTCTTACCAGCTGTCTCACAATGAGGATCAGAAAAAAATGTATCCCTGGAATATTACGAACTCTTCATCCAGATGGACATGCCTTTAAGGAATATTTCTGGGAGGGGATGGTCTGTGGGTGGTGGCATCTATGTGGTAGAATCCAGATGCTTTCTCTTACTCACTGGCTGGCAGCTTTAATTGTACAGATTTATTTTATTCAAAAAACATACTGAATACCTTCTCTGGGCAAGTTATTTAGGGGCTAGAAAAATAAATAAAGCTGTGCAACTTTGTTCTTCTAATTCTGTGCAAATACACTTGGGAGGAACACAATGATTTGATAAACACATATTTGGCACCTACTATGTGCTAGGAACCATGTAAGTCTCTGGGGACATAAAAATGAATAAAACATGGCTTCAGCCTTCCTTCACAAGATTGTGAAAAGAAACAGACCACAAACCCAAATGCTGAGAGAGTGTGATAGTTGTACGATAGGAGTTTGTAAAAAGCTCCAGGGAACACGGAGACTGGGGCAGGAAGATTACCAAAACTGAATAGTTCTGGAAATTTTCCCATCTTCTTGGGCAAGCAAAAATTTCTACTGTCTTGATCAACACACACTACCACATGAGGACTAGAATGTTAAATGTTGTAACCAAAGACAAACCTGCACCAGACTACTCTCTGGAATTGGAGTGACGGTTTTAAAGCTTGTTCTTAGCTTATCCAAGCACGCGGGAACATAATTGTCAAAAAGAATAGTTAAATTGGCCTTTTCTGATTGATGCCGCCTTCTGTCTATCCAACTGGCCACATACCTGAAAAGGAACACAGAAAAGCTTTTATTGAATGCTAGGCTTGAAAAGCAGAATTTCACCAAGTCAAAAGCTTCTCCCTTCAACACAGCTTGGTGCAACACTTCAGGGACATGTTTAGTGAGTTCATTCTATTTCTCAAACTGCAAATATTTTAAAATGGCCCTTTAAAAACTTATTTTAATGGCCATTTTTACCTTAATGAAAAGACTGTAAAAGAAACTGCTAATAGCTCTTAGAAGCCAAACATAATGGAGTATAAGTAGGCCATTACTGAGCATTTATAAGGAAGTACAGTATGTCATTTCCTGAAGGGCTGAAACTATTCCCATAGTGTAGGCCTTATTTATGAAAACAGCTTGGGATTTTTCTTGATTAATCTTGGCATCAATTATTCAGTAATGAGGAATCAGTTACAAATAAAAAGGTAAAAATTCCACAGGGGCTATTTCAAAGCCCTCCTTTTCCACTGGACTAAATGTAACTCCAACCTGATAGCTGATAATGTATTTCCAATAAGTGGCTCTTAAATGGCATTTTATGCTTGGGTGTATATATATATATATAGAGAGAGATATCTGATACTTATAAAATGTCAATTTGATACATTAAATATCTCTAATGTATTGATAAAATAATACTTTTCAATAAAACATAATATGACTTAGTAGTTTCTGGGGTGAAAGTGTATGATGTTAAACAAAAAATAATCACTCAGAAAATTCTCATTGAGTAGGAAACAGGGGTAATAAATACATTTAGCAGCTGGCAGGGAAGCAGTGTGACCACAGACTAATTACAGCTTTACCTTGCTTTAAGCAAATCAGATTTCACATCTTGAATATCACAAGAAATTAAGGCAAGATAATTATCTCACAAGAGGCTCCTTTTGCTTTTCCCAAGGCTTTACGATAGGGTTTTATTAAATAATCAACTATGTTACACTATCATTAGATTTATAAAATGTCAGTGTCACAACTTTTCCAGGTCTAAGAGGAATGGTTTTCTGTGGAAGTCCAGTTGCACGAGAGTAACTTGGTAGAACATCTCTGGGTGGTAGTGACAGTGGGCACCATGGAACAATGGAAAGCAGGTGTTAATGACCAGAATCAAAGGCATGACACCTACCCCATAGCTACTGATTTTATTGCATATCAGCTGCCAGAAGTGGAATCTTTGTGTTTAGAGTTTGTCCAAAAAAAGAAGATTGCTCAGGGAGACAGAACTCTAAAGCCAGACTATCTGGATCTGCATCCTAGTTTCACCACGTTTTAACTGTGTTACCTTGGGCAAGTTACTTAATCTCCCTGTGCCTCAATTTTCTCGTCTGTAAATGGAGATGATAATATAGACCTCCTAGGGTTGTAGTGAAAACACCTCTACAAATTGATAAAGGGGTGCAAGGCGAGAACTTTGGTAAGGGCCTAGCTAAAAATAAGACACCAGCCTAGCTAAGAATAATGATAATAACTAGCCACTGTCCCCCCCATTTGCTTCTCTATAATTGCCACTCTGGAGCCACATAGCTGGTGGTCATAAAGATTCTTAGCACTCTCCATAGATAATATCACCTTTTTGAAACCTAGGGGTAGTTTCTGAGGTATCTTCCAGGTCCTGAGTTCCAGTGGAACGGATTACCCACCCAGACCAGGGGCCCATATCGAGGAACAGACTCCACTGGTCTTGTGACCCCCACCCAAGAACCTGGTCAGCAAAGAAGATAATTTCTACAACCCTATGGTTCCACCCCAAACCCAGCCAATTAGCAATACAGCAATTAGCCAATTGCCTGCACTAAACTGTCTTTAAAAACCCTGTCTCTCAAAGTTTCCGGGAGGTGGATTTGAGAAATTTTTCCTGTCTCCCTTCTTACTGCTATGTGGAATAAACTCTTTCTCTGCTGCAAACCCTGCTTTCTCAGTGTGTGGGCTTCCTCCCAGGCAGCGGGCAAATGAACCTGGTTGGGTGGTGACAGAAGTGAGGATTAAACAAGTTTGCATGTATAAAGTGCTTAGATTAATATCTGACAAATAACAAATTCTCAATAAATGTTACTCATTAATACAAAGTTGGTGGCATTGAGAGACCTGAATTCTGATCCTTGCTCTGCCTCTCTGTGCATCTCCTAAAGTCATCAGTGTCTTGATGGGCATAACAAATTCCACACTCTATCTCCCTACAAAGTCTCTTCCAGGTGTCTGTGGGAGAAGAAGGCCCCTGCAAGGATAACTAGGAGCAGTAGCCTCAAAAATAGCCCCAGAGGGAGAGAGTGGGCTTTGCACTTAAGCCAGGGCAGAGCTACTTGACTGAACCACAGCAGCAGTGGCTAAAGTCTCAGAGAAAATCTAGCAGGCATACTAGCAGTGATGCTATTGCACAATTACCTGCAAGTGGGAGCTACTCCAGAAAAAAGTGCAACCAAACCAGGAAACATGTTAAGAGCTGATGCCACACACCGTCCTCCCTGCAAAGGCCAAGAAATGACCTATACTAGGGAGCAATCATACCATACAGCATAGGAAGTAAAAATGTCTAAGTTGGTAAATACGGACGGTTTAAAATTTTATGTAGAAATTATTGTTGAATGTTCACAGTTTAGAATAAAAATAGACATTAAAAGACATCAAATTTTGGAGGAGAAACTATAATCTTCAGCAATGGCAAATAGTGAAGATACAGATCCACATTTGTTTGCAGTTCTTTCCACCCCTTTTCGCAAACAAGTTCCTTATTTTTTAAAAGATGTGACAGATTTGAACATGACCAAATGGAACATACTACTATCATATGACATGCAATTGAAAATGACATACTAAACTGGCATAATTATTCCTTGCCTACGTAAGATCACCCACATCGATGCCCTGCCTCAGGAATAGCTACACTGCGATGCTTTAATGCATCATCTTAATGCCAATATCTAGGTCACTAACAGAGTTTTAGCTTTTCTGAATTTGTAAATGAGCCCCACATCATCAGCTATGTTCACTTCCTCCAGAAGTGCTCCAGGTTTATCACGTGAAATCTAAAACCCTGTGGTTTGGAAGCTATCTAGGTAGCCAAAGTTTTCAGGCCTCTGAAAACTTTTTATTCATAACTCAATCCTCTGGGGTTGGATCCTGTCTTAGAGGATAGCAGGAATTCAGCAGACTTATAGTCTGTCCTCACGGCAAGCTCCAGGTTCTCTGCCATTCACGGTGGCCTGGAAAAATGGCAGAAGTTAGCAGGACATGCTGATTAGCACTGCGTGCTGATTATTTCTGAATACGTAGGCTCACGCGTGTACACAATATCCAAGGGTGAGATAATGAGATTGGAAGGGTAGCGCAGGAGAGAGAATTAGTGATACAAAGCCAAAGGAATATTTTAAGCTAAAGTAATCGAGGAAAGGGCATGATCTAAAACTGTGGCTTTCAAGAGTTATCTACCACTATCTACTCTTTTGGAATCAGACTAAATTCCAGATATACATGGCCCTCCCCACCCCCTTTTCCTTACAAGCTACGTAACGTACAATTTGGTCGATCCCATTTTCAGTGTTATACTTACTCTTAAACAATTTTAACTTAAATAATTACAAATAAATTTTTAAAATTTATTGCCTGTATGTTTTCCCTTTCTATACATTCTCATCCCTTTCTATTAGAAAAAATTGTCACTTATCATAATCTTCAGAAATTTTTTTCCAATTCTTGCTTTTTTATTTTTCAGGATCTCAACAGACATACCTGGGCTGTACTGGATTCTCCCAGTAAACTTACTTAGAACTCAGAATTAAAGTTAAAAAGTATTTGATTTCTACAGCTAGTCACAGATTAATGTAATTTTTTAAATGTTGTTTTAATCTTATATGGTCCATATCTGTAAAGTGTGGACATAAAATTATTTTTTTAAATAATGAATTTTAACAAAAATATTCTAAGAAGCTTAAGTGATAATAGCACTATCTTTAGTCCTTAAACAGCACCCCACAGAGATACTATGAACATCACCTCATAATCTCTTTTAGCTGCATCTTAAGAGTTTTCCAATATAAATTTAAAAACCGATGTCCTAGTTCTGTTCACTGAAGGGGCCTAGAAGCTATGACATACAATTAGCAACGAGCACACCACATATCCCTCTCTTAAATTCTAAATACCATTATTCCTTATAGCAAAATTTCTTCCTTCTGGTTCTTTGGGGGAAATGACTGATTTAGTTCTCAGGTAAGGAAACTCTGAGGTGAACCAGAAGCATCTTGTTTAGCCAGAAAGCAAAGTGCTCAAACACTCAAAAGGACAAACAAAAAAGAACACAGAAGAAAGAGCTCTTGCTGGCAAAATTTGGGACAATTTGAACATCCAAAAGAATGTTGGTAACCGATTATAACCCATTGAACTGGAAGAACAGAAAATGATGCTCTGGCAGAAGGGCAGGAGGGAGGAGGGAGAAAGGAGGAGAAAAAGTTCTTGACAGAAAAATGTCACCTAATATATGTAGATAGAATGACTGAATTATGAAGTCACCACTTGGCAATTACCAATGGGCCATTCTTTGAGATACCTGGCTTGTTCTCTTTAAAATTGTAAATGTCCTGAAAGAATAAGGCTGGGGGAGTGTTATAGATTAAAAGAGACAACACAGACAAATGCAATGCGTGATCTTGTTTTGATGCTGGATTTTCTAAAAAGATACAAAAGAAATTACTAGGGTAACTGGCAAAATTTGAAAAATGACTGTTTATTAGATAATCTTAAGTCAAGGATAAATTTCTTCAGTGTGTTAATTATATTGTATTCATGTAGCAGAACATTCTAGTTCTTGGGAGATAAATGCTGAAGTACTTTGGGATGAAGTGTCAATGTCTCCAACTTTCAGAAATTTCAGCAAAAATTAATAAAAGTAGAAAATGTGCCTCTGTGTGTGTGTGTATGTGTGTGTGTGTGAGATGGAGAGAGAGAGAGAGGGGGAGAGACAGAATGAATACATACAGCCTGAGAAAAGAACTCTTATGTGAGGAATGCAAACCCTTTTAAATTATCAGGCCCAGAGAGACACTAAAACGAGACAGCACTCACATCCTACACCCCCCTTTGAGCTCTGTGTTCACCTCTTGAAGCTGCTTGCTATTGCCACAAGTAGCTATAAATTAACCTAATAATGCCTCACCAGGACACCGTAACTGACACCCTATAGCTAACAATGTATAGCCAATCACTAATCAATGTTTTTTCTGTAAACCAATGAGGATTCCTGACAAACAACTTTGTATCAGCCCACTCCCTGTCCCCCCCCCCTTTTTTTTGCCTTTAAAAACCTGCATATAGCAAAGGCCAAGTGGAGCTCATGTCCAAGGTCACCGGGCTCTGAGTCTTCCCAGCGGCTGTCCTCACTTGAGCTCAAGTAAATGCTTTAAATCATACTTCAAATCATACTTCATACTTCTGCCTCTTCCTTTTAGGTCAACAAGGATGACAGAAAGTGAATGTAATAAAATGGTAACAATTGGTATCTGTAAGAAAAGGGGCTATGGCTGTACTTTTACTACCTTTTCAACTTTTCCATAGTGTTGAACACATTGAAATAAAAAGTTGGGGAAAAGTGAGACCTAAGATATTGGTTTGGAAAATTAGGTTAATAATTATATGGATCTCAGAAAATAATTGGGTATTAAATGCATCAATACATGTAAAGTTATCACACTATTAATATTATGACATTAAAGGTAGTAAAGTATCCCGTAATTATGCAGTAAAAAAATACCCCTTCCTGAAACAGCCAATTTATTTGTGACTTATTGAAAGTTTCTGGCAATGGGAGGAGAAAATATAAAAATATCCTTTAGGGAAGATTCCCATTTTGGAAAATGACCTGGGTGGACCCTTTAGTCACACACATGAAAATTAACACCTACTCATTGATCTTAGGTAAAACAAAAACCTTCATAAAAGTAAAATCTAATGGTTAAGACAGAGCTGTTTAACTCTCCCAGGAATATAAATTGGGTGTCTCTTTAGCCAACTCGTGACCTTTGATATATTGGATAAAAGTCTTTCTGCAGAGATTTAGATCAAGCTCTTGTTAGCACAAACCTCCAAATGATGTGATTGAGAGAGAATTACACAGGCCTTGGGAGCTGCAGTTCACTACTGAAGTCAGACACGCCCAGTAGAGGCGAGGAGTCCTCTGAAGGCAAGGAGTGCTGCCGCTTGCACTGGGGGCCTGTGCTCTCTGGACAGGGGAGTCCAGGCACACTGGAGAGACTCTTTCAACTAGCCCCCAACCAACAGAGGCAAACAGGAGATAGTCAGAATCCTAGCTGGGGAACAGAACTATTAGCCCCCAAAGAACTCTCCATTTTAGACTTTTAAAAATCGCTCCTTCCCCCAAGCAAATCCAATAAAGCTTTGTTGAAGAGAAGGGCCTGGGCACGTTGCTATTTTGCTGCAGAGTTCAGGGACGAGCCCCGTAGCGAGCACATCAGTACACGGAGGAGAAGCAGCCTAGAGAAGCACATCAGTCAGGCCTCTGGCAGGAAATGGATGTCATCCTTCAGTTAAGACAGTAGGGACAGTAAGAGGACAGTAAGAGGACTAGTTACAAAGGTGTGGGCAGGGAGCAGAGAAACTGGATGGGACAGTGCCGTGCCTTGGGTCATAACAAGGAATGGTTATTGCTCCTATGCCTGCAGGGACAAGAAAATGAGAGGACTACCAGAACCTGGAAGGAAAGAATCTTAAGATTCTTTTTTTAAGAAAGAAGATGAAGATTCATTTAAGAGGAGCTGTGACCTGCCATTGAGGAACAGAGCCATCCCGACGTGACCCAGCTGGAATCAGGAATAAACAGCCTGACCTCACTCTGCTCTCTCCCTCCCATTTCCTGCCAGGAGTCGGCACTGGTCAAGCCAACCCGAAGCCAGAGGGCAAGGGGCCCACCGATGCAGTCCATATAGGACAGCTCCCTGGGGCACAGAGTAGGGTGACAAGGATGGAGATTGTCTGGAGGGGTAAATAGATTTCCGACATAACAAGCACGCCAGGCACAAGCACATGTTCACCTGCAGAGCTCAGAGGTTCCTGCAGTTCAGACTGGAAATGCTGGCTGTGACAAGTGACCAGAAAGCGTTAAGCATTTGAAGAGTAAGCGAGTGGGCACAATAAACTTGCTCTAAATCAAAGCATTACCACTGTTATGTATGCATATTTTATATATATATATATACACACACACACACACACATACATATGCTCATTAAATGATTTACTTTTATCTAAGTGTTCCATACAAGCTTTTATTATTATTTATTCACACATCCAACAAATACTTACTGAGTTCTTAACATGTTCAGGTGTATGAACAAGGTAATGTCTGAGTAAAAATGACAAAGGCATCCAGGTGCTAATTTAATTATTTTAAAATTAGCCTTAAATTTAGTTAATTGCTAATATCTTCTTTAAATGATCATATAAATATTTACCTTTTTAAAACTAAGATAAAAAAAGAACTATTCACAATAAAAACAATGTGATTAAAAAAATGAGCAAAGGACTTATATAGATATTTTTCCAAAGAAGATATACAAATGGCCAATAAGCACATGAAAAGATGCTCAGCATCATTAGTCATTAGGGAAATACAAGTCACAACTACAATGAGATACCACCTCACACCCATTAGCATGGCTACAATCAAAAACAAGACAAAAACAAGTAAATAACAAGTGTCGGTGAGGATAGGGAAAGTTTGGAACCTTCATATACTGTTGGTAGGAATGTAAAATGGTGTAGCCGCTGTGGAAAACAGTACGGCGGTTTCTCAAAAAATTAAAAATAGAATTAACATATGATCCAGCAATTCTACTTCTGGGTAGAAACATTCAAAGAAGTGAAAGCAGGGTCGCAAAGAGATATTTGTATACCCACGTTCATAGCAGCATTATTCAAAATAGCCAAGAGGTGGAAGCAACCCAAGTGTCCACTGGTGGATGAATGGATAAATCAAATGTGGTACATACATACCATGGAATACAAGTCAGCCTCAAAAAGGAAGGAAATCCTACAATATGCTATAACATGGATGAACTTGGAAGACATGCTAAGTGAAACAAGCCTGTCCCAAAAGGACACATACTGTATGATTCCGTTTATGAGTTACCTAGCATAGTCAAATTCACAGAGATAGAAAGTAGAATGAAGGCTGCTAAGAGCTGGAGGGAAAAATGAAGAATTATTGTTTAATGGGTACAGAGTTTCAGTTTGGGAAGATAAAGTTCTGGAGATGGATAATGGTGATGGGTGCACAACAATGTGAATGCACTTAATGCCACTAAATTGTATATGCAAAAATGGTTAAAATGGTAAATTTTATGTTATGTGTATTTTACTACAATAAACAAGAAAGAAGGTTTCTAAAAAAGCAATACTCACGGATTCCAGCCCAAGTCTTGTGGGTTCACATATAGAATACCAGCTCTGGACACAGTCGCTGGGGTTGCTGTCCTTAAGTGATGTGTCTCAAACAGAAGCCTCATGCAGGGCGTAAGGGCTACACGCTCGTTGCTGGCCAGGGTGAGCACCTGGGCCGAGCAGCGCAGCGGGAAACAGAGGCAAGCTGTTAACCAGGAGCAGAAGCACCGCTGCTAACATATGTACCACGACAACAAAAAGTGCTTTTCCCCAGCAGAAGTGCCACAGGCTGTGTGCTCACTGTCGGGAGTTAGGAGCACAGTCTGAATCAAGATCTAAGTTCACCCCTGAGACCTGACTGACCCTTGAGGAACAAATTCGCCTAAATGGGCTCATGAATGCCAACCTTTTAATAACTGTGGTAATTATTACTAAGCCTAATATAAGACATTCATTCTAAAACTTGATTACATGAAAAGACTTGAATACCACAAAAAATGAACTCCCTTTAGAATCTGAAATACCACAATTATCAATTGTCCTATAGAGACTCATGCAAGTATAAAGATCTCAAACCTGTATTTTATGATGAACAATGTCTTAGTTCAGAAAGTAGTAATTACTGTTAATTTCAGGTGGTTACTAAATCTATCCTGGAGTAATGATGATTACTGATTTCTCTCTCCTGACCCCAACAATAGACCCTGTGTTGCTTAAACAGTATCTCACAGATCTGTACCATCACCTTTTGTTTTTGCCAGGAATGCTGGATTAACCATGGAAAAATGCTTGAGAAAGCATTTAAAATCAATCTGTAGCTATAGGAACTGTTTAATTTAAATAGCTAAATCTCACCAATTATCACATGGCACAAACTTGTTCTTTTACTAAGTATTCCATACTTAATCGAAGACAATATAAGATGTAATAATTCATGCCTAGCTCTTCGAAAATGGTACGATGTGTAAACTAAATTCTTAGATATGTATTTAACTTGCATTAAAGGTGGTTACATTTATACAGGTGAGGAGAATATATTCCCTTAAATTTTTTAATGGTGAAATTAAAAGAATTATCAGGAAAGTGGCACTTATCAAAATAGCGATTATATAAAGAATACCAGGTTAATGAGTAAAACCAGCATTAACATCAATGAGAGAACGGAGCTCTTAAAACACTCAAGATATCATGTTTAAGGTCTAGCACTAAAGTGTTATTCACCTTGTTATCATCCATGACGGTATTTAGTGATTCAATCCACATGGGGTCAATGTCTCCATCCAGGACTATCCATTTTGGTCCACCATGCACAAGATTTGCTTGTTCTCGCAGAATGGATGAAAAGAGACCTATAAAAAAAGAGTAAACAATCCTAATATATAATGGAGTTGAGTGCTGTTTATTTCTAAAATAAATTTGTATTATTCTTCCTGAAAGCTCTTTTATTAACTAACTAAAAGCAGTTTTGCTGCCTCTTTGTTGTGGGTAGTGTGTAACACCTTCAGAGCTACACATGAGCTCCAGATCCAACTCTATCATTTACCAATGAGCAATCCCTCCCTGAGAACTATCTTTAACTTCCATGCCAAGCTTGCCTGTATGTCAAACAGAGATACTCAAAACTTACACCAAATGAATACATGATTCTTTTTTCATGCACGTATGTTCAGTATCTATTTGAGATCAAATATTAGTTTATTTCACCTTTCTCCATTTTTCCATAACAGTTTTCAAGAAGCATAATTCTAAAGCTAAAGCATCCACAAACACTATACATCTCTTACAGAAATTTGGTCATTGGGATATTAAGTCATCATTACTTAACAAGATGTATAGACAGAAACACTTTAAATCCATGGTCCTTTTTGCTATTACCACGTTTCTAAGTATTGCGTGTGTTACACAGCATATTCACTAGTTGATTCTTCAAACTTAAGTATATAATACCATTGTGAGCAGAACCGTTTCGATACATGTATGTGGAATATTTCCTTTGTGAAGTATTTTGTGCCAAAAGTAAGTGACAGTATCTAGTGGAACCTGCTATCATGATTCATAAAGAAGCCAGCAACCTTTCTAATGGTCACCGATTTGAACAGCTTCCAAAGGTTTGAGGCATAAACAGATATGGTTCTGTCCCTGCCACAGTCCTTTATAAAAAGACAGAAGCTGGGCTGAGAGAGTAAAAGTTGTCCCACAGATAAACGAAAGAGTGTACACAAGATGAGAGGCTGGAGAGAAGGACGAAGGGTGTCCTACTCTAGATCCAGTCATCAGGGAAGTCTTCTCTGATGCGACATTTGACCGGACACTTAAATAATGTAAGCCACGAAGGCGTCCAGAGGAAGAGTGTCGCTCGTTGCAGAAATGTCAAGTGCCAAGGCCTCGTGATGGGAAGATGCTTGGCAAGTTCAAGGAAGAGCAAGGAGGCCAGAATGATGGATTACAGCCAGTGAAGGGCAGAGTGCAGGAAATGAAGTTGGAGATGGTAGTGGTGGCGATGGGGAAGGTCCAATCATAAAGGGCTTTGTAGGCCATGGAAAAAGGTTGGATTCTAAGGGTGCTGGGAACCCAGTGAAAACTGAAAGCAGAGAAGTAACATTTGAAAGGAGCTCTCTGTCTGCTGTGTGTAAAATGAACCACAGGGAAACCAGTGGGAGGAGATACTGACTATGGTAGCCAAGGCAGGAGGTGATGGGGGCAGGGACTAATGTGGCGTCTGTGGAAAAGGGGAAAAGGACTGGAATTCAACATATATTTTAAAGGTAAAGCCTACAGGATTTGCTGTGAGGTTGGATGTAGGGTGTGAGAGGGAGAGAAGCCTCAAGGATGGTGCCAAGGTGAGTGTATTTATCGAAATAGGAAGTCATAACAGACTGAACAAAGGGATCTGTTTGTCCACAAATACTTCCAGGGCAGGAAACATGCCCTATTGACTTCTGTCCCTGGCATCTAGAATAACACCTGCCTGAACTTCAGTCAGTGTCTTATATCAGGCACTTTATAAGTGTTTCCTGAGGCATTCATGCTGACTTCCCTCCTGATTTACAGGGAGCCCTGACATAATTGATGGGGGATAAAACACACAGCTCAGAGTACAAATCTGCTGAATGCAAATCAAGTACTTATTCAAATCTAGTTTTAATTTATACATTATAAATGCTGTTGTGATCTGCTATATTTCCAATAATGCCAACACACAGTAAATCTGTGACTATGACTAAAATTGGCTAGTACTGAAAAACGGCTTTCTGGATAGAAAAAAAGAAATTTTTAGCACTTCAAAAGGGAAACACTACTTGCCATCTTTCCATTCTCGGGTAGCATGATGTATGAAACCAAAGAGTTCATCTGTTGTCACAGCTTTAGGGTTTAAGTCATTCCAAACGGGTTTCTGTTTCATGTTAACATATGTTCGGTTCAGTGTTCTCAAAATCTGAGAGGAAGAAAGAAAGAGCCAAAAAAATTAATACTAATGTAAGCCAAATGGAAAGTAAAAGATTTCTGAAGGAATTTCCTTATTCATTATATGTTCCTAGATATTCTGTGTGTACTAAGATCGAGAAGGGGAAAAACGTACATATGTGCATTTCCATCACCATCTTGAAAAGTTTAATCCCGCAAACCCTTAGGGAGACGCAATCAGTTCTCCTGATTCTTTGAACCACTTAGACTAAAGAAAGTTACTTTAACATTTGAAATTTTTAACCATGTGTGCAAAATGAAGGACTATATTTAAATAAGCATTCATGTTCATGCTTATAAAATCCACTTTGCCTGAATTATTAAGATCAGCTGTTCTCAAAATGTAGCCTACACCAGAATTGTCTGGAAGGTGTTAAAACACAAATTTCTGGGCCCAATCCTGGAGTCTTTAATTAAGTAGGTGGGAGAGTGCAAGGGGCTGGTAATTTGCATTTCCAACAAGGGCCCAGGTGATGCCAATGATGCTGCCCTGGACATGCTTCCAGACCTAGTGACTTAGAGCAGTGGTTCTTAGCAGGAGATTGTCTTGACTTGGGGGAAGATGAGATATGCTTCTGGGCATCTAATGGGTAGAGGCCAAGCAGGCTGCTAAATACCTAACAAGGCACAGGACAGCCTCCTACAACAGAGTTATCCAGTCTATAATGTCAACAGCACTGAGGCTGAGAAACCCTGACCTAGAAAATTGGGGAAAAGAAGGCTTGTGGATGAGAACCCAGGAGGAGGTATTCAGCGTATGATTGCTTCAGTCATCAACACCTTAACTCAAATAGCTGCCCTAATGCTCCCTTTGGCTTTCTCTGAAAAGCCATAGCTTTTGTTTTAGATATTTATCATCCTGACCTACTCACAGGGGTTTTGAAGAACTGATAAACAATTGTCAAATACTTTGGAATGATAAGGTACTAAATAACATGGCCCTGAGCTTCCGTGCTCTAGTTATATCAGCTTAAGTACATGTTGAATAGAACAGAAGCAGTGAAGATTAGATGAAAGAAATTAAATGCCTTAGGAATATTAAGCTTATATTTTTAGAAACCATTAATCTACTGGAAATTATAGAATTTAATTTTATCCTTCCTTGAACCATGGCCTACATCTGAAACTTACTCTAACGAAATAATTACAGGCCTATCAGTTATCTACTTTAATATTTCAATTATTATATTTTTCACTAGAAAAATATCTATACAGAGGCTCCCTCTACAATTGTGCCACTTTGGGTTCTGATCTAAATACTGGCATGTTCTATATACACCCATGTTCTAAAATCTCATATGCCCATTCTGATTATTTTTAGTTGTTGGCTAACAAATATGTTTATACCCAAGCATCCTGAATTAAAATGCATGCAGTTCTGTGCATATCGTCTGCCAACCAAGAAAATAAGTATGTTGCCAGGACTGTCAGTAAGACCAAACAAAATCAAGCAGTGAACTAAAAATGGGGATAATAATATCCATAGCATATCATTGTTGTGCAGAGTAAATCATACATAATGCACCTAGCACAGCACATAATAGGTACCTCAAAAATGTGGTTTTTGCCATCTCCTTTTCTGTTCAAGTTTTGTTTTGGCCCTGTGGAGGGTATATTTCTGGGGGAGTACTAAAGGAAAATATTTGGGTTTTTTTTTTCTCTTAATGATATGGAAGGGAGAATCTAGGATGATTTGGAAAAGATAAGAAAGTAGTTTTGATAAATGTGGATAGAGCCAATCAAATCCTGCAAGCCAGATATTTTATTCCACACTTTCTTAATATGTTTACCATTGATAAAAGAATACAAGTATAATTATATAATTATATATATGATCTATCCAAGGTGCATAGAGTAGGATAGCACACATCTAAATGCATGAGTAGGATGCCAAATATCTTATGTGGAAATCCCCATCTTCATCTTGGCTTACTTGTCCTATGTGAATGCAATGTCCTACTTGTTTCTCTTTCTCCCCCATCCCAGTACAAAGAAAAATAATGTCCATTGATCAAATAGCAATATTAAGGTCTCAGATTCAATCCAAAATTATGGTGGGCTTCACTGAAGGGAACTCTTTTAAGTAGCATTGAAAACAGGCCAAAAAAAAAATTGTTCATTCCATGGCTGAAAGCTATTAAGCAATTTACTATACCTTACTCTTCCCTGTGCCTGCATTTCCAACCACAAAGATAGAGTGCCGCACAGCCAACAGTTCCTCCAGCTGAACAACCTGCAGAGCAAACAGCCGGTCACTGGTTTCCTTTAACGAGTTAGTGACAAAAAGGCAACCGACCCATTTTTGCCCAATTCTTCTTTCCTTACAACCCAAGCCAGCCCCCACTGACAGCAGCATGTTCAGGGAAAGTTAAAATAGACCACAAGTGCAAAGTATAGTTTCTCCTGGATCTCCCACATAGGACACAGAGAAAAGAATAAAGTAAAACCATTATTTTACGTAGTACTTGGTACATGGCAGGGGTTACTTACAAAAATCAATAACACTTCATGAAGTTTTGAACAAAAACAGTATATGGCCAATCACCATCTATAACTGAGTAATGATTCATACCCTATAAAATATCTAAAATGGATATTATATATGTATTTTTATGTCCATGCATTCACTAAACTCAAATTGAACATTAATATGCACAAGCCTTTGATATGTCAGATAATATCTTCCCAAGTTTTTCTCATACACGCCAACATTCCTCCCCCATTAAAAGCACGCACTAATGATTTTACTTCCAATGTTTTCTAAAAAGGAGAAGAAAACAAAATAAATTTTTGGTGCATGTCACGAAGAACCAAGATGTTTTATAAACTAACTAAAAGTGTGCTTATATTAATATAAGTTAATGTCTTGGTTTAGTATCACTTAACCACAGTTTATTTCCACTGCAAATCCCAAGGGCTGCCATGAAAAGTAAATGCTGCTTTTACTTTGAGAATAAAGCTCTCTTCAGGCTGCAGGCGGAGCTCCAGGGTAGACTGCCTGACCATCTGTTCAAAGTGCAGCCTCCTACTCCGGGGCACATCCAGGGCTGGAAACAGGTCACCAACCAGGCCCAGAAACACTGGGATGTCTTCAGTCACTATTTTAGGCATATTGAAATCCCTTAATGCTCTCATGAGTACCTAGAAAGGAGAACAGAAAACATTTCATAAAAAAGCCAATACGAGGACTAACAAACACCTAAAGAACTAAAGATATTATTTTTTTATATATCTTTTTAAATTTGTATACATTTATGGGGTACAAGTGCAATTTTGTTGCGTGGCTACATTGCATAGTAGTGAAGCCAGGGCTCTTAGTGTATCTATCACTGCAGTGATGTACATTGTAGCCATTAAAGATGTTATTTTTAATCTTCATATCTAAAGCATCTCTATTAGGATGGCATTCTATCTCTGGGGAAGTTAAATGTTTAAAGTTAATATATGAGAACATGAGAAGGCTGAACTGAAACATGGACAAACCTCAGAATAAGATGAGCAAGGAGGCCTTTTCCCTCCCTGCCAATAATCTGTTTTGATTTTCAGAAAGGGTCTGAGGCCCTTCTCTCCTTAATGCTCAAACTCCAGAACTTAAATCAATCAAGCCTATCAGATCCTTTTCTTCAAAGTACTCTGAAAATCTCGGAATTATAATCTTAAAATTTTGAGTTGGGGTTTTTGTTCCATACTGGCTGTAAACTGAAGCGGGCTTTAAACTTTAAAAGCAGTAATTCAGACATCAGGATGACTTTTACAGAAAGAGCTAAGCATTCCAACGACAATAACAAAATAATAGGAGAACAAATAAATAAAAGAAAATCTTGACCTAATCATAAGGTGTGACTAAGAGGAAGACAGAGAAATATTGGAAAAGTGGAAAACCACATGATAAACATCCCGTAACATAAAAAATCACTCACAGAATAGATCTAATTTTTTCCCTACTTCTTAAGTCATATTGCATGTCTATGTAGTGATGCATATCCCTTGCTCTCACTGCTTATTTAATTGGGAAAAATGCATGATGTGCTGTTATCATTTCTTTCCAGGAGAGAGAGAACATGTCCCTAGTAGCTCTGAACAACCAACCAAGCATTTCACACGTTAGACAACTATCCCTCCTGTATCCTTCCTCACTCCCGTGAAATGCATGTACTTTCTCCCATCAAGCTATGCCTTCACTGACTTTTCAGGATTAATATCCCAACTCAATTAATCAGATTTCCTAAATGTTCCTCAGAGGAAATCAAACCACGGTTACTGAATTATTTGATTATAACTGCCAAATACTTTTTGTGTCTGATATTTGAAAAGTACTTAAATCACATTTTCTTTTCCAGATTCATATCTTTGTACTCAAGATCACTTGTGACGTCTCATAACACAAGATATGCCAGTCCTCAAAATATTCTGCATTAACAACAGATGTTACATTTTTTTAAAAGTCGTGCTATACATGCCCCACCATCCAGGTATGTATTTTAATTTATAGGAAGCCGTTTAGCTACTCACTCAACAAAATCATATTAGCACTGCAGTACCTGATCTTCGGGTCTATTTTTATCTCCTCGTTTCAGGGAGCCTGCTACAACCAAGACAGATTTAATAGCACGAAGTCCCCAATCATAATGATCCTAAAACCAAAACATAGGTTTATTTTCTCAAGAATTTTATGAGGGAATAAGACTCTCATTCCAGAAGTAAAAGCCGAAAGTTAAAAGAGTTCAGATAAATACACACTTTAATGATTCAAAGTAATAGTTTCTTCTCCTCTTTAAAATTGTGAAAATCATGTCCCTGTAGTGTCCTCCTGCTTCTTTTGCCTGCTTTTCTGCCTCCATCAGCAAATCTCTTCTATCCATAGTATACAGTGCAGCATTTGCCCACGGCTGCATCTGCCTCCCGCTCTCTTCTCTCAACAGACCTGCTAAGTCAGGAGCTCGACTACTTCCAAGCAGAAGCACATTCTCCAGTTGTACACCTGGGGCCTTGGTATTCTTCCACCTCTTCCCAGGCTTCGCTTTCTAATTGCCCTAATTACTCTACCTCTTAATCACTCAGACACTCCTGCCCTGATGCTGGCACTTCATATAATAAAAACCATATTATTAAAATTCAATTATAAACCAGTACCTCTTAGAGACTTCCCCATTATCCCTAATGAAGACTGCTCCCACAGGCTCCCAGCTCCTGTAGCTTATTCACTTCTGTCTTCTGGGTTTTAGCGGGTAGGTGCTCAGTACAGGTGTGTTGCAGGTGAATGGGCTAATTGCTCACATGTGACTGGCCGTCTCTCTTTCGCTTTCCATCTACAGGCCACACAGTAACCCTGCTCTCAAATGTCTCTCAGCCATGTCTGGGGGAAAGTCACTTTCCTCTTCAGAGCCTCAGAATCATCATTTATCAAAAAGCAGATAAAAATGTCCACCTACTTGAGAGGTGGTTGTAGAAGTGAAATGAGTTAATGTGAGTACAAATGCTTTGCGGGCAGTGAAACAATACATACATGTATGAATATGCCATTAAATCCATTAGTGGATAATAAAGTCAATTTAGTGGGTCTTGACCATCATTTTTGTTAGCAATAAAATAGAGCTGAATGAAATGAAAAACACCAAGTGTGATGAAAACAGTAAGGGTAAGAAGTGTGTGGCAAAAATTTGTGGTTTGGTTGTGTATATGTGTATGTGCATGTGCATGTGTATTGAGTCTCAATAGAAAAAGTATCTTTTCCTGTGGATCATGGTAAAAACCATTTGAAAGCCACTGATGCAGCAGAAGTTGACTGGGGCTTGAGGAGGGCAAGAGAGGGGGAAGAGCCAGAGTTTGGAAGGCCAGGAGAACGGGAGGGGTTAAGTCATTGCAGGAACTATTAAAGGAGAGAATTCAGAAGAAATTCTGGACACAGATTTAAGAGGACTTGGTGACCTTCCTACACATTTAAACATTGCAAACACCTGCTAAAATGATCGTCACTGTTTTCATTATATCATTCCGTTGGTCAAAAATGTCTACTGATTTCTTTTCCAAATCCATCCCTGCAGCACAGGAAGGTATCAATGAACTGTGTTCCTAACTCAGTTCTTCTGTCCTGGCCAGATTTCTTTTCCCTCATCTCATTTGTGACATTTCTCTGAGTTGATGAACTCTTTCCTTCCCTGTTCTACCTTTACTCCCAACACCATCTTCTTGTACTTGGCTACAGGTGTCCTACAAGGATTGGGAAGAACCAAAGTCCAATCTTGCCCCCACAAGTTGTTAGCTATATGGGCTATGGAAAGGTTGTTTCCACATCTGTAAAGTAGGGCCAATAATAGCAAGCTCACAGGCTTGTGAAGATTTTAGAAATGTAACACATGGTACCTGTTCAATACATATTGTTTCCTTTCTTCCTTGAAAACTCTGCAAATGTTTTCATTCTCCATTTTCTTCCAATTTTTATTTCATGTAAACTGAATCACCTAAGTTCTTCAAAGTCAGAAATCTGGGTGTTTGCTTCATTTGTTTTGTGTCTTTATCCATTCATCATGGTCAGCAATAAGCACATTACTTGGGTATAGTAGATGTTCACTAAGTGTTTAAATATTACTAGTGGAAATGAATATAGTTGCAACTCCGTGTTCCCTGGATTCAATTACATTTTTTTCTTCTGACTTTTTCCCGTTGCAAAATTAAAATGGGCTCAGTAAAAAAAAAAAAACTTACAAAAATAAGGAACAAAAATATCCATACTCTTACTATCCAGAGACAACTGTTAAAAATCACAATCTCCCCTCCAAATGTAAATTCACAGTTATTAAAAGGACAACATGAATTTTCTCATATTCCGTATCTTACCTCACAATTGGCAAGTTAAAATGCGTACGTCTGACAGTACAGGTAACTGTATGGTGGCAACTGTGGTGCATTAATACTTTCACTGGGGAACAGGTGCAGAATAATGTCACAGTAAATAATGAAAGGTCACCAAAAGACCAAAAGTCAAAAATGACCACAAAGCTGAATTTAAACATACTGACGTTGATACATATGTAAATTTTGTGGTACATCAGCAATTTCAGTGAATCTGCAAGAAGCTTATGATTGGATAGTAGTGTGTAAGTTTGACCCATTTCAGAGATGAAATTGTAGAGCAAAAGTTAAAAAAAAAAAAGCAAACCCTACATTCAAGTAAAGGATTACCAACAAATAAGAAAAATTTTAATTTAGCATTCCTTGAGATGTTCTTCAGAAAACCAGCCTTACCTCACTCTTATGAAGACTCTTGCCCTCTCTCACTAGGAAATAATATTCTCACCAAGAAAGGGAGGCAACATAAAATTCCATTTATAATTACAATATTGATAAAGTTTAAAGAAAATCACATAGCCCATTGATAAAAACTGTATTAATACAATAAAACATTAGATCTAAAATGTCTCAAATTTTATTTCAGAGAAAATTAAGAATTGTAAAATACAGATTTTCAAAATTTATGGAAAATATTACTAATATCTAAGTGTAATTGGAATAATAAATTACCCAGTAAACACATTTCAAAAGCTGTTTTAATGGGATGTAAAAAACAAGAAAAAGTAACAACTGGTCCCTCACCTGCTTGGAGAGAAGCTCCTTGCAGAGTGTGTACAATGTAATGAACTTTCGGGCTAATGAGCGTGCATCCACAAAACCTTCAGCAACTAACATAATTTCACAGATTAGCTCAATGTCAGGGGCCACCATGGCACAGGGTCTAAAAAGTAAACGTAAAATTTAGTCTTAAAATGTGATAAGGTAGTAAGTACAAATTGCTGAAATCGAGTGATTAATTTGTGCCAACATTTTAACCATTCCTAAGCAGGTCACAATTATCTCTGTCAGTCACAGTTAATGAGACCCTTCACTTCAACTAAAAAATTTCCACTCATTAGTGACATAGGAAATGATGGAACGTCTGAAATGCAGAAGCACAGGTATAGGAGTTCAAAGAAAATCTGTGGATATATTTTGTAAACGTCTAGTGTAGGTTGTCACTGCAAAAAGATGAACAGAGATATTTTGGGCTAGAGGCCAGCCTTTACCTGTGGCTAATGGTGTGCTGGTAAACATTTAATGACCAGCTGTCTAGGAAATAGCATTTGCTGATTTCTATGGAATAAATCCTTCCACCATGGCTAAACTATGAACACAATATCACTAAGTGTGTGGCTGGGAAGAGACATGCAGTAGTACACCACCATATAGACACAATAGACATAAATAATTTCAGGAGCATAAAGATTAGTAAAATAATTGTGAAGGGATAAGTTTCGAGTATTTACCACCTTTGTTTTTAATGCAATTTATTTAGTCAAAAGTTGATATAATTTAGTTCTCATTAGTGTCTGTGCTTAACAAGCAGCTCACAAAATTCATGAAAATTCAAACATTAGCTCTCGAAAGCTTGTACAAGCCGTCTCTAGCACACTACTGCCTTGGGCCCACTTGAATAGACTTTTAAGATAAAAATTCAGAAAAACATAGCTTCAAATCCACTTTCTTTTGGAGGAGAACTTCCAAAAAATTCTTTCTGAAAGACAGTTGCCATTAACAGCAATGTTTGAAAAAGTTCCACTCAACTGAAGTCAAGTGCAAAGAAGCTGCAAGAGTAAATAAATAAGCAAACCCATTACTTTAGTCTTCTTAAAGTATACCTTCCAATAATACTTACTCACATGCTTTTGTAATTATAACTACAGTCTACTTCATGCACATCTAATTTTCATCCTAAATATTCCCCAAAGTATCTTTGGCTCTAGGTTTTGAATACATCTCTTATCTAGGCTGACCCCATATTTTTCTCACATTTATTCTTCATCATATGATAGAAGAAGTAAAGATGAAGAGGAATAGGGGAAACAAAAGGCTGGCATATTTACTTATTTTATACTTACATTAATATAGGTAACAAATATTTACTGTGTGCTTACTTCACGACATATAGGGTGCTAAAAGCTTTTTATGTACTCTCTCACTTAATTCTCACAACTCCATAAGGCAGCTACTCCTTTTATCTGCATTTCACAGAGATGCAGATTCATGTTCCCAGAAGTTCAAGCACATGCCACAGGCCACATAGTTGCAAGTCGTGGAATCAGGATACTCCAAAGGCCCAGGCATGCTGCCTCCACTCATGAATGATACTACCATCACCCAAATTTTCATTCAAACTTTACTGATACAAATAGTAACACCTAATATAAATGACACCATACTTAATTAAACAAAATTTATGAAAACATCACAAAATGATTTCAAATTTAAAACCCAAATGAAAAAAGGTATGAGTAAAATTGAGTCACAAACATAAAAACACTGGAAAGGTATATGATCTTCAAGCAAAACTCTTCTGTAATCATTAAATTCATTTTTAGAATGGTTATTCTGTATCTAGAATTTTTTTCAAGAAAATGAGACATTATAAAATTACTATGCCAGAGAAAGCTATCATGAGGAAAGGAAAACATCCAATACAGAATGTTAGAATAGTTAACTATTGGGAAAAAGCATTGTATAAACATTCATTTCATGTTACCTACCAAGAGAAGTCTTCATTAGATGAATTATATTTTAAAAGTAATACTTAAAAATTAGAAGATAATACAAATGAAATATGGTTAAATATCTAGATGAATGGACAAGCAAATTTTAAGCTTAAAAGAACTGAAAGAAATCATCAAAAACTATAGAGATTCTTACATTATACGTGAAGTGGCACATTATTATTATATTTTGAAAGCACACTGAATAGTTAAAGGTACATATTGTGAACTCTAAAGAACCCCCAAAATAAACTGATAAACCTCTAGCTTATCATCAAGGAAAAAGAGAGAGAGAGAAGATGCAAATTACCCATATCGGGCATGGAATTCAGGACATCACTGCAGATAAGGGAGTGAACAAATGTATACCGATAGATTCAACAATCTAGATAAAATAAATTCCTTAAAAGATGTTATCAAAACTAATTCAAAAGGAAATAAAAAATCTGAATAACCCCATATCTATTAAAGAAATTGAATTCATTATTCAAAAGATTCCCATAAAGAAAACCCTCAGTCCAGATAGCTTCACTGATTAATTCTAGCAAATACTTCAGGAGTAAATAATAGCAGTCGTAGACAAACTGTTAAGAATATAGAGAAGGGAACACTTGCCAATTCATTTCATGATGTCAGCATTACTCTGACGCCAAAATTAGACAAAAATTTTATAAGAAAGGACACCATAGACCAATACCTCTCTTAGTACAAATAAAAAAAAAATCCTTAACAAAATAGTCACATATCGAATCCAGCAATACCTATAAAAAATAATACCTGCTGACCAAATGGGGTTTATCCCAGAAATACAACATTAAAGGACTGCTCAACATTTGAAAATCAACATAGTTCTGGACATTAACAGAATAAAGGAGAAAACCCATATGAAAACTATAAAGCCACAAAACTTGTAGAAGAAAACATAGCTGAAACTTTGTAAGCTTGGGCTAAGCAAACTTTCTTGCATAAGATATAAAAAAACCAAAACAAACTGATAAATTGTATTTCTTTCTTTTTTATTTTTTTAGTGTACCTGTCACCAGAATAGTGTACATTGTACCTAGTAGGTAGATTTTTATCCCTCACCCCCCTCTTACCCTACCCCTTTCTTAGTTTTCAACATCTATTACATCATTTTATGAGCATATATATCCCTCATTTAGCTCACACTTAAAAGTGAGAACATGTGGTATTTGTTTTTCTATATGTGAAACACTTCACTTAAGGTAATAGTCTCCAGTTCCATCCAAATTGCTGCAAAAGACATTATTTTATTCCTTTTCATGGCTGAGTAGTGCTCCATTACACACACACACACACACACACACACACACCCCACACACATTTTCTTTATCCATTCATCAGTTAAGGGGCTGATGGGCACTTAGGTTGATTCCATATCTTTGCAATTGTGAGCTGTGCTGAGATAAACATACAGGTACAGGTGTCTTTTTTGTAAAATGACTTCTTTTCCTTTGGGTAGATAATGCAGTAGTGAGATTGCTGGATCAAAAAGGTAGGTCTACTTTTAGTTCTTTGAGGAATCTTCATACTGTTTTCCATAGAGGTTGTACTAGTTTATATTCCCACCAACAGTATAAGCATTCCCTTTTCACCACATCTGCACCAACATCTACTGTTTTTTGATTTTTAATAATGGCCATTCTGATAGGGGTAAGATAGTATCTCCTTGTGGTTTTAATTTGCATTTTCCTGATGATTAGTGATGTAGAGCATATTTTCATATGTTTGTTGGCCATTTTTCTATCATCTTTTGAAAATAATCTGTTCATGTCTTTTGCCTACTTTTTGATGGGCTTTTTTTTCTTGCTGATTTGAGTTCTTTGTAGATTCTGGATATTAGCTGAATCCTCCCTAACTCATTTTACAAAGCCAGTATCACCTTGTTACCAAAGCCAGGAAAGGACACAATAAAAAAAGAAAACTACACCCCCATATCCCTCATGAACATAGATGCAAAAATCCTCAACAAAATACAAGCAAACTTAATCCAGTAGCACATCAAAAAGATAATTCACACGATATGATCTTATATCTAGAAAACCCGAATGATTCCACCAAGAGATTCTTGGAATTGATAAACAAATTCAGCAAAGTCTCAGGCTACAAAATCAACGTCCACAAATCAGTAGCACTAGTATACACCAACAACAGTCAAGCTGAGAATCAAATCAAAGACTCAATACCTTTCACAATAGCTATAGTGAAAATAAAATACCTAGGAATATATTCAACCAAGGAGGTGAGAGATCTCTACAAAGAGAACTATGAATCACTGAGGAAGGAAATTGCAGATGATGTAAACAAATGGAAAAATATAGCATGCTCTTGGATTGGCAGAATCAATGTTGTTAAAATGTCTATAACTACTCAAAGTGATTTATAGATTCAATGCAATCCCCATCAAAATACCAACATCATTTTTTACAGATCTAGATAAAATAATTCTATGTTTCATTTGGAACCAGAAAAGAGCCCAAATAGCCAAAGCAACCTTAAGGAAAAGGAACAAATCTGGAGGCATCACTTTATCAGGCTTTAAGCTATACTACAAAGCTATAGTAATCAAAACAGCATGGTACTGGCACAAGAACGGAGACATAGACCAATGGAACAAAACAGAGAACCCAGATATAAAACCATCCACATATTGCCATCTGATCTTTGACAAAGCAGACAACAATACACACTGGGGAAAAGAACCCCTATGCAATAAATGGTGCTGGGAAAATTGGATAGCCACATGTAGAAGATTGAAACAGGATCCATCTCTCTCACCACTCACAAAAATTAATTCAAGATGGATAACAGACTTAAACCTAAGACATGAAACCATAAGAATTCTAGAAGAAAATGTTGGAAAAACTCTTCTAGATATTGGCCTAGGCAAAGAATTTATGAAGAAGACCCCAAGGGCAATCACCGCAACAACAAAAATAAATAAATGGGACTTGATTAAATTAAAAACCTTCTGCACAGCTGAGGACATAATCAACAGAGCAAACAGACAACCTACACAATGGGAGAAAATATTCCTATGCTATACATCTGATAAGGGGCTAATAACCAGAGTCTACAAAGAACTCAAGCAAATCAGCAAGAAAAAAACAAATAGCCCCATTAAAAAGTGGGCAAAAGACATAGATAGAATATTTTCAAAAGAAGATAGACAAATGGCCAATAAACATATGAAAAAATGCTCAATTTCACTAATCATCAGGGAAATGCAAATTGAAATCACAATGAGATATCATCTCATCCCAGTTAGAATGGCTTTTATTAAAAAGTCTCAAAACAATAGATGCTGGTGTGGATGTAGAGAGAAAGGAACAATTATACACTGTTGGTGGGACTGCAAAATAGTACAACCTCTATGGAAAACAGTATGCCAATTCCTAAGAACTAAAAGTAGAACTACCATTTGATTCAGCAATCCCACTACTGCGTACTTACCCAAAGGAAAAGAAGTCATTTTATCAAAAAGATGCCTGTGCTCGAATGTTTATTGCAACACAATTCACAATTGAGAAGATGTGGAATCATCCCAAGTGCCCATCAATTCATGAGTGGATTGACAAAATGTGGTATATGTACACCATGGAGTACTACTCATCCATCAAAAAGAAAGAAGTAATACCTTTTGCAACAATCTAAATGGAACTGGAGACCATCCTAAGTGAAGTATCGTAAGAATGGAGAAACGAACATCATACGTACTCACTATTAAATTGGAAATAACTGATCAGCACTCATGTGCACAGGTGGAAGTAAAACTCAATGGAAATCAAGCAGGTGGGAGGGAGGAGAAGGGGATGGGTGAAATCATACCTAACAGGCACAGTGTACACTATCTGGGTGACAGGCACACTTACAACTTTGACTCAAGCATTACAAAAGCAATCTATGTAACCAAAAACATTTGTACCCCCCATAATATTTTGAGATAAGAAAAAGGTTAAAAAAAGATATTTCCAAAGAATTTTAATAATATGTCAAAATATGTATGTCAAAATATTAAATGAAGATAACTAAACAAGAATTATGCCTACGGTAATATCTTAACTCCATAAAATATAAACTATAAAAGAGACTAGAAAAAATACAGGAATCATTATTTCTGTGTGGTGACACTGTAATTTTTTCTTTATTCTTTTTTGTATTTTCCAAATATTTCTTAATTTATGAAAATTATGCTTATAATAAAATATCATAATAAAAGAGCTAATATTAAATATTCAAAGGTACCATGTAACTTTTAAATACTGATTTTGAGTTTTGGTTTCATAATTCAAAAGGCTTAATTCATCATGGTGAAAGTTCTCTCTACAAAAAGATCCCAAAGAAATAATAAGGGGTTTCCACGGGAATTCTTGAGTAAAAACAAATCACATAACGGTGCAAACCAACAACGTTAGGTGGCATGAGCATACCAGATGCTAAGCCACAAAGCGTAACACTTGCCTGAAAAGAGCTTTGAGATTTTCCGGTAATTCAGTTCGACCAGCATATCCCGGGTTCATAGTAATAAATATTCCAACTGATGGCTTCAGTGTGATAGCTTCCCCAAGAAATACAAATCTACCATAAAAAGAATGTTGATGAAATTAAATGTGTTCATTGAATAGGAATGCACATTGACAAATGCAAACCACTGCAAAATGCAAATTATTATTAGGAAGCTGTTTATTCTATGTGATTTTCTTTAAAATTCATAAGCTTACATATTTTGAACATGTTTTGAAGTATGTTTATTAAAAACATCATCTTCTTCCTGCAGAGGAATTACAAATATGGAAAGTATTTTTTTTTATTTTAGCATAGCCACAGTATCCTAGAATATAGAAATGAGGACTTGACTGCTTTAACATATAATGAAAGGTGATGGCATTTTTGCCTTCAATGTGGGCTGCAATGCCTTGGATGGGATGCTGCATAGACAGAGAACGCCCATGCTCAGAAAACAATGGGACTCCCTGTTCAGTCTTTATTTTGACTATTTGCTCGCCTTCTCTTTCTCCCTCCTTTCCTCCCTTCCTCCCAGTTATTCAACAGATATCTACTGAGTACCACTGAGAAGTCGAATAGCGTGCTGGTTATCATAGGCAGCTCTGGAGCCAGACTACGAGAGTTCAGAGTCCAGCTATAGCACTTTCGTCATGTTAATAACCTTCTCTAGGTTTCAATTCCCTCATCTGGTTAAAAAAAGAAAGATAATCAAATTACATACCTCATTGGATTATATGAGGATTTAAGAGATTATGAATATAGATGGCTAAGCGTTAGCTATGGCTACTGCTATTATTATCACTTGAAGGCACTGGAGAAGCAGAGGAAGATTTGCAAGGGCCCAGTTAGGCTGCTGATGGCCAGGGCGACAGAATGGTAAAGTGCTACAGACACCAAACTGAGAAACAAGTAGAAGAAAACGTTCAAATGCAGGTAAATGAGACAGGATAGATGTCTGACCTCTCGTCGAGAAAGGGGCAAGCTGAGGGAGTTAAGGAGCTGGGTCTATATCACAAAATAGGGAGGAAAAAAGACACTGAGAAAGAAACCACAATGTTTAGGACTCAGAGTTTCTTAGACACTAGGTAACTAAGAGCAGGTGGATTTTGTATAGTCAAGATGAAAAAATGGAGCAATCTTCATTCCCTAGAATGTCAAGCCAGGGAAGGCACACAGGCCTGGCGAGGCTGCTCCCGGACAGAGAGCTGGCTTCTGCCTACCCTCCCGCTGTAGGTAGCACGGACATCCGCAGTCAAAGATGTGGACCTCCAGGGGATAGAGTCAGGCAAGATGCCGGAAGGCTTTTGGATTGAAGCATGGTTCCATCTCTTAAATCCTCAAGTGTAAAAGGAATTAATAAACTCTCAAAATCAAGAAGGGGTTTTGCTATCTGCGTAGGGGCTAGCATAAGGATGAAGAGAGAGGACTCAGACATGCTGACAGAGGAGACTATCAAGAGGTATGGTTGGGAATTTTTAGGATCATTGCATGGATCAGTTACGTAGATCTCCATAAGAAAAGATGGCCTCAAATGACATCTGGGTTACATCAAATAATAAGATTTTGACTAAAAGTTAAATAAAACATGGCTGGGCATCCAAGAAGAAAGAAGCGAACTTCTCTGACATATGGTCTTAGAGTAGGGGCAGGCCAGGCAACAGACATCTGGCCACAAAAGACTGGTGTCCCAGGCCCATGTGGTGGAAGGACTGAGAAGTTTCGAGGAGGTAGAGATATCCAGATGTATCTACAGATAAACTGGAAATTTCTATAATAAGTTCACAATTCCAAGAGGCTATAGACAATCCCTCCCTGATTGAGAGACTGAAAACGTTCCTGTGCACCAGAGCCAGCTGAGCAAAATACCCTAAAAAGTGGGGGGTATGGGGAGGCCAGATAAATGAGGTTGCACTATAGACAAAAAATAAATGTTACAAAGAGGACCGGAACTGTGCTGTGTTACTATAACATTTATTTCTCAAATTAAGCCATCAAACCCTAAGTGCCAGCTGTGTTTTGCCTTTTGGAGTATGGCATCATGTTGAGAAGTAGTTGGGTTTAAGATACATTTTGCAAGTTTTTGGCCCAAGTTACTGTAAGAACATAAAAGTGTAATCTACTGGGATAGGACAACTAACAAAGCAGGTGTTGGTGGGAAGACCAGGATTTTTATTTTGGAGGTATGAAGTATGAGAAGCCACTGAGCCATAAGCAGAGTCAGAGACCCCAACAGGCAGTTGTTTAGGTAAACCTAGAGTTGAGGGGAAAGCAGTCTAGGCATCCGGTAGTTAGCAGCACAGAGATGGCTTTTAAAAACCATAAGACTGGATGAAACCACCAAGGGAGAGAACAGAGATAGAGAAAAGGAGTCCAAAAACTGAGCCCTGTGATGTCTAATATTAATAGGTTAGGATATAATAATAAAAAAAAATAGCAAACGCTGACATGGTACTATGCGCCAGGCACTTGTCATCACGGTAATCTATAAGGTAGGTTCTCTGGTGTCCCTCATTTTATATATGAGAAGAAAGGAGCAAGGAAGCAGCCTTGAGGGGAGAGGAAAGTGGGCGTGTCCTGCCGCCCACGTGAGGAAGGGGTGTCCTGCAGCATGGAGTGTCCACCTGTGCAGAGGCTGCCAGAAGCCAAGAAAGATGAGGACTGAGCATTGATCGCTGGATTTAGCATCACAGAAGTTGTTTGTTTTTTAAGCAATTAAAGTAATGTAATATACCTTTGTTGTATTCAACACTTAAAAACTACTAATAAAAAATGGGAGGATATTCAAACTAATTCCTCAGAATTAACTGGACTCCTATTTAATCCATTTCATAAGACAGGGAGAGGCAGCAATAGACTGTGAAGGTGAGGTCACCCGCATTATTCCATGTTATTCTTTCCATTTGATAACGAGAAAAAAGCCACACGCCACTCACCTCTTTCTCCTGTTTCTGATGGCATCGTGAATCATTTTCACTTGTACTGCCACCACGGATAGGACTTCCACAGGGATTCGGTTGAACTCATCAAAGCAGCCCCAAGCTCCTGTCTGTACCAATCCCTTGTAGATATTTCCTATGGACTAAATCATGGAGTGAAGCATTCAGAATTTAGCAGGAGGTTTAAAGTTGAATCATTCCTAATCAGGAATGATGTTGTTAGAATAAATCATTTTCTTACTTTGTAGTCCATTTGCTCTGAGCAGTTGAATACATAAACCATCATGCCAAGGGCACGTCCAAGATCTTTGGTGGTTTCTGTTTTCCCTGTACCCGCTGGACCAGCAGGGGCCCCACTCATGGTTAGATGAAGTGATTGAGTTAAAGTAATGTAACACCTTTAAGCAATGGAAAACACAAATATTACAGTCTAACATGAAATTTCTATAACACATTAGGGGCAACTAATTTTTTTTAAAAAGCTTAAGAAGCCAGGATCTAGAATGTGGTACTAGCACAAAATATTGATACACTTCACGTATCATGAAATGTATCATGTTAGACTTGTTCATGGCAATAATAAGTCAGAATATTTTATATCAAATTTATTTTTAGGTTCTGTGTAAAAATATAGAAAAGAATGTATTACTTTGTTTATGGTCCTATTTCCTAAGAGCTGTGTATTTGAATACAAATAACACTCAACTTGCAATGCTATTGAATTTCTGATATTTCTAAGTAAAGATACTGTTAATATGGAATACAACATTTCAGGCTATTGTTTATAAAAGAAAAATAGAAGAGAAATCTTGGGTGATGAATGAATTAAACATTGACAACATTAAATTGCTACTTAATGAATACATTAAAAGATGAGATATGTAAATTTATATAAATACACAGTATGCAAATAATATATAGCCATTTCAATGAATAAAGTAAACACAAAAAGACACAATTTATGATGTTAAAATGTATTTTAGGAATTTATTTTGAATGTGTTGTTACATGCAGCTAAATTACCATAATACTTCTTTTTGCAGGAATGACTCAGAGGTTCTTAGAAAATCATGAAAAGACATAATTTAATACTTATATTTAAAAAAGGAAAGACAAATAAACAGCAAGGACCTCAGATGGCTTGATTCTTTATTTGGGGCTTCTTCAGGTTTATAAATTATTTTCATCTTAGCACAGACAGTGAACCTGGTGGAAAGACATGCGTGTGGAGGTCAGGAGACGAGGGACTAACGTCTACTCTGCCAAGCATCAGAAGCCAATCTTTTGATATCAACATGCGTCAGTTTTCTCCTCCATAAAAAGAGGCTAATTGTAGGCCACTTCCAGGCAGGAGTGGCCAAGTGACCAAACTCCAACCAATGGGATATGTGCAGAAATGATATGTGCCATTCCCAGGATACCTCCTTGGAGATATTTGACCTGGGCTCTCTTTTCCTCTTTCCACTGGCTGAAACAAAGGTGAAGCCATATTTAGCATGTCAGCCACCTGCCAGCCTATAGTGCCGGCCCACTCACCTCTGGACTGTTACACAAGTGAGACATCTGCTTCTGTGTTGTTTATGCCATTGCATAATATTTCAGGGGTCTCTCCATAATAGCAGCTTAGCTGTATCTTCCTAAGCAATACACCTGTGTCCCACCACAGGTCTATCAGGTACAAGCTAGATGACCTAAGTCTCTGAACTTGCCCACATATGGAAGGAGACACTATCTGGTCCGGGTCGACATCAAATGAGAACCGTGATGAGAGTGTTTGAAAGGCGTCATTATGTTAAATGTAAACAATTAGTAAATAATCCAAAGAATGAAATGGAAATGAAGTATAAACAATGTAAACACAGTATACAACACTATTCACACTATCAAATGAATATTCATCTTCTTTTTAACTTCCAAATAAACCACATAGTGATTTTTTAAATTAAAAAGTTAACAAGCAAACAGTTCTCATATACTGATAAACTTTAGAACACCTCTTCCTTTTTCCCCTATTCCCTGGGCCTCCCTTCCCCTCTTCTCTATTCATGATGGTGTGCATCCAGTAGATACCTAACGTTTGTAGTTTTGACTATTCTCAAGTGATTTTGTCAAGCTACAAATTTTAATCCCTCACATTGAAAGCAATACGTAAATTAACTAATGAAGACAGTGAATACTTTTAGAGACAAGTTAAATAGGACTGAATTAGACAAACAGAATTATAGAAGCTGTACAATACAAATTATGAAATCATAAAATTAATATGTGCAAGAATAATCACAAAGCCACCAACCTCTCAGAACTACCATAACGACCCAGCTTTATAGATTTATATTTGAAACTGCCTATACTTGGGTAACAGTGGATAATTGGGGACATGGCCATGATCTTGAGGTGTGATTTCTCTTTCACAAATGCCAAAGATTAAATGTGCTTCCTCCCATCAAATAACTTAGCAGAGGTTGGGAAACTGACAAAGAAATTCATGTCAATGTGACATATTCTTACCTCTACAACATTCTCACTGTGTATATATTTACTTGGAGTCATGTGGCAAAGAACTTTTCGTAATAGTAACCTCTGCCCTTCTTGATATACTTGAGCCACATTGGCTTTCTTTCTATCCCTTGACCTGGCCAAGCTCCTGTCCACCTTGGAAACTTTGTGCTTCCTTTTGCCTGTAACTTTCTGCCCCAGCATGTGCACAGCTGGGTCCTGGCTCAAATGCCCTCTCACCCCATCTATAATAGACTCTCCCTTCTAGATGATTTTTAACACATCACCCTATTTTTGTTATGGCATATATTACCACCTAAAATAACTTTGTTAGTTTATTTGTTTATTGTTTCCCTTCATCCCCACTCATGTGCTACACTCAACTAGAAAGCAATCTCTGTGTTAGCAAGAACCCTGTCTGTTCAGCACTGGAATACTACTTAGCACAGTACTTCATAAGTATTTGTTGAATCATTTGATGTTTTGTATGTTCTCCCTCTTCCTTTCACTGTATGCAATTCTTTAAAAATGAATTTGAACACAGGCAATTCCTAGTTATTTTCACACTTCCAATAAAGGGATGCAGAGGGGGGTGGGAGGAGGTGATGACAGATCCTGACATCGGGATGCTAGCCTTAGATAACCTGGCAGAATGGATTCAGTGATCAAAAAATGCTGCCACAAGCCATATTATTCCACTCATGATTTCATCAGCATATTGTACAGCTTCTGTAATTCTGTTTCCCTAATTCGGTTCTATTTACCGTGTCTCTAACTAAAAGTCAACATTCACTATCTTACAAAATTAGTTCATTTACACACTGCTTTCATATAGTTTCCCAATTTGTTCATTGTTTTCTCTCCTTCCTTCCTTTCCATCCTCACACACCTCCGCCCATGCTGGGGAACTTTTTTCACTTGGTTTCTCCCATCTGACTCAAACTTATAATTGTTACCTGTCAGTCAGAGGAGTGATCACTAGTCGAGGACTGTTTCCTAAGTATTCATAGAAGTACTGGAACTGGGCATCACAAATATTAACAAAGCAGTGTTTCTGGGTGTCTTCCCACCGGTGACGAAGTTGAGACAGCCAAGCAAAAGCTTGGGGACTGACAACCTAAAATCATTGCATAACCATTTCACTTAAGACACTGATAGTTTTGAGGCAACACATTCATTAATCTAATCAACTCTATTGGTTCACAATTTATTTCTAAAATTCTCACAAATAGGAAATCTCTTGTAAGCAACTGCAAATTGTAATTGCATACAGACGGTTGATACTTGATCAGAAATATGTAATAAAAGCCTTCATTTTAAACTAGCTTTTATGTAACATAATATCAATTTGTTCAAGTAATGCCTTTTCCCCTTTTATGAATCACCCCGGGGGATTAGATAATTTTTTAGCTTTATACTCATATTACTGAAGTCAGATGGAAAAATATACTATCTATATTAAAATGACACATAATCCATAATTTCTACATGTTGGAGACATAAATAAACTACACTTTTGATCAAATTCATTCTAAAACCAATCTGCTTTTAATATAAAGATTTTCCACTTCATTTTTCATCACATCAAATAACAATATTTTTTCATTGCTATTCTTTCCCATCTTATTCAATCCCACCCATTCCTCTTCCAGTTTAAAAAAATATTTCCCATCTCCTTCAAGGCACACGTGACCCTAGGTTTCTGGGGAATCACTTGAAGTTATCAAAATTATTGTCTACTAATCTGTCGGATGACTACATACATAGGTTTTGGCATTGCATATTCATGTATTTGAGATGGTTGAAAATTAGACAAATTATCTCTTCTAGTACAAAATAAAGGACACACTTTAAATCATAATTCATTCTACTGCAAGCAAATCACGAGGCTGGTAAAACACAATAAAATGTATAAGAAGGTACAAGGTCATATTCAAGGAGTAGTATTATCAAAATGAGAACACATGGTAAGTGGTGTTTTGCAAGGATTAGTCTTGGACTAGCAATTAAAGAACACTGTTCACTAATGGTCCTGAAGCTGGATCAAGGAATATTTATGTTTATGGCTTACATGAAGAAGTCTTTTTTTTGCACTTTATGGAGAGAATTGAAATTCACTTTGACTTCAATAAATTGAGAAAGAAGTAGAAAAACAACAAAATATTTCACAATATATGCGTGCATTAAAATTGTGAAAGGAATTGTCTTGCTTTTGTACCACCAATCCCCATAAAAGGCTGGAGGAAGTGGGTGATGGGCATGAGGCATCAATTGTTCAGTAGACATGCATACTTCTGACATTTGTCAGCGGGAATATATTTTGGCAAGAAGGGTAAGAAAATTATCCTTTCACATTAAACATTGCCAGCATCTAAGAGACATGCAGACTTTTTAAAAAGACAGAGAAGGAAAGTTATTAATACACTGAAAGGTTTAAAAATTGCTTTCCTTAAAAAAGTAAATTTTTAGCCATGAAAGGAAAAGACAAAGGATGACCCAAGCAACAATCTAGAATTATGACCAACACTTCTTTCTTCAAGGGGAATGCATCAAAGGCATACAGAGGTGTTCAAGGGACACACATACAATCTTATTACTCTTGGCTGTATAAGTCACAGAGGTTAGACTCACAGGCCAATGGCCCAAGATGATTATGTACAGAGAGGTAGACATAGTGACTTCTCATGGCTCTTCCATCTGGGTTAATTTTTGGATGATCCGAGGCTCGTTACTTGGCAAACCCTGCGGGATGTCACTTGGGGTGACTCTTATCAGGATAATATATTAGCTAACCCAAATCAAACATACCCAAAATAACCACAACTTTTCAGGACTTTAAGAATTAAAAAAAAACCCCAAAAAACAATGACTTTCTTGAAACTACTCTGACAATAAACACTACTTTCTGGAAACAACAGCAAATACATAACATTTCTACCAACAACTTGCCTTCTGAGAAATAAGTTTTGCTACCACGTCTCTGGCATGGACATCTATGGTGCAAATTGTCATGATCTTCTGCCTGTCTCCAGGTGGAAGTTCTCCCAGCAAAAGTGTAATCAGTGTATTCAGCTGAGAAAGCTAGAGGGAATTTTTTTTTTTTAAAAAAGGAAAGGGTTACAAATATAGAATCTAACAGCCCAATATTCTTCATATTCGTAAGGAACGCTTTAGTTTACAAAACAACTTCAAATATGTTATCCCAGCTCATCCTCAAAGACAAATATTATCACTCCTCATAAGATGAAGGACAAGAGAATCTGTGTGTAACAACCAAGGCAGGTGCAGACCGGAGGTTCCTGGCTGCACTGAACTGACTCTCTACTCTAATGACAACTTTGCTGGAACAGAAATGACTACAAATCTTAAAAGGTCAAATTAGACCAGCCTGGGCAGCATAGTGAGACCCTGTATCTACATTTAAAAACTACAGGCATGTCGGCTCATGCCTGTAGTCCCAGCTACTCAGGAGGCTGAGGCAGGAGGATCGCTTGAGCCCAGCAGTTTGAGGTTGCAGTGAGCTATGATTGGGCCACTGCACTCCAGCCTGGGTGACAGAGTAAGACCCTGCATCTTAAAAAAAAAGAAAGAAAGAAAGAAAAGAAAAGACAAAGATCAAATTAGACAAACTTTTAAAAAAGTGTGGTAAGAGCTAACACATTATTTTTTCTTTAGAAAGCAATTAATCTAACAATTAGTATTTTTTTAATACGAGATAGTGATGATTACCGAAAAAATATTAAAAATGTAGAGCTGAAAAATATCCTACTTTATTCTTATTCACACATCCCTGTTCTTGTTTAGGTCTGTTGATCCCTTAAATAAATATTTTTCAAACTGCTTGTCTTTTCACAGAATGGAAAGGGATGAAATGGAAATGACACGAAGGACAATTCGTTGATTGAATGGAATAGAAATACTGCATTACAGCTAGTAAGAGATTGTATTGTTTCGCAAAACTTTATTTCCATTTTGAGTGTGTACACACACATGTGAACCTAATCTGATATAAAATATTTCTTACGGTGAATTGTGGTCAGAAAGATATTGTCTTAGGTAGTTATTTTGTTAGCATGGTTATTTACGCAAAAAGATTCCTGCCTTACTCAAGGCTTATTTACAAAAACATTATTTCTGCCTTATTCCAGGTAGCGTACTGTGAAACAATATGGTCGCCTTTCCTCTTCAGCTCTGCAAAGGAGGGTCAATTACAAACTACTGGCACCTGAGAGAGGTGGTGGTCAGTGAATATGACAGATCACCAGAGACTCTCAAACCTTTGCAGCCTACTGTCAAAACCAGGTCCCCTACTGTCCTATTATTATGTCCCAGAAAATATGGAAGCCTGAGATTCAGACTTCCCTGAGATTGCTGTACAGCTGGAGATTGGAGAAAGTCATACAGCTGTAGGAGGAAGGGAGAAGAAAAGCACGAAGATGATAACCATAATGTGCACAATTTACAGGAAATGAGAACGTACAGTGTTGCAGGCACCGACTAAGCATATTGCTGATATAATCTCATTTCATCTTATAACAATCTATTCTCATCCTAACTTTGCAGATGAGAAAATTGAGTTACAGACATATTAACCACGTTTACCAATCTGGGGAGGGAGGATTCAAACCCTGATGGTCTGACTTCAGAGCCAGAGTCTCACCAGTCACATCACATAGACTCCCTGGATCAGCCTCCATAAGACCCACACACTACCTTTGAGTCTGAGAAACTGTGGCTGTGCAAGAAGCATTCTGGACAGACTTAAAATCAAACATAAACGAAAGCTGGCTTAAAGAAATTAAAAAATATGTACTTTAGACTTTCAGAATATACAACAGCTTTATAAGCATTTAATCTACTTTCCCTTCACCCCAGCTTTATTGAGGTATAATTGAAAAATAAAAATTGTATATATTTAAGGTACAGAACATGATATTTTGATATATGTATACATGGTGAAACGATTACCACAATCAAGCTAACTGACATATCTGTCACCTCCCGTAGTTTTTTCCTTGAAGAAAACACTTGAGAGCTACTCTGTCAGCAAATTTCAAGTATACAATACATTATTATCAACTATAGTTGCCATGTTGCGCATCAGGGCTCCAGAACTTATTCGTCTTATAAGTGAAAGTTTGTACCCTTTGACCAACATCTCCTTTTTCCCCCCACCCCCCCTCCCCTAGTAACCACCATTTGACTATTACTATGTGTTGGATGACTTTTAAAAAATATTACATTTATAAGTGAGATCATACAGTATTTGTCTTTCTGATTCTAGCTTATTTTACATAGAATAATGCCCTTCAGATTCATTCCTGTTGTCACAAATGGTAGGATTTCCTTTTTTAAGGCTGAATAGTATTTCATTTGTGTGTGTTTGTGTGTGTGTGTATATATATGTATAAAAGTGTGTATACATTTTCTTTATCCATCTATCAACAGACACTTAGGTTGTTTCCATATCTTGGCTGTTATGAATAACGCTACAATGAACATGGGAGTGCAGATACCTTGTTAAGAGAGTGATTTTATTTCCTTTGGCTATATACCCAGAAGTGAGACTGTTGGATCATAAGGTACTTCTTTTTTTTTTTTTTTCACAATATTATGGGGGTACAACACTTTGGCTATATATATTGCCCATTCACAGCCCGTGTCAGAGCTACAATCGTGGTCATCCCCCAAACTGTGCTCCCCGCATCCATTCAGTGAGAGTTTTTCCCATCCCCTCCACCCCCCTCCCGCCTTCCTGCCCCCTGATGAATATTATTGCCCTGTGTGATGTAAGTGTTGATCAGTTAGTACCAATTTGATGGTGAGTACCAGTGGTGCTTGTTTTTCCATTCCTGTGACACTTCGCTTCGAAGAATGGGTTCTAGCTCCAACCAGGATAATACCAGATGTGTTAATTCACTATTGTTCCTTATTGCTGAGTAATACTCCATGGTATACATATAACACATTTTATTAATCCACTCGTGTATTGATGGGCACCTGGGTTGTTTCCACATCTTTGCAATTGTGAATTGTGCTGCTATAAACATTCGTGAGCAGATGTCTTTATTATAGAATGTCTTTTTTTCCTTTGGGTAAATTCCCAGTAGTGGGATTGCTGGATCAAATGGTAATTCTACTTTTAATTCTTTGAGGTATCTCCATATTACTTTCCATAGAGGTTGTACTAATTTGCAGTCCCACCAGCAGTGTATGAGTGTTCCTATCTGTCCACATCCCCGCCAACATTTGTTATTTGGGGATTTTTTGATATGAGCCAATCTCACTGGAGTTAAGTGATATCTCATTGTGGTTTTGATTTGCATTTCCCTGATGATTAGAGAAGTTGAGCACTTTTTTATATGTTTGCTGGCCATTATTCTATCTTCTTTGGAAAAGTTTCTGTTCATGTCCTTTGCCCATTTTTTAATAGGGTTGTTTGATTTTTTCTTGTTGATTTTCCTAAGTTCTGTATAGATTCTGGTTATCAGCCCTTTATCAGAGGTGTAGCATGCAAATATTTTCTCCCATTCTGTAGGTTGTCTGTTCACTCTAGTGATAGTTTCCTTGGCTGTGCAGAAGCTTTTTAATTTGATCAGGTCCCATGTATTTATTTTGGTTGCTGCTGTGATTGCTTTGGGGGTCTTCATCATAAATTCTTTGCCTAGGCCAATGTTCCATAGAGTTTTCCAACGTTTTCTTCGAGAATTCTTATGGTTTCATGTCTTAGGTTTAGATCTGTTATCCATTGTGAGTTGATTTTTGTGAGAGGTGAGAGGTGTGGGTCCACTTTCAGTCTTCTACATATGGCCATCCAGTTTTCCCAGCACCATTTGTTGAATAAGGAATCTTTTCCCCAGTGTACATTTTTTTGGAATTTGTCAAAGATCAGGTGACTGTATGAGGTTGGTTTTATATTTGGGTTCTCAGTCCTGTTCCATTGGTCTACGTCTCTGTTCTTGTGCCAATACCATGCAGTTTTGGTTACTATAACCTTGTAGTATAGTTTGAAGTCTGGTAGATAGATGCCTCCCAATTTGTTCTTTTTGCTTAGGATTGCTCTGGCTAGACGGGGTCTTCTCTGGTTCCACACGAAGCATAGAATTATTTTCTCTAGATCGGCAAAAAATGATGTTGGTATTTTGATAGGGATTGCATTGATTCTGTAAATTAATTTAGGTAGCAAAGCCATTTTTACTATGTTGACTCTGCCTATCCAAGAGCATGGTAGGGTTTTCCATCTATTTACATCCTCTGCAATTTCTTTTCTCAGTGTTTCATAATTCTCTCTATATAGGTCTTTGACCTCCTTAGTTAGATATGTTCCTAAATATTTAATTTTCTTTGTTGCTATTGTGAAAGGTATTGTATCTTTAATTTGTTTCTCGGCTTGATTGTTATTAGCATATATGAAGGCTATGGATTTGTGTGTATTAATTTTGTATACTGAGACTTTGCTGAGTTCATTTATCAATTCCAGTAATCTCTTGGTTGAATCTTTGGGGTTTTCTATGTATAATATCATATCGTCTGCGAATAGTGAAAGTTTGACCTCTTCTGTCCCCATCTGGACGCCCCTGATTCCTCTGTCTTGTCTAATTGCTCTGGCTAGGACTTCCAGCACTATGTTGAAAAGAAGTGGAGATAGTGGGCATCCTTGTCTGGTGCCAGTATTAAGGGGGAATGCTTTCAATTTTACCCCATTCAGTGTGATATTGGCTGTGGGTTTATCATATATGGCTTTAATAGTTTCTAGGAATGAGCCATCTATGCCTATATTGTTAAGAGTTCTTATCGTAAAAGGATGCTGGATTTTGTCAAATGCCTTTTCTGCATCTATTGAAAGGATCATATAATCTTTGTTCTTGCTTTTATTTATATGGTGAATTACATTTATAGATTTGCGTATGTTGAACCATCCCTGCATCTCGGGAACGAAGCCCACCTGATCGTGATGAAATATTTTTTTGACGTACATTTGAATTCAGTTTGCAAGGATTTTATTGAGAATTTTTGCATCTATATTCATAAGGGATATTGCTCTGTAATTTTCTTTTCTTGTTGTGTCCTTTCCTGGCTTTGGTATCAAGGTGATATTGGCTTCGTAGAATGAGTTTGGGAGGACTCCTTCCTTCTGGATATTTTCAAATAATTTCTGCAGTATAGGCACCAGTTCTTCTTTGTAGGCTTGGTAGAATTCAGGTGTGAACCCATCTGGTCCAGGACTTTTTTTTGTGGGAAGATTTTTTATTACTGCTTCAATTTCGGTGCTTGATACTGGTCTGTTTAGAAATTCTGTTTCTTGCTGGGTGAGCCTAGGGAGGTAGTGTGTTTCTAAGAATTTGTCTATTTCCTCCACGTTTTCGTGTTTGTGGGCATAGAGATTTTTGTAGTATTCGAAGATGATGTTTTGTATTTCCATGGCATCAGTTGTGACTTCTCCTTTCTCATTTCTAATTGAGCTTATTAGAGTCCTTTCCTTTCTGCTTCTGGTCAACCTGGCATGTGGCCTGTCTATTTTGTTTATCTTTTCGAAGAACCAACTTTTCGTTTCATTAATCTTCTGTATTGTTCTTTTGTTCTTGATTTCATTTAATTCTGCTCTGATCTTGGTTATTTCTTTTCTTCTGCTGGCTTTAGGATTGCTTTGCTCTTCCTTTTCCATTTCCTTAAGATGATTCATTAGTTTACTGATTTGTGACCTTTCTGTCTTTTGGATGTGGGAATTTAAGGTGATAAGTTTTCCTCTCAGGACTGCTTTTGCTGTATCCCACAGATTTTGATAACTTGTGTCCCCATTATCGTTTAGTTCGAAGAATCTTTTGATTTCCATTTGAATCTCCTCCTTGACCCAATGGTCATTCAGCAACAAATTATTTAGTTTCCAAGTTTTTGGATGAAGATGTGATTTTCTGTTGGAATTGATTTCTAATTTTATTCTGCTGTGGTCTGAAAAGATACATGGTATGATTTCTATTTTTTTGAATTTGTTTAGATCTGTTTTGTGGCCTAGGATGTGGTCAATTTTAGAGAAAGTTCTATGAGCTGATGAGAAGAATGTATATTCAGTGTTATTTGGGTGGAGTGTTCTGTAGATATCTGTTAGGCCCAAATGTTCTAGAGTCCTGTTTAGGTCTTTTGTTTCATTATTCAATTTTTGTTTGGAGGATCTGTCCAGTTCCGTCAGTGGGGTGTTGAAGTCCCCTGCTATTATGGCATTGCTGTTTATTATGTTGTCTAGATCTAGCAGTATTTGCTTTATGTACCTGGGCGCTCCTGTGTTGGGTGCATAAATGTTTAGGATTGTTAAATCCTCTTGTAAGATTTTTCCCTTCACCACTATACAGTGTCCATTTTTGTCCTTCTTTACTTTTGTTGCTTTAAAGTTTATATCATCTAAAATAAGGATGGCTACTCCAGATTTCTTTTGGTTTCCATTAGCCTGGAAAATTGTATTCCATCCTTTCACCTTGAGTCTGAATGAGTCTTTGTGTGTAAGGTGTGTTTCCTGAAGACAACAGATACTTGGTTTGTATTTTTTAATCCATTCAGCCAGCCTATGTCTCTTCAATGGGCAATTCAAGCCATTTACATTTATTGAGAGAATTGATATTTGGGGTAAATTTCTGATTATTCTATTGGGTGGTGTCTTTTGTTTTACCTCTTGCATCATTGTGGAATCTGGTTTCTGAGGTTTTAGCTTTTGTGTAGTTTTACATAGGTGGGTGTCTGTTGTGCTGGTTAGTGTATAATGCAGGTCTAAGCACTTCTTGCAAGGCCGGTCTGGATTTCGCAAATTCTATCAGTGATTGCTTATCTGGAAAGGTCTTTATTTCTCCCTCAAATAAGAAGCTTAGTTTGGCAGGATACAGAATTCTGGGTTGACCTTTGTTTTGTTTTAGGAGACTGATGATGTCTCCCCATTCCCTTCTAGCTTGTAAGGTTTCAGCTGAGAAATCTGCAGTTAATCTGATCGGTTTCCCTTTATAGGTTACCTGCTCTTTTCGTCTTACAGCTCTGAGGAGTGCCTCTTTTGTGTTTACTTTGGTCAGTCTAATAATTATGTGGCATGGTGAATGCCTTTTCACGTTGACTCTCCCAGGAGTCCTGTGTGCTTCTTGTACTTGGATATCGAGATTTCTGGCTAAGCCATGGAAATTTTCCTCTATTATTCCTTCAAACAGATTTTCCAGTCCACGTGAATTTTCTTCCTCTCCCTCAGGGATGCCTATGATCCTTATGTTTGGCCTCTTTACATAATCCCACATTTCTTGTATGCTTTTTTCATGCCTGTTGTTTTTGTGTTCTTTCTCTTTGACTGATTTATTTAGTGCATAAGAGTTGTCTTCTAGCTCTGAAATTCTTTCCTCTGCAAGGTCCAGCCTATTCTTAAGGCTTTCCACTGTGTTTTGTAGATCCTTGATTGCTTCTTTCATTTCTAGGATTTCTATTTGATTTTTCCATAATATTTCTATTTCTTTGGAGAATTTTTCATTCATTTCTTGCATTTTTCTTTTGGTTTCTTTGTGCTGGGATTCAATTTTCTCTCGAATTTCACTGAGCTTTCTTATAATCCATAAATGAAATTCCTCTTCTGTCATTCTACCCATTTCATTTGGGTTGGTATCCATTGCTGAGGAAGTGATGGTTTCTTTTGGGGGTGACTTTTCACTATGATTTTTCATGTTCCCTGAGTTCTTTCGCTGGTTTTTTTCTCATCTGGCTTCTTGGTCGAGAGCTGGGGGTGTTAGGGCTAGTTTATGGCCCTGTCACCAGGCCCATGATTTTCGTTCCTTGGCAGAGCCAGGGAGAGAAGTAGTGGCCTGTATTGCCTCAGGTGTATTTTAGCAAGTTTGGTGGATCTTGAGTTATCTCTAGCCTGTGGTCTTCTCCTCTTCCCGGTGGAGTGTGGTGAGAATGACCTTCCAGCTTGGGCTCTAAGCTAGTGAATTGTACTTGAGGATATGAATCCACAGCTCCCTATTAGCTAGGTATTCTGTTATGTCCGTGACAGACTCTGATCCCCCAGTTGGGGTATGCGAAAGCCCCGTGCTTTGGGAGGGGCCCTGTAGCGCCTACGGGTTACTTTGACCCTGCTCCTCCTGAGGTGCAGGTAGAAACACAATTTCTTTTGGCTGCAGTGTGAGAGCTGAGTTGGGAAAATTCTACACAGCTCAGAGGTTGCTTATCTAGCTGCGTGTGTCAGCCCTTCTGATGTGCGTCTCTGCGTGATACTGGTTGATAGGGGGATCTCCAATTGTGCACCCCTTTTCCACCACTAGACCCCAAGGCGAGGCGGGTGGCCATCTCTATCCCCAGTAGTCTCCACCCAGGGGATGTTCCCACGGGGAGGGGAGAATAGTGGCCACTGGAAGCGCTCTTGGATGGCGCGAAATTCCCTATTGAAGTGGGCAGGATTATGGGGAGCTCTCCGGTTCAGCCTGTGGCTCTTGAGGTATTTGGTTGTCATGAGAACCAGCAGTTATACCAAATGAGTCACTACAGCCAGCAACCTTCAAAATGACCAATCTCTGGGGTATAGGAGGGCTGGGACCCGAAGGGCGGGCACTAGGACCAGCACGTAGTAGACTTGAGGCCCGAGCCGGGGTAGCAGAACCAGATGGATGAGCTGCCAACTGTTTCCAATACACAGAGGTCCTGCCGCTACTGTTCTGGGGTCTCGTTCCCACCTGGAACCCACGGATGCAGCTGTCCCTGGCCACCAAGGGCAAAGCCTGTCTCGCCCCAGTGGACGAGCCCTGGGTCGGGGCAGGGTGGAGCTAGAGACGCGGCTCACAGCTCCACGCGGGTGGCTGTAAAGATGGCGGCCGCCGCCAGCCTGGTGCACAGCCGGGCTCCAATCGCCCCACTAGCGCAGCTTTTCTCCGTTGGCCACGGTGGCAGTTGCTAGCAGCCTCTAAGGGCGTGTCCCGCTCTCCATTAAACTCCTGGGCCCAGTCCCGCTGACTTCTAGTGGCGTAGTGCCGGCCTGCGGGTTCCCGGGAAGCTGTATCTCCACTCCATCCCTGGCCCGGTCTCCCCAGCCCTCAGCAGTCTCTGTATATTGCAGCTGCGAGTAGTGTTTGGCTCTCGCAATTGCTTCCTCTCCGCAGGGTCTGCTGCCTTGCGCAACCGCTTTGCCCCAACGCTGGGCTTGTCCCTGACTGAGTGGATGGGGAGGCGCGTAACCGCTTGGGGGGCAGGTCGCGCCGCGCCGACCTGGCGAGCGCGTCCTTCCCGCGCTCTGGGCTCTATTGTGCTCCGTGCGCCCTCTGATCTTTGTGACAATTTTGTACCTGTTTTCTTGGGCTGGGCGTTCAGCGTTGTTTCTCTGTAATTCGCAATGCTGTTTTTGGAGTGAGCGGTCGGTGCTCTCAGGTAGCTGCTAGCGTTTTTCACCTCCTTCCCTGGGAGCGGTGTGGTGTGAGGACTCTCTCAGACCGCCATTTTTTTCCTTCCCCAAAGGTACTCCACATGGTACTTCTATTTTTAATTTTTTGAGAAACCTCCATACTGTTTTTCACAATGGCTGTACTAATTTACATTCCCACCAATAACCAAGAAAGTGAAAGGTCTGTGCACCGTAAACTATAAAACATTGATGAAAGAAATTGAAGAAGACAAATAAATGGAAAGATATCCCATATCCATAGATTGGGAGAATTTATATTGTTAAAATGTCTATACTACCAGCTCTCTAGAGATTTGATGCACCTGTATCAAAATTCCAATGGCATTTTTTGCAGACATAGAAAAAAAATCTTAAAACTTGTATTAAATCACGAAATACCCTGAACAGCTAAAGCAATCTTAAGCAAGAAGAACAAAGCTGGAGGCACCACACCTCTTGATTTCAAATTATATTATGAAGCCATAGAAATCAAAACAGTATGGTACTGGAATAAAAACAGACACATACACCAATGGAATAGAATAGAGAGTCCAGAAATAAATTTTTCAACTAATTTTCAACACAGGCACAAACAATACACAATGAGAAAAGGACAGTAGTCTCTTCAATAAATGGTGTTGGGAAAACTAAATAGCACATGCAAAAGAATACAATTGAATCCTTATACCATATACAAAAATCAATTCAAAACGGATCAAAGCCTTAAACAAAAGGCCTGAAACTGTAAAGCTCCTAGAAGAAAACATATGGGAAAAGCTCTATGACTTTGGTCTTGGCAATGATTTTTTGGATTTGACACCAAAAGCACAGGCAACAAAAGCAAAAACAAACAAGTGGGACTATATAAAACTAAGCAGTTTCTGTTTGCTACAGCAAACAATCAACAAAATTAAAAGGCAACCTATGGAATGGGGGAAAATATTTTCAAACCAAATATCTTATAAGGGGTTAATATCCAAAATATCTAAGAAACTTGTACAACTCAATAGCAAAATCAATGAATGAATAACCTGATTACACAATGGGCAAAGGACTTGAATAGACATCTTTCCAAAGAAGACATACAAATGGCCAACTGGTATATGAAATGCTCAACATCACTAATCATTAAAGAAACACAAATCAAAGTCACAATGAGATACCACCTTACACTCCTTAGGGTGGCTATTATGAAAAAGTCAAAGGATAATAAGCATTGGCAAGGATGTGCATTAATCTACTACAATAGTAACATCAAAGATCACTGATCACAGATCACCATAACAGATATAATAATAATGAAAAAGCTTCAAATATTCCAAGAATCACCAAAATGTGACACTGAGACACAAAGTGAACATACACTGTTAGAAAAATGGCACCGATGGACTTGCTTGGTGCAAGATTGCCACAAAACTTCAATTTGTAAAAAAAATGCAATATCTGTGAAGTGCAATGAAGTGAAGCACAATAAAGTGAGGTATACCTGTGCTTTTGATACATTACATCCAAAAAATGTAGTTAAATTTTAACAAAAGCAGATCTGATCATTATTTCATGTACGATGTGTTCAATGTTCATCACCCCCTATATTTTAGGTTCCATGAAGGCAAGGACAGTGTCTGTCTTATTCGGTGCTTTATCCTCAGAGCCACTGAAGAACTGATGCCCAAACAGTAGGTGCTCAATGAGTATTTGCCAAACAGATAAATGAACTTACACTAACAATCCATGCACATGTAAGTTTCTAAACAAAATTAATACACATGTTGGTTAGAAAACAGGTATTTTGGCACTGGATATTTTCTCATTTGGATCAAGATGTCCAGTCTTTATAGTACCAACTATTACACTGTTATCAGTATTTGGTTTAAAAAGGGTTGATTGTAACAACAGGAATCATATCTTATGCCCTGTAAGAACATTTATAATTTTAAGTGTGTTCACATGCATTGTCTTATCTGAGCCTCCCAAAAACCTGTGATTTCTACATTACTGATTCATTTTTCACAGAACTGAAGTCAAATGGAAGATGATTAAAACTACAGCTTGTCAATATTATCTGCACAGTATCATATGTTGGGGATCTTATAGTGTGTCTCAAGATTAAACCTTCCCTGATGATACTTTTCTGTAAGTAATAAAATTCTGTAGCCCTGGTTATATAATGTAGTTATAAAATGTCTATTTTATTTGGGCAGTGGTATCAGGTGGCAATTATTGTGGTCAATACTATAATTGCATATAAGTTTATGGTCTATGACACAGAAAACATTCCTTGACAGCTTTTTTAAAAAAAAATACCCCATCATGTCATTAGTACTTATTCTTGCCATTAATCATAGCAGTGTTACCTGATTTTCTACGGGATCAAGGACGCTTTTCTCAAGTCTACTACCTACAGGCCTCTGGAACTCAAGTGACTGTTTTCCTGCTACATGTTGGCTTTAACTGGAATGTAAGCACAGCACATACCTTAAACTAGGAAGAAGCCTAATTAGAGTAAAATCCAAAGTCTTATGGAGCGCAAAGTCTTCCATGACCTCATACCATTCTCCTCCTGTCTTGCGTCACTCTAACCATGCTGGCCTTCTCTTTGTGCCCCCACCATGGCTGCTTCAAGTCCTTAGCAACTGTTTCATCTGCCTGGAGTCATCTTCCCTCTGATCTTTGCATGGTTGGCTTCTTCTCATCATTCAAGGTCTTAGTTCAAACTTACCTTCTCAAATTGGCCTTCCCTGGCCATTCTATTTACCATTAAACCCTACCCAATTATTCTGTATGTTTCTATTTTACTTTTTTTATGGTACTTATGAGTATCCTATCATTCACTTATTTCCTTGTTTGTCTCCTCCACTTTAACTACGAGCTCTGAAGGAGCAAGGCTCATATCTGTCTTAATCTGTACGATGTTCCCACACCTAGCACAGTGGCCAGCACAAAGTACAGGGTGTCCCAAAAGTCACCAAACATAGGGAAAATGGGAAATTGTAACTAAATGTACCTTTATTTACAAAATGTTCATTACAAAATTTTTGCTTTGTGTGGAGACTTTTGGGACACCCTGTATTATATGTGCTCAAGTCAACACTCACTGTATAAACGAATGAAGAAATTTAAAAATGCACGACAGCAACAACACACCAGAAACTTTGTTCTCTCAGTCACTCATTCATACAAGAGGACAACTGTGGTCACTGTTTCCAGAGCCTGCAGGCCAATGAGGAATGCAGATAGATAATTATAATTGTTTTGCTAGGGCAAGTACAAAGTACTCTGACAATGCACAGAAATAGGGCCTTGCCTAATCTAGGGCTTGGAAAGGCATCTTGAAGGAAAGTGTATTCACGCTAAGACCTAAAGAATGAGCAGGATTTAGGCTGCAGAGCATTTACAGGTTGGTCAGCTAGGGAGGCAGCCTTTGAGCTGCAGCAAGCAGCCTGGTGAGGGTCCAGATGGAGCAGGTGGGCCTGTGGAAGAACCGCAAAGGTCGCGAATGAACGGCAGGGCAGGGGCAGATGCAGAATGGGCACGTGGGCATGCTGCAGAGGAAAGCAAGCGCCCAGACACGCCAGGCCTGGCCAGCTCAGTTGGGGCAATGAGATGTTGCTGAGGGGTTCTAGGAAGTGGAGCAACAATTAAATTTGTGTTTTTAAAAGATTTCTCTGGCTATCGCATGAAGAATGAATTGGAGGGAAATAAGACTGGAGGAAAAAAGACCAGAGAGGAGGATGCTACAGTCATCCAGGTGAAAGCAGAGAGTGGCCTGGACTAGGATGTCAATAAAGTAGTGGGAGAAAACAGTCAGAATAGCAATCTTTGGGTCACCTAAAGAGATCTGGTAGTTAAGTGGCTATCAGATGAAAGAAGGGTCAAGCAGGCTTCTAGTGTGAGCAACTGGTGAAGAATGCTGGTGCTTTTTCCTAAAGTTGGGAACATTGAAGAGCAAGTTTGAGAAGAAGAGTGAATGTATTTTGGGTGTTCCAGGTTGGGTGTGCCTGTGAGTGACAAATCCCAGTATGCTGCTAGCTGTCCTTCAGGAGAGAGATCTGAGCTGGAGATCAAAGTCATCAGCATATTATACAGGACACTGAGAAGCCATAGAAGTGGAAGAGATTAGCCAGGGATGCGTGGCATGGTGAAAAGAAAAAAGAACCCAGAACAGAGTCATAAGTAACAGAAATATTTCAGGGGCAGGAGGAGAAAGAGGAGCCAGGAAAATTGAAGAGCAGCCCAAGTTTTCTAGGTGGAAAACTAGAATTCAAATAAACATGAACAAGAGGGAAGACAGTATGTGAAGAAGGAGGCAGTGTTTTCCAACATAAAGAAAACAGAACTAGACTCAATCGAGTGGTAGAAATGGGTTGTGGAGAGAGTGGGGGCTGAGAAAAAGGAAAGAGCTAGTAGACATCAGGTCAACAAGCTTGATTATAACGAAGGTTACAGAGACAGAGCATGACATGGAAGGAGATATGGCATCAAGGAATAATTTTTGGTTGTTAAGTAACATGAGACTTGGGCATGTTTAATTGCTGATGGGAATGAGCCAGAGTGAGAAATCAAAGACACAGTAGAAAAGGAAGTCAGGGCCGCCTTGAGCGAGGCCAGAACAGAAGAGACCCAGAGCAGAGGTGGAGAATGGCTGTGGGCAGTTGGCAGCCACCCATAGAGGAAGGCACTTCAGCCCAATTGTGGCTGCTCTCGTTCCTCTCTGACGGTGTCAGCAGATACTAAGAGCTAACGTTTTACCAAGCACTGACTATCTGACAAGACATTGTGTGTGTGTGTATGTGTACTGTGTGTGTGTATATGTATATTCTAATTTAATCACCATAACAACCCTATGAAGAAGGTACAATTATTAATTCCAATATTATATATGAGAACATGAGGCAATTTTTCCAAGATCACACAGTTATAAGTGATAGAGCCAGGGTTTAATATACAATTCTAAGATGTTATTGTATATTTTGCAAATACACAACCTTCCCATGTGGATAACAGAGACAGGGTGTATTGGCCAGGCAAGAGCTGGCGTCCAGTGACTGTGATGGGTGTGGAAGGAGGGAACTCGGTATCCTCCACCTATAAATTCTCTTCTTTAGATAAACATAGAAATGCTTCCTAAGAAAAACACATGATCTTGACCACCACTGAGGTTTATATGATAAACATGACTAAGGGACTGTAGGGTTCCCAAAGAGGGCCAGCTTGCTTTGTGGGATGACAGAGGGCTTACCTTAAAGGACGGTGTCAGGCACAGAAAGCAACAGAGAGAAGTGGTGGTTCCTGACACGCAGCGGTGGCTGGTCCTCAGTTTTTGCCCTGACTCAGTTCCTATAGCAGTTTGGTAGAAAGATGCCATGTATGTGAACTGAAAGAGCTGTGTCCCTAAATATAGAAAGGTAACACAGAAAGAACGTTTTCCTTGCAGCAGAAGCACTCCAGTTTTACTATCATCAGCCATGGCAGATTTCCGAATCTGGGGATACCCAGGCCATGGTGGCAAAGAAGGTGGAAGAGGCCACTCTGCAGAAATGTTAGGATTCTTCGTGTTTCACAACAATAGCAACAAGGCTCTCTAATCATGAAACCCACTAATAGTTCAACTTCAGCCATATCAGAAATAACAAATTTTCATTTCCACCAGCCATAGCAAAGGAAATTGCCAAAGGGACTAAGTCTCACACTCTTTGAAACCCTCAGGACATATGTTGTGGAATCTCAATTTGTCATCCTCCTTTCTAATGTTCACTTCCTACTTCTCCTTTAATCATGTTGCTAAAACCACCAGCACAATATTGGGCAATGAATGTCAGAGATCGTGAGCATAATTACCTCATTCTTGACACTAATGGAAATGATTTCTAATGTTTCACCATTAAGTATGATTTTCTCTGCAGGTTTCTGGTAGATATTTTTCATCAAGGTATAAAGGTTCTTTTAAATAATTATATTAGAAAAGAAAAAGGTATAAAGTCAATAATCTAAGCTCCCACCTTAAGAAACTTGAAAAAGAGGAACAAATAAAGCTCCAAGTAGAAGGAAAATCAACACAAGAGCAGAAATCAGTGAAATATAAAACAAACAATAGAGAAAACCAACAAAGTCAAAGGTTAGTTCTTTGCAAACAGAAATAAAATTGATAAACACCTAGAAAGCCCAAATAAGAAAAAAAAAGAGAGAGAGAAAAAACACAAATTACTAACTCCAGGAATGGAAAGTGGGACATCAGGCCAAATCTTCCAGATGTTCTAAGGATAATAATGAAACAGCACAAATAACTCACACTAATAAATTAGAAAACATAGATTAAAGACAGACAATTTGTCTGTAAAGGGCGAAATAGTAAATATTTTTGGCTTTGCTAGCCAAAGAGTCTCTGTTACAACTATTCCACGCGGACATCATAGCATGAACGCAGCCACATATAGGCACTGGGCCAGATCTGGCCAGAGGGTTGCAATTTGCTAACCACTGACTCAGAAGAAATGGGCAAAGCTCTTGAAAAATACAAATTTCCAAAACTGACACAAGAAAAGCAGCAGCCCAAAACTCTAAACAGATGCATATGAATAAAATAAATCAATTTATAATAAAAAATGTTCTGCAAAGAAAACTCTCGGCCCAGCTGCATCACCAGCAATATCTATCATAAACTTTTTCACAAAATAGATAAAGATGGATCACTTTCCAACTCCTTTTAAGGATTATACCCTGATTCCAAAACCTAGCAAAGATACTGTAAAAAAAGAAAATTATAGACGTATAGCTCTGATAAACATAAATGCAGAATTTGTTAATAGTAGCAACTAAAATCCAGCAAAAAATATATATATAAAAAGAATAATTTATCACAACCAAGTGGAGTTTATTATTTAGGAATGGAAGGTTGGCTTAACATTCAAAAATTCATTGCAACAGAATAAAAGAGACAAACAGCATGGTAATCTCAAAAGATTTAAAAAGGCTCAATGCCTTATCAAGATAAAAATTCTCTGCATGTAGTAATGGAAGGGATTTTTCTCTATCTTATAAAAGGCATCTCCAAAAACATATAACTCATATCATACTTACTGGTGAAACATTAAGTTATTTTTCTGAAGGCTGGTAAAAAGGCAAGAATGTCTCACTACTTCTGTTCAACACTGTACTGGAGGTCTTAGCCAATTCAATAACTTAAGAAAAGAAAATAAAGGGGAACAAAAGAGAAAGGATGGAAGAGAAGGAAACTGTCATTAATTACAGATAAAATGTTTATGTACATAGGAAGCCCTGTGGAATCTATAAAAACAACTACTAAATGTAGTAAGCAAATTTAGCAAAGTCGCAGGATAATAAGGTGAATATTTAAAAATCAATATATTTCTATATACTCGGAGTATTTGCACAAGTTCTCTGAGTGCAAATTTTCAAAGGCTATTCAAAAAGGGCCAGCACATGCAGTGAGTTATGTTACAAGAGAAAAATTCTGAGTTTAGGGAGCATAAACCTTTTATAAAAGATAGTAAGCCCATCTGACCTTTGCCCCAGGAGCAGATACTATTTTTAATATACTGGATAATAAGCCAACCTGCACTTTTCTCTGGAGAGAGACATTATCTCTATCTTCAAGAATGTTCACTCTATAAACATCCTTGAAAATATAGTCCAGAACAAAGGTCAGTCATAACCTCTGCTCATAAGATGTATAGAAATGTGACAACCATGAAGATTGTCTCCCAACAATGTTAAGTGAAAAATCCAGACAAAAAAGATATGCTAATCTATGAGATTTGCCAACAGAATTTTCCTTTGTATTTTATCACTGTCTTGTTTTTGTATCAAGTTTATTAGAACTTTATAAAAGGAGTAGAGAACATTTACATCTTTGTTTATACTCCAGAACAGTTGATATGATATGGTATTTATCTTTTCTTTGAATGTCTGATAAAGCCATTGGAACAGGGCTCTATTGAAGGGGTAGTACACATCTTTGACTACCATGATTACCATTTCAATGATTTCTGTGGTTAGTGGTCTACTCGAGTTTTCCACATCATTTTGAATCAATTCTAGGAAAAGTATTCATAAAAAAATCTTAATTTTAATTCAATCTTTAATTTAGATTTTCAACTTAATTATTAGCAAAAATATCACATTCTTATGTAGTTGTTTTAAAATCTTTTACTTATAGGGGTTATATTTCCTTTCCCTGTCCTTTTGTTGTATGGTTTTCGCTTTCTTCCGTGAACTACAAAAATTTGTTAGTGTTATGGGTCTGTTCAAAGAACCAACTCTTGTGTTAATGGATCAGATTAGAATCACATGGCATAAATGGGTGACAAATTCCTTTTTCTCTTTCCTTCATCTGTCATTGTGGGGATTTGAGTTACGTCCAGATCTGTTCTGCTTCTTTCTCTAAAGCAGCAGTGGTAAACTACAGTCCATGAGCCAAATCTGGCCCATCACCTGTTTTTATAAATAAAGTTTTATTGGAACCCAGCTATACCTATTCACTTACAAATTATCTATGGCTTCTTTCCCATCACCACAGCAGAGATGTATAGTTGTAGAAGAGTCTGTATGGCACCCAAAGATGAAAATATTTACTATCTGATTGTTCACAGAAAAAGTTGGCCAACCCTTGCTCCAGATTCAAGACATAATCATGACAGAAATCCTTCATAAATGGGTCACTCTGCTTGCAAAGTATTTCTCAGGGCTTTATCCTGGGGAAAAACATCCCCACTGATAACCTCTTGGGATGTATAGGGGACAAGAGTTTCAATTGTCCATTTCATCTATATTTAATCCTTATCTCTGACTATAAACTCCACATGTGTTTTATACTTGTTAAATCTGAGTTTATAATTTCTCTGGAATTTCACTGGGTTAAAATAGGCTTACCATTGAAATAGCTTCCTCTTTTTTGTAGGTTTGGACTGATTTTCTCTGCTCTTGCTTATTTATTTATCAGTTCAATTTCACCACAAATTATCTGGTCCTGTATTACCAGGAATAATGTGAATATTTTTTCATATACTTTACCTGTCATTCAATATAATTTTTGATGAGAGGGGAGGTAGAGAGCATGTGTTCTATTCATGGTCTTGTGAGTTTCTGCTGGATTATAAAGCATGAGGCTATCAGATCATATTTTTACATAGAGGCCAAAAAAAAGGTAAACCACTTGTGTCCAAAATATACTGGGTAGCTCCAGGCTTGACTGGCTTCCCTCTTCAGGTAATAGCATTGGGAGAAGATAAGACCACCAATATTGCATCCAATTTGTTTTTGAAAGAATTTCTCAGTCAATGACTAAAAGTGAGACCAAAAATTAACTTTAAGCAGCAAAATGAGGGTCTCTTTTTTATATGTATACTAGTATTTCTGAGTCTTTGGCGGGGGGGAGAGATGGTTAATGAGGAAAGTTTTATATTGTTTATCTTGAGTATTATCAAAAGTCTCCAGGTAATGTCCCAGCATACTACACTTATTAATTTTTTAAAGTCCAAAATGCTTCCATCTCTCTTTTGATGATTTTCACACAGCTCAATAATCAAAGAGGAACGTAAAAACTTTCTTACCAGATCCCAAGCCTCCAAAACAAAATACTTTCACCAAGGAATTTTCAAATCTGAGCAATTAAGTTCATTATATTTGCCATTTTTTCAAAGACTTTGACAAGGCAGGCATATATATCCAAAATGCAGCATTTTTTGCCTTTAATCCCAACACCATCTAACATGCAATCACAGTAGGTCTAAGGGGAAAATAGAGTTTAAAATTATTACGTCGGAGTATTTATCTCACTACACTTTAGAAGAGAGAAGGAAATAAATTACTTATAATCATCAGTTATACCCAACTCTGATCTTAGTTTTAAAATTAAGCTATTTTAAATGACTAACGTTCATCTAAAAAATTGCTCACAGTATATTAGCTAGAGTAATTTCAATTACAAACACACTCCAGCAGATGGTTATATCCATTTGTGAAGGGAGTAAACTAAAAAGGTTTCATTTTAGATGAACATACTTTTCATGACCCAAACCACAGCTTTAGTAGAATTCAAATGTTACCTTCTCTAATATACATGTTAGTACCAGTCTAAACATTGAGAAACAGTGTTGAAGGCATCTGTTTGGCTGGTTTGTCAAACATGTCAATTTATACTAGAAGTATTTCATAATTATACAGATAAATGCTTTCTTCACAAACTATCCCCTTTCTCTACTTCTTATCCAACATAAAAAAAGCAGCAGCATATAATGCTTGAACAAAGTGGAAAACTTTAAAACTATTTTAGGAGAGAAGAAAGCTAATTCCATTAAATAGCTGAATATGCTAAAGCTACTGGGATATGAATAATTTCATTAGAATAAGAATAAAAAGAACCAACCCAATGTTGCTGACAGGGGAGGGAACAGACAGTTCTTATACACTAATACTGACTGGGAAGGTAAATTTGGCACTCTTTTCCAAAGGCTTTGACCTAGCAATTCTACATCCAAAAATTTATCCTGAAGAAATGAAGAGAAATATGCACAACAGCCAAAGCGGTAGAATAAGGTTAATAAGCTAATGCCATGGCAGCTTTTTTTTTTTTTTGGAGAGAGTCTTGCTCTGTTGCCTGGGCTAGCGTGCAGTGGTGTTGTCATAGCTCACTGCAACCTCCAACTCCTGGGCTCAAGCGATCCTCCTGCCTCAGCCTCCTGAGTAGCTGGGACTACAGGCGGGCACCACCACACCTGGCTAATTTTTCTATTTTTTGTAGAGATGGGGTCTTGCTCTTGCTCAGGCTGGTCTCCAACTCCTGGGCTCAAACAATCCTCCTGCCTCAGCCTTTCAGAGTGCTAGGATTGCAGGCACCACCATGTTCCCATTTCTGTTATGTCTCTTGCACTCCCTTGAGAAGGCAGGGAGTTGGAACTAAGATGTTGACATAAATCCTCAAAATGTTATAGTCCAATAAGCAGTTCTAGAAAAACTCTACCCATCAGCTCAAGAATCAACATGAAAGCTTGAAATATCTTGAGGCTTAGACAGGGGAAAAGTCCCTTAAAACAAAAAAAAATCTCAAGTCTATGCCATGTGAAGCTGGGGCATCCAAACTGACTCTGCCAATGTGATCAGGAAATCCTAACTAAGAAATTAACCGCAATGTTAATCCAGAACTTACAAGACCTGTAGAGGCCTGAAATAGAAAAGGGAAAACACTCACTATAGGGACATTCACTTAATTCAGGGTAGAAATTCCTACAGAAAAAACAAACATAGATAAAAATAACATTAGAAAATAAACACACAAAAATTAAATCCAATTTAATAGAAAATTCAGCCTCAAAAGAACTAGAGTTAGTAAAACAATCTAAATAAAATTATTAACATCTCTTTGAAATAATTAATGAGATTAAAAAACAGAAACCACAATGAAAAGATACATCATTATAAAACTGATTTTTGAAGAGCCAAAAAGAACTCTGGGAAACTGAGATATAATAACCGAAATTAAACCGATGATATGAGTATGTAAATTGAAGTGTTTAAAAAGGGAATCCTCGTACACTGTTGATGGGGATGTAAGTTAGTATAGCCATTATGAAAAATAGTGTGAAGATTTTTCAAAAATTTAAAAATAGAACTACCATATGATCCAGCAATCTCACTACTGCAGATACACACAAAAGAACTGAAATCAGTATGTCAAAGAGATATCTGCACTCCCATGTTCACTGCAGCATTGTTTTAAATAGCCAAGTTACCTAAGTGTCCATCAATGGATGAATGGACAAAGAAAATGTGGTATATATACACAATGGAACATAATTCAGTCTTTAAAAAGAAGGAAATCCTGTCATTTACCATAACACGAATGAACCCAGAAGACATTATGCTAAGTGAAATAAGCCAGGCACAGAAAGACAAATACTGCATGATCTCAGTTATAGGTGGAGTATTAAAAAGTTGGACTCATATAAACAGTAAAATGGTAGTTACCAGAGGCTAGGGGTAGGAGTTTGGGGGAGATATTAGTCAAAGGACACAAAATTTCAATCAGGAGAATAAGTTCAAGAGTCACCATGGTGACTACAGTTAATATTTTTGAAAACTGCTAAGAAAGCAGATTTTAAACATTCTTACTACAAAAAAAAAACCACAATGAGTAAGTGAGGTAATGCATATATCAAATAGCTTGATTTAGCCATTCTACAATGTATACATATATCAAAACATGTTGTGCACCATAAATAGACACAATTTTTACTTTTCAATTAAAATTAAAAATTTTTAAATAAAAATATTAAAGTGTTTGATTATAAAGATTACTAGTATCTACCACTTCTTTGGAAATGAACCATAGATAGAAGATGAATTGATAGGTGGATAGAATGTTGGATAAGGGACAGATGTGATAAAGAATATAAAACAAGATATTAATTGTAGAATCTAGGTGGTGGGCATATACATCACTATACAATTATTTCAACTTTTCTGTATGTTTGAAAAAATTTTATGATAAATTGTTGGGGGGAAACTCATTAAATGAATTGTGTATTGTCATTACTGTCATTATCATCACAGCATTAACAGCAGCAGCAATGGCTAACACATAATACTTAAATTTTGACAAGCACTATTAAATAACGTTTCCCACATATTAACTAACTAATCCTTCTAATGATCCTATGATGCAGGTATTGTCATTGTCCCTGTTTTGCAGATGGTGAAACTAAGGCATAGAGCAGTCAAATAGCTCGCCCGTGGCCACACAGCTAACACAGAAACGGCACAAGCTGAGATTTGAACCTACATGATCTTGCCCTGGGTTCCTTTTTATTCTTAACCATTTGCTACAAGGAAAAAAAAGTTTTATCAGAACTACAAAAAGAAAGAAATCTTAAAAGTAGCCAAAAAATGAGACAGATTTCTTACAATGGAAAAAACAATTTGACTGATTTAAGATTTCACAACAATAAAAGGCTACAAGATAAATGGAAAAATATTTTTAAAGTTCTGAAAGAAAACAACTCTCAACTTGGAATTCTCTACCTAGCTAAATTATGAAAACGAAAGTCAAAATAAAGACCAGGGACCCCAAATTTCCAATTACAATCCATCACTGCACAGACTGCTAAAATATACTATAGAAAGAAGGGAAATGAATTCAGAAATAAGAAATGAGGTGAAAAATAAATAATAAGCAAAGCCATTGTTAAATATGTTGGTAAATCTAAATAAGGTTTAAAATAATAACAATAATAATATTATCACAATTAATGGTAGATTTTTTAAAATAAGGTTAAACAATGGCATGTAAAATGGAGAGTGCAAGTCATAATAAATGATTCTAAGGTCCTTGATGAGAAAGAGGTAAGATCTGTTAATAATTAGCTAGAATATAAGTGCCTTATGTGCAAGAACATCACTGCTGGAACCACAGAACCTAGAACAGTGCCTGGTAAGAAGTTTTTAGATAATCAAAGTAAAACCAAAGCAGGTAGAAGGGAGGAAATAAATTCTGATATATCCATATAAAGGAATACTATTCAGTCATTTTTAGTGTGGATTTGGTGTATATTTATTGCAAGGAAAAAGGTAGATAATATATCAAGTGAAAAAATGAAGTAACCAAATAAAATGGAATGTAAAAGAAATTGACATTTTTCTATGTATATCTATAGACACAGATATATAGCTACATAAGTAGCTATACTTATATGTAAATAGCTACATATTGATACATAACTATACATATAAACAAAGATGTCTAGACACTCACATAGAAAGACAGATAGCAATAGAGAGTAGATCTATAGAGGAAAAAGTTTTGATGTTTGTATGCCAAAATGTTGTCAATGATTTTTCTCTGGGACATGAATAGATTTGCTTGCTTAAGATAGTGTTACTTAAAAGTTATTTCTCTTTCTTCCCCTTTTCTGTAACTGTATTTTATTCTTCTTCATCTTTAAAAATAACACATAATGAAGAAGTCACAAAATTGAAAATATTAAATTGATATAAATAAGAACTACCCATAAAATATCATTTAATGTTTTAAGCAATAAAATAGCAATCAAAAAATGACAAGTTAGAGGCAAGGGAGAGTTAAGTGAAGAGAGAAAAAATTTAGACTAAAATAAGTAGAAATATGTTTGTTGAAAGATTTAAGTTTGAGTAGTGAGTAATAAAAGCTGAAATTCAAGAGAGGCTATTATTTTAAAGTAAGTACCTTAAAATGTCCTTACTTAAATGCATAACAAAAATGGTTACAATAAAAGCACAAATATCAATAAATTAACTAACCAGAAGGCTATTTTATAAGAAAAGTATAATAGAATTAACTGAAATTTAATTATCTCAGTCATTTACGCCCATAAAAAAAAATTTCAGTACATAGCTTCAGCATCCAAGTGGCAGCCACTAGATCTGCAGAGGTAGCACACTACAAAGAAACCAGCCACTTCTTTAAATCGAATCCTGTAACTTCAAGCCTACTAAATAGAAGCCAATACCCCATCTTCCTAAGAATGTAAAACTCAAGGAGAATATATTTTTCTCCAAAAGTAAGTAGTAAAAAAACTTCTTTAGTAACATAAATAAGTTGGGTGGACCCTATCCAAGATTGAAAGAACAAAATTAAAAGAAATAATCCACACTGGAAATTCCTGAATGTGTGTGTTAACAATACAAGGATTGTTCACTATCTGAATCTATTTGATTCTTAAGGCACTGAAGTGAAACTATTGTCAAGAGGGGAAATGGGGAATAGTAAGAAGATTTAGAACCAGGGAGAGGGTGCCGGCCATGCCTGTTTCTCTTGTAAACTGTACAACATTGGGAAAGTCACTTAATACCTCTGGATTCAGATTTTATCTACTAAAAACAAGAGTAGACAAACTAATATTTAAACTCCTTTCCAAGCCTAACATCCTCTGAATCTACAAGCTGAGAGAAAGGCTGTATCTCTGAATTGTTATACAACTAAGAGCACATCTTAAGATGGGAGACTTAAGGAAGGCTCGTAGGATAACTGGGATCAATAAAATAGAATTCAAAATAGACTATTTTCCAAAGTTTCTCATCTGTGATTTGCAATTAACAGAAAACTGAAATTCATGAAAATATTTGTCTTTGTTGAGCATCCCTCCACCTTTTAAAACCATATATGTGTTTTCTAATAAATATGTGACATGCCTAGTTGGAGAGTCTTACACAGAAGGAAAAAAACAGGTGCAGTGTCTAGCTATGAGTGCTCCTCTAGAGCCTTGGAAAATAATGGACACGATGCTTTTTTTTCAAACCCATGTAGAAAATTAGAAGGATAACACAAAGGCAGAAAATGAAGTTTAACAACTGATTGCTAAAATCTTCCTAGCATAGTGCCTTGCACACAGAAGACACGCCATAAATGATGAATGAATGAATGAATGAATGAAGCTTACCTCTTCAAGTTCCTTCAAGTCTCAAAATCACAAATCTACAAAATACCTGTTTTTTATGGAAATCCTTTAGGGCCGTTTCATAGCCTTCCTCCAGTCTACCAAAGGCTATTCCTACATCCGTAGTCCACCATATTTGTGAGCTGGTTAGTGCAACTTGAGCTGGGAAATCAAAAATCCACAGTTCCCTAGGTTTTTCCTCATAGGCCAGTATGGCTTCTGTGATAGAATGACGCACTGTTTCTTGCATGGTCTGTTCAAGTTGCAGAAGCCATGTTTCCACCTTGGAAGCAATTGAAACGTTATAACACAGGTTTAACTATGGAAAAAGGGTAATTCCATCCTCCCACTGGCTCTAAGGCCATGTGGAGAATAAAGCCTCAGGTGGATTTATTGTAAACCCAGGGAGAAAACTACAAGAGGGATAACTCAAGGTGGAAGTTGAACAACTGAACTGATCGATGAAGTCTTTCTCCCAGGGATACTGCTCATCTTATTTTACCTACCAGTTGGCTAATAACTTCCCACAGTCTAAGCAGAGAAGGTATTCTCTATTATTCATTTCTCAGCTTTGAAGACAAGGAGATTCCAGACCAAGATTCCACTCTGGTAACACACTGTGTTTTGAGAAACCAAATGTCACAGGCACCTATTAGAGGTATGAGTCATATTCTAGAACTTTGAGGATAATAAAATATTCATTTTTAAAAAAATATATCTTCTGGTAAATTTTAAATCTACTGAAAATTCTTCTCTAAAATCTTCATAAGTTCTTAGCCTTAAGACAAAGTGTTTTCAGCAAGTATCTTAATTATATTCCCTACTGGTCCTAATCTTCACACTTGTCAGAAATTAGACAGCAGGAGAGTGTAAGAGAGAGGACAACTGTTGACTTGTGAAAATTAATCTTTTTTAAAACGTTCATGTTTATTTTGCTCCCACAAATACATCTTAGTCAGTTTTCCATCCTATTCAATGTATTAATATTTTGTTATATTAATCCATGTATCTTTTTCCATGGGATGATATCCTATAACTAAAAGGATACATATACTATTTGCATATAATCGACCAAAGCAATAAAAAATGACTAGAATAAATAGCATAATACATAAATTCCAAGGCCTACATGGGAGGCTGAAGATGCTACAACTTCTTTCTTTCGCCACCCTTGTGAAGATGACAGCAACATTCCTAGAACCTCTTTCTCTTGAGAATTGGGACAGAGTGGTTAATTAGCTGACAATCGTCTCTCTTGAAAGAAAAAGGAAGCATGTCCCTGACAATGGCCCCAACGTCTCTTATTAAGAGCCCTCCCCTCTAGCTTCATAGCTGTGCTTTGTGAACATGCACGAGTTCAGGTTAATCTGATGAGATCAGCTTGTTCTGATCTAATCAATGGGAGCTTGTATCTCTGCCTTAATCACTAAGCACAACTCAATGTCACCAAGCAACAAGTTCCCTCAGTAAATCAGTCATTATTTAAGCATCTCCCATGTACTCTGGGATCCATATCCTCAATATCGCCACCTGTCTTCAAGAACTTTCCAGTCTGTTTGGGAAGACCAAACACGTGCGTATGTCAAGACACCAGCTCATGTTCAGATGACTATGCCAATAACAGCAACCTAACTCAACCTCAGTATGATCTGAGAACAAAGCTCACTGGATCCTTCCCTTTTTGGTATTTCACAACCGACCCTCTATAATAGCATTACCACCTCCCATTATCCCTAATTATCTGCATATCCATTTCTCAATGAGCCTAAGAGTTCCTCAAAGACAAGGGACATGTCTTGCTAATTTTTGAGTCCCCAAAAGCCTAACTTAGCATTTGATGCATAGTAGGCATTCAATAAATACTCGCTGAACAAAATACAAATAGACTAAATTGGGAGGAACTAATTATAAGAGTGCAGAAAAAGGGAAAGACTTTAAAAGCTTCTTTTTATAAAACAAAGGCAATTAGAGGATGATGTGTATATGTTCACAAGTCTCTAGCATAAGTTGTTTATACTGTATAAATTAGAGCACTATAAAAACTTTCAATATCAAGGGTTCTGGCTAGTGACAACCACATCCATCAACTGGACCATCCCCTCCAGGCACCATGCCAGTCTGCGAGCAGTCTGCTAGGAGGGAACAGACAGCAACACACTTTTGTCAAGATAGTTTATGGCGACTTTTTCTAATCATTGTAATAATATCCTAAAAAGCCCAAGAGATCAAAAAATATATTCTAATCAAAGTATTCCACCATCTGCTTCTTCATTTGGCAGGGCTCTTCTGGTACAATATTATAAACCAACAGAAAGGAGTAAAGAAAACCCTTATAAAGTAGGGTTGCAATCACATTTCTGCAAAGAACAATTTAAGGAACCTTGTCCCAACCCAAAGGGTTCTCTGATAGGCTATTCCCTCAGTCACCCTGTGTATTAACCCAAGCTATGCAAGCATCACCATAAAAAGATGCAATTCCCCACCGGGGGTAGAGAACCTGCAGCCTTAAGGCCACATGTGGCCTTCTAGATCTTAAAGTGTGGCCCTCTATAAAATTTGGATTCAGTCAAAAGGCTGCACTTAAGGATCTAGAAGGCCACAGGTTCCCCATCCCTGCCCTATCATTTGAACATACCAAAAGCACTCGCAAATCATAATGAGCCATTCTTGTGGATAACTGTTAAGAATGGTTTTGAGCTATTTGTCTGTGAAAGAAGAGAATATACTAACTTAACTCTCTGTGCACATGATAATTACAGTACATGACACCAGCTTGGTCGACTCAATTTTATTTACAAGCAGCCATTTACAACATTCACGATGGAATACTGAACCACAAACCTCTTTAAAACATGCTTTATTGCAAGGTGCTGCTTCACTACCACCCTTCTCTGTATTCTCTGAGCAGTGGTGAAAACAGAATACACTTTGTAGGAGACTCAGCCACTGGGTTGCATTTGCTACTAATTCTGAGGCCGCCATTCAATCTATGACAGACCCTTCTGTCTAGTTCAGGTCCTAGCATCTCTGAGATCCTGCTGGGCATTGAAGCCAAATAAGCAGATACTAGGATACATGACAGAGTAGCCCTCTGTCGCACTGCATATAGGTAAACAGGAATCTCTGAGCGCAAAACTAACCAGGGCCTGATATAACACGAGCTGTTATTTTCTTGTTCTGTTCAACCTTTAAAGAGTGTCCTGAAAATACTCCCCTAGCATAGCAAACCTCATAATCAAATCTTACATGGCCTATGCATTCACACTCGGCTTGGAATGGGACATACTCCTTTTCTTTGCTGTACATTCCAACTGCTCTGTGCGCAGAAACATCCTGATTTTCTCCAAACTGCAGATCTGTGAGGCTGTCAAAAAGTTTGGCAAGGTGACGTGTTACCTAAAACAAGAATATGAGAACAGATAAGGACATTTCTTACTCTGGGTGTACTCTGGTAATCTAGAGACGATGCTATATGAAGTCACAAAACTTTCCTTACAGAGTTATAGAGTTGTCTCAAAATGTTTTTCCTCAAAATAACAGTCACATTTTAAATTTCAGAGCTTGAAATGACCTTGATGGAGAAGGCGGCACTCTGTTCACATCATCACATGTTGGCTGGTGACTACTTACCACGTCAAGTGACCTGTTTTCTACCTGAAGACTGAAGACTTACTGACTTCTCTATCTGTGCCATATTTCTGTGAACAGTCATCCTGCTGGGACTTCTGGGGTAAAGTTTTCAAAATTCAAATTTATATCATTAGTCTATACTGTAAAAAAAAAACCAAACTGCTAAAATATCTGAAACAAAAGTGTAAATTAAATAGAATTTTACTCCTTTTGGGGGGTCCAATATTATCACTTGATACTTTGGTGAGCCCCATGGCACCCTTGGTACATAAGAAAAGTAAATAGGATTTCCCCATTTTCATTGATAGAGAAATTAAAGCTAAAATAGAGGTAAATTCTCCAAGTCAACACCACTAAAAGTAAGTGGCAGTTAGATTTTGAATCCACAATTCCAGGCCACGTCTATAAAGGTTAAATTCTTCCGGCATCATAACCTCTTGCACCCTAAGTTTTGTATTCATCAAAAGAACTCCCAGTAAATAGCATATCGAACTCTATGCAGGTTCCAATTTAAAAAAAAAAGAAAGATCAAATTGAAAGATGAAATATCAGCATTTGTTTTGCTACAGGCCAGTCTGAAGAACGAAACCCAACTGGTCTCCAAACACAACCCCAGTTGTGTTTCACTTTTTATCAGAATTAGCAACACTTATCCATCCAGTCACATTAGCACAGACCAGAACAGGCCTCCCTCCGACCCTCCGGGAGCGCTGCCCTATGTCTTTGCCACAGAGGAAAGGAGAGGAAGACATGTTTTCTGTAGGTAGATTCACACCCAAGAAGGAAAAGGAGAAAGACTTTATCAATAAGGTATTGTCTTTCTTGGAGTAGACTGAGTAAAGGGCAGAGATCAGCCCAGAGGAAGTGTCAGGAGTGGGAATAAATGTGCCCTCCTTATACACAGTGCAAATAAAAGTTGCTAAGTGAAAAACAGTTTGTGGTTCCTCAGAAAGTTAAACATAGAATTACCAATGATCCAGAAATTCTACTCCTAGGTATGTACCTGAAAGAGTTGAAAACAGGGACTCAAAGAGATATTTGTACACTCATGTTCATAGAAGTATTATTTACATAGCCAAAATGTATGTAAACAACCCAAATGTCTATCAAGCAATGAACGGATAAACAAATTGTAGTATATCCATACAATGGAATATTGTTCAGCCACAAGAAGGAATGAGGTACTACTACGTGCTACAACACAGATGAACCTTGAAAACATCAAGCTAAATGAAAGCAGCAAGTCATAAACGGCCATATATTGTATGATTCCATTTATATGAAATATCCAGAATAGGTAAATCCATAGAAAACAGACAGCACATTGGTGGTTGCTAGGGACTGGGGGAAGGCGCTATGAGAAGTGACTGACTACTTAATGGATAAGGGGGTTTTATTTTGGGGTGATAAAAATGCTTTGGAACTAGGTAAGAGGTGGTAGTTGAACAACATTGTGAATGTACAAAATGCTATTTGATTGTGCACTTTAAAATGGTTAGTTTTATGTTATGTAAATTTCACCTCAATAGAAAAAAATACATAAAATTAGAGCTGCTGAAAACCAGAAGATAGTTTGAAGCTGTATAACATTTCTCATCATATAGGCTCCATCTCTGTAACAAGTTTTCCTGAAATACTGTTTAGCTGGACTTGATAACTATATGACAGCAGTTTCTATTCTAGAAACAATAGCAACCTGCCTAAATTTTCTGCATGACAAGACCAAAACCATATGGGTAAGGAACTCCTTAAGGGTGATTTAATCTTTGAAGCTTTTAGCCTTTTCATTTGTGCTGCATTTTCAGTTTTAGTATTAAAGAAAATCACAGCAAGAAGTCTTCTGAGTTTAAAATAGATGAGTTTTTGAGACTCTCCCTTACTTTAAACATAGACAGAGTGGCAGCCGACTGATCACAGCTTGGGTTATCATATCCTCTATCCCTGTACATTACCCAAAGGACATTTCAGCACAGAAAGTCTCTCCAATAATCTAACAATTCACTCACACAGCTGAAGTGGCCAGGAAGTGCACAGATGTTGAATGGCTTCTACTGTGTAATAGTCCTAGATAATATTCAATTGAAAAGCCTCAGGATAAATGAGACCTCAGCCATCAGACACCCTCACACATCATTGCTTTGGTGAGAAAATAATTTCAAAAGAACTTCTAGCTCTGTAGTCACTCAGTCAGTGACCAGGAAATGCAAACCTTAAGGCTTGAAGTTCACCCATTACTTGTACCTGGCAGGGTTGAAGTTGGATGTTTTTATATTCTGTTTTCTGTTTAAAGTTTCTGAGGGGACAGAACTAATTTTTAATTAATATGGACCCTGTTGCCCTTAGATTTGTTCTATTTTTTATAAAATCTCTTTGTACTTGCTAACACAAAATTAAAATTCCTTCTTCCTAGTTAGCTGTTTGGAAAGACCTTTATTTTACAACTATTATAAAAAGAATACATGAAAAACTAATACTTTATAGGCCCCTCTTTTCATCACTCTTAAGATAAAGGATTTGAAAACTTCATATCACAAAAAAAAAGAGCCAATAATTTCATTATATATTTTAAGTACATTTCTAAAAGGGTAGCAACAAAAATTTAAATGTTCTGTCAGTTTACAGCAAATTAGGCATATCCACCCACTAACGACTACAGGCAATCCTGGCTTTGCGCAGTAGTGCTGGGTCACCAAAATGACCAGGCAAGCTGAAATCACGCCAGGGAGGGGAGGAATTTGTGGCTATTTTCACCATATTATATGTAAAGTACTTTTCTCAGTTCTTTATGCACTTTGTTTTTCCTGTTACTCAGAAGACAAAAAGACAGTACCTACTACTTTCCCCCACTTGGTATATGAGAAAATTAAGGCTCAGAATGGTAAAGCAATAACATAGCCAGTAATCAGCAGAGCCAGTATTTAAACTCAGGTCTATATGATCTTAAGGTTTCTATTCTTTCTGTACCATTCTGCCTTCTGATGAATGGCTAATGTGCTTATTTTGTCTAGTTCCATGTAGTTAACATTTCAGTGTTCATAATCTTATTGTATAGATCCAGATTTCCATGTAGTATCAACTTTCTTCTGCTTGAAGAACTTCCTTTAACATTTCTTGCAGTGTCAGTCTGCTGGTGGTGAGAACTTTCAGCTTTTCAATGTCTGAAAACATCTTTATTTTGCCTTCATTTTTATAAAATAGTTTCACTGGGTAAAAAATTCTAGGTTGACAGATTTTTTTTCTTTTGGTATATTAAAGTTGTTGCTCCACAGTCTGCTCACTTGCATTGTTTCCAATGTGAAGTCTGTTGTCATCCTTATGTTTCTTTCTTTGTATATAATTTGGCTTTACGGATGATTTTCAGATTTATTTCTTTATCATTGGTTTTGACTGATTTGAGCAATTTGGTGTAATTTTATTCATGTTTCTTGCGTTTGGGTTTATTAAGTTTCTTGAATCTGTGAAATTGTACTTTTCATCAATTTAGAAAACTTTTGGCTGTTGTTTTTCAAATATTTTTTCTGTCTCCCTTCTTGTTCCCCACTTTGGGAAGTTCAATCACACAGATATAGAACTTCCTTATATTTTCCACATCTCTACTTAACTTTTTGAATATATGGAAAATAGATATAATAACTTTTAATGTCCTGTTGACCAATTCTAAAATCTGTGTCAGTTCCAGGTCAGTTATGATGTATTTGTCTTTTTCATGGGTCAAATATTCCTGCTTCTTCACATGCCCAGTAATCTTTAATGAGATGCCAGATATTGTGAACTTTACCTGGCTGGATGCTGAATATATTTTCATTCCTATATTTTTGAGTTTTGTTCTGGGATCCAGTTAAATTACTCAGAAACAGTTTGATCCCTTAGGATCTTGGTATTAAGATTTGTTTGGCAGGGCTAGAGCAGCATCTAGTCTAGGGCTAATTATTCCCCACCAGGAAAGACTCTCTAAGTACTCTACTCATCAATTACAAGGGTTTCAAGTCTAGTTGGTGGAAACAGGCACTATTTCTAGCCCTGTGAGAACAATGGGCACAATTCCCTCTAATCCTCTTCAGATGGTTCTTTCCCCAGGATTGGGTAGTTTCTTCACATATATGCACTAATCAGCATTCTGCTGAATACTCAAAGAAGCACTGCCCCCCCCATAAGTCTCTGGAGTTCTCTTTCTATAGCTCTTTCCTCTTTGGTCCTCTCTTCTACAAAGTGTAGCCACCTCACACTCTGCCTGGGTTCCCCTTCATGTACCATGGCCTGGAACTTCTCTCAAGGCAGCAATCTAAGACAATCATAGAGCTCACCTCATTTATTCCTAGTCTGTTATGAATCACAATTCTCCACCGTCTGATGTCAAGTGTCCACAAAGCTACTGTTTCACATATTTTGTTGAAATTTTTGGTTGTTTCAGGCAGTAGAGTAAATCCAGTTCCTGTTATTCCATTGAGGCTAGAAGCAGAAATGTTACCTCTGGTTGTGGTTTTAATTTGCATTTGTCTAATGACTTATGAAGTTGAGCAACCTTTCTTATATTTACTAGCCATTAGAATATCTTCTTTTGTGAAGTGCCTAAGTATTCCACCCACTTTTATGCTGGATTATCTGACTTTGTTTCTTTATAGGAGTTCTTTATGTATTCTACATATGAGTCTTTTGTTTGTTTAATGTATTGCAAACATCTTTTCCCAATTTGTGGCTTGCATCATTAGTCTCTTAATAGTATATTTTGATAAGCCAAAGTTTTTAAATTTTAACATAGTTAAATCCATTAAACTTTTTCTTGACAGTTAATATTTCTCTGTCCAATTTAAGAAATTTTGTTTATCCTGAGATTATGAAGACATCCTTCCTCATATGTTGTACATAATTGCATTGTTTTACCCTTTACATTTAGATCTACATCCACCTGCAATTGATTTTTTAGATATGATATGCAGTAGATCCCCCCTTTACCCACCCTAGCAAATTTATATCCAATTGGCCTTAGAACCATTTCTTATTATTATTTGATTCTGTGGATAATAACCTCCTTAACGGGGCCTGAATTCTAGTTTTTTCTTTTTTTAATTTTATTTTTCTCCTTCTTTCAAGCTACATGAGACTGATGAAAGCTCTGATCAGCTTCTCAGACTCTTGGTCAGATCTATGAATCATCAAATGTCTCAAGGGGAAAAGTAGTACCAAATATCAGGTCAATGTCTTTGTGCTTTCCTTCTGCATCTAAGCGCCTGAAATCTTGACTTCTCTTTAATGCTCTTGAAGTGCTCTTCAATGTATGTAAACAGATTTAGTTAAATGTTTTATCCAGATTTTCTAGCTGTTCCCAGGTACTCTTCCTCCACTTTACATCCCTAATGTCCTTCCAGCTTTCTATTTCCTCCAGGAAAGTTAGGAGTTTTGATTGATTGCATTTCAACTAAAACTCATTCATTCATGCATGCCCTAATCTAACCATTTGTATTTTGAGCCTTTTTCCTCTTAATCATCTAAAGAAGAATATCCTCTTGCCAGTGAAGGTTGTGGCACACTATGAAGGATTACTGAGCTGCATTCTCTTGATTCCTGAAATTCATTTGCTGAGATATTTTTATTCTATCATGAAGATAACCAAATGAAAGCTCTATATGAAAACATACTGTGTGTGTGGGAACGTGGGGTCTAGATATCTGTCCCTTTAAGATGCAGCAGTGCTTTTTATCACCTAATATTAAGCTCATGTCTCACAAGCACCTTTCTGAGTGCCAATATATACAGTCTATTAGAGGTATCAGTTGAGTGCTATCTGTCTCATAGCTACAATTTAGGGGATTTCTCCAACGACAAGTTGGCAGATTTTCTTTTATGTAGATTGGTGTGGATTCCCTTGAAGGACATTTCTTTATGCAATTACTAAGTATTCCTGAGTATATGTACTTCTTATCTTGTCATTTTAGAGAATGCATTGTGGCCTCAGTTTCTACAGCTGTAACTTTCTAGCAGTCACATTAAAACATGAAAAAAAACCCAGGTGAAATTAATTTTAATGTATTTTTTAACCTAGTATATCTAAGATATTATCATTTCAACATGTGATTAATATAAAAATTATTGAGATATTTTATATTCTTTTCTCTGTAAATCTTTGAAACCAGGTGTGTATTTTATATTTACAACATATCTCAATTTGGATTTTCCATCACAAATACTTGATCTATATTTAGATTCCATAAAAATACAGGGGCAAAGGTAGATTCATACATTCAAGTTGTTTCAAATACATGTTTTCCAACAACTGAATCAAATATCAGTTTTTAGATTTAAATCAATAAAAATGTATTGAAATTAAAAAGTCAGTTCCTGGATTGCCACATTTCAAGTGCTCAATAGCTACATGAAACTCATGGCTACTCTATTAGAAGCATAAGAATAGCTGATTGCATTGAAACCCTTAAAATTTGTCTTTCTTTAGCACAGCTTCATCATAGAGAAGTTTCTCATAAGCTAATCTTTGCGGAGAAGTTAAACATCTCATAGTGGATGAGGAAAGAGGAAATGTACAAACTCTTCTAGGACATAAAGATCTTTCACATCATTAGGAATCAGTGGCTAAAGACATCCTGACTCCCCAAAGTTGTCAGCTATTTTAAGGTACTGTATAACAACCTGGAAGGACACAAAAGGGTAAACTGATATGATTTTGTCTGACCGTAACTACACTGACTCAGTTGAAAACTACAAACGGATGTTTTTCTAAGAAGGGAAAAAAAAAAATCAAAGAATGTTCATACTGAAGTATGTAAGGACTTCAAACCAGTTGCACATTACTTATTGTACCATGCCGATGAATCCTGCAAGTACACCTTTAAGTTTTATTTCTGCACCAACTACCAGAGAGTTTTACCACTGAAGTTAAACAGCATCTATATCCACAGTCCTTTAGATAATTTATGCCCTTGGAAGGAGGGGTCAGGCTGAATTCTGGGGGAAAAATCTTTAACACATTGACTGCCACACCAGAAATTTTTTTTCCCCTGGGGCCATGGTGTTTTATTATAATAAAACTATCCTTTCTAATTTCTTGGGTTTTTTTTTTTTTATTGTTTTCTGTGCATGAGTTACATGCAACGCAATCCACATTTTTAGAATTAAATTGTCAATATTACTTGCAACAATAAGAACATCAACAAGTAACATTTTCACGAACTAACTGCAGGGTTTTTTCTTCATGCAGCCCGGGACTTAAAACTAGCCTGAGTTAAATACAACTCACATGGCAGTCAATGTGTTAAAACTTGACCTTAACCAAGCTTACTAACAGCTAATAATCACCAAAGGCATTCTAGATGCACCAATTTTATCACTCTGACATTCCAACTCAAGTATCTTAAATTGGGAATTTCTGCTTACAGAATGGGGGTTGTAGTGATATCAGACCTCCCTGGCTGATGTGTTCAGGCTGATTAAATTCCACAATTAACTAGAGAAGCTCTCACTTGGACCAACACTCTTAAATTGAGTGTGGGTGGGTAGAGGAGGGGGGCCTGAAGAATTCAAGTCATTCACAAGATGTCAAGATGAGTTATCTGCTCACAAAGAGTGCCTTTTATGGGGAAGTTGCATTGTTACTCCACAAGCTGCAGTTGCCATGTTATCTCAGTCACACTACAGGAAACACATTCAGGAATGTTAGCACAAAAGACATAGATGGAAAAGCCGTGTGTGGTGGTCTGAAACTGATTCTGATATTGAAAAGAGGGTAAGATAGTGTAGCAAGGCCACGCTGTCTGGCATAACTGTCAAAAGCATTAACTATTCTATAGTCAGCGACCAAGAATTCAGAATGCAAGTTGAATTTGCAGAAACATTTCTTTCGGGGAAAGAAGCTGACTATGGCTCTAGATGACTCAGATAGCCCTTAGCTCCTTCTCAATCCCCTTCCTCAACAAGTCACTCTTGGGTGGTTCTTTACACCACAAAGGCTGCCAAACACTCTTCATAATGATGGACCTTTAGTAATAGAGTGATAGCATTTTACATGCACTTGAATTGTTCAAAGTTTAAGCAGTGTAAGTAAAAACTACTCAATAAAATCACACTTTGAGCACAATTTGAAATAATATGAATCTCCTCAAAATTTTAAAATACATAAAAAATCTAATCATTTCAAAGCTGAGGGTCAGAACTGTAAACCATGTTTACACTATAGCCACATGGCTAACCCCTCTAGCTGGTAAGCAGAAATACCCACCTCCTTTTGTTAGGACGGTGGTATTTTGTTAGTATGCTGGCATTCATTAACAGAGATGTGAGAGATTTTGGAGAGCTTCATTTTTGTGATTTTAACATTCAGCTTCATCATAATTTAAAATCTTTTTAACATCTTATATTAACTAGTCATTCATTAATGGAAGGGTACTAATACATGTACTGAGTAATGTACATGAAATTCATGGATTTAGAATGTATGGTTAAAATGCTATGAATGAGGTAGGCAAGGGGACTATCACAATAAGTCTCACTAATAATTGAGAAGATAGCAATCTGTAAAATATCAAAGTCATGCTATAAAAATAATAAGAAGGATTTAAAAAGTACACCACTGACGTTTGCAAATAAGTTAGCATCAGTGATGCATGCACTGTGAATCAACATGTTGCTTGGCTAAGGCACAAAGCAATTTTTTTGATGATTTAACAGGAGGGTGAAAAACTGAAAGCCTTTCCTCCAAGATCTGGAACAAGACAAAGATACCCACTTTTACCACTTTCATTCAACATAATACTAGAAGTCCTAGCCAGAGTAATCAGACAAGAGAAAGAAATAAAGGCATACAAATTGGAAAGGAAGAATTCAAACTGTCTTTGTTTACAGACAATATGATCTCATATTTAGAAAAACCTAAAGCCTCCACCAAAAAACTATTGGAACTGATAGACAAATTCAGTAAAGTTGCAGGATACAAAATCAATGTACAAAAATCAGTAGCATTTCTATATGCCAACAGTGAACAATACGAAAAAGAAACCAAGAAAACAATCTCATTTACAGTAGCTAAAAAAAGATATATATAAAATACCTTGGAATAAACTTAACCGAAGAAGTAAATAATTAAATTATCTATAATTAAAATTATAAAACATTGATGGAAGAAATTGAAGAGGCCACACAAAAAAATGGAAAGATATTCCATGTTCATGGATTGGAAGAATCAATATTATTAAAATGTCCATATTACCCAAAACAATCTACAGATTCAATGCAATCCCTATGAAAATACCAATGACATTCTTCACAGAAATAGAAAGAATAATCCTAAAATTTATATGGAACCATAAAAGACTGAGAATAGCCAAAGCCATCCTGAGCAAAAAGAAAAAAGCTAGAGGAATCACATTACCTCACTTCAAATTATACTACAAAACCACAGTAACCAAAACAGCATAAAAACAGATACATAGAACAATGGAACAGAATAGAGAACCCAGAAATAAATCCATACATTTATAGTCAACTCATTTTTGACAAAGGTGCCAAGAACATACATAGGGGTAAGGACAGTCCCTTCAATAAATGGTGCTGGGAAAACCGGATATCCATATGCAGAAGAATGAAACTAGACCCCTATCTCTCCTGATATACAAAAATCAAATCAAAACGGATTAAAACTTAAATCTAAGACCTGAAACTGTAAGTTTTCTTTGACTAGAAGAAAACATTGAGGAAACACACCAGGACATTGGTCTGGGCAAAGATTTCTTGAGTAAGACCTCCAAAGCACAGGCAACCAAAGCAAAGTGAACAAATGGGATCATATCAAGCTAAAAACTCTTGCATAGCAAAGGAAAAATCAACAAAGTTAAGAGATGACTCAGATGACTCACAGAATGAGAGAAAATATTTGTAAGCTACCCATCTGACAAGTAATTAACAACAAGAATATGTAAGGAGCTCCAATAACTCAATAGGAAAAAATAATCTGCTTTAAAAATGGGCAGAAGATCTGAACAAACATTTCTCAAAAGAAGACATACAAATAGCCAACAGGTAAATGAAAAAATGTTCAACATCACTAATCAGAGAAATGCAAATCAAAACTACAACGAGATATCATCTATCCCAGTTAAAATGCTTTTATCCAAAGACAGGCAATAATGAATGCTGGCAAGGACACAGAGAAAGGGGAGCGCTTGGACAAAGTTTATGGGAATGTAAATTAGTACAGCCACAATGGAGAACAGTATGGAGGTTCCTCAAAGATCTAAAAACAGAACTACCATACGACCCAACAATTCCACTGCTGGGTATATATCTAAAAGAAAGGAAATCAGTATATCAAAGAGATATTTGCACTCCCATGTTTACTGCAGCACTACGCACAGTAGCCAAGATATGGAATCAACCAAAGTGTCCATCAATGTATGAACAGATAAAGAAAATATGGTACATACACACAATGGAATATAATTCAGCCATAAAAATTAATGAAATCCTGCCATTTACAACATGGATGGAAGCGGAGGACATAATGTTAAGTGAAATAAGCCAAGCACAGAAAGACAAATATCCCATGTTTTCACTTACATGTGGGAGCTAAAATAAAATTGAAGTCATGGAGATAGAGAGTAGAATGATGGTTACCAGACGCTGGGAAAGGGTAGTGGGAAGGGGAGGATACAGAAGGGATGGCTAATGGGTGCAAAAACACAGTGATTATAGTTAACAATAATTTATTGTGTATTTTAAATTAACTGCAAGAGTGGAATTGGAATATTCCTAATATAAAGAAATGATAAATGCTTGAGGTGCCAAATACCCCAATTACCCTGATTTAATCATTACACATTGTATGCCTGTATAAAAACATCACATGTACCCCATAAATATGTATAACTATTATGTATCCATACAAATAAAAAATAAAAAATTTAAAAATAAATAAATAAAAGGAGGGTGAAGAGAGTTGGTGACAAGAATATGTTGAGTGATCTGTTCCTCCAGCACCAGACTAGGACAGAAAGTCACTGGGTACATGTACATTCTGAAGAAAGCAGACACGGGTTAGGACAGGTTAGTCCCTCCAGGGTTTGGTAAGACACATCTCAACACCCTACCCTCATCTGCCTCCATACACCCCTTCTATGGAAAGTACTGTAGGGAGGAGGGGAGAAGAGGAAGGCATCCTCACAGATGTGAGTTATCAGCCCAGAGGAGGATGCCATGGCATTGTCCTCTCTCCTTGTGGGTAAGGTAAAGGAAGGCTTCCCACAACATCCACTCTAAAGTCAAGTAAGAGGAGTTGAAGAATCACTCATAGAAACCATAGGTACCTACAGGAAATGAATCTTCAATGTATCTCTTGTTTGGACATCTATCTAGGTGGAAAAGGAAGATGATGATGTAACCAGATGGCTGGTTACCCTGCCAAGGGCAAGAACTGGAAGAGTTAAGGTGGAGTTGGCTCTGCCATATATATCCCTGGCAAGGTTCCCTTTTGTCCCCTGAGGACTTGCACATGTGTTCCACAAGAGACCCAACACGTGGATCCTCACTGTTGAGGGTGAAGATCCACAGTCACTGCTGGCCAGAGAATAAGGAACGATCATTAGCAAGGGCAATGGTGGACAGGTCATACCCCAAACACTTCCTGAGGATAAATGGGTAGGAGAGAGAATGAAAGAATCTCCCTCCCAACCTCAACTTCTTGTATGAAAGTCTGGCCTTGACATGGAGGTGAGGTGGGAATTTCCAACTAGACCGTGCTAAGTTGTTTTGGCTTATTTATTTATTTTTTTAATAAGAAAAGGGGACCAGGAAACTTTGATATCTGTCCAAAATGTGATAAAGGAGTCTGCTACCAGTGTAAAGAGATTCAGCAGAGCACATTTGGCATCAGCAATTGCAGAAAAATAAAACTGTTTAATGGCTGTTATTTTATAGAATGAATATTGTTCAATAAACCAGTCACACAAATTTTTATTGTGTTTAAATAATGTAATTAAAAGAAAGAAGAATGCTATCCTACTTACATATTTATGCATCCCTCTTCTAATTTACATATTGAAAATTCATTTTGCATTGTAAGCATTTTGGATTTGAAGGTCTTCAGGAAAACATACCTGAATAGATATGATACCCTCTACCTCATATAGTCACCCCAGGCAGAAGGGTCCAACTGCCGGTCATGAGGACATGCCCAGGGGATGACTGGAGCATAAGTGTGGTTACTAATGTTATGTTTGAAATTAGTGTATTTTTAAAGCATCTAACTGTATGTTATATAAATATGTAAGAGATGGACATAATGGGTTCCTAGTAAATCTAATTGGATGGATTTTATTCACAAAGCCATCTAGAATTTAGCATGAACATACAAAACAGTATCTGAGTGGTGACACTGAAAATGTTGCCCAAGTTGACCAAGAATTCTGTTACTAATAGCAAGACTGCACTTGCATTATCAATAAGACTAGCTATCCAATTGAATTTAGGTTTACAGTTAAATAATGAAAAAGATAAATACTGTGTCCAAAGAACAGCAAAATTCAGGAAACTGCAATGTGAAAAGAGACATATTCTAAGAAAATGGCATAAAAATATCCAGAGAAAAAATATTTTTCCAAGAAAAAGACCATGAAGACCATGCAGACTCCACAACATACAGCACAAGCTTCAGTTTCAAAATAATCTGCAATATGCAATCAACTCTAAGAGTAACCACCTATGTCCTCTGTAACAACTGTAAGATCTAAGTGAATGTGAACAATCGAATAGGTCTAAGTGAAGGGCAATATCCTCTTAAAGTTTATAGGAAGGAGTACAATTTTGGAATTGTGCAAAATTTGCGTCTGATCTGAGCTCTCAAATTACAAAATACAATATTCTGCTTTTACGTGCTTTAAATATTGACATGGGAATGAGTAAACAGGTGGTGCATGATTTTGATACGGGGCGGGGGGTGGAAATTAAAGGGTTAGAGGATGAGCCTGAAATTATTAAAATCAAACTCAGATAGCACTGAAGATTAGTCCAATGTAATAGTTATAAAGGTTACTCTGGAGTTAAGGGACTAGTAAAAAGGTGCCAGCCACGATCTCCTTCCAAGAAATGACCCATTCCTTCCCAGGAAAACTGCTAACCAGGTAAGAGATGCTCCAGGCCTTGTCCTGGAATTCTGATGGATTTGGGGCCAGTGTTTCTTCCCGTCGACTCCTTTCAGGGCCCTAAGCCTTATACATTCACTATCCTTCCCCTTCACTGAGCACCAGGCAATCATTCTCCCTATTTCCTTTTGCACAGCCTTTGACATCCCTCTGTTGCTGCATTAAGAATGTGAACTGCAGATTTTCTAGTTCCTGGCACATGTGATGTGACAGGTGGCATTTGACAATGATAGAGAAACTGTGACATTCTTCAGCTAACACAGTATAATACAAGACTTTCAAAAAACATATTACCTGTTTAGGCTGAGCTCCCTTTGAGAGAATGTCAAGTAAATCAGCAGAAGAGATGAAATAGAAGCGAGGAAAAGCTACACGCTTGGTTTCCAGGTATTCAGCAAGAGCATTTTCACAAAGAGAAAGCCTATATGAAAGAAAAATCTTTTTAAGCATATTTTGTCCATTCAGTCATTAAGACATCAACAAAATAATATCCAGTTCCTGTCGCCTGTCCATTCATCACAGTAAGCTCACTGTAACAGGTAGCCTACCTCCTTCCCGACACCATCACCTTGCTTATGACTAATACACAAGTCATGACAAGTAGGAAGAAACAGATACACGCACAGACACAGACGCACACACACACCCCCATTAGTTGCAGCTAAATATAGATCAGACATGGGTTTATCTCTCTCCTCACGTTTCTTAATAACACTTCTAATCAGCATTGGAGAACACTAGGTTTGCTATTGCTCAACCTGAGCACAAAATGCATTAGTAAGATGTAATTGGCTTAGGGTCTTCGCTTTGCCACTGAATGTCTACAAAACACAAGTGCCTACACCCTTCTCAGGTATTCAGAGGAGTCATAAGATCCAGAATCAGTTCCACTTTATTGTCCTTAGCAGAGCAGAAGCGACCCAAAGGCAGAGCCCCAGATCATTGACTAAACAGAAATAATTCACTTCTGTAGAAATTCTCACCCTTTTTATCACCAAAATGTCAGATGATAAGATAGTTTTGCTTATGTAATATATATTTTACCTTCTTTTTCCTACCTTGCAATAAAAAGTGATCACAATTTCACACCAACCTCTCATTTTAGCAGCTGATTTGCCCATTTTTAATCAAAAGCCAGAATATTCTTATGACCACTAACTGTTGTAGAATTATATGTGAAAATTATTTTACAAATGGCTCTTAGGGCAAGGATTTCAAAAGCGCTAATATGCTTTCCAAGGATAATTTCTAATAAAATGAAACTATACACAAACTAAAGAACTAAAATAACCAAGTGCAATCCCAGGTCTTATCATACAGTAGATGCTCGATCAATATTTGCAGGATAGTTTGATGAAAGAATTGATCAATCATGTTAATTCTCTTGATAATAAGATATTCTAATTTTACTATTATAACACTCTTTTCAGAAAGCAGAAATATATTTTTGGTTATTTACATTAAATCACAGTATATATGTACAACCTAATATGTATAAGACAACTAAATAATTATAAACAAAATTATCAAATGATTTAGTAGAGGTTGCACCTATAATAACATGGTATTAAATACTATTAGGTATGTGAAAGAAATTTCATAAAGTTATAGCAAACTGATCACTTTATATGCCTTTATTCTTACCTGTTCTGTAAATCTTTAAGTTTTTCATAGAGATTAGGTCTGCATGTTGCTTCTAAAACTTTTTTTACTTTGGCTGTCTTGAACATTAACTCCTGCATGAAAGTACAACATGGAGTCATTGATATTAGAAATTTCTTTTCTAAATATTTTAATCCATTTTGGGGATAAAAAAATGAAGAATAAAAAATAAGGAGGTAAGGTTAAGGAGACTTCTAGGAATGCCTGACACCACATCTGTTTACTTTTGCTTTTTGACTTTAAAATTTTCAAAAAGTATAATCACATAATTTTTATCAAAACAAATGTGATGGGCATTACCACCATTCCAGGCCCAGATTTTCTATCTTCTAAATTGAATAAAGAAAGCAAAAGGAAGGGGGAAGGAAAATAGAAGGGGGAATAGAGAGGGAGAGAGGGGGAGAGAGGGAGAGAGGGAGAGGGGGAGAGGGGGAGAGGGGGAGAGGGGGGGAGGGAGAGAGAGCGAGCGTGCACGTGCCCTGCCAGAATCTTAAGTATATCTACATATAAAAACCAGAGAGAGCTAAACAAGCTATTTTTTCCTCCTCAAAAATGAAATGAATCAAAATTTCTCTGGGAGTTCTTCTTTAGGTAGAAAGAAGAAAACATTTAATCCCTATTTTTATAAGAAAGGTATAACTACTATTCTTTACTAAAAGTCTATCAGTTATCATTATCATGTGCACATCTACGTGTGTTTTCTGTGGCTCCTACAGAAAAGAAAAACCAAACTAGTCTTATTATTTGTTACCTGTTGCTCCTTCTCAGTCTTTTACTTAGGAAGATGAATCTATTTACTTTTCTTACTGCAGGGGTAGGCAATCTATGGCCCATGGGACAAATATGGCCCACAGTCTGTTTTTGTACGACCCAGAAGCTAAAAATGGTTTTTACATTTTTAAATGGTTAAAAAAAAATCAAGAGAAACATATTTTGTGACACTTGGAAAATCAAGTGAAATTCAAATTTCATTGTCTATAATTAAAGTTTTATTAGCATATAGCCATGCACATTCATTTATATGTTGTCTAAGTCTTCTTTCATGCTACAGTGGCAGCACTGAGCAGGTGTTACAGAGGCTGCATGATCTGTAAAACCTAAAATATTTAATATTTACTACCTGGCCCTTTACAGAAAAAAATTTCCTTACTCCTGCTTACTAAAATGCAAAAATATATTCATTTTTAGAAATATGATACCATGAATAATGTTTCTTTACAAAACTTTGCTAGAATAGAATACAGCCTGTCTTGGAAAAACCTTAAATTCAGCATCCACTCCATCGAATCTTCTGGCATCTTTCACAAGCTGGATTCGAATATCTTCTGAACAAATAAAAATGCTTTCCAGGTGAGACCAAGTTCGCTGGACTTCCAGCCAAGTAAAAATGACGGAGTCTGCTATGTTTAATTTATTTTGCCAGCTTAGGACTTGTTCAATGAAATATTCCACATATTTGCTTTGAAGAAGAGTCTGCAACTGAACCTAAAATAAAAGCAAAGAATTTTAAATAGCAGCTAAATTTAGTAGACTGTGAGTACTATGAGGGAGTACATCTACTCTGTTTCTTGCTGGATTCTCGGGCCTAGCATGTAATACCTGGAATAGGCATTCGATAGATTTTTGCTAAATGAGTGAGTGAACGGATGGCAGTAAACATTCATCTCAACTTCTTTCCCCAAAGAAAAAAGATAAATATAAGCAACTGCATTTAATGTCTTGCACAAGAAGACACACATCTCATTGCAGGCTGGAAAAAATACTGTGCACAGGGGTGCTGTTTTAGGAATTCAGCTGTATTCGTTCATCACTACCCCCTGCTCCCTGTCTATTAATCATTCCAAGGTTGTGTATATTTTTTAATCCCCCCAAAATAAGGCAAACTTCCCTTGGGCCTGCCAGGCCCTCAAGCTTCCATTTTCCTCCCTTTTCAGGTTACTATAATACTAAGCTCTCTTAGCACCCGGGCTTGCTTTAATGCCATGTAGTCTGGTTAGCACTGCTCACCATTCGCTGACATTGAAATCTCAGAAAGTCACTGAGTAGAATTCTCTCCTTATTCTCCTCTAGCTTTTTAATACACTTACTCTTCGTTGTGGGGGAAAAAACCCATCCCTTGGTTTCTACGATACTGCAGGATCCTGATTCTACAGTATCTCTCCCTGCTTCCTTTTGTCTTCTCTTGTCCACCACATGCAGCCTTGTTCAAGGCTCTATTCTCAGCTGCCTTATATTATTTACTTCTCTTTATCTAGCTCACCAATTCTCAAGGTATCGACAGTGACCTTTCGACCTGCTGTTCTAGACTGAACCTCTGTGCTGAGCTGTGGTCTGACTTTCCACCTTTACATAAATATCCCTCATGCTAACACCCAAAATAATAATGTCATCTCTCTAAACTAGTTTTTTTCCCTAAGTGCCTTATATCTAATAATAATAACACTACTGTTATTATTTCCTCTGAATAGTTTGTCTCTTCCACCTTTCTTATCTCTCACGTTCAAAGAGATGCTAACTCCTATAATCTGAGAATTCAAGACCATATATGCTGTGCTCAGGCTTGTCTCTCCAGCCTCACTTTTCATTACTCCCTTAAAGAAAATCTATATTCCAAGGAAACTAAACTCTTAAAATTTCCTCTGAATGACAGATGCATTCTGGCATTCCAAGATACCGCTAACATTAACCCTGTTGCCTAAATATCCTTTTCTGACTGCCATTTTTTGTTGAATACTAGCCCATCCTTCAAGACTCAACATAAACACCATCACCTTATAAGGCCTTCCTGGAGTCCTTCACCCTCCCCAATCAGACAGCCTCTCTGTCTCTTCTTAGGTCCTCGAAGTCCATCTGTTTTACACCCTACTCAAGTGCAAGTTCCTAGAGAACAAGTGCTCATACCTTTGGATCCCAAATGGCATCATACCTGGAGCCTGGTACAAATAGATACTCAATGAATAAATAAATAAATGTTGACTATTAGAACTTGGGAAAAATCTACTTATCATGATTTAAAATAAAAAATCTGATTTTAAATATATATGCATCTAACACTGGAACACCTAAATATATAAAGCAAATATTAATAGATCTGGAGGGTGAGACAGACTACAATATAATAATAGTAGGGAACTTCAGTACTACACTTTCAACAATAGATTATCCAGGTAAAAGATAGGGAAGACAGTGGACTTGAACACTTTAGACCAAATGTACCTAACAAACATGGACAGAGCATTTCATCCACCAGCAGCAGAAAACACATTTTTCTCAAGTACACATGAAACATTCTCCAGGAGAGATCATTGCTAGGCCACAAAACAAGTCTTAACAAATTTGAGAAGACCAAAATCACATCAAGTATCTTTTCTGACCATAATAGAATAAAATTGGAAATTAATAAGAGAAATTTTGGAAAATCACAAATATATGGAAATTAAACAACATGCTCCTGAACAACCAATGGGTCAAGGAAGGAACTAAAATAGAAATTAGAAAATATCTTGAGACAAATGAAAACAGAAACACAGCATACCAAAACTTATGAGATGCTGCAAAAGCAGCTCTAAGAGGGAAGTTTATAGCAATAAATACCTATATCAAAAAGAAGATCTCAAATAAATTACTTAACATTATCCCTCAAGGAACTAGAAAAAGACGAACAAACTAAGCCCAAAATCAATAGAAAGAGGTAAATAATAAAGATCAGACCAGAAATACATAGAGTCTAGAAAGACAATAGAAAAAGAGTCCATGAAACTAAGAGTTGGTTCTTTGAAAAGATAAACAAAATTGACAAACCTTTAGCCAGACCAAAAAGAGAGAGAGATGACTCAAATAAATAAAATTAGAAACAAAAGAGGAGATATTACAACTCATATTACAGAAAGACAAAGGATCAGAAGAGACTACTATGAACAATTACATGCCAACAAATCAGATAACCTAGCATAAATGGATAAATTCCTAAAAACATTCAACCTACCAAGACTGAATCAAAAAGAAATAAAATATGGACAAATCAATAATGAGTAACAAAACTGAATCAACACTAAAAAAATCTCCCATCAAAGAAAAGCCCCAGACCAGATAGCTTCACCATAGAATTCTACCAAACATTTAAAGAATAAATAATACCAATTCTTCTCAAATTCTTTCAAAAAAATTAAGGGAGGAGAAATACTTCCAAATTCATTTTATGCAGCCAGCATTACCCTGATACCAAAGCCAGACAAGAATACTACAAGAAAAGAAAATTACAGGCCAATATCCCTAAAGAACACAGATAGAAAAATCCTCAAAAAAATACTAGCAAAGTGAATTCAATAGCACATTAAAAGGATCATTCACCACGATCAAGTGGGATTTATCCCTAGGATGCAAGGATGGTTCAACATACACAAATAAATAAATATGATACACCATATTAAGAGAGTAAAAGACAAAAAACATATGATCATCTGACTATGTGCAGGAAAAACATTTGACACAATTTAACATTCTTTTATGATAAAAACTCTCAATAAATTAGGCATAGAAGGAACGTAGTTCAACACAATAAAGATGATATATGAAAAGCCCACAGCTAACATCATACTCAACACTGAAAAGTTGAAAGATTTTCCTCTAAGATTAGGAACAAGGCAAGAATGCCCACTCTTACCACTTCTATTCAACACAGTACTGGAAGTTCTAGCTAGAGCAATTAGACAAGAAACAGAAATAAAAGGCATCCAAGTAGGAAAGGGAAAAAGTGAAACTGTCTCTGTTTACTGATGACATGATCTTACATACAGAAAACCCTAAAGACTCCACTCAAAAACTGTTAGAACTGATAAACAAATCCAGTAAGGTTGCAGGAGACAAAATCAACACACAAAAGTCAGTAGTGTTCTTTTATACTAACAATGAACTATCTGAAAAAGAAATTAATAAATCAATCCCACTCCTAATAGCATAAAAAATACAGTTCAATAGAAGAAATAAGACCTAGCATTAGATCAGTAGGGTGACCGTAGTTTACAATTTGTATTGTACATTCCAAAACAGCTAGAAGAGAATAATTCAAATAATTCTAGCATACGGAAAAGACAAATATTTAAAGTGATGGTATCTCAAGTATATTGATTTGATCTTTAAAAATCATATGACTGTATTAAATTATCACATGTGCTCCAAGACTATGTACATTTATTATGCATCAATTTTAAAAATATTTTTTAAAAACTTAGGAGTAATTTTAACCATGGAGGTGAAAGTTCCGTATACCGAAAACTATAAAAACATTGATGAAAGGAATAGATGACATAAATAAATGGAAAGGTATCGATGTTCATAGATTGCAAGAATTAATATTGTTAAAATGCCCATACTACCTGCTATGGTTTGAATGTGTCCCCCAAGGTTCAGGTGTTGGAAACTTAATCCCTAATGCAACAGTGTTTGAGGTGGGACCTTTTAGAGGTGATTAGGTCATTTGGGCTCTGCCATCATTAATGGATTAATGTTGTCATTGCAAAAGGTAAGTGCATTAGTGCAAGAGTACATTTGTTATAAAAGCAAGTTCAACCCTCTCTTGGTCTCTCTTGCCATATGATGGCTTCCACCATGTTATGACACAGCAAAAAGGCCCTACCCAAATATGGCCCCTCAATCTTGGACTTCCCAGCCTCCAGAATTATGAGCCAAATAAATTCTTGCTCATTATAAATTACCCAGTGTGTTGTATTATGTAATAGTAGCACAAAACAAAATAAGACACTACCCAAAGTGATCTACATATTCAATGTAATCCCTATTCAAAATTCTATTTTCCACAAAAACAGGAAAAAAATCCTAAAATTTGTATGAAATCACAAAAGACCTCGAATAGCCAAAGGAATTTTAAGCAAAAAGAATGAAACTGACTTCAAAATTCATTACAAAGTTATAGTAATCAACACAGTATGATACTAACACAAAAACAGACACATCGACAAATGGAACAGGATAGAAATCCCAGAATTAAACTCATGCATTTATGGTCAATTGACTTTCAAAAAAGGTGCCAAGAACACACGATGGTGAAGGGACAGTGTCTTCAATAAATGGTGCTTGGAAGACTGGATATCCACAAAGAGAAAAATGAAATTGGACCCTTATCTCACACTATATACAAAAATCAACTCAAAATGGATTAAAGTGTTAAATGTAAGACTTGAAACTATAGAAGAAAATAGGGAAAAAGTATCATGACATTGGTCTGAGCAAAGATTTTTTGGATATGACCCCAAAAGCACAGGCAACAAAAGCAAAAATAAACAAATGGTATTGCATCAAACTAAAAATCTTCTACACAACAAAGGAAACAATACAGTGAAGAGACAATGCATAGATTGGGAGAATCTATGTATTTACAAACCATATACTTGATAAGGGGATAATATCCAAAATATATAAAGAACTCAAACAACTCAATAGCAAGAAAACAAATAGCCCAACCAAAAAATGGGCAAAGAATCCAAACAATACTTCTCAAAAGAAGACATACAAATGGCCAACTGGTGTATGGAAAAATGCACATCATTACTGATCATTAGGGAAACGCAAATTTAACCCACAATGCAGTATCACTTCACACTGGTTAGAATAGCTATTATCAAAAAGACAAAAGATAAGTGTTGGCGAGGGTGTGGAGAAAAGGGAACCCTTGTATGTCGTTGGTGGGAATGTAAATTAATATAGCCATTATGGAAAACAGTATGGAAGTTTGTCAGAAAACTAAAACTAGAACTACCATATGATCCAGCAATCCCACTTCTAAGTATATATTGAAATGACATGAAATTAGTTTGCTGAAGAAATATCTGTACTCCAATGTTAACTGCAACATTATTCACAACAGGTAAGATATGGAAGCAACCTAGGTGTCCATCATCAGGTGAACGGATAAAGAAAATGTGGTATATACACAATGGAATACTATTCCCTTTTTAAAAGGGGGAAATCTTGTCATTTGTGACAACATGGATGAACCTGGAGGACATTATGCTAAGTGAAATAAGCCAGGCACAGAAAAACAAATACCGCATGATCTCACTTACATGTGGAATCTAAAAAAGTTGAATTCACAGAAGCAGAGAGAATGGGGGTTACCAGAGGCTGAGGGGTGGGAGATGTGGTAGATGGAGAAACAGAAGATGTTGACAAAGTCGCAGTTAGGAGGAATAAGCGTTAGTGATCTATTGCACAGAGTGGTCACTACAATAAATAATAATAATGCATTGTATATTTCAAAATTGCTAAAAGAGTAGATTTCAAATGTTTTTCACCACCAAAAAATGAGGTGATGGATTTGTTAATTAGCCTGATTTAATCATTCCACATTGTAAACATACTATCAAAATGTCATATTGTACCCTATAAATATGTACGATTATTATTTGTCAATTTTAAAAAATAATAAAATGAAATTAAAAACCTGGAATAAAAATATCCATCTTACTTGGTTGTGCTCTAGAGTTTCAAAAAGTTGTTCATCAGATTTCAGTAATGGAATGCCTGTTCGATAGTGAACTTCATAAGAAAACTCCATGGTCGCCCAGGTCTGACTGATCTCAATAATAACCTAGTAATAACAGAATAAATTAAGTTACGTGCACAAATGTTTCATTTAGGATCAACATCTAAGCCATTATATGAAATTTTAAAAACATTTTTTATAATTTCTAAAAAAGCAGACAGATATCAAATGTTATTGGCCTCATTTTTTTCCTCCAAATAATACATGCTGATGAGATTTGGGGAATGAATTTTACCACACTAACATCAAACTTCTATTGAATCTGAATTTTACATCCTTCACCAAAACAGAATTTGAGAGTAGGAAGGGACAATTATCTAAAGATTTGGTAGATATTATTTACAAATTAGCTAGCATGAGATAGGTAGTACCCTGAGTGTGAACTTCAGTCCCCTGTGTGAATCTGGGTAAGTTAATTGCCTCTCCATACCTCAGTTTCCCCATCTGTAAAATAGGGATAATAATATTACTTAGCTCAGAGGATTAAATGAGTTAATATAAATAAAGCACTGAGAACAGTGCTTGCTACAAAGTGAAGGATACATAACGTTTTCCGCTCTCATCATCATGATCAACAAGGCCAACTCTCCTGTTTTACACATTTACTGTGACTTAGAATGATTCTGTTTGCTGCCCAACTCACATACCTAACAAGCAGCAAAGAACAAACTAGGACTCATGAATCCAAACCCCCAGGGCATCAAGAGGCCCTCTCTGAGTCAGCTTCTACGCTAATACCCAAAATTAGCCTAGTAGAAAGACACAGCCCGAGGACACTACCTTCTCAGTCCCCAGTTCTTTCACAGCCTTGTCCACAATCCTTCCGATATCATCTTCCACTCTGTGCAACTGCAGCGCTAACAAATCTGCCAAAGTTGTGGCTTCATTTATTGAAAACTTGACCTGCTTAGGAAAAAAAAAAGTAGACTTTATATGCCACATATGTTCATGGTTCCTTTTGCCTAATGGCTAGAGAAATGAATCGTAACCAAAACATACTCAAGCTAGGTGCTGAATACATCTCTAGCTCTGAAAGGTGTGGACAGTCCAAGACATTCCATTTTAACTCACAATTACTGAGGCATCACCCACCGGAAGCAAGCGCCAAGGGTTAGCCATGTTCATGCTACACTACTTTCTTTTGTTTCATATCCTTCCCTTGTCAGCATGTTTCTTATCTTCTTTGCCCACAAAACCCATTTTTAAAGAGACTCTCATTGTTCATTTATTATAATTTGGTTGAAATCCCAGGGATCAGGTAGTAGCTCATTTGTCTTTTCTTCCTAAAGAATCCTATTCACTAAACATAATTCCCAGTTGCTTCCATGATTTAACCTAGTTTTATCACTAATTTAATCTTAGTTCCTTGGCAAAAAATACTCATAGTGTCATTATTCATATTTACCATGTGAAAAGTAATTCACATTTATTTCCTCATCATCTTATTGACTCATCCCACCCCACTCCAGTATTTGGTTCTTGGGAAGCTCTCAGCTCTTTCTCAGTGCCCAAACTCAATCATGTCTCTTATAAATGCAGAGGTGACCAGGCCACACAGTTTCAGGAAAGCCATTTTCTTTCCTGCTTTTGCTAAGAATATACAGTCTCTGCTTCTTGGACACTGCATCTCCCTCTGGCTGTCCCTCCCTTGTAACATTCCTCAGCACCATCCACCCCTCTGCACAGGGAGACCAAATACCCCAGTTTGTCCAGGATGCAGGGGTTTCCAGGATATAAAACTTTCAGTGCTGAAACCTGAACATGGAAAGTCCTGGGCAAACCAGATGAGTTGGTCAGCTTATCTTTGCATCAGTTTTGACCTCACTCCAGAGCTGATGGGAGCCAAGGAGCCAGGTCTGCTCTAGAGAAAAAATGAGTAGAGCTATGCAATAGGGCTGCCCTGATTAATTGTGCAATTTGAGTACTGGTGACAGGTGACAAATGGAGACTGAATCCAGCCTCTGCTCTACTGTCCTGGAGACAGCCTGAAGGAAGGTGCCTTTTCCCACATCATCTGACAGAGAAAATGACTCTTCTACCTTGCAGAAAGGCATAATAACAGGCAAGCCAAGACTGTGATGAGGCAAAATCTCATTGGTAGAAATATAGGGAGGGGGTGGGGAACCAGGTGCACAGTCCACTTATTACATACTAAAAGACTCAGTAAAGATTTTCTGAATGAACAAATCAATCAATTACAAAGTCTCAACATACAATGTCTAAAAGACTCTATGAAAAATATTATAATAATGACAGCTTCAGGGAGCTTTTACTGAGCACTTACTACATGCTAGGTCCTTTATATATACAGTCATGTCACGTAATGATGGAGATACATTCTGAGAAATACATTGTTAGGTGATTTTGTCATTTTGCGAACATCATAGAACATACTTATTATACAAACCTAGATGGCATAGCCTACCTCGCTCCTAGGCTATAGGTATAGCCTATTGCTCCTAGGCTACAAATGTGTACAGCATGTTACTGAACTGAACACAACAGGCAATTGTAATACAATGGTAAGTACTTGTGTATCTAAACATATTGAAACATAAAAACAGTACAGTAAAAATATGGTATTATAATCTTATGGGACCACCGGCATATACGCAGCCAGTTGACCAAAATCTCATTATGCAGTGCATGATTCTACGTGTGTGTGTAATCTCCAAATTGTTTACCAATTCTGCATGGGAAGCATTATTTTTATTTCACAGAAGGGTCAACTGAGGTGTGAAGAGCAGGTAACTTGCTCAAGATCCCAGAGTTACTCTGAGGGCTGGAACCATAAAGCCCAGGCTGTTCCCACTTCTCTAGCTGCCCTTGCCCCTGTCTCCCTACGCTGCAAACTCTCCTTCACATCCTGAGAGCCTCTCTTCACAGCATGTCCCTCAAGCTCTTGATTTGACTAAGGAGAAAACACACACACACACACACACACACACACACACACACACACGGCTTCCTTTCACATATTTTAAACTCATAAAGGTCACTTTCCTTGAAAAATAAAGTGTAAGGTTGATGTATTTGCTTTTCAATAGATATAGAAAGGCAAGAAAATAGAACCTCACGTGGCATGGACACATGAGAAACCATTTAATATCTTGCAATAAAATTGAAACCATCAAAAGACCGTCAAAAAAGATACCATTATGAAATAAGTTATGGGGGAAAAAATCACAATTTCAGAATTCTACTCCCCCCAAATTCACTTTTATACCTTTTGATCCTCTCCACAATAAGCTTCTTTGCAGATGTTTGATGCTCTGTAAAATGCTTTCATATTACCTCACTTGCTCCTTACAAGACCCCTCTCATTATATTAATAAAAAGCAAAACTCAAACGAGAGAGGTTAAGTGACTTGCTTGAGGTCACACAGCCATTAAGAGATAACAGAGGAGCGAGAACTAGGATCTTCAGGTGTCCGGTCCACCGGTTTTATCTCAAAGAGCTTGATCTCCTGCATTTGGCAAATCTCTTCACAAATTCCACCCCATCCCATTCGACTGGAACCAAGGAATGACACTTCACAGTCACAAAGATATTAAATTAGAGAGACCCAGGATACTGACCCCAACAATCTTCATCAGCTGGCGCCAATGCCTGTCCCTGAGGGCAGGGTTCTGTAACTCTGCAACGGCTCTCAGGGAGGTTGTCATGTCCTTCACTGTGCCCGCCAGGCCTGCGTAAGCATCCCAGACACGGACTTCCTTGTCTAGGGAACAGATTTCCTAAAGAAAAGTGGGAAAAACCCCAGCTCCCTATATATAATTATATATTTTGCCTCCTTTGGAAGAAATACACATTTCCCCACTCCTGGATTAAGAAAGAGAGTGAAAGTATTGAAACCCCTAGGCTACGGACCAAAACCAGAGAAATGGAAAGGGATCCACTTGTTTGTTTATTATGAGTCCACTACCTACAAGCCACCTAGATTCATTGGTTTGTTATTCACAAGATCTAATTGGATGTCCTGTGAGGAAACCCACAGGATATTAAACGTAGGTAAGTAATAGAGTTCACAGTACACGTGCAATGAAGAATGTTTCCTCTAGAAACATAAATGAGAGAAAACAGATCATTATCTAGATCACTAAAACCCCTTTTGAACGTCTGACTCATTTACATGGTAGCCTTGAAATGTTGTCTGCCTTTGGGTGTCTGTTCCTTGGAACTTAAATATTTCATGATTTTATGATGTCAAATAGGGCCCTTGACTTGGCTGCCCTCTTGGCCCATGGAACAACATCAGCAACTGTGAATGAGAAAATCCACAATAAAACAACTAGATCTCGGCACCAAGTAAAGGACGCTGCCAACTGTTTAAGAAAAAAAATAATAAAACAGAACCTCAGTTGAGAGTGGGGGTTAAGTTGTCACTCTGAAATGAGATGACCGGACGGTAGAGGAGGTGAGTAGGGAGCGAGTATAGAATGAGATTCAGTGACCCCATGGCATCCAAAAGAATGAAGAGACATTTTGGTTAGGGTCTTTGGCACTGGAATAGAATGGCAGAAAATACTTGGAAGAGTTGGCAGGAGCTGGGCACAGGACTGATTCAGGGGCACGGATTTTCTGGGGTGGGCAGAAAGCCAAAGGCCCTGCCACTTTTTAACTACCTTTCACTGCTATGCATTTTGGCTTTATCCAAAGAAGTTCTACTGTCCTCCGAGGACATACGGCTATGGGGACTAGATATCAAAGTACTAAAGTCAAATAAGCTCAGTTCTGTATATATTGTGCACACTTGGGATACTGGAATAATTGAACAAAGATGATATTCCATATAAACCCAGAAGTGGCATACTCTTATTAGTTGCCCCAAATTCCAGAACCGAAAGGTAGCTTTTTCACATACAAAATGCTTACAGTTGCTATGGAAAGAAATAAAAAGCTTTCATAAGCCCTGATAATCTTTCTCTCTGTTCTAGACAGCCATAGGAAGCTCATGATTATAGTTTCTTCTCACAAATTCATTAGCCCTAATATGCTTTTATCAACTATTCACAGAAAGGCAGGCTTGATTAGAAGTGCAACTGGCTAAGAGTGAAAATATACTGTCTGATATCATTCTGTTAGAAGTAAATAAGGACACGCAGTCCCACACACCAGACACTAGGTTAGGGAAGATGGAAGGAGGTGGTGCTGAGAAAGATAAATTGCTGTAATAGACAGTTATGGAACTCGCCTTGGCAAACCTTCTGAGTTCTATATCCATCTGTTCCACATTAATCTGTCTCCACTGGGTTTTAGTCCAATTATCAGTGCTTCTCTGCAAACGCACAAGCAGATAAAAGTGTCAACAACATTTGGTGAAAGCAAGTCTCTGCTGCAAAATATATAAACTGATGATACACAGTGACTCTATCATCCCGTGGAAAGTCAATTTTTTAAATATTAACTGCACTTGTCAAAACTTCCCTATTACCAAAACAAAAAAGTTGTCAGAACATGTCAAGCTTAAGGCTAAAACACTGTGATACATTAATTTCTAGTAGCAATGATAAATTCCATACACACACCATCATTATCACTTAATCCTGTGTACTTTGGATAAACTGATAAGTATATTACTATTAAGTAACAGACTTTTATAATTCTACACATAACATAAAATGAGCTTTCACATGACAACCTTCATCTGTTGTAAACAAAACTCTCATTAACCTTTTCATGACCATATTTTATATCTTGTTAATATATTTCTACATGGCTTCCAGTTAACTTAAGAAAATTATGTATAATACATGCTGCAATATGCCTAGTTCTCTAGAACTTATTTTTCCACTTTTTAACTTAATTAGCCACATACAAATTAACTTTACTTTCAGTGAGGGTATACATGCACACACATGTAAGTATAAACATGGGTGTTTACATGAGTTGGTATGCACAGGTGACCCTATATATGTGATATATATTTATATATTAATTTTTGTTCATATTCTATACAATCCCTCAAAAGAATTTGAAGCAATCAGCTCATCACACAAAGTTTCATCCTGAACTAAAAACAAAAACAACCGATATTCAGGGAAGAATGTTCCACTAACAAATACATAAACTCTAATTCTGAGAGGAGGGAGGGAATATAACGCCCACATATTTCAAGACATTATAAAACACAAATAGAATGATACAGACTCTAAAAATTACATATTTATACCGAAGAACTATTAAAAGAAAAAAAAAGCACGCTTCCACAAAGCACGTCTTACTCTAACATAAATAATGACATCCCAGAGTCCCTTGAGCAATTTTATTTCTTTGCGACACTGCTTCATTTGTTTGTATTCTGGAAGAGCCACTTCAAAAAGATGAGTAGATTCTTGCATCTGCAACATTTCTTCTTCCAATGCCTCAAGCTCTTGATTTGCCTAAGGAGAAAACACGCATACCTGCAGACAAACTGCCAGAGAAAGAGAAGCCACACAGTTCTGGAGCTCTGGTTATTTCTACATTTCAAACTTTGACATTAAAAAGAAAATAAAAAGAAATCTGCAATGTAATTATCGGTAAAATGGAGAAGGCTTTAGATGAACAAACTCACGGCTACTCAAAAAGCGAGAATAGACTATTAATAAATACAATAATGGTAATTTCAGCAATTAATTTTCTGAAATAATGCACATATTTCAGCAAAATTTCCTTTGCCATCAGATTTCTATGAACACAATTTTTCCTCTTGATTTTCATTGTACAACTGGAGAATTTGTTGAGAAGCAAAAGGTAAGGCTCTAGAAACTTCCACTTAAGAATAAATTACCCTTTTAATAATCACTTAGTTTAAAAAAAAAAAACTTTCAGTATTAAAAAATACACTAGAGATTACCAAAAGTATGAAATATGCTCAAGACAATTCATGAAATAAAACACTGGAGCTAAGAACAATGCCTGGTATGAAAATTTCACATGATTAGCTTTACCAAGGGTCGCCTACCATCCCATCTATGTAGAATAGCTTACATTTTACACCAAATACAAGCTGACTCATTTTATTTTTTATTAACAAAGTAGTACTTTATTTACATGGTACAAGTTCAAGGAGTACAGAAAAGCTTGTAAGGCAGGAAAGCCACCCCCCCAGGGTCACTCCAGTTCCTCTGGGTGTTATAACTCTCAATTCTGTGCTCAAACTGCTCTTTCTTGATTGATCAAGTTTAGACACTATGCTAAGTTACCGGCTTTGCAAAAGAAGGATCTGACTTTGTTTTACCCCTTTATATCGTCTCCCACCCTCCTCACAAAATCCAACAATTACATTAGTTTAGTTCCTTTGACTTTCTTTTTAATTTTAAATACTCATTCCTTTTGTGTTCCATCAATCTTCAACTTTTTAAAACTGACAAGTAAAAATTGCATATATTTATTGTATACAACATGATGTTTTGAAATATGTATACAGTGTGGAATAGCTCAATTGAGTTAATTAACATGCATTAACCTCACATACTTCATTACCTCATTTTTGGGTTTTTTTGTGGTGAGAACACTTAAAATCTACACAGTGATTTTCAAAATACAATACACTGTAGAATGCATTAACTATAGTTACCACATTGTACAATAGATCTTTTGAACTTATTCCTAAGTGAAATTTTATATCCTTTGACCAATATCTCCCCAACCCCTACTCTCTTAATTTCCAACTGTGTAAATAAAAATATTAGCACCCTGTTTTCATTCTTACAAGCTACTAATACATGTTTATAAACAAGAACTCCAATTCTTTGACTTACTTTTACAAATTTTATTATGAAGATTTTTATACACATGAAAGGATATTTATATGTGTGTGTGCCCCATCCAGCCTAGGAAATATCATTAAAAACTTTTAATGCCTTTCTCAATTTTATCCCTCTCCTTCCTACTACAAATTTAACCACCAAACCTAAATTTTTATTTAATAGTCTCCTGATTTTTATAATACGTTCACTATATGTGTACACATTGCTAAGTGATAAAATTTTAAAATTTATGTTTTGAAATGTATATACTTTTATACTTTCTCTCTCTATATATATAGATTTTTCAGTTAATATTTTTGAAGTGTACACAGAACTCATGATGATGAGTGGAAAGTTCACTCATTTCCACTACCGTATAGTACTATATCATATGAGTATACTACAATTTATTTATTCTACTTCTGATGGTCATTTAGGCTTTTCCTAAATTTTCATGTTCCCTAGTGTATAATGTTTTATGTAGACTTTTGTTATCCTTTAATGGCTTAAGAATGTCTTTTAAAAGTTTTTATCATGAATGAAGGTTGAATGATGTCTAAAGATTTTCTGGCATTTCTTGAAATGATCGTATGATTTTCTCTTCTTAATCTGTTAATGTGATAAATTATATTAATTGACTTTTCTAATGTTAAGTCACACTTGTTTTCCTGGAATGAACCCAACTTATTAATACTGGTATAATTTGATTGTTTTGTTTAGCACATTTGCATCTACATGTACTTGAGAAAAATTGGCCTATAATTTTTCCTTTCTCATACTCTCCTTTTGTGAAAATTAGGCATGCTTTGTAGAATAATTTTTGAGTGTTCATTCTTCTTCTGGTTCCTGGAATCATATGAATGAGATCTGTTTCTTGAAAGTTTCTTGGAATTCACCAAGCCATCAGGGCCTATTAGGCTCTCTGTTGGAAGATTTTTTTTTTTAACTACTGGTTAATTTTTTTCTTTTTCTTTTCCTACTGGTTTATTTTTAATAGTTATATTACTATTCAGGTTTACTATTTTTTCAGTTTTGGCAAATTATATTTTTCTAAAAATTTATCCATTTTGTTTAAGTTTTCAAGTTTGTTCATTGTGCTCTACATTCTTTTGAATTTCTGCTCTTTCTGTAAGATCATTCCCTGTTTTATTCTTAAGAACTGTTAATTTTGCTTTCTTCTTTTCCCTTAACCATTCCACCAAGAGGTTTGTCAATATATTAATAAGTAGTCTTTTCTGAGAACCAAATTTGGCTTTGTTGATCCTTTCTTTTCTTAAAGTACACTAGAACTTATTTTAGTGATGATTTGTTCATGGTAAATACATTGTGTTTTTGTTATCTGAAATATCTTTACTTCACTCTTGTTATTGGAATGTAACTTTGCCCAGTAGAATTTGGAAGTCATTATCCACTAATATCTGAAGATTTACAGGAATCTATATCTGTGGTTTCTTTCCCACTGACTTTTATGCATGATGGTATGTTTACTGATTATTTTATTGTGAACTCATATTTGACTGAACTTAATGTGTGGGACCCCTAAGGAGATTGGAATGAGAGCACTTATTTCCAGGGAGGATTTAGGTCTGCTTCTATTAGGTGCTAAGAAGAGCTACTTGTAACCATTTTAACTTCCTGGACTAGAAATTCCTTAATCATAGAGGTAGAATACAGACCCTTGTGAGAACAGGCCTATGTTTACCTTCTGGTTTCCATTGTTGCTGATGAGAAGTCTGCTCTTAGCCTAATCATTATGTCTAACAGGTGGTCAGTCTTTTCTGTCTGGTTGCTTTGAAGATCGTTTCTTTGCCTTTGGTATTCTGCAGTTCACTGTGATGTGTCCAGATGCTCACTTTGTATTTATTGTGGTTGGAGTTCAGTAAATTTCCTGAATCTACTGATTCATTCTTTGATTAGTGTATGGGGTCAGGGTTCTTCACAGAGGCAGAACCAATAGGAAAGATAGATAGATAAATAGATATAGATATAGATATAGATATATAGATGTAGATATATGAGAAGGGATTTATTACAGGAATTGGCTCATGCAATTATGGAAGCTGAGAAGTCCCATAATAGGCCTTCTGCAGGCTGGAGACCCTGGGATGCCAGTGGTGTGCTCAGTCCAAGTCCAAAAGCCTCAGAAGCAGGGAAGCTGATGGCATAATTCTCAGTTTGAGGCCAAAGGCTTGAGAACCTGGGGGTGGGGGGAGTCACTGGTGCAAGTCCCTGAGTCCAATGGCCAACAAGGCTTGAGTTCTGATATCCAAGAGTAGGGGAAGAAGGGTGTTTGTTCCAGCTTCAGGAGAAAAAGTGAGCAAATTGGCCTTTCCTTGGCCTTTTTGTTCTATCTGAGCCCCCAGCCAATCGGATGGTGCCCGCCCATGTTGGGTAAGGGCAGATCTTCCCCACTCAGCCCACCAACTCACATGCCAATCTCCTCCAGAAACACCCTTACAGCCACAACTGGAAATAATGCTTTGCTGGCTATCTAGATATCCCTTAATCCAGTCGACACCTAAAATTAACCATTACAACCAGTCCTAAAAAAGTCTCAGGTATTACCTCTCAGACCATTACCTCTAATATTCTGTTTATTCTCTTTTCCAGGAGTCGTGAGTAGAAGAGTTAGATGCCATTTTAACTTCTTTTTCTGTGTCTCTTGGTCTGTTTTATATTTTCCATCTCCTTACACCTATGTGCTGCATTTTAAGTGATTTATTTCAATGTAATTTGCATTTCACTAATTCTCTTTCCAATTTTAACTAGCTCTTTAACCCATCTGCTGAACTGTATTTTTTTAACAACTATATTTTTCATTTCCATAAGTATCTGGCCCGTTTTCAAATTCAACTTATCATTTTTGATAGTCTCAAAACTGAGAACTTGCTCATTTTTTTCAATATTATCTTATTTCTTTCCAATAGCTGAAGCTTTATATGAACCTATATCTGTGGTTTCTTTCCACTGACTTTTATGCATGATGGTATGTTTACTAATTATTCTATTGTGAACTCAGGTTTGACTAAACTTAATCTGTGGGACCCCTAAAGAGACTGGAATGAGAACACTTTTTTTGAGGAAAGATTTAGGTCTGCTTCTACTAGGTGCTAGGAAGAGCTACTTGTAACCATTTCAATTTCCTGGCCTAGAAATTCCTTAATCATAGAGATAGTATAAAATTGAACTATAGACCCTTGTGAGAATAGGCCTCTGTTTACAAATCCCAGAGGAGTCTTTTCCTTTTTTTTTGTTTTGTTAACCCTACTCTGAGCCTTAGAAGCACCAACAGGGAATCTCATAGACCCCCTCTGTAGGCTGCAGACTTTCCCAGTCCACCCCTCACCGAGAGTGTAACCTCTTAAAAACATCTCTTATTTCCCCATGAAAGAGTTAATCTCAAAGTTCTAGACTTCTGGTATTTTTATCTGTACCTACAACAGCACAGGCTTCTGTGTTTGCCTCTGCTTTCCATCCTGCTTTCAAATATGTTATTTGTTCCTGCCCTTTAGAAATTTCTCTTATTTTGGGGGGAGCTCAGTAACAGATTTAAAATTGCACATTTGTGAATATGTATTCAGCATCTGTTTCACAAAAGAGGGCTTTTCAAAATGCCTAGCCCGCCACACTCTCCCCAAAGCCAACTTCTTTTTCTTTCTAATCATTTTTCCTATTACTTATACTAATTCCATTATTCCTAGAAAAATATACCCAGTTATGTTAATTCGACCGTTACTGTATCTTTGGCTATGAAGAAACAGTGGCACTTTACCAGGGAATCTCATAATAAACGGAGAGATTCACCACACCACTCCCCTTGTGTCTTGTGGAATAATAAGGTGCCTTGAGTACTAGTCTGCCACACCAGCCCAGAATAAGAACATATATGTCTTTGGGTGATTCTAATTAGATAAACATTACATATGCATGCTGAACAAACACACCAAGAAAATGACTTCAAGAAAAAGTTAACCCAGCCCTACTATTTTCAAAATATCCTTGTAGGTACAAGCATAAGCACTGCTGACTTTTACATATGTAATTATATGCTGCTCTAGTATAGCATGAAAATGGCAAGATTCAATAAATAACTGTAGTAAATGTTTACATACAGCATGTTGGTTAGTCAAATAAAAACTTTTCCCCATCCACAAGCTGTTCAGACCACCTGCAATTTAGATATAATCTTTTTTTAAAAACCCAGTCTATTAGCATATTCTAACCTACTCCCTTTTCAATGAATATATTAACCAATTTTCTTCCGCCAAGTGAAAAAGAAGACCTGATGCTATAGAATGGTGTTTTCTGAATAAGTTTAAAGCAATTAAACCTAAATTCAACCCAAAATTTGGAAAGAGAGATAAGAGCTGTGTCAGCTGCGGGTTTTACACCACTCTAAGGAATAAAGACTATCTCCAACATGAAGTAAAATCAGGACGGCAGCCCAGATGAAGAACTCAGATTCCCGGCTCCTGAATCTAAACTTCACAAAATTATTTTCTTATTTTAGCTTCTAGATTAAGTTCCTAGAGAAAGATGCTATTTTTCTAATAAAAGTTTAAAACATCTTTTCAAGTCTTCTATGAATTACTTACCATTTTGGATTATTTGCCCACTATATTCATTCTTATAGTCAACTCTAATAAAGTATAGTTGTTCACTTTAAACTAGGATTGAATGCCTCAATAATAATCATGTCCAAAGTTAAGAATAAGTTATGAACTTTCCTCACCATGGTTAAAAGTTACTAGCAAAAGTATCACATGGAAAGCAGTAGATAAATTTCTGATTTTTAAAAAATTTAGACAGCCAGAAGTTTAATCCTACTTCTATCACTTACTAACTCTGTAATCTCCAACAAATTACTTAATTACACAAGCTTGTTTCTTTATCTGAAATAGGAAGAGTAGAAACCATATCATAGGAACATTAGGAGAACTTAGGAAAGAATGTATGTAATATGCTTAACAAAATTCTTGACATATGCAATAAGCGCTCAAAAACCAGTAGTAGTAGTAGTAGTTGTTACTTTCACTAGTATGATTACTTTGATGGTGATGGTAGTTTTGGAAGAAATTATTTAAAACACAATACAATTTACTTGGGGAAAATTCGTTATAACTGGTTTTAAATAGCTCTCCATTCCTATAACTAATGGCAAAACTAAGGCAAAATATAGAAGTACCTCAGTGTCATTTTTAAAGTAGTTACTGCAACACACACAAGATATCTGAGATCTGTATTACCTTATCAAGCACTGTGTATGGATTTTCTGCATTAAATCCAAAAGGGGCGTAGCATCTGAAGCTCTCTCTGAACTCTGCCTGCTTTCTCTGATGAGGGGAAAAGGGGGAAAAAAGTGAAGCTCAAACAACTTCAGTTATCCTTGCAAAACCTTTCTTAAAACAAACAAACAAACAAACACTCGATAACTAGCTTACATCAAACAAAATGCATTTTTTCCTTATAAGAGCGACTTCTGCATTTTGGAGAGGTGAAACTTCATGTCTGACAGTTGCTGCAATCTTTTTGGTAGTTTCCCATCTTTCAGGTAATTCCTATAAAAACAAAGTTGCAAATGGGAAATTACTTCAATGCCTAAAACAAATCAACCCCATAGAATCAAATAATTCTAATTTCTTTACATTAACCCATGACATCATTTCATTCTCATATAAGGAATTTATCCCCCTGCAAAAAGAAGAAAGTAATTAAAAAGCTTAGAGCCAGGGCTGAAGCACAGGCTGGCCTACTGGCACTTCTGGGATCAGATCTTCCAAGCAGGTACAGAGTTGTTCTCATCTCAGAACCAATGGAAATCTCTTCAAAATAAACACAAATTTCCAAATTTTTTTGCTGTTGTGGGAATAAAATTAAAGCACTCTGGAAATGACTTTGCTGATCTTTAACAACTAGAATCGAAGCCAGCCATGTTTAATAATTCAGCAAGTAAAAAAAGATGCTTTGACCCTGGTGGGGCAAAGATGAAAATGTGAACCCAAATTGTCCTCTGCTTTCCTGTAGCTCCCAGAGCTCTGTCTTTCTTGATGGAGAGTTTGAGCACTGATGTTGCATTTATTTTAGATGACTAAGATTTTTGAAGGAAGAACAGGCAAAGGGAAGGAAAGGTTAATTCCTATTTGATGTAGGAAAAAAGAAACAATAAATAGTTCAGGTACCAACTCAACTCTGCTCTCTCTGCCTACAATGCAAATAGGACAAAAGCAAGTCATTTTCTTTGAAGAGCCCTGGTGGTGCATAATTACTGTTGGAAAGCATTCCTTGTGTCCAGACTAACAAAGCATTGTTTCTCTGGGTCATCTCCTGGGACACTGAAATTGTTATGTCATACAAAACCACGCACAGTGATGGGACTTTACTTGTGTAGCTGAAGAGCAAAAATCAAAGGTTCTAAGGACTATTTTGTAACCCTCGATAAATATTTGATGAATGATTCAGTAACTGCCAATTATGAAGCGTGCACTGTGCTAAGTTTAAATACTGCTTGCATGGTGTGGGGGGGCATGCTACAAATGCTACAAAGGTAAAACATGTTCTTTGACTTAAATTGTTTTATAATCTCTCAGAGTGAACGAGACACACACACACAATAATTATTCTACATGATGGAACACGTTGACTCCCATCAGGAGGTCTACGGGCTATGGAATCAAAACAGTTGGGAGACAACACAGTGTCACGACAGGAAGACCAAACCAATTCAGCAACCTCCAAACCCCCCTTGCCTTCCCTCTTGTGCTTCCTCTCATCAAACTCTGCACCCTGATCTGTACAGAGAGAGTCTCACTTTGCGTTTCCAATCCCATTCCATGGAATCTAAATACTACACGGTGTCCCTTTAGTGGCCACGGCTGGGGAACCAGGGAAAAGTCACATCAGTCAGCTCAGGCCCCTTAATCCTCTTCAAACATAGCAGACCTGTTTAATATTTGCAGATTCCAAACCAGCTTCCACTTGATAAAAATAAATTTTCTCGAAAACCAAAAGATTAGGTGATCTCCAAAGTCTCTCTAACCGATGTGATGCACTCAAGGAGAGGTAACATTGAATCTGAGGCTGAAAGAAATTACTAGGTTTCAACAGGCAGAGATTAGGGTGAGATCCTTTGAGATACCGTGAGGCACAATGACCAAGACAGCATGGGGTGAGAGTGTGGGCTCTAATGGAAACCGGACAGCAGTCAGGAGGCTGGGGCAGTCAATGAAGGTTTCTGAGCAGGGAAGGAGCCTGATAAGGCCTGTAGATTAGAACTTTAATTCCACTTCAGAGTATATTGTAGATGGGGCGTGAGGGGGAATGAGGTGATTTAAGAAGCTGTTGCTGTGTCTGAGGTAGGAAGTAACAAGAACTGAATTAAAATGGGTATAACACAAATGGAAAGAGACAACAGACTGAGAAGACGCTACATCAAGAGACCACTTTGCTGGTGGTAAGTTCCCATGACTTTGAGGAAATAATACGTCAACTCTTAGTATGAACAGCCACATCTAAGGGTTTTTTCAACACAGAATTAAGCACAGACAAGTATTTGAAAAATGTTATGATGACTCATGACAATGAAGGAGAAATTGAGAGTAACTACTACAAGTTGCTTTAATTGAAATAAAATCGGGGCCCTGTCACTCCTCACAAGCAACATGTATGGCCTATGAATCTTATTTTTCCTTCTCTCCTTACCAGCCTAAAATACTGACATACCGACACACACATAGCTGAAAGTGTGTCCTGCTTTTGAAATATTGAAAAGTCTAATATTTTCAATACTACCATAGCCTGAAGGAGTGAGCCAAATTTGTATAGTACAAATTCTTGAGGCCATGGCTAAGATCCCCTCCTTGGTTACTTGTATTATGAATGGTTTCTCTATGAGAAAGATTTTTAAGGTCCAAGATCTGACTCAAAGAATATCTAGTCTTTCTAAAAACAAAAAATATTTATAGTTGGTTCTACTGTAACTATTTCATCTCTCATGTATCTGTCCACAGCTTGTCATCCCACCCATGTCTAACTGCATTGTCAGCTCTAAGGACAGTTTTATAATTAAATAGAATTTAACAATTCATATATAGTAATTCTTTATAGTCAAGAGAACAATTGTAAATACATTGCTGCATTTAATCCTTATAAAACAAAATGAGGGAATATAAAACAAAAGAGCCACTGGGAAAAACAGTTGGGCAGTTTCTCAAAAATTTAAATGTGGGATTATCAAATGACCCAGCAATTCCACTCCTAAGTGTACACCAAAAAGAACCGAAAACAGGTACTCAAACGAATACTTACACACCAATATTCACAGCAGCACTGTTCACAATAGCCAAAAGATGGAAACAACTCAAATGTTCATCAACAGATGAATGGATAAGCAAATTGTGGTCTATACATTCAATAGAATATTATTCGGCCATAAAAAACATTGAAGTACTGATACATGCTACAATGTGAATGAACCTCGAAAACACTATGCCAAGTGAAAGAAGCCAAACACAATAGGTCACATATTGTACAATTCCACTCATATGAAATATCCAGAGTAATAATATGGGCTTGGGAACAGAGCCTCAACTGTGAGATCTTTGTTCATGGTTTCAGTTATAATCAAAAATCCTTTGTTCATCATTTGGCACACAGTAGCCACCAAATCTTTGCAGAGCATAGAAACAGGAGGATGGCATAGAAATCTGTTTAGGACACACAAGGGTTTCTTCATCCAAACTGAGCTTTATTTATTTTTTATTAACATGTCCATGATATGTTTCTAAAACTAAAACACTTCTCACCTGGCAGGTAGCTTTGAATGTGGAAAGCATAGACATACATCATGTGTGGTGGTAAAACTCGAACTCAAAAAAGCAACTTAGAGGCTCTTTACAATCTAAACACCTTCTAACGAGACGACACTGGAGGCCAGCGGTTAAGAGTGAGTATTTTGTCACGAAACACACCCACGATAGCATGTTGGCTGGCCTCACTACTTGGGTGACCTTGAGAAAGTTATTAATTCTCTGAGTAGCAGATTTCCTAACCTGTAAAATGAACATGCTAATGCCTACAGTACAGATTGCTATAAGGGCGTCGTAAGAGAGTGCACGTAAAGTACTTGGCCAAAGGAGACGTTCAATTTACAGTAATTTTGATTATTTCATCTCTACACTTACCTCCAGCTGAACATAGACTTGCTCAGGCATCTTCTGGCCATAGTTTTCCAAGAGTGTGATGGTTTCTTTCAGGGGCTCAAAGAGTTCATCTGTATCTCTCTGTCGACTTCTTACAGCCAGAAGATGCCCCATGATGTCAACTAAGCCATCGTGATCACCTTCACTTAATTCTCTCTGAAGTCCTGCATCTGTACCCTTTATAAATTCTTGTAGCTCATTCAGACTATTAAATATATATACACAGACATATATAGGTACATATATATACACACATAAATTGTTATTAAACAAATTAAGTTTATTAAAACATTTAGTAGTATAAGACTTCTGATTCAATCTTATTTTCATTATGAACCTTATTAAACATTACTTGTTATCTCTATTATGAAATTGGCAATATTAATATCTCAATTTTAGAGAGCAGTGTTAAAAGTTATAATTCCAAATACTGAAGTACAAAGGCTACCTGTCAATGACAAATCTCAAAAGATGCTCCTGAAACATCCAGGTCCATTTCTTAATAATGTTTAACAAGCTCACTTTGAAAGGCTTCATGTCCACCTTGAACCAACTATCAAACACTCTGAAGTCATCAAACTTGCTCATCTGAATGTACAAAGCCTCGTAAGTGTCGATCTGTAATTAGAAAAAAAAAAACTATAACAACTGAAACAAAAGCCAATTTGCTACGTCAAATGCTAAGAGTTTTTCTTGCCTGTTCTTGGAATTGTTTAAGAGTCGGTGGTTGCTCAGGGATTTCTTCATTTGCATGAGCATCCGTTTCCTCAGATGATACGGTATGACCATACAAGAGAAAATGTTTCATAAACTCAGCTCGGTCATCCACCCAGAGGTAAGCGTAGGTCTCCAGGGTGTTTTTGAAATCCAAGACTTTGCTGATGACGTCTGCCACTCTCTTCATTATCTCCTGCCTGACCTCTGCCAGGCCTAACATGTTATCCATATCATTCTAAATAAGAGGAAAACCAAGCACTTATTCTTATTCAAACCAACCTTTCTCTGTTAATTATATGCAACATAACATTACCAAGGCAATTTTCTAAAGAGAGAGTAGTTGGCAAAATAAAATATTATGTTGCTTTTCCCAACTTCTCCTTTCCTTGTGCCCCCCCATTACCCCAAATTATTTTTGAATCCTTAATATCAAAGCTAATACCTATTTACAAAGAAAATACCTGATAATTTGCTACATCCAGATGTGTTGCTATGCGCTTCATCTGGGCAGACATTCTAAAACTATTGCATAGCATTTCTTCTACCAGGTCATAGAAGCCATCCCCAGCTTCTCTGTCTAAAGAAGGTTTAAACACGATCTCAGGGGGTATTAAGATCATTTGTGCTTGAAAAAATGGTGCAGGCTTCAATTGTTTCTCCGTATTCATCAGAAAGAAGTCTAAGTCATACATTATAGCCTGAAAAAAGCCTTCCACCACGATGTCATCAATGAATTCTACATAAATTTTCCAGGTATCCAGAGAAGGATTGGCTTTGAAGAGCTTCCTATTTTCCTAAAAACAAACAAGTTTTAATACATGAATATAAGCAATGAGTACAAAAATGAAAGTTTTCCATTTAAACAGTTTGTTTAAAAAGGGACTGCACTATTGTGCACAACACAGGAGCACTGAAAGGCTAGGTTGCAGAACCTTAAGCTAGACGGCAAGGATCTAAGCAGGATTTTACGATATTAAGTTCACACATAAAATATATTCCAAAGTTATTCTTTAAAAGATAGATCAATATGAAGATTGCCACCTTCAAATACAGACAGGAAATATACTAGGTTCCCAATAAATTCTAGAGGCACTGGACCTGCACTCTAGTTTTTGCTCTGTCCCTAACTCTATGTGCCCTTGGACTTTGCCTTCCAGGGCCTTACCTATAAATGAAGAGATTTATCAAACTCGTCCTTTAGAGAATACTGTTCTGGGATATCTGAAGATTATTAAGTCATGGAAGTACTATGTACTCTATGTCTGTGGTCCCCAACTCCTGGGCCACAGGTGACCTATTAGGAACCAAGCCACACAGCATGAGGTGAGTGGCGCAAGCCGGAGAAGCTTCCTCTGTATTTTACAGCTGCTCCCCATCGCTCACATCACCACCTGAGCTCTGCCTCCTGTCAGATCAGCAGTGGCATTAGATTCTCATAGGAGCATAAACCTTACCGTAAACTGCGCACGCGAGGGATCTAGGTTGTATGCTCCTTATGAGAACCTAATGCCTGATGATCTGAGGTAGAGCTGAGGTGGTGATGCTAGCAATGGGGAGTGGCTGCAAATACAGATTATCATCAGCAGAGAGGTTTGACTACACGATAAATGTAATGTGCTTGAATCATCCCAAAACCATCTCCCCAGCCCCCTGACCCCAGTCTGTGGAAAAATTGTCTTCCATGAAACTGGTTCCTGGTGCAAAACAGGTTGGGGACTGCTGTTCTATGTCATTCTTGGACTCTTACAGTGTACCTATTATATTAAAGTCCATCGAATTTGGCTTAGCCCAATTATTTTCAAAACTTATTTAGATAAAAGGAATTTTTTTTTTTTTTTTTTTTTTGCAAACCATCTATAAGCAGCCTATGGAATAGTAACTCAGGTTGGGAAGCTTTGGACTGGTGAAGTCTAAGCCCCTCTTGTGCTTCAACAATATGGGTTTCTTCTACCTTGGCACCTCTCAAGAGCATGGGTGAAATAACGGACAGGTCAGTGGGGCAAAATGGGGCCAGAAGACAGAGATGTGGCTAAGGACTGCTATAGGTTGGGCCAACAGTGTGTTTGGCCTAATGGCACAGATTTGAAAGGTTAGGTGGGCAGCAAGGTTGATTCCAGAGAGACTATCCGGGTAGCAAAGTTTGCACAGTCTATGTAGGCCAGATAGCAGATGCCTAAAGCAAGAACCACAGCACAGAGAAAAGGAGACACTAGAATGAAAGCTGATTATAAGGTAGACTATACTGTCTGCTTTCTTTGATTATTCTCTACTGTGAATATATGAATCCAGGATGCAAAGTGTGTGCTTTAGACAAGAATCAGAACTACAGAGGTGAGTCTAGTTCCTAACAGGGCAGGGAAGAGATGAGAGACTCCTAGGGGGTTTCTGCCCTCAAACAAATTTAAGAACTTGCTCCTTCTCAAGGATGCTGTTTTGCCCACTATCCAGGTAGAACCACTCATATCTGTGCAGTCATGTGACCAGGATCCCTGAAGTTGTACAATGTATATTCTGGGAAACTATACACAGCAGCCCTGCCTCCTTTGTAAGCACTAGAAAGTAAAAGTATAGATCTTAGAGCTGAAAAAAAAAAATCCTTAAAGACCATATTGTTCAGTCTCCTTATTTTAAAGATATGGAAACAAAGACCTAAAACACATTCAGTGTCACACTGGTAGGAAGTTAACAGCTGAGCTAGAACTAGAAATCAGCCCTCTTGACTTCCCAGGGTAGGGCCTTTTCCAACAAGTCACAGTTCTATATACTCTTTCACACCAAGATATCCAGTTTACATCACTGCAGTAGCATTTATAAAAAATGTATTTTCAACACATTAGAGTGAAGGGAGAAAAAGGAAGAGAGAGGAGAGCTTTGGGTCACTAAATAATTACTCAGGTCCCTTCCACACTCCATCTTCCAAGGTTCTTCCCCTCTCTCTTTTCTCTCCATCTTAAACTCTGACTCTAGACTATTTGCTGACATCCCACTAGCCACAAAGGATGTAGCATGAAAAGGCAGAACTGACTCCACCCTCTGCTGTATTTTACAGCCTTCCTCCAAACCACAGTTCTCACCAGAAGCCTGAGAACTAGGTTCAAAATCATGTACTGATAAGAGGAGGAAAAATCACATAAAAGATACAACTCATGAAAACAAATAATCACGTAATTTCTCTTTTAAAGTTGGCTTATATTCCATCAAGCTCTCCTCAGTTCCCATTTTGAGAACAGTGATTTCCAAGCGTCTTAGTTTTTGCCTTAAGGAAAAAAATAAGAGAATCCATATATTAGAAAAATTCCAACCTCATTGTCTGAGACAACACTGCAAATCCTTGTTTTACAACAATTTCTAGTCATGTCATGTATTGGCCATACTTTCAATGCATTTTAATCAGGATTCATAAATCTTAATGGTTTGAAACCTCTAGATTAGAGTTTGGGGAGTACTTTTTTTACTATCAAGAAAATATAACAGAAAAAACTAATTATAATCTATCATCTGTCCTCCATGAGACAGATTCTAATGCATACACAGTTGTAGAAGTGTCTTAAAAGTCACAGAATAATTCACAGCATCCCAGTGAACAACTACGAATAGTCAATGGAATGACTTAGTTAAGTTACTGTTGAAAAACAAATTAATTTCCAGATATATACCTTCTTTACGTGTCAGAACATCTTTGAGATTCTCTCAAGGCTACCCATGCTGCTGGCGGAGCCTTCAGAGGGAGCCTGGCCCTGCCCCACCCCCACTTTGATTTCAGACTTCCGGCTTCCGGACTAGGAGAGAATAAATTTTTGTCATTTTATGACATCCTGTTTGTGGTACTTTGTCACAGCAGCCCTGGGATGTTAATATAGGCAGTAATCAAAGAAGGCAGAGACAAAGTCTTTGTCCTAGCTAATTGCCATCAGTAGGGAAAATTAAATCTTTCTTAGCAATTTCAGACAACCCTGGAAGTCAACAGATACTTTGAAACCCATATTAATTTTTTGCTTTTTATTTTCTTTTTGCTACACATACTCAGTACATCATATCAAGTGTGTCACACTTTACTTTTTGGTGAGAAAATCTGTTACCCCTCGAACACTTTCTTCACTTAGCTTCCAGGACACCACCCTGTCCTGGTTTTCCTTCTGTGCCACTTCTGTTTCTGCACCTTCGGCTGGTTCTTCTCCCTGCTCTCCTAAGGGAGGAGCCAACAGTCCTTGCTTGTCTTCTATTCTATTCTCTAGCTAGACTCGTGTTCTCATTCAGCTTCCTGGCTTAAATATCATTGCCACCCACTCATCTTTAATTTGTATTTTCAGTTTGGACCCCTCTCTGGAACTCCAGACAAGTAAATCCACTTGCTGACTCAACTCTTCTACACGACTGATTGACACCTTAAACTCAAAATGTCTAAAACTGACATTTAAAGTTTCTTCCTCTCATAGCCTTCCTCTTCTGAATGGCCTGCAACTTCATCTTTCCAGTTGATCATGACAAAATTCATAGAATAATCCTCAACGCCTCTTTCTTTCATGTTCCATGTCCAGCCTGTTAGGAAATTGTTTGTTCCACTTAATTCAAAATGTATCCAGAATCCAACCACTTCTAATCATTTCCACTGTTACCACCCTAGTCCAGGCACCATCTGTTACCCAGTGCTATGGTCCGAATGTTTGTGTCCTCCCCACCCCCAATTCATATGAAATCCTAACCCCCAAGGTGATGATGTGAGGAGGTGGGGCCTTTGGGGAGGTGATTAGATCATAACAGCAGAGTCTTCATGAATGGGATTAGTGCCTTATAACACAGGCCCAACGGAGCTCACTGGCTCCCTCCACCAGGTGAGGACACAGCAAATTGGCAGTTTGCAACTTGGAAGAAGGTCCTCACCAGAACCTGACCATGCAGGCACCTGGATCTCCAGAACTGTGAGAGAGAGATTTCTGCTGTTTCTAAGCTATCCAGTGTAAGGTATTTTGTTATAGCCACCTGAACCTACTAAGACACAGACATAGCAACATAACAGCCAGAGATCCTTTTAAAATGAAAGTTGGATCGTGTTTATTCCTCTCCTCAAAATCCTGCAATGGCCGCCCATATACCTCAGAGTAAAGCTAGAGTCTGTACAAAGCCTATAAAGTCCCACCCGAGCTTCCCACCCACTCCCCACACACCTTAGCATCGGCCCTCACCTGGCCTGCTCTCCCGCTGGCTCCCTTTGCTCCCTCAACACTCACTTCCCTGCTCTTCCTCGAATGTACCCTGGGCACTCTGCCTAATGGCCACATCCTCCACCACGACCACTCCTCCCCCAACTGCCCGCCTGGCTAACTCTGCCACCTTTGTCAAGTCTTTGCCCAAATCTCACCTTCTCACTGAGGCCTACCCTGACCATCCCATTTAAAACTGCACCCTCAATCCTACACTCTGGAAATCCCTTTCCCTGCTCTAATTTTATCTTTTTTCTGCAGTGCTTACCAATTCTAACACACCACGACTTACTATGTCTACTGCTTATCATCTCCCCCTCACTAGACTGAACACTCCACGAGAACAAGGATCTTCATCTGGTCTGTTCCCTGATGTATCCCACAACCCCAGAATGGTGCCAGGCACACAGGAGGCTCACAGTAAACATGTCCAGAATAAGTGAATGCTGATGTGCTGCCGAGATACGAGATACGAGAGACAATGGGTTACGTACAGTTCCCAGCAGGAAAACCATATCCATTGTTTGTCCTCCCACTGAGTGTTAGCCTAGAGACAAAGACCTTCACTTTACACACGAGAAAATTTAGGCCCCGGTTCTGGAGGACACTGGTTTCCAGCCTCTACCGAGGGCACTTTCCCTACCCCAGGCTGTGGTGCTTCATGACAGCTGCAGTGAGAGGGCATGTATGTGTGTGCATGTGCGTGTGCATGTGATGCGTCTGCCTCACCCAAAGGAGAGTGTTCATGCTTTGGGGAATGTGCCTATCTATAGGGAAGATTGCATATAACAAGGACTCTCAGAGGAAATACAGAATACACTCTTTCATTCCTGTCCCTTTTTCCTTAAGAAATAGGAACAATGAGAAATCAACTTCTCCATGTTCCCAACACCAGCGCTGCCCACCTATGAGCACCACGTTCCTACCCGTTGTCTCCCCCACTCCTGTTGCTACAGATGACTGTTCCATACGCCTATCTAAAGTCAACTCCTACATGTGCTCATCAAACCCCATTCCTTCAACAGCTTTCCTACAACATTTTTGTTCTGTTCACTAGATCATTCCAATTAACATACAAACATCCTGAAACATGTATCAGTATTAAAAATAAAACCTCCCCCACCAACTCCTGACATACATGCCCCAGGCACTGCCCAGTCTTCAGTCTGCTCACAACAGAGCTCCTCGGGAGACCCCTGGCTATCTCCACTCCCCTTGCTCCATTCTCTCCCCAGCCCACTCCAGCCTGGCTTCCACTCCACCACCCTGTCAAGGCACCTCTTGTCATCTCTAATGACTTCCACATTGCCAGATCTGAGGGTTAACCTCTGTCCTCATTTTCAGGTCCTAAGTTGGGATGGGATGGAGTTGAACTCTTCCTCCTCCTCGAAATCCCTTCTTTATTGGTTTCCAGGGCATCACTCTCTCCCTTTTTCAGTGTCCTGTGCTGGATCCTCCTCCTTCCCTGACCTCAGGGAGGACTTCAAGGCCAGTCCTTGGACCTCTTTTCCATTTATAATTAATTTCTATGTGTTCTCGTCTAATCCCACAACTTTAAACACCACATACATGTGCATGCATCTCAGTTCTGTGTTACTCACCCGGACTTGTCCCCTGAACACCAGACACACTTACAGAGCCAGCCTACTCAAAATCTCCCCTTGGGCAAGCATCTCTAACTAATATGTCCAAAACCAAATCCTGCCTTTTCCCTACAAAATCTGCTCTACTAAGTCTTCCCCAAATCATTAAAGGGAAACTCCTGTCCAGTTGCTCAGACCAAAAACCTCAAAGTCATCCTTGACTTCTCTCACAGCAAATCCTAGGGCTCTACCTTCAAAGTATATCCAGACTATGAACTGCCCTGATCACTACCACCCTGACCCCAGGCATCATCACTGCCCACCCGGATTATTTGAGCAGGCCCTGCCTAAGGGTCTCCCTGCCTAGCACTTCCTTGCTGCCCTGTGGCTTACCCTCAACCATGGATACTCTCCTTTGGGCAAGGCAGACAGACAGACACACACACACACACGAGCCATAAAATTACAGCAAGAATTCAGAATGTGGGATTGAGGATTCAGTTTTAAATAGGATGATCAGGGTGGGCCTCAGTGAGGAGGTAAGATTTGAGCAGAGGGAAAGCCATTGAGCAGAAAGTCTCTGGCTGCTCTTTCCCCTTAGAGTAAAACCCAAAGTCCTCAAAATGGCCTGTGATCCCATGTGATATGCCTTTAGTCCCTTTCAAATGTCACCCCCAACTACCACTCCCCCTTGCAGACTCTGCCTCAGGCGAGCTGGCTCATTGCCTGATCCCAGGGCGGGCCAGGCTGCCCCCACCTCAAAGCTTTTGCACCATCCAGAACTCCCTTCTCTTGCTGTCCACATGCCTCGTCCCCTTATCAGTTCTCTGCAGAAATGCTACCCTAGAAAAGAGGCCTTCCCAACCACCCTGTATCAAACACTACCCCAGCCCTGACTGACTGCCTATCCTACCTGCTCTGCTTTATTTTTCATTCTGCTCTATTACAACTGATACACTATCTATTTGTTATTTTTTTCCTGCTATCTTCCCTGACTAGAGCGTAAGATCCCTGAAACAAGGGACTTTGGGGGGTTTGTCTACTTGCTTTAATTTTTTGCTTTCTAGTTTTGTTTTGTTTTCTGTTTTCTCTTAAATTGATAACGTAAAATACTGCCTGTTACAATTTCAAGAACTCATGTCTTTGTTACAAGGAGAATAACTCTTGCTTCCATCCTTAGAAGATGGTTGAGCGGATTCTATAGGACGAAAATGAGTATCTGGCCCCTAGTAGGCATTCAACAAACAGTGGGAGCTATTAATAGCATCCGAAAGAAGATGCCACTATGACAAAGATAAAGCTTCCATCCCTAGCCTTTCTGTTTAATCAACACATCTCACATTGTAATCTCTTCCCCTCAGCAATGAGTAGTGAGGACTGCAAAAATTACACGCAAGTAACACAAATTCTCCCACTTTAAATGCTTAACGAAACCATTCCTAAAGCTCCTTCAGGCTCATTAAGAGAGTCCTACTTTATTAGGTTAAGTATGTTTGCTGTTCTCTAAACGAAATGAAAAGATCTTCTATAAATTTGAAACAAAAGCCAATACCTCAACCAAGTCGTGGATCTTGCAGCCATCTTCTTGGATTAACTTGTATTTTTTTGTAAACAAATCGCCCTTGTCCTCCAAAGTCAAGGCCATCTCTCTTCTGTGCTCTCTCCTGGGAGGGAGCGTGCACCCAGCCCAGGCCCGCATGGTCTGCTGGATGGCCTTCACGTTGCTCTGCGCGTGCTCAACCCTGTGCTCCAGCTCAGAGGTGGCTGCTCTCACGCCCTCAATGTAGCCCCAGCAGTCATCTCGCCAGGTCAGCCACGTGGTGGCTGCTGTCAGCTGCTCGTCCACAGCCCTCAGCTCTTCTTCAATCAGGGGGTATTCAACTCCCAGGAGAGTCTGTTTCAGCTTATTATACCCTTGCACAAGAAGGTCAAGATTTCCGATGTACTAAGCAAAGAAAAGCCCAAAACAAAAAGGGCCAAATATGTTAGCTGTTTTCTCTTAGAAGTATAAAAATGCCATCGGTCTATATGTTAATAATTAAAATACAAAATATTTCTATTCTATTCTAATCTCTAAAACCACAAACCTTTAAAATAGTGTTTCTTTTTTTGAAGATGGCTAAAGCAGAATCCGGTATGTCTGGTTTCTTCAACATCAAAAGATATTTCACTTCTCTCAATATAGCCACTAGCTATTAGAAGAAAATCAAATATTATTTAGGCATATCATTCGATTTTAACACAAGTTTAAGCTGAAACACTTAAAATTTTATCCAATGATTACTATACTTCAAAATCATCAAGGTTTTGTTTTATATGGTTTTAAAATGTTTTATCTTTAATTATTGTGGATATATAATAACTGAACATATTTATGGGTACATGTGATATTCTGATGCAGGCATACAATGTGTAATAACCCCCCAATCAAGGCAATTGGGGTATCCAGCACCTCAAGCACTTATCATTTCTTTGTGTTAAGAACATTCTAATTTAACTCTTTCAGATATTTTGAAACATACAAAAACATTTTGTTAACTATAGTTGTCCCAATATGCTTTTTAAAAGCAAAATTCATACACCCCATAATATAATAAAGGTATGTGAACTCTCCTTAAAGCATCTCAGGAAATTAGTTTCAATAAATAGTTTTTATGAAATTAGAAGGTAGAGGGAATCCTCAGTTCTCTAGACCATATATTTACATATGTGTGCTGAGTTTTATTAGCAAAATAAAGCAATGCTATTCTTTATATATATTTTAGGGAAATAGATCAGAATTAGGGTGTACATTATGACTATCAAATTCAGCAAGGCTAACTTTCCCACTTCCTAGGCATGCATTTGGAGACTACGGGTAATCAATCACTAACAGTAAATATATAAGCTTCACTACCTACAAATTCAGCCAGATATTTAAGCTACTTTGTTTTTTGTCATGGAAACTTACAAGCAGATGTTCTTACAAGTTTTCCCTTTACTGTAAAGCATATTCATGGTAGGTAAATAGGAAAGAAAGCTGATTTTGTGCCTCTTATCTAGAAAACTACTAGACTTGGAGATAGGTGGTTTCAAATATATACAAATATATATACATACATATATACACACTCCTAACGTTTATTAAATATATGCACATATTGCAAAAATATAGTTAGATAGAATGAACAATATTTGATAGCACAACAAAGTGACTATAGTCAACAATAAGTGAGGGTACACTTTAACATAACTAAAAGAGTGGAATTGGAATGTTCCTAACACAAAGAACTGTTAAATGCGTGAGGTGATGGATACCCCAATGACCCTGATTTGATTAATTCACATTGTGTGCCTGCATCAACACATCACATGCACCCTCTAAAGATATACAACTATTGTGTACCCATAACTCAAAATTTTAAAAAATTTGTTCAGACCCTCTGTTAGTGAAGGAAATGCAAGTTAACATAATGATATATCTTTATTCCTCTACTAAAGTAGAGGAATAAAGGTAATATTGAGTACTCACTCAGAACTAGAGATGGTACATTTTAAACTGGTATGTGATTTGAAACATGATTGGTAATGTGTATCAAGCTATATAATTTTTCCAATTATTTGATTCAGGTAATTTCACTCCTGGCAATCTATTCTAAGAAATAATCCCAAATGTAGAAAAAAAGACAGATAAATAAAAGTATTCTTGAAGCGTTTTTTTAAATAGTGACAAAATTTGAAAAATAAGTAGCAATTGGAACACATTAGATAAATTATTGCACAACCTCTAGATGAAGTATTATGTAGACATAAAAATGATGATTTTTAAGGAATAACATAAAATCACCTATTATAAAGGATAAAAAAGACAGTATACAAAAATACCCAACCTTGAAATCAATTCCAACAGAAACTCACATCGTCCTCCAAAAATGTGGAAACTAAACAATCTATTGCTGAAAGATTATTGGGTCAAGGAGGAGATTCAAATTGAAATCAAAAGATTCTTTGAACTAAACGATAATGGGGACACAAGTTATCAAAATCTGTGGGATACAGCAAAAGCAGTCCTGAGAGGAAAACTTATCGCCATAAATTCCCACATCCAAAAGACAGAAAAGTCACAAATCAGTAAACTAACGAATCATCTTAAGGAAATGGAAAAGGAAGAGCAAAGCAATCCTAAAGCCAGCAGAAGAAAAGAAATAACAAAAATCAGAGCTGAATTAAATGAAATCGAGAACAAAAGAACAATACAGAAGATTAATGAAACGAAAAGTTGGTTCTTCGAAAAGATAAACAAAATAGACAGGTCACTTGCCAGGTTGACCAGAAGCAGAAAGGAAAGGACTCTAATAAGCTCAATTAGAAATGAAAAAGGAGAAGTCACAACTGATACCGTGGAAATACAAAACATCATCTTTGAATACTACAAAAATCTCTATGCCCACAAACACGAAAACATGGAGGAAATGGACAAATTCTTAGAAACACACTACCTCCCTAGGCTCAACCAGGAAGAAACAGAATTTCTAAACAGACCAATATCAAGCACCGAAATCGAAGCAGTAATAAAAAATCTACCCACCAAAAAAAGTCCCGGACCAGATGGGTTCACACCTGAATTCTACCAAGCCTACAAAGAAGAACTGGTGCCCATACTGCAGAAATTATTTGAAAATATCCAGAAGGATGGAATCCTCCCAAACTCATTCTACGAAGCCAATGTCACCTTGATACCAAAGCCAGGAAAGGACACAACAAAAAAAGAAAACTACAGACCAATATCCCTTATGAATATAGATGCAAAAATTCTCAATAAAATCCTTGCAAACCGAATTCAAATGTTCATCAAAAAAATAATCCATCACGATCAGGTGGGCTTTATTCCCGAGATGCAGGGATGGTTCAACATACGCAAATCTATAAATGTAATTCACCATATAAATAAGAGTAAGAATAATGATTATATGATCCTTTCAATAGATGCAGAAAAGGCTTTTGACAAAATCCAGCATCCTTTTATGATAAGAACTCTTAACAATATAGGCATAGATGGCTCACTCCTAGAAACTATTAAAGCCATATACGATAAACCCACAGCCAATATCATACTGAATGGGGAAAAATTGAAGGCATTCCCCCTTAAAACTGGCACCAGACAAGGGTGCCCACTATCTCCACTTCTTTTCAACATAGTGCTGGAAGTCCTGGCCACAGCAATTAGACAAGACAGAGGAATTAGGGGCATCCAGATGGGGGCAGAAGAGGTCAAACTTTCACTATTTGCAGACGATATGATATTATACATAGAAAACCCCAAAGATTCAACCAAGAGATTACTGGAATTGATAAATGAATTCAGCAAAGTCTCAGGATACAAAATTAATACACACAAATCCATAGCCTTCATATATGCTAATAACAATCAAGCTGAGAAACAAATTAAAGATGCAATACCTTTCACAATAGCAACAAAGAAAATTAAATATTTAGGAACATATCTAACTAAGGAGGTCAAAGACCTATACAGAGAGAATTATGAAACACTGAGAAAAGAAATTGCAGAGGACGTAAATAGATGGAAAGCCCTACCATGCTCTTGGATAGGCAGAGTCAACATAGTAAAAATGGCTTTGCTACCTAAATTAATTTACAGAATCAATGCAATCCCTATCAAAATACCAACATCATTTTTCGCCGATCTAGAAAAAATAATTCTACGCTTTGTGTGGAACCAGAGAAGACCCCGTCTAGCCAAAGCAATCTTAAGCAAAAAGAACAAATTGGGAGGCATCTGTCTACCAGACTTCAAACTATATTACAAGGCTATAGTAACCAAAACTGCATGGTATTGGCACAAGAACAGACACGTAGACCAATGGAACAGGACTGAGAACCCAAATATAAAACCAAGCTCATACAGTCACCTGATCTTTGACAAATTCCAGAAAAACGTACACTGGGGAAAAGATTCCCTATTCAACAAATGGTGCTGGGAAAACTGGATGGCCATATGTAGAAGACTGAAAGTAGACCCACACCTCTCACCTCTCACAAAAATCAATTCACAATGGACAACAGATCTAAACCTAAGACATGAAACCATAAGAATTCTCGAAGAAAACGTTGGAAAAACTCTTATGGACATTGGCCTAGGCAAAGAATTTATGAAGAAGACCCCCAAAGCAATCACAGCAGCAACCAAAATAAATATATGGGACCTGATCAAATTAAAAGCTTCTGCACAGCCAAGGAAACTATCACTAGAGTGAACAGACAACCTACAGAATGGGAGAAAATATTTGCATGCTACACCTCTGATAAAGGGCTGATAACCAGAATCTATACAGAACTTAGGAAAATCAACAAGAAAAAATCAAACAACCCTATTAAAAAATGGGCAAAGGACATGAACAGAAACTTTTCCAAAGAAGACAGAATAATGGCCAGCAAACATATAAAAAAGTGCTCAACTTCTCTAATCATCAGGGAAATGCAAATCAAAACCACAATGAGATATCACTTAACTCCAGTGAGATTGGCTCATATCAAAAAATCCCCAAATAACAAATGTTGGCGGGGATGTGGACAGATAGGAACACTCATACACTGCTGGTGGGACTGCAAATTAGTACAACCTCTATGGAAAAGAATATGGAGATACCTCAAAGAATTAAAAGTAGAATTACCATTTGATCCAGCAATCCCACTACTGGGTATTTATCCAAAAGAAAAAAAGACATTTTATAATAAAGACATCTGCTCTCGAATGTTCATAGCAGCACAATTCACAATTGCAAAGTTGTGGAAACAACCAAGGTGCCCATCAATACACGAGTGGATCAATAAAATGTGGTATATGTATACCATGGAGTATTACTCAGCAATAAGGAACAACAGTGAATTAACACATCTGGTATTATCCTGGTTGGAGCTAGAACCCATTCTTCGAAGCGAAGTGTCACAGGATTGGAAAAACAAGCACCACTGGTACTCACCATCAAACTGGTACTAGCTGATGAACACTTACATCACACAAGGCAATAACATTCATCTGAAGGCGGGCGGGCGGGAGGGGGGTGGAAGGGATGGGAAAAACTCTCACTGAATGATGTGGGGAGCACAGTTTGGGGGATGACCACGATTGTGGCTCTGACACGGGCAGAACAGGGGCAATGTGTATGGCCAAAGTGTTGTACCCCCATGATATTCTGAAATTAAAAAAATAAATTAAAAGAAAAAAAAAAATACCCAACCTTTTCCAAAAAGGGCAGGGTAATAAATATTTTTGGCTTCATGGGTTGTGTCATCTCTGTAGCAGCTTCTCAACTTTGCTGTTGTAATGTGAACACAGCCACAGAGCATTTGTAAACAAATGAGCACAGCTGTGTTTCAATAAACCTTTATCTCCAAAAACAGGGCTGCGAGCCATAGTTTGCTGACCGCTGGCCTAGGGATGTATAAGCAACAGTTATCTTTACTCTGAATTGTCTAGCACAATTCTGTTGGAACTAGACAAGAAAGGTAACTGTCATTCTACAACAGTTATGCCTGTGACTTCAGAAGACTATCTGTGTCTATTAAAACACTTTCTGAGGAATAATGATGATGATGATGTTGATGATGATGACTACAGCCATACCCTATTTAGCTTCCTAAAGTTTCTTCTATTTTTTCTTCCTAAAGTTAAACAATGCCATGATGTTTCACAAATACAATAAAGAAATGTGTGACGTGTGATTTGATGTGTGATCAAAGTGCTCTGCTCTTTTAGCCTGTGTCATATGTATATTTTTTCCACTCAACTGATCATTTTGTAATTTTACCATTTCTACATTTTAACTATTTATTAGAAAAGCATTTAAAACAATGTCATATTAAAGTTAGTAATGAGTTGAATTTGTATTCTCTTACTGCTATAGTCAGTTAGAGTGATAAAGCTCAGTCTTAAATGTAATTTCTATACTTGTTGTCAAGATCACAAAATAAATCACAAATTACATACCATTTCAGAGGAAGGTGTAAGTGGTGATGGGTGAATTATTTCCTGTTTTTATTAACTTGAACTTTTACTAGGAGTCACACATATTTTTTATTTCATAGTGGCTAAGCTTGCTGTAATTTTCATGTCTTTGCACAATTTTTTGGCAATAAGATTGAATATTTAAAAATATATATATATGCACACATTATATATTGTATTATATAATTTTATATACACACATATATAACTGGTAATAATGTTTCATTGTTACATAACACAATGAAATTATGAGAAAATAAGTTTATTGAAAAAATATATGAAATTTCCCTGTGTTATTTGACTTATCACATGATAACAAAAGACCTGTTCAATACAGATAGTATTCATCCTGGATATTATTTAACTGTTAATATTACTTTTTGTATTAATATATTGTTTTATGTTTTTTATAAAAATTATTTTTTAAATTACCATCATTTTAATTACCATGTACAGCTTATTGTCCTTCGAAAGAAATTACAATAAATCAAAATTTACCACTGTTCACCAGAAGTATGAGACGTCTTTCATTCTATATACTCTGTGGATTCCTCAAATCTTAGCTTAGTGAAATTTTAACTAACTAAAAAACTGGTATATGTTATGAATATATTCAAGCCAGAAACCATCTGGTAAAGACTAATGATTTAATTCAGTTGAACTAACACTTACTAAGTGTTACCAAGTACCAGACACTACGCTAGAAACACAGAACACAAAGATGAGATGAAATGGACCCTATTCACAGTAGCTCATTATCTAGAAATAATGATGAGACAAAATAATAAAGGGAAATTAATATAGAATTTGAGAAACAAATCTCTAAAACAAAGACCTACTAGAAATTGTTTACAGTTATATTCCTCACAGGCCTGACATTTTCCCAAAATAAATTGTAAGTGACTGGAAACATCACGAGTGTATTTATAACAAAAGGGCATCTATAAAATACCTTTAGAACACAAATTCCTACCTTTGGGTCAAAGTTGACGCTGAGAAGACCATTTATGGCACTGAATTTAACCAATGGTTGATTCAAATTGAATTCACAGATTTCATCCACATTACCCTTCCATTCATTATAGATATGATTTTCAAATTGGTCTAGCAAAGTGGTCATTTCAACATACTTCTGATAAACTGTGGCATCATCAGGGTGGCCCAAGAACCTACAGGAATAAAGTTTTCCTACTTGTCTTTCTCTCTATATATATACACACACATATATTAGATAGATTTTAGCTTATTTTACAATAATACAATATACAATATAAAATATATAATATAAAATACGATATGATAATACAGTATAAGCAATCAGGAAGAGAAACAATAAAGACCAAATAATATTATAAGTTGTTTTTGCTTTAAAAGGTAGAGTTATTGAATGAATGGAACTCCAAAGATTTTACTAACAAGCTCCCAATTCCTACAAATGAAAGAAAAAGGCACAAAGACTGCATAATAAAAAAAATTGTTAGTTACTGAAAAAAGGAAAAACAATAACAGCAAAAAACTCCAAGCATATTGTGGGTGAAAAGAAAAAAGAATCTGAAAATGTGTAAACATATGAAGTTGTGAGTCCCATTAAAATTATCCCACTCCACAAACCCAACTAGTGAAAGAAGTGAAATAAGGCAATGACTTTCTAAGTGCTAATATGAAGAGCTCATTGCCCTATATAAAAATCACTGTAACATTAGGATAATTTGCCACGCACTAAGCCTAACTACTTACAGATAATGCAGAGATGCAAAGTTTGACCAAAACGTTTGAAGTCGTTCAAGGACCTCTTTGGCCCATTTGATATTTCCTGCGGTAAATGGCATATTCTTGTTAAGAACTACATGTCCATGTTCAATCTGCAAGTTGATATTGCGGTGAAGAGGAAGAAAGGGAACACTTAATCAGATTGCTTGTAAGCAATTGTTCATTCTGGTACTTTTACAGTAGTGTATGTGTTTAATCACTTGGTTAGTAGAAGAGTTACAGTCCCAAGGCAGGTTCTCCATCTCCAATGAGGAAACCAATTAAATAAAAGCATAAAAATTTTAGTGCCTATATCTAATCTTTAGATATAATCAAATATAACTCCATTTGAAGGCCATTATCTGCAAAAATGACATCGTGGATGTGTTCAACCTTATCCATCACTTACCTGTTTCACGTGTGTATTATACAATTGCTTACACGTATCCAACTCTGCATTAAACATATGCACTAGTGTGCTGTAATGTGGGCTGAAAATTTCCATGACAACTGGCTTCTCTAGAAAATTTCCAAATACGGTCAAAAGCTATAAAAATCAAAGTTAAAGAAAGGTTAAGAACTATGAGTTTTTAATACAAATACTCAGATCACAATTTTCCTCATTAAACCTCTTACATGACCAGATAGAGGAAAAGTCTAGAACACTAAAAGTATCCTGCAATGCCTCGAAATGTAAAACGTATTTTTCTCCCTAAAATTTCTGTACATCCAATAAACCAAAATCTAGATATAAAATAATTTTCCTTCCTCAGTGGAAATCAACCACTGTCAAGAGTCAGAAATGAACCACTGTCTCTTAGCAATTTCTGCTCCCAGCTAATACTACTTTCTGTTGGGCACTAGGAAACGTTTTAGAAGATGGTTTGCAGGTATAAGAATAGAAGAAAGATGCATGTGCTTATCTGTTTTGCCCTCCTCCATATGTATTTATTAGATATAAATATCTATACCCATCTCATGGACCTTCAGGTCACACCATCAATAATTATAGCAGATGTACTAGCCACAGTGAATGCCCTACCCAGGACCCCTGGTGCACCCATGTGCCCTGGTCATCCCCAACAGTGGGGATACTCCAGTGCCTGGGGCAGCAGTGGTGACTGTTCCAAGGACAACCACTCCACAGGTGGACGACTCCTTTGACAGGAATGCTCTGGCTCAAACCAATGCCTCGAGTCAATCAGATTGTCTCTTTCTCAGAGCGTCAGGGCATGGCTGGCTGAATCCATGCCGGCTAAAGTCATGAGTGAGCAGAAACTACTAGCAAGAAGATGAAGCCAATTGATAGTGGGACAGAAAAGGACCACATTACCAGAAAAGCAGAAGAATGAAGCCCCACAAACTCCACTTGCTCAGTCAATGGAGCCCCCTAGATTTCAAGCTACATTTTACTGCCAGTGGCCACAATGCTTAGCTGTCTAGCAAGCCTACCCTTGGATTCCTGTTAGCCTCCTGTCTTGCATAATGCCCAGTGTGGATTCTTTTGTGTGCTAACGTGAGACAGCTTTCTTCACAAGCAAAATGATATAATTTAAAAATATATTTTTATAGAACCAATGTTTCTATAGTGCTGTATGCCAGGAACTCTATGTTAAGGGGCTTAAAAATGCTGTTATTACTACATCCTCCAAGTGAGGAAACTAAGTTTTGGAGAGGAAGTAACATGCCCAAATACACACAGCTAATGGCAGCAGAGCTGGGATTTGAACCCAGGCTGTCTGGCACTTGGGTCTGTGCTTCAGTGTATCTCTAATCAGCTAAGGTGCCATGAAAAGTTATGTTATTTTGTTATTTGATTACTCTGTGTGGGCTTCATAATAACAAGTTATTAGGCCTGATATAGAGATATTTTCTTTAAAAGAAGATATCTTCTCAAAATAACTAAATGTATTTACGGTGGCAGAAACACTATCAAGGCTTGAGTCTTGTTAGCAACATGGCAAAGGAGAGAGCTTTGTTCTTTTCCTTAGGGAAATAGGTGAGTTTTTAAAACTTAAAACTTTAAATCAAGTTTTAAAACTTGATTTAAAAAATAGCTTTATAATAAAATTTTTAAAACATTTTCATAAATGGCATTCGCTAAAAAGAAAATCATCATTAAAAAAATTACAGAAACTAAAATGTAACTCTAAGTATACCTTGGAGGCCAATTCAGACAAACACATTCCAGCTTTTTCTGGTAACATCAATTATAACTACAGTAGAAACCGTTAAGTGTTTTTAAATCCACTTGGTTAGCTGCTACCTAGCAAAATGTAAATTATTAACTTTCTTCTCACAGCCATTGTTTTGTTGAGTTTGGGCTTCATGTAAAAATTCAAAAGTAAACACTGCCTCATAGATTTAACAAAAAAGTGTGCTCCAATGATTGGAAAATACATTTATTTCACAACATTATTTTTCAAACTCTTATCATATTGACCACAACTGAAACAATACCAGAAGCTTCCTAGATTCATCACATCTTGCCTTTCCTGCTTAGTGGTCCTTAACTCCAAGTGTAAAAGTGGAAAGACATGGAGAAAATATTCTTCTGGGCCAGGCACAGTGGCTCACACCTGTAATCCCAGCACTTTGGGAGGCTGAGGCAGGAGGATCGCTTGAGGCCAGGAGTTCAAGAACAGCCTGGGCAACATAGTGAGACCCCATTTCTACAAAACATTTTTTAAAAAATTATCCGGGTGTGGTGGTGTATACCTACAGTCCCAGCTACTCAGGAGGCTGAAGCGGGAGGATTGCTTGAGTCCAGGAGTTCGAGGTTACAGTGAGCTAAGATTGGGCCACTGCACTCCAGCCTGGATGACAGAGTAAGACCCTGTCTCAAAAAAAAAAAAGAAAAACTCTTTTGGGAGGTTTTAAATCCAAAAAATAGTAAGAAAAGTCTCAACCTTTTAGGCAGTATACATTGCCATAATTATTCATCATCACAAATATCCAAAAGTTACTCTCCAGGATGAGAATAATGGTCATTTGAAACTCCTGGTTCCTTGTCACAGTAAAACTAAGAGCTATTTATGAAGAGTGCAGATGTTTTCCTTCACGTCAGCTTCAAAAGGCTAAAGATTGAGTTCTACCACGTGCTTCTTTTTCTAAATATCCCATTTGAAATCTGTGAGGTTTACCTTAATTTTCTTCTACTTCTCAGTTTCATTACATAATACAGCTTTTCATAACACTGCTGTCACTGCTCAAAGTAGTACATATTCATAGTTTCCCTAGATTTGCTTCTTTCAAAGATTTTTAAAAATCTGTAGCCACCTGCATGATATACAACTCCACAATTTCATAGCTGTCAAATATATTGCCTGAAGTATTTTCTAGAACGCTTTTTTTCTTACACACTCCAGTTTACCTTATATGAGTTTTAGAGAGCCATTCATTCGTATTTTGTTTGGTTTTTAATGAGCGCCAGTGCTTTAGGCTTTGAAGGTCTACAGTTTTATACTATGGAAGAGTAGTGCTTAGTTCCAGTGCCCTTCCTGGCCATGTCTTTGACAACAGCAGGTATGGAATCGTCATCTTCAGAGAAGAGTCTACAAATATTTCTTCCCAGGGACCAACAGTCAATGGTCAGGTTCGTCATCCTATACCGATGGGTGAAATCATTCTCTCCCTAAGTACAAAACCCTGTAATTGTTTCTTCTGCCGTTGCTCTTCCAGCAGTTCACCTTCATCAGTGTGTCATTTCAATACTCGGACTACCAGTCAGTCCACCTCCGCTCAAGCAGTTATGAAATGCTTCTTTGTATGGGACACCACAGAAGGTGACCTCAATAGAACAAAAGCCATGGATGACGCCCCACCCTCACAGAGCTTACACCAGCAGGCTCTCAGCTGATATTTTTTCAGTATACAGGCACAAATGTGTGGAAAGTTAAAGAAAAAAATACATAACAATAAGGTGAGAGAGAAAATTGTTTAGAAAAAAATTAACTGGTATGTACTATAACAGAATCCATACCAATGGTTATGAGGACAGAGACTGGAATTTGAAACAGAAGGAACCTCTGTAATTGAGACTCCACTCTGCATTCTTCCTTACGGTTATTTATCAAAGCATGAAAGAAAACTGAGACTGCTATACAGACATTAAGAAATAATATTGTTGAATTCTGGTATAAAGGCAAGAAAAATATTTATGGCTCTTTGCTAAGTGGAAAAGGTTATGACAGAGGATCAGAATATAATGTCATTTTTGTCAAAGAGAAATACGTATGCATATCTAGTCAAAGAAAAACTAGTGGCAGTATTAAATAGTAATTGTACCTGAGAGATGAGATTACTGGTCAATATATAACAATAGGCTATATATCTTGACCACCAGCCTCATCAAAGAGTTCTTAAAAAACAAAGAACTATCTGATCCTCATGAATTCTCCAGGTTGCAATGCTTAACTGGGGCCAGAAAATATCGGTGGCTTCACCATTGTCCAGCCAATTCATTTGAATTTGAAGGTCAAAATCAAGCAATATCTTTTAAAAGCCTGTGCCTGCTATTTTGTTTTGCACTGCCATTCTCTATGAATGGTGTCCATGATTTCCTGGCTGTTTCTTCTGATATTGAACCCTCAATTCCTCTTTTGGGATGTCACCTAATTGCTTAATTCTCTTCTTTGACAAGTTTCACATGGCATCCCTATTCCCCACATTATAAGCTTTGCATTTGGGGAAACTATCAAAATGATTTTCTTTCATGCAACTTTTTTTTTTTTAATAGAGACAGGGTCTCACTCTGTCACCCAGGCTGGAGTTCATTGGTGCCATCATAGCTCACTGTAACCTTAAATTCCCGGGCTCAAGTGATTCTTTCATCTCAGCCTCCCAAGTAGCTAGGACTACAGGTATGCACTTTCATGCCCAGCTAATTTTTTTATATTTTGTAGAGATGGGGGTCTCACTATGTTGCCCAGGGTGGTCTCAAATTCCTGGCCTCAAGTGATCCTCCCAAAGTGCTGGGATTACAGGAGTGAGCCACTGAGCCCAGCCCTTTTATGCAACTCTTAATACACATATACCATATTTCATTAATTCTATTACAAACATACTTTCACGTTTCAATATCTCTGAAATTGGAATGCATTATACAACCAATGGCATCACAATTGGTAACATTTTTTCTTCATTTATATACAAAATAATGGTGTGTCTGACAATCAATGATGTCTTACATCTGATTAAATACAGTATATAAATTGCTACTTGTTTCAGAGTGATAAAATAGGCAGTTGAACCCAACATACATAAACAAGGGTAAAGAAAAGAAATTCCTAAATTAACATATATTTTTCACTTTTCAGTGTGACTTAATTTGGAATCAATATTTCATTGGCCAGGACAAAACTTGCTGTAAAGGGAATGAAAGGCAAAACACTATGAATGCAAGAAAAGAACAATAGTCAAATGTCCTGAAAATGACCTTGTCCAAAGTAAATGTCATTCTTCATCAGAGCATTATTCAGTTTATTATTCAGTGAGCTGAATTTGAAGGGAATGTGACTAGTTAATCTAGTTAATACTCTACCTGAATCAAAAAGGAATGTATTCACCCTTTTCATCTAACATCGTAAATTATTCATTAGTAAAACATTTTTATGACAGCTTTTTCAGAACTAACCTTAAATGCAGCTTCTAAACCATTGCAGTTAAAGAAACCTTCACAAAGTATTGTCCCAAGCCTTCTGTCAAAATCCAAAACTTTGGACTTAAATGCAACATAATCACCTTCAAATTCCTGTAAAATTCAAAGTAAAATATTAGTTTATAGGAAAGAGTCCAACAGTGAAAATAGCAATCACATAAGTGTGACCTTACTTTCTCTTTCTCTCTACCTCTTTGAAGGAATTTATTTTTCATAGCAGGATTCCAGGGAAGATCAAGAAAGATCTATACCTGACTGTGCAAGTGGCCGCCTTATAAGGACACTGAATGCTTAGCACTGTCACCCCATGTCTTCACAATTCTTTTCACTGGCCCAGACCCCATCATCAGTGCTTTGGTCCACATGCTCACATATAAGCATGAGTCTTTCCCCCTCCCAATCTATTTTGGTTATAAATGACACAGTAAAGCTTCTCAGAAAAAAAAGAAGCTATCCTCATTATAACTTTAGTCCATCTGTAATTTTAAATACAAATGGCTTTTTTGGTTGTTTTTTATGGAGCAGAAAACTACACAGAAACATCATTTCTTCAGGTGAGGAATAAAATCCACAGATCTGTAAGAAAGTATCATTAGTGATGCAGAGGAAACAGAAATACTCTTCCATTTTCCCAGTTTCTTATTAAAATGCAGTTAGCAACCCCCAGTTTCCTTTTAATACATAACCACCCACTCCCACAATTAGAATGAAATGGTAAAAGAGTTACTATCATTCTCATATCATTGCAGGTCATAGTCTTCAGTGAAGAAGTCCCAGAAACACTTTGGCGCTTTGCAGTCAAGAGACACTGAAGTGCATACACAGATTTAATATACTGAAGGCCTTTGCCGCCACCATAAACTGAGCCTCCATCTATTAATAATAATGATAACAGTAACACTGACAGCTAACACTTACTTAGTTCTGTTCTAGATGCTTTACATTATTAATTCAGTTCTTAGACAACATGAGATAAAGGTTTTTAGGAGACGACAAATTCAGAGAAGTTAAATGATTTGCCAAAGATCACACCATTGGTAAATGGCAAGGCCGGAATTTAAAACCATGCAGTCTGGTTTGAGAGCCCAGACGCTCAACTATGATGCTATGTTTCTACAAAGGAATGTACCTGCTAGGGTTTGAATGTTTCTGTCCCCCCAAAAATTCAAATGCTGAGATCCTAATCCTCAAGGTGATGGTATTAGGAAGTGGTGCCTTTGGGAGGTGATTAGGTAAGGAGGGCGGAGGCTTCATGAACGGTATTAGTGCCCCCTACGAAAGAGGCCTGGAAGAAACTGCTCAGTCCTTCCATCATGTGAGGACAGTCAGAAGGCACCATCTATATACCAGAAAGCAGCCCTTACCAGACACCGAATCTGCTGGTGCCTTGATCTCGGACTTGTCAGCCTTCAGAACAGCAAAAAAACAAATTTCTGTCATTTGTAAACCACCCAGTTTATGGTATTTTGTTACAGCAGCCTAAACAGACAAAGACAGCACCTTATGCTGAATTCAACACACACTGAAAAACAAAGTATTAATATAACAACAAAGTTCTAGAACACTGTGTGTCATACACTGCAATGCTATATTTAGCATCAAGAAGTCTCCACTTCTCCTGAATTAGAGCCAAGCAATCTCTTCATTCAAGGATCACTGACTTTTGAAAATAAACACAACTTCTCAACAAGTTTTAACAAGCCTAACTTATCCCTCTTTTCGGTATGGTAACAAAGAGCATACAACTTAAGATCTTCAAACATTAAATGAACACTTAGAGATAAGTAATATCTCTGGGAGGGGAAAAATGCTAATCTCCATCCCTGACACTATTCCTTACCCACTACCTCCTCACGCACTCTTTCCTGAAGCCAAACTTCGAACAGCACATGGACCTCTCCCTTAGGATGGCCCACAGAAAATTCACACTTATCTTGTACAAATGTGAACTCATCATCTTCTCTACAGAGCTGCTTCCCTTTTTACTCACCCCAACATAAACCCGGGCAGCCTCCTTGACTCCTCTGTCAAGTGTCATTGATCTTATTTCCTATCTCCGGAATAGTCCACTATGCTCCATCTCTCAGGCATACCCCGGTCCCAATCACCATTACTGTTCATCTTGATTTCTGTTAACTACTTTCTAACTACTCTCTTTGCTTCTAGTCTTGCTCTGATTCATCTTCCAAATTGCAGCCTAAATAATCTTTCTAAAATAGAAATCTTATGTCACTCTTTTATTCATAATCCCAATTCAGAATCCTTAATTTCCTAGGAGAGAGACCAGAGATTTTAGCATAATCTATAAGGCCCTATGTAGTCTGGACCCTACTTACTGCTTCTAACTGTTCTACCACTGCCCCTGGTTTCACTCTGTAGGATCTAGCCATCCTGCTTTATCACATTCTCTCTCTCTCTCCTCATCTGCTTCATTTCTATTTATGTTACAGGTCCCAGTTTACTTTTCACCTCCTCTGAAAAGGGGCCCTGTGTAAATGTTCTCATAGCACTCTGTACTTTTTATATCCCAGCACTGAGCACACTGTATAATAATTGCCTACCTGTACTCTCCCCTGGAGTTTAAGCTCTGAGTTTAATGGCCAGGTTTATTTTTTCACAGTTATGGTACCAATATTTAATGGGGTTCCCAACATAAAGCAGTTTCTCAATAAATATATATTGGAGAATAAATCATGTGCTAGTATTACTCAGGAATCATTATGAAAATGTTTCTATATTCTGAAAACTGCAAAATCGCCCTTGTTAGTGTCATGGTAAGCTCCTGAAGGGTTTTAATTAGAGAAAAGCCACCCAAGCTACTGTGTGGAGAAGAGACGAACAGAGCTGGGACAGGGCAGACGGCGTTTAAAGGCAAGTGCAACAATCCTGGCCAGAGGTGAGATCTGGATATACTTTCAGGTATACCTGAAAGAACTGGATGTTTGTTGTGACAAAATGAGTGAGGTTACAGATGACTCCAAGGTTTTACACTAAGTAGCCCACTGTATGTGCCATTTAATGAGTTGAAGAAGATAGGCAAGAGTAGGTTTGGGGAGGGATAAAACAGGGGTTTGGATTTGAACATGTTGATTCTGAGATGTCTATAAAATATCTCAGTGGAGATGATGAATAGGTAGTTGAATACATGCTGTGTCTTTGAGACTTAGGAAAGTCTTTCACCACGTAAGCATAATGTGCTCTAGACTTTGGTAGATGGTCTTTATCAAGTTGAGGAAGTTATCCTCCAGGCTTATTTTTCTAAGAGTTTTTTTTTTATCGTGAATGGGTGCTGAATTTGGTCAAATTCATATCAATTAACATAATCATGGAATTTTTCTTCTTTGGCCTATTAATAGGGGGATTACACTGATTTCAATTATTGAACCAAACTTGCATCTCTAGAATAAATCACACTTGGACATAGTGTATATTTCTTTTTATACTGGTGGGAATACAGATTGGTACAGCCATTATGGAAAACAAAATGGAGATTCCTAAAGAAATTAAAAATAGAACTACCATATGACCCAGCAATCCCTCTTCTGGGTATACACCCAAAGGAGATGAAATCACTATTTGTAAAGATATCTGCACTCCCATGTTCATTGCAGCAGTATTCACAATAGCCAAGATATGGAAACAGTCTAAGTGTCTGTCAATGAACAAATGAATAAAGTGTGTGTGTGTGTGTGTGTGTGTGTATGTATATATGTATATATATATATATAGGCAATATTATTCAGCCTTAAAAAAGAAGGAGATCATTTGCCACAACATGGATGGACCTGGAGGACACTACGCTAAGTGAAATAAGCCACACACAGGAAGAAAAATCTGCATGATCTCATATGCGGTATCTTTAGGAAAAGAAGGTCAAATACACAGAGATAGAGAACAGAACAGTGATTACCAGGGACAGGAATGGGAGAGAGGGAGGACATAGGGAGACATAGGTCAAAGGATAAAAAAGTAGCAGATACGTAGTATGAATAAGTGACAAGTATAAAACTCAAATGTGCAACATGAGGGCTATAGTTTAAAAAATTATATTTGGTATTTTTGTTAAATAAGTAGATTTTAGGTGCTCTTATCATATATAAAAAAGTAACTACGGAAGATGATACATATGGTAATTTGCTACCTATAGTAACCATTTTACTATCTATATATATCCCATAACATCATGTTATAAACCTCAAATATACACAAGAAAATTTATTTTAAAAAATAAATAAAACAGGAAGGGGAAAAAATGGTGGTGTGATAGGGTCCTCCCACCGCACCGCTCCCAGGGAAGGAGGTGAAGAACGCCAGCGGCTGCCTGCGAGCAGAGACCGCTCACTCCGAAAACAGCATTGCGAATTACAGAGAAACAACGCCGAACGCCCAGCCCAAGAAAACAGGTACAAAATTTTCACAAAGATCGGAGGGCGCACGGAGCACAGTAGAGCCCAGAGCGCGGGAAGGACGCGCTTGCCAGGTCGGCGCAGCGCGACCTGCCCCCCAAGCGGTGACGCGCCTCCCCATACACGCAGTCAGGGACAAGCCCAGAGTTGGGACAGAGCGGTTGCTAGGGACAGCAAGCCCTGTGGAGAGGAGGAAATAGCCAGAGCCAAACACAACTCGCAGCTGCAATATACAGAGACTGCTGAGGGCTGGGGAGGAACTGGGCGGGGACCGAGACACAGCTTCCTGGGACAGTGCGCGGGAACCCGCAGGCCGGCACCGCACCACTAGAACAGGACTCAGGACTCAGGGCCACTAGGACTGGGCCCAGGAGTTTAACGGAGAGCGGGACACGCCCTTAGAGGCTGCTAGCAACTGCCGCTGCGGCCGGCGGAGGAAAACTGTGCTCCTGGCACGATCAGAGCCCGGCTGTGCGCCAGGCTGGCGGCGGCCGCCATCTTTACAGCCACCCACGCGGAGCTGTGAGCCGCGTCTCTAGCTCCGCCCCGCCCCGGCCCGGGGCTCTTCTCCTGGGGTGAGACAGGCTTTGCCTGTGGTGGCCAGGGACAGCTGCATCCGTGGGTTCCAGGTAGGACGAGATCCCGGAACTGTAGCGGCGGGACCTTTGGGTATTGGAAACAGTTTGCAGCTCGTCCATCTGGTTCCCCTACCCTGGCTCTGGCCTCCGACAAGTCCGCTCCATGCTGGTCCTAGTGCCCGCCCTTCAGGTCCCAGCCCTCCTGTACCCCAGAGATCGCTCATTTTGAAGGTTGCTGGCTATAGTGACTCATTTGGTATAACCGCTGGTTCCCATGATAACCAAATACCTCAAGAGCCACAGGCTGAACCAGAGCAGCTCCCCATAATCCTGCCCACTTCAATAGGGAATTTTGCGCCATCCAAGAGTGCTTCCAGCTGCCACTACTCCCCCCTCCCCGTGGGAACATCCCCCCGGTGGAGACTGCTGGGGATAGAGACGGCCACCCGCCTCGCCTTGGGGTCTAGTGGTGGAAAAGGGGTGCACAATTGGAGATCCCCCTATCAACCAGTATCACGCGGAGACACATCAGAAGGGCAGACACACATGGCTAGATGAGCAACCTCTGAGCTGTGTAGAATTTTCCCAACTCAGCTCTCACACTGCAGCCAAAAGAAATTGTGTTTCTACCTGCACCTCAGGAGGAGCAGGGTCAAAGTAACCCCTAGGAGCTACAAGGCCCCTCCCAAAGCACGGGGCTTTCGCATACCCCAACTGGGGAATCAGAGTCTGCCACGGACATAACAGAATACCTAGCTAATAGGGAGCGGAAGACTCATATCCTCAAGTACAATTCATTAGCTCAGAGCCCAAGCTGGGAGGTCATTCTCACCACACTCCACTGGGAGGAGGAGAAGACCACAGGTCAGAGTTAACTCAAGATCCACCAAACTTGCTAAAATACACCTAAGGCAATATAGGCCACTACTTCTCTCCCTGGCTTTGCCAAGGAACAATAATTGTGGGCCTGGTGACAGGGCCATAAACTAGCTCTAACACCCCCAGCTCTCGACCAAGAGGCCAGATGAGAAAAAACCAGCGAAAGAACTCAGGGAACATGAAAAATCACAGTGAAAAGTCACCCCCCAAAAGAAATTATCAGTTCCTCAGCAATGGATACCAACCCAAATGAAATGGGTAGAATGACAGAAGAGGAATTTCGTTTATGGATTATAAGAAAGCTCAATGAAATTCAAGAGAAAATTGAATCCCAGCACAAAGAAACCACAAGAAAAATGCAAGAAATGAATGAAAAATTCTCCAAAGAAATAGAAATATTATGGAAAAATCAAATAGAAATCCTAGAAATGAAAGAAGCATTCAAGGATCTACAAAACACAGTGGAAAGCCTTAAGAATAGGCTGGACCATGCAGAGGAAAGAATTTCAGAGCTAGAAGACAGCTCCTATGCGCTAAATAAATCAGCAGAAGAGAAAGAACACAAAAACAAGAGGCAGGAAAAAAGCATACAAGAAATGTGGGATTATGTAAAGAGGCCAAACATAAGGATCATAGGTATCCCTGAGGGAGAGGAAGAAAATTTGGATGGGCTGGAAAATTTATCTGAAGGAATAATAGAGGAAAATTTCCATGGCTTAGCCAGAAATCTCGATATCCAAGTACAAGAAACACACAGGACTCCTGGGAGAGTCAACATGAACAGGCATTCACCACGCCACATAATTATTAGACTGACCAGAGTAAACACAAAAGAGGCAGTCCTCAGAGCTGTCAGACGAAAAGAACACGTAACCTACAAAGGGAAACCGATCAGATTAACTGCAGATTTCTCAGCTGAAACCTTACAAGCCAGAAGGGAATGGGGTGACATCATCAATCTCCTAAAACAAAACAAAGGTCAACCCAGAATTCTGTATCCTGCCAAACTAAACTTTTATATGAGGGAGAAATAAAGACCTTTCCAGATAAGCAATCACTGATAGAATTTGCAAAATCCAGACCGGCCTTGCAAGAAATGCTTAGACCTGCATTATACACTAAACAGAGCAACAGACACCCACCTATGTAAAACTATGCAAAAGCTAAAACCCCAGAAACCAGATTCCACAATGACGCAAGAGGTAAAACAAAAGATACCACCCAACAGAATAATCAGAAATTTACCCCAAATATCAATTCTATCAATAAATGTAAATGGCTTGAACTGCACATTGAAGAGACATAGGCTGGCTGAATAGATTAAAAAACACAAACCAAGTATCTGTTGTCTTCAGGAGACACACCTTACACACAAAGACACATTCAGACTCAAGGTGAAAGGATGGAATACAATTTTCCAGGCTAATGGAAACCAAAAGAAATCCGGAGTAGCCATGCTCATTTCAGATGACATAAACTTTAAAGCAACAAAAGTAAAGAAGGACAAAAATGGACACTATATAGTGGTGAAGGGAAAAATCTCACAAGAGGATTTAACAATCCTAAACATTTATGCACCCAACACAGGAGCACCCAGGTACATAAAGCAAATACTGCTAGATCTAGACAACATAATAAGCAGCAATGCCATACTAGCAGGGGACTTCAACACCCCACTGACGGAACTGGACAGATTCTCCAAACAAAAAACAAATAGAGAAATAAAAGACCTAAACAGGACTATAGAACATTTGGGCCTAACAGATATCTACAGAACACTCCACCCAAATAACACTGAATATACATTCTTCTCATCAGCTCATGGAACTTTCTCTAAAATTGACCACATCCTAGGCCACAAAACAGATCTAAACAAATTCAAAAAAATAGAAATCATACCATGTATCTTTTCAGACCATAGCGGAATAAAATTAGAAATCAATTCCAACAGAAACTTACATCTTCATCCAAAAACTTGGAAACTAAACAATCTATTGCTGAAAGATTATTGGGTCAAGGAGGAGATTCAAATTGAAATCAAAAGATTCTTCGAACTAAACAATAATGGGGACACAAGTTATCAAAATCTGTGGGATACAGCAAAAACAGTCCTGAGAGGAAAATTTATCGCCCTAAATTCCCACATCCAAAAGACAGAAAAGTCACAAATCAGTAAACTAATGAATCATCTTAAGGAAATGGAAAAGGAAGAGCAAAGCAATCCTAAAGCCAGCAGAAGAAAAGAAATAACCAAAATCAGAGCAGAATTAAATGAAATCGAGAACAAAAGAACAATACAGAAGATTAATGAAACGAAAAGTTGGTTCTTTGAAAAGATAAACAAAATAGACAGGCCACTTGCCAGGTTGACCAGAAGCAGAAAGGAAAGGACTCTAATAAGCTCAATTAGAAATGAAAAAGGAGAAGTCACAACTGATACCATGGAAATACAAAACATCATCTTTGAATACTACAAAAATCTCTATGCCCACAAACACGAAAACGTGGAGGAAATGGACAAATTCTTAGAAACACACTACCTCCATAGGCTCAACCAGGAAGAAACAGAATTTCTAAACAGACCAATATCAAGCACCGACATTGAAGCAGTAATTAAAAATCTACCCACTAAAAAAAGTCCCGGACCAGATGGGTTCACACCTGAATTCTACCAAGCCTACAAAGAAGAACTGGTACCTATACTGCAGAAATTATTTGAAAATATCCAGAAGGATGGAATCCTCTCAAACTCATTCTACAAAGCCAATATCACCTTGATACCAAAGCCAGGAAAGGACACAACAAAAAAAGAAAACTACAGACCAATATCCCTTATGAATATAGATGCAAAAATTCTCAATAAAATCCTTGCAAACCGAATTCAAATGTACATCAAAAAAATAATCCATCACGATCAGGTGGGCTTTATTCCCGAGATGCAGGGATGGTTCAACATACGCAAATCTATAAATGTAATTCACCATATAAATAAAAGCAAGAACAAAGATTATATGATCCTTTCAATAGATGCAGAAAAGGCTTTTGACAAAATACAGCATCCTTTTATGATAAGAACTCTTAACAATATAGGCATAGATGGCTCATTCCTAGAAACTACTAAAGCCATATACGATAAACCCACAGCCAATATCATACTGAATGGGGAAAAATTGAAGGCATTCCCCCTTAAAACTGGCACCAGACAAGGGTGCCCACTATCTCCACTTCTTTTCAACATAGTGCTGTAAGTCCTGGCCACAGCAATTAGACAAGACAAAGGAACCAGGGGCGTCCAGATAGGGGCAGAAGAGGTCAAACTTTCACTATTCACAGATGGTATGATATTATATATAGAAAACCCCAAAGATTCAACCAAGAGATTACTGGAATTGATAAATGAATTCAGCAAAGTCTCAGGATACAAAATTAATACACACAAATCCATAGCCTTCATATATGCTAATAACAACCAAGCTGAGAAACAAATTAAAGATGCAATACCTTTCGCAATAGCAACAAAGAAAATTAAATATTTAGGAACATATCTAACTAAGGAGGTCAAAGACCTATATAGAGAGAATTATGAAACACTGAGAAAAGAAATTGCAGAGGATGTAAATACATGGAAAACCCTACCATGCTCTTGGATAGGCAGAGTCAACATAGTAAAAATGGCTTTGCTACCTAAATTAATTTACAGAATCAATGCAATCCCTATCAAAATACCAACATCATTTTTCGCCAATCTAGAAAAAATAATTCTACGCTTCGTGTGGAACCAGAGAAGACCCCGTCTAGCCAAAGCAATCTTAAGCAAAAAGAACAAATTGGGAGGCATCTGTCTACCAGACTTCAAACTATATTACAAGGCTATAGTAACCAAAACTGCATGGTACTGGCACAAGAACAGACACGTAGACCAGTGGAACAGGACTGAGAACCCAAATATAAAACCAAGCTCATACAGTCACCTGATCTTTGACAAATTCCAGAAAAACGTACACTGGGGAAAAGATTCCCTATTCAACAAATGGTGCTGGGAAAACTGGATGGCCATATGTAGAAGACTGAAAGTGGACCCACACCTCTCACCTCTCACAAAAATCAATTCACAATGGATAACAGATCTAAACCTAAGACATGAAACCATAAGAATTCTCGAAGAAAACGTTGGAAAAACTCTTAGGGACATTGGCCTAGGCAAAGAATTTATGAAGAAGACCCCCAAAGCAATCACAGCAGCAACAAAAATAAATACATGGGACCTGATCAAATTGAAAAGCTTCTGCACAGCCAAGGAAACTATCACTAGAGTGAACAGACAACCTACAGAATGGAAGAAAATATTTGCATGCTACACCTCTGATAAAGGGCTAATAACCAGAATCTATACAGAACTTAGGAAAATCAACAAGAAAAAATCAAACAACCCTATTAAAAAATGGGCAAAGGACATGAACAGAAACTTTTCCAAAGAAGACAGAATAATGGCCAGCAAACATATAAAAAAGTGCTCAACTTCTCTAATCATCAGGGAAATGCAAATCAAAACCACAATGAGATATCACTTAACTCCAGTGAGATTGGCTCATATCAAAAAATCCCCAAATAACAAATGTTGGCGGGGATGTGGACAGATAGGAACACTCATACACTGCTGGTGGGACTGCAAATTAGTACAACCTCTATGGAAAAGAATATGGAGATACCTCAAAGAATTAAAAGTAGAATTACCATTTGATCCAGCAATCCCACTACTGGGTATTTATCCAAAAGAAAAAAGACATTTTATAATAAAGACATCTGCTCTCGAATGTTCATAGCAGCACAATTCACAATTGCAAAGTTGTGGAAACAACCAAGGTGCCCATCAATACACGAGTGGATCAATAAAATGTGGTATATGTATACCATGGAGTATTACTCAGCAATAAGGAACAACAGTGAATTAACACATCTGGTATTATCCTGGTTGGAGCTAGAACCCATTCTTCGAAGTGAAGTGTCACAGGATTGGAAAAACAAGCACCACTGGTACTCACCATCAAACTGGTACTAACTGATGAACACTTACATCACACAGGGCAATAACATTCATCTGAGGGCGGGTGGGCGGGAGGGGGGTGGAAGTGATGGGAAAAGCTCTCACTGAATCGATGTGGGGAGCACAGTTTGGGAGATGACCACAATTGTGGCTTTGACACGGGCAGAACAGGGGCAATATGTATGGCCAAAGTGTTGTACCCCCATGATATTCTGAAATTTAAAAATAAATTAAAAAAATAAATAAATAAATAAAACAAAATTAAAACATCCAAAAATAATTCTTTTTATATTCTGAATTCTGTTTGCTAATAGTTTAAGGATTTTTATATCCATATTTATGAGGGATAATAGTTTTCTGTAGTTTTCCCTTTTTTGCATTTACTTGTCTGGTTTTAGTATTAGAGTAATAAATGCTAGCTTCACAACAAATTGGGAAGTGTTCCCTCCTTTTCTATTTCAAGAAGAGATTGTGAAGAATTGATGTTCTTTATTTTTTTTTAATTTTAATATATTTAGGGGGTACAAGTTGAACTCTTTTACGTGTATATATTGTATAGTGGTAACCATCACCTGAATAGTGTACATTGTACCCTATATGTAATTTATCATCCCTCACCTCCTTCCACCCTCCCCTTTTGAGTCTTCAATGTCCATGTTACCACTCTGCGTGTCCCTGTGTAGCCATAATTTAGCCACCATTTATAAGTGAGAACATGCAGCATTTACTTTTCTGTTCCTGAGTTACTTTGCTTATGGACCATAGCAGCATCCTCCATGATAGTCAAAAGGTGGAAGCAATCCAACTATCCACCAACAGACAAACAAAATGAAGTATATACACACAATGAAATAAAACATGGATAAACGTTAAAAACATTATGCTAAGTGAAATAAGACAGTCTCAAAAGGACAAATACTGTATGATTCCATTTATATGAGGTACTTAGTCAAATTTATAGAGATATAAAGTAGAATAGTGGTTATCAGGGCCTGGTGGAGTAAGGGAGACTCAGGAGTTATTGCTTAATGGGTAAGGCATTTTAGTTTAGGATGATAAAGTTCTGGAGATGGACAGTGGTGATGGTTGCACAACAATGTGAATGAATGTACTTAATACCACTGAACTGTATATGTTAAAAAGGTTAAAATAGTAAACTTTATGTTATATATATTTTACAATAAAAAAAGAATGAAATTCTGATACATGTTACAACACGGAAGAAGCTTGAAGACATTATGTTAAGTGAAATAAGCCTGTCGTAAAAGGATGAATAATATATGATTCCATTTATATAAGGTACGTAGAATAGTCAAATTCATACAGACAGAAAGGAGAATGAAGGTTGGCAGGAGCTGGGGGGAGAGAAAAATGAGGAGTTACTGTTTAATGAGTAGAAAGTTTCTATTTGGGATGATGAAAAAGTTCTGGAAGTAGATAGTAGGGATGGTCACACAACATTGTGAATGTACTTAACGCCACTGAATTTAACACTTAGAACAATTTTAAATGATAAATTTTATATAATATATATTTTGCCACAATTAAAAAAGAAAACCCTTACCTCCTTTTTGGTCCATTTACCCTCTTCCATTTATAATATAATGGTCTTAAATATTTTCTGTATATACACTTAGAACCAGTGGAAAAACCAATTTTTCCTTCTGCCATCAAACATAATTTAGAAAACTCATGATGCAGAGGAAAACCTACTGTATTACACATATTTTTGCCTACCATATTCTTCCTGATGTTCCAAGGTTTCCTCTTTGATCATTTCCTTTCTGTTCTGAAAATTTCCTTTAGCCATTTTTGGAAGGTCAGTCTGCTGGCAATAAATTCTCTTTGTTTTTGTTCATCTGAGAGTTCCTTGATTTCCCTTTTATTCCTGAATTACATTTTCACTGGGTAGAGAATTCTGGGTTAACAGCCCTTTTTCAGCACCTGAAAAATATTTTGCCATTTTATTTTGGCCTCCATAGTTCCTGATGAGAAATCTGCTGTCATTCAAATTGTTTTTCCTCTGTAGGTAAGTAGTCATTTCTCTCTCCTGATTTCAAGATTTATTTTCAGATTTCAGCAGTTTAATTGTGATGTCTTGGCATAAATTTCTCTGGGTTTATCCTTGGGTTTATTTTTATTGATTGATCTTTCATAGATTTATTCTTGAATCTGTAGGTTTATGTTTCTTTCCAAATTTGGAAGTTTGGGGCCATTATTTCTTTGAGACCTTTTCAGTTCTGCCTTCTTTTTCCTCTCTTTCTGCAACTCCAATGACAAGATTAGATCTTCTGTTAGTGTCGCCCACGTCCCTGAGGCAGTGCTCGTTCCAGTCTGTTTTCTCTCCGTTGTTCAGATTGGGTGGCTTCTATTGTTCTAGAAACCAGTTCTATTGTTCTAGTTCCAGTTCACTCTTTCCTCCACTCTTCCGTTCTTCTATTGAGCCCAATCACTGAAAATTTTTATATTTTTCAGAGCTAAAATTCCCATTTGGCTCTTCTTTGTACCTTCAGTTTCTTTGCTGAGCATTTCTACTTCTTTACTGAGGCTTTCTATTTTTTCATTTCTTTGAATCATGTTCGTACAGGTTGAGCAACCCTAATCCAAAAATCTGAAATGTTCCAAAATCCAAAACTTTTGAGCAGTGACATGACACCAATAAGTAGAAAATTCCACACATAAATACTTAACACAAACCTTGTTTCATGCACAAAATTATTAAAAATAATGTGTAAGATTACCTTAGGCTCTGTACAAAAGGTACATATGAAACATAAATGAATTTTGCATTTAGTCTTGCTTCCCATCCCCAAGATATCTCGTTATGTATATATAAATATTCCAAAATAATTCAAAAAATCCAAAACTGTTCTGGTCCCAAGTATTTCAGATGAGGAATACTCAACCTGTAATTGCTCTTGAAGCATTTTTATCACAGCTGCTTTAAAATCTTTGTCAGATAATTCCAACATCTCTTGGTGTTGGCATCTATTGATTGTTTTTTCATTCAGTTGAGATCTTCCTGGTTCTTAGTATAACAAGTGATATTTGATTGAAATCTAGAAATTTTCATATTGTTGTGGGACTCTGGATCTTATTTAAACCTTTTGTTTTGCTGGCTTTCTCTGATACTGCTCTAGCCTCATTACTGTCAAGTATGGACAGTAGCCCAGGTTCTCCACTTGGCATCTATTCACAAGGGTAGGGTGTTCCTTGTTATGGCTGGGCTGGGGAAGGAGTTCTGATTCCCCATGTGGTCTCTACTGATGCCACAGTGTGGGTGGCCTAGTTACCACTTGGACACTGTGAAAGTCCTGACTCTCCACCAGGCTTCTGCTGACACCACTCCAGTCAGGTGAGAATGCTGCTGCATAAGGAAGGAAACCCAGCATTCCCATGTGGTCTCCACAGATACCACAGAGAGTGAGGCTTATTCCTGGCCAGCAGGGACAAAAATCACGGCTCCCTACTTGGCTATCTCTGACATCACCCAGTAGGGGTGGGGAGTGGACCTTGATCCAGACTGGGTATAAGTCTAGGCTCCCCACTTAGCCTTTCCTGACAGGGGTTGTGGTGGGGCACAGTTTCTTCTGTGGTATTTGACTGCAGTGGAAAGACTACCATTTTTTTCTTGCTAGGCTGCCCCCTTCTTGGTCCTTTGGCTAGAGAGAGATAAGGTTTCTACTGGGGCTTTTCTGGTCTGTGCCCACTGGCATTTCCAGATTGCCAGTGTCTTTAGCTCCAAGTCTGGGTTATTTCAGGCAACAAGAAAACCCAGGGAACTCATTGCCATGTTGTTTCTTGGGTCTCAAAGTCCTGAGTCAATCTGCCTTCTTCTTTCCACCTTTCAGAGTCTTCTTATATTTTATATATAATGGTCAATGTTTTACTTGTGCTTAATGGGAGGATGGAAAAGTACATCTCCATCTTTCCAGAAGCAGAAGTTTCTAATTAATTTTTTAAACAATGATATCTACTACTCTAAATAACACTTAAAAATAAAAAACACAAACTATAGTACATAAATTCAATTGAATAATAGGCAGTAGAAAAAAGAGTAATGCTATTGTAGTGATATGGAATAACTGCCAAAATATATCATTAAGTGAAGAAAGCAAGGTATAAATGATGTGTAGCGGATTCTATTTGTGCAAAGGCAGAAAACAAAAGAATAAATATATATACTAGTACATACACCAAATATTTGTGGAACATTATACAAGAAACTCATAATAGAGATGCCTTTGGGGAGGAAAAAAGAAAGACTAGGGAAAAGGTGGTGGAGTGAGAAGAAAGGAACTAAATTTTTGCAAATATTGCCTTTACAAAAGAATAACTAAGGAAGGTTTTTAAATAATTAAATTTCACCTCGAAAAATATGCAGGCAAAGTGTATAAAAATCCTGTGGATGGTTAATAAAGAAGAAACCTACATAGTTAAAATCAGAAAATACTATAGAAAGTAATAGCAAGAGAATAGTTCATTGGACAAGAACAGAACAATAGACTCATTCTAGGGATTGTAATACAAGCTAGTACAGATTAACTAAATAACTACTTGTAAAATGTGTTTTAGATTTTGGTAGAATGGCAGGTTAGGTACCTGGATCAAGCTTCCCACTGAAAACAAGCAGGAAAACAGACACAGCAACCTGGGTCACTCCACCTCAGGGCATAGGTCCTAGGGGGAGTTCCCCCAGGTGAACTTATTCCCTTCATTTCAATGAGGGTGCCATGAGGCAGATAAATATTAAGGAGTCAGGGTGGCACAGTGAAAAGTATGCAGGGCTTGGGGTTGACAGTTCTAGATTCAAACCTCTGTTCCACCACTTGCAAACTGTGTAATCTCAGGTAATTTACTGAATCTGTCATTTGCCTGCCAGACCACTCTCAGTGTCACAGAGAGAATTTAAGGAGGAATTTGGTGAAGGTCTGGCACAATGCCTTGGAATGCAGCACTTTCTCAGTAAATATTAATTGGCCCCAATTAACAGAGACTAAGTGGAACCAAGGCGTTACCCTCAAGAAGAAGAGTTGCAATGTTTGCTTATATTCCTGATGCACGTAGATGCAAAAATCCTCAACAAAATACTATCAAACTGAATCCAACAGCACATCAAAAAGATAATACACCATGATCAAGTGGGTTTTGTTCTAGGCATGCAAAGATGGTTCAACATACATAAATCAATAAATGTGACCCATCACTTGAAGAGAATTAAGGACAAAAACCATATGATCATCTCAACAGATGCAGAAAAGGCACTTAATAAAATCTAGCATCCCTTCATGATATTATAAAAACCCTCAAAAAACTAGGCATATAAGGAACATACCTCAAAATAATAAAGGCCATACACGACAAACCCATGGTCAATGTCATACTGAATGGAGAAAAGCTGGTATCTGAGGAATTTTATTTCATCAAGTAATACCACAGAATGTGAGCAAGGCAAAGCTGGTAAGTCTAATATCACTGGACTAGCCATTTAGCATAAACAATTAAGAAAGCAAGTGTCTTCTTCCCATAATTGTCTAGATCTCAAACAGTTCCTTAGGAAAATGTCAATGAAAATACCTAAAGTAAACCTTCCATTCAACATTAATAATTAAGAAACCCAAAACCATCTTTATGGATATACCTGAGAAAATCTCCACACTCTATAAATGGACCACAGCAGAAGAATTTTTGCCCCACCAATAAAGGCTGACTAACAGGCTTAAGATTCATGAAAAGAGAAATAAGTAACAGCAGTTCAAAAAGCAAATTACCAGCAATCATTTAATTTACTGGAACATATTTAAACCATTTCCATATCAAACTGCAGGATGGCCAATCATGACACACTCCCTGTTATATAAGTACTGGTGTGCAGTCAGTGGGGTGGAGGGACACATGGGGGCTTATGAAACGGCAGGGGAAGGGCATGGGGTGGTCATGTATTCATATGTACATACACATGTGTGCATATACTGGGTTGGAGATAGTTTGCTAAAATAATGTCTCATAAAAATTACCAACTGATTTCATCATAAAACCAAAGTATGATGAACTCAGCTAAAAAACACCAAAATGAACAGCTTATTAACCAAAAATATATGATAATTGCAATATTTTGAGGCAACAATGATAACCAAGATGCTTTTTAAAAAAGCAAGAGTCTTCTTCAGCATAACCATATTGATTAAGTGCATTTTTAGTTAATGCCTGTTTTAATTTTAAGGAATGACCAAAGTCAAGGAGCTTCTAGATTCTATTCTAAGGCAAGATAATCAGATAGGAGGATAAAGGAGAACTTCAAGGGAAGGTTATTGATGTCTCCAACTAGACCTAGAGATTGGAGGTAAGCCTTACCCATCTTATTTGCAAAGTCAAATGGGCCTCCAAAATATTACACAAATACCTAGCAGTTATACATGTCAAAAAGCAAATGAATTTTCTATTCCTACATGTTTATGACTCTGCAGGCTTTAGGCAGAGACAGGAGAAAAATCAGGACCTGTGGCATTGCTAAGGTAGTGACATCAGTTAAACCTGGCCAAGTCCTCTAATCCTGACACTCTGAGAACCTGCCAGGTTTTATGACTGTGAGGAAATCAAGACTCTCCCGCTACTCATACGTCCCTGAGGGGCTTAAGCAGCTCGCTCTCACATTCCACCTCTACTAGCTCACTCAGGTGGATGAAGCCGTTGGCTCCCCTGAGAATCCCATTCTGTACACACTTATTGAATGCCTTCCAAGTACAGACAGGTTACGAGGCTCTGGGGATGAGCTCACGTAGATTATTCATCACCATGGTTTTAAGGTTCCTCTTATTTTTCCATAAATTATAGGGCCCTGGTTCAGCAGGGAGTCACTCGCCATAGCAGTGTCTTCCTGCCCTTAACTCCACATCCCCAAACTAACCACAGTTTAGAGGGATTAAGTTTGCTAACTATATCCTCATAAAGCTAACATACTATACTTGTACATTTCAAAGAATCAATCATTTGGCCAAATATAAACATGGTAGTGAATAAATTCACACTCCATATAAAAAAATGAGGATGAGTTAAACCTTCATTTTTTTGTACTCAGGTTTCACTGTGCTTGTCAAATCACTAAAATGAAGCTATTTTTACCCTAGAGCTGCAGGGATGCTCACTGGTAACTCCCTGGCTACTACCATCCTGGAAGTGACAGAGAAGCAGCTTAAATTGGAAGACTTGCCCCTATTTCCTGAGGTTGAAAATGTGAAACTATAAACAGTTCTAAAAAATAACAAAAATCATGAGAGACAACAGACATGTTAATAATAGATGTAATGCACGGGGTGAAACTATTAATAAATGTTCAAATGAACCAAACAATAACCCAGTGATTCAGGAAAAGGCTAAAATAAAACACATGAGTTCCACGGACATCAGATAATCAGATCTAAATGAGTTATTGAGGAAAGTTCCTTTTCAATATACACAAACAGGAAACAAATCCACACTGAGGTCCAGAGTTTATTACACACAGTTCTAAGCTGAAAATGCAAAGGCATTTTCTGGTCCCTGATCTACCACTAAGTAGCTAAGAGACCTCAGGCAAGTCATTTAACCTCTTTTGGTCCTAGAGAGGTTGGACTGAATGGTCCCTATTATCACTACAACCTACCTTCCTTTTCAGGTCTTAAATTATAGGATCCTATGAAATGAAAATGCACAGGTGAAATACTACCATGTCCTGGCAATCAGATGGGTCATAAGTGCTCCGTTTAAAAACTTTACAGATTTCCATAAATTCTTCACTCATCTCGTGGATTTGTTCATTTAAAATTGCTCCCTTGGTACCACCAAATTCCAGTCTTTCCAGTTTTTCAAATTCCAGCGTGGTCACAAATATATCCTTTGTAAAAACACAGTATAGTAAAGACCTTTCCACCATCTTAAGAAAAGAATATTTTCAAGTTTCAAATCAAGAACATTTACAAACATTCAAAATCAACATCAATGGACACATATGACAGAAAATAAATATTAATGATTTAATTAAACAAAGTAGTTACTAATTTTAAAAACCACACTTCCATCTTCATATTTACTAAAAATTATCCAATGGTACAGGTAACCCCTAATTCACCATAGCTAGACATATGACTCCCCTAATTTTATTCTCCTAATTGTAAGTCAGATCCCCGGGTAATATCCAAAACTCGTATTTTCAGCCACCTACACTTTGCAATGAGTCAGCTGCTTAATTGAAATGTAACTCAAGAGGCTGTTAAGGAAGCCCTTTCATCAGGTATTTAGCATTCAGAGACATTAAGAGGCATTCAAGCTGATTAAGTCATAATGAGAATTTTCAAAACATAAAGCTCTGATTTCGAACGAAATACAAGTCTTATATCAATGATAAAACCCAAAATTCTTAGAGCTTTACAAAGAAAATAAGGCAATGTCATCAGTTCAGAAGTTTTTTAAAACCTTAGCCAGTAGGCTCCATATGAGAGTATGTGTGTATTCATTCAATTTTTAGTTTTTACATATTTAAAAAATATTTATACAGAAGCACATATTTCCATGTTTAATTTTTACCAATTGTTTTTGTACTTTTATAGCATAGTATATATTTATATGCTAAAAGATAGCATGAAATTCTAAATTATCAACTAGGCTTTTAGGTATGGAATCCCAATTTCAAGCATTAAACATAAAAGGGGAAAGTAGATTAGTTAACAGGGGATTAGTTTCCAGCTTCCCAATTTACAATTCTCTTCCAGGAGCTTAGTAAATTCTAAGCCAAGGGTCACTGATATGTAAAGAGATTTACTTATTATACTCAGTGTAATGAAAGAATCAAAAATGAATTTTTTAAAAAGTCAAGTTAAAGCTTTAAAAACTGTCCTTATAGCATTGGCCTGGTGAGCTCTCACGACAATCACTAAGAGACCTCTCACCTATTGACAGAGAATAAGCTGTTCCATGAATCATGTGAAAAGCCACGGGCTTTTTGAACCCACCTATAATGTGAATAAACAAAGTCAATAAATGAATACCTCTATTTTCATTAAACGATCAAGAAACTTGTCAAATCTGCAAAACACCAGATGAGACTGGAAATCCCATGGTCTTGGCTCCTTATTTCCCGTGAAATAACTTGCCAATCTTTTTCTATAGTTGAAAAAAGAATTTTTGAAAGTCTTTAAGATGTTGACAGCCACCTGCACCTTTTCCAGCGAGTCTTCAATTTCTCCCTTCAAAAGCTCCTCAGGTGAAAGGTAACCTACTGCCTAGGATTTAATGAAAGGAAACAATGATCAAAACTATGTTTAATAGTCTTCTTTATACTGTAACCATCTCTGTTTCAATGGATCATTTTTAAATGCCAATGTCAAGAATCAGGCTAGCAATGCTTTGAAACAGAAAACACAAATTCTAGAAATTCTGACACTTGGGCTTCAATGACATACTTGTATAAGTTAGAATAATATACAGGAGACCCCCGTATTTCTGGATTTTTAAATAATTCTACCAATGACTACATTTTTGCTAAGCCTCACAGATAAGAAAATTGCATAATCTGAATTTGCATGGTTATTCCTACCGGCAAATATACTGGGCAATTATTTTGTCATATAAAGAAATACAAAAACCAGCAGGAGAAACCTATCTGAACATGAATTTTTAAAATATGGTCACTTTACCTGGTAGTACAGGGTCACTTGCAAAGACGAGAATGAGCTGATTAGATGGGTATACCATTGGAAATTCTTTCAGGTTAGCAAACTTCTCTTCTAGGGGCTTAGGTAACATTACAGGACATACAATCTAGCTGAGATATGGCACATGAACTAGTTTTGAATAGAGGAAAAGCAAAAGAGAGAAAGATAAAAAGAAAAGACAAGCAGATGCATGTAGCACTGGACAGACTCTAAGGGCACCGCCATCCAGAACTCCCAGTTCATCTCTCCTTACGTTTGTTATGAACATTCAGAATTCCCTGCTTCAAGGACCTCAAGAACCTATAAATTCTGAAGGTTCTTTTGTATACTATTTCTTCCTGATGCATCTTAACCTCATATAAATTATATGATTAAATTGTGTGCTTTTAATTTTGTGGTTGCTCAGAAAGTTGTTCAAGATCTCCGTGGAAAATGCAAGGAAAGCCACTGAGTTCAACATAGCAGATGGGAGGACTTTGTTCCTAAATGTAGACATATGACCCTCCATCTCACATCGATGGCAACAGTGTTCCATGAAATATAGACTCTGTGCCATGAATCTGTAAAGCAATAGGAAAATCATTCATTTAGTGTCTAACTAAAACCCCTACTGGTAAGAATCCTTCAAGTTCTAGCTGTAGATTCCCAGCCCATCCTCTTAATTCCCATTCAGGTTGGATAGAAAATTAACCTCTACCTGAAGGCTGCTACTATTTCACAAAAGACAGGGAAGAGAACCACCAGTAATCCCTTAGCAGTGTGAGTTTTAAAACAGTTCACACTTTGGTAATGGTATATGATATTCCATGTACCTTTATCTATATGTATTTTTTTTTTTAAGACAGGGTCCTGCTTTGTCACCTGGGCTAGAGTGCAGTGGCATCATTGTAGCTCACGGCAACCTCCAACTCCTGGGCTCAAGCGATCCTCCTGCCTCAGCCTCCCGAGTAGCTGGGACTACAGTCATGTGCCACCACGCCCGGCTAATTTTTCTATTTTTGGTAGAGATGGGGGGGGCCTTGCTCTTGCTCAGGCTGGTCTATATGTATTTTTAATAATAAATGTGTCCTTTAAGCAAGCTGAAAAATCTATGGAGATGACTCTGTTGCCTTCTGTGTTTCAGCAGCGTCTGTTACCTGATTACCTACATTTACAGTAACGTCCCCTGGACAAACCATTCTTATGTTCATCCCTGTTCTTCCTGGCTGGCCCTCACATGGATGAGACAATCGTAGCCCACTAACTTTCTCTGTTCATACAGCCCACTGCTAAGCAAAACCTCCTAAGAGACAAGGTTATAGTACTTATTGTCCTTGGTCAGAAAACCCAGTCCATATCCTTGCACTGGGCAGCAGAGTATGTGGGGAAAAGCCTCACAGTAGTCAGGGGACCTGGCTATGACCCAGCAAGGGACCAGTAACCACTGTGTGACATTAGCTAAATTGTCTCAGAGGAACTGCCTCCTTATCTGCAAAATGAGGGAGATGAATGCAGTGAACCTTAAGATTCCTTTTAGCTCATAAGCTCTGAATTCTTTTCTGCCTCCCACAGGCTCCCTCTGGAGCAGACCTAACCACACCAGCTCTGTTATCTCAGACTTAATGGGATCAGCACCAAGAAGCAAAAGCACTAGATTTAGGATGAACTGGTCCTCCCCTTCAGAGTCTTATAAACTAATATACTGCTAACCCATTTATTTATCAATAAGTCAATTAATTATCAACTAACCAACTTACCAGTGATATTAAGTTAGTTTGATGCCGATCTCCCTGCTGCTTCTTCTCTACTCTTTTTCATATGGCATTTATGGGTTCTTACTTTTGCTCAGTCCTGACACCTCTTCTTCAAGCTTGACTACTCAGACTTAAACTCTTCCTCACCTAAGATCTTGTAGATGACAATGTCCATAATAGAGATACCAAGCCAAGGAATAGCCTAGAGCAGTAATGACTCGCAAGGACCAGGGAGCAGAGTCAGGTCACCAGAAAAAAGAGGCAAGGCATTAAGACAAGACCCCATTACCAAAGCTTGTGTGTGCTCTCACAAGAGGTGGCCAGATGATGCCTTTTATGTGTCTGGCCTAATCGATGATGTAAATGGTCACTGTTAGAAAACAAGTGAAGAGAAACACATTTGCTTTTAAAGTAACAAAGTTTTCTAACTATGACTGGGATGTCAGTCATAGGGTCATTCACATAATGAAAAGGAGCAAAGCAGATCAGAAACAGCAGCAAATGGTGAAGGCCAGAGTCACCTGAACAGCACCTGATCCATCTAAAGGGGCACCTGAAGCTCTGGTCACTGACTGTGCTAATGGGGATGGCACAGCCAGTGTGGCTAGGTCTCTGACTTTCCAGTGGAGGCTGAAATGCTGGAATTTAAATGAAACTTATCCAATTTAAGTATTAGAAACAATTGTTTAATTTAAAAAATATGTGAAATAAAAACACTGCATTGATCTATGGGCCAAATATAGCTGATAGAATGCCAGCTTGTGACCTCTAATACATAACATACAAACATTCAAATTTTCACAAAAACATTAAAATCAATAAATTCATGCAAGCAAGGGACATGTAGGCTACAGGAAGAAATAGAACTATAAAGACCATATGTACTACTCAGCCAAAAAAAAGAATGAAATAATGTATTTTATAGCAACTTGGATGGAACTGGAGGCCACTATTCTAAGTGAAGTAACCCAGGAACAAAAAACTAAATACTGCATGTTCTCACTTCGAAGTGGAAGCTAAGCAATGGGTATGCACGGTCATACAGAGTGACTTAATAGACATTGGAGACTCAGAAGGTGTGAGATAAAAAATTACCTATTGGGTACAATGTACATTATTCAGGTGAGGGGTATATTAAAAGCCTAGACTTCCCCACTGTGCAATTTATCCGTGTAGCAAAAAACCATTTGTACCCCCAAGTCTACTTAAATTTTAAAAACTTAAAAAAAACCAACATATAAAATGTGTAATCACATATATCACACAAAGTACAAATTAAGAAACAACATGGTACCACTATATACCTAATAAATGATCCCCAATTTCTTTTTAAATGGTAATGCTCAAAGCTGGCAGGTTATAATAAAACTTTTTACACATTGATAATAGCAATATAATTGATATAATCTTTTAGAAAATAATTTATAAATATTAAATATTGCTCAGAAGCCATGAAAAGATTGTACCCTTTGATCCACATTAGGAATTTATATTAAGCTAATTATCCAAGTCAAGGAAAAGGATCTTTGTATAGTTTTTTCGTGAATATTGTTCATAATGAAGGAGACTGGAAGAAACCTAAACATCTAGCAATAACAAAATCATTTTTTAAGAAGCTACTAAAAATATTGTATGTATGATAAAATGCATAAATACATGTAAGCTTGTGGGGAAGGAAAAATCAAAAATGCTAAATTTTAGGGTGATAGAACTGCAGGACTATTTCCATTGTTACAAATGTTGTACAATAAGAATATTCTGTAACTCTCATTAGCACACCATGTATTATGTTGTAATTAGAAACAAAAACTGTTATTTTAAAATATGGGTCATAGTATAATGTGTAAGAACTCCTTCACTTACTAGCTGAGTGACCTTCAGGTTTCTTCATCATAAAATGAAGCTACTAATAGTACCCTTGTCATAGTATTGCTACGAGAATATAATTTTTGAATTTTTGTAATGGGCTTAGAAAAGTTCCTGGCAAAATAATAAGTACTATGCAGTGTTTGTCAAATAAATATATAAAATAAATAAAATTAGACAGCAAACAATTGGGGAGGAGGAGGCATTTAGCTCTCCGGGGAACCAAGCTATGAAAGTTAGCTTATTGCTGATTTCTGATTCCTAACACCTTGGGGCAGATTTACTACAAAGTCCAGGATCTGCCACATGGAAAATCAAGGAAAGGAGGTCAATGAAACCTTTGAATAGAAGCCAGACTAAGGAACAAGAGCAGCTACATTAGTTCCTCAGGAGCTTGGCACACTCTGGCTGTTGACACAGGATAGGGGCCAGGTTTATAAGCTTAAAGGTAAGCAGGACTTCTTATAAGCCATCTCTACCAGCGAATGGCCACCTCTGGGGTTTATCCATTAACAGGGCTCTGCAGTGAAACCGTTTTAATTATTCTTGAGAAAAGGGTCCCTAAAAAAGAGTTTGGGAGAAGTGATAGTTATAGTTGTTGGCCCTGCAACAAGGATCACTGTGTTTTGCACAGAGATCCAAGCCATTAGGCCCAGGGCACTTGCCTAACAACAGAGCAAAACTGAGTTTGCACAACAGAGGAACAGAAACAGAACAAAATCAGAGGAGAAGATGATAAAATTTAACAAGAACCTAACCTATTGTTATTTCCTATCAATAACTGCAACTAGCTTGTAAGTCAATAGTTTGAGCAAAGGAACAAAAAAAGAACTAGGTTTTACTGAGCCTCTATCAAATACCAAGCACCACGCTAGACATTTCACTTAGGTTCCCTCTTTTGATCCTCCCAATAGCCACGGACTAGGCATTAACCCCACTGGCACATGTGGAAACTGAGTCTCCGAAAAGTAACTTAGCTTCCTTTAAGTGGTTCAATTGAATTTGAATTCAGGTTGGTCTCAGTCCAAAGCCCTTCCCATATGCCACTCCATCTCTTCAGAAGCAGAGAGAGAGAGAGAGAGAGAGAGAGCAAAAACAAACTTTAACAACTCAACATCATACTCCAGAAACTCTAACTGCATGTCTGCAGCCCTGTCCTCTAGTCTGGTTTTTCCTAATTTCTTGGGGAAAAAGCAAATAACATTATCTTTCAAGTCTCCCTTAATTCATCTGAAAAATATCTGAATTGTGTCCCCCCAAATTGATATGTTGGAGGCCTAACTCCCAATATGACTGTATCTGGAGACAGGGTCTTTAAGAGGTAATTAAGGCTAAATGAGATTATAAAGATGGGGTCCTAATCCGATAGGACAGTGGCCTTAAAACACTTTGAGAAGGCAGCCAGCTGCTTGCAAGCCAGGAAGTGGGTCCTCACCAGAACCTGACCATGCTGGTACCCTGATCTCAGACTTCTAGCTTCTAGAATTATGAGAAAATAAATATCTGTTGTTTAAGCTGCCCAGTCTATGGTATTTTGTTATGGCAGCCTGAGCAGGCTAAGACACACTCCCAACTAAGAACCACTGGATTATGTGGCATCCAAGTATCTCTTAGCTCTCAAATTATGTAATATTCTATGGTACTGTGGACACAGAAGAATCACAGTTCACACAGAAAGGATAAGGAAGCAGACGCAGGTGGTCCAATTTTTTTTTTTTTTTAAAACATTTTACAAGTTGGGTAAAAAGTAGAGAAAAAATTTTAAAAGGGAATTTTAAAGATAAAAATGAATCAGAATTCTTTCAATACAATTCCACTACTATTTTTTAGGATAATTTTTTTGGGGGCCAGATTCTCTTAACTTACTTCACTTTCCAAAAGACTTCTATCAGCCAGTGTTCCTGTGAAAACCAAAGGGAAGGCTACAAAGAAGGTGTTATACAGATCTCTCTTATTGGAAGCTGTCGTAAATGTCTTTGAAGAAAGGTAGGCTATTAAACAAACAAAACCCATTAACTTGTCCTTTGATTGTATCTGACTTATTTCCTGAACTCCCTTGTCATTTAGGATTAAAAAGTCATCTGGCCTTTGTTACCATAAATGTTCTTTCTGGGGGGGAAAAAAAGGAAAATGATGTTCTTACTGTATACTAACATTATTTATTCTTTACTAGTCTAATAAAACCTACCTCACGGCAATGATTCTTATCATTCCTACATTATATGCTTCATACCTGGTCAATGAAGAGATTACAAAACTCTTTCAATAAAGCTATAACCCGAGCGGGGGTATTATAAAACTTGGAATGACTCCAGATCAGATCAGATGGTATGAAATAATGGGGCGATTAATACACGAGTCCGCGGAAATTCTGTCTGCTGGAGACACTGAATGTGTCTCCTCAGAGGTCTCAGGTGCAGTTCCACGTCTTCGGCTTCCAGGAGAGCTGAAAAGAAAGGACCATCATTAATGTGATGCAGTCTCCTTTTTCTAAATTCACCTCACAAGTAGAAGAGAACTATATAAAACAACACAGCTACAACTTAAATGTTGTCATATTTCCTTTTATATTATTTATCATACAATCTACACATGAGCAGTTTGGAAGATTTTATATACTGTCTGTAACTCAACCATTCAGAAGAGCACAGGTCTAGTTACTCACATAGCAAAAATAAACTGACTGAAGACCAAGTGGGAAAATACCCTTGGAGTCTAAAGAAATGTACTCAACCCCATGGAAACTATGGGAATAAAACATCTCTGCAAAGTTGTTGTCACTTTATGGCTTGGATTACAAGCTTCACCACTAGAATGTTAATTCTTCCTAGGTACTTGGTACAAGCACAGTTGAATTGTTTATTTTTTTATTTTTTATTATACATATTTATTGGGTACAAAATGATGTTACGATATATGTATGCAATGTGGAATGATTAAGTCAATCTGATTAACATATCTATCACCTCAAAGACTTATTTTCTGTAGTGAGAACACTTGAAATTTACTTTTAGCAATTTTGAAATATGAGATATTATTATTAACTATAGTCACCATGCTATGCAATAGATCTCAAAAAACTTATTCCTCCTGCCTAAGTGACACTTTGAACCCTTTGACCAACATCTTTCCATTCCCCACTTCCCAGCCTCTGGTGACCACCATTCCACTCTCTGCTTCTATGAGTTCAATTGCTTTCGATTACACATAAGAAGTGAGATCATGTGGCACTTGGCTTTCTGTGCCTCACTTATCTTGCTTAACATAATGTCCTTCATTATTGCAAATAGCAAAAATTTCCTTCTTTTTAAAGGCTGAATAGTATTCCATCATGTATATACACCACATTTTCTTTATCCCTTCATCCATTGTTGTACACTTAGGTGGATTCCATATCCTGGCTATTGTGAATGGTGCTGCAATGAACATAGGAGTGCAGATATCTCTTCAACAACTGATTTCAAATCATTTGGATATATCCCAGAAGTGGGAATTCTGAATCATATGGTAATTCTATTTTTATTTTGTTGAGGAGCCTCCATACTGTCTTCCATAATGGCTATAATAATTTACATTTCCATCAAGAGTGTACAAGGGTTCCTTTTACTCCATATCCTTGCCAACATTTGTTATCTTTTGTCTTTTTGATAATAGCCATTCTCATTGTGGTGTTAATTTGCATTTCCCTGATAATGAATCATTTATTGTCTTATTCCAGTTTCCTATGAGAGTAACTCATGCAATAATTGGGAAAAATTCTATTATTAATAAGGATATAACTTAAAATCATTAAGTATGGTGATGAAATTATTTTGTAACTAAACAGAGGTAATGGTTGTACAACATTGTGATGTACTAAATGCCACTGAAACTATACATACTTTAATAGTTAATTTTATGTTATATGAATTTTATTTCAATAAAAAAGTATTAAGGTAAAAGAATACTTTTTAAAAATTCTGTAGATACGAAAAAAAATTAAATATTTAACTATAATTAATGACTGCTTAATCAAATCCAAATTTTCTCCTGTTTAAAATTGGTCCTTTTAATACCCTAAACAAACCTCCATCAGACTTCACTTCACTCCTGAGCCTTAAAAATACCCTTGATTAACTGTGAATAGGTTTTATTTATGAAAGCAGGGAACAAAGTAAATTTTTATTTTCATGTTATCCCAAAAGATTCACGTCAAAAAATAGACAAAAACAACCCCTGCTGAACTTTGTCACCAGGAGTCAGGAATGCACCCACTCACGCTACTCTATTGGAGATGTAACCAATTAATCTGTCCACCTGACAGTAAAGCCCTGAGAAGAAAGAGAGGATTCAGGAACTATTTTCTCCTCCAGATGCACTCATGTTTTGAAGTTAGTGTATTTTATCCACGTTAATTTCAAAATTAAATAATTGCATCTAATAGGTAAGTAAGCACCCTTAAAATGTGATCAGTCTGTCTGGTGATTTCATGAGCCTCAAGGATGTCTTTGGGAAGAGCCTTCTACCTCTAACTGACCATGGATTTGGACTACTTTTTCTAATGAAAAGTAGTGTTTTCTGAATCTCCAGGTTGCATGCTCATAAGGCTCTAAGGACCCCTGGGATTCATTTCTGTAGAAGCTGTTATCAACAGAAAACATTTATCTTCTACTAACACAGAAAAAAAAAGTGCCAACAACTTTTATTTATTGAGGATGCACCTACTATGTGCCCAGTACCTTGTGTAGTGTTTATGATATCCCTAACCCAGTGGTTCTGAACTAGGGGAGATCTTGCCCCCAGGGGACATTGGACAATGTCTGGAGATATTTTTGATGGTCACAACCAGGATGGAGCCAGTGGGTAGAGGACAGATGCTGCTGAACACCCTATAATGTGTAAGATGGTCCCTTACAACAAAGAATTATCTGGCATTAAAAGTAGAATTACCATTTGACCCAGCAATCTCACTACTGGGTATTTACCCAAAGGAAAAAAAGACATTCTATAATAAAAACATCTGCTCTCAAATGTTGACAGCAGCACAATTCACAATTGCAAAGATGTGGAAACAACCCAGGTGCCCATCAATACACGAGTGGATTAATAAAATGTGGTATATGTATACCATGGAGTATTACTCAGCAATAAAAAACAATGGTGAATTAACACATCTGGTATTATCCTGGTTGAAGCTAGAACCCATTCTTCGAAGCAAAGTGTCACAGGAATGGAAAAACAAGCACCACTGGTACTCACCATCAAATTGGCACTAACTGATCAACACTTACATCACACACGGCAATAATATTCATCAGGGGGCGGGCAGGCAGGAGGGGGGTGGAGGGGATGGGAAAACTCTCACTGAATGGATGCGGGGAGCACAGTTTGGGGGATGACCACGATTGTAGCTCTGACACGGGCAGTGCACGGGCAATATATATAGCCAAAGTGTTGTATCCCCATAATATTGTGAAATTAAAAAAAAAAAGAATTATCTGACCCAAAATGTTGATAGTGACAAGGCTGTGAAATACTAAACCCACGTAGCAATTCTGCAAGGAAGGCGTTCACATATCAGTTTGGCCAATGAAAAATCAGAGCCTTAGCAAATTTAAGATAATCAGCAAGCAGAGTTGGGACAGGAATTCAGATCTGACAGAGCCCCTAGCCCAACCACCCCCCCTTACCTATGCCCTCTTTTCACACAGACTTCATGGAGAAAACCCTAAAGATGTATCAAAACATTCTCAAAGTAAATTTTAAGTATTTCCTAACCTTCCAAATGTCACACAGGAAAAAATACAAAGAAATGTTTTTAATGTTAGAAATGAGTGAAAAAAGCTATTTGTATTATCTCTAATTTTATTATTTAAACCTTCAGTATCATGCATATCAACATTTGCTTAAGCATGCACAAAGAAACATGAACAGAAATCAAGAAACTGGGGAGGTTGTTATTTTGGGGTGGAACTGAAACTGGATAGTAAGAGGACAGGATGAGGAAGAGACTTTTAGCTGGATATCTTTTTATAATTTCTAGTTTTTATCAACATTCGTGCATTACCTATTTGAAATCCAAACAAACAAACCCTCCGCTCAGTATGTTTAATCTTCACCAAAACTTCAGTGATGACTTTGAGTGCTTGTAAGCTAAATAAGGGGTAGATATCAAGCATGTTCAGAGATTTGAACTGGGGAATAACTAGTCATAGCCCAATGTGTTGATTAGAAAATCTCTACCCGGGGTTTTCACTTACCCTCTGCTGAATAAGAAAGGCTCCACCCTCCACACACATATTCTAATTAAAACATCAATCTGGAGCCACTTGAGCAGGTACCTCCTATATACCAGACACACTAAAAGCAGTTCAGTATAGCTGGAGAACAAAGTACAAAGTGTGAGATGAATTTATTCTTAGAAGAGCCAAGAGCAATTGTTTCATGAACATGCTCGTGGTGGAAGGGTAGATGTCCATGTTGAGCAGGCAGAGGCCAGATCACAAGCACATTGTGACATGGACTCCAGATAGAAGGGAGAAACAAGAGTCTTACCATGTTCTACAGCCAGGAAAATGTCCTTCAAAGTAGGAAAATAGCTGCTTTGTTTAGCTTTCAAGATCTTAACCATTTTGAGGACAATTGGAGCCCGAAGCTAAATTAAAAGAAAAAAACCCTTTAATATAAACTAAATTACTAAATACATGCATTCTGTGACAAAATATTTAAATTATATTCCACTCACACACACAATATGCATGGTATTAACACTCAAAGGTATATCTGGTTTCAAGCCAAAAACAACTTCAAAAATACATTTTTTTTTCTTAGGCTTATATCTTATTTTGCATTTAGGGTTTTAAAATTTGGATCTTTAAAAAAGTCAATTTACATTTTATTTATATATGTAAAATATTAATTTTTCCATATAAAATTTCTCGACCTGTTTCGGAAAATCTCCAAGAGACACGTGAATGAGTACCTTGGATTTTAGAATATTAAAGTAATTTGTATGGCAAGCAGAGGAACCAAAAGTTAGCTCTTCCAAAGCTGTTTCTCTCCACTAAGCAAGACTCTATTCCTTCCTGAATCAATTAAATCGACTAGATTAATTAAATCTTACAATCTTCAATGTTTCCCTAGGGAACCACTCCTTTACAAGGGAAGTAAAGTGTTTCCAAAGATCTCAAATGCTGTCAAAATATTCTCATAAAGGCAAACTTACTTTTGATCCTCATTAATTTCAAAAGTGCACACCATATATACAGCACTTAGGAGTAAGAAAAGAGAGCAGACTATTAAGTCATACAAAGACAGTGTGTTAAACCTTTAAAATTATTGAAAAATCACTGCTCGGGAGACCTGATTCTAACATTGACTTTGTTAATTCAATTTACAAACAATTTCTAGAGCTATCTACTTACTTGATCATAAGTGCATGACAGATTCTCTTTCCTCATCGTCCAGAAATCTAGCTCAGTTTGTGGAGTCAAGTGAAAATCATTCAGCAAAGGACACATTGAATCTTTTTCTACAATTTCTTGGATTTGATGTGACCATTTAATAACCACAGATTCAATTGCGTGGAGTATTATCCTTTCATCTGACTGTAGCCTACAAACATTTAAATGATTAATAAAATAATTCAAAGATAAATCATTTTATCCAAATAAAGATAAGACTTGGATTTTAATAGTTATTTTATATACCCATAAGCTAATTTTCTAAATATAAATTCTTCAAAATCCATTGTTTTTATGGCCTTTGAGTTGTGACATTATGTTATTCTGTGTCTCTAACATTAAAAAGTATTGCTAATGAATTGTCATAATTTCAAAAACCATTTTACTAGAGGAATACTGTTGTTGACATCATGGCGACTGTTATAGTTTGCTTTTTGTGCAGTTGGCTTTTAAAAAGTCAAATAATAGACATAGTGTATTATTTGAAAGGAAATAATACACATGGTGTTTCTGTACTTATTTTTAAAATATGATGTAGTTATAATTTTCTATTTGCTAACAGTTTGCTAGAGGTGTTATATTAAATGAGTATGCTGGCTCTTCATTTTAATATCTTGTATACATGGTATTGTTACGTACTTGGTCTCTGAATAATTCTGATCCAGGTCAATCTTTCCTGCAATAGTGGGAATTGGTAGAAGAGTTCTTCTAGACATTTTGCCCCTAAAAATATGCATCTTACTTTTCATGACTTCTATGTGACATTCCATATCTTGTGAAGTAAAACAGGACCAGGATGTATGGTTGTTCTTATTAGAAAGAACTGGCACCAAAATCTAGAGAAAGAGAAACATTTTAAAAAGCAGTTAAATTAATTTACAGACAATGTGCTCCTTCAAAGATTTTCTTGTCATACAAAACTGGCAACAAAACCACTCGATTTCATAAATATCCTCCAATGATACCAAATCTACAAAGAGAGGAAAAAGTCAGTGACTCACTTAAACTTAATCAATTAGACACAAATTCTGACAAAGTGGAAATACTATACTGCCTGTGCACTCATTTATCCTTTATCAGACATTTGTGGAGGTTCCCAATAACTCACTGTATGAAACAAGCAAAGTCATGTCAAGTACGTAAACTGCTTTCTTAATGCAAACTGAGTACCTGGCAGGTATATTAATTAAAAAAATCTTTTTGACAATTCATAATCGCAAAGATGTGGAATCAACCTAAGTGCCCATCAATTCATGAGCGGAGAAAGAAAATGTGGTATGCATATACTGTGGAGTACTACTCAGCCATAAAAAGGAGTAAAATAATGTCTTTTGCAGCAACTTGGATGGAACTGGAGACTGTTATCCTAAGTAAAGTAACTCAGGAATGGAAAACTAAACACCACATATACTCTCTAATAATTAGGAGCTAATGGATGGGCACAAAGAGATGTAAAGGTCATTGGAAATCAGGCAGGGGGGTGGGGAAGGAGGAGAGGCCTAAAACCTACCTATCGGATACAATGGACACTATTCAGGTGATGGGCACACTAAAAGCCCTGACTTAATCATGACAAAATATATCCATGTAACAAAAATATTTGTACCCCCTTAATATTTTGAAATTTTAAAAAATCTTTTTGAATCATATGGAAGATAAAAATTAATGAGGAACATCAGTGAAACTCAGTGAAAACCCTTCAGAAGTATCTTTTGCATTCCCAGAGCCCAGCATGTTGTGCAACTGACAAGAGCCTGCTGGGTTAATGAAGCTGGTCTCTTCTTGCTCTCCCACTCCTCTCCAACATCTATTCATTTGAAACGTTTTCATTTTTCTGGTATAATCTGTCCAATTTATAAGCATTATACTATAAAATTTGAATTAGCCAAAATGCTCAGAAAATAGTTATTCCACCTTTTTAAAGTTCATTTCGACAATACAAACTTCTAGATAACTAAAAACAAACTGAAAATTTACTTGTGTTTTTGGATGGTGTTGAAATAAATCTTTCCAAATGGTATTATTAATACATCTTCCAAAAAAAAGAAATACATCTTCCACTTAGCACCCGTTATATGTCAAGCTAGAAATACGGAGGATAATAAGAAATAGCCCTGTCCTCAATGAGCTTAGTGGATGAGGTCCCAAAAACTATGACCCTCAATGTAAGAATTGCCACAATTAGAGGTATGTTCAGGATGAATATGAAAACATGAGAGAAATACCTGCCTCTGGGAGGGCATGGCATTGCCAGAAAAGTTGTTACTTAGTTTGAAACTTTAAGATGAAAGAACGGGGCAAGACAGGTGCTATGGTCTAAACATTTGTATCCTCTCAAAATTCAGATGTTGAAATCCTAACCCCCAAGGTGATGGTCTTAGGGTATAAGGTATTTGGGAAGTGATTAGGTCACGTGGGCAGAGCCCTCATGAATGGGATTAGTGTCCTTATAAAATAGGCCCAAGGGAGCTTGTTCACCCCTTACACCGAGTGAGCACACAGCTAGAAGACACTATCTGTAAACCAGGAAGCAGTCCTCATGGACACCTGAATCTACTAGCGCCTTGATCTTGGACTTTCAGCTTTCAGAACCGTGGGAAATAAATTCCTACTGTTTATAAGATACCCAGTCTATGTTTTTTGGTTATAGAAGCCCAAACAAAGCAAGACAGCAAGCATTCCAGAAAATGGAATACTGATAAACAAAATCACTGGGGTGGGGGTGGGGCCTCAGGCAGTACAGTGCTTACAGGAAACTGCCAGCTTGGCCTGTGTGGAACTACAGCCAGCACTCCTAAGAGGAATCGCAACCATCAGGCTACAAGGAAGGCTGGGTGGTTCATGAGGCGCTTTGGGAACCAGGCTGAAGAGTTCAGGCTTGTCAGGCTGAGCAGGCACTGACCTACCGGGAAAGCTTTCTAGATTAAAATCTCTAATATCTACAGCTTTTTCTAAAAGTCAGGCACAAAGAAAATTCCATTTATTCAACATTTCTAATTTGCTGGATACTGTTTCAGACTTTCACTCTATTTACTATTCCATGATGAGGCCAACTTTTGAAAAAACTTAATGTTTGTGTCACAAGCTGCGGGTAAAACTGCTATGAAATTCTGAGCCACATGCTTTGGAAAGCTAGTCAAGCAAACAGCTGAAGTATTTCTATACTTATAATTTTAAACAAATAGATCTGGGACATGCTTGCTAATCACAATAAATTTTATCAAACTATATACAAATTCAATTAATTTGAGGTTTTGTCTTTAGTTGGGAATTTTGTCTAGTTTTCATGACTTGTAAGAAAAATCCCAAACTTTTTCTGTGAACCAAAATAATTTGGCCATGTTTGCTATGTTGATACAAAACTATAGATAAAAGAGCTATCATGCCTTTGCTGTGGCACTCATACCTTCTTTCTTTAAACTGGGGAGTTTCTCTTGACAATGGTTCTTAAATCACTAGATACAATTACCTAGAAAATACTTTCAAAATACAGAAGCCTGAGCCCCTCCAGACTTTTGAAATTGAAATGTCCAAGGATGGGGCCCAGACACTGAGAAGAACAAAATGACACTTCCATTTTGGCTTGGTAAGCATTCACAATTATTGTTTCTTTTGAAATTTGGGCCAATATAATATGTAAATAAAGAAATAACTGCATGCCATTTTAAATACTTTCGGTAAGTATAATTATATAATACAATAAATTCACAAGTAATAACATATGGAAACACACGATAATGTTGAGGGGCAAGCAAAGCTTTTCAGAATGTTATGCAGACCCTGGCACGGAGATAAACTCAGAGAAAGCTTAGAGAAATTTGAAAAAGTTTTGTACCTTCTGTTGCCAGACACAGACGGTAGAGCAAGAATTCCAATAAGAGTGTAGCCTTGCCCCTCTGAGTCCCAGTTGATGTTAGTCTAGATTTGAATAATGACCAAAAGTCATAAGATTCAGTTCAATAAAAATTTTCTGTGCACCTGCTACATACCAAAAACCGTTCCAGGTACTGAAAATAGAAAACTCTCTTCCTAGCATCTCCCTGAAATCACCTAAAGCCAAGCAAATTCAACAGGAGGGGAGGGAAACCTAGGTAGGGTACTGAAGTTGGGGGTGAGAGACTTTGGCTAGCCCAAAGGCAGCAAGAAAATACCTCCTTTCAAGAAGACAGCAAAAGAGATTCAGAAAGTAGAAGAGGTGTGATAAAGGGAGACTGGTATAAGTCACTAGTAATAAGTATGTTAGCAATTTTCCTACCTTAAATATTGGGCTTAGCAGGGCTGCACTGTTTACAGAGATCTGATTTAGCAATGGGAATTGAGGAACTTATTTGTAGACAGATATCTAACCCAGTGGTTCCCAAAGATTACTGCACATTAGAATCACCTGGGAATCTTTAACAACCACTGCCGCCTGACCCCCATCCCCACCTCACCCCCATCCCCTGATGGTCTGGATTAATTGGTATGAGGTGTGACCTGGGCATTGGAATGTTAGAAAGTTTCCTCGGGTGATTCTAATGGTCAGCAAAGTTTGAGAACAGCTGCTCTAGTTCTACGGAACCTGGTCATTTGGTATATGTCAAAGTTGGTCCATGAACAAATAGCAGCAGATTAGAAATGCAGAATCTTGGGCTTCACCCTAGACTGACTGAATAAACCATTCTGCCTTAGCAAAATCCCCAGGTGGTTCTTATGCACATTAAACTGTTAGTAACACTTGCTTAGAGAGCATTTCTCTGATTTTTTTTTTCTAATTCCAGCCACATGAAGCTCATCCCTGATTTAAGGGGCAAAAAAGAAATTTTAAGGCAACCATTTCTAAAACTTTGTGTCCATCACCTTTTCCCGATATCTGTCATGAGTGAAACTTAGTTTTTAACTGTTAAGTTCTAACAGGAATCTGAAAAACTGATGATCCCCATTTCCAAAGTGTAAGTTTGTCTCTACTCTGAACATGAAATTTAAAACTTACTGCTAAGTATAAAAGCCTATTTAATTCAAGTTGCTTTTCATTATAGCCATTATTTTGGAAGGGATGAAGGGAAAAAAGGGAGGTATGACCCCAAATTACCACCTGTTGAATATTAGCACCAGTAACAGTTTATTTCAGGAATGGCCTAAATGCTATCACTTTCCATCCACTTGGCTAAAGGGACTACTGGCTTCTACATGTCCCTCTTTTTTGTATTGCCAGAATTGTCCCAAACAATTCCCAATGTCATGGAGATAAATGAAAGATTCAAATATTAAATATAGAGCCGTACCTCATCTAGAAAAACAGATACATGTCCAAGAGATGATGCAGATAACTCCCCAAATAAAACCATCTGAGAGAAATTGTTTACTCCAATGCTTTCAGTAATCTTCTTGGCAATATAAACAAGTTTATGTTTTGCATCTCTTGGAATCTGAAATAAGAGCAAGATAATTAGTTCAAGTTCACCATGTAGTTTCTTTGTTAACAAGCAGGATTTCCTGTATCCAACTTGTAGCTAGATTGATAGCAGAAGAAACAAAACTTGGCATCTTACCTCCCTGTACAAACAAGGTCCTTCTACTGCTCTTCCCTATTATCCAGAGTGTATACAGTTTTCTTTGTTCTTTTATAATGCTAATTTCACACCATTACTGATGTGGAAATATCACCTTTTTAAAGGCATGTCAGTTACACCAGATCATTATACACCACAAACTCTCCTAATTAAAAAATAAAGAGCGCATAGGATGCTTCAATCATTTTTTTTAGAGACAAGGTCTTGCTCTGCCACCCAGGCCAGAGTGCAGTGGCACAATCATAGCTCACTGCCGTGTTGAACTCCAGGGCTCAAGCAAAAAAAACAATTCTCCTGCCTCAGCCTCCTGAATAGCCAGGACTACAGGCGGGCACCACCACACCTGGCTACTTTTTTTTTTTTTTGGTAAAGATGAGGTCTCGCTATGGTGCCCAAGCTTGACTCAAACTCCTGGCCTCAGGCACAATCCTCCCACCTGGGCATTTCAAAGTGCTGGCATTACAGACGTGAGCCACTGAGCCCAGACAAATGTTCCAATCTAAAATGGTTACTCTTTCTTATAATCTTCTCTTGTTTGGAAATAAACCAAACTGAGATAAAGACAAGGCACAGAGGTTAATTTGTATTTCTATCAAAGAACAGAAGTGTTTAACCAAAACATTCTAACATTTCCACAGCTCCTGAGTCACTCCTTTAGACACTATAATGACCATTTAACTTAGGTGCTATTATAAGTAAGTGTTCTATTGCCTTGTCTATTGACAAAGTTTTCAAAAGATAAGTTACAATTAGGAGAGCACTAAAAGCAAAAATTTCAAAATTCACAATACCCTAAGGTAACCTTCCTGTTATTCTCTTTTTTCTCTGGGATCCTATTTCCCAGCGATTACAATGACCACATCTAGAGATGCTATCACTTTACAACGGCAAACGGAGGCACTGGACCATCTAACGATAGCGTATCTTGCTCCAAACTCTGCACACTTGAAAAATACCAAGTACAAATGCTGTACTTGCAGGTGACGCGTTAATCTTCCAGTGGGCCAGCAATCTAAAATGGGGGGGGGGAGAAAAGAAAAGGAAAGAGAGGGAGAAAAGAAAAGGAAAGAGAGGGAGAAGGGAAAGAAAGACCTGCTCCCCCCAAATGGGTGATAAACATCATGCGTGCACAGGTTGCCTGGGCACTCCTTTTGAAGCGCTCAGTATTTTTCCCTGGGACGAAGTGTGGTCACAGGTTGTCAGACTGAATACGAGACAAGCTATATGGGCTCTGTCAAACACCACATTTTTTAAAGGCTGTGACCCCAGAGTGACCCAAGAGCGACTGAAATGGAAGTTGCTGGGCACAGAAAACTCGCCTTGCTCCTAACACCCAGGCAGCGGAAGGAATGGTTGGTTTTCCGGCGTTACCGGGGTGGATCAGCCTCAACTGGGGATTCTTGGTCGGAGACAAAGGGCTGACCTGGAAAACTAACCCACAGCCGCCAGCTGCTGCCGAGCGGGTGCACCTGGGGCGAGGGGCGGCCGACTCCAGTTGGGGACTTCAAAGCAAGTTGTTGAAAGTGCCCCAGTGAGTGCCCCGCGGGAACCCAAGGAGGCGCGACCGGACTGTCCCAGCCCGAGCGGGCGGCGCGGCAGGTCCCTCCGCCTGCCGCCTCTTACCTCCCGGGTGGCCGCGAGCTGCCCCGCGGCGACGACGCTGAACACAAGGCAGGCGGGGCTGGTGCTTTCCAGAAACTCCCCCAGAACCTGCCGGTTGTCCTCGCTCTCCAAATACTGGCTCCATTTCCCCTCTGGGACCCCCAGCATCTGCTCCAGGCGGCCGCCGAGGAAGCGCACCCGCGCGTCTTGGCCGAACCTCCGCGCTCTCCTGGCCGCTGCCTCCTCTTCTTCCTCCTCCTCCTCCTCCTCCTCCTCGAGCTGCATAGTGCCCACCGCCTCCAGGCCGGCCCCCGGGGTTAGGCGAAGAGTGGGGGCTTGCGGGAAGCCTCGCGCCTCCCGGGCTGCCATCGGGCACGTCCGAGGGGACGCGGGGCCGGCCGGCTCCTCGCGCGTCCTCTGCGCCAGCCCGGAGTGGGCGAGGACACTCCTCCGCCACCCCCGGAGGCGCCCACGCTCCTCCGCGATCGCCGCGAGCGCTGACCCCGGCCCCCACCTGCTGCTGCTCTGCGGCCGAGCGATTGCGCGCCGTGAAAGCCCGGCGGGCCGAGGCGACGGCCTGGGACAAGCAGCGCGTCCCGTTTCCCGGGGGACGGTGTCCCCGCCCCGGCCCGCTGGGGGCGGAGTGAGCGCACGGCGCCGCCCGCCCGGTGGAGGCCAGGGCCGAGGCCCCTGGGCGCGGGGTCCCGAACCCGGCCAGGGAGAGGTGGGCCCTGGGCCGGACCGAGCCCCCGTGGTGGGCTAGCTCCACTGCCCTCCGGCTCCTTCCCCCGCTGGACCTCTTCGTGGGGCTTCTAGGGAGGGACAACAACAGCCCGGTACTGGCTAACTCCTCTGGACTAAGCAGTGCTGTCTCCTGCCGAACTCACTGCTAAACCCTTTCTTTACCTTGATTATACTCCCTAGAAAGCCAGGCCTCCGACAGGTCAGTCTTTATTTTATGGGCAAGGGACTAAGTCACAAAGTGGTTACGTAACAAAAAAATGGTGGAACCGGGATTCAGGGTCGAAGTTGAGGGCCTTTATGCACCTTGCCGGAGGTTGTCCACATATTACCAGAGGAGAGCCATCCCAGCAATTCAACTTTCCCGGTTGTGGAAATCCAAGCTCTAGGTGTTCGGAGTGTTGATGCCCATCCTCAAGTGACAGTTACTGGAATGTTATTAAATATATGCCCAATAAGAGAATGCACAGCGCTCTTGGTCCAAAGTGTTCCAAAAACCTGTAAAATTATCACTCAATTCAAGAGTATAAAAGTCAAGGGAGAAAAGTTTCCGACTGAAAAGTCTTCATGATACTGGAATGGGATTTCACTGTGGTCTATTAGTGACATTTGTTGAGACTGTTATGGAAATTTTGGTTGCTGAAGCAGCCAGAACTTTCAGGGAGAGTTCACGAACTAAACTTTTTTTAGTCCTTCTTCTTTGTTAATTGTTCATTTCTAACCAAAGACTTCAACCCCCACCCCTTCTGTAGGGGCTACTTAGGGAGTGTTGCCCTCAGTAATCCATATAATACCTGATTGTTGATAAATGGATGTTTCCAGCAAGATTTGGGGCTTCAACAATTTTTCTTTTCAGGATATTAATTGTCTCTGAAAACCATCTGGAAGCTTTCTAGTTATATGATCAGAATCTTGAATTAGCACAGACTCTTGGAAAGCCTTTATAATTTCAAGGCTGTCAAATCTGCTTTGTATGGTTCATGATAATCTTTGGGGCACACAGTTGTTAGCGTAGAAGCTTAGCAATCAGGAGGTCCTACTCTCTCCTCTCACCCTTATATTCTAGCTTTGAATCCCCACACTGCAGAAAAACAGGAATTCTGTAAATAATGGTTACATTAAGTTGAAAGTGAATAACCACTTTCAAATCCAGGAAAAAAAATTTAAAACAGTGCTAATATTAAAGTACAATTTTCAAAAAGTTAAATACATAACTAAAATATAGAATGAAGACATGTCAAAGATTTATGCAACTCATTAATGACGAAACCAACAAAATGGTGATCTTAGTTGCAAGGTCAGTTAGAGAAAAAGATTTATAGGCATTGGAGAAAGACTGAAAGACTGTGGGAATCAGATTGCTAGGCTAAAAAAATATTCATTAATGTCATACAGGGCAATATGATCCTTTGTGTTACTTTAAGAATAACTTACTATTCAGAAATAACTTACATCTATAATGAACAAAAATCTATAAAAATATAACTTCACAGAGTTTGAGTCTTTAATCATAGGTAATGAGTCCAAAAAAGATACTTTTTTTCTAAATAATTAAGTAATCCTTTGGTGGGCCAGTTAAGTAATGTTCCAATATGACAATGAAAGAACTTGCTATCTTTTCTTATTCTCAAGTTCTGAATATTTTTTCTCAATAATAATAGCTAACATTTATCAAGTACCAACCATGGGCCATGTACTGGTCTATGTTCCTTTATTTGATCAACAAATATTTACTGAATGCCTACTAAGTGCCAAACACTATGCTAGGTGTCGGGAATACAACAGAAAACAAAACAAACAAAGTTTCTGCCCTTATATTGCTGATACAAGCTAGACTTATACTGGCTAGACTGGAGCTATACCAACTGGGTTTCCATTCCATTTCTATTTTCTAGTCGTCTGAGTTTCCTCATCTGAAATAGGAAAAATAAGATGGTAGATTAGATTATTGTTCAGCAAATACCCCCCTCCCACCTTCATGAGAAGAGTATTCTTATACTTTTCCATCCTATTGAAGTATGGTTGGCCATGTGACTTGCTTTGATCAATGGGATATTGGCAGACATAAAACAAACAGAGGCTTGAAATGTCTTTGCATGGTGAGCCTTGCCCTCTTGTGCCTCTGCCATTGTCATGAGAAGAACATCCTCAGCTAGCTTGCTAGTGCAAGGAACCAACTTGGACCCAATTTGTAGTAGCTCAGAGGTAAGTCCAGTTAAGCCTAGTCTTGCTCAATTTCCCCTCAGTCAGCCCACAGATGCATGGACAAAAATAAACGATTATCACTTTAAGCTACATAGTTATGGTGAGGTCTGTTATGCAGTGATAGTGTGACAATAGTAGATGATATACCACATCATAGGATTGTTGTGAGAAGTAATTCAGTTTAAATAAGTAAAAAGCACAAATGCTTAGGCCAGTGCCTGGCATGTTATAAAGCAGCGGTCCCCAACATTTTTGGCAGGAGGGTCCAGTTTCATGGAAGACAATTTTTCCACAGACCCAGGGTGGGTGGGGGGGGAAGATTTTGGGATGATTTTGACTGTATTACATTTATTGTGCAGTCAAACCTCTTTGCTAATGACAGTCTGTTTTTGGAGCCGTGTCAGCTCCACCTCAGATCATCAGGGATTAGATTCTCATAAGGAGTGTGCAACCTACATCCCTCATGTGCGCACTGTACAGTAGGGTTCGAGCTCCTATAAGAATCTAATGCGGCCGCTGATCTGACAGGAGGCGGGGCTTATGCCGTGATGCGAGCAATGGGGAGCGGCTGTAAATACAGATGAAGCTTCACTCACTCACCCCCCACCCCCAGTCCGCAGCCCAGGGTTGGGGACTGCAGTTATAAAGTATTTATTATTAGTTGGGGAGGAGGAAACATGAGAAACTAAAATTATGTCAGATGATGGTAAGTTTTAAGCAGAAAAGGAAAGAGGGGTAAAGGGTGGGTGTGGGGAGGGTGTCAATTAGCATCAGTATTCAAGGAAGGACTCACATTTGAGCAAAATTCTAAGTGAGAGAGTGAGTCATGGATTCTGGAAAAAGAATGTTCCGGGCAGAGGGAAGAGTAAGTAGACCCACAAGAGAGGGTACTTGGTTTTTGGAGAAACAGCAAGAAGGCTAGTAAGAGGGAGAATAGTAGGAGATGAGTACAAAGGGGAAACATGGGACAAAACCACATAGGGCTGCAGTAACGGCTGGGATTTTCTTAAAACAAGATGATGTAGCAGAAACTGCTAACTGTCCCCACTGTCCACTCACCCTTTCTTCCTTTTGGTAATAGAACACTCACCCCCATTCCAAGTTTTAATGGGACTCATGGTCACCGAAAGTGGAAATTTCATTTCCTAGTTTCCCTTGTAACTAATGTAAAGTGAAAGTAAATGGGGATACAATGTGTGTGTCATGTTCTTAGGAAGAATTTGCCCTGTCTCCATTTCTTCTTGTTTTTCCTACTTGCTGGCTAGTATATGAACATGGACTGCTGAGCCATATTCAATCATGCAAATGACTCTTAAACATATGAGAAGATGCTCAACCTCCTTCACAAAAGAAAAATACAAATTCAAACTAGAGTACAATACTATCTTTTTACTTACTAGTTTTAAGACTGACATCACATTTTTGGTATGGCTGGGGAAACAGGCACTCGTCCATCATTGCTGGGAACTCAAAATGATATAACCCCATAGAATTTGTCGATTTCTAGAAAAATTCCTATTCTTTTGCCCTTTGACCCAGCAATCTTTCTTCTAGGAATCTATACACAAGGCCAGTCATTATAGCACCCATTATAAGAGCAAAAGAATGGAAACAAGCCTAATGTCCAGCAACAGGAGACTAGTTTGATAAACTATATAACATCCAAACAATGGAGTAATGTGCAGCTATTAAAAAAGAATGAGGAATATCTCTATATTCCTTAGTGAAATGATTTCCAAGATATATTTTTCACATGGGAGGGAGTGAAGAAAAACAGAGCTTAAAAACTATACTTCTAAGAATGTACACCATTTACTATACCCAAACTAGGAACCATGTAAATACTTTTACATAATTAAATAATTAAAATAAAATCTCTAAAAATCAAAAACAAAATGAAACAAATGAACTTACCTGCATATTGAGTTTGTAGCATAGCCATACAGAGAGGAATGATTTCAAGTGACATTATGACTTTAAAGCAGTAGTTAGACGGTATATCCCTAAGGAGATATAGCCTAAGGACAAAAAGAACTGTACAGAATAAAATAAAAATAACATAAACATATTATTTAATATGGCTTTCAGTAATTATGTTGTTAGTGATAGTGTTGGTAGTATTATTAGAAGACTATCTGTGTATTGTGAGAATAAAATGGTCGTAGGTTGAATTCTCTGTTAAATATACTCTGAGACTCTTGTGGCATTTGCATGCAGGTCATTTGTTAGGGAATGCTTTCAGAAAGAAAATACCAATAATGGACTAAAGGAAGTATGTGGGGCAGAGGTAGAAATTGAATTGTCAGGCAAGAAAGAACTTGGTTGATCCCATGGGGAAGCTCTTAAACTGATGGCCCTTTAGAAATATCTCAAACTGAGTCAAAGGAACCACACTTTTGTAGCTCCATGTAACCCAATCTTTGGATGTGAATTTCACCTGGGGAGGAGGTATAACATTGGCCACGGCAGTACCTTTTGGCTGAGGGCAATTTCTGGTGAAGGACTCAGCTCTGAGCCATCAGCAGGCAACATTTCCAGCACATGGGAGTATTTTGTTACTGAAGGGGAAGATCTGGGCAGTATCTACAAAAGCAAATGAATAATTATGCTGGTGTCATTGGGAGCCAGGAGTTTTGGTGTAGTAGAAAGGATAAACAGACATAAGATATGAGGTTAAGTAAAAACTCTTTAGACCTGCTTTTGAAATTAAATTTTCAGTATCAACTTGTGATCTATTCTATCTTTAAAAAATACTCAATACTTAGGTCTGCTCATTGAAAAGGGTTTGAAATAAAAAACAAGTCAGTTGCAATGAGCATTCCTAGCACTTACAGGTTGGTCTCTAAATACCATTTCTCACTCTCATAAACAAGGCAACTTTGAGAAATGGCCAATTCCAGCTCTACAGCAGAAAAAGTATAAGTTGGTCCTGAAATATTTTGTAATAACAGAAAGCAGAGAAGCTATCAAATACTAGTGAGGGCGTGTCAAAAGATGTCAGGAGCCAATCTGAAGCAGCTTCCAGTACTTTAAATTTGGGCTTCAATAAGAATAAAAATTGCAATAGGTTGAAACACTTCACGCATGTGTCAGTCTAGGAATGTGTCATGGAAACTTATGATTCCACCTTCTGCTTATGATACAGAAACTTGAGAATACCTTAACTCCCACCCTTACAACAACAACAATAGTAACAAAAAATACTGAGCAATCTGCAAAATCAAAACTTGACTTCAACCCATCAGAGAGCTGAGATTGAAGGGCAGCCAATGACTCTGAGGCTTCTGAAGAGATAGAACACGAGCACTTGATTAGCTAGGGCAGGTATCACTAGATACCGGTTAAAAAAAAATTCAGCTAAAAGTTTTAACAAATTGCTATCAGAAGTGTGGGCTATCTAGAGAGGATGAGGGTTTGGGGCACACAGATACAAAGGGAATTTGCACCCACTCACAGGCTCTTCTCCATAGACATCACAAGGTTCTCACAAAAAATTTGGCTAAAAGGGGTTTAGGAGGCTGAGAGAACCTCCCTTTTGGTTCAGGCTTGGAGATGCCTCCCCCTGTGGTAGTTCTTAAAAATGTCTGCAAATTTATTCATACTCCTTCCCTTCACACGATGGAGCCTAATTCCCTTTCCCATGAGTGTAAGACCAGGTTTAGTAATTCTTCTAATAAATAGAATATGGCAGAAGTAACAAGTGACTAGGTCATAAAGGGTACTACAGTTTCCTTTTTTCCTTTCTCTTGAGTCACTCACTCTGGGGGAAGTTATCTGCCATATTGTGAGAACACTCAAATAACCTATGGAAAGGCCCTCCTTCCAACAGCCATGTGAGTGATCCATCTTGGAAGCAAATCCTACAGCCCCAATCAAATCTTCAGATGACTTCAGCCCCTGCTGAGACAATAGTCAGATACCCTGCAGGCAGTGAGGGCAGGGGTCAGAGGGAGAAGGCCAACAGGATAAGAAAGTCACAAGAATGCAAATATGCTTACCCAAGATGAATGTAACCAATAGGGACTCTTTAGCCATTTTACTTTAGCCATAACATCTTTATCTAGGGTAAAAGGGGGAATTCCTTTAGTTGAGGCATGCACACAGTTGAGGTGACAGTGTCCCTAAATGAACTCCCCTCATTAACATAGTAAAAGTCACACCCACCAGCACCATGACAGTTTACAAATGCCATGACAGCTCCCAGAAGTTACACTATAAGGTCAAGAAAGAGAAGGGTTCCCAGTTCTAGGAATATTACTCCCCCAGCTTAGCATATATATTATTAGGAATTAGCATAAAAGGACAGACCTTAACCCTGGCGTAGCACTGTTCCTTCTTGGATCAGTCTGCTCTTTTGCCTTTTCTTAAAGAGTATACTTTGCTTTCAATGAACTTATCTGTTTCTGCTCATACTCTGTGTCTAAATCCTTCCTTTCACTTGTGACCCTGTGTTTGAGTTCCTTCTCTCTCGGAGGTCAAGAACCCTTTCTGGCTGGACAGGCGGTGGTCCATGCCAGTATCACTGCCGACATCCTAACTGTAACCACACAAGTGACCCTGAGCCAGCACCATCCAACTGAGCTGCTCCAAAATTACTGACCCAGAGAAGTGGTGAGGTAATAAACACTTACTGTTTTACACCATTGGGTTTTAGAGTAATTTATTATGTATCAACAGATGACTAATGCAGATTTTGGTACCTGAAAGCAGCCATAATAAATACTTCAAATAGGGACTGGGAGGAAGCTGCAAAGACTTTTAGGAAAGTGTTGATAAAATCTTGACATGAATATTATCTTACTCCAGTTAGAATGGCTAATGTTAAAAAGACAAATAACAGATGCTGGTGAGTATACAGAGAAAAGGAACTCCTACACACTGTCACTGGGAATGTAAATTGGTACAGCCACTATGGAAAATAGTATGGAGATTTCTCAAAAAACTGAAAATATTAATAGAACTACCATATGATCCAGCAATCTCACTACTGGGTATTTAGCCAAAGGAAAAAAAATCAGTATATTAAGGAGATACCTGCACTCTCATGGTTATTGAGGCACTATTCACAATAGCCAAGACATAGAATCAACCTAAATGCCCATCAACAGACGAGTGGATAAAGAGAATGTAGTACATATACACAATGGAATACTATTCAGTCATAAAAATGAATGAAATACTGTCATTTGTAGCAATATGGATGGAACTAGACATCATTATGCTAAGTGATTTCATTATGCTAAGTCAGGAGCAGAAAGACAAATATTGCATGTTTTCACTCATATGTGGGGGCTAAAAAAGTTGATCTTATAAAGATAGGGAGTAGAATGATACATACTAGAGGCTGGGAAGGGTGGGTTGGTGGGAGGGTGATGAAGAGAGGTAGGTTAATTGGTACAAACATACAGTTAGATAAAAGGTATAAGTTCTGGCATAAGTCAGAGTAGTGTGACTATAGGTAACAAGTGTATTGTATATTTCAAAGTAGCTAGAAGAGAGGACTTGAATTGTTCCCAACATGTAGAAATGATAAATACTCAAAGTGATGGATACCACAAATATGCTGACTTGATCATTACACATTCTATGCATGTAGCAAAATATCACACGTACCCCATAAATATGTAAAGTATTACGTATCAATAAAAAAATAATGAAACAAATCTTGACAAGATTTGCACAAATTGTTGTAGAAGACTTTGAGGAGGCTGTGGGTGAGGACTTAAAGGAAAGTGAGGAAAATCTTATCGGAAAATGAAGGAGGGGAAGGGAAATCCTGGTTATGTAGCAGCAAAGTCTTTAGCAGCCCTGTTACTTGCAGTAATGTAGAAAGTAGAGAAGATACCTAATGAATGGGTGATTTAGCTAAGAGAATTTCCAGGGAGAATGTTTAAGGTGCTCCTTGGTTTCTTTTTCCCACTTACAGTAAAATGTAGAAGGAGAGAGACAGGCTAAATGAAGGACTATAAAATAAAAAGAAGCCAGGACTTGCTGGTTTTGAAAATTCCCAGCCTCTCCAGATAGCAAACAATGCTAACATTAAGAAACACCTTCTGAGCAAAGAACAAATCCAGGGTACACCAGAAATGTCTAAAGATGATCTGAGAGTATGTCTATAAAATCCTTTGTTAAGACCCTACGAAGATCAAAGGTGGTGCCTCAGTCAAACCAAAGGCGCTCTAAAAACATTAACGGTGTTGCTTGTAGATCCTCTCAATCAAACAATATCCTTCTAGGAAGTTTTTCTAAAAGGTCCCTCACCATAAGCCTAAGGTAGAGAAGAGTTTTTTAGGTGTGATTTTTATTTAATGAATGAATCCCAATAAAATATACAGGATTCTCCTATGGAACAAAAGCCTTAAACTGCTGGTGGAAAGACAACAAATATCATTGCCCTTATGTCCCTGGTGAAAATCAATTGCAACTGGGGGACAAGGACAGAAAAAGAATCTGCTACCCTCAGGGGAGGGAAGGAATACATGCTGGGCCCAGAGTTACAGCTGGGGGAGTAGCAGACTTACTGTAATGCTTCCATGCCGAAAACCAAGGAACTGAGGCTTAATTAGAACTGCAGAGACGGCCTCTCAGCACCACCAGGCTAACAAGCATCAGATAGCAAGTGACAATGGTCTGCCTGGTCTGCCTCTGGAAGACGGGCAAGAGCAGAGGCACTGTCTTTGAGACCCAGCACAGCTGAAAACCTAAAGCTAAGAATCGAGCAGACATTGAAAAATACTCTCTGGCAAAGAAGCTCCACCCTAAACACAGCTAATCTTAGAGGAATTTGCAGCTTGTGGTGCCCTGAGGGAACCATAGCAATAATAAATTCCAAACTCAGGTCAAGTCCTGACTAGATTGATTCAACTACCCTGCTTCCCCCACTCAAGATGTAGCAGAAGCAAAGACATTCCCACTCCCAGGTGTAAACACTATTTACCTCAGTCTCCACTGCCCTAAACAAGATGTTTGGCTTTCAAAATATTATGAAGCATAACAAAAAAAAAAAAAAAAAAAAAAAAATCACTGCCAAGAGGCAAAACAACCAACAGAAACAGACTCAGATATAGTATAGATATTGGAATTCTTGGATGGGGAATTTAAATAACTATGAGTAATTGTTAAAGTCTCTAGTAGAAAAGATGGACAATGTATTATCCAAGATCAGATGGATAATTTTATCAGGGATAGAAATTATAAGGAAAAAGCTTAGGCAATTCTAAAACAAAACAAAACAAAACACACACACACACAGTAACAGAGATGAAAAATGCTTATGACAGGGTCATCAGAAAGCTCAACACATCTGAGCAAAGAATCATTGAACTTGAAGCAAGGCCAATAGAAATCACCAAATCCAAACATGCAGAGAAAAAAAAAGTATAAAAAGAACAGAACATCCAAAAGCTGTGGGACAATATCAGACAGTCTCAGATTCAGACTTGGAATCCCAGAAAGAGAAGACAAAGAGAATGGGGCAGAAGAAACATTTTTAAAATAATGGCTGAGGCTTTTCTTCTGAAATGAATGATTAATACCAAACCACAGGTATAAGAAATTCAGAGGGCACCAAACAGAATAGATACCAAACAAAGCAAAACAAAACAAACAAAAACCCATATACACACCTAGGCATAGTCAATTCAAACTGCCCAACACAAAAGACAAAGAGAAAATCTCGCAGGCAACCAGAAAAAAAGGACAAGCGGTATAAAGGAAAGAATTACAACAGACTTCTTTTAAGCCAGAAGACAATGGAGTGCTGAAAGAAAAAGATGAAGGAGAAATAAAAGCTTTGTCAGATAAGCAAAAACTGACAGAATTCATTGTCAGCAGACCTGCACTACAAGAAGGTAGCAGAAAAGCAAGATAGAAGAAACCTGGTTCACAAGACAGACTCGTGGAGCAGAAACGCTCATCCTCCCGTACTTCCCATATACTTTTGAACTGTTACACAAAAGAGAATTAACTGTTATCTTTTAAACTATATTTTGTGTCTCTGTGTTAAAGCTACTTAGCCTGTATTTGAATTAATATAGATGAGGAACAATTAGAGGTTTTCAAACGAAAGAGTGATCTGATCTCACTTAGATTTTAAAAGGATGATTCTAGCTGTTTGCTGTGACTAGACAATAAAGAGTCAGGGGTCATAGCAATAATCCAGGTAAGAGATGCTCAAGTGGAGATATTGAAATGCCAACTGGATACATAGTGTAGGTCCAGGGGAGAGGTCCAAGCTAGAGAAATGAATTTGGGGGCTCATCAGCACAGAGATGATATTTGAAGTTATGAGACTAGAAGAGATCACCTAATGTTCTATGAAGACCAAACCCTAAGGCTGAGAAGAAACCAGTAAAGGAGACTGAAAATAAAAATGGGAAAGATAGGAGGTAGCAGTGAGGCATGTAACAGTTAGAAGTGAAATAATGGAGTAGTTTCTTGCAGTTATCAGAAATGAGGAAGTCTAGTGTAAGACCATGGGGGTGAGTAGCTGGGGGAGGGTGGAAAAGAAAAAGCCAATAATGTGCAAAGAAAAACAAGTGAAAGCAGAGTGCTAGAAGTCAAGAGAAAAAAGGAGTTCCAGAAAAAGCGAGTAGCCAACTGTACCAAATGCTCCTGAGAGGTCATGTGAGATGAAGACAGAGAATCAACTGTTTGACTTAGTCACATGGAGAAGTCATTTACGACCTTGAAAACAAGTAGAGTATAAGCATGAATTTAAGAGTTAAAGGAGGAAATGTAAAAAACCGATAGATTTATAGGAAAGAATAATGGAATATCTGCAGAGAAAAAACCGCAGTGTACTGGCACTAACTGACAAAAGCAAGCAATCAAGAAAGGAAACAACCACCACAAGAATCTCAGGAGAGGAAATCCTCACCTAGTGCTCGAAGTCATCTCTTTCTGTACCAGCGTAACACACTCTACCCTACATTATACTTATTTGTCCAGCTTTCTTATTTTTCCTTATTGCTAACTAAGCCCTTTGAAGGCAGGTACTATTAGGGACTGTGTTATTTTTTTTTATCCCCTGCATCATCTAGCATATACCCTCTAGCAACACAATCGTTCGAATGTTTGTTGAATGGAAAGAAGCTCTACAAAGTTGCTAAGGATGGAAGGACTTCTGTGACCCAAGAAATTCCCGTCAGGGAAAGACTTAAAGCCTCTGAAGGGAGAAGGGGAAGAATAAATCTGTAAAAAGAGATTAATTAAATTACAGGTGATCCGAACAAGAAAGAAGCTTTGTTTTAGGAGTACTAGCTCCAGAGAAGGAAGAAGATTTAGAGATTAAATAAATTTACCCAAAGGATATAAAAGGGAGTTCATTTGCGGGGGGTATAAGCACAATTATTTCTGAATCTCTCCTAGATCGTATTAAACATTATTATTTCTATTTCTGTTTGTTAATATCTTTCCTTGAAATCAGACATGAGGAGAAAGCCCAGAGAAAGCACTCCAAGTCAGGCAGGGCTGGGAATTAGAGCAGGATTGGGGACCCCTCCCAGCACGGTGGCAGCACACCTATGCAGTTAAGCCTCACATTTGTCTAGTGCTCAACAGTTTACAAAGCCCTTTCGTATGTGGTATCTTATTTAGTGGAGAAGGATTAAAGGAGGGTATCAGTGTGGTTAGGTAAGGTAAATCTCCCTCTTTCTTTTATATTTACTTTGGCTGTGCACCCATTGTGACACTGCTAAGGTTTCTTCATAAACTAGTAAGCATTATCTGCATTCTTGTGTTTCTCCCTAAGTATATATTTATGTTCCTAAAATGCTGGTAATGAATTGTCCCAGGATACAGACTATCACCTGGAATATTCCCAACTCTCTGAGGATTAATATGCCTTCTTTAATGCCCCCAATTCCACCAGGATCAATAAGACCCTCCTCCAACCACCACCACCACTTACCAGCAATTTCAGGGCCCTACAAAGAGGGCACCCCGCTTTGTGACACTCCCAGAAAGTGGTGCTTGGGAAATGTTAGTGTTAACAAAACATTCTTTCAATTCACACCAACTGTTGTTTTTCTAACCACCCAAGCCCTTCACTCCCCATGGAAAGAGGAGGATGCAAATACAATAGCCCCCTGCAAACTTCAGGTTTGTCCTGAAATGGACAAGACCAAGGTCTTAGAGAATAAAAGGGGCTGATGGACGTAGAAGGGAAATGATAAAATGTGTTTCATTGAATCTATGATGCACTTTTTTTTCACATTTTAACATCTTTGAAATTGGGATGCGTCTTACATTTGTGGTCTGCCAAGAGGCAGGTCTATTGTAGTTATTATTGCCCATACATCTGCAGCAAAACTTGCAGAATGTATATCATCAACATAGAAGAAATACCTGAAGATAATAGTGGAGCATCCTTTTAAAAAATGCTGCATCATTAATGTTCTTAATGGCTAAGAAGATGATATTGGTGGAAAATTGATGACTCATGGTGTATTAATTATCTATTGTTACATAACAAATTACCCCCAAAATGCAGCAGCTTGAAACAACAAACATTTATCAGCTCACATAGTTTCTGCTGGTCAAGAATTTAGGAGGTGCAGGGTGCAGGGCACAGGGTGCAGTGGCTCAGGCCTGTAATCCTAGCTTCTCTGGGAGGCCAAGGCGGGAGGATCACTTGAGCTCAGGAGTTCGAGACCAGCCTGAGCAAGAGAGAGACTCCGTCTCTACTGTCTCTACTAAAAATAGAAAAACTAGCCAGGCATCGTGGTGCCCCCCTGTAGTCCCAGCTACCTGGGATGCTGAGGCAGGAGGATCGCTTGAGCCCAGGGGTTTGAGGTTGTACTGAGCTACAATGATGCCACTGCACTCTAGCCTGGGGCAACAGAGTAAGACTCTGTCTCAAAAATAAATAAATAAAAAGAATCTAGGAGGGGCTTAGTTGGTGTTCTGGCTCAGGGTCTCTCAGGAGATGTAATCAAAATGTTGGCTGGGGCTGCAGCTATCTGAATGCTTCACTAAGCTGAAGATCCACTTCCAAACTCACTTAGGTGGCTGTCCCCCAGAGGTCTCTGTTCCTCACCATGTGGGCCCCTTGATAGTGTTGCTTATGACATGGTGGCTGGCATCCCCTGAAGTGAGTAGTCCAAGAGAGTAACTAAGAAGGAAACCACAGTGAGTTTTTGTGACTTAGTCTCTGAAGTCACACACTGTCACGTCCAATGTATTCTATTCATTAGAAGCAAGTTATTAGGTTATTAAGTACGGAATGTCCAATTTCCGTAAGTACTAAGTTTGACAGTTGATATCTCTGACACTTCACTTTGACACTTCTTGTTTGTTTGTTTTGTGTGTGTGTGTGTGAAGATACATCCTCATTCTTTCAAACACACATTTTGGCTTGTGATTATCTTTCAAATTTTTTTTTAGAGCAACTTTTGTGAAACCATGGATAAGTCAAAAATTTGTGTTATTTTTGAATATGAGTTCTGTTGTGGAACCAATGTGGTGCAGACAGCTTGAAATATCAATGAAGTGTTTGGGAAGGTTGTGGCTAATGAATGCACAGTATGTTGATGTTTGAGAAGTTCCATTCTGGTGATTTAAATCTTGAAAATGAGCCATGTGGATGACCTGAGACCAAGGTGGATAATGATGAGCTGAAATCTGTAGTAGAAGTGCATCCATCTCAACCTACACGTGAATTAGCAGCAAGGTTTGACGTTACTATTCCAACAATATTGGACCATTTGAAACAAATAGGCAAGGTAAAGAAGCTGGATAGGTGGGTTCCGCGTGAATTAAACGAGCATCAGAAGAGAAATCGTTTGGAAGCTTGCCTTTCTTTGCTGTCACGACATAAAGGTGAACCATTTCTACACTATGTCATTACGCGTGACGAAAAATGGATTCTTTTTGACAATCGCAAGCATTTGGCACAATGGTTGGATAAAGATGAAGTGCTGGAACACAGTCCAAAAACTGAATATTCATCACAAAAAGCTAATGGTGTCTGGTGGTCCAGCGCTGGTATTATCCCCTCCACCTTCATGAAACCTGGTCAATTGATTACAGCGGATGTCTACTGCAACCAGTTGGATGAAATGATGAGGATGCTTGTGATTAAGCAGCCAAGATTGGTCAATAGAGACAGGCCAATCCTCTTGCAATACAACGCTCAACCATGTGTCACACAAACAAAGCTGCTCAAACTACACAGGCTGGACTTGGAAACTGTCTGTCATCCACCATATTCACCAGACCTTGCACCAACTGACTACCACTTCTTCCAGGCTTTGGACCACTTCTTGCAAGGAAAAATATTCAATTGTCAACAAGCTGTGGAAAACACCTTTCACGATTTCATCGCCACTTGCTCTCCAGGCTTCTTTGCTGCTGTCATAAACAGGCTACTATTAAGATGGCAAAACTGTGTCGATAGTTTAGGTGCATATTTTGATTAATTATACTGCTTCTTGCTTGAGATGTAATAAACTAAACTTTTGATTTGAAATCAGACATTTCATATTTAATGACCTAATATTAAGTCAAGTTCACACTCAAGAAGAGGGGAATTAGGCTCCACCTACCAAAGAGAGGAGCATCAAAGAATTTATGGGCATAGTTTTAAAACTACCACTCTTGGGCAAAAACATGATTGAAAAGTTAGTCACTGATAAAAATAAACTAGTTCATTTATATATATCTATACTTACTTGACACAATTGTAATTTAATTATTACAATTGTAAAATTGTAATAATTGTACATATTTATGGGGTACATGTGATATTTCAATATGGGTATACGGTATAATGATCAAAGCAGGGTAATTGACATATCCATCACCTCAAACATTTATCATTTCTTTGTGTACAGAACATTCAAAGTCCTCTCTTCTAGCTATTTTGAAATATACAATAACTTTTTTTTTTTTTTTTTTTAAGAAATGGAGTCTCACTATGTTGCACAGGCTGGTCTTGACCTCCTAGCCTTAGGCAATCCTCCCACCTCAGCCTCCCGAGTTGCTGGGATTACAGGCATAAGCCACTGCACCTGGCTCAAATTATTGTTAACAACGGTCACCCTGCTGTGCTGTATAACACTAAAACTTATTCCTCTTATCTAACTGTAAAATTTTATACTCATTAATCAACCTCTCTCTGTTCCCCATCACCCGCTACCCTTCTCAGCCTTTGGTAACTACAATTCTACTCTCTGTTTCTATAAGATAAACCTTTTAAGCTCCAACATATGAGTGAGAACATGGGATATTTGTCTTTCTGTGCCTGGTTATTTCATTTAACATAGTGTCCTCCAGGCTCATCCATGTTGCCGCAAATTGACAGAATTTCATTCTTTTGATTGCTGAATAATATTCCATTGTGTATATACACCACATTTTCTTTGTCCATTCATCCATTGATGGACACTTAGGTTGATTCTATATCTTGGCTATTGTGAATAGTGCTGCGATAAACATGGGAGTGCAGATATCTCTTCAACATACTGATTTCCTTTCCTTTGGATATATACCCAGTAGTAGGATTGCTGGATCATATAGTATTTCTATATTTAGCTTTTTGAGGAACCTCTATACTATTTTCCATAATGGCTGTACTAATTTATGTTTTTACCAATAGTGTATAGAGTTCCCCTTTCTCTGCATCTTCGACAGCATTTGTTATTTTTTGTCTTTTTGATAAGTGCCATTTTAACTAGTGAGATGATATCTCATTGTGAATTTGATTTGCATTTCCCTGATGATTTGTGGTGTTGAGCATTTTTTCATATACCTTTTGGCCATTTGTATGTCTTCTTTTGAGAAATGTCTGTTCAGATCATTTGCCCATTTTTAAATCAAATTATTTGGAGGGGTTTTTTTGCTATTGAGTTGTTTGAATTCATTATATATTCTGGATGTTAATCCCTTGTCAAATGGATAGTTTGCAAATACTTTCTCCCATTCCTTGGGTTATCTCTTCACTCTATTAATTGTTTCCTTCGCTGTGCAGAAGCTTTTTAGCTTGATATAGTCCCATTTGTCTATTTTTGCTTTTGTTGCCTGCACTTTTGAGGTCTTCTCCATAAAATCTTTGCCTAGACCAATGTCTTGAAGCATTTCCCCTATGCTTTTTTTTTTTCTAGTAGTTTCACAGTTTCAGGTCTTACGTCTAAGTCTCTAATCCATTTTGAGTTTTTTTGCATATGGTGAGAGATAGGGGTCTAGTTTCATTCTTCTGCATGTGGGTATCCAAGTTTCCAAACACCACTTATTGAAGAGGCTGTCCTTTCCCCAATGTATGTTCTTGGTGCCTTTGTTGAAAATCAGTTGGCTATAAATACGTAGATTTATTTCTGGGTTCTCTATTGTGTTCCATTGGTCTATATGTCTGTTTTTGCTAGTACCACACTGTTTTGTTTACTATAGCATTGTAATATATTCTGAAGTCAGGTAGTGTGATGCTTTGTTCTTTTTTGCTCAGATTGCTTTGGCTATTCAGGGTTCCATATGAATTTTAGGATTATTCTTTCTATTTCTGTGGAAAATGTCATTGGTATTTTGATAGGGATTGCACTGAATCTATAGATTGTCTTGGGTAGGATAGTTCATTTATATTTTTAATGGATGGACAAGAGTGATATATGATAAAATATCTAAGTAAGTCTAACAGCTTGTTCATAAGTGTAAAAGAAAACTTTTAAGTGATATTAAAGCTTTGGATTGCAGTGTAATTGACAGAATTGTTTGTGGTATATAGAATAATCAATCATATCTTAGATTCAATAAAAACAGTTAACAGGTTTCTAAAAAAATCACTGAAAAGAAAGTTTAGGAAGCAATCACATTTGTTGATGTAATGAACCAGTTCTCTGATTTGCCTTTTATGATTGTTTGAGGCATCGTAATCTGCCAAAGCTGTATCTTACACAAGTTTTACAGGAATTTTTAAGTCAGTTCTAAGTATCTTGAAGTGAAATGACTTTTCCATTTACATTTTCCCTTTATTTTCACATGTCTCAGCAAAATGTTTATGTAACTGCATGGGTCTTTTTATAAATTATCTAGAAATTAAAGGTATGATTTTGGGACTGGGTCTTTTTGTCCATATATAGATAGTTTGGAGTATGGGTAGAGAATAAATCTACCTACTCAGGGTTCACATTCAGCTGCAGCATCAGTAGAACCACACTGGTTTATTAAAATATCGAGATAATTCCATACCAGGAGGTACCAACCACTTCTAGTACCTGATCCCCTATCATCCCATAACTTCCCCAGGATCCAGCAACTAAGGGGAAGTGGGGGAAGGGGGACAAGAATGTTGCTCTGGGACCTTCCTCCATTACTATGTTCAGCATCCCTTCTGATTGATGGATGCTGTGCTGTGTCCCTTATTAAATATTATGACTGTTACCTCATGTCTTAGTTCATTTGGGTGACTACAACAAAAATACCACAAACTGGGTGCCTTAAAACAACAGAAATTTATTTCTAACAGTTCTGGAGGCTGGGAAGTCTCTCAAGGCGTCAGCAATTTCAGTATCTCATAAGGGCTCACTCTCTGGTTCATAGATGGTGCCTGAATTTGGAATAGGATAACTATTAGTTATCTATTCAAATTTAGATATCTAAATACGTCTAAATTTTGATTGGTTGTTGAGAACAAAGCAATGTCCTCTGGAGTCACAAACTGTATGTATTTTAGGCCTAGTTATAGCTTGGCTACAAAAAATTAAAGCATGGAAATTATTTTTTTAAAATTATAACTATTTTGAAAATATTCTGATCAATGCCAGAGTTAAATGACATCTTATATTTTTCTTAGTAAAAGAAATAAATACTTAAAACATAAATCTGATCGATATTTCTATTAGAACAAAATGTATAAGCTGAAGACAAATGTTTTATGTGAATGTATTTTCTGGTGATTTTCACTTCTTTTCTAATAGCACTAATTCTTTATAGAATTTTCAAGATCATGGATTCAAATAAGCATAATGTTTAAATTAAAATTAATATTTACAAAACATTTTATAAACATTAAGGTAACATTTTTCCTAAAAATATACAATAATACTTACATCTGCAAAATGGTCAATTTTTAAAATTTTTCTAGGTTTTCCCTTGTTTTCATTCCTTTTTTTAAAGTCAAAGTCTACATTTACAACTGGACACAAGAATAAAAGTACTTCCAGCTACTTAGGAAATTGGTGGACATACTTAATAGACTTTTAATACAAACTGGCATCCCCAATATTTTGAAAAACCAAGCAAAACACACACACACAAATAAATGAAGAACTGAGGTTCTTTCCATAGGACCTAAAACTCTGTTCTAGTCATGATTTGCTCCATGAAAATGAAAATTTAAATAAACTTACGTTATCGCCAGAATAGGGCTTAATTTTCTAACAATGTTACCTTTCTGTCCACATAATTAAAGAAAGTGAGAGAAAGCAACTACAATACAAAACCACAGTAACTTATAAATATAATTCTGACTCATAAACTGTAATTAGAAATGTATGTGATGCTCTGCCAAACACATACACACATACATTTCATATATACATACATGAACTTGAAAGAACAAGCTAACATAAAGAAAGCTACAAAGACAAAATTGTTGTGTTAAAGTTGTAACTATTTACAATATTACTAAATTGAGTTGGAATCTTTTTTCAGTTTGTTTGCCATTAAGTAATTTTCCTCAGCAGTGGTTTTCAAACTTGTTAACGTGACCAAATACTTGGACGCCATGATGCCTTTTACATAGCACCATGAATTACTGATATATTTAATTCCAGCATAAAATTATACAAGCAAGGAACAATTTTACCAGCAGAAACTGTAACTTTATTATGGCTTCCACATCTCAAAAATAATACTACTATAAATAAAATATTTATTAAGCCACATTTCATAGCAGGATAATAAATAACACAATTTGGACCAAGCCAACCACCTAGAAAGGCATGATTTAAAGATGAACTGGTGTTTGAGACAACTGCTCAAGTTTAATTTCCTCCTCTTGCCTGTAATGATCTTTTGTCTGATCTTAGCTCCCACATCTGATTTCTTAAGCATCTGACCCTGATTTGAAACCTGTTCATCTTGACTTGGTTCATTCTTATCTGAACCTTGGTTCCTCCCTGTTGAAGTGGTCTTAATGTACTCCAGTATCTCTGCCAGCGCTGGCTAGCCCACCCTGAGGTGTGGGGCAAGTGGATCACAAGATGCCCTAGAAATCTAGCTGAGGTAGGGATGAAAGAAGGCAGAGTTAGTGTGGAAATGAGGAACAGCATCCCTTGAGCACCTATTATCTGGCACCACACAATAGGGGCTTGAGAAATGTACTAATTGGAAAAAGCATCTCCAAAGAAGGTAAGCTTAGGAATAAAGGGGGCAAGTCAGAGTTCCGAACAGGATCAGAAGCAAAGATAGTTAAATGGCCAAGAAAGCTGTAAATGGAAACAGCAGCTAGGGCCAACAGAGATGCCTTAGCCTTGCAGGGCATTAAGCCAGTTTAAAGAATTTATTTTATATCCTATCTTATTCCACACAGAATCTGAAAAGCTAAGTGAAAGTAGAGCATCCTATTATTCTTTTCTGAACCAAGTCTGACAGGAAGTTGTCTAAGAAACTTTGAACACCAAATTGCACATTTTCTGTTTGTGGCTGCAATTTGGTAGGTAGCTGAAGAGTATTTTTGCCCTTTAAGCTTGGGTTCATTTATTTAACAAATATATTTCTAAATATAGGGAATGCTTTTAAACACATATATCCACACACAAAAAAGTTACTGAACAACATATGAGCCGCTGTTTCTGTTTTTCAGTAATTGCTTTGCTTCTTGTTGACCAGTTTGGTTGTCTGCTATCACTTTGAGGTAGGTAAGCAGTAGTTGGACTTAACATTTAAGAATCAGGAAATAACCAAGATTTGAACCTTTACTTTTGCTTAAAATTGGGAAAAGACTGACATCATATAATTGTGAGGTAGAGTACCCCAAACTAGCTCACAGATAGTTTGAGAAAAACACGTATTTGAAACAGAGAATTCCCACCGAAATTTCTTTTTTTCTTTATGGGATTTTGAAAATTAGCTTTTCAACGTATTATTGCCCATTCTCAAAGCATTTCAGCATTGGTCCAATGGGAACTATTTCACACCCCTGTTACGGTCTGAATGCTTGTGTCCCCCCAAAATTCGTATGCTGAAACCTAATTACCAATGTGATATTAGGAGGTGGTCTTTGAGAAGTGATTAGATCATGAAAGTGGAGCCCTACTGAATACAATTAGTGCCTTACAAAATAGACCCAGAAAGCTCCTTATTCCCATTCACCATGTGAGGACACAGCTAAAAGTCACCAGGCAGCAGGTCCTCATCAGACACTGAAATCTGCCAACATCTTGACCTTGAACTTCCCAGTATCCAGAAATGTGAGAAATAAATTTTTGGTGTTTATAACCTACCTCAGTCTATGGTATCTTGTTGCAGCAGCCCAAATGGACTAAGACACCCCCGTGCCTTTTGGGTTAACTTATAACCAACAGCAACAACTTCATCTATTGAGCACTACTATGTCAGGTGCTTGATATAGTTCTTATTTGCTTTTCTTAAGAGATCTATGAGGTATTATCATCCCCATTTTGCCAGTGAGAAAAACAGAGGTGCAGAAAGGTTAGATAACTTGCCAAGGTTAGGTTAGTAAGCGGCTGAACCAGGAATGATCCAGCCTGAACTTCTTGGGACTCCCAGTCAGTGATCTCTTTTGTCACAGTGCTTTGCTATTACCAGGGAGATCAACTCTCTGCATTATAAATAGACTTTTATGCTCCTTTTCCTTCCCTCCTTTCCCTCCACTATTTCCACTTGAGATGACTCTCAGGTATCCAAAAATAAATTATTTCATTGCCACCTGCTACTAAAAGGAACAGAACCCAAAGTTTATGCTAATCAGAAAACCTTAAAAGAGTGGGAAAAATAAAAAGAATATAAATACATGCCTTAAAAATCCTGCTACAGAAGTTGGTTGTGTGTATATTAAGCAGACATTATTGTTTGGGCAGTAAATATAGCAATACATTCTTTAGATTCATTGAGGAATACAGTTGTTCAAACTTCTTGCAGACATTGGAAGTCTCTGCACCCTGTAATTAAGCATCTGAACTTTTAAATAAAAATAACAAAGAAGCTATACTGACTATAATTTTCTTCCGTTATGTGAAGTTGTCACTACTAATGGCATTGTAAACCACACATTAGTGTTGTTCTTAGTACTGCTTCAACTTTCCTAATTTATTACATCAACAGTTTTATGTCAATAACGTATGATAAAGTGATTTATCCTTTTTTCCCTTTGTGATTCAATGTTGTTCATGTGGCCAAAATTCCTAGAAGTTCAAGAGCCAGTCTGTTACTATATTAAATATTTTTAAAAATATATAAAATTTTCTTTTCTAATTGCATTATTCCCTTTTATACAATATCGTGATGTTTCCAAATATAAATTTTTCAGGTAATTGAAATACATCTTTACTTTTGGTTAAAAAAGACGAATTTATTGCTTACTGTCTTTTTTGGCAGAGTAGCATAAATTTAACTGTTCCTCGATTCAGAGTCACAGGTGTGAGAGTACATATTATTATACTAAGTTGTAATATAACCATGCCTTTACGGCTTCACTGCAGAAGGCTATCTACCCATACATTATATACACCATACCCTGCTTACTACGTATGATTTAGTCTTTGGACAGAGTCTTTGGCCACTTCCCTTACTGCCTAACATCCTACACCCCTCCCCACGCCCCTCCTCTTTGCTATTTCTGTATCTAATCTGGTGTGGGCTTGAAAATGTGTTAACTGAAGTTGTTACAATAATGTATTCATTGTGTCAGTAAGGTTCTTCATGAGATTTGCAGGGCTCTCCCAGGAGGAAAGGCAGTTTTTGCTTACAGTCTTTGTGGCATCTATGTGGCCTACATTGCTTCTTAGTGATTCTGTGAGCTTGAATAATATTTTAATTATGTTTTTCATTTTTAGATCTTCCTACAATTTCCTAACATTTATTGCTTTAAAATATTTAAGTAAAAAGTACCTCTAAATCAAATTTTAATTTCAATAAACGTCTACAGCAATGGCTACAAATTAACATGCAATTTGAACTGGTGTTCTTTGGCAGCATGTTCAGAGAAATGTATGTTCAGAGAAATGGTCACCAGATCTTAATACCAGGAATTATGAAGGGTTGCCAATACGTTTTCTAGTGAGAAGCATTTAACTTTCCAGTGTTCATCGTGATAAGAAGGTTGATAGTTCAAACAATTTATTGCTGCTTTATAGTATACATAATTAAATGAAACATGTTAAACTCAAGGGAATTTTTAATAGGTTACTTGCAATTGTTATTGCAGGCAACAACTTGTACATGATTTTATTTCCAAATCCACAAAAAACAAATTTTATACAAATCAGCACTGTAAAAATGTCAATTACAGCCCCAGAGGCTTTGCTGGCAGAATAATTGTCTAAATTCTAGGATATGGGAAACAGGTTTTTTTCTGGATTCATCTTTTTTTTCCATTTTCTTTCTTTTTTTTTTTTTACAAAAAAATTTACAAGTGAAATGTTACTACAAAACTTTTTATAAGGAATTTTTGCAAAACATTTACATTTTACCATCAACTATTTCTGTTTTAAAATCATTATGTAGATTTAATACCCTATGCTGCACATCAATTTATGTGGGATGACAACTTAGTGACATGCATAAAAAAACACCACAAGGCATTAAAATGGAGACTTAAATACAAATATTGTTGCAATAAAACAGTTATAAAATTGAAAAATAGGACCTAAACATCATGCTTATCTAAGTTTGACAAATTAACTTTTTCTCCTAGATTACACACTTTTATTACTGCTCTCATGAGAGTGTGATAAATAATGACTTAACATCAAGTTCTAATGTAATCAGCAACACATACACAAACCTAACCAAAGAAAGTATACTGTAAGAAAAAACTATTCTAACACTGGAGTTTTACCATGATAAATACATAGCTTTGCACTGATAATTACAATAAAGAAAAGTTTTATAACAGTGGCAAAGGGAATGAACAGTGAAATGCCATTAAACAAGACTCTACTGCACATCTGTGCCCTATTACTTATAACAGCTATATCCCACTGAGTCAAATAAAGGACACTGAAATTTACGATTCTTATAAGACAGAAAAGTGGACTCAGAATGGTATGCAGAACAGACTGAAAATATTTCTAATTTCAGTGGTGAAATGTGCACCTGCTAACACAAATTAATATATTTTATATGCTATAAAGCTATCCAGATTTAGTTTGATAAATTTATAATAGGCCTCATTGTTGATTAAAAAAACCCATTTCTAATGAACATACATAGGTTTGCATTAAAACTGGTTCATGGAATAATGATGCAGAGTGCTCATACTTGGTATTAACAACAACAACAAAAAATGTCACTCTGAGGAAACATGATTAAAACATTAAGAAAGTTTCTTTGCATAAAAAAATTTATAGCACTGATTGTGTAGCATAATGATAGATAAAATATATATTTGATGTTTCAGCTCCTATATAATAAAATTAAAATTAACACTACCAAATGCTCCTCTGTACCAAACAAAACAACAAACTGATTCTGATGTTTTAAAGCCAGATACATCAGTTGTTAAGAGTACATTAAATAAAATATACAAAACAATTTACAAAATCCAACTAAAATTTAAAGACTCTGTTACAAGTCTACAAAAGCTTTAAGAAACTTGAAATTTATAACCACAGTGTAAAAATTTTTTTTCCTTTAATCTCAAAGCTTTTTTATACAAACTGAAAGCACAAAAGACCTTCAGTTTTATATAACGCTACAAAGGGCTGGCCTAAAGTGTACATAGTGTAAACAGTGATCATTACAGTATTTCTCCTTCATCAAAAATACAAGAAACATTACAATTTTGGAAGAGAATTCGCATGAGTAGTACTTTTCCTGAAATAATAGAGAATGCACAAGAAAACATGTACCTATATTCAAACAGTCCCCAAACCAATGATGTTAATAAACTTCAGTTTTCAAATGGTCAATTTTGTTGATTATGATTCTGTGTAAATACTTTTTATAAACATAAAATATCTTAGTAATGTTTAGCCTACTGGTATAATAATCCCAATTTTTTTCATATGAAACTTTTGGCCATCTTTCCTAATAAAACCCTTTTCCATAAGACCCTTACATAAACAATGAAATATATTTTTTTCTTTAGTCATTATTTGACTGAAAATTATTCTGATTTTTCAAAAATAAGTTTTGCTTCATTATATCATATCTATTATATATTCATTAGGCTAATTTTTAGGGAAAATTCAGTTATTGACATAACAAAGACATTACTGTGTTATAAATTCCTAATTAACCTTCTATTACAGAACTAGAAATAAAATGGGACTGGTCAATTTTTACGATAGGAAAACAAGAATTATAATGTAGTTAAAAAGATAATTTCCTTCTGGCCATGAAAAAAAGTATGGTAATTCTTTCTTTGGCTACCAAGTCAAAGCATAAAGAATTCTGCACATTGTCAACATAACTCATATTTACAGAATATGAAACTACAGCACGATTTACATTCTATGCAAATATTTCCAATATAAACATTTAAAATGAAATTTTGTGGTTCAACCTAGGGTTAGAATATAATCAATCCTAACTTTAAAACACTGCATGTTAGTTGCCTCATTTTATTTTTCTGAAGCTATTATGTTTTGTTTTAACCATTTTTCCCCCCAGCATTTTCCTAAGGTTTCAATCTAAAATTTAACCTAAGATTTAGCTCTAAGTTCCTCCTGTGTCTCCAAATGGAGAAAGTAATTGGACTTCACTGATTGTCTGCATACACACTACTATAATGTAGTGGTAATAAAGATCTGAGATGCATCTCAGATTACTGTTTTGGAACTTACCTAATTCAACTGTTGAATTTCTAACATTTAGAAAAGACGGCCAAAACTATTTTCAGTTGATTTTCCAAAAATCAAGCTAAGGAAATACAGTAGTATCCCTATCATCAGTTAACTACCTGTTTTCTGTGCTATAGAGAAAAAGAAATACACATAAATTATTACTGACTGAATTTATAACAAAGTACTTTCAAAGAAAATAAGTCCAATTAAGGTCCAGCCTGCAAACTGCTGAGGTCTGTCTTTTTAAACATGTTAACACATGATATTAAGAGATGGAAAGATTCTGTTTAAAGGTCATGTAATATATTTCCAAATAATTACAACTTAGAGTATGGAGGAAATACTTTTCTGTTTCCAGTACATCAGTTTGCTTTTTGTATCTTTTAAAATTCAACACTTCATGTGTTGACCCAAAACCCTGGAATACTTAAAGAAGCCAAGAGTGAAACATGATTTCCTACTCTGTAATCCACTTGACCAGCCCATGTCCAGATTTTTAAAGGTGTGTAAACTTAAGTGCAGCACTAGAGGTCTCTGTTACAAACAGCTTTTCAGAATTCTTCCATGTTGGTTGAAACACTGGGAGTTGCTGGATTCGAATCCTGAGAAATGGCTGCAACGGTGACAATTCTTGGGGAGCCAAGCACCTCTGTCACAGACGAGTCCAGCTCTCCCGAGGTAACAATGGCAAGAGCTGTCCCACCACCTTTCTTATTCTGGTGCGTTTTGACATGTTTGGAAAGATGATCACTCCGCATAAATCTTTTAGAACATTCTGGGCATTCAAATCTCTTTTCACCTATAGAAAAAAATAGTAAATGAAATTATACACATTTTACTTAAATGAAATTATGATTTTTAGTAATTTCTCTTCTAGTCATACTATTTGTACACATACATACTTTTTGTATAGTTTGATCAGTTGCAAAATATGTTTTGTTTTATTTAAAAATGCTATCAAACAAACAGTGCAGTACAGGAGAAAGACCATGTGATTGAGAATAAATGACCTGAGGTTAAAGCCCTGGCTCTGCTATGAACTGGAAATAAAACCTAAATAAAAATAAAAGAGCAAGTAAAATAGACATTCTGAGTCTCAGTTTCCCCATCTACAAAATAAGAGTGTTTCTAACAGATGAGTTTGAAAATCTCTACTAGTTGTAACAAATACATAATGCTCAAGGCTCATGTCTACTCTTCTTTAAAGCTGCTACCTGGGTTTTTATTTTAATCCCTGGAGGCATGAAATATCTTAGAATTATTTCAAATAAACCAAGTTAACAACTGAATTGTGTACTGAGTTCTTTACAAGGCAAAAATGGGAGGCAGGCACTTAATAAATTTCAAATTTAACAGGGTTTTTAGGTTTCTAACAGAACAACACTGTTAGTTTCTGTTACACAAAGTGATCCTTAAATATGATCTCTTCAAAACACAAGAGTTCTAGTGGAACTATTTCTACGCTTTGGAGTAAAAACTAACTACATGTTAGCTAAAAAGAAAAAAAAAACATTTTATTTTTGTGTATAATGAATGAGGCACATGAAAATTTGGTTAACTGGTATATCTTGATGTTCAAAATAGATAACTATTAGTTTTAGTCCTTCCCTCTAAAATTGTTACTTAAGGAAATGAAATAATGTTTCTTGTCTGATAGTAGAACTTGGATAGTAAGAAAATTCAATTTGGCAGATTTCTTTTCTTGGCCCTGCTTTTGACTTACCAATAGAAAGTCTACATGCTCAAGTTTGTCCATGTCAGGTATTTTCCCCTTTTCTTTGTGTGTCTGCTTTTACTTTTTTAATAGAGTAAACCCTCAAAAACATTAGTCTTCTCTACTATTGTTATAAACAAATATTAAAACTCACAAAACCATTGCAAATCAAAATATATCAGCCATCCATCTATAGAAGACAAAAAAATTGGTCTTCCATGTCACATCACATACCAAAATACATGCTATAAAGAGTTAAAGATTTAAAATTAAGCATTTTAAAAGAAAAATAGAAAAATATTTTTATAACCCAGACTTTAGAGACACTTTTAAAAGCACAATAGATTATCTAGAAACCATAAAGGAAAGGACAAATTTGACTACACAAAAATTAAATATTTTGTATAACTTAAGATCTCATAAAGTTAAAGGAGGGAAAAAAATCAGTTTAACAAAAGCATAAAAACCATGTGATAAAATTCAAAACATTTTGACAATAAGCATTCTTGGCAAACCAGAGATGAAAATTAATTTCTTTCACCTGTTAAAAGTCAGTGACACCCCCATACCACTACATATATCATAATTAATGGAGAAAACTTTAGAACTATTGCCTTAAACATCAGGAACAAGATAAGAATACTATTTTATATCTATCTCACTACTATTTATTATTCAAGATAATATTGGAAACTCTAACCAAGGCTATAAGACAAGAAAATGAAATAAGGTATAATTATTGGATGAAAAGAAAACAATGTATTAAAATAGATTATTTATAATTATTACCATTTACACAGAAAATCCAAGAAAATCAACAATTAGAATTAATAAATTTCTCAAGTTGCCAGATTCATAATCAAAAAGCAATACCATTAATTACATACATCAATGTGTAATGCAAACACATATACACATACATATATAAAGCATCCAGGAATGATGACTAACCAAAAATGCCAAAAATACATTTAAAGCATATTTTAAGTAAAATGAATGAAGGGAAGGACACAACATTTCATGGACTGCCAGGCTTATCATTATAAGTAAGTATGGTTGATCATGGTACAGAGCTGAAGCTACATGGGGAAAGACAAAAAGAAACAAGTGTGTATAGAGACTAGTCCCTACACCAAGCTGGGCACGGACCCCATGCCAAGCCACACTCTGAAAGCCTGGTCTTGGTCTCTGGCCTCACCTTACTCTAGGGTCCAGCTAGGTTCTGACAGGAGGAACCTGGGACTTCTCTGTATGAAGTTGGAAGAAGTGGCCTACTTTTTAAAAAATTGCACTTGCAGTATTCTTATAGAACTTTTCTTTCTCTTTTACAGTCTTGAAAAATTTAAAGATAAATAAATGCTTTAAACATAATATCCAAAGACATTCAAGACATTCAAAGTAAAGACAGTTAAGCTTTAAGGTAAAGGGACTTGAATTTTATGAATGCTGATACTTAGGTAAGGGTAAAAAAAATTAAATGCAGTTGAGGATCAATTCTGAACTCTTATCCTTTCAACTTTTTGACTTTATTTCAAAAGAAAAATTTTCAGTTTACAAATTTTAAAGCTGAAAGAAATATTGAAGGTCTTATTTTATGTTTCCCTTTTATAAATGAGTAAGTTGAGGCTCAGAAATTAACTAATTTTCTTGGGAATAATAATTATCAAAGTTATTAATGTCAGCGGGATTCAAGGCACCTGATTTCTAGTTTGGGATCTTTATGCTACACTACCAGAGTGAAACTAGAGACCGCTGTTATTTTATAGCAACAATGGTTGTGAATTATCAGAAAGAAATCAGGTGGTGATGGCCTGAAGACATGGGGTCATTTAGTAAGTGCACAGCTGATCAACCTGTATACAGTGGCAGTTTAACAAATATTTGTTAATTGTGATGTTCATGAACTCAGTCATTTTTCAACAAATATATTTGTGGAACAGCTGCAATGTGCCAGGCACTGGTGATATGAAAATGAACAAGTCAAAGTCTTTGACTTTAAGGAGCTTTCATTCTCTTAAGATAGGTATTTGCAATCATGTAGAGCTATCAGTACCAATAAAGAAATAAAAATTTCAAGTCCCCAGCTACTCAGTGGCAAAGTGTAAGATAAATGGGAAATGACAGTGACATCGTTTGTGTGTACACTTTCTAGTCTGTCTAATCATAAGTGGTGTGGGTATTCAATTAATTTCAAGCTGGCTAGAATCTCAAAGAAGTAAATTATGTTGTACAATTACACTTTCATTAGGGGGATAACTCATTTCAGTTTATTCTCTTTTTTTCACAGAGAAGTGTTTTCTGCTATGTCAGATAATTTCTAAATTTCCTACCCTTAGCAAATATTACCTTTATACTTTATCTCAAGGAGACAAAGATGGCTTGCACTAACTATATGTGATAATGTTTTTATATTTACAATTATTTTAATTATTTTATAATTATTCACAATATATTAATACTTTTTATATTTAGTACAACTGATTGTCAAAAGAGTGTTGACATTAGTTACTATGGTAGGCAGTTCCTTGTCCCTGGAACTTGTAAATATACTATGTCATATGGTAAAAGGGACTTTGAAGATAGAACTAAGGTTATGGAGCTTAATATAAGGAGATTATTCTGAATTATCTGGGTGGGCCCAATCTAATTATATGTATTCTTAAAAGTAGAGAGCTTTCTTCAACTGAAGTCAGAGAGATTAGAAGTGTGAGAAGAACTCGACCTGCTGTTGCTAGAGTGGGCCACACGGAAGATATGAGAAGAAATGTGGGCAGCCACCAAGAGTCAATACTGGCCCAGCTGACAGCCAGCAAGGAAACAGGGCCTAAGTCCTACAACAGCAAGGAACTGAATTTAGCTGACCAATTCAACGAGTTGGGAAGCAGATTCTTTCCAAGAGCCTTCAGTAAGGAACACAGCCCCACTGACACCTTAATTTCGGCTCTGTGAGACACTAAGCAAAACACCCAGCCCAGCCCACCCAAACTTCTGACCTAAAGAAATGTTGAGATAATGAATGTGTGCTATTTTAAGCTGCTAAATTTGTGGTAACGTCTTGTGGCAGCAATAGAAAACTGATAACAGTTACATAAGATATAACCTTGAAAAAAATGAAAGCCTAATAAAATAAATTATAGCTGACCTGTTACATGGTTCAAGATCTATGAAATGTCTTCATTAGAAGTATCCAGAGCATTTCAAGGACAAATTCTAAATTCAATTTCTCTACGACAATCTCAAGAACGCAACCCAAATAATTTTGTTTAATAAACTGAGTATAGAAAAAAATTGCTTCTTTCGTCTATGTAATCTAAGAGAATACCATGCTCTATCACATGATTATTAAGAGAAGGTAGTCTTTTAAAAGGATTTAAGTGTAAGATTCATATTTAGAAACCACGTTTGACTACTTATTATCATGATATTCTTAACGATAATTTCCCTTGGAAAAAGTTTGCTAAGATTTTCAAATGGAATCACAGATTGGAATGAATGAATGGAATAAATCAGATCTTTTAAGCTTTACAGATATGAAGTGCCTATCCGTCAAGAGTCAGTTATCTAGCTGTCATAGTTTTTCCTATAATCTGGTTTTCAAAATGTTACTCTCAAACCTAAGCTAATACAAAGCATAAAACATACTTTATGAATTACTAATGTTATTTCTAAGTTTGTTATTTGATAACATACTCCATATTTATAAATCAAAATTAATTTCACGAGCAAACTAAGGGAATGTATTAGTTTTCTAGGGCTTCTGTAAGAAAATAACATGAATTTGGTGGCTTAAAACTACAGAAATTTATTTCCTCACAGTTACAGAGGCTAGAAGTCCAAAATCAAGGTGTCAGCAGGGCCACAATCCCTCCAAAGACTCAATGAAAGAATCCTTCCTTGCCTCATCCTGCTTCTGGTGACTCCTGGCAATCCTTGACAATTCCTTGGCTTGCAGCTGCCTGGCTTCAACCCCTGCCTTTTTCTTCACCTGGCCTTTTCCCCTGTGTCTTCTCCTCTTATAAGAACATCAGCTACTGGATTTAAGGCCCACCCTAATCCAGTAGGACCTCATTTTAACTTCATTTCATCTGCAAAGAGCCTATTTCCAAATAAGGTCACATTCACAGATACTGAGGATTAGGATTTAAACATATCTTTTTGGAAGAAAAAAATTCAACCCACCACAGGGACATTTTTAAGTGTTCAGCATTTGCTACAGCTAAGTTAAGTTATAAACGCACAGCCTTTACTCAATGAGTAACTTCCACCAAATGTCCATGTGTAGCATATATACAATTTCTCGGTGAAAAGAACCAGACTTTTATATATAACTCACATTAAAGTACAATTTACCCTTGAACAACATGGGTTTAAACTGTGGGAGGCCACTGATACTCAGATTTTCTTCTGCCTCTGCCACCCCAAGACAGTAAGATCAAGCCCTCCTCATCTTCCTCCTCCCTCAGCCTACTCAACATGAAGACAAGGAGGATGAAGATCTTTATTATGATCTACTGCCACTGAATGAATAGTAAATATATTTTCTCTTCTTTATGATTTTCTTAACATATTCTTTTCTCTAGCTTACTTTATTATAATATAATATTGAATAAAATTGTATAACATACAAAATATCTGTTAATTGACTGTTTATGTTATCGGTAAGGCTTCAGGTCAACAGTAGGCTATTAGTAGTTAAGTTTTGGGGGAGTCAGAAGTTATACACAAATTTTCGATCGCTGATGGGGTTGACACCCCCAACCCCTGCATTGTTCCAGAGCCAATTGTAATCATTTTTAGATTTGTTCTAAAAATTCAAGTTATTCAAACAGAGAGAGATGTAGTTCCTAGATCCTGCAACATCCCTGCCCCACCCCCAGTCTATCAGTCCTTTCTAGACTCTCTTTCTTACCTACCCAGCCTAGAATATCTAAAGTCTTTTCATGAGTGCCTTCAATTCTCCACTATCATTTACCTATGGATAAAAGTAAATAGTTGTCCCTTGGTATCCATGGGTGATTGGTTTCAGGACCCCAAGGTTACCAAAATCCTCAGATGCTCAAATCCCTTATATAAAATGCTATATTTTCATATAACTACACAATCCTCCCGTATACTTTAAATCATCTCTAGATTACTTACTATACTTAAGACGATGTAAATGCTATGTAAATAGCTGTTAGATTGTGTTCCTTTTTATTTGTATTATTTTTTAGGGTTTTTTTTTTTTTAAAGAATATTTTCTACCTGCAGTTGGTTGAATCTGCAGAAGTGAAACCCGAAGATACGAAGGGCCAACTGTAAACAGGAGGGAGGAGTGAGCGTTTGAGAGAAGTCACGTGGCTTTCGTTTTCTTGAACTAAAAGAGTAAGAGTGAGGTGAGGGGTGAGGGGAGTGAGAAGGGATATAAGAAGACTTAAGAAGGAGATAATTACTAAAGTAATGAGAAAACTGACAAAGAAGATTAGGATTGATAGGCAGTTCTGAGAGACTGGCTGAGATTAGAGACCATGAATTTATAGGGGCTGCATAATGAGTGATTTTTCATTTTCTCTTGTAGCAATTTTCAACTCAAATATAGAAGCTCTTTGGTTATTTCATTATAAACGCTTGATTTAGGCAATCTTACCTACTCTAATAGTTTTAACTATCATCTATGAATGGATGACTACAACAAGATCCAGATTCCTAAACTCAGCTGTGCATAAGACATCTCCTGAATGTGCCACGGATAGCATCGTTCAACATGTCACAAACAGAACTCAACAATGCTCTTTCTAATCCTTACATTTCAGAAAGAAAGGGAGAGCGGGGAGCAAAAACAACCAAAGAGGTGATGTCACTAAGCTGGTGAAGTAAAAACCTCCAAAAATGTGCTCCTCTCTAAAACCACCAAAAAATGGGGGGTGGGGGGTGGCAGAAGGAAACAGTCAAAAGCAACCATTTCAGATTCTGGCAATCAGTCAAGGCTTGCAGCAGCCTGGCAAGTTTAATTCAAGAAAAATGGGTGATTCTCTGTAAGAACAGCAAGCTTTGTGGTTTTTTAACTTAACTAGTTCCATCTTCCACTCCCCAAGGCTCTATGGCAGCCTTGAAAAATAACAGCCTAAATTCTCAGCACAGCCTGGTAGCCACCAGAGGGAGTGGAACACAAGTGGAGCTCTTTCAAAGCCTCATTCCCAAAGAATCATCATTATTTGATCTGTCTGGAGGTTCCCCAAAGACCCCACTTAAAAGACTGTCATATTTAACCTGACTCTGAGGTAGCCCAGTGTGAAATGCCTCCTCCCAGGGGTGGAACTAGGCCTGTGTTTGTCTAAAACAATTACAAGCAAGTATTTCCACTTCATGGATGCCCAAGGCAATGAATAATAGTTGAGACAAACAAAAGACTAACCAAAAAGTTTAAAGGAAAAGCCAGCTGGTAGATAAGATATAAAGAGGGGCTTTAAAAAGCTCTGACATATTCCTGAGAATCTACAAGGTCATATATGTGGTTAGGGCTGTAAGCCTGCTCAGAATAAGCCTGAAAAAGCCCTAATTCTCATCTGTGCCTAATCTTGAAGCTCTGCCTAAGCAGAAAGTAGACTATGGCAGAGATGTCAAATGACTGGCTGAGTGTTGAAGGCAGAGCCTCAACATGCACACAGAGCCCTTCAGCACAGACTGAGAGATTTATTTGTTCCAAGTGTTTAAAGAAAGAATATCTAAAGAAATAATAGGTGAAAATTCACAAATATGATGAAAAGCATTAATCTACATATCCAAGAAGCTTAATGAACTCCAAGTAGGTTAAATGCAGAGATTTACGCTGAGACACACTATAATCAAAGTGTCAAAAGCCAAAGACAAAGAGAGAATCTAGAAAGCAGCAAGAGGAACTACATTTAGGGCCTTGGAAAAGAAGTCAATTAAGACTTCCTAAGACTTAAGACTTCAATTTCCTCATCTATAAAATGATGGGGTTGCACAAATCATTTTTAGGAGTCCCTCAGCTCTAAATCCTATTATCATTGTTGGAGTTAACAGAAGTGTTGCATGATACCAAAGCATGTGCATGAAGCTGAACAGAAAACTGTTCTGAATTCTTAAAATATAAAATAGTTAGTAAATCTCTCTCCCTTTTTACATTGTAGTCTCTCAAAAACGAGTTTGTTTTACACTTTTAAAAATTCATGTTTTAATTTATACACAGCAAAATGTAATTTTTTTGGTATATGGTTCTATGCGCTTGACAAATGCATTCATTCACATAACTGTCACCAAAATAAAAATACAGAAGAATTGCTATCACTTCCAAAAATTCCTTTGTGGTGCTCCTCTGTAGCTGAACTGTCCCTCTTCCTTGCTCATGCCCTAGAAAACAGAGATCTGCTCTCTGTTTTGATTTTTCCAGAATATCATATAAATGAAATCATGCATTATGTAGACTTTTGATTCTGACATCTTTCACATAGCATGATGCATCTAAATTTCATCAATGTGGCTGTGTTTATTCATTCATTCCTTTATGTTAAGGAGTAGTACTTCATTGTATGGATATACCATAGTATTTTATCCATTTACCAGCTGATGGACATTTGGGTTATTTCCAATGTTGAGCAATAAGAAATAAATCTGTCATATATACTCATACCTTTTTGTGTGAACACAGTTCGTTATTTCTCCTGGGTAAATACTCAGGAGTATATGGCTAGATCATATGGTCAATTGCATGTTTAACTTTATAAGAAAATGACAAAATTTTTTCCAAAGGCACCATGCCATTTTGCATTCCCACTAACAATATATGAGAGTTCCAGTTGCTCTGCATCCTGATCAGTACTTGCAATTGTCAGGTTTTAGGGGTTCTTGCTTTTAATTTTAGCCATTCTAATAGGTGTTCAGTGGTATTTTGTTGTGATTTTAATTTCCACTTCCCTAATAACAGATGATGCACATCTTTTCATGTGCTTATCTGTCATGTGTATATCTTCTTTGGTGAAGTATCTGTACAAATCCTCTGCCCATTTTTAAAAACTGAACTGTTTATATATTGTTGAGTTTAAGAATTCTTTATGTTTTCAGGATAAAAGCACTTTGTCAGATATGTGATTTTGAATACTTTCTCCCTGTCTGCGTCTTGTGTTTTCATTCTCTTAATAGGATCTTTCACAGAGTAAATATTTTAGTTTTCATGAAATCTCATTTACTGATTCTTCTATGGATTATGCTCTTTTGGTGTTGTAGTAAAAACTCTTAACCTATCCCAAGGTCACAAAGATTTTGTCCTATATTTTATTCAGAAAGCTTTGTAGATTTAAGTCTCTGAATCATTTTGAGTCAGTTTTTGTAAAAGATATGAGGTATGTAGGTCAAAGTTCTTTTTCTGCATATGGCTATCCAATTCTTCCACATCATTTATTGAAAACACTACTTTCTCTACTGAATTGTTTTTATACCATATGTGTGGGGGGCAATTTCTAGACTCTATTCTAGACTCTATTATTTATCCAGGAGTCCTCTTCTGTTTTTCCCCCCTCTTTTCAGTGATTGAGTCACATGTGTCCTCTTTTCACCAAAACCATACAATGTTGATGACTGTAGCCTTGTAAGAATACCTGAAATCACGCAGTGTGAATCAGCCAACTTTGTTCTCTGTTTTCAAACTGTTTTGGACATTCTAATTGCCTTTCACATAAATTTTAGAATCAGCTTGTTAATATCTACAAAAATGCTGCTGGAACTTTGAGAAGAATTACACTGAATCTGTAGATTTATTTGGGAAGAAATGACATCAAAACAATGTTGGGCCATCCAATCCATGAATACTAAAAATAATTTTCCATTGATGTAGGACTTCACTGATTTCTTTCATCAATGTTTTAGTTGCTGGCACACATATCCTGCATATATTTTGTTAGATTTATGGCAAAGCTCTTTTCATCATGTTGTAAACGGGACTGTTTTTTTAATCTACTTATATTCAACTGTTCATTGCTGGTATGCAGAAATACAATTCACTGTTATAGACTCACCTGTATCTTGCAACACTGCCAAACTCACTTATTAATTCTAAGAGCTTTTTTGTAGGCACCATGGGATTTTCTATATAGACAACCTGGTGTCTGCAAAGATAGTTTTATTTCTTCCATTAGAATCTGCGTGTCTTTTATGACACTTTTTCCTGCTTTATTGCACTGAGTAGAACACCAGTACTGCAGTGAGTAAGAATGATAAAATCAGATGAGGCCAGGTGCAGTGGCTCATGCCTATAATCCCAGCACTTTGGGAGGCTGAGGTGGGAGGATTGCTTGAGGCCAGGAGTTCAAAACCAGTCTGGGCAACACAGCGAGACACTGTCTCTACAAAAAACTTTTAAAAAATTAGCTGAGCATGGTGGCATGTGCCTATATTCCCAGCTACTCAGGAAGCTGAGGCAGGAGGATCACTTGAACCTGGGAGTTCAAGGAGGCAGTGAGCTATGATTGTGCCACTGCACTCCAGCCTGGGTGACAGAGTGAGACCCTGTCCCCACACGCCCCCCCCCCCCAAAAATCAGAAAAGACTGGGTATGTTCAGGGTGGTATGGCTGTAGGATAAAATCTTTGCCTTGTTCCTGACTCTACAGGGAAGCAGTAGGTCCTTCATCATTAAATATGATGTGTACTGAAGAATTTTTGTAAATGCCCTTTACCAGGTTAATGATGTTCCCTTCAACTCTTAGGTTGCTGAGAATTTTTATAAAAATTGATGCAGAATTTTGCCAAATATTTATTGTGTACTTATTTAAGTAATCATGTGATATTTTTTCTTATTCTGTTGTTAATATGGTGAGTTACATTGGCTGCTTTTTGAATGTTCAAACAGCCTTTTAGTCCTAGAATAAACCCTACTTATAGTTATGATGCACTGTTCTTTTTATATATTGCTGGGTTTAGTTTGCTAATATTTTATTGAAAATTTTGACATCTATACTTATGATACTGGTCTGTAGGTTTTTTCTTTTTCCCTAGTAATATCTTTGTCTGGCTTTGGTATCATGATAATGTGGGCCTCATAGAATAAGTTGGGAAGTGTTCCTTCCTTGTTTATTTTCTGAAATAGACTGTGTAGAACTGGTATTATTTCTTCCTTAAATGGTAGAATTTGTCAATGAAACCATCGGGACCCAGGGTTTTCTTTGTCAAAAGGTTTTAACTACAAATCCAATTTCTTTAACAGATATAGGACCTTCTTGAGCAAGTACTGGTAGTTTGTATCTTTCAAAGAGTTGGTCCACTTCATAGAAGTTCTCAAATTTAGGGTGTAGAGTTATGCATAGCATTCCTTTACTACCCATTTAATGTCTGCAGGGTCTCTAGTTATATCCCCTTTCACTCCTGATTTATCAATTTTCTTGGCCAGTCTGCCTAGAGATTTATCAATTTTATCTTTTCAAAGAACCACATTTTTGTTTGATTGATTTTCTCTATTTTCAGTTTATTTCTGCTCTTATCTTACTCCTAACTTCTTGCTTTGAATTTAATTTGCTCTCTCTTTTCTAGTTTCCTAACACGAAAGCTTAGATCAGGGCTGGGGAACCTGCAGCCTTAGGCCACATGTGGCCTTCTAGGTCCTTAAGTGCGGCCTTTTGACTGAATCTAAATTTTACAGAACAAATCCTTTTATTTTTATTAATACATATTTGTTTGTCTTTTATATTTTTATTTTATTTTTAAAATGAATGTATTTAAAATACAAAGAATAAAATAAGTTTTGATGAAAAAATCCTCCCAGATTGACCAGCACAATTAGAACATCAGTAAGCCATAAGGGCTAAATTGACGGTTGCTATGCTCATGACTTAGCTCTAACTTCCCCTGCCTGACTGGTGCCACTACCACCTGAGGCTGGCTGGCAAGAGTTTATGGGGGTCCAGTACGCCAGTCTGTTATCAGCTTTTGACAACGGTGCACTGTGTTTATGTTTGAAGTGGAATTTGTGAATAGTTGCACAGTTTGACAGTATTTTTTAATTCTGGCTGCCTAACAGCCCATCATGTCAGAGAAGACCAAGAGAATGCTGAAGGAAGAAAACAGATTTTTTAATGAGGATTGGGAATTGCAATATTATCTTGTTTCTGCTAAAGATAAGATGATTTGCTTGCTTTGTGATACTGCAATATCAACATTAAAGAAATTTAACGCTCACTAGCATTATAACACACATAAGGACCACAAATGTTTTAAATTAGGGGAAGAGGCATAAAAGGTTATATTGCAGAAATTAAAAGATGAAAAGCAAAAGCAAAGACAATTCTTTCAAGCAGCAATAAGACCTGGAAATAATGCCACTGAAGCAACCTATAAAGTAGTTTATATACTCGGGGAGAAAGGGGAAGCCATTCAGTGATGTAGAAATTGTAAAAGAATGCATTGTTGAAATTGTAGGATGCTTAGATCCCAATAGCGTTTCAAAGTACAAACAACTGCCTCTTTCAAGGAGAACCATCACTGACTGGCAGCATGAATTAGCCTTCAACTTAACAGAACAACTTCATGCAATACTTCAAAAGATTACATATTATTCAATCACTTTGGATGAATCAACTGATACTACTGACTCAGTGCAGGTTTTATACTTCATTTGGGTCATGACAGAGGATTTTCTTTCCTACGAAGAGTTACTCGTTTGGGGCACTCTCGTGAACAGAAAATGGGGACGAGATATCTTCAACAACTTTACAGATAAACTTTTGTTGGACTGAATTTGGTAAATTTAGTGAGCGTATGTACAGACAGTGCACCTTCCATGACAGGAAAACATGAAGGGCTTATTGCACAGATATAAAAGTATTAACAGATCCAGATGTTCTCATTTCTTTTCATTGTATCTTGCATCAGCAACATCTCTGTGCTAAAGCTACTATTTTAAGTGACACCCTGCAACAAGTTATAAGTATTGTTAACTATATTCGTGCAAATACAACATGGCATCGTTAGTTTCATAACATGCTCAAGTTGAACAATGTGGTATTCAGTGTGGATTTGCAGTATCATTCTAAAGTGCACTGGCAATTGCGGGGACAGGTGTTAGCCAAAATTTTATCTCTGCGAGAACAGATAGTTAAATTTTATGAACAACAGAATCAGCAATGTGAATTACTGAAAGAAGATTTCTATAGGAATGCAGCATTTCTTTGTGGTATCATGTCAAATCAAAATGACTTGAATATTTCTTTGCAAGGTAAAACTAAGTCTATATATGATATGTGGCAAAAAAAATCCAAGAATTTTGAAAAAAGCTATCTTTTTTCAAAACACTTCTTCTTCAAAAGGAAATTTCAGATGAACATTTTCCCCAGTTAGCAAAGGTCACTGATGAGCAGGATGATATAGGCGAATCATCTGAAGAATACACAGCTGTTACAGACCTATTAACTGGAGAATACAATGAAAGGTTCACTGACTTTGAGAATCATGACATCACACTCAAATTAGCATGTCAGCCTCACCTAGTTGATACCACCAAGGCACCTAAAGAACTGCAGATGGAACTGATTGAGCTCTCAGTAGACAATATTTTAAAGTCATTGTTTGATGCTAAGAAAGATCCAATTGAAATATGAAACAATGCAGTAGAATATCCATGCCTTTGGCAGCATGCCCAAAAAATGCTTTCTTGCTTTTCAACTGCTTATTGCTGTGAATCTACATTCTCCTACCTAACCCAAATCAAGTCACCCTTAAGGTCACAAATAACTGATACCCATCTACAGGATCAACTGAAACTGTAGACCTCCATGCTGCAACCAAATATTCAAATACTTTCCAACAAAAAGCAGACAGAACAAAGTCATTAAAAGGTTAGTTAACCTTAAAATTAACAAATAGTTTTCATTTTTTGAAATTATTAAGTACATAGTCGTTACATTTTTACAAAATAATGTACATTTTAAAGTATATCTAATTGAAGTTTCTTGAATGCAGCCTTACTTGACCTTATTTGATTACAGCTAAATTAATGCAGCCTTCCAAAATGAAAAGGTTCGCCACCCCTGGCTTAGATTATTGACTGAAGACCTTCCCTTTTTACTAATAAAAGCATTTAATACTATAAATTTCGTCTAAGCACTGCTTTACCTGCATCCCACAAATTTTATTATGTTGTGTTTTCATTCAGTTGAAAATATTTTCTAACTTGCCTTGAGACTTCCTCTTGACTCATGTGTTGTTTAATTTCCAGATATTTAGGGATTTCCTAGGTATTTTTGTTATTTGATTTCTAAGTTAATTCCATTATGATCTGAGAACATACTTTGTATGATTTTTATTTTTTTAAATTTAAGGTATGTTGCACAGCCCAGAATATGTTCTACCTCTGTGAATGTTCCGTGTGCTCTTTAATAAAATATATATTTTGCTGGAATACTCTTTAAAGTGGGTTTTTATGTAGACACTACACAGTTAGATCTTTTTGAAAAATGCCATTTGACAATTTTTCTCTTTTAATTAGTATGTTCAGACCATTTGTGTTTAATGCAATCACTAGATTGATTAGATTTGCATCTATCATTTCATTATCTGTTTTTGGTTTCTGCCTCTGTTTTTCATGCTTCTGTTTCCCCTTTTCTCCATTGTTTTGGATTAAAGGATGAAGAATCTTTATCTGAAATGCTTAGGACCAGAAGTTTTTCAGATTTTGGAATATTTGCAGAATACGTATCGGTTGAGCATCTGTAATTCAAAAATCTGAAATCCTTAATATTTCAGTGAGCATTTCTTTTGAGCAGCATGCCAGCACTCAAAAAGTTTCAGATTTTGGAGTACTCTGAATTTCCAATTAGGGATCTTCAACTTGTTTTTGAATATTGCTTAGTATTCTAACTTAATTTATGAAATTATTAAATTCTATAATAATTTCTCAGTCCTATATATAGGAGAATATCTCCTCCCACCCAATCTCATTATTCTTAGTGGCTCATATAAGGTTTATAATATTCATACCTAACTTCACAATATACATACCAACGTCTATATTTTCACAGTAAAACAAGATTGTCAACTACATAGGCTTCTTTACCCTCCCTTCTTTATGTTTGCCATATGTATTACACATCAACATACAATGAAAATCTACCAACGTTAAATATTTTTACTGTAAGTAGTCACACATATTTTAAAGAATTAAAGCAGAGGTAAAACAGTCTGCTGTATTTGCCTGGGTAAATACAGCAGACTGTTTTTTTATTTTTTGCCCTTCCTTCATTATTCAATTTCAAGTTTCTCTTTCTGGTTTCATTTATTTTTACCCTGAAGAACTTCCTTAGCCTTTCTTTTGGAGCAGATCTGATGATAACAAATTCTCTTAGTTTTCCTTCATCTGAAAATATCTTTATTTTGCCTTTGTTACTGTACTATTCTGAGAAATGTTGACAGTTCTTTTCTTTTTCTGGCCTCCATAGTTTCTGAGGAGAAATCTGCCATCATTTGAAATTTTGTTCCCCTATATTTAATGTGTCATTTTCTTCTGACTTGTTTCAAGATTTTTTTCTTTATCTTTGATTTTCAGCAGATTGATTATGATGTGTCTGGGCATGGTCTTCTTTCAGTCCCTGCTTGGGATTCAATGAACTTCTTGCATCTATAATTTACACCTTAAAATGGGAAGTCTCAGCCATTAATTCTTCAAGTCTTCTCCTATAGCAATGTTTCACCTCTCCTTCTGGGAGCCTGATGACACAAATTTTAGATCTTTTATTACTGTACCACAGATCCCTGAGGAGGCCACTTTATTTTCTGCTTCCCCCCCATGAAACTTCTTCCTCTTTGTTCCTCAGACTTCATAATTTCTAGTGATCTATCTTCAATCTCACGGACTCCTTCCTGTATTATCTCCACATAGCTATTGAGCATATGATGAATTTTTTACTTTAAATATTGTGTTTTTTCAGTTCTAAAATTTCCATTTGTTTTTTTTAAATAGTTTTTATGAAAAAAATTTCTTTTTTTTCTTTGCTGAAAACTTCTACCTTTCCATTCATTTCAATTATGTTTACCTTTAGTTCATGGACCATGGTTATAATAGCTGCTTTAAAGTCTTTATCTGATAATTCCAAATCTGGACCATCTTGACATCTGTTATCTTTTCCCTTGAGAAATAGTCAGTTTTACTTGGTTCATGGAATGTCGAATAATTTTGGATTGTATCCTGGACATTTTGGATCTGTATTATAGAGATTCTGGGTCCTGTTAAAAATCCTCTAGAGAATGTTTTTGTCTTAGTAGGCAATCAACCCATTTAGGTTCACACTAAAAGTTCCACTTTGTCTTCTTTGAGCAGTAGTTCCAACGTTAATTCATTTCTCAAAGGCTTTGTTACGCTGTTTGGGTCTGACCAGCACATGCTGGGAACTGGGTGATGGTTTTTAAGATAAATCAGTTCATGAGGCCTTTGCTATGATTTGTGTGTCTGTCCTGTGCACATGCAGCTCATGGTTGAGCTCAGGACTTCTGATCCACACAGAACTAGAGAACACTTTTATATCTCTCTTCAAGATTTTCCCCATGTATTCCAACCTCCAGTCATCCCTTTTTTTAGTTCCCCTGGCCAGAAAGCCAGGGTTCTCTGAGGGTTCTTGTGCTGTTCTGCACCTATACCATGACTGGGACCACCTTGAGTGAAAGTGGCAAGAGAGAAAAATAACAGTGATTACTCTCAGATTCATCAGAAAACAAAAGCCCCATTTCCTGGTTCCTCTGGCCAGAGATATGGGTATTTTCTCGGTTTTTTTTGGTGTCTATGCTGCAAATGAAACTGGCTTTGGATCAAAGGGGCTCCTTTTCTCACTTCTCTGGCTAGATACAGGAGGTTGCTTCTGAAACATTTGCTACCTACACCTGAGACAAAGGAGGGAAACAAACCTCTGTGAAATTAACCTATATTGTACACTGTTATTCAAGTTTTGGCTTCACTTCTCAATTGCCTGCTGTTTGCTTTTCACTGCTCTCATTTAGATGCTTATGAAGACAAATTAAAAAAAAAAAAACTCTGTCAAGAGTTTTTAGCGTAATCATCAAAGGGACAGACAAAACTGTAGATAGCTTAAAGCTTAATCCACTTTGGCCGGCAGTAGACTGAAAAAGCAACAGTTTTGACCATTTCACACACTAACTGAAACATCTATATAAAAAACTTCTGGGAGGAAAACTTCAATGCAATTGATGGAGTTTCCTGATTGATCCATTTCGATTAAGGTTTCCTTATTTTATAAAAAACATTAAAGTTTCATTCCCAAATGGATTTTATAGAATCAGTTCAAGTTTATAATTATTGAAAAAATTACAAATATATATATATATAAATAAAAAACTTTATATGAAATTGTATCTTGGGTAAAACATTTTTTAAGTCATCACATGAAGAACCAATCTTACAGTTCTAAAAAACTTTTTAGGGGCTCTTGTGGACTTTTTCTTAGCTGGTGAAAAAGAATTAGAGTTATGGTTGAAGATATAATCTCCCTATAACACTAGTTACCAAAAATCATCCCAGGATTGCTTATTGCTCAGCAGACTACGCATGGTAAAATAAAATAACTAATTGGGCAAAATATTTACAATAAAATATTCACAAAGGTAAACTATATTAATACAAGTGAGCATTAAATGTGTACACCTACATAACATCCTTATTATAAATATTATTCATTTAGTTATATCATTATATTAGTTATATCATAATATTTCCCAGTTAACAGGAAAAGTAAATATAAATCTTTTTTTTTTTTAAAGATCACCCAGGGTCTTACCCAGGCTGGAGTGCAGTGTGGCTATCCACAGGCATGATCTTAGCATACTACAGCCTTGAACTCCTGGGCTCAAGCAATTCTCCTGCCTTAGCTTCCTGAGTAGCTGGGACGACAGTGTATGCACTACCACACCTGACTAAATGTAAATCTTTAATGTTTAAGACAGCAGCATAATCACACCTGTTTATCTCTTCTCCCCACTGAGACACCCATTAAAACAATAGTAAAGGCATAAAAATGGGTTATATCTACAGTAACAAAAAGAATAGGAAAGGAAGTCCATCAGTAAAACAATGATTGTATCTAATTTCTACAAACTAGGATAGAGATTATCAAGGAAGAGGATATGTTCTAGAAGAGAGCCAATCTATCTTCTGTGGTAACCTGTAAAAGTATGGGACTCAAAATGGTGGGAGGGAGACATAGAGCACAAAACAGAAAATTAAAGTCTGTACATGGACTTAACCCTACCATAAAAAATCTGGGCAAAATATTTGAGAAATTGTATTTAAAGAAACATAGTCCCACAGCATATTACTGTATTTTGGTAATTAGGCATCTTCTAGTGTAACACACAGTTTCCCATCCAATTGCCTAAAATAAAATCCACTAGCTTATGAAGTTTTCAAAATCTTTCCCTTGAACATACTCATCAACCATCATCAACTTGAACAAAAAACAAGGATCACTAGATAAGTCAGGAAAGCCAACAACATTGAGAAAAGCAAGATACAGGCAAAAAGTTACCCTAGAGGAAACATAAAATTCTAGATGAAAAACTGTTATTTTCAGCAAGTGTCTGCATCCATAAAATGAGAACAAGAGGCATTTAAAAAAAAACTCTCTTCCTCTTGTGCTTGGACTGAACTAAGTGACTTGCTTCTAACAGAATACAGAAAGAGAAAATAGTAACTTTACAGTGGAGAAACCTGCACACACTACATTAACCAATTCATCAGGGTTAACATCACCAATAATAAGACATATTCACATTATGTACTCCCCTCATATGATGCGATGAGAAAGGCATTAATGTCTGTGATATTCCTCCCAGCAAGAACTCATAACCTCAGTCTAATCATTAGAAAACATTAGAACAAATCTAAATTGGGGGACATTTTACAAAATACCTAACCTAGTACTTTTCAAAAGTGTCAAGGTAATAAAAGACAAGGAAAGAATTAGGAAATGTCACAGATTACAGGAGACTAAGGAGCTATAACAAATAAATACAATGTGTTATTCTAGATTGAATCCTGGAATAGAAAAGGTATATTGGTGGAAAAGTTATGAGAAGTTAGCATTAAGGGAAGCTTGGTGAAGGTTATATAGGAAGTTATTTAAAAACAAACAAATAAAGGTGCAGGGGAAAAAATCAGGTCACCTACAACAAACCAAGAAAGAATAACAAAGGAAAGGACTTCTTGTTGATAAAACAGATGCAAGAAAACAATAGGGCAATGCCATTAATATTTTAAGATAATATAATTTTCAATCTAGAATATTGTATCGGCCAAACCATCAAATTAAGTGGAAAGTGAAATAAAGAATTTTTCAGACAAATTTGCTTCCCTACCCTTTTTGTTAGGAAGCATTTCGAAGTGTTTTCCAGCAACCAAGACAGTAGACTGAGAAAAATAAAAATAAGAGCTCCTGAGAACCAGTATGAGATCCAAACCAGTACAGCAGGGAAGAAAAATCTCAAGATTTTCTGGGTAGAAATCTCAAGATTTTCAGCTGGGTAGCAGCACCCTACAGAAAAATCAGTCTGCACTGATCTGAAAAATGGAAAGTTCTAGAATAAGAAAAAATTGAATGCAGTTGATTACTGTTCTTGAAAATGTGAAATAACTAAAGGTGGTGATAAAGTCAGACAATGCAAGAACAAAAGGCAATTAGAAATGCCAAGAAAAATCAAAAGCATACAAGAAAGGCAATATAATGAAAGTACATTATATAGTCATAATTATTTACTAATTTTCAACTTTAGTGCAAGAGAATGTAAGCATTTTAATTTTAAGAAAAAGAGAAGAGAAACATTAAACTTTTAGGTGAGATAAGAGGTAAAGGGGGGTGGGAAATGAAAAATAGATATTGTAATTAATCATATCAGACAGTGGTGAATCAAGAGATAATATCTGGCCTGTATACAGTTTTAAAAACACTCTTAACGTCTTCAGATGGTGCAAAGTGAAGTAAATCCTTAACTCTCAATGCAAGAAGTCAACAGATAGTGTCTAATATTGATAGTTCAATAAATAACAATGTAAGTATATTATTTAGATAAATGGCAGTCATCCTAGGAAGAACAAAAAAGCAAATATAGTTAAAGGAGTAAATATGGTTTTCTCTGGGGAGCAGAACAGGGAGTGGGGCAAAGAACCTCCTTAACACAGTAAGCTCTTCTATATGATTTGATTTTTAAATACCATATGCATATATCATTTTGAAAACCTTCTAAAATTTATTTTTTTAAAAAGCAAATACATCTTCACTATTTTCAGCACTAAATAAAAATAACTCTTTATCGTTCATAGTAAGTCAATGAGTTTCTACTTACAGTAGTGGTTAGACCTTGAATAAACCTTGGTTCTTGCCATGATTGATGAAGGCTTCCAACTTATATTAATTGCTTAATCAATACTTATTTTAAAATACATTTTTCATATTCTTTTTAACAAATTTAATAACCACTTAGACCAGAAGTTATGTTAAGGGAGAGAGGAGGAGGAGAGAGTTAAAAACCTACCTATCAGATACAATGAACACCATTCAGGTAACGTGCACACTAATCGCCCTGACTCAAGCATTATAAAAGCTATCCATGTAACAAAAACATTTGTACCCCCTTAATATTTTGAAATAAAAAAAAGAAGTTATTATGTTAAATCTTTAAAAGCAACAAGTGTAAGTATGCTGATATTAAGCTTAATATTTTTTAGGGTTAACATGTTTTAATTAAACGATTTTGTGTATGATGTATTTAAGGCATCTGGACCAGTGAAAATAAACATATATTTGATTCTATCATCATCAAGCTAGTAGATAATGATAATGGTGTGGATCATTTTTTAAAAAGAAGACATATCATTAATATTTGGTTCTGAATATATGTATATATAAATCCTTGAATAAATTTTGTGTAACTGCATGGCGTGGATGTGTGACAGAGAGGGACCTTACAAAGTCTTCATTTCTCAGACAAAATGATGCAATCACAATGTGAGGTTCCAAATCAAACAAAGTGGCAATTTTTCTTGGCTTCCCTAACCCATCCCACTGCTAATCCTGGCTGGAAATACTGCATCCTTTCATACAGACATAAACAGCAGAGTATTTTTCTAAAACAGACATCAACATTGTTATGGGATTAATTTTAAATCACATCATATTTGTCAATGTCAATGGTGAGGTGGCATTAGAAGCCCCAATGCAATACCATACAGAAAGGTTTTAAAGCTTCTTTTTTAAATTAAAATTCACAGGTTGAGTGCAATGGTAACTCTTTCAAGGATTGAGCCAGTATACTTACACAGGTTGAGTATCCCTAATCCAGAAATCCAAAACCCGAAATGCTCCAAAATCCAAAACTCTCTGAGCACTGACATGATGCCACAAGTGGAAAATTCCACATATAAGTACTTTGTTTCATGCATAAAATTGTTTAAAATATTGTATAAGATTACCTTCACCCTATGTGTATAAGGTGCATATAAAACATACATGAATTTCATGTTTAGACTTAGGTCCCATCCCTGGGGTATTGCATTGTATATATGAAAATATTCTGAAATCTGAAAAAATCCAAACTCTCGAACACTTCTGGTCCTAAGCATTTCAGATAAGAGATGCTCTACCAGATGTCAAGACTTAATATAAACCTACATAGTTAAAATAGTATAGTATTGGTATAGGAACTGACAAATAGATAAAAGCATTCAAACGGAGAACACAGAAATTGAGCCACACTTAAAGGACACATTATATAAGAGAAGTGTCATTACAAATCAATAGAGAAAGAATGGGCTATATACTCAAACTGTACTTATTTGTGTTACTACTTTATGTGCTTATCAAATTAGATAACTTATATTTATAAATTTTAAGAGATTCCATATTTTTTCTTTTCTGGGACTACTTTCTAAACTTAAAATGGAGATAATTTCTATCTCACAGTGTCGCTGTTAGTATCAAATGAAGTAATATATTCAAAACATCTGATATATGGTAGCTGATCAAAAAATGTCAGTTCTATTTCCCTTTTTGTCCCACATGTACCTTGCTACAAGTGAAAGTCTAATTCAGTAATTTATTCAAATTAATTCATTTAATAATTAAATATTGAGTCCCAAACATGTACCAGGCATGCTCTCAATAGAGAGGGTGGGTGTTCTGAGCAAAAAAAATGAAAACTGCTCTACCAGATGTCAAGACTTAATATAAACCTACAGTAGTTAAAATAGTATAGTATTGGTGTAGGAACAGACAAATAGATAAAAGCATCCAAACGGAGAACACAGAAATCGCGCCACACTTAAAGGACACATTATGTAAGAGAAGTGTCATTACAAATCAAAAGAGAAAGAATGGGCTATAGCAAAAATGGCTTCCATATGGAAGAATATTAAAACTATATCCCCATTTCATTCCATCATCAAAAAGAATTCCAAGCTGATAAAAGATCCAACTTACAAAAACAAAACTTTAAAGCTATTAGAAGAAAATGTTTTTAAAAATGTTATGACCTTGGGATAGGAAAAAAATTCGTAACAAAAAGCAATGGCAAAAAAAAGATTTATATTTGACTAAACAAAAATGTAGAACTTCCATATGACAAAATATACCACAAAAATAAAAGACTAGCAATACAGGGGGAAACTGTAACATACAAATCATATGAATAAGAAGGAAAACAACTCAAAAGAAAATGAGAAGCAGAATAATAAACAGAAAAACATATAAATGAATATATAAATTACCAATACACATGAAAAGATGCTTAATCTCACTGATAATCAGGAAAAATACAAATTTAAAAAATGAGAAAACATTTTAGATTGACAAAAACTTTCAAGGCCTGACACTAAGCATTGGTGAGCATGCACTGAAGTGGAAATCATCAACCACTGCTACTGGAGCAGAGATTGTAACAGCTGCTTTAGAGACTCTTTAGCCATTATCTAGCAAAATCAAACACACACACTCTCTGTGATCCAATAATTCTACTTCTCATACATGTTAACTCTATAGTCACATCAATAAAATTTGTGACAGAAAAAAAAAAAAAAGCCTAGCCATAACCTCAACAGTGTGGGAAACAGATGAATACAGTGTGGCAGGCATGTGATAGAATACTATATTGCAATTAAAAGAAATACATCTATGCAAATATACATATATATAAACTTGGATAGATCTCAAAACATAATAAACAAAATTTATAATTCTATAGCATGTCATTTATGTAACATTTCATAATATATACAAATAATATTTTATATATAGATTCATGAATAATATGTAAGAGCATTAAAAATGTACTAAAAAACTTAGACACATTAAACTCATGGTAGCTGTTGTCTTTGAGAAGTGGAAGGGCAAAGATGATGTTGACTTTATAAGTGAACTGTTTTATTTAAAAAACAGAAAATATAATATTAACAACTGCCAATTCTGAGTGAGGGTTATTAGGTGGATATCTGTTATATTATTCCTGATAGTTTGGTGAATTTTCTAGATTTGTTAAAAAAAAAAAAAAAAACTAAAACAAAACTAATGAAGGTCATTACTAAGGGCATAATTCAACTCTCTTCACCTATTTAAACACTGATGAAAATAGTATGTGATTTCAACATGCTAAGAATATAAGATAAACGGAATAAATTCTAGGTCATATAAATTCACTGATAAAGCTTACAAAAAGCAGAATAAAATGTATCTTAGAAATGAGGTAAAGAATTCTGATCTTAAACATCTTCCACATAATCAATAAAGTGAACGCTTTCCTCTTCATTTGTATATTTCCAATTTGATAGCTAAACTATCACTAAAACTTTTATCTAAACACTGAAAAAATAAGTAAAATGTACAAGTCCTAAAATAAACCAACTAACCTGTATGGGTTCTTCTATGTCTCTGAAGCTCATCACTCCTTGTGAATCTTTTGCCACAAAACATCCAGTTGCATATAAAAGGTCTTTCTCCAGTATGCCAGCGAAGATGTGCTCGTAGGTGAGATGTTTTGCCATAAACTTTTCCACATCCTTCAATATGACAGATATGCTGTTTCTTTTTTCCTGGTTCATTACTGCCTCTAACAAAAACCAAAACCAAACAAACATTAATTACATTCCCAAACACTAGGCTTATAATTATGGAAAAATAAGAAAAAACCAAGGTGATTAAATGATGCTTTTTTTGAATAGGTTTGACCATGATGTGATAATTGTAGCTAAAAATCAGAAAAATTTCCAATAAAGTAATAATAAAACAAGTCTTTGTACTAAACACAAAACTGCTATGAAAATGTGTTCCTTTGACAGTTTATGCTCTACTATGGACTTCATGTTCTTTCCCTAATCAGCTCTTCCCTTGGGAAAAAAAATCTCTTCAAGCTTTTCAAGGCACTTCAAAATTCTCTAAAATACCAAAAAGATGGCCAACTCCAGTCAAAAGTGTAAGGTGCAGAGTTTCATTTCCAGGAGGACAGTGTGAGGAGTTCCATGGACCTGCTTCCCACTGAAACCAGTGAAAATTATAAAAATAACAAAAAACACCATTTAAAGTCTCTGGATATGGTCCTACGAGCAAATAACAGCAACTAAAGGAACATTTATTCAAGAAAATCTCACAGAACTTGGTAAGAACAGTGAGAGTCTGTGGTATGTGAACCAATATTCACTCCTTCCCTTCTCCCTCCCACCTCCATGACACAGGAACATTACAGACTGGTGCAGCCAAGAATAGGGTTCCCTCTCTTCCCACCTCCCAGTCAGAGGGCTAGCTCCCCCAGGAGGGGCAGGACATCTGCATTTCTCATGCTAACCCCAGCTACCTGTTGCTATGGCTAAGTTCCAGGCAAATGTGGCTGATACCCAGCCCTCAACCTTGGGACATAAGCTCTACCTTGGATGTAGTGTGATGAAAATGCTGAGGTCCAGACTGCTCTTGACCTGGCCCATTCATAGTTCATCAAGTGTAGGTTCTAAGCCAGGAGAGGCAAGCAGAGAAGACCTGAGGCTACTGCTGCCCCTGCCACCAAATGCTCAGCTGCTAAAAAGCAGGGGTATCAGAGAGAAATGTGCCATTGTCCCAAACCCCAGCTGGAGAGCCATGACTCAGAAATTTTGGCCAGAGGGAGAAGCACACCATTAAACAGAGAGCTCCAAATCTCTTCCCAAAGGAACAGACTCCATTTGCTACAGAGGGTGAAGTTCAAGCCTAATAGTACTCTCAAAAAAAAAACTGGAGATTGTTGCAAAAGGCAAATGGGAGGAGACTAACAGATTCACTGGAGATACAGGCTAAACACTAGGCTGGCTACTTTGCCCGAGAGGAGCAAGGAAGGGGACAGCTGAGAGGAGCCTTCCTGGGGTCAAAATAAATGTCAAACACTAAGATTCTTAGAAAAGGTCAGCGAAATTAACAAACCTTTAAGCTATACTGACCAAGAAAAAAAGGGAAGACTCAAATTAATAGAATCAGAAACGAAAGAGGAGACATCACTACTAACCTTACAGAAATAAAAAGGATTATAAAGGAATACTATGAACAATTCTATGCCAATTACACAGATAACTCAAAGGAGATGGACAAATTCCTAGAAAGATAAAACTGACTCAAGAACAAATAGTCAATCATAAACCTGTAACAAGTAAAGAGACTGAATTAGCAATTAAAACTACTCACAAGAAAAGCCCAGGACCAGACAGCTTCACTGTTGAATTCCACAAAACATTGAAAGTATTAATACCAGTTCTTCACAAACTCTTTCAACAAACAAAACCGGAGGGAATACTCATTCTATGAGGCCAGTATTACCATTACCCAAAACAGAAAAAGGCATTACAAAAAAGGAAAACCACAGACCAGTAACTCTTATGAGTATGGATGCAAAAATCCTCAACAAAATACTAGCAAACTGAATCCAGCAACATATTAAAAAAATTATATACCATGACTAAGTTAGATATATCTCAGGTATGCAAAAGTGCTGTAATATCTGACAATCAATTAATATAACATATATTAATAGAATAAAAAACAAAAACCACATTATCAACTCAACAAATGCACAAAAGCATTTGACATAATCCAGTATCTTTTCATAAAAATACTCAACAAAATAGTAATAGAGGGAGCTTCCTCAATTTGATTAAGGGTCCCAGAGCTAACATCATACTTGTGTTTTTCCCTTAAGTAGAAACAAAACAAGGAAGTGTAATTTTGCCAATTCTATTCAACACTGTACTGAAGGTTCTAGACAGGGCAATTGGGTGAGAAAAAGAAACGGAACTCCTCCAGAGTGGAAAACAAACAGTAAAACTATGTCTATTCTCAGATGCCATAACCTTCCATATAGAAATCCTAAGGAATCCAGTTAAAAAACTATTAGTACTAATGAAAGAGTTCAGCAAAAGTTGCAGGATACAAAATTAATCTATAAAAATCCATGTATTTCTATATTCTTGCAAAGAATAATCAATAAAATACTTCCATTTACAATAGTATCAAAAAGAATAAAACTGGAATAAATTTAACAAAAGTGTAAATCTTATATTCTGAAAACTACAAAACATCGATGACAGAAGCTAGAGAAGAGCTAAATAAACAGAAAAACATTCCATGTGCATGGATCAAAAGACATAATATTGTTTAAGTTGGCAATAGTCTCCAAATTGATCTACAGATTCAATGCAATTTCCATCAGAATACCATCTGGCTTCTTTGTAGAAACTGATAAACTGATTCTAAAATTCACATGGAATTTTAAGTGTCCCTAAATAGCCAAGATAATTTTGAAGAATAACAAAGTTGGAGGAGTCACATTTCCTAATTCCAAAGTTATTACAAAGCCAAAGTAATCAATCAGTATGGTACTGCCATAAAGAGAGACATACAGATTAATGGAATAGAACTGAGAGTCCAGAAATACACCCATACGTCTTTGGTCAACTGATTTTCAACATGGGTGCCAAGGAAATTAAAGGGGGAAAGGATAGTTTTTTCAACCAACGGTGCTAGATGGACCCTCACTAACACCATATACAAAAATTAACCCCAAATTTGATTAAAGACCTAAATGTAAGAGCAAAACCTGTAAAACTCTCCAAAAAAAAAAAAAATCTAGGAATCTTCATAACCTCAGAATTGGCAATGGATTCTTAGATATAACACCAAAAGTGGAAGCAACAAACAAAAAAAATAGAAAAAACTGGACTTCAAAATTAAAAACTTTTGTGCTTCAAAGGACACTATCAAGAAAGTATAAATAAAATCCACACAATGGGAGTCAATATTTGCAAATCATATATCTGATAAGGGACTTTTATCTAGGTTACATAAAGATACAATTCAGTAATAAAAAGACAAATAATACAATTAAAAATGGGCAAAGGATCTAAATAAACATTTCTCCAAAGATATACAAATAGCCAAAAAGCACATGGAAAGATGGCTCAACATCACTAGTTATCAGGAAAATGTAAATCAAAACCATGCTGCGATACCACTTCAGATCCACTAGGATAGTTATAATCAAAAAGTCAAATAATGACCAGTACTGGCAATGATGCAGAGAAACAGGAAGCCTTACACACTGGCGGTGCAAATATGAAATGGTGCAGCCACTTTTCCTCAAATGGTTAAACACTGAGTTGCCATATGACACAGCAATATCATTTCAAGATATATAAATGAAAGTGAAATGAAAATATGCGTCCACACAAACACAAGAATGTTTATAGCAGCATTACTCATAATGGTCAATGAGTGAAAAAAACCTCAAATGTCCATCAAGTGATAAGATAAACAAAATATTGGTTTTTTGTTTTGTATTGTATTCCATGCAATGGAATATTATTTATCCATAAAAAGGAATGTCCTGATATGCCATAATATTGCCTGAACCTTGAAAACATTATGCTAAATGAAAGAAGCCAGTACCCAAACACCACATATTGTATGATTCCATTTACATGAATTGTTCAGAATAGGCTGTAGACAGGAATTAGTTCACGGGTTGCCTAGGATGGAAAGGTTGAGGGGATGAGAGGGTGATGTCTAACGGATACAGGAGTTCTTCCAGGGATGACAAAAAATTTCTAAAATTGATTATGGTTATGGCTACACAACTCTGAATATATTTAAAAACCACTGAATTGTACACTTTAAATGGGTGAATTGTATGGTGTGTCAGTTTTATATCAACAAATGTGTAGAAATTTTGCATTATATATGAAAAAGGGAAACTATTTTTAAAAAGTGTAAGATACAAGACAGAGGACCACTCAAATCCCATTCCTAAAATAGCCCAACTTAATTCTCTTCATAACATTGTATCTCCACTTCTGGGCTGCAAAGGTAGTGAGGTTCTAGTGTACAAAGTACCTAACCAATGACTTGATTTTAACTACTATTTTATGACTTCCACAGAGAGAGAGTTGAAGATAGAGCACTTACCTTCCTTCTCCTTCCCTACAATTAGGACAGGAACAGGCAACTCTTCGAAGCCTCTTGCCAGGTTGTACCTCTTGATCAGAAGTTTGCTGGCCTTGCTGCAAATGCACTTGTGTGAGTTGGTCAGGACTAACAGCACCTATCGTTGCATTAGCAATTCCTCCAACTGCTACGGTTACAGGGGCTATAGTAGCTTGTTGGACTTTTACTCCATCTTGTCCTTGCTGCTGACCTAAAAAGGAAGAATAAAAGTATTATAATGTTTTATATTTCTACAGAAAGGATAAAAAATTCCAAACGGACATTTTAAAGCTAACACATTTCTTCTAATAATCTGTGTAAAGTACAAAAAGAAAAGGGGTTAATGTGCCAATCCTCCTAAAATATAATATTCTTACTTCAGTAACTCAGGTTGCCTCTTTAGATGATAGGACTATACATAAATCATTTAACCCTCTTTGTGGCTTAATTTCTCTCTCCATCTATAAAATGAAGATAATAATACTCCCTACCTACCTACCACACTGAAGTACGGTGAGGATTCCTGAGACATCTGAAAAGCACTTTTCCTCAGATAAAAGATGCTATATATACACACACAAAGCATTATTACCATTTCCACAGTAAGCAACACATCTCATTCACGCTGAGAAAATACAGGAGTGAAAAGTCACTAAACAAAGGATTAAGTTTTATGGATATTTCTCATTTCTAAATAGTTTAAGTATATATCTCTTTATTGATCAGCCATTTTTTTAGTAGCACAGAATTTTTTTAAATGCACAACCACCTATGATTATTACATACTGTCATTATCATCATAAAAAGACATTTAACATATTATTACTTTATTCACTCACATTATATAGCTTAGATTTCATCTCTCAGGTTAGTACATACACCAGTTTGGCTTCTTCACTTAGGGAAAAATATAATAAATAATACATAATATGACCAAAAAATATCTATTTGCATGGCTTACCTTTATCCAGAAGTACAATGTCATATAATTACCTTTTCATTCTCACAGTTCTACACTCCCTCCATCAGGTTTCCGTGAGAATATCAAGCATGTGAATGGACTGAAAACACCAATTTATAAAGGAATGCTCCCACCTCAGACAGTTGATATAAGGATTAAATGAAGGTGATTTTTTACAAATCCTTTATCATGGTGCCTGGCACAGAATTGTTCATTACATGTTAGCTATTATTACTGTTAGTCTCTACTGAGTTGGGTGGCAATACAAGAGTAAAACAAGCTAGTAGAAACAAACATGTGGGTCCTGGGTATAAAATAAAAGGGTTTATTTTAAAGCTAAACATATAGTACTTTATACTTATGGAGCAACCAAGAAAAGACAATAAAAATTACCAAGTGACAAAATGGCACACATTTTCTATACAAAATTAAACCTCTGACTCTCCCAGTCAAAGTCAAGCTCACCCTCCTCTGTGTATCCACAGCACTCTGAATCCTTTTGGTAGCACCTACTACTAAAATACAAATTACAAAATATATCTCATCACTGTTTTAGTAAGGCTACAAACCTCTACTGAAGTTCACATTTTGTTCATCTTTGAATTAGCACGGTGTGATAAGTAAAGCAATGCAAGTGAAGTCAGAAATTGTAAATTTATAACTGTGCACTTAGAGGTCCTCAGTTTCCTCAACTCTAAAATATTAACACTGACCTCCCTAAATTCCTATCTACTTTGAAGAGTTGTTTCTGAAGATCAAGTTCATTCTCCAAGGGTAAAGGCTATATAAACTGTAAAGTATTACATAAATGTAAAGTAAAATTATTATGTCTCAGTGTGTCTTTTGATCACATATTCAGTAAAACCAGATCCCTTAAGGATGACCTTGACTAAGCAAACTATTCACACTACTTGTGTGCCTAGAAGCACAGTGATACATATATTCCCTGTTTACTGCAAAAAATGCATTTCTGGAAATGGGAGTTCTGTCTGAACGAGCACTACACAAAGTCTTTACTCCATAATCCCTATGGAGATGCAGGCATTTTAAGTTGGCAAGTATTCTTTACATCCCCTGAAGTCATAAGATATTTCTGGCCACAATTTTTCCAGCTACTATTCATACAACAGTTGGTCATTCCTTTCAGGTTGCAATGATATTTAAGACAACCTTCATTATGTTAAAGAACTGCTAGGGATTTCTGATCCCTCAGATCCCCTGACCATTTCCTTGACACACTCCTGAAGCCTCCACATTATCAGCATTTATTTATTCAGTGCCTAAATAACTTGGCAAGTTATTTCAATGAATAATACTAGGCAAATCATATTTGAGTTTATATATTTAAGCCTGATAACTAACTTCTCCTAGATGTCTCAAAGACAGCTTGAGTTCAACATACTATTTTTCTTTCATTTCCACTGCTACTAATAAGCCACCAAACCACAGCAAGACCTCCAAGGTCCTGCTTAAGTTTAAATGTATCGACCTTTCAGATCTCATCTTGTATAAGTCTCTCCCTTACTCACTCTGCTCCTGACATACTGGCCTTTCTTTTGGCCCTCAAACAAATCAAGCTCATTCCCTTCTTAGGGCCTTTGCACATCCTCTCCAGTCTGGGTAGGGATGCCTTTTGCACCCAGATCTTTGCATAGTTGATTCCTTATTCATATTCCGGTCTCAATTCAAATCTCTCCTCTTTAGAAATGCCATTCCTGACCACACCATCTAAAAGTGCCTCCCCTCAATATATCTCTGTATCATTACCTAGGTTTGTCTTGTTTGTCTTAAATTATCTTGTCTTTTTATTTATTTTTTTCTGTCTTCACCTCACTTCTGAATGTTAAGTGCCATGAAAGCAGGGATCTCGCCTATGTTCACCGCTGTATCTCTAGTATCTGGAACAGTGATCAAAACATAGTAGCCACACATATGCTTAATAAAAAAATGAAAGTTTAAAAATGAAAAATGAATTTATCTTCCAATCTTGCTTCCATTAATACCAATGCCTCTGTTTTGCTACTCCTATTCTCCTTATTGCTAACACTCAAAACCTTAAAATGTCAACTTTTAGGCTACTTCTGTACCCATTACTTCCAGCGACTGTCAAGTTATAAAGGTGCTACTGCATAACAGCTCTTGGGTTTATCCTTCTTTTGCCAGCATCATCACCCTCATTCAGGCCCTTGTTACTTCGTGCCTTTACTAGCCTAAATGGATGCTTCCCTCCTACCTCCTCCTTCAAACTTCTGCCAAAAAAATCAAAAAGGGTATCATCTCACTTCCATGCTCAGTAACTTTCAATCATCCTCCACTGAACAAAGTCGAGCATTCAAAGAACTCCCCACAGGGACTTAGCTCCTGGTTCACAGACTTCCTTCTAATGGCCAAATCCAATGTGCATTTTCTCAGGGAGCATTATAAGACTGCTCTGCTGCATTTGACACCATTGACCACTACACCCTTCTTGAAATCTGACTCTCTGAGCTAACATCCAACCTCCTCAGAAACCCCTTCTCTGCTAGCTCTTTTTTCAAATCAGCATTTAAATCTAAATTTATGTCACATTTTTAAGACATTTATCCACACTCGTTGCCTTTACTCCTCATCTCTCATTCTCTCCTCAAACCACTGAAATTAAGCATATATCCCAACACTCTGCTAAAAATCATGACATAAGTAGCTAATAATTTCTTTGTTAGGAAACCCAAAGATACCCTTCCCCTCGATATTACTCCAACTCTCTGGAGCCCCTGGAGCTGCCAATCCCATTCTCTCCTTGAACTGCTCCCTCCTTGGGCTTCACTCATACTGCTCCCCACTGGTGTTGCTCCTACTTCTCTGACCACCCCCACTTCAATGCTCTTGCCAGGCTCCCCTCCCTCTACTCTTCCTAGGCTACTCTCCAGGGTTCTGACTTCTCATTCTAACTCTCTTCTTGGATGATCTCATCCACTTTTATAACTTGTAATACCATGTGTAAGCTGATGTCTCCCAACTTTATATCTTCTACTCAGGAATGTCATATTCGTACTGTCATCTGCTAGGGAACATTAATATCCCAGATTCCTTATAAGCAATCTAAGAACCAGACAGGTTACCTTACTCTCCTAATCTAGCTCTTTCTCATTAATCAAAGAGAAAACTTGGAAGTCGTTCTTGACTCCCCTCCATCTCCTTCATCCCCCACAACAAGAGGAGCTTTCATTTTATATCTACTATGTGGTAAGGCACTTTACTGGGTGCTTTACATATATATCATTTTACTTACTCCTCACATCCCTATGGGCTGAGTATTCTGTCCCAATTTTAAGATGAGGAAACTAAGGTTCTGAGGGGTATGTAAAACATCCAGGGTCACAAAACGGGTAAGTGACAGAGCTGGGAATTTGACCCCGGGTCTAGCTAACTCCAAAGGCTATTCTCTTTCTGCTGTATATATTACTTAACGTTGATCAATGATCCCTGTTGAGACTACCTCTTCAAAATATCCCAGATTTGTCCATTTTCTCCATCTCTACTGATTGTACATTAGTGCAGGGCCTTATCACCACTATATCAGTTTTCCCCCTTCCAATCTCCATATCGCAGATCTAGTCTCCCTAAAAGTCAACGGGCCCTCCATATATTCTCAATAAGGTCAACATTTCTGAACAGAGCACATAAAGCTCTTCACAATCCAGCTCTTGCTTACTTTCATAGCTTCGTTTCTTGGAACTCCTCCACTCTCACTCTCACCACCACCTGTGGTGAACTCCTATTTCCTTTAATGTTCCATGTTTGATTGTCTCTGGGCCTTTGAATAATACAGCTGGAATCTGACACATTCTTCCACCCCAGATCTCCATCTCCCTTGGTCTGGCAAAAGCCTATTCCTCTTACAGAATTCAATTCATGTGTTATCCCTTTGGGAAATCTTTCTGATAAGTTCCTCTCTGAGTCTGGCTCAGATATCTCTTCCCTATTTTCCCCTAATATCATGTGCATAATTTTATTATAATAATGGACAAGCTATACGGTGAACGTATATGTAAATGCCTGTTTATTTATTTTGTCTTTCCAACTAGACTGTAAATTATTGGTCTTCAAGGGCTAAATAAGCCTCCCTTCATTTTTCCTTCCTAAAAATGTACTGCCTGGGTATGTTAGACTTATGAACACGTGATCAGCCCATGTGCTAGTGGATGCTGTCACTGCGTTAAAATTATGAGTACAAAAATTTCTCCTAAAGTATAATTTTAATAGGATGAGTTGGATACAGTATGACTTATTAACTAGAGAATGAAATTTGCATTAATAAGACTTACTACTAGTTATAAGTCAATCAGGAAAATTAGGACTATAATAAAAAACAAGCATAGGAAAAAGCCGTTAGATGGGAGAAAAAAGCTGATTTGTTGAAGTGACTAAGTATTCAATTTATCTGGAAAAAATTGGTGATAAAAATGTTAAAATATATAAGAAACTGTGCCAATGATAGCACTGGTGATAATGGAAAAGGTAAGTCATTATATAAACTATATTTACAGCTATAAAACACTATCAATATTGGAATCACTTCAGAAGAAAAAAAGTTACTCATTATTTCTCCTCTGAAACTCTAGTTTCTAACCCCTCTCCTACTACTAAGACTGTTTCATAAAATAATTCTTAAAATAACTCAAGATTTCTTGGTATTGGAACTATACATTATGGTGTAACAGATTGAGAATGGCCCTTCTTTTCTCTTTCTTCCATGCTGTCAGAGGTAAAAGCATTCCAAGGCTGCTTGGAGCAGCTGAGCCATCTTTCCTACTCTTTATTTTTTCATTCTGCTTTTTTCAAATATAGAAATTGGGCCAAGGTAATGTGGGGGGTGTGTGTGTGTGTGTGTGTGTGCTGCAGTTGGTTGGTAGGTACCAAGATATTAGATTGCTAGATATTCAACAATGTCTAGAATGGGTGTTTGAGAAAAACTTTGTTTCTTGCACATTTTCCTTTAGCATCAGTAGTCTTTTGCCTCAATAGAGTAGTAACATCTAAGACTTGAATTTAAGTTTAGAGGAAGAAGGAAAAGTAGGTTTACCTAGTAAAGGTAAATGGCATATTTCATATAGATTAGCCTAGTTCTCTGTATTTTGAGGCAGTGAGCCTGTGCCTAAGCCAACAAATTCTAACCTGAATTCCAGTATACCTAGCTCCCTAAGGGACTTCAAGGATTGGTAGAATTCGAATTTAAGTATTCCTGGTTTTGCTAATCAGATACCACACCTCACTCCATCCAATATTAATCATAAACTATTTCTAACAAAAGCTGATCAGGACAGAGGACATGTGTGTGGTTTTATGTCACTTGTCCCTTAGCTAATCAAACTTCCTGACACAGTAAAAATGTTCCATGAATGTTTCTTAAGTAAAGTGAATGATAACCTAAAATCCATATAAACATAGAAACTTTCTTATGAAACTAGGCCAGCAGTATAGCATAGGACTACTAGATGACAGCTAGTTTGCAATACACATGCAACACAGGTGGCAAGATAGTAAGAGACCAGACAAGTGGATATTTACCACAATTCTCTCCTGATTCACTGATACAGCATTCAGATCACTTAGGAGCAGAACCCAGTGTATAAATCACAATCTTGCTACCAAAACCATGTACTTCTCTCTCAGGTATCAGATCTATCCTTAACATTTGTTACTCACATTCAACAAGATCTTTTTTGAAAAGACTATTATAAAAATTTTTTACTTCAAAAAGTTACAACTAAACTTGCCATTTAGAGACTAGGCTAAGATTTCTCCCTTTTTATTTTGAGGAAAGTAAACTGTTTAGTATTACAAACACATATACTTTTTCTTTTTCTTCTGATTTTAAGACCAATGCATGTTCACCACAGAAAAGTATGAAGGAGAAAAAATAATGCATATAATAATTATTCATAGATTACCACTATTATTTTGATGTAATGATCTAATCTTTGTTCTAATCTTTATTCAGTGCATTTTGACACTAATGTAATGCTACTACATAACAATTCTGTATTCTCCTCTTTTATTTAATAATATATGTGCTTCCAAGTTACTATAAATTCTTTTAAAATAACATAATGGTTGTACAATATTTCATCATTTACATATACCATAATTTACAAAACCATTACTCTACTATTACACATTTAAATTATTTCCAAACACTTATTATAAGGAACACATAAGTAACATAAATAATGAGCAACTTGAACAAAAATATTTTTTCTACTTATTTCCAAGTGACAGAGTCCTAGAAGTGAGGTTACCAGGTCAAAGGGTATGAAATATTTATAAGACTTTATATAGATTACAAAATTACAGGAGTACGTATAAAGAGCTGCATTCATTTGCATTTCCACTAGAAGTATATGAGAATCCTAATGCATCTCATGCACAAAAGAAATTCACTAAGATTTTAGAAAGCATTTAGTAAACAAAAAATTGATAGTTCACTGTGTTTTCTAATTGAAGTGATTCCTACTCTCACCTCTCATATATTTCCTGAAAGTCTAAGCCAATGCAGTAAGATAAATATAAAAGATCTATACAAGAAATAAAGATTAAAAGGAAGTAACAAAGCTGTCATGATTTACAAAAGATACAATTATATATTTGGTAAAGTATGGAAAATTATTAGATAAACTAATGATACATTATTAAAATATGACATTTCAGCAAGATGGCCAAATACATGATCAACATAAGAAAATCAACAGTTTCCCTCTACATCAGCATCAAACAATTCAAAAAGAAAAAGAAAAAATATTCTATTCACAACAGCAACAACGAATACCTAAGAAAATCTAGTTAGAAATGTACAAGATCTTGAGGAAGATTTAATAAAGGACATAAAACAACACCTGAATGGAGAGATATATATGTTCTTGGATGGGAAGAATAATTATTATAAATGTGTTAATTTTTAAAAAATTATTTGTGAATACAATCACAAATTAAATTAAAAATTTTCCATGAAACTCTAGTTGATTCAACATGTGACAGATCAGCTAAGACAATTTTGAAAAAATAAAGAATAAAGATATGCTATAAAGCTATTGTAATTAAAACAATATGCCATTAGGCTTAGGAATGGAGTAACAGACCTGAATACACAGACTAAAACAGATTGTGTGTGTGTATAAATTTCGTATTAACAAAAATGACACCTCAAATCAGAGAGAAAGGAGGAAATAACCAAGTGTTTTGGCTTGGGACTGTTAGCCATCTGAGTGTACACAAGGCAGAGGAGAAGATTCAGATCTCAATCTCTTACCATTCACACAAGTAAACTGCAAACAGTTTTTAAAAACTTAAATGTAAAAATAAAAACAAAACATAAAATAGAATATTAGATGAAAATACAGAAGAACCACAGGGTCTTCTTATACAAGATCCCCAAACAAAACACAAAGGAAAATATTGATAAATTTGACCGTATCAAAATTTAAATTTCTGGACTAGGCATGGTGGCTCACGCCTGTAATCCTAGCACTTTGGGAGGCTGAAGCAGAAAGATCATTGGAAGCCAGGAGTTTGAGAACAGCCTAAGCAACATAGCAAGACCCTGTTTCTACAAAAAATAGAAAAATTAGCCGGTCATGGTGCCCAGGAATTTGAGGTTGCAGTAAACTATGATTATGTCACTGCACCCTAGCCCTCTAGCCGGGGCAACAGAGTAAGACCCTGCCTAAAAAAAAAAAAAATTAAATTTCTTAAGACAAGTGTACAATTCCATCCTATCACTGCTTAGACCAAAGTCTGTGGAATCATTCTTATTCTTGATTCCTGTCTTTCTTTCATACTCTGTTATCAACTCTGCTGATTTCTCCTTCAAAATATATCCAGGATCCAAGCATTTCTCCATCACCCCTACTGCTTGTGCCTTTGTCCAAGACACCATCTTTTCTTTTGCTTATTACAATTGCTTCCTAACTGGTCTCTCTGCTACCACTGCCCTTTCTTCTACAAGTCCTATAGTTGCCAGAAAAATCACCCTAAAATGTAAAGTCAGATCAGGTCACTTCTTCGGTTAAAATCCCACAATGATGCCCCATTTCATTGACAGTAAATGCCAATGGCCTTATAACTGCCTACAAGGTCCCATATAAAATAGCCACCCATTACCTCCCCAATTTCATCCCCTGGCTCACTCTACTTCAGCCATGCTAGTCTTCTTTCTGTTCCCTGAACACACTTGGCATGGTCCCAAATTTGGGCCTTTGCAATCTGTTCTCTCTGCCCGGAATGGTCTTTCCCCAGTATATGTGTATGTTCAACTTCTTTACTTCCTATAAATCTTTGGTCTAAGGTCACCTTCTCAATACTGCCTCCCCATCCTGACTGCTCTATTTGAAACTGTAATGGCCTCCTCTCCCCAGCAACCCCATTCTCCTTACACTCTGCGTAACTCTTCTTTTTCCACAGACCGCAAAAGAATATTCATCACAACAGTGTTGGCAACAGTGAAAAATCAGAAATAAGCTAAATATAACTATGGCTTGAGGGACAGATAAATAACTGTGGAACAGACATGCAGTGGAATAACTTGTAGCCATCAAAAAGAATGAAAGAAATCTTTATGTACTAACGTAAGATAAACCTTTAAAACAAACAGTTATGTGAAAACAATCAAAGTTGCTAATAAATGTATACATTATGATGTATACCCCCGTAGGTACTACATATTTCCTATGACATTCTCATGTAGTAAATAAATGAGAAAAAGTCTGAAAAGATATATAACAAACTGATTAAGAGTGTCTGTCTAAAAAGGAGTCTGAGATTAGGGTGCAGTCAATGTTCTCTTTAGCCTTACTTGTAATAGTTACAATTTTTCTTTCTAACAATAAAAATGTTTCCATGTATTACTAGCATTATCAAAGACTAATTTTAAAGGGAAAAAAACTTTAATAATTAATAGACTCAATATGACATTTCATTATTGCTTGTATCTGTATTTATTTGATTCCTAATGGAGTTGAACATATTTTTCAAATATTTACTGGTCATTTGAATATTCTTTCTGAATTGTGTGTTTATGTCCTTTGCCATTTATCCATTAGGACTCAGGTCTTTTCTTTTGTGTAACTCTACTTATTAAAGACCCTTAATCTAATTTGTTGAAAATATTTTATATGGTGAATATATGTTAACCACATACATTAAAACCAAAGGAAACATGGCTTGGTCAACTATAAAAGACATTTTTAAAAATTTTGACAATTTAATAACATTTAAACATACAGGAACACGGGGGGAAGTAAAAATAATAAAAGATGAAGGTTCAACTTATTGCCAATTTCCTTCAACTGCTACTAATTTGATTCTTTCAGCATTTAACACCAATCCTTTGAGAGAAGTAGGATAGTTATTAAAATTTCTATTTTATAGATAAGAAAACAGACCCAAGATAATCCAACTAGGCCTTTTTTCTTCTTATGGAAAAAAAAATTTGCAAGGTGTTTTCTTATAGTGAATAGCAAGTAACATTATCATGTAGGTAAGACAGACCCACAAATTTGAAAAACAAAACAAAACCAACAATCCATTTATCTATCTACCTGTAAATAAGTTAATCCAACTACCAATTCACTGAAAATGACCTATTTAATAATAGTTACACAGTAGGTTCAAAATACTGTTTTAGGTATATGTGTTTTGTGTCCATAGCCTAGGGAATGAGGTTGTCTATTAGAATCGATCAGGAAAAACAAAAACTATTCACTCCTATGATATAAAATGTGCCAGGGGGCCGGGGGGTGGGGGGAGGTGGCAGGGAAACTTTTTACTGTTCTGAATAACACTAAAATGATTCTTAACTCAGCCTATTTAGACTGATTTCCTTTACAGATTAAACTTGAAGTCTGCCTAAACAAATATCTAAGGGACTCTGAAAGAATGTTTCCCTACATTGCAAATAACTTTCAATAAACATACTCCGAAATGCGATTTGGTCTGCATTATGATCTGACTTAAACAAGGAGGCTGTATACTCCTAAACATAAAAAGATAACCAAATACATAGCTGGGGGGATGGAGAGGAAAAATGGGGAATGACTGCTAATGGGGGTTTCTTCACGAGATAATGAAAATGTTCTAAAATTAGATTATGGTGGTGGCTGCACAACTCCGTGAATATACAAAAACCACTGAATATACACTTAAAATTGTACTATTTGTTATGTAAATATCTCAATAAAGCTTTTTTTTTTTTTAAAAAAGGTAACTAGATAAAAAACTTTCTAAAAATTTTATTTTTTTGGTTCTAAATCCCTTAAACCAGTGGTTCTCAAATGGAGGTAATTTTGCCTCCCAGAAGATATTTGGCAATGTCTGGAGACATTTTTGGTTGCCAAAACCTGAGAGATTAATGGTATATAGTGAGAATAGAGGCCAAGGATGCTGCCAAACATCTTACAATGCACAAAACAGACACCCAAAACAAAGAATTACCTGGCCTAAAATGTCAATAGTGCTGAGGTTAAGAAATCTGCTGACACTCAGAATCACAATACCTCAACTAATGTTTATGGCTCTCATTCATATCATTAAAAACAACCATAACCAAAATCGAATATATGAAAAATTAAAATATGGTACATTTGTGTGATATCTATAAAAACTATAAACTACATGAGTCTCCACAAAAGCAGAAACTATATCACTGTGAATTTAAAGCCTTTGCAAAGACAGTAATATAAATTTGGGAATAGGCTATGACAGCGCTGACAGACACATGACCGGAGAGATTCCGTGGTATACTGGTAATAAAAAGAATAATATCCTAGGTTTTGAAAATTATGCTTATTAATTACAAAATACTTCTTTCCTTATGCAAGAGCTGCAACTATCCACTTTCCTACAGATGAACTATAACCTGAGAATATTAAAGAATGAGTGCTCTCTGAACTTCTTAACTGAAGGTAAACCATATTAGCCAATGACTTCCAGGATTATTAATACACTGTGGGTCATGTAAAGTTTGTAAACCAATACTAAGGCATTGGGGAGGCACAACAGACAGTTTAGTAGCGTCTACAGGTTAAACAGAGCTTTGGGATCAAGCAGACCTATCCCTGAGTTCTGATTCTCTCTGCAGTTTCTTCCTTTGAGGACCTGGAAGTAGTGGGAATTAACAGATAATGTATATAGCATACTTACCACAATGTCTGGGATGATAAACACTCAAGAGGAATGTTAACTTCAATAAAAGTGAAATTGCAAAATTTATTAAGACAAACACTTAATAACAGCCTTTCACATTTCCCTACATCCTGGATCTATGGATGAAAACCTAGCATACAAGTGAGATTTATTCTTTCAACAAACATTTCTGGAGTACCTGCTATGTGCTTAATGCTGCTGGAGAAATAAAGAGGGGTAAGATCTGACCTGAAACTCTCACCTGTAGGGGAGAAAAACTCAAATAAATAATTATAATATGCGCAATAACAAAAACGTGAATAAGATGCTTACGAAGCACAGAGGACAGTGATTTACTCAAGGAGAAACAATGAAGGCGTCATGGAGGAGACTGAAACCACTGGCATGTGGAAAGAATAAGGCAAATAGGAAGGCAACAGGAAGGTATATTTAAAGGCATTACCTCTGAGACAGCATACTGCTGGGAGATTAAAGTTCGAGGAAGTGAGGGGCTAAAGATGAAGTTGGAGAGACAGATCAGGAAAGGCCTTAATCAACTGGTTAAAAAAGTGTCTTTCTGGAGTAGGACGAGGTCGTTGTTAAGGTGTCATGCCCATCCTTCCCAATCCACAGAGTAGCTGCCATTTGAGTTTCCTGAATTTATGAAATGGCCTGAATTGCACTCAACTACTTTACACTTATACTTTGTTACCTAATGCTCTCTTCTAAGACTCAGGGAGGTTTGTAAAGTTCCACAAGATTACACAGCTGCTATTAAGTAGCAAACCCAAGATGTGAACCTAGGTCAGCCTGAATCCAGAGCTCAGCACTACTTTCCAGTTGGACACCCTGTATCCCTGCAAACTAGGGATATTATTTGGACTTTGGAGGCAATTGAGAGTTAGAGGTATACACAGTAACACCTGTCTATCAATTCTGAGGCCTGAAAGAGTTGCTCTTTTGAAACTCCCTGAACTAGGAAGGAAAGGCAACTCCAGTCACTTAGAATCTGCTATTGATGAGGCACAGTAGGTGGTACTTAGGCTTTTGTCCTCCCACTTAAAGTCTCAGAGAGGCTGCCATTATTAATGCTTTACCATAAAGAGCAGGTGTAGACATTTTTAAAAATGAACCCTAAACTTCACTAATGATCTGATATCTACCAAATTCAAAAAAGTGTGAGGAAGAATTCACATAATGCTACAGAATGAGTACACCGAGGAGAGGCATCTAAGCAGAATTAAGAAGCAAGCACAAAGAACACTGATTGTAAGAAAACAAACACCAGTGGTCTCCAAGTTTTTTACTATTTAATCCTATCACTAAAAATATCTTGACATCATAACCTAATATATTTATTTATTTATAACCTATATGCATATAATAAGTGCATATCAATACGTACATTATAAAACTTACATAAGAAGACATTTCGGCGGTCCCCAACCTTTTTGGCACCAGGGACTATTTTCATGGAAGACAATTTTTCCACGGACCGGGGGTGGGGGTGGGGTGGGAGGGATAGTTTCAGGATGATTCAAGCACATTACATTTATTGTGTACTTTCTTTCTATTATTATTACATTGTAATATATAATGAAATATTTATACAACTCACCGTAGGTTGGGGACCCCTGATTTGAATGATTTGATTAGAAAAATAAGTTCTACATTTCCATCACCCCACAAAATTCACTGATGCCCTTTGCACTCAATTTCCCTCCACCTCCTTCTCAAACAATTCATGATATGACTTTTATTACAGTACATTAGCTTTTCCTATTCTGGAACCTTAATTAGAATTATAGGGCATGTATTCTTTTTTGTATGGCTTCTTTGACTCAAAATAAAAGCATAAAGTTTTCATCCAAAAAAAGAAAAAAGAAAAAGAAGTTCTAGCCTGCTTTCTATTTCAGAGATGACCATCTTTCAGAATATCACGAACAGGACATAAAGATTATATTAAAAAACAAACATAAACCCATCCAGACACACTGGCAAAAGTCTGCCCATGGAAACTGCTAAAAATCCACAGCTAAGTTTGTTCAAAATCCACTACACATTGGTATGGTTTGAAATGGTGATAATGTGATTTGCATATCAATTTATCTACCTACCTATCTGTAAAAAGTACTGAATAGTAAGAATTTATCACTATTTATCTAGAATTGTCATCTCTTTAAAAAAAAACCAATAACTGGAGGACAATATCCTAGTTATTAGAAAGGTAAGCCTTTTCACATACTTCATACATCACCTGCTGATAGGTTATAATGACAAAAGACTACCTACGTCCCAATGCTCTGAGTCCGCGCTTACCAATTAATTTTGATTATTATTTGGTTTCTCAGGTACATTGGCACCAGGAATACAAGATTAAGAGCATTCAGTAATTAGAAAGATTTATCTCTGAGTTTATATTAAAAAGAAAAAACAGTATTCTAGCTTATAAGTCAGCCTCTTGTGAATCCTGATTTTATAAACCAATTGCTTTAGAATCTAATCACTCAAAATCAGTTCCTAAAATTGCAAAGCTAGAGACAAAATCATAGATCTATTTTGACTTTATCAAATAAACACTTTAAGCCCTACTTTAAAACAGAAAAATTACCTAACCATCTTAAATACAAATCATACACACACACACACATTTCAACAATGCAATAAGAAATTTAATTTAAAAACAGGCTAACAATTTTTAGATATTACATGGGCAAACATAAGTAGCTTGCAAATTATGCTAAAACATACAAAATACACATTGAGTCATAATGAGTAAATGTTCCTGAATAAGAACTTTGGGGAAAACAGTGGTAGAAACCCCCAAATTAATGCCCTAGAGACTGGCAATACCCTAGTGTCATGAGGAAATTAATAGATCTCCATAAATGCCTTGTTTAAAAAATATGACACGGGCCCTTAAGTAAGTTTAACTATTTAAGTGTGTCCCCGCTTATTTTCTAGAGCTCATGTTCCACAGAAAACTTTATTTTCTTATACTTAACTTGCAGCAGTATTGTTCCTACAATCTATCACTAGAATAATGATTCATTAATGATAAAAATCTCTGATGTTAGTTTGTAATAAGAGTTCACATTTTCCTCCAAAGTTACTTGGTTGTAGAATATTAGTAGGCAGTTCTCAGGGTTACAAATTAATAACTGGCACACAAATAAGAGGACTCAATTAGTATTTACTTTTCTTTCTCAAAATTTAGGAGGCTGACACATAAATAATCCAATGTATAAAGAGGCTCCTGTTCATGCATCCAGTTCAATTTGCTGCAACAAGCATTTACTGCATGCCTCCCAAGGGCTAGGCATTAAAAATGATGGGAATACACAGATGAATAAGGCAGGAGTTGGAGAGAAAAGCTCAGTCAAAACAAAGACATACACTCCACTCTGACTCCAAGTTATTTCTACTTATTCTCTCCTTTATCCAGATAACTGTCAACTATCCTCAACTTTCTGTTTATATAGGGAAAAGTTTATGTTGAAGAAACCCTTCTCAGCAGACAAACCGTAGAAAGATCTGAATATTTCCCTTAAACAGAATTGGCAGTATTTAAAAACAAAAACAAGACTTCTAATTTTCCCTCATTCTGTTCTGAACCATATTTGCTTAAGATAGTGGTGAAAAATAAATCAAAAAAGAAATATCAGACTACTTCCATGTGGAATTTTAAATAGTCTTTAAAGTTTTAAGGCTCCTTCCGGTCCTTTCGAGGTAAAATGAGTCCCTATAGGTAGTAATGAACTGATAGAACCTTTCTCACCTCTTGAAAGTTTTTATAACATGAGAAGTCTGCAATTGTAAGCCTATGAAGGTTGTGAGGAAGGGAACAGGAGTGCACCAGATCTGGGTTTTAGAAAACTCTGAAATTCAAGTATAGACCAGACATGTGAAAATCTAGAGGCAGAGATATCAGGTAGGAAAGAAGCTATTTTACCTTTCAGATGATGAGGCCCTGAAAAAGAACCCTGACAAAAGAATGAACCAGATACAGGAATAATTAATAATTATTATAAGAAGTAGTTGCTACCACTTAGTGAAAACGTTTGTGTTCTAAGCACTATGCAAAGCACTTCACATACATGCTCCCACTCAAGTAACATGATTATTGCCATTTTACAGATGAGGACACTCAGACCCAGAGAAACACTTGATCAAGATTTAAGTGGCAAAACCAAGACTTGAATCAAGGTCTAATTCCAAGGTTCAAGCATAAAACTATAATCTTTGGTTAAAATCATTAAGTTAGGATGATGAAATCAGAGTAGGTCAGGCACGGTGGCTCACGCCTGTAATCCTAGCATTCTGGGAGGCCGAGGTGGGAGCATCCCTTGAGGCCAGGAGTTCGAGACCAACCTGAGCAAGAGCAAGACCCTGTCTCTACTAAAAATAGAAAAACAGTAGCCAGGCATGGTGGCCCACGCCTGTAGTCCCAGCTACTTGGGAGGCTGAGGCAGGAGGATCCCTTGAGCCCAGGAGTTTGAGGTTGCAGTGAGCTATGATTGCACCACTGCACTCTACCCAGGGCGAAAGAGTAAGACTCTGTCTCAAAAAAAAAAAAAAAAAAAAGGAAAAAAGAAAAAGAAATCAGTCTATAAAGATTCTAGTCTGGGTGACAAGGAGTATGATGACCCCATTAACTGAGACAAAGGAACCCAGGAGGGGAAGCAGTTTGAACAGGAAAATCAGTTCCATGCTCAAGACGTCTCCTACAAACAGAACCCTAGGCCAGGCTTTGTCATCAATTAGAACTGCTCTACCTCCCAGAAAGTCAGGCTCAGCATTGCCGTTTCTCTGGGACCACCGTCATTTAACCTCCGCCACTCACACTCCTCTCCCACTCCCAACACCTCTCAACCTCATCTTCATCCTCACTTTGTTTTCCAGTCTTTTGACGGGACTCACGCTCCCGATCCAGCCACCCTCCTCTGGCTTCGCTTGGCATCCTTGATAACCCCTTGCCTCCTGTAACTTCTGCCGCACCTGGTGGTAATTCTCACAGTCCACTTTCTGGTGTTCTCTGGCTGCCAAACACCAAAGGAAAGAGATTACAAGAGGGCTAATAAAGCCCTAAAATTTACTCTAGTGGAACATCTCCTGGGCCATCACTGTTGCTTGGTATCGTTTCATTCATCCTCTGCTGGCGATGTACCCATGACATAACCCTTCACTGGCTGCTCCAATGCTTTCCCTCAGTCCTCAAAACCTCATCCCCTTTTCCTTGTACTCTGTAATCAGTAGATGACTTTACCTCCTAACTTCCTGAGAAGTCGCCCATCATCTCTTCATTCACCTTCTATTACCAGTATCAGACTAGTTCTCCAAATGTTGACTCATCTTTTTTTATCTTGTCTTAGAAGCACTTGCATTTGTGCATTTTATTTCCTCTCTATTACCTACAGCCTCAGAAAACATACTCAGTTATCCCTTATTCTCCTGTCTCTAAGTCCTTCCTTCTCCACTAGTCCCATCTTCCTATATAACCAATCTCCTTGAAACTAGATTATCCTCCTCTCATCCTCTGTCCACACTGTGCAATCTAAAACATAAATTTCTCCATGATATTCACTTAAAGTCCCTTGAAGGCTTCCCATAACTTTCAGGATACAGTTTAAGTTCCTTATCATGGCAAGGGAAGAATCTCCATGACCTGGTCTTTGCCACCGTGACTACAGCACACATACTCTTGGCCAGAACGCATGAAACTATCTGTAATTTTCCAATTCATCATGCTATTACATGACTCTGACCTTTTGCCTGGAATGTCCTTTCTCTGCCAACCTCACTGATTTCTAGCCATCCTACCTGAGCCATCCTGTACCACCTTCTCCAGGAAACCTTCCTCACAAATTCCCTCATTTGATAACAAACCACACTTTCATGTTCCCACAGAAGATGGGTCCTTCTATTTAAAACATTATAACACTATATCACAACTAATCTGATTTTCAGTCCCTCAACATCCCTGATCCAATTATATACTTATAAACTCTTAAATGCCTTCTTTAGCATTGCAGTGTCCATACTTAGCACAGTATTTGGCACACAATAGGCTTTCAATAAATATCTACTATGAATGAACACAATCAGTCTTAAAAAGCCTTTTCTTATCAGCCTCCAAGATATTGTCCTCTTCCTTTGTTTTTATCAAACTTTACCAAAGTGTATCCTACACTTGCTAGGTCAGTATTTTCACCACTCACACATCCACTTAAATGCTTTAAATTTTTGCTTTAGCATTCCTTAAGTTCATTTTTTTAAGCATACAAATTTATTTAATGAGTTTTATGTGACATGAGAGCCTTCATAAAGAAATGAAGACCCAGAGAAGTAGGAAAACCTGTGTATTTCTTTATGTTAGGTTTGACAGAAAAGTGAATACTTGTGGAGAAGTATCACTGGATATGATCTAATGGTAATAAACTGGGAGGAACTTAGCAAGGCCTGTTCATTCAGATTCTTCTCTGTGTCCCTGTCTGATTCAAGGTAAGGGTGTTCCCTTTTTCTGGGTATAGGGAGGACATAGGGTATAGGGAAGGCAACTCTTGAATGAGGGTCTTATGGCCTGCTTCAGGGGAGAAGGGGAAGGGAAAGGTAGGACAGACCTTCCTGCTTCTGCTATTTTCTCAAATACCAAGGTGATATAACTTGGAGTAGCATGTCTTGAACCCCAACAGCACGCACGCGCGCACACACACACACACATACAAAATCCAACCTCGATGTGGTTCTGAAAGATCTTTTTCACCCATACCCATTTAAAAGTGACTACCTTTTAAAGTTATAGCCATAGACATTCCTTAAGTTTGATTTCCTCCCCACCTCCTTAAATTTTATAAAGTAATATTGTCCAATAGAACTTTCTGTAGTAATGAAATGTTCTATATCAGTTCTATCCAATATGGTAGCCTCTAGCCCCATGTGGCTATTAGCACTTGAAATGTGGTTAACGCAACTGAGAAATGAATTCTTGGTTTTAATTAATTTTACTTTTAAAAGCCACATTTAGCTGGTGGCTCTCATACTGAACAGCACAGCTCTTAGGTCTTATCGAGTGATTCAAATACAAAACCCACTGACCTTTTCTCAATACTCACTCTCCAAGTCATCTTTACAATATTCAACACTGAGATTCCTCTTAGCTGGTGACATACCACTCTGCTCTCTATCTCTCTGACAGCTCTCACTTTTCTTGACTTAACTTTCTCCTTTTGGCCCCCAAAGACTGGATATGATCCTAAATTCAGTTTTCAACCGTCTGTGCTTCAAACTCAAAACAGTCTCCCTCATCAATTTCACACACTGCCATAATTTCAACCACTATTTCTATGCAGAAGATTTCCAAATCTAGATTGCCATCTCTGATCCCTCTGCTCAGACCCAATCTCCAAATACAAACTAAACACTTCCAATGAAATGTTTTACTATTAGCTCAGTCTTAACAAATATCAAAACTCAAGTTCATCACCTTCTTTTTCTCTTTTTCTGAATGTAGTTTCTTTTAATGGTAAAATCACTCTCCTGGTCACTCAGGTTCAAACTCTTAAGAATTACCCTTAAATAATTTTTCCTCTCTATAATCATGCACCAAATCATGTCTTTTTATTATCTGGCCTAACCCTGTGATCCCAAAATTGGCTTCCCTGTTTCTCCTATGTCTGCTGGATAATAAAACTAAAACTCTACTTTACAAATGAAACTTCCCTTTCCCTACCCTTCCAAAACTACAACACACTCACATACCCCTTCTATGACTTGCCACCTGTCCTTGGTCTGACATTGCCATTCTATAACCAGACTTCTACCAACTTCATCTTCTAACATTTCTCTCAAAGTCTCCACTACAACTTAGAAAGTCTATCCATTCTTTCTTAAGTATGCAAAGCATATCCCAGCTTTTTCTTTTGCATCTGTTGTTTCCTCATCCTATAATGCCTTCCTTCTTTATTCCTATTTGTTAGGGGTCTCCTTTTCTTAAAGAATCAGTTCAAGTCTCTCAGGCTTCATGAAGCCTTTCACTTCTGCCCCGGCTCTCATCCTGCTCTTAATTTCAGTATTATTATTCATTTCACTTTTAGTATATGCTACTGTGTGTTATTTCTATGAACTACCTTTTATTTTAATGAATACTCTGTCTCCTCAACTAGAACATAAGCTTTCAGAAGGCAAAGACTTCTATTTTTATGTTCTCAGAACTTAGCCCTATTCCTACACTTAGTAGGAATTTAGGGAATAATCACAAAGAAAGAGATACACAGTTGACAAGTGGTTAGTAACAAGAAAAAGACAAAATCAGCAACCAGGCATGCCAACAATTAAATAGTTAAAATAGGAAATAAGGGGGAAAAAGCAATCTGACATGAGAGTAGAGAATATGAGCAAAGGCAATCACAGAATCAGGTATTACTGCACTAACCATCTAAAAATAGCATAATCTTATCACAGTGATCATTGAATGACTCTTGGGACTTTTCAGTTTTATAGGCAGTTTACCCAAACAAGCAATGCTCAAAATACATTACCCAGGTAAAACACAGGGTTTGTTTTTTAATTATCTTTTCCCCCCTATAATGGTATATATTTTACTGAAATTTGATATATCAAGGCAAGCTGGCAGCTTGTGTAGGTGGGTTTAAGAATTACCAAAACATTACAATGACAGCCTTAATTCCATGGAAGAAATTTATAGCTGATCTGTCCAGCCCTGGAAATACAGAACTGGCACTTAGTTCTAAGAGAGTATAGTATGCCCTGTCAGTTCTTAGGGTCATAGCTTAAAATAGGTGCATGGTTTAGGGCCAAGGGAGGCTGGTCCAACACTGTTAAGCTGTCATGGATCAGACTAATGCCATAGATGGCTATTTTAAGCTGCATCTCTAAACAGCAAATTGAGCAACCAGGAAATACTAGATTTCTACTTTCAACTGTAGATGGACTGGCCACAAATTTCCTCTAACAACTTGGTGGGGGGGGAGGTATTTTTATTATATAAGAACCATCTTGCATATTATACTCTGCAATCCAGACCTATCTTCAGTTGTAGGGAATTTAGCTCTAGACATCTCCTTTTCACATCCAATTAAGGTGAGAACAGTATGAGTATTTATTTGAGGGGAAAGGAGAATTTTTCTTAAAAAATTACTGTATTAACTTCTTTAGATACAAATGTTTGGCATATTGGGGGAAGAAGAAATTAGAACACAGGCAAAGTAAAGGTTTTATTTACTTACCTGATATATTCACATTTAAAAGAAACTCATTTATAGAAATATACCTTGACAGACAGAAAGGAGAACCGTTTGTGCACTTGATGGAAGAAACTAACTTTATTTAAAGAGGTGTTCAGACAAGGAATGAACGTCACTGTAACACTATAATCAAAGCCAAATCCCTTTAAACAAATGTCTACATTTCCTCTTCAAAACAGTTATAAGAACTCTTAAGAGTATTTTATCCTTTTAATTTCATCGTAACAAACCTCCAAAAGACTATCAATTTGCAATACTTATATTACTACTTCAAAAATTAGTGATTTATTTCATTAATTGCTCACAGCTAAGGCAGCTCCAGATTATTTCCACATATTTGCACTTAACCATGATAGATAACGGCAATGGATGAGAAATGAATGACTAAAGTAAAAGAACAACTAATGAAAAAACTAACAACAGTGATCATGGTCATACCCCTTTTCCCTTTGTTACACTGGGGGGTTTAATTAGTATTTGAGATTTCTATCTGGTTGTCCCTTAGAAAAACTCAATTCACTTTATCAGCTTAGGCAGATAATCATCTAATCATTATCAAAGAATATTTCTGGTCTGCTTACCCTTGACGATTCTGAAAAGGAAAGGAATAGGCAACTATTCTCATTTCTAAATATAGTAAAAATTATAAATTTAGAGAATGAATTTTTAAAAACCCAAAACAACATTTAGTCGTGTTTCTTAAGAAACCTGAAAAGTGACTAAGTACTTCCAAAGGATGCTACTAGATTTGTTTCATGTAAAAATTTCAGGTTTAATTAATAAACAAAGAATTGTGAATGATTTTAAAGTCCTAAACAATAAAGAATAAAATTCGGCTAGATTTACAGTGTCTAGATTATGATTGTCCAGGTGAGCATCTAATGTGTCAGTACAAAAATGAACTGTAATACTAAAACACAAGGAAAAACTCAATTGTTTAATGTAACTTTTATTAGCACTTACAAAACACAAAGTCAGTATAAAACAGAAATACATCTTTAAATGATATCAGAAGTTTTTTTAGTAATTCAGAATATTGAGATGTTCATGCTATGAGGGAAATAATAAAATGATCTTTTATTTAATTAACAAAAAAAAGAGCATTTCAAAAGATAAAATCCAAAATTTCTGTATTCTTACTACAGCGGAAATAAATATTAATCCTTGAAATAACTGACAAGTTTTGGAAAATGCCCATATACTTACGGAAAAGGGAATGAAATAATTAAATACAAAGCAAATTTTTTCAATAGAGCTGGTATCTACTCATTCAAATATTTATTAAGCACCAACAATATATACAGTCTATGCACACTGGAGGAAGCCAAGATGATCAAGCACTATAGAAGTAACAGAAGTAGTATAATGTACCATTACCTAGCTCCCATTTACAGCTGTGTGTTTTCCATTACAAAAGCCGTAAGTCACAGCAATAAGAGCATCTCAGGGTCTCATGCAGACCAGGTACCTGAGTTGCCAAGAAAAGGGCCATATGGGAAATCTGGCGGGGAATGGGAGATGATTTTTTTAAAAAATCCACGAGTTCCCAAATGAACCAGATTATTCCCTATCATTCTCCTATGATTTAAGGTTGTACTATAAAACGAAGTTGCTAAGTGCTTCAGTCTATATAATCAAAAAATACCTTCTCTTATTTAGGAAATTATAGGCTCCCTGGGAGCAGATGACATGCAATTCTAGAACAAGATAGTATGTAGATTTTCATGGGCAGAGATTTAACAACCTTCCTAAGTTACACCCTGTTTAGCACCTTCATTATTAAGAACGCATTTCTTTAATTTAACCTAAGTTTCTCCTTCCTTCATAATTACATTACAATTTGTTCAGTTTTCTGAGGAAATGGAGAACCATCACAAGTGTCTGTATAGAGGATAATTTTTAAGCTACCTCTCAGGCTTCATTTCTCTCTTCCTTAAAATGTGGAAAACCAAACTTGTTCCAATATTTACATAAAGGCCCAGCAATACAGAACATAACCGAAAGCAATTTCACCCCAAATCCTGTATGTTTACCTCTTATGTTCACCAAAAAAAAAAAAAAAAATCCAAAACAAACCAAAAAAAACCACACCAAAAAAAAACCATTAAATTTCCTAAATTATTTTTTGTTTCACTGTAATTCATTGACATCTCTAGTCAACAATTTCTCCTTATATTATCTCTGCTCACAATATGATTATTTGATCCAGTCAAATTTATTATAAAAGTACAAATACTGGAAAATGATTACAATAACATACCTAGCTTAAAGGCTGCTGCCAAGTTTCTAAGTTTGTGAATCTAATACTGAAAGCAAAATAAAACAAAGTAAGAAAAAACATAGAAAGAGCTGATATACAAAATGGCTGGATTTTGGACATAAAATATCTGGGTTCTACCACTTAAAAAAGGTTTATGAAATAAAATGTAAATAACTGCATTAAATTTTAGATGGAGAAACTATACTAATTGGAACAATTACTCAGCAACCAAACCACTGTCACTTGGGATAAGAGAAAACAAAATTAACTTTAATACCTTAGTCCTTTGAGAAAGGGAAGAAGAAAAACTTGCCTATTATTTTCTTCCTAACAAAAAAGCTCACAACACTTGAATGTCTATTTAAGGCTGAAGAAGTTAGACCTGGGTTGTCTTGGCTCTGCCAACAACTAAAGGTGTGATTTTGGTAAACTACATATCTACTCTGGGCCTCAGTTTTTTCATTTATAAACAAAAAGAGCTGAACCAAAGATGATCTATAAAAGTAGCTTAGAGATCAGAATTTCTGTCATCTTCCAATGAGATTTTTTAACAAGTTTTTATACACATACATATATATATTTACCTACACACACATCTCAAAACCATTCTGAATATTCAAGTTACTTCCAAGAAAACTTTAAATCTAACAATATTTAATATTTTCATAATGATAAGATTCTGTGGCATAAAGATTGTTGAAAAAAATCAGTAGCCCAATGTTTTAAAATATAGTGTATTAATAGAAAATTGATTGGCATTGAAAAGATAGTCCGTTACAGTTCCCAAGAGAAGGGGGCAAGGACTGCCACAGAGTGGGTGGGGGGCATGTGGGGACACACTGGGGTCAGGAGGCAGAAGGAGGGGAGAAAGTGTGGGCAAGAGCCTTTATTGTGGTTTCCGCAGGAACAGGCAGTGAGGCAAGGTAAAGGAGCTTAGGATGGGCTAGTTTGAATAATTTTAGAGGGCTGTAGGGTATAGGGGCTGTCCCTACTTGTCTGGTACCTAGCCCTGGGGTGATTAGGGCAGGTAGCCTAAAAAGTATGAGCGCCTAAAAAAGGAGGTGGTTGGGGTGTGGGCTCTGGATTGGTTGGTTTGCATTTGAAAGGGAACTAACAGTTCACTATCTCTAGGAATTGGCTAACCCTGGCAGGGGCAGTCCTTCCAAGGTCAGCAAGGTCCCAGATGTCAAAGTATCCAAATGCAAAAATAAAAGTCAGGGTTAATACACCTAATTGAGCTAAGTAATAGGGAAGTCTCATTTCTATTGGATATTTATTGAACACTCACTACATAACAGCATTGCAGTGTGTGTTACAGATATAAAAATGACCATGTAATAGAAATTAAGACTGCAAAATGCTAAGCATATATACATATTAATTTAGAAAGAAACAGGAGGGTAAGCTTATAATGATTAATAATACTTTACATCAACTTAGTGCTTTGGCATTTATAAAACAAGTATTTTCACACATATTACTCCATTTAACCCTCAGAAAAACCCTTTCTGGCAGGCAGTTTGCTATCTTCATTTTACAGGTGTTTATGACTGAGACTCGAGAATCCTAAAGGACATCCCTCATCACAGATAGTAACTGGAGGAAGGGGGAATTGAACCCAGGTCTTGATTCTTGTCCACTGCTATTTTCACCAACACTACAATGTCACCTTCATTTGAAGTTAAATCTATAAGGTTATTACATAGAAACAAATAGTTAGCTAGTCCTAATCACTGAGGACTGACTGCTCAGCAACCTTTACTATAACAAGAGTGGGCTAACATTACACTGAAAAGTATGTAGGATTCTTAGTAACTAATGAAACATAAATTCTTTACTAAGGGTACTTGTAAGTATCTGGAGGCATTTTTTTTTTCACTTCTACATATTAGTAGTGTGCTAGATAGACCTCACATAAACTTTCTAAGACATGGTTTCTAAAACAGCTCTTTCATTTCTCAGTAATCATGGGTAACTAAGTATTTTCTTAAAGTTTCTATAAATTTAGATTAACCTACAAAATGAAATCCAAGCAAATATTATATTTAAAATTTCTGTATTTTATCATTATTTAATTTAAAAAATTCTTCACAGGGAGTCATTCTGTAAATGCATCCTTTGACTCTAGTGCAATCCAGCATTTAAAGAACTTCTTTCTTCCCAAAATAGCAGCTAGAATCCAATATTAAACTCCATTTGTGCTAGTAGTAGTGAGGCTGAAAATGGTACTCTCTAGGCCTTAATACCTCAGTAGAAAATTCTACAGGTCCAGAAGATAAAGTTACTCAAGCTTTTATGAGACCTCCTGGACTACAAATCAGCTGTGATATTCTTCACCTTCCAGAATAAAAATTAAAAAGTTTTCTCCTTTGGAACTGAGATACATAGATCCACCTAACTCTTCTACTTCTAAATTTCTAGATTTTACAACTACTGTCTGCCCCTGGAGTAAGCTGCCTAGAAGTCCAAGTCACAGGTGCTAAAGTAGTAAAATGGTTAGGGAGGTTAGGATGGTTACTAAAAGACAGCAAGAAGGCAGCAAAGACTATGGTAAAATCTTTGGTCTGAAGATCAGGTACTGGCTTTTGGAAAGGTTAGGAGCGAATATTGGGCAGGAGAACTCTGCAAAATTACTGTGGCAGTATTTATTGTCACAGGGCTATGCTGCTTGTAAGCTAGAGAAGCTCAGTCCTAAGCAAGCACACTCCCTGGCTTTAAAGGGCAGCTGGTCTCTGACTAGGCATCTTCGCTGTCTGTATCCGCTGGCAAGGGCATTTTGAGTAGTCAGATGAGGTCCCAGATGGCAATCTAAATGCCCAAGGGTTTAGGGGTTTGGCCTCCATCTTTGCTGTTGCTGAAGGCACGTGCCTAGTTACAAGGACGCAGGCAAATGAATCATTTTCTAAAAAATTCTGTGAATCCTTAAAAATGACTCAAACCTAGAGACTGAACTTCTTCAAAGGAGAACAGCATTAGTCTCAATATTATATTTGGCTTCAAGGATTTGCCAAAACAAAAACAAAACCTTGAATTTTTGGAAATACTAACATGGTTCATTCACAGTTTAACTCCAAAAAAGTAAACAATTTGATTTTAAAACTAGCAATATTAGTAAATAATATTTTCCTGAATTTTCCACTTGGCACACTGAAATAAAATTAAGCTCAATTTGGTTTCCACACACTTGTATTTTAAATTATAAAATTTTAACACTAAATAAAAATAACTTTATTTCATTTTACAAAACAAGCACACACAAATATTTCATTGTACAGAAGAAAAAACCCAAGACCTCCATTCCCAAAGGTTACAAAATTGTTTAATGGCAGAGACAAACTGCTACCCAGGACTGAGCTCTTTTCTTATATATATCATAGTTACCTCCGCTCATCACAAACTGCTTATGTAATGAAATGTGTTTGCCTTCCAGTTTGAAAATTATACATAGTTATCACCACCAGTTCAGACAGCTGCCAAAGAAACCTTTCAAAAGAACTGAAAGCTGTCTGAATACTTCAATTTCAACAATCAAGTTTTCTTTGTGGCTTTAGAAGAGGGTGAGGGTGTGAAGAAGTGTGCTAATTCTTAGAAATACCCCCAAATGGATTGGTACCCTTAATTACAGGGTACAGGTGGGAGAACAAGGTGATGAATAGGTATAGAATATAATCCCCTTAAATTTTGCCTCAGTATTTTTCTATGGAGTAAAATGTACATACGTAAATGTGCACACACGCAAATATACATACATATGTATGCACATGTGTACAAACGTAGAGATACCCAAAATGAACTCAATCATATGTTTTGGAAATATGGACTAAATTAACTTTATTCCATTCTTGTATACTATAAATGTACTCTGGTGTATCAATCTCTTCTAAAATGTAAATTGGTCTTCAATTCTCTTTGGTAGTATGTTAGTAAAAAAAAAAAAAAAGAGAGAGAGAAAACTCTTAAACCTATTCATGGAAACTATGATTTCCTTGGCCTCAAGGATTTATGATGCAGCAGGAAAAGTTTTGAAGCCAGACAGACTCTGGGTTCTTTTCCCAATGTTCCAATGTATCACTTCTATAACCCTGAGCACATTATTTAAATTTTCTGAGACTTGATTTTCTCATTTATTAAAAACAGCAATAATCTAAGATCTAGATAAAAAACAACTCACCCAGAGAAAGTATAGTCCCCAAGAATAAAGAACATGTCTGTTTTGATTCCCTGGCACTTAGAACAATGTCTGATATACAATGGTAGATATTAAATTTTATTTCTTATTATTATCCACTAGAAAACAATAAAGTCAGAGCACCATCCCTGTCAAATGAGCTAACGTTACATAAAAATGACATGCAGGATTAGGTGAAGAACACATATACTAATTTTTAGGGTCTTTGAGTTTTCTTAAAGTCATTTCTTAATGCTAGTTCCTTCAGAAAATAAGCATAAATTTCTATCTAATAACATGTCAAATCCTGATCAAGAAGCAAGTCATGAAATATTAGCCTTACAAAGTACACACTTTTTTGAGTCTTATAACTATTAATGAAAATGAAATATAAGACTCCTTCTTCTGGGTCCCTCTCTTCAAAAAAAATAAAGACTCATATGGGATATATTCTTGAAACCTGTTTTAAAAAACTTATTCAAAATTAGTTTGTGGTACACATATGTTTATGGAAATGTTCTTAATAGCCTCAAATTCCCAATCAACACAGGATACCAAAGTAATAACTATTTTTATCCTAATTCCCTCTGTGGCATATGTACCCTGTACCCCCAAAGGGAAACATGGAGAAGAGCACTCACCTGAAGATATAGGAATCCAGGCCTTATTGAATATATTATGGTAATTACAATAAGATACTTAAACTAGTGGTGCTTAGCTATGAAAGAAGATTACAGTCCTGTTCACCTAGACTAGTCTTATAAAGAATTTTTACCTACTAGCTCCCTAACTTTCTGGCTGTATGACCTTTGGCAAGTACATTAACCTCTGATAGCCTTGGTTTCCTGTTCTATAAATTGAGGTCACTGTCATCACCTTCTTCATAGGATTGTGAAAAATAAACAATATATATAAAGTGCTTAAATGTAGTATCTGACATATAAGAGACAAACAATGAATTACTTCCATAAATGATCACAGGAAACAAACTGTTGTATATAGGGAGTATATAGTGAAAGGCAGTAAGTGGTAATGGTTTAAAGCTCAGGCTCCCAACCCTCAGGCCTTGGACCAGTACCAGTCTGGTCTGTGGCCCGGGTTGCACAGCAGGAGGTGAGTGGCAGGCGAGCAAATGAGGCTTCATCTGTATTGACAGCCACTCCCCATCACTTGCCATCACCACACAAGCTCCACCTCCTGTCAGATCAGCAGCGGCATTAGAGTCTCATAGGAGCTCGAACCCTACTGTATACTGCACTTACAAGGAATCTAGTTTACACGCTCCTTATGATCTAATGCCCGATGATCTGAGGTGGAGCTGAGGCGGTAATGCTAGCACTGGGGAACAGCTACAAATACAGATTATCATCAGCAGAGAGGTCTGACTGCACAATAAATGTAATGCACTTGAATCATCCCCAAACCATCCTCCCTCCCTGCCCCCCCGCCAGTCTGTGGAAAAGTTGTATTCCATGAAACCAGTCCCTGGTGCCAAAAAGGCTTGGGATCGCTGGTTTAAAGTATGTGGTTCTGCAGCCAGAATGTGTTTAGATTCTGGCTCCATCATTTACTATGTGGCCCTGAATTCCTCTAGGCCTCAGTTTCTACACCTGAAAGGAGGGAGGACAACAATACTTACCTTATGTGTTCTGAAGATTAAATGAGTTAATGTATCAAGTGCTGCCGACTACAAAGACGCAGTAAATGTCAGCCAAAACACAAAACAAATATAAGAGTCAAAGAAGTACCCTTTTACTTGTTTTACACAGGAGAGAAAATTGCATGATTTCTTTCCCCATTATAACATTATAGAAGCCAAGAGTTCAGTCCCATGTTATTCCAACCTTGTAAGGAACCTATCAAGCTGCACAATATAGATGCTGAATATCTACTACTTGCTGACTGAATTCATGGATGCAGTCTGCCAGTAGGTAGTCCATGAAATGGAGGAAAGTCTGTCAAGGAGTTATTAAAATCATTTACCTGTCCTACCATTATACCTGTCAGTATAAGCAGTGACATCCTACCAATGAGGACAAAAGGTGAGAGAAATTCTAGAAATAAAAATACAATATGACCTGGTGTGGTGGTGCATGCCTGTAATCCCAGTTACTTGAGAGGCTCACTTGAGCCCAGGAGTTCAACACCAGCCTGGGCAACACAGCAAGACCTCATCTCAAAAAATAAATAAAATAAAATAAAATAAAATAAATAATGCAGTATGCTTTAACTTTATAAAACTGTATTAATAAAATCACAAATAATCAAATTTTGCTTAGAGTATTATACTTCATGGTATCTATGACAAATATCTGCCAAATGTTTGCATCTCAAATTGGTTTATATGTACATTTAAATACTTAGGAAAACCTGTAGGATTTACAAACCTCTTTAAGTATTTATTTCTCCTATTAATTCTGGTTAGTACTTGTCATCAAATTCATCCAGTCTTTTCCTCTTCCCTCTTCTCCCTCAACTCCCTGGCGCAGACATCCTCAACTACACCCAAACAAGGATTTTCCACCCCATCCCCCAACCCCACACCAAGCACAGGTACCCACTTACCACAGCACAGATCACTATATGGTTCCTATACTCCTGTGCAAAAGCAGCTCCGCTTCTGTGAACAAAAAGCTATGGTGACTTGACTCATTATTTACAGAACTGTACTAAACCCCTTCTGAATGGCCACATTATAAAGTATCTGCATAATAACTTCAGAGGGACAGAAATAACCTGGAAACTTTACATATCTTCAATTTCTCCTCAAAACTCCCCTCATTGCTAAGATTCTCACCTGCAACTATCTACCAAAACATATGAAGCAATCAGATGTAAATTCTCTTTATTTCACTTTACTAATCACTTTCCTTTTATGACCATAAACTCTCGTTCCTTCAAGTATGCATCCTGAGTCTATTCCAGGGATCTATTCATCACATTCCCCCATGAAATCAAAGTTCTCAGCTTGTGTCCATTCTCCAGTTCAGTATCAGGATTACATGTACTGAGCAATGTTCATCAAGGTATGAGAAAAGAATATATATATATGAGACAGACTCCACCTACATGAAGTTTATAATTCAACTTTAATACATACTAATATTCCTTGATCTAAGTCTGACTTTTGCAATGTTTGCAGAACACCAATTGAATTTCCAACCTGCATGTGGAATCCAACATAACCTGAAATGGTCCTCCTCCTCCTCCTGATCTGGCAAACTTTTAGTCATCCTTTGAAGTCTTATCTCAGTACTACCTTCTCCATGAAAACATTCCCAGAACCCTACACCAATCAGAACTAGTTCCTCCTCCCTCTGGGCTTCTGTAACACTTCATTCACAGCTTTTATAAACCAAACACCACATAGTAATTTAATTAACTACACATACATCATATTCCATAGAGTCTAAGATGCAAGTAACTGTAAGAAAGAAAAATTCCTGCTAATTAAACTGTGACATGCCTTTGATTGTAAGGTGTATTTCAATTTCAAAGATGTTAAAATGTAAAAAGTATGTCCCAGAAGTAAAGAAATACAGTATGTCTCCCGCAACAAATGACATACCCTATCAGGGTGGAAAACATGTCTCACTTCATCTTTAGTTTCTCAACACCTCTTACAGTGCTTGATACAGAGTAGCGGAAAAGAACAAACTAACCTGATGCTTTTACCTAATCCCTTACTATTTCTTTCATGTTACCATTCTGGGTCCTAAAGAGAAGTTCAAAAACCTGTTTTTCATATTCAGCAACCACCTACTTCACTACCATAGCCTTTCTAAAGACCTTGTGAATTAATGACTAAATTACTCCAACAACATCCCTTTAACTGGGCTCCTGATTTCTAACTTTTCCACACTTTGATCTACAGAGAAACACACCAATAAATATCATTTGCATCACAACTATTTCCACTCAATTCCTTCTATCCACTAGATTCAGGTTTTTCAAAGTTATTTTTATTATTATTTTGGCAGAATCTCTTCTTCGAACAAAATATTAGGAAATAGTTCAATAAACAACAACTCCTCTGGCTGAAGAAGGGGTGGCAGGCTCTTCAGTTGGCAAACCTGAGCTACTCTGGGAGAACCCTGTGCCTCTATGAAGCACACAGAAGAGCGACCACCAATCTTTGTGTTAGCTATAAGCTTCCATGTGAGGGCTTTATGCTTTTCCAATTCTTCTCCAAGTTCAGCAGCTTGACTCAAGATATCCTCTCTTTTCACCTCTCCACCTGCAAAGTCTCAAATGTTCACTTTCCAAGCCAATTTTTAAGGCCTATTTCAAGTCCTATCTCCACTACAGAAAGCTTTCCTTGTTTACTCAGTCCATTCATCTCACTTCTTTGAGCTCTCATTCTTGTTTCCCATATCTCAAAACCCTGTACTTAAGTATTATATAAATTCTCATATGCAGTTGCAGCTGCCATATAATTGTTTGACATATGTAAGCCTTATGCCCTCAACATAAGCATCCTTTTAAGACAGGTTAGTACTTTCAGAACCTAACAAAGGCTGAACATACAGCAGACATTAAGTTCCTACTACATTGAAATACACTGCTTCTTTTCCACCTGTAGACACACCTCCCCATATCCTTGGTTGCACTTCACCAAAGCCTCCTGATATTCCTCTTATTCAAATCTCTCGTTTACTTCTGACATATTACTCAAGCTAATATCCATAACCTAAAATAACTCATTCTCCCACTTTACTACTTCACACTCTTCTAGTGGGTGTCACTATATGGAGATTCTACCTTCTGCATACAGTTTTCTTTATAATATTCAAAGCCTTTTTATACATATTATCTTATTTGATCTTTGCAACTCTATGAGGTAAAGAGGGAAGGAATTAATATCACTTACAAATGAAACAGAAATAAAGCTACAATTATGATGTTTGCCCAGGGGGAAACAGTTAAAGGGGGGACAACACCCAAGCAAAAATAGTTTTAATTCTCAGTCCTGTGCTCTATGAAGCCTCTCAGTACATGTATCCGCAGTAATAATAAACCTACTACTTAAACCACACCTCTGGTCAAGCACAGATATCTCCTACCTCCCTAACTTTATTACCATCACTAAGGAAAAGAGAACCTCCATATATGTGAATTATCACTTCTATTCAATAGGTTCTTGGGTCTCAAAGATTTTTTTAAAACATCTCTGCTAAGTATTTTGAGCCAAAAAGAAAGACATACTGGATTTGCTTACTCCATAAGGTAAATTAACAAATTTAAAGCTGTGAGTACTTCCCAGAATTTGGACTCTATCAGGATCCTAGATTTTCCAACCGTTCTCTAATTCCACTCAAGAAAAAGTAATCACATTGTTCACACTAAAATGACAGTATCAGAAATACAACTACAGTTAAAGAGCTACAGTAGTCCCCTTTATTCAAGAGGAATATGTTCCAAGACCCCCAGTGGATGCCTGAAACCACGGATAGTACTGCATCCTATATATACTATGTTTTTTCCTATACATACATACTTATGATAAAGTTTAATTTATAAATTAGACACAGTGAAAGATTAACAACTTCTCTTTGGCTAATATTTTGTTTCTCTTTGGCATATCCGAATTGTCAGCATCATCACTCCTACACTCTGGGGACATAATTAAGTAAAAGAAGTGTTACTTGAACACAAGCACTGCGATACCATGACAATCAATCTGATAACCGAGAGGGCTACCAAGTAACTAACAGGAGAGGAGCTTAGACAGAGTAGATATGCTGGACAAAGGGAGAATTCCCACTCCAGGCAGAACAGAGTGAGATTTCATCACGTCACTCAGAACGGCACACAACTTAAAATTTATGAATTGTTTTCTGGAATTTTCCATTTGATATTTTCAGACCACAGTTGACCAAAGGTAACTAAAACCACGGAGAAGGGGGAACTCCTGTGCTCAGATAAATATCTTAACTCCAAATTCAGTGTTAGGCACTGAAATGTGTGCTTAAAATACTAATGATTTGGTATTTACCAAATAAAAGAGCAAATGACATAGAGAAACAGTACCTAAGTGCACAATCTAAAAATAACAAAGAAATATATTTGTGAATTAAAGTATTACGCTCATTGCTTAATAGAATTTGCCTTAATTATACTGCCTCTGTAAGAAAAATGGTAAATGTCACCCTCAACACCACCCCCTCAAATCCATAAATACTTATTCAATCATTTAAGTTCAAGTAAGACTTATAGAGAACTCTGACTATATGCTGGATGGGAGTACCCAGAACGGGACCATATGCTCAAATATTCACAGAACCTTAAATTTTAGAATTAGAAGACTCACAGTTTATAGTTTATCTAATTAAACTTTTTATGCAGTACAAGAAATTCTTCTAAAGTCTACAGTATCTCTGCCAGATGTATATCCAACCTCTAATGATAGTAAGATCACTACCTAATGAAACAAACCATTCCATTATTGTACAGCTCTAGTCTGTGCTTATGTGTGTGTACATGTACATACTCTGTATTTTCCCAGGGCCAAATAGAACTATTTCAGTTTCCATAAAACAGCCCTTCACATACCTAAAGACATCTGTCACAATTTCTTTTGTTTTCTTTTAACAATAAAACTCCCTGCTCTTCACTTGTTGCTAGTACGAAATGTTTTCTACACTCTTCATTCTGAGACTCCTTCTTGATATGTTTGCCAGTTTGTCAATGTCCCATTTAAAATGTGCCACCCAGTACTGTGCACAATATTGCAGAAATGGTTTGACAAGCACAAAGTACAGAAAGAGCTTTACTCTACTCTCAGTTCATATTAAGCCAATAAATCCCAAATCATTTTCACAAGTCCTGCTGCCAAGCCAGGTTTTTTATTTTGTAGGGACATAATTCCCCCCACTTTAAGTAGAGGATCTTACCTGTTATATTTATCTTGCTAATTCTGGCCCAGCATTCCAGCCTATTAAGATCACTCTGAATATCAATTCTATATCCTATCATATTAGCACTGCCTTTTGGCTTTGTCTCATCTGCAAATTCAGTAAATAAGGCCATCCCTTTGGCCTGGTTTTTGAAAAAAATGTTAAACAGGGCTATATCAAGGACAGAACCCCAGACCACAATACCAGAAACCCCTACTGAGGCTGTCAGTCAATTATCACATAATTGTGCAACCAGCTATGAGCCTTTAAAGAAATCATGATTATCAATACTAAAATCAAGAGACATTGTGTTGACATTACTTCCTTCGTACACTCATCTGGAAATCCTAAAGAAAGAAGATACGAACCTTGTTTCTTAGTGAACCCATAGTGGCTCCCAATGATTCCTGAATTCTTTCTTAAATGTTCAGGGGCCCACCACTCAATAACCCACTCAAAGTCTCTGTTAAGGATGGTTATCAAGCTCATCTGTCTGAAGTTTAGAATGTTTTGCAAAATTGAGGTGTTTATTCATGCCGTATGTTTCAGTACTTTTTCCATGTTGCATAATTTTTAAGTTACTGATACTAAATCTAAAAGTTCCTTCTGATCCTGGGATAGCATTCATCTGCATCATCCTGACTTTCAAAAAGCAACTATTGTCCTCTATCTCCTCATTTACCTTGAACAAATATCTCAGAGAGTTACACTGCTAGTCATTTCAGCTGTAACTGCATTTTCCTTGCTGGTTAACAGAAGCAGACAAAATTACACAATTTTGCTCAAGCAATGTGTCTCTCCCGCTTTGATTTAAATCTGTACAAGTTTTTAAAAATAATTTGAAAAGCTTGACTTTATTATGAGTTTCTGCTTTCCTGACCTTATTCTTAAAGTGTCATGCTGCTTTTTGCTTTCATTCTTAACCCTATTCCCCCCCTTCTATCTTCCACATAACAGTATTTTAAAATCTGAGGTTAACATGGAGGTCTCCACGTAGCCACACCAGTTTCTACTCACCACTTCTTTCACTACTTTTGGTCATAATTATGTGTTAGCACTACAGACTGTTAGAGCTAGAAGAGACCTTAACTGCACAATATTTCAATTTTCAAAACTGTGTACCCTTTAAAGGATTTAAGTATGCATATCAAACACAAAAGGGTGAAAAACAGACTTTTTTTGGTCATTTTATCCGGGAAAAATGCCATTCAGGAAAAAGTAGCCTTTATCTATAGATGTATCCTTATAAGCTTCTTACATTGCATGAACAATAGCACTGGGATCAGAGGTAACTTTGATTCATGGCTCTCCCACTCACTGGAGGGCAGATTTTCCTAAAGAAATTAAAGCTCAGTAAGGATATCTGTAAAATGGACATAATACCTACTTTACAAGGATATTATGGGGTTTAATGAGATAATATAAATAACTAGGCCAGGCGTGGTGGCTCACACCTGTAAGCCCACCACTTGGGGAGACTAAGGGGAGAAAGAGGGTTGCTGGAGGCCAGTTCAAGACTAGCCTTGGCACGATCGCGAGATCCCATCTCTACAAAAAACAGAAAAATTAGCCAGGCGTGGTGATGGCATGTGCCTGTAGTCCCAGCTACCTGGGAAGCTGAGCCGGGAGGATCACTTGAGCCCAGGAGTTTGAGTCTGCAGTGAGGTATGATCATGTCACTGCACTTGAGCCTGAGCAACAGAGTAAGACCATGTCTCTAATAAATACATATACATACATACATACCTAACCCAGCACTTGACATACATTAGGTAAACAATTAATGTTTGTTTCCTTCCTCCACAAGTTTCATTTTTATAAAAATCCATTTCTCACACAGGTCTAAGAAAAAAAATCCATTTCTAACTATAATTTGGGAAAAAGTACTACAATATCTCAATGGCCTAAGGATTTCCTTACCTACATATGGAATTTACTAATCTCTTTAGTTCTAGACTTACTCTTTCAAGAAAGAAAAAATAATACCACTTAGGTTCCACCATTAAATTCAGTAATAAAGAGACCTAGAGAATTGTGTTTTTCACCAATATCATATTTAATATACAGTGCTAAATATCCAGTGAAGATAGGGACAGCTTATCTGCAAGGAGATAAACTAAGCAGGATATTCTCCCTCTCTGAACCCCATACTTCAGCTACGTTTACTTATTCACTAGCAAGAGATTTGGATAACAAACCCAGAAATACAGCAGAAAGACAATTGGAGCAGAAATCAAGATTCCAGCCATTACTTTGACACAAAATATAAGAAAGCCATTCAACCTTTCTGGGCTTCAGTTTCTTCATTTCTAAAACAGGGCTAAACAGAGGGTGGGAGGAAAGAGGCTCAATTATTTTTAAGTTGCCTTAGTAACTACAATTTCATTAAGCCTTCATCTCACCACATACTTATATAAGCAATTTATGGTTCAACAGGTTTCCTCGGCCACAATTTGCTCATTCACTAGACAGCAAAATGACAAGCATTATGAGCATCCAATCTTATCTCGTACCTAGGTCAGAAGCGCACACATATGTGCATGGTCTGGTATCAGGCTAGGCTCCTCCTTTTACTGTCAATCCTTAATGTGCCATCCCCAAGCATTTAGTGTAACACTGTACAACCTCTGACCCATATTTCTGTTTTCACTTAAAACACAAAATGCCGTTATAAATAGACTTTAGCAGCAATATCAAAAGGTTACAACTGGTGAGCCATAATCTCCAAAATCCTTTCAACTAAAATTCTATTATTTTATAAAATCTGTTATTTCTACAAGGTCTATGCATAGCACTGTTCCCTATCTTCCTTCTTGATCAAGCTTCTTTTTCTCTTTTCTCTTCGACCTGCTTTTATGCCTGCCCCAATATTCTGTAAGTATTACTTGTTATATATTACCAGATTTAGAATTTGAAAAGCAGGTGATTAAAATGCTGTTTTCCCTTGCTTCTCTATCTTGAAATCCTTTTCAAAAAAGCACTTCAAAAAAGTTAATGTGGCTCTACATTGAGTACTTTTCATCTTCCATGAAAAAATCATCTAATGGGTAAAACCAACTCAGTAGTTCAGAACCTAAATCATTTGTACAGGGTACAAGATGTAAGTTCCTCATAATGAATTCCAATCCATAACAAATAGTATTAGAAGATTTTAGAAAAATAAAATTACAGGAATAAACCTGACTTCTCTGAAAAATGAAATAACCAAACCAGGAGACCAGGAGTGTGTGTATATGTATATACACAGAAATGTTATTTTAATATGCCTACTAGGGAAATCCAAATAATAGAACATATATAGCAAAGGAAAACCATATTTGTATTAAACCTCAAACCAATTTTCTACCTTTACTAGCTCTGGAAAAAAGACAGGTGTAAGAGGTTAATTCTACTGGATTAAATTAGGTTTTCAAATTAAATATAAATTTCAATTATTTTCTTTGGTCCCCATTTTTATCAATAATAAAGAAATGGCCTTCTCATTCCTGGTTTCATACTGTATCTCCAGGTTTCATACTTTAATTCCCTGGAGAAGTGAAGAGATTAGGTAAGAAAGTCAAGTTCTTGAAGGGCTAGCAACATCTTATCAAGTCTGAATTTCCTTTGTGGGAGAACTAGCATAAAAATGTTAATTTCTATTAAAATTGACAAAGAAACATCTATTCATCAATCAAAAGGCCTACAGCATGATCTGTGTGATATAATATATGCGATATAATAATCATGGCCCCAAATAAGTCAAATTGCTGGCCACTGCAAGTTAATTACAGATTTAGATACCAATGCCCCTCATGAGCTCTAAATTCTTTAATTGAGGAATGTAACTCCTGAAATTCACTTTATTTAGGCCTACCAGAGGACATTGTGAAAACAGGTAGTTCTTTTTCAGCAAAACACCTTGCACTGTCCTTGCTTAGTTAAAATAAAGAAATTCTTAAACCAGAAGTACAATTAGTCGTTATTTTTGCACTGGGCGCAGCAGTGTGTGTCTGTAATCCCAGCCTGTAATTGCAGCTACTTGGGAAGCTGAGGCAGGAGGATTGCTTGAGCCCAGGAGTCTGAAGCTAGCCTGGGCAACATAGCGAAACCCTGTCTCTAAAATAAAATAAAACAAAATAAAAAATTTTTAAAAGCAAGGTTTCTGCAGAGAATACATGCATTTTAGTTCCTACTAACTAAATTCTAACTAATGCTCAGCCTGGAACTCAGGATTGTCAGGTGAGACCAAAGCACAAAAACACATTATGCTGAATACATTATCAAGGAAAGAGGCTCCCCATAAGTTGTCACTAACATTCTCATTTTATAAAACAAAGTATGAAACTCCTCAGCTTCAAGAACTGGTTTCATTTGATTTGCCTTGTATGATTTTTTTTCTTTTTCTGTACACATCATCCAGATTCCCCTACCTCCTGATGAGCAAAATGAGGATGGATGGTGGAGAGTTTCCCTTGGCCTTGAGTAAGTCACTACATGCTGTTGAAGCTAACAATTTTTTCATGCCTTGGTAATACTTATCGTGAATATTTAGAGGAAAATTTTTTCCACAAATGAAACACCACCACTCTCCTGGGAGGAAACATGAAATAACCAAGGAAGTACTTAAAAGTGAATGGGGACACAAAGTAAAATATCTGAAATTCCAGGAATATAAAATGGATATTTATAAAAAAGGATATATAGGCATTTATTGCTCATTCTCCCCCTTCTCAAGACAGTAAAATACCTGGTATCCAACTCCAGTCTTAAAAACACAAAGCCAAAAGAAATTAATGAAAACAGAGCTATTTCATTAGCTTCATTAAAACCACTCCAAAGCATGGGTCCCAATTCCAAACTGCTATTTTCTCCACTACCTTCTATATTTTCATTCAAAAAGCATTTGTCAAGCACCTACCATACTAGGCAATAGGGTAAAATCTGCCAACAACTAGGCCTAGATATCTGCATTGACTTGTAGAAATCAGGGTACATTTCTGGTCTTTGTAATATGGCCGTCTTTTAAAAATGAGTGAACACATCTATTCAAATATTAATTCTTTAACGTCAACAAAATTTAAAATCTTTAGTTTTAGGAAAAAAATCCAACTATGTCAAGTTCAAATTTCCTCATACACTTAAGTGAAGCTCCCCAAATCATGTGAATTCTTCAAGTGAAAAAAAATCCCTGAAAATGAAGGAATAATCACACCTCTTGGGAGTGCTCAGCACATAATAGCCACTCAAAATATATTTGTGGAATAAAAACTAAAAAGTTGCACTTGCCACCAAAATCCATTCTCTAAGGCACATATGAACTAGCTCAACACCCACCTGCTTCCACACTCTGTCTTTTGGTTCATTGCTAATGACTAGGTCCCGTATTTCTCCAACTTCAGTGAGTTGTAGAATCACGTGGAAAGTTTGTCTGAAAGGCAAATTCCTTGACCCCACACCTCAAAACTGACAGTTCCAGAAGCTGGATCCTGCATTTATAATGCACCATTCAAGTGAATCGGAGTTGGGTGGCCAGAACATTTGCTCTCCCTCACAATGGGTAAGGGAAAACCCCTGTATTCTAACAGATATCAGAGAGCAGAACTGACTATTTCTAACCTAAATTATAAGTTACTCAATTCTCTTAATTAATCACAATTCACTAACTAATGCTTAATAGACAAGATGAAATGTAAGTGAAACGACTTCTGCTTTGACAATGCAAACTATCATTCAACCCACCAAAAACAGACACTTTTCTGAAATATTCCAGTAATTGTCAATGTTTTTAGAAAAAGAGTAGAAACAAAGCAAGTCAAAGATTTTATTCCAGAGAAACATTTATATAATTGTGTTGTAATAGTTTTAGGGGAAAAAAATGCCACACTCAAAAAAATACTGACTAGATTACTGAGCTGTCAATATGGGAGTCACGAGCCACACTTCACTACTTAAATCAAAATTAAATTAAAAATTCAGTTCCTCAGTTACACTAGCCACATTTAAACTGCTCAATAGCCACATGTAGGTTGTGCCTAACATAATGGAAAGGCCAGATAGACAACATTTCCAACATCACAGAAAGTTCTGCTAGATAGCACTGGTCTACAGGTAGTGGGTATCTCGATAAAAAATGCAACCTCAGTTCTCCTCAATCAGAAGGCTCTACCTGGCAATTGCCAATTTTACATACATATATATAGGTATTATCTGTAAAAGAAGAACCCTAGGATAATTCTTCTGCAACTTGTTTCAAGAAAGGGCATTTGAAAGTGATACACTTACTTATCTTTGATTATCAAAGTAGAAATATTTAACTAACAAGTTCTAAAAGTATCAAAGTCACTAAAACCATTAACTAGGTTTTCACCAAATCAGAATCAATGAAAAGTATTTAATTACTAGAAAACAAAAGGTATTAGGTACAATAAGACTGGTCTGAAAAAGATTAAACACTTAATAAGACTAGTTTTCCAAGTACTTTAGAAGTATCTTTTTATATGCATAACAACTACTTTTATAATTGGTTTAAATCATTGCCACAATTAATTCAAATTACTGACATTTTACTGTCTACATTTTTAATTGCTTTCCACGAACTTCACACTAAAAATCTGTAAATAACATAATGACGATAAGATTTACTTAAATATAATTTTACAAAGAAAGGACTATAAATTTAAAATCCTGAGCAAATCCTGATTTTAGCAGAACAGTAGACATAAAAGTTAATCAAACAATTTACAACTTAAAATTCCCTTTCTCGACTGCATCAATATCTAGTTTAAAGCAACCCAGTGTAATAAAACACAAAAGCATGGGCGGCAAAATGCTGAAGCTTGAGATATGGCTTTCAGTTTTAAGAAAAGTTAGCCTTATTACACAGTAGAATTAAAACTTCAACAGACTCACAACTATATACCAAATCAGTTTAAACGTACTTTCCCTCAAAAGAAGTAAGTATCATTCAGACTAGGGTTCCTTCTAAAGAGTTCAAGTGTATTCAAATACGATCTCTAAATTATAGAAGGCAATTATGATTCTAATCAAAAAGTTTTGTTCCAAGAAAGAATACATTTTAAAAACTAACAAATGTAACACATAAAACCTAACACTAAAATCTACAAAAGTGTCACACTGATTACTACAGAGTGATGTTAGTATTCCTGTTTATTTTTGATTCCTTACGATTATCGGTTTACTTCAGAGTTCTATGTCAAATCTAAGAATTAGCAAACAAAAGCAATAATTGATCATTATTAAAAACTATTTAAGAGGTAAAGAGAAAAGATGCTGTAACTTACCTGCAACACTAGTGATTGTAACTGGAACTCCCTGCACTTGAACGCCTGCAGCACCCAGGTTGGCGACACTCACTGTCTGAAGGTTAGGCACTGATGCAAGCTGGGCAGTATTCAGAGTTATTGGGGCACCAGCAACAGCCACAGGAGCAATCTGAGCAAGAGTTGTGCCACCACTTGAAGACACTGGGGTGATGGTTAATTGTTGGGATAACCCAGCATTCTGAACTTGCAAATTTGAAAGACTCTGAATATTCTGTACTTGTACAGTTTGCCAACTGATTTGCCCTGAAGGTGTTAAAGTTGGAGCCCTGATAAGCACCTGAGTCGGATTTACTGCTTGAAGTTGAACATTCTGCAAAGGCTGCTGCTGGATGGTCTGAATTGTCTGCCCTGACTGGAGTTGAAATGACTGTGGTGGAATAGCTTGAATGATCTGTTGCTGAGGCTGTTGGATCTGGATCTGTTGTAAGATAGGCTGGCCTACAATTTGCACCTGCTGAAGAGAATTTGATTGATCCTGCGCATTCTGTATTCCATTAGGCTGAAGCTGACTGGAACTCTGGGCTTCAGACTCAGTAGCAGCAGGTGTTTGAGATTCTTCAATGGTGCGTTCAGAACTACTGGCTGATGTGCTTGCATACTGGCCCGCATCTGCTGAGCTCACTAATGTGTCACTGCTTGTCAAAGATGTTGAAGCAGTGGTTGTGCAGGTAGTGGAGGAGGAGGGAGATTCCGGCATAGTACTGGCAGAAGCAGTGGTGGTGGTGGGTGTGGAAACTAACTGACTCCCATTAGAAGTCCCACTATCAGAAGTAGTAGCAGGCTGGCCAACCTGTCCAGTCCCTCCTCCAGCAGTCACATTGTTTATCACTGGCAAAGCTAAAGTCACTCCTCCAATGTTAATTGGTAGGGTTGTTACAACTTGAGCCTGAGTACCAGGAAGGGTCTGTAATTGCAGTGGTATTGAAACACCAGGTCTAATTTGGACTGGAACTGTCTGATTTGCCAGGTTTTGAGCAAGAATATTCCCAGAAGCTGTCCTGTTAGCAGCTGTGAGTATAGCTTGGTTATTACCTGCAGAAATGAGCTGAATTTGACCCTGCAAATCCTGTAGAGATGAATTACTAGTTGGATTGATTTGAATTTGCTGACCTTCCACTGTCTGAAGTTGTGGAATCACTTGGTACTGTACACTACCACTTGGATTTTGTACTTGTATGACTTGAAATTGACCAGGGGTGGAAGGGTTACCTGATTTAGTTTTTGTAGGAGATGCACTCCCGTTATTACTGCTGGAAGAACTAGACGAACTAGAAGCAGGTTGAGAAACATTATTTTCTTTTGAAGCAGGAGGAGTGGAGGCAACAAGTTGCCAAGCGTTTCCAGCAAGTTGTGTTGTTACCAGTTCTAGCTGTTGTGGTTGATTTTGAAGTTGCACCAATCCTTGGCTTGGATCTATAATAATTTGTTGTTGTCCAGTTGCTTGATTTTCACCAGGAGTCCCTATTTTGCTGCAAGTAGCTGCCAGTAAAGCCAGAGGAGAGGGCTGAGAGTCCTACCCAAAATGGGATGGTAAAGGAGAGGGGAAAAAAAAAGCGGGTGGATTTAGTGGAGGCCAGTCGTTGGAAGGGGGTTATTTATTTATTTATTTATTTTGACAGCTCTACGTATCAGAACTTAGGAAGCAGCAGAAATCAAAAAGAAATATGAACAAATGCGGGTAAAAGCTATATGAATAAGGAAGCAGATCCTGTAATATAAAGTTTAAATAAAAGGAAATTTCTAACAAACTTTTTAAAGTGCTATTTTCCTAAACTCAAAATGCCCTTGGGAAAACACACACCGTTTTCCTATAGTCTGAGTTCCTGATGTAATTTTAAACATTATACCCTCAAATATGTGAAATCTTAATGAATTTACAATTTAAGTTCCTCACTCTCAGAAAGATGCTTTGAGTGCATAAACATTTTTATTCTGTTCTTTACTTCTGGGCATTTAAAGGGCGTAATTCCCTCTCTCTCCTAACATGTCGTGATGAATTTTTTTTTATATGTTTGCTTTTACCTGGGAGCCTGAGGTTTTGGGTTTTTTATTGTTATTCTCTGGCTCAGAGGTTTTCCCTCCTTCTGTAGCCATCGCGGCTGCCGCTGCCGCCTCCTCCTCCTCCTCCTTCTTCTGATCTGCAACAAACCCCCCCAATACACACACGACAACAGGTTATTAGGATTATTATTATTCGTCTTCCCCCTCTCCTCTTCTTCCCCCTCCCCCCGAACATTAATCTCCATAAACCCGCGATCCACGCACACCGGCAGGGGGTGGGGGAGAAGGAGGGAAGGGAGGAGGGGGATATCACAAAACGTGGTTTGAAACCCGACCCATCGGCTCCAGAGCAACACCCAGAAGGAGGTTGTTCTCTCTCAGACATTAAGACAAAACACAACCCTCCTTCCCTCCCCCTGATTCCCTCCCTCCCTCTCCTCCTCCCCTTAAAGCATCTCAGCGGCCCCGGGGGAGGGGGAGAACCAAGCAGGGTCTGGGGAGGGAGGGAGGGAGGCGGTGAAGGAGACCGAGGGGGGTGGAGAATACGTACCGCTCATCCCGCATTAACAGGACAAACCCTCAGACGGAGACACTGGGATAGAGGTGGGTGGGGGTGGGGGCGAGGCAGGAGGAGAGGCCGGTCCCGCCCGCCCGCGGTGGCTCGGAGGAGGCTAGGGACGGTCTGGCCTCTTTTCCCATTGCCGCTGGCTGCGGCTGGGCTGTGCTGCAGCACCGGCTCTCCGCCCGACGCTGACCGCGGCGGGCGGCGCGGGCGGCGGCGGGCCGGGCGGGCGGGCGGGCGAGCGGCCGGGCCCACCCGCCGGCTCCCGCCGACCCCACTCCCCCCCTTCCCCGGAGCGCGCTCCCGCCCTTCCCAGGCGGCTGGGCCGGGCCGCCCTGCCGCCGTGTCCGGGGCCTTATCCTCTCCCCCTTTTTCGGTTATTCTTTGCGCTTTCTTTCCTCGGGTCTTCTCGCGCTTTGCTCATACGCAAACTTGTTGTCCGGATACGCGCCCCTACATTCCCAAGCTGTCTCTCAAGATACCCTCGGCCCCTGATATTGCCCTAAGCACTACACTCAAAAGCAGCTCGGCACCTGAAGGGCGATGGAAAACTAGGGACCACGGACGCTCGGCGCGCGGGTGCGCCGTGGCGCACCGCGCAGGGAGCGAGGCTCGCCGCGGCATCCGCCCGGCTGCCCCCTTCAGGGCTAGGCCTCCTGGTAAGCCCCCGGGCGCGCCTGCTGGTGGAAGGGCGGGGCGTAGGCCCAAGCCTGTCGGCGCCTGTAGTTTCCGGGGGCCGCGGCGGCTTCTCCGAGGCGCCGCCTCCCTCCCGCCCCCGGCCGAGGCCCGACTGCGGAGCTGAACGCTGCCCGAGGGGGCGGCGGCGGCAGGGCGTGGCCGGGGCCGAGTGGGAGTTGAACTGAGCGAGGGGGAGGGGGAATGGGTGTTGGTTGCCTGGGCCTATCCGCCGCGCGGGGCTGCCCAAACCACCTCTGCCGCCGCCTCCTCGGCTCCAAGCCTCTCCCCGCGGGGCGAGCTCACACCCGGAGCGCTCGGCGATTGAGCGGGCGCCGGCGTGGGGAGGCGGGGTTTGCTGTCCTCGGGGTTTGAATGAACCCGGCTTCTTGAAGCAGCGCCTTCGCCTTGCCTTTCTTTGCTCGCCTTCACCGCTCAGGCCCCCTGCTTCGAGTCCGAGGCCTGTTTTCTCCCAGAGAAGGATCTTCCATTTTTATTTGTTGTCTTTCTGGCTGGCTGCTGGTGCAGAGCAATGACCGGCCTTCTAGGCTTGCGTCGTGTTTTACCGAATAGCCTGCCTGACTCTTGATGGTCTCACAAGATTCCCCGAGCGAAGAAAACCCAGCTCCATGTGGGTCAGCTCGCTCACGGTTTAGCATTAGCTTATGGGCCGGTGGAATTCACATCTGGCTGCACAAAGCATTTTATTGTCAAATGCAGTCTCCCACCCCCAGCTTTCCTCCAGAGTCCTGAAGTCAGTGTGATGCCATGGAATATAATCAGCTCCTGATTAAGTGTACCAAAGGTAGAAGTCATCCCTAATGTAAATATTGGCCTTGGGAACAAGGCACCGTTACACAGCGAGGCTCAAAGCCATCCACTCCCTTTTTACCTGGGCGCCACACGCAGCCTTGGGCATTTTTGTCTTCTGCCCAGCGTGTTGTGAGGGTGAGGAGGTCCCAGGTGCTGAACTTGACTGGCATTTCCTTTGCTTGTTCAAGTAATTGCAACATCAGCCGATGACAAAGCTGTGCGGCAAGACAAAGCAATTCGGATAAAGAATTGCATAGTATTGTCTACTCTATCTTATAAAATTAGCCGAAGATCCTTAAATAACCTGCTTCCCCCCCCCCATCATGTACAGTATAGAAAGCTCAAAAGTGCTGCTTACGTTTACAGATAGTCTATCCTCAGTTTCCCTTCCCTGCCCCCATTCACCATGATGAATGAAGGAAGACATTTTGCAATCTTATGAATTGGGACATTCCTTGTAGTTTTCTTACCTTGGAAAACCTGTTTCAGAGAGGCAATGCCACTGACTCTGAACCGTAGATTAAAAATAATGCTTATCCATTCAGTTGGATCTAAAAAGTCCTAAACATGCTGCACCCTGTAGATAAGTGGTGATACTGGTATCCACGAAGCATACTTAGGAGCTTTGCTTTTCATGGTGGATCAAAAGCTTCTAGTCCCTGGTTGTCATGACTGAATGTTTGTGCTTCCCCACCCCACCCCACCCCCCAATCCACATGTTGAAACTCTACCCCCCAGCGTGATGTTATTAGGAGGTAGAGTCTTTGGGAGATAATTAGGATTAAATGAGGTCATGAATGTGGAGCTCTCATGAATGGGATGGTGACCTTGGAAGAGTCAAGGGAGAGCTTGCTTCCACTCCCTCTGCTCTCCTCCACTTGAAGATACAAGCAGAAGTAGGCAGTCTGCAACCCAGAAGAGGGCACTCGCCAGAAACTGACTGTGCTGGCACCCTGATCTCAGACTCCAGCCTCTGGAACTGTGAGAAATAAATTTCTGTTGTTTATAAGCCACCCAGTCTATGTTATTCTGTTATAACAGCCTGAGCTGACTGAGACACTGGCTGAGCCATGAGACCTAGAGCAGGTGACAAATTAATCACTTCTTAGGCACCATCATTTGCACCATCATTTGCACCATCATTTTGTTATCTGTATAATAGAAGTTTTAGCTAGATATTTCCACACTTTCTTTCTAATTTAGGCTGTGTACTACCTATACTATAATTTACTTAATGTTTTTAGTTAAACCAATTTGCTTTTATTTCTAACATTATTAATTTAAGAAGAGAAGCTTATGTCACTACTGTAAGTGGAAAGCCAGTTTTGCTATAGAGGTAATTTTTGATAAAGACTCTCTCCTTTGCCCAAACTTGAGTTGTCTTTCTGACTAGGTCATGACCTTGGGCTCTGGCTTTAGTCTCGTGGCTTTGCCCATTTAGTCTAGTTTTAGCAAGACTCTTGCTGGGTCAGTTTGGCAAAAATCCCTCACTCTTAGTATCTGACCATCCGTGATATCTGATCAAATTCTTTACCACTTTGACCGGCCTTCAGCAATAATCCTGTCAAATTGGTTTAGTCAGAATCCGACCCCCACCCCCTGCTTTATACAGGATGTTTCCTTTAGTAGTTTTCCATCCACTGACCCATTGTGCTTCTTGGCTACAGATCTCTACTTGTCCTTGCATTTGTAACTGAGTCCCATCTTTCCCACTGCAAGACCCCATTTCAGTGGTCCATATACCTATCTCCATAGTCTTTCCTTGAATAAAGTCTTCCTTACTATCTTTAACAAGTATCATGAATTTTTTTTTCTTTAACAGTATGAATATAAATTCAACAAAATTCTTAACCTCAGGCCTGCCAGAATGGTCTTTTCCCTGAGGAAGCATTTGGTCTAAAAAGGTTTCTTCCTACATTCATTATTGCCCATAGATAAGTGGCTTTCAAACTTTCTTTTTATTATGACCCACAGGAATAAATATATTTTATATCATGACCCAGTGTGTACACACACAGAGGAAATCGGCATTTTTATCCAAAATATTTAACAACATTGGTCAGTGACCACTGAGGTCAAACACTGCCATGATGTGCAAGCAGTATCCTAGGGACCCCCTGCCACTCATAACCCTTGAAGTAGCTAGGGAGAAAGCTCCAGAGAGTAGAGAAACAATGTTGGGGACAAGGAAGCAACTTGGACACTAGTTATTTGTCCAGGGAGTAATAGCTTTTAGAGTCCTATCAATGTGTATCAGTTGATTGTCAACCAATTGTATTAACTGAACAAAGCCTGGAGAAAAAAGTCTTCCTACATGTGGTGTGCTCTCTACTTCCTCCCCTCCTCCATCCTCATCCCCTACTACCTTAGAAAAAAGTTTCTAGTAGCAACCCAAAAGTTTAAATAAGCAGTGGCCAGTGGGCTTTTTCTCCCCTCCCACCAATCCTGCTTTGTGAGACAGAAAGTTCATATTCTAATTACACTGCAGAAACTAGAATCCAGGCGAGTCTCCTGTGCATTGCTCTACACCTCTAAATCAACTCATTTGGAAAAATTTTGTTGGAATTTTTCACAGGTCTCTTTCAGATATAAAATATCTGCTGGTCCCCACTTTCCAGGACCTGGCATTTCTCAACTGATCATTCATTCAATCAAAAAGTCTTGAACGAAACCACAATTCCTTCTTCCCCAGTGCAAGCTCCTATAGGGCAGAGGCCAGGGCTTCTAATCCCCCACGGTGCTGAGGATACCTAGATGAATATGATAAAGGCAGCTCCAGAGGTTGCTTAATTTAATATTTCGGAAGAAGAAATTTAGGCCCAGACAGGACATGAATGAGATAAAAAGACCATTTTGGAATGTCTCCTTCAGGAAGCTACTTATTGAAATAACTGTTAAGCTGCTTTATTTTGTCTTTGGGAAGCAGATAGCAAAAGGTCTGGAGAGATCACAAACCAGAGAAAGGTCAAAGTTTAACATCCACCTTTGCTCCAAAGTGCACTGACTGAGAGTGTAGCCAACCGGTAATTAGACACAGGCTCAGTGAGCCTATTTCATTTAGAACAAGTAGCCTCATTAGTACATCTAAGAGACCATGCATAGTTGCTACCATGATAAATCCCTGGTAGTGTATAAAATTACATTAACAAAATAAATTCCTTAGTCAACAATAATTGTTTTCCGGAAGCAGGAAAGTTTTAGAAAGTTTAAGTGTAGTGTAATCGGGACCTGAATATAGAGCATTTATATGGAAGTACGTAAAAGAGATGATTGTATATATGTAGGCCTTTTAAGAGTTATGAATGATGTTTGTAAAGGGTACTATCACATGGAACTGACACTATCAAATAACAAATAAAGATAAGCCCTCAGACTGCCTGTGTTCCTCCAGCAAGAGTCGATGGCATTGCCGTTCCTCATGTGCACTTAACTATTTCATGGTATGTTTGTGTACAACTTCAGAAGATTTAATTCACGATTTTTAAATGTGTAATATTTATGATTTTGACCCAGTTACATTTATTATTAATTCATGTTAGAACATAATAGCTATTGGCAGTTATTGGAACATAGCTTAAACAATACCTCTTCAATATTTTAATTTATATGTGCAAAGGAGTATAATGTAGCTTATTATTGTTGCCATAAAACAAAAGATATTTGGTCAATGTGGAAGTTGAGACATAGATAAATTAATTTTCTTAAGACTCTACATAAAGTTGTTGATTAAATGTCATGAAAATATAGAGCACAAATGCCCAGTGTGTTTGCAATTGTAACTTTCAAAAGCATGCCAATTCCATATGCTCAATTTATTATATTTTTTATTAATAAAGGAATCTTGCATTGGATTTTTGTGTAAAGAATATAATCAAGGAGTCAAACTACTTAGATTTATATTCTGGTCTACCTCTGACTAAAAGTGTAGCCTTGGGCAAGTGACTTTAACCCCTCTGAGCTTCATTCCTTCATCTATAAAGCAGGGAAGATGATAATATTACCATCTCATGGGGTTGTTTCAAGAACTGAATGAGATTAAAAGTTCTTAAAATAGTCTCTGGTAAACTCTCATTAATGTTAGCTATCATTTTTTCATCCTCATTAATATTATTACTAAAATATAAGAGTTGCAACAAGCCAAACACAGAGGTAAATAGGTAAAAAGCCTCTCTGTTCCATCTATCTCTATTTCAAACACTGAATTCATGAATGTTAACTGATAGTTTATGCATTCTGACTTTTTTCTAGCTTACACAAATCCTATATGTGTATGTATGAGATTTTAAGATAAAATTGCGCATGCACACACATACAAACATATATATGCAAACTTGAATTTTTTACCTTGATATATTATGGCCATCTCTCCAGGTCAAAAAAATATAAAGCAAAATCACTATTTGAATATAACATACAATTCCATGGTATAAATACATGTCATTCAATAAAAATACCCTTATTGATAGCTACTATTTTCACTCTACCATAAATAATTTGTAATAAACTTACTTATACTGGTACTTCCAAAGATATTCTTTCATGTTGGTACTTTTATTTTCGTAAAAAGATTTCCAACAGTGGGATGGCTGTCACAAAGTGGATATTTATAATTTTAATACATACAGTAAGATTACTGCACAAAAAAGTTATTTAATTTCACACATTCACCCAGTAAGTATGAAAGTGCTCATTTCCCCTTGATTTCACTAGCACTGATTATTTCCAACCTTGTAAATTATTATGACTCTAATGAACGGTGAGCGTATTTACCTGACTGGTAGAGAGGTTGAGCATTTTTGCATTTGCTTAGTGGTCATGCGCATTTCCTACTGCAGCAAATTGCCTGTTCATATCTCTGCCTCTTTTATTTTCTGTAGTATTGTTGGCATTTCTCTTATCAACTTTTAGGAGCTGAATGTATCTTATAATATTAAGCCTTTGCTTGTCGTTTGTATTGTTGATATATTTTTTCCCAATTTATTATCTTTTGTCTTTTGCCATATATTCTGTATATTTTGAACCCTATTGTAGAAAGCATAGTACTAACTAAATGAATGCTTTTCATAGTTCATTAAAATATGTTTATATGCATAGGAGTAAGATACCGTTTGTATTATTTAGGTAGAATTGTTTTCTTTACTACAGCAGGAGTGGATTATTATTTTCTGCTCCCCCACCTCTGACCCCTCCACCACCTGCCCCTGACATATACAACTAAATCCTAAATGTTTAGAAGAATGCCTGCCCCATGGTAGGCATTCAATACATATTTACTGAGTTGATGAATTTTAAAGTTTTAGTAGATCTATATAATTAAAATAAAGTTACCCCATCACAGCAAAATGACTGAAATTATTTTTATCAAATTTGGAAGATACTTGGAATGGCCTAAATTAAAACATAGACTATGAAATTTACTGAGGAGGGTGAGGGTGGCTAGAGGGGTGTGTCCCAGAAGAAGCACCCCCAATGTTATAAACAGTTATTCTCCCTGGCAACTTCGGGCATTGATTTTTATAGCAAGGGCAGCTAGTAATAATAATATTCAGGTTCTATTTCCTTATTTAATTTCATTGATAACTTTTTTTTTCTCACAAGGACTTGAGTCTTACATAGTAAAATAGTAAAATATAGATTAAAATAGAGAATTGGGTTCAATGAAAAAAAGAGAAAACAAATATGACCACAAATAACGTCGATGTATACATTTTATCTGAGCTTTAATTTTGACTCTGAGATTCCTAGCAGCTAGAGAAGGTAGAGAAACATGATTGATTGTATAGTCTCATTATCAGAAAGAAAAAAAAAAAATACCAATTTCTCAGAGAAGCAGAGCTTTTCCTAGCTCCAAAGATTGATAGCTATTTCATAAATACCACTTGCACATTAGGGCTATGAATTTGCCGTTGCAGGCATTTAAAATGCTTGGAAGAATTTATTATATTAAATTTAGGAATGTGGCTTAAAGTTTTTAATGGAATTTAATTAATTAATTTCCTATATGGGATTATTTTTAAAACTTTTGTGTTTATTTTGAGATTAATTATGCATGAATCAAAGCTCAGTAAAACTAATTTTATTATTTTATTCAAATACTTACAAACTTAAAAATTGACCAATATGGTGTGACAATTGGGCTGGAAGGCTTGAGAAAACAATTATGACTTTAATAAACTGAATGTTCATTTAAAACCCAAGAGTCTATAAGTTTGTTGTTCCAAAAGGCTCCCTTGGACATTTAAAAAATTCACACTGTCACCCTTAAAATAACTAAATGTATCAATTCCAAACTAGATATCTAAGAATTTCTGCCAGTGCCAGAGATTTTACTCTTTAGATTTTAGTTTTAATTCTTCTTTCTAATATCAGGAACAGTTATCTACTGAGACCACTCTGTTTTGTTTTGTAATAACACCAAATCCTTAGTCTATTAGCCCAACAAGGCTCAGGGGAACAAATATCCAGTTCATCTACAGGGGAATTCAAAGTTTAAAAATAAGGTATAAAGAGGAGTGGAAGGATGTAAAACCCAGCATTTATTTTTAATTGCTCAGGATTGTTTTCTGGTTTGTCAAGCCACTAGTCTTCATGCCTACCCAACTTCTGGTGGGGCCCTGAAAGTGCAAATTTATTGAAAATATCAATAACAGAGTTCATGCTGCTTGGCTAATAGCCATTTCAAAGTGAATGAGGTCAAGAAGGGTGAACATTAGCTGGCTTTGGAACCAGGCAAACAAGTTACTTAACCTCTCTGAGTTTTCTCATCTGTATGTAAAATCTTCATAATAATTCCTACCATATAAAGTTATTAGGAAGATTAAATATGATAATCTATATGGCAGGCACTTAATTAGTTTGGATTTCTTTCCTTTTGGTTCACAGTGTTTATATTATCTTTCATGAAAATTAAGCCTTAATTTTGTTATTCTCCTAGTTCTCAAATGTAGTGAGCAATCTAAGTGGGTGAAAGGTTTTCCATGAGCAAACAATGGCTTCTGGAGTCATCAGTAGGCTTTTTGGGTTTCAGGGTCTACATGCATTTAAATTTTTAAAGCAATTTACTATAAAGCTTACAGAAAACAATTCAACTAAAATTTAACAGGGGCGGAGAGGGGGGGAGTCTCCTTTTATCTCCAAAAGAATGTGAACTCTGAACATTATTATAGTACTTTCATGCTAAATAATCATTTGAGGCTGGATGCAGTGGCTCACACCTGTAATCCCAGCACTTTGGGAGGCTGAGGCAGGGGGACCACTTGACGCCAGGAATTCGAGACTAGCCTGGGCAACATAGTGAGACCTCATCTCTACAAATAATAATAATTTCAAAAAATTAGCTGGGTGTGGTGGTGTGTGCTTATAGTTCCAGCTACCCAGCCCTGCAAAGGCAGGAAGATTGCTTAAACCCAGGAGTCTGAGGTTACAGTGAGCTATGATTGTGCCACTGCATTCCAGCCTGGGTGACAGAGCAAGACCCCATCTCTAAAAATAAAAAAAGAGAAAAAAAAAAGCAGTTTACTAACTTAGCACTCTAAAAGACTGAGGACTTTGTCCAAAAAAAGGAAAAGGTGTTAGGGAGAGCTGGGAGGGCTCTTTAAGGAGATGTAGAAGAAAAGAGGGAGGAGAGAAAGGGCTGGGATACAAGGGGAGGATTGTGGTAAGGAGAGCAGCCAGGCTGAAACCTCTAGAGTACACACTGTTTGGCTTCCCTCCAAAGGGGCCTATCACCTGAGTGTGATGTGCTCACTCAGTATATGAGATGCAGGGCTTGGGGTGCTTCTCTATCCCTGCATCACAGAGGAGGTGATGAGTTTCTAGACAAGACAGAGGGATATTGAAAAGAAAAAACCACCACCAGAAGGCAAAAGGGTTGAGAGAAATCCATGTAGAAAAGGATATAAACAGCAAATGTGACAAAAAAGAAAAAAAATCATAATTATCTTGGTCAGTGAGCTCTGCCCACAGAGGTTTTTACCAAATGTGGTAAATGATTTGAGAAAATCTGGCTTAGGAGTGTGCTTATGAAGGAGGTAACGCCTGTCAAGGGGTATAGACACAGTGGTATTATGTGCAAGGACAGGTGTAGGTGTGCTGTCTTCATCTGCCAAGAAGCCTTCTTGCTAAGTCCTGCCAAATCCTTGGCCAGCTCCTGACAGATCATGTGGATGTGAACAACATCACCAAAAGAAAACAAGGAAGCATTTCTCAGGGCTATAAAGTCTAGGGTAGGAAACAAAATTAGGGCACAACATAATGGAGCAGGTTGCAAGAGTAAGTCAAATATAATAGCAATGATACATTTCCAGAGTAATAAATGCAAAGTCTTCAACCAATAAGTATAGCAGTAGAGTTGCTTTGTTTGCTGTCAATCAAGCAAGCCAAAGCTGGAGTGCTTTTTAAGAATATCAACAACTGGAAGAAAAGATGGGCCAGGATGGCAAGAATTGAGGAATGGTTGTAAGCATGGAGCATGATTTGCGAAAGGGTACTTTAACAGTCTTCAAATATTCTTGGGCCAATTCAAGGAAGAGGGATTAGGTTTACTTTAGGTACAGCAGGTCCTTGAATAACATGGGTTTGTTCAAGATCATTTCATTATAATGTTGATGAGGGAAAAAAATTGGATTCCCACTGGGGCTGCTGTCTGTGTGGAGTTTCTCCCGTTCTCCCTACATCTGTGTAGGTTTTCTCCAGCTACTCTCTTCTCCTTTCACAGCCAAAACTGTGCATGTTAGGTGAACCAGCGTGTCTACGTGGTCCCAGAGTGAGTGAGTGCAGGTGTGGGTGTGAGCGTGCCCTGCGATGGGTTGGCGTCCTGTCCAGGGCTGGTTCCCGCCTTGGCCCTGAGCTGCCGGGATGGGCTCTGGCTGGCTATCCCCCATCTTGAACTGGAATAAGCCGGTAAGCTATTATCTTACTTGTTTTTATCAATCTTTCTTAAAGTATGTATAACTCACATTTATTTAAACATTTAATATTAGAAGTGTTTTGAGTATTTACTTAGAAATTTGGTGATGTTTTTGTGACTAGAGTAACACAGTGGGAATTTAACTCTTATTTATAGTCATTAGCCTATGATAAAATGGGTTTCATTATATGTCCTTTCTCTTAAAGTCAGTTTCCAAGAACCTACGGACAACGTTAAATGAGGACTTAGTGTGGTTTCAGAGGACTGAAGATTAATAAATGGATGTGGCTCAGGAGGTAGATGTTGGCACAACATGAAAAGAACTTCTGGACTGGGGAGATGTTGGTCAAAGGATAAATAAATAAAAAAAGAACTTCTGAAGAATTAGAGCTGTCTGAAATGAAACAAATTCCCTTGGGATGGTGAGCTCCTCTTAATTGGAGGTGCTCCAGCAGCGGCTGAACTGCTACTTATTGGGGATGCCAGGAAAGCGGATTTATGTGTCTGATAGCAGCAGAAACAGATCCAGATTTTGTGGAGACCAAAAGTTTTTAAATTTAGGGAGAACATTCTAAGAACAAAGAATATAAAATTATGAATAAAAATCAGATACAGAGGCTTGGAAGGCACTTTTACAAGTGAGTGGTCCTTGAAACTTAAGCTTCATTAGCTTCACAGTAAATTCACATCAAGGAAGTGAGTTGATGTCAAACAACTGTGAGATTTGAATTTGTTTTTAAATGATGAATAATTCTCCATTTTAAAATAATTATTCTGTTGTCTATGAGACAGGATGGAGGTAGTGGAAAGAAAGAGGAAATGAAGTAAAACCCACCTGGGTTCCTGTCCTGCCTCTGTCTTTGCATAGCTGGGTAACCTTGGGCAAACTGCTTAACCTCTCTGAGCCTCAGTTCCTTCAACTGTAAAATTGAAGTGATGATCTCTACCTTGAAATATTTGGGGCAAAATTAAATAAAATGTCATATGTAAAGCACTGATATATAGGAATTGCTAAATTAAAGCACTAATAAAATTTGGGTAGTCATAAGGAGAAAGTTTTTTAAAATGCCACTTGGAGTCATCATCTGTCACCATGAAGATAATGAATAACTTTGTTCCACATCTTCCAAGTTAAAGCATAAGACAAGAGTTGCTGAAATGCCACCAAGCTGCAATATTCACATGAGGCTTACTTCAGCCACCTCTAACTTGTGAACAGACTGGAAAAATCACTCAAAGAACTGGTTGGCCAAGATAAGCACCTTGGTCCTCCTTGTCCCCTTTTTACTCCTTCAAATTTTAGGGGCAGACTCAAAGGCTGGGACATTTCTTCTCATTCTATTCCCAAGAAGCAGGTGGCCAAGTTCAAGTATACACAGATGGGCCACATTATCAAGGGATTAGTAGCTCAGCAGAAATCCCTGTACACTGTACAACTCTTGTATACCGTTCATCTAGAAAACTCCTGCTACCCAAAGTGAGGTCCTCAGGCCAGCAGGGATGGCATCACTTGAGAGCTTGTTAGAAATGCAGAATCTCAGGCCCACCCATGTATTTTAACAAGATCTCCAGGTGATTTGATTTGCAAAGTTGGAGACTGTGCTAATCTAGACGACAATGTAAATGACTTTCCTGCTGGTGCTATGTACTTCTGAGGACCCCTCCGTTGGGCTCTTGGAATGCATTTCCTTTTGTGAGGTTACAGAGGTGAGAGGGAGTGAGGGGCTGGCCTGCTGCTCCTAGAGAGAAGGCCCAGTCCACCTGATTTTCATTGACCTTTCATTCTTTGGGCTCTCTTCCTTTCATGCAACTCGTGAGATAGGACAGTTCAAACGAGGTGCAAGTCACACCTGGCGGAAGGTCCAGCCATCTCTCTCTGGCAACCACATTTCCTTGTAAGAGGTGGAAGAGGAACATTGGGGCCAAGGGTTGGCTTCTACTCCAGAGAGAGGCCCAGATTCTCTAAACCACTTCTCTCTCTCTCTTCTTTTCTCTCTCTTCTCTCCCCATCCCATCCCTTTTCTCTTCCTCTCTCTTACTGCCTATCAGCTGGGCAAAATAAGCCAGGCAGCAAATTCACTGGGAATGACTCCTACTGCACTGGGAAGATCTAGGCAGTAGGCTCGACTGGCACTGGGGCTCACTCACTCTCTTATCTTTTTCTAGCTAATTGGTGTGTTCTGGCTCCATTTTCCTAACCTTGGCTGTGGCCTTGGGGAAAAAGAGAAAGAAGAGGAGAAACCTATTAGGCCTGTATTATTTTTAAACCTCTAGCCTAAACAAAATGAGTCCTCTATCTGTCCCAGCACAGCTTCCCAGGGATGCATTGGCAGTTGCCAAGCCTCATTTAGTACAGAAGGGCATGCCTTTGCTGCCACTCACTGTGCATATATTAATAACGAATACTTCTTTAGCACTTACTATGCTATACATAAACACTTTACATATATTAACTCACTTAATCCCCCATTAGCCCTATAAATTGGGTATTATAGTTGTTCCCATTTTACAGATGTGAAATCAGAGACACACAGAGGTTTTTTAGTACTTTGCAAGGTCCCCCAGAAAATAAGTGGTGGAACTGGGGTTTGAACCCAGGTGCCTCGTGCCAGAGACCTTGCTCTTAAGCTGCCTCTGACACTTTTCTCTCAGGAGCTCTGCAAGGACGGCTGGCTGTCTGGTTTGGGTGTTCCCGCCCCTCCAGCCAGCTACCATCCTAATCGCATTACCATTCCCCACAGAGCTCCTTTGTCAATGCACAGCAACAGATTTTAAGTCTTGAAAGATGTGTATGACTTTGGTGAATGAGGTTGTTTGTTTAGTAGACCAACTAGATTTGCAAAAAGGAAGCCTATCATAGGCTCAAAAAGACTTCCCCCAGCACGAGTGGGGTTTTTTCTTTTTTTTTTTTAATTTTTATTTCTTCACGAATTTGCATGTCATCCTTGCGCAGGGGCCATGCTAATCTTCTCTGTACCGTTCCAATTTTAGTATATGTGCTGCCAGAGCGAGCACCGAGTGGTTTTAAAAAAGCAAACAAAAACACATGAAACAAAAAAGAAATATGACGGCCACATAAGATAATCAGAGTAATCCAACCACTGCGAGACAAAGAGTTACTCTTTTCCTGAAGCACATTTTCTGAGGGTAAGATTTTCAAAACGGAACCAATCAAATTTGTTTCCTGCTCTGAACCACAGTTCCTTGCTTTGGGTAAAGCAAGCATGCAGATTACAAAGTACTCTCCCAGATGTTTACACCCTGATCTTTACAGCACCCCAAAGAGGTTGAGTATCTTGCCTAAAATAACACACAAATTAAGTGACAGAGTTCAGACTGCAGCTTAGTCTTCTGAGGTAGAGACCATAGCAATACAGCTTCACTGTCTGCTCTCTGTTCCTTATTGATAAAAGTAGGGTGGAAAGACATATGAAAATCTCATACTTTAAATTTGGAAATTTCTAATCACACAGAAATACAGCTAGCAAGTATCAAGGGCTTTACCATGCACCAGATGCTGACCTAAGAATGTCACATGGTGTAATTTAACCCCCACAACAAATCAATGAGAAACACGTTATAACCCCCGTTTTGCAGATGAAGAAACTGAGGTATGGAAAAATTAAATAATTTGCCCAGACTCACCCTTCCAAGCAAGTGGCAGAGTTTGAACTCAAAGCAGGACATCCAGTTCCAGAGCTGTCCTCGTATCTACCAAGCCCTTCTGCCTCTGCTTAAAAATTAAGATCAAATTGTTTGAAAGAGACCTCAACAGCATCAGTCCTTGGAAGCGTCTGTGGTGGAAAAGGGAGAGCACACAACATGTTTGTGGTGAGAAGAAATATTATTGCAGTACTGTCATGTTAAATAATCATTTGAGGCTGGGCACAGTGGCTCACACCTGTAATACCAATACTTTGGGAGGTAGAGGTGGGAAGCCAGGAGTTTGAGACTAGCCTGGGCAACATAGTGAGACAATGTCTCTACAAAAAAATTTTTTTTAAATTTAAAAAATTTTTGGTGGTGGCACACACCTGTAGTCCCACCTACCTGTGAGATTGAGGTGGGAAGATCACTTGAGTCCAGGAGTTCGAGGCTGCAGTGAGCTATGATCAGGCCACTGCACTCCAGCGTGGGTGACAGAGCAAGACCCTGTCTCTAAAAAAAAAAATCATTTGAAGGTCAACGGGACTATCAGCTGGGTGTCAGCATGGAGTATTAATGATTAATACAGCAAATCAACTTACAGGATCTGAATACCTTCCCTGTGTAGGTCAGGTGATATGCGGGCTTCCCAGAACAAACAAAACCTGTCCCTGCCTTCAAGAAGCCTGCAGGAAAGCTGAAGTGACAAGGCATCATCATCACAAGAAATGTTATACAACCCAGAAGGCATAAATAAGGGTTCAGTGCAATAATTGAAGAGATGTCACAAGGCAGTGGGTGATTAATTGCTAAATGAATTCTACAGTCAATAACTACAATAGGAGTTCAAGGCAAGGAGCCAGCCTTCTAGGCTGGGGTTGTGAAGGAAAACTTTGTCAGGGAGAGTTTGAATTGGACCTTTAAGGATGCCCAAAATGTGAATAGTTGCAGAGCTGTAGGGGAGGGGAAAGGCATTCCAGACAGGGAGAACTGTGAAGGTGAGCTTAGGTGCAGAGGGAAGAAAATGCTGGGAATGCACATTTGGTGGGGACAGTGGACAGGAAGGCTGACTGGACCCGACATTATCCCACTGGCAGCCCTCTCACCCCTCAGAGCTGCTGCTGCGGACATTTAGTGAAGTGCCCTGGTGCCAGCCAATCTCTATCTACCCTCACCCTGCCTGCCTTCCTACTTCTAGGCCAGGGAGCCCTTGGTATACATGCATTCACAAGATGGGCAAATCCTGCCAAAATGTTTATATTCCTCCCATGCCTCAGTGTCTGCTGCTGTTTCTCATGTGGGTTCCTTCAGAAGTACCATCAATCTAGATGGGCTATTGAGAATACGTCTTTTGGAAAACCACTTTACCACATTTCCTATCCCTGTCATTGTCCTTGGAGACTTTCTGAAAAGTCAGTTCCTCTGGTCATGCACCCTCCCTGCCTTTGTGTCCCACACTGCTCCGGGCTTCCTATCAATGACCTCCCATGGGTCCACCAACTCTGCCCGGGATGCCCACTGGAACACCACTGTGCATGGGAAGGTGGCAGGCTAATGCTCTACCCTCCCTACATCTTCCCTCAATGGAAACATGTCCCTGAGTTCTCGCACATCCTGCACATAGTTAGGGTCAGGGTCCTTCTCACCACCCATTGCCACTGCCATCATTAAAAAAAAAAATCTGTATTTATGTCTCCCATGTATATAGCCTCTAACACCTGAGTTTACGCTAATGAGGTCAGGTAAAGCCCCCCCATATAGCCTGGGGGGGGGCCAGAAAGACCAAGTGATTAGAGGACTAAAGGACAGAACTTTCCACCCCACCCAGCGACCTCTAGGAAAAAGGGAGCCAGGAGCCTGAGATTAAGCTCTATAAAAACTCCTGAGTGTGTGGAGGTGCTGGGAGGGTGGTGTGCCCAGTGAGGGCATGGAAGTTCCATGCTCGACACCCCCCCCCGCCCCCCGTTCCTTGCCCTATCTATCTCTTCATCTGCATCCTTCATAATATCCTTTATAATAAACCTGCAAATGTAAGTAAGTGCTTCCCTGAGTTCTGTGAACTGTCATAGCAAATTAATTGAACTCGAGGAAGGGGTCTTGGGAACCCTAGCCTGTGGCCAGTCTGTCAGAAGTATAAGTGATGACCTACTTCTTGGGATTGATGTCTGACGTGGGGGCCAGTCTTGTGGGCCTAAGCCCTCAACCTGTGGGATCTGAGACCATCTTCAGGTAGATAGTGTTAGAATTTAATTGAATTATAGGACAGCCAGTTAGCATCCTCTGGAGAATTGCTTGGTGAGTGGGGGAAGACCCACTGCACATCTGGTCACAGAAGTGTTTTGTGTTAAGCGTGAGAGTATAGAGGAAAAACGGTTTGTTTTTTCCTTTATAGGGAGTAACATGATCAGAAATACATTGGAAACAGGGAGATAGGTTCTGAATCATTTTTATATTATTTTGTAGAAATTCTGCATCTGTAAGTAAGGGCCGTGCCATCCAGTTGTAGCATACTCTCCCCTGGATCACCACCTTCATCTCCTTATTCCTCCTCGTCATTCACTGGAGACCTTGGCCTTCTCCCGGGCTTGCTGCCAACCAGGAGAATTTAGTGCACACTTGGATGCTCCATTCAACTTGCTGGCATCTCAGATCATTGACTTTCTCTATTCCAGTTACTTTCGCGTATATTTTACCAGTTAGCCATTCATTCCCATGGCTAGGTCAAAATCTTATCTTCACCTGGGATTTGATCTACCTCTGAAATCATTAAATAAACATTCAATTTTCAAATTTCAATCTCCTATCTTTGTGGTTTTCTTATTTAATGCCTAATTTAGCTATTTCCCAACTTTGTGGAAAATACTAGTTCATTTCCTGTTCACTATAATAACTCAATCCTTCCTACTCAATTCTTCCATAGTCATTATGGCTGTTTCAAACATTCCTCACACTGCAAACCATCTGCCCTACTTGTCCCCTCACTGACTCTGAAAATGAAATCCATCAAATTCCTGTGACTCCACATTCGTTCCTCCTTCTCTTTAATCCCATAGAATGAGGCTGACGCCTTCACCTTGCTCAGCTTCTCCCACTTTAGACACTTGCTTCACTGCACCCACTCTCATGACTTTGGCTTCTTCCTTTCAGCGTTTAGACTTGCTCACATTTCTCTTATCTTAGAAAAACACACATGTAAACAACCCCAACACTCTTTTAAACCACACCCCCTTCTACCTCTTGCCTTATCTTTTGCTCCCTTTTCATTGCCAAGCTTGTTGGGAAAATGTTGTATCCCCTTTTGTGTCCATTTTCTCGCATTCCATTCATTTTTGCTCCCACTTTATTCACTGAAACTGCTCTTGACATTCACCAGTTTCCCCTTCCAAGTTTCAAATGGTCTGCACTCAACATTACTGAAAGGGCCCAAAGTTAGTCCAAGTTCATGCCTGGATACTCTTCCCTCCACTGCAGGAGACTAACTGTCATCCATCTTTCTTGTTTCAGGAACTCTCATGGCCCCAGGGAAGCCATTTCTAACACATACTACCCTCCAAATTATGGGATAAAACGCCCTATACGCTGGCGTAGCATCTGTGCTTAATCCTCGTTTACATTTATCATATTGTATGGACACTTCTTTACTCATGAACCTCCCTTGCTAGACCATAAGCTATTTGGGGTCAAAGTCCATATCACAATATATGCTTAGATTGTTTATGTTTGATACATGCTCCTTTAAATTGAATATACAGCTAAAGCTGAATTATGAGTAACAGCATATGTAATTTGGGTTTTCATCTCTGACATTAAAGAATAATTGAAAGTTTTCCACCAAAGGAGTGATTGATCAAAAGGATAATTTTGTAATAATCTCTTTCACTTCCTGGTTCAGTTTGCCTCTATAAACCATCTCATTTCATGAGGCTGTCAAAGGACAAAATTACAACAAATTTAGTTTAAAGATCTCAATTGGCTTTAGTTGTGATTCTAAAATAGAACATCACTCCATTCCATAAAACAGAATTGGTATTCCAATAAGCTGAGCAGAAGAGTTTGGCTTTATAGACAGAGAAGGGCTGAAGAAAGCAGGAGCAAAGAACAAAGAATGCATTAGTTACTCTTAGAACAATAGAAAAATAACTGATTAGTTAACATCAGGTTACTTCAGGCTGCTTATTTATTTATCTATTTATTTATTTAGAGATCGGAGTCTCACTATGTTGCCCAGGCTGGTCTTGAACTCCTGGACTCAAGTGATCCTCCCATCTCAGCCTCCTGAGTAGCTGGGGCTACCTTTTTTGGTGCAAGGATTAAAGCAGAGAACTTCATTATCATGCCAGTTGAAGATTTAAACTGGCCTGTTTGGGAAATTGGCTGTTATCTCTTTCTCTTGATTTCTTAGAAGGTCAGATAACAACTTGGTTTGGGTTTGATGATTTTAGCATGGGGGACTCCATTTTGATTTCTAGTCTAGTCTAAAGGGCAGAAGCTTAGTCCAAAACAACGGCCTCCTATAATTTTTATTTGGCAGGGTTCTATGAAACCCCTATTCTACTGTGTGCAAAACTCTGCTGACCCTCAAAGTATTTCTTTCTATTTTCCAAGATAGGGCATAGAGGAAGATAAGCTAGATGAAGAAGGAGCGATGTTGGGCATTTGAGTTTGGAACGTGTGTGGGACAAATAGGTAGAAATGCCCAGGGGGCAGCTGAGTAACTGCATCTGATGTTCAGGAGGGCATCTGATGCTGAAGTAGGGGCATATTTTTGGACTCATCAGAATATACATAGTAGTTGAAGCATGAGAACGTGTGTGCGCTCACCAAGGGAAAGCATGGAAGGAGAAGAGGAGAGGGCTGGCATGTGCAGCCCTTAAGGACACAGACATTTGGAGGATGGACACAGGAGAAAGGAAAACATGAAAGAATGGTCAGAGAAGAGGGCAAGAACCCAGGGAAGGCATATGGTGACCAAGGCCTGCAACCTGACCTAAATTTAGCCCCTCCGTGCAGCCCTCCAGCCTGTTCACTCCCCTGCCCTCCAGACCCTGGGCTGAAGGCTACAGAACTCTGCTGCTGCCAGTTGACACCCCGCACAAGCATGCAATCAAATTTTAATAGGTTTCTCAACATTGGACAGAAATAGTTTATCTTTCACCGATTCCTATCACATTAACCCCGGTAGTTATCCTAAATCTCCACTCTCCCAAACATGCTAATCATTCTCTATTCTCCCTCTCTCTTCTTTTTTTTTTTTTTTTTGGTAAGAGCTTTATTGAGATACAACTCATATACAATTTACTCACTTAAAGTTTTAAAATTTAAAAATTAAAATAATTTAATAATTTTAAAATTCAATGGTTCTTAGTATATGCACAGAGTTGTGCAACCACCACGACAATCAATTTTAAGACATTTTCATCACCCCCAAAAGAAACCCTGTACCCTTTAGGCATCGCCTTAGCCCTAGGCAACCAGCAATCTACTTTCTATCTCTATAGATTTGTCTATTCTGGGTGTTTCTTGTAAAAAGGATCATAAAATATGTGGTCTTTTGTGACTGACTTCTTTCACTTACCATAATGTTTTCAAGGTTTATCCATGTTGTAGTATTGCAGTATAATATGAAATATGTTTGGTCCATGCCCTGCCCTCTCATACCTTGCCCTATCAACTCTTCATCTGGCTATTCATCTTCATCAGATCCTTTATAATCAGTAAACGTGTTTCCCTGAGTTCTGTGAACTGCGCTAGCAAATTAATTGAACGCAAGGAAGTGGTGGTGGGAACCCTGATTTATAGCCTATTAGTCAGAAATGTAGGTGACAGCCTACTACTTGTGACTGGCCTCTGAAATGGGGGCAGTCTTGTGGGACAAAGCCTTCAATCTGTGGGATCTGACACTACCTCCAGGTAGTTAGAATTGAATTAAATTGTAGGATACCCACACATCTGGTCACAGAAGTGTTCTATGTTAAGTGCGTGAGTAGAGAAAAAACAGTTTGGTTTTTTCCTTTACAAGCATGTATCAGAACTTTATTCCTTTTTATGAAGAAATATATTGGAATAATATTCCATTGTACAGATACAGCACATTTTATCCATTCATCAACTGATAAACAGTTAGGTTGTTTCCATCTTTCGACTATTTTGAATAATACTGCTGTGAACATTTGTGTGCAAGTGTTTACATGGACGTATGTTTTCTTTCTTTTGGGTTTATACCTAGGAGTGGAATTGCTGGGTCACATGGTAACCTATGTTACCATAGATTTACCATGTAAATCTATGTTTAATCGTTGAAGAATGAACTGCCAGACTATTTTCCAAAATGGCTGCCCCATCTTAAGTTCCCACCAGCAGTGTATTAGGGTTCCAATTTCTCCACATCCTTGCCAACACTTGCTTTCTGTCTTTGATTTTAGCCATTCTAATAGGTGTGAAGTGGTATCTCACTGTGGTCTTGATTCACTTTTCCTTGATGGCTAATGATATTGAGCATCTTTTCATGTGCTTGTTGGCCATTTGTATATCTTCTATGGATAAATGTCTGTTCAGAATCTTTGCCCTCTTCTTTCCAACTTGGGCCCAGCAGAATGGCTCCTGCAAAGAAGGGTAGTGAGATGGAGAAGGGCCATTCTGCCATCAACGAAGTGGTGACCTGAGAATACACCATCAACATTCACAAGTGCAGGCATGGAGTGGCTTTGAGAAGCATGCCCCTTGGGTACTGAAAGAGATGCAGAAATTTGCAGGGAAGGAGATGAGGACTCCAGATGTGTGCATTGATACCAGGCTTAACAAAGCTGTTTGGGCCAAAGGAATAAGGAATATCCCATACTATATCCCTGTGCAGTTGTCCAGAAAGCATAATGAGGTTAAAGATTTACCAAACAAGCTCTATACTTTGGTTACCTATGTACCTGTTACCCCTTTCAAAAGTCTAAAGACTGTCAATGCGGTTGAGAACTAATTGCTGATTGTCAAATAAAGTAACAAAACTGCAAAAGAAAAGAAGAATCTTTGCCCGATTTTTAAAAATTTTTTTTTATTTTTTAGAAACAGGGTCTCCCTGTGTTGCCCAGGCTGGAGTGCAGTGGCTATTCACAGGCGCAATCGTAACACATTACAGCCCCGAACTCCTGGGCTCAAGCAATCCTCCTGCCTCAGCCTTTTGAGTAGCTGGGTCAGACTACAGGCACATGCCACAGCACCTGGCTACTGCATCAGATATTTGGCTTATTTGTCTTTTTATTTATTGAGTTGTAAAAGTTCTCTACATATTCTAGATAAAAGTTTTACTCTAGATAAAGACAAATATTTTTTCTCATTCTGTGAGTTGTCTTTTTACTTTTTTGATGACGTTCTTTGAAACACAAGAGTTTAACATTTTGTCCAATTTAGCTATTATTTCTTGGACAGTACTTTTTGCATACTTAAGAAACCATTGCTTAATCCCACATCATGAAGATTACCCCTATGTTTTCTTCTAAGAGTTGGTCTAAGCCTGTTTTCTCTTCTCTGGAGTGGAGCAAGTTAATTAAAGCACCTACCTCATAGTAATGTTTTAATGCTCCAGTGAGTTAGTGTTTGTCTACACTCGTAACACAATGTCTGGCACATGTAAGTGCTCCATAAATTTCAGCTCTTAGAGACCATCGAGTGTAGCTTCCTAATATTTCCCCATCTCCATGTTCAAGTCTCTATTTTTACCTTCACTTCTATACAGAGCAAGGGCATAATTGACTTTTGTTATTTATTACAAATAATATATAATCACGGTTGCATTGTTTAATGTACATTCTATTATCTAAAACTGTAATTAATAATTTTCAAGCTTTAACTTTTGGGTGAATTCCTACATTTGCGTTATGCAGGATGTTACATTATATTGATCATTTTAGCATTACCGTACAAGCTGTGGTTTTCATGGAATGTAATTATGGCAATTTTACATTGCATTATATAAATCAGAATAGATTACAACTATTAATTCGGAAAATAATAACAGCCTATTTATATAAAATAGATGAAAAAGGGAAAGACCTACCAAAATACTTTGTTTCTGTGTAATTACACAGTCCATTTATTTATGGAATAAATGACCAGCAAACAGTATAATCTACACTAAAGCCATGATAATTCTTCGCGAACCTGGCTGGGAGTTATTTAAAGTTCCTTTGAGTGTTATTCTGAATAACTAGCCCACTTTCTTCTGATGGATCAATAATATGAACCACCACCAAGGATGTTTCAAGAGCCTGGATGGTAAACTTCATTTCTAGTCTGGGTCACTGGTTCTCAAAATTTAGTTGCATCAGAATCTCCTGGAGGGTTTGGTAAAACACAGACGCTGATCCTTATCCCCAGAGTTTCTGCTTCAGTAGACTTGAGGTGGAGGCCTGAGAATGTACATTTCTAATGAGTTCCCAGATACAGCTTATACTGCTGGTTGGGGTCTAGACTTTAAGAACCACTGCTGTAGTGTACAGTTAACAAACATTGAGCATATCTAGTCTGCATTTCTAAGTTGACCAGCATCCAGGGAATTTCATGGGTCTTCTAGTCTCCACCACATATACTGGAGGTCCCTAGAGGATCTGTGGAACTCCAAACATCTCACATATCTTACGGACTTCTAGACAAAGATGGGAATATTGGAAAATTTGGGGGATAGTACTTCTCAAATTCCTGGGAAAGCTTAAGGCCCCTGGAGACTTCACTGACTCTTGAGTACAGACATTAGGGTTATCATGCAGCCTAACTAATTATGTGTTTGATCCAGTTGATTTTGTTTTGACTTATTCTCCCCAGGAGGGCAGTACCTATAACTGGCTTCTAGCATCCCACTCCTGCCCAGTGATTCCTTAGTAATAACAGGTCAGTTTTATATACTCCTAAATTTACAGTCATTTCAGTGAGTTTTATGATGTTTATAAATTACTTTCTGGTCCCTCTCAGAGCTAACATTTTTGTCTGACTAGCAAGTTTTTCTTTTTTTCCCCCTTCTTCGGTAGTTGGTTTTGTTTTCCCTGCCAACAGAGGTAGGCATAGGACTTGGGCAATTTTCTTGGTCTTGCTTTGGAGTTGGAGTGTAACCCACACCAAACAAAATATTAGTGGGGCAAGTTGTTCTTTAATATGGACTCATGCCAGGTCCAGTGGCTTGAGCCTATAACCCCAACTACTTGGGATAGCTTGAGGCCAGGAGTTCGAGATTAGCCTGGGCAACATAGCAAGACTCCATCTCTAAAAAAATTTTTTAAATTAGCCAGGTGTGTTGGCTTGTGCCTGTAGTCCCAGCTACTCAGGAGGCTGAGGTAGGAGGATTGCTTGAACCCAGGAGTTTGAGACCATCCTGAGCAATATAGTGAGACCTCATCTCAAGAAAGAAAAACATATGGACTCACTATGCTGGAAAGGTATAATTCTGGGGCCACCATTAACCACTATTTCTGCAACATGAAGAAAGACTATCTTTAGTGTGATGCCAGTGTTGGGGCTCAGAAAATGATACCCTAAAAGATGTTGCTTTGACATGCAACCTCAGGAAGCAACCTCAGGTCTCTCTGATTCTCAATCTTCTGTCACTCCCAAAGCACAGGATTGTGTTCTCTGGAGTTTCCTTATCTACTTAGAAACTGGACACACCAAAGAGGAACACAATTGCCTTCAATCACCTCCCCTAAATTTCATTAACCAGAGAAGATTAAAACTCATATCACAGAGGAAGAAACCAAAAATTAAACATCATACTTGGGGCCCAGACATTGTTCTCTGGTCCCATTCAATTCCCAAAAAGAATTATTTACTAACCCATTCCTTCCCCCTAAAAATAATTTACTACCCTTCAAAATGGCCACATTTTCCCCCATCTCCCTTTCCCCTATGGAGAAGGGTATATAAGCATCTGTACCTCATTGGGCTATTGGGTAATCATGCTCTTGTGATTGCCCCATGTACATGCATATTAAATACATTTATATCTCTTTTCCTCCTATTAATCTGCCTATTGTCAGTTCATTTGCAGCAAACCTATAGAGGACAGAGGAAGGCTTCCTTGGCACCTACACCAACATACAGAGAGAAATAGAGCCAAAAAAAGAGAACTTGATGACATTGTTTGATCCTGGATTAGCAGCAATACTTTTGCCGTTCTGAGCCAATAAATGTCTATTTTAAATAAGCTAGTTTAAGTTGGGTTTCTGTCATTTGCAACTAGAAAGTCCTGACTATATAGTTCTTGAGATTAACTGCTAATCAAAGATAATTTTCCACTAAAAAGATTAAATTATGTATTTATAGTACAACCAGACTATATTCATAGTTTCCAAATGAAAAATTTTGAGACTTATGCAGATACTACTACTACTAAAAATGGTTAAAGAAATCTAAGTAGTTTGACCATGGTGGTAAGGGTCATTAAGAATAAACAAAAGATGTCATGAGGGTCACTGATTTATTTTCAAAATTGTTAGGATAAATATTCATGTACTTTTAATAATGTACTATTGACAATTAATGACCCAAGATGGTGTTTGTAACATGGAATTCCTCACAGTTTAAAAAAAATGCGTACCCTTCTCAAAGCTCTCAGATTAATACATCACCATTTAACCAACATAAATTCATACTACTCACAGAAGTGCCATTGCAGTATTACCATTTATATATGTAATAGCTTGATGCTTAACTATATTCTGAAGAAATTAGAAAGAGTTAAAGTATTTGGAACACCTGCAACAACCAAATGGTGGCTGAACACAGATGGTTCATGTTCAGACTGATGATCTTGTCCGCCTTTGAATCTTGGCCTTTAAAATGTTCCTTCATGAATTGCTAATATTATATCTTACATATCTACATAGTGAACAAATCAACTTACTGTTTTCTTTCTTTTTTTCTTTTCTTAAAATTTTTAATTTTTTTGTTCCTGAGATATTTATCATCTGTTTTTTAAAAAATTTTTTTAAACTTTTTATTTTTTAGAGATGGGATCTCACCATGTTGCCCAGGCTGGTCTTGAACTCCTGGGCTCAAGTGATCCTCCCGTCTCAGCCGGCCAAGTAGCTGGGATTATAGGGACACACCACTGTGCTCAGCAACCTACTGTTTATATAGAGAGTTTAGCCTTTACATTGTTTTTGCTGTGTAAATGAACACTATTCCCTTTTAGCTTGGCAGGCCGTGGCATGATACCTAGTCCTGCTCTGGACCCAACCTCACAGCCGACTGCATACAGAGAAGAGATCCTCTCATTGTCCCCACCTGATGCTGCCATGACTCTGCCTTTTGCCTTGTCCACTCAGCAGCTCTCATCAGTCCATAAAAAACTTTCCTCCTGATTCCTGCCCCCATGAAGCTTCTGCTATTCAGACAGTTACCATGATCTGGGGTAGGTTATGGGTGGGGTTGAGGATAGGGCATTTCATAATCTACATGCTGTTTTAACTCATCAGTGAAGAACTTGGCTCTAGCTGCAGGAGGAGGAACTTGTTAACCTAATTAGAGGAAAGAATATTTGAACCTTAAAAACTTAATTCACATGCCATGTTATCAAGCCTTTCTTTAAAATGATGAGTTTTTGTTTCCTAAGAACACAAAATGTAAGAATAGTGAAGAGACAGCAAATATTGTCAACTGTCAACATTTAGACAGTAGGTAAAAAAATAAGGAAGAATGTGCATATATAGTTGTCTTGTTTGATTTTAAAATATTTAATAATAAATGATACAACAATAAATAATACAATAAATGATGCATGTCCCTCTCTCCATTTGTAAAATGCATTGATCCTATCTCTGGTCTATGGTCTGTGCCTCAAATAGATAACTACCTCTGATTTTAAAGCCAAGGAGAGTGTGTGATTTTAAGAATTATATATTCAGATCCCCAGAAAAGAAAGCTACATGTAATAGTACTTAGAGGATTTGAGAATTAGAATATTTTTCCTCTCATTCTCAACAAATGTGTTTCATTTGCAAAGGCATCGTACTGGCTGGAGTGGCAGCGGAGCACTCGGTTTCAACTGCTGTACTACTGTGGGGGAGGATTTTCCTTTTTCTTTTCTTTCTTCTTGTCTTCTTTTTTTGGCTATTTTTCTTTTTTCTTGTCTTTTTTTCTTTTTCTTTTCTTTTTTTGTGAGACAGAGTCTTGCTCTGTTGCCCTGGCTAGAGTGCAGTGGCATCATCACAGCCCACTGCACCTCAAACTCCTGGGCTCAAGCGATCCTCCTGCCTCATCCTCCCCGAGCAGCTGGGACTACAGGTGTGCGCCACCACACCCAATTTTCTCTATCTCTATTTCTTGTAGAGACAGGGGTCTTGCTCTTGTTCAGGCTGGTCTCAAACTCTTGGCCTCAAGCTATCCTCCCTGCTTTGGCCTCCCAGAGTGTTGGGATTACAGGTGTGAGCCACTCCACCTGGCCTTTTTCCTTTCTTGATAGGGCAGGAAGAGGTCTCATCAAACTCAATTAACAAGAATTTATACTAGGGAGGGCAAAATGACAAAACATCAAATAAGTTTTGTTCATTCTTTATCCCTAATATTGATAATTATGTCCTGATTCTAGTTAATTGGGGTGGCAGAATATTTTGAAATAAGCTTCCTAGGACGATGAAGAGACAAGGGATTTTTGACAATGATATTTTGACTATGAACCCAGTTTTCCAGCAATAGATGAGTTTCACAAGGTATCCCATTGCTGTAGCCGAGGCATGGTCCACATGTTCTTTAAATTATAGGAAAAAGACTTAAAAGAGGTAGGACTCATTAAAATAAGATATGGAGAACTCTCCTTTCAATATATATTTTAAATTATTTTTTGTAAGGGAAAATTTCATGGTGTATTTTTCGTCAAGGTCAGAAGAGCAAATGGAGTATTTATTTTCCTCAAGAGGAGCCTCTTCACAAGTATTGTATGATTCTTGAAAAGGAAGGAACACTCCCTACAGCACAACAGGAAATGTGTTGATCTGCCTACAACAGCTTGTATATTGGACTGTGCATTACCTAGCATGAGTTAAAATTGAATTCTTCTATATGAAAATTTAAGATTTTGACCTACACTTTGCTGTAAAGATGGTACACAAGAATAGCATAATGCAGTGTTTTGCTATTGTTTTTGTTACCATTGTGGTTTTAAAGAATCAGTAAGACTTTAGTAAAGTTCTCAAGTAAACACAAGGTAGGGACTGTAATTTCTACATGGAATCATCACTGGCTTGCCACAGACATAATCCCTCAACTGAATTCCTTCCTTTATTAAAATTTTCAGAGTCCACTGAGTGGATTCCTTTTCTTTCACAAATATGTACTTAAATAAACAATTTAAATAAAGGGGAAAAATTCACTCTATGAAATATTACTGTGCAGAGGGCTTATCATAAATGCATTCCTTTCCTAAATCGAGTCTCTGTAATGTTTTATAAATATAACATTGATAGTATTTAATTATTTAAGTAGCTTTGCAAAATATTTTAGAACTTAATACTATTTGCTGTTTTATCATATGGCAATTTCTTGGGTGATTTCTTTCTTGTCTTTACTAAGACTGGGTTGCTAGCTATAACTCTGGCCTCTTATAATTATTTTTTTATTAATTAATTTTTAAATGTATAATTGATATGTAATAATTGTACAAAAGGGGTACAGTGTGATATTTCAATGCATGTAGACATTGTATAATTATTATAATTATTTCTAACCCATAATATGTGTCCAAGTGGCTACTGCTTCCTTCTCGATAACATCTGTGATTCAGCCATATGCCCCAGTTCTAGTACCTAAGTTTTTGGTCACAAAACAGAAATAATAAGTAAGATTATCAATGAGAAGAGGAAAATGTGATAATTTTAGTCATTTAAGTTTCTGACTACTTAATAAATACACTGCTAATTTGGTATGCTAATGATTGTACCTAGCTGCCAATAATACCATCATCTAACCTGAATATTTCAATTCTTTTTGTTTTAGGTTGATGATTTACTTAATTCAACTGAATTTATCCAACCTAGTTTTTGTGTTATTTGTTCAACAAGTGGGTGAGTTAAAGGTCAAAGAAAGCAAGCTATCCACTCACTCAATCATAGGTACAATAAAACCGTAAAGCCATTAAGATAAGTAAAGTAGGTCTAATGCAAGTAACAAACTGAGGTGGCCAAAGAACAATTAGGTGCTAGGAAGCCTAGTCTAAGAGAAACTAAATTGAGTGCTAAACTTGACTCTGAACTTTGAGGACATAGTTAAAATAAAGTAGAATTGTGATACATTACAGACCAGACATTCATATCAAGATGAAGAAACTTTTCCTTACCTTATACTTTCAGAGGTATATGTCCTCCAGGGATCTTTATTGATATAATAAAATGGATTTGAAATAATTTTTTTAAAGGTGGAGAAAATAATTTATATTTTACTTCTACTAAAGGAGAGCATAAAACGAACTCATGGTTCTGTGAAGTCATTTTATGGGGAACTAAAGTGTCATCCAGGTTGACAGGTTACTGATGAATTATTTTGATACAGGCAAAAAGCTTAGGGGATCTAGAGCATTGGTTTTCAAACATATTTATTCCTATATATCCTAAAATAATTTTGAAAAACTATATTCCCCCTTGAACATTTTAAAGTTAATATCTAAACATTTGTACAGAAGTTTAAAAAGCTAAAAAGGATGTAATTTTTAACATTTTAACTATAGTATTTTTAAATTGAAACTTTTACAGCACATTTAAAAACATGAAAGATCATTTAAATACCATATAGATTTCATAGCACCATCATCCATTTAAAATACACAAACAACATTTCCTTTAGTAGTTAGAAATTTTACACTGTTCCTTATTCTCTTTGAACACATATTTTCATTCTGCTCCTATTATAGAATTGTCTTTGGGCATGATTCTTATTGAAATAACTACTGGCATTCCATTGTTCAAAACAGTCTAATAGTATAAATTTATAGAAATTATTTTAATTATCATTGGCTAATATTGCTGTTTCTTTCCATTCAGACTCTTTTCTTCACATTTTCCTCTGTATTAGATATTATGGGAGTAGTTGTGGGTATTTTGGGGGGAATCAGGTAAAAAAGGAAGTTGAGTTGGAGACAAGTTTAGTGTATTGGGTTACTTATTTATGAGGTTGACCTTTACTTCCATGTGTAGGTAAGTAACAGCTAGCCATATTACAGTAGGAGGGATACGCACACCACTTAGTCAACTCATCCGAAGCCGTGACACGTAGGTGCAGGGCTAGAGGTAGAACAATGATATGTATGCAGCTTCTAGCACCACAAGCATGTAGGTAGTAGAGAAGAAACAAAGCTGAAATTTGGTTTTATGAACACCTGCTCAAAATAGAAATTCTCACCTATCAGGAATATACTTCAAAATGCAACATGTGCAATAATGAATACACAATAGTTTCCCGCCCTTTTTGATAAAAGTCACAGAAAATAGAATTTCTTTACCAGTTACAAATCTGTAGCAATACTACAAACAGTATTTATGTCTGTGAGTAAAGTCACATTTTTTTATGCCTCCAAACCATCAATAATAATTTTTAAAAATTGATCAAGCATGTTAGAGGAAATATTGAATCATTCCTATTCTTTCTGTAAAAATAAAATACTGAAATCATTATTATATGAAGAGACTATGAAAGTACACAGGCAAAAAAATGTAAGTTAGGGATGTTTTGAGCACTTAATTAGATATAATATTTCTCGATTTAGAAATATTTGTGTTATCTCAGCATCATAAAATTTATAATGTTTTAAAATTTCTTTTCTCATTCTAAATATTCACATTCACACCTAAAATTGTATTCTTTTCCTGAAAGAGCCCTCCTCCCTCCCCAAATTATATAAGCCTCAAGTCCCATAAAATCTGCCCACACTTTCTTTGCTTTGATTTTGTGGGCCTCTGCCTCAGTGTGATATACGGTTAAGCAGTACTCGGTCTGCAGCACAAGGGGCTCCTACCCCATTCTATAACACATCCCAATCCAGAACATCCCAGAGTACATCAGAACAGCCTGTTCTAATGCTATAATTTGCCCTTGATGGAAATATTATGTCAAGGAACAAAGCATCATAGAGCCTTGATTAGGGATGTTTCACAGATACCAATTTTTTCGGGCTCATGAGTTTTTTCTCCCAACTTTTAACTTTGAAAAATTTCAAATGTATGGAAAGGTTTCAAATGTAGTACAACAAATGCCCATTTATCTTTCACCTAGATTTACAAATTATTAACATTTTAAGACATTTGCTTTCTCTTTCTGTATAATATAATAATAATAATGGCAATAAGAGTAAGTTTATACTATAATACTATTATTGCTGAACCACTGGACAGTAGGTTGCAGACATCCTGATCTTTTTTCCCTAAATATTTCACTGTCTATTCCCTAAGAGCGAAGTCATTCTCTCAGGTAAACAGATCCCTCTTCAAGGAAGACCTTGCTGCCCAGCTGCAGTGAGCGCACAGCTTCCAGCTTGGAGCTCCTTTTAGGTCAACCCCCCTCAGCTTCAGGGAGCTGCTGCCTCAGTCTGATGCCATGCCCTTCCCGAGGCAGCTCCCATCAGGTAACTGGACCAGGTAATGGCAAAAAGAAACAGTTATTTCAGTTAATTTAAGATGACTCGGACAGGCAATAGTCACCCCAGAGCTCCCTTGACCCACTTCTTAAATGCCGGCATTTTCCCAGGATCCCAGCCTTAATTTTCTTCTTTTCTGACTCCAGATTAGTGTTTTCCTAAAATTGTTTTGCATCTGAGGACCACATTGTTCAGGAGACAGGTGGAGCCCAATTCAAGGTACTTTTAAAAAATTAATCATAGATATCTACATGCAAAAAAAATGAATCTAGGCATAGACCTTTACACCCTTCACAAAATTAACCCCAAATGGATTATGTACTTAAATATAAAATACAAAACTATAAAAATCCTAGGAGATAACACATGAGAAAACCTAGATGATCTTGGGTATAGTGATGACATTTTTGATACAACACCAAGGAAAGAAAGAATTGATAAGCTGGACTTCATTAAAATAAAAAATTCCTACTCTGTGAAAGACACTGTCAAGAGAATGAGAAGCAGACTGAGAAACACTATTTGTGAAAGACGTATCCAGTAGAGGACTGCTGTCCAAAATATACAAAGAACTCTTGAAACTCAACAATAAAAAAATGAACAACCTGATAAAAAAATGGTCCAAAAACCTGAACAGACGTCTCACTGAAGAAGATATACAATGACAAATAAACGTATGAAAAGATGATCCAGAGTATATGCCATTAAGGAATTGCAAATTAAGATAACAATGAGATACCAATACATACTTACTACGATGGGCAAAATCAAAAAAATACAACACCAAATACGGGCAAGGACGTGGAGTACTAGGAACACTTATTCATTGCTAGTGGGAGTGCAAAATAGTACAGCCGCGTTGGAAGACCATTTGGCAGTTTCTTACAAAACTAAACATACCCTTACCATACGATCCAGCAATCATGCTCCTTAGTATTTACCTAAGTGAATTGAAAAATGCCCACAAAAAAACCTGCACATGAATATCTATAGCAGCTTTATTCATAGTTGCCCAAACTCAGAAGCAACCAAGATATCCTTCAGTATGTGAATGGATAAATAAACTGTGGTATAAGCAGACAATGAATTATTATTCAGTGCTAAAAAGAAATGAGCTATCAAGCCATGATTAGACATGGAGGAAGCTTAAATGCATATTATTAAGTGAAAGAAGCCAATCTGAAAACGCTGCATACTGTATGATTCCAAATGTATGACATTCTGGAAAAGGTAAAACCATGGAGACAATAAAAAAATTAGTGGTTGCCAGGGATATGGTTTTAAACCCCCTAAATATATTGTTTATTTCCCCTATATGGGGAAAAATCCCCAAGTTTAGAAAAGAATCAACTCTTGTTGAAACTATAAAACGGCAGTTTGGTTTTCCTGAGAAACTGTGAAGTCTTAAATAATAACATTAAGATATTTCAGGCCTGAAGTCAAAATACTGAATGCATTTCAGAGATGTACCACTTGAACAAGACCTTAAAATCACAGAAACGTGCTTTGCTGCCTATGCCGTGTCATGAAGAAATGTCACTATCTTATCTCCCTCTTATTCCCTTCAATGTGAAAAGCACAACTTTGAACTTGCTGCCCATTTCTTTGCACAGCATGCTGAGAAGAGGCTAAACTTTGATCTTATTCACATCTTCATAATCTACTTTTTAAACTTTGAATTAAGATCTGGAGACATATTTTTACCTTCCTGCTATTCTTTATGGAGAAAGCAACCTGGTGATTGGCGCTTGGGCAAAACTCCCATTTATTCATGTAACAACATCCCTTCTTGCTGCACTCGTTGTGGGTGCTCTGTTAGTACTGATTCCATCAAACCTTTCCAGTCCACACCATGGTTCAGAAAGAAATTGTTAACTAAACAAACAAGCAAGCAAAATCTCTTCTCCAACAGCATGGTGAGCCAGGGGATCTTTGGACAATCTGCCTTGCAGTGACCATTTGCCTTCCTTCATCTGGGAAAAGATGAACTTGACAAAAACACCAGATAATGGTAGCACCATGAGGCTTGGGTCATTTCCTTGCTAGGAGATAATTTATGCAAATTACTCAGTCTCTGGAAACAAAAAAAGAACTTAGAGAACCTGCTGTCTCCCAGTGCCCCAGATGGGAGAAAGGAGTTGTGATTGGTTGTCATTTCTGTCGATCATTTCAGTTATAAAAGAGGGAAGAAGGTCACTAAACTTTGGGGAAGAAGCTAATCGACTCTGTGAGGCTTGACACAGACAAATTTTTTTTCCGTCTTCTCCTCCTATGAGAGGGCAACTCTACTGGCAGGAACACTAACAATTCAAAAAGAGAGACTGTGATATAATAAGAAATATATATGCTCTATGTCCCTGGTTCCTGACACATCTGAGTTTATGCTAATGAGGTGACTTAGGGTGGGGACCCTAGATAGCCTCAGGATGGGGCTGGTCACTAGAAAGACCAAGTGATTAGAAGCTTGGATCTTGCAGCCCCGCCCCAGCCCCACCTCAGGGAAGTAGGGGTTGGAGGCTGGAGTTTAAGTTCCATAAAAACTCTTGAACAGTGAGATTTGATGAGCTTCTAGATTGGTGAATGAACCTACCTCCTGGGAAGTCAGCACATCCTAACTCCATGGGAACAGAAACTTTTGCACTAGGGGCCTTCCTGACCTTACCCTATGTACCTCTTCATCTGGCTGTTCATTTCTATCCTTTATAGTAAAGCCATAAACATAAGTAATATGGCTTCCTGAGTTCTGTGTGTGAGCCATTCTAACAAATTATTGAACCTGAGGAGGGGGCCCTGGGAACCCTGATTTATATAGCCAGTCAGTCAGAAGTATTGTATGGGAAACCTGATACTTAGAACTGGCCTCTGAAGTGGGGGCAGTCTTGTGGGACGGAGCCTGTAAACCTATGGAGTCTGACACTAACTCTGAGTAGTTAGTGTCAGAATTGAATTGAATTATTGGACACCCAGCTGGCATCTGCAGAAGATCAGAGAATTTCTTGGTACGGAAAAAACCCACATATTTGGTGTCAGAAGTGTTGTGTGAGTATAGAAACAGAGTTTTCTTTCAGGAACATTATAGCAGACAGCTGAGAAACTAGGGTGAATAATATCTGATTAATAACTTAAAATTATTTTTAGTAAAAAGGCACTTTGAAAGACCCTTTGGACATTGCCTGTCTCTTGAAGTTCTGAACCTTTCACTTAGCTATTGATTAATTAGGGCTGTCAAAAAGAGGCGTGGCTAGCCTAACCTTAGGTCAAAAATTTTCCTAAATAGAACACTAAGATTTTTAATTTTTTTATTTGTATAAATTTAAGGGGTACAAGTGCAGTTTTGTTACATGGATATATTGCCTAGTGGTAAAGTTCGGGCTTTTAGTGTAACCATCACCCGGGTGATATACATTGTACCCATTCAGTAATTTATCATCCTTCACCCCCCTCATACCCTCCTTCCCTTCCCAGTCTCCAATGTCTATTTTTCCACACTCTGTGTCTGTGTATACACTATTTAGCTCTCACTTGTGAGAACATGCAGTATTTGACATTCTGTTTCTGAGTTGTTTCACTTAAGCCAATGGCCTCCAGTTCCATCCATGTTTCTACAAAAGACATGATTTTATTTTTTTATGGCTGAATAGTATTCCACTGTGTGTGTGTATTTACATATATATCACATTTTCTTTTTCCAATTGTCATCGATGGACCCTACATTGATTCCATATCTTTGCTATTGTGAATAGTGCTGCAATAAACAGATAAAACATATGAGTGCAGGTATCTTTTTGATATAATGATTTCTTTTCTTTTGGGCAGACACCTAATAGTGGGATTGCAGGATCGAATGGTAGTTCTATTTACAGTTCTTTGAGAAACCTCCATACTGTTTTCCATAGAGGTTGTACTAATTTATATTCATATCAATAGTATACAAGTGTTCCTTCTCCACATTCTTGCCAACTTTTGTTATTTTTTGACTTTTTAAAAATAGTCATTTTGATTGGTATAAGATGATATCTCATTGTGGTTTTAATTTGTATTTCTCTGATGATTAGTGACGTTGAGCATTTTTTCATATACTTGTTGGCCATTTGTATTTCTTCTTTTGAAAATATCTATTCACATCCTTTGCCTGCTTTTTCATGGGGTTATTCATTTTGTTGTTGTTGAGTTTTTTGAGTCCCTTATAAATTCTGAATATCAGCCCCCTGTCGAATGCATCATTTGCAAGTATTTTCTCCCATTCTGCAGGTTGTCTGTTCACACAGTTGATTGTTTCTTTTGCTGAGAACAGCAAGACTTTTAATGATAAACAAACAAACAAAAAAACCATTATCAAGTACTTTTTTGTATATGCAGCATTCGCCAAGAAATTATTCATACTCGACACAGTTGGAAAGCAAAATGTCTGATGGTATGCAAGCTAACACACATCAATAGTCCTATACCATTTGCTTACAGTTGGCATCTGTTGTGATTGGTTGCTGTCTGTGCCTTATCAGTTGTTAAATATATTGAATATCCTACCTGGTCAGTTCCCCAAAGATAGTGACTGCTCTTTAACATGGTAGATTATTTATATTAGGCAACATCCACTAGTGTCATATGCTAAAAGATTTTTGCCAAAGCTTGTTCTGTTTTGTTGCTGAGCAAAATACTTTAGTTTTTGTGGCTGGTTTTACCAGCTTCTTAGCAATAGTGTGACTTTTGCCTGTTTTTGCTGTGAAGTGTGCGATGTTGAAGAATGTCTCTATAGTTTTGGTTTAAGGAACATAATTAATCAGTTTTATATTGGAGAGTAGTATATTTGCCTGTTCTAGAACAACTAAATTGGTTTACTTGAGGGAAACTGCATTTTCTTTGAAAATGGAGCAAAAGCATATACTTATGTCACTATTTGACAAAGCTTCACTATTTGATAGGGGATGGGGTAAATGGACCCCACAATACTATGCAATATTCAGATATTCATAATGGTGTTTTCCATCTGCACTTTTCTTTTTCAGTTTCTTGTGTAAAACCATCCCACTCTAGATTTCACTGAAGGGCTACATTATTCATCTTTATTAAATTATTCCGTGCTGTAGTATTTGTTGCCATCTTACATTTATGCTTCAATTGGTCACTATTGGGCCATTTTGTGACTTGGGGATAAACCACAATAGTATTGATTGAAATGTAAAATCATAGATGTAAAAAATAACATGCCTGTAATCCCAGCACTTTGGGAGGCCCAGGTGAGAGGACTGCTTGAGGCCAGGAGTTGGAGATCAGCCTGGGCAACATAGCGAGACTCTGTTTCTATCTAGTGTGTGTGTGTGTATTCATATATGAAACAAAACTTACCAATGCAGTTTTTTGTAGAGCATTCAAAATAATAATTATTAAACATGTAATGGAATTTCTATGAGAATAACAATTAACCTTTTAAAAAAGTTTTAAATAATGAGTAATCTTACACCTTAATGTTGTGAGATATATGGGAATAGAGTTTTCTTCTATTTTTCTTTCACACAGATAGACTCCCTGCAAACCATTGTGGGTCAACTGGAGGTCTCAGGATCACATTTTAAAAATCCCTGTTCTAGAGAAAATCTCACCTGTGATTTTCAATTCCACCCATGGGCCACAATTCCCAAATATCTATCTCAATCTTTGTGTTTGATGACAAACAATGTACCTTTTTGTGCATCTCCTTTTGAATGTTGATGTGTCCATTAATCTCAATATGTCAAAAATTTCAATATGTCCTAAAGATGCTCACCCAATTTGTTTTTGGCAACTATTTAGAAAGTTGAGAATCATTAGAAATCCCTCCCTTTCCATCATGTATCACTTACAATTAGCCACCTAACCTTGTAAATTGTATCTTCTAAACACACTGAACCTGCTGACCTCTTATCTCTATGCTACCAATACCGCTTTTCTTCATTCGGGATTGTGTAATTTTCTGCCTATTTTACTGCAATCTCTTCCATATTGGTCTAGCTCTCTTGTTCTTCTCCAATTTATATTCCATTTTTATTTCAAGATGGTCTTCTAAAAAATGGAAATGTTATGTCTCAGCCCAAAATTTTTCCATACTTTTTTCAGGATAAAAACTGAAATTTTGGCCAGGTGCGATGGCTTACGCTTGTAATCTCAACACTTTGGGAGGCCAGTTGCTTGAGACCTGGAGTTCAAGATCAGCCTGGGCAATAGCAAGACCCCCATCTCTACAAAAAATGAAAAAAAAATTAGCCAGGCATGATGGCACAAGCCTGTAGTCCCAGCTACTCGGGAGGTTAAGGCAGGAGGATCACTGGAGCCCAGGAGTCTGAGGCTGCAGTGAGCTATGATGATGCCACTGCACCCTAACCTGAGCAACAGAGTGAGAACTTGTCTCAAAACAAAACAAAACAAAGCAATAACAAAAAACCCCTGAAGTCTTTAGTATCATATGCAAGTTCCTTCAATGATCTGGCCTTGGCCTACTTCTCTGTCACTTCCTCAATACTAACATACATAAATTTTAACATTTATATAAATATATCCTTGTATTCCTTGCTGTTTTTCACACATACTATTCTTGACAGCACCCTCCTGTGCTTCTCCCAAGTCAGCTTTGGCTTGGCTATGTTCTACAAGATGTAGTTCAAAACCGACACTTCATCCTAACAGCCTTCCCCGAGACACACATACTCCCACCATTTTTGAGGTAGATGCCTTCCTTTTCCTTAATAATTCTCTATGTAACTATCATAACACTTTAAGTGATTATTATAGTATGAAGCATTTCTTACTCAATCATATCTTCTTGTACTTCTTGGTTTTGTCACTCTAGTTATGTTTTAAGGTTATAAAAAGAGACAGAAATCAATTAGTCTATGTTTGTGCTTTTTTTCTGACTTATATTTTAGTATTTGATTTTTTTTTTTTGAAAACAAGAGATTAAATAAGGGGACGAAATAGACTTGTAACATTTTCCCCTAAACCCAGGACTCTCAATACCCAGGGCCTTGTTAAAATATTTAAAGATTTCTATTTCTTACAATGTATATTATTAAGCAGAAATTGTATATGCCAAATTCTTTTTTGTTGCATTAAATTACTTATCCTGAAATGTAATCAATCTTCAAATCTAAATTTTAAACACTCTGTTATATAGTTCTAGGGCAGAATATAATGAAAAATAAAATTGCTGTTTCTTGTGGGTTGAGATTTCCCAAAAAGAGAGACAGCATAGCTTTTATATGTTGGAAAGTTTCATCTGATGAGCCTATTTTATATGTACTACCTTGATATTATTACAGAATAAAAGTGTTTTGAAAATTATTTTTATGTTACTGATCATAGAATAGGTGGAATATAAATTATTAATAAAAAAAGAAGAAGAAAGCTTATGGAATGACAATAGACCATCCATTAGGAAGTTTCTACCCCCCTAGAAAGAATAAAAGGGTAAAAAGATTATAAGAGCAGACACCAGTGTAATCTGGAAGAAATGAAATTGCACAAATGGAATAAGCACATAGAAACTTAACAATAAATAACTAACATGCTTGGTTTTGTGGAGTCTTGTTTAATGAATGCTTACATTTACAATAGTACAGGAAAGTCACAAAGTCATCTATTACCATTTTGATGACAGTAATATACCATCTCAACCAATCCAGTCCAGAGGTAAACATGGATGTGATTGTCATTGGAAGACTGCTGAGGTATTAGCCTGGACTCTCTTTTGAAGTGCTAGATTGTGTCATGGACACAAAGGGTAAGAGAACACTATGGCAGTAATTTTGGAAAGAAAGCCATAAGTTTAGGGAGAATTTATTTATTGATTTAATATAGAAAAATCATATTACATTGTTACACACAAAATCAAATAATGTTTATAACCAGGGTGTGGAAATTCGTTTAAATAATCAAAATATTTTGATTAGTGTTTGAATGTTATATCTTTCAACTATGTCTTTATATTTAAAATTAGTTTCTTGTAGACAGTATATATTTGAGTCTTGCTTTTGTATCTAATCTGACAATCTGTACTCTAATTAGCATGTTTAGACTTTTTACATTTAAATTAATTATTGATATAGTTAAATTAAAATCTACCACCTTGCTAATTGTTTTCTATTTGTTTCATCTGCTGTTAGTTTCTTTTTTCGTCTTGTGTTTCATTTAATGGAATACCTTTTATGATTCCCTTTTATCTCCACTACTGGCTTATTATTTATTGCTCTTTAAAATTTTTTTAGCGTTTGCCTTAGGGTTTATAACATTCATCTATCTTTAATTAATCACAGTCTACCTTCAAATAATATAATACTGCTTCATGTATAGTATAAGAACTTTGCAACTGTAAACTCCAAATTTCTCCATCTTAAGTGATATGGTTGTGAGACATTTCACTTTTATATATGCTGTAAACTACCAATACATTGCTGCTACTATTTTTGCTTTAGACAATTATCTTTTAGAGTGATTAAAAATAAGCTAAATATTACTTTTATGTTTACTTTCATTTAAAGTGTTTTAGGTCTTTATTTCTTTATGTAGATCCCAATTTCTGTCTGGTCTCATATTCTTTCTGCTTTAAGCACTTTTTAAAAACATATCTTGTAATGCATGTCTGTGGTAATGAATGCTCTAAAAAAAATCTTTATCTTTCTGTGGTTTAATAAGAAATGTATTTTGTCTTTATCCCTAGTTCCTGTTGCAGAGCTCCTAAAAAATGCTTGAAATTTCCTGAGTAACAGTAATATCTTTTGTTATTCCTAATGACCCCTTTCTATAACATCTGAATTTATTCTAATGCAGTGACTTAGGAAGGGGTTCCTCAATAGCCTCAGGATGGGGCCAGGCACTGGAAAGACCAAATGATTAGAGGATTAGTGGATTAGAACTTTCAGCCCCTCCTACCAACCTCATGAAAAATGAGGGGAGGTGGAGGCTGCAGATCAAGCTCTGCAAGAACTCTTGAACAAGATGTGATAGCTTCTGGGTTGCTGAGCATGTGGAGTGTTGGGAGAATGGCCTGCCCAGAAAGGGTGTGGTAGGTCCGTGCCACTCCCGCACCCCATACCTTGCCCTATGTGTATCTCCCATATGGCTGTTTCTGAGTTGTAGCCTTTTAAATAAGCTGGTAAACATAAGTAAAGTGTTTCCCTGAGTTCTGTGAGCTACTCTAGCAATTTATCAAACTCCAGGAGGGAGTTGGGGGAACCCCGATTTTTGGGCAGTTGGTCGGTCATAAAGTTGGGGACTTGTGATTGGCATCTGAAGTAGGGACAGTCTTGTGGCACTGAGCCCTTAACCTGTGTGATGTGATACTATCTCCAGGTAGATAGTGTCAGAATTGAATTGAATTATAGGATCCAGTTGGTGTCTGATGGAGAATTGCTTGGTGTGTGGGGAGTAACCACACACACTTGGTGTCAGAAGTGTGTTGTGAGAGTATAGTATGAAAAACAGTGTTGTGTTTTCTCATCTTCATTCTTGAAAGGTTTTCTGGATATAGAATCTAGGTTCACTGTTTTTTTCTTTTAATGCTTTAAAGATGTCATTCCACTGTCCTTTAGCTTGTATAGTGTCTAATGAGTTTACCGTACTTCTTATCCTTTTTCCCTCTGTACGTAATGTGTCTTTTTTTCTCTGGCCTTCAAGATACAGACAGTCCCCAACTTATAATGGTTCAACTTACAATTTTTTTGACTTTATGATGGTGCAAAAGCAATATTCATTCAATAGAAACCTCACTTTTCTCGTGATGCTGGGCAGCAGCAGTGACCTGCAGCTCCCAGTTAGCCATGAATTCTCAACTTACAATATTTTCAACTTTCAATGAGTTTATCAGGATGCAAGCCCATTGTAAGTTGAGAGGCATCTGTGTTCTATTTACCTTTGGTTTTCAGCTGTTTGAATATGACATGTCTAGGTGTGTGCTGTTTTGTTTTGTTTTAATTATTTGTGTATTTTATATTTATCTGGCATGGGTTTTCTGAACCTTTTGGCTTCAGGCTTTTGTTGCATAGGGGAGAAGGGTCTGAGCAGGGTTTCCTGTTCTTCCTACAGTGGTGACAACTCCCTTCCTCTTTACCTGTATCATGAGTGTGGCTTTATTTGGTTTTCTACTGCACCTGTAATCTTTCTTATGAGCATCAATTGAAAGTCTGTGAAGAGCCTGTGAGTGGATGTGGATTCCCCTTTGTCTGCACCTACCATGGATTTTATACTCTCATGCTAATAATGCTCAGATTTTAGCAATTTGTACAACTTGTTTATGAATTCTTCTTACCTACTTATATAACAGCCACATATTCCTCTTGTGCTCTGCTCCAGGTAAGTCAGTTCATGCATCTGGTCCCTTCTTGGAGTTTCCTGTCTTTCCTTGGAATTCAGGCTAATTGGTTGCCCCAAGATCTCAGCTTCTGACAAATTCAAGAAAAGCTATAATTTTGAGAATTTTCCAGCTTTTTTTCATTTCATGGATAAAAGTGATATTCTTTCCATCTTCCTACATTTGAAGCAGAACCCTGAAGTCCAATTATCAAGATATTTTGGACAGAGAGATTATGCATTTCACACAGAAAGGAATTTAATGATTTAGCTAATATTTTATTCATTGAAGAGAAGAAATGTGCTCTACTTTAGAAGTGTTGACTTTATAAAAGTGCTGTACATTTAATTTTAATGTATTGTTAAAGAAAAAACTAAACATTTATTAATTAGTTATTTTTATTTTAAGAATTCTATAGAGTGATATTACTATTTAATACTGCTTAAAGCAAATATCTAATTTCTAATGTCCACAATCTAATATAACTGATCACAGTATTTATGTATGTACTAGTGTGAGGTTTTCAAATAAATATCTGTGAATCATACACCAATAGTGCTTGTCAATATTTAAAAATATTTCATAACAATAAGAATAGAATTTTTTTCTAGCATTGCTCATAACTACTTTATTAGACTTTTTTTTTTTCCTTCCCAGAAGAGGCCATTGCAATGCTCTCTATGTGAATACCTATCTTAAGTATTTTTCATTGACAAATAAATTAGGTAAATGAATGTGCTAAGGCATTAGTACATAATTTCTGAAGCCTATTCTACTAGACATTTATTCTGTGATATATAATAGAAGTTAATGAAAGTCCTGTGGTCAAATAAATTTGTATACTTTTGGGTTAAAGAAACTTAACAGGTTTTTGTTTTTGTTTGTTTTATTTTGTTTTTGTTTTTTAATAACCAGACTACTTAAACTTTAGTATGCTGATATACATTGTAAATCTCATAGAGTAGACTATAATTTTCAATGTTCCAAAATTTATTTAATTAATACTTTTGGAAATGCTGTATATTTTTAAATAAAAAAATATTGATGTATGCTCCCTGTGTGCTAGGCTGTGTATTAGATCTTGTAGATTCTTGTGAATAAAATAGTCATTGTTCTTGCCCTTATGGAGTGAACACATATTTTGAAATAGATTCTATTTCTTAAAAGAAAGCTAGAGAATCATTAGTCAAAAGATTGCTAGATTCATTATCATAGAACTTAAAACAAAACATGTAAATATATGTATAAAATGAAATACAATAAAACTTAAATTAATAGAAAAACAGCTTGCATAAAATATAAGTACCAAAAGCTTAACATAACGTATAAAGAGTGAATTTGAATTTACAAGATAAACACTAAGCCCCAGTAATAAATGAACAAAGGCTATAAATGGATAAACCACATAAGCAAAAATGTAAATAGCAAGAAATTTATTAAAAAATCTATTGTCCATAGTAATCAAAGCAACATTTTAGTACCATTTAACTTCTATGACTTTGCCCATATTAAAGAATATCCAAGCAAAACAATCAAGTACAATATTGACACAGTTATGATCAAACAAGCTGTTTGGAAAGAATTAAAAAATACTTATCAATAGCCAAAACTAAGTCTATCTGCTTACTGAGTCATATTACTACTGGGAGTTTTTTCTAAGGAAATAACCCAATAGAACAATAAAACTATGTTCACAAACAAATGTATGTTCACTGTAATTTTATTTATAATATTAAAAACTGGAAACAACTTCAATTATCATAATAGACAATGGTAAATTAAATATTGTTATGCTAATATGGTGGATGATTATTTTTATTATCCATCTAACCTAGACAGCTTAGACTTTCTGAAAACAATGAGAAAAATGAGGTTAATTAGGTACACTGCAGTGGGTTTACAAAATCCTACATTTATTAAGAGTAATACTTCATGCTTATCGTGGAAAAAATTGTTATTAGGTGATTAATTTGAGTAGGCTATGGCAGGCCTTAGGGGTTGGTGGCCAGATGAACTAGTTGCCCTCAAACTGTGACCTAAATATAGTTTTGATAAATGAACATGGGAACAACATTTTCCTGTGCTGGAGTATAGATTTAAAGTGATTTATAAACATTTTGCATATATTTACATAATCTACATGTAACCTATTATACTGTTAATATGCAGTAGTTCCCCGTTATCCATGGGGGATATGTTCCAAGACCCCCAGTGGATGCCTGAAACTGAGGATAGTACTGTACCCTATAAATTATGTTTTTTCCTATACACACATATCTATGACAAGGTTTAATTTATAAATTAGGCACAGCAAGAGATTATCAACAATAAGTGATAATGAAGTAGAACTATTGTAAGAATATAATATAATAAAAGTACTGTGAATGTGGTTTTTCTCTCTCTCTCTCTCAAAACATCTTGTTGTATGTAATACTTTCAGACCATGGTTGACTACAGTAAATGAAACCCTAGATAAGGAGGAGACTATTGTAATTATCAAAATAGTGGTCAAGGGGACAGATAATGAATAAAATATAAAAAGAATGCTATAACCATGAAGGGGGTACATAATTCAATTAACTCTATTTTAAGGCAGTTAGCTAGATTCCATGTTGTTGATGCAGAATTCCATCTATCTAAATCAGACAATTAAAAGCTGAAAATAAAATTTACACAAAGGTGAAATTTGGAATATACCCAAGGAATGTGTTTTAAGGGGTGCAAAACTACATGACAGCTAAATACACGTTTTGGGTTTCCCTAAGTGGCATTGGCTTGGAAAAAGGATCACAGACCAGAACCCACATTCTAGTCCTTAAATTCAGGCCAATTACCCAAATCTGCAGATGTACCTTAGTTTTATTTTATTTTATTTTTGTAGAGACAGGGTGTCACTATGTTACCCAGACTGGTCTCGAACTCCTGGCCTCAAGCGATCCTCCTGCCTTGGCCTCCCAAACTGCTGGAATTATGGCACCTGACTTAGTTTTCAATCTTTATCTGAAGAAGAACCTGGCACTGCTGGAGATAGTAACTTTCACTCTTTAGTTGGATAAATGACTTTGCAAACCCATAAAGTTGCGGAAATAATATAGAGTTAGTGAAATAATCTATAGAAAGTATTAATACTGTAGTAGTTTATGTGGAATATGTTTTAAATCATACTGATAATTTATGTTTCTTATAAGCAGTGTTTGAAATGTTCAAGAGATGACATGTTTGAGAATTTAGTTATTTGTTTTGTATTTCTAATTAGAAATGCCTGATTGATACTTATAACTTAAATTTGACATGCATTAGGGAATGTAATAAATTACGTTTTATAAACAGTGCTTGAATGCTTACTAAAGTTGTAAATTCGATTTGTTATATTTTAAAAAGCTGCTTAAGAACTTAAAAGATTGCATTAGTTTGTAAGTTGGCCTTATCAGGAATGTGATATGTCTGAGAAAATAAAAATATTAAGCTTATATATGTAGGTTAAAATCTTTAGGAAAATTTAGTGAACTAAGTTTTTGAATGGGTTTTAGCTCACCTAATATATTAAACTTACTAGTTTATTAGTTAAAAATTAATCAAAGAATAACCAAAAGTGATTGTGCTTATTCTTAATAAAAATTATTTAATTTATAAATCAGCTAGTAAGAATATGAGTTGAACTTAGAGGTTTGAGAAAAATTCAGGGCCGGATGCAGTGGCTCATGCCTGTAATCCCAGCACTTTGGAGGCCCAGGCAGAAGGATCGCTTGAGGCCAGGAGTTAGAGACAGCCTGGGCAACCTAGCAAGACCCCGTCTCTACAAAAAATTTTAAAAAAAGAAAATTAGCTGGGTGTGGTGGTGGCACACACCTGTAGTCTCAGCAACTTGAGAGGTTGAGGCCAGATGATTGCTTGAACCCAGGAGTTTGAGGCTACAGTGAGCTATAATCAGGCCACGCCTCCAGCCTGGGCAGCAGAGAGAGACCATGTCTCAAAAAAAAAAAAAAAAAAAGAAAGAAAGAAAAATTCAGTCTTTTAATTAACTACAATAACATGTTTCACATCTAGACAGCTCTAAATGGTTTATTTTGCATATAAAAGCCCTCCCTTGGCCATTAAAAAATTCACTGACATGTTAAGCCCAATGATAATTACCAGTTGAACACAACAACATGACAAATTTATAAATCACACTGGAAAACTCATTTCATTATACCATGTGCATTTAAATACTTAGTGACATTTCTCGAATTTTAAATAAATATTTAATAAAAGTATCATATTTAGTATAGAAAATTTGTAAGATAAAGAAAACTATAAGAAACAAACATCAGTAGTCTGCCAAAAGATAACCACTACTAATATTTTGTATATTAGTTCTCAGTCTTTTTATATATTTTTAAAGCATGAATTAAAGTAAATTAGTAACCTCTTATATATACTGTACATACAGCTTTTTATATGTTTCTTTTTAAATTTTAACTTTTTTACCATGGCAATGTGTGCAGATTTTACATGGCAAGGAGAGCCAGGAGGCCCGAGGGAGTTTTTTGTCGTAAATGGAGCCAGCATGGGATTTGGTGTTAGACAGAAAGGAGATTAAATGCTGATTTCAATGTTTATTAGCAGGGAGGACCTTGGACAAGCTTCTTAACACCCTCTAGCCTCAATTTCCATACCTGTGAAGTAGAGATGATAATTGCTAACTAATTTGCTTGTTGGGGAAATGAAGTACCTACATCTAAAGTATATAGGGCGGCATCTGACAGTAATAGTTATTTTTATGCTAAGAATTCTAGAGATTGGTTTTAGTAGTGACTTTTGGTTAGATCTGTGATTTGAAATGCTTCTGAGGCTAAGGAATTTCAGAGTCATGGAAGAATTCTTTGTTCCTTCAATTTCACACACAGCTGGTTAGAGCTGTTCAGTGTGATGGGCAGCAGAGTTGGGAGTGTGCTGTAACAGCCACACCAGGAGCATACAGTCCAAATCATGGTAAGAAATTCAAAATCAAGAAACAAGCCAAAGAAAGAATGCTCAGGCAAGGTAACACACATGAATTTACATAAAAGTATTTGTTCTAATTACTTTTATGTAGAGTCAGAGACAAATAATTTAAAATGACAAAAACAGGTTCTTTGAAATAGGTACTTTGGCAAACTCAGCAGACATTTAGGGTCTTGGAGAGTCACAGTTATAAGGGGAAAATATGAAGAGGGTGGACTTCAATTTTCAATAGGAAAATGGCAGGTTGTATTTGTATGAATCCAATTAGTGCAGGTAGTCAAATTTTGTTAAACTGCAGAGTTGTAAGTCTGTTTTGGGAAATAAATTATTTATGTAATCTTAACAATTATCCATATCCAGTTGTGGTTAGAAACAACCCTTTCCATGAATATTTCTTCTCAGAAGAAAAGCATTGATTTCAATTTATGTACGGGACATATGTCTTTTTTCAAAAATGAGCCTCACAAAAAAACTGCTTAGAATTGATCAGGAGAAGCTGACTTATTCTCCACATAAACATTCTGATTCCCAAGTAGTCACAGCCACCATCTTTGTGCTTTGCCTGAGGCTGTACTCATAGCCAAACTTCTCTGACAAGCTTTTTGCCCTTACTTATTGTTGTACTGATATCTAGTGTCAGAACCTTGTAGATTGTGCTGGAAACACTATGTAATTACATGGGCTTTCTGTGCTCAAAGTTACCTCACCTATTTCATCACCATGCTTTTCTAACGGGGGGAAAGAAACCCAAGATATAAGGCAGCGGTGGGAAATTGGCACCGTGGATATTGGAGAACCAGTGACACTATATTAAACTTCAAAATGAAAGAAGGATCTTGATGGCAAATTCACTTGCTTCCACTTTCAAAGGTCAACAGGTAACTTCCTGAAAACTAGAGTGATTTTTCAAGTGATCTGTAAATACTTCATATGTTTAGAAATGACTGTTGTAACCTAATCATTTTGGTGACTATAAATTCTCAGGCATCATTGCTCTCTGTCTTCCCCCTTGTAACTGAAGACCTGTACAACATGAAAACTACAATAGGTTTACAGCTAACGTAGGCTATCAAAGTGCTGCTTCTGCATTTTTATCTTATTAAATATTTTAATACAATTTTAATATATGCAATCTAAAATTATTTAAAGAAAATGTAGTTTTGAGTACAAATATATTCATGTTTTTATTTGAAAACAATATTTATCCTTACAAAGTCCAATAAGCCTTTTTCAATCAATTAGTGTTTTATTGCTAGAAGGGGCAAGTGTTGAAAGGAAAAAAAAGGGGGAATGGCATTAAAAATTTAAAACAATTCTATAATAAGGACATCTGCACGTGAATGTTCATAGCAGCACAATTCACAATTGCAAAGACGTGGAAACAACCCAGGTGCCCATCAATACACGAGTGGATTAATAAAATACGGTATATATATACCATGGAGTATTACTCAGCAATAAAAAACAACGGTGAATTAACTCATCTGGTATTATCCTGGATGGAGCTAGAGCCCATTCTTTGAAGCAAAGTATCACAAGAATGGAAAAACAAGCACCACATGTACTCACCATCAAATTGATACTAACTGATCAATACTTATGTTACACATGGCAATAATATTCGTCAGGGGGCGGGCAGGCGGGAGGGAGGTGGAGGGGATGGGAAAACTCTCACTGAATGGGTGTGGGGCGTACAGTTTGGGGGATATCCACGAGTGTAGCTCTTACATGGGCAGTGCACGGGCAATATATATAACCAAAGTGTTATGCCCCCATAATATTCTGAAATGAAATAAAAGAAAAAAAATTTAAAACAATCTATTTTGGTATAAAATGAAATTATTGAGGGTTTCTGATGTAGATAGAACTACAGGCACATGCCACGCACTTGGCTAATTTTTTTTTTAAGATGGGATCTTGCTAAGTTGCCCAGGCTGGTCTCAAACTCCTGGGCTCAAGCCCACCTCACCCTCCCAAAATTATATTTGTGGGTCTAGATCTGTATCTACTAAAGCTGTGGGCTCCAGGATGGACTACCTCTAGAAAGAACTGTAGCCCTCAATGAGTGCAAATGGTTTTCTTTTCCTCTGCACACAAGGCAACATTTTGACTTCACAGCTTAGTCAAGTAATGACATGAAGAGCAGCTGTAGCAGCAACAATCACAACAACAAAGATGTATGCAGCAAAGGAAAGTGTATAGTTGGCAGGACAAAGGATAGTTTAGATCAGGGGTCTATAAGCTATGGCCTGCAGGCCAACTGCCTGTTTTTGTAAATATTTTAAAAATTATTTATTTATTTATGTATTTTTATTTTAATTTTTATTTATTTATTTTTTTAGAGACAGGGTCTCACTCTGTCACCCAGGCTGGAGTACAGTGACATTATCATAGCTCACTGCAGCCTCGAATTCCTGGGCCCAAGTGATCCTCCTGCCTCAGCCTCCTGAGTAGCTGGGATTACAGGTGTGGGCCACCACACCTGGCCCAGTTTTTGTAAATAATTTTTTAAAAAATTATAGTTAAATATACATAACATAAAATTTACCATTTTGACAATTTTTAAGTGTACAGTTCAGTGGTATTAAGTACATTTACAGTGTTGTGCAACCATCACCACCATCTATCCCCAGAACGTTTTCATCATCCCAAACAGAAACTCTGTACCCATTAAAACAATAACTCTCCATTCCTTCCTCTCCCCAGCCTCTGGCAACCACCATTCTATTTTCCATATCTATAAATTTGCCAATTCTAGATACCTCATGTAAGTGGAATGCTATAATATTTGTCCTTTTGTGTCTAGCTTATTTCACTTAGCATAATATTTTAAGACTCATCCATGTTGTAGCATGTGTAAATAAAATTTTATTGGAACACAGCCAGGCTCATTTGTTTACATATTGTCCATGGCAACTTTCACATTGCAGTGGCAAAGTTGAGTAGCTGTGATGGCCAGCAAGTCCTAGGATATTTACTGTCTGACCCTTCACAGAAAAAGTCTAAACCACTGGTTTAGATTAAAGAACTCTAAAACACATCCTTGTTTTTTAAAAGCCCCTTTATATTGTTACTTGCCTATGGCACTTTTGGCTTATTTCATAGCCTGATAAATAGGATTAATGACCTGTTTATCACACTGTTGTCATTAATAAACAGACCCAAATGTCAGGATTTAAAATTCTTTCCGCAGGCCTGGTTACAACGAAAGAGGGCTCATTTTCACATTTTACTGGTACACATTTTACATAATGAGGACTGATCTGTGAGAGCTGATTAGTGAATCATGGTGCAGAAAGTTCTAAAGCATGATGGACAGTTGGAGAATCTAAAATGTCTAATTTTTCCTTGCCTTTGTCATGTTTAATTATGAATTTGTATGGAAGAGCACAATGTTTAAGCATTATTTGTAATGATAAAAAGTGTACCTTTTTGCTTGGAAGTCTAAAAAAATCAATTTCCACCTGAATTATTTGGTATAGTTCATTATTTTTTTTATATTAAAATATTTTTAGGACTCTCCTAATTAATGCCACTAAATTATATGTTGACAAGTACAAACAAGTCTGAGAAGAACATTTTTTCTGTTATCAAAGCAACCAGAAAGGAAATTTATATTGTAGTTGTACAATACAGATGAAATGGTTGATAATGCTATTTCCCATGAGGTCAGGTTTCGATGATTAGTCTTGTGCTAACAAAATGTAGTGTGCTTGGGCAAACATTTCAGATAAGACAGCGCCTGGTTTTATCATAGATGATAAAAATGAAAAGGTCTAAGGGACACTTTATGGAAACCATCCAGGCAATAATAACAAAACTATAATAGCAAACATTTATATGGTGTTGACTTTGTGCCAGGTACTGTTCCAAGGATTTTGCATGGATTAACTGATTTGATCCTTATAGCAAATTTATGAAATGGGAACAATTATTATTAACTCTATTTTACAGATGAGGTACTTGAGGTATAGAAAAGAATATTTCTCTTTTCACTGTTAGGTTGGGGGTGGGCGTGGATATTGACCAATTGCGGTGTTTATTCTGTTTCAGCGGTCAATTTCTCTATTCAGAAACCCAGAAGACACAGTTCATGTAGGGAGGAGCACGTAATGGGTGAAGGTCCTGACTGCAGAGAGGTGTTGGTGACCCTTCTCCCTTCCTCAGTGCCCCCATTCCTGTGTCAGAACCTGGAGGATTGTCTCCATGCAGTTTGTAAGGTGTCTTCACGATGGAGACTCTGATTCTTCCTTTTGCCTGAACTCTTGCTATTTTGCTTTCTCCCCTACCCACACACATATACCTCAATGCAGTCATACTAAACAACTTGGTGTTCCTGAAATGTGTCTTTCCTACATGATTTCAAATTCTCATTTTCCTTCCTGTCTATACTGTGCAACCCTGAGCAAATTACTCAACTTTTTTCATTTTTTTAATCATATCAATTTTTTTTTACTTTTAAAAAATTGTAGTAAAATACAGATAACATAAAATTTACTATTAGTAACATTTAGTACATTCACAATGTTGTGTACCCATCACCACTATCTAGCTCCAGAATATTTTCATCACTGCAAAAGGAAACCCTGCATCCATTAAGCAATCACTTTCCATTACCCCTCCCTCCAGTTCCCCCTGGCAACAAACAATCTGCTTTCTGTCTTTGTAGATTTGACAGCTCTGGGTATTTCATATGTATGGCATCAAATAATGCGTGTGCTTTTGTGTCTGGCTTCTTTCACTTAGCATAAGATTTTTAAGATCTGCCAGGTGTGGTGGCTCTTGCCTGTAATCCTAGCAATTTGGGAGGCTGAAGCAGGAGGATTGCTTGAGCCCAGGAGTTTGAGGTTGCAGTGAGCTATGACGTTGCTACTGTACTCTAGCCTGGGTGACAGAACTTGTCTAAAAAAAAAAATTTTTCAGATTCATCCATGTTATAGAATATATTAGCACTTTGTTCCTTTTTATGACTAATGTTCCATTGTATACACATACCAAATTTTGTTCATACACTCATCAGTCGATAAACACTTGAGTTGTTTCCACCTTTTGGCTATTGTGAAGAGGGCTGCTATTAATATTCTGTGCAAGTTTTTGTTTGAACACCTCTTTTCAGTTCTTTGGGGTATATACCCAAGAGTTAAAATGCTGGGTCATATGATAATTCTATGTTTAACTTATAGAGGAACTGACAAACTGTTTTCCACAATGGCTGCAGCATTTAACATTCCCACCAAAAATGTACAAGTGTTCCAATTTCTCTACATCCTCACCGACACCTGTTATTTTCCATTTTTAAAAAATTATAACCATCCTAGTGTATGCAAAGTGGTAGCTCATTGTGGTTACTCAATCTTTTTAAGCCTTCAAATCTAGATTTGCAATGATGAGGCAAATAACGGCATTTAATTCATAGAATTGTATGAGGAATAAATGCAATCATGCATGCTGGGAACTTGACATAGTGCTCAGTATGTGTAAGGTCTGTTCTTCTTCTCACTATTGTCCCTGTGTTATCTCTGCTAGAAAAGACAATACTCCGGGATCAGATGCTTGGGTTTGAAATCGGATGCTGCATTTACCAGCTGTAAGACCTCAAGCAAGTTATTTAACTTCTGTATGCTGCAGTTTCCTTGTCTATGATACGTTCTAATAGTACCTACTTTGCCTGGTTGTTTCGAAGATTATGAGTTAGCGTGTGTAAAGGATAGTACCTGGCTCAGAGGAGGCACTAAGTATTAATATTATTACCTCCTCCTTTCACTTTCCAGGATAACTTCTGCTCAATCTCTAGATTTTGGCTTTGATCTTTTCCCTAGGAATGTTCCCTTATCCAACACCCTAACCTCCTCACCCCCACTCACAAGGTTAAGTTAGCTGCTCTTCCTATTTACTTTCTAAGTTTGTCACTTTCGTGGTACTTAAAAGATTGCCACCTGTCTCTTGTCTTTTTGTACTTTTGTTTGCTTAATATCTAGGAGAATACCTGGCCTATAGTACTCTCAATTACTATTAGTTGAATAAATAAATGGATGAATGTTAATCAATTGATATGATGGTGTATTATGGTGGATTCATTCATTACTATACTATACTCAATGTATAATATTAGGAGTGGCTAGATATAATGTGTGTTTTTTTTTTTTAATGACTGACTCATTCTAGCCAATAATGTGCTTTAAGTACTGACTGCAAGGTCCATTTGTGTGGAAAAAGTCAGACAAAATTATTAACAAACTAAACACCTGATATAGATTATGTACATCCAGAAAATAAGCTCATAAAATACTTATTTTAGAAGGGCCCTTTAAGATACTAAACATCTGAAACTTCTGAGAATAGGAAAACTGAAAAGATAATTCCCATGTTATAATCATTATTCTTGGTTGAATTAAGGGACAATGTATGACAGAAGAGGGGAGAAAGAAAATTTTTTGTTATTGAAACAATGATTTTTAAGCTTTATACATAACATTACTTTTGATTAGGTGCGTAGGGATATATATTGCATGACATAAAGTATGGAAACTTCACAATAATACTTTTATTAGAGAATGAAACAGCTACTGCAAATAACAGTTAATAAAGATAGCACATTTAAAATTTGTAAAAAGTAAATATAAAAAAGATCTAGCTATTTAACGTTATAGATTTTGGCTATCTTGAAATTATACAATTGAATTGCCTGAACCATTTAGTGAATAGATTAAAATCTGGTCATTATAGATTAAAATGACAAGAAAAGTTACTATCTTTATATTACTTAATTATTTGTTAAATTTATTGCAGGTACATAAAAGGTGTATTTTATGATCTCCTTGGTATTTACATAGTTTAGGTTAGATATGATCTTTGTTTTCCTAAGACTTGGCAATGAGAATTTTCAACTGTGGTGACTATTGCTTGGGAAACCAATTAGGAAGTTCATGAGTAAATTTTAAGTCTGTTCTGCATGGTCCTACAGGGAATTTGCATTTTTGATAAGAGCAAGAGTAACTGGAACTCAACTGAAAAGAGAGTTCCAGAAACTAAATATTAACTTGGTGCCAACACTGAGGTCAATAGATGAAGTTTAAATGCCATTTCTCCTCAGGCAAAATCCCCAGACATATCTTTGTTTTTCTTTTCCTTAAAACAAGTTCCATTTTACGAAGAAAGGCTTTTAGAATGTGCAGAATCCACTCATCTTCAGATTATCAAAAGTACCTAATGATGCTATAAAAAGTTCAAATCTGCCTGCAGAGCAAATTAAAATAAAATTAAATAACAACTTTTGAGTATCTGTTGCTTATCAAGCTAGGTATTATTGGGGGCATAAGGATTATAAGACAAGGTTGCTTCCCTAAATAAGTCTTCAGTCTAGTTGGGATATAAAATTTACACATAAAACCAGACATATAAAACAACAATAAAGTGAATGTTAGGTGTTGTGTGGATCATACAGATAGCATTTTAAAGGAAGAAACAGAGGGAGGAGGAAAGAATGGCAAGAGAGAGGGGAAGACCATTTAGATTTTTATTCTTACCAGGGGCCCTTTATTGGAAGAAACCAATGTGGTTAGGGGTGGTTGGAAGAGGCTGTCTCAGCTGACAAGTACTTACAGAATGCTGCTCGGCCAAGAAGCCAGAGTGGTGGCCAGTGATCAGATTCAACATCAGGAATTCTTCCAGCAAATGCTTTGGGCAACAGCAAAATCTGTGGATTTAAAAAAAAAAAAAAATAGTTTGTGACCAGGCATGGTGGCTCATGCCTGTAGTCCCAGCACTTCGGGAGGCCAAGGCAGGAGGATTGCTTGAGGCCAGGAGTAAGACCCTGTCTCTACAAAAAATAGAAAAATTACCTGGGTGTGGTGGTGGGTGCCTATAATCCCAGCTACTCAGGAGGCTGAGGCAGGAAGATTACCTGAGCCCAGGAGTTTGAGGTTGCAGTGAGCTGTCATGATGCCACTGTACTCTAGCCTGGGTGACAGAGTGAGTGAGACCGTCTCTAGAAAAAAAAAGTTGTGGATTTTTAACTGGGCTATTTGGGAACTTCTTCATGGAGGTATGAATGGGCAAATATTTCTCTTTCTAAATTACACGAAACTATGCGGGGACTTCTCTTTGGCAGAGGTAGGAGTATATGGTCAAGCAGATAAAGGGATGGTTTGATAGTCTAGATCAGAGAGAACGCCAAGATGAAGGAGGGAGGGGTGCACTAAGAATCATTGAGATCACAGGCACCAGAAAGCACAGTGATATGAGTGAGGGTTAAGGGAGGCAGGATGTGGCCAAAAATGCTTTCATCTGCCAACATAGGTCAAGTCAACTAGAAAAGAGGTAAAAATAGGGCATGGTCTTAAAAATATGATTAATTCGGGCAGACAGAAAGCCTTCAAATGCAGAGCTGCTACATTTTAGAAGAAAACCATTTTGGCTTGGATGATGGAAACAGTCCAGAGCCCCGTGAGAAATTCCCAAGGGTCCTCAAGTTTCAGGGCTTGTAGAGTCACCAGGGGATGAGAGGAAGACAAAAAGGAGGACAGTGTAAAAGAGCAAGAGGTATGTGAAGCTGCAACAAAAAGATCAGGAAAATGAAATTTCCAAAGAGCAGGAAAATGGGATTGTACTTTTATACATTATTTAAGTACATATAGTTTATGCCCCCATATAGTTAGACGCCAGCAACGAGAGAGTGTGTGCTATGTTGGGATAGACATAGATAAAGACTAACACAGAGAAATAAAGGCAGCCTAAAAAAGAAAAGCTTGTATTTCCATGGAGGTAGTGTTAATGACAGGAGGTATTTTGTGTGGCGACACCTTACTATTTGTCAATTTAATTTGTATATAAGTCAGTTACCCAAATATGGTCTTTCAGTTTGCTCTTATCGGGGTGGTTCTTAAACTCTGAACCCCATCCAAAGCTGGCGACCATGTCTAGAAATTTTCTTCATATTCCATCTAGCTCTGTGTTGTATAATTAAGATACACCCTAGGTTGTTTCTACGATGCTGGGGCCAGTGTGTTGGGCATTACTGGAATATGACGGAGAGAGCACAGGTTTTAGTATCACAAATCCGGGTTTGAAGCCAGCACCACAAATTACTAGCTGTGACACTGTGGACACATTTCTGATTTCCATTGAACAACAGTTTTCTCTTTTGTAAAATGGGAATAGTAAGACAGCAATTCTTATTATCAGTAAGTGGTGCATATTAGTGATAATTTATAGAAAGTGTCTGGGGCAGTGCCTGATACATATATGGTACTCAATAAAGGGCGCTGTCTTTACAAGTTTCTAAAGACTCCCATTACTATAAAACTCATTATTGTCTTGACTTTTGAATGTGCTGTGTTCCCTCCTCCTAGGAAACAATGGGGAAAAAATTGTCTGTCATTTTTCACATTTCTTTCCTCACTGAGTACAGGTGATGTCTCCAAGACAATTTCTCATGAGTACATTTTACTGTTTTTATAGTAATTTATTTTTTCTTTTTCCTTCCTATAGAGGCACCAAAGCAGGCTGGATTTTCTCATTTTTAATTGCAGGAATCGTTGGGCTATTTTTACTGGCCAGGTAGGAGCAAATTTTGCTTACTTTACATGGCATAGGACAATAAACAACCAATATTGTTCCACCAAGGACCATTTAAAATTGTCCTTTAGGCCGGGTGCGGTGGCTCACACCTGTAATTCTAGCACTCTGGGAGGCCGAGGCAGGAGGATCACTTGAGCTCAGGAGTTCGAGACCAGCCTGAGCAAGAGTGAGACCCTGTCTCTATTATAAATTATTAAAAAATTTTTTAAAAAATTGTCCTTTAGGTTCATCTTGGCTATAGATTAAAGTATAGAGGTAGAGGCAAAGAATACCTAAAAATGACAACCTAAAATTTTCTCTTTCCTGTTCAAGGAGACTTCCTGACTATAAGAAATCTCAGCCATCTAATCCTATTAAAATTTGTCAGTCCTACTGATGAAAATAATACACGTCATATATCTTCCATTTAATTCTGTCCCTTTTTTGATCAAATTTTTCACTTCCAATAGAATGACTCGTGGCAGGATTTAATGATTATATGAATCTCTTCTTTTCTTGGTGTTGAGAAAAGGACTGCCATTTTACACTGGTCATATTTCCTTGTCCTCTTCTCCAGTGATTGAATGATGGTTCGTGTTTAGAGAGAGTTGTTATTTTGAGTGCCTCATGCAGATTGCAATAATTCACTTGTGAAGTGTTTAAAAAAGGCAGCTGATAAATCACAAAATTCTTCCCTTTCCCCCAGGGATTAGCTCCTGAAACTCATGAGAGAACAGAGAAGATTACTTTCTGATATCTCATGGAGTTATGTGGCATCATTAGGTGCTGCTCCTGAAGGGACGAAAACAAAGCTCAACCTCTTTTGCAGGGAAAAGAGCAGGTCTATGAGTGAAACTCAATCTAGCTAAGAAAGAATACACCTTGATTTACAACAGTATAGACACCTGTATATATATTTTTAAATGTTTTTATTTTAATAGATTTAGGGGATTCAAGTTGAATTCTATTACGTGTATATACTGGATAGTGGTGAAATCTGGGCTTTTGGGGTACTCATAACTTGAATGGTGTACATTGTACCCTATAGATAATTTTTCATCCCTCACCATCTGTATATTTTTAATTTCATAACACACACACTCAGTTGCCTGACATTGAAGGAGCTTTTCTAGGAGTCAATTTATTGTACTTCAGAGGCCCCAATAACTTCACTTTGCTTCGAGCAATCCCACAGAAGTACACAAAATTGGCTTTGACACCAAGTAACCCAGATATTTTAGCCTTTCACCAAAGAGCTGCTGAAATGTTTCTGTGTTAAGGCTGAGTCTCTTATAATGGTGGTTAACGACTATGAGCTCTAACTAGATGTGGCCATGGGTTATTGCTGCTCCGAGAGCGAGACGAAAACCATAATTCATCTGATGTGGCTTTTTGCTGAGGAGCATGTTAGCATTGACAAATGGCAAACTGTTCTGCAAAACCCCAAGTAAGTTGCATGTAAATAGAGAGCAGTAAGTTTCTCTGACACATAGTCCTCCTGCTCTGTTGAACACAGAGTATGGCAAACACTGAAAGTTGGGATCTGGTGATTGATTTCTTTACAAATGGAGAAATGTCATTGTACAAACCCCATAAAATAAGTTTTTTTTTCCCAAGTACAGTTGAGTAAGGTCAATTGGACCATCTATGTTCAAATTATAGGTGCCATAACTTTTTACTCTTAATGCTCCCTAATTCATACATTCATATGGGCATACACACAACTAATAGGTATGAAATTCCTACTATATGTAAATCACTGGGCACTTAACCCACTTTGTGGGATATAACGATGAACCAGATACAGTTCCTGCCTCCAGGGGTTGGGAAGAGGTTGAGGTAAGAGGTTAAAAAAAATGCATACGAAAAACTGTCACATAAGAGAGTATGTGGTAAGTGCTGTAACAGAGCTGCTAAGGTTGCCAGGGATAAAAAGGTTGCTCCAGAGCTTGGTCCAGGAAAACTTATAGAAGAAATTGGTGACAGGGGTAGGGACCCTATAGAAAAAGTATAACTTTGAGAGTCAGAGATGATTTCATCAGAGAAAGCAACATGCACAAGCATATGGAAATGGACTCCTGCAATGCATTTGGGGAGACAGGCCAGAGACCACCTTGATTGCAAAATATGAAATCTATATAAACTGGGAAGCTAGCTTGACCATGATTGCTAGGGGTTTGTTATTTTTTTAGGCAATGGAGAGCTGTTTAAGTTTTTGAACTGGAGAATGACATAATTAAAGAAATGCATTAGGAAGATGAACTTGGTGGTGGATGTAGGGTGGATTACACTTCCCTGAGATGAGCGGGCTTGAAGGAGGCCCTGGGGTAATTACCTGCCATTGTTTTTATTTTTCAGTCTAATGCTCTTTCCTTCAACTCGACAATCACAGTTGGCTATATTATTCATAAATAGTAATTCACACTTATCATCATATCTTTCATTCTTAAAGATTTATCAAGATTTCCTTTCATTTTTATTGTCTTCCCTCCTTTCTTAGAATATCAGTGATTCTCAAAAATTTTTAATTGAATTCCTACTTTACTATTCTTTGATTTTATATACTCCTTTCCAACATGCAAAGGAGCTGGAAATTAAATATCACGTTATTGTCAAACTTTTGCAATAACCTCTAGAGACCTGATGGTCAGTGCTGGTGATGATTGTTCTCCATTTAATGCTAAAGCATGAGGAGTCAAGTGTCAAAGCCCTTTGGATCAGTGGCTATGCTCAAACCGGAAGACCTGGTCCATCCTTATACTCAGCCACCTGTCTTCATAGAGAAAACATGGAGTGGTCTCACACACCACCACGTGGAGTACTGTTTCTACCACGGACTGTGGTTGTGTGTCTAATAAGAGCTCTCCTCTGGTAGGTCAGTTTCTAGGAATTGACATGTATTACAATTACTAGAGATTGGCCTATTCAACACCTTTTCAAACCCCCTTCCACCTGCCAGGAAAGGTAAACACTAATTTCCCACATCCCTTGAAACTATGTTTCTATTCATGATCTGGGTTCTGCTGAGCAGAAACTTTAAAGCAGAAGAGAGTAACATAAGGAGGCAGCCACATACAGGGAATTAGATCTTCAGAGAAGCATGATGACAGAGGAGTTTGGTTCTTTTGGGACAGCTGCTCTAAAGATTCTCCTCTCCAGTTCACAGCATTGCAGGTGCTAAGAATCTGTGTGTTTTGCTAGGACACCTGCACTGAATGACTGATTATTTTTTCTGGAATTCTCCTGCATTGCCACTAGCTACATAGCATCCAAACTTAGTTTTCCCCCTACAAGTTTTATTCAGGACCTAATATCCTGTAATAGAACCTTTTCTGCTTAGAGTCGTGAGAGTGAATCCTGCAGACAGCAGGTTCTAAGAACCTAAGGACCCCAAATGACACAGCATGAACTCTAGCTGACCATGGAGCTCTTCTGTGGGAGGAAAATGGCTAAGTAAACTGAGGAATGGGCTGATGAGATGAGTTGTGTGGTATATTTGCTATATATCTTTCACAAGTTAATTTGCTGTCTTTCCCTCTAATACGTAGATAAAAAGAATAAGTACAGGATGGCTGCTTTGTGGGAGTCTTTGCAAGAAACTACTCAAATTATCCCAGTAACAGGAGGTGGGTTACACGGGGCAGGATAGTGTGAGCATACATGTGTAACGATGGCAGCCAGGATGTCAGGGAAATCCAAGGACAGGACATAGAGTCAAGTTGAGTCTCAGAAGAGTTGGCACTTGACCCAAGTGCTTTAGGGGCCCTAGTAGAAGGATTTTGAAGATTTTCACTGAAGTACGCTGCTATTAACATGACCTAACTGCTACTCTTAGATGTCAGCTAGTTACCCTCTTCCTGTTGAATTGCATACTCATCAAGGTTTCTGATTACTCATAATTTCTGCTTCCTCATAACTTGAGCTTCTCATAATTGTTCATGGCCATGGCCCTATCTGAGTATATCCTTTCAGCTTTAGCTCTTCTGCTAAGTGCTGAATTCTGTCTGAGGTTCTAAAACAAAATTCCTAGGATTGAGAATCTGATTAACCAACCTCATTGTTTATGTGAAGTATAAGGTCGCTACTCAGACTGACCACACCAACCGAGGTTGGGAGGGCAGTGTAACAGAGTTGGCAAACTGTCCAGAGAAATTTGTGTTTCCCTTCCACAATATAGAATTATCACTCAAAAGTACCTGTATCTACTCTTTTGTGTAGTGGGATCATGTAACCAGCTCTTACCAAAGGAATGTGAGCAGAAATTTGTGCCACTTCTAAGCCTAGGCAATCAAAAAGTGAGTATGTATCCTAAACTGTGTTTTTTCCTTTCCATAGATAAAGAGGCCCTAGAAAGTGGTGGAGACACAAGATAAAAAGAGCCTGTGTCACCGAATCACCATGTGGAGGATAGCCACCAATGTATGTCAAACACCTACAGTAGGCTATAGCTACTGAGTCTCAAATTTCTATTATTAAGCTACTAAAAATTTGAGGTTTATTAGTTACAGCACCTACCATTATTCTGACCCTAGTTTCTGGTTATTGCTGGCAATCCTTGGTGTTCCTTGGCTTGCAGCTGCATTGGTCCCATCTTTACTTCTCTTGTCACATGGCCTTCTTCCCTTCTGTGTCTCCTCTATGTTTCTGTGTCTGAATCTCTCTCTTCTCTCCTATAAAGACACCAGTCATTGGCTCTAGGGCCACCTAATCTACTATGACTTTGTCTTAACTAATCATACCTGCAAAACCCTATTTCCAAATAAGGTCACATTCTGAGGTTGCCAGTAGACATGAATTTTTGGGGGACACCATTCAACTCAGTGTAGTTATCTAGTACAAAATGTGGCTCTGTAGTTTGCCCCTTTAGCAGATAATATAGGTATCATGATGGATACATTGAGCAAAATTGTGAAAAAAGTTATTAATCTAACATGCTATAGAAAAAAGTAATAATGCAAGAGTTGAGGTTTTAAAGAGCTAGCACATTATTCTTTGGGTTCCACATCCCTTTATGCTTCAGTCACATGCACCAGTAAGTTACAGTTGAAAGAGTCTTATTTTGAACTCACACAAACCCAGCTCTATTTCATTTCTTTGTTCAAAAATATTTAAGCAGATGTGATTTCTCCGTTCATTAAACTTACAGGGAAGTCATATATAAAACATTAATTCTGCAGATAACTGTTTAAGTGGGCTTGTGCTAGATGCTTCACAGGAGAATATAGATGCAATATGAGTGGAGACCTAACCAGGCCCCTCTGGGGAAGTAGTGCCTAAGCCAAAACCTTAAGAGAGGTTTGCCATGTATGTTTGTGCAGACTGGGCACTGCACAACTCCAGGGGCACCTTTTACATTGTAATCTATGTGAATGGTGCTCCTGGGACTTTTGCAGAACACAATCTATGAAGTAGAACACAGTGGAACATGCTTAATAATGTGTAGGAATTAGATGAAGAATGTTAAGCAGATGTGTGTGTGCGGGTGGTGGTGGTGGTGGTGGTAGTGTTGAGAAAGAAGATAGATGCTCCCAGTAGAGGGAACAGCATATTACAAGACCCTGAGGTGGGAAGATGCTTTACCTTCCTCATTACCTGGCATGTGAGAAATTATCCAAACTTTTAGAAACCCAATTATTTTCTTGGTAAAACTGACGATAACAGGTGTAGTGGGCACTTAACTTGCAGAGTTATTGTGAGGCATTGATGCTATGTGAGTGCCGGGCATAGACTAGTCTTCAGTTTCTGTGTTTCCTTCTTTCTTTTATTTCCTAGAAGCAGAGTGAACTTGGGGTCACCAATGTGACATCTAATAAATAGCAGCTACTTCATTCACACCTTCACCACTAACACTTGAAGTCCTGGGACTACCAGCAATTGCTAAATAAGGCTTGCTTTCCAGGCAGCCAGGGTGAGAAAGGAAGGCCATGTTTGGCCAAAATTAACGAGTTACTCTAGGTTTGAGAGAAACAAAAAGAGAACTGAAATTATGACCGTATCCCTCCCACTGCATCGTCCACACCCTTCTCACCACGCTCATCTGATCTTATCTCCTGCCCAATCTGACGCTTTGCTCTCTCAGGAGGCAAGTTATGCTGTTCTTTTCTTATGTCCACACTCTATTTTTTTTAACATTTTAATTCTAGGTTATTGTGGTAAAATATACATAACATGAAGTTTACCATTTAAACCATTTTTAAGTATACAATTCAGTACCTTTAAGTACATTTGCAATGCTGTGCAACCGTCACCACTATCCATTTCCAGAACTTTTTTATTATCCTAAACAGAAACTCTGTACCCGTTAAACGCTAACTCCCCCTTCCTTCCCCCACTCCCAGCACCTGGTAACCACTACTTTATTTTCTGTCTCTATGAATTTGCCTATTCTAGGTACTACATATAAGTGGAAGAATAGGTTTATTTCACTTAGCATAATGTCTTCAGGATTCATCCATGTTGTAGCATATGTCAGAATTTTCTTCCTGTTTGGATGGGCGCTGTGGCTCACACCTGTAATCCCAGCACTTTAGGAGACTAAGGTGGGAAGATTGCTGGAGGCCAGAAGTTTGAGACCAGTCTGGGCAACATAGCAAGACCAATCTCTTAAAAACAAAAAAATTAGCCAGGTGTGGTGGTACATGCCTATAGTCCCAGCTACTTGGGACGCTGAGGTGGGAGGATGGTTCTAGCACAGGAGTTGGAGGTTGCAGTGAGCTATGATTGCACCACTGCACTCCAGCCTGGGTGACAGAGCAAGACCGTGTCTCCAAGGAAAAAAAAGGTTTTTTCTTCCTTTTTATGACTGAATAATATTCCATTGTGTACATGCCACATTTTGTTACTCCGGTGTCTTTTGTATAATATAATTATCTTACTACAGTGTTATTGTTCGCCCATCCCCACTAGGGAGTGAGCACCTTGGTGGCAGATGTAGTAGGCAGAAGTTCTAAAATGGCCCCATACAAACGTCCTGCCCATGTCCCTGGGACTTGAGAATACGATGAGATATCACTGCCAAGATTATGTCTTGTTACATAGGGAGATTAGCTAGGTGGGCCCAATGTAATCCCATAAATTTTTAAAAACAGTTTTCTCTGGCTGGTGGCAGAAGAAGCAGTCAGGGAGATTTGAAGCTTGAGGGGGATTTGTCACTGTTGCCTCTCCAAGATGAAAAGGAATGCGGGTGGCCTTAATTAAGGAGCTGCGAGAGAGGCCCCAGATGTCAGATGGCAAAGAAACTCAGGCTTCAGCCCTAGAACTGCAAGGTACTGAATTTTGCCGACTACCTGAGTGGGCTTGGAAGTGAATTTGTCATCAGAGACTACACCTCAGCTCCCAGCCTGGCTGACACCCTGGCATTGGCTGTGGGGCACCCTGAGCAGAGATGCCTGTTATGCCTGGCTGGACTCTGATAGGCCAAGTTGGGAGGAAATAAATGGGCGTTGGTTTAAGCTGCTACCTCTGTGGTAATTTGTTACTCAGCGATAGAAAACTCCCAGCGAAGGACCCTGTCTTTTCCTGCTTCATACCCCATGGTTTAGCCCAGCGACTGGAACTGACTAGCTTCCTAATAAACACTAACCAAGTAATTGATCGAAGGAGGGGGTGGGAAGAGGGGGTGACGGGAGGGACAGAAAAGGAAGGACAAGTGGAAAAAGAAGGGGAAATGGAGGAGGTGGGAGAGAAAAAGAGAGACCAGGAGTAGGGAAGAGCACTTGAAAGGGAGTCTTCGCTAAAAAGTGCATGAGGGAAATCTGTCCAAAAAACATCTGGATTGTCCTTCACCTTCTCCACAAATTCAGACTTGTCAATGCTCCTTTAATTTTTACTAGATGTTCTGAATATTTAATTGTGTCAATTAGCCATTTGTTTAGTATCCTGTCAACACAGCTTGTGACTTACTTGAATGAACAGAAATCATAAATGTGGTTTTATTTTAATTAAGGACAGTTAAGATTTAAGGCTTGAACATTTGTCTTCTGGTCTCTTATGCACCCATGTAGTAAAGAACAGCCTGCTTGTAAAAGTCCCTGAAGGCAGTAAGTCAAGGCGAATTGGGACATTAATGTGTTTAGATTTTGAAGGAACATGACAGAAGTAATTATAAATTATTTTTTGAAATTGTATGCCTTGTTCTACTTTAAGAAAAGAACAATGAGTTGATACCTTGCATGATCACATATCTGGATTTTAAATAATGTGAAGAGACACGCAGGCTTCTGATACCTAAAATGTCACTTTTACAACTCCTGTAAATATTAATAGTAGGATAATTTCCTTGACAGAAAAGATCTTCCTCATCTACATACTGTAGTCCTTATAATTGCACCATTAGAAATTCATTTCTGGGCCGGGAACGGTGGCTCACACCCGTAATCGGGAGGTCGAGGAGGGAGGATTGCTTGAGGTCATGTGTTCGAGACTAGCCTGAGCAAGAGCGAGACCCCTTCTCTACAAAAAAACAGAAAAATTAGCTGGGCATGGTGATGCATGCCTGTCATTCCAGCTGCTCAGGAGGCTGGGGCAGGAGGATTGCTTGAGCCCAGGAGTTTGAGGTTGCAGTGAGCTATGATGAGGCCACTGCACTCCAGCCTGGGCAACAGAGAGACACCCTGTCTCAAAAAAAAAAAAAGAAATTCATTTCTTTAGATTAAACACTGATCTTAACCCTCATGAAATGCAGCTATATTACCAGAATGACTAAAATGTAAGTTCATTAACTTTCAAATGTTAATGAAATACATCAGATGATTTTTCTCTCCCTTGAACATAAGCAATTAGAATCTGGTTGTTTAGGGGAACACTGAAGAGAAACTAGCATCAAGGTCAACTTTACTTTCTTAGAAATTTCCTGTAGCACGAGCCCTGAATGGAAAGCTTGCCATTGAGCTCAAATTTAGATTTCAGAGCCCAATCTGCTGCATGCTCAAAGGTATGTTCAAATGTCAAGGCAAGGAAAGTTGCTATAGAGCTTAGTTGCTCCTTTTATCTTATTAGACACATAAAGGGATCGTGTTCCTCAATATGTTTATTTTTTAAAGTGACAGAATGACAACCTCAACCAGCTGAAGAAAAATAAGAATATCCTTGGGCATGTAACTGAAGAGTCCGGAAGAGTTGCCGACTTCCAACAGAGATGGGGGTTCTTGTGCCAAATGATGTGATCAGAAACCTCAGCCTCTGTGCTCTGCTCTTTTGCTTCCTCTGTCTCTAACTTTCCCTCTGACTCTCTTTTTCCTCTCCCTGCTCCTTCTAATCTCCTTTCTCTCCATGTCTCCATTCTGCTTTTCCTGGTGTTGACTTTATTCTTTGGAAATTCCTTTCATCTGGTAAAATACATGGTACCTTATGGTGCTTCAGGGATATAGTCTGCATTTGCTTTACAGCCTATAATTCCAGAGAGAAAGGGTATAGCACAAGTCCTGAGAATGACCCGGATTGGCCAAGGTTGGGTGACTTTCCTATCCATGAATCGAACATTCTGGGTAGGGAGATTGGTTCTCTGTTCTCCATAGAGGAGAGAGCTTCTTTTACCAGAAGAAGAAGGGGAAGGAAAATGCTTTATGCAGGTGAATCCACTGCTTCCACAATCCAATTTCAGGGGTCTTTTTGGATTGGTGGAATTAATCAACATTGTGCTTCATTTCTTCACAGCAGAGGGCAATGTTTCTATTTTACACTGCTGTTATATTCTTTGAAAATTTGTACAGCAGAGGTAGAAGAGAAAGAGAAGGAGGAAGAGAGGAAAGCAATGCTATAATTTCATTTATTGTGATCTCTTCTAAGAATACAACAGCTGAATCATTGTCCTTCAAATTATCAAAAAATTATTTTCAAAAATAGGAGCATGCATTTTTGATGAAGTTAGAGATCCAAATTCCAATTTGACTGCTGCATTCGCAGAGTTAAAAGGTAGTTATATCTGGCCAAAGATTATATACTGGAATGAGATTTTTAAAACAAAATGAAAAGCTCTAGGCTTGATTTGACTCTAACTCTTCAAGAGATCTTTGTTGCTTAATCTTTTTATAATATGAAAAATATATATATATATGTAAAATTAGTGACCCTTTACGGGAATCATGGAGATCAAAGACCTCTACATAAATGAGACTAGCATTGTAAAGTTTCTAGTGCAGACGAAAAATGGGTTCGAGTCATCTTTTCCCACTTAGAAGTGTTTCTTGAGGACTTGTTGAGTAATGTACTCAGTACGTTCTTGGTGTACAAATAGGCAGTGGAGAGAAAGCATGGCTATTCACAGGAGGGGTGACATAAAGCCAAATCTTCCCAGGGACAATGACACAGCAGAGCCCTACTTCCTTACTTATTGTTATTTTTAAATTTTTTAAGAAGCCCCAATTAAAAATTTTTTAAAAATCCAACAGACGTAAAATTACTGCTAAGAATATTTCTAAATATTTAGTCTCATGTACTTTGAGTAGTACTGGCAAAGAACATTGCTGTCTCACTTTTTAAAATATGTTCATTCTGAAAGAAGTTTAAGCTCCCTGAAGTCACTAAAGTAGTACAGATTTCCCATACACCTTTCACCCAGCTTCCCCTATTGTTAACATCTTACATAACCATAGTACAATGATCAAACTAAGAAATTAACATTGGTACAGTACCATACTACTAAGTAAATGTAGACTTTATTTGTATTTCCCCAGTTTCTCACCTAATGTCCTTTTTCTGTCCCAGGATCCAATCTCAGGATCCTACATTGCATTCTGTGGTCGTGTCTCCTTGGTTACTCCAATCTGTGACTGTTTCTAAGTCTTTCTTTGTCTTTCATGACCTGGACACTTTTGGAGAGTCCTGGTCAGTGATATTGTAGAATGCCTCTTGCTTTGGGTTTGTCTCATGTTTTCTCACAGTTAGACTGGGGTTGTGTAGTTTGGGGAAGGACACACTGAAGGTTGCCCTTCTCACTGTATCGTATCAAGGAGTCCATGATGCAGACATAATGTCTTAATTCTGATGATGTTATCCTTAATTATTTGGTCAAGATGGTGTCTGCTGGGCTTCTACAGTATAAAGTTACTATTTTTTTATAATTGGTAAATATCTTGGAGGAGATATTTTAAGACTATGTAAATATCCTGTTTCTCCTCAAATTTTGCTCACTAATTTTGGCATCCATTGGTGAATCACACCCACAACAATGATTACATATTATTAATTGGAATGCTTCTTTAATTAACTGCCCCTTCTTAATTTATTTATATATTCAATTATTTATTTGTATTGGTATAGACTTATAGATATTCTATTCTGTGGGTTATGATTTAACATTCTCGTTATTAATTTTGTTGCTCAAATTTCCGGCTTCAGCCATTGGATGTTAAAAAAAAAAAAAGGGAAAACCTTGTTTCTTCTATATTTACAACACTTCTGACACCAAATGTATGGGGTTGTCCCTCACATTAAGCAATTCTCTAACTCTCCAGACAGCAACTGGGTGTACGACCATTCAGTTAACACTAACTATCTTCAGTTAGCACAGACCCCACAGGTTAAAGTCTCAGTGCCCCCCACTTCAGATGTCATTCATAAGTAATGGTTCCTAAGTTACTCATATTTCTGTCCGACTTGGCTACAAATCAGGGGTTCCCACAACCTCTTCCTCAATTTCAATAATTTGCTATAACATCTCACGGTATTCAGGGAAGCACATACTGTTTACCAGTTTATTATAAAGGATATGACTTAGCAACAGGCAAACGGAATAGATGCATAAGGCAAGCTGTGAAGGTCAGGAGGGGTGGGTGTGCAGAGCTTCTATGCCCCATCTAAGTGCACCAGCACCTTAATGTGTTCGCCGACCTGGAAGCTCTCCAAACCCCTTTGTTTGGGGTTTTTAACGGAGGCGTCATCACATAGGCATGATTGATTAAACCACTGGCCATTGGTGACTAATTCAGTCTACCGCCCCTTTTACTCTCCAAAAGTAAGGGCATGGAGCTGAAGTTCCAACCCTTTAGTTACTTGGTTGGTCCCTCTGGCAACCAGTCCTCCATCCTTAGGGGCTTTCCAAAAGTCACCTCATTAACATAAACTCAGGTGTGGTAGAAAGGGGCTTGTTATGAATAACAAAAGACACTCCTTTTGCCCTTATCGCTCTGAGATATTTCAGGAACTGGGAACAAAAACCAAATTTCTAACAAAAATGCTCCTGTGGCTCTTCTTCCTTAGGAAATTCTAAGGGTTTTAGGAGCTCTGGCCCAGAGCCAGGGATAAAGACCAACAGATAAATATCTTATTATGTCACAGTATCACAGATGCTCTTTCTCATTGGCCTCTTCTTCACCACTTATGAGTAGGAGTGAAGGAAAGGAAGGGAGCCCTGTTTTTTTGAGCAGCTGAAGGCTATCTGAGAAAGCACCGTGCGCGAGTCTCTCATGCATTCTCATGACAGCCCTGCGAGGCAAGCATTAATATCTCCAGTCTACATGGATCAGAGATCTCAGGCAGCCTGTGCAAGCCCACAAAGCAAATTTGGGTACAAATAGGGTTTAGACCTGGATTTGTCTGACTCCAGAGCCTCTTTCTGATACACCACACTGCTGTCATCAAAACTGCAAGGGGGTTTCCGTCTAGGTCCAGTTGCTTGTCCCACAAAGACCCAACTATTGAGGCAATGAGGATTGCCAAGGAAGAGAGGAATTTTTAAATACGACAGATGTCTTGTTGGGACATCTGCCCACAAGACTTGGAATGACCTACAACAAATCAGTTAGTCTCTGACTAAGGGGAGATCACGTGCTTTTAAAGGAGGGGCCGCATGCCTTGGGGCAGGTTGTGGGGGATGGGGAATCTTGGCGGCAGGAAGTCTGCCCTGCCTTCAGAATCTCAACTCTTTTATCTTACAGAAAAGCCACCATTTCTGGAAAACAACTCAAAAGGTCAAGTAGTTAGTTAATGGAGAAGATTATAAAAAACAAAAACCTATAGGGGTCAATGAAATTTGTTCATGGAACAAGTTACACTGCCTCGATTTAAGGATTCAGGCTTTTCCTTGGGGCAAAGTTTAAGTAAGTGAATGCTTAGTATGCTCATTCTCTCTGTATAAATTCCCTCAATTCTGGACTGTCCCTTTTCCCAAACCTATTTTCCCTCTTCCCCAAGAGGGACTGGAGTCATACACACAAACTATGAAGGCTCTAGGGGATCTTAGAAAAATTCCACTCCAAATCTCTTACAAAGCAAGTGGGGAAAATGAGGCTCAATCCGGGGGATGCAGGTAGGTATTGAGCTGCGATTGGACTCAGGACCCCTGACTTCGAGCCCAGTGCTCTCTCCCTCGAATGATCAGAACCCAGCTCTGTACGGATAGAGTCCATCTTTTTGTTACCCAAAGCTTGGCACTTGTCCTTGAGGCTGCATCAGAAGAACAAAGACAAATGATTGGGGAAAAGGAAAGAGAGATTTATTACTATGCCAGCAAATGAGGAAAATGACAGACTGCCGTCTTAGAGTACCAATTTTGCTTATCACCAGCAGAAATACAGAGTTTTTAAAGGGTGGGTTCTCAGCTTCAGCCTATATTCTGATCTGTCCCATCTCTGGTGTCCCATTTCCAGCAAAGACAATCCGTGACTTCCACCCACTGGGAGACCCACTGGGACCTCCACCGGCCTGGGCCTCCGGACAGTTCCCGAGCCATCTCCTGTGGCACAAAGAACAAAGGGCATTCCTCTGCCCCTTCTGCCCAGTGGCCTGAGGCAGGGATGCAGATTTTAGTTCTCAAAAAGGAGTGGGGGATGTTTTAAAGAGACAAAATATTTTTGCCATTTTTTCAGGCCATTCCTTCTGTTACATATTCCCCACTGCCAATGTTACCCTTCCATATCTATGGGAGGAGGGGCAGCTACTCTGTTACATTATTTCTATAAGCTTGGAGAAAGGCATCCTGGGAGCTGAAGGCTTTCCAGAGTATATCAGAACTATAATATAAAGAAGTTGGTAGCTGCACTGGCAAAAATAAGGATGGTACCATTCAGTGATTGAGTACCTAGGTCCCTAGGGACTAGGGCAAGGGCCTTACATGTATATATTATTTGTAATCCACATGAAAAAAGTGCATGGTATTATATTCATTTTGCTGAAGAGGCAGCTGAGGTCAGAGAGGCCAAGTTACTCGGTTAAGGTCACACAGTAAGTGCTAGCACCACCCAGTGTGATCATAGCGGAACTAAGCATGGGAGGTGGGTGGTTTTTGGAAAAGAGTGTCCAGTCTAACCAGGCAGGAAGAGCTTGATGGTGGGGTAGAGGGGAAGCAGTGTTCTGGAGTCTTTGGTGCTGCTAGTATTAGCAGCAAACCCTATTTTTAGTTTGCACTGAGCTGGGGTTCAGGCTAAAGCTTTCAGTTTCAGGAGAGTGACAAGGACAGGAAATTATAGCATGGTGGATCAAAGCTAGGGCTCTTGAGTGAGCCACATCTGGGCTACAGATCTGTGCCCTTGTGCAAGGTACCTGACTTCTTTGAATGACAACATTCTCATCTGTCAAATGGGAATAATAGTGAAAGGTCAAATGACCCAAAGGACAGATGTCACACACAGGCTATGTGGGAGAAACAAGGCTGATTTATTCACTTGGGTGTGAGTGGACTGAGTCGGAAGAGAGAGTCAGCACAGAAGGGGGTTTTGTGAGGATTTTTATAAGCAGGGGAGAGCCGACCCCCTCCCACCTGCCCTGTTCAGTTCTTTGTTGTTCTTGGGTAGAATGCCAAACTCTTGATCCGTATGGTTGTTGTGGTCAGGCTAGGTGGTCGTTGATATAAAGTCATCCCTAATGGCAGGTGATTGTTGATGTTAAGTCCCTGATCCATATCTCCGCTGTGGTTTAGCCGGATATGTTCAGGCGCGTCCGGGTTGGGCAGGTGACTAGCTACGTGCAGTTAATGTAGGGCAATCATGGCAGGAGTGACCGGGCTCAATCTAGAATGGAGTAACTACTGCTCTGCCTATCAAATAGTTACATCTTTTTCACAGGATTTTATAAAAATTCTATGAGGTAATATACATAAAAATATCAGAAAGTGCCATAGTAATGCAAATCTCAGATATAACGCAATTGACAATTTCCTCCCAGCTGCCTGGCTACAATGTGGCTGGCTCAGGTCATTTCATTTATTCAACCTGGCCATAAAGAAACTCAAATTCTACACGGTTGAATTTTTGGGTGGAGATTTACTCAACAATGCTTGAAACATGGCAAATCTTTATTAAATGTACAATAGTAATAATAAAAATAAAAGGAAAAAGGTGGTGAAAAAAGCAAATTAATCAGAAGTCCAGACCTGAGTCCCTAAATATGGACTCAAATTTAGGGAGAAGCCCTCACCTATTTCCCCAACGCCAGGAGGATTTTAATTCAGGAGAGCCACGGAGACCCAGCAATCGGTACCGGGAGGCAGAGGCTGTTTAAATCCTCTTTGCCTGATGTGGAGAATAACACAGGAAATACCGTCTGACCCTTCAGGAAGGGAAGTCAGCACAGCTGGAGGAAGTTAAAAAATAGATCTAAGAGAAATGAGATGAAGACAGATAAGTCTATCAGCGTCAAAGACATTTTTCAGCAGGAAGATGTTAACAAGATTAAAACTACTCCATATTTCACACACAGTACAACACTCTCCTGACAATATTTTTGAGGCTCCTTGACAACTGCCCAAATAGAATTGATACTTGATTGTACATAATCTGCCTAATAAAATCTATCTACATTGTGACATTTTAAAAGTTATTTCTAGTACCTCAAACAGCTTAAAAGGAGAGTATTCTTTTGTACAGCTAAATCACAATAATTGGTTTTCAACTGAATGGCAACACACTGGTTATCAATTAAGCAATGGGAGTGATAAAAATGAGGCACTTAGTTATTTGTTTTCAAGCTTTTTCTTTCTTCCTGATACTCCATATTTACTTCTATCAATCTAGTGATTAGAAAAACAAAGTTCTGGTAAATGATGAAAATTTTATACAAATAAGAGCTAGGGAGTAAAGGCTGTATTGTGCCAAGTAATGATGCTCTGTTCATTTCAATGTGTTTGTCAGCAAGTGCACATAGCAATTTTCATTATGAGCTTTTACTAGAAATAAATATGGACCCAAATTTAGGGAAAAGCCATCGCTTATTCCCTCTTCCCAGGAACCCCATTTGGCTGCATCTTCAATCTATGACTTCCACATTCTGTTGATACTGTTAGAGCCAGAAGCCTACAGAGTAATTAGTTTAGGTTTTGTCTACACAGCACCAACATAAGCAATTGGAAACTGAAAAATTCAGCCAAATAATTGGGCTTTGTGTGTGGAGGTTCCTACATGACTTTAAATAGCCAGTTAGCTCTTTTTTGTACCGTAAAAGGGAAAATGCATTTGGACTAATTGGTTCTTTCATCACCATGTGGACCACATTATCAGTAATTGGCCTAGGAGAGTTAAGTATGTTGGAGTGTTTCTTTGTGATGGAATGGGGAAGAAAGGAGGGAGAGAATTGCTAAGAAACAAGAGAAAGGATTAGCAGAAGGTTAGCTGAGGAAGACCAGAGTGAGGGTAGAAATGAACGCATAGAGGTGACAGACAGAGTCTATTTAAGATCTACCATGTGTTAACAGGACTATCCTTGGTTCTGTACATTTTTATCTCTTCTCCACGTTGCACCAATTCTGTAGTGCAGTGGGTTTCAGACTTCAGCGTGTATCCCAGCCCCCTGGGAGGCTTGGGAAAACACAGTCCTCTGATCCACCCCCAGAGTTTCTGGTTCTGTAGAGCCAGGGTAGGGCTCAAGAATTTGCATTTCTAGTGGGTTTCCAGGTGCTGCTGGGGCTGCTGTTCTGGGACCGCACTTTGAGAACCAGTGAGTACAGAAAGCATTTTAAACAGGAGGAGCTAACTGGTGATGAGAGGCCGTCTCCAAGGCCATGCTGATTCGGGAGGGGGGCTAAGATTGAAACTTACATCTCTCTGATTCCATATTCCGTGCTTCTTCCCCAGAGACAAAGGTTAGTAGGGCCCTGACAACCAAGGCCAATGCGCATTTTTTAATCTTTGTCTTACTTTATTGCTTTACGGCACAGACACTGCTCACCCTGTTCCTGAAAATATTACCTCTCTGGTGTTCTGTGAGTCCGTTTTCCTCATTTGCTACTCATTCTCCACCAGACCTTCAAAGGTTGATGGTGCCCAGGGATCCATCGTTGGCCATGTTCTCTTATATTGGTAGGATGCTCTTTTAATATATGAACAGGTGTGGTTCTTCTGGTATTTGGTAAGTGACCGTCCCTGTTGGGAGCTATACTTGAGGTACCTAGTGCTTCATGTGTGCTGGCACAGAGGAATCAGAGAAAAAATAATCAGATTCTTGGCTTTGAATTTCAAAACACAAAGTTCAAGTGTGAAATAATGATTTAAAAATTGGTTTGAAAGTTTACATGACAGGCAGAGTGCTTATTTCCCGGTTGTTGCTACGTGAGGACGATGTAAGTTTGTTGATGGTAGAGTAGGAAGGACAGAGCAGTGGGAGAGTGAACACACCTTGGGGAGCAGCTGGGATTGGATAGGATCGCCTTGACTGGGTGGAGAACCTCCTTCTCCCTTTGCTGCTGTTGCCTCAGGTTAGAATTTCACCAGTTCGCATTTAGACCAAAACATTCACAGCCAAATTGAGCAATGTGTCTTCTAACTACCCTCCCACTATAAACTGAGGGGTCTTTCTAAAACATGAAGTCACTCTCTTGGTCAAACCACAGAAACCTGCCAACTAAAGCATGAAGTCCAAACCTCACAAACCTGACCAGCCCCACTTCTATATGCTCAGTGCTCTAGCAATACTACAAAAAAAATCAGAATCCCTGGATGGCTGTGTGGGAAACCTCCAAGCCTGCATATTGTCTTTGGGAATGGAGGTTCCTTTCCTCTCCTTTAGTGCCAACTTCTTTGCCCTTTTTGACATACCCTGGAAGAGTCAGTTGCTCTCTCCTCTGTATTCACATAGTACTCGAGGAACTTTTTGACTATAGGCTTTGCACATTACATGGTAATCATTTGTTTATATAATTGCTTTCCTCCTTGGATTCTGAGGTCCTTGAGTTAGAGGCCAAATTTTATGCATCTTTGTATATAACCAGTGTTCAGGTTCAAATTCTGGTTGAATGGAAAAAACAAAACCCCAAATCCCTAGTATTGAATAGTTAGGAAACATATTAGTCTTTTTGATCTAAGCACATCAGTTCAGATCTCCCTCAGATCTCTGACTGCAGGGAGGAAAACTGACTGAGAGCTTCAGCTCTGAGCTTTGAAATCCATTATCTCATTTGCATTAAGGCCACACTTTCCATTGGTTTCTCCCAACCAAAGACTGAGCACAGCAGGAATACTGAGGTAGTCCCATTCCTGGGGCAAAACTCCTCTGCTGGTGACTTTGGTCTCAGGACTCTCCATTGGCTTACCCAAACTATCTTGGAACTGCTCTACAGACTTTTTTCCCTCCCCACAAAAATCTTACTTCCTGTCCTCCAAGGGAGCACTGTGGTCTGATGGCTGTTCCAGAATCCTCTGGCTCTTACCCCATTTTTCCTCTGCTATGGTCTGAATGTTTGTATCCTTCCCAAATTCTTATGTTGAAATCCTAACCCTCAAGGTGATGATATTAAAATGTGGGACATTTTGGGAGGTGATTATGTCATTGAGGTCTGAGCCCTCATAAATGAGATTAATGCCCTTATAAAAGAGGCCCAAGGGAGCTCGTTTGCTCCTTTCACCATGTAAGGACATAGGTAGAAGGTACTGTCTATGGGGAATGGGTCCTCACTAGACAACAAATCTTCAGGTGCTTCCATCTTGGACTTCCCAGATTCCTTAACTGTGAGAAATAAATATTTGCTGTTTATGTGCTACCCAGCTCATGGCATTTTGTTATAGCAGCCTAAATGGACTAAGACAACCTCATAGGCATTTTCCCAAATACAGTCTTTGCATATTTAATTTTGTCTTGGCATTTGTTTCTTTAAGGACCCAGACTAACAGACACCAAAATAAAGGATAACATACTTACTATGGTTTGAATGTGTATCCCCTCCAAAATTCCTATTGAAACTTAATCTCAATTGTGGTGGTATTAAAAGGTAGAGCCTTTTGGGAAGTGATTACATCATGAGAGCTCCAACCTCATGAGTGGATTAGTGCCTTATAAAATGACTGGAGCAAACTAGCTTAGGTCCTTTTGCTCCTCCTCTCTTCTGCCATGTGAGAACACAGTGTTCATGGAGCTATCTTGGAAGCAGAGACCAGGGTCCTCACCAGACAGCAAACCCACTGGTGCCTTGATCTTGGACTTCCTAGCCTCTAAAACTGTGAGAAATAAATTTCTGTTTTTTATAAATTACCTAGTCTGTGGTATTTTGTCATAGCAGCACAAGTGAACTAAGACAATATCTATTAAACCCACAATCAAATTGTAACCTTTTTTTAAGTGAAAAAGAGGAAGAAAAATGTAGAGACTAAGGTTTGATCCATATTTGAATGCCAACCATACCATCAATAGCTCTGTGACCTTTGGCAAATTGCTTAACTTCTCTAAGTCTCAGTTTAATCATCTGACAAATGGAGATATTAATGTACATATTAAAAGTACATGTGAGAATTTAAATGAGATAATGTATGTAAAACGCTTAGCTATGTTTCAGGAACATAGAAGGTGATCAATAAATATTAGCTATCATCATCATCATCACCACAAAGTCACAAAAATCTTTGTTATCAAGTCTATAAAATGAGGCCTTTATACAATAGAAGAAGCTCTATAAATCTGGCTTTTCTTTCTTTGATCTATCATTGGTTCTCCTGTAATTAACCCTAGGATTTTAAGTATATTAAAATGTTAAAGATCCTCAATTTTCTACTTTTCTAGTTTATATATTAGCTTATGTATGATATATAAAGGCTGAAATTCAATGCACCAAGTACCCATCTCAGAAGTCAGAAAAAGAACAGAAAATTAAACTCTGAGATGCAGAAGCAATAATAAAGAGCAGAAATTAATGAAGTAAACAAACATATTTTAGCCATTCCAATGTGTGTAGAGTTATTTCACTGTGGTTTTAATTTGTAATTCCCTAACAACTAATGATGTTTACCATCTTTTCTGTGTTTATTTCCCATCTATATATGTTCTTTGGTGAAGTGTCTGTTTAATCTTTTGCCTATTTTGTCTTCTCTTTCATTCTTGATATTGAAAACTTGTGTCCTTTTTCTTGACCATTGGAACTAGAGATTTATCAGTGTTATTGATCTTTTCAAAGAACCAGCTTTTGATTATACTTTTCCCTATTGTTCATCTTTTTTTATTTTATTGATTTCTTCCCTTATCTTATTCTTTCCTTCCTTCTACTTACTTTGGGTTTAATTTGCTTACCCCCTTCTTTTTTTCTAATTTCCTGAGGTCGGAGCTTAGATCATTGATTTTAGACCTTTCCCCTTTTCTAATATAAGCATTTAGTGCTATAAAATTTCCTCTAAGCTTTGGTGTAGCAGCATCTCACAAATGTTGAAATGTTGTGTTTTCAATATCATTCAGCTGAAAAATATTTTCTAATTTTTATTGTAATTTCTCCTTTGACCTGTGAGGTTTTAAAATTTTCCAGATATTTGAGGTTTGTTAATGTTTTATTATTCTTGATTTCTAGTTTACATTATGATCAGGGAACACACTATAAAATTTCAATATTTTCAAATAAACTGGGACTTGTCTATTAGCTTTGCATGTGGTCTATCTTGGTGAACAATTCATGTGCACTTGAAAAGAAGAGATTTTCTGCAGTTGTTAAATATAATGTTTTATAAATGTCAATTAGGTTAAGGTAGTTGATAATGTCATTCAAATCTTCTACATTTTTCTTGATTTTTTTTTGTCTAGTTCTATCAGTTACTGGGAGTTGTATGTTAAAGTCAACTATGATTGTGGATTTGTTTATTTCTACCTTTTGGTTTGAAAGTTTTGCTTTTATTTTTGAAGCTCTGTTAAAATACACATTTTTTATTGATATATCTTCCTGATATATGTGTGTATAAATATGTAATATTTATATTTATATAAATTATGCTATTATAAAGTATACTTCCTTACCTCTAGTAAGACTCCTTGTTACTGAAGTCCTTTTGGTCTGGTAATAATAGGGATATTTTACTTTTCTTATGCTTATTCTTTACATGGTATATCTTTTCCAATCCTTTTACTTTTAACATATTTGTTTCTTAGAGTTTAGGGTGCATCTCTTTTTTGTGGTTTTTTAAATTGATATATCATATTTGTACATATTTTTGGGGTACATGTAATATTTTGATACATGTATACAATGTATAATGATCAAACCAGGATAATTGGGATATTCATCACCTCAAACATTTATGTGTGTGTGTGTGTGTGTGTGTGTGTGTGTTGGGAACATTACAATTCTTCTCCTCTAGCTATTTTGAAATATAAAATAAATTATTGTTAACTATAATTTCCCTACTAGGGTGTATCTCTTATAGACAGTATATAGTTGGTTTTTCTTTTTTAATCCAGCCTACTAATCTCTACTTTTTGATGAGAGTATTTAGCTCACTCATGGTTGTATTTAGGATCATTAATCTATCATTATTTTCCTAATGGGATGGGTTATTTTACTTTGCTTTCAAGATTTTCTCTTTATTCTTGGTTTTCAGCGGTTTGGCTATGATGATTTTAGAGGGGTTTTGTGTTTATTCTGCTTTGGCTTTGTTGGGCTTCTTTGACCTATTAGTATTTTCTATTAAATTATTTCTTCAAATATTTTCTTTCTCCTCTCTCTGCGGGATTTCATTTCCTCCTATTTTGCATCATTTGCTATTGTCACATAGGTCTTAACGTTCTATTCATTTTATTCTTCAATCTCTTTACTCTGTCTTCTTCAAACTAGGTAATTTCTATTAGCTTCAATTACATGCATTCTTCTTTCATTTTTAATTTCCCATTGAGCCCATCTCATAAAATTTTTTCTTTTGTTATAATTTTCAACTCTAGAATTTCAGTTTTGCCTATGGAGATTCCTATTTGTTTATTCATTGGTATCATATTTTCTTTAATTCCTTGAATATAGGTGTATAGCTTAGAAGTCCTTAACTGCTAAATTCAACATCCAGGCCCATTTGAAGGCACTTTTCATTGATTTTTTTTTTTTAATTATAGGTCTCATGTTGCTGTTTGTGTGGTTGAAAACTGGACATTGCAGATGATGAAATGTAGTAGCTCTTAATTCTTTTGTGTTCTTCTGAAAATTGTTGATTTTTTGTTCTAGTAAGCAGTTAACTTACCTGGACACAGACTGTAAACTTTATCTTCCACATGGATATAGCAAGTGATATCTGTACCCTATTCTTTTGATTTCCCATCACTGCTTTTTTTCGGCGTGGCTTCTTATGAGTCTCCCTGATGTCTGCATAATTTGGTAGTTAGCCAAGGATTGGGCAGAGATGGGCTCCCTTTTGCTTTGGTTTTCTTGATTTTAGGAGAGGAATTTCATTCTCTTCTGCTAGTCTTATGTTTTTTCCTCTGACACTTCAAGTCTGTAGGCTATATTTCAAATATTTAAGACCTAAGTTTTCTGTTGAATGAGCTATGCTCTCAGTTAAAGACAAAACAAAAACAAATAGCAAACTCACAGATCAAGCCCTGTGTGGATCTATTTTGCAAGAGCTAATTTCTTTTTGGTCTTTGCTTTTTTTCCCCCTCTCTGAGCCACCTGGGGGGCACACTAATACATGCACAAGTAAACTGTCAGCCAGGGATTTTGTCAGAGTTTATACAGTTGTCTAGTCCCTCAGTATGTGTGGGAGATTAGTTCCAGAACCTCCCTTGGACCAAAATCTGTGGATGCTGAAGTCCCTGATATAAAATGCGTATAACCTATGAAAATCCTTTCATATACTTTAAAGCCTTTCTAGATTACTTATAATACCAAATACAATGTAAATACTATGTAAATAGCTGTTACACTGTTTTTGAAATAAGGACAATAAAAAGCCTGTACATGTTCAGTACAGATGCAGTTTTGGGAGGGAATGTTTTAGCTTGCTGTTGGTTCCATGGATGTACAATCCACAGATACAGAGGGCTGACTGTACTCAGAATTTGGGTCTTCACCTTTTTGTAGCTGTCTTGCTGCTTTTCCAGCTCTGAACTTTGATCTCTAACACCTTGAGCTTGTAAGACTATAATTTCCATGACAACTGTTTTCAACAACCATGGCTTTGGGGGCTGGCGGGTGCCCATAGGCCAGAAAGCCACAAACTGAGAATTGTTATAATTTTCAATTGCAGATTTTCAAGAATAAACTATCCAATTGTTTCTATCTGCTTTTGGATGGTTTCCAGCATCTTAGGATTTTTTAAAAATACAGTTTAAAAAAATTTTAATGGTGGGATGGTTTCCACAATCATCGTTATTGGAAATCTAGCAAGTAGTTAATTTTTAAAAATATTGTCTACCAAAGTGCTCTAAATTCATTCTGTGATAGAAAAACAGGTTATCTTTTGCTTTTTATTAACAAGCAAACCAAATTCTGGCATTGTATAAGAGAATTCACAGGATGAAGCATTTCTTAAGTTATTTAGAGATATCTCAGAATTAACACTGACCTTCATATGTACATTGGAATCTGACATTATAGATCGATCATATAAGAGTGCTGATTTTAATATAATAATTTCAATGTAGAATTTATCAGGAAAATTTACTATTTTCTATGGTCTGCACTATTCCCATTAAAGATTATTAGTTTTTAGATCATTAGATTTTAGAATATAAAAAGATGTGTTCCTTCATAGGGAGTACATGTCCCTTTTAAGAGTTGGATTCTTTTTGACTATCACAAGAGTATAAGATATACTATTTCTTTTTTAAATCTCTTGGTTTCTTGAGATTGTATTTTCTATTTGTATAGAAATTGAGCCTTAGCAAACAGCCTTGAATGGACAGATATGAGTAGTCATTTATGGCTGAATGCTCTGGCCAGGAAGGCATGTTGTAACAATTGAGAGTAAGTACTTCTATAACAGGAAAATTCTTCTGCATCATTCAAGTATTATTTCCCAACATGCCAATCTACAACCACGTTAAACCACAAAATTCCAGCATTGATATTGCTGTAGAGTTTTTAATTTGCAGACTGTAAAGCAAGCATTGTACAGAACTATTTCATTTTCAACTTACTGCTCTAAACATCTGGGTATCATCTATTTGAAGTAGCTTTGAAACTACTGGAAAAATACTAACTCTATGCTCCATTCCATGCTGAGATAATGAAGTCACTTTTGGAAGTTACTATTACTGAATGTATCACAAGACATAACTAATGCCAGGTTAGTCAGATGGGTGTTCATAATGACCAAACAATTGTTGTTAATCGTAGTGTATAGCTCCTGAATTGTTTTAAAAATTGAAACCCCAAGTGTCCTCAAGTTCTCCAGACTTCAGAGTCACCCCTTCCCTTTAAGGCTTAAATAACAATAATTAGAGCTCCTATTTTGTAGGCTATCAAGAAGTATAGATGTCTTCCCAAATGTTTATGAGAATTCCTGGGAGCGGCACAGAGACATAACTCATTGTACTAGTCTTGGAATATGGCTGCACCAGAGATGCTTTAAAAATGATTCACACAACCATAGGATAGTCTGCACAAAGTTGTGACCATCTTCGGGAGAAAACCAACACTGTAGTTTAGGTCCTATGCTATGTCAACTGAGATACTTATGTTCTTTTCTCATTTACAAAAATATAGAGAAATGGTAGTAAATAAAAGACACCTACTTAATGATAAGATTGCCAAGAAAAACACACTATGATGACAGGCAGAGAAATAACTCTTAGTTGAGATACAACCTCTGTCTTAATGAACACTCAAGGAGCCCACGGGACTCTGCTTCACACCTCTGGGGAGAAAAGAGACTTAAAAACTGTAAGATAAATTTGAAGTCATGATATTCCATACCAAAGAGTATGTTTCCATCCCTTACTCCTAATTTAAGTGAGTGTTTCTATGAAGAAATGAAATACTGCCACAACAGCCTTGTGATTTAGCCTCTCATGTCCTTATACGACACTTTGATTCAGAACTGAGCTGTGTGGGGAAAAGCAGCACAGGGCCAAACGCTCATTTTGCTGGCACAGACTGTGGCAGAGGCAACAGGACTTGGGAGCTGGTGTCTGCGGTGGCTCATAATTCTGATTCAGCAATTTCCTGAGTGAGGCAGGCGCAGCAGTGCCCTAGGTGGCTTGTTGTGGGACGTGGCCCTGTGTATCATTCCTGGCATGCGGGGCTGCAGTCTTTTTCTAGAGCTCTTCCAGTGATTTTACAGGCCACCTATATTCCATAATAAATCCCTTTATTTAAACCAAAAGGGAAAGGATTCTGTTGTTTACAACCGAGAACCCAGATCTTTACACTTGTCATTTTTAGTATGTCAGCTGGATCTAATCTGTTATTCGTTTATAACCTTGACAAATATTATTGGAAATCATATGACCAAGCTTGTCAAGGCAATAAGCTTAACACACATCTCAGTTTAGTGAAGTTTAGTGAAGTGGCGGTATTTCTCTATTTCAGAGTAAAGTGCACAGCTTTTGAGAGTATTTTTGCACTTTACTCTGAAATAGATTATTAGGGGTGTGGTTCAGAGAACAGATGGTTAAAGATGTCTAGAATAACAGAAATTACTATATACAAATTGGATATAGAATAATAAAATACATACATTAAAACCCTCCAACTCTGAAAGGTGAGGAAGTACTTAGATGAGAAGAAAAATCCAAAACATGCAAACATATTTTCCAGGTCCCCAAATTTTCTACATGATTAAAAAAATTTTCTTATAAAATACATTCTCTTTTAATAGTGCTATTTTTATTGTTTGTCACAAACTTCATACCATCACAGTACCCACAAGGGAAGTTACATATAAGTTGAGATGTACACTATGGTGTTGATATTGAGACAATAGTCTGAAGATATTAAATCCAAAATATACTAAGCTGTCTAGATTTCTAATTTCTGAATGAATTTGAAAAGCAAAGTACCCATGGAAAAACAGGATATGGGGTCAACATATTTGTCTGTCTTTATAAATTGGTTATTTATAAAGTTGATAAAGATTGAATGTAAATATTAGTATTAAAACAAAAAGGAGCAGATAAATTTTTAAAGTTTGCTATATAGGATAAATCAAAGCATGGATGATTTTATTTTATTTTTTTAAAAAGCAATACATGATTAATAACGATACTGTGAAAAGTACAGGGATAGCTATTAACACAATTAACTCGGTGATGTTTAATTCCAGTATTCTATAGGTAGTTTTTATTGTTCATTTGTATATTTATTTTTACATAGATATAAGTATCTGGGAATTCTATGAGCTCTATCAGTTATTTTATAAGCATATTGTTTTTTATTTTTACACAATTCATATAATTGAATGAGTGTATAATATTTCCAGTTAACATCCAATAGTTTAAGTTATTTTCCTATTTACTATTACCAAAACTTTGCATTGTATTCAGTTTGATGATAATATAAATAATTGCATGACAAACATCTTTGTGCATGCAGTTATTTTTCATATTTAGTATTCTTTTCTTAGGAGAGATTCCTGGAATAGTAAATAGTGGAATCTCTTGACGAAACTTAGCTAAAAGCTTCCTAAAACTAATATTCCAAATTACACTGCACTTGAGGTGAATAAACAAAGCTACTGGGGGTGAAAAATGGTGGTGGATGGGCAATGGTATCTCACTGATTTAATTTGAATTTTGTAATTATTAGTGAAATTGAACATTTTCGCATATATTTGTTAAGTAGTTGAAGCTTCTCTTTCACAAATTCTGATGTTTGTATGTTTATCCCTTGGGGTCTTGGTGGTCTTTTACTTTTTTTGGTAAACAATTTTCATGGAGATGAAATTTCAATATGTGGCCTTAGACAAGATCATAGGTAGATAGGGGAGAGGCAGGTCCTGGAGTCCATGTAACAGCCAGAGACATATGTACTGATTAAAACAGAAGTCAGAGCAGCAGCAGAGACCAGAGAAATGAAGATGTGAGGAATAAAAGCTTATGTCAAAAGCCAGCTTGCTGGTATTCTTGTGGCCTCAGAAAAGAGTTAGTTGAACTAATTCATATTTTTGAAGTGGTAATGCAGTGTAGTAGAAAGAGTGTGAAACCCAAAGCTAACTATATCTTTTAGTCAAGTGTCTATATGCGGTAGATAGCACAAAAGGCCACAAATTCTTTTTGTCTCTGTATACACACCCTTCACCATGTGCTTTGGCAGCTCCCTCCATTAGAGGTGGAGCCTAATTTTTTTGTCTTTTTTTAAATTTCAAAATATTATGGGGATACAAATGTTTTTGGTTACATGTATCAATTTTGTTACAGTTGAGTCAAGGTTATAAGTGTGCCCATCACCGAGATAGTGTTCATTGTACCTGTTAGGTAGGTTTTCACCCCTCCTCCCCACTTCCCCTGCATGATTTCCACTGAGTTTTACATTCCTCTGTGCACATGTGTGCTCATTGGTTAGTTCCAATTTAATAGTGAGTCCATGTGGTGTTTGTTTTTCCATTCTTTAGATACTTCACTTAAGATAATGGTCTCCGGTTCCACCTAAATTGTTGCAAAAGGACTTAATTCATCCTTTGTGGCTGAGTAGTAGTCCACAGTATACATATAGCACATTTTGTTAATCCACTCATAAATGGATGGGCACTTGGGTTGATTCCACATCTTTGCAATTGTGAATTGTGCTGCAATAAACATTCAAGTGCAGGTGTCTTTTTGATAAAATTACTTCTTTTCCTTTGGGTAAATACCCAGTAGTGGGATTGCTGTGTCAAATGATAGGTCTAGTTTTAGTTCTATGAGGAATCTCCATACTGTTTTCCATAGAGGTTGTACTAATATGCAGTCCCACCAATAGTGTATAAGTATTCCTTTCTCTCTGCATCCACACCAGCATGTATTGTTTTTGGACTTTTTAATAAAAGCAATTCTAACAGGAGTAAGGTGACAGATATCTCATTGTGGTTTTAATTTGCATTTCCCTGATAATTAGTGACATTGAGCATTTTTTCATATGTTTATTGGCCATTTATCTGTCTTCTTTTGAAAAGCTTCTGTTCATGTCTTTTGCATACTTTTTAATGGGGTTGTTTGTTTTTTCCTTGCTGATTTGCTTGAGTTCTTTGTAGATTCTGGTTATTAGCCCTTTATTGGATGTATAGTTTACAAATATTTTCTCCCATTCTATAGGTTGTCTATTTGCTCTGTTGATTATTTCCTTGGCTGTGCAGAAGCTTTTTAATTTAATCAAGTCCCATTTATTTATTTTTGTTGTTGCTGTGATGGCCCTTGGGGTCTTCTTCATAAATTCTTTGCCTAGGCCAATATCTAGAAGAGTTTTTCCAACACTTTCTTCTGGAATTCTTATGGTTTCATGCCTTACATTTAAGTATTTTATCCATCTTGAATTAATAAGTGGTGAGAGATAAGGATCCTGTTTGATTCTTCTGCATGTGGCTATCCAATTTTCCCAGCACCATTTATTTAATAGGGCTTCTTTTCCCCAGTTTATATTATTGTCTGCTTTGTCAAAGATCAGTTGACTGTATGTGGATGGTTTTATATCTGCATTCTCTGTTCTGTTCGATTGGTCTATCTGTCTATTTTTGTGCCAGTACCATAATGTTTTGGTTACTATAGCCTTGTAGTATAGTTTGAAGTCTGGTAATGTGAGGCTTCTGGATTTGTTCTTTTTGCTTAAGACTGCTTTGGCCATTTGGGTGGAGCCTATTTTTCTAACACTTGAATTTGTGTTAAAAGATTTGTGTTCACACTTGGTCATGTGACTTGCTTTGTCCAATAGATCATTACCAAACATGATGCAAAATAGAGGTTTGAAAAACAATCATGCTTTGGGGTTTGTTCTCTTGCTGCATTTGAAACACTAAGACCACCACAGTAATGACCCTGAGCTGTTCTGCTGCAGGGTCAAAGACACGGAGGAGAACCAAGATACCCAACCAAGGGTCAGCCAACTCCCAGCCAACAGCCTGCTAACTGCTAGTCACATGAGGCTGTCCCATATAAGTTAGGTACCAGCTGACCATCTAGCTGCCCACAAATGATTGTTGGATCTCAGTAGATATCAGATGAACTGAACTAGATGAAGAACTACCCTACTAGAATGAGTACCTCGTCTGGGCTTGCCTGGGACTTTCAGGGTTTTAGCACTACAAGTTCTCCATCTTAGGCCAAGAATCCCTCAGTCCTGGGAAGACTAGGATAGTTAGTCACCCTAAACCCAGATAATCCACAGAATGTTAAGTTAATCTAATGGTTGTTCTTTTAAACCACTAAATTTTGGAGTGTTTTATTATGCAGAAAAACTGACTCACAATACCCCTCTTAGTCTACTCTTCTGCCATCTGAAAATGGAGAGGATAAAAATTCAGAATTGTCAGCAGAGGTGATTCAGATAATTCCTCCAAAAATCCTTTTACCTTGTGAAATGCTGTCCGTGTTTGATAATTTGTATTATCAAAGCTAAAATGTTTCTTTCTTAAGTGTGTTTAGCCTCCTAATATTTTCAAAGGTTCTTGATAGTTCTTTGAGAATTTTAGATGGTGGAGTAAAAATTTTCAAGTAATACTTTTTTGATACCTTTCCCCCTTTTCCCATCCTTTTCTCCTCATCCTGCCCCTCACCCCTCTTTGGAAGTCATTCTGATGTAAGATTTTTCTCCACCACCATCTAATATTATTTCCTATTTTGGTCTCATGCCTTTCTCCTATTAGCCTATTTCCCCCCCTTATATCACAAGTCCACTCCTGGTGCTCTTTCAGTCTTTTCTGGATGCTGGTCATTTGTGAAGAGGTAGATACCAAGTTTAGAGGGTACTCAAATAACTTATTTTTCTCCAGACCACTACTAGAATAGAGATTTGAAAATTTTAAACACAGAGTGGTAAATCACAGCTGTATTAAATTTATTTCAGTTTTTGCATCTCACTTTCTGTGTAAGTCCAGATAGTTATGTGTATTATTTATTTCAACACATCAATATTTGCCGAGTGTGCACTACGTGCCAGGCAGAATGAAAGGCACTGAAAATGCGATGAGAGGTATCTCAGAAAGAGTCCCATCCTCAGGGAGCTTCAACGATGGTCAAGTCAAAGCACCATGAAGAGGAGGAAATTCGTGCAACAAGTGCATAAAGCAGGGAGAACTTACAGGTGGTCACGGAAGTCTTCCCTGAGGAAGTGACGCTTAAAATGTTATTTGAAAAATGAATATTAGTTAACTAAAGGGAGGGTCAATGAAATGGAATATGTGGCATATTTTCCAAAAATGCCGGCAACAAAATTCCTAGTCTTCGTGCTCTTCCAGAACTTTGCCGTTCCTGCCACTCCCTTCCCTCGAACCTGAGTTGGTCTTTGTGACTGCCTCAGCTAGCAGAGTTTTTGAGGCTGGTTTATAAATGGTGATGTGGATTTGCTTGGCTTCCTCTCTCAGGATATGTGACTTTGAAGCCATAAAGTGTAATATAAAAATTTTCATATCCTGAAGCTGCCATACTGGAGAGACCATATGGGGATACCACATAGAGATAAAGATGCCCAAGGAACAGTGGCTTTAGCCCCCAGACTTTTCATTCTTTCTAGATCACATGCCAAACACATGAGTGAGCAACTTTCTAGAGATATAATAACACCAATTAACTTTTAGATATATAGCAGAGGTACCACAAAGATTTGAGTTAATTAACTCAGTTTCCATGTTCATAAGTTATGGTAATTGTTTCATACCATTAACACAGCTGTGAAAATGTTACTGGTTCAAGTACTCATCGTCTAAAATAAATCAGGGTGGAACTTAGTTAATTAGTAGATCTAAAAAAAAAAACCATTGTAATTTTTTTTTTACCTCTTTTGAAAAGTATGTTTTCTGGAAGGTATGATACTGTGTGAAACATTTGCTGTCCATGGTATCACAACAAATGGGCCAAGGTTGCATAGGAGGAAGTATATTAATAATCTACATGGAGGCTTTGAAGTTTTATGTCTAAATAGATTTACAAACCAAATTATTTTTAAGATAAATTATTTGGTTAATATTCTAACTCTCAGTCTGAAACAGAAATGTTTTCTGTCTTTTATCTCTGAAGATAAACCATTGCCCCTTGTTGGCTATAGAATCCATGATCTCAGTTGCTTTGCTGTTAATGGTTATGGGTCATCATGAGCCTTCGCGCTCTTTGGAGCAGCACACACTATGGTTGAGGTTGACAGCTGACTGGTTGAAGGCACATGTTTATTGCCAGAATACAGAGACAGCTATCTGTCCATGGCTACATCGGTGGCTTCCTTATTTACTAAAACAAACACACTTTGAAAGTGGTGCTTCCCTAGCTGACACAGGGCAGCATCTGAGTATCTTACCAGTTAGTATAAGGATGTCTGAGTCAGCATATTCAAGGAACAATGACCGAGTACCTATTACTTTCAAGGAGTATTGCTAAATAGTGGGAGGGGATTAAGTGGTGGGGGGATCTTAAATAGAAAGCGAAATAAGAAGTGATATTCGCCCTCAAGAAATTGCCAATCTAGAAGTAGTTAGTTGATAACCCCAGTGCATGGTGGAGTGACCAAAGCAGGTAGTCCCAAAATCCAGCCTCACCAGGCATACCAGATAGTGATGCTCCCCCGGGACCAATGCCCCCTCTTTGGGGCACTGGTGTGAGCCAATCTACTCACCTGGAGGGAACTACCAAACTCTTCCCAGCCTCAGGGACCATCCCTCTCTTCCCAGCAGTTGGCAACATCCCTTCTACCCTTCCAAATACTTTCTTCCATTCCCCAACTCTTCTGGAAAGGTCCTTTGCAATCTGTAGTTAACACATTTGGAATAAACACAATGTAGGCCACTCCTTACTGAGGTAGGGAAGGAAGAATTAACTTCTTATTAACTCACCTTGTTCCAGTACAAAGCAGCTATACAAGTGATGTTTTAAGAGAATGTAAAAATGTAAAAAAAAAAAGTGTTTTATTCTTACTGGGGTCACCTGTAAATAGGGTGAGTAAAGACCTCAAAATGGGAATTTTATGCTATATTAAACAGTAAGACACGTGACTGAAGCTGTAACTGCTCAGAGAGAGGAGTGGGAAGATGAGGCTAACATTTACTTTGTTTCTACATCTTGAAGACTTTGAATTTTATTCTAAGTTGATTGGGCTTTATTTTGTGAGAATGAAATTAAATTACAGTGAGCTCACTTTGGCAGTGAATGAACTAAAAGCAATGGGAATAATAACATCTATTCTATTTGATAGCCAGGGTAATGAACACTTTATATACCCCAAGTAATCAAATCCCTACCACTGCCATTTAAAGTGAATATTATTAGCCCCATTTTACAGATGGGGAATATAAGACTGAGGTTATAAAACATACACAAGGTTGCTCAATAAGTTCTCTGTCTTCAATGACTCTGCTTGCTCTCCTATGGTGCACTGGCTTTTCAGGAGGGCAGTGGGAATCATTGCAAGTTTTTGAGTGAAAGAAAGATGATTTATTTTATTTTATTTTATTCTTAGAGATGGGGGTCTAATTATGTTGCCCAGGCTGGATTCGAACTCCTGGGCTCAAGCAATCCTTCCACCTCAGCCTCCCGAGTAGCTGGACTGCAGGTGCACACCACTGTGCAGGGCTTGAACTGTGGTTTTTGAGGCAACCCTGGTAGTGGTTCTAAGGAGGGATTACTGGAGACTGGAGGCAAGGAGACCTGTCGGGATATATGGAAGGTGTAGGTAAAAGACAAGGAGTCTCTGCAAAAAGGCAGTGCAGATGGCATTACCACTGAAAGGAGAGAGAGAAGTTGCTGTGGAGGCAGAATTGATGAATACTTATAAAACGATTAGATATGTGGGGTGGGGAGAGAGCTGAGCCAAAGATGACAGCAGTTTCTAAATGATGGAACTGGGCGGGCAGCGCTGCAGGATGGAGGTGCTGTCAGGCCATTTGTGTGGAGATGATCAAGAGGCATTCAAACTGGTGCCATATTCTAGCTCCAAGTCACACAGTTTCCCACTTTTTGAGTTGGCTTGCTTGACTTTGCTATGTGCGTGCTTAATGAGTCTATTCCAGGACTCAAAATACTAAGCGGACATTTGTGGGAAAAGAAGCCATCATTATAACCCCAATTTACATTTTGTCATGTGTTGGAGTTGCATGCCTATGGCTCTCCCAGGCTGGAAGTGCTTGCTGGTAGCTTTACTGGTCTGGGGCCCTTGGGCAACCCTGCCCCCAAGCTCCACTAATCATTGCCCTAACGCAGGCTCTCTGTGGTGGCCCTGACCCTCTGGCAGTTCTCTGCCTGAACCCCAAGACTCTCTGAGGCATCCTTTGAATTAGAGGTGGAGGTAGCTCATGCACTCTGAACACCTGCAAAGTGACTGCCACATGAACACTGCCAAGGTTTACCGTCTGTGTCTTCAGAGTGGTGGCCCAAGCCATATTGGGGGCGACTGAGGCATGCTGTGCTGGAATGTGTGGATCAGAGACTTGAGGTGGCCCTGGTCACGGAGCCCCTAGGTCCCACAGAACCTTGGGTCCCTCCCTTGAAACTGTTCTGTCTTCAAGGCCCTGGCACTCTGGGCCTCTGATAGGTGTGGCAGACTTGAAGATCCCTGAAATGCCCATGGGGACTCTTCCGCTGTCTTGATGAATAGCATCTGACTTCCTTATATCCTTACTAATCTCCTTATCAAATGTTCACTTGGCCACATCCTTGGTATTCTCTCCCGAACATGCTTTTTTATTCTTTGCATAGCAGGGCTGAAAATATTCCAAATCTTTAAATTCTGCTTCCCTTTTGACTACAAATTTTATCTTTAATTCATTTCTCTCTCCTTGTATTTTACTATAAGCAGTCAAGAGAAGATGTACGGCACCCTGAACAGTATGCTTAGAGATTTCTTCTGCCAAATATCCTAATTCATTGCTCTTAGGTTCTGCCTTCCACAAAGCAGCAGGACGTGGACACAATTCAGCCAAGTTCTTTGCCACTTTATGACAAGAATGGCCTTTCCTCTAGTTTTCAATATCTTGTTCCTCATTTCCATCTAAGACCTCATCAGAATGGCCTTCAATGTTCATCTTTCTATCAGCATTCTGGGAATGATCACTTATGCAATCTCTAAGAAGAGTCAGGCTTTCCCTACAGCCCTCCTATTCTTCTGAGCCCTCACTAGAATAGTCCTTCATGGTCTGTCATCTACCCATGATTGAGTTCCAAAGTCATGTCCACACTCTCAGGTATTTGTTATAGCAATGCCCCACTTCTCAGTACCAATTTCTGTCTTAGTTTGTTTCCACTGCTATAAAAAATACTTTAAACTGGGTAATTTATAAATAATGGACATTTATTTCTCATAGTTCTGGAGGCTGGGAAGTCTAAGATCAAGGTACCAGTAAATCTGGTGTCCAGTGAAGGCTTGCTCTGCTTCATGGATGGTGCCTTCTTGCTGTATCCTCACATGGCAGAGGCCAAAAGGGATGAATGCTGTGTCCTTACATGGCAGGAGAGATGAAAGGGACAGAAAGGCAAAAAGGCATGAATAGCTAGTTCCTTCCGGCTTTTTAATAAGTCACTAATCTCATCCTAATAACCTCCTAAAGGCCCCACCTCTTAATACTATTCCATTGGAGATTACATTTCAACGTGAATTTTGGAGGGGACATGAACATTCAAACCACAGTAGTTAGCATGGCCATGTACAGTCATGCACGGGTATAATGCACATGAACTATGATGTCGGCATTTATGGTGCTTCCTGGAGTTGTGCAGTCATATGTGGTGGCCCTATTGATGCTAAAGTCATGATAAAAAGAGGAGAGAGACTAAATGAAGGATTAGCCTGCAGGAGGAATTTCTCAACAGGGGCTGGAGACACATTTGGCAGCACACCTGTCCTGGAGGTGCTCTGGCTGTGGGATTCTAATTCCCAGCCTGTGTGATTCACTACATTTTACCCATTCTGCAATGTCTGGTACTGTTGGGTGGTTGCTGATTGTGCTGTCTTGGGAGAGCTTGCATCTCACAGCAGTGACTGAAAGTTGCTCTCTGGTACAGATTTCACACAGTTCTGCCCCCGAACACACAGTGGACATCCCATGAGGACTGATAAGAACATAGAGGAAGCAGTCTGTCTGATCTCTGAAAGCCAATTTAGCTCATTTACTTGTTTCCATTAATTACTTAGTTTCAGCTGACTGCTTTTCATTGTCATATCAACCGTAGTTGTTTCTGTACAAAGTTCATAATAGAATTCTGAGGGATGTTCAAGTTGTCCTGCCCCAGCTTCCTGTTGCAGCCGAAAACCGAGGGGAAGCGAGAAGGGAAACAGGCGAAAGAGGGGAGACAGGGAGCCCGCTGGAGTGCCAGGGCCCTGTGCAGCCACCTTTCACTAATGTGTTCTTTGTAGAGATTCTTTAGCTCTAACATTGACAAATCAGTCGTTTGTTAATGGCTTTTGGGAAGTGGATCCAGAACCAAACAGAAATATTCATAAAGATCGTGGGGATTGGTGTTTTCTTTTGTTGAGAAGTCACAGAACCTTCACCCTGGTTTTGCTGAAGCTTGGATAAAGTCTAGGGGTCACCAGAGGAAGCTCCCTGGCCCTGAGATGGAGTGAGTTATAGGAGTTCCTATGTGTGCACATTCTTAACCTTTGATGTCATCATCCAACACAAAATCAGATAAGCGATGGGAAAACATTGCCTCCCAAATACATTTCTAAAGAGAAATGCGAGGCTTTCAGTCTTCTTTGGATTATTAACACTTGTAATTACTTATTTCTTCAAATTTCTCACGTGGTGACAGCCTTGCCTTCCCATCATTTAGTTTTGACTCTCAGGTTTTTTGAATCTCTGGGCTCCATTGTCTGTGAAATGGTTCCTAATGGTGATAGAGGAGCTTTCATCCTCTGAATGCTATTAGTGACCTAACAGAGAAGGGCGTGATTTAACTTGCCAGCTAAATGCATAACTGTAGCTGTGTAGAACAAATGAAGAGAGCATATGCTATGAGCTGGTATTCAAGCGACCTTTAACATTTTAGTGATATACGGCTGCTGTGAACATAACTGAACTATAACCAAGAGAAAAGAATTTATCTTCTCTCTTCAAAGTATCATACTCCTAAAGACATTATCTCACCCAATTTGTTAACAGTAAAAGCTCATAACAGTAAGAACTTGCAAAAGGATGACAGAATGAAAGAGTTTTAATGTATTTTGCCAAAGGGAAATTTACCATCTGCCTGTCTTCATGAATCACATATGCTGAGAATAATATTTTAGAAGATACTGACAACAAGACGCAGTAATTTGTAAATGAAAATTACTGATGCTGCCCTTCTTAAAGCAATCTGTGGAATAAATCAGTACAGCAAGCTATAGGATTACAAGTCAAAGACTTGAAATAGTAGAACAATAAACTATATTATTGGCTTTTTGTAATTGTAATAAAGATCCCAAATCTTTAAAATGTAATTACTTTGATTCAAACTTCACGGTTCCCATATGAACCCTCTCAATGTTCCCAAGAGACAGGTAGAATAGGAAAATACATTATTAAGCCAAGACTACAATAAAGTCTTATTTGCAAATGTTGTCAGACATGTAATTATAGATCATAGAAATATGTCATCGACTGGTCTGATTTCTCAGAAAGCATTCCCTACAGCACAAATCATGAAGTTGTCATCAACGGAAGACTTCAAATTTAAATGTGTACAGCTAATTAAAAAATCATGCTAAAGTAAAAAGGCATGATTTTAAAACTTGGAAGAAGCAAAACATAACTTAAAATTGTAGAAATTCAGTCTACAAATTCAGTCGGAATTTGGGAATAACCAAGAATTTTCTAGCAATGGTCTTATAATGTTCTTGCTTAATCCTATGCATATCATAAATTTAGAATGAAAACTATTCATAGTTGATGAAAATTAGGAAATAGATATTCTCTCAAAAATTGGTTTTGGAAAGGGTATTAAAGAAAACAGAAGAAAAGAAGGTTTGTTTAGAAGTGACAACTCTTCTATCATGAATCAGGTGATTTTAGCCTGATTGCATGTGGGTTGAGAAACCAAGTTAAGAAGATTTTCTATTCTCTCACTACATCCATGGTGGCGCTGATACTGTTACACTTTCTTGTTGGCTTTTAAAAGATCTTAAAGATAATTTTCTAATGATAGAGGTATTACATAAATGGCAAGTCTGTGGTCAGTAAGGAGAAGGAGGACCATGATAACCTCCATTTTGCAAAACAAGAGGTAAATATTTTTTTCTCTGAAAACTGAGTAAGAGGAAAGTTTTTACAAAGGAAAATATAAATTCTGGCAGTATTTATGCACATTTCTTTCATAATCTGTAAGGCTGAATTTTTAAAAAATAGCAGTATATTAGTTAGATATATTTATCTCTTGGATCTGACAAAGTCCTGCAGTTTCATAATTATCACTACAATATATGGTAGAATATATGGTATATATGTAATCATATACTGTATATAATATAATTATAGTTTCTATCTAAAGGTTGCCATTTGCATGAAAATTAAGTGGCATTTGGGGGGCTATTTTCTGTTTTCTTAGTCCCTTGAGGTATAATACCAAAAGTACATTTTCACTTACCTTCAATTTTTTTTTCACAATCTTTGATTTAAGGAGGAAACATATTTAATAACACCTGGATATAGACCCAAATCAGTATAAATTCCAATGTTAGAAATTCCAAAAGGTGTCAAAGTGTCTATGGAAGAGTTTTGGAAGCTTCCAGAAAAAACAAAATTTAGGGAAAGCATTGTTCACAGAGAAGAATACAACTTTCAAATTGTCTGAGTGGATAATTTTTTAAAAATTGTAGGAACAGAATTACAGGCAGAAGAAATTTGAACATTTTACTAACCATCTTCATTTTGCTTGTTTCTAGTGAGTGTGGAAATATGGTCACAAAATTAATATAGAAATAGGCTTCTCAAGCATAAGTGAGTTACAGATTAAATCCTCAGCCTGTTGAATTATTTGTATTTGTCTAAATTGTCTAAATGGAAAAGAGTAAAGATAAAATACAGAAGAAAAACTGTTTGGGGGTTAATCTTGTATATGACAAATATATAAAGAAAGGCAAAGAAATAGCAAAGTAAAAAAGTTGTGATCCAATATGTTGTGGCAAATACAAGCTATTTATGATTTTGACATTAAAAGGCATAACAAATTGTTCTATTTTAAGCTTGAAAATACGTGCTGTTTCAGATTGGATTCTTACTTGAGTTTGTATAATAATAAGCTGTATTTTACCCAATAGTTATATGGCACCATATGACACAATATTTAAAATTTAAGCAAAGTATAAAGTAAAATTTTGATGAAGCCATAAGAAAACTTGAGGAAAAATTAAATAAATATTTGAGTGTTTTTATGACCTTGAAGGTGGAAAAGGCCATTTATATATAAACACGCACACAAAGGAAGAAACCTCAAAGAAAAACACTAATAGATTTGGCAACATAGAATATTTGGTCTCTTACATGTCAAAAGACACCATAAGTAAACCTAAAGGCAAACAACTAATTGAAGGGAAAAAGAATATATAATCATGCTACCAAATCAATAAAAGAAATGCACTAATATAGAATGAACAATAGATAATTTACACAAAAAGAAATGCAAATGACTAATAAACATAAAGCTATTTAATGCCAATAATAATTAATAAATGCAAATTAATGCATCCCTGAGTTATTATTTTTCTCCTACTACATTGGCAAACTTTTTCTCTTTTTAAATGAAATGATTCTTAGTGTGGGTGAAGGTTAAGAAAAAGAGGCTATTTCTTACTTTGTGGTAGCAATGTTGATTGATAAAAGGGTCTCTGGAGAACAATTTGGCTATATATATTAAATATATATTTATCAAGTCATTTGACCAGACAATTCCACTTCTAGGAATTCTGACGAAGAAAATGATTATAGATACGTATGCAGATTTAGGGACCACGATGTTCTTTGCATTCCTGCTTTGTCCTGCACAAACAGTGGCAGTATCAGGTAGGATATCTTGATTGACAGTAAGGCATTCAGGAAGTACACAACATTTGGCTGAAACATTGTGGACAGAGCAGGTAAATCCGAATCCAGAAGGAATATCTATTTCTGTGAAAATAAATTGCTGTTTCCTTTATAATAAAAGGGAGGCTATGTAATCCAACCTTCCCCCAGTAACTAATTGGTTCCCCTGCAGTGCAGTAGCACACTGGAGCCTCAGAGGTGATTGTTCACGATAACGTTTACATATCCAAGAGTGGCAGTAGCCACCTCCACCTTGGTGAGGCAAAATGAATGGTTTTGAGCCCCGGCATGACATCTATTGCTGCAGCCTGGTCACTTTGTTGATGAAATCCTTTTTATAAGAGTAGGTTTGCTGGGAAAAGAACTTGACATCCACAGGGTGAGTCATTTTATCTACCTGATTAATTAATTCATGGGTACCCTCCTTATAGCTGGATTCACATGTGATGTAAATATTCTTTTTATTTTATTTAAAAAAATTTTTTAGAGACAGGGTCTTGCTTTGTTGCCCAGGCTGGAGTACAGTGGTGCAATAATAGCTCACTGCAACCTCCAACTCATGGGCTCAAGCAATTATCCTTGACTCAGACTATAGCTAGGACTATAGGCATAAGCCGGCACGCCTGGCCTCAATTTTTTTTTTTTTTTTTTGAGACAGAGTCTCGCTCTGTTGCCCTGGATAGAGTGCAGTGGTGTCATCGTAGCTCACTGCAACCTCAAACTCCTGGGCTAAAGCAATCCTCCTCCTTCAGCCTCCTGAATAGCTGGGACTACAGGCGCGCACCACCACGCCTGGCTAATTTTTCTATTTTTTGTAGAGGCAGGGGTCTTGCTCTTGCTCAGGTTGGTCTCAAACTCCTGGAGTCAAGGGGTCCTCCCTCCTTAGCCTCTCAAAGTGCTAGGATTCAGGTGTGAGCCACATGCCTGGCCTCAAATATTCTTATATTATGCCCATCATTCCTGTCACCAGATCTTCAATTGTGTTTTCTCCATGTCTCTGACTGTTCATCTGAACCATTAGCCACAGTCAATTCTGTATCCCATAAATTTTGATGTTTTATTTTATTTTCATGCAGTTTAAGATATTTTCTCATTTTCCTTATGATTTCTTCTATTTAGAAATGTAGTATAATTATTTTTCAATTATTTGGTGATTTCCCAGATGACTTTCTGTTGCTGATTCCTAATGTTTTTTCCATTGTGGTTGGAGAATGTACTTTTCATAATTTCAATTGTTTTAAATTTGTTGAGACCTGTTTTACAGTGTAGCATATGGTCTATTCCAGAGAATATTTCATGTGTGCTTGGAAAATGTGGATTGTATTGTTGTGTGGCATGTTCTACACATATCAGTAAGGTCAAGTTTGTTGATAGTGTTGTTCAAATAAGTCTTTTTGTCCTTACTGATTTTCTTTCTAGTGGTTCCCTCAATTACAGGAGATGATATTAAAATCTCCAACTAAAATTGTTGAGTTGTCGTTTCTCCTGTCAATTCCATATGTTTTTGCTTTATGTATTTTAGGGCTCTGTTGTTAGGTACATATACATTTATAATTCTTTATATCTTTCTGAGGCAAGAACTCTTTATCATTGTGAAATATCCCTCTTTGCCTTTAATCGTATTCTTTGTGTTAAAGTCTGGTGTTTTTTTTTTGACATTATAGCTACTTTTGCTCTTTTATGGTTACTGTTTACATGGTATAAATTTTCCTTCCTTTTACTTTCAAGGTACTTGTGCTTTGCATTTAAAGTGTGTCTCTTGTAAATAGCATATAGCTGAAGCTCTCTTTTAAATCCAATCTGACAATCTCTGCCTTTTGATTAAATTGTTTAGCCCATTCAGATTTAAAGTAATTGTTTGATATGGCTGGATTTATGCCTTCAATTTTGCTAGTGTTTTTGTATGTCTCATGTCTTTTTGTTTCTCTGTTTGCCCCTTACTGCCTTCCTTATGTTAGCCAAATATTTCTTATTGGGTCATTTTACTTCCTTTGTGAATTTTTTTAGCTATTTTTTTTTAGTTATTTGTGTGTGTGTATGTTTAAGTGTGTATATGGTTGTTCTAGTTAGAGACATATGTGACTTTACCTCATCACAATATGTTTTAGATTAATACCGACTTGGTTCAGTTAACATAGTAAATTTATTCCAATATACCGTTGCCCCTTGAACAACACAGATTTGAACTGATACACTGATTTTTTTCAACCAAGTACAGATTAAAAAATACAGTATTTATGGCATACAAACCCCACATATATGGAGGGCTGACTTTGTATATGTGGGGTGTGTGTGGCTCACTGTAGGACTTAAGTATGCATGGATTTTGGTATATTTAGGAGGTCCTGAAACCCCTCCCCCAAGTATACTGAGGGACAACTATAGTTCCATTAACTTTTCTCACCTTTGTGCTGTTATTGTCATATATATTACATGTAACATGTCATAATTTGAACAACACAATCTTAGGGTTATTGATTTATGCAATTTTATGGTTTTATAAAAAATATTAAGAGAAAAGAGAATATGCACATGTACAGTTTTTAAAAATATCTACCCACATACTTACCATTTCTGATATTCTTTCAAGTTACCATTAGGTGTCATTTTGTTTCAGCCTGAAGGTCTTCCTTTAGATATTTTTTGTAGGGAAGATCAATGAATTCTTTCAGATTTTATTTGTATGGGGGTATCTTTATTTCACCTTCATTTTTGAAGGATAGTTGCACTTGATATAGAATTCTTGATTGACGCTGTGTTATTCAACATTTTGAATATGCTATTCAACTATCTTCTGATTTCTATCATTTCTGACAAGTTGGCTGTTAGTTGTATTGTTTCTTAGATTTGATGATCATTTTTCTCTTGCTGCTTTCAAGATTTTCTCTTTGTTTTTCAGTAATTTGACAATGTCTGTGTTTAGATTTCTTTGTGTTTATCTTTCTTGAGATTTCTTGAGCTTCTTAGACTCGTATGTTAATGTTTTCAGTAAATTGGGGAGTTTTCAGCCATTATTTCTTCAAATATATTTTCAGACTTTTTTTCTCTCTTCTCTTTCTTGGACTGTTATAAGAAGCATGTTGGAATGCTTGATATTGTCCCAAAGATTTCTGAGACCACTTATTTTTCTTCTTCAAATTGAATAATTCCCATTGATCTACCTTCAAGTTCACTTATTCTCTCTTCTACCACTTCAAATCCACTATTGAACTCATCTAGTGAGTTTTTTATTTTCATGATTGTATTTTTCAGCTCTTGAATTTCTATTTGTTTTTTTTTAATCATTTCTACTTAATGAGATTTAGCATTCATTGGTATATTGCCACCATATTTTCCTTTAATTTTGTGAACATATTTATAATAGCTACATTGAAGTATTTTTCTGATAATTCCAGAATCTGGGCTCACTCAGGGTTAATTTCTGTTAACTGTGTTTTTCCCCCTGAGTATAGGTTGCATTTTGCTGTTTCTTTTCATGTTTAGCAATTTTTGGTTGACCAGTGGGCAGTTTAGATAATATATCATAGTATTCTTGTTTTGGTTTTCTGGGTGTGAGGGGTTGTTGGTTATTTTTAGTAATTATCCTGGACTTAAAAGCAGAGTGTGTCTCTCCCCTGTTATTCATCTGCTTAGGTATTTTTAGCATTTCTATTCCTTTTTTTTTTTTAAGCTTGGCATCCTAGAAGTCACCACTGTGTTAACATAATTTAGTTTAGTGGTCAGTCACTGATTTGGTAGAATTGTGCTCAAACACCTGAAGCCTATAAGCCTTCCATTCTATACTGTAGTGACCTCGTGTGGACTGGAAAACTTGTAGCCATTTCTCAAATACCCCTTTCCTTGCACTTTTTTGCCTCTCTCAAGTCTCTCCATGCAGGGACGGTGTCGCAGTGACCCAGGGATCTGTGAGGAGCTCATCTCAGTGCATTTATCATTCATTTATTCCTAAGATCTCCCTGTTAAGTTTTCTGGTTAGTCAACCACTCACCCGACTAGGATGGCAACCTTGGTCTAGCAAAGCTGTGGGATTCTCCTCATTCATTCCCATCCCAAATCACTACTTTTAGCTACAAAAGCTGTGATGTTTTTGTCCCCTATTCTAAATCAAGTCCAGCCCTCTCTGCCAGCAATGCGTCTGGTTTCCACGGCCTGCCTAAAATGGTAATGTTGCCTTCTTATTAACAAAGCCAGTCACAAAAGACCCCATGCTATATGAATCCAATCATAGGAAAGTCCAGAATAATAAAATCCGTACAGATGGAAAGCAGATTAGTGGTTGCTTAAGACTGAGGCGAGGTTGGGGCGTAGCGGGGTGGGAAAGGGGTTGATAGCTAAAGGGCATAGGGTTTCTTTTTGAAGTGAAAAAAATATTTTACAATTGTGGTAAAAGTTGCACATATCTGTGAATATAATAAAAAACAATTGTCCACTTTAAATAGAGTTATGGTATGTAAATTATATGTCAATAAAGCTTTTTTTTTTTTTTAAAGAAGGAATATAGGATTGTGGCCAAGAGCTACAGAAGACAAAAATAGCTTGATCAGAATACAGACTCCAATCAGGTTGTGAAGAAATTTGCAGAATCCAAATAAGAGCTGTAGGAAATTATCTGCAAACTGAATGGAAGTATAGAATTCTATTAAGAGATGTCAGGTGCTAAAATTAAAGGATATTATGAATAAATGAAAGAATGAATTATGAAACATATAAAAATTCAGAAGGCATAGGTTACCAAACTAAATTCCAGCTATATGGTAGGGACTTGGATCTTGGAGTCTCTCTCTCTCTCTTTCTTATTTTTAGAGATGGAGTCTTATTATGTTGCCCAGGCTGGACTTGAATTCCTGAGCTTAAGAGATCCTCCCACCTCAGCCTCCCAAGTGCCAGGGATTACATGCACACACCATTGTGCCTGGCTGACTTGGAGTCTCTTATTGACACAATGACCTTTGAAAACAGTTCATTACATTCATGTGACTCAGATAAGCACAGCCTGGACCAAGTAACTCTTGGTCTCATGTCTCAGTCTTAAATCTCTCATTGACTAGTAGCCGTATCTTGGTCCCTTATCTCCAGTCCCAGAAATCTTCTCCACATCCTATGACAAATCAGTTTCATTAATGAAATGACTTTCCATACAGAGAAGATAAAGAAATAAGCATAGAGATAATAGACTATAGTCTGACTTCTTTGTATTAAAGTCAAAAGAGTCTAAGTGGTTATAATTTGAAAACATTTAAAAAGTCATACATTTTAAGCAGCAGACAGGTATAAGAGAATTTTATTAAGCATACAGATAGTATCTGAATGTTTGAGACAATTTAAAATTTTTATTTGTAAATTTATTATATTTATAAGAGGAAAATTTGCTTAAGTTTGTGAGTTTGTCTTGTCAGATATTTGCAGTCCTTAAAAATAAAATATTCAAAATAAATAGTTAAAATATTTAGCTAATTTAATTAACAAAGTGTATAAATGGAATTGATTATGTAATGGAATTTTGGTCTGTTCAACTTACGTTAATCAAACATTGACCAAAGAACAAGTGAAAGTAATTTTATACAACTTTTTACATATAATTTATGTATTTCATCACATATATAATTGGTGAGACTAAGATGTTTAGAAGAGTAGGATTTGGCCAAGGTGGTTATGTGGCCATATTAGAGTTTCTTTCTTTCAATGTCAGTGACCAAAAAGAAGGAGCAGCCTTGGAGCATTGTTCCCAGTGTTTTTAACCTTGGGAAGAGAAAGGCAAGGATTAGGATATTGTTAAGAGCCTGAGGTCTGGAGATAGATTGCCTAGAACTCAGTTTTATGACCTTGGACAAGTCAACTAGTTTTGCTATGCCTCAAGATCTACATTTGTAAAATCAGAGCAATAATGATCCCTGCCTCATAAGATTATTGTGATGATCAAATGGACCAAGGCTTGTAAAGTACTTAGTAAAATGCCTATAAACAATAAATGCTAGATAAAAATTAGTTATTCTGATTAAAGAAAACAAAAGTATGCATTAGTAAATGTTTGGAGGATCATCATTATTATTATTTATGTTAATTTGTATGGCTCTTTCATTTATCTTATGGAATTTTCATGTTAACTACAGCTTTTTATTCTCAAAAGGATGAAAAGCAATTTATTGGAATCTTAAGGGAATTGTCTAAACTATTAACCCAACAATAGAGTATTTTCTTCCAAAGGAGGTTAAGGCAAGGGAAGGATGTTCAAAAGATACCTTTTAATTGAGAAAAGCACCATCCAAAATCTTTTAGATATTGCATGTACTGTGATTTACATCCTGCCATACCACCCTCTCCATGTCCTGAAATTTGAGGCAATACTATTGTTAACAGTGCGTGAATCCTAATCCTTATTATCCTACTTTCTAACTATGTGACTGCTATGGGTTGAATTTTGTCCCTCAAAACAGATATGTTGAAGTCCTAACCCTCAGTTCCTCAGAATGTGACCAATTTGGAAATACGGTAACTGCAGGTGTAATTAGTTAAGTTGAGGTCATACTGGAGTAGGCTGGGCTCCGAATTCAATATGACCGGTATCCTTATAAGAAGAGGATCATGTGAAGACACAGAGACACATGGGGGAACACCATGAGACGATACTAGGCTGGAAGAAAGGATCGGAGCGATGTATCTGTAGCCAAGAAGCACCTGGGATTACCAGGAGTTAGGAAGAGGCAAACAAAGAAGGATTCCATTACAGGTTTCAGAGGGGGCATGGCCCTGCTGACACCTTGATTTTGAATTTACAGCACCCACAACTGAGAGAGAATAAATTTCTGTTGTCTTTAGCCACCCAGTCTCTGCTACTTTGTTATAGAAGCCCTAGGAAATTAATACAGCGACCTTGATCAATTTAGTTAGTTTACTGTGCCTCAGTTTTCTCATGTTTAAAGTAGGAATAACAATTCTACCTACCTCACAGGGTTGAAGGTAACCAACATAAATGAATATATTAGCAATTTTTCTAAAATTGAGTTTTTAGTGATTGTTGGCTTACAAAAAACTGATACGAAGGTCAGAATATACTTCTGAGTCCAAGCCCAATGCCCACAGCTCTTAAAAACTGTCAAAGCAATATTGATAATAATAAAGTCCTGGGATCATGTGAATGAGGATATTACATAATTGGTGACTGGCTTTCTTTCTCTGCCCAGCTTACATTCTCAAATTAGGGGGGATAAAGCAGGCAACTCCATTTTGGAAAGTGGCAGGAAAAAGGAAAGCCTTGTAAGTCCACTATTTTTCTTGCTCAATCTCCCCAATCATACCAATGAGTCAGGCACCAGCCAGAGAAGAGATTCTTGGAATGCTTCTGAGTCCTGGAAGTCCCAGGGATCCATGGGAGCCAGAATTGTCCCCACTGATATTTAAGCCAGATCAGACCACCAGCTTAGTGGCACCAAATCACAGCTGGGGTCAAAATTGTGTGGATTTGTGTAGTTGGACCCTATAGCTCTGGACTGGCTATATGGACAGGCTTGCCCAGTTATTCTCTTGGAATAATGTAACTCTGAATTTTATGCAATTTGAACTTTTGGACTCTTCTTGTCATTTAGTGTTTAGCAAAATCCATCAGTTTATTAAAAGCTTTGAGTAGATATTTGCAGTGTATTGCAGTATATCACTTTATCAAATTAGTGTTTGGAAATACCTTGTGTGAGTCATTTAGCTGAAACAGAAACCAATTATGCAGTTTAGGGATGTGAATACCTGTACATGTGCAGTTCTTTTCTTTAAATATCAATAGATATGCATATTGTGCTCAAAATTAGAAAGATTGACATAGGACATTTTTTTCTCCAAGGAAAATGAAATGCAAATAAATGGTCCATTAGCATGCAGATTAGTGCTTCTGATTCATGCAGTGTTTCCACCTGCTTAGATATTGTGCTCTCTGAGATGAATCATCCAGATATTTGATAGATTTCCTTCCCCTCCTCCAACTTTTCTGGATGTTTGGACATAAGATCTAGGCTTAAAGGGAAACGTTTGATTTGGAATTTAATTCTTAAGCAGCAAATTAGCCAGATTATAGGTTGCTAAAATAAGACAAATTAAGAGTGACTTGGATTTCCACCCAAGTGACAGAATTAGAGGAAGAATAAATCAGTGACCAGGCTACTCTAATTTCTAGAAGCAGGAACCATAAATGATTAGATGGAGACGATCTATTCAGTAACGAGGTCTCTGTACCTCCCTCCTAATGCTCCCAGATTCCTTTTATTTTCCAGAGTAATAGAGATTAAAGGCACTTAGCACAAATTTAGGAGTTCTAATTTTAACCATGTGATTGGTATTGGAATCCTGAAGACTGAGTCTATTCTCACATGGTTGACAAATATTGAAGAAAGGATCAGCAAAATAAATCTCTAGTGTGGGGGAGAAGGAAAACCTCCCTTTTGCCCCGGAAGGTTCACTGAAAGATCAACTCACCAATAAGGAAGATTAATAAGAATTGGAAGATTAATAAGAGAAAGAGATTTATTTACCATGCACATGGGAGAATCACAGAGTGATTACCCCAAAATCCCAGTGGGGTCCAGAAGTTTATATAACCTCATTTTGGAGGGGAGGGGGGAGATGAGGAATATGGGTAATTCTGTTTAGGGTCAACAAATGGTTACTGGGGAGGATGAATAGATACTTGGGAGAATGAATGGATGGGGGGGAACAGATTGACTTGTAAATGATTCTCTTTGCAAATTAAATTAACCTGAGACACAGGTATTATCTTTAAAATGGGCTGGGCCAGGTCTGGTTGTATTCTTGATCTTCTTTCCTGCAATATATTGAGATAACTGGGAGGGCAAGGGTCTCCTTTTGATGGGTCTGTCTGGTTTTATGCAGATAGAGGGAAAGCCCCTTTCCAAAGCCTGTTTATCTGTAAGGGCCTTTAATTCAAAATACTCTTTATACCAAGGAGTCATATTTTGGGGTCAAATTCCCTGAGCTCCTTCCCTTGCAACTGAAAACGTGTGTGTAAGTGAGGGCCTGGACTCTCACTGATGGCATTCCTCATGGAAGGCTCAATTTGTTGAACTTCACACTTGCATTCTACTAACATATAAAGTAGTGTGCAAATTACATTTCACAGTAATACCAAGGGCTTGATCTTTCCCTGATATGCTTTGAGCAAAAGCACATTCCGTGAGAGTCGCTGAGATGCCAGTGAGAGAGGGCAAGACTGGGCCCTGGTAGGGCTGCTGCTTTTAGCCTGCCACACAATAGGCCAGAATATTTAGAAAGGCATTTGAAAAGAAACATCGAGGATCATTTTGCAGCTCGATACACTGTTTGTCTTTTCACTTATCCTTACATTACTGCGATTAGTCCTTGTGCTAGCAGAGCAAGATAGTGGTGCATTCTTTTAACTGGAAGTACATCTCTACACGCATATTTCCAGTAACACATATGGCTCTTCACAAAACCCAGAGCCTAAACACGTTTCAATTGACATTATGGTCTTTACACAAAGGGGAGACCTGGTCATCTTATACAATGTGGGAAGCATCTTAGCTCAGATATTTAAAAATTTCATGATTCCAAAATAGCAATGTGAATCTTGAACCATATGAAATTGCCAATATCAACTGTGTTTGACCAAAAAAATGATAAAATACATGGTTTAACCTAAATTGTTATGAAGTTGGGAGTTGGGAAGAGATCAGTTCTTTTGTTGATTGTTTTTTTCTTTTTTTTTCTTTCTGAGAACATGTAAGCAAATTGAATGAAACGCTCAGTTTGGTTCAGAACCACATTTTTTATTCTAAACACGGAACTGTTTAATCTTCCTACCTCAGTTAAAGTATTTGATAAATTTTATTCTGTTTTAAATATATTTCTAATTCCTACCTACACAAACAAACTGAAAGCCTAATTTATACTACTTGCCTTTTTAATCTTAAGGCATCTTTCTCTCTTGTTTTTGAGGCTCTGAATATACTAAACGAAGGTGAACCAATGTCTGAAAAGAACACATCTACTCCCATCTACCTATTAAACTAATTATTTAAATCAATCACAGATTAAAGTTAAAGTAAAGCCAGATATTTTGTGCTTTTCTTTCCTCTCTATAGCCCCTCTGCCACTGCAGAATATAGAAATTTGTATCTTTCTCATCTCTTTGAACTCAGCAAATGCCCTGTAGGTCAGCCATGAAAAAGGAGGCAGGCTTTCCTTAACGTCATTTTGCTAAAGGAATTGCAGAGATCTTCTGGGAGGTGACATGCTTTGGGGTTCTTTAACATCCACATTAATAATAAAAAATGGCATCTGCTATTTAAAGGACTCCTGTTAAGGATACATTTCTGGATTAAAAATTAAATTCCATCTAATCTTTTAGTTAGCTCCATTCTCCCCCGAGACTGTCTCCAATAAAAAGCATTTGATTTGCTAAAGCTGTATAGCATTTTCTTGCTGACAGCTAAAATTAGGACTTTCTGAGGGGAGTGAAGGGAAGCAAGCAGGAGAAAAAAAAGGAGATGAAATTTCAGATGCCCTTTGGGAATTTGTTCAGATTTGTTGTAGTCTATCAGATTTTTTTCTTTTTACTTTTTCTTTCTTTTTAAGTCAACTGGAATCAGAATTTGCAGTTTTTTTATATTTTTGTTTTGAAACAAACTAATTTCCATTTGTCTCTTTTTGTCAAAATGGAGAAACTATTTATGGGAATACTAACTTTGGAATTTTACATTGGAGCATTAGGAAAAAAATTTGAAATTTTAACTGGGTTGCTACCTTTACCTCCCCCATAATTAAAAAAAAATCTTATTCATTTTCTTTTTGCCTTCTTTATGGTTTTTTTTTTTCAGTTTATACCCTGTTGAGAGTCTTTTATAGCATGAAATGGTTATAAGTATGATTTAGCCATGTGAAGGAGAGTAATAGATATTAGCTATAATCGTAATTATATTTTACTTACACAATCATATTAATTCAAAGATCTAAAGCATATTCAAGCTAGTTTTGTTTGCAAGTATTAGTGTCTATTTTAATGAGGACAGAAAACTAGAGAGATGTTAGGCATGTTCTGTATGGTTTCAAATAGAATCATTGATTGGTACAGAAATGGAATTTGGAAGGCAAATGATTCTAAAAGACTGTATACTCTCAAATATACTCAGAATAATAGGAATCAAAGGCTCTTAAATGTAGTATGGTAAAAGCCCAGATGGAATCATCATTTCAATTTCTTCTACAACATCCTGGTCTAGTGTTTATCTTATCTCTACTGATATATTTGCTTCTGAGGCAGGCTATTACTTATAGTGAATCACAAAACAAAAGATCAAACAGTTGAATTGCAATCACGTATGCAAATAACTGCACAAGTGACTGTAAAGCCAGTTTTGCTACATAGAGAGCTGGAGGAGTGGTCCCAAACTGGAGGTAGGTTCTTTGGGATTTATTTTTTAAAAAATTTTGGTAAAGTACACATAACACAATTTACCATTTTAACCATTTTTAAGTGTTTAGTTCAGTGGTATTAAGTACATTCTCGTGCAACCATCACCACCATCCAATTTCAGAACTTTTTCATCATCCCAAATGGAAACTCAGTCCCCTTTAAACAGTTAACTCCTCATAGCCCACCTCCAGCCCCTGGCTGGCAGCATTTTACTTTCTGTCTCTGAGTTTGACTACTCTAGGTACCTCATGTAAGTGGAATCATACAGTATTTGTCTTTTTGTGACTGGTTTATTTCACTTAGCATAATGTCTTCAAGGTTCATCCATATTATAGTACATGTCAGAATTTTATTCCTTTTTCAGACTAAATAATACTCCATTGAGTTTATACACCACATTTTGTTTATCTATTCATCTGTCGATGGATTGGCTATTGTGGATAATGTTGTAATGAACATGGGTACACAAATATCTCTTTGAGACCCTGCTTTCCATTCTCTTGAGTATATACCTTGTAGTGGAATTGCTGGATTATGTGGTAATTCTTATTTTTTAATTTTTTTTTTTAACCTAAATCAGAGACCTCAATATAGACTTTATGGTAATTCCACGTGTAATATTTTGAGGAACTTTTACACTGTTTTTCACAGTGGCTGTGTCATTATACCTTCCCACCAGCAAAGCACAAGGGTTCCAGTTTCTTTCCATCCTCACCAACACTTATTATCTGTTTTTTAAAATAATAGCCATCCTTATGGGTGTAAAGTGGTGTCTCATTGTACACATGGATACATTTTGTTTGGCTGTGCGGGTAGATCTGCAGTGTATTATAAAAATTGGACTTAGTTGGCAATATGGAAGATCATAAGGTAAAATTTGAAATTTCTGCTTTCTCATGAAAAACCAGATGACCAGGCAGGCACTGAGCTCTAATTCTTGCTTGGATGTTATTGGCTAGAGATGAATGGTTGCTGCCCCTTCTGGATATGGTAGGAGGCACATTCTTAAGTTTTCCACAGACCCCACCTCTCCTTATTGAAACCCTCTTTCACACCCCACATGTTAACTTATTTAACTGCCTAAGCTTATAGTCCTTTGAGTTTGCAAACAGTTTCTGAGCTAACGAGTATTAAAGATAAGATGGTATTGTGAAATGCAAAATATAAGACACTGAGTAGGAAGCTTTTTTCCCAGGATTGCTCTCAAGAGTGAAGAATAAAATTTATTTGAAAGGATAGCTGGAAGACTATAGCAATATGAAAAGATATATGTGATATACTCAACATTTAATCAACAAAAGATATTTATTGAGCACCTGCAATGTGTCGGGTATTGTTCTAAGCACTTGAAAGATATCACTGAACAAAATAAGCATAAACCCCTGCCCTGTCTTTCTTACACTTATATTCTAGTCAGAGAAGGGGTGCAGAAAACAAAGCATAAGCACAATTAAATAAGCAAATTACATTATATATTAAGTTTAAAAAGTAGGATGAAAATTATTAATTATATTTAATTGTGCCAGGCAATAATCATACTTATTTTTTTAAAAATGACATAGGCAAAAATCTTAATAATTGTGTAGTTGTAAGATTTTATATCTTTCTGGATTCCAAAATTTTATGGACATTATTTGCATTAGACAATTTAAAGATAAATTTAAATTTTTGCAAAGAATAAAGACAAGTAGTCCCTTCAATTGTTGGGCACCTATTTTTGATGAAAGACTGAAAATAAATAATCTGTGTTTGGCCATCTGGTGCCCCAAATTCAGAGGTAGAGATTTGGCTTCCAGGCCCAAATTTGTGAATATTTAGGGTTTTTTTTTTTTTTTTATACTTAATGCAAAGGTTGATATCAAACTTGAGCTTCAGGAAAATCTTATCTTCTAGAAATAGGGACTCTCAAGGCTTAAAGCAGGCATGTTTTTCCCCCCCAAGGGGTGAAGGACATAATCTGAAATCCATATATATTTGGGTTGTGTATCTTTAATATTGATAAAAATGCTGATTTAGTAGAGCCACTCCTGGCATGTATATTTTTACTTATTTTTCAATTAACTTTTATAATGCCTCCACTTTTAAATCTCTCTGAAAAACATTTTTATTGATGTATATGTACAGTATATGTGTATGTGTTTATTTATATACACACACACTATATGTATACACACATATAACTTCACGAATTTTTGCAGACTGAACACCTGTGAAACCAGTGCCAGATAACGAAATGGAACATTCATAGTCCCCGAGAAAGCCTCCTAGTCCCACTTTCCAATCACTAAGCCTCCAAGGCTAATCACTTTCTGGATTTTTAACAGCCCACATTAGTTTTGCTTGATTTGTGCTTTATATAAATGGAAGCATAGCATGTCTCCATTTGATGATGTGATTTAAGTAGAACTATACTTGGAAAGCTCAAAATTACAAAATTATTTATATTCAGCTTCAAAGGCACTTACTTATTTGATCCAAGTATAACTAGTTTCAGGGTTTCTACCACTTGCCTGATGGTAGGACTGACAGAGCCAGCATTAAAATGTAGATTCCCAGGTTCCTTCCCTGAAGATCCTAATCCAGCTGGTAGGGTTGTGCGTGGGAATCTGTATTTAAGCAAGCACTTGGGTGACTCTTACCAAGAATTCTGGGAAATCCTGCTCCAGTGGGACCCCTGGTGGCTGGCCAGTTTCATGATAGCAGGTGGAAATTGTTGGTGAACAGTTTGAAAGTGCTAACTCAGTGTCATCAAACTTGCTGGATAAGAATCCAGTAGAGCAGTTATTAAAGAGAGGGCTCCCCAGGCTTCCCCCCTGAAGATCCCAACTCTGTAGAGCTGAGGCTGGTCCCAGGAATCTATTAGATATTTAACAAGAGCTTTAGGTTTGGAAAACACTTTGCTAATTAGTTAAAACCCATCTATGCAAAAACTGTTAAGATTTTTCCCTTGGCTTCTTTGGTCACAGGAGCAATGGCTGGAATTTTGGGTGCTTTTCAACATTCCACGGCTTCATGGGTGTCCTAGTTAACTGTGCTTTTCGTTTGCATCTGCCTAGTAGATCTCACGCACCAAAGCAAGGTAGTGCTCAATTTTGGTGATCCCGTTTACATCCTAATATTTAGTTTTCTAGTGAGAACCTTGCTTTAGCTCTTAGACTGAAATGCTGGCAGAACACTGGGGTAATGGTATTCTATTTATTTTAATCTCTGGAGTGAATTGAGGCTCATATAGGTAAGTCTGGCCTCATGAATAGAAGGGTACAGCAGTAGCCTACCCCTACTCACATTTTGTTCTGTCTGATAAAACAGAAACTTGATTGAGATATGTTTTACTAAGCTCCTAAGACAAAAGAGGGGAAATTTTCCTGCCAACTGTTCTTAACTTTGAAAGCTAATAAAGGCAACCATGTAAGAGTGCTAAATGTGGCCATAAACTTTTGTGTTTTGGGCATTGAGTTGCTAAATGTGGGCAAGTTCAACTTCATGTTCATCACTGTGTGCCACTTGCTTGCTCATTGGGACAAAAGTGATTCAAATTCTTCCCTTTTTCTAGTTAGCTAATAAGAGGTGTGTTGTTGTAAGGTTTGGGACCTAAGTTTAGTCTATAAGTCTAAAATTACACATAGTAAAATTTCCCTTAAAAATCCTATAGAAAGGCATACTCTTAAGGTTGACACACTGTTCTTATTTCTGTTTCTTCAACAAATTCTGCCCATTCCCTCCTCTGGGCTTTTGCCCATTCTGTGCCTTTTTATCAGAATGCTCTTCCCCTTGACATTCACACTACTGTTCTTTCTCATCACTTGAATCCTGGGTTAAATGTCGTATTCTCAGAGATACCTCCTCTAGCCACCCAATCCAAAGTAGCAAGTCACTCTCTACCGCAGTGGTTCTCAAAGTATGGTCTAGGAATGCCAAGGATCCCCAAGATCTTTGCAGGCGTCTGTCAGATCAAAACTGTATCCATAACAATAGTCATTCTTTGCCTTTTCATTTGCGTTCTCTTCTGAGTGTACAGTGGAGTTTTCCAGAGGATATATGATGGTGATCACATCTCTCTGATGGATAATGGAATGTATGCTCGAGTTTTTGTGCTTTAAACATTTCTCACTTTTCATTTCTAATACAGTAAATGTTGATATGTATGTACCCCACATTTGGGGTCATCCGTAATTTTTAAGAATATAAAGAGTTCCTGAGACCAAAAGCTTTAAGAATGCTGCTTTATTGATTCATCATATTATCTCCTTTTAAGTAATTAGTCTGTATAGCTTTTACTATCAGATATTTTTCTTAATATTTTAATCCATTTATTATATGCCTTCTCCCTAGACTGTTAGTACCACAAGAGAAGAGATCTTGCCTATCTTCTTTATTACTGTATTTTCATAGTTTCAAATAGGTCTGTCACATAATAGTTGCTCAATAAATATTTATTAAATGAATGAATAAGTGAATGCATAAGGGACAGGAAATGAAATCAAGAAAAGGTAAAAACAACCTCAAAGGTATATAGCAATGTTAAATGTTGCTTGTACTCAAGGAAATAGAAATTAAAATGAAATTATTAATAAAAATTTCAAAGTGATAATACATAGTGCTGGTGAGGTTATGATGAGATAGGGATTCTTACGACCTGCTGATGTGTCTATCATTTCACTGTTTTTGGAAAGTAATAAGAGCCTTAAAACTGTGCCTACCCTTTTTGAAGCAATAATTACACTTCTGGTGATATTTTTAAAGGAAATAATTTGAAATACCAAATGTATTATTTATAGTAGTAAAAGATGGAAAAAAAAAGCCAAATGTTCAAAATGCTTGAATGGTTACATCAATTCTAATATATCCATATAATGAAATATTTTACAACCATTGAAAATAACATTTATAAAACATGTTTAATAGTATGGAGAAATGGTGATATTTATAATTTAGATGAAAAAAGAATGATTAAAATATATAAACACTGATTTCAATTACAAAAAAGTACTAAAAATACTGGCATGAAATACATCAAAATGGTAATAATAATTATCTCCAGGTGGTAGGATTATGGATGATTTTTATTTTCTTTATATTTTTCAAGTTTATTACACTAAGCCTCCATTAATATAATAATAAGAAAGTTGTTTTAAATCACAATACATATGCTACAATTTAACAGACAAAATGTTTAAAATTCTCAGTTGTTAAACCATCACAGAGACAAAATTGGAGAAATAAAATGACATAAAAATCACTATTGGAGCATTTGAGTTAGTCTGTCTGAATTTGACTTCTGAGCTATGTGATTTACCAGCAAGTTACTTAAATCCAAATTATCAGTATCTTAATCTATAAGATAAAATAATAGTACCTAACTCAGAGAGTGGCTGTCAGGATTAAATCTGATATATGTTTATATGCCTTAGCCCAGTACTTGGTATCTGTTAACACTCAATAAACATTAGCTATTATTATTATATTTAATTACTTCTTTTTTTATCTAGAAATATTTCAGAAAAGAAATCTAAGATCTCCTGGATTCAAGATTGTTCAGCCAATCAATGTACACTGACAAGATCACACAGGTCTGTTTCTCATAGCTCTGGAGTCTCCATATACTTTGAGAAAATACCAGAGAAGATAAAAGGAATACTCAGAACACAAGTCTATGTGGAAATTGGCAAAAGCTGATAAATAAATAACAGTGAGGTGGCCTAGCCTTTGAACTTTAAGGCTTAAAGGTGGCTCTAAAAGGCAGGCTCAGTGACAGAAAGCTCTGGCTGCCAGAGACTCCAGCTACGTTTGGGGCTGTTAGCAACTAGGGGAGAGTTTTCTCACTGTCCTTTCTGGAACACAGACAATTCTCTTTTCCTCTTCTGCATATAGCTCCTGTCTCCTCTCTGCTCATGTACCAAGTGCTGGAGAAGCCCAAGTCAACAACTTGGGCGCCATCTTTGAGGCCTCTCTCTTCCCCCTTGGACAGTGTTGAATTTTTCTCCAAATCTTGCTTTTTGACCCACTCCCTAAACATCTCTCTCTAATTTGCCCACTTCTTTCTGTCCTCATTGCCACTACTGTAAAACTACAATCTCCTCGACTGTCTGCCTTCAGTCTTGCTTCTCTCCAATCTATTCTCCCTACTACAACTAGGGTCTTTTGAGAATTATATCTCATTGAGTCCCTTCTGTGGTGAAAGCTTTTCAATGGTTTCTCATTGCTGCTGCTCTTTGGATAAAGCCTAAACTCTTGCTTACCTTGATACTATTCTAATATCCAAACATCCTAATTATGGAGTTATGCTCACATTCTTGACATCAACAGCATCTTAGTTCTACATTTTCTTCCTGAAACCTCTCCATGCTCAAACCCCATCTCTCCTCCCTCCCCCTACCCATGTGTTGTGGACTGAATGTTTGTGTCCCCCCCAAATTCATATATTGAAGTCTCAATCTCTAATGTGACTATATTTGGAGATAGGGTCTTTATGGAAGTAATTAAGGATAAATGGGACCATAAGGGTGGGGCCCTGACCTGATAGTATTAGTGTCCTTATAAGAAGAAACACTAGAGAACTCTCTCTCTCTCTCCCCCTGCCGTGTGAGGATGCAGTGAGAAGGCAGCCATATACACGCCAGGATGAGTGCCCTCAACAGAAACTCACCACGCTGGCACCTTGATCTTGGACTTCTAGCCTCCAGAACTATGAGAAATAAATTTCTATTGTTTAAGCCATGCTGTTATGTCATCCTGAGCTGACTAACACACCATGGCCTGAACACTTCTATTTCTTCTCATCTAATCTTTCAAAAGACCTCAACCAAGGCAACTTTTTCAGTGGAAAGCCTCCCCTAAATCACTCATTTGCGTATGGTACTCACTCCCCATGCTCTCAGAGTACCACCAGTTACTACCATTCTATCTGTCATCACAATATTATCACTTGTTATGATTTGAATGTGTTCCCTCCAAAATTCAGGTGTTCAAACTTAACAGTCAATGTAATAAGATTAAGAGGTGGAGCCTTCAAAAGGTGATTAGGCCACGAGGGCTACTCCTTTGTGAATGGGATTAAAGCCCTTATAAAAGAAGCTTCACAAATTGTTTGGCTAGCTAGCCCTTCTGCCTATTGCCGCTTGTGGATGCAGCATTCCTCCCTTCTGGGGGAGGCAGCACCAAGGTGCCATCTTGGAAGCAGAGAGACCAGGCCCTCACCAGCCAGCACTTTGATTTTAGACTTACCAGCCTCCAGAACTGTGAGAAAATAGATTTTTGTTCTTTATAAATATCCTTCTGTGGTATTTTGTTACAGCAGCACTAATGAACTAAGACATGACTTCGTGTTTCATATTTGGATCACCCACTGGACATAAGGAACCATGAGGCCAAAGAACCCAACTCTGTGCAGCCCCAGGGTCTGTTGCTGTGTCTGACATGGTGATATCTCTGTAAGTATTTTGTTGAATGGATTTGACTGTTTGAAAGGGCCTACGCTTTCACTCATTCTTTTTCTTTCCTAGCCATAGAAAATCTCTATTGAAGTTTTTGAAAAATATGTTGAAGAAAGGATCAGGAAATAACTTTAAAGGCAGAAAATTGATTTATAATAGGGTATAAGAAAATAGTCTTTTATATGATTTATAAATATATATGAGATTAAAGCCAAATGAAGGAAGGAATTGTGAAAGAGTTTCTAAGTCCTTTATAAGGGCTGCATAAGTCCTCTATGAGTCATATTACAGAGTGGCTAAGAGCAAGGGGCTTGGAGTTGGCTGTCTCCAGTGGGACCCTAGCTTACCACTTGCCAGGTGTGTGACCTTATGAAACATACTTAATTTCTTTACCACTCAATTTCCTCAGTTGTTCATAGGGGATAATAATTAGTACCTGCCTCCTAGAACTGTTGTAAAATTAAGTGAATAAACACAGGTAAAATCTCTTAGACTAATATCCAGCACATAGTAAGCACTTAATAGATGGTAGCTATTATAATTCTTTAGATTAATAAAACAGGTTCAAGAAAAAACAAACTGTTGGTTTTGTTGCCCAACAGGCCACAGATTATGGGCTGAAACTATACTGGTTTAGGCAATGTTGAGAATTATTGATTTCCTCTGGCTCTCTTTCTAAAGTTGCCATGTCCAACACACAATACTTTATTTTATTTATACCCCATTGTGTTCCAAAATGGACCTTAGGGAGCTTACAGATGAACATAAAATACAACAAAGTAACATGAGTTTAAGGAAAAATGCAAGAAGAGAGAAACAAGAGTGAGGACAAAGTTGGGCTAGGAGTAAATAATATATGACTAAAAATTATGAGAATGTTAAGGCTAAGATGAAATACTGAATAAGAAGAAGCTAGGATAGGAATGTTATTTTAATTTCTCCTCTACCTGCTCCCCTTTTCTTTTATTTTTTCCTCAAGATGATTTAAATGCTATTTTAATTTTTTAAATTTCAAACTATTTTATTTACTTTGAGCATCAAATAATTCTACACCTGTGGAGGAAGACTGATTTTTTTTTCATATTTTGGCCCATAAAGTTAAATTTAAGCCTTGTGAATAGATGGACATATCAATTAATGAGAATGAAGGAGTTTAATACTTATTAGGTAACTATGACCTACTGGATACCAGTCCAAACTTTCACCTAAGTAGTTTTTTGATGCTACAACTTTGTGAAGTAATTAAATATTCCATTTTACAGACAAGGCACAGAGAGGTGAATTTACTATAGTTATAAGTAGTTAGAACTCAAATCCACATCTGTCTCTGATGCCTGAACTGCCACCAACATATCAGGTGCAGCCATTTCAAGAGATAATACACACATTTGGCCAAAGACATCAGAGCAGTTCTAAAAGGTCCTTTAAAAGCTCAGCTTCTTAGTTTTATTTTCCTATGGACAGATTTTCTTGGTTAAACGATATTTGTCATTACGTGGCTGTGTTTACATAATTTGTCATAACTGGTAGCAGAAGAGAAATTTAGGAGTGGTTGGGAATAAAGTCTTAGCATAAATATGCGGAGCTACAGGAATCACTCAGAAGGCTCCAGATCATCTTGCTCAATTATTAAACAAAACAAAACAAATAAGCTAATGGAAGATTCAGGAGTAAATATTGCAGAGGTAAAAAGCCTATGGCAAGATCAGAGATTGTTAGAAATATAGCTGGAGCCAAGAGGGGAAATAAAGATGTTAAAGCCATTATGCTTGTTTTATTCACATTTGAACACTAGGAAATGACTCAAACTGGAAGTATGAACACATCTTCTTCTCATAGGTAACTTAGACTCAAAAAGCACAATGAAGGAAAAAGTTAACATCGAAATATCTCTAATCATTTCTTCCTATCATGCCCCCAGTAAGATAGAAGAAGATTGTTGTTAATTTATTATTACACAGGAATGGTTTGATTTAGCTTGTAAAACATCAGGTCTAACCATATTAACTATGTACAGTTCTCTAAATATTCCATGATTTTTTTGCTTTTAATTTTTTCATGACTGTACCTTTGCAAATGACTTTCAATCTGTCTTGATTGTATGGTTCCTCCCTCGACCCACTATCCTGTCTGACTCATCCTTTGGGTCTTAGTTAAAATAGAAAAATTGGATATGCACTAAACTTCTTATTCCAAATTTCTGGCTTTTGGGTAAGGCAGGGGTTGACAAACTATCTTCAAATGCAGATGCCTGCATGTTCTTGTAAATAAAAATTTGTTGGATCACAACCATGCTCACTTGTTTATGCAGTATCTATGGCTGCTTTTGCATTCTATGTGCAGACTTTAGTTGTGAGAGAGACCTTCTGGTCGGCAAAGCCTAACATATTACTGCCTCACCCTTTACAGAAAAAGTTTGCCTACTCTGGGGATAAGGAGGGAGATGTTTTCATTTCTTATTTTATACATCAAAAAACAATAAAACAAAAAATGTGCGATGGAGTGATATTTTCTTTTTTGTGTGCGTTTCTGTTATATGAATTTTCTCTAAAAAATAATTAAAATGCCATTTGAGCTGCAGCTTTAAAAATATATCTGTGAAGCCTTCTGTTATGGTCTACCTCCTATATATTTCTATGGAAGTGTTAGAGTTTTCTATATCAGTACTTACTATATTGCATGGCAATTAATGTTTCCATGTTGATCTCTTAGACAAACCCATGAACTTCATAATGACAGAGACTGGGCTGACCATTTTTTTAGGGGCTAACCCAGAATAGCATAATGAAAGAAAATGCTTCCTTACTTTTTTAACAAAGGTTTACAAAGTATTTTCATAATGATTATTTAATTATCTTCCAGTTTTTGCCCAAATATCACCTAATCAGAGAACATTTCTCTAAACACTCTACATAAAAGAGCAACCTATTACATTCTAACCTCTTTATTCCACTTTATTTTATTTTATTTTTTAAAAAATAAATTTTATTGTGTACATTTGAGGTATACAACATGAGGCTATGGGATACATCAATAGTAAAATGGTTACTATAGTGAAGCAAATTAACATACCCATCATCTCACATAGTTACCCTTTTTTTGTGTGACAAGAGCAGCTACAATCTACTCATTTAGCAGAAATTCCTAACACAGTACAATGTTTAAGACTATAATCCTCATTGTACATTAGATCTCTGGACTTGTTCATCCTACATATCTGCTAGTTTGTGTCCTCTGACTGTCTTTTTCTCTTCCCCCCTCCACCCCCAGCCTCCACCCCTGGCAACTACTGTTGTATCTTGTTCTCTGTATATCTGCCTTTTTTTTTGTTTGTTTTTAGATTCCACATATAAGTGAGATCACGCAATATATTTCTTTCTGTGTCTGAATTATTTCCTTAGCATAATATCATCCAGGTTTCTTCATGTGTGGCAAATGGCAGGATCTTCTCCTTTTTTAAGACTATATTAATATTCCACTATATCTATCTATCTATCTAATCATATATCACAGTTCCTTTATGCATTTATTCCTCAATGGACTCAAGTTATTCCCAATTCTTGGCTATTGTGAATAATGCTGCAATGAATATGGGAGTGCAGCTGTCTTTATGATGTGGTGATTTCATTTCCTTGGGTTATATACCTAGAAGAAGGATTGCTGGGTCATATGGTAATTCTATTTCTAATTTCTTTAGGAACCTCCATACTGTTTTCCATAAAGACTGCACAAATCTACATTTCCAGCAATAGTGTATAAGGGTTCTCTTTGCTCCACACCCTTGCCAACATTTATCTTTTGACTTTTTGATAATAGCCATCTTAATGGATATGAGGTGATAACTTATAGTGGTTTTGATTTGCATTTCTCTGATGATTAATGATGTTGAGCACCTTTTCATATACCTGTTGGCCACTTTTATGTCTTCTGTGGAGATGTCTATTAAGGTCCTTTACCCACTTTTTAATCAGGTTATTTTTTTCTCTGCCACAGAGTTGTGTGAGTTCTTTATAAATTTTGGATATTAACCTCTTATCAAATATATGGTTTGCAAATATTTTTTCCCAGTCCTTAGGTTGCTGTTTCATTTTGTTGATTATTTCCTTTACTGTGCAGAAGCTTTTTAGTTTGATGTAGTCCCATTTACTTACTTTTTTTTTCTAGCCTGAGTTTTTTGGTGTGATATCCAAAAAAAATTACCAACTTCAACATTAAGGAGCTTCCCCTCTGTGTTCTCTTTTAGGAGTTTTGTGACTTTAGGTCTTATGTCTAGAACTTTAATCCACTTTGAGTTGGGTTTTTTCTTTCTGTCTTTTTTTTTTTTTAAGAGATGAGGTCTTGCTATGTTGCCTAAGCTGGAGTGCATGGAGTACAGTGCAATGGTTATTCACAGGCACAATCGTGATACGCTATAGCCTCGAACTCCTGGGCTCAAGCGATCCTCCAGCCTCAACTTCTTAAGTAGCTGGGACTAACCACGCCTGGCTTTTGAGTTGATTTTTGTGTATGATGTAAGACAAGCATCCAATTTCATTCTTTTGCATGTGAATATTTTACTTAATTATTTTTATGGCACTTTATTATTTTTACTTGATGTAGTAAATATTTATTAATTTATGTCCCCCCTCTCCCCATGCCACTAGAATGTCAGCTCTCCGTGGGTAAGTACTTAGTCTGTACAGTTCACTGCTATATTCTTAGTGCCTAGACTATCGCCTGGAACGTAAGATTGGGAGAGCTATTCTTATGCTGTTTTAGTATAAGTTGCTCCTTTATTTACCATTAAGAAAGCAAAAGTATTTCCAATTAAACTATGACCTGCCACAGATTAGTAGATGCATCCTAATTCCAGAGTTGCTAAAGTGGAAAAATAAATGTGTGGTAGAATGAATGTAAAAATAAAATTAAAAAATAAAGTTAACCACCTCTTCCACCCCACCCCCCTCAATAGCAACCACTATTTGTCAGTTGCCTACTGGCTTTCACAACAGCCCAAGGAATTTTCAATCCTTGTAACAACTTCTGTTTTACAGAAGAGGAAACTGAGTCTTCTAGCATCTAAGAAATTTTCTCAAGATCACCACGTAATCTGCGATTTAGAGTCCATGGCCACCATGTCCATGTGACATGAATCCAGCTAAAGGGTACCACCTTAGCAATGTGAATTTGCCATTAATTAAAAAAAATTATTCATAAGTATTTAGTGATCATCTATCTCCATAAGACCTGTTTGAAAAACATAACCACAATGTTATCCTACCAAAAATTAACAATAATTTCTTTATGCCTGTGATATTCAATCAAACTTTAAGAACTTGATAGAAAAATATTCTAAATAACAACTTTGAGATATAATTCATATACCATAAAATTCATCCTTTTAAAGTGTACAATTTGGCCAGGGACAGTGGCTCATGCCTGTAATCTCAGCACTTTGTGAAGCCCAGGCATGAGGGTCACTTGAGGCCAGGAGTTTGAGGCCAGCCTGGGCAACATACCAAGGCCCCATCTCTAAAAAAAGTAAAAAAAATTAGCTGGGCACGGTGGTGCATGCCTGTAGTCCCAGCTACTCGGGAGGCTGAGGCAGGAGGATTGCTTGAGCCCAGGAATTTGAGATGTTTGAGGTTGTAGTGAGCTATGATCACACCACTGCACTCTAGCCTGGGCAACAGAGTGAGACCCTGTTTCTAGAAAAATATATAAATAAATAAATAAAAATAAAGTGTACAATTCAATGATTTTTAAAGTATATTCACAAAGTCAAAGCAATCACTCCCTGTTTACCCACAGACTTCCCATGTTCTAGGTAACCATGAATCTATTATTTTGTTTCTATGGATTTAATTATTCTGGACATTTCATATAAATGGAATCATGTAATATTTGGCCTTTTGTGCCTGGCTTCTTTCACTTAGCATGTTTTCATGGTTCATCAATGTTGTAAAATGTATAAGTACTTCATTCTTCTTTGTGGCTGAATATTATTCCATTGTATAGATATACTACATTTTATTAATACACTCTTGGACATTTGGGTTGTTTCTACTTTTTGACTAGTGTGAATTATGCTGCTATGAACACTTGTGTACAAGTTTTTTGTGGACATATGTTCTCAGTTCTCTTGGGTATAGACGTACGAGTGGAATTGCTGGGTCATATGGTAATTCTGTTTTAACATTTGGAGGAAACACCACACTGTTTTCCCAAGTGCCTGCACCATTTCACATTCTCGACAGCAATATATGAGGGTTTTAATTTCTTCACATCCTCACCAACACTTGTTATTGTTTGTCTTTCCTATTATAGCCATCCTAGGGAGTGTGAAGTAGTCTCACTGTGGTTCCGTTGATTTTTTTAAGTATCAGTTTCTAAGTCTGCAAAAAGTTTATAATTGATCCTAGTGACTATGGCCCCTGAAAATTTGTCAAATTGTCATTACAGCCATATGTGTACATATCTGCTTCTATTCAATCCTCAGAGCTCAATCTGATGGATTTTAACAACACTCCTGTGGAGTAAGTTGATAGGAAAATCATGATCTCCAAGAGCTATAAGCTGAGAGAGGCTGCCAGCCAAAAGTAAATCATCCTATTCATAGTTCAGTATTTTATTACCAGGTCACTCTGCCCATAGATAAGGAATAGGAGAAGTAAGAGACACAAAAAAGACTCACTGAATTGCATACTCCATTAGAATATCTAAATCTAAGGCAGAACTTGCACCTGTAATATGTCTTTTTATGATTTGTCCCATTCACTTTTAAAGCCACGAAGGTGACAATAAAAAGACTCTGTATCATGTAAAATGACATGTTTTATTTTTCATATTTGTTCCCCAAAGAGGTAGCATTGCAAAGAAATAGCATCTCTCTGAAAGCCAAAGCACTTCCATCATTTATGAGCTCTCTGTGGTGCTGGCAGAAAAGCAGATATTTCAGTTCTCAAAAATCAAGACACAATTTAACTTTTATCAGAGCCTTGTTATAAATTGTGCATGTACATGTGTATTCAGATCTGTTTTATATTAGATACCTCAGCTGTAAGAAATTATTACGTGCTGCTGTTTGTCAATCAGAAGACTGTAATGTTTGGTTGCGGAGTTCCTTTTTATAGAAACAATGGACGAAGCAAAAGGAAAACAAAACACCATCTCTCCCCCTCACAAAACCCAAACTCTAATTCTTCACGTATCTATTTCGTGATTTATCTGTTTGACACCCACTCTCAGGAAAAAGAAAGGACAAAAAGAAGACCTTTTATGTTGTTAAGTTACAACAGTTAAATGTATATTTTATTTTATCAAAAATTTTACTAATTTTTAAAATTGTTTCCAAATCAATCTATTGTGATGTCTATATACAGATTGAACTTCTAGAACTAACTGGTTATTTGTATACTTACTTCCTTGAATACTAATTGTTATTAATTAACTCACTGAGTATGTATTGAGCATTTACTATGTGTAAGGCACCAGGCAAGGCTAATCTTCTCTTGTTGGTCTAGCTATCGCCAGCATTGAGAACTTCCTCGCTCTCTGGAATGTTCTGCCCCAAATAACTATTCAGTCCCTCACCTACTTCAAATGTTTGTTTAAATGCTACCTCGTGGTTGAGGTGCACCCTATCTAAAATTGAGCTTTCTCCTACACCTTCTGTCTTGTCTTCGAAATACTTATCACCTTCTAATCTCTTATATAAATTATTTATTTTTCCCACTATAATGTAAGATCTATGAGGGCAGGGTTTTTGTCTGTCCATCACCCCACCAACTATGTTATCTCCAGGGCCTGAACAGCCTTTGGCACATAGTATAGGTGCTCAATAAATAGTTGTTGAATAAATAAATGCATGCATGGAAATGGCCGCTATTTATTGGTCTTTCTATTTTTTGACTTCCCTGAGGCCTTTGACTTTTTTTTTTATTAGTCTCTTTTAAAACTTTGATTCTGGATAATTTCTCCATAATTTCTTTTGCTTTTTTTTTTTTTTTCAGTTGCTTGTTTGCAGCTGCTTCTTTTCTTGTTCTGTGTGTTCTCCCTTGTTATCTAACCCGCTCTCCTGCCTTCATTGTGTTGATGTGGCCTGGTGCTAAACACTCTTCTATACTTCACTGCCTATAGGTCATCTCTACATTGAACATCTCAAATGGAATATGTCCCAAACAGAAATTATTGCCCCCCCAAAACCTGTTGTGAATTTATAAGCTTCCTCTTGGTTAATAACATCCCCAACATCCAGTATCCTGAGCTAGCAATGCCAGAGTCTGTGGTTTCTCTCCGTGACGATCTTATGAATTCTACCTCTCAAACAGCTCTTGACGCCAGATTCTCACGTCCACACTGTTCAGGCCCTTACGGCCTTGCCCAGGCCATGCAGCTTTCTCTGTACTAGTGTCAGGACCTCTGTACTGGGGGTCTGACCACACCTATAGCTACATTTGGAGGAAAGAGGCTGAGATTATTCTGGGATAAGCTACAGTGGCTTGTGCAGCATTTGCGGTGGAATCTGCCTTGCTCCATGCTTGATCCTATGATCAGACAAAAGTCAAACAAACCATGTGTGGGCTGGACATGGGGGTGGGGATGGCCATTGTCTCTGAGGCAGCTGGTGAGAAAAAGAAGAGCAGTCCCTGGTGGGGGGAACTGGCCTGACTCTCACAACTGGGTCTTGGTGACGTGGCCTTCATGGCGAGATGTGTTGTTCTCGGGTCTTCCAGAATTGTAACATCAGATAGGGTCACTCTTTGACTGTGAAGCAGTGACACCAAATAAACAAACAAAACAAATGTCATAATCTTATCTAAGCATACGTGACAGCAAGGTCACTGTGCAAACCACAAAATACCAAATCTCCCCTCCCTCGGGCATATGAGTGGTGGGTGCTTCTTTGCCAATTACAGCTTTAGCCTCATTCTAGTCTTCCCTTATTCTAGATATGATTTGAGATACCCAGTCATAGAATTTCCCTTCACTTCCTGAGAGCATGCAATTCAGAGCAAAGCCCGGCTGCCTTGAGCCCTTCCCCAAATGACCTAAAAGGTCCTTTCTAACACACTCCGAGATGCCTCACATCTCCCTATGGCGTGCATTCTCCTTTTGCAAGAAAGAACAAACCCAGCATGTCCACCTCTGGGTTTGTTCCTGGCAGTCTTTGGCTAGAGGGCACGGACTGTGCTATAGGAACTCTGCTCCATGTTTGATGGAAGCAATGAAGCCATTTCTTTTTGGCGATGTTAGGTGTTGGGTAGGCAAAGATAAGGCGGGTGACTCAAATTCAGGCTGTGACCCAGATGCCTGAGGATAGCTGAATTTTGAAACATTGAGAATCCTAGTACCAGAGTGAATGTAGGATTTAAAAAAAGACATCACTTGAGACCTCAGATTTTCATGGATTATTGAAATAAACCCTAAAAGTTTCAGATAACCTATGCCTATAGAGGTTTTAAAGTCAAAAAGAGGAAGAAATAGCTAACTACCTTGAATATTTGGACTGATATCCTGGGTTTTTTTCCATTCATTTGAAAAATATTTCAGAGTATGTGTTGAGCTCTGAGCTTTTTCCCAGGCATTGCAGATATATTAATAGTAGCAAACCAAATATATAAGCTTCCCCCTTGCTCTCTTGGATTTACAGTCATGTATTACTTAACGAAGGGGCTACAAAAGGGATATGTTCCCAGAAATGTATCATTAGGCGATATTGTCATTGTGTGAAGATCACAGAGTGTACTTACACTAACTTAGATGGTCCAGCTTACTATACACCTAGGCTATATGGTAGAGCCTATTGCTCCTAGGCTGTAGGCAACTGTAACACAATGGTATTTGTGTACCTAAATATAAAAAAAGTATTGTAAAAATATGGTGTAAAAGATAAAAAATGGTATACCTGTAAGGGCACTTATCATGAGTGGAGCTTGCACGACTGGAAGTTGCTCTGGGAGAGTCAGTGAGTGAGTGCTGAGGGGATGTGAGGGCCTAGGACATTAGTGTCCACTACTGCAGACTCTATAAACACCACACACTTAGCTACACTAAACTTATAAAAAATGTTTTTCTTTCATCCATAATAAATTAACCTTAGCTTACTGTAACATTTGTCTTTATAAACTTTTTAGTTTTTAAAACTTTTTCGCTCTTTTGTAATAACACTTAGATTGAAACCCAAATACATTGTACAGCTGTACAAAAGTACTCTTTTTTTATATCCTTATTCTATAAGTTTTTTCTATTTAAAATTGTTTTTTACTTTATTTCTTACTTTATAAACTTTTTTGGTTAAAAACTAAGACACAAACATGCACATTCGCCTTGGCCTATACAGGGTCAGAATTGCCAATATAACTATCTTCCACTTCCATATCTTGTCCCCCTGGAAGGTCTTCAGGGGCAACAGGACGCATGGAACTGTCATCTCCTATGGTAACAATGCCTTCTTATGGAAAACCTCCTTAAGGTCCTGCCTGAGGCTGTTCTTGAGGAGGTATCACTCTTTTTAGAAATAGGTTCATGGTGCTTTGCTTGGTTTGTTTCTTTTTTTTCATCATAGATTTGCTTATAAGCAGATAGTGCACCATGAACATTCCTCTCTATTAATGAAAACTTTCTGGTGTTGGGTCCATGTTTTCAAACTTTTTAAGGAGCTTGTTGAGGTCTGCAAAAGATTCTACTAACCCCTTCACTGTGAATTTTTTGGGGGAGTCTTCTTTTTCTTCTCTTATAGTTTCTTTTTCTCTAGCCTTTTCTTCAGCTATGTGTTCCTGTTTCAGTTCCAACAACTCTGCATTAGTCAATTCCTCAGGCACCATCTCTAGGTGCTTCTCAGTGTCATCCTCATCCACACCCAGGTTAAAGGTGTTTGCCGTCCCAACCACAGCCTCACTGATTTTTTGCAATCTCTTCATCCTTGGCAAATCCTTTGAAGTCATGGGCAAACCTCGAGTATCTTCTTCCAGATGCCACTCATACATTCCTTGGTGACATCATCCCAAGCCCAAGCAAGGTTGTTATTATTTTTTTTTTGTTTGAGACAGGGTCTCACTCTATAGCTCAGGCTAAAGTGCAGTGGCATCATCACAGCTCACTGCAACCTCAAACTCCTGGGCTCAAGGAATCCTCCTGCCTCAGCCTCCCGAGTGGCTGGGACTATAGGCGTGTGCCACCATGCCTGGCTAAGTTTTCTATTTTTTGCAGAGATGGGGTCTAGCTATTGCTCAGGCTGGTCTTGAACTCCTGAGCTCAAGCAATCTTCCTGCCTCGGCCTCCCAGAGTGCTAGGATTACAGGCGTGAGCCCCAGCACCTGGCCACAAGCAAGGTTCTTGATGCAGTCATAGATGTTGTCACCCTTCCAGAATTGCATCAGCGTCTTCCCAGTGTCTTCCCCAGTTGCAGCAATAGCCTGTGCAAAGGTCCTTCTCAGGTAGGAGGCCTTAAAAGCTGCTATAACTCCTTGATGCATTGGTTGGATCAAAAGGATTATGTTTAGAGGGAGAAATACCACTTTGATATTGGGATAAAGATCACCAATAAAAGGAGGATGTGCAGGAGAATTATAACAATAAGCAAATTCTTGAAAGATATGTTATTCTCCACATAGTACTTCTTTATTTTGCTGGCATAGCGATACAAGAGGGCGTCTTGGAAGAGGAGCTGGGTAGTCCATGACTGCTTGTTGCTCCTGCGTGCCCTGGCACTGTGTGCTTGTTGATGTGCTTGAAGGCCCTGAGGTTCTTGCTGTGCCAGATCACAAAGGGTTTCAATTTGTAGCCTGCAACATTGCCCCCAGGCAAGACTGTTATCCTGTCCTTAAAAGACTTGAAACCTGGCATTGACTAGGCCTACTTATGGATGAAAGTCCTTTCAGGCGTCTGTTTCCAGAAAAGGGAGGTTTCATCCATATTTAAGATTTGCTCTGGCAAGTAATTTTCCTCCACAGTAAGCTTATCTAGCTGACTAGAATTTTTCCAAAAATTCTTCAGCTGCCTTCACATCAGCACTCACAGACTCACCACTCACTCTCACACTATGTAACGAATAACGATTCTTGAATCACTTAAACTGCCTAGAGCTAGCATTAAATTCAACATCGTAGTAGGGGCCAGCCTTTTCTTTCAACATCACAAATATTTTGCTCTGGCTGTGAGTCTCATGGTACTGAGAGGGATATGCTTCTGTGCAGAGTCTTCGATCCAGGTCATTAGAAGTTTCTCCATATCTGTTGTAGGCCTTTCTTGAATTTTTGTTAGTTTCATTCCCTTTAATGAAGCAGATCCTTTAACACCTTCCGTCACTTTGCTCTTGTTCTGCAAGATCGCGGCTATAGTAGAATGGCACATGCCTGACTGGTGAGCAATAACCATCACTGATTTTCCACCTTGGTAGATCTTAATCGCTTTTAATTTCACTTCCAGGTCAATCACTTGATGTGGCCTCTTATTGGCAACATTAGCAGCAGATTTTGTATGCTTAGGAGCCATGATGAACAAAACAACATGAGATTAAATCAAGCACAAAGAGAAAATGATGCAATCAAGAGACTCAGTAAACACGAGATGTATGAGGATGCTGCCCTTGTAACAAGGCACAGTTTTACAGTAAACTTTTTTTTTATAAGTAGGAGTATACTCTAAAATTATGATAAAAAGTGTAGTGAAGTGAATACTTAAGCCAGTACCATAGTTGCTTATTATCATTATCAAGTATTACATACCATACATAATTGTATTGCTAGGCTTTCATATGATTGGCAGTGAAGTGCAGTAGGTTTGTTTACACCAGCATCACCACAAACACGTGAGTAATGTGTTGCATTATGATGTTAGGACAGCTATGATATCAGTAGATGATAGGAATTTTTCAGTTACATCATAATCTTATAGGATCACCACCTGACATGTGGTCAATTGTTGACCAAAACTCATTATGTAGTGCATGAGTGTATATTATAATTGGATATGAAAGACAATAAAAATAAATATCTAAGCCTGAAAAAGGGAAAATAACAGAAGGTAATAAGGAATATGAAGATTGTTAAATCAGGGAATGTTAAAGAGTGTCTTGAGAGTTCCTCTACATTGGGTGATATCAGTGAAGGCCTATCCCAGGAGGTGAATTTAAACAGTGATCTGAACATTGAGAAAAAGCCAGCCATGCACAGATCAGAAAGAGAGCATTTTAGGTAGAATGATCTTTTAGAGCAAAGGCTCTAAGGAACTATGAGGATTTTCCCAATTTACTTTGTAGAGAAATTCTAGTCCTAGGTAAGGAGAGAGATAAGGCATTGGTCCATTGGAAGTATGTAGACTTCCTACCTGCCACTGGATAAACATAAACTGAGCCCTAGTTGGACAAATTAGTCTCATATTGTACTATGCTGTTTCACCTCTGAGTTGTTTACCTTTGGATCATGGACTTTTGAATTTAGAGTGGGTCTTCCTCTGGTTTCTGAGACCATACTAGAGACTTCAACAAATATTTCACTCCTCTTCCTCATGGTAATGTTTTGAGTTCCCAAAGGCAGTAGCTTGCACCTTCTTCTCACTTCTTTTGTTTGTTTGTTTGGTTTTTTTGAGACAGTCTCTGTCGCCCCAGATAGAGTGTAGTGCATCATAGCTCACTGCAACCTCAAACTCCTGGGCTCAAGCGATGCTCCTGCCTCAGCTTCCCAAGTAGCTGGGACTATAGGTGCGTGCCACCATGCCCAGCTAATTTTTTCTATTTTTAGTAGAGACGGGGTCTCACTTTTGCTCAGGCTGGTCTTGAACTTCTGAGCTCAAGTGATCCTCCTGCCTTGGCCTCCCGTAGTGCTAGGATTACAGGCGTGAGCCACTGTGCGCAGACTTCTTCTCACTTCTTAAGGCTGCCAGACACCTATTTCTTCAGGAACTCTTCCTTGACATAAATGGATATGAAGTATAGTTTCTTTCTTCTAAGAATAAATGTTAGCATTAAACAACACGTCACGTCTATATACATAAAATTTAGCTGTCAGTATATATTTTTGACATGTGTGCCCTGGCATCACCAATTAGGATGAAAAATGATGAAGGTCAGGAGTTGTCAAGCTTTAGAATCATTTAGCACAATAACTCTCATGCAGGGGCTTGGTAAATGATTTAAAAATAGTTGCCAAATATTAATCCTAATTACTAACATTTATTGAGCTGTAACTACATTCTCTGTGCTGTTCTAAGCACTTTAAGTATTGTTTAATCCTTCAACCATCCTTTGAGGTAGGTACTATTATTGTCATTTTTATTTATCGACGAGGAAACCGAGGCACAGAGAAATAAAGCAATTTGTCCAAAGTCACACTGCTGGCAAAGGGTGAGAGCAGGATTCGTACCTGGGCTTTCTGCCTCCAATCCCAGGTACCTAGTCACTAGTCGAAAGGCATTATGGTCTCCCAGTGCTACCCAATAGAACTTTCTGTGAGATGAAAACGTTCCATACCTATGCTATCCAGTATGGTAGTCACTAGCCACATGCAGTTAATAAGTCCTGAAATATGGCTAGAGAGATTAGGGAACTAAATTTGTAATGTAATTTAATTATAATTAATTAAAATTCACATTTTATATAGCCACATGTGGCTAGTAGGTGCATTATGCATTAGACAGCATAGGAAACCTTTGCATATATTATCTCTAGTCCTCACAACAACCCTGCAGGGTAAATATTATATCCCCTTTACAAATGAGGAAACTAAGACTTAGAGATGGCTAATTATTGATTAATTGAGAGGTGGTAATTGCTGTTGTCATACTCAGTTTAACTCTACAAACAAGCTCTTCCCTGTAAAACATACTGCCTCAAGGTCATGGACTTTGCTGAATAAATGAGTGGGCTCTGAAGTCATACAGACCCATGTTCAAGACTTGATTCTGCTGCTCACTAGCTGTATTAGTACATTTGAGCTGCTGTAACAAAATAAACTGAGAGATTTATAAACAACAGGAATTTATTGCTCACAGTTCTGGAGTCTGGGAAGTCCAAGATCAAGGTGCTGGCAGATTTCATGTTTGGAAAGGGCCTGCTCATTGCTTCAAAATGACTCCTTGTTGTTGTGTCCTCATGTGGCTCTAAGGCAGAAGAACAAAAAGTGACTAATAGACTCCCTCAAGCCCTTCTATAAGGAAACTAATCCCATCCATGAGAATGGGGCCCTCATGACCTAGTCACCTCCTAAATGCCTCATCTCTTAATACTATTGCATGGGGATTAAGTTTCAACGTGAATATTGACGGACACAAACATTCAAACTATAGCACCAGCCTTGTGACCTTGGGCAAGTGTATAATTTTTTTTGTCAGTTGGGATGGGTTTGGCTGTAACAGACCACCCAACCCAAAGCAGCTTAAATCACAGGGGTTTATCTTCCTTATGCAATAGGAAGCCCTGAGATAAGGGGGCTCAGTGGTGGCAAGAGTCTGATTCAGTTCCCTCAGGGCTGCAAGATGGCTGCCAAGTCCTAAATGTCTCAGCTTCACACTGCAAGGCCCAAAACCGGGAAAGGAGGTAGTGGCATTTCACCTTGGGCGTTGTTCCTTTCTTTCAAGGAGAAAACGTTTTCCTGAAACCTTTCAGTAGACTTCTCCCTTTTAAGTCACATTCCTACCTGTGATATTGTGGTTTAATACTAAATATATATTTGATTTTTGTCCCCAGTTTCTGGCATAGAGCTCCTAAGACTCTTGGAATATCCTGAGTGATAGGGCAGAGGGTAGTGTTTTTTATTATTCATAATAAACCCCTTTCAACCATACCTGAGTTTATGTTAATGAGATGACTGGTGGCTGGAAGCCGCTAGATAGCTCCAGGATGGGGGCTGGTTGCCAGAGGAACCAACAATGTAATTAGAGCACTGAAACTTTCAGCCCTATCCTCTGACCTCTGGGGAGGGGAGGGGCTTGGGGGTTAAGCCAGTCACCAATGACCAATGATTTGATCAACCACACCTATGTAATGGGACCTCCATAAAAACACCAAACCAAAGGGGTTTGGAGGGTTCCTGGGTTGGTGGATGCAACATGCTAGGAGGGTGGATCACCCCAACTCCACAGAGACAAAAGCTCCTGTGCTTGGCCCTATATACCTCCTCATTTGGCTGCTCATTTATAGTCTTTATAATAAACTGGTAATAATAACTAAAGTGTTTCCCTGAGCTCTGTGAGCCGTTATAGTAAATTATCAACCCGGAGGAGAGTATTGTGGGAACCCCTGATTTGTAGTAAAGTTGGACGTGAGTGGGTAACATGGAGACCCATTACTAGTGATTGGCATCTAAAGTGGGGGCAGTCTTAGGGGACTGAGCTCTTAACCAGTGTGGTTTGTGCTAACTCCATGTATTTACTGTCAGGACTGAAATGAATTGTTGGACACCCAGTTGGTATCTGCAGAACTGATGGTTGGTGTGAGGAAATACACCACATATTTGGTGTCAGAAGCGTTCTGTGGGTAGAAAGAGATTGTAATAGCAGTGGTGCGTTGTTGAATAAAAGAGTGGGCTCTGAAGTCATACAGACCTGTGTTCAAGCCTTGACTTGGCTACTTACTAGCTGTATTAGTCTGTTTGAGCTGCTAAAACAAAATACTTTAAACTGAGTAATTTATAAACAATAGGAACTTATTGCTTACAGTTTTGGAGTCTAAGAAGTCCAAGATCAAGGTGCTAGGAGACTTCATGTCTGGAGAGGGCTTGCTCATTGCTTCAAAATGTCAGAAGCGTTCTGTGGGAAGAAACAGATCATAGTAGTAGTGGTCTTACCTCTTACACAGTCACTGGCAATGGGAAGGGGGTAGTTAATGTTGACTCGGGCCAATGTTTCCCCCCGGGCCTGGGTGCACTGCTGTCCCGTTTCTGAGAAAAAAGATTTTGGTTTTGGTTAGTAAGGCTAAATATGGCTTTCGGGGGCAAACGATGTTGTCTGCCCCAATTCTTCAAGATTCAATGTCCTCATCTGTAAAATGGGAAAATAACGATAATATCTCTTTATAGAGTTTTGAGTGTTCAATGCAATTATATCTGTAAATCTCTGAGCATAATGCCAAGCACATAATCAAGTACTTAATACACTTTAAAATAATGTAATAATTAAAAAGAAAAATTGGAGAATGTTTCCAGATTTCATTTCTTGTTTTCCTGAAACATTGAAATCTAGAAAAAGATTAATGAAGTCATTGGATAGTCTAAATATAGCCCAAAATTTCTGTCTAGATTCAGATGTGCCTTGTTTAAAATATGAATGAAATATTCTTTTTGAAGACACGTTATAAGTTTCATATTCTGCAGACAACCCAAGTTCATTTCTGGCTCCATGTTTTTCCTTTTGTTGTTCCCCTTGCTGAGGGCTGATCACTTTCCACAATGTCTTTCCAAATATTACCCATTTTTAAGTCCCCAAATATCCCATCTTTTTCATTAATCTTCCTACAATCAATCTGGCTCATGGGAATCCTTATCTACTTTAGTGCTATTTAAAATATTTAAGTGACAAAGGAAGCTAAAAATACAGCATTTGAAACAAGACAGAGTATTTTTTGTCTCTGTAAAGCTTAGAGGCAGGCACTCCATGCCTGATAAGGAGGCTCTGCCATCCTCGACATGTGGCTTCTATCTCTGGGCCCAACGTGGCTGCTCTGACACCCACCATCACCCAGTGAGTGGGAAGAGGGATAAGGATGAGAGGAATGAACACCCAGACTCTGAGGGTAAGAAGTGGATAGAACACATATCACTCCTGCTTATATCCCACTGGTCATTCCCATTCAGTTGATCACATGGCCACATCTAGTTGCAAAGAAGGGTAGGAAGAATAGCTGGGTGACTATTTGCCCAGCAAAACCTCTTGAAGGAGACAACAGATATTAGGGAACTGGAAATAGATACCTGAAGAGTGTGCTGCATCCAGACTGAAGGCATGGGAGCTGCCACAGGGGATTAATTTTCAATCCCATTATAGTGTTCCAGTGAAGGTGGAAAATGGCTCATCATTCACTTGGGTAGAAAGAAGGGAGAGTAATAAAATGGATAATTCAGCTCCATTCCCAATATATACACATGATTTTTAATGTATATGTGCATACTTAATCTACGACCTAGTGAGGCTGTAAACTTGGTGAGTACAAGGGCCATGTTATAGGCTTTTTTGTATACCTATTAAAGCACCCAGATAATACTAGTATGTAGACCTCCGTCAGTACCATTGAGGAGGGAGCACCTACTCCTGTGTTCATCCCTCCTTATTAACAACTCCATAAGGGAGAAAGAGCTGCCAATCTTTTCTGGGCCTGTTTTCATTAGTGAGCAGGCTTGGCTTCTTAACATTGTTGAGCATGCACATGTAATTTCTCTGTTGTTCTTCTCTGCATCTGGCCAGGTGGGGTTCTTCTCAGATTTGGCCATCTTTCTTTCAGGGGAAGGAGTAAGGCAACACCTAGAACTTCTAGTTCAAGACCCGTTATCCAATCCAGTTTTTCCAGAGCTCTGCATTGAGGGTAAGCAGGTACTTGTTGGATATTAATTTAAAAATAGCATGTTTTTCTATCTATCTATTGTTTCTTATGTGTTCTGTTTCCTTGGTTATAACATCTGGGGAGGAGGAGAGCTAAGTGGTAGGATGCCAAAGCCCACCCAGAATCTCAAACAAATAGATATTGAGTCGAAAATGGCTTTATCCTGGACCTTTTTTTGTAACTGTATTTGCTGAAACACAGATTTTATTTTTCCTCTCTCCACATGGATACCTGTATCATTTTCCGTGAGAAATTCTCTATTAACATAGTACAGCCTAGTTTAACAAATACATTTTCAGTTTTTACTCATGTAACAATCACTTTTAACGATTCAACTAAGTTCAACTCAACCCAGTGAAAATCAATTCAATTAAACTAAACCTATTTTTAGTTATTTACTCTGCTTCAGGCTCTAGGCTGGTTGTTGGGGACATACAAATGAAGTAGCCACAACCTTGTGCTCACATTCCAACAGGGCAGATGTGCAGAAGGTAAGTGTTGCAATAGTGACGTGTTATGGACTACAGAGGAAGGAGTGTGTAAATGCCTACAAGCTTAACATTTTTCCGGATCATCAATCCTCTTTTATTGTCATATCTGCACCCTGGTTCTGATGAAAGCATTTTATCTTGGGGGTAGGGAATAAGGCTTAAGCTACTCATCGGTAAGTAACTCTTCAATCTTTTCATATTACATTTCTAAAAGCCCATACACTTATAAGATTCAAATAGGTCATTTGTGCCTTTAAACACAAATCAAGCTATAGAACTATAAAAAACATGTATTTTATTACTTACAGTATATCACTAACTGGCTTCTACCACCTAAAGAACAATCTAGAGACCAGAGAGAAAAAGTCTTACAAAGTCATATTTACTTGGGAACCCCAGACCCAAAAAAGGAATTTTCTTATGAATGTCTAACATTCTGTTCCATTATTGATTTTAGTATTCTTTTTTTTGTGGGGGGGAGTCCCCAAGTCTGTTGCTCCCAAATGCTCTTGAAGCAAGAGACAGATCTGTGGGACCGCCAAACATGCTGCTGATTTTAATATTCTACGGGTCTTTATAGGGCCTGCCTCATAGTGGCTCAACTAATGTTCATTGCTCAATAGATGGAGTGACTGATTGATTCTCCATTTTCATGGACCTATAACAAAAAGAGAAACAGAGTGTATAAAGAACATGGGCCTAAGTGATACAGGTATAGCTTTATATAAATTTTAATATTTACCTATCAAAATCAAGGTCAACATTTACTTTTTGTTACCTCTAGAAATAAGGAAAAATGTTATCCATAACCTTTTGACTTTTCATCATGAAAGCAAAAATAGTAAATGTTTAGTTTACTTGAGGGTTTTTTCCTCCTTTGAGGGTCACTAACTTTGCCATTTTGACAGCTCTTTGAAGACAGTCATCATTTAGCCAACCAAAATGGGTACATCATTCACATCTTAACCTTGTTTTTGACAACACAGCTTTCTATCAACAAAGAGAGGTGCATGTGTTTCTACAACAGCACAGAGACTAGTAGTATATTTTATTTCCTGTCATGCCAGCATATTTGTTTTTATAAACTATGCAAACTTTATTCTTTATTATTTTGAAATATATAAATATTACATAAAGCATAGGTAAGACTATAATGGATGTTAAGAAATTTTAAGAAACAGAACAATACAGATATAGTTGAAACCCCCTTTGTATGATTCTCTGATGCTCTGCCTTTCCCTCCAGCCCCAAATATAACAAACCACTAATCTGAAGTGTGTGTCTGTCTTTCCTGACCATGTTTTGATGATGTTACTACATTTGTGTGGATTCCTAGAATTATGTTTTAAGATAAAAATTTAACACAATGATGTCTTATTTTAGCAGTGTGAAGTTTGCTTTTATTTTCCCACTATAGTATGTTCTCAAGATTTTATTTTATTTTATTTTATTTTATATTTTATTTCATTCTATTCTATTCTATTCTTAGAGATGGGGTCTCAGTATATTGCCCTGGCTGAAGTGCAATGGCTATTCTCAGGCACCAGCATAGCTCAGTAAAGCCTCAAACTCCCAGGCTCAAGCAATCCTCTTGCTTCAGCCTCCCGAGTGGCTGGGACTACAGGCACGAACCACCACACCTGGCTAAGATATATTCATCTTCAAAAGCACAGATCTACTTCTTCATTTTAACTACTGTATAGCATTCTATAGTATTAATATACAAATTTATTGAATGTTTAAATTTATGGACACTTACATTATTTCCATTTTTTTTCACAATTACTATGCCACAATGAATAACTTTGTATACATTTTCTTGTGCCATAGGTGAGATTTTTCCCTAGTGCATATAATGAGAAGTGGTATTATAGAGCTTAGGATAGTATGTTTTCTGCTTTACTAGATGTTTGAAAGTTGGTCTCTAATGGGCTGTACCAATTCATAGTCCTCTCATTAATCTAAACTAATTCCAGTTTCCCCATATCTTTGCCACTACTTGATATTATCATATTTTAAAATTTTTGCTCATGTGTCTGATTGTTGTTTTAATTTGTATTTGCCCTGATTATTGGTTAACTTGTCAACAGTGAAAACTTAAGAAATATTAATACAATGAAGACTCCTTTCCTGGGAGCATCAATGAAGTTAGGTTTAAAGTCACTGGAAGTATGTGCAAGTAACAAGCTGATTTTCATCACAGTTTGTGCTATGAATACTTAATTTTGTATAGATTTAATTTTTTTATTTCAAATATTTTGAACTGCAGACTATGGAAACTTTGCCTTCTCAATATTAAATTTTGTGCTTTCCCAAAAATGGACATTGATATTCTTGGCTGCCACTTAGGAGGCTAGCACTCTTAGAATTGTTTATGATTCTGTACCACCCCTGCTGAAGATAATGAACAAACAAGAGAGAGAAATTCTAAGGCAATCGACTTAATTCTGGGATTGATAGCTTTTATACTTGTTCTACTTAAAACTCCAAGTCCACTTTAGCAGAATATATTATCTTCAGATTTCTCCACACAAAGGATTTGGACGCTGTTGTGCACTCAGTAAGTACACAAGAGTGGTATTGGCTATTCGTGGGAACATTTCTCTGGTGAATTACTAAATAGTCAGAAGGGGAACTGAAGTTGTTCTTATGTAATAGCAGTATACCAAATGTGAAGTTTCTTTTTACCAGCCCCCATATATCTGGAGGTGGGCCATCCATAGATACAGTCTACTCTCTATAAGGTCTCTCTCACGAGGTCAAGGGCAAGGTCCAGTCATTTTAGAGAAACAGCAGAATGAGCCCCTTAATGGAGTAACAAAAACCCCATAAATACCAATTGAAACTTTATTTTGTCTAAGTGTGTGGCTTCCTAGAGGTTCCTGTGGTAATCCGTGGACAGTTAGGCCTGATGATTCAGGGATCATGAGATTTTCTGAGGAGACTGGTCTTAATACCATGGACACCTCTGAGAAGATAATTACAGTAGTGTAGGAAGAGGGAAGCCATGAACTGTTCCAGAAACAAACAATGGCAATGGCTATGTCTATCTGACATCATTAACGAGAATACAAAGGAATGGTAACATTTTAGGCTTACTCTAAGGATTCACTAGGAAATTGTAGCCATCTGGCAATTTCTAAAAGGAAAAATTACTTAAGCAGAGAAAACTGTAAGTATAGTTAGAGAAATGCCTTAGGACAGGGTTCCTAAACGTGGCTGAATATCAGATTCCCTGAGGAGCTTTAAAATAAATAAATTACTTTAAAAAATACACTGTAGTAGGCTGAATTATGGCTCCCCCAAAGACAACCTCGCTCTAATCCCTATGAATATTGTACCTTAGGGTCTTTGCAGATGTCGTTAAGTTAAGGATTTTGAGATAAGAAGATTATCCTGTATTATCTGATGGATCCAATGTGATTTCAATGTCCTTATAAGAGTAAGGCAGGAGTCTCAGAGTCAGAGTAGAGGACGAGAAGACGGAAGCAGGGGTCCCAGTGACATGGGATCACGAGCTGACGAATGTGGACAGTTTCTACAGGCTGGAAAAAGCAAGGAGGTGGATTCTCTTCTAGAGGTTCCAGAAGGAACACTGCCTATTTGTTTTTTAAATATAAATTTTACTGTGTATGTTTGAGGTTTACATGATGTTATGGGATACATATAGTAAAATGGTTACTACAGTGAAGCAAATTAACATATCTATTATCTCACATAGTTACCTTTTTTGTGTGTGACAAGAGCAGCTAAATCTACTTATTTAACCTGCCGACTCACTCTAGACTTCTGACCTCCAGAATTGTGAGAGAATGCATTTGTATTGCTTTGTCACTAAGTTTGTGCTGATTTATTACAGCAGCAGTAGGAAACTAATACATACATTTTTATTAGATTCCATTTCACAAATCATAAAAGTAGCAGGTATTTATTGCTACAATGAAATAAAACAAAGATAGAAAGAAAAAAGAATAATCCCCTACCTTCTCCATTCTGCATATTCCTGGACTCCATCTCCAAGAAGAACCAATGTTAGCAACCTGGTGTTTATACTTTCATGTCTTTTTCTTTTCTCTTTTCTTGTTTTTCTTTTCTTTTCTTTTCTGAGACGGGATCTTGCTCTGTCTAGCACCAGGGAAGAGAGCAGTGGTGCGAGGATAGCTCACTGCAGCCTCGAACTCCTGGGCACAAGTGATATTCCCGCCTCAGCCTCCCGAGTAGCTGCAACTGCAGGCGTTCCACCACACCCGGCTAATTTTCTTCATTTTTTGTAGAGATGGGGTCTTGCTGTTTTGCCTGGGCTGGTCTTGAACTCCTGGATTCAAGCAATCTTCTGGCCTCAGTCACCCAAGTAGCTAGGATTACAGGCACGAGCTAGCACAGCCGGCTCAAATTTTTTTCTTCTGTATGAACAGCTATGTACATACAAATAGACAAAGACATACAGAAAAGTTTTATAAAATTTTTTGGTTTTTTACATAATGGCCTAATGGTTACAATTCCTTTTTTCATGGAACAGTCATAGACATTCCAGACCAATTTATATAGACCCAGTTTATTCCTTTTAGTAGCTGCTTAATACTCTATAGGATGTATGTTTTACATTTTTTTCCAACCATTTTACCATTAATGGAATTCAGGTCGCTTCCAGGTTTTTACTATTGCAAACAATGCTTCTGTCAACATCCTAGTATCTACAAATGAAGCACTGGTAGTTAACTTCTATAGGACGCACTTAAAAAAGTAGGATTGCTGGATTCAGAGGAATGTGAGTGTTTTGAGTAGATGCTGCCGTATTTTTTCTAAAAAGACTGTAGTAATGCACATTTCCTCTGCAAGTGTCTGAAAGCACCCATTTTGCAGAGTCCCAGCCATCTGTGGCTGTTTTACTTTTTAAAATCTTTGCCCAGTCTGATGGATATATAAAATGTTCTTTTGTTCATATGTGAATTTGAATGCTACTGCTAAAGAGATGATCGTCTTTTCCTATGTCAGATGGCCATCTGGATTTCCTCTCTTGTTAAATGTTTATTCATATTCTGTGCCCTTTATCATATTATGTTGTATGTTTATTTTTATTAATTTCTAGATATTAAAAAACATTGCTATGGTTTGAATGTGCCCTCCAAAATTCATGTGTTGGAAACTTAATCCCCAATGCAACAGTGTTGAGAGGTGGGACAATTAAGAGGTGATTAGGTAATGGGGGTACCACCGTCATGAATGGATTAAGGCCGTTATCTCTGGAGTGGATTAGTTATAAAGGGGGGATTCAGCCCCCTTTTCCTTTCCTTCTTGCTTGCTTCCTCACCATGGGATGCCTTCTGCCATGTTTTGACACAGCAAGAAGGCCTTCACCAGATGCAGCTCCTTGATCTTGGACTTCCCAGCTTCTAGAACCATGAGCCACATAAACTTTTTCTTTATAAATTACCCAGCCTGTGGTATTCTGTTACAGCAACAGAAAATGGGCTGAGTACAGTGGCTCACACCTGTAATCCTAACACTCTAGGAGGCTGAGGTGGGAGGATCACTTGAGCCCAGGAGTTCGAGACCAGCCTGAGCAAGAATGAGACCCTGTCTCTACAAAAAATAGAAAAATTAGCCAGTTGTGGTAGTGTGCACCTGTAGTCCCTTCTTCTTGGGAGGTGGAGGCAGGAGGACTGCTTAAGCCCAGGAGTTGGAGGTTGCAGTGAGCTGTGATGACGCCACTGTACTTTAGCTGGGGCAACAGAGTGAGACTCTGTCTCAAAAATAAAAAAAAAAAAGAAGAGGAAGAAAAGAAAAGAATGGACTAAGACATACATATTCCTGGAGCCATCCCCTAGAAATCTGATTCAGTAGGGTCTGGTTTAGCACTTCAGGAATTGATGTTGAAGCTGTCTTGATGATTCTGACACATTCTTTCTGCTAGTGGAAGGGCAATTGAAAATTTAAGGCCCAGGTTTGGGAGGGAGGCAAAGAGGGTCTAGAATTAGCTACATATGTGGACAAGTTCTTCCAAATAACTTGCCTAAAAATCCTGAAGAGGATACAATGCTGGCCTCTTCTTTCCAACTCCTACTCCTACTTCCTGGGCATACTCTGCAAATGCTAGGAAATCTGATTTTTCACTGAGCAGTTTATTTATGGCTTCATACATTTTTTGCAAGTCTGTATCAGGGGATGAATCTGTGTACATGTAGGGAAGGTCTGTGGGTGCCTGTCTTTAGCAAGGTAAATCTTTGGAAATGAGAAACAAACAAACAAAAATAAGTAAAAATGAAGGGATTTTCTAAGCATTTAAAGATGGTCCAAAATAATGTCTATTGTTGCTATTTTCAATTGTTGCTACTCATCTTGGGATGATCAACCATTCTAGTTTTCCTGGGACTGTCCCAGTTTTATCACAAAAAATGCCATACCCCAGGAAACCTTTTAGTCCTGGGAAAACTGGGGAAACTAGTTGATCCTCAACCTAGTGTTGCTGACATCATCTCTCTCCCCCACCATTGGTAGCTAAAGCCACCTGAGTTCTTCCATGCAGACCCAGTGCTAGTAGTTCTAGCTCCTCAGTTAACTGCTTTTTAGTTTACAGCAGTTCACTTTAGGTATGAAGGCCTTTTACTTAGATAAACTGCCCTACTAACATGTTCTTTCACAAAGAATAGCAGATTTTACAAATGGCCACAAGTTATTCCCCTCTCTCTACCCACATCCCTTTGAAGTGTGATTTGCAGCAGTTCCCATCAAGAGGTCAATTCTACTTCCCATACTAATTCTGGGCGTGGCCAGGTGACTCGTTTTGGCCAATGGGACAATAAGCGAATGTAACTTAAGGAAAGGCTGTTGGGAATCCTTCTGCTTCTATGTGAACTACAGCCAGCCATGCCAACCCACAGAATCATGACAAATAATAACTGTTTGTAGTTTTAAGCCACTAAGTTTTGAGATGATTTGTTACAAAGCAAAAAGTAACTGATACATTAATTGAATCTTTGGACACCTACTCAAGTGCCAAAGGAATTGGATCTTTCTGTCTGGGTCTGAATTTGTGAAGAATACATAGAATGGTATACAAGTATAATCCATATGAAGTTTAGGCACCCTCTGGTCCAGTTTAATTAAGAAGTCACATTCAAAGATACAACCGCAAAGCAAACAAGCAAAGAAATAGATATAATTAAAAGCAACTGAATCCTAAGTCACTGCAGGGATCAAGAAAAAAAATAAATAAATAAAAGCAACTGAAATCTTTTCTGAATCTCTTGAGAAAATGTCAAATGGGAATTACATTAATATGCAGTATAAAACTTCTTAAAATCTTCTGCCCTGTTTTTTTCTGTCTTAATACTTCCTACATATGCCAGCTGCCCCCAAATCTCTCTCTTCTCTGTCCTACAATTTCTAAAGTCATTTTTTTTTCACACTATGCCCATGACCCTAACCGTTGAAATTTATTTCTATTTCCCCTTCTTTCTAGAGTAATTCCCTGACTTTTCCAATATAAATTAGCAAGCAGGCAAGCATACCACTATATTTTTCAACTTGCCCATTTCTCTGCAACTGCTTATCCATTGGCTTCAGGGACAGTGTTGGAAAGATGGAATAATCCTTTTAGAGGTGTGTGTGTAGCAGGTGGAGGAGCCATGAGGAAGTCTGTGAATAGTCACATAAGAGTAACATTTCTGCCTGTGTCTCACAAAAATCTGTGTCAAATAAGTACACTAGTAAAATTTATACTTCAGTTTAAATAAAGTGGCTGAGGAGGTTATGGCAAATTGATTTAAAAGCTTTCTGAAAAAATAATAATATAGAGCTAAAATTTCAGATGATCTCAGCTGAACATGGGGATTATTGGCGACTGTGGGTTGGGGGAGTAAAATGAGGTACTCTTTGGGGAGAGGTTATAAAGTAAGTCTTGATGGACAAACATGTTTACACTGTTTCATTAAAAAGCTAAGGAAGTATACTAGAGAAGCAGAAATAGACATAATTTCTAAGCCACCAGAGTGGGAAAAATCTAAGATAATTCAATTAATCCAGTTAAAGACAGAAAATACTTCAAGTGGAATAACTTTAAGCTTATCAATCAATTCAGGATAAATTGACATCTTCATACTGTTCAGGGTTTTATGCAGGCAAATTTTTTAAAATCTCCAGAAAAAGATTTGTAGTTTCTTTCTTATGATTACTGCTTTTAACATTTATTGTAGGTGTGTTATACATTGCTACAATTGTGAGCATAATTTTAGTATTTTATATTTTTAACATTTTTACATTCATTTAAAATAGTGGTTGATTTTTCATATTTATCCATCACTTTAAATGAAATTTCTTAATAATTATAAGGATTTTCATAAGCTTTCTAAGTATATTATTTTGTTGATTAAAAATAATGATAATTTTTGTCTCAATATTTATGCTTCTTATTTACATTTTTTCTGTTATGAATTAGCTAGAATATTCAGAAAAATGTTTAATATTTGTGATGGGACATCCTTTTTTTTTTTCTTTTTAAATTTGAATGGAAATGCCTTTGGTATTTCACCATGGAACACAGGGTTGGAAGTGGTGTGGTGGCGCGTGCCGGTAGCCTCAGCTACTCTTGAAGCTGAAGTTTGAGGATCACTTGAGCCCAGGCATTAGAGGTCACCCTGGGCAATGCAGTGAGATCCTGTCTTTTAAAAATAATAATTAAAAAAAACCCAACATAGTGTTGGCTCTTAGCCAAAGAGAAATACTACTTATTCCAATGAAGGAATTATCCCTTTTTGGTCAAAATTTTAAAGAATTTTAAAATATTAATTGGTGTGCAGTGTTGAATTTTAAACTATTTTTTAAAGCAACTAAAATAGGTTTGAAATATTTTCCACATCATTTGAACATGTCCGATTAGATTAAAACACTTTTATAAGTAGTACACAGTTTTAATTTCTCTTTAATATGTAGAAGATTTATAATAAATAGCAACGTTCAACAGGAAATTCGCATTCCTGATCTTTCTCTTTCCATTTAAGCTTAAGTAATAACTCAAATTCATGCTTTTTAATATTATGCTTATTCAATTATTTTTGAATTTCTGTCACAAATGTTTTTCCCCAGTAGGTTACATACATCAAATTTGATTAATGCAGAAAGCTCTGACAGATATTTTACTGAGTTGATTTGTACCTCTTAGTGTTTGAAATTTATATAGTTAGTTGACAGCCTGGCTAAGGCAATAAAATACTGAGAAGTAAAAATACAAGCTCATTCTTAGTTAACATATGTTTTCTGTATCAGCACCATAAAATTTCCCATTTGCAAATTTTGTTCGTATGCTCTAGTTTTATTGGAAGTAACAAATTGTTGTAATATGGATTTCTCTGAGTTAAAAAGTAACAATCTAAAGACCTCGTTTCCTGTGGAGCAGTATACAAATTTGGCTAAACAGCTTGCTTACAATTATGTAAAAATAATAAGCGAGGTTTAGGGGGAAACAGACCGAAAGGAAATGTACTAAAATGTATTCTCTCTTCCTTCCTGTCTCAGCCTCCATGTACCATCCTCCAGGAAGTCTCCTTTGACATTTGAAAAGGACTTAGTGCCCCTCCTGTGTGTTTCTGGCACCTTCTCCTTCCTCTGTCACACTGTGACAGTGTGTGGCAGTGCATGGCAGGTCATCTTCCCCCATGTACCGTCGGTCCCATGAGTGAAGTGAAGCTTTGTGCTTGTTCATCTTCTGTCTACTGCTCAGTAAACATCTGCATAATGAGTAGATCCATGGATGAATGCATGGATGTTTGGCTGTTATGCTATGAACATAATTTGTGTTCAAAATTTATGTTTCTATTCTCCAAATTCCCTTTAATACACACGTTTTATAATATTTAAAATGGTGCTTGTGTGAACAGGAATGTGCAAAGACAAGAGTAAAAAATAATAGAAAATCTTGAAAAAAGGCTTTCTTTTTCTTTCTAAAGTGCAAATATTATCCCAGCAGCACCAGCCATGAGTAAGGTGTATCGCGTATTTCCAGCTTTCTGCTGTGGTGTGACTGTACTTCCTGGCCCTCTTGTGGTGGGGTGGGATAAGGCCATGTTACTTGTTCTTACAAAAGAGGTAACACTCGTCACTTCTAGGCCAGAGTCTCACTGGTGTGACTCCCTCCAGAGCTCACTTCCCCTCAGCCACAGTGACCAGAATATTCCAGATAGTGGCTGTCCTGTGTCTGGCTTCAGTGTGGGAAGCACATGAAGCAGATATGGTGATGGACTTGTTATGTGAGTGAGCAGTTAACCTCTATAAGGTCACTGACATTTGGGGGATTACCTGCTATTGAAAGATAAGTTAGCTTATCCTGATTGATACTCTGTGGGACAAAGGACTTTGCTTCCTTACGTCTTATACAGAGCTAGTCACTGGCCTCTAGAAACTTGTAAACTAAGCACAAAAAATTTAACTATCTCTCTGAAGATGGAGTAAAATTTAAATGCTGAAAGCTTCGAAGAGAAGTACTTCCACTCTGCAACCCAGTACCAAGTGGGAAAACCCTGTAGACCTATCTCTTGTGGCCTTTATTTGGCTTTTACTCAGAGTTAGTTAGACCAATAATTTTATCTAATAGGTTACTAACTGGATGCAGTTCTTGTCTGTGACATTTGGGGCCTTTTGCAGGCCATTTTCTATAGGGGTTGCAATATTGACAAAAAAAGACAGAACATGGCCAATCTTATTACTTCAGGATTTTTTTAAGCCCTAAACGCCAGAAGCTAGATTGATACTTAGCACTTTCTGAAGTACAGACAGTAAAAATAGGAGTTATAAATGTCAGTTTTGATGTGTGCTTTAGTGCCTTCGACCATCCCCAGTGGAGGAACAAGCAGGCCGTTAATATGGAAGTTCCTTGCATTACACAGGGCCCTACCAGGACTTGCAGTCATTGGCAGCTTTTGGAAAAATCTATGGGGAAGCAGCTCCAGGATCACTGAAAAAGTCCCAGGCTTAAAATCAAAAGACCTGGATCTGAGCATCAGCTCTTTCATTCTGTGAATTATGTGACTACATGAGCAACTTTGAGAGCTTCACCTCGAATCTCTTTACCTATACCCCAACTGCCTCATCTATTACACGCCAGGCAATGAGGATTCTTATGAAAAGTGCATGAGATAATATATGTGAAAACCCACATCTATCTAGGCTCAAAGGGATTAACTTCACTCCTAAAGTCAGTTCCACGGATCATGTACCTGACTGGGAATGGCGGCAGTTGTAGATGTTCCTGAGAGACCTCACTGCTAAATCATGACGAAAAATTCCCAAAAGGTGAGTAGCAAAGAAGGGCCATTTTTGGGGTTGGCACAGGGATCTCTCTCAAGGAAAAAAAAAATAGAAACTGTCCATCACTTAAGTGGCTTACCCATTGGTATTCATGGCCATGCCTCAGACCATGTTCTCTGGTGATTTCTGCCATGCTGGGCAATTTGGGCAAATTCTCATCTGCGCTTTTGCTCTTTGAGGGGGAGTGGCCTGCAGTTTTCCTGGTTTGGGCACCTGCAGATAATGAGATGCCCTGCTCCCCACAGAAGCATTTCCACAGCAGGGGTGCTCAGAAGCAAGATGTTAACTAATGTTTTAGCTAAAACCTCTGGCTCTTCCTGACGACTTCAGGCATGGGAACTCATCAGTCAACTCTCAAGTTCTGACATTCACTGAGCTGGCCCAACTAACAGGGGAGGCTTAAGTGTGGCGCAGTCATCATTTTGAGGGATGAATTTGGAATTAGCATCTTGGTATGGACTCCAATTAAACAGTCCCTGAGCACAGGTGATGGAGTGTGAGTTTTGAGTCCATATTTTAAACTTCATAATTTAGTGTTTATAGACATTCCAAGAGATTATGTAAGAAAAAGAGGAATGAATGCAAAGGGATATTTGGTTAGCTTTTACTCCCCCAGCCCTCCTTCCGTCAAGTCTTTATTGAATCAGGTGGCAAAAAACATCTTTCCAAGAAATATTTCTTTGATCTTTTAAATTTGTTTCACCTAAAATTTCCTGTTCAAATATATCCAAGAAAGAGATTCATTTCAGGTTTTCTTCATATGCATGCATCAAGATAAAGAGAATATAACCTGAAATTCTCCAAGTCCTTAGACACAGAAATCCAGCATTAAAATTTGAGTTTGCCTTTTACAGCTATAAATGTAGGATCCACTATTTTCTCTCCCTTTGACCTTGAGGTCCTCAATCAAGTAAGGGGGCATTGCCCTCCAATATTTATTGAGAATTTACTATTTGTCAGGTACTTTGCATATGTGTGACATTTAAGACTCCCAAACGGCTCTGTGAGGTAGATACTTTAGCCTCGTTTTGCTGATAAGACAAATATGGCCTGGGAAGATTAAGTAATGCCTAAAGTCACTTGGTTGATACAAAGCAGAGTCTAGGTTTGGACTCTGGTCATGTCACTCCTGAGTTAGAGTGTTAACAGTGTTAATCTCTGTTTGTGAGATCATTATTTTCTTATAAACATAAGTGATTTTTATAATTTGAAAAAAATGGTTTCCAAAAACAGTGAAACAAAAATAAATAAACAACCCCCCCCCCAAAAAAAAAAAAAAATCCCACAACTCTAGCTTCTTCCTTGGTTTCTGGATTCCAAGGTCAGTCACTGAAGAGGAAAATGACCGGGTATTGATCTCAGTTCTGTTGTCCTGACCAAGTCATTTAACCTGAGTTTTAATACCTTTCAGGATTAATATGAGAAACCTAACAAGCAAGTATCTGAAAGCACCTAAGCCCTCATAAGGAATCATCATCGCTTATGGTCTCTTTTGCAGGCTTTAGAAGAAGCATTTTGTTTCCAGGGCTTAGAAGTGTGATGACCAGAGTTTTGCAAATAATAATAATATTAATAGTAGTAACAACAATGACAAAATATTGTCCAAACCTCAATGGCTCTTCCTTATTTTAAACAAACTATACATGCAAAGACTCCAGTGTTCTTTTAATCCTCTTCTTTAATCCTCACCCATAGTGTCTGTGTGAAGAAACAAACCATGGATCCTCCGATCCCCATTCATGGGTTCCAGAATTTCCTCTATCATTTGCACAACGTATATGATTAAGCACATTATTCACCATTTAAACCCCTACTGGACTCATTTTGGAATTCATCAGAATATTGAGATAGGGGAGCAAGAATACAAAGTCTCTGGTCTCTTTCTCCCTCTTTCAGTAGGGCCTCGTCCCAAAGTCTCTGTTGATTAAAAAAAATTAATGCCCCAAAGCATCTCAAATCAAAATAAATCTTACTTTATAACCAAACATAAATTTCACAATGAAAAGACCGCATGTGAAGGTGCACAGGAGGGCAAAAGTTATTTAGAATTGTTAGTCCTTTGGTGATGATTTTCAATCAAAATGGTTGAAGCCTTAGACTTCTCAATCGCAAGTTATGACTATTTTATTCAACTCCTGGATGCAAAAAGTAATGTAATTTAAATAGATATTTTATTTAAAATTTAACCATAGTAATAAATTTATCTATTTCAAATATGTTAGACTAAAAGCTGACTGCCCTCTGGTGGGCTGTTTCTAAAATATTTAGCACCTCTTTAACTGAATTGCCTTATAAAATATTGTACAGCGCCATGAGATTATATTACAATTCAATTCACGTAAATAACAAAATTAACTGAGAAAAGAGGAAAACTTAGGAAGGTTAAATACTTTTCATTAATGTAAAAGCAAATTATAACTTGAGTTTAGCTAATTTCTGATTTTTAAAACTAGTTTTCCCTTTAAGTGGAAATTTATTTTAGTTTCAAGTTTCAATTAAAACGGTGTAAATAAAGAGAATTTTGGAACTTCATTTTCACTTTTGAAATGACATGAAAATGTTTGAAATGTAGATTATTTTAGTAACTTTGTAATTTTTCAGTTGTTTAAAGCAACGGAAAAAATAAGGTGTTTGTCACACGTAATTTCTGTTCCCTGTCACTGTTTAAAATGTGATTTTACTGTTGGAAAAAAGAAATAGAAATAAGATAATTATATTCCTCACCCTCCCACAAAATATTATTTTGATTCAAGTAAAACAAAAGCTTAAGAAATATCACATCAAAGTACAAGGGCTAAGTTGGGTATAAATAGGAAAGCATCTTTAAAGAGCATTGATAGAACACTTTGCAATCTTAAAAAACTCCAGTGCACTGTCAATCCCGTGATATAACAGGATCTCATTCTCTTCTGTTTGCAATTCCTCTCTAATACAGAGGTTCCAGTGAGGTGAGATCTCAGGCATGCCAACTAACTGAATTTTTTAGTTTTCATCTAGCTATTTGGATTGTGTATACTACCAGCCTCTGAGGCACCACTGGCTCCATTTTGTTAGACCATTATCACCAATTGAGAATTCCAACTCGTGTTTTAATTATTTCCTTAGCATACATCTCATCCTTATGCAAACAAATCTTGTGAATAGTATTTGAATTCACACTAACAAAATTATTGTACAAAGATAAACATTGGGTATGTAGAAGTCAAGAATCAGCAAATTACTTTTAAAAAAAAATCTTAGAGTCTCTGTAAGGAAAATGAGAAAGAGTACTGAACAATTTCTATGATTAATTTTATCAGTCCCAGCAACAAATGTGAAAATTCTATTTAGCATCCTCCCTCCTTTTCTTCTGGGGAGCAGTTTCTTGGCCATGGCCTAAAGATTAATTTTTTATCTTAATTTCACTTAGTACTTGCAAATGGAACCTTAAAAAGAAGGAAAAGGCTCCCTTTTTAACAAAATGGAATTGAAGATTGCAATCAAATCATTACATTAGGTTAATTCTGTGGCTGCAAATACTCAAATATAAGTGAAGGAGCAGGTAGAGGAAAATTTGAAATCCATGCAGATTCCAAAATGCAAACTCTCAGGCAGAAACATTTGAATCAGCAATCAGAGTGTATTCCTCCAAAACTGTCAAGAAAGTCACACATTTTAAAATGTTAACTGCAAGTATTTTGGTGCAAGTTAACATTTTTTCATGTTTGCTTTTAAACTAATTAACATATGAAATGGCCTTAAAATGTAAAGATGCCACTTTGGTGAGATTTGATTTTTTTTCAATCCAATCCAAAGTAAATGGAAGTGTAGAAGAGAAGTGAGTGCCCATCAGTGAATTACTGCTTTAAAATTGTAATATAATTCACTATTCTGTGAAGGCTCACTAAAACTTAGTTTGAAAGCCGTAACAGCAAACCAGGCTATCAATTTTTCCTCACCCTGCAGAGGCAACGCAGAAGCTAAAGGCTGCTCTCAGCGGTTTTGCTTTCTGTTTATTTTCCCCCTTGAGCCTAAGGGAATTAGACATTTCGGTGCTCAGTTGAGTTGTTACAGTTTGTCATTTAAAATATTATTTGAATTCACAGATCCTGAGCATTTAGCATCATTTTTCATGCTAAGTGTTCTGTTCGGTTGCAGAAATATTTGAATGGAAATACATGCGTGTGTAGGTTGAATCTATAGCTACACAGAGTAAAAAGAAGTCGTCTTACCTAGCATTTCCAGGTATGTAGAAACGGAATGACTAGCATGCTTGTGTGTGTGTAAAGATCTAAATATACATAATCCAACAGTTGTCTCTGAATTTTCAATAATCTGTACTCTTTCTGTGTCCATTAAATCAATATTTTTATAGTTTAAAATGTGATTTTTACATCGCAAATGTGTACCGGCTAATTGCAGCTTTGCGACTTCTGATCGGAAAGCTTCTAGACGTATCCTCTGCTGCGCATTACTTTTTCCATCAACAGAGGGCACTCTGTCGTTTGCCAAGGAACTGCCTAGTTAGGGGGCCGAGGGCTGGGAGTGCAGCATCTGACGGACGAGGTTTGCAGAGTTTGCGCCAATAACAGGCAGAAGCTCTTCCAACTGGTCAGTGTATAATTTATTGGAAATGCTACTGATCACTGAAACAACATACCTAAATGAAAGAGAACCCCATGATTTACAAAAGTCGGATGCAAGTGACTTTTAAGTCAGTGGTGTGTTATAATTTGAGTATCACCCAGACGGTTAGTGTTGGAAATCATCATATGCGTAAAATCAAGATGCATGCTCAAATACAAGCTCACCTTGGAGAGAGAGTGACAGCTTTATTTATACTGCCTGCCCTAGCCCTGTGTGGAGAGTCTTTAGTGTGCCTGCTTCAGTACAACTTAAATATATTATAGCTGTTTTCTATTTGATCCAAGAGAAATAAAATAATTCCTCATATGGTAATCTATCTGGGTCATAATTGACACACTAGGAAGGTCCTAGGAAGCTTTTTCTCCAGCACATGTTATAGAGAAGATTTCAGGTGCTGGTGCTATTAATTTTTCACCAGTCAAAGGCACTAAATTTAAACTGAAAACTTGAAAGAATGAAAAAAGATGCACTTCAAGAAAATTAGATTTTCTCGGGGTATTTGTCCAAGATCTGCATTTACTGATATGTAATTTATTAGACACTTCATGAATTACACAACGAAGTAATCATAACCAGCTAGTACAAGGATTGCATTTACTCTCTGTGGAAGAAAAGTTTTACAAATGTCTTAAAGCCATTGTAAAAGCAACAGTGAGAAATCCTAATAGACACCAGAATCAACATATTTGACAGAAGTGTGTGCATTATCAGGGCTCATTATTTTAAATGAGCGTATTCTATCTCAAGAACTGGGATGATACCACAAATAACAGAATAAATGGGAATGTACAAGCCAAACAGCATGACAGCAACTGCTCAGACTTAGAAAAAAGAGCATTTTAAGATATAGACGTATTCTAAAAATCCTCTTATGAGAAAATGCGTTCCATTATCACAGAAGGAAAGAAATGGAAGGTTTTTTTATGTTAAATGTATGTGTGTGTAATGCTAAGGATGATGAAGCAAATATTTAACAGCTAGGATACTGCATTACAGCTAACAGTAATTCTATTATCATTTACTCGACTAGTAGATAAGTGCCGTTTTCCTTCTTTTGCAAATATATTTGCCAGCAGCTGTTTCAACATTTATAAAGACCATTTGCACTGATTGCCAAATAACCATAAATTCATTTATGCATATTTTTGAGTTGAAGGCATAAAAATAATTACATGTCTGATTAAATCCACTTATGCCTTCATGTCTTACTAAATCTATAATAGATATGAATTGTTACAATGTATTACATATAAGTGCATAAATAATACAAGCCAGATGTAGAGTCCAGCTTTCTTACAATAGAATGTGTGGCAATAATTTACATAAATACAGTTAGGATATATTATTAAAAATAATTTATTTTAGGAATTGTTCCGGAATCTCTGACTCCTAAAAGTAGGACTTCAGCTAGAAAACTGAAGAAACTGTTCTTATCATTGCTTCACTATCCTGAAATACATATTGAATAATTATTTTAATAAGCTTGTCATTAGAGAAGAATAATTTAACTAAAAACTCCATTTCTTAAAATGCAAACTACAGAAAAATCATATAAACACTTCCGAGTTGGCCGAATTCTTGAGGTATGTTAGTTGTTCCTTCCATAACTTACCTACCTCCCACCTACCCCCAACACTCCATCCACCCTCACTCACCTCCTCTGCCACTTGGAACCAAGGTAATTTAAATGATTATAGTATTTGGAGAAAGGCTTTAAGGGACTGTTCAAAGTTAAGAATCACAACCCATAGAAACAACAGTTTGATTCCACTCTTAACTCCCTGAAATAGAGATGGAATTTTGCTTTCTTTTGATTGAGACTCAGCTTATAATAACTTTAATCACATAATATTTAACCATATTTGTTATACCACAACATTTGGTAACACTTCATTTTGAGTGTTCCAGCATTATTAATTCATGTGGTATTCATTGTAATAACACAGATCATAATGAACTCATTTGGTATTCATGTGGATGTCATAAGTACTTCCATAGGAATTCTATTGCATTTCAGCATTAATTAAACATACTCCCTAATTTTCTTAGGAAAACAGGAATATACTGTATTTTCCAAGTACTATGTCTTTCAATAGCATATACATTGGGTTGATTATTAAATCATGCATTGAATTATCTGTATATATCTTTATGAACATATCATTTTATATGCAAAACAGCTAACAAACCAAGATCAGTGTCTAGATTTTTGTGGATCACGATATAGGTTCTTAATAATCAGCATTTCATGAAGGCAGACAGAAGTGATATTTACAGTAATGTTTCTCATGCAAAGAAGAAAACGGCCCTATGTTAATTTCCAGAATCTCAAAGAAAGATAACGTCTTTCTTAAAAACAAATAAGCAACCTTCAGAAAATGAAAGCCATCCAACCAGAGTGAGCTTTGCATGATGGCATTTTCCCTGGATCGCTGGTGCCCATGGCTCGGTGGACTTTGCTCCTCTGTTACTTGCATTGTGGTATGTAACTTGTGTGATGTCATTTACTCAGCCGGGGAAATATACTAGCCCCCATTAGCATCCTGAGCTGGCAAAAGGAAGTGGCTTATGAAAGAATAGTACAAAACCATTTCAAAGAGAGATCTAAAATTTACTAACCTTCAATCTTATCAAGGTTTCTGAAGTTATTACACAGGCCTTACATGTGTTCATAAAAGTAGCTGATCCTGTTCTAGTTTCTGCCAGCAGAGATCATGTTTCTCAGCCCTATCTTACCCCTTATGTTAAAGACAAATAATGATGTGAGATTTGAGAGCATGTGAGATCCTGTCAGAAGTTTCAGCTGTAAGCACCAGGGGGTTCCTATTTTAATGTGAGGGGTTTTGTTGTTGTTTTTGTTGTTATTTGTTAGTTTGATTTTTTTTTTTTTTTTGGGTCTTACCACTTGTTTGGACGCTGAAATCAGGCAGCAGCATTAGGAAGCAAACCCTCATAGGGAACTACATTTTCCCCACCACTTGATTCTGCAATTTTAATGAGCGTGGGGAATTGCTTAACTCTTAAAGCATCTGAACATGTCTTAATATAGGAATCTTTAAATACCTTTTAAACCTCAGCATTATTTGTTCATTATTTCCCATTTATGGTGCGAATGGAAAACCCTAGGTTAAAGAACTACATCTTTCTCAGGGAAACTCTTTCAATGCTGTGCTAGACTTGAGACAGTTCTCACATTTTCCATAAGAATTACAACTTAAAAAATATTTTAAACTAACACTAGCACGATCACAAAACAGGAAATGAAAAGGAGAGGCATGCAGTTAATATCTATTTTTCCAGCGCATTCAGAGATAATGCAGATATTTTCTACGAAACCGCAGGCAGTGAGAATAGAAAATTCAGTTCACAATTCTAATGTCATAGAGGAGACAGATGTGTTTTTTCTCGTATGGTTTGTAACTCCTGTTACATTTAATAGGAACTGTACATCACGGTGTGGGGAGAGAAAGCGGATTCCTGTCCTGTAGCTTAGAGAATTACGGACTATTCAGAATCTCCCTGACACCTGGATACAGTGGGGCAGGTTAAAAATGTTGCCTCCTGTGAATTCCAGGCTTTTGCTCATTTCAACATTCAAGGCAGACCTCTCATACACAAAAAGTACTTCAAAGGTATGCAATGCATTTTTTGTTTGTTTGTTTGTTTGTTTAGGTTTGCTGTTCTTTCTCGGAGAATGGTTCTTCTTCATCTTTGCACTGAAATAGGTTTAGTACGCCAGTGCCAGTTACCTTGATGTGGCCTGTTTAATAGCGGCAGATTCTGTTTTGCCACTAGTGGCAAACAATTTAATTAGGAACACAAAATAGCTGCCTGCTTTATTTTCCCCCCTGCAAGTGTCTGCTCCTTGTCTAAGAATAAGAAACTACCACTATAAAAATCTCTTTCTTTGAGCTGTCTCTAATGAAACTTCCCGATTACATTTGTTTCCCTCAGCTTTCTCTGCAACAATTTATTCTTTCTTTCTAAACAGACCTTTAGGTATGCGAGGCCGTTTGTAAATTATATGGTGCTGGCAATATCATGAAATATCATGACTGCAGTTTATGGGCAGATGAAGGGGGATGAGTTGTAACAAGAATAAATTACACAAAATACATTGGGGGAGGGATGAGGGGACCCTGGTGCCAGCAAAATTATTAAACTTTAGAGTGGTGCCTAATGAGGACACTAAATTAAGTGACCTTACAAATGGATGGACGTAGCAAATGGGATTCTTAGGGAATTATCTTCCATTACCTTACAAAGAAATAATGGGACACGGTATCATAGAGCAAGATAAGGAAAGCACAGGTGAGCTGAATATTAGCAAATAAAGCAGTTTCACTGAAAAAACAATGATCCATTTAGAATCATCCTGAATGTAGTACATAAAATCACATACTGTTGAAAAGAATATAATTTATGGTTTGGGGTGTTACATTTTATACCTAATTTTGCCTTTTTACGAATGTGTCTGGCCTAATGCCTAAAAGCTTGCATTGTCTCTGTGATTAATATAAAGTTATGAAGAACACTGAGAACTAGAAAACCAGTCACAAGCTGTAGATTTTTCTCTCTGCTTTACTTAATCTGTGTGTGAAATGGGGAGGTAAATTCTGACTAACCTTTAGAAACTAAGTGATGACTTAGGAATATATGGTTGGATATATATTGGAAAAGATAGGCATATAAATATATGCATATGTATTTTGTCCCCAGGTGCCTTTTTTATTGTAAAATCTTACATATATAGCCCAATGAATTTCTGCATATCTATATACCCTTGTGACCACTACCCAGATCTGTATTTTCATTGTCTTGGAAATCTCCCTCCTGCTCCTGTCCAGTCCATACTCCTCCTGAGCTAACCACTCCTCTGACTTCTGTCACTATAGATTAGTTTTGAATATTCTTGAACTTCACACAGACATGAAATCATACAGTATATACTGTTTTCTGTTTGGCATCTTTCAAACTCAACATAATTTTGACTCTGTCACCATCCTTCATCATTAGAGATTGAGCGAGTTGGGCAAACAGGATTTCTGCAGTCTAAATGTTGACCCCAAAAGTGTCCAAAGCCTCCCGTTTCCCTGTTTTTTTTTGTTCTGCTCTGTTCTACGTGATTACAGTTTGGAGGTTAAGGGTGTTGGCTCTATCATCCCCAGGCTGGGTGTTAATTTTAGCTCCATCACTACCACCTGTGGGAACTTGGGTAACTTGCTTGAAATTTCCAAGCCTTAGTTTTCTAAGTAGAAAATGAGATTAATAACTACTTCATGTATTTGTTATGAGGGCTAAATAAAATCATATCAATTGCTCAGTGTCGTTTCTGGTCCCTAAATGATAACATTAAGACCAGCCTGGAATATACCAAGTCAAAAACGGAAAGCTCTCTCTCAGGCTGCTCATGAGAACAGGCAGAAGCCTCAAGATTTCCAGGCTCTAAAAACAATGGTTCTATTGGAAGAGGAAAAAAAAAAATCAACCCCAAACCCGCCTCACCACACCCTACCAGGGGAAAGAATGAGTGTTGAGTGTTCTTTCCTAGGTACACCTGTGTCATTATCAATCATTTTTTTTTGTTTTGTTTTGTTTTGTTTTGTTTTTACCAATACCAATAGTATTTACATGGATTTCACAATTACTAGTGCATATTAGTTTATTTTGAAACAACTGCCAATAGGAATGGATAGATTTTAAAACTGGAAGGAATCTTACAAATGATTCAGTTTATCCTCATTTTATAGACAAGGAAACTGAGGCAAGTCATGTTATTTGTTTAAAGGTCAATGAAAAAGCCAAGATTTCTGTTTCAGAGTCCAGGGAAAGTGTGGCTCTCAAACCAGTAGAAACAGCATCACCTAATGCTGACAGAACTTGTTGGAGATGCAAATTTTCAGGCCACACCCAAAACCTATTAAACTGGAAACTTGGGATGGGTCCAGCAATCTGTACTTCAGCACATCCTCCAGGTGGTTCTTACCTGCTAAAGTTAGAACCTCAGTCTCTAGCCTTGCCACTGAAAGAATGCTCTGTGGACCAGCAGTATCCACCTCACCTGGAAGCTTGTTGGAAATGTAGAATCCCAGCCCCCAGATCTATTAAATTCTGCAGTTTAATAAGATGTCCAAGTGATATGTATGCTGTTAAAGCCAGGGAGCATTGATCTAGACTAGCCATTGTCAGAACCATCTGAGACTAAATGGTCTACCCTGATATGTGCCACTTTCTGCCGTCAGAGTCCACTGATTCTAGCCCCTTCCCAATTTCCTCCTGAAGTTTACTCCTTCCCCCAGAGAGGCTGCCAAAAAAATTCAGCTGTAACAATACCAAAAGTTAGTGAGCTCCTCTGGTTAGCCAGATCCTGTGCTAAACCACCTCTGCAGAGTCATTTAATACTGTAATATAGAATAATTAAAAATCCTTTAATCTAAGGATTATCCAAGGTCATGCCATTAGTAGGTGGAAGAATTGGGGTAATATCTTGACTGTTTTGGACCTTGTTCCCTGATACCATGAGACACTACCTCGCTATTCTCACTGGACTAAACACTCTGGTAATTATCTAAACCAGGATCTGATTATCTGGTTTTAAACCAATTTTAATTTATAGGAATCATAAAAAGTCTAAGAGTGTCCACAGACATGATATTTGAGTATTGCACTTATAACTTTTGAAAGGAGAGATTAATAACAGCAGTAGGGCAACAAACCAGGCCAGTGCTGCTCCAACTACCTATGGTGAAGGACTCTTCACCCCTACTTCAGCCTGTCATATACTAATACTTTTGTAAAATACAATAAAATGAATTAATAGTACAATTCATAAAAAAAGACAAAAAGTACAAGCCAATTAAAAAAATTTAATAGATGTAAAATTACACTGTCAAATTGCTGTAAAAATTTCTAAATGCTTACTCTCAATTTCTGTACTTATATTGTCACTGACCAGCAAGTTACAGACTGATATTGTTCTTGGAAGTACACTTTGAGTATGAGAAACTAGGCAATCCACTAATTAAGATTGAAGCATAGTCTGGACCAGTTTTAAACTACTATAAAATAGGTCAGTGAATTCTATGACTCTATATTTCCATACATAGAAAGGTATGGAAGGCCACTGACACTTTCTCCAGAGTCAGCTGTAAGAAAATTAGTAACATTTCATTTTTTGTTGTGTTCATGCCTTCATCCAACCAACATCTAATGATAATAGATGCTGTGCCAGATTCTTGGGATATAAAACTGATTAAGGCATGGTCCCAAAATTTAGGAGCTCACATGATAGTAGATAATAATAATTTCCTTTCTGTATATTTTTTATCTATCTCTTCATCTATGCTTCTGTCTATACACCTATATCCTTCTCCCCTTCAAAACAGAATTTAAAGTGGCTTACTTTACAGTATAATGAGATAAAGATAAAACCAATAAAAGTTTTATATTGTATAGCATTTTACAATTATATATTGTATCTCATTCTAATCTTGACTTATCATACTGCCCTGTGAGGTAAGTAGGACAGGTGTTATCATGCCCATTTTAAAGGTGAGAAAACAGGATCAGAGGGCTTTCCTCCTGTGCCCAAGATCCTACAAGTTGTGTAGAGCACAGCAGGGAATTAAATTTAGGTTTGTTGCCTGCCAGCCCAGTGCTGGCACCTTAGTTGTGGTTATTTTCTTCCCAGGTATTCCTCCACTGTCATCCGTGGGTATCCTTTTGATGCATGTCCATCCCCAAGCTTCGTGACCTCATAACCCTCCCAGAGGTGACAAGCTCTCACCTGGGCTCCTCCTTACGTTAGTTAGAGGGTCTTTTATTCTTTTTTTTCCAAATTCAGATTTAACTGGCCTATATCCTATTCACTCTTGATCTTACTCTATGTTGGATGACAGCACACCTAAAAAATTTGAATATATGTCTCTATTTATGACGAATTATTTCCTTTCTATCTGGGGGAAGACCTAGTTAAGACCACGGGATGGGGGAAGTTTGTCTTCATTACTTTGACCCTCTTGGTGCTATGTCTTCATCCCCAAATCAGTGACCTAACACAAATACTCTTTTCTTCATTCCTTTAGTAAAATAGTCTCTCAGAGCATTCATTCATGTAAGAGTGTAATCTCAGCTGGCAAAAAAAAAAAAATCATTGACTACTTAGAAATATTTTTACATTCTGTTTTCTTCACCATTGTGTTGCCATAGACCAGTGTCATATCTCTCACATGGTAAATGTTCAGTAAATATTTATTGAAAGAATGTTAAATGAATTTGTAATTTGGTAGAAAGAAACCCTGCTTTTTTCCGGAAGGAACAGAAGCTAATACATAAGCTTCCCGTGCCTACCAAGCACCATATTCCGTGCTCTTGTGCTTTTTATTTGATGCATGCCTGCCTCATTCATGTCCTTGCCTCTGGTCTCACTTCCTTCCGTTCTATATAAAATGCATGTCTGATCATGCCCCTTCCTTACCTAAAATGTCCTCTATATACTTCTATTGCCTTCAGGTTAGCCACAGACTTCATCAGGTGATACTCAAGGCAGTAGCAGTGGAAGTGAAAAGAAGTGTCCACACAGAGGGCTATTTAGAAGGTGCAATTGATAAGAATTGGGGTCCAATTGGATGAGGGGATTGGGAGGAAGGAAGCTGTTGATGGCCATGTTAAGCATAGGGCAGGTGAGGGTGACACTTAACAAGTCATATTATGAAAATGCCCTCTTACTTCTCTAGTTCTGTTTTCCTCCCTTCTCTTTATCCTCTCTCAAAATGTACAAAGTCCAGAGAAACTCCCTGAGACTCATCTTGCAACACGGTAAGGAATTCAGGGATGATAAAACACAAATATAAGACCTTAGTGCATATGTGTATATATATATTTTAAAGGATGCTACCTTTCCCGTGTTTGTTAGTTTTAGGTGTTTGGGTTTCCCATTGTAATGGCAATAAAACCCTTAAAACTATATGCTCTACATACTTTTTTGGGGGGGTAAAAAGAGGAATGGATGGAGAGAAAATGTTACTTACATTGGTTCAATTCTTTGTCAATGTTCGTTGGGAATGAAACTCTAGAACAAAATGGGTAGAAGCTAACAAGAGTGAAATAAAGGCACTGGGGAGCTGTCTGATAAAGACAAAAGGCACAGGGAGGTATAGACTGTGCAGGGAAATGACATGAGCTCTGGCATCAGCACTAGCTGGGAATCCTCTCTACTATTTATGTATTAAGTGGGTGATCTTGGGCAAGTTATCCTCCTCAAGTTAGTTTCACCATGTGTAAAATGAGAATTATAATAGCACCTACCTCATAGACTGATTGAGAGACTTAAATAAAATTGTTCTCAACCCAAAGCTTAGCCCCAGCAGATGCTCAATAAATATTAACTATTATTATAATAATTATGTGACTTAATAATAGAAAAACCACAGTGTGTCTATGGTATATGAGCAAGGTCCATAAACTTCCAAAATGCTTTGCCCACCGGAAAACACCTATCTTTCAAGATTTCCCCATGGAATTTGTGTTCAGTATGGTCTTTGCCTCACATTGATATAATCAAGAGAAAATAGACGTAGTTAAGATCATTTTCAAATGCAGAGAAAGAAAGCCTTTTCATCCCTTTATAATAATCAATAAAGAGAACAGATTTCTGGGACTCTAAGAAAACAGAACTGGTTAATGAACTGTGATTTTTTTCAAGTTATGCTTGTTTCCTCCTGCTCCAAGTAGAAGGCCAAGGTCAAGCCACTGGGTCATGGAGACAGAATTTACAGGAAGCAGAGAGGGCTTATTGGAGGCATTCTGATTCTGAGGGCTACATTCAGAAGCTCTGAGACAACAGCTTCACTCTGTAGAACAGCAGGGCCCAAACTTGAGCCTGCATCAGAATCCTTGGAGGGTTCATAAAATGCAGACTTCTGGGCCTCAACCCATCTGTCTGAGTCCTAAGTCTGGGTGGGACCAATATTTTGCATTTTTGAAAAGTCCCAAAAGTGATGCCAGAGATGCTGAGCTAGAGCCATGCTTTAAGAACCATTGTTTTAGAACAATGTTTTCCCACTGAGAGGTCATTCCCCAACTAAAAAGCTTTCAAAGCTGTTCTTGGTGAGCTGTTACCATTATTTTTTAAAAATGTTCTTTTCTTCTTGGAACACTGTTTATGGGCCCTGACATTTCTTTTTTTTTCCCCCCAGAGGTATTTTTTCAGGTATTTAATTTCCTTTTCTTTTTTTTTAAAATTAATTAACTGATTGATTAATTTTATTTATTTCAGAGTATTACGGGGGTTTACCCAAAGGAAAAAAAGACATTCTGTAATAAACACATCTGCACTTGAATGTTTATAGCAGCACAATTCACAATTGCAAAGATGTGGAAACAACCCAAGTGCCCATCAATATATGAGTGGATTAAGAAAATGTGGTGTATGTACACCATGACATTTCAACCCACATTATTGACATGTCCCTTTGCTCTTTTCCCTTCTTGGCACTTTAGTTGCTTCACCTTTCCCTTCCAGAAATCTTGCCAACACATTTTTGGTTTGTGCTTCGGCATGCTTTGCATTGCCTTTTTCCTGCTCTTGTCTGTATTGTAAGTTTTGTTGATTTTACAACTGGAATTTTCCCTTGCTCTCACCTCTGGCCTAACAGTTTTCCCCAAAGTCCTTTCCTCTTTCCTTGTATATAGAACATAAATATATCTAATAGAGCTAAATGTAATAGTACCCTTTATCAGAGTACGCTTACCACTTAGCACACATTATTTTTGACCAAAAGCAAAACTAAAACTAAAAGTTCCAGCATCGTGACTGATAGTTGAGGCTGGGTGGAATGAGTTGACGTCTTTATCATTTTTATTAAAGATTTTTTTGCTGAGTTTGTTTTAATTGGGGGTGCTTATGCTGGAAATCCACTGAAACGTTTTTCTTTTTTTGCTTTTTAATTAATTTTCTATTTGGGTTTAAGAGCAAGCATTAATTTAGAGTTTGTTTATGGCCAAATATATAATATTTAAATTTAAATATCAATTTGCGATGCTCTCTCAGTTGGATCTCCCACTGTGCCTGATCTCCTACTTTAATTTTGGAATGGCCAAATATAAATAGTTGGGTTTTTTTTTCTTTTTGAGACAAGGTCTTGCTCTGTTGCCCAGGCTGGAGTACAGTGGCAATGTCAGAGCTCACTACATCCTCAAACTCCTGAGCTCAAGTGATCCTTCTGCTTCAGCTTCCCAAGTACTTGGGAAGTATTTTTTGTATTTTTTGTACAAATAGGGTCTCACTATGCTGCTCAGGCTGGTCTCGAGCTCCTGGACTCATGTGATCCTCCCACCTTGGCCTCCCAAAATGCTACAATTACAGGTGTGAGCCACCATGCCCAACTTCATAAATAGTTTTTAAATGGTTGTTCAAATGTAAATACATGGCCAAGTATAAGAATCCTAGAGAAGTTTTAGCTTTAACTTAATTTTGTTCTCTCTTTTCAATGGAGAAGATAAAATAGATACTTGCATTTTACTTATTACAATTGACTGTCTTCTTTACAGCTGTGAAAAAATGAACAGTTTGCTATATCCATCAGAGAAAAACCATGGGGCATGTGTGTTAGTGTGTGTGTGTGTGCTTGTGCATGTCTTTAAAAAATGCTGCATCTGTGCTACATTGTACTTAAACACAATGACAATGACTAACATATAATAAAAGATTACATTAATTTGTGCTGTGCCTCAGAAAAGTGAGCATTTAAGTCAGCTCCTCAGATGCAGGGAATAGGTTTTCTTTCCTAAGGAAGCAGAGAAAGAAATAAATCAAAACTCAACTAGGCCAAGCGTGGTGGCTCATGCCCGTAATCCTGGTGTTGTGAGAACGCCAAGGTGGCAGGATTGCTTGAGGCCAGAAGTTCAAGGCCAGCATGGGCAATATAGTAAGACTCTGTCTCCACAAAAAATTTTTTAAAATTAGCTGGGCATGGTGGTACATGCCTGTAGTCTCAACTACTCAGGAGGCTGAGGTAGGAGGATCACTTTAGCCTAAGAATTTGAGATTACAGTGAGCTATGATGATGCCACTGCACTCTAGTGTGGGCAACAGAGCAAGAATCTGTTTCGAAAAACACAACAAAACAAAAACAAAAGCAAATTCCCAAAAAGCTCAACTGCAAAGGAGAATTAACATAGAGAATGATCTGGTAAACTGGTTATAAGAAAAACATAAATGTCCTACCTCTTATTTGTTGTAATTGCCCTTTAAATGCCAAAGACGGTAGGTTTTATCCATTCACTAAACTTTGAATAAACACACTTAGGGAAAAAAGAAAACTTAAACAAAATGGTCTCTTTATTAAACTGGGAAAAGATAGGAAAATAATAAGTAAAGACAAACCAGGGTAGAGAGGATTTGGCAGTATAAAAATGAGGGAACAAACGCTTCAAATTCCCCTTTCCTTTTTTAGCTTGTACTTCAGATCCCTCATGTTTGAATTCTCTGCATGTAAAATTTGAAAATTCCTTTTTTGATGAGTAGTAAACCATTTCAGACAATCTCTGTCATCAAATTTAGTGCAAACATTCTAAATGAGAACATTTTCACATTTACAAAAACTTTTCAAATGACTTTCCTGAAAACAATAAGAGCTCTCGTATGCTTTATACTATCTGGGAGCATTTTTTAACCTTTGATTTTGGCAAAGATCAACTTGGGTAATATACTCTGTGGTGAGAATATGTGGTTTCAAGCACACTTACGTTGGTGGGAGTATAAATTGGTATAACCTCTGTGGAAAGTGGTTTGCAATATCTAAGATAAAAAGGCACATAACCTTTGACCTAGCGAATCCTGTTCTATGAATCTAAGCTACCTATATAATTTCATATTTGTGGAAAGACATATATTCCCATGATATTCATCAAAATGTTATTTGTAATAACATTTGTTTATTAATATGCAACTGACTATAAATTTTGTTTTGTCCACTTGATGAAATCCTGTGCAGCTATTAAAACAAATTCAGTATGTATTGGTATGGAAAGATCTCAAAAAGATATTAAGGAAAACTCATGTCTATATTTGTTTGACTTATAATAGCTCTGAAATGTTATAGAAGTTGGTAAAAGTAGTCTCATCAGGGAAGGTGTTAGGAAGGGCAGGGAGTTCAAAGTGGGAGGGGAATTTTTACCTTATTCTTCTTGGGACCTTTTGAATTTTATACTCTGAGCATCTGTTTCTTATTCAATATAAATTAAAATTTTGAAAAGCCCATGGAACCTCAAGTCACAAATAAAGCTGAAATAAACTGAGTTAATCCAACTTATTTCAACGACTTCAGTAAAACAAGAACTGAAAGTCTAAATCATTTACTTCTGAATGCAATTGAACTTATTATATGGAGAAGGCAGAAATCTTATGCTAGGCCATGCAAACTCAGGGCCAGAAAAGTATTTCTTTTTAACAACATATTTCTCAAACAGGCATTTGTAAAACCAAAACGCACCCATTCCTCACTTTGCCTGACATGCTTAGTAAGCGTAAAGCTCATCTCTGTAAGGTAAAATAAAGGAAGCTTTGTAGCCATCGTTAAATGTCTTCACTGTAAGATTTATTGCCATAATTTTGACAGAGCAAATGATTTTTTTTTCCTGGCAGCAAAAATAGTTTTAAAAAGAAATTAGGTATTGTTTTTTCTTTTCCAAGCAAAGTATAGATACCCCAAAATTACATGGTGTCACAGAGCATGCCATAGTTAGAAAAAATGATGCAGTGCCTTTTCAGTCTTATTAAGAAAATTACACAGTTAACTCTTTGTACCTTTGAAGGATGTCTCTGTCTGATGAACTTTGTTATTAGAACAACATTCAGCTGAAAATTGTGTACTAAAACTAACTCATTTTGGAGTTAACAAAGTAGATTCTGAAATAAAACAAATGCCATAGCAATAGATACAAATTCTACAAATGTGGCTGAACATTCCAAAACTTTGTGTGTAGCTATTGGTGGAGGGAACAACAAAAAATGTAAGGGATCTATAGCTGGTGATTGACAAGTAGGTTATTAATGTACTAAGGGAAGGGACTATGCCATTTTCTGCACTACTATCTGCACAGACTAATATTGTGGGGTTCATGCTGCTCACTCACTCATTTTTCTCGTTTGGTCAATCAGTCACCAACCCCTGGTCTCATTGCAAGGTGTTGGGGGACACAAAAGTAAATGAGATACAGTTTGTGTCCTTCAAGAGCTTACAGGTTAGTGAGAGGAAGGTTGGAGGGAGATGAACACAAGAAACAGATAAATGTAATGCCACATAATAAGTGTAGTGAGAGAGAAAACCCTTAACAGCCCAGAGGGAAGTCCTCTACTCTAATTCAGCTAGAAATGTACGTGGATTTGTGTGTCTGGTGGAGGCGGAGTGGGGAGGATTAAGAAAGATTTCCAGGATGGTGTGATATTTGCAGGGGGTTTCAGTGACATAAGGAAGTTCTCTGGGTTTCTGTGTGTGTGTTTAATGGGGGATGATGGGGGAGGCATAAGCAAAATTCCAGGTGGAGAATGCAACACTAAACAGATATGGAGGTGAGAAATATCGAGGTGAGGGGTGAGGGTGGAGCTCAGCTTCAAGAAACTGTGTAGTTGAAACCTATGGGGAAAGCAGAAGGGAGAAAAGATGAGCCTGAGAGAGAAACAGAATCCACTTAGGAGATTCCCAGCAAACAGAGTATTTGAATAAGGACTGACCATGAGAAAAATGCAGCCAGCATCGTAATTTTCAGTGGCCCTTGAAATCTACTTACTTCAGAAAGGTAAACTGCACAACTTTAGATGCTAAATAAATATGTATTTTGGTTCAGAGAGGATAGCCAGCATAATAAATTGAGACTGTGGTAATAATTAGGTTGTTTTCTGATTACCCAGAAATTTTAAAAAGATTAGTTCCACTATAGGAAATATTGCTTGTGTTGGAATTAGCTGCCACTCCACCGGTTGCATCTGACAAGCACAATTCATGGAAACTTCATTAGATCTCAGGGAGCTGGTGTCTGAAGTCTGAGGGTGTTACTACTAGATAAGGCTTTTTATTTGGAAACACTCCAAAAAATCTGGATTTTTAAAAATAAAAAATATTGTGTAAGTTATTATTAGAAAAATGTATTATAAATATTTTTTAAAACCAAGTTGTTACTATTAGTCGAATTCACTTTGAGCCTCTGCACCATTGAAAAAATGTCTTTTTAATATATTTCTTGTGGTTGAAAAATAATGCATGCAAATTATTTAAAATGTAAGAAAATTTTAAAAATCAGTCAAATATGTGTAAAAATGAAAGTAATTGTGGTAGGATAGAATAAAGTGACAAGAAGTAATTTTTTGAACATATTTGTTCTTTCAATATATATTCTTTTTTGTGATAAAATATATTATACATAGCATAAAACTTACCATTTTAACCACTTTTGAGTGTACAGCATTAAGTACATTCACATTGTTGTGCAACCATCACCACCATTTATTTCCAGAACTTTCTTATCTTCCCAAACTGAAACTCTGTGCCCATTAAACAATAATTCTCCATTCTCCCCTCCCCCTGCCCCTGGTAACCACGGTTCTATTTTACATGTCTATGAGTTTGACTACTCCAGGTACCTCCTAATATACATTCTTCTCATTAGCTTGAATGTACATTTGCTTAAATTTATTTCATTTCTCTGCTCCATTCAGAATCCACAAATGCGTTCATGGATAGGTTTGGCCTCAGGAGATGTGACCTGCAGGCTTGAAGTTTGGGCCACAGAGAAGTCTGGAGGCAGGTACATCAAACTCATAGCTAACTGCTGCACACAATTTATCTCTTTTACTGGTCACGCCAGTGCAGCTGTTAATGTGGAAAGGCCCTTTCTTGCTGGCTAAGAGAACTACCAGCTTCCATCTCAGACGGTGAGGCAGCTCATTGCCTCCTATTGTATCTTTTTCTCCAGCAGGGATAAATTGACAACCATTTGGAAATATGTCAGTTCTTACTTTACAAATCTCCGTGGAAGTGAAGTACCCACTGTAATTGATACTACATATAGAAATAATTTCAGAGCTGTTTCTTTAAAATATGAAATAAACTGAGAATCCTTAAAGAGTAAACAGAAATCTTTAAAGCCTCCACCTAAAGAACAATGTTTGTACATTTATGTTTCATTGTTGTTCTGAACAACAAAATATGCTCAAATACTGAGGGAATGGAATGTTTTAGTCCATTGATAGTTTATGGTTCCAATCTTTCTGGTTAGGTTTTTATAAAATGCAAAGAATTGTTTACCTGCTTGTGTTATCAACCCAATTCAGTTAAGGAGATATGGATTCCCTGGAAAAGTTGTTACTGTTAATCTATTAATAATTCACTTTTAGCTTCTGTACCTTGAAAAAATGTCTTTTTAATATAAATATTTCTTGTGGTTGAAAAATAATGCATGCAAATTATTTAACATGTGGATATTTTAAATAAGAATATTTAAAAATCAGTCATAAAATGCCACCATCAGAAATGCTGACTGTCAATTTTGTTGCATTTCCTTATATACATATAAACATGTATTCAAATATGTGTGCGGTATTCTGCTCTTTGAACCAAAATATATCAAATTTCCTCATCATCAATTATTTTTGAACTTTTAAAAAGTGACTGCAATAATATTTTATTATATGGTTGTACAGTTATGTATTTAACTATTTTCCTATTTCTCTTATTGTTAGGCATTTAATAGAAAGAGGTTATTTGACCTGAGAGTTCAGAGAGGGAGGCAGACAGACCAGGTATTGAATGTTCTCTCTGTCTCCCCTCTACTAACTATGGCTCTGGGCAAGTCTACGCACGTATCTTGTAACATTGTCTTCCCTACCACGAAATAAGAAAAATAGAGAACACTTCAAAGAATCATCGTGAAGATCAACTATGAGCATAGAAAACACTTGGCATGACATCTGGTGTAAAAGAAAGAAATGGTAACTATGAATATGAATATTGCCAAAATGCTTGCCAGAAAAATTGTAACAATTTTTATTTTGACTGGCCATATCTTGATGCACTCTTTGTTATAATCAACATTAAAAAAAATCTTTACCAGTTTTATAAGAAAATGTATCTGTCTGCATTACCTAATGCTTTAAAATAAGCTACCCAAAAGTTGGCTTAACACAACATGACTGAATTCTTTCTCATGATTGTGTGGGTTGGCTGGGCTCAGATGGACAGTTCTTCTGCTCACATGTGCTGTCTGGGCTCACTCACAGAGGTACACAAGAGCTGGCAGCTGGACTGGGCTGGAAGTTCCAAGAAGGATTTTCTCTTTCTTGCTGTTGGCTGGGGCACTTCTGTTTTCTTCCTTATGGCCTCTCTCCACATGTGGTGTGTCCTTCTTTTGGGCCTCTGCACGTGATCTCTGTTTCTAGCAACATAACCTGGACTTCCTTTCAGCATGGTGGTTTTTTAGTCCAACACTCAGAACAGACCTGCTGCTGCTGCTTTAAAATTTATTCTTTTAACTGACAAATTCTAAATATTTATCATATATAACATGTTGTTTTAAAATATGTATGTAGTTGTCTCTGGGTATCTGCAAGGGATTGGTTCCAGGAACCCTCTGGATACCAAAATCCAAGGACACTCAAATCCCTGATATAAAATGGTGTAGTATTTGCATATAACCTATGCACATCCTCCTGTATACTTTAAATCATCTTTAGATTACTTATAGTACCTAATACAATGTAAATGCTATATAAATAGTTGTGATACTGTATTTTCTATTTGTAGTATGTTTTAATTATTGTATTGTTGTTTTTTTTTTTTTTTTTTGAGAAAGAGTATTCCCCTGTTGCCCTGGGTAGAGTACAGTGGCATCATTGTAGCTCACTGTAATCTCCAGTTCCTGGGCTCAAGTGATTCTCCTGCCTCAGCCTCTCAAGTAGCTGGGACTACAGGCACACATCACGACGCCCAGCTAATTTTTTTCTATTTTTAGTAGAGGAGTCTCACTTTTGCTCAGGCTGAGCTCAAGCAATCCTCCCGTCTCCGCCTCCCAGAGTGCTAGGATTACAGCTGTGAGCCACCACGCCTGGCCTGTATTGTTATTTTTTTATAGTTTTATTCCCAAATATTTTTGATCTGCAGTTGGTTGAATCTGTGGATGTGGAACTGGTGGATACTGAGGGGAGTCTGTATGTTGTAGAATGGCTAAATTGAGCTCAATAACACATGCATTACCTCATATACTTGTCTTCTCTTTTTTTTTTTGTGGTGAGAACAATTAATATCTATTCTTAGCAATTTTTGAGAATATAATACATTGTTATTAACTATACTCACCATGTACAGTAGGGTTCTTGAACCTATTCCTCCTATCTAATTGAAATTTTGTATCCCTTGACCAATATCTGCTGCCTTTTTTTGGTCAAAAGCAAGTCATAAATTGAGCCCAATTGGAGAAGGGTTGGGGAATTAGACTCCACCTCTTGAGGGAGGAACGGCAAAGAATTTGTGGCCATCTTCAATCTGCCACAGTATTTATATTTAAAATTTTGAATTTATGTACCTAAAAACAAAACAAAACAAAGAAACAAAAAACCCCTTTCTATATTATGGTTGTCTGTAAGGACCATATGATGTTTTTGGGTTTTTTTTAATCAAATTGTCTTTCCATGAGACTGAGGGTTGAAGGATATGCAGAGGTGGTGATTTATTGGCATGCATTGTCATAACTGGCATGCTCATCTTTACTTCTATAGTCTCCTTTAAGCTTTCTGATAAGAGTGCTATCTTTGTTTTCTGTCTTTTGCTATTATATAAAATAATTATTCCTCTGTTAATGTTTTTGACAGTTATTTGGGGTGGAAAAATCTTGAATGAACTCCAGCAGTCTGAGTATATTAAATTTATCCTGAAACTGGTATTTCCTTAATTCTTTTTTACTCAATAAATAATTATTGAGTGAATGACAAATATTTCTTTAATTCTTGAGGTCATAAAAAATAAATTCTGATTCTACTTCCCCACACAATATATGGCCAAGAATTTAGTGATCTCTGAATTTTCCATGCCCCAACTGAACTTCAAGTTTTTGTTATTTAATTTAGGGTTATACATCCAGATTATTTTTATATATCTTTTTTTATCACTTGGATCTACTTTTTCAACAATAGTTCTAGGGTTTCTCATTGACTTCTGTGATGATATTTACAATAGTTATAATTCTCTTAATTTTGGTTGGTTTCAATTCTCCCTGACAATCTTTTTCCATGTGGTGATGTGTTCTGATGTTGCTTTTCCATTTTTCTCTTGGTCAGCTGGATCCACCTTCAAGGAAGAAGGATCCACTTTTCTTAGGAAGGACACAGTGGTACATCCTTTCAATCCTTGCCTGACTGAGAGTCTTGGCACAGGCACACCATCCAGATTTTATATGGAATTCTTGCTTCTCAAGGTTCTTATACCTTAAAATTTTGGTTTTCTTTCAATAAGTGTTGAAAAAGAATTTGGAGCATTCTGATTGTTGCTTCTTTCTGAATAGTAATTACACAATTTCCCTCCATGTTCTTGAATTTAAGTTTTCAAAAATACTATTGTTTATTTAGATGAAGGTCATTTTTACTCATTTTGCATGGATCCTGGTGAGTCACTTTGAGTTGTGATTTTTGTTCCAGAAACTTTTCTTCTTCTATTATATCTTTGACTATTGCTTCACTCATTATTGCTCTGGTTTCTACAGTTGGAAAATTATTATTTATGTCTGCTTTCAAATCTGTCTTCCATATTTTTTCTCATCTCTTTTACCTCTGCTTCTGGGTGCATCCTCAAGTGCATCCTCCACAGTACAGATATCAATTTGTAAATTATTTATGCAGTTTATATTCCACATCAAAACAAATTTTCATTTTTCCATCACATTTTCCCTTGCATTATTTTCTTATTTTAGGTATATTTGCATCTCTGTATTTATCTCAGCTTGATTTTTCCTATAGTTGCCTGCTTTTCTTTCAAAGAGACTTTCTTTTTGAAAGACCTTTTGAGGAACCAAGCATAAATATTCTCTTATTTTTACCAGCTCATTGTAGCTGAGTCATGCTCTTCCTCTGAAGCTTTGGGGCAATGTCCTAACTTTCCGTTAGTAGAAACATTTATTTATTAATCTTCTTTTCCACAAAAGTGATTTGCCATATTACTTAAAATCCAGCAAAAGTAAATTACCTAGATGCAGAAGAAGGAAAACAAGGGGAAAAAACTTTAAATAGATCTAGGGATAAGGTAAATATAAAGTGCCTACTCTGAGGTCTCAAATTCTTTGGTATTAGCAGCCAACTATTAGTAAGCAGCCAATAGTAGTATATACAAGTCACAGTGTCCATAGACAAAAATGAACAATTGTTTGGGAGAAGCTCAGTTCTTCCATAGGCTAAGAAGAAGAAGAAATTGCCCTTGAGATCCCTCATACATGGGATTCTCCACACCACAGTGACCGGTGTCCTTAACAATATCTGGAAGAGAGGTACTCGACCAATGCCATGTGTCTAATGACGGGTTAATGGCCTTACCTCAAAGGCAATTCGAGTCTGGAAATATTTGGAGTGTATGGAGGGTTACGTGGGTTTCATTCATAGCCTTTGAGCAATCCTCCGTAAACTTTACTTCCCTCAGGTTTTGCTGCATACTTGGCAGCTGTGAGTTTGAGATTGTTCTCTTTGGCAATTACCTGAAGCAAGATTGTTCTTTCTTCCCAATTAAATCTGGAACTACACCTTCGTAGAAAGTCAAGCCAGAAGTAGGGTTGACACTTCCTTGTGAAATTACTGGAGCCTAGCAAAACCCGCATGACTGGAAAAAAAAAAGCGCATACAATTATTCTAGCTTTATGCAGAGGATTAACTAGGAGTCAAAACATTACTCATGAGCAGAATGAAACCTCTTAGAAAATAATTTACATCTACTTTAATGCACAGACAAATGGGGACTGAAGCCCCAGAGTTCTGCTTCAAAGACCTGGGGGGCAAAAATTTTAGCATGAAAACTTTTAAGGCAGCTGTACTAAAAAATTCCACAGTAGCCATAATACCATCTCAATAAAGTATTCAGAAGGCATTGCTTTGAGCAATGCTGCTTCCTGGTGTGTACACCAAAAAAATTGTTGCCTAACTAAATACAAAACAAATGAATGAGTTGATTATTAAATATAAGTAAGTTAAAACTTGGAGAGCATTATAAAAATAATTTTTTTGGCTTTAAATTAATTAAGAGCCCTTTGCAGGAATGATCAGATGGGAGAGCCAGGTATCCATTATGGATGCACTTGGATCATGACAGTGAGATCCTATGTTTTGCATATATGAAAATTCTGTAGGAGATTCTTTTCAAAGCATCTTAGACAACAACTGAAATGGCCTCTCCCTAAATCTTTGTAAGTGCTTTTGAGTTTTTTCCCCTTCTTTTAACTTAGGGTACTCCTATGTGGTAGTGAACTTACAGTAAATTTAAAAAATCAGAAATATCACAAAAAACTTGCTGGTTTGATCATTAGCCTCTAAGTACTTATAAAATTTCTAGTTTTGTGTCCTTGGGTACATTTTCCCCAGGGAGATTTTGAAATCATGAAAGTTTTTTCCTAAAACTCTCAGGAAATATCTATTTTTCAATAGGCAGAACTGTCTGCCCCAGGGACCTGAGGCTAAGATAATCCTGCTTGGAAGAGGTCAGCAGGAAAATGACCCTGTGTGCTTTCCACCAAGGCCAAAAAATGGATAAATGATAGGTAGGTAGGTAGATAGATACTTAATACAGAGAAAGGATAAAGGAGTTTCATTGTGAGGCTTGAAGGTAAAGAGAAATCTTAAAGGATACTGTGCATCCCAAGGGGGCTGTGGCAGTGGGGTTAGACTGGAGAAGATGGAATGAATACAAGATTCTTCTACTGGCAGCTTCCCTGAGTCTCTATAGAGCTAACAGTAGAGAGGTGGTTTTTCCAAGAGAGGAGCTTGAGCTATTTCCCTCACCAGTGCCCTCAATTTGTACCTTAAGGAAATCCTTGACTATATATTATCACAATGATTCCACTACAGCTGTCCTCATAATAAACAAGAAAACCATTTGTTCCACCACCCTCTCCAACCAGAATGGAGTATGTGTGTGTGTGCATGCGTGTGTGTCTTAAAGAATACTATATTCAGCAAATTTTTCATGCCTTTTCAAGCATCAGTGCAAAATATGGTAAAAAGCATCCAAATGCAATCCAATTATCCCTTTGCCTTTCCAAAGGAAAGATTGTTCTGGTGTGAACCTGACCCTTGTTACAAAACAGAATGAAATGGTGCACTTTAAGGAGAATGTTCTTGGCTGGAACATATCAGCCTCCGAGTGCTTGGAGGGGCTGATGAAGGCTGCAACTCGGGGACTGCTCCCATATCCATAGTTGCCGCTTCTTAAGGGTGTATTTCAACATGTGAACGTCATTCCTATTATGTGACAAGATGACAAATACTATCCAATGAACCACGACACATAAAAGGGAAAAATAACATTTTCTCACCTTGGGAGTGCTCGAAAGGTCCGTCTAGCTGCAGGCGCTGGCTTATATTATTTTGCTGAGAAGGTGTCAGCCTGGAGAGATGGGTTCAAAGAGCAGAATTTTAACAAAGAAGCAGGGTGAGATAAAATAAGGATTTAATAAGAAGCCAGCCTGGGGAACACAAGATAGACTTTGGTGAAATATTCTAAATCTGAATTTCTAAAGGGGGCTCTTCTGATCTCCCTTCTTTACATCTGTATTGGAATAGGTGAAAGGTGGAAATGTTTTTCAACAGTCAAAGCAGAATCTCTGAAAATATAGGAAAGGGATGGAATGCTCTAACAAACATAGGCCTCCAAACATCTGGTTCTTAGGCCTGACTCTGCCTGGTTATCACTTACAAGCAGATAATTTTTTTTTTATTGTTTCTCTAGGCTGCGGCTAGATAAAAATGTTATATCTATATGATCGATGGTCATTTTGTAAATCAGCTCCACTTGTGGATTCAGGCTCACGCAGCGGACCTGCTGCCAGTCAATCTTGCAGGCTTGACTGGGTGATTTAGTTTTTCACAGTCTGATCAAACAAATATCATCCAGAATGCCTATTTTCTCCTGCTCCGGGTTGTTTGTTTAAGTTCAACAAGTGTCAGGGGAATTTAATGGACCATGTGGTAGCAAAATCAGCTAAGTGAGTGATTGTTTCTTTGATGCCCCTGTTCTCGTAAGAACAGGGATAATACTGAATGTCTGTAGATTTCAGAATAAATTCCGGAGGACAGGGCTGGTGAAATTATATTCTGGTAAAAATTTGGTACTATAATTTTAAAATGCTCTACTTTAGTTCTTAGGCAAACCGCACCTCTGAAGATCATTTATAGCAGAACAATATTCCTATTTGTAGAACGATTAGATCTTGGCTGCTTGGAGGGACAAGAGATTGACACTGAGCTCTGGGGACCCTATTTTGTGATTCCATGGATGAAGTTCATATAACGTGTGAGAACAAAGGTTCATGTTTCAAAGAATCAGGTTTTGCCTATATAATTGTAGAAAATTCATCTGTCTTCAGAGCTTCCTCTATATATAGGTTTTACGTTGTTGTCTTGTATTGCCTCTTCGTGATAAGTTATTAAACCCTACAAAATAGTTTGGGATTTCAAGGCTAAAAATAAGAGGCCCAGAGAAGTACTAATTAAGTGCACAGGCTCTGGTTCACACTGTCGGGTTCATATCCTGTGCCCACCCATCATCTATTAGCTATTTGACCTTGGACAAGTTACTTAACCTCTCTGAACCTCAGTGTTTGCAGCAGTAAAAAGGGGATAAGAGCTATGTCTCAGGACTGGTGTGAGGATTAATTGAACTAACGCCCGTGGAGCTCCTAGCACAGTGTCTGTCACATAGTGATCACTCAATAAATGATAACCACAATTTAGGGATGTGACACAAGTAACCTTTGGGAATACAGTGCTTGCCAAGGAGGTGCGTCATCCACGTGAACTGAGTAAAACCAATTTGATTGAGGGTCTGATCGCCCAATTGCCACATTTCCCCTCGTTGCCTTTTCTTTACTTCTCTGTCCATTCATCAATGCATGATTCTCAACACAACCTAGCGCAGGATAATTCTGCTAGAGGAAAGGCGGATACAGAGCGAGATGATGGTGGGCTCCCCATGAAGATTAGCAGGGTGAACAAATAAAAGGAGCTCATCGCCTGGCTCACTGTAGAATGCTTGGCAGGATTGGTGTACGTGGATAGTTGAAATATGTTTTATAGTATGTGAGACATCAAGTATCATGATTTTCTTGGCCATAATTAGTATGGACCATGAAAGGGTGAAGTCAATCTTCTGGGCACATTTTCAGACAGGCGTGTGTGTGCCTGTGCCCAACCCTCCATGCACACACACATGTATTTGTGTGCACGTGCACACACACGAGATTTTCTTCTGACATTAGTCCCCTTACATTTGCAATACATTCTGCCCTCAATTCTGCATGACTTTGCTGGCAAAAGGACACAGTTGCTGGATAAGTGTTTGAGGCATTGACAGCAGCCCCTGGGCTCAAACATTGATTTGCTGGTGTTCTGCCATCCTCTATAAAGAAAAGATCATGTCCTCAGCATCAGTGATAGAGAAACCTTCAAAGAAGGGGTTGGTTAAAAATGAGCATTTTAGTAAAAAAAAATACTTGCTATTCCTCTGTCACTGCCTGAGATGGGAAGATGTGGAGTCAATTTAGTGAGCTTCAATTGTAGCTGACTTGGGAAGGAATAATATACTCATGTCTCTGTAGATGCATATTGAATAGGAGCTCTCTCAAAGGCTGTGATTTTACAGATTGCAACCTGATCAGATTTCCAAACACAGACTATCTCCTTAAAACAGGGAGAGGTAAATCCCTCTGTCTTGGAGGACCAACAATTTAAGGGCTTCCCAATTCATTTCTAAAATGTATGTGGGAGGTTCTCCATTTTCATAATTTTCTTGTCAAGCTTGATGCCTGGAAGAGGTGTGCCAAGGGCCAAGCTTTATTGGTAAGCAAGGTCGGCGACTGCCTTTACAGGAAGATTTCAGAGACATAAGAAAGGCCTCTTGTCGCCTAGATCTGGTACACCACTACTCAATGCCTAAAATGCCACCACAGAATCTGCATGCCAAAGTCATTTTCTTTGAAATCACAAGCTTGGAAGGGAGGAATTCCAGTTCCCAGGTTGAGGAATAGCTGGGGAAGGAACAGTGCATGCAGATGTCGTCACAGTTCTGTGCAGGGCTGGCCTTTGGAGGTACTACCAGCGAGAGAACTTCAGGTAATGAACTAGAAGGCCACTGAGTGGGTCCAATTATAATGAGCATTAAACTGAAAAGGAGAAAAGTGAGTGAAAGTAACGCTGATTGGTTTTATATTATGAGAGTACTTTGAAGAAACATTCCATATGCAACCTGAGACCCCGGCACTAACATATAACGATATTTCCTTCCTGGAAGAAGCAGGTACAATAAAGAGACTGTGAGTATCTCCAGTGAGGTACCCCAAGCCCTCTTTCATGAAGGGACTTATCTGGTTGCAATAAGAGAGATTGTGCAACATCATTAAACACCCTGGTAAAGGCCTCTCTTCTTCCTGAAATCATGTTTTTGCTTTTTATATTTCTATGACAGGATAGACAGACACTTATTCATCCATGTTTCAAGTGAGGCATAAGAACATTGTGTGTGGCTGTCACCATGACCTTTATTTCTGCCTTGAGTTAAACAAAAAGAGATGTGAGAAAATCGTCCACTTCTTTGGAGTTATTATCCAGTGGCGACAGCAGGGGCTTGGCTCTAGGTCTTGACCAGAATCCTTTGGGACTCAGCAACATGGTCAAGTGTCCTATATTAGCCTTCATGCCTGTGACTGTTCAGACAGTTGAACAATTCCAGTTCCTGGCAGGGGATGGGAAAAGGTTTCAGGAACACTTGGCTTTGCAATTGATAAGGAAAGAAGAGAGAATGAAACTCTTGAACTGGTCTCAGTTTCTTGACCCCATTGTATCTGTTGAAAAGCAATATTTTCTGTGAAGTTTTGCCAAGTGGCATGGCTAACGGAGTCTAGAAACCCTATATACTAGGAGAGTCTGGAAAGTCTCTGTCTTGGGAGGTGCAGTCATGATATCAGAGGAGAGTTGGTGGGTGAAAAAAAGTGTATAAACCTATGGATGGGGGACTCACCTTCTTACCATGAATATATCCCAATTGTAACTCTATTGACTAATACAAGTGTAAGTCGCCATGCACACATAGAGAAGAAATGGTGGAAAATTCCATGATAAGAACTGGATACATGAGATTGAGCAGCTAGTAGTTTACCTGGAAAGGAAGGATAGTGCTCATTCTGGTACTATAATTTGGTACTATAATTAAGCATTGGTTTGAGGGTGGCCACTGAACTTCATTGCTTTTCAAGTTATTCTGTCTATGTCTAGGTGAGTGTACAGTTCCATGTCTCCTGGATTTGGAGGATAAGTTTCTTGAGAATTGAGAATTTTGAAGAATTTTTAAAGTTTGTATTTCCAATTCATTTATCCATATATTTAATCAATAAGTATTTATTTAGATCCACTTTTTGCCAGGCACTGTCCAAGTGCAGGGAATTCAGTGGTGGAGGAAAAAACCCAAACAAACCAGCTTTATCTCTGCCCTCAGAGAACTAATATTTCAGAGTTTGCAATAGGCATTAATAAAATAAGCATACTATTAAATGTAAAATTCCATCCTAGGTTGGTGCTAGGAAGGAGAGGAATATTGCGAGAGCATAAGATGTGGGTGGTTGACGTAGTCTGGAGGGTAAGGACATGTTACTTGGAAGAAACAAAGACCCAGCTGAAATCTAAAGTGTAAGTTGGAATTACTCAGGTAAAGCGGTGAAGAGGAAGAGAATTCCAGGCAGAGGGAACAGTATATGCAAATGCCTTGTGGCAGGAAGGGCCTGAACGAGGCCTGGGGTGTGGAGAGTGAGTGAGCATGGTGAGGACGTGGCTGTGAGGTAGGTTTGGATCATGTAGGACCTTGTAGGCCGTTTTAATTATACCATTTGTCCTAATATTAATGGAAAGTCTAGAAATACTATTGGCTTTTAAAACAGGTAATATGTCATAAAACAGGGCAATTTCTTATATTTTTTAATGCTCAAGACTCCATGCAGTGCTGAGTGCTTCCAGAAAGTAGGGTTAGATTCAGGGCTGCCATGTGTGGCTCCTTGGGTTGTGTGCTGCATGTTCACATCATACTCTGTTGTGACCGAATTGGCTTTCAAGAGCCGTGGGATGGGGCAGCTTTGGTTAGACATTCTCTGATCAGCAGCCAGGGTTGTTCTCTCTAAATGGAGAATCAAAGGACACACTCGAAATTGAAAGTTGTGTGAAAGAAATCTAAATTGGTTAAATGTCAGATACCTCTGTGATTTATGTCTCCCTTACATCTCATTGCTGATAAAGCCAACACTCCTCTATTAGTTGGATTGTGTGTGTGTGTGTGTGTGTGTGTGTAGGAAAAAAAATTTCGAAGGCAAGGAACCCATAGAGGTCTTTGCCTTATTTTTCCTGGTACTACATACAACAATGTCAGGGAAACATCTGACCTAGGAAAAAATGCAAATTTCATGCCATGCATTAGGTGACTAATTTTTCTTTTTTAAAAAATGACATAAGCAATTTATACTCGTTGTAGAAAAAGTAGGGAATTTGAGCAACCAAAAAGAAGAAAATTGGAAACTCTTAATTCTGTTAACATTTTGGTATATATACTATCAGATACTCTTTTTCTTCCTCTGTGTGTATGTACCTTTAAAATTTCTAATGCACCCGTTTTATTTAATGATGGACATGTTCATTTTTAATAGAAAAATTAATTCTAATTTACAATGGAAATTAATCTGGAGGCAACTGGAGATGGAAAATCACAGCCTCTATCATGAGATGGATGTTTTCCTGTGAAACCCAAGTTCCACGATAAACGATTCTGGCTTCTAATTTTCAACATAATTATTTCCTTCCAAGCTGTCAGTAATTTTAGGTGAAAATGAGGATAAATAGAAAGTATATCATGAGGAAAGGTAATTCAATGTCCTTAAACTTTTGATAATCAAAAAGAATTCTCCAGATACAAAGTGAGAGTTTCTCACCTATGTCTCTGGAGGCATGGGAAGTCCTGGCTAATGTTGGCCCTTCTTATGCCAGAAAACAATCTGAGGTGTGGTTATTTTACAAGTTTACATATACTGTATGTATTAGTTTCCTAGGGTTTTAACAAAAAATGACCATAAACTGGGTGGCTTAAAACAACAGAAATTTATTCTCTCACAGTTCAGGAGGCCAGAAGTCCAAAATCAAGATGTCTGTGGGGCTGATTCCTTCCAGAGACTCTGAGGAGAGACTCTGTCCCATGCCTTTCTCCTCATTTCTGGTGGTTGCCAGCAATCCTTGGCTTATAGCTGCTTAGTTTACAGTTTCTTGGCCTTATAGCAGAATCACTCCAATCTCTGCCTTTGTTGTCACATGGCTGTATGGCTGTTTTTGTGCCTCTGTGTGTGTGTGTGTGTGTGTGTGTCCTCTGTTTCTCTGTACCCAATCTCCCTCTCCTTTCTTTATAAAGACACCCGTCATTGGATTTAGGGCCTGCCCTAATTCACTATGACCTCATCTTAACTTGATTACACCTGTAAAAATCCTGTTTATAAATAAGGTCACATTCACAGGAACTGGGAATTAGGACTTGAACATATATTTTTGGGGAACATAATTCAACCCACTACACTGCATATTATGTAATCCAGTATATAATAATTTATCTCATTCATTATTAGCATTATTATGGGAAAATTAAACAAAATTGCAAAGCAGTTTTATTTTCATTCACAATACAGGGAACTTATAGGCAATTCTCCACACCATACCAAAAATATCGAATAATAACCAGAACAAAACAAAAATTCTTTCCGTTAGCACACTGTGAAATTAAATCTGGACAACAGAAAGGGCAGGGAGCAGATTCATGAGTCCTAAGAATGTTGTCTTCATGTATTAATTTAAGGATTATTAATGTATTAATTTAAGGATGAAAAATGCAGATAAGAGTATCCTATAGTAAATGATCTTTTTCATTTTGAGTATATGAAATAGTCCTGTGCACATAAAATAAAGCAGAACAAAAGTGAGTTACACTACAATTTTAATAGAAATGGGATGGAGTCTATTTATAAAACAAGATATAACATTCAGCTTCATTTTAGGTAGGATGTTTTAATATAAAGTCTGTTTTTTCTGAGACTTTGGGACATAGTATAATTACTGGGAGCACAAATCCAAGAAGGTATAGTAAAATTTGTCTTAATCTGTATTGAATTTCCCATACGTGATTAATTTTTTTGTATAGAATAAATTTAGAAATTAAATTTTTTTCTGTAGAACAGAATTCTGTAACTTGACTTACCTTTGCCCATTGATTTACATTGTTTTAGAGAAACTGATGTATTATAATAACTCTATTACTAAGGGGTATAAGTTAGGTGAGGAAGGTTCTATGGTCTCAGGGTGGATCAGCTCCTTTATGGTTTTGCTTCTCCTGTGACCCATCACAAAACCCTGCACTCTTCTCTACCCAGACTACTCCCTATGGTTATTGTAGTAAATTGAATTCAATCAGCAGTTTGAATATAGACTGCTGGTGTAGAAAAGTGGGAGGAAAAATCACACAAATGTAAGGATGGCTGGCCCAACCAGTTCATGCTGTCCACTCTCATCTGGGACTTTCGTGTTGACCTGCAATGTCTGTAAGTGACCTTAGCCAGGGCTCTCACCCACTGTGCTCCTGCATCTGGTAGAGGCATTCATTCTCTGCAACACAGACTTTCAGGATTCACCCTGGGACTTACAAGATCCCTTCCGTAATTCATGTGATATTAAAGTGGTTGAAAAGGCTTTAGAATCCACATTCAGTGATTTTCATCATCATAAAATACTCCTTTGTGGGGGGCACTAGTAACAATAGCAAAGGCAAATAACTGGCAGATTCTATCACCAGTATAATACAGAATAACGATTCTCTCCTTATTCTACTTTAATGAATTGCATATTAAAATGAACCTTAATAGGAAAATATCAAAGTGCCCAGCTGTAGCTTAAGAGTATCTGTTTACTGATGTTTAAAGGTGGTCTATGGTGTAGACGTGAAGTCTATTTGGGGGTCTTCCTGTTGCTTCTGTTTATGAACAGTGATGTGCCAAAGAGAGTGGATGCAATGGAACTGTTTAAACACAACCACTCTGAGTTCCTTTCCTTTTCCTGATGGGAAACAGAGAAAAATGACATTCTATTGCTAGCAGTTGAGGTTTCGTGGTTGTCCTCTCCACCTCCCACGAACCATTAATAATTTTTTGTTAGCTTGCATAATTTATAGTATCAGTTTTGAATGCATAATGTAATACTGTATACTGAAAGGTAGTTAGTCTTTCTTCAAATAGGTTACCGAAAATGAAATAAATGCCTAGATTAAATTTCCATACTAGGGAGAGAAAAATGAAATAATTTGCTGACTTGCAAAAATATGTAATAGACATTGTGGGGATAATCTACATTCTAAAAATTTACTTCATTGTTTTAGTCATCTCCGATGGGTTCATTGAAAAGCAATTCCTAAGAAAAATTTTGCTGCAATAGTTGAACAAAGACAATTATTTTAAATAAAATGAGTTGAAAAATATTACAAAAAATAAATATATTACAGAATAATCTCTACTTAAATATTAATAAAATTAGGCAAAATCAGTTTGGGAACTTACAGTGTAATATAAAAAAATTGACCAATTTATTTTAGTGTCTGATTTTGTGAATGAAGGGGTTTTAGAACCTATAAAATATAACATTATGAGCAAGAGCTGGAAAAATTTTGCTTTATCGTTATGTTTGGCCCTGTGCTTTATTCTAAGAAAAAAATTTCTAGAGACTTATATTTCTAAAAACTTATTTGTATTTCTAGATTTTTACTTGTAGTTTTTCTGTGGTTGTAAAAAATATAATTCATGTTTCATATTAAGAGGCATCTACTAAAATAACCATATTTTTTTCCATACCACCATCTGCTCCTTGCTGGTGTCTACTATAAATTAATAATATTATTTAGTCCTTCTTTTTTGCTATTATGATTATCATATTTTTCATGGATCCAAACCCCTAACTTTACTAAGCTTTTGTCTTCCTAGGAAACTATCAAACTTCATCTGTGGGATTGGTACTAGACCCTGTGGGAATCCCAAATAGAATTTTAATTTTCACTGGGCATTGGACGCCATTTGTTGTTTATTCCTCTGAAATGGTATTATTTTCATTATGATAATAGGATTATGTTCATCAGGACATGTGCTGTCTTCCTTAGTGTAACCTTAATTTTTTTCCCTTTGGAAAGGGGGGAAGACAGGAGTAAAAGCAGGACATGGAAAGATTAACTTAAGCAAAGACACTGGTGAAATTAAAGGATGGGAACTAATGACTGTTAGATGCTTTAAAAATAAGTATATATCAAAAGCATTAGGGGAGTCTGATTTGTAAAAGTAACAAGTTTTGATGACATGCATAAATGAATTGCTCCATAAAAGTGTTCTCTTTGAAGCCACTTAAAATCTTTTGAGGTTGTTTTCAATAAGTATATATTTTTATTTTTAAAATGTACTCTTTCTACATAATAAATGTTTTGATACTCCCATTTAGTCAGTAGATGCTCTCAAACATATAGAACAATTTTGCCTAGATTGTTTATTTAATGTGACTTATAAAAACTGTATATCACAAATTATTTGGAAGGTTAACATTTTCCCCTATTCATAAGTACTCTGTTAATAACACTATCATAACAATTATAATTAGTACTATAATAACACTATCATCATCATAATAATAAGATGGAAGTCTGGGGGAAAATTTAATGTTGAATTCATCTAACTTTTTTACTCTCTTCCTAAATAGCAGGTTGATTTGTAAGGCCTAGTAATTTAATGATGTTTGTCCATGTCTAAAAAAATTCATATTTCTAGATTTAGAAATTCTTTGCTAAAATGAGTAAACTATTTCCTAATTTTCCTCCCTAATCCTGTTTAGGTTTTGTACACAAAAAAGGGACCTACTCAAGCCAGATAAATCATACATAACCTTGATAAGTTTCATAATGCTAATGCTGTTTTGATAGAGAAAACCACAAGTAATGTAAACAGCAGCCTTTATTCTCTAGTACAGGTGTGTAATAAGCACATATAATTAAACCAAAGATACATAATGGTTTGTTGTTGGATACGCATTTACAACAGCTGACTACATTCTTAATGTGTGGTTCCTGAGTTAGGTAATTTTCTTATGTCTCCATTCCTTGAACAGAATATTCCTCATGGACTCATACAAAAACTATTCTGCACCTTTTACACAGTAGATTCCCACTGCTGCCTGTAATTTAGCGTCTTTGCCATATCAGCATTACCTAAAAATGATTAAAAAGAGCATGCAAATTCACAAACAAATCATTTCATTCTTCAACTTAAATAATTTAGAAATGCTCCCCAAAAGGAAAGTTATCAAAATGTAAGGCTTTAGACATGGTTTCCATCTTAGTGAAATATATCAACCATGCATTTAATCACTGTTATGCATAAAATATGGTTTATGGCTCTGCTCTATATATCAAATAAACTTCTTTGTATATTATGAATCTGAGTCCTTTAAAGGGCATTAAAGCAAATATGAAAAACTAGTACCAGTTTTTAAAAATCAGTATAGAAACAGTCAGCAATGCCAAAACTATTAATATTTTCAGTTATTTTAAATTCTATACTTTTATTGAGGTTTTTTTTTGGATAATTCAAAACATACAAACACACACACACACAGAGACTTTGAATTTTGAATCGGGCAAACCAAAGATAAGAATGATGAACCTGTATAAATAGTGTGTGAATTTCTTAATTTTAAACACTTTTTTAATCCTTACTCCCTTCTGTCGTGTTACTATAAAACATTGTGATACTGTAAGACATTATCATATTTGCACAACCGAGATGATGCCTCTTACCAAGAATGGTCAGAAGAGTCTGTCTACTAAGGTCAATAATGTGGAGAAAAATAAAGAGTGTAAATTTGTTTTTTAATTTTTTTAAAAGGGTGACATCTCACACATGTATTGAACTATAGTGCATGGTAAAAATGCTCATGATAATATCCGAGCTCAATAGCATTTTCTCATAAATTCCTGTTAGGTCCATTAATCATTGTATTCAAGTGCTACGCATCACCTATTTAATTCAGTCGGTTCTGATTTACACATCATTTCAAAGAATGCAAAGGAAACAATTGAAAGTTTTACTTTCCACATTAGTTATACAGATCATCCCCTTCTACTTGTATCTCAGGACAGGAACTAAATAATCAACTTCATTCCTTTGGTTAACTTTCAAAACCTTGTTTGCAACTAATTTAAGCAAACCCTTTATTTTATTTGAGTCTCTAGCATGAAGTTTAAGGAATGGAATTCGGTCCCAATGTAGTTGTAGTTATTCCTGTTGTTGCTGTTTTGGTTCCCCATGAAATGAACTAGTCATTTTCGTCTCTATTTTCTTTTTTATGACCTTGAGTATATGTATGAGTATGAGTATGAGTGTGTGTGTGTGAGTGTGTTGGAGGGGGCAGTATGTCCTCAGCCTATATATTTTTTTATTATAAAAGACTTGGGTTGTTAAATTTCCTTTTTCAAATTCTCATTCAAATTATAAAAGCCCACCCAGATCTTAAAGTTCTCTCCGGGTCTCATTTTGTGTTTTTCTTTTTCACCCAATGTTTTCTGCATGCAGAGATTCTATTTAATACTTCTTCACATCCCAATTACTTATTAACTATCTCTGATTTAATGTCAGCCCCCACCATGCCACCAAACTTCCCTTGCTGAAGTCCCTGTCTCTAAACCTCACAGGCCATTTTCAACCCTCCTCTCTTGTGACGTCTTGTCAACCTTTAAATAGTGGATGGTTCTCTTTCTCTGCTGCCATAGACCCCTGTTCTCCCAGCGTTCATTCTAAATCTCTGATGAGTCCTGATAGGTTTTCTCTCTGGAGCTCTTCCTCCTCTCCCTGAACTTTGAATATTAGAGATACTCAGGGCTCCTGGAGTCACATCACTTCTCTTCTTACTCTTCACTGTCATATACTAGGGGAGCTTATCTAATTTCACGTCTTCTCATGGGACCTGTATGTCTATGATGTCCTAATTTTTACCTCTAGCCTAGTCGTCTTCTGAGCTGCAGAACTGTCTGGCAAACTTTGTGCTTGACGTTCTTTTTTGGATGTCTCACAAGCACCTCAAGAGCATCGTGTCTGAAACACAGCTCACAGTTTTTGATCCAAACTCCTCTAGCCCTCATCATCTTAGTAAAGAGCATACAGCTTCCAAGTTGCTCTTCCAGAAACTCGGGGATAGGTCTCAATATTTCCTTCTCATTTACCCTACTCGCTCAATAAATTTCCGAGTTCCGAATATCATTCAAGTCTATCCGTTTCTCTCCACCTCGACAGCCAATATTTTAGTCCAAACAACCAGGGGGCATGAAGGCCAGGTAAATAGGCAGAACTCAAATTAAGTAGGGCCTTATAGATCATGTTAGAGGGTTTAGTCTTATTCCCCGGAGCAATGGGCAGTCATTAAGAGTTTTAAGCAAGGACGTTTCATAATCAGAATCAAACTCCTGTCTAGAGGATCATTGGGGTCAGGTAAGAGTGGAGGCAGAAAAAAACAGATGCATTACAGCAGTCCAGTGGCGATATTGTGGTATGATGGACTCCTGGACTCAGGCCACATCTCTTCTCACTCCTGACTGTCAAACACGTAAGACGAGAGGAGCTGAGGAGGGAGGTTTGGAATGGTTTCTTCTCAAAACAGTAGAATGAAACTAGAACTGTCCCGAAAGATCTAGAATGAGGTGTTCCTTTCTTTTCCTCACTCTCCCTCACCCCACACAGAACTCACAGTCATTTGTCATCTTGCATCCCGTGTAAATAAGTTTCTTCCTAGTTCTACCAAGTTGACTTTGTGCGCAGTTTTCTCCATCACAATGTGGAAAATCCCAAGAGTGACTGAGTAAGATGCCTGAGACTGGAATGTTTAAACTCTAACTTTATTCTGTAAAATCTGGGCTAAGAAATAACCACAGAAAATTAGGGTGGTATATGTAAACGTCACGCAAGCAACAAGGAGTTCACCAGTATAAGGTTTTCTCCTTGGTAGAGGACCATGCATTTTGTAACCCTTTTAAGGACAAGGAAGGAGCTTTCTGAAAGGTTCTAAGGAAAGTCTGGAATATAAATTCCATTTGGGGTTAAAATCAATAAACATTACTACTGATATAAAATGAAGACTGATGTCAAACCCTCTCAATTAAAGAATGACTATTTCTACTACAGTCTGATGGTATAAAAATATCAGAAAATACACATAGGGAAAAAAACCTTAAAATGATCTTTTGGCCATTCTTCAATAACTATGGTTATCTATGTTTAACATTCAAAACTATGGTTATAAACTTTAGTTATGTGTAAATGCAAATATTAAAAATGAAAAAATGGTATATATTGCACATAATGTCTTACAACTTGCTTGTGGAGTAAATTCTTAAAAATATATTTGAAATATTTCCCATGTTTATAAACAGTCATTTTTTCTTTTAAATAACTTTTATTATAAAATATTTCAAATGTATATAAACATAGAGTAATATAGCCAATACAAAAGTATTCATCACTCAGGTTTGACAATTGTTGACATTTTGTGATATTTGCTTCAGATTGGCTTTTAAAAATAAGAATAAAATGTTACAGAAATTGTTGAAGGCATGCTTTTAAGTCTCCTTGACTCTTTCCACTCCCCTAGCCTACCCTGTGTAGATTTTTCATTCATATTTTTATTCTTTTACTATATATGTCCATAACCGTATATATAGTATTGCTTTGCATATTTTTTAATGTATATAAATGGTTTCTGGTTGTATGTATCTTTCCACATCTTGTATCTCTTGTTAATCATCATGAGTTTGATATCTGTGTTAATATATGTGAATTTTATTCATTTCATCTACCTTACAATATTTACTATATGAATAATATATATATTTCACAACATCATTTTAATTGACTACAAAGTATTACACTTTTGAGTGTGCCACATTTACTTTAACTATTCCTCTACTGTTGGATGTTTATCCAAACTTATGAAATATTATCTAACCCTTCTAGGAATATTCTTGTAGCTATACCTTTGCATACGTCTTTCATTATTCTTCCAGGGTAAATTCCTAAAATGATTATTAGTGGGTCAGAAGATATATACATTTAGCAATTTTCTTTCTGTATTTCCATATATATAAGAAAATGTATAAATTTATACTTCTACATCAATATGTGAGAATGTATTTTATTTTCCAATTTGATATATAAAGATGTATTCTTATTTTAATGTTCATTTATTTGATTATTAATAAGATGTAACTTGTCACTTTTATTAGTCACACATTTCACGTGTAATTTGTTTGTGTGTGTCCTTTGTCCATTTTTCTATTAGTTTGTTAATCTGTTTTTTCCCTCTTATATTAAAGTAATACTTATAATTCAACTCTTTGGTCTTTTACCTATTTACCACAGACAGTTTAGAAATTTTATGAAGTAATATCTATTAATTTTTTCTTTATGTTTTCTGTCCTTGATATCCTATTTCAAAAGCTATTTATTCACACCTTAAAAACTCCTATTTTTCCACATCTCTTACCATATTCTACATATAATGACCTTTAATTCATTACACCTGAGGCCAATATAACCTCACTGTTTACTGAGCTTTGTATTTGTTGGGCAGAAAGGATACAATCCAGGTCACGGTTAACATTGAGGAAGATAGGGGCTTCCTCATAATTTTTTCACAGCTTACTAATTATTTGTATAGACACTGAAGATATGAACCTACTATTTAGCTTGCTATCAAGGGAGCTATTGTTAAGAGGCAAGGAAACTTTAGCTACTAGAAAATCTTAGCACATTTCTTCTTTATCCTTTTACTCTCATTTTGTACATGCTACTTGATTGAGGAATTTAAATAATAATCATTTCAGTCATGTAATATTTTGACATAGATAGTTTTCATGATAAGTGAACACTTTCATGGCTTTCCCCTCTTCCTGTACAGTATAAAGAAATACTTCCTTCTCAGCCCAATAATATATCATAATTTTTCAGATAAATCAGTCTGTGACTATACATGTACCCATTACTGAGGATTTTCAGCAGAAAACAGAAGAAAATGTATAAAAACAGAAGAAAATTTTAAGAGAAGAGAAGTGCCCTTTTGAACATCAATGGCTTTACTACTTGTTTGAAAAAAAGAACACGGAAAAAGAATGAGGTTAGGATTTACAGTAGCTGATTTTAAAAGTTGTATTGGGACATACATTTCTTAAAAGGAAACTATTAGGAAATTTTATGCAAAGCTTTATGCAATGTATTTTTTCATTTTGTTTCTGATATTTCTCTCTATGCTTAAGTGCTGCATGAGAAAGAAAACGGAAAGTTACATAAAGCACACACAAACATATACGCTATGAGTTTTGTAATGATGTATTTTATAACAACATGTAGACAAAAAGTGATATTTTTAAATGGAGGTAATTATTGGCCCCCATGCAAAGTAGAAAGGTTAAAACAGTCCTTGGATATTTGATATTATATATTATGTACACACATAAGTATATTGAAATATGCAATGGTACTCCCACTTCGCTGTATATATTAATATTTTAAATGTGGATGTTGTTAGGTGTGTCTTATATCTACCATTGGAAATAGTTAAGTGTGGTCACATCTAAGAAACCTGGGCTCAGAGAGCAAGAGTCAGGATACTATCAAATGCTAAGGAACCTCAGTGGGTTATCTGGTCTACTTTTCAGCCTCTGGATATGCAAATCCATGAATCGCTCAAGAGAGCTATTTTTCTTATTCTTACAGGCCTGTAGAGATGAAAGTGCCATGGATTCTTTTGGTAGACTAATATGATGCCTCCTACTGTTCTCATATGCTGAGGGGGTTTGGGAAGAGAAGCCATGTGACTGGACAGTTCTCTTCTTATGCAGTTCTTTCCACTTCTAAGTGAACTTGAAATAGCTCTCCTCATTCTCTAAAGGCAACTCTGCACAATTATAATAATTAATCAAGAATTGTGCAAGTTCAAAGTTAGTGGGCTAGTGAATTGTACTTACCTTATTGCTACATAGGTAAGTACAATTGGTAACTGGTCATGTTTAACCAGTAAACTAAAACTAACCACCATCCTTTATCAGAATTAGTGTCAATTTCCATGAGTTTTGAATATACACAGTTCTCAGGAATGCTTTTGTCACATAAAATGGGACTTCCCTTCCTCTGAAGTGTTGTCATGTGGAGGAAAATTCGATTTCTTGGGCATTTTTCCAGAGGCTAGGTAAACAGCAATGGTGATACATCATGAGAAAGCATATTTTGACATAAGGTGAAAGACTTACTAACAATTAAAGCTGCCCCAAAATAAAATGGGCTGTCTAAAAAACTAGTGGATTCTCATTATTTGGAATTATCTAAGCAAAGATAGAATGATCATCCACTGAGGGTTTTGTGAGGGCTCTCACTGCTGAAAAAGTTGGGTGGGATAGCACTGAAGGTATCTACTCTAAGGTTTTATGGCTAAATGGTTTAGTAATTAGATTAATCTTGCTTGATGAGAGCTATCTATTTTCTATTTTTAAAATAATCTTGGCTAGGTACGGCGACTTACGCCTGTAATCCCAGCACTTTGGGAGGCTAAGGCAGGAGGATCACTTGAGGCCAGGAGTTAGAGACCAGCTTTGGCAACATAGTGAGACCCTGTCTCTACAAAAAAAATTAAAAAAAAAAAATTAGCGGGGCACGGTGGTACGCACTTATAGTCCCAGCTGACTCAGGAGGCTGAGGTGGGAGGATCGCTTGAGCCCAGGAGTTTGAGGTTCCAGTGAGCTATGATTGCACTACTGCCCTCCAGCCTGGGTGATAGAGTGAGACCCTATCTTTAAAAATTAAAATAAAATAAGTCTTGGTTGTCATTTATTAATGTTTTCTAAATTATGTACATATGTAATACATATTTTAAGTAGACATGCTATTGATATATACCATTTATCTATGTAATATTTTATATCAGACACTTAAATTACCCCTAACATTTTAGCAAAAGCCTGGAAAAGCTCAAATGTCAGTTGTTAGGAGGTGTCTTGCAGGTTTGTGCTCAGAATAAAGGCAATTGTACATCCTTCTAGGAACAGCATGTTCCAGATCAAACTCTTTGATTTTGAATGACAGGATCAAATAAGATGCAATTATGCTGGCCTTGCTTTTTCAAGGTTTATGCATTCTCCACTAGAGAAGAAAAGTGAACTGGGAACTGCTTTTCACAAAGTCTTCTGGGGCATTCCCAATACCATGTTCCTTTGTAAAGTTGGTTCAAAATGACAGTCTTTTCTGACGTCAAAAGATTTTCCCAGAATGATGGAAACTTCCAAATCCCAGACTACAACTTAATGAAAAGAACGACAATCATGTCCTATAGATTTCAGTCCCTGAGAAGGCGAAGAAATGGCTCAAGGTCGTTTTTGGTCAAGAACGTAGAAATCAAAGTCTAGGAGGGTGAAGTGATTTGCCCAATGTCACACAATCATTAAATGCTAAGACCGGGAATAAAATCCACATTTATATGTATTTTAACTAACTTTTAATCCATCATCCCTTCCATACCATGATTATAGAAATATAGAGGATATAGGGTATATAAAGAAAGTGGAGCCAAACTGATAGGGTTTAAACCTTGACTCTATCACTTACTGTGCCTACTCATAACGCATCAGTTTTCTAATCTGTAAAATTGAATTTAAAAAGTACATACCTATGTTATAGGGTACCCATAAATTTTAAATTAATTAATACATGTGAAATGATTAAAACAGTGCCTGGCATGCAGTAAACACTCAGGTTATTTCTATTATTATTTTAAGGGGAAGTACTGGAAATAATGTTCTTGGTAGTAGAGAAGGCTAAATGCCTCACCTTAAAACATTTTTTAAAAATAATAAGAAAAAAAGGAATAAAAATTGAACTTAGCTTGGAATAGATACTAGCATAGCTTCATGTATCAGCCATATTCTGATAATCCCCAAGCTATCTTTCTGGCCCTTACTTTGAGCTGCAGATTCATGTTTCACCATTTCTACGTGAGGTCTCTACGTATTCTCTATGGGCATGTGAAACTCTAAGGAGGGTGGGGGTAAGTCAAACTCATTCTTTTCAAAATCCAAATTCAGAGTCTCTTGTCTCCTTTCTCTTTTCCATGACTTCAAACCCAGGCCTCCATTGCCTTTCTCTGGAGCTCTCATGGACTCCAGTTTTCTGGTGTACCTGTGACCAGCTTCCATTTTCCACATGTTCATCCTAAAAAATATTAGGCTAAATGGTCCAACCACCAGCTCTTACTTTGGACCCTTTGAGGGCAAGAATCATACTGCCTCCATCTTTGCATTCCCTGTACCTAGCTTGTTAGATAGTGGCATTCAACAACCTTCTAGCTACATTTTGTTTGATCGTTACTATTAACTTTTAAATTATTTTAAAATTCTAATTAAATATTATAATTTAGGTACATAACTGTTAACACATAAAATAATGCTCAGTAACGTGAAAGGAAACAAAAAGTAGTTTCCTTTTCCTACGCCATTTCTTCCCAATGTCAAGTCCCACTCCCCAGAGGCTGGACAACATTTCTGGCTCTTTCCCTCAGTATTTACTTAGTATTTCTAAATAATGTGCTTATACTGCTATTTCTTAGCATTTTTATTTTATGCCGTATTTATTGACTTTCTGAGATGATAGATGAAAGCCTAGATCTCCCAAACACCTTCAACTTCTCTTTCATTATTCCAATAAGCTTGTATTATACTTTTGTGTTATATCAATAATCAATATTTATATTCCTGTGGACATGGGAATATCTTGGACTGTTGAGCTAGGTAAGGAGTCTACAAGATTCTACTCTGTTCTACTACTTTCTTGTACAATCATTCCTTTGTCATAAAGATAATCATGGCCTTGTTCTTTTTTTTCTTTTTGCCTTTTTTTCTTAGGTTTCTATTATATTTCCAAAATGTTCCAAAGTTGTCACACGTTTATTGATATTTTGCATTACTACAAACCAGCAGCTGTTCCAATCTCCTTGTACCTTCTGCCTGGGACCAGGCTCCTGGAGCCCTCAGTCCCCTGCTCCAATCTAGACCTCTGCTCTCTGGGTCAGCTACACAGAGTTCACCACGAAACTTTTGTTTGCCGTTCTCCTTTATCCTATCCTGCATTTTCTGATACTATGTCTCTCTCATTTGGTTAACTCCTTATTTTGTGAAAGCACAACCTCCAGTAGCTTCTTAAAAGAGAAAGATCGAGAAGTATGTGCTCTGACTCCTTGCATTTCTGTACAGACTTTATTCTCCTACTTGATTGACACTGTGGTTGAGTAGAGAATACCAGGCTAAAAAATACTTTACTCAGAAGTTTGAAGCTATTGGTCCGTTGTGATCCTTAGAAGTCTGCTATCATTATGAATTCAGATCCTTCATGTGTGGCCTGATTTTCTCTACAGAAACTTTTAGGATCTTTTCTTTGTTCCTGACGTTCTGAAATTTTTAAAAATATGGCCTTAAATTTTTTTTTTTTTTTTTTGGTCTTGGATCCTCAGGGTTCCCTTTTAATCTGGAAACATCTTTCAGTTCTGAGAATTTTTCTTATATTATTTATTTGACAATTTCCTCTTGTCCATGTTCTCTGGTCTACTTTTCTAGACCAAGACTTATTTAAATATTAGATTTTCTGTATTGTTCCTCTAGTTTCCTGTAAAATTTCCATCTCTTTTTCTATTTGGTCTAATTTCAGGGAGTTTTTAAATCTTCCAATTGAAATTAAAATTTTTTTATCATATTTTAAATTATCAAGAGCTTTTCTTTGTTCCTTTTTCATAGCCTTCTATTCTTGTTTTGTGGGTACAAATGCTTCTTTTATCTCTTTGATAATTCTCTCTCCATCTTTCCAGACACACACACATACATACATTATACAAACACATCAATAGATACATACACATATGTATATATAGGTACATATATATGTACATATACACACATATAGCTTATACACATATACACCCATGAATATACATATGTATAGACCTATATGTATATGTGTATGTACATATGCGGTTTTGCACCTGTGTATGTATGTATATATTTACGTGTGTGTATGTATGTGTGTAGAGTAAGCCCTCAAAGCCATTGGTAGGTTCTTGGCAAATGCAACTTTAAGCAAAATGACATATAATGAAACCAATCTTACCATAGGTGAATTGATATAAACAAGAGTTAAGTTCCTATGGTGTATTTCTGGTCACAAAAAGATCACCAAACTTTTAAATAAAGACCAAAATGCTTCTAATATTAAACATTGAAATAAATGTGAACTATACATACATTTAAGAAAGATTAATAATAAAAACAAGTAAGATAAGTATTTACCCAGTTTACTTCAGTTCACAGTCATAGGTGACTGGAGCCTATCCCCTCAGCTCAGGGCACCAGGTGGGAACCAGCCCTGGACAGGACACCATTCCACGGCAGGGTGCACTCACACACACACACACTCACTCACACTGGGACCATATAGACATGCCGATTCACCTAACAGGCACATCCTTGGGAAGTAGGAGGAAACCCATATAGACATGGGGAGAACATGCAAACTCCACACAGACAGTGGGGCCCCAGCCGGGAATTGGTCAACATTATAACAAAACAATAGTGAACAAATTTACATTATTTGAGGGTCTGCTCTGTGTGTGTGTGTGTGTGTGTATAGAGGGGGAGAGAGAGCGAGACAGACAGACAGAGAGAGAGAATGAAAGAGGCCACCAGTATTAAAAAAAGATAATGCAGAGAGATGAAATTATCTTCTAAAAACATGCGGCTCCTTTCTCTGGACAGGTGTGAATTTTCGAGGCAGCAGTTGGGAGGACTTGGGTAGGGTGGGAGAGGGGCCCTGGGTGCCGGCTGCTATCACAGACTTTCAATGAAATCCACTGTTTCCCACCTTGCCCCCGACTCCTGCCTTCTCTGATCCCTAGGCTTCTTAGTCTACCGTTCTCAGGACCTGCAGGGAACTGGCTGCCTTATCACAGGTAATCATCACTAAGGGACACATTCATTGACTTTCCTTATTCAAAGGTGCATTGAAAACTCTTGTCTGCTGATGACTTTGCTCCCATTCTTCTGTATCTATGGGTGAATTTTTTAAGAAATTTCTCTTATGTTGGCAGGGTTTCTGAAAAAAGAGAAACTATGTATGTGTGTGGTTAATCTGACATTAAGATCATGGACATTGTTTGCTTAATTTTCAAATGAAATAACCACAGGCAAATTGAAAAATACATACCATCAGTGAATATAATTTGTGCTTATCCATACAACACCAAAAATCTGCCTCAAAAGTGAAAAATTTAGCAAACAAATTGGTGGTTTTGTCTGCACAGAGCTAAATAATGAATTTTTTAATTGTCTAGTTTCCCAGGACCCCACATTATAAATATTGACATTATTTTTGATTTCTCTTTCTTCCTATTCCACTTCCATTTGTAAAGTCCACTGCTTAGAGGTCTGCAATATCTTTTTATTGCATCCCTCTTTCCATCTGCATTGTTGCCCTCCTAATTCCTCCCTTAAATGTTGCTCACCCAGACTATGACAATAGTTCCCTGTCTGATCCACCCACATTAATTCTTTCCCTCAACAGATATGCAGTGAATGCCCACTATGTTCCTTTCGGTGCTACACCAGTGAACAGCAGCAGAGACCCTGTCCTCAAAGAATCCATCTTTGTAGGGAGAGACAGACCAAACACATCTCTTCTCTCTTAATCTATCCTGTACACCAGAATCACTTTCCTAAACATCATGATGGCGATTACGTCACCATTTAAAAACCTCTGATGGTTCTGCCTCTAGAATTAAGATGCTTCATGGAGTTGTTCTAAAATCCCTTTCAAGACCAATATTCCCCAACCACTGTCATTTTTTTCATTTGGTTGAGAAAACTCTGACACGTTTCCATTCCCAAACATTCCTAGTCTTCCCCCAAACCCTTCTTCTCAAAGCTGTTCTTTCTGCAGTGCAATGCCACTGTGATGGGCAGAATTCTCAGCTGGTCCCCAGGTTCCTCACCCTCCGGTGCACACATTTTGTACAGTCCCCTCCCCTTGAGTGTGAGAAGTTGCGAATATGATGGGATGTCACTCCTATGGCTTAATTACTCATCCATAGACTTTGAGTTAATCGAAAGGGGGATCATCTGGGTGGGGCTGAACTAGTCAGGTAAGTGCTAAGGAGGAACTGGGCCCCTCCTAAAGTCAGAGAGATTCCTCCTGCTGATCTTGAAAAAGCAAACTGCCAGCTTGTGGAAGGAGCCACATAGCAGGGAACAGCAAGTAGCCTCAAGGAGCTGAGAATGACTCCCAGTTGACAGCCAATAAGTGAGTGGGGACTTAGTCCTACAACTGCAAGGAACTGAATTCTGTGACAGCCTGAGTGAGCTTAGATGAGGAACTCAAGCCTCAAATGGGCCTGCAGCTCCCACTGACACCTTGATTTCAGCCTAGTGAGATCCTGAGCAAAGGGCCCAGTGCCCCAGCTCCTGACCCACAGAAACTGTGAGATAATAAATTGGGGGTGGTGTAAGCGGCTAAGTTCGAGGTACTTTGTTAGGCAGCCACAGAAAATGAGTACAATCACTCTCCAATTTCACCTAGAAACATCCTACCCATCCATCAAGACCCAGTTGAAATGTTTATCTCCTTCGTGTTTGCTCTGATTTCCCCATCCAGAAGTGATCTCTCTGTCCCTAAATTTCTATGGGACTTTGCTTCTCTCTGATGGCATTCCTTGCTTTTGTCATAGCTGTTTGTATATGTCTTATTTCTCTGCCTGAATTGTAAGTTCCTTGAAAGCAGAGATGGCCTTGCGTATGTACATGCATGTATGTTTTGTAGAATCATTTGACCAAGTATTCACTTTTATCAAGTAAAACATTTCTCAGACACCAATGAGTCAAAGCTTCAGCCTTCAGCTTCACTCTGGTTTTTCTTGTGCTTGTGAGTAGCTTCATATGACTTAGCACAAGTACAGAATTTTGTGACCTGACTCTCCCTAAAACAGCCACCCAAAAGGCTAATTTCTTTGTCAAAGAGTAAACAACATGCAAATTCATCATATTTAAAATCCAACTTTGAAGGTCATTAAAAACAGATTTATGAGTTTGAAAATTTGCAGCTAAGCCAGGTAGCCTTTAGACCCTCCCCGGGACGCCCTGATCCTTGCTGCACAGATGCGAGGTTTGTTTGCGACCACTGCCACCCACACGTGTCCTCCCTTCTTCCTAACGCTGCAGTTCTCTCACCTGTGCCTGCTCCAGTGGGTTTAAATCATAAATAATGAGGAACCCAGGCTTGGAAAACAGTGTCCCCCGGCAGTGGAAGCATTACGGCCAGACTTGGTTAATTGAAATCATGCATCGAACTAAGTTGCCACTCTGATGCAATCTGACAAAAATGATCATAGGATAAAATTGCCTCTTGCTGATCCCCACCTATCTTACATTTCAACTTGCAGCAAGATTGAAGCAAACTGCTCCAATTTACTGCTCCCGACCTGCTGATAATGGACACTTTGCCGTGCACTCTCCCTTCATTACTGCTCGGGTCAGGGCTGTTAACAGGGACTCTTGCCACTTTTGACAGATAGTCACTACCAAGATGAATGGCGGTAGCCACATGACCACTTAGGACCAGGCTTTCCCTCTCCAGCACCTTCAAAATGCCTTTTTTTAAAAAAATAAAAATAAAAATAAAAATAAAAGACCACACTTCACTGTTTAACTCTTTATTAACTAGGAGAATCAATAGAAACCAGGCGTCTGTGACCTGGTGATTCCTTTACTGCAGTGCTGTAACTATTTCAAAGAAACAATTTGACAGCATTTTTAAAAGAAACTTTCTAGTGAAGCCGCCTTTGTACATTTTGTTCTGTTGGGGAATAGAAATCGGGCTGTCAATTGAGTTCTTTGAGGAGGGAGGGAATTATCAGCCCAAAGTCTCAATGGTGCTAAATCCTATGAAGAAATGGCTACTTGTCTGAGTTAAAATGGGCTTTAAGAATAATAAAAATTATTTACTAGGGAAAATAGGCTATTTTTACCACACAGATGAATGGAACCTGAGAACCTGGTATTCAATTGTTCATGAAGAACTTTTTAACAGCAATATTTCCAAATGATTCTGCTTATTTTTAGAAAGAGAAAAAAAATATGAAGGGAGGGCAGAATGCATGTATCATCCCGTATACATGCATTCTTTAAAAGACACACCACAGTTTAGATAGTAGTGCTTAATGAATAAGTTTTAAGAGTAAGCTAAATGGGAATAGAGTCCATATGTTTTATGTTTCTTAAGGGTTATAACTTAATTCTGTTTATAAACTAAACACAATTTATATAGAATGCTTTAGTTTATATCTAATTCCCGATATGCCCATTCATTTTTGCATTTGACAAAACAGTCAAATGAGCTCTCACAACTCTTATTAGATTTACATTGCATTGTCTAATTCACTTTGCCTCATGAAATTAGATGAACTATTAAATACCGTAATCTGTTATCCACCATTAAAATTAATTGATTTTCATGTCACTTTAGAACTAATGAATTGTCTCGAGATAGTCTCATAAACTACATGGCATAGTGGGAAAGCCATTTTATTCCCCATCATTTCTAGTAAGGTTGAGTAGACCTATGACTTTGCTGGTTTTGCTCTCAGCAGAAATCTCAAAACATAATTATTCCAACACCGTTATTTTTATTGCTTTACAATCATGCTTGCAAATGATGTAGCTATATTCAATAATTATACTTCATGGATAAAAGCCACATTTATGAAAAAGGTTTTAAAGATGTAGATGGTGCTTAATATTGCTCTGGGAGAAGTTAGTCTGTCATATGGAAGGATATTTCCAGGTACGGGATGGTTTTGCCATGAGGATAATATAATTTGAATGGACATGCCATTAAAAAGAAATAAGACACTACCAAATAGTAATAGTTATAAAGTAAATACATGGCGTTTTATTGTGTGGCCTGAAAAAAATCTTATTTGGCATTTTGGTTCAAAGATTGCATAGCTATATTATAATAATAATACCTCATGGTTATTGAAAATTTATGTACCAGCCACTGTACCAAGTATTTTCAACATGCATTGTTTCATTTAATCCTCGAAATGCTCCTATGAGATGGGCTTTATTTTTATCCTCATCTTTCAGATGGGAGAAGTGAGCTTAGCGAGACTAAGCAACTTGTCCAAGTTCACATTATTAATAACAAAGGAATGGGATGTGAACCTGGGCAGACTTACTCCAGTGTCAAACTCCTAACTATTAAACCCTGCTGCCTCTTTAATACTTCTGGAAAATCACTATATTGCTTGACACGGATGGTATGAGGGCTATTAATCTGGTCACCATTTTTATTCTTTTAATGTTTATTTTAAAAATCCTTACACTTGTAAAGAATTGGCTCGTTCAAGAAAAAACGTCACTTGCTTTTTAAAAATATCTTTCATCATCAATAAAATTGCTCAAAGTAAATTTTAACAAATGAATAAAGCTCTGGACTTAATGGCATTTTCCCCTCACTAAGACATTAAAAGTGGGCAAGAGGTACCTTGTATATCCATATATGTTGAAGGAATGTTGATATGATAGGTGAGTTAAAAGATGGGCCAACAACATCTCGAGCTTAATGAGGGGACATGTGTTCTGGTGTGCCTGGGACTGTCCTAGATTTTTCCAGTGGTCCTGACATAAATTATTCAAACACCCTTGATTCTCAATATTGTCCTAGTTTGGATATACATTATAGTAGGGGTCCCCAACCTATGGTGAGTTGTATAATTATTTCATTATATATTATAATGTAATAATAATAATAGAAATAAAGTGCACAATAAATGTAATGTGCTTGAATTATCCTGAAACCATCCCCCCATCCCCACCCATGGAAAAATTGTCTTCCATGAAAACCATCCCTGGTGCCAAATAGGGACTGCTGCATTATAGTGTTACTTTAATTTTAAGAGAGAGGTTATTCTGCTTAGTAGTAATCTCAGCTGTAAACCACCTCTACTAATCTACAGAGTTGAGCAAGGCTACCATTTGAGTGAGCTTTAAATATTTCAAAGGTGGATGTCGGAGCATCAGGAAGAGTAGATGGAGCTGCTATACGTGCCCTCTTACTTGCCCTTTTCTATTCCTCTATCTTTGCATTTGGTCACTGGGATGGTCGTTTTGATGTGTCAACTTGGCCAGGCTACAGCCCCGGGTTTTTAATCAAACACCTATCTAGGCATTGCTGTGAAGGTGTTTTGTAGATGTGATTAAAGTCCAAAATCAGTTGACTTTAAATCAGAGAGATTATCCTAGATAATCTGGGTGGGCCTGATTCAGTTGAAAGGTCTTTAAGAGCAGAGCTGAGGCTTCCTTGAAGAACACAAAATTCCACCTGTCGCCAGCAGCTCCCACCTGTGCCCAAGAGGTCCAGCCTGTCCTTCCTGACCACCTGCCCTGTGGATTCCAGACTTACCTAGCCAGCCCCCACAATTGCATAAGCCAATTCCTTGCAATCAATCTCTTAATATATGTCTCCTACTGGTTCTTCTTCTCTGGTTGGACCCTGATAGATTAATGCCTATCGAGTCTTGCCCAAGATGATTCCCATTCTCCACCAGACTCTTTTCACTTTATGCCTAGATAATGACAATGGCTCTCCGCCTCCCCTCGCTCCTTCTTAGCCTGCCATCAAAACCAGCTTAATGCTCTTAGAACACTATTCTCATAATTTTGCATCTAATCCCTAATGAGGGATAATATACCTCAAGCACTCTGCTAGACACTGAGTGTACAAAGGTGAACAAAATATAGTCTCTTTTTTCTAGGGTTTCACCATCCTGCCACTCTCCAGCACAGAACTTTAAAAGTCTCCTCCATTGTCTAAAGGACATGGAAAACTACTCAGCCCAGCAAAACAAGCCCTGCTGGTTTTAATCCATCTCATGGGACTCACATCCATAGGTGCTTAACACATGAGCCTGGCTGTTCTTTTCACAGCCTCCAACATGGCGGGTTTGCATCTGTATTTCCTGCGTCTTCGTTTATCAGCAGTGTTTTGTTGTAGAGAGCAAAAACTTGCTATTTAAAAAAGAATGGGATACAGAGAATTAGTTACTTACAAAATCACAAGAAGGGTTAGAGATGTGACTCTTAGCTGGAACTTTAGGAATCACAATTCCAAATTGGCCCATCATGGAAACTGCCTGCTCTGCCACAATCAGGAGGGTGTGGAACCTATTGAATTTAACTGGAACTTCGATTCCCGGGGTCAAGAAGCTGTTGCTTACTGCCAATACCACATTTACCTCTCGGCTCCCGTGAAACTACTGGCTGGTCACTGCGAAAACCATCTCTGTGATGACACTTGCCAGCAGAAAAGTGTTGAAGCAGCAGGAAGATGGCTTCCACTTTACTCTGCCTTCCAAGTCTGCAGTGAATACATCTAATTGGCATTCAGAACTCTAGCTGCAAGGGATTCTGGGAAGCAGGGCATTTGGCTTCCTAGCTTCCATGGTACAAGGTTCAGCAGGAGGTTGAAATGGATGCTGTGTGTTTGTTGTCCCACATTTTCCATCGCAGCAGCTCTTATCCAGCCTGGAAAGCTTTTATGCTTATCTTACTCAGATAAGGAGTATTTACTTTAATAAAAAGTATTAGTGTCCTTAGTACTTAGTGTAATTTCTAGCACATACAGGTGTTTCACGTATATATGTTGAATGGATGGATGAAATGCAACTATAATTTATTCATTTATTCTGACAAAATCACAAATTGATAAAGTTCAATTGTCATAAGTAAAACTTTTCCAGCTGATTATAGAAACTCTATTTCGTATATTGCCAGTACAATACTTGAAAGTGGAAGGCACTCAATAAACACTTATTGGATGGATGGATGGATGAAATACACTGCTGTCAGAGAATAGCATCTGATATGCATACCTCAAGTAGATCTGTATAACCAACATTAATGTTTCTTGAGGGTACTATGCTGCTGGATTGGAAGGTAATACTTACTTTTCCATGTAATAGAAATGCATGATATAAATATTGTCACTTTGTTTACATATTTGATCTTCTAGGAATTATTTTTATTGGGCACCTCCTGAAATTTCAGCTTAGTGAAAACACATTAATTCTATACAAAAGAAAGATAATTTCCTGAACAAATAATATACTTCATTTAAAAAGACTAAAAGTAAAGAATATCATAATATGCTCCTGATCATTTGTATTCACAGTGAGGGGAAAGGCAGAAAAAAACCTAAGTGAGAGAAGTTGGGGCATCATTTGATGTAATCATGACAAATATAAAAAACTGCCAGAAAGAAAGGAAAGGTGGCCTTTGCATAGATGAGATAAAGTTCTACAGGAGAGAGTTGTTAGAACGCATGTCATCCCTCTGAAATCTTTCCCCACACATGTGGCATGCTTGTCAGGCACACTGTGCCTCTCAAACAACTTTCAATAAATGGAAAGCAAGGTGAGGACAGACCCAGCCAGAAGTTACTGATGTTTCCTTTGCTTGTGCTAGAAAAGCCTGCCATATCCCACTGGCCACCAGGAACTCACCTGAATTACCCAACTGCTTCCTTTGCAGCACCTATGAGGCAAGAAGTTCTTTTCTGTATCTTCCCTGGGCTGGGCTAAGTCAGGTAGGCTACTTCAGGTAGGCTAAGTCAACACTGAAGCACTTCTGTCCTATTCAATCAACATCAAAGCCACTGGGGTTCCCCCTTGGGCTCCATATTGTGGACTGGCTACACAGAAGAATCCAAGGGGTCAAGTTTTTCGTGAACTTATCCATTTGTCTAAAGTAACCATGGATCACTGGGGAAATGAAACTATAGGTTAATAAAACTACACACACACCTGCCACCTATTGCATGCTCCTTTTAGGGCCTCAGCGGAAATGGATTCTGAAATAATGCCATCTTAACATATTGCTACATTCATACAATAAGAAGCAACCTGGTATTAAAATGTCTTTGCAAACTCCAGCATTCAAAGTCAAGAGATCTGTGATCCCCAAATTTCTTTGGGGAAAAAACCAGTCTTATGTTCAGATTGGCTTCAGCACATTGGAAACAAGGGAATCTTAATTGTTTATAGCCTTCTATGCCAAAAGGATACAGCGTGAGCCTCTGAGGAGAGAGTAGCCATGACAAATGACCCCTGTGGGTGAATTAGAATTTAACAAGTAGGAGATGTGTTGGGGTGGAGGAGGGAGGATGCTAATTTTTCAGTGAGGAAGGTAGAAAAGAGGAGTGGATTTGTGTGAGTTTGGGAATCACCTGTGTTGTTTTTTGGGTGGTTTTGAGAGTTGTTGACCTAGGAGCAATATTGGAAGGTGAAACACTTGCAAAATCCTTTCAACTAAATCCTCTGTGAATGCGGAGCTTAACAGGAACCAGGTACCCATGGAGACCCATGTCTTCTTTATGCTTGATATGCAAAAACTCCTCTTCCTGATTCCTTTAAGGAACAAGATCTTTGGTTAGTCTGGTGAGGAATTCCTTCAGCAAGTATTTATTAGCACCTGCTATATTCTAGGTGTTGGAGATACAGCAGTGAACAAAACAGGCCAAATTTCTACCCTCAGGAGCTTACATTCTATTGGGCGGATAATAAGATCCAACATTTTGAGCTCTTTCTATGGGCCAGGTATGGTTTTAAGCCCTTTACTTATATTATTTCAATCCTCACCACAACCCTGTAATGTAAATCCTATTATTCTAATTTTACAGATGCAGAAACTGAGGCTCAGCAAGTTGAATAATTTGCCCAAGCACCTAGGCTTCAGAGCCTGCAATGCCAACCACTCTCTCATTTTTCAGCTAAGAGGATGGGTTTATGCAGGGAGCGATTATGATGACAAGGCTGAGTTTTTCGTTGTGAGTTTGGAGACTTTGGTGCCAATGTTGTAACACCTAAATGCAGTCTTTAATGCAGCAGTAAAAATGGACTTCTCATGCACGCTATCCCTTGTCTGTAGGCCAAGATGTGAAATAAGCTCCCTTGTTCTACCTTGATCCAGGCCAAACTGCATTCACTCTGATTATGTAAGTCTGTTCCTGTGAAACTCTTTACCGGGGAATTTAATCTATTCATTCCATGCCCGGGGAGTCAAGCTTTTGTTCCTGGAGCTCAGTCGCTCTGACGACTCCCTCCACCAGGAACCTGTTTATCAGGAAGTAGCATGGCAGCACAGAAAGTTTTATGTCATGCAGCTCACAATAGAAAGAGTGAACGTTCCTAAACAATGAAGAAGCTGCCGTGACGAGATGATGAAAATAGAATCACATGTGCAAAAATGAAGCTACCCAAACGTATATACACGTCCAATAATAACTTACCCATCTCACGTCCAATAATAACTACAACAACAACAAAAATGGCCACACACAGCCAGATGTAGAAGTTTGCAGTGAGAACAAAGGCAGCTATAAATATTCCAAGGAGCCAATAAAAAGAAGAAGATGAAGAAGTAGAAGAAAAAGAAAGAAAAAAAAACCAAACGGGAGTGGTTAGCTCTCCAGTGTAATGGGCCCCATAAAAGCTTTTATTGTTAAGGGAGTTACTTTACTAAAAGCTACATGAAGAAAGCTGAATGAATGTGAAAAATTGCATGCAATAACTCTCAGCCCAAAGATGATTATCAACCTCTGAGTCCTGTATTTTGGAGCGAGTTAGTGCTGCTATTAGAAGATTGCCATTGTAGTCATAGAAAAGCTTGTTTTGTACTTTTCTCCCCCTTCTGGGTAAACAGAGAGTCAATATAAGCCTCTCCTCTGTGCTAGTCCATTTATTTGAACAATTATTTCAAAGATGTAATCCAATCTTACAGTCTCTTTGAAACTATAACTCCTGTGAACTTTTCCAGCGGAGTTCTGCGCATACAACTTGCTAAGCCAAGAAGTGAGTTATCTCCAGCTTTCCTCCCCATCTGCCCCGCTCCCCCACCCCATTCTTTACCCATCTGTTTGTTTTGTCCTCGGCAATTGACAGGATAGCGGGTGACATTTAAGGGAGTTGACCCATCTGCACTTCAACTCTTCAAAGGCTAGCCAACTAGAATTGTAAAAAATGGAAAACTGGATTTTTTTTTTTTTTTTTGAACGTTATTCTCTCAGGCTATTTGTTTCGTTTTCCGGTGTTCTCTGTGAAGGACCCTGCTCTGTCCTTTTCTGGGTGGATGGAGGCAGTACAACCTTCTAAAATGTTAGTGTCAAGGGGGAAAAAGTGGTCATTTGAGATGATATTGTTGGGCAAATGTTAATGACTGATGTTTCTGAAATTCTATTTGATGCCATCAATACATTCTGGGATGAAGGTTGCTTTATTATTGCTTTAAGTTTACTCTTATAGGGTGTTATCAAAGTACCAGCTACATGTGCAGGACATAAAACAATATGGTGTAAACTCTTTGGAAGGTCCAAATAAAATCTGGATTAAACACATTTGATCAGATATCAGGAAGATGGCTTGAGTGCCTTTAAAACATCTCTCCTAAATATTTCGAAAATATTTAGATAGGACATGTGGCCACTTTTTCCACAGATCTTATAATTAGCAAATTCAATCTTAATAAGTGGGGCCTTGACTCGGAGAGTGCAACTTGACTTTTCCTCCCCACGTAGAGGGCTCTAGGACTTCCAGCCACCCTTTACCCACTCGCGCCTGGGCGAGTGAGGGGCCCTGAAGCTTAAGGCTCATTAGCTTCATGGGAAGTTCCTATTTGACTTGTTCTTTTATGATGCATGAACTTTGAGTAATGGTAAAAATACAGAATTCATATATACCCTCCCACGTGGTTGGAGGTATGTGGGAGGGAAAGGTACTAATAAAGGTTATCCATGCTGTTGATTTCTTTTTGATGCAAGCCCAGGAGAGGGTATGTGACTAGAGTCTGATATAAAGTGAATTAGATAAGACTCTTGTTTACCCTGAGTGTTAAGTCAGTCCATTGGGATGGAGGCAACGTGGGGCAGAGAGCAGCAGGCAGTTGCGACTGGATTAGTGAGACCTATCAGGAAAACTGGCTTCTCTTTTCCTCCTTGGATTTCAGGAGAGGCTGTGTAACATTCGTTTCAATCTGTGTATCCTGAGGAGCACTTTGAGTAAATATTGTATCTTGGATATATTTTGAAGGTAAAACTAATAGGACTGGCTCATGGATTGAACATGCGGTATGAGAGGAAGAAGAGTCAAAGATTACTCATTTTTTATCTGAGTGGCTAGAAAGATGGAGTTGCTGTTTTCTGAGAGGGGAAAGCTGGGAAGCACGGCTGGGCTGGGGTGAAGAGTTCAGTTTTAGACGTGTGAAGTGAGATCTCCAAAGCATGTTGTCAAGTAGGCATTTGGATGTACAAATCTGGAGTCAGTGGGAGAGGTGGAGAAAAGTGGTGTGCTTGTAAGCGCTTAACCACTGGTTCTCTGGGGGTGGGAGGGAAAGAGGCCCAATATGTAGTGTTTGCCAATTTCTTTGGTGTAAATACTTCACCATAGCTGAATTCTGGTTACCATGAGGTCACTGTCATTGAATACAGAGTTGGAAAGAAATGGGTAAAATCTGCTCTTGTGAGTCCAGGTGAGCTGGCTTAGGCATATCACTGGGAAAGAGACAGATTTCAGAGTTATCAGAGTGTTTTTTTAAAACCGTGAAACTGGGGGATGCCCTTAGAGAGTGAAGATAAAGAGAAGACATTTTAAAACAGAGCCCTGGGCGTCAATATTAAGAGTTGGGAGGATGATGAGGAACCAAAAAAAAAAAAAAAAAAGAGCAAGAAGGAGACTAAGAAAGGGTTTCAGGAAGGAGGGAGTGGCCATCTGTCAAAAGCTACTGATGGGCCGGGAAAGACAAGGACTTACAATAGGTCGCTGAGTTTGGCAACATGGGGGCTTTAAAACCTTGATAGAAGCAGCTTTAGCAGAGTGGAGGGAACAATGCTTCAGAACCACCCTAACCTTCTTCACAAAATGGCAACACCTGGAGGCAGGGGTGGCTTTGGCAGCTGAACCCTGTATTAAAATTTTTACAATGTACTTTGCGCCTTTGAATTAGGGTGGATTTCAGAATCACATGATGTCAGGACTGGAAAAAAATCTGGTAGATCTCTTGGCTCCAAGCCCTAGGGAGAAAAAGGAGAGGACCAGTCTAGCTTCAAATTTGAAAAGGTATTTTAAAATCAATACAAACCTCTAGTCCTGTAATTGCCTATTGTTTCATGTGGCTCCTTGAATAAAAATCAGGGACTTTCATCTGGATTCATTGACCAACACTCCATTTCTTTAACACTGCCGAGAAGGCACAAGAGTTTGGGAGGATGCTTTCTTAGAGTCTGAGCTGTGTTTCTAGTTCCTGCTTTACTGTCCTTGTCTGCTGTTAGTTTTCATCCTTTCATACTTTTAGTACAACAGCAATGAGGTAAATCTGGGGTATATATTATTTACAGGTAAATATTATTGATGTTTCTCTATTTTCAGGTAATCTATTTCTAGGTAAATCTATTATTTAAGCAATCTTGCTCCAGGGGTAGAACTAACTAGTTTTTCTTGGCACAGCTCTTTGCTGTCTCTCACTTGTGTTAGAAACATCGAGGGAGGAACGCACAAGGCCGTGGTAGATGGAAATAAATTTATTAGGGCATCTGCGTATAGATGGGCTGAGTCCCAAAAAATTGGCATTAGCCCCTAAAGGGCAGGCTTCTGGGGCTTTTATGGGCTGGCTTAGGTGGGCCCTCAAAGGGGGAGGGGATCTTAAAGGCAAAGTTCCCATGGAACTTCCCACCAGCCTCTGGGTTCAGCCTAACAACTTGATCATTCATTCATTCAAAATGGGGTAAAGAGAAGTAGTTGCAGGAGGAGGGCAGAGAGGGAAAATCTTCCCAGAAGGAAGGTCAGCAGTTTCAAAGACAAGGTCTTGGAGAACATGTCATGTTCTAGAAACTAGTGAGGTAAGGAGGCCTACAGGTGTGGGGTTAGTGAACCGTGAGACTAAAAAGGCAGGCTGTGCCCAAATTCTAAGGACCTTAGAAGTGATGTTGAAAGGGGGGACTTTATCCTGGAGGCACAAAGGATTTTAAACTCAAGGAGTGCTATGGTCTGATTTGTGTTAAGGCTTGTGACAGAAAAAGGCCAAGTCAGAAGAAGTAACAAACAATGATCTTAAAACAACAGCAGTGGTGATGGGTAGGTAGGGACCCATAGTTGAGAACTCTTGGAGGAAAACTGGGCTTTGTGAGTGACTGGATGTGGCTCATAAGAGAGATAGAAAGAGGGAAGGAGGGGCAGTTGGCAATCATTAACTACTGGAAATCCTCTCAGATTTTGACCCAGGATACAACTGGTGATTTTGCAGGATTAAGCCCTGCCCAGCTCCCACGGTCACCCCTGCCAGGGGACTGCCAAGCCTCACTTCCCTTTGGCCATTGCAGGCTGCTATAAGAGAACACTGCAAACTGGGTGGCTTATAAACAACAGAAATTTGCTTCTCTAGTTCTGGAGGCTGGAAATCCAAGATTGAGACCCCGGCAGATTTGGTGTCTGGTGAGGGCTTGCTTCCTGACTGACAGACGGCTGTCTTCTTGCTGTAACCTCACACCATAGAAGGGGTGAGGGAGCTCTCTGGGGTCCCTTTTATAAGGGCACTAATCCCATTCATGAGGTCTCCTAATCCCACTCCAAATACCACTCCACTGGGGATTAGGTTTCCATGTATGAATTTTGGGGGGACACAAACATTCTGTCTACAGTAGTCACAATCCAGTCCCTTCCATGGTTAGACGAAACTGTGTTCTTTAAGCCCCATCTTCACTGCTCTCTCTTGTTAGGTCTTGGGCACAGCCGTATAGCATCAGCTCAAGCATCACTGTTCATGTCAGCACATTTGCCCTGATCATACCTGAGATGATGCCTTTCCCTCTTCCTTTTTCCCTGGTCCACTCTCTAACCATTTGCTACATGTTTGTGCCATGGCTGTTCTAGCAGCCAACCCCCTACTCAGACCTCTTTAGGGACCCACTCACTCCTCTTGGCATCTCCACTCCCAGCTAGAACTCCCCTGGCTGTCATTTTTGGCTGACTCTAGCTGCCCACTTCTCCCAGCCTTACCTTTGATCGCCTGACTATCTGTATTTCCTATGATAACACTCACATCCCCTACTCCAGGTGCCTGGTTGAGGTTCACCTGCTCCTGAATGAGAGGGTGTGTACACTTCAACCAGGGCTTTCCAGACACCCCACGCATGCATAAAGATAACAAAGCACTCCATGAAATATTCTTGGTATTTTAAAAGGCTAATAAAATTGTATGTTTATCCTGATAAGTCAGCACTGGCTAAATTAAATGCCTTTTTTCCCTGGAATTTTATTACTTTAGTTAAGTCTGATCATCTCATGGTACTCCCAATGCAGGTGGTTAAATAAGCTTTTGACTAATTAAAGATGGAGGGAAATGAGTGATTTAAATGTGGGGTTTTTTAAAATCTAGCTTTTGAGATAATTGTAGATTCACGTGCAACTATAAGAAATAATACAAAGAGATCTTTTGTACCCTCTACCCAGGTTCCCCTCATGGTAACATCTTGCAAAACTATAGTATAATATCACAACCAGGCTATTACTGTCAATACAGTCAAGATACAGAAGAGTTCCATTGCCACAAGGGTTGTGTGTGTATTTGTGGGGTGTTGGCATCATTACCGCTGGGCAATGTTAGACCTCCTTTTTCTCCACTAAGCTGCCTCTGACACCAGCCCAACGGGGATGGGGAGGGATGTGGGAGGCAATGGACGTCCATGCTCTCCATGTGATCTCTGCTGAGAGGACAGGGGAAAGGGAAGGCTTATCCTGGGCCAGGAGGGGTGAATTCTGACTTCCTACTTGGCCTTCTCTGACACCATTCCAGTGGGATTGTTGGAGCACCTTGGGTGGAAGTCTAGGCTTTTGCTGGTGTGGGTGGGGCTGAGGCCACATTTTTTCTATGGTGCTTAGCTGGAGTAATTATTGTTTAAAAGTTTTCTGTCTTGAGAACCTATCCCTTTCCCGGTCCTTTGGTTAGAAAGAACAGGCTTTTGTCTGTGCTTGTCGGTGTTTCCAGGTTGCCGGATTCTGCTGTGTGTCTGGGATACAAAGGGATGAAAGAGAACACAGGTAATGCATCGCCTGTGTTGCTCCCTGGGTCTCCACGTGTCTCGTCCATCTGCCTTCCACTTACCTTTCAGATCTTCTTATGGTTGTTTTAAATCTAATGTCTTGGTTTTAAAATTGTACTTGGAGGGAAGAATAAAGAAAAGTACATCTACTCCATCTTTCAAGAAGCAGAAGCCTCAAATATAGTTTGGGTTTTTTAAATAGAGGGGTTTTTTGTTTTGTTTTGTTTTTTAAATAAGACATGGGGTTCTTAGCAGTGGAAAATTTGGAAACCATTAATTAATCATATCAGTTCATTGCAATCCATGTTTAGCTGCATCCTTAAATTTCTTTATACAGTTTTAGTTTTTCTTTAAAAATGTCTTCCTTTCTGTCCTTCTCTCCAGAAAGGAAAGAGTCTTCAGTTCTTTAAGAGTTCCTGCCAAACAAGGCAAATTAAATCAGGCAACATACACTGGAGTAACTCTGAGATCTCTACGAGTATATCCTCACGAGTTTGATGGATTTTTATTTATTTACTTTGAGATAGGGTCTCAATCTGTCACCTGGGCTAGAGTGCAGTGGTGTCGTCATAGCTCACTCCAACCTCAAACTCCTGTGCTCAAGGGATCATCCTGCCTCAGCCTCCCAAGTAGCTGGGACTACAGGCTCACTCCACCACACCGGTTAATTTTTCTATTTTTTGTAGAGATGAGGTCTCACTATGTTGTTCAGGCTAGAATTTTTAAAAGTTATTACTGCAAGAAAAAATCTTTTCACAGTTTCACCTTCTGCTGAATCATGGAATGAAATTTCAGTCCTGGATCTTCAGAGCATAGGCTCTATCCAGTTAGAGGCACATTAAAAAAATAAAGTCTCTGTAGACACAGGCTTTGCTGCTAAGGAGCTAAGGACAACTTGAACTGGGCATCAGGATATAATTAATATGTGGGTAAATAAAAAGGAAAAGGAAAAACCTTTGATTTTAGCAGACATTTATCTTCTATTTTTAAAAATAAAGCTAATTAGGATATAGCTGTTCTGATTTTTTTTTTTTTAAATCGATTAGAACTTCATGCTTTGGGACTGTTATAGGGAATCTGAATGTCCCAGAAGCTGAGCCCTGAGACCAAGCAGGGTAGAAATGCAGGCAGGTGAAGGTCCTCCTTCTGCCCGTCACAGTGAGCCATAAGCCAGTGCAGGACAACACCCACTGGGTCGGCTGGGCTCGCTGGGTGTCCCACCCTGAAGGCCTGAAGCCCCCAAGGCACTTATGTTGATCTTGGCCTCAGGAGCTCTGCAGTGACAGTGGGTACGGACAAGACAGAACGGTGGGGGCAAAGTCCCCGCCTCTCTCTACCTTCCTTTTCCCTGACCCTGTGCAGGGCTCAGGCACTTAAGGAATAAAATACCCACCTTTGGGGGGAGAATTTAGGATTAAATATTTTAGGATAGTGTTCCTTTCTTTGGAGAACAGGATCCCCAAGGCAGTGGTGCTAGGGTTTAAACCGCTTACAAAGCACTAGGGGAGTCTGCTATAAAGGCAGATTCCAGGCTCTGTCCAGAGGTTTTAAAGTCAATGGGTCATTTTTCCCACTTACTGACTTGATCCTGATGAAGGGAACACTTCTCAAATGGAATTTTGAGCCACACTGACACTGCCGTAGCGGGGACAGAGGCTCTGAGAGTCACTTTCTCTTTGCTTTGGTGAGAATGAAACCGCACGTTTCACACCAAGCTCAGCCTTTGCTTGGGGCCTGAGTGTTTTGGGAGACAGGGTGGCAAAGAAGAGAAAAGGCAAAATCTGAATGTAGACTCAGTCTGAAAGTGAGGACAGGAAGAGGAATGTAGCAACGTGGGACTGTCCTAGCTTGCGAGACCCAGCATCTAACAACAGTTGAGATGGGATTTAAGAAATAAGCAACTTCCCTGAGGTTTGTGCTGATTGGTATGCTGCATTGGGTTCTAAAGGTTAGAGAAATAAGAGAAATGCAGCTTGATAATTAACAGTCAGGAAACCTTGACAACATATGACAGGTAAGTAGATTTATTAGACGAAATCATGACATGCCCATTTTCCAGAATTCAGTGTTTCACTAGCAGAATATAAAGAAAAAAACCCAAGATTTATTTCCACATTTCACATGCTTGTTTTAAATGAGAATACTTCATAACCAAGCAGCTTCTTGTCTACTTGGTCGTGGGAAAGCATTTCCTGAAATAGCAATAGGACATGAAAACATATTTCCATTTCTCCCCCACCATATTTCCAAGCTTGGAGTCAACATGAAAAGACACAGTAACGTGCTGAAGCAAGGGATTAAAATTAACAACAATCTGAAGTAAAACATGAAAATAGAAGAGATTTATTTTCTAAGGTTTGTAACTTAGTTTTTCTTTGAGTTTTCTCCTCCAACCCTCTGCTTTCTTCTGGTACGAGAGAAAAAACCTGCTCATTTATACTCAGGTGTAAATGACTGACGATGTTTAATGTATTATGTCTCCCACAGGACTCCACTTTTGGACAGAGTTCAAGAAGATGAGTCAAATGGAAAAAGACACTGAGTGTCCAATTGAAAGGACAGTGAACTGATGGGGAAAATTATTTCTTTGGCCCTAAAATCACCCCCCTCCCCTTCTTTCTTTAGTCAATCAGTGTAATTACTCCAGCTCTCTTCTCACTCCGTCATTCAACTCATTTACAAAATACTACTTCACCGATCAGAGATACCTGAACTCTTTCCAGGAAATAGGGGGTTTTTTTTCTACCCTTCTCCATAGGAAAATGAAATTATGACCAAGAAACTAAAACTCCAATAGATTGCTAAATAATACTGAAAGGGAAAACTTTATACACACCTGAAGCCATAATTGGGCAGGAAGGCTGAAGGCTTCCTCTTGTTGGACTACATAGGGTCACTTGTTGAGCCACTGGAGAATATTTTGTTCATAATGAGACCTTATTGGGTTTGGTTGTTGTAAGCTTTTCAGCTTCTAATTATGGTGTTTAGAAGACAATGGAGACAGTTTAAAATAATAAGAATGCTGCTAAAACCAGTAAGATTGCTGCGGTGTTACAAAGAGAAATGTTGGCTCTCTGTGTATAGTATACATTTAACCTGTCAGCAAACACAGAGCATTTTACAGGTAAAATGTAAAGGGATGCATTTAGGAGCCATCACTTGAATGATGAGGTTTTTATAATAGTTTTGCTTTCAAAACGAGCTGCTTGAGTTATAAGACTAGCTTAATATAAATTAGAGTTTATCCTTTTGAAACCACTTGCAATTTGCTTCTGTTAGGCCGCAGGTCATTATGATGCAAAGTTAAAGGTTCCTGGAACATAATGTGATTCAGGCCTGCATTCTTGTTGCCATGTCCAATTCAGCTGAAAATGAGAATTATAGTGAGAGCATTTCCTGGTCTTTGACCCTTCCTGGGAGCTTTTTAAAAGCAGGGTTTATGCAGAAGACTAACCTCCTTCTTAGACATTCAGTTCTGACTAATATTAGCTGTGTTAATACTCTTAAGTAAATTGAAAACTGTTAAAAAAAAAATACCCCATTCCAAGTTTAAAAAAACAGTGGGCTCTTACCTTCCGATTTCCTTCCTTCATACACAGAAAGATTTTCCTGTGAAATGGATGATATTTAAATGTTAAAAAGGATCTCTCTTTTTGCTCACTGTCACAACTGTAGTCAGGCAATACAAAGGACAGTTGTGTAAAAATCTCTTGTCTGCAACTGACTAAGGAGAGATAATAAAAATTTTAAGAAACTAGCACAAAAGAACATTTACTACACCAAGCTCTGTGGTAAGCACTTCAACATTAACTTCCTTGCTCAATCTTTACAATAACTCTACTGCTAGGACTCTTAATTTTACAGATGAGGAAACCAAGGAGCAGAGAGGTTAAGTAACTTGCCCAAGGTCACACAGCCAGTGACTGGCAAAGGAAAGAATCCTGGCTCCAGAGTCCACACTTTTAACTCCTACCTCTCAGGATGGGAGGTGATCTGAGAGGAACATATCTGGAATCTTGAGGGTTGGTTTGACACTTCTAAAACAAACACCATGACATAGGAGTTTTTAGAAAAAAATACAAATGACCAATTCATGAAACAAATGAAAAATCTAAGCTCCCCTACCCCCCTTTTTAAAGATCACTTAAAGTCAAGCTCAGAATACATGAGATTCAATTAAAACACACCTGTATACTGTACACTAGGTCAGACTAGGACTTTTTACAAGATTATAATATGACACAGGGGCCCAGGAGAAGACAAAGGACCAGTGTGTGCGTGCCAGTATTTAGTGAAGAAAGTGAGGAACAGTAAGGGGACTACAGGGCACTAAGTTCACCTGTTCTTTCCACACTTTTCCAATCTGAGCACACATCTGGGGACACAGCTTTTGCAGGAGGTGGTATGTTGGTTGAACTCATACCAAAATGGATGAATTAGAATAGACTGAACTGTGTTCCAAAATATTGTTTCCAAAAAAGAAAAAAGAAAAACAGAAAACAGAAAAGCAAGCATCAAGACCACAACACAGTACCTATGAACCTTTGGTTCCCCAAACACCTGTCCTGGGGCTATGCAAAGAAACTAATTGGTGTGAGCTGCGCTTGCCAACCAGTCAGAGAGGATTTACAGGGCGAGCTGGAAGTCCCCTGGGGCCTCGGAAGCTCCAGAACTTCAGGGCAATGAATAGATCCCCAAAGGCTTTTCACTGAATGTAAAGAACATTTTCCGCTCTGGCTAGTGCTGGGCTGAGCCAAGGGACTGAGGTCCCTGGGGATACTAGAGGCTATTATCAACCAGGTGAAAGGACCCAAGAACATTCCAACAGTTGGATGTCCCAATTGCCCCTATGTTTGTAGGGTTATTCCCTTGAGAAAAACTTGCCCTCTGCAAACAGGATGATCGGACTATCAGCTCCGATGAAATTCTGCTTTAAAACCAGGTGTGATCATTCGAATTAGGTGTCTAGAATAGATGGTCCATGAGGCGTTCCTTTTGGGCTGCACTACAGGGAAACAAAACTGAGGGCAAGGAGCTCTCAAGTGCCAAAGTACTGATGTCTCCAGGAACCTGTGTGTTTCCTGCTCCTTCCCTCACTGTTGTGATGAGAACCTTGTGAACAGGAGGTGGCAGGACTCAGGAAAGCAAGTTTTGGGGAGGAGGAAAGGTAAACAACCAAGGAAATTGAAATGGATGGTGAAAGGTAAAACCATAAAGAGGAATGGTCTTGGGCAAACATTTTTAGGAATAGTTATGTATGGATACCTTTCTAGCCTCCACTTAGTGCACTTATTACTAGCCCTAGACCAGGAGTCAGAGAGCTCAGATTCTGCCTCAGGTCCAGCACCTTCCTGTGTGTGACCCTGAGAAAGCCACTACACTTTCCTGAGCCTGTTTGTTGTGAGCACCATGGGCAGTAACATGTAGCAGCATTTTAAAACACTGACATTTTGTGAACATCAGAGTCTTAGGTCCATTTCTGGGAAAGACTTTGTGATGGAAGTTTATAAGTAGGAAGTTTATTGGAAAATCTCTCAGGATAAAAGGCCAGGCGCGGTGGCTCACACCTGTAATCCTAGCAATCTGGGAGGCTGAGGCGGGAGGATCACTTGAGCTCAGGAGTTCGAGGCCAGCCTGAGCAAGAGCAAGACCCTGTCTCTACTAAAAATAGAAAAATTAGGCGGGCTTCACGGTGGGCCGATGTAGGAACAAGGCTTTTGCCAGCCCCACAGGGAGCAGGGAGCTCTGGAGCTGGGTGCTCCTTCATGTAGCCCCACCCTGAGGCAAGGGGGCTGAGCCTCATGGGAGGGGGGCAGGGGGAAGCAGGTGTCTGGGGACATAATAGCTGCATCATGTCGATGAGGTTAACCCTAACCCCTACCCCTTCATGAGTGGGGCCAACCTAACCTCTCCCCATGGCTTCCCAAGCACTTCCAGCCAGAATTCAAGTCCAAACTTGGTTCCACCGTCCACTGCATCACTTCCTCTCCTGTACCCCACCCTTAGACTTTTATCTTCCCAGAGAAATATGGGCTTCCCTCACCCCTCTTACATGCCCTGGGGTGGAGGAATAGGAGAGAAAGAAACAGAAACCACACTCCCTCCTCATTAGAAAATTAGCCACCTCCATGTTAAGGGTAGAGCAGTTTTTATACTCCCCAAATCAACCAAACTTTGGAGGCAGGCTGCTCCCAAGGAGGGGGCTTAACCACAACAGAGTTCATTCTCTTAAAGGGGGGACAAAAGTTCCTAGAGAGTCAGCTGAGAGTCATCAGCAGGCAGTACATGCAGCAGCTAGGGACATGAGTGTCTGGGTCTCGAGAGAGGCAGGAGCTCTGAGCAAAGCACTACAGTATCCACTACAGAAAGGAATTATGATTACTACTGCTAATAAACATTTTATACGGGGGAGGATAAAAGCATTACAATTACCTAGTGTCCATCAGAGGAACCAGGCTTTCAAAGCTCAGGTCTTCCACATGATTATTGCTCTGGGGGCAATCAAATATTAGTTCCCTTCTTCCTGTAACACCAAAATCTGCTTTACCGGGAGTTATGTGAGCTAACAGCAGGAGTCTCATTGGTATATGCTTTTCAGAAAATCTTGTAAGTAGTCCACTTCCCACACTACATCTAAGAAAAATATCTACTAAAAAACATCTACCTGGGACAAATAACTTTTTTTTTTCCCATTTTAAGGCTAAATTGCTACTGATGTTTGTCCTTGAGAGGTGTGAGAGGAATTGACAGCTAAAGGGAAGATTTAAGATTATTCAAAGGAAATGTGATTGAAAGAGTCAGGGTAAGAATTTCAGAATTTGGAAATTTTGATGTTGTCCTTCACAGTCATTTTGCTTAAGAAAAAAAAGTTAAAAACCAAATTTCCAGTGATCTTTAAGAACTGGGGCTTTTTATTTCTAACAGTTAAAAAGCACTGGAAATAACAATGTATCATTTCTGTTTCTTCAAATTTATAGCAATCTTTGAGTCCATGGAGCTCCTTGTCCTGGACTTCTGGGCAAAATGACTGTCCTGTAAGTTCTTATTATTTTGCAAAGGAATTTCTAAAAATACTGGTCAAAGTACTTCAACAATGTCATGCTAAGGATCTTAAAATTGAACTTGGACTACTGGCCAGAGTATCCACCTTCCAAGTTCCCAAGCAGAAACTCACTTCTATGAACTTGATTCAGATAGAGCAGGGTGTGGGGAGGGGAATTAAGTAGAAGGGATAAAGCAGGGAACAGAGGTGGGGAATTAGGAAATAGGATTTGTGGGGATATCCCCTGAGGGATGGGGAAAGACGAATGGGCACAGCTCAGAAGGGGCTATGATCTGAGATGATCTTAAGAGCAGGTCCCTAAGAAACTCAATTGTCCCATTTGACCCAGCAGGTCTCCTCTCCTGCATCCAGTGTAGAATGAGAGATGCGCTCCTAGCACAGGCGAGTGTAGATATAGCCCACTTCCATTCCTCTGGAAACCCCATGCGCAAGCTGTTGCTAGGCCACCAACAATTCCCCTCTGAAACCAGCACTGCCACTACCAGATGGTGTAAAAATCAAACGAGAAATTTAACGAAATGAGAAAAATAAAATGGAAACGTTATGGAGATACAGCCAGGTGTCTCAAACTCCTGGTGACATCCATGCGCTCTTCCAGACCCTAACACAAGGCAGCACTGTGTACTGAGAAACAGGAACAAGTCCTGCGTGACTAGCTGGAGTCACTGGTCACCACGGCAGGCTCTTTCCACCGACAGCGACGGACGTTTGAAAATTGTCCGAGGCCTGCTTTACGACATCTTCATTTCTGATGGGGCCTGGTAATCTGCGAGAAATGAACTTCAATTGCTTTTTCTTTGCGAGCGCTAAAAAGTTACTCTTCCATCTCTGAGGGCCCCGGCAAAGCACGTGTCAAGGGCCGGTAGGTCAGTGGACTGAAATAGCAGCTATGAAATGAACACTCGATACTGTATATAAATTGAATGATCAGCTGGGTGATTTTAGAACTACCTGGGTGGAATTTATGTGTCTCCTGGACGAGATGATGGTTCTAGGCCAGTGGGAGTACCTCTGACACGCCATCCAGCAATCAGCGCCAGGCAGGAGGAGAGCTGGGCGGGCGGCAGAGGGTGAGTGGCTTGAACTTGACCTTGACCTTGTTCTTTTTCACCCCTCTCCTCTGACTTATCCTTCAGCCTGAATGCTGACACTGCGCAGAGTAGTGGCCTCCTTGCTGTGTGTGTGCGAGCTCAGGAGATGGCTCAGCATTTGCCATGTGTGATAGTCAAGTGCTCCTTGACATCCATGTCCCTGGCAGACTGCAGGATGCTGAGAGCGAGCTTGCCAATTCACAGCTATCACTTGGAAAAGCAAATTATTACAGGTTGGTGATCAAAAAAATGGCGATTAATCACATACTCAGCTTTGATCTTTTAATTTACATCCTGGATTTTCAGAGAGAGAGAGAAGTAGAGACAAAGAGCCCACAGACATGGAGAGACACACGCAGTGGGACAGACTGAGAGGGAGACACGCTCAGGAGAGAGGAGGGGACAAAAAACAGGCATATGGGCAGGGTGAGAGGAAGGAAGAGAGAAATGGAGACACACAGAGAAAGGTAGAGTGCGCATGAGAGCCAGGGACACAGAGGGAGACAGGCAGAGACATCAGAAAAGGAGGAGGAGGGAGAACTGAGCAAAGGAGAAAGAAAAGGCAGAGAGACAGAGGGGCTTATGAAAAGGCATAATTCCTGCTGTTATTCAAGATGCTGACTTTCCCACTAAAACACTTATAACTTCCTTTCTTCCCTAGTCATCCTTTCTTTTTCTTTCCTAATCAGTGTTAATTTGTCTCTTGGTGAGGATAACAATTCTCTTCTTGGCTTCTAAGTTACAATAGCCACTTATGACGACAAACATAACTGGAATTACATTAAGATTCATTTTTCTAAAAGGTAGCATTGGGAAAAATGGAAAGAGAAAAGAAGGAAGGTGGAGGGGAGGAAATCTCAGGGGCCACCCCGTACTCCGGAAGCTGGGACCTCCCAGGTGTGAGATGGCCTGGACTCATCTGATTCCTCCCAGAAAGTTTAGATGTTTGTAAACAATCTTAGCATTCAGATTTACCCACTGAAGACAGCTTCACTTGTAACACCTACTGAATCACAAGTGGAAATGGGGGAAAAGGATAATTATGGAGGAGGATGGAGGGCTATGGAGATTTAGAGTTGTTTCCAGAGCACAGCGGGGGAGAGAACTTTTATTGAGCATCTTCTATTTTTCTGTGCCAGTCCTGTGTGTTTTACATGCATGGTGTCACCTTCATCCCCACAGTAACCATGTGTGCCTCGTATCTCATTTTACAAAGGGCATCTCATTTTAGCTAATTGAAAAAGGTTAAGACACATAGATGCATATGCTGATCTGCTGCCATTCTTTGCCCTACCATGCAGCATGAGCTCCATGCTCACTTATCAAGTAACTTAAGTAGGATATATGAACAAAGCATTATATAGCTTCAGTTAATTCCATGCGTCAGAGCAGAAATTATTGAAGCATATTAATAAGTTGTTAATTTCCCAGTATAGGTAAGAGATAAAAAGACACATTTAAAAGGGGTCTACTGTATTTTGGTAGGTAGAGATTCTCAGGTATACCTCAATAGATAACCAGAAATGGACTCCAAAGGCTAAGTTTCACAAAAGCCTACAGGGAACATTTGCACTGCCTCATTTGCACATGCAAACTGGTACCCATGCTTAGAATTACTTGTTTTGCAATGAACTAATGAACTAAATGCACTGTCCTACCACATGCAGGCAAAAGTTGGAGATCCTGAGGAATCAGACTGCCATGCTCTGAACTCAGAGTTGAGCTTTTCCATTTTACACAAGTAACATGTATTCAAACCTCCCTAATGACATATTTAGATACATTCCCTGGGTTGGATTTTTCCTAAAGGGAGGAACACACATCAAGATACTGGGCTTCATGGGTAGGTTGCTATGATTCACTTAGGTAAAGTTTGCATTAGAGAAAAAAATTTGTTTACTTATTAATTATTCACGTCCTTACTTCACCCTTCCTTAGTTGTAGCATCCAATATACATAAATAGCAACTCTTAGGTTGCTTTTTTTTCCTGTTGGATACTCACTTAAGGTGTCTATTCCAATTCCATAATTGGGAAAAATAAGATGAAAAATAAGATGTTTTTTAAACAAGGGGCTGTGGCAGTAAGCAAATTCTGAACAGTTGAAAGAGCAAAATTATGAAGAGATTTAAACTTGAAGTGCTATCCTTGTTGATGCAAAGCAGGTAGAATCCAACCTTGAAGTAATTCTTCCAATTTCCATATAAGTGTAATTGATGTGCAGGTAAGAAAACACAAGTAGATGTGAGTTATAAATACATCACATTGGGGCTAACATTTAAAAAAAAATTTTTTTCTGGAGGACAATGCCATATTTAGGCCTAGGATAATGATGTCAAAGAATTGTCCTGTGTCTACTTGATGTCCTGTTTGCCAACTGAAAGGGGGCAAAACAAGTCATTCTTTTACATTTTCAACCACCTCTGATTCCAACTCAGAAACCTGTCCTGGGGATGCCACTCTGCTCCTGTGTGCACTTCCAAGTCAGTGGCCCCATGGTTGCAAAAAAGAAAGAGAGACAGAAAAAAAAAGTCATTCACTGTAAAACCAGAATAAGATCCTTAATTCCCACAAATGCAGTAATGCAGGAAAGAGGGAACTCCCTCAGCCCACATCCCAGGAAAGGCCCGCAGCCGAGGATTTTCACTGATGAGCTATGCAGAGCTGATGGCACTCAGCCGGGCTTTTCACCCCCTGGAAGTAATGAACACACAACACGGACCAAGCTCAGCGCTGTACATACCTTTCTCGGAGCAATTTTAACTTTTCCCATGTCCATTAGGCCTTACAGCCTAATCTCGCTCTGCCAATTGCTCCCATGGTGAGATCATTAAGTAAATTATTTTAAGATCAAACACCCTGCAGGGACAATGGCGTCCCACGTAAGGTAAATGCTTCAAAGGCCCCCCTTTCAAATTACAGCTCTCCGGAGTTATTCATCATCCCTCCGTAGGGCCTGCCCCCATTGCTTGGCTTTTTGCCGCGGGCGAAGGTAGCACTGCTAATTGGCCTCTGTAACAAAACTGACCTGTGGACAGGATAAAACTTGTTTGGAGCTTAGAGACAAAAATTATTCAAGGTTAAAAACACATGAATGCCCCGGCTACGTCACCAGGAAAGAGGAGCGAATGACTATCTTCCCCCGCGGTTCTTAACGTGAAAAAATGTGCTCCCGGCGCGCCTGGGTCAAACAAAAGCTCCTGCAGGTAGCAGGGCCCGGGAGACCGTCCCGTCCGCTGGCTAACCCTTCTCTCCACTCGCCTCTTCCTGGTCCTCCTCTTCTTCAACTCCGAGACAAGTCACTCCATCCCCTGCTCGGGTTCTCGGGCACCCCTCCCGGGGAAGGCCTTTGATCTCCCGGGCTAATGGCAGATGGAACAATTCAACTGCTCCGTACAGGTGCAGGGAGTTTACTTGACAGGTTGGAGCTTTTATTTCTAGCACATTAGCCGGCCGCATACAAATGGGTTTTTGACAGATTCAAGCAGGTAAAATAGCATCGAGGCTCCGCAAAAGCATAGTCACACCTGCCAGGATGGCACAATTGGAAAATACTGCATACATTAAAGACAGGTAAAGCCTCCCAGTTCCCTGCTGTGCACGGGTTCTTTTTTTTTTTTTTTTAACAACTTGCAAAGGTGGTGTATCGGGGGAGAGGCTCAAATGAGTAAACAACAAATGAACCCCTCGGTCTCCTTGTGCTCAAAGGAAGCAAGGCTCAGTCAGGGTGGTTCCAAGTCGGTACTCCTACTTGAGCCTTGTAACACTTCATTGATATTCACCGACACCTAAAGGAGAAACAGAAAATAAAGGCCCTAACAATATTTCCCCTTTTGCTTCCCACCGCACCCCCCTTGCCTAGTCGCCATTCTTCCTGTGTAGGCGAAAGATTGTGATAAACAAATTGTGCTTAGATAATGAAATAGCTTTTCCATCGAGAAAACTTTCATAAATATTACATTCTAAGGATAGTCAATATAGCTAAGAAAGTTGCTGGAGATATTTTAAGCAATTTTTCCTAAGGAAAAAAATATTTTGCTGATTGTCAAGCCCTTGTTCACTTAGTCTTGTTTTTCTAGAAAAATATGTCATGTAGGGGTATTTTTTATTCTTCCAACTTGAGTGCATAAATAATTTCCTTACAACAGACGTATTCCAGGACCTTTCTTTTGTGAAATGGCGTCTTGAGGAAATTTAAAAATTGCATCAAATGATGTTATTTGGTGAGAGTTTTTAAAATTTTCTTATTTTACATGCGTTTGTGATAATATTCTTTATGTCATCAAACTAGATTGATTGTAAACTGATAATTTAGAATTAAAGCTTTTCTCTGATCATTTCTATTTCTGTTTAACAGTTGCAAGGGCTTGGCAAGTGAAAACTTCCCTCATTCTCAGTAATCTTAATAGGCATTGCAGTCAAGAACTCACAGTTTCCTGGGAAGGGGATAATCCTTTTTTGACTGAGCTTCCAGCCAAAGGAGGATTAAACCTCACGTTCTGTCTTTTCTTTACCTTGCTCCTCACTATTGACATGGAAGTGCTGTTGGTGTTTAGAGACAGCATTTACAAAATGGAACAGAGGATCTAATTCAATCTGTAAAACAGGTGAGCTTCTAACAAAGGTGCTATCTTGGGAAGTCAGAGCATTTGCTCTTGCGTCTTTGAACAGACTTTCTACCTAGGCCTTGTCAGCCTCTCCTCCATTAAAATCACAATCTCGGCCCAATATTGCATGGAATCATAGCATAGAATCATAAGATTCCAGAAAACACTTAAGTTACTCCCCAGGTTTTATAGATGAACTATAAATAAGAAGGAAAAATTGAGGGCCAGAGATATAAAGTGAGTTTTTTTCTATGTAACGGTTTTCATTTGTTTGCCTGTTCAATAAATTCCTCCAATAGTGCTGAGTGCCACTAGCTGGAAGGTACTAGGGAGCATGCAAGGGGAAATAAGGGGGTTTGAATAAGGCCCATGATGCCCCCTTTTTAGTTGGGGTGGGTGTGGGTGCATGTGCACACACATGTACATATGTAGAGATTATGGGGAAATGAATTATTAGCATAGGGTACATTAAGCACTAACAGTTTGCAGTGCACAGAGTGGTGCAGGAGCATAGAGAAATGAGTAATTGGGCCTAATAGGAGGAAGTTAGTGATGACTTCACAGAGGAGGTGATTCTGAACAAAAGCATTAATAAGAAGTAGGAGTTTACCTGGCCAAGAAAGGGACCGTGTTTATCTGAAGCAAAGACCCAAAGACATGAAAGAATTCAAACTGTTTGGAAAACAATGTAAAAATGCGTATTGGAGGAAGTCACAAGAGGGAGCCTAGGGATGAAGGTCTCCCTGGTATTTGGCAGTTATGGCATGTTGCAGGTGAGGTCAAGTTCGGCATATACACTATGAATATCAGATACCACCTTGTACTGTGCAGATGAGGGTGACAATCCAAGGATGAGAGTCACAATACAGAGGAAGCCTGGGTCCAAAACCATGGAACTTCCATACCAGTCCTGGAGTACTAATTCTGAGACAGTTTTATAAGTTTCATAAGTATTGTTTTTGTCTCTCCATCTGGGGCCTGTGTTATAGCAACTTGAATCTCTGTCCTAGCTAATAAATAGTGGTGGATTGAAGAAGAATGGGTGAAATGCTCAACTATTAGCACTACCAGAAATGTAATGAAAAGGATCTGTCCTAATGAGGGTGGGGTATGGCATCTTTGTAAGAGAGCCACCTGTTGGAACCACTTGTGCTTCTCCTGCCAGACCAAGTTCATTCAAGCACAACTCGCTCACCTTGCTCTGGGATCTCAGAATGTATCCGCAATGCCATTTTTTTTTTAACTCAAAGAAACTGTCATGTGTCTGGGATTGTGATTTTAGAAATTATGAAACTGTGCTATGTGAGAAAGAGAGATCAGAGACAGAGCATCAGCCAGCTCTAAACCCAGAATGTCAGAGTCAGCTAAGCCTTCATGTGGGGAAGGAAATGGAAGAGATAGTTTAATAGGTGCTTGAGATTTGATTGATTGTCACAGAGCCCCTGCAAGTGAGGTGATCTAGCTCTGCTTTCCAGCTGAAGAAGCTACAACTTGACCAAACTCAGAGATTTTAAACAATTTATCCAAGATCATATGTCTAGCAAGTGGTCAGGCTGGAATTCAAACCTGCTGTATGATGGGTGAAGCTCTGCCACTAAGACAATATCTTCTCCTGGTAAATGCTTTTATCAAGTAAATTATCTAATCACATATTTATGAAACTTGCTTGACCCAAACTGAAGTAACCCTAGTCATTTGCAGTACCATCACTTGATTTAACTTTCCTATTAGCTGATGTATCTGTTGTCTCTTGTTTCTTGTCTGTCTACCCCTAGAGTATAAACTCTCTATCTGCTGTACCCTCAGTGCCCAGAATTTGGCCAGGCACATGGTAACCACTCAATCACTATTTGTTGAAGACACGGATGACCAAACAAACCCAAGAAACTGCAATCAACACAATGGCTGGTTCAGAGCTGCTGTGGTATTTGCCATCTCTTTTTGTCCCTCTGTGTGCTACCTGTCATAGGAAGGCTCACAACATAGGGAGGCTGTGAGCAGGCCCATATCTCAGAGTAGGCTCTGCACCTTTTGTCACTAGTTTAACACTATTTACTTCCCGTGATTCTTTTGCAAACTACCCCAAAGCAGCATTATTTTGCACCAGTGTAACAAATTGCACTAAACAAGAATTTCCAGGTAATGGCGTTAATTCCTAAACTATAGTGATGTACTTTACTGACTTAAAATGAAGTGCCTACCTGGCACTAGGTGGCTAAATTTTGCCAGTGGTAGTGACTGTGGAGCACATTCACCCTCATGCTCCCCTTGGAGGAGAGGAGTCTGACAGATCAAGGCCAGTTTCAAATGAAGAAGGGCCACTTGGTTCAAGAGTCTCTGAGCAGTTAACTCAGCCCCATAGGGGAGCTTAACACCTAATTAAGCAAGGGCATCTATCCCCATTTTAGGCTGGGAAATTGTGTTCCACCAAGGGGAATTAAAGCAGTACATTGAGAAATTGCAAAGAAATTGCTCTTTTCAGTAGAATGCATTAGAAATGTAATAAAATGGTGAAGAGTTTTACAGTGGTTAGGGATCACCAAATTAAATTCTATAAAGCTTCACCTCCCTCCTTATTCATGTTCTCAAATACCATTAAATATTTTTAAATCATTGCTACATCAGTTTCTTCCCTGTTTAACCCAATTAAAGCCTGACCGTTCCATATTGACATTCTTCAGGAGCTAGGCCTTTTTAATCCTTATTTTCAATCTGAGGCAATTTTATTCACCTTTATAAATCCCAACCACATTCTATGTGTTGGTGACTCCTAAATTTATATTTTCCACTCAAACCTCTCTGGAGTCCCATCCTCACATACCAACTGTCTACTTGAGGTGTCTGTCTGCTTAGATGTCTCCCAGGCACCTCAACCTCCAAATTTCCAAAACGGGAATTGAGAATCTCTCCTCGCTCCCAAATCTGCCCTCTAGTGTTTCCTGGTTCATGAAAGACACCTCTGAGTAACTTGAGGCCTAGAACCCTGGAAGTCATTTTAGACTTCTCCCTTACCCTCACGTTCCACATCAAATCAGCGTCCAAATCCTGTTGTTCTTGTCTTCTAGGTGCCTCCTTAATCCATAAGTTGGTTTCTGCCTACAGCCTTCCTGGTTTAATAGTGTTATCTTTCAGGTAGACCTGGTTATTTTGGGTGCACTATTCCAAAAACCTGGTTGTTATTCACCTGATAAACTCTCTTGCTCTCTTTGAATTCGCTCTCTACACTGCATCCAGGTTATCTTTTTAAAATGGAGATGTGTTTAAGTCATTTCCTTATTTAGACCCTTCATTGCTTTCCACTACTCCTAAGATAAAGTATAAAAGCCTTAGTATGTCCCAAATGCCCCACACCATTGGTCCCTGCTGACCAATACACGCCCCAGTCAGGGCCACTGTCCTGCCTACTCCCTGGACTTCCCTGCTGTTCCCTGTGCTCCAAACGTTCTTCCTCCTCCTCTTTGCCTGGTTGAGTTCTGTGCATCCTCTAAGCCTCAGCTTAAATATTTTTCTCAGAGGAACCTTGTGTGACTGGAACTGCAGCTAAGTTAGATATCCTGTGTGTTCTTTGTTCATAACTCCTGTCCTACTCGTTACTGTCATATCTCCATACCTAGCTTAGTGTGCGGCCACAGAGGGGTCTCAGTGACTTCTGGTGAATTAAAGAATGGGTAATGCAAACTATCATGGGCTGAACCTGAAGGAAGCCAGACCATTGCTATATAATATTTTTAGTGAAAATAGGGCAAAATAATTCAAATTATAGGGAAATATTTATACAAGTTGTTGGTGTATGTTGTTGTCTTAGATATCATGGTAGTATACTATCAGGGATGGAAAAAAATCAGTAGGATGAAATAACTATTTAGAAAATATAAATGGGTTTTAAAAATCCCCTTTACACACAAATACCTACATACCAACACGTGCAAAGCAAAGCAAACAAAGGAATACTTAGAAATAAATCTAACAAGACATATGCAAGATCTGTGGGAAAAAAACCCTGCAAAATCTGAAAAATAAATGATATATAAGAATATTTGAATAAGTGGAGAGACATGGCAAGTTCCTGGATGGATATCAATCTTGTAAAGTTGTTAATTCTCCTTAAATTAATCTATGTATATTTTATAAAATAACACTTAAATTATGATTGGATTTTTGTGGGAACTTGACAATGTGCCCCTGAAATCTATGTGGAAATTAATTGAAAATGCAAGAGAAACCAATAAAATATTTCAAAAGAAGACTATGGTAGGAGGACTTGCATAGTCAGATACTAAAACATAGTATAATATCAAGTAATTAAATTGGCAAGATAGTATTATGAGAGCAGATAGATAGGACAAAGGAATGTAATAGAAATCACTAAAACAGATCTGCATATATGTATATGAGATCCTACTGCATACTAAAGAAGGCGTTTGAAATTAGTGGGGAAAAATAAATAATAATTTGTTTTGTTTTTCAATAAATGCTAATGGGTAATTTTTTAATTACTTGGAATCATTAATATAAGATCCATACCTCTTTTTACACTAAATTATTAATTATGAATTAAAGGTGAATTATGGTTCCAAAGTCAGAAATTAGTAAAGAAAAGATGGACAGATATGACTACTCAAAAGTTTTAATCTTCTATCAAAACACACCATAAACAAACTTCAAAAGCAAAATAAACTGAAAAAATACTGTAAACATATGTGATAGCAAAATGGGCAAAGATGTGACTGGATAATTTATGAAAGAAGAAATACAAATAATCAATAAACAATATGTTCAATTTCACCCGTGATCAAATGAATACAAATTAAAACAACCAAATACAATTTTTGCCTAACAAACTCATACAGATTAAATAAAATGATATTTGTGGCATCATGTACTTTTTGAATGTCTATAATTTCTGACAGATTTACAAAGTGAAAACTATGTTGCCTGTTCTTCACAGTCTATATCATATCTAGCATAAGTTGCCATGTAGTAGTTGTTCAATAAATATTTTTTTAAATGAATATACTTTTCAATGTCATTGTGGATTTCAGAAAGCAAGTACTTTAAAAAACTATTGAGGTAATTGGTATGGTGTTTTTAGATGGCATTTAGGTAAAAGCTACCAAATGTATTAAAAGTTTATATATGTCTTGGATAGTGCAACCATCTATGACCCAATTTGCAAGAGATAAGCCTGGTTTACACATCTGTTGTCTTGTTATAATGAATAATAGTGCCCCTTTCATGCTCAGAGGTGTCCTGATTTGGATGATGAAGTATATGGTCATCATACTCAGCAATAGATAAATAATTATGGGTGTGTGTTACAAAATCCTTTTGAACTTAATCTTTTAAGAGTTATATATAACTGTAAAAAGCAGGAAATGACTTAACTAAAAAAAGAAAAGATAACTTAAGTCAGTGTTTTCCATCACTGACTGAATATTAGAATCACTTGGGAAGTTTTAAAAAAAATACCAATGCCCAAGTCTTTGCCAGACCAATTAAATCAGACTTTCATGAGGTAAGATCTGGTCATCTGTATTTTATAAGCTTTCCAGGTGGTTATAATGTGCAGCCAGAGTGAGAATTCCTGTTTTATATAATTTGAAGTACATATATACAAAGTAGAATATTTTATACCCATTAAAGATGATGCTCTCAAATTGTATTGATTGACATGGAGAGGGTAGAGTAGTTGTAATATATTAGGGTTAAAAAAGAAGTAAAGTTGCATGTCCTTTAGAATCTCAGTCCATTTAAAAAATGCATATTTTTAAAATTGTGGTAGAACAGACATAAAAGTTCCATATTAACCATTTTTAAGAGTGTAGTTCGGTGGCATTAAGTACCTTCACATTGTTGTATAACCATCAACACTATATAAAGATATGTATTTTAATAAATTTCAAGTATATTTCTTTATACTCAATACATATATATAAAAAACAGTTCTATATAGTTATGTATGGTCAGCCCTCTCTGCATTCTGGGTTCTGCATCTGAAGATTCAACCAACAGTGGATTGAAAATATTTAAGAAAAAAAACCAGTAAAAAATAACAATACAACAATAAAAAATACAAATAAAAAATACAGTATAACAACGATTTACATCACATTTAGATTGTATTAGGTATTATAACTAATTTAAAGATGATTTAAAGTATACGGAAAGATGTGTGTAGGATATATGCAAATACTACACCATTTTATACAAGGGACTTGAACATTTGTAGATTTTGGTATCTGCAGGGGCCCTAGAACCAATCCCCCAAAGATACTGAGGGACGACTGTATTATGCAAGTATAAATCTCAAAAGTTAGACACCAAAGGTTAAATGTGATTATCTTTACGTTTCTTTCGTTTGTTTGTTTGAATGTCCTTTTTTTTGTAGGCAATATATTACTTTCACGTTAGAATCAACTTATTTTAAAAATTCAGTAGGATAAAATGTACATTTTCTTCAATATATTTAATGTATACACTTGAAGCCTTGCTTACACAGAATTTAGCTTAACGTAGGACATCTTTGAGTTCAATGCACCAGTTTCATTTCTGAGAAGGATAAGAATTTAAAAGTCTCAACTTTGTCACAGTCCCCACGCAGTACTCATAGGACAGCTTTACCAAGACTCAGTCAGAGTGAGAGTCATCCCCTGCAAGTTCATGGGGGTGGGGAAGACAAATAAGTTGCTTTGGTAAAATATGGAGCTATGCTGATTTGACTGACACTTTTAAATCCACATGGTTGGGCTGCAATTTAGGCAGAGACCTTCACTCTAAGAATTGCGCTTTGTCTTCTCACATTAGTCCTGATCCTATCAAACATAACCAGATACTAGGTTGTCCCCCCAAATATTAAAGGTAGAGTGTGAATTGTATGCCTTTTAAATAAATACTTCAAGTTTGGATGCAGGGACTGTTTAAGACCATGTTAAAGTTTCTATTCGTTAGGCTTGGCGTGCTCAAGAATAAAATATGCCTCATCCAACCATATTTCTGTTAAAGCTACTACAGGTTTATGGGAGTGCTAAAATGGTGTAGCAAACATGGAAATTAGTGTCACCGTCTTAGAAGATTCTTTATATATAGCTCTTATTTTAGGGAAACATATGATGGTTATTTGGCACCTTCACATAAGTAGGTTTGTTTTTCAAAATGTGAATTCCTGTCAAATCCACAGCCAATCCATCAGCCTGCTTTTCCACAGCCCTTTCATAGATAAACACTGTTAAGCGCTTCAGAAATATCAGATTAACATTAATACTCAATGGATTAGAAACCAGACAAAAGTGGGCTTAGGAAACACTGCACGTGGAGTCTAAAGGTAGGTGTACATCATATCAGTTTCCTGCAGGGCTCAGCTCTGAGAAATTTGAGGGGTGAGAGGCCCTCTGACAATTATTTGCTATTTTGATGAGGCTTGGGGCTCTGAAAGCATCGGAGGAGAAACCGAATAGCTGGCCCAGGACGGCCTAAGAAGCTCTTTACTGAGAGAGGGGCTCAGGCCCAGCATTCCGAATCGAGAGATTTCCTCTTTTCTTTGCTTTGTCTCCAACCCAATTTCCTTTCTTTCTCCCCTCCCTTACACATTAAGTCTGACTATGGATATGGCTGCCGACCCATCACACAATGGAAAAAGCCTGTGGCTGGCACTCCAAAATACTAAAATCATTATACACTGACAGGACAATGACTTTGCCTTACAGGTGTGAGGGGGAAAAAGCCCATCATATCAGCTACTTAACACACAAATGGATACAAGGTGAAAAGGCAGCCAACATGCAGGCTTGTCTCTGGTGTCATTTGGTGTGTGAGTTTATGACTTCCAACAGTCCTCAGGCGTATGCAGATAATAAAATTGTAACCACGAAGAAGGCTGCATACTATTTACTCGCGTAAAATAATTCCTGTAAGGAGTGTTCATCTGCCTTTCTTGAAAGTTTCTCTGCCCAGCATCCTCTGAGGCAGCAGGGACTCAATTCTTAGCATTTATGATAGCCTCTTTGCTATAGAATCTAAATCTGCCCAAAGCACAGCATATTTTCTCAGGCACCTTTTATATATTGGGTCATGTTGTTTTTTTGAAAAGCTCCCTTACTGGGGTTTAGATAATTAAAAATCCCTCAGATCATTATTGCTATATTCTAAAAGGCTACTCAAATCAGTGACACATTATTTTCATTTCTAATAGTCTGTAGGCTTTTAGACATATAAAGTGTAATCACTCATGATTCTGAGTAGGAATTAATGATGTAGTTATTTATTCCCCTAAACACTGATATGTGAGCTATTGTTATATTTTACACAGATCTTTAGAGGTATTGTATTGTCTATTCTGTGCCTATGAAAATGTTCATGAGAAATGTGTAAGTGGCCACTCTTTTTTTTTCCTTGCCATAAAGGAATGAAAGAAAACTTTGTTAATTTCTTGACTATATTATGTTATTAGTCTTTGCAAAGTATGGCTTTATGGTTTCCCTGTTCTTTCCTCAATACCATTCTACCTTGTTTTCCTCCATTATTCTAATGATTTCGCCAGTGATTTATTATGAGAAGATAACGTGCTTTAATGGCAAAATCAAGAGGAAGAGAAGTCAGGACACGAAATTGCAACTTGGTTCCACTACAGAATGGAGTAAATCCCTTATCTCTTTGGCTATTAATTCCCTTCCAGGGGCTATTAGTCCAGTCTTATCGTACTCATCCCCACTCAATAATTCAACCCAACTCTGTTCTCTGGAACACCACTGAGAGTGACATGTCTACTTGCTCACTCTGAACCCAAAATAGTTTCCCAAATCCATGCACTGAAGTGTTTGTTTTAATAATAAATGATTCCTTGCTCTAATGCATTTTCTCTTTTTTTTAACACAACTCTAACAATCTGGGATGTCTGCTTTTCAGTTCTGTAGCAGATTTAAAGGCACATAACAGATGGTTAATAAGTAATTGTTGATTAAATAAACTAAATTGAAGAGAGAGGGAGGGAGAAGGCTGCTGGAACTGGTAATAGCAATAGTAATAGCAACATGTAAGAGAAGAGAGAAAAACTTAAAAGATGTAAATAAAAAAGTATGGCTACTTGTTTTAAACTCAATAAAAATAAAGAGTCTTGAACACCTTCATAGCCCTTGAAGAGTTAATGTTTTATAATCTGTATAATGATCTGGACATGACACTGAACTCCGTCCACTTTTATCATAAAGATTTTCTTCAATAAGGATTTAACACAAAAGGATTTGTGGTTATTAGTTACTTGGGAAATTATATTAATGACAATCATTATTTTAATAGGCACCTGTGAGACATAAAAACACCCATATAAAATATGTATCAAACTCTGAAATCTAAGTGTAAGTGGGTGGAATTATGCTCTAACTACTTCCTTAAATCCTGCCTTAGTCATTTATTCAATTCATTCATTTTTTCAAGCACGCTAATTCAGTATATGCTTGTCGAAATCCAACTACGGGAGATGCCATGTGCTATTTACTGTGGAGGGTGGCAAGATTCAGAGAACTCCATCTGCCCTCAGAAAAATTACAGCCTAGTAGAGATGAGACACATATACACAATGCTTCCACTACCCAGCCCTGCATGAGGAGGGCTGTGGGAGTGGTTCAAACTCCAAACTCTAGATATTCTGAGCAGGAAGAGGTCATCCTCTGAGGCTGAGGTGATCAGAAAAGGCTGCCTGACAAAGGATAGATAGGATTTCTACAAACTGAGATTGAGGGGAGGGCTCTTAACACATTTAAATCAACATTTACCGAACACCAAAACCACAGACACACTAGGAGGAACGCACAGATTAAAAAGACATGACCCCTGACTTTGCAGGTTGCTAACAGAAGTAGAAATGGAGTCAACTAACTCAATAGGAAGACAGGACAGCACCAGGGTGATGGCAAAGGGACAAGCCAGTGGCATTCCTGGTTGGAGGAGCAGCATGGCTGAAAGTTTGCAGGTGAGAAGGCCAAAGGCAATTGGAGCCAGGAGCCAGTGGTACCCAGCTGCTAAGTCCACCAGCCTGGTAGAAATGAGGTTGCTGAGAAATCCCAGTCAGGGGGCGGGGAGACTCTGTTACACCTGAGGGCTGAGAACAGGGGAGGCAAGTCCTGGAGTGAGTGAAGACCTATAGGATAGCGGAAAGGAAGAAGAGAGAACTACAAAGGGCAGGACAGTGGTCTACAGCCCCCTCTGAAGAGCCTCAATGCTGGGACTCTGAAGCAGTGTAATATAATAGCCTATCATCTGTCTTCTTCAACAGGCTGGTGCTAACCTCAAGGACAAAGTTCTTGCCAGGCTCATTTGCCTTGTACCCCTAAAACGCAGCTTTGTGCCTAGCACATGGTGCAGGCTGAACAAACATTTTCTGAATGAACAGAACAATGAATGAACGAGGTGGAGGCAGCCCTGCTCCTTACCATATATTTGACCCTGATGAAATTTAGGGGATCCAAGAATATTCCTGATTTCCCCAGTATATCTCCTGGGAAGCTGTGCAGGACATTTTATTTTACTCCTTCAGACAACTTAAAAGTGGATTTGAATTCACAAGTGTTCTCTTTTAAGACACAAATCCTTCTAGAAAGCACTCCCATCTGTAACCTACTTTTTAAGTTAAGCAGCATCTGCCCTATCATTTTCGGGAGATCAGGACCACTGATGAAAGCAGGTTTGGATGGGTTATAGAGAGGAAATGGAAGGTGGCTTTGGATCTCAGGGGCCCCTACAGCAGGGCAGAGCCTCAGGATGGGGCTCAGACTAGCTAGTTGGGGCAAATGGATGTTTTCTTGGAGTTATGAGATCACAGAGGGCTCAGATATTTAGAGATTGTGAGCTGGCAGCTAGTTTGTAGAATATTGTGTCTCACTGACATGTTTTGTTTGACCAGTATAATATCTCAAACTTTTTAATTAGTTGCCAAGATTTTAAAAATTAAGAGATTTATGTAAAAATCAAGATTTCTAGATTCTCTTGAATAATGGCAGGGTCTGACTTCACTGGGGCCTCATTGCCATACGGTATCAAATAGTTTAATGGGAGTAGGTGGCTGCCCACCTCAGAAGGGCACGCCCTGTGTAGTTCACCACAGGCCCCACCTCTCCCTACTGCCTTACAGTCTACCTGATTTAGTCAATTACCTTAACTTCCTCATTCTTGTAGGCAATTGAGTTTGTGGATCATTGATTATACCATCCTATTTCAACAGGCTCCAGTTAACTGGGTTAATTTTCTTGATATTGATATTATAGCTGCCTTCCCATAGCATCCAGAAATGAATTCAGATTATTATGGAGCTGAAAGTTACCAAATTAGGGGGCCATCTTTAATATAAGAATACCAAAATTTTTATTACTTTTGAAACGGCACAAAAAATGATTTAAAATGTTTTTTATTGGGCTGGGTGTGGTGGCTCACGCCTGTAATTCTAGCACTCTGGGAGGCAGAGGTGGGAGGATTGCTTGAGGTCAGGAGTTCGAGACCAGCCTGAGCAAGAGTGATACCTCTTCTCTACAAAGAAAAATAGAAAGATTAGCCAGGCGTGGTGGTGCACACCTGTAGTCCCAGCTACTCTAGAGGCTGAAGCAGGAAAATCACGAGCACAGGAGTTTGAGGTTGCAGTGAGCTATGATGACACCACTGCAGGCTAGCCCAGGCAACAGAGTGAGACCCTGTCTCAAAAAGAAAAAAAAAAGTTATTTATATAGTTGTACATATTTTTGGTACAAAAAATTTTGACCATGTACACATAGTGTGGGGTCCCTCCCCAGGTCCTCAGATAGGATTGGAGCAAGTCAGGGGCCCACACCTTCAGATTTAATTAACTTTCTAGGAAGTCACCCTGTGTGGATTTCCTTCATCTACGAGCTGTTTGTTGCTTTGTCCTTCCAATTGAGTTCATTCTAGAGTTTCCATGTGGAAATTAATTTCTGGATTTTCTTGGGAAATTTATATTTTTCCAAATGTTGAATCTTGAGAAAAATCAATTGAGAAATTGGGAAAATGGATAAAAGTATTATAACTCTTCCTTTAAGAATTATAGCACAACAATCAACATATGTAATTGGGTTGAAGGAATCCATTGGCTTCAAGTCAAAAACTAGGCCTTGAAACACTGACAGAGGGAATAGAAGGTTACGGTGGCTATTTCTGGAAACTGGGACAAGAGATCAATGAAAATGATCAGCATGATATAATCAGTCAGCCTTGCTTCTAGCTGTAATATGTCTGTGATGCTGGCCCTGTCTGCTACTAAGTTTTAATAAATTTATAGGAACAGCATACTTTCTATAAAACCTATGAAATAAGAAATCCAAGAAATAACAAGTTTAGAAGCAAACTAAGATCTTACCTTGACAACGTGATTCTGTGTAGCTCTGTTAACCTAACCTGAATGTTATGTTATGCACATACTACCTAAGAATGGTCACAGTGCTTTCTGGTGTTTGAATATACTGTACAGGATGCAGTTGTTTGTAAGTCCTATTTACAAAGTTTTTATATTTTGATAGTTACAAACAATACTATTTTTAAACTTAACATTTCTTATTTATTAAACAACTTTCTAAAGATATCCGTAATTATGAGTAAGGACTATGATCAATGTTGGAATATTTTAGAATAACATGCTTTGGAGAATTCCCAAAAATTACTGGGAGTTGTGGTTTCTTGGTCTTATATTTCAAAGATTAGTATCTGACAGAAATTTGGAAATACTTCTCCAGTTTTATTTTTGATTACACATATGCACAAAAATAATAAAAATTCTACCTAGCTTAAAATTGTTGCAATACTCAACAGATAGGACTGGAGCAAGGAGTGAATAAGTGATAGCAAAGTCACTTATGAAAGAAGGCAAAGTCAGTAAAATGGGTTTTGGAGTAACATTAAGACCAATCACCAGAAAAAATGTATTTTTGTTTCTGATGGAATTCCAACATCACTGTGGGTTTATATCCACCTGTCCATCAGATCAGAAGTAGCTAACATGGCTACATAGAGCTTATCATGTGTCAACACTGTTCTAAGCCTTTCTATATGTCAACTTGCTAAATCCTGTCAATGAACAAATGAGGTTTCACATCTTCCAGTTGAAAGAACTAGAGCAAAGTGAATTAAATAGCCTGCCCAAGGTTAGGCGCTAGTAAGTAGAGGAGTCAGGATTTTATGATGCAGAGAGTCTGTGTTCTTAATATGATATACTGCCTAACACTGAATTTAGATCATATATTCAGAATTACAACTTTAATTGATACAGGGAAAATCAATTCATTCTCCTATTCTCTCATTGTTTTCAGGGATGATATGTGTCAAATATAAAATCTTCCTATAGGCTTCAGAACATCTGGGCACAATGTCTAGTGGGATTTGTTCTTCAAGTAAATGAATTACACAGCTTTTATAAAGGGAATTCCCCTAGAGTTACATACTTAGCAATCTGGCCCCTGTATTTTTAGATCCTTCTATAGCTGGGGAAAACTCCTATCCCAGAGCAACCTGATTTATTTTCTGACATAAGTTGAGATCCTGGTTTATAATGTTTTGTAGCCTTCTGGAAAGTACCACAACATAATAAAAGGCAACTGCTATAACCACTGAGCATGTGTGTAATACTCAAATGGTATTTTCTTTTTTTTTTATTGCAATAGATTTAGAGGGTACAAGTGGAGTTTTGTTACATGGATATATTGTACAGTGGTGAAGTCTGGGCTTTTAGTGTACCCATCATCTGAATAGTGTACATTGTACCCAATAGATATTTTTTTCATACCCCACCCCCCTCCCCCATTCTGAGTCTCCAGTGTCCATTGTACCACTCTGTATATCATGTGTACCCATAGCTTAGCTCCCACTTGTAAGTGAAAACACACGGTATTTGGTTTTACGTTCCTGAGATACTTCACTTAGGATAATGGCCTCTGGTTCCATCCAAGTTGCTGAAAAAGACATAATTTCGTTCTTTTTTATGGCTGAGTAATATTACACAGTGTATATATACCAAATTTTCTTGATCCACTCATCAGTTGATGGGCATTTAGGTTGATTCCATATCTTTGTGATTGTGAATTGTGCTGTGATAAACATTTGAGTGCAGGTATCTTTTTGCTATAATGACTTCTTTTCCTTTGGGTAGATACCCAGTTGTAAGCTTGCTGGACCAAATGGTAGATCTACTTTTAGTTCTTTGAGAAATCTCTATACTGATTTCCATAGAGGTTGTACTAATTTATATTCCCACCAACAATGTATAAGTGTTCCCTTTTCACTGCATCTGTGCCAACATGTATTGTTTTTTGACTTTTTAAAGATGAACAAAATTGATAGTCCACTAGCTAGATTAACCAAGGAAAAAAGGGAGAAGATACAAATAAGCCCAATCAGAAATGAAAAAGGAGACATTACAACTGATAACACAGAAATACAAAAGATGATCTAAGACTACTATGAACACCTCTACGCCTATAAACTAGAAAATCTAGAGGAAATGGGTAAATTCCCAGAAATACACAACCTCCCAAGCTTGAATCAGGAAGTAATAGAAATCCTGAACAGAACAATAATGAGTAGTGAAATTGAATCAGTAATAAAAACATATCCCAATAATAAAAAGCCCAGGACCAGACAGATTCACAGCCAAATTCTACCAGTTGTACAAAGAAGAATTAGTCTTAATCCTATTGAAACTGTTGCAAAAGATTGAGAAGGAGGGACTCCTTCCTAATTCATTCTATGAAGACAGTATCATCCTCATACCAAAGCCAGGATAGAATACAATGAGAAAAAAGAAAACTGTAGGCTAATATTCCTGATGAACATAGATGTAACAATCTTCAACAAAATACTAGCAAACAAAATCCAAAGCACATCAAAAAGATAATAAATCACAATTAAGTGGGGTTTATCCCAGGGATGCAAGAATGGTTAAACATAATGAAAATCAGTAAGTGTGATTCACCAAATAAACAGAATTAAAAACAAAAACCATATGGTCATCTCAATACATACAGAGAAAACATTTGATAAAATCCAGCACCCCTTCATGATAAAACCCTCAACAAACTAGGCATAGAAAGAATATACCTCAAAATAATAAAAGCCATATATGACAAACCCACAGCCAACATTGTACAGAATGGAGAAAAATTGAAAGCATTCCCCCTAAGAACTGCAACAAGAGAAGGATGCCCACTTTTACTGCTTCTGTTAAGTACTAGAAGTCCTAGGCAGAGCAATCAGTCAAGAGAAAGAAATAAAGGGCATCCAAATTGGAAAACAGGAAGTCAAATTATCTCTGTTTGCTGATGATATGATCCTTACCTAGAAAATCCTAAAGACCTAAAGACTTCTCCAAAAGACTCCTACATTTGGTAAATAAATTCAGTAAAGTCTCAGGTTACAAAGTTAACATACACAAATCAGTAGCATTTCTATAAACCAATAACAACCAACCTGAATTCAATGCCACTTACAATAGCTGCAAAAAACAAAAAAAAAAAACAAAAAACAAAACTTAGAAATATACTTAACAAAAGAAGTGAAAGATCTCTCTAGGCAAAACTACAAAACACTGATGAAAGAAATCATAAATGACAAAAACAAATGGAAAATCATTGCATGCTCATAGATTGGAATAATCAATATTGTTAAAATGACCATGCTGCCCAAAGCAATCTACAGATTCAATGCAATTCCTATCAAAATACCAACATTATTTTTCAAAGAATTATAAAAAAAAATCCTAAAATTTATATGGAATCAAAGAAGAGCCTGAATAGCCGAAGCAATCATAAGCAAAAAGAACAAAACTGGAGGCATCACACTAGCTCACTTCAAATTATACTATAAGGCTATAGTAACCAAAACAGCATGGTACTGGCATAAAAGTAGACACATAGATCAATGGAATAGAATAGAAAACCCAGAAATAAAGCCATATATGTGCAACCAACTGATCTTCAATGAAGCAGACAAAAACAGACACTGGGGAAAGGACACCCTATTCAATAAATAATGCTGGGAAAATTGTATAGCCATATGTGGAAGAATGAAACTGGATCCTAATCCCTCACCATATATAAAAATTAACTCAAGATGGATTAAAGACTTAAATGTAAACCTGAAACTATAAAAATTCTAGAAGAAAACCTAGGAAAAACTCTTGTGGACATTGGACTAGGCAAAGAATTTATGACTGAGAACCTAAATGAAAGCAAATGCAACAAAACCAAAAATAAGCAAATAGGACTTAATTAAACTAAAAAGCTTTTGCATAGCAAAAGAAATAATCAACAGAGTAAATAGAAAACCTACAGAATGGGAGAAAATATTTGCAAACTATGCATCCAACAAAGGACTAATATCCAGAATCTATAGGGAACTCAAACCCAGCAAGAAAAAAAGAACACATTAAAAAGTGGGCAAACAACGCAAACAGGCATTTTTCCAAAGAAGATATACTAATGGACAATAAACATGTAAAAAAAAAAAGCTCTGCATCACTAATCATCAGAGAAATGCAAATTAAAACCACAATGAGATACCATCTTATTCCAATCAAACAGCATTTTCTAATCTTGCCCAGTGTGGTAAGTGTATCCATGGCTTCACAATGTGAGTGACCCAACATCACACTTCAGTTGCCAGGACAAGGAAGCCAAGATGTCTCAGATTTGTTATAAGAAAAGGGCATGTCCATCCCAGTTCCAGAGGCCAGTTGAGTTTGGAAGGTCTTGGAGGAGTGAATCTACAATAAAAGTCTACCCCAGAAAACTCTGACCTTCAACCACTATTTTTTTTTTTTTTTAGTATTTTTTGCACCTAAACTGGGTGGAGATGTACTGGAAAACGGGAAATAAACATGAGGCCTCTTTCTTTGGAGATGATTATAGGGCCCCTTGGTAACTCAAGGGTGGGCCATGTTCATAATTTGGACCTCACTATGTGGAGTCCACAATTTATCTCACTTCACTTTCTAGAACCATCCATCTTTCTCTTCCCGAGTCTTTGATCACCCTCTGTTATCAAAATCACAGTCTCCCATATATTTTAAAAATCAATATTCCTTGAATCTGCAGTTTTTCTCTTGTCAGTATCTTATTTTTCTCTTTCTTCTTCCTGTAAAATTTCTGTATTTTTACCTTGCCTTAAAAATTTTTTTTTAATTTTAAAAATTATATATTGACAAATTGTAGTTGTATATATTTATGGGATACAAAGTGATGTTATGATTTTTGTACTTCAACTTTTCTCTACCAACTAACTTCTTAATCTTTATCTCTTCTTAATCTTAATCAGATGCCACCACTCATGCTTTCTGCTCTAATGAAGGGCATTAGTGACATCAGTCAGGCCTTTGCCTTGGCTTCAGGGCTTCTGCTCCTTGCATGACTTCCTGCACTTTGGTGCCACTCATCTTGTGAAAACTGGCCCCTTTCTTGGTTTGCAGAACCCCACATCATTCTGGTTTCTTTCACACTCGGAACATTCTATTTTCTGATTTTGCTGATACTCTGAGCATTCTGTTTTTGTGTCTTTTCTTGGTCTTTCCTTCTCTTGCCTACTTAACAATAGGCATTGTTCTCTGAAATTCAATTTTTGGGCTTTCTACTGTTCTTGTTCTGCAGTTTCTTAAGCAGCTTATTCATCATTTCCATGCAGAAGACCCTTAAATCTATATTTGCACTTCATTCTTTTTATCTAGGTGGCAGTCCTGTATTTCATCTGTCCCAAGAGCATTTCAGTATCAGTGCCTTGCAATCGGCACAAACTCAGGATTTTCAAAACCAAACAAGCTCTTCTTTCCAACATATGAATTTTGTCAAAAGGTTCCCTTTTTGACTTCAATTAAGTGCAAAATCCCCAAGTCATTTTTATAATTCCTTTTACTCTTTAGTTCTCAAATCCTATCAAATCTTCTTTTGAAATGTCTTCAATGTCTCTTCATCTCTTGAATTCTCATGACCAGCATCCCAGCCAAGGCTCTTTTCGGCTCATTCCTGGATTACGGAAGCAGCCACCTATCTGGCCTCCCTGACCCCAACTTTCTCCTCTCCGGTCTCACCTTCCCGCCACTGCCCGACTAATCTTCTTTAAACACCACTTTCATCTTGTCACTTTCTGCTCAATAGCCCTTTAATCATACACCTGTGAGTGGAAGGAAACCCTGGAGTTCATCTCTTCCAACCCTCATTTTACAGACGAGGAAACTGAGGCTCAGTGAGAGTAAGTGTTTTACTCAAGGTCAGTGTTAATAAACCCCAGAGGCCGGATTCAAAGCCAGGCTTTTGCCTGGAGCTCCAGTGCTGTTTCTCCTCTCACGGTGTCTCCCAACTTCCATTCACAGACTGCCTTCAAGATTTTTGTCATATCTGCATGCTGCTTTGATCACTTCCTATTTCATGAATCGTTCATTTTTCTGCCTAAAAATATATCTTTAAAGTAAATGTTATATCACAATCATAAAAAGAAAACCATTGTCACTTAATGGAATTAGAAGATAATTTTCACATTAGTATAATGGAAACACAACGTTATTTTTTTTTTCCTGTGTTAGTTTCTGCTGAGAAACACAAAGTTATTAATTTATAGGTGGATAGTTTTGCCAGCTAAAGGTTCTGTTCCTAAGGTTTGTTTTCTTTTTCTACAAAGGGAAATTAACAAATAATAGAGAGATGGCAAGGTCTTACTAGTATAATGAAAAGAATTGAAAGGGGAATAACTTTCTCATAAAATGATTCAATGTTTCTTAATACTGTGTCCATGTATGCCTAAAATTATCTTCCATACCACATGCTATATAAGCTTCTCATGCTTAGAAAAACACAGCAATTCATAATGTTTCCTTCTACCTAACCCCTAAACTATTTTATTTTCCGATGCTCTTTACACCTGATCTCTCCTAGCCAGTATATTCTGTGAGCCTCTGTGAGCATATGTCTCTATGTCAAAAATGCGTTCCCCTTTTGGCCTGTTCAGCCTCATACTGATTCTCTTGCCCAGAAGACCTTGCTGATCCCTTCCCATCTGGCCAAACTTCATCTGGTTTTCAAAGCCTAGTCCACATTCCATTTACAAAGTCCATAATCATTTCTGAATAATCCAATCCTCATTGATTTCAGCCTTTTCTAAATTCCCAGCATATTCTTCAAACTCAACTTTGGAGTCAATTACCCACTCTTGTGTATGACTCAGTAATTATTTTGTGTGCTAATTTCATTTCCCTAATAACAATGTAAGCTACTTGAGGACAGATATTCTTTTTTATATGAGTTTCACGTCCCAGTAGACCTAGTTTTGTGCCAGGCACACACAAAGTGCAACACCAGTTTACTTATGACCACAGAGTTGCTCAGAAGTCCTAGCAGGTGGTGAGTGCTCAATGTGGGGCTCACCAATATTTTGCATATTTAAACATTATCAGAGGTTTTGCATCTTTTGAATGGGAGACAGCCTACATGTTATATTTTCTATGATAGACAAGAACTTACATTAAAATAATCATTGTTTGCCTCAGTAAAGCTTAGTAAAGAAGAAACTATTGGTATTGAGATAATCAATAGTTAAGAAGCATTCACAGTAAAATATAACTAGTAAAAGAAGAAAGACATTACAATCACTCTCAAATCATTTGGTTTAGAGTCATAATTTTTTCAATTGTGGTAAAATACATACAACATAAAATTTATCACCTTAACCATTTTTAAATACATTAAGTACATTTTAAGTTCAGTAGCATTAAGTACATTCACTTTGCTGTGCAACCACCGCTACCATCCATCGCCAGAACTCTTTGCATCTTGCAGAACTGAAACTCTGTACCCATTAAACAATAACTCCCTATCACCCTCTTCTCCAGTCCCTGGCCACCACCATTCTATTTTCTGTGAAAGTCAGATTTTTATAGCTAGGAGAGATCTTTGAGATTACAGATTATCTCATTTTGCAGGCAAAGAAGAAACTCAAAATTAATAGATGGGTTGCTTAGCGTTTCAAAGCAATTTACAGGCAGAGTTTATAGACAGTCTCCCTAACTCCTCAGTGATCCCATGTCTCCGTTTGCCTGGAATAATCTTAGTTTATGCCTGTTGTCCTACCTTCTTGTTAGGAATGCCTCTTCTCACTCTTACAAGTCTCCTGGTTTGGGTGATCTCTGCTTACATACAACACGCTCACCGACTTAACTCCTCTGTCCAACATTTTTTCTCCTGCATTGAAACAAAAAGCACATTTATTTCTTTTTGCATTTTTTATATTAAATATTCCTACTAAAGATTTTTCACTTTGCTTTAAACTCCAATTGATGAGTCACTGACAGGGAAACAAATGCTACTTTAAAAGTGATTTGAGACAAAGTTTGCAGTTTTTCCATTTATAAAGAGATTTTCTATGTGCCTAGATCTTCTTAGCAGCTAAATTTACATGAGCAATAGATGAATTTTCGACAACCCTATTTGGTTACTTTAATAGAAATAGAGGTCTGGTGTGTTATTACTGTTACTATAGAAGGTGAATGGCTTATTACAATTAACAAGAAAACTCTTCGCCAGAATTTATAGATTTTGTTCTTTTTAACCTAATGAGCACTGCAGCGTATTATCACTTGTATTACTCTAGATTGCCCAATCACCCTGCATAATATTACTTCAATCCATTTTGAAATAGGTCCAAATTGTCATTTTTTTTTGTTCAAGTAATGATCAAGTATTGATGTTTCTTGAGTTCATACAAATGGCTACAACCTCCTTGTACGCAGCCTAGTCAATAGAGTCTGATGTTCACATTAGGGATTTGGAAATCAATGTAGTTTTCCTGTTATTCTTTTATGATTAAATCAATTGAAGTTATTTACTCATAGCAGAAAATATGGGTGATTGCCAACCCTATGGCTTAGTGAATTGCTTTCTCACTACTGTTGCCCTGTAATGAGAAGGTACATGTTCGCTTCAGGGGTTGACTAAAACCTGTTCATGTATAGCAGCAATTTGAGATGCAGAAAGTGTTTATTATTAAAGGCTAAGAGTGTTGAATGCCAAAGGGCATCTTTATCATTTGGCATTGCATTAACATTGACAAAGGAGGGAAACACGCCCAGAAAACCCCTCAGCATTGGTCTGACCGTGCTCAGTTACAGAAGCGAGGCCAGGCAGCAGCCAATGGGGGTTCTTGCCACGTCCTCCCTGTGTACACTGTTAAGCAGAGACCTCAGTTAAAGACAATGGAAATGTCAATTGAGCTGGACGGACAGGGCCTATTTGTTGATGGGTTTTCTCTCTTTAACATGTGGTGAGTGACCTACAGTGTTTTGATGTGAGAATAAATAATGGCTTTATAACATGGGCTGCATTTAATGTGCTTGAATGCAAAATGGTGTAAGGGTAAAAGCAAAGCAAGACGGCGCTGGGGATGTCTGTGGAGGCGGGAGGAGGCTCTGTGGGGTAGCTGTTGGAAGTAAAATCACTTACAGACAAGGAGAATGTCATTTGCTCTTGTATTCTCTATCTGAAGTGAGTAATAAGCAAACAATAGGAGAGCCATTTCAATTTTAGACCAGTTCTGTGTGAACAGCTGCACTGGATCATGGTGATGCCAAGTCCTTTATAGTTACTTGATCTTTTTACTGTTTGATGAGAAGAGTGCAAAAGTAGGAAACTGGGTTGCTTTGGCCAACTTCTCCTAAAAGTTCTGGATTTCTCTTAACTTCTTTAACTTCCTTCCTCAATAAAACCTGCTCGTAGGAGAAGACAAATTATCACTGTGACAAAGCCTTATCAGAAATATGATTTTAAAGATTTTCCTTCTGTTCTTGGGGAAAAGTAATGAAATAATCCATATTTTTATGAGTAAGATCCTGGTTGGCTGGAGTGGAAATGCAGGTACACTTGGCTGGGAGAGACAGGCAACAGTTTCCTCCCCCCAGCTTTATGTATCCACTGATTTACCAAGAGAACAAGGAGCTTCTGTGAAACATCCTCAAGCCGTGTCCGTGTTTGATGTTCCAGAATGCAGGTGTGTCTTATGACATGGAGTAAGGTGGAGGCTGGGGAGGGGAAGCATAGACCAGATTGCAAGGGAGGACTCTGGGGTGCTTAAGAAAGAACTCAGAGGAAAAAGAGACAGACTTGATGACTGGAACCCAACTTTATATCATACTCCTCAGAGGAGAACATGGGTCTGGAAGAGAGCATGACAGATTTCACCGAAACTTTCCATGATCCAACCAGTCGGCACATACACATATAAGGCAGAACAGTGGTGTTTGGGACACACATCCTCCAGCCAGATTGCCTGGGTTCCAAGCCAGCTTTTGCTCCTTGCTAGCTCTGTGGCCTCTGTTCATCATTAGTCTATGCCTCAGTTTCCTCTTCTATAAAACGGGTATGGTAGTAATAGAAGTTACCTCACAGGACCTTTGTGAAGACAAAATGAGTGAACACAGGTAGTGTGCTTAGAACAGTGCATGGTAAGCTCTCAATAAATGTTAGCGATTATTATTACCACCCTGGAGTTATTACTAACACAGGTTGTAGGTAAAGGGGTCAAAGCCCACTCACACTACCTAACAATTCAGGGTGCTGAACCTTCCTGCTGTGGCCCCTCCTAGCAGGGCATAACACACACGCAAAGCCAGTGAGTCCCCTTCGTATCATGCCATTGAGGCTAGGCTGCCTTCAGTACTTGCCACTTGGGATTGAACTCATAACAGCGTGGTCAGGATGGCAGCACACTGTCCTGAATTCACAAAGTTGGGGACATCCTGAGTGGGCTTCTGATGGCAGTGGTAGTGGCAATAGCACGCTATGGCTCACCTGTGGCCCCTGCACTCAGAGCTCAGAGTAGTGGTGGCGGGGGTAGGGAGATGAGAAATTGCAGTGGGGTCACAAATGCAAGCAAGATTTTCCTTGGAATGTCCAAAAAATAACAATAATAATGCAGAAAGGGGGAGGAAACTCAGGGGGTGAGTTGGATCAAGGTTTTAAAACAACACAGATGTGGGCTAAAGATCTACTTAAATTTGTGATTCAGTGACAATAGAGCACACCGGAACCACCCACTGTGAGGCCCAGGGTCATTTGAGCTACATGTTGCAGAGTTCCTCTGGGGTTATCTGAGTCCTAGATTGTGCACTTCTGCACCAGGATTAACTACTGCCCCAGGGATTGGAGCCAATTGATTTGTTTGTTAAAACTCCTGCTTAGGCATAGAGAATGCCTGTCAGAATGTTCAGGAGAGAAGAAAATATGAATGTCCTCTACAGCTTGCAGAGAATGTCAATTTCCCTTCTACCCCTAGAAAGATACAAGGAAAGAGTATGGTCCCCTGGAAAAGTGATTTTTGATTCCCCTACATTAGTTAGAGAATTTCCAAATGAGTGACTCTTTTCTGGAGAAAGATAAGGTGACAAGTGGCAGGTGTGGCCAGGATCCATGTCCATAATGACTGCCCCCTCTCTCGCCTAAGCTTGAGTGTGCCCACCCCTGGGGCAAGGCAATGAGGAAAAACATTCAGCAAACTGAAGAAGAGGGAGGAGCTATAACACTGGCTGTCACAGGCCACACAGAGGGGAGAGCATGTCAGGCTTCACGAGGGGCAAGGAGAGGGTGGTAGGACAGCCTAGTGCCTGTGCAGGTGTACCAGTCAGACTGGTACAAGAAGAGACAGGTTAGGCGGGTGTTTAGAAGTATGGCCAGCTCTGCAGGTGCTCTTCTCAGACTTAGCAGCAGGCAGGGGAGCAAGTCTCCCCATGTATCATGGTTAAGAAGCCTGTCTGAGAAAGGGCTTTGCAACAGGGTTCAGTGCAGACTATGCCAGCCTTGACTAAGCCCTGCTTGGTCTAGCTTCAGTAAACTGCTTTGGGTCAGGCTTCCAGTATTTTAGAGGAAAAGGAGGCCACCTTCAATGGCTTAAAAGAAAATCATAAGCCACCTGGAAGAGGCTCCAAAGTCCCTTCCAGTCCTGCAGTGTTTAGAGGGAACAGCCACTCTGCCCCTCAGGACATAGTCCAATGTGACTGGAGGCCACTGCACTTGGAGGAAGTACCTCCGAGCCCTCACAGGCAAAGTGTTGAGACTCGGTGGACAGGCCTGCTGCCATTTTGTTTTTGTTGTATCAAAGAGAGTAGCATTGCCAAGAATCAGCCTTCGGGCTCCCTGGCAGGGGTGAAGGATACAAGTGGAACTATAGCATGTGCTACCTTCCCTCCCAAATGGCTCAGGTAACTCTGGAAAAAAACTTCCTGAAGGAGAGTCTAAAATATCCAAGACAGCCATCAAACAAAAGGAGGAGGAAAGAGAGTGGGACCAACTCTGCAGGCAACCACCGTGACCTACCACCTAAAACGAGACCTGATTTGAATTTTTTCCTTGACACCCTGGCTCCCACAGTAAGGAATAGGGGCAGGAGATGCTCTGATTGAGCACAGGAGCCACCATCTCTGGCTGTGTGGAATCCGGAGGCCCAGCAATGAAGGTCCTTGGAAGATGGAGAAGATGAAGCTAGAGGTAAGGGCTGTGGAATCAGCTTGCCCCTCTTGCCAAACCTGAGTCTCCGCCCTTCTGCCTTGGCAAAACCTCAGGCTACCCAGAGTTATGAAGGAACTTCCCCAGAACCAGCAGAAACTTTGTCTAGGACAGTGGTCACCTCAGAGCATCAAACCGTGACCAGGGAGGAGCTGAAGGTGGAGGCACCCTAGTGGATGGCCCTCAGAGAGGCTCAAATTCCCTAGAAGGGGGAACGTTGGCTCAAGGGAGCATTGGCTTCATCTGATTCATAAGCACATGTAAGTCAGCCCCGGGAGATTTTTAAGTGGGGGCAGTTACCCTGAAAGATGGAGGGCTGAGGTCCTGCAGTTACTCACTGGGAGGTAACAAGCTTGAAATTTGGGCTTTCAGGTTAATAACATTAAATAACAATTACTTATAGGAGAAGTCATACGGGGACAGTGGTGTGTGCAAACAGGCAAAGCAGCCTTATGTTCTCCACCAGCTTCCTCCATCGGGGGCAATCCTCCATGGAGAGATTCTTCTGAACCCGTGTGTGTGTGTGTGTGTGTGTGTGTGTGTGTGTGTGTGTAGTGGGGGGTACAACACATCCATCAGAATAATCAATTAAACCACAAACTCACCACTGGCCAGGCTTCCTTCTCTAGTGCTCTTGGTGCCAACATCCTGGTGACCTACGAAGCCAGTGACGGAAAAGCCAGGAGTACTGGCCCCCGCAGCCAAATATGAAGTATATTTCCTGTTTTTATCTTTTGAAATATATGAGGCAAATGGAAGAGGCTAGCCTACTTCACTCTCTCTTCCTTTCCCTTTCTCTCTCTCTTCCAACAAATATTTATTGTGCAGTGACTAGGTACATACTTGAAGCTAGATTCTAGATGCTTCCAGTCTCGGAGTAGAAAGTAGATACATGCATAAGTAACACTGCTACAATGTCTAAAGTGATACGAGCCATACGTAATGTCTAAATTATGCCAAGGGTTTTCAAGTACAAGACCCCCGTATGCATTCAGGTCGATTTTTGGCTCTTTTTCAGCTACCTAGGGATCCATTTAGTATAAAGCCAGGTAAAAATAATGGCCCCATTATGGTATAAAAGAATTGTTGAATCTCATTTGGTCATTTACAGAATTTAAAAACACTTACAGAATTTAGAGCCATAAAATGGTAGATCTCCTAATTTTTGAGTGCATGGTGTTTTTTATTTGGGGGGCAGGGTTGTGTTCTTTCTTGGTCATTTATTTACCTGCACATGGTCTGTTATCTGGATCTCTGTCACTGTACATGGCTCTGGATGCAGGCTTCAGTGAGGAGCCTCCAGGATCATTGCTCCCTCCTCCAGAGGCACTGGTACCCTTCAGAGGAGCATCAGTCCTGGCTGCATGCCTCCCAGCTGCAGCTAGGGTACAAGGGTCCAGGCTGTGTAGGGGTGTAATTTACTGCTATCCATTTGGTATTATTGCCAGTGCAAAGTGCAAAGTAGAGGAAAGAGTGCTGGGGGCCTAAGACAAGTTAAGGTAATTTGCATACTCATCAATTTTGTGATCTAGTGTAGCTGAACACCTAGTCCATTATTTATGAACATTATTCAATAAGGAAAGTGAACACGCCAAGGTCTTATACCCAGGATGATCTATGCACTAGTGTTTTGTCAGGAGCTGGTGCATCCGTTCTTCTTCTTCTTATGCAGGTGAGCAGAGGACTGGGAATTTTCTCTTGGCCAAAAGAGATATTTACAGGGACTGGGCTTCTAGGTCTAACATATACCCAGTAGGAGGGCAGAGTTGAATATATGTGCTTAGCTATACATGCGTTACCAGAAGCAGCTTACTTAAAAGGTGTATGATAGCTAACACCATTGTTTCATGTGAGTGTAAAGATCAAACCTTCCTACTGATTACTTTAAAAAATGCTTCCAATATCCTCCCAACCAATAAAGGAGTCTGCAGTTAGCCACATTCAACCTGAATAGCCACGCATTATGATGTGCAAACCAGCATCCCCTACTTTTGGGTGAAGATCTCAGGCACTTAATAGAACTGTTACCCAATTCCTGAACCAGAGCAATTAAATAGGTTTACTAGTAAAGACAATGGAATATTTAAAAGATTAATCATTGATAAATAAAAATAGTTCAAATATTTTAAGAAATAGCTTTCCCAAAGCATTGCTTTCTTTTCTTTTTTTTTTTTTTTAGTGTCTGAAAGACATTAGCAGTTCCTAAAAGATTAAAAATAATGGACTCATCGGTGTTCTTCTTCCTAGCATTTTTAATCTCTAAAAGCATTTGTATTAGTTCCCCATTGCTGCTATAACAAATTACCACCAATTTAGTGGTGTAAAGCAACACAAATTTATTCTAATACGGTTCTGGAGGTCAGAAGCCCTAAAATGACGGTGTGAGCAGGGCTGCCTGCCTTCTGGGGGCTCTAGGGAGAACCTGTTTCCTTGACTTTCCACCTTCTAGAAGCTAATGATTCCTTGACTGATGACTCCACATCTCTTGGACCTCTGCTTCTGTTGTCTCATTTCCTACTCTGGCTCTGACCCTCCTGCTTCACTGTGATAAGGACCCTTGTGATTACATTGGGCCCATCAGATAAACCAGGATAATCTCCCCATCTCAGAATCCTTAATTTAATCACATCTGCAAAGTCCCTCTAGCCATGTAAATAGGTAGCATATTTATAGGTTCCAGGGATTAAGACATGAACATCATTGGAAGCCATTATTATTCAACCCACCACAGTATTTTATCCTGAAGAATATTTCTCATTATCTATAGGGTTCTTGATGGCTTTTTTTTCCACATTCATATTTTGCTATAATATATTTACCTATTGGGAAATTCAGTCATAAATGTGACATGTTCATGGTTTCTCTCTCTCTCTTTCTCTCTGCCACCACCTCACCCAAAGTGAAACTAAGAAAAAGTCATAAATATGATAGGGCATTGGATTTAATTGCCTCAAATGTATTATATTATTCTTTAGGCTATTTATATATAATTAGATGAGCATGTAATTCATAACATTTAATGTAATCATTACTACTAATCCTTGAATACATAATATCAGGTTTATAAATCAATCGTATGTTATACAATTAATTTCTTATAACATATAGCACAATTTTGTTCACGTTTATCACATCCATATTTTAAATTTAGAAAAACATGAACAAACATTTTGAGGTGGAAAAGTAGCATCTTTGTTCTTCTGAACATAAAAGTATTTTGAGTAGCGTTTGGGAAGCATAATATAATTCTATGCTGTTTATGAAAAGTAGTGATTAGGCACTAGATTCAGGCATGCCAAGTTTCATTCAAAAGTAAATTTTATGACTGTGTGTTAGGTGCCTTAAAACAGGGGTGTGTAATGGAAATTGTGACAGGCACTTAATTATAATGACGCTATTCAGTGTGGATATAATAAAAGTGCAGAGCTAGTTCATAAAACACCCTATTGCAGCCCGGAAATCTGTGAGTAACATGAAGAGTCACCAAATAGCCATGTCTTTTGAGTTTGCTTTAAAAGCAAATAGGAAGGAAGAATGCCTCCCAGATTCCAGTTTCATGACATGGAATCTTCCATACAAACAGCAAAGCAGGAAGACATCATCCCTCAGCAGTATGGAGTCTTAACTGTATCTTCCATTGGTCGGAAACCAATACCAGTCCTAAATGAAAGCCAATACCTTTACAAGAGGGTGATTTGAGTGCCATTGGAATAGGTGCTGCTGTCTGACTGGCAGTAGCAAATTGAATACAGTAAAACCTGCTGATAGAAGTTTGCAGAGGACCAGTTATAAGGGAATTGTAGTAGTTCATTTAGCTGGCAATAGAGGTATGAGATGAAGGGACTGTCAATGACCCAAGAAATTATTTGCACAATATGGTATGTGCATATGCATGTTTTATCAAATTATAAAAAAAGTTCATGATGTAATAAAGTCTATCTAGTAAACTAGAGGAATAGTCTAGGTGAAGGTTTCTGGCTGATAAGGGAGTTGGGAATGGAAAGAATTGAAGAGAGATTTAAGAAGTGCTAGAGAATTTTTGCAAGTTACTGGCCATAGTTAAAGGATAAAAGAAAAACAATCTCACAACCATCTTAGATTTCTCCTAGACCCTCCACTAGACCGCAAGCTCTTTGAGAGCAGAGAACACATCTAGCTTGTTAAACATTCTCAGAACCTAGCTGGCACTTAGTAGGCTCCCAATAAATGTTTTACCTAAAAAAAAAAGGTATGTGAAAGTGTCAAAATATCTGAAAGTAAGTGATGGAGAAGCAATCTCCATACGAGTCTTTTGGGACTCAAGAAATAGGATAATCTAGCTTTATGCCATTAGAGACTTGTGAGTCACATTATGGGTGAGAGAGACACTATTTAGTCAAGTTTGGAACTGAAGGACTGTAAAAATCAATAGAGGTCACATTTATTTAATGGAAAGGACTTAACTTCTTTAGTTGATAGGAGAACATAGGATATTAGGTGGCAAATAAATGATCCTGGACCAATTCTGCAAAACAATTTGGGGGAAACAATACTGGTGATCAAACAGCAACGCTGTTGCCTAAGTATCTTCTCATCCTACGTTGCATATAATTATTGTAGAAAGAGTTACTTTGCTGGCTTCTCCAGGCCAGTTAGGCTTTAGTTCATTAAAATCTCCAGGAATTTTATCAGCTAGAAGGAATGCCAGTGCAGACAAATAATGCATTTTTAAATTGAAGTTTTTGTCATTGCCCTATGTAGTGACCAATCCACTCATCTGAATTTTCTGCCAAATGCAAATAAAGACAGTAACAAGGTAATAGTTCCGTCTAACATTACGCAGCTATCCTGTGTACAACTGAAAACACACTAATTCCTTCCCCAGAATTCAGCTTTCAGGATTCCAACATCTAGGATTTTAACCTTTTGGGATTTTGATTTTCGGGATTGTAGATGTTGGGGATTTTAGACTTTGCACTACCTGTAGTGGCCGTCACTCTAACCCCCAGCCCCAGTCAGTCAGTCAGTCAGTCACCAAGTCCCTTCTATTTGCTCCATCCTTTTCATACCCCTTTCCACTGTCCTCATTTAGGCCTTCACAGTGTTACTCTTCAAGTAATGACAGAGAGTCACACTGGGCTCCTGCCTTCACTTTGGGCCTCCTAGGCCAGCTGCACACCACTGCATGTCCAGGCTTCCCCAAGCACAGCTCTAGCAGTGTCCCCCTGCTCACCGCCCTTCAGTGAGTCACCCACCATCCTCGCCGCTCACTGACGACATTCCGTGACCCAATCTGAACCTTTCTTTATAGGTTTGCCTTCAACTACTCCCTTATATAGACCTATGCTTCAGCCAAATCCATCTATTTATTTTTCTTTAAATTGCCCTTTTCTACCTCTGAACTTTTAAAAAAATTGTGGTAAAATACATATAATATAAAATTTGCTTTCTTAACTATTTTTAAGTGTACAGTCAGTCTAGTGGCCTTACGTGATTCACATTGTACAACCGTCACCACCACCTTTTCATTCTTGCAAAACTGAAACTTTGTACCCATTAAATAAAAACCCCCCATTTCCCCAGTAAAATGGGTGCCCCTGGCAACCACCATTCTGCCTTCTGCCTCTTTGAATTTGACTACTCTAGATTTACTTCAGGTAAGTAGAATCATACAGTATTTGTCCTTTTGTGACTGGCTTATTTCACTTAGCATAACGTCCTCAAGGTTCATCCATGTTGTAGCATTTGTCAGAATTTCTTTTTTAAGCTGAATAATATTCTATTGTATGTATATACCACACTTTGTTTATCCATTCATCTGCCAGTGGACACTTCGGTTGTTTCTGCATTTTGGCAATTGTGAATAACACTTCTTTGAACATGGGTATACAAATTCTACCTCTGAACTTTGCACATGCCATCTTCCCCGTTGTGAAAATATTTTTTCTCCTTCTCTCCACTGATTAGAATTCTACCAAAACTTTAAATTCCAGGTTGAATAACCTTTTGCCTGAAGGTGTCCCAGATCATTACACATATGATAGCAAGTATTACTGGGAATGCTCACCAGGCACTTATAATATAGATCCTTGACTCAGTTTGCTTTTTCTTATGAGAGTGTTTTGTAAGCCCTTTGGGGCTAGATATAATGGGGTTTTTCCTCATTGTTTGATTGGTTGGTTAATGGGTTACTAGAGGACTTGGTTTAGTTATTTTCCTAGAGAAGGTATGTAGTTAATAAATTTAATGGGATGATCATGAGGAGAAGGAGACAGAGAAAAAGGTGGAGAATTAGCAGAGATTATTTTCCTGTTGGTTGTAAATCAGTAAGAGTGTTGAAGAGTCAAGAGTAACAAAAGTACTCTCATTTGAGCTTTGCTAACTTTCAGATATTTTAAAATATGTATCATCACAGAACTAATAATGGCACAAAAATCCTGTATGTAGTAGAAATATTATTGGGCTCAGAAATGGTTATGTGACTTACTGAAAGTCACACAGCTAGTAAATGCTGAACTCAAGACCAGAATGCGGGTCTGTGTCCCCTGCCCTTGTCACCTCCCCTTGTCTCTACCCTGCTGATTATTAGAACTCAAGTGTTGCCAGAGCCTGACATCAGAGCCTGAGGGATATTTTACTCATTTTTGTTTTGGATCTTCTTCTTTCACATATAGTATCCTTGTCTCATCCTCTCATGGGCAGGGTAAACATAGAATCTTCAAATCTAGCTGGAGGATTTAAAATGGTTTTGACAAGCCCGTAATGTGGCTTAGAGTAAACTGAATGAAAATTCAACATGGATGATCATAGCTCAGCAAATTGCAGAAATAAGCTCTAGAGAATGGTAGAATATTATGCACAGCAGGAAAACAGTCAGAAGCTAGTTGGCCATGGGCTGAACATGGACTGGCAATGTAGGAACTTGAGGCGATGGTAAAAAATGGATTTTGATAGGTTATCACAAAAGAAATATAACATGAATGACCTATATAGTAATTCTTTCCTCAACCCCAAGAAAAAATGAGGCATATCAAATTTTTTTCTTTAATTGGGGATTTATGATTTGTGGGTGTATCTTGAGGACAAAAACCGTGAATTTACTCATCCATTTACTTATTTACTTAAGCATGTATTAAATAAAATACCTTTTAAATACCAGGCTGTGTAGCAGGATTACAGAGGAAAATATAGTCCCCATCTTTAAAAAATCCAAAGTGTAGCTTTAGAAATAGGCAGATAAAAGGCAATTAAAATTTGGAGGAGATATATACATAAGATCCTCAAATAACAAAGAGCATAAATGCCTCATCCCAGTTAGGCTTCAGGATTTGGTTAGGGAAAGCTGCCTGCCTGAGTAGGGAATTAATCAGGAGGAAAAGGAGGTCAGGTGGTCCTTTCCTGTAGATAAAGCCACTTGAGCCACGGGAGGAAAGTAAGAGAAAGTGTGGCTGGCTCTAGCTAGTAAGGAGGAGGTGTGGCTAACATCATAGGCGGACAGTGAGGGAAACGAGGCTGGTGAGGAAGGGCCACCTCTGATCATGAATGGAGAGCTCGAATTTTAACCTGTAATTTACCTTGGTGTCCTAGGATAGTACTCAACCCATTGGCAAGCATTGTGTTTCTTGGTTGGGCAAATAAATGAATGCTTCACAAAACCATATGAAAAATTATAGAAAACAAGGGATTTGAACCTGAGAACAGATGGCCTCTAAATGTCATTTTATGAAGACTGTTTATGACATGTTGTCTATTTTCCCTGATGACAGTATCAAAAAGAATAAGGGAAAACTAACACAGAAAAAGACTTAAGTTCTATACAAGAAAGAACCTGCTGGCTGTAAGCAAGTTACTCAGCAAATAGCTTGATTATTCAAACTCAGGGAAGTCATTGATTCTTCCTTGAAGAGCTCTTGAAATATGATCATGACCCATGCTGGAGTAGGTTTAGGTGCAGTCTTGCCTAACCGTGTACTGGTTAAAGCCTTGGCTCTGATCGGGCTCTGATCTGTTAAAGCCTCGGCAACCTCATCCTACCAGGACACCAGCAACAACTCCAGATGCAAGTGCAGGTTAACATAACTTACTTCTCCCTGCTGCATCCTGACTGATGTGATTACAGTTTTATTATTTTGACTGCTTTCAAGGTAACCTTTTCTGCCCTTTATGTGTATTCAAGATAGTTGGCCAATACTGCCCATGTTGCTTTGCAGTCACCTGTGGGGGCAGGAGAGAGGAAGGGGAGGGATAGAGGACATTTAAAGAAAGAGCAGTTTGCTGTGCTCCCTCCAGAGACCCTCCTGCCGACACCCCTCATTACCTTTATCAACATTCTGCTTCTCCACTGTAGCTAACCTCCAGCACAGGAAACAGAGGGGTAGTAGCACTGGCAGTCAGTATCTGGAAACCCCTGAGAGCATCCAACAGTGTTTCCTACTCATAGAACCTCAGCCCAGCTCTGAGAAATCTCCTTAATTATAAAAGGATTTGCACAGTTAGAACCAGCACCCAAGAATATGCAAGTTGATTTTCATGATAAAAGACCATTTTGTATACGCAAAACATGCTTAAAAACCTTGTTCAGGCCGATGGATCCCCAGTGCCATTTTTGCTGGCCTGGTGGCAGCCTCCTTGGGCTGACTGGCAGCAGCAGGAGTCAGAAAACGTCTGCATAAGGGCAACCGCAGCCAGGATTTGCTAATAGAGACAATACCTTGCCCTGAAGGCAGTTTCCAGCTGCAGCCCTGAAGCACACATGTTGAGAATGTATCACACAGAACTGTCAGTCAGTACCGGAGCCAGAAAATTGTTGTTTCAAATGTTACAGTACAGGAAAATCGCCTCTCTGCACTTGCTGCCAAAAAAATGACAGCTTAATTTATGCCACACTGAAGCTACATTACAGAGCCATTCAGCTTGGCAGTTAAGTACACTCCATGCCCACATCTTCCCCCTGTGCAAGTGTGCTGGGGAGAAATACACAGGGGCTATAATAAGGACAATTGGCCACGGGGTTTGCCATGTCAGTGGAACTAAATACAGGTGAAACAGTATCAGCAATAAAATACATCACCCCCACCTCATTTGCAAAACCCACTGCTGCCTGTGCAGTTGCAAATATTCAGGAAGACTCCCTGGCAACATTGTTATGCACGGGATAGATTAGGGAGAGCTATGCTGGTGTCAACCCCCTGGGTTTTATGTTAAGGGGAGGTGCTGCAGTATTACCCATGACTTTGAAAATTATGTCAGTATCCTTGATGCAGACCTTCAAAACTTGGCAATGTTTACCCTTCCTGAAATTAAAAATCTGACAGTATTATACTGCAGCCAAGTATCCGTATTTTTCATCTAGATGTACATTGGGGTGTTAAAGATACACCTAACGGTCAAGTTTTTTAAAAAACCAATCCAAATAATTAAAAGTTGCAATTCACACCCATTTCTGTATTTTTCATGCACAATGAACCCTCACCTACTTGAATGCAAACAATAAGACTTTTTTGGGCAGCAATAATAGAAAAGTTAGGGATTAGCTAGAGGTGTTCTTTTCTTCACATTCTCAATGGTGAAACTTCTCTAACGTCACTCAAATTCTAATCAATGAATAGTTTAATTTATACTGACATTTCAGATGAGAAATCAGTCTTCTTGTAATAATTGTAGCATGGTACACTGCTACCATTTAATGTAAAGGAGGCCAGATTCCAGCATCCCTTTCATGGGCACCCTCTTTCCCAGAATGGCCACCTAGAGCTAGAGCGCTAATTGGGCTTCAGAATATTTTGCCAAGAAAAGATGTGTAAGTAATTTACAAAATATTTATAAGGCCACCCTTGTAAAATACCACAGGCTAGAGAAAGCAGTTTCTCTGCAATTGGCTTCTCCCTGCTCAGTAAGCCATTCATAACAAAATGAGCAGCCCTCAAAAGAGAGCAAATGCATTTGCAATGGCTGTTGATGGGCTATAAATCATTCTCAATAAAACGACTTGCAGAGATAAATGATACATATCTATTTAATAATCCATTATCCAAAATAAATATTCTACCTTAAAATAAAGCAAATGTACTTGCACTGGTTGTTGATGTGTTAGAGCTGCTCAGGCTAATGGTAAAATGATTTGTAAAGTGGAGCTCTGGTGCTGGGCATTGTGTCCTGTGTGCTCAGGAGAGATTAATATCTCTTCATAAGTCATCAATAGAAATGTCTTACAGTAAAAACACCAACCAAAATGTCCCCAAATATCTGTACCTATACTCATTTAAGCTTCTTCATCAGGTACCTCTGTTGTCAAAACATAGGCTTTTTTAGCATGGCTCTGTATGGGGGTGATATGCTACTAGGCTATGACAGAGAAGGTTCAATAGGTCTCTAATCTCTAGGAGTCTGTCATGAAAAATTTTTCATTGTCAGGCACACCAGAATCAGCATTACATAAAAAAAGCACTCACACTTTCAACAGGCAGAAGGATAAGGAGTTATTCTAAAAAGATGAGGTTTCCCAAATTTGAAATCTTACTGAGTTCAACTCACATGACTATTTTCTATCCAAATACCCTATTTTTGCCCATTTCTTCCAGTATCCTTTGGTCTGTGTAGTCCCTGGCCTAGCTCTCAGAACTGCAGGTCACTAAGCAGGATGACCCTGGACAAATCAGCTCTCCGTGTTGCTTGCTTGCTCGTCAATCTCCAACAGGAGGACTCAATCCTAGATCTTTAGAACTTCTTCCAGCTTTAAACATCTCTAATTCTTAACATTTTGCTTTCTTTTAACGTTCGTATTAATGCTTTCACTCTTTCTCTGTCTTTTTTGGTTTCTCTCTTCAGGATTTTTTAATTTTAAAGAGTAAAGACTTTTTCTAATTAAGCCTAACACTGTTATCCCACAGAATTAGAACAACAAAAGGATGACTGTGATCATAACTATGGAAATATGTCATATTCAATTCATTGAATCTATCACTCAAGTATTCCCATGTGTCTGTTTGTACAGAACATGGCTCCTCCCTCCCCTCACCATCCTGAGCCCAACACACGAGAATCCACTTGTTCAGTGGCCAAGTGGTGTCTCCTGTCCTTTTGCTTGTCTGCCGTTCATGATCTTGTCAGTAACCATGGCCTGCCTGTCACAGAACTCTTGCCTAAAGTTAAATGACAGGTGAAGTCTGACTCTGATTAACTGACAGTTGTACAAACCCTTTACACACCCCCATGTCATGCTAAACATTACCAGTTACTGTGCCCAGGTTTTTAATACTCCTTAATTGGAATCTTTCTGTTGCTGTTGGTTGTATCTTGACAAGCCCAGTTGAAAACATTCCAGGCAATCAGTGCCTGATAGATATAAGTCCACTGAGTCACAGGGAATTTTTTTACAGTAATTTTTTTCCTTAAGGTTTTATCAGTCCATTAAGAAGGAGACAAAGTTGCAAACACAAACCGTAGTATTCAACAGGAATGTGTTGAATAGCTGCCATGGGCCATGTATGTTCTAGGCATTAGAACAGACATTATCTTTTCCTCAAGGAATACATAAGTTAGTGGCTATATAGGTAACTTTTAATTTTTAATAAAAGCCTCTTATTATCCTGTATATTGATGCATTTCTTTAAAAATAGCATGTAAGTCTTTCCTTCATGGAAAATGGAGCATTCATGCTTTCAAGTTTTTGCCTTTGTTATGCCCTTGGTTGTCCAGAGAAAGAACCCCAGAAGACAGTGAAGTATGGTTATCACTTGGCCAAAGTTTCAATTCCAAATTTCTCATTGAATTATCCTAATATGAATGCAGGGTCGACCTCTTTAAGATCAACTGTTCCTAAAACTATGGAAACAACAGGTGTAATTCCTATCAATTATCATGGCAAGTCGCACAGCTTACCTGCCTGCCGGGCCACCTGCTTGACAGCCTGATGCCTCCCTCCCTGTTGGCCTCTCCACGGCTTCCTGATTTTACTCTGAGAAAGCACATTCCTTCTTCCCTACCTGAACCATTTTTTTCTTTTTTACTTGGGAAGTTAACTTTTCTTTTTAACCTCTTAAGAGGAAAGTGATCCCATAAGTCTGTCCTTTGTAAGGCATATGGTGCATCAGGGGAATTTAAGTAAATATCAAGAAGCTCAAAGAAAAATGACTCTTGGCAAATTTAAATAAAGATTTAGCCAAAACAGCTGACTTGCTAGAGATATTTGAAGGTCAGTAGAGACCCTTGTCCCTTAATTGGAATTTGATTCCCAGTTCCATTGGTAGGAAGCTCATAGGCTTCCCCTCAGAAGGTTTAAATCTAATGTGCTGCATCGTGGGCTCCACTATCAGAATGTGATTACGTTTTGAAAACTCTACAAGACCTTTGTAAGAAAAATCACTGGCAGCTATTAATAGAACAACATGCAGACATACAGAAACCTCTGTCTGTCCTAGCAGGACACATGACATTCTGAAGCAGCGGTTTTGATACAAAGTCAAAACTGTGGAGATCAAGTGTTCTATCCACTGATATTAATTGTGACTAATAAACAATAATACTGAGCAATTAAAAGTAAAACTGGGTTGTCTTTAAGTTCCAGAGTAAGTGCAAAACCATTTTGTCTGCTCTTTCATCAAGCCCATTGCCCTCCTATCGATGGCCATGCTGACAGGTGTCAGCCACATGGTTTTGTCTGTTCTCTGACCCTCTAACTCAGACTGATACTCCAATGCCAGGAGAGAGCACCCGATCACACAAAGCTTGCCACAACCCAGCCCTGATTTTTTTTAATCAAGCAAAGCTAAGGGAGGGGTATTTACAAGATTTTAGGGTCTGAGCTGAGTGATTTCCAGGTGGATCTTGCAAAACCAGGAGCTGATTGGCACTGGGAACAGTTTATGACACAATAGCTTTGTATTGGTGAACATAGCTAGGTGAGGGTCTTAAAGTGAGTTTTGACTCGCACATTGCTTTGATTAGATCACAATATTATCTTCCAAGAGAAAGTATTTCCTGGAGTAAGTAGCTAAGTTTTTTATGTTGTGTCCTAGCATTGCTTAATCCAGAGATAGGGAGTTATGTTGGTCTCAATTTCCAAGACCTACAACTATGGATTAGTCACCTTGCACTTGCCTGAACAATGTTATAGAGGCAAGCACCTGGGAAGGTCTCAAATACACATGCTTAGATTATCATATTTATACAACTTCTCCCTCTACCCTCTTCCTTCCTTAGCTCTCTTGACTCTGTCTTAGATTCTGGGCCAATGCCTCCTTCAGGACATTCTTATAATGCCACCCACCTGAAACCATCTGGGCTCATGAATTCTGATCCTTTCCATGGTCATATTATATATAATATGAAAGAAGTTCGGTGTTCAGGGCTCATCTTTGTTCTTTGGACAGTCCTTCTTTAGGCCAGACCTAATATTGGCTGGTTTTGAGTATTGCAAATTATATGATCAAAACTACATGAGGATGATTTTTCTCTTCCTGCCATCTCTTTTTGGTCACAGTTGAACCCTGACATTTTATAGGAAATGTTCAGTAGCCTTTCTCCTTGTTCCCACTTCTTGCCTCCTGGTCAGTTTCCCTATTTATTCAACTCCTTATCTCTGACTTACCTTTGTCTGATACTTGAAACTGACAATATATTTATGCTGACCTTTACTGCTCTACATTGGTCGTGATTTCTCACTCATATTCTGGCTGTATGTTCTCCCAGTGGCTTTGAGCTATTACTCTGTGACCCCTTGGTTCCCCCAAGAGGTGGTAATGCTCCTCCCCAATTCTGACCTGACCCTCTACTCCACTGTGTGTGAGAATAGATCAGGTATTTCCCAGCAAGCTGGTTGAATTGCTGCTTTAAATGTGCCTCATTCTCTCGGGAGTTACTTCTAAAATTTAAAACATCTGAACATAAATGAATACAGCAACAACTATGAGTTTTTTTAATTGTAATATTTCAATTCCTGTTTAAAAATGGGAAAGTCCCTGGGATTGGATGTAGTTAGCAAGACAGTGAAAAAGCTGACTTGCACTTTAAAAATGAATTTAGGATGTTGAACCCAAACAAAAGATGGCTGTGGGGATTAGCTGTAGGTACCAAGCACAGAATGAATAAATGAATGGATGGATTTAGCAATGATGGCATTGCCTTGGCTGCAGTTCCAGTTTCACTTTTGGTTTCCTGTAACTGTTGGCAAATTGTTGTTCCACACTGGGCTAGTCTTGCAAAAATCTCAGGAATGCCTTTCATCCCCAGATATATTCTTCTCTGGTCTGTGGCTTGGCTCAGGTGGCCTCCTAAGTTTGTGCCAACATTTTCAACATATGTCAGTGAGGAGGATGTCATTTTCTATTTGTAAATATGAGTAGAGATATGTAACTGTTCAAGTAACTTAGGTTTATACGATTGTTCATATAACTGCTAAGAGCTATGAAAAATATATTATTCTTTTTTTAAAATTTGGCTATATTCAGATTTATTAAATGTCAAATTTTCTACCAGTTACATCTCTTCTGAAAAGTTGAATTCAGACAACATAATTTTTGTCAGAGAAAAAAATTTAAAATTCATTAAGTACCAGCAAATAAATATATTGGGCATAATTAAATGAAAATAAATGATAATTCATGTTAAAATCTTGGAAATGGGTAAAATTACTAAAGCATATCTTAGTGCATAAAGTTAACAAAATTCCCTAAGATGATAAAAGCGTGTTTTAAGCAAATGCTTTAAACAAAACACTAATGGCATAAACAAATTGCAAATTTATTTTTCTATACATGAATTCTTTTGATCTATATTCTCTTTCTACTACTTTGATCCAAACACATTGCTTTAAGACAAATGATGCATTTTCATGAAATGAAAATAATATATTCAAAGGAATAAAAGCAGATGTTGTGTGAAGAGGCTCTTGGTGCTGCTACACTAAAGCAAGGAAAAGGTCTCATACTGTTGCGTCTGACTTGGTGTTTGCTATGTGTTAGCTGGTAAATAATCAAGACTTTGAGGTGTGTATTCCTCGTGCTGGACTCTAATATCATCTGTCTTAGGTAAATCTAGCACTTGGGTTTGTGTGTTTGCTTGGTTTTCTTTTTTCTTTTCCTTGCTCTTTAATAAGCATAAAACACTTACTAAGTTGGGCTCTATTTCTACTAAGTAACTCAATCCATATAAAGCCCTGTGAGGTAGATAATACTGTGGCCGCCCGTGGTCATACAACTAGCCAGCAATGAGCTAGAATTGGAACCCAGGCAATCTGGCTCCAGAGTTTCTATTAGCCACCATACAGTCCTATCTCAACAAGGAAAAATAAACCATTCAAAATGCTTGTGCTATAATACATTTCAGCATGGCCCAGAATTTAGGACAAGGCGAGACTTGGTTGAATGCCATCCAGGGAGTTGGGAGTTCCCAGAGGGCTTCACTCTAGGTCTGTCTCCCAGGCCAGCTAGCACAGTGTCCCTAGCCTAGTACAGTGACTGGAACAGTAGAGAGAATTGTTAGCACTCTGTGGTATGGAGCTGAGGTGAAATGAGGTACTGGACTTGTGATCTCTGACGGTCCATGACCCTCAGCACACCTCAGTGGTTAAGTGCATGTGTTCCAGAGTCAGACTCCCTTGGATGTAAATTCTGACTGTGGATCATAGTGGTACCAATGGGTAACTTGGGCAGGGGTGGTGGTTATAGCTCTATAATCTCCATCAGCCATTGCCACCCTAAATGAGCTTCTACTCTGCGGTAGAAGCACAATTCCTGCCTGCAAATGCAGCTTTAGGATGACTCTCCTGGCATCCACCAATCCCCAACACCTCTTCCAACAAAATTACCTTGGCCAAGCCCTTCCCATGTTTATATTCTGTAACGCCAATCACCACTAACGATGGGCAAGTTGTCTGACCTATCTTGCCCTCAGTTTCCACATCTGAAAAGTGGGAATTGTAGCAAGGATGGAATAAAATCATTATGTAAATCACTTAGGATCCCTTGTAAACACTCAGCAAACATTATTCAATCTGGTTTCCCTTTAAAGGGGAATATAAAGGGGAAGAGTCAGGACTCACAAACGATCTTCAATATTTTAAACAAGTCACCAGAAATTACAGATTCATTCTCAGGAAGGCTGCAGAGACTGAAACATTAAGTTTCTTTGCTTTCGCTGGTGTTATAATATAGCGACATTTCTTATGTGTCCCTAATGAAAAAGTAGAAAAACAATTACTTTAAAATATAGTTTGATAAATAAAAATTATCTCAGCATTTTAACTCACTTACACAGACTTAAACATTAAATGTCACTAACCATAGGAATAGAAATTATAGTTCTATAGATATTTATTTATTAATTTTTCATTATTAGTATCAAAGAGCAATCATTAAACACTTATGTAGTTAATTGAGAATTTAATAAACAACAGGCACCATACAGAAATGTCTGGATTTTTAAAGTCCAGTTTTCTGATTCCTTAAATGTTGAAGTCACATCTTCTATGAGGGCAAACTAATTTATTGAGCTACTGATTTGCATTTTTTGTGACTGTAATTTTTATATTCCTCCCCCTTCAAGCGTGCTTTGTGTTTCTTTTTCTGGAGGGTAGAAAAGAAGACTATCTGGGGGCAGGGATTATTGTCATGGGTAGAGAAAACTGAAGCTGCTTGGAGGTAACCGTGATTCTGTTCTTCTGTACGAGTCTAAACTCACTAGTAGCACTATTTGTCTTGGAGGAAAAGAAGAGAGAGGAAGGTGTCTCTTCAGTTGCAAAAGGGGGGAAAGGAGAAGAGAATTCCAGGCTAAGAATAAGGAGAAGGTCCACAGGTGGCAGGAATAGCATACCATCCTCAGCCTCCATACATACACTGCTCTGTGTCATCACCCCGGGGAGATGGCATGTTCTCCAAGAAAATGGCTGTGTGTGTGCACTTCAGAAGACCAGATGCAGGCATCAAACTGGGGCTTCTATCCTCTGCAAAGATTTCTGTACATCACAAAAACCATGAAAACAGATTGCTACCAGAATTCAAAGACTGCAATGACTTTGAAATGTGTGGTGGCTTAATAGTCCAGAGGTTTCTGATGTTTTAGGCATGATGTAAGTCTTATGGCTTTTTGTATGACCTAAAGAAGGATGGAGATGGAGCCCTAATATTGCTTTTTAAGGTAGGGAGTTCAAAGTCAGATTTGAGTTTATTTAGGCAATGTAAAAAGAGAGACTTGCCTTGCAGACCCGGCAGTGTGTAGACTAATAGTCCTACTGTTACGCATGCCTTAGCACAATACTTTGCACATGTTAGGTGTTTAATAAATATTTTTTGAACTGGTGTGAAATTGCACCTGGAAATTTATGGTAGCAGTGCTAATTGAGGTTTACACAATAAAGGAGACACTCCCTTTAACAGAGATTAGAAAGTATCTAGAAAGCCATTACATTAGTGATTAACAATGATGTTTCCACAAGGCAAGTGTGCCACACAGAATATGTAGAAAAGGGTAAACAAAATAGTGCCAGTTCAGTGTGAGGATCTTTGTGTCACTTGCTAGCTGAAAAGATGAGTTATGCCCTTGTTTAATTTGTCAGCATTTCAATTAGAACATCATTGGTGACCCTTCCTTCTGACACAGGCCATTTTGTTCTTACAACACACTTGGCCATTGGCCACATTTCCTGTTATTGATGATGCGAATTTATGTATTGCAGATAAAAATGATTTAATTGCATATATAAATGATTTAATTGCAGATTAGATAAATATGATGTAGACATTCCCAATCACATAATTATTTAAAAGATGATAATAATTTGGTCTCATTTGTCAAATAACATTACTACATTTTAATTTACATTTTCAGAAGATTTAATTAACCAAGTTCTAGGAACTTAGACAGAAACAAGCCGCCTTAAATCCTTCCTGGAACAAGGCAGGATATAAATAAATAAATAAACAGACAACAGCATATTGTTCCTTTTATTGATATAATTTGTTTCCTTTTTTTCCCCTTCGAGAGGAAAATGTGGTGTACTTGTGGGTGATCCATCAAAATTCAAATTAATAATTATGATAAATATAAGTATGTCCTGATTTAGGACTAGCATTTTAAGATCCACTTCTTTTGAACCTGTTCTTCAACATTAACTTAGATCAGGGACACTTAACTAAAACTGAGATCCTGGGAGTCCTTAAATATGGATGGGATGTATTTTCACTACCTCCTGATGAAATTTAGCCTTTTCTTCAATTATAAATGTAGGCAACAAATCACAGTAGTATTTGCAGTACCTGTGATGTTACTGGTCAAAATCTCTTTGGATCTTGCATTGATAAAATAGGTTGGGAAAGAGACATGTATCTTCTATATTACAATTATATATTTTTACTATTGTTTTCCTTTGCAGTCCTATGTATTTGATGTTACACATTTAAAAACATTTGGAAAAGCAGTCCACAGGCAGCACCAAACTGTCAAAAGAGTTTATGGCAGAGAAAAACTTAAAAACCTTGGCTGTTTATGAGATTTCGGAAAGTGGTCTTGCGGAAAGCCTTCTCAGGGAGTGGCAGGGACTACCTTGTATGCCTTCATATTCCCACACTTAAAAGCAAGCTCTGCACAAAGTAAGTACTTAAAAGTATTTGCTAAATATTTAATAAATGTACATATGTACTTCAGTACATGATACGATAATAACTATTACAGACTTTATATTCCTCTGTTAATAAAAAAATTATTAAGGAAATGTGAACATGTTCTCATTTTTTCAAGACATAGTTTGTGCTTAATACATTTCTTTTTGCCAGGTAATGGATTCTTTAAATTCCATTTTTAATAACACCAATGCACACTCTCCATGTTTTAATATTTTCAACAAATCATTTGGCTTATATAACGTACATTTCAAGGAGTGAAAAGGAAGTAAATGATTTAAAAGTCTTGACAGAGATATTCTGCTCGGCCAACGACAATTCAAATAACGTGCCACAGCTTTTATGGATCAAACCCAGGCATTTGTCCATTGCTGGAAAGAAGAACAGGGGTGCGTTTTTAATGGGAGAAAATAAAGAAAGCTTATTTAGAAAGGGATCCATTTTATTCAGGGAGGTAGGCTCTTGCTGGGAAGTGGTTCTTTCCCATCTGAAGCCAAAAGGTCAAGGCAAAAAGTAAAATCTGATGATCAAGGGGTTGAGGTGTCCCCCCTTGGCTAGGGAGGCCGTCGTGTAGCCCCTGATGGCAAGCTACTGTCCGTGATGGAAATTCTTAAAGGGTTTGTTTTCTATCACTGCTGTAACAAATCACCACAAACTCGGTGGCTTAAAACAATACAAATTCATTATCTTACAATTCTGTATGTCAAAAGTCTGGCACAGTCTCACCAAACTAAAATCCAAGCATCAGCAGGACTGTGTTCCTTCTGGAGGATCTGAGTAGGATCTATTTTCTTGCCTTCTCAAGGCCACCCGCATGTCTTTGCTCTAGCCCCCCTCTCTCTACCTATAAAACTAACAGAGGTGAGTTGAGTTACTTGCACATGCCAACCCCCTGACCTCTTCTGTTTCCCTTTTTCACTTTTAAGGACCCTTGTGATTACTTTGGACCCAACCAGATAACCCAGGATGATCTCCCCATCTCAAAGCCTTTAACTTAATCACATCTGCAAAATGTCTTTTGCCATAGAAGATAACCTAGTCACAGGTCCCCAGAATTAGGACTCAGACATCTTTGGGTGAGGGGGTCATTGTGCTGCCTGTCACAGTGCTCAATGCATAAGACCCAATCATGGCAAGACAGATGACTCTAGAGAGTGATGACCTCAAGAAATGAATTCTAATGTGGGGGCAATAAGTAAGTGGCTCGGTTTACCATTGTTTAGTGGTTAGCTAGCAATGGGTTCAAGAGAAAAACACAAGGAAAGGGACAAGAGGTTAAAAAGAAGGCAAAGAGCAGTACTTGCCTTTCATCTATGGACTACAGGGCACTCAAAGGAGTAAAAGCACAGAGGGAGAGAGAAGTGAAGTAGAAGGACGATAGTAGCAAAAGACCTGCAACCACAGGTCAGTGACAAGAACGGAGAACAAGTCTTGTCCAGTAGAATCTGGAACTTAAGTGTGAGAGTCTAGCACAGCCCCATCCTTCCAGAGGCATTACTACCATAGAAGTCACTTATGCCCATGACATGAGGATTGAATCCAAAGAACTAACTATGCAAAAGAGACTAGAGATTTCGACCACAGTCACTTTGGATTCAGGGAGGAAGGACAATTTCAGAGGGCCTACAGGAGGGTTAAGGTATATATTATTAACACAAACGTGAACTTAGTCAACTGCTCTGTCAACTTGCAATTATTTAACTACCACTAGTCCTAAATTAAAGACTTCTCTTTATCTATTAGACTGCAAAAATCTAACTGAAAACCCAGTCACATTTTGTTGAGCTTGCTAGGTTCTCTTTTTCACTGACACCAATTCCACATCAGATGCTTAAACAGGTAAGCTTCCCTGGCTTAGATATTTCCAGGTAATTTATTCTTAAGCTTCTACTTCATAAAAGAAATAGTTTTGGACCAAGGCATTATTTCCATATAGACTCATCAAATACAATCTTATTATCTCAGTTTGTAAAAAAAAATTTAAATAAATTGTCAGATGAATGCTTTTGTTTATATTTGAGTGAATTCTCTGTCTTTATACTCTTGCTTTCATTGGCACCTAAGGAGTGTTTCCTTCAATTAATTTTTAAAATCTCAAAAATTGTTGTAATAATAAACTATCTATGGATACCCGATAGCCTATACTTTGGCCTTTTGGATCTAATGATGTGCAATTTTGCCCCAAAGAATATGACAGAACACCCTTGATTCTATCAAAAGCTCTGATAAGGAAGACCAAATATTGGTCATTAGGTTAAAATTATATCACAAGCAACTCTCATTGGTTTGTATGTTCATCACTGGCAAAAAAAAAAATCCATATTTACAGTAGAAAGATGACAAGACAGTGTCTGTCAGGACCCTGAGTACTTTATTTTGAAAATAACATAGGGGCTGCTGCCTTGGCAGAACGAAATGTACACCAAGAACAAGCAACAGCTGAGAAAAATGCTGCTTAAGATAGATTTAATTTTGCAGGAGTAATTGATCCTTTTAAAATGGTAAGTCTATTTCTGGTCATAACAATATGACTTCTGATAGCAACTAAATGTGTTTTGGCAGTACTGCTTTGAAAACAATGACTTGTTGTGATCCTTTTAAACTTTACGGTGACATCCCCTTAAAAGGAAACCTAAGAGACAATTTAACAATTTTCTCCAAAATATAAGAGTTTCACAATAAACACAGGGACATTTCCAGTTGCTAAGAAACCTGTCTTTAACATGAGCACCCCTATTAAAAAATAGCCTTATGAATTATGGTTTCTAATTTTTTGATACAATTATGAGATAGCTACCTTTTAATTTTAACAATATATCTTACTATATATGCTACTCAAACTGCTAATGTATGTTATTTAAATAAATAAGCAAATATATTTGAGTCATGGCAGTTCTGAGTCTCAAGAGACAAAATAAGAGAGACAATGTAAAGTGCAGATAATTACAGTTCAGTAGAATTGTTTGTAACTGTCTCCAATACGTGGCTCTGGCCCTTTAGAAACTGAAAAACTAAACAGGCAGTACCAAGCAATATGTTTGACTGAGAACACACTTTGTACTGACAGACTTTGTATTGTGTGCACCTTTGATCACTATTTAAGAGAACATGGCTTCAGGCCTCGAGAGACTTGACTGATGTTTTGTCGAGGAAATCAAACCCCTAGCCAAAGGGCATCATAAATAAATTTGCTCTTTCTTCACTGGGTGCCCCTGCATTGGCCATTAGAAAGCCTCTCTTTAATTCAGCCCAATCTGAGAGGAAACCAATTAAATCTGCATCCAGATAAAGTTGATTAAACTGGAAGAAGAGCTTGGAGCTTGGAGCTGAGGACTGAAATGCTACGTGCTGTTTCAACCATCCAGTGGGGAGAAGGCTGTGGGAAAGTTTTTATGTTTGGACATACGATGATTCAGCAGGGAAACTGAGCCACACCATTGAAAATTCATGTTATCCTTTATATGAGAAGATAAGGAGGTGTGGATTAAGAGTGGGTGCCCCCTTTTTTTGGTACTGCACTCATATTATTTGGAGAGCTAAAAATTTAGGGGCAGTTTAGTGCAATGTGTTGCTCCTCAAATGATCTGTCAAGCAGACTAGTTTTTGCCTTGGATTTTGTTTTGCAATCTGTCATGGATCAATACTTTCATAAAATACAATACAAATGTATTACTAAAATATGAAATAAAAAAGTGAAGACGTACAATTTATAAGCCTCAATTTTTTACTATTACGTTCAACAGATATAAAAATACTGTGCCAAGTTACTCTGAAAGTGTCTAAAACCTTTACTCCCAATTCCTGGACCTGCCTCCTTGCAGACCAGCAAGGGTCTACAGACCACACTGAGTGTTAACTGGTATGATGAGTAGACTTTAGTTTTGGACTCACTTATGTTTAGATCCCATTTGTCACTTCTCTGTGTCACTTGAGAAAGCTACTTGTTTAACTAATGATGTATAAGAGGATAAAACTCAGAATCCGCATGCATTTCCTAATCTTATTAGTATTACGTACAAGATCCATTTTGTAAATGTGAAAATACTGAGACATTCCTATATTCCTTTCTTTGTTGCTACCACCTGAAATTATCATCAGAAGACAGATAAACTCTAGTCTTCCCCATTTATGTTAAGATGTCATTTTAGTTCATCACAGATACTAGTAAGGCTGAGGCTTACTAACGATTTACCCCAGGAAAGTTCACAAGCTGGTTTCTAGTTGAGAGATAGGAAAAACAGCCTAAGCACAACCACTAAAGATGGCTAAATGAGCAATTCGAGTCCCCAGATGGTATTTTAGGCTGACCCTAGGGGACGGTAATGAATAATGGTGAACTCCATACATATTTGTCAAATAAATGTTGGGAAGAGTAACTTCCTGACTTGACCACCTATTTGTCCGTCGGATAGTAACATAGGCGATGCCTTACCTCCTGTGCAATACCATTGTTATTTTGCTATCTCAAGCATACTATCTTCTAGCCACACATTGGCCTACTCACTGGAATCCTGCTGTATAAAACAGATGAAAGCACAGTTGTGCCGGTCGAAGCAGGAGGAGGGGGAAGACTTAGAGCATTGTCTATTTTGCCTTCCTGACTCAAGATGCCTAGGACTCAACAGAGCACAATTTGAAACCACTGCACTAAAACACTACTGAATTCCAGGGATAGTCCAACTGATGAGTCAAATAAATGGTCAAAGTGCTGAAAATAGCTAAGTGTAGTTCTTATCTATAATTGGCAGGAGTTCTCTTAGCTCTTGGTTTTCCACTGAGTTATCTCCCAGACCTTGCCATACCTTGATCCTGCCTCACTGCATCCCACTGCCAATATACCTGCAGAAGACTATCATCTCTCAGGCTTTTTTGGTCCCTTCCTTTGTCTCTGAAAATTCTACTCTAATATCTCCTCTGCCATAAACCAGTGCACTGTCATTCTTATTTAAAAACCCATAACAAGCTTAACTCCAAGACTCTGCCAGATTATTGGAGACTGCAGGTATAGTGGATACAGAAAGCTTAGACAAGTTGTCCATCTGTCTCTTTTCTGTCTTAGTCTTCAGTCCTGTTGGGTTATAGCATCCAGTGTGCCATTTCTCTTGCCAAAGATTGTACCTATGACTATCAAGGGAATAAATATAACATTGACATAATTGGGCTTGTACCTATTTCTTTGGGGGATAAAGTCTCTATGTAATTCCATGACTATAAGTTCTTAGAGTTTAACTACCACTTCAAGTTCACTGATGAGTAGAGGCAAAGTTTATAGAAGCTCCCCTATATTTAGGGATTTGATTGGATTTTTCTTTTTCTTTCTGGGCTTTTGGCTTTTAGTATATGACCATAATAGCTCTTGCAATACTATTACTTCACTAATTCAATGTTAGTGAAATCAAAACATTATATTTACATAATATTCCAGAACACAGATGACAGTTTCAGGATGAACTGTGCATTTGGGATGAACTACCTCTTCAAATGAATAACACCAACGTAGTTCCTCTATAAGTCAGGTCAGCCATGTTCCACAACTTTTCAAGGTAGTAGGACCTCAAGGCAATCTCATACTCATGATTTTAATCTGAAATATTTAACCTTGCCCATTTACAATGGCATGCTTTAGAAGCACATAGCAAACAAGACTCATTTCTCCTCTTAGATACTACCCTTAATGATTTCTGAACTCGCTAACTTAAACATTGTGATGGCCAATCTTACAAAAAATTCTCTTAGAGGGTATTTATTTACTGGATTATAGAAATCAAATAATAAAATATTGGGCAAATAAAACAAAATGTCTTGAAAATATATTTCTTTTCCTTCTATGCAGAATCTTGGAAGACAATTAAAAACTAATTTTATCTCACCTCTGAGGTTTTTAATATTTCTATATATCAAAATCCTTGATGTTTTCCAAGAAATATTAATATGCTATATCAACTCTATAAATCTTCTCTTGATAATTAACTAATTATTTCAAAAGAATGTTTGGCCTCAAACAAATTTAAAATATGACTAAATATCAAATTGTGATTTTCTGGAACAGATCTTTGAATAAACCTGCTAATAAATCTACTTATAGGAGATGAGAGAATTACCTGATGCTGAACCACAAAAGGACTCTCACACTGTTAAGCAAAGCCAAAGATTGTTCTGCAACGTGTAGGTGCTGAATGGAAGAAGCTAATGAGAAAAAGAGTGATTGTGACAAGCAATTATGTCACCTATGTGGACAGCTTAATTTTCTAAATTAGCCACTTTGATAATTATGACATCTCATTTGTCTTTTAATTCCATGAGCCCTGAAGTTTACCTTTGATTTTTTCCAATCAGATAAGAGGCTTTGATAAGCCAAGGGTCTATTATGTGTCGGAAAAATTCAGATTTCAGACTGATTGGCCTTGCTGTTTGCTTGAGCCGGAGCAAACGGCTCTCTCTAGAAGAGCTCTCCAAGCTTTGCTTTTCCTCCTGTTTGCAACAGTGATGGAAGAAAAAGGGGAGGGGCAGAAGAGGTTGCAAAGCAAATTAATAGTGTCAACAGGACTGAAGAGAAAACTATTCCGGCTACTTCAGGGGAAAGGCAAACTGTTTTCCAAGTACTTTAAAAATAACTTTGGGAGCATCCACTTTGCATGCATGCCCCAAATTACCAAGCTAGTAACAAATTATTCTCATCTACTCATTGAAGCACTGGCAAGATATTTAGAAGAATATTATTTTTCTTGTGGTTGCTGTTGTATTGACTTGGGAGGTTTACAAAAAAGTTGAGGCCTGTATAGCTAGGTATATTAGAAAGATAGATTTCTTGAAAGGAGAATCCCAGTGACCATTGCCAGTTGGATTTCTGAAGCTGAGTTATATATGCAATAAGGGAGAGTCCTGACTTCATCAGTTTGCAGAAACTTTTGTAACCAACTGACCCTTCTTACTCAAATGTGTGTATACTTGGCAAAAGGATGCCCAGATGAGCCAAACAAGGTTAAAGGGTAATGGGTTTACACCATGACAGGGACATATGCACCTGACCTTTCAGAGATAAGGGCCTAAGATGGTAGTTCAAGTCACAGTGTCGTTCCCAAAACACGTGGGAAAGTCAGGAAAATTGATTTAGCCCATCACATTATGAGAGAGGGGCATACCTAGCTGTGTACAAAAAGGTAGGGCAGTGGCTTAAGGAGGTAGCCGTCAGGAGTTAAGAGATAGCTTGACTGTTGATACACACGCCTGCGCACACACATCATACACATGCACACAAGTATCCTTATATCCCCTCATGGCCTGACTAGACACCATCAGTGATTGGATAACACTTCGTCTCCTGTTTTCGACATACTCCAAAGACAGTATGTTATCTTGTGTCTTACTTTCCTATTCAGGGCTGCCCTTGAGGTTTATTTTAACCTTGTTTCACCTAGAAAAAGAAAGTTTTCTTGCATATTCCTGGGCTTCTCATATTTTAAGATTAATATTGAAGTAATTGATTAGAACCAGTGGTTCCCAAACCTGAGTGATCAGATTCAGTCCCTCAAATGCAAAATATTGGGCAGCCCAGCAGTCTTCTGGAACCCTTCATAGTCGCCGGGACTGTGCCTAGATATTCTTGGGCTGATGAAGAACTCTGCTCCTATGACTACACAGAATATAAGAAGTGTCTTGGTGGTTAAATCCCCAACAATGTGTGACAAGCCTGGAGTTGTTACCACCAGTGACATCAGAATGAGATACTCTGCCAGAAAAAGAGCCAGATACTAAGGTCTGAGTCAGGATTTTGTTGTTGTTCTTGTTGTTGAAGCCACCTATTCTCTCTTCTATTAATATATTGAAGGCCAGCCATAGTGGTTCACTCCTGTAATCCTAGCACCTTGGGAGTCTAAGGCAGGAGGATCACTTGGGGTCAGGAGTTTGAGGTCAGCCTGAGCAACACAGCAAGCCCCAGTCTACAAAAAATAGAACAATTAGCCACATGTGGTTGTGCTCTCCTGTTGTCCCAGCTACTTGGGAGGCTGAGGCAGGAGGATCGTTTGAGCCCAGAAGTTTGAGGTTGCAGTGAGCTATGATGACACCACTGCCTCCAGCCTGGGCAACAGAGTGAGACTCCGTCTCAAAAAAAAAATGTATATATGTGTGTGTGTATATAGATATAGGTATAGATATTTAAAGTATCTATAAAGGGTCTTTATAAATATATCAGTCAGATTTGTTATCATTAGTTTATTTATCATTTTGGTTTTTTTAATGGAATGCGTTCTTAATATTTTTTATTCAGGTATAATTTACATATAGTAAAATTTACTTTTTTTAGTGTATAGTTCTGCAAGATTTTACAAACACATACAATCTTACAAGCACCACTACAGTCAAGAACAGTTCTATCATTCCAGAAAGTTCCTGCATGCCTCTTTGTAGTCAGACCCTTGGCCCCCAAACCCCTGGCAACTACAGGTCTGTTTTGTGCCCCTAGAGTTTTGCTTTTTTCATAATGCCATATAAATGAAATCATATAGAATATAGCCTTTTTGACTTAACATAATGCATTTGAGATTCATCCTTGTTGTATCAATAGTTATTCCTTTCAGCTGATGAGTATTTGGTATGGATGGACCATGGTTTATCTATTTACACACCAAAGGACATTTGGATTGCTTGCAGTTTTTGGAGATTACAAATAAAGTCACTATAAGTATTCATGTATTTGGGTCAGGATTCATCAGAGAGATTCAGTTTCCAGATTTTAGGATTAGTACTAAACAAACTCACAGGTACTCTTTCCATAGAACAAGTCATCCCAGCACTTGATATCAACCTTCCTTGAACACTGGCTCCTCCAGGTATTCTGGGGAGATTTCTTTCACTTCCTGTGCAAAACTTTTTAAAATTTACATTAGAGAAAGTCTTGATATTTTTTGTTTTCCTAGCACTTAAGTTTCCATACCCTAATTAATAAAGAAATAAGTTGTCCCTTGGTATCCCTGTGAAATTGGTTCCAGGACCTCCCTTGGATACCAAGGGTCTTGGAGCACCTTGGATGCTCAAGACCCTGATATAAAATGGCATAGTATTTGCATATAAACTATACACATCCTTTGTATATTTTAAGTCATCTCTAGATTATTTATAATACCTAATACGATGTAAATACTATGTAAATGGTTGTTACACTGTATTGTTTAGAGAATAATGACAAGTCTATACAAGTTCAGTACTGCTTAGCTGACCCTACTATGGATTTTAGAGTGTGGTGTAGTGGGTAGCACGAAGAATTTTGAATTCTTAAGGATAGGTTCGATACAATTTTTTTCCAAATATTTTTGATCCAAGATTCTTTGAATCCATGGAGGCAGAACCTATGGATATGGGGAGCTTATTGCATGAGCAAGTATGTAATCTTTACTCATTGCTGTAGCTACATTTTAAAAGAAACTTCTTTACTAGTTGAGGATTCCTACACCGTGAGCTTGTCCTTCTTCCTTTTCACACTTGGTATAGTATGGAGTATGCTCTTGACATTTAAATGGATGGCCTCTGAGAGAGACATTTAGTTCTTTCTTTGCTTTAGTATATTTTCAATTTCCAGGCAGGATGAAAATTTTACTGTTTCTGAAAATCACATAAATGACAGCTAAGAGGGAGTAAATGTCTACAAAGAGTGCACATGGATGACCTGAGAGCTTTCGAAGCCATGTAATATCTAGCCTTTACGTAGGTGACCCCAACTTACCTCTGGAATCATTTCTTTCAGAAAACATTCACCAGGGGTTTCTATTTGGAAAGCAACTCTCTCGTTCTCCTAGTGCATGTAAAATGGTCCTCTTTCAGCGGCATATCTATTGCATCAAACAAGATAAAGCACGGCTTTATTTTTTATGCTAGTTTTATTTTATTGGACGGTAATGACTACTCATCCTCTGTGTGTTTAGGGAGTGTGAGCTTTGAGGGGACAGTGGAAAATAGTGAGGCCTGTTAATTTTTTCATGAGATTATTTTTCCCCTGACATGCAATTTGATGCTTAACAATTTTTCTGAAAGTCAAAAGGAAGACCACATTCTCAAATTTTCACAGCGCTATAAATAGCCCCTCACAAAGCATAATTGTGTAAAAGAGATGACACTTCTTTATGAAAGAATTTCCACTGGAAAGATAAAAGGAGGTCAAAACTCTTATGTGAGACATGTATTTTCAAGTATTCATAAAAATAGAAATCAGCGGCAGTGGGAAAATTCTTCATGATAGACAGTCACATATAAGATATTGAAGCCAAAGCCATTTTTACAGGCGCCAACTGTAGTTTGAATGAAATCCAGCCAAGAAGCGGCTGCTGGGCATTTAGCTCAAGTGCCAATAAAAGGGAGGAGTATACACATACACACACACATACATGTGCGCACACACACACACACACGCACGCACTCCAGCTTGTGGAGGTATTTGCCAGAAACATTTTCGGGCTTCTGCCATCTGGATCCTGCAGCCAACAATCAGATCCTGTGGTGACTCCAGCTGCTGACTCCTGCTCCTAGAGATAGAATAAAGTGAAAAAGATGAAAGAGAAAAAAATCAGGAAAGCACCTACAACAGCTGGAAGGATCAGCTCGAGAGCATTTAAATAACATCAAGACCCCAATTAGCTTGTAATGACTCCAGTGCTATGAAAACTTTAAGATGTCCACTTTGTATTGTTTTTGTTATTTATAAATCACCAGGGATACATAGGACAATTTACAAAACATTTAAAAAGGTCAGGACCCTCTCTCACTGGGTTTATGGGCTTGCAAGAAAAATTGTGGACAACATATAAACTATTTAAAAAATCATTTGTGGTCATGACCATTGGGCCAACATGTATTGAGTCTGTCCTCTGTGCCGGGCACTGAGTTAGGTCTTTTACATAAACTCTTGATTTTAAACCTTACAGCATCCCCTAAGGAAAGTATTCTCAGTAGACTCATTTTATAAATGAGTAAATTGATTCTAGAGGAGTTAATTGATTTGCTCAATATTGTATGAGATAGCAGCAGGATTTGAAACTAGGTTGTGTCTTATTTTAGAACCTGTGCTTTGAACTTCTGTTGTACTGCCTCTGTCCGTGGGAGTGTGTTGAGTCAGTCCTCCATGGACCAAAAAAAACTCCTGTACCTGCAAATATTCAGAATTTATAATAAGGGGATGATAGACCAGCAAAGCATAGACAGTAGCTCTTCTGGTGTTCCCCAGGCAAATGAGTCTATTCAGGCCACCCAGTTCTGCGTGAGGTTACTCCATCATACACCCTCTATGCACAGATGTCGGATGCCTGTTCTGGGTAATGATGATTACATGGCCCCCCAGCATCCCTCATCTGCAGGGTCATTGTATCAGATCCTCGGACAACTTAGTTCTCATGGAGAGAGTAAAGCATCGCTGTTTACTTCTTTTTTCATCCTATGAGAATGAGGGTTAGGGCCAGGATGAAAACTAAAAGTTAAGATTACTTTCTGGCAGCAAATGTTGCTCTCTCTTTGCTCCAAGTGTCTGTGCCTCTCTGTTGATTACTTCCTGCCACACTCTTAGTTATTACACACAATAAAATGGGGGTAGGGGGAGGAAGAAGAAAAAACAAGGTAGGGTCAGGTTCTCATTCACCTCATCACTTCGTTCATTTCTTCCACGCTCAGAACTCCCTTTGTCACCGGGGAGAAGGAGAACGTCGGGGGAAGAAGGGAGAGAGAACTGGGCCTGAAGTAATTTATAACCACAGGCAACTGGAACAGTTTATACCAAAATGGTACTTTCTCAAAATATCATCATTCATACCAGAAGTATTTCTTATGGAGTAATATTCCTGTGCTTATGAAAACATTGTGCACAGTTGAACTTGCTTAGTCTGTGATCATTTTGGCTCTCTGAAGAGTTGAGGAAAGGGTATTATGCCATTATAGTGTTAAAATGCATCAGTGACTCCAGCATTTGAAATGCTTTAATAAAAATGAATTCTGTTAGCTGATTCTGATTATCTAGCACCAGACGTTATAGGCTTTTAAGACATTTTCCAGTTGTCAGATATTTTTCTGTGAGACATTTAAATATTTAGATTCCATTCTTTCTGGGTATTCTAAGTATAGGAAACAGATGTCTTAATAGCAGAAATATTAACAGGATTACTCTGTGGACTGTCTTCCCTAATGACCTTTGAAAATCAAATCATGTTCCTTGATTATGTATCAAACCTTTTTGCTTGAAGTGAAGTAGTGGGGAGAGACCCAGGATTCAGTCTTATTAAGATCAGGTGTTTGTTAAAGAAATACATTATTATGGCTAATTAGAGAGAGCAGAATGTGGCTCACTGGGCTTACCTAAAGACTGCCCCAATAGTAGTGACTATCAATAAAGGCTATTCTGTGTGACAGTAAAGCCTGCATTTAATGTGTGTTTATCACACATTCCCTGGTCTCCTCAGCAAAAGTCTTCATTTGCATACATGAATGTGCATGCCATGCACACACACACACACGCACACACACACTGATTTTCTCAGTAAAGTATTAGGAACCCTGCAAGTGGAAATAATAATTTTTATATACTAAGCAATTATGCCTTCCATTACAAGTACTTCCTTTTGTCCTTGGGCCTTTTCTCCCATTTTAGCTAGACTATGAAGAATCCATGTGCTCAGGAAAGGGGTCTCACCACAGCAAAGTAGACAGAAGGCATTTGATGCACCAAAAAGAAGACTCAAAGCACAAATTAGAAGAAGCCCCTGCCCAACAACTTCATGCTCAACCCCTAGGGCATATAAAAATTCATGGAATAGCTGGGTGCCAGGGCTCACACCTGTAATCCTAACACTTCGGGAGGACAAGTCGGGAGGATCGCTTGAGGCCAGAAGTTTGAGACCAGCCTGAGCAAGAGCGAGACCCCGTCTCTACAAAAAAAAAGAAAAATTAGCCAGGTGTAGCAGTGAGTGCCTGTAGTCCTGCCTACTCGGGAGGCTGAGGCATGAGGATCACTTGAGCCCAGGAGTGCGAGGTTGCAGTGAACTCTGCTGACACCACCGTACTCTAGCCTGAGTGACAGAGAGAGACCCTGTCTGAAAAAAAAAAAATTCATGGGCTAGAAGGAGTGTAGAGAAATTAAATGAGGGTATTGGACCCAGAGGGACTGTGTGGAGAGGAGCAGAATCAGTACAGAGAACATCCCCCACCGAGCCCCCTTGACTGGTGTTCCCCTTAAGCCAGGTAGCTTCAAGGGCTTGTGACCAGTGCAGTCACATAAGGCCCTGTGCTGAGAAAGGCCGTACCCTTAAGATTTCATGGTCTACGGTTATCTTAACATTCTTTTTATGTTGAGTTTCACTAACCGATGAGCGATGAGCACACATGTGCATAGAGGGAAGTAAAACTCAACAGAAATCAAGCGGGGGAGGGGGGAAGAGAGGATGGATGAAAACCTACCTAACAGGTACAGCGAACACTATCTGGGGGACAGGCATACTTATAACCATGACTCAAGTGTTATAAAAGCAATCCATGTAACCAAAAATATTTGTACCCCCATAATACTTTGAAATTAAAAAAAATTATTTTTATGTTGATTTTGTGCTTTGTCACTGAAACCTGATAGGACAGTGGAGCCTTGACCCCTGCAGGGTCCCACTTCCAGGCTCCTCCCTCCTTCCTGCGATGGGTTCTTGGACACTCTGGTGCCCTGGGCCTCTTCCAACCTCCGCCTTCTGGCCTCCCAGCAGCTTCTCCTGCCCTCTACCTACTTGCAGGGGCCTGGAGTAGGGTAGGGAGAGGGTCGGGTGTGTGCACCTCATGGAGTCCTCCAGGTGGGGCATGGTGGGGGCTGTGCCGGCTCCAAGCTGGCACCACCATGTGCATTTCGCAGGCACTTTGATGGGGCAAGGCTCTCACCCACGCCCCATCCAGGCACCCAGCCCATCCAGGCATGGAGGCTGCAACCCCCTCAGGTGTCACTGTCCACCATGGGTTGGAGTGGCAAGTCCTTTGGAAAGAGAGCGTGACTTCCCCGTCTCTATTGCCGTAAGATGAACTACCACAATTCTGTGCCTTAACACAACACATGTTTATCTCACAGTTTTTGTGGGTCAGGAGTCTGGGCACAGCTAAACTGTATTCTCTGCTCAGGATCTCACCAGGCAGCAATCAAGGTGTTGGCCAATGTGTGTTCTTATCTGGAGGTTTGACTAGGGAAGATCTATTCCATAGACCCCTCCAGTGGTTGGGAAGATTCACTTCCTTTTGATTATAGGACTGAATCCTCATATTTCTGCTGGCTGGCTATTGGCTGGGAGCTGTTCTGAGCAACTAAAGGCAGCCTGCAGTTCCCTGCTGGGTGGCCTTCTTCATGGGCAGTTTACAGTGTAGCCATTTGCTTGATTAAGGCCAGAAGATTAAGCTCCCTCCTCTGTCCCATCAGCGTTACCATGTTCTATTGGCTAGAAGCAAGTCACAGGTCTCATCCATACTCAAGTGGGAGGGGATTATACTGACATAACACAAAGGAGTGGAGGTTAAAGGTCACCTTACAATTCTGGTGACCACACTGCTGGTGTGGTTCCTTCTTTCAAAGAGTTTACATTCTAGCTGGAGAAATAAGACCAACCCTCCTGAAACATTGAGACATGGAACTAACCATTCCCATGGCTTCCAGGAAGGCATCCTCCTGCCCCCCTGCTTTTAACAATGCAGATCAGGATTAGCCAAGGAGTCATTGTAGAGCACTGAGATAATTTTGCAATCCCATGTGAGTAAATAACTTACTCATTTTTGCCACCAGGATGACTTTTGGTAAATTACGTCCTCTGGTGCAATAGATTATTTTTCCATTTTTATAGCTTAAAAGGGAAGAAATGTCCTCCTTCCTCTTTCTTATGCCCAGGCCTTGCAACTGTCTAAAAGGAAGCTGAACAATACTAGCCTCTGATTCTGGGTCTGCACCTTCAGTAGGGCCATTATGTCAAAAGCAGGTAGAAAGAAAGAGTCCATCTGCTCGCTGATGCCCCAGAGAAACTGGGAGCCAGCTGTCGCTAGAGAGAGTGCATCCAACACTTGGTGGAGGCAGGTTTGGGACAGGATCAGAATTCTACTCTCAGGCCAGGGAATATTGTAACATTTCAGAGATGTAACACAAAGTGCCCAGAAAACGGAGACGATTCCTATGTGGTGAAGATGGAAGAGAGGAGTGGGGACATACAAGGAAAACAAGTTCATCTTAAAGTCCTCATATTTTGTATCACATTCTCATCCTGGGCCCTGTGAAGACTAGACTGAATTCCAGGGGTATCTACATGCTTGTGAGTGTGGAGTAGCCCCAGCACCCTGAACAGAGAGGACTTTTATAAAGGCAGATCCTGTGGTAATAAGCTACTCAACCCAGTTATTGCACTACAATAATAAAAATGTACTTTCAATTGCAGAATGTATGCTGATCAATTCAATTGAGGATTTTGAAAGTCCTTTAAGTCAGAAAAGTATTGTTTAAACAAAAATTGGAGCATCACTTATTTTTCCAGAGAACCTTCTATTATTCGTCAAGTGACTTGTCCAAGATTTACTCCATGATTGGTGACTTGTAGACAGGGTCTTGGAATATTTTATAGGAAATTTATTTTAAAATACATGGTGCGGCTGTCATTTACCACCTGCCATAGGGAAGAACGGGAGGCTGACTCCAAAACAGTGCTCACTGGAAAGGATGCTATGCTTTAGGAAGGTGATGTTATAGCATGAAATGTATAAGGCAGATTTTTCCATCTTGTTTTACCCATAGGAAAAGCAGCACAATGACACCAACTTACATAGCATCCTTTGGAATTCTAACTTTATACCACACACATTCGGATCAAATAAATCAACTTTTATTTAGTAGCTCTCTGGTAAACTTTTCTTCCACCACAGATTAGACCTTATTTCTTATTTCACTTAGGAATTATTTAAGTACTTGCTATGGGCAAAACATTATGCTAATGTAACACAAAAAGCAATAAATGATAAACATGCTGACCCCCACCTTTCTGCAGCTTATATTCTAGACAGGTCCAGCTTTTTGCTTGGTACTTATCTTTTTCTCAATTTTTGTGTGATGAAATGTTTAAATGAAGCTGTCTTCTCATATTTAGTCATAAACGCAGACCTTTTCAGTCAGGAATTTGTGTAATGATTTTTCCTAGACTCAATTACTAAATCCAAAAACTTACTGATCTTGTCTTGTACTATTGTGGTTTTTTTAATCAGTCCTCTACTCTCTCTTTCAGGGGCTGAATCAAGCATGATATTCTTTTTATTTGTATTTTCATTTCATTGTTATCCTCTTAATATATCACTCCTTGATTGCTATCAACTGTAAAAAGTGTTCCTGGCCGAATACAATAGATGCACTTCTGAAACACTGCATGCAAATTGAATTTTTGTAAACTAAATCACACTTAGACTATAATTTCGTCAGTGTAGTACAAAAGAATGTACATTGCTTCAAGAACTGGTCAAATAATTTCTGATGCCTGCTTGCAATTATTAAACCGACATGCCTGCATCTTTTCACTTTGTATAGAAGACACAGGGTGGGATCAATAAAGCAGACTTGGACAAAAAATCCACTGTCTCACGGAGGTAACATTTTACTGAATGTTGAGCACATTTTTCTGGAAACCCTACCTGCATTTCAAATATAGGATGCTGAATTAGAGTTAGTGCTTTCTCTGACTGTAGTTGATTTCACTCACAGGGCACAGGCTTGGAGCCCAACTCTCTGCAATTTGAATTTTCCCATCAGGTTATTCTGACAGTTTGGGATTATCATCTAGAATATTTAATCCACTTCTGACCTCTTCCGACACATTAAAAGTGTTTCACCTTTCTCTGTTCAACAAAGTCAATATAGTTCAAAATGTAGATCCTACTGAAAAATTCAGATAGAAGGGGGATAAAGGGGTGGAATGGTAGTGGCTTTGTTGAGTGTCTTTTGTGTGTCAAGTCTCGAACCAGGTACTCCATGTGTATACATGGTTTCTCATTTTATCCTACATCAATGCTAAGAGTATTAATGTGTTCATGTTACAATTGAGGAAACTATGGTCTTGAGACATTAAGTAACTTGCCTAAGGACATGCTGTTAACATGTATGGTGTGGTCTAGGGGAAAGAATGGGGAAGTGGGAATCAATCAGACACTGGATTTGAATACCTGCAAGGCCCTGGTAAAGATACTTAAATTCCCTAAGCCTCCGCCTTCTCTTGCACAAAATAGGGCTCCTTCCAGATTCATTGTGAAGAGAAAAACAGTGGATGCATAATGTTTAGCACATGATTGGTGTTTAATAAATTACAGCAACGGTTATGTACTGAACCCAAGCCCAAGTCCAAATTCACAGCCAGTGTTCCTCCTAGTACCCCGCTTATTTAACATGGTGACTTAGCTAAGGAAACCAAGAAACTTCATAATAATCTCTCATACAATGATATTCTTGGAAAAAGTTCCTGAAAAACTAGGGCATCACTGTTTTGTTTTGTTTTTTTGTTGGTTTCCCTAACACCAGTCAGCAAAAATGTCAGCAAAGAAAGAGCCTGAACAAGCTGAATTCTAGTCCTGGTTCTAACTCGAGCTGCATGACCTTGGGTGAGTCATTTACTCCTCTGAGCATCAGTTCCCTTACCTTAAAATGGCAAAGCCAGGTAAGATGACCTCTAAAGTGCCTTTTGGCTCTACAAGCATGCAATTCTCATTTAACCAGGACCTGAGAGACATACTCCGAGTCTTCTTTGTGTGACTCTTTTCTTTAATAAGTCTGTCAGGCAGAAACTAAACCCAGAGAAGTGAATGATCAGTTGATCATTTAAAAGCCCATTTCTTCATTCCCTGTTCCAGTTTATCAGGAATCTTGTCATTGAACCACACATGTAAGCTAGAGCCAGAAAAAGTACCTACAATAGAGCTGCTTTCAGCCAAGATGGGTTGAAATGTACCAAAGAAGTTGATGATGAGAGATAACTGTTGGTCTGCATGTATCGTAGACCATGTAACTCTCCATGTCAAATTAGAAATTGAAAGGGCTCTTTGAACAACGAGGATAGCTTTTCTGTAGCTTCAGTATCTGCCATCAGGAAACAAAATTAACCATCTGAGGGCCGTTCAATAAAGGACTCACTCTCGGTTGCATTTTGTCAGGTTGCAATGGATTTAGGATACATCAGCATCAGCCAGTGTCTAAAACACATGACCTCGTGCTCTCTTCAAAAGAACATATAGAGGCTGTAAACCTGAAAGCTGAAATGTATAATTCATTATAATTATCTTGGCTCCTGATTAATTCTCTCATTTTATGTGTTTTCAATCTGTATCTTTAAGAAAGTATGATTCGAAAACTCAAGTCAATAAATATTAATCAAGTATCTGCTGTTTGCCAGGGTCTGAGGTAGGCATTATGGGGACAGAGCAAAGAAAAAGGCTTTTATAATGAATAAAACATGATGTCTGCCTAAAAGACGCTAATAGTTTAATAATGCCCTTAACTATGAGATAGTTTTGAGCCCTAAGAGTTAAAAATGAGAAGCTAGCTAAAAATATGTTTAAAAGAATTGAAATAATTTTTCCTATAGATGGGGAAAGCCCTGCCCTTTGGGAGGCACGTTGAGGGGCGTGAGGGAAGAAAGACAGTCCCTCCTCATTTCCTTTCCCCAAGTTTCTTGGTTTTTCCCACATTTCTTTCTGCCAAGTTTGTTGGTTTTTCCCATATTTCTTTGGGTTTTGTGATCCCAACCAGAACACGGAGCAGGGCAAGGAATAAGCGTGTTGGACAAAGTTGGCAGTTGGTCTTCTGAAATGTCTTTCGCCCCATTCTGATTTTTATGCATGAGAATAAATAAAAGATTAAGAAAGTCTCACTCAGCCACCAAGTAGCTCACAATATGGCTTTTGCCATAATCGAGGGGTGGGCGAAGGGGGACGCAAGTATGAGAGGTGGGAGATCACTTTTCTTTCCGTAGTTACCCTATCAGTCATGAGGTGAGAATTAGGCTATGACATTTTATGACCTGATTTGATGACTAAAATTTAATTTAATGGCTGGTATCTGAATATTGAGATTTGTGATGTTGAAAATTCTACTCCAAGTGTGTTATGTTACTGATTCATACAGTTTATAATCAGAAACCCTGATTAAATTTTAGATATGTTTTCTTTATGCATTATTATTGATATACACAAATCATACACAGGATACATATTTTATTTATCCATATTACACACAATGAAGAGAATGGATTCTAGATTATACTGAATATATAACTCATAAGCTTTTAATATCACTCTTCGGGTTTGAAAAAAATCAGAACCTTATCGTGCTCTGCATTTCAAGCTTGCTGAAGACAATCTTGTAATTTTTCCTCATGAAATGTAGTGAAGAAAATGTCTATGAGTTTCCACAAGGAAAATATTTGAAAGTCACCATCTTGCTATTCCCTTCTTGTTCTCCCCACTACTACCATCCTGATTTAGAACGCTCTGGCCTCTGCAAGCCCTTGCTGTCTTCTGCCTTCTAATCCCTCCCTCCCATACCTGCCAGGTAAATAGTCATAAAATCTCACAGCCTTCCTAACATTCACCTGTGCAGTCTTCAATGTCTGTCTCCCTACTGCTTGCAAGACACAAGGTAAACACCTGAATTTCATACTCAAAGCTAAACTGACTGACTCCAGTACACCAGCCCAGACTTCCTTTGGTCCAATAAAGCTGGGCATTCACCATGGAGCCTTTATGGACACTCTTCTTTCCTGCCTAAAATGCCCCTGCTCTCATTTGTCGTTCTGTGTATCCTACCCATTCTTCAAGGTCTTCTCACAACTCCTGCCTTAATCACTCCAGCTGACAGAGGTCTTGAGACATGCATTTCCCCACAGTCATGTAAAAAGCCATCCTCTCCTACCTCCTCATTTCTATTTAACCTTATCTGACTTATGTATTGCTTCTGATGTGAATTGGAGTCAGGGACCACAAGTTACACTCCTTTCTAATCTCCACAGCATCGAGTAAAATAGGAGCTTTGTCAAGGTTGTGGTTTTTAATTTCTTTTTAATCTTTATAGTTTTTTTTAAAGGAACCAGATGATCCATTGTTGTGAAAATCACACCAACTGTAAGAATGTAGAGGCCAAGAGAAGAGTAATAGTAACAGTTGTCAGAAAGTCAAAGTGGGCTGTTTTTCACAATGCTGGTAATTGACTGGATATATACACTTGGTCAGTTATTTAACTCACAGAGAGGGCATTGGCAAGGTTTACATATTACTTGTCCCTGTTGGGGACACAGAGGAAGTGGTGATGGCTGCTTGTGTTATCACTTTTCTTGATGATAACAATTTCCATCAGAGTCTCCAAAGGAGAGTTGTCCAGTTGGAGGGAAATGAGGAAAATTTGGTGAGCTAATCCATGTGGGTTAAGTTTGAGTGAACCTACAGAGTCCCCTAACAAAGTAACACTGAGAATTCTAGAGCTGGCAGTGGAGGGAAAAAAATCACCAAGTGAGGGAGGGGCAAAAAATTCTGAGGTCCTAAAATTCAGAGATTTCCCCATTCCTTTGGGAAATCTCTTTAACGATTATTGCCTCCACCAACAGCATGACCTCAGCAATACTGCTCCCTCTTAAAGCTCCAGCTCAAGCATAGATAAACTACTATTCCCTCAATCAATCATGCCCTTTTGTGTGAAGTTAAGGGGTGAATCTCCATGTAGGCAGGAACCCTAATCTAACCTATGAATTCTTGAATTCTTCAGAGATTCTTCTTTCCTTAGGTGGTCATTTCTGGTCCTACCGCATGTAAAGGAATGTACCAGCTTCCTTATGCTAGCTGTCCAGAATGGCTGAGAAGTGCCCAGAGACTGTAACATCTCGAAGGGATAGCTGGTGTGGCTTCTTCTGGCATGTGGGGAAGTTAGCTCCTCACCTCTGGGATAAAAGTTAACTTTAATACAATGAATCAGGATGATCACCTCAACTCATATTTTTACAAGGGAGAAGGGGATGAACTTTTCCTCATTCTTCCCACATAGAGCTCTTGCTATTCATCTTAAAACTTTACTATATCTTTTCCCTAACAAAGTAGACTATGATGTTTGGATTGGAAGAAGACAAGAAAGTGATTTTCCTAAAAAGAAGTCCTGGCTTCTGTACTTTCTTAGGGATAAACTAGTGATGTTGGCCATTTTTTCATGTTTTTAAGGCTGAAAAAGAAGAAGTATCAATCCTAAAAGAGATATTTCGAAAATAGAGGTATGCATACACTTGTTCACAACTTATATATAAATATTTTTTTTCTTTTTTTGCTTTGGAAATGTTTTATTTCTTAATCTAGATGGTAAGCAGATGGGATTTTATTATATCATTCTTTATACATTTATAATAAAATGTATTTTATAATAACATTTTTTGTTTGTTTATTTTTATTTCAGTAGATTTAGAGGGTACAAGAGGGTTTTTGTCACATGGATGAATTGTATAGTGTGAAGTCAGGGCTTTTAGTGTATCCATCACCCCACTAGTATATATTGTACCTGATAGGTAATTTTTGATCCCTCACCCTCCTCCCACCTTCCCTGTTTCCAGTCTCCAAAGTCCCTTATACCACTCTATGTGACCATGTATACCCATCATACAGCTCCCACTTATAAGTGAGTATGTGCAGTATTTTTTCTTCTGTTCCTGAGATACTTCACTTAGGATATGGCCTCCAGCTCCATCCAGTTGCTGTGAAAAACATTATTTCATTCTTTTTTATGGCTGAGTAGTACTCCATGGTGTATATATACACCACAGCTTCTTTATCCAGTCATCAGTTGACAGGCACTTAGGTTGATTCCATATCTTTGCAATTGTGAATTGTGCTGCAGTAAGCATATGAATGCAAGTGTCTTTTTTACACAATGACTTCTTTTCCTTTGGATAGATACCCAGTACTGGGATTTCTGGATCGAATGGTAGGTCTGCTTTTAGTTCTTTGAGGAATCTCCATACTGTTTTCCATAGAGGTTGTACTAATTTACAGTCCTACCAACGGTGAATAAGTATTCCCTTTTCACAACATCTAGGCCAACATCTATTGCTTTTTGACCTTTTATTAATGGCCATTCCGACAGGGGTAAGTGGTATCTTATTGTGGTTTTAATTTGCATTTCCCTGATGACTAGTGATGTTGAGCATTTTTTCATGTTTTTTGGCCATTTGTATATTTTCTTTTGAAAAATATCTGTTCATGTCATTGCCCACTTTTTAATGGGGTTATTTTTTTGTTTTTCTTACTGATTTGTTTGAGTTCCTCGTAGATTCTGGACATTAGCGCTTTGTCAGATGTATAGTTTGTGAATGTTTTCTCCCATGCTGTAGGTTGTCTGCTTACTTTGTTGATTATTTCTTTTGCTGTGCAGAAATTTTTTAGTATAATTAAGTCGTATTTATTTATTTTGTTTTTGTTGTATTTGCTTTTGGGGTCTTTGCCTAGGCTAATGTCTAGAAGAGTTTTACCTAACTTTTCTTCTAGAAATTTTATGGTTTCAGGTCTTACATTTAAGTCTTTAATTCATCTTGAGTTAATTTAACATGCCTATACATTCTCACTGGGAGACAGCTCAAAGTAGTGGTTAAGAGTTTGAACTTGGTGGGCAGGTGACCTGGGCTGCAGTCCCCACCCTGCCACTTAACAGATAAATGATCCTAGGCAAGTCATTTAAGTCTCCTGACTTGGTTTTCTCATCTACATGTAAAACAGCAATGATAAGATCACTCTGAGACTTAAATGAGTTAATAAATGTAAAGTGCTTAGAACAGTGACTGGCACAGCACTGCAGTATTTATGATAAATAAAACAAATATCCCAATGTTTACAAAGCATAGTCTACCCTATATCTCCCTGGCCCTCAAGGGCTTTTTCCATTTGGTGTTCGCGGGGGCCCTCTCAAGACCCAGATTTTGCTCTCTTCATCTCCTGCATAAATCTATGGTCCAAAATCTGCTAGCATCTGACTTTGCAGGTCAGCCTTTCTTATTCCACAGAAAACAAAATGGAAGATCAGAATTGCCAGCTGTCTGGTGTTTCATGGGGAATTTTCCTCCCTTCCCTTTTTTATAGTTCACCTATCATACTCATGTGCAATTGAATGCCTCTCCCGTACACTACACTTGCCAACTCTATCTCCAGTAATTATTCTGTTTTAGTCCACTGCAATGTACCTGCCAACAATCTGAAATGTGCAGGTGGTGGCTGTGCACGCTGTCTGCCTCGCTCTCTCCCATTTGCATGCACCCTGTGGTGGCGACCTAATGTGATGGCTCTGACACCACGTACAATGAAGACAATGACGGGGGGCTAGGGCTGCACAAGTGCCTCTTCTATTTACCATCCAGATGATTTTTCCTTTTTTTTTTTTTTTGCATCCCCTTTCCCTTCTTTTCCTCCAGAGAAGACAAGGTAAGAGCCTGTGCTACGCTTTAGGCTGGTAAGAAACACTTGTAAAACACAAGAAAATAAAGTACCCTCAGTGCCACAGGAGGAATGTCTCTCCTTCTCTCCCCTCCCCTCCTCCTCGTGTATTGTCATCCACCCTGAGCAATTAACAGAACACAATTCATTGGTGACTCCTTTTGACTCAGGAGAGTATATTTTTCTCTTGACTTTTGTCAACAGAGATATCTTTTAAAAATGTATTCTATATTCTTTTAGGGAATGTGACAGATAACAGCTAAAAACGATGGTTTTTGCTCAAACATGCCATTTTTGCTCATTGATTCCTTTCTTTTTCATTTCTCAAAAAAAGAAAAATCCTTTGGAGCTGGAATTTTCTAAGATTGGACTGAACTTAACCATTATCTAAAAAAATTCATTATTTCAAAATTGGCGAGCTACATTCTTTCAATTATTTTTGAATTAGGGAAAAAATAGTTTTCCCACTCTGACAATGGACTCCAACCATTTGCTGGTATGACTCAAAAATAGCGATCGGCTTCAATCTGACCACACAGGTCTTTCGTGACGAGTGGAAAGGAATCCAAATCTGAAGTAGCATGTTTGGAGCCCTTAACATCATGCATTTCTGAAATTACAAGCCTGAGTATGCAATTAGTACATTTTTGTCTCAATCTTTTTTAAAGTGCTTCTGTTAAAACTCCATTTTGAAGCAGCTCCAGTAAAGTATTGGTGACAAAAAGGCAAAAAGCCTCAGATGTTTTCAGAATTTGCTCTCTGAGAAAAGTGTACATCAAAAGCCTCTTAAAGCCTCTGTCCATTTTCAGAGCAGTGTCCTTGACCAGAGTTCTGTTCCCTTAGACCTGCTGTTCTCTCCATTTGTTTCTTATCCTTTGTCTTCAGCCTTTTTACCATGTTCCTTTTAAAATGCTAGGCTTCGTGTTTTTCTGTCTCCTGTTATTATTATTTTTTCAAGGGCACAATGAAATACAAGGACATACAGGCAGCATTGGTCTATGCTGGGAATCGAAAGGGCTGTGTCCACTTTCTTTTTCTCCCCAGATGCTCCCTCTCAGATCAAGGCTACTTAATGACTTATTAGATATCTCAGTACTCAAAAAGTCATATGGCTTCTACCTTTAAGAAAATACTATAAGGGTTGTTTATTTTATGGTCTAAGAAGGTGTTAGGTGTCTTGTGTGCGAGAATCAAAGAATATGCAGTTAGGAAGGAAATTTGGGATCCACTGAGTTCATTCCTTTATTTTACAAATAAAATTGAGGCCCAGAAAGATAAGTTGGCAATTGATTTTAATTCATTCAACATGTTTTTATTGAGCACCAACTATGTGCCGGCTACTACACTGGGCTTGAGCAATAAGGAACTGAGTAAAAAACACTCACATTCAGAAGAAGCTGACTTGCAGGGAGGAGGCACATGAGCATATCACTGGAACCCCAGTGGTAAATGCACTGAAAGGAATGCATGATGGAAGCACAGAGAGCTTGTGAAGGGGCCCTGAGCAAGGCCTCACCTTTACAGGGTGAGTCCTATGCAGGGGAGAAGAACTTCTTCCTCACAGGCTATGTGACTAGGGAGGACACCCAGCCTCTGATGGCAGAAACACAGCTGGAATCCAGGCCTTCAACCCCCTTCTCTGAGTGACTGGCACTTCTCTACTCCTTCTTCAAAGCCAGTTTAAAAAGTCAATAGCATTATATTTTCCCCATTTCTTTCCTTTGTTTTTGGACATGGCCACCACTTAAATTTGGGAATCAAATTCCAGATCCACAGACTGAACAAAAGCAAGACCCCTATCTCTACAAAAAAATAGAAAAATTAGACAGGCACGGAGGCGTGCACCTGTAGTCCCAGGCTACTCGGGAGGCTGAGGCAGGAGGATCGCTTGAGCCCAGGAGTTTAAGGTTACAGTGAGCTATGATGACACCACTGCACTCTAGCCAGGGCAACAGAGTAGACCCTGTCCAAAAAAAAAAAAATTCCAAATTCATCCTAGCCCAAAGTGGATAGGCACAGTGCAAACCCATAAACTTAAACCTAAATACTGTATTTCCTAGGGTAACACTCACAGAGTTATGCTCTGTATTTTGGTTTGGAGATGATTGTTTTTAACTGCAGTAATTGCAAAATAAAGAAAATAAACAAGGATACAATTCTCTGTCTCAACATCTTTTGTTTCTAAACATCATAATAAATATACGTCTGGAATTATTTCTATTTTATTGGTTTATTTCTATCCAGATTCAATTCTAAAAGGATTTGAGGGGAGATACAGAAATCCACATAATGCAGTAAGATGAAATAGATAATGCAATCACAACAAAGGGAAAAATAGGGGATAATAAGATCCAAGGGTGCATATTTAAAAGATAGATGCACTGAAAATATGTTGTATACACAACAGCCAAGGTGAAGAAAAGGAACTTAAGATGGAAATCTGTCTTTTTCAGGTATAGTTCAGCAGGTGCATTCAGAGTAGCAATCCCACCTTAGAGGCCAGCAGCTACAGCCTTGCTTGTTTCAGCCCTAGAATGTCCATTTACATATCATTTCTGAAATGTCAGGTTGATTCCCTTTCACTGATTTGTTTTTCCTGGCTTTCAATTTCCAAGACAAAAAAATTTTTTTCCATACTAAAATTTCCAATCTTTTTTATCATAAGAAAACTGCTTTTTTAAAAGCAATAGGAGAGGCTATTCTTAAAAATTAGTAATCACATATAAATTAAAATGATCACATTGAATACATATTTTATATTTCCTACAGATATTGTGGATTTGATTCTTATAGTAGTACCATTGCTTTGATAATTACACGATTACAAAATGGAGGTTTTGCTGTTAATCATTTAGCTGTTTAGTTGGTTTATTTGCTAGTAGGTGGCAGCGGAGGAATGGAATATGCAGCATTGGCTGTGACTAAAACTCAGGCACAGGAGTCTGACTTCCAATGCTGGTGACAAAAATAATCTCAACCCCTATTCATTCCCTCATTTATTCAGTCAACTTCCACGAGGTGCCTACTACATGCTAGACACTGTGGTAAGTGCTAGTAATACAAAGAGGAAAAAGGCCATCGATTTCTACCTTGGCTGGTGGTGGAGACCTGTATTCAAATTTGTGCGTGAGGATGTTCTCTCACACTGCACTGGCAGTGGATTAGAATAGAGCGGGCTGAGGGAGAATATTGCAGTGATCCAGGTAAAGGATGAAGAAATGCAGTGGTGGGTGAGCTTGAGGGGCGAGAATCCATGAGGATGCTAGAGCCAGGAGGTGGAATCCATGGGATTTAATAATTGAATAGGATGATGCGGAAGGTGGTGAAGGAGAAGCAGTTTAAGGTGACTCCCAGGTTTCTGGACTTAATGACTTAATGAATGATTATGCCACTTACTTAAGGAATAGCAAAAGATTTTAGATGCTGGTAGAGCCTCCCATGGGGACTCTCCAGTGGGTAGGTTAGCCACGAACATTGGAGTAAGAGATAAACATTTAAGGATCATTGAGGTAAGAAGACATGTGAATGGATCTCTTGACCAGGACAGGTGTCTCTGGTGGATTAGCTGTGATGACAGCAACAGTTAAGGTGAAAAGACAGGGAATAGAAGTTGTCAGGATGGTAGGAGAAGATGCAGGGCAGAGCAGCTTTGCAGAGCAGGGGATGACAAACTGTCAATTGCTATTGAGATGACAAGTAAGATATGGACTAAAACTGCATTGGAATCAGTGATCGGGAGGCCATTGATGACTTTAATAAGGGTAATTATAGTGGAATCATAGATACCAAATGCCTCTTAGAAGAAAGGAAGAGATGAAATAGAATCCAAACTATACATAATATCACCATCACCCTATTGTTCAAGCTCCCACTTAAGAATTCCTAACTATCTCTTTGCTTCCCCGAATACCTTCTGCCCCTTCCAGCCCTCCCTCTGCTAATCCAGTAGGTCAACTCCTATCAATTCTATGTCCTTACTATTTTCCCAATGCCTCCCCGCAGCCACTGCCTTGGCACGGGCCCTCATCTTTCATTCCAGGTTGCTACAAAAACCAATTCTTAATTTCTTTTTCCAAAATGGAAATAGCCTTGTTGTTTAATCTGATTGCAAAAGTATCACATGCTTATTATTTAAAAAGTAGTCAACAATACCAAAAAGAAAAAGAAAAAAAAGAAAAACTAAAAATCATCCATGACCCCAACACTTAGAAATAAGCACTTTTAACATTTTGATGTATATCATTCCAGACCATGAAAGTACTATCTTGTAACCTGCCCTATTCACTTAACGTATTTGTTAATGTCTTTTCGTGTTGTGAAATGATCCAGCAATAAGGTCATTTCACAAGTCACTATAGTAATAGTTAAGAGCATGAACTCTGAAACCAGACAGTCTGGGTCTGAATCCGGCTCTGCCACTTACTAACACTGTGACTTTCCACAGGTCAACAAAGCTCAAGTTTCCTCATCTGTAAACTGGAAGAAATAATAGTACCAACTGTTGTAATAAGAACTAATTTAGTTTCTGTATGAAAAGTACTTAGAACAGCACCTGGCACTTAGAAATACTATATAGATGTTAGTTATAAAATGCACAGTATGCCATGGTACACTGTATGCACCACAGGTTTACTTCAACACTCTCTTATTGTTATATAAAATAACTTTTTACAGGCCTTGATTTCTATTCTCACTTCTATCTGGTCTATCTTTTACAATATTTGTTACCCAGAAGTTGGGTGTTCCTACAACAAAATCCTGAAATGTGGAGCTATGGTTTTAGAACTGGGTGGCTGTCAGGAGCTGCAGGGACTTGAGGAAGTTGTTAGTAAAAACTGGAAGACCTCAGGAAAACTATTAGTGAAGGCTGGAAAGACAGCAAGGAAAACATTATTGGAGGCTGGTGCATAGGGGACTTTTTAAATATAGTGGTGGAAGGTCTGGCTACCCTGTCACCTGTGGTTACTTGGCAGATAGAACCTGCTGTGATTATATACCAGGTTGGAGAGATTTCCAAGCAGGATGTAGAAAGTCCCAACTGGCTTCTTTTAACCCCCTATAATAAAATATGAGAAGATAAAAATGAACTATCAAAGGAACTGTTCAGTTTTTGAGCAGAATTTGGAAGAAATGTAGCTAGTCCAGGATAGTCTTTTGAGATAGCAAAAGATTCTCAAAGTAAGAAATGGCCTCAGGGCAAGGGTTGAATCTAGGGTAGTAAGAGGTTGTTTCAGGGTAAAGTTGAAGTCAAGGATGAGATTATAAAATTGTTAAGACCTCAGAAAGATAAGATTTGTAGACACTTTCAGCTAGAAAAAAGGCCTTCTAAAGATCTTAAGGATGTGCCTTTAATGCTTTTTGATTAAACAATGGGCTTCTAAGAATCTTAGAGCCATTGTCTCACAGCAGCCTCTCAGGAAGCCCTTCTCAGAGAAGGACTTATTTTGAAGGGTTTTGTGGAAGTGAAATGTAATTTGATGTACAAGTATCCCACAAAGTTTTTAAAGGAATTATGTCAGCTTGGACTGCAATTATCAAAATGAAAAGAGTACACTTACTACTGGAGCCCTGAGCCACCATGTAAGAAGTCTGTACGACCAGCTGGTGAGACCATGTGGAGAAGTCCTGAAACTATACGGAGAGAGACAGTGGCCCAGCTGAATGCAGCCCTCCAGCCATCCTGACCAAGACACCAAACATGTGCATGAAGCCTTTTTGGGCCCTTCAGACCAGACTAGTCGCCAAGTCAGTATCATCAAGTGATCCCAGTTGATGCCACAGGAGGCAGTAGAATCTCCCAACTGAACTTGCTCTAATTCCTGACTTATAGATTGTGAGCCTAATAAAATGAATAGTAATTTTAAGCTACACTAACTCATTGCTCATGTTGCAATAGATAATAGGAAAAAAATTTAATCACTGCCAGACTGATCTTAGCAACAAGAATGACAGCAACAGCACAGTAACAATGCAACAATCATATTTCTCTGTGCTTTAAAACTTTCACTGCTTTTTCTCCTAATAGATAGAATTCAACTCCTGAGTATGATAGCAAGGCCAGGAGAATCTGGATTCAGTCCACATTTTTGTAACTTTTCTTTCACATTAATCTACACTTTGAATCAAATACCTTGTGTTTTTTACCTGTCTGGTTATCCAAATGTTCTATAATAATCCACCCTCTGGAAATGGTCCTAATAAATGTAAATCTGAGCTTTCCAATCCCATGCTTGATACCCCTTAGTGGTTGTCCTTGGGATAAAGTCCATATTCTGCACTGTTTTTCTCTGCAGCCTTTTCTTTGCTGTTCTCCTAGTACTCTGTAGCTTTAAAACTCCTAACACTCTATGTTAAATCTCCCTTCTGGACTCCAGAACATGCTATTCCCTTTGCCTAGGACATTTTATCTCCAAGTTCTCTTGGATAACTCCTTCTTATCATTTGAATCTTAGCTTAAATTCACCTTTTTAAGGAGGATTTCCTTGAGCCTTTTGCTCTAAACTCCTACTTCTTGTGTTTACAGGTGCTTATCACTTTCATTTGGACTGAATTTTACTCTAAAGAGTACATACAATTTTGGATAGACTAATTCTAATGATCTTATGTTTTTAAACATTTAAAAAATTGACTAATAAAATCAATTACTTTTTGCATTTAGTACACTTTTTATTACAAAAAAAGAGCAAAAAAGAAAAAGATAAACAGTCCACACATTGCTGAAATAGTGGCTCAGAGCCACCATGATATTATCGATGCCCTTATGAAATTCCATGGAAATAAAAATAGAGATACACAGAGGCATTTCTTAAAAGATTAAAAGTCTCATTTGTCTTTCCTATAACAAAGTAAGTTAAAAAGTCCTATGTCTGTTCTATATGTTTATGATGCTTTCCAAACTTAGGTTTTTGCTGAAAGGCTACTTTTTCTTTTTTAATAACAGCTTTTGAAGTGAGGGATTTTGTAATAATGAATTAAAATGAACCTTGTATTTTTTTCAATTATAATTATGTAGTAAACTTAATGAAATATTGATAACTTCAAAAGTACCAGGTTACAATCCCCACTGAAGAAAGCAACTTTTGACTTAAAGTTTCTCTATTCCAGACTCAGTAGAACAGTAGAGCCAAACAGGCCTTCAAGATTTTCGGATACGCTCCTTCCAGCATGCTGCAAGAGAATTTGAGTGATCATTTTCTCTCTTTTGCCAAGGATGGTACACATCTAGTATGTCCTGGGTGTGTAAAAGAGAAATTAATTCAAGATGTTTATTGAATGTCTTAGGAGATTGCACTAGGACTTTTGGGACACCCTTTTGGTAATGGTAGTTTACTTCTTGCCTTGTAGTTGCTTTTTCATGGTAATAATTTGAAATATTTTCAATTAAAAAAAATTCATCTCAGAACAAGCTCTAACCCACAAGGGAGGATACTGATAGAGGTACTATTTACATGCTTGAAAACAAAGATTTGTCTCACTGTAGAATAGCTTCCCTTTAATTTAAACCCTATAAAGCAAAATCATGAGGAAACAATGGAGCTTTATTAAAGACTAAAGAAGGCCCTCCACTTCCTTTTGTGGTAGTTGGGAGGAGTGTCTAAATTACTTTCTTCTCTGCATTTGTTATAATTGTTTAGAAAAGGATCATGATTTTATTTTAAAAAGTGATTTCCCATGAACTCTTAATATTTGGTTAATTTTGCAAAGACTGTCTTCCCTCTGTCTTGCAGAGCTTCACATCTACCCTATCAGTGGCGGACATTAGGACTTGCCTTCTAGGAGACTGTTTTTCACTGGACCAACCCATCTTCGTCCGGGGATGGTTGGGACACTTGCCATACTTCAAAGAGTCATGAGCTTTCTAAATGGAGAGGAAGCAGGTAGGTTACTTTTCTCACAACTACAAAAGGCAATTCTGGAGTACACGATTTGGCTGGTGCCCAAGCTATGCCTTCTAGGGCTGCAGTTAGGTGCTCCCGGACGCCAGCCACTCTGCTTTGTCTATGCTGTGGCCAATGGCAGTGATGCCACAAAAGTCTGCTTCATTGCCATAGACATCATTTTTTCTTTCTCTCTATCATCATTTGATATAGTTTCGTTAAAGAGAAACAACCTTGTTAAAAGGAAACCCTCATCACACTGGTGCCCACTAAGAAAATTATGGTTGGGAGTCCATATGGAGTCCTCACAACATCCATAATAAACCTTGTTCCCAGGGTTGTATGCTTTAATTTGGTCATAAAAAATATTTTCTCTTAGCTGAACATGACACCTCCCAGCTTGGGAGCATTTTCTTTTTTGAGTAAACAAATGAATCCACTTGGCAATTGCTAATGAACATTAAATAAGTGGAAATTATTTACCTGTGTGCCATTCTTCCCCATTTCCATTGCTGTCTTTGGTGACAAAGTACCAATTTTTCATGCCTCAGAACCCAATAATTAAAAGTAATTTATTTTGTGTTCTCATACTATAAAGTGAACAACATCAAATCACACAAAGGCATATTTGGGTCCATATGGGAAAAAAGTTCCAGTAAGTTCTATACTCTGCAGCATCCTGAGGTAATTCCATGCCATAAGTCTGGTTACTCTTTCTTTAGACTTTTATGACACAGTGTCCTGCATGTCCTAGGTGCTTCACAACTGACTACTGATGTGGAGGTGTGATCTAGAAGTTAGTCTTAAATGTGAAACCTATATCCCTCTTTCCATAATTAAATGTCTCTTCTGTCATCATTCAGAGGCCCTGAAAAATTGCCTGCCTGTTGAGACAAAATGATCTCAACACATGAAGTGGGTGGGTGAGGCTCTTGGTCTGATCTGCGGGTATGTTGCCCTTCCTAGTTGTATCTTTGCTGTCCACTTTCCTGATATTGATACACTGAGTTAGGCACAGAGTTTTCTTTTATTCTGCTGTTTTTCACCTCAGTGCCACTGCAGTTAAAACCAGAGAAGTAAAATCCAAACAGTTAAGTTTCTATAAAGTTTGTACTTACTGTTTGGGAAGCACATGGTTGTAAATTGGAAGCTGCCCACCAAATCCTGTGAGGTTAATGAATCAGAGAAGGTAACATTACTCTCTTGGGAGGGAATCACTGCCACATTTTAAATGGAAGGCATTTGGTCTATGGGGGATGACATGCTAATGGGCTGTCTTGCTCCCCAAATCATTGTACAGATTCCTAAAGTATATTAGCAAACCAATTCCACCTTGATTTAAGAGGGTGTTACCATTTTATACAAGTAAACTGAACTTCCTTTGTTCTGAGGACATGAACGTTAGAGAAATTCCAAAATATTTAGATTTATGCCAATGACCAAATTCGTTCTAAAACATACATTCCTTTTTAATAAGCAGTCACTGATGTTTTCATTACAGCAGAGTGCATTGCATTTGTGATTTATTCTCTGATTGTGACTAATGAATTACTGGAGCAAAAGACTTTGGGAATTCAGCTAAGTGAAAAAAAATGTTTTTAAGAAAATTTTCTCATGGAATTGCTGACATTCTATGTACTCCTTATGGTACTCTGTACTTCTTTTATGGATTTTGTATTGTCATTTTGAGAATTTTCTATTTTAAAAGATATTGCTGTAAAGGCAGACAGTAGCATATATACAAAAATGTTACACAAAAAAATATTAAAAATCTCATTCAAATTAATAAGAACAGTAAGTTCCTCGTAGATAACCTAGTAAAATTCAAACTAAGCAAAAGACAAAAAGAAAAAAGCTAGTGCATATATGATAACATGTTCAACCTAATTAATATTTGAATAAACGCAAATTAAAATGAGATATAATTTTCTTTTTAAATAATATGCCATGCTGGAGAAGATGTGCTAAATCTGGGACTTTTTTTCTTTATTGTGTGGCAATAAAGAAAGTAATCTGTCACAGAAATAGGTTGAATTTTCTAAATCCAATCACCTAAGGCTGTTTCTTGCCTTTAGGTTTGTAATTCTGATGTTCATTATCAAGTAACAGCAGACAAGTTAAGCCAAGTATTTAAAAGAATACTTTTAAATAATAGCATTAAATAACAGTCTTTTTATTTCTTGAACAACAAAGAATTACTACAGAAATAATATTCAAGAGAAACAAAATCATTATGCACAGGTCAGATCTCACTATTTCAACTATTTCATTGCTAATTATATCGTATTTCATTCATTCATTCATTTTATGAGTATTTATTGAGGAACTACTCTGTACCCAGCATTGCTGTAGGTCTTGGAGATGCAGGGGTGGGCAAGTCAAAAAAATTCTTTTTCTCATGAATTTTACATGATAATACATTATGCAGTTATATCGTAACTCATTTACTTAGGAAAAATAACATCTCTGGTTTTCTATTCATATTCCAGAATGACAGTACTTAGAAGGTTAATGCTATTTTCTTCTTAATTGTTTTTAAAAATTTTGATATTTAGCCTTAACGAGAAGAAGCACATCAATCTTGAACTCTCAAGTCCTTGTCACATATTTTTAGGTTTTTCTTCTGCAGACTTAGGAAAAAAAAATCAAACGCAGCCACCGGCAGGTCTCTTTCCCCAATGGTTTGCTTGTGTCTGATTCATAACATTTCCTTACTAGTCAGTTGCAATTAGTGGAGTCACTAAGATTCTGATTAGGTGATCAAATTGAAGCTCTCCTCTAACTCTTCCAGTAGAGCACCCCTGATGGCAGAAGATGAGAACAGCAGTCAAGGGAGTCTGGGAATGAATAACAGGATAGGATGGTCATTAAAAGCTTGAGTATCGGATTAGAAAGTCTGGGTTGTGCCCTCCACTAATCAGCTATCTAAGCATCGGCAAGTAAATTAACTGCTCTAGGCTTCAGTTGCCTCATTCTCAAAATGACAATAGGAGTTCTAGACTCATAGATTCCTTACAAGGCTTGGATGAAATACCACCTCTCACAGCACTCAACTAACAGCTGCTGCCATTTTCATTACCTTGAAACAGCACTCAGCATGGTTACAATTCTCTAGAAAGCAAATATTTTGCTCTTAATAATTCACATAAATTTTACATTAATGCCATATCCCTTCTTGTCTTCACCTTCCCATTTGCTACCCTAGTTTGTAAAACAAGACCTTTTTCTTGGTTCTTCCAATGTTTCTCCTCACCCCATTGTTTGCCCGTACCCCTACTCCCAACCCTGTAGTATAAGGTTTTATTTCTCCAACACTATAATTGTAGCCTTTTGCAGTCAGCTTCATAGCCAACCAGTCTGTTTTTTATGGTATACTTCTTAAAGGGTCAATTCCTTTTTCTTTTGAACATCAGTGACTATGTAGATGTTGAATAGGCTCTGCCAGGAAGGCATAATCTGGATAATAGCACTATCCTAGTTGGCAGAAAGAGAAATCTGTTCTCACATTCATGAGAATTCCATGACATGGGGACTTTCTATTTATTCAATCTGCACATTACAGAAAAAGAGAACATCAGCCTTCCAACTTCTACTCTTTATGTTATATTTAGGAGAAAGTGGATCCTCTGTTTCATCCATCCATTTATTCCTTTTTTCCAATCAAATATTATTGAGATAAATATTTAAGATGCTGGATATCTCAATTACCCTGATTTGATCTTTACACATTATATGAATGTATCAAATTATCATATATACCCCAAACACGTGTTCATCTATTGTGTATCAATAAAAAAATTATTGAGAACCTGCTATGTCTAAATGTCATTGTTTTGCTATTCTTTGAGTCTTCTGCTTGGGAGAAAGACCCCTTCTTGACATGTGAGACAACATCGTACACGATAGGTTACTCCAGCTCATATAACTCATACTTTCTATACTCATTTCTATACATCTGTTCCCACCATTAAATGAACAACCAAATCCAGCTGTAGAAATATGTAACTTGTCATAATTGTCACATTCTTATGTATGATCTCTATAATTTTTGTGATCAGACTAATATTTCATATCAATTACACAGAATTCTGAAGATCTTAGTTCACATTATTTCTGATTCTGATGTTATAGGCATAAGACAATGTGATAGGACAATTATTAAACTAGAATAGGACAGTAATTCACATAGGTCATTTAAACTGTGATGCCTAAAAGATGAAAGCCAAGTCAAGTTGAATTCTGAGCTTGCTTGTTAAGTTACTGTGATGGTTAATTTTATGTGTCTGCTTGGCGGGGTTATAGTGACCAGTTATTTGTTCAAATACCAGTCTAGATTTAGATATTGCAGTGAAAGTATTTTTTAGATATAATTAACATTTAAATAGTAGACTTTGAGTAAAGCAGATTAGCTGCTATAATATGAGTGGGCCTCATCCAATCAGTTGAAAGTGATAAGAGAAAAGACTGAAATCCCCAAAGAGGAAAAAATTCTGCTTTCAGACTGTAACATAAATTCTATCTGATTTTTCAGTCTTCAAACTCAAGAGTGTGGCCTCAAGTCTTGGTGGAATTTCTAAAAATTCTGCAGATTTCAGGCTTGCCAGCCCCCAAAATTCTCTGGGCAAATGAGCAAATTTCTTAAAATAAGCCTCTCTCTCTCTCTCATGCATACACACACACACACACACACACACATATCCTGTTGATTCTGTTTCTCTGGATAACCTTGGCTAATATAGTTACATGCTATTTTTACTAGTTACAATTGTTAACTATATTATTGCCTGTGATGGTTTGAATGTCCCCCTCTAAAACTCATGTTGAAATTTAATTGCCATTGTGATTGTGTTAAGAGGTGGAAACTTTAAGAGGTAATTAGGTCATGGGGGCTTTGCTCTCATGAATGGACTAATGCCATTTTCACAGAAATAGGTTAGATATCTTGGGAGTTTGGCACCCCTTTTTCTCTTTGTCTGAAGTGCTTCCTTGCCCTTCTGCCATGGGATAGCCCTAGCCAGATGCCAGCACCATGCTCTTGGACTTCCCGGTCTTCAGAGCTGAGAACCAGATAAACTTCTATTGTTTGTAAATTCAGGTATTCTGTTATAGCAGCAGAAAATGAGCTAAGACCTCGCCTTATACTGTTTTATGCAAAAAAGTCTTCATTCTCCAGAGAATATCAAAATGCCTTACTAATGAGGAGCAGCCACCTTTCACTTTTTTATAGATAAGAGTTTGAGCAAAATGCTGACAAAGGGCCTGTAGTGCTGGGGGCAGAGGGTGGGCCCTGATAAAGATGTATTTGCTGATCTGGAAAGCAAATTAGCACTCCAGAAATTCAAGTATTAATACAAAACAATGAATGGAAGGAATATTCTGAGCAAGTTCAGCAGGGTAGGAGGATCAACATACATGCACTGGCGAAGTTTATTTTAAGCATAGGAATAGATAATAGCTCTGGAAACTTCCATGTTTAGGTCTTCTACCTACAGCTTCTAAGCTGCAGGCTTAGCCCTCTCCCTAGGCCTTCATCTGATCCCTACCAAGGCAATCAAAAGAATCCTACTACACCTTGAACGCATTGCAGATCTGTTCTGGGACTGTGCCTAGACCTAGAATGTTTCTCAGGACTCTGAATTAACTGAATGATGACCCACCAGACTGTTTAATATCTTGCTTCAAACCCACTAAGAGTCCTAACTTCAAGCATGGCCACTGCCCCAATCTCCTGTACCTGTGTCTCATGCACCACTCCTAAGATAAAAAGACTGACCCAGGGAAAGCTTCAGTTCATGTCCACCCAACCCCAACATCATGAGTGGGATTGCTGGGCCCAGCCCCAAGCTCATTGTCCATCCCAGGCTCTGCTCTCCTCCCTCCCCAAGATGCCAAGGCTGAGGTCCCAGAAGCCTCTCTTCCAAATTGTTCCAAGGTATGACGAAAAGAAATTGTGCAGTGGTTTGGGACAAATCAGGCTTTGGGGTGAATAGATCTGCTGCATGCTGAGTCCCCAGGAGGCCCTGTGGCATCTGGGAACATAGACATCATCTATGGCCCAACTCAAGTAGCCCTTCCCCTGGAGGCTTTCTTCAGCCACTGTGACTAAACACGCTCATTGCCCCTTGATTTCTCCTCTGAGGCCCTTATAGTCAGTAATCATACAATCATTTGAGTAATTTATATTATGATTTGCCCACTCAGGTGAGCCCCATAAAGGCAAGTGTTGTACTTACTTTGTTCACAACTGTATCCCCAGAGCCTGGAACATAGTAGAATCTTAGTAGATGTTGGATTAATAAATGAATGAATTAAGTAGATAATTGGGAATTGAATTAAACATGATGCCTAAGTATATGGTATAAATTATTTAATTCTAGATTAAGTTTAAAATTATAAGAGAGGCAATTATGTCACCTAATTGAAATATTGATTTACTGCTAATTGGTTAGGAAGAAAGAGTAGAAAATCAAGGAAATTTGATGAACTATTTGACATTTGGAAAATTACCATCTTTAAGTCCCTTTCTTTGCTTGTAAAATGAAGATATTAGAACTTATGAGAATCATATGAAAGTTAAGTGGTATAATATTAATACATATAAAATGCTTAAGATGGGTACCCAGCTTATCTTAAATACTTTATGATCATTATTATTAACATGTATTTATCCATCCAACTTAAAAAATGTCTTTAAAAAGCAAAATAAAACCTATAATAGATTTTCTTTGGTTAATGCTCTTGTCTTAGACCATTCAGGATGCTACAAAAGAACACCAAAGACTGGGTGGCTTATAAATAACAGAAATTTTTTTCTTAAAGTTCTGAAGGATGGGAAGTCCAGGGTCTAGGTGCCAGCAGATTTGGGTCTGGTGAGGGCCCGCTTCCTGGTTCATGGATAGTGGTCTTCTCATTGAGTCCCTACATGGCAGAAGGGACAAAAGAGATTTCTGGGGTATCTTTTATAAGGGTACTTAGCCCATTCATGAGGGCTCTAACATAGTAACTTCCCAAAAGCCCTACCTCCTCATATCCTCACATTAGGAGTTAGGATTTCAACATATGAATTTTGGGGAGACACAAACATTCAGTCTATAGCATTTCACCCCGACTTCCTCACACTTATGTCCTTCTCATATGCAAAATACATTCATTCCATACCCACAGCCCCAAAAGTTTTCACTTGTTTCATCATCAACTCAAAAGTCTAAAGCCTAAAGTCTCATTTAAACATCATCTAAATCAGATTTGGGTGACATTCAAGGTACGATTCATTCTGAGGCAAATTCCACTCCAGCTGTGAATCTGTGAAATGAAACACGTGGTGTGTTTTCAAAAGACGATGCTGGGACATAGCGTAGACACTTGAATTCCAAAAGGGAGATATAGAAAAGAAGAAACAGGTGGCAGGTCCAAGGTAAGTTTAAAACATAATGGGACAAACAACACTAAACCTTAAAGCTCGAGAATAATCACTTTTGGCTTAATGCTCTGCCTTTAACACCCACTGGAGCTGCAGTCTCACCTTTACAGCTCCTGCGTCTTATACAGTCTGCCATACACTGAACGATATGAACATTCTGTCTGTAGCAGTTCTCTACTTACTAGAGAAGTTGGCAGCATTTATATTCGGTGTTATCACTTAATAATCAGCTGTGCTGCAGACAGTGCCTTGGGCTCAAGTATGGAACAACGTTTCCCTATGTGGGTATTCCCAGATTTGGAAGACATAGGCAAACAGAGTTGCAAGCTTTATTTTGCAAAGTGAATGCATTAAAAAATTATAGTTACCATCTGCTTTTGTTATCAATTCATAAAAACAAGGCAAGAAGACAGACATAACTTAAAATATAAAATATAAGTTATCCTTGAAAATTAATAGATTTATTTTGTTAAGACTCACTATATTTTTCACATTGTATATCAATGAGGTCTGTGAGAATTTGGGGCACAGAGCAGTAACAGAAACTTAGATTTATTTAGTACTTCTTATTTTCTCTTGGTTTGAAAAAGAAAAAAAAAACATGTCAGAAGTTAGCCTGTATCATTTAAAAATACAGAATACAAAAAGTTGAGGGACCTTAAAATAAAAATATCAAATGTGTCACAATTCAAATATAATTACAATGTCCTTGGTAGGACTTCATCTATTACACTGATAACACTTCATCCCCTGGTGTTGCTTCACAGACACCCCCTCACCATCCCTAGTAGTCTCTTTGCAGGAACCCTGCATCCCATCCCAAGAATTACTAATAAATTAAAAAGAAGACATTGGACCCTGTTCCCACCTAGTCTTTATAAAATTCTCATTAATCAAATCCTTTAGAACAGCATCTTCACCACTGGGAAATGGGTCATAATAATAAAGCGTAGTCATCCATTGGGGTAAATATATCCTCACAAATTTGTGAGAATTCCTGGAGGCCAGCCTGACACATAGAAGTACCATAAATACTGACTGGGTTTCTATAAAATACCAGCAATCCTCATTAAATAATAAGGCAAACTTGACAAGCTGTTTGACCTTTTGCAAATTACAATCTCTAAGTCCATTTCCTTGTAAAAATTTTTAAAAACATTTAAATATTTCTAAATGTACTTAAATGGATGTTTTCCATAGTAACCTTCAAAAATGAACCCAGATGCACATTCCTTCCTCCAACATTAGAAAGAGCTGAGAACGTGAAGAAAAATACAACAGACACCAGTGTTGTTTCTAAACATTTTCCCAGTGAGGAGTTGGTCCTTTGCCCTCAGCACTCCAACGAGCCCATGAAGTATAGCTCAATGAATAACTAACAGATGATTACATTTATGAGGAAAGAGTACTCAGAGCAGACAGCTACTTCCTACAGGTGACAAGCAATCTTCCGCCGGGGCTTCACCTGACGAGTCATTTTGGGACGTGATCACAAGGGTTGGAGACTGATGAAATTATCCTGTCCAACATCAAACACAAAGTGGTTGTAAATCAGCAGAGACTGTGGCAGAAGGAGAGCAGCTCATTCTTTATGCTTTGCAGACAGTCTTCTACATGCGGGCTGCATCGAGCAGCCTAACAATATCATTAAGTGACCCTATAAAGAGATTTAATTAAAAAAAAATCAGAGTATCTACTGACTTGTGTCTTCAGCTGTCTTGAGGAAGTTGATTTGAAAGCAAGTTCTATGATTTAAAAACTCAAATGTGTTGGGGGTAACTCAGCAGAGCACCACAACATGTATAAATAGACACTTGTCTATTATAACTCTCCATTTGACCTTGCCAGACGATTGTGAACTGAACTTAGACTATCATTGTGTTTTCTGAGGGTCACTTAGGGAAAGGCAAACTGACATAAAAAAGCAAGCCATCTCTAGTTTAACCAGGTCGAGGGAGCTCTGTGAAATCAGAAATTGATCTTGCAAATGCATTCTATAAAACTAGAGGGGATAAAATATGGATGATTTATACATGGTATCTGCTGAACAGCTTTTGATTTACACATGATCTAAAGAAATGTGGGGAAACCGTTTTGAAGTTGCCCTGTGGATGGAATCATATTTTAAGAGTAAAAAATTGGCAGGTTTCATTGAATAGGGAAGGAGCTTTCTAAGGATCCCATTTCCCCATCACTGCGAAAGGGATTTATACGCATTGTTCCCTTTAGTGGTGTTGGGAAGTTCTGGTGTAAATCCTTTAGGGTTCACTGTAGGAACCAGCTACTCAGAGGTTCCCAGCGTTTCATGATTTGCACAAAATTATGGTTTTAAAAAAAAGAATGGAAAAATGATTTTTAAAATGGTTATGCTAGCAAGGTAACCGATCTTACCTGGGGTCATGTTGCAGTTTTATACAATCCCAATGCCTTCCTGATTTACTTGCAGAACCTGCTATGCAAGGGCATTTGAGTGGCTCTGCATGAAAGGCCTGTGCACATTTAAATAGGCCCTTTGAATAGGAATTGTGACGATGTAAAAATACCCCCTGCATTTTATTTATTTCTTAGTTCTCCATTTGTAATTGAAATGAAGCTTCTAAATGCTTTAGTTCCCTTAAATTTTATGAAATCATATATGTTTGATCTCCTAACGGTGCTCTTCAGGTAATTTCGCATAGATGATTGAGGGGCATAATTAATTTTTTAAAATTTAGAACTTCTTACAAAGTAGCCAATAAGGGAAAGGGGGAATACCTCTGATGAACTGTATTTGAAAAGGAGAGAGAATGTAGGAAAGAACTCCTGATGTTCCCAAGGAGCATGCTTTCCAGCACTTTATTGATGGCTATTTTTGTGCACGCTCTGCAGTGCTCTCTGGGTAGTTGCACTTTAATTATCCTGCACTTTGTTCTGGGAAGGTATGTATTGGCTCCTGGCCAATGTGGGCTAGGACTCTTCTTGTCACTACAGTGTCTAACAGCATGTACAGAACAATATCCCAATTAGATCTTTAAGTGTTAGAAACATGATACACCAGCGCATTTTTCTCAGAGGCTGATCTGTGGGAAGTTTCAAAAACACACAGAAGGTAAGCTTCATTCTAATCCTTTAAACATCAGCCCAAGAAGGCAGCAAAAAAAGCTGAAAATATAACAAGATATGGCAATATCTCTTTGGCTGGTCATTTTGTTTATCTTAAAAACACCTCTTAGGTCAGGTCAGAATGAGCAGATCGTCATTTCCAAAGAGCATTCTTTTTGTCCTTGTCACCTTCCCAGACACAACTTCATTTCTTTGGTAACAAAAGGAACTTTTTTTTTTCTTTTGCCTCTAGATTCGTAATGTTCTGTTGCCAACTGAAGATTTCTGGATAAATTGACACAAAGGAGGATGCTTTAAACAGCCATGTAAATTACTTTCCTTTTCAGGTTAAATCTCCAAACTAATAAAGTGAAATGCCTCTCTCTCTCTTCTTCTTTCTCTCTGTCTCTCCCCTACCAACCTCCCTCCCCAGATGTCAGAGATGGTAAGAAAAAAATACGTGGCAAAGGAAGCAAGCTACTTTTATTCTTCTACCCTGTTGAGACAATAATTGTGTAAAATGTCTGGACTAAGTTAAAGTGGCCAAAGACAACCTTTAATTTACACCCTGCAATGGGTTAAGAGTCCAGTCAGTCTTCTCCTCTGTTTCTATCAGTCACTCTCTTTGTAACAATTGAACTAAGTTATTTTAAATGGTAAAGTATTTAAATTCTTCCCGTTGGCCTTATAATCAAACACCACATGGATTATCAGCTCCAGGGTATCCTTAACTTGCTTTTCAGACTTAGAGTGTAAAGGCTTTGGATATTCCTATGCTGAATAAGGTTTACAGGAGAGTGGACTGGGGTCAGTTGTCCCTGGAAAAGCAAGGGAAAAGGAAGCTCAGATTTCTACACACCCATGTGTGGTCTCCTTCTCTCTCTCTCTGTCTCACACATACACACCCACACACAATTAAATTTTCCTCTATGGTATCAGCAGAATAGATGCATCAAGTGCCATTGTTTGGTCTATTATTTCAAATATTCTTAGCTCAAATAAAAAAGAATGAAATATATCTGCTTTCTTTTGTTTATCATTCATAATTATGTACTACCTTAAAAAGTACTCCATTGATGCCGCAAAACTGGGCACAGATCTTCTTTCAAGGTATTAACTAACATCTAAAGAAAACAAGTGTCTAAGATTCTACAAATGAAGTATCATTGTATGCTAAATGAAGGGATGAAATAATTATTGGGAAAGGATTTAAATGAAATTTTAAATTACTAGTATCAGGGTAAAATCTGACTAACATGGCCTAAAAGCTGAGATGATTATGTTATACAAAACTACTTTCTTCAGGAATCTTCTTTTCATGGGCTTCCCCCCAAAATTAACTAGCAATGACCCAGGTTTGTGATGCCATTCTCCAGTTTTAGTTCTATCTGGATAACCACAGGAAAGGACTGTTTGGCTGGAAAAGAATGAGTAATGTAATAGCACACATTTTAAGAACTAAAATAAGCACGATGTTAGTTAAAGGCATAGGATTGATAAACTCAAGTCTTTTGAGGATCCTCAAAACAGTTACAATCTTGGCAGAGGTGGAATGGATTTAACACCAGCCCTCAGAGTTGATTTCAAGGCCTCTCTGGTGTCCAAATTAAGGAATTAAAAGCTGATCTAATGAAATGTTATTAGGAGAATAAAAAAAATTAATTAATAATTCAGATTAACCTTGAATAAAAACTCAATGACCAAGTCATTTGTTTTAACCATCAAAGTCTCTTGTTAACATGACAGATTCCAGAAATATATCAAAACCTTTATTTTTCTTCAACATCTTTTCAAGCATCAGAAAATAACATGAGAAAAGTCAAGTGACTTCGTCAAGGTCACAGAGCTAGCGCATGGTAGACAAGGACTAGAACCTATGAATCAACTCCCACTATAAATGCCAATGTGCTGCTCCCAAACACAATTTCCACAGCATTGACAACACATGGTAAATTCCTGCTTCCAGAACATGTTCAGCTTTTCCAAGTGGAACCACCACAGTTACAGAGACAATAATTGGCTCTCTTTAACTTCCCTTTGCACTTATTTCAGGGGATACTGGGCAGTGCCATGCTGAGCCATGACGGAGCAAAAGAAAAATCAATAATACTGATCTTGTCTTTATTTAGAATTTTGATATTTTGCTCATTATGGAGCTTTTGCAGTAATTTTAATTTTTTAAAATGTCATTAGAATAGTATTTATTTAGAATACTGAGCTTTTGGGTACCTCCCACTCCTTCCTAAATTTTGCACCCCCGGCGAGTATCCTACTTGCCTCCTCTAGTCACTGGTCCTTTATCTGTGACCAAAAAAAAAAAAAAAAAAAAATCTATGCAATCACACACCAGGAAAGAAATTGTCCATCCACATTTTCTCTGTTGCTCATCTATCCTCTGTTTAAACCAAATGTCTATTTGGGTGCTCTTTCGGATGTGGAGGTTTGTGGACAAAGAATGACTCTCTAGGGTGTCATGTGGCATTATCTCAAGTGGATGGACCTCAATCCCAGAGCGTGTGGAGATGGGGGCCCCCAGGCTCCCTTCCAAAAAACCAAACCTTTGAATATTCTTGTGAAAATACAGCATTCTTTCAATGTATACTTGCTAGGGTGTCATTTTAAGAAGTTGGAAACTCATTTCACAAGTTTTTTCTTTGCCTAAACAACTTGTGAGGGGAAACGCAGCACAAAAATAAATATAATAAACAAGAAACCTGAAACATTAAATTTTAATGAGTTCTTTCCATTAAATATAAATTCAATTGTAATGGTGATAACAACTTCATAAAGGTTATTCTTACATTTATCCTGGCACTTGGCATGTATTTCTTTGTGTACCTGGTCTTGTTCCAAATTATAGGGTCCTGATTGCAGATTAAATGAGACAAGCATGTAAGAGAAGAACAGAGACCTTGCTGAGGAGGTGCTTGATAGCTACTCAACAACTATTAGATACCCCTTCTGCTTTTCTGCTAAAAGAACATTCTGGGACAAAGTTCCAATCTGCAATAGAATCTGCTTTTCTATTAATTGTACTCTAACCTACCTGAGTGGAACAGCTACTTTAAAAATTAGAATATTTACATTTAAAAGAGACATTTCAAAAAAATTTGGAGCTCAATAGGAGGAGAAAAAAATTGATACTCTTTGTGTCTTGTGATCTTTAAGTTATGTCTGTCTTCATGGGTTTTGATGGCTCACGTTTTGCCTGGTTTTCATTTTATCTTAGCTAACACCCTGAACAGAAAACACAGCGAGTAGGTAAAAAAATCATCTGTGAACCATAACAAATGGATTTCTGCCAATGACAGGTCATGATACAGAAAAAAATCTGTGATGACCCTCTTTCCTCTACTCATTTATCTCTTCCTGGTGTCCACTGATAGATTCTTGCTGTATGATTTATTGCAGAAAAACACGACCTAGAAATGGGCTTTTGATAAAATTGTTCAAGGATTCCTGGACAATAAATCCTAATCTTAACATGCAATGCTGCAGAATGTTTCACCTTTCTTATGCTATAAATAAAATATGCCAAATGTGATAATAAATCCATACATTTAAGCACTATCTATGTAGTTTAGGAAATAAAGTCATAGTATGTATGCCTGATGTTAATAGCAGCTCTAAGCCTGAGGATATTGATGGCAGCATTTGTGCATTTGCCATCCAAATTTTTAGCACTCCACAGTGCTTATGAAATTTCATGGCTTTTATCTGCCTGGGAAAGCTTGCTCTGCAAAGAGCATATGTGGTTTAAGAGTAATCAGTTTCTGGTAGCTTGAATCAAAAGAGATGCTTCCTGAACACAAACAACTTGCTTTGGGAGACAGCTGAAATTTTGAGTTCATGCAGAGACCTTTCTTCATAATTAATCCTCTACTGGAGGAAGGGATGAGAGGCTCAGTCATCTTACTGTGACCCGATCAGTGACACAGGGTGTAAAGCATACAGAACCCTGGTATTTAGGCTTCTTCTCATAAGCTCAAAGACAGGTATCTGACCTCCATGTAGTAGAAGGGTGAGGAAGCCAAGTCCTACTGGTCTGTTTTGATCTTATTTCCTTCTCCCTGAGTGGAAACCTAAAGGCTGATTTTAATTACTGAGCTTCTACAGCTTATAAGCTATCTCCAGCATCCATCGATTCAAAAACGTGGAGGCAAGATCTTAATCTAGGTCAGGGTTTCTCAATCTTGGCACTATTGACACTTGGGGATGGATAATTCTTTGTTGTGGGGAGCTGTCCTGTGCACTGTAGGATGCTCACCAGCATCCCTGGCCCCCACTGTCTAGATGCCAATATTCTCCCCAACCCCTCTGTTGGGATAAACAAATGTCTCCTGCAGGACAAAATCGTCCTTAGTTGAAAACTTCTGGTCAAGCCTGTAAGAAATATGTTAATAAAAGTCATGACATTAAAGAGGACAACCCTTAGCTTTATTTGCAGAAAAAGGAAAAAAAGAACCAGTTCAAATGTAAAAGAGTCTGAGTTTTGGAATGCTGAGTGAGTTGGCTTTTATTTTAGAGAGGGTTGAAAATATTTGTGAAATGATCTCTCTAGTGTCATGCCCAGGGAAAAGGAAAAGTTCCATGAAATGCTGGTGATTTGGCCAGTTGCTAAGAAATCATGTGTTAACGAATGTTATAGCAGCACAATTCACAATTGCAAAGATGTGGAAACAACCCAGGTGCCCATCAATACACGAGTGGATCAATAAAATGTGGTATATGTATACCATGGAGTATTACTCAGCAATAAGGAACAACAGTGAATTAACACATCTGGTATTATCCTGGTTGGAGCTAGAACCCATTCTTCGAAGCAAAGTGTCACAGGATTGGAAAAACAAGCACCACTGGTACTCACCATCAAACTGGCATTAACTGATGAACACTTACATCACACAGGGCAATAACATTCATCTGAGGGCGGGCGGGCAGGAGGGGGGTGGAAGGGATGGGAAAAACTCTCACTGAATGGATGTGGGGAGCACAGTTTGGGGGATGACCATGATTGTGGCTCTGACACGGGCAGAACAGGGGCAATGTGTATGGCCAAAGTGTTGTACCCCCATGATATTCTGAAATTAAAAAAATAAATTAAAAAAAAAAAAGAAATCGTGTTAAATACCATACTTGTATTAATATAATCATTTACGTTGAAGTTGACAGAATTAGAATACAGATATAAAAATAGTGTGTACTTGAAAAGGGTAACCACACCAGAAAGAAAGAACTGGAAATGAGAATCAAAAAACCTAAGGGAAGTTGTTTTTTCTTCAACAAATTGGAAGTGGAGAAATCCATTATATCATGTGTAGCTTTCTTTGTGTCCTCAGATATTTATTGAAGGTCAAAGACAGAGATGCCTAATGGGTTATGATTATGTGAAATGAAGTGAGAAACAATGTTTTATAACAGCAAACACTTTTTATAGTGACAGTGTATTATGTTCACTAAAATGTCTTACAGCTGCCTTTTCCCTGGTATCCATGGCTCAAAGCAGGAAAATAATATGTTATTCATGAAATACATAGAAATTGGGGGTGTGACTTTTTCAGAGCCAGGGCTCTTGTCTCAAGACCCAAGAAAATTTCCCACTATGCTTTGTCCAAGTTGAATAACAATTTACTCTAAAAAATATTATATTGCTTCCTTCATTTCATTTTTTCCCATCTCAGTTGTGACAAAAAGTTATATTTTAGTGATAAAGAATTTATGAAGATTTACATTAGGGCTCCCATATTTTTGAGCTTGAAAATCCCTTTATAATGCCAAAAAAAGTCAAGGTCTTCCAAATGATAATAGTTGTGTCTCTTACATCCCTAGTTACTAAAATAATATAAAAAGCTGTTATTAATTCAATAACACTTTGTAAATTAACTTGCATTTTATCAACCAAAATAATATCTACATACATTTTAAAATAAATAGAACATAAGTGGGAATATTATTTATGTAGGACAAAGCTTGTTGGCTGGAGATTCTTTGCAACAATTCTACCTAGCCTACATAGTGGGAACACAGGACATTTTCTTGAAATGCTTCTTATATTAACATATTTAACATTTGTATGGAAAACCTTATGATACTGTAGGAGATGTTCTCAGGCTCTGCCATTTGGTGCACACCAGCTCCTCATAGCCAGTAATCTTGATTCTTTGTCAGAAGAGGACTGCCCTTATGTCCTCTGTGGCAGGAAACCAGAATTTCCTGAAAATTTATGTCTCCTTGGGACTGACAAATGAGAAAGTATAAATGCCCCAGCTCCCTGGTCCTGGATAGGAACAACTCTGAGGTATAATCTCACTGACTCTAGGTTTCCTCTGTAAAGTTGAACCAAAGTTACGCTTTCTAGAATTGTTCTTGTTATTGCACCCTTGTTTGGCTTTCTTCCCTTCCACATCTTTCTACTCTTAGAGACATTCCTAATAAATTACTTTCATAAGGATCATTATCTCAGAATCCACTTCTGTGGAACCCAGCCTAAAATAGATATCATGTAGACTACAATATTTCCATTCTTTCTTTCTTTTATTCGCCAAATGTTTATCAAGTGCCTCTTAAGTGCCAGGCGCTAAGAATATTGGAGAAAACAGAACCAAACTCTGCCCTTGTGGAGCATTGTAATTTAAGGGGAGACATGTGTTCACTGCTCTGTCTTAGGACTTAACACAGGGCCCAGCACAATGCACATGCTTCCTAAGTGTTGGTTGAAGATTAATGTAAGCCGACACATAGAATAAAATCAAAATGTCTTACTTTGGTCTGTAGGACCCTGCAACTCCTGCCTTTCTGGTCTTACCTCTTAGCATCCATCCCTTCACGTGTTTTGCTCTAGCTGTACTGGCTTGTCTCTGCTTCCTCAGTCATGCCAAGTTCTCCCCTGAGCCCACAGGCCCCATAAGCTTTTCTTTTTGCGTGACAATCTCTTCCTCCAAATCTTTGCTTGGCTGCTTCCTCATAGTTTACTGTTCAGCAAATATCACCTTGCCACTGAGGCCTTGCTTGACCTGTCTCACATAGCCCTGTCTTATGTTCTTGACAGCACAAGTGACTATCAGATAATTTCTTGTTTTTTTACCTCCTTGTTTATTGTCTGTCTCTCTTAAAAGAATGTTTGTCTCACGTGCCCAGGAGTCTTATAAGGTATATTGTCAATTTCACCCTAGTGTCTAGAATACACCTGGATCACAGTAGACCTTCACATAGTGGTGGAATGTTGAAGAAAATAAAAAATATGTTGATTGTAAGATGCTAATAATTAAATATGTTATAATAATTAAATATGTTAATTATATGAGCTACTAAGGAAATGGAACATTGTCATGGAGAGTAGTAAGGGGAAATCTATAAAGTACAGTTAGTAAAGAATTTACTGAGGAAGTGACATTTAGGCTAAGACAAATGCTATTAGGAACACGGTGTACACAGGCCCCAGGAGAAAACAAGCTTTTTATCTTGGAAGGGCTGACAGGAAGCTGCATGACTGGAGCTTAGTACGAAGGGGAGAGGAGAGGAAAGAGGAGTAAGAGGAAGCAGGTATTTACAGCAGGGGTTGTACACTACAGCCTGTGAAGTGAATCTGGCTTGACACACGCTTTGCTAAATAAAATTTTATTGGAACACAGACGTGCCTATTTGTTTACATATTGTGTATAGTTGTTTTCTCACTATAACAGCAGAGTTGAGTAGTTGCAACAGATAGTTCCTTCTCCCACAAGCCTAAAATATTTACTGTCTGGCCTTTACAGAAGAAGTTTAGCAATGCCCTAGGGCCCTGAGGCTGAGGGAAGGGGCTTGGGTTTCATGTCAATGCAATGGCATGGCAGTTTTCAAACATGTCCACAAATTCTCTGACGTTTCTTCCTTCTAGAGGTGGAATCTATACCTCTTCCCCTTGAATCTGAACTCTGTGACTCCTTTGCCAGTAGAATATATGAGAAGTGATGCTATGTAAATTCCTGGGCTCAGGCTTTAAGAAATTTACAATGTCTACTTTGTGTTTGTCAAAACCTAGGCACCATGTTGTGAGGAAGACCAAAAAGCCCATGGCAGTCTGCACAGTGAGGCCCACACGGAAGCCAATGGCCAGCACAAATGTGTCAGCCTTCTGAGAGAGCCCTCTTCAAAGTAAATCCTGTAGCCCCCAGGAAAGCCACCTGCTTTATACTGTATGGAGCAGAGAGGAGCTCTCCTCACTAAAATCGCAGATTTGTAAGCAAAATAAATGGTTATTGTTTTTTTTAAACATTATGTTTTAAGGCATTATATTATGCAGTTGCAGGAACCAGAACAAATGGGAAGGGATTAATGTCATTTTCTCTACATTGTCTCATATTTTCCTTAACGTAGATAATGTAAAACCACTTCCTTAATGTTTATCCAATCTCTTTGTTTCCTTTTCAAAGTATCTTCCAACTGATTACACAACTTCATTTATTCAATAAATAGTGTCTACTGTATGTACTAGTCTATATCATAAATATTCATTGCTTGATAGTTTGATATTTGAACAGGATATTTTGTTGGAAAGTGAAGGAACATAATTCCAGTACTTTTGTCAATACAGAGGAACATATATGTGAATAATCATTTATGCAAAATGATTTTTCATTCTTGAACTTTAATTGTGAAATTTAGTAACTTCCTTTTTTGCTATTTTCTAAAATTTCAGAGAACAGTTCAGTGATAATTGCAGAATTCTCATTTAATAGAGAAAGCTGGCACTTCATAAATATCAAATTATCATCCCATTTATAAATTAGCCATTTTTATTTAAACACATACATTTAGTGCCAGTTTTTTCTTAATATATAAAAATTCAATAATTACAAACAGAATTGGACTTTAAAATTACAAAAATGAGTATCTGAACATAAGTAAAAACATTCAGAAAAACTGAAAAAAATGAAAGAGCTCCACATATTGTCCCTTTTGGAAATCTGGCCTGGTACTCTGAAAATTAACGAACATAGAAAAAAACAGATAGAAAATTTATTTAGTGTTATGCAAATATTCAGTTGGTGAAGAAAACTGTATTATCTGCCTGTATCTGAAGAATAAAAATCACTGGGCTTTTTTTCCCAATCTTTTTATTTTATAGGCCACAGTAATGGGACAAGTTACAAAAAAGTAGTTTTCTGCCAACTTTATGGCTCAAACTCTGAGTAAGACTGAGATAATTTATGGTAGAGAAAATGATCTGCGTCTGGAAACTCTAGTTCAAACTGCCACGTGACTGGGCTAGTTTTTATAAATAAGTTAGAAATCTGGCACCGTGGTAAATGAAGAAAATGAGTTTAATAGCTTAACAAGCTTGCTACTTTGGATCCTGATGGCCGGACCTGAATGAAACGTCATAAGGAAAGAACAGTAGGTAGAAACATTGAATGTCTATGATCCACTGATGGTTGTGTATGTCAAACAAGTCAAAAGCAGAAAATACCCAAGGAAATGGAGGAAAGTGAAATAGAAAATGAGAGGGAAGAAAGAGATTATGAGCGCAAAAGGGAAATTCTGTGCTGTTTGCATGAGAGCAGTTCATAAGGCGGCAACTGAAGGCTGTGACATCGGCCGGTTACCGAGTGGTTCCTGGTGTGCTAAAGTGGGCCAGTGGATAACACAGGGTATTGATGAAAATATCCGTTGCATGTTCTCCACAGATAGGTTCACCTTCCATCATAAGCACACATCTAGATGGGCAAAATGAGGATGCAACTGATGTTAAATGGCTCACCCAAGGTAATACCACAATCAGTGAAAGAGAAAAGTTTCGAAACCAAATCTTGAAACATCGAGGCTAAGTTTTGGGTTTTTAAAAATGCTACTGTGGTAGGGAAAATAATGGCCCCTAAAGATCTCCACATCCTAATTCCCAGTATCTGTGAATGTTAGTTTATATGGCAAAAGGGACATTGTAGGTTTAATTAATGGTTTTGAGATGGTGAGATTGTCCTGAACCATCTGGGTGGGTGCAAAGTAATCACAAGGACCCTTATAAGAAAAACAGGACAACAGGACAGCAAGAGAAGGAGTCGTGGCAATAGAAGCAGATGCCAGAGAGACAAATTTGCTGCTGTGCTGTTGGCTTTGAAGACAGAGGCAGAAGCGTGAGTATGAGTCTCATGCAGGACACTTCTAGAAGCCCAAAAAGGCAAGAAAACTAATTCTACCCTGGGGCCTCTGAAGGGAGTGTGGCTGTGCTAACGCATGGGTTTTGGCCCAGTGACACCCATTTTGGGCTTCTGGCCTCCAGACCTATAAGATAATAAGTTTGTGTTGACATAAGCCACTGAGTTTATAGTACTAATAATTTGTTATAGCAGCAATAAGAAATTAATACAGCTACCATAGCTGCATCCAGTTGTTTATCACTACAAATAATATTGATTAATAAAATGATTAATGGATGATTATGGACTGAACTAGACCAAAGCTATTCTCTCACTCATACTGTTAAGGGGTTTCTATTAAATTCTTAGCACTGATACAGTAAATTCCACTGAATAGCTTTTGTAGCTTTTTGAATAAAACTGTGGTTTTGTTAACAGTATGGAAAATGAATATAATTCTTATTCCATGTGGTGGTTTCAGTCATTCTCAACATTTCTGGGAGAATACCTCTTATAAATGTATTCACTTTTATTGAAGGAATAAATGTAAGGATGTTAGAGGCCACTTCCTAGAGGTTACCACAGCTCAAACATTCCTGACCTTTACAATCCCGGTAGCAGAGCAAAAACAGGAAAGAAGGCCATGCTAATCAAGGCAGATATTCCCTCTCCCTCTTCCACCCTGGTAGCAGCCACAATGGCACTCCATTAGCATGCAGGTACCCATGGATGGAGTCATGCCTTCAACATTGTCAGATATCACCTTAAGTGGAGACTTTATCAAGATCTACTCGGTAGGCAGATGAAAGCTCAAATGGGACAAATATTGGGCTTATGAAGCAAAAGGAGAAGGGACAGAGAACTCCCAAGAAAGAAGAAGGAAGACATGGTGATGAAGTATAAAACATGAGCACTATGGACTTCTCCAGTTGCTGAGGGCAAGCCTGATTTGTTGCCCCATCTTCCAGTAGAGTGGTCCAGGTCATGGTCTCTCTCCACTGCCTGTGAGGTCATTATCCAAGCAACCACGTTCCAAATCAAACAAATAGTAGCTCCAATTCAAGAGTCCTTTAGAATAACCCAAACAGTTTGTGAAAGACTTCAAAACCATCACTTGCTAGAGTAACCTACAAAATTAATGAAGACTTTTGAATTAGAATATATTTTCTTACTGATGAGAGATGTATATTAAGTCATAAAATGCAAGTGTTTAGTCATCAAAACGTTAACTAGTGAATTACAAAGAGTCACCCAGAAGTCCATACCTTTCCACCTTATGGTGAAAGTAAGGAAAGAACCACAGGAAAGGATTATGGTGCATCTGTCCGGAGGGAGCAGTAAGTGCACCAAGTGGAAATGAAGTGAGAAGTCATGGCTGAGTCAAGCACATGAGCAGGAGAGGAAAACAAAATAAGACCAGAGTGGTCACACATACTCCATCTCAGGAGAATTGCAACTTTCTTCATGAGGAAATTCATCTGAGTCAAAATCAAATCCTACACAGATTCTAGGGCACCTTGTTACTTTATGTTTAGAAGGAGGACTTCAGCATTCTCTAGTTCAGGAGTTTCCAAATTTGGCTGCTTACCTGAATCTACCCAGGACACTTTTTAAATTCTAGATGTGGAGGATCTCAGACCAGAATCTCTTCAGATGGACTCTCAAACCTGCTGGTTTGGGATTCAAGCTTCTAGTCTAGTGCCTTTTGGTTGCAATGGCTGTTGGCCATTAACACCCACACACTTGCCACCCTAACCATCAAATGCTAACTTTTAAAAATATTTACTTCCATATATTTTAAACATTTTATTTTGAAATAAATACTTTCACAAAGAGAATATGTGAAAAATCCTTTTTTAAAATTGAAAGATTTAAACGGCAGTTGAAAAATAAAATCTTCCCGTAAGTCCCACACAACCTTCACTGAGATCTTGATTTTAGCCTTTTTGCCAGTTGAATAATTCATGGCACACTTTAAACAATGAGATAGTTATACAGCAAAAAGGAAAGTGCTTTTGGAATTATTCTTTTCGTAAACCTTCATCCCTCTAAGGTGCTAAAGACAAGAAAAAAAAGCATATTTACCCAATTTGGGCCCAATGTTTTTAACTTTATATTTTGAAATAATTATAGCTTCACAGCAGGAAGTTGTAAAAATAGTACAGAGAGGTCGTATGTACCTTTTACCCAGTTAACTCTCAAGGTACCATCTTACCTAACATCTTATACAACCCTGGTACAATATCAAAACCAGGAAATTGACATTGGTACAGTCAATAGACCATATTCAAATTTCACTGGTTTTACATGAACTCATTTGAGTGTGTGTGTGTGTGTGTGTGTGTGTGAGAATGCAATTCTATGCAATTTCAGCACCTGCGTTCGTGTAACCACTACCACAATCAAGATATAGAACTGTTCCACAACCACCAAGATCCTTCTGGCTACCCCTTTAGACTTAAACTAATCACACTGTCCTCACTCTTCTCCCTAAGCCCCCCATCCCATCTCCAACCCCGGCAACCAAAAATATGTTCTATACCTCTTTAATTTTGTCATTTTGAAAATGTTATGTAAATGGAATAACACAATATGTAACCTTTCAAGATTGGTTTCTTTCAAGCAGTATAATTCCCTTGAGATAAGTCCAAGCAGTTGCATGTGTCAACTGTTTGTTTTTGTTGTTAAGTATGTATGTATCTAGATGTATCCATATGTACCATGATGTATCTAGATGTATCACAGAGTGTTTAACCATTCACCCACTGAAGGACATTTGTTTTGTTTCCAGTTTTTGAAAATTACAAATAAAGCTGCTATGAACATTCAGGTGCACATTTTTATTTGGACATAAGTTTACATTTCTCTGGGATAAATGCCCAGGACTGTGATTTTTTGGTTGTATAGTAAGTACATGTTTAAATTTTTAAGAAACTGCCAAACTTTTCCAGAGTGGCTGTAGCAGTTTACATTCCTGGCAATGTATGAGTGATTATTTCTTTGCATCCTCACCAGAATTTGGTACTGTCACTATTTTTATTTTAGCTATTGTATATAAATGGTGTGTAATGATATCACATCATGGTCTTAATTTGTGTTTCCCTACTGGCTAGTGATGTTAAATTTATTTTCATGTGTATATTTTTCATATGTATGTCCTGTTTTGTGAAATGCCCATTCTTATCTTTGGCCCATTTTCTAATTGGACTGTTTGTTGTAGTTTTTTTAGTGTTGAGTTTTGACAATTCTTTATGTCTTCTAGATTAGATGAGTTTTTTGTTGTTATGTGGTTTGCAAATATTTTCCCCAATCGATAGCTTGTTTTCTCATACTCTTAACAGAGTCTTTTGCCAAACAAAAAGTTATAACTTTTATGTAGTCCAATTTAGCATTTTTGTGTGTGTTATAGATTTTGATTTTGATATTATATCTAAGAACTCTTTGCCTAGCACCAGATTCAGGAGATTTTCTTGTATGCTTTCTTCCAAATCTTCTATAGTTTTACATTCTACTTTTAAATCTGTGATACATATTGAGTTAATTTTTGAATAAGGTGTGAGGTTTAGGTAGGTTCAGTCAGTACCATTCAGTAATAAGTTTCTTTTCTCCATTGAATTGTGTTTGCATCTTTGTCAAAATCAGTTGACCACGTCTTTGTGGGTCTATTAGCCTTTCAATAACAGTTTTAGAATATACATATACAGAAAGGCTTGCTGGGATTTTGATAGGAATTACATTAAATATATGAATTAATTTGGAGGAGAAATGACATCTTTAATATGTGGAGACTTCTGATCCCATTAATTCGGTATGTTTGTTCATTTATTTACCTCTTAGTTGATTCCTTTTATCAGTTCTATGTAGTTTTCAGCACACTAGTCCTATAAATGTTTTGTTAGATTTTTACCTAAGTATTTCACTTTTTAAAATAATTGTAAATGGTATTGTGTATTTACTTTAGGTTTCTATGTGTTCATTGCTAGTATACAGCTATTCAATTGATTTTTGTAGGTGGATCTTATATTCTGTAACCTTGCTGAAGTTCTTGGAGTTTTGTGTTGATTGCCTAGAATTTTCTACACAGACTATCATGTCATTTCCAAATAGGGAAAGATTAATTTCTTCCTTTCTAATCTTCATGTCTTTGATTTCCTTTTCTTGCCTTATTGCACTGGCTAGGACTTCCATCACTATACTAAATAAAAGTGATGAAAGTAGATACCCTTGTAATGTTTCTGATCTTAGAAGGGAAAGCATTCAGTTTTTCACTATTAAATATGATGTCAGCCATAGGGTTTATGTAAATGATCTTTATCAAATTGAGAGGTTCCCCCTCCTCTCAGTTTGCTGCACAACTCTCAGTTGTGCCTCATCAATTTGTTTTTCCTCCCAATAGATTGTAAATTCCTACAGGATCATCTATCCCACACTTAATCCAAAGCTGACATATAGTATAAGGTCAATAAATATAGAATTGAAAAACATTTTACCTTCTCAGGCAAACATTAGTTGCCTTTAAATAGCACTCAAACAATATGAATCAAGAACTTATTTATACTTATCATGCCCCTAATAGTTCAACTATATTAGAAACTCAGAGAATATGTTATATGATTTCAACATTGTCTTGACTTGTTGAGTTACCTTGAACCAGGTCACTTTCTAATTCTTTAATATTTCAGTATTTTGATATTAAAAGAGAGAAAAAATATCATTTTATAAATATTTCAGTAAATTTTATGGGTAATAAGATTTAATTGTAGTGGATTTCTTTTTTTATTATTTTTATTTTTATTTATTTATTTATTTATTTTTTGAGACAGCCTCACCCTGTTGTCCAGGCTAGAGTATCGTGGTGTCAGCCTAGCTCACAGCAATCTCAAACCCCTGGGCTCAAGCAATCCTCCTGCCTCAGGCTCCCTAGTAGCTGGGACTACAAGCATGCACCACCACATCTGGCTAATTTTTTTCTATTTTTTGTACAGACGGGGTCTCACTCTTGCTCAGGCTGGTCTCAAACTCTTGACTTCAAGCTATCCTCCCACCTTGGCCTCCCAGAGTGCTAGGATTATAGGCGCGAGCCACTGCACCTGGCCAAGATTTAATTGTGAATAAATATAAAATAAAATAAAAATACCTATTCAGTTAGAAAGTTCTCTAAAATTCTAATATCCTCATAAACTGATGGAACTTCTTATTTAAAAGTAGTAACTCAAATAGCTTTATTTTTTAAAGAAAATATTACATCTTAATTTTAATTGTTGTATGGGGGTTAAACTTATACACAGATGTTGATGGGTGATTCATGAAATAGAAAACAAAAATAGAATTTCTCACTTTATAGAAGTTAGTCTCTGATGGAGGCAAAAATTCTTCTCTTTAAAACTCTGGAGATTTTTTATATCTCTTACTATCTACCTCTTATGTGAAGATTTCTTTAAGTTCAATTGTTTGTTCCTTCACATTCCCATAGTTCATTATGTATATCTCTTAACACCTTTTTGTTTATTTGTTTGCTTTTTTTCCTTACTATTTTAGTTGGCTATTGCCTGTCTCTGTTCCTTCTCTCTCTCACCACTCAAATGTAGTTAAGCACTTCTTTGTCTTCATCTCCCTCCCAGGCCCTGGCTTAGCGCCTACTGGGTGCAAAGAACTCAAAAAACATTGAAATGGTTTAAAATAATATCATGACAGAGACAATCTCAAACTGTGATCATTCTAAAATTTATTTTTCCTTCCTTGTTTTCTCTGGCTAATATTAAAATTCACTTAAGTTCCTTGGATAATATCAATTGAGGAAGCAAGGGGCATGCCATCTAAACACGCCGAGAAGTTTGGGAAGTGTCTATAAGTGGATTCAGTTTGGGCAGTTTGCTATCTTTAAATTCTGCCTTTATCTTTGCCTCATCTCTACCTTTCTCATTGATTCATGACTTTAATTAGGTGATGAAAGGCTGTTGGTGGTGAATCTACCAAGAAGGAAAAAACCCACCTCTAGCACTTCTACCACACAGGAAAGAGCAACTCCATGAGTGTGGAAAGGGTATGAAAAAGAAGTCTCTTCCTCCTTGGCTTAATATTCCACCTCCTTTCCAACACCAAGGTTTAGCTGTGGCCTTTCTGTGTGACCCACACTCATGGGCTGGCCAAACCTACGATTGTCCCATCCCTCCTCAATAACGCAGGCAGTTCTGATGCTTCACACTGTTGTCCTCTTCCCTCACCCTGGGCCTTTAAGGCTCCTTGGCCTCATCAGTTCAACACAGACTGGCAGGTCCTACTGGCCTAGAAATCATGTTGGACCCCTTTTCTGCACTTACCCTTTCCATCCAATCCCCAACCCCTGTTTCTGATCTGAATTCGTACTCACTTGGTTCTTACCCAACTCCCATATCCTGGCCTTGGGACCCTTAGCCTAATCTTTTCTCTGGCGCTAGAATTCAGAGTTTTAACTAGCTCTCTCCAGGATTCTAAACTGCAATTTCTCAGGGCATACTTGTCTCTCTTCTCTATCTCTCAGCATCCTTATAAACTCAGATGTGGATATTTCACTACATCTCAAATCCTAGGGATCTCCACAGTGGCCATGGGTCTGGTTTGTCCTGGCTAGGCCAACTCATCTCTCCTTTCCCCAGACCATACAGGAGAGTAAAGTTTGGGGTGGATGGATTCAGGCACATTCTTTGACCTCTCTACAACATAAACATCAGCTTTCATTCCATTTCAACAACTCACTCATGAAACCATCACTTGTCAAGCTTCTCCTATGTTTCAGGCACTTTACCATATTTAGCTTATTTACTTCAAAATATTTAATTTGGAGTTTTGTGTCTTAAAGAGATTATACAAATTGCCCAAGGTCGTAAGAGAGTGACGTCAGCAGGAAAGGTGGCATAAAGATCTCTAAAAACCTTTTTCTCCATAAAAGCAATGAGAATGCTGGCAAAAATTGTCAAAATAAACATTTTCAGACCTCAAAATTAACCAAAGGCTTAATTTCAATCTGGGGAGCATTTGTACAAGAAAAATGGTGGAATCTCGGTAAGAACTGGGAGCTTTATGGCATTTTAACTGGCACTGTTCCCACTCCCCTAGCACTGTGGTAGCCTTAAAAACCAACAGCTGACAATCATGGTGAAAACCAACAGCCCAACTGCCCCATGGCCACAGCAGGGGAAAGAATAGGGGTGGATCTCCTCCACATCCCATCCCCTGAGAATTGTCATTAGCTGACCTGTCTGGCAGCTCCACTTGTTTTTATTTGCCTTGACTTAGAGTTCACCTAGTGCAAACAGACTTTTCCCTGGAGGCATTTGTGGAAAACAACCGATGGTAATTGTTTAACATAGTAGCTGCCTGAGGTAATGATAAGAAAACTTAAAAGGAAAATCTGGGAAGTGAGATGAACATGGGGGATATCTGAAAATATCTCACATTTACCTGGGAATCTAGGAGATCATGCATATGCATAGACTAGGGGCATGCCAAGAGCTGTGTGCATGCTCAGGAAAGACCTCAGGAGCCCCTGAACTCTCACCTCTGGATGACACCGAAGCTCTGCAAGGTGCCAAGTAAAGGTTAAGGCAGAGCTATAAAGTGCCTGCCTAAATGCTGGTATACCCCAACGCTCACATAAAAAGCCAAGGCAGGTAACCTTATTTGTTCCAAGTGTTTAAGGAAACCACTGTCCAATCATCAGCAGACCACTAACTAACTGAGCCGAGAGTTCACTGTCCACACATAACAAAGAATATGCAGACTTCACCGAGTGAGTTCAAGAAAGTCACACGACAAACATTCAGCAAGAGCAATAACAATAATAACAAACAGCAACAGCAGCAAACCCAGGCGAGAGGGAAGAATCTGATTTACAGAGTTGCCACGTTATGTTATTTTAAATGTGCAATTTTTAATAAAAATAATGAGACATGTAAAGAAATGCAAAAGAATATTCCATTTGATGGAAACTGTGTCTGAGGAAGTCTGGGTCAGCTCAACTTGTGCTGGAGTACCCAAGGCGACCTTCTTCCCCATCAGGGGTTTTGGTGCTGATCGTTGACTAGGGCACCTCGGTTCCACTCTACGTTACCCCTCTCCATTGCTATGGTCTCCCCCTATTCAGAGCTCTTTTCTATGGCAGCTGGCTGGCTTCTCAAAGGGTGATAAACAGAAACTGAAAGGTCTCTTAAGGCCTGGGCTCAGAAATCACACAGCATCACTTCCCCACCACATTCTATTGGTTAAAGCAGATCACAGGTGTAGCCCAGATTCAAAGGGAGAAATAGACTCCACCTGTTGAAGGGGGAAATGGTAAAGTCCCATTGCAAAATGTTGCACTCATCTATGTGCTGCTCAAAGCAATGGGCCCTGGGCTGCTGTGATGACAAATGGTGACAGAGACGGTAGTCCACATCTTTGCCATTATTCCAGTCACTGTCCAGAGATGGCTTAGCCTCTGTGCTCTGTTGGAATGCACCAGCAGAACATGCAGGCAGCTGCAGGGATGGCACGAACAGCCACTGTGGGCACCTGCCACAGGATGTCTCTGGCTAGGTTGCCCTTCATCTGCTTTGACCATTTATCTAATTGGGTCTCCTGGCTTCTCAGCTGTTTCAGTGCTATGTCTTGTTTTCCTCTTTCTATCTAGACTTCTCAGCGTTAAGCCCCTTGTCCCTTAAAACTTGACTTCTGGAATTTGTTCTTAGTTGCACATGTCATAATCATAAGGCTAGAGGTGACCCAAACCTACACCAAGGGACCCAGCCCAGCCTGGGCTGTGCTGGGACACCTCTGGGTGCACCTTTTTGGGGGAGAGAGACCCAACTGCCTCTACTTCAAGAAAATAAAGACGGTTGGTTGTGAACTCTGAACTTACCTTCCCCCCCTTTTCTTACTGATCTCCATCCATCTTCACTTATTTTCGTCTTACTAATAAAGAACGTGCTTCCTTCATTTCAAGACCAACCTATGCTCTTAACTCAATCCTCACACACCCACCTCCTCCAGGGTCTCCATAGCCCCTTCTCTCTTCCTTTGTCTGTCCAGCTCCATTGGATGGCTCTGCACAGCCTGGAAACATGGCTCTCCCAGCCACGCCACTCCTACAAACACAAAGGTATTCCTACATCTCTGCTTTGATTTATGACCTAAATCCTTGAGAGAAGCCACACTCCCTGCTTCTGTTCTGGTTCTTTACCCAGGAGGTTGCCTTCCTCCTTCATGATTTCATTAAAACAGTTCCTGAAAGCAGCCTCTTTTGGGGCCCTATTTTACCAGACCTCCTTTGGCTTACGACCAGCTGCTGTTCTCTTCGGGTAGTTCCCAAACCTGTCCTCACTCTCCCTACTGCTGAGACCATCGTTTCAGGCTACACTGCACAATAGAATCCTCAAAATAGGAGCTTTTATAACTGGCTTCTACCTGGGCTCCACCTTAGAAATTCTGATTTAATTGATCTGGGGGATAATCCAGGGCAGCTATTTCTTATAAACTACCCAGTTGGTCCTAATGTATGACTAGGTTTTCCCAAGATTCTGCCCCCACTTCTCCTCTTCCCTTTTTTTCCTTTTCTTTGAGACAGTCTTGCTTTGTCGCCCCGGGTAGAGTGCAGTGGCGTCATCATAGCTCACTGCAACCTCAAACTCCTGGGCTCAAACAATCTTCCTGCCTCAGCCTCCCAAGTAGCTGGAACTACATGTGCACACCATGATGCCCGGCTAATTTTTCTATTTTTTTGTAGAGACGGGGTCTCACACTTGCTCAGGCTGGTCTCAAACTCCTGAGCTCAAGTGATCCTCCTGCCTCGGCCTCCCAGAGTGCTAGGATTATAGGCGTGAGCCACTGCGCCCGGCCTTTCTCCTCTTCTTTTCTTATTTTCCCTAACATCTGTGGGCAGTTTTATCAACTCCTATGGCATAAGTTTTGCTTACAACCTCTAGTTATCCCTAAACTTCATCTCCAGAGCTGTGTTTTCAACCTTTCATTGGGTATCTCCCTCTGAGCATCTTGCATTGACTTAAATGTGAGTATCTATGGAAAGAATTCCTTATCTTCCCTCCCAAATCTGTTGTTCCTCTTCTTTTCTCTGTCTGTAACTAGTGTCATTATTTACCCATGAACTAGCTAGAAACCTCAGAGCCAACCTGGATTCCTCCTCCATTTCATGCTAACAATTGCTTACTAATACAGCGCTATCTCTTAACTCTTGAAACATCATGGCTTTAAACTCAAGTACATCTCAGTTCAAACTGCAGCCCCCTCACCAATGAGCTATGTCACTGTATCACTAACTTCACATCTCTAAGACTCTGTAGAATGGGCGCAATTATACTGTCATGCACTGTTATTCTGAAGAGCATTTAAAATGCTTCTCATAGTAAGTGACATTTGTGGCTATTTTTGTAGCCTTTGCCCTCTCTTCCCACTGTAACCAAGTCCAAACCATTACACTCTCTTTATTGGGCAACAGTGATATATCTCCTCCTGCTTGGTCTCAGAAGTACCTCGATAAAACACAGATCTGATCACATCATACACCACTCACAAGGCTTCGGTGGCCCCACAATTCTCCTACAACATAGGAACCAAGTACTGAAGAGCTAGTGACAACATGGTGTGTGGGTTGGAGGCCTTCAGCCTGTCCATAATCTTCAGCAGTGCCCATCCTTTCTTTAGTAAGGACAATCAGTGTTTTTCACCTTAGAGTAAAATGCTATGTGAATGCCACTTCATGTTCCCCACACACCCTCTATTCAGATTGCTGCCCCATTTCCTTTTACAGAAGAATTATAAGGCCACTGCTGTCAACTGGGAAGGTCTTCCTGTCATTCTACTCGTCTACTTTCTACTCAATGTTCCTCTATCATCATAGAATTTCAGAAGCAGTTGTATAGGCAAAATTCTTGACTCTAGAAGAGGTCAAAACTTTGTTAGGAAAAGCTGATCACACTTCAGAAAGCGTAGGGGCATGGCAACCCAGGGTAGATTTTTCTTTTTTTTTCACTATTCATACACATCTCTAATAACAGCTGCCTCCATAGTTGGTGTGACAGGCAGAAGCAGGGCAAATGTCAAACTACCAATGATAGTGACAATTCAGTGGGTCCTCCATTCACTAAGTACTTAAAATTCTTTTGCATAATTACGCACATCTCTCTTTAAAAATATGTACGTATTAGTTTCAGCACAACTAATGATAGCTTTTCTGACACAGGACGTCTTTAGTTTTTTTTGATAAATTGCTATTTTTTATTTTTTTATTATGGGTTTTGGAATGAAGATTGATTTTTGAACCATTTTTGGGGGGATAATAGCTGACTTTTGTGCTGCTGTGCCATTGCATGGCTCACATTTCAATAATTAAATATAAACATGCTTTCTCAAAAGTACAGAGTCACTTAAAATATGGCAGTGCTTCATTAATAATTGATTTACAGAATCTCTCGTAGTGGAAACGACAGCCTCTGGAAGCTGTCATGACACTGTCAGTCTTGCTAAAGCAGGTAAGCATTACTCCTTGAGTTCCAAACAGAGTCACAAATTCTAATGGTTTCCTTGGAGACTTGGCTTAAAGGACTGTACCTACAGGACTGGAGTTTCCAAATTACAGGGGAGTCTCCAGAGATTAATTGGACTTCGCAAATTGAGAAACTCTTGGCACATTCCTGGGGAGGAATCTATGAAAGATGGCTAGTGAGGGGAGAAAACACAGGAGACAGGCTTCCAGGAGGGTCAAGCCAGCCAACGTGCAGGCCTGTGAGTTAGGTAGTGGGCAGAGCCAGCAGCCACAGCAGCCTGATTTGCAATGCCAGGGAGGCCAGCAGTCACAGGACTGGCAATCCTTATAAACGAGTCACTCCATATTAAAAGCCTTCTGTCTGTGTTTCTCAACAGGTAATCTCCAAGTCGCAAAGCAGAAGGATACCCTGGAAAGAAGAGAGAAAGAGAGTGCAAGCCATATTTTTTAAAAGGGGCCTAAAATGATTCTGGTCCTTCATTCTTCTTTTCATGCAATTTTTTAATGGAACCAAACAAGCTGGTGCCATTTTAATAATTTTACAATTCTGGATCTTCTTCTTCTTGGGATGCTTTGGATGGGATGGCATTTTCCCCCTTCTCCCGTACTCTTTTTAGCATACTTGCAGGGGAGGTATAGATTTATAGGAGAGATTTGAAGGAGACTTGCTGTGCAAGATGCTTCTCGCTAATCCTCCACTGTCTCTTGCTTGGAGGAGGGGGGCCAGGATCTCAGTGATGAAAGGGGGACGGGAAGGAATATAACTTATGTGCATAAAGTAACTGCATATAAGAATGTACCAATATGAGAAGATGGGGCCACTTCAAAACCTCATGTCCTTTAGAAAAAGGCATTTGACTGAAAGGCATAGCACTACTGGATTGCTAGCTGTATTTTTCACTAAATGTAGCTTCCTATTTTTATCAGGCAAAACTTTTTATTGTGAGGATTCGTCTTCATTCACTAACCATGAAAGCTAATTTTGCATAGCAAATGAGGCATACTATGTGCATGATTTTCTTTAGATTATATTCATTTCTTTATGAAAGATGATTCAATTACACTTTATGATACTATTTTCTTGAAAAAATAAAAACAACTTACTACCATCAGTCCCTATCTCCATGACGTCTGTTTATTAGTGTTTATTTCGTGCTCGTTGCGGGCATGGTAGTTGAGATCATGAGCCTTGGGACCAGGCAGATATGAGGTTCAAATGATGACCTCAGTTCTGTGGTTAGAGGCAAGTCTGTAAGACTCAGCTTTCTCACCTGAATGAGTTTTCTTGTGGAGGTAGTAGTTCCTACTTCAGAGGACTGCTATAGGAATTGATTGAAATAACATCAGGGCATAGAGAACTTAGCACACACATAGCACATAATGAGAACCATTCAATGTTTAGTTGATAGTATTTTACATTTTTGATTTAATTGTGTTTAATATTTATGGTATTCATGAATCAATTCCTTGTAGGTTTTTAAAAACTTTCTATATATAATATACTAATGTAGGTTATTTTTATTAAGCTGAATTTCAACTAAATTGTGCTATTTTAAATTTAATTAAACATTAAAAATTGCATACATCTTTTCCAAATGTTTCCAGTAAAAAAATCAATATATTCTAAGGTGTAGATTGCCCTAAGTGTGCCAACGAGTAGTTTATTGAATGCCAAGTAGATAAAATTACCTTTAGAGTTCATTCTTCCAAATATCATTCATTGCCAATACAACAACAAATATTCATTGCTATGTTCCAGGGACAATATGCTAGGCCTCCTAAATCTTTTGTAATATCCGTTTGTCACACCATCATCATCATCATTAAATTTAGAATAATTTAGAATTATTCTAAAATGAAATAAAAACTATATATCAAATTTTTTCCTCTTAGATTTTATATTAAATTAGAGCCCAAGGAAAATTTAATCATACCACTCCTACTTGTCTATGCTATTATAGTACCCTGGGATATGTTAATTTTCTAAACATGCATTTTGCCTTTTTAGATATATATCTGTGTATTGTTTGCAAGATGGCTCAGAACCATATCCTTCTAAGATGTTCAAAGGTACTTGGGTAGTAAATAGTTGGTTTTGAAGACACTGATCTGTTTTTTATAGAATAACTGTTTTGTAACATTCTGATGATGCTAAAATTGTCAGATACTCTAACATGTTCCCAGAAAGTTTTATATAGCTGAGAAATAAATCTTTGGTAATATTTCATGTTCTGTTATTTTTTATTTCATTTTTTACTCTTTTATTTGATTTTGCCTTCGTACATTGTTTTTGTCATTGCAATGTCATCTTCCTTGGAGGTTTGAAATGATGAGTCATTGTAGTCAAAGTCCTCCCTGAGCATTATATAGCCTTAGGTTACTGAACATCAAGACCCAGAGCCAGGTGTTTGAGGAGAGTGTCTTGACCTGCCTTGGTGTGGTCAGTATCTGAGGCGGAAGTAACTGGAATGACCAAAAAGTGATTTTAATCAACTGATCCTGGAAAAAGACCTAATGATTATTACCAAGAACACTTCATTTGCACACCACAAGGCAAATAACCTGAATCCAGCTCTCATGACTGACGATTCTACCAAGAATACATTTTTGGAAAATTTCTTTTCTCCTGACTACACAAATATCAAACAGGAGACTCCAAACTGTTGACTTCAAAACCATGGAATTAAAAAATTTTGCAGCTGGAAGGGACTTAAGAAATTCCTAGCACCTCTCATCATTTTTTAGATAAGACTTAAGGCTGGTCGGGCACAGTGGCTCACACCTGTAATCCTAGCATTCTGGGAGGCTGAAGTGGGAGGATCATTTGAGGCCAAGAGTTCAAGACCAGCCTGAGTAAGAGTGAGATCCTGTCTCTACCAAAAAGAGAAAAAACTAGCCAGGTGTGGTGACACTGTCTGTGTGGGCCTATAGTCCCAGTTACTAGGGATGCTGAGGCTGGAGGATCACTTGAGCCCAGAAGTATGAGGTTGCAGTGAGCTATAATGATGCCACTGCACTCTACCTGGGGCCACAGAGTGAGACTCTGTCTCAAAAACAAAAAAAAACTTAAGGCCCATCAAAGCTAAGTGACCCCATCCCCCCAAGGTCAGGGTGGAAAATAGCAGCAAGGGTTTTGGGATTCCTACTCACAGATCACAGAATTCTTTTTACCTTGAACTCTTGAAATCTGGGGTGAATGGGACATGGAGCTATGGGTGAGGTGAAAGACATGTTTTGCAAAGTTAAATGTCTGTGTTGGCAAAATGACATTTAGCAATGTTTTGAATAAAACATTATAGAAAGAAATAAATTCCACACCCAAATATTTTTGATAAAGATATTAATTAAAATGTTTTGACTTTTTATCTGCCTGTGTGCTACATTCACTTGCCTTCTATTGTTCTTTACTTTTCTTGACTTCTCTGGAGAGTATGACTTTTTTGTTGTAGGTCATTCTGCAAGGAAATTCTTTAACATATGGTTTTCGGGTTGTTTGAATGATTTCCTTGAGAACATTTCCAGTACTCCTAGATCAATGTGTATGAATATTTGGGGAGAGGAATCAATTAACAAGATTCCAAGGTCAAAGGTGATAAAAATTGTCTTCTCACAGGATTATGACCTTCCCAACTCCTCACCTTTGGAGGTTGGAATTCACCATTCACATTCAACGCCTGTCTATTCTTCCTCCTATTCCTGGAATGAAAACTCTTGGCTAAGTCTTTAACCCTCCTCTTCCTCTTCTACATCTCTCCCTTGGAGAACTCACACAGCCTGACAACTAACAGCTTTGTACAGGTAATTTGCAAACCTTTGTCATTACTTATGCCTTTCTGAACTACAGTTTCATATTCTCAGAAGTGGCTGGCGATTTCCAGATATCCCAGGCCTCTTAAACATCAATATGTCTAATGTCAAAGATTATCTTTTCTCTCAAATCAGCTGTTTCTCCTACTTACCAATTTATGATAATGACGTATCTATGCATTTGTTCAACTAATATTTTTTGAATTACTACTATATGCCAGAATCTGAGTTGGGCACTGGGGATACAAAGAGAATAATCCAGTTCCAGTCTTAGCTTTTAGGGAAAATAAATGTGGATAGAGGAAAACACACGGAGTAGGTGCCAAGCTAAGGCAAGAGCAGGTGATATGAGAGCACCTCTTTTCCTCAATAATTGGGCTTAAAATCTTTTAGTGATCTTAGATCAAGCCCTCTATGGATGTCATCCCCTCCACTTAATTTGGAAGGTACTTCAAGGTATTGCCCACTTTCCATTTTCACAATCACTGTGGCAAATCAAGTACGGCCACTTATACTTTGACAATCCTCCCATTGAGAAGTGGGGTCTAACTCCTCTCTCCTTGAATCTGGGAAGATTGTAACAGAAGGGCCATTTTAGGGTTTTGAAGCCAGGTCATAGAAGCCTTGTAGCTCTCTCAAAGTCCAGCTGCCAATGTGTGAGAAGCCCAAGCCACGTAGAGAAGCCATGCGTAGGTGCCCCAGTCAAGCTGAACTTCCAATTGACAGCTGGCGTCCACTGGAAGCCATGAGAATGAACTTTATCAGAGATAAAGGCTAGGAAAGGAGGGACAAGGGGAATTTAGGCTTAAGCTATAAGTAGCAACAGGGACAAGACAGCAGGTGCACCATGGCTGGAGTTCCTCTCCTGAAATGCCAACAGGGCTGCTCTCTGTACAGAAATGGGTTCTGGGCATTTACTGAATCTAAGCTTAGCATTTAAGGACACTTATAGGTTAAATGAGTGTGTTCTCACAAGTTTCTAGTGTACCCATCATCATAACAATAGCAGCCAACTTTTATGAAGCCCTTGTTCCGTATCAGGTACCTACATTTATTATTAGTAAGCATTCCTCATTTGATAATCCATTTAACTTTCACTAAACTCAGAGATAGCTTTTACCCCATCTTACCAATGAGGAAACTGAGGCTGAAAGAACCTACAGTTGTGTCCCAAAAGCCATATATATGGATGTCACTAAGACAATATTCCAGTCAAAGTATGCCTAGCTCTGAGTTTTTTCTCTTCACAATGATGCCTGGTTAGCTCCCACTGGAAGCTGAGTGTTCACCACCACTTCCACCTGCTGCTGTGTCCAGCTGTGCTGTCCATGCAAGACTGTATGATGATACCTGCAAGAAGAACACTTTGCTTGGCCATTGTGCAACCAGGGTACCGCTGTGAATCAGCCAGAAGCTCAGGCATAAGCAGAGAATTCAGGCTGCCCTGTTGTAGGGACACTCAATTTAAAAAGTGTCTGGACACAGTAAGCAAGAGAAGGGACAAGGGGGTCCTGGAGCTTTAGCCTCATAGAGGCGAATGCTTTTCTTTTTCTTTGGTAGGAACACCTAAGGGTAGAACCTTCTTACAAATGTGCTTACATGTAGTGAAGAATGATTTTTTCATATTGGCACAACACTTTCCAGTTTGCAAAGCTCTTACCCACTAATCATCTCTTTGACCCTCAGAAGTGTTCTGTGACGTACAGGACAGGCCTCATTATCACTATTTTAGAAAAATGATTGTAACTGTGAGACGGGCACAATGCCTGTATTCCTGAGTAGCTGTGAATATTAAGTACGATCACATGATGGGTCATGGTATGAAGCATGAAAATACCATGTGATAGTCATTCCAGAAGAGAAAACAGGCTTGAAGAGGTTGGATGACTAACCCAAGATTATCTGAGTACTAAGTGGCAGGCCCAGGCCAGGACCCATGTGACTCCAGTCCTCATCTGGAGGTGGCTCTTGCTTAATCTAAGCAGGTACAGAGAACACATAAGACTATAGTCCCCTGAAGGTGGGCAGCTCATGTCACTACCCACCCCCAGCCCCTAACCCTGGACCTGGCACATAGTAAGGGCTTTCAAAGTGTTGCTGAAAGGCTGGTAATTGGAAAGCGAAATCCCCAGGATGCAGGAATTTCTGCTTTTCTCCACAAGCCACCCTCAACCCCATTCTCTTTGCTCACCTCAACCAAAGAGAGTTCATTCAATATGCAGATGTGCTGCTGCCCGTCGGAGCTCAAAATATATCTTGAAACAGAACGATGGGGATTAGGTGTTGAAACTAAAATCTTCTTGACCGTTAGCAGCACACAATCCTGTGTATTAGAAACATTGTGTGACAAATATTTTCTTTAGCCTGAGAACTACACACAGTTAACAAATATTTATTAAGGTCTTACTATGTCCTAGATATTGTGTTACTCTTCTATGGAAAAAATATATTTGAATTTCAATAAAAAATTGAAAAACAGATTCTGAGAACTAAAGTCGGATATTGCCTACATTAAAGGGAAAAGGGAAAGACAGAACATTAAAAGAAGTTAGTTGACAATTTATCTTTCTCTCCTCTTCCGACTACTTAGAGATTTTCCTATGTGAAAATCTTGTACCCCTGAGGATGAGACAGAGGCATTCACCTCTGTGAGGCTAGAGCTCCAGGACTCCCTTGTCCCTCCTCTTGCTTACTGTGTCCAGACACTTTTTAAATTGAGTGTCCCTACAACAGGGCAGCCTGAATTCTCTGCTTATGCCTGAGCTTCTGGCTGATTCACAGCGGTACCCTGGTTGCACAATGGCCAAGCAAAGTGTTCTTCTTGCAGGTATCATCATACTCTGTCTCAGTGGTTCTCCAAGTGTGGCTCCTAGACTGGTATCAGCAGCATCCACCAACTTGCTGGAAATTCAAAATCTTACCTATGACAAGTGAAGGATAAAGTCTGAAGTTGGGGCCCAGCAATCTGTGTTTTCACAAGCCCTCCAGGTGATTCTAATTTGGGCTTAAGTTTGTGAACCACTGAAAGCAGTCTGAAAGTACCAGTGTGCCCTTTGATACATTAACTGGCCCATCAGTGGCCTGAAACAATATATATGGCTAGTCTAGGTCCCCAAGCCAAGTGGATGGCTGAGGAATGGTAACAATTTAGCTTGCTGTGCTATAAAATTAAATTTAAAGTACTACATTAATAGCAAGGATTATGTCTTATGGATGAAATACTGCACAAACTGCAGGAACTCTCAGTCACATAAATGTCAGTGTAATAGTATTAATAATAAAAGCAACAGTGTTTAATCCATTCTTACCTTGCAGATTTTTCAACCCCTTTTATATTGCAAAACTCATATTTTCATTTTTCTTCTTGTATCTATTTTTAGGGTCCTCCTCATTCTTTCATAATTTCATACAAACTCACATTAACAAAAACATGCCTAGGTCTTTCATCAATATCAGACAACATAAAATTTTCGTGGACATTTTCCTATTCCTTGGTGAGGTCAGCACGGGAAATTGTGAAAACTTTCTCAAATCTTTAGTTAAACTCTATTATAGATTAATTTTCCCCTGGGGATTGCCAAGGAAAATCTACATGTTATTTCATTCATTAAAATTCCTTTTAGTGATACCTAAATGGCTAATTCTCTACCTAGCTACAAGGGAAATGAAATCCTCAAATTTGATCAAAGTTAATCAAAACAGAGGTGTGTGACTCATTGGAAAGACAAAGCATACCTATTAAAAATGTTCCAAAAGAAGACACATGGATAAGCCTGCTGGAGGCCACTCTAACTTGTGTTATGATCATTTAAAAGGGATTTTAAATGACTATTTACATTAGTATTCAATCAAAGGCACCTTCGATGACAGCGCCCACATTACAGGGAATATTTATCCAGTTCCTGAGTTGCAAAGCGCCCACAGGCTTTCCAGCCAGCTGACTGCTGGATTGCATTTGACCTTCCATTTAATGGCAAGTCTATAATCATATTTTGTCACTTTTTTTTTTTAACAAACTCTTTGTGAAAAGAATTAGGATGCAAGTTATAGATTATAAGTAAGAAATAATTGAAGGTAAGGACAACTGGTTTGAGCTGTTGCTTATGTCATCATTTTTTTTTCAGTGAAGCAAAATTATGCCTAGGAACTTTTCATTTCTATTTTAAATATATGGCTTTTTTTTTTTTTTTTAAACTGTGGGGCAACATACTAAATACTGCTAACATTTTAAAGAGTGGTTTTAAAAAACTTTTCCTTTACATAGTTACTTTCCTACTCCCAAAGATCTGGTTTAACCTGAAGTGCAGTGGGCCCTGTGTACCTGTGGGTTCTGTATCCGAACCATTGATCAAAAATATTCAGGGAAAAAAAATTAAAAGTAACAATACAAAAATAAAAAATAATACAAATAAAAAAATGCAGTATAACAACAAAACAGTGAACTTCTTGTTAAAAGTCAGAAGAGCTTTGTGAAGAGAAAAATGCCCCAAACTAGTATATTCTGAGTTGTTCCTGTAGAATAAAGCGGTTTTAATTAAATCTAGTCTTTTCCTCCTCCTCTTCTGCTAACAATGACTTGCATTTTCAGGGCTTAAGATGTCCAGCAAAGTAAAACTAAATTATATTCTATAATATACTTATTATTCTTAATATATATAAAACTGTATTATATTAATAGAAATGACAAGATTATAGTTTCCAAAGTCATTAAATAGCATTAATATTAATGGTATCCTTTTATTTACCACATAAAATAGTATTTCACATGAATATTTTTGGGAAAACTCTCCTTAAATCTTGCAAATCACTACCTTTTTTTTGTAATAATCAGTTAGGCCAAAACTTGAGAGTATGGCCATCCAACATTTAAAATAGAAGGTGAGATGGGAGAAGGCCCAAATTAAATTATACTTTGCTGGGGCAACTGGAGCTCCCACCTGGTTTGTCCAGCTGCTAATTAGTCAATCAACACAGATCACCTGTATAGAAAAATAATTTCATCCATGAACATACACAATACAATCCCACTCGTTGGAAAATGGGTTAAAATAACTGGACCTTAGGGCCTTGCCTTTAGAGCACCTGTTTGGTATAGTCTAAGGATAATATCCATGAAAACATGAACATCTATTTTGAATATCCTCATGCAGGAAGACCTAAAGCCACGTTAATTTAATCTCCTTTCCTAAATGTTAACAGCAGTGTGGAAATGGACGCTCTCATCCCTGTAATCAGTTGCACAGTGCACAAGGGCAGCGGTCTCTTGTGCCTCATCTGCGAGCTAATCTTTCATTTCATAGCAGATCTTTCCATATCAAACAACACAAATGACTTAATTTGCATGACAGGATTTGTAACGGGGCAAATCTAGTGTCAAAGTCGATTAAAGATTACACCAGAGAACTATCATAATCAGTCCTCTAATGAGTCTAAATAGTACATGTAAAGTCTCCCCTTTTTGCCATTCCAGTCATGTATAAAAGGGAATGTGTTTCTTTTCATCGATGAGCCAGTCCTTTGGTTTGCACATTACGCCCTACGTTGAGCTAAAGTCATGTCAGTCTGGTTTCAGAGGGAGAGAAAGGGAAATAATAAAGCAAACATCACTTCACAAATGACATTGCTTGGTATAAGCCAACGTTTGAAGCCCTTAATTCTTCTAATCTGCAAAATAGTCAATGCTAATGGGTTTTTGCCTTTGTGAAAGCTGATGCATAGAAAGAAAAACTTTAATGAGCTGCCTGGGCCGTATGCTTACAGATACCTGTCAAATGTCTGTCATCTTAGCTATTGCCGAGGCATTATAAAGAAAGTAAGAAGGAAGGAACGACAGTATTTGTACAAGCATTTTCATGCTAAAATGGCACAATTTTCTTCCTGTCATAATTTCATTGTATCTGAAAGTCAGAAAAGCTTAACCCTTTCCCTAGCATGTCCTGTGTAGTTAGTTGTATCATACGATCTTGGAGCGAGTAGTTTAAAAACAGCATTGTGATTTTGTAAACAACATCTTCTGTTAAATTTGTTTTTGAAAATGGAATTACCTACATTTTTAAAAATGTGACAACAAACTATTTGAATCAATTGCTTCAAATCAACTGCTCCCAGAGAGATCAGGAGTTTATTAAATGCAAAAACTCTGTAATGTGTGAGGCTGTCATCTGAATCAATTCTTTCCGAGTTCTTAATTTAATATTTCTTTGTATCTTTGTACACCTAATACACATACCAGGCCAATAAGGCCAACAAACTCCCCTAGTCTCACCTTCTCTTTTATTCAAAAAAGCAGCAAATGCAAATGTATCTTATTACGCCAGCACCTGCAAGCTCCACTACAAGAAGGTTGTGTTAGCTTTATTTTCTGGGATTTATAATAACACAGTCATAAAAATGCAATGTGAGTTGCAGGAATGAAAAGTCTCTGTGCAGGTGGGACTTGTTTTTACTTTCTCAAATTAAAAAGATATTCAACAGTATAGACACACACATACAAAGAATTTTCAAGTTCTGGGTCAAACAGCCTAGAGATTTAAAGAAAGAAAATGCACTTTAACCCTTCAGATCCCTCAGTGTTTACAGTAATAATATGAGTGTACCATCCTGTGATCATTTTTGTTTGCCACACCCTTCACCTCTAAATAAAGAAAGACGAAAGAAAAGAAGATGAAGTGTTTTCTGGAGAAAAAGGAGCTTTTTCTAGTGGCGCACGGGTGCACTGTGGTCTTCCCACTGACTTACTGTGTGACTTGGAAAGCTTCTCTATTTTCATTACTGTGTATTTTAAAAATTACATGTTGGATAATCCTCAAAGCTGATAATGAAATGGCAGAAATAAAATGAATATTCGTGAATAAAATAATGTCTTATGTTTTACACCTGTGAATTTTGTAAGTAGCACGAACCTGTAGTATTGTCTCCCCACAGAAGCCTATTTTGACATATTATGGTAGTTATGTTACTCCCATCTGCCAACTGAACTCCGTTGATGCCAAATTAGTGCATGAGTATATATCCTTTAGCAGGTTCCAGGCATTAATGATGATGCTTGATAATAAGCTGGTCACCCTCTACTATTCATGGCTAGGAATAGTCTGTGCACTCAGGACGTCAATCCCTTCTAAGAAGACACACCAAGGTGCAGCAAAGCAGAGCCTCCTCCATTGGCCTGTAAATGCTGTAGCAGCACTCCAGGCTTTGACTCATTTGCTTCCCCTCCCCTGTTACAACCTAAAGAGAACAACTTTAATGAGCTCATTGGGCTGTGTTGTTTCCCAAAAAACTATTGTGACTTGAGGGAGGAAGTATTAAATGTTTATGCTGCAGGTAAAATCCAAGGGCCCTAATTTGTTCTCTCTCTCCCTGCTTCCTTTTCCCAGAGTAATAAGTCAAAACAAACTCAAGCAGAGGGCAAATTTTAGTCAAGTGACATTAAAATTTCAAATTAGATAAACCAAGCCAAAAGCATTAGAATAAGGATGCTTCTAGCATTCAATGCCTCGATGTGGCCAAAACAGGGTCTCCAATTAGACTGCTCTTAAGGTTGGGTTTATTGAAAAGAAATTAGGCCAATGTTAATTTGGAAGTGAATTATTTTAATACCCTTTGGTAGAGATGTTCAGCTATTTTGAAAAGAAACAAATTCACTTCACCAGTATAAAAAGCATCTCCTTGGGCCTTATTCTGATTTCCAAACAAGCAGACCTTTTAAACTAAAAATGAATAGCACAGCCCATTTTTGTGGCTGTGGGGTCTTTATTTATTTAACAAATATTTAGTGAGGCCCCCCAATAAATAGGATCCATAGGATCATTTCTTTTAACAAAACTCACCTCCATGGCACTAACAGATAAGTGTTTCTCAAAGTTGTAAAGCTCTCTTTCTTCGAGAAATCTGGCCTCTCTGTAAAATATATATTTTGTCTAGGAAGCTCCATTTATTCAGTTAAATATAAAGAGCTATTAAAGAGATCAGATGTGTAGAATGGTTTTGACATTGCTATTGTTATTGCTTTGTCTGGTTTTTAAATCAAAAGATATATTAGAAGCCCAGATCTACTTCTGTGCCTCTCCCCATTCCGTGGTGCGTGTTAACAGCCCACCTACTTTATCTGCGACATGTACACGTATTAACCAGTCTCCACTTAAATTTCAACCTGCTATTTATCAAGAGGCCCCAGCTTTTCCCCTTCTGACCATTGTGTCTGAGTGCCAGAGTTTTCATGCCATGTGGAAAATAGAACTCCCAGACATTAGCACACAAATTTTAATAACATACATTAGCCATACATGTACGGTTTTGACTCAAATTTCAACCACTTTCCAACGTCCCTGCCCCATTGTTCCTGTAAGGATACGATATGACGATGTGAATTAAAAGGCTATCAGCCACGTTCCTAAACCAATGCTTTACATCTTCCCGCGGCAGTTGTGTACAGTTAGAGACACCACCGTTTGTATTTCAGAGTGTGTTTTCCCTGCAGTCCTAAACTCGCGTTCCCCTGGAACACTCTTTCTGTGACCCAGTTGCTATACCTCTGATCCGCTGCACCCTGGAGGCTGTCACAAGGGTCCCTCCTTCCCAGGAGTTGAACACACAATAGAGAAAAGGCCCTGGCTGGGAGGTTCAGCCGCCATTAACCCCTACCAGCTGTGCCTGTGGGGAGCCTTCTGGCCTGAATGTCCTTTCTCTGCGGCCGCCTTCATGCCACTAATCTAACCATTGTTGGGGAGGGATGCTGACAGGAGAAAAGAAATTTTTCTTGTGTCCATGCAAGTGTGTGTATCCATGTGTAAGCGAAGGAAGAGTGAAGGCTAATTTCTATAGTTGGCATGAATGGAGGGATGGGAAAAAAACCTAGTTAAAATGTGTTTACTTGCTTAAAAGGCTCAGTCAATTTACATAATTTCAGTAGTGTGCTCTATTTTTTTTTTTTTAGGGAGGGGGGAGGAACTAGTTACTATTATAATTTTCTTTAAATCCCCTGAGATGTTTGGGCATGTTTAAGACTTTTAAAATTCACTGCTGGCAGGAGAAAAAAATTGAATTGAAATTCTTAAAAATACAGGCATAAAGTTACAGACACACAGAATGACTCACTTCCAATGGACCTTAAAAAATTAGAGAGAGAGAACTGGTTATACAGGTCACATTTCCTTCAGGAAAATCATTCACATTTCATGGTTAGGAAAGTTTTAAAAAATCTTTTAGAATTGAAATGGGAAAGGAGTTAGCTTTATCAACCACTTTTAATGACTCTAGAGAGAGCCACTTTTTGAAAAAACAAAGTTTGCTTTCCATGAACCTCATAGTTCAATAAAGGAATGTGATTTTCTCTTTAGTTTTAAAGAAGACATATTCAGACAGAGCAAAGACTAGTAGTGGTAACTTTGCAACCTTAGAAAGCCAAGCAAGTAATAATGATGACCATAATTCTAATGACATTGCCAGACAAATGTCCTATTCACTTGAAAAGTTTGTATAATTTCAATCTTTGAGGATTTCATTTGCTTTTTCAAAACTCCTAGCATTGAAGAGAAACTATTTTTAAATTTAGGGCTCCATGTTGTCATTTGATAAAGTTCTGTAAAATACAACAGTTGGCCTATTTCAAATCAAATTAAGAATAATTCATGTAGAAATGTATTTTCTGGGCAATTAGACTGTATCGTAGTAGGGCAAATGTCTGATGTAATAAAGCTCTACTTTGCATCTGTTCCTGTGTCTAGACTATGGCAATTACTGGTCCTTATAACAGCAGCAGCAAGATAATGCTCTACTCACAGGTTGTAGCCATTAAAATTCAAGATTATCTTTCTTTGCCCTTTTATTACCTCAATCATTTGATTGTGATAAAATAGATTTAATTTAATGAAGTTATACTTTTCTAAATTTGCATGCATACATTTACATAAATGGTGAGCGCAGTATCAGGTAGATTGTTTTCCAAAGCATTAGAGGTAAATACCTTGGCACTTATCTCATTAAGGTGCAGTGTGCTTGTTAAACCAAAACAACAACAACAACAACAACAACAGCAAAGCTCATACCTTCAAGCACTGTACCTGTCTCTTAGCGACTTCTTAGATTCTTCTACTTCCCAAGAAAGAAATTATCTTAGAGAGGAAATGAATGTGACAGCATATAGATTGATGGAATAGATGAGAGTAACAGTATGGTTTTAATTCCATTCATTAGCTCATTCAATCATCCAGTCAATAAATATTTATTGATTTTCTTCAATACGCAAGACATAGTGCCAGGTTGTTTGGGATCCACAAAGACAAACCCACACACAGCCTGCACTCACGAAGTTGCCTATCTAACATGAGAATTGCTGTGTTACATAAATGACCATGTCATTAAGTAGAAATGTAATAATGCTGTCTGAAGGTGGGTGTTCAGTTAAGTCATTGCAAAAAAAGTTTAATCCTATCCTCCCCCCAACTCTCATGGTTGTTATAGCAAGAGTTTTCCAGCTTTACCCAGCCCTGTTTATATCTGTAGAAGTTCTCAAAGGCAAAAGAATGTAACTTGAGCCAAGGATAACCTAAATAAATCATGTTTAGGATTTCTCTAAATTATCTCAGCTATTTGGATGTAAACTATGTCCCCGCACTCTCTTGTCATTTGAAATGTTTAGAGAAAGACTGATGGGTGCTTGGGAGACTTTATAGCAGAGAAATCACTGAAGGGTCTGAGTGTATCTTTGCAAAGGGCTTGCAGAGTGGGGATGCTAAGCTGTAGGTGCAAACCTCCTTTCTCCCTTATCTAAGAGCTGCAAGAACAAACAAGTGATTTCTACATTGAAGGAATTTGCTCCACTCCACTTCATTCCATTATATAAAAGTACACTCATTTAATCCTAAATATTGTAGGAATAACAAGGTATTGTTTCAGAAATGTTCTCTGCCTCCATAAATAAATAAATAAGTCACCAGAGGAGAAACTGGTATGATTTAGAAGCTTGTAATATAACAAAATATAACAAAAACAAAGAAGATAAAATTGTTTTAACTTTTACTAATACCAAATGGCACATTGGTTCCATACCTTCCAAGTAGTAAAAAAAAAATTCTGATTTTTGTTTTGGATGGCAAACAGATATAAAAATGAGTACAAGAGCAACATTTCAAAATCAATATGATGGTTGCAGCTAGCCAAGAAGTAACTTGTGCCCATGGTATCTTTGTGCCTCTTGGCTAAAGGCACAAAGTTGATCTAATTATGGAACCAACTACAAATACAACAAAACACAACTTTTTTTCCAATAGTCTGAGGAATATGTTTAGACTCATTAGCTAAACATGCTTTCCAGCCTCATTTCTCTCTACCCCTCCTTATACACCTTATCCTCCAGGCAGCTGTCCGACTCCCCTTTGTAAGCATCTGTTGTAGGCTTCACTGCCACTGTTCCTTTCCTCATGCTGTTGCTTCCGTCCACCCTTCCTTTCCCCAACTGTGCTTATGGAAATCCCAATCATCCCTCAAGGTCCATATCCAAACTTTCTACTGTTTCCTCCCAGCCAGATTTAATCCTGCTTAAATTATTCTGACCTTTTGTGGAAGGCAGTTCATCAGTCTCCAGAAAACCTTTTTAAATGCTCATAGCAATTTGAATTCAATATCTATCCCATAGAAATATACTTGTACATAAAGGTACGTACATGGATGTTCCTGGATCATCTCTAGTACTTGCAAAAATAGAAACAATATAAATGCTCATCAATAGAGAAATGTTCAAATTATATTGTAGCTGTATATTGGAATATTTTATAACCAATAAAAAGAACTAAGAAGATTGATGTGTACTGACAAGAAAAGAATTTCAACATATGAATACAGCAAAAGTAAAAAGTTAATTGCAGAATACCGAGTGATGTTGGACTTCACAGCTCACAGAACTGTGAGAAATAAATGTCTCTTGTTTAAGCCATTATAACAAAATAGCAGCCTGAGCTGACTGAGACACCGCTGTACACATCACATAGTCTCTTCATAAAGTTTTGTGGAGTTATTTGTTGAATTGAAATGAGCCCATAAGTATCCTTTTGCCTATGCTTGGAGATTCCTCAGGGATATCACCTACATCAAGGTCTAGGCCTAAGGAAACCCAATTGCAGGAGCAGCAGGAGCAGTGGAAAGGAGGTAGGAAAAGTGCCCACTTGATCTCCCTCCACGCTACCCATTGGATATTTCCATCCCACCTTCCTCAAACCTGGATGTGCGTACAAGAAGTGAATGTGTGAGAGAATGACAAAACAAAAAAGAAATAGAAAAATTGCTTTTAAGAAACCAACCTAACAGACAACAATGATAAAATTTAAAGAACACGACACATGTCACTGGTTCCCCAAATCAATAAAACTTTGTTTTACTGCTGTTTGGTTCTGCCTCCAGATCCATCATCCACACTGTGATGTGGAAGCATCTGAACGGCAAGGCGTCGAGAGAACAGGTTTATCCAGCTTTGGATGGATTTAGCAGTCTTGAGCAAATTACTTAACTTCTCTGACCTAGAGCTTCCTTGTTTGTAAAATGGGCCAGAAAATACCCACCTAAAACCACTGTTTTGAGGGTTAAGTGAAGCAGTATATGCAAAGTACGTGGAAAATGCTTAGTACGTGATTGTTCATAATTTGGAGCCCTCCCTTGCCTGCCAGATACTGACCTCCTTCCAGTCATCTGCTACCAGCAGGCCCTTTGTGTATGGTCCCCCTCTGGCTCCCTGTCCCATTACCATCCCCTGCAGGGGAGCAAGCAGAGCTCTAACTCTGCCCACACCCCCACAGGGCTACTCTCTTCCTTGCTTCCTCCTACGCTGCCAGTTCCCTCCCCTGCTGCCTGGTCAGCCTCAGCGCCTCCAACCAGCTCCAGTTCCCTGCTGTCCCATCTCTGTCCTTTCCAAAGCTCAGACAGCCTTAAATCTTGATAAAGGAAAGCGCTGTGGAAACAACTCAGGGTTCGGGCCCCAGAGCATCCTCTTTAGTCCAGAAACAACTTAAACTCAGCAACCTGGACTAAAGTGGGCTCAAGATTATGGTCAGTGGTCATTCTGGACATTCTGTGCAACAAGGCTATGCCAGCCGCCCCCAGAAACACCTTCAAAACAGTGATTCAGGAAAATTGACTTTGAGTAGTAAGCAACTGATCTAGAAATGGTCTTTCAGAAGAGAAGCGATTTCTAAGTGTGGGGCTGCCTGCGTAGGAGCTAATACTGTTTGAACAGTGTTGTTAATAATTTAACAAATTTGATCTGCGAACAGGTCAAACCAGAAACCTCAAAATGAACCTCAAATATGTTATAAACCTGTGGTTCCCAACCCCCAGGCTGCAGACCGGTACCAGTCCACGGCCTGTTAGGGACCGGGCTGCAGAGCTCCACTGCCCTCCACCCACCCCCATCCGTGGAAAAATTGTCTTCCATGAAACTGGGGGTGGGGTGGGTGTTGCACAGCAGGAGGTGAGCAATGGGCCATCGAGTGAAGTTTCATCTGTATTTACGGCCACTCCCTAACGTTTCCATCACTGCCTGAGCCCACCCCTGTCCATGGAAAAATTGTCTTCCATGAAACCAGTCCTTGGTGCCAAAAACTCTGGGGGCACTGCTGTAAACCTTGCACTAATTCATTCGTTCCAAATACTTACCGAGCACTTGCGGTATGCCAGACCCAGTTTCAGGCACTGGGGGACAGAGGTGGGAATAGGATGGGCCAGGGCCTGCCCTCGTGCTGCTTTCTGTCTGGCGTGGAAAAGACATCAGTCAGTGCCTGAATCAGCAGTATCAAGAAGACACCAAGGACTGGTAATAGCAAGAAAGACGTACCTCAGGGAGGTGCTCAGGGAAGCCATCTCCAAGGAGGTGGCATTTGCAACGAGATCTGAATAACAAGAAGCCACAGGAAGATCTGAAAAAATCATGTTCCTGGTAGAAGGGTGAGGATCCACAGAAGAACTAGCCAGATACGTCCAAGCGATATGATAGCCAACTTTTTAAAAAATCAAAACTCACAATTATTTTCTTGCTAAAAATGTTATTTCACGCCTCCCCTTGTTAACAGAAATTATTTCTGTGGCTGGGGTCTCCAGGGAGAGACAAAACAAGGGAAACAGTCTCAACCAGCAGCCTTGTTTTTCTCTCTGAAAAATTATGGCAACTTCCTAAACAGGTGGTACAGAGGGATGCTGGTTGATTTATTGAGAAAATAATGAAAGCTAAGTAGCACGAGCCTTTTCTGATATTTTTATTCAGATCCAAAACTTCTATCTCTGATAATAATTTTAAAGTTAAAATATTTCAATGGGTTTTTTTAATGTTACTGAAGATTAAAAGATACTAGTTTGTAATCTTATTTTAACACAGACTTCAACAGATGATTTACAAATATCAGTAAATAAAAGATTTTAAAGTCATATTCAGGGTACAAAAATCAGCTATAGGCTGGGCGTGATGGCTCTCGCTTGTAATCCTAGGACTCTGGGAGGCTGAGGCAGGAGGATTGCTTAAGCTCGGGAGTTCAAGACCAGCCTGAGCAAGAGCAAGACGCCATTTCTACTAAAAATAGGAAAAATTAACCTGGCATGGTGGTGCACACCTAAGGCAGGAGGGTCACTTGAGCCCAGGAGTTTGAGGTTGCAGTGAGCTATGATGATGCCACCGCACTCTACCCAGGGCCACAGAGCTATAATGCTAATTAAGACATCCCTTCTTTCCCCTAAAAGAAGAGTGTGTCAACCCAAAACGCAAGCCACGGACTCAACATAACGCAAATGTTTGAGTAGAGGCAGTGCAGTATGATGATGCCTCTCCTGTATCTTGGTGTGTGGCACTTCACCACTTTCTAAGGGTTTTCACAATCTCAGCTAATTAAACAGTGGAGAGGTGGAGGCACTTGAAGCCAACAGGCCTGCTGCTTCTGTTCTGGCCTCAAGCACTATTTGTCAAAACTCAGGCACCCTTTACGTTCTCTAGCTTCGTGTGAGAAACAAGACAATGCGTTTATTTATCCTTCCTTTCACCTTGGTAGTTGATTTTGAGTACAGACCTTTGACTTGCAATGGTTTGACTTTACAATGGTGTGAAAGTGATATGCATTCAGTAGAAACCATACTTCCAGTACCCACACAACCATTCTTTTTTTCACTTTCATTGCGGTGGTAGTCAATAATTAAGTGAGATGTTCAACATTTTATTATAAAATTGGCTTTGTGTTTGATGATTTTGCCCAACTATTGGCTAATGTTAGTTTTCTGAGCACGTTTCAGGTAGGCTAGGCTAAGATGTTTGGTAAGTTAGATGTATTACATGCATTTTTGACTTATAATATTCTCAACTTATGATGGGTTTATTGGGACGTAACCCAATAAGTCAAGGAGCATCTGTAGTAGTTTTCGGACCTCTTCTTTTTTAATACCAAAATCCTTTTTCTGTGGTGAAATCTCAAGTGGATCTCCAATAGATGCAACTGGACCTCTGCTAGCTGCAGGTTCCTCTTCCTTCCCCAGAGCACCCGGGACACACATCTCCAGAGCCCAGACCAGTGTTTGCAAACTGCTGTTTGTGACCTTTAGTAGGCCACAGCCAATATTTTTTAATAAAATAAAACAGGATAGAAAATATCGCAGCACTCCATGCATAGTAAGAATAAGTGTTATTTTGTGGAAAAAAAATTAGGTATATTTACTCGGCAAATATTTGATTAACAAATATTCAATGCCTGTGTGACAGGACAATGGACACTAAAATCAGGTGAATAAAGCAGATGAAAGCTCTTGTCATGATGGAACTTATATTCTAGAACGATATTATAATATATATTATATCAAATACAATATGCTTACATATATGGATATATATCAAATATGTATGCCTATATTAATACATATAATACATATATATAAAATGAGACAGAGAGAAATAAGTTTGAAATCCACTGGTAGATAATCTCTTCAATACATCCTAAAGTTCATAACTTAAATCAGAGCTGTTTTAACATTACTTTAAAATTTCTTAGCTCTAGAATATAATTATGCGTCTGTGAGCCTGTTACATACTCACATTTAAAACATTGAATGGTGTTATCAATAGGCTAACAAAGTCAACTGACCAGATCTCTATTTGGGAATGAAAAACTAAACCACTGTGGCCTGGCCCAATGCACCGACAGCACAGGGAGAAGCCCTCAGTTCCTGGTGGCTGAAATAAAAGGCTGGAATTGGACTTGAGGCCACCTGCAAATCAAATGCCCTTAGTGCTATGTGAATCCTCACGAGGAAGCACATCTCCTTTTTTCTGACCTTTACCCTCTTTCGTTTCTTAACTCAAGGTCAACTTTCTCTTCTAGCTCTTTGTTACAACTTTTGCTACTGCAAGTCTTGCCGAACTTCATTGTGCATATGAATCACCTGGGGGTCTTGTTAAGATGCACACTCTGATTCAGCGGCTCTAGAGTGGGTCCTGGGACATTGCATTTCTGACAAGCTCCCAGGTGACCATCCTGTGAGTAGCGAGATGGTAGAGCACTTACACACACATACACACACACACACACAACCACACGTGCGCACACATTTATCAGTGGCTTATCAATGTGTTGAGGATGGGGACCGTGACTTACTCATTTCTAGCTCACTGATGGTAGAAAACTGTATAGTTTGTGTCCTATGTTCTAGAAAATTAAGTGACCGATCACAAAGATTTTTCACATTCCAGCCATTGAACTGACTGTGTAAATAGTAACGATTGTGAAATGACTGAGTAAATAGTAACGATTTATGTCTTAAATATCACCTCCACCATAGTCTACTTGAAATCTTCATCAACTTTGTTAGTCTATGGTCTCTGTGAGCACCATGGAAGTGTTTAAACAGGCACATAGCATGAAGTAGAACATGGAAATACGGCACTAAAATTAACTAGTACAGAAACACTCTGCATAAAACATATTTATCTATAAAAATAATACTAAAAAATGAAAAACTGAGGGGTATTTATTTTCATCATAGAATTTTATTTATTGAAAAAAAATTTAATCTTTAAGTCTTCTTTGAATCAGAATTTGCAAACTGAATGGTAGTAGGCAGAATTCAGCCCATAGGTATGCTTTACATGTGTGTTTTAAAATTAGTTGCCAACAGCTAAAAATAGGGTGAATTCACATAAAATGAATCCAGATTTCTGACTCCTCTGGAGAAATCAGAAGACCCTGCATCACTGGGTTGTCTCTCCTTCACTCAATTATGAGAGGCTGTAGCTTTTAGGTGAGACATGAATTTTGATGTTGCTGCCCTACTCTGCTAGGCTCTAGGTTTCCAAACTCTGCATTACATAGTAAGGTCTCTTTGTGTATTTTTGTTATGATTTGGATTATATGAATGGGTCCAACTCATATCTTCCCCAGAGTACATTTGCTGCTTAAAATTATATTCAGTTACATCGTGTATTTGGCCATTCTTGGAGATTCTCTACCATTTTTGTTCTATAACCAATATGTTCTAATTGTCAGGTTGGCAATTTTCTCCATGTTTGGCTCCTCTTAATTGGTCAGTCTCTTTTTTTCTCCCTTCAAAAATATATGAAGATATTCTAGAACCAACACTTTTCTATTAAATGAATAAAATACTTAACAGAAATAGATAATAACCACAAACTCATTAAGAAAATTGGTGGTGAAATTTATAATGTTCAATATTAAAAGAGTACAAAGCTTCATCCTATTTCTCCAACATAAGTGATTTAATTGTAGACACTGGATCTCATTGGTCTCTTGTATACAAATGGTCTCTATCATTGACCTGGCCACACAAGCTATGTGGGTTTTAAAAAAAGTAAGAAGGCAATGCAACCCCAACATATGCTGCCTCATGCTCGAGACAGCTTAATTTTGCATTACTTGAAAAGTTTTTTGCCCTCCTTACGACTCCTACAGTACTCCAAGCACACTCCCTAGGACATTAGTACTTGTACTTCCCTCACTCGTCCTGGAATGTTCTCTCCTCAGATGTTCCCATGGCTTACTTCCCTACTTCTTCCAGTCTCCGTTCAAGTATCTATTCCCCAGAGAGGCACTCCCAAGCCACTGTAAAATAGCAACCCCAACTCTATCAACTTACCCTGTTTTGTTTGCCTCAGTACCATTTATTGCTACCTGACACATACTTACTAACATCTGTTTCTATTTCCATGCCCCCTCTGAATGGAGCCCCATGAGGAAAGGGACTTGTTTTACCCAGTGCCTTGCATAGTGCCTGGAACATCATAGGAAACATTTGATGAATGATTTGAAAAGTCTCTAAGTTATTGGAGTTCCGTTACCTTTTGTTCCAACATTTGACATTCGAGAGAGAATTGATAGCCATCCTTGTTCATTAAAGACAGAGATCCATCATATTTCCTCACGTGAGTTCAGGTGCCTCTGCAGGGGGGAGGACAATAACCTACAATGTGGGTATTTTCCCCTATTTGCCGTGTATGCATTTTTCCTATTTCCTATCTGTTTTTGGACTCAGTGCTTTTCCCACATGATCTTCTACACCACATGTGGATTACTATTCTCTGAGCCACTTTTTCTCAAATGTGATTTTATATGATAGTTGTTTAAAGAAAATAGTGCCGTGTCATTCTAACATCGTCTTTGCTGCGGTTAGCACAGAAGGGGAGGAGTGCCAGCCCCCAGACACAGCCCTTCGCACACACATCCCGCCCCTCATCCTTTGCAGCGTGGCTGGATGGCTTCCCTCTTCCCAGAACATCATGCAAGGAAAGCCAAGTGGTGAAAAAGAATGACAAAAGAATTTCAATGCTTTTTCTAAAATACTTTAACTTATATTTGTCTGTGCTGTGAACATATATAACCCCACCGACTTGAAACATCCAGGATTCGATGGCCAGCTTTTCAGAAAATGTTGACACAATGGCTACATTTTGAGAAATCAAGAGCTATTTCTATAAAGCACATCAAACAGCAGATTCAAAAGCATGTTCAGTGAAATAACCAATCTTTTTAGCCTCCCCCAGAGCCTTGTCAGAGCATCCTAGTTTATCAGTGAGCTGAGCTGCCAGGAACACACACAGCAGAGGGTAAAGGAGACAACTCATTTTCATTCTAAAGTGCTGATAGCACAGAAGTGACTCTCACCCTCACTCAACTTACTCTGTCATCCTTAACTTGAGAAAATAACTTATTTCTCTCTCAAAGAAAATACTCTCTCTGTCACATGTTATAACTAGGCAGGCTTCTGAAGTGCTTTAGAAAAATAGTATTCTGAGAATATTCAATGTACAGAGTCCTTAAACAGCTTAATAAATGTATTGATTACAAAAGATTTAGCACATTGCTATGATATACCATTCATTTGGGACAAGACACATATGGAGAAGTCTGTATTTTGCTGCAATGACACATAAATTCCCAGATATGCTCTTCTACACAAAGAACTGATAAATGTATAATTAAATAAAGTAAATGTTTTAGAAATTCCTTTAGAAAAGAGAGGAGGCATATGTCAACCAACTAACACAGATTTCTACGATATGTTGTGAATTGGCAGCAAAAACTTCAGTGAATAGGAACGTTCACATCAAGTTCCAGGCAGAATTCCTTGATTCTGTAGGCACATGGACTCGATCGTCCTCTGACATTTATGCTTTGATACTTCAGAGTTTCATTCTGGGTGGTACCATCACACAGAAGATAATCTCATGTCAAAACATTGCTATGTCAGAATTTCCAAAAACACTTCTTTTCTCCTTAATTTTCTAATTTTTGTCAACATGTCTGCAAAAAAGGGAAAGTATTAAAAAAGTTTGAAAATCTAAGAAATCATTGTAGTTGCTTATGATGAAAATGAAATATTGCCTTACTTATTATTTCTCCAGGATGATAGTTTGTATCCCAGGAACCCAATGGTACACACTATTACTTGAATGTTCATCTGATATCAAAATAATTTGTGTGTGTATCTGCATAATTTCTGTCCCTTGGCATGAATTTAATAGATGCTACCTTTTCAATTATGCAGCCACGTACATGCCAGGTACTATATAGAAATAGGACATTTTTAAAAGTAAGATTGGCTGTCAGTTTTTAAAGGAAAGATTTAAAAACCTTCTGCTTCAGAGAAGAGTGTAAGCCTTTGGAAGACTAGTATCTTTTAGAAACCATGAAGTCTAAGAAAGGAAAAAAAAATACAACTATTAAAATGCACATACACTGCTGGCTGGCACTGTTGTGACAGCCAGCAGTATCAGCGTCAGTCAATTATCTTCACAAATGCCTCTTGTGCTAATGAGCACTCACAAAAATCAGCAGACTTTTCTGGCAAGGAGAAAAGATCAGTTTCATTGCTTGCAGAACTAATTCAGGGTACAAAAGTGAAGGCTCCGCCATCGCTGCCTCTTTTACTGCTCCTTTTGTAAAGGCTTTTGATGTGCACTGAAGAGTTGGGCCTGTGTTTGGGCCTCTCCATCTCCAGTTCATTGCCTGCCATTAACATACATATCCATATGAAAAGTTCGCTAAGTCACTAACAGCTGTCCAGAAAGGAGTTTGAGAAGGAAGGCGAAAAAGGACCTATTCCTTCTCAAAATGCTGACAATACTATTTAGCCCCTTTTTGGCAATGATATACCTTACTTTTTAAAGCCGCCTTTCACTCAAAAAGGGACAAGGCATAATACAACATTCAAACACATAGTGGTTTTCATTTTGAAACAGTCATTTGCTGTATTCAGGGGGAAAAAGTCTGTAGTTACCAGATGCAAAGGAAATCCATCATTCATGATACATATGTATATGGTGGGCACACACACATACACACACACACATGCTCATTCTATCTTGTTTTTGCTGGATGCTAAATAACCTTACATCTTCCATTTAGCCTAGAGGAAAACCCCCTGCAGCAGATGCTCATGAGCGGTTTAATGCCCATTGCCTTCTCCAATTTATGGGACAGACAGTTATCTATGGTCGATTTATCAATGGATACTATGTTAGTAAAAAAAAAATACTATCAGAATTGTGCCATAAAGTTTTTTTTAAAAAAAGATTTAATACTTTCTCTCTAGATGAGTTGATGAAAATGCCTTTCAGGAGAAAAAAAATAAGAAGACAAGCTACAGAAATTTATAGGTCGTGGTTTTGAGATGGGAGATTTATATTAAACATTTCCAAGTTTGATAAGACCATTCCAGACAGCTGCATAATTGGAAGATCATGTCATATCATCCATGGTAAACATTTTCTAAGGAAAGTGGTAAGGATCAGCAAATACATATCTTACAAGAGGAAAATAGTTAATTTTCCTTTAAGACAAGGCTCTGAAGGCCATAGTGGAAAGAAATAAATAGATTTTAAATTAATGAAAAAGGGTGCTTCCCAATCATCATTTGGTCTGGGGTTTAGTTTTGTCAAACTCAGAAAGAAAGCACGTGATAGATAAATGCCTTCCAACCCCTGCCCCCCCAGCCTCCGAGTTCATGACCCTGAGGCCATCTCGAGGCACATATTGCACCCAACATTTGCTAGGCCTGAGCTTGAAAATGAGAAAAGGCAAAATCTGTCAATTATGAAGATTTAACACAGTTTACGAGAAGGACATTTTCTCTTTCTTTCTTTCTCTGTCTTCTCTCTTCCTCTCTCCCTTCCTTCCTTCCTTCTTTTATTCTTTCTAAATCAGAATCAAAACACTAGAGAAAACTACCAGTTCCCAATTCTATAAAGATTTTACTCCTGCAAGGATCCTCCCACCGTGCAGCGACAGCCTGTGCTGTGTAAAAAACAAGACTTTAATCCCACCTGTTGCTCTCCCCGCCCTTTTTTTCTTTCGGTTTCTCTTCTTTTATGGCAGCCTCTCTCCCAGATCAGTCACGAAAAATCTTTAACTTTGCCTATTTTGATCTGAAAATTAAATCTTATTTATTATGCATCCTGTTTGTTGTCCTTGAAGAACCCCAGCCTTCATTTAAAGGGGTCCAGAATGACTTCTTAAACACATTTCTCTCTTTGCTGCAATTAAACAAAGTGGAGCTGTGATTAGTCCTCCACAGGGGGGAAAGAAAAAGACACCCTTGAATCAAAATGCGGGGACCTGGCTGGGCATTATTGCCTCACAATGCAGGAGTTTATTGCTGAAACCTTCTTATCCCTGAGCTCTGCACTCCATGGGAACTTCAGTCAGGTGGAAAGTTATTCTCTTCTCTGCAGCTTGAAGTATCGTAAGACCCGCTAAAGCCCCTAAAGCTCTTCCTAGTAACTGAGACATTTAGGATAATCTTTATGGGAGTTTTGCATGAGCTTCTGCTTTTTGTTGCACTTAGAAGGAGAGTTAATGATGAGCTTTCACTGGCTTCTCTCTCTCTCTCTCTCTCTCTCTCTAAATCTAAGCCAAAAAGCGCCTGTTTAAGTTAAGTACCACCTCCCTCCAGCCCTTGGGAAACCACTCAAGAGGGCTTTGCTTGGCTCTGTGTTCATGACACATAATGAAAACAATTTTACGCTGTGGAGGGAAGTATCGGGCAATTACTGATGTAACAGCCACCTGCAGTAGCGAGCCCTGGCTGCAGCATGGCGCGGTTCATGAATATTTTATGGTGTGATGTTATTTTGAATGGCTGGGGCAGGTGAAGGAGGCGAGGGTGTAATAAGTAACTCTGCTGGAGGCTGTGTAGCTGCTCTGTTTCCCCGCAGAGCCCACAGTGGAACACCAAGAAGCAACCTGACCCTGCCTGGATGGAGGCGAGGGCAGCTGAAGCAAGAGGCTATGACAAGTCACGGTGGGCACTCTTTACAAACCCTTGTCTGCCGATTTTACACATGATGTCCAGCTTGAAAAGCCCCGGCATCAATCTTGTCTGATTTAATTTGATAAATTAAGTGTGGATAAGGATTAAATGAGAATTTTGTAATGGAGAAAACTTGTCCTTATTCTTTAATCCAGTTAAGATAGTATGGGAGAAACCCTATAAAATATAAAGCAGTGGCTCGAGAAAGCAAACTTAAGAGAGAGAGAGAGGAGAATTGTTCTTTACTTTAGTAACCATTATGTCCACATAGAAGTTGAATGAAAAAGCTACTCTTGCTTTCTGGTACTTGCATGTGAAATATATGTAACCCACATACACACGTATCTACCATCATACATGTATATTTTATGGAGGGCCTAGAAATACAGGAGGTAAATAGGGATTGCAACATGTTCTACACAATAAAATATGGCTATTGATTGTTCATGAATAGGTGGAATATTTTGAGTATCATTTCCTTTTTCAAATGTTATTTTCCTAACAGGAAATGTTAAGATTTAAGTTGTGTATCATAGCATAAAGAATACATTTTTAGCATTTCAAACTTCATGATTCTTTCTATGGGCATATTTAAGATTTCAAGCACAAAAATGGCTATTGTATATGACCAAGATATGAACAGTGTAAAAATTATTTTACATGACAGTTATATTTGTATAGAATGGAACTGTATGAACAAATACTAGTTATCTAGACAGTTGATGAAAATTCAAAACGATGCCATGTAAGACTCCATTAAAATTCGTGATTTTTTTTTTTTAGAATGATAGAATGTGCTTTTGAGGAAGAGCTTGAGAAGTTCGTACATTAGACTTCAGGCTGAGCGGCTTTTTCATAAGAGAACATGCTTAGAAAAAGATACAAAAGATTTACAGAATCCTTGGACACAAACTGGTATAGAGAACAGAAATCCTGAACAGAAGCACAGAAGGAAAATGTAGCCGACTAGACATTCTGAGACTAATGTGGGGCAACAGAGAAATTGCCAGAGTGACAATTTGAAGATTATAAAAGATACTCTTTAATTTTTTGTAAGCGGTGGTTTTATAGGTATGCTCATAACATTTCATAACATTAATTTAGAGCTTGTACCAGAATGAAATAATGTGGTGATATGTTAAATTTTCCACTTTAACATTCACCTTGTGGTAGAATATTGAAGTGCCACCGCTTCCAGTGGTTGACAATCCTATTTGCACTTCAAAAATTAGAAAATCAGGATGACAAAGATGATAAGTGCTTATACAATCTGGGTATGAGCCACTTTATCAAATGGCAGTACAGTATCAAAATTCTAACCTTATTATTTAGTATTGGCATTACTATCTAGTGTGTCCATTGAAAGAATTGTCTCAGCTTGCTTGACTATGCCATTTACTGCCTGTACATAAAGTATGACGGCAGCCCTTTTTAAATATTGGTACTTTTCATTAACAAAGAAGAAACGATGACATCAATCTTGAGAAATCATGTCACCGTGAGCCACTTCTCTCCACAAACAGGTTGAATTCGAAAGAAATGCAATAAAATACCACATAGTATTAATAACAGTAGTATTAATAGAAATTAACATATATTCAAGAAATTCCAAAATATTTAATTTAATCTCACTATATATATTTTTATGCTTCATGATATATGCTAAAGGTGCCCTGATTAGCAATTTTATAAAGATCAAATTATAAACATGCAGTAAATTTCAGATTCTTGTAATTAGATTTTAGCTTAAGAGATGTTAAACTCTATATGTAAATGACATTATTTAAAAGCCTGTCTTCTAAAAGAAAATTGCTGTTTGACAATTCTATAGAATATTCAAGAAAGGTAATTATACTGCTGTGGTTGTTAAAGATGCAGGTGTTGAATAAAGTCACTGCTTCAGCTTTTGCAGAAAACTCCAATGGGGAAGAGAAAGGACACAAAATGACATGACTCCATTTGTAAATCTTTATCCTCAGAATATTGGTTCATGTTGTCTCCTTCTCTTCTTGCAAGTAATACAGTAATGATCAGAGGAAAAAACATCCCAGCCAATCCACCAATACAGAACAGCTGTGACAAAAGAAAGCAGATATCTCTGTAAAATTCACAGGACACTCCTATTTTCAAATCAGATATTGAAATAAAATGTCAACAATAAAACATGAAGCCATTAAAAAAAATCAAAGGCCGTTTAACAAATGAGGGACAAAATATCGACCACAGTAAAAATTTGTCTTGATGGACTTAGTTTTACAGAAATACTTAGGGCTTTTTCACTCATTTATTTACTCAAGTATAAGTAAATCACTCCTAGATGCAAATGTAATTTTGAGAATCACAAATTTAATTAAAATGTTAACTAAATTATTTAATTCAACTCTACTGTGTTGTAATACTAAGAAATGTTGGGCCTCAGGAAGCCCTAAATGTGTTTATTTTATGGGAGAGTAAAACACTTTTCATGGACTGTAGTTTTAGACACAGAATGTAGATCCATGCACATGTGTGCACACATCCACACACAAACACATTCTGAGTGGCCAGTGTTATTGGAATGGGTGTTCTGAGGGACACTGAGTCCCTTAGTTCAACAGAAACCACAAGGCCTTTTCTGCATTTGAACATATATAAAGGCTCTGAAAGACATTTATGTCATCATCCTTTTATATTGAATGAGGAACAGAAGTTAACAGATAACAGGTCAATAAAAATTAAACCTGGAAAAAGACAAGGAGAACACAAAGGTTTGAGCTGTTGGATACTTCATTCTCCTTTTGGCCTACCTTAGTGCTTTTAAAACGGATCCTTAGAGTTGTGTTTTAATTGAAAAAGAAAAGGCGGGTGCCATAATATTACTTTTTAAGGTCCCTAAACTATTCCCCTATTTTTAAAAGAAATTTAAGAAAAGAACGAGAAAGTCACACTACTTTCTCTTACCCCTGCTGAAAGGATACCCAAACAATTATTCTCATGCCCTTAATTGTGCTAAAGATCTTTTGTCCCTGTTCTCGTCCCTATCAGAATGTTTCTTCTTCTACCAAGCGACTAATGGCTCATCCCTTCTATTCATCTTTCTTCAATGTCTCCCGCCACTGAGCTCCTACAGTACTTACTGTTTATTCCTTAATTGAGTGGAATTGCATTATTACTTTACCCTTTCAAATACGTGTAGACCACTATGTGATGGTGCCCCCTAGAGTTGTACAGTACAGTGGCCCCTGAATACACCATCCCTGCTCCCTACCATAAGTTCCTAGCTCCTTTGTGGCAAAGGGTATATTTTTCACACTCTCAACCCCTTGCCATGTGCTCTGTTAGGGCCCTTCCGTACCTGATGGTCAATGAAAACAAACTCACCAACTTGAAACTGTTCCATTTCTCCCCCTTTCCATTTTTATGTAGCAGCCCATGTTCACAAGGCACTTTCTGCAGATAACAGCTACTCAATTCCCACCACACCTTGCTACAGCAGCAGGGAAATACTTTCATGCCAATGGTACACGTGAGGGAATTGAGGCTTTGAAAGTGGCAGCATCTAAACCTAAACTCTGTGGTCTTGACTCTCAATCCAATGCTTTCGATACTCTCCTGCACTGTCTCGCCCTTTGATGTCTGTTTTCACATAGTTGCATCATCAGGATTTTACTTAAAGAAGTGGAAAGTGCCTGCATATTGACCATGGCAGGGTTTGGGGCGCTGCTTCTCCTAGGCTCGGGCATGGAGTCTGAGGCAAAGGCAGCAACAAAACAGCTGCTGCTATGTTGCCTTTCTTGAAAGCAGGCTTCAGTCAGCGCTGGGAAGGGGGGCGGAGAAGGAGGGAGGAGGGTACCACTGTGGTCAATGGACTGCGTGACCATTCAAGGGTCCTTTTGAAGCAAGTAGGTCCCCAAGTACCTCTTAGTGACACCTATTGCTGAAGAAAAAAAATTGCTAGGGGCATGTAGACATAATGAAGGTAGCTTTAGACACTGGGCAGTTTACCTCCTCCTGAATAGAAATACTGTTTGAGAAACTTGATGGGCAGAACATTTGAAGCTTCTATGGTACTTTCACAAAAGAAACTGGCTTTCTTCTAATGATGAAAACATGTCGGTTATGATTTCTCCTTTGAAGTCCAACTTCCCCCAAACAAGACTTCAGGAAATAGCATGTAGGTGTCATGAAGTTTTTATTAACCTGTATAGAGCAGTTGGCTCCCAGGATTTACGCTTAATCTTTTTAGGACACAGCAGCTGCACCATTTCATGTGAACAACATCCTTCCTTAGTCTATGCTATACCAAAATTCTAGAACATTCTCTGGTTTTCTGTGGACTACAAATCCTACTTCGCTGAACTTAATCTCACCCACTTTTGCCCTCACTCAATACGTGTCAGCCACACAGATTATTTTTGTTCCTCAAACGTCTGAAATTGGTCCCTGCCTGAGGGAATCTTCAGGCTCCTTGTACTTGCTGTTGCCTTAGAGGGGAATGCTCCTCCCTGGCTGATTTGGCTAGCACTGTCTTTTTATGCAGGTCCTAGATTAAAAATCACTCCTCAGAGAGAGGACTGTTTACAGTTGTCCCTCAATTGTCAGAGAATCTTATTTCATATTTTTGGTAACAAAAAAATGATCTGAAGTCATTTGTTTGCCTTTTTGATTTTTTTTTTTCCCCTACTGCTCCACGAAAGTCTTGTCTGCTTTTTTGACTGCTGATTTCCAGTGTTTAGAACAGTGCCCACCACATATCAGGGGCTCAAAAATATTTGCTGAGTGTATGTTTATGAATTAATAGCTTGAGTAAAGAACTCACAATTATTATTGCATTACCTCGCATTTACTTAGCACCTTACAATTTACAAAACGCATTCTGGTTTTCCATTCATCCTTCTGACGATCCTGTGAGGGGGCCAGGGGACAGGAATTATGCCCCACGAGACCTGAGGTTCTGCAAAGTTCATGAGCTGTGTGTGGTATGGGAAAGCTGAGGTTGCACCCTGGGTTCCCTGATGATCCTGCTCTTTCCACTGCCTCAGTAGAAAGGGGGGACCTAGAAAGTAAGTAACAGGGGAGTCATGTTTACCCACGGTTGTGAGTAAATCAAATGCCAAAATCTTCTATAATTTTCACTGAAAAACAACACAACAAAACTTGAATAGACATGCACTCAGCCATGATAGATAAGTGGATAGATGATTGATAGATAGATATAGATTCATACTTGACTCTAAAATTTAGGTCAAATCGACTTCACAGAGGTACTTTATTCAATAAACAGCTAAACTTGTATTTCTCGAGTAAATTTTTAACAATTCTTGATTGTATATTCATTGTTAAGGTTTATTTGGAAGACAAAACTTATTAGTCTATGGCAGAATTTTAAGAGGCACCAGAGTAGTATTGCTATAGCTTTAGTAAACCGTGTTGTACTTCTTAATCCAGCAAAGGATTCTGATAGTGGGGTATCAGTTAAGAAGTGACTTCATTTCTGGTGTTATAAAATAGTCAAATGTATAAAAGATAGAAATCTAAATTCTAAGATTTTTAATAGAAACTACTTTTTTTTTTTTTTTTTTTTTGAGACAGGGTCTCACTTTGTTGCCTGGGCTAGAGTGCAGTGGCATCATCATAGCTCACTGCAACCTCCAACTCCCGGGCTCAAGCGATCCTCCTGCCTCAGCCTCCCAAAGTGCTAGGAATACAGGCATGAGCCACCATGCCCAGCCTACTTCTTGTAATTAATAATGATATGGACTCTTACAGCTGGAAGGGATTTCTGTAATTTAAACCTCTCATTTTATAAGTAAAGATGCCGATGGTGAAGAGACTGAGTAACTTACCCCAAATCAACACCAGGTTGATGCTAAGAAGAGGCGAATCTCCATCTCAGGTATTTTTGCTTCTATTCTAGTGTTCTTTCACTTCATCAAATTTACGTCTGCAATACCTGAATCAAAGGAATTTAAATTGAGCCATTATTCCAAAATAATAAAGTTTGGCTCTTTAATGTAAATGTAAACACTCATTTCCTTTTAAAAAGTGGTGGATTGATTCTTAATGATGAGCAAATACTTTTACTTCTACCTATCAAAACTGTGTTGGATGAGAGGGCATGATTCCCAATTTTTGATGGACACCTATAGAGGAGGAGAAACACACATGTGTCAGTCAACACTTCTATTGACTTTTAATCCTATTCCTCCTTAAGAGAAAATTTAGCAACTTTTGTGGATGCTCTGAAATAGAAAAAGTATGTCAGAATAATGAAGTATTTTAGATACCAAATCAATACTTGCCTCATTTGAATGACACAAGGATTAAAAATAGCATTATAAATAAGCAACAAACATGAAGCGTTCTCTAGATGGTAAAGAATAGGTGGGACTTGATACCACTGTCACCATCCTCCTAGATTGCAGGAATTTGTAATGCAATAGCCAAACCTATGTAAAACCAGTAAATGTTATTTTTCAGCTCCACGTGAGATGTAAATGCCTTCTGATCTGATTTTAAAAAGACTATTTAGAGGCAAATGTTATAGCTCAAAATGTTATATGGTATTTGGTGATGGGGGATAGGTTTATGTCATGACAATGGGAAAACCCTATTGATTCAGGGAAAGAGACAGAAGATTTTTGTTGTTATAAATTAAGTTACTTCAGACGTCTGACTAAGCAGGTTATTGAAGACCAATACACCCAACTGAGATGATAACCTGGATATAAAGTAAAGAAAACCATAAAGAAACACCATGATAAGATTCTTGAGGCAGTGGACTCAGCTTTATTTCACCCTATCAGCCAAGGTGAACATGAAGGACAGACTATCAAGGGAGCCACGGTCATGATTAGGGGGAAGGCAAACCCTCACTTATGTAAGGAAGCAGCAGCTATCAGCGCAGTTATGTGATGTGCCTTCCTGTTTAATAAACTGATTTATTCATAGATAATATATGGTATATTTTCACTCTATGTAACTTACCAACACTTTCACAAACTCCTTCATTTTTGTAAATAAAGTAAAAGATGCAAGAAATGTTAATGTTCACTCAAGGAGAGCATTCAAGCTGTCTATAGCCAGAGTCTTGCAGAGTGGTGTGGTCAGATAAATTAGTCCTTGGGTTAGGGAGTCAGCATTAATTGAGTTTTCTCCATGTCTGTGGTTTGGGAAGTAGAGAGAAAGTCAGAGGCATAGTCATCTGTGACAAGAAGTTTACAAATAAATCTTAGATTATAAACTAAGGGACCATCTCTTGTGTGGCTTGGGCAGATCACCTAGCCTTTAATTTTTGTTTTTTGTAAGAATGAAATGGAAAGACAGATTTGCTCTGAGAAGAATCATAGCATAATGTTCAAGAGCACAGATTTTGGATTCAAACCAAACCATACTTGATTCTTGGTGAACATATACGTATTATGTGATATTAAGCAAATGATTTAACCTTCCTGTGATACCTAGCACATATAAGTACTCCATAAATAGTAGCTATTGTTAATAAGAATGACAGATCAGTTTTATTAAACAACCTAATCACAATTGTGTGTAAGTCCCAAGAAATTTGTGAGGTTGTTACCATAATTAGAGTCAAATAAATGTTTTCTAGGAATAACTCATGAAAGAGGTGAGTTTTAGAATTTTGTAAGAGAAAGAAGAAAATTTGTCATCATTTATAAAAATTATAAATATACACATTCAACAACAGAACTGTAGAATCATGCAGAATTACAGTATGAACACATAAAACTATAGTATGGGGATGTTCATGGCTGATTATTTGAAATAGTAAAGATTTGGGAAAAATAAATTTCTGTAATAAAGATAATAATTCCTAATTTATTGAGTATTAACTATATTTCATGCATTATATGTTTTAAAAAATTAAGTAATAATTTATTTCTCACAAAACCCCTAGGGAGTTGGTAACATTATTATCCCTACTTAACTACAGTCATAACAAAGAATTATGTATATTTATATGTATTATCCTGAAATGCTGTTCAAGCAAAAATAAACAAGATCCAAAATTCCATTACACACACACACATACAAATGAACAATAATTTCAAATAATGTATATATAGGTCAAGATTGACAGATTGGTTTTAAAAAACATAACTCAACAGTGTACTTTTGTGCAAGACACTAAGTTTAAATATAAAGACACAAAAATTAAAAGGATAGAAAAGGATATACCATGAAGATACTAACCAAAAGTAAGCTGAGGTCTAGATGTTTTTCCCAGGAAATTTTTTAAACAATCAAACAATACTCAATAATATCAATACTACACAAAATTTTCCAAATATTAAAAAAAGTAGTAACACGTCTGAACTCTTATGAGGTTAACATTAGTTGGATATCAAATCCAGACAAAGGCATTTTGGAAAATAAAAATTAAAGACCAATCTTGCTAGTAAACATATATACAAAAATCCTTAACTAATATTAACAAAAGGAATATTGCAATTTTTAAAAGGATAAATACATAACAATCTAGTTGGGTTTATTTCAGGAATGTAAGGTTGCTTTAACATTACATTCAAATATCAATGTAATTCACCATATTAATATAATAAATGATGAAAATCATATTATTGTCTCAACTGAAAAAATTAAAAACCTATTCATGATGAAAATTCTTAGCAAACTAAGAATATAAGGAAAATCTCTTGATCTGAAATGCATTACTAGCTACAAAAAAGAAAAAAAGCCAACAGCAGCATCATAATTAACTGGAAAATACTGCATTCTTTCTCCCTGTTTTCAGGAAAAACAAAAGTCTGGCTACTATCACCACTTCTAATCAATGTCGTATTAAGTTAAATCAATTGCTTCATAGAAAATTATACTCAAACATAATGACTTAAAATAATAGCATTTTTATTATGTATCACAATTTTTGTGGATCAGAAATTTAGTCAGGGCTTGGCTGGGTGATTCTTCTGTTCTACATGGAATCAATCAAAGCCACTTAATGATATTCAGCTGGAAGGCAGACAGCTTTGGAGGATCCAATATGGTCCCACTCACATGCCTGGAACCTTAGCAAGGATGGCTAAAAAGCTGGGCTCAGTTGGGACTATTGATCAAAGTGTCTTCACCATGTAACTTGGGTTTCCTGACAGGATGGAGGAAGTTTTATTTTATTTTATTTGAATTTTGTAACCATTTCTTTATTATTAGTCATTTAGGTTACATATTTTTTTGCACTGTAGTCAATAACAATTTTGTGCATAATGTTTTGTCCACATTTTCTGTTTTTATTCTTTTAATGTGAGATTCATACAAAAAGAGAATTAGTAGGAGAAAGGATATAAACACACTATTTGTTATGTGGTTGTGTAGGGACCCAAGAGGAAAAGATGAAAGCTGCCAGTCCTTGTAATGTCTATCTACAAAACTGACCTGGCTTCACCTTTGTCATGTTCTGTTAGTCAATCAAGTCATAAAAGCCACTCAGATCAAGGGAAGAAAGGCAGGAAGAGGATAATTAGATTCTATTTTTAATTGGTGGTTATCTTTAATTGTCCTGTCCAGAGAAAGGAAGAGATAAATCTGTTATTAACCAAATTTGACATTATTATCTGTACAAAATCCAAAAGAAAATATACACAGCAACCTATTGGAATCAAAAAAGGAATTTAGCAAGGCCACTGGCAGAAGGGTAATACACAAAAATCAATTGTATTTCTACAAATCAACCATAAAAACATAGAAGGTAAAATACTAAAAATGGTATCATCTAAAAAAGAATAAAATACATCATGTATTTGGTAGTAGGTCAAACCAAGGATATTTAAAAGTTCTACACTAAATACTATAAAACATTAGTGTGATAAATTAAGAAATACCTAAACAAATGGACGTATATGCCATGTTGACGAATCGGAATACTGAGTAGTATAAAGATGTCAGTTCTCATCTGTTGCTTCTATAGTTTCAATGTAGTCTCAGTCATTATCCCAGAAGTGTGTGTGTGTGTGTGTGTGTATAATTTGAAAAAGCTGATTCCAAAATGTTTGCAACATGTAAAGGGTTAAGAATAGCCAGTGCAATTTTGAAGAAGAACATAACTTTAGGACCTAAACTACTGTATTTAGTAATAACTAATAGATTGGTATTGGTGCAAGGATAGACAATAAACCAATGGAACAAATTAGAATTCAGAAACAGACCCAAATACATAATGACACCTGGTGTTTGACAAAGCTGACACTGCAGTGCAATGGGGAAAGGATGACAATTATTTTTTTCAATAAATGGTGCTGGGTCAATTGGATATCCATTTGAAAACAAATAAATGTTGAACCTTTTATCTCACAAGATTCACAAAATTCAATTCTAGTTGGATTGTAGATCTAAATGTAAAAGGTAAAAAAAAAATAAAGCTTTTAGGAGAAAACTTAGGAGCATATGTCACGACCTTGGAATAGGCAAAGATTGCATAAACAAGGCACCAACCATAAAAGAAAAAAAGGATAAATTGGATTACATTAAAATTAAGAACTTCTGTTCATCAAAAAAAACCCCACCATTGTGGAAGGGAAAAAGCAAGCCACAGAGTGGGAGAAATAATTTACACCACATATATCAGACAAAAAATTTATACCTAGAATATGAACCACTTCTACAAAACAACAACTACAAACAAACAAACCAACATAAAAATGGATAAAATTGAATGGTACTAAACAAAAGATAACCAAGTGGCCACAGAAAAACAGAGAAATGCAAATATAAACTGCAATGAGACACCTCTACATGCTTACCAGAATGGCTAAACTTGAAATACAGGCACTATCAAGTGTGGTAAGAATGTGCAGCAACTGAAACTAACTTACATACTTCTTGTGCAAAAGTAAATTGATGCAACCACCCTGAAAAGCTATTTGGCAGTATCAGCTAAGCTGAATATATACAGGTATACCTTGTTTTATTGAACTTCATTTTACTGTGATTCTTGGATATTGCATTTTTTAAAATTGAATGTGTGTGGCAACCCTGCATTAAGCAAGTCTATTGGTACCATTTTTCCAACAGCATGTGCTTACTTCGTGTCTCTGTGTTACATCTGGGTAACTCTTGCAATATTTCAAACTTTTTCATTATCAGTATATTTGTTATGGTGGTCTTTGATCAGTGATCTTTGCTGTTTCTATTGATTGTTTTGGGGCACCACAAACCGTGCCCCTAAGAGATGGTGAACTTAACTGGTAAATGTTGTGTGTGTTCTGGCTGCTCCACTGACCATCCGTTCCCTCATCTTTCTCCCTCTTCTCAGGCCTCCCTATTTCCTGAGGCACAACAATATGGAAATTAGGCCAATTAATCACCTTGCAATGGTCTCTAACTGTTCCAGAGAAAGGAAGAGTCACCTTCTCTCACTTTAAATCAAAAAATGATGAAGCTTAGTGAGGAAAGCACATTGAAAGTCAAGATAGGCTGAAAGCTAGGTCTCTTGTACCAGTTAGCCAAGTTAGGAATGCAATCTTTTTAAAAAAAGTTTTTATTGATATATCATTGTTACATATATTTTTGAGGTACAGATGATATTAATATGTTGATACATGTATATAACGTGTGAAAAGTTCTTGAAGGAAATTAAAAGTGCTATTCCAATGAACACATAAAGGATAAGAAGCAAAACAGACTAATTCTGATATGGAGAAAGTTTTAGTGGTCTGGATAGCAGATCAAACCAGCCACAACATCCTCTTGAGCCAAAGCCTAACCCAGAACAAGGCCCTAACTCTCTTCAATTCTTGAAGGCTGAGAGAGGTGAGAGAGGAAACTGAGGAAGAAAAAGTAGAAGCTAGTAAGGGTTGGTTCATGAGGTTTAAGAAAAGAAGCCACCTTTTCTTAAAGAAGGGCAAGGTGAAGCAGCAAGTGCTGATGTAGAAGCTGGAGCAAGTTATCCAGAAGATCTAGCTAAGATAATTGAAGAATATGGTTACACTAAACAACAGATTTTTAATGTAGATGAAACAGCTTCTGTTGGAAGAAGATGCCATCTAGGACTTTCATAGCTAGAGAGAAGTCAATGCCTGGCTTCAAAGCTTCAAAGGATGACTCTCTTGTTAGGGGCTAATGTAGCTGATGACTTTAAATTGAAGCCAATGTTTATTTACCTTTCTGAAAGTCCTAGGGCCCTTAAGAATTATGCTAAATTTACTCATCCTATGTTCTATAAACAAAGCCTGGAAGACAGCACATCTGTTTATAGCATGGTTTACTAAACATTTTAAGCCCAGTGTTGAGACCTATTGCTCAGAAGAAGAGATTCTTTTCAAAATATTACTATTCATTGGCAATGCATCTAGTCACCCAGGAGCTCTGATGGAAATGTACAAGGAGATTAATGTTGTTTTCATGGCTGCTAACACAACATTCATTCTGCAGCCCATGGATCAAGGAGTCATTTTGGGTTATTATTTAGGAAATACATTTTGTAAGCTGCCATAGATAGTGAGTCTTATGATGGATTTGGGCAAAGTAAATTGAAAACTTTCTGGAAAGGATTCACCATTCTAGATGCCATCAAGAACATTCATGATTCATGGGAGGAGGTCAAAATATCAACATTCACAGTAGTTTGGAAGAAGTTGATTCCAATCCTATTGATGACTTTGAGGGGTTCAAGACTTCAGTGGAAGAGGTCATTTCAGATATGGTGTAAATAGCAAGAGAACTAGAATTAGAAGTGAATAGTGAAGACGTGATGGAATTGCTGCAATCTCATGATAAAACTTGAAAAAATGAGAAGTTGCTTCTTCTGAATGAGCAAAGAAAGTAGTTTCTTGAAATGGAACCCACTCCTAATGAAAATACTGTGGACTTTGTCGAAATGACAACAAAGGATTTAGAGAATTACATAAACTTAGTTGATAAAGCAGCAGCAGGGTTTGAGAGGATTATCTCCAATTTTGAAAAAAGTTCTACTGTGGGTCAAATGCTAACAAATAGCAAGCATCTCATGCTACAGAGAAATCTTTTATGAAAGGAAGAGTCAGTTGGTGTGGCAAACTTCATTGTTGCCTTATTTTAAGACATTACCATAGCCATTGCAACCTTTAGCAACCTCCACCCTGATCAGTCAGCAGCCATCAGCATAGAGTAAAGACCCTCCACCAGCAAAAAGACTATGACTTGCTGAAGGATCAGACAAATCATTAGCATATTTTAGCAATAAAATATTTGAAAATTGAGGTATGTGCATTGCTTTTTAGACATAATGCTATTGCACACTTGATAGACTACAGAATAGTATAAACATAACGTTTACATGCACTGGGAAACCAAAAAACTTGTGTAACTTGCTTTATTGTGATATTTGCTTTATTGCAGTTGTCTGGAACAAAACCTGCACTATCTCTGAGATATGCTTGTACATTCCTGTAAAAGCACAGCTAGCACTTTGTCCTGCTACCATAATGAACAAGAATGTGTATCACATTACACAGAGAAAACAAAATACTTTGCACCCAGAGATGGAGCAAGAATAATAGGCATACCTATGTAGTTTTGGGACGCAAAATAAATGAAACCTTGAACATTTCCTATAAGCCTTGCCTGCCCTGCAAAAACAAATTTATTGTTTTTACGATTTTGTGATAATGATATCTGAAGATAGGCCATGACCTTTGTGGATATGATAATCATATTAAAAAGTTGCTCTTTGCCCACCATGAATAGATGAGTCAACTAATGCAACCTTGGAAATCTTGCTGAGTTTTTCAAATAAACTACTGATTTAGTTTGTCTTGTTTTTTGTTTTGTTTTCTTTTTTGTTTTTGAGCCTTCTGAAATCTGAATCATTTGCACCACTTTGCAAATAAAGTTCTTTTCTTCGAGTTCTCTTTTGACAATCTTAAAACACAGTAATATACTCTTAGTTATACTCAACACAATGAATGCATAGCATATGTTTAACTGACATATATAAGACTGTTCATAGCAGACCATGAATAAATACATTGTGGTATGGAATAGATAGAATAGACTAAATAAATGAATTTTGGTTTATTTATGCAATGGAGAACTATCTGACATAAAAATGAGCATGACACATTGTTATGAAAAGCAGCTCAGTGCCCATAAGACTGACTGTGAGTGTATGTCAGTCTAGCTTCTGTGGAGAACAGAAACTGTGTGTGTGAAAGAAAAATAAGATGGACGAGGTCCTCAGAATCCTGAGCAACTCTGCAAATCCAGAAAGTTGTTGGTCAGGGATGATGCAGCAGGGTGTGGGGGTTGGTAGTGGTGTGAAATGGTCAGGAGAAATAGAGAATTAAATTCCGATAAGGATAAGAAGAAACAGGGCCTGTAGAGAGAGGAAGGCAAAGGAGAGCCAATGTGTTCAGTCATGGTTCTAGCCTTGCTTAGGGCTGATAAGCAATAAATTTTCAGCTATATTCTTGTCTCTTCTAATCTGACCCATGATTAAAATTGATTAGTTTAATATATCTCCTCAATATTTCATGTATGTAATGTCCTTCAATGATGGGTGTGAACACAGCTGATACAGGTTACACAACTGCAGTTTTATCTAGCTGGAGCTTCTTAACCATAATATGCAAATGCATGAATCATCAAATGCCATTCAATATTTAATGATCTAGCTCCTATATATGCAGGTTCTAGGAAGACAGAATAAAAACTAAGATGTGGTCCCTTTCCTCAAAAGGGTTAACAGTATACAACAAAAGAGGTAAAGCTCAGTGGGTATAAGACTGACATTTCAGTGCCTACCTTGTGTTAACGGTTAACACCCAAGTATCCAGCAGAGGATCTCAGCTGAGTGAAGAAGACATGAGGTGTAGCACTAGGAAACATCTTGGAGAATTTTCCTGACAACACCACCAGAAATGCATATATCCATAGGTTACAGTAATATTTAGACCATTCATGGTATTAAATGTAAATGTTTGCATAGGTGTGGGGACTATATTATTTTTCAACATGTCCAAGTAGGATACCAGCTTGAGGAAAAAAGCCTATAGTTCATAGATGATTCTAGATACTGAAATTCATCTTGACCCAGTCATTCTGGCAGCTTTTATGTGAAATGGAAAGTCAGCAACACTTTGGAGCCCTGACAACTTTGCTATGGGGTACTCCTTGCTTATCATAACACAGAAAAAAAAAATGTGTCCACTCTCTCACTTTAAAAGCCATCACTGAGCTAGCATAAGCCTCAAGAATCAAGACGGTGCCAGAAGTAATGAATTTCCTACTCAAAACCAGCAGCACAGCAACTATCAGAGGTGAAATCTACCTTTGAAGTGAGCACCTGGGTTTTTACTCCCCTGGAAGGCAGCAAAGATCATGAGGATGGATTCACAAGCATTTGTAAGGACCCTCAGAGAGTTCCAGAAATATTTGGGAAGAGTAACCATGAAAAAAGATGGGGCTCTCTTTCAGTGCAGGTGCTTAGGGATGGAAATATTCATGTAAATGTCATCTCATCCATTCAATTAATAGGTATTCATTGAGACTCTGTTCCCACGCCAGGCAGGATTCTAGTCTCTGGGGATATGACAATGAATAATATAGATAAGGGGCCTGCTTTCAAAGAGATTATATTCTAGCGGAGAGAAAGAGAAAATATAAACTTGAAAACACACAAAAGTTACAGAAAAGATCAATACCTTTAAAGAAAAAACAAAATGGCAATGGTATGAGGAGTGCCTGGGATAAGGTGGGTTTTTTAGCCCAGGCTGCTGGCCAGGCCACTCTGTGGATCTAAATGATGAGAAGAAGGCAGCAGTGAGAAGGTTAGGGAAGAAGAAACAGCACAATTTCAAGAAGCCTTGGATGTGCTAGTTACAGTAGCACTGGGGAATTTACTTGGCTTCAGGTCACTGTTGAATTTATAGACTACAACTATCAGGAAAGGTTCTTGGAGAAGTCTTGTAGTCTCTGATGTGTGCTAATGGAGGCACTGGAATTGCAGGAGAAAAGTCAAAGAAATTGTGCAAAGTCAGCATTGCTCTTGCATTGATAACATATGTAAGGACAACCTATTGACCTCCGCAGGCACATGCAGAGCTAAAATAATCTCTGAATCCTGTGTGATTTTACAGCTCTAACAGTATATTAATGTGTCTTTACCAATGCCACCACACTGAATGTTGCTACAGAGGCCTCACGTTGCAGTGGAATGACTTGAAGTTTTGAAGTTTGAAGACTTGAGGTCAGGGCTGGGCTCTGCCTGTCTAAATAAGTAAACTTAGACAAGCTGCCTATTCTTTCTGATCTCAGGTTCTTCATTGGTAAATCAGAATGATGATACTAAGATCACAGAGTTATTGCAATGATGACATGAGATCAATGCTTTTAATAAAGTTTTTTCATTCCAAAATATAATGCTAATATTGGCCATTAGCATTTACTCATACTGAACCAAATCCACCCCAAAAGTGGATTGACGATCCTCTTAAATATCTACTACAACAGATATATCCTTTATAGCCTCTCTTTTCTTATGAGTTGCCAACCAGGAAGAGCTGACTGGTATCTCTGGATGAAGCATCTGACTCTGGCTTCTCTCCCAAAGGACAAACTAATCGTCAGCTTCTTGCTGTGTTTATCCAGTGCATCATGCACCAGTTCAGGGCATGAATCCATTCAGCCTTAAGCAATTGACATTAAAAATATTGGAGCCACACCTCTGTTCATTCATGTCAGCTTCCGATAGAGCCTGTGGCCATTCTTGACTCATCATTCAATGTCTTCAAGTGAGAGGGAGGAGTAGTTCAGCAGAATGTTTCTTTGACAGTAGCCAGAGACAACAGCAATTCAGATCTACTCACTGATAAATAAATAGAACCATGGGTCATACTTTTCTTTTCCACCATTTTCCTCTAAGGTTTCTTTTTTTTTTTGGAAATATGTGAACTATGACTTCCCAAAAAATGAATCACAGGGCTACCCACTTCTGAAAGCAAAGTACACCTAGACAGTGCAGCTTTATAATAAACCCTGCCCTTTTGTTGTACTAAATGATTGGAATGCAAAAGAATGGAACCTCCACAGAAGGCTTAAAACAAGTATGAGTAAGCTGTGATTGCTAGGCCACATGTGGCCTGCCCAGCTGTGAGTAAGACTCATGATCTAATTTCTTTTTTCTTTTTTAATTTTGCAAAGATTTTTAAATTACATATGGTTATTGAATTTTTAAAGCCTGTTTTTACTGATACGTAATAATTGTACATATTTATGGGGTACATGTGGTATAATGTGTAATGATCAAATTAGGATATTCAGGGTATCCATCACCTCAAATATTTATCATTTCTTTTTGTTAGGAGCATTTCAAACCTTCTCTTCTAGCTATTTTGAAATATATAATAAATTATTATTAACTATAGTCCCCCTACTGTGCTATTGAACACTAGATGTTATTCCTTCTATCTAACTATATGCTTGTACCCATTAACCAACCTTTCTTCATCCTTCCCCCCAATACGTCCCAGCCTCTGTTAATTATCATTCTACTGCCCATCTCTGTGAGATCAACTTTTTTAGCTCCCATACCTGAGTGAGAACATGCGATATTTGTCTTTATGTGCTGGGCTTTTAACATAACTTAACATGATGGCCTCCAGTTCTATCCATGTTGCTGCAAGTAACAGGACTTCATTCTTTTTTACAGACAAATAATATCCCATTGTGCATATATCCTTTCATGAAAGGATGTATTTCTTTATCCTTTCATCTGTTGATGGACCCTTTGGTTGATTCCATATCTTGGCTATTGTGAATAATGCCGCAATGAACATGGGGGTGCAGGTATCTCTTTGATATACTGATTTCCTTTCCATTGAATAAACACCCAGTAGTGGGATTTCTCAATTGTATGATAGTTTTACTTTTAGGTTTTTGAGAAAGCTCCATACTATTTTCCATAATGGCTGTATAACTTACATTCCCACCAACAGTGTATAAGAGTTCCCTTTTCTCCACATCCTCACCAGCATTTGCTATTTTTTATCTTTTTGATAATAGCCATTTTAACTGAGGCGAGATGATATCTCATTGTGTTTTTGATTTGCATTTCCATGACGATTAAGGATGTTGACTATTTTTTCATATATCTGTTGGCCATTTGTATGTATTCTTTCAGGAAGTGTTTATTCAGGTTTTTTGTCCATTTTTAAATGAGATTATTTGATTTTTTTTCTATTAAATTGTTTGAGTTCTTTGTATATTCTGGATATTAGTCTTTTGGTGAATGCATAGTGTGCAACTATTTTCTTCCATTCTACAGGTTGTCTCTTTGATTGTTTCCTTTGCTGTGCAGAAGCATTTTAGTTTAATGTAGTACCACTTGTCTATTTTTATTTGTGTTGCTTTTGCTTTTGAAGTTTTAACCATAAACTTTTTTCCTAGACTAATGTCCTGAAGAGTTTCCCCTATGTTTTCTTCTAGTAGTTTTATAGTTTTGGCTCTGGCATTTAATTCTTCAATCCATTTTGAGTTCATTTTTGTATATGGTGAGAGATAGGGGTTTAGTTTCATTCTTCTGCATGTGGATATCCAGTTTTCCCAGCATCATTTCTTGAAGAAACTGTTTCTTTCTCAATGTATGTTTTTGGCAACTTTGTAAAAAATTAGTCAGCTATAAGGACATGGATTTATTTCTGGGTTCTCTGTTTCATTTGTCTCTGCATCTGTTTTTTACAAAAATATCATGCTGTTTTCATTACTTTAGCTTTGTAATGTATTTTGAAGTCAGGTTGTACGATACCTGCTTTGTTCTCTTTGCTCAGGATTGCTTTGGCTATTTGGGGTCTCTTGTGTTTCTATACAAATTTTAGGACTGTTTTTTCTATTTCTGTGAAGAATTTCATTAGTATTTTGGTTTAGTATTGTACTGAATCTGTAGGATGTTTTGGGTAGTATTTAACAATAGTAATTGCTCCTATCCATGAGCATGGGATATCTTTCCATTTGTTTGTGTTCTTTTCAATTTCTTTTCATTGGTATTTTATAGTTTTTCTTATAGAAGTCTTTCACCACCTTGTTTAAATTTATTCCTAGGTATTTTTTTGTAGCTATTGTATATGGGACTGCTTTCTCGATTTCTTTTTTAGCCAGTTTGTCATTGATTTATAGAAACATTACTGGTTATTATATGTTGATTTTTTATCCTGCAACTTTACTGAATTCACTTACCAGTTCTAAGGGATTTTTTGGTGGAGTCTTTAGGTTTTTCTATATATAAGATTATGTCATCTGCAAAGATGAACAATCTGATTTTCTCTTTTCCAATTTGGATGCCTATTATTTCTTTTTCTTACCTGATTGCTCTGGCTAGGACTTCCAGTACTATGTTGGATAAGAGTGGTGAAAGTGGACACCCTTGTCTTTTTCCAGTTCTTAGATGAAATGCTTTCATCTTTTCCCATTCAGTATGACATTGGCTGTGAGTTTGCCTTATATGGTCTTTATTATGTTGAAGTATATTCCTTCTATGCCTAATTTGTTGAGAGTTTTTATCATGAAGTGATGATGAACATTATCAAATTGCTTTTCTGCATCTATTGAGATGATCATATGGTTTTTGTCCTTCATTCTGTTGATATGATATAACACATTTATTGATTTGCATATGTTGAACAATTCTGGCACCTCTAGGATAAATTCCACTTGATCATGGTGGGTTATCTTTTTGGTGTGCTGTTGGATTTGGTTTGCTAGTATTTTGTTGAGAATTTTTCCATCTGTGTTCATCAGGGATATTGGCCTGTAGTTTTCCTTTTTTGTTGTGCCCTTGTCTGGTTTTGGTATTAGAGTAACATCAACCTCGTAGAATGATTTAGAAAGAATTTCCTCCTCTTCAATTTTTAAAAATAGTTTGAAAAGAATTTGTGTTAGTTCTTCTTTATAAGTTTGGTAAAATTCAGCAGGAAAACCATCTGGTCCTGGGCTTTTCTCTGTTGGGAGACTTTTTATTACTTATTCAATCTCAATACTCTTTATTGGTCTGTTCAGGTTTTTTTTATTTCTTCCTGGTTCAATCTTGGTAGGTTGTATCTGTCCAGGTACTTATCCATTTCCTCTAGGCTTTCCCATTTGTTAGTGTATATTTGTTCATAATGGTCTCTAATGATTCTTTTTATTTCTGTGGTATCAGATGTAATGTCGCCTTCATTTCTAATTTTATTATTTGGATCTTTTTTTTTCTTGGTTAGTCTAGCTAACAATTTATCAATTTTGTTTGCTTTTCAAAAAACCAACTTTTTGTTTCATTGATTCTTAGTATTTTTTTTAGTCTCTATTTCATTTAGCTCTGATTTGATATTTATTATTTCTTTTCTTCTGCTTATTTTGGCTTTATTTAGGTCTTGCTTTTCCAGTTCCTTGAGGTACATTGTTAAGTTGTTTATTTGAAATTTTTCTACTTTTTTGATATAGGTGTTTATTGCTATAAACTTCCTTCTTAGCACTGCTTTGCTATATCTCATAGGTTTTGGTATGTTGTGTTTCCATTTTCTTTAGTTTCAAGACTTTTTTTAAATTTAATTCTTAATTTTTGCATTGACTCAGTAGTAATTTAGGAGCACATAGTTTAATTTCCAAGTATTTGTACATTTTGCAAAGTTCCTCTTGGTATTGATTTCTAGTTTTATCCCATTGTGATCTGAGGAGATATTTGATATGATTTCGATTTTTAAAAATTTGTTGAGACTCGTTTTGTGGCCTAACATTTAGTCTATCCTTGAAAATTTTCCATGTGCTAATGAAAAGAATATGTATTCTGAAGCTGTTGGATGAAATGTTCTGTAAATGTGTGTTAGGTGCATTATGGTCTATAGTGCAGATTAAGTCTGATGTTTCTTTGTTGATTTTCTGTCTAGGTGATTTTCAAATGCTGCAAGTGGGGTGTTGAAGCCCACAACTATTATTGTATTGGGGTATATCTCCCTCCTTAACTCTGATAATGTTTGCTTTATATATGTGTGCGCCAGTGTTGGGTGCATACATATTTAGAATTGTTATGTCCTCTTGCTGAATTAATCCTTTTGTCATTATATAATGACCTTCTTTGTCTTTTCTTATGTTTTTCACTTAAAGTCCATTTTGTCTGATATAAATATAGCTTATATGCTCCTGCATGCTCTTGTTTTCTGTTCACATGAAATATTTTTTTCCATTCCTTCACTTTCAGTCCATGTGTGTCTTCACAGGTGAAGTGAGCTTCTTCTAGGCAGCATATAGTTGAGTCTTTTTTTTAAAAATTATTTATCTAATCTATATCTTTTATTTGGAGAATTTAAATTTATTACATTTAAGTTTGCTATTGATAGGTGAGGACTTACTCCTATCATTTTGTTAATTTTTTTCTTATTGTTTTGTATATTCTTTGTTTCTTTCTTCCTCTTTTATTGTTTACCTTTGTTATTTTTTGTAGTGGTAATGTTTGACTCCTTTCTTGTTCTTGTTCTTGTATCTGCTCTACCATTGAGTTTTATACTTTTGTGTCTCTTCATAATGGTAGATATCATCATTTCACTTCCAGGTGTAGGACTCCCTCAAGCATTTCAAGTAAGTCCAGTCTAGTGGTGATAGATTCCCTCAGTTTTTGCTTATCCAGAAAAGACATTATCTGTGCTTCATTTTGAAGGATAGCTTTGCTAAATATAGTATTCTTGGCTTGCAGGGTTTTTTTTCCTTTTAGCACTTTGAATATACTCTCCCTTTCTCTCCTTGCCTATAAGGTTTCTTCTGAGAAATTACTATTATTCTGATAAGGATTCCCTTCTATATGACTTGATGCTTTTCTCTTGCTGCTTTTAGAATTCTCTCTTTGTCTTTGACTTTTGACAGTTTGACTATAATGTGCATTGGAGGACACTTTTTGGGTTGACTCTATTTCAGATCTTTGAGCTTCCTCTATCTGGATGTCTATATCTCTTGCAAGACTTAGAAGTTTTCAGCTATTATTTAGGTTTTCTATGACTTTGCTTATCCCTTCTCCTTCTGGAATTCCCCAAATTAAATATTTGGTTGCTTTATGGAGTCTTATTTGTCATGTAGGCTTTCTTCTTTTTTTTTCTTTTTCTTTTTGAGTGACTGGATGATTTCAAAAGACCCAACTTCAAGTTCAGAAATTCTTTTTTATACTTGATCTAGTCTATTGTTGATTGTATTTTTAAATTTCATTCATTGAATCCTTCAGTTCCAGGATTTCCATTTGGTTCTTTTTTTTTTTTTTTCTGACTTCTATCTTTGTGGTGAATTTCTCATTCACATCATGGGTTGTTTTCTTGATTTCTTTGTATTGTTTATCTATATTCTCTTGTATCTCACTGAGTTTTAAAAATATCATTATTTTAAATCATTTTTCAGTGATTTCATAGGTTTGCTTTTCTTTAGGACCTGTTACTGAAGAATTATTTTGTTCCTTTGGCAGTGTCATGTTTCCTTGCTTTCTCATGTTTCTTTTGTTCTTATGTTGATATCTGCACATGTGGTATAATAATCACTTCTTCCAATTTTATGAATTGGCTTTAGCTGGGAAAGAATTTTCCTATAGGTGCATCTATAGTGTTGGCTGTGTAGGCTGCTTGGCTTTGATTTTGGTGGGCACAGTAGTGTAGTCTCTGTGTGGATTCTTCAGCAGTAATCAATGTCAATGGTGTCTGTGACTTAGGCTTAGGCTGCTATTGTTAATGGAGACTGTGCTAAGTCTTTGCTGGGGATGGAAACACCAGGTGGGTTAATCTTCAGGCACCAGTGGTGGCAGGGTCTAGGCTAGCCTGTCGTAGGTCCTTCAGGTTGCTTGTTTAGGTGCTGGCAATAGCAGCAGTGGGCCAGGTGGGTGGGTGGTTTCTTGGGCCCCCTGGGCAGCATGTGTGGTGTTGGCAGTGGCAATAGCAGCAATGAGCCAACCCTTATATTCCTGGGTGGCATGTGTGGGCAACAGCTGTGACTGCAGTGGATTGGGTGGGCCAGTCCCCAGGCTCTCAGGTGGGGCACACAGGTGGGTGTCAATGGCAGCAGTGGCAGGCTGGGCAGGCCTATCCCTAGGCTCCTGAGTATGAGAAAGAATTTTCCAACTAGAGGAGGAAAGCTCAGATGGGCTTAAATTGAGAGGAAATCACCACGTTTTCTTTTTTTCTCAATTCCAACACTGACAAACAATAGGTTCTCAAAATGACAAATATTGCTGTTGTCCCACAATGTGCATTTCACACCTTGTCCTTTGTCAATAGAATCCACTGGTTTAGCTGAGTACAAGGCTGCTTGCCAATAGGTGTTTTCAAGTTCTGGCTAATGGAAGCAAAAGAGATGTGTACAACTTCTAGATTGTGTTCTTAAAGTGAAGAAGAGAGCCCTTCGTCCCTTTCTTCTCCCCTTCCCACTAGCTGGAATGAGATGTGATCATGGGAACTCAGGCCACTGGGTTAGACCATGAGACGGAAGGCATGAGCTGAAGATCAGTAAGGTAGACAGCACCTGGGTCCTCCACATGGTGGAATTGTCATTGCAGCCTTGAACTGTTTATGCTCAGACTATTTACAGACAATTGAATCAGATAGTAGTAAACTTTTCTCTTGTTTGGGCCTTTGTTATAGTAGCCAAACTCACATCATAACACAGTTCTCTGTGTATGAAGTTGATAATGGAACAAACCAATTCTATTCAAAGCCTTGACACAAAATGGCTATATGATCTTACATAGATCAGTTTGCCTCTCTGAACCTTAGTTCCTTTAGCTGGAAAATAGAAATGATAATCATATGCACATCATGTGTTGCAAATATTAAATGAAAGGGGACATATGAACATCATTTGTGAACTCTAAGGCACTTGACAAATATAAAGGTTGAAAGATTAAAATGTAATTTCTGATTCTTCCTCAAACATGCTTGGCTTTTTAACATTTTATTGTCTAAAAGGCTCTGCCAATTTTCTCATTGACTTTCATTTATTTAATAAGGTCAGCTTATAATTTGTAGGATGTAGATAAACTTTTTTTCCTGTAGGACTTAATAAGGCTATGTTTATTTTGGAGGAAAACAAATGGGGCCCCATTAATTTTTTATTTTTCTTAATTAGCTTTTGTAAAATTGTTTACCAACCACAGGCTTAAAAAATGTTTAAACGTCTATTCCTCTTGGTGACTCTGTGTAAATGAACACAGTGACTCAATTGCAGATTCAGAGTGAGTAGCTTGAAAAGGGAATTTGAAAAGCTGCATGTTGGGTAGGGTTAGAGGGTAAGTTACAGAAATTAGGTCTGGCTACCCACAGAGTGTGAAAGTGGTAAATAACCAACCTTTTCACACAAAGAAGGTCTGGAAACACACTCTGTGGCCCAGCAAGCAGGGAGACAACAAATTTTCTTGTTCTCAATGTTGCATTTTTGTCTTCCAGCTTCAGATTTCTGAGCTCTGGATAAAGCCACTGTTTAAGTTCCATATTCAGAAAGTGCTAACAGCAGAGTTTAAAGGGCGTGGCAGAGAAGGGAGGAGGCTGGCCGCTGGGCGTGCCCTTCTGGGATCCCAGTGGCCATGTGAGTGGGCTCCATGGGCCTTCTGTTGGCTTTTTGATAATTCTTTATCCTTTACTTTCATTCCTTCCCTTTCTACCCTCTGTGGGACCTGAGATGTGGCAGAATAAAATGAGCATTCGAGAACCAAAGAGAATAATTGAATTCTTACATTTTGGCATCAACAGTACTTAAGTAAAGGAGAGTGAATGAAAATGTGATCCCTTTGGTTGTCCTTTTGTTCATACTTGTAAGACTCAAGCTTGTATTTTTTTCTTTTCTTAAAAAAGGCTTTTCATTGACAAAATTTTACTACGTTCCTGTACAAATTTAAAGACAATTCTTAAGAAGCAACTAAATTTCAGATTTATAACTCAGTGGCCACAGAGATATACCTTCTGTTCCTTTTGTGTTTGGCATCTATTGGGCATCTTTTGGGAGCTTCTACGCACGCACAAGGTTGTTCTTCTGGGTGAATAAGGAACTGGTACATGCAAAGCCACCCCATACACTGTAATTGGATGCATAATTGGTGCATGAACCACTTCTTTCTTCACAATTTTTCTCATTGGAAGGGCCGTGTCTCCTGGTTCTACCTTTAATAATAGTGATAATCATAATAACTATAATAATGTAGCATAACTTTCTAATTACAAAGAAAATTTCTTCTCAAGTGCTCAAAGCACTTCACAGACATTATCTCATTCATCCTTATAACCTCTCTGTGCTGCCTGTTGGTCACCGGCGTGACCATAGTAACAAGATGACCACGTGCCACTCCTCAGTACTGGCAAGGGGAACCTTCAGACTTCCCAGCCTCTGGCAGAAACTTTTGGCTATTTCTGAATAGTCTTTGTTATGCAACTTTAGACATCAGTAACAAAACATAAGGCATTACATGCCAGCTGCACCTTTCATGGTTTTGGCACATCCTTCTGATCTAGCCCCTCTGAGGATGCAACGCTCTGCATTCTATGTCAACGGAGAGTCCCCAAGTGCAAAAATTCACTTTGGTGGCTAGTCACCTGCAATTGCTACTGTCTCACTTCTTGGAGTCTAATGTATTGATCAATTCTCTACAACAGGGATCAGCAAAACCTGGCTCACAGACCAGATCTGGCTAAGAATGGTTTTTATGTTTTAAAATGGTTATACCTAAAATGGCTATACAAGTCACTACATAATATCCCAAACTTTGCCTCTTGGATCCCAAAGTATACAATACTTACCATGTGATTATTTACTTTAAAAGTTTGCTAACCCCTGCTCCAGAGGTCAAGGCTGAGATATAGCCCTGTGGGAGGTGAGCATGTGGGTCACCCGTGAGGCATCTGGGGCAGTCACAGGCAGTTATTAACCTGACAGAAATGGGCACAGTATGGCCATGATTTGCTGGTGCTCTATATGCTCATTTTATTTCTCAGTGAGATTACCTCTTGAGTCTTAATTATACTTTTTTCCTGAAAAGCTGCTTCTGTTTATCTCTAATATGGTCACACTGAGTGATATTTCTTTGTTTCCTCTTGAAGTTCAGATCTTTAAGCCATTGGACTATCACACAATTGCTGAGATAGTCACACTTCTGTGTATTTTTAACTGTATTGCTTGTGTTTGGGGTGCTTTTATTAGAAAAAAGGATTAAAAGCAGAGTCATGACATACCTTGGAGGTGTTTACTGCTCTCGACAGTGGATAAGTAATACGTGGGGTAGTGCTGACTTCTTAATGTTCACATGGTGTTTTGCTTCTTCTGATCTCTCAGCTTTGGATTAGACCACAGCCTAAGCTCCAAGGCATTTAACATTCAGAACCTGCTTAGAGAAAGTTTGATAAGCACCCCCAAGGAGAGGACCCACTGGTAGGTGGACCTGGATCACAAAGGACTATTGGATTATTTGTTCTGTTTCTGGGCCTGACAATGACTTTTCTTGTCTCCTGGGTGCCCATGTACCCCTAAGGTTGGCATGTTGATTACTTTTTTTTTTCCTTCCTATTCATTTCTTTCCACTACTTACCCTGTTCGACCAAAAATATGGTATAATAAGATGAGAATTTTGGGACTAGGTGAAATTGAATATTTTTCTAGTTTGAGATCAGGCTTATTTTAAAGACACCTTTACAGATATTAAATACAGTTAGAGAGTGATTTTCAGCACTGATTTTTTGGTCATGGGTTCTTTTGGCTGCACCCTAGGTAGTATACAGAATTGATCTCTGAAAATGAAGAACTAAAAGGCAAGGTTGAACACATGTTCCCCAGGCACAGTGGTGCTTAGACTGTGAGCATGATGCAATAACAAATCCAGACCTACTTGTGAGCCCGGGTAGTGAATACCGTAGATTACCACGTCTTGTCCTCTCTCATGTTACAGAGCAGAAAGGAAGAGATGATATACAGCTGGTGGAGGAATATTCAATAGTACAAACCCATTTTATGTGACTTTGAGAATCATGTCAGCTGTAAAAGGGATTAGGCACCAGTCATGACACCCTGTAAACCAAGATAACATTTGATGGTAACAGATAACAGAAGACAGAGGCAAGTTGTAAAAATAATTACTGAAGATAAATGTTAAAGTTTTACTTGAAACTTTAAAAAGTAGCCTCTGGTATGATACCAAAAGCACAGGAAATAAAATAAAAAATAGATAAATTGAACTTCATCAGAATCAAGAACTTTTGAGTATCAAAGAACACTATCAAGAACACTAGCATATATAAAGAATCCCTACAACTCAACAACAACAAAAATAAGCAAACCAATTCAAAAATGGGCAAAGGACATGAATAGACATTTTTCCCAAGAAGATATACAAATGGCTAGTAAGCACATAAAAAGATGTTCAACATCATTAGTCAATAGAAAAATGTGAATTAAAACCACAATGTGATACCACTCCACACCTATAAGGATGACTATAATAATATTTTAAAAACCAGAAAAAAACAAGTACTGGTGAGAAGGTACAGAAATTAGAACCCTTGTGCACTGCTGGTGAGAATGTAAATAAAATGGTGTAGCTACTATGGTTCCTCAAAACATTAAACATAGAGAACTATCGTGTGACCCAGCAATTCCACTCCTAGGAATACATCCAAAAGAATTGAAAGCAGGGACTCAAACAGATATCTGTACACCAATGTTCACAGTAGCATTATTCATAATAGCCAAAAGGTGGAAACAACCCAAGTGTTTATCCACAGATGAGTGAATAAACAAAATTTGGTATATACATACACTAGATTCAGCCATAAAAAGAAATGAAATTCTGTTACATGCTACAACACGAATGAACCTTGAAAACATTATGCATAATGAAATAGGCCAGACATAACAGTACAAATATTGTATAATTCCATTTATATGCAATACCTAGAATGGCAAATTCTTTGAGACAGAGAGTAGAATAGTGGTTACCAGGGACTGTGAGTAGGGAAAAATAAGAAGTGATTGGTTAATGGGAACAGAATTTAGGTTGGGGATGATTAAAAAGTTTTGGGTAAAAATAGTGGTGATGGTTACACAATATTGTGAATGTATTTAATGCCACTGAATGGTTAAAATGCTAAAAATTTATGTTATGTCACCATATTAAAATATTTTTTAAAAACAATCTTTGATATTCACTTTAGCACTTGTTTTTTGTCAAAGAGCCAACTTTTTAATTCTTATTTTGGGCTTTGTCCTCATCACTAGGAAAGTGGTTTTCTAACTTGGAATGTGGTTTTCTAACTTGAAACTGACAGCAAAGCTGCCTGAAACGGCAGCCGTGATTCTGCATGCCTCTCAGGGAAATGGAACCTTGTCTGTAGTTATAATTTTAGCACATGTGGACTGAACTAGTAATATGTGTATTATAGCGCAGAGCTACAATTCATCTTAATGATGGAATGTGAAAGAACATCTCAGCAGGGCACCTTAATGAAATGACAACTGGTTGAAGACTTAGAAGATTAAAAATACCCAAGACTTTCAGAAGCCATATATGTTCTCATTTGGATCCTTGAAGGGATAGAGTAAAATAATGTTCTCTGCCAAACAACAAAAAGGCTTACAGCAAATAGAGTAAAAATCCTTTTAATATATTAATATTTTAAAAGATGTAGCCATTAAAAATGTCTAATCAGAAAAGCTAAAAATATGAACCAAATTCTCAAGTTAGAACATATCATATAGGCACCCTGCTAAAAGAAGCTTCCTTAAGAATGGACCAAAATATTGTCTGAGATATTTAGATTCTCTTAAAGTAAAATACTTATAATTTTCTCTATGGAGCAGATACCATTGGTCAAACCTTGTGTTAGACACAGTACATACATTCTTTCATTTGACCTAAGAATAGTCTGATGAGGCACTACTGGGATGAAAAAACTCAGAAATGTTACTTAAATTAATTGGAGCTCATAGTAGACAAGGCTTCACTATTATTAATGCATAACTGTCATTTAATAGCAAAAATGTGGCCATAATGTATGTCCCATTTTATAAAGATCACATTGATCAATACTATGAAAAGATACACTATAGTCAGGTAAAGCCTCCTTTTCTAGGTCCAACATATCAAACAAAAGGCAACATATTTGATGACAAGAATCCTGAATTCTTTCCCTGGCATCACTTCAATCACATTGGATAACTTGAGACATTTCCTGCCTTAGTTCCTCCCCCCACCACCAAAATATCATCAAGTACCTACTTATTCCAAGTACTGTGCTAACCATTTTTACATCAGCTATCTGTTCTAATTGATTCAATCCATTTTTGTTATCTTCCTTGTGCATAGTTAGCAGACATGGATAATATCCTGTGTGAATGATGATTTGCCAGTATTTACTGATAACACTAAAAACCACTGTGATGCATAATTAACCAATAATATTCCTTGAATTTTTTATATTAAATGAATGTATCAATTTTTTAAATATTTAAATATTTAAAAATTGGGATAGACTTTTAATAAATGTGTTTAATAAATAAATACATTTAATAAATGTGTTTCAGAATTAGCAAATTATTTTCAAATTATTATACAATAGATATTAATAATGTGAGTCACATTATCTCCTATTGTGTTTGCCAATAACTGGCTAATATTTGTATATCTTCTCCAAAAGTAGGGTGTTCTGAAAACTTCCTAATATTCATATGACCAGGTGAATTAGAGCTGAAGGCATCCTTTCAAGTCTAAACTCTAGGGGCCCAAAATATAGCAAAAATACATGATTAAGTCTACTTTGAGTCTCTCTTGTGCTTTTTGTGGAGCCATGATTTAGTATACACCAAAAGATCTAGAAACAAATATTAGCATACAATCATAATCTTATGAATAGGCTGAGGATTTATCTAGAGTACAACAGTTCATAATCCAGGTTTTAAAGTATAGTCTTATCCTACTGTGCACCATTAAGCCCTCAGGTTTTGCTATACACCATGCAGCCAGCATACACAGAAATGGGAGTCTACAATCCTTGCGTGGTTCTCTACATTAAGGCAGAACCATCTGCTTGGACCTGTCTTTATTATACTTCCTTACCCATTCCTGTTCTTCCTGGCTCTGACATCATGACCCAGCTCTGCCTGTGTCCTCACCTTGGCTCTCAGGCTTCCTCTGCAACACTGCTTCTCTTGTTTCATGCCTCTGCTGCCTTCTCTACCGTAATTTGGGGTTTCCCCTGGCAAGTCAACCTTTAGTCTTTATGCATAAGGATCCCACATGGCTCAGTTTAGTCCTTAGAACACTCTGATTTGGTACTTTCATAAGCATAGCACTACTGCTGGCTTTGTGCTTTCCTCTGAGCAGAATCTAGATGTGCTAAATATAATTAGCATGATGTCATCATGTCAAAGTTATCCTAAACTCAACAACATAAACTAAACAACTTATGTAAAATCAGACACTAGCTCTTGATCTTCAAAGGAGAACTTATTATTTATATCATATTAGATTATTTTGTTAATGCACACACAGAAACACACACCAAAATTATGAGTTGTCAGATGAAGTAGAAAACTGGATTTTCATGGCCACTATGTCATCTGGGAGATCAGTTGAAAAAAAATGGCTCACTATGGTCAAAGCACTGAGTATAATGTCTATATCCGATTTCCTACATGGCTGACAGATCCTCTATTCTAGTCTTTGGCAATTTTGTAAAGATTATTTCTATATCATACTTAGTAACAATGGTTAGGTGTTATGGTTAGTTACAAACTTTTGGGACTACAAGAGTCATCTTACTAACTGAGAGCTAAAGAGCGGGCCAGAGATGAGTAGACAGTGCTTTTAAGTAAATACATAGCTGCTCAATAAGAACTTGAAGAAATGCTCATGAGACCTCAGGCCCTGGGGAGGAACACAGATTAACCTAGACCAGTGCTTCTCAATCAGAAAAGCTAACAATATGAACCCAAATTCTCAAGTTTGAAAATGTCATATAAACACCTATATTGCCTCCCAGGAGACATGTGGCAAAGTCTGGAGACATTCTTAATTGCCACAACTGGAGGAATGGGTTACATGCTACTGGCACCTTGTGTAGAGGCCAGGTATGCTGCTAAACATCCTACGATGCAATAGTGCCCAAATTGAGAAATCCTAATCTAGAGAAGAACATTCTGAAACAAGTTGAGTAGTATTTAATCAATGTAATTAAAAGGCTTCACGTGAATACACCTCGCAGGTTACAGCCATACCCTGGGCCACGTATCGAGATTGCTTCTGCTGTTTCAGTCTTCTCTGATATCCTAAATCTACTGATTAGGTACAGTGTTCTTTGTGATTTCTCTATTCACCTTTGGGTCAAAATCTTACTCAAGAAAATTTCTAAAAAACATCAGGCCCAATAAAAATGGATTACCATTTCCTGAGCATTTTCTCCTAGATGTCTATATATTTTCATGCGGAATAAAACATTGAGAGTCATGAAGAATGAACCTTTAATTATGGAATCTAAGTCTGAGCAGACTTCATGTGGAAGGTTTTGGTTTAAGAGGGTAGTTTGGGGGTCTCAGAGGTGGTGCCTCCCCCATTTGAGTGACCCTTTTCTCTATCGAAGTATAAGGCTAGCCCTGGCCAACTTTGAAAGTTATATTGGGCATGATATCACCAAATAGCAAGCGATGGAGGGAACACCTATTAAAGACCACAGTCATCTGCAAACTATAAACGGTCTTAGAATAACTCTGCAGTCCCCAACCCCCAGGGCCATGGCCCAGTACCAGGCCATGGCCTATTAGGAAACAGGCTGCCTATCACCACATGAGCTCCACACCACCCTCCCCCACTCCACCCCCAGTCCGTGAAAAACTGTCTTCCATGAAACCAGTCTCTGGTGCGAAAAATTTTGGGGACAGCGGCAACTGACTTCTTAATAATAGCAATGTCACCATTCTGATGAAGACACCAACTGTGTAATTTTTCTTGTAAATTCTTTCAAAAATATGATTAGGGAATGCTATTTACTTTTCAAGATTTCTATCAAAATCAAAACGTTGAGTGGCTTCTTTAGTTATGTCAAGTGGACCATTGTTCAAAGCAAGTTGTATTGAATCTCTGGGCTTTTTTTGCCTCAGGATGTTATTCTTTAATATAAAATCAGTAAAAACTAACAAATATGCATGTAACCATACAAACACATATGCAGAATATAAAATGTTAAAAATTAGAATCAATATGAAATTGGTACATAATAGAAAAGGGAAAGTCACATAAATTAAATGTGTTGTGGTCTCTAAGGCAATGGGGTTCAAACTGCCTCCTGTGGAGCCTCGGGTTCTAGAGCTAAGCCATGGAGGCAAGGGAAGAGAGGGAGGGGAGAGCTGGATTAGCATTGCCTTTATGTATTTTACATTTTGACTTTTCACATAAAATTTCCTCTGGGAAAATGAATCAGTTAAAAATGTTTGAGAACTGCTGTTCTAGGATATCTCCAGTATAGGAGGTATTTTTAAAAAAATTAACCTCTCAAAAACATTTTAAAAATATTTTTAATTCATTTGAAGTTTTAGAATAAACATACCATGAAAAGTTCAGTGAGACAGAAGAAAATTAAGGTGCACAATTTTGCATATCTAGTTGGTTGGTAATAATTGCAGAAGCCTCTAAAGGAAAACTCAGGTGCTTTCCCTTCTGTGTTATATTCCAAATGAGCCGAGATAACTTTGAGTTATTTATTTTTTTTCAGGTACCTGTCTATGCATCTGTCTCCTTCACAAGACTTGACTCCTGAAGGACTTGATCACATTGGGTTTATTTTTTTAATTTCTAGCACCAACATAACGACAAAAACATTGCCAAGTCCCCTCAGTGTATGTTTGTTAAACTAAATTGTTTATCATGAAATAATTCTGGATGATCATTTCTGCCTTCATGTAGAATCCAAATAACCTGAAACACTGTAGCTATTTTTCCCTTTAGTTTGGAAGATTTATTTGTTTATTGACCAGGATCAAGTGTAACTTATTTCTCAAAAGATACAGGTATTTTTGGTTTTTTATTATATTTCCAAAATTCCCAGAAGGAAATATGCTACAAATATGACTATTTAACTTTTCCTTTATTTAATAACCAACAAAAACAGAAACCACCATTTCTTAGTCTGAAGAGCTTACCTTTTCATACATAAAAATTGGAGAAGCACTTATGCATGCAAACAAAATAATGGTTAACATTTCTAGCCATCTCAGGCTAGGAAGAAGGCAATTATATAATTTTGAGTGAAAGCCATGCAGGCTGAGGTAATTTCACAGGGTGTGGGCCAAGTTTCAGATTCACGTGAGCTCAAGACTATGGGTGTACAAGTCTTTCCCAAAGGAGAAAAAGACCACCACCAACAAAAAAAAGTAGGTTGCACAAATCTACATAAAAGAAAACTAATGAGTTTCCACAGTTATAGAAATATGACTATTTCATTTTCTTCCCTTTTAATATTTGTGAGAATCACAAGGCTAAAGTCAGCAAAAGCACCCTTAAAAGCATTTCTTTGAAAATAATACTAATTCAAACTTACTATTAACTTATGTTACAGGACTATAATTGTCTAAAGCAGTAACCTACAGTTCATATCAATAGTCACAGAAACTGAAATTTTGTGTAAAGAGCATCATGGAAACTAGCAACAAAGAAGAAAATAACTAACATAGAAGAGAAAGGATAGTCCCAACCTCTATTATTAATAGAAACAAGCTATTGCTCCTTCAGTAATTTGGGATTTCAATAGCATGCTCTGAAATGTATAACCTTTACACTTACTTTGGGTGTTACTCTCCACCTCTTTTCTAGCCTTTGACTGTGTTTTACTCATTTCTGAGTATATTCTTATCTTCTTTGCATATTTTCCCTTCCATCTCTTGCTTGAGCTAACCCCTGTTTTGTATTTCTGCTCATTCAAATCCCATCATGTAGTCAAAACACACACACACACACATGCTCACAACAGACACACAAACGCATACACCAAAGAGTTTCTAACAGATCAAGATCACTTATTCCATCAGTCTCAGTGCAGATTTTAGCCTTTCTTCTCAGCACTAAGAAGCTGATTTAGTTGTGAAAGTCAGACAAGGATTTTAGTCCATGAATAAAATATGCAAAAAGGATATATGTCAAGATAGATTGAAAGACGAAAACAATACAACACATTTTAAAATCAGGCAATGGAAACACATACAGGAAATATAAATTTTTCTCCTTATAAAGATAATATTTAGTCTTGCTGAAAATTTAGAAAATGTGGAGAAATATAAAGAAAATTAATATTGCCTGTAATCTTGCCACCAGAGATACAATTAATGCTCGTACTTTGTTATATTTTCTTCTAATCTTTTTCTCATAAGTTTATATATGTATATAAATATACATATTAAGAAATAAAATTGGGAGCTTATTCTATATATAGATATATATTTAATTATACATTTAAATACATAGTTAAAAATCTTTACACTGAGCAATTTTAAACATTCTAGAATAATTTGGTTTAAAAATGAGGTTTTTAAAAAATAAAAGCAAAATAAAACATGCTTCCTAAGGTACTTGCTACACATCCTCAAAGTATAGATGTATTACTGTGATTGGTTGAGAAGAAATAGCATAGGTCTAAAATAATGTTGCTAATGAGATTAAGGTCAGGGGTTCGATCCCAGGATAGATGAGTTTAGCATCACACATACAAAGCTCTATTCCATGGTTCTAGAATATACTCCAACCCCAAACAGTGGTGTTAGAAATATGTACCATTGCTCAAGATATGGGCATCCTGAGAGCATGCATGGCTAGTGAAAACTGGGCACCAGAGACCTTAATTTAGAGTAACAACTTTTCCCATCCTAAAAAATTACTATTCTATAGGACACACATTAGGAAATGCTGACCGTAGTATTTAAACTTCTCAACGTGATAGCATATGAGAAAATTTTTGATCCAGCATTGCCTAATTTTAGAGACACAATGAGAAAAATCTCAGATTCTGGAATTAGATAAATTTGAGTTTGATTCCTGTTCCTTTTCTTATTACTTGGATTGCTGTATACAAGTTTCTTAACCTTTGTAGCCTTGTTTTCCTTCTCTACGAATGAGATTAATAACAATCACTTTGTACTGTATGTAGTTGTGAACATTAGAAATAATATGAATAAAGATTTATCATATTAGCCTTCCAATAAATGGTGGGTGTCACCATTATTATTGTTATTGAATTTTTCACCACATCCACTCTACTCCCCAATACAGTCCACTCCTCAAGCCCAGTGATTCCCACTGGCATCCTGCCAACCATCTGCAAGGTATGCCACCAAGTTTTGAGAAATGTGCAAATTTTATTGTTGTTACAATTGAATGTGCATTGTGTTTTATGATGGTCAATCAAATGTTCATCTGAGAGGACATGGAGTGTCCAGGAGGAGGCTGAAGTAAGCTTATTCTAAAGTGAGATTTACAAGCCTTGTGAGTACATATGAGCAGGGGAGTGAACTGTACTACTCAAATGCAATCACACTGCTGAAGAGGGACTTCCTGTGTAGTGTGATAACTGTGGGTGCTTCTGTATATGCTGGGAAATATTCTTACACAGTAGTACCAATTGGGTTATGATTATTGCTGATGTGTTTAGTGTCACCTTACATCTTTTCATCCCTTAAAGAGTGCCACCCAAAATTCTGGGGTGCCACAAAGAAAAGCACTTGAGATCACTGCCCTAGTCACATCAAACCACTTAACGGTCCCTGGACACACCAAGCTTTTTCTTGCTTTTCTGATTTGACACAAAACAAACAAACAAATAATCAAAAACAAAAAAAATCCTCTTCTCCTTATCTGTCTGGTAAACTCTACTTTCAGCACATACTTCAAATGTTTATATACTGTCTAAAGTCCATGGTAGGGATAAATTATAAATAGTAGCCTAGAAGATAGAAAACAATTATGAGAAGACAATAATGCTATAGGAAATTTAGAAATGATAGGGAACTTGGCAAATGCAAAAATAGATTTTCAAAATATGAACATTTAGATCCAATGCATGGTTCTCTGTGACAGGATTTATACATACGAGGGCTGCCTGGAAAGTATCCAGCCATTGTTTATACAATTTTTCATATTACATGGGTGGATACTTTCCGGATAGCCCTCGTCTGAAGAAGGAAAAACAATGTTCCCCCAGGGACTGCTGCTGCATGTCTTGCTACACACAAGAAGTGTTGAGGCACTTAAGCTCACTTCCCAAAAGGAATCTGTTTCTTCCTTTAATGGCTGAGGAATATAACCCTGGCCTAGAGAACATGGACCTGGGACAAGTTGTTTAGTTATTCTGAATTAACAATTCTAAAGTGAAACTCATGAATTTGCATTTTGTACAAGACCACTAGGTGATTCTGGTGCATATGAATTCATAAGCACACTTTGAGAAATAAATCTAAAATTGGTTTTCCGGCCAACTTAAAAAAATTCAAACAAAGTATAACTGAATCACAAAACACAATTTTAAAACTTGGAGAAACACACACACACACACACACACATTTTTAATGTTAGAAACTAGAACCATAACTCCTAAACACTCAAAACCACTCTAGAATCCTTTCTCAACAAATGGCAATAAAATCTATTTTTTATAGACTGAATTATGTTCCTTCCAAATTCATAAGATGAAACCCTAATCCCAAATGTGACTACATTTGGAGATAAGATCTTTAAGGAGGTAATTAAGGTTAAATGAGGTCAGAAAGGTAAGTCCTAATTTAATAGAACTGGAGTACTTACCAGAAGAAGAGACACTGTGCATACATAGAGGAAAGGCCATGTGAGGACACAGCAAAAATGTGGCTGTCTTTAAGCCAAGAATAGAGGCCTCACCAGAAACCAACCCTTCTGGCACCTTGATCCTAGACTTCCAACCTCCAAAACTGTAAGAATATACATTTGTGTTGTGTAAGCCACCCAGTTTGTGGTATTCCGTTATGGCAGCCTGAGAAGACTAACACATTTGCCATTCCAAATAAGAAGAATATATCTGTGACCTAGAGATACTGTTTATTAATGAGAATTACTAATGTGGACACAGCCATTTGTCTATGAAAGAAAATTTTTAAGAAAAAGATGTTTTGACAGATTTTTACCCATGGGAAGTTAAAAAAAAAGTTTGGGTTTTAACATGGTACTTGTATACATTAAATATTCTTGATAAAAATGTGTAATTTTTTAAAAGCTAAAACTGTTAGAATAAATTAATTCAGTAAAGTTGCAGTATATAAAATCAACATTCAAAAATCAGTTGTGTTTCTAGATACTAACAACAAACTATGTGAAAAGAAATTAGGAAAACAGGCCAGGCACAATGGCTTTGGCTTGTAATCCTAGCACTTTGGGAGGCAGAGGCAGGAGGATCACTTGAGGCCAGGAGTTCAAGACCAGCCTGAGCAATGTAGCAAGACCCCATTTCTACAAAAAATAGAAAGATTACAGGTGATATGCACCTGTAGTCCCCGCCACTTGGAAGGCTGAGGCAGGAGGATCACTTGAGTTTGAGTGAGGCTGCAGTGAGCTTTGCTGACAGCACTGCACTCTAGCGTGGGCAACAGAGAGAGACCTTATCTCAAAAAAAAAAAAAAAAAAGAAGAAGAAGAAGAAAAAGAAAGAAAGAAAAAAATTAGGAATACCGTCCCATTTACAATAGCATCAAAAAGGATAAAATACCTAGAAATAAACTTAACTAAGGAGGTGAAAAACTTGTATAGTGAAAATGATAAAATATTGATAAAGAAATTTAAAAAGACATAAACAAATAAAAAGACATCCTATGTTCATGGATTGGAAGACTAAATATTGTTAAAATATCCACACTACCCAAAGTTATCTATGGTATCAGTGCAATCCCTATCAAAGTCCCACTGGCATTTTTTACAGAAGTTTTTTAAAAAGTCTAAAATTTATATGGAACCACAAAAACCACCATAGCCAAATCATCTTGAGAAAGAAGAACAAAGCTAAAGGCATCACACATGCTGATTTCAAAATATATTATAAAGCTACATGAATCAAAACATTATGTTACTGACATAAAAACAAACATAGAGACTAGCGTAACATAATGGCCCAGAAATAAACCCACACATAAAGAGTCAACTGATCTCCAATAAGGGTGCCAAAAATACACAATGAGGAAAAGTTAGTCTCTTTTAAAAATGGTTGGGAAAACTGGAAATCCACATGCAAAAAAATGAAATTGGACCCTAATCTTATACCGTACACAAAAATCAACTAAAAGTAAAGACTTAAACATAAGAGCTGAAACTGTAAAACTCCTAGGAAAAAACACAGGGGAAAATCTATGGTTTTGGCAATGGTTTATGGACATGACACCAAAAGCACGGGCAACAAAAAGAAAAATAAACAAGTGGGACTACATCAATCTAAAATGCTTCTGCACAGCAAAGAAAACAATTAACAGACTGAAAAGGCAACCCATGTAATGGGAGAGAATATTTAGAAACCATATATCTGATAAGGGGTTTATCTCCAAGATATATAGGGAACTCCTACAACTCAAATAAAAAAAAAAAAACAACTAGTAACTCATTAAAAATGGGCTAAGGATTTGAATGACCATTTCTCCAAAGAAGACACACCAATGACCAACAGGTATGTGAAAAAATGTTCACAGGGTAATGCAAATCAAAGACACAATGAGGTATCATCTCACAATTGTCAGGATATTATTAAAAAAAAAAACCAATAAGTGTTGGTGAGGATGTGCAGAAATTGGAACTCTTGTATATTGTTGACAGGGATGAAAAATGGTGCAGCCACTATGGAAAACAGTATGGAATTTCCTAAAAAAATTAAAAATATAACTACCATATGACCTAGCAACCCTACTTCTGAGTATTTATCCAAAATAATTTAAATCAGGATCTCAAAGAAATATCTGCACCCCCATGTTCACTGCAACACAATTCACAATCCCCAAGATGTGGAAAGAACCTAAATGCCCACCAACAGATGAACGGATAAAGAAAATTTGGTATATACCTATAGTGGAATACCACACAGCCTTTAAAAAGAAGGAAATTCTGCAGTGTGTGACAACATGGATGAACCTGAAGATACTGTACTAAGTGAAATAAGCTAGTCACAGAAAGACAAACACTGCATGATTTCACTTAAATGAGGTATCTGAAATACTCAAACTGACAGAATCAAAGAGTGGAATGGTGGTTACCAGAGGCTGGGGGGAAGGGGACATGCAGAGTTACTAATCAATGGGCATAAAGTTTCAGTAAGCAAAACGAACAAGCTTTTAGAGAACTGCTATACAACATTGCACCTATAGTCAACAGTAATGTATTGTATTCTTGAAAATTAGTTAAAAGGTAGATCTCGTGCTAAGTGTTCTTGCCACAATAAAATAAAATAAAATTTAAAAGCTGAACAAACTAAAAAATCTACTACTCTTCCTAGATATATTGGAGAAGTGAGGTCACAGGGCAAACCACTACCCTAAATATTGGAGAATCATACAGACAGATACAGAGATTAATATCCTACTGGAGCAGAAACCCATGAGTACAGCCCTCTGTGGGAACCAGTTCCGGGGTAGGAAAACCTGAACTGTAGTTGATGAATTGCTGGAGGCTCTGTATGGACAAGTCTGAGAGTTAAAAACTCCAGGAGGAGCCCAATCATAGGGGAGCCTTCTGCATTTCTGTGAGTTTTACCTCCAGGAGCTCCACCAGATTCTCACAGTAAACACTGGAGAAAAATCCCCTCATGCTTCCAGAAGGGTGAGTGGAAAAATAATCATCTTAAAATATGCTGGAACATTCCATTCTTCTTAACAAGTCTTGCCCCCTAGAGAAACTAATTGACCAAGGCCTAACCTGCTGAGGTATCATCAGAGCCTAACTGACCCGGGATAAGAGATATAGCCAAGTCCAGCCCATTCTAGCCACCCGGTCTCACTTAAGATATGGGAAAACTAAGAATCACTTGTGAAGGTCACAGCCCAGAGGCACAGGCTCACTAAAAGACTGAGACCTAATCACAGGACTATAGAAATCCTCACTCCTCATATACCCTTACAACCATATTACTACAGGTAACCCCAGTTTTACCCAGTACATCATGCCATCATGTTTTATCAACAAAAAATTACAAGGCATACTAAAAGGCAAAATATCACAGCTTGAAGAGACAGAGCAAACATCAGAACCTAACTCAGATATGGCAGTGACGTTGGAGTTATCAGACTGAGAATATAAAACAACTATGGTTAATAGTCTAAGGGAGTCTTAAAAAAGTAGACAACATGCAAAAACAGATAAGTGATGTAAGCAGAGAGGAGGAAATTCTAAGAAAAAATCAAAAAGAAATGCTAAAGATTGAAATCACTGTAACAGAAAGGAAGAATGCCTTTGATGGATTCATTAGTAGAATGACCATGGCTGAGGAAAGAATCTCTGAACTGGAGGATTTTTCCAAAATTAAAAAACAAAGTGAAAAACAGTTGAAAAAAATGGAACAAAATATCCAAGAACTGTGGGACAAGTACAAAAAGTAAAATATACATGAATTAGGAATATCAGAAGAAGAAGAAAGAAAAATGAACAGATAGCATATTTGAAACAATAATCACCGAGAATTTCCCGGTAATGTCCGCTATCAAAACGCAGATCCAGGAAGCTCAGGGAACACCAAGCAGGATAGACTCTTCTAATAGCCAATCACCAAATTGAATCATCTTTTCTATATTCTTAATTTCATGGAACATCTGTCCACTGAACATCACTTCCTTCTTGAAATCTCTTCCTTTGGCTTACTAATGCCACAATATATTGGTTTAGCTCTTGTGCCCCTTGCCTGCCCTTCTCCTCTGCCCACTACAAGTGACCATCCTTCAGGGTTTGGTGACTGTCTCCATGCAAAACTTCTCTCTTGTGTTTCATCCACTCTCATAGCTTCACATCAATGTTCATCCACAAATCTACACTTCCAGAGCGAGAATCACAATGCTGGACAGAAAGCTAGTTGGCTCTTGGGCACTGACTGCTTTCTTTCCACTTGATGAAGCAGAGTTTGATTCAAGAGCAAAGAAGGCATGATGTATGTATATAAACCTTCCTTTAAAGGGAAGCCCATAGATTGTCAATTCTTTCCAAGTAGTAACCTAATCTTGAGCGTAAAAGAATAGTGACACAGAAGGAATTTGGCCTTTCAGTTCTGCTGGGACCTTACCCTGTACCAACAGCATCTTTGGCAGCTGATTCTGCCCACTACAGATTCTGGGGTCTGAGGGATATGGCATTGGAAAGCAATGCATTTGCTCCTGCTTTGGAAAGCTCCTTACTTTAAATCAGTGGCTTTGGCTAATTCAATCTGGGACTTAATCTAATCTAAAGATGTGTATGTGTGGCAATATTTCTTCTCATATTCTGTACCTACCTGAAATTTGACAGTTCTTACAGTAGCCACCTGGGAAGGCAAATGTCCTACTCTGTCCTTTGTTTTTGAGGAATGACAGAGAGGAATAGGTTGAGTACAAGGTTTGGACAGAACCAGTAGACACTATTTACAAAGTGTGATTTGAGGTGTATCAGGAAGGTAACACTTTCATTGGTCTGATTTGAACTCTAAAATTCCACCATTCTACCACTAAATATTTCCTCCTTAAGTAATAGAATGCACATGGAAGAGCCTGGTACAAGACTGGCACTCAATAGATATTCACTGAATTTAAATTTAACTTGTTAGACTTCTAACATAAGTTAGGTTTTCCTACTGAGGTCCAAATACTTATGCTTATGTGATTACTAGTTAAAACTTCTCAATGACTGATTTGTAAGGTTAATTTCAAGATGACACCCAGCTGGGTCCAGGGCCATGGTGGAATGGGATGAAGACCAGAAAAATGAGGGCAGGTGAGGGGAGAAAGGATGCTTAAAAGGGATGTAGGATCAACCCAAAGGAAAACTCTGTGCTCTTCACAGTTTTGCTGCTGCATAGAGGTAATATCAGAATTTTCATAAGAAACCAGCACTGGGAAAAAACTATTGTAGATAAACTCTTACTGCTGTGGGCCACATTATGAACAATCATTTAGAATCTATGTCCAAACAGAAAATGTTATGCAATTACAATCAATCCTCATTATTCATGCATTCCATATTTGCAATTCTCCTACTCACTCAAATTTATCTGTAACCCCAAAATCAACACTCACAGTGCTTTTGTGGTCATTTGCAGACATGAGCATGAGTTGCCTAATATGCACATTCCCAGCTGAGTTTGACCAAGACAACAACTCTACTTTTTGGTTTCAGCTCTTCTACTCTTAACAAATATTCCATTCACATTCTATTTAGAGCCACATTTTTTTACATTTTTGTTAGTGATTTCACTGCTTAAAATGGCCCCCAAATATAGTGCTGTGACGTGCCTTACAGGGAAAATATGTGCGTTACATACACTTCATTTAGGCATGAGTTACAGTGCTCTTAGCTTTGAGTTCAATGTTATATTTAATTAATATATGGTGTCTTTAAACAGAAACACACATAAAACCAGGTTATATATTGGGTTGATGAAAATGCTGCTGCCGGAGACTCAAAGGAACCTAATCCAATATTTTTCCTAGGAGCAATCGTTCAATATGTGCTAATTCAGTGTTTGGAGTGACTTTATAGAACATAATTATTGTGAATAACAAGAATGGATTGGGTTTCCACATGCAGTCTCCGTATGTTCTACAGAGTTCACAAAAGATAATTATTTTTAGTGTTCCTCCAAGCCTGCAGGTACTCTGATAGTCTACCAGGCTCAGAATCTTACTTTTTCAGGTTTGAGAAGCTGCTATGGACTAAACTACACCCATGTAAATTCATATGTTGAAGCCCTAACACACAATGTGATGGTATTTAAAGATGGGGCTTTTGGGAAATATTAGACAAGGTCATGAGGGCAGCCCTTGTAAAGAGATTAGTGCCCTTATAATAAGAGACACCAAAGAGTTTGCTTCCTTTCTCTCTCTCTCTCTCTACCCATACTCACAGAAGAAAGGCTGTATGAGGACATAGCAAGAAGGCAGCCATCTGCAACCCCAGGAGAGATGCCTCACTGGACCTTGACTCCGAGGGCACCTTGATCTTGGACTTCCAGTCTCTAGAAATGTGAAAAATAAATCCCTACTGTGTAAACCACCCAGTTTATGGTACATTGTTATGACAGCCTGGGCTGACTAAAAGAAGAGGATCCCCACATAAACATCTGAACAAGATCTGAATCTACATAAATATTATTCTGTTATTACACTAAAAAAAAGTGTGAATTCCCTGTCTTTCCCCTTTCTTGATCAGGGCCCAGGCAGGGACAACCAGCATGACAATTGAAGCCTGGTAAACAAATAACCCTGCAAAACCCATGCAGTTAACAGCGTTAAGTGTGAAATAAAATCTCCAAGCCAGGAGGCAAGGGACTTGAAGGGAGCTGAAGTTTCCCAGATTTTTCTGTCAGCAGACAATGTTGACATGACTTAAAAGCATAGAGAAAACAAGCTCCCATACGGGGCTGGACCCTGAAAGGGAGGTTCTGGTGGTGTATCCCAGCATCCCACAGAAAAATCTCTTCACATATCCACTGACCTAGGTTAAAACCACTCACTCAACAAAACAGAAGTACAACTTTTTTTCCAAAAATAATAACCTTATTTTTTCTGATTATAAAAATTATGCATAATCATTGTGAAAATCCAAACAAGGCAGAGAATTACAGAGGTTATCAACCCAAATTCCATCCCTGAGAGATAACTATTGTTTACCTTTCAGTGGTCATCCTTCTAAATGATCTCTCAACAATATGTCTAGATATCAACAAGTATAGAGCAAAGGAAATATTTTAAACATATGCATAAGATTCAATGGCATTTATAAATCATAATTTATTTTTAATCACATATGGAAAACCAATTAGATTTTTTCAATAAGCAAGACAGCAGTGAATAACCATCTTTGTACATCTATGTACACTTGTTGGATTATCTTCTCTGGCTAAATTTCTGAAAGAATTATTGCTGAGTCAAAGTACATATACATTTAAATTTTAGATACATATTGAGAAAAACAATCTTTTTATAAGCCTGTCAAATGGCATTAAGAAATTTAAGAAAATTTAATCTGGTGCAAATACTGAGTTTGAGCTAATAGATCTTCCAACACTACTCATTTCTTTGTGTTTTCTGGCCAAAAGGAAATTTCTGATATTTATGGTATAAGATTGGCCACCATTTACACTGCAAGTAACTTTCTCGTCACAATGCATGTGTTGGTATTCCAAAGGTCCTACTTCCTATCAAGGCAATATTGGTAGGCCAAAATCAAAGTCAAGTTAATGTACAAGCTATAAATGCAAGAATATCAATAGTGATCTGAAAATAGCCTTACAGGAGATACCTTAACCTTTTCTAAATTTGTCTCATCTCTACTCATAATTGCTTGTGAATATAATATATTCCAAATATTTGTTTTATGTAATTAAGGTTTTATTTATTTTGGGGGGAAGAATTAATATTGTTAAAATGTCCATATTACTCAACATGATCTACCGATTCAATGCAATCCCCATCAAAATTCCAGTGTCATGTTTCACAAAAATAGAAAAAACAATCCTTAAATTCATATGGAACCACAAAAGACCACAAACAGCCAAAACAATCCTGAGCACAAAGAAAAGCTGGAGCCATCACACTACCTGACCTCAAAATATATTATAAAGTACTTGTAATCAAAACAGCATGGTACTGGCACAAAAACAGACCCATTGACCCACGGAGCAAGATAGAAAGCCCAGAAACAAACCCATACATTTATGGGTAATTGATTTCTGACAAAGGTGCCAAGAACAAACAATGAGGAAAAGAAAATCTATTCAATAAATGGTGCTGGGAAAACTGGTTATCCACATTAAATTAGACCCCTGTCTTAGACTATATACAGAAATCATCTCAAAATGGATTAAAGACTTAAATGCTAGACCTGACACTGTAAAACTACTAAAAGAACACATAGGGGAAAAGCTCCATGACATTGGTCTGGGCAAGGATTTTTTTGGATATGATCCTGAAAACTCAGTCAAAAAAAGGAAAAATAGACAAATAGGACTGTATAAAACTATACAGCTTCTGCACAGCAAAAGAAACAATCAACAGGGTGAAGAAACAACCCACAGAGTGGGAAAAAATATTTTCAAATCACACATCTGATAGGGGTCAATATCCAAAATATATAAGGAACTCTAACAACTCAATAGTAAGAAAACAAATAACTCAATTAAGAAATGGGCAAAGGGTGCTGGGTGCTGTGGCTCATGACTATAATCCTGAGGCAGGAGGATTGCTTGAGGCCAGGAGTTTGAGACCAGCCTGGTCAACATAGTGAGACTCCATCTCTACAAAAAAAAAAAAAATTAGCTAGGTGTGGTGGCATGTGCCTGTGGCCCCAGCTGTTTGGGAGGCTGAGGGACGAGGATCACTTGAGCCCAGAAGTTCGAGGCTGCAGTGAGCTATAATAACACCACTGCACTCCAGCCTGGGCAACAGACCAAGACCCTGTCTCTAAATTAACTAATTAATTAATTAAAATGGGCAAATAACCCGAACAGACACTTCTCAAGAGAAGACATACAAATGACTAACAGGTTCATGAAAAAAAAATGCTCAACATAAACAGTCATCAGGGAAATGTAAATCAAAACCACAATGAGACATCGCCTCACACCTGTCAGAATAGCTTCTATCAAAATGGTAAGAAATAATGTGTTAGCAATAATGCAGAGAAAAAGGAACCCTTGAACACTATTGGTGGGAATGTAAAATTACAGTTATTATGGAAAATGGTGTAGAGGTTCCCCAAAAAACTAAAAACAGAATTATCATGTGATCCAGAAATCCCACCTCTGGGAATATCTCCAAAGGAACTGAAATCAATATGTTGAAGGGATATCTATGCTCCCATGTTTACTGCAGCACTATTCACAATAGCCAAGATATGGAACCAACCCAAGTGTTCGTCAGCACATAAATGGATAAAAAAAATATGGTATATATGCACAGTGGGACACCCCTTAGCCTTAAAAAAGAATGAAATTCTGTCACTTGGACAATATGGATGGATCTAGGGTAGGGGACATTATGCTAAATGAAATAAGCCAGGCATAGAAAGACAAATACCATACAATTTCACTTATATGTGGAACCAAAAAAAGTTGAATTCATAGAAGTAGAGAGTAGGATGATGGTTACCAGGGGCTAGGGGTGGGAGAGAAGGAGAGAAGGAGGAGTTACTGGTCACAGGGTACAAAGTCTCAGGTAGACAGGAGGAATAAGTTTTGAGAACTACTGCACAGCAAGGGGACTACAGTCAATAATAATGTATTTCAAAATAAGTAAGAGAGTAAATTTCAAATGTATCACCACAAAAAAATGTCAAGTAAGTGAGGTGATGGATATGTGAATTAGCTTGATTTAATCACTCCACATTGTATACATATATCCAAACATCACATTGTACTCCATAAATATAATACAATTATGATTTGTCAATTAAAAATAATATTAATGGCCAGGTGCGTTGGCTCACGCCTGCAATCCTAGCACTTTGGGAGGCTGAGAAGGGAGGATCGCTTGAGATCAGGAGTTCGAGACCAGCCTGAGCAAGAGCGAGACCCCATCTCTGAACCGCTCTGGTGTGGGGCTTTCCCCTCCAATGTCCGTGGCACCTCTGCTTGCTCCAACCGGAAGGTAACCTCTGGCTTGGGAACTCGGTACCCCACTGAGAGCAGGTGGCTGTAGTTCTCCAGTGTCACATCCTGGTACAGGCGTCTCTGAGCAGGGTCCAAGTGCTACCATTCCTCCCTGCTGAAGTCCTCAGTCACATCCTCAAATGACACTGGTACCTCACATGAGCTGCCATGTCCCTCTGCAGCCAGGGCTGGGGACCATGGGTGAGAGTCCCCATTAGCTGCCATATTCACACTGGGCCTCCTACTGACAGCTCCACTCATCCCAGGAGCTTGAGGCTGAGCTGGCATCTGTGGACTCAACCAGAGCTACTGGGGTGAAGCAAGCTGGGGTCAGAAGGAAGATCTTGCAGTTCCCACTAAGGGGTCTGGCCCCCAGACTCTGCAGAGGCCTCAAGAAACCCAGTTCCACCCAAGGGGAAGCTCGGAGTCAGGGGGCCAAAGGGGGCCATCCCGATACCTGGCACCAAGTTTGGGCTACTCTTTCGGTAGGTCCTGAATCTTCTTTGAGCCCCACATCTGGGTGCCATCTGACCAAAGAAAAGAAGCCAAACTCTGTAAAATAATTTAAAGAGGTTTATTCTGAGCCAAGTTTGAGGACCATGGCCTGGAGCCACGCCCAAGAAACCTTGAGCAAGTGGACTCCTAATTAGGGTTTTAAAATTTATGAGTTTTCACAGTCTTGTATTTTTAACATCCTACCAAACATCTCCACCTGGATGTTCTATAGACTGGGTCCAGTCAAAAAATAGGAATAATAATAAATAATATTGAGTGGATTATATGTATCATGGGCTGCCACAAAAGCACATTATCCTTCATCTTTACAACAATTCTCTATGGTAAGAATTATCTCATTTTTATAGATGAGAGAACTGATGTTCTTCAATAAATGATTTGCCTAAGGCTACTCAATCAGTACATGAAGGGAAGAGAAACTACCATTATTAAAACCCTACTATGTGCTTGTTGTTTTAAATACATTTTTTTTCACATAATCCTCATAGTAACCCTGTGAGATAAGTGTCATCTCTAATGTACAGGTGAAGAAATAGTCATTCCCTTTGTTTTCTAGCACATAAAACAGAGAGCCAGGCACACAGCAGGCACGAGTGAATGAATACACGAATAACAGTGCCCCTCAACAAATTATGGACATCCATAGATACAAAATAATCACATAATTGTTTCTTCAGACTTCTTATTTGGGTCCAACTTTATAGACACCTTTCAAAAAAAAAATCTTACATTTTCAGGTCTGAGAAACAAAAGGAAAATTAAAAAATACAAATGATCACTTCCAGTCGATGTCCCCCAGCTCTCTGAAAGCAGTCTCCTCAGGAAAGAATTATGGCAGCACCGTATTGATGGTGGTGGTGGAGTGTAAATTGCAAATATATTACTTTAGTGCATATTTTCCTCTCAAATTTAATCCTAAAACAATTACATATTATTTCAAAATTTCAGAATGTTATTTCATTGTATCATGATCTCCATAATAAATAAAAACTAATGTTTAAAAGAAGATAAATAAGACAAATAATTGCAAGGCCAAATAAGTGTCCCTTCTAGATTAAATTTGCAAATCTATTCATTTAGTATGCTCAGTTGGGAAGATAGAGACACAGAGTTAGTCCCCTAAGTGACCTTTTCCTGAGAAATAATTAATTGGCATGTGCTGTGCTTTGTTAAAGAAAGCAAACACCCTTCATGAATATGAATTTAATGCCTTTTCAAGCAAATAAATCTAGATATTTTAAAAATCACCTCTCCCTTCTTTTTGGACTCTGCAGTTTAAAAAACATAACACAATTCTGTATCTTCTATATAAGTTTTCACAAACAAATACTAATAAAAAACTCCTGGAATCAGCCTTCTGTTTGCGGGTTTCCATGAACAGTTACTGGAGATATGACGCAGGAGCAAGGTGTTCAGAGTGTGTCAGGAATAAGCAAAGTCTGAGGAACATTAGATTCACCCACTCACAGAAGCCAGAGACAGCTTTAGACAAAACTAGATGTTTCATTTCTGCAGGAGACAGAAATCTAGAGTGTTCCAATGCTGACATTTAATGTAGAACACAAATTAGGGGGGCATTCCTCTTCAGCCTCTCTTCCTGAGAAACAAAATACAAAGCCTGAAACTCTGGGGCATGTTTAGGAGCCTATGATGGCAAACACCACAAGCAACCACAAAGCCTCCAACTTTTAAATTCTGTGTGCGCACGTGTGTGTTATTACTTCAGATGCTCAGAAAGGTTATTGGTCTGGAAACATAATGGAAAAACTCTTGATGTACAAAAAGTTTTAAAGCTGAAGAAATCTACAAATATAACTTTTAAGGCAAAAAGCATTAGGTGAGAAACAGAAGAAGAGAGGGAGAGGGAGAGAGAGAAGAAAATTAATCTTCATGGTTTATTATGCAAGGCAAAATGTGTGGAAATGTGTGGTAGTTATTATTTGCCCAAACTATTCAAGACAAATGAGTACACCTCCCGAGGAGACGGTTAGAGAGAGAGAAAGGGAGGGAGGAAGAGAGAGAGAGAATGGCTTTGTCTATTTTAAAGTTAATCAGTATCCATGGTGATGTACTTCTCCAAAATAATAAAAGGGAGAAAAGAGGGCAGCCATTTTATACCCCCCCAAACCCCCCACATGCAGATGAAATATACATAATGGAAGAAAGGGCCTCTGGCAAGTAGCCACAGGAAGAGCACCTGGAAGATTAAAGCTGTGACCATAACATTAACAAAGTACAGACCACACTGAATTAATGAGCACTGGAGATAGACATTCAGTGGAGTCTTAATTTATTTTCCTTTTCTAGCTCATCCTTTAAGAAAATGACAGTGTCTTCTTATCGATTTTACACTCAGAGATCAATCAGAATTGCCCTGACTCAGACAAAATTTACAGCAGTCTCTGACACCGCCCGGAGCATGTGGGCCCAAACAGACATTACAAGGAAGCAATAGATCATGTTTGTATGTAGAGCTTGACATGCTTAAAAATAAGCTAATCTGTAGTGGAATTTCCTTCTTTTTGACAAGTTGCTCTGCCCAGCTCTTCGGCCCCTTGTTATGAATTTCTCTCCCGGCTCCACTATTAATTATAACATGCGAAAAGGATTCATGTATTAGGCCCTGAGGGAGGTCATCTGATCTGCAGTTTTAGATAAAATATAAACTAACAGATCACTCCTACTTAAACAATGTGAAATGTCACTCTGAGGCACTCCATAAAAAAAAAGCTAGAGGTGTTCCGTCAAGAGCTATGATCAATTCTGACAACCCAACAATATCAGGGCTAAATGATGGGCCTGTACATTCCTAAACAGCCCCCAGTGGAAATTGCTATATCCGGAAGCTCTTTTGTGCAAGTAACTAGCTGTATTAAATGCAATAATTACAGAAAAGACACTGACTGTGGCGCTCAGGCAGTTGTTGGCTCAGCTGACTTGTTCCCACACCACCATTTATCTTGTAAATGGGGCTGTGTGTGCCCTGCCTTGACACATTGGAGAGAAAGTCTGGGGAGCTTCCCCTTCCAAGCCTGTGAGAGGGTCTGGCTCACAGTATGCCAGTGGAGAGAATTATTTTGTGAGGCATTTGCTCAACAGGGACAGAGGAAAAACATGAAAACAGTTGCTTGGGGGAAGTGGATTTCATGTGTGGCTCCTGCTAGAACGGGGCTGAATCTGCCAACAGCTCAGCTACAGGGAAAGCCCTCACCGGATGGATGAACGACCTGCTTCCATCCACGGCACTTGATAGCTAAACCTCCAGCAGACGCAGGCACCGGATAAAAGATAAGGGAACAGGTCCAGTGATACATTTTCCTTCCTCCTAATTGACCAATGGTGTGTAATAAGACAATTTTGCTCTATGTGGCTACCTGGAAGGAAATGACACCAGCTAGGTATCAGCTATTACCTTAAAGAAAGTGATTTGGAGCAGTTTGGGAGACCTCTCTGGAGTCACAGATTGACTCATTGGACCATTTTACAAAAGAATTAAAACTAACTTAAAAACACCTGCGGAGAATAACATGGCCTCACAGGGGAGAAGGTCACAATTCCTTGAGTTTTATTCCTAAAGTTATTTTTTAAAAATCTATACAGTAGAACATACCAATCTTAGAATTATTCACGCTGTTAAGAAGGTAGGTGTGCAAAGGCCTTCTCTAACTTCTTGTAAAAAGAAAACACCATTGCATTAAGGGTCAAAATGTTTAAAAGACAGACTTTTTCCCCCTATAAAATACTCACACATGGACCCTGATACTTTATTTTGCCAGGAGATAATATGTATCCATAAAATCCTATTGAATAGCAGCAAATGTAATTTAAAACTATTTACTGAAAAATCCCTCTGTGCCAAGCTCTAATAGACCCTGGGGATACAGATGAAGATATTATGGCCACTTCCCAAGTTGAAACTCATGGGAGAAAGAGACATGTCAACAATTATCTTAATCCATTGGGATAAATGTTCCTACAAAATTGTGTAGTGCTATAGAAACACCATTGAGAGGGATCAAAACTGCCTGGAGAAGAAAGAGGCTTTCAAGAAAAGTAACAATGATAGAATAACATTTCACTTGAACCTTGAAGAATGATTAGAAATTTTCCAAGGTGACTTGGACCAAATGGAAAGAAAAGGCATCCGTAGTGGTGGGAAGAGCATGAACAAAGAAAAGCATGGAGATGTGATGGGGTATGCTGAGGTTCTGTGATGCTAAGTGATTAGGGAGGCCAATGAAAGAGGGATGGTAGAGGAGCAGCTAGAACTGAGGCCTAGGCTCCTAGGTCTCACAGAACATAGGCAATAGGAAGGCTCTGTGTGTGTGTGCACACGTGTGTGCATGTGTCTGTTTAGCAGGAGTTTAGCAAGATTGTTTCTGGAATGCCAACTCTGTCAAAAGCTGCATGGGTCCGTTAGGCAACTGGGTGCAGAGAGGCAGTGAGGACATGGCGGTGGTTGTCTAGGCAAGGGGTGATTGAGCCCTCATCTTCTGGTGGTTTTGCTACATTTATATGACCCCCAAATGCTTTTTCTCTATCAGGGCACATTTGTTTCTCCAGCTCAAAATTTTTATAAATATCCATTTTCTCCCTACAAGTAATCTTGTTGTGCTCATGAAGATGACAGACCCTTGATCTTTGGAAGAGTGAATAAGGGCAGTGATTGAGTACCCAGACTGTGTGGAAGCGTAATGATTGCATTCAACACTTAGTTCCCCCTCTTAATAGTGGTTTGACTTTGGACAAGTGACTTTGCTGTGCTGTGTGTTGTTGGTAAAATAGTGATCATAATGGCACCTACCCTTTAGGCTTATGAGGATTAAATTAGTTAACACATTAAGTGCTTAAACTAGTGTGTAAATAGCCAGATCTCTTGTATCAAATTTGAAGAAGGATTTCAAAACTAGCACAATGAAAAAAAATTATCTAGGTCTAAATATTATCTAGATTTATATATTATAATATGGTCACATATGTTGATCAGTGATTTCAGGGAGGTCTCTCAAACTGCTCCAAATCATTTTCTTTCTTAAGATGGAAATTCTGATACTTAGCTGGTATCCTTCTAGATAGATCTAAATATCTTGATCTATATATTGCTCTACCTGATGATTTGGATCCATTTTAATAGGCATTGAAGGTGTTATAAAATATCCTGAATCTAAAAAGTGAGGTTGCTGAGTCATGTCAAGCTGAGACCTAAAGAAAACGAGTAAGATAAAAAGAAACCTCCAGGACAAGTATAACACAGTTGCGCGCCTCCCACCATATCCAAGCCAGAAAAAAGCTGGTAGGAACACTGCCTCATAGGAGGAAAGGCTCTCCAGAAAGGAAATATTCTAGAAGACAAGACAAGGACAAAGAGAGCCAAAGTGGATTGCTTCCGAAAGGCAAGAAAAACAGTTGGTTTCCTATCAGTCCAAAAATAATGTGAATGTGGTTTTTAAACACTGGACTGATTTCTCATCAACTGACAATAAGATGAGATGCCAAGGACCACACAAGAGGAACCCTAAACATGATAGTGTTAAGAAGTGAGTCTATGGACCTTTGTCGTTTTAAGTTTTTATCTTATTCTTTTCTGGATTTAGAATTGTGACTTAGCCAGGTTTGTTATTTTACAGTTTTCATCCTACTGAAAGTTCTGAAAGGTATACCGGACTTTTTTGGTGTCCACTCTCCACACCCCAGTCTAACTGCTGTATTTTCTACCCTGCATGGGGAGTGTCTTTATTATATCACTTACTCCTGTCCCCACCCCCTTCTCCAGGCCAAAAAAAGAGGCAGTAGCACTCAACCTGTGGCAGCAAAGATCCCTGAAAGCAAAGCCTGGAAGAGAAATTCACATGTTTTTGACCTTGGCAGAGTTACTCACTTCTCTTGTTCTCTAGAATATTACAAATTATTCTACCAGGATGTGAGTGAACTCGAACTTAGTCCCCAGGCAATAACTGAGATAATTTGAGGAACCCAAATTCTATTGTATACATCTTATTGAGTATATCATACAATAAAAGTGATTTATAAGCTGGTGTAAGTCATATGATGCTCTCGAGGGAAATAGAGTTGAGATCAAGAGTCTTGCTTTCCAAATTCATTCTTATTTTAAAAACCAGCTGAACTAGTGAGTTTCACATTTTTAAGTTTGGTTTAAGAGTGAAACTAAGAAATACAGTAGTGCCCCCTCCATGACCCCCAGTGGATGCCTGAAACCATGGATAGTACTGCACCCTATATATACTATATTTTTCCCTATACATGCATACATATGATAAAGTTTAATTTATAAATTAGGCACAGTAAGAGCAACAACAATAACTGATAATAAAATAGAACAACTATAACAATATGCTGTAATAAAAGTTATATGAATGTGGTCTCTCTATCTTAAAATATCTTGTACTGTATCGCGGGTAACTGAAACTGTGGCTTAACACAGCGCCTGGCACATAGTATAGTATTTATTGAATGAATAAAGCTGATTTGTAAAATAGCAATTAATTCTATTATAAATTCTTAGTTATTTTGCTTTTTTTTAAATTAGCACCAGGTCTCCAATAATATACTTAGACAAATGTCAAACATATAACTTAATATTGCAATGTCTACCATCATTTGGAATAAAACTAAAGGTCATAAAATGGATGGCACAACAATATGGGAATCTACTACCTTTAGCATTAGGAGGCCTGGAGACTTGCTCTCCATTTTGTAAGTGTTCATTTTCAAATAATCCAACATTGGCATTTTATGTTATCATTCCAAAGCAACGGATAGGCAACCGGTACTTTTGTTATGCTGTAACTCTCAGGCATGTAAGTCCCTGGCCTTGCTACAGTTTTTTTGTATACATAAGGATTGATTTTTGCAGAGTGACACAGCCACCTCACCAATGCTTTGAGTTGTTGTAGACACCAACTGAATTGTATGCTTATGAAATAGTGATATTAGATAATCTATGTATATACGGAAAATAAAACATATATTTTACCTATGAACTTTTCACTTTTGTAAAAGGAATACACAAATGTTATTTGCCTAGCCAAATAGTAAAGAAGTTATTCTTTTTTTCTCATCTAGCTTCATGAAAAATATTAAGCTGCATTTTCTTTGTTGGAATCAACATATACTGCATTAATGAAAAATACGTAGTTTGTAGTGAATATTCTGGAATAAGCCTTCTCAGTTTCTCTTTTATTGCGACTTTATGGCTTTTTGGTTGTATCTTATATATTTATATACTCTATAGTATATGCATGTTTCATTTTTTAACTTCTGAATTAAAGTGAACATAACTTGTTCCCCAATAGCAAAATTTAATGATATTTTGCTATGTAGCATGTAACCATACCTAGCTTAATTTAACTCAGTGCTCCTGTGTGTAAAGTGCAGGGATCTGGTCCTTGGTCCAAGGTGATTAGGTGAAGTTACAGTAATTAATGCATTCTTTTTAAGAAATTCAACACAAATGTGTATTGGGGACTGCATGTGTTCTCAGTTTGAGTCAGCTACCGTACTATACATGATATTTTATTTTATTGGAGCCTATCTTTATTTTTATCCTAAGAGATATTTCCATATATTCACTACCCTTCTCATAAAATCCTACTTCCATTTATTTGTCCTGTCATGTCCATTTGCTCTATAAAATCATTATTTTATCAATTTGATCTATATATTGTCTTTTCAGAATGAAGTTCTAATATTTCATTCTGCCCCTGGGCCATTTAAAGCATTCTCTTTGCAGCAAGAGATAAAAGAAGAAACGATGCTTCTGAAATATTTCCTAAATTAAGTTCAACTAACCACCCTCACTTAATTTCCTCTTGTATAAAATATTTCTTGTTCATCAATTAGGTCTGTTTGCCTTTTCAGCATTGAGTGCCTAATTGCTACTCACTGATATAAGGTAAACAACCCAAATGCGTGAATTTAAAAGGCAGAGGAGATACAGAAAATTATTTCAATTCATTAATTTGCTGTAAGCTCCTTCCCAGAGGTTTGCGAACCATCTCTCTGGCCCTCTTGCCATTTGTTCTCATAGGGATTTAGATTCTCCTGGAACTTCAAGGGAAGATCTCTTATAGATAATGTTCCATGTGATTTTGTCTGTAATAATCGTTCCCTGTGATGCAAGTACTCAGAAATCACTTTAACTTATAAATCAGACATTTTTAAAAAACGAATGAGGATTATAAAATCTGTCCAACTAAATATTCTTGGTCATATTTTATTTTACTCTTTTTTTCTTATTGCACAAAAAAGACATGTTTACTGCAGAAAAACTGATAAAGAAAAATAAGGACTCAAAAACATCCATAATCTTAATTTTAGACCCAGAATTAATTACTGATAACAGTGCATACAATTCGGGTCTTTTTATGAATCATGCCTACATATGTTGAAATATATCTATCTTGCATATAATGTATACTTATTTTTTAAGAGATCATAATGTAAACCTATTTTGCATCCTGCTTTTTAAAATAAGTACTTATTTCACAAACACCTTTCATATTTGATAAATATTTTCTTTTCTTTTTTATTATGGACGGGCTGTACTTTCTTTAACCAAACTCCTATCATTAGTCTTTTCTGTTATATTTAAATCTTTAGTATTATAAAGTACTATCATTTTCATAAACTAATTTTGCACATACTCTTTATTATTTCCCAAGGGCACTTTTCTAGAAAGTGAAAATATTTGGTGACAGAAATTGTTGGTAATTTTTCTCAGGAGAATCTGTCTACCTCTTTTCAAGAACAACTAAGGGGGCCAGGCATGGTGGCTCCCGCCTGTAATCTTGGTACTCTGGGAGGCCAAGGCAGGAGGACTGCTTGAGCTCAGGAGTTCGAGACCAGCCTGAGCAAGAGCGAGACCCCATCTCTACAAAAAATAAGAGAAATTAGGTGGTGCAGTAGTGGGCACCTGTAGACCCAGCTACTCGGCAGGCGGGAAGATCACTTGAGCCCAGGAGTTTGACACCACTGCATTCTACCTAGGGCAACAGAGTGAGATTCTGTTTAAAAAAAAAAAATGAAGAAGAAGGGACTGATGGACTGGCCCACTGAGTATTGTGCCTTCTTGTGAAGGCAAAGTGAAAGTGAAACCCACTTGGAACTTTTTGACTCCTTGCTTTCTTTCTACTTGGGGGAGCCCCAACTTTCTTAAGAGATCATAATGGCAAGATGAGCAACAGATGCCTAGAAATAAAGATAGAACCATATAAAATTGCCATTTTTGTAGGTCAGAAATGATCGAAAATTGGCAATTTCATGTAAAGTCACTTTATCCAATAGTGCAAATGGCTTTTTCCCTTGCCCAACTTGCTTGGAGTATTTTGCTATTCTGATGTGTTTTGGGTGCCCTGAAGCAATTTTTATTTGGGGACCTGTGATACAAAATCTTGTTTGTCATTTTAAAAGGAATTAACTGGCTTTTGTACAGTGTATGCATTAAGTCAAGTAAAATAAGACTGAAATATTTAAGTAGGTCCTAGGTATGTTTTTAACAACCCTAAATTGTATTAAAAGAGAAGAATAAGCAAGCTCAAACTTAGTTTAAAGATGCGCATGTTCTGATATCATTTTAAGGAAAAAATGATTTCAAGGCATCTGGGTGTTCTGGGCCACCTACATAGATAGATGCTAGCGGTTATACCCTTGGCTCAGAATTTACAATTATGGAAATTCCACATTGGCATGCTGTGCGGGCTAACATAAAGGTACTGTAACATATGCCTATGAAGGAAAATATAGAACTTTCATGCATCAAATGAGCAAGGCTTGACAGGCAGTTCCATTTTGATATGGGTCATGCTGCTGATAACTACTGTGCTTTTTAAAGGTTACATTTTAAAGGTTACATTAATGCTGAAGTTGTGCATGAAGATGAGTATCCTGTGTAACCATAAGCTTTATATTTCATTCATCTCTTGTCATCTTAAAAATATAGTTAGTGATACAAATGGGACATAACATTTTGAAGAGCTCACTTGGTATGATAAGGACTTGCCCAACCAAAGTACCATTTTTTCTGAGTAGTAATTCCATTAAAGGTGAAAAAAAATTCATATGGCCTATTTCTTTCCTATCTGCTTTCAATCATACCACAATATTATGAAACAAATTGCTACTAACAGTAAGGCTGTCATATTGAGGAAGGAAATTGGTAAGCCCATAGAGAGAAGTGATTGGCACAGCACAAGTTTCTTTTTATCAATTACACCACTCAACAAAATACCAATATTTTAAAGGGCTCTACAAAGTCATCAACTAAGATGCACCCCATTCATTCATTGAACATTGGGATGTCCTCATAGAGCTTCCGTCTAGAATTTACCAATGAACAGGTCAGAAATTCAATAGCTATAGATCATAATTCCTGCCTATAAATTGCTAGGTCACCTCTAAGAAAACAATAAATTTCAGAGGTCCTTGCTATTCTTATTTATAAGGTGGAGATAACAATGACCAATTTAACTATAAAAATACCTGCTACTACTGTCAACCCGATGAGGGAGGAGCCTTATAATCTGTACTTGTTAACAATTTGGGAATTTTTATAAATCTCTCCCCCCAATTTTACATTGACAAATCTTAAAAAGTCATTCATTCATTCGTTCACCTAATATTTCCTGGTAGAAGTGTTGAAGATAAAACAGGGAACTGGACAGATGTAGCCCCGCTCTTCATGGAGATTTTATTCTATGAGGGTGACTGAGAGTAAAACTTAAGAAAGACATTGACTCTTTGGTTTCATCCCTGTAGTCCCATGGATCAAAGTTTAAGATTCAGTTATTGAGTTGAATCTTCTTCAAACTGTTCACTGCAGTCCCACAGTTGTTTGGGTGGGAGGAGGAAGGAGGGGTGGAGAGTGATGAGCAGAGTATAGGAGACCCCCTACCATGCACCTTGGATTTCACCATAGCAATTCCACTTTTAACCATTTTGCATACTATAAAAATTTTGTTTGGGAGGCTGATAGCATTCTACTATTTTGTAGAAAAAGGAAGAAACTATCTGGATTAAAAAAAAAATCATTCATCTTTCAAATAGGGCTATTGAGAAGGAGAGTAATAAGTAAAAATTATTTAAAGTGTTGAAATAGTAGCACACCAATGGTTCCAATCCAGGTCTCCTAAGAATTAGTCCAGGGTTCTTTGTACTTGCCATTCAATTGCTCAGGCACATATTCAGCTGCCTGTGGAGTGACTTACAACTTTTAGCCTTTGAAAATTATAATTGTAGAGCTAGAAAAATGTTAAGAGTTTTTTAATGCAATCCCCATGTTATATAACAGAGGTTTTTCAAACTATGAACTGTGATCCATTAGGTGGTCAAGAAATAGATTTAGGTGGCAACCAGCGTATATATATCATATATATATGATATATATATTTTTTAATAAAAAAGAAAAGACCAGAAAACATCAGTATGCATACCATGTGGTAACTTCATGAAACTTGTACATGAATGTACATATATATATATACACACATATATATGTACATGTACATATATATGTGTATATATATGTACATATACACATATATGTGTATACACGGTCATTAATAAAATGTACTTCTGTGGGTCATGATCCAAAAAGTTCAAACATTATTGAACACAGGAATACTTTACCATTATTACAAGATGAAGACTCCAATAACAGAGCCACAGAACTCATTCCTTCTCTGGAGAGCCCTTTCTAGTTTTACTAGACTAAGATAGACATAAAACTTTATCCCTTGATCATAAGTTATATTTTTGCCTATTAACCATTCTTCACTTCCTCATCAGTTCCCTCTGAGGTAACTTCCAGAACTTTCTTCATTCTGGATGTTTTCAGTGGCATTGTTAAGATGAGATGTTCTTAATTAAAAATAAATCTCTCAGGAGGATCAGTTACATAACAAAAATGAAGGATTTCTTGTTCAAAATGTATTAAGAATTGCAGAACAGAACAAGCATGGAGTCCTTTTAAGCATAGGGTCCTGTGCAGCAGTACAGGTTACATGCCTGTGAGTTTGGCCCAGTCTTGAGGCACAGGCCAACCACCACAAGGTACCCTAGCTCTTTTGCTTCTTGTGTTTTTGGGATCATTCCTCTGTTATTGCAGCTCTGACCACAAGAGCTTGTTATTTCCAGAGTGAGCAGCAACTGCAAAGGTTCCTCCCCTGCAGAAACTCCATCAGGCCTAACATACTGGGAAGAGCTCAGCCTGCTTTGTGCATGCTCTTTCTCCCTGGCCATAACACTCCCTTGCGTCTCTGCTCCTCAGACATGGAGGTCTTTGATGTGAAATTTCATGCTCAATCTCATGGTAGCCAGAGCCATGAGTTATGCGGTGCCCAGGGTTCCAGAGACAGCAGTGTTCATTACTCCTGGCTACTGAGTTCATTTACAAAATGATTTGTTCAAAATAGTGAGTTGCTCATAAAAGTGCTCCAAATTGGCAAGATATCTCTAAAACAGGTATTTTTGTAAAATCTCTGTATGTGAAAACCCAACACTTCATGAAGACTAAATAGATATTACCTAGAAAGAGTGCTGTGAAAAGACTAACTCACAAATAAACTAAAATAAGGTTATCTCATCCTAAAATAATGAAACCATTCAGCTCTTTATCTTAGAAGGATCTCATGAGTCAGAAAATCTTCATTTGTTTTAAATAGATCTAAACTGCAAATACTTTAAAACACAGGACACAAAATTTTATATTAAATATTTTTTGAATACCAAAACGCAGTTTAGGGTATCAAAGTCAAGCTACTATATCCTTTAAAAAATATCACCATTGTGGAATCTTTCTGATATCTATCAAAATAAGTGGAAATAAATAATCACATATGAAACTGTAAATGTATTAAATGTATTGGCACACTTTTATAATGGACTATTCTAAGTTAAGCAAGTCTCCATTTAGTGCAAAATCCTATTCTTGGATCTGCAATTTTTGCTTTTTCCCGTACTCTCATTTAGACATAGATTTTCTCAAATTGACTTATTTAATTGAAAGAAAATTCCTTCTTCAAATTGGTACTGCATTCTAAAATAAGTCTTTCTTGTAGCTGATGCCAATGTGTGCTGTCAGACTGTGGGGCTCTCAGGGAGAAGCTGTGACTCCTCATTATGTGTCCGCACAGCGTTTGACACTCAGAAAGGGCTCGGCAAATGTTTACGCAATGACTGAATAGATTCCTCCGCCCAGGCAACCAGGAACGAAGGCTCTCCTTGCTGCTGAGAAATTATCACTTATTTCCTGGGGGTGAGAAAAGTAATTATCCATTTTGAGTTCTGAATGGCTTACCAAATAGCTAAACCTGAGTGGAGGGCATCTCAAAAATTTCTCTCCCTAAAGATCCTTCTATTCAGTAACATATTAAATAGAATGAATGTCCGTGTCATTCAGGACAGCCCTAGGTAGAAATAGTAGGTTAAATTTGTCCTGGGGTCCAGCTGAGTCTGTTTGTGCTGATATAACAAAATACCTGAGAATGGGTAGTTTATAAAGAATAGAAATATCCTCACAGTTCTGAAGGCTGGGAAGTCCAAGATCCAGGAGCTGGCAGATTCAGGGTCTGGTGAGGGCCCAGTCTCTCTGCTTCCAAGGTGGTGCCTTGTTGCTTTGTCCTCTGGAGGGGATGGATGCTGTGTTTTCACACGGAGAAAGACTGAAGGGCAATAGGGAGGAAGCTAGTTCCCTCCAGCCCTTTTTTAAAGTTGCTAATCCCATTCATGAGTGCTCTGCCCTCATAACGTAATCACCTCCTAAAGGCTCCATTTCTTGACACTATCACATTGGCCATCAGGTTTCAACACATGAATTTTGGGAGACACATTCAGACCATAGCAAGATCCATCTCTCTGGATTTGAACACTGTCCTCTCTTCTGAGTCTGGCCACTTCCCTACCTGCTGTGGGGCTAACTTAAGAGAAGCCTTTGAAAACTCCACCTTGAGAGAGAGAAAGAAAGCATTTCTGCCTAGGGGTCTCCATCTATAGCCTCCTGTTGGCAGCATGAAGGTGGAAGTTTGCCTACACTGTGACATGGTCTCCTATGCCATTACAGGATCGAGGATAATGTTTGCCACCAGGAGCCACAATGTGAGGTTAATTCAGTCCTGCATTGACCATCAAAAGCCAACTGAAAAAAAATTTTTTAAGACAAAAATGATAGTAATTCCCAGGCCAAATAGGCACCGTAAGAAATGGCTACACAGAAACCTAGGGAGAATTCTGAATTCTGCTGTGCGTGTTTAGGGATTTGGGAGCGTGTTAATGATAGTACAGCCCCCTGTTGGTTTTCTTCATTTCTGAAATGGGCTCTCTCTCTCTCTCTGTCCCCCCAGACCACATCCCCCCTTTCTTTCCTTTCATTTCTCCTCCTTCTCCGCCGCCTCCTCCTCCTCCTTCTTGAACTGGAAGTCAGTAATGACTTCCAGACTCTCTGAATCAGAATCCCAGATCTGCCACTTACAAACTCTCTGACCTTAAAAGTTTTGCTTCGTCTCTCTAAACTTCATATTCCTCATTTGTTAAACAGGGTGTTAAGAAATCTACCTCATAGAGTTATTGCAGTGCCTGACTCACAGTAAACCCTAAACAAATGTTAGATATTGTTCATTATTATTGCCAATATATCAAGTAGTTACGTTCTTCCTAAAACACACAGAGCCAATGAACTAAGATTTTTTAAATCCTATCCCACAAATTTTAAGTCTTCTCTATGGCATGACATTTTCATTTGCGCTTTAAAAAAATGTTATTTTTTCAAGACAGGGTCTTGCTCTGTCACCTAGGCTGCAGTGCAGTGGTGTGATCATAGCCCACTGCAACCTCAGACTCCTGGGCTCAAGCGATCCTCTTGCCTCAGCCTCCCAAGTAGCTGGGACTACAGGCAAGCCACCATGCCTGGCTTATTTTTCTATTTTTTATAGAGATGGGGATCTCGCTATGTTGTTGGTCTCCAACCACTGGCCTCAAGCAATTCTCCCACCACAGCCTCCCAAAGTGCTGGGGTTACAGGCGTGAGCCACCATGCCCAGCCTGCTCTTAAATTATATGGTCTTTCTGAGGGATACCACGGTGAATAATTTTTCAAACATTGGAAATAACATGTGAGATTTTTTTTGGGTGTGTGGAGGTGTTTCATGGTTTTCTTTTTTGTAAAGAAGGAATTAAGGCCAAGTAAGCTCAGAGAATTTCTGCTTCCTTAGAATCCATCATTATCATAAACTGTGAAAGCACATTGCATCATACCATTAAAAAAAAAAGAGTTTAATATCCACGAGGGGTCAGTAAGTACCTGCATGGTTAATCTAGTTTGTTCCTTAACATTCATATGTTTGGAGGAAATGGATGCTGTTAGTTATGAAGAGGACATGATTTGAGAGAATAAATGATCCTCGCAGATCCATACTTTGCAGGAGTTCAAGGAACTGCAGCAGCAGCATTGTGGCACAAAAGGACAGACACATCACAGAGGTAGTTTCCTAAAATTGTGGGAAGTCTGAAAACTTCAAATACACTGTTTTTTGTCTGCACATGAAATAACATATTAAATCCACTCAGGAAATTTTCTGAATAAAGATGTGATGAATTATGTGATAAATTCTTACCTAAATGATCCTTCTGCTTGCCTAGTATTTCTCCTTACCATTTCTCCCACCCCTGGATTAATCTTTGGGGTAAATCTGGAAATTGGTGGATGAATCTGAGTAAAGGGGAATATAGGGGTCTCTCCAGCTTCTTGCTTTTTTCCAAGTTTTCCCAACACTTTGGTTACTGGGCCTTATATATGGCCTTCCAAGATAGAGCATAGGGTTAACTGCCCTTGAAAACATTAGGGAATAAACTCAAGCCCACACTGGCTGCCCACGGCAGCATGAGGACTGGGACACCAAACAACACATCTTGGCTGTTGCTTAAATCAGTGCAACAAATGCCTCATGTACAATCTCAAAGAACATTTCATGCATGCTGTAATTTACTTGTTACAGCACGGGGTTCAAATGGAACCAAGTCCCCACTCCCTCAACCCCATGCCAGCCCTCCCCCTTCTGTCACCCCCTTTACAGGAAGAAGTCTGATAACTATTCTTATCTTTGAAAGAGCTTTGGACTAAAATGAGATGGTTCCAACCATCAACAAACTCCAACAACAAACTCCAGGGGACAGTATTTAACAGAGGTGTTAAGATGGGCTACATATTTACCGTCCTACGGTATTCGAGAGTCTCTCTTTCCAAGAGAAGGAGAAATTGCTGCAGGACACCTTGTGCTAGTTGGCATTTATAGGAATCCTTCCTTATGCATGCAGAAGTTGGTTCTGAACATCGGAGTTTCTTAGAGCTTTGCGTGTAAAATAGGAATATCAACGCCAAATCCATACCAAGGATGAAAAGAGTGGAAGAACAAATGACTCCTGGGCACACTTCATCAATTTCCTTAATAGGTACTTAAAATATTCTGGAAAATCAGATATTTAGATCCTATGTAAGTGTTTGTTAGCCAGGCAGCTTTCCTTCCTTGGCCCGAGAGTGAGAAATTAGAAGCTGGGAGACTGAACTCTTTAGGCAGTAGAACGCAGGGCTCCAGAGCTCCGCCCGGGGTCGTATCCCAGCTGGCACTGCACACTAGCTGCGTGGCCCTGTGTCAGCCTCACGTCCTTCTCAGCCTCAGTTGCCTCATCTATAAAATGGGAATAATAATAATACCATCCTAGTAGGGATATTGGGAGAATTTAATGAGATGAGCTAGTTAAAAGGCTTAGCACAGTACATGGCACGTTGTAAGCCCTGGCTAGGTAAGCTGTGTTATTATGATCTGTGTCATCCTAACAGGGCTCAAGACTGGTCTAGGAATATGAAGGATGAGAGTGATAGTTCATGACCAACCTCTGTCAGTAACATTCACAGTAATGATTGCAGTTCATGCTAACCCATGAGTTTTTCCTTTATCATAAATCTCCCTTGCTCCCCATCCCTCAACAAAAATAAAATTGTCTTAAAAGTCTTCCCACAAAAGTAATTTCATAAAGTCCCTCCACAGGGTGAGAGCTCTTCTGGGTTCTGCTCCCAATTAATGGGACACTTGTTTTTAAAATTCCATGTTTTAACAAATTAAATACCCAAGCAAATGTTAACCTCCCATCTATAAATGCATGACTATATTTAATGTTAGGAAATCGAGCCATGTGTCTAATTGTTCCAAGAGAATATATGCTGCTGATACAAAGTAATAACTGTATTAGACCTCAATATCATGGTGAAATTGGTTGTTATGAACACTTTCATAAGCAGCAGATAATAAACACATTTCTTTGCTTTCAAAGAGTAAGTTGCTGTGCTGTAAATAAATCATTACATTACATCAAAGGTACTAAAATCAACAATCACCTGATCATCATTGGCAAGCCTTGTCTGAACTACATTTTTTCCTAATTAAATGAGAGAAGAGAGTAAAAGAAATCTTTGCAAAATGTCCCACATACAATAGAGTTTCTAACTGTAGGGGGTAGAATGATGCATCCATTTCCACTTACAGTATTAGGGAATGACTAAATTACTTGTAGCTCCCTTTCTGCACGTACACTTATGAGTAATGATATAATTTTCTAAATCACATAAAAATACACAAACAGGATTCATTGTAGTCCTATGCTCCATCTTTATGAGAATTCATGTGGATGCTGGTTTTATAGAATATTATTAAGACAATTTTTTTAAAGGCAATCTTAGTTCTGTTCAAATTCAGGCTACATATCTGTATATACACATTTTTAGCTTTGAACATATAGAATAGTCATGTCTTGCTGTGTTTTGGCATCTATATTCAGAACCTGAGATCCTAAAAATTCACTATTTCTTAGCGTGCTCACAACTCACTCTTATGAAATTAAGCTTTTATTCCAAGTCCGAATATTTGAGGCTCCTTTTAAATGTTAAGTGACCAAAAAACTAGCAATGTGAATTTTATTTAAATTGATTTTGTATCTTCATCACCACTCCTTAAAATGAATCTTATTACTAGAGATAATGTATGTGTCAAAAAAGAAGCCTCAAATGCACTTCCTGTGCACTTGACAGGGTGACAAAATATTTCTCCTATCCTTTCCTAATTGAGCCGCAGTACAAAGGAGGACATTATAATAATATTAATAATAGTTACATGGATATTTGTAGGTACTGTGTAACCCTTCAGTCCATTTTCCCAGACAATGGTGACTACAAAGAGGCTTCAAAATAGAACATCACACAATATGAATGCCACTTTTTTCTATCTTACATTTTAAAAACATCATTGAAATCAGAAAGTTCATTTACAAAGGACTGGCAGTTGCAATCACAGCAATAATGTAGTGCTGAGAAAAAAAGGGTAATTGGTTTGGTAAAGATCGCTTTCCATTACACCATAAAGCACTACACAATAGGAAAGGTCGCCAATTAAGCAATCATGAATACCAAGTACTGAAGCTGATGAAAATAGGGCAGTGGTTTAAATAGATTTGCAAGCAATTTACCTTTTCACAATGTTGGCAATCTGATGCAATTTGCTTGCAATTTTGTCTGCTTTCAGTAGCACTCGAAGCTGACACTACACAGACCAAATGGCAAAGAGGCCCTGCATAGAAAATGTAAAACTATCTTGGCTGCATCAGGAAACCAGAATGGTGGTTCATCAGGAAAATTACAACAATTAACATAAGTGCTGCAAAAATCAACACTTTAAATGTCACACTCACTAGTCTGTCCAAAGACTGTAAAAGTACCATCCCCATTGCTGGACTAACAGTAAATATGAAGCAATCACCACCAAACCTTGGGGCTGATGGCTTTACAATTGATGTGACATTCTCTGAGTGATAAAATAGCCTCTCATTTTACAAAAGTAAGTATTTTTCTTTTTTAGACTTAACCTGGATTATGTCAACACAAAATTTACGTTTAATTTTTTTCAACTTTTTTGACAAAGCCATTTCATGCCAGTGTGGGTGTAGTTGGTCTTGACATTTAAAAAATAACTTTATATTTCAGAGAATTAGAGCCAAGTTGATAAAAAATAATCCCTCCTCAAATATTGATCTAGTGCTTTCAAATGTAAATCATGTTCCAGATTTATGTTGAAAGCTGTTATACAGTGTGAGGTACAGTGTGTCTGACCAGAGCCTATTTTATTATCTTACAGAGGGCTCCAAAAAAGCATCCGTGGATATTCTCTTGAGGACTGGTTGGAATTACAGATGCCATCACATGTCTACATCAATGGATTCCCAGCTAAAAGTTAGACACCTTGAAAATAATTGATAACTTCTGCTTTGGTGCCCATGTTTGAAGAAGCTATAAATTTGTCAGGCTTCAAGGAGAATTGGCTTATAGTGTAAACCTAATGATTTCTCAGTGAACTGGGAGGATCTCGTGGTGAGAGAACAAGAGTGGAGTGTCAGAAAATCTAAGTTTAATTTTCATCTCTATATTGGCTGAGTGAGAGAGTTATTTTAAGGCTGTGTCTACAGAAGGCCCACCTTCCAGTTTTGAGTGAATTGACCGATCATTTTGGCTTAAGAACAAAGTTAGATTTTTATCCTCATGAACATCCCTGCCTTGCTTGAGTTCAGACACCATGATTTCCACACCAGCAAAGAAAGAAGAATATCAGACATGCATGTTTGTAAGATGCTCATAGTTAAAAGTAAATAATTTTTTTTATCATGGAAAATTTTATTGGTGTAAAGGTCCATTGTGAAAACAGCAACTCCATCTTGTACCAGCTTTTACTGAATAACAGGGCTCATCTTTGAACTTGCTCCAGATCTACAGAAAATCATTTCTTAGAAAAGAATTCAGAGTTGGCCTGTAGAACTCAGATTTGTCCCTAACTATGGGATCTAATGTATTGTGGTGACGCATGACTCTAGGATTCTTCCCCAGGTGACTTCTTACATCATCACTAATGTGGAGTTTCATTCTGTCAAGAGTTTACTTCCCCCAAGTATTTAACCCCCTGTTACTCTGTACTAAGCAATAGTGTCAACTCCAGTGGAAAGTTTTACCAGCTGCCTCTTTCCATGATCATCAGCAAGAAGTACTTTACCCTTGGTGCCCCTGGGGCTGTCACCCACACTACCCCAGACACGGAGGGCATCGTCCAGAGGACTGGGGCCAGATGTTGGCCATGTTAGCTTTTCAGGAAGAAGTTCACTGCTTGGCTAAAAGTAGAGGGGTTAGCCTCCATGGGGCTAATCTCTTAGAAGGGTTTCCATTTTCTATAATGTGAAGCTTAAAGAAGGATATAATGATTCTCTCCCTGGCTTTAGGTGGCCTGTGTACAACCGTTTTCTGAAGGACGCATGCATTTGCTAACTGTTCTCTGATAGACTCGGAGCAAGTCACTACAGGAACAGAGTGACCTGCTGTTGCCATCCACAACATGACAGAGATGAGTCTATGGAAGGATGGTATCAGCTGTCTCAAGAGCAAATCACAGGCTTGGAATAAGATATTTGCTATCTCACCAATACAAAATACTCAAAAGTTTGCAAGATTGCTTCCGGAGAAACAAACATTGAGAAGAATTAGCTTTTTTTCCCCCGTGTGTGTGTGTGTGTGTGTATGTGTGTTTGTGAGGATGTTTAAGGGAGTGGTATACAAAGGGTGGGCAGGAACCATAGTTAATTTTGATAAATATAATGACCTGTGGGATTTTTTTCTCAGCTGTTGATTGGTACCACCGAAAACAATTATTACTGGTTAATTTAGTTGCTGGCATAGTGCATAGTAAATATTTTTGTTTTATCACTCTTTATTAACTGCAGAAAAAGCTAAAGCCTTTCAATTTTATTTATCAAGTTAGTGAAAATCGCACACAGCAACTATATGACCAAAAAGCATATAATCATCAAAACAATTTCAAAGTCACTGTTATGGTCCTTATGGACTATCTCATAAAGATTAGAATCTCATACTGATTAGAATTTAGTAGAATCCAGTCCTCTGAGACTTGGATTGAAAAGATAAAGTTTCCCAAAGAAGAGGTTTCCAAGTTGTTACTAATTTGGGTTGAACTACATATTTACATTAGTTAGGCTTGCCCAATCAAATGTAATAACATGAATAAAATATAATGTAAATTCTTGTTAAACTATTCAATTGGACTTGCTGCCATCAAGCAAGCAAAATGCATAAAAACCATAGCACCCTTTAGGGTACAATGCCAGTTAGCCAAATAAATGTTTTTGGCCTCAAAGTATTTTAAGAAGGCAATGAAATGAAAATATTTATTAAAAAATAATAAACATGTAAAATATGAAAAAATATTTTCCTGAGTGGCAGTTGTGCAATCACTCTGGGGCCAAATGTGGGTTGAATTTTGGCTCTGTTATTTATTAGCTGTGTAGCCACAGGCAAATCATGTAATCTCTGAGTCCAGATTGTGTCATCTGTAAAACAGATAATAAAATCTTACAGAAATTTTTGCGAGCAGTAGGAATATTGAATTAGAAGTGGCATATACTAGATGTTTAAATAAAGATTGTTGGCTATTATGATGGTAGTGGTTGTTTTTCTTGTGAATAATGATGATGATGATGGGAAAGTCTAACTTAGTAAGCACCCAAGAGTCTCCATTTTTGTGTTTTTTCTATGCCTAAAGATGGGAAATAGCTACTATAGTCAAATGAGGTAATCTGTATTAAAGCATTTGAAAATGTGCTATAAAATTCTAGAAACTTTTAATATCATTGTCAAAAGCAAAAAGAATCCCTCAAAATGTATTTTTCAAGTCAGGATGAAATAATACTGCAATTCTTTGTCTTTTGGTGATTTACTACAAAATAGTTTTCTAGTTTTCAAGCTAGAATGGACAAAATTTGAAGGCTTGGCATGTGTTTTAAAAATGTAAATTGTTTAGTTTCTCTAAAATCCACAAAGTTAAGCAGAAAATTTGTGTCCTTATAGCATTTCCTACATTCTTAATTCTTGATAAACCTAGAAACCAATGTGGAAAACTTCAGGGAATGTCATAGGAAAGCAGACAGGAAAGGGAGGAGGATGTCACACACAGCCCACACTGCTCCAGGGCAGGTTTGCGGGGCAAATCCAGATCCCGAACAAGCTGGAACCAGGCCTAGACCAGCAGGATCCACAGTTGCCTTCAGTGATCATCAATCTGGGTAAATCAGACAATTCCAAATGCTTTATGAACTCTGGTTAGCTCTGGTAAGTTAGGCCATTCTTTAGTGGAATGCCGTCGTATGTGCCCAAGAGCGTCCCATACCTGCAAGATACTTTAACTTTCTACACCAGACTCTAGTGGCCCCACTTGCCTGTGGTGGCAGTCTCCATGCAGCCAGAGGTGGCCATGGGTCCTTGATATTCACTGGAGCTTAGTTAACGTGAATACATTCCTCCAGAGACTGACCACTGTGTTTGAATACCTCTGATCTGAGCCAAATTATATTTACTTAACATTTATTGAGGCCCTGTTATGAACTACATTTTATGGGACACATAAACAAACAGTTCATGCCTCTGTCTCCAAGGAGCCCATAGTCTAGTATAAGATATAAGGGATACCCTATGGTAAACAAATATTTAAATTGAAGTTTAGAAATGGCAAGTACATAAAAGAAATTCGAAATGCCACTTGCTGAGAAAAGGTGGAAAATGAATGTGAAACCATAGTACAGAATGCAGTGGTTTCAATAAACTTTGCCCTTCTTTCAAACCAGGTTGATAGTGGTATAGAAAAGCTGGTGTTTGAGACTGGACTTAAATGTTTTATTAGGTAAGCTTTGGATAGATAGGAAAAGTACTTCAAGGTAAAAGAAAAAGCATAAGAAAGAAAGACAAAACAGGAGGGAGGAAGGAACCTCACTTAGGTTAGAAAACTCAAGTCCAGTTTGGCTGGGTTATTGTTCTGAGAGCATTCAGAACTCTAAAAGTGATGCTGTTTGAGTTCACCTAAAAATCCTGAATGCTCTGGGTAAATTAGTTTCCCCATTTATAACTTCACGCATCAAGCATTTCATAAAGCATGTCCTCAATTACTGAATTTTAGCGTACATTGTAATTATACCTCATGTATGCTTGGGGATAATAATGCTGTACTTGAATTATCTTGAAAGGATGATACAAAGTCAGAAAAAAGCTGATTTTTCATTCTTCCTAGGTCAAATCACACTCTAATAAAACATGATGTTGTAATCTTATATATTCTTAATCTTTCAGGTTGAATCTGAATTTGGCCCTAGGCGATCCAGCTCTTGTATAAAAAGGCTGTTACTGAGCGAATGAGGATTTCACCAGCTCAGGAACACTTCAAACTGCACTTTCCAGTTTACTAAAAAGGTAAACAGTTCAAACAGGAAGTTATGATTTGTACCCATCCACAGGTCAATGAAAGTTTTATTTACTTTGGAAATCCCTATGTACACTGGACCAATAAACCTGACAAAATCAGATCTTTTGGTTTCAATTGCCTCCTGTAGCTGCCTGGAGCCAATTGTTGGCTATGAAAATTCCATTTGCAGAACACTCAGTTCTTTTTTCTAACTGTTCTTTGCTCCTTTTAATACCTGATCATACAGTATCATGTCACTTCTACAGTATACTGCAATGTTTCAAAATCTGCTAAGAGCTATCTCTATTTAAAACAAACAAAACAAGGATCAATTCTTCAGAAGCTACAGATTACCCTTCATTCGCCACAAGAGGTTGACTTCAGGATTCTAAGAGTCTTTCAAAGGAAGATTTTGGGGCCAAGATTATCAAATGTCATAGACCTAACAGGTCTCCCAGCCTCACTGCTGCTGAACTACTTTATCTCTCGGCTCCCAAGTTTGGTGGGAATAAAAATCTTGCACAGATGGGACTATAACTGACCGTAGCCTGCTCCATTGTGTGTCCAACTAGCTCTAATTACAGCAACCCAGGAAAGGAAGAGATTCGAAAGGGCAGGTGACGGGAGAGGAGAGGAACCTGTTTGACTTAAACAGCACAGGATCCCTCACCATCAGGCCTGATGTACATCAGCCTGACAGCTAATTAGGGTAGACATGAATTTTTCCAATGTAACAGATGTTCGCTAATCAGGCCAGATTTGGAGCCCTTGCGCCAGCAACATTTCATGCACAATTTAACTATCTAAAAGGAATAAACTACTTAATGCATTGTACTGAAGGCACAGCTGTTTCACAATCAGAAAATTTGCTGTCAAAGATGTTCTCTTTAAAACTGACATGTTTTTATATAACTCTGATGGGGTGTTTATAATGTATTAATAGTTGTCAGCAAGAGCTGCTGTCATCATCAAGAAGTAAAATATTTCTGAAGGTATATTAAAATGAACAGACTCCTTTCTCTTCTCCCCAAATCCATTCAGATAATTTAACTAGGTTGAATGTGGTCTGCTGGGTTCCAAAATGTATTTGAAACAAAGAACATCAATGTATGCTTTCAATTTATTCTAAATTTAAGACAAAAAACATGCCTGTGCCTTGCCTTTGGTTTAAAAGTTTAAAACAATCATAGTTCCACATTTGTTTACAAAGCTGGATTTTTTTTAATCATTCTAGTTTTATGCAAATTCACTAGGGGAACATCATTACCACACCAAGAATGTTTTATTGGGTAAAATGAAGGTTTGACATCTTCATAAGCACAAACTAATTTGGTAAGAATGAAAAAGGATCTCTCTCTCTCTCTCTCTCTCTCTCTGCCCTTCTCTCTTTCTGTATCTCGCTGTTCCCCCTTGCACTTCATCTAGTAAATGATCCTCTATTATAGGCAAAAACTGCTAAATAGGAACTTGAAACTTTTAAGTATTTTCTTTCTTTTGACAGCTTAGTCTTGCATTTTTGTTATTTGTATTTTTAAAATAGTAAAGCAAAACAGTAATTACTATCCTATGAATATTGAAAAGTTTGCATCATTTAAAAATACAGATTTGTAAATCTTAAAGCTCTTTGTATGTGAAGTAGATGTTAAATATTATAAGCTGATGACTTCAAATTCTCTACAATAAAGACCAGTTGCACGGCTTTACTAATCTGAATTGTCTGCATAATTTAGCAATTGGCTTATTTTAGTAACATTCTTTATTAGTTTTTCCCACCATTTCATGATGCAAAATTTGGGTGCATTATTTTCCACCAATAATGTTAAAAGTATGAATTATGCTTCTTCCGGCAAGAGAACTATGGTGGGTAAGGTAGTTTCTATGGAGACTAGGTTACTGTGACCCTCCTTTTCACGTACTTGCCCAAGTCATTTGTGACTCCTGAGAGGTACTACATTGAATTGACAGCATCAGTAGCTCAGATCATCTGGTAAATTCAAAGACAATACTATCTTTAAAATCCAGTTTCAATTAAAGAACTGTTTTCAGGACTGATAAGGAAATCTAGGATTCTCTGCTGTGACTCAAGAACATTTTATTTTTATATGTTTTTCCAATGTGATGACTTTTCCACTGAAAACTGGCTGTAGACCAATTGTATAAAGAGTCATATTTCCAGAGGATGACAAATTATGCCACACCTAGAAAAGAGTTTTCCTATCTATGTTCCAAAGGAAATCAGCCCTGAGAGATATTAAAAATTAACTTCACAAAAGATTAAAAATGAAATGCCTTGATCCTATCACTTTTCTTTTGGATATTTTATGGCAATAGGTTGCTTGCCATCTTCAATGCTAATATCTTGAAGATACATATCTTTGAATGTTTGTGACTATTTAATAACCACCAGTAGTTCTTTCATATGGGGCATGTTCTGAACTAAATTGTAGATAAAGCTTTTAAAAAGAATAAAGCTCTATATTATCACCTACTTCATCTTTAAATAATTCAACTTTGGATATAAGTATTTTATAGGATAACACAATTTTTTAAGGTTATCTATAGGCTTAGATTTCACTCGGAAGAAAATCTATACTCTTTACCACAACCTGGAACATTGCACATTATCTGGCATCTCCCACTTCCCAACAATATTGCATGCCAATTACCTCCTTGCTCACTACAATCTAACCAACATTGATCTGCTTTCTGGAACTTGAGCACATCAAAGTCTTTCTCTCCTTTGGGCTTTTGACTTACTTCTCTTGACCTAGAATGTTCTTCTCCCTGCTCTTGGCATGTCTGACTCCTTATCTTCACTCAGGAGCCTACATGGAACTTATTCAGAGAAAACTTCCCTGACAACCCTAATTTATGCTGCCTCCTCCCCCGAACCCCAGCACATCATCCTACTCATTTTCTCCAGAGCACTCATCAAAATCAAAAAAGTAATTTGTTTATTTTCTGTCTCCCCACCTCCTCAAACCCTCTAGAACCGTGATATCCAATACAGTAACCACTAGCCACATGTGGCTATTTAAGTTTAAATTATTAATAGTTAAAATTAAAATTAAATACACTTGCAAATTCCATTCCTAAGTTTTTCTCAATAGCACAGATATAGAACATTTTCATCTCACAGAAAGTTCTACTGGGCAGTGCTTATCTAGAATATAATCTTTGAGAACAAAAGAAAGCTCTGATTTTTTTCTCTCTCTCTCTCCAGAGCCTAGAATAGTAACTGGCCTGTAATAGTTCTCAATTTGTTAAATGGATGGATGGATGATGGATGGATGGATGGATAGGTAGATGGATGGGTAGTGGATGAATGAAGGGGTGAACTTTCATTTATACATAATCATTGAAAAGTATGATTTTCCAGCTAATGTGATACTATGGTTTGTATTCAACCTTCTATTCCTAATATTAGTTATTTTAATAGAATGAGATAAAAGTATATTTAACACTAAAGTATATCTAATATGATCTAATATTTTTTGAAAGCACTCAAGAAAGAGATGTTTATGTCAACCTGAAATAGAACCACAGGACTATAAGGATCCCTTTAGAATCCATGAAGCCTTAGGCTGTAGATCAGGGCTACGGTAACAGTAGAAAGAGCAGGAGTTTGGCCTCTGGTAAACACAAGCTCAAATCCTAACTGTGGTATTTACCAGTTTGTTTGTTGTTCACTTGCTTGGAGAATGTACCTAGTCTCCCTGAACCCCATTTCCTCCATGTGTAAAATGGAAAAGGAGTACCAACTTCACAAGGTTATTCTGAGGATTAGATGTCCTGTGAATGCTTGGCTTATAGTAGACTCGCACTAAATGGTAGCTGTCATTATAAACCTGATTGCTGAATTAATGCCATGCTGGCAAATAGATCTTTTTTTTTAGACCCAGGGTCTCACTATGTTGCCCAGGCTGGAGTGCAGTGACTGTGCACGGGCGTGATCACAGCTCACTGCAGCCTCAAACTCCTGGGCTCAAGCCATCCACTTGCCTCAGCATCCCAAGTAGCTGGGACTATAGGCACACACCAGTGCACACAGCTCTGGCAAATAGATCTTTAAAAATCCTAGTCCATCTCATATCACTCCTTCCCTGGGCATTATTGACCTACCAGTAAACACTGTGATTCATGGACTCTCAGAGGCTTTCATAGACACAGAGCACGGGAATGGGAAGACGAAAATGTTAGGAGTGTGGATAAAGGTTGTTGGCAGAGGAGAACATACCAAACTCAGAAATAGCTACTTACCAGACAGCTCCTAGCACAGACCTTCTCAGGTTTTAAATTTTAAAAAAAGCAAACATCCTTACAAATGTGAAACACTTCCAAGATTCTTTAAGTATATAATTTATATACAGTATCCACTTCATCACTTAATTTAGAGAGCTAGGTAGCCACTGTCAAGCTTATGAAGCAGTAAAGATGAATTCTAACAGATCAACAGGGAGGAGGTCTAGTTATATGTTTGTTTCTGTTGATTTAAAAAAAGTTAATTTTATATCATTAGAGACAGTGAAAGTCCACAGTCCTTATTACTGTTTCCCAGAGGAAGATAGTTTATGAAGGGTCAGTCTGCAGTTTTCAGAACCAATCGTCCTGATATGTCTGTAAAAAATATTTGGTAGATGGTACAAACTTGGAAAGGACTAAATTTTAAATCAGAATATGAGTATAAAATGAGAGCTTTATTTACTAATGTATTTATTTGTCTTTATTTCTAAAAGGGTAGGGGTTTTTGTTTTTGTTTTTCTCTTTTGAATCCTTATGTTACCTTAGAACTTGATCTTCTTTCAGGGCAGGAGTGGGTAAATTCTGCCTTAAAGCCCTCAAAGTTATCCCCCCTAAGCACCCTTAATTATTGGGGGCATTTGGAAGGTAAAAAATCCAGAATGTTAAATATTTTATTGCATGCCTAATTTGGATTCCCTTTCTTCCTATGGAGAGTAGCATCTTTTGTTTTGTTTTGTTTTGATTTGTCTTTCTGAGACTTAAGCCAAAAATAAGCAGAATAATCTATCTCATAAATTTTTGGAATTGGTCAGTGTTAATAGAGACTCAGATCTATTGTTAAATCACATTTGAAAATTGTGAATATTTTTAATGGGAACATTTGTGTGATATAGGTTCAAGAACTGGAGTAGAAAACATATTTTTGTACTAACTGTTGGAGAAAGCAGTTTTCTAGAGTAAAATTTCAAACACTTCCTAGCCCACCGTAGAGAAAAACTTATATGAAGAATAAACTGATTAAACAGCAATTTAAAGGAAAAAATCTAACTTAAAAAATACATTGAAAGATATTCTGGAAGAGTATTTTGAGGTTTTTGTGAGCCACCTGTAAAAGAGTATAACACAGCTAAAGACCCCGAGGGGGGAATTTCTTCCTTTATGGCTTATGGACAGTAAGAGAGGATGATTTCTTAAAATGCTTTGCCACCATTTTACAAAAAGCCTCGGAATGAGAGAGATGAAGAGCTGTAGTCATGCGACTTTGACCTTTACTGCTCAGAACAGCTTTGCCGGGCCCTCTTTCAGCAGAAATTACATTTTTTGTTTGTTTCATATGTATGTCTGTTACTTGCTGTTATCGTTTTACTTTCATTTGTAAGATTTAACATCTCTCTATACAGCTTTTTCTCTCTCTCTCTCCCTCTTCCCTACTTTCCTCCTGTTTTCTGGAAACAGTCAAGAGTGATTACTCTTGTTAAAATGAGAGTTTCCAAACTAAATCAAATGAGCGTCAGCAAGATATACTGAATGAAAATAAAGAAGCATGTAAAAGCAAAACAAAATGCTAGGCTAGAAGTCTCAGATGTGGTTTCTGTGTGACCCTAGCTCGTTTTCTTCACAGCTCTAGGTTTTGGCTTCCTTGACTGTAAGATGAGATCTCAATATTGCAACTCTAATGTTTTAGTTCTACGCTTTGGAATCAGGTTGAATAGCCTCTTGTTATTCATATTTCCCTGATGGTGAGTTTCCTCCCTTCCTTTCCTGATTATCCTTCAGTGGGGTAGTTTCCTTGTGCAGCCCTGGTCCTGCCCTCCTGGCCCTTTGTGTGTGGCCACTGATCTTGGCATTCACTCTCCTACCTCATGTCCACCAAGTCACTTCTTTTTCCCTTTTAATCCACCCGTGTTATTTCCCTGTGTGTCTTCTAGGAATCCTTAACCCCATTTTTAAAGCAAATGCATATTGGCTTTGAATGAAAACCCAATCATTTTTACGTCCTGGAACTTTCTCTCCACCCCCAGTATGTATCAGGCCACCAAAAAGCTTTGACCACAAAGCAGAGAGTACACCAAAAATACCATTGCTCCTGTGATTTCCAATTCTTTCCTGTATTTCGATGCATGGAAAATGCTATGGGTGAGGCTAGCTCAGTGATTTTACTCGTGGGCCAAATCTTACAAAGTAAACCACTGGCAGAGAAAAAAAAAGTAGTGCAAAACTGCACTGCTTGAAATTATTACAATAAATAGCTAATCACTGAAGTATTGTAAAGATAGAGGCAGATGCTTTAAAAAATTTTTGGATGGTTAATACATCTTCATAATTTAAAAATCAACAAATATTAAAACAGATACGATGAAAGCACTTGCTTCTACCACTGTTCCCATTTGTCAGTTCCCACAGTCTTCCATAGCACAATTTTTATTAATTTCTTTGTGTAATTCCAGAGTTTCTTTGTGCAAGATAGAATACACATTTATATTTTTTCCCTTGAACAAAGCGTAGCACATTATACACACTGTTCACTACATTGCTTTTTTTCACTTTACGTATCTTACAATTCTATCCATGTTGATACACAGAGTGCGTTCTATTTTTTATTCCATTGCATATTTTTCCATCGCATAGACATACCATAATTATTAATAATTTAACCAGTCCCCTGTTGGTTAAAGTTTGGGTTGATGCTAACCTTTTGATATGAAAAATAAGGCTATAATAAATAATCTTGAACATATGTGACTTTGCATGTGTGCAAGTTAATCTATAGGAAAACTTCCCAGAAGTGGGATTGCTAGGTCAAAGGACACACACATTTGTCACTGTGAACTTTCTTCCATAGACGCATCAATTTATATATACTATCAGCAATATGTTAAATTGCCCGTTTCCCCACAGTCTTGAAAACAAAATGTTAATAAATGTATGTATTTTGGAAAACTTAGAATTTTGATTATGTACTCTTTTGAATTATGGTATCTTGATATAGTTTTAATTGACTTTCTCTTATACTGAGTGAGGTTATGTACTTTTTCATATGTTTAACAGCCATTCATTTTCCATAAACTCTGTTCAAATTCTTTGCTTTTTTAGCTTTTAATTATTTTGTAGAATTTCTTTGTGTGTTAGAGCAATAAGCTATTTGGTTGGCATGAAATCACTTACTAGTTTGTTTTTTTTCTCTGAATTTGCTTATTGATTTTGTTTCCATTAAGAAATTTTAAAAATTATTTTTCTATAAATTTACCTAAATTTTCTATTATGATCATCAGACTTTAGTCATAATTAAAAAGGCCTTTTAAACTCCAAAGTTGTAAAAAGATTTTCCCATGTTTTCTTCTCTATTTTTACGGCTTGGTTTCTAAAATCTTTGAAACTTTTGGTGTAGGATGTGAAGAAAAGATTAAACTTTTTTCCAGAGAGCCTTACCATTGCCCCAGTATTACTTCCTGAATAATCCATCTTTTCTCCCCACTAATTTGAGATCCCACCTTTAGCAAATGATCCATTTCTTCTACAATGTGGATCTTTAGACTTTCTGTGTTACTGGTCTATACCTGCCCTCATTTAAAATTATAGCCACTTTGGACTTAACTGGACGGAACTTTCTTGCCTGTTCTCCAATTACTCATGGTCCTGCTCCTCACAATTACCCACTCGCCAACAAGGGAGCATTCCTGTTCCCTTCGCGCCTTTGCACACTCTCTGCACCCTGCCTTGCCCATCTGGCCTAGCAAGCCTTGATTTGTCTGTTAAGACCCACATAAACCATAACACTTGCAAAGAAATAAGGAGCAGAATAATGCTACTATTTATAATTAAAGAAAGGGAATAGGATATTATGTGTATATGTCAATGACAAAGTGATGAGAGTATTGCCTCTAGGAAGAGGAACTGGCAGATTAGGATGGAAAGGAGATACACATTTTGCTAAGTTCCTTTTGTACCACTGAAATTTTTAACCACATGAATGTATTAATTTTTAAAATAGTGGGTTTTTTTCCTTTAAGGTGTGCACTTTTGTTAAAGTAATCTCAAGTCAAGGTATAGTATTTTTTAAAGAACAATTTTATGTTAAGGAATAAAAATTGAACGATTTATCTTTATTGTCCAATGAAGTTAACAATGTAATAAATGAAAGACATTAAAGAATTTTTTAAAGTAATAATATATCGTCTCCACTGTGAAGCATCCCCTCACTATTACTCTATTCTCCACAGCAATTAAAGACTCCTCTGCCGTGTTCCTGTAGCGCTTCGTACAAACTTCTACTTTAGCATGTTGTGTATTATAGTGTTATCATTTGTCTGTTACCCCATTGAACTATTGGTTCCTTGTTTGTTTTTGGAGCTCAGACACTGAACACCAATTGCTGGCTTTTAGTAAATATTCAATAAATGCCTGTGGAAGGAAGGAAGGCAGAAAAGAAGAGAGAGAGGGAGGGAGGGAGGTAGATATCCAGGAACATTAGAAAAGGTGCCTGTTGAGAACAGGGGTGTGAAAGTGAATAGGGGTGTATATAAATAAGAATAAAAAGTGGTATTAGTGGGACCAAAGACAAGAGTGTGTCACCAACTGAAGAGTAATATTCACGAATTTGTTTCTCTCATACTCCACTTCCAATCTTTCTAGTGTGTTTATGTGACAGCTAGAGTAATCTTGTTAAAAATGATGTCAGATCATGTTTGTCCTCTGGTCAAACAGTGCTCTTAAAGTAGTCAGTGTGACCCTGCGTGGTCTGGCTTCTTGCCACTTCCCTGATCTCTTTTACTATTCTTCCTCCTAAATACTTTTTTTCCCACCCACACTGGCCTCCTGGCTGTTCCTCCAACACTCTGGACACACTCCTGTTGTAGGGCATTTGCATTTGTTTGTTCCTTCTGCCTAAACCTTTCTTTCTGCCAATAGGTCTATGACTCCCTTACACTCTTCAAGCTACAAAGAGCGCTTCCTTGCCTTCATTTAAAATTACAGGCTGCCCTTATGCCCTAATCTGGCATTCCCCATCCACTTTCTTTGCTTTATTTAACTTCAAGGTGCATTTTACCTTTTAGTATACTATATAACATACCAAATTATTTTGTCTACCCCTACTAGACTGTAAACTCATGAACGGAGGAGTTGCCCAGTAAATACTTGTTAAATGATGGAACAAAAAATACCCTAAGTTCTATCAAGTAAAACTGACCTTGCAAAAGCAACACTTGATTTACCTGGTATGTTGCAAACTGCTGGCACACCCATATATCTACTGCGAAAGAATGTGTCCTGAGATCAAGTGGGTTTGGGCCGTGGCCCTCTTTTCTTTTCCCACTCTTACACAGAAGGCTTGTCCAATCCCATAAATTCAGTTTCTATCCACAATATGAAGTCTGTATTCCAATAATTCCCTAGTGAAACTCTAGCCCAGAGCTGACTCCTGAACAACAGACCTGTATATCCAACTACCTTCAGATATTTCCACTCATGATTTACAGGCATGTCAGCTCCAAAACTGAAGTCATCCTCCAAACCTACTCCTCTAGTTTTCCTTCTCAGACACTGGCATGTTATTCTTGCCAGTTGCCGTAGCCATAAATCTAGGTGTCACCCTCTACTTCTCGTTCTCACGCTTATCCATTTCTAAATATCTCTTGAAACCATTCACTTTTGCCTGCACCAAATCTCCATTTAGGCCACTACTATCTCTCATTTGGATATTGCAACAATGCCTCACTTTTTCCCTCCATTTTTTATGGTGGTAAAATATACAAGATAAAATTTACCATCTTTATCATTTCTAAGTGTACGGTTCAGTGGTATCAAATAAATTCATAATGTTGTGTAACCGTCACCACCATCCATCTCCATAACTCTTTTTGTCTCATAAAATCTAAACCCTGTACCCATTTAACACTAACTCCCCACTCCTCCCTCCCTTAGCCCCTGTCAATCTCCATTCTACTTTCTCTCTCTATGAATTTGACTACTCTAAGTATCTCATATAAGTATAATCATATAATATTTGTCTTTTTGTGATTGGCTTATTTCACTAAGCATAATGTCCTCAAGTTTCACCCATATTGCAGCATATTGCAGAATTTCCTTTGTTTTAAGGCTGAATCATATTCTATTGCGTATATATATCACATTTTGCTTATCCATTCATCTGTTGATGGACACTTGGGTTGCTTCCATGTTTAGCCATTGTGAATAATGCTGCTGTAAACATGGCTGCATAAATATCTCTTCAAGATACCGCTGTCAATTCCTTTGGGTATATACCCAGAATTGGAATTGTTAGATCATATGGCAATTTTATTTTTAATTTTTTGAGGAATTGCCATACTGTTTTCCACAGCAGCTGTACCATTTTACATTTCCACCAACAATGCATGGAAGTTCCAATTTCTCCACATCTCCATCAATGTTTATTATTTTCTGGTTTTTTGGTAGTAGCCATCTTATTGGGTGTGAGGTGGTATCTCATTGCAGTTTTGATTTGCACTTGCCTAATGATTAGTGATGTTGAGCATCTTTTCATGTGCTTATTGGCCATTTATATATCTTCTTTGAAGAAATGCCTATTCAAGTCTTTTGTCCATTTTTTAATTAGGTCTCTTGTCTTTTTGTTGTTCAGTTTTAGGTGTCCTCTATATGTTCTGGATATTAATCCCTTATCAGATATATGATTTGAGAATATTTTCTCCCATTCCATGAGTTGTCTTTTTACTCTGTTTATCTTGTCTTTTGACGCACAAAATTTTTTAGTTTTCACAGACTTCAATTTGTATATTTTTTCTTTTGTTGCCTGTGCCTTTGTTGTCATATTCAAGAAATCATTGCCAAATCCAGTGTTGTGAAGTTTTTGCCCTCTGTTTTCTGCTAAGAGTTTTATAATTTTAGTTTTACAATTAGGTCTTTGATCCACTTTGAGTTAATTTTTTATATGGCATTACATAAAAATCCAACTTCATTCCTTTGCATGTAGATATTTAATTTTCCCAGCAACATTTGTTGTAAAGACTGTCCTTTCCCCATTGAATGGTCTTGACATATTTGTCAAAAATCCTTTGACCATATATGTGAGGGTTTATTTTGGGGCTTTCCATTCTATTCCCTTGGTCTATATATTTGTATTTATGTCAGTACCGCACTGTTATGATTAATGTGGCTTTATCATAAGTTTTGAAATCAGTAAGTGTGATTTCTCTAGCTTTGTTCTTCTTTTTCAAGATTGTTTTGGCTATTCGAGAGATTCTATATGAATTTTAGGATAGGTTTTTCTATTTCTGCAAAAAGCATCATTGTGAATTTGGTAGGGATTGCATTGAATGTGTGGATCACTTTGGGTAGTATTGATACCTTAACAATATTAAGTCTTCCAATCTGTGAACATGTGTTTCTATTTATTTATGTATTGTTTAATTTCTTTCAGTAATGTTTTTGTAGTTTTCATTGTAAAAGACTTTGCACCTTCTTGGTTAAGTTAATTCCTAAGTAGATTATTCTTTTTGATACAATTATAATTGGAATTGTTTTTTGTAATTTACTTTTCAGATTATTTATTATTAGTGTATAGAAATGAAACTGATTTTTGTGTGTTGATTTTGTATCCTGCTACTTTGATAAATTCATTTATCAGTTCTAACAGGTTTTTTGTGGATTTTTTTTACTTATTCCATTCTAATTTGGATGCCTTTTATTTCTTTTTCTTGCCTATTTGCTCTGGATAGAATTTCCAGTACTATGTTGCATAGAAGTGGTGAAAGTAGGCATTGTTGTCTTGCTCTGATCTTAGAGGGAAAATATTCGCCATTTCACCACTGAGTATAATGTTTGCTGTGGTTTTTTCATAGACAGTTTTTATTATGTTGAAGTGGTTTCTTCCTATTCCTAGTTTGTTGAGTGTTTTTATCATGAAAGGGTATAGAACTTTGTCAAATGCTTTTGCTGGATCAATTAGGAAGGTCATGTGGTTTTGTTCCTTCATTCTGTTAATGACTGATTGATTTTCATATGCTGAACCATCCTTGCATTCTGATAACAAATCCCACTTGATCATGGTGTGTAATCTTTTTAATATGCTGCTGAACTTGGTTTGCTAGTATTTTGTTGACAATTTTTGAATCAATATTCTTAAGGGATAGTGGTCTGTAGTTCTCTTTTCTTGTAGTGTCCTTGTCTGTCTTTGGTATCAGGGTAATGCTGTCTTCATAGAATGAGTTAGGAAGTGTTTCCCTCTCTTGAATTTTTTGGGAAAAGTTTGAGAGGCACTGATATTAGTTCTTCTTTAAACGTTTGTTAGCATACCTTGGTGAAACCATCAGGTCCAGGGCTTTTCTTTGTCAGGAGATTTTGGTTACTGATTGATTTAATCCCTTTACTAGTTATAGGTCTACTCAGATTTTCTATTTCTTCATACTTTAATCTTGGTAGGTTTTGTGTTTCTAGGAATGTATCTGTTTCACCTAGGTTATCCAATCTGTTGGCATACAATTGTTCATAATTTTTATTTCTCTAGAATTGGTACTAATGTCTGCATTTTCATTTTGATTTTAATAGTTTGAGTCTTTTCTTTTTCTTAGTCCATCTAATTAAAGGTTTGTCAACTTTGTTAATCTTTTCAAAGAAGCAGTTTTTTTATTTCACTGATTTTCTCTATTGTTTCTCTATTGTGTATTTCATTTCTCTCTGCTCTAATCTTTATTACATCCTTCTTTCTGCTAACTTCGGGTTCAGTTTGTTCTACTTTTCCTAGTCCCTTAAGTTATAAAGTTAGGTTGGTTTGAGATCTTTCCTTTTTTTTTTAACATAAGTGCTTATAGCTATAAATTTCCCCCTTAGCACTGCTTTTGCTGCATACCCTAAGTTTTGATATGTTTTATTTTCATTTTCATTTGTCTCTAAGTATTTTTTAATTTCCCTTCTGATTTCTTCTTTGACTCATTGTTTGTTTGAGTGTGTTGTTTAATTTCCACAAGTTTCTGAATTTTCCAGTTTTACTTCGGTCATTGATTTCTAACATCCCATTGTGTTCAGAGAAGATACTTTGTACAATCTCCATCCTTTAAAATCTATTCAGACTTAATTTGTGGCCTAACATAGAGCCTATCCTGAAAAATGTCCCATGTGCACTTGAGAAGAATGTGTATGCTGTTGTTGTTTGGGAGAGCGTTCTGTATATGTCTATTAGATCTAGTTGTTTTATTGTATTGTTTAAGTCCTTTATTCTCTTACTTATCTTCTGTGTGGTTGTTCTATCCATTATTGAAAGTGAGGTATTGAACTCTCCAACTATTATTGTAGAATTGTATTTCTCCCTTCAATTATGTCATTTTTTTGCTTCACATATTTTGATGATCTGTCATTAGGTGAATAAATGCTTGTAATTATTAGATCTTACTGTATCTCCTTTTATGCATATGAAATGTCCTTCTTTGTCTCTTGTAAACTTTTCTGATTTAAAATCTATTTTGTCTGATATTAGTATTAATATAACCACCTCTGCTCTCTTTTTGTTACTATTTGATGGAATATCTTCTATCTGTTCACTTTCAATCTATTTATGTCTTTGGATCTAAAGTGAGTCTCTTATAGAGAGCCTATAGTCAGATCATACGTTTTTATCCATTCTGCCAATCTCTGCCTTTTGATTGGAGAGTTTAATCTGTTCACATTTAAAGTAATTCCTGATAAGGAGGGACTTCTGTCATTTTGCCATATGTATTCTATATGCCACATAGGGCTTTTTTTGTGTCCCTCATTTCTTACATTACTGTCTTTTGTGTTTAGTTGATTTTTTTTGTCGTGAAATGTTTAAATTCCTTTTCTCATTTCCTTTTGTGTATGTTCTATAGCTATTTTCTTTGTGGTTGCCATGGGGATTACATTTAACATCCTTAAGTTGTGACACTCTAATTTGAATTTATACCAGCTCAACTTTGATAACATAAAAATCTCTGCTCCTTTACAGCTCCATCCCCATCCCTTTGGGGTTGTTGTCATAAAATTGTATCTTTATACATTATGTGCCCCAAAACATATAAACTAATAATTCTTTTTAATGCTTTAGTCTTTTAAATTATGTAGAAAACAAAACATGAAGTTACAAACTAAAGTTAGAATAATACTAGCTTTAGATTGATAATTTTAAAATGTATTCATTTCTTAAATAATGAAGAAAACAAAAATTGGAGTTACAAACTGTTTTTACAATAGTACTAGCTTTTATAATTGCCCATGTGTTTACTTTTATTGAGATCTTTATTTCTTTATATGACAGCTACCTCACTTTTCCCTTTAGCTACTCAAATCTGAAATAGTAGTTAACTTTATTGGGCCTGTTCTAAGCACTTCACGTAAAATTAACCCCACAACACTCCTATAAAATGAGTCATATTATTATGCCCATTTCACAAATAAGGAGACTGAGGCGCCAAGTGTCTATGTAACTTCTCAAGGTCTCACTGCTGGAAAGGGATGGATCTGAGATTTCGACCCGTGCAGTCTGGCTCCATAGCCCAGGTTCTTTACCTTAGCTTCTTAGGATTAAGTCACACCATTGCTTAAAAATTTAATGGCTCCCCATTAGTCTCAGGATGATGCTCAAATTCCTTACTATCCCCTCCAATATTGACTCCCACTCATCTCTCCATCTTTATCTTTGACCTCAGCAGCCTCCAGCCTTACCAAAAGTCCCACACTCCTCACCCTTACCCTTTGCTTCATCACTATTGAACTCCTTTTAGTGCCTTGAATGCTGTCATGCTCCTGCCCATGCTATTTCCTGCCTGGAACACTTTCATTAACACCCCATCCCCATTTGCCTGACTTACCCATAGGCCTTTTTGAGGGAAGCCTTCCCTGATCACCCCCCTCTTCCACCCCTACACTTAGCCTAGGGGACTCTCCGTTTTGCTCCTATACCTCAAGGTTGTGCTCTGAGACTCCTTTTTCCTTCTCTTTATACATGGTCCTATGGTGAGTTCATCCAGTTCTGTGCCAATGGCTCCTAATCTCTGTCTCAGCCTGACCTCTCCCTGAACTCCAGCCTTATATATCCAACCACCAACTTGACATCTCTGCATGGAGACCAAAAGCCTTCTTTCAAACTTAACACAACCAAACGGAATTCTTGCCCTATCACTATCCATTCACTTGCCCAAGTCCCAAATCCAAGAGTTACTTTGATTCTTCTTCTTCTTCTATAACACACTAATCTAACCCTGCAGCTGTCAAAACTGTCTCTAAAAAATAATGCCAACTCTATCCACTTCTCTCAGTCTCTCTTTCCTGGAATACTTCAACAGCCTTATGATTAGGGTCCATGCTTCACTCTTGCCACATTGCAGCAAACAAAGAAAACATTTAAAATGTAAATCAAATTGTGTACTCTCCCACTCAAAATATTCCAATGGCTTTTGCTATGGCCTGAATGTTTGTGTCCCCATATGTTGAAATACTAAGCCTAAGGTGGTCATATTAGGAGGTGGGGCCTCTTGGGAGGTGATTAAGTCGTGAGGCCAGAGCCATCATGAATGGGATTAGTGCCCTTATAAAATAGGCCCAAGGAGCTTGTTTGCCTCTTCTGCCATGTAAGGAATGATTCAGTGAGAAGACGTCTTCTATGAACCAGGAAATGGGCTCTCACCAGACATTGAGTGTGCCATCACTTTGATCTTGGACTTCCCAGCCTCCAGAACTGTAAGAAATAAATTTCTGTTGTTCATAAGCTACCTAGTTTATGGAATTTTGTTATAGCAGACCGAACGGACTAAGACAGCTTTCCATTACACTTTGAATAAAATCCTTCTCCTTCTCCTGATTCAGCCATCTCTTTGACTTCATCCTCACAACTCTCTCATTGCCACCATCCCCCAGTCATGCTACGCTTCTTTCTATTGCTCAGATGTGCATCTTGTATCTGGTAGGTTGTGATTCACATGCATGTGACAGAAAACCCAAAATTAAGATGACTTTCACATATTGGTTATTTCACTCTCAAATAAAAGAGATGCAGGTGTACGTAGTCCAGGGCTGGTATGATAGTTCCACAATCATCAGGGTCCCAGGATTTTCTGATCTGTAGCTCCACCATCCTCTACACATGGTTTGCACCACGTGGTCCAACATGTTAGCTGGTGCTCCAGCCATAACATTCACATTCCAGCCAACTAGAAAGTCAAAAGACACACTCCTGCCCTTTATGGGCATGTATGTTGTTATCCCATTGGCCGAAACTTAATGACATGTCCACATCACACTTCAGTGGGAGCTATATCGATAGTTCATTCCTTTGTATTGCTCAGTACTATTTCATAGATATACCACAGATTGTTTAACTCATCAGCCATTGAAGGACATTTTGGTTGCTTCTAGATTTTAGCTATTACAAATAAAACTGCTATGAATATTCATATGTAGGTTTTAGTGTGAATATAAGTTTTCCTTTCTCTGGGATAAATTCACAAAAGTGCAAGCCCTGGACCATATGATAAGCACATGTTTAGTTTTATAAGAAACTGTCATACTCTTTTTCTAGAGTGTCTACCATTTTACATTTCCACTAGCAAGGTATGAGTGATCCAGTTTCTTTAGATCCTTGCCAACTTTTGGGGTTATCCCTACATTTTATTTCAGTTGTTCTCACAGGTGCACGGTTACATTTCATTGTGGTTTTAATGTGCACTTGCTTAATGGTTAATGATGTTGAACATCTTTCAATGCACTTGTTTTTCATCTGTATATGCTCTTCAGGGAAATGTCACTTTATGTCTTTTGCCTATTTTCTAATTGTCTTGTTTCTTTTTTTACTGTTGTGTTTTGAGACTTCTTTATATATTTTAGACACAAGTCCCTTGTCAAATGTGTGGTCTGCAGATATTTCCTCTCCGTCTGCACCTTCATTTTCATTCTCCTCATAGGGACTTTCCCAAAGCAAAAGTTTTCAGTTTGATGAGGTCCAATTTATCAATTTTTCCTTATATGGATTTTGCTTTTGATGTCAAGTCTAAGTACTTTTTGCCTAACCTTAGGTCCGAAAGGTTTCGTCCTATGTTGCTTTTTTTTTTTCTCTAAGAGTCTTAGTGTTTTGCATTTTACATTTAAGTCCATGATCTATTTTGAGTTAATTTTTGTAAGAATTAGGTTTATTTATTTTTTGCCTATGAATGTCCAAATGCTCCAGCAAGGAAATATTTTAAAAAGAATCATTAAACAGATGGTTATTCAAGCATAAAAAGGAAAAGAATGATTAACAAGAGTCAGAATGGGGTCACTAAAACCAAGTTTGGCCAAACTATCTTCTTTTCTTCTTCTCTCTTTTTTTTTTTTTTTAAATAAGATTTCTACGCTGGGACAGCTGGGGAATGCTAGCAAAATAAAACAAACTTAACATACATACTCCCAGATAGAAATGTGGTGCTCAGGGAGTGAGCTATGGTGGTCCCACTATATTTGACGCTTGTCGGAGCCTTTTGGGAATAGAGCAGTGATTGTGGGTAAAATATTTTAAGAGTATCTCAAGGTATCTGGAGAAGGAAGACCAAATGTCTGCAATTGTGACTTTGGAGGAATGCTGAAGGACCATGTATTACTTATTTCACTCTCAGTGGAGACAGAGATAGTAGACAATGAGCTTGGAAAACAGTAAACATAAAGAGGGCATGAAGAAAATTTGAAATATTTGGCAAGTCATCTCACAGAAGAAGAGGATGGGCTCTGTACAGCTTTGGGGACACCAAGATAGGACAAGGAGGTGGAAGTTACAGGAAGCTTGATTTCAGTTCAATGTAAGAATGATCTTTCTAATAATTTGTGCAAATAGATCATGAAATGATGTAGCTCAAAATATAGTCAACTCTATGTCAATAAAACTGCATGAGTTGTGATGGGACTTTGACCCAGATGATCTCACAAATCCAAAGGCAGGATTAGAAATGCTTAAATTTGGAGGAGGAGGATTTTCTTGTATGCCAGAGAGGTCCGGTGATATTTCACAGTGTGGAGAGTACATTTTAGGTTTCTTAAATGGCTGGAGGGCTTCATGCTTTAAAAATATGAAGGAGGGATCTTAGCTAAGTGAAGAGATAGTAAGCTGTTCATTTTGATTGATACAGAGATATCATGTGGGGAATTATTCACTAAAGGTGCTTCCTAACTCTGAACCAACTATTAGGTCACATCTAGGCTGTGATTTTCTGAAGAAATGTTATTCCTGGACATAAAACTCAACCTAATGTTTGAGATGAGGATATATGGTAGTCTGAGATCACAACTTGAGTTTTTTTCCATGAAATCAACATACATGCACCTTTCCAGCTGTGTTTCAAATAGAATCACAAAAGTTTGAAATAGAAGAGGCCTCAGATACCATCACTTCTAATCTACCCATTTTGTAGGAGGGAAAAATAAGTAGGCTCAGCAAGGTTCAAATTTTTTACTCAAGGAATACATCTTGTATCTAGTTAGTGATAGATATACAGGCCTTCTAATTCAATGAAATTGGTATTTATTGTGTACTTTCTATGTCCAGAGCACTTCACATGGATTATATAATGTAATCCTCACAACTTTATAACCTGGGTATTATTATCCCCATTTTGCAGATGAGAAAACTGAAGTTAAAAGAAAAATTCCTAGCCCCAAATTGCACAGGTAGAAAGCAGAAGAGCCAGGATTTAAACCTAGAATATCAATTCCTAAGACTATATATATTTTTTTACTTTTCTATTTTATTAATTATTATTATTCTTAGTTACGAAGGTAATTCGAGTCCAACAATACAGAATTGTATAAAGAAAAAGTTAATACTCTGCCTCTCTCCTTCCCTCAACCACTCCCCTTGGGGTAAACAATGTATTTGGTTTGATGCCTATGATCTTAGACTCTTTTCTCTAAGTAATACCCAAATGCTTGGCCATTATGTTACGCATCCCCCCCAGTTCAGTCTTCTTTCTAGTATAGCAAACTACCTCCAAATGAAAAAACAAAGAAAAGAAAAAAAGAAAAAGGGAAGTTTTAGAAATGGCTTGGTAACTAAGTATCAACTGCTCATATTAGATTGATATTTAATAAAGACTCACAATATACTGAACTCACCTGAATAGGAGACTCCACATACGTGGTAATAAACATTTTCTGGTAAGATTTACCCTGGTGAGTATGTGTAATTAAATTGAAATGGGAAGATCTAAAAGTGTGTGTGACTGTGCTATGAAAAATCATTTCTTTGCCCCAATGATGAACAATTGTTCCTTGTATGAGAGCCAGATTTGGATGCTAAATTTCACTCTGGAAAATAAATGACCATGAGCGATTGTAGAAAACTCTGAAAATAAGTCTTTTCTACTGAAAACCCTTATCTAATTTGGTAACAAAGTGTTCAGTTCTCTTCCATGCTATCAAGAAGCAAGGTGCTCCTTTTCCTTTTCAGATAAAACAGTTTTCCATTTGTCATGTGACAGCGATATCCGAATACCTGTTTCATTCCGAGGAAGTGATTGACTGAAAAGGATGAAATTAATTCATTCTTTTTAATGTGAAGTTAGGAAATAGTGCACAATATAACCTCACAAATAAAAACACGTATTTATTGTCAGGGTCTTTCCTACCTGATTTATAACTTCATGTTGCTTTTAAAATTCTTTTTAAAAATTGTCACAAAATTATTCTCATATGGCACAAGTCTCCCAAAATGTGTTATTTCCAATTTTTTTAGCTGAAAAGTTTTTCTGTAAAACTTTCTGTAGAATAATACCTCTCTCTGGGATTTCAAACAGCTTAAGAGCAGATCAAAATATAGGCTCAACATCAGCATATTGAGATGTATCAAAAATAGGAACACTTTCCTTGTATCTAAAAATAAGCTGCGACTATTTCAATATGTGGAACAAATAAAACGGATCAGGAAGGGGGAGCTTACAGCACTACTTAAAGCGCAACTGACTGTTCTTTTCATTTCTTCCTCAGAAATTTAACAATGCAAATTTAGCAATGGTTTTGCCCAGTGGTCGCCAATTTAGGCACCAACTTTCTTGAAGAAATATCCTGATTAGAAAATAATTGTACTCCTTCCTTGCTAGCGTTACCACACCTGCACTTGTCATTTCCTGTAAGGTCCAGTGGTAAAGCTGCATCTTTCCACCCTGCCTCTCTTATCTGATGTAGTGGATGACAGGTAATCTAGCTGAAAGTTCCGACAATTGCACCACCAGAAAAACACTGGCTGATGAAATCTGAGCAGTTATCACACTAACCATCACCTGTCAAGCCTCTTGCTTCAATTTAAGGGCGCATCAATTTTCTGAAGAGGAAATCAAGGGCAAAGAATAAAAGCGCTTCAGATAAACACTGACAAAGGCCCTTTCTGCCTTTTTTTTTTTTTAATTTATGATGGGATGTACTATCATAGGTTGCTCCGTGAGGTTTTATCAACTGTCCTGATACATCCCAGATAGCTCGGAATTCTTTGGCCATTGATGAAGTGCTATACTTGCGCTCACTGAAAGGGCAGAAGATTTCCAACTGAAAATTACTTTCACTAAATACCACAGAGATATTGAAGGCAGAGAAAGCCTAGAGGTGGAACAAATGACGACAGCTGCATATAACAATGAACCTCTCAGTTCTCTGGGCCGGCAGACAAGACTGATTAGAGTAAGGACATGAAATAATGTTTTCTTAAAGCCAGGGAGCATATTGTGTAAAGTGTCAGGTACAAAGAGTTCGTATGTTCTTTGTGGTGAATTGGGAACCCCGTGCTGCCAACTGTACTTACAGTGTGGCCTGTCACAGCTTCCAGGCCAAGATTTTTTTCTAAATCTATCTGGTTACAACACTCAAAATACACACGCAAGTAATGGTGAAAGAAAAGACAAGGGGTGGGGAAGTAAGAGAAATAGATTTTGTGAGGCACTTGGAGCTTGGTCCTTAACAAAATCAATCTGTTTTAGTTTGGGGGTTGAAAGCCATAGGGTTGAGGTGCTGGGCATTAAATATAATTCTTTTGGGATATCAGGAAAGAGAATTTTCCAGAAGGAAATAACATGCAGAGCAAATATTAGTTTTGATTGGTCTTAGGGGATATGGTTTGATGTGAGGCTAACTCTGTGAAATTTTCCCACTGCTGCCATCTCTGGCTACCCTTCTGCCCAGTGGGAAGCATACTTGGTGTGTCCTAGAGACTGTGGGTGTATTTGAAGGGAGTGCCAATTGCTCACTCTGTTGGTTTCTTCAAGTTGTGAACCATTTAGGAAATAGATAAAACAGTCAGGGATGAAAATATCAGCTTTACTAGCATCAAAGTGAGCTTGGAGACATGGGTTGGACCCACCTTGCTAGGTTTACCAAGCAAAGGACAGGAGGGAGGATGGGCTTAGCCTGCTGGCAGGCATGTTCTGAATAAAAGACCCAAAAAAAAGTGTAGGTCACCTGCATGCACCTGAACCTCTTTTCAATTTTCCAAGTCAAGCAAGCAGCCTCTCCTTTGGGGTAGGATGAAAAGGAGGGCTGCGTATACAGATAAAGACAATATACTCAGAAAGGATGAAAAGTGGAATTTTGTGGATGAAAGCCCTATACTGCCAATGTTTTTGTTTGTCTATTGATTTGTTGGTTGGCTTATTTGGAGTGGTGATGAAAGGACAGTATCAGGAAGCCTGTTTTGCCTGTGACTCCAGAGCACATTCTCCAATCCAGTTTTATCAGCAGGAAAGCTAATCCTTAGCTCTCTGCCTGATACCCATGTTTCTGCTCTCAAATCTTAGAGTAGAAAACAATATAATTAACTTGCACAATAGCTCAGATTTCTCCAAATATCAACTAGACATTTTCCCAGTGGCCTATGAGAGTGAGTCTGTACAGTGGGGGTTGAATCTATTAATGGAAAAATTTTATTTTGGAACAGTGGTGCTTTAAGTCTGGTTCGGCTCTGGGCAGTCTTGTATAACAGTCATTGTACTATTGAGGAATGATGTACTAGTGACCAATGACTGACAAAATAATTGAAATCACTTCATTTACGAGTATGACCCATCAGAGGCAGGGTTATTTCCCTTCATCCTAGAGAAATATTCCTGGGGAAGAATGGAAGAAAGGGAGGCAGGTGTGGCAAAAGACATACAAAGGTCAACCCTTCCCATTTACTATTAAGTTACCTGAAGAATGAAAAACATAGCATACCGCTCAGGAGCAGCGGTTCCAGAGTCAGGCAGATCTCAGGTTCAATAGCACTTCTACCTTTACTAGCTGCTGTCTGGCTTTGGCAAATTAGTGAACTACTATGCCTCAATTCCTCCTTTCCAAAATGGAGATGATAACGGTACCTAACGTGCAGGGCTGTTACGAGAATTGAATTAGATATTGTATTTAAAACATTTAACAAAATGCCTACAGTAAGTTTGAGCTCTTATCACCTTTAGTACCCCACAGTGTGTTGAGAGGCTGCCCAGCCCTGAATTCATTTCTCCTCTAATAGAAGTAATTCCTAGGAGACCTTTCTACTTTTTGAATCTTACCATTTGTCCCCAAAATACACAGTTCTTCCAGTACTAAACATTAAAAGAGGTATATTCTAAACTTTGGTTTACCAAGAGAAAAACTATTGCTTATTTTTGACTTGTTTATATAACAGATTTCTTACTTGCATTTTTCATGAGAATTTGAATCCAAACCACAAATATGTTTTGCTGCATTCTCTTGAATAGTGAGATTGTTTTAATATTATTTAAGTGTAGACAGAAAGTAGGGACTTCCTAGGATCTCGTAGTTATAACTTAAAAGACACATTCTTCTTCCTCACACATTCCCAAAGTAGGGGTTCTGTCATAAGATTTTTTTCTATTTATTTCTTTCTTCTAAGAAGTTTGAAGCACTTATAGACATCTTATCACTTTGCACAACGTTCCTGTGACTTACAAATGAGTGGGAAGAATAAAATTGAAAAAAAAAATGCATAAAGATAGTTGATGTTGCCCAAGTTACTCAACAAAGCCATGCTCAGGGGGACACCTGCCAGATCACTGAGCCATCCCCCCAAGCTTCCAGTGTTGCTTCCAATGCCTGTGGCTATCTGATTTCGATATTCCTCACAGCCCTTCTTACCATGATTCCTCCTGCCTGTACATGTTGCCATCAGTTAGGCTAAAGATATGCACTAAAATGTAGGAACCGATTTTGCTTGTTACTTCCTCCAGCACGCCATTAAATAGGCTAGAAATGTTTGGTTTTGTCCATTTTTGCATGATGAAGGAAGCAAATTCACAAATGTGAGAATTATTGGATAGACTGTTCATCGTCTCTGTGAGGATTCTTGCCTGTTTTTCTCCAAAAAGGTGAGAAAGGGAGAATTTGTTTTTTAATTTTCATGTTTTATTGTCATTTTCTAGATATCTTGTATATGACAATCTTGGATTTTCTGCTTATTTCCAGCCTCCCTATCCCAGAGGTACTAGACAGGCGTGAAAGGAAGAAAGCAACTACGTTTAGACAGAACTGGGCTCAACTGCCACTTTGTTGGGTAATGTTCTTAATAGCTCTAACCTTCTGTTTCTTGTCTAAAACTTCATAAGTTTGATGGGGCGATTAAAAGAAATGGTAAGATGTAGGCACACCCACAAAATCACTCATGAATGTTCCCTTCATCTGCTCATTTTCCCTTCTCTATTCAAATATCAGAGTTTTTTCCAAAATCCTTTAATTGTTTTTATGCTTGGATCAATCCATCTGTTTTCTGTTAGTTTTTCTATGAGGGGAATGTTCTTATTTATTTAAAGTGGCATTGCTGTCTTACAAAAGTCATGCAGAGTGTCAGTGGCCCAGAGCTTGAACATACAAATAGGAAATATTTATTTTGGAACAGTGGTGTTTGTAGTCTGATTTGGCTCTAGGCAGTCTTTTATAATAGTCATTGTACTATTAAGTTTGCCATAATGATTGACAAAAAAAAATTAGGAATCACCTCATTTATGAGTATGAGTCATCAGAGACAATATTATTTTTTTTCTTCATCCTAGAGAAATATTTTAATGGTGGTAACTAAGGATGGAATAACATAAGGACTTTTGTCCTGTTGAATTAATTTACAGATTAACAAAGACTTGAGAATCAGTGTTTGACAGCAATAATTGCACTTTGGCCAGAGCTAGCAAAAACGAAGAACCAAGTATTTGAGCCTGTATGATTAGGTAAGTAAGAAAGCAAATTGACTAACTTCTGTCCCGTGAACAGTGAGTGTCTTCCTTTGGGAAGGAAGGTGTTAGCAGTCCTAAAACAAGAGGGGAAAATTGTTCTTTTTAATCATGAGACATAGAAAATAAGACAGTTTGGGGTGAGGTACTCTTTCCATTTGGTGGAAGTAGAAAGTAACAGTATATTTTTTACATTGTATTTTCAGCTCTAGATGAAAGTTGCTATGTCAAGATAATTGATAATATAACCCAAGATATTTCTTCCTATCACTTCAAATTTCTGGGCATTGCCCACCAGAGGAAAAAAAAATCAATCTGCATTTCCATTTTTAAAGTTCCTTTAGTTTAATGCAGTTATTTCTTCCATTTTCAGAACCACCATATCCTCATTGCTGTTCAAGCAATTCCACTTCTCCTACCAGTCATTTGGGACACAAGGAAAAAATTATGGTAAATTTAAAACAACTTTGGTCTTCAAAGTGTTTTTTAGAAAGTTGTATTATTGGTGCACAACTGGTAACCAGTTTTAGAGACAAAATCATGGCAGAGAATTTTATCTTAAATAAACTTGAACTAATTTACACACTTTTGATCATAAATAATGATGGTGGATGCCTCTACTCCAAAAAGACCAGGCATTTGAAATGTACAGATTGGGAGGAATCAACACTTTTACCTAAAAATCACTGAGACCTCCCCTTCCTCAAAAGGATTCTCTTCTCTTATAAGAAATGGCACTAGAGGACTAGGATCTACAGGGAATCCCTTCTTCTGCTTCCATCAGCCCAGAAGGAAGAGCCTTCTGACTGGCATCCTGGAGCCCACTGCAACCTTGACTGGGGCCACCGGTCCTTATGACAAAATCTGTGACTAAGATGTGGAGGTTTACCTGCCCATTTTCCTTCAGTTAAAAAGCCTTGGTCAGGAAATCCCATCAACTGCCCATATCAGTTGGTGAAAATGACATGATTCAGACCACAGAATAAACTATTTTCAAATCCTCGGCTAGGGTTAGGCCAAGCACAAAATCTGGGTGCAGAAATGTGCTAGATTCCCTTTACTCGATAAAAGGAACTGCTCTCCTAGAAATGTGAAATGTGTAGCTTCTTTTTTCTTCCTTCATCTCATAAAGGCTTACATTACATTTGCACATGGCTGTCTCCTCCTGGGCCTGTTACACCCCTTCGCTCCTTATTTCTCTCCTCAGGTTGCGTAGTTAATTCTTTTTTTAATTCAACAAAATTATTATATTTTTGTTATTCTAAAGCCCCATTTCAAATAAGAGATGCTAATGGTGCTCAGAATTGCCTAAGCTGAGTTCTCCTGCACTTTAACACAAGCAGTTGAAAATGTATATGTAAAAGAGGTTTCTTAGCTAGAGGCAATATTTGCATAATCATTACCAAATTGTTATACTAGGTGCTATGAAAATAAACTGCATTAACAATTATTAAACACTTTCAAATTTAAATAAGAAACAATACGTTAGTACAACATGTTTAGAAACAAAGATTATATTTTAAAATCTCAAATATTTTTATGACATCATGGATCCAAAATTTCAACTTTGTTTCACCATAAAACAAGATTTTTTATGAAGAGAACCTGAAATGAAATTGGTTATCTATACATGTAAGTTACAATTGACCACGAGAAAATCATTTTTCTAAGCCTTCAATTAAAGACTCAGAAAGTCATAGAAAGTTAGAATTCTTTCAAAACTAATTTTCAGTTGAATTATATTTCATTTAGTATCACAACCATGCTGTTCAGCTGGTGGAAGCCATCCACTAACATTTGAATGCACAACGTTCCATGATAGAGACTTAATTATTTGTCATTTAGTTAAATCCCAAAGCTATTGTGTTTCATTCAAAATAAATTCTAAAATGAACACTTTAAGAAAAAGATTATTGCAAAACACAAACCCCTTTCATAAATTCCTTAAGGGCAGGAAGTTTTTCTAATGTTACCTTATACACTGTATGTATTCCATTGGCATACAGACACTCAATAAATGTTTTACTGAAAAAATGAAAGCAAAGATTATAATTGCTCCTGATTCCATGATTCTAAAATCTAAGGAATTCATATTTCAAAAAGAATAGCATTAAAATACATGTTTATGACTTTTCATTCATCTGAATGTGAGAAATGATGTGACTTCCTTTTGAAATACAGAGTTAATGATTTGTCGTCTTCTGAGTAAATGAATTATATGTAAGTTACAATAATGGATTCTATAATACAAATCATTTGTAGTATTAAGACAGAAATTTTTGTCTAATACATTGAGGTTATTATTTTTAAATTAATAATGATAATCTTGTATTCCAATATCCTACTTTCAGTTTATAAAATTCCTCTTCAAAGAACAACTAGGCATACAGAAAATAGTACTTGGTGGGATGTGAAATGAAAAAATAAGCAGGTGAAGTGCACTATAGGCAAACACGAGATGTCTGGTTTTTAGTTTTGATTGTGCTTCTATTTTTTGAATCTGAAGTGGTTTCACATTCGTCCCCCTTCCATGCACACACACTTTCACCAAATTCACAGACAATGAGAAGGCAGTTGGTAGTTTCACAGAAATTACTAACTAGTCTATTTTTCTGTGATGCTAGTTGTACATATTGAGTTGAGCAATGTGAGTTATAAACATGAAATTGCCTAGAAAGCCCAAGAAGCTTGGCAAATATTCAGAGTAGAGTACAATGCCTTAATACAGCTAAATGATTTAATGACAAGTAGGGAATTACTGTAAAATATAATGCCGGGGAAAGGCTGCAAACAGTGCCTGCTGGCTATACTAACAGATCCAAAATGGATTCCAGGAAGAGAGTACAATGCCCGGCTGCTGCGGTGGTTGCATGTTCCTCCTATACTGTTATTACTGCTCAACAGTCCTGAAATCTGAATGACAGTGGCCTGAGCCCTTTCAAACAACCGAAAGAAGGTCAATTTTTGTAATGAGGAAATGGAAGTGGTGGCGCCGAAGATCACTGACCCTTGCAGTTTCTTGTGCGATGAAGGAGCAGTGAAGTGCACCAGGAAATTATGGTGTAGGGAAACAGTGACACCACCATCATAAAACACAGAACCAAGGAAAAGTAACAAATGCACTAAAATGTGCATAAATCAAACATATGCTATCAACCCTGAGTTTATTCCTATTCTCAAACTGTGAAAAATTGGGCCCAACAGTTCTGCCAAGAAAGGAAATGGCAAAGGGCTAAAAATTAAGTTCAAAAGTCTAAAATGATACTCTTCATCCAAGATGGTATTTAAAATATTTAGCAATACTGACTAATCAGAACAGATGTTGGTCAAGGTGCTGGAGCAGGATCTGTGAGGCCCACTGCCCTGGCAAGGGTCACCTTGTTAAAAATCCCAGATCTTGGCTTGGTCCAGGGAGAAGCCAAGGCAGCTCAGGTGAAAAGGTGGGGGTGGGTGCACTTGGTGTGGGGCCAGTGGTTGTTTGCCCACTAGTGCAAAATTATTTCAATATTTTAACATCTAGTACAGGCTATCAGTGCATTCCAGTCGAACATCAGCGCTACTCTTCCCTCTGCTCCCGTCTACTGCCATGCCTACTCATACATTATTTTGTGGTCGAAAGCAAAGCTTGTTAGCAGGGCTAATTGAAAACTTCACTTTGATATCTGATTGCCTTTTTATATCCTTTGGTGTTCATCCTCAGATTCATAATGCAGGAGTTTCTAAATAAGGCAGGAGAGTAGGTTTATTGCAGCACTATTCACAACAGCAAAGATATGGAATCAACCTACCAACAGATGATTGGAATCAATCTACCAACAGATGATTGAATAAAGAAAATGTGGTATATATACACAATAGAATACTATTCAGCCATTAAAAAAATGAAATCATGTCTTTTGCTGCAACATGGATGGAACTGGAGGCCATTATCTTAAGTGAAACAACTCAGACACAGAAAGTCAAATACCGCTTGTTCTCACTTATTAGTGGGAACTAAAAAAACATGTACACCCAGAAATAGAGCATGGAATAATAGTCATGGGAGACTTGGAAGGGTGGGAGGGTAGGAGAGGGGTGAGGGATAAGAAATTACTGAACGGGTACAATGTATACTATTCGAGTGATAATTACACTAAAAGCCCAGATATCACCACTACACAATATATCCATCTAGCAAAACTGCACTTGTACCTCTTAAATGTATACAAGTAAGAAATATAGATTTAAAAAGATAAAGCAGGAGATGTGATAAACTCACTAATGTAATTTAGGAAATTTATTTCACAGGATAATAATCTGATGCTTGATTATCAGATGATTCAAGGAGCTCAAAAGATTTTTTTGTGATGGTGTCCTAGACTTCTCTTTAGGTAATAAAGCAGAATTATAATTCTGATGAGGTTAGACCAGGCCTAGCAACAACATATTATATGAAATCGACAGTTGTGCTTTTCATTTAATTTTTATCAGTCTAGTAATTATGATGATTTTAAGGGACAAAATGGGAAATGTTGGCAAGCAGGATACAGAATGAAGATTTGGAAGTGTCAAGACTTGGAAGGAACACAAAGGCCAAATGTTAGTTGTCTGCTAATATGGAGTAAATGTGTTCACTTCAAGATGGTTCTATTAACAATAGGTAAGATCTTAAGAGACACCTGGAAGGATAAAGAAACTGTAACAACAGCAGTGACTTCTCCGAATTTTTTCCCCCGTATGTGACAATGGAGGAAATGCTCAGTCTAGTAAAGAAAAGGAGACACCCAGTCACCAAGAGGAAGCCAGGACATGTGGTAGCAGAAGGGCATGACATACTCAGTTTGCACAAAGCAAGACTGGAATATCATTCATAAACATCTAAAGGAAACATTGAATGCCATGAACAGAAAAAAAAAAGGTTTATCAGGCCATAAAGAGATAAATATTTTAACCACATTTTCAAAAATAATTGTCAAATACTCAGAAAGTGCCATTGTAGAGCTGGATGCTCTTTGACTTAAAGTGCTTATGGGACATCAATAAGCGAAGGCAGAACCAGGGCAGGGGTTGGTGGTGGCAATGAGTGAAGAAATCACTTTTATCTTTATCCTGCCTTGCAGTGCACCAAAAATTGAATGTTTTGTTTAATAGTCAAAAGAAGAACATCTGAAGTCTAAAATTCTTTGAAATCTCAGCCTTCAAGAGGCATCTTCTTTGAGGCTACACACAAAATGCCCATAAATTTGAAAAACGATGTATCCCCTTACACACTTCAAGTTGACATCTTAAATTAATCATAAGTGAAAATAGTTATCAAGGATGCAATGTTGACATTTTACAATACAACTTTATATCACTCTTCAATGAATTCAATGGGACATAAATGCCACAGTGATTTCATACCCACTATTGAACCCATTGAAAAACAGATTCAACCAATTCTTTTTCAACAGTAGCCAATTTTACATGATTTTTTCTTCCTATTGAAATTATATTTCCATTCCTCTTTGCCCATACAATTTTATCTTACTGGAATAAGTATTTAATATTTGAAAGTCTTTCATGGATTATCTTATCATACTTCTCTTCAACAACAACCAAAAAAGCATATAAACCGAAACTTTTAACTTAAAAAATGTCCTGTCATTGGGAGGCCCTAAGCATTAAAAAACATTCTTCTGGATAGAGTCTTTATTAAAAGTATTATTAGTACTCAATTTAACAAAACAATATAAATATTTCAAAAATATGTGATTAAGATTATTAAACATAAAAAGTAAAATTTTATTGGAATTGCATTTTGTAATGAGATGGGGTTGATAATTATGTGGTCTCAGGGTCTTAATTAGAGCAGGCTTCTTCCACACACCAATAGATAGAGTGTCCTTTTATGTAGCACCCTGGGAGTTTTAACCCCTAGGTGCTATTGTGATATCTACAACTTTTTGGTGTAATATAATTTCAGTGCTGTATAATTGAGTGCCCCACTTTTTAGCACAGTTCCCAGCACCCAAAAGGTGCTCAATGAATGTTAGTTTTCTTGGCTTCTTGTTTCTCATCCTTTCGTTTCCTGCTCTTGCTGGGGAAACCACTAACCTAACAAATGAAGCCACTCCAATTCCAAGAACTTAATCTTAACAAGGGTTTTCTCAAATAAACAAGTATAAATAGAACCTTTCCTTGATGTCACAACATTCTCATCACAGCAGGTAACCAAGATTTTTTTAAAAATAGGTTTATTGGTGTAGATGCACATTTAATTAGGTGGCTTAATGCAATATATACATATAAATCTCTAAGTCCAATGCTATTAAAAAATCAAGAAGGCCTATGTAAGAACATTTAAACTATGACATTTATTATAAAAATACACTAACTTAAAAAGCTGTTTCTTTTCCAATGTTAGATGCTTACAGTATGTCAAGCAAGTAGAAACTGCACTTGGATATACACTACCTGGAACACTTGAGTCGTTTTTAAAACCACAGATGGTGTTTTAGAAAAAGCTTACCTTCCTATTAGCATAAATAGGCTGAGGTTTTTTCACATGTAATGACTTCCGTGTCTACCCCCTGCCTGAGTGTACTGCCTACTACTGACACGGCCTGACTCTGCACCTCTCCACTGGTCTCCCTTGCTCTTCTCAGATGGGGAAAAACACTCTCCCCAGCAGGAATTTTTTTAACAGATAAAAAATTATTAATGGCTCATTTTCTTTTTCTAACCATAGATTATTTACTTTTTTAAATTTTTTGGGTAGAATATTTCTGCTTCTCTTCTAAAGAAATGTGCAAAGTATTTAAAACCTCTTTAAAAAATAAATAAATCTTGTTTCAAAATAAAGATTTTAGGAGAACTTCTTTTTAAAGGCAAGCTATTGCATTTTAAACATCTTTTTTGTTAGAAGCCCTAATATAGTAACTCAGCAGTAATTGCTATTTTATAATCTGAATATTGAACTATTTATTATGCAAATTAATACTCTTTGGAGTATGCACCCACCTAGCCACGGAGTTCTTTTTTGTTTACATATTTTACTTTTGCAGCTTTTGCCAGTCAGTGTAAAGAGTCATCTTGATATTTACTAATTCCAGGCATAAACAGATTTCTTCCAGACAAGTGGGAGCTACACTTCATGTTCTTTGTTTTTAAATTCAAGAAAGACATACGGCAGATTTGCAAAATGAGAGGGGGAAAAAAGAATTTTTGTTTTTTGGTAATAGCTAGAAGAAGTTTTCAGCAGAATTTTATTCTCGTTATGATTGCAGAGCCCTGGGACCATGCTATGACTCTACAACCCATAGCAGACTATCGTAGCGTAAGTAGATGTGTGAGGTTGAGCCATATGAAATTGTCATTTTGTGGGTCAAAAATGGCAAATAGTGCAATTTCATATGGGTCAATCTGATAATCATTGCACACATGGTCTTTCCCTAGAGGATACTCCACAACATAGACCTCCTCAGGAAAATGCTAGAGATACCCCTACACCCCCCATAGGAAATATTTCCCAAATTTGGTAAAACTTCATAAACTACAATATTCGAAGTAGCTTGGATATATTCTACCAAATCATTTCATGAATGCAGGCTTGATGGGCACATGTCCTTCCATCAGAGTGGGCATCTGTTCAGTCCTACACAACACTTCTTCTCCTGGGAGGAATAGGCCCTTCCATAGTCCAGGAAGCCTGAATGAGGGGTGAGTGATGCTGAAGTTTGAAGGTGTCAACAAGGCAGAATGGGTAAACTTACAGAAATATGTTGGCCGTCTTGAAGGTTGGTTCATGATACCTATACTAGCCTAAAATTAATTCTACTTTGCATTTGTATTAACACACCCAACAAGGTAAGCAGGGTATATCATTATTCCCCATTTTACAGATTAGGACACCTAATGCTCCAAAATATTAAGCAACTAACTCAGCATAACCAGTGAGGAAATGGCATATCTAGGACTGGGCAGCATATCCACCCAACTTCTTCCCTTAGTCCCAGTTCCTATTCTGCCCTCCTTAGTTCCCTGCCCACATGCTAAGGTGACGAGATACGGTGGGCTGGATGTGACTCCACAAAGAGTCAAGTATTTCTCTATTTCTATGATATGGCAAGGGATAAAAATGGTGAAAAACACAGACTCCTTAAGAGAGAAGACAGGGCAAAACAGGAAGTAGACATTTCATAGATCTCATGAGAATGGAAATCTAGGATCTCTGTATCAGTTCCAGGCAAAGAGAGGAAGAAGGAAAGACTCCCCCCCTTTGGCAAAGAGAGCCATAGTGTGGAATGTCCAGGCTTTTTTTCCACCATAGGAACATGAGCTGAGCCTGCCCTGTGATCAAAGCCCTGTGGTATAAGAGAAATAACAGACACACTCATTGACCTTCAGAAATTTACAATCTGAAGAACGAGCTTTACAAACAAATGAAAAAAAATGTGTACCAAAGAAACATATGAGTGTTAATTTGGATGTTGAAACGCTTGGAATGATAGATGTCACAAGAGATTAGCCATAAAAATCCTGAGGAGAAATTGACTTTCAAAAAGCTGGGAATTCTAAAGAGATGCTTAAAATTTCATATAATTGTCAAATGCTGGAGCAAAGTAAGATCAATACAACACACTTCTCTTTGAGAAAACGTGCTTACCTGTTTGAGGTGCCAAATGGCCTGGAAATACCCAGCAATACTTGACTTTAAACTCTATTCATCTAGCTCCACTGTAACACCAGGGTCAATATAAATAACTTGAATTTGTATAGTAACTGTCCTCCATGGAGTCGAAGAAAAACAAAGGAGAAAATTGCAAAATGTGTTTTTAAAAAATAAAGTCCATTATCTCTGTCAAAAAACATGCTGTCATCAATTTTTTCACTCCAAAATGACTTTTTAATTTTGCAATGTTGCTTAAAATTCTTCTCATATGTCATAGTTAACCACATTAATTAAAGTCAGTTAATCCTAAAGATAGAAGACACTCATCACATTGTTTAACTCTCTGTCAATATAATAGTTTTTGTTAGAGAGCTAATTTACCCTGAGTCCTATGTCCCTGTGACCCCGACTTTTTGTCCTAGGTCAGCTTTTATAGCCAGCTGTGTTTGTATGGGCATGGATACTGAACCTTAATCTTACAGGAAAGTAAGATGTGAAAGCTTTAATGATGTAAGAAATTTGTTTAAAAATGATATGTGGTCTTACCTTGTCTGGAAAAACTCAGAAATCAAGGCCACTGGAGCTACTCCTGACCAACCCAGATTGATCCCTGGCACAGGAGTCCCAGGATTTCACGTGAGCCTCCTTTTATAACGTGGCACATAAATACCAGGATATATGAATATGCAAGTATGCCAACCAAACTTAGACTGACGCCAGAGCTTGATAAGCAGAGAATGCCAGACAACATGAAAATCTTAAATGTGTGTTAAGAGGACCAGAAATTTATTTATGCTTTACGTGCTTTTAAATGGCTCAGGTGTCACTTTTAATTTTCACTGTGCATGCCACCACACTATTCTTGGCCAGAGTATTTTGGGGACCCTAAAGCAGAAGTCGAAGTGATAAATCAATATTCATCGTAGGTTTAATGCAAAGGCCAAGCTTATATGTCCCCTCACATATAAGACCTTTTCTGTCCTCATTCATCCTGTGGTTGTCTCTCTCCCCCTTTGTGTATATCTTTATCAATGCACTCGTGTCATTGTGTTTTCATTAGTCACCTATCTCTTAGCCTGGCATATTAGCTTCCTAGGGCTGCCATAACAAAGTAGCACAAACTGGGCGGCCTAAAACAATAGAAAGTTATTGTCTCCCAGTTCTGGAGACCAGAAGTCTGAGATCAAGGTGTCAGCAGGGCCATACTCCATCTAAGCGCAGCAGGCGAATCCTCACATGCCTCTCCTGGCTGCTGGTGGTGTGCTGGCAATCCTTGGTGTTCCCTGGCTTGTTAGTAGCATCACCCCAATCCTTTCTCTTTACATGGCATTCTTCCTGTGTGCATGTCTGTGTTTCAATTCCCCCATTTCATCAGGACACCAGTCACAGTGTGTTAGGGCCCACCCTAATAACTTCCTCATAACCTGGTTAAATTTGCAAAGACCCTATTCTAAGCAAAGTCACATTCTGAGGTACTAGCTGTTAGGACTTTAACCTACTGTTTTGAGGTGGTGGGGGGAGGTCACAATTCAACCTATAACACCTAGAATCAAGTGCTTATTTAAGAAGTAACTTGCTAACTAAACAACCTATAAACTCTTTGATGGCACAGTCAATATCTTCCTCTTTGATCCCCCATGACCAGTATAACAGTTTGGATAAAGTTGGTGTAGTATAAAAGTTTATTGATTGCATTGGGAATGGGTAAAGAAATAATTCCAATGTCAAGATCCTACACTCTAATCTCACAGGACACCTCCCCCTTCCTGAATTCAGCATCATTTTCCAAACAGGTCAGTTTTCAAACAGCTCCTCCACTGAATTGCTGGAGGAGCAGAGAAGAATCAATGTCCTGGGTCCTCACTCAGTGCAACCTCCGTTTAGGCACCAACAATGAATACCTCATAGCACTTAATAACTTAATAATATTAAGTAATAGCTACCTTTTATCATATGCTTACTGTAAGCCAAGCATTGTGCTAGATACATACTATTTATTGTCTCATTTTATCCTCACCATAACTGTAGGTGGCAGAAACTATTTTTATTATTATTACCATTCTTCTCATAGAGCAACTAAGGCCTGACTCTCAGTGTTAGTAAGCAGTGGAGCAAAAGGGCAGACACAGGTCTCTTTGCCTGCACTCCTGCCCAGTGGGTACGCTGCGTCCTGCATGAAAAGAGATCCAGGTAGGACTTGCAGAGCTCTATACCAAGGCCTTTCTTGGAGAAGCTGCCAAAGCTGGTAACTGGGGCCTTCTGGAATTGCCAAGACAGAAATCTGGGGCTACAGCAACTGTATTCTTTGAAGCAGAAACAATGGCCTTCTTGCCCAGCCTGACAGAGCACTCACCTGAGCTGATCTGCTGTCATGTTTGCCTCCAGCTCAGGCCTAACGACTTCCTTTTTAAACCCTCAGCTGCCAGCATGTTGGTGGTCTGTGACCAGTCTTAACCCAATTTTATAGATGGCATAAGCTTTTGCCAGGAGTGAGAGGCTGTAGGCACTGGCTCTGTCTTCTTCCCTGTGGTCTCTGTGTAATTTAGGAAGTTTAATATCAATTGTCAGAACCTCATTATGTTATCTAACTAGAGAGTATTTGTGGTGAAAGGGACACATCCAGGTTCATCTTCTTCCTTAAAAAGGAGGAAACCAAGGTTTAGGGAGTTGAGTAACTGTCCTAAGGTTGCCAGGACTAGAATTAAGTACTCTGAATATCATGCCAATTCCCAGAAAAGACAAAACGTCAGAATGTCCTGTTTCATCTGATTCACTAACAGAATCAGAGGCGTTAGTATCATTCCATCAAGCCTACACTGGACCCCCCAATCAACCAATCAAGTAATAATTGATTGCCTATTATGTATAAGACACTTTGTCAGATGTTATTGATGGCACCAAGATCACTTAGACAATTTTAGCCCTGGAAACCGACTCCCCAGGTATGATCCTGGGATGGAATTTGGAACAGCTCTCCAGAATCTGATATGGCCTATTGTCATAGTCCATATTATCCAGAGTCTTTTGACAGGACTGGCCAAGCTTAGGCCACTTAATGGATTTGCTCTTAGTGGGCCAACTCTAGGGCTGTGCAAACAGTAAAAATAGAACAGGCTCTGAAGTTGGGACTGAGTGTGAATTCTAGAATCATCACTTGCCCAAGGTAAGTTACCTACATGTCTGAGTTCCTTTTCTCATCTATGAGAATGGTGTACATCAACCACATAGGGTGACAGAGGCACTGAGGTAATTATGTAAAATGCCTGGCATTAAGTAAGCATAGCTGCAGTATCACTATTGTTGTTATCGATAGCACCCAAATCAGAGCCTAGGTCCAGATCTGAAACATACAGGTCCCTGGGGGTTACCTGGAACTAAAGGGAAATAAACGCTCAGGTTTGCAGAGATTTGAGAGAAGACTAATGGGCAACTTCTGTGGTGGGCAGGGGAAAGGAGCAAGGCTGTTGTTCTCCCATATTCACAACTTCATCATATGCTGGTGGCAGGTTGTGTTACTAGGGATCTGCCTCTTCACGGCTGGGAAGCAACCCTTCCTGCCTCTGAGCTAGGTCCAGCTGTCATTACATACTGTGGCCGGTGTTAGTTTCCACATCTTACAGGGAGATATTTGAAAGGTTCAGAGAAGAGCACACTGGTTTGAGGGTTGGAATGAGTCATTGTGATGGTTAATTTTAATGTGTCAACTTGACTGAGCCATAGGATGCCTAGATATTTGGTTGAACATTATTTCTGGGTGTGTCTGTGAGGACATTTAAGGGTAAAATTAACATTGGAATTGGTAGACTAAGTAAAGCAGATTGCCCTCCCCAGTGTGTGCGGGACTCATCCAATCCCTTAAAGCCCTGAATAGACTAAAAGCCTGAGTAAGTAAGAATTCTTTCTCTTTGCCTGTCTTCCAGTTGAGACTTTGATCTTCTCTTGACTCAGACTCAGACTTAGACTGGAACTTAACACCACTGTCTCTCCTGCTTCTCAGGCCTTTGGACTTGGAATGGAGCCCTGCCATTGGCTCTCCTGCAGATCTTGGGCCTTCTCAGCCTCCTCATGTGAGCCAATTTTCATAGTACATCAATATCTTTCTCTCTCTCTCTCTCTCTCTCTCTCTCTCACACACACACACACACACACACACAGAGAGAGAGAGAGAGCATGCATACACGTGCGAGCTGTCCGGAAAGTATCCAGCCATTGTTAAGGTAATGAGAACACATTACATGGCTGGATACTTTCCAGACAGTCCTTGTGTGTGTGTGTATAATATTCTATTGGTTCTGTATCTCTGGAGAACCCAGACTAATACAGTCATCTATGAAAAATGGTAGATTATATATTCTAGGAAACAAACAGGTGGATTTGCCAGTCAGGAACAGAAAGGGGAAGAGGTATGTACAGGGAACAGGTGGGTAGTTGAGCACCAAGTGGCAGAGAAAATGGGTTTAAACACAACAGGCTAGCCAGAAGAAAGAGACCTGACAGCAAGGATGGTTAAGTACTGCATCTAGCTAATAAGGGTGGATATAGGATCTGGCAGAACTTGGAGAACAGGCTAAACAGCCATTTTTTTTTGAAACCTGAAGAGGGGATATTGCCTGGAGGTAGAATTTGGGCTGAATCACTCTTTGAATTTGCTTGATACCAATATGGGTTTATTTGATCATTTGGAAGTCCAGAGGAACTTCTAGAACAACCTAAATGGGATTTAATATAAGCAAAAGAAGGAAATATTCATATAAATAAAAATCCAGGACTTAGACAATTTGCTATTACTAGCCATGATTATTCTGCATTTATAAGTAATTGTATACATTACCGAAACTATAGGAAAGCATAGCTCATTTCCTTGGAGCTGGGATTCAATCACGAAATGCCTTATCATATACTCAACCATTTTTCAAAGTCTGCTGTCTGTGTCTTGTGATTCACTTTTAGGGATCTTTCATGGAGGGAGAGAACTGAAACTGAATTATTGTCCCTTGTGGAGAGGCAGGGTTGGTATCCCCTTGGGTCTTCTAGAATTTGCATAGAATGACAAGGTGGAGAAGGAGAAATACCCATGGCACAGCAATTTTCAAGTTCTACTTATAGGACAGAGGATTGTATTTTAAATTTTTCTAATAGACTAGCTCTCCTAACCACCTTTGTCCATTATTCTATTCATGCAATCCATCATCAATGAATATATGAATATTTATGTGTAGCTCTAATATGTATAGCACTTTAGCAGGCAATTCCCTTAAAAACTGCTGCAGTATTCTGTGAACAAATATCAGAGGGCTCCCATGACCCTCTCCTAGGCCAACTTTTAACCTAATTAATTGGAATTACAATATCACCAGGCAAGCTATAGTGGGGAAACAAAAATATGAGGCATATTACCACGAGAGTGAGTTAGGGACCCAAGTATGAGCCAGAATTCCAATTGCCTTCTCTAGGAGAGTGAGGGCTGTGGTAGATTGTGGCTTGGTGGAAGGGAGGGGAAAGAAAGGGCACCGCAAAGTTAGCCTCAATCCTGGTGGGTCATTCTAGAAAATTCTTAAAGGTCTTCTCTGTTTTGATTTTCTGTCTTGATGAACATTTACAAACTTTATATTGCCACAACACAAAAGCCCAAGATTTTTGCTTCCCAACATTTTACACAATTTTATTTTGTTTCCAACAATTATGTGTTTTATCAAGAGTTATGTGGAGACATCAGAGAAGTGGTTATATGTGTGCCCTCTGGCTCTCCCCTTTCCTCCCCAATGCTGGAGATGACAGAAGCCCAAGTGACTGAACTAAAACAGGTTTGGGAGGGGGAGGTGTCCAATCAATTATCCCCATTTCCCATCCAAGGTCAGAACCAATTAAGAGATAGATAAGGGAGACTGGCAGACGGAGAATCCCTCATCAAATTGTCAGCTTTATTACTGATCCGGCTCTGGAGAGCAATGTTTAAATGTGTGAACACAACTGGATTCCTATATTGTGGTCCAGAATTCAGCCAGACTCATTACCAGGAGCGGGCATAGGGGCAGACCGCTTCACTGCAGTGCACAGAACAGCTGAATGTGCTCAGCCTGCAGAGGGGAGAATTCAAAAACTGGCTTAGCAGGGAGAAACCACGGGGGCCTGCTCTCCCTCTACAGCTCACCAAGTCCATGTGTCCTGGTCGGCCAGTTTTCCTTCCTGGGAAAGGTGGAGATGAAGGGACAGAGAGAGCACAGGAGTGTGTCTCTAAGACAGTGGTTCTCTCACCAACATCAGCAGCATCTGGGCACTTGTGAAAAATGCAAATTCTCAGGCCCCAGCCAAGACCGACTGAATCAGGAATATAGGGGTCCAGAAACCTGTGTTTACGAGCTTTCCAGGTGATTTTGATGCTCCCTAAGGTTTGAGAACCAGGACTCTAAAGAGTGAATCACTTGGAGCATTTTTAAATGTTAAAAGTGTTTAAAAATGTTGAGCCACCCAGGCCTTACTCCAGACCAATTAAACCAGAATCTCTGAGGTGGGACGAGGTATCAGTATTTTTGATCCCTGTGGTAGTGACTGAATACGAGGGCTTTCTGGATGTAGGTGTTTAAAACAAACTCTTTAAAGGACACATTGGTGAGTCTGAAGGAGCCGTCCCCACACCCCCGTTGCTGAAGATCTCTCTCCAGTAGTTCTCTACTGGGGCAATTTTGGCCCCCAGGGGACATTTGACAACGTCTAGAGAGAGTTTTGATTAGCATGACTGGGAGAGAGTGTGCAACTGGCACTTGGTGGAAAGAAGCCAGGGATGCTGCTAAACTTCCTATAATGCACAGGACAGCCCCTCGCAACAAAGAATTATCCAGTACAAAATGTCAATAGCGCTAAGGCTGACAAATCCTGCTCTACAGCATGTATTTCTAAACCTACTAAATAGTTGCATATACCAACATTTGGATGTAATAAAACTGCATTTTAAAATGATTTACAAAACCCTCTCTTATAAATCAGAAGAACTTTTCTCTTTATTTAGAGCGAATGAGGGAGGTTACAGATCTCTGGTCAACATTCCTTCAGTTATCTCCTTCCTGATTTCATTTCAGTGTAGATGTCTAGATTACAGGCTGACAAAGGCTATTGCCATGTCTCTTTTCTCATTTTGTAAAACATCTTACACAGGGTCTCATGTAGACAGGCACCTGGTGGATGCTATTTGAGGATAACTGAACTAGCTTTTCCTAGTTGGGAAAGGCAACTCTTTTAAATGCACGTGCTGTCGTATATCCTCTTAGTAAAATTTCAAAAGTATCTTATTATGTGGAACCTTTGTACCCTGTGGTTCTATAACTCTGCAGTTACCATTTCTTGCCATATCATTGGAATTCCGGAGCAGCTCCCTGTCAAGTATGCTCAGGTGATCTCAAGGGGCTGGGCTCCCTGAACACACTTTTCTCCTCTCTCCCATTTAACACTTTCAGGAGAACACGGATACACTTTCTGCTAGATGTATTCTATTTAGGATTACCAGACGAAATACAGGACTCGCAGGTAAGTTTGGATATCAGATAAATAAGGAATATTGTTTTAGTATAAGTATGTCCCAAATATTTTTTAAAAACTATTTATTGTTGATCTGATATTCAAATTTAACTGGCAATTTTGCTTTTTTTGGTCTTTTTGGTTTTTTTCTTTTATTGGTTTTATTTTGCTAAATCTGGCAAAAGTACATTCAAAATCTCATGGATATTTTATGACTTTTCCTTTACTATATAGCATCTCTTTGAGGAAATTTACATTATTTTTTCAGTAAAATTGCTAGGTAATTTTTTATTAGAATGAGGGCTGATATTTAGATGGTACCTGCCAGCACAGCCATACTGTTTGTTAAAATATTAATATTGTCCATACACATTAGGAAATAGGCACTGCTCCAAGTTTCTTAAGTGGCCTTCCAACTTCCCCCACCTTCCTTTTTTAGTCAGCAAATAAAGGGTTAACACCTGGCTCAGATACCTTCCTTGACATCTCTTCTGATTGGTCAGTGCCAGGACACACTGCTGTTAGATATTTTTCATGTCAGCTCTGAGTGTGACTCTCATTTTAAAGCACACAAATGATTCCCCAAAGATAAAAATCCACATACGGTTACAGTTACATCCCATGTATATATTTGGATAAATATATTTTTAAAGTCACGTATACTTTCATTTCATTTTACAATCGTGTTCTCTCCCCATCTTTCTCCTTCCTAAGTAAATAGTGATGGCGCCTCCTTTCTCGAGGTTGCTTTTGCTACCATAACAATTCTCCGGCTTTCCCAAGGGATTAGCCATGGTGCGATTTACTTTTCAAGGAGGGCCCATTTATCTTCTCCCTGACAAATTTCAACACATGCACAGCTCTAGCATGAACATTTCTGCAGATTAATCCCTCACCCTTCTCAAAGAGAAGAATTATTCTTAAACAATCTATTTCAATACAGAGTTCCTGGTGTGAAGTTAATTTCCACAAACCTTGTGAGTGGGCTACCAAAACACCACCTCAGTTATTCACTGAGAACAACAGAAGCCCTCTGGCTTGTAGTTTTTCATCCTTATTATTTAAATGTAAACAGGAAAGAAAGACAGGCCAAAGCATGCTTTTTTAAAAAATCAGTGTGTCCTGCAAGAACATGGAATGGTTTCTATGTACAACAGCCTGTAGTCATTGACTATCAGTAGATATTTATTCAGCACCTACTATACAATCACTACATGTACATAACATGCCATGAAATGAAGGGTGATAGTTCACATACACATGTAATCAGACATTATGTGGTTTTGGAGAAAAGATACGCAAAATCAGCTTTGTGTTAGATCAGTATGCTAAAGGCCCAAAAAGATAATAGTGCTTTATAAAACATGCCCATATTTTTCTGTAAGAAGATATTAACACCTGATTATTTGGAACAGCTAAAAAATATTTAATAAGGCAAATACAGAGTAATATACTCTGGAAAAATTATCAGGTACCACAAATACATGATGGGGAAAAGCAAGCATGAACAAATAAAATAGAAGAGAGCCAGTTGGCCACAAGCTGAATATGAATCAGCAATTCAGCGCTATTGTGATAAAAGTCAATATGATACCAGCACAAATCAATAGGCGTAGAGTAGGCAAGGCTGAAACATAATTCTTCTTCTTCCCCCACCGCCCGCCGCATTAGTCAGAGGGAAGAAAGTATCCTGTTTTGGACAGCACACTGAAAAAACCGTGTGGAACCCAACCACATTCAAAGAAGAAAGAACAAACTAGCTGAAGGGTTGGAACATGAATCTGCCAAGGAGAGGTTGACCACTTTTAAAAAGTGGCTCCGGGGTGACTTGAAGGCTATTTTTAAGTATCTAGAGTTTTTGAGGATAATTCTAACCAACGACTCTGATGATGGAAGTTGAAATAAGAAAAATATTATCAGTCTAAAATGGACTGTATACAAATGTATGCTAGACCTAAGGAAAGTCTTACCTGGACAACAGGACACTAAAACAGCCAAGTAGGCATTGCCCTAAGAAACAGCTTGCCTGATAGCTCTTAATTTTTTTATTTTAAGGTTTTTTTTTAGAGGCACTCTCTATGAGTTAATCACTCACTTGAAGGTTAGGTGATCCCTCATAGTCTTGTTCAACTATACCATAATTATACACAACCAGACTACAGGACTCACACATCTACATGTTAAGTGAACATTTTATTATAAAATGCCCAGAGTCTAGTGGAACAAGGGCAAGCTGGGAAGAGTTGGAATATATTATACAGCTATTTCTCAACAAACACACACCGCTAATATAAAAGCAGGACATGCCCCTTTCCCATGGATACCTACATATTCCCATACTCCCCACTTCTGTTCCTGACCTGGGCACACAGCCAAACAAGACTTGCGTAAGAACTAGATCATCCAGCAAATTTGCTGATGGTCAAGGAGATTATGTGTGATCCATATCAATATGTGGATGCACATTTTTGTTATTGCATAATAGAAAAATCATACTCTAAATTTGACTAACTTTCTGGCTAGCTACTTTTTCATGGTTCAATTTTATAATTTCATAGATATTAAGACCACATTAAAGAGGGTAGCAAAGAATTGGTCTGCTATTATGCGGCCACAACTTTTCTCTTCAGAAGTCCCTTGTAAGGAATTTTTTTTAATATCAAAAATATAATAATAGCATTTTCACCTTCAATTTTACTTTTCACTCGTTCCTGAAATTTCCTTGCTTTTATACATTAATATTATGCTCATCTGAATATTAAGATACCCATACAAGGAAGGGTAGGCTCCGTGACTTGGATTATATTTTTAGGATTAGAGGGAACATTATTTTGGTACAGAGGATTATAACACTGATCGCACACATCACTACTTGCTAGAACACTAACAAGTTTTAGCTAGAATATACTACCTCACATTACAAAGGTTTTTTTTTTTGAGATTGTGCAGATAGTGCCTAATCTTAGATAAAATAATTATATGTCTCAAATTTTAGCTACCTTAATACGTGTTATTTTGGTGCACAAGCCCTGTTCTTGCAGTGGTCTCAAGCATTCACATTCAATGGTCCAAGTAATAATGCCTCTCTAATCCATCCCCAGTATGATACAGAACAATTACATGTGAAGAAGTGGAGAATAAGAAATCTCCTGTTTATATTCCCATTCTTGTTTTCCTGGGGCTTCCTGGGGAAACATCCTGGCAACTCCCATAAGACAGCTACCCATGAGTATTAAAGAGGACTCAGAACTAAAACAAGTGATTGTGGGTACAATGACTACATATGTCCAGCAAAAATATTAAATGCTTACAAAGGTTCTGACATTGTAGTAGACACCCTGTGGAGATTGTAAAGATAAATCAGAAACAGATTCTACATGAAAAACCAAATTCTGGATTTGAAATACTGATTTTCAAAATTAGCCTTTTATTTTCAACCAAATTTTCCATGTTGATTACAATCTACATTTTGAGACTATAGAATATTTGCATCTTGAAATAACTTTAATTATCTTAATAGTCAGATTTTCATCTGAGTATTTCATTCCAAGTTCAAACTCTACACACATAATAAATATTTAGAAAATACTATAAACAAATGATGCTATGTGGTATTCTGATAGGTGGAAATATTTATCTTACAAGATCTAATTGTGGGATTATATTGATTGGGAATAGTATACCCTTTTACACACCAACCTTCACCATTGAGAATCTTAATTTAGGATGTGTGAAGCCAGCAGTCAGGCTCATATATCATGACTTTCCCCTGAACGGCAGATGGTAAAAACAGCCTAACCTATGCTTTAGCATCAATGTATAAAAATTGCCAGACAGGTGTCAATATTGTCCATCATTTTATATCTTATGGCGAGGATATAAGACCCTTATGGAGTTAAATAAGTAAACACTCACAAAAAATAATTGAGTTACAGTGTGCTGGGTCAGTGACTTATATGCAAGTCCTTGGATTTTCAACTCTTACCCTTTTATTTATTTTTGCAATTTTGTCGTATTCCATCTGGTTGGTATATATTTTTAAAAATTAGGTACAAAACCATAATTTTTGACTCACTTTCCCCAATTAGCCCTTGCTACATCTGCTTGGGAATCTCTTTTAAACACCAAAGTACCTAAGCCTGAAGTTCTGGTCAACAATTTAGTACACTTGATTTAAAAAAAAAAAAAAATCACACATTGTCATTAGACAGCAACTTCTAGGTTTTAACTCTGGGTTTATCAACCTAACTGTGTATATCACATTAGCATAGTCCTAACATTCAAGCTTTGTATTCTGTATGCACAAAATAGAGAGAATTTTGTCTCTAATGAGTCAGAGGAATCAGTTGTACTTTATAAACCCAACATTCTAAACAGATGTTTCAATGTTTTAATCCAAGTACAAATTTCTTTCCCTGTCTTCTGGTTGTTCTGACTAGTGTCAGACCCCCACTTAAAACCATTTTTTCTAGACTGCTTCCTGGGATCCATTACAAAAAAATTCTCCTGAAATGAATTCACTGAATCACCGTGTATTAGATTCATATTGCTGCTGTAACAAATTTCCAAAAACATATTGGTTTCAAACAATACAAATGCATTATTTTACAGTTTTGGAAGTCAGAAGTCTGAAATGTGTCTTATGGGGCTAAACTCAAGCAGTCAGTAGTGCTGCGTTCTTTCTGGAGACTCCAGGGGAGAATTTGTTTCCTTGTCTTTTCCAGCTAAAGGTTGCCTGCATTCCTTGGCTCATGGCATCTTCCATCTTCAATGCCTATCACTTCAGCTTCTGCATCCATCATCCTACCTTTTTCTTCTGCCTTTAATCCTCCTGCCTCCCTCTTATAAAGACCCTTGTGACTACATTGGCCCCACCCAGATAATCTAGGATAATCTTCTCACTGCAAAGCTTTAACTTAATCACATCAGCAAATTCCCTTTTGCCGTGTAAGGCAACATAGTCACAGGCTTCGGGGAATTAGGGCATGGACATCCTTAGTGGGCCATTATTTACCACATACCATTTTACTTAAAATTCCATCCCCTTTTTAAGTATTTTGCAGCTATTAAATTTAAATTTTGAAAAAATCATACACAAAAAAGAATATTCATAATGTGTAAGTTCAGTTGAACAACAGCAATAAAGCAGCCATGTTTCCCCAAGCAGCCAAACATAGAACATCACCAGGATCCTTGAAGACTCCTCTGTGTACCTCCTGGATCTCAACTTTCTTCCTCTCAAACTAGAGGTCAGCTCTAGCCTGAGTGCTGTTCTAATAATGCCTTTTCTCTTCTTTACACCTTTATCCTCCTGTGTATAATCCTAAACAATATCATGTTTACTTTCAGAATCATGCTATATATGTATTCTTATGTGATTTGCTTTTTTTCACTCAACATTTTATGAACTACATCCATGTCATGCTGTGTAGCTGTAGCTCATCCACTTTTTACTACTTTTCAGTGTTCCATAGTGTTATTTCACCACAATGATTTGTCCCATCCTATTGTCAGTGCACATTTAGGTAGTTTCCTTTCCTTGCTATTACAGACAGTGCTGCCATGGACATGTCTGTAGGACTCTCGGAACACACATGAGTTTCTCTAGGGTGTACATCTAGGAGTACAATTGCCTGGTCATAATGTCCTCACCATTACTAAGGGTATCAGGCAAGTTCCTGGTAAGAAACAGAGGCATAGTTAGGGCTAAAGGAGCCCCAAGAAATGCAGTTGGAAAGTATGGGAAGGAGTTACCACTGTTAGGCCTGAGGGGCCAAAGGGAAGAAAGTCTGTTGCTGGAACACAGTGAGAGCTGTGTTCAGTTGAACAACAACAATAAATGATTATTGGACCTTTGAAGGAAGGGGCCACTTAGTAAGAGAGATAGGTGTGGAAGGTCAGCCACGGTCAGATGCAAAGCCCAAACCAGGGAGAGAGCAAGGAAGAAATACTTCAAACTCTCTTCTGCCCTGTGATCTCCTGCCACTACTTTCCATTAGCCAAGCCCCACCAGAAGCATAGCAGCCCAGGTGATGCAGTCCTCGGCATCAGCCTCCCAGAGCACAGAGCAGGACAGAGCAGGGCAGAGAATGAATCTGGAAGGTGGAGGCTATGTGTAAATAGAGAATAACCAGCACACCAACCAGGTTGTTTTCCAAAGTGATTATGCCAATTTATACTTCCACCAGCATTGCATGACAGTTCCCACTGCTACACTCCTATGGACTAAATTGTGTCCTCCCCAAAATTCAAATATTTAAGCCTCCAATGTGATGGTATGTGAAGATGGGGCCTTTGGGGGATAATCAGGTTTAAATGAGATCATGAGAGTGAGGCCCTCATGGTAGGATTAGTGCCCTCATAAGAAGAGACACCAGAGAGCCAAGTGAGGACACAACAAGGAGGTGGCTGTATGCAAGCCAGGAAGAGAAAAATTGTTGAACTAAAAGATTAATCAGTTTCTAGCCCTCACTAGAAACTGACGATGCTGGCACCTTGCTCTTGGACTTCCAGCTTCCAGACCTGTGAGGAAAACAAATTCTGCTGTTTAAGCCATGCAGTCTGTGGCGTTTTGTTATGGTAACCCAAGCAAACTAAGACATATACATTGGTATTAAAAGATTTTTGCTATGTTTCAAATCTGGTGAGTATTAAATTATCTCATTGTTGCTTTTATTTGTGTTTTCCTGGCTTCTGATAATATCAAGTTTATTTTTATATGTCTAATAGTTAATCCTGTTCCTTTTCTATAAACATTTCTTTTGCCACTTTTCTTTTTGGTAATTTGTATTTTTCTGAACAATTTGTGGGTGTTCTTTATATATTTTATATATTAATCTTTGTCTTTTATTAGGGTTTGCAGTATATAGGGTTAGGTTTCTTTTTCTGTATCTTTTTAGGATATGTTTGGACTTGCTGAATTTAAAGATTGGTGTGCTTTATTGTCATAGCCATTATCTCTTGGAATATTGTTTCTTCCTCATTTATATCTTCTCTATCATTTATTATTATATATAGATAACTATTAAGCTTTCCACTCTATCCTCTATATCTCTTAACCTCTCATTTTCCATCCCTGTTGGTAATTTTTCAGATTAATCTTTCAGTTCAATAATTTTCTCTTCCACTGTGTCTAATCTGATGTTTAACACAATCATTTTCTGTTTTAGTCTCAATTTTTATAATTTTAACTTTTAGAAGTTCTACTTTGTCCTTTTTCAAATGTGTCTGATTATTTTTATGTTCTCTTATTCTCTATCATACTTTTGAGAGTATAAATACATTTATTGTTTTAAATGTATTAATCATGTTAGTTTGTATTTTGTTTCTGCTAATTCCAAAATCTATACTCTCTGTGGGTCTAATTCTGCAGTTCTTATTTCTGTTTTTTTTTTTTAATGCAGACTGTCATGCATAGTGGCTTATTTTCTTATATATTTGTGATTACTTTATTATGAGCTCATATTTCCTGGTTTTATTTGTGAGAAATTTTGTGGTCTGGATTTAAATTATGTTACCCCAAAATGTATTTGTGTCTGCCTCTTCCAGAAACCACAGACCCTCAGCTGGAATTCCTTTAAATTATATGTCAGCCTGGGTTTTTCATTTTTTCCCCCACAGAATAGTATGATAATATGAATTCTGGCCCCAAATCCTCAGGAGGATGGGCTTGTGAGAATCAATTGTCAGAGCAAACTTTCTTTATATTACCCCGAGCCAGGGTCAATATAGGCAAGTATCTCTATTTTCTCTCCCTTGCAGGGAAGTAGTTCCAGGTCACTCTCTGAGCACCCTTTTGGTGTTCCTTCTTCAACAGTCTCCAACCAACCTCTTACACTGTTCTAGCGACAGATTTTGCCTCCTTTCCCCCTACAGAGACAGCCCCAGCTCTAAGCCTCCAGAGGTCAACAGATGCCTCAGGGCAGACTGGTTTCAAAGCTTGCTCAATTCAGCATTCTCAGCTTCTTGTTTCTGACCTCCAAGGACTCATCTTACTTTCCATTGAATTTAGCCATGCATTTAAATTATTTATGCAAAACTTTATCCAGCATTCTTAAAAGTTCTGTACCAGGAAAATTTCTCCAAATATTTTAGCCCATCTTAAATTGAACCTCTTAAAATCAAACATTGAAGAAAGGGTCTTTAGGTTTTAAAAAGTGTTTAATATGTTGAAAAGTATAGTAGATATATATCCATAGGGATATAGATACTATATAAATATAGATAAATATGGATATAAATATAGATATAAATATAAGATATTCACAAGCATACAAAAACAGTTCTGTCAATTATAAGGGCCATAAAGTTAAGCAGAATTGCCTAAGACAGGTTTTTTTTTTTTCCAATTCTAAGAATTTATAAAGATGGAGAGGAGAAGGGGAGAAAGACAGACAGGGAGAGAGACAGAGAATTCAAACAATTACAGAGCCATTCAATGGGGGATTGAATTCTAAACAAACTGGTCAAGAGATAAATTGAATATTCAGTAAATGTGTGTTAGATGATATGCTTGTTGGTGAATTGACAGTGAGCTGTTCTATGTAGAGGTCTTTGTTGCATCTTCGTTCCATATTAACTTTTATCTTAGTTTATTTTTTAAAAAATAAATTTGTACAATTATTCTGGACTGAATGACATATTTCCATTGAATAAAATGTTTTATTTTCTTCACCAAATACAATAGATACTTGGGAAACCCCACAAGGAGATGATTAATAAAAATTGAATTTTATTTTATGTTACTTTTATATATCTGATAATTATTTCCCAATGATACTTTAAACATATCAGCTAACTTCTTTAATATTTCATTTGATGATAGCACTGTTAGAAATACATGATTGCTATCGACAGTGAACTATTAACTTTCTCCATAACCAGCATCATAAAACAACTGGCCAAGCATCTATGCTGTTCAATGATTCTGGCTCCCTCATTTTGAAATTGCATTTGAGTACTCAGTGCTGAAAGATGATTGACCACAAGAGATGTTGAAATCTAAGAATACACAATGCAATTGATTCATAAAGCCAAGGTTGCTAATTGGGTAATATTGTGCCTGCCTATAAATTGGCTATCATAGATTTGACTAAGGTACCTTAGGATATTATATGGAGTCTTTCACCCATAAAGTATGTTTCATTTAACTGGACATTGCCTAGCACATTTCATATATTATAGTTTAAACAAAACTATTATACTACCACAAAACTGTTCCTTGAGTCACTTAATCAGCTAGCACAAAATCCATAGACACAAAACAGGGGTCATTATAATAGGAAATAAAAAACTGATTAAAATGCCAAAGTTCGTGCCAAAATTTTTTTTTTTTTTTTTTTTGCTAATGGCAATATTAGAAACCTAACATAATTTTTGCTTATTTGTTTTAAAAGATTTTTAAAAATAACTTTTCTCTTACCTACCCTGGCATAAAAGAAAAATCATTTATAAGTAACATGCAGAAATCACACTATTTTAATAGGATATTCTATTCTTTTTGTTCATTCACTAAATATTGATTTGTATACTAACTTATTTTTTTGTGCCAAAGGAAGCTAAGCACCCACAGCCTATGAACTTGTCACAGACATGGCATTTCCATGTTACCAAGTCCCTTCTGTAGTTAGTGACTATTCAAAAACTATATGTATCTCCAAATAAGGGGCCCTATTAATAGGATACAAATAACTTAATGTAGAAAAAAAAAAGAACATACAATATAAATCCACTACATCATATTACAAAATCCTTGAGGGCTAAGACTGTGCTTCTCGGCTGCCTTCAGCACAGTGCCTTTCACATAGTGGACATGGAATGCAGAGGAACCAGTACCTTTCAAAGAGAAATAGGATTCAGTCCAGATATTTAAAAAATATACTCCCTGCCTCAGTCTCAGCAAACCTTCTGTAACTAAACCCAGACTGAAGAACACCTTAGTCATTCTTTTTAACACCACACATCTATCTTTTCAAAAGTGACCCTAGAAGTCTTCTAGCAACAAATCCCAATTAAAATAGCCTCAATGTCACAGAAATCTTGCCATGAAAAGAAAAAAGTTCACAGGGTCCATTTCCTAGTGACTAGAATTCTGTATTTTTTCCTACTTTGGAGTGCCTGTAGCAGCCTCATCTCTTACCTGACTGTCTTTATTTAGGGAGGGGTATGCAGAGATGGTCGGAGCCATGGGTCTAAGGACAAATTTAAGACACATTATTCCTTTTTCACTGAAGACCCGGTCATGAAAGGTTTTAGAACAGTGTTGTGAGAATCTTTGAAAATGAATGAATGTTTATTGACTCTTCAATACAATAATCATGTTTTTTCTACCAGCTCCTCAAGAGCGAGGAAGTGACTACCTCTTAAATTCAATGCTTGTGTCCAAATGACTCATGAGTCTGGAGACAAGAATATCAGTGTCTTAAGAACCACTTTTTGAAAGTCTCTCTGAGGCTACCTGAGTGTATTAATAGCCAAGACATGTGCTGGGATACTGTCAAATGAGAATTTAAGGTGAAAAAGACCCTATTTATCTTACCTGAAAAATGATTTTAGAAGACTAGTATTTAGCTTCATTTATTGACTTTTCGAACTTTCTAACAGCTGGTAGACTTCTTGCGCCTAAGTTTGCAATCTTCTGCTCTTTCTTCCAGCCTTCTAAACACTATATTTTTATAAGATTATTATTTTTCTGAGCTGAGATTGGAAAATGTTTTATTGAGAAGCATTTTCAGTTGCCTACAACTTAGTGAAAAGATACTTACTCTTGTTGTTGAAATTTTGTACTGAAAGGATATTTGGAAAAATATTGATTAATATGAGCATGTTTTAAAACTGCTTAAGGTTCACCAGTCAACTTTTAACCTTTCTTTAGGTTGCAGTCCCTTAGCAAGATGCGCCAAGTAGGGATTTTTGCTACTACTTTTCCTCATCTTTCCTCTACTTTTTTTCTTTTCTAAATTGTTTTACTTAAAACAACAATAACAAAAAAAAAAAGACTTTAACTTTTGCTTAGAGACCCAAAGCAATCTGAAACAACCACCACCACAACAAAAACCACCACAGCAAAATGACAAGAAGTGTGTGTAGGTATGTATTTACTTCCAGCATTTCACAGACACTTACTTTTCCATGGTTAACAAATATACACAGTGAACAACACATGCATAAACTGGGAAATTGAAATAGGTCATTCCTGTGTATAGAATCTCTGGAAATCCCGACCACTGTAATCGTCATTCATAAAGGGATTTAATTCTCATAATTCCCAAAGAAAACAATTTTAATTTCTACCACTAAAAATATGTTGTACAAAATACATTTGCATGAACAGAATGGACATGTTAGTAATAACGTATGAGCATTAATCACGTAATTTGCCTTTTTCATTTAAACACTGTGTTAATTAAAATATCTGTTATTCACCACTGAGTTACTCATGCCACTCTCGATATAAGGAAATTAAGATACTTCCAAAACCCAAAAGGATCTGGAAATCAACAATGCATCCCTGTTCTTGATTTTTCTATATGCTATCTCAACAATTTCACTTGAGAATCAGAGCAAAAACTGTTTCTCAGTGTCTCAGTTACCCTTTGCGGCACAATAAACTACTACAAAATTTGGTGGATTAAAACAAAAATTCCTCTCCTGGTTTCACCTGAGCTTGCTCATGTGATCACACTCACTGGAGGGTCAGATGGGCTGGAAGGTCCAAGATGCCTCACTCACATGTGTGCTAGTTGGTGCTGGCTGTCAGCTGGGAAGCCTCAGTTTACCTAATGGCTTCTCATCTTCCAGTAAACAAAAGTTTCTTCATGTGAAGGTCTCAGTAGCATTCCAGGAATGCAAAGGCAGAAACTACAAACTCTTTTAAATCCTGGCCTCTGGAATTCACAGAACATCCCTTCTGGCACATTCTATTGGTCAAACAAATGACATGATCAGCCCAACTTCAAGGTCTAGAGAAGTAGACTCTACTTCTGGATGGAAGGAGCAGCAAAGTCATACTGCACAGGGGCCTGGGTGCAGGGATTGGAGGAATCTGTGGCCATTAAACAGTCTACCACACCTGGTTATAAAGGTCAACTTCTCAGTTCATAGGGCAGGTAGACATCTCATCCCAGGCATTTGAAATGGCAAATGCCCAATGTCAGTGTGTGTCAAGCATTTGAAAAACAACTAGTATAATACTATAAATATTCCATATAAATTTCAAGAAGACAGAACAACTAATCTAGGGCCATGGTAAATAATTTTTTCTGATCCAGCCAAGAACTTGATGTCATTAGCATCATGCTTCATGCTTCAATACAATATTTTCTGTGGGGTGACAGCAACCTTGGTGTCTTTTAAGAAAGTTCAGTGGCTCAGAATTCACCAACAGGTCACCATAGGCCTACTGGGCCATCATTTCTAAACTGAACAGTGATTTAAATATTCTCTTAAGCAAGTACTATATGCCAAGAATGGTGATATGATCCTTAGATGGAAAAGATATATATAAGAGGGGCAAAATGAAATGGTAGAGATATTCCCTGGGTGCTTTGAGAGAACAGAGGAAGGGAGCCACATCCTCTAATCTGAAAGATAATTCAACTGAAATGATGTTTTTTTCCATTTATGGTGGCCATAAAGATGTATCCTTTTTCTCTATCACCCTTTCTACTATATTTTTTTAAAATTTCAGATTATATCCTAGAGAAACTATAATAAGTAAAAGTATAACTTTTTCCCCCAAAATAATGTAAACAGAAAAGGTTGGTCAAAATTCAGATCCTCTTTATGCTATTGAAATTCCAGTGACAGCATCTATATTTTATAGCACAGTAAACTCTCATTAGCTATGTTTTGATATATGTAAAGATAAGTAAATAACAGAATTAATAGCATTTATTTTGCCTCATTCAAAGATCTCCACTATTTGTACTGTAAATAACACTGGCCATTAATACTTGTCTACAAACTGTAAGTACTTTTTAATTATATCTCATTATGGCAAACACCTACAAAACACAGCTTCCTGTCCCTTTCCTTCTAGGTAAAGAACCTCTAGATTACAGAGAAGTTCATTTCCTACACTTATGCATATGTCTTTGTGTACTGAAAATGGAAGATTTCTTTCAATTTTAAATGTTTCTCTTGGACAATGATCAATTTTTTGTAAGTGGTGTTTTATCTTTTAATTCATTTTAACTGCTTGAAATGGACCAGCTGCAAAGTGGGAAGTGTGTTGACATTTATCTGAAGTCTTATCTTTATTAAATCACTTGTATTATTACACTATATAAACAACTTAATAACCACAGCAAAGACTTATCTGACTGGAGTCGGTAAGTCTATTGAGCCAGCCAATTTACTCTTAATTTTCTGAAAAAGATAAAACCTCCTGTATCAGTTGAGTCACTGGGGAAATTAAGTCTTTAGTTATCAAATCTGTTACCAAATCCGAAGTACCCCCCATGAGTACTTGGAGAGCTTTTGATTCTTTTCTATAGACACCCAATGGACCCATATGGTGACTTTTCTAGTCATTCCACTCACAAATGTAAACACAGTCAGGAATGTTTCTTTTTCCACCCTCCCCCCAATACCCCAATAACTTTCAGTTACCCTTTGCCATACTAAAGGATATATTATCAAGAGATTATTTTTTTTCAAATATTTACATTCACATTCATAATGAAAGAACAATGAAGTGGGATCTTCCCAAACTGAAGTCAGATGGAAAGTATAGAATGTTCTCTGTGGTCTAAAGCTGGGCTGTCTAATATGGTAGCCACTAATCACATTAAAACTTAAATTAATTAAAAAGAAATGAAACTTAAAATTCTGTTTCTCATTCACACTAGCCATATTTCAAGTGCCCAGTAACCATTGGATATCATGGAGATAGAGCATTTCCATCATCACAGGAAGTTCTATGGAACAGCACTGGTCTAAATAATATAGAAAATGACTTCAACAGTCTAACTCTAATCTAAACACCTCTATTTTGTTTCTATTCTAAGGCTACTACTTCCAATTGTATTTTAAGGTAGTTTTTATTGTTTTTTTCATTGTTGTTTATTTTTTTTGAGACAGGGTACTGCTCTGTTACCCAGGCTAGAGTGCAGTGGCATCATCACAGCTCACTGCAACCTCAAACTCCTGGGCTCAAGCGATCCTCCTGCCTCAGCCTCCTGAGTAGCTGGGACTATAAGCGAGTGCCACCACACCCAGCCAATTTTTCTATTTTTTTGTAGAGATGGGGGGGTGGTTCTCAGGGATCTCGCTCTTGCTCAAGCTGGTCTCAAACTCCTGGCCTTAGGAGATCTGTCCCCCTCAGCCTCCCAGAGTGCTGGGATTACAGGTGTGAGCCACCCTGTTGGCCTTATTGCACTTTTTTAATGCAAAAAAGTATATTGAAGCCTCTTTTGTCCCTCTCATTAATGCAATTTCTTTCATCCCCTGAGGGAATTGCTGTCATGAAGTTGATGAACACCTTTCCAGTCATGTTTTAAAAATATTTTTTTTCCCCTAAGTTAAAGTGCATTCATTAAGGAAGAGTAGCATCTTAAAATTTTTATTAATAACAATATTATTAAAATTTTTCACTCAAAACTTTAATTTAGAAATTGTTGCAAGTGAGTAGTTTGTTTAGTATTCCATTAAAGGTAGGTCGCAGGTCATTTTGTATGTCACCGCATGGATACACTCTATTTACTTAGGTGTATTTGATCTTGGATACATTTTAAAAATATTATCCTCTCACAAATATCCCTTGATATGGTTAGGTGATCAGTATAGGAAAAGATAATGGAATAAAAATTATTATTTAATTTGACAAGTAGTTCCTTCTATCTCTTATTCCACACAGCCAAACCCCCACTACCAAATAAAGGCCTGGGTGATCAGGTGCTGTTAATCATAAGGGCTTCTATGCATCTCTTCCCCAGATACTGTTTATTTAAGACAGTAAACAATGCAGTGATTAAAGGAATAAGATAATAAATCCTTTCGGTGAAAGGAAAGAATTGATAATGCTATCTTGTCATAGTTTTAAGTAATGCCTCTTACACTTACTTTTTCCTCTGCTGGAGGAGAGGAATATGATCTCTCACATGTGGTGGAAGGTGCTTGAATAAACCACTGATGTGAGCTGAAGGAGTAATCATCCTGCAACCAGTAGGACCCAACTTGCCCTCTTGGACCAAAAAAAGTCACATATTAATATTTATTTTTTAATGTTCAAATTAGTCACTGAGTTCTTGTAGTATCAGGTTAGACTCTGCCTCCTCCCTGTGAATTGTACAAGAACCAGATGAATATTCTCAGTTTGAAGATGGAAGTGCTGTTTCCAGCTGTCTCTGAGAGAGAGCTGGGAATATGCTGAGTTTACCTCAGGTCCTGCTCTCCTCCTCCTGGCTTCCACACATATTTGGCAGCCTTGCTGAAAACAGGCCCTCCGCACAATCAGAGGCTGTTGGTTTTTTGTATGCCAAGTATGTTAAGTATCTTATCTTTTTTAATCCTCATAAAAATCCTCAGAGGAATGTATTATTTTTATCCCCAGTTCTCCTGTGACAAAACCAAAGCTCAGAGAAATGAAGAAATTGGCAAAGATAGTGCAGCTAGGAAACAGCATTAAATTCAAGACATTTGTCTGAAGTCAAGGCTCTCTAAACCATACCAGTTTATTTAATAAACAGTTATTGCATGAAATATTTTATTAAATAATTCAGAAGAACTAGCCTCTAGTGTCAGTTTTGACCAAACTGGCTATGTGAACCTGGCAACAATGTTGATGTTCACAGGTCTTTCTAGTATTTTATAAAAAAATCTTTAACCCCTAGAGCCCCATTGTCTCACCTATACAACTGGGGGATTAAGTTATGTGGTCTCCAAAGCCTCTTCCAAGGTTAAAACTGTGTGAGTTTAAATGACAGTATCATTAACAAGTGTTGATTAACATACTTGATTATAACAAGATCTCCACAAAAGATAGAAAAAACTCCCTATTCTCAAAGACCCAATAATCTAAAATAAATGTCAAGAAGTCACAAATATAAAATAAAAGACCAAATAGATTTTAAAAATTACATATCTTTAAACTCTAGTCAATACTGAAACAACGAGTACAAATAAATACTGGAAAATATAAACTACACATTAACTTTCAGTTAATACGTTGACAGATTGACTTGTTTTTAATGAATGAAGACTATAAGCTCCATGAAGGCAAGTGATATTCTTTTTGCTTTGTCCTCTCCATGTATACCCAGTGCCTAGAATTATGACTCACATCAAATGGTCATTCAACAAGTATTATATGCGTGGACATATGAGTAAATGGAGAGGTTTTATTAAACAAATGGGGTGACAATATCCTTCATATCTTAATTCATTGCCTTTTAGGTTGCTACGCAGCCTCTTGGTCAGCAGGAAAAATAGTCAATAAAAGTATGAATTATTAATATCAGTTTACAGAGGTTAAGAGAGTGAGTTTTACATCTGTTCATTTACACATACAAGGAAGATAAGAATACCCACCTTAGTGGGCTCTTGGGATTGTCTTAGAAGTTGTCTTCTTGGTTTGTCATTAAAAGATCAGATATCCCCTGTTCTCCCCCAGCCTGATCTCGGGAGGAGCTAGTGCATGATTTTGGAAGATTAGACGAGGAGAGATGCTACTAAGGGAGGGCCTTCCTGAGAGCGCTGCACAGTGCTAAGTTCTATCACTGTGGAGGCGTTGGTGAGGGCTCTCAGTTCCACGAGGTACCTGCAAGAGGGTGTGTCTTCAGGCCGTCCTTGGGGATGTGGCATTTGTCCTCATCAGAAGTTCTCATCACTGTGGGGTGAGGGCCTGCTTTTGCAGTTTTTCACCTACATTTTTGTGCATTGTCCAGCAGAAGGATTTGTAACCCTCCCCTGAGTCCTATACTAACGACACAGACTACAACTAGCAAGCACCCTCAGCAGAGGGTAGGACATGATAGTGTCACGGTTAAAGCCCACACCCCATGTACTAGATGGGACCAGCTGACCCATCTCAGTTACATTAGAGTTTCTAGATCTGAAATACTTCAACAGATAATCTGTATTATATGTTTAGAAGAGAAAAAGAAATCGAAGCCATAGAAACTCTACCTGTCCATTCATCACAGATTGACATCAAATATAATATTATTAAGCAAAAATTTCTATCACCAAAAAAATGAAAACACTAAGCAAAATAGAATGATGGTGGGTGTTTATTCTGAACTTTGTATTTGCTTTTATGGCAATTGTAGTCAACATTTTTTAAAATCCTAACATTGTTACTCTAAAAATTTTCCAAACTTGACATAGAAAAATACCTTCAGAATCTTTGCCCATTTCCACATTTTATGAATTGACAAACTGAGGTCTAAGGAGGTTAACTAACTTGTGATAAGGTCAGGAAGTAAATTCCCCCTTTCATTGTATACTTGGCCACTTCTCTGGCAAGAAGTTCATCTATTGCTCAGGAAACAGGGGTGCATAATCATCCAAAGAGCTCAAAAATGTGTGAGTTATAATTTGATTCTCTTTGAACTGATCAAACCATCTGTATTTTTTATAACATGGGTAAATCATGACAGAGAAAAAGCAATCGCTGCTCTATTTCCAAAATGCATGGTACTTGGCCATTGGGCATTTTTTAAAATTCTAGCTGTGTTGCTCTGATTCCAGTTATACAAAATTTTTTAAAAGTCTTTGCATGTAGAAAATCGGATCCCAGAAAATTTTAGTACTTTTAAATAGGGGACTAATACAACTATTTATTAGAATCATCTGAGTATGACCCAAAATACTTTAAAAAGGCTGTTTTAAGTAGCACTCACTGCCAAATAAGTTTTAAAGGACACGATGTCCTTAAAGCAGTTCAAGAACACCTCCAAGGAAAATTAAGAAATGGGTGAAGGAAGTCCCCTGTCTTGATTCCCATTAAATAAAACTCTAGCTATACTTACAATCTTTTTTCATACAGATAAAAATCAATCAACTTACTTCCATCAGAATTAAATGTGTGGGCACAGGAGGCATCAGGCCTGGGGTGAGACTATGGATTTCCAGCGCTAATGTCCAGTTGTAGTTGTCTATTCTCGATTCTTGGTGAGCTCTTGTCTGAAGAATGACCAACCACACCAAAGTAAGGCAAGCATGAGGTGAAGTTTATTGAGTAAAGTAAGATACATTCGCCACAGACAACAATGGACCCCCTGCCATGATGATGGTCTGGGGTCCTGTTTTATATTGCCTAGGCTGGGCCCCCCTCATGGTTCAAATGTCACCATAGAACCGCTTTGATGGACAGTTGGGAATTACATAACCTGAGTCTTACTGCGCATGTGGATCTCCCATGAGCCTCTCTGAAAGCCCATTTGGGGAGGTGAACCACAATGTAGGTTTAAGCTACTGACATGATAATTAGCCTTAGGTTATTCTAGGTCATCTTCCAGACTCTATTGTGCCTGTGCTGCTTGGCCCTCGGGCTAGGGAATTCTCTGCATTCTTTTGTAGTTGGCACACTAAATTCAGATTGGCAGATTGGTAGGGTGTTCCCTCCTCCCCCAGGTGTGGCAATTGCTTGGGGCACCTGTCTTTGTCCCCAGAAGGGCCGGAGGTCCCTCACTGTCTACCTAACACTAACACATCTAGCTCAGTGGCCTCAGGCAAATTACACCATTTCTCTAAGGTTCAGTTTCTTCAACTGCAAAATGGGAATAGTAATAGTAACTTCCTTTCGGGGTTAGTGTAAAGATTAAAGTCATTTGTGAGTGTGATAAGTTGAATTACGTTCCCCCCTTCCCAAAAAATATGTTAAAGTCCTAAATCCTGGTACCTGTGACTGTGACCTGATTTGGATAAATAGGGTCTTTGCAGATATAATCAAAGTAAAATGAGGTCATACTGAATTAGAGTGAGCCCTAATCCAATGTGACTGGTGTCCTTATAAGAAGAGGAGAAGACACACACAGGGAAGAACACCGAGTGGAAACAGATGCAGAGACGAGAGTGATGCTGCAAAGCCAAGGAATGCTGGAGCTACCAGAGGCTACAAGAGACAAGGAAGGGTCCTCCCCCAGAGGATCTGGAGGAAACTTGGCCCTTGATTTTGGTCTTTAAGCATCCAGAACTATGAAAAAATAGATTTTTGTTGTTTTAAGCCATCAAATTTGTGGCATTTGGTTACAGCAGCCCTAGAAAACTAATGCAGTAAGGTTTTAACATAGAACTTGGCACATAGTAAGAGGTCAGTAGATTGTCATCATCATCGTCATTATTATGACTACTACTCAAGAGCGATGTGCTATCAAGCTGTCGATAGAAAAAGAAGAGCGATATATGTTTTGCTTTATACAGGGAGGGATAAATCATATTTTATGCTATAGATCATATCATAAGCTTCAGGGCCTTTCTTTCCAGGAGCACAGACTCCTTGGAAGGCCCTATACCTTATTTCATAATTTGAAAATTGTATATGCTTCAGGCCCCACAAAACCGTGATCCACTCCTGTCTCTGACAGTTTGAAGTTTCTGACTTTGGGTCTTTCTGTTTCCAGTAAAAGCCTGGGCAAGCTGCCTTTCACTCTGCTTTCAAGAGCTGTGGAATCTTGTGGCCCTGGCCTTGCCCTTGCTGTCTCTCTTGAAGAAGCAGCTCTTTAATCACTACCCAGTACCATGCGTAGGAGCTAAAACTCCCTGCTTGGTGTCCTGAGTCTCATGAACTTACTTCATTGACTCCTGTGAGGAGTAAAGTAAAAGGACGAAGAGATGTCACCTCTTCAGCCTCCAGGGCTCTTATGACTTGTCTCCTTCCATCAAGGAAGTATACTACGTCTATTACATAGTAACAAGGGCTGGAGAATCCCTTCTGGTCCATTTATTCCCAGAAAACCTATTTCTAGCTCATTCTCAAATCTTCATACCGCCACGCCCCCCAAATTACCGACGCTGCTCTACAAGAAGTGCTAGATTCCACAGTTGTGTGGAAAATTCACACATCTGTTCCTGGCTGCAAGCCCTCAGCTTAACAAACTGCTCCCCCTTCAGAGTACCTTTAAACATTTAAAATTTTAAAAACCCTTCAGAACTAAATAAATAGATGTAGGTTCTTCAGACTATTGGTTCCTCACAGGCTCTCAAGGGGATGATTCTTTTGTTTAAAAAACTAAAGGGTTAAATCTAGAGTTTTATAAATTGGGTTTCTTAAAGCATTGCCCAGCAGCTGTGAGAGGAAATTCATGAGTGCCTATCTAGCTTTTTCCACTTATTAAGGGAGCACACATAGGTGCTGTTAAAAATATCTAATGAGGCATTCGGGAGCCAGTTGTTAATTCTTTATTCCTTTACTTTTCAAATTTAGCATCGCACAAGCCAGTAACCTTAGGTTGGGGGAATTAAGCCAAATTTGGATGCAGTATTCCAGGGAGATTCCAGCTAATCAGCTTTGTTCACCAGTTAACAAGGCTGCACCTTTACCACATGGCCCCGAGGGAAACTGTGTATGGGGAATGCAATACTTTCCCCAAAACATTCTGCAAAAATCAGAGAATCCTTGGAAACTGCTAAATCACCTCTTGACTGATATCTTTCCGCTAAGGAGGTGAAAATCTATTTTACCATGGTCACTTTCTGGGGCTGGGGGTGGGGACTGGGGGAAGAAAAAGTTATAGAAAAGTACTGCACTAGGACGCTTTAGGGTAGAAGAAAAGGAACACACGACGGATTGGAATAATATCCATGTTCATCCCAATCCCTTCTTATTCTACCACCTCTGCAATGAAATTCCACATTTATCTCACACGTGGAATTTCGTTTTACTCCAAAGGGAATTCCACCTTTTCCAGGAATAAAAAGGGATAAGGCAGTGAGCCGCAGTTGCTGTGATGATGAAAAATGGTCCTAGAAACATGATGTAGTACCCAGAAGTAATGCGAACTTGACAGCACTGCAACACACATTTTCATTTTAGGTCAGAACACCAAGATGAAGTTCTAATAGTGCTCCAATTCATTTTGACCTGAAATAGATTAGCAATTGGATTTTGAAAAATGTGTGCCATGCTACATTGTTAAATCACTGTAAATCAGGGGATGATGAACTAACCTGATGTTAATTGTGAATATTGCTTCCAGGTCTCATTTCTTTAACAATGTGGAACTATGCCTTATTCTCAATAGCTTTTCCAATATGCTTAATTGCATATTATAACTGAAAGCTCTTTGTAAAATTCTAAAGGCTTATCTATTAAACATTCTTCCATTATTATTTATCTACATTCAATTTTCACACAGAAAATCTTCCCATTTACTACCCTCAAATAAAACTTTAGTAATTGTCAGTTTTCCTAATGTAAAGATCTTTACAAAGCCCAATAAACTCCCCTCTCTCTCCTTTTTGATTCCTAGAGATTTTAATCTAATGATACAACTCAGCAGGTATCCACTTTAATAAATACTGAATGTAAAACACAGAAACTTTTATTTGTTAGAATATTCCTAAATCCTTTGATTGAATAGATCCTCATACTAAAAGCATTTTCAAAGGAAACGCAGAAAGATACAATCCCATTATTACATTATTTTCTTGGCATTGAAAAAAAAATTTCCATGACCTACCTTATTAGCAGTTTTCCTAGTCAAGCTTATAATGATTTCTGGCCTCTGCCCTTGGGTGCTTTCCAAGGGATTTAGAGGCATATATCACCTTGACTGATATGTGATATAACTATTTAATACAGCAATGAAATTAACTGTTCACCTTTTAGCCCGGGGTTTGATGGAATATGGGCTGGATATCATGGGCATTTTTTAATAGCTCATATTCAATTCGTTTCCTTTATGAAGTTCAACACTCAACAAATGCTGACCACTTGTTGCTTTTTCTGAGATCCCTTTATTTTAACTTCACAAACTAAGCATGTTCATCCTTTTCATTCATAAACTTATTCAACAAATATTTGTTTAGCACCTACTGTGTGCCAGGGGCTAGGTGCTAGAATATGATGGTGAACCAAATAACCCCACTCCTCATGGAGCTTACAGTGAGAGCCTTTCCAGAAAACTATGTAGCATTCATGTTCTTTTGAAGTTTCTGTATAGACTCACCTACTGCACTTAGCTAGTTCTTCTTCATCTGAAATTCTGTGCTGTTTTCTCAGTCATCTTGAGTTCCTATGTTTATAATAGAATTATATTTACATGGGAGAAAGGCTGAAGAAGTCCAAATAATTCAGTTTGTTGCGAAGACCTTGTATTATATGTGAAGCTATATTTCTATATCATGTGTTTCCCAGACAATGTGTTTCCCAGACAACCTTAATTTATGAGACAGCATTGAATTCAGAGTTAGTTAATATTGTGGTGTTTTGGAATCATCATCTTGTTCTATGACTTTGCCTCATTGTTTTTCCATGAATTGAAGGTGGAAGGGAGGCGGGAGAGAATTAAGAAAGTTAGCAACTTTGTTTTAAGGTATCATAAGCATTTTTTGCTGTGTGTCCCCACAGTACTCAACACATAAATCTATATATTGCATATTATTTTCCATAACCTGCCTTTTCTGTTCCAATTTCCAATTCCTACCCTGTAATTTCTAAGTACACATAATTACTACTTCAGGTGTTAAATTCTACATTTGCAAGTATCTACACCCCAGCCCTCCAAAACAAAAGACATCAGCTAGCTAAATACAATTACCACATTATAAAATGTGCGAATTTTAGCAATAACCATGGTCTAAGAATATTCAAACATAGACAGTCTCCCTCAAGGAGCTGAATTAAAAGACCCAATGGAGAAATCTAGGTTTTGCTTTAATAATTTTGACTTTAGGATACATCTTTAACAAGTGACCAATCTCCAAATGTTAGAAAACAGAAAATAGGTATAACAAGAAAAATAAGTGTTACTATGAGAATATTCACAATCTTTCCCTTTGCTTGAAGGGAAGCTTCTATATCTTTCTGGTTCTCAGTTCAATATTCATTTAATTAATCAGTAGGGAAACAGTCTGCCACTACCACCAGGCATTTTTCTAGGTGTTAAAGATACTGTTGCAGTAAAAAAAAAGTTCCTGCCCCCATGAAGGTAGCCTACCAATGGGAGAAGCAGATGATTCCTCTACTCTAGTCATTTTTTCAGTCACATGGGCAAGGACCCCTGCATGGTGTTAAGGTTGACAGACAATATTGAATCTATCTTTGTTATGAACAGTGTAATACGTTTAATATGTATTCTAAACACAGCACCTTTATCACTGCAATCCACCAGTGGTCTCCAGGTAACATTTTATTGGTGAAAATGATAATTTAAAAGCCATTGAGATTTAGCAAATTCTGTAAATGGGAATAATAATGGAAAAACTTAATACTTCTCATAAAAATTATTTAAAGAAGACCAATTAATTACATGTGGAGGGCAGCTTGACAGTTTTCTCATGTGACAGCCATCCTCCACCAGTTGTCTACAGCGGACATCCGTTCCGATTGATTAGAGTCTGTGCTACATGGGTTGTTTAATGTTCAAATATCTTTAATTAAACATGCCCTTGGACTAAAAAATTCCACTCATGAGTACATCCTACAGATAAACTTGCCTATGTAAGAAATAATCTATGTAAAAAGATATTCATTAAAACATTATTAACTATAGCAAGGGATTGGATATGACCTCAATGACCATCAATGGAGGACTGGTTAAACAGATTACGGTACATCCATAGAATTGATTATTATGCAGTTTTTTTTAAAAGTATGAGGCAACTCTGTGTGTAATGATATACAAAACTCTTCAAAAAGCATTGTTAAATTTAAAAAATCAAGGTGAAAACACTGCATAACATGTTACCATTGTGTATGTGTGTGTATACATGTGTGTAATATATATACACATACATGTAATACATATTTATATACATATGTGTATATTTGTGAATGAATTGAATGCATTTTTGGAAGGTTACAAGTAACAGGTAGCTGGTTGCCTCCAGGAAGAGTATCATCTAGCCTAAAACCTAAACCTATAGGGGAGAGGAGGCTTACTTTTTACCTCAAATCCCTTTGCTACCTTTTGAATTTTGTACCATGTGCATGTATAGGTGCTTATACTACTTTTTCAAAGAAAATCAATCAAATAAATATGTTGTCCCTTATTTTCCATACACTCACAGAAAAATTTCACTTTATTGTAGACATTAAAATGGAGGACATAGGCCAGGTGCAGTGGCACGCCTGTAATCCCAGCACTCTGGAAGGCCGAGGCAGAAGGATTGCTTGAGGTCAGGAGTTTGAGACCAGCCTGAGCAAGAGTGAGACCCCATCTCTACAAAAAATAGAAAAATTAGCTGGGAGTAGTGGTGCATACCTGTAGTCCCAGCTACTCAGGAGGCTGAGGCAGGAGGATCACTTGAGCCCAGGAGTTTGAGGTGGCACTGAGCTATGATGACGCCACTGCACTCTAGCCAGGACAACAAAGGGAGGAGACCCTGTCTCAAAAAAAAAAAAAAAATGGCAGACATAAAAATCAAACATTCTCAGTTAGCTTCTACTGTACCCAGAAAGTGTAGCATGCATATGTATGCTGTAAGGTTTCTTCTTTTTGTCTTGTAATTCTAACTAAATGTCATTAACCTGCATATTTTACATTTTTCCATGATGTATAAATTGAACATTGATAAACAGCCCACATGTAGTTTAGAACTAGATTCTTGATTTTTTTCCCTTTCTGCTTAATGTTGTCAAATAGAGTATAAAGTTGTTTGCAAAGCTAGCACATTCCTTGGTAAAAGCTGGTTCTTGGAAACTCTGAGTCAAGATCAGGCTCATTCCTCATCCCTTAGCACATCACTTGTCACTTTCTACTCACAGACATATAGAAAAGACTCAAACATGTTGGACTTGACATTTTGTTCTCAGAAAATTCAGAATTCCTTTAGAGGGCACCAAGGTAGATACTTGCAATGGTAAAAAAGAAAAAAAGAAAAGAAACTTAATTTAATTATTTTAAGGCCAGTGTCTTTAATTTTTCACTTTACTTATTGTCAACTGCTGATGCATATTGACATAGTACAAATAGATTATATTCAAAGACTGTTAGAGAAGATTTTTAATCTATAATAAACAAAGAAAAGTTTGCATCTCAAGAAAAGTAATGAAACTTTGTGTCAAGATGAATTTAGCACATTAAATCTTCTGCAGATTTAAATCAATGCAGATAACGCTAAATAAAACAAAACAAAAAAAAATACAAGGGAAGATTCAGAAACATTGATCATGGCCAAAATACGCCCCAACACTGTTAAGAGGTTTACTTCAGTAATATCTGTGGTCATTGACTAGATCAATGAAACTCATTCTTTCAAGAGCATCCAATTATCAGTTTACCGCAGAGTGAGCATTCTAATACATCAGCATACTTTACATAGAATTAGACAAAGCCAACTTGCAAGTTAATAACACAGTACAAAAAATCTAAGATGAACTCCAAGTAGGCCCAGAAAACAGTCTTGTGATAAATTATTTTATTTAAGTTTGATTCATAGATGCAAACATTTCAAAGCCATGCCTTTCTGATAGGTAATTTATGGGTGGCAGTATTAATAGAGTTTGATTAAGCACTTAAGAGAAGAGATCAATACACCTCTATCATATTTACACAATAAAAAACCAGCATGTTCAGTGAGTGCAAACCAACGTGAATTGAGGTACTATATTATTCAGAAAGTTAACAGTAATATTTTTCACAACCACTTTGCTCATTTGGAAAACAGACCTTTTTAATGGAATTCAACAGCTTAGATGCAATGAATTGAAAAATGAGTAAAGTAAGAGAAATATCAGAAACATAATAAATCAAGTCATTTAATATTGGCTTGAGAATTTTTTCCCCCAAGAAATATCCATTAATTATGGGTAAAGAAGATTTGATTGACAGCTAAGCAAAATACTAATAACAACAAATGGCCTAGGGTCTTTTTGGCCACTAGTGGCAAAAAAAAAATTCAGACATTGAACCGAATTTGCCTTGGAACATCATAGGCCCTCTTGTGAGATGCATTAACAGTTAAAGTTTATTACGAGAAATGTTTCATTAAAATTGAAATCTGATTTTTATCCAGTCAGCCTGCTGGATGTGGACAGCCAATCCTGATCATTTACATCCCAAAGAGGACTGAGACACAATGTACTGATGAATTTAATTCCTGATGATTCACGGCAAACCCTTCTGGAAGAGAAAAACAGCCAGCCCCTACACATGGACACCAAGAAGCTCATGGAAATCACTGTCATTCCTCTAGGACTGAAGGCACTGGAATGTTCCAGGAGCTGAAGCATTTGGGCTTGAGGACTTGGACTGATAGACACAGTCTTAGTCCCCAAAAGTAGTCCAATAGGGCTGGGTCACAATTAGATTGAGTCTTCTTCTTCTTTTTTTGTTTTTGAGACAGGGTCTTGCTCTGTCACCTGGGTTGGAATGCAGTGGCATAATCACAGCTCACTGCAACCTCAAACTCCTGGGCTCAAGTGATCTGCCTGCCTCAACCTCCCAAGTAGCTGGGACTACAGGCCCACACCACCAAGTCCGCTAATTTTTCGTAGAGACGGGTGTTGCTCCTGCTCAGACTGGTCTCAAACTCCTGTCCTCAAGCCATCCTCCCGCCTTGGCCTCCCAAAGTGCTAGGATTAAAAGTGTGAGCCACCGGGCCGGGCCTAGATTGCGTCTTAAATTTAGGAGCTAGAGCATTAGATGTGAGAGTTAAAAATGCCAAATTACAACCCTGGCTTTGCCCTATATTAGCAGGGAATTTGCTATTGGGAAGTGGGTGAAGAGATGGCTTTTGAAAAGCAGTGCAGTAGAATGGAAAGATTATGAACTCTGGAGCCCAAGAAATCTGGGTTTGACTCCAATAACTATATCCCTGCCAAGCCTCAGTCTTCTCATCTATAAAATAGGGATACTAATTCCACTTTTTTTAATAATGTTATAAGAATTTAACAAAACATCATCTTTGAATACTACAAAAATCTCTATGCCCACAAACACGAAAACGTGGAGGAAATGGACAAATTCTTAGAAACACACTACCTCCCTAGGCTCAACCAGGAAGAAACAGAATTTCTAAACAGACCAATATCAAGCACCGAAATTGAAGCAGTAATTAAAAATCTACCCACAAAAAAAAGTCCCGGACCAGATGGGTTCACACCTGAATTCTACCAAGCCTACAAAGAAGAACTGGTGCCTATACTGCAGAAATTATTTGAAAATATCCAGAAGGATGGAATCCTCCCAAACTCATTCTACGAAGCCAATATCACCTTGATACCAAAGCCAGGAAAGGACACAACAAAAAAAGAAAACTACAGACCAATATCCCTTATGAATATAGATGCAAAAATTCTCAATAAAATCCTTACAAACCGAATTCAAATGTACATCAAAAAAATAATCCATCATGATCAGGTGGGCTTCATTCCCGAGATGCAGGGATGGTTCAACATAGGCAAATCTATAAATGTAATTCACCATATAAATAAAAGCAAGAACAAAGATTATATGATCCTTTCAATAGATGCAGAAAAGGCTTTTGACAAAATCCAGCACCCTTTTATGATAAGAACTCTTAACAATATAGGCATAAATGGCTCATTCCTAGAAACTATTAAAGCCATATACTATAAACCCACAGCTAATATCATACTGAATGGGGAAAAATTGAAGGCATTCCCCCTTAAAACTGGCACCAGACAAGGGTGTCCACTATCTCCACTTCTTTTCAACATAGTGCTGGAAGTCCTGGCCACAGCAATTAGACAAGACAGAGGAATCAGGGGCGTCCAGATAGGGGCAGAAGAGGTCAAACTTTCACTATTCACAGACGATATGATATTATACATAGAAAACCCCAAAGATTCAACCAAGAGATTACTGGAATTGATAAATGAATTCAGCAAAGTCTCAGGATACAAAATTAATACACACAAATCCATAGCCTTCATATATGCTAATAACAATCAAGCCGAGAAACAAATTAAAGATGCTATACCTTTCGCAATAGCAACAAAGAAAATTAAATATTTAGGAATATATCTAACTAAGGAGGTCAAAGACCTATATAGAGAGAATTATGAAACACTGAGAAAGGAAATTGCAGAGGATGCAAATAGATGGAAAGCCCTACCATGCTCTTGGATAGGCAGAGTCAACATAGTAAAAATGGCTTTGCTGCCTAAATTAATTTACAGAATCAATGCAATCCCTATCAAAATACCAACATCATTTTTGCCGATCTAGAAAAAATAATTCTACGCTTCGTGTGGAACCAGAGAAGACCCCGTCTAGCCAAAGCGATCTTAAGCAAAAAGAACAAATTGGGAGGCATCTGTCTACCAGACTTCAAACTATACTACAAGGCTATAGTGACCAAAACTGCATGGTATTGGCACAAGAACAGACACGTAGACCAATGGAACAGGACTGAGAACCCAAATATAAAACCACCTCATACAGTCACCTGATCTTTGACAAATTCCAGAAAAACGTACACTGGGAAAAGAATCCCTTCAACAAATGGTGCTGGGAAAATTGGATGGCCATATGTAGAAGACTGAAAGTGGACCCACACCTCTCACCTCTCACAAAAATCAATTCACAATGGATAACAGATCTAAACCTAAGACATGAAACCATAAGAATTCTCGAAGAAAATGTTGGAAAAACTCTTATGGACATTGGCCTAGGCAAAGAATTTATGAAGAAGACCCCCAAAGCAATCACAGCAGCAACAAAAATAAATACATGGGACCTGATCAAATTGAAAAGCTTCTGCACAGCCAAGGAAACTATCACTAGAGTGAACAGACAACCTACAGAATGGGAGAAAATATTTGCATGCTACACCTCTGATAAAGGGCTGATAACCAGAATCTATACAGAACTTAGGAAAATCAACAAGAAAAAATCAACAACCCTATTAAAAAATGGGCAAAGGACATGAACAAAAACTTTTCCAAAGAAGACAGAATGATGGCCAGCAAACATATAAAAAATTGCTCAACTTCTCTAATCATCAGGGAAATGCAAATCAAAACCACAATGAGATATCACTTAACTCCAGTGAGATTGGCTCATATCAAAAAATCCCCAAATAACAAATGTTGGCGGGGATGTGGACAGATAGGAACACTCATACACTGCTGGTGGGACAGCAAATTAGTACAACCTCTATGGAAAAGAATATGGAGATACCTCAAAGAATTAAAAGTAGAATTACCATTTGACCCAGCAATCCCACTACTGGGTATTTATCCAAAAGAAAAAAGACATTTTATAATAAAGACATCTGCTCTCGAATGTTCATAGCAGCACAATTCACAATTGCAAAGTTGTGGAAACAACCCAGGTGCCCATCAATACACGAGTGGATCAATAAAATGTGGTATATGTATACCATGGAGTATTACTCAGCAATAAGGAACAACAGTGAATTAACACATCTGGTATTATCCTGGTTGGAGCTAGAACCCATTCTTCGAAGCGAAGTGTCACAGGATTGGAAAAACAAGCACCACTGGTACTCACCATCAAACTGGCACTAACTGATGAACACTTACATCACACAGGGCAATAACATTCATCTGAAGGCGGGCGGGCGGGAGGGGGGTGGAAGGGATGGGAAAAACTCTCACTGAATGGATGTGGGGAGCACAGTTTGGGAGACGACCACGATTGTGGCTCTGACACGGGCAGAACAGGGGCAATGTGTATGGCCAAAGTGTTGTACCCCCATGATATTCTGAAATTAAAAAAATAAATTAAAAAAAAAATAAAAATAATAATGTTATAAGAATTTAGTGAAAGCATATGGAAAGTATGTTACCCATGACGGGACTCAGAAATGGATATTATTTAGGCTAGTGCACATGTTTTCTCACACTGTGACTCAGACATATGGAGGAAATGTAGATTCCTTAATGTAGTATGGATAGTCCTCTTGGTCTTAGATGAGATGTTGCTGGCATTCCCCAATGTCATAGCCATATCATTCATTACTTTGTCTTTAAATATTCTTATAACAGGAAGTGGGGAGAGAACTAAGTAGAATCCAATTTGTTTTAAAATGTGATGAGTTCAAAAATTCAAACCAATGATTCTCATCCATAGCTGCTCTTGAGCTTTTATGAATACCAATGTCTTGTCTCACTGTAGACCAATTAAATCAGAATTTATGGGGGTGGATCCCAGGTTTCAGTATTTCTTAAGCTTCTCAATTTAATGTAATATATCGTTAAGATGGAGAACCACTGATTTTATATAGTCTCACTAGGCTCTGTTTAGTCATTTTGGATTATCGTGACTGACTTAGACACTCAAGAGGCTGGGCACGATGGATGCCCCAAAGTCTGAATTCTGTTAGCAAGAGTAAGAAGCAGGGAATCACTGTCGGGTAGGCAGACAACACCGTCTGCCACATTTGCTAACCACATTTGCTAAAGAGATTTCCAATGTCCTCTACTGTCCAGACCAAATTTTGAAGACTATTTCTAATGCTGCCCTCACCTGCTTTGGGACAATTAACCTTATGGTATAATTTTGGAGGTAGAAGTCTGCAAACATGAATTCAGGAAGAAATTAAAGTGCATCAGTTTAATATTTGCAAAATTGTATTTCCTACGCAACATTTTAATACTAGCAATGAACATCTTGGCCAAAGCCATGGCAGCTAGAGCCTGTTTACGTTTGTGTTTGTGTGTGTGTGTAAGTATACAAATATAAGCACAATTTTGACATATTGCTCCTTTATTCTGTTCCCCTATTTCCTCTCAAATACCATGGGGGCAGTGTGCTATTTGTAGTTGCAGTAGTTGCTGTACAGTAATATGCTTTAAGAATGTGAGTTAAAATTACAGGGCTTAAGACTCTGGTACTGCAGTTATTCTGTCAAGCATTAGGAAAGAATGCAAATTATTTAAAAACCTGAACAATCAATTAAAATTGATCCTGGTTTGCTCCCCATTGATTCTCTGGTTGAAACTTGGACAAAAGGGAGTGCTTCTAGGAGACAGTAACTACAAAGTCCAGTTCCTCCTACCCTTATTCCTGGGTGCTGTGGTATATTGAATCCCTTTGTAAGTGGCAGATACTTCAAGGTGGAGATCATTTAAGTGTGAAAAAAATGCTTATCTGGAAAAAAAAATGCAAGGAAAAAAAATGTTTCCTGTGAGCCAATATTCAACAATAGCCCACTCTAGTAATCTATCACTATTATTCAAGTATTAAGAGAAAACTAGGGATGGCATTACTAATTAGGAAAGGTATAAGTTGATAGGATCTGACATTTGATTGGTTTATGTATAACTGACCTGTAGATTGTTATTCTATAAAGAGGGTTTTGCTGATATCAGTGTAGCCTCTTATCTGGGTGACTTGATAGGCTTAGCTACTTCATCTCTGACAGCCAAATTCCACAAGGACCACCTTCAGTTATTACACTCTAGCTTACACACTCTTGGTTGGGCTACTTGGACTCTCCCTGGGTTAGTCTTTGTAAAATATCTATCGTCCGTCATCCCTGACTGTAGCTACCAAACTTCAGCTCTTCTTAGAAAAGCTACTTCACATCTGGTTGCCAGCACACCTTTCCACACAAACAGAGGGCATGAGTGTTACTACAGTGAAGATCACTTCAAATCCAGCAGGCCAGTGGTTCTCAATGTGTGTTCTCCAGACCAGCATCAGCAGCACCACCTGGGAACCTGATAGAAATGCAAATTATTGTGGCCTTAGACATAAGGAATCAGAAACTCTGGGTATAGGGCTCAGCAACTGTGATTTAATTGATGGTTCTAATGCATGCTAAAATTTGAGAACCACTACAGTATAGCAAACTCTGTTCCAAGATCTTTCTGTCAATGATCATCTCTTCCACTTTGAGGGTGTGTAGGGATAGCCCTGTAAGTACTGCTCTGGGTCTTAGATGAGATGTTGGCAGGTCCCCAATGTCATAGCCACATGATAAGGTGGCTCCAATTGCAACTCTGGAAACCTTTACCTTAGTCTAAAGATCAATGACAAATTAATGCTACATTCTTCTACCTTGTACTTCAAGGGACAATTTGAAATTCTTGATGTAGATTTACTTGTCTTTGTCTATCGGATGGGTGACAAATGGTTGATGAACAGGCATTAGTGGAGAACTGACTGTATGATTTGCCTGTCTTATTGCATAGCAGGTAGAAGGTTTGGGTTAGTGAGCAGAAGCTTCCAGATAACTGTCTCTAAAACATTTCTTGAAGACTGCAATATATAGAGCTGAAAGAGCTTGCCAAACAGTGGGATGCAACCACGAGACAAGGCTTCCAGGTAACTTGGTACTTCCCCAAGTAAAAACTGTATGAACTAGAACAACTAGGAATGAGCCTAAGAACAAGTAAAACTGTTCCATCCTCATTTACAAATAAAGCATGGCATTCATGGGATGCTGACAACAGGAATCCAATTAACCACATTTTTAGGCAATAGCCTTTGAAACTGCATGGGCCACCCTAAACTTCCAAACATAAAATCAGAGGATTGGGGGACTAGAAGGAATTTTAGTAAATGTAATTCAATTCCCTCATCTTATAGACTAGGAAACTAAGCAGCAGAGATGTTAATGTTGCTGAGGTCATACAAGTAGGTGATGGACAAGCTGAGACTAGAACTGGAATTCTGTCTCCTTCCCGTGGTCCTTGCATTATTCCAGGCTGAGCCATCTGAGACCTGCCAGGACTCAAATCTGCTCATGCTAAAGGGTGCTCTCATTAGCTGACATCAACTGTTCTTGACAGGCAGCCTATGTGTCATGATCAAAACTAAGGCAAAAGTTATATCTCCTATATTTCCTGACTGACTTGACCATCTTTATAAGAGTGAGGGTGACAGACAAAACCCTGAGCCATTTGGTCCTTAGTAATTTTGCTTCTTGGAATTGAGCCTGAGGAAATTATCCAAAATATGAACAATGATTTATACTTTTAAACATTGTAAAGGGCATAATTGTCAGATGACAGAAGAATGATTACAGAAATTTTGCAATTTCTGTGTGATGGAATATTATGAAAGTATTAACATTACATTATAAAGAATTTTTAATGATATGGTTTAAAAATGCTTAAGCATAATGACAAGTGAAGAAAAGCAGTATTTAAAAAACTATATGTAATACAATTTCAACCATATTTGAAATTATATAAATTTCTGTTTTATATTGTATTTAGAAAAATCCTGGAAAGAATTACATCAAAATATTAATAGTGTTTATCACGTTGTTTAGAGAAAGATTTCATTCTTTTCTTTTTACTTCATGCATGATCTATACTTTATAATCTATTTATTGCATTTATATTCAGAACAAAAATCTTAGGAGGAAGAAAATGTGACTAGTTATTTTTACATTGGTGTTTTCTTAAATATTCCCTTATTCACAGGAAAATAAAGTAAGTGTATCCTCAACTTAAGTGTTCATATGTCCACCACAAAAGCAGCTTTTTTTGAAAAAATATACTTAAATTACTCTCAAGAATGTCTTTTATAAGTCCAGTGAAGAATTTAGTTAAAGTTTAGTCTTTTGAGATAACAAATCCCCAAACTCAAATGGATGAGTAACTATGATAAGATGAAGACAGCCTGCAGGAGCTTCTGATTAACTTTAGAAATTACATTCCTTTAAAGAGGCATGTACAATTTTAGAAGTCACACATGTGATTATCTATACCTTTGAACGTGACTTTTTAATTTAGTAATAACACACACGTAGTACTTCAGCAATTGTTTTGATATCAAAATGCTTCGATTTTGATCAAAATCAATCAAAATGCTAGGTATATCTGATATGTATGTATGAGTTTGTGTATCCATAATTTAAAACCCTCCTCCAATATTCTGGCTGGACTAAATAACTATAATATAGTCACAGTTAAGTGCCTAGAATCCTCTCTGGAATGAGGTAGGGTATAATTAAATAACAAAATACAGGTTTTGTTTTTTTTTCTTAGGTAGCCCCATGTTATAATTGAGAAGGGATGAATTCCTGAAAGGGGTGATTCTAAAGAAGTGAGGGATTGTTCAGAATAGAAATACCTCTAGCAATTATACTATAATAAATGAAAATCACCAGGTTGAGGGGGACAAAAATCAAAAAAAGAAATATCTGTGTATCCTGAAATCTGTTGCCACCCAGGAATATGGAGAGGTGCGATCAGATGGGGTCTCCTGGTGGGGGAGGGAGCTCAGAGTAAAGCTGGATTCAGAAAGAAGCAAGATCGAGCATAGGAAAAGATAAGATTATTTTAAGGTCATCAAGACTGAAAAACAAGGGGCAGCTCAAGGAAGGAAAAAGTGAGTCTTAACAACAGGGATGCTCTGTAAGTAAAATAAAGAAAACCTCATTGTTGTATGTATCCCAGTTACTCAAAATTTATTAAATGCTTACGCCAAGCAAGGCCAAATGCTGAAGCTTTGTGTGTGTGTGTGACAGGGAAGTTTAGACAGGAAATGATAGGTAGGATTCTTCTGAGGCTAAAAGAACTGAACATGAAAGATCATGTTGGAACTGAAAAGAACTGGAAGGAAACATGGCAGCTTGATGTGGTCGTCCATACCATGAGGTACTATGCAGCTAGGACAAGTGACAGGGAAGACTTCTAAACACTAAAGTGGAGTGAGCCCTGAGCAATATCATTAGGTGAAATAAGCAAGGGGCAGAAGAGTGTGTGTATTGCAGGAACCGTTCTTAAGAAGACGGAAGGGGCATTTGTGTGCACATGTGTGTGTGTGCATATATATGTATGTGTATTTGTATTTGCTAAAGAAACTATGGAAGGATATCACAAGAAACTAATAAAAATGTTTACCTAGAAAGAAAAGAAGAGAACTGAGATGGAAGTTAGAGCTGTCTGAATTATTTTATGGTTTTGATTTGGGAACTATATAAGCATTTTGCATAACTTAAACTTTTTTAAAAAGGAGTCCTTTAAAATTGAAAAAATACTGAAACAAATGAATCTAGCTATATATTAATATGATAATATAGCCATATTAATTATTGCAAATGACTTTAAAACAAAGTAATTGACTGTATAGTTCTAGTAGTATATACCAAAAAGACAAAAGGAACCACAATAAAATATTAAACTACATTCAGTTTAAAAGCTGCTTATTAAGAACTTCTAGTAAAAAATATTATATATTATATGTCTATGTGTGTGTATACATGCACACATATATACATATGGAGGGACAGAGAAAAAAGGATAAAGCAAATAAGTGATTATGGATTATGTCAATGTTATCAGGAAACTCAATTTTCAGTTATAAGAAAAAAATGCAAATATTTTTAAAATAAATTCAAAAACTGCAATTTTATATTTGGATTGAGAGTAGTACACATTCATAATTTCTCTTTCTTAAAAGCATATCATATCTGCCAATTAAAAAGATATAGAACCAATGACAACCCAGTAGCCATAAGCACCCCTAAGGCCCAGTTTGTGATCTTTAAATACCACTTCCCACTAAAAAAGAACCAGGGCTGATTACTGGGCTGGATCAGAAATTACACAGAATGTACCTAAGACATCTTCTTGTGCCTAAAAGCAAGGATGCTATCAAAGCCTATTGGAGCTATGTCAAAAGGACATAGTAGTCAACTTGAAGGGCTCTCCCAGCTCAAAGTGGGGCAATGTCAGTATCAAAAAGAATAATGGCTATGATGTATCAAAAGCTGTAAGTTTAAATGCTACCCAAAAATTGAGTTACCTTTAAAGGACATCAAATTCATTACTCTGAAAATTGGTAGGCAAATAATCAAGCATTTTACTGCATTTTCTGAACCACTCGGCTCAGATTAATTAAATAGTTCATGAGTAGTTCTTTATAGAAGAAATCTGGCTAAAAAATTCAGAAGGAATGATTTAATTAGAATATTACCATGTTGCAATCCCTAATGAAATAACTGATCTTGCAACTGTCCAATGGCTGCTGAAGCCATTAGGTAAAAGCTTGATGGAGAACTTTGCAATGGAGGTTTCAGAGTGGCAACACTGTAACTCACTGATCAATCTTATCGTCCACTAAAAGCAGAATAACCAGCCATTGTGATGTGCTTCCTGCTGTGATGCAGTAGGAAATACACACACTTGCAGAGTATGCTTGCAAAAGAATGAAAATCCATAGTAATCAAGGACCTAGATCTCATTAACAATTTACAGGAAATACAGTAAATAGAGAGCGTGCTCAAGGACAGGAGAATATAATCAGCCAAATCTAAAATGCAGGTAATTCTATACAAGAAATTGCTCCCTAGTTTCTTCAAAAAATAAACAGCATAATAAGGGGAAGGAGCTATTTATTATACCTCAAAAGAGACATCAGAGTCACACTGAGGAAATAAAATGGATAAAACTTACTTGGATCCTGATTCTACCAAACCAATTCTAAGACATTTTTGACACAATTTGACAATCATGTTAATAAAGAATTTTATGGCTCATGCCTGTAATCCCAGCACTTTGGGAGGCCACGGTGGGAGGATCACTTGAAGACAGGAGTTTGAGACTAGCCTGGGCAACATAGCGAGAGCCTATCTCTATAAAAAATTTTTAAATTACCTAGGCGTGGTAGTGCACGCCTGTAGTCCCAGCTACTTGGGAGGCTGAGGTGGGAGGAACGCTTGAGCCCAGGAGTTTGAGGCTGCAGTAAGCTATGATCATGCCACTATACTTCTAGTCTGGGCAACAGAGTGAGACCCTATCTCTAATTAAAAAAAAAAAAAAAAAAGAATTTAAAAAATTGTATTGGGTGTGATAATGGTTCATGGTTTTGTTTTTTAAACAGTCCTTTATGATTAATAAATCAAATTATGAGTGTATACTTAAATTTACCTATCTAGAAAGGTCTTATCCTAAGGTTTCTCCACAGACTGACAAAATACACTTGCACATTGAAAGGTTGGGATGCCCTGGAGAATGACTGGGTGTGGGTGGGAGGAAGGCCCAGGGATTCCAGGGACACCAAGTTGTTAAAATCAGACCAGTGGTAAATTGGGCTTGTCATCCAGGAAGCCTCCAATCTGGGTCTGCCCTGAAATAACCTTTATGCCAATTTTGATCTATTTGGCTTATTAAGGTGACACTGAAAGTCAGCGCCTGAGAAACCACTTCCTGCAGGATTGTTGATGCACTTTACAATCTTTAGAAACTATGGACCATGGGCACATAGTTCTGGGGCTGGAGCAGGACTTACCAACCTTGGCTGCACATTGGAATCGCCATGAGAGCCTTTGAAAAGTACCCATGCCCCACTCCCCAGAGATCACATTTTATTTTTAAAATCCCCCCAAGTGGCTGGGGGCAGTGGCTCACGTCTATAATCCTAGCACTCTGGGAGGCTGAGGCAGGAGGATTGCTTGAGCTCATGAGTTCCAGACCAGCCTGAGCAAGAGCAAGACCCCATCTCTACTAAAAATAGAAAAATTAGCTGGGTGTAGTTGCCTGTGCCTGTAGCCCCAGCTACTTGGGAGGCTGAGGCAAGAGGATCACTTGAGCCGAGGAGTTTGAGGTTGCAGTGAGCTAGGATAATGCCACTGCACTCTATCTGGGGTGACAGAGTGAGACTCTGTCTCCAAAAAAAATAAATAAATAAAATAAAAATACAATTCCCCCAAGTGATTCTAATGAGAAGCCAGGATTGAGAACTATACTGACCAAGACATGGGAATAAAAATATTAGCAAGTCTCTCTCAGATGCCATGGTTAGGAACTCAGCTTTGGGGCCAGACCACCTGACCTTGAATCCCAGTCCACTATTAAACAGTTACATAATCTTGGATAAGTTATTTAACTCCAATGCCTCAACTTTTTCATCTGTAAAATGGGGACAAATAAACAAACACATAACATTTTGTCTTCATGTGATTGTTGAAAAGATTAATTTATTTAAGCAAGTAAAACATGTAGAATAATGCTTGGTATAAAATAAGGGCAATTATTGTATCTCACAGTGTCTTTTAAAAGAGAACCGACTACGATATCTCTTTGGCTTATTTAGCTACTTAAATCAGGGATGCATTTTAATTGTGCATATTAAATTCTTTGCTGCAAGGAGGGGAAACTACTCCCCATCTTTCTAGGATGCTTTAACTGATCCCCTCCACCTCCTGGGCTGGGTAAACATCCTTCCACTCTGAACTCTGCAATCTGCCATTTGTACAACTCATGATATTCTGAAATACTTCTTTTCATGTCTAAACTCTACAGTGAACAAAATGTTGACAAAATCCAGAACGAGCAATGATGTGGGGAAATGAACACTTTAAAATCAACCATGGACCCCTCAGTTACTGGTCCCTTTAGAAAATAGAGAATGAGAGATTGAGGGATAAATGATAAAACATGTAACTTTTACTGGCAGAGAAAGAAAATAAAGGGGAGAAGAGAACAATTTAGAAAAGAGACTACTAGGGCAGACTAGCTTAGGACATCGCCAAGCGGGGGAGTGCATTTACAGAGAGAATGAGGTAGAAGACAAAGATCCAAAAATAAACCAATTATTCTTCACAATACTACAAAAGGGGCAGGGATTCCATTTTTCCTAATGTCTTAACCAGGTGTTTACTTAGAGCCTGAATCTTGCACAAAATATAGCAGCTTGAATATGGCAGAGGATTAAGACACTAAGGAATCAAAAAGAACACAACAGTAAATTAATATCCATCTTTGATTATCTCAACTGTGAATGTTGTCATAGAACAGCGCTACCCAGAGGAGGGAGCAGTCCATAAGAAGAAACTACAGAGACACATGGTACCATAAATACGTGCATATTGCATCTTAATAACTAGCAATTGCAAGTTATAACATCACCACCATAACTAGAGATAGCGATACTGGTCTAGTTTACATAGTTCATGAGTATTTCTTTACTAGCACTGCATAAATTGATTTCTTACCATACCGCTACCTTTCTGAAAAAATAATTGAACGGTTCATTGATACACTTTTATAGTATTAATCGAGTGAATGGAAGGATAGCCTCAATAGAGTATTGCTGATAATTTTACATTAATATTGTAGATTCTTGTGGGTTTCTATACATCGTAGCATGTTGAAAATATATTATCATACATACACTTCCTATAGGCTAGTCACAGTGAATGGAGGCATAGAACACCTTGATAGTTTCCTGTGCATCATTAGCAGAAGGCAGTGACTCTGTAGAAGAATAACTAGGAAGAAGAAAATCAGATTAAATAATTAGTGTCAATTAGCTCCAGCAACATCATTCTATAAACAATTGGTCTCCAGTGCCCTGCTTAATTATGTGAGACTTCCATGTTCCTTACCAAGCCTGCTTTGATTCATGTTGACTCTTGAGTTTCCCAGAGGTATAATTAATTATTGTCTTGTAAATAAACCCTCAGTAATTAACGGTGGCAGAAAACAATATAGTACCTTTTATTAAAAAAAAAAAGTATTCAAGGACAGGACCTTGACTATGTGAATGACCTTTACAGTATTTTTCAGGGGAGACCCTTCATATAGTTAGAATAAATGGCTAAGAGTTGTAACTGAAAGCTGACAAGTGAAATGCATCCTTCCTACTTTACATACCAGGAATGAAAAGACTTTATGTTGTGTCACTTTTAAAAATGTTTGGTATTCAGTAGACACCATTCTAATTTGATCTTGGACCTAATTAAAATACATTTTCAAACACCCAATTTAAATAATCAAACAGTTTATTTTGAGGGTATTGTAGATAGTGCATTCACAACCCACACACAAAAAAAGACTGAAATTAAAATAGCATTCCATTATTCAAGAGTGCCTTTAAAAGCTGGCACCTGGTCTCACCAGCTCTTACATGGCATTCTAATCTCCTCCCAAGAATAGTAGATGCCAACAAGGTTATCACCCCCAACAAACATAGCTCAATATTTTGTACATCAGTGATGGTAGTTTCTTTCATATGTATATTTAGGCCCTATAAAATATTTCCCTGGAATTTATTTATTTATTTTTGTCCTTAAAAGCATTACAATATCATATGGGAGTCCATTTTTCAAAGAACTCTTAAAGCTTCCAATTTAATAGGAAATTAGTCATATAAATCCAAACATTGGGAAATTCCAAGCCACAGCCATCAATACACAATTGTCATACTGGGACATTTCAGGAAGTTTTAGCGATCTGTCCAGATTACTGATTGAAATGTGCACTAGCATGATTCTAAAAGAAGCACAAGGAAACTACTCACTAGATTCCTGCAGTCAAAATTTTTATTTTAAGGTTGCATGCAATGTGGCCGTATTTTCCTTGTCATGTCCCCCCTTCCAACAACCACTGATGTTATGGCTGAGAACTTGGGCTCTAGTTCATTGCATCTCATAAATCTTCTGTGACTGGGAAAGCCTACCATTAAGCGAGAGTGATAAAGCATGATTATATTGAATTCAAAGTATTAGATAACAAATAAATAAATAACGTGCAATGATAAATTATAGCTCTTTACTCTTTTACATGGAAATATTTTATTTCCTTAATAAGTTGTCAAATTCCATTCAATAGTCATAATATTAGCAAATTTAATTTTTTTAAAGCAAATTAATGAAAAAAAAAGTAAAATTAGAAGCCAAAATTGTAGCTCTTATACTTTTAAAGGTTTGATTATGTCTAGAAAAATTAAGATCATTGAAAAATAAATCTCTGAAATATAGAAACACCAAACATTCCATCATTTATCATGGCTGGTTTATTTCCCAAATGACATGGAAATATTTGCAATAACAATTATTTTTAAATGGCATTCCAGTACATAATAAAATTACAAATAATCTACCTAAAGCCCCAGTTTTGCAGTTAATATTTAACTGCAAACCTGATGAACATTAAAAATGGATACTATATAAGCAGATAGTAATGAGAAAACTACTGAAGAGAGAATGACAAGAAAACATTTTCTGTAAACATATATTATGAAAGTTATATTTTAATGAGAGTATTAATAAATGAAGGTATTAAAGATTAACCTAGCTTGAGTTAAGATTTCAGTACTTTTTTCTATGTCACATCAGATTTTAACACATATATGTAATTAGGGGAAAGGAAATATTCAAAAGAGGAAGAGTTTCCTAATAAGTTTTATTTTATATAATGTGGGGACAACCCACTAAAAAGTCAAGACATATTTTTTGCCCCAAAACAATAAATAATTTATATGAAATGCTTAATGTGTCTTAAAAATAAGTATGTATGATGGAAAATGTACAGCAAAAGAAGTAAGGAATGATGCTTCTGTGTAGAACTCAGTGGCATAAGAGATACACCTTTTAAACTTGGGGCTGTGCACAGTCAAAGAAGACAGCAGGCACAATGACATGTTAAATTACCCACATGATGTATAGCTTAATGAACCCCCTTGTGTTGATCACGCTTGGCATTAATCAAGAGCCATGAACAGATTCCCTTATTTTCTCAATGCTGCTCTGATAAACTGCAATTTCATTTAACCTTGGACAGCAACTTTAATAGCTTCCACGGGACAACTGTCGATACCTTCCTGAGTATACAGTGATTAAACCGCAACCCAAGATGCATGTCATGAATTTTCTTCATTTGAAATTAGAATTTTTATTCTTAACAACTATTTGCATAAAATATGCTGAAGACACTGAGATGCGTAAAGATTTGCGTTTATCCAAAGTCTAAATTTGCCATGCTAGATTATAAAATATTAATTAATATCATATTCATGAGCATTTTTACTGGTGTGTGTGTTACTTCTTTCAAATAATCTGCCCCAAACAGAAGCAGCAGAAGGAAGAAAATCTGAGTCAAAGTTAACTTTGAAGTAAATCCCCTCAACTCAACTGTTCTACTGTGCCCAAGATACACCCTCTGAGTACTTGGAGACAAATGGGCAGATCCCACCATGTCCAACTGGGATGTGAATGAGGCCTTCCCTTCATTAAAACTGCACGTGTAATGGCCACACAATGTGAATAAATCTACTAATGATGGATTGCTAAATAAAACAAAGACATCCTGTTTCAATTTCAAATTTATTTGTTTGCCCAACTTATCTAACGACTGGTCTATTTTCTAAATTCTAAAGACAATAGCTGGATGAAAAATATGATTAAGGACATTGTCTTTACTCATGATGATCCGTAAAGCTAAGACACTTCTACCCAGCCAATTCTCTTGGAATTAGATTATGTTGAATTTTTAGCTGTGGGGTTTTATTTCGAGAGTTTATAACATCTCTGACATCTTTTGAAGGTGGAATTAAGAGTGTGAGGTTAAGATCCACTATAAGATAAACAATGCCAGAATTTTATTTCCTCTGAAAGGAAAGAGAAAATTAATGCACCAAAAGACAGATAGGGTGAACAGGATGGAGGGAGGAGGAGTAAAAAAGGTGTAGATCAGATCACAGAACATATGCAATTCTCTACATTATGAGAAAATACTCATGTCAGTCAGTGCATTGTGGTCAGTATTTTCACAATTTAAAAATTGGCACAATTTAAAAGACTGTCTGCCAATCAATACACGAGTGGATTAATAAAATGTGGTATATGTATACCATAGAGTATTACTCAGCAATTAAAAAACAATGGTGAATTAACTCATCTGGTATTATCCTGGTTAGAGCTAGAGTCCATTCTTCAAAGCGAAGTGTCACAAGAATGGAAAAACAAGCACCACTGGTACTCACCATCAAATTGGTACTAACTGATGAATACTTATGTCACACATGGCAATAATATTCATCAGGGGGCGGGCAGGCGGGAGGGAGTGGAGGGGATGGAAAACTCTCACTGAATGGAAGCGGGGATCACAGTTTGGGGGATGTCCATGATTGTAGCTCTGACATGGGCAGTGCATGGGCAATATATATAAACAAAGTGTTGTACCCCTATAACATTCTGAAACAAAAAAAAAAGAAAAAAATAAAATAAAATAAAATAAATAAATAAAAATTGGCACCATTTTCTATTAATTGCATTTCAGGTATTCCTAATGAGAAGTTTTTAATAAGATATCCCGGGTAAGATATAATCTTATGAATCATTTTGTTTGTTTTCAATACTTTTTTCTTTTTAATGTTGATATAAGAATTTGGTTATTTGGGGGTCAGTAAGGCTAGTGGAAAAGTAACTGAATTGGAAGTTAGGGCACTTGGTTTTGGACCTGGCTGATCTCTGACTAGCTGTGCGGCACTAGGCAAGTCATTTAATCTCCATCCATACATAAAGTCATTTAACCTTTTTGGGACTGCCTACCTAAAAATTGAGGGGATGTGATTTTATTATCTTTGAGCTTTTTTGGGGATTTGTGTCCTATGGTCTAGGACTAATTTCTGTGAAAGTCCCTGGGTTTTGGTTAGAAGTTGCATTTCTTTATTGTGAAGGAGACGGATGCCCTACAATAGAGTTCTAACTTCCCACTGGGGATATGTGTGACTGCCACTGTTCAGTGTTTGAGTCCACACATACGCTCAGACCCTAGCTCAGACGTTTGTGCCTCTGTGTAAGGCTGTGGCTGGTTGGTTGTCAATATGTTAGAAGACAGCAAAGAATTGAATTTAATATCAATTGCCTCTAAAGCTCAGCTGCTGTCGTGAAGAGAGGTTATTTTTGTCATTCTTTATGCAAAAGGAAGGAAGCCTAGAACTGGATCGATGTCCTCTTCATGGTTCTTTCACTTACTTTTCATGCCTCAAATTCCTATACTGCTAAATAGAAAATGCAGCAGTGATGGAAGTTTTTATTAGGGAGAAAAAGTTATCCTGCTGTGGCACATATGCCCATCAGATTCTAATAAGAAATCCCTTAAGAGCAGAAATTCCTTAGTCCAATGTTGTGAAATAAGGCCTATGCAAATTGGTAGAGGAAGGGTTGTATACTTGGAAGCCAGTCAGGACTGCACATAAGCCAAATCCTGTCTTTTCAGAGCACAGGCAAATAGCTTGTCATGGACCAGCCAGGTTCATGAGTTGGCCTGGTCAAGGACTCCAACACTCCTGGCCTTCATCCATATCCTTCAATATGCCAAGCTTTTCCTGCCTTGGGGTCATTACACATGCTATTCTCTCTGCCTGAATTGCTCTTTTCCTTCTTCTTGGGCTAATTAATTCCTTCTCAATTTTCAGATCTCAGCTTCAGTGTCATGTCCCCAAAGAGGCCACCTCCTGACAGTGGCTCTCTCTCTCACACACACATACACACACACTCCCCCAACCGCCAACCAAATCTAAATTATGTTACAAGACAAGTAAGATGTATTTTAAAGAAACAAGCCAATAAAGTGTCTCACTGGAGCCCATATAATGATTTGAACAGGGTACTAAAGACTAGTGTCCACAAAATAAACACATTCACTTACAAAGAAATGATATTAAACCAACTCAACAGATAGGTACTGAGTTTGTAATCAGTGATAGTCAGTGGAAGGTATGAATTAGTTCTCCTTTTGGGTTGATATATTATTATAAGTAGAACATTAATATCTTTTGGGGTACAGGGATTTACTTTGCTCCCAACATAAAACAAAAACAAAACAAAACCTCTCCGATATAGGTGTTCAAGATGACACGTCAATTTTAGTCCCTTAGACTAGGGCTTTCTGTTTGACGTCAATGTTTAAAATATTTAATAAAAGCTGCAGCCCATTTTACTTGAATCATAATTTTATTTTTTAGTTGGGGCCTACCAAGCAGCAAGTTATAATACATAGTTCTAAAGTTTGGATACTCCCACAAATACTAAATAGTTAAAATATTAATTGTGCCATGATAATCAAAAAACAAAAACACTTTTTCTAATACAAAAGTTTAGAATCCTTGGATATAATAATAAGAACACAAAGGTTTTTTTCCCACGAAGATGAAACCCCATGAATCTGCACTAATTAAAAAGAGGGAAATAGAGAAGGATTTTTAAAAATTTAAGTCCAAAAACAACAGTAAAAGCACATTTAAATAATTTAAGCTAAAATTTAAATCCTATTGCTGGAAGAAATTATGATCTGTAAAACAATAACAATTTCCTACCTTCTGGGTATAACAAGAATTGATCTTTACCTGGTGTTTTCAATGTATTAGGCACCATACTATAGGTACATTACAGTTAATATTTGGTTTCATCTCCATAAATACTCTGTAAGTATTATGCGATGTGAATGTATCTCTCCCTCTTTTTTTTTACACATTAGGCAGATTAAGTTATCTTCCTAAAATCATACTCTTTTTTTTATTTCGGAATATTATGGGGGACAAATATTTTGGTTACATGGATTGCTTTTGCACTGCTTGAGTCAAAGTTATAAGTGTGCCCATCACTGAGATAGTGTATATTGTACCCGTTAGGTGTGAATTCACCCATCTCCTTCTTCCCCCTCCCACCTGCATCATTTCCATTGAATTTTACTTCCATCTGTGCACATGAGTGCTGATTGGTTAGTTCCAATTTAATAGTGAGTACATGTAGTGTTTGTTTTTCCAATCTTGTGATACTTCACTTAGGAGAATGGTCTCCAGTTTCATCCAGATTGTTGTAAAAGGTATTAATTCATTTTTTTGGCTGAGTAGTACTCCATGGTATACATATACCATATTTTATTAATCCACTCATCAATTGATGGGCACTTGGGTTGATTCCACATCTTTGTTAATGTGAATTGTGCTGCAATAAACATTCGAGTGCAAGTGTCTTTTTGGTAAAATGATTTTTTTCCTTTGGGTAAATACCCAGTAATGGGATTGCTGGATCAAATGGTAGGTCTACTTTTAGCTCTTTGAGGAATCTCCATGTATTTTCCATAGAGGTTGCACTAGTTTGCAGTCCCACCAACTGTATGTATAAGTGTTCCTTTCTTTCCACATCCATGCCAGCATTTACTGTTTTGGGACTTTTTGATAAAAGTGATTCTCACTGGAGTTAGATGATATCTCATTGTGGTTTTGAATTGCATTTCTCTGATGATTAGTGATGTTGAGCACTTTTCATATGTTTATTGGCCATTAGTCTATCTTCTTTTGAAAAGCTTCTGTTCATCTCTTTTGCCCACTTTTTAATGGGGTTGTTTGATTTTTTCTTGCTGATTTTCTTGAGTTCTTTGTAGATTCTGGTTATTAGCCCTTTATCAGATGTATAGCACGCAAATATTTTCTCCCATTCTGTAGGTTGTCTATTTGCTCTGTTGATTGTTTCCTTGGCTGTGCAGAAGCTTTTCAACTTAATCAAGTCCCACTTATTTATTTTTGTTGTTGCTGTGATTGGCTTTAGGGTCTTCTTCATAAATTCTTTGCCTAAGCTGATATCTAGGAGAGTTTTTCTGACATTTTCTTCTAGAATTCTTATGGTTTCATGTCTTAGATTTAAGTCTGTCATCCATCTTGAATTAATTTTTGTGAGTGGTGAGAGATGGATCCCGTGCATGCTCATGGATTGGCAAAATCAACATTGTTAAGATGTCCATACTGCCCAAAGTGATTTAAAGATTCAATGCAATCCTCATCAAAATACCAATGTCATTTTTTGCAGATCTAGAAAAAATAATTCTATGCTTCGTTTGGAACCAGAAAAGGGCCCAAATAGCCAAAGCAACCTTAAGCAAAAGGAACAAATCTGGAGGCATCACTTTACCAGACTTTAAGCTACACTACAAGGCTATAGTAACCAAAACAGCATTGTACTAGCACAAAAATAGAGACATAGACCAATGGAACAGAACAGAGAACCCAGATATAAAACCATCCACATATTGTCATCTGATCTTTGACAAAGTAGACAGCAATATACACTGTGGAAAAGAAGCCCTTTTCAATAGATGGTACTTGGAAAACTGGATAGCCACATGCAGAAGATTGAAACAGGATCTAAAATCATACTCTTAATAAGTTTCAGAGTCAAATTTTCAGGCAGATCCTGTGTTTCTAAAACCAGAGCTCTTAATAATAAGTACTACCCATCACCTTGATCCCACCTTTGGGAAGGAGGGCTAGAAAAAAGAAAATCAAACAGAATTTAGATGGCTACCTAAATTGTCATATATTATGATTTAAAGAAGTATAATCATGCCACATAACTAAAATCAACACGGCAAAGTTTACAAGGCAAAACACCAGATCCTGAGAGTGAATACATAGAATTTCTGTTCTCACTTATGCCTTACAAATTAACCTTGAAAAGCTTGGCTCTCAGCTTGTGCATATATTTTTGCATTCACCCAAAAGGAATAGTGATAAATATCTTCCAACTACCTTACAAGAAAGTTCTAAATATTAATAATGCCTAAAAAGGCTTTCATATAAAATACTACATATTTTTGTCCCAAGCAACCAAAGCAAGTAGCAACAAAAACTCATTTTAATAGATTAGAATTGTCACTGCTTTATAGCATGCTAAATTAAGAATTGAAAATTAAAGGATGAAATTCATAACCCACTGGTAAGAATTGCTCAATGGTAGGTTAGCAAACTTAAATATCAACCACACCCATAAAGAATCTGAAAAAAAAAAATCTGCTTGAAAGGTTATCTGCTGGTATAATTAAATATCTTTACAATATAGATTTTTTTCTACTTTGACATTTACCCATGACCTATATTTGCATTATGAGATGTCTTAACTTTTATTTTGTCCTTTCTTACTATTGACTCTATTGAGATTTTAGCATTACCTTAACTTTGTTAACATAAAGGAAAAACATTTTTATAAAATGCTATATATATATTCTTACATGTTTAATTATAAGAATCCATTTATGCTTTCATGTTTTATTATAAAATAATAATTTTAACTTACTTTTCCCTCTATGGTCTTAAACCTCATTTAAAATCTTTGTTAAGTTTTAAACTCTAAAAAAAAAAATCTAAAACAAGTCTTGTGTTCCTTCTTTAGGGGATTTATCTCACGTCTTCCTTCTAGACCTATTGTATTATGCTATTGAAAGTAATAAAAAAAGCTTCTGTCATTTTCAGCAGAGGTGAAAAGAAACCAGATTCCCCCAATCTAGTTTCTTTATTTATGAAAGAAAGAAAGTGAAAGAAAGAGAGAAAAAGAAAGAAAAGGAAAAGGAACCTATTATCACTCAAATTGAATTCATCCCTCACCTTTTAAGGTGCAATAATTTGGCCCGATCACTAGGGATCCACTTAGTGTCCTGGAAGAAGTAATTAAATAAATGGGCCCTTGTGGCCCAAAGAAGCTAATAGAGCTGCCTTTTCAATAATAAAACATACCATTTCATCCTGACAACATAACAGTGAATTTCTAATCTGAAAAATAGGAGCTGCCAGAGTTTGCTGTGTTGTTCCTTTCAGATATGCTGTTGATGACTCAGAATTACAGTTTTTTAGCCAACTTACCTATATTCAATTTTAAACTCTTCACTGAGTTTAGATGAAATGGAAAATGTGAAGATGCAAGAGATCTGTTAATTTTCTCTGCTTTAAGGAGTAGCAGCCATCCCTGGGTCTGGTTTTGGCTACTGCAACTTTGCCAAGTCATCTAAGCTTCAGGGGCTTCAGGAGGACTAGATGAACTATATTGTTTCTTTCAAATCTAAAATTATCATATGAGTCATATTAAATCCTGAGGATTATTTCTGAAACAACATTCTATGCCTTTTTATCTGATTGGTTTCTTCGCATTCTTCAGGTCTATATCATGCTGTCCAAGAGAGGACTTCTGTGACCACCCAATTTACGATATCACATACACAAATACCCATCCCTCAGCCCCCTATATACAGAAAACACTCATATATACATATACACAGACACACAGGCACACACACATACACAGATACTCTTAATTTCTAAGACAAATCACTCTGGGCACTTTTCATTCATGGCATGCATCAAAATATATAATTATCTTGTTTACCTGTTCACTTATTTATTTTCTGTCTCTCCTACAAAAAATATAAGCTCCTTGATGGCTAAGAATCCACCCACCTTATCCACAGACGTATTGTTGGAGTCTGACACAGTGCCTGGCTCATGGAAGACCCTCAAATATTTATTAAATGCATGGAACAAACATGAAAGCACACTGCACACATTATAAAAACAAAGTGCAAAACTCTTAATCTATGAGGAATACATGTCAGCAATATGCATGTATGGGTGTGTGTGTAAGAATAAAACATTATAATGAACTTTTATTGAACACTTTCTATGTGTTAGGCACTAAATAAATGTTCTGGATGAATGAATGAATGAATGAATTCTAGAATTTCAGTGTTGAATTCTAGAATTTCACCATAATCAGGTGAGCCAGGCAGAATTCTGAAGACTAAGCTGCAATCAGATAATGTTGTCTAAATTTAGGCTTATGTCTCTTAACATGAAGTCATCAATTATAACCTTTGTTTCCTTTCATTTGCGTTACATTTTAAATTTGAACAAAACTTTACAAGATATCTAATTAGATATCTTATATTGACTCTAGCTTATAAAGGCCATTCTCTTTGGTTACATATTTTTAAAGCTAAAGACCCATAGTCATAACATTTTTAAATTATCATTAAAAATTCTTAAATAAGAAATAAACTCATGATGAACAAACCAAAAATACCAAGAGGCCACAAAAAAATCTCAAAAATTATATGGAAACAATTATTATAAAACCATCAGTGTTATACAACTTTATATCCTGCGTTGCTCTCATTCAAATGCAAACAAAAAGGAAAAAGTATAACATGATGAAATAATGAATAAAGCAGAGGGCACTAGTTAATTCACTGATGTTTCATCCCATCATTAAATTGATCAATATCTGAATACACAGATTCACTGGTTACTTTATGTGCTCTTTTTAAAAAATCATTAAAAATATTTTCATTGCCTTATATATCAGTGCCATTTTGTAAAGAGAAGCCACGTGGTTCTCATACTTTTCATATCATCCTTCACAGAAACAAATTTTTTTCTATCCTATTTTTGTTTCCAATGAGAACACAGCTGTCTTTCATTAGAGATGTTTAACTTACTACTTCTATATATGTAGAGTTTTACATGCTTAACAGAAGATTTTAATACAGTTTTAGCTCCTGCTTGAGATAAATCAAACTCAAAATGACAAATAAGCAACTGTGCCTGCAAGAAGTGGGGGGTTGTCTGATTTAAAACTCTGAGAGGCTTAGAAAGCCTTCAATCTCAGGTTGCACAAAACACACAATTTTATTCAGCAAGACATGATAGATAGTTTATTGCAGGGTTGTTCTTTTTTAAATCACTAGATGCAAGTGAGAATAATCTAAAGCTATAGTATATTAATAAAATTAGCCAGAAATGGAGAGAGAAAAACTAGTGATATAAGTAGTATAATTTATCAATTGCTTTAGAAATTTTACATAAACATTTCCTAATCTTAAATGCCTTACCTGACTCCCTTGTTTTCATTTTTCTCTTCTATTATACTTGGTATGAAGCTCTTTTTTTTGTACAGTCCAAACATTTCCCTGATTATTACGGTGCGCGATTGTGTATAAATGCAAAGTAGTTTAAGATTATGCAGGGGAAAATGGTTGATGCACACATTTCACTTCATAGACCTAACTTATTACCGTCCTGCTGCTTGATGAAAAATTCAGAGTATTTGTTGCAATAGCTTTGTTCTTCAATGGGGCTATTCTGTTCTTTTATCTTTCCAGATTAATTACCTTTAATAATATTTTGCCCTTCTGGTTGTCTGCAAATGTATTAATTCTCTCACGATAACCTGTTTTACACTTTTAAAAATAATCACTGGTAAGAATTTCTGCTTGATCAAAATTTTTAAGAATTAACATTTGGCAGCCAACATGGTAATAATTGATTTAGGTGAAAATTATCAATAAACGCTAAATTTTGCCCAGAGTTAGTTGGGAAGAGGATCTAAGTACCTCTTCTTGGTTAACGTATTAATTACCAAAAGGAATTATATCTTTAAAGTAGAGACAATAGCAGACACTTCCTTAAGGAAGTAGTCAGGTTAACATCACCAATAATGGGATAAACTGGCATCACGTGCCACTTGATGTGATACGCTGAAAAGGACACACCACCACATAGATAGTGGGCCTAACAAAAATGCACAACCTGAATCTAATCATGAGGAAACAATCAAACACAAATTAGGGATGTTATACAAAACCACTGGCCTGTTCTTTTCAAAATGTCATGAAACACAAAAGGATTGATGGGCTAGTCCAGATTAAAGGAGACTAAAAAGACACAATGACTAAGCACAATTGTAATTCTGGATTAGTGCCTGAATAGGAAAAAAGTTTCTTGTTTTATTTGTTTGTTTTTCTCTAAAGGACATTTTTGGGGCAATTGGAAAAAATTGAATATGGACTATATATTAGAAAATTCGTGTTGTATTAATATTAAATTCCCTGAATTTGATAATAAAACTGTTGTTACATACAAGACTGTAAGGACATATATGTTATAAGCATTTAGGGGTGAAGAGTCATGATGTCCACAGTTTATTCTCAAATAACTCATCATGATAGATTAGATAGGTAGATAGGTAGATAGATAGGTAGGTGGATAGATAGATAGAAAGACAGATAGATAGATAGACAGATGTGTATATACTCCAAGCAAATGTGAGACAATGTTACAATTGAGCAACCTAGGTGAAGTGTATGTAGGTAGGGTTCATTGCCCTATTCTGTAAAGTCTTCTATTACTTTTTTGTAGGTTTGAAATTTTTCCAAGTAAAAAAGTAAAAAAAGAAGAAGAATTTCTGCAAATCATGTCACAGAGGCAAATATTCTTGAAGAAAAGGAGAAAAATCAAGGTTAAAAAATCAAGCATTTTACAATTTAGTAAATTTGCTAATCTCCCTGCAACATTGAACTCTATCTATTGTCAATACTGAATATTTCTAATTGTGTTTGCTTTTCTGCAAGGATTCAAGACTTTTCCGTTTATTCAGTCTGACATATATATCTGTCAATCTAAATTAAGGTACCTTCTTAACTGCCAAAGGTCCCCATTTACTTTTGCCGTAGTTAGCCAATTATAGATTGTACTTTAGAATCACAAACTTGAATTTCTGAGACACTTTTCAAATATGCTTTTCTTACTTATGATGCAGTCTAAACTTATGGAAAAAACCCTTTTACTCTCATAGAGAAAAGCACCTCTTCCAAGATAATGATTTTCAATATATAAATAAAGTTTGGTTATCATTTTATGTCTTTACAGAGTCTTCCCTTACCCGAAGCCAAACGTTTCTCATTCTCAATTCTGTGTGTGCATGTATGTGTGTGCGTGTTTCAGAGAGTTTGAACATTATTATTTTCTATCCATCTAGGGGGAAGCCATTGACATATTCCTGGGTCTGCTTTATTCTTTCATTTTTACTCTTCAATTTAACCTGAAACTCCAAAGAGAAACACCTTTAATAATTCAAGTTCTTCACTCTCCTCCCCAAGTTTAACTACTGCCACATCTTTACTTACTTTCCTGTGAATCCTTATAAATTGCCTTAATTATGAGAAGCAAATATTTTGTTTATTTTCTCCTTTTGCATTATAGGATCCATAAAGAATGGACGAAAAGTATGAAAAAGAAATCATAATATGCTCTCTCTTCCCACAAGCCAATTATTATACTAGGATGTTTTACTTAGTAAAGGCCAAGGGAAAGAATTCAGTTTGAGCTGGCTTCATTACAAAGATGGAAGCAGCCCCAAACAGTAATGTTTATGCAGTTAGGAAACTGTGTAAATAACTAGTAGACCCCAAACTAGCCTATACTTTCCTACTAAACTCCAACCTCCAACCAACAATGCTTGATAAGAAATTCCCTAATCCTTAGCAACAATGTAAAAGCTTTCACGTTATACTGAGCAGGTCATGCTCCATAGATCTAAAAAAAAATTGCTTTTAATTCTCTTAATTAATGCTAATTTTTCAATTTTTAAAAGAAATAATGACATAATCCATATAAAGCTACTAGCATAGTGTCTGTCACATGATCAACACCCTGTACATGTTAGATATTATTTATTTTTATTGTTCACTCTGTGTTTTTCTACCCTCAGAAGTAAGATTGTGGTCTATTCCATTAATATTTAATGTAAAACCAGTAGATTGTTGCATTAATGGTCCCAACATTGTACGCACCTCTCTGAACTCATCACCTCCCTCAATGTAAGCCTGGGGATAATTCCCTCCCACATTCACACTGGTCTGGACTTAGCCATGTGACTTTCTTTGGCCAATGTGACAGTAGTAAATATGACACAAAGAGAGACTTGAAAAGAATTCATACATTGGGGCTTGCCCTCTGTGGCTGATCTTGGAACCCCTGCCATAACTACTGCAAAAGCAAACCCAGACTAGCCAGCTCAGTAATGAAAGACTCATGGCCTAGTCTCTGTTGCCTTTCTCAACAGCCAGCCAACACCTGAGGCCAAGCCTCTTAGCTGAGTGTTAAAGACTGCAGATGCAAGACTGAGCCCAGCCAAGATCAGCACAAGTTCCCCCCTGCTGAGCCCAGCCCAAATATTCCAAACCACATACACAAATGCCTGTTTTAAGCCACTGAGTTTGGGGATGCTTTGTCTTGCAGCAATAGATAACTGATAAAGAAATTGGTACCTAAAAGCGTGTTGTTTCTGTAACAAAAGCCAAAACCATGGCATTTTGGCTTTGGAATCAAGCGGCTGGCAGAGGCTGGAAAAGCTGCAAAGCAAGTATGAAGCCTTAAAAAATGGTGAGCACTCTGTCAGCAGAGGCTGCAGAAATGATAAAGAAACTGCTAGAGTAGACTAGAAAAATAGTGGCCTCAATGTGGTAGTCCTAGAACAATTGGTAAAATGTTGTCTAAAGTAACTAATGAATTTCTGTATTTGATTAGTGGAGACAACCTCACAGAAAGTTAAACTTATTAATTGGCTTCTTTTTGTTGTCTATGATAAAGCGCTAGAAAAGAGAGATGAACTAAAAAAAATTCTGTTTAGAAGCAGAACTTAGGAGAAATATAGAGGGGCTGGAACATGCTGGGAAGAAAATAAATCGTTCTTTATCTCCAGTCTTCCCTGTCAGTAAAAAATTGTCAACATAAGAAATGGCTTCAGGGTAAAGATCAAATCAAAGTGTGACTGTAAGTTTCTTTGTTAAAAACTCTGAAAATTTTAAGTTTATACATGGTAGACACTCTCAGACAAAAATGACTCTTAAGATTTTTGAGATTGTTTTACTCAGCAGGCTGACACACCAAAGTTTAAAAAAAAAAAAGCCTGTCTTAATAAGAAATGTGGATGTGGCTTCTGGGGTATGGAGTGAATCTGGTCAGCTTCATAGGACGGTCTCAAAATGTTGAAGTCAATTGTACTGACAAACCCACCACCATCTTAGAATGAAATATTCACATCACCTCAAAACAAAAAGAGGCCTCTGGGCCCCCAACCTTCTATAGGACGATATTCGGTTGCATACACAGGCCGTTTCTAATAGAAAAGTAATGACATTTCACAGGCAGAGTCAAGAACTGTGAAGAACAATGACCTAGGGTACCCCTTCCAGAGACAATAGACCAGAGAAACACTCCCAGGAAGCAGAATCTCAGCCCAGTCAAGGAAAATTTCCTCACCTTGAAGTACAAGGATCTGGAAACACATGTCTTAGCTCAATTTCAGAATTTCTATGGACCAGTGAATGCTATATGTCTCCCTTTCAAATGGTAGTGTCTATTATAGTTTTAATGTGCTTGTCTTCTCACTATATGTTATAACTTATTTTATAGTGCAACTGGATCAAGAGAACCTGCATTCAAAAAGTCACTTGTAGACATAATTATTGAGCAAGAGATCCTGGACTTTGAGTGTGATGCTGTGATTGGATGCGATTTAGGGGGTTTGGGGAGGGAGGAAGTATATTTTGCATGTAGGAAGTATATAAATCATCAGGACCAGGGTACTTCTGTGGTACGATGTGGCAATAATATACCCTAATTGTTCACACCTGCCTGTATCAATACCTTTAGTCCTTTCCCACACTCTGGACTTGGCCATGTGACTTGTTTCAGCCAACAATACAATTGCAAAATGACACCAGCAGAACCTTGAAAAGTGCTCACGCACTGGAGCTTGCCTGTTTGGACTGATCTTAGAGCCACCATGTGAACAAGCACAGGTTAGCCTGTTGGGTGAGGAGAGACACATGGCCCAGTTACCTTTGTTGCCCCAGTCAATAGCCAGCCAACCTGCAGAAGCAGAGCAAACTAGCCACTAGCTAACCACAGCTGACCATAGATGTATGAGTAAACTTAGTCAAGAACCACCCAGTTGAGCCAACCCAAATTGCCAACCAACAAATGGCAAGCTAAATAAGCAAATGACTGTCATGTTAAGCCACTAAATTTGTGGTGCACAGCAACCAACAAAAAACAATGTTCTAGTTCCTGATCAGCAAACTACAGCCCACAGACCAGATATAGCCCACTCCCTTGTTTCTGTACAGCCTACAAGTTAAGCATGGTTTCTATGTTTGTAAATGGTTAGGAAAAAAATTAAAAGAAGAATAATATTTTGTGACATGAAACAGACATGCAATTCAGATTTCAGTGTCCATAAATAAATTTTATTTGAACACAGCCACACCCATTTGTTTACATATTATTTATGGCTGCTTTTTTACTTCAACAGCAAAGTTGGATAGTTGTCACAGACAGCATATTGCCTGTAAAGCCTGATACATTTACTATCAGGTCCTTTACATAAAGAGTTTGAAGCTCTCTGCTCTAGCTTCGGTTCACAGACGTTTACATGTAGTCAAAAATAGCACAGCCAAAGTTTGGCATGAAGAAGGAAAGTGTGTGTGCCATGTCTTGGCGGCCCAGGCACAAGCTTCAAGCCACCATCCACACCCACCTGAGACCGCCCCTATGTAAGCTCAGTGAAATCCTATCAGAAGAGCCAGGGTACACGACCAATGACCAAGGACTTTCCAGTAGTGTAGAGAAGGAAACAACACACAAGGCACAAGTGACCTAAAAGGCCATGTGAGGAATTTTGTTTTGTTGTCACTAGCTCTTTCCCCCTCCTTACAATATTGTAACTGTAGCAACACAAGTGTCAGCAGAACTCTGGCTTTAGCAATTCAACACAGTTATCTACTGCAGTGAGGAAATCGAAGTTACAGCAAAACAAGCAACCAACTAAGATTTCTAATCTCATTGTAAATATTCTGCAAGCACAGACACAGTGAAAGAGAAAACAGCAGACTAGAAACAACATAACATTTGTGGCTTTGCGTTCATTATTTCCATGGTAGTGTCTTTGTTTACCCATTTTCCCATGCGTTCCCTTTTTTCCTGACTCTTTTCATTGCCCCAAGAAAACAAAACTGATGATTAAAACTCATTAAACTTCAGTTTGACCAGCAGTGAAGAACAGAACCAGGATGTTTACCACCAGGTGCTCTGTGTCCCATTATAACCACCCTGTCCTCTGACAATCCACTGTTACAGGTGTGGAAACAAGAGCCAGTAAAAGGGACAGGTAGACATAAAATGAGAGAAAGAAAAAGAGGAGGAAGATGAGAAACAAAGGACAAAAACTGAAAAACAAAATCCTATTCTGACTTCTTTATGCATGATCAGAAATAGTACGGAGGAATTTCGGCTCCCAGAAGGGGGGCAGAAATGCCACTTTATATATTCCCAATTTCAGGTGCTACCTCAGATCTATGAGTACAGATAGAATGGCTACAAATTAAGACCAAAGTCACCAGGGACTTCAAAGTGCATTGGCTTCTTAGGTACTGGCAATGTCTTCTGAGTGGGTACAGGACATCTGGAAAAAAGAGGGACAAGCTTCTGATTGAAATTGCTACAGCATTTGCCTTATTTTAAATTACAACCGTTGGCTTCTTTCCAGTGGCAGATCAGGGCGGGAGGAGAGGAGATTTCTGCCCAGGAGCCTGCTGTAAGAGGGCACACAAACAGCAAATTTAAAAACATAATAAAAAGGAATAAAAATCAGTCTGCTTTTTATTGTTACCATACACAGAAAACTCTAAATGATATCCACGATGAAATATTCCTTCCAACCAGAGCAAACCACCCAGCCCAACCACATTCAGCCTGTTTATATGCCACTGCTTATTTTAACCAAAATTCTAGAAGGTTTCCCTGCTTCTCAAACCCGTTGACAATTTAAAACCAGCATCACGCTTACACCCAAAATCACAAACAAACGAATATAAATACTCCAAAAGCATTGGCCAACAACTGAATTTTCCCTGAGGTTTTGTGGAGAGGCCAAGAGAGGACTTACATAGTAGACACACAACACGTCTTTAAAATCCCTTCCCTTCTAACCTCATCTCTTTCCTTTTTCTCTGAAAATCCCTCAGGTTCTCTTCCTTCAGCCTGTCACCTGAACCTTCTTGCTTTTTCCTCCTCAAACTCTGATCCCTCCTTTAGTGTCTCTGTGCCTTTCTTAGAAGAAATGTCTCCCAAGTGAACCTTCACCCACTAGCCTCCTCCTGAAACTGAAGTAATAAAATATTCATGGAATTATCTGCCCTCCTTCCCCTAAAAAGACCAGAGGTAGGGGGAGGATATAAACAACTAATAATAACTCAACACATCACTTGATGAAATGGTAATGTGGGCAACTACATTTTAAAATATGTATAAGGTGAACTACAGCACTTATTTAAATATATTATAGAAAATCACAAAAGTACTAAAGTGTGAATGGGAAGTATTTCCTAAGGGCATTTCTTTTTATTTTCATGACACCTCTACTACGAAGATAACATATCTCACCTATGTTAGCTTAGCATTTGTGGTTTCCAACTTTATAACAGCTATAATATCAAAGGAAAATTCCTGATAAATTTTTTTTAAAGGCTGGCATTTCAAGACTATATAGCCACCTCATGTGCTTACTACAGAGCGTCTTTTTCTATAGTATTCTTCCTTATAGAAGTTGCTTATAGTGAAATTCTCCAATAGCGAAGTGGAATAAAAGGCCTAAATTACTTCAGTGTACAATTCGGAGAGGTTTCAGTCCACTTACTGAAGTGTACTTTTACCTACAAGCATGGGCCACTGGTAAATGATGCACTTATCACACACCGTAAGGGGGAAAAGTGCTTGTACTGAAATGCCCCCTCTCTGCTTTCCCAGAGAGCAAGAATGAGAAACAAAAGCGGGTTTCCTTCCTGCAGGCTGAAATGACCAGGCAGCTTTGCTGGATGAAGTGCCGCTAGCTTTCCTCGACAATGCTTCCTGCAGTATCAGGCGGGGGAAAAAAGAAGTAGAATTAAAACAAAAATCATTTTTGTTGGGTTTTCATTATGTCACAGTCTATTTTCAAGATAGCTAAACATTCTAGACTAAAAATTCTAGACGATAGAAGAAAAAGGTGACCTATTCAGAAACATGCTATCCTTTGCAGTATATGCTAAATAGAATTCTCAAAAGACAACATATATGTATATTGATGTTATTTTAGAATAGACTTTAACAGTATCATCTGCAAGTGATCTACCAGAAAATAAACCCAAGCCAGGACCCTGCTCTTTTATCCATGAAAGGCCTAAAACACTATGTTCCTGCTGCTCTATAGTCTTTTCATCCGCAGGCAATCAGAAATACACTAAGCCGCTGTGGGAGGATCACTTGAGACCAGGAGTTCCAGACCACACTAAGCAAGAGCGAGACCCCAGCTCTACAAAAAAACAGAAAAATTAGCCTGGTGAGGTGGCCCACTCCTGTAGTCCCAGCTACTCGGGAGGCTGAGCCAAGAAGGATCACTTGACCCCAGGAATTTGAGGTTGCAGTGAGCTAGTGAAAGAAAAAGTAATACAATGACATGCATGAAAGATACTATAGAAGACCCTTGATATTCTAGAGCATTGGTCTCCAAACTTTTTGGATAGCACACCCCATCAATAAAAAATGTTCAAGGATAAACTGCAAATACTTGTATATTTATGTACTTTTAAATTATATACATGTACTATCATATTATGCACATCTAAAATGCAAAAATAGTGAAATTTGTAGATTAATATAATGAAACACACAATATTTTAAAACATTTTGTTAAATGTATTTGTATTTTAAAACATAATTGTCATTAAAAATGTAATGTTGATTACCTTATTAATACAATAATATGTTTCAATAATTTCACAAGTTTGGGTTTAACACCTTGTGCCAGGATTTAAAGGCCTGCTTATAAGTTCAGTTTCTTTTGATATGATTATTTAATGACAGCTGAAAAGATTTCTCATAAACATATATAGATTCCAAATGGAAGAATTGCATCATTTGGTTGCACTTACTAAGTCATCATACTCATTTTTTAATCCCACCCAAAAAAATATGAAGGTGTTTGGTGAAATTCAGCCAATAAATCTTCATTTTTCTCTAATGTCCAGCAGTTGTTGCAAATTAATCACAATTTGTTCAAACACACAGAAACTCTCAATTTGGAAAACTTGGAAACAGATTTTTAAATTCTGTTTCAAAATATTTTAAGTGTGCCAAACTAAGCAATTTCTTAAGTAACACATCATTTTCTGCAAAATCATATAACAATGGAAACGTTTCTTATTCTTTGTTTTTAAATGCTCCTTTAAAAAAAAAACTTTGTCACTTATTGTGAAAACTACCTCTGTTTTCTGTTTTGTGGGTACAGAGGAAGTGAGGGGTGTGTGTGTGTCTATGTTAATTTTCTACTAGGTAGCATTTTACTCACAGTTATTTATCATAGAAAGGTCAGCAGACGTGAAACCTTGCATTTTATAAAAGAAATATGCATTATTTGTTTTAAAATTTGACAAGTCCTCCGTGTGTTTTGTCTCAAAACAACCACTATAAGGCATAAGAGTTTTCATGGTCACCCTCCATCTTATTACTAAACGCTGGGAAGCTTCTATTATTTAAGATAGCACACTATAATTCACAGATTCACTTAGGGTGGATACACATACACTGTGATGATCTGAAAGAAATGAAAGAAGAGAATCTCAACTCCTCCTTGTGTTGGAAGGTTTGCTCTATTTGAAGGGTAACATGCTGTATGAATTACATAAGCATCCAATATACAGGATACCAATAATCGTCAAGTTTAATGTCTTTATAATTTTTTGAACCAAGGAAATATATAAACAGAAATTCTAACGTTTTCTTCATATTTGACAATAAATTTCTTGAGCACTTCCTGAGAGTGCTTCCAAGTAATGGTCCCGAGAAGAGGTTTTGAAAATATTACCTGGCATTTGAATCACTCCAGGACCTTCTTAAACTAGCAGATTCCTAAGCCTCATCCAAACCTATGAGTCAGAATCTCTGCAAAAGGTGCTAAGCTAGCAGCATTAGTAACAAGCAGGTTGTTTCAGTTATTTACTGCTGCATAAACAACCATTCCAAAACATAGTGGCTTAAAATAATGACTGATTTTTTTTTTCTTGCAATTCTGTAGATTGGCTGGACTTGAGCTCCACGGTGGTGCCAGCAGACTTCACCTATGTAGCTGCATTCAGCTGGGAGCTCTACTGGACTGAAGTATCCAAGAGGGTCTCACTCACAGTCTGGGGCTTGGTGCTGACCATCAGTGGAGCACTGCAGCCCTCCTTCATGTTGCATCCCTCTCTCCCATGGGCCCTCAACATTCGGTACTCTACTCTGTGCTTCTTTACATGGCAGCTGGTTTTCAAAACCATGGAAGTGGAAATTGCCAGGTCTCTCAAGGGCTGGTCCCAGAACTGACTCAGAGACTCTTCTGCTGCATTCTATAGGTCAAAGCAATTCACATGACCTGTGCAGATTCAAGGAAAACGAAAACAAACCTCTACCTTTTGATGGGAGGAGCATGATGCATACACAGAGCTAGTAAGAACTGTTGGTGGCCATCATTGGAGACAAGCTATTACAGAGATAATCTTATAGTAAAATTCAAGAACAGCTCTTATAAAATGATAAATCCAACAAGAGATTGTTGTATTTAACATAACAGCAGTTTTCAGCATTTATAATGAGTTGTTACATACTTTCTGCATCAAACTAGCTGTTACTGATAATAGCAACAACCTTGGACTGAAACATGTACACACACACACACACACACAAAATGTAGGATATTCCAGACAAGGGGTTTGTTTCTTATGATACTAAATTATATTATAGTAATAGCTTTTTGAGTTTTTTTAACCATTCTTTCCTAAGACATCAGTTTTATCCTTGTAAAAAATAAAATTGTAAATAAATAAAGTATTTGGATTTTTTAAATGTTAATGGAAGAAAATATCAAAACTCTTTCAGTACCATGGCTTTATCTTAATCAAACCAGCCATATGTATTGGGGAATTTAGTAGTGGCTGCAGTGGCTGTCCTCAATGCAAAACTCTACCATTTATGGCTTCTACCATGAAAGTATTAATCCCTTGGGTTGGTTTGGTTTTTGTTTTTTGGTTTTTTTAGAAAGAGAATAGAAAGGACCAGAGAGGGCCTTCCAAATCAATCAGGGTTAACCCAGCTTTCAAATACAGGAGATATTGGCTTTAAGAATATCATACAGTTTCCATCAGAGATCTTGAGACCCACAGTTAATAGGAATGTGTCATTTTCCAAAATCATGAATTTGAATCATGTAGTTATTTAGAGCAGTGTTACGGGCTGAGTGTAGCTGACTGTCCAGCATCTGCTCTCAATTTGGCTTTGTTGTCCTCTACTTGTCATGACTGGATTTTATAGGAAGGAATTATGTGCTTTAGATCAGAGATGAAAAGCTAAAGACTCACAGACCAGCTACAATGACAAATGTATTTAATTTGGCCTGAACATTTTTTAAAAATTGAAATTAGTTGTCAACATTAAATAAAAAAAAATAATACTTGAAACTTCTATAGTGGGGGAACTTGCAATATGGAACTTGAATTCCCATATGGCATTACAGGATCGAAGTTGATAAGGGACTGGCCCCTGCAGACAGGTCATGTGCTTTTCCAGGTTGCCCTGGTCCCCACTCTTCTCTATTACTTCCTCTAGAATGCTTCCCTCAGTTACATTATCTACATGACCTCTGGAAGTAACACAATTTTTTACCCCCAAGGTAGTATTTATACATTCAGGGATTTGAAAAGTGCCTAGAAGATTTATTTGTAAATATTTATAAATATCACAAGTCTACACTATTTAAGTCCAGACTTCTCTGATACATCCTAGCACATGTTTTCATATAATTGTCTGCACTACAAATTAAAATCTATTTTTATTTGTTCTTGTCATTTAAAAAAGCAATCATATATTAGGGGTAATAATAGAATTTCTAGGGAAAAAATTAAGCTGAATGAACCTTTTCGTGTAGCATGATGTTTTGGAGTTTTTTCCCAGTTGAAGAGAGAAAAGAGGAAATACCCTGAAATTACAGAAAGGACAAAAAAATTGACAAAACAAAATTTGTAAGTTTTTTTCCTATGACATAGCTATCCTATTTTGAGGTCATTCTTATCATCATAAAATCTAAAACAAAACACAAGAAGTTTTCTACTTCTTAATAGAGTGCTGACTTTAATATTAATATAATTTCTGTGCTTACCAAAACTGTCGTACCAATAAACAATTAATATTATTATATAAGGGATAATAATAGCCAAAAGAGCACTGAAATTGGGGTAATCAGAAGACATTCGAATTCAAATTCTATCTCTACCAGTTACTCTCAGTGAGACTTTGGGTAAGTCAATTTACCTTCATGTGTCAACTTATTTACTTATTTTTACTGTCTCAAACATGACACAGTTTGGGACTCAATATTTAATGTCCAGGCCAGGCGCAGTGGCTCACGCCTATAATCCCAGCACTCTGGGAGGCCAAGGCAGGAGGATCGCTTGAGCTCAGGAGTTCAAGACCAGCCTGAGCAAGAGCGAGACCCCATCTCTACAAAAATAGAAAAATTAGTTGGGCATCCTGGTGTGCACCTGTAGTCCCAGCTACTTGGGAGGCTGAGGCAGGAGGATCACTTGAGCCCAGGAGGTTGAGGTTGCAGTGAGCTGTGATGATGCCACTGCACTCTACCCAGGGCAATAGAGCAAGACTCTGTCTCAAAAAAAAAAAAAAAAAATTATGTCCAACTAAATCTGACATTTTAAGATTTTATAATTTATTATTCTAAAGAAACTTTCTTCCAGTCTGACAATTTTACTACTAACACTGTTAAGGAATTGAATGCAGTTACTGATCTACTTTGACTTCCTCAAAGGAGAGCTCTCTTTGTAAGTTAGTGTTCATATTAGAAAGGGGCACAATATTTTAAAGATATGGCATTGGGGAGCAGAGCATTGGCATTCACATAAAATAACATTAAACTCTAGTATGAGATTTGAAAAGCATCGTCTGGGCAGAGGTTCTAGCGCGTCTTAGCTGGAATAAACAGTCTTCGGCATTATCAGCTTTGTACTGACTGAAGAGTCATTTGGCTACATGTGATTTTTACACATCTGTCAACTAAATCAGAGCTCCAAATGAAAAATCTGGCACATGGAAACATTATGGGGATTTGTGAGTCCCCCTGGAGAATTTTGGGTCCATAAACCAATGAATAGATTACTATGACACATAAATAGAGTATTTTCATCTGTGACAGACATAATCTTGCCCTGGTACTCTTTGTGTCATGTTGCGGAAAACTATATGCACTGTCCTCAGATCAGCTTTAGAAAATATTAAAAGAAGCGTGATGACATTAAATATGGAAAAAATCTACAGAATAAAGAACAGAACCACATATGGGAAGACCTAAATGCAATCTCTGTCAATAAGACTAACTGAGCTCTTACAGTTAGTCCACTAACTCCAGTCCTAATGGAAGTACTTTACATCACAAATCACTTCAACAGTCAAGGTCACATTCATTCTTCCAGCAAACCTGTGACACAGTAGGTTTTACTAGTAAGAAAACTGAGACTCACTGAATTTGTAACTTACCTAAAGTCACACAGATGCTAAATGTGCCCCTGAATCCAAATGCACTTGTTCTTTCCATTATGCCATAAAATTTCCTTAATCTATAAAAGGAGAATATAGCAACTCTTTATTAAGCTTTGAATTCCATTTATGCATTCAGAAAATATGTTTATTTATTACTTGAATGGGTCCAAACAGGGCTATATAAAAAAGAGGAATTTGTTTACATGTCTCTATAAGACAAAGAAAAGATTGCACAGGAAATATTTTGTCTTTTAGTATCAAGCACTACAGAAGCCCTCCTGAAGGTGGTAGTACAGGCAAAGCACGCATCCCAGGCTTTGGGCACACTTTTTAGAGCGGTCTTTATAAAAATTATCAAGGAATTGTTAACATGATAACAGTAACATATACAAACACCTGAAGCACTATCACGTATTTTCTTATCTATTTTTTTGAAATAGATCTATTTGGAAATGTTATGTCAGCCTTTCAGGAAGTACTGTACGTAATTTTAAGGTTTAATAAAATCAGACTAATGTCTCCATGCTTATTTAAATTAGTGAGATGTTTGATGTTGTCCACTTTCTACCTTGTCCAAACCCTAGTCAGTGATCTCACTTGAAAGCCAAGCTCTCTGTGTCTGTGATTGAAAAGTACATTAGACCAAATTCTCAGCAGCCACAGCGCTCTCAGATGCCACACTGCCCAGTCTATTTCTCACTCTTGTGTTCTCTTCGTGCATAGCATGTTTGTAGTTACTGCGGTTTTTGGTTATCATAGAAAAATATCAAAGCAGGCCACCCCAACAGTCTAAGAGAAGACTACGAGAGCTGAGTGGAAAGAGTTAGCGTCTCAGTGTCTGGAAGACCCACATTACAATGTGCACAGCAGTTTTAACCAAATGGTGACATCTCTTTAGAAATTCTTTGTAAGCGTGCCCAGGGCTCCTTGAAGATGGGTGATGTCTTTGCACAAGTTTAAGCATTCTGAATGAGCAAATTACTAGTATTTTAAAGTATATTTACATTTGTAGAATGAGAAAACTTCCTATAGATTTTATATCCTTTCCTGGAAATACTTCCACAAAGAGATAATGTAGGGAAAACCCGTTTTTTAAGAAAAGGTTTAAGTTTTTAAGTTAAACAACAACTGAAAATAAAATCTTCCTATTGGAATATTGCAATCATGATTTTAGTCCTTTTGCCAATTTAACAATTAATGACACTGTTTAGCAATAACATATGGCTAACAGCAAAGTGCCTATGGCATTACTCTCATCCTTCCCCTTCCCCCATGCTAAAGACTAAAACAACATATTTCCCAAGTTAATGGTCCCAATTTGGGACTGATTTTATTTTTAAATAATTATAGAATCACAAAAAATTGCAAAAATAATACAGAAAGGTCTCATATGCCTTTCACCCATTTTCACCCTCAAAGACAGCATCTTATATAACTGATACAATATGAAAACCAGGAAACTGACACTGTACGTTGTATGATCTTATTCAGATTTTACCAATTTTGGCAGGCACTTGTGTGTGTGCATGTGTGTGTGGTTCTATCTACATTTAATATTTAATCACATGTAGATGTGTATAACTCCTATAATCATGGTACAAGTCTGTTTCGTTACCACAAGGATCCCTAATGGATCCTTTCTATAGTCACACCTCTCCCTAGCTCCCTCCCAACCACCGTCCCTACCTGCTGGCAACCATTAACCTGTTCTCCATCTCTATAATTTTGTCATTTGGAGAATGTTATACAAATACAACAATACAGTATGTAATCTTTTGTTTATAACCTTTTTTCATTCAGCATCATTTGCCTTGAGATCCATCCAACTTGTTACATGTGTATCAATAGTTAATTTCTTTTTGTCGCTGAGTAGTATTCCATGGTATGGATGCAACACAGTTTGTTTAATCATTCATTCACCCATGGAAGGAGATCTGGGTTGTTTCCAATCTTTGGCTATTACAAATAAAGCAGCCACGAACATTTGTGCAGATGTTTTAGTGTGAGCATAAGTTTTCTTTTCTCTGGGATAGATGCCCAGGAGTGTCATTGCTGGGTTGTATGGTAAAGTATGTTTAGATTTTTAAGGAACTGCCAAACTATTTTCCAGAGTAGCTGTACCATTTTACATTCCCACCAGCAATGTATGAGGAATCCAGTTTCTCTTCATCCTCGCCAGCATTTGGTGTTACCACTATTTTTTTTTAATTGTAGCCATTTTGATTCTAACTGGATTGTTTCCTTTTTTACTGTTGAGTTTTGAGACTTCTTTATTACATTTATGGTTTGGAAATGATTTACAATTTTCTTTCAGTCTTTAGCTTGCCTTTTTGTCTTTTTAATAGGATATTCCAATGAGCAAAAGTTTTTAATATTGAAGAAGACCAACTCATTAATTTTTTTTTCTTTTATGGAATTGTGCTTTTGATGCCATGTCTAAGAATTCTTTACCTCGTACTAGGTCCTAAAGATTTTCTCCTATGTTTTCTTCTAAATATTTACACCATGTACCATACCCTAGGTACTAATGCTTTTACCCTAATTCATATCCTACATATACTGAGGGTCTCAGCAGAAACAAATGACACACTTGAACAGAAGATAATTGGAAAAAGATTAATAAAAGAACAATTTACAAAAAGAAAGAAAAATCAACTTCCTTTCTGTAGAAAGAGAAAAGAGAAACTTCCTGTGGTGCTTCAGGGAGTAGTAACAGTGAGGCACTGTTACCACCCTTATGCCTAATGGAGCAAGATGGAGAGGAGGTACCAGGCAGCTGTAGTTGTGGATGTCCTCATGGCAGGAGCTGCAGCCTGCCTGGCAACCCAGCAGGGAGGGAGCTAGGAGAATACATAGCTTGACTTTACTCTCTTCCCTCCTACCTGTTGGCACCAGAGACCATAGAAGCTTATTCCCATACTCCATAAAGGACATGGTATCCAGAAAAACTGGATTTTAGGAAAGGTATCAGAATTCCTACATTTAGATTCTTAAGGTACAAACATAAATAAAAAGTAAGCAAGAAGGAGAGAGAGAGAGAGAGAGAAATGTAAAATCAGAAACTCCAGTGTTAGCCAGGCTTGGTGGCTCATGCTTGTAATCCCAGCACGTTGGGAGCCTAAGGCAGGAGAATCACTCAAGGCCAGGAGTTCAAGACCAGACTGCAGAACGTAGTGAGACCCCCACTTGTACAAAAAATTTAAAAAGAAATTAGCCGGATGTGGTGGCATGCACGTGTAGTTCCAGCTTCTTGGCAGGCTGAAGTGGGAGGATCGCTTGAGTTCAAGGGCCACTGCACCTTGGCCTGGAAGGCAGAGAGAGAACCCGTCTCTAAAAAAGAAAAAAAAAAAAAAAAGAAAGAAAGCAATTTCAGTATTAATCTGTTAGACTTTTAGACTTTTCTGATCATAGCAATGCATCAATGCTGCATGTATTCACTGCCTTTAAAATAAAGTATGTAAAATACCAGAAATGCTTACTTTAATTACAAATCAAGAACTTCAACTCTTACTAAAACTATTCACTACCTACTATGTTTTTCTTCCTTCCAAAGGCAAGTGGTCCTGGTCAGAGAGGTGTGTTGGCATTGCCTTCCCCAGCCTATGGACACTTTCTGGACTGTCAAGCAGTAATTAACTTGGGTTGGGGCGGGGTGGCAGAAGAGGAAGCTGAAAGGAGAGAGAGCCAGTGGATGGCAGATGGTTGTCATTTAGGCATTTTGCCCATGTGGAACAGGATCCTTGCCAAGGGCAGGCCTTCAGTTCCTGTGCTGGAAAGATGGAGGGTGTTAGAAGACAAGCAGCAACCAAGTGCAGGGGCATGCACCTGTAGTCCTAGCTACATGGGAGGCTGAGGCAGGAGGATCATTTGAGCCAGGAGTTCAAGACCAGCCTGGACAACATAGCAAGACCCTGTCTCAACAGAAAAGAAAAAAGAAAAGAAAAGAAAACAAGCAGCAGCATAGTCCTGAAAACCAGGATCAACAGAGGAGGGCAAAACTGTGACCTGAGACCACTGCAGAGTCTCAAGATAATTTAGGGGCACAGAACTCCAGATCTTAGATCTCAGAGCAGTCTACAAACCTCTCTTCCCTGATCAGCACAGGGCCTGCAGAACTCAGGGCTGGGCTGGCAACCCCTACCTGGGGGAAGATCTGAGGCTATTAACATTATTTGGTGATTAAGTTTAGATTGGTCAGGAAAATGGGTGGCTTGACCCTGTAGGATGCAATGTGGCAGGTAAGAAAAGCAAAGATGCAGCGTTGGCCCAGAGTTAAAAAGTGATACTGTGGATGGAAATTTTTTAATTCATTCATTAAACAAATATTTATCAGGTTCCTACTAAGTGCCAGGTACCGTACTGGGTGCTGGGGATACAGTGTTAAGTAAGGTCCAGCTCTCATGGAGCTAACGTTCTAGTAGGGAACGTCATCAAAGAAAAAGAAAAACAATAATAGAGATGATTTCTAAAGAGTGGTAAATGCTATGAAGAAAACAGAACAGGGCAATTTGACAATCATGAGCGGGAGATGGGAGGAATGTTACTCTGATTGCAAAGGACTTCTCTGAGAAGGTGACATTGGAGTTGAGACTTATGGACGGGATGGAGCAAGTCGTGCACAGGAAAATCTGGGAGAAAGGCAAATAGCTGGTGCAAAGGACCTGCAACAAGAATGATCCTGACCTACATAAGAAACAGAAAGAAGGTGGTGAGGCTAAAGCAGAGTGAGCCAGGAGGAAATCACACAAGATTAAATGAGAAAGGCAGGAGGCTGGCACGAGATCTCATCATCAGAAGGGCTTGAAGTGCTTCAAGTTTGATCTCAAACCTCACTCAGCTGCAACACTCAGCCTTAGGTGCTGACCAAGTGCAACTCACTGAAAATAATGGCCTGTTGCCTCTGACAATTACGTCCACCAAGCTGATGAATTTGTGTTCCAAAGCCTGCTTGAACCAACACCATCATGCCTTATTACCTTCAAGCACGTCAGCATAAAGTAATAGAGCAGGCCATGGAAGATGAGCCAACACAGTTTGCTAGATGACTGTGCGACAAGATTTGCTAGCCCTTGTGTGGATCAGGTTCCTCTATGGTCACCCACGGGAACCTGTCCCGTTTAATGATTTGGGCAGCTCTGCCTCAAGGTTCGCCTCCACCCTTACCATCTCTATACACAGCCAGGACACGATAAGAATGCGCTCTGAAATTCAGAAATCTAACCTTAAGACTTGGCTTTTTCTGGGAACATTTCTCACTGTGACCGAAGGTATGAAACTCACTGTTTAGGGCAGCAGATGTGCCTGCATCAAGTTTCCACGTTAAGCCCCTCTCAAGGCACTCATTTTAGGGTGCCACAGGGAAACCGAACCACCTGACATGCCTACTACAGCGTTCTCTAGTGGTGTTCTTTTGAGCAGACTTCCTGAGGACTGCAAAGAAGCAGAATATGAAGGAAGAAACGTCTTCCTTGGCCACTTTCACTGCTCAACCATAGGGCAGTTTCTTAAATACATACTCTTCTATTGGCCAAAATCTCGGAAAAATGCTCATGTCATATAGACAAAAATGTCTAGTGGTGTTAGGATCCCAAATAAAGGATTTTTTTTCCTGTGGATTCCTTTAGTTATGGACTACTAGTGGAATCCACCCCCATCCTTACCCCAAAGCTCTACTGCTATTGAAGGACTGTGTTTAACAGTTACCTTTCTACTGTTGTCTCAGACCCTCAAAAGTAATTTTGTAGGACATTAAAATACCATAAGTATTTATGAATTGGTTTCCATTAAAGTAAGTATCTGGAACTATACTTAAGCAAATTATAGGCAAATTTCTCCTGTTGTTTAAAAAAAAAAAGAGCTCTCTCGTCTACAATCAACAATTATATGTATTTAGAATTTTGAATATTTTTGCCAATCTGTTATGGAAAGTATAAGCACTAGAAATAGGCTCATGAAAAAAAATTATGTGGTTAGTAACAGGTCTAGTAATATTTTTTTAAAATTCAAAACTACAGTACTCTCTAGTACTGAATATTTGCAACATGTTCATGGGGGAAAAAAAGACCTATACAATCTAATATGATCAAAACATACTTCAAGATTAAAATCTTCATTTAAATGATCCATATTGCCTGACCTTCCTTCAAGAAAGTTCAAAGCTTTTTGTGGAAAATCCCTTCTTAAAACACCCTAAATTGAATAGCCACAGTTGAATAGCAATTTTCTACATTCCACTCGAGTCATGTTGGCCCCCGGTTTTCAGATGTCATCAGCTTGTCTGGTTAAAATTCCTGCTTCTCTCGATGGCCCCTTCCTACATGAAAATGTAAAGTTATAGCCACCCTTTCAACAGAGCTTCCTTCTCAGGAGAGGTTGGTCAGGTCCCTTCTCTCCCTTCAGGCAGGACCATCACACCCGGGAAGAAAGACGGAATGTGATATAAGAGGGGAAAAGAAATTCCCTGCCCAAGGCCTACATGGGGAAGGGGGAAATTTCTCTTTCTCTTTTCTTAGCAATTCAGAGATCCTGACTGGCATCACCTCCCAGGACTCCAAATGCTTCCTTTCTTGTTATAATCCTCTTAAGTTCTTTTTCTTCCATTCCCCCTGTGATTCCGTCAGTGTTTCCCACTCATTCTCCCTGAGCTTGGCGCCCCTCCTCCACGCTGCAAACCTCACCCAGGAACCGGGAAAAAGGCCTGGGGGCTTTCAAGTTTATGGCCCATTATAGGTGCATGCTGGGAGGTGCTGGGCAGGGCTGCGGAACTAATCAGTTATCTTAACACCCCGGACAGTAGGGCCAGCATTTGTGGATGGCTAAATGTCACTGCTTATTTCAATTGTGAGGAAAAAAGAAAATCAGTTTTATGAATCGCTGATAAGTGCTTTGAACCACCCCCCCAATAAAAATCCACAAAATCACCCACCGGAGCAGACCAATTAAGAAAGAAAGAAAGAAAGAAAGAAAGAAAGAAAGAAAGAAGGAAAGAAACTCAAAAGAAAATCTTTGCTCAGTGAATAAAACTAAAGGCGAGGTAAATCAATGCTATTGCAGAAATTGTAAATGAAACAAAGAGACTTGCCTTATGTTCAGATGAGGCTCATATGAAACCGACACTAAGATTCCATATTCAGGGTTAATCACAAAACCATAGAATGTGAATTAAGCTACTGTGAAAGGTAAAATACAAAGAAATGGGACAGAGAAATTTTAACCAGGAACAAAGATTACCATAATCCCCAAATGGGTTTACTTTTGGAGGAAGAGACATTTGTAGAGTACAAACATTCTTAAAACAATAGGAGTGGTGTATAAAATTAACCCAGGTAAAATCTAGGCTAATGTTTTCATGAGTCAGGGTAGGTACTTTCTAAAAATAATGTTTTTCCATGAGGGGCAGACTAACTTTTTCTATGTATCTGCTCAGCACGGTGTAATTTTTCTAAAATTAGAATGTGAGCTCTTTGAAGGCAAGGATTTCTTCCTCTTGCTTCATAGCTTCTGGTATGCAGGGATTATCTGATTTTAAAAAATTAAATAATCCACTCTCCTAATACTGTCATTTTTTTTAGGCATTCTTACAGTATTATTGTTACTGTAAAGCTCCTTTTCCAGTCATTGTCTTCTGGAGATTGGGAGAAAATTCCACATAAATAGTGCAAAAATAAAAATCATAGGCAATTATAAGAAATAATTATTGTTTGACAACAATCACATTAATTCAATAAGGATAACAAAGCATATTAAAAAAAAAATAAGTTGTTGATTTTTTTTTCTTTTCCTAAGAAGAGGCAAGATGTTTTCAGGTGTCTTCTAACCTACCAGAGTATGTACACATCCCTGGGACAAACAAGCTCCATTTGTTGAGTGACTTGTCTATAGAATTATAGTTTAAAAAAATCGAGTTACTTCTCCAAAGAATATTCCAAACATTTTTTAAAATCTTGGATGGAAAAGCCAGTATCACAATAGACAAAGGTAAATTTTAATTAAGCTCTTTCTAAAAGAACAAGAGTAAATTGTAAGAAAAGAATATAATTTGTGGGAAACTAGTATATTAACAATGTATGAAATTTTGTGAGTTCCAGACAAGAAGCTAAAAATGCATAACTATGCAGATCCTGACAATGGATACATAAAGTTTCACTATATTATTCATTTTTGTGACAAAGTCTGTTATACTTATCATCATATTTTGGTCAGTTTAGATCACATTTGGAACTCTCTAGGATAGCCTGGACAAGTGAACTGGAAAGGTAAAGAACAAAGTATCTTTACATGAAGCCCAACTCCTGTTGAGCCAATACATATAATACCCTATGAAGAATAGACCACTAACACTTACGTGGTAATAATACTGTAATAATAACAATCTTGCATTTATAGAAAGCTTTACACTTTCCAAAGTGCTTTTACATTTATTACAGCTTCTTTGATATCCCCAAATAGTAAGTATTCATCTTTGGACCCTGAGGAAAATGTATTCTTCATTCAAAAGACTCCTGGGCCATCTGGCTTTGTAGGAGAAAACTCAGTGCAAATCAGTGAGTACTTTACTCTCAAGCATGAATTTTGCTTTCCACATAGCACGAGAAAATGGCTATCTAACAGAATATGTTTAAATTGTTCTCTGCCAGCGGAAGAAAAACCTTACTGAAATAACAAATTGTCTTGGAGATATAATCCTGCAAATCAACAAAATGATATATTTGATGAAAACTGGTAGTGGTCTACCAAAACCTATTTTCCTACCAGGCTAAATCACATTTCCCAGCATCCCTTGTGGTTAGGTGTAGCCATAGAATGTGAGAATGACAGAAGTGAGTGATAAACTCCACCACTTGGCCTGAGCCTTAGGACACTGGGCCTGTTTCCTCTGGTCCTTCAATCATTTTCACTTGAAGGAAGTTGGATGGGGGGCCATCCCACTTTGACCATGCAAATGGCAACAGTGCCCCAGGGGATGCTTGTGCAAGCTGATAGAAGGTACCTGAGTCCTTGAATAATGTCAGGTAGTTAAGCTGCCCTGGACCTTTCTCTGTGTCAACAAGTGAGAAAAATAAACTTCTATGTTCTTTAAGTCATTGTAGTTAGCATCTATATTTTATATCAGCTTATCTTTAATATAATATATTTGCCTTGAAGATGAAGATTTTTTTCATGATAATGAATATCGTGTATTTGTGATGACAAAGCTAATGGAAAAGGGATACAGCTCATCACTGTTAAATGGGGCAAGGTTCACACATCCATGGTGGTACCCAATCATGATTAATGCAGACCAATTAAGTTAGCCATCCATGAATGCTTATAAATTTTAGTAATGGTAATAAGTGAATTTTTGTCATCTTGAACAATTAAATACATAGTTTATTAAATGAAACCAAGAAACAAAGGGAATGATGTGTCATCAATGTTTCACATATTGAAGAGATTTGGACTTCATCTGAAAATTGACAATATTTGGTAAGTGTTGCCAGAGTTAAATATTCAGTCTTAGGATTTTTACAATGTCCTCCACATTTATCCAGAAAGTAGCTTGGGAAGATGTAAAAGTATATTTTATATCTCATGACTGACATGCATGAACTTATTAAGAGGTAATTTGCAGCCCCATTCATTTATTGTTGGCTCTGCAACAAATGACAACTTTGATTTCGTGACATGGCAAATCTTTGAGGTCTCTTATCTACTAGAAATTTTTATATTTGTGAAGAATTTATTGACTTATGAAATCTGCTTCTAGTTCCTGGGGAAAGGGAGTAGATGATGAATTTTTTTAAGCAGAGGGGGTTTCTATTAAAAAAAAAAATAGAAATTAAAAAGAAGGCCCAGCGCAGTGGCTCACACCTCTAATCCCAGCACTCTGGGAGGCCGAGGTGGGAGGATCGCTTGAGCTCAGGAGTCTGAGACCAGCCTGAGCAAGAGCGAGACCCTGGCTGTACTAAAAATAGAAAAATTAGCTGGGCGTGGTTGCATGCACGCCTGTAGTCCCAGCTACTCGGGAGGCTGAGGCAGGAGGATCACTTGAGCCCAGGAGTTGGAGGTTGCAGTGAACTATGATAACCCCACTGCATTTTACCTAGGGTGACAGAGTGGAAATAAAAAACTTAAAAGAGATTCTACTATATAATCCTACCTCATAAATAATAACTTTAATATTGAGTGTTTATTATGTGCCAGGTATTATTCTAAATATTTTACCTGTATTAACCCATTTTATCCTCACAACAACATTGCCAGTAAGTGGCATAGCCAAGACCCAGCACAGATAGTCTGGACCTCTTAACCACAACCCTATTCTATCTCATAGGGAATAGAATATTAAAAAGAATAATAATTAGTAACTTGCTATATATTACAGAATGTTTTCAGATCTATTATTAAACTGAATTCTCATAGCTTTATGAGGTCGAAAATATCATATCTGTTTCACAGATTAGGAAACAGTTAAAGAATTCCACATACTATTTTTTGTTTTTGTTGTTCCCAGCTGCATCTCCAGCATGTAGCACAGTGCCTGGCACATAGTTGAGAAGGAATAAATATTTATTGTGGGAATGCATAAGTGAATGAATTGGGCCTTGAAGGGAGAGTAGAATTTTGACTTCAAGTACCAGGTTTGGGGTCATTGGCTCAGGAGGATAGTTGTCAGAGCTTATAGAACTGTCTTGGCCTATGTGTGTAGAAGCTGTTGTCTAAGCGTCTGAAAAAGAGGCCTAGAGATATACCCAGGTGAAAACATTTGTCCTCACAAAAACTTGCACTTGAACGTTTATAGTAGCATTATTCAAAATAACCAAAAGATGGCAACAGGCAAATGCCCATCATCTGATGCATGGATAAGCAAAATGTCACATATCCATACTATCATTACTAATGGAATTAATGTTAATGGAATATTATCCATCCACTAAAAGGAATGAAGTACTGCTATGTGCTACAACATAGACAAAGCTTGAAAACATTACATTAAGTGAAAGAAGCCAGTCACAAAAGCCATGTATTATATGATTCCGTTTATTTGAAATGTCCAGAATAGGCAAATCCATAGACCGGAAGCGGATTAGTGATTGCTCTAGGCTGGGGGAGAAGGAAAGATAAGAGGTTTGCATGGTGACAGCTAAAGGATATGGGTTTCTTTTGGGGATAATAAAAATGTTCTAAAAACAGTTGTGGTAATGGTAGCACATCCCTGTGAATACGGTAAAAACCACTGAATTATATATTTTAAATGTGTGAATATTGTGGTATGTGAATTATATCTCAATAAAACTATTAATTACACACACACATAAGAGTTGATTGGGAAAGTCCAGTAAAAGGGTAGAAGTAGAAACAATCTTTTTTTTTTTACCTGTCCTTTAAGAAGTCCCTTTTCTGAAGAAATGCCTGATTTGTTTTCTTTAACAGCTTCTAAATCCCAGGAAGCTAGTTTTCTTTGTGGAATGATTTTTAATTGGTGGTCTCTGTTGATATTCAATGAGTTCTTTAGTAGCTGACAAGGGTTTTGGCATTGGCCAGTCCTTTCTCCCATGTATTGACCAATAAAGTCATTACTATTTATTTTACAAAAGAATATAGTTAATAATTGCATACAACTTTTTAGGAAAAAACTTACTCCAATACAGTCCTTTCTATGTTCTCTCTGGAGTCATTAAACAGCTATTTTGAGTATCAATTCATTATATGAACACTTATCACATGTAGATTATGTCACCCACTCTGTTACTCACTAAGGTCATAAAGACAAAGGCTCTCCTAGAATAGAAGGGGCTTAAAAAAAAAAAAGATGTTTTCCTTAAGCATGTATCAATTTAGAAAAGAAAGTAATCATGATCTAACTGTACATGTTGTGAGAGGAATGTGGTATAAAAGCCCAGAGGACAGGGCTGGCCATCCCCAGACAATGGAAGGTCAGGCTGAGAGAGGGATGAAGCAAGCTGAGAAGACTGTCAACAAGCAGGGACTTAAAGGATGTGTAGGACGCCAGTAAGAAAGAGAAGAAGCAAGCCATTCCAACATGAGCAGAGCAGAGGCTGGGACTGGGGCTGTTGGCATGTTCCACTCTGAGATAACACAGGTTACCAATGGCCCAATGACCTCAACCACCCTCCTCCAGGTATCTACCCTGTCCTCTCGGTCTAATGTGGGCTACCAAGGCCTTGTCCTTTACCCCATATCAAACAAGAAGGGGACTCAATAAGTGGCCCCATGCTCTATTTCATGTGCCCCTCATCTTCATGCTCCCACAATTCCACTTAAGAGTGATTCCTAACATCTCTCCACTCCAGATTAAGGGAATCAGAGTTGGCAAAACTTAACAAGAGACCATGCTTTGCCATTCAGCTCATAGGCTATAGAAAGGTCCCATGAAAGCTCATTACCAGAGGGACATTTGTTATGGGGCACAAATTGGCCTAGAAGAGTTGCTGCAAACCTGTAAAGGCAAGGCTGAGGCAGCTCTCAGCTCATGCAGGAGCCAATGGGATAGGGCCACAGGCTCTGGTTACACCCCAGTGTGCTGTCTGGTGGTGATGGCATCCTGCTGACCTCAATTCTGCAGTGACCATGTGCTCCACGGACATCCCTCAACATTATCATGGCGATAAAAACCAGGTGACCTAAGGCCCTAGGGTCTCTATCTTTGGTTCTTTGGTAAACTTACTGGCACCAATTCCACTTGAACTCCCCATAAGATTCTCATCCTCACTTAAGCAAAATCTTTTCCCTGTTCACCGTGTTTGATGAAGTTGGGGATGCCTAGTTTAGACTCTATATCTGAGCATCTTCTTATCAGCTACACTAATAGATCAGATACTAGATCCTGCACCAATACCTCATACATTTTAAATTCTTAAAATGTGAAATGATTGAATATTAATGTAAAAACAATAATTATAAAGTATTAATATTAAGTGGATAATCTTAGAGTCTTTAATTCAGTTTGTTATTTTCTCTAATGCTCTGTAAAAATGAACTTCATTCAATCATGCAAAGTAATTCTTTTTCCAATCACACCCCAATGAGGTTATTTATCGTTCCTACAGATCATCAAGTATAGGAGTCAAAGATTTACTGAATGTCTTTAAAATTAGTTTATTGTACGCATTAGCTAAAGTATTGTAAATTTCATGAAAATCAGTTGTACTATTTCCTCTTTCCCATATGATTTGAGATGCTTTTACTTCTTTAACAGTTTTATAGACTCATGTTTCATCAATGGGGAGATAAAGAAACAAAAATGGAAGATACAAAAATGCATTTAAGAGGAGGAGAATAACTCATTATAAGATTGTTCTAACCTGATAGTGAGATTGATATTCAAATGAACAATTGAAGAATAAATTGTGCTCCATTTTTTAATTGTTTTGATTTGTTTTTTCCACTGTATTTCAAGTTCAGTGACAGAGCATGGCATAAAATACTGAAGTCAAAGTCAGCAGCCATTTACCTGACCACATAAACTGTCTGCCTGCTGCTTTGAGGACATAAAAGGGTTAATGTGGATTGTGATAAACTTGTACATTCCATTTGAAGTGACAAAATTGTGGTTAATGCAAAACCACAATGTTCATTGACTTCTATAGGTCACTTTATAAATTCAAACTATTGGTTTCTCAGCAAAAGATAGATGGTCTAGTGAAAATAGATCAACACTCCCTCCGTTACTGGAAGAGGCAGGAACTTCCGAGATTTTCCTTCAAAGGTCTTATGAATTATTGGGCTGGGATTGCAAAAATCATAGCCAGGGATCTGGCAATAATTCAGAATAGCTTTACGAAGGATTATACACTGGGACGAGGCTGAATTTTTTGAAAGATGTTTTTCGATCCTGAGATATGCTCAGTCACTTTAATCTAGTATCTATGTCTTAGAATTTGATTGTTGTGGTTGTTGCCACTTCATTATAAATGAGAAAGGTATTCAGTCATGCTGAATGAGGATATTTATATGTAAATAGGAGATGTTTTGCTTTGGCAATACCACTATTCCTGGGATTGAAGTGTATATGATTTTTTCCAAGTGCTACACTAGCCACTGGGGAAAAAAATCACGATTTAAAAAGAACCAAAGACACAATGTATTTTGAATATTAATATCTTCCTATTTTATGTTCTATATTTGGTGTACAGAAGGGAACAAAAGAATTAGAAGCAGTCTACCTCACATAAATGATTACTTGTGTTCATCCAAACCATTATTTTAAAATGATTATTTAAAGAAAAATATCGTCATTAAAAAATTTCACCAAGCATATCCTGTCGACAATCCCAGTGTTTAATTAGGTTGTCTTTCTAAAACAACATGATAAACCTTGTCTAATATTACAAATTAACTCAAAGCCTGATCTTCTAACAAGATAACTAGAAGTGATAGAAGTTAAAAGTGATATAGATGAGAATTATTAGACCCTGATGAAAAATTAAACCATAGTTCATTCCAAAAATTATATGCCTCAAGTTCATTGTGTTATATATTCATTTAATTCATTGGAATATTTGTTTAGTATTCTCCATGTCCAAGGCAAGATAATGTAAGAATATAAAGAGGTGTAAGACACTGTCATTGCTCTCGAAGAACTTTCAAACCAATGGAGAAGACCGACACATAAGTTGTATGAGGTGATTAATTTTAACCTCTAAGTAATCCTGCAAACACCATCCGTGACTCATACTTGTACACATCATTTAGACCTCAGGTTGATTTCAGATATACTTTCATGGGGAGCAAATATTTCAAATTTCCATCAAATAGTTTTCCTTTAAGAGTTGTTTTAACTTCTTATGACAAATTTTGCTTTAAAAATTCTGAGGCTGGGTGTGGTCGCTCACACCTGTAATCCCAGTATCTGGGAAGCTAAGGTGGAAGGATCGCTTGAGGCCAGGAGTTGGAGGTTACAGTGAGCTATAATGATGCCACTACACTCTAGCCTGAGTGACAGAGCAAGACCCTATCTCAAAAAAACAGAAAAAAATAAAATTCTGAGAACAATGCAGAATACTATTGCCAAAATATAAGTAATCAAATGTCGATCATTTTGTAGCTGAAATTTTAGAGTTGAAATATTGGGATTTTTCAAATATGAAACCATCCTCATACTGTCATCTGATCTTTGACAAATTCCACAAAAACATACACTGGGGAAAAGATTCCCTATTCAATAAATGGTGCTGGGAAAACTGTATGGCTACATGTAGAAGACTGAAACTAGATCCACACCTCTCACCTCTCACAAAAATCAACTCACAATGGATAACAGATTTAAACCTAAGACATGAAACCATAAGAATTCTAGGAGAAAACATTGGAAAACCTCTTATGGACATTGGCCTAGGCAAAGAATTTATGAAGAAGACCCCCAAAGAAATCACAGCAGCAACAAAAATAAATAAAGGGGACCTGATCAAATTAAAAAGCTTCTGCACAGCCAAGGAAACTATCACTAGAGTGAACAGACAACCTACAGAATGGGAGAAAATATTTGCGTGCTACACCTCTGATAAAGGGCTGATAAGCAGAATCTATACAGAACTTAGGAAAATCAACAAGAAAAAATCAAACAACCCCATTAAAAAATGGGCAAAGGACATGAACAGAAACTTTTCAAAAGAAGACAGAATAATGGCCAGCAAACATATAAAAAATTGCTCAACTTCTCTAATCATCAGGGAAATGCAAATCAAAATCACAATGAGATATCACTTAACTCCAGTGAGATTGGCTCATATCAAAAAGTCTCAAAACAACAAATGCTGGCGGGGATGCGGATAGATAGGAACACTCATACACTGCTGGTGGGACTGCAAATTAGTACAACCTCTATGGAAAGTAATATGGAGATACTTCAAAGAACTAAAAGTAGAATTACCATTTGATCCAGCAATCCCACTACTGGGTATTTACCCAAAGGAAAAAAAGACATTCTATAATAAAGACCTCTGCACTCGAATGTTTATAGCAGCACAATTCACAATTGCAAAGATGTGGAAACAAGCCAGGTGCCTATTAATACATGAGTGGATTAATAAAATGTGGTATATGTATACCATGGAGTATTACTCAGCAATAAAAAACAATGGTGAATTAACTTGTCTGGTATTATCCTGAATGGAGCTAGAGTCCATTCTTCAAAGCCAAGTATCACAAGAATGGAAAAACAAGCACCACTGGTACTCACCATCAAATTGGTACTAACTGATCAATACTTAAGTCACACATGGTAATAATATTCATCAGGGGGCGGGCAGGTGGGAGGGGGTGGGGGGGATGGGAAAACTCTCACTGAATGGGTGTGGGGAGCACAGTTTGGGGGATGTCCACGATTGTAGCTCTGACATGGGCAGTGCATGGGCAATATATATAACCAAAGTGCTGTACCCCCGTAATATTCTGAAATAAAAGGAGAAAAAAGAAATTGGGATTCTTATGGAGTATAGGATTAAGATATATATAATTTTTCAGTAAAAAATTCTATATTCTATGTTTACTTTCAGAATCACAACAACCCATTCCTCTATTTACATCATAGAGAAAAACAATATTTATCACACTCTTAATTATTAGGTATTTCATACTACACAAAAACAACATTCAATACACACTTTTGGAAATTATGTTACTAACCTATTCACAATTTTTGAGACTCTGTATAAATTTTCCTTTGGCGCTATCAGAAATTTGTGGGTACAAGTTGAAAAAATATATGAAAGGACTTTTGGGAGTTAACTACCAGGTGAACAAAATCCAAGCAGTTCCCAATGTCCCCACTAATATATTCTCTAGACTTACCTAGAAAACTTGACAGTAGCTTCAGGGATGAAAGGGCAGTAGGCAAGTCACGATCTCCAGACCCAGTCTCTGAAAGTGAGAGGAATACCAAAGTGAGACAGGCCAGTAGGGAAGTAACATGACCCTTGGAGAGGGCACACTAGAGGCAAGATGTGGAAAAAGTGCTGGCACCTGCTGCCTGCTGTCTTCTCTGCAGAAATTAATGACCAACATGTACAGAGCACTTAACAGGTGCCAAAGCTTCTGCTTTAGGTATTTACAATGGTTCCTGTCATTTAATCCTCACAACAACTACATGAAATTGATACTACTGAATTATAATCTCCTTTTACAGATGAAGAAACTAAGCCCTAGAGGGTTAAATAACTTGCCAGAGAGGACCATGAGCAAGAGCCAACATTCAAATTGCTGCACTCTCAGCCACAACGCTCCACTTTACCCTTTTCATGTCGCGGATGTCAGCCACTGTAGTCACACCATACCCCTTCCTGGCATTCCAGTATCAGGAATTTGTAAGGACAGTGGACAGACCAGGGCAGCACAGACAGGCTACTGAAGAGTCCTTATGGGATCAGTAAGGAGACCCCATATTCCTCCTGTTTGCAGAGGTGCTGAAAATGTGGGGCCAGAGGTAATGGAGTGTCGTGGATGGGGCATGGCATTGTAGCCATGCTTCGCAAGTGCCTCCATGAGCTGTATGCCAGAAGATTAACCCCAGACTGCTACTCTCTTGAAAATTGGCATCCAAAGCCAACAAAGCAGCTGCCCTAGCAACTACAGGCCCATTAATTAAGATTAAGAATAAGATTAAGATTAGAATATTGTCCTATGTGCTACAGGAGCCTAAAGACAGTGAGAGGTCCCAGGAGGTCTACTGCCAGAAAGGGTAGAAATATGTGATTGCCCTTTTTGGTGAGAAGTTTTTAAAAAGGGTACTGCCAATGCAATCTACCTTGAGTCACTTCTCAGGGCAAATTCTGGATGATAGATCCTTTGTTTTGGATAGTCTCAGATGTACTGGCCTAAACCAGGCCTGATTCTCTCTGGACACACCCAGCAGCTTTTGCTTCTGAACTGAACGCCTTGTTAACACTTGCATTATGTCCTTGATGGCACTGTGTTATAAATGCATAAGGACAGATCTCCCCACTGGACTGCCTGAGGGCAAGGACCGTATCTTTTCATCTGTGGATACTCAGCACCAAGCATTGTGCCTATCACATGCTGAGCAGTCTGCTGTTATTGAATGAATAAATGAACAAATAAACCAATCAAAGCAAATCAATGGAAGAAAGTCATACTGGCCCTGTGTCAATCAAGGTAATCAAGCCCTGCGGCTGTTTAGGATTCAAAAATGTCATCCATTTGGGGTACAAAGTTCCCACCGACTGCATATTCAGGTTTTAAAACGTCGTTTTATTACCTATTCAGCTGCACTTACGATAGCACTAAAATGATGAAGTTAAAATGAATTAAAACAAATTTTAAAATATGAATTAAAACTGTACTAGAGCAGAACAAAATGCTTTTTAAAGACATAAACTATATAGGCTGTAACAAATTATACAACGTCTTCAAACCTCAGTTTTCTCATCTGCCAAATGGGGATAATAATTTACCATCTACATCAAAGGTTTCATCAAATTTTATGTATATAACAATTTAAGCTTGATAAATAAAAGTGCCATATAATTATAATTAATATTAAATTTACTCCCTCAGAATATCAGAAACTAGTTACCTGTTCTTGCAAAATATATAATTAAGATACTTATTAAGAATTTAGTTCACTTGCACAGCATAATGGCTCATAATTCATCTGTTTATAAAAATAGATGAAGCTAAAGATAACTATTAATATCTAATAGGCATGTTAAAAAGCCCATAGTTCCATGGTGGTAGAAGACACCATGTCCCTCCCTTTTACAGAACTGTAAGAAAATAACATGTTTTCTAAGAAGGAAGAAAAATAAGGAAAAAGGAAACAAAGAGTACTAGTAGTTAGTATTTAGTAAATGCCTGTGATATACCAAACACTTTGCTAATGTATTTCATTTTATTCTCACAACCATTCTACCTTATTGTCTGATTTTAGAGAAGAAACCGATACTTGGAGAAGTTAAGCTACTGGTCCGAGATCAAATAATCAGTAAGTAATAGAGTTTATTCAAATCCAGCAATGTGGACTTCGTTGCATTTTGCCACTAAGAAATCAAAGAGGTGGAATAAAAACCAAAACATGGACATTATCTCTTTCATTGTTACAATCTGCTTTTTGGTAATTTAAAAAAATAATTGGATTGAAATTTAGAGCCCAGTGAACTGAGTTTCTGAGCTTTAGCTTCTAAAAACTAACAACTGAAAAGATTATTTTGATTTGGGAGTCCCTAAACGAAATCATACATGTACATATTAACTGCTTCAAAAGTGAAAGGACAGTTTAAAGGTGTTCCTTCAAACCACATATTTGTTTTCTAAAAAAGATATTACTTTAAGTTTTTACCTATGTAATACATGTACATGGTATAAAAATCAAGAACTATTGAAAAGACTCCCAATCCCCGCCCCCACCAAATACTATAGCTCAAAACACTCTTAGTTTTTCCTTTTGGTAATTAAGTACATATTTTAAAATTGTATACATATATGTAAATTTTTATATATAACCTACTGGTGTCCTATTACGGATGATATGGATGATGATTGAGCTTTCTTCCTCCACCTTACCTTCCAAAAACACATTTGTCTCCCCATCCATCCAACGTAGTTATATCAAAATTTTCACATAAATCAATAATTGATATTCACTGTATTATGACTATATAAATATTGTTTACTACTGAGCCAAGTGGTGTATTTTGATTATGTTTCCTCTCCCATTTACCTTTTTGTTATTTCTGGAGTTATTCCTTTCTTTGGCATTATATTGGTTTAGTTTTTTGTATACTTGTAGGTATTTTTTCCCCAAATGCTGTGACAGATTTATCGAGTGCCTATCAATTTTTCTAAAGATTTATGCACAACAAATGATCTATTACTTTTGCATTTTTTTCTTGAAGTTCTCCCTCTCATAGCCTTCTATTTCAATTTGGATTGGTAACTCTCTGTAAAGCTAAAACCCATTTGCCATTCTTTCCTTCAGCACACTTTTTGCTTAGATTCTGTTTCCCGAATCCCATGACTACCTATTTCTTGGTTTACTCTCTGGCACTACTTTGTTCTCTTATATTAATTCATGATGATTTTGATAGGTTTCTGGAGAGAGAACAGAAAAGCACATGTTCAATCTTCTACATTTAACCAGAAGTCCCTACATCACATTTTCTTCAGAGTCTGCTTACATTGAGGTAGCCTTTCTTAATGGGATTAGATGTCTTTATTGGTTTAAGAAAAAAAGCATGGTGACTACAACTGCAACTTAAAATTATCACCATCAGCAGTTCACATCTAACTGGATAGATTATGTATATAATTTAATCATAAAGGCTACTTGCTATACAATAATATACCTTCCCAGAGGCCTGCAGTTGGCTGAAGTAAAAACAAAGGATTTCATGCTAGTTTCCAGTGTCTATACAGGGGGTATAAATATGTTTGGGTAAAAGAAACTTTATTCTTACCAATACAATTTTTTTCTTTAATACGTAAAGATTTTGTTGCAATCAGTGGCTGTTTCCTCCATTAAAGAAATATAGCAGAATCAATTTTATCATTAAAAAGAATTTAGTACCAGGCCAGGCACAGTGGCTCATACCTGTGATCTCAGCACTTTGGGAGGCCAAGGTGGGAGCATCACTTGAGACCAGGAGTTTGAGACTAGCCTGGGCAATATAGCAAGACCCTATTTTTCTAAAAAAAATAAAAAGAAAATAAAAAGAATTTAGTAGTATATACACTCACAAAATAGTTATAATTTTACATTGGATATTTTATCAAAAATTAAGTAGGGATTCAGGTATTAAAAAAATATAAAGAGGTCAAAAACGAGACATACTACAATAAAGCAAAAGATAAGAATCTTCAGTATAAGAAAAGGCTTTTAGTTTCCATAGGTAAAGGTTTGGGAGAAAATTCTTTTCCCTATGACTAACAGTGGAGAAAAATTCAATTTAAGCCTTTTTTCCCCCCAATAATAACATTAGAGTAAGTCTACTGTACACGGGGCATCAGATGGGTATGAGGAAAAGGTGCTGAAATAACTATTATCTAAATCAATTTACCTAGTTATTGTAGGTACATGGTACCTACATAACATAGATTGAAATAACATCAATTGTCTTTAAGAGTTAACAATTTGGCTGGTTGCCCTTGCACATGCCTATAGTCCCAGCTACTCAGGAAGCTGAGGCGGGAAGATCCCTTGATCCCAAAAGTTCAAGTCCAGCCTTGTCAACATAGCAACACCCCATATCTAAAAAACAAACAAAAAAAGAGTTGACAATCAAAGATAGCAATAATAATACAAATGGAGGTAGAGGATATTGAGGTAATTCAATGAGAAAAGACATTCTACACTACAGGTCTTTTAATCCTGTTTACTTTGGTCCCACTCTGAATTTATACAATAATAAAACCACTTTTTTAAAAATCACATTATGTATTACATTGCATATTAAAAAGACTAATCACATAACATGGTGTCTATTTGACAGTATGACATTTAATTTTAATTAGTACCACTTAATTTTAAAACAACCAATGCATAAAGATAAATATCTTAGTAGTCATGGAAAGGAAAGAAAGGGGGGAAAATCTACTCAGAAAAATTTAATGTATGGTAGCATGAAGAGGGAACTTCTCAGCTATATGATATGTAATAATATTTTTTTCATGGTCCAATAGAACAGAAATCATTAATTCTTCTTTAATTAAAACTTTGCAATGGTAGTATTTCTTCCCTTTGGGAAGAGACTAGAAACTAGTCTTGTCACCAAGCAATGTGTGTTCAGTAATTACAGTAGCCATAATTACAATTGTTGAGTCAAACGACCATAATCACAATTGTCCAGTGAACCAGATTATGACTGTGTTTATTGTCTTTCTCATCAGGGTGTCTCTTTTGTCCATCTTCCGTTGTTTGAAATGACTGCACCAACAAAATTTTGGGGGTTGTTTTGTCTTCATTGGGTTGACTATACAGATTTAATTGTGAAACTAGCATCATGGGTTTTTTTAAAATACTGAAATCCATAACTTAATACAAGATACATAATATTTTTTGTCTAAATGACCACTTAGAATGTCTTCTTGCCAGTCTTACCTAGTATCATAAGGGGTTTTTTTTGTTTGTTTGTTTTTTGTTTTTTGGGACAGGGTCTCCCTCTGTCACCCAGGCTGGAGTGCAGTGGCCTCATCATAGCTCAGTGCAACCTCGAACTCCTGGGCTCAAGTGATCCTCCTGCCTCAGCCTCCTGAGTAGCTGGGACTACAGGCACGTACCACCACACTTGGCTAATTTTTCTATTTTTTGTAGAGATGGGGTCTCACTCTTGTTCAGGCTGGTCTCAAACTCCTGGCCCCAAGTGATCCTCCCACCTTGGCTTCGGCCTCCCAAAGTGCTAGGGTCACAGGAATGAGTCTCTAGTATCATAAGTTTTGACCATGCTTCTTCTACCCTATTTTGGGTGTGTTATAGGCAGTGTTCAACCCTAATAGTTCTTAGTGCTGAATTGGGTTTGTCATCTAGTGTTGCTGAACAGTCTTTATCTCTTTTCCAGGTTCCAAAAGAGAAGATAAACAATGGGAAGATGTGGCGTCCACTACATAAAGGTACTGGGCTTTTAACAATTTTATTATGGACTCCCACATCCAGTTAGAATGTATAAGGGCATAAAAGACTTTTGGTGGTGGACAGACTTTAGGGTTGCCCCTATGATCTCTGCCTCCTGCTTTCATGCCCTTGTATAATCAATCTCCCCTTGAGTGTGGGCATGATCTATGACTCGCTTCTGACCAAGAGAATATAGCAAAGGTGATGAGATTCACTCCTGGGGTTACAGTACATTATACAAGATGCCATCTTGGTAACACCCTCTCTAGACACTTTCCTTACTGGCTGATGAAGTAAGCAGACACATGGCATGGAACCGAGGGCAGCCTCCAGCTGACAGACAGTAAAAATATAGGGCCTTCGGTCTTACAGTTACAAGAAAAGGAACTCTACTAACAACCTGAGTAACGAATGATCTTAGAAGTGGATTCTTCCCCAGGTAAGCCTTCAGGTGAGGTTGCAGCCCAGCCAATATGTTCATTTTAGCCTAGTAAAACCCAGCTAAGCCATGCTGGAATAGAAACTGTGAGATAATAAATATGGATTGTTTTAATTTTCTAAGTTTGTGTTAATTTATTACACAGCAATAGAAAATGGTTACACTTTTGCTTCAGTAGTGAACAAAATAAGAAATGGAAATGTAGAAATCATATATATATTGATGCAGGGCAGTGAATGCAAGGAAGCCATGATAAACTAAATTCCAGAGAAAGACAAGCTGTTTGCAGATGATGGCCTCCATATGGGGGAGGGTACCTGATCTGTGTGTGGGTGAGTGGAGGAGAAGGTCTGCCACATATTGGGAGACCTTTCAGAGTCAAGAAGATTTTAGTATGGGGCAGGTATTCTAATGATATTCAACAAAATAATACCTGTGCAATAATTATTGGACCTTTTAAATATTCTGTCCTATTCATGTTGCCAATAAATCATATGACCTTATATTTGTATAATAATAGACAACACACTTTCACATTTGTCACCCCCATCCCATTGTTACTCTTACGCTGCCTGTTTTTTTTTTTCTTTAAGCTTTGTTCCTATTCTAAATTGTTAAGTGTTCCACAGCAGAGAAAACCAAAAAAATGCCTTAATTACACCATTTTGCTCTACCCAAATACCCAGGAAGCATTGTAATAAGGCATTTCAAAGGGTGCTATCTGGTCTACATTACTCAGTTGTTGTGGACTTAATTGGGTAATCTTGATGCATGGCTATCACGTTCTTTGGCTTCTCCCTTTAGTCTCAGTGATTCAGTGATCCTTAACCTTGGCTGTAATTTCATACTCTCTTGAGAAGGTTTCAGAAATACTGAAATACCCATCCCATTTTACAGATGACAAATTTGAGGCACAAAGATTTTAGTGGCATGCCTGAGGTCACATAGCCACTTGTAAGTGAGAGAGCCAAGATTTGAACTCTGAGCTGCAGAGCCCAAGTCTAGGTCTCTTTCTACCAACATGCAGCTGTATCCATATATCATGCCGACTTTACCAATTCTGGGCTTCTATTTTATTCTGAGGTTCTATCATAACTGCCAAGGCCCGTGCTAGCCACCACTTTAACTGGGTGTTACAGGTTGAGTTCCCCAGAAAGTGGACTCTGAAATAGAGAATGTCGCGTAAGAAGAGCACTGAGGAGTGCTTTTAGAATCAAGCCCTGTGAGGGAAGGAAGCAAGATTTGTCATGCAGTCATGACAAAGCCCCAGCTGACCTTGCAGGCATCTCTGAAGCTGGGATGCTTTGGGAATTTTGAGTTGGGGCAGAGGTGGGCATCAGATACAGGCTATCCTTGTGAAGGAAACAGGAACTTGGGCACGGCAGCTCTCTTAATTCCTAGAGAAGCTGTCAGCCAACAACTTTCCAGAAGCTGGGAATAAGTCCTTCCATCCTGAAGGGGAATCTGTGCTCCACAGCAGAGCATCTTCTGTACTGGGCTGCCATAAATTCTAGCCTTGATGAGATCCATCCTACTTAGGATCATCCTCCACTTTGATCCCTGGTATTACCCTTCTATACAAGGATTCTGTGTAGCTTATGGATAATAGACTCTATTGAAAGGAGTTTAAGAAGGAAGTTATGACACCAAACATCAATATTGGTGGTGGAGAAAAGATGATGTGTACGATGGTGGCTTGGTGAAGGAAGTGGGCCCTGCCAAGTGGTGACCCACAAAGCATTTGTCTGGTGGACAAGGTTTTTAAAATAATTATAATTAGTTGGCAATACTTTAAAGTATCAAGACGTCAAACCCCCAAATGTCCAAATCTCTAGTTATTCTTAAAGAATTGGAAAAGCAGGTCACAATAGACCTGCAATCTTTTGGCAACATTCTAGTGATAACTACTTCCTTTAAATAGGCATGGGGCTGATTCCTTATTTATCTTACCTGCTTCTCTCATATAGCTATTTGAGATTGTCAGCCACTACTGAAGACCTGAAGGGAAGACCTGGAGGGGAGCTGCTAAGAGAGCCATGATCTCTCAAGCACACTCCAAATAACACATCCTTGGGCCTATGGTTCTCAGTTTCAGCTGCAGGTTAGAATCATCTCTCAAAACTCTTGAGCTTTCAAAAATCCCAATGCCCAGGCCACATGCCAGACCAATTAAATTAATCTCTGAGAGCTGGGCCCAGAAATCAGTATTTCTGAAACCTTCTCAAGAGAGTATGAAATTACAGCCAAGGTTAAGGATCACTGAATCACTGAGACTAAAGGGAGAAGCCAAAGAACGTGATAGCCATGCATCAAGATTACCCAATTAAGTCCACAACAACTGAGTAATGTAGACCAGATAGCACCCTTTGAAATGCCTTATTACAATGCTTCCTAGGTATTTGGGTAGAGCAAAATGGTGTAATTAAGGCATTTTTTTGGTTTTCTCTGCTGTGGAACACTTAACAATTTAGAATAGGAACAAAGCTTAAAGAAAAAAAAAAACAGGCAGCGTAAGAGTCACTTGAAACTGAAGTTCTGATGTAGATCTGAGTTTAGGTTTAAGGGCTCTCACCTTGTTAAAAACTACTCTGTAGGCAGGGCACAGTGGCTCACGTCTGTAATTCTAGCACTTTGGGAAGCTGAGGCAGGAGGATCACTTGAGGCCACAAGTTCGAGGTTGCAGTGAGCTATGATGACGCCACTGCACTCTAACCCAGGCAACAGAGCACGACCCTTTCTCAAAAACAAAAAAAACTATAGTACAGATCTAATAGCTGATACACTGATCTTGCAAATAACAAAAAGACTTCTAATTATTTCCCAACGATTAAGAAGTGATAGAAAGTCTTTATATTTTTCTTTTTTCTTATTTAGTGCTTTTTGTTATTATTTGTTATTAATTCCAGCTGCATCTGCTCAACCAAATGAGCAGATTTGGGGCAGTTCCAATGAAACAGACTTTAGAGCCACCAAACAGCAAACCAAATTCCTAGGAAAACACCCCAAACACATGAATTCTGAGTTTTTTCATTTGTAACTTCAAATTTATTTTCCAGATCTTAGTATTTTTCCAAAGAATGCCATGCCAACCTGCTTACCTCAGGAAACTTAGTAGCATATATAATTAAGAATATAAGATTTCAGCACACAAACACACGCACACATGCACACACACACTCACTCAGTACAACTGCCAGTAAAAAGAAAGCCCAGATGAACTTTGATCTTCTTGTCGTCACCAATTTCAACTCAAACCTGCAGTTTGGCCAGAACCAGCCCAGCCACCAACCAATAGAAAAACCATTTGATTTCTCCACATTCAAGTTTCTGTGACAGATCCAAGCCATTAATACTGAATTAGTAGAATCTGCTACTTCCAAACACAAAAGACTCTTTGCTTATGTCCACATCTTGTTTGAGAAGTCAACAGATTAGTCCTTATTTGGAAGGAAACCTAACCAGAAACTTCCGACTGGTTTCTCCCCTCCTCTTCCATTTACTAACTGCTTCTGGCTATGCAAATGCACGCATGTGCATGGCCAACATAAATTATGGCTAACAATTTGACACTATTGTTTTATTAACAAATACAATTCAAAGTAGAATAATTAAATAGGGACACATAGTAAAATAAACATTCCAATGACCTTTTAAACTGAAAAGTTCTGCTTTACAAACAAAGGGGAGAACAATACAATTACATGATAGTGCTTGTACAGACTTGCTGAATATGTGATGAAGCCTTGACCAGCCAGCAAGTCCTCCCATCTCTTCCATCCCAGAAAAGGTTGAAAAGAATAGGACAGCTGTAGTGTCCCCACTTTGAGACCCACTGGTGAATGGAGTGACAGATGTAGAGCCAGTGTCTCAAAGTGGGCAGGTCCTGGTCCTCAACAAACAAAAGAGGGTGACAGTCTCAGAGCCCTATTTACTTCAATAATTTTTTTTAAAAAGCCAGCTGTCTTTTTTACACATAAGATACTGGTGTCTCAGAACACCATCTTACTTGATAATCCAAGCAAAATACCATGCAACAGTTTTTCCCTAACTCATTCTTATTATCTTTTTATTCTATCTATACTTCACTAGGTAAACGTTGTATGTTATTGTGCTTTCTTTCTGTAGCTTAAGCACATGTCTTAAATCATAAGGGCTACTCTAGGTTTGTCTTAGGTTTACCCATCAAAAATCTGAAAAGTAAAAGTTTTAATCTCTAAAATATTTCACATCTGTTATAGATGTCTTCCTATAACACACCAAAGAACCCTGGTTTTGGTTTTCTTGTAACTCCACGTTGACCCAAAGTAACAATTGGTACAAATCTCTAAATACATATTCTATTTAACATATTCCATTCACAACATCTCTAATATATGTTGTGATGATGACTTCCTGAATTTTTGCTATTCTACCCAGGAACTGTAAATGTCTTGAAATCAGGCATCTATTGCTTATGTTTATCTATCTAGAGTAGGTGCTCAATAAATAGGATGATTCACATATACTATCCATTGGATCCTCAAAGCCATCTTGTGGATTTGGCAAGGTGGTAATCTCCCTATTTTATAATAAGCAAACTGAGGCTCAGGCAGATTAAGTGATATATCATCTTACCTAATACAGAAAACCAGTGAAACTGAAAGTAGAAACCAGTTTTCCCAATTCAAAATTTGATGGTCATTCCATTGTATTACATACCTTCTCCAAATGTATGGAAAAGCATTGCAATTTTATATAGGATTATTTTTGTTCTCAATTTCTTTCAGTTGATTAGTAATAAAAAATTTCTCAGGGACAGAGATAATAACCACAGCAATTGTCAAAATCATGCATTATCATTTAGATTGTATATTTCTCAAGCTTAAATTCTGATTAAACCAATTCATATTGCAGTTCTATATTTAGTAAGATTAACACAACCATCAACATTTTTGCTTTGCCTTAAAAATAGCTTTAGAATATGAAAACTTTATTGAAATATAATAGAAAGACTCATGTTTAAAAAAATGTGAACTGCATAAGAATAAAAGAAAACATTAAATCGCATTTAAAGTAATCAAAGTAACAGTGATTCTGACCCAAGGAGGTAATTATATGTATAAAATTTAATGTTCCTGCTAATTTTTACATAAAGCTGTATAAATTTCACACCTACCAAACTGCAAAAATTCATCTACATTTATTTATAAGATGGTTTTAAGCTCCAGCAATTTCATGCAGTTAGAAGTTGATTTTCTATGGAAGAGAGAATAATGCTAATGAGTGAATATTAAGTATAAGGCACTAACACTACAGAGGTAAATATGTAATTATATACATTTCCAAAAGTGGGATAAATCACACATTAAGTTATGTAATAATTCAAGGACTTGTAAGAGACAAGAAGATGTACTTGATAGTCTTTGGCTAATTACTTTTAATTAGCATGTCTATATTTTAAAAACATATGAGAATATTTAAAATTAAGCATGTGAAATTATTCGATACAGGAAAAATATGGATCTTTAAAGCTAGTGGAGGGCCACCTTTGGAAAGATGAAAGGTTTTGCTTCTTCTACCTACCCATAAAGGCTAAGTCTAGACATTCATAATTATACCAATTAATTGGCCATTTTGGCTAAATTATGTAAATTGTCTACATACACTTCTCAAAGTACATAACTGCCAATGCTATTTTCACTTTGGTCAAATCTACGCTAGCTAGCAAAATGAAGTGGATAATTAAGACAATTATTCTGATAACTTAGATCAGGCATTAATCAAGGTAAAAGCAGAATTTTTTTTTTTGGTTTGAATTGAAATATAAATGTTCTGTTTGTGTTCTATAACCATGTCAAAGGGTTTTGTTTCTCTAATTGTTTTTGAAATCTGACTATGTAGCAATTTCTTAATCAGATTCTCAAGTTCTAAAATTCCCAAGATGCCTAGGTAATAGAATAGTATTTTAGAATTGTTTATACCAATACTGGCTTAGGAAATCTCATTTCCTAAGTTTATAGACAACACTAATAACATTTATGGACTTTCTGAAAACAAAAATAAAGCCACTGGAATACTTTTAAAACTCAACAAGAATGTATTCTTTATATTGGCATTATGGTTATGTTGAAGAATACCCTTTTATCAGGAGAAGTATTTGGAAGTACTTAAGAACGAGGTGCAGTGATGTAACTTACTTTAAATGGATAGGGAGGTTAAGTATATGTGTATGTGCATGAATAAACAAACAAGCAAACAAATAATTATATCCTACAAGCATCTATCTATCCAGATATAGTAGATTGATATATGTTTGTCTATCTATCTAGAGAGAAAACTTAAGCAATTGTCACAAAATGTTAACAATTGGTGAAACTGGGTGAAGGGAATATGGGTGTTCTTTGAAATTAAATGTTTCATTGTACCATAATTTCAACTTTTCTGTAAGTTTGAAATTTTTCAAAATAAAAAGTTGGGGAAAATGTACATTTTAGGCTTCACGTAAAATAACTAATAAATATTCAGTACCCTTCAAATCTCCATGAATATGATACCCCTGAGACTGAAAATACTGCAGTACCTCATTTCTTAAAACCATACTGTGAAATCTATACTAAAAGATTCCTTCCAATAGGCCTTAAGTGAGCACTTTAAAATATTCCCAAGGTTTCCCATGCAGGGTATAGTTAAAGAGCATTCCACTTGAGATCCTTGCCTGAAAGGCCCTATAGAATTGCAAAGTATCATTATTAAGCAAATGTTCCTGGGCCCTTGGGTGGTTCACTTAAAACACATTTCACTGTATTGAATATTCAATGCCAAAAGCACACTGTTCAGTGTTAAGATTTGCAATTTAAACCCAGTTGGGAGAAGTAAAAGGTTCTTGTAATTTGCCTATACTGTATTGCGTTGATGTAGTAGCTTTCATTGATAATTAAGTCCCCAAAATATGAGTTAGATTGTGTGAACAATGGAGGAAAGCTAACCTTTCTATTATAGCTTTAGCTCTTGACTTTTTGTATTTAAGATTACAGATGCTCCATTAAATCGATTTTGTGTTTAATCTTCTCTTGAAAAACAGTGAATGCAAGTCCCCAACTTTCTTCCCTTTGAGAGAACCCAAGTATTTGACAATGAAAACTACAAGGCTCAAACTAGATGATTAACACCGCCCACTGGGGATAAGAAAAGTTTAGCACGTCTCTTTTTGGGTAGTTTTTTCCTCAACCAACTCTCACTAGATTGGAATGTCAAAATACATTTCACATCAGATTTGAGAGGACAGGGGGTGCATTTAAAATAAGATTACTTATGTTCTCTTAAAATACATAGATATGCTTTTTTAAAAGTCAGAGAATTTTTTTCAATTGTAAAATTGTGGCTTTTTAAAAAAGTTTCATTTAAGTCTCTTCTCTGCCTATTATTTAGTTCTTTTGCTGTTTTTTTAAAATGTTTTTGGTCTCTCAGTAAAATATAAAACAATAGAAATATGCAGAACATAGGATCAAATTTTAAAACATCAAAAATTTATAAAGAATAGAAGGTGGGAGATTCTCATTATGCCCAAATGGAATTACTTGATTATCTTTTGAATTTGTGCTGAAGTGGGGAGACCCGTCGCTCTGGTTCCGGCTCACTCAGGAGAAGAAATGTTCCTCTGGACTGTGGCCTTCTCTGGCCGACATCTATACGACACCAGTGGCATAGAGATTCCACTCCAGCATTTGGTCAAACTTCTGGGGAAAAAAATCCAGTCCATGTTCAATGTAGACCTTACCTTCAAGAGGTAAAACTACATTGGCAATGACAGCACAAACAGTGCAACTGGGATTCCTGTGGGAGGTCTTCTCCCCACTTCCACAGTAAGGGGGTGGTGGGGAATGAATGGCATAGCAGTGATTGTCAAATGCGGTACCCGAGTCAGCAGCACCAGCATCCCTGGGAACTTGTTGGAAATGCAAATTGCCAGGCCCCAGCCCAGACCTATTTAAGCAGGAACTCCGGGGATGAGCCCTGCCATCTGTGTTTTTAACCGGCCTTCTGGGTGATTCTGATGTATAGTCGTTGACATAAAAACAAGAATATAAATTTTCTAAAAGAGCTTTAAAGTCCAGTCAAGATCTGAAGGGGGAAGCTAGAGAAGCAAGAGGTTCAGCTATCGCCCAGGTGGAGTGGGTCCCCAGGCCGCCTGACCTGTCCGCGACCCCCTCCTGCACACACGCCCCCGCGCCCGCACTCCCCACGCCCACCGCGCGCTGCCCTCGGCCCCTGGCCGCGCGGGCTGCCCAGCAGGTGTCAGGTCGGCGGCCCGGGGCGCGGCCGGCCCCTCCCGCGGCCGCGCGTGCCGGCTGCAGCCCCCTCCCGCCCCGCCAGCCCCTTTGTCCGCCCTGAGGGCGGCACCTTCCCGCCCGCGGGGTGTGCGAGCCCTCGGGGGGTGGGAGAGGAGGAGGGACGGGGGAGGGAAGGAGGAGGAGCGGGGCGGGCGGCTGAGCGCAGGGGTGGGGAGCCGCCGCCGCGCACCCGACGCCCGTCCCGCCCGGTCTGCGGAAAGGGGCTTTGTGGCCTGCCCTGGAGTCCGAGCGAAACGACCGCCCCGGGGCGGGGTGGCGCCTCCCCCTCGGCGGGTGCCGCCGCGACCTTCCGGGCCGGGGAGCCGCGGCGGCCAGCGGCGCCCGGGCCGGGCAGAGCGCGGAGCCGGCGGCGGAGCTCGGCGGGGAGCGCGGCTAAGCGGGGGGGGGCCGGGGGTGGGGCGGGGCGGAGCCGGGCCGGGCGGCGGCGGAGCCCGCGCCTCCGCCTCCCGCGCCCGCGGCCGCCGCAGCCCGGGCGGCGCGGGCGGGTGGGGACGCGTGTGCCCCCCGGCGGGCGGCCTGCGCCGGGGCCAGGAGGTGCGGGGCGGTGCGGGCTGGTACTCGGACGGCGGGCTGTCCCTCGGGCGGGAGGTGGGACGGGTGGGAAGGGAGGAAAGGGAGGGGTTGGCAAGCCAGGAAGAAAGGGGAGTGCAAATATTGTGACTGCTGGGTACGGAAACTATCTGTGGCGCAGTCGGAGGACATCACCACTCCAGGCTCTTGGAAGACTGCCGGGAAGCCCGACGCCCTCTCGTCTGAACTGTCACTCTTCCCTCTGACTGCCACACGGACAGCCGTCGCTCATTTTTTTCCGATCCTGCGACTGGTGGGGAAAGTTGCCCACTACTCACCTTTTACTCACGTTTCCTCACGGGCCGGCTATTAATTAAGCTGGCTGCTTTCTTGGGAAGCTTCCGCTCCAGGAAACCCGTGTCGCTTGCCACCTTTGGGGGTGAATGGGATGGGGGAGGCTGTCCTCTTCCTCCTATGCCCCTCACCCTACCCTCGGCCATTGCCTTGCGTTCTCCATTGCCAGTCTCCTGTCCTAGTATCTTAGACAGTCACAGCCTGGAAACGGGACAACCATACCCTTGGCAAATCGGTATGGCAGAACACCCCGGGTATACGTGAAAACGAAAGCAGGGGCACTTCTGAAGTTCTCCTGACAACCGCTGGAAAGCGCGGCTCCTCACTGCTCCCTGCGCGGGTGGCGGTGGGCCTGCCCCTGAGCGGAGCGTGGTGGACGCTGATGTGTTAAGTGATTTTGAGACACTCGGTCCTCAAGGTTCTCCCATCCAACTGAGTGATAAACTAGGACGGACAAGGCCTTTTAAAAGTCAATCCACAGCGGGTTGTAATTTCCTTCCTCAGACTTCTAAACCTACAATTTCCCCCACCCATTTCTAACCATTTTGGAACTTCTGTTCCTAAATCTTGACTGAGGCAGCAAAGGGGAAGGAATTCTGATCACCAGAGCTTCAGTTAGGCTAAAGAATAGTTTTGACTTAGTTGGTAAATCAACAATAAATCACCTAATAAAGTTACTTGTGAACATCTGAGATTTATTTTTGAAGTTTTAATACTATATATTAATTAACTTATTTTTCAGTTGAATTTGTTAAAGTCGATTAAAACACTGAAATCGAGCAAAACACTCTTTGTAACGTCCTAATGCCAGTCAATCAATAAAATCTATAGTGCAGGTTTCTTTCACCAAAAAAAAAAAAAATGCTTTTTTTGGGTTTGAGTTGGGCTTTTATTAGTTTGCTACGCACCTCTTCTTAGAGTTTTATTGGGTAAGTATGCTAAAATGCTAAAAATTATTTCATTCCTTTTGTTCTTTAAACTTAGAAGACTTCTTGAACCAAAGCAGAAAAGTAATCGAAGTGGATTTATTAGTTCTTCCCACATTTTTATCTATAGAGTTTCAAATAAACTGACATTAGGCAGTATTAGTCAAATTGTTTCAGTTTGCAACAACTGTTTTTTTCCAGCTTCACCAAAAGGGAAAAAGTTATGCCTAAATTAGAATACTACTAGAAATCACCATCTAGAGAAAAACTCAGGAACTTTTTGTCAATAATAGCTGCCCTTTTGAAGGTAATGGGCATTCTATTTCAGGGCTGTAAATGCCAAGTGCAGACTCCAAAGTAGTGGGTTTTGGTTCTTCCAATGTTTGCTTGCTTCAGTGTTGATCAAAGACCAATGTGTTTGCTTTATGAGGCCCCATTGGAAAATGTTTTTAGAGCAATTACAGACATAACAATAATCAGTTCAGCTTATTTCTTTTACCTTAAGGAACATTGCCAAACAACAACAACAACAAAAATGAAAGAAGCGTTTAATAAAGATAAAGGAGAGGGAAAGAGGAATTATATTGGCTATTGTAGGTTAAGCGCAGGCACTTCAGGAGAAAAAAAGTTTGATCCTCATTCCGCAGCTTTTTCTAAGACCAGCACTCCAGGTCCTTGTTTTGAATTAAAATGGGGCAGTCTCCTTTGGTAGTCAGCAGGATTCCTGTTATTTAAGATGGAGAATCCTCGCGGCCACATAGGGGGAGGGAGTGATGCAAAGTGCTCAGAGGAAACGAAGCTTCGAGACACAATTCAGCAAGTGGGACGGTTCGGATGAGGATGTTGTGGAAAATTATCTGGACAACATTTATTACATATCCAGAATTCAGAAGCAAGAATCAAGATTTTATTTCCTTTTTAAAAAATAAGCTCTGCTAAGTACAGGAGTTGGTACTTGTCAAGTCTTAAATAAAACGTGCCTCCTGTTGGGTCTCGATGGGCGTTTCTGTCTGAGATTGGAAGCCGGGACCTCGCAGCTAGTAATGTAGACGCCCTTGAACCGAGTGATTAGCGCATCACGTCGTTTCCGAGAGCTGATATGGATATTTTATTTCCAACACCTTCTAAAGTGGAGGCGGTTTCTACTAAGTGGGTCCCCCTCTATGTAGGGATATATATACCCTGCTCCCCAACACAGCAGCCCTAAACTCGGGGAAAGAGTCTAAGGTGGCCAACGCCTCCCTATTTAAAGGGGGTGAGGGGCTGCATAGACGTGACGCCAAAACCAGAAACAGTCCTATTTGTAGCCTGGGTTGACGAAATTAATCACTCGGATTCCCTCAGTTTGCATCTAGAACTCCCCAGTCACCAGCAAAACCGTCGATGTTTTCTTAGGAGGAGAAAACTGGGCGTGTGCGGCCTGTCGGGCCAAGACCATTACGTAATCCTGTAAAACTGACCAAAATCAGTCTTGAAAAAATTTCAAAAATGACCTGGGCCGAAGCTTTCAATGTGTGGGGATGAGCTGGAGGTGGTGGTGGGGGCGGGGGGAACGCCGATCCAAGACCCAGACCGCTGTGGGGGGCGGGCCTCACCCAGCCGGCTGTGACGCACCGAGCCAAACCCGGATTCACAGGGCACCCTCTGCTGTGACCAATACAGACGTCCAGTTTGATTACCACGAAAGCTCTCCTGGCTGATTCAATTTGACCCAAACGTATGACCCACCTCGTTTGCCAGGGAAATAGGTGCTGGTGACTCTCTTCACTTTGGCGGCACCTGAAAGCGGTGGAGCTATGGGCAACAGCTTCTGTGTGTGTGTGTGTGTGTGTGTGTGTAGGTGTCAGCGCACATATTCTTTTCCCAAACATCTTTTGAAGTTGTTTTCTCACTTGTGATTTACAAATCCAATGAATTTCAAAGAGCTTGATAGTGTGCTCAGACACCTAACTGCACCGTTGTCTTTCCTCCCAAATTAGGTTGTAGCTTTACTCTTGATTTTCTTTGCTAAGAAACATATGAACTCACCGTTGGAACCCCTATGTAGGAAACAATCAGTCAAGAGAAATGAGTTAAACACAAAATATGATGAAGGTAGATTTTTAATTTAAAAAAAGTTAAAATGAAGCACACATACAAACGTTCCAATATACTTTACAAACTCATTCAGGAAAGCAGGTATCTACTGGCACTAACACGTTGTCACAAGAATTTTTCGTCCTAGTGTCCCTTCAAAGTGGCTCCTGAGAGCCCCATTTCTTAAGAAAATAAAAGTCAGCAAAAGCCTGCACCCAATTTTTGGTTGGGATTTAATTTTCTAAGCAAAATATGCTCAACAGATGATAGTAGAGATGAAGCCAGAAAACAACTCCAGCTATTTAAACTGCCAAATGAGACATAAAGCTGCATTGTAAAAATCATCTGGAAAACAGGTTTCCCCATTGAAGTCGCTATGTGTTAATTACTGTGAGCTGGAAGGCTGGAGATCGAACGCCTGGAAGCCGACTTTCACCCCGCATACGTAAACCGAGAAAGTGCTGAACCGCAGCCAGAGGGCTCCTGCTCGGACTCATTGCCATGCATGCCTAGACATTAATATGTGTTCATGGAGGGCTCGTACAGTACGAGGTGTTATTTCCTTATAAAGAAACACCAGGTCTCGCTTTCCATTCTTCTTACAAAATTATTCGCATTATTTATGCTACATTGAGCGATCTAATTTCTTCGTGATAGTCAGCTAATTGCTCTGGCAGGTAATTAGAAGCGGTTTACAACGCAAAGGGCTTTTGCATTGCCCCTTGGATTATTAAGTTGCTCTGTAAATTATACCATTTTTGCAGGGGAAAAATTCTTTTGAGCAAGTTCTCTTCCTGCGATCCGAGATGAAATCGGCTCCCCCCCCCATACACAACCCTCCCTAGCCACCCCCACTGCCACCACACCCCCTGCTTTTCCTGGACTCAGAGTCGAATGATTCTAAAGCACGCGATTTTGTTCGTGTTCACTGGGCCGAAATAACGTGGCCATTATGGTCTGAAATGGGCCAGGTTTGAAGCGAGCTTCCTGCGCGCCTGCAATATCCAGCAGGCATGTGGGAAAAGAACGGCTTAAATGGGGACATCTGTTCAGTGCTGCTCATCTTACTCTTACAGCCAGGTCAAGTTAAGAGAATAACCTGTTCGCCACCTTTTTTCTTGTTAATAAGACTATTAGAAAAAAGCAAGCACACACACACAAACAACACTAATTGAGCTGCCATATAAGCAAAGAATCACACACACACAAAGGTAGCAGCTGAGTTATAAGGGGAACTATAAAACATAACCATTGGACTATTTCAGGGGAAATCCACAAAACTGTTGGAAAAAAACCTAAAAAAAATCAACACATGTAAGCTCAAAAATGTTTTCTACACAAATGGATTTATGCAAAGGATTTTAAGAACTTGACAAAGAATAGCTAATTTTCAGATTTTCATTTTAATAAACTGACCTGAAGGTAAACTCCAATTAAATTATTTACTTAGGTGTTCAAGTACTGTAAGACCCCACACTTTTTTTGGTTGTTATTTTGGTCTGTGTTATCTCTAAGGATCTGTTGACAAACCCCAAGTGGCAGCATGCTAGTTTGTCCCCTGGTTTTAGAAAGTGAATTGCACCCCTTTCACAAATATCACCCATTTGTAAACCTTGTACAATGATTTGAAAACGTGTGGTTAAACCCAGAGACCCAGAGCAGCTCCTAGATTATTTGTAATTAAACACAATTCCCAAAGTAACATTTATCTTCCCAAAACTGCGATTGCAATTGTCAACCGTCTGGAGGAAACGATGGGGTAATCTGGGAGCATTACCTCCTCTAGTAACAGAACAGAATGAAAAGAAATCAATAGGGTTAAGAATAAGAATTTAGTAGATTTTAAATCTGCACATTAGCTGTGAGAAAGTGATATATAATACCAAAAGAGAAAACAGCTGAAACAAATCCATTCTAGAAAAAAATCAGAGACACACTCTTCTGAATATCTAAGCTTCTCTTTTTCTCTCTAGCCTTGCACAAGAACATACACACACACCATTCACCCCAAATGAGCAAACTCTCTTTTCTCTACATGTGTTCCCTTCATTTACATGATGAAGGAGAAATAGAAGTGCTGTAGAATTAATTATCAATTTCATATATGGGCTGGCAGAGAGATGAATATGAAATATACCATAGAGTACAAACCTGCCTGTAGAACTAGCATGAGGTCACATTAACATAGTATGAAGATGTGAACATTATGCATGTTGACGATAAATAGGAAAGTGTGTCTTGTTTTCTTTCTTTAATATAGGCTATACATAGAGACGGAGATATCAAATACCCATTTTGGTAAATATCTTCATATTTTTCCTACTTATGAAACTTACCTACATATTAAGATGATTTTTTGATACATGGGGAAAGTCTTTCTTCTTGTCTTCTGAATATGCAATTTGAATACCCCAGCTAAAGTAAATCTCATAATATCCTAAGTTAGATGGGTAAGTCTCTTTTAATTAAGCTGCCCCTAACTTTTGAATATTTGGAAATGGCAGAGAAGAAAAAAAGCAAGTATTAAGGACAAATGGAAGAAAAATATGGAGTCAATTAATAAAAATAAAAAATGCTCTTTCAAGTGGTCCCATTTATTCAAAAAGAGTCATCAAGGCAATGCTTTGCAGCCGCAAGGAGCTACTGTGCTAGTAGATCAACAGTGACTATTGCTTCGCTGTGGTCAACAAATGCATCCAATTAAGCAGCACCGGGAAAGTAAAGACTCGGCTGTAAATGTGGCCGGACAGTTTGAAACCGAATAACCTCACTAATAGCGGCTATTGTTCAGCGTGGAAGTTCCCATTTTCCAATCAGGAAAATACAACCCTCTCTGGGCTCTGGCCGACTGATCCCTTCCCACCTATGGCTCAACAATCTGCCACCAGCGAGGGGCTTTTATTACCTCCCTTCCCAGGAAATGTTAGGCAACTTCTTAGCAAAGCCACCCAAAAGCAGAGGACCGCAGAGGGGCACCCCTCAGGAATCCACAGGGCCACGCCTGGCCAGGTTTCTTTTCAGCAGGAAAGAAACTTTGAACAGAGAGCTCTCGACGAGGAAACACCCCCAACCTGGCTCAGCCCGCTCCTCCCGGCAGCCGCCAGCGGCGCTCAGCTCCCTAGCCACCCCTCTTCACGCTTTATTTAGTAGCCATCACGTCCGCGCGCTAGGTCCCCGCACAGTGGCCAGAGGTTGGGGGCCGTTTTCCCATCCTGGGAGAGGCGTCCGCCAGGGACGCACCGCCCGCACCGCGTTCTTTCGGTCGGCTGCCCGCACCCGCCGGTCAGCTTCTAGAGCTTGCATGTCCCTGCCAACGCTCTGCAAAAGGAGATGCTAAGAGCCGGGTTTAAACGTACCCAGGAGAGGTACGCGCTATAGTTGGTGTGCATTTTTTTTTTCTGTTAGGCTCCCCTCTTCTCTTGTTTTTAAGCGCTGTGTGTATACTGGAACACACTTCACAAGTTCAAAAACCGTATTTGGTGTAGATGCGTTGCGGGACACTTGAAAGCCTGGATAACTTTGATGTTTTCCACTATAAATACCTAATTGTCCTTAATGGTTACAAATGGCTTTATTTACTTGTCGCTGTATCTGCACATTTTAATCTATTAACCAAACAGCAGAGGCATATTTCACCCCCTATTCCCCCAAAAGGAAAAGCAGGAATTGAGGCCTCTAATTTGCTTTTAGGACCTTCTGTTTCTTTGGTCGTGAGAGCGTAAGAGCTCCAGATCTGAGCATTGATTAGTCTTCAAACCCGCCTGCAAAAAAAGCTCCCTTTCTCCGCTCTAAGAAGATGTTGATGTATATTGTAGCTGCAAGGTGTTAGATATACTTGAGCAAGTTGTTCCCAGGATGTAAATTAGGTCCCAAAAGCTGTTGTCCAAATCGAAGAAACAGAGAAATTAATCTGGGAGACTATCCATCATCACCGGTAATAAAGAGAGCGACATGGATGAGACAGATGATATGATTAAGGGGCTGTGGTCGTTTTAATTAACTTTTTGCTGTCCTGTAATGATCAAACTGGTCACCAGACCCGGTCAATAAGCATGTTAATATCAAACAAATAAAACCAGGGATGATTAAAAACCTCCTGGTTTATTAAATTTGAAATTCAAATGAAATTTATGCTGCAGATGCATACAGAATGCTAATAGATTTTAGCTTTATTGATAGTGGATCCCACAGGTTTGCAAGAAACAGCAGAATATCCATCTACTCCCTCTTCTTGCCAGCACATTAAACTTCATATGGGGTGGGGGAAACTTTTAATTAATGTTGGAAAGCCTATACTTTCTATTTTTCTTCCCCTTCTTTTCCAAACATCTATATTATCACAATATAATACTCAAGAGTAGTGATCAATATCGTAAAAGGTAAACTAAACTGTATGCATCCTGAAATGCTTTGCCAGGCAGGTTGTATCTACAATGGATTACAGATGTTCCCTCCTGTGGGACAGGGTTTAAGAATAATCCAGGCACTCCTCCAAAGTGAAGAAAGAGCTGCCATTAAGACCAGTTTCAAGCAAGTTTAGAAGCAAAATTACAGCTGTCTTAATTTTTGGTCAATTACATAATTCTCTTTGTCTTTCCTTTTTAACTGTGCTGCCTTATGCCTTATGATACAAATACTAACCACTTCTTTAAGGGGGGTAAAAGGGGAGTAGCAGAAGAAAAAAACGCCATTTGACCAATGCTACAATGAAATAAACACTTCACTTTTTTAATGGGAATAGATGGAATATATATATATATATGTATATATAGGTACAAAATGAAGAAAGTTGCATATACAAACCTTTATGAAAATCCTCAAATGCTGCAAGCCAAGCTTATGCAAATTGAAGAACCCAGTACTTTCATTAAATCCACAAAAAAGTTGTGACTCATGTCATAGGAAGAATGACATGTGATTCTAACATGAATTTATACAAATGAAAAATCTTAGAATTAGGTAGTTCAAAATTGCAGTCACATGATGCTGGGTTTTTCTAATTCCTGCCATTTTTCAGGAAACAGTGGTTAACGCCTCTGTTTACTATCAGAATCAGCATTTAACTTTTTAATAGTCCTGCCTCACTTCCTTTCAGAAGATAGGAGGATAAGAAGATAAAATAAATTACTATTCATAGAAGGGAGTCTCCCCTCAAAGCCTTTTTTCTCCACCTTAGAGGGTGACGGTATTGATTAGAATTAAACCCCAAATTGGAACAACTGTATATTAGGACCTTAAAATGAATATCATTATGGAAGGAGACCAAAGCAATGAAGTTAATTCTCTTTTATTTGTTAAACGGAGTTCCCTCCTTCCCCCACCCCTTCCTCCTTCTGGGCTGGCCTGTCACGCCTTCTCAACACGCTAAAATCATTCAGAGCGGCTTGCAGGGAGAAACACGACATTTATGGTAAGCGTCAGCCTTCAGAGAAAGAAAGCAGTTCATTAATTTACTTCACACTTACTTCAAAGTATGAGAGTGTACCTTACCCCCTTAATCAATAGATATGATGTACAGTCAATATCCACACACGTTAAAAAGGGGTCAGAAATACACACTCTCACACCACAAACATCAGCCTCAACTCTGCTCAATGAAATTTACACAAAGATACAACCTGAATTTGGAGTTTAGTAAATTCCAGGAGGAATTTTTGACATCTCCAAAAGCTGTGATACACTTGAGGAGGGTTCAGAAACAGCAAAATAAAAACGTTGCCCCAATCAAAATAGAACGGTTCCCTCATCTACTCAAATTTTAATCAATTCCACCTTAAAATTAGGCTTCTGAGAGCATCTGTAACTGCTTAAAAATATGAATTACTGTTTAAAAAAAAACATATGAATATTCGGTAGGCCTCCAAGGACTCTGGACTTTTTGCAACACTGGTGTTGTGCTTCCTGTGGTTTAAGAAGTTCCCTTGAGGTGACAGTGAAATTGTAATGACATTTCTGAAGGCAACTAATAACACAAATGGCAAGCAAGTGACTAAAACCCACAGACTTTGAACTAAGTGTATCTATTAACATGCACACACTTATTCATAGGTCTCTGGCCCAAACGCCACTAGACACAAACGCCTGGATAAACGTGGTCCGAGACTTGTCAAAAGCTTGTCTCTATTCTTAGATAAATAGAAACCACAGATTTGAAAGTGTTTTTTTCTCAGAAAGAGGCAGTGGGGTTTCCTGTGAAAACTTCTAAATTCTGTTAGACGCTCCTCAATTTCTCACCCCCCCCAAAAAACAACCCTCTCTTACTCCCTTCTCTATCTAATCCTTTTGTATTGAAATTTACTCAACTCCACGGGACAAACACACCTCCTCCCTTAGAGTGAGACTTGCACTTCCAAAGCCAAACCCCACCTCTGGGAGAGAAAAAAAAAAAAAAAAAAAGTCGCTACATCAAAGCAAGAACTCACGGGCGCAGGCGCACACACGCCCCAACGCACCCCTAAAAACACCCCTCAGCCTCCCAATCTTTCTGTTTGGCTGGAGAGCGGGGAAGGGAAAGTAGGTATTAAGATCTTTAAAAATGTAGTGACAGTACTCAATAAGTTGAGAAAAATCACTCCTAAAGATTTTAGGTACAAGGAGCCAGAGGAAGTTGGCGACAGTGGCAGCGTTTGTGAATATTTATTCATCAGCCTCCCTCGACTTCGCAGTTTTCCCTCTTCAAGTCGCCAATCTCTCTCTTACACACGTACACTTTATTGCATTGTTCCTGTTCCCCACCCCCAGTTTGGGTGCGCGCACAGACCCGCGCACACACACGTCCTTCTCTCTTCTTTCTCGCACTTTAAACACGTTTTCACGCCCTCCTTCTCCCTCTACACCAGACACACTCACACCCCCTCACACTTTACTGCACTGTCCTCTTTCCTCCCTAGGTGTGGCAGACTCACAGTTACACTATAGTACACTCACACTCTTCCCTTCAACACTTTACTGCTCTGTCCCTCTACCCCCTTTTGTCGCACACGCAGTTATACTGTCATACACAACTCCCTCCCCCTTTTCTGCACTGTCTCTCCACTTGTCTCCCTTACCACACTGTCACTGTTACAGTGTCACACTTACACCCACCCTCCCTCCGGCCTCTGCACTGTCCTCTCCTTCTCGGCTCGGTCACACTCGCACAGTTACATTGTTACTAATACACACACACACACACACACACACACACACAAACGCACACGCATTATAACGCGCGCAGGCACCCCCACCCCCTCCAGCTCCTGCTCCCCACCCCCAGCGGCGGCCGGCGGCGGCGCCGATGACCTCACGGCGCGCGCGCGGCGCGGCCCGGCGAGGCCGCAGATTGGCTGGCCGCGCCTCCGCGGCACTTCAAAGCCGGAGAGGGAGCTACAATTGTGGTGGAATGGGCGGAACTGATCATTGTATTGCACACCTCTAAAAAAAACACTGCCTCTGATTTATCAATATAAAAAAGATCCTCTGAGAGGAGGAGGGCACTTTTGTGTGATGGCAACTTCACTTCTAGGGGTGAGTCTCAGGATTTTCTCTTGCTGGTTTAATTAGTTTCCTTTGATTGCCAATCGGAGGGGGTTAAAGTCGCCCCGGCCAGGCCACGGGCTATCAGTCTCTCTATTGAGAGCTTTTTTTTTTTTTTTTTCCTTTAAATACAAGTGAGTTTGGAGAAAAGAAAAAGGGGGAGAGGGGGGCAGAGTCACTTTTTTCAGCGCAGGAAAAGGTTCGAAGGGCATTTAGACAAGCCACCTCGCAGTGCCTGGCCGCTCCCTGCCCAGGAGACCTGCGCCCAGCCTATTTTACGGGCGACGGTAGCAGGGATAAAGAGAGCAAGTTTTTCCTCCTGGGCAAACTGCAGATTCTTCCCCTTCCCCTAAAAAAATTTCGCAGCCCGCCTTGTCTTGCAGGTACGTTGAACTCGTCTCGTTTTTACTACTGTAGATATGCTTAAAAAGAAAGAAAGAAAGAAAGAAAAGCAGGAAGAGAGCAAGTGAGCCCTACAGTTTGACCTCTTTTGGCCTGGGAGAAACAACCCAGGATGGGTTTCTAGGGACCGGAACAGGATTTTCAAAGCTCTTTCAGGATTACTGGGGGAGCGCTCTTAAAAGCAATCCAATGGTTTTTCCCCAGGCTTCTCGGCAAAGGAAACTTCCTTCCTCCCCAATCTGGACTTTTTGCTTGTTTGTTTCGAAGTGTCTGGGGCCTTGTGTGCACGAGAGTGTTGTTTTAGGTGAGAATACTTGTCAAACTCTTCTTTTGCGTGGCGCTTTGCTCCCGAATCAGACGCCGGCAGCCAAACTTGTCCCCTCCTGTAGAGTAGGAAGCAGCCGGGCGCCGGGGCTGTTGGGGGTGCCAGGTGAGTTGGTGGCGGCGCGCCGCAGCGAGAGATGGGGTGCAGTGGGACGTTTTGGAGGCTACGGAAGGACTAATGCACATTTCTCCCCTCCCTCCCCCACCGGCCCTTTGCCCACCTCCCCTCCCCCACCCCTTCTCCTCTCCTCCTTCTCACAGGAAGAACCGAGGTTGGGATCGACTCCTCTGGCCATGCTTGCTGCTACCTGTAATAAGATCGGCAGCCCCAGCCCGTCTCCCTCCTCCCTCTCGGACAGCTCTTCTTCCTTCGGCAAAGGCTTCCACCCCTGGAAACGCTCCTCGTCCTCCTCCTCCGGCAGCTGCAACGTAGTGGGTTCCAGTCTCTCAAGCTTCGGCGTGTCCGGGGCCTCCAGGAACGGCGGCTCGTCCTCGGCGGCGGCTGCGGCGGCGGCGGCGGCGGCGGCGGCCGCGGCCCTGGTGTCCGACTCGTTCAGCTGCGGCGGCTCGCCTGGCTCCAGCGCCTTCTCCCTCACCTCCAGCAGCGCAGCGGCCGCCGCCGCGGCTGCCGCGGCCGCCGCCTCCAGCTCGCCCTTCGCCAACGACTATTCTGTGTTCCAGGCTCCCGGCGTATCCGGGGGCAGCGGCGGCGGCGGCGGGGGCGGCGGCGGCAGCTCCTCGGCGCACTCGCAGGACGGCTCCCACCAGCCCGTGTTCATCTCCAAGGTGCACACCTCGGTGGACGGGCTGCAGGGCATATACCCACGCGTGGGCATGGCGCACCCATACGAATCGTGGTTCAAGCCCTCGCACCCGGGCCTGGGCGCCGCGGGCGAAGTGGGCTCGGCCGGCGCCTCCAGCTGGTGGGACGTGGGCGCCGGCTGGATCGACGTGCAGAACCCGAACGGGGCGGCGGCGCTGCCCGGCTCGCTGCACCCTGCCGCCGGGGGGCTCCAAACCTCGCTGCACTCGCCGCTCGGAGGCTACAACTCGGATTACTCAGGCCTGAGTCACTCGGCCTTCAGCAGCGGTGCCTCCTCGCACCTGCTCAGCCCCGCGGGGCAGCACCTCATGGACGGCTTCAAGCCAGTGCTGCCCGGCTCCTACCCAGACTCGGCCCCGTCTCCGCTGGCCGGCGCGGGGGGCTCCATGCTGAGCGCTGGGCCGTCAGCGCCGCTGGGGGGCTCCCCGCGCTCCTCCGCTCGCCGCTACTCCGGCCGCGCCACCTGCGACTGCCCCAACTGCCAGGAGGCGGAGCGGCTGGGCCCGGCCGGGGCGAGCCTGCGGCGCAAGGGCCTGCACAGCTGCCACATCCCGGGCTGCGGCAAGGTGTACGGCAAGACGTCGCACCTCAAAGCGCACCTGCGCTGGCACACGGGCGAGCGGCCCTTCGTGTGCAACTGGCTCTTCTGCGGCAAGCGCTTCACGCGCTCCGACGAGCTGCAGCGGCACCTGCGGACCCACACCGGCGAGAAGCGCTTCGCCTGCCCGGTCTGCAACAAGCGCTTCATGCGCAGCGACCACCTCAGCAAGCACGTGAAGACGCACAGCGGCGGCGGCGGCGGCGGCTCGGCGGGCTCCGGCAGCGGCGGCAAGAAGGGCAGCGACACCGACAGCGAGCACAGCGCCGCGGGCAGCCCGCCCTGCCACTCCCCGGAGCTGCTGCAGCCCCCCGAGCCCGGGCACCGCAACGGCCTGGAGTGACGAGCACCCGCGCCCGCCCCTCTCCCTGACCTGCTCCCACCCCGGTCCGCTTGGGCCCTGTCTGTCCTGGCCTCAACTCCAGCCTCTCTCTATTGCATCCTACTCGCTCACTCTCTCTCTTTCTGTCCCTACTCCCCCACTCCCGCGTGACTTAACTTTCTAGAGGGGATATGGACATGTAAGTAACACGCAACGCTGTCCCGGGCCCTGGCTTTCCCTCTCCACCGGTAACACTATCCGACCCTGGGTACAGCTCGAACCCGCGGCTTGCCGGGCTTTTAGTTCTCGTCCACCCCTCCTTGTCCTCCCTCCGCCACCCCCAGGTTGTGACGGGTGTAACATTTAGAGGGAAGCGGCCGCTGGAGGTAGAGCTGGATGAATCCAGCGCCTGGGAGACCGCAGGCCTCTTCGCGGGCGGGAACGATTCAGCTGAGCAAGCTTGCGCCAGAGTAGTGGGGAGGGCGAGGCAGAAGGCCCCGGCAGGGCAGCCCTGCCGAAGCAGCCGCCGATTTGATTCCAGAACTGCTGTCCTGGGCGCCTCAGCTTCGGAGCGCCCTCCCGGGGCGCTGGGCACCACCGAACGCCCTGCGCAGGCGGTCGGAGCTCGGTGGGGTGCTCATCTGGCAGCACCGAGACCCAGAGTTTGCAGAGTTTAACTCTCCCAACAGTCAGCTCTGCCTCTTTTTCTTTGTTCCTTGGGGTGGAACCGATGCAAGTTTCAGCAAAGGGCAGTCTTGGCGAATCGCTGCAGCAGCCTTCTTTCATCTTTATAACTTTTTTATTTTTAACTAAAAAACTAAGGGGAAAAATAGCAACCTTCCACTTGGTTTCCCTTCTAGATAGTTCTTCCTCTAGCGGGAGCAAGTCTTTCTCTGGAAACTGTACTAATATTGATCCCAAAGTTATTTTGATTGCATTAACTTAACTTATGGGGTAGGGGTGGGGGTGAGGGTAGGTGTCTTTTTCTTATGCAAAAATGCTCCTTTCCGGTGAGACCAGATTAACTGTCTCCGTGTTTGTCCTTTTCTACCTCGTTTTCCACCACTCCCAAGCATAATCTCCCAATCTTTTTTTGTTAGTCCAGCCGTCAATTTGTATAGTACCCATTTCTGTAAATTCTTTCAATTCATTGAAGATTTTAGGGTGAAACTTTTTTTTTTGTGATTTAAACTTATAAGCAAGTGAAGAAGCTGTCGTTTATTTCAGACGAGGCTGTAGTTTAAATGCCAAAAGAGGGAAAATAGGAAAAAAAAAAACCTTTGTAAAATATATCTGAACCTAATGGTTTGTACAACTGGAGAATCGTTCTAGATTAGTTAACAATTAAATATAACTCCACCAGAGTAAGGGTGAGAGGTGCAGTTGTCCAGGAGACGATTTTGTATAGTATTTTTCTTGTACATTACTTCCAGTAAATATTTGAAAATATATTGAAGTAAATTTGATTTTTTTTTTTTTTTTTGGTCACAATAAAATATTAAGAGTTATTGTTGCAGTTCTGATGAGCTGCAGGTTTTTTGAACTCACTTCTGGAGGTGCAGAGCCACAAACGCACTTTCGGGGCCTAGTTTTGCTCGAATATGAATTTAGATAGGTATCAAACTGTAACTAAGACAATATTTGATAAATGTTGGATGACATTTAATTTAATGGAGCATGTACTTATTTGCATTTGCTGGCAGTTCAGGCATAGTTAAAGTGAGAGTTCTCCTATATTTCATAATAACTGGGTCTGCCAAAACCCATGTATTAAATAAATTGTCCAAGTGAAACTCGACTAACTTTGGCCTTTGTGTATTTCCTGAAGGTAATATTGTTAACTGTTAATAAACACTCCTGATACTACATTTAAGTGTTTGCAGATTCTGCAAACTAATTGCTCATTGTAATGTTGAAATAATTTGGATATTTCACATTGAAATGAAAAGCCTTTCTCTGGAACATTTTAGACTTGCATTTTAAATGCATGAAATGTAATTGATTTATTTGTAATATTTTAAATGGTATTAATAAACTCAGATAAAAGACTAGGCCAGTTAATTTGTATTTTTTTCCCTTTTTAAACTATGGACATTTTCATTTTATCTTCAGTTAATTGTCTAATTTAAACAAAATATAATCCTGTTTGTATGGTAATACTTAAATAATTGCCTTTAAGATGTGAGTTAGATGGAAAGATCTATTTGGCAAAGCTGTGTTTTCTCTGTTTACCAAGATAAAGATTATAGTGTCTAAGAAATATAATTAATTATTTACCAGTAGATTTAGCTCATAGCGTCAGGATTTACTGACCTCTTAAAATTTGTGTGAAGTCACAAACAATTCAAAGAAATTTCCCATTCTGCTTCCTTCTTAGTCTCCAGAAGGAGTCAGGTTGTTGGCCATTGATTGCACGTAGTATTTAAAAGGCCAAGCCTTACACTGGAAGATCAATACATCTAAAATAAAAACATGGGTTTGGGGATAACTTTTGTTGTTAGGAGGTGGTGGAGGTCAAGCTAACAAAAGCTTGTTTTGGGCATTCCATGTCTTAGCTAAAGATTATGTAGAGGTAAATATCAGCAGTAGATTCCTGTTGAAATGAGTTATCTATTCTTTTAAAGTCTCTAAACAGCCACCAAAGAAAGGGAAGGTTAAACCTTAATCTATTTACTAGGCTGTTGTTCATAGGTGTCAATGATGCCAATAAAAAATACTGTCTTGTTATGTCTAAGTGCATTTAAGAAATGGTTGTTCCTTGAGCCATACTTTGAAACATAAAATACTTTAAATGTTGATTGATGTCATATCACTATTTCACTACTAGATTAATATTATTATTTTAAATGAAATTGAATAAAAAGTTAGTGTGTTCAGATTCTTATAAGTTTAGCTTCTTTCTTTCTGTTTGCATTCTCCCCTCTCTAAATTCAGTCTTGGTATAATCTTGAACTGACAGTTTTCCATTGAAATTTACATGAACTCATTATAATCCATAGAAACAAGTGAAAATACAAAGTACTATGAATATTTTAAATTCAGTGGAAAAATAATTATGGGTAGAAATATGTTTTAGAATAATGCAGTTTGTGCCCAAGTAGCAGACAGCCTTAATCCTTCTGTCTATGCAGATATTTGAGGCCTTCAATCCCTATGGCTTTAGACAAGCAACTTAGCTCTGATTCTTTGGTATACTACAGCTCTAAATAATGGTTTTTAAAAGTAAAACAGTCTCTTTCTGTCACTTTCTTCCTAGGAATAACACGCAGAACACAATTTAAGTGTTGTTTCTTTTTTATTGAAAGTTGCAGAGCTGAGGGCTTCGGAGAGAGCGGTTCTGAAGGAGTTAAATTGTAGTGGCAGGTAAGAGGAAAGCTGCTTGGTACGTTTATAACATCAGTTGCGTTACATGCAGAATTGACATTTGATTTAAGAAGTGGTTATGACAAGGAGAAATATTGTCTAGAAGAAGATTTCTTTGGTTGAAGGGGGACAGATTTTTTTCTGTTGTGTAGATGTGCAAACTTTCACTTTCTTCCTTTGGCTCCCTCACACCCTTCTAGCTTTGCTTTAGTTTGTTTTGATGGTTATTTAGTAGTTTATCTCCAGATTAGTTTTCTGCAGGGTGGGCAGGCCTCCCCTTTTGGGGATGAGTATCCTCTTCTGGGAGACGAGAAGATGAAGTACAAATTTGTGATTTCTTCCTGCTTTGTCTGTGATCAGGTACCTCCTAGCAATAGTTGGAGCCTCACTCGAATGAAGACAGGCTAGATCTCACTTTGAACCGAAAGACACTTCTAGTTTTGCAGATCAAGGTAGAGTTAAACTAGCTGTTGACCCAAAGGTCAGGCCAGCATATATCAGCCCGCCCTCCAGAGATCAGAAAAGGGCTGCCAATCCGATCTATTTCCTACCTCATCTTTTCTCCAAACTTGAGTGTTTCCTCCCTATCCTGCCTTTTCCTTTTCTGGCTCCTTCCTCACCTTCTCTCTTTTTGGATAATCTCTTTCATTTAGGAATGTGATTGTGATTTGTTGAGGTTGGATTATCAACTAAAATGTTTTATTCTGGAAAGTTAAACAAATGTGATGAATTACTCTCCTTTAACAAATGATGTTGTAAATAGTTCCTTGATGGATTTGCCTTCCTTCCACCGTCTTCTTACCCCAATCTTGGCATAACTTCTCAACTGGGCTTCCTTTAGGTAGAGAATACAGAAATTAAAATTTAAAGACAAGCAGGTGATGAGCTTGGACTCCTGAGTGGGCAGATCGATAATCCTGCCATCATTTTCATCTCCCTGGTGGATTTTTTGGTGAGATTATTGAATGGAATGTTACAAAAGGCCTGTGGTGGAATTTCTTTAAAATAAGTATTTTATTATAGAAAATTAGCTCAAAGGTCATGTGATCTTTTTGGCTGGCAAATTAAGGCAGGAACTGTACAGGGAAAAAAAAGTGTGGATTTGGTTATTCTCTGGTTGCCTAATATGGTAGAGGTAAATATTATAATGAAAGAATTTCTAAATTTTGCTCAGCTTTTCATATAAATAGTCTCAAAGAGAGATTGATTTGATGCAGGTATTTTGATTAAACTGTGGATTCTCATTTTTTAATTGATTTTTGCTGCTTCTGTCCAAGCAGGCATTATTGTTTCTCCTTACACTCCTAAGAAAAACCCAGGTATTACCAATGTCTCTCTTCCCCCCTCTCTCTTTTAAAAGTATGGTTTCTACAGTTGTCTCTTCCCTTCCTCCCTCCCTCCCCCCTTTCTTCCTTCCTCTCTCCCTCCCTCCCTCTCTTTTTAAAATGGCCCATACAATTGTTGCTGTTTTTTAAAAAATAAGATTCAGAATTTGCGCCCTGTTTTTCCCTGCTTTCGGATTAAAGGAAAGCCAGTAAATTCCTCACTTTCCTGGACCCTGGCGGCTGCGGTTTAAGGGGATGCGCGTCAGTGGTCACCTCTTTAGATTCGCTGCACTCCCTATGAGCAGAAGTGTTGATTTGCTATAGCAGGGGGGAGGGGGATCTATTTTCTTTGGTCCCTGGGCGCATGTTTAATTTAATTTAATTTTCTGCGGAGTCTCCTGGCAATGAGGAAGCAGCCTTATACATTTTGCTTTGGTTCCTAACGAACGGTCGATCGGGGCTCCAAGAGCTCTAGGGACAGCGAGGAGAGCTTGAGGTGACCTAGAATCAGGATAAAGCACCCGCTACAAGCTGCCGCTTTTCACGCTGTTCTAACGCCACTCTTTCAAGTCCATCTACTGGGGCTTCCTCTTTTAAGCCCAGTCCCCGACTTTGCTTCACAGGCACTAACTTCTTGCTGCGCGGGAGGGAACCTTGGAAGCGCCCTCTGCTACTCTTGCAGGGCTCTTAGCTGAGGGCCGGCCTGCCCGAAGTTTCCCATGTCCTCTTTTAAATGAATTAAGGGGAAGATTTTGAGCCGGGAGCAGTTCCCGGCCTTTCTAAAGGCTACCTTCTGCTTTCCTCTTCCCCCCTCCTCGATGTGCCCAGTGCTGTCAGAAAGAACCCCAGGACCTCCCGGGGAGGGTTCCGAGCTGGCAAGCAGCGCGGCCCGCCGGCGGGTAGCAGCGAAGCGTGGGGCGGCGGTCTGGGGTCTCCCCGCGAGCCCCATCCCCGGCCCCGGCCCGGGCCCGCCGCCTCCCTCGGGCTACCGCCAGAGCAGTCCCGCGCCTCGCCGCGCCCACCGCACACAAAGGCGCCGTGGCCGCCTCCGCCTGCTGAGCGGACAGCGAGCGCCACCCTGTGCCCCGCGCCCGCTCTGCAGCGCGCCCGGCGCGGGCGACGCCGGCGCGACCCGGGCCTGCCATTCCCGAGCCTCTGACCTTGGAGGGAATCGCCACCGGGAGCTTCCCCCCCGCGCTCGCCTCTGGGCTCGCAAAAGACCCTCGGGCCCCACGCGGTGAGGGATTCCCTTCCATTCCTCTTCAAGTCCCCGGCACCCTCTCGCTGCCCTTCGCCACCCTAGCGCGTTAGAGCGCGGAGACTCTGTCCCCCCCCATCCCCGGGTGCCGCGTTCTGCCTGTGCCACCGGAGCCTGCCGAGGCGCCGACAGACCGGGTCATTTTTCCCGAATTTGCTGAGTTTCTCTTTGGTCTTGCCCACGACTGCCTGCCCTACTTCACCTCCTGTGCTCTTTCCTTGGCCACACTCGCACCCGCTTCCTCTCCCGCGGTGTTAAACAAAGTGCAGCGTTCTCCATAGGTGGGAAGATTTATTCTTGTCATTTCATTGTGAGTTTGTGAGACTCGAATGGAGGAATTTGCGCACCTTTTTCCACACTGTTATCATAAAGGAAGCAAAATTAAGTCTCATTGGCCGTAAAAACTCTGTGCCTTTTTAAATTTCAGTAATCAAAGAACAATTTAGCCACGCCGGTGACTACCTAGGAGAAAATTTGATAGATACATAGATAGAATTACTGAACCTGTTGAACAGAACTCAACTTTTCTTTACTGGTCTGCACTTAAAACCTAACAGCCTGTCCGGCTTCCTTCCTCCCCGCTCTTCTCTCCCGACTCTTTGAGGAACTGGATATTTGGGGAGTGCTAGCAACATTCTTCAGGCCCATATTTTGGTGACATCTGAAAGGAGATGACGATATATCAACCCCTCTTTACTTGGAGTGTGTACCTGTGTGTACCTGCCGCTTCCCGGGCTGTCTGAGGAAAGGAGCCCGCTCCTGGTAAACCTCTTCCCCATTCCTGACTCTTTTTGGCTTTAGGCCCTTTGGTCTTGGAAGCTCATCGCCCAGGTTCAGGTCCGTGGGTTGCACCTTCTATTCTCCAGATACTCCAAGGATTAAATTGGCGATTACTGATGGTTATGCGCACACCACCCATACGCATTTAAGGCACTCTGTGATGAGGCTGCTGCGTAAATTGTCGGCATTTGTGTTCAGGGAGTTCTCAGAGCTGCACACCTGCGTGTGATGGGGCTCCAGCCACATCCCTCTGGACTAAATCCACAGGCTCTACTGACCCGATCCCCATAGCAGGGAAGGAAGGGGGGGTGGCCTATCTGGTCTGCAGTGCGGCCCTCGCATATGAAGCCCCTGCAGCCGCCAGGAGAAGCAATCTGGTCTCCCAGAGCTCCAGGATATAATTGACACGTCCACCTCCGGAGCCGACACCACCCTCCTCCCTCAAACCAGCCCGTGATGTGAGCCCCCATCCCCACCCCCTCTCTCCGGGGTCCGGAAAGCCGGGAAGCGCTGGAATGCCGAGTTCTCTCACCCTATTGTGCCTAGGTGTTGCAAACCACTGGAGGACAGAGCTTCGCGCTTTGATCTCATGTCCCAGTCATTCTTTAGCTCAGAGGGGTGAGTTTAAATTAAATTTCTTTTTCTGCTGATAAGTTCTAATGGGCCTCAGAAGGTGAATAATTATGCAGTAACATTTCATGGGTTGTTGGAGTGGGAATTCCCACTGTGCTGTCACCAGGAACAGAATTTCCTTCCTATGCTCAATGCGAAATGAAGCTTCCCAAGGAAGCCACAAGTGTCTTTCAAATCTCCATGCAGATGATCTAGTCCTTCCCTATTCTCACCTTTCTTGCTCCTGCAAAGCTTTGTCCTCATTTTTTTTTATTCAAGGTTTGTTAGTAGTATAGGAATACGTTTAAAAACAGTACTAAACGATCTTATTTTTGAGGGTAAAAAAACCACTTTGCTTTGATGATTAAATATGCATTCCTATCAAGACAGAGTACACCCTGATGAAAGCTAGGACAGCATTTTCCTGAAAAAAGGCAGACCAGCCACCTGAGATTTGCCTCCAAATACCTGGACTTAGTCTTGTCACCTCTCTTCACTTCATTTAGTAATTCAGTGCTTTTTTGCTTGATTCCTGAGAAGAGTCTGGAGCTGCTGCAGTCATAAGATTTGATCACTAGTGTTCTGAACCTACCTAGTTTGCAGTTCAGAAGTGGACTTTCCATGGAGGAAGGTTAAAAGGTTATTTATATTTAATTTCCCCCCAAGTTAGATAAGAAACAACATCAACAGTTTGGATATTATAAATGAGTCATGACATTTTGATACTCAAAAGAAAATCAGACCCTTAACCTAAATCAAAGAACTCTAAATTTGTAATTTAAAAGCACAATGGAACTCTTTATCGTTTTTGTTTTTTAAAGAAAATCCTCTATACCCCATTCACTTCAGTGCTTCATTGCATAGCATTTTCCTTGTTTATTTTCTTCCCTTTAAATTTCTTCCTTTAAATGAATTGAGCTCCCACAAGCTTTAAGATTTCTAAATCAACACATAGAAACTGGAGCCTGCTTATCAAGTTTTCACTCCTCTCTTGGCAACTAATTTGAAAGGGCCCAAACAATGAGTTGATTTACATTATGCTCATTTCACCCAGAACTCTGTGCGAATGTTGAAAAACCCTCAATAATTCACCTTGGGTTATCTTTACATCTTTGGGGGAACCAGTCCCTCCAGCTTTAAGTTTTTTAGCCACTCCATTTTAAGCACTGAAATAGAAGAAAGAAAGTAGATGTTTTTCTTTTTCCCCCTAGAGTTCAAGTGATTGTCTGATTCTACTGAAAATAAAGGATTTGTAGTGCCCAATTTTGCACCCAATTTAATGCCCCTAATTATGCAGGCACCCTATCATCAGGTTTCCCATCATTTCAGGAAGTTTTGTGCTCGTTCTTATACACTGATCAATGCTTCATTTCTCTCTCATGTACCTATCCCTTATTTTGGCTTTTTTTCCTTTCTCTTTTTCTTTCTTTCTCTCTCTTTCTTTTTCTTTTCTTTTCTTTCTTTCTTTGCCTAAGTAGGTTCTTTCCCCTTTCAACTTAACAAAAATTGGCCTTTGTAAGGGAGGGGGAACCTAGTGGCAGGTGGAAATATGTTTGAAAGATATTCACATTGATTTAGTGATGCTTTAAAAATATTGTTGACTTATACATACTCTAACAGAATTTGGACAGAATTTGTCTATAGATAAATGAAGTCTTCATTTTGGGGAAAATAATATTTTTTATAACATTAAATTATATTTCTCCCCAAACTTTAAGAATATACAGTTCTTACAGATGACAATTCAGTAGCCTTTGTACTATGAAGACAAATTAAGTTTTGCTGTTTCTCCCAATAAATAACTGTTTGAAATAAAACTACAGTGGTTAAGTTTGTTAAGGTACACATACATTGTACTTTCTGTGTCCTCGATAGTGACATAATTTTAGTGAATATCATAATTAAATGTTGTAATAGTAATGAATAGAGAGCAGTAAAACAACCTTGTAAATATTTTGGTTATATAACATTGTATATTTTACAAAGTGCATTGTACATGCACTTTGTAGAAAGCATATGACATAATTTATTTAGTATGCAATTATTAAATGTGAAATGCATTGCTTAGTGACATGTTCACATGAGTGTTTTAACATGTACATCCACGAAGAAAATCAGATTTAGTGAAGTTTTCCATACTTAAAATTCTACCTGTTGTTTTGCAGAGAAAATATTAGTTTCACAATAGGGGTATAATAGATCCCTGTTGTAGAGAAATGGTATTCATGTCTGTGAAGTGGTTTGGAACTACTTTTATTATTTTACACTCCAAAAGCAGTGGCATGTTTTTTTTAACTCACTTTTTAAGTGAACTTTTCATTTTGGAATAGTTTTACGTTTATAGAAAAGCTGTAAAAATAGTATAGAGAGTTCCTGTGGTTTTCCCTATTGTTATCATCTTATATTACAATGGTATATGTGTCAAACCTAAGAGATCAATATTGATATTTTTTAATGAAGAAATAAAAGCAAAAAATATTGCACTGCTCATCAGTCAGTGGGAGGATGTAGCTTAAAAAAATGCTGACCTTTTTTTGGTCAGTTTCTTAAGATCAGGTGGGATTTGCCTCTAAGACTGAGACTATGTACTAAATAAGTTAAATGGAAATCCATTCCTCAAGGAATGTCTTTAACATATAGTTTCTTAGAATGAAGAATTTTTGTTTCTTTCCTAGTTAACTAAAATTTAAGAAAACATGTCTAGTTCAGGTTTGTATTTTTATTTCATGCATGGAAGCATCAGATTAAATTTGAGTGGTCAATATTTTTACTTCACATTATCAAAAATAGCAATATTTTATTTGTTGCCTATAACTATTTTTTATTTTACAATTTAAAATGACATATTTACTTATTTTTTTCTTTGATATAGTAACCGCAAAATATAAGTAATCTAATGATTTCATTTCTTTCCCTTCCATGTTTTTAAACTTAAACTTTAGGATCATTTTTGCTAAAGAACTGAATGTGTCAGAATACAGAAATCTTTACTATCTAATAGTTGAGTCTTTTTTTTAAATGCAGATAAATGTATCTCCTATACTCCATGGAGTAATAAATTTGCATGTGTTTTTGTTTTATTTAAGTAATATTCTAAGAAGTTTCATCAAAAAGGAAAATATTCTTTATTTAGAATATATTTTCACTATTCCTAGGGTTGCCAGATAAAATACAGAATACCCAGTTAAATTTGAATTTTAAATAAACAGCAAAAATGTTTTAGTGAAAGTATGCCTCATGCAATATTTGAGCCATATTTATACTGAAAATGATTTGTTGTTTTTGAAATCCCAATTTAATTAGATATCCTGATTTCTAAAATTTTTTGTTTTTGCTTTTTTAAAAAAAATAAATTTTATGTATCTATAAGGACAAAGCTAAAAACAAAGGCTATATAAAAACAAAATAGCTTGTGCTTGTTCATGAAAATGCTAAGGGTAGCATTCTGTACTACTTTAAAAAGAGAATGCAGGACATAAAGAAATGAGGATTTACTTGTTACCTAGAGAGTGAAGATATAACATTGATTTTCCTATTACTCGATTGTGTTTCTTCTTTTTCAGCTCATTTGGCTTCATTCTGGGCTATCTTTACATTGAGAACACTAGTACTACCCTACCTTACCAAGAAACTACATTTATGTAGCTTCTAAGAAAATGATATTGTGCTGATGAATGCTCATCAGCATCTCCACCTTCTTTCTAGCATGCTTTTAAAAAGGAGGTGTCCAAAATAAAAATCTAATTTCTATCCATTAGATTTATGCAGTTGAGACTCTATACTGAAGTTTTGTTCCTACAAATTCTGTGCCCCAAATACTTTACACCCACACCCTGGTTGAATTGTTCTCACTTAAGCTGCACAAATGTGGACTTCTATATATCTAGAAGACATGTATAAGCTGTAGCAGTAGTATTACATATCAAATTCACTTACTAGGTATTCCATAAATTATAACCTAATAATCAGAAGTCAAAGTTCTCTGTCACAGGAGGGTTTCTTTTTTCTTCTGTGGAAGTATTGCTTTAGGAAACAAAGGTGATGTCCACTCATTTATTCATGACATTTTCTCAAAAAGCGATCTGTTATATTTATGTAATGGTTTGCTTTCATTTATGCTATTAATTTAATTTTTCTAATAGTTTTCTATCTCTTGATATTGTTTGTGATTATCCCCAGAAATAATGACTAAGATTCTGTGTAGCTTATATACAATACAGGCTAATAAGGAAAGGGAGAATGACCCTGTCGTATAAGAATTATCTATCTTGTCTTCATATAGATCATACAGAATAAGTAAAAACAATATTCATAAGCCATGAATGTCAATCAGATACATCATTAAGAATAATACAGGCAATCTTTTACCCATAAACAGAGGATATATCAAGGTTCCAGGCTTAAAGACAGCCGCCCCTTAGATTTTGCTTTTACCAGGAAATATAGCTATTACTCTGAGGGTTCAGAAGAAATGAGAAAGTGGGAAGTTTAGGAAATCTTATTTTGGAGGCAGGCTTAATAGTAGCTCTCCCTGAGAAATTAAATTGTGTATAGGCTCCCACAAACTGCCCTCATTTTTTTTCCATTTTACTTTGTTTTATAAAACCAATTATATATTCATTTGGATTATTAATATTTTTTAAAAATATAATTAGCTCTGTGAATTCCAAGGGGGGCATTCACATACAAGTACAAATCTGTCTAATCATATTACCTCCATCCTAATCTAAAGATTTTATATTTCAATAAAAGTTTTAGACTTCATTTTTTGAGGACAGTTAGATGCTTACTGAAAAATACAAGAAATTGTGAGGAAGCAGGGAAAGCAAATTACCTTAATCTTTCCCTCACTTCTCAGACACAACAATTGTGTCTTTACTACCTTTTTTCTGTGTGATTTTTTTTTCCTTACATATGTACAAGATTGTAACCTGTTTTTTTTGCATAATATTAAAATAAATTTCCCTTACTACTAAAAATTCTTTGCAAACATAATCTTAAATGGCTAAAAATACTGTATGGAATGCATATATTGAAATTTTACCTACTCCCCTAATATTGGGCATTTGGTTTATTCCAAATGATCAATATTATACACAATGCTGCATTACATATCCTTATACATGACTTTTTCCCCTAAGTTCTGGTTATTTCCTCTGGATACTAGAAGAGTAAGGAATTCGTGAGAGATAAGAACATTTTAAAGGTTCTAGATAGAGATTACCAGATTATTCTCCAGGAAGTACATAGCAGTTTATACTCCAACAAACAGTGGTTGAGAGAATTAGCCTTGAATCTTACCAGCCCTGAATTCTTAAACTCTTTTCCTTTAATAAGGAAGACATGAATCTCATTATTGTTTTAAGTAGCAAATTCTAGATTCCTAAACTTTTTTCATATGTTTATTTGCCATTTTAATTTCCTTTTTCATGAATTGTTCCTCCATCCTTGTATGCTTTTAAGAATGAGAGTTCACTTGGCTGCAAAAGGAGACAGAAGATCTGGCCAGTGGAGGGCATCCTGGGGAAGGTGTGCTCTCTCTGGAACCAGGATCTCACTTCAAGCCTTCACACTACACTGTTCCCTTAAGCTGGGACTGGAAAGTCAGTTTCCCTTTGTTAGTCCTAGATTAACTATAGCAAGTAGGTAGAATGCAAAGTTATGTATACTATTACTTCACAAAGGAATTTTGGGAAAACAACCAGTTATATTTCCCGATGAAAAGTAGACATTATTTTACCTCATTGCATGATACTAAAATATGGATTCAATTGAACATATCTGAGTCTTAACCTCCACTAAAATGTCTCTTTCTGTGGCAGCCTCTATAAAAGCTATAGCTGGTTGAAAAGTTAGAAAAAAAAAAAGATTCAATCAATGAGTCTATAGAATGCCAAAAAAAAGAGTTAAGATTTTTATGTTTTACTTCATTAACTGATGTAGCTAGATGTTTAGAACTCTAGCTTCATGAAGCTACAAAATTGGCCTTTAAAGAGAATTCATTCATTCATGGCCACCAGGGATGATGCCTTTGATTTGAATCAACTATTATAGCTGGACAAAAAGATCTGTTTAAAAATTCCAATAGTTTATGGCCATTGGAGAAATCATGTCCAACAGTAAAATCATGTCTACTTAATCATTAATCAATTCTAATTCTTTTAAATTTCTTATATAATTCTATATAATTAAAAGAGTTATTCTTTAGCAAGCATGAACTTCTGTAATACCAAAGTGACATACTTTTTACCACTTGAAAGACATGCTTAAATATAACCACTACTAAAGAGTCTTAAACCTTTGAGTTGTTGAGAGTAGGGAAGGGAAGAAGATGGTGAGTTTGGACATCCACGGTTTCTCTCATATAGCCTCAGCTTGTAGTAGAGACAAGTTTATCTTATAGTGATGTTTTAAATGATATATTTGCTTTTGTTCAAAAATAAAAATCAAATCAACAAATACTGAATGCCTACTTTGTGTTCAGTACTTTATTGGGGTTGTTAAAAATAAGCCTTGAGCATGATCATGAATCATAGTCATAATTTGAGAACTTACTTATAATTTTAAAATAAAAGTAAAATATTTCTTGTGTTCTTTCTTTAAGGAAACAAAGCCATCATTTTTAAAAAAATCACCCCCATCCTGCCCTTATGACTTTAAAGTTAACTATTTAAAAATTTAACAATATGTAGGCATTATAGTTTTATAATTTTAAAATGCTCAAACTGTGCTAAAATAACTTAAACTTTGGTCTGTGACTGTACATATATTTACCCAGAATTAAATCCTATCTATTTTTGTCTAAAACTATTACAAAGGGATGGAGGTTAATTTAGTATGTCCTCCGAATAAAGTTACTTAGTTATTAAGTAAATTTAAGTATTCTATTGTGTATTACAAACTAAAAGAGCTCACTAGTGGTGCTAAATAGACTTTTAGAAAAGTAATAGCTCTTTCTTCTTTTAACTATACATATGAAATTCAAAACACACTGAAAAGAGACTATAAAACGGAGGCAAGAGCTTATGTTTTTTAAAAACTATTATATATTACAAGAGAGAAAATAAGCTAACACTTACTGGACCTCATCAATTATTTGCTCCATGCTCAAGTTTAAAACTCTTATTTATGAATTCTATACATAAAAAAATGACTGATTTTGAAGATAAGTTTTTAATTTTGTTTAGAACAGTGCTTCTCACCTCCTTTTTTGATTAACAAACTCCTCTGAGAATGTGATGTAGGCTGTGGACCTTCTCTTAAAATTGTGCTCATCACTATACCTCTCTGATGTCTGTCAGTGGACCCTAGATCTAGAGCCAGAGTTGAGCTATTGGGTCCTTAGTTTATATGCTCTGCTAAGATGTTACACATTTTAGGAGAATTTACTTGAGTAAATCAAGTAAAGTGTCTTTTATCTTTGACTCTATAATCTACATTGATTAAAAATTAACATGGAGAAAGGAGAAGGGTTAACTGTAGTCTGACAGACTGGATTTTCTGTGAAGATTCCAATTTCCACTGAAGAAGCAACTTGAAATACAATAGATAACATAAAAGAAAAACCATGGGTGCTGTCTTTCCCATTTCAGAAGTGCATGAACAAAATTTCATGATGTTTGCACTTCTCTTGCTGGTTGCATCTATGCTGAGTTTGTGATATAATTTACTAGATGTCACTCCAAATGTTTTAATTTTGTCTATACTAATATCATAAGGACTTCTGCCAATGCATGGAAACGTACAGTATTTCATAGTCCATCATTAAACACTCCAATTTTAAAATAATTTTATTACTTAAGGCAGTATTTATTCTATAGTATTTGGAAAGTCATTTGTATGAATTAGAGCCTCAGTAATCGTTAAGCAAACCAGAACCTTTTTTTCTTTCTTTATGAGATGAGGATCTCATTATGTTGCCCAATCTGGTCTCTAACTCCTAGGCTCAAGCGATTCTCCTGCCTTAGCCTCCTGAGTAGCTGGGACTACCAGGTGCATGCCACCATGCCTGACTTCAAACTACTTTTGATGACTACACCTTAGCCAACACTTCACCCAATGCATGGGTTACTACTTTTTTTTTTTTCAGTTACAACATTTGTAAACTTGTCTTGGTTTTTGCATGATACTGCTATCAAGATCTTTTTGATCTTAACCAAAGAGAGGAATGATGCATCAGCAAGTGGGTTGCAAATGGAACAAAAGAGTTATGATAAACATCCTGAAAATAAAGATAGCAGGGATGATTCAACAGTGAGAGACAATCTGTGTAGATACCAGGGTCTAATCTACCCCTACACTTGTGAGCGTGTTTGTTGGAAGGTAGGGAAGACTGAAGAGTTGTGGGGAAAATGTATTATTGCTGAAGCAGCTGTATTTCTAACCCTTCCAAGCTGTAATTGGGTTGCGTACGAGAAGTTTTTCATAGTGTGAGTGGGCAGAACAAAATCCTGCTTCACGCCAGATGTTAACCAAAGAGGAACCATGTGCCTTTGTATTTTTGCAGTATAAGGAGGAAGCAAACAGCAAGTTGTTATTTCTGTATGAACACCTTAAAAGTACCTTACCATTTCCAGCTCCATCTTAGAAGGATAATGGGTTAGCTGAGTGTGGGCTATGGACACAGATTTTCTGGGTTGAATCCTCATTCTGTCACTTCCTTGTTGTTTGACCTTGGGAAGTTTCCTTAATTACTCCATGCCTCATTTTCCCCCTTTGGTAAAATTTGAATAATAATGGAATGTATCCTATTGTCAGTGAGTTAATGCTTATAAGGCTCAACTAGTTATTAAGCTGATAGATGAGTGCTCAATGACTGTGAACTTATTTCTAATAATAGGTCTAGCGTATTTTATATTATTGATATTATTACTGCTGCTGAGTGCCAGGAACATTCCATTTTATAATTCTCTCTGCATTTCTCAGCATTCACATGGATTTCCCAGAGTTTTTAATCAAAAGGTACTTACTTTCTCTTTGCTACTTTGGAGGTTTTCTCCTTCCCCATCCTTGGGAGCTATGTCCACCTCGCTCTGACTCTCTATGACCACCCACTCCTCCTGTTTTCCTTTGGCCTCCTGTACATACCATCCTGTGAGAGCCAGACCTTTCCTTTTTGGCTAATTTGTCACTCATTAACCCCTCTTTTCTCAGGGGACATAGCTCTAGGAAATTGGGGATTAAAGGAATTTATGAAACTAATGTAGATGAAGTATGATTCTGCCTGAACTGGGGCAGTAGGACTAGGAATTTAAATTTAAATTTGTATCTCTCTTTTTAGGTTTTCTGATGATTAGATAGTGGAATAGTTTTTCCTTCCAGTCCTAAGCTAATTGCTAGAGTGTAGTACATTTTTCATTGTTCGAGTGTTTTCAAATAGTCTCCCTCCCTCCCGCTCTCCCTCTCTTCCTTCCTTCCTAGCCTTCTTTCTTTTTGCTTCACAATTGTCCAGAGTGTTCTGGTAATTTCACATCTCCAACCCCTTTCCTAGAATCTCTTCTTGACTTTCAACTGGGCAGAAAATATTTTAACCCAGTATTATATTATTGCAATGTAGGAAAGTTGAGGATCAACAAAATGCCTCCAAACAAGAGCAAGTTTTACTTGGAAGAGCATTCCATCATTTACATCTAAAAGAAAAAGTAGATTGGTTTACTAGACCATTCTTTCCCTCAGTCTAATAATGCAGCAGTGAGTACATTCATTTATAAACACCTAATTGTCTAATTTTTGCTTTTCTGCAATCTCAAAAAACTGACATCTTTAAGCAGATCATCACTTAGTTTAAAAAGAAAAACATTTTAGTAGGATTAAACTGAACCTTGATACTTAAGTATAAATCACTAAGAAAACTTGCCTAATAAACTCAAATGCATTGGTGATGTTTTTCAGAATATTATAGTCAGAGATACCACACTTTTGTCTAAGGAGTGTGCCTCTTTCTGCATTTTTCTTAGCTTGTAATTCTCGTATTTCTGCAATTTTGCCCATGCAAAAACTGTCTGAGTCCCCAACACTTGTACATGTAAGTAAACACTAAGGGAAAAACAGATCTTATATGTTGAACGGAATTCAATTTTGTTTTAGTGATGTGGATGTAAAGAGTATTTTTTGGGTGTGGCTGGTTAATTTCATGAGAAATGTAGTTGCTGCCAAAATTTTTGTTTGATCCTCACATTAACCCAGTGCACTCTTGTGAGCCATGACTGCAACCAGTCTTCTTGCCTGGATAAATTGTGGACAGTAGACCTTGGTGCTATAATCAAGACTCTATCTAGGCTCTGGTGTTAGAAAGACAAGGGTCTGAATCTCAGAGTCAAACTCTCAACAAGATGTCCTAATTTCCTTAAGCTTTAGTTTTCTTTAAATAGAGATAATATTAATAACATCTGCCATTATAGAGTCACTGTGAGGACTAAATGGGATAATGTACATAAAGTGCTTATCCCATGCTATATGAAACTTTTCACAAAAAATATTATACATCATTAGAAGCAGTAGTCTGAAATGGTTTTAGGAAAATTCAAAAGTGTACTGGATCAGTAATATGTGAAAGCTCACATATTTACAGTATTAAGGATGCCATTTTTACTTGATGGCACACAAAATTATTTAGTAGAAAGAGAATGATGATGTTAAGAAAGTAGAATTTAGCTTAAACTTCTATTTAATAAATCTAGTCTCAGGATAAAAGGAAATAGCTGCAATAGTTGAATCCCGTAGCACAAATGAAGGGAGAAAGACAAACACAATCTAAGTCCTGGCCCAGCAATAAGTGTAGGTAGCATGTTGCAATGGAAAAAGTACAGAGATTGTAGGCAAGATACATGGGTTTTTGCTCTTTCTGTATGTAATAATGCTGTTGGATTGGATATTTTCAGGGTTCTTTTTGAGCTTTTACTCCATGCAAATCTGTGAAAAATCTGGCTTGCTTTTTCCAAGGAATAAGAGTTTAAATAGATAAGCTTTGTGGTAGGCTGAGTAATGGCCTTCCCAAAATGTCCACATCCTCATTCCTGGAACCTGTGAAATATGTTACCTTACATGACAAAAGGGACTGTGGAGATGTGATTAAGTTTAAGAATCTTGAGATGGAAAGGTTATGTCAGATTATCCCCATGGGTGCAATGTAATCATTAGAGTCTTTGTAAGAGTAAGAGGAGGGGCAGAGGCAGAGAGAGATGGAGGTGCAACAAAGGAAGCAGAGTTCAAAGGGGTGCAGGCTATCTAGAAGCTTCTAGAAGTTGGCAATGAATGAGGAACAGAATCTTCTCTAGAGCCTCTAGAAGGAGTGAAGCTTTTGATTTTAACTGAGACTGGTTTTTAGACTTGACTTCCAGAGTTGGAAGATAATAAATTTGTGTTGTTTCAAGCCACTAAGTTTGTGGTAATTTTTTATAGCAGCAATAGGAAAGAAATACAGGCTTTATCAGTGTGGTTTTGCCAAAAGGAGGCAAGTTGAGTTCCTTGAGGTACTAGGTAGAGACATTTGGTATATGTATAATTATGGTTTTTAAATGAGCTTTTAAATTTCTGGTAATTATTACTAAGTAGGGAAATAAATAAAGACTTGAAAGCTACTGCATACTTCAAACTGTCTATCCTCATTCCTACATTTCTAATTTTCCCAGGTTCCTCCCTTGACTATTTGGCATGAGTGAACTTTCTAATCAATCTGTGATTCCACTTCACAAACATTCTTGGAATAAGAGCTCAGAACGAAAACAGTGAATACATTAGTTGACACAAACATAGGAAATTTTTTCACAGAATATGTCATACGCAAAGCATATGACATGCTATGTATACCATGAAACTGACACACTGAGTAGACCAAAAATCAGTTTATTAGCTATGACCTAAGTTAACTTAACATGAGAAAACACTACAACTTGTTTTAAGGACTGGTAGAATATAAAGTAGGTTGGCTGGGTGAGTTATAAAACAAGTGTGATGTCCATGTCGTTTTGTTTCTTTTCCCCGACATGTGTGCTATATCTTATTCTTGCTAAATTGTTTCTATTCCACTAGTACTCTCATTGGTGTTCCAATTATTTTAAGACTCGCTGAACAGCCTTCCTTTCTAGGAAGGAAGGATGCTTCAAAGGATAAGATGTGGCAATGGCTGAGAGCTGCTGGAACACAGCAGCATTTACAGATGACTCTGTTGGATCTTGACCTCTCTGGACAGCTGCCTTCATTGTATTTAGGATTTTCTAGGCCAGGTATTTTTTTTTTTTTCTTAACTGTTGCTTCATTCTTATCTCTTGTTTTGTAACTATATCTAAGCCCAGAGGTAGAGGAGAAGCAAAGGGCAAGGACACTCAGACAAGTTTGGATTGAGGTCAGTCTGAATAAGTAGTAGGCTGTAAATCATGACTGGCAGAAATCAGTGTTTTCCTTAGACCAGAAGTCCTTGAGATTAGGGCATATGTCTTAATCTAGACAAAAGTCTTACAGGAAATTAGACCCACAAGGTTCTAAAAGAAATTAGGCAATGTATGTTCAAGTATCAAATTATTTCAAAATTAAGTAGATTAAACCAACTCATGCACTATGATAAAGGGCTAAAATTAATTAAATTAAAATTAAAAATGAACTAAAATTAAAATTACCATACAAGTGAAAAGAAAGAGTTTTTATGGACTTAAATTAGGCTAGAATAGAAGTCAATTATCCAGTGTGTCACCCCTGACTGATAATACCCATGACAAGGAGGTGGTAATACATGATTGTTGAAGAAAAATAGCCACAGCCGTCAGCGCATCTTTTCAGTACATGCGTGCTCCTCATCTTATTATCAATCATGCACCTGGTATGATTTCCATCTTTTCATACTGAATCATCTAGTATTTATTGAATATCCAAGGCACTGTGAGAAGACAACACATGTTAAACTCACTGATTTGGTGCCTTGAATAATCTGGCATTCATTGCCTAAAGCCCTTTAGTAAATACCAAGTTGTGAGCTATAAACCTAAACATATTGTTATTTAATAATTAATTTATAAGAGCTTTAATGAGTGACTTAAAATTTAAAACCTAGGTTTAAGTCTGCTGTAGTACCATTTCATCTTTCTTTCTTTGATAAAAATATCCATTCCTAATTTAGCTTCTTTTTTGACCATAGAGTACCCTACTTTAAGAAAAGGTACAGGAATTAACAAGTCAGACTTACAGAACTGATAAGATGTTTACACATGATTGTTCATTTTGAAAAAATTATTACAAGTATTTCCAAAATCTTGAGCTCATCAAAGTAAGTAATTTCATAGCTGACTGGAATAACTTTGGTAACAAGGTGCTTTGATTCCATTAAAACTATTGTTTTAACAAAAATGATATATTTTAAGAATAGTACAGCAATTTAAATTTTTAAATTGTGGCAGGCCCTAAAAAGTACTTGGTCTCTACTTACATTCTGCCTTCATCAGCTGACAAAATCAGAGATCCTTGAAAACTCTTTGGGACCCTAATTCTCAGCATGGTTGCTTGGCCATTTTGGGCAATGGCTTTAATAGAATGCTACCTGTGGAGCATTCTTTAAAATCTTTTAAAATAAAATGGGAATAAAAATTAGCAGGGAGGAGCCAGGTGGGGTGTCTCACACCTGTAAACCTAGCACTTTGGGAGGCTGAAGTGGGAATGCAAGGAGTTAAGACCAGCCTGAGTAAGAGCGAGACCCTGTCTCTACAAAAAATAGGAAAATTAGCCGGGTGTGGTGGTGCACACCTGTAGTCCCAGTTCCTTGGGAGGCTGAGGCAAGAAGATTGCTCGAACCCAGGAGTTTGAGGTTGCAATGTGGCTGGGTGACAGAGCAAGACCCTGTCTTAAAAAGAAAAAAAAAAAAATTAGCAAGGCTATTGATTAGAAAAGAACGTGTTTTACTGATCCTGTAGGTATGGGATAGATGTTGATAGGATCAGGGGCAAGTGGGCACTGCAGGTGCTGTATTTGCCCCTTGAGGAGGGATTACAGAATTGGAACCTGAGGTGCTCCTGCTCTGAGGTTCTCAGCATATCCATACCATATTTCCCTTTTCCTCCTGCCTACCCTACTCAAGAAAGGGAAGCTACCCAGAGTTCTATATCCATGCATAGTGAAATGGTCACAAGGCAGTCAGTGCCAATGCTTCTAAACAATGCATCTGGTTCTCAACTCCCCAATCCTATTTTTATTTTGCATTTTAAAAAAGTAGCATAATACACAAATGATTTTATGTATTTTATGGTTTAATTTTTTTTTTTTTTTTAAACAAGATTTCAGATTATTGACAGACTGTACTTCAGAGGGGCTGGCTATAGGTGTCACTGTAAATGGAAGAAAATACAGCGAAGAATAAAGATAAAATCACTAGATGACATGTGTTTAGGTAAATGGAAGGCATGACTCAATTTACCAATATTGTTACTTACACAGAACTTTTAAATCATACATATATTATATATGATAAAGTACATAGAAAATTTAAACAAATTACTTGATTAAGTAATAATAAAGGCATTTAAAATTTTTCACCCACAATAAAAGTAGATCTTATTTTAAGTAAATAAGTGTTCATACACAGGTTGGCCTGTGGTTTATTCTGCCAAACCCAAAGCCTGGAATAATGAAATCTTCAGGCTGGCTCATGTGAGGCACTTCACTTACTGGCGAAGGAGGAGATAGCTACCTAATTCTGCCAGAAATTTTACATTGTAATCCTCCCTTTCCCACCCCCCTCAACAAAGGGATACCACATAATTTTGGGAAGCAGCATATATCTATTGAGAAATGTTAAGAGAGATATTATAAGAGAAATTCCTGTGGTTTGGAGAAAAGGGACTAGCACAAAGTCATCTAATATATGCTATACAACTCTTTAAATTCCAAATTAAAGACACTCTTCCTGCAGTGCCATTGGCCCAACTACATCTTATTGCTGCCTTTGCTAAAACTTTCAACTTAGCTAAATGGATAATTTTTACTCTGGGAATATATCTCCAATTTTATAGTAGAAGTTGATGGGAAAATAAATTCACTTTGCAGAAAACTGCTGTACAAGCAAATGTGCTAGAACATTTTTCTAAAGTGAGGGATACAGAAAATTCACTCACATGAATTTAAGAAATTTTTGTTTCCTTTAAAAATCTGAAGGGAAGATGGTGTATGAACAGAACATGTCTGTACTTAAGTAGTATGGTTCTAGGTATTGATCTATGCGAATAAAAGAGATTAAAGCATGCCAAGTAATTACTAAGTACTCTTTCTTTGCATTACACAAAGATCAAAATATGTGCTAACTCAACAGCATCACCGCACTGACTGTGCATTTACTAATTTAAAGTATACATCTCGATTTCTCAGGAGCTCTTGATGAGTTCCCTGTTCCTTTATTTTTCCATTGTGTAGAACCACTATCAAATCTGCATTCTGTATCGTGGAGAGTCTGTGAGTGACCACTAGGCACGTCCTCCCCATCCTGGCTTTATCAAGGGCATGCTGAACCACCTGGAAGAGAGAAGGATCTGTGATCACAGTTTGCGTTGATGCTAATAAACTTGCATAAGTAAAATCAGTTAAGGTAATCTAACAACTTTCTTTGTTTTATTTTGCAATTCCCAAAGGAATTGCCCTACTTTGTGAAATATTCACCCTATTCAATAGAAACATAGAAAAAGTAATTATAGATACATTAAATAAGACTTTCAGTTGGAAAAGCATTTGTGACAATGAATAAAAAATAAAATGATTGTTTATATGTAAGTAAGTGGTTCTAAACTCAAACTCAGGAAAAGTAGTATTTCCACCGCTAAGTAGAATTGTCTAATTTATTTTCCTCATTTTCTCTAATAGGTTTTTAAAATTTTTATTATTTTTGGTAGGATTTAGCTGTAGAACTGTCCTGGCTAAAATAGCATCTCAGCTAACAATAAGTTTATAATGCTGTATAAAGGAAATGGGAGGGAAAACCAATAGTTTTTAAATGTATCAAATGTTTCAGTTATGGCTATCTGGTTTAAATTCTTGCAATAAACCCATAAGGTGGAGGAGGTCTGACCAAGGTCATACTGCTTGGAATCCAGAATTATTGCCCAGATATGTCTCATTCTAAGAGTTATTTTTTTCTTTCATAACACACTGTTTCTTTGGGAATCAAGAATGACAGTCATCTACAAATGGCAATCATATATGGATTCACTTAACTACCTGGGCTCTTAGGTCAGACACCCTCTATTAGAATTTAGGGAAGCTACTTAACCTTTCTAAGCCTTAGTGTGCTAACCTGTAAAATGGGTATGCTAATCAAAGAAGCTAATTCATCAAGTTGTTGTGGGGATTGAGATAGTAGCATATAGTGAACACTTGACAAATTTTAACAGTTATCATTCGTTTAACCAATGTTCATTTACTAAGTAAGTGCCTACTATGTGCAAGAAACTACTAGGGGAGAAGGACATAGGAAAATCAGACATGTGAAGGTGATACCTTCAGGTATATTGTCATATGTCCCTTTGCTTCCTTGTTTCCTGCTTGGGCCAGGCTGATTAAGAGTCTGTAGAAGGCAGGCTCTGACGTTGCAGTGTAGATTACTCTTTCACCCAGCCATATTTCCTTATTAATTTGTTTGGCATCATTGGAATAACAATAACATAGAAAAGTAATTTTTCGTGGGCTTTTTCCTTGAATGGAAAAACATTTCAAGAATTGGGCCCCTTTTGATAGTAAGACCAAGTCAAGTGAGAAAACCTTTCCAGAACATGAGATGCTGTCCGTCCCAACTCTCTCCAACCTCTCCACCACCTACTGACCTTTTTTTTAAAAGGTCAAAGCCTTAATTAGAACTGGTGACCCTATAACTACAATTATTTTCAGGCCTTTCTTTTCCCAAACTGAGCCTGGTTTCTTCCATGATATTGCGTGCTCATATTTGGTATTATATTCTGAGATGAAAGAAGAGAATGTTACCTTTTCACTCTCATTATCAAGGGCTGAAGTGGCCTCATCCAACAATAAAATTTTTGGTTTTTGGAGAAGAGCCCTTGCAATAGCTAGTCTTTGTTTCTGGCCGCCAGAAAGCTGTGTTCCTTTCAGTCCAACTTGTGTGTTGTATTTCTATTACAGGAACATGAAATTAAGAAAGCAAGGCTGGGTTATTTAAATTAGCATGGCACCTGTGGACAAGAACTATCTAAATATTTCAAATTTTGCTACTCTTGAAAATTTGTGTCCCAACAAGTGCTGAAATCTATTCTTGGGCTTTGTTGCAAATAAATGCTAAACCAGGAATAAGCACTACCATCTCACTTACATATCTAATCTGATCACAAACAGCAGACCTTTGCCATTATGTTTCTAGAGAGAAATTTTTCAAAGTAAAGCATGAGAAAAAAATTATTGGCAAGACAAAGTTTGCTGTAAATACAAATCCTTTTCCATTAAGTTATATTACTTTCCACTTTCAGGTCATAATGATTCAAAATATTTAAAAACAACAAGGAAATCACTTTGGCTCTGGCTAAACCTCTATGGGCACATCCCTCCAGACACCAGGCTGCAATTCTAAGTGGTGCATGCATCTTCCTGGAAATAAGTTAGGTTGGCATCTTGAAACAGTCTATTCCACTTTTCAGGCCACCAAATGCTAATGGTGACATTTAGTACTTCAGAGTGTTTCCATAGCTCCTGTACTTACTAATAACCCTATTTCTCCAGTATTTCCCTCCATGGAAGGGTAAAGAAAATTTCACACATATCCTGAAGCTACCATGGTCTGAAATCACAGTTGGTCAGTTCAGTTGGTGTAAGAAGGTTATTGCCTGCTTTCTAGATTGTCTCATTCATTGACTTTGCTTCCTTCCAAGGCTTCACACTGCTTTTTAGTAGCCCTTGACAGTTGTCTAAGAAACCTATGCCACTGGTACCCAAACAAGAATGTGTGGATGGATCAGCTCCACTGAGAAAGCAGATCCCCGTGTACCGCCTTACAAAGGTGAATCCTGTAGTAGCATTTCAGGGAAGATGCAGTACGTGATTCATGTGCTGTTCATTTTTTTTCAGTATCCTAGAGAAGCTTGAATGAATTGCCTTTCCCTCCACATCTGACTGCCTCCAGGAGATTCCTCTTGGGTAGAGTGGGTGTCAATAACCTGTAGCACAACCTTATAACAAAATGTGTCTACTTCATCTCAAAGTTTACTTTTCAATTTAAAATGTACAGGTGCTTACTTTATATCAAACAATGGGCATTTGAATTACTAAAGCCCAGTAAATGTGTCTTTTCTAAAGTGAATGCTTTACAAAGAACACAGGCTTTAACCATCTCCTCCGTGATTTATCTGGGACTGTCAGCAGGCCGGGCCCCTTCCTCCTAAAATGCATTTTATTAAATTCGGAACCATAGGGCAGGATAATCAGATAAAACTATGTCTGTCGTTCATTTCCAAACACTGCAAAGTCCCCACTTAAATCAGAGGATTCAATCTTAAACCAAAAATTGGGAGGTGAGGTGGAAATGTTAATGAGCTTGCAGCCCTTTCTGTCAGTCAAGCTTAAATTGTACTTGAATTCTTCTAGGGTAGCTGAAGAAGAATCAGGATAGCTGAACTAACTTGGGAATCACTTTGCATCTCTTGACCTTCTCTGGCTTGTAGGTAGATGTAAATTTAAAGAATGCATTGGATGAAAAGTAAATTCAGAAGGTTTGCCCATCATTAAGCAGAACAGATTACAAATGTGGATGTACATATTGTCTTCACAGCCACCCAAAAACAGCTGCATATGTTTTTGTTGTTTTAAATGAAGGACCATAGAGTTCATTCTTTCCTGTTTAACTGAAAATCTGAGTCAATTTTCTGGCAAACACTGGGATGGTGAGTGCCCTGAAATCACCTCTTGTATGAGAAGCCGAAGAGGGTGGGTCCAGTAGACCAAATCCTACTTAAGGAGCCATGATGTGGGGATTAGGGGACATCCACACCCAGTGTGTTTCTCAGAGGATCCTTGAGATCAAGGCAGTGTTGTGTCAACTTCTCTCCCATGCTCCAGGCCCATGTTTCCAAATGCCTGCAGGATGTTTCCATGAGATATGCCATACATGCATTACACTCAGCATGCTCCAAATTGACTCCTTACTCTGCACCCTCCTGGTTTGAATTGTCAGACAGATCCATGATCCCTTACCTGAAACGCTTAGAGCTACATATGTTTAAAAATTCTGATATTTTTAATCTTAGAAGGAAAAAATGCTATATATTATATACATACTCTGTATTATCTATATTTAATATACAATATATTATATATTATTTAACACCCCCAGAAGGGTCTGGGACAGCAACTGGTAATCCAATACATGAATATTTGTACAGACACATTTGAGTATTCATTCTAAGTAAGATAAATAAAGACTGTATTACAGCCTCACGTCATTTTGCCACCAAGTGAGTTTGCACCAAACATACAAAGTTTGTGTGTGTGTGTATGTGTGTGTGTAGGAGGGAATGCATAGAGTTTAAGAACTTTCGAAGTCTGAGACTTGAGATATGGAGATGTGGACTGCATATCTCTCATCCAGACTGTTGTAAAGCACCAGGACTTGCCCCTTTAGTGGCAGTCTCTGCTGTCACCACGGAGCCTCTTGGGTGAGAAAACAAAAGGCTGAGTTTCAACAGCTAGTTTTTTTAAAAAATTTGATCATGTCATTTCCCTGACTAAAAATGTCTAGTAGCTTCCTATTTCTAATAAGACAGAGTCCAAACTTTTTAGTCTGGCATATAAGAACCTTCACATTGAGTCCTTGCTCATATTTTGGTCTCTTCTTCTCAATTCCTTACTCTTTGCCTTGTGTTCCAAGATTTTTAATTTTCCCCAAACACCTAAAACCCTTTTACATGTATATGTTTCTTTATGAGTTTATTCTGTCTGCTACGAATGGATTTGCCCCTCTCTGCCGGGTGAGCTCCTACTCAATCTTCAAGACCCAGTTCAAAGCAGCATCCTCCGGGTGGCTTTCTCTGAGTTTCCTCTTTTGTACTCTCGTCACTGCTCTGTGCTTTATTCCATCAGGCTGCTCAGTATACTGTACATTTCCTTGTTCACTTTCTACAGACCATCTTGAGCTAAGTCCTGCCAATTCCACTTTTACAATATCTTTTAAATCCACTTCCTTGTTTTATTTCACTTTAAATAATTATTAATTTAGGCCTTCAAACCCTACCCCTGGAAATAGCTCCTAACTGATCTCCCAAACTCCCTAAGTCTTTGTCACTCCCTACCACTCAATGAGTAATTCCATTGTCCAATTCCAAACATGTTCCGTATTCAAAAATCTTCAATGACTCCTTAGTAATTGTCAAAGTTAAAACTTCTTTCCCTGCTATTTAAGTACCCAGTTTTACCTTTACATTCTTAGCAAACACCATATCTTTATATACTCTAATTTCTAATCAAACTGTTTATCATTTTGTGAACATACTCCCATAGTTTCTGTCTCTGTGTTTTTACTTAGGCCATGCCCATTGCCTCAGTATAGAGAATGCCTTATTATAGCCTTGACTGTTGAAATTCCACTTGATCAATTCTCAGGTCACCTCTAAACTCTCTAAAGACCTCCTCTGAACCCCCAGTCAGCATGACTCCACTTCCCTCTAAACTTGGACAATAGTTTGCTTGCACTCTTTGTGCATTATAATTATTTGTATCTTTGTGCATCTGTGTTCATGTCAGCTATCAGGCTTTATATTCCTAACAGTAGGACTATATTTTATTTGTCTTGGTTATCTTCTCTAAATAGTAGATCACTGATTTGCAAAGAATAAGTGCTCAGTAGCTCTGTGTCAAGTGACTAAATGCGTGGATGCTGGAATGGAGCAATGAAGATAGGGGATGCAAATTTTGAGGGAGCAGGATGTGAAAGATGGACTAATCCATAAAATTTGAGGTAAAGGTAAAAGAAATCCTCAGAAAGCAAAGTATGGCAACCATACATATTTGCTAAATAATTCTTGGAGAGGATTAAAATTAATAATATCTTGATGCATTGTTATATGTGAAGACTTTCTTCCCATGCCTGCTTTATGTATGGATACATATTTTTTGCTTATTGAGTATTACTGGAAGAGCTGAGCTTCTATTCTAGACTTTTGCTCCACCATTTTTACATTGAAACTATTGCCTTATATTTGGAGGGGATGCTGGGCTCCATTTATTTGCTGTAGAAAATTAATTCTATCTAAAAGAAGTACAACAAATTACAAGGTTTGCTTCTACTTTTCTTCTCAAAATACCTAGGTCAGAGCTGTAACATGTTCCTAAGTATCACTGTGAATACAGGGATACCCTGCTTGCCAGCTGTGGTGGTTGCTTTGGATTGCCCTTCTGAAAGGAGGGGTGGGGCACCTTTGTTTCCATCTGTAAAACCCTAGAACCATCATGGTCATGACTTCTCCACCTCCCTGCAGTATAACACAAAGAATCAGGTTCAAATTCTGAGTTTCTGTACAGCTTTAGAAAAGATATTGAACCTCTTTATCTGTAAAAGGGGGTGACTACATCATCCTTGCTGTACTATGGTGGAAATTTAGTTCTTGGTTCCCAGAAGAGCTAGGTAATGCATGGCTGGTTTCCTCTCTGTCCTTTCCCCAACCAACTTGACATAAGAGGGCAGCTTTGTCCTACCCAGAGTACTAACCCAAGGTGTTTAATAACACGTAGTTTTTCTAAGAATGCTCTGATTTTAATATTTGAATGATTTTATTTTGGCACCAGAATTCCTTATGGTTCTAACATGTTTTGGGGAAACAATGATATAAAGGTAAATTAAAGTTAAATTTAAAAACACCAAGAAATAAGCTAATCTTTTAAAAAAAAATTTTAACATCTTGGTTGTCAAAGTCTGTTGTAAAATGTTAGCATGATGAATCTTTACAGTATATGGTTTTGGGTAAATTTGAGAAATAGTGTAATGCAAAGAATAAAAGATAATAAACAATTAAAGAATAAAAGTCAAAGGGTGCAAATATAATTGGACAGCCTCTTACAACAGAGAAATTAAAACAAACTCTCAGGATTATGTGGATAACAATCTGGCCACAAATTAACAATGCAGTGGGTGCTTGGCTAGAAAGAGAATTCTCACTGAAAGACATGCACAGGGGACCATATTTATCAAACATATGTTAATCCTTCCAATATACTGAGTACTGTAGAACCTTACCAGAGGGAGAGGAATTGTATTAATGTTCTGTTTCTTGCTGTAGGCACCATTTAGTGTGGACAGGAGATGGTGAGGGAAGATCTAATAGCATAAAAGTTAGCTTCCACCAAAGAACAGGGCTCTAGATTAGCTGTTTGATATATTGGTTGTTAAACTTAGCTATTTCCTTTTAAAGTGAGTCAAAAAATCACTTTATAAAAATCACATATAAAAACTTGTCTCTAAAGGTATCTCTATTTTTATTTTGTTTTATTTGAGAGAGAGAGAGAGAGAGAATGTGTGTGTGTGTACATACAAACACAGACGTTATAAGCACTTAAAATTACTACTTGTCTCTATGCACTGTTTCTGGATTTGTACCAGTGCTTGCTATCCTAAAGCTTTCTCTACAGTTAGCCAAGATTTTAAACTTTTCTGAGATTTTGCGTCAGCTGTCATAGCCAATACAGAGATCAAGATGACAAAAATGACAGGCGAGGATCTTACACTCTAGTGGGGAGGGGAGATGCTAAACAAGTAAATAAGCACTCTGGGTCATTTCAGACCATGGTAATTGCCCTGAAGACAATGTGATAGGGGATGGGAGTGGTGGGGACTCTTTCAAATAGGGTGGCCAGGGGAGGCCTCTGCAAAGGTGACCTTTGAAAGGGCTTGAAAGTTAAGGAGCTAGCTATGCAAAAAACCAGAGGAGGGGAGGTCTGGGCTGAAGAAACAGCAAATGTAAATGTCTTGAGGTGGGGAGCAAGTTGGCGTTTTCATGAGACAGGAAAGACAACAGCACAGCTGTAGCCAAGTGAGCTCATGGTAAGGCTGGAGCGCTGGGGAGGCAGTGGGGCCAGATCACAGGGGACCTCAGCAGCTACATGGGGAATCTGGGTGTTATTCTAAGTGCAGACAGGTGTCATGAGGCAGTTTTAGGCAGGAGAGGGATAGCATCTAATTTGTGTTTTTAAAGGATCCCTCTGGTTGCCATGAGAAAGAAGAATTATAAAGGAGGAAGACTGGAAGGCAGATTAAGAGGCTACTACCGTGGTCCAGAGAGGGTCATGGTGGTGTGGACAAGGTAGAGTGTAGATGGGTAGAAGAATCAAAATACGAAAGTTAATCCAGTGAATATTCACTGGATTGAGAGGGAATATTAACTGATGAGAGGGAATATTAACGCATTTTTGTCTTGGAGAAGTAGTCACACGAAAAATCCCAAACTTGGCTTTTTATATCTGACTTTGTGTTTTACATCTAACTTTAGATATTGGCAGTAAATAAATTGTATAATCCAAGGAATACATAAAAATAACCACTTAGGCCCAGTAACTACTTAGGCTTACTTGGTAGTTTAGTAATTCAAGATTTCAGATATTTTCTTACCTCAGGGAGACCTTCAATAAAAGAATGGATATTTGCTGCATTTGCTACTTCTTTGATCTCATCTAATGGCACCACACGGCTGTTATCACCATAGGCGATGTTCTCAGCAATGCTGCAGTTGAAGAGCACGGGCTCTTGAGAAACGATTGCTATCTGGGAACGGAGCCACTGCACATTCAATTCTTTTGCATCTACACCATCAAATAGCTGCCAAAAGCAGAATGGAGAATGATGCATTAAGATTCAACTGTATCATGTTACGGTTCACTGTATTCAAACATATACAAATCATAAAAAGAAGGTTAGGAATTCAAGCTATTTCAAAGTATAATGTTACCCAAGGAAGGCTCATAAATCACATGTTGTATAGAAGCAAACAGCATGTAACTCACTAAAATGCCGACTCCTAAACTTGCCTGACATTTCTAAGAATAGTCCAGAGACCTGCCTGGAGTCTGGAGTAAACCCTGGTTCCCTATACTGAAGTCAAATGAGAAATGACAAACTGCCCCCTACCGCTGCAACAGGACCCAGCTGTATGAAAGTCCAATGAGAGAGTAGGTATAGATTGCTACAGTAGTCCACGTGTAGAGATATGTCATTTTGCACACAGCCATGTTTATGCACACGGACATGTAACAACGTTCAATTGATATTCGACAAGCACGCGTGCTACGTGATGGGGGCTCTTCAGGTACTGGGGAAATAGTGGTAAATAAGAGAAAACTCTTGCCCTCCTGTGGCTTATATTCTAGTGGAGAGAGGCAGGCAATGAACACGCTAACAAGTAACTCAAAAAACTCAGAAAAAGAGAGTACCCTGGAGACACAGTAATGGGATAAGAGTGACTGAGGCAGTGGGGAAGGTGTGGGGAGGGGTGGAGAGGGGCTTGGTAAGGAGGCCTTAAGGAAGGGACATTTAAGCCGTGACATGAATGATGAGAGGGAGCCCGCAAGGAAGTTAGAGTAGAAGGTTTTGGGAAGGGGAATAGCAAGAACGAAGGTTCACAGGTGTGTTTAAAGAACATAAGGAAGCCAGAGAGATTGACACACAATTGCGATGAGACGGGGAGCGCCATGACAGGAGTTTGGAGGGGGAGGCAGGGGCCAGAGCATGAAGGACCTTGCCTGATGGCAAGGACTCTGCTTTATTCCAACTGTGGTGGGAGACCACTGGAGGGTTTGAGGGAGGGAGTGTGCGAGGCTGTGTACAAATAGACGAGTGTTACCTAGTTCAAGGGAGCCATTTTGGAAAACTCCGTTTTGCAAATATTCATTGAGAATCTGTAATGGGGAAGAGACTGTACATTGCAGGAGAATGAGGACTACTAACATGAAAGTCTTTGACATTTAAGGGCTTACGGTTTTTTGTAAGGGAGAGGAGGCAGGACAGGAAGCTTTTTGTGGGTATATGTGATGTGGTGGTGGCTGGGGGGAGAGAATAACGGAAAACCAGAATATAAGGTATAGTAAGACAAGTGCCAGGTAGGAAAAACAATCCTTGGGTTCAAAGGATGGAGAGGTTACATCTTTTTAGAGGTTGGACACACAGTTCACTGGAGCTGATTCAAGGAATCCTTGATCATGCATAAGGTTTTGAAAATTGGGAGGTGGGGATGGCCAGTGGGAACAGCAGAAACCTGAACTAACGAGTGGAGGAAACTATCATCTCTATCTAAAACCAGAACAGAATAAAGAGCTGTGATGTGGACATTGGACCTGACCTCCAACACCCATATTCTACAAAGATCCCAGGGCTTACAAGATCAAAATTTCTGCTGTCAGAATGGCTGAAGAATCTTCGGGTCTTTGTATTTAACTTCAAAGTCCTAATCATCATTTTTGTTACTGGTTTACTTGCCTTCTTAGTTAAGGGTTGAGATAGAGACTTTTTTCTTTTTAACTTCTGCATTGTTTGCCCTACCCAAACCAGTGAGAATGATTAAGCCTGAGTGAATGTTTAGGAATAGTACCACTAACCCCCAGATTAAGTGCCTCTAAATTCAGTCTTACCACTTGTCCTTTCACAGGGTCATAAAATCTCTGCAGAAGTTGAACAGAAGTGCTCTTCCCACAGCCACTGCTCCCAACAAATGCTACTGTTTTCCCTTTCTCAATACTGAGGGATAAGCCACGAAGGATGAAAACATCTGGGCGACATGGATAGAAAAAAGAGACTTCTCGAAACTCCAAATTCCCTTCACATGTATCCTGTGAAAGGAAGTTGACAGCAATTAGAAAGGCGACTTAAGAAGGCTGTAACACATTGGAGCACATTGGCTAAGTGCTTTCTGAAAATTGTGTATGTTTCCATGGCCATTTTAATTTTAAACATGTTTTCCCCTTTGTAGAGCTGCTGACTGCACCTTGGTTTCTGTCGCATTTGCTTATATTTTTCTATTTGTGCTCTTGTTACCCTCATTACTGGATTTCATCAAGTTCTTAAAAACCACTAGCTTCCTTAGGCTTCCTACGCAGTCTGTTCTGCAGATTAGCTGTTTGACCAGCTGCTCTGAATAAATACATCTTTTTCTTTTTTAAATTTGGTTCGCACTTTACAGAACATCATAGCTTAATTCAGAAGAGCTGGGTTTCTCATAAACTGTATGTATAAATGTTATTTTTGTAAATCAGGCCATGTTTTACAGTTAAGGTACATTGTGCTTTGAATTCTGGTTTATCTTCATTTTCAATTGATCATTATTTGACAGTGACATTTGCCTAAAAGTTTAGTTTTCTATATTTCAATCTCTTTAGTGGTTGATGATTTGTAAACCAATACTTATCAACACTGGGGATGTTTAAAAAAGATTTTCCAGAACTATCGTTAAATGATTAACTTTCCCTTTATATATTTGGTTCATAAGATTTTAGGTTCTTTTCAACTTCATGTTTGCCCCAATGGCATTTTAAGTATTATTAATTTTTGTTGTTAGAGTTAACATGAACTAAGAGTGTGTGAGTGGATTTGTGTGTATATGTGTGTGGAGGGAGGATGGTGGCGATGGCTGAACTTTCAAAAAGATTCCTTACAGTTGGGATTAATAGTCACATCCAGCACATTCTGAGCCTAGCATATAGGTACGAGGCAGGGGCAGGTAGAGGGGAGGAACACCAAAAAATATTTGATGATATTATTCTGTTGTCAAAGGAATGAAATGTTAAGATGTGGTTAAGAGTTCTAGAAATAGAAAATTATATTTGGAAGGATATATGCCAAAATGTAAGTGTAGTGGGGTAGTAGCTTCTTTTAGTTTATTCAGTGTTTTCCATTTTGCCCTCTACAACATATGAATATTATTTGTACAAAAAAGTATTTAAAAAACAGAATACTGCATAAAAATGGAGAGTTTGATTACTTTTGTGTACACTCTAGTGTATATTTTGTGTAATAGCTCATAGGGATATTCTAGGAAACTTCCAGAATTTAATACATTTTAAAATTTACTCTTATTATTTTTAATTGTATTTATTATGGAAAACGTCAAACATGCATAAAAAGAGAGAGAAAAATGTAATGAACTGACCATATGCCTGTCACCCAGCACCAATACTTATCCATATTTGCCAATTTTGTTTGACCAGATTTTAATTTTTAAAGGCATAAAGAGTGATATTTAGAATTATTTGCATATCAAATAAAACAAAGATTAAATAACTTAATTTTATAGTCATTATAAGAAATATTTCCATATTTTATACCATGTGTATAGTTTCTATAAGAACATATATCAGTGAGATACTCAATTCCTCTATTGTAATGTTTAGAAAAAAATGAGTAGCAATACCATTATACATATAAGGCCTAAGATTTTTTAAAAAAATAATTTCTTACATCCTTTACTTTTCAAAAGACAAGTGTGAAATCTTATTTTCACTGTGGTTTATCTTTGAGCATTCTATTTTGAGAATTTTAAGATCTTATTTCTGTCACTAACAATAGGCATTCATTTTAATGATTATGTAGCTCTAGCGAAGCTGTATTATTTTAACCTGTCATACATATAAATCTATTAAAATTCTAGAGGGAAATAATTTTAAATAAAAAATTATTTTAAGTATATATCTAATGGCTCTTCCTATTTTAAAATTTAAAATATCTAGAAAAGTCTTGAATATGTATTTAATGTATAAGACTATTATTAAGAAGTTTATTTTGAAATTATACAATCTCCCTATTATTTCCCTTTTAATATTACCATTTTTTAGAGTTTATAGCTAAATTTCTGTGTGTGTGTGTGAACGTAATAAATATAGTTCTTTTTTTTCCCCTTTTGTGTTTGTAGATATATTTCCCATGAAAAATGGTGTCTGAAGCAGCAGGACATTATTTACTTTGCATATGTTACCAGAGAAAAAAACCAAATAAACCCTAATGCAAATCTTCATACAAGACTAAAACTTTGGCTGTCTAAATAAAATTCAATACAAGAATCAACACTTTGTTCAAGAGCATTCTCATGGCAATACTAAAATAAACTGAAAGCATGTATTTTTAATGTAAAAAATATACATTTTAGTAAAGGAGGTGAAAATTTAATTCAGACAAGACCTCCTTTTCCCCTTTGTAGCCATAAAATTATTCGTGTACAAGCTTTTAACTCTTTATGTTACTATAGCACTGTCTTTTGCAAAGTTATCCAAATAATGCCTTTACTTAATAAGTAGACATTTAAAGTCATATTTGTGCTTACTGGTTTTTTCCCTTCTTGACTGTTGCTGTCTATGGTTGGTCTCTTTTCCAACAAAGCAAAAAGATGTGCAGCCCCGGATTTGGCTTTGGAATATTCAGGTGCCAAAACAAGTGTTTCTCCAATGGCCATAGCTCCATATGCAATTGCAGTAAAAACTCTATCAAAAGATAAAGCATTTGAATCTTAGATCCATCGGTCCAATTTAAAATTTAAATTTAGGTTACTTAAATCTAAAAGTAAAGGGAAAAAATGGGTACAATAATATAATCTTTTGACCCAGATGTCAACCATTAATGCTAAAAGCCCAAGGACAGTTATCTCTTTTTAACTTTCTACTACGTGTTAATCATCCCTTGCTCTGTACACCAAAATAATCTTTGGAGCTTGGGCAATCTTAAAAATTTCTCTTCCAATTACAGACGTAGATCAAAGGCCCAACTTCTTAGCCACCTTGATATGAGTCTTGCTTGCTTGGAGATTTGACAGAGAATTCAACCGACAACAGGAATAATGGCACTCCAGTAGTGAGGTTTGAATTTAGACAGTAGATATGTGAATTTTTTTCCATTCTCTCTTTTTTTTTTTGCATACAATGTAGTTAGGACAGATAATTGAAGCTAAATGACTGGTTATCTGCCTGATCTGCTGCTACAGGATTTAGAAAGCATAGCACAGGGATTGTATTTTCTGAAAGTCCCCAAAACAAAATTTGACTAAAATGTCAAATTCATTCAGAATATTCACAGAATTGTAGAATATCACATGGCCACAGTGAAATATTTTCTTTCTCATTTCCTATTTCATTTTAGATATGAAAATACTGTACTGAAATGAAAAACCATGCATCTCAGTAACAGCTAACGGCATAATTCAGTTAAATTTCACTGGCAATATTTAAACATTAGGCAGTAAAAGGACATCACAGAACCCAGTTGCTTGTTTGTTGTGCTGGATCACAGCAAGGTTAACACTTCTGGGCTCCTTGTGAATTTCTTCTTCGATGGGACCTACCAAAGGGTGGATTTTGATGCAATCTCTTCAGTGACCTAGACCTCAGATCCTGAATCTTGTTGGCTTTACAAAGATCACAGTATAAAATATATATTTTAAAAATCTAGTTTTGGGATTGGGATGTCTGATGTTAAAATTATTGTAGTCACTAGTTCTGTGATATCAAGGCATTTTTAGTACTAATATTTACAGAAATTATTTAAAGCTCAAAATGCCATTCAAAATACTTGATAACCAGCTATAAACATCAAAAGTGGTTACTGAGTTTAGGTAACACAATTAGAGGGTTTTTTTAAAAATTTGTTTTTAATGCAAGGAAATATCAGACTGGATCAGACTTAAGCCTTACTCTGATCCAAGAGTCAGCGGGTGAGCTGGGAAGATAATTGGATTATGAGCTAGGAGACCTGGATTCTAGTTCCATGGGGAGAGGTTTCTCAGAAAGCCAACAACTGAGAAAATCGCTTCCTCCTATGATTTAAGATGTGCCAAAATATCTACCTGTCCTGAAATTTCCACTGTAAAAGTAATGTTAAGCATTAGATATTAATGTCCAGAGGCTAATGTCCTTGTTAGGTCCCTTTTAAAGTAGAAATATTACCAAGAAGAGGAGAAGGGCCTTCCATTTACAACTTGTGTTTGTGGGAGGTAAGTGACCCAAAGGATGGAGAATAGATCAAGAAGAAAGGGTTCAGGAGAGAAGGGAGAATACTAGCAAAAGCCCTGATGCTGTCTTTATTGTGTGAGTGTTGAGGGGAGGGTAAGTGGGATGGGGGTTGATGTTGATGGGGTTATATTGAGGACCTTAGAGGGGAAGTATGGACTTTGTGGCAATGGACTATCTGGGGTTGAGTCAGGGACACTAATCTTTATACTTTTTCCCCAGATGGGCTTTATATAAAGGTAGGCCAAGGCCCCCACACCTAGAAAACTGGTCTGCTATAGAATCTGTCCTTACTTAATCAGACCCAATTAGCCAGAGTGAGATAAACTGAAATTCACTTCCACTCAACAAGTATTTATTGTAGAATAACCAGTGCTGTAAACTCCATAACAGAGTTAAACCAGATCCTTCAAATCTGGTTCAAACTCCTAGAGACATTTGAACAAAGAGCCTACCCCAGAGAAATGTATGGGCCAACCTCTTGGGGAATTTCACTCATGTGGGATACATAAAAAGGAACAATTTGCTATAATGACAAATATTTTAAAGTCACTAAACAATACATTTATCAAGGTATTAGTCTATAATAATTGCTTATATATCCCCTTCCTGCCTATAAATAAGATTACAAAAAACATTCCTCAGTTCAAAAATGATTTTCACATTGAACTAAATCTTGAAGCACAAATATGTAAAATAGGAATTCAGAAAACTTGAAATTTTACTTCTGTAACTTCCATAAGCTTAAATTGTCCATGGAAGAAGATATCTTATCTATAGTTTATCCTTATATGGCATTGGATTTGTAGCAAAAATCTTTGGATTGGCCAGGGTTGGGAAGAGAAGGATATTGAGCAGGAATAGATCTGGGAAGGAGCTTCCCAGCATCTTCAGGTATTGAACCTCTTCCTCCCTGGTTTTATGGGTTCTCCATGGGTTCATGGGCTGTGGTCACTACATCCTCACTACCTGTATCCCTTCAAGCATGTCTGAGCAATGAGGAAATTCCCTTGCCCATCCTTACTGTTGAGATAAAATGAAATTTTAAAAAGATTTTTTGGCTAGGAACAACACAAAAAAGGATATAAATGAATAATCCTAGTTTTAACACAATTAATGCAAACAGGAAAATCCTACAAAGTGGTTCAGATTGATTTGTTTCCCCTGAACCCTGCTCCCATATGCAGTTGATAGACCTTTGGTGACTTACCCTAAGAGGAAGTATAGCGGCTCTGAAGCCAGACCAGTGAGGTCACATCTAAACTCCACCATTTATTTACTAGCTGTGTGAAATGTTAGAAATGTTACTTAACTTCTCTGTGCTTCTGTTTCCTAATTGGTAAACAGAAGATAACAAGCATATCTACGTCTTATAGGGTTGTTGTGATAATTAAATACATAAATAATGTACAGTGTTTAGTACAGTGCCTGAAACATAATAAGTGCTCAACAAATGCAAGTTGTTATTATTCCTCTCATAGAACTGAAAGTTAGTGGGACATTTCCAGTTAGAAAATAAGCTCTCGCATTTCTGTAGAGATAGATTAGCACAATAGGTCAAATCACAGCTTTCCAAGTCCCTACTCAGTAAGTTTATTTATTTGATTAGAAGGCAGAATTTCTTCCTTACAGAGGTCATCATTAAAATTAATCCCCTACTCATACTCTTTTCCCCATCATCCATATACAACCCAGAGATCCCTTTCTTCCCCCCCTAAATCGTTTCCTCAACAGATCGGAGAGAGAAAATAAACAACTCATGTTTATTTGGTACTTTGGATCTTATTGAATATTTTCATATACATGATACAATTTGATCACTTAGGAGAGAAGTAGAGCAGGAACTCTTACCACTTAACACATGAGGAGACTCCAGCTTAGAAGAATTATGCAATTTGCCCAGGATCACGAAGGTATGAAACCGTAGGGTTGAAATATGAGCCTCCTTCCTCTCTGTGTTTCCCCCTACTCGGTGCTCCCTGCAGTGGAAAGCTGACTAGGATGATCTTTTTCTATACGTTGGGGTTTGTTACCACTTGTTTCCCATTTTATAATCTTCACGGGGCCCTGGATATCAACTCTCTCTTGATTTCTCTCCTTCAGATCCCATCAGTGGTGGATCTAACCTCCTTATCTTGTCTTTCTCTCTTCCATATAATCTCTGGGGAGGAGCCAGGCAGGAGTTGGGTGGCTGCCATGGCAGTGAACACGGAAAGAAGACTTTCCCATCTTCTTTGTTTTGGCTAGCTAAGGTTGCTTCCCTAATTACAACGATGACACAGTTCTTCCGTGGCTGCGGCCTCCTGCAGCAAAGATGGTGGAAACCTAGCTCGCTTCTTTCCATTCCTTATTATTTTAAGGTTTCCACCAACTATTAATATCCATTGAAAATACCCTTCTCTGTTGCTCTTTTGGCCAATAATCCCATTTAATATTGAAAGTACCATGTGATTTCTTGTCAAGAACCACATTTGGTTTTTAAGAGGACTCCAGGCCACAAACACATAAGCTGCCTGGCTCTGCCTCTTAGGCAGTTTTCAAAGCTGTGGCTTTTATTGTTACTGTATCAAAGGCTGTCCTGCAAAAATTCTTTCTTACCTATCTGTTCTACTTACCTTCCTGCTAATATGCATATAGCAAAGAGGGAAGAAACTCACAGAGATTGAGGAAGCTCTGCAGTGGGGTGTGGAAAGTTACAGAAACCTCTCCTGGGCACAGATGCTTTCTGAACTGTATTGCAAAAGGCAAGCCAGCTAGAAACTAGCCTAAGGGCACTAATGCAAAGTGAAACAGGAGACAATAAACCTATTCTGTATTTCTAAAAGTCTGTACATTTGTAGTGAAATGGAAAGTGTTACCAGGACTAGCAAGGGAGATTGGGAGTATTTCACTACACATGAGTGTATGGGAACCTAAACAAGGGATTTTCTAAATGTCCCTATGTCCTGGTTGCAAGGTGGCAGAATGAAAATGTTATCACCTTATTTGAAATGCTTATTTCAGAGAAACTCCTGCAATGATAGAGATGGAAAGAGACAGCTTCTACCGTAAGACATGCAGGTTGGCTTTTTTTTTTCTTTTAGAGGCTTTTTCCTCTAAAAAGCCTTGCTGACAAACTAATATTATGAGGACATTAAGGGATTCTGCTGTTAAAACTCCCTTTATGTGTCTCCTTTTCTATGGCACACTGTCATTTCTGAAAGAAAGACAGCTTACCCATCCTTGTAGTTATAAATCATGAAAATACACTCACATTTTATAGGGCAAAGAATGATATTTATTTTTAACAATAAGCTAAAATATGACTTCCCCAATGTTTACATAATTGTAAAGAAGTTTCTGGTAGTTACCAAAAGAAAACCTTAAGGTTTTAAGCAGACATGAAGAGCAGCCTGGGATTTAGTCCCTGTGCTCATATTTCTTAATATGTGATCTTCAGATCCTGTGCCTTGGAGTAATCTGAGATGTTTGATAAAATGCAGATTTCTGGCCCTATACCAGACAAATCAAATTTTGTGGGTTAAGCTCCAGTTATCTACATTTTAAACTAGATCTTAGATTGGTGAGTTAGGAAACCACTGGTTTAGAGAATAGCACAAAATGCTTTTTAGGTAAAGAGAATTCTGGTAGGAGGGAGTTTCCTTTGTAAACTTCTTCCAATCAGTCAGTTGATTAGATAGAAAGCTGTCTGTCACCCTAGATTTTGGAAGGCACAGACTCTTCTAGGCCAAGTATAATTTAGTGTGTCTAAAGGGACCTTGTGACAATTCGTGGTAGTTGGGGTGACATGTGATTTCTAAGAAGACTGGAGACTTTAATGTCGGAGACAAATTTCATCTATTTGCATTATGGCAGTGCTGTACCCAAATTCCTAGAGAATCTGTCTTTTTTCTGTATTATAAAAGTAGGGGTATCTTTACTCTCTGTCTGTAGTCTGGTTGAATAAAACTCAAATAAAAGTGATACCAGTGGCCCTCTCCTAGACAGCTCCTTCCCTCAGGGCCCTGGGAAGTACCAAGGTGATCCTATTCATTAATTACTACTCTTATGTTAATGGTCCTGCAAATGTTCTGACAGCTAAAATGCTTGTGCCTCTAAAAGAAAACCCTTTTTAATAAGTTTAATTAAAATAAATTGAGGAAGTGTGGCAGCCAGAAGGAGGAGGAATTTTTGTTTTGCCTTTGCATTCTCTCATATTTTAGGGCTATAAAATAATACTAAGCAAGTCACTTGTTCCCTTTATGTTAAGAATCAGCCCAGCTTTGAATATTCAAATGTCTGAAAAACTAAGCAAAAATTATTTTAAAAAATAATTTTACAGAAATATTCTATGACAGGTTGGCTACGGAATTAGTAAAATGATAATAAACGTCTACAAAGCAAAGCCTTTGGCATCTGGAGTTATGAACCTGAATCTGTGCTCTGCTGCTTGCTGATTACATAACTTTGAGCAAGTTAAGTTACCTCTTTGAGTCTTAATTTTCCTCACCCATAAAATGGGAATCATAATATTTCACAGGGTAGTTGAGAGGATTAAGCAGATAATGCATGACAAATCCTTAATATTGTGTAAGGAGTCAGTCAAGGTTTGCTGTTATAGTGATTATCATAAGTCATAGAATGGCTGGCAGTCTTGGGAGGCCCCAAGGAAACATCCTGCCTGGTGTCACTTGCAGGCATGAAAGTGGTCGGCATGATATTGAGGTTGAGTTATTCTCCAGTTAAGAAAATTCTTTGGTTTTAACCTAAACAAATCTCAGTGCGTAGATTACCAATTCCACACATTATACTTTTATATAAATGGTTGTCCTTGACTTAGGCCTAGTCCTCCTGCCAAAGCACTTGCTGTTAGACATATGGATGTAGAAAAGAAGAAAATTAGAATTTGTGAAAAACAAACTCCTGTTTTCAAAGTGTGAAGTTGACTCTGGAGGCACATTTCTAGGAATGACTAGACTGCCTAATTATGCACCATTCCAAATTTCCTCCCTTATTTTTGAATCAGTCATTCATTCAATAAATATTTATTGTGTGCCTACTATGTGCCAACCTCTTATTTTTGGCTTTTAGGAAACATTAATGAACAAGATAGGCTATGACCTACCCTCAGTCTAAGCACTCAATAAATATAGAAACATAAAAGATACAAAAGATAATTTCATAGAGTGTAAGTGCTATAAACAAAATACAACATTGTAATGGCAAAAAGAGTGATGAGGAGGGAGGGCCATCAGCGAAAGTTCCTCTGAGGAGTGGACTTAGGAGTGGAAGCCTGGCTGGGCAGAAAGAGGCAGCCTAGCCAAGACCTGAGGAATGATCATTCCTGGCAGAGAGAATAGCAAGCTCAAAGACACTGAGAAGGGGAGGTACAGGGACAAAAATGGCAAGTGTGGGGCTGATGTGCAGTTCACTAAGGAGACAGAGGTGGATGAGGTTGAAAAGGTAGGCAGATGCCCCAACATGAAGGGCTTTCTGGTCATGGTAAGGAATTTGGCTTTATTCAATTTCTAATGAGAAGTCATTACAGAATTTTAATAAGTTGATGTTATTAGATTTGTGCTTTAAAAAACTCAGTCTGGAGGCTGTGTGAAGAATGGGTTATAGGGAAGCAAGAGTGATTGCAAAGACATCAGCAAGAAGATTGTTGCAGGGTCCAGTCAAGAGAGGCAGGGGCTTGGATGAGGGTGGAGAGGGTGAGAAATATTTTGGAATTACAGCCATCAGGACTTGGTGCTCTATGTGGTGGGTGAGAGAGGATGGCTGCTAGATTTTTGGGCTGAGCAACTGCATGGATGGCAGTTGGTGCTATTAACTAAGATGGGGAAGTCTTGGGGAAGAGAAACTTTGGGGAGAAAAACCTCAAGATTTGTTTTGGACACATTCAGGTATTATTAGTCTTCCAAGTACAGGTGTCTGGTAGGTAGCTGGATAGGAGTCTGGTGTTCAGGAGCAGGGTCAGAGTTGGAAATATACAGAAGGAAGTTGTCAGGACACAAGTGGTATTTGAAACTGTCAGATTGGATAAGATCACCAATGACAGTGTGTAGATGAAAGATCTGAGAGCTCCAACACCCAGCAACACACAGGGGCCTGGCTAAAAAAACAGGAGCCAGTAAAGGAAGTAAAGGACGAGGGGCCAAGGACAAAGGAGAGAAGGCTAGAGAAGACTGGAGAAGGAAATATTTCAGGGAGGAGGCAAATGCTACGGGGAGGTCAAGTTAGAGGAGACTGGAGAACTGTGAAGTGATTGGCTTAGCAGGGGTGGGTGAGACGGTTGTCAGTGGCTTGGCATCTCGTCCTTGCAGTGGCATGGTGGGAACTAAGGCTCGACTGGAGCAAGTTTAGGAGAGATTGGAGACAGGAAGGTGTAGGGAACAAGAATAGGTAACCCTTTGGAATTTGTCTTGCTGTAAAGGGGAGCAGAGACATTGGAAGTAGGTAGAAAAGGGGCTTATGCTTATGGGAGACATTTCTTTTTCTTCCAATAGGTGATTATAAAACCAAGAAAGAGGAGTGACCGAGAAACTGGTAAGAAGAAATGAAAATTCTTCTGTGAATTTATAAAATCACCAGACATCCTACATTAGTATGAATGTGTTAAGAAGTTTGCTTTCTACTAATACCCAGAACCAGTTATACTGAAGGAATGGGGCCCTGGGGATTTAAAAGGGCTGCAGAAGCTTTAGAGTAACATGAGGAAAACATATTTTGAGTTTCCAGCAATTGGCTGGCAAACAAACTTTTGGAATACAACCAATTTTTAAGCTTGAGAGTGCCTGGACTACATTAGAACCAAGGAAAAACTGGCTAATTTAATGGGTGCCAGTGAGCTGAATAAACTAATTTATGTGATTCGAGATTTTGTTTCTTGTTAATTTATCTAAGCAATTAGTCTATGTAATCAGAATGAAGCACAAGGCTAAATGGAATTGTGGTTTACAAGTTCACACAGGCAATGCTGCACATTGTGTTAGAGGGTAGGTGAGCCTGCAATTTCTGTTGAAATTTTAAATACAAATGTTCCTTTTTACAGTGAAATCTGCTTCTAGAAAACTATTAAGTGGTCTCATTATCAGGTAGGATTTAGGAATACTGGGATGGTGAACTGTGGACTGTTTTCTTATAAGTGCCTAGTAAAGAAACTTCCTGGGACCTCAGTTAATGCTTAAAAAATAAATAAATACATTTTCATGTGACTAGAAACTAAAAATTATTCCAAGTTGTTCTGAAATTATTTGGTTTCAAATGACTTTTGGACATTTCCTCAAATCGGACATATCCTCAAAAGACAAATATGTGCCAACAAAGAGGCTATTCAAAGGAATCTCTCCCAAATCATTATTGTGAAGAGGCTGATGCTTGCTTGAATGTACATGTTTTGATGGGCTTGTTAAAAAAGAATGTTACTTTTTTGCATCAAGTATTATATGGATTTCTCTAGCTCTAAATGTTTAGTAATGACATTTATAATATAGATTAGCAACATTTCTGACATTTTTAGCTTAGGAAGTTCAGAATTAGCAATCAAAATTAATTAACTTTTCTAACTGCAGCGGTTGAATTAGGCGTTCCTATAATGCAAAGAAATTCATAACTATGTGAACAGAATTCCAAAATGGAAGCTCCCACTAATGGTTTGGGAAGATGCAGCGTCACTGGATACCATGATCAATTCCAAATGTGACTCTTTTGAAGGGAAACACTCATTTGTATGTATTTCTTCTGGAGTATTTGCTTATCAAAGATGTCAACTTCATTGATTTGCAGTCATACTTAATACAGACATCTCCACACCGAGAGTTCCATAAAGTCTTACAAATTCTCCAAGGAATGGATGATAAAAAGGCATATTTTGTTCCTACATTCCCATGTTCTAGTAAACTGAAACAGGGAGCAATTTATTTGGGAGTTTAATTCAGATTACATGTATTACATCAGTATCAGTATTTTACCAGCTATGCTATACTTCTTATAGGTACTAAGTAACAAAAAAAATTAGCTTAATTTAATCATTTCACAATGTAAACATATATCAAATATCCTACTGTACCCCATATATAATATATACAATTATTTGTCAGTTAAAAATGAACTTAATCCGAGAAGCACTTCCGGAAAAATGGTGATCTGATAGCGTCCTACCACCGCACCGCTCCCAGGGAAGGAGGTGAAGAACGCCAGCGGCTGCCTGCGAGCACGGACCGCTCACTCCGAAAACAGCATTGCGGATTACAGAGAAACAACGCTGAACGCCCAGCCCAAGAAAACAGGTACAAAATTGTCACAAAGATCGGAGGGCGCACGGAGCACAATAGAGCCCAGAGCACGGGAAGGACGCGCTCGCCAGGTCGGCGCAGCGCGACCTGCCCCCCAAGCGGTTGCGCGCCTCGCCTCCCCATCCACTCAGGCAGGGACGGTCCCAGAGTTGGGGCGGGGCGGTTGCACAGGACAACAGGCGCTGTGGAGTTGGAGTAATCATGAAAGCCAAACACATCCCTCAGCTGCAGTATACAGAGACCGCGCAGTGGCTGGGGTTCACGCTGGGCGGAGATTCAGCTTCCCGGGACAGTGCGCGGGAACCCGCAGACCGGCACTGCATCACTGGAGGTCAGCGGGACTGGGCACAGGAGTTTAGCGGGGAGCGGAACACGCCCTTAGAGGCTGCTAGCAACTGCTGCTGCGGCTGGCAGAGAAAAACTGTGCTCCCGGCGCGATCGGAGCCCGGCTGTGTGCCAGGCTGGCGGCGGCCGCCATCTTTACAGCCGCCCGCGCGGAGCCGTGAGCCGCGTCTCTAGCTCCGCCCCGCCCCGGCCCTGGGCTCTTCTGCTGGGGCGAGACAGGCTTTGCCTTCGGTGGCCAGGGTCAGCTGCATCTGTGGGTTCCAGGTGGGACCAGGTCCCGGAACTGTAGCGGCGGGACCTTTGGGTATTGGAAACAGTTTGCAGCTCATCCATCTGGTTCTGCTACCCCGGCTCTGGCCTCCCACAAGTCTGCTACGTGCTGGTCCTAGTGCCCGCCCCTTCAGGTCCCAGCCCTCCTGTACCCCAGAGATCGCTCATTTTGAAGGTTGCTGGCTATAGTGACTCATTTGGTATAACTGCTGGTTCCCATGACAACCAAATACCTCAAGAGCCACAGGCTGAACCAGAGCAGCTCCCCATAATCCTGCCCACTTCAATAGGGAATTTCGCGCCACCCAAGAGTGCTTCCAGCTGCCACTACTCCCCCCTTCCCGTGGGAACATCCCCCCGGTGGAGACTGCTGGGGATAGAGACGGCCACCCGCCTCGTCTTGGGGTCTAGTGGTAGAAAAGGGGTGCACAATTGGAGATCCCCCTATCAACCAGTATCACGCGGAGACGCACATCAGAAGGGCAGACACACGTGGCTAGATGAGCAACCTCTGAGCTGTGTAGAATTTTCCCAACTCAGCTCTCACACTGCAGCCAAAAGAAATTTTGTTTCTACCTGCACCTCAGGAGGAGCAGGGTCAAAGTAACCCCTAGGAGCTACAAGGCCCCTCCCAAAGCACGGGGCTTTCGCATACCCCAACTGGGGAATCAGAGTCTGCTACGGACATAACAGAATACCTAGCTAATAGGGAGCGGAGGACTCATATCCTCAAGTACAATTCATTAGCTCAGAGCCCAAGCTGGGAGGTCATTCTCACCACACTCCACTGGGAGGAGGAGAAGACCACAGGTCAGAGTTAACTCAAGATCCACCAAACTTGCTAAAATACACCTAAGGCAATACAGGCCACTACTTCTCTCCCTGGCTTTGCCAAGGAACAATAATTATGAGCCTGGTGACAGGGCCATAAACTAGCTCTAACACCCCCAGCTCTCGACCAAGAAGCCAGATGAGAAAAAACCAGTGAAAGAACTCAGGGAACATGAAAAATCAGAGTGAAAAGTCACCCCCAAAAGAAATTATCAGTTCCTCAGCAATGGATACCAACCCAAATGAAATGGGTAGAATGACAGAAGAAGAATTTCATTTATGGATTATAAGAAAGCTCAATGAAATTCAAGAGAAAATTGAATCCCAGCACAAAGAAACCACAAGAAAAATGCAAGAAATGAACGAAAAATTCTCCAAAGAAATAGAAATATTACGGAAAAATCAAATAGAAATCCTAGAAATGAAAGAAGCATTCAAGGATCTACAAAACACAGTGGAAAGCCTTAAGAATAGGCTGGACCATGCAGAGGAAAGAATTTCAGAGCTAGAAGACAGCTCCTATGCGCTAAATAAATCAGCCGAAGAGAAAGAACACAAAAACAAGAGGCAGGAAAAAAGCATACAAGAATGTGGGATTATGTAAAGAGGCCAAACATAAGGATAATAGGTATCCCTGAGGGAGAGGAAGAAAATTCGCATGGGCTGGAAAATTTATTTGAAGGAATAATAGAGGAAAATTTCCATGGCTTAGCCAGAAATCTCGACATCCAAGTACAAGAAGCACACAGGACTCCTGGGAGGGTCAATGTGAAAAGGCATTCACCACGCCACATAATTATTAGACTGACCAAAGTAAACACAAAAGAGGCACTCCTCACAGCTGTAAGACGAAAAAATGAGGTAACCTACAAAGGGAAACCCATCAGATTAACTGCAGATTTCTCAGCTGAAACCTTACAAGCCAGAAGAGAATGGGGAGACATCATCAATCTCCTAAAACAAAACAAAGGTCAACCCAGAATTCTGTATCCTGCCAAACTAAGCTTCTTATATGAGGGAGAAATAAAGACCTTTCCAGATAAGCAATCACTGATAGAATTTGCAAAATCCAGACCGGCCTTGCAAGAAATGCTTAGACCTGCATTATACACTAAACAGAGCAACAGACACCCTCCTATGTAAAACTACACAAAAGCTAAAACCCCAGAAACCAGATTCCACAATGACTCAAGAGGTAAAACAAAAGATACCACCCAACAGAATAATCAGAAATTTACCCCAAATATCAATTCTCTCAATAAATGTAAATGGCTTGAACTGCCCATTGAAGAGACATAGGCTGGCTGAATGGATTAAAAAATACAAACCAAGTATCTGTTGTCTTCAGGAAACACACCTCACACACAAAGACGCATTCAGAGTCAAGGTGAAAGGATGGAATACAATTTTCCAGGCTAATGGAAATCAAAAGAAATCCGGAGTAGCCATCCTCATTTCAGATGACATAAACTTTAAAGCAATAAAAGTAAAGAAGGACAAAAATGGACACTATACAGTGGTGAAGGGAAAAATCTCACAAGCACCCAACACAGGAGCACCCAGGTACATAAAGCAAATACTGCTAGATCTAGACAACATAATAAGCAGCAATGCCATAATAGCAGGGGACTTCAACACCCCACTGACAGAACTGGACAGATCCTCCAAACAAAAAACAAATAGAGAAATAAAAGACCTAAACAGGACTCTAGAACATTTGGGCCTAACAGATATCTACAGAACACTCCACCCAAATAACACTGAATATACATTCTTCTCATCAGCTCATGGAACTTTCTCTAAAATTGACCACATCCTAGGCAACAAAACAGATCTAAACAAATTCAAAAAAATAGAAATCATACCATGTATCTTTTCAGACCACAGTGGAATAAAATTAGAAATCAATTCCAACAGAAACTCACATCGTCCTCCAAAAATGTGGAAACTAAACAATCTATTGCTGAAAGATTATTGGGTCAAGGAGGAGATTCAAATGGAAATCAAAAGATTCTTTGAACTAAATGATAATGGGGACACAAGTTATCAAAATCTGTGGGATACAGCAAAAGCAGTCCTGAGAGGAAAACTTATCACCCTAAATTCCCACATCCAAAAGACAGAAAAGTCACAAATCAGTAAACTAATGAATCATCTTAAGGAAATGGAAAAGGAAGAGCAAAGCAATCCTAAAGCCAGCAGAAGAAAAGAAATAACCAAAATCAGAGCAGAATTAAATGAAATCGAGAACAAAAGAACAATACAGAAGATCAATGAAACGAAAAGTTGGTTCTTCGAAAAGATAAACAAAATAGACAGGCCACTTGCCAGGTTGACCAGAAGCAGAAAGGAAAGGACTCTAATAAGCTCAATTAGAAATGAGAAAGGAGAAGTCACAACTGATACCGTGGAAATACAAAACATCATCTTTGAATACTACAAAAATCTCTATGCCCACAAACACGAAAACTTGAAGGAAATGGACAAATTCTTAGAAACACACTACCTCCCCAGGCTCAACCAGGAAGAAACAGAATTTCTAAACAGACCAATATCAAGCACTGAAATTGAAGCAGTAATAAAAAATCTACCCACAAAAAAAAGTCCCGGACCAGATGGGTTCACACCTGAATTCTACCAAGCCTACAAAGAAGAACTGGTGCCCATACTGCAGAAATTATTTGAAAATATCCAGAAGGATGGAATCCTCCCAAACTCATTCTACGAAGCCAATATCACCTTGATACCAAAGCCAGGAAAGGACACAACAAAAAAAGAAAACTACAGACCAATATCCCTTATGAATATAGATGCAAAAATTCTCAATAAAATCCTTGCAAACCGAATTCAAATGTACATCAAAAAAATAATCCATCACGATCAGGTGGGCTTTATTCCCGAGATGCAGGGATGGTTCAACATACGCAAATCTATAAATGTAATCCACCATATAAATAAAAGCAAGAACAAAGATTATATGATCCTTTCAATAGATGCAGAAAAGGCTTTTGACAAAATCCAGCATCCTTTTATGATAAGAACTCTTAACAATATAGGCATAGATGGCTCATTCCTAGAAACTATTAAAGCCATATACAATAAACCCACAGCCAATATCATACTGAATGGGGAAAAATTGAAGGCATTCCCCCTTAAAACTGGCACCAGACAAGGGTGCCCACTATCTCCACTTCTTTTCAACATAGTGCTGGAAGTCCTGGCCACAGCAATTAGACAGGACAGAGGAATTAGGGGCATCCAGATGGGGGCAGAAGAGGTCAAACTTTCACTATTCGCAGACGATATGATATTATACATAGAAAACCCCAAAGATTCAACCAAGAGATTACTGGAATTGATAAATGAATTCAGCAAAGTCTCAGGATACAAAATTAATACACACAAATCCATAGCCTTCATATATGCTAATAACAATCAAGCCGAGAAACAAATTAAAGATGCAATACCTTTCGCAATAGCAACAAAGAAAATTAAATATTTAGGAACATATCTAACTAAGGAGGTCAAAGACCTATACAGAGAGAATTATGAAACACTGAGAAAAGAAATTGCAGAGGACGTAAATAGATGGAAAGCCCTACCATGCTCTTGGATAGGCAGAGTCAACATAGTAAAAATGGCTTTGCTGCCTAAATTAATTTACAGAATCAATGCAATCCCTATCAAAATACCAACATCATTTTTTTTGCCAGATCTAGAAAAAATAATCTTCTACGCGTGTGCGAACCAGAGAACCGCGTTAGCCAAAACATTTAAGCAAAAGACCAATTGGGAGGCATCTGTCTACCAATTCAAACAACTACAAGGCTATAGTAACCAAAACTGCATGGATGGCAAAAGACCACGTAGCAACAAAAGGACGGACTGAGAACCCAAATAAAAACCAACCTCATACAGTCACCTGAATCTTTGACAATATCCAGAAAAACCTACACGTGGGAAAAGATTCCTATTCAACAATGGTGCTGGGAAAACTGGATGGCCATATGTAAAGAACTGAAAGGGACCCCAACTCTCACCCTCACAAAAATCAATTCACAATGGATAACAGATCTAAACCTAAGACATGAAACCATAAGATTCTGAAGAAAACATTGGAAAAACTCGTATGGAATTGGCTAGGCAAGAATTATGAAGAGGACCCCAAACAATCAAAGCGACAACAAAAAAAATACAGGAACCTGATCAAATGAAAGCTTCTGCAAGCAAGAAACTATCACTAGAGGAACGACAAAACCTACAGAATGGGAGAAAATATTGGCATGCACACTCCTGATAAGGGCTGATAACCAGAATCATACAGAACTTAGGAAAATCAACAAGAAAAACAAACACCTACTAAAAATGGGCAAAGGACATGAACAGAAACTTTTCCAAGAGACAGAATATGGCCAAAATATAAAAAGTGCTCACTCTCTGATCATCAGGGAAATGCAAATCAAACCCAATGAGATACACTTAATCCATGAGATGCTCATACAAAATCCCCAAATAACAAATGTTGGTGGGATGTGGACAGATAGGAACACCATACACTGCTGGTGGACTGCAAATTAGTACAACCTCTATGGAAAGATATGGAGATACCTCAAGAATTAAAGTGAATACATTTGACCCAGCAATCCACTACTGGTTTATCCAAAAGAAAAAAACGTTTAATAAGACATCTGCCCGAATGTCTAGCGCACAATTCACAAATGCAAAGTTGGAAAACCAGGTGCCACATCACAAGTGGATCAATAAAATGTGGTATATGTATACCATGGAGTATTACTCAGCAATAAGGACCAACAGTGAATTAACTCATCTGGCATTATCCTGGTTGGAGCTAGAACCCATTCTTCGAAGGGAAGTGTCACAGGATTGGAAAAACAAGCACCACTGGTACTCACCATCAAACTGGTACTAACTGATGAACACTTACATCACACAGGGCAATAACATTCATCCGAAGGCAGGCGGGCGGGAGGGGGGTGGAAGGGATAGGAAAAACTCTCACTGAATGGATGTGGGGAGCACAGTTTGGGGGATGACCACAATTGTGGCTCTGACACGGGCAGAACAGGGGCAATGTGTATGGCCAAAGTGTTGTACCCCCATGATATTCTGAAATTAAAAAAATAAATTAAAAAAAAAATGAACTTAATCCCAATTACCCTGATTTTATCATTACATGTTATATACATATATCAAAATATCACATGTACCCCATGGAGATATTAAAATATTATGTACCAATAAAAAATTTAAAAAAAAACAAAGAAAAATTTTCATTTTCCAAGCATGCCTTTCGCACATATGTGATTTAAATGATAGTCCACTATAAACTAGACGTCTTTCTCATAAATAAGCACATAACCCACTTACAGAGTTTATATATTTGCACAACTTACATGAACATGCCCTCTGGGGTCATTTGTCCAGCTTGAATTAAATAGGCTCCAAATCGAAAACCTGCTGCATAGGCAAAATATACAAAAGCATGGCTGAATGCATAACAGCTTCCAATGATCTGTGCTTTCTTCAAGGAATTTCTGAAATGCACAAAATTTACTAAACAATGTGGCATGAATTATAGCAAGGTCAATTTAATAAATGTACAGTAATGAATATAGAGGACTTCGAAATGTTATAATTTAATGGACATATATTTTTCTAAGGATTAAAGAGAAAGTGATTTTTTTTTTTACTTCTGAGAATTATTTTAGAGTAGACAGCTAATATAATGATTTTCTCTATAGCTATATACTCTATAGTGAGGTTAACAAAGTTGCTTTTATATACTTTCAAATGAATGGACAGTCTATGGAAGGATAGTTAGTGTAAGAGTTAAAGAGATTTGGTTTAGAGGTGTTTAGAAACATTCTCTAACTCTCTATCACAATCTTGCATTAACAGAATAAATAGTGGACATTAAAGAGTGGTAGCAACAACAAGCGTGAGGCCAAAAGAGTCCAAAGCTACTTTTCTGATAAAGGAATACAAAGAGCATCACTAAGCCAATGTGATAAGGAGGACTAGTTTAAAATTAAAAGGAGTAAGCACATTTATTGTGTATATATTCATTTTATTTACTTATTTTTTTGTACACATATATTTATTACAGCTTTATTCATAATAGCTCCAAACTAGAAAAAAAAAACCAAATGTCCATCAACAGGTGAATAGATAAAAATCTGTGGCGTATCCATACAATGAAATATTATTCATCAATATAAAGGAACAAACTACTGATGCATGCAACAATATGGATTAATCTCAAAACGTACTGAGAAAAAGAAGCCAGATCCAAAAAATAACATACTGTATGATTCCATTTATATGAAATTCTAGAACAGGTAAAACTAACCAGTAATGAGAGAAAGCAGAGCAGTTGTTCCCTGGGGTGGTGGGGAAGGGACTATTTGGGGTGATAGAAATGCTCTTCTTCGTGATGGGGTGGTATTTGCATGGGTGTATATACATTTGTCAAAACTCATCAAACTGAAAACTGAATGCTTAAAATGGATGTATTTTTTTTTGCTTTTTTAGTGTGCTGTTTCTTTTTTTTAATTTCTTTTTTTTATTTCAAAATATTATGGGATCTGTATATATTCATTTTAAAATGTAAACTATTTTAGGGATTTAGTGTAAAGGCCGGGCAATCTCATTTTCTTTCTTGAAAATGTGACTTCATCAGTCTTCTTTCAGGAAAAAAAGAAAAATGTGCACACTTAGTAACAGTTAATGGTAATGTGGGAGGACTTAAAATATTTATTCTTGGTTTCTTTTTTTTTTTTTTTGAGACAAGATCTCACTCTGCTGTCCAGGCTGGAGTGCAGTGGCGTCATCATAGCTCACTGCAACCTCAAACTCTTGGCCTCAAGCGACACTCCTGCTTCAGCCTCCCAAGCAGCTGGGACTACAGGCGTGTACTTCCACACCTGGCTAATTTTTCTGTAATATTAAAATATTTATTCTAATTGTGCTTGCCCTCAACTCCTCTTCTAATTTCCTCTTGGTACAGTCATATCAGAAATTATGACATGCCATTATTAGGAAATATTCCAGAGCAAATGAATTGGCAGACAAACCACTAAGGAGTACTGTCTTTACAGAACAAAATATAGTTAATGGAATCAGCACGAATCTACAATCACCTGTGTTGAGTCTGAAGCGTCTCTTCATACATTTGCTCAAAGGCTTTTTCTCTTGTTAATGACACTATAGTACGTATATTCTCCACAGCTTCGGTTGCTATCTTATAAAATGGAACAATACAATACAGAAATAAAATTAGTAATGGTTAAACTTTTCCTGGTTGTGAATTCCAGTCACTTACACTGGGGATGTATTAAGTCCATCAAGCCAATAAGTTTTCCTGACAAGTATTTTTATCTTTCTTCCCCCCTCTCCAACCCCTTGCCAAAAAAAGATAGGAAAATGACACTTCAGGATAACAAATGTAAGGAAAAATTTTTTTGAATGATTTAGTCCACTGATCTAAGTTTAGCCCCCTTCAAGTTTTCACTGAATTTCAATTTAAACTGGTTTCTCACAGGCGAGGGAATCAAACATCAGTGAGCATTATGTTCACATGCGAAGGAGCTTCCTGTAAATTATGAAATAATTCAAGTAAAAGATAGCAGAGAGAATCAAATAATTATTTTATTCCAGTACAGAAATAGCAGCCAAAAAAGATTCAGGAACATTCCAGTAAAGTGACACAAGCTGTGGCTGTAAAATTCTTTATAAGATAAAGTCATTTTTCATCTTGATGTCTGTGAACTTAAAAAGTATTTAATTCAAATATAATTAATGCCTCTTAATATTTATATAGTTTAAAAAAATGCATAATTACATGGGATTCAAAATGGAGGCATCTTAGCTTAGAATAATAACTTTTTGGACATGAGAAACATGTTGGTTTGAAAGAGAAACTTCCCGTTTTTACATTCTATTTCCAGGCTGGCAATGGCTGGGGACAGAGGAGACCTCACTGGACACTCAGCATCATCTGATGGACTACCTGGTCTGCATGAGAGAAATAAATCTCTGGACTAGATTCTACTTTCAATTTTGATGTTGAGTTGTTTTAAATTCTCATTAATTTCAAAATGAACTCAAAGAAACTTCCATTTGTAACATATTATGTAGTATGTAAAGAAAATGGATAAGAATGCTGAAGACTTGAGGGAAAAGAAATAAACATAAAAACTTTGTGACCATTTTTCATGGAGAAAGGACTACTATTACAGAACCTTAGAAAATAGTCTTTTTTAAAAACCCTAATATTGTCATTTTAAGTCTGAAAAATAAAACATTTGATGATCTGTCCAAATCTACACATGCAACTGAAGAAAGTCCAATATATTTTATTGGTCTATATTTTAAATTGGTGTTTGGTGAATTGACATATTAAAAGCCATAGGGAAAGGCCTCAGATTGCCTATTTGATTGGAGTTGCTGATTGTATAGTCTGAGGTTGTTCCAATGATACAAAAAAGAAATGTCAAAGGGCACATATGCAACTAAAGCTCAGGACAAAAAATAAGACATGTAAAATATAATTAATTGGGCTTTGTTAATTTACAAATTGTGGAAATTATCACAATGTTTATATCACACAGGGTGGGCTAAACAACTGTCCACTGTCTCTGAGGCAAATATGTGCTAAATAGTTCAGTCTATACAGCACAAGCAAACATTCCAAGGATCCTTATCTAGTGCAAGAAAGGTGGAAAAGTCCAAGGATCAGGCAAACCAGATTACGATGATGAGTAATGTGCTTGGCATATCTGTTCATGAATATTCATGATATTTATACTGTGCTATCTGTGATACAGTCACTGTGATACAGACTACAAATGATATTAAAGTCATTTTCATATTTGGAGGATGTTCGCCAATGTGGTAAAGATCACTGAAACCATATCATTAGAGGAACAGCTGAAAGACCTGGATGTATGGCCAACAGAAGACTCAAGTTTACATGACTCAGCTTCTGAAAGGCTGTCATGAAAAACAGTTGTTGGACCTTTACCAAGATGGAAGCCAAGAGAGTAAGCTAGAAGGTCATCACAAAACAAAAACACCAAAAAACAAACTGTCTACTACAAAGGCTATCCAAGGGTAGGCAGCCTGGGTAAGCCATGTACCACCTGTCACTGGAGGGAAAGGGGGCACAGTAGAAGATGCATGGACACTTGACAGGGATGTTGTGTAAGGGAATCCTGCTTCAGGTGAGTGATTGGATCAAATGAGGGCTCTTTTAATTCTTAGGAGCTATGATTATACAATAATGTTCCCCTAAATCTCTAATACAATGATTATTTTTGTGGATATGGTTGATCCTAAGAAGCTTAAATACCTGTATATCAAAGCATTTCGCAAATAGTTAAATAAATTATTCATTTTGATCAGTAGGAAAATGTCCTTGTCTCTGAAACCTTATTTTAGGCACTGTCAATGTTAGTACATTGCATTGTATTCAATAACTGCTATACTTCCTGTTTGTTTTGAAAAATAAAATACCCAGAAGAATTGCTCAAGAACATTTAAGTATTCAGTGTTCAGAGAATGGGGAATAATGACGTTAGAAAACTTCCCCATGATATGGTGGCAGTACTAACAGCTGACATTAAGTGCTTACTGTCTTCCAGGCACTATTCTAAGTGTTTTACATAGAATAATGCTAACTGTTTTGTGCAATATTGAGAAAATTCTGTAAGCTGATACTATTGTTATTCCCCCTTTTACAGATGAGAAAACTGAACTCAGCAAAGGTTGATCTAACTTGTTCATATCACACATTTGTTAGTGATAGAATCTGGATTCTAACTCAGCCAATTTGAGTCCAGACCCTTTGCTCTAAATCATGCACCCTATTAACATTCTGTCCTAAACTGGTCTGTATGCATTGCAATATATATATATATATACACCACTTTACAGATTCCTAAGAGATGAAGTTGCCATATCATAAAGATGGGAGCTCTGATTATGTTTCTCTTAAAATGTTATGATGGTAATAACAGTCTTCATTTTACCTTTCCGGCACGCTTAAGCTCTTGCTTATCCTTGTTGGCAAATCCAGTCATTGTTGCGGTTTCAATCATTCCTGTCAGGGCAAGTACTGGAGCAATACTCAGAATCAGGAGTGTCATCTCCCATCCATATATAAAGGAAATGACAACTGACAATCCCATGTTAGTCGCGTTTTGTGTTAAGACACCAACTCTTGAACCTGTTGCCTATAATCGGACATATTTTGGGGAAAAAAATCAGTTAACTTTAAATTTACAAGAATTCCTATCATAGTTCCTTGCAAAACAAGGCAGACATTCTTTTTCTAGGATTTATACTTAGGTTTATACTTTGAATTTATACTTAGAGGTTAAATAAGACACATATTTTTAAAATGCCCTTGACTAATGAAACATTTTATTTCATTTTTCTGCCTTATGTTCAATATTGAGTCATTCAAATGAACTGGCTTTTAGTTTAGCAGAAACACCATAGGATAGAAGACTGTATAGAAGGACGATAGGAACAGACTATTTGAAATTAAATATTACCTACTTAAAGGAAGACTTTTATGTTTATGTTGCTCTACCTGAGAGCACTCCTTAGTTTTGCAGGATTTTACACCCCAATTCTAGTTAAGTGTGTTGAAAGCTGAAGTTACAGGATTTCTTTTGTCTTCTCAATGGTAGATACACACCCACACTCTTCTTGTTTCCTTATACCCAAACACGCAATAGCAGTAAAACAACACACATGTGCATGCATGTTCACACACACACACACACACACACCCACCCCACCTGTTCAATCCTAACTTATGGATGAACTCTTGGTAATACCACTGATGTTTGAAAATGGCAGAATCATAGCTACTGTCAAAAAAACTAACCAAAAGAAGAGTCAATCTTTAGTTAATCATTTTATACTCTTTACTACTTATAAAGCTGTAGTCATATTTGCTAGGAATTTTATGGGTAAACAAATATTTTAATAATTCATAGCATTAAAGTGCTAGTTTTACATACATGCATAACAGACATATATTTAAAATTTAAGTATTTGGCAAAGATGGGAGTTATGTATATACATTCTTTTTGAAGGTTTTGCATAGGTTTTACTCTATTTCATGGAGAGTAAAAAGAAAGAGAATGATGTATTTTAGCCTGCATATTTACTAAAATAGAGTCTAATTCACCAACATTCTAAGGTGACTTGTTAACTTCTATTCTAATGGAAAAAATTTGTATTATGACACCTCTAAAATATAGATTTTATCTATTTTGTATACTTACCTTTTACATGAATTTTTTCTTTCTATGAGTGAAGATATTATAATCACGCAAAGACCTTCACTCACATCCTCTGAGTTCAAACTCAGTGTGTTTTGGAGTACGAAGTTTTGTGTTGGAGTGGCAAGAGTTGATATGGAAAGGAGACCAACGCAGAGAGGAAAGAGTAGGGCAGGAGGAAAGGTACACCCAAAGAGAGCCAAAATAGGAGAAAGGATGAGAATAAATGGTAGCCATAATTTTCATACTATAGTTGTAGCTAATATACAAAGGTACTCAAAAAATGCCAACTTTTTACTGAGCACTAAATAAGCACTTTACCTTCATTGTCTTATTTAATCCCGTAACAGTGCAAAGAGATGGATACTATCACTAGTCCTGTAATACAGATAGGAAGTGGATGTAGAAAGACAAAATAATTCGCCCACAGTCATATAGCTTGCTTGTAACTGGAGGATAAAGGACTCTTTGTTCCCTGAACCGTTTTGGAGTAAGTGGCTGACCTGATACCCTGTCACCCCTGCATACTTAGGGATGATTTCTTATAAACAAGAAAACTCTCCTCATAACCAAAATACCACCGTCAAAATCAGGAAATTAGCATTTGATACTCAACTACCATCTAATCCTTAGACCTCATTCCAGTTTTGTCAATTGTCTCAATATCTTTTATAGCAAAAGGATATCCCAGTCAGAATCACACATTTCATTTAGTTGTTATGTCTCTTTAGTTTCCTTCAATTTGCAATAGTTCTTCATTCTTACCTTGACGTTCACAACCTTGACTTTTTTGAAGACTACAGGCCAGTTATTTGGTAGAATATCTCTCAATTTTAGCTTATCTGATATTTCCTCATAATTAGGTTCTAATTTTGCATCTTTGGCAGGAATACCACAGAAATGATGCTGTGTCCTTCTCTTTGCATCCTATTCAGTGGCACACAATTTTGATTGGTCCTATTCCTGGTGTTGTTCATTTCTAAAATTAATTAAAATGGTGTCTTCTAGGCTTCTCCACTATGAAGTTATTCTTTTTCCCTTTGTAATGAATAAATGTTTTGAGGTCCTTTGAAGCTATGTCAATATTTAACTTCTCATCAAACTTTCAATTTATTGATTGCAGTCTGAACTAATGGCTTTTTACTTTCTTCAGTGGTTTATAATCTATGACTATAATTGTTTATTTTGATACTCAAATTATCCCAGATGTAGCCAGTGGAAGTCCCTTCAAGTTGTCTGTTGTACTTCGACATATCTCTATTTTGCTTTGAATATGCCCTTATTTTCTGACACCAAAAGATTTTCCAAGTTCATCCTGTGCTATCTCTACCTTACCGCTGGAATCAATAATTTCTCTAAAGATCCCTGGTTCCTTTTAGTGGAGAATATTATTTAGCAGTGCAGATATGGTGCTCATTGTACTTATTATTATTGGAATGCCAGTGAACAGACCTGGAGAATGTGTGTATGTGTATGTGTGTGTGGGGTGTGTGTGTGTTGATAGATGCATGCACACATTTACATCTATATTTATTTCTTTATCTATGTATATTTCTTGAAATTCATGAATCATATCAATACCTCCAATTCCAACCCACCACCACAAGATTATTTCCAGTTTTATCACTTTCCATATTTGTTATACCTTCTTCACAAGTGAGAAAAATGGCTCCCATTTTCTTTAATAGATTGATTTACATGATTGATTAATCTGTGTGTAACCAATCTGTTCTCAGGGCCCCTGCCTCTCCCCTGCATGGACACCCTCCTCACCCTGCTCTGGCTCTGCTTCCCCACACCAGCTGCCACCACACGTGGACGTCACCATGTCTGGGCTCCAAAACCCAGCCCTGCCCCTTCCCCACACTGATGGAGGGCCAGCACTCTTAGCCACTATACCATAGTAGTGTTGAATTGAATGATTAAGGATATTTATTAAAGTGTATACTTCGGATATGTTATTTTTCATTCCCTTTTTTGTACTTTATAAATTGGTTTCGCTGAGTAAAGGTCTAAAGAGGCAATATCAAAATAGAAAAGGAGTTGGAAACATCATGGTATAAGGTAAGATAAAAGAAATTCTAAAAAAAAATCTTCAAATAAGTAGAATTATGTTTATAACTTTTGTAAGAACTACTTTTTTTATGGGTCATCTTTCAGTAGGATACATGATACTTAAGAAATAAACTGAAATCTTAAGTTCCTGTAGTGCTAGAATGAAAAAATAAGGACCCCTGTTTACCTAGAAAGGCAGCTATTATCAACCACATTTTAAAATATATATTTTGTGCTGATCATGAAAACATGATCATTAGAAAAAGTTTAGATAATGTTAAAATTTGCATCCTTCCTGACATAAATACTTTCACACATTTAGTTTAGGATTATTGTGTGCATGCAGTTTTGTATCCTGATTTTATTCCTTTATATTATACTGTAAGCTTTTTTTGGGGTCATTAAATATTCTTCAAAAAATATTTGGGTTGCTTCCAGTTTTTCACTATTAAACATAAAACTGTAATGAACATTTTTGTACGAAATCTTTGTGCTCATTTTTAAATTTCCTACTGCTAAATTCCTAACTGAAATTATATGTTAAAGTTTAGGTATTCTTACATTGCTGATAAGTATTGTCAAATTGTTTCTCTAAAAGATTATACCAATTTTTGCTAACTTTAAAAAAATTAGTATCTTCATTAAAATAACAACAGTTAAGTCCTCCCTCACCACAAGGCTCTGCCTTATTCCTAAAAAACTTTGTGGCTTCAGTTTCAAGCCTGCATCTAGTGAGAACTCATCCATTTTCCAATTTCTCACTAAAATATCTTAAGAAAATTCCAAAAAGTAAAAACAAATAACAACAGCAAACACCCTAAAAAACTATTAAATACTGAACACTAAGATGAACAGATAACCTATGTTAAGTGTCTGAGGGTGCTACACACTAACTCTAAGAACTATGGGGCCTAGATGACAATACTATTTGGTATGTAAGTCTGACTTACACGCCATCCCCTGAAAGTTTAAGGATAATGAAGAGATAAATGATGATGTATGTTATGGGCTAAATTGTGGTTCTCCCTTCCCAAATTCATATGCTAAGGTCTAACCCCCAGTTATAGACTATAACCTCCAAATACAGACTGTGACTATATTTGGAGATAAGGTCATTATATATAAATAGATAATAAGTAAAATGATAAATAAAGAGGTAATTAAGTAAAGTGAAGTCTTTAAGGTGGCTCCTACTCTAATATGACTGGTATTCTTATAAGAAGAGGAAATTTGGACCTAGACATGTGCACACAAAGAGGGAGCCAAGAAGAGAGGTCTCAGAGTAAAACCCAATCCTGCCAACATGTTGATCTTGGACTTCTGACTTCCAAGAACTGGGATGAAATCAATTTGTGTCGTTTAAGCCCCCTAGTCTGCAGTCCTTTGTTATGGCAGCCCTAGCAGCCTAATACCCTGTCCTTGCTCCTCTGCCTCCCACGCCCACTGTGAGTTTCAGACTCATACAGGACAGAAAACTAGGTGAGAGGCTGTGAACTTAAGTTCTCTGTGCTGTTGGAGGTCCCCCACATATCTTATTAGATGCTAAATGCTCCTGGTGTGAGGTCTTCTCAAGCCCCTTCATGGAAGACTCCTGGGAGAGGGACCAGTGTGGAGTGTGGAGTTCAGGGGAGAGGTGAGGGATGTCCTTGTAAGCCTGGGCGTTGTCGGTGGGTGTGTGGCCTTCTAAGCCCTGGGGCTGGAGGAGATCACCACCAGGGAACCGAGCAGGTGGAGAAATGAAATTCCCTAAGGCTGCGTTGGGGTTCTCCATTCTTTAGAGTTCACAAGGGGAGACCGTGTTTGTGAAGGGCTGTAAGGGTCAGCCCTTGTCCACTTTGCTTTGCTACATGAGTGCCTAGATTGGCTAGTTTCTCTTCTGGGGAAATGACAGGAGTGCCTGTTTTCATATTATGCCTTTTATGACTCTTAAGCTCACCTTAAGAATAACTTTTCCTCTTTCCCAAGCCCGTTCCTCTCCCTATCGTAGACTACTACAGGCTTTTGAATTGAATACTCATCTCCGCAATTCATCTTTAATGTTTATTAATGTATATAAGTTTGTCTATAAAAACTATATAGTAAAATTTTGCGTTTATCCCTTAAAATGTCCGTAAAAGTATTGTGTTTAAAATCTGTGGTATAATAAAAAATATATTGGTCTTTGCCCTTAGTTCCTGGAAAGAGCTCCTAAAAAAATATTAAATGCTCCTACAGCCACATAAAATTTATATATATTATACCATGTAATAGTTGGAGATATTTTTAAAATTATAGTTAAGTCTTCTTGAGAACAAGATATTCATTGTTCTTTAAATATAAAATTTATCTTATCTAAATATTACTAAGAAATTATTTGCCATCAGTTACTTGATAGGTTATGTTTTGTAGGCCTTTATACACTTTCTAATTTCCACCTTGTAGTTTCTTTTCATATTTTGAAGCCAATGACTTTCTCTTTTTTAGATCTCAATTATTGGTACTATACCTATATTGTCAAAAGGATAAAACATATCCACTGGGCAGTTATTCTTTTCTGTTTGGATATTTCCTCTTAGGTAACCACTCTCTTCCTTTGTTTTTATTTTATTTACTTTAAAGATTACAGCTCTAGCTGGGCACGGTGGCTCATGCCTATAATCCCAGCACTTTGGGAGACTGAGGCGGGAGAATTGCTTGAGGCTGGGAGTTCAAGTTCAGCCTGAGCAACAAAGTGAGACCCCATCTGTACAAAAAATAAAATAATTAGCTGGGTATGCTTGCACAGGCCTGTGGTCCTAGCCACTTGGGAGACTGAGGCAAGAGGATTGCTTGATCCTAGGAGTTCAAGGTTACAGTGAGCTATGATCACACCACTGCACTCCAGCCTGGGGGACAGAGCAAGACCCTGTCTTTAAGGGGGGCAAAAAAAAAAAAAAAGATTACAGTTATAGACAATAAATAAAAAGTAAATGAAATAAGGAGTAGAAAATAAGAAAAGTAAAGATAGAAAGCATGCTGGGGATTATAGTTTTGTGTATAAGATCAGGTAGCATGTTAGGGAAAGAAGTAGAGATACTTAACAGAGCCACACTAGATGAACATTTTGAGAATCATTTAAAATTTGTCTAAGGACTACACACATCAACCTCATTTCTAAAAACATGCAAGTACAAACTTGGCAGATTTTTGATGAGACAGTCTTGTATTTGAGTTTTTTTGGGGGGACACAGGAACTTTCTACAAAGTGACTTGTACTTGCCTATCCTTGCTTGCTCAGTAGGCTTGGGTTTTGCACTCTTGTATGAGTCTGCTGCTTATAAATAAGATTATATCCTGTCTATATGGCATTTTACTTTAAATTAACACAAACTTATTGAAATATTCAGTCAATGCAGCCAAGAACAGGCTACAAACCCTGCCTTTTGGTGGTGGCAGCATGATGAGAATGATCCCTGTTCCAAGAAGAATAAACAGAAAACAGAGATATTTGGCCTTGAAAAATATTATAAGAAGTAAAGAAAAATGGAACATGATCTTAAAGACCCAGAGGAATAGTGTACCTCTGAAAAGAATTTAGAATTGGAATCAGAAGAAATTTATTTAAACTTCCTTAGATTCAAGGGAAGCACAAAGATATGCTTTTTTGAAATTAAGAACAGAAAGTCATGATTAAATAATTCTTTAGATAACAATTATTTATGAAGTATCTACTATGTCTAAGGTACTATGCTAGATGGGGGGAATACAACTTGGATAAGAAAATTACAGTAAATATAGAAAAATGGCTAGCATAAGAAAATAAGTGGAGGGAGACTTAGTATGCAATTGTGGAAGTAAAATTCCATATGGTAAGATTTCTGCTTCTGGCCAAGATGAAGTAACAGGGATTTATCCTTCCATCTAAAACAAACAAACAAAAAATAGACAAAATACATCAAACCAGTGGTTTTCCAGACCCTGGACAAAAGGCAGCCAAGGGCAGAGATGGCAAGCAAACAAGATGAGTCCTGTGATTGTCCCAGCTTACTCCCTTGAAGGACTTTCCAGGTGGCAGTGTAGAGACAGAAAACTGAAGTAGAGCCCAGTAGACTCTCTGAGTTGAGTAGACAAAGCCAAGCATCTGAGGATTCCAAGTCAGTTGGAGTTTGCAGCACAGAATACCAGAGAAGAGAGAGGTACACAGAAAGATAAATTGGGACACCTGCAGAGGGTCCTCCTTGAGTATTCAGCTGAGCAGTGCATATATGTGAGGACTGGGAATAATTCCTGGTCACACCAGCCAGACTGGAAAACCTTGTAATTTATAGGGCATTATGTAGATATGTAGAAGGGTCTTGCCTTTATAGTAGGCTCTTGTCCTGCCTAAGAATGCTTAAAATCAAGACCCAAAATGATCAAATGGTTCCCAGTTAACCTAACTGCATCCCAGAACAAAGCTCAAGAATATTTATAGAAATATAAAAATATCTGGCACCAAAAATGTTAAATTCATAACATGTGGCATCAAGTCAAAAATTACCAGGTATGCAAAAGGTAGGAAAACAGAAACCTGTTAAAACCTGGATAAAAATTAAACAATTGAAAACAACCCAGAACTAACAAAATGTTAGACATGCCATATGATCTCACGTATATGTAGAATCTAAAAAAGTCAAACTCATAGAAACAGAAAAGTCAAATGGTGGTTACCAGAAGCTGGAGGTTGGAGGGATTGGGGAGATGTTGGACAAAGGACACAAAATTTCATTTGGACAACAGGAATAAGTTCAAGAGGTCTATTGTACATCATGGTGAACAGGGTTGATAGTAATATATTGTACACTTGAAAATTGCCAAGAGAATAGATTTTAAGTGTTCTCACCATGCAAAAAATAAGTATAAGTATATGAAGTAATGCATGCGTTAAATAGCTTGATTTATCCATTCCACAATGTATACATATATTAAAAAATTATTTGTACACCATAAATGTATACAATTTTTACTTGTCAATTAAAAAAGTTATCATAAATGTATGCCACATATGCAAAAAGTTAAAAGATAAGGAAGATAGATATAAAAAAGACCCCACATCAAAATTCTATAAATGGAAAAGATAATGTCTGAGATGAAAAATACATGAGATAGGATCAATAGCAGGTTAAACACTGAAGAAGAAAAAAAATCATTGGTTTTGAAGACATAGCAATAGAAACTATTCAAAATAAATAGAGGAAAAAAAATGAACAAAGCATTGGTGAGCTGTGACACAACTGCAAGCAGCCTAAAATAAGTGCAGCTGGAGTTCCTGAAGGAGCAGAAAGAGACTAGGGAGACAGAAAAAAATATTTGAATAAATAATGGCCAACACATTTTCCAAATTTGGTGAAAACTATAAGCCCATGAATCTAAGAATTTCAGTGAACTCCAAGCGTAAGAAATAAGTATGAAACTATATTAAAGCTCATCACAATCAAATTTCAAAATTAGTGATAAAGAGAAAATCTTAAAAGCAGCCAATAGGAAAAAAATATGTAGAGAGGAAAAAAGATAAGAATAATGACCAATTTCTCATTCAAAAAATTGCAAGCAAGAAGACAGTAGAGCAATATCTTTAATTACTAAAAGAAGAAATAACCTCTCAACTTTGAATTCTATACCCAGTGGAAATATATTTCAAAAATGAAGGTGAAATAAAGACTTTTCAGGCGTGCAAAACTGAAATAATTAATCACCATCAGACCTACACTACAAGAAACGTGAAAGAAGTCGTGGAGGCAGAAGGAAAATGATACCAGTGGAAATAATGTATCTAGAATGAGGAATGAAGAGACCAGAAATGTTAACTACATAAGTAAATATATAAGACTTTCTATATTCATTTAAAATTCTTTAAGAGACAGTTGATTGTTAAACAAAATAATTACAATGTAGTGTTGGGTTTATTACATATGTAGAAAGAAACTGTATGACAACAACAGCAAAGACTGGGAGGGGAAAGTGGTAGTGCTCTACTATTGTAAGTTTCTTACACTAAAGCTGGCATGGCTATACTTGAAGGTACATTGTAATGAGTTTAAGATGTGTACTATAAACCCTAAAGTAACAACTCAAAAAATAACAAAACAAAGAATTACAGCTAGCAATATCACCTCTCTTCCTCCCCCTAAAAAGAGATGAAAGGGAATAATAAAGAATTTTAATCCAAAAGAAAGCAGAAAAGTAGGAAAATTGTGCAAAGAACACGTGATAGAAAACAAACAGCAAAATGAGAGATGTAAACCTAATCATACTGATAACCACATTAAATGAAAATGGTCTGAATACCCCAATTGAAAGAGATCTATATGTTGCCTATAAGAATCACACTAAATACAAAGACACAAATAGAATAAAAGTATAAGGGCATTGTTCATTTGGATTTTTTCTTTTGTAAAATGCCACTTGAAATCTTTTGTGAATTTCTTTATTGCATGGGTAAAAAACTATGGCTTACAGGCCAAATCTTACCCTTTACCTATTTTTGTATTGTTCATAAGGTAAGAATGGTTTTTATATTTTAAATGATCAGGAAAAAAAATCAAGAGAACATTTTACATTATGTGAAAGTTGTATACAATTCAAATTTCAGTGTCCATAAATAAAGTTTTATTGGGACACTGTCATGCCCTTGTGTTTACCTGTTATTTATGGTTGTCTTAGGCTATAGTGATGGAGTTGAGCAGTTGCTAGAGAAACCATTTTCTCCATGCTCATCACTTTGCACTGCTCCTTGGCATGCTACAAATCTCAGTGATGCAGTTATAATTTGACAGCATGTTGAGTGCCATGTGTATTGCTGTACAGTGACATTTTATCCTAGTTTAAAAAATTACCATTCTATACCCATCACCTCAAAACAAGAAAAGAAAAAAAAAGTGGATTTTGAATGTTAGGCTTTTAGGGAACAGTGGACTTTGAATTATTTTGTATTCTAATTAGATGTCACAGCATTGTGTTGTTTGAAGCCACAACACTATATAATGCAAAAAAAATATAAAATATGTCAATATTACCAGACTGAGCATTTATTGTAATATTCCCCATTCACAGGAAAGCAACATTCAGAAAAATTAGAAAATATAACCTCATTTATCTCATCTTAGCAGAATTTATTCATACAACTAAAATGTGAAAATGAGGCTGAAACCAAAGTAAATTTCTGAGTGGCTCATTTATTAGCCAAGCGAAGAAATTCATTTATGCATAGTGAGCCAATTAAGTCATGTTTGATTACAGTAGTAGAAGAAATGTATTCAGACCATTTAACTGATATAAGATCATCAGCCATTTAGTGAGAACAGTTGCTCAGAGTTGCAGACATTGAGAGCATCAATAGTTAATTAAAAAACAAGGTAGATTATTTTGAGTAGTTTTCCCTGGCTGTCAATGAGTTGATATATATTATTGATACTGCTCAGTTGCTGGTTTTTTGAGGAGCCAATGCTGAGTTTAATGTGACTGAAAAGTTAGGAAGTATGAATAGTCTCTGCGGAACAACTACAGGTAAGAATATTTTTAAAGAAATTGAGGAAAAAAAAAAAACTCAACTAACCTGAAGTGGAATCTGCTAAGATGTATTATAATTGATGGTGGTGAAAATATATATAGATCAGAAAAAACCTTAGTTGGACAAATTTACAAAACTTGTGAAAATGTTTGGTGATTAAAGCCTATGGTTATTCATTTTTATTCACTGGCATGTATTTTGTAGAAAATAAGTGGATTTGTCCTGCATTATTTGACCAGTAGTGCTGATGATTTAAGTTCATTTTTTTGGTAGACTTAACCATCTCCATTTCTGTGAGTTTTTGTCAAAAAGGCAAGTTTTTGACTTTCCTTACCACACAACAGTTTGGTGATTTAGTAGTGGTAAAGTTTTGTTGCAATATTTTGAGTTCAGGGCCAAGATTGAATTTTTTTTTTCACCAGAAGAGTTACTCTTAACCACTATTATCTAATACTAATGGCTTTGAATATTAGCTTTTGCTATAGACTTGATAATCTTTCTTAATTAATTCAACCTAAAACTCCAAGGCAAAACAGCAATTATATGCTAACCATATACTTTAGTAAAGTCATTTCAGTGACTACATTGTTTCAATCAAAAGTAATTCCAAGCTGTTTTATATGCTTCCCATATCAAAAAGTTAAATCAAGAAATGAAGTCACTATTGTCCAGGTAATAATATCCTAATTTTAACTAATCAACTTATTGGGCTCTTGGAATTAATAAACGAAATAAATTTTTATGATTTCTTGGGGCAACATAATCATAGCTCTGATGAGAAGAGTTCTTGGCACCAGCACTGGATGTGTCAGTGGTATATCAAGTATACACTGTGGTGTCAATAACAAATTTTCTTGTGGACAAAAATGAGGTAAGACTTTTTGTTGTTGAAAAGGGATTTCTAAAATACACAGAAATAATAATACCTTGTAATTTTGTAGAATCTAGTATCCAAAAGAATCTAATATGGCTTTTATCTTTAAAAAACTACATATTACACAGAAAATAGTCTGTTGACAGATGTACTGGCAATAAGCCATTCCCTTAGGCTAAAACAATACCAGCTAAAATTGGTTGTATTCAGTCAATTATTCCAGGAATCATGTAGTCCTATGACTCTATTTCACTAACATGTTTTTATCATGACTCTTAAAGTATCAGAGCTTCTAAGAATGGCCAGAGGCCTATCTTTTTGATCATTAGTTAAAGGTTTCAAATTGAAACCTATTATTATTAAGGAGCTATTTTATGAATGTTCACTCTAGTACATTTGATAAAATAAAATGTAACTGAAACTATATAAAGAAACTGGGATGGAATATGACAAATTTAAGTTGATAGGAAATATGACCCATGAATTATTATTTCTAACATCCCTAGGCTAGAGTGTCTTTGTGAGAAATGAAAAGTGGTGGACAAATAAAATTGGTAAATAATTCTTCCTTCGATAGAAAATGTATCCATTCAAACTGAATATGAATCCACCTTTACATGGCAATGTAAGAGTTTACATAGACTGCACGTTAGCAGACACACTCTCGCTCTTGGAATCCTTCGTTGGTTGTTTTACTTTTTAAATTCAGCAACTTTAAAATATTCCATCAGGATTCCAAACATTTATTCCCTGGCTACCAGTTCTCATTCAATGAAAATGGCTTGACTTGCCCAGAAGTTATTATGAGACCAGCATTTACTAATTGCAACAAGAAAGTTTCAAGTGATCAAATGATATTAGTCAGATGCTTATAAAGAATCAGTCTGACAAATATTCTCATTAATTTCTCTCAATCATAGACCACACTATTTATTAGAAACAACTATAATAATAAGGACAGTAATATCAGCCTTTCAGTCCTAATCTGGTCTTTCTTTTGAAGCAAGTATTTGCTAAAAGAGATGTCTCATATATAAGTACAGCTGCTGGCAAGAATGCCTGTTTCACTCAAAAGATTTTCAAAAGATTTGAAAGATAGATAGTAAAACATTAACACAGTAAAGAGAAATAGCAAATTTTGTGGAATGGGGATACGGATGGAATTGTAGGGATTGGTGAGTTGTGCACTGCCACACTCAACGCTACTGACTGGAGGCTGCATTGCGGAGTTTACCACGATCCTCGTGGTCTCTGTGTAAGCCCAGCTTGCTTTTCTCATTCACGTTGCCTCACTGGTCCCTGCAGGCTTCTGAGTTTGGCATCCCAATGTAGAAAGGTGAAAACAACCCAAATGCCTATCAAAGGGTGAAATGGGTAAACAAAATGTAGTTTATCTATGCAATGGAATATAACTCAGCCATGAAAAAGGATGAAGTACTGATACACGCTGCTGCCTGGATGAACCTTGAAAATAATGTTAAGTGAAAGAAACAAATCACAAAAAGCCATATATTATGTGATTCCATTTATACGAAATGTTCAGAATAGGCAAATCTATGGATACAGAAAGTAGATTAGAGGTTGCTTAGAGCTGGTAGGGGAGGGAGATGATGAAAGTGTGGAAAGGTACTAGCTAAAGGGAACAGAATTTTTCTTTGCAGTGAAGAAAATATTTGAAAATTGTGGTGATTTCACATATCTGTGAATACACTAAAACCCATTGAATTGACTTTCCTTTTCTCCCACGTGCATGATAAGGAAAAAGGAAAGCCTATAACTCTGCTTGAGTTATTGTAACAAAAAGATTGAGAGCTTAACTCACTTAAATTAAAAACAGGAAACCCTGTTTTACACTTCTTTTCTCAGAGTTGAAATCCCACTTGTTATATAAAGGTTAAATTTATTAAAAGAATTTGAAGAAAATTAGCAAATTATTCTTTACCTCATACATTGTGCTGCTCATTCATCATTAATTTTGAATATTATACACAAACATTTTGCTTACACATAATGTCACTGGTCACAATTACACACTTCTGTTTAACTTGATCTGTACAGCAATGAGTACAGAATCATTTCCAGATGCACACATAACTCTAAATTGTTAAATATTATTTTAGCTAAGATCTTATTTTCTAGGAGGGAAGGAAAAACTAAACTATTTCTTTTATTAAAAGTCTTAAGTGGCGGGTTAGGAGTGGGGGTGTGGATGGATGGAAAGCCTAAGGGGTTTAAGTTTGTCCTTTAAGAAGCAGCAATTCAGGCTCTCCCTAGTCCACACGTCCTGTGGTGAGTGTCAATAAGTCTCTAGGAAGGCATCCTGGGAGCTGCTTTCCAGTTTAAAAAAATTTACTTATTGAGCCCCACCCTGAGCAAGTGCCACTGTGGCCAGTTTGGGCCGCCAGTCCCCTGGACATGCCACTGCGGCAGGGAAGGAAGTAGGCGCCAAGCAAGTTGCAAGTGCGCCTCTCTGCTCAAGGAAAGTTTCCCCTGCGGCTGCTGGTGGGAGTAGGTGCAGGGTCTGGCTGCTGCCACTGGAAGAGTTTATCCTGAAGCTGCCATCGGAAGGAGAGATGGTGGTGGTGGTGGTGAGGGGATGGCAGATTAGAAACAGCTCACAAACCCTCAGCTCCCAAGGAAAGAAGAGTAAATAGGAAGCAGGTGCCTACCTACAGACAACTGTTCCCGGAAGGAACATTATGAAATCACAGAGAAGCAGTGCAGGACTCTCAGTGTGGACAAAAAAAGATGATGGGGCAATACATTTGATAATATCAAAGCATACATGGGGAAGATTAGCAGGATAAAGCGCTTGGGCACCATACTCACCCTGCAGGTGCTGTGGCCCAGTTGTAAGAGAGTTCTGTCTGCAGCCACAGATTGGAGACCTGCCTGGAGTCTGTACAGAGTCATTGTACTAGACAACAGGTGCGGTGGGGATCAGGCAGCAGCCAAAGCCAGCCTGAGCTCTAAGGTGCTTGGCACCAGATCGGCACCGGGACTCAGCTTTGTGGCTGTGGCCTTCCTATTGCCCACACCAGGCTGGGGAGGGAGTGGACCCAACCCTCCAGGTCAGATCATCCCCATGTCCACCTCAGCCCTGCTCAGAAGCCCTGCTTCTGGCTCCTCCTCAGTCTTGGCTCTGAGGCTCTCAGGCCAGAGCCCAAGGCTCTGCCTCTGTGTCTCCAGAGCTTCTGGCAGGCCCAGGACATCTCCCTGAGATTTCAGTGCTACACCTGGGCCCGAAGACCCCACCCTGGGTCCTCCACCACTGCTGCAGGAACTGCTCCAAACTCCTATGCCCTGCCAGGGATCCCCCAGCCTCGAGCTGCCAGTACACTGGGACCTGGTTTGAGCAAATGCCCACAGCCCAGGAACTCACAACCACTGCCTGGATAGCCTCACCCAACTGCCACTATCATCTCTGCAGGGAGACCCTGGGCAGAGCAATCCCCACAATATCAGCCTCAGTGAAGAGGGTCTTGCCCAGCTCCCAACTCGAGCATCTTACAACTATCTGGTGAACAACCCAACACCCAGCACAAACAGCATCCAGCACAGGCTTGAACAGAGGCAATTGCAGGTGAATAGATGAAATCAGAAGAGCTGCATTAACGGCTTCTAGTGCACTCACCCCTCCCCTGCCACATCAACATTCCAGAGTAGGGGGGAAAAAACACCATTTAGGGACCTCCCTTTCTTCTAATTAAGCAGGAGAGTTCCCAGCAAAGAATAGGTGCCTTGAAACCTTTTAGCCCTGAGTTGAGAAAAGAGGTTTCAGATGAGAAGAAGCCAGCAAAAGAACACCAGCAACATGAAAAATCAAAACAGATTGACACCCACAAGGGATCATAATAGAGCCACAGTAGCGAACCCAAACTACAAGGAAATTGTTGAAATGACAGAAATGGAATTCAGAATATGGATGGAAAATAAGAAGAATGGAATTGAAGAGAAAGTTGAAAACCAACAAAAAGAAGCCAAAAAATATTTCGGGAAATTAATGAAAAAGTTGCTAAAGAGCTAGATAACATAAGGAAAGATATAATAGAACTCAAAGAAAGAAAGAGTCCTTTAGGGAATTTCAAAACACAGCAGAAAGCATCAGCAACAGACTATGCTAAGGAGAAGAAAGAATCTCAGAGCTTGAAGACAAGGCCCTTGAGCTAACTCAGTCATTTAAAGAGGCAGAGAAGAGAACAAAAAAGGTGGAACAATCACTCAGTGAGATATAGGACTATGTGAAGCAAACTAACATATGAATCATAGGTATCCCTGAGGAAGAAGAAGAAAGAGCTAAAAGCATGGAAAATCTATTTGAGGGAATTATTGAGGAAAACTTCCCTGGTATCGCCACAGATACAGACATCCAGATACAAGATGGCCATTGAACTGCAGAAAGATTTATAGCAAATAGGACATCTCCAAGACACATACTTAATCAACCTGGCCAAAGTCAAAATGAAGGAGAAAATTCAACAAGCAGCTAGATGTAAGCAACAACTGACCTACAAAGGAAAACCCATCAGGTTAACAGCAGACTTCTCAGTGGAAACCATACAAGCCAGAAGAGTGGGGCCACATCTTCAACCTTCCTAAACAGAAAAACGCCAGTCTAGAATTTTGTATCCTGCAAAACTAAGTTTCACAATTGATGGAGAAATTAAGTCTTTTCCAGACAAGCAAACACTGAAGGAATTTGTCATGATCTGACATGCCCTGCAGAAAATACTCAAAACTGCATAATACATGAGTCAGCACAATAGATACTCACTACTATAAAACCACCGAAAAAAGCTAAAGCTCACAACTCTTATAAAACAATAGCACAAGAAGGGAAACAAAAAAATAAGGTACTACCCAACATGATGAACAGAACAGCATCCCATATATCAGTTCTCTTTCTCAACACTAATGATTTGAATGTGCCACTCAAGAGGCATAGGCTGGCTGAATGAATGAAAAAACATAACCCAACTATCTGCTGCCACTAGACACATCTAAACCACAAGGATGCATACAGGCTCAATGTGAAAGGATGAAAAAAATAGTCCATGCAAATGGAAACCAAAAGACAGCAGGCATAGTCATTCTCATATCAGATAAAATTGACTTTAAATCAACAATAGTAAAGAAAGACAAAGATGGTCATGATATAATGGTAAAGGGAGCAATTCAACAAGAATACATAACAACCCTAAATATTTATTCACCTAACACAGAAGCACCCAGATTCATAAACCCTACTAGATCTAAGCGAAGAGATAAAGAGCAACATTGTAATTGCCAGGGACTTCAACACCCCACTGGCAGAACTGGACAAATCATCCAAGCAGAAAATAAATAAAGAAACACTGCACTTAACTGGGACTCTAGAACAAATGGGCCTAACAGACATTTACAGAACATTTTACCCAAAAACTACTGAATATACATTCTTCTTTTCAGCACATGGAACATTCTCCAAGACTGAGCATATTTTAGGCCACTAAACATGTCTCAACAAATTCAAAAAAATAGAAATAATACCATGTATCTTCTATGACCATGGTGGAATAAAACTAGAAATCAACTCCAAGAGAAACACTCAATTCTACACAAAGTCATGGAAATTAAACAACCTCCTGCTGAATGCTGATTGGGTCAATAATGAAATTAAGATGGAAATCAAAAGATTCCTTGAATTGAATGACAAAGGAGAAATAAGTTATCAAAATCTATGGGATTCATCAAAAGTAGTCCTAAGGGGAAAATTCATAGCCTTAAATGCCTACATCAAAAAGACAGAAAGATCACAAATTAACAATATAATGACACATCTCAAGGAACTAGAAAAGGAAGAGCAAGCCAGACCCAAAGCCAGCAGAAGAAAAGAAATAAATAAGGTCAGAGGAGAACTAAACAAAATGGAAAACAAAAAAAAGTACAAAGGATCAATGAAACAAAAAGTTGGTTCTTTGAAAAGATAAACAAAATTGATAGACCTCTTGCTAGATTAATCAGGAATAGAAGAGAAAGAACCCAAACAAGATCAATCAGAAATGAAAAAGGAGATATTACAACTGATACCACAGAAATACAAAATATCATCTATGACTTCTATGAAAATCTCTATGCATATAAACTCAAAAATGTAGAGGAAATGGACAAATTCCTGGAAACACACAGCCTCCCAAGACTCAATCAGAAAGAAATAGAACTCCTGAACAGACCAATAATGAGCAAAGAGATTGAAGCACTAATAAAAAATCCTCCAATGAAAAAAATCCCTGGACCAGATTGATTCACAGCCAAATTTTACCAGACCTACAAAGAAGAGCTGGTACCCATACTGCAGAAATTATTTCATAACATCAAGAAGGATGGAATCCTCCCCACCTCATTCTTTGAAGCCAGTATCACCTTGATACCAAAGCCAGGAAAGGCCACAACAAAAAAAGACTACAGACCAATATCCCTTATGAATATAGATGCAAAAATCCTCAGTAAAATACTAGCAAGCTGAATTCAACAGAATATCAAAAAAATAATCCACCATGACCAAGTGGGCTTCATCCCAGGGATGCAAGGATGGTTCAACATATATAAATCAATAACTGTGATTCACCACATAAACAGAAGCAAAAACAAAGATGATATGATCATCTCAATAGATGCAGAAAAAGCATTCGACAGAATTCAGCACACTTTCATCATAAAAACCCTCAACAAACTAGGCATAGAAAGAATATATCTCAAGATTGTAAAAGCCATATATGACATAACACAGTCAACATCATACTGAATGGCAAAAAGTTGAAAGCATTTGCACTAAGAATGGGAACAAGACAAGGGTGGCCACCGTCACCACTTCTATTCAAAATAGTGCTGGAAGTCCTAGCCAGAGCAATCAGGCAAGAGAAAGAAATAAAAGATATCCAAATTGGGAAAGAGGAGGTCAAACTATCACTTTTTGCAGACAATATGATCTTATATTTAGAAAACCTCAAAGACTCCACCAAGAGACTCCTGGAATTGATAAATAAATTCAGCAAAGTTTCAGGTTACAAAATCAATGTACACAAATCAGTAGCATACCTATACACCAATAACAGTCAAGCTGAGAGTCAAATAAAAGACTCAATACCATTTTCAATAGCTACAAAGAAAATAAAATACCTAGGAGTATACTTAACCAAGGAGGTGAAAGATCTGTACAATGAGAACTACAAAACACTGAGGAAAGAAATTGCAGATGACAAAAATGGAAAACCATATCATGCTCATGGATTGGTAGAATCAACGTTGCAAAAATGTCCATACTACCCAAAGTGATTTACAGAGTCAATGCACTCCCCATCAAAATACCGACATCATATTTCACAGATCTAGAAAAAATAATTCTACACTTCGTTTGGAAGCAGAAAAGAGCCCAAATAGCCAAAGCAATCTTAAGCAAAAAGAACAAATCTGGAGACATCACATTACCAGACTTCAAACTATGTTATAAGGCTATATAACCAAAACAGCATGGTACTGTCATAAAAACAGAGACATAGATCAATGGAACAGAACAGAGAACCCAGATGTAAAACCATCCACATACAGCCAACTGATCTTTGACAAAGCAGACAATACTATACATTGGGGAAAAGAAGCCCTATTCAATAAATGGTGCTGGGAAAATTGGATAGCCACATGCAAAAGAATGAAACAGGATCCCTATCTCTTACCACTCACAAAAATTAATTCAAGATAGATAAAAGACTTAAATGTAAGGCATGACACTATAAGAATTCTAGAAGAAAATGTTGGAAAAACTCTTCTAAATATCAGCCTAGGCAAAGAATTTATGAAGAAGATCCCAAAGGCAATCACGGCAACAACAAAAATAAATAAATGGGACTTGATTAAATTAAAAGGCTTCTGCACAGGTAAGGAAGTAATCAACAGAGCAAATAAACAACCTACAGAATGGGAGAAAATATTCACAAGTTATACATCCAACAAAGGGCTAATAACCTGAATCTACAAAGAACTCAAGCAAATCAGCAAGGAAAAAGCAAACAACCCCACTAAAAAGTGGGCAAAAGACATGACCAGAGTATTTTCAAAAGAAGATAGACAAATGGCCAATAAACATATGAAGAAATGCTCAACATCACTAATTATCTGGTAAATGCAAATTAAAACCACAATGAGATATCACCTCACCCCAGTTAGAATGGCTTTTATTAACAAGTCCAAAAACAACAGATGCTGGCATGGATGCAGAGAGAAAGGACCACTTCTACACTGTTGGTGGGACTGAAAATTAGTATAAACTCTATGGAATACAGTATGGAGACTCCTCAAAGAACTAAAAGTAGACCTACTATTTGATCCAGCAATCCCACTACTGGGTATTTACCCAAGGGAAAAGAAGTCATTTTATCAAAAAGACACCTGCACTCAAATGTTCATTGCAGCACAATTCACAACTGTAAAGATGTAGAATCAATCCAAGTGCCCATCAATTCATGAATGGACTAACAAAATGTGGTATATGTATACTATGGAATACTACTCAGCCATGAAGAAGGATGAATTAAGCCTTTTTGCAACAATTTGGATGGAACCGGAGACCATTCTCATAAGTGAAGTATCCCAAGTATGGAAAAACAAACACCACATGTACTCGCTATTAAATTGGAACTTCCAATGAGCATAAATGTGCACAGAGGGAAGTAAAATTCAGTGGAAATCAAGCAGTGCGTAGGGGGGAAGAGGGGGTGGACAAAAACCTACCTAATGGGTACAATGAACACTATCCAGGTGGTAAGCACACTTATAATCCTGACTCAAACACAACAAAATTGATACGTGTAACCAAAAACATTTCTACCCCCATAATATTTTGAAATAATAATTAAAAAAAATAATTATCAGAAAAAAACTCTTCAAGTGTGTGTGTTTTCATATTATCTTTTCCTTTCTTACTATTTAATTCTTAGCTCTTTTCCCTAACTCATTCTCGGTGTCTTCTTTAGTCCTGTATTTATCCTATTACATGTATCAATCTTCTTTGTTTTTGATTAAAAATACCCAGAACTGAAAGGCTTCCTTTCATTTTCACTGAGAGTTACCTATTAGACATGAGACTTACCTGTCTCTTTAATGACATGGGTCATTTCAGCACAGCTCACATATATGCACAGACACATGTGTGCACCATATATATACACCATTTAAAAATAAAAACAATATACATACTCCTTGAATTTGTGCTATATCTGTAGCTAATATTGTTGTCAAGGCTCCTGTGCTGTTTTCCTTATCATCAAACCAGGCAATATCCTAGAGAAAAAGGGAATTAACATATAGTTGTTGAAAACATTCTTCTCTGACTTGTGATTTTGCTGTAGTGAGTCAAAAGGCATTTACCTGCTTTCTCACTCACAGATACTTAATTCTTGTAAATAATAGAGATCAAATGACTTTTGTTTCTTATTTCATAAATATCTATATTTAGATATCAACTGAAGAACTTAAGCCCAACAGCTTGGACTCATTACCATGTTACAATATTGTATAATAATCAATATTAAAAATGATCACTTTGAACCATGAAGTAATTTGTAATTTCACTCCACAAGTAATCTGGAGAGCAGACTCTATTCAAAAAGTAAGGCAGTGCACAACACAGTTTACAAATATTTTCAAAGCTTTCTTCCCAAACTGACTTATGATAAAATGTCTATCTCCTTCTCTTTAAGAGCCACATAGGCAAGATTTTCCCTGACACTTCATATTAGCCCCCTAGATCTTACAAGCACTGGGCATCGTGAAAGGCTCAAAAGGCAGAAGGTTGTAAAACCCCTACAGCCAAGAACATGCAATCTAAAGGAGATGCAAGCAATAAAAGCATGATGCAATAACCAGTTTTATTTTCAACAGCAAATGGAGACAGCATGTCTTACCACTTCTCAACCTGAGGAATTAATTCCTTTTATCAGCTATTGAATGTTTCCTCCCACTCATTCAAACCACTTGTATCTCTTATGGATTAAAACCATGTAGAGATTGTCTCTGAAAGATGGTCTATTTTTAGTGAGTAAAGAACCAAAAAACTATTGGTTTACTGCAACCCAGCCAGGGCTCTGAGGCCCAGGTTACAAGTTACTGCCAACTAAGAAAGCAAAAGCATGACAGATTAAGGGCTGTGCATTAATCATGCAGTTGTGTTAGAAAAACAAATCCCATGATGGGTACAATCCCAGCATGACAGCACCACTCTGAGCTACTGTGTGGGGAAGGGGTCCCAATGAGTTTAGGGTTCTAGATGCTCAAAGAGCATCCTACGAGACCACAAGCTGCACAGCACAGTAGCCACTTTGAAAGCACAACCCCAGCCAAGAGCCTAACAAACTGTGAACACACATCAGCAATATAATAACTACAGCACCCTTGAACTGGAAGATATTACCTGCTTTTACTGTATACTCCTCCCTCCAAAATTAAGATACACTATGTATTCTTTAATTGTTTCTAGATTTCAACAAAACAAAAATTTTACATACAATATACAGCAAAAAAAAAAAGAAAAAGAATCTATTATTGAATATTACATTCCTGATTCTATAATAACCTGCTATAACATACAACGTGGAGGTATATATGTGACTAGTCTTAGTCATTATCTGATGTTCAATCAACAAAATGTCCAATATTGCTTTTCAACAAGCCGGCAGTTGTGCACAGGGGTTGTTTTCCAGCATAGGCAATATATGCTAAAACATTTAGCAGAGTTTCTGGAACTTAGCTGGTGTTGAGTAAAAATTAGCTTGCTTCCCTCTTCCTGATTATGAATAAGGCTACCAGGCTTTTTGATGCTAGTAGATCCATTTTTTTTTTCAGCCAATCATTCTACTTGAAATAAAAATACAGTAACACTATAAGTGCTTGACATGTATTCTGTCATTTAATTAACACAACAACTCTATGAGGTAGATACTACGATTACCTGCATTTTATAAGTGAGGAAACTAAGGTGCTGAGAGATTAAGTAACTTGCCCAAGGCCACACAGTTGGCAAGTGTGAGGTCAGGATTTGAACCTCAGCAACTAGAGGCCAGAGTTTTTAATCAATTATCTTATTTTGCCTCCCATCTGAATGAATCATTATAGTTGAGTTTCATTACCTGTTTCTCTTGCTTCAGGACTTGTTATCTCAAATCCTTTTGGAAGTAACTTAGGTACTTTTTGAGGCCCCTTAGCAATAATCACTATCAATGCTATCATCTTATGATTTAAAGACCCTCCACAGAAGTCCTATCCAATCTAATGTAGAGGGAAATGGGCAAAACTAAACTTCATATTTGTTCAAAAACCCAATAGTTCTGTAGGTTAATATTTACTATTAAGAATTATAAACTTAGCTTTGAAACACAATGAACAATGAATTATTTACAACTATTGAAGTCAGCGACAATCAGAACATTCTTTCCAACTGGAAAGATCTCAAGTAATCACATAAAATATAGATTTTTATACTTACAAAAAGACCACACCTGATTCTATAAATACCTCTACCTTAAATCAAGTTTAAAAATGGTTATAAAAAGCAGTGCAAGCCTCAGCATGCTTGCTAAACCTTAAAAAGTCTTATCTTAGAACAAAAGCCAGGTAATAAGGGTTAGGTAAAACCATACATTAGGAGCTTCTCTTACTATAGAAGAAGCAAAATTGTGAAGATACTTACGATGAAAAGGCCAAATACTACTGTTTTCCTCCAATTTCAAAAAGCAAAGATAAGAAGCAAAAAGAATGCTGAAGGATGAAAAGAGAAAACAAAAATATCCTGAAAGGGACTGAGTTGAACTTATGAGGAAATTTAATAACATCTGCTAAATAGCATGGGGTTTCTATGCATGTCTTTGTAAGTATGTGCATGTTTTCTGAAGCCCAGAGTTTATGGCTTATAGACTGAAATATTCTTATGAGCAGAGGCTACTTTATCCAAGAATGTTACTCTCCTGATGCTAGGCAGAGGATTAATGTCCAGTATTAACCATCAAACTATTAGACTAGTCTCATGGCCTTGAGATTCCTCCACTAAAAGCAATCTATGAACAGAATGCTGTGAAGTTCAAAGCAATGCTTGGGAAAATTAAAATTTATACTCTTCTGTATAAAAACATCCCACCATTCAGAAAACAATTTCAAAAATTCCTAGAAATTTAAAATAAACTTTTTTGAACAGAGAAAAATATAAATTCATGAAAAGAAACAAAAATGAGCAGAAATTGTCAACAAGTGTGAAATATAGTATTAGTTAATTTAACTTTCACCTTATTTCTTAAATGATTTGGGGTAGAGACATAAAGTGTTCACAAATAAAAAATAAATAAAGTACGTTTAACATAAGAGGTTTGTATTGGCATCAAACTGATTTATGATCCCTAAAGTAAACTTTTGTTTTTCTGGATTAAGGAGTATTTCCGAATAGGGAACAAAAATCAGACCTTTCTGAACAGAGGTGGAAGGGCAGTGACTGCTTCAGAGAATCGAGTTGCTATGGGAAACTCCAGCTTGCTTCACTGCATTTTGTATCTTGTAGTTCCCCAAGAGCACAAAGGCTAAGGAATTTTGTCACATGGCAGCCCTCAGAGTACTACTCCTAAAAGTCATAAGATGTAAAAACTGGTTTTGATGACTCAGTCGGAGTGACAGTAACTCTATTTCTGAAAAGAAATTACCCCGGCAGGAAGCTATTTGTTCCTGCCCCACAAGCTTTGGTGACAGAAAGTGAGGTGAAGGGCTCCGAATGATTACTGGCTTTCAGGGTAACCCAATACTCCTCAGCCTCATGAAAGACTTTTAGAGGTGCCAATCGGAGACATTCCTTCCATTTGCCCCCAAGACCCTCTTCTCAAGATTACTACTTGATCCACCTATTTTTAGTTATTTCACAGATGTGACTGATCGCCTGGATGAGGCACGCAGACCTGGCAGCTAGACCGACGTTATCTGAGTTCAGGGCTCTTCCAGTGACGGCAGAGAGACTGGCTGCTTTAAGAAGTGTGGAGTCGAAAAACTTGAGCCGTGCCCATGGATGAGAACTAGAGAAATTAACAACTCCTTTTCAAATATCTTCCTAAGATATTATAGCTTTTGCCTCTCCTTTTCAATTTTAATTTGATCTTCCATTCTGATCCTGGAATACTATATTATTCATTAAAAGAAAGATTTGTCAAGATGAATGCAAGGAACAAGGAGTGGACCCTAAATCCTTGTTTCCTGTAAGCTGTGTTTTTGAATATCACACAAATTTTTTCTATCAGAAAAATATACTATGAGAATTCTGATGTCAGATTTTTGCTGCTCAGAATAAAAATAGCATGCTTTTTAATGACCAAAAGGAATTATGTCAGAAATTGACTTGAGACAGAACTAAAAGCTGGAATATTTTACAACAAGTTTTAAATAAAATAAGAAAAATTCAATTAAACACTGACCTGATATAACATGGCTTTAAATGCCAAGTGTCTTAACCTCATAGTTAAGATTTCCCCTGCTCTGCCAAAAAATAATCCCTGGAAAACAAACAAACGAAAATCTACATTTATTCTTAAATCTTTTTTCTGTTTCTTTGTAACATTTAATCATTATATTTTAAAATCCAATAGAGAGGATAACATCAAAAAGTAGTTACGCTCTGGCTTGTTTAATTTATTAAAAGCTTACCTGCATGAAATAACTGACAAAGCAAATAGCACCCAAAATGACAAATATCATGGAATAAATTTCTGCATCATGCTTTAATGTGGTTTTATCATTATCTTCAAACATCTGAAAAGGAATAGATTTTTTTTTCATCAGGTGTTTGGAGGAGAATATAAAAGAAACAGAAAAAACTAAAATGTCTATACATCAGGATTTTTTGAATACATTTCAACATAAGAATAAAGCTACACAAACATTTCTGAAGGAAAAAAGTGTACCATTATTCTATCATCGGCAGTTCATTACACATGATAAAAATAATTTGCTTTTAATTCTCTTACTTAAACTATGTAAATATAGGATCAGACAAATGAGTTCTCTATCTGCTATTATCACAGTGTATTTTTAAAGAAACCACCAGTTTGTTTGAATTATTATTTCTAATAATTTTGATAACTCAGGTTCTTAGTATTCTTCTGCTTAGAGTAGTACCTGTAATGTGAGACCTTTATATTTGCCCCTACAGATCGTTCGTAAAATTAGTGATTATATATACATTGACATTTATATTGACAAAGTGTAGCTGTATAAATCATGAAGTTCCAGGCTAGAACTTTAGTAAAAACTGAAGATTTAACATGGATCTAGTAAGATCCTTGAACCCACCAACTGTCCTGGGTTCGTTAGTACAACCTCAAATCCTTGTTATTTCCTCTCCTTGAACTGACTGGTAATAAAAAATTGCCATTGTTCCAAGTAGTTGAAAGGAGAGGAGTTGTATTTGTCTATTTTATTGCTTCAGTGCTTTGGAATGCTGATACAACACTGGAGTCAAAATTAGAAAACAAAGCAATTTCTTTACTGATCGCCCAGTCAACAAGGCCCAGCTAAAAAGTTCACAATAGATGCTGGCTTATCTCCTAAGAACATTAGTTAATCTTTCTATCATGGACCCCACACTAGGGGTGATCCACTAAAATCCCAATTTCCCCCTTGAAGATCAGAGTGCAACAAGCTTGCTGTCTCAGATCATACTTTCTTTAAATTGTTCAAAATATTAGCAAATCAGTTTACTTACAGTTACAATTTTTGCAAAGATGATGGAAAATACTGGATGAACAGTTCCATTTAGAATAGAAGCCAATGTCCCCAGAACCACAAAAGGCCATTCAGACTTGTTTAACTTAAAAATTTTTAATAGAGAAACTTCAGGAAGACTTGTCTAAAAATAAAATATGTTGGTTAAAAATGCCAGTTTGTGAGCACAATGGAACCTCAGGAAGTTAGTCAATCACAAACAGAATTATAATGTAAAATATCAAATATAACAGATAGGGTAGAAAGTATAATTTTTCTTAGAAAAAATTCACTGCCCATATTACTAATGACAACCCTAAAGCATCAACTAAAGGAACCTTACCCAGAAGGGACAATTTGTGCAATATCACCTTTTGGCTTTTCATTCAGTTGCTATCATTAAAAAAGCACAAATTAGCTCACATGTCTGATAGCTAAGAATCACAGGAGAAAAAATGGGCATATTTTTCTTTACTCTTGTTAAAATTAATGGACTATCATACTCTAAGATAGGGCAAAATCTAGGTAGGAGCTAAGCAGGGAAAGTGCAGAAGGTGAAAGTTTTGCTAGGATTTTAAGCTTGAAAGTTTTCCAATTTCATGATTTATTTACAAAAGCATTTTCCTAATACCTTGGCTAAAAGCTTATCTGAGGGTTCCTATTTACAAGAAAAATCCTGCAATATCTAAGCATATTATTTGAACTTGCCAAGCCTCAGTTTCTTCATATTTCCAAGGGGAATGATACCACTTCCTATCATACAGGATTGTTTCTAGAATTAAGCTTCACTCAGTACTTTTGCAACTCTGTGTATTTGCAAACAATAAACACTCAATAACTGTTAGAAGCCATTGCTTTGCTGATGCTATTAGAGAAGAAGATTTTATTACACAAAATCCCAGGTTTCATACAGAGAAAGCACAATGCAAGCAGTCATTCTGGTATCTGCCAGCGGTGACAAGGGGAGATAGTGGTCCCAGTGGTCGGAGGACAAATAATATAACAACCTTGTGTCGCTCTTGTTTGGGATATGTAGTGGATTTATTTCAGAAACTTTAAAAATCTTGTGAATAGCTTTGTGGTGAGTAATTATCTTAAGTAGGAAAGTAGATAGTGAGCTATTTGGTATTTCATACCAAAACTTCCTCATAAAGTAACCACATTTAGGTACCTAATAACCGGAGAATTCCTCATGAAGACTATAAAATAGTTTATAATTCTTGGTCTAATCTTAGTCTTGTCCCTATGATGCAAATTGTGTGGTTCGGACAACAGAACTTTCAAAATTCTAAAGCCTTGAAAGTTTGTTTCAAGGTGGCTCGAACCACAATGATATTGGGTTACTTAATAACTTGACTGTATCCATCATCTTTTCTGCTGCAGTTTTCTGATGCTCATCATCATAAAAGGCATCACCTTTCAGTTAGGTCACTGTCCAAAAGAATATAAAGAAATTTAAAAAGTTGTACACCAACTCTTTTTCAAGCACTGAGCGTGGAGCTAGGTGCTTTACAAAATTACCTTATCTTGTGACAAAACGAAGGCTTACCACATCCCAGGACACCAGTACATTACAGAGCCATAAAATGTATGAGCTATCTTGCGTCTATAGGATAATCTATATTACCTAGATCATTTAAAGATGTCTTTTGCCTCTGGGAAAATACACAATAACAGATTAAAATATGATATCATTTAAATAGTATTATCAAGATAGAAAACAATAAAATAAAGACAAAACGAAACATTTCAATAAAATCATGAAATATGCTGTGCTACCTAAATATGTCACAGGTTATACTTGTTTTAAGATAATTTGATATAAAAATATGAAATTCTAGACATTTTGTAAAGAGATACAAAAGAGTTTTAAAAAGTTAAAAAATGACCTTTCCTAAAGAATTTTAAATTTCATCTGATGCATTTTAGAGTTTTATTGAGTGATACTTTACATATAACAAACTGCACATATATAAACTGCACAATTTGATAACTTTATACATAACTATACACCTGTAAAAACATCATCATTGTTAAGATAATGAGCATATTTATTACTCCTGGAAGTTTTCTCCTGCTTTTTATAATCCCTCTCCCACACCTCTCAGTTGCCAGTCCTCTTTCCTCCCCTCCTGCCCTGCAATTACTGATATGTTTTCTGTCAACATAGATCAGTTTGTATTTCTAGAATTTTATATAAATGAAATCATACATTATGTACTCTTTTTCATCTAGCTCCTTTTGCTCAACATAATTATTTTGAGATTTATCTATGCTATTGTATTAATCAGCATTCCTTCCTTTTTATTGCTGCATACTATTCCATTGTATGGCTATATAACAATGTATTTATCTACTTACCTGTTGACATTAATTTGGGTGTTTTCCACTTTTGGGCTATTACACACAAAGCTACTGTGAACATGCATATATAAGACTTTGTGTGCATATATGCTTTCATTTCTCTTGTGTAAATATCTAGAAATGAAATGGCTGGATCATATACTAGGTATACAGTTTACTTTCTAAGAAACTAACAAATTATTTTCCAAAGTTGTTTTAGCATTTTATATCCCTACCAGGTTTTCTTTTGCATTTCTCTAATGACTAAGGATGTGGGAAATCCTTTTGTGTGCTTATTTCCAATTTGTTCATCTTCTTTGGCAAACTGCCTATTCAAATATTTTGCCTATTTTTCAATTGAGCTGTTTGTATTATTACTTTGCTTTGGGAGTTCTTTATATTTTCTGGATACAAGCCCTTTATCAGACATGTATTTTACAGGTATTTTCTCCCAGTTTATGGCCTATCCTTTTCATTTTCTTAAAAGTGTTTTACAAATAATAAAGTTGTTGGTTTTGGTAGTGTCTGATTTATCTATTTTTTTCTTTTATGAATTATGCTTTTGGTGTTATATCTAGGAAATCTTTGCTTAACTCATAAGATTTTCTATTGGATTTTGTATAGAAGTTTTATAATTTTAGGTTTTACAGTAAAGTGTATAATTCATTTTGAGTCAATTTTCATCTGTGACTTGAGGTATGGATTGAGGTCGATTATTTTGTCTATAGATATCTAATTGATCTGACATCATATTTTGAAAAAAGTATATATTCTTGATTGACTTGCCTCTGCAATTTTGTTGAAATGCAATTAACCATATATGTGTGGATCTATTTCTCAACACTCTATTCTGTTTCGTTTATCTATTTGTCTATTTTCATGACAATAGAAGGTTTTGATTACTATGGTTTTACAGTAATTGAAATAAGAATTAGTAATTAGCTTTATAGTAACTGAAATAGAATTGAAATCAGGTAGCATAAATCCTCCAATTTTGTTCTTCTTTAAAGTTATTTTGACTATTTTGGCATTTTGCATGTTCATATGAATTTAGAACCAGCTTGTCAGATTCTACTAAAAAAAGCCTGCTGAGATGTTGATTGGGATTGCTTTGCTAGATCAATTTGGGGAGAACTGATATCTTATCAACACTGAGTCTTCAGATTCACTTGCACGGTATCTCTTCATTTATTTAGTCTCTTTTTATAATTTTTCTCAGGAATATTTTATAGATTTCAGTGTGTGGGTCTTATAATCTTTTATTAAATTTGTCTCCAAGTATTTAGTATTTTTGATATGACATTATTTTTTAAATTTCAATTTCCCATTTTTCATCAGTATATAGAATTAGATTTGATTTTAGCATATTTTATCAAGTATTTTACAACCTTGCTAAACTCAATGATTAGTTTTAGTGCCTTTTTTGGTGGATTCCACAGGATGGTTTGCAAAGATGATCATGCCATCTGTTAATAAAGACAGTCTTACATCTTCCTTTCCCCTCTGGATGCTGTTTATTTTCTTACCTTATCACACAGGCTAGAACTTCCAGTAAAATGTTGAATAGAAGTGGTGAGAACATACATTCTTCCCTTGTTCCTGATCTTAGTCTTTCACCATTTAGTATGATGTTAGTTATAGGTTTTTTGTAGTTGCTCTTTATTAGGTTGAGGAAATTTCTTTCAATCCCTTGTTTGCTGAGAGATTTCAAGAATGGATGGTATATTTTGTCAAATGAGTTTTCTGCATTGATTGAGATGATCAGTTTTCTTTTCTAGTTTTTTTAATATGGGAAATTACATTAATTTTGGAATGTTAAACAAATTTTGCATTTCTTAGAAAAATTCTACTTGGTTATGACATATTATTCTTTTATATATTGTTGGATTTGATCTGTTAAATTTTATTAAGAATTTTTCTATCTATGTTCATGGGGGATATTAGTCTATAATTTTTCTTGTAATGTTGCCTAATTCTGATATCAGAGTAATAAAGTTATTCTCATAGAATAATGTCTCCCTCCTCTTCAATTTTTTATCTGATGGAATTTACCAGTAAAGACCCCTGGGCCTGGGGTTTTCTTTATGGAAAAGGTTTTAACTACAAATTCAATTTCTTTTTAATAATATAAGATTATTCAAGCTGTCAATTCTAGTTTGTGTCCTTCAAAAAATTTGTCCATCTCATTTGAGTTGTAAGATTTTTTTGCATAAATGTTTTCATGAGATTGTTTTATTATTCTGTTAACATATGTAGAATCTGTAGTGATGTGAGCTCTCTCATTTTTTATATTGATAATTTGTGTCTTCTCTCTTTTTTCTTGCTCAGTAAGTTCAGAGGTTTTCAATATGGATGTTCTCAAAGAACCAGCTTTGGAATTCATTGATTTTTCTTCTTTATTATTATTTTCTTCTTTCTAGTTTCTTAAGGTGGAAACTTAGTCTGCTAATTTGAGATTCTGGTGTTTAGTGGTATAAATTTCTTTCTCAGTACCACTTTAGGCTTCGTCCCACACATTTTGATATGTTCAGTTTCCAATTTCATTCAGTTCAAAATACTTTTGAATTTTTCTTTTGATTTTTTCTTTCATCTGTGCATTTAGAAGTGAGTTATTTAGTTTCTAAATATTTCAAGTTTTCCCAGACCACTTTCTGTTCTTGATTTCTAATTTAATTCTATTTTGGTCATGTAATATACTTTGTATTACTTGAATTCTTTTAAGTTTATTGAGACTTGTGGTATAGTCCAGAATATGGCCTATCTTGGTAAATGCTTCAGGTGCATTTGAAAAGAGTGTGTATTCTGCTGTTGATATGTGGAGTCTTCTATAAATGTTTGTTAGGTCAAGTTAGTTGATAGTGCTATTAAAGTCATCTATACTCCTGCTGAATTTCTATCTACTTGTTCTATCAATGTTTGATAGAGGGGTGTTGAAATCTCTGAAAATATTGCAGATTTGTCTATTTCTCTTTGTAGTTCTTGATAAATCAATCCCTTTATAATTATGAAATAACCCTCGTTGTCCTTAGTAATGTTCTTTGCTCTAAAATTTACTTTGTCCTTACCATCACACTCTACCTTCAAGTAATATTATATACCATTTAAGAATTTTAAAATATAATACTTACTGTTGCTCTTTCCCAGGGTTTTGGCTCTTGTTTTCATACATTTTACTAGAAACCCCACACTAAAGAGTTAGAAACCCCACACTAAAGAGTTATTTTCTTTTTAAAAAGTAACTTATCTTTTAAACACATTAAAATGTAAATACATGAAACGTTATTTTATATTAACTCATATATTTACTGTTTTTGATGCTCTTCATTCCTTTGTATAAACTCAGATTTCCACTTGGTATCATTTTCCTTCTGCTCAAAGAATTTCCTTTGAAACTTTGTGTGGTGATTAATTATTTTAGGTTTTTTTGTCCTAAAAAATTCTTAATTTTGCCTTTGGTTTTTAAAAAAATTTTTATAGAGACAGAATTTTGCTCTGTTGCCCAGGCTGGAGTGTAGTGGTGCGATCATAGCTCACTGTAATCTTGAATTCTTGGGCTCAAGCTATTTTCATGCCTCAGCCTCCCAAGTAGCTAGGACTACAGGTGCGCACCTCTATGCCTGGCTAATTAAAAAAATTTTTTTGTAAAGACAAGGTCTCACTATGTTGCTCAGGCTGGTTTCAAACTCCTGGCCTCAGGCAATAATCCTGCCTTGCCCTCCCAAAATGCTTTGATTATGGCATAAGCCACCATGCCCAGCCTTGCATTCATTTTTGAAAGGCATTTTTCTGCATGTAGCATTCTAATTTGAGGGTTTTGTTTGTTTGTTTGTTTTACTTTTAAATACTTTAAAATTATTGCTCCATCATTTTCTTGTTTGCATTGTATCTAATGAGAAATTTGTAGCTTTTTAAAACCTTTTTACCCTGTACATATTGTGTCAATTTTCTCTGGGTGCTTTAACGATTTTCTCCTTATCACTGGTTTTAAGCAATTTGAGTATGATATCCCTTGGTGCAGGATTCCTCATGTTTCTTATGCTTGGAATTTATTGAGCTTCTTGTTTCTGTGGATTTTTAGTTTTCATCAATTAAAAATTTTTTTTGCCATTATTTCTTCAAATGCTTTTGGACTTCCTTTATTCTTTCCTTTGGGGCTATATGAACATATGAAATATAGTTATAATAAATGTTTAACATCTCTACTAATTCTACTAAGTGTGTCATTTCTGGGTCTATTTCTATTGATTGTTATTTCTCTTCATTTTGGGTACAATTTTCCTGCGTTTTTTTTTGCCTGGTGATTTTTGATTGGTTGCCAGACAATGTAAATTTTACTCGCTTTGGTACTAGATATTTTTGAATTCTTGTATATGTTATTGAGCCTTGTTCTGGGACACATTTAAATTACGCAGAAACAGTTTAATTCTTTTGAGGCTTGCTTTTAGCCTTTGTTAGGCTCAGATCAGAATTTAGTCTAGAGCTAATTTTTTCCTCTCTGAGACAGTGTCTTTCTTAATACTTAACCTAGTGTTCCATGATTTTAGAGATTCTCTACTCTGGTTGGTTTAATAAGAAATTTTCCTGGCCCTATGTGAGTTCTAAGGATTGTTCCCTCTAATATTGTCCAGTAGATATATTCCCTGTTTTTGGTAGTTTCCTCAGTAAATACACTGACCAGTACTCAGATAAAGACTCAAGGGATAACCTTTGCAGATCTCTGGAACTAACTCTCTCTCTCTTTTTCTCTCCTCCTGAGAAGTTCTCTCCTCTTCAGTTGTTTAAAACTCTGGCTACTTTGGTCTTCTTCAACTCTTAACTCTGCCTCCTCAACTCAAAGTCCGCTGGGTTTTGTCTGGGTTTCTCCTCTCAGCTGAGGCCTGGAAGCTACCCAGACCTTAACCTGGGTCAATGATAAGGTTTATCTCATTTGTTTCTCCTTCCTCAGGGATCACTCTCCTATTTTGCCTGATGTCCAACATCAGAAAACTGTTGTTTCACATATTTTGTTCAGTTTCTTAGTTGTATCAAGGAGGAAGATAAATCTAGTCCCTATTAATCTACCTTGGTTGGAAATGGACATCTCTAATTTCATCTGATTTTCACAGCAGTTGACACAAATGATCTCTTCCTCTTTTTTTACCACTTTTCTTAGTTAGTGTCTATGATACCACATGCTCCTGGTTTCCTCTTATTTTGCCAGCCATTCTTTAGGATCCCTTCTGGTGACTCCTTTTCTACCTGAGTCTAAATGATGCAGTGCACTGGGTCTCGCTCCCCCGCCCGACGCTCTCTTCTCTGTCTATACTTTCTTTCTCTTTAGACAGCACTAGTTAGACCCATCAAGTCCGTTATTTAGTCAGCATCTCTTCTCTGCTCTCTTCTCCCTGATCTTACTCTGGCCCCCACACGCCATTCTCTACACCACAGCCAAATGGGGTAAATCAGACCATGCACCCTTCTGCATAAGACTCTCGAAGGCAATAGTTCTTAACCTGTTTTGAACTTTCTCCTTTGAAAGATTGGTGACGTCTATGGACTCCTTCCCAGAAGGATTTTTAAAATGTACTAAATGACACATAGGACTCTAAGAAAGCCAATTATATTGAAATACTATTCAAAATATTTAACGAAAAACCCAAAGTTGTGATATATTAGTAGTTATGGATATGCTTCATTATTAGCACATAACATAGTAAGATCTAATCATGATGAGTATAAAGATATTTTATCATGTCTGTGACCACTGTAACATGATATGAAAATTTCTGTGACATTTATTGGTGACCTTGCAGAGACTAGTAATACTATTGTAGGTTGTTGCTCATATTCATAATTCAAGTAAATGTTACATTTCTATCAAGGTATAGTGGGAAAAAAATTGTGAGTTTTTTACTCATTCAGATTAATGACTTCTGAAATCTACCTACAGATTCATGGACCACTGGCTAAAAATCCCTGAATGCTTCCGCTAGAGGAAGAACAGAATTCAAAATTCTTTTATGGCCTACAAGGCCCTGTCTGATCCTGTCTCTGAGTGTCCCACATATCTTTCTGCCTACTCCTCTCCTCCTTAGTCATTATGATCCCTAACTCCGGGCTCTCATGTTTACTGTTCTCCCATCTGAAGTACAGTGGACTGTTGAACAACATGGGTTTGAACTTTGTAGGTTGACTTACATATAGATTTTCTTTTGCCTCTGCCACCCCTGAAACAGCAAGCCCAACCCCTCCTCTTCCTCCTCCTCCTCAGCTACTCAACATGAAGATGGCAAGGATCAAGACCTTTGTGATGACCCAATTCCACTTAATGAATAGTAAATATATTTTCTCTTCCTTATGTTTTTCTTAATAAAATTTCTTTTCTCTAGCTAACTTTATTGTACGAATACAGTACATAAGACATATAACATACAAAATATGTGCTAATTGACTGGTTATCAGTGAGGCTTCTGGTCAACAGTATGCTATTAGTAGTTAAGTTTTGGGGGGGTCAGAAGTTATATGTGGATTTACAACTGTGTTAGAGGTTGGCACCCCTAGCCCCTGCATTGCTCAAGGGTAAACTGTACTACCACTCCTGTCCTGGTTATTGATTTATTGCCTCTCAGGTCCAAATCCACCCTTTTAATTGATAAATATTTCTCTTTTACTAGCTGGCAAGATGTTAAGCCCTGTTGGTAGAGGGTGAGGGAAATCCGTTGCAGGTTTAGGGAAATACATTGCAGTAGGAAGGGACTTTTTTCCCTGCTCTTTCTGATGTTTGTTGGGAAAGCTCCTAGTTTTTTCTCCACTCTTCTTCCCGCACAGTTTTTTCAGAGCCAGTGCCTGCAGGGTTCAGCTTTCTCCTGTGTTTGGCTGTCGAGTGCTTTCTCTAGCCCTTGGTTTGGGCTGTGGAGGCATAACTATGGGGTCCAGCAAAGTCAATGATGCCTGTACCCTCCCCCACACAGAAATATATTAGAGTCCTACAGAGCACCATCTCACCAGCTTCTGGTTCCAACAGTGCCCAGTGGCCAGTCGCTTCTTCTGGTACCTAGTGGGTTCTGGAGCTCAGCATCTCTCTGTGGAAGACCTCCCTTGGCACTCTAGAGGGCAGATTCCAGCAAGCTCCACCAGCAAGGTACCCCAACAACTTCTCTGCCATCCGCTGAGCCAAAGCTGTGTCCTTTCCACTGAATCTCCTCTTGGTTGCAGGAGAAGAGAGAGGGCTCTTCTTTGGTGCTGTATTTTACTCCAGGGGTAGCTGCTACTTTTATCTGCTACCTCTGTATTCTTTAGAGTTCTCTTAACTTATGCTAGGCAATTCCCCGTTACTCCAATCCCCTGTTATTGATCATTACACTAACCTTTCTTTTTTCAGATCGTTGTGTGGTTTCCATCTCCTGACAAGACCTGAAGTAGTATTCTCCCCATTAACTCTGTTCCAAAATACTGCTTTTTTAAAATTTCATTATTGATTTTTGTAGCCTCTTCCTTTCCTTGTTCATTTTTCATTGCAATACCACAGTCTGAAAGAGTCTCTAACAAAATATGGCCATAAAGCTGGTCCTTGGCTTGTTTTAGTTCTTGATTGTAAGATGGTGCTTATGTTTCTGCCCTCTCAGGCTCACAGCTTTCTAAAAAATGTAGTTCTAGCCATTGGTTAGCCAGGTTTTTCAGCCTCCTTTACAGAGTAGGTCTGTGACTATTGTCTGGGTCATTGCTTTGTGCTTTTACAGTAGTTCTGATCTGAAGAGATATTTATCTTGTTTTGGAGCCTGAAAACATCTTATTGTTTTTTCTCTTTTTAGATTTTATCTATCATTTCCTTGTGTGTGGAGCACAGTAGTTGTATCAGAAACTTACCATATCCTTTTGTCCAGAAGTCTAGAAATTGCTTTTTAATTTTCTGATTTTTTACCTTTCTTTATGTTTATGAAAGGGCGCTGAAGAGAACTGCCAGAGGGTAGCCAAAGTGGGTGCCAGAGGCATGTTCAGAGAAGGGAGGCAGAACTGGGATGGAGAAGTGAGACTTGAGATGCAGGTGGAGACTGAGGAGGGGGATCAGCTGGAGGGAGGGTTAAAGCAGGTGATGCTGGGGGGGTGGGAGGTGGAGCAGAGCAGGCCCGGGAACAAGTACTCCCTGCCCAAGTGAAGGAGGCTACTGGGTTGTGCCCTGGCCTGGAGGCCTGGGCCACCTGCTGGCTGGGGCGTAACTGCAGCCAGGGAGTGTCTGCATTTATGCTCTGGTGTGACTCCAATTAATCTTGAGCATCCAGGGTGGGTGGACTCTCTACCACACTTGCCAAGGCACTGTTTAACCCATGGTTTGCCTTATAGGAAAAAATAATGTAACATTCTCATGAGATTTTTTTGACCCAACGATGGAGGACCTCTGACATAAATGCAGTCTCACTAGATGGCCTTTTTCTTAGAGTGTCACAGTGATGCTAGAGTGCAGTTTGGGAAAGACATGTTTTGTGAACTCAATGACACAGTAATATTTTATGGTAAATAAATTCTAATTAAGATTAAATAAAAATTGGAGAATATGTGGGAAAAACATGGTAGTTGACCCATTACCTCTTTATAGTGGTTGGATTCCTCAGACTTGTCAGTGGAGTCTGACTTGACGCTATTCATAGAGCACAGAGGATTGGAGCTGGTATTTCTTTCAGTAGAATATGTCATTGACTCCATTTGTTCATCAGCTTTTTTAATATCCTTAAATGAAGAATATACAGGCTATCATTATAATAATGCCTTAAAAATTCAAAGAAACTTTATTAAGCATCCATCTAAAACTGTTATTGCCTTTGCTATTAAAAGTGGCATATTCTTGTGCAGTTCTTCCTCAACAGTTTTCAGGCTTGACAAAGAGCTAATAAGTCTAGTTCATACTAAAGTGTTAGTGACTGACAGTAGCTTATTGAGGCTTCTTTTCTAAAGACCTGTATAGGTAACTGGAGAAAACTATGCCTTAATCCCAAACAATTATACCACTAGCAAGGACAGATCTTAGTAAAAGGAGCTTTTTGTGACAGATGATACTCTTTTGATATCTTCTTCTTAGCCTTTTCTGGAGCTTATAAATATATAACATATAGCTAGGTACTTATATGTGAGGCTGGTCACGGGCCCTAGAGAGACAGGAGACAATAATGTTTTCCAGGCCTATCACTGCTGCCCACCCCAAACTGTGATGAAAAAGCAAAATTAATGGAGTCTGCTCCTGAAGAATAAGAAATTCCGGAGAAATCAAATCAACCTTAAAAGAACTGTTTAAATTATAGAATAGGAAGAAGTTCTAAACCAAATTGCTCTAGGTCCACGTTTTATTTTTCTTGCTACTCAGAAAAATGAGAGTAGTTTTAGTGAAATATAGGAGCTACATATTCTCTGTTCATTTGAATGTGGTATGGGTAAATTTATGACTTCCCCAGGAAGAGAAGGGAGGAGGAGGACAACAGAGGAATGAACAGTGCAGTTGGGATGGTAACAGTTCAGACCGAGATGGAAAGACGTAGGTAGGTGTAAGCCCATAAGCAGAATGTGCACATGGAAGACTTTCCGGGGGTACTGATTCATTGACAAGCTTAATAACTATTAATCAATCATTTAAAGGTACAATGAATTTTAACCATCCTTGGACTATCCAAACAGCTTTAACCAGACATTCCTTTATGCTATCACTTTCTTTTTTTCTGTAAATTTCTCCACCAGGAAAGAAATCTTTTATTTGGGGTTTTTTTAAAGGAATTATTTACTTTGTGACAATTTTAAGATAAAACTTTGACCTCTTCTCACAATAAAATTTTTTAAGAAGCTGCTTTAATAGTTCAAAGACAATTCCTTTTCCCGAGAAGGCTGCAAGACAAAAAAATGATGACCATAAGTTTTGGTATGTATAAATATATCTTTACCTATTTTTACTTCATTTTCACACAGGAACTCACTAAAGGAATATGTCTGTATACAAGCACGTGCAATCTAGATAAGTAATTATAATACTAACCTCCATAGTTTGAACTTTTCTGAAAAGTTTGATTAGATAATGCTAATGCTAATAATAATAATAAAATGTATTACACCAATGACAATGCCAAGCATTTTATATGAATAGCTCATTTAATACTCACAATAATTCATTAATAGGTTGCTATTATTTTCCTTATTTTAGAGATTAGAAAAGTGAGACACTGAGAATTTAAATAACTTGCCCCGGGTCCTGAAACTATTAAGTGGCAGAGTCAACTTGCAGTGACTCCAGAGCTCATGACCTTAACCACTTTGCTATGTTGTTTCTCGGGATTCTTCTAGCAGCATTAACTTTTGAATACTTGTGATCATCATACATTCTTATATTAATATATTGATTCATTTAGACACCACAGGCAATAGTGGCAAGTAAGTACGTCCAGAGTTTCAAAAATGAGCTACTTGTTTATGTAGATATCATGTATGTTATGTTTACTATATAATACCCAGAATATTATGGCTGTTCATTGAGTATTAATATTTACATGGTGTTCTTATATCCAAATAGACATAATTTTAGGTAATCAGAGAATATTAATCCATTTCCAATAAGGTGTTTAAAATTTTTATACATTTATACCACAAAAACACCATTTTTGTTTGTCCTACATCATGAAACCCTTTAACCTATGACCTAATAATGGATTTTTAGTTTAATTATAATAAAAAACAAAGATATGTTACTCCAAAGAAAGATTTGACTGTTGTAGTTTTTAAAAATCTCAAAATAGGGTTTATTCAACTATGGTTATTTCTTTTTATTCTTATTTACATTAGTTTGAAAATATTGAACTTAATAACTTCATAAATTATTTAATTTACCATGGAATGAAAATCATGCAAATCCAATTGTCAAATAACATCTCACTTTTATTTTTAAAGGAAACACAAAATATGAACTAATATGAAAAAACCTGAGAATCAGGCAATTTTAAAATAAATATACAATTAAATTTTCAAACTTTTTTTTTAACAATCATTGTTTTATAGGGTGTGTTCAGCAATATCTCCTTCTAGCACAGCGGAGAAAGCTAGGGCTTGAAATTTGAAGTTATAAATTTGATGAGGAGATGGAGGCTCATAACTTTCTAAATTTTCTAATTTTTAAATTACTAGTATTGACATCAAAGATATAATCAGAAAGTTGAAGAAGTAAAATAAAGAGAAAAAGATTGAAATTAGTTATCTGTAGAAGAGCCTTTGGAAAGTAGTCTGCATTCCAGGTTAAGAGAAGAAAGTTGAGCTAGAATGAAGAAGAGAGCTATAGCCTAATTTCTAATTGGGCTAGAGCCTCATTATATAAATGTGCCCGAATGAAAGAGTTATGTGAAATCCAGCAGGGTGGGTCTCATGGCATGCAGAAACATGGATCCCAAAGAAGGGGAATTTGCTGTGTGCCTCCAGCACTGTCATGCCCCCTCTTGATTGCACAATATGAGCTTTCTGGTCCACCTGTGAGGAGGTGATGTGCACACAGTATGGATTGATGTGTATATCCCTTCCTTCAGCAGGTATTTATTGAGTGTCCACTGTGTGCCAGGCACTCTGTTAGGTGCTTCCTACACATTAAGTCTCAACCCTCTGCCTGGCTTCCAAGAACTTCCATGATCTGATCATCACTATCCAACTCTTTTCCATTATTCCTCTAACACTCAGCTTTACTCATGGAAGGCTGGTCTCCTTTCTGTTTTAGTTGCACACCAAGTTCCTTCTTACTTCCACGCTGCTATTCATCAACCTGGATTTGTCCTCCACGTCCACCTCCAATTCCAACCTTTTAACCTTAAAGCCCTCTTCCATGAAACCTCTCAAGGGTAATATAACTCTCTCCCTCCCCATAAATCTTGCTTCTTATTTCTACAACTTGTAGCATCTGCATGCACAATTTTGCGTTTTGTCTCTGTAGCTAAGTTTTAAGTCTTTAAGTAGGGATTGTGTGTTATGTTTCCTGTGTTCTAAACAAAAGATCACAGTAGTTACTGTCCTGGATCTGCCATATACAAGCTTGGAAGCCTATTTGTAGTGTGCCTGGCAAATACTAGGTACATGTATCCATTTGTTCTTTAATTTTCATCATGTTATGTAGCACAATGCTGAGGGTATGAGTCACATTCAATTTCTTCATTGAGGAATGATAAATATACCCTGGTTGCTTTGTGAAATTTAAGATTATAATTTGGGACTTCTGTTTTCTAGTGTGGTATGATCTCTGAAAAGTTTAAAAAAAACTCCCGCTAATATAACATTATGCCACGTAAGCATTACCTGTGACATTGCAAGTGAATAATATAGACCTTGTTTTGCCATTAGTTCAGCATGTGTTCCTTTCTCCGCCACCATCCCATCCTTTATGGTCACAATCAGATCTGCATTTCTAATAGTGGAAAGTCGATGTGCTACCACAATTGTAGTCCGACCTTTGCTTGCCTACAGAACAAAAGGTATAGAAAATAAATATCAGATTAGTAGAAATAACAACTTCTGCAATATTCAAGAAAACTTCTTGTTGCAGTATTATTTTAAATATCAAAGAATCTCATCCTGAGATACAGAAATTTGGAAACTTTAATAGATTAAGAAGACCAATAGAAATTAGAATAAAAAGAGAGTCAGAAAGTTACTTAGGTTCCAAACCAGTGGTTTTATAAATACCATAGTATCTTAGAACTTGAAAGGAACCAAAAGACTATTTAATCTGAGCCACCTAATAGCTTCATGGCTATTAGTAACTAAAAGTAACAAATAACTTAAACTCACTAGTTCTTTTTTTATCTCTAAATGGGGATATTACTTAACAGGTTGAGTACACTTTCAAGGTAATATATATCTTTAACTTTTTTTTGCAATTGTCATCAACATATGGAAAGGTACACATATCATAAGGGTACAGTGCATTTTCACAACCTGAATATGCACAAATCATAGATCCCAGGTCAAGAAAACCATCATTACCAGCATCCAGAAGCCTTCCTTCCTCATACTCTTTTCCAGTTACTCTTACTACTCGCCCACACCCATGGTAACCACTATCCTGATCTTTTTTTTGTATTTTATATAAATGAGATCACACAGTATATATTCTTCTGTGTCTGGGTATTTATGTTCAACATTATGTTTTTGAGATTCATCCATTTTGTTGTATACAGTTGTAGATCATTCATTTTTATTGTTGCATAGTATTCTATTGTGTGAATATGCCACAATTTATCCATTCTATTCCTGATTGACATCTGGATAGTTTTCAGGGTTTTTTCCTCCCTATTATGCATAGGTTGCTATGCATGTTTATTTGATGAACATATGTACACAATTCTACTAGTTGTATACCTAGGAGAGGACTTGCTGAGTCAGAGGGTGTATATATGCCCCGTTTTATTAGATTCTGCCAAATAGTTTTTCAAAGTGGTTGTCCCAATTTATAAACCCCCAACAGTACAGTTGAGACATGGTTGCTCTTTATTCTCGCCAGCATTTGATACTTTCTGTCTTTGTCTGGTAGGTAAGTACTATCATATTGTACTTTTATTTGCATTTTCCTGATGAATAATAAAACTGAACAACTTTTCAAATGGTTAGTGACAACGTGGATATTCTCTCTTGTGAATTGTTCAAGTTTTTTCTCATTTGTCTGTTGGAACTTGTGTTTTTCTTCTCAATTTTCATGGGTTGTTTATATACTCCAGATATGAGGGCTCTGTCAGATGCTATGTATTACAATAATTTTTTGTCCTTATATAGTTGTCTTTTCACTCTCTTCATGGTCTCCTTTGATGAAAAGAATTTAAAGACATTAACGAAGTCCAATTTATCAACTTTTCTTATGTACAATTTATGCTTTTTGTGTACTATTTAAGAAATCTTTACTCCAATGTCACACAGATGTTTTGCTATGTTTTGCCTTACAATTTTTATCATTTTGCTCTTCATATTTAGTTCTATGATTCATCTGAAATTGATTTTTGTGTGTGATGTCAAATGGGAGTCAATGTACATTTTCCCTGTATAGTTAACCAAGTGTCCCAGCAGCATATTTTGAAAAGACCATCCTTTCCCCATTGCACTCCCTTTATCATAAATCAGGTGACCATTATTTTGTGTCTGTTTTGTATTCTGTATGCTGTCCTGCTGTTCAGTTTGTCTACCACTGCACCAGTGCTATGCCATCTTAATGACTACAGATTTAAAATAAGCATTGATATATATTAGTTTAAGACTTCCCTCACTCTTAGTTTGAGCCAAGAAAAAAAAAAAAGACTTCCAGCTTCCGGCTTTATTGTTCCTCTGCAAGATTGTGTTGGCTATTCTTGAGGTAATGAGTTTTTTGTAAATGCTTAGCACAATAAATGATACTTTTGGCACACTACAAGTTTGCCAGGGACTTAACAAATGATAGCTAATATTATTACTATTCATATTACTACAATATTACTGCCATTTACTTTTCTCATTACAGTTTTTAGTCTTACTTATTACAGAGATGAAAACTGGAGCTCAGAAAGTTAAGAAGCTTGCTCAATGCCTCAGCCAGTCGCTGGCAGGACTGATACTAGAATTTGGTATGGTTTTCTCTAATTTCTGCACAAGATCTCTCCATTGCAATAGATATACTTGATGAAGCAGGTGATTATTTCTTTAAACTCTTCTATTCCAAATCTATAAAAGAGGGAAACTCCTTAAAACACTAGTTATTAAGGTTAAATAATAATGTGGATAAAATTATGATATAATGTTATGTGGAAAAATATAGGAAAAAATTTATATCTTATTATAACTATGTTTTAAAAATCTACCCATAGAAAAAAACACCTATATAGAAATATATCAAAATACTAATAGTGCCCATATTTAATTATTGGATTTATGGGTTTGTATTTTAATTTAATTTTAATTTTAATTTTTATTTTTTGCAGAGACAGGGTCTCACTCTGTTGCCCAGGCTAGAGTGAAGTGGGGTGATCATAGCTGACTGTAATCTTGAACTCCTGGGCTCCAGTGATCCTCCTGCCTTGGCCTCCCAAATTGCTGGAATTACAGGTGTGAGCCACTGTGCCTGGCCAGGTTGTATTTTTATTGTCTCAATTTTCTCAATTTAATTTAATGTGCAAGTATTGCACTTTTGTTTAAAAGCTAAAAAGCTAAACACTTTGGAAAAGCATCTTCTATTTTAAATAGCTTTTTTTCCTATGAATAACACACGTATGCACACGAACAACAAATAGATGCTATTACTGAGAACAGTTATACTGTTATGATTAAAGGTCTTTTTATTATTATTTTTACAGCACCTTATTTTTTAAAAAAAACACAGGTATATTCTGATACAGTTGGTTTATATTAAGGTGATCTAAAGTATCACCCCAACCAGGATGCTCTTGAATGGGATAAAAGGGGTAGACTGGAAATTTCTCAGGACAGCTGGGAGATACAGCCATGTAGCTATGACTTAAAACCATTTGAATTTATACCCTAGGGTCAGGAAAGATAAAGAGAATCATATATACTACTCAGGTTTCAGACAGCAATAGAAAGATGGTTGCTACCTAAATTGAGTTTTCTACCTGGGCTTTAATTTTAAAAATTACTTAGGGAAATAGAATTGAGGATGGAGACACTATAACTAAGCAAAGCTAGGCTTTGCATTAAGTAGATATTGTTACTAATTTTGGTTCTTGAAATATACTCATCTGTAAATGTCATATACACACACACATATTTATGTCAGGAATATATACATAGATACATATTCCATATATATATACACACACATATATATCTGATATACGTGTGTGCATATGTATGTGTGTGTGAGCACAGTTTGTATCAACTGAGCCAACCAGGAAACTAGGGATGTTATAATTTGGGTTAGTGATGAGGAATGACACCTGAAGTTCAGAATTGAGGCTAGGTCACTGTGTCACAGTCAGTCTAAAGTTCGTCATAGTCAGGGGTGGCAGTAAGGAGACCACTGCAGGGCCAGCTTCATGGGCAGATGAACTATGCAGTCACGCAGGGCCCTGGGCTGAGAAGAGTTAGATTCTTGGTTTAATGCTCTGCTATTGTGATCTTGTAATTCTAAATAATTTTTGAACAAGAGAGTCCACATTTTCATTTTACACTGGGCCCTACAAACTATGTAGCTGGCCCTGACCACTGGTAAAAATAAAAATGTTTCTATGTGAGTCTACCTTAGCTGGTTTGTTCCACATGTGGATAGTAAGAGACCCCTTTAAATAGTGGGACTAGGTAGATATGGGGAAAAAGCGCACTACTTTTTGATTGTTAAACATCTGTCCAAGGCAGGCCCCTTCTTGTTATGACTTTGATAACATACTGATAATCAGACTACAATTGTTACTCAGTTTCCAAATCTGTATTATATTTAACCCACTTCTCCCATCACAGAAAGTAGACAGAATGGACAGTCATTCTCCCCCGGCAGCAGCCCTTACCTGTGATTCAGAGTGCTTTCTAAAAAGTATATAATGAGATGATATCTCTGGAACCAAATTCCCCTTAATTATTATTATTTTTTGTTAGTTTAAAAGCAGATTATTTGACTGCATGAATAGCTAAGTAAGCTTTATGAACAACAGACTAACAAAACTGGTTATATAGGAATGAAGTCCACTGTTTCAATAAAACTTATAGTTAATCTGACATTATCATCATGGATGTCACTGTTATTGTATTGTACAGTAATTAAGTACAAATGGCGAGCAGTCTCATATATAGAGTCTAGTGTATGACTTTTATAAAGGCAAATCTAATATTCAATAATTTCATCATTTGTGTTTTCTGGAGTCACAAATTCTGTTTGAATCTTGTTTCTGCCAATTTCTGGCTTTGCAATCTTAGACAAGTTACTTAACCTCCCTAAGTCTTAAATTCTTCATTTGTTAAATAGGGAAAATTATACTACTTACATTTTAGAGTTATTATGCAGATTAATTTTTTTGTGGTAAAAACACTTAACATGAGATCTACCCTCTTCACAAATATTTAAGTGCGTAATACAGCATTGTTAACTATATAGGCTCGATGTTATATAACACGTCTCTAGAACTTACTTGTCTTGTATAACTGAAAATTTATACCCATTGAACAGCACCTATGTTTCTCTCTCCCTTCAGTCCCTGGCAACCACCATTCTATTTTCTGCTTCTGCAAATGTGACTATTTTAGATACCTCATATAAGTGGAATCATTCAGTATTTGTCCTTCTGTAACTGGCTTATTTCACTTGGTGTAATGTCCTCCAGGACCATTCATGTTGTCCCATATGGCAGGATTTCCTTCTTTTCTAAGGCTGAATAATATTCCATTGTGTTTATGTATCACATTTTTCTTTATCCATTCATCTGCAGATAGAAATTTAGGTTGTTTCCATATCTTGGCTATTGTGAATAATGTTGCAATGAACATGGGAGTGCAGATATCTCTTTGAGATCCTGATTTCAATTCTTTTTGATATATATATCCAGAAGTGGAATTGCTGGATCATATGGTAATTCTATTTTTTGTTTTTTCTGGAACCTCCATACTGTTTTCTACAGGAGCTGAACCATTTTACATCCTTACATGCCTTATTCTTAATCTTAGTGGAAAAGTTTTTGATTTTTCAACCACTGAGTATGACCTTAAGGTGTGGGTTTCTCATTGTGGCCTTTATTATGTTGAGGTAAATTCCTTCTATATCTAGTTTGTTGAGAGTTTTTATCATGAAAAGGTATTGAATTTTCTCAGATACTTTTTCTGCATCTATTGAAATGATCATGTAATTTTTATCCTTTATTCTGTTAATGTGGTGTGTCACATACTTTGATTTGCATATATTACACTATCTTTGTGTACCAGGGATGAATCCTGCTTGATCATGGTATACGATCCTTTTAATGTGCTGTTGAATTCAGTTTGCTAACTTTTTTTTGGGATTATTGCACCTATGTTCATCAGGAATATTGGCTTGTAGTTTTCTTGTGGTGTCTTTGGTTTTTGTATCGGGGCAATGTTGGCATCATGAAATGAGTTTGGTGGTGCTACATTTTCCTCAATTTTTTGGAAGAATTTAAGAAGGATTAGTGTTAATTCTTCTTTAAATGTTTGGTAGAATTTACCCGTGAAGCCATCTGGTTCTGGATTTTCTTTGTTGAGAGATTTTTATTTCTTATTAAATCTCCTTATTCATTATTGGTCTATTCAGCTTTTAAAAATTACTTTATGATTAAGTCTTGGTAGGTTGTACATCTCTAAGAATTTATCTGTTTCTTCCTGGTTATCCAATTTGTTGGTGTATAATTGTTCACAATAGTCTCTGATGCTCCTTTTTATTGATGTGGTATCCATTTTAATGTCTCCTCTTTCATTTCTTATTTTATTTATTTAAATTTCTCTTTTTTGTTCTTAATCTAGCTAATAGTTTGCCATTTTTTAGTCTTTTCAAAAAGCCACCTCTTAGCTTCATTGATTTTTTCCTATTGTTTTTCTATTCTCTGTTTCATTTATGTCTGCTCTAATCTTTATTTCCTTCCTTCTACTAATTCGGGGCTTAGTTTCTCTTTTTCTAGTTCCTTGAAGTGTATGGTTAGGTTTGACATTTTTCTTCTTTTTTAGTGAAGGTGTTTATCACTATAAACTTCTCTCTTGGTACTGCATCCTGCATCTGGTAAGTTTTGGTATGTTGTGTTTTCAATTACATTGGTCTTGAGACATTTTCTAATTTACCTTTTGATTTCTTTTTTGATCCAATGGTTGTTCAAGAGTGTGTTGTTTAATTTCCACATATTTGTGAATTATCCAGTTTTTATTCTGTTATTAATTTCTAGTTTCATTCCATTGTGGAAAGAAAAGTGATTTAAATCTTCATAAATTTGTTAAGACTTGTTTTGTGAACTAGCATGTGACCTATCCTAAAGAATGTTTTGTATATGCTTGAGATGAATGGGTATTCTGCTGCTGTTAGGTGGAATGTTCTGTATATGTCTGTTAGACCCATTTGGTTTATATTGTTTTTCAAGTCCACTGCTTCCTTACTGGTTTTCTGTCTGGATGTTTTATCTATTGTTGAAAGTGGGGTAATGAAATATTGTACTATTAATGAGTTCCTATCTTTTCTCCCTTCACATCTGTAAGTGCTTTAGATATTTAGGTATTCTGTTGTTAGGTGCTTATATATACATATATATTTATTATTGTTTCAGATGTACTGACCCTGATGAATTAAATGGGCACTTTTATCATTATGTAGTGACTTTGTCTTTTATGACAGTTTTTGACTTAAAACCTATTTTCTCTAATACAAGTGTAACTAACTCTGTTCTCTTTCAGTTGCTATTTACACAGAATATCTTTTTTACCCTTTCACTTTCAGTGGATGTCTGTCTTTAATTCTAGTGTGAGTCTCTTATTGATAGCATATAGTTGGATCTTGTTTTTTTTAATCCATTGAGTCACTCCTGGTCTTTTGATTGAGGAGTTTAATCCATTTATGTTTAAAGTAATTGTTGATAAGTAAGAAATTCCTATTGCCATTTTGTTAATTGTTTTTGTTTTGTAAGTCATTTGTCCTTCTTTTCCTCTCTTGCTATCTTCCTTTGTGATTTGATTTTTTGGTATTGATTTTATTTAATTCCTTTCTGTTTTTCTTTTGTGTATTTACTATAAATATTTTTTTGTGTTTATCATGAGGCTTACATAAAAACTTTATATTTATAATAGTCTATTTTAAGCTGATCACAACTTCAATCATTACATTAAAAAAAACAAAGATAAAGATGACAGATTGCTCGTCAAAAAAAAAATGCAAGCATCAAGACAGTGGAGCAATATCTTTACAGCACTGAAAGAAAAAAAAAATGCAGCTCTCAGACTAGAATTCTATACCCAGAAGATAAACTTTCAAAACTAAAGATGAAACAAAAACATATAAGAGTTGAAATTATTCAACAGGGGAACTGTACTATATTAATGGAAATATGGATACACACAAAGGAATGAAAAGTACTGGAAATGGTAACTACATGGAGAGATATGTAAGTTTTCCTTATTATTTAACTCTCTTTCAAAAATAGTAATTGACTAAGTAAAAAAAGCTTAAAAATTACAATGTATTATGGGGTTTATAATATATGTATAAGTAAAATGTCTAATGATGATAACTTAAAGGTCAAAAAGGTAGAAATAGAAGTATGTTAATGTAAGTTTTTATATTGCATGTGAAGTGATATAATCACTTGAAAGTAGATTGTCATAAATTAAAGGTGTATATTATAAACCCTAAAGCCATCACTGAAATAGCAAAACAAAATTATAGCATATAAGCTCACAAAAGAGATAAAAGGGAATCACAAAAAGTACTCAGTTAGTCTAAATGAAGACAGAAAACAAGGAAAACAGAAACCAAGAACAGATGGGACAAAGAGAAATCAAGTAACAAGATGATTGTTTTAAATTTAATCTTATCAATAATCACATTAAATATAAATGGTCTAAATACTCCAATTAGACATCAGAGATTGTCAGATTGAATATGAAACCAAGGCTTAACTATATGCCATCTATAAGAAACACATTTTAAATATAAAAACACAAATAGGTCAAGAGGAAAAGAATAGAAAAAGGCATACCACGTAACACAAAGTAAAAGAAAGATGGAGTGGTTATGTTAGTATTAGACAAAGTAGATTAAAGCACAAAGGATATAACCAGAGTAAAGAAGTTTATTTCTTAATGATAATAGGGTCAATTTATCAAGAAGGCATAACAATCCTAAGTGTACATGCACCTAATAACAGAGCTCCAAAATGCATGACACCAAAATAGATATCATTGCAAGGATAAATCCACAAATCCATAATAATAGTTGAAGAATTCAATACTCATTTCTCAATAATCGATAGAACAAGTAGATAGTAAGGATAAAGAAGACTTGAATAACACTATCAACCAACTTGACATAATTGACATTTATAGGACACTCCACCCAACAATAGCAAAATGTGCATTATTTTCAAGTGTACATAGAACACTTACTGATACAGTCCACAATCTGTGTCATAAAACAAGTCTTAACAAATTTATAAGTCATAAAAAGTACTCTGACCACAATGGAATTCAATGAGAAATCAATACAGAAAAATCTCTGGAAAATCCCCAAATTTTTGGAAACCAAATAAAAATTTTCAAGTAAATGATTTCAAATTTAACCTAAGAAACCAGAAAAAGAAGAGCAAGTTAAACTCAAAGTAAACAGAAGAAAGATAATAATAAAAATCCAGGCAGAAACCAGTTAAATACAAAAGAATAAGCCTGAAGAGAGACAAGCACATCAATATAACAGACTAGAGTCTACAGTCTGGAAATAGACCCACACATATATGGACAACTGATTTTTCACAAGGGTGCAAAGGCAAATCAGTGTAGCAAAGATAATCTTTTCAGCAAATGATGCTAGACCAACTGGAATTCCATGTGTTAAAAAAAAACCCCAAAACCTCAAACCATACCTTATATCACATACAGAAAGTAACTCAAAATGCAAAAACTAAAATCTAAAACTATAATACTTCTCAAAGAAAATATAGGAAAAAGTGTTTGTTACCTTGGATGCAGCAAAGATTTCTTAAATAAGACACCAAAGGCTTGATTTTTAAAAGAAAATAAAAGTGATACGTTAAACTTCATTGAAATTAAAAGCTTCTCGTCTTTGGAAGACATCCTTAACAGAATGGAAAGCCAAGCCAAGCCCCAGAATGGGAAGACATATTTTCTAATCATATATCTGATAAAATACTTAAATCTAGAAATACGCTTAATATATAAAGAACTCTCAAAACTCAGTAATAAGAAAACAAAGGACCCAATTAAAAGATGGACAAAAGATTTGAACAGACACTTAAACAAAAAAGAAATATGGAAGGTTAATAAGCACATAAAAATGCTCAACATCATTAGTCATCAGGATAATGCAAATTAAAATGACAATGAGATACCACTAGATGTTACTTCAGATGGCTAAAATTAAAATGACTGACTATAGCAAGTGTGCACCAATATTTGGAGTAGTTGGAATTCTAACATATTTCTTGTAGGAATGTAAAAGGAAAATGGTTTGGCACTTAACTAAAAAGTTAAACATACACCTATAAGATGCAGCCATTTAAATCCTAGGTATGTACCCAAGAGAACTAAAAGCACGTGTCCACACAAAGGCTTGCATATGAATGTTTAGAACAGCTTTATCTTTAATATCCAAAAACTGAAAACAAACCCAATAAATCAAATGAGCATCAATACCAATTAACTCAAATTATGGTATAGTCACACAATGGAATACTATTCACCAATAAAAAGGAATAAACTATTGATGCATTTCATATCATGGATGAGTTTCAAAACAATTATGTTGAGTGAAAGAAGCCAGACATAACAGAATACACACTGTGTGACTCCATTTATATAAAGTTCTAGAAAATACAAATTAATATATAGTGACAGTGAACAAATCAGTGGTTGCCAAAGGTCAGGGGATAGAGTAGTTATAAAAAGCATGTGAAAAATTTGGTTGACTATATTGACTGTGGTGACAATTTCACAGATATATGCCCAAACTTTTCCAATCACATATTTTAATATGTTCAGTTTATTACATATCAATTAAACCTCAAAAAAGCTGTTAAGAAAAAAGGTCAAACAAAAGAAGCATATACGTGCAACACCCCAGTGGGCCATTCTTGAAGTTCTGCTGGCATCCTGAATGGAACTGAAATATTTTAACAAATGCCCTATAAACATAAAGACAAAGTGGACTGGGCAACTGTGATGTAGGGTTGTAGATAAGAGGATTCTTTTTTCTTAACTCCTTCAAGGTCTAAAAATGGACATATAATAATATTCTTAACCGGCACTTGCTTATTAGAGTATGTGAGTTTTTATAGGTTATTTTTATGTGTAACCTACTCTGCAGTAGAAGAGAGTTCTAAACTAAAATGCTTAGTGCTTCCTTTGTTTTTATTGCCAAATATATAGGCATTTTATTAAATGAGTGAATGAATGATATTTGGGGAGAAGGTTGTTGCTTGCTTTTTTTCCTCAGTCTGTCATTTACTTTTATGTGGTAATTCTAAGCCTCACTTATACAGAGCATCCTTATTAATGGTATAACAAAACTGGTTAAAAAGTGGCTAGTTTTTTTGTTTTTGTTTTTTTTTAAAATAAATATTGTATTTTAGAATGGTTTTAGATTTACAGAAAAATAGTACAGAGAACTTCTGTGTATCCTACACACAGTATCTCCCAGTTCAAACATCTTACATTTCTCTGGTGCATTTGTCACAACTAATGAACCAGTACTGACACATGATTATCTAAACTCCACACTTTATTCAGATTTCTCTAATTTTTACCTAATATCCTTTTTCTAATCTAGGGTCTCAACACCCCCTCCATCCTCCGCCCCCGAGTATCATAATACATTTAGTTACCATATCTTCTTAGGCTCCTCCTGGTTGTTAGTTTCTTAGATTTTCCTTTTTTTTTGATGAACTTGATAGTTGTGAATAATACTGGTCAAACATTTTATAGAATATCAATTTGGGTTTGTCTGATGCACCTCCTTTTTAAAGGTGAGACATTCAGCCTATGCCCAGCCCACTTCTCTCCTCCAAACTTCAAATCTGATTTCTATTCTGTGTCTTGGAGACCCTAAGACTTGCCTACAGACCTTTTTTTAAAGGCTTTTAAATTTCCTTTTAAGGAATACAAGAACACAGTTTTTGGGTGGGGGTGGGTATGTATTAGAAAGCTGACCACCGAGAAGGTGAAAACACTCAGGCACCCAGCCTCCTGGCCCATACCTCTCCCATTTATTCAATTACATTTCCTTGAGGTTACAAATGTTATTTTCTAAAAGCAAACAGATCTCAAACCTTATTAATGAAACTATATGATGTGATTAATTAGCTCAATGATTTCACAATACTATCAAACATTTCTCGAAACAAATTTATGTGTATGGAATTTAAAATATAAAAGGTAACATATGACATATCATACTCTAAGGAGAATGTGCGGAAAGAGAATGTTGTAAAACCAAACGATTAAAAGGTTACAACTACACAAGGTCTGAGAATTGCACGCATCCTTTTGTTCACAGAATCAGAATCACAAGGTTTCCTGATGCAAATTTATATTATTATAGACCTTCTTTTCCTTGTAGGGGGCTCATTTCACAGGATTTTTATACATATGTCTTCTCATATTTCCTTACTTATCAGGCATTACATATGGAGCAGGTTCACTTATTTTGCAAAAGTGCATGCTGTTGTCTGACACCTGAATACCGAGGGTAAGGGGAACCTATTTCTGCAGTTGTGCTTTTATACCATTAGGGTTAGAGCAGCCTGCTCTTATCCATCTTTACCATCTTTATGCTGCAAGGTCATGGTCTAAACTATAAACATTTGACTAAGCTAGATATTATGTTATAATTTCATTTATTATAGCATGAATTCATATCTGAGTATATCAAATAAACCACAGAAATGTATAATAATTTAAAAAAGAAAAAACTGTGCTTCAAAGAACTATAAAATGGGCCTACCAGTGCTGTACACACTCAAAGCACTATCAAGTGCATTAGAAAAATACATCTCCACTAGATCATAAATATGACCTACAGATGATATGCTAGGTATAGTGAACAACAACAAAAAAATTCAATAGTAATTGTTTCAGACTTAAAACATAGAAGAGATTTTGGCCAAGGCCTTCTAAAATTTTAAACTAATGAAAATTTGAGCCAATGCTTTGCCTTTTAGCCAGAATTACTGTAAAGATAAGGGAGACAGTGCAATCCATCCATTGCTTTTCTAGATACCTCAAAGTAGGTGTGGTAGATTTTCAATACATCTTTGTTGCTATTATTTCTTCTAGAAAGTACAATATTGAAAGAATTTCCTAATCTCCTCTCCTACTTCATGGACTATACAGAGCTAAAAGCCAAACAATTAGGTGTTTGACCAAACAAAGGTCAACAGGAAGGTAGGTCTCCACTTGACACTTTGCTGACATTTTTCAGATTACTTCACAATTCCACGCACAGCCATAAATCACCAGGGAATTAGCTTGGACTTTGAAATAGAGGGTGCTTTAAAACATCCCTTACAGAATTGCTAGGCAGAGATAAGGACCTGGAGAGATGGGCTAGATTCTCACCAGTGATGGTTCCTGGACTTGAATAAAGGTGGGCAACAGGGAAAGAAAGGGGAATAATACAATGCCTGGAGCATTTGATAGGGCCAATTACCAGGCGTAACATACTCTCTGCAGCATCCTGCAAACACAGAGAATTCTAGTGTCCTGACAGTGAGTGTGGTATGGGAAACCTACGAGAACACAAGTGCCCACTCACTGCCTCCTAGAAGGTTGCCTCAGCTGGATTTGGGGCCCATCAGTGACACATGCTCCATGATGTGGTCCTTTAGTCTTCAATCTTTGTTTTGTTTATGCTGCAAAAAAAATCCTTTCATCATATGGAAAGCTCATGTGGAAACTTGATATATATACATATTTTTAAGCGTCCAGGTAAATGGTCTGCTGCTTTGTTTGAATTGGTGGGGGAGTTGGGGGCAGCCCTACCTGCTCGCCCACCTCCCCTCCCACCTTCTCCCACTCCTTGAGATGCTTATTGCAGGCCCTAGTACCCCAGTGCCCCAAGAATATAGGCTGAAACTTCCCATTGCTCCTACAAGTTGCTCTTCTTTAGGCTATCAAATTTTAACTGACCATCTCCTCTGAGAAGGTCGCTGTGGTAGTTAAATGGAAAACACAGGCTTTTTGGTTTCTTAACTACCTCACTGTGAAGTTGAAAGCCACCTGGCTTAGTGTTCTTCGGGTCAGCACTGGCTCTACGGCTCAACAACGTGGGGTCACTGCCAGGCTACCCGGCCTGTCTGAGAATGCTTTCTCTTTCTTCCAGAAGGGAGTAATAACCTACCTAGACCACGACACTAACCAATAAATAATATATTAGAGATATCTTATTTGGTAACACTTAGAAAACTCACTATCTCATATAGGTATCTTCCTTCTTCGTGGGGAAAGGCAAGGCTTAGGAATAATTTAAATTTATAGAAATCACTAAGATACTTATCCGTATCATGGAAAATATTTTATTATATTTTAAAAGATTTTTACTATATTTCTTAAAACTTTGAAATGTCCTGCTAAGTAACAGTGATTTAAATTTATTTATGAAAGGGAAACCCACTAGTTATATATACAATAGGATCAAAATAAGCAACTTAAGAGAACAAAAGTGAGTCTGTTATAAGCCCACATAAGAGCTTCAGTTTGGAGTACGGTTTGAATTACTTTCCCAAGAAGGCAGTGTGGTTTTGGAAGGAGGTGGTTTTGTTTTGTTTTTTAAATTTTGTTAAAATATGCCTTACATGGAACTTACCATTCTAACCATTTTTAAGGGTAGGATCCTTCTGACACAGTCCAAATTCCTGTGTCATTATTCTTTTCTTTATGTAAAAATTTTTTTCACTATTCTTTTGTACTCGGGCTTAGATTACTATTTTTTTTTGGGTAAAATATACATGATGTAAAATTTACAATTTTAATCAAAAAGTTTTTAAGGGTACAGTTCTGTGGCATTAAGTATGGTCGCGTTGTTGTGCAACTGTCACCACTAACCATCCCCAGAACTTTTTCATCATCCCATAATGAAACTCTGTACCCATCAAACACTAACTCCCCATTTCCTCCTATCCCCAGCCCCTGGTAGCCCCTTTCCGTCTCTCTTTCTGAATTTGACTATTCTAGGTACCTCGTATGAACATAATCGTACAATATTTATCCTTTTGTGTCAGTCTTATTTCCCTTAGCATGATTCTTCAAGGGTCATTCATGTTGTAGTGTGTATCAGAATTTCATTTCTTTTAAAGACTGTTACTATTCCATTGTGTATGTGTATACACACACACTACATTTTGTTTATCTGTTTATCTGTCAACGGACTTTTAGGTTATTTCCACCTTTTGGCTACTATACATGATGCTGCTAAGAACACTGGTGTACACATATTTCTTCAATAGTCTGCTTTCAATTATTGTGGACATACACCCAGAAGCGAAATTGCTGGATCATATGGTAATTCTATGTTTAATAAGACGCTAGTTTTGAAGTCTGATCTGGATTCAGTTTTGGCTCTGATCCCTGGCAGATGTGTGATCTTGAGGCAATATAGTATGATGATTGCGTGAGTGAGGTGGAAGGCCAGCTGTCTAGGTCCAGTTTCTGGCTTCCCTGCTGCCTGGCTATTACCTAACCTCCCTGTGCCTCAGTGTGCTCATCTTTAAAATAAAAGAATAAATGTCTTAATCTCATAGGGTTCTTGTGAGGACTAGCTACTATCATCCATTTGTTCCTTTATTACATCTAAAATAAAGACTTATGAGTGGCTTTGGAGGGGATCTATGAATCCCTCAGTATTACATGTAAATCTTTTTGTATAAGTGCATTTGTGCATTTTCTGAAGAGTTATAGTGGTTTATTTTTTCCCTTTCTTAATCACATTCTCAATGGGGCCCTGATCTATCAAAGAGGGGGAACCACTACCCTAAAAGAAGTTAGTGGCTTAAAATTTAACAGCAAACCTTACAAATGTGAGCCTGATTAAGCAGACTTATAAAATGTCCCATGACGTTTTTGGCATGAGGTAGAATGTGTGTTACCTTTGCTTTCCTGGCTACGTTCCCACTGAGGGAATTCCCTGAAAGAAATCCCCTTTCTGTTCCCAACTATTATAGTGTTGCTACAAATGGTTTAACATTTTTTAAAAAGTCCCAATTCCATATATAAATATAGAGTAAGATATTTAATTGATACAGACACACTAAAATGTGTGTGTATTTGTGTATGCATTTGTGTGTATAAAACTTACTCTGATCTAACTTCGGCTTTGGTTAACCACTTCTTAGAACTTACTTTAATAAAGTAGCCCACAACTGTGATGGAAATCTTTCCCTCATAATTAGCAAAGGGCCTTTTTAGAGGTTCTCCATTGATGTGGGGTGGCTGAACATCCCTTAATAATAATTATGCCTTAGATTTGCATACCACTTTTAACATTTCAAAGAGCGTTCATAGGCTTTATCACAGAATCAGTGTGGGCTTCCTTGGCTTCCCCAGGGGCCTGCAGGTGCTCACTGCTATGCCTCCTGTTAGTGGTGCAGCTTGGGAGCCTACTGCATTGGCACACCAGGCCAGAACCAGTGGCAGAGTGAAAGCTCACACCCTACGGCATAAATCCTTATCCACTGACCCTAGAACCTCTTCTTGAACAAGATTAGTGAAACAAAACTAGTTTGTAGTAATCCTAAATCAACAAGTCCAGAATAGAGCAATTCAGGTCTTAGAACTATCTTGTATCACATTCATCCAAAATCCATTCAACAAATATTTCTTGGCTGTCTACTAAAGGCCAGGCAAGGTTCTAGTGGTGGGGAAGCTGCAGTTGACCAATCAAAGCCTTTGACATCAGAGAGTTTACATTGTGGTGGGAGAAGACAAACAATAACAAAATAAACACAAACAGTATGTTAGCTGATGTGGAGCAGCCATTGTCAAGGAGAATGTGGGAAGGGAAGTTCCAGAAGGAGCTTGAGCCCAACTCCATAGAGTCTTGTAGCTTATTGGAAGGAATTTGGCTTTTACTTAGAATGAGATGGGGGAGCCAGTGGAGGATTTGGAATCAAAAGGGTGACATCAAATTTACACCTGAATAGCAATACTTGGCTGCTGTGTTGAGAACAAATGGATGAGGGCATGGGCTGAAGCAGGGAGTTAGCTACTGCAATGATCCCAGTAAGGACAAAAGTGATAGTTCCTTCATGCCTCTGTTTAGCCAAAACCCACCCCTGCTCTAGGAAACCACTGATTTGATTTTTTTATGACTACTGATTAGTTTCATCGATGCTAGAACTTCATATAAATGGAACATAATGGAGTCATGGAGAGGAAAGGATGGAAAGAATACATGAGGGCAGGGTGTGGAGGGTGGTGGGTGTGCACCCACCAGGGAGAAGGGATACATTTCATTGAGCCCTCTTTTGTTGATTAGCGGCTTGTGTGACATTTTGAGCTGTGACAATCTGCTAACTGCTATGGGTGAAACTGTCTTATGTAGGAGGGTCTGGAGGCTGTTAGGCAGACCATCAGGAATGAAACCTGCTGGATGCCCCACCCTCCTTAGCTGGGGCCCTCTCCAAGGGCCTGATTCCACAGCCACCGTCTGCGGGGTGCCTGGCGAGGACTCTCACATGCGAGAGCTTCCATAGTCTTGCTTATGTTTGAACTCTACCCTTCTCCATGATCCATTTTCCAATAAACTGAAGAGTATACCATTAATCCTGTTTTGTATGCTACTTTTCAGTCCATCAGTTACCCTTTATCCTCACCCTGCAAAAGACCACGCACCCTACATAAAGCAGTCTCACGCCTGTCTATCTCTGCAATGTTGATTTAAATTCCTCTCCCTTTGAAAAACTAAAAAAACTATAACAGGAAATGAATTTTTATAATAAATTCCCTCATAATTCTGCCACTTATCTATTAATGTTTTTATATATATACATAGCCTTCATTTTTGTTCACAGGTACCCCTATTTCATGTAATTGGAATCATACTCGACAAATGTTTTGCATTCTTTTTTCACTTCCAACAGAGATTTCATTTTAGCCAGTAGGAAGAATATTCATCAGTTTATCATGTTGCCAAGCAACTATTTATTTTAAAAGAACGAGTTTTGATTGCCTAAAGTGATTAACTTACTGGATATAAAGACAACAGGCACAACATTTAACTTCTCAATAACCCGAGAGCCTGTTACAATACATTTAAAAATAACTTGAGATGAGTATGTTAAATGTAATCATTGTTAGTATGTTCAAGTCCTAGATAAACAAGCATCACTATTATTAAAAATGATTTATTGAGTATATTCTATATAGAGATCCCTGTCCTAGTTCCTAAGTATAAAAAAAAGGAATAAAACATTATCCCTGCCTTTGTTCCTTTTCTACCAAGATGAACCAAATTGGCCAAAGGTCCACAATAAATCAGGATTTTCATATAATGTAAGCAACATGTGGCACTCTCATCACGGGAGGGAAACAAGGGTCAAAACTTATACAATCTGATTTGCTAGGAAATAATAGTAACTAATAGATTTTTCAATAAGCAATGGGCACTCTGGCTGCCAGTATCCATTTCCGGTCCCATAAAGTCAGCATTTTAAACAAGAAGCCTGCAATTTTCCTGAAGACAAAAACAATTAATACATTTCCAAGTAAAGGCAAAGTAAAATGTGCCATTTAGCCTTCTGAGGGATCTGGAGGCCATGATTGAGAAGAGAGTTTGGCCACGGAGAAAAGCATTCAGCGATTCTCCACACCACCCCTGCCTACTCCCCTCCCAGATGCAGTGCGCTTGGGGCAGGGCCACAGCTGCACTGTGGCCTTGAAGCACAGAGTAAGCAGGAGGGCGGTGGGAGGTGTGAGGGGCCAGGGCTGTTAGAGGGGGCTGGGTCAAGGTTAGCTGGTTCTCTACTTGAGGGGAAATTAGGTTAAAATGAGTACCCTGGGGCTGCCCTGAAGAAGAAAAGAGAAGAGAATCCCACGGGTGTGTATGGAAAAGGCAAAGGATGGACAGGGTTATAGTTGTGCTGATGGTGGTGGGGTTACTTTGGGGAGGGGGTAAGTGCAAACCCGTGGGAACGAAGGTGTATTCAGGACGATTGCTTGTATATCAGCCTCACATATAGATTTTTAGCACCAACTGCAACGTCTCCTTCTCTCCTCCAAATCACTTCCTATAACCATCACATGAGTTCTTACATGGGTGAACAACCTGCATCCACACCTCAAGGAGGGCTCTGAACTTAAGTAATCCACCACAGGTCCATATTTTCTTGTATTTAACAACAGCATTGAACCAGGAATACGGAAATAAGCAGCGCTGCTGCTCACTTACCTTCTCTAGTGCAGCCTGAACAACTGACTCACTTTCCGTATCTAGGGCCGATGTAGCCTCATCTAAAATCAGAATCTTGGGGTTTCGAACTAAAGCTCGAGCGATTGCGATTCTCTGTTTCTGTCCTCCACTCATTTGAGCTCCTTTTTCCCCTACCAACGTATTAAATTTCTAATGAAAAATAGGAAAAAAGGCATAGAAACAGAAGGTAGCATGATTAAATGGTTAGAACAGGAAATGACACTCACAGTTGTGTTTTAATACCAGCTTCAGCCTGGGCGCTTATGACTTTTGATCTGTTTTTGTAGAAACAAGCAACTGTGACAAAAGAGCCTTGTGAAGAGAGGACACAAGAAAAATTTGGCCAGGACTAAAGGAAATTAGAACATATGACAATCAAGGATTTTTGGAAAAATTAATAATTTCAACTAATTTTCAAATCTCTTCTAGACATTTTTAGAATGCTTTGAAATCTTTAAAAGAACAACTGTAATACAAATATGTAAATTTAAGTATTATTTGAAACATTTATTAGCAATTTGGTATATTATCCACAATTTCCTTTCTGGATACTCAGAAAAGCAGTATCAAAAAAATTACTGTGGAACAAACTTCCCTGTAAAACTTTTTTCAATATTGGGAGACTTTTTAGGTCTTCTTTTACTCTTTTTTTGTAAGTGCATCTTTAACACAGTAGATATTGTTACATATTTGTGGTAGGGGTAACTTCTAGCACCAATGAAGCATTGTTAGTAATTCTATTGGGTTATATTCCTGATTGAAAGTTCATTTCTTCAAGGATATACATTTAAACATTCTTTCTAAATCTTTAATTTCTAGAAAGTGACCTTCACACTTTCAAAAAATATCAAACTTTTTTGAAGAATAATTTATACACAATAAAATGCACCATTTTAAGGATACAGCTCTGTAAATTTTGGCAAATGAGTACACCACCCTAATAAAGATATAGAACATTCTGTAGGCCTACTAAGCTTTATGCCATTTTTCAGTCAGAACCCACACCCTGCCTCCAGATACCCCAGATTTGATTTTTACCTCTATAAATTAATTTTACTCATTCTAGAACTTCACATAAATGAAATTATACAATATGTACTTTTTTGGGCTGACTTCTTTTACCTAGCATATTGTTTTTGAGCTTCACCCATGTTGAGTTAGTAGTTCACTCCTATTTATTGCTAAGTAGTGTTCCACACAATGAGAGTGCACCTTGGGTTGCCAGATTTAGCAAAAACAAGCAAAAACACACACAGAAAACACAGAATTCAGAAAAACAATGAATTTTTTTTATTAGTATAAGCATGTTTCATGAACTATTTGGGACATACATATGCTAAAAAATTATTCATTATCTGAAATTCAAATTTAACTGGGAGTCCTGTATTTCATCTGGCATCCCTAGATCTATTACAATTTGCTTATCCAGTCAGCTGCTGATGAAAATTTAGATGGTTTCCAATTTTTGACTATTATAATTAAAGCTGCTATGAATGTTCATGTACAAGTTATTTTTTGTGGTCATGTTTTCATTTCTTTTGGATAAATACCTAGGAATAGAATGCTGAGTCATAAGTTTATGCTGAACATTATAATGGACTGTCAATTAGCTTTCTAAAATGGTTGTACTGATTTCACTTTTATCTGAATGAATGAGAGGTCTAATTGCTTACATCATAACCAAAAGTTGAATTTCTTAATCTTTTTAATTTTGGCCATGCTAATTAATGAGTGTGAAATGCTATCTCACTGTGGTTTTACTTTGAATTTCCCTGGTGGCTAATAAATAAGGTTGAATATTTTTCATGTGTGTATTGTTCATTTGATTCTTCTTTTGTGAAATGTCTGTTCAAGTTTTTGTCCATTTTTTTGGTCTTATTACTGAATTATAACAGTTCTTCATGTATTGCAGATTCATGTCCTTGTCAGATATATATATTATGAATATTTTCTTGTATTCTGTGTTTTTTCTTTTTGTTTTCTAAATGGTGTCTTTTAAAAAGAAGATTTTAATTTTGATAAACTCCAGTTTACCATTTTTAATAGCAATGCTTGCCAGTCTAAGAAATATTTGACTACCTCAAAGAAAATCACAAAGATTTTCTTCTAAGTTTTTTTTTCCTTTCATTTGTTTATTTATTATTTAAATAGATTTAGAGGGTACAAGTGGTGTTTTGTTACATGGATGAATTGCATATTGGAGAAGTCTAGGCTTTTAACATACCCGTCAGCTGAATAGTGTACACTGTACCCAATAGGTGATTTTTCGTCTTGTACCTTCTGAGTCTCCAATGTCCATTAAGTCATTCTGTATGACCATGCATACCCATTGCTTAGCTCCCACTTATAAGTGAGGATGTACATATTTGTTTTTACTTTATTTTTTAAAATTATTATGGGTATATAGTAGCTGCATATCTTTATAGGGTATATGTGATGTTTTGATGCAGGCACACAATATGAATTAATCAAACCAGGGTAATTGGGTTATCTATTACCTCAGGCATTTAACATTTCTTTGTGTTAGGAACATTCCAATTCCACTCTTTTATTTATTTTAAAGTATACCCTAACTTGTTGTTGACTATAGTCACTTTGCTGTGTTATCAAATATTGTTCATTCTATCTAACTATCTAACTATATTTTTGTACCTATTAACTATCTCCACTTTATCCCCCCTTCCCCTACCCTTCCCAGCATTTGGTAAGCATCATTCTACCCTCTGTCTTCATGAGATCAACTATTTTTAATATTTAGCTCCCACATATGAGTGAGAACATTTGAAATTTGTCTTTCTGTGCTTGGTTTATTTCACTTAACATAATATTCTCCAGTTCCATCTATGTTGTGGCAAATGGCAGGATTTCATTATTTTGTGCCTATGTAATATTTCATTGTATATATGTACAATTTCTTTATCCATTCATCTATTGATGGAACTTAGTTTGATTCCAAATCTTGCCTACTGGGAATAGTACTGCAATAAACATGGGAGTGCAGCTATCTTTTCGATACACTGAATTCCCCTCTTTTGGATATATACCCAGCAGTAGGATTGCTGGGTCATATGGTAGTTCTGGTTTTAGCTTTTTGAGGAACCTCCATACTGTTCTCCATAGTGGTTGCACTAATTTACATTCCCACCAACAGTGTACAAGTGTTCCCCTTTCTCCACATCCTCGCCAGCATTCATTATTGCCTGTCTTTTGGATAAAAGCCATTTTAACTGGGGTGAGATGATATCTCATTATAGTTTTGATTTGTATTTCTCTGATGACTAATGATGTTGAGCATTTTTTCATATATCTTTTGGCCGTCTGTATGTTTCCTTTTGAGAAATGTTTATTGAGATCCTTTGCCCATTTTTAAAATCAGATTATTTGACTTTTTTCTATTGAATTGTTGGAGTTCCTTATATATTCTACTTATTAATCCCTTGTCAGATGGGTAGTTTGCAGATATTTTCTGCCATTCTTTGGATTGTCTCTTCACTTTTTTGATTGTTTCCTTTGCTGTGCAGAAGGTTTTTAGCTTGATGTCATCCCATTTGTCCAATTTTGCTTTTGATGACTATGCTTTGGGGATATTGCTCAAAAAATCCTTGCTCAGACCAATGTTCTGAAGCATTTCCCCAATGTTTTCTTTTACTAGTTTCATACTCTCAGGTCTTAGAGTTAAGTCTTTAATCCATTTTAATTTGATTTTTGTATATGGTGAGAGATAAGGGTCTAGTTTCATTCTTCTGCATATGGATATCCAGTTTTCCCTGCACCATTTATTGAAGAGACTCTCCTTTCCCCACTATATGTTCTCGGGCCCTTTGTCAAAGATAAATTCACTGTAGATGTGTGGATTTATTTCTGGGTTCTCTATTCTGTTCTATTGGTCTATGTGTCTGTTTTTATGCCAGTACCATGTTGTTTTGGTTACTACAGCTCTGTAGTACAATTAGAAGTCAGGTAATGTGATTCCTCCAGTTTTGTTCTTTTTCAGCTCAGGATGGCTTTGGCTATTCTGGGTCTTTTGTGGTTCCACATAAATTTTAGGATTATTTTTTCTGTTTCTGTGAAGAATGCCATTGGTATTTTGATGGAGATTGCATTGAACCTATAGATTGCTTAGGGTAGTATGGACATTTTAGTAATATTGATTCTTCCAATCTATCAGCATGGAATATCTTTCCATTTTTTTGTGTGGGTCCTCTTCAGTTTCCTTCATCAATGTTTTATAATTTTCATCATAGAGATCTTTCACTTCCTTGGTTAAGTTTATTCCTAGGTATTTTATTTTATTTATAGCTATTGTAAATGGAATTACTTTCTTGGTTTCTTATTCAGATTGTTTACTGTTGACATATAGAAATGCTAGTGATTTTTATATGTTGATTTTGTATCCTGCAACTTTACGGAATTTGTTTATCAGTTCTAATAGCTTTTTTTGGTGGAGTCTTTAAGTTTCTCTAGATAGAAGTTCATATCGTTCGCAAACAAGGATAATTTGACTTCTTCCTTTGCAATTTGGATGCCCTTTATTTATTTCTATCTCATAGAACTTCCAGTACTATGTTGAATAACAGTGGCGAAAGTGGGCATCCTTGTCTTGTTCCAGATCTTAGAGGAAAGGCTTTCAGTTTTTCCACATTCAGTATACTAGCTGTGGGTCTGTCACACATGGGTTTTATCACTATGAAGCAAGTTACTTCTATATCCAGTTTCTGGACAGTTTTTATCACGGAGGGATGTTGAATTTTATCGAATGCTTTTTCAGCATCAGTTGAAATGATCATATGGTTTTTGTCCTTCATTTTGTTGATATGATGTATCACACTGATTTGCGTATGTTGAACCATCCTTATATCCCTGGGATGAATCCCACTTGCTTGTTTGAATAATATTTTTAATGTGTTGTTGAATTTGGTTTGCTAATATTTTGTTGAGAATTTTTGCATCTATGTTCACCAGAAATATTGGCCCATAGTTTTCTTTTTTTGTTGTGTCTTTGTCTGGTTTTGGTATCAGGGTGATACAGGTCTCGTAGAATGAGTTTGGAAGTATTCCCTCCTCCTCTATTTTTTGGAATAGTTTAAGTAGGATTGGTGTTAGATCTTCTTTGAATGCTTGGCAAGATTCAGCTTTTTGTAATTTGATTTTTGTATGTGGTGAGAGATAAGGGTCTAGTGAAGGGTCAGTGAAGCCATCGGATCCTAGGCTTTTCTCTGATGGGATACTTTTTTTACCGTGTCTATCTTATTACTTGTCATTGGTTTATTCAGGTTTTGGATTTCTTCCTGGTTCAATCTTGGTATGTTGTATGTGTCTAGGAATTTATACATTTCTTCTTTGTTTTCCAATTTATTGGCATATTTGGTCATGGTAATCTCTAGTGCTCCTTTGAATTTCTGCAGTATCAGTTGTAATGTCTCCTTTTTTTATCTCCAATTGTATTTATTTGGTTCTTTTCTCTTTTTTTCTTAGTCTGGCTAAAAGTGTGTCAATTTAGTTTATCTTTTCAAAAAACCAACTTTGTGTTTTGTTGATCTTTCATATTTTTTTTTCTTGGTTTCAATTTCATTTATTTCTGCTCTGATATTTATTATTTCTTTTCTTCTACTAATTTTGCTCTTGTTTTTCTAGTTCTTTGAGATGCATCATTAGGTTGTTAATTCGAAGCTTTTCTACTTTTCTGATGTGGGCACTGTTTGCTATAGCAAGCTTTCTTCTTACCACAGCGTTTGCTGTATCTCATAGATTTTGATATGCTATGTTTTCATTTTCAATTGTTTCTAGAAATTTTTAAATTTCCTTCTTAATCTCTTCTTTGATCCACTGGTCATTCAGGAGCATATTGTTTAATTTCCATGTGTTTGTATATTTTCCAGTGTTCCTTTAGTTATTGATTTCTAGTTTTATACCTTTATGGTCAGAGAAAATATTTGTTATAATTTCATTTTTTTTGAATTTTTTGAGTCTTGTTTTGTGGCCTAACATATGGTATATTCCTGAAAATGATCCATGACCTGAGGAGAAGAATGTGCATTCTGCAGCTGTTAGATTAAACATTCTGTTAATATCTATTAGGTCCATTTGGTCTATAGTGCAGATTAAGTCCAATGTTTCGTTGTTGATTTTCTGTCTGGATGATCTGTCCAATGCTGAAAGTGGAGTGTTGAGGTCTCCAACGATTATTGTATTGGGGTCTATTTCTCCCTGTAGCTCTGATAATGTTTGCTTTATACATCTGGGTGCTTCAGTGTTGGGTGCATATATATTTAGAATTGCTATATTCTCTTGTTGAATTGACCCCTTTATCATTATATAATGACCTTCTTTGTCTCTTTTTACAGTTTTTGTCTTGAAATCTTTTTTGAAACCTTGAAATCTATTTTATCTGACAGGAGTATAGCTACTCCTACTCTTTTTTGGTTTCCATTTGCGTGGAATACCTTTTTCCATCTCTTTATTTTCAGTCTATGCGTGTCTTTATAGGTGAAGTGGATTTCTTGCAGACAACATCCAGTTGGCTCTTGTTTTTTTGTTCATTCAGCCACTCTATGTCTTGATTGGGGAGTTTAGTCCATTCTCATTCAATGTCATTATTGATAGGTGAGAACTTACTACTGCCGTGTTGTTATTTGATTTCTGATTGTTTTGTGGTTCTCTCTTTCTTTTTTACTGTCTTCCATTCTTTCTTTGTTAAAAGTGATTTTCTCTGGTAGTGTGTTTTAATTTCTTGGTTTTTATTTTTCGTGTGTCTGTTGTAGGTTTTTTTGATTTTTGATTACCACGAGGCTTGCAAAAAACATTCTATAATCAATTATTTTAAACATATGACAACTCTGCTTACAAGCAAATAAACAAATAAATAAACAAAGAGAAATCTAACAGAAATTCTACCCTTTAATTCCATGTTCCTCCCACTTTTTAACTTTTTGTTTTTTCTATCCATATCTTTTTATACTACCTCTCTCTCAAAAAGTTGTTGTAGTTATTTTTGATAGGGTTGTTTTTTAGTCTTCCTACCCAAGATATAAGTGGTTTATACACTGCAATCACAGCAGTATTCTGTATTTGTGTCCTACTGTTACCAGTGAGTTGTGTACATTCAGATGATTTCTTATTATTCATTTCATATTGAAGAGCTCTTTTTAGCATTTCTTGTAGGACAGGTCTAATGTTGATGAAATCCCTCAGCTTTTGTTTGCCTGGAAAAATCTTTATTTCTCCTTCATGTTTGAAGGATATTTTTATAAGATATAATATTCTAGGGTTAAGGGTTTTTTTTTCAGCATTTTAAATATGTCATACCACTCTCTCCTAGCCTGTAAGGTTTCTATTAGAAGTCTGCTGCCAGATGTATTGAAGCTCCTTTCACATTATTATTTTTTCTTTCTTGCTTCTCTTAAGACCTTTTCTTTATCTGTGACCTTTGGGACCTTGATTATTAAATGCCTTGAAGTGGCCTTGTTTGGTTTAAATCTGCTTGGTGTTCTGTGACCTTCTTATACCTAAATATTGATATCTTTCTCTAGGTTGGGAAAGTTCTGTGTTATTATTTCTTTGAACAAACTTTCTACTCCAGTCTCTCTTTCTACCTCCTCTTTAAGACAATAACTCTTAGATTTGCCCTTTTAAGGTTATTTTCTAGATCTTGTAGACATGTTTCTTTCTTATTTATTCTTTTTACTCTTCTGTGTATTTTCAAATAGCCAGTCTTCAAGCTCACTAATCTTTCTTCTGCTTGGTCAATTCTGCTATTGAGAGACTCTGATGCATATCTCAGTTTGTCAATTGAATTCTAGAATTTCTGTGTGTTTTTTTTCCTGTCATTTCAATCTCCTTGTTAAATTTCTCTGATAGGTTCTGAATTCCTTTTCTGTGTTGTCTTGAATTCATTGAGCTTCTTCAGGACAGTCATTTGAGTTCTTTGTCTGAAAAGTCATCTATCTCCTTCACTCCAGGATTGGTTACTGGTACTTTATTTAGTTTATTTGGTGAGGTTATGTCTCCCTGGATGTTCTTGACACTTGTGGATGTTCCTTGATGTCTAGGCATTGAAAAGTTAGGTATTTATTTTAATCTTCACAGTCTGGGCTTGTTTGAACCCATCCTTCTTGAGGAGGCTTTCCAGATATTCAAAGGGATTTGAGTGTTGTGATCTAAGTCTTTGGTCACTACAGCCACATCAGTACTGGGGGTGCCCCAAGCCCCAGTGACTCTGACAGACTCCTGGTGTAACCTCCTTTGGTGGATTTGTGTAAAATATGGGAGAATTCCCTGGATTACCAGGAAAAGTCTCTTACTCTCTTCCCTCACTGTCTGTGCTGGGCTGCTGGAGTTGGGGGAGGAGGGATGTGGGCACTTCCTTGTGGCCACCAGTGCCAGGTCACACCTGAAGCCAGTCTAGTCCTCACCCAAAGCCTATGGTGACTGTTGCCTGGCTACCTCTGATGTTTATTTAAAACCCAAGGGCTCTTTAGTGAGCAGGTGGTGAATCTTGCCAGGACTGGGTCCTTCCCTTCAGGGAAGCACGTTTCCTTCTGGCCCAGGGTGGGTCCAGAAATACCATCCAGGAACTAAGGCTGGACTCAGGGGCTTCAGGAGTCTGCTTGGTACTTTATTTTATGATGGCTTAGCTGATACCCATGTTGTAAAACTAAGTCCTTTTCCCTGTCCTTTCCTCAGGTGGAACAAGACTCCCTGAGCCATGTTGCTTGTAGTTGGGGGAGTGCTGACACAGGCACTGGCTTGGCCACCACTGTTGTTTTCTCACTGGGTCACGTACACTGCCAAGTCCACTGGCTCCAAGCCAGCCCAGCTGCAGGAATCACCCAAGGACTGCAGCCTTTGCAGTCAACTGCCTCACTAATGAAGTCCAGGCCCCAGGCTGCTTTTTGTCAGCTGGTGGTGGGGCTAGCTGGAACTTGGGTTTCAGGGCAGAGGATTTCCCTTTGGCCAGGCTGGTCTAAATGCTGCCTCCAAGGGCACAGGCAGAATTTTGCCCTGTGCTGTGTTCCCTTGTGCCAGTGTGGCCTTGAGTTTCAGTGCAAAGTCCCACAATAATGTCACTCTCCCTCCTTCAGCACACAGATTCTGTCTTCACTCAGTGATACTGGCGTGGCCCTGCTGGGGGATGGAGGAGGGGTGGTGTAGGCAACGCGAGACTGTCTTTTCTGCTCTCTTCTGTGCCTCTTTCCTTAATATAATGTTAAAACCAGGTAATATGATCTCTTACCTGATCTTTGGTTGTTCCGAAGGTGCTTGTGTGGATAGTTGCTGAATTTGGAGTTTGTGCAGAGGGATGATTGCTGGGGGTTTCTATTTGGCCATCTTGCTCTGCCCCCTCTCCATTTTTGGTTTTTTGTTTCTGGGTTAGTTCACTTAGAATAATGGCCTCCAGTTCGATTCACATTGCTGCAAAAGACATTATTTCATTCTTTTTGATGGTTGAGTAGTATTCCATGGGGTGTATATGTGTGTGTGTGTGTGTGTGTGTATGTGTGTATATATTTTCTATATCCACTCATCAAGGGGTGGGTACTTAGTCTGGTTCCATATCTTTGCAATTGTGAATTGTGCTGTGATGAACATACCAGTGCAGCTGTCCTTTTTATAAAATGACTTCTTTTCCTTTGGGTAGATACCTAGTAGTGGAATTGCTGGATCGAATGGTAGATTTACTTTTTGTTCTTTGAGAAATCTCCATACTGTTTTCCATAGAGGTTGTACTGATTTACATTCCCACCAACAGTGTATAAGTGCTCCCTTTTCACTGTATCTGTGCCAATACCTATTGCTTTTTGACTTTTTAATAATGGCTATTCTCACAGGGGTAAGGTGGTATCACATTGTGGTTTTAGTTTGCATTTCCTTAATGATTAGTGATGTTGAGTGGTTTTTCATATGTTTTTTGGCCACTTGTTTCTCTATTTTTGAAGCTTAAGCTTTAAGAACATGGTCCAAGTTCTATGGCAAATTAATTTGCGTGTGGTGTAAGGTAAAGGTCATATTTCATTTGTTTTCCATAAGGATATCCAATTGTTCCAGCGTCATTTGTTGAAAAGATTGTCCCTTCCCCCACTGAATTCCACTGGCCTTGCCAAAAGTCAATTCACCAGATATGTGTGAGTCCTTCTGGTCTCTCTGTTCCATTGCATTGATCCATTGTTATACTACTACCATAGTCATAATTGCTGTCTTAAAATTAGATTGTTCTTTTTTCAAAATTGTTTTGGCTATTCTTGGTCTTTTGAATTTCCAAATAAATTTTGGAATCAGCATGTCAATTTCTACACCCAAATAAAGACTGATGGGATTTGGATTGGTAAAGCATCAGATTTGTAGATGAACTTGGGGAGAATGCATATCTTTAAAAATATTGAATTTCTGAATCAATAAATAAGGTATACCCTATTTATTTAGATCTCTCACGTTTCTCAGCATGTTTTATAGTTTTTACATAGAAGACGTGTGCATCTTTCATTACATTTGCTCTTAAGTATTTTGTTTTTTGATGCTATCGTGAATGCTCTTTTTTATTCTAATTTCATTTGTAACTGTTGCCACTATTTAGAGATCCCGTTGATTTTTAAATAGTTACAGGTCCATAAAAGTTATCTGTTTTTTTCTTGAGTAAGTTTTGGTAGTTTTTGTCTTTCAAGGAATTGACCGTCATCTAAGTTGTCAAATTTGTAGACGTAGCATTGTCCGTAGTATTCCCTTATTAACCTTTTAATGTCTTTGGGATCATTAGTCACGCACTTTCTTTCATTCCTGATTTCTTTTCTCTTCTCTCCTCCTCCTCTTCCTCCTCCTCTTTCTCTCTTTTGTCATTCTTGCTATAGTTTTACTGATTTTATTGATCTTTTCAAGGAAACAGCTTTTGGTTTCAATGATTGTTTCTCATGTTTTTCAGTTTCAGATTTCATTGATTTCTGCTCTAATTTCTGTTATTTCCTTCCATTTGCTTGTTTTGGGTTAATTTGCTCTTCCTTGTTTAGTTTCTTAAGGTGGAAACTTGGTTTGCAGATTATAGATCTTTTTTCTTTTCTAAAAATAAGCATTTGGTTCTTTATGTTTCTCTCAAAGCAGTACTTTAACTGTATTCCACAAATACTGATACATTGCATTTTCATTTTTATTTAGTTCAAAATAGTTTAAAAATTTTTTTGAAACTTCCCCATTGAGCCCTAGATTATTTAGAAGTGTATTTAGTTTTCAAATATTTGTGTATTTTTCAGGTATATTTCTGTTACTGATTTCTTTCTTTTTTTTTTTTTTTTGAGACAGAGTCTCACTCTATCACCCCAAGCAGAGTGCAGTGGCATCATCACAGCTCACTGCAACCTCAAACTCCTGAGCTCAAGTGATCCTCCTGCCTCAGCTTCACTAGTAGCTGGGACTATAGGTGTGCACCAGGATGCCTGGCTAATATTTCTATTTTTAGTAGAGACGGGGTCTCGCTCTTACTCAGGCTGGTCTCGAACTCCTGACCTCAAGCAATCCACCCACCTTGGCTTCCCAGAGTACTAGGATTACCTTTGTGAGCCACCACGTCTGGCCTCTGTTATTGATTTCTAGTTGAATTCTATTACGGTCTGAGAACATATTTTATGTTTTCTATTCTTTGAAATTGCTAAGGTTTTGTTTTTGTTTTGTTTGTTTGTTTAATAACCCAGAATATTGTTTACCTCAGTGAATGTTCCATGGGCCCTTGAGAAGAATGTATTTTGCTATTGTTGGCTAGAATGTTCTATAAATGTCCCTTAGATCTAGCTGTTTGATAGTATTGTTCAGGTCATCTATATTCTTGCTGATAGTCTGTCTACTTTCTCCATCAAGTACAGAAGCCTTCAACTAAAATTATGGATTTGTCTATTTCTCCTTTCAGATGTGTCAGTTTTTGCCTCATGTATTTTGAAGCTCTTTTCTTAATGAATAAACATTTAGGATTATATTTCTTGCCTACAGGTCATATTTTTCTGTTTCTTTGCATGCCTAGTTTCCATTAATTATATACTGAATAGTGTGCATGATGTGTTGGAGAGACCAGAATCTGAAAAAAAAATGTTGATTTTTGTTGTAGTAGGCAATTCAAATACTGACTGATCATCTTGAACTTGCGCAATCTTGATTTTATGCTGTGTTGGGGTGAATTTGTAGAAAGCCTCATAACTTGGCAAAACCCAACCTACAAATTCTATCTCCTCTGGGGATTTGTCATGGCTTGGTTTCAGGCTTTGTTAGGGCAGGCCTGGAGTCAATCTTACTCTAAGGTGTGGTCCTGACTCCTAAGGTGTGGCTTTTTGGTGTCTTAGCTACATGCCTGGAGTGTTAAAAAGGTGTTAATGTGATCTCTCCATTCTGACTGGGCTCTACTTTCAACAGCCCAACAGCACTGCTTGACTTCTAGTATCTCTTCTACTCTCAGCTTTGCAGCTGCTGTGCTCTGGTGAGCCTTGGGTAGTCTTATTCTCAGACAAGGATTCCCTAGGGCTGCCCACATGGACTTCTGCCCCCCACCTCAATTCTACATCTCTCTTATTGCCTTTGCAGTTGCTTGAGATGCCCTAAAATTTGATTTCTGCCTTTCGGCTCAGTGGGGCTGCCATGTTCTGTCTGGATTCCAGTTCACAGAGATGAGGCCAGAATGTGTTCCCAGGCAGAATGATGCAAATTCATGGAGTTCCTTCATGAGTTTCCTTTCTCTCAGGAATCACAGTCTTTCACTACCTCTTGCCCAGTGTGTAGAAACAATTGCCCTACGCCTCACATGTTTTAGCTGGTTTTGTGGTTGTTAATGGGAGAAAGGCTGCCAGTGGCAGCTAATCCCACTACATTAATTTAAAAATATGTGAATATTATAGAGGAAGCAATGCTAGTCATTTTTGAGCATAGCTTTTTCCAATTTTTCACCTACCTGAAATAACCACTTCTGGAACTTTTATTTATGGTTATGCTTACTCTTATTTCTATGGTATGGCTGCAGAATTTAGTTTTCCTTATGATAAGCTACTACCTTGAATTTGCTTTTTGGATTATATCTTCAGGATTTACTATTAGATTTATAGCAGGGGCATCTTTGTGTAGTATTGGCCTTTTAGTAAAAGCAAGTAATAACTTACAGGGTATAATTTAAGAGGCACCAGAAAGCTCCCTAATTCCAAGTGGGAAATGAAGAACATTGGTGTTTTGAGTAAAGGAAGTCACTGAAAGGGGCAAAAGGTCAACCAAAGGATGCATGTGTGCCCAAACTATAGGCAAAGAATCACCTTAAGCCTTTAATGATTTCTCTGGCCAAAATACTGTCCTAATTGTGTTCCTAAGTAATGGGCCTAGGAAGTAATTACTGGCATTACAAAAGTTTTTGTGAAAAAAACAAAAGAAAGAATCAAATTATTACAACCCATGGAGTGTGGTTTGTAAAATATGTCCATTAAAATGAATTTTTTTTTGTTATTTTGATCTTCTGGAATTATGGAATTATATATGTATTTTAATTTCAAATCTCATCCTTTCATATTTCACAGGATGCTCCCCACAACAATTTCAGGACATACTGATGACTAATACTTCAGGAAATGCAAATAAATAGTTTTATAGCACTCTGTTAATTCTAAATAACCGTTAAGATCTGATATGTCCCATTATCAAGAATTTTAGCTTACTATATCTCTTTCCAAATATGATTTCACATTTCTTATCCAATATTAGCTCCATGTGCTTTAAAAAATAATCATAGTTTTGCTTCTCCTTTGTCACTCTGGACATCGTGTGGGCGACATTCCCACTCTGAGCCACAAGATGGCCTCACAAATCAACATTTTACAGACATGTTTCTCAGCTTAGGCTGCTGATTTTGTCTCATAGTTCTTTGTCACACTTCAACATATCCATCATTTTTTTTCCTTTTCCATTTGCAGAACTACATATGACTCTTTTAAAATTGGCCTTTCAATGATGCATTTTTGGGGGGTTGTTACCATGCTGTCTTCTCTACATATATTTCATCTAGAACAATCCATAAATTAATCACGCTCCTGCTTTTCTGCAAAGTTATTGTTTCATTACCTTATCTTGGAATACTGCAGTGCTGTAGCTCTAAGCTAAGGGCAGGGGCTACAGAGTGTACTCACGTTAGGAAACTCCATTATGAAATCAAAAGCATTTGCTTCCTTTGCTGCTTTCTCAATGTCGTCCTCAGTCACACCATCTCGTCCATACTTAATATTGTTACCGACGCTGGTCCCGAACAACACGGGCTCTTGGCTGACCACTCCGATCTGTTCTCGGTAATGCCGCACATTTAAAGCTCTGATGTCATTCCCATCCACCGTGATCTGCCAAGCCAAAGCATGCGCCGTGTTGTGATGCCTTTTACTGTATTGATTTTAGAATCTTTCTTACTAGTTCAAAATATAAGCTGAGAAGTAGCGTATTTCTGTAATCAGAGACTGACTATATTTTGATAAAATATTTATAACTTGTATATTGTCAATAGATTTTTTTCTGACAGGAACAAACAAAATCTCAAAAAATAATTGGCTTAAAATCTTGACAAACCACCTAAATATCTTTACCCTAAGATCCACAAATTAAGCTTTACAAAGATATATATTCTAGGTGCCACAAATGTTATTATGTAGATACATACAAGAAACTTCATTTTGTTATTTGAAGATTGATATGACCTTTAAGTTTCTTCTCAGAAATGGCCTTTATTACCTCTCTTTCACAGCTCACTCCTCTGCAAAAGCCGAAAGTGTCTTCCATCTATTGTTATACACAATTGTAGGTGAACTCTGTCTTCTGTATAGTTAGTACCATTACCTATTACCCCAATATACTCCAGTGACCAGAAGCCAGTGTTTGGTAATTATAACTCACAGAGTCTCTATTTGTCACCAACGCCGGCATTCTGTCTGGGCACGGGTATTCTATACAACCGCTTTATACGTGGAAAGCTCACCCAATAATTTATTTAGTCATTATTAGCATACACACATGGGTCTAGGAAACTCCTAGTATGAGGACTAAGAAGTAAAATTTAAAGGAAAGCAGTCTGTAGGAGAGTAGATTTTCTTTTAAAAATAACAGTTGAAAGTTTGAATGGAAACATTAAGAATTATGCACTTATGAATATCATAGTCTCATTCTCTAGGCCATTTATAATAACTACAGACAAAAAGAAAGAGTGAGGATATTTTTGACAAACTTTGAAATTTTGAGTACTACAAATTGCTATGTAATTTTTCTCCATAGTATTCAATCTCTTTTAACATACTATGTAATTAACTTATTTTATTTATTGTCTGTCTGTACTTATTAGAATGTAAACTTCAAGAAGACAGAGATTTTTATTATCTGTTTTGTTCACCTAGGTATTCCCAGAACTCAGAACAGTGCCTAACACATAGTAGGCACTAAATATTTGTAGAATGGATGGATACACAGGAAAGAAAATGATATGGCTTCCCTCCCAGGTCCACTGTTAAAAATTAAAAGTTGACATAGCTGTGAGCGCTCCGTGATAGGTGGTGTTTCCAAATCCCATCATGTGGACCATGCATGGATTTGCTAGCTGCACTTACAAAGCCGTCATCAGGATCATATAACCTCTGCAGAAGCTGGACTGCTGTACTCTTTCCGCTGCCATTGGGGCCAACCAAGGCTACTGTCTCTCCAGACTTAATTTTGAGATTCAGACCTTTCAGAATCTATTGGAATATATGGAGGTGGCGGGGGGGGGATCATAAAACTAGGTTAAGCTAGAATATGATGGACATTTTTCAGAAATTTAATGTACAATTATAAACAGAAAACAAATTCTTCTGTGGAACTTAAAAACAAATTTAGATTTTGTTATGTTCGTTTCATGTACATGTATAATAATAACCTATATAATTTTGGAAAATAATAGCAAAAGAATCTCTCATCGTTTCTTTATATAAAGAAAAGATCTAAGTTAAGAGCACTCAGAGAATATTAACTAGCCACAGCAAACTGTTCAGCGTTTTCAACTAAAATACCTTATATGAATTTCATGACTACCAAGTTAGTGAAAGTTTTATTTTTTTTTTATTTGCAACAACTGAATGAAATCTTGCCAGACATCTTCACGTGCTGTTTAAAGGAAGTTCTTCCTTAGAATATTTTTACATTATTGCAAAGTATATTCCAAAGTAAAACAACTGGCAAGGCTCCTTAGCAAGTAGCCCTGGATGGGATTTTACCATTAGAAACCCTCTGTCTCTAGTGTTGCATCTCATGGTGCCATTTCAACAGAAGGGGAACATTTAAAAAATTTTCACAGTTACAGGAGGTTGCTACTAACATTTAGTGTCCCAGGGACCTGCAACTGTGAGAGAAGCCTCACAATAATTACCCTCCCAAAATGACAATAGCAATTCTGTCAAGAAACTCTCGCCTATCTTTGCTTCCATCTGTATGTGTTCAGCCCCAAATGCGGGACTCTTTCCTTGAATTCTCTCACTTTGATCTCACCATTTGTAAAGAAAGGGGCCCTTTAAATAAGCCAGACATAAAACCTTCAAAGGGCCAAGCAGAGAAAAATTCACTAAAGGAGGTGAGAAACTGGGGACCAGCAGGAGTACCTCCTCTCCCACCTGTACTTTTATTCTACAGGTGGTTTTTGGTCATTCCTTGAAATAATCTGTGCTTTATTTATTTAAAGTGGGCAGACTTTTAAAAATATTCATTTTTCAGCATAACAAAAAAAGGGTTAGGTTTCAAAAGTTCATTTTGAAAATAATTGTTTAAAACGCAGAGAGCATATTCCCATGCAATATAGTGGCACAATTCATGCTTAAGTCCCCAGGAAGCCAATCTAAATGTAGTTGCAAAATGGAGTTTGAAATACTCTATGTTAAGAAAAATGGTACAAAACAATACTATTCCAAAAATCATAATTAAGTAACAAAAATTTAAAAAAAGAGAAATTCAATCAAAGTTTTAATCAGAGAAAAATAAGAAAGTAGGAGTAGGTAGATTTTTTAAAATGCAAATTCTATAAAGGACGTTAGATGTTGATTACATTAGTAATTTTACCTATTTCACTTAAAATCATGTCCTCTTTTTCTACGAAATAGGTGTTTTATTAGTAATTACCCTTTGCAATCTTTAACAATAAGTACTTTTTTGGGTAAATGCACTAATAAAATGAAAGGGGGAAGACAATAGAAGAGATGTACACATTTTCACAGGAATTTGTCAAAGTCTGAATGACAGAGGTAATAGGATAAACTCTGTGTGTGGGGGTGTGTGTGTGTAAAAGTGAGAAAGTACTTGAGGCACAACTGCTGGTGCAGTAAAAGGCGTAGGAAAGGGAGAGGGCAAAGGCACAACATATGCATAATTCTCCCAGGTTAGAAACTAGGAGGTTAAAATGAGTCATCTATGTTGAGCGGGATAATATCCACCAATAGGTGGCACCATAAATCCAAGACATTTTGGTGTGTTCCCCAATCCAGAGTACAGGAATTTCAGGGAGCTGAAAATGGTTTAGTTAGTTGAGTATAGAAAAGAGGCTGCAAAGTGTAACTAGTTGTTCCAGAGTTATTTGTCCATTACGGATCCATCCATCTATCTACCTATCTACTCAAGTCTCTAAGCAAAGTAGCCACAATCTTGGTCAAAATGATATTAAATAACCTTATAAGAGGAGATCTTAGCCAGTAGAAGATAATATCAGAAAACTGTACAACTGTATAATTTAATTTCACCTACCTTGATAGATGGTCTTGATGGATAATTAAAAGAAACATTTTTAAATTCCACAGCTCCTTCTATGCATTCAGGTTTATGTCCGGTTGTTGAAAAGTTATCTATATTGGGTTTCTTGGAAAAACAAAGGGAATGTTATAAGTCTTTAAAGGACTAAGGTGACACTCTCTATATCCTAAAAATAGTTTAAAGATGGTTTTCTTTTTACAACACTTTCTTTTCTGTCATAGAGACGCATTGAGTTAAACATGGAAGTTTCAATAAAACACAGTCCTCTCATAGAAAAGAGTTAAAAGCAATCTCTCTCATTCTGTAACCAACTGGCCAACATGGATTTTGTCCATTCTATTGTTTTAGAGAAATGAGTGTGCCTGTTTTTTGGTCTTGTTCTTGCAGTAATGGTAGTTATTATTCAAAGCAATAAGAGGTCTTACCTTACCAATAACCTGAAAGATATTAAATGCGGCTCCTCGAGCTATGGTGAAGGTTTCGAAGTGGGGGGCTGCTGCTCCAATGCAATAACTACTATGAATCACACTAAAGAAAACCTATAGGAACAAAAAATAATATTTACTCTCTGCTGTTATATAAGAAAGACAACAGAATGAAGTGTGTCATTGGTTTAGGCTCACTGAGAGATATTAAAGGAGGTAAGAAAGAATGGAAAATGTGATCAAATATAAAGGAAACACAAGTTAATCCAAGCATCCTTGGCCTTTTCCTAATATGGAACAATTTTTGATTGTCCCATAGTCTTGTGGTTATCACCTGCTGGGATACCTGAGCAGGAAATCTGCAGACCGAAGAGTGCTGGCCATAAAGCCAGTGGTGAGCTGCATTCCCCTGCTTGCTGGTCAACCCCTTCAGCTTTAACAGGAAGAGTGTGATAGATTTCACTAGCCCAGAGACATTGTATTATCGCCACCCAAACTTTTTTGAATTCTTGTATTACTGGACATCTGTCCATTTTCAGACACATCTCTGCAAAAAAGTCCAAGAAGGAAAGAACCCCCAAGCTAGGTGTCATTATCCCTATCATATAGATAAGGATACTGAGGCTTAACAGCTGATTTGCCCAGGAATACATACATTGAAGAGCAGGGACAAGCCAAAATCTCTTAATGCTCACGTTTCACTTTACATAAAAAAAATGAATTCCTAAAAGTCTTAACTATGAAAGTCTCAAATTCAGATGATGAATTTAGTTGAGAGAAGAGAAATATATTTCTTCTCTTGGGAAGGCCAAACAAGAATTGAAGTAAATGGAGAGGATCATTTCAGTTCACCAAGACAAATGTTTCTTAATCCTGAAATGATCTGTTTATTGTTGAAACTTGGGAGGAAAACTGAATAAATTATAATTTATTACATAACCCTTAGGAATTTAAAAGTCTCCAAATTGTAATGTTGGACAGAGCTGTATGTAGTTTATTTTTAACATTACTGTATGCTGAAAGGATAGAAGAAGAGCAGGTGAGTCCAACATACAGAGTACTTCTAGAGAGGAAATTTAGCAAGGTGAGTGTAAAGTGCCATCTTATCTCAGCAAGGATAAAAGGAAAAGTCTCACTAGATACTGGACTTTTTCCCTGCTGGATTAAGAAAACTCTATGTATCTCCCAGTGGGAAATTCGATTATGATTCTTTTAAAAGCACAATGCTTGACACAACAAGGACACTAAAATGTGTTGGATGGATAAACCTTGTCAATGCATATCTATAATTTAAAGGTATACACTAATCATTTGAGGGATATAAATATTTGTTTATCAAAACATTCATCTTTGAATTTTCATCTTCATTCAAAGAGTAATTTTGACTAAAGTCTAGACAAGAAAAGATTACCTCTGCCAGCTACCTTTGTTCTCAAACAAGACTTACAGCAAGAACAGTCCCGATGGTGTAACCAGGTTCTCCGTTAAGAATCAAGGAGATTCCATACCAAAAAGCAAGTCCATAGGTTCCATTCATAAAGAAGTACACAGCACCAAGAGAGAGTTTTGAAACTATAACCTTTTTTATGCCAACATCCTTTGCATCTTTGAGATTCTGTGTATACCTTATAAAGACAAAACACAATGTAATAGTATTTTGGGGGAAAAAAACCAAACATATTTTGTCATAAATAAAGGGACAGACCTTTGAAGTTCTTTCTCCTGGCCCCCAAAGGCTATCACTGTTCGGATTGATGACAAGACTTCTTCTGCTACAGCCCCAGCTTTGGAATAGGCACTTAATTCCTTATTGGTCAACGAGACGACCATCTGCAATAAACCACAACCACAATTAACCAAAAAATGACTCCAGAGTAGTAAGAATGTACAGAGCATTTCATTTAGGTGGAATCTAAGTTCTGGTTAGCCCAATTTTACCTAGAATCTAAATTCCTATCTATTTTTCCTTCTACTAGTCGAGCTGTGCCATTTTCTGTCTGTATTTTTAAAAACTCTTTTGGAAATGGATATCTACATCGGTACAATTGAAAAAGACTTGATTTGGAGAAGGATACTAGGGACACCGCTCTTTATGGGTGCACTCTGGAAATTAGGTAGCCTGCTTTGACTTCATTTGATTTGTTATGTACAAAGCAAGACTTCCAGAGGGTCACAGCTGTGGCAGGAAGAGGAACATGATCCTGCCTATGTGTGAGGCGTGACTTTGAAACTGTTACTGCATAATGCAGCCCGACTAGCAAATGCTTTGTCTTTGAACACTAAGAGGTGAGATTTCAGTGAGAATGGAGAGAATATCACTGTTGGTGATAACAGGTGGGTTTACCCGATTTCTCAAAATTCAAAACCAGAATGTGCCCTTTTCTCTGTTAAACACCCCACTTACTAATCCTTTACAGTTTAGTAACTAGCACAACAGTTCCATGAAAGGGAACAGCAGGGACATTACCTTCAGAGTGTGAGTTTACAACTATTGCCTATTCACATAACAAATCTATCCACTTTCAAAACACATTCCACATAATTGGAACTGATTTTATGGAAGACATATTCGATGGCCATTGAAGTCAGAGGGTAGTATAAGCTGAGTACTACTCATTATTTTCTGAATTCACTTACTAAAGACAATTATTCCTATAATATATCACTGGAGGGGAAACAACACCTGGCATAAAGGCTTGTACTTAGTGAGTATTTAATAAACGATGGCTAAATTAAATTGAATTCAAGGTAGCTAGAAGCCATCCACACTGGTGTCTCTAGTCATTTGGATAACTGCGACCTTCACCTGCTTCCTCTTCATGATCAGTTAATACAATAACAGAACTTAGATTTCCCACTGCTGTTCCTTTACAACCCCTTGTTTACCTCTCTTCCATGGGCAGTTAAGGCTCTGATCTTAGTAACATACTGTGGGTCATCTTCCTACTGAGATTTCCTTCCTCATTTCAAATAAGCCGGGGATGAAGATCTTCACAAGGATTACAAGGTCAACACCAGAAGTCACACTAAATAAAGATTTGTTGTCTAACTATCCAAGCCCATTGTTAAGGAATTAGTCAACCACGGAATATTTTTATTGCTGAAAATTCGTGTTTGGTTGAATTTGTATATTGCTTAACAAATAAACTCTGTGAATTTTATGGATTTGATTTCCATAAAGAGCAATTAATATTGTAAAATTAAAAACCCTGTGCCTGCCATCTAGGAGATGGGTATAAACACTGGTAGAATTGCCAAAGACATGATTTGGAGAGAAATATTAGAGATATATTGATTGTTTTTGGACGTCACAAGGAGTACTGGTTTCAAAAGTAGGCCGTAAATGAAATTAATTTCTTGTGGTATACTCACAGCCTAACACTACTAAAAATGTAATTTAGAATGCAAATACATAATTTTGTTTAAAAAATATTTAGGTAGCACATAAAAATAGATATTAGCAGACTTTTTAATATAATTCAAAGCCTTGTAAAAAATACAAACTTGAAGAAGTTGACATAATAAAGTGGTTTAAGTGTTTTCTGTTTTGGGATTTTCTTATTCTGTTTTACCCAGTGGAACGAATTGCAACACATTTATCTGGGAATTCAGAACACAAAAGCCTATCCCAACAGCAACAACTAAATATCCCATGGATAATGGCATCATACTTTATCCATGCTACCATCTGAAGTGCATTTGGCTGCTAATTGAAGAGGAATGTTTTTTAATGTTAGTAAGATATTAAAAACAAACCTAATTTTAGCCAAATAACTTGAAGACAGAAAGGTGATTCATGATGAACAAAATCAAAAGTGTTTCTGGCCTATAATATCCTTTTGTATCTTGGGACATGGACAATGAATAGAAATGCTTTTTTTTGACAACCTCAATAAGCCATCTTGTCCACACTGCTGCCTCTAGCTGACACTGCGTTAGCCATCTCACCTACCCTAGAACATGCTGCTGCTGATGCCATGATAAGAGGAGATGTGGACAGAGTCACCAGGGTGAGTTTCCAGCCCTTCACCAAACCAATCGCCAGTCCAATTGAAAAAGTAGACAGGTTTTGAAACAACAGAGCAATCTTGTCTCCAATACCATCGCTTATTTTGTTGATGTCACTGAAACAAGTAAATAAATGTAGTTAAGTCATTTCTACATCATATATGAAAACAAAGTTGATGTACTACACATTCATCTTCTTACTCCGTCATGCGAGTATTAAGTTCACCGATGTCACAGCCATCAAACCAGCTGATGTCCTGCGCCAAAATTGAATGAAAAAACTGTTTTCGAATTCTTTTGGTCTGTCGTGCTGCAGTCATCATCCAAAAGGAAATCTGCATGTAGCCAAAAATCAAGGCAGCAACTCCTATTCCAACATAATACAGGGTCAACCTGAAGAAAGATTATTGGAATGTTAGACTTTAGACTGAAGCATAAATTTTTCATTTGTACCAAAAAAAAAAAAAAGAAATCTATCCTAATATTTAATGTAGAACCTAGAAAAATAGTTAAAAATAACACACCATGATAAAGCATGAAGTACATTGAATATAATAATATATGTTTGCCTGGTAAGACATTTAGAGTATGTCTCTCTTATATTATTGGCAGAAATTAGAATTTTAATACATTCTCGCTATTTGTATTTCAGTATTTCAGTCTTCTTTCAGTATTTTTGATATTTTCATATGAAAAAGTTACATTGAAGTAATTAAGATAGCTGTAGGTGGAACAGGAGGGTAAAGAAAATGATAGTAGTCAAAAGCATTTGATAAAAAGCTTTAAAAAATACATACCATTAAATCTAAAATTCAACTTAAGGAATTTATCCTAAGGTAATATGTACAAAGAGTCATCTTCATAAATGGTCATTGTAGCATTTGTAACAATACAGAAAAGCTGAAAGCAATCCAAATTTCCAACAGTGGGAGACCAGATAAGAAATGTAGTCATTTAATAAACGTCTACTGGGTGCCCACTATGTGTGAGGTTCTAGAGGCACAGCCATGAGGAAGAAAGTAAGTCCTCCCGTTCTGGTGGGAGGAGGCAGACAACACACAAAGACAAAGAATTTCAGGTTGTTCTATGAGGAAGTGAACAGAATGATAGGTCACAGAATAATTGGTAGGTAAACGTGGGTTGGGAGAGCTAGTGCAGATACATAGAGTGGTTAAGAAAAGTGTCTTTGAGGAACTAATATTATAGCTGGGATCCAAAACATGAAATGGAGCCAGCCATAAAAAGAGCAGGAAGAACATTCCAGGGACAGAGAGAAGGTGTTTCCCAGGGCGGCTGAGACAGAAAAAAGCTTAGCATGTTCCAGGAACAAAAGCAGTCCAAAGTGATATGAAACGATGAGGCTGGAGGATTTGGCATATCCTAGGGCCTTTAGCTACAATGCGTTGTTCAGATCTTATTCTAAGAACAGCAGAAGACCATTGGAAGACTTAAACATGGGATGATCTTATCTGTTCAGCTCTCAAAAAGATCACTCCAGCTCTCTTTGGAGAATGATGGAAGTGACAACCACAGAAGCAGGTTCAGTTAGGAAGCTATTGCCATGGCCAAGATGAGAAAGATGGGGGCCTGGGTGAGGATGGTGGCTGCCCACATGCAAAGAAGCAGATAGATCTAAATATACCTTGGAAATACAAATTGCCAGACTAATGGGTCCCTCAAACAAAAACAGCCAACTTTCTGCACCATAAACATGATGAGAAGACTGTTAAAGCAAAATGTTCTGTTCCTGCCTCTGAAGACACCTATCTGGAAAGGGAAAAATCCTTTCCATTTAATCCGCTGGATTTTGAGAGCTTCGACCTCCCTGAGGAACCAGATTTCTCACCTCCCCTTGAGTGGAGTGCCTCTCATGACCCTTGATGAGGAGAGAGAACTTGAAAATCTGTCACAGCTGGGCCCCTCCTTTGCATATGAAGATGCCAGCTCCACCACAGGAGTCTAATCTGTCCCAGTCTCCTTCAAGCATGCTGTTGCCCCTGGATTGTCACCTGTTTGCTACGACATGGATATTTAGATGTCTTAGTGCTTTATAGCATTTTTTTTTAAAGGATGGGATCTTGCTGTGTTGCCCAGGTTGGTCTCAAATTCCTTGGCTCAAGTGATCTTCCTGCCTCAGCCTCCAAAGTAGCTGGAACTACAGGTCCACATGCCACCATGCCCAGCAGGCAATGCTTTATAGTTTGTGTGTGTGTGTTTGCATTAATAAAGCAATTATTTGTTTAACAGACTCTTCCTAAAAAAATTGCCAATGTACTGGATATGAGAAATGAGGGAATGGGAGAAATCAAGAATAACTCCTTAGATTTTGAGCTGTGCAGCTGGTGATGGGGGCACCATTTACAAATGTGGGAAACTGGGAGAGAGACAGATTTGCAGGAGATATTGAGAGTTCTGATTTAGACATGCTAAGTGTGAGAAGCACATTAAAGCTCAAAGTGGAGATCAAGCAAGAAGTTGAAAATCAGAGTCTGAAGCACTGGAGAGGGATCTAGGTGGGACAGGTAGATTTGAAAGCAATAGCTTACAGGTGGTAATTAAAGGGACTGGCTGAGACCACCCAGGGAGAGGGAGAATGAAGTGTAGGTAAAGAAGAGAAGAGGGCCAAGGACTGAGTCAGGGACTCTACAAACATGAAGAATTTGGGATCAAGAGAAAGAGCCTGCAAAGAAAGCTGAGGAGAAGCCAGTGAGGTAGTTGGAAAGCCAGAAGACTGAAGTATCAAGCAAAACATGAGAGGAAAATAAAACTGATGCTCATTGTTTGAGGATTCTATATTTGCAAATTTGCCTTCTTGCTAAAATTTATTTGTAAGTCCAAAATTAATACTCCTGGCACTTTCATGGTTATTCATGGACATGCACAGAGTGACAAAAAATTTGATTTTCCCAATGCACACATTTCTAGCTGAGGTCCAAAAAGGCAATACTCTGACTTCTTGATTCAGCTCTTGTACTGTAAACAAGTGTCATTTTTGTGATCTATTTAGTGCCAAGTTTTTCTCATTGTTGTGCTTTTTCTTGATGACTTTGCTGTTTATAATGGTTCCCAAGCATCACGCTAAAGTGCTGGGTGGTGTTTCTTAGTTCAAGAAGCCTGTAGTGTGCGCTATGTAGAAAATACGTGTTAGATAACCTTAATGCATGCACGAGTTATAGTGCTGTTGACCATAAGTTCAATGTTAATGAATCAAAAACATATATTAAATAGTGTCTTAAGCAAAAGCACACATAAAATGAGGTTATGTATTAATTGGTTGGTGAAAAGTTTGTGACCAGAGGTTCACAGGGACCTAACACTGTATTTCTCCTAAGAGCAATGGGTCAGTATTTGATAATTTGGTGTTTGCAAGAAATTTGATTCTAATAGGACAGGATAGAACACTACAGGTTTAATAAAAATCATCTTGTTGAATTTTTTTAAGGTTGTGGGGAAAATGTTTGCAATAATCAAAGGAAAAGAAGCAATGTAAGACTCATACACTGAAAACCACAAATCATTATTAGTAGAAATTAAAGAAGATCTAAATAAATGGAGAGACAATCCATGCTCATCCATGGATGTTCATGGATTGTAAGACAGTGTTGTTAAGATGAAAAATTTCCCCAAATTAAATCTATAGATTCAAAACAATCTTCTGTCAAAAATCCCAAAAGGCTCTTTTGCAGAAATTGACAAAGTGACCTTAAAATTTATATAGGAATGTCAAGGACTCAAAATACTCAAAATTCTTCCTGAGTATTTAAACTATATAACTGCAGTAATCAAAACAGTGGGGTACTGGCATAAAGACAGACATCAACAAATGCAACAGAACTGAGAGAATGGAAACTAACTCTTACATTTATGGACAGTTTATTTTCAACAAAAGTGCCAAGGCAATTCAACAGAGAAAAGAGAGTGTTTTCAACAAATGGTACTGGGACAAATGGATGGCCACATGCAAAAAAGATAATGTTAGACCCTTACCTAACTCCATTCACAAAGATTAACTCAAAATGGATCATAGATCTGAGTTTAAGAGCTAAATATTGAAACTTCTAGAAGAAAATGTAGAAGAAAATCTTCATGACCCTGGATTAGGCAAAGAATTCTTAAATACCAAAGCACAACCCATAAAAGAAAAACTAAATAAATTGGATTTGATCAAAATGTAAAACTTTGTGCTTCAAAAGAAGCCTCTAAGAAAGTGAAAACTCTAGCCACAGAGAGGGAGAAAATATATGCCAATCATATATTTGACAAAGAGATTGTAATTGGAATTTATAAAAAAACTCTTACAACTCAATAAGAAGACAAATGGCACAATTAAAAAATAGGTAAAATATCTGAATCGACATTTGACCAAAGAAAATATATGAATAGCTAAGAAGTACTTAAAATGCTCATCATTAGTGACCAGGGAAATACAAATTAAAGCTACATTATGATACCCCTTCACACCTACTGCAATGGCTATAATCAGAAAGGGAGACACTAACATGTTGGTGAGCATGTGGAGAAACTGGAACCCTCACACATTGCTGGTGGGACAGTAAAACGGTGTAGCTATTTTGAAAAATAGTTTGACTGTTTTTTAAAGAGAGAAACTTACCATATGACCCAGAAATCCTACTTTTAGGTATCTACCCAAGAGAAATAAAAACATATGCCCACAAAAAGACTTGTACATCAGTGATCATAGAAGCATTATTTACAAATATCCAATATCTATCAGCTGGTGAAGAGATAAACAAAATGTGATATATTCTTGCAATGGATTACTACTAAGCACTATGGGACCCTTTTTTTTAAAATCATGTATCTCAAATGTTTCCAAAACAGAGAAATAATAACATAATAATTACTAAATTACCAATGTTAAGAATGTTTCTTTATAAATTTAGTAGCCTTTTAATAGCTGTATATAGACATATCTTTTCATCTTATTCTTCTTTTCATTGTCTATTTTTAAATGGATGCCCCTATTTTAAAAATTTCTAAACTTTTTGGTAAGAATTCTATACTTCATGATTGTACATCAGAATTCTGCTTTAATACTGTAAGACCGAAATTCAGTAGAAGACACTACCCTGGATCATAACTGGGAATTTTCAAAAGACCCAATACAAAGAAATTTTATATAAAAGTTGCTAAGAATGAACTTTCTCTTAAAAAAAAGTTGAGGCTGCAGCAAAACACAATTTGTGGGGGCATCATTCACACTGTAGTCCAGAATGCACTATTCAATAGAATTTTCTGTGATGAAGAAAATGTTCAGTATCCGTGCTATACGGTATGGTGGCCAGCCAGATGTGGCTACTGAACACTTGACATGTGACTGAGAATGAGGAACTGGAGTTTTACTTTTATTTAATTTTAATTAATTCAAATTTATATAGCCACATGCGGCTGTGGCTAACATAATAGACAGCACAGATGAAGAATTAAGGCCCACAGGGTATCACTGCAATATAATGGGTATCCCTTGGCAACATAAAGCCTTCACTTTTAGGGAAAAGAATAAGGATCACTTAGTTCTACACAAAGACTTGATAGTTTTATCGAGACACTATTGAAATTCAGTGAATATAGTTACTAAGGTAGCATCTATCTAACAAACTTAAGCATGTGAGAGAGTAAATAAAACACACTGTTTAATACCTAAAATTACAGAAACAGAATGTCCTTATAAATTATTAATTATTAACATTTTACAATTTTTAGTCTGGATAAAACTTTGCTATTATGGTCTGAACAATTAGTCTCAAAAATTATTCTGAGTAAAACCTTATTATTTTTATTTTAAAACTTATTTTTTTACTATTTCTTGTGCACGCCTCTTTTTGATTTTTAATGTTTATAGAAATAGAATTTTTTATAAGGCTTGGAAAGAAAATAAATTTTTAAGACAGGGGAAGCAAGTTCTTTTTCCCCCAGGATATGTACCTTCAGTTCTAGGAGGCAAAATTGCTATAAAATGCAAATCCTCACAATTTTTCTATTGATAACAATTTTGTCAAATACAAGTCAAAGCATATCGCCTACACACCTTTCATATAGAAGAAAAAAAATGTACTAATTACATTTTATATACCTAACACAAGAAGAGGACATATTTGCTTTAATCACTTATATGTGATATTAATGGTCAGATGAACTTTTCAGTTGTTTTTTTCATATAAGCATTGAATAAAGCAGCATGCAATGAATGTGATATTAACACTTCATTTGGACTTACACAATCACATCTTCATTCAGCTTCTCTTGAGACTGAGTACAGTTCCGATAATTTGCTGTAAAAAAAAGTTCTTTAAATTATAAAAGAAATTAATTTATAATTGGCCATACTGTTTCATCCTCCAAATCAAATATAGTGCATTCTTAAGAAAATGGACTTAATTCCTATACACACGTTTATGATCATCTTATTTTCTATTCTTTAACCTAGAACTTGAAATAATTATCTCTGCTCTCAAGGAGTACTCATGCAACTTGGAAAAATACAGGGAAGCATTAACCACATAGCTCATCACTGGAAAGAATTCTTTAGGATATCTCTGATCAGGCAACAGTCGGGAAAGTAATAGTAATAGAATTCCCATGTCCTGCCTGTGATTATGTATTTTGAATTAAGTTTGGGACAATCCAGGAAATGATTTAGAAAGTCCAAGAAAAGCTAGAACATGTGAAAGTTCTAGAGGAAGTAGTCATGGGAAAAACTGAAAGAAAGCTCATTGAAATACGTTGGGTATAACCAGGATAACAACATGACAAAACTGTTTAAAATTACCTTTGGGTTATGTGTTTTCTTTGTAAACTTTTTTATATATCTTCTAGTAAAAAAATACATCGTATATTAATTAGTATACCAACATCCTGATTTTATCAACAGCACAAAACTGTGGTCAATATCCACTATCACAGTTTTCCTCCTTGAATCTCTATAATGACCATTTGAAATAAATTGCAGACATCATGACTCTTCATCTCTCACATAACCATGACATCATCACATAGGATGATGTCTATGATCTTTATTTGTATGCAATCATTTCCTCCTTATTCCATTTATGGAATGACGGTAGTAAAAAATTTTGAAGCAGCTTATTCCAAGAAAGTCAGAATTGACATAGCAGAAGTGAAGGTAGTAAAATCTAGTAGAAAGTTTTAGTGAGATTTAACTGAAGCTTAATAAGGAGAATAAACATTGTTTCTAAAAATGATACTAGCAATCACATAAAAATGACATAATCTCATTTTGTAGATTATATTAATAGAAATAGTATGTGCAAAAGTTCAGTACTGGCACAAAAATGGGCCTCCAATCAATGATCACGATTATTCATATTTTTATTTGTAGGAACAAATAATCCTCCCCTATTATCCTCCAGAAAATTAATGTTAGAATGTTGAAGGTATATCTCTTAATATTTCTACTTCTTTTTAACAAATATGTTATAATATACCAATAGTATCCATAAACTTATCTAAATTCTTATCAAACTTCTTTATATATTCACCACATTTGATAAAGCACACCATGAAACTCGAGAAAACTGGAAAAACCTTAAACAACCATAAAAATTAGAATTCATCAGCGATATCAATCAGATATGTACTGCCCATCCTACCTAAAGCAGGTAAGGCAATCAATTATACTACTGAATAGATTTAACAAAAGGAATACATGCAGATGACTTTAGGTTGCTAGGTTTTTCATTCTTTCATTCATAGAGACATGCTTGGCAATCAATGAGTATTTATTTAGTGAATTGGTAGTGGCTCCATTTGTTTAACAACAATTAATTTAGCTTATATGCTTAGCTTACATCACTAAAATATCAAATTTTTAATTTGACTTATATCCTTAATTTAGTTTATATTATTAAAATATCAAAACGTTCATAACTGCTTTGACAGACCATGGAAGGACATAGAGATGGAAGCAATGAGTTTATTTCACTCAAACAAGATTGGAACACTTGAAAGATTAGCCTTCAGGTGGAGAACAAGAAGGTATAAATTAGGTATAAATTAGTATTTAAAGTCAAATAGGGAACAGAGGGCAGTACACTGTACAAAGCTCGGCTAGTATCTAAAAGACAGTCCAGGTTTTAATGAGTCATTTGTGCCAGTTATAATAAATATCTATAAAGATTCCTAGTGTGGAATTTGGGGAAAAACATATAGAACCAGGGAATTACTAATATTTATAATATCCACCAGATAAACACTGCATAGTCACTATATCAGTGCATAGGAGAATCACCAGAATTTACATTCAAAGAATGTCACCTTGAGGGACATGACCCTGAAATAGGATGCTACAAAGGACACACGAAAGATGCTTACAAATACTGGTAATATGAAAACACGTTTTTCCACACACCTGATTGCTAGATTCCCCTCCACTCCCATCCCCAGTCTTTATTCAGGGTATCTGTCTCTAGCACTATAATTTTTTGCTTCCTTCCTGCATTATGTTCTATAGTGCCCTGCATGTCTATGAACTATTCTTAAAAGCAAACAAACAAACAAACAAAACCTAAGTAGCTAGTAAACCAAAAGATTTGGCCACACTTGATTTCTTTATTTCTTCTTTTTAAAGAATGGTTTACAGATAAACTGCCTGGGATGGCCCAAGCCTTTGATTAAATCCAGATATAATCACCACTTCTGATAAAAAATTCTTTGAATTTCTGGAGAGACAAGCTGAGTTGTAGTGGGCTTCAGGTGATTCTTACATGCCACCAGCAGGTGGCCTTTGGACTTTGAACGGCAACATTGGCTCTCTCCTGGTCTCCAGCCTACTGACCCAGCCTGTATATTTTGGACTTGCCAGCCTCCCTAATCATGTGAACCAATCCTTTAAAATCTTCCCCCCCATATATATGTGTGTGTGTGTGTGTGTGTATACACATACATATATATACATATATATTACTCACACACATCCTTTTGGTTCTGTTTCTCTGGAAAACCCTGACAAATACATTTCTTTAGTGCCTAGCAATATAGATGAATAAGTGATGTAAATAATACTTCATAGATATTGTTTTATAATAAAATAATTTGCCTTATGAGCTTAATGTTTGTTTGTTTTAGTCAATGCTTTTGAGTCTCCAGCATTACAGAAAAAAAAAATCTTATACTTACTTGTATTGGTTTGGACTAGACATCCACTTATAAGGCTATCGCTCATTTCTCCTAAAACCAGTGACATTAAAGGAAGACAGGCTCCATTTACCAGTGATGCCAGTATTCCCAGGATCATGAGTGTGATGTCCAGGCCATCAGCAAAGCGGAACTAAGAAAAAGGAAGCACGGTTACATTATATAATAGTTGTAAAACAAACAAACAAAACTCCAACCTACAGTTTTTACCACCAAGTAAATATTATTTTACAGATTGATTAAAATGTTAAGTAAATGCATAAAATCATAGTTATATATTTATATATAAAGTAAAACCAAACACCCAAATTAAGGATTTATAATCTCCTTTGAAAAAGGTGTTGAAAAATAAAGCAGCTAAATCAGTACAAATTGTAGATACATGACACAAGTCAGGCCAGCTGTGGGTATGAATCCTTCCATTTGGTTGATTTTGGAATAAGTTATTCTGAAAGATTGAGACAACATCTTTGTTTATGGAAAGCTGATGTGAAAACTTTTGATTTTCTGGGCTCATCAGCAACACAGCAATGTCACAGCTAAGTGTAATGAATGGTAACTAACCAGTAAAAATGCAATGAGTTGTATTTTTGATTCTTATTTTAAATTCCTCAGATTTTTTTCTAGCCAGGACAATGTCTGTCCTGTAAATAAGTGTCTATAATAATTTTAAGGGCTATTTGGAATAAAAAAGAAATACCTGAAGGCCAAATATTGAATGCTTTATATTCTATTCTGTAGCGGCTCCACACAGCCCCATTCCAAAACCAAACCACAAACAGAACTTGAAAAAGTGGATTATTTATCTTACTGAGAGAGGGCAAGACACAATGCATAATGATATTGAAATGTAATTAGATTTGAATAACAGCAAGAGGAACTTAGTACATATTTTGTGAGTAGAACAAAAATTTCATGTTTTTCCAGTCATCCATGCAATAGCTAATAAATATTTATAGAGCAATTTCCACAGCATTGTATTTGGCATTGCAGACGATAAGAGGGTATCTGCTCCTCTGCCCTCCTCTTTCAGAATAGTGTCATCTCCTTGATAAAGTTTGTCATGTGATGCTACTTCCCAGTTTGTTTGTTTTTTGAATTTACTTTTGAAAAAAACAGGTCCTTTGCATTTCTAATGGCACGGCATTGATGGCCAGGCTGACATAGAGATTAGAGTTAGTAAAAGGGAAGCCTGGGAGCACATGCATGAAAATATTTCTTAAACATAATTCTAGAGAAGTGTGCTGACATATCTTCTGATGCATAGGCTTTACAACATACTCAGATAATTATTTTTTTTATTTAAAAAGGATCTGTAACAATTTGATAATAATAATACCACATATCAATGTATAATCATTGGAAAATACTGAAATATAAACATAGTACAAGTCACTCATAATTCTTCACTACTCAGAAATAGTATCTAGTAGCATTTATGCATGATACACACACAAACACTCATACACACACCTCTCTACTTTTTTTAAAATTGAGATCATTGTGTGGATGTTGTGCTATTTTTTTCTTATCCCTTATCGTGAAGCTTTTGGGTGGCTTTTATTTTTTTTCCTATTGGAAATGACACTGTGATGAATTTTTCTTTTAATTCTCCTTTTCCTTGAATAATGAATGTAAACTATCAAACAAACATAATCATTCTATGCACTACTGACAATTTCCTAAAATTTTCTGATACATATACTTTCTAACTGATTTCACTTACTATCTCAATAGATCCAACAGCTTGCTTTCTCATTTTAGGCAGTTCTTGTAGTGTACTGGAAAAAAAATGTTTAAAATGCAAAAATTACAATGTGAAATGCAAAATTTTCCATTAACATTTTGCTGAAGTGTCAGATATCACCCTTGGTAGCAAATTTATACCAACACTGAAATTTTTAAAACAAACTTAATGATAGACAGTTGTCACTGGATGTCTGTAACTGTGTTAGGGCAGCAACTGAAGACATGTATCTGGAGTAGAATTTTTAAAAATTGTGGTAAAATACATATAACATAGACTTTACCTTCTTAAGCATTTTTAATCAAGGCAATCAAGGCACTAAGTACATTCATATTGTTGTGCTACCATTACCACCGTTTATCCACAAAACTCTTTTTACCTAGCAAAACTGAAAATCTGTACCCATTACACAACAACTCCCCATCGTCCCCTTCCCACAGCCCTCCCCCCGCCCCCTCCCCCGCTTCTACTTTCTGTTTCTAGGAATCTGACTACTCTAGGTTCCTCGTATGAATAGAATCAGACAGTGTTTGTCCTTTTGTGACTGGCTTACTGTGTTCAAGGTTCATCTTTGAATTATTCACTTAGCATAATGTCTTCAAGTTTCATCCATGCTGTAGAACGTGTCAAGTTTTTCTCCTTTTTAAGGCTGAATACTATTCCTATGAATGTATATGCCATATTTTGTTAGAAACTTAAATTGCTTCCACATTTTGGCTATTGCTGACAATGCTGCTCTGGATATGGCTGCACAAATATCCTTTTTTTTTTTTTCGAGACAGGATCTCAGTTTGTCACACAGGCTAGAGTGCAGTAGTGTGTCATCATAGCTCACTGCAACCTCAAATTCCTGGGCTTAAGCGATCCTCCTGTCTCAGCCTCCTGAGTAGCTGGGAATACAGGTGTGTGCCACCACGCCCAACTAATTTTTCTGTTTTTTGTAGAGATGGGGTCTCACTGTTGTTCAGGCTGGTCTCAAACTCCTGACCTCAAGCGATCCTCCCACTTCGGCCTCCCAGAGTGCTGGGATTACAGGCGTGAGCCTCCGCACCTGACCACAAATATCTCTTTGGCTCCCTGCTTTCAATTCTTTTGGGTATATACCCAGAAGTAGAATTGCTGGATCATGTATTAATTCTATTTTTAATATTTTGAGGAACCGCCGTACTGCTTTCCACAGCAGCTGCACCATTTTACATAAGGATTTTAATTTCTCTATATCCTTAACAACATTTGTTCTTTTCTTTTTCTTTCTTTTTTTTCTTTTTCAGTAGTAGCCATCCTAAGGAGTATGAAGTGGTGGATTAAAATATTTAAGCTTTTGTAACAAATGCTCCAGAGCAACTATAAGCTTTAAATGAAATGAGCCTTATTAAGTACACATTAAACGAGTTACTCTGAATTTTGCCCCCCATTTGAAAATTTCATTTTTTAGCTTGATATGTTCATATTTCAAGGAGGTCTAAATGAAAGTTGTAAATTTTATCCATCGATTTCACAGATATCTGGCAGTTAAACACACACACAACGCCCCTCTCGGCCCTGCCCCAGGAGTCTGCACTATGAAACTGAGAGTTTAAGTTTTCTATGAAGACCTCACAGGAGGACCAACTTCCGACTGTTCCTTAAGCTTTATAACACATTCTCCTGTCAGCTTTGATAAATGGCAAGTCACTTAAATTTCTTCCACCTGAGGTTAATAATGTACTTATGTTCGGGCCAATTTGCTCTGGGATGAGGCAGAGATGACAAAAAATGCTTTAAGATTGTAAAGTCCCACAACCCTTTCTTCCTCCTCCAAATGCGGATTATAAATCTTAAGACCCAGTAAGATTTTTTCTGTTGATTAGTTTTATTTCAGGGAAAACATTTCTAACTTCATGGAAAGCTTTCGAAGGAGGGCTTGGGTTTTTTTCAGAGAGGAGAGCAGCACGTGGGCAAGGCAGGGGGGTTGAGGGTCTCCTCCCTCAACAAAGCTCTTGGGCCCCGCCCCCAACTGGTGCCTGGCAATGGCGGGATGAAGGTGGAGCCTGAGGTGCCCAGGGGAAACTGAGTCCACGTAGTCCAGGCGGGTCACAGGCCACGGCCACACTGGCTCCCAATCCTAGCGTGCTCTATGCTGGTTTGCAAGCTGGAGAGGATCTTAAAGATATCTGTGGTCCAGAGCTTCCATTTCATTAATGCAAATCAGTGTGGTCCAAAGCAGTGATATAATTCTGCTCCCATCTTCAAATGAGTCACCACCACCTAATAGGAATCCTGCCCATATTTCAAGACCAGATTCCATACCTATATCCCACTGATTTCACTTTTCATGGCTCATCCAACCCTTACCTTCAATCCTTGTAACTTTTTTCTTTCATATTGTTTTCGCCCATCCTCTCCCGTCGTTAGTTATCCAAATGAAATTAATATATGTTTTCTCAATTCTTCATAGAAACTAGCAAAATTAACCACCTCCCTATTCTAATTTTCTGTTAGTAGCATACAGATGCTGCAGCCTGCTGTTGTGTCTCTACTGACCTTGAGCCACCATGCCTGGCCAAGAATTGAAATAAAAACTTCAGGCACCTTTCCTCTATATACCAGTAAGCTACAAGAAATTCAGGAGAGGAGATAACTAATGCATTAAATTAATAAATCCCATAGCTCAGTCACTTCGTAAAATCACTATTAAGCCAGTTGTAACACTCATTATGTTGAAGTCCAGCAAAATGCAAAGAGCATTGTTATTTTTGGAAAAAAATTATAAACATTTTTGCTATAGCTGTTAAACGGACAAGGTACATTTGAAGTTGCAGAAGAATACTTTTTGTAGAATTTAGGGAAAGCTTACCCATTTCTCCAATAATTTTCTTGCATTTCTTCAGCTCTTTCAGAATTTGCCATCTTATTTACAATTTAATTCTTCTGAAATAAAATATTAGCAAATATATCATGATTATGAATTTTATCACTTAGTTGATACACAGCATTCTTTATGTCCCTAACAGCTTCTGAAAAAGCAAGCTGATCAGAATTTCACCCTGCCCAGCCTTGCACTCCAACTGAAGTTTCTGGTTAGGCTGTTCATCTATTTAAATTTTGTCCTTGAATTTATAACTTCTTTACTTCATTCTGTGCTTAGATTTGGAGCTAATGAAAATTTTAGAATTGTAATAAAAGAAGGAAAGCCAGATTCCATGGGAAAATGCAGCGTTTGTCAGGATATTGGATTTTATTCCTATTCTGCACTGATTTGATTGTAACTGGGGAAAACATTTAAACTACCTCATGCTGTTTTATCTGTAAAACACCAGATGCAGTAGTTTTTGTTAGCTAGCAATTTGAGGGAATAGAGTTTTTCTAGTTCACCAAATATAAGCAAGTTGGAGCTTCCAACTTTCACCATATGCCACATATGGATTAACAGTTATAAAAAACTAGAATATTTTAAAAATCCACTCATCATCAAAACTGTATTAAGCATAATGTATTCCTCCTTTGGATGACACTTCAGAATCTTAGCTTGTCTTAAGATCACAATTATGTTCATAAATTATCATTTTGTTACTGTTGTATAGATGTTTGTGACTCAACCTCATTTATTAGGCTATATAACATATTATCCAGTACTGAGATGATTATAAAGATATGGCTTTAAACTCTAGAGTTGAGTTGCTAATTAATTAAATAGTACCTAAGCTAATAAACTTTCAAATAGTAAGTTTCCCCATGAGGGAATGACTCACCAAGAAGTAAGGGATAATACAAATACAGTCATCCATTGGCTTATTCTTCCTTTTACAGAAGTCAATGGTCATACTTTGTATAGGAGATAATTATAACTGATATCTCAACTTTACATTATCTCTAGTAATTTGACATATATGTAAGAAAAGTAATAAAATAGAAAATAAGATGATTGACAATTATTAATCATTTGTGTTTTGTAGAAATTAACAACTATGTAATAAAACTCATCCATTTATAAAAAGAAATCAACACAATTAAGGCCTACCTTAGTAAGTGCATGGTCTGTCCACTTATACCAAAATCATGTGTACATTCCCTTCTCAACAAACTAATTGCACTTTCATAACTGTGTTCACCAAGCTTATTTTCTGATCACGTTGTAATATCTGATTACAACACTTGTGAATTTTCAGGTAAAGAACACTGTGTTCTTCATGTTATACTGCCTTGAGAAACAATATGAGCAAAGAAAATTCACTGAGCCAAATAAACACTCTTTTTTTAAAAGATCTGTATCTATTTACCCGGTTTTCTGTTGTTTAGTCCCATAATTTCTTTTTAGTTAGCTGAATTAATAATTATTATAGGCAAAATAAATGTCTTTAATAAGTCAACAGCATATTTGCACAAGAAATATTTATTAACACTTTATGCAAGGCATTAATTTCATTACCTCATTATTGATCCCTGAAAATAATAATCTCCTTCTGATTTCCTTTTGCTAACTAATATCTATTAATATATTATGTTCAATGATGCATTCCGCCTTGTATTATGAATCCTGGTTACCCTGTTAGACTGTATTTCTTTGTTTATTCTTTCATGACTTAATTGAAAAAAGTATTGAGCTTATACAATGTACCAGCTACAAGTTTATAAGAATCAAAAGATACGTTTCCTCTTCCTGAGGAACTCACGTCTTACTCTTTTCTCTATGCTGCTTCTCACCACTCAGCACGGTCCCAAGATCAGCAGCATTGGCGTTACCTGGGACATGACTGCAAATGCAGAATTTTTAAAAAAGTCTTTTAATTGTGTCAAAATATACATACATAGCCCAATTTAACATTTTAACCATTGTGAGTGTACAATTCAGTGGCATTAAGCACACAGGTAATGTATGCAAGCATCACCTCTATCCATCTCCTGAACTTTTTTTATTATCTCAAATTGAAACCCTGTACCCATTAAACAATAACTCCCATTCTCTCCCCGCCCCCAGCCCCTGGTAACCTCTGTTTTACTTTCTGTCCCCATGAATTTGACTATACTAGGTATCTCATATAAGGGGAATCATACAATATTTGTCCTTTTGTGTCTGGCTTATTTCATTTAGAATGTTTTCAAGGTTCATCTGTTTATCAGAATTTTATTCATTTTTAAGGCTGAATACTATCCTAGTGTATGTATATATCACATTTTGTTTGTTGATTCATCCGTTGATGGACATGAATTGTTTTCACATTTTCGCTATGTGAATAGTGCTGCTGTGAATATTGACATACAAATATTAATATTTGTTTGAGTAACTTCCTCTTTTCAATTCTTTTGTGTATATACCTAGAAGTAGAATCACTGGTTCATATGGTTATTCTATGTTTAACTTTTTTTTTTCTTTTTTTGAGACAGGGTCTTGCTCTATAGTGGGGGCTACAGTGCAGTGGTGTCGTCATAGCTCACTGCAACCTCAAGCTCCTGGGCTCAAGCGATCCTCCTGCCTCAGCTTCCTGAGTAGCTGGGACTACAGTTGAGCACCACCACCTCAGGCTGATTTTTAAAAAAAATTTTTTTGTAGAGACAGGGTCTCACTATTGCCTAGGCTGATCTTGAACTCCTGGGCCCAAGCAATCCTCGGCCTCCCAAAGTGCTAGGATGACAGGCATGAGCCACAGCACCTGGACTCTATGTTTAACTTTTTGAAGAATCTCCATACTGTTTTTCATAGCAGTTGCACTATTATACATTCCCACCAGCAATGTACAAGGTTTTCGATTTCTCCACATTCTTGCTAACACTTATTATTATCTGGTTAATTGATAATAGAAATCCTAGTGAGTGTGAAATGGTATCTCATTGTGGTTATGATTTGCATTTCCCTAATGATTAGTGATGTTGAGCATCTTTCATGTGCTTACTGGCCATTGTGTATCTTCTTTGGAGAAATGTCCATCTAAATCCATTGCCCATTAAAAAAATTTTTTTTTGTAGTGACTTGTAGAAGCTCTTTATACATTCTGGATATTAATCTCCTGTCAAAAATATGATTTGCAAATATTTTCTTTCATTTTGTGGCTTGTCTTTCCACTCTGTTGACAGTGTCCTTGGATGCACAAAAGTTTTTAATTCTGAGGAAAACAATTATCTGTTTTTTCTTTTGCTGCCGGTGCTTTTAGTGTCATATCCAAGAAGTCATTACCAAATCCAGTGTCATGAAGCTTTCCCTCTATGTGTTTGTCTAAAAGTTTGATGATTTTCATACTTATGATTAGGTCTTTGACTTATTTTGAGTTACTTTTTATATGGTGTAAGGTAAAAGTCCAACTTCATTCTTTTGGATGTAGATACCCGGTGTTATCAGTACCATTTGTTGAATAGACTGTCCTTTCTCCATTGAGTGATCTTGGCACCCATGTCAAAAATCATTTTACCATGTATGCAAGAATTTATTTCTGGGCTCTCTGTTTTATTCCGTTGGCCTATATATCTGTCCTATATCACACTGTTTTGATGACTGTAACTTTGTAGTAAGTTGGAAATCAGGAAGTGTGAGTCCTCCAACTTTGTTCTTTTTCAAGATTGTTTTTGCTATTCAGAGTCCCTTGAGATTCCATATGAATTTTAGGATAGTTTTTTTTCATTTCTGCAAAAAAAAAAATCAGTGGGATTTTGATAGGCATTGTATTGAACCTGTAGATCACTTTGGATAAAATTGTCACCTTAACGATATTAAGCCTTCTGGTCCATGAACATAGAATGTCTTTCCATTTATATTGTGTCATCTTTAATTTTTTTCAGCAATGTTTTGTAGTTTTCAATGTAAAAGTCTTTTGTCTTTTGCCTCCTTGGCTAGTTTTATTTCCTAAGTATTTTATTCTTTTTGATGCTATTATAAATAGAATTAAAAAAATTCCTTTTCTGATTGTTCATTGTTATTGTATTGAAGAGCAACTAATTTTCGTATGTAGGTTTTATATCCTGCGATGTTGCTGAATTGGCTGATTAGCTCTAACAGTTGTGTGTGTGTGTGTGTGTGTGTGTGTATAATCTTTAGGGTTTTCTGCATATAAGATCATGTCATCTGCGAACAGAGAAAATTTTACTTCTTCCTTTCCTATTTGGATGCCTTTTATTTCTTTTTCTTGACTAATTGCTCTGACTAGAACTTCAAATATTATGTTGAATAGAAGTGATGAAAGTGGACATTCTTGTCTTCTTCCTGATCTCAGGGAAAGGTTTTCAGTCTTTCATCTTAAGTGTGATGTTCACTGTGTGTTTTTCATATGTGATCTTTTTCTTGTTGAGAAAGTTTTATTTTATTCTAGTTTGTTGAATTTTTTAATCATGAAAAGGTGTTAAATCTTGTCAAATGTTTTTTTCTACATCAGTTGGTATCATCACATATTTTTCTTCCTCATTCTATTAATGTGGTATATCACATTGATTGATTTTCATATGTTGAACCCGTGTTTACAATCTGGGAATTTTTTTGATTACTGATTCAATCTCCTTACCAGTTGTAAATATATTCAGATTTTCTATTTCTTCATGAGTCAATCTTTGTAGATTGTGTGTTTCTAGGAATTTTTTATTTCAACCAGGCTATTCAATTTGTTGGCATACAAATGTTCATAGTATTCTTTTATACTTTTTAAAATTTCTGTAAATGTGACAGTAATATCCCCTCTCTCAGGTTTGATTTTAGTAATTTGAATCTCTTTCTCCTCTCTCTCTCTTTTTTCTTTGTCAATCTATCTAAGGATTTGTGAAATTGATGAATTTTTCAAATAACCAACTTTTGGTTTCATTGATTTTTCCCTATTGTTTTTCTATTCTACATTTTGTTTATCTCCCCTGTAATCTTTATTTTTTCCTTCCTTCTGCTAGCTTTAGGTTTACTTTGGTCTTCTTTTTCTAGTGCCTTAAGGTATAAAGTTAGGTTGTTGATTTGATTATCTTTTTCTTTTTTAATGTAAGGGTTTACCTATACATTTCTCTCTTAGCACTGCTTTTGGTGCATCCCATATGTTTTGTTATTTTGTGGTTTCATTACTATTTTTTTAGGGTATTTTCTAATTTCCCAGTGATGTCGTCTTTGACCTATTGGTTAAGTGTGTGTTGGTTAATTTCCACATATATCTGAATTTGCCTGTTTTTCTTTTGTTAGTGATTTCTAGTTTTGTTCCATTTTGATTGCATAAATTACTTTGTATGATTTCAATCTTGGGAAGTTTATTAAGACTTGTTTTGTGGCCTAACATATAGTTTATCCTGGAGAATATTCCATGTGATCTTGAGAGAAATGTGTATTCTGCTGTTGCTAGAGTTCTGTATGTATCTGTTAGGTCCAGTTGGTCTATAGTATTGCTCGAGTCTTAGTGCCTTAGTGATCTTCTGTCTGATTATTCTATTCATTATTAAAAGTGGAATATTGAAATCTCCAACTATGATTATAGAAATTTCTATTTCTCCTTTCAATTCTGTCAATATGTATTTATTTAATAGCTGTAACATTTTGTGCATACAAGTATATGTTTATAGTTTTTATATTTTCTTGGTGAATTCACAGTTTTATCAATATATAATGTTCTTCTTTGTCTCTTGTAAAAATTTTTGACTTGAGATCTACCTGATCTGATGTTACTATAACCATCCCAGCTCTTTTGTGGTTACTATTTGCATGGAATTTCTCTTTCCATACTTTTACTTTCAATCTGTGTGTTTTTAGATCTAAAGTGACTCTCTTGTAGATAGCATATAATTAGGTTATGTTTTTAAATCCATTATAGAAATGCAGATTTTTGTGTCCTACCCTAAAACTACTGAGTAGAATCTGCATTTTAAGAAGATTCTGGAAGTGGTTTGTACTAACACAAATTTTGAGAAGCATGACTCTATAGTATCTAACACAAAGCCCTGACAAACAGAAAGCACTACTTATCTAGAGGAAGTTTTACCTTCTTAAATCCGAGATTATAAAAATAAAGTTCAAAATACAGCCCAATGATGACAACATATTGTTCTTATCTATTGTTTATAGCATGGTTTTAAAGTATGGCTAAAGGACGTCTGGCATCAGAATTATCTGGCATGCATGTTAAAAAATACTACATTCCAAGGTCTTGCCCCATATATTTTGAATGAGAAACTAAAGAAATGTCCTGGAAAATCTACATTTTTAATGAGCTCATCAGATAATTTTTTAAAAATTTACTAATTCTGTAGATGTATACTTTGCCAGTTACTCTTCTAAGCACTGAACAGCCTAGACATTTCTGTTGTCATAGAGCTTATACTCCATTATAGGGAGGGTGACTATTAAAAAAGACATGCACTAAGAAGAAAAATGAGATAGTGGTAAGTTTTAGGCATATAATTAAAACAAGCCAATTTTATGAAGAGTAATGTGGTATTTATACTGTCTGGTCAGAGAAAGCCCCTTTGGAAGGTAATATTTAAGGTGAAATCTGAATTACAAAAGGAAGTTGCTGTATAAAGATGAAGAAGAGTATCCAAGAGAGAGGGAGTATGATTTATATGGTAGAGAGAAAGGCACTGAAGCAAAGGGACACAAGAGGACAGCAAATTGGGGGACAGTGATAAGGTCATCACTGTGATGGGAGGGACGCCATAGGTTGGCCATAATTGCTGCCCCCATGTTCTCCTATCCTACCCAATGTTTCAAAAGGAAGATAAGTTTGATTTCAAATATGTAAAGTTTGAGATACTTGTGAGGTAATGGGGAGTAATAGCCAGTATTAAGTAGATAATGTGAGAATAGAACTATGAATATCTCAGTTGGCCTAAGGCAAAATCTGTCAGCCAGCCAATTCTTAATTATTGACGACTATGTGGAAGCTATCACAGCAAGTACTATAGAGCATACAAAAGGATATAAAAGTAGGAAGAAATATTTTGTTTACATGGACTCTTGCTTTAAAAAATATTTCTGGGTTCATATACTAAGATAGAAATCACAGGACAAAATACCTCTGTGAGAAGAAATCTTCTGAGTTGTACTTCATCTTCAAGCATGCTTGGTAAGAATAATCTGATGGACAGCTAAAACAGACTAGTTGGATGGAAAGTATGAGATCTTTGATTAGATGAAGGCAGATATGAATTTTATGGATGCTCCAAAATGACCAAACTAGTATTAGGAAGATCATTGTTACTGTGGAAAAATTCCACACGCACAATTTTTTTTTTGTTTCCATCCTTACCACAACTATTTTTTCTAAGATGGAGGAGTGTTTTATATTATTCACAAGCTTCAGTTGTTTTCATATCCTTTAATATTTTTGCTTTGACTTACTGTAATTCCTCAGGTGATATTTTGGGTGGGCCTCATCCAATCATTTGAAGGCATTAACAGAAAAGACTGAGGTCTCTTGAAGAGAAAGGGAAGCTGGTTTCAGATTTAAGACATCAATTGCTTGCTAGAATTTCTATCTTTATAACCTGGCTTGTGGATTTTGGACTTGCCAGCCACATCAATCATGTGAACCAGTTCTTTAAAATCTCTCTCTCTCTCTCTCTACATATATATATATGCACACATATACACACACACATACACATAGAGCCTACAGATTCTGTTTCTCTAGAGAAAACTAACTAATACAGCTGGCATAACAGGAAGTTACATGATGAATAGTACAAAGAGTGACTATTCTAGCATCTGAGAAGATTGAACAAGAACATTATGAACTAAAATGGTTTTACCCACAGTTAAGGATAGCCCTGAGGTTAGTCCTTGGAGGATGGTTAAGGTTTCAATAAGTGGAGACGTGTGGAGGATGAACAAGGACATAGTTTCAGGAATACAAAGTGAACTATCTCACAGTAGAGGAATGAGGTCAGTCGGGTTAGAATGGACTGTTCATGCAGAAATGGACAGAGAGATAAGGTAGATAAGATCATAGAAGGCATTCAAGCAATTTTTTAGGGCAACTATTATAATTTTCCAAGAACGAGGGGGACAGAACCATTGGTATTTGGTACAATTAACCTGATGTCATGGATATACTAGAAGGACTTGGGGAAAGATAAGATTTAGGTAAACTCATTATGGTCTAGTTTGATAGTAGTAAGAAATATTTGAGAGAGTTTTTAAAGGGAAGGTTGACAGGATGTGGATTCAGAGGACAAGGAAGAAGAAATGAAAAATAAAATTTGAATGATTAAACTTTAGAAGCTGGGAATAAAAGAGTAGCAAAGACAGAGATGGGGAAGTCTGGAGAGGGAAGTGGTTTTGGGGAAAAGGTGGCATTATGTTTAAATATGCAAATTTGGCTTGATATTAATGTCCATGTGAAAATATGTGGCATGCAAACAGAAATGTGACACTGATAATTAGGAAAATTGCCAAACTAGAGATATACTTGCAATGGTCATCTTCACAGACGGAATAATGAAATTTGCTTTGATAATCTGATGGTGTTATATAAAAGCACAAGGGAAATGGTGCAACACAGTGGCTAAGGGTGTTCCTTCTAGAGTAATTTTGTTTAATAGAACTTTCTGCAACAATGGAGATATTCTCTGCACTGTTCAATATCATAGCCACTAGGCATATGTGGCTATTGAGCACTTGCAATGTGCCTGGTGAGGGAGCTGACTTTCTAGTTTTTTATAGTTATAATTAATTAATTGATTGATTATTTCCAGCTCTCTTGAGGTAAGATTGACAAATACAATTTTATGTATTTAAGGGGTACAACATGATGATTTTATATTACATATACATTGTGAAATAGTTACCACGATTAAGTTAGCATATCCATCACTTCACACAGTTACCTTTATGTGTGTGTGGTGAGAACACTTAAGATCTATTATCATTTCAATAAAAGTATGCAGTTATTATTTCATTTTTTAATTTCAGAATATTACAGGGGTACACACATTTTGGGTATATAATTTGCTTTTGTACACTTTGAGTCAACGTTATAAGTATGCCCTTCACCCAGATAGTGTGCATTGTACCCATCAAGTGTGAATTTACCCATTCCTTTCTTCCCCCTCCTGCTTACTTGATTTCTGTTGAGTTTTACTTCCACATGTGCACATAAGTGTTGATCAATTAGTCCCAATTTAGTATTGAGTACATTTGAGTGGCATTTGTTTTTCTATTCTTGCAATACTTCACTTAGAAGAATGGTCTCCAGTTCCATCCAAGTTGTTACAAAAGATACTAGATCACCATTTTTTTATGGCTCAGTAGTATTCCAAAGTATATATATACCACATTTTATTAATCCACTTATTTATTGGTGGGCACATGGGTTGTCGCCACATCTTTGTGATTGTGAATTGTGCTGCTATAAACATTCGAGTGCAGGTGTCTTTTTTATAAAGTGTCTTTTTTTTCCTTTGGGTAAATACCTACTAGTGGGATTGCTGGATCAAATGGTAGTTCTACTTTTAGTTCTTTGAAGTAACCCCATACTACTTTCCATAGAAGTTGTACTAGTTTGCAGTCCCACCAACAGTGTATACATGTTTCTTTCTCTCTGCATCCACCCCAGCATCGGTTGTCTTGGGACTTTTTGATAAAAGCCATTCTCACTGGAGTTAGGTGATATCTCATTGTGGTTTTGATTTGCATTTCCCTGATGATTAGAGATGTTGAGCATTTTTTCTTGTGTTTTTTGGCCATTAGTCTGTCTTCATTTTGAAAGTCTCTGTTCATGTCTTTTGCCCACTTTTTAATGGGGTTGTTTGATTTTTTTCTTACTGATTTGCTTGAGTTCTTTATAGATTCTGGTTATCACCCCTTTATTGGATGTATAGCATGCAAATATTTTCTCCCATTCTGTAGGTTATCTATTTGCTCTGTTGATTGTGTCACTGGCTGTGCTGAAGCTTTTTAATTTGATCAGGTCCCATTTATTTATTTTTTGTTGTGATTGCCTTTGGGGCTTTCATAAATTCTTTGCCTAGGCCCATGTCTATAAGAGTTTTTTCCAAAATTTTCTTCTAGAATTCTTGTAGTGTCATGCCTTAGGTTTAAGTCTGTTATCCATTGTGAATTAATTTTTGTAAGTGGTAAGAGGTGCGTATCCTGTTTCAGTCTTCTACATGTGGCTATCCAATTTTCCCAGCACCATTTATTGAATAGGGATTCTTTGCCCCAGTGTGTGTTTTTGTCTACTTTGTCAAAGATCAGATGGCAGTATGAGGATGGTTTCATATCTGGGTTCTCTGTTCTGATCCATAGATCTTTGTCTCTGTTTTTCTGCCAGTACCATGCTGTTTTGGTTACTATAGTCTTGTAGCATAGCTTAAAGTCTGGTAAAGTGCTGCCTCTCGATTTGTTCTTATTACATAAGGTTGCATTGCTTATTCAGGGTCTTTTCTGGTTCCATACAAAGTGTAGAACTATTTTTTCTAGATCTGCAAAAAATGATGTTGGTATTTTAATGAGGATTGCATTGAATCTGTAAATCATTTTGGGTAGTATAGACATTTTAAAATGTTGATTCTGCCAATGCATGAGCTTAATATGTTTTTCCATGTGTTTACATTCTCTGCAATTTCTTTCCTCAGTGTTTTGTAGTTCTTCCTATAGAGGTCATTCACCTCCTTAGTTAAATATATTCTTTGGTATTTTATTTTCTTTGTTGCTATTGTGAAAGGTATTGGGTCTTTGATTTGATTCTCAGCTTGACTGTTTTTGGCATATATGAAAGCTATTGATTTGTATACATTGATTTTGTCATGTGAGACTTTGCTGAATTTATTTATCAATTCCAGGAGTCTCTTGATTGAACCTTTGGTGTTTTTTAGATATAACATCATATAGTCAGCAAAGAGAGATAGTTTGACCTCTTCTTTCCCCATTTGGATACCCTTGATTTCCTTCTCTTGCCTGATTACTCTGGCTAGGACTTCCAGCACTATGTTGAATAGAAATGGTGATAATGGGCAATGTTGTCTGGTTCTAGTTCTAAGTGGTACTGTTTTCCATTTTTCCCTGTTCAGTATGATGTTGACTGTGGGTTTGTCATATATGGCTTTTACAATTTGGAGGTATGTTCCGTCTGTGCCTATTTTGTTAAGTGTTCTTATCATAAAAGGGTGCTGAATTTTGTCAAATGCTTTTTCTGCATCTATTGAGAGGATTATATGGTCCTTGTTTTTGCTTCTATTTATATGGTGAGTTACATTTATAGATTTGCTTATGTTGAACCATCCTTGCATCTCTGGGATGAAGCCCACTTGGTTGTGGTGAATTTTTTTTTTTTTTTGTGCAGCTCAATTCAGTTTGTTAAGATTTTATTGAAAAATTTTGCATCTATATTTATAATGGATATTGGTGTGTAGTTTTTTTGTGTTGTGGTGTCCTTTCCTGGCTTTGGTATCCAGGTGATACTGGATTCATAGAATGAGTTGGGGAGGATTCCTTCCTCCTCAACTTCCTGGAAAAATTTCTGTGGTAAAGGTATGAGTTCTTCTTTGTAGGTTTGGTAAAATTCAGGTATAAAACCATCTGGTTTGGGACTTTATTTGTTGGAAGACTTTTATTGCTGTTTCAATTTAGGTGCTTGATATTAGTATGGTCAGGAATTCTATTTCTTCCTGATTGACCCTAGGGATGTTGTGTGTTTCCAAGAATTTGTTCATTTCCTTAATATTTTCAAGTTTATGAGCATAGAGATTTTTATAGTATTTAGAGATGATGTTTGTATTTCTGTGATAGCAGTTGTGATTTCTCATTTTTCATTTCTGATTGAGCTTATTAGAGTCCTTTTTTCTCTGTTTCTGGTTAATCTAGCAATAGGTTTATCAATTTTGTTTATCTTTTCAAATAACCAATTTTTTGTTTCATTAATCTTCTGTATAATTATTTTGTTCTCAATTTCATTTAGCTTGGCTTTGATTTTGGTTATTTCTTTTCTTCTGCTAGGTTTGGGATTGGTTTGCTTTTCCTTTTCCAGTTCCTTGAGACAATTCATTAGATTGTTGATTTGTGATCTTTCTGTCTTTTGGATGTGCACCCCTATTGTTGTGAAGGAAGCCTCTCAGCCCAGAGCACTCCAGTGGCCTCTATGGTGGGGGGAAGGGCTGTGGTCTCCCTGCACTGCTTTCCTGTCCCGAGGGCACTGAGTCCTGCCTGCCTGTCTGAGCTGCTAGCAGGGGATCCCACACAGTGCTGCCACAGCAACTCTGCTCTCCAAAGCGGGTTCAGCTGGCAATGGGCCCTGATAGGGGAGAGACAGGTCCCTCAGCATGGAGTACTTTCACGGTTTCTATGGGGGTGAGGAGCTACGGCTACAAGCTGGCTTGAGCCAAAATTACTTTCTGGTATGCCAAGAATGGAGGAGGTACAGAGCGGGGAGGTGTCCAAATGCAAGAATGCCAGCTGTGGCACTCCCCTGTGGAATTAGTGCCCTGTGTCCTGCTGCTGGCTGGAGGAACCCAGGTGAGGAAGGGGAGCTCCCCTTGCCCTTTCTCTGCACTCCAGGCCTTCCTGGATTTGGTCTGCACCACCGATCTCTATTCTCTATCCTCCTCTAGCTCAGCTTCACAGCTCCTCTTGGTGGGGTCCCCAGACTCCTCTGCTGTCTCTCCCCATGGTCCACATCCAAGCAGTGATTGTTCTCTGTTCTCCTCAGTCCAACCCTCTACTCTTCTGCCGGGACTGTCTGACAAGCTGTGTCCCTAGTCGTCCATCTTGGCAGTCTCCTCCAGGCTTCCATCCTCCAGTTATTATTTTATACTAGAAGTTCATTTTTTATGGTAGTTCATTTTATGATCTGATATTCAGCAAAATATAAATTTTATCACACAACCTTTGGCATTGACACAAAGTATATATATATGTGTGTGTGTGTATATATCTATGTATATTAATATATTCAAAACACCTCTAATATTATTGGAGCATAAAGGAGTAAAATGTTTTTTAAAAATGTCTTTGTGAGAAAGTTTCTTCTGGTGACATCATAGTCTTGCTACTGCTTTGTGGCCTACCGTATCAACCAAATTCTCAGTAGACTTTGCTTACCACGTTTCCCCTGAATTCTTACCCATCTCTTCCTAAATCTATGGGAATAGAATGGTCAGTTTACTTTGGTTTGAGCCTAAATAAGCTCTTTAATGAATCTTTTTAAAGAAACCCATTAAAAATCTTCCCACCCATCCTGGAAGTGTTCTGCCAAGACTAACTGAAAGCCACAAAAGATTTAGGGTTGGTTCCAAATTGGAACCTGTAAGAACTTTGTGGGACTTTAACTCAGCAAAAATTCATATTTAACAGAAATTCAGATTATTAAACATAAGAACACAGTGATTTTCCAGTCACAAGATAATTTGGGACAAAACTGTGAAACTTTTCAAGGGAATTCCCCAAATGATAGTTTTTTATTTGAAGTAAAATGAAAGAATCATAGTGATCTCTGGAGAAGGGTTACATCTTGGGTAGAGTGGAAATCTAACTCTGCCATGGAGTCATTTCGTGATCTGAGCCTAGGTGCATAGTTTCTTCATGTTTACTCTGTTTCCTAATAAAGTAAGCAACTATGATGGTGACTAATTATTTGTCCATTAACTATCCATTTACATTAGGAAAAAATTTATTGCTTTACTCTTAAAGCTAGCAATAATAATAGCTCCCACTATGAGCACTTACTCTGAGCTAGGCACTGTGAAAAAAACTTTTATGGAAGCTTCAGTAAATATTAGATATTATTATTATTATGATGCAAGTGATCTCATTAATCATTGATGTATTAACCTCATTTTTATAAGAGGCAATTGGGACTCAGAAGACTTAAGTAATGTTGCTTAGTTAACACAACTATTAAAGTAGCAGAGCTGACTTTGTCTACTTTAAAATCCATGCTCTTGACCACTGTGCTACACTGCCTTTCTGCACATTTGAAACTCACCATCAGCTCCAAAATTTACAGGCACATTCTGGGTGCACACTCATTCACTGCTTTCAGAGACAGAAGAAGCACCCACCCTCCCAGCTGCTTTGAAGCTTGGTTTTTTTCCACTGAGTCTGTGAGCAAAGGCTCATGGTGGTAGGCTAAGGTTGAAACTCATTTGCAAATTGGACCAATGTCTTGTACCATCTTCCTCACATGCACATTGTGAAGACATAATGAAATGATGTGAGTGAAAGAGCTCTAGAAACCACATAGCAATTTCTTTACCAATGTAATGCACCGGTGGGTTTTCCTGCCCCCTGTCCTTTAATAATAATACCTGTTTTTTACTGAATCCTTACTCTTTACTAGGTACTGGGCTAAGTGCATTAATAAAATTGCTCATTCCATCTTCACTATAATTTTATGAAGTGGCATTGTAACCCCTTCTTAAAGATGAAGAAATAGGATTAAAATGTTTAACTTGTCCTAATTTGGATAGTCAGTAAATGAGCAAGCTGGAGTTTTTACCCATTTATATCTGAGTCTGAAGAGGAAGTATTAATTATAGGTAGATGGATAGATATACAAATAGAGATATAGATAGATATCTCTCTAAATAAATATTATATATAAAATGTGTGTGTATATATACATATATATATATGAAATTAATATTATCAGTCCAAGGTTTAGAGAGAAGCTGCTACTAGGAGATACTTTAAGATCCAAAAGCTGCTACCTGCTAGCATATGTTGCTCAACAATGAGTCTTTAGGAGCAGGTGAAGTAGGCCAGTGGTTTCTTTGTGTTTATTAAATTGTGGTTCTTGAAGTACCTTTATCAGGATGCATGATAAAAATTCAAATTCTTGAGCTCTTCCTCAGACTATTGAATCAGAATCTATGGAAAATATGCCTATGAATATGCATTTTTAATAAGATCTGCAAGTGATTTTATTCCAATTTGAGTTTGAGATCTTTGCATAACATAATGGGCCCTCTGGCTCTATGTCTGCTTTTATATGCAGATTTTTTTTAATTGTTAAAGTTCCTCTTCTAAATAGAGGAAAAAATAACTTCTCAGGGACAATATTGTTTTAATTTCATAATATGAATTATGAAGGATTACATTAATGTAGCTGTGGTGTATAAAATCTCCCAGCCAGCCAGCCAGGCATTTAGAAATGTATTTTGTCCACTTAGAGGGAATCAATTCTATTCTTACTTAAAACATCAGTTAAAAATAAAGGTATAATTGGTCACAAAATTAATTTCCTCCAGGCAAGGAACACCAGCCAGTCACATGTAGGAGTCACTTGCTTGTTAATAGCTTCTTCTGTACATAAGTTACAACTTGAACCACCCAATATAATGAACAATTAGGCAAGTTATAGAAGCAATGCCTTTCCCATTTTAGTTTTATAAAGATTTCTGAAATCATTTTTAATCTACAAGAGGAAAAATTATACTTTTCCTTGGATGACTCGCAATATTTTATTTATATCAAAAACAAATTATAGAGATTTCTGTAGACCACAAATCCAACTTAACGGACTTTGATTAATTCCAAGTTTTTCCGAAAGAATATGGAAGTGCTTCATTTCAAAATAGTCTCAATGAAGTTGTATACTCCTCCTCCTCAAATCTTACTTAAAAAAGAAAAATATGTTTTATCTTTGAGGATACCTCTGAATATTGTCAAAAATATTAGATTAATAACATATTTACTAATAGTTTTCTAAAATTATTTTTTTCTAAATAGTTAATAGGATTAGATGGTGTTTTAAAATGAACCCAGGATTTGTTTTAACTCAGGCATGGTAAGACATGCAGACACACAAATGATTGTCATGAAGGAAGAAGTTTATATTCACAGATCCTTGGAAACAGGAGGCATGGTGCACCATGCGGGGCCACGTTGGGAAGCACTGGGCTCAGTTAGGAGGCAGAGGAAACAGGGAAAACATAAGCAAGAGCCTTTATTGTGGTTTTCTCAGGAAAAGCAAGGCAAGGCAAGGCAAGGTCAGCAGGTTTAGCATTGACTAGTTTGAATAATTTCCGTGGGCTCTGGGGTGTAGGGGCTGTCTCTAGTTGCCTGGTACCTGGCCCTGGGGTGATTAGGGTAGGAGGTTAGTGAGAGAGTCTGATAAAGGAGATGGTTAAGGATATGGGCTCTGGGTTAGTTGGCTTGCGTAGAAAACATGCGTTCCTGTGGGCTAAGTTGTTTTCTGTCTCTAGGAATTAGCTAACCCTGGGAGGGGCAGTTTCTCCAAGATCAGCAAGGCCCTAAGATATCAAAGCAGCAGAAAATACAGAAAAAAAAAAAAAAACATGAATAATACAGCAGGAGGTTCTTGTGCTATCACTATAAAACAGGACAAATACTTGAGTTCATACAGAAGATGTACTTGTTTTACGTGTGTGGGGTGGTTTCTTGTATACTGTACCAGCTCTATTCTGATGTAATGTGTTAATGTTCTCTCTAGGAGTTAAAGGGCATTCTTTACAATAATAGCTTTAAATTCTTAATAGACTAGGTATTATGAAGGCATTTTTAACTTAGAGCAAGAAAAAATTAAAGTTGATAATAGCTTTTGACACCCAGGTCCATCTGTTCTGCAATTCTGGGTTTTTCTTCCTTGGGATGCTAAGCGCTTGAATATCATGAGTTAGGGATGGCAGAGAGCTGAGAAAGCTTGTGAACCTGAGGAGCTGCTGCATGTCAGCAGTTGCCACCCTAGGCTCGGGGATAAGGGGTTAGGTAAGATCTCGCTGGTTTCTTAATGAAAGGAATGCTTTTCCACATAGACCTAATGCTGACTAAAGAAACTCTGAGAAAAGCAGAGCTGGGCAGAGCTCTAGCTGTAGGGCAGAGGTTGTCAGAATGTAGACAAAAGAAAGAGGAGGAAGGAGTCTTAGAGAACTGAATGAACAGTAGGAAGGCTCTTTGAGCACAGCATTACGCCATTTTCCATATGGCCTCATCTGGTCGGAATAGGTGGTTTTCCTTTTACCTTCCCCAAATACCTATGATGGATTTTATGTTCCTTGGAAGTCTGGCTTCTGGAACCACAGAAACTTTTGTAGGTAACTGAAAGGCCTCCACATGAAGGCAGCAGTGATGTGGCATGAATTGGTTTACCATTGGTACTCTGAACCAGTTTGCCTATCTGGTTGACCCCTCAATCTTTTATGTTTTAAATAACAGCAACAAATTTCCGGAGGGGTATATTAGAACTCTTTAGATTAAAAGTGACAGAACTCCAACATCTGCTAGTTTAAGCAAAACACAGAGTCTTAGGGGTCTGCTAGCTTCAGGTCCAGCCAGACTCAAGGACTGGAGTTAGGCCTCCAGGTCTCACCCTATTGGTAATGCGGGACTTACGGGGAGGGGGTGGGTGGGGGTCAAAGTGTTCCTGTTGGAAACCCTAAGGCACTCACTGGATTGGGATGGCTTCTCCTGTAGGGTCTCCTGGTGGGACAGAAAGGCAGAATTCTGAAAGTTGACCAGAGAAGTAAAATGCTTCTTGATGAACACTGGGGTCCTGGAAGTCAATCAGGAAGCCCTAACTTTCCCTTCTTCAGTTGTCTAATAAATATTTATTGGCAATCTAGTTTGTGTTATTCACTGAGGATGCAGCACTCCTTTTAAAATCAAGGAGAGGCTTTGCTCTCGAGTTGCTCCAAGGCCATTAAAGACCATGTTAGGTGTGAAAATAAGAACAAATACTCCTCTTAATCTTAGCAAAGGGCCAAAAGTGGTAATAGGAAAATGCAGTGGCTAGATGATCTTCAACCAATGTGTTTCAGTAATATGACTTTTCACAAGAATCTTAGGAATGCTTACAATTATTTTTAAAAGATTTTGAGCCATGGAATTGTGACAGTCACCTCACATCTCTAAGCTTTGGTTTGCTCATAAGCAAAATAAGGGAGTTGCCTCGATATCACTGGAACCTTAAGATGCCATGATTCTAGGGCAGCTTCAGGGGTGAAAAGGAAAGCACACTCGTTTGTAGTCAGAAGATCTGAATAGGAATGTATTTTCTACTTGTTTGGTGCATCACTTTATGTCAGTAGTTCTCAACCAGGGGTTATGTTGTCCCCCAGAGGACAGCTGGCAGTGTCTGGAGACATTTGTGGCTGTCACTATTGGAAGGGGTAGAGGTGCACTTAAGGGGTAGAACCCACAGATGCTGCTAAATGCTCTACAACATGCAAGGCAGAGCCCCACAACGAAGAATTATCCAGCTCAATAGTACCCAGATACCTAGATTGGGAAACCCTGATTTAGACAAATCACCTCAATCTTTATGATCCTTGGCTTCTCTATTAGTTAAATACTGGGTTTTTTTTGGATAGTAAATAAGATAGCTGTGAAAGCACACAGTAAGTGAGAGAGTGTAGTGACATTTGTGGCCCTCGAGCTGGGTGTGGCCTTCACAGGGACAGTAACAGAGAAGGAGGTCTGCAAGTGGCCAGAGCCAGGGGGATACAACAATGAGGGGAGTCCGCTGCCATGCTGCCATGTGGGAGGTGTTACAAAGTGCAATGTACTGCTTCCTTGACACTTGTGTTACTATCGACTTTTTTCCTGTGGCCTTTTTGATGGAATTTCATGGACGGTGTAGGGACATTGACATTTGGGCAGCGGAGTAGCTGAAGTCCTGAGCTTTGAAGCTAGATAGATGTAAGTGTAAATTCTACTTTGTCATTGCTGGGCTGTGTGATTTAATTTTCTGGTACCTAGATTCTTCATCATTAAGACTAATACAATATTTCCTACTTCATTAGGCTCTCCTGAAGATTCGAAGAAATATTTCATATTAAGCCAAGTCTCTGATCACAAAATAAATGGGAGCCTTCATCATCACCACTATTTTCTAACAAAATGTGTTTTAAAAGGGTAATTGTGATTCAAATTCTGCCCATAGGGGGGCCGCACAAATCAGTACTTCACAATATTTCCTTGTGATAAATTTACTTACATATTAATTCCTAGCCCTGTTTTCTTCTTCCTACAAAGCCAAGTTCTTTGAGTTAAAAAGGTCATTTTTTTGACCGCTATATATAAAGGTAACTATAGGCTGCCCCAGTTCTTCTAAACCCTAATTTATTTTTAAAATTTTGAGGATTATGGTAAGTTAGAATTCTTGTTTCATTTTCAGAGATTTGAGGTAGTTTTCCCAAACTCATTATTTTGTAGCATAAGCATCTGAAACCAGGAGGATGAGGTGGGTTTAATTAAGATCAGAATGAGTTATTGACAATCCCGAGTTTAAAAACCAGGATTTTTGTTTTTTAAAATATCATATTGGAAAGATGAGGACAATTATCCCCAGTAAAATGTAAAACAATAGTAATAATAAGTATGATTTATTGACTACGTGCTCCAGGCCAGGATTTCTTGTACAGGATTCGATTTAATCCTCCCCAAAGCCGTCCGGTAAGCTGTATGTCATCCTCACTGGGATGAGGAAATTCGGTCCCAGAGACGTCAGTCTGTCATAACTACCATGTGACTTTAATGAGAAGAAGTGGCATCTGATCCCAAGTCCCTCAGAAGCCAAAGTCCACAAGCTTCCTCTGTGCTACCCTGCCGTTCTCCCACTTGGCTTTGAAATGAGTTTCTACTCTGGCTATTATATTTATCATCTCAAGTTTCTTCCTCAATTACATATTTTATTTCCAAAATAAATATTTATCCACATAAACCTCTATATTCACAGGAAGCAAAAAATTAAAAATCGCATAATCACCATGAAAACTTCTGGTTATCTTCCTACGGGAAAGGGAAGCTGCGGTTTGCAAGGAGCGCACGCAAGGACCTCTTACCAGCAGTTTGTGGGTCGTTAGACCACAAGAGGGTGGGGGAAATCATTGGGAAGCCAGAACACATAAATCTGTATTTGAAGTCTCTTCATAAGCAAGCGTAATTGATGGGAATAATTTGGGTTCATTAAATAATCTGTAACATTCTCTTCATAAATACCTTGTCCAACTATTAAAAAAGCAGGAGGCGTGCAACCTTCCTACCACTAGATTCACTGTTGCTTATGAAATAGAACAGCTCACTCAGGTCAACTGGAGCGTTCATGTGCAGTTTGTTGAATGATTCCTGTGCTCTTCCCTTAAGTTTACCCTTCATATAAGAGCTATGAGTGATATAAAAGCGATAAAGCACATGGTTCCTGACCACAGGGAAATTGTGCTTTCCTTGGAAGAGGCAAGTTAAACCTGGTGAATAGTTACAGACTATCACAAGAGTGTGCATTCATTTATGACTAGTTGAAAATGTGAAGAGTAAAGGTAACAAGAACTCTTAAGATCTGAGAGAGAGAGAAATAAATATGAACCGCACTGGCCATGGGAGCTTCCACAGATGTGGGACTTCAGTGATGTTCTAATGGGTGAATACGAGTAGGGTAGGAAGAGAGAAAGATTACTCCAAGAGGGGGGAAGGCACAGGCACTAGCACGGAGGTGGGAATAAATATAGAATTTAGATGAAGTGGAAGATTCACTTGGAGAAGAGTGGAGTTGGTTTTGGGTGTGACAGATTGTATAGAACCACAAAACACAGAGGAGAGCTCAAGCTTACCTTCCATCTTGAATTTGCCTCTAAAAATTTTTGAGGAGAGTTGATTTGATGAAAATTGCATTTTAGGAAGACTACCTGTCAGTAATAAGCAGAATGGAATGATCCAGGAGAGAGAATCATGGCAAGGAGAGCACATTTTGCTAAAGAAAGTGGACAACAGCTGTCGTGTTCAAGTTGTAAGCTACAGCAGAAGATGAGTAAGGTCGACACAAAAAACTACTGTGCCACTGTTTCTCTAGTACATCATTATGTGCTCCTGAATGGAATAAAAATCTAGAAGCTTAAGCCTTGTGAATGGCTCTTCATTGTTCACGGACAAGGGCCCTCCAGGTCACCTAGTACCACACTTCCAAGCGTCCTGCATTGTGTCTCTCTTTTTCTGTCAGTTCCTTGAGCTCACCATGCTACCTCCTGCTTTCGGGCCCTCCCTCACTTGCTCTCTCTGTCTCCATCCCCTGTCCCCTTTCCCCCCCGACTCCAGCTTACCTCATACTTATTGTTTGGTTTCAGCTCAGTTTTCACTTCCTCAAGAAGCCTTCCCCATGTGTACATCAGTTTCTTTATAATATGCTCTTGGAATCAGGTGTTTTTCCATTGTAGCATTTATCCCTTTTCATTTCTATCCCATAGTTATCCAATTTTTTGATTAACCCCTGTTAGTCCTCTTAGAATGTAAATTCCATGGTAACAGTGTCTATGTCTGCATTTGCTCACCATTATGTCTATTCTTATCACTATGGGAAACAGAAAAGAATCTCTGCTTCTCTACTTTGTGTCTGTAATGATCCCATGGAGGAGAGAGGAGGTGGTTAAGAAGCTGAAAATTCAGAGTTAAATGACTCTAGAAGGTTCTGATCATTTTAGTGTTGCTCCAAGTTGCCTGAGAAAAGCAACTTTACAGTTTATTAACATGGCATGCAGTACTGAATTACTTGCCTTATGGACCTTACAGGATGTAGAAGCAATAGCATCTTACGATCTGTTACAATTAAATGGCGTGGAGCTCTGAATGTTGTACCCAGTAAGTGAGATGAAGCTAAAAGAGTCAAGCCATTCTGAGGACATTTCCACAAACAATAAGGACCTTTCCTAAAACGGCTCTGCAGAATCATTAGGGATTCTTGGTCAAGACTTACCAACATTGCCTTTAGAAAAAGAGCTCCCTATGGTAGCCTGGGACAAATAGCTTGAAATGGTCTTTCAACCACAAGAATCAAATTCAAGCCATTGGACACAATCTTTGGTCAGTTCATGAATGTGTTGTTTGCCATGTGGCCAGGATAACACAACAAGCATTTTGTGCAGCAATGGCAGGATTCCCTGTGCCCGGCCTGCTGTATGTGTAACTCATATTGATGCCTTGCAAATGACTTAAATTCTTTTCTTGGTTTTTTACTGGTAACCCCCTTCTCATAAGTAATGAGTCAATCAATGACCTCAAGCAACTAAGAGCATGATTAGATCAGAAAAGACACAGTATAGTTATGGATATTGCTCTATTTGCATTTTATATTATTGTTTCACATTTAGAGTTATGTTATGTTGTATATTTAAAAAATGACCACAACCATATTTCCAGATCCACATGCTTTTCCAAAGCACTGTCATATCCCTTCAAGGGTTGAAGTCTTTCTTCCTTTCCTTGAAATTGGATGGCATTTTGTGGCTGTCTCAACAAATTGAATGTGGTGGAAGTGATACTACATGATGTACATGGCTAGATTGAACATGTGTTATGAATGTACCATACATTTCAAAATAGCTAGAAATGAGGACTTGAAATGTTCTTGACACATACACATAGACATAAGTGTTTGTGGTGATGGATATCCTAAATGACCTGACTCGATCATTACCCATTCTATGCATGTAACAAAATATCACATGGACTCCATAAATATGTATAAATATTATGTATCAATAAAAAAATTTAAAAAAATTTTAAAAAGTGTTATGGCTTCCACCTGGTTTACTCTCCCTCAGGATGCTCACTTTTGCAACACAGCCACCATGTGGTGGGAAAGCCCAAGCCACATGGACCACACAAGGGTAGATTTATGAGCCCACAGACCCAGCTAATGTCTCAGCTCACTGCCAATATCAACTCACATGTGAATGAGCTTTCAGCTGTATCTAGTCTCCAGCCTTTGAGCTATCCCAAATGATGCCAGGAAGAGCATAGATGAATGAGCTGTTCCCACCAGGTCCTGTCCAAATTGCAGGTTCATGAGAAAAATAACTGTTGTTATAAGGTACTAAGTTTTGGGTCACTTGTAGGTAACTGGAGAAATGGTCTAAAACTGGGAGCAAAACATTCTATTCCAGCTTATTTTTGTGCTTTTGTTCATGATATTTCTTGGGCTTGAAATACATTTTTTCTTCCTGTCCCATTCCTTTCACTTGTGTAAACTCTCTGTTTATCCTTCATGAATCAATTTAGGTGTGAATCTCTGTAGAAAGTCATCCATAATTCTTAGTCAAATGCCCCTCCTATGTGTATAAACCTCAACAACAGTCCCTGCCAAATGGGCTGTCAGGATTCATTTCAATGTTTGATATCTACACCTGTCTATGCATCCATCTTTGTATTATTCATCTTTGTATCATTAATCTTTGTACATGCATGGAGTAACATAGTGCCTGGTTCCACCTCCTACTACCTTTGTGAACTTGGTCAAGTTAATAAGTGTCTCCATGACTCCCTTTTCTTATCTTTGAAAGAAGATAAAAGCTCCAACTCCTAGTGTTGCTCTGAGGATTGAAGGATAAAGTCATGTAAGATGCTGGCACATAGTAGATGCAAGATAAATTTAGCTATTAAAATTATTAGAGTAACCTCAAAATAGGAGGAAACACTCAGCATTCCAGAAAGCAGATCTAACAATTAATAGTTTGAGATACATTAGTCAGAATTCTTGACCCCACTTTCCTGCTCCTCCACTGGGCAGCTTCGAATCCATTACCTTTTCCCCACCATATGATTATCTTTGCACATTGCTCTCAGAGGGAGGGCAGGTACAGCTTAGAAGGGGGACATCAGTTGGATTGAGGAGTGGATTTTTAAACCCATAGCAAAGATAAAAGTCTTGCAAACCAGGTGCATGTGACAGATAACGTGTTTTAAAAGTTCAAAAGCTTGGCTTTGGATATCAGAATACAAAGTCTTGAAGGTAACAAGGCATGGAGATTATGCCAAAATCAACAAAATGTATGGTGATCTAAGAGTTAATTGGAGAGACCCAAATTCCACACGGTCCTTCCCCTCCTCCCTACCTCCCAAATGGAAAAGAATTACTATGTTGTATCCTAGGGTTCCAGCATATAGCCAGGGGAGACAAGAAGCCTGTTGACACTCCTTGGTTGGAATAGCAGACCAGCCATGGAAGGAGGAAGAGCCTGGACTGACAGCTTGAGGACCTCCTCACAGAGTCTTTTTTACTCAGAGGTGAAAGAAAGGATCCAAGGGGGTGCAAAGTGTTGAGAAAGATCCAATTGACTTGAAGGAAACTGGGGCAAGACAAGGAAGACATGATGTGTGTGTGTGTATGTGTGTGTGTGTGTGTGTGTGTTTGGGGGCAATGGCTCAAGGGCGTTATCATCAGTGTCTGCCAGTCCATGACAATGTGTTGAAGAGATTTACAGCTCAGCAAACACCAGACACTAATAGTTACATTTATTTTGGTATGATTTATTTTGGTATGATTGGTGTAAATTCCTGAGTGTGAGTGAGCAATTTGAATACAACTTATTTAGGTAGAGACTCCCCTTTTCTTCAATTACTCCCACTTTAGTGTGTAAGGGGTCTTTTCACCTTCCAGGGATTAGACAGTGTGGCTTTGTCCAGACAGAATGGCAGTAGTGCCCCCCTGCAAGCTCAGGGGATTTAAGGCAATCTACTGACCATTTCCTGTTGATAGCCCTTCCAAATGCATGAACCCCTTGGATGTGGTTTCCCATCAGTCGAAGACAGTTCCTCCCCAAGAAGCCAATGCCCAGGCTTTAGCAGAAGCCAGAAGAAATGTTCCTCTCCTGGAGACATGTGCTGCTTCATCAGGACTTGCAGCTCTCAGCAACATTAACCTTCTTATCACTGCAATCTGGAAGAGCACATGCTGTTCTTGATGATCTTGGCAACGAGCTTTATGAGAAAATGTTGTGGAAGTTGTCTTTTCCAGTTACAGCTAAACCACCAGGGTCAAATTCTATTTTGCACTCAAGATCCACTGGTGAATACTGTCGCAGAGATAATCTTGTGCAATTCAGAAGGAAAGCACACGAGGGGAGCAGTTCTAAGAGGGTAGTGATCAGACTGCTTAGGTTCTTGTCCCAGCTTCTATATTTACTGGATCTAAGATCCAAAAGGCATTTTATTTTCTATTCTTCAGTTTTCTTTTCTGTAAAATGGCAATAAAGCATTTACCTTGTAAGATTTAAATTAGAAAATGCATAGGAAGCACAGTGCCTGGCATTCTGTGAGTTCTTAGTGAATGGATGTTGACTTTGTCATTATTTTTATTATTGTTGCCAGTATTCATGGTGGCAGAAAACATTGGTTGGCTACTCTACAGACGTTTCCTGCTGCTCCATCTTCCTTGTAATCAGAGCACTGATTTTTATACTTATCTGGGAGCAACATGCTGATAAATTTTGATTGAATTAACTGCTTACTAATAAGTGGTTCCCTTTATTTCTGAGCATACAGGAGGATGGCATTTCCCAACCTGCCCGAAGGTAGGCATGGCCATGTGGCCAGTGAAATATGAGAAATGATGCTTGTCACCTCAAACAATGACACTCCAGATGGTGAAAAACCCAAGAAAGGACGATGAGTGTAGAACCCCCTGCCAACATGTCATAGACAAATAGCACAGATGAGGAATAGACTTTTCACCATTGAAATGACTGAAACGTGGTTGTCATCTATTGCCATAGCATAACTTAGTCCATCTTGCCTGGTATAGAAGAAAAAACTCCATAAAACCTAGTTTATCCTTTTGTCACTTAAAACTTTTTTCATTTTTGTTTTATTTTTCAGAAATTGTTTCACTGCCTTCAACTTTTTTTGTACAAATTGCTGGAAATCACTACATCATAGTTCATATCAAACTGTACTGATTTTAGCTTTTGCCATCATGATTTTCTTTTGTGGCTGTTATTTCTAACAAGCTCAATTTGCTTGTGCCAAATTTTGCATATCTAAATTCTGATAAGAACATATAAATCATTTATTTTCTAATCAATAATGAATGATTATTAGGAAGAGGGTAGAACATAGAATAGACTTTAGGACCAGAATTATGGGTTGCAATCCTGGCTCTGCCACGCTTGCTGTGCCACTTGGGGCAAGTAATTTAACTTCTCTGTGTTTCACTGCTTTCATCTATGAAAAGGGATCATATTAGCATCTAATTCAGTATGTTTTATTAGAGTTAAGGAGTTACCGTTTTTTAAAAGCTCTTAGAACAGTGCCTGGTACTATAAAAGTTATATATGTATTTTTAAGTGAATAAAATGCTCAGGTTCAACTATTGTCAACAATATTATTTTTACTGATTACTTACATAAAGCATAATTATTACTTGCTCTGTTCTTGTGGGTATTAGTTCTGTTGATGAGACACAGATTTTAGTCAGCTTTTAATCTATGAAAAATTCTACCATGAGTAGAATATTTGTGTTGATTATTTCTACTTGTAATATTAATTATAAATGATTTAAAGTGTTATATTTAAACTTTATCAAAACCATAAGAAAACTCTGAACAATCCCCGACAAATATTTTAGAATTATTCCATGTCCAGGATTGGCTTACACTATTACAAATCAAATTTTCTATATACTTGGAATCACTTGGTATTGTCGAAGTAAAAATCAAACAGCAGGATCAAAACGTCAGGTTAAGTAAATAGCACTGGGGTGAAAATGCAAGAACAGAAAGAGTAGAGTCAAAATTGCCTACTTCCTCCTTCACTTATGTGTTTGTCTTCACGTTGATCACTGCTATTCATGCAATCATTATTCGGTTGTCCAGCAGAAGGTAACTGAGTGCCTGCTACATTCTAGGCACTGGAGACACAGCAGGGAACAAAGGACAAGGCCCTCACCTCATAGAGCTTACATCTTAAGTGGGAGGAGATAGACAAAAGCAAACAAACAAATGCATATATCTAGGCAGTAATAAGTGCTCTGGAGACAAATAGAGTAGAGTAGAGAAGATAAGTAATGCCCGGGTGGGAATTAGGGAAGGCCTCACTGATATTTGCTCAGAAATCTGAAGGAATAAAGAGAGCAAGGCAAATGTGTACGTGGAAGATGGGTGTTCTGGGCAGAGGAGCAGATCAAAGACGCCGAGGCGGGAGATTGCTTGGTTCGTCTGAGTTACATGAGTGATACGTAGGACGTAGTAAGCTATTGTTTGGACTTTAGCTTTCAGTCTGTGTGAGATGTGAAGATAATGGGTGTTCTCAGCCGGTGAATGACATGATCTGGGCGAATAGACACTGGAGATCAGGCTGCCTGGGTTGAGTTCTGGCTCCCCGATCTGTTCGCTGGGTGACTTTGGGCAAATTCTTATTTCTTCTCTGTGCCTCTGTTGTCTTTCTTGTAAAATGGGATGATCATGGCACCTCCTACATGGGATTAGAATAAGAATTAATATTTGTAAAGAATTTTGAGTGGTTCCTGGCACATACTGAATGCCATGGAAGTGTTTGCTATGTAAATAAGTAAAGATATTTTGACAGTATCATTTTGACTATGGTGTAAATAAATTACTATATGTGTGTTGAGGGTTGTGGGATTGTTGTTCTAGACAGAAGTGTGGAGACCAGTAGGAAACAATCTAACATGACAATGATGCTGGCTTAGACACAGATGGGAGTGGTGAAGGTAGTGAATAGTGATTAGATTTGAGGTATTTTTAAGACAAAAACTGATGGACTAGATGTAAGGTGTGTGCAAAAGAGAAGAGCCGAGGCTGTGTCCAAGGTTTTCAGCCTGAGCTACTGGAAGAACAAAATTGCCTTTTCCTGAGGTGAAAAAGACTATAGGACGAGCAGTGGAGAGTTACTGACCCAAGAAAGATTATATCCTTTGACCAGCAATTAAGAAAGGATTGGTATAGATCCTGAGTGCAGACCCATCTGAATGTTTAATGGATTTAAAAACAAAAAACTCCTGTTAACATATTTTCAAGACAATCAGAGTGCAAGTTGGGTGTGGAAAATCCCAGGGAATTAAAGATACTATACTATGACCTTCAGGAATTCAATGGTGGGCTATGAAATATTGAACTGGCAGATTCCTGAGTGTATCTTGAAGACAGATCTTGGAGTAAAGTTTCAGAAAACCCTTGGAAGGTGGAGCTCACAGTAAATGAAAAATTGTCAAACCCCTGATCTGTGGATACATTCAGATAAAATTGAGGTAAAAAAAAAAAAGACAACAACCAACAACCAACAAAACATCACAATGGGTGGGCATTCTTTTACTCTTACTTTCTAAACCTAGTGGAAAGTACGTCATTTCCAAGGATGAAGCAGAAGTTACATGATCCAAATTCACTAATTATAGAAATTTTGGTATAGCTAAAATTGTTCAGTTATGAAACACTTAAACTACATATTTGGACACATTGAGGGAAAAAAATTTTCTCATTTGAGAAGACATATAAAGATAATAAATTGAAGCTGGATTCCTTTTTCAGATATAGTGTTATTTGTAAAGTTTTGCAAGAAAATTTAATATAGCCAAAGATAGTCCACCTTGAATTAAAAGAAAATTAATTCAGCAATATATATTTATTTGTAACTTACATGACTATGTACCTACAAAAAAAGATTAAAAGTATAAAGTATCCTTAGTGATTTCTCCTATTTAGAACTTATATCTATTTGTTCCCTGCTTGAGTGCAAAATAAAAAATTCCTTCTAGTAATAACTTTTACTTCAGAGTGGAGGCATCATCATATTCTTTTGCAGTGAATAAGTTTCTATTTTCACTCCTGGTGCATCTCATTTCTGATTTAATATACCTATCTTATCCCTATCTCTAATTCTAGGGTTACTGAATTTAGATTAATGTGTCTATGACACAGAAAGCATTCTGTGAATAGTATTCAACTCCATTGTTAATTAAATATGGATTGTAGTGTGATTGATGAACTAGTAAAGACATAATTAAGAAGGCAGGAGACACTGTAGAAGGAAGGATGAACTTGGAACTGGAAGATACAATTATGTGGTTATCCTTTCACTGAGGTTCTGACCTACCCAAAGTCATGTACTTGGGCCAAGGGTGGGGGGCAATGTTTGGGTTCTGCAAATTTCCATATTTAGAATCTAATTTAGATAATACAATATAGTTTTTTAAACAAATGATTTTCAATGGAGTGAAGGGTAGTGTCTTTGCTTTTGCCTTTTTTTGGGTTGGATACTGTGGTGTGGGCCTGGAGAGGGTGGCTGCTGTAGACTATAGGGAAATCTGAAGATGTCTGGTCTGGTGGCCTGTTTTCCCAGGCAGATCCTCAAGAATAACCTACACGTGTGCTTGAGTAATACTGATTTAGAGTCTGATATAGAGCCATAATGCAATATCAGCAGCAGGAATTTTCTAGATATATGAACTTGAGGTAAAGGCTCCTGGTTCCTCATGGCCAACACTGGCATGCAAGGGATTCAGAGATCCCCTCTGCTTTCCCCTTCCCCGACCTGTGTGTATGTGTGTGTGTGTGTGTGTGTATGTGTGAGAGAGAGAGAGTTGCACATCGTGGTGTAGAGATGCTGAGAAGACAGGTGAGCTGGTTCAGACATAAGGTCAGGATGAAGAGCACGGGATTTTTCTACTGGTGGCAAATGGTGTAGAACACCAGCAGGTGCCACCATGACAGCCCAAACTGGCCAAATGGGTGACAACTCGGCAGACACCAGCACACTTCATCTGAGATGTGACCAGGTGAGCCACCTTGTTATGGATACAAGAAAAAACCTAGAAGATAGTACACAGGCTTGAGGGTGTGGAGGGAAAACCCCTTATCCCTCAGCCCAAAGATTTCCCATAAACTTCTTCATATGTCCAGAGGTCAGAGAGGGAATGAACTCTGAAAGACTGAGCACCTCAAATTAACCTCACATAAATTTTTTTATACTCAGACTCTTTTAAAGGAAAATTATTTGATGAGGGTTTCAAATATTAAAAAATTAAAGAAAATAGTATAATGAGCCAACATATATCCTGATCCTAGAATTATCAAGATACTATCAAGGACATGTCACCTACCTTTTTTTTTTTTATCTTTTTCTCATTAAATTTTGTTTTAATAGGTCTCAAAATTCTGTGACAGATTTTTGGTCAAATTGTTTCCATTAAAAAGTACTGATTTGAAAAACTAATAACTTAAAACTTACACACACACACACACAAAACAAATGGTCCACAAAACATTCTCCTTTCCTTCTGAAGGTTTTTACTGGTAATCATGAACTAGTATTTTACTATTAAACTTAAATGGCCAATTGAGACCAACAGTTCTGAGTCCACTACTGATTAAGTCTTTATGTGTGACTTTTCATCCCTTGAACTAAGGCTGGTGAGCATGTGGCTCCAGCATGTTGTCATCATTCCAACCAGAAATTGGCACAAATGCTGCTCTGTTGGAGCTGTAGCCAATTTTCTTAATGTAGGTGTTAACTTCCTTAACAATTTCCTCGTATCTCTTCTGGCTTTAAGGTGGCTCAGGGGGAATCCATTTTATTAACACCAACAATTAGTTGTTTCACACCCAGGATGTAAGCCAGGAGGGCATGCTCACAGGCCTGCCCATTCTTGGAGATACCAGCTTCAAATTCACCAACCCGGGCAGCAACAATCAGGACAGCACTGTCAGCCTGTGATGTGCCTGTAATTAGGTTTTTGATAATGTCTCTATGTCATGGGGCATGAATGATAGTCACATAATACTTGCAGCCTCAAATTTCCACAGGGAGATATCAATGGTGACACCACGCTCACACTCAGCTTTCAGTTTATCTAGCACCTAAGCATACTTGAAGGAGTCCTTTTCCACCTCAGTAGCCTCTTAAATTTTCTGATGGTTCTTGTCAATCCCACCACATTTGTACATCAGATGACCGGTAGTGGTCGACCGGCCCGAATCTGTGTGTCTGATGATGACAATGTTGATATGAATCTTTTGCTTTCTTATTTTGGCTTTGATTTAGTGGTGGGTTTCACAACACCTGTGTTTTGGCAGCAAACTTGTTGCAAAAAAGCTCTTTTTAAAAATTTCTACATTTTCTTCTCCCGTGCCCTCCCCACTGCCCTGCTCTCCCCTTCCCTACCCTCCCCCTTCCCATCCTTTCAAAGATATTTTAAAGTAAAGACAGGTATCCTGCCACTTTAATTTATATATATTTTACTATTCCCTCTAAAAGATACAAACCTTGTATAACTACTCTTTTAGGCCGGAAGAAACTTAATACTTTCACTTGGAAGACTTAATATTTTTTCCTCTTGACATCCAGCAGTGTATGGTTTGAGAACAACATTGAATCAGTTACAGAAAAACATCAAGCTGTCTTTTCTTTGCACTTATCCTTTTAAAATAAAAACCTTATTGGACATCTCTATATGTAGCCACTTTATGATATAAAGTATTAATTTAAGTAAGTAATTTATAAGACTTTAGTTTTCTTCCTCATTGAAATAGTGATTATAAAATAGTGATTATAAAAAGTTTTTTATTTGCTTTAGAAGGGAACTACGTATTAGTTTATTGGAAATCTCAAAGGACATTTTCAGCAACTCCATATAGTGTAGACATTTGCCATATTTGAAGTCTTATAATTGTAAATGCAAAAACATTAGCAATTTCTGGGGCATGTAAATTGGTGGAAGAAGGCACACACACTTCCACCCGAGCATTTCACTTACAACTTTCTAAGTGTATCTACCTTAGAAAACATGGATTACTGGCATTTCGGGGTCATTTAACTTTTTGGTAATCTTATGAGATTAAGGATCTTATCTCCAAAATTGAACATACCCACAAAATTTTGCACACATTTTTATTGATTCCCCTGAAATGCAGCCATGTATCTACAGGATACCCTTCCGTAAATAAACAATTTCCATTTTACTTTTTGGCCTTGCATATATTTTGACTTTGTGATAGCTGACTCATCATGTTTCTATCTGTTTTCCTACAAGTTTAAGTACTAGGGATATATTTTATCAGTAATTCTGAGAAATGTTTATTTTTCAGGAAGGTCACTGGAGCCTCCCTCTGCTTGGCACTTACTGCCCTGTATGCTACTTGCCAATTCAAATGCCTATCTCCCCTCCTAAGCTATAAACCTCTCAAAGGCAGAGACAGGGTCTAGTTTAGAGGGGTTTCTCTAGCCTCTAGGCCATGCCTGGTTTTAGTAGGCCCTAAATAATTATTCCTGAATAAGAAAATATACTAAATATTATTCTCATTAAACACTTTAAGAAAGATAAAGTTATGCAAAGTTCAATGATTTGCCCAAAGTCAAATAGCTAATAGGTGGCATAGTGGATATGACACTCAGGACTGCTGACTCCAAGTCCAGGGATCTTTTGAACACACTAACAGTCAGGAATAATAAAAAAAAAAAAAAAAACGAGCTGCAGAACAGGTCACTGCCAATATATGAACTCTTGTCGGAGACAAGTTCTCAATAGCTTGGGGATGACCGTGAGGGTCCCAAAGGGAAAAAGGGGAAAGGAACTTGAAATAAAAGAAAAGAAAAGAAAAGAAACATCCTCTCTGACTTGCCCAGGTCATCAGATTGCAAGCCCAGTTAACAGGTTAACTGGTTGACCCCAGTTTAATATTCTTATTGGCTCATGTCTCCCCATCCACTCCTCCCTCCAGCCACCGATTTCTACAAAAGAAAATCTCTTTAATATCTTTCATTCTTGACATGTCTGTGTTGCTTCTATAATTTTTATGTAGAGTAATAATCATGTTCCTCCTTGTTTATAAATGAGAATGTTGGATGTTTGTGAAAACAGAAGATAGACTTTACTGATGCTTTAGTTTTTATCAACCCCTTAATCAACTTGATTGACTTGAATGGTCACGTTATGGTGAGCGGCACTGCCCTAAAGCATCTGGCTTAATCACAGACACAACCCTTCGGGGCACCAATTTGGTTTTTTATTTCATTTCCATTTAAATTTTTATAATGTAAACTTCCTGAAACTTGCCACATCTTTCGAAGTAGAAAACAAGCCAATAGAAGATGTTTCTCAGAAAAGCCAAGCACTGGAGTGAGCAAAATCAATTTGAACATATTACTGTAAGTTTGTATTCAAAGAGTGAACTCGTATTTAGCGTGGACAACTTCTAAACGGAAAAGGTTGAGGGGATATGTTCAGAGAATAGTCTAACTTTTAGAGGAATTCCAGTCATTTCCTGTTTTGGGGATACATGAAATATGCAGGAAAGTCATGCTTTTGTTGACTTTGGTTGAAAAATCTATTTGATTATAAGGTCTTTTGAGTTTTCTCGGATGATTCATTTTGAAGTCTGGCATTAAAAGAGCATTGAGAAAATACTGAGGAACAAGGGGCTCACAACATCTAGCCCTAAGGCATTTGACATCCTTCTCTTTATCTTTTTATGTTAATTTCTTAATTTTTAGAGAATCATGTGCTGTCAGTAAATATTCACTCCCCAAAAGCAGTAAGCAGCATTGTGAAACATCTCTTTATGTATAAGAATGTTCATAGCAAGGGACCAGGAATAAATTTGTATTTAGGGTTGGACTAAGCCATAGATAGTGCAAGTTTTTTGGGGGAGGTACCCTTATTTAAGGTATGTCACAAGATTTCTTACTGAGAAGCCCGTATCATGCCACCTTTTCCCAGTACCTAAGATTTCCACTGCTGCCTTCCTAAGGAAGATACCACTTCTTATTAACAGAATAGGGGTTTGCAATGTCTTGCATACACACCCCTCCCCCCCACAAAATTAAAGGCAAATTTAAAGAACTAAGAAAAACTTGTAAGGATAGTTTTTGAGATACCTGCTGCAAAAAAAAAAAAAAAAAAAAAAAAAAGTCAAATGTTACCAAGGACTTTCAAAGACTTTTTTTTTAAATTTCAGAATATTACAGAGTTACAAACATTTAGGTTGCATATATTGCCTGACTTTCAAAGACTTAAAGTCACTCCAAGAATGTGTCAAGGTTCTAAGTTTGGCCTAAAATTAACATTTTTTTTAACCTGGAAGGGTAAAAAATTAAACATTGTTCCCATTACCTCAACAGTGCAATTGCTTTGCCAGTTTAGCTGGTCAATACCAGGTCCGACATGAGCACTGAAGATAAAGAACACAGAGCCTGTGAGTTTGTCTATTTATTTTTGGTGAGGCCTGGAAGAAGCTGGGTGAGAAAGGGTGTACATGACAGCCTAGATTTTGCAGCTCTGCGTGGCAATCAAAGGCTAGGAAGAGGGACCTGGGGATTCCTAGAGGGGAGTGGGCAATGCCAGTCACCAATGTGGTCTTCTCTGACACCGTGCTAAGCTCCAGCCTGCAGGGAAGGTAGACCTCAACAAAGGGACGAGTGGGACTTGAGTGTGTCAGCAGGGCTCACGAGAACTGTGTGGGGCTCTAGCAACATCACTGCCACGTTCTAACTCTTTACCAGGTGGGTGGAAAAGGCATCATGGAAGAGCAATTTGAACAATAACAAATATGGAGAGATGGTGACAGACTGAGAGAAAGAGGGCTTCCCATATAAGACTCTGTGAGGACAAGAAAAGGAGATCTTTATGATAGTTATGGGGGTACTGACAATGTGCTAAGCACTTACACAACTTCCTTTCTCATGAAATCCTTAAGATAACCCTATGAGATGGATCCCACTATTATCTCCACATTACAGAGGGAAACATTGGGGCTTAAAGATATTGGATAACTTTCTCAGTGTCTCATAGCTGGCAAGTAGCAGAGCTTGGATCAAAACCTAAGGAAAGCAAGGCTGTTTTAATTAAATATTCAAAGAGGAAAATAATATGAAAGGGGGATTTCTTTTTATCATTTGTAGCTCTGGAAGACAGAACTAGGAACTAATGGGAAGTTAAAGAAAAAGTTAGATTTCAGTACACCATAAGGAAGGGCTTGCTGAAGTTTGGAATTAACCCTAAGGCGGGAAAACTCCATTGTGAAATAGTGAGCTTTCTATGCTGGACAAATTCAAGTGGAGATTAGGTGGCCACGTGTCACAGAAGCTGTAGAGGGATTTCGGACTTGACTGGGAATGTTAGACCAGGTGACCTTCAAATCCCTGTGGCTTAAAATTACTGTCCTGTGAGTTCTTTAACATCTGTGTTCATATGTACTTTGGGGCCCAGACAGTAAGAGTTCAATCTCAGTTAACTCTGTTCTTCCTGAGAGCTAAAACAAAAGGGGTAAATGTACTCTCAATTTGATAAAAAGGTAGAAAATTAGTTTATCAGGGAGAGTAAACTTTTTCTTTGCTCTAACCTCAAAGGGCAGTTGAACACAAAGGGGAAGTAAATCAAATGGAACACAATGCAGATATAAACAACTGGAAATATAATTATTAAGTATTAATTAATTATTAATTCTATTTTTTTTGGCAATAAATAAAAAAATCTTTTTGATAAGGCTCCTAAGGAGTAGAAATGCTTATAATCAATCACAAAAATCTGACTCATCCTTACTGGCTGTGAGACCTATTGATTTCATTCAATTAAGTGAATTTTCTTAAAAAAATATTCTGCATAAAATCTTGGACTTGGGCCTGAAGAAGACATAAAATGACACAATCTCCACCTCAAAGAGTTTACCATCTGGGACATAGCAATTAAATGAGCCAATAGCTGTAACAAAAGGCAGTATATTATACTTATTGTAACTGAGGTATAGACAGAGTACAGTGGACTCAAAGGAGAGAATACTCACTTCCTACTAGGGGTGGGGGAAAAGATAAGGCTTTGTGGAAGAAATGACATTTAAAAATGGGTGGGATATTTATAGAATTAAAAAAAAAAGGAGGAAGGGCATACCAGGCAGACAAATGATTAAAAGTGAGATGATAGGCAAGTGCGAGTCAGTCTTGAGAAAGTGTGCCAGTTGGAGTAGAGCAGAGGCATGTGAGGAGGCGTGGAGTAAGGGCTAATACTGGAAATGCAGGCTGGAGCCAAGTATGGTGAGTCTCCTGCACGAGGCCCATGGTGTGCACTTATTTTTGCAGGCAATGAAGGGCCATTAAAATGTGTGGAGTTGAGGGATGGCAGGATCACAGGGCTACCTGGTGTTGTGTGGGGATTGTGCACTGCAAAATCTTAGTGAGTGCCATTCACACGGTGACCCTGTAGATTTCTATACATTGTAAAGTGCGTTACATAATGAGAAGTTTCCTGAGAGATGCAAATCAAGTGTCTTGAAGATGAGGTACCTTTTCTGATTTGTATAAATGCTCTGTATGGGGCAATGGTGGCCCGTGAGAGCTGTGGTGGGGGTAGATACATCTTCAAAAGCAGAAGATAGGACTGATTTCTATAAGGAGAGACTGGAGTCTCTGACAACAGTACACACAAAAACAGGAGCTTCACTTGGAAAGGAGAGGCTGATGGAGAATCTATGTGGGAGGCAAAGGAAGGATCCATACATGACTTCAAAGATGGGTGACAGAGAATGGTGGCAAACAGGAAATAGAGAAGTGAGAAGAGAGATTTATTGAGGTAGGGGAAAGGAGGCGGGCAGAGAGCAGAGATGAGAGATTCTGTTTTGTACACATTTTGGAGCCAGAGGTGCTGGCTGAATATCCAGGTGGAAGAAAGTGTCAAGCCTGAGGCTGAAGTGCTGGCCTGGAGGGCGCGGCAGGAGTTGGGTCAGAGTCTTCCACACACCTGTGGTCTCTGGAGTTCACGAGGTATTAAGAGAGCCCTGGAGAGAGGCGAGCAGAGCGTAACTGCTCTCTAACCCCAAAGGAATTAGAAATAAATCTTGCAAAAGAAGCCTGCCTTCTTAGTAATGTGGTTGTTACATAGCTTGTTTCCTTTCCGGTTCCTGCCAACCATCCAATGCAGTCGGAAAGCCAGCTTTTATCCATAAACATGTCATTTTTTCACTGTAAGATAAGATAAGAGTGTCAGCAAGAGAAACTTTCTGACCAAAGGCAGAATCATTGAAGACATGATAATGTTTTAATGGTGAAATGGAAGCACAGAAATCAATTCCAAATGTAATTAACTTCTTACTCGAGAAAGCAAGCAATGCCAAAACCCACCTAAAAGCATTTTTATTTGACCCTCTCATGCACCATATATGGCTCCATATGTTCATTTGTGTTCTTCTTAATCTGATATAAATTAATTTACATTCAATGAGGCCAAAAATTTAATAAGAAAAGATAGTCAAGGAGTGCACTGGGTGGCAGAGAAGGAATTCCGAGATGAACGTGTTTGCCTTGGGTAAGCCTCATGTGGAGAACAAGGGCTTACTCTAGCTGTCCTGAGCTCCTCTTTTCATAGTTTCAGACTGTTTGGTAGGACTGTTTCCTGGTGTTAGTGCCCTTATACCTTGTTATCACCCAGCATCCAACAAGGTATCAATGTTCCAAATGTTAGATAGAAGTTGACTAATAAATACAGTCTACTTCCAATTTACCTCCCCCACCCCACCATTTTATGCTATTTTAATGGACACAGGGTCCAGTTTATGTAGGAGTCATAAAATACTGGTTCTTCTGGGTCTTCGAGAAAGTTAAAAAAAGAGAGCAACATCTGGGTCATCAGTAATATTTCCTTGATGTATCATTTTAAATGACTATACTTTCTCTGTTTTCTGGACTTCTCAGGGATGTAGAAAAGTATTATGTGCCAGCATCTCCAAGTTGATAGAAACAAGTTTGATATTATATCTATTTATTTGAAGTTTAACCTCTGATCTCTTCATTTGAATGTAATATAACTATTAAATTGAATGTTTAACTAGCACTTTGATTTACAAATAGAAATATTCAACATAAATAAAAATTTGTAAGATAAAATCAAGGAGGAAAAACTTGGGTCTTAGTAAACAGTGTTTGGGATGTAAAGTTTATGAATTTGTACTTTAAAAATATAGTTGGAAATGTTAAATCTATCTGAACAAAGATGTTCTTATAGGGAACTGGTCTCTCAAATATTATTTAAATTTAAACAATCTCATTTTCTCATCCATTTAGAAACTGTTCTAAATTATTACCCCATATTTTTCTAGTTTACTGATTAAAAAATGTGCCCAATCTCTTATTATTGAAAAGGGAAAATATTCAGTATATAGCTCTTCATAAATTAGAGAAAGCTGAGTTTTTTTTCCTCAATACTGTAAATTTCCATTAAGAGAAATTAAACCAACCGGTAAACACACACACCAATATACACTTAAACACACCAATTAGGCCCTTGAATTAAAGATAGCTCCTGAGCTGTATTTCGTTAGAAATATAATGTGTGTGTATTCAGCTAATGCGGCTTACTGAGCTAGTCTATTGTAAATATTTACTGATGTCAGGTAACAACTGAGAAAATTAGTCAGTGTGTGCAAGAATATAATTTTCTTAAGACTGTAAATCAGATCAAAATTCAGAAGGGAAAATTATTGGCTGTTGCAGGTCTTACAGAAATAACTTTAAAATAAACCTGGAAAAAAAAAGAAAACATATCTGGTTCCTAGGGAACAAAATTTAATTCCATTTTTATCTAGAATATTTTTAAAAACCTTCTGAAATATTTGTAAATTTTTTAAATTTTATTTTAAAATACTTAAGGACTTCCTAGTCCAGAGTAATTCTAGAGGCCAGAATATTAAAACATTTTGAGGAAAAGTTTTGCTTTCAGACTGCCCCCAGGATGTTGTAAAATCTCTTGGGAACAAACTTGCAGAATTATAGAGATGTTCCTTCAAACTTTCACTTGGCCCTGACAGCCTGTTTTTTGGTGTTTTTTCCTACTACTGAGTAAAACATAAAACAGCCCACCAATCAACCAACCAAACAAACAAAACATGTTGGATCTGTAGAAATGTATAATTTGTGAAATTGTGAATGCCTATAGTAAATGCCTCAACAAATACGGTTTGAAGGATAAGTGGATGTTGATGCTAAGAACACAAAAGGACTACAGTCTCTTATTTTCTACAGTTGATAGCATATGACCTGAACTTTTTGTCCATATCTCTTTTGTTTTTCTTTAGCAAAACTACATGTGCAACTAGCTAGGAAACTAAACTCAACTAAATTCAACTTAATATGTGATTGCTGTGGTCTGAATTTTGTCCCTCCCAAAGTCCTCTGTTGAAGTCTTAATCCCTAATACAGCTCAGAATGTGACTATATTTGGAGACCCAGATTTTAAGGTCAATAAAGCAGTAAAGAAAGTTAAACAGGGCTGTTACAGTGGGGCCCTGATCCAATCTGTTTGGTGGACTCATAAGAAGAGGAGATTAGGACATACAGAGAGAGACAAAAAATATGCCTGTGCACAAAGAAATGGCCATATGAGGACATAGGGAGAGGGTGACCATCTGCAAATCAAGGAGAGAGAAATCAAAACCTGCTAGAAATCAAACCTGCTAACACTTTGATCTTGGACTCCCAGACTCCAGAACTATGAGAAAAATACAAGTTCGAGGCATTTTATGTGGCAGCCCTAGAATACTAATACAGTGAGAATGAAGTAAGAACACAATCTTTGAAGAAAAAGCACCGAGTCATTTAAATCTCTCATAAGGGTCCATATTCTGGCATTTGAACTTCAAGCCCCTGTGTATACTTCCTTAACATCTCTGGATTTCTATCACTGTCACTCAGTTAACACATGTACCCACAGAGCACCGAATCATCATTTCTTCCCTTCCACCTCGACTGCTTGCTGTTCCTTTCATCCACCTCTCAATGTCTGTTGCAGGAAAACATCTATCAACATTGGATTTGAATTTTCTCTCAACTTTTAAAAAAATTATGGTAAAAACACCCAACAAAATTCATTGTCTTTACCATTTTTAAGTGTATGGTTCAGTAGTGTTAAGCATATTCACATTGTTGTGCGATGATCTCCAGAACTTTTCCATCTTGCAGAACTGAAATTCTATATGCATTAAAATAAAACTCCTCTTTTCTTCCTTCTCTCAAAGCCCTTGGCAAACACCAATCTAGTTCCTGTTTTTATGAACTTGACTAATTTAGATTCCTCATATAAGTGAATTCACAGTCTTTATCTTTTTGTGACTGGCTTATTTCACTTAGCATAATGTCCTCCAGGTTCATTGGCAGTGTAGCGCTGTGACAGATTTTCCTTTTTTTTTAAGGCTGAATAATATTCATATATATATGCATATACCACATGTTTTTAATTTAACCACTCATCCACTGATGGACACTTGAGTTGCTTTCACCTCTTGGCTGTTGTGAATAATGCTGCTCAGAACAAGGATGTGCAAATATCTTTATGAAATCATGCTGTAATCCTTCTGGATATATACCCCAGAAGTAGAATTTCTAGGTCATAGAGTAATTCTATTTTTAATTTTTTGAGGAACTGCCATGGTTTTACATAGTGGCTGCATCATTTTACATTCTCACAAAAATGCATAAGGGTCCCAATTTCTCTACATCCTAGCCAGCACTTGTTATTTTGTTTTTTGGATGGTAGCCATTCTAATGGGTGTGAGGTCGTATCTCATTGTGGTTTTGATTGGCATTTCTCTCATGATTAGCAATGTCAAACATCTTTTCATATGCTTGCTGGCCATTTGTATATCATCTTTGGAGGAATGTCTATTCAAGTTCTTTGACCATTTTTAAATCGGGATATTTGTTTTTTGTTGTTGAGTTATTTTGTTTTCTTTATATACTCTAAATATTAACCTCTTATCAGATATATGATTTGCAAATATTTTCTGTCATTCCTTGGGTTGCCTTTCCACTCTGTTGACTATGTTCTTTGATGAACAGAAGTTTTTAAGTTTGATGCACTCCCATTTGTCTATTTTTTCTTTTGTTGTCTGTGCTTTTGGTGTCATTTCCAAGAAATTCTTGCCAAATCCAATCTCATGAAGTTTTCCTCTGTTTTTTTTTCTAGGAGTTTTATAGCTTTATGTCTTAGTTTTAGGTCTTACATCCATTTTGAGTTAATTTTCATATATGGTACAATGTAAAGGTCTAACTTTATTCTTTTGCATGTGGATATACACTTCTCCCAGCACTATTTGTTGAATAAGCTAGCCTTCTTTTTTTTTTTTAATTGAGTGGCATTGGCACCTTTGTTGAAGATCATCTGACCATATATTCAGGGTTTGTTTATGGGTTCTCTATTCTATTCCATTGTTCCATGTGTCTATCTTTATACCAGTACCACACTGTTTTGATTACTGTAGCTTTGGAATGTGTTTGAAACTAGGAGGTGTGAGACTTCCAACTTTGTTCTTTCTCAAGATTGATTTGGATATTCAGGGTTTTTTGTGGTTTCTTACAAGTTTTAGGATTGTTTTTTCTATTTTTGTGAAAAATGCCATTGGGATTTTGATAGGGATTGCATCAAATCTGCAGATCCCTTTGGGTAGTATTGACATCTTAACAATATTAAGTCTTTCAATCCGTGAATAGGAGATGTCTTTCCATTTGTATTTGTCTTTTTAAATTTCTTTCATCAATGTTTTGTAGTTTTCAGAGTCCAAGTCTTTTACCTCCTTAGTTTATTCTTAAATATTTTATTCTTTTGGTGTTATTATAAATGGGATTGTTTTCTTAATTTCCTTTTTGGATTATTTATTGTTAGCATGTAGTTTGCCTATTGATTTTGTATCCTGCAACTTTGCTGAATTCTTTTATTAGTTCCAACAGTGTTTTTGTAGACTCTGCACGGTTTTCAACATATAAGATCATCTCATCTGAAAACAGAGATAATTTTACTTCTTCCTTGTTAATTTGGATGCCTTTTATTTCTTTTCCTTGCCTAATTGCTCTGGGTGGGAATTCCAGGGCTATGTTGACTAGAAGTGGTGACAGTGGGCATCCTTGACTTTTTCTGGATTTTAGAGGAAATTATTTGTGTATTTCTCCATTGATTATGATCTTAGCTGTGGGATTTTCATTTATGGCTTTATTATGTTGAGGTAGTTTCTTTCTATTCCTACTTTGTTGATTGTTTTCATTATGAATGGGTGCCGAATTTTGTCAAGTGCTTTTTCTGCATCAATTGAGATGATAATGTGCTTTTTGTCCTTCTCAGTTAATATGGTATATTACCTTGGTTGATTTTTGTATGTTGAACCATCCTTGCAGTCTGGGAATAAATTCCACTTGGTCATGGTGTATAATCCTTTTAATGTGCTATTGAATTTGGTTTGCTAGGGTACTAGTCCTTTGGGATTAATGGGAGCTTTGTTCCAGGGCCCCTGTTGATACCAAACTTTGTAGATGGTTAAATCCTTTATATAAAATGCCATAGTATTTGCATATAACCCTATGCACATCCTCCCATATACTTTAAATCATCTCTACATTACTTAAAATACCTAATACAATGCCTACATATCACTTCAGTTGTGTGGATTCAATGTAGTATCTGGAACATGGTAAATTCAACTTTAGTTTTTTGGAACTTTATGGAATTTGTTATTCTGAATATTTTTGATCCTTGGTTGTTTGAATTCACAATCAAACCCACAGATATGGAGGGCTGATTGTATTTTCTTGGGGATTTTTTTCATTAATATTAATCAGAGGTATTTGTTTATAGTTTCCTTGTAGTATGTTTTTTTAAAAAATAATTTTTATTTCAAAATATTAGGGGGTACAAGTGTTCTTGTTACATGGATGAATTGTATAATGCTGCAGTCAGAGCTTTTAGTGTGACCTTCACCAGAACGGTGTATGTTTCTATTGCTTATCCCCCTCCAACCCTTCCCCCTTTCAGTTTCCAATGTCCTTTACACCACTTTATGACCGTGTGTGCCGGTCATTTAGTTCCAGCTTATTAGTGAGAACAAGTGGTATTTGTTTTTCCATTCCTGAGATACTTCACCTAGGATAATGTTCTCTAGTTCCATCCAAGTTGCTTCAAATGACATTATTTCATTTCTTTTTATGGCTGAGTAGTATTTCATGGTGTGTATGTGTGTGTATATATATATATATATATCACATTTTCTTTATCCATTCATCAAGTGATGGGCACTAAGGTTGATTCCATATCTTTGCAATTGTGAATTGTGCTGAGATAAACATTTGGGTGCAGCTGTCTTTTTGATATAATGAATTCTTTTCCTTTGGGAAGATATCTACTAGTGGGATTGCTGGATCAAATGGTAGGTCTACTTTTAGTTCTTGGAGGAATCTCCATACTGTTTTCCATAGAGTTTGTACTAATTTACAGTCCCACCAACAGTGTATAAGTGTTCCTTTTTCACTGCATCCACACCAACATCTATTGTTTTTTTATTTTTTTAAATAATGGCCATTCTGATAGGGGTAAGGTGGTATCTCATTGTGTTTTCAATTTGTATTTCCCTGATGATTAGTGATGTTGAGCATTTTTTCATGTCTGCTAGCCGTTTGTATGTATTCTTTTGAAAAAACTCTGTTCATGTCTTTTGCCCACTTTTTGGTGGGGTTATTTGTTTTTTTCCTGCTGATTTGTTTGCTTTCTTTGTAGATTCTGGATATTAGCCCTTTATCTGATGTATAGTTTGCAATATTTTCTCCCATTCTGTAGAAGTCCCATTTTATTTATTTCTGTTGTTGTTCTATTTGCCTTTGGGGTCTTAGTCACAAATTCTTTGCCTAGGCCAATGTCTAGAAGAGTTTTTTCTATGGTTTCTTCCAGAATTTTTATGGCTTCAGGTGTTTAATCCACCTTCAGGTAATTGTTGTATATGATGAGAGATAGGGATCCTGTTTCAATCTTCTGCATGTGGCTATCCAATTTTTCCCATCACCACTTATTGCACAGGGTGTGCTTTCCCCAGTGCATGTTATTTTCTGCTTGGTTGAAAATCAGTTTGTCATAGCTATACAGTTTTATTTCTGGGTTCTCAATTCTGTTCCATTGGTTTATATGTCTACTTTTATACCAGTATCATGCTGTTTTGGTTACTATAGCTTTGTGGTATAATTTGAAGTCAGGTAATGTGATGCCTCTAGATTTATTCTTTTTGCTTAAGATTTCTTTGGTTATTCACACTCTTTTTTGGTTCCATATGAAGTTTAGGATTATTTTTTCTAGATCTGTGAAAAATGACCTTGATATTTTGATGGAACTTGCATTGAATCTGTAAATTTCCTTGGTTTGTATGGACATTTTAACAGTGTTCATTCTTCCAATCCATGACCATGGGCTGTTTCTCCATTTGTTTGTGTCATCTATGATTTCTTTCATCAGTGTTTTGTAGTTCTCCTTATAGGGATCTTTCACCTCCTTGGTTAAGTATATTCCTAGATATTTTATTTTCTTTGTAGCTATTGTAAATGGTATTGTCTTCTTGATTTGACCCTCAGCCTGACTGTTATTAGTATGTAGAAACACTACTGATTTATGTACATTGATTTTGTAACCTGAGACTTTCTGAATTTATTTATCAATTCCAGGAGTCTTTCGGTGGAGTCTTTAGGGTTTTCTAGATACAAGATCATATCTTCAGCAAACAGTGATAATTTGACCTCCTCTTTTCTGATTTGGATTCCCTATATTTTTTTCTCTTGACTGATTGCTCTGGCTAGTACTTTCAGTATTATGTTGAATAGAAGTGGTGACAGTTGGCACCCTTATCTTGTTCCAGTTCTTAGGGGGAATGCTTTCAACTTTTCCCCATTCAGTATAATGTTGGCTATGGGTTTGTCAATATAGCTTTTATTATCTGAGGTATGCTTCTTCTATGCCTAGGTTGTTGAGGGTTTTTATAATGAAGGGGTGCTGGATTTTATCAATGTTTTTTCTGTATTTATTGAGATATTCATTTTTTATTTTAGTTGAGTCTTCTTTCTCATTTTCTTAATCTGGCTAAGAGTTTGTTAATTTTGTTGATCTTTTTCTTTCAAAATCAAAGAACCAAAAGTAGAACTACCTTCTGATCCAGCAATCCCACTACTGGGTATCTACCCAAAGGAAAAAAATTCATCTTATAATTTAGACATCTGCCCTCGAATGTTTATAGCAGCACAATTCACAATTGCAAAGATGTGGAAACAACCCAAGTTCCCATCAATACATGAGTGGATTAATAAAATGTGGTATATGTATACCATGGAGTACTATTCAACCACAAAAAATAATGGTGAACTAACACCTCTTGTATTATCCTGGATGGTGCTGGAGCCCATTCTTTTAAGTGAAGTATCTCAAGAATGGAAAAACAAGCACCGCATGTACTCATTGATCAACACTCATTGATTAATCATTGGTAATAATTGCCCAAAACTTATGTGCACATATGCAAGTAGCAATCACTGGGTATTGGGCAGGAGGGCGGGGGGAGGAAGGGAAGGTAAATTCACACCTAATGGGTGCAGTATGCATTGGTGGGGGATGAACACATTTGTAGTTTTGACTCAGTCGGTACACAGGCAATGTATGTAACCTCAACATTTGTACCCCATAATATCCTGGAATAAAAAAAAGATCCACTTTTTTAATAGTTGAAAGGACGTGTGACTTAAACTCTTGAAGTTTTCTTCTCTGCATCTGTAAAATGGGTGTATCATGTACTGTGCCAAGTTGTTGTGCCCTAATTACATTATTTCATTCAACCCTTTGCTATCACATAGTTGGTGCTTAATAAATAGTAGCTAGTATTATTTTTAATTGTGCAAGCAAGAGAAATTCCTTTCCCTCTGTAGATCACAAATTCTATTAAAATCCCTTTTCAAAAGAATCACAAACTCTAAGCATCACACTTATTATCAGCATTCACTTCTTAGAAAATATGAATCTTCCTGCTGTTTTGTCTCTTATGGTCCTTGTGCAATTCTCCTCTTGGTTTTATGGCCCTTCTGTGCCCATATATAATTCAATAAGGATATATTACTTCCATAAGCCCTTCATTATTCACTTCCTTGTACATTACCATGGCTTGATACCATATTAGTAGATTTTTTTCTCTGAGTTCTTTTATGACTGTATTTTCTATTAAGTGGAATAATTCCACGTACTATGAGACATTGTTTTTGTATAACTGTCCTGTAAATTTAAAGAACTTGAAGAAAGTGAAAGTTTATTCATTCTCTGTGTACCTGCTTTTAGTAGATGTGGTTTCAATTTTTAGGATGGAGGAAACATAGCTTCTTTTTTCTGGACTTCTTTTTGTGTGCGTTGGTTGAAAAGGCTCTTGTTTGATTTACAGCTTGATTAAACATAGCTGAGTTTTAATTTTGACCTAAGTGGTCTGAAAACAATTATATGCACAGATAGTGCATATTAAAATTTTTCTTTTAAAACCTCAACCCTAAGGCAGTATTTGGCTTTATAGACAAAAGGAAAATCCTTTGATTCCCCTGGTGGAAAATTATATACAGTGAGTTTTATTAGCATTATTGTTAGCCTCTGATTGTTCTGTGAGTCATGGAGGGTGAAGCATTTACCCTTGGAGGGAGAAGAATGGAATCTGGGTGTAGAGAGAGAAAAGATAGTATTATTGCACTCTTAAAAAGTTACAGGAATTAATTGCAAAAATTATTAATCAATTCAGCATCTTCTATCTTGGACCTTACTGTCTAGTTTTAAAGCTATGCAAGGGTATATTGCAGACACTTGCTTTAGCATTGTAACAATCAGCTTTTGCTGTATCAAGAAACAACACCTAAATTTCAGAGACTTACAGCAATAAAAGTTAATTTCTTGCTCATGTTACATGAGGGCTGTGGGTTGGCTGTAGCTTTGTTGGTCTCAGCTGGGCTTCATGTGTCTTCTAATTCTTGTGCCTCAGCTGATATGTATCTACTGTCTGGGACATGTTCTTCTCATGGTGAAGAGAGGTCGAGGGGATATGAGTCAACCACAAAAGCACATTAGACACTTACATGCCATGGCCAAGGCAGGCCACAAGGCCAAGACCAAATCAGTGGGACAGGGAAGCAAACTCTGCCTCCAGGAAAGCACAGCAAGGTCTGGGCAGGAATAAATAATCATGAACAGTAATAGAACCTATCTGGAAACACCATGCAATCCCATAATAAGCTCAACATGGCAATTCATACTAGAAATAAATAATGTTTAAGTCAGATAATTTTAGAATATTATATAGAATATTATATTTTGAGGCCCCAAAGTAAAAAGATTAAAGATTCTATTAAATCTATTAAAATCTATTAAATTAAAGGTTAAAGATTAAGGGTTATATGATATTGATAGAATATTATTTAGAGGCCCAAAAGTAAAACAATTAAAGTGGGGCCTGGGACCCCAATGTCCTGCCTGCTGACTGTTTCCTCTCTGCCTCCCGGCTCCCCACTCCTCACTACATTTTCCTGGCAATCCCTAAGAGGATTCTTCAGAACATAGTTTGAAAATCACCAGTACAGCATTTCTCAATGCAGGCTCCACAGATGTTAAGGGGTATTAGGTTACAGAAAATGTAAAACGATCAGTGTGGGTTGAACAAAGTTAAACAGAACTGCAGGAATTCTCAGAAACTTTACTGAGTTAATGTTCCTTGTGAACCTCCAAGAAGGGGATGTAGGTCTCACAATTGCCCAAACTTATGAAACAATTCAGTGCTTTGCAACATATCTTAGGAAAGGCTACGTTACACAACTGCTCTTTTATTTAAAAAATTATATCTGGAGCAGAGACTCAAGGTGGGACAATTGGCTGAGCTTTTCTTATCTAGTTAGTTGCAGATACCGGATTAAGACTGAGGTCTCCCCATTGCCCTTCCGGGAGTCTTTGATCATGTTGCTGAGTTTGTTCCTATGACCTGGGTCCTGGACATACTTTGGCAATGATGTAGTGGTTCATGGGGTATATTTTAACCTTTGAGAACAATAGGCTTGGTCAATGCTTCTGTTAGGACCCAATGTGAAAGAAACTGAGTGACCATGAGTAACTGGTTTCACAAAGTGAATGAAGGATTGTATGATCTGATCTGAAAAAACTGCTGGAATAAACCGCAACATTAGCAAACACTCGGGGATTTTTTTTCTCTCCAGTGAATTTAAGGCTCCATTCATGTAGAAAATAATGAATGTTGAAAGCTGTAATTTTCCATAGTACACAAACTGTGCCTTTTCCTTTCCCTTTCTTTTGTTCACAAGTAAATGACAGTTATCAATCTGTGTATTTTATATCCTAGGTTACCGTTTGAGAAGTTTTCTAAGAGTGATGATGTACCACTAAGGAGATAAATCTGAACCCAATTCTTACCTATAGCTTCAGAGCTGCTATACATTCAGAGGGGAAGTAACTACTAATTAGAATATTCATCATCAATCCTACATATCTGAGGAAAATCCATGGTGTTGGTGGTGGGGAATATAATGGAGAAGAGCCTTGCTCTTATGTAATTACCTGTGATATGAAAATCCAAAATTTCAAGTGGGTTAAGATCTAAAAAATGCATTAGTAAATGGACAATATTCAAAAGAATAAGAATGAATACTTGGAAGAAGTTTTTCCATGCCTCAAAATATCTGTAAAATACAAAAATATAAAGAAAAGAATAGCAAATGGGCCACAGGAAAGAGAAACACTTTTAAATTTAACAGATTGTTTCATAAATATTGAATAAGTGCAACTTTTTCTCCATCGTTCTTGAGGAGTAATCATCCAATTACTTTTGTTCTTTATTTACAGCTAAAAGAGACAAGTGCTGTGTTTATAGTTTTATGAGTGCTTGCCTTAGGCATTGATTGAAATTGCAAAACAGCAAATATAAAACTTTCCAGGTGTATGTAAATAAAGAACACATGTGAGATAAAGCTGTGATCAGAATACAGATTAAAGGATGACACTGGTTTTTAAAGTCTACAATTAAGGAGAAATTTTGATTTAGGCAAATTCAATGATTTCTAATTTTATTAGCTTTTGTGAACCTCTTGTATATTCTTCCATTACTGAAAATAAGTAATATTCTTGAAGGTGTCTTATCAATTAATTTACAATTTTGTAAAGGCTGCTCTGAGCTTTTCTTTTAAGTTCGTTCTTGTGTCCCCAGAGAGGGTCTCCGTATTTCCCTGAACTTGATTTTTTTCCCTCTCAAACTAAAACCAAAACCAAAACCAAACAAAACAAAAACAACAAATGAACCACTTTTTATTGGCATATAATATACAAACAGAAAAGTTTGTACAAATCCTAAATGTACACTCAGTGAATTTTCTCAAATTGAACACATTAAGTAAACAGCACGTCAGAGGACCCTTCCATACTCCCTTCTAGATGCTTGAAAACTTTTGTATACAAAAGCAAAATTTGTGAGCCCACCAACCTCCAGTTGTGTCATTTCAAAATTTAGAATTTTCATCCTTTTTTGGGAATTGACTACATTTTAAATTGGACTATGTATTATACCAGCATGAGCTTGCTTATTCTGTAAATACTTGCAGTTACTTAGGTATTTTTCCCAGAGCTAGGTGCATCCACTAGAGTTCAGAATCTCTTTATCAACTTGGAAGTCTCTGATCTTGAACATAGGTGCCAATTTGCATTTGTCTGTTTGCCCAGATTTCAACTGTTACATTAAGAGTGCGTAAAGAGTAACCAGGTTACATAGTCCTTTTTTAGAAGTTTGTATATATAAAAGCATATGCATTTAGAAGTAGAATCTGGGAACTTTGGTTTCCTCTTTTTCTTCTGGATCTTTAATTTTTGCAAAATATTAACTGTTATCCCACATGAGAAGAAAAGTAATTCAGAATCTAGCAATGATGTGTCATATTTCATAATAAAAGAAGTTTTTTTTAAGAAGTGGGCTTAGTTGTTTGCCATTAGCCGTTATAAAATCATCCCTACATAAGTAATGTATCTGTACATATTACTACAGATTAGTACACACATAACATGCACATATATAATACTGTATGTGTATATGATATTTAATAATAAAGTTTAATTTGTATTTAAAAATACTGAAAAAATTGCTAATGTTTTCCTGTTATGTTTTCTTAGAATACCTTAATATAACTTCCTCAAAAAGGTCATTTTTTATCTCTTAATCTAAAGTAGTTGGCTACGTGCTCTTAACGTTCTCTCTCAGAGCAAGTACCTCGTCCTTTTCCCAGATAGTACTTACTACAAGGTATAAGAAAAGTTTGGATTTATTACTTAATGTCGAGTTTTCTCAGTAGACTCAAGCTCATAGGTTAGAGACCAGACCGTGTTTGCTTTGCTCATGGATCTGTCTGTAGTGTTGAAACTATGATAATCATGTGGTACAAATTTATAATATATATTTATATATATAATATATAATTATTATAATAATAAATATTATTTATAATAATATTTGTTGCATGAATTAATGCTTGAACAGTATAATTATGATCTTTAAAAAAAGGGGGGGGACACTGCAACCACTGGGCCTAGGCCACATTATACAACCTCAGTTTTCTGAATACCCACGCATGCTTGCTCCCTATCCTTCCCCCTGCTCCTCTCTTCTCATACCCTCTTTAAGTCTTTGCATAACAAGAGCCATCTGCCTGCTATTCCTAGCTAAGCCACAACCCCAGGTCCCTTACTCACCCTCTGAGTTAGAGTCCTCTTACTTCCTTCCCTCTGGCTCTGCCCTGGAGCCCATTTAGAGAAGCAGGCCTTGGCCTCTCCTCTAGGTCAGAGCTTCCCATCCGTCATGTGGAGACAGAGGGTTACAGATGTACTGAATGGCCAGAGCCGCCTCTAGGAGTAGCTTCATCCATTTTTCCCAAGATAAAAATACTATCATTTTCATTGTAAACCAAGATACAAGAAAGTTGAGATGCACGGTCCAAGGTCTGTTCCCCGTCATAACAGGCTTTCAAAACCCTCTAAGGATAAACATTTGTGCTACTCTTCATAGCCCTGGGCTCAGAGGCTGGAGCCTACCCTTAAGCCCTGGCTACGTTTGGGGCACTCCTCTGCTGCTAGACCTCTCTGATGCTAACTGTCAGCCTCTCAACCTAAAGTTTCACCATCACCATCAGTGGATTTCCCATGAATGCTCAGCTTGTCTTATGGGATGAGATTCCCGGATGTGAGCTATTTACACATCATGGTTGCCGTACTCCCTTGGCTGCCATATTGGTCATTCTCTTTTTATTCACAGCTTGGTGTCTCCTCCCCTAGGTAGTTTCAGCTCCAAATTGTGGTCCTTCTCTGTCTACCTTTTGGGCAGCAGGGTAGTAATGGCTGATGTTCAGAGACATGACTTTCATGTTACTCACATATTGTGTTCTTCACCTCTGCTCCCCATCCATAATCTATTATAGTAGGAAAGCACTCCAAACTCCTTCACACTGAAGTAGAATTGACTGATTTCAGTTTCAAAGATTACTATTTCCAGTGGTACCTACATTTTGACATGTGTCAAAGCTTCATACCATTAAAATGGAACTTTAATAGTGAAAATATAGAACTCTACTTGTAAATGGGGAATTGCTTTTCTAGGCAGATGGCTTTCCTGTTATTTCTGAAATGCATTCTGAGGTTCACTGCCTCCACAGCCCGGGCTAAGGTGCTCTGTGATTATGGCATTTAATCTATTTTTTTTTTCAGTGCTGTAAGACCCTGAAAAAGGTCTGTGGTTCCAGATTCCTTTAAGAAAGGAGCTGTACTTGGCCTAGTATTACCTATTTGCATATAAAAGCAAATCCTCCAGAAGATGGCAATAAAGGTTAAGGAAGTGTGTGTGAGCTGGCAGAAGCTACATGCCAAGCAGAGAATCACATTTTGCAGACTCAGGCAGGACATTTTGCCACATTCAATAATTACAGAGTATTTATTCAAAGGAAACACTGTATGTAAATTACTTGATTTATTTATGACATTATTACCAAATTATAATTTTAAGACATTGTTTTCAATGAAATAATTGGATATGTTTGTTTTTATCTTCCTTAGGGTGATCCCGGGATGTGCCTCCTCTGCTGTTTTGATGCCTGTGCCAGGTTTAACAGAAGGTAGACTAATCAGCTTTTGTGAAAAAACACGTATATATCTTGCTGCTGAGGCCAGAGTCAGAGAGGCTTACGGGAGCTGATAAAGTAAGCAACCGCAGGAGAAAAATAAATGTACACTATGTAGAATAAAAGCAAAATATTTTGTTATGGGGGAATTTAATAATATTACTAACATACTGTTCAAAGTTTGTCAAAGGAAACATGACAGATATTGTTGGTTATTTTTTCCGACACCCATTCCTACCACCCTTTCCCTTGGGCACATGCACTATAGAAGCTGCAAAAACAAAATAAATACTAATTTCTTTAGCATCTCTTAAAGCTAACTATGTGATATATTTCTAGTTAATGAAACCTAGAAGGAGACTTTTGAATTCCCACTCTAGAAGTGGAATTCAAGAGTTAGCTAGAGAACACTAAGGTGATGGTTTGGAAATAAGGAAGCCATCTTGTGACCACACTTTTACAAACATGAGAAAAAGGCCAAGCAACTAACAGAGATGAGACCCAGACTGTGCTGATTCACTGAGCCTATGTGTGCCACCACCTGCCTTCAGGCTCCTTGTTATATGAGTTCAAGATGTTGTCACTCAGGAGTTCTTGCATGGTAAAAAGCGTGGTTGAATACAGCTGAAAACATGGTTGAATACTATCATGTACCACAAAAGTGACACACATTATCTTGGATTTCATCCTCACAACATTGTGAGCCAAATATTATGTATGAATGAGGTGAAAGAGACTGGGAAACATTAAGTATTTGCTCTTTTGGGATCTTTCCCATATTAGAGTTGGGATTCAAAAGCAAGTTGTCAGATTCCAGTACATAATGCTGATGAATAATCTGATGGAATTCCTACAAATTTATGCCTGTTTTAAAGTCTGAAGCAGTAGAACATCCTTTGTTGTGTTTTCTCTCTCTAAATGGCCACCTCACAGAGTTGTCCACATTTATGATATTTATTCTTTTGAAAACAAAATACAGAGATTCTTAATCTGCGAAAAATGCAGAGCAGAGGTATCATGATCCGGATTAGGAATTTAATTTATATTATGAGTCAAAAAACAAGCAAACAAACTCAGAAAGGCATGAATGTAGTCAAAATTGCAGGTACTCTTGGAGGGAAGAATTGGTCAGGACAGCTTAAGTAGTTTGGTAAGTAGAGAACTCATCTTGTTTTATTTATGTTGTTTGCTTCGAAGTCACTCTAGTTTGCAGTGAAGTCAATTCCAGACCCTGATGCTTTTTGCTGATACGAGTTTAAAGAACAGAAAAAAAAGGTGAGAATTTGAAATCTAAGGAGGTGAAACTCAGAGAATGCAGCGCTTATGGTTCTTCATTCTGTTTAGTAAGTGCCCTCAATTTCCATTCCATGCAAATGGCCATCAAATAAATGGTAAAGGCAGCTGCTCCTTCATGGGAGATGTAAAGCTTTTAAACAACAGAAAATCAAGGGTGTCTCTTATTCTTCTTGGAGCCTGTAATGGTTTTCTATTGTGGACAAAAACCAAAAAACTTCATCTGTGTTGAACAGCTGTTACCATGTTTTCACATACTCCATCCCAAGGAGTTTTGGATGTTTTTTTCTAGTTGACTATTCTTTTTAAAACTTTGAATTGGGGACTAAATATTACAATTAAAGATATGAGTTGGTTGGATGAGTTAGACATGGAGGGTATTGGTTGGCCTGCTGGGAGATGGATTGGTCTGGGAACATTTTCTCCAGTACAGTATATTTTATTTTGAATAGATTTTGAGGAATTGTTGGCAACAGCATCAGCAGATAATATATTTAAAAATTTTTTTAAATAAAACTTAGCCTAATTATCTTCAAAAATGAAGATAAGAATTAACTAAGCAATAAAATTTATGTACTGTGTTAAATTTCTTTTCTTTCCCATGTTATTCATGGGAATATGATATACAAATGAGGTATCACCATTTGATTTGGTTTAGATGTTTTGCTGTCTTGCTTTATTTAAAATTCCTTATCTACAGAATGAACTTTATAATTAAATTATTTGCCAAGCCCCTTTAAGTTACTATCTTTATCTGTAACTTAGCTAAATACGCTTTTCTTAAAAAATGTTCTCAATAAAGATATATATGTGTGTATATATAATGTAATTATACAAAATGGATAGAAAACTTTTTTACATATCCACACAGAGGTTCTAGTCAATGATTACATTGTTTGCACAATTACCAACTAGTAGTTTTTAAAAAGTGATCTTTAAATTAAAAAAAACCCTAAATAATTGTTTAAATTGAGCCAGAAATAGAAAAGAAAGAATTTTCTTATTAAGTTTTTAAAAACTGGCTGAAATAAATACATACATAATTTTTAGGGGAGGGTATGAGAAATCTATCTTTAAAAATTACCTTTTAAATTTTGAGTTTGTAAAAGTCTTAAAACATATATGCAATTTTAAAATGCAATAGCAATTGCAATGAAAATTCCTTATACAAATATAAATACCTGCTAGGCATATGTTCTTTAATTATTTTTTTCTTGGAAATATTTGAGAGTTTTGTTCACAGAGCATATTAAGTTATGCAATTTACATATGGTTATTATATTATAACTGTGATACAGTCAGTAGACACAGTAATTTTTTTATTAGTACTTAAGAGATTTCATTATAGATATGAAGAAATTTGATATTTTGGTGACTGAAATTCTGAAAATTTAACTAGAAATGAAAAATGTTACCCAGGTAAAAAAATAAGAAAATGGATTTTTTTAAACTCATATTTGGCCCTTCCAAAGCTATGCCCATCTGAGTACTATTGTAGTTAGGTTAAATTTTATTCTAGTGTTCTGTTTGACTAGAATGCTCTAACTTTATAAAAAGCATTAATTAAATATGGCATTTATGCATGAAGTCAAAAATTGACCATTTTTCTTGAAAGCTGCTGGAATTTCCTGTTCCACAGTCTTCTGTTCAGGGAAGCAGCCATGATGTCTGCATTTTGTACAGTTGTCTGGGATCAGCCTTAACATTAATACTTTGACCTCTTGGGACATCTTCCAAGGTTTCCTGAACAATCTGTACAGCCATACAAAAAATATTGTGGCTTTTCAAATAGATTTCTTGTAGCAGTTCTCTTATTGACTGAATTATTAATCCTACTTCTCCCACATTGGTGATTTCATTGTAAACGGTCGTGGCATGAAATCGAGCTTTTAGGTTAAGCTCTAAGAAATCGTCAGAAGAAGGAAGTCTTTTTTTTCCCTGAATATTATAGTCAAATTTTGAGGAAAAAAGTTGTTCTTTGCTTGTAGTTCTTTAGCCTTTGCTAAGCTATTGGCAGATCTTCAAAGTGTTAAACTTTTAAAAATGGCAATAGATGAGTTAAATTTATAAGTCCCTGAGATCAGAATCCCATAGACTCTACATATATTTGAATTCATTCAGTGAGGCTCCAAGAGAAAAAGGGCCTTTCCACTTTTCTTCTCTGATTATCACACAGTAAAATAATTCATTAAATATTAATTTTTGCCTATTATGTGTATATTCTCCTAGTTAACTCATTTCTGGTAGGTAGCTAAGCTGTGTTGTCTTAGTTCAGAAATTTTTTTATAGAAGACATTCTATTATGTTTGTTCAATGAATTAGTTACTTACCTATGATGGTACGTAGTGCATTCTGGAAAATAAAATGGCTATTTATAACTTCTGATTGTCCATTGTCCCTTAAAGAAAATGGAATATCCAGATGACTTGTTAAGGTTGCTGATTAAAAGTTGATGTGGCTGAATAATTGGTGAAATTTGAATATGGCCTGTGGGTTAAGTAACAACATCAATGTCAAATTTCCTAAAATTGTTCATTGTACCAGAGCTATGTAAGAGAATGTTCTTTTCTCAAGAGATACACACTGAAGTATTAAATGAGTAAAGAGGTACAATATCTATAACTTATTCTTGAATAGTTCAGAAATCTTTTTTTTGTGTGTATATACACATCCATGTAAATAGCAAGCCAGAGAGAGATGAAGTAAATCTAGCAAAGTTAACAATTGGTAAATCTGAGTGAAGGATATAAGAGCACTTTGTATAATTCTTGCAAGGTTTCTCTAGGTTTGAAATTATTTCAGGATAAAAAAATATAATATGTCTTCAAACCAAGTCTCAGGCAAAAACAAGTATGTGTTTCCAGCCACCAGAGAGACATACTCCCTTCCTTCTAATCCATGTAATTTATTTTCATATTTTAAAATAATGAGAAAGCATGACTTTTTAGGACATGTAGTATCAAGGAGGGGCAAGAGACTTCCATTATGGAAGATTGTCCATAGTAGCTACAGGAAATGAATTCCCTGAGTGTTTCCTTCCTGTCAGGACTGAAAACAAGCAGCCCTGGAGAATTGCCTCTTTAACTATGTGCTGGGAAAAGTAGAGGTTTTATTTATTTCTAGTTTCTTCCTTCTGGTAAGAAATCAATTATGGGTCTGTGCTAACCAAATTCCTTCATACTCACACAAATATAATTATAAGGAATAACTAAGTGGAACACCTTAAACATGTTATCCTCTTTTGAGTACTCAAAAACCTTGACTTTTCCCCAGTATAAAAGCTTACATTTAATTTAAGATCTTGTACCTAATGATATCAACCACTTTTAGTAAGTTATGCATCAATTATTTGCCTTCAAAGATAAGAGTAAGTTTGATTAACTATCCCAGTTTTTCTGAGCATCTATACATATAATTTTATGCTTTTTAAGAAAGACAATTACTTACATGCTATGTTAAATATATTTAATTTTTATGTCTTTGCAAGACTTTTCAAAAATCAGGGGGAAAATTCTCTCAGACTGTCATTCACAAAATAGGGCCACTGTGTCATTATCTTCTATGAATTAAGCCAGGCAAGGTAAGAGTTAGTAATCAGCATTAGACAAATGGGAAAATTGAGGCTCAGAAAACTGAAATAACTTCCTCAAAGTCAAATAATCCCTATTTGAGTTTACACTGTAATCTATGGCTTCAAGCAGTAGAATTCTTTATAAGGCTTATGAGTTCTCTTAATTATAGTGAGTTTATAATTAGGCATATTTAGTCATCTTGGTCATTCTTTCCATTGTTTATACTAATTTGCAATTTTAAAAAATCATTTTTTTTCTTTTTTTACAACTGAAAGCTCCAGAATCCAAGCTGCTTTGTAATTACCAATGCCAAAATATTTTGAAGTCAAATTGCTGGGGCTTTAATAATATTGTGATATTTTGGTTGCTGTGATATCTTAAAGGTTGTGTTTTTAGCAATACAATTTTTAGTGTTTTCCAACTTAGAGTGCTTTCAAAATCATCACTTTTAATATTGATTCATTTCTAAAATCAAAATATGATACAAGTCTATCACCAGTGCACTCATCTCCTGTTGCATAAAATCTTGAAAGACTTGTTGTGTATGCTAAGGAAAGAGTCCAGATTCTTTGTATCTCTGAATGCAGGTCTTCAGGGTTCAGTCTTGTCCAGACCCCTGTGACTATTTCCTCACTGCTTAGCCCCTGAAACTCATTCTGGTTCCTGAAACCCAGAGTTCTTATTCTATGTTCTCCTCTATCCTGTGAGTAAACTACTGTTCAATAAAAGTGGTAAACTACTGTTCAATAAAATACTGTTCAATATAATAATATGGAACCCTATTTCTCCTCATTCTTCTTATTCACCATTTCTTTAAAAAAAATTGAATTTCCATTTTTACTTCCATAAGCAAAGCCCATTTCCCCACAGTGGCAGGTCATGCGTAATTAGGAATTCCATAAACACATTATATAATGAAAAAAGATTAAGAAAGATAATGTTCCATGGTGCCTCTGACCAATCTCAATGAAGCCACAAATATTTTCCACTTTTAAGTGCCTCTTCAATGTCTTCCTGGCTAACAGTCTTCCTAACATCCCTGTATTTAATATTTTGAGCAATGCTCTAGTCAAATTGAACGCCCAACTGGGACCCTACATGGTGCACATTTAGCCTCTCAATGTCAGCTTCAAGTATTGCAGCACATCTAAAACATAGCTTGAGAGGGATAAGGATGAAAAGGGAGAGAACAGAGGCTTGGTGAGGTAGTGGGGTCCGATCACAAATAGCCTCACATTCCATGTTCCATGGGGGTAAAAAAAAGAAAAAAGTGTAAGTGTTAAAAGGAGAAACCTCCTAATCGCTAATGGAGTTATAGAGAAAGTCAATATTGTTGAGTAGAACAAATGACATAATAATTGAACTAAACATAAACATTAGATGATTAAAACCAATTCTTTTCAAACTTTGAAGTACATGCAAATCACTTGGGAGTTTTATTAAGATGAAGATTCTGATTCAGTGGGTCCAGGATGGAGCAATATTGAGATTGCTGAGTCCTGTGTTTCTTTCACATGTGATTTGTTAACACTAAATGAGAATATGTACTTGCATATATATTTACATATGTCCATGCATACGTTTAATCATTTATATTTTTCTAATACTTTAAAGTGATTTCCGTATACTCTCCTTTGATCCTCACAATGATTCTGTGAGTTTAGCTATTTTCTCCATTTTACTAACAAGGAAACCAAGGCTTGGAGATAGTTGTCAGGAAACCTGTCCAGGATCAGAAAGTTAATAAGTGCCAAAATCAGCACTTGAATATAGGTTTTGGTTGAAAAAAATGTCAGTTTCTTTCCATTAGGCCTTATTTATTTTTATCATATAGAACACATGTAGAGGTGTTGTTATTGTCAAGCCAAGACGGTAATTTCTAAGATAGCTTAAACAAAGACTGCAAAAGAGAACAAAGTACATCTTTTGGAAAACTGTGACCAAGTCAAATCCAGAGTCCAGCTACATGGCAAAAAGGGATATGTTAGCTCTGATTAAATAACAAGTTTTGACATGCAGCAGATGACAGACAACAGGAAAAGACCCAGAACTTGTAAGTGTACAGACTGGAAGTAAATGACTGTGTCAGTGGAACATCGGTAATCCAGGATTTCCTTTAAAGTTCACTCTCTCTTGAAAAAAAAATGAGGCAAATTTTCTTTAAAAATTATTTCAAGTAGCAGTGTTGGCTGAGCCAGGTAGCTGTTGCTATTTGTGGTGAACATTTATATCTTGTTTAAAATTGGAACTCCTGTGTGTGTGTGGGGAGGGGGGCTTCACAGTTTAACACATATTTATTATGTAACTTAGAAATACCATCTATTTCTCCAATTAGGTTCTCTTTCATTTCCTGCTTGCTAAACTATTTAAGGAGACTTAACGTTGTTCCACTTCACTTCCTTGTGAACACCTCTGCCATCTAGTGGAATATTTGAAACCATTCAGTTGGCTCATTAGGGGTGTGGTTAAGCACCAGTATGTAAAGTGTTCCAATGTCACAGGGACTGAACAAGGAAGTAGAACTGGAGATGGCTGTAAAACCTGGGTTTATATGCTGACTTGTGCTAAGATGAATTGAGTAGCCAGCGTATACTTAGGTGATACGTATTTTTGTCCCCTGTGATCTCCACACATAGAGAGAAGGGCTTGTGCACTCTAAGTAGCTGTTTTGGTTAGCTCTATAGAGATGAGCTGCAAAGGGTGTCTCATAAGAAGTGCAAAGAAAGACCCTTAGGACCAGCAGTAAGGTGCTCGAAGAAGCAGCTCTGATACTTGGGTTGTCAGTAGGAGATGGGACTGTCTGGGAAGCCAGCTGGAAACCTTCTGCTGGAAGAGCCAGCCCTTGGGTTACATTTTTATGACAAGTATCATGAATTAAAAGTATATCCTTACTATTACCAACTTGATAAATAACAATGATTATTATTAGTTGAAATTATCATCTGATTTACATGTTCTATTTTATCTTTGTAACCGTACATAGCATAGGCTGCTCTAAAAGTTGATGCCTATTCATAATCTGAGATTACTTATCATAAAAGTTCTGGGAGTGAAATCCTCCCAGCATTGGTATGAATTAGTATATTGTATACATTAGTGTTAGGTTCAATTTTGGGCATATCATTTTCAGAAAAATTGAAGAAATTCACGTCCAGGCGTGGTGGCTCATACCTATAATCCTAGCACTCTGGGAGGCTGAGGCGGGAGGATCACTTGAGGTCAGGAGTTCGAGACTAGGCTGAGCAAGCCCGATAACCCGTCTCTACAAAAAGTAGAAAACTTAGCCAGGCGTGGTGGCATGGGCCTGTAGTCCTAGCTACTCGGGAGGCTGAGGCATGAGGATCGCTTGAGCCCAGGAGTTTGAGGTTGCTGTGAGCTAGGCTGATGCCATGGCACTGTAGCCTGGATGACAGAGTAAGACTGTCTCAAAAAAATAAATAAATAAATTTTAAGGTGAGGAAAAAAACCACTTAGCCTATGAAGAAAATTTAATTGAATTGAGATTATTTTAATCTGAAGATAAAGGTTTTAAATGGATTAAGTAATTATTTCCCCACCATACCTATATTGAAAGAGTCTTTATAGTTAGTTTTGTGAGACATTAGCTGGGCCATTCCCCAGCAGTGTGTAACCTCATCCTCTCTTTATAATATACACAAGAAAACTACTCTGAAGACAGGGACTAAAATTTTGTTTTGGGGTTTAGAATTTAAATTTAAGCCTTTGGTTTCCTCTATAATTTAAGGTATTTGTTTTAAGTTTGCTTTCCTAATATAATTTCTGGAAAATTATAACTCACCCAGAACTCTGCTAAAATCTGACTTCTCCTACATTTCACAAATAGCCACTAAGCCGTTTTGAATCTTTTGCCAAGAATAACAGGATTTAAAAATTGATACAGATATATAGTCCGTCTAAAAACAAGATGTGTAAGTAATACTATATATTTGCATGTGTGTGGCTCAACTTACTTAACCCAAGACTGGGTGCATTAAGAATCCTCAAATTAGACTATTCCTCTACTGACCTTGAGAATATGAATTCTTAAGGTAAGAGTTGCTTGATTTAAAGATTTATTGCCTTAGGGACACAACACCTCACACTGTTTGTTTGTATGAAGGTTGTTTTGAGAGAGAGAGAGAGACAAAGAGAGGCACAGGAACAGAGACACAGAGAGAAAGAGAGAGGGAGAGAAAGAGGGGCCCTTTAACGTGGAACATGTTGCTGGGCAAGAAAATTATCTTACATCTCTTGGGTGTTGGCTCCAGACCCTTTGATTATTGGGATGACCTGCAAAATATTCTCTAGGTTCCCTAGATTCTGACTTTGCTTTGGTTCTCTAGTTTCTACCTCATTTTTGGTCCATGTTTACGTTTCCTCCTTGGTTCATGACTTGGCTCTTCTGGTGACTTTCTTCCCAGTTAGAAACACCTGAACTCTCTGCCATTAAGTTTGGAAGCAGAAATGTCAATGTAGAAGTAATCTCCTTACTTGTGGAGAGACAGTAGCCACTACATATACTCAGTTTTTCATTTTTCATTATTGTTGTAAATCCTTTCTTTTCACAATAATAATAAGCCTATCAATTGCTAGAAATTTTAAAGAATACATTTAACTTCAAAGTGAATAAACTACTATAAACCTATATCCCATGGGAAAAAAAACTACTGGTGAATAGTGCTAAAAACCAATTTTCTGGTAAAATAAGCACAATTTTTTAAACAAAAATAGGACCATAGGACCACATTTTGGGTTTTTTCACTGAAGATATAATGCCCATTTCCCCATGTCGCTATATTTTCCTACAACATCATTTCTTAAAGGCTGCAGAATAATCCATTGTAAATGTGTTTCATTAATCAGTTCATCACTTTGAACAGACATAGGTTTTTAAATATTTTTTTCTATTTTAATAGTATTATATGAACTTTGCATATATAGATTTATTGGACCCATGATATTTTCTTAAGACCTAGTCTTAAAATTAAATTATATATTTTTGAGACATGCACTCACAGGTGGATACATAGCTTTAATAATATTTTCAAAGTGTGACTATTTTCATGTTTAAGAATAAACAGGATTTTGGATCTTTTGTGAGAAAGACCACTTCGTTTTGACAAACTTTGATTGTAATCAGAATGAGCAGACAACTTATATGGTTTCTTTTTAGATTTAACATTCAAGTCATGGTTCTGATTTTTACTGTTTCATGCCTTCTTTCTTGGTTTGGTCTTTGTTTATTTTTGGATTTTTGTTTGTTGGTGGTCCAAAAAATAAAAATTCTTGAGGCAGGATCTTTTCCTTTGCCAAAGTCTGGTGTAAAATTGATGATGAATGAAACAATAGGGCACGTGAAATATCATGTCACTCTTATATGGAAAATGTTGCTAGTTTGTTCCATTTGATCCTTTTCCTGTGAAAGTTTATTAAAATCTTCTCAAGCATATATGAAATTGAAAACTAAAACAACTCCAGCATGTAGAGTGAATGCATAGACTTGTTCAACCCTCCCATAAAGGCATCAGATAAAATCCAGCTTGTAAAACAAGGTAACAGTTAAAATGATTCCATAGCGAATGTACTTAGCCAGCTCTCCATGCCAACTCGTAAATATTTCCATCCACACGCACTTTCCAAAGGATAGTCTTCCAGTTGCAATTAAACTCCAAGCTGTTGCATATTTTGCGGCTTCAGTAATTTTGCCTATACACAATTAACATTTTGAAAATGGTATCCTTATTATTACTGCAATAAATTCTTCTTACAGAAGTGTACTTTCAAATTAGTAGGCTATATTCCAAATCTAAAGACCTCTACATTAATGAAGTCGTAAGTATGCTGAATTCTTCCATAGATAAACCCATAGGGGAGAGCTTCAAACACAATGGTCATAGTAAGGAAAAGTAATACATTTATCAAAACCAAAATTTGCATTATGATCTCAGCCTGAAAACAGAAAAAGCTCAAACATTTGGTTTTAAAGAAAATAAACACTTTGGCTTCCTAAGTTTCTTGTGGCAACTAACAATTTTTTTTTTTTTGCAGAGACGATTTTTTAAATTAGTATTATTATGTCAATAGATTTAGGGGGTACAAGTGTTTGTTGTAACATGGATGAATTGTATAGTGGTAAAGTCAGGGCTTTTAGTGTACCCATCACCAGAATAGTGGACATTGTATCCAATATGTAATTTTTGATTCCTCACCCCCTCCTCTTTTCTCAGTTGCCAATGTCCATTATACCACTTTATGTCCATATGTATACATTGTTTAGCTCCCACTTATAAGTGAGGACATGTGGTATTTGTTTTTCCATTCATGAGATACTTCACCTAGGATAATAGTGTCCAGCTCCATCCCAGCTGCTGCAAAAGACACTATTTCATTCCTTTTTATGACTGAGTAGTACTCCACGCTATATACATACCACATATTCTTTATCCATTTATCAGTTATGGACACTTAGGTTGATTCCACATCTTTGCAATTGTGAATTGTGCTGTAATAAATATTTGGGCGCAGGTGTCTTGTTGATATAATGACTTCTTTTCCTTTGGGTAGATGCCCAGTAGTGAGATTGCTAGATCGAATGGTACGTCTGGTTTCTGCACAGCATAGGAATTAATCAACAGAGTAAATAGGCATCTCCAGAATGGGAGAAAATATTCGTAAACTATACATCTGACAAAGCACTAATATCCAGAATCTACAAAGAACTCAAACAAATCAGCAAGAAAAAAACAAATAACCCCATCAAAAAGTAGGCAAAATACATGAACAGATTGTTTTCAAAAGAAAAATATACAAGTGGTAACCAAACATATGAAAAAATGCTCAACATCACTAATCTTCAAGGAAATGCAAATTAAAACCACAATGAGATACCACCTTACCTTTATCAGAAAGCCCATTATTAATAAGTCAAAAAACAATAGATGCTGGCATGGATGAGGTGAAAAGGGAATGCTTATAGCTTATACACTGTTCTTGGGAATGGAAACTAGTACAACCTCTGGAAAACAATATGGTGATTCCTCAGAGAACTAAAAGTAGACTTCCATTCGATCCAGCAATGCAACTAACTTTTTATGATTTGCTCCTTCAGACAACTAGACATCCCATGAAGATGCTCTGTCTTCCTTTGTAATTCTACTTGATCTTGATTGTTATTTACTTTACTTTTTAATACGCATAGTGTGATAAAAATTTTTATTTGATGAGTGCCCACTATCTTTTAGCATCTGGCCTAGATGTTTACTTAATTTAATCCTCACAGTAACTCTATGAAGACATTATTGCTATTCCCATATTACACATAAGAAAATGGAGGGTCAGAGATGCTGAATAACATCACCAATATCACACAGCCTGGAAATTGCAGGGCTAGAGCACTGACTTTGGTCTGGAGGCAATAAGCACCACAAATTAGACTCCTGAGGGTACACTATTGCCTGGAAGAAATAAACTACAAAATAAAGTGTTATTAAATATCTTTTTATTAATATCTAATTTTTGTTTCCAAATTTTTTTTGGTCTACTAGTGAACTGTAAGTGAAAGATGGCAAAATAAATCCTAATTATATGCCAAACCTGCCCTGAGGCTACTGTTCTTATATTTTCTGTTGGTGAGGGATGAAATCTAAATTTGGAAACAAGAATCAGAACTATAAAGTTACTGAAAGGTTAAAGATCCTTTCTGGTAATGCCAGGAGTCATTTCAAATAAGTATTTCATATTACTTCAATAATGTTTTAATGACTATACCATTCTATCATTTCGTAAAGTTTACTACCATTTGCTTTCCATTAGAAAATCATTTTAAATTAAGGGTCCTGTTAAGATGAAAAGTCCATAGGCTGTAAGAAGTTAATAAATCAGAGAATATTCTTTTGCATTTCACCAAGGATCTATATACATAAAGATTAAGGTATAAATTACTCAACCTTTAAATTTCTTTCCTGTCTTCTTCCATAGCACAGCTATTTCCCAGTGTAGAGAATGTACTCTTTTAGCCTCTTCCAAGGCACTTATGTCTCCTGAAGTATGTCTACTAATGAAAGGTACTTTACTTCTATTTGAAGGCAGAGCAAAAGTTGGGCCAGGATGAATTAAGCTACTTGCCAGCTATATTCAAAGGGACTAGAGAGGTAATAAGTCCCCATAACAAAGCTCAGGTGAATTTCTGCTGCCTGGAACATGGTGCCTTAGAAAGGTGTTGAAGTGTTGAATTTCTACCCTCATTCTGTTTCTCCAAACAAATGGTATTATTGCCCAAAGAAGGCTCGGAATGCCAAAACAAACTGGTGCCAGTGGAAAATTCAACTAGTGACAAGTAGAAGATTAATCATCAAGGAAATAAATAGCTTTGGTTTGATGCATAGGAGTTTTAAGAAGATAGGCAGCATTTTTGAGCTGCACAATTTTGAACAAGCAGCATGTGGCTTTTCCTTAGCAGCAGCGTTGTGAATAGAAAGAAAACTGGAGTTGAAGTGTGACAATCTGAGTTTTAAAATGGGAGAGTGAAATGTTTTTGAGGGCTTTGTGAAGTGATAAACACTCAGTTAAGGATTTTCTCATTTGATCTCATTACTTCCTCACAGTGCTGCGGCTCAGAGAGGTTAAGAGATTTGTCCTAGGTCAAAGCAAGCAAGCAACAGAAGTAGAACATAAGCGTATAGTCATCCGAAGCTGGAGCTCATCTTCTTGTCATGTTATTTAAACAAGATTAAACAAGATTATATTTAATATTATTATTATTTAAATGAGATTATAATCGTATTTAGTTTATCATGGAGAAGGATACAATCCAATTGTTTTTCTTGGTGTGTCATCTGAATGTCATCTGCATCAGAATCATTTAGAAATCCTCAGTCCTATCCAGACCTATTGAAACGGAATCTTTGGAGATGAGCCTGGGATATTGCAATCTAACAGGTACCATAGGCATGCCTTGCTACACACACTAAAATTTGAGGGTTCCTGCTCTAAAAGAGGGTATGGAAGACTCTGAGAAAGCACAAATTGAAAATAGTACTTGCACTATTTCACATTTTAATGTTGATCAAAATCGACTGTAACACAGGTGTGTTCTGAGAATGAGAAGCTATTTGAAAATAAACCAACAACCACAGCTCCATAAAGGAAGCCTGAGGAAATACCTGAATCTTCACAGGCAAATACAACAGGCCAAAAGTAGGACAAAGAATCTCTTGCTCCAGGTCGACACAATTCTTGTATTTTATTATGGAGCCTGAAAGACTGTCAACGTTATGTTATATTTTTCACACTCTAGGGGTTATACATACCTATTTGGATTTTGTTTTATAGCTGGCTGATCAACAAGAAAAAGCAAATGACATCATGGAATGGAGGAAAGATCCTGGACTTTTGAGAACTACAGAGCTGGGTTTGAATGTTTACTGGGTGTATGACTTCAGGCTAATTAAAATTTTGTGATCTCACATTTTATATCTTTAAAATGAAACAATAATGATAATGGTAGTAATAATAATAATACTAAGAACTACTTTGTTGTGTTGCCATAAGAACTAGAGACAAAACATGTAAAGCACATGACACACATCCTGATACAAAGAACAATGGCAACCTATATCACCCGTATTATAAGTAGCATTCATTAGAGAAAGAACAGAATAGAAATGTACTCATTACATGTATGATATTTAAGAGAATCATCTTTGGCATATATGATGGTAAACCATTAAATAGAGAGATATATCTCTCCTGAGCAGTGTTCAGAGGAGTCCAATACCTGTTATAAATAATTTTATTCTTCATTATACTCTGTGTCCTGAAACATTACTAAGACTTTTGAAATAGTAACAATATTGTTGAAACTTTTCTCAGATTTTTGTTCAGAAATGCTTCATATTTCTGATACACGTATAGAGCAAAAGCCTACCATGATCCATCACTACAGTTTTAGCATCTAGCTTTGAAGTTTTGTTCTAAACGTCAAAAGACAATTTAGACTCAGAAATTTTAGTTTGGTAGTTAAAGAGGTTGTATCTATCAAATATATGATTGGCATATTTTAACCAAGCACTGTTATTCTAAAAATAATATTACTTGAAGTGTGTCTACATAACCTAAAAAATAAAATATTTTAATTTGATGGTGTTTCTAACTACATGTGCTTTAGGTATCAGTTCTGTACAACTTTTCCTGTATGTAGCATATCATTTTTATCAGGGAAAATCTACTTTAAGCTGTGTCAGTAAAATATCTACAGCATTATACATTATCATATCAACCAGTGCCCCAGGAAATAAAAATATGGCTATGTTTTTGCTTGTTGATGTTATGATGTTGTTTCTAGGAGACTAGTAAAATAAGTATGCTCGAATGTTAACTAATTTGGCTAGGGAAAGGAAAAATCTCATAAAGCCTTGTTTTTTCAGGTTCATCCATATCTAAATATCCTTTTGGTTGGAATAATCGGTGCTGGGAGGACAGTTGCAAAAATCAGGACCTCTCCAATATGTTTTCCATGTAAGTGGATACTGAGAATTATGTATTCATACAAGGAGAGTTAAAAAAGTCTGGCCCTGGAAGCTTGTTACCCATAGAGCCATTCAAAGGAATCTCCCGGCAATATCTAGATATGTGTGTGGGGCTAAGTCACTTCTGCATATCAGCTAGAAATTTCTTCTTATCTAGTGCCTTGTACTAATACTTATAACAGTTCTTGAGAAATTACAAGACTCCAATGTATTTACTTGTGGAAAATATAACCATGAAGGATAATAGAACTTTTCCATCATTACAGAAAGTCCCCTGGGGCATTGCTGTTCTAGGTCCTGCTCCCTCCAACGGTGTCATATTGTACATATTACTTTGTAATCAAATTTTTTCACTTTAAAGTATGCTGAATGAATTTTCTTTTGAAATATACATATTATTAAGTAAAAAAAGAGAAACTATTGTATTATTCTTACCCTTAAAATATTCTGGATATACTAAAAAAAGCATTTATTTGTGAAATTTTTGATTATAGGTAGCTTACATATGTTTATCACATTTCAGATTTTAAAAAAATGAATAAAATATATGAAAATATTTAATTTTAAAAAATGATTTCTTTTTTCATCTATGAGTTAGTCTCTAAATATATGAGATTAAAAAATTCTTTTTGTTATTAATTTCTAACTTAATTGCATTGTGGTCACAGAATGGGGTTTTGTGTGACTCTTACTTTTTGAAACTTTGGTGACTTGTTTATAATGATTGAGTTTGCAAAAGTTCTATGTGTGCTTTAGAAAGACATGTACTCTAATTCTGGGGTCCATTCATTCAGTGTTATTTAATTATGTTGTTGAAATTTTCTATATTTAGCTAATTTTTTCTCCACTTGATCTATACATAATTGGAAGAGATATAATAAATTTTTCATTATGATGGTGAAATTGTCTAATTCTTCCATTAGTTCTGTGAATATTTTTTGCTGTATTATCCATTTTTAAAATAGCTCTATTAAGATAGAATTCATATAACTATACAATTCACCCATTTAAAGTGTACAATTCAATGGTTTTAGTGTATTCGAAGATATGTGCAATCATTACCATGTTCAATTTTAAAACATTTCCATTATCTCAAAAAGAAATTCCACACCCTTTCGCTATCACTGCCTGTCCCCGTTTTATACACCTCCAGTCTTAAGCAAATGACAATCTACTTTCTGTTTCTACAAGTTTTTCTGTTTTGGACTTTCATATGATTGGAATCATATAATATGTAAACTTTTGTGACTGGCTTTTTTTTACTTTGCATGATATTTTCAAGATTTATCCAAGTTTTAACATGTATCAGTACTTTATTCCTTTTTACAGATAAATGATAATATTCTATTGTATGGATATACAACATTTTGTTTATCCACTTGTCCATTGATGGAAATTTGTGTTGTTTCTGCTTTTCTTACTATTATGAATATGCTGCTATAAACATTCATGTACAATTTTTTGTGCGGATATGTTTTCGTTTCTGTTGGGTACCTAGGAGTAGAATTTCTAGGTCATATTGTAAGTCTCTGTTTAATCATTTGAGGAAATGCCAGATTGTTTTCCAAAACAGTTGTACCAGTTTACATTCTACCATCAGTGTATGAGGATACTGATTTCTCCATATCCTTGTTGACACTTGTTATTATATGACTTTTTTATTCCAGCCATTCGAGTGAGTGGGAAGTGGTGTTTTATTGTGGTTTTAATTTGCATTTCTCTAATGACTATTTTTATTTATTTATTTATTTATTTATTTTCTCCTTTTATTTCAGGATATTATGGGCATACAACACTTTGGCTATATATATTGCCCATGCACTGCCCACGTCAGAGCTACAATCGTGGACATCCCCCAAACTGTGCACCCCACATCCATTCAGTGAGAGTTTTCCCATCCCCTCCACCCCACTCCTGCCTTCCTGCTCCCTGAGAAATATTATTGCCATGTGTGACATAAGTATTGATCAGTTAGTACCAATTTAATGGTGAGTACCAGTGGTGCTTGTTTTTCCATTCTTGTGATACTTCGCTTTGAAGAATGGGCTCTGGCTCCATCCAGGATAATACCAGATGAGTTAATTCACTATTGTTCCTTATTGCTGAGTAATACTCCATGGTATAGATATACCACATTTTATTAATCCACTCGCGTATTGATGGGCACCTGGGTTGTTTCCACATCTTTGCAATTGTGAATTGTGCTGCTATAAACATTCGAGTGCAGAGGTCTTTATTATAGAATGTCTTGTTTTTATTTGGGTAAACACCCAGTAGTGGGATTGCTGGATCAAATGGTAGTTCTACTTTTAATTCTTTGAGGTATCTCCATATTAATTTCCATAGAGGTTGTACTAATTTGCAGTCCAACCAGCAGTGTATGAGTGCTCCTATCTGTCCGCATCCTCACCAACATTTGTTGTTTGGGGACATTTTGATATGAGCCAATCTCACTGGAGCTAAGTGATATCTCATTGTGGTTTTGATTTGCATTTCCCTGATGATTAGAGAAGTTGAGCAATTTTTTATATGTTTATTGGCCATTATTCTGTCTTCTTTTGAAAAGTTTCTGTTCATGTCCTTTGCCCATTTTTTAATGGGGTTGTTTGATTTTTTGTTGTTGATTTTCCAAAGTTCAGTATAGATTGTGGTTATCAGCCCTTTATCAGATGTGTACATGCAAATATTTTTTCCCATTCTGTAGGTTGTCTGTTCACTCTAGTGATAGTTTCCTTGGCTGTGCAGAAGCTTTTTAATTTGATCAGGTCCCATGTATTTATTTTTGTTGCTGCTGTGATTGCTTTGGGGGTCTTCTTCATAAATTCTTTGTTTAGGCCAACATCCATAAGAGTTTTTCCAATGTTTTCTTCAAGAATTCTTATGGGTTCATGTCTTAAGTTTAAATCTGTTATCCATTGTGAGTTGATTTTTGTGAGAGGTGACAGGTGTGGATCTAGTTTCAGTCTTCTACATGTGGCCATCCAGTTTTTCCAGCACCATTTATTGAATAGGAAATCTTTTCCCCAGTGTATGTTTTTGTGGAATTTGTCAAAGATCAGATGACAGTATGAGGATGGTTTTATATTTGGGTTCTCAGTCCTGTTCCATTGGTCTATGTCTCTGTTCTTGTGCCAGTACCATGCTGTTTTGGTTGCTATAGCCTTGTAGTATAATTTGAAGTCTGGTAGATTGATGCCTCCTAATTTGTTCTTTTTGCTTAAGATTGCTTTGGCTAGATGGGGTCTTCTCTGGTTCCACATGAAGCATAGAATTGTTTTTTCTAGATCAGCAAAAAATGATGTTGGTATTTTGATAGGGACTGCATTGATTCTGTAAATCACTTTAGGTAGCAAAGGCATTTTTACAATGTTGATTCTACCTATCCAAGAACATGGTAGGGTTTTCCATCTGTTTACATCCTCCACACTTTCTTTTCTCAGTGTTTCATAATTCTCTCTATATAGGTCTTTCACCTCCTTAGTTAGATATGTTCCTAAATATTTGATTTTCTTTGGTGCTATTGTGAAAGCTGTTGCATCTTTAATTTGTTTCTCGGCTCAACTGTTATTGGCATATATGAAGGCTATTGATTTGTGTGCATTAATTTTGTATCCTGAGACTTTGCTGAATTCATGTATCATTTCCAGTAATCTCTTGGTTGAATCTTTGGGACTTTCAAGATATAATATTATATCATCTGCAAATAGTGAAAGTTTGACCTCGTCTGCCCCCATTTGAACACCCCTGATTCCTCTTTCTTGTCTGATTGCCCTGGCAAGGACTTCCAGCACTATGTTGAATAGAAGTGGAGATAGTGGGCAACCTTGTCTGGTTCCAGTTTAAAGGGGGAATGCTTTCAATTTTTCCCCATTCAGTATGATATTGGCTGTGGGTTTATCATATATGGCTTTAATAATTTTGAGGTATGAGCCATCTATGCCTATATTGTTAAGAGTTCTTATCATAAAAGGGTGCTGGATTTTGTTAAAAGCCTTTTCTGCATCTATTGAAAGGATCATATAATCTTTGTTCTTGCTTTGATTTATGTGGTGAATTACATTTATAGATTTGCGTATGTTGAACCATCCCTGCATCTCAGGGATGAAGCCCACCAGATTGTGATGAATGTTTTTTTGATGTACATTTGAATTTGGTTTGCTAGGATTTTGTTGAGAATTTTTGCATCTATATTCATAAGGGATATTGGTCTGTAGTTTTCTTTTCTTACTGTGTCCTTTCCTGGCTTTGGTATCAAGGTGATATTGGCTTTGTAGAATGAGTTTGGGAGGATTCCATCCTTCTTGATGTTTTTGAAAATTTCTGCAGTATAGGCACCAGTTCTTCTTTGTAGGTTTGGTAGAATTCAAGTGTGAACCCATCTCATCTAGGACTTTTTTTTGTTGGATGATTTTTTATTACTGCTTCAATTTTGGTGCTTCATGTTGGTCTGTTTAGGAATTCTATTTCTTCCTGATTGAGCCTAGGGAGGTAGTGTGTCTAAGAAGTTGTCCATTTCCTCTGCGTTTTCATGTTTTTGGGCATAGAGATTTTTGTAGTATTCGAAGATGATGTTTTGTATTTCTATGATATCAGTTGTGACCATCTCTAATGACTATTAATGTCAAGCTTCTTTTTGTGTACTTACTGGCCATTTGTATATCTTCCTTGGAGACCTGTCTATTTAGATTTTTAGTCCATTTTTAACATTGAGTTATTTTTCTTTTTATTATTGAATTATAAAGGTTTTTTCATGTATCCTAGATACAAGTCTTTTATCAGGTATATGATTTGCATATATATTTTATATATCATACATATATTTTGTGGATTGTTTTTTACTTTCTTGATGGTGTTCTTTGAAGCACACAAGTTTTTTTGGTGGCTGCTAACAATTTTATCTTTCTTTATTAAAAAAAAAGGAAAGGAAAGAAAGAAAAGAAAAAAAAAGAACCATCTCCACAAGGGGCACGAAGCATAAAAATTTTGAATTTTGATCAAATCCAATTTATTGATTTTAAGTTCATGCTTTTTATGCCAAATCTAAGAATCTATTGCCAAATTCAAGGTCATGAAGACTTACCCTTTTGTTATCTTCTAAGGCTTTTATAGTGATAGCTTTTACATTTAGGTGTTTGATCCATTTTGAGTTGATTTTTGTGAATGTGTGAGGTAAGGATCCAACTTCATTCTTTTCAGTGTGGCTATCCCGTTGCCCCAGTACACTTTACTGGAAAGACTATTCTTTTCCCATTGAAAGATCTTGGCACCCTTGTAACAAATCAATTGATCATAGAATTATTGGTTTATTATCCTGCTGTCAGTTATATTCTATTAATCTATATGTCTACCCTTGTGCCAGTACCACATTGTCTTGATTACTGTTGCTTTGTAGTTAAGTATTGAAATCAGGAAATGTGAGTCCCACTTTGTTCTTCTCTTGCAAGTTTGTTTCAGCTATTCTGAGTCCCTTGCAATTCCACATTAATTTTAGACTCAGTTTGTCATTTTGTACATTGAAGTCGGCTAAGATTCTTTCAAGGATTGTGTTGAATCTGTAGCTCAGTTTGGGAGGTATTACCATCTCAACAATGTTAAGTTTTACAATTCATGAATATGGAATATTTTATCATTTATTTTGATCTTTAATTTTTTTCAACAATGTTTGTAGTTTTCAGAGTGTTCTTCTTGAGGCAGTTTTGGTAGTTTTTTTTCTAGGAATTTGTCCGTTTCATCTAGGTTATCTAATTTATAGGCCTACAATTGTTCATAGTATTCCTTTATAATCCTTTTAATTTCTGTAACATCAATAGTAATTTCCCCTCTTTTGTTACTGATTTTGGTAATTTAAGGATTCTCTCTTTTTTTCTTGTTCTGTCTATCCAAACACTTGTCAATTTGGCTTGCTTTAGTTTTATTTTGCTCTTCTTTTTCAGTGTCTTAAGGAGGAAGGCTACATTATTGATTTGCAATTTTTGTTACTTCCTAATATATTTCTTAATATAGTCATTTATAGCTATAAATTTCTCACTAAGCATGGCCTTAGCTGCATCCCACAAATTTTGTTGTGCTGTATTTTAGTTTTCTTTCATCTTAATGTATTTTCTCATTTTCTTTTGATTTCTTTTTTGACTTATTAGTTATTTAGGAGTATGTTATTTAATTTCCATATATCTGTGATTTCTCCAATATTGAGTTCGAATTTCTTTCTACTGTGGTCAGAGAATATATGTTGTACTGTTTCCACATTTAAAAATTTATTGAAGTTTGTTTTATGGCCTAGCATATGGTCTTTCTGGAGAATGTTCCACATACACTTGAGAAGAATCCATATTCTGTTGTTTTGTAGAATGCCCTATAGATATCTCTTAGGTCTAGTTGGTATACAGTTTTGTTCAAATTTTCTATTTCCTCATTTATTTTCTGTCTAGCTCTTCTATCCAGCACTAATAGTGAAGTAATGAAGTCTCCAACTATTATTGCTGAGTTACCATTGTATCTCTTTGTTGCTACCAATTTTGCTTTGTGTGGTCTGATGCTATATTATTAGGTGCATATATATATATATATACACACACACACACACATACATACACGTACACATACGTACTAATTAGGACTGAGTGTAATGAACCAATATACAACATTAATTTAATTCTGTTCAAAGAATTTCTAAAAAGAAAAACATATTAATGAAAATCAATTTCTTTGATTTTAAGATGTCATCAGTTATAAGATTTATTGATGAAAAAAAGGAACATATTAATATAATATTAAATGTTCATGTAGGGAGAGTGGGTGGAGCAAGATGGCTGTGAATAGAACCCTCCAGCAATTATCTCTCCATAGCAACACCAAATTCAACAACTATCCATGTAAGAGGATACAAAAAAAAAATCAGGTGAGTGATCATAGTACCTGTTTTTAACGTTATATCAAGGAAAAAGGCACTGAAGAGGCCAGAAAACACAGTCTTTCACTGCTGACACCACCTCTTTCCTGTCCCCTGGCAGCACTGAGCCAACAGCAAGTAGAGAGAGAATCAGTGTGCCAGAGGGAGGGAGAGTAAAGTCATTGTGGGACTTTGCATTGGAACTCAGACCACCCTGTCACAGAGGAAAAAAGCACAGGGCAGAATTCTACCAGCACCCATAGTGGAAGCACTTAGAGCAGACTGGCCAGAGGGAAATCCTCCACCCCAGCTACAGAAATGTGAGTTCCAGCTATCTGAACCACCATCTAACAAAAGCAGCCTAGGCCCCAGAATAAATCTGAAAGATAGGCCATAAAGTCTGCAGTCCTTGGGCAATTCCTGTGGACTTGTGGTGCATGTGACCCAGTGAGATTACCAGTAGCAGCAGCCAAGCAAGTGCCTCTGTCATCCCTCCCCCAACTAAGGCAGTGCGGCTCAGGGAGAATCTTCTTCCACTTGGGGAAAGGAAAGGGACAAGGACAAAGGACATTGTGTTGCAACTTGGATACTAGCTCAGCCACAGTAAAATAAAGTACCAAGCAGAGTCCTGAAGCCCCTGAATCCAGGCCTTAGTTGCTGGAAAGTATTTCTAGAGCTAAGCTGGTCCAGAAGGGAACCTGCTGCCCTGAAGGGAAGAACCTAGTCCTGACAGGATTCACCACCTGCTGAGTAAAGAGCACCTAGACTTTGAATAAATATCAGACGTAGCCAGGCAGCAGTCACCATGGGCTTTGGGCTAGACTGGGCTGGTTTCAGGTGTGACCTGGTATAGTCCCAGCTGCAGTGGCCACAAAGGAGTGCCCATGTCACTATTCCCCCAGCTTCAGCAGCCTGGCACAGAGAGGAAGGAAAAAGAATGAGAGACTTTGCCTGGTAATCCAGGGAGTTCACCTGTATCTTACCCAAGTATACCAAGTCACTACCACCAGGAGTCTGCAAGAGTCACAGCATTACTGGGCTTGCGGCACCCCCAGGACTGATATGGCTGCAGTGACAAAAGACTTAGATCACAATACTCAATTCCCTTTGAATTCCTCGAAAGCCTTTTCAAGAAGGACAGGTTCAGACAAGGCCAGACCATGAAGATTAGATTAAATACTTAACTATTCAAGGCTCAGACATTGACAAACATCCACGAGCATCAAGAACATCCAGGAAAACATGATCTCACCAAATGAACTGAATAAGGCACCAGTAACCAATCCCAAAGTGATGGAGATAGGTGTCCTTTCAGACAAAACATTCAAAATAGCTGTTCTGAAGAAGCTCTATAAACTTTAAGACAACACAGAGAAAGAGTTCAGAAGCCTATCAGAGAAATTTAACAAAGAGATTGAAATAATTGAAAAAAAATCAAGCAGAAATTCTGGAGCTAGAAAATTCAATTGACAAACTGAAAAATGCATCAGAGTCTTTCAACAGCAGAATTGATCAAGCAGAGAAAAAGAATTAGTGAGCTGGAAGACAGGCTATTTGAAAATACACAGATGAGAAAAAAGAATAAAAATGAATGAAGCATGCTTACGGTATCTAGAAAATAGCCTTAAAAGGGCAAATCTAAGAGTTATTGGCCTTAAAGAGGAGGTAGAAAGAAAGATTGGGGTAGAAAGTTTATTCAAAGAAATAATAACAGAGAACTTTCCAAACCTAGGGAAAAATATCTATATTCAGTTACAAGAAGGTCATAGAATAGCAAGCAGATTTAATACAAACAAGACTCATCTAGGGTGGCATTTAATAATTAAGCATACAAAGGTCATGTATAAAGAAAAGGTCCTAAGAGATGCAAGAAAAAAGAAAAAAATGTATAAAGCAGCTCTGATATGTCTGGCAGCAGACTTCTTGGTGGAAACTTTACAGGCTAGGAGAGAGTGACATGACATATTCAAAGTGCTGAAGGAAAAAAAAAACCTTACCCCTGGAATATTACATCCTGCAAAAATATCCTTCAAACATGAAGAAGAGATAAAGACTTTCCCAGACAAACCAAAGCTGAGGATTTCATCAACACCAGATCTGTCCTACAAGAAATGCTAAAAGGAGTTCTTTAATATGAAAGAAAAGGATGTTAATGAACAATAAGAAATCATCTGAAGGTATAAAACTCACTGGTACCAGTGAATACACAAATACAGAATATTTTATTGCTGTAATTGTGGTGTATAAACCACAATATCAATATCTTGAGTAGGAAGACTAAAAGACAAACCTCCCAAAAATAATAACTACAACAACTTTTTGAGAGATAGATAGTATAAAAAGATACAAATGGAAACAGCAAAAAGTGGGAGGGGGATGGAGTTAAGGTGTAGAGTTTCTTTTAGATTTCTCTTTGCTTGTTTTTTCATTTTGTTTTGTTTTATGTAAGCACAGTTGTCATCTATTTGAAATAATTGGTTATAAAATGTTTTTTGCAAGCCTCATGGTAACCTCAAATCAAAAATCCTACAATAAATATATAAAAATTGAAAAGCAAAAAATTAAAACACACTACCACAGAAAAATCACTTTTACACAAAGGAAGATAGGAAGGAAGGCAGGAAGGAAGAAAGAGAACTACAAAACAACCAGAAATCAAATAACAACATGGTAGTAGTAAATTCTTACCTCTCAATAACAACATTGAATGTAAATGGACTAAACTCTCCAATCAAAAGACATAGAGTGGCTGAATGGATAAAAAAAGCAAGACCAAACTATATGTTGTCCATGAAAGACCCACTTCTTCTATAAAGACACACACAGACTGAAAATAAAGGGATGGAAAAAGATATTCCTGCAAATGGAAACCAAAAAAGAGCACAGGAGTAGTTATACTCCTATCAGATAAAATAGATTTTAAGACAAAAACTGTAAAAAGAGACAAAGAAGGTCATTATATAATCATAAAGGGGTCAATTGTGGAAGAGAATATAATAATTCTAAATACATATGCACCCAACACTGGAGCACCCAGATGTATAAAGCAAATATTATCAGAACTAAAGAAAAAGAGAGAGACCAATAGCTGCAGACCCCAACACCCCACTTTCAGCATTGGACAGAGCATCCAGACAGAAAATTAACAAAGAAACATTGGACGTGATCTGTGCTATAGACTGAATGGACCTAATAGATCTCCATAGACCATTACATCCAACAGCTGCAGAATACATGTTCTTCTCTTTAGCTCATAGATCATTCTCAAGGATAGACCATATGTTAGGTCAGAAAACAAGTCTTAAAACATTCAAAAGAATTGAAATCATACCAAGTATTTTCTCTGAGCACAATGGAATAAAACTAGAAACCAATAGCAAGAGAAACATTGGAAATTATATAAACACATGGAAATTAAACAATATGCTCCTGAATCACCAGTGGGTCAATTAAGAGATTAAGAAGGAAATTTAAAAATTTCTCAAAACAAATGAAATTAAAAACACAACATACAAAAATCTATGGGATACAGTAAATGCAGTACTAAGAGAATCAAAACTACAATGAGATATCATCTCACCCCAGCTAAAATGGCTTTTATCAAAAAGAGAGGCAATAATGAATGCTGGAGAGGGTGTGGAGGAAGATTAACCCTCGTACACTGTTAGTGTGAATGTAAATTAGTGCAACCACTATGGAGAACAGTAGGAAGGTTCCTCAAAAAGTGAAAAATAGAACCACCATATGACCCAGCAACCCCACTGCTAGGTGTATATCCAAAAGAAAGGAAATCAGTATATCGAAGAAATATCTGCACTCCCATGTTTATTGCAGCACTATTCACAACAGTCAAGATTTGGAATCAACCTCAGTGTCCGTCAGCATATGAATGGATAAAAAAAAAGTGGTACATATGCACAATAGAATATTATTCAGTCATAAAGAAAGAATGAAATCCTGTCATTTGCAACAACATGGATGGAACTGGAGAACATTATGTTAAGTGAAATAAACCAAGCACAGAAAGACAAATCTCACACATTCTCACTAATCTGTGGGAGCTAAATATTAAAATAATTGATCTTATGGAGACAGAGAGTAGAATGACGGTTACCAGAGGCTGGGAAGGGTAATGGGGGGTGGGAAATAAAGTGGGGACGGGTATATGCAAACATATAGTTAAATAATGAGATGGAATGAACAATGTTTGATAGCACAACAAAGTGACTGTAGTCAATGATAAGTTATGGCATACACTCAAATAACTAAAAAAGTGGAATTGGAATGTTCAATAACTAAAACAGTGGAATTGGAATGTTCCTAACACAAAGAAATGATAAATACTTGAGGTGATGGATACCCCAATTACCCTGATTTGATTATTACACATTGTATGCCTGTATCAAACCATTACATGTACCCTATAAATATATACAATAATTATGTACCCACATTAATTAAAAATAAAATATTTTAAAAGTTCATGTTGATTTTATAAGTGGTACAATTTCTTTGAAAGTGTTAAAATAATAATGGTATTTTTTAGCAAATAGAATTAGTTGTAACTTTAGTTGACCAGAATACTCATTGCTCAGCAACGACAGATGTTAGAGAATTTCCTTTGACTGGGTTGTGTCGGTGGGGAGGGACTGGAACATATTTATCAAGAAATGGGCCAGGACTAGCTTGTCTCTGAATCCTCTTAAAACCTCATGTAAACAATGGTAGCAGGTGGCTCATTTGCTTGTGGATTTTTGGAATTAATTGAGGATAATGAAGTAATCTGGTCTCTGCTAGTCAGAAGTTGTTAGCATCTACCTACTTCATTGTGATGAATCACCCTGGGTATATTTTCTAGCTTTAACAACACCTATTTTTTTCATACAAATGTGAATAAATCTCTGAATGCCAGGTTCTTAAAAAAATGCAAGTTAAATATTTTAAAATTAAAAATAATCAGCCTAATATTAATTTCACACCTCAAGCATATCTTTTCTGTTCTGCTACATTTTAGAGACAAGGCTGGTACAAAAATATTCCATACAAAACTGTAAATCAAATGAACTATCAATTTGTTTGAAAAGGTTAACTCCTCACTTGACTTTATACCATTCTGGATAATTTATTTTTTTCTGTCTGAAATGTGTATGGTCTGTGCTGATTGTTTTTTGGCATAAACAATCACAAAACTAAAGCGTTTGCCAATGGGAAAGCGCCAGACCTCTCTGAGCCAGTCATCTTTTTGACAGATTATAAAGAACCACTCAGCTTACTCTGTTAGGAGTAATTGGAGTCAAATCATGCTTACAGAAGATTCTCTCTTTGTTCTTCATGCTGCCTCTTAACCCAGTTTAGAAGGGACATTACTCTACAACAAATAAATGCCACAAATTCTTTGAAAATAAACAAAAGGCTGAATTGTGGGTTTGTCCATGTACATAAGCACTTAGCATGGTGCATGCAGGTAAAGAAATATGTGATCAAATAAGTATTTTAAGAAGTAAGAGAGGTGGTATATTTTAATGATTAAAATGTATTGCTTTGCTCAAAACAAGTTAATATTATTATTAAAGGAAGGGACTTTCAATTCCTTTCACCTTCTAACTCTAGTATAAACATTTATGTGTTCCATCACTGTCTGGCAGGGTTTCTTCATGACTCCTATTCAAAACTATAGTCCCAACCTGTGTATCACAGGGTGCTTGCTAATAATTTTAATAAGAGTTTCATGATTAGATAGGTTTGAGAGAATTACACACTGTTTTTTTATTTTTTAACTGCAAGATTTCTCAGGGCTTTTAATATATTTGTATAAATTGTGAGTCCCTAAATGTGTGGTAGAGACAGCAGTATTTTCCAAATCCTTTTGATCGTGAAACCCTTCTAATGAGGAGCATCCACTGAAGCTAGTGTTCTAAGAGGGCCACTTTGGGAATACTGCTGTGGTGTACAAATACACATTAAAATGTCTCACTTTCAAGACTTACTCTTTATGCTTTTTGGATAGTGATGAGTGATAGTGAATTATCCTTCCTTAAGGGACACAGATTCGAACATTACCACCCTTCCTCTCCTCCTCTTTCTCTGTTGCAGATATTCATAGTGAACAGTGGTTTACTAAATTGTGTTTTGGAGACTTTTTCCCTAAAGGTAATGTCTCTCTAAGAAGTAGCCAACTTACAAGAGTTGGGCAAGTTGATTGGGTCCCTAGCATATGATCATATAGACCTAAGTATTACTTTAGAATCAAGCCCCTCAAAGGGGTTCTTCTCAAAATAAGAGGATGCAAAGGATTTCTAAGTGGGAATTTTGTCATATATTTTAGAACCTGACCTAAAAAATTGATTCTGCATTGATGGAAATGTACCATCTTGATTGGGAAATAATGGGCCACCTTAAATAACTTACAGTCCTGAGTCACACCTGAACCCTTAAAAAGAAAAAAAAAAGTCCGTTGGATAGGATATCTGCCTTTAGTTCACAAGACATTTTTAAAAATCCGTTCTAGAGAAAACCAAAGCTATCTCAGGAGTTGGAAGAACATGTGTTAGAAAACACAGACGTGTAGGATTTTTGTAAACACAGGTGTATTAGTTTGCTAAGGCTTCCATAACAAAATACCATAGACTGGATTGCCTAAACAACAGACAATCATTTTCTTCCAGTTCTGCAGGCTAGAAGTCTGAGATCAAGGTATGAGCAGGGTTGATTCCTTCTGAGGCTTCTCAGTTTAGTAGATGGCTGTCTCCTCCCTATGTCTCCACATGGTCTTTCTTCTGTGTATGTCTGTGTCCTAATCCCTTCTTATAAGAACAGCAGTCATATTAGATTAGAGCCCACCCTAATGACCCTGCTTAACTTTACCTACCTCTTTAAAGACCCTACTTCCAAATGCAGTCACATTCTGAGGTACTGGTGGTTAGGACTTCACATATAAATTTAGGGGAGGCACAATTTAGCCCATAACAATGGGTAATGCTCGGCCAGCAGTCTTCTGAATGTATTCCATTAGGCCAAACATATTAGAAACATTTCAGAGACAAGCAAATATTGCAAAATTTCATGGCCCATGGATCTGTATAATGATGTTTAAGCCTCCCTTTGCTTTTTCGTGAATTTCTCTGGATTTTTACAAACCCGATGTTCTGTAAAGAAAAGAACTGTTAGCTGTGCTATAAGATACTTAAAAAACCAGTCAGGTCTAGGGGTTGTATATATATGTATCTTAGTGTTTCTTTACTATTTCCAGGTCAGAGCATGTGTAGGGAATGGTTATATTAGTCCTTCACAGTGGGTGCCTGTACCAGGTGCTTGTGGTTCCACGGACTCTACTGAGTCCTGAGGGAATCATTATGTCAACATACTCACAACTTTTCCACAGCAAAATCATGGACCAAGAAACAAATACTTAACTATAAATGAGTTACCTGAAACTTAGGATCTTGAGGGAAATCACACCCAGGTCATAGAGTAGTAGAATTTTGACCTGGAAGGGACCTTAGGTATCACATTTCAGTCATTCACAAACCTCCTTGTGTTTGTTTTTGCCACATCAGTGAAATTCAATACTGGTATTGTTAATTATCTAATGGGTCTCTTCATATTGACTTACTGTAGAAAAACCTTTAGATGTAGCCACATCTCAATAAAAAAATTACTTTGAATTAGGATTCAAAGTATGTTGGAAACATCTCCTGACCCCTTTTTAGGGGTAGAGATTCTTCCACACTTGCTGTCTTCCATAATTCAGCAGCAGAAGCAGAAGCTGAAGATGCAGTGAAGGACTTGAGGCCCTGTGGGATGGAAGAAACCTAGGTCTCTGACTGGAAAGGAATGTGACATGAACAAGAAATAAATCTTGTGTTAAGCCTCTGGGGTATTGGTGCTGTTTGTTACAAGGGTTAGCCTGCCCTGACTAATAGAGTCAACTTTGTAAGACTCTTGATATTTCAACCTCCTGAAGGCTTTTTTTGCATTTAAATTGTAGAAATGTCTTTTCATTATTTATTCCCAAATAGTTTTTGCTTACATCAGTGCTTTTTATAAAGCCACTAAAATGATATTTTTAGTTGTGAACCCTAGGTTAAAAGTAGTATGGAAATGTGTTACTCAATATAATTATTCCTTTGCATATTATATTAAATATCCTAACATCTTAATTTATTTATGTTTTTCAGAAATTTAACACCCACATGGGAAAAAAGGCAAGTGCAGTTGTATGGAAGGTGTAAGCTGCAACTGCCCTTGCCCATGCTCTGGTTAGAAATCCTAGGATCCTGCTTTTTCATGAATTCTTATCATCTCTAGGCACTCAGAGAAATCCTTAGTACATGGAACTTCAAAATAGATAAGAATTGTTAATCACCAAGTATTTAGGCCAATTTGAGATCTCTATCACAAGGAAAAAGTAGAACGTAAATGTAAATACAGGGCTATGTAATATGGAGGATTGATTAACTTGAAAAACAAGGTTCCTTCTATTTTTCTTTAACAGTATTTTCATATGGTTTTAAAATTTTATTTGCTTCATTTGGCTTGGAGTTTGGCAGGACTATTTTTTAGGGGGAGGGAAAAAGGAGGTATGTGTATTTGTTTCCAGGTGTCATTTGCAGATGAATGCCAGATATAGTCAACCTGGGCATAGGAAGGCAATAGTAAATAGGAACCAAAGTAGTCAATCTGGGTTTTAAAGTAAATACAGTGATGGAATATCAAAGATGAAATGGAATCATTTCATTCAATAATATTATTGAATGCCAGTGGGGTAGCGGCCACCTCAGTAGGTCATGCTGTGACTCAAGGGTGTGGACCAAAAAGCACCACAGTCTGTCCTTTCATGGAGCTTATAGGCTGTGTGTGGAAATACAAATAACACAGACATAATGGACAACTCACTCAATGACTGCTTGTATTAGAACAGCCTCTGTTGCTCACAGTCTAGCATGTTCCCTCAAGACTGCGCTAAAGTATTCTCTCAAGACCCATTAAGAAGTTTCTCTCCTGTGGGTACCCTGTCTTTCTGCCTTTCCTTATCCTTTACCACTTCAAGATGATCTTACCCTGGGGACTTGTCCCTATTCCCAGAGCTGCATTTCCCTCTGCCATTGGGCTTCAGGAGCCCTGTGACTTGATTAAGATCTGCAAGTCATTTTACCAGTCTTATTATCATAATTGGCTCATACTGAAAAATATTAGATTTGCATTAAATAAACCTTAAATGTCAGTTATAAATACAAAACATTTTAAAACATTTTAAAATGCATTTTGGCAGAGGAATGTACGTAATACCTTAAGAAGTTTAATAAATCAAAAAAAGTAAAAGTTTAATCAACCAAATAACAAAACCATATTTTTTTTGTAAAAAGAAAAATTTAACATTATAATAGTACCAAAAGCCCTCATAAAAAGTCACAAAATAATGACAAAAAGTCCAAACCAGGGTAACAGGGAGTTACAGAGGTAGAGACAAAGATTGTAATAGTGGAATAATGTACCTTAGATTAATTGCTGAATAATAAACAAGTCAACTCTGGAAAGAGAATATTAAATCTGTTGAGAATTTCCAGTAGATGTAACCATTGGGTTATAAATCACTCTAATTTTATGACAGTGACTTATAAAATTAGAAATGGAAATTTATGCAAAATTAACTCCACAAATCTCTAGCTGATTCTATTAGATTCTTATCTTGGCTTCAAATACTTTATGCTCTAATTACTATTCTAGTATTTAGTATTTTAAATCTTCAGTGGAAATAATTATTAGTCATATTCTAAAGTGATCTTCCTAGATTGCCCTGAAAGAGAACATGATTTTAATATCATCAATTTATTACAAATATAACTTAAGAAAAGATAAAGCACAGAATAGAGGAGTATTCATCATTAGACACCAAGACATATATATATCCACAGAAATTTGTGACATATAAATTACATCAAATTTGGGGCTAAAATGAATTAAATACTTTTATTTTTAATATATTTAGCTTTTCTATATGCATTTAAGCTGTTTAAGTAATGTTAACGAATCTCAGAGTCACTTAGGTGTGGTAGCTATTTGAAGAGTAAAAATAATGTTTCTATTAGAGATATATCCTGATTCTATTTCTTCAGGGTTGGATTTTGTCATTTGATTTAAATGCTTCAGTTGTATGAATTATTCAGTAATATTCAACGTAACACATTAGATGAAAAACAAAATTAATCACTTGCTCTCTCTACTAACCCATTAGATATTATGTAAGTTTTGTGTTGTTTTGTTTTTTATCAATTACTAATCAACATCATAAGGTGGATCAATATACTAAGAGCTTCTAAATGCAATATACAAGGCTTAAGAATTAATAGTGATATCATCCATACAAGGGAAATGAATTCAATTTGTGGTTATGTTGAAACTTACATCACATGATTCTACTTCTTTTATTTCATTTATTTTTGTTTTAAACTTTTTAAAATCCAAGGTTATATGTTTATTAAACAAAATACAGAAAATGTAAACAGAAATAACAAAATAAAAATTATTCATATCCCTACTACCATCCAAACCCAACCATTGTTAAGATTCTGAAATGTCCCTTGCTATATTTTTTAATAAAATTGTGATTGTGTGTATGTGTATGTTTGTGTAATTTAGGATCCTGCTGCTTAACTCTATGTTGATAAGCATTTTTATGTATTATTTTACAGAATTCATACATATGTCTTTACTGGGTATATGTCATATACTCTTGGTTGGTTGTTTGTTTCTGCAACTATTATCTTTAGGTATAAAAGTTTCCAATTTTCATATCTCAGAAAAGTCAAGGTCAAAGCATATAAATAATTTTGTGACTCTTGGTAAATATTGTCAAATTTATTTTACCAGGAGATTGGACCAAGTTATATTCCCACAAGAGTATATGAGGTTATCACTAGTATTGGAAATTACCTAATTGTTCTTGTTGTTGTTGCTAATTTGAGAGGTTAAAAATATCTCACTTCAATCTGCATTTTATTAATTAAATGCAGAAATTCAGCATTAAATTAAATTTAGAAATAACAATAACTTGTGCTTATATGTAAGATGGTATTTGGGGGCAGGGAATGAAACTGGTTCTTTCCGTGGGGCTGGCATGTAAACACGGTAGAGGGTTTTTAAGTTTCATTATGTGATTTTAGGATCTCTTTGTTGAAGACAGTAAAAAATATCTACAACATTTTATTCTAGACATTACCAATCCTATGTCTTTAGTCCTTGTATTTAGTATCACTACACTGTCCTTGTGGGAATAAGCCTTAGCTGCCTGTGTTTTATAAAGGAAAAATCCAATTAATCACTATAACTACATCCAGTGCTCCAGCTGGTTCATCGCCAACTCTCTGCCACTTAACTGAGGCTGAATTAGACTAATAGTTTTGTGCACTGAACAGTGAGACTTTCAGCTCCTTATAATGATTCATGTGTTACAGCTGCAGTCCACGCTCATTAACAATATCTGACTTTTTGCTGAACCACAGAGCTTCCTTTCCTCACAGTTTATCTTTTGATAAAATTTCCACTTTTCAGTTTTCCAGATGAGCATTTGAAAGTTAATAAAATTCATAGACTTCAAGAAATAATTATTCAGGGTACATTAGATTGTGGTAAAATGAACTACTTTTAATTTTTGCTAAGATTCACATTTAGAAAAATATATACTTTCTCTGGGAAAATACTTTTTCATGTTTTCAGAGAAATTATTCATACCTAAAATTTTTTTATGTGGAATTAAAACTTCCCAAATGTGTTCTGTTCCATAATTTTTGTTCTAAATAAGCCAAAGTTGACTTATGATTTTAGGAGTATTTATGAGTATTATTTCATCTTGCATTTGCCCAGTTGGCTCTATGTTATGTGAGCACATTATGAGAGGAAATGACAATTGGTTCAATCAAGAAGTAAGGAAACTAAAATATATATTCTTAATATCTTTGAAATCTTTTATTTTAAAATATTCAAAATTTAAAAAATAATCTTATGTTATCAAGACATAATACATTAATTAAAATTATGGAGTGTAAATATCATCAAACAAAATTCTAATATTTCTCTGGTATTATATATATTGTAGCTCAGACTCAAATTTGTAACAGAAAGAAATTTGGCTAAATGTAGAAGAGGCAATAATGGAAGCATTGTAGTAGCTTTAAATAAATATAATGTGTTTGTGTAAATATTTTCAAAAATCACATTTGTAATTTTTTAAGAAATGATTTTGACTTAAAATAAATCAAAAGTGTATTTCCCTTGATCCTAATGGTTTTGGATGTGGTTCCTACATATGATCGTCTCTAATGATCCAGATAAGTCAATCTGACTTTCTTTTCAACATTCACTGTTGAGTGAGGGAAGCACAGCTTCTCCAGTCTGCAGTTTGACTTCTTTATTCATTTGTTAAAAATACAATTAGCCTCTGTGGTGGATCTTGTGGATTGGTTCCCTTAAACATGTATTCCAACGTCTTTCTTCTGTGACTGCCAGTACTGCAATGCCTGGAGGTTGAAAAATAAAATTAAACACTTCTCAGATGTCCTTGTGGCTAAGGTTTCATGAGTGATTTGGGTTCCTCCAATCTAGGACACTTAATGGAAGATTAGAATTTCGAACTAAGTTAATCGGGATAGAGACCATAATTCTGCTATTCAGATGGTGACACGGTAAGCATGGGTCTGTCACCAAGTTCTTGCTTTTCAGCAACTTTCTGAATTGGCAGGTAAAACATCCTCAAACATAGAAGCAGTGGGGCAATTCGTAGGGCTGGTAACTCCTTGGATATTCTGCCTAGAGCTTAATCTGCCTTGAACTCCAGATCATCCAACAGTTTTTAAGCCACAGAATGGCTGGTAATATGTCTCTTTCTGTATAATAGGTTTCTGAGGTCTGTAATGGAACTCTAATCAATAAAAAAAAACCTTACCTTGATTATAAGCTATTCAAGGGCATTTTGATCACATTCCTGATGATGGAAACTGCAGATGTTTCAAAATGGTTTGATTTGTGATTTGACCCATGCTTTAGGTGAACATTAATAGAAAGTAAAATAGCTTTCCGAATACATTTTTGGAGAGAGAAATATTGAGAATACAAGAGGAAATGTGTGTTTTTCCTTCAAATATTCTTTTTACAGGAAATAATAACTTTAGTCAGTGATGCAATCAAGGTAAATACACACATGTACACATTCATATAATCACACATTATCTGTACTATTGGGAGGAGTTAGTGATACAAAAAATTCAAAAGTAATACATTTGAGTAAGATATAATTTACACCACTCCATCGTTTCCTTTTTCTGTCTGGTATATAATGTATTATGATGTTCAGGTATCCATTCCTTTGTAAAACTTTCTCTGCCTCCCCCATGCTTGGCTCTCTAACCACTAAAAATACACACACACACACACACACACAGGGTTCTTATTTGCCACTTCTGTACATAGTTATATTTGTACTTGGTCAAAATGTGTGAGAGTTATTTGTTTAGTCTATTTTCCATTCTTGATGGTGAGGTTGATAAGGGTGGTAAGAATTGTGTCTTTTATTAATCTTTGAATCAACAGTATGTGGGATATTGTAAGTGTTAAAAAAAGGTGTTGGTTAACTCAACAAATGAGAAGGAAGATGAAACAGAATGAGAAGATTGCAGCACAGTGAAATACAGAGAGTACTGGATGGGGTCTTAAGACCATTCTTGTAGTCATCTATTGCTACAAAACAAACCTCCCTCCCCTCCAATTCACTCACTTAAAACAACAATTGAGTATTTTCCAGAATTCTGTGGTTTGACAGGCAATTCTTCTGTTTTCTGTGCTGTTGGTTGGGTCTCTGGGGTAGCTGGAAGACCCAAAATGGTTTCACTGGCATGGTTGAGGGTTGGTGCTGGCTTTCGTCTAGGTAAGAGGTAACGGTAGGTATTGAAGTTCTTTTAAGGCCCTGCCTTGGAAGTTAGACAGCCTCAATTCCCTTGCACTTACTGGTCAAACTATGTCTCCTGGCCCAGCTAGATGCAAGACGAAGACAAATAAATATCACTTCTTGAGGGTCTAATGACAAAGTCCCATTGTAAAAGAGAGATGAGAGATACTATTCTGGCTATCTTTGAAAACGCTCTCTTCTATACATACCCTTACTTTATTTCTGTCACTCCTAAGATGTGAGGCAATATTCCTAGGTCCCAGTTTCCTCATCTTTATGATAATTGTACTAGACAATAAATTTTCTTCTAGTTGTAGGATTATATGATATAATGATGTTTTTGTTCAAAAGGTTCATATTGAAATTTGAGCCAGATTTGATCATGTCTTTATTTCAATTTGAAATTTATCAGGCTTTTCTTCTTCAGCCTCCTGTGAGCTTCAAGTTGCTTTGTGGACTGCTAGCACTCAAAGTGTGATCATCAGACCACCAGCCTCAATATATCATGGGAGCTATTTTTAGAAATACAAATTAATGGGACTCACCCCAGAACTACTGAATCAGAATTCATGCAGGTGGCATGCAGCAACCTGGGTTTTAACAAGTCCTCTAGGAAATTCTGATACATGGTGAAGATTGAAAAGCACTGGTATAGAATACATCAGAGGAAGTACAAAAGTAGGCAGCAATGTAAAGCAAAGCAATCCTGCCTACTGACCATACATTTAGTCATAAGTTGGGGATGGTGACAAAATTAAATACCCCAAATTCTCACCTCAGCCAAGTGCACTGGAATTCCACCATTACAGATGCATTCATGGCATTTAAAACTGAAAATCCGGTGTTAAAAGACAACCCATAAAGAGAGGAAAAACATAGTTGGCTATTAAAATTACAGCAGAGATGAGTTTACTTCATTGTCTTTCTTGGAACCCACATAGCAAAACCTAAAGAAGCTGAACACCAGACAATAAAATCTTGTTTTGAATAAAAATCTTGTTAGGAAGAAAAGGTTGATCTATGTGATTTCAAGTGTCCCCAGGAAAGAAGAAAAATGCATAATGAAGCTTTCCGGAAACGAGGAAAAGGTACCGGGGTCTTCGTGGAAGCCTGAGAGGGGCCGGAGGGTGTAAAACAGCAAATGGATAAAGAGGTGAACAAGGCGGAAGTGGAGAGACACCAGAGATAGAAGCTGCTCCCTGCCCGTTTGGCCCTGGGCCAGCCGTAATGCTGTTTCCGTGGTGATGGATTACAGTTGCTCATGAGCAACAGGAAAGATGAAGAGAGGAAGAGACGAGAGAGGAAAAGGAAGGGAGGGTGAGGGGTGGAATATGAAGGGGTGTGTTCGGAGCTGATGGCGACAGCTAAGAGATGAGGAGACAGAAGCAAATTATTCTTCGAAAACCGACACCTTCTATGTCTAGCGCTCTCTCGCAGTGACCTAAAAATAATGTGGAGGCAGGAAAATGAGAGTTTCAAAACTGAAAAATTTCCATACTTCTTTGTTTAGGTGTCAGTTACCTGTCCCCTTCACTCCCAGCTGCAAGGGAGCTGGGGAATGTCCCTTGGGAGCTGTGTGCCCACAAGGAAAAAGAAATGCGATTTAATTAATATATAGCTGTCTCTACAACGCAGATGCAAATAACATATGGTTAAAAAAATGACTTATCCCGAGTCTACCCTCTAAGAGCAACGATGAGCAAATTCAGTAAAATCAAGTGAACAGTCATATCTGTACCTTATAAAAGATTGTGAATTTACCTGTAGTCACTTTGATATAAAATGAATGCATTGGCTTTCTTAGAAGCTTGCTTAATTTCAGGTTTAGTAGCACTGCTTTTCCAAATGAAATATTATCTATTATTGATTGACATAGCAAATAGTGTATGTTCATGGCTTATAATTTTTCTTCTCATAGCCATCTAGGTAATCTTAAAAAGAGAATTTTGATGGAAGCAAAAATCATTTAACAAAATATAATTTGATTTAAATTGGGATACAGTTAAAGTTTCAAAACATGGTCTGGAAAACTAGGAAAGTACCATAGCATTGCTATGCAGATATCAAGCATATTACTGAATGTTTCAGAGAATGGTGAGAAACTCAATTCAAGTGCCACCTCGGACAGTTAGTTACCATTTGTTAAACCTGGTACTCAGTGTTCTAAGATTCAGCTTCTACATCTGCGAAACCACAGAAAGAGTTGAGAATTTGAATTAATTAATCCCTAAAGTCCTTCCTAGAGTTGTAAAGGCACAGCAAGAATGAAGGAAAGCTTTAAGTGTCTTGTGCTCCTACAAGGGTAGCAGTAATCTCCCTTTTGTTGGGTAGGACTAAATCAAAACCATTTCAGATACCTTGGTATCTCTAAACATTCCTTTGTGGGAAAGGAAATAGAGTTGTTGGAAGCATAAAGATAAAATTAATATTCATATCTGTAAAGCTCTTAGCACAGTGTCTGATACAAAAAAAGCTCAATAAATTAGCTAATTTTAGCCATTAGAAAATCATTTCAGAACGCCTCACAGCTCTCAAAATTCAAAATGTTGCTTGTTATTATCAAACTATTACCTAAAAATGCCTCCAGATTACTTACCATTTGGACTTCAACCTTATATATAAATATGCACCAAGGAAATAGGTTATCAGAAAAGGAAGAGGAAAATTTTATGTTTATCTACCTCTCCCCATATTCCTCCCTGTTGCTTACTCTTTTCTCCCTTCCTTCTTTCCCCCCTTCTTTCCTGTAAATCCTTGGCTATGAATTAAACCTGGGTCATCTGCTTTCAGAATCCAGGTTCCAAATCACTCTTCTTTACTGATTCTTTTTAGTACCTTCCATAGTGCCTTGCTCATAGGCACTCTGTAAATTTTGGTTGATGCTAAAATGCTATTTTAAAGCTTTTTGGGGGACTGGCTTTAAAATTTTTTGCAAGATCTAAGATTTAGAAAGTTTGCAGATATGGACAGGAAGTAAGGCTTGAGATATTCCCAGTCATCCTTATCAGTATTTAAGCGATTTTTGGCGTATGTGCTCGCTAATGCAGTGTCGCCTGATTTCTTTCAACCAATGTTTTAATTTCCTTTGGTTACTGAGCAGAGTTACCATTGAACCTTCCCTCTAACTTTCCCCTGTATCCCATCAGCAACCAAATCTTGATTTTTTTCCTTCCCAAATAGATCTGTCCAGGCCAGGTCTCTCCATCTCCTAGCATCACTGCTCACCCCAATCCAATCCATTTTCCTCACAGCAGCCAGAGTGATCAATTGAAAAATGCAAAAGGATTTTGGCTGTCCTGTTAAGTGTCAGTCATGATACCAGCACAAAACAGGCTTCAGCTCAAATAGTTCAAATATAGAGATTATAATGAAGGAGCCCTTTGCAGTATGGTCACAGTTAAGGGGACCAAGAAGACATGCTGAGGAACATAAAGAGACACAAGTGAAAGTTGTTTACTGTCCCTCAGGTTGAAAGGTCATATTACCAGAGTTCATTGAGAGCTTGCCCAAGGAGGAAGGACCTTGGAAGTAGGCTGGGAGTACGTGGATCTTCAGCCCTCCTCCAGTCTCAGATCTCTCAGTGTGTCCTATTGGCCAAATCTAATTGGAAATAGGAGGGCAGGGAACTTGGGTAATTCACTCTGTAGGGGTCAGCCTACAGGAGAACAGAGCTGGGCAGATAACACGAAGAATAACCAGTACATCTGAAAGACTGAATCCTTGATCTGACCTGCAGGACACTGCAGGATCTGACACCTTCCTCCCTCATCCAGCTTATACTTGGTCACTGTGCTCCATTTCACTGAGCTTCAGCCACATTTGGAGTTTACACATTCTGGAAGGTGCCATTTTGCTTCTGGCTCAGTGTCTTTACACATGCTCTTTCCTCTGTCTGATAAGTTCTGGCCCAATTCTTCACTTTGTTAAATCTTAATCATTCCTTAGAGCTCAGCTCAAAAGACATTTCCTCAAGGAAGTCTTATCTGACTCCCTGGACTAGGTCAAATCCCCATGTAATGTGTTTAATTACACCCTACTTTTCTCCTTCACAGCACCTAGTGTAATTAAATATCTATTTTTTTATTAATTATGAGACCCTTCATATTCTTGGCTATGAACATAAAGATTTGTCTACTTGGTCACTACTGATTTCCTACATGTTTTGCATATAAACACTGAAACTCAATAAACATTGATTACACGAATGAACAAATGAATGAATAAATATTTTTTCATGGTTTATAAAAAAATGCAAAACTGTTGCATATGCCTTTTTAACTTAATATCAAATCTACATTTGAAATAGCAGGGGAAAAGAGTACTCTTGAACTGGTTTTCTGTTGTTGCACATATGTCTGTAGTGTTCTATTTATGCAGGAGATAAAAAAGATAAAAAAGATAAAAAAGAAGAAACTTGTACTTAATATCTTTCTTCTGCCCTGCCTGTTAGAAGGAGAGATTGAATGATTACTTCTTGTAAAGCCAAAGTGTAGCAGCGTGCCTGTAAGATTAGTATTTACAAGGGCAGGGCTGTAATTGAATGACTTTCAATTACAATGTCCTTACTTTCCTAATTCCTCATTATTGTGTTATATGCCTCCAAATCTCAGTAGATGGCAGAGGACCTTTGGAGGGGAAAAGCCATTCTGATTTATCCCTTACCTCCAAATATCTCTGTGCCTCCAAACCTGCCCCAGAATAATATCTGTACCTATAAATTAGATGAAGAAAGGGAGAGCTTCATGGGGGTAGAAGTAGTCTGAAAATGTTGTTTTCAACACAGTGCATATCATGCAAAGGATTTTAATATCTTATGTCTAATGTCTTATTTTATATATTTATTTTTATTATTATATTATTTTATTTTATTTCAGAATATTACAGGGGTACAAACATTTTGGTTACATGAATTGCTTTTGTACAGTTTGAGTAAAAATTATGTGTGTCCATCACCCAGATAGCATGCATTGTACCCATGAAGTATGAATTTACTGTCCCCTCCCCCCACCACCTGCTTGATTTCTGTTGAATTTTACTACCATACGTGCACCTGAGTGTTGATCTATTAGGTCTAAATTAGAAGTGAGTATATGTGGTTTTTGTTTTTCCATCCTTATGGTACTTCACTTAAAAGCATGGTCTCCAGTGCCATCCAGGTTGTTACAAAAGGTATTAGTTCACCATTTTTTAATGTCTGAGTAATACTCTATGGTATACATATACCAAATTTTATTAATCCACTCATCTATTGATGGGCACTTGGGTTGTTGCCATATCTTTGCAATTGTGAATTGTGCTGCAATAAACATTCGAGTGCAAGTCTTTTTTATAGAATGACTTTTTTTCCGTTGGGTAAACACCCAGTGGTGGGATTGCTCGATCGAATGGTAGATCTACATTTAGATCTTTCAGGTATCTCCATACTGCTTTCCATAGAGGTTGTACTAGTTTGCAGTCCCACCCACAGTGTATAAGTGTTCCTTTCTCTCCACATCTATGCCAGCATCTGTTGTTTTGGGACTTTTTGATAAAAGCCATTCTCACCGGAGTTAGGTGCGATCTCATTGTGGTTTTGATTTGTATTTCCCTGATGATTAGAGATGTTAAGCATTTTTTTCATGTGTTTATTGGCCATTAGTCTATCCTCTTTTGAAAAGCTTCTGTTCATGTCTTTTGCCCATTTTTTAATGGGTTGTTTGATATTTTCTTGCTGATTCACTTGAGTTCTTTGTAGATTCTGGTTGTTAGCCCTTTATTGAATGTATAGCATGCAAATATTTTCTCCCATTCTGTAAGTTGTCCATTTGCTCTATTGATTATTTCCTAGGCTGTGCAGAAGGTTTTTAATTTGATCAGGTCCCATTTTTTCCTTTTGTTGTTGCTGTGATTGCTTTTGGGGTCTTCTTCATAAATTCTTTGCCTAGGCTGATATCTATAAGACTTTTTCCAGCCTCTTCTAGAATTCTTGTAGTGTCATGCCTTAGGTATAAGTCTGTTATCCATCATGAATTAATTTTTGTGAGTGGTGAGAGGTGCGGATCCTGTTTCAGTCTTCTACATGTGGCCATCCAATTTTCCCAGGGATTCAAAAAGAATCCCTATTTGAACAGGGATTATTTTCCCCAGTGTATGTTTTTGTCTGCTCTGTCAAAGATCAGATGGCAATATGAGGATGGTTTTATATTGGGGTTCTCAGCCCTGTTCCATTGGTCTATGTCCTCAGAATTCTTCTGTTGACCTCTTCTCTTCTTATTTGACATAATCATTGAGGTTAGTCTCATCCACTCCCATGGCTTCAACTTTCATCAGATATACAGACACATACACCTACACATATGTGCTAATGGCTTCTAAGTTTATCCCAGCCCCAAGTCCTCTCTTTGGCTCCAGATCTGCATTTCCAAGTGCCCCTTTCCACCCGCTTATGAAATCACACCTGTTAAGCTTCTTGTATTTTCAGTCTCAGTTAATGGATCAGCACCTATCTAATTTCCCAAACAAGAAGTCTTAAACCCAACCTTGAATTCTCTCTCAATCTAACCAGCCACCATGTCTGTTCAATTCTAACTCCAAAATGTTTCGTTACCCCAGCTTCAACATTTTCTCCTCATTTGTATTTCATTGAATCAGTTTCTCAGAACTGCAATAATATAATTTTATGTGGTCTTCCTGTCCCTTTTTTTCTCTTCATCATGGTCTGAATTCTGGGCAGAGATGGACACCTACAAAAACAAGATTTATACCACTTTACTGCTCAAAAAGTATTTATCACACCTTAAGTTTCTCTTTGCTTACTCCTTAGTTTGACATAATAAGTTCTTTAAAGTATGAACTATGTAAACCCTCTCTACCATTCTATCTATCCAAACTTATCTCCCGCTGTCTCATATCTTACCCGGGGACTGTATATTCTAGGCTTTTGATGGTATCAGTTACCCCTTGCTTTCTGTGACTTTGTTTCATGATGGAAGAACTAAGAAGTCCTTTGAAAACTTACATTTCTGTGCTTATCTGCATGGCCACTTAATGGCTCATTCTTGGCATATTCCAGACTCCATCTTATCCCATCCACCATTTGGTCTTTCAAGAAATAGTATTAGTGAGAATACACTGAACATACTTGTCCTCTGGTCTCCTTCATTTATAAGGGGATCTGTTTAATCACTTATTAAATTATTCATCAAGCCTTTATTGAATACCTATTATGTTCCAGACACTGAATATAGAGACACAGTCCTTTCCATAAAGGCATATAGTCTAGTAGAAGAGACGGATATGTAAATAAATATAGGGATTAATGATATCCTACCTTAAGTCTAAGGTATATGTGTTTGTGAATGCCTGGCACATGAGTACAGCCTGGCTTCTCATAAGAAAACCAAAAATATAGACCACTTGTGATTTTTCAGACAATTTTTCAATTATTAATCAAAGGAAAGACTATTTCAAGAGTTTCTTTTTGGTCAAAGCCCAACATTTTCAAAACACTTCTTTTAAATTTTATTTATTTTGTTCATAAATAGTCTGTGAGGTTCTTAAAACAAGTCAGAAATCATAAATGAGATGTAACGAGTATGACTTTTATAACTTTTATTTTTCTCCTATGTGTTCCCCGGCATAAGGGCTACTGAACAATTAAAATGTTGACTAAAGCAAAAGGATAAGAAGCAACAAATTTCTTTACTGAGACATGAATGGAAGAATCTCATTTTCAGTGCTAAGACAGACTCATAAATAGTGTATATAATTAATTATTCTGAACATTCAAGTGTGTATGCACAAGACATCCTAGTATGTTTATAGAAATACCTAGTTATGTTGTTTAAAAACTTAATTATTTCTCTTGGAGTTTTGTCTAAAAATACTGATCAATTCTGTCTGCAAACATTTGCTTTTTACATCACAAACTGATTTTTACACTATTATTAGAACTTGGACAGGCAACTTGGGGCTAAATGTGCCCCCTACATATTTTTTTCTACTAATCTTTTTATAAATAAGTTTTTGGAGATACTTGTATTAACTAGAGCCATGATTTCAATAAAGTCCAATAAAAATCTAAATGTGCTTTCTAGTTCAAAGTTGCCTATAATTTTTCAATGTTTAGTTTGTGACTTCAAATTTACTCTCTAAGGATAAATTATAAACCCAAGAGCCGGAAGAGACTTTATGGGGTCATTTGGTTCTCCTCTTACCTTAGACATGTACAAGCCTAACTTTATTAAATTGACACTCTCATTTAAATCTCTCTGAGGGAAAAATGGCCACAGCCTTGCCTCATATTACTCTTGCAATGAATATGGTGTTCTTTCTTGGGGATGTTGAACCTATTTTGGCCCCATAGTTGCAAATTAAACCTAATTCCTTTTCAGTTTCTGGCAAGTGTTCATTAGGCACTATCCTTCATCAACTTGAAGGCATTTACATAGCCTGATGGTCTTCTTTTTGCAAAATTAAAAAAAAAGAAAACAAACAAAACTAAAGAATTCAGTAGGCTTTTCTTATAGAAACTATTTTCCTATTTCTTTTCTTGATGCTGTTTTAGTTTCTCCATAATTTAAAATTCTCAAAGAAAATCTGAAGGTGTTTCTCTTAAACAAGGTCAAGAAGAGCAGGTTTCTTCCTTTTAGTTAGTTTGGCAAAAATCTATGGAGCACCCATTCCATTCTGAACACATATGTGGGATGTTAAAGAGGCAGTGCTGAACAGGAGAGAGCCTCTGACCTCTAGGAGCTAACCATCCTGACAAGGTGGCATTGAAAAATTATAAGCAACTTTCATCCAGGCAATACAGAGAGGGTCAAGAATGCTAAGTTGGTTAGGCCTCAGGCTACCAAATCAGTGCAGCCCCTATGGGGACTTTGTGCCATATTTAAGAATTCTGTGCATTCCTCATGCAGATAGAAATGGCTCACAGCAGATGAGAACTGAAACTTTAGCTCCATGTGTACTTAAAACAAAAAAAAACCAAAACTTGGATTTGTGCCGTTGCATCCTCCATAAACAGCCTGCTGATCTAGAGAAATATTTTTCAGTTTTATGATTCTTTGCCCATCTCTTCCTCAATCTCTGGGAGATAAAAATATATATCAGGTCTTATTTAAGTACAAGTACAAATATAATCCTTAAAATAAATTTTTAAGAAAGAAGGTATAATCATAGATTTGGAGACATAATATATTTTTCCAATGTTTACTCTCAACAAAAGGAAATGAATGCATTTTTCCCATGGCTCTTTCACCTGTACGTATTTAAATATACACATGCATACATATGTATTTTGTTGGTGGTGTTGATGCCAATAAAAACCATGTGTTCAACTTTTCACTTTGTGAATATAATCCTTAAAATTATTCTATCCTACATTTTTACTGAGCAGAAAACTGAATTTTTAGGCCTCGCTTATACAAATGGTTATTATGGCACTATATACCCTTTAGGTATAGATAAGTGATACGTCCTGATTTTCCTAGGATAGATCTAATTTTTGTCTGTTATTCTAGCATGATTATTAATAGCTCCTCTTTTCATGCTCAAAAGTAACGCGGATTAGCTGATAAACTGCATGGTTGCCCTACACTTTAGGCCAACTGCTCTAATGTGAGGATTAGAAAGTATTATAGTTAGCATAAAACATTAATAAGAGAGCATTTAAAGCTACCTTTGCAAGTGAGTAAAAATCACTCACCTATTCCTTTTTCCTGAATAGGTCTGAGTTTTCCTCTGGCTTAGGACTTATTCCTGATTATATTTAAGTGATTTAGGTGAGGTGAGGGTGGTGTTGGGGGTGTGCATTCATGTAAATAAACTTTGTAAAAGTATCTATAAACAGATCATCTTGATCTGGTTCCATTTTGAACACAAGATAATCTAGAATAATGAAGACGTAATTAATTGTTTATGAAAATTTATTTACTCTTTTATGCTAGTAATTTATTTGTATTTCTATATACTCAATGCTATACTTTTCTGTATTATCTGTAGATAGCTATGTCCTCTATCAAATTATCAGCACACAGATCTCTAATGTAATCAAATAATTGTATTATATTAACATTTTAAATACAAAGATGGTGTAAATACTGTTATGGTTTGCAGTCTTGAAGTTACTATCATATCTGAACAAGGCCTAAAATTACTTTTGTTTTTGGTATACACTGAATTTTAATTGATATATATTTATGCATCACACATGGGCTTAACTTAATGGCAGAAATTAGGAAGGTTGACTGGAGATGAGTTGGGACAGGTAAGACTACGAGTTAGGGCAAGGAAAGGATGATATAGGCAGAGTCATTGGTACCATATGTTTTTATCTTCCTGGAGAAGTAGCATGATTGGAGAGCTACCTGTGAAAACCCTGTGTACTAGTTTACTAAGGCTGCCATAACAAAGGACCACAGACTGGGGCCTGGGGTGCTTAAATAACAGGAATTTATTTTCTCACAGTTTTGGAGGCTGGAAGTCCAAGATCAAAGTATCAGTATTGTTGTCTCTTCTGAGGCCTCTTTCATTGGCTGGTAGATGGTCATCTTTTCACTGTGTCCTCACGTGGTCTTTCCTTTGTGTGTGTGCACCCTGTTGTCTCTGTGAGTCCAAATTCCTCTTCTTATAAAGACACTGGTCAGATTGAATTAGGGCCCACATTAACCTAATCACCTCTTTAAAGGTCCAATCTGCAAATACAGTCACATTCTGAGGGGTTAGGACTTCAACGTATGATTTTTTGGGGAACACAATTCAGCTCATAACACCCTGAAAGAAGAAATTTAATTTGCAAGAATGAGTGAAGCCAAATCCTTTAGCACCAAAATTAGAAGGCAATGGTAAGACAGGGCCTCAGCTACTCCAGGAAATTTCTGGGAAGTTGTTTTGTATTTTTGATGGCATATATTGTTGGAAAGAAAATTTATTGCACTGCTTATGCTCTGAGAAGATCTAAAGAATGGTGTTTCCTGAATACAGGAATAGCTTATGTTTCAATGATTTATATTTATAGCTTCCCAAGATACCTTGTTTAAATAATAAAATAAAGGGCTAAGACTCAGAACAAATGAGTTGAAGCATATAAACTATTGATTATTCCGTGATCCTGAGCAAATTGAACTTATTTCTTTAAATGTTAATTTCTTCATTTAAAAGTTATTACAGGTTTTGAAGGCATGTTTCTTATCCCACCCCCTCACTCCCCACCCCAGTAGGAAAGGATAAGATTAATTGGACAAGTAAAATGGTTGGATTACTTACAGAAATGCTATGGAGGGAGATCTTGAGATTCATAGACCATCAGAGCAGGGGTTAATATTACAGATAATCTTTTTCAAACTCTTCAGTTTTCCATATGAAGAATGCTAGATCCAGGAAAACATAGCTTATTAGGGCTTAAGCTCTGGAGTCAGACCAGTCTGGGTTTGAATCAGCCACTTTCTATCGCTATGACTTGGGGTAAATTTCTTAACCTCTCTAAGTCTTGGCTTCTTCAACTACAAAATGAGGAGAATATTAATAACAATTTCTTCTTCATAGGGTTTCTGTGGGTTTCAAAGGGAACAATTGTAAAGCACTTAGTACCATGCCTGGCCCATATTAATTGTTCAATAAATGTTAGTTCTAATAATAACTGAGTATACTATTAGGATCATGAAAATGGTATTATTTGAAACTCTGAGATTTCTCAGTTCTAAAGGTATGTTTCAAATTTAGCAAGAAAATAATTTCCACCTTTAAAACTTTATAAGTACTATTTACTACCAACCATACCCTTCTCTGATGTCTTCCACCAATCGTTAACTGCAATAACTTTCCTCAGGGCAGTAAAAAGTACTTTAGCTTTCTTTCACTCCTGCTTTGAGATAAGCAGGCAGTTCTGTAGCAGTTAACATTGCCAGGATCTAGAAATAAAAATTTACCCTTTGATAATCTACTAAATGCAGTTATTTAGTAAATTTGCCACTTGAGAGTCTGTTGATTTTTAGAACATTTTTAGGTTCAGGAATAAAATTTAAAGTACAATAAATAGAATCCTCTTTCAACTATTTTATTGGAATCATATTGTGTTTAAAAATTGATAAGAACTGGTAAGAAACTCAATGAAATTATTTGAGAAATCTTAAAGGTACAGATTTCTTAAAAATAAATTTTATGTAATAAACCTAAGTATAGGCAATTATATATGTATCGTTATAAACTGACCACACAAAAGCTTAATGAAAAGTACTGTTTAGGGCTATCTTTCTCAATGCAGTGAAATAGGGTTGGGGGAATAATGGTAGGGAGGGATCAGCATCTTGGGGGGTGTAGATAGGTGGCTTATTAGGACGAAAACACTGAAGTTTGTTCCTCCTTGCTTTGACTTGATTTCAACCATGGTATTTAATGTATAATCACGTAAAGCATGAGATCTTTGTTTATCAAATGAGGGCATTGGTTATAAACGGGTGAAAAAAACCCAGTTTGGGTCAAGGGGAATGGTCATAAGTTATTCTGTCTGTACAACTGCCTTGTGACCTTAAGAAAGGTAATTGTCAATGAGTTGTTTTCTGATAAGATGGGCAAGATATTAGCTGTTCTTCAAATAGGGTTGCTGTGAGAATTAAATGTGTTAATTTACTTAAGTGCCTAGCACATAGTTGGTGTTCTCTAAGTAATAACCATTGTCATAGTAGGTTCTTAAATATTGGTTGATTATTTGATCAAGTTAAGGGAAGTTAGTTTATTCAACTGAATGCTTTCTCTTTAAGAAATAAATAAGCATTATGGGCTGGCGGGTGGCTTACACCTGTAAACCTAGTACTCTGGGAGGCTAAGGCGGAAGGATCGCTTGAGGTTAGGGGTTTGAGACCAGCCTAAGCAAGAGGGAGACCCTGTCTCTACAAAAAATTAGCTGGGCGTGTTGGTGTGCATCTGTAGTCCCATCTACTCGGGAGGCTGAGGCAGGAGGATCACCTGAGCCCAGGAGTTTGAGGTTGCGGTGAGCTGTGATGACACCATTGCACTCTAGCCAGGGTAACAGAGTGAGACTCTGTCTCAAAAAAAAAGCATTATGATCACTATTCAAATTCATTCATTCAACAAATACCAGTTGAGCATTGACAGTCCACCAGACGGTGAGCTAGTGATCTAAGCTCTGGGGAGTCTGCACTGCACAGACAAAGATCTCTGCCCTTCGGGCTAACCTTCTACTGCACATAATGTTCACTCAAAAATATGAATTAAAAGTCTTTTCCCTGAAAAGCAGATTTTATTTACTTTCTTTCAAGTTTTGAATTATGATTATTTATTCAAAATGTGCACCGTGTGTTATAATCAAGGGATCAGTAATTAAAACAACCAAGATGAGTTTCTAGCAAAATATAAATCCTCTGATGTTTCCTGACAGCAATAAGGCAATAAGACAATAAGTGGTATTAACATGTACATTTTATCTTCAGTATAATCCTCGGTAGAATTGATAGTCCTGTGAAGAAAAGAAAACCTAACATATACATTTTGTTTTTACTTTATAGATTAGAAATTTGTGTTCTATGGCCACAAACATGTCTTCTATTATTCTCTATAACATTAGGCATCTTAGCTAATGCTACTATGTAATTACTTTCATGTACTGTAACTTGCTTTGGTGATGAATCTAAAAAAACAACTCATAAAGAAAGAATATCAAATTTCATTAAAAGGAAAAGGAACAAAATTTCTGTGGGGCATAATATTAACAGTTAGACATCATTATATTAAAGCGGGAAATACTAAATTGATAAATAAGTTAACAAAAACATAAAAAGTGACAAAACAAGAAAAATGCCAGAAGTTTGCACATATAATTAAAAATCATTTAAATTCTACAGCTATTTTTTCTTAACATTTGTTTTAAATCAAATACTTTTCATAATATTAATAGTATACAGTAGCAAATTTTGTGAAATATCTAGAAATCCACAAAATAAATTAGCTTCTGATATGGTTGGAGTGGCTTAGGTCAGTTAACACAGAAAGAAATAAGAAATTTCTTGCTTCTATGCTAGTTTTCGTTAGAGACAATGATATCTGAATTGGTACAATTTAAATTTTTTCACTTATTAACTCATACCAGATTTTGTATGAAATAGAGATTAAATATTCTACTAAAAATAAAATTAGGTGCTTGCTTCAGCAGCACATATACTAAAATTGGAATGATACAGAAAAAAAATTAGTTGTCATACATGCGCAATACATGCAATACAAAATGAAACTATAATTATATGCAGAATGCATCCCTGTGTCTCACCTACTCTTTTTAATATAATAAGCTCCTAATTATATTAACGTTAGGTAACTGATCTTTTAAATAAGTAGGATTCACGGGTGTAATCATAAAGCGACTTTATTTTTTCTCCCACTTGAAAGTTCATTTAATCATTTAGAGGGTGGAGTACTCCCTTTACTTCTAGAAAAGGAAAAAAAAGATATTTCCATGACTTCGCTGATCACTCTTAGGTTTAAGAAGTGCTATGGACACTTTAAGTTATCAAACACAGCCTCACCAAAGTAATTTAAAATGTCTTGGTGTCTCCTAATAAACTTCCACATTATATAAATAAAATAGTGCATTAGAAAATCACACACCATGACTAAATAGGTTTTATCCTATGTAGGTGGATATGATGTCCCTAAATGTTACTACCAAAGGATATTTTTAGAGACTGCAATAGAGCTAACATCCCAAAGCCTGGTGGAATTAGTCAAGAACTGATTTGGTGAGGAGGTCTTCTTTGAGGATGGCTATTGCCAGGGTATGAATTCTCGCTACTTGTACCTGCTCCTAGAAGAAGAGATAACTCCAGATTTATATAAAGAAGTGTCTTCTAGGAGACCATGTGGAGAACCAGCTAATGGTCTTGGCAGTTGAGATGATAGTGGAAGAGATATAAGACAGTGAAATACCACTTTATATGCCTTAGATTGGAAAAAATATGAATTGCATAATATGAGAAGTTGGCAAGAATGTGGGGAAACTAAAAACTTCATAACCTATTGGTAAGAGTGTATATTGTGACAATGATTCTGATATAAGTGGTAATGGAATAAACCTTTTTGTATATAAGTGTCTGAACATGTATCTGATGATCTCTCAGGATAGATTTTCAGATGTGGTGTTATAAAGATGAAGAATATGAACATTTTTAAGGCTCACAATACACATTGTCCATTTATTTCCAGAAAACTTATATCCGTTTACACTCTGGTCATTAATGTTGAGATACAAGAGGACTTCAAAAAGTTTATGTAAAAATGGAATTAAAACATACAAATAAAAAATATAAACTTTATTTCTCAATGTAAGCTCCATCAAGTTCAAGACACTTTTGTAAGCAATGATACCAGCCATTTAATCCATCCCTAAAGAATTGAGGGTCCTGGGAATTTAACCATGTCAATGCAGTCTTTCTTACATTTTTTAACTGAAGGAAAATGGGTGCCCTTTAAAGACTTTTTAAGATTAGGAAACAAAAAGAAGTTAGACATAGCCAAATCAGGACTGTAAGGTGGATGGCTAATGATTTCCCATCAAAACTCACACTATTGCCTTTGTTTGGTGAGAAGAATTAACAGGAGCATTGCTGGGAAAGGACTCTCTTGTGAAATTTTCCCTGGCATTTTTTTCTAAAGCTTTGGCTAAATTTCTCAAAACATTCTCATAATAAGCAAATGTTATTCTTTGGCCCTCTATGAAGTCAACAAGCAAAATGCCTTGAGCATCCCCCAAACTGTTGCCATGACTGTTGCTCTTGACAAGTCCACTTTTGCTTTGATTGGACCACTTCCACCTCTTGGTAGCCATTGCTTTGATTGTGGTTTGTTATCAGCATTGTACCAGTAAAGCCATGTTTCATCTCCTGTTACAATTCTTTGAAGAAATGCTTCAGGATCTTAATCCCACTTGTTTAAAATTTCCATTTAAAGCTCTGCTTTTGTCTCCAGCTGATCTGGGCACAATGATTTTGGCATCCATTGAGTAGAAAATTTGCTCAACTTTAATTTTTCAGTCAGAATTTTGTAAGCTGAACCAATTGAGATGTATTTGGTGTTGTGTATGGTTTGTGCTGTTAATTGTCATTCTTTTTCAATTAGGGCATGAATAAGATGAACTTTTTCCTCACAAATTAATGTGGATGGTCAGCTGCTATGGGCTTCATTGTCAACATCATCTCGTCCCTTCTCAAAATGAGTTACCCATTGTAAGTTACTGATTTTTAGGGGGCATTTTTCCCATACACTTTTTGTAAATCATCAATGACCTTGCCATTTTTCCACCCAAGCTTCATGATAAATTTGATATTTGTTCTTGCATCAATTTTAGTAGAATTCAGTAGCTCTGATAGGGGCTCTTTTTAAATTGCTATATTATCCTTCTTAGTGCCTCAAACTAGATCTGTTCAGACATTACAATAAGTTAGTATGAGTTTATTTTGGTGCCAAAAAATTGATATAATACACATAATTTTTTCACAATACACATTTTCCATGAACTTTTTGAAGACATCTACTATATGACTAATCTCACTGTCAGTAGCACTGAGTCCTGTCACATTTTACTCCTTACCATTTGAGTGCACCCATTCCCTGCTCCCCTCACAAATTTCTATTGTTGCTTTACTTTTTATTTAAGTACATAAGTTTGAATATCAAGTAGTTCATTTTTTCATATGTATAAGCTATCTGTATTTTTTCCATGAATTTTATTTTTATATCTTTTGTTCATATTCCTTCAGGAGTACTAGAGTTTTTAAAACAATATTTCAAAACAATCATAAAATAAGAGGTATTCTGTAACATTGTATAGAATTTGTTACAAATATTTTTTCTATTTGTTTACATCTTTTAATTTTGTATATGATTTTTTGTGTATGATTTTAAATTTAATAAAGTCAAATTAATTTTTAAAATTTATATTTCTTTCTTTTTTTATGTTTGGAAATCCCTTTCCCTTTATTATGCAGTTACAGTTTTTTCTAAGAGTCTATCATTCATTTGAAAAAAATTAACTCTTATTTTTAGATATTTATTTGGTGTAAGTTATAAATGTAGGATCTAATTAGATTCACTGCCTCAAATAGTCAACTTTTCCTAATCCCATTTTAAAAAATAATTAATCTTTTTCACTTGGCTTGTAATGTAGCCTTTAAAGTAAATTAAACTTTCATGTATTGAGTCCATTTCTGATATGCTCCATTGATCTCTTATTTGAGCATTTATCTGACATCACACTGCTTCAATTAATTATGCCTTTGTAATACATTTTTGTATCTGTCCCCTTATAGCACATATGTTACATGACTACAAGGATTTTTACTTGCTTTTTTTAGTGCTGTAGCCCAAGAGTCTAGAACAGGGCTTACTATAATACTGATGCTCAATATTTATTGACCTAATAAGTAAATGATGCCAAATTTTTTTATTTTTCAAATTCTCTAAGATATGTTTACTTACTTAGTCCTAGATAATATTTTAGTACTACATGTTCAAGTTAAAATGTCCCATTTAAGTTGTAATGGAGGTGTGTAAAACTTATAAATCAACTTCCTTTATAGTGGCATTCTTATTCCAAACCCTATAAATCATATTACCTCCACCTATTTGAGTTTTCTTTTATGTCAAAATATTATAACTCTCAATAAATTATGTGTTACATATATGTGTGTGTGTATGCATATATATATATTTTTTTTCTTTTTTGTTGAAGTAATTCCTAAGATTTCTAAATGTTTTTGCAACACCAATTTGAATTATCACTGACTTAATGTCAGAAACTATGTAGACTAGAAAACAGTGAAAGTTTTTGGTACTTAATGTCATGAAGAAAAAAAACTCAACCTAGAATTCTATATCCAGTGAAAATATCCTCCAAGAATGAAGTAAAGATAAATATATTTTAATATAAAATGAAACTAAGAGAATGTATTAATCGCAGACCCACACTTTAAGAAATGATTTAAAAAGTCCTTCAGGCTGAAAAAAGATAATGCCTAATGGAAACTGGGATATTTAGGAAAGAAGAAATGATGAGCATTGGAAATGGTAAGAGCTGGGAGTATATAGAAGATTGTTTTTCTCAATTATTTCTTTAAAGAGTCACTCACATTTTAAAGAAAATTTTCCTATATTAATTTCTAACCAACAATTTGTTACTATTGATGAAAAAGAAAGCTATTGTGATTCCAATTTTGTTTTGATGCCATTCATCTTAATGAACTCTTATTAGATTTGACAGTTTTTAGTTGATTTTTTTAGAGATTTCTTGTATAGAAGCTTATCATTTGCAAAATAATTACTTTTTCTAATAGTTATTACTCTAATTTCTATTTCCTGAGTTATTTTACTGCTAAGAATGTCTAGAAAATATTTAATAATGGTGTCATCCCTGTCTTGTTTTTAATTCTATTTTCAATACTTTTAGCACTTTTCTTATCATATTCTTTTAGCTTTTATGGTTACACTTATGTATACTTATGCCATGCTTATGGAGAAGCATAAGTATAGGACAAGTCTATTTATAATACCTTGTAGCTTTCAATTTTCTTCAACTAAGGAGGGCTATTAACTTGCCTTATAATAAGGATGATGGGACTTTTGCATTAGTAACAGCTTCTAGGACAACATTGAGTGTATGAACAGAGGTAAACACAATCAGGGAACAAAAAAGTAATTGAAACTATAATGGGCTCTGAGGACACACCATCAACATTTAAAGCTATAAACTTTGATTTTCTATAATTCAAGAAAGTTTAATTTTTATTAAAAAAAAATCTTACTTTAGAAATTGTAGCTGCTTGTTGGCCGTTTTCCAGAGATATAAGTTCCTTGTCATATGGGCCTCTCCATTGGGCAGTTTATAACATGGAAGTCGGCTTCCCTAAGAATGAGGAAGGCAGATTTCCAAAAATTGCCCCTAAAATATAAGCCGCAGTTTTTTGGTAACTTTATGTCAGGAGTTATGTCCAATCACTTTTACCATATTCTATTTGTTAAAAATGGGAGGCATTAATGTGTCAATTTAAGAAAAGAGAAAACTTCCATTTACATAGGATGTCTTATTTCTTTAATAGTTTCACCATGGATTTTGTTGATTGCTTTTTAAAAAATCTTTTATCCATTTTTTCTCTTTTAAATTCCATCTTCAAATATTATGTTTTTAGAAAAATATTAATGAGAATTTATTAAAATCACTTTATAGGTAATTTTTAGGAATATTTCTGAAAGCAAGGTGTATATGTGATATAATGAAAACTCTTTAATAAATAAGTTCATTTACTAAAAAAAAAATAAAAATAAAAAATAAAAATGGGAGGCATTATTGGGGATTATCTTAGAGACTTCATACAATTATCAAGTTTTCCCACATTTATCAAGAAGACCATACTTTGCCCCCTTTAATCTCATAAAAGTGACAAATCCAACTTAGACAAAATATATTAATTTATCCTATACATTACTAGATGTGAATTGGTGATAATTCATTTAGACTATTTGTGTCTATGGTTGTGTTTGAAATTGCCATAAATTTTATTTCTCATATTATCCTTATTTGGTTTTGCAATCAAGGTTGTGTTCATTTCATAAAACAGTTTGATGATTGGATTTTACTCTACAATTGTGCAAGACCAAAATTATAGTAAAATCCCATAAAACCATGCTTATGAGAACTGAAATTTGCATGTGTTGCAATTTGTGGTTTGCTTTTCTCCTCTAGCCAACCCATTCTCAATAGGCTAATGTTTTATCTTTTGCAGAGTAGTAGAAGAAATGATCCTAGGAGGAAAGCTTTCACTCTTTCATCATTAAGTATGATATTAGCTATAAGTTTTTTTGTAGATGTTCTCTATCAAGTTGAGGTAGTTCCCTCTATTCCTAGTTTTTACAGCTTTTAAAAAATTCATGAATAGGTGTTGCATTTTGTCAAACACTTTTTATGCATCATTTTATATGATTATATTATTTTTCTCCTTTAGCCTATTAATTTTGTAGATTACATTGATTTATTTTTAAAACATTGAACCAGTCTTGCATCCTTAGAATAAATCTCACTTGCTCCTTGCCAGACTGACTTGATCAGTGTAATAAAGGTTTCCCCCTATGTTTTCTTCCAGGAATTTTACAATTTCAGGTCTTATGTTTAAGTCTTTAATTTATTTTGAGTTGATTTTTATGTATAGTGTAAAATAAAGGTCCAATTTCATTCTTTGCATGTGGATATTCAGTTTTCCTGGCACCATTTGTTGAAAAGACAGTCCTGTTCCTATTGTGTATTCTTGGCACCCTTGATGAAGATAAGTTGACGGTGTATGTGTGGATTTATTTCCGAGCTCTCTATTCTGTTCTGTTGATCTATGTCTGTCTTTATGCCAGTACCATTCTGTTTTAATAGTAATATGTTTTGAAATCAGGAAGGGTGATTTCAGCTTTGTTTTTCTTTCTCAGGATGGATTGGTTATTCAGGGTCTTTTGTGATTCCTTATGAATTTTAGAATTGTTTTTTCTATTTCTGTAAAAAATACCACTGAGATTTTGTTAGAGATTACATTGAATCTGCAGATCCCTTTGAGTAGTATATACACTCTTACAATATTAAGTTTTCCAATCCATGAACACAAGATATATTTTCATGTGTTTGTGTCTTTAATTTCTTCCAGCATTGTTTTCTAATTTTCAGTGTTAAAGTCTTTTACCTATTTAGTTAAGTTTATACCTAAGTATTTTATTCTTTTTGATGTTATTGTAAATGAGATTGTTTTCCTAATTTCCTTTTCAGGTAGTTCGGTGTTAGTGTATAGAATTACAACTGGTTTTTGTGTGTTGATTTTGTATGCCGCAACTTTACTGAATTTGTTTATTAGCTTGAATAGTTTTTCTAAGGGATTTTTGAGGGTTTTCTATATGTAAAGTCATACCATCTACAAAGAAGGACAATTTTATTTCTTCATTTTTGAATATCTTTTTTTCCCCCCATTTTCTTGGCTAATTGCTTTGGCTAGGACTTTCAGTACTATGTTGAATAGAAATGATGAGAGTGAGCACTCTTGCCTTGTTCCTGATCCTTGCAATAGTATGATGTTAGCTGTGGGCTTTTCATATGTGGTCTTTGTTATGTGGAGGTAATTTTCTAGTTTGTTGAGAATGTTTACCATGAAAGGGTATTGAGTTTTGTCAAATGCTTTTTCTATATCCATTGAGATGATCATGTGGTTTTCATTCTTTACTCTGTTAATGTGGTATATCATATTAATTGATTTTTATATGTTGAACCATCCTTGAACCCCAGAAATAAATCCCATTTGGTTATGGTGTATTATCTTTTTAATGTGCTGATGAATTTGTTTTGCCAGTATTTTGTTGAGGATTTTTGCATCTATACTCATCAGGGATATTGGCTGATGGTTTTATTTTCTTTTGGTATCTTTGTCTGGCTTTGGTATCAGGGTAATGCTGGCCTCATAAAATGAGTTTGGAAGTGTTTCCTTCTATTCACCTTTTTGAATGCCTCTGAAAAGGATTGGTGTCAATTCTTAAGATGTTTAGTAGAATTCACCAGTGAGAACATTTGGTCCTGGGCTTTTTTTCTGTTGTTGGGAGTTTTTGATTACTGATTCAATTTCATTATTAGTTATAGTTCTGTTCAAATTTTCTATTTCTTCATGCTTCAGTCTTGGTAGGTTGTGTATTACTAGGAATTTAACCATTTCTTCCAGATTATCCAGTTTCTTTGCATGTAATTGTTTTAATAGTCTATTATGATCTTTTGCATTTCTTTGGCCTCAATTGTAGTATCTGCTTTTTCATTTCTGATTTTTTGTATTTGAGTTTTCTCTTTTTTTTCTTAGTCATTCTAGCCAAATATTTGTCAATTTTGTTTCTTTTCAAAAAACCAACTCTTAGTTTGGTTGATTTTTTTTTTGGCAAGAGGCCTTTTTCCATAATTGTTGATTTTTTAATTGTTTTTTTATCCTTTATTTCATTTATTTCTACTTTAGTTTTTATTATCTCTTTCCTTCTGCTAACTTTGTTTAGTTTGTTCTTCTATTTCTAGTTCCTTAAGGTATAAAGTTAGGTTGTTTATTTGATATCTTTATTTTTAAATGTAGGTATTTATCACTATAAACTCTCTTAGTACTGCTTTTGTTACATCTTATAAATTTTGATATTTTTTATTTTAATTTTTGGTTGTCAGGAGATATTTTATAACTTCCCTTTGTATTTCTTCTTTAACTCATAATTGATCAAAAATGTGTTGTTTAATTTCCACATATTTGTGAATTTTTTAGCTATCCTTCTGTTATTGATTTGTAGTTTCATTCCATTGTGGTTGAAAAAGATACTTGGTATGATTTCAGTCTTCTTAATTTTGTTAAGACTTACTTTGTGACCTAAAAACATGTGCTCTATCCTTCAGAATGTTCCATGTGTCCTTGAGAAGAATATGTTTTCTGCTGCTGGTGGGTGGAATCTTCTGAATAGGTCTGTTAAGTCCATTTGGTGTATAATATTGTTCAAGTCTCTTGTTTCTTTGTTGATTTCTGTTTGGTTGTTCTACCCCTTGTTGAAAGTGGAGTATGTATTGCTGTCTATTGTATAATACTTTTATATATTGGAGAATTTTATTTGCTAATATTTTAAAAAGAATTTTCATATTTATTTGCTCATAAGAAAATAATTTTCATATTTACATTCATAAGAAACAGTGGCTTGTAGTTTTCTTTCTTTTTGTACAGTTTTGTCTAGTTTTGGCATCAGAGCAAAACTAGCTTCATAGAATGGGTTAAGAAGTATTCTCTGCTCTTTTGCTTTCTGAAAAATATTGGGTAGAATTTGTGTTAATTCTTCCTTGAATATTTGATACATTCTCCAATTAAACTACCTGAGCCTGTTGCTTTCTTTTTCAGGAGAATTAAAATTACAAACTCAAACTACTTAATAATGTAAATAGATTCAAATTTTCTATTTTTGTATTGTATGAGTTGAAGTACCTTGTACTTCTCAAGGAATTGATCCATTTCATCTAAATTATCAAAACTGAGGGAAGACTGAAAATGGTGGTCTGGTAGAGGCCTCCTACCTCACAACTCCCGGGGAAGGAGGTGAAGAGCACAGACAGCTGTCTGTGTGTAGATCACTGACTCCAAAAACAGCATTGTGAATTTGCAGAGAAGCAGTGTGGGACACTCAGTGCAAGAAAAAAGGTGACAAGGAGATAAATTCATAAAGATCGAAGAATGCAGGGGATACTATAGAGTACAGAGTGTGGGAAGGATGAGCTCACCAGGTCAGCTCAGTGTGATCTGACCTGCAGGTAGACACGCACCATCCTCACAGAATTGCCATCCACTCAGTCAGGGAAAAGCCTGGAGTCAGTGCAAAGTTGTTGCATGAGACAGCAGGCTCTGTGGAGAGGAAGCAATTGTGGGAAACATATGGAACTCTTGGGTGCACAGTGCCGGGACGGCACCTGGCTGGGGAGGGACTGGGCTTAGATACAGCTTCCCAGGACAGTATGCTGGAATTTGTAGATGGGCACCCTGCCCCTGGAAGTCAGCAGAACCAGGGCACAGGAGTTGAATGGAGAGCAATGGGCTACACCCTTTATGGCTGCTGGCAGTTGCCTCCATGGGATAGAAGTGGGTGGAGAAAAGCTGTGTTCATGGAGTGGCTGACCTGAACCAGCAAGACCCTAATGTATGCCCGCGATACAACTCTGGTTGGCAGCCAATGGCCATCTTTAAAGGTCCCCTGCCTGGAGCTGACTGTTAGCTAGGTCTCTAGCTTTACCCCACCCCCAGCCTGGGGGCTCTCCTACCTGGGCAGGATGGGCTACTCCCTTGGAGGCCACAGATAGCTGCTTCTGCGGGCTCCAGGTGGGACAAGGAAAGCCATGTTCCTTGTGTGGCTGACCTGTATCAGTGGGACCCTGGTGTATTGGAAACAGTTTGCAGCCTATCCATCCGGTCCTACCTGCCCTGATCTCACTGTCTCCTGCACGATTGGCCCTAGTGTCTACTCTACAGGTCCACAACCTCCCCTCCTACAGAGAACAGCCATATTGAAAGTTGCTGTGCCATAGTGACTCAATTTGCATAAGTACTGGATCCCATGGCAACAAAATGCCTCAGGTGCCACAGGCTGAATCAGAGCAGCTGCCCCCATCCCTATTCACTTTAATAGGGAGTTTTGCTTGATCCAAGAGTTCCTTCAGTTTACACTACTCCCCTGGTGGGATCATCCCCTGGAGGAGACTTCTGGGAATAGAGAGGCCTACCTGCTTTGGCTTGGGGTTTAGTGGTGTAAGAAGGGGTGCACAATTGGAGAGCCCCCTATCAGCTAGTGACACATGGAGATGTACATCGGTGGGCCAGACACACAAACTGTGGGGAAACTTGAGAGCCCAAAAGGGATCCAATCAGAGGGGAAGGTACCTAAGCTTGTGGACAGGGAAGAAAAAACCTGGCTAGAGACCTCAACAATTGCACCAGTTGGCCCCTCCCACCAGGAGCAGCCCTCTAGGCTCAGAGAAATAGCTCTGAACTCCACAACAGTGGCTTCCCATAGCGGGCAGATAAGCAACCTCTGAGCTACGTAGAATCTCACTCACCAAAACTTTCACACTCCAGCTGCAAACTATCATGCTGCTCCCCCCACCTCAGGGAGCAGGGTCAAAGTAACCCCCAGGAGCTACAAGGCCCCTACCAAAGATTGGGGCTTTGTATGTCCCACCTGGGGGACCAGAACCTACCATGGACATGACAGAATACCTAGTTAACTGGCTCCCCTGTGCAAACTACAATCAATGACAGCAGGAACAGCCCCATAGCTAAAATTATTGCCTTCTATCTCAAGCTATTAGAAAGCAGTGGATTCATGCCCTCAAGTACAACCCTCCAGCTTGGAGTTTAATTGAGGGGAACAAACTCTACACTCCACTGGGAAGAGGTGAAGACAACAGATCAGAGGTAACCCAAAAGGTCCATCAAACTTGCTAAAATACACCTAAGGCAATATAGGACCAGCCCTCCTCTCCCCAGCTCTGTCAGGGAATGATCCTTGAGGTCTTGGAGACAGGGCCATAAACTAGCCCTAGTACCCCCAGCTCTCAACCAAGAGGCCAGATGAGAAAGAATCTGTGAAAGAACACAGGAACCATGAAAAATCAGAGTGAAAATTCACCCCCAAAAGATATCATTAGCTCCTCAGCAATGGATACCAACTTAAATGAAATGGGTAAAATGACAGAGGAAGAATTTAGATTATGGATTATCAGAAAGCTCAATGAAATTCAAGAGAAAATAGAAACCCAACACAAAGATGCCACAAGAACAATGCAAGAAATGAATGAAAAATTCTCTGAAGAAATCAAAGTATTATGGAAAAAGCAAACAGAAATACTGGAAATGAAAGAGGCATTCAAGAATCTACAAAACACAGTGGAAAGCTTTAAGAATAGGCTGGGTCACAAAGAAGAAGGAATCTCAGAGCTAGAAGATAACTCCTATGTGCCAAATAAATCAGTCAAATAGAAAGAACACAGAAGCAAGAGACATGAACAAAGCATAAGGAAATGTGGGATTATGGAAAGAGGCCAAACAAGAACCACAGGCATCCCTGAGGTGAAGAAGAAAATAAAAAAGGGCTGGAAAATCTAATTGAAGAAATAATAGAGGAAAATTTCCATGGCCTAGCGAGAAATCTCGATATCCAGGTACAAGAAGCACACAGGACACCTGGGAGATTCAACATGAGAAGGCAGTCACCACGCCACAAAATTATTAGACTGGCCAAAGTAAACATGAAAGAGACACTCCTTTGAGCAGTAAGGCAAAAACAGCAGGTGACCTACAAAGGAAAACCTATCAGACTAACTGCAGATGTCTCAACCTAAACCTTACAAGCCAGAAAGGACTTGGGACCCATCCTCCATCTTCTAAAACAGAATAATGGCCAGCCTAGAATTCTTTATCCTGCAAAACTAAGCTTCTTATGTGAGGGAGATATAAAGACTTTCCAAGACAAGCAATCACTGAAGGAATTTGTGAAGACCAGACTTTCCCTGCAGGAGGCACTCAGACCTGCATTATACACTGACCAGTGCAATAGACACCCACCAATGTAAAATCACCCAAAAGCTAAAGTCCAGAACCCTGATTCCACAATGGCTTGAGAGGTAAAACAAAACAATAAGAGTCTACCCAACAGAATGAACAGAAATCCACCCCAAATATCAATTCTCTCAATAAGTGGGAATGGCTTGAATTGCCCATTGGAGAGACATAGGCTGCCTGAATAGATGAAAAAATGCAAGCCAAGTATCTGCTGTCTCCAGGAAACACATCTTACACACAAGGACTCATTCAGACTCAAGGTGGAGGGATGGCAAGCAACTTTCCAGGCAAATGGAAACCAAAGGAAAGCTGGGGTAGCCATTCTTATATCAGATATCATAAACTTTAAAGCAAAAAAAGTAAAAAAAGACAAAGATGGTCACTATATAGTGGTGAAGGGAAAAATCCAACAACAAGACTTAACAATCTTAAATATGCACCCAACACAGGAGCACCCAGATTCATAACACAAATACTGCTAGATCTAGACAACATAATAAACAGCAATGCTATAATAGCCAGAGACTTCAACACCCCACTGACAGAACTGCACAGATCCTCCAGGCAGAAAATAAGTAAAGAAACAATGGACTTAAACAGAACTCTAGACCATTTGGGCCTAACAGACACCTACAGAACATTCCACCCAAACAACACGGAATATACATTCTTCTCATCAGCTCACGGAATTTTCTCTAAAATTGATCACATCCCAGGCACAAAACAGATCTCAACAAATTCAAAAAAATAGAAATGATACCATGTATCTTCTCAGGCTATAGTGGAACAAAAATTAGAAATCAATTCCAACAGAAATACTCATCTCTACAGAAAAACATGGAAACTAAACTATCTATTGCTGAATGACTATTGGGTCAAGGAGGAGATTCAGATGAAAATCAAAAGATTCTTAAGATTCTTTGAGCTCAATGATAATGGGGACACAAGTTATCAAAATCAGTGGGATACAACAAAAGCAGTCCTGAGAGGAAAACTCGTCACCTTAAATACCCACATCCAGAAGACAGAAAGATCACAAATCAACAAACTAATGAATCATCTCAAGGAACTGGAAAAGGAAGAGAAAACCAATCTTAAACCAGCAGAAGAAAAGAAATAACCAAGATCAGAGAAGAACTAAATGAAATTGAGAACAAAAGAACTATACAGAAAATTACTGAAATAAAAAGTTGATTCTTTGAAAAGATAAACAAATAGACAGGCCTCTTGCTAGATTGACCAGAAACAGAAAGGAAGGCACTATAATAAGCTCAATTAGAAATGAAAAAGGAGAGGTCATACTGATATCATGGAAATACAAAACAACATCTGTGAATACTAAAAAAATCTCTATGCCCCAAAACATGAAAATGTGGAGGAAATGGGCAAATTCTTAGAAACACACAACCTCCCTAGGCTCAATAAGGAAGAAATAGAATTCCTAAACAGACCAATATCAAGCACCAAAAATGATGCAGCAATAAAAAAATCTTCCAACAAAAAAAAAGAGCTAGACTAGATGGGCTCACACCTGAATTCTACCAAACCTACAAAGAGAACTGGTATCTATACTGCAGAAATTATTCCACAACATTGAGAAGGATGGAATCCTCCCAAACTCATTCGACAAAGCCAAAATCACCTTGATACCAAAGCCAGGAGAGGACACAACAAAGAAAGAAAACTACAGACCAATATCCCTTATGAATATAGATGCAAAAATTCTCAATAAAATCCTAGCAATCCGAATTCAACTGCACATCAAAAAAATAATTCATCACAACCAGGTGGGCTTCATCCCCAAGATGCAAGGATGGTTCAACATACTCACATCTATAAATGTAATTCACCATATAAATAAAAGCAAGAACAAAGATGATATGATCCTCTCAATAGATGCGGAAAAGGCTTTTGATAAAATTCAGCATCCTTTTATGATAAGAACTCTTAACAATAGAGGCATAGATGGCTCATTCCTCAAAATAATAAAGTCATGTACGATAAACCCATAGCCAATATCATTCTAAGTGGGGAAAAATTGAAAGTGTTCCACTTAGACCCAGAACCAGACAAGGTTGCCCACTATCTCCACTTCTATTCAACATAGTGCTTGAAGTCCTTGCCAGAGCAATCAGACAAAACAGAGGAATCAGGGGTATCCAAATAGGGGCATAAGAGATCAAACTTTCACTCTTTGCTGACGATATGATATTATATCTAGAAAATCCCAAAGATTCAACCAAGAGACTCCCGGAATTATAAATGAATTCAGCAAAGTCTCAGGATACAAAATCAATGCACAGAAATCAGTAACCTTCATATATGCCAATAACAGTAGAGCCAAGAATCAAATCAAAGATGCAATACCTTTCACAATAGCATCAGAGAAAATTAAATATTTTGGAACATATTTAACTAAGGAGGTGAGAGACCTATATAGAAAGAACAATGAAGAAACACTGAGAAAAGAAATTACAGAGGATGTAAACAGATGGAAAACCCTACCATGCTGTTGAGTAGGTAGAATCAATATTGTTAAAATGTCTATACTACCTAAAGTGCTCTACAGAATCAATGCAATCCCTATCAAAATACCAACAGCATTTTTCACAGATCTAGAAAAAATAATTCTACACTTTGTATGACACCAGAGAAGAGCCCATATACCCAAAGCTATCTTAAGCAAAAAGAATAAATTGGGAAGCATTAATCTACCAGACTTCAAACTATACTACAAGGCTATAGTAACCAAAACAGCATGGTACTGGCGCAAGTACAGAGACATAGACCAATGGAACAGGACTCAGAACCCAAATATAAAACCATCCTCATACTGTCATCTGATCTTTGACAAAGCATACAAAACCATACACTGGGGAAAAAAATCCCTATTAAATAAATGGTGAGGGGAAAATTGTATAGCCACATGTAGAAGACTGAAACAGGATATGCACCTCTCACCTCTCAAAAAAGTCAGCTCACAAAGGGTAACAGACTTAAACCTAAGGCATGAAACCATAAGAATTCTAGAAGAGAATGTTGGAAAAACTCCATAGACATTGGCCTGGGCAAAGAATTTATGAAGAAGACCCCCAAAGCAATCACAGCAGCAACAAAAATAAATAAATGGGACTTGATCAAATTAGAAAGCTTCTACACAGCCAAGGAAACTATCAGTAGAGCAAACAGACAACCTACAGAATGGGAGAAAATATTTGCATGCTACACATCTGATAAAGGGCTGATAACCAGAATCTATACAGAACTCAGGGAAATCAACAAGAAAAAATCAAACCCCATTATAAAATGGGCAAAAGACATGAATAGAAACTTTTCATAAGAAGACAGAAAAATGGTCAACAAACATAAAAAATTGCTCAACTTCTCTAATCATCAGAAAAATGCAAATCAAATCCACTATGAGATATCACTTAACTCCAGTGTGATTGGCTTATATCAAAACGTCCCAAAACAACAAATGTTGGTGTGGATGCAGAGAGATAGTAACACTCATACACTGCTGGTGGGACTGCAAATTAGCACAACCTCTATGGAAAGTAATATGGAGATACCTCAAATAACTAAAAGTAGAACTGCCATTTGATCCAGCAATCCCACTCTGGGTATTTACCCAAAAGAAAAAAGACATTCTATAATAAAAACATCTGCACTCAAACGTTTATAGCAGCACAATTCACAATTGCGAAGATGTGGAAACAACCCAAGTGCCCATCAATACGTGAGTGGATTAATACAATGTGGTATATGTGTACCATGGAGTACTACTCAGCCATAAAAAACAATGGTGAATTAACACATCTGGTATTATCCCAGATGGAGCTAGAGTCATTCTTTGAAGTGAAGTATCACAAGAATGGAAAAACAAGCACCACTGGTACTCACCATGAAATTTGTACTAACTAACTGATCAATACTTATGTGCACACATGGATATAATATTCGTAGGGGTTGGGCAGGTGGGAGAGGTGGAGGGGATGGGTAAACTCATACCTATTGAGTGAAGAGTGCACTGTCTGGGGGATAGGCATGCTTGTAGCTCTGACTTTGGCAGTGCATAGGCAATATATGTAACCAAAGTGTTTGTACCCCCACAATATTCTGAAATTTAAAATAAATAAATAAATAAATAAAAATTATTGAAGACCCAAAGAACTTTTGTTTATATAGCTTATATTTATCAATATTTACCATTAAAAAATAAAACAAAAGTTAAAAAAGTAATAAATTATCAAAATTATGTGTGGAGTTGTTTATCATATTCCTTTATTATCATTTTGATGTCTGTATGTTCTACAGTGATATCCTGTTTCATTTCTATTCTTGATCTTAGCCAAAAGGCCAAGAAGTGATTCTTCTGTTTCATTTCTAATATTAGTATTTATGCCTTCTATTTCTTTTTTTTTTTTTTTCTTTTTTCTTTGTCTGTTGGTTTGCTGGAGGTTGTTAATTTTATTAATTTTTTCAAAGACCACATTTTTGTTTCACTGTTTTTCTCTATTGTTTCTCTACTTTCAGTTTCATTGATTTCTGGTTTTTATTTGTTACTTTCTTCATTGGGTTCGTTCTGCTCTTTTTTCCCTAGATTTTTAATGTGGGAGCTTAGATTATTGATTTAAAACTTTTCTGCATTCAAATGTATTGAATTCTATAAATTTCCCACTTAGCAATGGTTTAGCTGTGTCCTTCAGATTTTTATATATTTTCATTTTCATTCAGTTCAATGACAACATGAGGGGAATAGGAACATCCTGGCTCCCCACTTGGCCTTCTCTGACACCAGGCCAGTAAAGGGTGGATGGGAAAGGGAACTTAGGGTGTCTTGTTACATCTTGGTGAGAGTCTAGGTTCTCCTCTTGGCCTTTGGTAGTGTGGCAAGGAATGGAGCCACAGCTTTAAATATGGTATCTGAGTGTTTGGCTGGAATAGAGAAGTTATTGTCTAAAAGTGTTCTCCTTTAGCTTGAGAGAGAAAGCTTTCATTGAGCCTTTTTCCCCTTCGTGCCCACTGACATTTCCCAGTTGCCAACTTACTTAATATCTAGTCTGAAATATACTAGGCAAATAGAAAACTCAAGGAACTCACACTGCTCAGTTTATTGTGTCCTGGGGCCCCTGGCCGGTCTGTTTTCTTCTCTTCACCTTTCAGAATCTTATGATTGTTTTCCATATAATGTTCTGGGTTTTTAGTTATGCTTAGTAGGGTGAATATGGAAAAGTTCATGTAGATGAACTTCCCAGAAGCAGATGTCTCCCGACATGTCCTACTTTTGATATGGAGTATTTCTAATGATATTTACTTCAATTATAATGTTTATTATTCATTCTTTAATTAATTAATCATTTGGAAGTGTGTTTTAAAGTTTCACAACATATAGCATTTTTCTAGCTATCATTTGGCAGTTGATTTCTGGCTCTATTAAATTTTGTTGGAGAATTTGGTTTGTATGATGTCAATCTTTAAAGAAGTATCAGAAATATTTGGTATAAATGAAATATGTGCTTGAATAAGATATGTATTCTTCACTTGTTGGGTAGAACATTCAATACGATTTATTAGATCAACTTTGTTAATTTTGTTTTCAAGTCTTTATAAATTCTTCCTGAATTTTTTTTTGTTTGACCTAATATTTTCTGAGAGATATGTTAAAATATCACACAATAATTGTGAATTTGTCAATTTATTCTTGTATCCCTGTTCATTTTTCTTTATTTTTATTAATAAATACTAATTGTACATATTTATGGGGTATGTGTGATATTTTGATATATGCATACAATATGTAATGTCAAATCAAGGTATTTAGGATATCCATCACCTCAAATATTTATCATTTCTCTGTGTTGGGAACATTTCAAATCTCCTCTTCTATATATTTTAAAATATATAATAAATTATTGTTAACTATAGTCACTCTACAGTACTATTGAACACTAGAATTTACTCCTTCTTACTGTATGTTTGTACACATTAACCAACCTCTCTTCATGCCCCGACCCCCCCCTCTTCCCAGCCTCTGGTAACTATCATCCTACTCTCTTCCTCTACTTTTTAAGCTCCCACAAATGAGTGGGAAAATGCCCTATTTATCTTTCTGCACTTGGCTTATTTCACTTAACATAATGACCTCCATTTCCATCCGTGTTGCTTCAAATGACAGGAATTCATTCTTTTTTTTAAGGCTGACTAGTATTCTATTGTGTATATGTATCACATTTTCTTTGTCCATTCATCTGTTGATGGACACTTAGGTTGATTCCATGTCTTGACTATTGTGAATAGTGCCGCAATAAACATGGAGGTGCAGGTATCCTTTTGATATACTGACTTCCTTTCCTTTGGAGAAATACTCACTAGTGAGATTGCTGGACTGTATGGTAGTTCTATTTTTAGTCATTTGAGAAACCTCCACAATGTTTTCCATAATGGCTATACAAATTTACATTCCTACCAACAGTGTATGAGTTCCTTCTTCTCTGTATTCTCACCAGCATTTGTTATTTCTTGTCTTTCTGACAGTAGCCATTTTAACTGGGATGGGGTGATATCCCATTGTGATTTTGATTTGCATTTAATCCATTTTGCAATGATTTCTATATATGGTGAGAGATAGGGGTCTAGTTTCCTTTTTCTGCATATAGATATTTAGTTTTCCCAGCATCAATTATGGAAGAGATTGTCTTTCCCCACTGGATGGTCTTGGCACCTATGTCAAAAATCATTTGGCTGTAAATACATGGATTTATTTCTGGGCACTCTATTCTGTTTCACTCATATATGTGTCTATTTTTATATCAATATTATGTTGCTTTGGTTACCATAGCTTTGTAGTACATTTTGAAGTCAGGTAATGTTATGTCTCCAACTTTGTTCTTTTTTGTTCAGGACTGCTGTAGCTATTCAGGGTGTTTTGTGGTTCCATGTAAATTTTAGAATTTTTTTCTATTTCTGTAAAGAAAGTCATTGGTATTTTGATGGACACTGGATTGAATATGTAGATTGCTTTGGATAGTATGGTCATTTTAAAGATATTAATTCTTCTGATCCATAAGTATGTGATGTCTTTACATTTGTTTGTGTCCTCTTTAATTTCTTTCATCAGTGTTTTATAGTTTTACTTGTAGAGGAAAATTCATCTCCTTGGTTAAATTTATTCCTAAGTATTTTAATTTTTTGTAGTTACTGTAAATAAGATTACTTTCTTGATTCCTTTCTCAGCTAGTTTGTTATTGGTAGCATGAAAATCCTACTAATATTTGTATGTTGGTTTTGTATCCTACCAACTTTACTTAATTTAACAGAACTAAGAGTTTTTTGGTGGAGTCTTTAGTTTTTTCTATATATAAGATTATGTTGTCTGCAAAGAGGGACAATTTAACTTCCTCTTTTCACTTTGTATGCCTTCTATTTTTTCTTCTTGTCAGATTGGTCTGGCCAGGACTTCCAGTACTATGTTGAATAACAGTGGTAAAAGTGAGCATCCTTGTCTTATTCCAGATCTTAAAGGAAAGGCTTTCAGGTTTTCCTGATTCAATATGGTGTCAGCTATGGGTTTGCTATATATGGTCTTTATTACATTGAGGTATATTCTTTATATGCCTAATTTGTTGATAGTTTTTACCATCAAATAATTTTTCTGCATTTATTGGCATGATCATACAGTTTTTGTCCCTCATTCTGTTAATGTGATGTATGTATCATGTTTATTGCATATATTGAACCATCCTTGCATCCCTGGGATAAATCCCACTTGATTGTGGTATATTATCTTTTTGATGTGTAGTTGGATTTGGTTTGCTAGTATTTTGTTGAAGATTTTTGCATCTATATTCATCAGGGATATCAGGGATGTTGGCCTGTAGTTTTCTTTTTCTGTTGTCCTTGTCTTTTTTTGTACCAGAGTAATGCTGCCTTTGTAGAATGAGTTAGGAAGAATTCCTTCCTCTTCATTTTTTTTTGGAATGGTTTGAGAAGAATTGGTGCTCTTCTTTATAAGTTTGGTAAAATTCACCAGTAAAGCCATCCTGTCCTGGGCTTTTCTTTTTTGGGAGACTTTGGATTACTGATTCAATCTTGTTACTCATTATTGGTCTGTTCAAATTTTCTATTTCTTCATGGTTCAATCATGGTAGGTTATATATGTCCAGGAATTTATCCATTTTCTCTAAGTTTTCCAATTTGTTAGTGTATAGCCACTCATAATAGTCTCCAATGATCCTTTGTATTTCTGTGGTATTAATTGTAATGTCTCCTTTTTTGTTTATGATGTTATATATTTTGATCTTCTCTCTTTTTTCCCTTGGTCAGTCTAGTTTCTTTGATTTTGTTTATCTTTTCAAATAAACAACTTTTTGTTTCCTGGGTCTAATGTGCATTTAAATCTAATGTTTCTTTGTCAATTTTATGTCTAGATGATCTGTCTAGTGCTAAGTGTGGGATGTGGAAGTCCTTAGGTATTATTGTATTGAAGTCTATTCCGTGCTTTAAATATAGTGATATTTGCTCTATATGTCTGGGTGCTCCAGTGCTGGGTTCATATATATTTTGAGTTGTTATATCTTCTTGTTGAATTGATCCCTTTATCATTCATTATCATTTATCATTCATTATATAATAACCTTCTTTGTCTCTTCTCACTGTTTTTTACTTAAAGTCTGTTTTATGTGATATAAATGTACTTACTCCTACTTGCATTTCGTTTTCATTTGCACAGAATGTATTTTTCCATCCTTTTCCATCTATATGTGTCTTTACAGATGAGATGAGTTGAGTTTATTGTAGGCAGCATATAGTTAGTTAGGTCATGTTTTCTTTTTCTTTTTCTTTTTTTTTATCTATTGAGCCAATCTATATCTTTAAGTGGAAAGTTAAATCTGTTTACATTCAAGGTTACTATTGATTTGATATATGTGGGCTTATTACTGTCATTTTATTAATTGCTTTCTGGGGTTTTGTATATCCTTTGTTCCTTTATTTCTCTCTCATTGTTTATCATTGTGGTTTGGTGGTTTTCTGTAGTGTTAACATTTGAGTCCTTTCTCTTCCTTTTCTGTGTGTTTGCTCTACCAGTGGGTTTTATACTTTTGTGTGTTTTCATGATGGTATATAATTGTCCTTTCACTTGCAAATGTGGGTTTCCCTTAAATATTTCTGTAGGGCCAGTCTAGAGGTAATGAATTTCCTTAGCTTTTGCTTGTCTGAGAAAGACTTTATTTCTCCTTCATTTATGAAGAATAACTTTACTGGGTAGAGTATTCTTGTTTGACAGTGTTTTTCTTTCAGTGTTTTGAATATATCATCCCATTCTCTTCTGGCCTGTAAGGTTTCTATTCAGAAATCTACTATTAATTTGATGAGTGTTCCCTTGTAAGTAACTAGATGCTTTTCTCTTGCTGTTTTTAGAATTATATTTTTATCTTTAACTTTTAACATTTTGACTATAATGTGCTTTTGAGAAGAGCCTTTTTGAGTCTTTTTGGGCTGTACCTATTTGGAATTCTCTGAGCTTACTGTACCTAGACGTCTAAATCTCCTGACAAACTTGGGAATTTTTTAGCTATTATTTCATTAAATAAGTTTTCTGTGCCTTTTCTTTACTCTTCACCTTCTTGAACATCAAAAATTCAAATATTTGGTCACTTCCCATTGTCGCATATGTCACATAGGCTTTCTTCACTCTTTTTAATTCTTTTTTCTTTTTGTGTATGACTGGATTATTTAAAAAGACCTGTCTTCAAATTCAGAATTTTTACTTTTATTTGATATAGTCTATTTTTGAAGCTCTGTATTGTATTTTTTATTTCATTCATTGAATTCTTCAGTTTTGGGATTTCTGTTTGGTTCTCTTACGATATCTATCTCTTTGTTTAACTTCTTATTTAGATCATGACTTGTTTTCCTGACTTCTTAATATTGTAATCTGTGTTCTCTTGTTGTATCTCACTGAGTTTCTTTAATATTATTTTGAATTCTTTTCAGGCATTACATAGATTTTCTTTTTGTTAGGATGTTTTACTGGAAAACTATTGTTTTCCTTTGAAAGTGTCATTTTTCCTTGCTTTTTCATGTTTCTTGTGTCCTTATATTGATATTTGCACAACAGGTATAATTGTCACAACTTCTAATTTTATGGATTGGCTTTCATAGGGAAAGACTTTTTACTATAGATATATCTATAGTGTTGGTTGGGTAGGGTGCTTTGGCTTTGATTCTAGGTGGACACAGTGGTGTAGTCTCTGTTTGATTTCTTCATTTGTAATCAGTGTTGGTAGTGCCTGAGACTGCCTCAATGGGTTGAGCTGTGGTTGTTAGTGTTTGCTATGGTAAGGTTTTGCAAGGGATGGGGATGACTGCTTCTCAGTCACCTGGGTAGCATATGTGGATGCTGACGGTGATTCTGGGCAGGCAGATCATTTTGTCCTCCAGGTGACTTGCTCAGGTGCTAGCGGTGGCAGTGCTTGGCATGGTGGGGGGCATGAAAGGGTCCTCAGGCCCCTGGGTGGTGTGGCTGGTATTGGTGGTGGCAATAGTGATAGTGGGCTGATCATCAAACCCCAAAATGGCATGTGTGTGGTGCCAGCAGTGGTGTCCGCTAGCTGGCTGAGCCAGTCCCAAGCTTCCCCAGTAGTATGCATGAGCACCAGCAGCAATGACAGTGGGTGGGGTTAGTTTGTCCTCAGGTTTCCAGTAGGCCCATGCAGGCACTGGCAGCAGTGGTGGGTGGGTCAGAGCTCCTGATGGTGAGTACAGGCTGGCAGCAGCTTGTAGGATAGGTCAATCCCCAGTGCCCCAGGTGGTGAACTTGGGCACTTGTGAGATCAGTACAAACCTGTTCTCAGGTCCCATGACAGTGCCTGGGCAGACCAGTCCCCAGGCCCCCTGAAGGTGTGTGCAGGTACTCAGTGGCACTGCTGTTGGAAGGAGTAGGAGTTACTGTCAGTATTAGCAACCTTGGGTAGGTGGCTGTCAGGTTCTACAGAGCACATGCTGCAGCTCCATTTGTACTGGGGGCAGCCTCCTTGATGCATTGCACTGCTCATTCCCCAGAGTTCAGGATACTGCCTATGTTAGAGTCCTAGGGATGCAGCTGTGCTACTGAATCCATAGATATTGCAATGCTGCAGCCCTCTGGATGGACATGGGGGAATGGCAGCAGGGCTTCAGGGATGTGGAGATGCAGGGGCTATTTTGGCCCCAGAGCAGGATGTAGTCTGGTGGTGCTGATCTCTCAAAAAGGCATCACTCTATAGCTGCTTGGGTCTCAAGGTGGGTGTGGGACCCAGTGTAAATTCCCTCTTTGGAATAATACTGTCATGTGGACTTTAGGCATCTCCCTATACAGTTTCATGCCTGCGAGAGCCAAAGGACTCTCTCATGGCCAGGATTTCAGAAGTCCGCAATGGGAATGTGGGCCACTGGGAACCCCCAAGTTACCTTTTCCCTATAATGGAGAGTTCCTCCTGGCTCCAAGTCAATCCCAGCCATGCTGGCTGCTTTTCTTCCCTCTCCTTCCATGCCTCAGTTGTTCCCTGTCATTCCCTTGCTGAATTCCAGTGCTCTTTCTTAGAAGCTCTATTCAACACGTGGTTACCTACCTGCTATTTTGATCCTTCATTGTGGATAAGGCAAGTGCCGGGTACCTCTAGTCACTCATCTTGAAGCCTCTCCTCTTTTATTTATTTTAAAGTCATGTTACTTTACATAGAAGTCAAGAATTGTAATATTTTCTTTTCAAATTCAATGTTCAATTTTGTAGTGATCATTTTTATCCTTAATCATATTTTTTACCTTCACATTTATTTTGTCTGGTTTTAATATAGCTATTCCTTTTTTTGTTTTTTGCTTTGTATTTTCCCGGCACATCTTTCCTTTCTTTTGACTTTCAATTTTTCATTTTTTTAAAATGATATATGAGTCTCTTTTAAAAAAAAAATGTAGCAGGGGGCCGGATGGGGTGGTTCACACCTGTAATCCTAGCACTCTGGGAAGCCAAGGCGGGAGGATCACTTGAGCTCAGGAATTCAAGACCAGCCTGAGCAAGAGTAAGACCCTGTCTCTACCAAAAAATACAAAAAATTAGCTGGGTGTGGTGGTGCACGCCTGTAGTTCCAGCTACTTGGGAGGCTAAGGCAGGAGGAGCACTTGAACCCACGAGTTTGAGGCTGCAGTGAGCAGTGATGACGCCACTGTACTCTACCCAGGGCAACAGAGTGAGACTGTCTCAGAAAAAAAAATTTAAAAATAAAAAAAAATTTTTAAATGTAGCAGGACTTTAAAAAATATCAAATTTAGTGTGATGAACTTTATTTTTAATTAAAAATTAATTTATGTTTGTAGTGATCATTAGTATCTTTTGATTGGTTCTATTATTTTATTATGTGCTTCCTATTTGCCTCAGTTTTTCTGTTTTTCCTTAATTCCTTTCTAACTAGTTTATCATTGTTTTTCACTTTGATTATTTCTTTTAATCCATGAAGAAATTTTAAATTTTTATTGGCTAAATTCATCAAATTTTTGGAATTGCAACTGGATTTTGAATTCATAGTAGCCATTTTTCATTCCCATGATTAGTATGTTTTAACACTTCTGAAAAATTCTTAGCCTTTATCTCTTCTAATTTTTCCTCATCCCAGTTCCCTCTATTATTTCTTTTGGAGCTGTGATTAGACATTGCCATCTTAACCTCTCATTTCTGTTTTTCATAGTTTTCTTTCTCTGGGCTACCTTCTGGATAATTTCCTTAAATTTATCCTTCAGCTTACTAATTTCTATCCTAAATTTTCATTTGCTTCTGCCAGTCACCTTAGAATTTAAATTAAATTCTTTAAATTGTATCCTCTACCAGAGATTTCCAGACAACAGTGGTGTTGTAAATTTAGACTGTAAATCCCTACGAGGGTGACCTTGTGGTTAGGAATGCTCAGGAGAGAGTCTCCCTTTTCTCTCGGTCCCTACCCAATCGTCATCTGTGATAACCTTGGGACAGACAAAATCCTTGCCATCTCCTCTGGGTATCAGATTTTATTTCTTCTTCACCTTTATACTGCTGGTAGAAAATCCTATTTGATTTCCCACTTTGAGCAAGTGCTAAGCATCATCACCTGTCCCGTGCATGTTGTGCACTTATTAGAGGAAACTCAGGCATCCAGAGTTGGGCAAAATCTCTCAGAGGTGCCTTTGGCATTGGCTTATCTCCCAAATATCCTGTGCAGCAATGTGGAGGCTCCACAAATCCTTTTGTTTGTTTCCTTGTTTTAACTCTGCAGTACATTTAAAATTAAGACTATGCTTACATATTTGTCCAGCATTTTAGTGGACTTTGTCTACAGAGTAGTTCAAGGTTTCTGGTTGTGCTAGAAAAGAAAATTTGGACCTAATCTCTCATATCTCCAATTTCACTTCCTTTGCAAAGTCATTATTCCTTACTAATTTTTGTGTTCTCAGTGGGTGGTTCTGTTACAAACTAATATTACCATACTCTTCTGGCAACGTATCAGCTAGTTGGGGATTAAAAGGAGAATTACTCTTCCATCTGTTTGTCATCTAGGTCTTAAAGTAGATAATTTCATCTCTTGACTTAAAAAAATTCTTGCTATATTTTACAAGCAGAGTGTTAGCTGTGGTAGCATTGCTTCTTTTTTTCTGTTTATATTTATCATTTATGTTTGTATTTATATCATTATCTTATATAATTTTATTTTTCATTTACATTTCTATTTATAGTTTGTATTTTTTAAGCATTGTCAATATTTTGATGGGGAAGATTATCAGATCTCCCTCAATTTCAGATCTGGCTTGCTTTTTCCCATTCTTGTTCCTACTTGTCACTATGTGAATTGAAGAATTGCTTTGGGGCCTTTGACAAAGTACAAAAATTTAGCAAATATATAGCTACCAGGCTACAGTGCTTCACCAGATTCTGGATTTTGCCTCCAGCCGAAGCTTGTCTGTTTCTTATGTAGGTTAACACCACTTTCCTTTCTGGTGCTGAATGTTGTCAACTTTGGGATTGATTCAATTCCTCTGAGGCAATAATTAGTAACCCAGTTTTCTGGAAGTTGTTAGTCACACTTCAGAAAGTTATGATTGGACAATGACCAAAAAGAAGTCACTACCCTGTCAGTGTCCTCAAGACCTCACCTGGAAGATAAGAGAACACTTGAGACTTCCTGGTCCTATGACTCCAGCCCTGGGCCCAAGCATGTAGATGTCCAAGAAACACTGTACATTGAATAAGGATGAGGAGGGGGCCTTTTGCTGCCCCACCAATCTTGTGGTGTGAACTGTGGGGCTGTGAGCAGTAGGATGGGGCTTTAGTAGCTGCTTCTTTCTGTACATCTCATTTTTGCATCAGTTTCTTTGCCTAATTAAGTTATGATTTTTGCCTTGACATTTAATCTACTGAATAATTTCTTCCAAATTTGGAGGACCAAGTTTCAAGGAAGATGAGAGAGCATTGAAGCTGGCTACTATGTAGAAAGGAAAGATTCTCTGTGAAACCATCCCCATCCACATGAAAGAGGCAGAGATTAGATTCCTTCTGATTGATCCATGAAATTCTGCTGTTCAGCTTTTGTAGCCATCTTGGTGATCATTCATGGATAGATGGTAAAATCATGGAGGATAAGAACCATGGTGAGTTTTTTTCCTTTCTTTTCCTTTCCTTTCCCTTTCTTGTGCTTAGCTATCTTAAAACTTGAAGACTTAGCACCTACAAGATCTTCAATTAAGTTTGGATTCAAGCCCCATCTCCAATGTTGCCTCTTCTGGTTATATTGTCTGTGTAATAATTTACTATACTCCAAGTTAAGTACAAGTTATCTATAGTGAACAGCCTAGCAGGAGTTAATTAGTAGATGAGTTCCTTATTCTAAATAGATACCTTAGGATTAGTTAACTAATAATATATCATTATCGGTAAAATTGAAATCAGTGATATTTAGGTTATGAGATTGATTGGAATGGTAATACAGGATCCACTACTTTGGCCTGAACTAATGCACAAGAAAAGACACCCACTAGCCAGGCCGTGTGTGTTAATGGAGTGGAACTCTGGGTCTGCACTCTGGTGGACTTGTAGACCCTCTTGCCCCAGTGGATCAAGATTAGACTGTAAGAACTGACTTTGAGTCCCCTTTGAAGTGCGCATTCTATATACAAGCTCCTCTATATACAAGAGGTGCTTGCTGTATCTTAAGTCAGAAAGAGGCATTCTGCAGCTCCGGTAAGTTCATAACTACTTGCTAGTAAATGTCTCTGCATTTGACAGAGGTGATCTGTGATTTCTTTCATTGTGATAGACCCCTTGGAAGTGAGACCTGAGTACTATAGACCTTCTCCCACCTCTAACTATTAGAGGATTCCAATATCCACCAAAAAGAACTTGACATTTTTTAAACAGCCAGACTGGTTCTTAGTGCCTTAGTTTTATACTAATACTTACGTGCATTCCTGTCTGCTTTCCCAGGTATTAGAAACTCTCTGGGAGCCCGACTCTGGAGTACACTGTGTGCTGCTGAGGGTATCAGGGTGCTGCTTTGACACAGCATATAGTAAGCCTCCAAAAAATCAGGTGGTGTTTTTTGAACTCTGCAAGTGATGATGATTCTTTTCTAATAAGAAAAACTTGAAAAACAGAACAAAAGAAAGAGTGCATTACCCTTTTTCCTTTCCTAGATAATATCCCCTTTGGGTGTATCTTTCCTGGACACTAAGTCCTTTCCCTTGACCTACCAGCACCATCTTCAGACCAAGAGATTATTATTATATGTTCTTATTCACACGCAAAATGGTGACACATTTGGGGTTTTATAAAACAAAAAGCTCACTATTTACAACTTATATGTGATTCATTGTTCTTTGGAAATTGGCTAAACTTGGATTGTATTATAGCCAATGCAGCAACTGCGTGTGTGTGTTTCATCCGTAAGTCACCGTATTATGAACTTTTCTGCGTAGGCACCCTCTTCAACTGTCGCATATTCTTTCCCTGAAATCTTGCTGCGCATTCTAGCAAATATGTGGGAAAAAAAAAAAAAAACCTTTTTGTTCTGGGAAAAAAAAGCGTTATCCATTGAGTAGGAGTGTGAATTCAAATGTCAAGGTCACCATGGAATCCACAGTTATTCATTTCACTAAGATCTATGTGACATCACACTTTTGTTAAATATCTTAGGAAATGAAGAGAAGAGGCCAACACTTGCTGCATCTAAGTGCTGAATGAACCTTTGTTTTCTTCTGTCTAAAGTCTCTCTCTCTCTCCCTACCACCAACCAAGGCAAAGGAGCATTTCCCAGCACATTAAACTTATATTATATAAAAATGGATCTGATTAATACATCTCTGGAGTGTAAACCACTGACCTCTTCACCAGGGAGTGGCCTCTTTCTTAGAAATTTTTCTCTGTTTCAATGTGCTTTTTCTAGAATATATTCAGTCTTTAACATTCTGCCCAGTCCCCCAAAATTCTTGTCATTCTCAATATAAAATACATTTCATGTCAACAGTCCCAAAATTCTTAGCTTATTTCGGTATAAACTCTAAAGTGTAAAGTCCAAAGTCACATCTAAATATCATGTAAATCAGATATGAGTGAGACATGAGTTATAATTCATCTTGAGGCAAAATGACTCTCTAGCTCTGAACCTGTGAATTCAGAGAAATTACGTGCTTTCAGAATGCATTCGTGGGACAGGCATAGGATAGACGTTCTCATTCCAAACAGGACAAAGAGGAAGTAAGTAAGGGGTGATGGGTCCCTAGCAAGTCCAAAACTTAGCAAGGCAAGTTAAATCCTATACTTGGAGAAAAATCCTATGTGGTTAGACGCCCCACCTTCTGGACCCACTGGGGCAGCAGACCTGTCTTCCTGACCCACTGGGGTGGTGATTGCATTCCTCTGGCTTTGCCCTACCCCCGAGGATAGGTAGGATGTTCCCACCCTTGATGCTCTGGGCAGAGGCTATCTGGCCAGTTGAAACCAAGATGGTGGCCCTGATAATCTCTAAATTGCCTTTGAGGTCATTTTTCCCTTTTCTTGAAGAATAGGGCACATTTGCAGCTAAATAGCTCTATTACCCTATCCTGTCAAATATAAGAAGTCTCACGGCCTTCCTTCATTTTGTCCTTTTGTCCCCTTTAGTTTAAACTGGCAGTGGTTCTGCTGGCATAATCCCTTCTTTATTTCTGGCTCCTGTTGAGATGACTAAGTCCATTGGTCTCGCCCATGATCTCTTTATCAAATGGTTATTCAGCCATATCCTTAATGTTCTCTTCAGAACAAGCTTTCTCATTTTTTGCAATATGTATAGGCTGGGAAGTTTTCAAATCTTCAAGTTCTGATTCCTTTCTGCTTAACAATTCCTTCTTCAATTCATCGCTTTTTGTATTTTACTATAAGCAGTCAGGAAAAACCAAGCTCCTTCTTCAATACTTTGCTTAGAAATCAACTCAGCTACATATCCAGTTTTATTGCTCACAAGGTCTACCTTCCACAAAGCACTAGAACACATATAAGCCAAGTTCTTTGCCACCTTATGATAAGGACAGCTGTTCTTCCAGTTTCCAACAACATATTCCTCATTTCCTTCTGAGGCCTCACCAGAATCACTCTTACTATCTGTGTTTCTAGCATGTACCTCAAAACTCTTCTACCCTCTATCCATTACCCATTTCCAAAGCCACCTTCACATGTTTAGGTATTTGTTACAGTAGCACCCCACTCCTGGTGCCAAAATCAGTATTACTCAGGATTATCCAGAGAAATAGAACCAATAGAATGTCTATCTATATCTATATCTGTATCTATATCTATACCTATATCTATCTATCTCAGGTATAAAGAGATTTTTTATAAGGAATTGGCTCTCATGATTTTGAAGGCAGAGTAGTCCCAAGATCTGCAGGAAGCAAGCTGTAAATCCTGGAATTCCAATGTGTGGTGTCAGTCCCAGTTTGAAGGCCTGATAACTAGGAGAGCTAGTGGTATAAATTCCAGTTCAAAAGCCAGTAGAATTGAGACCAAAGAAGAGCCAATGTTTCAGTTGAAGTTTTAAGGCCCCACCCACCCTCATTAAGGATAGCAATCTGCATTACTCGTCCAGAAACACCTTTATGGACTCACCTAGAATAATGTTTGATCAAATGTCTAGGTTCCCCTGCCTAGTCATATTCACACGTAAGATTAACCCCATAGCACCCTTGTCAAAAATTACTTGATCATATTCGTAAGGGTTGTTTATGGTTCTCCTTTCTAATCTTTTTGTTTATATGTCTGATATCTTGTATTTTTGTCTTACTATCATTACTATAAATTTTAGTGGCTACCTATTTTTTCATCTCTGAAAAAAAAGAGTGAAAGTTTACTTAGAAATTTAAAAATATCAGATATATATTGTGTAAATTTCTGGTATTTTGCTTAGTTTCAAAGCAGATATTTTTGATAACAGAGCAATATGTTTTGTGGAGTTCTCAGAAGTGCCTATTACTATTAATACACAATAAGTTCTGATTTATTTTATCAAATATATTCTTAGATTAATTTATTCAAACTCATAATGGTATAACTGTGTTCTAGAATAATCCCCACTTTGACCTAGTAATTTTTGGGCTAATTTTGTTCCTGAACATTAGAGAGAACATATTATAGGTTTTTAAAATTAGATCTACTTAAGGTTTTAAGAATTTCTTTAGATAGTACTTTCATATTTTTCAGTGTTTAAATTCTACTTTACTGATAGCTTGCAAATAATCATTGTTTTCCCCCAACCATCTAGAATAGAACTGTATGTACTCAAAATAGATACAAGCCAAGCTGCATAGTGAAAAGTGTGAAATGGCATTTGGTTCTTTGTCTTCTAGCTATCTGATATCTGGTAATGCAAAGTCACAGAAGTATCAAAGTAGAAAGGGTGGGACAACTGTGGGAGTGAAGGGAAGAGGGTAAAAGGGACTGCTAAAGAAACTTCTGATTCTGATTAATAAATATGGTGTAAATTTATGGCATGAATATCCAAGCTTTCTTTCCAATTCCTTATAAAGAGAAAAATCTTTCCACGTCATAGATTGGTATTAGTAAACTAGAAATAAATAAGATATTGAAGGAAACCAATGATATGCTGGTTTCACTAGAAAAACAAAATACCTTTTCAGAAAATGTATATCTTGTAATTACAGCTATATTTAAAGTTAACAAATATATGCACAACTAAACCTATGTGTTAAAGCAGACCTCAATCAAAACATGGCTTTTTCAAACGTCTGTCTTTGTTTATGTTCTCTCTTGAAAGATTTGACAACAAAACTAGTGTCAGCTGAGCATGGCAGAAATAGCACAGGCTTGAGAAGTTGCCCCTACTGGGGTTCAAATCCTTGCCCTGTGACTAGATGTGGTGCCTCAGATAAATTACCTAATCTCTCTGAGCCTTAGTTCCTTACCTGCTTGCAACCTTGTAACAAAGAAATGATTTTCTTAAAGCATTTACCAAATGATAGGAATGAAAAATGGATAGCTATTATGGTTTATACAAAAGCCTAAAACTACATTTATGCAAAATATCAGGGTATGTCACTAGGCAGGGGCTATGGTTAACCTTGTATTTGTAGAGTTAAGGTCCTTTAAAAATTCAATATACAAAAAAAATTCATTTTCTTGATTTTTAAGTTCATAGTAAATTAGACTTTTAAAAAAGCTGCTTTAATAATGTAGAGGCAAATGCAATTGGCCTAGAATTCTACTTTCTTTCTAAGTGTCCCTTCTTCAATATGAAGTGAGTTACATCCTAATTATTTTCTAGTCTCTGAAGTGCTTGTCCAGATGGGAAAATTGTAGGATCCTTTGGGTCTGAATGTACTGCAGAACTGTGTAAGTTGAGAACCAATCCTGATGATTACTGTTCATTAAGGGGGTGAGGTCGGGTGACTGTCTCTTTGTGGCCCAAACAGATTTTTAGCTCAAAAGGCTCATAGGGCATTTGCCTGATGACCTGCTTTAGTGACTTTTTTGGGGGATTGGGGGGAAGCTAGAAAGAGAATTATACCTCAAGAAATTCTCTATTATAATCCAGATCATGGGATATTTCTAAGTGTTGAGTGTAAATAAGAAACATAAAAATATAAAATAATAATATCCAATAAAACTGTAGCTTGCACAAATTTTTATCAGTTATTTTCTGCTAGCGGCAGAACGAAATCAGGAGAATTTCATTAGGACGTATTTTATAAGCAGTACTTCTATTTTTATTTAATATAATTTCACAAATAAATGTATGGGGACAAATGAGATGAATTTAAATATTCAGTTGATTTTTCAATGGAAAGAAAGAAAATCATTGCTCTTTAATTTTCTTTATCAACTAAAATTCCACGTAAATGTTAGTGATTCCAAGTGATAGTAATTTGAGAATCTTGAAGGTAAGCTCTTGAATACACATAAGCTTCTTGCCTCTGTCTATTATATAGTAATCATTTTCAAAATGGAGTTGGATTCTTGACACTTTTTTTGGTAGAAAATAAAGTATATATATCCATATCTGAAAATATAATCAAGCCTTTGTTCCTCTTTTATCTCCTCAGAGCACAGTGTTTCAGTATCTTCCAAGGAAATCACAAGAGAGATGAAAAGTAAAGTAAGTGATGGCCATTAAATGCTTCCATAGATGTCAATAATTTCATTTGACTAACTTAAGCACTTTAAAAAGGGAAAATCAAAGCAAGGTCTTACTTTCTACTCTCTGCTCTTTTGGGAGACAATTGTCATTTCTCAAGCATTTTTGCATTTCACTCTGAAAAAAAGATCTGATAAGGAATCATTTTTTCATTTAGAGAAGGGCACGTACGCTGGGCTGTTTTTCTGGTCATGCCCATAGATTTCTGCTGATCCATGCACACCCTCTTGCCCTGTTCCTGTTAGGAAACAATGGCTGTTATTTGTGATGTGACTGACCAGGGATGGGGTACATTCTGCAACTATAGAACAAAATGAAGCCATTGGCCTAAACATGGACTGAACCTTTGACCCTGACCCAATTAGTACTTTGACTAATGTGGGAAACTACCAGTAGCTTGCACTTAGAATTATGAATCACATGATATGACAGATAACACTATTTAAACATCATGATGATTAAAATTCCTCTGTTTGTGAAATAAAATATAGGAAAACAGACTATTAATTCAGTATTAGTACTTTACTATAACTATTCTATTATAATAATAACAACAACAGTAGCAGCAGCAACAATCATAGCTAACATTTATTGAGAATTTCTCATAAACAAGTTTTACGGGCTGAACTGTGTCTCCTCTAATTCATACTAACCCCTAGTACCTCAGAATGTGACTGTATTTAGAGATAGGGCCTTTAAAGAGGTAAAGTTAAATGAAGTCATTAGGGTGGGCTCTAATTAAATATGACTGGTATCCTTATAAGACGACAGGTTAGGATAGAGATGCCCATGCACAGAGAGAAGACCATGTGAAGACACAGGGAGAAGAATGCCATCTACAAGGCAAGGAGAGAAACCTCAGAAGGAACTAACCCTGAGGACACCTTGATCTTGGACTTCTAGCCTTCAAAACTGTGAGAAAATAAATTTCTGATGTTGAAGCCACCCAGTCTGTGATATGCTTTATGGCAGCCCTAGTAAACTTATATAGTCAGGCACTGTGCTAAGTGTTTTACGTTCATTATCTTCCTTACTTTTCATAGTAACCTATGGAATATATACTATTATTCTCCTTACTTTTCTAATGAAAATCTTAGGTTTAGACAATTTTAAGGGCCAGTAAGTGGGCGAGCCAGAATGAGAACCACTGCAGCTGGACGCCAGCATCCACAGACTCAGCCATGCTGACGTGTTACCTGTCTCCTGCCTCCTCTCATGTGATACAGGAATGACTCTGCCCCCATCAGGGAGGGACTGTTACTGTTCCAACTGTATTGTTCTCATTTTGCAGATGAGGAATTTGAGACTTAGGAGTGTCTTGTCTAAAATCACTCCACTGTCAAGTGGCTGAGACAGAATCCTGTCAGGTGTGTCATGAATCCTAATCATCAAACTGTCCTGCCTTTGTCTCCTTTTGTATGGAGGAAAGGAACCATCTCTTAGTTTATTTTTGGATCTTTAGATTCTGGAATACTGCTTGAATAAAACTGTAACCTTGTTCTGCTTACTTTAATGCAGCATTTGAAATTTTGAAATTTATTCATTACTTAGAACTAAGGGGAAGAAAAAGACCTAAAAGGAATTTGCAAACAGCATAGTCACTTCCTTATGATAAAAGTAATAGTTTATGGCATTCACCAGTTATTTTATATTTTAATAATACAAAAGGATCAGACTGCTATATGGTAGAACGTAGTTAATGGTTTTTCTTGAGCTATTTGGTTAATCTATCTATCTCCTGATTAGGCTCCTATTTTTTATGTCCACGAAAAGGGCAATAACATTTTCTTTTAACTTACTCAATAGATGAAAGTGACTGAATAAAATAGGGGTAGGAAAGCAATCAGAAAGCAATTTTAATTTAACTGGAGAAATGTGAAATGGGGAAAAAATTCAAATAACCTAAAAGCAATTTTGTTAGATCATTAGGTGGCCCATTTAAAACTAGCACATTTATATGGCATATCCTTAAAGTATCATCTTTTTAAATCATCTGGTCATACTTTTAAACCCATTGTCATAAAAAAAACAAAAATTCTTGAAAATTCCAAGCAGATGCAAAGAGATAAAAATGTGGATGGAAATATTTCAGCTATCTGAAATTTGCTTTTGTGATAAAATCCACTTTTCAGAATCTGTCTGAAAAACCACAAGCTTTGCAAATACAGGTCTTATTCTTTAAAAAGACTTCACAGAGTCCACATGTTAAAATTTCTGTGCTCATAGAACAGGTACACCAATTCCTTGGCCAAAGCATATTTCCTGCTAACACATCTAACACAGTTGTTTCCTTGCCTTCCTTAGCTGTCACTACTTGTTAGAAGCAACAAATTAATAAGGAAGGCTTGGGTTATAACTAAAAGCAAATACATTGTTAGCAACAATCAGGACTTCAACATAGGAAGAGATACATGCTCGAGGTGATGGATAACCCAATTAACCTGATTTGATTAATTCACATTGTATGCCTGTATCAAAACATCACACATACCCTATAAAGGTATGCAATTAATATGCACCTATAATAATTAAAAATAAAATAGAAAGGAACTGGTGCTTCTCTAATAAAAAAGAATCTAAGAGTGTAATTTAATATCAAACATTAGGGAAGTAGCAATCTAGAAAGAGCATGGCTTTTGCAAACAAACAGCTCTGTGTACAAAATCCCGATCCACCACTTGTTTATAAGCTATATAAACCTAGGTAAGTTATTTAAAATCTGAGAATGTCTGTTTTATCATTTGTAAAATGAAAATAGCCCAATCGAACTGGCAGAGTGGTTGTAGGGATTCAATTAAATTACTGTGTAAAATGCCTGGTCAATTTTTCTTTCATTCTCAGGCTCCAAATTCTCCATGCACCCTTCAGCAGCTTTCACAACTCACTGGGCCCTAAAGTAGTTCATGTTCATAATAATAACTGATTCTGGATCATTATGAATAAATTAAAGCTATCTCCAACATACTCTACTTAAGAATTTATGCTGATGTGTAATTCATGTTAGAAAAACATCAGAATGGTTATTAAGTCATTCCTGCAATGGGCTACCAAGTCCCTTTTTCTTTTTGGTTCTTGGCACCACCCTTTAGGGACCTGTGTTCCATCCTCCTTCCAGGACCCATGACAGAACAGCACATTTCTCAAATGTTGCCAAGGCACCATCACCAGGGAAACAAAAACTCTGGAAAGTCTCATGCTGGCAAGTAAATGCTCTAGCCCTAGAGTGACACATTGCTTCCTCCCATGAACACATCATTGTCACATGGCCTCATCCAACCACGAGGGGCCAGGATGTCCAATCCTACCATAGATCTGGTAAGCAGAAGACTGGAAATAGTTGGGAAATAGCCCTAGTGACTTAACTCAAAAGATATTGATGTATAAACCAAGTTACCAATATGTTTACTTATAAGGGGAAAATTCAGGATGGATCAGATTGGACAATAACATTCACTTATAAAAAAATTTTTCCCTTTGCCATCTTGTTAGTTTAAAATGGAGAATATCTATTATTAGTTATTGCTGGTGTTTGCTTTCCAGGGAACACTCTTACTGGTATCATCTGAGAAGCTGTAACTGGAAAATTGCTTGATGGGTGCTGAATCAGGGAGTTGGATAATTTAGGTAAATGATTCATCTGTATTTTGGTAAAGGCTAATGAACTGTCATTACCCCACAACAGAAAACATTTGGAGTGTAATACCAGATTCAATGTCTCTCCTTTTTAGATTGTGGTAAATAACTATCAGCAAATTTTGTATTTCTGATTTCTGTTTTACCCTCTTCAATCTGCCTCATCTTTTTTAGACAGGTCTCCTTCAAGTTTATTCACACCTTTAATGAGGCTTAATTTAAGCCCCGATATTTCTGCTTTTATGTTTTTATTTTTTGGTTGTTTTGTTTTGTTTTGACCAACTTATATTTTACTTGAAAGGTGGCTTCTGTGTATATCTGATCTCATTCTTCATGCTTTGGCTTAACCAGCTTTATTTTAGAGCTGGGAGGTGCCTCTATTTGAGAGAAATAGAAATGTTAAATAGGTATTTCTATCATGTGCTAGACCTATTCACTAGGTCATGGATACCAGAAGCAGTTGGGTGAAGAGGATTCTTGGGTGTGATTTGGGTTCTGCTCTGGGTTTGGCGGGGAAGAATGATAAGGTTTAGTAATGAGGCTGTGGCTTTAATTATGTCTCTGCTTTAATGGGGTGGATTAATATGAATCACCAAAATTGTCACTCCAGGAGAAGGAGGGGCAGTATAATTTTAGACCAGAGATTAGCATCACTCAGTGTTATTCTGAACATTTTAATGTTCATAACTGTGATCAAAAGAGGCCAAAAGATGTTGATTAAATACATTTTCCTTTGAGAATAAAATATATTCAACTTACACATTTAATCATATGTCTCTTGAAAAATGTAGAAAGAATATTCTTTGTTTTGTAATTGCAGAGGCAAAGTCAGAGCCAAAAAGGAACTCAGTACTTACAAGGTCAATACTAGTTGGTATGTTTCCAAAAAAATTCTCAACATTAGTGTACAAGAAAAAAGTTTCAACATCTCATTGAGCAAAAATACACAAACTGCTCTCTTGGGATCTGATTGTCCTTGACTGGGGAAGAAAATTCCATGGTAGAATGAAATGTCATGATCTGTATTCAGCTTTCCTTCTAACTCAAGGTCTTGAGATTTGGGATATGATAGAGAATTGCCAGTAGGAATGCCTTACTTGAGGCCTGCAAGCTGGAGTACCTTATGTAGCGCAGTCTATACATGTCTGCTGGAAATGCCATGGAATAGGTAGTCAGGATATCTACTAAAAATATCATGATGGGGATTACAAGAAAAGTTATCATGTGGTGAGAACTAAGACAATGTCAATACTAGTTCATATGTTTCTGAAAAAATTCTCAATAGTACAAGAAGAAAGCTTCAATATTTCATTGAGCAAAAATATACATATTTCTTAAGGGATTTGGTTATCCTCGAATAGGGAAAAAAAATCTGGAGAAGAATTGTGCATTTACTTTAAGAGTCTCTAATTTCCAACATTTCTAGAGGTGACTTATTGTGAAGCTGAGCAGATACAGGATCAAACTAATCATTGGCCAAAAGTCACACTTTCAGGCATTTCAGGTTAATTACCCTGCTACTTCCTATGCTCCTATGAAATGAGTAGGAAAACGAACCTCTCAGATTTTCCTGCAATTGCTTATCTGTATGGATGTGTAGCAAATCACATTCTCAGTAGTTAGCATTTGTGAATTGGCTTACTTCGATTTTTGATGATACGGTCTGAGGAGGAGAAGCCTAAAGTTTTAATCTAAATGACAAGATCCTCAGGGTATGTTCTCTTTCCAGCTCTCTTTGTTCATAATGCCTGTGTCCACTGTGCTCTTGGGTCTGGAATTATCTTGGACGGTAGTGAGTGTCACTGAGTCATTACTCCTTACTATCATACTGATGCTTCCCAAATACATCTTTAGGAGTATTCATTCAACCAACATTTATTCAACATCGTCTTTGTGCCAAGCCCTGCCTGGAGTATAAAATAAAAATTAAAAGAAAGAAAAAGACACATGGAGATAACAGATTTTGGGGGCTAGGGGTGTTCAGGAAAAGACAGACACATAAGAAAATAATTATAATAAAACAATTTATTTAGCTATGTTCAGATTTCTGAGAAAACTCATAGGAAAGGGGATATTGGACAAGCCTTCACTGAAGAGGTGATGAAATTGCTGGATCTTAAAGATGGACAGGAATTTGTCAGCCAGAAAAGGTGAGAATATTCCAGCATCTGCAAAGATGCAAATTATATCAAATAGCCTGGAGGGCTCAGTGAAGACAGAGTAAGTGGTGGAGGCCACTGCACGTAGGAAGCAAGACCTGTGGGTTGGAAATGGAGGTCGTTGATGAAGAACAGGGGCAAGAAAGGGAGATTCAGATCATGTCACGAAGGCTCCGAATTCTATGGTGAGGGTGTGGGACTTTATTGGTAATGAGGGATTCACTGAAGTTCTGAAGCAGGAAAATGCTATGATCAACTCTCTTCTTCAGAAACAACCCTGAGATTTACATGGAGGGTGAACTGGACGTAAGGAGCAATCTGAACAAGAAAGATGGGTTAGGGGGCCATTAAAGTACCGTATCCTGCAACAGTTGATGAGAATCTGGAGGTTGGCTGCTGAGTGCGCAGGACCTGGTGACTAGGAAAGGAGAAAATCCATTATTACATTAATTCAATAATTATTTCTAGAGCTCCTACTCTGTGCCAGACACTGTTTTAGATGCTGGAGATACTGAAGTAAAAAGGCAAAATCCCTGCTCTCACAAAGCTTGCATTCTAGTGAGAAAGAAAGAAGTTCACTAATGTCCATGGTCACATCAATGTTAGGTGATGGTAAGCGCTACAAAGAAAAATACAGCATGTGACTTCTGAGCCTGAAGCCTCTGCCTTGGGCCTGTGGAACACTGCCTAGAGGGCCATGTAAGGAAGCCAGTCTAACGCCATGGGGGGACCAGAGGAGGAAGAGATCCTGGGCACCCCAGCCAATATGCCAGCATTATCTGCCAGAGTCAGCAACATCCTAGCTGAACCTTCTGCTGAAAGCAGCCCCAGGAGGGAGCTCAGAAGAAATCAGCATGGGAACTCCCCAACCAGTCCAGAGAGTCATAAGAAATCATAGATCTTTGTTGCTTTCAGCCACTAAGTTTTGAGGGGTTTTATTAGTCAGGGATAGATAATAGAAACAATGAAGAATAAGAGAGAGTTAGCATTCAAAAATGACTTCCGGATCTCTGGCATAAGTGGCACCATTAGCAAAGAAGGGCAGAAATTGAGGAAGAGGGAATTCAAAATTGCTGCAGGTCAGATAGTCTTGGACCATTCCAGATTGGGGCAAAGTTTAATTAGTATGTTTGGGGATTAACCTTGGAAGCCCAGATTTCAGAAGAATATACCTTTTTTTCTCTATAAAAACTTGAAAAATCTTAGGCCTCAATGAGATAGTTCATTAGTTTGAATGCATTTTAAAGAGTAATCACTAATGAATCAATATGTAGCTATAATTGTTCGTGGGTTTGTGTGTGTGTGTGTGTGTGTGTTGTTTTGATTGTTGTTTATGTAGGGGAGGAGCAGGGGAAGTGAGGAGAGTGAGAGGACCCAGAAATGGCTGGAAATGGGTAGAAAGACTGATATCAAAGGAGGAGGGATGGAAACAGTGCAGACAGGTGAGCTCAGGCAAAGGACAGACTTTGCCTTTGTTAACTTTGATGCATTTATATAAAAGGCAGTTGACCACAGAACAATGTTCTGTCGCCCAGTCTGCTTTGTATGACTGATAAAGAATTTTTTTTAAAGAAAGATTGAATTTCTATTAAGTAGCCTTTATTCTTAGGAACTGTATTAATTCTACAGTTACTGCCATTCATTTGTTAAAGTGAGAAGAACCCGTATGGTTTTCTGGGTTACAATATAACATACTGGGTTATAAAAGAATGAAAAAAAAGTTTTTGTTAAATATTCATAATTTTTGTTTTTTTCCCAGGAATTTTAACCTAGCACATTAATATTAGGTGTAACATGGTTGTAGACATTCATTTTAGATACCAGTATGATATTTCTTTTTTTTTTTTTTTTTTGCAAAAACATCACAGAATGACTCATGAGAGATTAATAGATCATCGTCATCAGCTCCCATTAGTCTGGATATTGCTGCCCAATGATCATGTTACTTAAGTTCCATCAATCTCCACTAGATTTAGTACAGAAATCAGAAGATTATTTATGAACAATGCACTTCTATTATGAATAAAAAATTTCAGTTTCAAAAAGACAGAGAGTAAATTTGGCTCACCCATCTACTCTGTCCAAAATATACCTAACTTGGTCTAAATGTTGACTTTAATGCTCAAGGTGTATAGTTTGTACTTTAGTTTGACCACATGACCTAAGAAACAAAATTCATGATGAACCCAAAAGCTTTTATGCAACCTCCCTTCCCGAAGTGAAATTTACGTGGAAACTCCTCCAAAGACAGGTCAATGATATCAACTACAGCCAATAATGATAAAGCTCTAATGTGTATACTCTTATGTCCATTTGTAACTAGTAATGCAGCTTCTTCTTCATACCAGGGTATTTTATTTGCCTTCTGGAAGGAAGACGGAAGTTCACGTTCCTGTTAGTGTTTATTCAACATGTGTCAAAGTCCCTCTTTGCTGATTGGTGTCTTCTGGAACCACTCGACTCATCTGTCAGTGCATCGGTCTCCTGAGCCATCACTGTGGTTCATTACCCCCTTTTATTACTGCCTCTGTGTTGAATATTAACTGCATGGTTGATGAAGTGTGAAGGTCTTGAAATAAACCATGAATTCAAGCATATATAATTGGCTATTGAGTCACTGTGAAACCTCTCAACTTTGTTGGAGTTACCACCTGGGCCTTGTGAACCTAATTAATGCATTGAAGGATTACTCTGAATTGTTCAAGGCTCTTTACTCCATGACCAGGAGAAAAAACAGAACTCTGTCCAGCTTAAAAATGAACACATTTATGTAGGGCCTTTTCTTTGTTAGTGTTCTTTTTGCTAAGTGTTCTCACATGTCATTCTTGGAAAAATTCCTGTGAAGTAGATCATATTATGTCCAGGTTTTAGATGAAGCAATTAAAGTTCAGAGAAGTTAAGTGACTTGCCCCAAGCCAGAAAGATCATAAATGGCAGAGCTGTGATTCAAACCAGGGTTTTTTGACTTTGAGGTAGTGATCTTTTTGTCACATCATGGTGGTCACCCACCCCAGAGCCCCCTTTTTGGGAAGCCCCAGGTTCCCCCTGGAGCTATTGGGTGTGGGCCTAGGGTGTGGTTGTTGAGTAGTAAATGCCCCATGGTTAAGTGACTTTTGATTACAAAGTGTTGAGAAAAAACAATAATGCCAGCTAACTTCAATGTCAGAGATGGGAAAATGATTCAGAATCATATGCTGTTGGGCAACCAAATTTAGTTGTAAGTTTTTCTTTTCAAGAAGTTGATTTCTCTTTATCTATGAGTAAAGCCTCAGTAGATGAAAAGGATCATGACATCGTCACTGAGCTCCATTTCCAAAGCTGTGTTATGGGGCAGTTAAAAGGGAAGTGAAGCAAATTTGTGATGTAAAAGAACTTCATCTTTGGTGCCCTGTCACTGACCCTTTAAGGCAACTTCTTTCTTCTTCCTCATCTTAGCACTGTTGGGCCTGGCTAACAGTCTAGAAGGAATCTGAAAAATTGCTCTACTGTTGTGTTAACTTATGAGTGCTCAAAATGGAACCTCTCCCTGGGATTTGAGAATTTTAACAGGGAGTATATTAAAAAGTAGTAAAGAATTTCTAAATGGTGCCATCCTGGTTACTAGAGTGGATCAATGAGGGGGTTCTTTTTAGGTAGGAAACTACTGAAACCACACTTCCTAGGTAGTACCAGGGAAAAGTTACTGTGTAGTATAATTAGAATTAGATATTTTATATTCAATCTTACTATTATTATAATCATTATAATCATACTAATTATTTAATTAGTATGTTGAAGTCAGTACCCCATGACTGAAGGGCTGTAAAAATATGGTTAAAATCAACAAGCACATTTTAAATAAGGATTTAAATGCTATAAAGGATTGATAAATATTGGGATCAACATTTGGTCTGTTGGAAAGAAAAGAAAGACATAACTATCCCAAATGTAAATTAGGAATTCAGGGATCGTGGCTTAGTATTCTTCATCTTTATAAAATAAACAACTAAGAAAAAACAAAAATAGGTAGGATTTGGTGCAGAAAGAATTAATGAGGCATTTTAATACTGGATTTATTGACAGAAAATTGTCTGGTGATACTGGAATTTGCTACTATGGAATATCACTTAGACTAGGATGTGCTGTGATATAGTGGAAACAGCCAAGTTTTGGAGTCAAACAGACCTGGCTCTTTCTATAACATTGGACCACTTAATCTCTTTAAACATCAATTTACTCCTTTGTAAAATGGGAAGAGTAATACGTAACTGAGTTATTCTAAGAATATTCTAATAACTAAATGAGATGCTGTTTAAAAAATATCCAGGAAATGCATGCATAAGACTTCAGTAATATTCTTACCCTTCTCTTTTCCTTTCTCATTTTAAGAAACAATTTATAAATATTCCTGTCTAAATATAATAAACTGATTATAGTTCCTAGAGCAAAGCCATGCCTTATAGCAGTGAAATAACAGTAAAAAGCTTCAAAGCTAAGAACAATGTGCATATAGAGTTATAAAGACAGATATTTAAATTTTGCAAAGGCAAATAAAAGGGGTGGGGCAGGAGGAAGGGGCTGCCCTTGATATACGGAATTAATTGTGCAGAGCAAATTATTACGATTAGTGAAATATGTGCCAAGATAGTAAGATCCACAGAACTTGAACTATCTTCATAGTTTATAGCTCTTTAAATCTATTCTAGAAGGAACTGCAAGGAGTCTGGATAAGAAAATGAGGAATTGAAGGCATGATTATGAAGCACGTTGAGCCTATTTTGAGGACTTTGACTTTTACTTGGAGTGAGATGGAGTCATGGAAGGGGTTTCGGCAGAGGAGTGATATGCTATGACATCTTTTAGCAGAATCATTTCGGCCACCATGTTGAGAATAAAGTGTAGGGAACAAGAACTGGCTCAGGCGATGGAGTTAGGAGGATCATGTAATAATCCGGTGAGCAATTATGGGTCCTTAGACCAGGGTGGTAGGCATTTGAGGTAGTCACAGATTCTGAATTTATTTTAAAGATAGAGCCAATAGGATTTCTTATTGGATGGAATGTGGGAGAGTAAAAGGGGAATCAAAGATAACCACAAGATTTTTGCCCTGAGTAACTTAACAAAGGATATTGCCACTGACTAAGATGGGGAAATCTGTGGACAAACAGAATTTGGGGGAAGAATGTGGGCAATAGAAGGAGTTTTGTATTAGTCATGTTAAGTTTGAGATGCTTATTACAACTTTCAACTGAGAAGTCAACAGGCAATGGATAGATAAATAGGGGTTCAAGGTTGGAGAAACAAATTTAAAATTGTCAGTGAATCAAGCCACAACACTGAATGAGATCACTTAAAGAATGAGAGAGAAGGGCTGAGGACCAAGCCCTTGGGCCCTCCAGCATTTAGAAACTGGGGAGATTAGGAAAGGCCTCGAAAGGAGATTAGGAAGAAGTGGCCAGTGGGCAAGAAGAATCAAACGAGAGTTTTATTCTAAAAACCAACTGAAAAAAGTATTTCAAAAAGCAGGGGAGATCAACTATATCAAATGTTACTAGTCAGAGGAAGTGAGGACTACAAATTATTTGATTAGACAATGTGGAAATTGTTGGTGGCCTTGACACATTGTTTCAGTGGAGGGATAGAGACCAACAGGCTCCTCCTCAACCTTTGCAGGATCCAGAACAAGAATACAATTTGAAGTGCATGCATCATCTATCTCAATTTTTAAAATTACAAATCAAGATAACAAATAGCAGATACCTTGTGACCACCAGATAATAAGCATGAGAAAAAGGCCATGGAAATAGCAGAAACATGGGTCCTGATGTAGTCTAGCCAGTGAGCCAGTGCCAGTACCGCGCCCCCCCACCCCAAGCTGGGCAAGAGGAGAGAAGGACCAGTCCTTCATCCTCCCATTATCATGCTGGGAAATCTGCCAGGGCCAGGTGATCTCCTGAAGATGCAATGTGGGTTTGCAGTGTTCCTCCCCTAGGAGTGGGTGCATAGAGGGTAGCCTCATCAGTGGGATAATACACAGGCTGCTTGGCTTTGGGGGTGGCCAGGTGCTTGCAGGAGTTGTCTGGGAACAGAGCTGCTTGGGGTCCATAAGAAGGAGGAAGCCATGAGACCAGTAAGGGGCCGAGCTGGGGTGCAGCCCCACCCTTGAAGAGAAAGGAGAGTCCCAGTCTTACAACTTTGTTGTCTGGAATGAGCTCCCAGTCATTTTGGGACAATCCTGATCTTGCATGGTAAGGTTTTCTGTTATTTGCAGCTGAACAAATTCTGATTCATAGGCATTCAATAAATACGCATTAAATGTATGCATAAATAAAGAACATTAGTATGATGTAATATGCAGTCACTAATAATGGTGAATCAGAGCTATAAAAAATGACATGTTTAGTATGATTTAATTTATGTATGCAAGTTTATGTGAATGTATGTTGTATATGTATATTTAGCACATATCTAGAATATGTACATGCATAAGTACATAGAGAAATAACTGAAAGATAGTTTACAAAATAAAAATTGTGGTTATCTCTGGTTTAAATGATTTTTTGGATCAGTTATTTTCCTATTCTTTTTTTTATTTTTCAAATGGTCATATATTATTTTTACCATAAGGAAAAAAATAGAAGTTTTGGGAAGAAAAACAAATGGTATGTAGATGTTTATCATTAATATACAAGGTCACCTTCCACATATGGAAACTGGGTTAATAGATTTTTCTCTGCATTTTTGTGGGGAAAAATATTCTGAATATTTATATTTAAATAATTAAATATAATTATTTATAATTTTATACTCCCTAATCAAACCTGAACTACTGGTTTTAACATAAGGCTGTGTTTCTCAACCTTATTTTCACTGTTGTTCCCATAGACACTTTTCTCCAATTGCCACCCCTCCTCATCCTGGCCACAGAATTTTAGTACTATTATCTGCTTATGTATTTTGGCCCTTTGCAGCATCACAGACTATTGTAATATCTAGGATTTTTTGTTGTCCCCCAAGAGCCATTTTTTGCCCCTTTGGAGGCAATATTGACATGTTGCCTGTTGAGAAGACATGACATCAGCCATGATTATGTCAGTGTCTTGCCATTAATAAATGTGCTCAGGAAAGGTAAGTGCACCTCCTTATCATCCTCCATACCTGTCTTCATCCCTTTTCACCCAGTGCACTCCTTTGCTGCTAGCCAACACTTGAATGTTTTCTGAATGACTGAACACTGAAATATTAGTTCAGTCTCACTCTAAGAAACAGAGAAGTTCCCTTGCTCATGTCACCACCACCTTACTCCAAATTTCAAATTCTCCAGCCTGCAGAAGACACCCTTACCTTTAAGTCTCCAAATACTTATTCCAAAGCCCCTTTCCAAATTCCTGCTTAACTCTCATCAGATTTTGCATTCTCCCTACCAGTGTTTACTAAGAGCTGCAGGAAGTACTTACTTGTTTCACAAATCCATGGAGATCTGTGCTTGCCAGGGCCATTTCCGCTGATAGCTCTTGACTCCGTGGCTCTCAGCATCCTGCTGGCCCTCCCCCTGTCCCCAGATCTTAATTTCAATGCCCAACTGACATTGGGTTGCAGTTTCAACATAGCTTTCTTAAGGCTGAGGACACCCCAGAAATTACAATGCAGACAAGGAGAACTTAACACTGCCCCAGTGGTTACTGCTCTATGTCAGGCTTCTTCAGAGAGTGATCCCTACTGGCTATGACTCTCCTGAAGCCCTGCATGTTCCCGGGAGCAGATTCTCCTCCCCAAACTAGAGAGTCACCTTCAGATTTTCTCTTCTTTTCCTTCCTTTTTGGATCATACCAGGACCCCACACTTTTCTGCCTTCAGATTAATCTAACGGAAGGAAGACTTCAACACAAATAGCCAAACAAACAAATCAGAGCAAACAACCCCATGGTTGTCATTGGGCCGTTAGGCCGCAAATAAAGACTGCCTTTTGTATTGTGGTGCAGATGGATAAAGGATTCAGTCTGAAACATCTGTATTTAGATACTTCATTGCTACCATTCTTTTCTGAGAACAAAGTCTACCTCTGCATTTCTTCTGTCTTTTGCTCATTGAACAAAAATTTACTGAGTGTTGACTATGTGCCAGACACTGTACCAAGTATTTGGGATACAATAGTGAATAACACAGATGCATCCCCTGTCCTCATTGAACTTACATTTTTACAATTAATTTGTCCCTTCCAGAAAAGTTACAGAGTCTGCCTCAAGAACCAAGTCCAATTTGTACTCAAAAATGCAGAAACTACTTGCTACCCTCTTAGTAACAATTTCTCAGCTACACTATTCAGGTCAAAACACCATCTCTGACAATAGAGATGATGCATTGCTGTATCAGTAAGGAAGACTACTTGTGGGATAAATATTTGAATTGTGTCAATAACAAATAACTTAGCCTAAGTGAATTGTTTTTGCAATCCAAGACTGCATCAGAACCACCTAGGAGCTTAAATACACACATGTACACACACATACACCACATACAATATCCCCCCACCACACACACACATAACACCATGCACACGCACACACACAAAACACACATGCATACACCTAGACCATATGACCAAAGATTCAGAACGGGTGTTAGGCATGGGTTCAGGGGAGCGAGGAATCTGTTATTTACAAAAAGTGATGGAAAATTCTAATTGTCTATCAGATTTTCTACTAATCCAGTAGAAAGATCAGTTGATTGGGGATCTGGAGAGCTTGGGTGTAGGGATGGTGACCATGCTCTTCATGGTATTCTGCAGGACCCAGGGAACCAATGTCCCCTTGAGATCCCATCTCTCCATAATTGTACTGTTGTCCTCACCCTGGCCCATGGTTCAGATACAGTTACCACTGCTTTCCCAAGTACAGAAACTTGCCTGTCTTTCCCAGACTATATGCACATGAACCATGGTGAAAATAAGAGCCAGAAAAATCTTACGTACAATGCAGCACAGGAATTCAAGAAGCTTTGATTATATGTAAGTTGCATATTCGTACATTTGCTAGAATGTAAGCTCTTATAAGACCTATACTTCAAATCTCCTGTGGTATTTCTCCCCCATCTCTGGGAAAGGCCAACTCTGGCCACAAAAAGAAAAGGTCCCACACCTTGATACTTTCTCTTTGTCTGGCCAATTCCAGGAAGTTGGGATTTGTCTGGATTCTAATTAGGTTTGCCTAGGCCGTGGCAGTAGCCTCCAAAGCAGAAGAGATGGTTGGATTCAGACTCAATCTCCAGCAAAAGCCTACAAAGGAGGCATGCATTGCCAAAATTGTGGCTTTATTTTTTGCCCCAGAGATAACAAATTTAGAAAGTGCAATCCTCTTGTATACATGTCTTGAATAGAATTCTTGGCCTGAAATTAACCCTGGCACAATTGGGCTATAGATCATCTGATTCCTTTCTGGGCCTGGCTTATTTCAGAAATCACCTCATTAATTTTGCATGGCTCTACTTTAACCACCCTAATGATGGCACCAGCTACACTTAAATTACTTTTACTTTTCTAATTAAAACATTTTAATTACAAAATATTTCAGCATACAGAAGATAATATAACAGATGGCTATTTTTCTACCACCCAGATCTAACAATTTCTTCAGTTTACACTTTTTAATGAAAAATATATAGATAGAGCTAAAGAAACCTCCATCTCCGACCCTTTCTACTCTCTCAGTTCCAGGAATAACCATTATCCCAAATATGTTGTGCATACATAGTTTATTGTCACTCCATGTGTGACATATCCATAAACATCACATAAATTTGCTTTGTGTTTTAAAGTTTACATAAATAATAATAAATGAAAGTTAAATTTAACTTTAACGAGATCTCCATGAATTATGATGAATACATTTTTAAAGCATAATGTAAAATTCAAAATAAAAGCCTTTTCTTATTAGAAGCAATAGGAGAATGACCTTGATTTTTTCCATCACATAGAAGGCAGTATGTCAGTTAAATGGAACTAGATTACACTAATGCTGCCCATTTTTAAAAATAAATGAAAACACACATTTGTTTGTATATTTTAAAAAAATTGAATGTTAGGGAAAAAAAAATCTATCCTCAAGAAAGAGTATAAAATATGAATATACTTTGTCCTTGCTGTCAGAATACTGATAACATGGTCAAGACATAATGACAGCCTTAAGCAATTGGGAAACTGCCTTATAAGTTAGCAAATATGGATTTGAGCTTGGGAAATCCAAAACACACATTTGGAAAAACCCATCATCATGTAGCAGTTTACAGTTGCTTCCTGATCTTATTAGGTTGCAAAACATGAAGCAGAATGGATTAGCACATAAAGTCTTTACTTTGTCACTGGGAAAATTTTATTACTGTTAGACATGTGAGCATTTTGATAATATAATATGTAGACAAAATGAGTTGTAATAACTTGGAAATACCTGTATGAGGAATAAGAAAGACATGACCACTTGTTTGAGTTGATTCTGCTTCCCCTTATTGTTTTTTTCTGATCTTAAATTTTTTATGTATTTCTTATACACAAAAAGTACAGAAAATCACAAAGAAGAAAATAAATTGCTCACAATTCTTTTATTCTGAAATAACCACTGTAAACTTTTTTTTCAGTTAATATATTATGAACATTGTCCTATATAATTCTTCTTCCACAACTTCATTTTCTTTTATAGTTTTTACATTATACAATATATGATTATTATTTTAAAAAACAAGCAACACGCACAAATACACATATTAAAAAGTCTCCCATTCTCTACTACCACTTCCCATGCAAATTTCACTCCACTGTTTCAAATACTGTTTGGTATGTATTCTTCCAGATATTTTCTATGCAAACACTTTTAAAGCAATGGTTTTCCTATCATACTCTTCTTTTTCATTTGTTCATTTAATAATTGTGGTAGACTGTTACTTTAGTGACCCCCAACGGACTGTGCCTCCTAGAGTGTGTGCCCTTGTGCAGTCCTCTCCCACATTGTATCTGGGCTCACCCATGTATCTTGCTTTGGCCAATAGGCTACTAGCAAGCTTGATACAGCAGAGGCTTGATAACAATTTGTGCATTAGGGCTCGTTGTCACGATTCACTCCCACTTAAAACCTAGCTACCATGCTGTAAGAAAGCTGGTCTTGACTTCTGGATGAGGAGAAGCTTCATGGAAGGAAACCGAGATTGTTCCAGGTGGCAGTCAATGGGTAGCTGTGTGAGTGAGATCTTCTTGGGATGTTCCAGTCACCGTTCAGCTGCCAACTGAATGAAGCAGTATGAGTGACCCCAGCTACCCCACAAAGAGCAGAAGAACACCTTTAGTCAATCCACAAAATTCTGAGACATAATAAGTGATTGCTTTAAATTTGAGTGGTTAGTTATGCAGCAATTAATAACCCAAACAATAATATTATCAGTTCATTTTTATCCACTTCACTCTATAATTTCTGCTTAGTGTTTAATTTTGTGAATATACTACCATTTATTTAATTAGTTCCTGCCTAATGCATGTTTTGCTTATTTATACCAACAGCACTGCAATAGACATCACATTCAACACTGATAAAATATCTTAATATATAAATATTCATGTGTACCTCTAGATATGTCCTTAGGGAAGATTTTTAGATATCTTTGAGTCAGAGACTAGGCAATTTTTAGGACTACTGATAGATATTGACAAATTGACCTCAAGAAGAAGATCTCTTTATTTTTTAGAATGGGCATGGTAAGAAAAGCCACATTTAATTACTAGTGTCAGCTTGGACTCTGACCAGATTAGCTTAGCTAATTACTTGGGTTCTGCAGATGGAACATAATTGTGGAGAAAAGGGCAAGTAAATTTTTTTAAATGTCTACTGGAATGATCTGATTCACTTAGAATCAAGCATTATTGGAGATGAAATTTATGTTTGATAGTATCCGTTTAAAAAGTTGAAAGGAGAGAGGGATTGTGAACTTGTACAACCTCTTTTGAAAGCAATTTTTCAATATCTAGTTAAGTTGAAGATGCCTATACCTTTGATCCAGAAATTTTACTTATAAGTGTACCCCAGAGAAACTCTCAAGCACGGACATTCAGAACAGTATTGCCTATAATGGCAAAGCAATCCTGCTTGTCAACAGGAAAATGGTTATATATTGATGCAATAAAATAGTGCAGTGGCAATGTTATTATAAATCCTTATATCAAAAAAAAGAAAAAAGAAAAGAAAAAAAAAGCAGATTGCAGAAGAATTCATACTATATGACCTATTTACATGTAGTTTTGGAAACATGAAAAGACTATAATATATGTTGTTTAGGAATGCATACAGATGGAGTAAATGAATAAAAAATGCATGGAAATAAAATTGAAACTTGTAATAGTCGTTATGCTGTGAGAGAGTGAGTAGGATATGATCATAGATCAGTTGTCAGAGGCTTCCAAAATTTTGGTAATGTGGTATTTCTTAAGTTGGGAGGTGGGTACCTGGCTACTATTGTATTTTTTTACACACATTTTATGTGTCTTAAATATTCTATATATACATTTTTATAGATTGTGCAGGGAAGGTGGGTAATGGGAAGGAGGCATGTGTCTCTTCTGTGGTGTAATATTTTTTGGTGCTAAGAAGGGGAAAATACAGGTGGTGTCTGGGGGATCCCCTGCCACGTGTACAATCAGTTCTTTGGCGTTTGGTCCCTGCTGACTGGTTGTGGAATCCCCAGTATTTTGGAAATACTTAGAAGATCAAGAAAGTTTTCCAGTGGATAGGCCTTTTCTCACTTCCTTTAAAGTACTTCCTAATGTCTTTGTATCATGACAATGCATTTATGGCTCAATTGGAAAAATAATCCCTGGTTCGTGTTTCTACCAGTACAAGGGTCCATCCTTCATCTTCTTATGTCAGGAAATGGTAGAGGGCAGTATGGTGTAATGAACAGAACATGAAGCCAGACTATCTTAAAATCAGATCTTTGTTCTTCTCTGACAAGCTGTTTCAACTTGGGCAAGAATTAAGTTACCCAACTTTTCTGATTTGTTGTGAAAATCAAATGTGATACCCAATATAAAGTGCCTGACACATAGGGGCTCAGTCATATTCTACTTTTTTCCTTAAGGAATCCACAATTTGTGCATCATTTTAATGATATCTATAATCATAGAATTGAGTGATTGTACTCAAAACCCAGATTGAAAGTCATACATTGAAACCAAACCAAGGATTGTCAGGGGACTTGTTTTTTCCTGGCTAAACATTAGAACAGTGTGCTGAAAAAGTCAGTTAGGCCACTCTTTGATCTTACTGTTGAGTGAGCTGTTACTTCTCAAGGCTAAAGACTTTTCCTCATATGTCATTGCACAGTAGAGGGTTCGTTGTCTATATTGGAACGAAAATGAGTACATGTCTTGGTAATTGTGCTTTCTATTTGCAAATGAGCGTTTATGATGAAGATTTTCTTTTAACTAGAAAAATAATAGCATTTAAATCCATCAGAATTTTAGACTTTAAGTGGTCTTTAGAGACCATTTCAAAGCCTGTCGCTGCTATGGTTCCTTGTCCTCTCTCCACAGTTGGTCAGGACCTGCCATGCGGAGGGGGATGCCTGGGGCCTGCTCCACTGAGTCATTGCCAACAACATCCTTTTCCTGCCTTCCCTCTCCCAACTGCAGGGCCCATAGAGACTTCGTCCTCTAGTCCTCACGCTCACTGTGAGTCCTCTTCTTCAACTTGCAATGGTTTTAAGACTTCAGAAAAGAAAACTTACTCTTTGGGAGGAATTTAGAGTCTCCTCACCTGATCTGAGCCCTCTCAACTTCTGCAACACAGTTTGGTGCCTGCATTTTACCCTTCACTGCTGCCATTCTGCTCTTACCCTATTACAAACGTGTTTGATCATTACAAATGTGTTTGATTTTGATTCATTGCCTCTTAATGGAAAGTACTAGGTAAGCAGAACTTCAATGGAACCTAAAGAACCTAAAGAAGGTTAAACTTCTTTTGTCTTGGCAAATTTGAAAGATAATAGAGTTGAGTTAATTGTTCTTTTACAATTGCTGGGCACTTACTCCAACAGAACAGTTGCGGCATAAAAGTACTAAAGCAAACTGAGATAAGGCTGGGAACAGAAGAGAAAGCACCAATAAACAAACACAAATCAGATAAACAAAATTCCATTAATTTGATATTCTTTCCAAAAATTCTGGAAGGCTAGGCTAATCCTGTCTGGCTTATAAACAAAGGAAATATATGTTAACATCTCATAGCACACGCTTTTTTCCATTTCTGTATCCTCTGGTTAGAATATCATTTTGATCTAGGTTTTTTTATTTTTCCTTGTTATTCTTTACATCGTGTTTGATTAGTCAATGCTATGTCTTCCATTATGGTAAAAATTCCAGAAAAGAAAACTAACCATCAGATGAAATGAAAGCAAAATGGAAAGAAGGAATGATATAGGTGGCCTATTCAACAAAGCCATGACTAAAAGTTCCATGTATTTAACATCAAAAAACAACTGGTTCCACATAAATTCATTATTAAAAAATGAAGATAACTGTTTTACACACGTAAGTGAAAATACTTGTTAAATATATCTTGAGTCCATGCATCTTTTTCACAGAGTAAACTTCAATGAAGTGTTTTCCTGATAACCTGAGGGAATAGTTATAAATCTAAGTTTCTTTGCAGATGTTGCTGTAGGGATACCCATATACGAAATGGGCTAAGATGGTTATGGTTTTAGAACTCATGTCTATTTTTTATAAATCTTCTCTATCTTCTCATATTTCTACACATAATACATTTATATATATTGTCCAGCTTTAACAATCTTGCCCAATATTCATACATGCTTTGCAATTTGCACATTCATGTAAATGAGAAATGTTACATGTCTCATTTACATCAACCTAGTCCATTGAAGGGATTCAATAAATGTTAATTGCTGAGAAAGTTGTTTATAATTAAGTCTAGAGTAAAAGTTAGTAGGTTGATCTTGACAGCTCTTGTATGGGTAAAATGCATAAGTTTTATGCATTTTTTTGTACCTGTTTTGCTTCTTTTTTTTTTAATTGCTTACTTATTCAGTTAGCAATTGAGTGAAAGACAGAGGATGTATTTCCACAGGGAATCAAAAAATTTTCAGAGTAGGTTTTCTTAAATATACAAGACTCTATAATAAAGCTAGATTAGTGTTCTGCCCTTGCAAAACTCAACAGTGACCCACTATTAATGAAAAAAAGTGAGTAGTTCAGATTGAGCAGCCTTGGGATAAATTAGATGTTGTTTCACATGGTTCAAGGAAAAAGGACAAATTCATTGCCAATGAATGAGAAACTTAGAGTTGAGAGTCTGGGAATTAGATGTATGTAATATTATGTTTTAGGTTGTTTTTAATTGAAATTCCATTTAACATAACCACTTGTGGGATAAAAGTTAAGCATCCAGCAGAAAATGAGAAACGGCCAAAATTATCCAACAATAAGGAATGAATAAATAATTTGTGATACATACATATTATGGAATACTATATAGCCATTAAATCATTATTAAACTAATATTTACTAAACCTAAAATGCTCATGATGAAATAAAAAGTAGGAAAAAGTAGGAAGTAGGATAAATATGGTATATAAAGTTGGATATCAATTTAGGAGAATAAAAATAGGTATGTACACAGAAAAAAATAAAATAGCAGATAGTATTTGATGGTATTATTGGAGATTTTAATAGTTTCTTCATTCTAATTTGCATTTCCCAAGTTTTCTAATATATATAAAATATATGTTATATCTAACACATATATCTCTCCTAATATTGTGTATGAATCTATATATGTTATGTATGAGACATATGCATACATTTATTGAGAGGCTACTTTAAAGAAATAGGCAGCTATCATCCACACACTGCTACTATTACTGCTACTACTACTAGCACTTATACAGAATTATTGCTCCTCTTAGCACTTTCCATATGTTAACACACTCAACCCTCCCAACAGCCTGTTGGAGACAATCTTCCATGGGTCTCTGGCACTCTTACTCATCTTGCCGGGTATGTCAAGAATGCAAAGCCCTGACCACTCTTTACCCAGGACACTTTTCAGGGTTGTATTTGCAGTGACAACCTTGGAGATGAGGTAATGTCTCCCTTAGGGACAGTAAGTAGGCTTGCTTACAGGCTACTATAAAGCAGCATCTCCCCTTGGCACAGTATTTCTCTTCTGTAACACAACACACTGTGTGCAGGCATCCATCTAAGCAAACCTACAGTACTGCTGGTGACTGGGGCTCAGGGAACTAACACAGCCATGATGATACTATGGCTACTACTTTTGCTGTGAATAATAAAGTCTTTTGTCTCTGATCCAGGAGTCTTGTGTCTTTTGCTAGTGTTAATGAAACTCTGGCAAATTAATTTGTTAGCTTGCAAGTAGGGTAAAACCTAAGACCTTTCACAGTTCTTGACAAAATCTCACTATTATCCATATTATATAGATGAGGAGAGAGAGATACCAAAATGTTAAGTCACTTGCTTGATGTTATATAGCTAATAAGTGGTAGAGTCAGTTGAGAACCTGGCAGGCAGGCTCCAGTGTCCAGGTTCTTACTTACTACACTGTACTGCCACTTGTAGCAGCTGAAACTAGGCACCTTGAGAGGTCAAATGACTATCAACTGTCCCACACAATCAACAATCCTCCAAAATAGGGCCGAGGGGTTCCTAGGAGTTGCCATACGATGGTGGATCCTTTATGTGCAAACACATGAGCATGGCAAATTGTCACCCTCAGAGCCTGAGAAAAGAAGTCATAGGTCACTCTGTTTCTAGAAGGTGAGCTAAATATAAAAACAGCAGGGTGGAAAAAAGTAGGAACTATTCTCTCATCTTTACATTTTGCATAATGTTACTACATGCTTGCTATTTTGTAATATCTCTGTTCCTTCCTTAAAGAGAAAGAAAAAGTTGTGTTTGGAAGTCATCACCTGTTTACAAGCTGTATTTGGATGGCAATCATCTTGACTACTGAAAATGGAGGCAGGGCTCCTCAACACTTCAAAGCAGTCACCAAGTTCAATTTTCAGAGTTTGGCTCTGAATGAAGCTCCAGCTGGGCTTAGATTCAGGACTATTGCAATATACAATTCCAGAGGGTGCCACTCACATGCATACAACACGAATGTTCCCTCCCAGAGTTGTGTGATGTGCTATGTACACCTTTGATACAGTTCACAGAGAGGAACATTACTGGCAATGGCCTAAAGCAATGCAGGTATACCTAATTTTTAGTTAATGTCCTCTTGACTTTGAAATGAAAGGACTTTGTTGGAAGGCACTTCTGAACGAGCTCTTTCTCTCAGATTTCTTTCTTCCTGCCTCAAATTTTCAGATTAAAAACTCTCAGATAACACAAGCTGTTCATATCAAAATATTACAGGCAGATCCTGATTCAATGGGTCTGGGAGGGGGCTGAGATGCCACATTATTAGCAAATTCACTGCCACTGTTCCATGGAACCCACATTGACTAAAAAGAACAGCATCTCACAGACTTCTCTGATTGTAAGAATCACGTGGGCAGCTAATGTTTAAAAATGCTCTCAGGCCCCTCCCCTAGAGGTCCTAATTAGGTGGGTCTGGGGATGGCTTAAACGTTTTTGAATAAGTAGCCCAGAAGACTCCTATCATTAAGGAAAGTTTGGATATGCTGCTTTTCTAGATCAGTGGTTACCAAATCTGGCTCTGCTTTGGCAATAGGGCTTGTTTAAAAAAAAAAAGAGATGCCTATAACCAGAAATGAGGCCCAGGTATCTGGGGCCTAAGAAATTGTTAGTTTTATGAAGGCAAGGACCAAAGTTGTTTTATTCATTGCCACGTCTGAGTGACTTAGTGCAGTGTCTGACAAAGTGAGTACACACTACTCATAAAATATTTTCCAATTGCCTTTTTCTAGACTCCTCACAACCTAGCCCTGTATTAGGGCTCTTGTGATTTCACATGACAACAACTCCTCTTAAAGTCAGCTTAAGCCAAACAAGAGAATTTTTTTTTTAATTAACAAAACAAAACTGTATAGGTTTGATATGATTCTAGGCATAGTTGGATTCAGATGTTCAAACAATATTATCAGGTATCAAGTTTCCTTTCTTCCTTCTTGTCTTCCTCCTTCCCTCCCTCCCTTTCTTTCTCTCTCATTTTTCTCTCTTTCTTCCTGCTTCTCTGTTTCTTGCTTCTTTTTCTATATCAACTCTGACTTCCTCTGTATTTTCAGAAGGCTTTCTCTGCATAGGGGAAACTCTCCAGGGGCATGCCCAGGTCTACGTGGTCCTTACATCTGAAATCTCAATGGAAGAGAGAGTCACTTTTCTGACAGTGCCAACAAAATACTAGAGAAGAACCTAAATGGCCTATTCTTTCATGTGTATATGTTTGAGGATGGGGTACTTGATTATTCAAGCCTGGGGATAATTCTATCCAAGTCATTTGGATTGAGGAAGGTTAAATGGAGAGGGGTAAGTCATTAAAAGGGAGATGGTATTGTGCAGACAAATATATGTCCACCATAGGCTCAAATCTATATTTCCAGCCTTGTCAGTGGAGTATGACCTGTCCTGAACTAGTTGCTGGTCTGTGACTATTCTGCATCTTCCCAACTCTCTTCCTGTCCCAATGTATACTCTTTGTTTAAGATTCCCTAGAATTGTGTCTAGGGATACAATTTATCATAATTTATCATAATCATCCATCTTATTGTTCAATTTAAATGCTCTTCCCCTCTGAATACTTCTTGAAAAAAATTGTGGTAAAAAAAAACATAAAAATTTACCATCTTAACCATTTCTAAGTGTACAGTTCAGTAAAGTATATTCACATTGCTGTGTAATCAATCTCTAGAACTTCTTTATCTTGCAAAACAGAAACCCATTAAACAAATCTCCACTTCCTGTCCCCACAGTCCCTGACAACCACCATTCTACTTTCTGTTTCTATGAATTTGACTACTCTAGATATATCATATAAGTGCAATCAAACAGTATTTGTATTTTCGTGATGGTTTATTTCACTTAACATATGTCTTCAAAGTTCATCCATGTTGTAGCATGTGGCAGACTTCCCTTACTTTTTAAGGCTGAATAATGTTACATTGTATGTGTATACCACATTTTTTTCCCATTCATCTGTCGATGGACACGGGTTGCTTCCACCACTTGGCTAGTGTGAATAGTGCTGTTATAACAAGCATGTACATGAAGCCATTTTGAATTCCTCCTTCTTCCACTCTCTGCTCCAAGAAATTATCTTCTCCCACTCTCATAAAAATGCTGGCTCTTCCATGCCATGACCTCATTCTGCCCACAGTGCTATAGACACTGTTCTTTATAGTATACTGATAACTTGCAATGTGAGGCATGTGTGGGATTCAAATACTATTTGTATTGCACTTGACACATGCATTCACATACACTCTTACGGATGCCCAATTAGTTGTAAGATTCTAGAAGGGAATATTGCCCAAACTACATAAAATACGGTATCCATTTTTTCCAGTTCATTGAAAACTTAGACACTAATATGCTTTAGACAAACAGAAATGGGCAAATGAAAATTATGAAGTGAATGGTTAAACCAGATGGTCTTTTATAGGAAGACAAATGTTTAGGATCATCTGCCACAATTAGTTCTCTATGTTGCATGTTAGACGAGAACATCTGATATGTGAAATCATGCAGACGTGTGTGTGTGTGTTTAAAGTGTTTGATTAACAAATTTTATGTTTTTGTTCAGGTTAATTGCCATAACTGATTTTCTGAAGAAAAAATGTGATTTACCTTTATCATTTATAGCTAACAAACTGATTTCTAGAAGTATATTTTCAGAGAATTACAAACTCCATGCAAAAAATGGCATAACCAACTGCATGGGAGTTAATGGTTTTGTGTAGTCTCGGTCCTAATGAGTCTACTTGAAAGTTTTATCAGCTATCTGAAACTGCAAATAGGGGTAAAACCTTAAGATGTAAGAGTTCCTTCTCCAGTCTTTCCTACCTTCAGAAGCTGATTTTAGTTTTGACGTCATTCCATGATCAAGTTTTACCAAACAGAAAGAAGCAAAAATACTACTACTTGAATTAGAGGTTAAAGACTTTTGATATATAAAACTTGAGTAAATGCAACCTTCTGTTGCAAGCATGTTAAGTATTTCTTAATTTGTGACAGGATGACTTGATTAAAAGGAAAATTTTTAGTAATATGAAAGAAACTAATCCCATATCTGCTTCAATAGCTAGGGACTAAATCATGCAACATCAAATACAAGTAATAGATAACCTAAAATACATTTTAGGCTGTTTCACCTTTTCTGACCAGGTTATTACTTTCTAGCCATGGATGATTTTTGTTTGCTCTTACTCTCAAAACCAATGTGAGGGATTTGTGTATTTCTTACAAAAATCAGATTCTGTGTAAAAGTAGATTAGTCCTACAAGATATAAAATATTTCTTCTAAGATAAAAAATCTAAGAAGTCAAGTCTAACATGGAGCTCCTTAGTCTGAATATCAAAAGTCAATCTCTTCTCTTGTAAATACTTTATACTCCATGTGATATTCAGAATTAAAAAGTAAGTTTATGACAAATTTCCATATCTCTTGGAAAGATGAAGAATTCAACTGTGGCAAATTGAGGACAATATTTGCTTAAATTATATAATTTCCAATTTCAACATAAAGGTATAAACTCATACCAAAATTGAAATTAAAATTCAGGTTGCCTGTCAGCAACATGGGACCCTTCCAACAGAGGGCACAAAATAAGTTTTCAAGCATGTCCTTATCAAAAAGAGCGTCTCTTTATTGAGCACCCATCAAACACCTGCCTGAGAAAAATAATATTTACAGACAATCATTCCTGACATAAGCAACTCATCTTGAGGGTAAGCTCCATAAAAACAGGGACTTTTATGAATTGCTCAATGGTTTATTCCCAGAAACTACAACAGTATCTGCTCATAAAGTATCTGAACACAAAGAAATACTGAATAAATGAATAAATTCAGGTACCCTATATTGCTCCTTGCATAGATCTTACTCCTAGGACAACCATGACCCAGCCTTCTTGGTTTTAGTTCTTGAGGGATTCCCAAATCTCTCCACAGCTCTGCATATTCACCACTACCAATTGCAATAGCCTCTCTACTTGGTCTCCTTGGCTGCACTCTAGTCTTCTCTGTGGCAGGCAGACCCCAAAGATGTCTATGTCTTAATCTCTGGAAACTGTGAGTATATTAGATTGTATGGCAAAGGAGAATTAAGGTTGCTAATGGAATTAAGGTTGCTGATCAAGTGACCTTGAGGTAGGGAGATTATTCTGGATTACCTGGCTGAGTCCAGGGTAATCTCAGGTGTCCTTAATATGGAAGAGGGATGCAGAAGCGTTAGTATCAGAATGATATGATGTGGGAAAAACTTGACTGGCTATTGCTGGCCTTGAAGATGAAAAGGGGGCATGAGCTGAGGAATGTGGACAGACTTTAGAAGCTGAAAGGAACAAGAAAATAAATTCTATCCTAGAGCTTTCAGAAAGGAATCACCCCTGTCAGCAACTTGATTTTAGCCCAGTGAGACCCATTATGAACTTCTGAACAGCAGAACTTTAAGATAATAAATTTATGTGATTTAAGCCACTAAGCTTGTGTTAATTTGTTACAGCAACCGTGGAACACTAATATCCTCCAAATGAATCTCATCAGTAATTCCTCCCTACTGAGAACCTCCTTGTAAAACACTTAAATGATTTTGATTTTGCTATTTCTCTTAAGATGAAGACAACATTGCTCAATGTGCTCTATCACAAAGGCTATTCCTGGGCTGGCCTTCTCAAACTCCATGGTCTCATCTTCCAAGTTCATCCTTAACTTTGTCTGCACTCCAGTCACAACAGCCTTTGTTGTCCTGTGGACCCTAATGCAGGGTCTATTGCCTCTTCCCTTTCAGTTGGTTAGCTCCTGCCCTCCCTGCAACCCTCAGATGGAAAATCACTTCCTCAAGGAGGCGTCTCTGACCTTCATAACAAGGTCAGTTTCCAATTAGAAGCTGTGATAACACTGAATGGTGAGCCTCTCTTAAACAATTATTGAAGGTGTGATTTCACATTTGTTCACGTGATTCTGTGATTAATACATGCAATCTTTGTGGAAGCTTTTCTTTTTCCCTCATCAAGTTTCCTATGCATAGCATAATGCCCGGCACACAGCAGATGCTCAATAAATATCTGTTGAATAAAGGAATAAATGAACGAATGAATGAAGCTGGATCTCCAGAAGACTGGGTCCCAGGGTGGTTTGGGGTTAGTGCCTTCCAGAATCACCTTCATGGAGAGAGGCATTTTAATGTTATTCTCATATGAAAGGATACTGTGGTAAATAGCCTATGCAATCTAACTGTTTCTTGGAGGGCTTTTGGTGAGAATATTTCCATTATATTACTCAGTTTTTTAAGAAAAAGTAATGAGAAATAATCTACTTTTCATCCTGTTTTGGAATAACTTTTTTTTCCCCCCTAGAAAGAATAATCTCTTTTCTTTCTTTTCTAGTGGACCCCATGCGAGCAGCCCAAATCCATGACCTTCAGGAACCAAACACACACATAACCCAGCTTCTGGAAGAATTGACAACTGACGACTTGCAACTAAGGCCCCCTCCCAGCCACCTTTTGATTGCCCTTTGCTGAAGAGAGCCACCTAGCCCAATGTCACTCCACTCTCAGGAACAGGCTGCATCCAAATGACAGTCCGATCCAGGTGGTGGGGTAAGAGGTACAGAGGCTTGTGTTATCCAATTGGAACAACTCTACAGAGTCACCCCAACTTCAGCACTACCCACACAGGAGCCTTTGTTTGCTGGCTTCACAGACCAACTCCTCTCTCTGCCCATCTGTCTTTCTTCACTTTCTCATGGGTGCTAATCCCCAGAGACATCATTAGGAAACTTCACCAATACAAATCTCTGCCTAGAAGTCTCCTTCCTAGAGTACCTGATCTATGACCTTCTCTTTGGGCAAAATGAGACTTGAATGATCACATCCCCTTTTTACTTTGCATGGAAGCTAAGAAAACCAGCTAAAAAAGCTCCAAAAGCTTATATGATCTACATGTTCACAGCTTTGATTTAGGTTGTCTCTTTGCATGCCTGTCTGTCGTGATGCTCTCTTTTTACCTATAGTATGTCATTATTTTATTGGGCATATTCTGACTTTAAAGTGCCTCCACTCCTTTGGGGAAGAAGGCAGGATTTCAATGCACAAATAAACCATATAAGTAGGAATTTAGTGTATTTGGAAGACAAAAAAAAAAACAAAACAAAACACTAAGCACAGAGATTTAGGTTTACTTAGGTCATGCTCAAATTCCACGCACTAAAGTTAGATAGACGTGTTCAAATATTGAACATCTCGATTGTTCTCCCTCCAGTGTTCTGCTATTAGGGTACAGTTATGACTGCTTGAAGTAAAAGCCAGGCAGAAAAAAGGTGTGAGTATGCTCGTCTTTACCTTTAAATTTACCTCCCGCCTAAGAAGCAAGCAAGGAGAGAAGAAAAGCTAGCTATGAAATGAGAAATTCAGGAGGCAGATGGTCCATGATTTAGTAAACCTTCCTTCCACATCTCTCTCTTAGACAGCTGTTTCTAGATAACCTATATCATGATGTCTTGATGCTGCAACACTTCAAGCCATTTTTCTCCTGAGCAATGAAGCAGCACGCAGTGTTAAATTGCTCCTATAAAGTGGTTAGGACTCTGTTTCTCAGTTCCTCATTTTTCAAACCCTTTTTGTAACCAAAGCTAACAGACACAAAAATAGCATGAGGATTGGATGACAGAAACATTTCTTGATGCAGCTGTTCAATTCATTTACATGAATCTCATAGGTTTGCCCTTTTTTAGCAAGCAGAAAACAAAACTTTTGATCCTGTGTTTTGGCTAGGGTAGGGGAATTATGTGGTCTGCTAACATTCCTGATAGGTTGATCTTTGATCCCATATCAAAGACATTTATGTTTTCTGATCCTATTTCCTCATTTTGAGATTTCATTTCAAAAAATAAAATCAGAAACATGAACTTTCTTGATAATGGTGGGGGAAATGCCAAATCTCTTTTTTCTTTGCAATTAAGGTCTTCCTTGAGGACACTAAATTCCTTGATAATGGAACCCTTTACATAGCCTAAGGCATATTTAATATGCTGCATTTCCCATCAATAGCAAACTACTGCTTACATCCAAGAGTCTTCCAGTGATATTTAATGTCAGAGACCATTATAACCAGTACACTCAGTGAGCTCTGAGTGTTCTAGCAGGGAAAAGAGATGAAGTGATTCTACAGATTCATTAGACTGTTAGCTTATTTGTTTATTACTGTATATTATAAATATAAGTTAAGATCTATTTATAAAAATAATAGAAAATACAGTTAAAAACTTATAACTGTCAGGCAGCAATTTACATATCCAAAATATTTCTCCTAAAATAGAACTGATCTGATAGTTTAAGTTAGCAAAAGAGAACTAAATTATAAGAAAAATTTGCTTTTTAAATCAGTTTATTCTGATAATCATCCTAAGGAGTGTGGCTTCTTTTAAAAGTTAAAAAAAATTTTTTTAAACAAACTTGGGACATTAAGACAGTTACTTAGCAAAGTTAAATGGTGTTTGAGGACTTGGCTTGCAGAAATGAATCCTGATTCCTGATGCAAGAACTTCACCCCACCGTTTAAGAAGGTAATAGGAAAGAATGATAGTAAAAGTTTTGACCTCCTTAACCTAATTATATCTTTAAAAAAATACCATCTCAACCTCTTAATTTGCCTATAAAATCACTAAGTAGACTCACTGACAGAAAATGGAAAGCAAAAAAGAAATGGCTTAAAGAACTTAGAAAAATGTCATTAGAACATGATATGGTTTCCATCAGAAAAGAACTGCAATGGATTCTGACACTAACTGTGCCAGACTTCATGGATTAAAGGCACAGTCCTCCACAAGACTACCCTCATTGCAGATGCCAGCCTCAAGTTCAGGGGAACCCAGGTCACCCTCACTTCTGACCATCTGGCTACAAATTCAGGGGTTCTTAGGTATGATAATTTGCTAGAATGACTCACAGAACTCAGGAAAACATATTTACAATTATAATTTTGTTATAACAAAAACACAAAAATCAGAACCAGCCAAAGGGAAAGATGCATAGGGCAAAGTCTGGGAACATCCCAAACACAAAGCTCCTGTTGTCCTTTCCCTACAAAGTCAGGATGTGTTACCTTCTAGCACATCAATGTGTGACAATATGTATTTCTAAGCATGGAAGTTCATCCAAACTGCAGTGTCCAGAGTTTTCACTGGAGTTTCATTACATAGGCTTGATTGATTAAATCATTGGCTATGTGGTTGAACTTGATCTTCCACCCCTTCACCTCCCCAGATGTTGGACTATCACTTAGCTCAAAACCTCAACTATCTAATCACATGGTTGGTCTTACTTTGTGTCTGACTAGACCCTCACCCTGAATCATCTCATTAGTACAAACTATCAAAGGGCCTATCAGGAATCACTTCATTAGCATAAACTCAGATGTAGTCCTAGGGGCCCAGTAGGAATAACAAAGATACTCTTATCACTTTGGAAATTTCAAGGATTTAGAAGACATCTCACACTAACCAGGGCAAAAGGCCAGCCAAATTCTTTATTATACAAAAGGAAACTAAAATATGAGTTTTACATATGTTTACATATATGTAAAAGAACATAGAATTTTGATATATAGCACTTAATCTTTTAGATTATTTGTGTAATTACAATTATGTAAATTATTCTGGGACACAAATGCTGTTTGTACTTAATGAGTCAAACTTCAATGGCTAGGCATCGATTGCACTAACTGGTAGCAATTTGCATTTTGAAGACCTTTTTTATTTTTGAGAGTTTCAAGTATCTGACATCCATTTTCATTATACATAGAGTAGCTTGAATTATCAGGACAGCACAAAATATGGAAGGTTTTAAATAATTTTATGTGATAAAGAATATGTCAATTTTTTTATAAACTATTAAAAATGGTTTCATTTTGATTCAAAATTTGCCTCATTGTATAAATTGATATGTTGTTTTGAAACTAAATCAAGATTAAAATTCTCACTTATCTTGTGTTAATCAGCATCTTGCACAAGAACCATGGTCCATTGAAAGATACTCAAACAGTAATATTTTTCAATCTATAATTAAGACAGTGATATTTATTTGCTAAGTTTTGTATGTAAATTTTTAAAATTAAATATTTGTGCAATGCTAACTGATTTATTTTCTTTTTTTTTAAACAGTCAACTCTATGATATATGGGATTTTAATTGGTTGACTTTGGTGGATAAGAAAATCATGGGTTGTGTACTCTGTTCTAATCAAGAAATATGTGCTTCTAGCTTTATATTTTAGGATTTTTTCATATTCTGCCTAAAGATTCCCAAAATATTAGATGATATTAATCTTATTTCATTTACCAAAAAGATAATCCCAGAAGCTATTCCTGAATAATTTTGAAAAGTCTTAACTCCTTGGGTCTGAAAGCAAGTTTTCAAGATTTAGTCTAAGTCTTTTCTAAAGGTAATAATTTTCTCAGGCTTTTTTAGATTTCAGAAAGGTACTTCCATCTGGAAAACCCCCAAAATATTATTTCCTCAAAGATATTCAAGATGGCTTGCAGAAGAGCATAGTGATTAAATTTTTTAAAAAAAGTAAAATACAGAAGTGAGAATTAGAAAAATCACTTAACTTAATAGCTGAGAGTTGGGTTTTTTTTCCCTTTTTTCCTTTTTCCTTCCTCTCTTTCTCTGTTCCTCCTTCTTTTCCTTCCTCCCTTCTTCCTTTTCTTTCTTCCTAATTTTCAACCATATGGTATTTGGTGAAAGAGAAGTTTTGAGTTTGCAGATAGTAGACATTCTTCCTACTTGTTACCTGCAATTATTTAAAATGTTGTTAACCTTCTATCTAAAGTTATCTCTTGTTCTGTTAAGTTTCAGCACTTTTTGCAAAAACATTCGAGATCTTAGGCCACTAGAGTGAAAAGTAATGAAGCTTTTTATTTTTGTGTGTGCTAAGTTCCAGAAACTTAGAGAAACGCTTCATAATCCAGTTGTGTAATAATCAAATCCAGAAGATTCTACTATTCATATCCCAAGCATGCAGCCCTGGGCAATTCAGGAAATGTGTGGGTATTGAGCCAAGCTCCTTGTAAAAGCATTTGTCACCCGGTTCTTTCTTGTCATCGAGTGGAGTGGAAGCAGTAGCCAGATCAAGACCTGGGAAATAGCCAGGGTGATGAGTGGAAAGGTCACTTGAGATCAGGGCCTTCCCTAATCATCATTGCAAAAGAGAGGACACTCTTCTTTGGCATTTCCCCACCAAGTTTAGCAGCTTTGTTCATATCCACCCTCCACAGGCCTAGATACAACTCCTAGCTTTTTCTTTCTACCAGTACATTCTCTCCTTGCTCTGTTAAGACACTATCTAAATGAAATATTCTCCTGGAAAGGATTTGATTAGTGAATTCAAACTAATAAGTTAAGAATGACTGATAAAAGACAAATACGTCCTTAATCTCTCAAAGGATATTGTACCTCAGAGATGACACTTTGATTAAAAGGAATAAATATTAATATTTAATGATAGAATTTTATGATGATGGAAAGGATGATGATTTTTTGGAAGATGATTTGATCATAACCTAGCCAGCACAAGAAAATAATAGAAAAAAGTTAGAATTTAAAAAAATAAATTAGATAAAAGAAATTTATAAAAATCTATAACTTTCTTATACACAATTTGTGTCTAGCTAGAAGATATAATGATGAGAGAGGGCAGGGATATTCTTTATTGAATAGCAAAAAGGAAAGCTTATAACACACCCAGGAACAATCTTCCAAAATATGTGCATAGGTCTATGAGTAAAGTTACAGCAATGTATTGAGAGGTATAAAAGAAGTCTTGAATATGTAGCTATAGAACATAGATTTGTATAGGAAGACTGCTTTCTTTTTTTAAAGAGGTCAATTCTTATCAAATTAAAATTTGAAATCCTAACATAACTACCAATAGGATTATTTTGGGGAGGGGAGTGTAGGACTTACAAAATTCTAAATTTCATCAGAAAGAATGATACTATCTAAAAACATTCCTAAGAAAGATGTAAAGAGGAGGGATTTGTCTTAAAATGTAAAACCATCATGATTAAAATCATGCAGTAGAGCAAGAGTGGATTTCCAGAGTCATAGAACAGAATAGTCACCCTACCAGCGGTCCCTGACCTTTTTGGCACCAGGGACCGGTTTCATGGAAGACAAATTTTCCACGGATGGGGGCTATAAGGCTGTAAATACAGATGACACTTCCCTCCCTTGCCTGCCGCTCACCACCTCCTGCTGTGTGCCAGCACCCCCCACTTCCTAAGTTTCATGGAAGACAATTTTCCCAGGGACCATGGCCGGAGCTTTGTGGCCAAGTCCTTAACAAGCTAAGGACCGCTACCAGCCCGCGGCCCTGGGGGGTTGGGGACTGCAACCCTAGACTGCATAGAGTAGGTAAAATAGATGATAGACTAGATAGAATAGTGTAACTAGACAGTCTTACCCCCCACCCTCATCCTTCTCTGATGGGAGTTGCCAAATAAAATCTCTGACTCCCTCACCCCTCTGTTAGGCAACTCCTAGGAACCAGGTCTACACTGACTCCCAGAACTTTCAGCAGGCTTAAGCTCCAGTAACCCACAGAGATGAAGGGGTTGAAAATGCACTCTTTATTGGTTGTTTTCTCTTTCAGTTTCTCACTCCCCCACAGTATTTCCTGAGATCATCTCCCAAATAAAGTATCTCCACCTGAATTTCTGAGGGGACGGGCGGCTTTTGGAGCAGTCTAAACTAAGTAACCAAAGTTACAGTTGCTGGTTACAGGGCCAGGGTTGCATAGATCAAAATATACAATGTTTACCAGAATATACAATGTTGTGCTACAGGCCCAATATCCCATTGTGCAATACAGGGACCCTGAGGGATTACCATGTTTTCCCATGTTGCTTTTTGAAATGACAATATTCTTAAGAGAGAGATTTTTAATATTAGAGTGCAGACATTAAATGTTCTGCATAGTGATGCTTTACTAATATTGTCATAGTAGAGTATGTTTTCAAATTCCCCTAATTCAAATTTATAAATAAGAATGCAGCTTCAGTCTGTGTGATTAAAGCAAATTCACATATTAGTAAAAGAAAGAGTTATACAATAAATGGTGCTAGGACAATTAGGTAATTATTTGGGGTTAAAATCAAGTTATTTCTAACTTTGTATTCACAAAAGGAAAATAAATACCAAATTGATCAATGAATTAAATGTAAATAAAATAAAAGATACTATAAAGCAACTAGAAAATATTGCTAAATATTTATCTTATTTTGGGGTGGGAAGTTGGGAAATCACTTTTTAAGCATAAACACAATGAAGCTGCAAAACTTTGTTAGATATTACTATATAAAAATGAAACATTTTGGGGTCATTATTAATGTAAACAAAGCTCAAAGGCAAATTATAGAGAGGAGAAATGTTTTAAGTAGTTTTGACTAAAGGGCACTAAAATATAGCATCAACATTATGAACTCTAGAGATACAAATAGATGAACTCATTAAGAGCTGACTATTTTCTAGCTATGCAACCTTGGGAAAGTTAATTAGTCATTCTAAGTCTCGATTTCTTATCTATCAAATGAGGATAATAATGATACTCATAGGGTTCTTTGGAGTATAAAATTAGATTATCTAGCTAAATACTTTGCACAATGCCTGGAAAATAGTAGGAATTCAATAAAGTCTAATTTAAAATATTATTACCTTTACAACTGGCTTATAACTTTTATGCATAGTGGGTGCTTATAACATTGTTTTTTAAAAAATAACATAAACATGTCATGGAGAAATCAAACAAGAATATGAACAATTCACAAAAAAGAGATTCAAATGATTAGGTGCAAGTATTTATTCTAAGTACCTTAAATGTATTCATTATTTTAATCCTTATAATATCTTTATAACGTATGTACTATTAGTATTTTTCTAGGATGAGGAAACTGAGGCAGAGAGGCTAAGGAACTTGACCATAATCATGCAGCTAGTAGTATAATATTTATTTCTCAAGGGGTTTCAGTGGGTATCAACAAATGTAATTTAAAAATTTATTTGCATATTGCAAAGTACCAAAAATCTTTTCAATTATTTTTGTAATTACTTTATTATTAATAATAAAAATATTAGAATGTATTTTGATGGAAATTGACTAAATTGTTTCTGCTCGTGCTCACCAGACTTGGGAATAGGGTAAAAATTAAATTTCATTGAGTGACTCAAGTCATTCTATTTTCTCTAACTTCTCCTAATCAAGAAACTAAAAACATTTGATGCTTGTGAAGAAGGGAACTGGTGACAGGGGACAGCAGAGGGAGGAAGACTTTCAAGAAGTTAAGTCTTTCCAATAATGGTCTAAAATAGCAAAATTATTTATGATGAAATAGTAAAATAGTGGTAAATAAATAAGCTTTGGAATTGGCATTTTACAATCAACTTTTAATTTACATAAAAGGAAAAAAAATCCTTTTGTGAAGTTCAGTTCCACTATTTAGGTCAGGATCCATTGATGATGACTTTCATCCACTCCTAATGTTCATGACTAAAGAATCCACAACATAAGAAACTGTAAAACCAGTTTACAGGTGATATGGCATTCTTTTCCCCAACATAGGAAAATATTTTCTTAACTGAATCATACTTAGAAATATTAAATATTCAAGAATCCCTTGCCTTTCTCTGCTCCCTCTTGTTGGGAACATGAATTTCGTTTTGATGAACTACTTGTATTCAGTCAAATGACACTGATCAAATTATGGAGCAAAAAGTATGTACTCTGTCATATTCCTTTATTAGAGAGCTAACAACTTACTTAATTCCATTAATAGTTTGGGTTTGGTAATGATAAAACAAACCAAAAATAAGTCAACAAATAAGTACAAAAAAGCAAATTGACAAAATGGAAAACTGGCAACTAAAGATAATAAAAGAGTGGGAGATTATGTAAAGAAAATTGGCTTACTAGTATTAAAAAGTCTCAAGTATGGAAAGGCACCTCATGGTTTAGGCTGAGAGAACAGGAAGAAGCTGTAAGTGTGGGGAGCTCAACAGCATCATCTGGATTCTGTTGGAATCTTTAAATACCTGTCATCATTCTGCCCCAACCTAGACAGCAAGGCTGACAGTCAACACTAGAGGTGGTGGGGCAGGGTGTCATAGAGAAATGGGAATGACCTTGGTGCCATGGTAGCTTCCAAGAACACAACCAGGCATCCTCGAGGTCACAGAACAGAAAGACTCAGAGACCAAACTAAAATCATCAAAGCTTACGGTTAATTGAATCAATGTAAAACACAGAGTGAGAAGCAGGAGAAAAGAGGCGGGGTGGGTTAACATACTTAGGAGCAGCTGGAGGATTAGAAGGACTATGCTGTGGGAATTCTGTGTCACACAACATTTCCAGGTCTTATCTTTTGCTCCACCTTATCAGCCCTTTCCATTGTCTGTGTGATTACAAGGACCAGACCAGACTTGGGGCTGAGCAAGGGACTCAGCAGATGGAAGGTGCCCAGTCAACAAACCCTTGTGCTCCTGCCTGGCCTCAAGCTAATATTTCCCCATTTGCCTACTGAGCAAGTATGGATTCTATCTGCATGTCTCAGGCAGAGGACACCTGGGCCAGAATGGGTGTCACCAATGGGCGGGGCTATTTAAAATCTCATGAATATTCAGTGTGTCATGAACATTATACTTGGTATATCTCTTAACTGATCAACATTTCATAGACCATAAATTTTTGGTGTCTTTGGTCTTGCCATCCCCACCTGTTTAACACACTTATGCTCTTCTTCATTTTGTCTGACATAGCTCACAAGTCATTAACTTGCTATCCACGCTTAACACCTACTATGAGTTTCTCCTGCATCTCACAGGCTACTTTTATACCTACTATTTATATTTATACTTACTATTTCTATTTAATGTTTCTTATGAGATTCAACAATTCCATTTGCTTTTCTATTCTTCTAAAAAAGAACTGAATATTCTTAAATAATACAGCAAACAAACTTTACAAAGAGGAAGGTATGAACAGAGACAGAGAGCTCAGGGAATATGCAGAGGGTAGATGTCTGTGTGTTTGTGATTTGTTCCCTGGTGTGGTATTGCTCTGCGGGAGTGGCAAAGGGTGGGCAAAGGCACTCCTCTTCCCTTTGTGTTTTTCCTACATTTCTACTGGCCCTAATACTCTGCACAGTCCTTACTGGTTTTCCCAGATGATTTATAGGCAGGTATTGAAAAAGGCTCTTCACATAGCTGTATACTTTAAAAACAGTCCTTTTATGAACTGTATGATGCTGTTTATTCTTCTACTATTACATCTTCACTAGAACTAATAAATTATTTACTTTAGGTTGACAGGCTTAACTAGAAAAGCATACCAAAAATCGGAGTGCCAGAGAACTAAAGAGAGGGGAATACACAGACTTTCTCAGGCAGATGGCTCCTAAATTGTTCAAGGTAGAATCAAGATTTGCATACAAAATTTGATTGTGGGAAACAGATAAAACTGGGATTCAAGTATCCTAGCATGTAATTCCTAGTGCAACTGACTCGTGTTTTCTGTTTAAGCCATACATTTGATCCTGACCATTCAATGCTATAAATTCTAGCTGAACTTAAATTAGCTGAGTTCTAATGTGAGTGAGAAAAATCCCCACTATCACTTACAGTATAAGACTTTCTTCTTTGTTTTTATCTTGGATCATGGAAATCACCAAAGTTTTACTGTTGTGTCTTAAGATTCTGATCCGAGAGGGGGTGGGTAGTGCTAATCCAATATTTAGCAATTTCTATTTTCCCAGGCAGTTACTCTGTAGTATGCCTGCCATACTGAAACAAACAAATTTTAAAAAGAAATATTTAGCAATTTGAAGTTCCTCATCCAGGCAATTTAATAATCATCTGGAGATTGTTATTAAGGCTAAAAGCTGACGGTGTCCAAAAGCATAGGTAGCAAAATGCTTTCATGAAGACAGATGCCAGTTTCATCACAGGAAATTCTAACAGCGCTAAAAACTGCACTGTTCAGAATTCCCATACTGTTTTAATTCTAAAAGCTGGTTTTAACCAAGATGTATTTCATTTTTAATTTTTAATGGAAACCAGTTTGCTATATTAAATAAATTTTTCTATTTAAAGATTATGAGAAAATATTCAAAAAATTTTAAAATTAAAGATTAAACTTTATGACCATATGATAATAAACTGGTTGTGTAAAACTATGCAAAATAGTGCTAAATTGATGTTAATGTGTTTATGTGACCAAATATTTTAGTATTTGTATACTGAATATCACTTTTCCATGAGTGGAACGGAGCTGAGAGTGTTTCTGGGGTGAAGAACTACAAAGGAGTAGAGATATCAGCATGAAGAATACGTATATACTGGTTATTACAGATAATTGAAATTCCGAAATGTCAAATAGGTTTTATTTTTGTATCCGGTGTAGTATAAAAGCTTAGCAAAGTGGCTCATACAAGGTGTGGCTGAGCATTTGTTGAATAAATAAATGTAACATTTTACCTTAACCTTGTATCCATATTTTTGCAAAGGATTTTGGGAGAAACAGGAAGTTATGTTTATTTCTGCAGTTCCACAAAAAGAAAAAAAAATGATCACAGTCTTCCAGAATTATTCCAAGAACAGTAAGGGAGAGAGGAGGATTATCTGTGATCATAGATGACTGGAATCTCCCGAGAACTAAAGCAAGCAATTTTTTATTTTGTTGTGCTAGGAGAAAAATACCATCTGTGATGCTCAAATATTATTCTACCCTACCTCCTCAGTACGCTCCCCCACCGACTCTTACCTTTGCTTCTGGACTCCCACATCCCCAACCCTCAGCAATTTCCCCCTCTTCTTGACATGGCTTCTTGCTAATAAAAAATGGATTGGAAGAGTGTTCAGGTCCAAATTATTGGCTCATGGACATAGAGAAAGTTTAAGTAACTGGAGAAGGCTTCATGGAGGAGGTGAAATTAAAACCAGGCCTTGAAGGGAGACAGGGGTACTGTTAGGTTAAGGAAAAAGAACATTGCAGATCAAAGGATACACATCAGCCAAGCAGAACAGTAAGGAACCACAGCTTAGTGTTGTGATTGCACCTCTTGAAAATATGGTGAAATTTATAGAGTGAGCTTATACTTTGGAGAGTCTTCATAAGTAGGTCAGTTGGTTCAACATTCAAAAAATCAATAAATGTAAATCACCATACCAACAAGCTAAATAAGAATAAAAACCATGATCTCGTCAATAGATGCAGTAAAGGCAGTTGACAAAATTCAACATCCATCATGAAAGAACTCTCAGCAAATTAAGAACAGAAGGGAATTTCCTCAACTTGATAAAGGAAATACATCAAAAGCCTACAGCTAGTGACTTAATTAATGGTGAGAGACTGAATGCCTTCATCCTAAAGCTGAAGACAATGCAAAGATGTCTGCTCTCATCATCCCTATTCAACATTGTTCTGGAGGTCATAGCCACAGATGACAGCTGAACAGACAGTTGTCTACATCGAAAATCCCCAAAACTTTACAAAAAAGCTACTAAAATTAATAAGTGAGTTTGGTAAGCTTACAGGATAAAAGATCAATTCACAAAAATAATTGCATTTCTCTATAGTGACAATAAAAGTTAAAAAATTGAAATTAATAAAATGGTACCACTGAAACCAACACTGAAACATAAAACACTTAGCACTAATTCTAACAAAATATGTGTAAGATCTGTCTGTTGAAAGCTATATATAATTAACGAGAGAAATCAAAGAATAACTAAATAAATGGAAAGATATATCATGGATCAGAGCATTCAATATTAAGATCTCAATTATCCCTATATTGACCTATATATTCAATAAAGTCCCAATCAAAACCTTAGCAGGCTTTTAAAATAGAAACTGAAAAATGTATTTTAAAATATATATGGAAAAGCAAACAGCCAAATAAATTTTGAAAAAGCAAAACAAAATTGGATGATTCATATTACCTGATTTTAAGACTTACTATAAAGTTAAAGTAATCAAGCTAAAGCAATATTTGTAGAAGGATAGACATAGAGACCAATGGAATTGAAGAGAGTCTAGAAGTAAAAGCATAAGCATGTAGTCAATTGATTTTTAAATTTTTTTTGTTTTTAATTATTATGGGTACATAAAAGTTGTCTATATTTCTAGGGTACATGTGATGTTTTGATACAGGCACACAATATGTATTAATCAAATCAGGGTAATGGGGATATCCATCACCTCAAGTATTTATCATTTCTTTGTGTTAGGAACATTCCAATTCCACTCTTTTAGTTGTTTTGAAGTGAACCATAACTTATCGCTAACTATAGTCACTTTGTTGTGCTATCAAATATTGTTCATTCTGTCTAATTATTAACTATATTTTTGCACCCATTAACTATCCCCACTTTATACCCCCCCTCCCCACTACCCTTTCTGGTAACCACCATTCTACTCTCCGTCTCCATGAGATCAATTGTTTTAGTATTTAGTTCCCACATATGAGTGAGAACATGTGAGATTTGTCTTTCTGTGCTTGGCTTATTTCACTTAACATATGTGAAATATTATGTTCCATCCACATTGTGGCAAATGACAAGATTTCATTCTTTTTTTATGGCTATACAACATTGCATTGTGTATGTGTATCACAATTTCCTTACCCATTCATCCACTGATGGACACATAGGTTGATTCTGAACCTTGACTATTGTGAATAGTGCTGCAATAAACATGGGAGTGCAGATATCTTTTTGATATTTTGATTTCCTTTCTTTTGGATGTATACCTAGCAGTGGGATTGCTGGGTCACATGGTAGGTCTATTTTTAGTTTTTTGAGGAAGCTCCATACTGTGCTTCATAGTGGTTTCACTAATTTACATTCCCACCAACAGTGTATGAGGGTTCCCCTTTCTCCATATCCTTACCAGCATTCATTGTTGCCTGGATTTTTGATAAAAGCCATTTTAACTGGGGTGAGATGGTATCTCATTGTAGTTTTGAGTTACATGTCCCTGATGACTAATGATGCTGAACAGTTTTTCCTATACCTGTTGACCCTTTGTATGTCTTCTTTTGAGAAATGTACATTCATATCTTTTGCCCATTTTTAATTGGATTATTTGATTTTTTCCTATTGAGTTGTTGGAGCTCCTTATATATACTATTTATTAATCCCTTGTCAGTTTGCAAACATTTTCTCCCATTCTGTATGCTGTCTCTTCACTTTGTTTGTTGTTTCCTTTGCTGTGCAGAATCTTTTTAGCTTGATGCTGTCCTATTTGTCCAATTTTGCTTTGGTTGCCTGTACTTTGGTGGTATTATTCAAGAAATTCTGGCCCAGACCAATGTCCTGAAGCATTTCTCTTATGTTTTCTTTTAGTATTGTCATAGTGTCTGGTTTTTGATTTAAGTCTTTAATCCATTTTGATTTGGTTTTTGTATATGGAGAGAGATAAGGATCTAGTTTCACTCTTCTGCATATGGATATCCACTTTTCCCAGCACCATTTATTAAAGATATGGTCAATTGATTTTTGATAAAGGTGCTATAAGTTTATTCTTTCATGGAGAAAGAATAGTCTGTCTGAGAAATGATCCTGGAACTACTAGACATTCAAAAAAGTGAACTCACACCATATTTAAAAAATAACTCAAAATGGGCCATATATCTAAATGTAAAACCTAAATTTATATAAAAGTTCTGAATGAAAACAAGAAAACTGTCTGTGATCTTTCATTAGGGAAAGATTTCTTAGATAGGACACCAAAAGCATGAACCAGAGAAGCAAAAATAGGCAAACTGGCTTTCATCAAAATATAAAACTTCTTCTCTAGAAAGGTGCTGTTAAGTAAATTATTTTAAAAATGCCAAAAAAATGGGAGAAAATATTTGCATAACACATATCTTATAAAGAACTTAAAACCAAAATATATAAAGAATTCTTTTAACTCAAATAACAAGAAAGCAAATAACCTAATTTAAAAAACAGATTGAAAGTTTGAACAGACATTTTTCCAAAGAGAAGATATGGTGTGTGAGTTATCTATTATTGCATAGCAATTTATCATAAAACTTGGTGTCACACAATAATGATAAGCATTTATTATCTCACAGTTTTTGTAGCTCAGGAACCAGGAGCAGTTTGGCTGGGTTGTTCTGGTTTTTGTTGATGTTGTAGTCAAGATGTTGGCCAAGTCTGCAAGTCATTTGAGCCCTCAGTGGGGCTTGAGGATCTGCTTTCAAAATGGCTCCTCGCTTGGCTAGCAAGTTGGTGCTGGCTTTTGTTAGGAGGTCTGTGTTCTTCATCACATGAATCTCTCTATAGGGTTGTTTAAATGTCCTGATAACATGGCAGCTGGCTTCCCTCAAACTGAATGAACCAAGAGAGGTGAGGGAGGAGGGAGCAATGACTTTTGTGACTTAGACTCAAAAGTAGCACACCATCATTTCTGCCACATCCTATTTGCTACACAGCCTATTACATTTAGGAAGGAACTACATAGAGGTGCAAATACTAGTACCTAGGGATCAGTTCGGGTTCATCTTGGAGGCTGGCCACTTCAGACAGCCAAAAAGCACGTGAAAAGAAGTTCAGTATCTTCAGTCATTAGGGAAATGCAAATTAAACCCACAAAGATAGAACAGTAGTACATAAATCCTAGGATTGTTCTTAAAAACCTGACTCTACAAAGTCCTAACAAGGATGTTGAGCAACTGGAACACTCACATATTACAGCTGAGAATGTAAAATGGTACAGATACTTTACAAAACAATTTGGTAGTTTCTGATATAGTTAACCATATATTTACCATTCAACCTAATAATCCTACTCCTAGGTGTTTAAACAATGTCTGCACAATAACCCTTTTGAGAATGCTTAAAGCAGGTTTACTCATAATCACCAAATATTGGAAATGCTCCAAAGACCCATCAATCAGTGAGTGAATAGTCAAATCATGATACATTCATATAGCACAATCTTATAACTCGGCAATAAAAAAGAACTACTTATACATGCAAACATGGTTGAGTCTCAAAAGCATTATGCTAAGTGAAAGAAGTCATACATAAAAGATTGTATATGGTATAATTCCATTTATATAACATTCTGGAAAAAAGAAACTGTAGGGACAGAAGGCAGGTCAGTGGTTGCCAGGGGCTGAGAATAGGGAGAGAGGATGGACTGCAAGGTGTCATCAGAAGCTTTTGGGGTTGATGGAAATATTCTGTATCTTGATTGTGGCAGTGGTTTCACAAATATATGCACACATTTGTCAGGATCTATCTACCTATACACCTAAAAAGAGTGAATTTTTCTATGGAGCAAATTATACTACAGTAAACCTGCTTTTTAAAAAAGCAAATGTAATTTAAATATTATGCTAGCTTCCATGTTTTAGTGTTATTATGAGAAGATTAGGTTTGGATAAATGTCAGGCGAGAGGCTATCATTCTAAAGGGAATTAAAGTGAGAAAGCTGTTTGGCTATGGTAAGAGAAATCAGTGATTGCATGGAAGGGGAGGTATATTAATCTGTATTCTCCACAGAAACAGAACCAATAGGATGTGTATCTATATAGAAAAAGATAGCATTTTAAAAAATTTTCTCATGTGATTGTAGAGTCTTGGCATGTCAAGATTTGTCAAGATTTGACATTGGCATGTCAAAATCTGATGGGGGAGGCTGGCAGGAAGAGTTGTAGTTTGAGTTCAAAGGCAGTGTGCTGGAGAGCCAGGGAGAGCCGACATTGCAGATGAAGTCGGAAGGCAGTTGGCTGGAGAATTCCCTCTTGCTCTGCAAAGTCAGCTCTTGTTCTATGCAGGCCCTCAGCCTGTTGGATGAAGCCTACCCATATCGTGGAGGGCAATCTGCTTTATGCAAAGTCCACAGATGCAAACGTATATCTCATCCAAACACACCTTCACAGAAATATCCAGAATAATGTTTGACTGGGTGTTGTGGCCCATCAAGTTGACACGTAAACCATCCCAGGAGGGGACTGATCGACTGGAAAGGGGCATAAAAAAACCTTCCAAAGTGACAGAAATGTTCTATATCTTAATTGGGCTGGTGGTTACAGAGATGTATACATTTATAAAGACTTATGAAATTGTAACCTTAAGATCTGTGCATTATATTGTATGTAAATTAAATAAAATGAAAAACGAATCCAAAAGAAGCCCTGGACAGCTGTGTCATGACTGATGTGACATTTCATACAGAGACTGTGGGTGTATGAGTACGTGTGTGTGTGTGTTAAGGCTGATAGATGAGTGATGCTGAGTTTTCCTGCTGCAAATTTTCTCCCGTTTGTCTCTCCCTTATTCTTGAACCACCCACACCAATCATGAAAACTCACTGACACCCTCACTCACCAACATTTTGAAGACTGCATTTACTTTCTCCCCAATTCTTTGGTAGTGTGTGGGTTTCTTCTCCTATTGTGTCCTTGTTTTCAAGTGATTACTGACTAATTAGACCATTATCTCTCTATTACCAGAACAGAGAGATAAAATATGTGCTTATTCTTACTGAATGACTAAGGAGCTAAAAAGAAACCTAAATTGCACATTCATCTCTTATTAATGGAGGAAATTGAAAAGATAGCATATATAGCTAGCATTCTAGCCATCTAATTTTGACTCAAAGAGTTCTATATAATTTTTTTCCAAAATTTAGTCAATGTCATCAGAGGACAAGGCAATGAAAACTTGAAGCTTAGTAACTGCTCTTTCTACCAGTTTCTCCAAGGGCAAAAGGAAAGCACGGTGGTTGTTTTAAACATAGGGAAACATTTTGTATTTCTATTTTTTTAAAAAAATAAGAGCTCTTAGAGAGGCAAAAGGAATCTTAGGAAATTGCCAAATGGGAAGTAACCAGTACAGTTGGCTATCTGAATACTTGGGTTACACATCTGCAGATTCAACTAACTGTAGATCGAAAATATTAAGAACAAAATAAAAATAACAATGATAAAAATAATACAAATAGAAAATACAGTATAACAATAACTATTTACATAAAATTACAGTGTATTAAACATAAGTAATCTACAGATGATTTAAACTATATGGGAGAATATGCACAGGTTATATTCAAACACTGTACCATTTTATATAAGAGATTTGAGCATCTGCAGATTTTGGTATCTTGGAAACAATCCCCCATGAATACCAAGGGATGATTGTATTTGAAAAATCAATCTGTAGATTTAAGTGAATATTCTTTATGCAAAGTAATCTCATAAATTTGAAATGCACTAAAATATAAACTCTAATGAGTTTTAAGAAACCATAATAAATAGCTTTATTGAAAATATTTTTTAAAGACGTTTTTAGTTCTTTTTAGATTCTCTGGTCATGGGAGGAGTTGTAAATTATATAAAAAATCATTCCTGAAAAGAGTCTGATATTATTGTCTCGGTATTTGAAAGGGAAGAAAATAGTACCTGTTTATTCTGTTTCAAATTATACTCTAACCCGTAGAGTGAGAATAGACACTTACTTAGGGTTAGGATAGACGTACCAAAACTAGTACTAGACATTCATCCCCTTTCATTTTCCTGAAAGGAGATAGGACTCAGGCCATAGTTTTATGTGTCATTAGCATTAATCTATGATAAAGACTCTTTCTGGCATGAGCCAGGTATCAGAGTACTCTGTCTCCTAAATGTAGGGAGTGCATTTCAAAGCTCCCGGTGGTTGCCTTGAAACCCCATCAGGCTGGAGGTGAGAGGGAATATCCCCCACCCTAACCCCAAGGAGAGGTGGTGTGGGGACTCACAGCAGAGAGCTCTTAAAAAAATTTTAACAACCTTCTTTTTCTCCCCTCTCTTCCCTCTCTTTATACCCTCCATGCCCCGTGTGGTCCAGAGTTTCAAACAGGTACTCAGTATCATTTCTTTTGAAAATCTGAAAATGTAAGAGAGAGGTCTCACCTCACTTTTGCACCCTGGTAACTATTAGTAGGTGCCCCTGTTGAAACTGGTGCAGGTAGATGCCCATTCTAACATGCTGTACCTTTGTTTGTCTGCCTGATTACCGGTTCTTGCAAGAACTAAAAGTGACTTTTTATGGCAAATTTCTACCCTGCTAAACTTTTTCTGGCCCATTAAATGCCTTGTCAAAAATATGTAAGAAATTATATTTTCTTGAAAAAAGAGAACTTTGTGAGAAACTTTAGACAAAAACATTTGTTCCTTGCTAATTAATATTCTAAACAGAGAGCAAACAAGTTAACAAATGAACAAGGTATTACTGAAATAAATAAACATAAACATAAATAAAGGGGGAAATTTAATTCCCACTAATATTAATCTATTATCCCTGGTAAAACTCAATACTCTTCAAAAGGAAGAGAAAGTACCTGCTTTCTAATCATTTGTGGCTTATTAATTGACAGTTCATAGAATAGCACTCCTACCCTGTGATTCTTTTCTCAATAACATTCTTTGTGGCGAGGTCTTGGGGCGGACTTTATAGCTCCCTCTTACTTTTAGACCAACATAGACTCTTGTCCAAAGTGAGAGCCAGTTCCATTCTCTAGCTAAACAGTAAACACTTGTAAGGGAAGATGGACTAAAATAATTTATATCCTAAACTATGCTCTAGCCTGTTTGCATTTAGTATGTTATGAGAAAAATGAAACATGCAGACAGCTCACAAAAGCCTAACATAGTAGGTGCCTAGATATTTATCTTCAAGTTGTAATATTATGGAAAATTAAGCTGGACAAATTTATACTATCCAGATTTATAGTTTCCATCAATCCAAGTCCCCTCACTCTAAAATTATTGACAGATGATCTCCCAGCTTTTGTCCTGGTTTAATTTTTCCAATGTTGAGAAACACACTATTTTTTTGTCCTGATGGTTTACTTATTCTTTGGGTCTGATTGACTCTTACACATATGTTAATATATTTCCTTTCACTTTTGCTATTCATTGGCACTCTGAGGGTCATTTTCCCTTTTCCAAACGCACACTAAAACAGAAATACTACCAGAATAAGAACAAAATCTAGTGGGATAGAGACGATTGGATAATATGCTTGTAAAACAGTTCTTTTTTCTCAAGATCAGGTAAAACAGCATCTAGGGTGAACATAATCTATACCTTGTGGTCTTCTGATGCTAGTTTTCACATGGAAGTGGTTTACTTTTTTATTATTTCAGAATATTACAGGGGTACACATGGTTTGGTTACATAATTTGCTTTTGTACAGTTTGAGTCAAAATTATAAATGTGCCCTTCACCCAGATAGTGTGCATTATACTTGTTAGGTGTGAATTTACTCATCCCCTCCATCCTCCTCCCACCTACTTGATTTCCGTTGAGTTTTACTTCCATATGTGCACATATGTGTTGATCGATAGTTTCAATTTAATATAGAGTACATGTGGTGTTTGTCTTTCCATTCTTGCAATACTGCACTTAGAAGAATTGTCTCCAGTTCTGTCCAGGTTGATACAAAAGATACTAGGTCATCTTTTTTTTTATGGCTGAGTAGTACTCCATGGTATACATATACCACATTTGATTAATCCACTCATGTATTGATGGACACATGGGTTGTTTCCACATCTTTGAGATTGTGAATTGTGCAGCTATAAACATTCGAGTGCAAATGTCTTTTTATAAAATGCTTTTTCCTTTGGGTAAATACCTACTGGTGGGATTGCTGGATCAAATGGTAAGTCTACTTTTAGTTCTTTGAGGTATCTCCATATTACTTTCAGAGAGGTTGTACTAGTTTGCAGTCCCACCAGCAGTGTATGAATGTTCCTATCTCTCCACATCCATGCCAACATCTGTTGTTTTGGGACTTTTTGATAAGAGCCATTCTAACTGGAGTTAGATGATATCTCATTGTGGTTTTGATTTGCATTTCTCTGATGATTAGAGACATTGAGCATTTTTTCATGTATTTGTTGGCTATCATGTATCTTCTTTTGAAAAGCTTCTGTTCATGTCTTTTGCCCACGTTTTCATAAGGTTGTTTGATTTTTTTCTTGCTGATTTGCTTGAATTCCTTGTAGATTCTGGTTATGAGCCCTTGATCGGATATATAGCATGCAAATATTTTCTCTCATTCTGTAAGTTGTCTGTTTGCTCTATTGATTGTTTCCTAGGCTGTGCAGAAGCTTTTTAATTTGATCAGGTCCCATTTATTTATTTTTCATGTTGCTGTGATTGCTTTTGGGGTCTTCTTTTCTTAGTCCCATATCTATAAGAGATTTTCCAACATTGTCTTCTAAAATTCTTATGGTTTTGTGCCTTAGGTTTAAGTCTGTTATCCATTGTGAATTAATTTTTGTGAGTGGTGAGAGGTGTGGATCCTGTTTCAGTCTTCTACTTGTGGCTATCCAGTTTCCCCAGCACCATTTATTGAATAGGGATTCTTTTCCCCAGTGTATGTTTTTTTTGATTTGTCAAAGATCAGATGGCAATATGATGATGGTTTTATATCTGGGTTCTCTGTTCTGATCCATAGATCTATGTCTCTGTTTTTGTGCCAGTACCATGCTGTTTTGGTTACTATAGCCTTGTAGTATAGCTTGAAGTCTGGCAAAGTAATGCCTCCCAATTTGTTCTTATTATGTAAGGTTGTGTTGTCTATTTGGGGTCTTTTTTGGTTCCATACAAAGCATAGAACAATTTTTTCTAGATCTTCAAAAAATGACTTTGGTATTTTAATGGGGATTGCATTGAATCTGTAAATCACTTTGGGTAGTTATACATTTTAACAATGTTGATTTTGCCGATACATGAGCATGATATGTTTTTCCATCTATTTACATCCTCTGCAATTTCCTTCCTTAGTGTTTCATAATTCTCCCTATAGAGGGCTTTCACCTTCTTAGTTAAATATATTCTTAGGTATTTTATTTTCTTTGTTGCTATTGGGAAAGGTATTGTGTCTTTGATTTGATTCTCAACTTGACTGTTGTTGGCGTATATGAAAGCTACTGATTTGTGTCCATTGATTTTGTAACCTGAGACTTTGCTGAATTTATTTCTCAATTCCAGGAGTCTGTTGGTTGAATCTAGGGTTTTCTAGAAATAAGATCATATTGTCAGCAAAGCTGAATAATTTCACCTCTTCTTTCCCCATTTGAATACCCTTTATTTCCTTCTCTTGTCTGATTGCTCTGGCTAGGACTTCCAACACTATGCTGAATAGAAGTGGTGACAGTGGGCAACCTTACCTGGTTCCAGTTCTAAGCGGGAATGCTTTTGGAAAACTTTGATGGACATTAGAATCATGTAGAGAGCTTGGGAAAACACATTGCTGTGCTCCAATCCCAGAGTTTCTGATTGAGAAGGTCTGGGGTCGAGACCAAAAACCTGCATTTCTAACATGTTTCTAGGTGAAGCTGATGCTACTGGTCTGGGGGCTAACCTTTGAGAACAATGGATTTATAGATTATCCCATATTTAATAGAGAAAATTGCAAAAAAAAATGTTGTTAATGGTAAATTAAAATTTTCTTAAGTACATAATTACCTCCCGTGACTTTAATGATGGTTAGAATGAAGTCTGTAATCATAATGAAGAAAAAATGGCACAGGGTATGCCAAAGCCCAATGAAGAAAAAGTTTTTCATTCACCAGTCTAGTATGAAAATAACTTTAAATCTTAAAGAAGGCAACTCACCGGAAGAAGTTGGAAAGTTGGAAGAGCACTGAGCCCTATATGCTAAATATCGCACCAGCCCAGATCAGTACTAAGGGATTGTCATGTTGAAAGCCAAGGTGCCATTTGCTTTTCTCATGTAGCTCACACTTGCTTCTAATTATGACAAAAAATATTCATATATAAATAATTACATTGAAAGGGATATTGTTTATCTTTCAAATAGGTTTATTTTGATAATATTTGAAAGTAGGGTCATTGATGTGATTTAAAAATTCCCAGTTTTAGTTTTGTCTGCTCAAATATTTTGATAAAGTTAGAATTTAGTCTAAAAGTCATGGATTGGCAAGACAATGTGGTTTGCGAAACCAGATTGAGGGTTGTATCCAGTTTGGATAGAAGCCTGTAGTGACTTTTGGAGTTGGCATTGGAATTCTCTTTGGCTAATGCCTTTCCTTATCCCCTGTATCTAGCGAGTTCCCAGGTTCTCTCAAATCTTCCTTTTGGCAGCATCTCATATTCCCTCCCTTTCTACTTCTTCATGAAAAGTTTTTATGCTCACTTCACTGACTCTTCTTTGTCACAATTTGAAATGTCCCCCTATTGTACCTTAGATTCATCTACCTTCCTGACAACAGAAACATTTCTTTTTACGCTGGCTGCTCTCTTCTGTATTACGAAATGTGCAAGTCTCTCCTATTCAAAAACAATTTGTTAAATATTTAACCAATCCCCTTTTGTTGAATAGTGAAGTTGCTATCAATGTTTTATGTTTGGTGTCATATCCTGCTCATTCTTTTCTCAGTGAATATAAGAGCTTTGATTGTGGCACATTCATGGATGGGATAATATTCACCTATTAAAACAGTTGTAAATCTTGACGTGGAAAAATGTTTGATATGTTTTTGAAAAAAAACCCTCTTTATACCAGGCTATAGCATATTTCTTAGTTACAAATTGATATGTGTGTGTTTGTGTACATATGCGTAATATATATATATTTCCTGGAAAATATATGGTAATGATAAACTCTGGGTAGTTGGATTAGAGTAATATTTATTTTAATTTTGATGTCTAGGTATTTTTGATGTTTTATAATAAATATACATTATATACATAATAACAGTTATAAAGTACATAGAAAAATAAAATGAAAATATGCCTACATATGAAAATGAATGGCACTAGGAGGTTGGAGTTTGAATTTTTTTCTGCTTTTGTATACTTTACTTCCAATTTTTTTACACTAGTACTGAATAGTATTTAAATTTAGCATTAAGAATTTAATAGTGTTAATTAGTATTCCCATTTAGTATTAAAGGGTATAAAATTAATGTTTAAAAATTTGATTTAGTTTATGTTAGTATATGCCAACCATGTTTAACACCAGTAAAACCATTTTTCTACGTAAAAACTTTATAGAGTTTGTTCTTTCCTAGTAAACAAAGCTCAAAATTGTTGGCCTGGAACTCAAGCTCTTCACAACATAGGACCTGCTATTTACTGCCTTTCATTATTCAAAGCTATATCTCACCAAGACTTCAAAGACCTTGGATTTAGTCTCCACTCTTTTCTGCTTTTGGTCAGGCTTCACCATTCCCAAGATCTCCCTTCCCTCCCTTCCCTATGTGTCCACGCTCACCTTTCCTGCAAGGCCTAAGCCAAATGCTATCCTCCATGGGCTTTCTCCTGTTCTCCCAACGCTCCTAACTCTGGCACCTGACTGCACTTTGCATTTTGTTTGTCATTCTTGGGGCCTTTTCACTTTCTCCCGTTTAGTATTTGTACACATATATCAGCTCCTCAACTTTATTTATTGCATACGCTTTGTAGGGCACGGGGACAAAGGTCAACCTCTGATAGCTGAACTGCTGAAATCTATCCTCACATACATATGATCGGTCACTTACGGAAAGAAAACAGATCTGGGTATGAATCCTGCAGCACGTGCAGCCACTTGCTGGGTGAATGCATTTATATACGATCCTTAACCTCTCTGTGCCTTATTTTCTTTATTTCAAAAATTAACGAAAATGGTACTTTGTGTTCCTGAGGACTCAGTGAAACAATTAAATAAAGAAAACATCATTAGTTAGAGTGCAGATTATCTGCTATAACATTGAACGCAGTGGTTTAGCTAAGATTGTCTCTCTACCAGGAATTGGTCTTAAGGTGAACAGTCAGTGGCTAAGAGGAAACTCTGACAATCTCAGCACAGGGCTTCCTTTGCTCCAGTTGTCCCAGACAACAATAGGGGAGAAAGAGGAAGACAGACCTAGGGTGGGGAATATCGCTTCCTCCCTCATTCCACTGACCAACATTTAGTCCTGTAACGACATTTAGCTGCAAAGCAGTCTGAGAATTTCAGTCTCAACTGTGTGCTCTGCTAAAACTCAGGAGGTTGGTTCTGTTACTAAAGGGGGAAGGGGAGAATGGGGTCAAATAACACTCATAACAAAGTCAGGATTATCAGCCTGCAAGACTGCAGTCCAAAAGTAACCGGGATGAGTTCTCAAAAGTAAAGGCCTGGTGAGACCTGCTGATAGCTGCCGTCTGGTCTCTCCGGCACAAACCTTCCATGGAAAGGTGTGTTATACATATCTTTTCCTTCAAACTATTAAAAGCTCCTTTAGGACAAAGAATCTGTTTACATGTTTTATTTAATTTTGAATGTATCCCCCACCTTCAGCTTTATTTTCTCTACTAGGGCAAATAAAGGAAAATCCCAATACATGGGTATTCAATACATTTCAGTTGTTTAAGTATGACTCTTGGGAATCTGCAATTAATGTTTAGGTGATGGTAGAAATCCATGGTGGGTAGAAAACGCCTGTTTTAACTTTTAGCTAATTTTTTCAGTTGTTTGTCATTAGGGTATTCCTTCTGTTTCTACTGCAAACAGCTATCAAAAGGGAAAAGGGCAACTAGGATGACCTCACCTCTTCATCATGGGCCCTATAATTTTCTAGAAGTAGTAGCTTTTTGGAATTATGTAATGTCCTCTGCCAATGATAGCGTATGAATGTTAATACATTTCCTTGTGTGACAACATACTGTGGTCATGTGGCACATGGTAAATAAAGAAACATTCTGCGTATTCTTAGATTTTTACATTTTTATTTTAAAACAGAAAATTTCATATTGATTAACACCTACTTTTAGACAGAATGGTGCATTAATTAAATGCCTTGTCCTTACTGTTAGAAGCTCTGTTAGAAAAATAAACATCTCACAACAAACTACAGTGTCAGCTTTTTAATAAATACATAAAACAGAAGTTAGTAGTCAATCAGAGTTATATGAACAAGTTCAGTATAGTATGTGAAATTATCATATTCTCCAATCTTCTGTATCATTTAAGGCAATTTAATTTTACGTATATTTCAAAGCCAGAAATAATAGGAACATGTTCATTGAGAATTTGTTTCTTTCTTAGAGCTATTTTATATTCAAATATTTTAATTTAAAAATATATTTTATATTAAATTTCTTTTTACAAAGGCAGTACATGTTAAGTGAAACAAAATAAGATTATGTTACTGATAATTTAAAAACATTTCTAAATTTTTTTTGCAGAGGTTTAAAAAACCATAATGAAGTAGCTAGTAAATGTAAAAGTTTTAAAGCTATGTTAAATATACACAAAATGAATTTCTATATTAATATGTGCAAATTTATATTTTCTTATAATTTAGAATTAAAATATTTTATACTCAAACATTCTTAATAAAATCTATGTACCATGTACCATACTTGTCCTTTTGTAGAATTTTTATCAAAATCACATTTATCCGTGGGACAGTGTAAAGTTGGTAAAAGTTCCTTACACAAATCACACATTTTCCATCCTTGATGATAGCAGTGGTTTTTTATATTGTTGTGTTACACCATTTTAACTGAAGTAGGTTGTAGAGTCTAGGAACCTGACTAACAGAGTTAGCTTACAGAGATAAATTTTATGCATAAAAATATTCCAGGTAGATAAAAAAGTAGTGTTATTATTCTCAGGTATTGCATTAAAGCTGCCCAGATAGCTGAACAATTGTTTCATATAATTCAAATAATTTAAATATGCAGCTTACAACAGTCATTACATGGGCTTGAAGGTAACTTGATCAGAGCCAAGAAAAAAGTCCAAAGAATAGAAATGATAAAAGAAGAATAAAGAAGTAGGAGGACCCAAGAGGAAAGCTGTTTTCCACAGCACTGATTGGTTTCTCATATTTTTCTCCTGCCATTGACATAAGACATGTAAGTTCTGTAAAATCTAATTATGATGGTTTTATCTAATATTTTTTCCAGTTAATTGTTTAAAAGTGAGATGATCATATGAAAGGATCTCTTAGAAAGGAATAGAAAGAAAAAAAATTTGTTAACAAAACTGTGAGAAACCCACCCATTCTTGTAAGTTAAGTTAGGATTTGCTGAAATTGTAGCCACTAGCATAAAGTATAAGCAGGAGCCGAAAGAGCTTTTGTAACCTAAAGATGTGTCGGAATCAGAGCTAATAATCAGAGAGCTAGGCTTCATACTGAGTTGTATGTGATTCAGTTGCTCTGAAAATTGGCTTCACATGTTATCATAAATGGGTTCTCAAATACTTATAAGAAAAGGAATGCCCCTATACCCACAAACATTAAAGTTGAGTTAGTGTAATATTTATTCAAGCATAATTTTAAACACTGTATCTAAGATGCTAACAATTGCAACATACATCACAATTTCAGAGATGTTAAATTGAAAAGGTGGTGTCTTAGAATCAATAAAATATAAATATGGATATGTATAATTAGTTACACATAATAAATTTGCTATAGAGGAAATATAAAAGAAAAGTGTCATTATTTGAAAGAATGCTAGTTCTATATTTTTTGAAAATACATCTCAATTTGCATTGCATGAAATGGAGTTCTTAAGGTCAATATAAATAAAGATGTCATAAATTAAATATTGAGAGTAAACAAAACAGAATACAATATGCACATGATTGAGCTCCCAAGTAACTGTTTCACTTGATACTTTTATGAAAACATATTTATAACAAATCCTTCAAAATGGAAAGAAGCTCAGTTTTGAAAATTTAAAATTCTTTGTTTTTAATGGATCAGTCTTTGTTCAGAAGCAGAGATTCAAATGAGCTTTAAAATCAATCAAAGATGTTTGGAAATGAAGAATTTCATTATACCATTAAATTCAGTTATTTTCCACAATTGGGCTATTGAGCTTGAAGCTTTAAGGCAATCTTTTGGGAAAAGTGAGTGGAAAAACAGGTATAAGGAAAGGAAGAAAAACCTTCGAGTTTAATCTATTCTACCAGGTATCAGGAGAAATATGAATCTATAGAGAAAATTTTTCATATATATTTCAGTATCTCATGGATGCCTGCTGTCATACATGAGAATATCTTCAATGGAGATTAAGTAAATATTAAAATATATATTTGGGATTTATTCTTTGGTTAAGTGTTGCATCTGATGCATCCACGGATTTTAATTTTGAATTTTGAAAAAGTTGCCTCCAGAGATATCTATTCTGTTTAACCTTAGATTTTTTTGTTATTTTTATAAACCAAAGCTAAACTGAGCATTTAGGACATAATAAAATTTTTAGTGAATTTTTAAGTCTTCCAGAGAATGTCTACAGCTTAATAAATATTAGAAAATTTCCAAAAATATATCAAATGCTTATAAATACATGTGCACTGCAGTGTAAATATGTCCCCAGAGAAATAAAATGCATACTGTTATGCTGTAGTGTATGTATGGCACATTTCTAAATCATTATATACTTTAGGGCACAAAAATTGCTGCCGTACCAAAAGTGTTGTTCAAGTTCTTAGTTTTGTTAACAATTTAAAATTCATTAATTGTGTTTAATACCAATGAATCTCAAAAGGCTCCTGTGGCCATATTAGTTGAAAATAGGCTCTATTTACATAAACTATTTAATCTAAGAATACCCTGTTTTTCCTTACCTTTTAATTAATTCTAACTAGTCAAATATTAATTCTCTTCTCACAAACCATTACACAGGAAAAAATCAATTATTCAAGTAAAATATAAGCCTAAAATCTTTAAGAATTAGCTTTTTGAGTAAAAAATAGAAAGCACAAGACATCACAAGCATAACCACAATCATCATCTAGCACTGAATTGCCTGCAAGGAAGTTTGTCCCTTCCTGTGATAACAGCCTTGGTCCACTATGAAGTTAGTGCAAACTAGTGAGGGTATAAAGCATATAAACCCTTGATTATTAAGGATTTGATTTTGTTATGCTATTTCAGATAATTAATTCCAAAAATTAAGTTATTGTTTATAAACATTGTAACATTCATTTTTAAAATTGTCAGCATTTTCATTAATGGATATCTTCTACTTTTTCCTTTCAGGGGTTTGTGAAACATCCATGTATTTGCCTTTTTAGAAAGGATGCTAGGTGTGACAGGCTACAAAATACGGTTTTTACACAATTCTTAGTGATCAAAGGTTTCTTACACAAGTGAGTCACAGTACTGAATTATGTCAATCTCTCGTTTGGGGAAGGAAAGGTAGTTCAAGTTAGCATGATAAGTGCTTGGATGCAGAGGACATCTAATGGAGCTACTGTGTCCGTTGGCTCCAGAACAACTTACTATAGGTTTTTCAGTCTCCTTTTGGGTAGAATACAGGATGGAAGTTAGTCTTCATGAAAATGCAAGTATCTAGTACTTTAACCCACGTGCTGGAAGACAGTAAATCTGAGAAGTTAATTATAAGAAGATATTTTTTAAATAAGTTCTTTTGTTATCATAGGCAAAACTCTGCACTACACACACGATTGTTGGACTACTGGCCAATACAATCAAACTAAGTCCATAGGGATATGGTCATTACGAAGACATTTCCATTGGGGAAGATAGAGCTCATGGCTCCTGTGTCGAGATCTTGGATTGAGCACCGCACAACTCCAGGGGACGCTGTTCATACAGGTTATGGTGTGAGGTGATTCCCCTGTAGTTGGGCCATGCTGCAGTCTCTTAGAAGTTGATTAGCAGGTAAGACTGGAAGTCGATTAGGGATAATTTAGTTTGAATTACTCTTTTCTACTTTGCTTTGAAATTTTCTCACGCCCATATAATTAAGACTTCAGTAAATCACATTTAAAAATATTTGCCAATTGAATATTTTAAAGATTCAAGAGGTAGCGTGACACGTGTAATGAACACTGGCCTGGCAACGAGAAGATGAAAGCTCTTTTCTAATTCTGCCACTTCATCACTCAGGTGTGTTTGAAGAAATCATTTAAACTTTCTGAGCCTCAGTTCCCTGACTCACTAAAAGGATGAATTAGCTTATTTCTAAAGATACCACCTACCCTCTTCGTATTTTACAGTTTTATGAATTCTGGTGAATAGGGTTGGGGTAATTCAGGAAAAGATGTCCTTAGTCTACATTGAAGGGCAAAAATAATACAGCTTTTCATTTGAAAAAATGCTGATATCTACTTGGAGTTAAAATCTTAAAAAACCCATTCAAAAACATGGTACTTTGCTTGAGGCAGAGTTTCTAAATATCTTGGGAATCAATGATTAGACAAATGAAATGGCCAAACAATCCCTCCAGTTTACCAGGTAAGAAGACACAAAACTCTACATCTGCAAACAATGAAGCTATTCAGGTTTTGATGATACTTTACAGTGTCCCTTATTAACATTCAGCTTTTAAAACCAGTATTCTAATAAAGTGACATTGTATTATTAGGTTTTTATGGCAGTAGTAACTTAGCACTCATTTAATCCAGTCATCTGTGACATATATAAATGTATCCTGTAAGGAAGAAAAACAAAACATAAAGGCAAAGAGGAGAAAATACTGGAATTAGTATCCATCTTATAAAAAGAAGAAAAACGTAAACACACATGCATAAAACTACATAGTTTCAAAAGCAATATCCTTAATTAAGGTTCTATCCATTTGCCTCTTGAACGAGTGAAACACTAACCATTTATTCATCTAGCTATTCTTGTCTATTCAACTACCAATTGTTGAAGTGTTTGGCAAAATTAGTATATAACTGCTGAATTATTTTTCTCATCCACATGTTCGGTGCAGGGATTACTGTACCCTTGTAGTGACACAAAGCCAAACTATCTCACAGCGTTGTCTCTCTCTGGGAAGCAGAGGGATGGCAGGTACCTGTAAAGTGGAATCAGTGCTCTTCAGATGATGTACATTCTATGCTGATCTAAATAAGTTATATATTACAGTAAAGTGCTACCACGACACTAGTCTCAAACAGTAGTAAGACACATTTTTCTCTGAAAAATTCAGCAGCTACGTGAGTCACATGATGATGAGGATGCTTGTCAGTCTTCCTTCTAGTACACAACCAGCAACTGGCATGATCTTGAGCAATTTGTCTCCTCCTGTGACTTTTAAAATTATAATTTTTAGGAGAGATTCTTTTAAAAAAATCCAGTTTCCCATAAAGTATTTTAAAATCTTTTTTAGAAGTTGCACCTGAAAGTTTCATGAGCATTTAATTTGCTGATATCCATTTTTATTTCTTCCGGTTTCTCGCGTCGGTAGGTTACTGCTCTTGGGCAAACGCTTTGCAGAATCAACTTATCCTTGATGGAGAAGAAATATTATCATTAATTAAGGGCCTAAATATTGTAATTAGATAATAATATACTGATAGGAATTCTTTTTTTAGAATTCACTGACCTTTTTTGAGGCTGACACTCTGTAATTGGATGACTTAATTTTATTACTATTCCATTGTAGTATCACCTGTCTAATGATGAGGACTTTAAGCAACCCAATCAAGAATGTAACTATGAATATGATGAAAAATATTCTCAAGTAGCTTGGGCTAGAGAAACATTCTGTAATGAAGCAAACAAATAAATGGATTAAAAAATCAGAATGAGTAAATCAAAGGATTCTATCAATTAAATGACGTGCACGTCTTACTTAATAGGACCAGAGCTATTTGCAATCTACGTTTTCAAAACAGGGTACTGAAATTACTGTTGACTCAAAAAAGTAAACTCTGTAATTTTTATTGCATATTTATTATCAAGATATTTTCAACAGAAAACTCTTTGGAGAATAGTAACAATTAAGATATTCAATAACATTATTTCTTTGCAGCTTGATTCTTTCATTGTATTAACTGGAATATGTCCAAGTCCTTCATCAAACATAATTTTCTCCTTGACAGAAAGAGGGACAGTTTTTGTGGTGTGTCCTGTTGATCACCAAGTGGAAAATAGGATTTAAAATATTTAACAGCTTGGCATTAACATATGTTTCTCTTGTTATCATTTGTTGCATGCCAATAATGGAAAATAAAGTAAACATCTGCAGAAGCTAAAATCAATACTATTCTAACAGATAAATAAATATTTCCCCTGAAATTGTAGTGCAAGTTTTCATTATTATTACACACGGTTTCTCCAGGAAATAAGAGTGTCCAGTTTGGGACAATATGAAAATCTCTTTCCTTACTTTTCATTAATTTACTTTCTATATGTCTGTTAACACAATCTATTCTATTTTCCTCTAAAAATTCACTGTGTATTTTTTCAAGAACCAATAATTATTAGCTGGAAAAAAAAATGCCATGTTAAGAGGAGGGACATGCTAGATCTCCATTTTAGTACCAGATCCTTGCCAAACTCTCGTTGGAAAGTCTACAGGCTGTGTTGCTGCCAGTGGTATTACCCTAATCTAGGAGGAACATGGTTGTGCAGTTGGCAAGTCTTCCACAGAACTCACTAGCTTCCCCAGATTCAGAAAATTACTTCCTGACCTAAAGAGGCATGTGTTCCTCTGCCCATTCTCCAGACTTTGGGGATGTCACCCAAATGTCTAAGGTCTCCCTTAGAGGGCCACTAGAGGAAACCTGGCACGGCTTAGAACTGTGCATCACCCAATTATGGGGGATTTGTTTCTGAATTCCCAGGGATGATCAAGTATGCTCTTGAATAAGGCAAGAACTCAGTGATAGAGAGCAAGAGTTCCTGTCCAAGTAGGAAGACTTAATTGAGCCCAGTTTTCTTTTGGTCAGTGATAAGGTGCCTTGAAAGAAAGGTCAAAGGCAGACTCCAGGGCTACAGATTGGAGTGAAAACACCAAACACCAGTGTTTGGTGTTTTCACTAGGTCTCTCAGAGGGAGAATCCAGAATGCTCTGTTTCAAAGGTGTTCTTGGGGTCTTCCATAATGACCTTCAGTCTCCTGTCACACATGCCCTTTGTCCCGACAGACTGTCATTTCCCTTGGCTGATTTGGGACTACTCAATCAGCTAAGGCAGATCCTTAGAGGGGGCACGTGGCTTGACCCACTTATTGGCTTTTCGCCTGGTAGAAGTGTAGCCAGAGAGACTAAAGAACAGCCTTTAAGTGTGATTGAGTGGACAGATAATAGAGGTGCCTAACGAATGAGTGTCCTTTCTCTGTTCTTGCACAATGGTTGTGAAGGGGAGGGGAGCCCTCTAGCTACTACCACATTTTAGAAATATTTCTAATAAGTTAGGATAGAGGACATTTTTAGGGATCAAATCTGCGTGCATTTTTAAATGTTGTTATGGATGGTAAAACATCTACCCCGGCTCATGCCCTTCTTAGTTTAGGTAAGGCCAGGGCTTTTCCTAAGGAGCTTTAAGGGAATACTTTTTGTAACAACACTTAAGTCAGAGTAGTATTTACTTAACATAATAAATGACATGTTGATATTTATTAGAAAAGGCACTTGGTTTTCTGGAGTGATTGCTGCAGCCCCAGCTGGTAGCACATGGGCTCTTTTCAGAGCCAAATTCATTACAGGCTAAGCTCAGTGTAGATGTGAAGGAAAAAGAAACAAATTCAGCAGAAAGTTTATTCTTCTGTACAGTCTCTCCAAGAGCTAAAAATTTTCTTATAGTTTGGAGGAGAGAATTGAAATAATAGTAGCAATAAGAATGTTTTTAATGAAGACATAATTTCAAGCTTAATTTCTAACACATATGCAGTCCCACACCTTATACCTGTACAAAGTAGGGTTCTGGGTTTTTGGGTGCTCATACAGTTTTGTTTAAAAATAATCTTTGAACTTTGGGAGGCTGAGGCGGAAGGATCCTTTGAGGCAGAGTTCGAGACAACCTGGACAACACAATGGACCCATCTTACAAAAACTAACCATTAGCGGTGTGGGCCCGTAATCCACTTACTCAGGAGGCTGAGGCAGGAGGATCGCTTGAGCTCAGGAGTTTGAGGTTACAATAGCTATGATTGGCCATTGCACTCTGGCCTGGGTGACAGAGTAAGACCCTGTCTCTTAAAATAAAAAAATACAAATAATCTTTGAGGGCCAGCCACAGTGGCTTACACTTGTAGTCCCAGCACTTCAGAAGGCCAAGGCGAGAGGTCTGCTTGAGGCCAGGAGTTTGAGACCAGCCTGGGCAACACAGCAGACCCATATCTAAAAAAATATAAAATAATAGCCAGTGCATGTGCACACCTGTAGTCCAGTACCGGAGCTGAGGTGGAGGACGCTGAGCCCAGGAGTTCGAGATTATAGGGAGCTATGATAGCAACCTGAGCAGCAGAGCGAGACCCTTTTCTGGAAAAAAAAAAAATAATAGCTTTCACATGTTTCTCCCATTTCTGTGTCATCTTTTACCTTAGATACTTCTTTCATGTTCACTGGCTCATTTAATGTCAACTCTCTGAGGTTGGTGTTAATCTCCATTTTACAGATGGGGAAACTCAGGCTCGGGGGAATTTTGTAGGAAAGCTGGTATTTCCTAACCAATAATATTAAGGGACATGCCTTCCGCCTAGGTCTTCAGACTAAAAGTTCCATACCCTTTCCATTGTGCCACATTTATAATCATTCATCCCTAAACTATATTTATATCAGAATGAAAAGTACCAGGAAGGAATGGCCATTTTGAAATTATGTATTTTGCAAAAACAGAATTCTAGAAATTTTTGGCTTCACCTGAAACATGAAAGTAAATATTGATTAGACACGAAAAAGTTCAGAAACCAGAAGCAAGTTTGAGTTATGAAGGAAAATGATGACTCCACAGACCTTATCTGTTATTGAAATGAATCTACATGGGGAACTCACACTTTTGGCTCACTGAGGCCTCTCTAGATAATTTATTTGATGTCCTTCCATGGAGGAACACAGCACGGAAATTTAGGTGTGCAGATGAGATGAGAAACCTAACCACTCAACCACATCATGGCAAGCCTACTCTGTTGCTCCATTGGTTAAGAGTGACATCTCTGGGACATTTTAAAAAATTGAATCACAAACTCATTAAACTGTATATATTAATATGTGCAGTTTTTGTATATAAATTATACTTCAATAAAGCTGTTCTGAAAAATAAAGCAATAATTCATAATAAAAAAATGAAGCCATTAGTATTTTCTTTAGCATGGTTAATTATGGGCCCTTTTGGAGAACATAATGCTCTAAAGACACTCTTCAGTGCTTTGATTATTATGCTTTGGTTTACCTGATGTTTGGTCCACATAACGCTGTTCCACGAGAGCACATGACGTTTTACACTGATCAAGTACAGCTTGAGACAGATTGTGAGGGTGAAGGCATTGTGCACAATTCCTGGAAGGGGAAACAGAAGTGAACACTTTTATTTTTTAAAAAGATAGTAGACTGTAATATTTTCTGCAAAAAATAAAATGACAAAATAACAATCAACAGAGAGTTCAAATTTTGATTAGGTCTATTTGAAATAACTCCATCATTATTTTGAAATATTGCTTTTCCAAATGATTGAAATAAGCCACCATGCATAATTCCAAAAAACCTACTTGATCGACTGAGCTGAGAAAGTGAATGTTTTAAAATTTTAAATGAAACAAATAGGAAGGTACAGTGATGTTTAGATTAGTGGTCTTTGAGCAGATCTCAAACTGTTATTGGAAATTCATTTGGCACAAAACAATAATATCACTTTCATTTAAGATGTCACCTTTCATTTAAATATCACTTGTTTTTAGAGTGCTTCACAGCCACCATCATTATTTATCATTAAAATATTAAAAATAAAAGATGGTAATAACTTAACAGCTAATATTTATTCTATGATTAGCACACACCAAGTACAAAGGTGTTTTTTTACTTGAATCATTTCATTTAATTCTTTCACAGAACTATAACCAGGTATTATTATTATTATCCTCACTTCTGATATCAGGAAACTGAGGCACAGAGAATTTTAACAACTTGTCCTAGATCACACTATTATTAATAATAAACCGGATAGCAGGCAGCCTCTATTTAAAAAAAAATGTTTTAAAAAAGCTAAGATAAAGAATGTCCAGATTTATTCTGATGCTTCCACAGCTGTCTTGTGGCCAAAGATTGGAATCCAAGTCTACTAATTTCTAAAATTTCTTATTTGATTCTTTTTCAGCATGAAGGTAAAAACATATCTGGCAACTTTTAAGATAAAGGAAATCAGAACAAAAAAGGACAGAAGCAGCCATAATGAAGGGTTGCTCTATGCATGTCTGGAGACAGAGGAATCCTACCAGTTCTCCTTGCAGGCTGTATGGCAGGTGGGGCAGTGTTCACAGAAGCGGCCGATGCTCCTGGGATCAGTGCACTCACACCTGCCACACACACATGTGCCTCTTCCGCTGCACACTTGGCCCTTTGAGTTGACACAGTGCTGGGCTGATGCTGACGGGCACTGGCACCGGTCCCCTTCCCAGCCACTGAAGCATTGGCACCTGCCCGCTTCACACTCTCCATGTCCTGCAACAAAGACACCCCAGGACCTAAGTTATTAGGACCATTGACTCTGCGAAGAGTTCCCAATCATGGATTTCCCTCCCATCTCCGTGGAAACACACTGACAGCCCAATGAATGGAAACAGCATCATTTTCTATTGGTCTGATGTAAACAATGCCAGGACTTGGGAGTGTCTATTTCCAAAGCTGTTCTATTGTAGATAATCTCCCCACAACAATACATTGGCTAACAAGTGTGAAGAGCGCCCCTGCTTTGGTGGCTGCCTGACTACTTGAATGTCATGGTACATTTGGTTTTAAATTAAAAACACACAAATATAGAGATGTTACAAAGGCTAAAGTAATGTTAACTTTCTGACTTGAAATCAGAAAAATGAGGGTTATTTGATTAATGGCTTCCAAAATCTATTCTCTCAGTCTTTTGTTATTGCTAAAGGCCTGGGGTAACTTTGAAGGACTGTGGGTAAATCTAGTGCTTCAGAGCTGCTGGTACTACGTTTAAAGATAGGGTCTCCCGAGAAGTGGAACTGACCTTTTCACATCCTCAGTACATTATTCACTAGGCTAGCGGGGCATGTCCTAAGCTATGCTATGAGCTGTTATTAGGTAATAAATGGAAAAAAGGAAGGACGATGATGGTGCGTGGGGGGGGGGCATTTATACAGATACATAAGTTGAGGAAACGCTGGTTATACATAGTTAAATGAATTTTAAACTGCAGAAGTGTCCCAAATTTAATATGTTAATGTGAACTAGAAATCTTCAAGAGGGGGTACATTTTACTCCTTCCTTCCTTCCTTCCTTCCCTCCCTTCCTTCCCTCACTCCCTCTCTCCCTTCTTTTATTGCTGAGCACAGAATAATTGTTCCATAGAGTCTACTGTAGGATCAGCTCAATCTGCTAAGTGTAAAATTAATGAGGTCCAGGCCAAATAAATGTCTTCCAGATCCTGCTCCACTATGCAGGCTGCATGCTGAATCCCAGCCAGGTGACCTGTGAACATGCGTTTTTACTCCCAAAGGAGAGTAGTGGAGAAAATGCATGTCAGCCCTACAGTTCATACTTACACAAAGAATTCAAAGCAGATTCTCAACTGCCTGTGGGTCAGTAGTATCATAGTCTTATAGAAGGGCCAGTACATTGATTTTTGTTATTTCACTGCAAACAGAAACTGGGACAAATACTTGATGTATTTGAAACTTCTTTGACAGACTGACACCTGTATAAAATGATCTCAGAAAATTCTTTCTTTCCCCTGTAAAATAATACTTCTCTTCTCTGTAAAATATAGCAGAACCAGTCATCTGGTTCACTCAAAAGTCATCTATAATGCCAGTTACAGCTGAATAAATGTTTGGAATATAAAATATTTTATGCATATAATAGAATAAAAAGGCAATCTGCCATCACATATTTAGGTGATACAGGCCAAATTTTTAGCTTAGACAAGAATAGAACATTTTTTATAGGTTTGTTACTTTCCATATGCTTATGACAATGAAATATTTCCATTCCTCAATAATTTAATAAATATTTATTTACTAAAATACAAATATTTAAAAGGTATTTTCACAGTAAGTAGATCTAGCACATTGTCAAAGAAAAATTATCACAGAACTCTAATGAGAGAGAGTTTATTTAATTCATTTAAAAACAATATTTTGTTTTAATTTTGAACAGATTTTCTGAAATCTAACCTCTAGGTGGCAGTAAACGGAATTAGCCAAAATAATCTTGATATTTTTATTTTAATTCATTTCAATTTTTCAATTTGGCCTGTATGTGGCCTCAAGGATAAATCTTTTAGATTGCTTAGTACACCAGTATTTTCTTTAAAAATGCTGTCCTTTGTCAATTTTGTTGCTGGTGGTATTCCAAAAATAAACCGGACAGATTTAAGTTACTGCAAACTTATAATACCATCTATAATAATGCATTAAGAATTTTCCAATGAATGAATAGAATACTTTTATAGCTCACTTATCCCATCCTGACAGGAATAAAGCCCTCTGAGCAAGCTGGAGGGAGTTTACCAGAATCAATCAGATCCTTCTAGAAGAATACCCTGATTCTTCTAGAAAATGTATCAGACATCATAAGTGATTTTCTTTTCTGTTCTATTCTTTCCAAGATCAAGGAATATATGTGAGTAAAAATTAACTTTAGGTTTTATTTTTATTTTATTTTAGGTTTTATTTTAATTTTAGGAATTATTATTATTTTGAAGTATTTCCTGTATAAAATAAGTTAAAATGTAAATATTAAAATCATGTGCTATAAATCTGTTGTCATGCCCTAATTTCATAGATTATGAAACTTTGAATAGCAAATTAGGATTCAGTGTTGTTAATTTATAAAGATGTGATTTAGACATATTTTAACATATATGCTAGTGTCATAGTAATTAGTAAAAACTGCCTGTATATATTTATACTTACCAGCACACAGATTTCCATGGTGATATGGACAAGAAAAGTCATCTTTTTCACAGTATTTTCCATACACTTTTCCAAGCTTAATTTTGTGACATAAACATTTACCACAAATACAAACTCCTCGACCACTGCAAACAGGTTGATCTTTGTGTGACTTGCAGCTCTCAGAAAAAAGTTGATCTTCAAAATGACATTTATTCTCATCACACTGGAAACACTTGGAATCTAGAAAAGTTTCATCCATGTACTTTCCTTTAGGTCTGCTGTTGTCCTCACAATGACAGCTGCAGTTTCTGTGTATATGAATTTTAGTGGTCTCATTGAAACCAATAGGTTTGATTATTGCATAGTTTTTTCCTCCTGTGACATCACATTTTTTCATTGTAACTGTTACATTGAAAAGAACCTAAATTTAGGAGGAAAAAGGAAATACATTTATATACCTTGACTATTTTTATTACCAATATTATATCTGTTAATAATATTTGAATCAATAATAACCCATATTAGAGAAATTAAAATAATTTAATATGCAATCTCTTTCATATGTGTATGCAATATCTCTTTTTAATGCCATTTATTTCCTAATTAATGAGCTAGGGAGTTAAAGGGTACAAGGACTGCTAATTTCCTACATTGCACCATTAAATAGACCTTGGTGCAGCCCTATTTCAAGCATATACTCCACCTAGATGATTAATTTCTTAGCTAACTTGAGAAAGAATAGACCATTTTCTGTATTCAGTCCTTAAAATGTGGGGTTCTTGAATATGTGACACTAGGGATATTTCAAATAAACCAAAGTAAAGGGATCTCTCTACTGGTTTAAAACCCTGAGATGAGATGTTCAAATGAAAAGTTTTTATTTTGTTTCTAGGAGCTCAGGTAAAGTTTCAGAGTTAAACTTTAGTTTATACAGGTGTCAGTGGAGGAAAACATGAGGGTTTCTCTGATGTTACTCAAGGGAAAAAGGTTTAGGACCCCCATTCTCAGATCTTAAGACCTCAATACGGGATCATATATTTATCTCAGTGGGAAAAGTTAGCCCAGAACTAAGGAGCTGGGCTGGCAGGAATTGGTTTTCCCCATAAAACTACAGAGTTTCTTTCTCCTGCTAAATTTTTTCTTTTTCTCTATTTCTTCTTTTTGCACAACACGACTCATTTAACATGTCTATTTTTATTTGTTGGTTTGCCTTACCATCTTTAGGTTCTTTGGCAAATAAGAAGGTTTTACATATATATATATATTTTTTTCTTTCATATTGTACTGAGATGCATTACCATTTAGAAATAATTGTGCTAGGCTTTTTGGTTGGAGAATATATATATACACATATATAAGCATATAAAAGATCTAAATTTAGGTTTATATATGCATTAGGAATTATTCTCATAATATTAAAATCAGTATAGTTGGTATTATACTTGAATTGTTATTATTTTTAAGAATGTTAAGGATTAACAGATGTGTAAGATAATATGGTCACTGCCATTACTAGCAGTAGAGCAAAACTTGGGATTTATATAATTAAGAGGTTATATGACTGACTATTCCTGGGAGTCAAACTATTTATATTACTTGGTTGAAAGTGAAGGGAAAAAAGGGATTAGGCAAAGAAAAACAAAAAAGTATAAAAAGCAAGAAAAACCATTCTTCCAAAATTGAGAATTTGAAGAAAAGAACTACTTCTGAGAAGGTAACCATTTTTCAGAAAGTAACTTAGTGCTATCTTTTGCTAGTAAAAAGTTTTCTGTGTATTTAATGAAAATCAAATGTGTATTTTGCAAACTGGTAAATGATGTCTTTTGAACAAAGTCCAAGGAATGATTATAGAAGAAACTACAGAATTAGAAACTTGCAATAATTAGTTTAAAATATACAGCTTGTAGGAACAATTATACTACCCATAGATTCTAAAATTCCCAAGAGGTATAAATATATTCTAATCAAAGAGGAAGAAAGTTTCTCTTTTATTCGATCTTAGAATTTTCTATCCCAGTAACTATTTTTCTTTTTCTCTATAGCATGGCATTAAATAATTAATCATCATAGAAACTTAGAGGTGGAAGAGGGATCAGAAATCTTCTAGTCCAAGTCATTCATTTGAAAATCAGGCAACTGATGCCTCGAGAGGTAAATGACTCCCTGTAAATCACTTCATCCTACAAGGATTCCGTAAAGCACATTTGCGTGTGTTACTCTGTATTGTACCGATCCTTGGAGAGTCCCTGTCTCCTCTAGTCCTGTTTCCTGATGCTGTTATAATCTGGACCTCTCTGCTTTACCTCTCATGCCTTTTCAGAAGATGTCACTTCTTCTTTCTCAATGTTTCTATCAAATATCCCTACCTCCTCCTAGATCCTTAGGCGTGTACTGGGGCACTCACAAGATGAAAGATAGTGGAATTCCCAGCCTTTATCAAGTGTCCCATCACTTCCATTCTTTTCTGTCACTTATTACTTTCGATTTCACATTTACTCTGAGAATTTGTGGATTTGAAACCAAAAAAACATTATCATCATCCTAAGTATAGACACTACTCATTTGAGAAGATGTGATTTCCTATTCTATAGTGGTTGTGATGCCTAAGTTTAAAGTTACTATTATTAAATAAGTGTTTAATATAATATACATTTATTTATTTTAACTCAAGCGTTTTTGAGAATAATCAGTTGGGTTACAACAAGAAGAAACTTTAAGAAGAGACAATGAAAGTTACTTTGAAATATAAATAAGATTCTTGGAGTCGACAGGAAGTAAAGTTTTGCAGAACGGTTTGATTTTTCTGTGAGAAAGCATGCCAAACAACTCAGTTGATTTTAAATGAGAAAAATGCACACCCACATACTTCATCATTGCTTGTCACATTTCCGCATCCCTCTGTGCCTGGCTTTCTGGCCCCATCTGGACAGATGGCAGTAATGTTAAAATAGACTCCTTGTACCTGGTTTTCCACCTGAACTTTCACTTCTGAAATCAGTTTCTGCAGAGACATCATTTTTGAATTACATACTGTAGTAGTTTCAAATCTAAGCAACACAGTAGAGTCAAGCTTATTAAATCATTATAGATCTAAAAGTTCTAACTAAATCAAAAAGTCTGTCTCTATAAAAGGATGAATAAAAACAGTGCTTCCACCTAATGACCAAATTATATTTGAAATACATAAGAAATACTGAAGGATTAGATTATCTGCATTTAAATTGTTCTATTTTGTCATGACTATGCATTTTGATCACTTTAAAGATATTTCTCACTCAGCCTCTTACCTAAATAGTCATTTTAAATCTATTAATACTTATATTTTATGATCAAGTTTAAATCAAACATTGAGAACACATATATCATCACAAAGGGTAAATCTTGCCAGCTTAACAAATGTGGAACATGCTTCTCACATACAGAGCTGCTGAAGAAATAATTTAGTTTCAAACACTTGAGACTATTATGAAAGCAAAAATACCTTATTGATATAGAGTTGAAAAGTACATTTTTGGGAGGTCATTTCTATACTGTAGGCACAAGAATTACCTGAAACATATGGTCCTATAAAGCTGTCCAAGAATGGCCTAGGATTTTTGCCAAGTCTCTGGGACTTGCTTGTGTCAGACTAGTTTGTTCCAATCCCTAACACCAAAATAGGGCCTCTTACTGGTAGAAAATCCTTCATTCATTTATTCACCCATTTATACACTCATTCAACAAACATCTATTTAATGTCTATCACGTAGCAGGCACATACTCATACTAATTTCTTCCATCACAATCTGAGTTCCAAAGAACCTAGCTACCTTAAGTATATACTTCAGATACGTGTACATTTTGTTCCATACAACTAAGAGTTACTACGTGAAAAATCCTTAGTTTATTCTTGTAAACAAAAGAAAGGGAAAAAATGAAGTATGTACCTAAGGAAAGAGAGTGAGTACCAGGGTATGAAGAAGAAAAATAATTTCCAGTGGCTTCCCATTCTTTACTTGAGTAATTTTTCTTCTTCAATGGTATAATTGATTAAAAAAACATGCACTTAATGACTGATAATTGATCATGGAATTCTGGTAGTATCTCTTTAGAACAAGATACTTTCCTCAAATTCCTCAGTGTAAATATTATTTGCATCCGGTGAGACTATGTCAGCCACATTTTTTTTCTCCTAGAGAGCTCACACACTGCAACCATTAATTGAATAATTTTAGCAAACCAATAGAAACTTCCACTGGTATACAAATGATGTTGCTTGACGACATTCTGACAGGTCATACGGAAATGCCTAGCACAATGAGTATTCTCAGCTTGTCCTTCTGAAAGTTTACTTCTCTTAAGACTTTAAGCTAATTAGGTCAATGTTTTTCAAGCAGAGTGTGAATACAAATCTCTAAAATTCTGCCCAGTTTTTGGGATTTAGAAATTAAGTTCCAGACACAATCTTACGCTTCCCTTTTAATACCTAATAGGTACAGAGGCAGAATCTACTTTTTTTCCTGATGCGTAATTCTTTAATGAATTGTGAATTGTTTCTGTTGGACTGTGAAGATAAAATGAAATTTCAGAAGAATTTTGAAAATATAGACATATATAAAATAACAACAGAATCCCAACTTAAGGAGAGTAGTTAGCCAGAGCAAGTTTTTGTTGGAGTTGCTATTATTTTTCCACTGTTTAAGGTTAATCAGAACTACAATGGTCTAAGGCATCCATACCTACCCTAGGCAAATAAAAAACTTGAAACCAAATTCTGCTGTCTCCTTTGTCTTTGGTGCAGTCTGACTGACCCACAGATAAAAATTTGTTAACTCATATACCTTGTTTGGAGTAATAAATGGGTTCATACTGTAAAAATTTAGGGTGACTCCTAACAGTATAAGCTCCTTTCTTATTTTGATTATTCTTGGGAACGAACTCCTGACGGGAATGAATTGTATACATGTTTGATTTTCTTTGCTAAGAAGCTGCCCTAGTCCTAATGTTCTTTTGTAACAGTGAGAAAGAGATGTAATTTAAGATGTTCTCTTTTATTTTACTCAACATACTTTTCAGACGTAGAAAAAATCCTCTGCAAAAACAAACCTAGCAAGATTTCTTTTCCTTTTAAAAGAAGAAAGTTTAAACAAGTTCTTCACTTTATATCCTATGTCTACTTCCTGCCTTTCCCTTTTATGCCCAAGTTTAAGGCAGGTGCTGCCTTGAGAAAATTACAAGAGAAGCCTGAGGTTTTTCACAATGCTTTGGCTGTAATCTACACTCTTAAACTCTACACGTCAGGAAGGGAGTCAGAGAATTTGGGAAAGTGAGACTTTATAATTGGCCCATAAATGCAAGGCAGAATAAAGCATATCTTTTGACACCATGTACCAAATGAAAAACAGGTGGCATCAAACAGGAGAAAGCACCTGGGGCCTAGAGTTGACGAACACCTGGATTCTGATCCTGCTTCTTCTGTTTATTAGCTGTGCAATCTTTGGTTAATTTGTTTAACTTCTCTGAGCCTTGGTTTCTACAAATATACAATGGGAGTACCAACACCTGCCTTATAGGTCAGGTGTGAGGATTAAATGAGGTCATGTATGGAAAGTGATGGATCTTAGTGGTATTAAAGTCACAGTCATTATTATTGCAATATCTAAACAGAGATTATCATATCTAGGAATGACCCAGGTTGAGAGAGCAGAGTTTCCTTAAATTCCTTACATGTAGCCATCTACTCTTTACAGGACTGATGAAAACAGACAGCCATCAGTTCAATAAAATCATATATCCATTAAGATGATTCTTTTAATCAAACTACTTTGACAAAATTGATAAAATAATTGGTTGACAATCAAGTGAGACCCTAGTAGAGGCCTCTTAGTAATCTTTCTATACCAGACAGTTCATTTTTCCTGGCAGACTATTGCTTTAAATAGCTGTGGATTTCTTTATCTTTATGACATAGGAAATTATGAAATTTCTTGGTAATAAAGTACATTATATAGCCATGATTTGATGACTTGCTGAGCATTGGATTTGGAAGGAGATTTAGATAGTCACTGGCTCAATCTTAGTTTATTGTCAAAAAGACAAGTGAGGTACAGAAAGTTGAAGTGACTCTCCCAAGGTATCATGGCTATTTAGTGGTAGAGCCAGCTAATTTCCAAGTTCCTAATTCCTAATCTAATGTTCGTTCTACCCCTCCTCTCAAGATAATACGGCACTAGTTTGTACCTTGCTACAGAAATTGGGGTTAAAAATATTGTGTATAATATATACATACCTGATAGGCTTCTACTACCAAATTATTGAGATTTGCGGCCTTTGATTCTATTTCACCAGCAATGGTGCCCGGCAAAAGGGGTAGAAGGTCCTATAAAACATATCAGTAGCATTTAAATAATGACAATAGTAGGCAATGGTTTAGTAATCAACAAATATTCAACATTTTTCTAGTTATCAGTGGAAAGTGGGCCATTACACAAATGAAAAAATATAAGACATAAGAAAAACAAAAACAACCTAGTAGGGCAGTCAGAATATATACCCCTGAAATGGTAGCATGTGTATGTGCACGTACACGTGTGTGTACGTGCACATCTTGAATTACTGTACACGATGACCTAAAAATCCAATCAAAATATCGACCGGTATCTCCCAAAGTATCTTCCATGGAACATAGCCCCCAGAGATTAAAAACATGAAAAGTGTTCTGAGGGCAAATAAGTTTGGGAAGTTTTGCATATGGTTTCTTTCACTTAGAGCCTCAAAATGCACACTGGCAAATAAAAACGTCCAGAGTAGGCCTGTAATTTGCAAATGAAAGACATTTAACATTATTTAATGCAACATTTCCCAATACTCCTTAGTTACCAAACTTTATTCTCATGTAACATTTATAAATATTTTACAGAACTACTGTTCCATGGAATGACCTTTAAAGCACGCTGGGCCAGACTGGGGGGAAAATTGTAGTCCCAAGTAGAAGCTTCATGGAGAAGGTGTTCATGTGGATGGCGCTTAATAATTATGGCGAAGACTCTAGCTATTCCGGGGGAGAAAATGAGAATGAGCAAAGGCTTAAAGGTCTAACCGAGTTGTAGATGAAGCAATTAACAGAGAAGAAAACAGTCTGACTAGAGTGAAGGGTGAATATTTATAAGGAATCAGATTATGAAAAGTCTTGAAATTCATTTGTTCACACATTTTTCTATTCACGAGTATCATTAAGATCCTGTTGTTTGCCAGCCACTGCTTAGACACTAACAATTTGGTATCTCAAGTCTTAGGGAAAATGTATCACTTATGAATATTTAAAATTCATATATCAAACTTCTATTGGGCACCTACCGTGTACCACTTTGGAGATGCTAAATCACTAGGCCACATAGTTTCATCTTTGAGTATCTCATAGTATAGAAATTTCACAAAACACTGTACATGTGAAACAGTAGAGATACATATAGACCGTAAGGAGAGGGATACTTGGCAAGTATTTGAAAGGTGGGGAAGGTCGTCAAGGACTGTTTCCTGTAGGAGGTGACTTATGAACTCTGTCTCAAAGGAAGTGTAAGAGTTAAACCAAGTAATGAGGGATAAGGGCTTCCAGGCATGGGGGTAGGAAGCAAGAACAAAGTCACAGAGGAAAGAAACTGCCTGGCAAGTGCGTGTGCACAGGAAGATTAGAAGCATGGCTGGTGGGACAGGTGCAAGGCAGGAAGCAGTGGGGAAGGAGGCCAGAGGGGCAAGCAGAGACCAGATGGCCTCATATGCCACATTGGAGACTCAGTCCTCTAAATTAGAGGGCGCCACTGGAACACTTTGCTCAAGGGAGTTCTATGGTCACACTTGTGGTTTCAATAGATCATCCTGGCAGCCAGGTGAAGGATGGATTTTGGAGATTAGTTATGAGGCTGCCACGACCCAGAAAGAAGGTGATTGATAGCAAAGATCTGTGGGCAGTCAAAGTAGGTGACTGCAAGGGAATGCATGGGGATCACAGCAGAGCTTGTCAGGCTTCAGAGCCTGTTGATTCTTACTCTGCACACAATTCAATTACTAATAACCCTGGTTTTATGGTTTATTGGTCAGTGGCAAATTTTAAAAGGAGTAGAGAGAAACTGCTAAAACCAATAACACAATCAAGAAATAATGAACAGCAGAGAAAAGGGGGCAAATGCTATAAAAAGCTGCACAGTATTTGGAAGTCAACTATCAAGGTTAGAGGTTCAGAGCACAGGATTTGGGTTGTTAGAAAACTTTGGGCAAGTATTCAACTTCCCTAAATGTAGTTCCTTACCTGTAAAATGTGCATATTAATAAGGCTGCCCTCATTATTATGAGTTGCTAACAGGATTAGATGAGTTAATGTTTACAAATTCAGTGCCTGACAATAGTTAAGTATCCAATAAGTGGAAGCTGTTACTGTTGTTAGTAAAGTGGTTTAGGCCATTTAATTTGGGCCAGAGCCCTATTTCTGTGAATGTTAACTTGATGTTAACATTAAAAAGTGGTTCCATGGTATACAAATTTGGGAAAACAGGAAATTAAAGTTTCACCACACATTTCTAAGGGAAGAAGTGATAAGACTAGAGTAGTGCTTTCAGATGACCAATATAGTAGTTAGGTATTAGGGAAGCTGGGGGAGGGAACACCAGCTTTGTGGCAAATGCAACTGGGTTCAAGTATTTGCTGACGCCAAAAGAAAATATAGTTTTTCTGAAGTTTTAAAAAAATGAGTAAAGGACAGTAGAGACTGGCCACTGAGGGGGGTGTACAGGTAGGGAGTAGAAGGAAGAAGCAAAGATAGCAAAGAAGGTGAAGAAGGTCCAGTGAATAAAGATGCACAATGAAAATCAGGATATCACAGAATCATGAAAATGAAGAAAAAGGAGTTATCAGGAAGAAAGTACCAAAAAGACTGTACAAAGAAAGCTACAGGAGGGTCAGAGAGGAGCATTTCTATGTTGGTGGGTCCATGACACTTCCAGAATGACACAGCTGCCAAAAGTCTACTTTGTTCGTTGGCCTCATCTGACCCAAGGGACTCTGGACAACACCAAGATTATTCTTATGTACGAAGGCCTTGACTGGCTCAGTCAGTTCCCTGGCTCCTCTTGGTCCTTTTATTGGATGACCTAGACCAAAGCTAGGTATGTTGGTGCTATTGAAAATTAAGCTGATATTCTCCAACTTTTTTTTTTTTTTTTTTTTGAGACAGGGTCTCACTGTGTTGGTTAGGTTAGAGTGTAGTGCCACGATCAAAGCTTGCTGCAGCCTTGACCTCTTGGGCTCAAGCGATCCTTCTACATTAGCCCCTGAAGTAGCTAGGAATACAGGTGCATGCATCCCTATGTTCAGCTAATTTTTGTATTTTTTGTGGAGACAGGGGTCTCACTATGTTGTCCAAGCCAGTCTCAAATTCCTGGTCTCAAGCGATCCTCCTGCCTCAGCCTCCAACTTTAACCTATTATAAGGATGTGCCCATGGACCAGAATATAAGCAGGCTCTGGACATGAAAGGTGTAAAGTGGTAACATGAACTACTTTTCACCTGAAAAAAGCCTTCTCCATTATTGTCACATTTAGTACTACCCTAAGTTTCAGGCTGTGCCCATGTGTATTGAATATCATTCCTAAATGGCGTTTAGTGCCTACACTTGGTTCTAGGTGTTACAAACCTAAACAGAATTTATATTTAAATTCTAACTTAAGACACTGTAAAGTATACTTTAGTTAATACAGTATTAAATTTAGATTGTACACAGTATAATTCCAGAATTCTTATCTATGTCTCTAAAAAGTGTCCTAATTTCAACTACCAATGCAAACATTTTAATTTTTATATTTTGAGAATTAACATACCTTATACCAATGAAATTGTTTTCCTTGAACTGCAAAAATGACATTAATATTGTTGTCTATTAATTTTTCTGAAAGTTGGCCTAGTGAGGGATGTTCCTGTAATGGATAATGAAACAAAGAAGGGAGTGAAATTTAGTAGCTCAACCCCACACATATCCAAACATCTATTATGAAGAAAATTGAGTGACTTACATAAAAATGTACATGGGAAGAATTATGGTTTTACTAGAGACATTTAAATTCTTCTCAAAATAACATCAATATCAATGTATTAAGGATATTTTATAGATACAATATCCATAAGAACTTGTAACTTAGAAAAATGAAGAGGGCTGAATTGAATATAGTACAAAGAGTGATCAGCATTTCTTTAGATTAATGTTGGACTCAAAGTGATATAATTGAAATATAATTTAAAATTCACAGGACACAGTGACAATCACATTCTGAGGCAAAATTTAGTCACAAGTGTTAAAATGCAAATATATGTGTGTATACGTAATACCCATAAACACATACACATATATACATATACATCCATACATATAAATTTGACATATAACATGATATAGTATAAACTCTCTTCAGACATAGAAGATTCTCTACTCAAATCCCAGGTTTGTCACTTTATGACAAAAATTCTCATTTATATCCTCTGTAACACGTGAATGATGTCAGCCTTCCATGATTGCTGGCAAGATAAAAAGATAGTAGTGAACTAGTATGTGAACTATTTAGTGTAGCTTCTTGCATACAGTAGGTACTCAAAACTATAGCAATTATGATTTGTTTTTCCAACTGCTTATACAAAGTATAGATTATAGACCTTTAGACTTATCATTATACTTAATCTTTTTGTTGTATGATATAGTATAAACCTATTTTACTTAGACAAATAAAACTTACATAGGGCCAACTGTGACATTCTCTGTGGTAGTGAGAAAGATGGGATGAGTATAAGAACGGGAGTAAAATTTAGTTTAGAAAATATGAGGAATCTGACAACTACAGAAATTGCTATCCAAAGTTATACAGTTAGACATAATATTGGTACATTTTCTTTCTATAAATGCTCTTCTAGAAATTAAAGCAATTGTCTCAAAACAAGTTCGTAACTAGACACCTATCAGAGAGATGATGTCAAACTTCATTTGCAAGCCTGTTGTTTGGTACCTAATTGCATGAGCCAAAGATTGTGTGACTGAGCCTAACTGGTATCATGTTATTCAAGTCCAAATTACCCCATAGTTGTTGCTCACCATTGCACCCTCCAATGCTAATTATTTTGTCTTTGGAGGAAAATTTTGCTAAACCATCTTGATTAACATTTCTGTATTTTGGCAACTATCTAAATTTAGTAAAAGAGCTAAATTAACTAGTTTCACTTACAGCATAAGTTCTGTGACCTACATATTAAATTCATATATACATACATAGGATACAGCCTTGTGTTTAAAAATACTATCACTAACATGAGAAACCATAACAAATATCCTTTCATTTCTATATCATCTATAATTTCTGTGATAGAAAAAAATTTTCATGAGTTGCATTTAAGTGTGACATGAAACCAATTTATGAGGAGGCTTAAAAGTATTACCACATGGGTTTGCACAAGAAAAATTTTGCCCAGAGCAATTCTTAAGAATGCAAGTTAAAAGTAATAGAAAAAATTTCAAAATATAAATTCTGTCAGCTAAATTCTTATTCTTTATTCCTAATACAATGAATAATCTTAAAATAGATTTATGACAGTTTACATAACGCTAGTGAATTAAAGAAAACAAATAAAGGCAAAGTAAATCTAGCTGTATTGAAAATATTTTTTTAATGGCAACAACTACTTTTCAAATAGTTTTGCTTTGACAAAAAACAGTCACAGCTTCCCAAGCACTGACCCTTCTTAATTTTTAAAACTATTCATATTTTAAGGACAATTAAATCCATATGTTTTTAACCAGCTTATACTTAATTTACATAAAATCAGTATTTAAAGAACAGCCTAAAATGTAAGCAGCTTTTGGAGCCTTCCTAATCTCTTTCCCTCTTCCCAAAACAGGAAGTCACATTGACCAAAAGAACACAAAAATTTACATCTAGAAAGTTCTAGTTCGGTAAGAAGCTTATAAAGAAGATCAGTTGGATTTTTAAGCTTAAAAGAACACATTTTTTTGAACCCTAGAGAGAAACCTGTCTTAAAAGAAAATTCCAAGTACCTCGAGACAGATTTTTAAAATTCACAAATGTATAACAGATGTTTAAATAAACCACTGTTGACAGGAGACCTGTGGATTAATGGCCGTTGTCGAAGCCCCTTCCCCTTTCCTCCATGAAGCATCCTATTCTTTTAAGTACTTTATCTTTTATGTCTTTTATTTCACTAGCAGGAGAACACACTCCCTCTCAGCCAGCTGTCCCTTTCTGGTGACGTCACTGCTCCTGAAATCTAACTCCCCCCTCCGTAACCCATTACATGTTTCTCTAAACTCTGAAAGTAATTAATAGAGATAACAGGCATTTCAGGGGCAAAAGGGAGAAGAAAAGTAATATGCCAAGACAGCTGCTAAGTAATGAAGGCTGTGGGAAGTGACTTATAAATGTCAGGAGGAAAGAGGAGGTAAGAAGGATTCATTGGGAGCAATTTCGGTTAAAGAGATAACCATGTAGAGACGTATGGTAGAATTTTAATAATGCGTCTATCTAGGTAGACAAAAAATGTTTAAGATTCTCTTTATAAAAGTGAGACTCATAATAAAAATTTTATAAGATAATATAAAATTTGCAGTATGGAATATTGTAATAACATAAAAATACAACAACTTAGTTCAATAAAATACTCAATTATTTGGATTATTTTTTAAATTTCCCTTTTTAGAGGAAAGAGATAAATAACATGGAAGCAATCTGATAGCTGAGATTTATTTAGAGATGAAACTTTAAATGACGTGCTGTCAGTCCACATCTATCCTGATAGCTGATTTTCTATCTACGTGGTTGTACAGTGATATCTGCATAGAACAGGGTTTCTCAACAGTGGTGCTACTGACATTTTAGGCTGGATTTTCTTTTTTGTCAGGAAAAGTCCTGTGCATTGTAGGATGTTTAGTAGCATACCAGGGCTCTACCCACTAGATGCCAGTAGCACTCTTTTTCCCTAGCTGTGACAACCAAAATGTCTCAGGACATGAAAATGTCCTCTGGAGGGAAAGTCTCTCTACCTGAGAACCACACCAAGCGCAGGGGCTGTGGAAACAGATCGCCGGGGGTTTCAACTCCTGGCTCTGCATTTACTAGCAGTGTGACACTGGGAACTGTCTAACCTATCTGGGATCTAGTTTCCATATGTATAAAACAGGTATACATACTAGAATTTATCTCTCAGAGCTATGATGGAGATTAAATAGGTTAACAGGTGTGAAGGCTTTTACCTACCATTTTGTAATTATTAAGCCCAAATTAATGATGAGTAGGGGCTCATGTCCTGATGTCACACTGCTTGGTATCTCCTGTGGGCACTGCTATGTAGGTGTGTGTGACTGCAGATAAGGTTCTGATTCCTTTAGTGCTGCTGTTTCCTTCTTTATAAAATAGAAGAAAAGCAGTATCTACATTTCACTGAGTTGCTGGGTGGTGCTGCATGAGCGTAAAAGAACAGACACCATAGGACTGCTTAAGAAAAGACAGTTCTTAATAAAAGACTGCTTAATAAAAGACATTTTGGGGCCATTACTAAAGGTAAATCAAACCATATGCTCTTGATATACTTTGATTTACCAGCTTCACTTATTTAACCTTTGTCCTGGTCCCAGAGGTGTTTGAGTTTGTGGCCCCTGAAAACATGGCATCAGTGGTAATCATAATACTCTATTTACTGAAGGAGGGCATGGACTGGTAATTTTTGTAAGCTTTTTGATAAGAGTGACAAGAAGAAGCTTTCTGCTTAAATATGATTTAGCCAAAACATCTAATTTATTAGAACATTCCATTCCATAAATATTTTTATCAAATTTGATGTCTATTGCATCACTTTTGCAAACCATCATTTTATCTTGTTCCAGAGGCATTATATAAGCAGAGCCAGGCTACTTGAGCCTGGTACAGGTTATTTCTACATGAAACTTTTGCTTTCAATTAAAAAAATTCCAACTAAATGTTGTTTGCAGAGATCATTTCCTGGCCACTTTTCTGAGAACATGAGATTCATTCAAATTAGGTCTCTTATAAAATTACTATTGAAATGTTCTCACAATGTTTACCATTTAAAAAAGATAGTTCAGCAAATAGCAAGCTGAAATCATGCATTTTGAAAGTTTTTAAAAGTCCCATAAGATGTAATAATATATTTTTAAAAACTGCATATCAACTTAAAACTTTTTAGTTGTATTCTGTGCCTGGCACAAAATAAGTGTTCAGTGAATTAGCATTTTTATTAGTACGTGTTTGAGACAAAGAAGCTGAGAAGCAGAAAAAAAGAGAGACATTTAACACTTTCTGAAGTTGAAGAGCCTATTTCTCAGTCACGGAGCAGCAAAAATAATTAACAAATCTCTTTAACTAAAAGATTACAATTATCTCCTTAAATGGAATTATGACCAATATTGACATTAGTTATAAATGTTTTCCAGACTTTGAAAATATCAGAAATATCCCTTTCTGAAAAAAAAGTGGAGCACTTAAGTAAATGTAATAACTTTATGAAAGTTTGTTAACTCAGGTAGCAAAGTTATGGATTTACTTAGTTAAGTGTCTTTTTAAGCTCTCTTCATCTGCAGTTCTGGAAAAACTGAATATATTTCCAAGCAGTTGAGATTCATGGTAAAAAGACAGCTTCTTAAATGGCATACTAAAAGTCAAGGACATGGTACAATTTCCTGAAAAGAGGCACCGTGTTGATTTCACCCATGAGGAAGCAAAACTCTTCAGTCATGCCTAATATGCCTTCTGTACTCTGCCTCAATACTCTAAAATGCTGATCCATTTGGCAACTACTCTATTCAAATGAGGCTTCAGGAAAAGGGTGAATTATGAGGCCAGCAGTAAGGGAATTTCAAGGAGGTGTATGACAGGAGTGATGAAGAGTCACTGACCATCATGTAATGAGGCACATAAAAAGGCTGTGTGGAAAAACACCAAGCCTGAACTAGGAAATATGCAGGAATATATTGTATGTACCAGTGCATACAATAGGAGTACAGAAGGATCTTGCTTATTTGAATCTCCCTATTCAGGATTGTGGGTCACACTGACAACTGAAAATCCCACTGATAAGGTTCATCAGATGACCTCCACACCCACGCTCCTTGGTCTCCTTTCATTGTTACTGAAGATCTTGGTGCTATTCTCGGCTTCCGCCAAGGGCGGGGTGAACAGTTTCTGGCAGGGCTCTGACTGAGGCTGGAAATAACCTTGGAGGAGCTAGGTGGGGAGACAGGGTGAAATTCCAGACCCTCAGTATTAATAACCTATTTTCTACACCATTAATAACTTTTGTATTAACATCTATCATTTTTGAAAGAATGCCATACTTAGAACTGTCATTATTACTAGGTAAATTATAAAACTACATTACTACTCAAATTTTTTTATTCTGGCACTTGATCTTGAAGAAAAAGCAGTGGAAAATGTATTTTATTCAACAGTTTCAACAATGTAACATCATTTGCTACCAGCCATATACAAATATCAACAATGTATAAATATGTTATTTTAGATTATATATTGTTTTGTAATTTACGTAAACCAAATCATCTGGGTTATATTCCATAAGTAAGACTGCAACCAGAAAGTTAGAGCAGAAATTACACCAGGAACATCATTTCTCTATTTCTTCTACTTTTCAGTTGAGATACTGTGGCAAACTGGTTAAGAATACAGAATTTTAATATAAGATTGGGTTGGATTGGGCCCCAGCTCTGAAAGCAGCTGATTTAACTTTTCTGACCCTCAGTCCTCCTGTTTGTAAAAGAAGGATAATTATGACTACCCTATAGAGTTGTTGTAAAGATAAATTTGATACTGTATGCAAAGTGTTTGCTACAGTGTTGTCAATTAATACATACTCAAAAGCCTGGGGTTCACAATGACCTTCAGGAAATAACTATGTGTACCAGCAATAGAACTCTGTCCCATGTAATTTAGACATATAAAAGGTCTTTTATCAATTATTTCCTTTTATAAATAAAAGAACCAGAGTCTTGAACCAAGAAGCTCAGATACCACTCAATATTACTGGTATTGGCTGCTGCACATAAAGCCAGGAAGCAAAGTGTTTGATTACTTGTGTTACACAAATTTAAAAATTCCTCCATAATGGCCAAATAGGAGGGGATGGAGGTTGTTTAAAAATGAGCAGGTAAATATGCTTAGCATCAAGGTCAAGGTAGCTTTAGATATAGAAGCTTTCAAAGCAGTAGCACATCTTATATATAAAAACACATGGCTAAGAGAGCTATCAAAATGCTTCAGCTTCTTTTGTTTTAGGGCGCTGTCCCTAGAAACGAAGGGAATGAAAATTCTTAGGAAGAGGATCACTTAAAACACAGACCTGGGGTAACTGAAGTAAAAATATTCTTCTCAGGTACTACTAACAAACACACTACTCCTTGGATTACTCAATACACCACAGCAGTGACATGTGGAAGGGTCATTCCTTTAAATACATGGAACAATGACCAAGAAGGTAAAAGAAGTTCTTGATGGATTATCCAATTTCCTGATATCATAAGAACCCAAGCACTGTCTAAAATCCCACTAGAATTATAATTTATTTCCATAAAGTTCTATGACATAGTGTATATGTAAAATTATGACAGCATTTCTTTGCCTCAGGAATCCTCCCTAGATAAGCAACAGCATCCTTTCAAATACAGTTATGGAGAGATGATTTCAGTAACTTGGCAAAACTTCAAAAGAATAATGCAAATTGAGAATAATGTCATTGTTATTTCTCCTTAAAAAAATAAAAAGACCTCTTTGTCTCACAATAGAATAGTTCCTCCTTTATTCTCCTCCACTCCCCAATAAATAAATTAGAACGCTATGTCTGACCAAAAGAGGTTAAATAGAAGGAAGAAGGAAGAATAGATAAGAAATGACTAAGTAGGTGGGTCTGCCAAAGCGAGAAGAGTCTGAGTAGAAGAGAATTAGCAAAGGGGAAAACACTATACTAATAACACCAAATCTTCAATTTTTAAATTCAAACTTCAGTTATCTTTTAAAATATTTACATTTTGAGACTACTTTCAAGAAACTAAACTAGCCAAGGGTTGAACTTATTTTATATGGTAACACAATTGCCCCTCCAGACTTTCAACAAGATTAACTGTAGGTCTATCTAAAATTTGCATATGAGAATCACATAAATGTCAGCATAATTTATATGCTTCTAATACTGTGGTTCCAAAACTGTGTGTGAGTTACCTTGGAGCACGGCAGCACACTCCCAAGGGTGGCACAAAATAGTTTATATTTTCAAGGGAAACACAGTGACAGTGTATATCAGGTACCCATGAACTACTAGTTGGAGGTAATTCACAGTTTTAAGATTACAATCGGCTCTATTTCTTTAAAAGAATATATCTTTGCCAAGCTGGTCAACTCAAAAATCAATGTGGAACAGAAAATGAGAGTGGCTATGTCCAATCTGATTACAAGGTTTGGGAAGTTCCCATTAATAAGTTATTTACTAAAACTGACAAATATATTTCTATATATTTGATTTATTGGTATTATCTTTTCAACTGGCTACTAAATTGTTAGGACATAAATAGTTAAGTTATTTGCACCTAATTACTTAAAAAACAGAACCTTAGGTATTTCTTTTGGCCTAGGGGCACCATGGAAAAAAATCACTGAGACACTAGGGTCCCATGAACTGAGAAAGTTTGAGACCTTCTGTTTTTACATTTGCAAGAATATATAAACAGGTGTCAATAATCATAAATAAATGATGATTATGCTGTTGATTTTTCACATCTAGAATTAGCTAATGCTGGGAAAGATGTGGTTCTAGAAGATTGTATTTAAATGTACAATTCAGAGCTTACACTAACCCTCAGGAAGCAACCCAGATATATAAAAAGAGGCCCTAAACATAGACAAGCTGCAGAGAGAGGGAAGATGTGAGGTACAAAGTAGAGAAACTCTGCCTTGTTTTACTGTTTTTTTTAATTTTCCCTAGTCGCTATTTAGTTTCTACCTATTGTACTGCCAGGTGCCCTTAGGCCAAATACACTTTTCTTACAGTGGTGCCTTAGTATGTTTGCAGATATCAACACTGTAGAACTAATTTATTGGTATACAGGAAAGGCATACTTTTACCTCCTTTCAAGGTCCTTGAATTACATAAAAAGTAAGCTCTTGTATCATTTTTGTTTTCAAAAATTATACAGTGCTTTGTAGCTCATCAGAGAGTCAGCTACTAAAAGTTGTCAAAGTATTTTAGCCAAATATTTTATTGATCAGCATTTATAGATTGCATTGTTCCACAAGTTCTCTCTCATGGCCTATCCTGGTCCTGCATGTTGCTTTTTTAGGTAATTTCTTGGTACAAGAACAACTGAATTGCCAATTGAAACTTGTACTTTAACCAAAAGAGTCATGGCTACTAAAGGGCTGTTGCTACATTACCATGGTTGTTGATTTGACGTAGACGTTGTTTTTCAGATGGCAGTTTCCATCATTGGGCACCACTATGCCTGCCAATTTGCTATCAAGAGCAAGATGAGATGTCTGATCTGTCATCACCAGCAGCAATCTTTTAGCTTCCTTTCGCCATCCAATATGACTCTTAAAATAAACATGTAATTAGACTTTGCACAATAACATAGATCTATACTGTGGTCTTTACCTCAAGTTAACGTTATGTTTGAGCTGGTGAATATAAGTCAAGCTAGAATAATGTGCGTAAGTACAATGCTGCTTCATAAATAGCATTGACTTTTATTTGTATATCCTCTATTTCCCCAGTTGTTTGTTCCTGGCTAGAGCCTTTTAGTGTTCCACTGGAGGAAGAATAAGCCAGGTTACTAAGCAGGACAACAACCTAACGTGAGTAGGACAACAATCCACTTCTGGTTCTCCCATGGAGTGTGGTGCATGAAAAGAGCAGCCCTTTTGGAAAGGATTTCCACGTGCATAACTTATTCTTTCCTTTTTATCTTTTCCTATTTATATCCCTCTCCCAATTTAGCTCATCTGTCCCAAACACATACCAAAAATAAATAAATAACCTTGGTGACAAGTAAGAGATAGAAGAAGAATGTTTGCTTCTCTACTATGTTTTCACTCCACAAATAAAAGAGAAAATAAGAGTTTTGCATCTGAGCAAACACTTCATGATGTGAAACCTCTTACCTCACAGACGGCTGCCTGAAGCATGGCATCAAAACCTCCTTCTGGTGTATCTATGTTTCCAGAGATCTTCTGTCTGTGAACTGCCTTCTCAAACTCAGTGATGTTCTCCGTCAAAGACAGCACGTGAATGTATCCGTGCGGAGGCATACAGTCTAAATTGTAGTCACTACGTGAGGAAAGAAGAAACGGAAAGTCTGTTTTGCTATGCTTCCCTAAAAGTGCCAGAATGCTACTAACAGTAAAATTGTGTAGTTGTGTGAAAAGGGAGGATGTGTGTAAGTGTATATATGTATATGCCAGGAAATTTTATAAAACAAAAATCTGTACTTACAAAATTAGAGAGAAGTTCAATATTGGTGACTATTTTCTTGGAACTAGGAAATAGGATAATAAGCTTTTGGTTTAAAAAAAAATGAAGACGATCAAACATGTTTCTTTAACATGGACAACTAAGGGCTTTCAATATCCTAATCTGCGTTGTGAGTTTTTAAGGGGAATATAAGATTTCTTATCACAGATGACCATGGAACAACTGAGAAACACTTTTTTGGAAAATGTTTTGGGGAATTTAGTTGAAATATCATATTATTGGTTGATTTCTTTTAAAAATATTGTACTAATTTTTAAAATGATGCTTGGTATAGAGTTATTGATAAACAATCAAATTCACTAAAATTATTTTGAGAATTCCATGATATCCTAGAAAGTGAGAATCATTCCTCCGGCGTTCAAGGGGAAGGCTCATGAAACTTCATTAGGAGATGTATCAGTTCTGTTCTGGTACAACAGATAACAGAGTTGTTTTGATGAATTGGAATATGTATTGTAAGGAGATCTGAACAATTTGTGAAGGTAGGAAAGATGTTCAAATAAAATGTTTTATGACAAAAGAACTATATAGATTTATTCTTCTGAAAATTCAGCAGGCTAATGACAATACTATGTGAGAAACTTGTATTTTTAAGGTTAGTTCTTTCATGGTTGGGCATGTAGGATCAGAATGCCAAAATGATTTTTAAAAAGGCTTTTTCTAAGCAGTCAAATTCTTATCTTTTGACCCACTCTCCAAGTGATAGATGAGCTTTCTTTGTAGTCACAACATAAGCAACATAATTATACACAGTCACAATATAGTAATGGGGAGATAGATGCAATATTGGCAAGGTAAATACTTTCATATGTGTCAAACCTTAATTCAACAAATTTGGAGCAATCAAAAAGGAGAAATACAGAATCTCCAAAGAGGTATTTATATTCACAGCAGCCTTATTATGGGAGGTTTGTTCAAAGTTACTAATATTAGGTAGGAGTTTTTTTGGTGATAAAAACTGAATGAATGATATTTCAATAAATATAAAATAAAAAGCCCAATCTACAGATAATCTCAAAAGTTTTCAGATAGGAAAAAATCTCCTTCCCAAATATTTTTAATTCTTATTGTGTAAGACAAAAATATGAAATTTGGTAAGTTCTTTATATAAAAACTAAGTGAGATTTTATGAGACAAAAAAATTCATTTAGCATTATCCACATCAAACATTGGATACCTGCATTGATTATGAATCCTTTCAGGATGAATGCTAATGTATGGTGAAACTGTTTTATCAACATATGAGCCAAATCCAAGGCGGAAGTCACGGGAGAAAAATGCCATTTTTCTAGATAAGTCATTTCCAACGGAATTTAATTTTTCTATATTATTGTGCATTGATGCTGAGACATCAACCAAATAATAAAGATCCACAGGATATTTCTTGAGAGGATGAATTTTCAGCATAAAATTAGCTTCAGCTCCTAGTTCAAAGAAGGAAAAACACCATGTAGTCTTCATTTGAAACATTTCAGGATAAGCTGTCAATAAATCAGTCACATTTTAGTAACTAGTACGATTATCACAAATTTGCATATAATGAATAAGATTTTGAATATTCTGGTATAATTTTAAGGCAATTTGGAAATCATACCAATTTATTAGCCTCCAAATTCTACAATGCATTTATCAATTCTACAGGCTACATAAAGAGAGACGATAATAAACGGACCAGCTCAATATAAACGTAACAGGGCATCATCATATAAACCTGCGTTGCCCTTAGTAGCTAGAAAAGCACAGCACTCAAAGCAGCGAGCAGCACTATCTCAAAAGAGTGGAGGTGACTCTGCTTGTGGACTGACTTTAGGAAAACCAGAAAGGTTATCTTAAGAAAAGTGATCTCTTATTGGATGCAGGTGTAAATGCATTCTTTTGAGTTAAGGTGTATCTATATATGAGATGGGAAAACTCTGGTACTGGGTACTACATTAACCTATTCAAAATAATTAGTACTTCATCATGAATTAGTTAAGATTCTTCCCATCAGTTAGCTGAGAGAAGGAACAAGACAGGGGGCTTAAAGAATGGTACCCAGTGCTGTGCCACAGGGAGGACCAGGAGAGTGGAGAGGACAGCATTTGTCTAACACATAGTGGGTGTTCAATAAACATATGTTGAAGAGGGATCACAGCGCAAGAAGAGAAGGTCACCACAAGGACAATGTCGGGAGCCCCCTTAAGGACAACTATCTGCACTGCAGCTTTATTTAGTTCTTTGTTACATCGTTATTTGATACAAGGACCTGGTTATCCCTGTAGCACTCTACAGAGTTGGTAGCTCTACTTTTAATTTTAAGTATACGGTGAAAAGTCATCTATTTAAATGCAGGCAATTTATAATTTACAAACTTTACTTTTTTACACAATAAAGCAAATGCTTTGTAAGTTACTAATTATTTGTCCATGGAGAATATTTTGAGTGGAAAACATTTTTTAAAATATACATCAATGTGTATACGTAATTGGTAGCTTGATCTACTTGTTAAAGGAATACCTTAATTTATCAAACCATATTTTAGGTATTAATGAGCATAAAAATAGCAATATTTTATTTTAAATTACTTCACAAATCAGATGTTTTTCAGCCAAATTACCTACTGTATGCAAAATAATAAAGTTTTACTGGTATATAATAATAATTACGGGAGAAAGGGGCTACTCATTCCCAACTGGCCTTTATGTGCAGGCAACACTTTTAGTGTAACACTCCTGGTTTTCTGGCCCAAGTTCGGAAGAAGAACTTCTACCACTCCTTCCCTTTAGGAAGTAGGCTGTCTCCAGAGAACAAGTACTGTATTCTGCTCTGCTTTAGGCCTCTGGTGACAGAAGGCCTGACCCTTTGGCAGTGTTCTGCAATTTGAGTGGAGAAATTAAATTCAGGAGAATGTTAGAAACTGGTACACGGGGCCAGACCGATGAGAAATGAAATGGAGCACAGAGAGGGGGTGTGGTTCATGTGCAGGGGCTTGAAACTTAATTTATGAGTTAGCATTTTTTTTTTTCACTCAGACCCAAAGTAATCAACACTCACTAGGTGAACGACTATTAACCAAAAATACTGCCATCATTGCAGATTTTTAAAAAATTTGTAAATTATGTAGTTGTTTTTTTAACTGTTGACTTGGGCATATGGCTGAAGGCTTTAGGCACCAGCCGCATGGTATTTTTATCTTGGTGAATCATTGCAGTTTATGGTGGCTCTGTTTAAAGATGAATGGCTATCTGTTTTCATAGAGTCATTGCTAGATGTACCACATATTCAGCATATTGTGCAGGGGCCTCAGCAAAAATATGGGTTGGCAACCTCAGCAAACAAGCAGAGTCTGTGTAGCTTCAGCAAAGGCACAGTCCTTGGGGGGCCTCAGTATTGAGGGTGCTGCAACTGAATGCTAGCCACACAGAGGCCCTCAGCTGACCCTAGCTGCTCATAGCCTAGCAAGCAAATTCTTGTCTCACCTCAGCAAAGAAGAGGTCCGTGAGTAAGCCTTGCCAAATGGTCAGGGTTCAAGGGTGTAGGTGGCTGTGGCTTGATTTTGGATTATACACATGCTGGCCTTAGCACATAAACCTGGGTCAGTTAAAGACCTCAGCATGGTTGAAGCCTCTGTAGAGAAGTTTTCAATAAAAGGGAAAAGAGCATCTTTCCATACACAGGCCTTTTAGTCCTTCCTGGAGGGAACAATAATCACTACTTTTACACTGCAAGACCCCTGAACGTCCTGTGAGGTTCTAGCTTTAATTAGTGAACTCAATGTAGGTAGCCCTAGATAGGCTGGCCCCAAATCCTACCTCGCTTGCTAAGGAGGAAACTGAAGGGGTCAAGCTTGGATTACCATGTCTTGCCCATGATTTTGAGATGTTCTCCATAATATGCTTGCAAGTTTGAAGTTGGCTTTGGATTGCATAATAACATGTAAGGGAGGAAACTTCTCTCGGAGGCAGGTATTCCTAGGCATCAGTAAGAGTAAGAGGAAGTAGAAATACCTTTTCATGGCAATGTGGATACTGTGTCCCTAGTCAAAACCTCCACTTAAAGTTTTCATGTAATCTCATTGTAGAACCACTTATAAACTATATTGCACAAGGTGCCTGGGCATAATTTATGTTGAGAAATGGAATAGAGTATGAAACACAGGCTTAAAGTGACCTTGGAAATTATTTAATTAATGAAGTCTATAGTCCATTTCATGGTCTCCTGGCCAATTCTTCACTTCTTACCTGTGGTTGTAGAATTATTACCAAAGGAAATATAGTTGGCATGGGGACATGGCTATATGAAAGTGACAGCAGAACTGTCCCGATAGACCACTGATCTCTGCCCTGAAGGGGGCAGCACCTTCAGGCTCACCAAGTGCTTAATGGCTACATCCAGTGGTTTAAAACAAAGAGCGTGGGAGCAATGGGGGGGGGAAGAAAAATGAACTGATTGTTCACTCTTGTTCCTTTTTCCCATGTAGAATGAGCCCCCCTAGAAAAACCCTCCTTCCACATTCACTCCTCCTCAGGGGTAACATGATTTACAAAGCAATTTTATCTAATATAAAGTTTTTATTAATTCTTCACGACCCATGTCCAATACATTTCTATCATTACTTTAAAACTATCTGGGCTATCCCAACTATCAGATATTATCAAGTTATAGTCAACTGGATTTGTTATGTAGACAAGTGTAAACCTGAGCTGGAGCGTACTCTCCAAATATTGTCAGTCATAAGGTGCCATGGGTTAGTATTTATATTGAATATTAATCAAAGATGTAAGTCAATGTGCCCTTTTTAAATTTCACATTAAGTTAATTATAGCTGCTCTTGTCATTTTAGAGGTTTTGGTTGTTAAAGATAAATGGTAATGATTGTTTACGTTTCTGGTATCTTTCTTTACCAGTCTCAGAGAGTAACCTAAGTTAATTTTCTACAATGGGAAATGCGATTCTGGTGATGCCTCAGTTGTTTTCCTATGCAAGTACTCTGTTGCCCTGGTACACATACTTCATTCTTTTCAATAGCTTTCTATTTTTGGATTACGGGTAAATATGAAGAATCTCTTTGGCTGTGTGTTTATGTGAACATCTTTAAAATATTGTCCAATTCTCCTGGATGCAAAGCTCTCTATCTAATGTTCATTTTTTTCTGGAACTCAAATCACATTATCTCACCAATTTTAAGTCTTTTGTGCTACCTTCAACAGTCAATTCTTACCACTAAACATTGGTGATGATTGGTTAAGGTCAACTGTGAGGAAAATAGTTACAACTGACTATAATTGGGTGGACCATAATATTTCCTCTTTTTTTTTTTTCCTTTATGGATGTAGAATTTCTAACATAAGGCAGAATCAGGTTAATTTTCACACTGTAGCTCAAACTCATTACCGTTGACCTGTTAAACGGTTTAAGGGTTGGGAATGTGGTAGTTTAGTCTTCAATTTCTTTGCATATTATTCATCAAGTTAAAAATTTCAAATGAACTCCTCTAGCATGCCAGAATATTGGGATATGTTCCTATCCACTCTATCCCTTCCTGTCTTTTGCCTGGATGAGTTCCATAATCTCCTCCTTTGTCTACCTCTGTAGTCTCATTTTCCTGCCATCATTACCTATACCACTGAGCCCATCTTTTTAAAACTCAAAATTGCTTATGTCACTCCCTGCTTGATATTTGCCAGTAGTTCTCCATCAGATGGCTCATGCCCAAAAGGCTAAATACGGCAGATTACAGTGCCTCCACAATCTTGACTATATCTACATCTTTAGCTCTAGCAAAACAAAACTGCTTATAATTTCCCACATACACCCCACAAATACATACTCCTATGCCCTGCTTATGTTCCTTCTGCATGTGGTGTCCCAACCTCCTCTTCTTCATGTAATTACGGCTTCAAGACAGTGCTGAGGAATCTGCTCCTCCCTTGATTGGGTTGAGTGTCCCTCCTCTGTGTTTCCATGGCAACTGGAACATACTGCCATTACTGTTTACCATATAATTATGAGATTCTAGACTGGGCATCTTTATCTTTTTTTAGAGGTTAAGAGCTACTAAATGAGATAATCTATGTAAAGTATTTAACATAGTATTGGGTACATAGTAAATACATATGTATTTGTAATTATTACCATTAGTACTACTAGATTCTAAGCAACATTAGGGTAAGAACTGTTGCTTCATCTCTGAAGCCTCTGTGTTTGGCACATACGTAGTCATTCACAAATGTTTTATAACTAAACTATATTTGAAGTACATTTTGGTACAGCATTTCAAAAAGCACACATATTTACTGCACAAAAGAAGCAGTATCTAGGAGTTCTTTCCCACACTGTAGGGAGAGGTTCCATCAGTTTCTCCAAGAGGAAAAGAATGCCATCTGGTCCACAAATGTTCCTGCTGCCACTTATGTTATCTCCAGGAAAGCTTTATCCTTATACCTTTTGAGATTCTAAAGACTCAGATCCTTATTTCCTTCTATTAACTTTAAAGGGAAGAAGTGAGTCTGTGACATAGAATTAGGAAGAGGACTTGGAGGGGAGTCTACGACCTACTTAGATCGCCAGTGATTGGTTTGAATAGCGCAAAGAATTAAAAGTGGTAAGAATGAGTTTTTCAACTACTCAACTAATGGTGTGAACATCTCTGATGTACTGCTACAACAAACATGACTGGACACTAAGAAAAGATAACTAAAAAAAAGTCTGCATAAGATGAAATTGAAAAAACATAAGAAAATATGGAAAACTATATAAGAGGAAGAAAGATAAGCCAATTTCTATTTATTATACTTGAGCAGGGGAAGGAGAAGGGTCCCCACAAATGAGATTAGTTTAAAATAGCAAGGTACAGACTGCAGCACAATTCTAAATTTCTGCGGGAAAGAAAATAGGGGATGTGTGCCAGGGGCTGGAGGGAAAGTATGTGAGTTTCTGGTTTTTTTCTGCTGTTTGTGTGTTTTTTTTTTAATTTTGAAATTAAAGAAAAGTAAGGTATGTGTGAAAAATCTTACTAAATCTACACTAAAGAAATTTTTCTTTCAATATTAAAATGAGTTGAGTGTGAAACATTTTTTAAGTTGGTGAAGTATAGATTAAACTAATCTTTATCATATATATTTGTATTATTTCTAAATTAGAATTAGAGAATTCGCTTCTCTCTCCTACCTTCCTAAAGATTTAATTTCAGTGTCCTTACGGAACATCAACCAGGATTAGTAGTCTATTGCTGTTAGGATTTCTCCACAAGACTGATAGGTAAAAGTAAATAAAAAAGGTATAGTTTAAAAAGTGAAAAGTAAAAGTCATTTTTTTCCAATCTCATTTAAAATATTCAATTTAAAATACTGTCCTATCAATATTCTTTAAGAAATCTTTCAGTATATGATATAACAAAAATGTCCATGAAAAGTGAAAAATTCTTAAAAGATAGAAAGTCATGAATTTTATCAGATAAGAATAAATAAAGTGGTAATCAATAAATCAAAGTCAATTGGCGATCAATGCATTTTACCCTTAGGTATGCTTTATATCAAGCCTTCGACTCTTACGTGTCTCATGGTGGAAAGGACTTTTACATCATGGAGTCATGTTTCTATATATCTGGAGTTGGCAAAATATAGCTTTATATGTCATGTCCCAAAGCTGGTATAGTTTGGTGTCCAAATTAATTTTTTTAGATGAACTTATTTTCAATTTAATTTAATAAATATTTGCTATATATTAGGATAATAAAACTTAGTCCTGCCATGAAGAAGCTCACAAAGATGACTTACACACAATAGGCAATTATGCTAATTTGCATATAGAAATTTAAATAGTAGTGGGAAATTGGATAAAATCGAGTCCCATGGTGATACATGGAATTAAGTGTTTCTCCCTTCACTCTCCTGCTCCCCATGATCTCATCCCTACTGCCTTCACTTACCATCTCCTGTTGATATCTCCTGTTTCTCTTCTAGCCCCAAGCCCTATCTAGCTCTTCCCTGAGCTTCAGCCTCACCTACATACGCCTCTACCTCACCTTAAGATGTTCCAGTTTGAACACAACACCACTCCTTCCTTGGGGAGCAGATTCCCTACCTCACTGAGTTGCTTGAGCCAGATCCCAAAGTCCATCCATGGCCCATCAATCCCCATCCCCTGTGGATTCTACCTCCCCATTCTTTCTCAAGCCCATCCAGTTTTCTCCTGCCTAGTTACCACTATCATTGCTTGTCTGGAGCACTGAAACAATGTGCCAACTTTTGAACTCTTTATAGTTTCAGAGCACTAAAATAGCACTATATCTACAAAAAGGTGCAAGAGAAATTCACTGAAGTGTATAAATTATATGTAACATACCAGTAAAAATAGATGCAATTTATAATTTTTAAATCTCAAGTATTTAAAGAAGAGCAAGACATTTGAAAGAATATAGTCATATTTATTAAAGGTAAATGATATATGATAAGCTTCATATATGATAAATGGATGAAAATTAGCATTCAATTAGAAAAATATTTGTATGGAGACACAAATCACACAAAAAAGAGAAAGAAAGATGGTTAATAAACTTAGCGAAAAGGTTCAACTTTCTAGTAATAGGAAAAAGGGCAAAAGAAAATAATTAATGGACTAGTTACGTTTAACAAAATGAAGACATTTTAAAAAGAATGAGAAGAGGCATGGCTGACTCATGAAAGGCTAAACTGAACATTTTTCTTGTGAATAATACGACAATATACATTAAGAACCTAACTAAATTTACATAATTTGACCTACCAAATCTACTTCCAGGAATGTATCCTAAATAAATACGCTGTTATATCCAAAGATACATGTATAATGAGTTTCAACGAAGCTTTGTTTAAAAAAAAGGTGTACTTGAATTTGATTGGGATTGTCTTACATTTCTTGGTACACTTGGATTTTCTAGACTTATGGAATATGCTTATAGAGAACTAGTCATTGTTATAATATTATCTTCCTATTCAGGAACATAAAGTTCTTCATTTACTCATATCATCCTTTAGTAGCAATGGATCTTACACCTTTTTTTAAACAAAGTTTATTCCTAGACAGTTTACATTTTAGTTTGCTTTTATGAATTGATATTTTCTTCATTATATTTAATACTACATTGGAAATTCATTGGTTTTTAAAGTTTTTAAAAACAACCTGCCATAGTTTTAAAAAATTTCAGTAGTAGGTTTTAGTTGAGTTGCTTGGATTTTCCAGGTGGATATAAAAATTTTTACTTTATTTTTTATAACTTTTATTTCATTTTTTATCTAATTGTGTTTACATAAAGTTTCCAGAAGGATTTTAAAATATATTAAGGAAGTATTCTTCAATTTTGGTTTTTCCAGGAATGGGCACTAAATTTTATTGAATGATTTTTCAGCATCTATGAAGATAACAATATGTTTTATCTCTTTTTAGCAAACTAAGATCATAAAAATATATTAATTCCAAAAATCAACTACCCCTGGTTTTCTAGCTTAAGCCTATGTTTTGGTAATATTGTTCTTATTACCACATGCAGTTTGATTAGCTAAAATTTGTTAAGGATTTCATAGTAGGGTTATACTAACCTTATAATAATTGAGTACCTTCTAAGCATTCTCTAAAGTTATGTAGGAGTTTATATAACATATTCCTCCAATATTTGAATGAATGTGAAACATTTCTTCCCATGAATGCATTTACACTTAATGCCTTTAGGGAGTATTTCTTATTCTTTTAAGGGGTTATGATTATAAACATTTATATTTTTTAACTTATTATATACTCCTAGGTTTCTTAATGTTCTTCTTCTTCTTTAGTCAATTTTAGACATATATATTTTCCTAGAAAATTATCTGTATTATCAAAATTTAAACACTTTACCATAGATTTTTATGCTTAATATTTTCTTAATGTCTTCTTTTTCAATAATTTTTTCTGTGATTATAGTTTTACAATTAGGTTATTTGTCTTTTGTTCTTTTTTAATTAGGTTCACCAATTTATCTATTTTATTGGACTTTACAAAGAACCAGCTCTTGGATTGATACATTCATTTTGTTCTTTTATTTCTATCTTGCATTTCATTAATTTTTTTAAATTTATGAACTCCTTCCTCTTGTTTTCTTATAGTTATTTTATTTTTGTTGTCTCTATATCTTTGTTTGGATGCTTAGTGCACCTTTATTTATTCTTCTTTAATAATAAAAGTATTTAAAGTTTTGAATTTTCCTGAGAACAACTTCAGCCACATCCAATATATTATGATGTGTGTTTTTATTGTTCTTATTAGCTATGATTAGGGTTTCAATTTATTCTTGGAGATAGAATTATTTAGGAGAGGCTTTTCTGAATTTTGCTATTATTTGATATTTGTTTTTCCTTTTGTATTGATTTGATTTAAAATTTTATTGCACTGTACCCATAGATGTTGGCATAAAATACCAGTTTTTACTCTTTGGAATTGAGTTTTGTCTAAAACATGATCAATTTCTAAAAATATTCCATGGGCTTTTGAAAATATTATTTTATATATCAAGTGCTATAAACTGAATTGTGAATTGTGTCCCCCTCAAAATTAATATATTGGAGCCCTAACTTCCATGTGACAGTATTTAGAGATGGGGCCTCTGGGAGATAATTAGGTTTAGATGAAGACATGAGAATGGGGCCCTCATGATAGGATTAGTACCCTTCTAAGAAGAGATTCTGGAGAGCTTACTTTCTCTCTCTGTCATGTGAAGACACAGCGAGCCCGGAGGAGAACCCTCACCAGGAACGGACTCTGCTAGCACCTTGATCTTGGACTTCCCATCCTCTAGAACTGGGAGAATATAAATTTCTATTGTTTATGCTACCCAATCTATGGTATTTTGTTATGGCAGCCAAACGTACTAAGACACTAAGTTTATTAATTAGGTTTAACTGTTCTATTGAATTATAAATTATATAACCCTTATTTACTTCATCTGTAAATATTAAGGGGCAGGTTACTCAATTCTCCAATTCTGGAAATCCATTTGAAGGAAAATGAAGAGTAGAGAGGCAGGAATCTAGAATATGGAAAGAAAGATTTGGAGCATAGATGATATTAACAACTTGCCCTCAAATTTAAGTGTGACTTGTGGAATATCCCCAGACTTGTATGAGTCGGAAAGCTGAAATACAATTGAGTTACGCGGGTGCTACTATTCAATGTTAATACAGCCTGAGAGGGACAAGGCCTGGAGTAAGATCCTCAAGAATTCTGAGGATGAACAATGGGAAAGACTATAGATGACAGTGCTGCTGAGGATGCAGAAATGTGTAAGAAATTGGGGATTTTAGAAGTAGTCTCGGAAGACTCAAATAGGCGTCGGTATAGATCAGAAAAACTGAAATAAAAAACCTATTAGAACAACAGGAAGGGAAAGAGAAATCCCTAAAGCTGGTTGGGCAACCACAACATCAAATGGCCACATGTACAAGAGAGGTGCATGTGTAATTGTAGGAACACCTACGGGCAGAGTTCGGTGGACATACTGAATTAGAGTTCAGCAAACAAGAGCATATAATTTTTGTTTCTCTCTCTCTCTTTCCCTTTTTTTCTAAAAAAGAACTCATTAACCAGGCTAAATAATTTTATGCAATAGAAGGTGGCAAGAGCTGTAATCTTACCAACCTAATTACTTTTCATTTTTTTATATCCCTTTCCAACTGTTGCTCACATATGTCCATACTGGGTTGTATCATTATTTTAGATGGTAAACAGCACATTTTCAAGTGGAAGCTGGGAATATGTCTAAGGCCAAGAAAGAAATGGACTTTGTTTTTCTGGTAATCAAAGCGTCTGGAAGAAATAACTCAGCTTTGGAACAAGGAAAGAATATGTCAAGAATGGTAATTTAAAAAATTAATGACAGGACGGGACCACACACAATGAAATAATGAAGGCTTGAAGACAACTGCATACCGGTTTAAACTAAATCCATCTAACTGAGTAGTGTATACCTGTGTACCTTGACTTATCTTGCTATATGTAGTTTGTACAATGGGATTCTCTAGCGCTGGAGGAAAATGAATACTTTCCCGTGGCCTACAACATGTGCCAAACTGTAGAATACACTGTGATGGAAGGATAAGTACAAGAGAAATATAGGAAAAAAGGTGTATATTAATCTCAGGGGCCATCATAAAGCTGCCCAAGGTAATTATGGTAATCATAAATTGTAGCTTTCAAGTTCATCACAAAGCCTCTAAGGACTTAGTTTAATTCACACCTCCTTCTAATCAATCAACCAATCAATCTAACAAATATTTATGGAGTACTCATTATATGCCAGCACCCTGCTAGGCACTGGAGAAAGACAGTAAAATAAACATGTTCCCTTTCTCCCACAGCTGGCAGTAGAGTAGGAGAAGAAATACATCACAACGTGATCAGATGATGTGATCAGAACATGTAATTAAAATGTAGTGCAGTCAGATTTGCAGTGAGGGTCTAAGGATACACATCTGGTTATAGGAACTATAAAGACTAGAATTATGATTTCTTGATTATGAGCACACTGATTTCTACTGTAATAATACTGCCTGCCACATAATATTAAATATGAACAAATGAAAAGGAATTGTAATTTCAATTTAAGAATCATCACAGATTTATTTGAAAATCACCAAACCTGGACGCAGCTGGATTGACACTTCTCCTGGTGTCACCTGGGTATTAATTTCATTTCCAGTTGGTATTATTACATGCATGGATGGGTATTCTATTGAATCAACTGAGCAGCCTTTGCTTATTAAATTGGAAACAATATCACAACGTTCACTTCTTGATCCACCTGAAATAAAATCCTGTTAAAAGAAGGAAAATCATTGATGTTTTTGAATGCATATCATCTTAATTATAACCAAAAAAATACATAGCAAATATTGCAAAGAAGCCATCTTCTAATAAAGAACAAATTATGTGATTGTTCAAAATAGCTGCATGTTTCCAGTAAGAGTACTGGCAAATTTGTCTTAATTTAAACTTTAATTTCTAAATTTCATTTATAAAGAAGAAAATGGATTATTAAAGAGGAGATTTCAACCAAGCACTTTAAATGTTGTTAACTGATCATTCTAAAATTATACCAACTTAATTCTTTCTGAATATTTTACTTTCAAAAGACTGATCCAAAAGAAAATGTAGCCAAAACAGACTATTCAGCGGTTCCAAATGTGATCCTAAGTGCTCAAAGAACCCAACTGGTATGTTTATTATATAGTGTTATGTTTGGAATATGAGAGTAAGTCCTTAGAATCACATGCCTAATTAAGTACTGAAAATTCATAGAAGATTAAATTAGAAATCTAATTTTCTTAGACCATATAATCCCCCAACTTCTTACATACACAACAGTCTATAAATAATTCATTAAACCAAGGAAGATGCTCATGATGAGGCTGGGAGATAAAAGATTGCATATCGAATTCTCTTGATTTTGCAACTAAATCTAAAACTTCCACTATCATTCAGCATTGGTTAGTTGATGATTATCTAAGAGCCATCCAATAAACTTGGAACTAATGGAAAAGCTTAAAATTTAATTTATTCTGGCTGAGAAAAAAATTGGTATTTTTATTTTTCAGGTAACCATTCTGGGTTTTTTTTCCTAAGAGTGGAAAATGTATTTAGAAGTATGGAAATATGTTTTACTATCTATAATGTTGGCCTGAATTATTTGGGATATTTGTTTATACATAAGCTGAATATTTGCTCAGCAATCTTCTTGGCAGTGGCTACCTTGATCTGGCACTCAATTATTCCTCCTTTAGTTCAGATGATTCAGAGAATCCAATTTCCAATCAATTAATGATTCAGTCAAAGCATGTTGACTGAATACTTACTCAGGGACAATAGCTTGTTAGGTGCTAAGGACATAGAATGGGGCAAGACAGATAAGAGTCCCTGTCATCAAAGTCAATAGACCATGAGTGAATTCAGTCATTAAGTAAGTAAATACAATTATCACAGGAGTTAAATTTAGGGGAAGCACAGAATATCATAGGGTTATGGAGACAAAGGGATTATCAAGTTTAAATGGATGTGAGTGTTGAATATGAGGTCACTAATTACAAACAGCGACATCCCTGGCACTGGTGAGTAATTACATGGGATGGTGGTAGGCAATATGAAAACATTCATACAAAGATTTTAATTCCTCTCTCAATTGAGAGCAGGGCTTGGCAAACTAGGGGTCAGTGGGACAAATGCAATCCGCAGCCTGTTTTTGTATGCAAAAAATGATTTTTACATTTTAAAAGGGTTGTAAAACAATAGAGGAATGAGCAATAGAGACAGTATGTGGCCCACAAAGACTATGTGGCCCTTTTCAGTGCTGATCCTGAATTAGAGTGTGGAGCACACTTGTAATATAAATATAATTAAGAGGCCAAGGGAATATACCCTTCTTTCCAATCAGGATTTCTAGGAGTCATTTGGTAAATGACTTCATGGAAATAGAAGAAATTTGCTTTGCAATTGGCCATACATGTGGATTTTAGCCTTAAGATTAAAATAGTCAAAGGCTTAATTTCTTATCTACTGGTAAAACTTGGAGATATCGAGTGAGAGATTTAATTTACAAACAAGTTAGAGTCCCTCAGAAAAAGGTGGCAAATAAACTGCTGTCCTATGTGTCACATTCCTCCAGAAAGCTTAAGGCTAGGGGGAGGGTCCTAATTCTCTCAAGCGTGGGGAATACTGACAGTACAGAAAGCTGACGCATGTTTGCTTGTTCACGACTCACATGACATGCCACAGACAAGGGGCACATGCAGGATTTCAAATCATGAAAAGAAAATAAAGTACAAATAGTTCTAATTTTCCTTTTCAGCCAGAGAGTCTGTTATCTGTGTATACAGAATGGAGAAGGAGGGAGTGTGGTTGATTCACTGTAACTATACAGCAAGCTATGGCATTTGACCATTAAATGTCAAATAGTTTTGCTGAAATCACCAAAATAATCTTAATTATTTTGCAATGTCTGAGTCAGCGTGGCTGTTTTTACCCCATTGTGAAAACTAAGTTAGAAAAGCACTGCCAATTTGCCTATTAGGTTTGAAAAGGGAAGAAAAGATCGTGGCATCAAAATAAGGAAGGGAATGCCGTCCCTGCCCACTGTGGCCTACTTTCCACTTCGTATAAAAGAAAAGCCATTGGAAACCACACCCTTTTAATTTTTGGTATTTTGTGTCATTTTAATTTCTGCTAATCCTTATGTTTTACTTTTTCTACAAGAAAAACACAAGCAAAATCCTACTCCAACTTTCTGCATCTAAAATCTATTTGAGAATGAAAAGCCCAGATTGAAGTTACTCTGGTTGGCTTTTTATCAGCTGTTACTTTCTCCATTCAATATAATATTCTGGGGATATGAATATAAAAAGTTTTTGTCTCCTACTCATGTGTGAGTCTTTGTGACTTCCAAACATGGTATCTGCAGAGAAATGAAAGAATTCTATCATCTTCCTTTCGACAGGGACTGCTCTTCATATCATATTTTAGTAAAATTGTGCTCCAAGGCTCCCTCTAAACTCTGGCCATGCCATGACACCCTGTATCAGACATTTCAGGTGGAAGAGGAACAGAATTCTTCAAAACTTATCAAGTCTTCTGTAGATGATTAAAAAGAAACATGAAGCATTAAACTGGGTAATACTGATGAGGTCCTTTCTATCCTAATTGTTTTCCAATTACTTCTATGTGGCGTGGAGGCAAAGACAAGGCAAAGTATATGGAATGGCTGATTAACATGCTATATAAGAATGCAAGCAAATTGAGTATATCCTGTCTAAACTTTCTTGTGACCTTTTACTTTTGACTAGCTTTGAAAATTATATAAACCAAATTTATTTTGTTACCACTTATCTGTTCCAATCATGAGCAGAAAAAAGAAATCTGCCTCTTCCTTTCCTTTCCCTCCAGCCTTGATGGTAGAGAAATCACTGATACTAGTTGTGTCTATGCCTAAATGGTGGGTAATTTTCCGAAATTAAGTAATACATTCTTCCTCTCGATGATGTCTGGTCAGCCTGCAGGGCATGGACAGCTCCTTCTGTTAATGATGTGGATGGTGGTTCAGTACTAACACTGGTTACTTCCCTGAGGTTGTGTTATTAACACAAGCAATCCTTAGTTTCCCAAACCTAAATGAGTTGCTCCAGAACCTCATCAAAGTTCTATATAGTCACAACTCACATTTATTAAGCAATGCTTATGTGCCAAATGCTTCCCACATTGCTTCATTTCATCTTCCCAACAGTGTGAGGCAGTTACAATTAGCATTTCCATTTTAGAGGTATGGAAAACTGAGGTTCAGAGTGATTAGGTAACATGTTCAAGTTTATCCCCCTAGAAACCAGTAGAACTGGGATTTGAATCTAACTCAATCTCTCTTCAGAGTCTGTTCTTTTAGTACATAAATTGGACTATGCTGAACTACATAGAGTATTTTGGGGAATGAGCAGCCAAGCAAGTTTCTGACTCTTTTCCCTGAGATCCCATCTGAAGGATGTGGCCAACAGTGCACATAGGCTTGTCTCCTCCCTTCTACCAGGTGTCTTTTGTGTCCTCAGCTTACCTCCTTCCATCTGACCACCCATCCCTCTGAAAACTCGAAATCTCTCCTTCTGTGGCAGCACTAGAAGTTATTCCCAGAGCTGTGGCATTCCGATTTTTTGGTTCCAGTTAGATATGTGAGAGATGAAGAAGGGGTCCTTCTGGAACCTGACTTTCTATGGCTGGCATGTTATATTTGGCTGGCAACTGGGCTTCTGAACTGTCTTTTAAAGGTTCTTTCAAACTACCCTCACTAAAGGACTCAGCAGCTGATGGCAGGTTGGCTCTAAGGGTTTTCCTTAATGATGCAATAAAAATCTAAAATGAAGTACTGGTTTAGGGTCAGGAAATATCAAGCCATGAAACATTCTAAACAGAGAAAACCCTAAAAGTAAATTCCAAATTCAAGGTTTTAGAGATGAGGAAAGGGAGACTCAAAGAATATTGAGAATTCTGTCTGGTCATTTGGCTCATAGGAAGTGATGGGACTGGACCCAGAAACTCTGGAATTATCCTCTCTATGGCATTGCCTGGCTCCACGGATTCTGGCGAAGCACTTCCAAGTTCATGAATGACATCTGGTTTTCTCACTGGTGTCGCCCAGAGTACATCTGGAAAGCCTGCAAACTGTCCTCGAGAGAGGCTTACTTTCAGACGTGGCTACTATTTGTGAACCCCTCCCCTGCCTCTATCCTGACTTGCTTCATAGAAGAAAATATTGCTACTTTGCAATTTTCTTTTTTCTTTCGGGGGATGCATCAGGGCAAGGAATAACAAGAGAGTTGGAAAGAGGATGGTAGGTGTAGTTGAATTAAATCAGAGGAGACAAAAGTTAGATATTTATCTCCATGTCAAGCAAAAGGCCACTAAAGATCTACTTGTTACAATTCCCAGGAGCTATATAAATGTAAAAATTACCTAGGCAATCTCATAAAAGAAGAAACCCCAAATTAGCAGATGGCTTCTTCACTGCAGTTTACTATATACACGTAGTTCTAACTTCAGATTAATGACAAAAGGTAAAACTCACAAAACAACTTTAGAGCCGAGAAAGAAGCAATGCATTATAATTGTTTTACTAAGAATTTTGTTATTAGGATTTCTTTCTCTTGGTAGAAAAAAACCCAATATTTTGAACAATAAACACTTTCTGAATTATTCTCCATTCCATAAGATTTAAATGTACACAATATCTCATGAACAGGGTCACATGTCCAAAGAAATGCACCGCATTTTCCATTAAGTAACCAATGAATTGATGTACAATGTTATGAAATGGAGTACATCGCTAACCTTCAAGTATTTCAAATAAATACAAAGAAATTAGCTTGCTTTTCTTTAATAAGCAAGCACAAGATAATGATTCAACTTGGATATATAACCTAATGCCTCAAGCTGGAGCAAGAATTTCACACCAAAGCCTACTGAACTATCAAAAGTTACTATCGGAGTTTGCCAATTCTCTCTATAGAACAGATGGAAAACATAAAATGGTTTGCACTTCATTTCAAAATTACCATAATTTTCCTAATAAAAAGGTTATACTTTATTTTATATTCAGCCAGATATGCTGTTTCCAAGCATAAAACCAAATAAAATTTTCCTATGCTCAGCAGTATCTTTCTTTTTCCTGATGCACCTTCAAGGCACAGAATAGTAGGACAGTGAAATCATGCTACAGAGAAATTCAACTATGAGGAACAGAAAAAAAAAGGCACACCTCTTGAACACACCATCCACATTCTGGACCCAGAGCAAGGCACTTGGCACACGATGCTGCATTTGAAGATGCACATCTATTGTCTTCTGTAATGGAGGATAAAACGAGGTGTTACAGTTTAATCTCATATTAAAAAGTGTATACAATTCTAGCGCAAAATGTATTTTGAAAACTGAAACAAAATGATCTTTTGTTTTAAAAACTTGACATCAAAAATGTATAATTTCTTTGGGAAGGTTAACCTGTTCATTGCAATTAATAGATATCAGGGTAGTTATTATTTAGTTTTACAAGTTTGGGAAAAAGGAGGGTGATGAAAATGTGATTTTGGTCAGCTTTTGGGGTTTGGCTTGAATTCTGCTGCAACAGTAGAGGACCTTCCAAATTTTTTAGTGTGTTGAAGTTTCACTGTATTTCATATTTTCTGAACCAAGTAGGTGCTTTTGGTTCTAGAGTTTTCCTGTAAAAATTATCATATATAGACATCAATCTTAACATGTAAATCCACGTTGAGTCATAGTGAATATTCTGAGAAATAATCTTGATAGACATACAAAGTAATTAATTTTGGAATTCTAATTGTGTTAATATTGATTATTTTGGCTTAAAGAATACCAGAACCAGACATAATGGCACAGTTCAGTATTTTAGAAGTAAAGTAGTTAAGTGGAATGAGCTGTTTTAGTTAGCTCAATTTAATTTCTGAGACTGGATCACTTTAAGATCATGACCCATTCACTTTTTGATAGATTCCTGCACATGGCTGTGATATTTTAATAACACAGTTGTGCCTGGAATTTATTTACCTTTATCCCTCCATCCATTCACTGCTTAAACAATTACTAGGAAAACAAGGCCTATTATTATAGACTGAAACACAAAATATAATACAGAACGAGTCACATATCATTGTATCATGACATTTTAGTGGACCAATCACATATTTCATAGAGTCTATCCTTTACTATGAGATATCCTAAGTATGGTTTACATCACAGCGTGATTCTATCCATCTCACTCATAGGCACACAGTAAAATGAGGTAGACATCCTGGATGTAGGTAGTGCACAGTCCAGGCGAGGAGAGAACTATACAAGCAAACAATAAAACACAGCATAACAGGCACAAGAGAGAGATTTCACCAAACTGCTAGGGGAACACAGGGAAGGGGCTTCTCCCTCTGCTTCAGAGGGATGGGCAGGGGTTGGGCCAGAGGGCGTATTTAAAGATGGCTCCCTAGAGGCAGTGATAGCTGGTATCCCTCTTTGCCATCTCATATTGCTTTTTCTAACCTGTGTTTATATCTTTAAAAAAATGTAATAAACATGAAAGAAAAGCGTGTGCGTATGTGCACAATCACACAGGGACATGGTAGTTTTAAAGCGGTAGAGACCACAAAATCTGTAGCTGCCCCCATTCCAATTGGTTTCTTTTTCTTCTCTCAACTTCCCTCAACATTCTGAACATACAGGGCAAAACCAGTTCTTACTTGGAGGTGGTAGAAAGAGAGAGGGAGGCCATGGGAGAAGAAGGGGGAGGACCTGCAGGGGAGTAGACACAGCAGAGAGGGCTAAATGGGTGGTAGTGAGCACCCTTCCCTGTACTTCCCCAGACACCCAATGACTTAAGCAGAAAATATCCTTCCCTGTCACCCCTAATGTTCTATTAATATTAGCTCCTCTCTGTATCCCCTTCTATATGTTGTCCTTGATTTTATATTAACTTTTTATATATATTATCCAAAACTTCTTCACTCATCTTTCCAGACCTGCTCTAGAATTCAAAGAACTAAAAATAACTGTAATGTTGTAGGCTCCCTTTAACACCAGCTTGGCCACCTAAGTACAAAGACTCCCTAGTTTAAGAATCTTCCATCTGGCTTAGCCTGCAAAACTGTAAAACCTGCTTACTTCTCAAATGTTCAAAAAAGTGAACATTTGGTTCACTTTCTAGTTTTGTTCCCATAAAGAAGACCAATTTAGGTCTATAAGTCAAGCACATTTGCAAACCGTTATGGTCTGAATGTGTTTCTCAAAATGCATATGTAGAATCTCAATCGTCAATGCAATAGTATTAAGAGGTGGGTCCTTTAGGAGGTGGTTAGGTCATGAGGCTTCCTCCCTTCTGAATGGGATTAAGGGCCTTATAAAGTTAAAAGAGGCTCCACACCTTGTGGCCCTTTTCATCCTTCCACCCCTCTGTCACGTGAGGACACAGCAAGAGGCCCTCACAAAGCACCGAATGCTAGCATCTTAATCTTGGACTTCCCAACCTTTAGAACTGTAAGAAATACATTTCTCTTGTTTACAAATTACCCAATCTCAGGTATTTTGTTATAGCAGTTGTATGGACTAAGACACAGACTTCATTTGACCTTCACCAACTCTCAGCCTTGACCCAACTGGAACAAATGTGGAATTAAGTCTATTTCAGTTCAGATTTGACCAAGGCTTTCACTCAACAGGTGAGACTTTTGTATTGGCAATTAAGATTGTAGTCTCCTGAAAGGGAAGCTGCAGAGCCTAAGACTCTGGTCTTCGTTTCTAATGGTTGTCTGACTCTGTCCTAAATTAACCCAGATTCAAGCTCAGGTCAGGCTCTTACTTCCACAGCACATGTGGTAAATAATAATTCACAGGCAAAAATCTGTTTTCTTTGTATCCTGATTTTTTTCTTTAAAAAGTTCTAGTGCCAACCTCTGTTCTCAAACTTCAGACACCTAATAATGATGACAGAGAGGGAGAGAGACTTTAGTCCTGTCAATACTTCCCAGATTCCAGGGCTGACATTTCTCAGAGTCTATGTAACTACAGGAAAAAAGATCCTATAAATGGATCTGGAGGAGTTGGGTCTTACAGTTCCACAGAACTGGAGGAAGGCCATAAATTGAGCCGTATGGGAACAGTGTCAAACATTATTTCTGGAGAGTGTCACGGTTACACTTTAGAGAAGACATGCCAGATACATTTTGGCATGCAGTAATTTAAGGATTTTCTTTTTAATTTAAAAATGTGCAAGTAGGTAAAATACTTAACATGCAAATATCTGCAATTACAGAAATTCTTTTAGTGAATGGTCAAATTATTATGAGTGTTATTAGTCAGTGCATGCTAAGAATTCTTTCTCTCACACACACGCCACACAAAATCTCACGTACCCTTGTGTGAAAGTAGAAATTTCTACACTGCATATACATCAATGCATGACTGCTCTTTACAGACACTGGCAGTTTCTCATCAGCCTCCGGGTCTTCTCAGTTCATCTGCCCTCCCACCCCTAATGCAACATCACAAGGCTACTTTCCAACAGTGGTTTCCTAGCAGTCCTCTGCACTGCACTGACACCTCATCAGAGAGTGTGCCTGACTGGTTCTTCTTCCTACTCCACCATTGTCGTTGCTGTTTATTCAGCTATTTGTCTAGCGATGTTGTACTAAGCACCTTATACTTTATATTGTAGCATTGCATTTTTATTAAGGATAAATTTTTATTGATCCTAATGGAAATTGTTAAGCCCACAGAAGCAGCATGATAACATTTTAAATCACACATCCTCAGATCATCCTTTTGTGCACATTTTTTACAACACTAGTGCCTCATGAAACACATGTCATTAAAAATTGTGCTGCCTTGCAGGGCATGGTGGCTGATGCCTGTAATCCTAGCACTTTGGGAGGCCAAGGCAGGAGGATTGCTTGAGGCCAGGAGTTCAAGACCAGCCTGAGTAAGAGCGAGACCCCCTTCTCTAAAAAAAAAATAGAAAAATTACCCGGGTGTGGTGACACATGCCTGTAGTCCCAGCTCCTCAGGAAGCTGAGGTGGGAGGATCGCTTGAGCCCAGGAGCTTGAGGTTGCAGTGAGCTATGATGATGCCACTGCACTCTAGCCCCAGCGACAGAGCGAGACCCTGTTTCAAAAACCCCCCCAAAACCCAAAAAACCAAAAAAGTGAAAAATTATGCTATCTTGACAGAAATTGGTAAAGGATTTAACAGCATACTGCCAATAAGAGCACACATTCTAAGCAATTCTATCCCTGATCTATGAGCATGTGCTGCAATTCTTAGTTTTTCTCATTATGTTACCACTGGAGGTAACAAATGTGATGAGGTAGCATTGCTAAATGGTTACTGCAAAGAAACTTGCAACCTTCCATAGCACTGCTACTTACTAGCCATGTGCCCTTAGGTTAGAGACCTAAACTCTCTAAGCCTCTGTTTCCTCCACTGTAACACAGGGCTAACTATACCCATATCAAATTGTTGACATGAGAATGACATGAGGTAAAGCATGCCAATCACAGTGCTCAGGGCATAGTAGGCATTCAATAAAGGAACTGTTGTAATACTATTATGATTAATACTATAATAAATTATATGTATATACATACATACACACATGTACATATGGATACATACAAATATGCATGTGCATAAGTATATGTATTTTGTTCTACGTTCAAGAAAAAAAAGATGTTATGTGCCTTTAAATTTGTTGTAAATGTAAGTTGCTGTCTTTGAAATGAAAGTCCCTTGGGTCATAAAGACAAAGCTTTAAAAATATAGCTAATATGTAAAAATAGCTATTAAACAAAAAGTTACAGCATTTATTTTAGTTGTTTAAAAATAATTCTTAAAAACCAATTAAGTTAAACATACATCAGTCCAATCTATCACAAATACAATTTTGGCATCACTATGAATTGGATTACTGAAAATCTCTTAGAATACCTTCATTTTATTCATACTTTGAACACTGACTTAGGCTGAACATTTTAAAAAATTATTTCCCGGAATTAAATGTTTATGGCACATGTGAAATGATCTCTATAACTGTCATAAAGTATAATAAATATCCATCATCAACAGGATAGAGTACACAAAAATCAGGAAAGTGCATGTTCATGACACCTGCTTTTTCATATTCATTTATTCATTTATTCATATTATTTTGAAAATATTTAGTCTATAAAAGTAAGAAGGGGAAGAAAATGGACCAACAAAGCCTGCCCCAAAACTAAAAAAGACAACAAAAGTTTCAATTTTTAGATTTGGATCTTTCCATGAGTCAAGTGATTAGATCATTTAAAGTTTTCAGAAAATTTCTAGTTTTTTTATGCTGTAAACTCTATACAACAAAATCTCAACAAAATTTGATGTCCATGGTAACTGAAAGAAGGAATAAATAAACTTGATAAAGACTGTAGTCCTTGATATTCAGAATCAATTATTCTAGGTTCTCCTGTTACTCCTAGATAGAATGATTTGTGAGCACTGCATTTTTTCCAGGCAGTATCCCTTTCCTAATTGCATTTACTGTACAAATTAAATTAAAATTTAATAATTGTATGAAGCTACTTCCTTTAAAAAAAAACAAAGTAAACACTGTTCTAATGAATACATGTTCTAGTTTGATAACAGTCAAAACCAGACAAATTGAGCACACTTAAGAGTAAAGTTTAGAGTATAACTTGGGGTTTCCTTGTTCTAGATACATAAACATAGTCATGTAAATGTTACAGGTACCTTCAAAATATATTATCTGATTGTTGAAGCTCTCTTTTACACAGAAATGCAATATATGCTATCATCTGGTATAAAATTAAAACAAACAAAAAAAATACATGAGTGTTCTAATCACTTGCCATTGCCTATTTGTTCCAAGTTTTGAAGTTTCCTTAAGGTCCCTACAAAAATAAAGGGAGAGACTAGGTGGTTAGGACTACTACTTTGAAAATCAGGTGCATGAAACAAAACAAAACAAAAATCAGTTAAATTTCAAAAGAGATTAAGTAAGGGGCATGGCGGAAAAGGAGGAAGCATGGAAACGTCTTTGAAAAAGGTGGATCTGAGTAGGGAAGCTCTGAAGAGCTAGAGGAGTTATATTACCAGGAAGTGCCTGAGATAGTATCTCAAAACAGGGGGAGCAAGTAAATAGCACATACGACTACTTCTATTTCTCTTTTTCCTCTAGATTTATCCTTGAACTTCATCTATACATAATAGAAAACTACATTATTTATTAGCATTTTTCATTTTCCATTTCATTTAATATTCAAAATGTATAAAACATAATTTTACTGTTGAAATCGACAAGCAGATGTAATTAAAGGAATTATAATACATCTGTGGCAAAACTTTAGCTACTAAAATAATTTTTATGCAACAATTGCTTATTTTAACTGTGCTCATATAGGATTAGTTGACAAATTCACTTTAAATATTAGTAGTTTGCTCCTAAATTATACATTCAGAAAATACTACTGTAGTATCACGCAGCCTAAATTGGCAAATTTCTCTCCTTTGTGCTCAGTGCTGTGGGTGATGTTTTATTTGTTAAAAACAAATATCATGATGTTTTATTTGTTAAAAATGTAGCAAATAAGCATTTAGCCCATGGAAATCAAAATCAGTGTCTTTATGGGGGAAAACCATTTTGTCTAAATAAGTTTGCTTCTACTTTCACTTGACAAAACATACAACAGTACTTATGTTTAGTAAAAAACAGTTTGGATTCCTTTCTTCCTTGCCTTCTCTGTTAACTGTTCCAATGATCAGGTCTGACAGTCTGAAGGTGTATTTGGAAGAAAAGGAGGTGGCAGGATAATATTTGATTTTTATATAGTAGCTCAGGGGAAAGCCAAGGGAATGAGGACATTATAAGAAAAAATAATTATCTTAATTCCCCCAAGGAAGACTCTGGGATAGATATTCTTAGCAAGGGATTTACTGAGAAAGGAAGTGAGGTAAGAAGGTCAGCTGGGGGTAGATGCACCAGCCCTATAAAAGGAGTCTGGGTGGAGCACCAGAGATGTCTGCTATTGTACAACGATCTCCCCCAGAAGGTGAGAAAAAATTGGAGCACTGTGCAGAAATTGCCATTTGCCTGCCTGTTTTTTACTAACAGAATCCTAGATTAGTTGAACGTGGCATTGAGAGGAACTGAAGTGCCATAATTCCCAGCCTATCTTGCAATGATCATGGTCTTATGACTAGTTCTGATGATACGGATGCAGGCAGAAGTTGCTGAATGGGGCTTCTGTGAAAGTTTCTCAAAAAAGGGGACATTTTGACCTATGCCCATGCTGATTATTTCTGCCTGGAACATGGATGTGATGTCTAGACCTGCAGCAGTCTTAATCAGATTTGAGGGAACTTGTCTCAGAGAAGCCAAGGCTAAGATGGCTGAAGTGAAGGGGCCCAGACCTGTCACAGGACTTGTGGAATCACTGTATCTATTCCAGGTTGACTCTCAGAACTGAATCTGATGGAGAAGAAATTTTACTCTACTCTTACTTAATCCACTGTTTTAAAGATCCTCTTACTAGCAGATAAGCACAATTCCTAACTGATAAATTTTCATCTGAGTTTTGAAAGTAATAACAGACTTTAACAGAATAAATGTAAATGTTTTAAAAGAAATGCTAAGCATAAAATTACTTTATGTGAAGTAGACCATCCACACACCATGTTTTGTTTGTTTGTTTTTCCTTGGTAGAGTAAGAATACTAGACTGTCAGTTCCTGGAGGACAGATGCTTACAGAAAATAAATAAATTTCCTTTACATACCCAGCACATGAGCCTAGTACTTATCACACATAATTATATAATGAATAAATGGTATTCTAAGTAGAAGTTCATTTGGCTATTTAATTCCTGAGTTTTCATAGCTCCTGACTACTTACATTTTTAAATAATCTTTATTTCCAAAGCCTATTGGTTGCGAAAGGCAATAACTATGTTTACTTAATGATACACATCCGGATGAATTCATCTGGATGTTTCCAAATGTGAGAAAACAAATATACCTAGCATAACAATTTTTATTTTTGCATTTGGTCTTCTGATATTGTATAGTTCTGCTAGTTTATTTTAAAGTAAGTCTAGTTTCTTTGTAAAGAACTTTGAAGATATGATGAAATGATAGTGAATTGAAATAGCACTTTTTAATGCTACCATCATCAGATACGAAACCACCAAATTCATTTATTTTTCCTTATTACTCAGATCTAAACAAAATTTCAATTCATCAAATGTTCCTTGCCCCTCTAAAGTTGAGTAATTACTTATTAAGCAGAACTTCCTTATAATGCCAGTGTTAGGAAATAGCCCTAATATCTTTGCTTCTCACTAGCCAGATTTTTTAGGCTTTTATTATTATATATGTAACCTTTATATTTCACAGACAAATTTCAACCTCCTCTGTTACATAGTGAGTAAGACATGATTATAATAGAGTTTTATGCTAGCATAAAGATTTTTGGAGAGCAAAATGGGAAATAAAGCAAATTTCAACCTTGGGCAGGTTAAGAAATGTTAGGGCAATGCTACACATTCCATTAGTCTGCCCTGCCCTGTTTGGGGCAATCCCAACATGAGTCAGAGCTTAAAGTGGACTGGGATGGCATAAGTCAAAATTCTTGTTTATGATGGCATTTACAAGAAGAACAACTGTGAAGCCACTGATGACCCTCATTTATGTTGAAATGGGCCATCACAAGAAGACTGGTCAGATGGGATCATATCAGAACTTTTCACTGTGATTCATTTACACACATCCTAATCACCTTTGAGTTGAGAAGGTTCGGATTGCAACACACATTGGGTGATTCTGTGATTTATGATCTGCACTGGGATACTTTTTAACTTGAAAAGGGTGCTATTAATTACACTGGTGCAACAGGTGTATACTGGAATTCCTCAGGCAAGCTGAAGCCCAAGGTCACCCTAAATGCAAATTATTTCGGTGGTATTGAATGAGAAATAAAAACAACAAACGAGACAATCCATGCTGAGGTTACAGCAAATGTAAAAGGAGAGAGAGAACACCATGAGTGAATGATGAAGGACTCTGCCTGCATAAAGGTAGCCCTGAAGCTGGTTTTGAAGGACAGGTAAAACACAGAAATGTGGTTGATAGTTGTTTGATTATTTTTAGATTATATCATATGTACCTCTTGACATATATTATTTGATGTGGGGAAGAGATGAGTGAGCATAAGGCATATTTGTCATGTGCATTTGATTCAATGTTGCAGTTGCTTGTTTACCTGAGCACATCAGTTCATCTTCTGACACTCACCTGGTGGAAACTGTGAGAAAGTGAGAGGAACTCAGGAAGAAAGATGGGGGTCAAAACCACAGCATCTCTCAGTGCAGCTTTCCTACTTCAGACTTGCAACTTCAAAACGGATCAAAATCTCATGATTCAAGGAGGGCTCCTGAGGCCCCTCACGGGCAAATTCTGTCTAAAGCTGCATTTGTCTAACTTGGAAAAGCGATATTAGTCATGTGCTTTGTGTCTTGTTTTCACTGGAACTTTTCCATGCATTCCAACTGTCCTGTTTATGAGGCACACTCCCTTTCTATAAAAGCCAAAGTATTCACCGGTTTCCCACTCTGTTCCTCTAAATAATGTTTTCAATCTAACACACTAGAGTTCCAAGGGCTCTTCCTATATTCCTTTCCAACTCTTGGCAGGTATGGACTTCCTTTCTCCCACTTAAAAAAAAAAGCACACTGTTATTTATGTCAAAAGTTTAAATGCCATGGTTAAGGAGGTTTAAAAAATGCTCTAGGATAGTAGGAATGCATTTTCTACATGGTATTTTTTAAACCTAAAATCACATTACAGGTGTGTACTTGATTAAAGCATCAAACCCAACACCCTGTACTGTAAAAAAATTAGTTCTAAGTAAAAAAAGTACTAATAAATTAAAACCCGAAGTGAATTATAGTTTCACCTAGAATTTGGTTTTCCTGTAATTACATTTGAAAGTTGTACAAGTTATTTAAACCTTTTGACTCTGCCACTTGATAATCTATATATATGGGCTGTCCAGAAAGTATCCAGCCATGGGGACAATGAATACATGGATATAATGGCTGGATACTTTCTGGACAGCTCTCGTATACCATAGGATAAAATTAGGGATATAAAAAATAGCAAATATGTATTAAGTGATTACTCTGTATTGACCTTATACCAAGTGCTTTATGTGTATTATCGCATTGAAACGTTATGAAAATCTCATGAGAAAAGTACTGCTATGCCCATTTTACATATGGAGAATTAAAGCTTAGAGAGGCTTAATCTCATCCCAAAGTCACACAGCAGGTAAATACAGACCAGGGTTAAATCCAGTTCTGACCACAGAGCCTTTTCACATAAACACTGTTCTAGATGGAATACAGAATAACGTTAAAAAGACAATTATTCCGAAGTATGACTGGAAACCCCTTGCTAATTAGCACTATTATTATTCCTTAAGTGATGACTCAAAAATAATTCCCATGTAGCTCAAGATAATTCTTTGATATAAGTAAGGATGTCATTACTTTTTGCTACCATCAGTGCTTAGGTAATCTAATTTTCCCACTCTGAAGAGGAGACTATTAGATTCTCCCCAGTAAAATTATTTCTTATCCTCAGAGTCAAAGACCTCTCTAATACTTCTGTGCCCTTTTCATAATTCATTTTATTTCTGTGCATAGGGAAACTCTGAGTTTTCGCATGAAGGCCCCAGCCTGAACACCTCACTGAGTGCATGAATCAGATTGGCTGGCACTTGTTCAGCACAGGGGAGAGCTGCTCCTTTTACAACTGTGTTTCCCCAACCTCTTGCCAGGGGACAGCTCTGAGCTGCACGCTAATTAGGCAGTAGTACATGAAATGGTGTTCGCAGTTGCTGTTTCCATTTGTGAATTTCCAGTTCTGCTCTGGAAGCCAAATCTGGAACAGGGAAGAAGGCAACTTGTTCTTGTACTAATCACTGCCTATTCTCTGCCCTTGGCTTCATAAATTAACTTTGCTAAGGCTTTGCTTCCTTGCTGATGAGGTAGGGAAAACGCTCCCCCTCATTCTGTGCTGTGTTCATCCATTGAGCTGTGACAACATTTTTAAAAGTAGAGCACAAGCTAAAATGACATGACTAGCAGAGAACATTTGCTTTATAGCATGTACAATTCTACCAGTTTACGGGACTGTTTTATAATTTATAACGTGAAAGATTTATTTTAAAAGGTCACTGAAATCCCTATACACAACAGTTGCCCGTAAGGCAGAATGGTCATTCACTGTTTTATATTTTAATGCTGTCAGCAAAGAGGCACGAGCACACTTCTGGGAGGATGGAAGGGTTTTGTGTGTTGACTGCAGCAGAATGTAGTTTCACAGGTCTGTATATCCATAAAAACCCATCCACTGACACTCTAAATGGATGCAGTTTATTGATGTAATTATATCAATAAAGTTTACTTAAAATTAGCATTGTAAATTAACTTAGAAGGAGTATAATTTGTTAGATAAAGGACAATCAGTGCACAGTGAAAAAATACATTTCTTACCTGCCAGTCTATAGAAAAACATTAGACTACATAGTATGTTTGTTAGAAAGTGAACCAGTGACAACTTATGTAAATATTTGGACTTATAGATCAGTTAGTGGTTAATTAAAGTTGTTTATTGCTATACAGATTAACAGGGAAATTATTTTCATTCTCCTTCATATGGATTGAGCTCAGTTGTGAGACAATAAAAATCTTTTCAAATTCGAAACTTATTTTTTATATTCTATTTAGAATTTCTTGCCAACTTTCAGCAGTATGAGTAACTCAACGGAGTAGGTAATGATACCAGTGTAAGATTAAGTATTTTAGTAATTAGTAGTATTATTACCACTAATAATACTAATACAGTTTGAGCTATACATCAATATATATCTTATATTCTATATTCTATAGTAAATTCTCCTCTATTCTCAATGCCAAAGATGATTCTAAATACTTGTATCTTTTCTAAAATTCATTTTATTTCAGGGCTTAGGCAAAAGGAAATTCTGAATTATAATCAAAAGATTTTAACCTAACTATATCTTATTAGATAGATATTTAATCTTCCATAATGCTTTAATTACCTTAAAAATTTTCAAATAATATTTGGTCAGTTTAATTTCATTGGCTTTGACTATATATGAGATTGTGTGTGTCTATATATATTTTTTTTTCCACAGCAGAGGTGATAAATTCAGAAAATTTAATATTGATATTATGTTATAAACTATAGTCCCTATTTTCCTATGAAATTCTAGTTCCATATTCTCCATACTTCCCAAAATGTTCCATCTGCTGTTTCCCCTTCATCAAAACTCAGCTTTATCCGGAGTTCATCATTCCTTGGGAAATATTCAAACAGGGCTTTAACATTCTCCTTGCTCTCACAGGCTACTTGCAGGATTCTCTCCCGCTCTCACCTCCCAACACTTACCATACTCTATTCTTTCAAAGTTCACAGCTCTTATTTAATACGCCCTCTCTTTGTTAGCATCACCAGACACTTTTCCAAATTTTACAATGCACTCATTACCTTGCTCAAGTTTTTCTGCCTTACCCAAACCACCCCCACACCTCACTTTCTCCACCATGGACAGAGCCATTAGGATTCCCTGGGGCCAGAGACTGCAGCAGGGAATCCTCATGTGCTATAGGGGCCACTGGGTCACATCACAGAATGATGAAAGAGTTCTTAAACCCAAAAGACCAAGGGAAAGCAGAAGAAGTGACAAATTCAAGAGGAGCCAGAGGATGGGACAGAAGGCAGGCTACTGATCCAAGAACTCTAAAACATGGAGTTGAAAGTAAACAGAATAGGTCAGACACAAATGGGGTGATGCATCCTAAGCAAGATCTTTTATCTTAGTATTTGAAGCTGTGTATGGAGCATTGTCATGAGCCTTTAAGGACTGAGTCTCCTCCAAGTTCCTTTCTCGCCTCAACTAGCCCCTGGACCCCACTTTTATTCATCTCTTTTTGACTTTCCATTATATTTTTTTCACATTCGCTATTCTAATTCTTTCTTCTCAAAGCCCTAAGCACTTCTACCAAGTCCTCTCACTTAAGATATAACCCTAATTTTATATTACCAAGAATATCTAAATAATGTCCCTTCTTTTCAAAATTTTCTTTGTTCTCTTTTCAGAAAAAGAAGAGTTCTCCTTGCCAAGATCATTTCCTCTCCCTGTCTAGTGAATTGCTCACTGAAAGGCAAACAATCATTTCCTAGTTACATTTACCAGTTAGCTTTTAGCAATGTTTAAATGTCCTCTGTCTTTTAACAGTGAGTGGGCACTATTACTTCTTCCATTCTCAAACTACTCTTGTTACGTTTTAGGCTATTTTCACATCTCTCTCTAAACTGCACATCTTGATGGCTCTATGAACTAAGAAGACTTTAAATCTCCCCTCATGAACATGACCACCAATTTAGAATCTTCAGTTCCAAACTCTCACCCAAGTTTCTGTCTTGAATTTTCAACAATCTGCCGGACAACCCACTTAGATTCCTGCTGCAACTTCAAAATCTGTGAGTCTCTGAAAATATGTTTCTCTTCCTGATTTGAATGACACATTTCTGTTAATTACATTAACTAGGATGCTATCAAGGGGAATGGGAAGAGGGAACAATGAATGGCAGAGATACTGAAGTAAAAGCAAGTATTCTTGGTGACCGACAGGTTGTTGGGACTGTGGTAGGGGGAGAAATCAAGATCAACCACAAAGATTTAAATCAGAATAAACAGGAAAACAAGGCTCTGCACTACCCCTCTTGTCTCCCCGTCGCCAACTCCTTTACAGAAATCCACCCCCTGTGCCCTCTGAAATTCATAGTCTATTTCCAGAAGAACTGCCTGTATTTCAGTCTTTTCTCTGAATGTTCCCTTTACCTTCTTGCTTTAACAGAAACCTGGCTGTCCCCTGAGGACTTGGCTTCCCCTGTTGACCTCATGAGCAATGGTTGATGTTTCTCTCACAACACTCATGGCCCTGGGCTTGGAGGTGGATAAGTGTCTTCCTTAGTTCTCATTGCAACCTGCAGAGTATTCTCTCTCCCTCATCCCTAAGCACCCAATCCCACCTTTCACACTTGGAACTCAAACTATATCACCGCTACCTTGAATTGTTGCAGGCATTTACTGAGATTTCCTAATACCAGGGGGATGCTTTCTCATTTCTGGAAAATTTTGACTCCTTGCTTACTATCACTCTCTCCAACACTTACCCTATGTCAATTCTTGACAATTTCAGTATATACACACATCATCTATGCAATACTGGATGCATTAGTTCCTTGTTCTTTTCTCCTCCAATTGTTTTGTCTTCCACCCTGATTTAGCTATTCTCTTCCATGGTCAGAGCTTTAGACCTTGCAATTACCAGTAACTGCAACCCCTCTACAATCCCAATTTCATACATCACCTCTCTGACCAACACCTCCTGTCTTTCAATATAACTCATTCCTCCTAGGATCCAGACACCAACAATCTGCCACCTGCAGTTCTTCGATCCTCCAACCTATGAAATGTCTCTCACACTGCTTGATAGGCTCTCTTCTCTCTATCTTTCCTCCTGTTGCCCACAAAGCTAACTCTCTCTCTCACTGTCTTTAAGACTTTGCTCAAACATCACCTTCCTTAATGAGGCTTACCCGACTTAATCCACTTGAAATGGCAACTCTGCTCAACTTTTTCCCATAGCACGTATCACCTTCAAACATACTAGTTACTTATAACCACGTTTATTTTTAATTTTGTCTGCCTTCCTCCAAAATATAAGACTCATGAGGACAAGGACTTTCGTCTTTTTGTTTCCTAATGCCATTTTTCATACTTTGAACAATGCTTGCCACACAGTTGTTGAAAAATATTTATTAATTAGCACTTATTAGATTTTAATTAAAATTACAGAATTTATGAGATTAGAATGTCAATCTCCTTCTTTAAGATGGTGTATTATTGAGGCAGATACTATCCTGTTCAGATTTCCCTCCCTGAGGCCTCGGGACTTGGCTCAGATATCACCCTCTCCGTGAGGCCTTCGCTAACCACCCTATTTGAAATGCCACCTCCTCCTCCAGCACTCCTGACTGCCCACCTGGGTTTCCTTTTCTCTACAGAAGGTGCTAGACCCTTAACACTATCTGGCGTGCTGTACATTCTATCTCTTTATTTAGTCTAATGTCTATGTGTCTCTTCCCCTTAGAATATAAGCTCCATGACAGCAGATATTTATGTCTGTTTTGTACTCTGCCATATCCCCACGGCTTACAGCAATACCAGGCACAGTGGAAAGGCTCAGTACGTACCTGCTGAACGACAGGATGAACGGATGTCTCCCCTGCACTGACCAAAGCATCGCATGTGCTCTCTCTCTTTCTCTTTCTGACTTGATGTGCTTCCTTTTGTAACTTTCAGGTAACCTTCCCCCAACTCTGTCCCCTTCTCTCAGTCAACGTTGGAACTCAGCTTAGGATGCCTCCCCTGGGAAACCTTTGTCCTGCCACTGCACTCACCCCTCCGAGCATTCTGCACTGCTCCCAGCGCGCGCATGCGTGCGCGCGCGCGCGCGCCACACACACACACACACACACACACACACACACACACACACGGCACTGTTGTTCTCCACAGGCTGTCCCTGAACTCTGCCACTTGACATTGCCATTCTATTCATTCCTTAAATCAATACTCACACTTGTGTTCTTCCTGTCTTTACATACACGTTTAACAGTTTCTACTAACAGCTAAAAACAATGCAAGTAATCATGTATAACATAAGAGTACACATGCCTGGATTTTGCTTTATGTTGACACATTTTTAAGACTGTTTCTGGAAATATACTATGCCTAAAAAAGGTGGACCGTGTGTATCATAAAATGTAAGTAGCTGGAACCTTCAGTTAATTAGTGCTCTACACTTTAATGCCTTGATAAAGGATTGGAAATACTAAAACTAAGTATTAATATTTAGAAAAGACTTGGAGGTCTGTCTTGCATCAAGACACATTTGACCTATTTTCTGTCTGAATCAGAAGTCTAAAGCCCTATAGCACTAATGACCAAGCCACCCACCTCAGTCCCATGCCACTATTTTGTATTGTGTGCTCACACAGTTCCTCAGGGCCAGCCATCCCATTTACATAATATCTTACTTCTCTGTCCCCACAGCAACCAGTCCAATGCCAAATGCACTGAGTAGGTGCTCAAGCACTACCTTTTGCTTTATTGATTGAACAGTAACTGTGAGGCTTTGCAAATCTGTTCCAATGATAAGTGTGATGCTTTCCTCAAATATCACTGAAAGTTTAAATGATGTACTTACCAAAACAGAAAAGTGTCCATATACATCTTAAAAAGATTTTCAAAAGCAAGAATCAGAATATGAATGGCCACAGAATTTAATTAAGTAAAATACCACCTTTCACATGCCTTCTAAGTAACTAGGCTTTTACTGGAACTGTTTTTCCCCTGCTCTTGGGTAGCTCTGTTAGTATTATTAAAAGCTGCTTGATTAGAAGGAAGAGAATGGGCAAATATTTAGTCAAAAGAGGGAGGACATTATCATCTGGAAGTAAAGAAAAGAAAATTTCACTTCTTAAGGAATTCTGAAGTTGTCACGATTTTGATGGCATTTCTCCATCCATAAATTTTTTTAGCAATGGTTTAACACCTGCGATTAAGTCACGGCATTGTGCAGGGTCTTAGGGATAGGGTACCTGCCTGTGTGAAGTGTATAGGGTAACAGCAAAACCTGACATGAGACAGAACCTTAACAAGTGTGCTATAAAAAGGAACAGCAGGAAGTAGATAACAGGAGGATGTCACCTCATGGGGAGACAGGAGGATCAGAGAAAACTTCCTTAAGGAATTTCCCAGGCCCTTTTATTACATGATTGCATCTCTATTGTCTGCCTCCCAAATATGTGCTGTCTGGTAAAAATCACACAGTATTGTTAGGTTGCTATTGAGAGTCAGCCCCTCCAGCTGGAACAGTAAAAACTGGCAAAATAGCAGCAGCCTATTCAGAGACACAAAATTATTCCCCAATATCCAGCACCTCATGTCTAATTTTTGATACCTGAGCCTCCCTGTTTCCTACTAAGCTTCCCCTTGGACCTCAGATCTCTTTTATCTTCCAAAACTTAACTCCCTTCAGGATCAACCCCAACAATTCTGCTAAAGACACCCAAGCTGCGTTTTAAAACATACAATCAACTCATATTTGAATGAGTTTCTCTCTCACCACGTCTGGGACTATTGGATGTCTCCTCACCTTGCCAGACCCACATTGCAATCCATTAAGTATGCAGAGATAGCTCAATTTATCTGCCCCTTCTGGCCTAGATTCCCAAACAATTGACAACCAAACTCCGAACTCTGTGTTTTTAGGCCTCTGTGTTCTCATATGCAGCATGAGTACCTGTGGCCCTTAATTTTTTGCCTCCTGGACAACCCTGAAGCACCCAGATTTCCACCATATTTCACCTTTGCATGCCAACAATTTAGGAAAAAAATGAATGAAAGATCTTTTACCAAATAAGCCACAGTAAAGTTATTGGTAATGCCCTCTCAGACTCTGGAATTCCCTGACAATCTCTCAGTGTTCACGTGGCGTCTCCTGTGATCTTTTGGATGGAAGAGATCCCTGTTTATCTTGGCAACATCCAATAACCTGGACTTCTACAACCAACTTATTTGGACCATCCTGGGTCACTTACTGTACAACATCCTCAAAGGTGTAGAAAGGTGAGTTTACACTATTAAGTGTAAAGTGTTTGGGAGTGCAATTTCCTCCTAGGAAATTCCTATATAAGAGTGTCACTAGGCTTGAGAGGTGGGCTTCCAAAAGGTGAGGTAATCTAGTATTTCTTGGGATTTACTGGGTATTTAGTTCCCTGCTTGTCAATAAGGACCCCTAACAGAGATCCTCAAGTGGATTGACCATTTGGTAGGTCCTCTGCAACTACAGCAGCCTTACAGAACTTGAAGGCCCAATTCTGGTGTACTCTGGAGCTTGAAGTTAACATAGGGATAGAAGCATCTAGTTTGTCCAACAGGCCAAGAACTTGGTTCCACACATGGGCTTTTTTGTTGGAAAAAACTAAATTCAAAAGCATTGACAATTATCCAGTGTAGGAGAAAATAACACATGCCATCTGGGCAGTATTTGAGAAGTTTACCCTGTGAAGATGAGGCATGTAACATCCAATGATTGCTCTATCTGACATTTCCACTCTGCCAAGTAGTTCAGTCAGAAGTGGCACTTGTCTTTTTTTAGCTTCAAAATCAACTCACCTCTGGGAGGTAGAACTTATCCAAAAAGTCCTGATGTCTGACTTTCATAAGGACCATAAGTCAATCTCTGCCCCCAACAAGTCTATCACTAGATAATCTCACCTCAGAGAGCAGTGAGCTATGGCATCAATGCTATGCTGACCTCCAAGTAGCCAACGGCTAGGCCTGGACATGTATATGAGCAGCATGTGCCCCTTACCTGGGTTGCGCTGGGCCTCGTTCTCCAGATGCTCTATGCTGCTTGCAGTGGGCCACAGGCATGTTCTCAGGAGGCCCTTCCCCTTCTCCCACACCATCACAGTCCCATCAGATGTCACTGAGCATCAGGTGGCCTTGGATTCCTCATGAGGCATCAAACATGCCTCATCCTCTGAGCTAAGGTCTGGTACTAATAACATTTAGTCCTCATATTTCTATTACCAACCCCAGAGGTAATGCAAGGTTACTCTGATTATATACTGGGAACGAGATTATATACATTGGCCCTCACCTTAGGGCTCTTGTTCTAGCTGGTTGTGATTGAAACACTCATCAAAAGGGATCATTTTAACCAAAACTCAGGATGCCTAAAACTGTGACTCCCTTCTTGAGTGAGTGTTTTTCTTTTTTATTCAGTGTTACCACCTTCCAGATAAATTTTATTGGAACCTGGGCTCCATCTGTCATTTTGAAAGGGTTCTCTTTTGCAAATTATGATCGAATTATCTTCATTCACCAGAAAGATCCAAACCAAATGCACAAAAAGACAATGAGCGATACCTTGGGAGGTATGCCTTATACTAAGAGACCTGCCAAGCCAGGTCATTTTCCTGCCAACAAAACAGGTCTGCTACAATGGTTTCTTTGTTTCCAAATAGAACAGCCAGTTCTACAGCAATCCCTGGCCCATCCCTAAACTTTCTTGCATCCTTTGTTCTACTACAGTCAATGAATACCTTACATGACCAGGCATATCAAGCCTGGCTTCTTAGCCCCTCTCCAGCAGGCAATTAGGAAAGACATTCCCTAGTTTGGCATTTGTTAACTTATATCTTATCAACCCAGTCCTTGAAGAATTTTGAATTTTTCTTTTAATTATTTTCTTTGTTTGACCTCATAATTGTCTAAAGCTCCTTTACAGCATAGTGGTAATCTCTCATTCCATATGGATGAAGATTTCCACCTAACCCCCTTCTCCACCTAGTACCTCCAACAGTTACTAAGGAATTATACTAAATTTATGGCCCCCACTGAAATCAGGAAAAATGCTTGTACCTGGGAAAATGTTTGTGACTCAGCTGCAAGGAAAGGACCCTGGTACCACATATATGTGTGGAACAGCAGTACTTTCCACTGTGGTTTCATTTACCACTGGAAGATCTTGAAATATCAATCCTTTCTATCCTAAAAGGAAGTTGACCTGTTGTGATTTTGTTTTTCCAAAACGATGAAAAACATCAAAACATTCTTGGCCAAAATCCACTGCACATCTCACATACCTAACAAGACATATCTGGTGATTCTCCAGTGCTGAAATGTTTCCAGTTTTCCATCCTCCTGTCTTCATTACCAGCCCTTCGTCCAGCTTCCAAACTAAGCCTCTCCATGGACTTTGGCTTGAACTAGCCCTTGACAGCTACTCTGGTTTCTTATCCTGTACTATCTAGGGACTGTGAATTTAGGGGGAATCCTCTAGAATAAACAAACTGCACCAATACTGATCTGGAATGGCAACAGACTCTGTCTTCAACAAATCTAACAGTATTTTTCAATTAAACCAAGCCAAAACAACAACAACAAGAAACACCTGGCGACGAGATAAGTCCTTTCTAAAACCTCTATAGCAATGATGGTTGACTCACTGATAAGGTCAGCATGAAAGGCCACTTTTAATGACCTTATATGCTGTTTTAAAATATAAAACTTTAGTACTTTGGATAAATAGAAGCATCTTTTAAAATCACCTTAACAGTATATATCGGATAACACCACTGTAATTTAACATTGAAATTTTAATTTAATAATCCTATTCTTATTTCCTAAACTAATATTAGTTGGAGACCTTTTTAAATAACTCAGGGAAGACAATTTAGAATCCCCAGCACTTCTGCTGAAGGGTGGGACTGTTTTAATTAAATTATGAAATCCCAGTGGAAGCCATTTTGACTTTCATTATGTTTATTTTGGTGTGCAAATTATATTAACTTACCTACTGTAAAAGTAGAAAGAAGGTCACATTAAGATTGATTTTAAATTGAAAAAATAGCCCATTTACTCCATGAAGGCAGTGGCTGTTTTTTTCCTACATATTCATTCACTTATAGATATTAAATATTGAATATATGCCAGCTGAGTAATGTGACCAAATTAGGGCATTCACGTCAGTAAAATGTTCTTTCTTGTGACGTGTTTTAAATTAATAGGAGAAAATAAGAAATAAAACTAAATTAAGAATATGCATACAGTGGACTCTCACTATAACACTGTCTGTAAGAGAGAACTTGGTGTAATCTGTATACATCTTGGAGCTTACCAAAAGAGATTAGTTCCTAGGCAAAGAATTCATGAAGGAGAGCCCCAAAACAATCACAGCAGCAACAAAAATAAATAAATGGGACCTGATCAAATTAAAAAGCTTCTGCACAGCCAAGGAAACTATCATTAGAGTGAACAGACAACCTACAGAATGGGAGAAAATATTTGCATGCTACATATCTGATAAGGGGCTGATAACTACAATCTATACAGAATTTAGGAAAATCAACAAGAAAAAATCAAACAACCCCATTAAAAAGTGGGCAAAAGACATAAACAGAAACTTTTCAAAAGAATACAGAATGGCCAATAAACATATAAAAAATTGCTCAACATTTCTAATCATCAGGGAAATGCAAATCAAAACCACAATGAGATATCACTTAACTCCAGTGAGATTGGCTTTGATCAAAAAGTGCCAAAACAACAAATGTTGGCATGGATGTGGACACATAGGAACACTCATACACTGCTGGTGGGGCTGCAAATTAGTACAACCTCTATGGAAAGTAATATGGAGATACCTCAAAGAACTGAAAGTAGAACTACCATTTGATCCAGTAATCCCACTACTAGGTGTTTACCCAAAGGATAAAAAGACATTCTGTAATAAAAACATCTGCACTCGAATGTTTATAGCAGCACAATTCACAATTGCAAAGATGTGGAAACAACCCAGGTGCCCATCAATACATGAGTGGATTAATAAAATGTGGTATATTACTCAGCCATAAAAAACAACCGTGAATTAACACATCTGGTACTATCCTGAATGGAGCTAGAGCCTGTTCTTTGAAGCGAAGTATCACAAGAATGGAAAAACAAGCACCACTTGTGCTCACCATCAAATTGGTACTAACTGATCAGTACTTACGTGCACACATGGAGGTAACATTTATTGGGTGTCAGGCAGGTGGGATGGGGGTGGGGGGATGGGTAAACTCACACCTAATGAATGCGGAGCGTGCTGTCTGGGGGATGGGCGCGCTTGTAGCTCTGACCTGGGTGGTGCAAAGGCAATATACGTAAACAAAGTGTTTGTACTCCCGTAATATTCTGAAATTTAAAAAAAAAAAGATTAGTTACTAAAATTAAAAAGCACCTTGACATGAGGTAGTTCTCCTTATGCAGTGGTTTCTGACTCTTTCGTTGTTTGTCCTTCCCTCCAATAATATTTAAACTAGTAGACAAGTCTGCCCCTAACTTTTTCAGGGCCAAGAGCAAGGGTACACATGGCAGCAGGCAGAACAAGACTAAATATTTAACAGTTACAAACCAGGCTAAGAAACCAGTAGGTAAAATAAGTTCTATCTTCCTTCTTTGACAAATGTCATTTATAATGACCTAGAAGGCTAGGTCTGAATTTAGAATTTCCAACTCTTTAGATTTATGGCTGGGAAACTGGCAGTGTGTGAAGTGTTGCCCCTCCAGCCCGTGATCTGCCCCTCTTCTCTCAAATGTCTATATTTATTCTGTAACCCTAGTAGCCTGTCATTTACCTGCATGGACACTTCAGCCTGCATGTCCAAGCTCTGTTTTCTTCTCCAGCATCAGCTGCCTTTGGCCACTCTTGCCTGATGTTTGGCACACAGGGGGCACAGTTGACCCACAGGAGACAGGCCCTCAAAGTAGCCTGGGGCTGTTTGGGCAGAGACTTAATGGAACTGATCTACAGGGGGTGACAGACTCTGGATGGAGTTTCTGCCTGTGGTTGGGGCCATGGAGAGAGAAGCGCTACAGCTGGACCCTCTCTGGACACTCTAAGGCCCAGGGTAGGGATTCCTTTCACTCCTAGGGGGCAGTCTATAAGAACATAATGGTGAGGGTGGTTGAGCATGCTGACTCAAGCCACACAGGTCTGAATTCTGTGTCCATTACTTATTAGCTAAGAGATCTTGGAGAAGTTATTCACTCAATGCCTCCTTAATTGGCTTTCTTACCTATAAAATGGGAGTAACAGTACATAACTCAGAGAGTTGTGAGCATTAAAGGATAGATTATATTTTCATATTACGTGTCCAGGAGGGTGCCTGGCCTACAGAAAATACTCCACAAAGTTTAACTATTGTTATTCTTTTAATTCCAGAACTCAGTGTAGTGCCTATAATAGAGCCTACAGCTTTAAGTTGCTTTAATGAAGTCTGAATGAATAGTGATTAAATGAGTAAGAATACTTGTCTTTTTGTTACTTTTTAAAGTATTTGGTTAACAATGACTACAAATTCCAGTTTGTGTAATCTAAATAGAAACCAATTTTAAAGTTGACACTGAGGGGTGTGTACATTCAGGGCAACTGGAATCTATGCTCCCAGGTTGAAAATTTGAACATTTAAAAAATAGATAAAACAAAATAAAATGGGCACTGAGGATAAAGAATCAGGCTTACTTTTCATACTTTATTATCAACAATAAAAATAACCGTCACAGAAATTTTGAAAGCAAAAAAACTTAAAAAAATAAGATTAAAGAATACTCAGCTTTTAATCTTTGCTAAAGCTTTGCCTACAAGATCAAGGGATTGCTTTCTGCAGTGGACTGGGAAAGCAGAAACAAATGTCTTTTATGGTGTAACCCACTTTATAAGAAAACTTTATTTTTCTAAGTTCAAATTCTAGTGAGGATTAGAACTGATTAGACCTTATTTGCTTAGCTGCCCAATTTTAAATTGCTCACTATTGTTCTCACATCATCCATGGAGTTGTTTACTCCAAATAATTTATCAGGACCTACTGTGTGCCAGGCATCAGGGAGACACAAAAACAACAGGCACAGTTTCTCCACTCACGGAGGTCACAGGTGGGTGTGGAGACAGGACATAAGCAAGGCACCACAGGCTTAGGCCTGGGGTGTTCTGGGAGGGAGTTGTAGCTGTGCTGAGGAGCCTAAAGACAATGGGAAGTCACAGAAAGACTCCGATAGAGGGAAAATGCAGACAAAGTTCTGAAATAAAGGAGACTGCTTGGGAGCTCATATAACAAAGGACATTTCAGGCTTTCTCTACTATGTTCAAATCCCATCTCTTCTACGTGCTAGCTGAGTGACACTGGGCAAGTTACTTATGTCCCCTGTGCTTCAGTTTCCTCATTTCAAAAACAGGGACTGTATTTCTACCTTTTTCATAGTATTATGATGAAGATTGAGTGAGAAAATTGGGAGTTTGGTTTTGAATACATTAGGGTTCATTTTGTTTTTAGATACACAGTGGAGATGTCGCACAGTTTGCTGTACCCTCTGGAGATCAGATAAGAAAGAGGTCAGGACTAGACATATATATCTGGGAGGTGTCAGTACAGAAATGGTATGTAAGACCCAAGACTGGATCAGCCCACCTGACTCAGCGTATATGGAAAAGAGAAATTCTGAGGGCTGAGTACTGGGCCACTCCTGCATCCAGAGGTTGAGAAATCAGAGATGGAGAAGAAGATTAAACCAAGGGAGAGTGGATCCAGGAAGCCAAGGATAGTGTTTGCAAGGAGGGCAAGGTCAACAGTGTCAACTCAGCGACAGATGATAGGTCAAGCAGGATGAAGTCTAAGAATTAGCCATCAGATTTGGCAATGTGGATGTCACCCCAGTCTTAACAGAGTGAAACTGCGGAGGTGACAAAGAAAGCCTGGCTTCCATGGATTCAAAGAGAAGGCAAGGAGAATTGGACACAACAAGAGTTATGAAAAAGTCTTTCAAGGACTTATAGCAAAGGGGGAGTTAAAAATTGAAGATGAGAGACATTGCAGCATATATGGATATTGCCATAGATGATCTAGCAAAGAGGAGAGAAACTGATGACACAAGGAGGGGTGGATTCTTAGAACTGAAACTTTAACAATGTATACCTGCTGTGATTCCACTGGGATAAAGCAATTAATTGGGAAGTATATTTGTGGGGCTTTTTCCTTCATATACATGCATATCAAAAACTGTCACATTTGCATACTTTTTAAAGAAAAATATTTCCAATGGTACCATAATAGAACCATTGAAAAGTAAATGGTTGAAACTGTGTCTTTGTCTTTCCTCGCCTCCCTCTCTTCTATAATTCTTCCCTTTGAAGATCGTAAACATTCCTGTAGCTATACACATCAGCTAAAAAATTCATACTTTGGGATTAACAGTGTGTTCATCCTGCAGTAGTAATTTTGATTTACTGAAATATTTTTAAATATGATAATATGAGTGATTTACGTCAAAATATTTAGTTGGGAGAAGTGGGTGGGGTTGGGAGCAGAGATGAAAGGAGTGGTTGGTTTTGAGTTGATAGTTATTGAAGCTGGATGATGGGTGTATGGTGAGTGGTTCTTTATACCATCCTCTCTACTTCTTATGTGTTTGAAAATGTCCCTAATCCAATGTTAAAAATTAAAAAAAAAATAGAGTCAATACCATCTTTAACCCAAAAGAATCCATTAGGTGGTGAAAATTCAGATAATTTGATAACAGGAGAAGAAGCCATTTTGGGGCATAGGAATTTCTCCAGCATTTTTCAAATCATATCAGCTACTTTGCTTTTACACACAGGGCAAGCATCAATGACTTCTTAACTGATCACAAACTGTCTCAGATGCATTAAGACAGAATTAATTTGAATGCTTATTATGCAAATAACTTGGAAGATTGAATTTTTTTTTAATGATGACTTGGTTCTCTTAAATATCCAATCACTTTAGGTAAGCATAAAAATTCTGAGGACACATACGCTATGAAGTATGTTTTGTAGGAAAATAATGCTACAGTCACAAAACAATGCTAATCCAATTGGTTGTTATTTAAAAGAATAAATAGCTGATAGCTGAATAAATAGAAGGTTAAATTTCATTGCAATAATAGTTACCACTTTTTAAAAGAAATTGAGATTTCTGAAATTTGATTGCTATATAAAAATTTGTATAACAAAAGTTCTTAATCTTTTAAAAGAAACAACAGTGTTGCTACATTAACTCTTCAAATATTAACCACTAGGTATTCTTTAAGTGTTCCAGATACTCATTAACCATTTTATAGCGGTCTTGTTTCTCTACTTGTCAGTAATTTCCATAAGGGACAGCTGAAAAACAAACTGCAATAATTTTTTCTACATCAGAAATCTTTTGATTTTATTATTAACATCATCCCCCACTGCTTACTGTATATTCATTATTTAAAAAGTCCACTATGTATTTGAGACCTATAAATTCTACTTCAAAAATTTAATCTAAATTTATATTGTTCTTGTGCAGTTTATGGTCTCTTTTGCATGGCTTTATTGTCTTCAACATTTTCTTAGTGTAAACTACTGAGCAATGGAACAAGATTTCCTTTGTAACTGATACCTAAATTTCTATTCTGCTTTAAGCATCTAATTTGCACTGTAAAGACATATAATTTGAGACTTGTAGCTATATCACAAAAGTACAACAGTTTACGCTGTTCTCTAATTTTCTGAGTTGTACTGGCTATAATTTACATTTTTTGCATGTTTTTAACTACCATGCAAATCAGTATACATCAGAAACCTTTGTATATTGACAAAGACTGGGAAAAGGATGCCTTGTTCCGATTTCAGATAAACACTCCCTTTTCAGGTCTGCAGGTGCAAAGGAGCCTGTCCATAATATTTGCTTCAAATCAGTTATAGTCTGTGAATGGAAATACAATGCTATTTCACAAGAACTTGACTAATCTTTATAAGCACAATGAATAGTAAAAATATTACTCTTATTAGTAAATTCTAGAGGCAAGTAGGACTTTTTCCTTTGCCTATGTATTGGGGAAAAGAATACTTTGTTGACACAAGTTTTGGTCATTTTAGTAGTGTGTGTGTGTTTACTAAATCTAGAAAAACACTTTATTACTCACTGAAAACAGTATGGAATTATGCTCAGCAGAAAATGTGCTGCAGTAAATATATGTTCAATTTAAGAGATAACATAATGAATGTTACTTTTTCTTTTCTCTTAAATTTCACTTATTTTGAAATTAAAATATAAGCCAAAAAATAACCACAAGAAAAAAATTTACTCTAATTGCCCCCACTTCACATAACTGGATAAAGCTCCCTGAAGCAAATACTAGACAACTATACATGCAACAATTAAGCAAAGTTAGCTGGATGTTCCCATTATAACCCTATTTATAAGTTTATGACTTAACTGTTTTAATTAGCTTCAGGCAGAAACTTGGTACATCAATTCAAAGCGTAGGAGTAAATTTTAGTCTACAAAACAATTAGAACTATTAATTAAACTCTCCTCGAGGCTGAGAAAGGCTCTAATGGAATTTAAAGGCTTGGTGACCAAACAGAGAAAAAGTGAAATAAAGAAAAAGTATGGCAATAGCCATTGCATTGGCAAAAATAAACATTTGGCCTATATTGAAAACCTGTGAGAACTCATACTATATTGATGCTTAGTACTATTACTTAGTTTTATGGTTTAGTAGCAATCCAATGCTACCACCTTACGTTTGATTTTGATTACATAAATCAAACATCCCCAAACACCCTCTCATACACTATTTGACTTGAACTTTTCTTTGTGATTTAGGGAAGGCAAGTATGATTATACTCATTTTACAGATGAGGACAATGAAATTTATAAAGAGGTAATCTCTCCAAATCAAGGTAACTCTGACGTAAGTGGCTTGCTTGGACTGAAAGCTGTCAATCCTGCTCCAGGGTTCTCTCTGCTTCTCAGTCACAGAGACTGATCTTGGTGAGGGATCAGTTAGCTAGGAAAGTTGTTTTTCTTTCTTTCTTTTTCTTTCTTTTTTCTTTTCTTTTCTTTTCTTAAAAAAATAAAGCTCAAAAGACGGTGACTTAAAGCACGAATATTGTGTTTAATTCATTCAGATTCAGCACTAGGATAGAATAAACTCACATGTTGCTGTCTTTTTCTTTTCTGGACTCAAAAATGGAAGACTCAGTCCCATTATAACCAGCTTATCCACAACCTTGAGTCAAATGCAAGTTAGTGGTTAGTAGATGTAAATGCTAGAAAGATAGGGAGCACATTCTGCACAGACGATGCCCTCAAAAATGGACCAGGACCCCTAAATGGCTTCTGTATATACGACCCTCTATCTTCCAAATTTCCACTCTATTACTGCTTTCCCAACACCCAGTAGCAACACCCAGTCTCTTCGAATAATTATTCACTGCCATCACTCCGGAGCAGAAATGCTTGACACCTGGCCTCCCAAAGGCCGCCTGCGATGGAGGATGCTGCCACATACCCGCCCTTTTGAAGTTCTCAGGGCAGACAGAGGCTGACACCCGCAACTTACCTGTTCGGGATGCTCTGGCGGGGCAGTTCTTCATGCCAGCCCAAGACCTTTGGGGAAGAGAAGAAAACAAAACAAGACAAAACAAAACAACTTACCACCTTGGTCCAGTCCCAGAACAAGTGAAAACACCCAGGCCGCCCGGAAGAACGAGGCAGGACCTCGCCGGCAGTTTTGCAGGCAGACCAAAGCAGCGGTAAAAAAAGCCAGGGCCGAGCCGCACATAATGCAAAGCAGCCCGCCCCACGCCCGCCGCCTGGCTGCTTTCCGGACTGAGGACGCGCGCTTGCGCCTCCTGGGCGCACCTCGGGGCCTGCGGGCCGAGTGTCGCTAGGATGTTTCCCGCAGGCCCGGCAGGCGGACCCCGCGGCTCCGAGCAAGCGGTGCAGGGACGCGGGCCAGGGCACCGCTCGGCATCTCAGGGCCCCCGCGGCCCTCCCAGCTCGGCACGGCGGGTCCCGCGGTCTCCGCGAGAAGCACCTCCTTCGACGGCCGAGGGCTCGGGACGGCGACGGGAGCGAGGGCTCCCTAGCCTGCTCCGGGACAAAGAAAAGAGCTTTTGTTTCTCTCCAGCCGGTGGGGCTTCTGCTGCATAAATCAGCTCAGCGAGGAGCCAAACACAATCAAACCCAAACAAAGCCCGAAGCTGGGGGGGAAACCACCCTAATGTACATTCACTGGGTGATGCTGCATCTGTGGGAGGGGACGCCGGCGAGGCCGAAGGGGAAAAAAAGTCGATGGCGCATCGATCAGCGCGAGCTTATTCCACAGGTGGGCAGAGAGGCCAACTCCACTTAGTTGCACTTTTGCAGACTCGTCAGCGGAGCAGCGGGCAACGGCAAGGCGGCAGCGTCCTGGCTGGCGAGGGAGGAAACTCGGGGTGCCAGCTGCAGGGGGAGGCGGCTCTGAGAGCGCCCTAGAAGCACCCGCCGGCACCCGCAGGCACAGAGCGAGGCATTGCGGCTCCCAACCTGGCGGGGAGTGGAGCGCACCGCCGCGGGCGCAGGAGGGGAGGTCCCGCGGGGGTGCGGGAGCCCGGCCTTGCGGGGCGAGGGCTTCGTACCCTTGTCCTTTTGACCCCAGTGCGTGGCTCAGGCGTCCTGCTGCCCAGAGCCCAGGCAGCTGGCGCGCTCTGGGGTGCACCCGGCGAAGATGCGAGGGAGGCGAGGCGGGCGATGGGCGGGAGAGAGGTGGTCCTGCCCCGGCCCCCCGGGCGGCTCTGGACCTGCGAGTAGCTGGGAGCACGCCCGGCCGCGAGTTGCTAGGAAACCGCCCCAAGCTCCCGAGCGCCTCGCCCCGGAGGCCGGCAGGCGCGGCGGCGGCCCCGGCGGCAGCAGCAGCAACAGCTCGGAGCAGCGTGGGCGGGACATTGGTGAGGCATGAAGTCACCGCGGCCCACACTCGCTCTTTGTTTTGCTCACTCTAGCTCTTTTTTTCCTCCTTGGCTCTGATAGTTGCCATTCCCATCGTTCAAAAGAACTGATGCGTAGCCGCGCAACAGGAATGGCACGCTGCGTTCCCTTTTCCCTCCTCCCCCGTCTCCTTGCACCCGAGCGCTCGCCTGGCTGGTGTGGTGGGAGACTCGCTCAGCACAGGCGGCAGCTGCGAGCAGACCCCACTCTCTCACCCCCGCGCTGCGCGCTGCTTTGTTCGGAGATACTCACAGCCCCGCAGCTGCTGCATACAAAGTGGAGTGCAGGGGCCTCTCCCCGCCCCCCAACACCCTCTGCTCCGGGGGTGCGCACTGCCCACTTCGCTGGCAGAGTTAAGAGCTCGTCCTCTGCCTCATCATAAGGCTGCCCGGGGTCTCCCCAGCCCTCGGAGAATTGGACCAGTCCGCAGGGGCTGTTCCCGGAGTTACTGGCCCAGATTTCTCGCTGCTCCTTCTGCAGTCGGAGCCTCAGTCCTTGGCTGTTCCTGCTTTTCCCCAGGGTCTGATGGTGGCTGTGAGCTTGGCTAGTTACAGAGGGTTTTTTGACCTTAAGCGTCACCTTCCCAGTAAACGGAACAAAGAAGTTACAGACGGCAAAAAAGCGGGGAGAGAGAAGCTAGGGAGGTGGGAGGGCATTTCTGCCTGCTTGCAGCTCAGAAATTTAGGTGCAAGTAGGGAGCGGGTGTTAGGCTGGGCAGCTGTCGGGGAAGCAGCGCACCTCCTCAGGGCCTGTCACTACCACGCTAAACCGAGGGAGGGAACCCAGTCCCCCGCATTGGAAACAAGGCAGTGTTGCCAGTTTGAGACACAGAGTGATGGTTCTCTTTTTCCTCTAGGGGCAGGAGTGGTTCCCCGTGGTGAAGTCTGACCTCTCATTTTTCCACTAACAGCTTACCCTACATCTTTAATGAGCACCCGCCTCTTACAGGCATCAGACCAGTCCAGCCAGGTCAAGGTGAAATATGTGGGAGTTTCCCTCCTTCTTATTTGTTATAGTTTCCGTCTCCTTATTTGTAGTAAAAAACCAAGTAGGAGGCTCTCTCTCTTTTTTTTTCTTTCTGTTTTCTAATTGTTGACTGAGTGAATGGAAAGTACCTTGTTAATAAACCACAACATCGAAAACTCCCCCCCTTTTCAGGTGTGGACTGCACATTGGGGCAATTAACTAGCAAACCAGGAACCCAGTTGGAAAATTAAAAGTACCCTGGATCTACAAAGCAGATCCTTTTGAGAGACCAAAGACATGACTCAAACCTTAATTTATACTTGTGAACACAATTCTATAGGCAACATGCTCTTAAATAGGATTAAATCCAGCTCAGCTTCATTTTTAAATTTTATTTCTTTATTTCCAAGTTTGAACAGTTACGGTTTTGGTTTTGGTAGTCTTAAAGGAAGGGCCTAAAAAATAGTTGGGATGGGTGTGAGGACCTGAAAAATTGAACACAAAAGTAACATAATCAAGGTATGATTAGTGACTCTGCAGTTGGGCAGCATGTTTATTTTCCAGAGTTTCTCACAGATCTACAGAATGCAGCCACCCTTAAGACAGTGCAGTGCTGCAACAAAGAAAAAAATTAAATCCCTGATTTCCATAAGGATCCATAAGAGTTTCATGACATATTTTAAAATCTAACTCTTGATGCAGGATTGTAAATAGTAATTACAGTAATACATAGAATATAAATTTATATAACTTATACAGATAAAGGATGTAACTTTGTGAAACTGATGAGGTATATACTAATTTTGTAACCCTATATTTTTAAGTGTTGATATGTTGTATATACTAAGCCAGAACAACTGTGTAGCAAGAGGAATAAAATGAAGCTCATAAATCTGTTTCAGGAAATTTTGAAGCCCTTTAGAAAGAAAGATTTCTACCTTTTGTTACATGAAACCCTTGCAAAAATATATGCCAGGATGCCAGTTTTATGGAGTTGTTGAAGAATAAGCACAGCACCATTTATTACCACTTCCCAGTTGTAAAGAGGTTACAATTCTGGCTATCGAAATAAAATAAGAGAGAATATCCTAGACGTGAGACTGTGATACCTGCAAGTTATTTACAAACAAGTTGTCTGTACATTTGGGCTGTGAAGATAAAAGTAAATTATCCTGAAACCCTGTGAATCATCTATAGGGTTTTCTTACAGTAAATATAACTAGTGGCCCAGGAACAAAAAAGTTTCCTTGTTTCCAATAAATGTCACTAGTCTCCATAACTCATCTTTTTTCTTGTAAGAAAATGTACAGCATATTGTAAAGAAATGCAGTATTGTTATCTTCATCTTATTACCTGAAGAATTACAACAGATAAAAAATGTTTTAGAAGATTATGACTTGATTAATTTCAGTTTTTCCATCATGTTCTGCTGTCTTGCTTTGAATTTTCTGACAGCTAATTTTTCATCATTTGTGGTAGTGAGAGCAAATGAAATTCATAGATAGTCTAAAAATAACATTTTAGTTATTCATTCCAGCCTTCCTATCATCAGATTCTTTGAATTGCTAATAAGTCATAAAATTAGATAACTTAAGTTTCTTCCCTACTCTTTTAACGTTGATTTCTCACTAAGTCAGTTTATGGTGAGACTGAATAAACTATGTAGGTAGCAGGAGTGAGAGAGACATCTGAGAGACTACTCCTTTTTTTTTTGACTATTCAGACTTTTCTCTTTTTTTCTTTTTAGAGATGGGGTCTTACTATGTTGCCCGGGCCAGCCTCAAACTCCTGGGCTCAAGTAATCCTCAGCCTCTGGAGTAGCTGGGACTATAGGCTCCTGTCACTGTGCCAAGCTGTGACTATTCAGACTAGATTTGTGTAAATTATTGTCCTCAGAATTGTGCTAAAGCCACATTCACATTTTAATATATATTTCTGAAGTTGGGATCACAGCTATTCAGTAAGTTTTGAGGGGATGTTTACAAGTTGTCTATGAACTTGCCTTGTCTATAACTTTCAGAAGATGACAAATGGTCTGACCAGTGGGATGTATTATTGTGACTATGACTTTTTGCTTTTTCCAGTGATAAAGAACATAATTTACTTTTCACTGAAGTGGTGCTCAGCAACCTGCATTACAACAAGCTCCTCAAATGGTTCTCATATGCTCTGAAGTTTAAGAACCACCTACTACACCTCTGGGTTAATACAGAGACTCTTCAATGGCCTCGTGAGTGTTTATTAATAAAATCCAATGTCAGGTGCAAATTCAAAGAAAAATGAACTGCTGGAGACAATGTCTCTTGCCCAGATAGTCTGTGGATGACTGAGTCTATGAGACATTATGTTTTCTGAAACAACACTTCTGTAATTAAGCTTGGGAAAAGCTGGGTTAAAGTCAAATTAAATCATTTACTGGAGGAATTTCCAGAAACTCAAATGGGCCAACGTGCAATTAGATTCTCCAAAGGAAGATCCTTTATTCGGGGAACGTCTCACCAACTAATTTTCCCCGAAGCACACTGCTAAACTAGTCCCATTTTACAATTGTGAAAGCTGAGACCAAGATTGGTATAGAGACCGACCTCACTTCAAAGAAATTACTGAATAGGCATGAATCAGAGCTCTGATTCTTCACCTCATACCATGACAACTTTTGGTTTCAATTAATAGCGTCAGATTGTGGCTGTTTTAAGTAAAAAAGGAAATTATTGGGAAAAAAAAATGGGAGCTGACATAATCAGCAGGAGTCTGGGAGACCAGGTGAATAAGGCCAGAAAACAAAGGAGACATAAGCAGTACCAGAAAGTGTCAAACTCACAAGAATGAGTTCTAATCATCCTTTCACTTTGGACCACTTGCTCAAGTGTCAGAATCCCGGTTGAGAATATCTAATTTTCTGAACTTCAGAACTTTGTGTCAGTACCCTGGCTTTCTGGGGATGGAGAAAGAGTAGGAGGAGCTCATCTTTGGCTTTCTCAGTAGAAAATATGGATACTTTTGAATGAAACATTTTATCTGTGCATAGTCTAATCCTAGCTTTCTGTGATCCTTTTTTAGTATGCAGTAAACTAATGCTAATTTAACCTCTTACTTATTATCAGAATGATTATAGAGATGTGATGTTTGAATTAATTTCTTAGTTTTGTGAAATTCTTTGTTGACCCAAGTCTGTAGCAGACACTATAGGTGACCTTCTCATGTCTTGTCCCAGTCCACCACTCTATTGCACACAGCTAGAAGTCTGTGTGCTAGAAGTGCTGGGGAAAGAATATGCCTGGATACTGTTTCAACACTGTACTGACCAGATGGGAAGTGGGGTATAATCATCCAGCTCCCTTGCTCCTTGTATGAAATGATTTGGGCCTTGTCTTCTACACTTTTTTTGGCGGGGACTAGTTTTTCTTTTTTTATTTTCAATCTGTCACAGATTGATACTTTAAAAAATAAAATAAAATGAATTGTTAAAAAAAAATGGATGTCACTAAAATGTCAAATTGCTATAAAAAATGTATTTATACTATTAATTTTTATACATTCTTCATCCTGGATCAGTCTCAAACAGTAGAAGGACTGGTACTGTCACACATCACATTTTGAGGAATATGGAGCACCATTGCTCCAAGTTACCCTGTAGGAGTAAGCTGTAGTTGCCCACAGTGATAACTGGATTCAAACATATCAGTTGTTGGCTGTCTTTCCCTCCCTTATTTCCCCATGCATCCTAGTATTTCCTTGTCTTAGGGTCTTCTGGAGGAACCTAAACTAAGATAAGTAATAAATGTGATGGGAAACTAACCTTTGGTGTCCTGCTTGTGTGAATTTGAATTCTATTCTTGTCTAGCTATCATGCAGCCACAGAATAAGCACAAGGGCTTTGAAATCAGAAAAAATATGTTTGAATCTGCTCCTTAGTAGATTATGGGTAGAATCATGGGTAAATTATTTAATTTTCTGGAGTGTTGGTTTATTCATTTATGGCCCAAATCCAAAACACTGACAATACCAATTGCTGGGGGGGATGTGGGGCCAGAGGAATTGTCATTCACTGCTGGTGGAAATGCAAAATGGTACAGCCACTTTGGAAGACAGTTTGGCAGTTTTTTACATAACTAGATGATCCAGCAATCATGTTCAACTTCCCAAGGGAGTTGAAAACTGTGTCCACACAAAAACCTGTACGTGAATATTTCTAGCAGCTTTATTCATAATTGCTCAAACTTGAAAGCAACCAACATGTCCTTTAATAGGTGAATGGATAAACCGTGGTACCTTCAGACAGTGGAATATTATTCAGCACTAAAAAGAAATGAACTACCAAGCCATGAAAAGACCTGGGGAGAGATTAAGTGCATATTACTAAGTGAAAGAAGCCAACCTGAAAAGGCTATAGGCTCTATAATTGCAACCATATGACATTCTGGACAAGGCAAAACTATGGAGACAGTGAAAAGATCAGTGGTTGCGTAGGGGGAGAGCAGGATGAATAGGCAGAGCACAGAGGATTTTTAGGACAGTAAAACTATTCTGTATGATACTACAGTGGTGAATACATATCATGACACATTTGTCCAAACCCATAGAACGTACAAGAGTGAACCCTAATGTAAACTATGGACTGCGGGCGATAGATGTGGTAATGATGCGGTAGGTTCCTTGATTGTGACAAATGCACCACTGTGGTGTGGGGTGCTGATAGCAGCTGTGCATATGTGGGTGCAGGAGCTATAGAAGAACTCTCTGTACTTTGTCCTCAATTTTGCTGTGAAACTAAGACTGCTCTAAAAAATAAACTCTATAAAACATACACACACAAAACTACCCAATAAGATAATTGTGAAAATCAAAAGCCAGATCATGAATGAAACATGTTAGAATTCATCATATATTATCCCAAAGGTTTTTGCAATGGTAATTAGGATTATTTTAATTTCATAATATAAACAGCATTGAAAATACATGAATACTTATTTCAAGACTTGCATATTGTCATAAAAATAACATCAAATATCTTTGGATTTGCTTACATAACTTTCCTTTTCTGGTAACTATACAATTCTTTACCCACATTAATAGATGTAGTGAGCATGTCTTTATATAGAAGTCTGTAATTCTTTATGACATTCTTTATGACAATCTAGTTTTATGTCTCGTTAATCAAACAAAATTGTTCCGCAATCTTTTCAGCCTGAAGTCATCCTTGTACAGTTTGATATACAACTATATGAAAGCTTCACTTATTTGTACATGATGGGGACATGCATACTTAATGTTGTCTTTTATTTTAAATTTAGCATGTTTAAACTTATATGTAGTTAGGAGGGTAAATGAATATGTAATAAGTATTAAATGTTATCGCTTTATTGCTTAGATGTCTAAAAGGACAGCAGTGTTAAGGGCCTACAGCTGGTTCTCTCAAGTAGAGGTATCAGCAGATAATATAAAGACAACATTTCACTATTGACATAGTTCATCTGTTGAGCCACCGTGGTATGTGGACTGATTTGCACATCATTACACAGCTAAAGGCCTTTCTGAACTTCAATAACTCAGAGTGAGCCCAGGACTAAAATTCTCCCTCTCAGCATTTTCTCATGATCACATAGCCTCTGGAGAGTGAAGTCACTACAAAATTTAAATTATTCTAATCCAATTCACATGGAATTTTTATATTTGGAATGCTGCCATTCTCAGCCCCCTTCTCCAATTTCAAAATTACTTCATGTTTCACCTTAAAGAATGGGACCTTTTAACATAGTAAGGAAATTCCTCATAAATCAGGCACAGGATATTCAATTTAAGCATTCACTTATTAAATATATAAATATTAATTGAACATTTATTATGTGTAAAGTGATATGCTCTATGGAAAATTCAAGCATCAATAAAACCCAATCCCTTTTCTCGAAGATCTCATAATCTGATTTGGATATAATATGTAATAATAATAAAAAAGATGACTCAGTTGGTAAATTGTTAAATAGGATTGCTCCGAAGCAGAACCTAGCATCAATAATAATTTAATATAATGTAAAACATGTTTTAAAAATTAATTAAGAGAGGATAATTTAATAAATGATGTTCAGACAATTGTTAGCTATTTGGGAAAAAATACTTAATCTAGAAGGTTACTTTATACCAAAACACATTTATGATGGATGAAAGGACTTAGTATAAAACTATGAGACTATGTATGTATTGGTAATAAAAATTCTTTCTAAATGTAAAAATAATTTACTCAGTTTCAAGAAAGCAAATCAATAAAATTTGATGATGATTTTTTTAAACCCTAGGTATTTATAAATATTGTAGAGGAGGGTAAAAATGCATACCATTGAATATGTTCTTACAAATGGATAAAAAACAGTCAGTCTACAGTAGATAAACTTGTAAAGATGGGGAACATGCATACGGGAAGACTCCTGCTTCACTAATTATCAAAAAATACTAATTCAATAAATGAAATACCATTTTTACCCATCAAATGCTCAAGGACTTTTTAAAATGATAGTACCTAATGTTAGCAATAGTCGGTTGGAAATAGGCACTCATTTATGGTGGAATTGTAAATTAGCTCTGACTTCTTTGCAATCAATTGGCAACATGTAATAAAATCTTTAAAATATTTGAAATGTTAATCCCATATCTGGGAAGTTAATTCTCAAAAAATTTATAAATATAAGAAATTTATTTATATAGGTATAAATTTCAGCATAATACACAATTGCAACAAAAGAAAGGAAACAATACTTTTGGTCACTTGAACTCTTTTCAAGCTAAAGTAGCAGAGCAGATTACCAAGTTTTTCTTTCTTTCTTTAGTACCCCTTTCTTTCATTAGTTTACAAATCGTATTAATCCCACCTTGACAAAGTGTCTGCAATCTTTTCTTTTCTCTTTACTGTCTTTCCTCCTTAATAAAACTCCTTAGTTCAGGTTTATCATTTTTTCTCCGGAACTCTCAGCCATCCCTTTTCTACCGTGCTAGGAGAATTTTCCTCCCGAAAGAAAAATCTACACTTGATATACTCTTCTGACACTCTTGTATGGTTCATTTTGTGCCAATCTCCAACCTCTCCCCCGGGCCGTGAAGAGACCTTTAGCACGAACTATGAAACCTTGGACATTCTGGCCCTAGATCATATTCCCCGTACCCTTTTCTGCAAAATCCCCTACCCCTTCTCAAATCCATCTACCCAATGTTCTGCAGAACAGAATCCTGGTTTTCTGCAAGCGCTTTCACTTGCATTTTCATAGGCTTCCTTTTCAGCCAGACATGTTTTTCCCCTTTTTCTTCTCATTTGTCCTACTTGATTGTCGAGAATCATTTCTAATGCCACTTCTACCAAGTCTTTCCAGATTCCTCTAGGTATGATCTACAATGTCCTTCACTTTTAAGTCACAATTTTTTTTGTTAAGAGAGTAATATGTTTTTATTATAGAAAATTTAGAAAATGCATTTTTATGATGAAGTTTATTTGCTTTATATTTATGTACCTGTGTTCATACTGGACTTGCCACTTTTTGTTGTATTCTTCGTGAATATCTTTCTATGATATATATTATTCTGTATTGAGTTTGTTGCCAGTATATTTATTATTTTTCTTCTTTTTAAAAATTTATTTCAGAATGTTACAGGGGTACAAATGTTTTAGTTACATGGATTGCTTTTGTACCACTTGAGGCAAAGTTATAAGTGTGCCTATTACCCAGATAGTGTACATTGTACTCATTAGGAATGATTTCACCCATTCCCTCCTCCTCCCTCCCACCTGCTTGATTTTCATTGAGTTTTATTTCCATCTGTGCACATGAGTGCTGTTCAGTTCGTTCCAATTTAATAATGAGTACATGTGGTGTTTGTTTTTCCATTCTTGCAATACTTCACTTAGGAGAATTGTCTCCAGTTCCATCCAGATTGTTACAAAAGGAATTGATTCACTTTTTTTATGGCTGAGTAGAAATCCATGGTAAACATATACAACATTTTATTAATCCACTCATGAATTGATGGGCACCTGGTTGATTCCACATCTTTGTGATTGTGAATTGTGCTGCAATAAACACTTGAGTGCAAATGTCTTTTTTATAAAATGACTTTTTTTCCTTTGGGTAAATACTCAGTAGTGGGATTTCTGGATCAAATGATAGGTCTACTTTTAGTTCTTTGAGGAATCTCCATACTGTTTTCCATAGAGGTTGCACTAGTTTGCAGTCCCACCAACAGTGTGTAAGTGTTCCTTTCTCTCCGCGTCCACACCAACATCTATTGTTTTGGGACTTTTTGATAAAAGCCATTCTCACTGAGGTTAGATGATATCTCAACGTGATTTTGATTTGCATTTCCCTGATGATTAGAGACATTGAGCATTTTTTCATATGTTTAGTTGGTCTATCTTCTTTTGAAAAGCTTCTGTTTCTGTCTTTTGCCCACTTTTTTAAATAAGGTTGTTTGATTTTTTCTTGCTGATTTGCTTGAGTTCTTTGTAGATTCTGGTTATTAGCCCTTTATTGGATACATAGCATGCAAATATTTTCTCCCATTCTGTAGACTGTCTATTCACTGTGTTGATTATTTCCTTGGCTGTGCAGAAGCTTTTTAATTTAATCAAGTTCCATTTATTTATTTTTGTTGTGTTTCTCAGTATACTTAAATATGCTCTGTGATTCCACCAGATTTTTGGCAATGAAACATATTTGGTGTACTCAAGTTGGGTAATTTGAGGAGAATTTGCTAATAAAGGGACTATTTATAAACATGTAATAAATAGGGCGTCAGGGATAGTGCAGTATCCCTGGGCTAAAAACAGTAGGGGGTGTGGTGGTTCACTATCTTTAGGCTTCAAAGGGCAAAGGAAGGATACACTATTGGACCCTAGGGAGATTGACTTATGTGAAGAGGGTCACCTGACAAGCTCTTTTACTTTTATTCAAGAGTCATAGCCAGCCTGAGGTAATGGAGAGATAAGCTGGTGGGGCAAACAGAAGACACCTGACATACCCCAATGATGGCATGTGGCTTGTTTATAGTTTTTGACCATTTTATTAATAAACATGTTGCATACATCTTCATACAAATTCTTGCATATTTAGGATTCATTCCTTAGGAAAAGTTTCCAAGGTAAAGTTACTGGGTCAAAGGTTACATACGTTCTTTTTTTTAATTTCAGTATATTATGGGGGTACAACACTTTGGCTACATATATTGCCCACACACTGCCTGTGGACATCCCCCAAACTGTGCTCCCCGCATCCATTTGGTGAGAGTTTTCCCATCCCCTTCACCTCCCCCACCTGCCCATCCCCTGATGAATAATATTGCCATGAGTGACGTAAGTATTGATCAGTTAGTACCAATTTGATGGTGAGTACCAGTGGTGCTTGTTTTTCCATTCTTGTGACACTTCACTTTGAAGAATGGGCTCTAGCTCCATCCAGGATAATACCAGATGTGTTAATTCACTGTTGTTTTTTATTGCTGAGTAATACTCCATGGTATACATATACCACATTTTATTAATCCACTTGTGTATTGATGGGCACCTGGGTTGTTTCCATATCTTTGCAACTGTGAATTGTGTTGCTATAAACATTCGCATGCAGACGTCTTTATTATAGAATGTCTTTTTTTCCTTTGGGTAAATACCCAGTAGTGGGATTGCTGGATCAAATGATAGTTCTACTTTTAATTCTTTACGGTATCTCCATATTACTTTCATAGAGGTTGTACTAATTTGCAGTCCCACCAGCAGTGTATGAGTGTTCCTATCTGTCCACATCCCCGCCAACATTTGTTTTGGGGCTTTTTGATATGAGCCAATCTCACTGGAGTTAAGTGATATCTCATTGTGGTTTTGATTTGCATTTCCCTGATGATTACAGAAGTTGAGCAATTTTTTATATGCTTGTTGGCCATTATTCTGTCTTTTGAAAAGTTTCTGTTCATGTCCTTTGCCCATTTTTTAATGGGGTTGTTTGATTTTTTCTTGTTGATTTTCCTAAGTTCTGTATAGATTCTGTTTATCAGCCCTTTATCAGATGTGTGGCATGCAAATATTTTCTCCCATTCTGTAGGTTGTCTGTTCACTCTAGTGATAGTTTCTTTGGCTGCGCAGAAGCTTTTTAATTTGATCAGGTCCCATTTATTGATTTTTGTTGCTGCTGTGATTGCTTTGGGGGTCTTCTTCATAAATTCTTTGCCTAGGCCAACGTCCATAAGAGTTTTTCCAATGTTTTCTTCGAGAATTCTTATGGTTTCACGTCTTAGGTTTAAATCTGTTATCCATCGTGAGATGATTTTTGTGAGAGGTGAGAGGTGTGGGTCCAGTTTTAGCCTTCTACATATGGCCATCCAGTTTTCCCAGCACCATTTATTGAATAGGGAATCTTTTCCCCAGTGTATGTTTTTGTGGAATTTATCAAAGATCAGATGACTGTATGAGGTTGGTTTTATATTTGGGTTCTCAGTCCTGTTCCATTGGTCTATGTCTCTGTTCTTGTGCCAGTACCATGCTGTTTTGGTTACTATAGCCTTGTAGTATAGTTTGAAGTCTGGTAGATAGATGCTTCCTGATTTGTTCTTTTTGCTTAGGATTGCTTTGGCTAGATGGGGTCTTCTCTGGTTCCACACAAAGCATAGAATTATTTTTTCTAGATTGGCAAAAAATGATGTTGGTATTTTGATAGGGACTGCATTGATTCTGTAAATCACTTTAGGTAGCAAAGACATTTTTACGAAGTTGATTCTACCTATCCAAGAGCATGGTAGGGTTTTCCATCTGTTTACATCCTCTGCAATTTCTTTTCTCAGTGTTTCGTAATTCTCTCTATATAGGTCTTTCACCTCCTTAGTTAGATATGGTTAGATACATTCTTAAGACTTCTAACACTATCAAATAGCTTTGCTTCTCCAAAAGATTGTATACATTCATCCCCCAACCAGAAAAGTACAAAAGTATCTCTTTCATTATATCCTAAACCCTGGGGGAATATAAAACTCAAAAAAAGCTTTCTGACAACTAGTAAGAAGGAAAGGGTGAGTGTGGTTGGTTTGGCTGGTAGGAGAGTGGCTAGTCTAGAGGTAGAAGAAGACAGGGCAGGCCAAAAGACTCAAAGAAATAAGAATTAAAGTGCTTGATGAGAGGCTTTGCCCAGGCAAGATCCCAATACTGGGGAATGATCATGTACTTTTAAATAACTTTTTATGTTAGGCTCCCAGCAGGAAACAGAAAGCAGAGTTAAGCTGAGTAATTGAGGCCTGTAGGGCAGGTTTTAAGGAAAGGAACAAGTGACAGTATAGTCCTCTGGGACTTGTAATAGTGGGGAGACTTTAGTACCCCTGGCTTGAATGGACAAAAAAATAGGCAGCATTTCAAGGTACATACACATACACACAGACACAAAGGGATGGGGACTGTATAAAGAGGGCCTCTAAATAGGAAGAAGGGAGTCAGTGAGTAGACTAGCAATGAGAAATCAGGGCAAATACATGCCCTGATTTCCATTTCTTCTTGTCCTCCAAACTTCTGCCCGTGTCCCTTCATGGGCCAAACCCAATGGAAGACAGAGGCAAAGTAGCCCTTCAGTGCAATCTACACTGGCCAGTTTCCTGGGGCACAGAGAGGGTAGAGGGAAACAAGAAGGGCAAATGGAAAATATCCAACACATTTAGCTTTAAAGGAGATCAAATAGCCAAGGGAAAGGAGATTGGCTTTATCAAGATAGCCATAATCTAGCCTGGCAAGGTTAGCAAAAGAAACATAAAAAATGCTCCTTAGTCTAAATTTTACGTATTTGACTAATTATTAAGTATTTGTATTATGTCCCTAACTTATGTCTCTTTCCTCCCAAATACACTTCTAATTTTTTGCTTGGACTTTCTGGATCTTCTTGATTGACTGGGAAACACAAGTTTCAGAATCAAATACAAAGAAAGAATATGAAGAAAGGAAAAAAAAAAAAGGCTATTGCATAGTTCTAAAACACCATCATGGAAACTAGCAAATTAGCAGCCCATGGACTAATGTGGCCAGTAGATTGTTTTTCTTTTTTTTTTTGGCCCTTATAATATCTGCCCATAAAGTGGTTTAAAAAAATTAATTAATTTTTTGCTAAGTTTTGAAAATCAGGAGATTTTATAAAATCCTAGTTCCAGCTTTTCTTAAGCAATCAGGATATTGGGCACAAGTGGGCCTGCATTTCTGCAAGGCAAAGAGCTGGAGCTGTTTATCTTCCACCCTCTGAAAAAGGGACCCAGGCTCTTGAGTTTGTCACAGTCCTTACCACTCTCCATTTTCTCCTCAAGAGTCAGTTACCATTTTTCACTGTGATCATGTTACTGCTTTTCATATACCCAGGCTAGGTTCATTCATAAATGTTACACGCCCAAGTCATAGAAATTTAAGTTTGGGATTCCCGCACTAGTGTCTCATTGAAAAAGCGGGGAGTGCCCAGTCTCTGATTCTTTATTTCCTTAGGATCAACTCAGCATTTAGCACCAATGCAGCAGGAACTACATTATGGTCAATGGAATGTGGCAAAACTAAAATTACCGATCTCTCCATAATTTCTTTCCCCGAAGAGTGATTGCCTGTTACCTGTTCTATGTCCTAGCCCCGACCTCTTTCCACGATCCCTCTTTTCTCTGTATTTTCTTTGGCCTGCAGGAAGAAGTTTCAAATTATAATAGCTTCTCTCCTGTTAAACTGAATTTATTTTTATAATACTGAAAGTTTCCTATCATTTGAGAGCTCTCTTTTTCTTGATGTTCAATTAAACTTGAATCCTTCAAAATTTGTTTTCCATATTGTACTTTGATATGACTGATGTTTTCTGATTTTTGGAAGGTATGATTTATTGCATTATTGATTCTCCTGAGAGAAAAACTTGTATTTATGCTTGTGAATAAATTTCACTGAATCCTGTTATGGTACCTGTTTTTTTTAACTTACTAACTTAGCCTAGCCTAGCAACAGCTTCCTGATGCTCATTACCTACCACCCCAATTTTTATCAAAAAAGGTCTGTAGTCCTAGACCTTTCCCAGTTGGTTTTAGGTCTTGAAACTAAATAATAATAATATGGCTCTCCATCATGGACACTGAAGACAGTATTAAATGCTCAAGAGATGATTTACATACACCTGAGCAAAAGCAAGTTTTGTTATTTTCAAAAAATGTTCAGTAAGACATTAGACCTAGCACCTTTGAGAAACTATTAAAAATACTCTTTAGGATATTGTTAAAAGATAACAAGGGTTTGAAGAGATTTAGGGGCCAATTAAAATATATTAAACATTCTGTTTGATAGCAAAAATTATGTCTCTACAGAAGGGAAAAAATAACAATTGAAGCTCATTGCCATACAGCCTTCCTTTAGAAGGCCATCAAAGCTTGAAAAATCATTCCAAAAACCTTACTCTGTCTTGGTAAAGTGGCATTAGTGATCAGTTTAGGAGTATTGGAGGAAAACTAATATATCCTGGGGAAAATAATTTAGAAATGGCCTGAGGAATTTCAGATGGAGATATCTAAAAGGCAGTTGGAAATATAGGCCTGAAACTTCAAAAGAAAAGTATGAACTGTCATTATAGATTTTAGAGTGAAAATATGCTCATTCATTAAGTACATCCTATGTGCCATGGACTATGCTAGGTGTTTTCTATTCATTTTGTCTTTTAGTCCTCAAAGGTAATTAGACCTCTGCACTATCATTATCCCCATTTTTTAGAGGAAGAGGCTGAATCTCAAGATAAAAATAATATGCACAGGTCACATTGCAAATGGAGGCCTTAGGATTTAAACTTAGGCAATATGACTCAAAAGCCTATGCTGTTAATCATGATTGTCTTCTAGCAGATATGGACATATATACTGTACAATTAGCACTTGAAACTATTAAAAATATTCAGCTTTCTCTTTTATAAATAGTGAGCATAAATATGATATTAAGGTTTCTTCCTGGTTTGGGCTTTAATGAGAAAGAGTTAAAAACAAAAATGCTACAAGTTGATAATTATTGAGAAATTTATTAAATTGGTGTTTTCCTTAGATGAATACATTTTGAAAAGAAAAACATAGTTTTGATTTTTTCTTTTTACCATAAATGTAAAACAATAATAAAATGTTCAGGAAAAACTCACTGTCATGATGACATAACACATTTTGCCAAGGTAATTGTTATGATAATGGACTATTTCACATTTTTCCCTTCTCCATCCAAGTCATTTTTTTTAATGAGCAGACTTTTATCTATTTAGCGTGTGAGGTGATGGCAATGCATTTGCCTAACTGCTGTTTTGTTTTGTGGGGGCAGGGGGTGGCAAGTCCTATTTAGAAAAAGATGAGCCTCAGCAGAATAACATCCTATCAGCAACTTTTTTCATCATCTTAAACCATGTATATATACATAAATTATTTGATTTAGCTTAACACTCCAGTAGTAAAATTCTAAATATATTGAGTGATGTTTTTATATCCATCTCAGTTAATTAATAGAAAGTCTAGTAAATAGAGCTGATTTTATTGATAGAAAGGTGCACAGCAAACCAAGCTGATTATGCCAGAATTGGTTATTCTGCATTCACTAAATGGTACCACTTATAGGCTTAACAAGAATCAATTAACTCCTAGGATTTGCTTCTGTCCCCAGCAAGTACAAAAGAATGAAGAAAAAGTCTGGCTCAGGTCTTTTTCTTGCCAGAATATGGCAGACTAAGTGCAGAGGAGCATGTAGGGCAGCAGTTTTCCACGAGGGAGGGGTAATGGAAGGCCAGGAGAATCACCCAACAGTATTTGCCAATTTCACCCTCTAGACTTCCCCAGTGCCCTTCTCTGTGACCTAACCTGGGACATGCTAGGAGTCACAATCTTCAGGTGAAGGGACCAATGCCTCGGGTTCTCATGCTTGCAAAAATCAGAATTTTAAATCAGAATCTCTAGAGTTGTTGATTGAGGATTGGTATTTGGGAAAAAAAAAAACTTACCAACTTTCTAGTCTGTAGCCATGGTTGAGCACCACAGGCTTACTTGTTTTAGTCCATTCAGACTGCCATAACAAAAATACTTAAACTGTATAATTTACAAACAACAGAAATTTACTTCCCACAGTTATGAAGCCTAATAAATGCACAATGAAGGTGCCAGTAGATTCAGTATCTGGTGTGGACCCATTTCTCATGGATGGCACACTCTCACCCTGCCCTCACATGGTGGAAGGGCAAAAAAAGGACTCCCATAAGCCTCTTTTATAAGAGCGCTGATTCCACTCATGGGAACCTTCATGACCTGATCACCTCCCAAAGGCCCCACCTCTTAATACAATCACATTGGGGATTAAATTTCAACATATGAATTTTGAAGAGACACAAACATTCAGAATTTAGCACTGGGCAAGTTGAAAATCCTCACAAATTTTCTAATCCTCATATTCTAACCCTCCCCACTACCCCCAGCACACACCATTTCTTCAATTTCTGGTTCAGAACCCTTGACCTACATGATGGCAAAGCAAGTCATGGGTAATAACTGAGTACCTCACTGCTGTGGACCAGATGTAGGTCAGAGTCTCTCAACCTTGGCATACTTAGGCTTGATAATTTTTTGTTGTTGGGGGAGGGGCTGTGCTGTGGACTGTAGGATGTTTAACAGCATCCCTAGCCTCTACTCACTAGATACCAGGTATACCCCTCCCCCCAGTTGAGACAACCATTACATGTCTCCAGATACTGCCAAATGTTCTGTGCAGAGCAAAAATCACTCCTGGTTGAGAACCATAGAGCAATTACCTAAAGCAGGACCCAGTAAGCTGGTCTGGGCTGGGGGTGGATCTGGCTGGATAGAATAAGAAATCCTTAAATGCAAACTGAAATGCATGAAGGTTTATGTGGGACCTTACATTTTTATCTGAAGAGGTTGTAGAAGTGTTTGGAATTTGTTCTGGTTATCTATTGCTGCGTAACAAACCACTGTAAAACTTAGTGGCTTAGAACAGTGACAGTATTAATTTTATTCCCAAATCCAAAACTTGACCAGACTGAGTGAAAGAGCTCGTCTTTTGTCTACTGGGGTGGTCTAAAATTTGGGGACTGGAATTATCTAATGGCTCACTCACTCACATGTCTGGTGGTTAATGGCGGGCTGTCAATGGGTGTTTCAACTGGAGCTAAGGCTGAAAGACCTACTTGTGGCCTTTTCATGTGGCTGCCTGGCTTTCCCACGGCATGGTGGCTGGATTCCTAGGGCAAGCATCCCAAGTCAGCCAGGCAGAAGCTGTATCGCATTTTATGAATTGGTCTTAGAAGTCACATAGGATTACTTCCACTATAATCAAAAGTCTTCCCAGATCACAGAAGAGATGACATAAATCCCATTATCTGATGGAGATATGTCAATGTCACCTTATGGAAGAACATATAGGATGGTATGTACTGGCATAGTCATCTGGAAAACACAATCTAACACAAAGTTGAAAAAACAGATCGTGTAGGATGGCTTAGCTGGGGTCTACCACAGTGTTGTCTAAAGATTGTTCAAAGGAACACCTGTAGCAATCAGCTGGGGAATATTTGTTTCAAATGCCAATTTCTTGGCCACTCTCTCAAGGATTCTCTTTTGGCAAGTCAGCTGTGGGCATCTGGTATTTGCTTTTTCAATAAGCCCTCAAAATAATTTTTATTCATGTTAAGAGTATTTTTGTCTTTATACTAATGCTTTAATCATTGACACATTTTTGTTACACATTTCCACATTTTCTTCCATGAAACAAACTGGTGATATAGAGATAGCTTTGAGTAATGTAGCTATTTTGAAGAGCCACTTCAAACATTGCCTTTGGATTTGTAATATGCACATGTTATTTGTCAAAAGACACTTTGAAAATAGTGTTGCTGATTAGGGTTTTGTGGACATTTGATTTGTTTTACTTTCCATGCCATGTCAAAATGAATAAAGGAAAGAGATAACATTATAGTCCAAGACAAAAAATTTGGAATTTTTTAAGTCTAGTTTTATTGTTAAATTTTATATCCTTTTATGCTACATTGGAAAACTATACTTTAGGCGTCAGATGCAAAATCAACATTTATAATGATGTAGCTGAAGTTTTATAATAAGGATCATTTATAGAAACTTAAAATTATAATGTGTATAACAATGTGAATTCCATTTTCAAGGAGCATTATGAAAATGTGGGAAATAGAATCCTAGTACAGGGACATTTCCTTGACTTGAATATTGCTGATCAAGCAACTTCAATGACCTAAAATATACTTGAGAAATCAGCATGTGTAAAAGACCTTCATGCAATCAAAATAGAATACAGAAGTTCATACCTTTTACTTGGAGTCTACTTACTATTAACCTGCATGAAATTCTCATAGTGGGGTTCCCAGCTTTCAGCAAAGGAAAAACAACATGTTAGAATGGGTCAGAAGTTGATGGCTACAGTTAGGCACAATGAGAACTAAGAATAACTGAGGCAACAAAATAAACATTTTACTATTTCAAAGCAGGGTAGTTTTTTAGTTTTTGGGAGTGGGGGAAACTCACTTTTATATCTCACTATTATTAGGGGTACCACTGTGCTACAGAGGTACAGTATTTTTCATCATGATAAGCCTGAACTTTTGGAAAGCTTAACTTATTTTAAATATATTCTGTTTAAGAGATCAGGGAAGTATTGAACAATTAAAATAAATTTTTTAAAGTGGTTAAAATAAAATAAGCTTTTATGCTTCTACTAGATAAACTGTCATTATCTATAAAATTATTTTTGTGGGCTACTTCATTTGTAGAAGACATGAAATGATAAGTGTTTTTTTCTTGATGTACAAATTGGTCATTCTATTAATATATTTTCTTTACAAATTTTTTAAAAAGGCAAAAGATTTATACAATCCAAAGAGAAATGAGAGTTAAAAGCTTAAGTGTGACATAAAATCTAATATGGAAACTTAAATCTAATATGGAAAACTGTCAGCATCTCTGAGTTAATATCTGCAAATGTTAACAAGCTGGGAAGAAACAGCAGAACCAAGGAGGGCATCTGATCTGCCTCCAAGTCCTATTGAGTCTAGTTCCAATATTCATCTCAAATGTGCTCACTTTTCTTTGCCACCACAGCCACCACCCTTGTGCATGTCACCATCATAGTCATCTCTCTCATTTGTATCTCTGGTGTAGATTTCTATCTCCCTTTTCTCTTTGCTACTCCAATTGCTTCTCCATTCAGCCATCAGATTGAGTGACTTCCTTCTTTAACCTGATACCAGGGCTTTCCGTTCTCTTTCAAATGAAACCCCAAGTCCTTACCATGGCTTTCAAGGCCGGTATGAGTTAAGTCCTTCTTACTTCTCTAATTGCATCCCATGACACTCCCTCTGCTCACTCTGGTCTTGTCCCTTTGGCCCTCTTTTAGCATTTGGGCTTTTGCATGCACAATTCCTCTGCTTCCTTCTCTCCATTCTTGGCAGAACTGGCTCCTTATTCTTCAGGTCTCAGTTTAAAACTGCCTCCTAGGAGAGGTCTTTCTTGACCTCCCTACCTAACTTAGGTCTGTCTCTCCCCAGTGTTTATTCTCTTACCACAGTACAGTGTCCAGTTCCTTTGTAGCTGGTATCATAATGTGTTTTGATTATTTATTTGTTTATTTTCTGTCCTCTTCACAAGCTCTGTAAGGTCAAAGACCAGTCAACTTTATTAAAGAACTCTGAAAATAGCAGGTACCTGGCACATAGTAGGTGCCTAATAAATATTTTTTGAATTAATGAAATGATGAATGGTGTCCTATAAATAAATCAAGGATGAAATACATGGAATCTACAATGGCAAGTGCATGTTCTAACACAACATGTCTATGTTTAACAAGAACTTGGGTGATTAATAGATGCTCTATCGATATGAGTTTTGAAATGAGAAGTTTGTAGAATTCATAACTAACTTTTCACTGTGGTATCGTAAATGTTACTGACTCCATTCTCCAAACATGACTTTGTCAGAATCTAAGTAGGAGGTTGGAGATATTTGGCTCGATTCAATGAAGTGTTTCTTAAGATGAGAATAAAAAGAGTGAGAATCAGATATGGAGCAGGGAATCATCAATTCTGATATCCCATTTACTTTCAAGCATAATCAAGAGATTATACCTGTCATTAATGTTCTTTATGGAATTTGAGGAGCTTAACATAAACATTACAATCAACAATGGCTCAGTAAATATGGGTTTAATTAAATTTACCTTAGAAAGTTGGAAATGTGAAACATTTATCTTTGTTCAGGCTTCTCCTGGATTTACTCAGTGCATCCAATTGATGATAATTCTAATACAGATTATGACAGAAGAGAAGCCAGCTACTTACATCAGTAACTTGATGCATGCTTCTTGTAGTCAGAGACCATGACTTAAATATTTTTCTATTTCTGGCCTAGGAGTGAAGTGGTACATAATAAGGGCACATTAAGTATTTTTTGAATGAATGAACAATTCTCAGACAACTTGGAAGACCTATTTTACATTGCTTTTTTATACCAAATGAATTGAAAAATCAATATAATTATATATCCTGCTAATTCCAATACATAAAAGTGAAATAAACGTGCTGAAATAAGTCTCTTTATCCTGTACTTACGTAGAAACATGTAATGGTATAGGTAAAAATTTTATTACAAAAGGAATACACAGTAGGTCTTATGTAAAATAAAACAAGAAAGAAACCTTTAGGTGGCGGCCAAGAGCTGTGATTATGAATTCCTTAGTCTGCATGTATGAGAATTTATGATCTTGTTTGAAAGTTGTCATGTAAAACGGGCTATTTAAACCACAATAAATTCAGTGCAAAGAAAATACAAGAAGCAAAATTAAGCCTGAGAAAGAAATGGATTTGAGTATTACTATCATCAAATAATCAATCAAATCTTAATTTTGATTTGATTTGATAATTGGTGTCATTACTATGAATATTAGTTAGAGAACCAGATCTGGGAAGATAATAGTATTGGTATTGAGTCATGGGATAAATTAGACTTAGCACTTAAGTAATTGTTTTGATCTTCAAATAAATCATCTTTAAACAAAATGGTAGCTTTTTAGGAACTCAGAGAGTATAATAAAGATGTCAAAACTGTCTAGATGCTCATTGTGCAATTGGAAACTGCATTCAAAGTTGACAAAAGGCCACAGAAAAAAGGTCAATTTATCCAATTCATTCTTACAACATCTGGCAGAAGTTATGGCTTCTTGGAGTACTAGTATGTTCTTCCTGTCTTCTTTCATCGCCCTTAAATAAAAGTTTATCATCATATCTGCCATATGCCCCTTTCAGTTCTAGAAAAAAATAAAGAATACAATATTTAAAAATAGGCGTCATGATTTTGTAATGGCATGCACTATTTTTAACTCCCTGCTTGTTCATCTTATCAATATGTACTAATCTACTAGAAAAAACAATTTTAAACAACACCACTAGATATTGTTTTATAGTAATTTTTATTTGAAAGTTTTCTCATTATTGATGAATTCTGTTAGCATTTAGACTCATGATACACACCTTTTGAATAGGCTTTTTTGCCAACATAGATTAAATTTGGATATTTGCTCTCATTACTCAGGGCTTTTGCAATGAAGTGTCTCTAGTTCAAATCTTGTCTACTTACATAACACACAATTAACATGGGCTGTACACAGCCAGCATCATGGAGGAAAGAAAACAAGTAAGTGACAAACTTAGTATGCAATGAGTTGACAAGCTCTCTAGATGCAGCAAGAGAAGAGAAACAAATTAAAATACTACAGCAAAAAGTACACATTGGTATTGAGTAATAAAAAAGAACAGAAGGAAAAATATGGGTTGATATTAATAAAGAAAGGCTCCATAGAAAAGATGAGTAAACTGGTGAACTTTCCCAATACTGGGAAAGTAAACATTTTAATTCCTAAGAAACTCTATTTCCATTGCTTAATGTCAGTATTCCAAAATTATACTGTAGTAATACAGATGCCACAGTAGCATTGAACAGTTCCTTTTCTAAATATTTTCCACTACATTAGACAAGGAAGATGGTGACATCCTCTCTCAAAAAACTATTTAGTGTGTTACTGGATTACACAGAAGGTTTCACACAGAGAATTATCCAGAAATTATTTCAGTCCTTTAGTAGTTTGTGATATAAAATTATCTAGGAATAAAATTAGGCAAAAAACCTGGAAGACTGTGCCTATGGGATGTATGTGGTAGAAATGTAATATTTTCTATATCACCAGGAATGTCTTCAAAATGACATTCCTGATGCTAGGAATCGGGAGAGCCAGCTTTAATCTTGACTATTAGGGTGCATATGGTGATAAAATTGTGGTCAGGTCACTTTATTCTTCTGGAAGCATCTTCCTTCTTTGTAAAATGGAAGAGGAGAACCAGATGATCTCTAAGGTTCCCCTCAACTCTATCTAAAATATTACATTTCATGATTTTTAGAGAGTAAAGCTAGATTTAATTCAATATTATCAGAGTAGAAATTTTTTTCCATCTGATGAGTAAACTCATGGCATAGTTTCAGTGAGAATTGCAAAAGGAATCCAACTGTATATAAGGCCCTTCACAGCTTGAGAATGGCTCCTTAGCACTGTGCCATGCTCAACCCACATGATTGTGTGTGTTGTCTCTATAATTATATCAATTTAAAAAAAGAAGATGCAGACAATTTCTCTCAACTAAAAATTTTATATAATAGTAAGTTAGTTTCCAAGTCACTTTTTTCCCTCAGAACTTGGAGTCTTTAAGCAAGATAAAACCTGTTAAATGCAAAAGCAATAAACTAAGAAAAACAGATAGAACAGACGTCTTAAGATTGGTAGGTGAAACTGATTACCCAAGGCTCTGAGTACTATGAAAGCAGTATATATTATGGGGCATCAATTTTTTTTCATAAACTTAAAAGAGATTCTAAAATAGTGGACGAATGCCCCTTTTAGGTACTTAATAAATTTAATCTAAATTAAAATTTAACTTTAAGTATGCCAAAAGCATAAAGTATCTGCCACTGTGCAAAAGGACTTAGTATATATATATATAGCTGGGAAGAATTCAGATATCAGAACATATATCTCTTTAGTTCAAAGTAATGTATTTAAACCTGAGTGGACCATTTACCTTCACATGCAATCTATTATTGTACACTTTTTCATACTTTTTGAAATTAGGTGAAAGTCTATGAAAGAAAGATGAACATCCAATTCCCAAAACTTAAAAATCTAAAAAGCAATTCAAAATGTATGCCTATTTGATAACAGAGAGTCAGAGATATACTTTGTATTGTATAAACTTTAATTATTCTATTTTTCATGTGGAATAACCAATATAAAATGACAGAAATGCCTGTTGCCCCCAACATCATACAAAATTAAGTAGCAGAAAAAACCTTTGTGTCCTGTCTTCCTGTAACTATTTCTCCAGAAACTACAATTAATCCAGGCCGTATGCTTATCCTGCTGTTTGCTAGTCCACCATACAATGTGTGAAAGTTATTTCATCTTGAGTGGTGCAACTCAGCAGGATGGACTTAAATTAATTTGAGTCCTACTCTTCACTACTTGATTGACTAGGGTGAATAATGCCTGATTTGGATGTGTAGGAAATGGCAGATCTCATTGATTTATTTTATTCCCCGTGAACCCACAGAGGGAACAAAGAGAGTGGTTTTAAGAAAAAGCAGTCTGGTGTTTAGGATGCTATTTTCTGAGGCAACTCTTCTCACCTTTTATTATATTAAAGAAATACTTAAAATTGCTTTAATCATAATCCTCTGCACAATGTCATTAAACAATCAGGGAAAAATAATATATGAAAGGACCAAGAAAAGGAAGTCTTCCAGAACAATACATTTAAAAAAACAAAAAGATGGAGCAAATGCACAAACTTCTAGCAGAGGGGGTGCAAAGAGAGGAAGAAAAGATGGTAATAATGAAAATAAACTAAAGATGGAGAAGAAAACTGAAAGTAAGGATAGTACAAAAAATATTAAAGATTGAACCAGGAAGAGAGTAATGCACAAGAGTGAAGCCTGAGAAAAAAATGACAAAATGGAGAACAGGAACAGTGGAACAGAACAGAAAAAAGGAGAGAACAGCAAACAAAGAAGTAGTATCAAATAGAAAGGGAGCAAGTGTCTAAATTATAAAGTGTGTGTGCGTGTGGGTGGCAACGTAAGCAGCCAGGAGAGGGTGACAGCACAGCAAAGAGCTGCTGAGCCCAGCCATTTTGCTCTGTCTTTTACAAGTGGAGTTTATGCCACTTGAATGGAGCTTGCAAATAGATGTGAATTGTTTTACTGGCCTTCAAAGTCCTGCCATAATGTTGTTAGGAATTTGGCAGAGTAGTATTAACCTTAACTGAGGCTACCAACTTTCCTTCACATTAAAACAAAGCAGCCGAATTTACACACTTTTGCAGTTTGCAAGCTTTTTTCAAATGGTATAAACTGGAATTAGGTATGCTAGGAAAATTCTGGGCATTAAAAAAAGGAAACAAGAAAAAAGAAAAGGAATCTGTTTTTATTTAAAAAAATCTTATACGAAAACAGTCTTTTTGTTTTAGCTCGTAGTATTTTTTTAAATCAAGTCTATTTAAATTTAGACAAATTCATGAAATGCCAAAAATTCTTGAAATACAAATTGCTTCTACAAGGACCAAATTGCTAAAATAAAACAAACAATCAAATCACCACCAAAAAGGGCTCTTGTCTAACTTTGAAAATTGCTCTTGGGGAAAAAAGAATTCTGCTCAAAGTTGCTACTAATGACACCAAGAATGACTTGTTACTTAGCAGGTCGAAAAAAATCAGAAGTAGTTTCTTAGCTTTGAACTAGAACTTGAAACCTAGATACATTTTCTGTTTTTCTGTCTCCTCCTTCTCTTCCTTAAAGTTTCTTGAGTAAACTATCCACTAAGTGAAGTTTTATATCTTCAAGTTCACTCTGGTTAGGTGTTAATTTTTGTTTTTCCTTGGGAACAAACACATTGCCATGGAAACTGGGTAGCACAAAATATAGACAGCGCAAAGGTTTATAGAAAGAATCAAGTTCATAACACAATGTTAACTACATAATATAAGTTCTAGCTGGGCATTCCACTACCTAGCATATTATGGCATCTCCAAAAGAATAACTTGCCTTATCAAATTTTGGAAGAATAAAACAAAAGGAAACTATACTATTTTCTCAGTAGAGAAAATGCAAAGGTTTGTTTTTCATTAAAACGAATTTAGAAACCACAAAACAGATTAATTGTGGTGATTATTTACATTGACTAAAAAGATACATTCAGGATTTCCTCTCTGTGTTGAGTGCTTTTTGCACACTGACATTGTCTTGCATACCATATCTGCATTGAGATGTGCTGGGCCTCAAGTCAGGGAAGGATAAATAAGGAGGGAAATAGGAGTTGAGATTAAAGGTCCAAAGTGAGAGATGAGTCACCAGCATTCCAAATCACAATACCCCAGGGTAGTGGAACTGGATTTCTGGGCCAGGGATGATTTAGAAGGGGTTGGAATCTGGTGGGGAGGATATGATTTATGATAATAGTAATTCCAGGCAGTCCTAGGGTTTTACCTCCATGCAAGGGAAGGAAAGGGCCTATTCAGTTGGAAGAACAACTCCATCCAGTGTCTAGGAAACAGAGTGTGAAGTTCAAGGCCAGACACTTGCCAGGGGGCAGAGTCCTGTTCAACAGGTGGTGGTTTAGCTTAAGGCACCAGTTGTAGTATCACAAGTGGAGGATGTCTGCAATGACAGTCATTCAAAAGTGAGGTTTAGGCAACGACATTTTTGTGTGGGAAAGTGGCTACAGCTGGCTGGATACTCCATAGGCACTCTGGATCTTGGGCCCAGGAATGCATGGGTAATTCCAGACTCCAGTTAATGATTGTGGCTAGAGCTCTTAATATATTGTCTGGTTGCATTAGGACAGACTCTGAGCATGGATGATGCTGGCACAAGCAGCAATTGAAAACAAAAAGGAGACCTGATTTGCCAAAGATCAACCCACAATAAGAATTCTACGTTTATTGTTTAACGTTGGCACAATTGTGCTCAGAAAGAAGCATCTGCAATTCATCGGCAAAGGAAGAACGCCCATGCAGGCCCCACATTTGATTTTACATTCTTAATAGTATGCTATCCTAGCAATTATTGTGTGCTACCTTTAAGTGAGAAAATGTCCAATGTGACAACAACCTCTTTAATAAAAGCAACCAAATAAACTTCAGTAAAAGAGCTAATATTATTTTAAAAAAGTGCCTATGTGCCATCTCCTTATCTTGTGTTTTTTAGTCCTGCAGTGGCTGTTTGGCAGAAGCTCAAAGCTACTACTGCAGGGAACCAATTTGAACTGAAGTTCATGAAGTCTGAGATCAACGAACTGGCAACTCTTCAGCTTTCAGAAATAGTGTGGTCATGCTGTGTGTGTCTCATTGCACTTCTGGGTTATGGTTCATTTAATTTTATGGGATAAAATAGGCCTCTGTGTAAAATAGCATTTTCACCTATAAGTTAGAAGCAAATAAAACAAAACTAATTTTGAAGTAAAAACCCAGTTTCTCTTAAATCTTGCATATAAATTTCCCATGCTAAAATTATAGAAATGTTCTTACTAATACAAAACAAAAGATATGAAAAAATAATTGACAATTGTTATTTTAAAAGGAGGTGGAATCCAAAAGAGGAAGATGTGAGGTTTAACAGAAACACTGGAATTAAAAATGGTACAGGCAAAGCTAAGAAAGAAGGAAAGTAAACTGATAAAGATTTTTACATTATTTGTACACTAGAAAATGTAATGTAACGTGAGGTGTACCTCTTATGATTTGGAATTTAAGACAAAAACTAAAGCAGTGGGTTAGATTCACTCCCCATGACCCTGTTCATAGTAGTCAGGTAACTTGGTGCCACCTTTCTGTGCACACTGTTATTTAAACTTAAAGATTGCTCTTAAGAAAATGCCATCTCTGTGATGGATGGGTATCTTTCTGACAAAATATTGTTTAATTATTTTATTTTGTTAACCTGGGAGTGAAAAGAATGTTTGCCATTGCTAATACAGGGATGGATGTGAGTATTTGGAGTACAGAAGTGAGCACAGCACAGTGAGTGAGAGGGATGGTTAAATGAATCATGACAATGCAGTGCATTAGAAGCAGGTATGAACACTGTCAAAGATAAACCAGGCTGGACACTATTTAAAGTGGTAAGGATTGATTTTAAGCCATAATGTACTATTGCAATAGGGAAAACAGTCCAGTGTGAACTGTGCTCAACTCCGATTTGATCAGAGGTGACTGGTGTTTTAAAGGGAGAACGAAGGAGTAGGGAGAAAGGTAGGTGGGGACTCAGTAGAGTTTTTTAAGGAAGTGAAAAGTTACAAGGAGCAGGAAGGGGGGTTGGTCCATGAGAAACTTGTCTAGGTTTGTTAATTGGCACTGATTGAAGTTCAGCTTCTACCCTCCGCAGAGACTGGAAGACAGGAATTTTATCTTCAGGTGTTGGCTGGAACAACCATAAATTCTTTTGGCAGCCTTGAGTTTTCTCAGGCAGGCACTTTAAAGGGGCATGGGGTCATCCTAAGGAAGCAGTGCTGAGCTGGTAGAAACTGCATTAGTGTTTGTTCAACCTATAAAGGCCAAACTTGAGGCCTAGTCGAGAAGAGAACTCAGAGGGGCCTGACTAGTATTTGGTCAAGGAGAGAACCTTTGTCTATACTTAGGAGAAAGGTGCCTGGGTGGGGTCCCTGAAGACTTCACACATGAAACCTCTTGAGAGAGGCATAAGAGTTTTCCCAGAAGACACAATGAAGAAATGTGTGGGGCCAAATGCTACATCCTTTGGCAGGAATGTAGTCAGGGCACGTGACTTGTAGGACAGCAGGAAATGATATTGAAAGGTAGTCAGGAGAAAGGTTACATCAGGCTATGCAGTTTGGATTTTATCTCATAGTCTAGTGCTTACCAAAATGTGGGACTTGTCTCTGGATAACATTTTGGTGGTACAAAGATGAAGCATTAAATCATAGTAGGTCACATGATAAAAAAACATTTTCCTTTTAATTATCAATCCCTCTAATTTACGGAGAAAGTCTTAGGTTGATGCTAATCTTTATCTTATGGTATTTGCTAATCATCATTTTTTTTAGAGCTTATTTTATTTATTTATTTATTTTTATTTCAGAAGATTATGGGGGTACAAACAGTTTGGTTACATATATTGCCCATACACTGCCTGTGTCAGAGCTACAATCGTGGTCATCCCCCAAACTGTGCTCCCCGCATCCATTCAGTGAGAGTTTTCCCATCCCCTCCACCCCCCTCCCACCTGCCCGACACCTCATGAATATTATTTCCATGTGTGCACATAAGTATTGATCAGTTAGTACCAATTTGATGGTGAGTACCAGTGGTGCTTGTTTTTCCACTCTTGTGATACTTTGTTTCAAAGAATGGGCTCTAGCTGCATCGAGGATAATACCAGATGTGTTAATTCACCATTGTTTTTTATGGCTGAGTAGTACTCCATGGTATACATATACCACATTTTATTAATCTAGATCCACACCTCTCACCTCTCACAAAAATCAACTCAACGATGGATAACAGACTTCCACCTAAGACATGAAACCATAAGAATTCTAATCATCATTTTTAACAAAGAGGGAGCAGATTTCTGTTAAAATTTAATGACATTATTTATTTTCAGTAATTTTTTTTAAAATTGATTCTTTTCCTTAGTAACTGATAGTCATTTTCCATTTCAATAAGTAATATAAAGTTTTTCCCAAACATATTTGTTTAAGTAAAACATCCGGAGTCTATTTAAAAGCAAGCATTAAGTGTGGCGGCAGGAGGCAGAGTCTAAATGACTCCCTTGTTCCTGAGCTGCTCAAAGAGGGGAGTGGTGGTGTCACCATTGAGACAGGAGTTATAGGAAAAAAGCCAGAGCAATGGGAAGGAAAATAAAAATCAAGAATAAGAAATGTCTTGCCTATTATTACTGGATTTGCAACAAAGTTTATTTAAACTAAGATCCCATAACTTCAAGGACACACCCAACACACCCTCACATTCTCTCTGATGTGGCCAATAAAAGCAAGTCATAAAACTACCTTGTCATTTGCACAACCTGCCTTCTCACAGCCTTGCTTCACCCCCAACATGCTCAGGTGACTATTCATTCTGCCAGGCATTAACCCTAGGTTAAGTTTTTGGTTTTTAGTGCAATTTAGTCTTGACCTTAAACTTCAGAGTTTTCTTGGGTCTTTATTGTACTGCTTTCACTTCTGAGCACTTCTGGAATGTTATAGCCAGCCAAGCTTTGTGGATCCTTGTGTCTCAGATCCTGGCACTCACGCTCCTTCAGTAACAGGCAGGCTTATATACGTATTCTCTCTCTCAGAGGATGATCCCCTCACCCTGCATGGGGGTTACTAGTGTCACTGTGTAATATGTGGCTTTTTATGTGTCACACATTAAGATATCAGAGGTCAGGAAAGTCAAAGGTTTCTTTTTTGAAGATCAGCCTGTCATTCTCCTTTTTTTGAAATTGTTTAAAACAAATCCTTCTTTTGGAGCAAGACCTTCAACGTTTGTTTCTTCTGTTTGAAGTAGATTTCTTTTCCTTTTGAGCTTCTTTTTGAGGCGTGTATCTGAAGCTATTCTCCCTGTCTTCTGAGATACTATGCTTTATCATATTAAAAAATGTATATTGTGTACTGTGTACCATCTCCTTGAAAATGGCTTTTTCCTGCTTAATGCCCATGTGAAGTCAGTCTGCCCTTTAATACTTTCAACTGACCCCTTCAAATTGAGTCTTAGAATAGCTAAATCTTTAAGTACAAAACTAGTGTAGTCACATTTTCAATTAATCATATTTTATTTGTAATCAAGTAAAGTACTTCATGGTTTTCCTCTTCAACAATTTTGAGAATTTTGCCGCATTTGGAGGTATAGTGTTGTAATAGATGCACATGTTTAAGTAAATAAAGTTATAAAACTTGTAGATATATTTAAACCCAAGAATAGATGTTCCTTTCTGTTGATAATCTACTTATTTTTCAGTTAACGGTTTATTTTGCTGAAATTTTGACAAAGATACTCAAGAATTAAAGGCCTGAAAATGGATTAGATTTATAATAAAATGTGAGTTCATACTTCCTATATTATACATAAAGAAATATTTTTGTCATGGAATATTTTTTGTTAGCTTTAACACTTCCATTTTTTAAAAAAGATGAGTCATTTCCTCTGTCTGGGGGATGACTACAAGTGGTAAAAGTCTGGGTACATATGTTAAGGTCACAGAAATTTATTAGTGTACAGGATCCACATTCAGTTTCAAATTTCATCTTGACTTTAAAATAAAGTAATGATGTTAAGATAAACTAATTAAGGAATGACTGAATTAGTAGGTAGACATTTAACTGTTTCACCTGTTACTATCTCTTATAGAAATAAGTGATATCCCCCAAGACTTGCACTTTGAAACTCTCATCCTTGGTTCTATAATAAGTCTAAATTCTTACTAAGGCAAACTCTCCTTGCTTAATTTTTGGTCAATTCTATTCAACAAGAATTTATGTTGCATAGTGATGTCATAGCTATGACAAAAGAGATGTTAAAAAAACCTTAAAAGAACTTATTCATGCCAGTCTTTAACTCAGCATTTTAGCAGAATAAATGTGGGCTCCACGTAGCTTACTCAATAGCTGTTACCCAGTCTCCTTCAGCCTCAGGATTCCCATTTGTAAATGAGAGATTATAACACCTTATTTTTTTATTTCTTGTGAAGACTAAATTAAAAGGACATTAAATGTGGTAATAATTGTAAAATGCCTAGGATGTCACCTAACATATAGTTATTGTTTGTTCCCACGTCTCCCAATTCATCCTTTCATCTTTTGTTCCTTGGAAGACAGAGAACATGGTTTTCTGTTCAGCGTCATCCATTTCTTAATGGAAGATGGAGTGTTCAGTCTATGAAGATGCATGATGGATAAGAATGGATAGTGATAGCTAATGACAAATATCAAACAGATTATGATCTGGGTAAAATATCAGACCCCATTAAGCAAGATTGTTTTCTGCATTCACATTTATTACACACATGATGCAACACAGCAATTTTATTTGCTTACTAGATGGAGAACAGAATTTATCTGGAAAGCTCTTGATAAATTTCTCAGATGAGGCAAGTCCTTGCAGGTATGGTGTTAGCCTCACTAGGGGTTCAGGAATCATTGCATGTGTGTCATCCCAATGTGGTTGTTTGCAAACAAGGGAGCAGAGAAGGACAGAATTAAGAGATAAGATGGATGAGAATGGGAACAAAACAGAGGGAACAGGAGTTGGAAGAAAGCTGTTCTGTGGATAAAGTTAATTTCCCAGGACCACTGAAGTTACTAGACTGACAGAATGTTTGTTGTGAGTACGTTCTTACGGATACCAGAAAAATGACAGTTTCATAACTAGATCCATGCCAGGCTAACGGACAATGCAGATTTTTAAAAGGAAGCAATAGGGACCCAAAAAAATATATCCTAAGAAATTTACAGATCTCACAGGGAGGATTTGGAGCATCAGGCTCAATGTGATGGTTTGAATGACACTCATGTATATCTCTGGGAATGAAGGTCTCTCATGACATTTGCTTTATACATGGTCACGTGACATCAGTATGTAGAGTGTTATGGTTTACATTATCACATGTATGACACTCTATGATGTAATATCCTCACTGGAATAATTTAAAAGTAGAAATGTTTAGTACTTACATTTTTCATAGTAAATATCTTTTCCATATATTAAATAAATAAAGCAAAATCCTTTAATAGAATTCTAACTCTGAGTTCTGCTATAGGTCAAATTGTATTTTCCTATCATGACAACAAGTGGAGATCTCACCTTGTTCCTTGTCACCAACATTTTAACAATACTTGTCCTTGGTGTAATAACAAAAAGTCAATTCTATACACTGACATCTCTTGGCTCACAAAAGATTTTTTAAGATTTACATATGTACCTGTAAAGACAAAGATATTCAAATGACTAAAAAGCCTGTCAAATGGAAAGAAAAATGGGGGGGGGGGTGGAGTGAAAAAAAGCTGTTATGGAATGTGACTTTTGGACAAGAACAAAGAAATGGCTGACTTTCAATGCCATGGCTGATGGTAACTGATTTGATATGTCATTGAAGATATTTGACTAATTTTTAAAGAAATGTACATTTTCATATAACACTTAAACCAATCAAAAGAACCCTAGACGTGTTGGATTCTTACTCTGAATCTTAACAGGTCCACATGGCAAAAGCATAGTTTTTAGAAAATGGCACACCTTCTTTCTCACTGCCATGGACCTAGCTCAGGCTGGGAACTTCTGGATTTCTGTGACAGTCTACTACTGGTCTCCCAGTTTCTCATCTTTTCCTCCTGCACAATTCTGGGAGTGATGTTTGTAAAGTTGTGCACTCCATTGCTGTTAGGATTGAGACAAATTTCCACACAAGGCTTCCAAGGCTCCTTGTTGATTACTCTCCTTTATTTGTACCTAGGGACATATTTGCAGTTTATCACACCTGTGCAATGGATGCTGCTGCACCTTTGGGCTTTCACGTGAGCGGTCTTAAACTTTCTTCCCCATCTCCCCATCTCCTTCCCCTTCACTCGTTTATTCAGTCCCAGTTTATAAATCCCTTCCTTCAGGAAACATCCCTGAGTCTTCAAGAAAGTTAGTAACAGTTTGCCTTTACTGAGCATTGTCAGATGGGCTGGAGATGTGTTCATTGAGGAGGCGACATCTGAGTAGAGTTTTGAAAGACCAAAGGGCCAGCCGGGCTGCTAAAGTAGAGAAGGGGGTTTCAGGCAAGAGAATTGATCTCTGTCACCTGAAGAGGAGGTGTGAAAGCACAGGGAGAGTCAAAGGAGCAGATAATAGTTGGTACAGTGTACAGTGTTGGAAAGGGGCTGAGGGTGGGAATTGTTGAGAATAATGCATGTCAGATTGTGACGGATGTAGAGAGGTTTTAATGCCTAGCCAGGAGTTTCAACTTATCATATAGGTCATAGACATTCATTGACAGAAATTTGAAATTTGCATCATCTGGGGAAACATGGTCAGCCCTATTTTAGAAAGGGGGGTGGGGACATATATATATATGTGTGTGTGTGTGTGTATTATATGTACACACATATATTTTAAAGAGGCTGACAATGGTAGCTGGGAGGGCACTATTTTTGAAAAGGGCCATGAGTTGGAACATTTGGAGAGAAAGTGTGAGAGAAAAAGTAGTCAGTCTTAAAGGTGAAATAACAATCTATGGCCGTATAGAAAATAGTCATATGAAAAATCTTGGTAACAAATGCTTGTAGGATTTTAAGAAAAATATATTTTTTTCTTTGAACTTTCAGAGGAATTATTGAAGGAGATGTTAGATGATGACAGTTTATTGGTCCAGCTTCTGGCTGAAAACAAAATTCATCTCAAATGGTTCAAATGAAGAGACATTGATGCAGTGGTTCTCAACCTTGTCTGGACATTAGAAATGCTTGGGGAGCTTTGCAAAATACTGGTGCCTGTGTTCTAGCCCCAGAGGCTCTCCTTTAGTTGATCTGGTTTGTGGCCTAGCCATTGGGATTTTTTAAAATCTTCCCATCTGATTCTAATATACAGCCTGAGTAGAGAACCACAGCCTTCATGACAGCACTGCTCTCAGAGGTGTGGGCACTGTTAAGAATTAAGGTGTGCAAGACACCAGCAACTAGTTACAGGGGGAGCTATGATCACCCTTATGGCCAAGGAACAAAGGAGACAATAGATTGACCTAGTGAAAGCTGGACCAGTATTAGATCTATAATATTGGGGTTGGGGGGAATGCAGCTATGTCCAGACACCTAGAGCTGAATCAGGGGGTATTAGTTAGGGTTCTCCATAGAAACAGACCCAATAGGATGTGTGTGTGTGTGTATGTGTGCAAGCGTTTTTAAAAAGAATTGGCTCATGTGATTATGGAGGCTGGCAAGTTCAAAATCTGCAGGGTGGGCAGGAAGAGACCCAGGTCTAGAGACCCAGGAAGTGCCAATGCTATAGTTAGAGTCTGAAGTCTGAAGGCCATTTGTTGCCAGTAAGAGCAATACTAACATTTATTTTCAGTTTAAAAATGATTCTATTCTATTCCATTTTATATTAGGTGGTATCAGTATTTGTTTTCACAATTCTAAAAAGGTTTGTTGTATATTAAGTATTTTGAATATTCAGAAGGAAAGGGCATGCATATAAAAAATAAAGGTGTAAACACAGTATTTGCTATACAATCTGTATAGTGATTGTGGTAATCCAGGTGAGATGTGATTAATGCTTGAGTAAGCATTGAGTAAGTGTCCATAGAAATGGAAAAGAGAACTTTGACTTCTCTGATATTTAGTCTAGGAAGCCTCACCTGTATCTTACTTGTGTGGTATAATCTATTACATAAATAAATGGAGAGAGAGCATGTTGATATTGATGTATTTCTGGTACATTCAAGCAGAGATATTTGAGTGGCAAAGGAAATCTTGTTTGGAACTTGAGAAAATGTCATGGGGTTGATGTACATAGACAGGGCAGTCCTTGTACACCACAAGGGTGAAGTACTGGCAGTGGATAAGCCATTTTAGCAGAGAAGAGTGTACAGAAGGAGAATGAACACAGAGGAATCTCTGGGAACCACTGATTTTTAAGGGGTGGATAGAGAACTAAACAGGAAATGATCAGAGAAATGAGAGAAAAACTAGAAGAAAGGGGAGTCAAAACAGCCAAATAAGGAAAGAATTTCAAAGATGGGGTAGTATCGGGTGTTTGGGAAGATAACGTTAGTCACAATGAGAGTAGTTTCGCTAGTTAGGGCAGAAGCTGCACTGTAGCAGGCTAAAGAAAGAATGTCAAGTGAGGAACTAGAGATAGTAAGGACAGATAATTCTTTTAAGGGATGGGGCTATGCAAGAAAAGAAAAGGAAATGGTGCTAGAGGGGCTGAAGGGAATTTACTTTTTTCTTCTTCTTTTGTTTTTTAATGGGACAAAAATGTTAGAATAGCTATTTATTTGTCATCAGAGTTTAAGATTCTGTAGGTAAGTTAATTCTGGGGGTTGACTAGCCCCATGGTATGACTTTGTAAGTACACTGTGGGAGCTGAATGGAGGTAAGGATCTTTGGCAGAGAGGAGGTCAGTTGAGAAGCTCAGATGTAGGGTGGGATGTTGGATAGGTAGGATGAAGGCTGTGGGTCAGATGACAATGTTCTCACTAAATGTCAGGGAATTGTCTGATGGTTAGAAGATGAGGGCAGCAGGTATGGGTAAAGGGATATAAATCCAGACAGCATAAGCTTAAAAGGAGAAGGGGTTTCTTGAACAAAAGTAAATGTGCATGAGCAGGAAATGGCAGTAGGGAGCCAAGAGGATTACAACCCTGAAGTGTTGACTTGTGGGAGAACATGTGGCCCCTATTAAAGGAGTTAACATGAGAATAATTGATCTCCTGTCTAATTTTGGTTTATGTTTTATTAAAAACATCATGTAGGATGTGCTCTGGGAGAGGTTAAGGATTTAAGGAGGTAGGAGATTTTAGGTTTTGTCTGTTTTTCAGAATGGAGGATTCCAAAGACCTGTGAAAGGGTCTGGAATGAGAGCAGAATTAGAGCAGAATTGAAGGGACAGTTGCAGAGGGAAGGCGGGATAACAGGGCTAGAGAGCTTGGTCTGCAGTGGCTAAGGGGGTTAGAGAGGTAGGGAGTAGTAGGTTAGATAGAAGTGACATAGATGGGATTCCATAAAATGAAAGGATATTTGATTTCAAATAATTTTGTTAGTGACATAAATCTAAGTCTCCCAGTGTCTGACTTCATAGGTGTCCTCCTGTTGCTACTGAACTGACCCAGCCTGCCAGGAAGCCATGGTGGCCATTAAGGCCCCCTGTTGCTTCTTACACTCTAGCATGTGCTAGCTGGGACCAGGCTTCAGGGAATGAATAGTTGTTACAGTTAGTAAGAGCCAGTATAATAAGTGTGACTACATGTGGTTATTACCTTTTGGCCATGTACCTCTGAGTAGAACCTGTGGGGATCCTATAGCCATAAGAAACCCATGGTTGATTAGTGGGATTGTTGAGGAATGCTTGTTTCCATCTCTTTCCCCGTAAGAGTTAGCTGAAATTCCCCAGTAGCCTCATAACACAGAGAGAGCCCCTTTCAGTTCTAAGAGGAAAGAAACTGGGATTTTCCAGGGGAGGGAAGAATCCCCTTTCTCTGCCCCACCATTTTTCACAACCATAAACAAGGGATGAACTTCCTCAGGTCAGGGCATATATTTTGTACCTCATACCAGAACACATACCCAGTCATTTCAGAAACTAGAGCCAGGTATTTATTCCTTATTGCAGTTTTGTGCATCAATTTCCTTCTTACCTGACAGATTATGATTCTTTTAAAAAGTTCTGTGGAATTCTTTTTCATATGTGACTCTGATAATATTTGCTTCTTGTTTTTCACTTCTTGCTTTCTCCAAAAATCTAAGTTGGGAGAGCAAATACTTTGAACAGTACAGGCAATATTTCCAGGCAAGGAAAATAATTTATGTCAATAGGCATCTATGGAACCCCATACGGGAAGCACATTCCTGTTGTGTTTGAGATGGAGCGTCATCAAATAGAATAATCCATAAGAAATAATGCAGAAAATGGAAATTGTTAGCAATCTTCAATAACAATTCTTTAACATATATATGTATGTGTAGGGTGTGTGTGTGTGTGTACATATATATATATACACATTAGGGTATATTTTGGTACTACTGAGAAAAAAACTTAAAATTACATACATGTATTGAGCAAAAAGTGGGACAATGGTCCTATATCATATTTCATCTCCAATTGAGAAAGTATTTGATGAAAATTTTATTCTCATCCCACTAAGTCTTTGTATTCATTACAAGTATAGGAAGCTATTCATGACCCTTAAAAAGGCTTACTTGGGTATGAGAGGATGCTGGCATGATGGCAGAGTAGAAAGCTCCAGGAATTCATTCCCCCATCCAGACAACAATTACACTGGCAGAATCTGTCTAATGTAACTATTTTGGAATCTGGAATCTATTGAAAGTTTGCAGCTTCCAGAGGAAGGTTTGGATGGTAAATTGTGGTTAATTTTATTCAATGTCAATTGTTAGCTTGGGAGCAACTATGCATCCCCTACTCCTCTCAGCCCTGTGGCAGGCGGCTGTGCATGTGTTCCTGGAGCAGCTTACACACAGCTTGCAGGAGCCGAGGGGAGCAATAAGGATCCTACCCCCAAATACTGGAGATCTGTGTGCTAACCACCAGCTGCTGCTTCTGATTGTGGAGGGACGAGCACAGAGGTAGGCATCCCTTATTGTTGCACCTGTCTGCATTATTTGAAGCCTCTTTCCTTTCAGAGGAAGTGACTTCCAGATTTAAAGGTTAGCACCCTTTCCCCGTTCATTATTCTCCGTTTCCCCTTTTGAGAGCCAGGCATAAAAGAATAGGATATTCAAAAGCAACCACATATATGGGAAAATTGGAAAGTCATCATAATGCCAGGGACAAGAGGAGGCTCCAAAAAGACCTGAAAAGACCTTAAGTTTACACATCAAGGCTGATCCTTAGCACATAGCCCATAGCAATCAAAACAAAACAAAACCCCCAACAAACTCTGAGGAAATGAAAGAATCTGATTTTCAGAATTACCACACTGCTAGATTCAAATGGCTAGTTTTTAACAAAAAACAACAAGGCATGCTAAGGAACAGGAAAGCATTTTCCATTTAAAGGAAAAGATAAGCAAACAGAAAGAACTGATAGCAGATCTTCTGTATAAAAACTTTTTAAAAACAATTATCTTAAAGATATCCAAAGAACTGAAGGAAAGTCAAGAAAATCAACATATGAACAAAATGGAAATATCAAGAAAGACGTAGAAAACCTAAAAAGAAACTAGAAAGAAATTCTGAAGTTGATCACAATAACAGAATAAAGGAAAAAACCCATATGTGATCATTCTAATAGATGTAGAAAAAGCATTTGATAAAAATACCTTTCATGATAAAAACACTCAACAAACTAGGACTAGAAGAAACCTATCTCAACATAATGAAAGTCATATATGAAAAACCCACAGCAAACATCACACTCAGTGGTGAAAAATTGAAAACTTTTCCTCTAAGGTAAGGAAAAAGGCAGGGATGCCTGCTTTTTTCACTTCTATTCATCATAGTACTGGAAGTTCTAGCCAGAGCAATTAGGCAAGAAAAATGCCTAAAAGGCATCACAGTTGAAAAGGAAGATTTAAAAAGAATTGGAAAGGAAAATGACCAAAAATTATCTGTTTCCAGATTATATAATTTTATATCAAAAAAACCAAAAGGATTCCATAAAAATCATTAGAACTAATAAATAAATTAAGCGAAGTAGCACAATACAAAGTGAACACATGAAAATCAGTTTTAATATATACTAACAAGGAAAAATTCAGAAAGGAAATTTTTAATCGACAAAGAAAACCATAACATCAAATTAGCAATTAATAATAATGTAAAAAGAATAAATTACTTAAGAATTAATTTAACCAAGTAGGCGAATGACTTGTGCACTGAAAACTACACAACATTACTAAAAGAAATTAAAGAAGGCATAAATGAATGGAAAGACACCTCAAGTTCATGGATTAGAAGATTTAATATTGTTAAAATGCCAATATTACCCCAAGTGATCTACAGATTCAATGCAATCTTGATCAAATCAAATGATATTTTTGGCAAAAACAGAAAAATCCATCCTAGAATTCATACGGAATCTCAAGGACCCTGAATAGCCAAAACAATCTTGAAAAGGAACAAAATTGAGGACTCCCACTTCCTCATCTCAAAATTTACTACAAAGCTACAGTAGTAAAAACAGTGTGGTATTGGCATGAAGACAGACATACAGACCAAGGGAATAGAATAGAGACCCCAGAAATAAATCTTCATATATATGGTGAAATGATTTTTGACAGGAGGTCAAGACCATTCAGTGGGGAAATGACAGTCTTTTCAACAAATGGTGCTGGGAAAACTGGATATCCACAAGCAAATTAAGTTGGTCCCTTGCTTAGCATCATATACAAATCTAACTCAAAATGAATCAAAGACTTAAAACTATAAACCTAAAACATAGGCCAAAGCTTCACAACATTGGATTTGGCAATGATTACTTGGATATGACACAAAAGGCATAGGCAACAAAATAGAGAAATCAGACATTATAAAAATTTTTTAAAGTCATGCATCAAAATATACTATCAATAGAGTAAAAAAGCAAACCACAGAATGGGAGAAAATATTTGCAATTCATATATCTGGTAAAGGATTAATATCCAGAATATATAGAGAACTTCTAAAACTCAACAACAACAAAAAACAATGTGATTAAAAAATAGTCAAAGGACTTGAATAGACATTTCTCCAGAGAAGAAATACAAATAACCAAGAAGCACATGAAAAGATGTTCAATATGACCAATCATTAGGGAAATGCAAATCAACACTACAGTGAGATACTACCTCACACCCATTAGGATGGCTACTATCAACAAGCCAGAAAATAACAAGTGTTAGCAAGGAGGTAGAGAAATTTGGGCACTGTTGGTGGGAATGTAAATTGATAACAGTGGCTTTGGAAAACAGTACGGCATTTCCTCAAAAAATTAAAAACAGAATTATCATATGATTCAGCAATTCCATTTCTGGGAGTATACCCCAAAGAATTGGAAGCAGGGTATCAAAGAAATATTTACAGACTCAGGTTCATAGAAGCATTATTTGTAATAGCTAAAATGTGGAGTAAAATGTAGAGGCAACCAAAATGTCTATCAATGGATGAGTGTATAAGTAAAATGTGCCATACACACAAACACACACCCTCACACAGAAAGAAATATTATTCAGTTATAAAAAGGGAGGAAAAATCTTGCCATTTGAGATAACATGGATGCACCTGGAGGCCATTTTGCTAAGTGACGCTTAACAGACAAAGACAAATACAGTGTGATTCCACTAACATGAGGTAATTATAGTAGTTAAATCACAGTGACAGAAAGTAGAAGGGTGGTTGCTAGGGGCTGAGGGAAGGGAGAATGGGGAGTTATTGTTTAATGGGTACAGAGTTTCAGTTCTGTCAGTTCTGCAAGATAAAAAGACTGAGATGGATAGTGGTGATGGCTGCACAACTACCTGAATGTACAACTGGGCCTTGAACAACACAGGAGTTAGGGTGCCAAACCCCCGCACAGTTGAAAATCTTTCAATAACTTTTGACTCCTCCAAAATTTAATTACTAATATCTTACTGTTGATTGATGCCTTACTGGTAACATAATAGTCAATTAACCCATATTCTGTATGTTAAACGTATCATATACTGTGTTCTTACAATTAAATAAGCTAGAGAAATGTTATTAGGAAAATATGTTTACTATTCATTAAGTAGAAGTGGGTCATTATAAAGGTCTTCATCCTCATTGTCTTCATGTTGCCTAGGCTGAGGAGGAGGAGGAGGAAGAAGAGGGGTTGGTCTTACTGTCTCAGGGGTGGCAGAAGTTGAAGAAAGTCTGCATGTAAATGGACCCACACAGTTCAAAACTGAATTGAACATTACATTAAAAGGAGCATTCACAATGATCAAGTGGGATTTATTACTGGGATGCAAAAATAGTTCAACATAGGTGAGTCAATAAATATGATACACCATATTATCAGAATAAAGGCCTGAAGGCATCCATATTGGATGGCCTGTAGTTGCCCATGAAATGGGAGCAGGGTTAATGTGAAAGGGAGTTTACCAGGAACAAACTAAATGAAAAGGAAAGGATTGATAATGAAAATCATTAAGTATCTAAGTTACAATCTGCTGTCAAGAACTAATTTGAAAATACAAGCACTTTGGCCGCACCAACCAAACCCAGTGGATCTGGAATGTAAAAAATAAAAAATTACTAACAAATACAATAACAGTTTTATTTAAGCCATGTCAATGTTTCGATGTACAACTCTGACCCACATGTGGACAAAGTCAGTGGCATATTTGCTCACCATGAAGAGGACATGTCAGACATGGAAGAAACGAATGTGAAAAATGTATCGAAAAAACTCCTATATTCCTGAAAAAATGAAATTATCAAACAATTTAGGAGCAAGCTCTGTAGTTGGAGAAACTAAATTTGAATCCAGACTTCACTACTTGCTTGGCGAACAATTACATCTCTCTTCCTCTCCTTTTTATCTAAAAGATCAGAGAGAAAATAGTACCGTCCTCAGTGGGGCTTTGTGAACACTGTGCAATAATGCAAAGTACTTATTTTTTAAACAATTCTTGACATATTAAATACTGAATAAATTTTTAGCTATTCTTTATTATTCCTGATACCAGTTATAAGGCAAAGTGAAGACAGGAATCTTTGTCCTCTCGTGGGAGGTTCATACCGACAATATTTCTCTTGTTCCTGCCATGCTTCTAAGTGAGGACTTTTGTTAGTTTATGGAAAAGCTCCTCTTACCCAGCAACACTGAGTGTGGCCAACAACAAACAGAGGTATTTCCCTCTGGGCTAAATGCAGGGACTACTTCTAGTAAGGAATAGGAAGAAAAGACTTTTCTCAGTCCACATTCTTGGATTTCCAAAGGAAAATAGGGTCATGGTTAACCATAGTTTTATTCTATTAGAAATCTGTACATCAGTGGGTAAAGCTTTGAATTTCTAGAAGAGTAGAAGAACTGAGAGTAAAAGTCTTTTTCTAACTTCCCAAGTACTGAATGAAGCAAGAAAACAATGAATCACAAAGCACAACAGTGAGGTTTTGTACGCTGGGAAGAATTGCACACAAGATGACATAATTTGAGCCACACTTGGAAAATTCTTTAAAAATTATTTTCTTTCTTTGGGTCTGATGCTCCAGAAGTTAGGCTTGACTATTCTTCTTATTCCTCATGTTCCTTAAAAGTTTTTCTAAATCATGAGCATTGTCATTTATTGATTGACTTTTAATTTTTTTTGCAATGAGCTACTTATGATCATGGGGCTCTGCAGGGGTCATCTACTGAGACAAATCAAGACAGAAGATCTGAACAAGACCCTCTGCTTGGATCATTTTGTGCCTCTCTCTCCCCGTCATGGAGTGGAGCAACTAACACAATGTCAAAATAAACACTCTGCTTCTCCTAATTATGAAAACAGTATGATAGATCAGCAGGTGTATTAAACATAGAATTAGAAGACCACTAAAAAGTTACCTAGTCTCTTAAAGCTTCAGTTTTCTTGCAGTTCAAAGGTCATAATACTTCTAGGGTTGTGAGTTTCAAATAGGATAATGTGCTATGAAAGCCCTTCATATCTGAAGGGCTATAAAGTATTACCATGCTAATGCTCATTAATATCTAGTTTTAAAATAAGTTTCCACTTTAATAACTGATCCTATGAGAAAGTTTCCTCTTATAAAAATGTCAATGTCAAAATTAAATTTTGGAAAACACATAGGGGATACTTTCAATAATTTTTGTAACAAAAAACCTGAAAAATATAAATATTCACAAGTTCCACTTACTGGTGATTCATCATAGTCTAAATCTTACGGATGGAAGTTTTCAAAAATAATCAACAACTTTTAGTTAAAAATGGCAATCTAGGTATATGTGCTTACCTCTCTTGTTTCCCTAAAGGCCATTAATGTAATAAAAATATACAAACAAAAGAATAAACCCATAACCCTAGGACATAATAAAGACAGCCAACAGTGAAGAATTTCTGCAAATTGAAAGAATTTGCATTTAGTCTCGAGGAGACACCAGAAGAAATACACAAGTTAAATCATCCTCCAGTAGACATAGGAAATTATTGGTAAAGGAAAGTAAAGGTGAGTGATTTTCCTCCAGTGCCTCCTGGAGAAATTCTAATCTCATAGACAGCAAGCACAAGATGGTGTTTACTCTCAGGGTATTCTCAAAGTTCTGAGCAAACAGCTTTATAAAAATAATGAGGATCTCCTGGGGGCGGAGAAAGAAGTAGGAGCTCCTAGAGCATGTGCTAGGGGGGGTAGGAGAAGTATTTTCAGAATGCCATTAAGGTCTCAGGGGTAGGGGGAAAAATCATCTAGCAAATAATTTTTCAACTTCTGCAATATTGATATTTTGGGATGGAAGACTTTTTGTTTTTGGGGGTTGTCCTGTTCATTAGTAACATTTTTGGCCTGTACCCTCTAGAAGCCACTAGTCTCCTCTTCCCTCCATCAATTGTGATAACTAAAAATGTCTCCAGACATTGCCTGGGGGGGAATCCCCCTGCACCCCCACCTCCCTTCCCCCCAAGTTGAGAACCACCAACCTCACAGAGAAGGTTGGTAAAGCCTCCATCCCACAGTCAACCCTCTCTTATTCTTTCTTACGTACTCTTGGGGGGTCCCTAGTTGTCTGATTGATTCTGTCCATGCTCCCTAAAGAAAAGCCCACTGACATAACCCTCAATTCAGAGAAATATTTTTCCATTATTTCTTCTATTATTTTTTCCACCACATTTTTTCTGTTCTCTCCATCTGGAACTTCAGCTGAATGCTGTGTGGCATATATTAGTTATCCACATTGCTTATCATTTCCTTTCATATTATCTATTCCTTTGTCCTTTTGTTTTACCTTTTGGAAAAATGTATTCCACTCTATCTTCTGCATCATTAGTTCATTCTGTTATTTGACATTTATATTAAATGTTTTATTTTAGTCATTATGTTTTTAATATATAAGTATTCTGATTTTTCCATTTCTGGGGCAGCCAGCTCTTGTTTTGTGGACATAGCACTCTTTTGAATCTTTGTGTGGACAGTGATTTTAAAACCTTTGAAGTTCTCTTCTTTTTCATGTATTACATTTTTTCTCCACATTTAGATGTTTAGATGTTTGGTTTATTTATCCTGAACTTTCTCTTGCACGCTCTTGTTTTTTCTCAAATATTTTGTGATCTTTGATGATCTCTTCATATTTTTCACTGAGTGACGAGGATAATTGGTAGTAAGGGGGTGTGAATTTCCTGTACAGTTATGTGAGCGTATTCCCCAATAGCACTTTTACCTGATGGGAGAGCTATTGTGGGCACTATGTCTGTGAAGGAAGGGTACTGCCTTGGAGACTTCCTTTCAGGATTGACGGGCACAAGGTAGACAGGCAGTCTAAGGGTTCTCACATTTAGTAAAAAAAGAAAAAAACAGGACTTTACACTGAGGGTAGACAGCTTCCGTATATATTACTGTCAAGCAAAATTGTCTTTCATTTTTAAAATAACTTCCTCCTCATCCATTGTGAACTTTCTCAGTTTTTTTCAGGATTGCCCTCTCTGCCCCTGATACTCAACACATGAATCCACTCAAGAAAGATCTTGCATTTTGTTTTTAGAGCATGTTACAACCTTTATTCTCGAGGCAGACAGCTACAGCCGATAGCCAAATATAACGGGGATGGGGAAAAGTATTTTTGCTCCAGCCCCCTCATAAAGATATCTTTAATTAAATTATCTTCAGTTATTTACTTTAGTTAATTAACTAGTTAATATACAAATATATATTTAATAGTATAATATGTTATAAATTAATGTGTTGATTGGATAATAACCCCTCAGTTCATTTTCCATCCCTGTGCTCATTCAATCGGAGCTTGGAGTTTTTTCTCACCTCCACTAGGAAGAGAGTTCTCACCTCAGCTGTTTTTTTCTGTAGACTGTGGGTTTCTCTCTTTTGGTTTCTCTGTCATTCTTATCCCATCTACTTTCTATTTACGGACATTTACTCAACATTTTTGGTCTACTGTTGATACCCTTTTATTTGTGGTTTTAATCTTGTGACTTCTTTTTTCCCATCATTCCAATGATTTTTCGAGACAGGGTGTGTAACAATTGAGGTCTTTTGCACGCAAAGCAGCCCCAAGCAGATCTCTCACTGCTTTCGAGCCTACTCTCCCACGTGAAGCTGTGGGACTTTATCTTTGCATCTTTCTGAGCAATTACACCCTGGCTGAATTGCTGTATTATTTTGCCAAATATTTTTCATCCTTTAAGACCTATATTAAATTTAATTCTTTTTAAGAAATCAGCTCCATGGCCACCTCTCTCCCAACAAATTATTATTTTTTCCCCTAAACTGGCATAACACTCATTGTTTCTTACTTATTTGGCATTTATCATGCTTATCTTGCCTCTTAACCTTAGTTACCTTCTCAGGTCTATAAACTTATCGTCCCTAAAGAATTTCTGTCTTTTGGAAGCAAGTACCCTTTTAGAATGTTTAAGTCTTTGTTGTTACAAACCCAATGGCTTATGCACGATAAGTGCTCAATAAATATTATAAAAATCAACCTTCTTTTTAAAATTATATAATTATTGTGTGTCATGTGTCGTAAGAGTTTAACTGTTACTAAACATTTCACTTGTGGACAATGTGTTTAACATTTCTATAGAACAAAAGAAATGCTGGATTTCCAGTTTGGCTGATTTAGTCTTATAGGAAATTTGCTTTTGAAAATTCCAGCTAGTTCTATACTTTGTGTTCTGATTGGTTAAAGCAAATATTTCCCATAGACAATTACAATTAAGTTTGGCGAATGATGGTAAATATAAATATAAAATGCCTTAGGTTATTCTCATTGATGAATAAAAGATCTCTCTTTATGGTAAAGGCTTGATTATGCCATTTCTAGGGCTTATACTATCCTTGGGATTCTGAGGATATTTTGAATCTACAAAGAATGTGGTATTTATGCCAAATGAATAATAAGAAGAAATAACTGTAAACTTCAACCATCTGCCTCTATAACTTACTTTTCAACAGAGCTCCCTTCATTTTTGCAAAATGTTGGATGAATCCCATTTCTTTCAGGGCTTGAACTCTTTACTACTTTCCTCCTTCTCCAGTCTGTGTTGTCTTCAAACCCTCACAACTGCTAGATTTCTAAAAATAGAATGCACAAAATAAATAAGCCACCAGAACTGGCAACAGCTAAAGAAAAATCAAATACAAATAAGAAATCAAAGAAAATTCAAAGCAAGCACCCAAATTTCAAGCCAAATATACACACTTGCAATAATAGGTACATTTAAACAAGATTTAAAAATCCATGTATATTCCCCAAACCTGGTATATCAAGGTGAGAAATTCAGCTGTTTACTTTTTCTAGAAGAGGCATTATAACTTGAATGACTAAGAAAGAAAGAAAAATAAGAAAAATACTTGAGTTATATGATTCTTGAAGTCATCTAAGTTATAATTGAAAATGAGCTATGTAAAGTCACCCAACATCTTGATAGATGATGATTCTTATCTATCTGTAGTTTGTCTTCTCGACAGTTTGATTGACAGCAGATATAAATTATATATTATTATTGGTTGTATTCCAACACTTCATGGTTGCCCGTGTGCTTTCCTTTATATTAACTCATTTGCTCCTATAGATAGAACCTAAGGGTAGGCAAACCAAGTATTAAGCAAAATATTACTGGTTTTTATACATGAGGAAAGAGAGATTCTTTTATTTTACTAGTCTGAGTTGTATGGTAGATTGGGTTAGACATGTTAACCTTTATCTGTCCACCACAACTCTAGTTGACCACATGACTCTACCTTATTACAGTCACAGCTTAATGAATCCGTAGGTTGACTAGCTGCCCATGACAGTCAGTTGTGACAGACTCTGCGCAAACGTTGAAGAGAGGAACAATCACATTTCTTCCTTAGAAATTTTGAATCAAGGTATTGAGGTACCTGGGTCATTCTGAATTTAGCCTTAGAACTGACTGGTGGTAATATGAAGTGGGCTTGTTGCCATAGAGGAAAGTGATAAAAAAATTACAGATTGAAAATATTCAGAGAGTGAAATAGAAAAAAAAAATGGAACAGTAAAGGCAGTTTTTGAAAGACAGTAATCTCAGTTTCTGTACTTGTAGTCCCCGATCACAAGAAGCCAAGCTATACTTCGTTTTGTGTTCTAGGATTCTGGACATTTTAATATTCTTCAATGAACTTCTTTCTTTTGTTTAATTAGTTGGAATGGGCTTTTGCTTTTTGCAAACAAAGGACCCTCATCAAGAGAAAAGATTTAGATTATCCACAGCATTAATTGCTAAGGGCCCACAGTGACAAAAACAACAATATTACATGTTAAAAGAAGCAATATTATATAAGCCTATACCTTAATAAGCACTAAAGTCAAAATTTTCATATACTTGGTGTTGGAGAAGTGGGCATTGTTTTATTAGAGAAGGAAATAGTATTTAACTGGAGCCAATAGTAAAATCAAGCCTAGCTATTAAACAATCCACAAGTGATGTTATGCCCTTTATTGCTCTTTTATTGTCATCCAGTTTAAACCATAATAAATAATTGGGCCAATTAAGGGGCTGTGAGAATGATTCATATTTCAATTTTATACTCTGTATAATTATGCTTTAGAAAATTGTACGCATTGGGACATATGCAATACAATGGGGATTTTCTAGAATATTGAAAAGCACAATTTTTCCCTCTCAAAATAAATATACTGTAATAAGACTGGGTAGGAAATTTTAGCATTAATATTCAGGAAATGTGCCTATATCACCAATGAGCAAACTATGTACAAAACCAATAACACTTCAAGTATACAAATAGTGAGTTTGTTTAGTAATTTGATTTCCTGTCCCTTTCTTGGAATAAATTGGATTCAGTCTTTGGATTTTCCCTAAGATTCCTCCACCATGTGATTAAATATCTTTTGCTAAAATGTTGTTGGCTATTTTTAAAAGAAGATGTTTATTTATAAGAGGAAGATTGAACACATGCATATTAATAAGTATAGGGCAGAAAAATTTATTCCTGTGTTAATCCTGAAAAAGAAGGACCATATCTGTGCTCTAGCCCTGAATTAACCAACCTCAGTCCTGTTGAGGACTTTTACTCTATGGCAAGAATAACCCTAGTTTGGATTTTGAAACTCCAGGTGAGTGCCTCCGTCTGTTCCCTGATATTTGTGTTGGATTTGATGAAAAGCTTTTGGTGAGATATTTTACCTTTCACATCTCTAGTTTCCTGACCTGTAAGATAATAACCTCATTGTCCTCAATCTTGTGTTTTCCTTTTAGATATTAACATAACACTGATTATTTAAAGTCTGTTTATTTCTTACTTTCTGAAAAAATTAAATGGCTTACCGTCAAAGAAGTATGGCAAAAAACAAAACAAACAAACAAAAAAAAAAAAGAAGAAATCCCAAACACATTAATCTAGAATAAAAGGAACAATCAAATAATAAAGTAAAAGAATAATTATATTTTAAAATATTCTTATTGGTGAAATCACAAAGTGCTTCTTCATAGTCAAGTCAAAGACTGAACTATAATGTGCTACACATAATACTCATTAATATTAGAAAATAAACCAACTAGTTTGTCAGGACATATAATTCACACTCAGCCCCTGCCTGAAGCTCTAAAAAATCTTCAAGAGGATCTTTTTTGGGGGAATAAAAATGGGGTATGTATGTGATTGTATTTTTGCAATTTTAGCCACTTAACAATTTGGGCTTGTTACTATGTAAATCATTACTTATGGGATATGCAGTAAAAAATCTTGTAGTGATATTACCTGGGTCTTTTCAGTACAACAAGCATTAAGTCTTGTCATTTATATGAGTTAAGAAATAGAAGCCATGAAAGAATGTGTCCTAGGGATCCTCAATCTTTAATTTACCCCATATCTTGTTAAGTAAGGAGGAGATTTCTAGATTTTCCCAACATGGCAGTGTTCTCGATTCTGTTCTCATCCCTGAAGGAAGCAATTAAGAAACCCATGGGGCTCCCCAAGCAGGGAATGTGAGTCAAGATCCCCAAAATAAATGGGGACATCCGGTGGGAATTCACCTCCTTCCAAGGGAGTGTCCCTTCCCACCTGGGGAATACCTAGGGTGTTACTGTCCTAATTCTAAGCCAGTGGGGTGTTTGTGGATATACAGTTACATGGAGTTTTCTTCAATTGTAGTGATGACTAACTGCTCAGGATTATCTAGGTCTGCTTATGACTTCAAATGACAAACCACCTGATTGTGGAATTGACTTACTCTCTAGTTCCACTATATAGTTCTGCAAAATTGACTGTCTAGCTCTGACTTATAGTCTAGTGTCCACTTCTTCAAAGACTGAGGAAGACAGAAAAGAAGGAAGGAAGGAAGGTGAAAGAGAGAGAAACAGAGGGAAGGAGAGAGGGAGGGAAGGAAAGCAAGAAAGAGCAAGGAAGGAAGGAAAGGAGAGAGGAAGGGAGGGAGGGATGAAGAAAGAAAGAAAAGAAAGAAAGAAAGAAAGAAAGCAAAGAAGAGGCTGAGAAATCAGTGAGTAGGGAGATGCATAAGCAATTTGAGTTTAGATATAGTTTTAGATTTTGTTTGTGAGGCTGCTTCTGACTTACAAAATTATTATAGATTCTTTTGCCAAATCCCCTAAACATGAATTTAAAACAGCATGTTTCTTTAATGTGAGTTATTGCTGAGTTGTTTTGTGGCTTCATCATGAAAGTCTGGTTTCAAAAACAATATGAAAGCAAGGGTTCTCAGAGTAATTGTGAGGTTTCATCTAAAACCAGAAATGGAAACAAGGATGAATAACCCACCACAAAAGAAAAATGAAACCACTATATACAATATGACCCAGCCAAAGAAAAAAAAGGGGAAATGTATTTCATAATTTGTCAGAAGTTTGAAGGACATATAGTGAACATATTTTTGACCCCAAATTAGCTGAATTTCTTCTTGTTTCAGGTTTCAAAATGAAACACTTTCTCAGACTTCTGGTGTGGAGTCCTTGAAACTAATAAATATTGTACATTTTACATTTATTTTGCAGATAAATAGAAATATTCCTAAATATTCATATAAACATAATAATTCTAACTCTAAAAATTCCCACTGCTTAACTATTAATATAGTATCATTTTTCTAACATGTTTTTTTCTTTTGGACCAAAATATTGGAAAGAAAATGCTGTTGATATAGATATCACTATAAATAACTCATTATTGTATACTTGTAAGTTTAAAATTCCTAGCATTATGACTTCATGTTTTATGCACATTGATTTAACTATCAAATAATGAGTATAGCCTAGTAAGTTCTTGGTATAACAAATTTTCCTTTTCCTTTTTGGTAGTATTTTGAGTCTTCCTCTCTCTTTCTCTTTTTTCCTCTCTATCTGAATTCAAATTGATATATCTAATTCAATTCTAACTACACAGGCCTACATTCTAGTCTTTCACGTTCCATATATTTAACTCCTGCCTCCAACTAGAGAAACATGGCTCCCATTTTACTCAATATATTTACTTCTTTGCCTAAGTGCAGAATACACATAAGGTAGTTTCAAAATTGCTAATTCATACCACTTAGAAAAACAAATTTATTAATCAGAGTTCAGTATTTCTTTGTAATTTTAAGTGTATAATCGATGTAGAGTGAAATACTTAAAATATAGTGAAATACTTAAAATTTTAGGTGTATAGTCCAAAGGATTTTTTTTTATTTAAAAAAAAATTAAGGGGTACAAGTGTTTTTTGTTACATGAATGAATTATATCATGCTGAAGTCAGGGCTTTCACAGTAACTATCACCAGAATAGTGTACATTGTAGGTAGATTTTCAGCCCTCACCCTTTTCTCACATTTTCTTAAATATCTGACATTTTATTTATCAACTCCTCTGTTGATGGTCATGTAGATTGGTTCCATATCTTTGCAATTATGAATTGTGCTGCAATAAACATTTTGGTGCAGGTGTCTTTTTTATAAAATGACTTATTTTGTTTAGGTAGATACTTAGTAGTGGCACTGCTGAATCAAATGGTAGGTCTACTTCTAGATCTTTGAGGAATCTCTATACTGCTTTCCACAGTGGTTGTACTAGTTTACATTCCCACCAATAGTGTGTAAGCATTCCCTTTTCACTGCATCTGCACCAACATCTGTTGTTTTTTGACTTTTTAATAATAGCTATTGTAGTACCTCATTGTGGTTTTAATTTGCATGTCCTTGATGATTAGTGATGTTGAGCATTTTCTCATATGTTTCTTGGCCATTTGTCTATCTTCTTTTGAAAAAAATATGTTCATGTCTTTTGCCCACTTTTTAATAGTGTTAATTGTTTTTTCTTCCTGATCTTTGTAGCTCTTTGTAGATTCTGGCTATTAGCCCCTTGTCAGATGTATAGTTTACAGATATTTTCTCCTATTCTGTAGGTTGCCTATTTCCTCTTTTGATTAGTTTCTTTGCTGTGTAGAAACTTTTTAGTTTGATTAAGTCCCATTTATTTATTTTTGTTGTTGCTATATTTGCTTTTGGGGTCTTACTCATAAATTCTTTGTGACTGATGACCAGAAGAGTTTTTCCTACATTTTCTTCTAGAAATTTTATGGTTTCAGGTCTTACATTTAAGTCTTTAATCCATCTTGAGTTAACTTTTGTGTGTAGTGAGAGATAGGGATCCAGTTTCATTCTTCTGTTTGTGGCTATCCAGTTTTCCCAGCACCATTTATTGAATAAGGTGTCCTTTCCCCAGTGCATGTTTTTGTCTGCTTTTTTGAAAATCAGTTGATCATATAGCTATATGGCTTTATTTCTGGGTTCTCTATTATGTTCCATTGGTCTATGTTTCTACCTTTATACCAATACCATGCTGTTTTGAATACTATAGCCTTGTTGTATAATTTAAAGTCAAGTAATGTGATGTCTACAGATTTGTTCTATTTGCTTAGGATTGCTTTGGCTATTTGGGCTCTTTTGTGCTTCCATATGAAATTTAGGATTATTTTTTCTAGATTTGTGAAAAATGATGTTGATATTTTGATGGGAGTTGCATTGAATCTATAAATCACTTTGGGCAGTATGGACATTTTAACAATGTTGATTCTTCTAATCCGTGAACATGGATGTTTTCTTATTCATTTGTGTCATCTATGATTCCTGTTATCAGTGTTTTGTAGTTCTCCTTGTAGAGATCTTTCACATCCTTGGGTAAGTATATACTTAGGTAATTTATTTTCTTTGCAGCTATTGTAAATGGTATTGAGTTCTTGATTTGACTCTCTGCTTGACTGTTGCTAGTATGTCGAAATGCTTATGATTTGTGTACATTGATTTTGTAACCTGAGGCTTTATTAAATTTATTTATCAATTCCAGGAGACTTTTGGTGGAATCTTTAGGGTTTTCCAGATATAAGATCATATCATTGGCAAACAGGGATAGTTTGACCTCCACTTTCCTGATTTGGGTGCCCTTTATTTTTTTCTCTTATCTGATTGCTCTGACTAGGACTTCTAGTACAAAGTTGATTGAAAGTGGTGACAGTGGGCATTCTTGTCCTGTTCCAGTTCCTTAGGGGGAATGCTTTGAACTTTTCCCCATTCTGCGTGATGTTGACTGTGGGTTTGTCATATATGGTTTTTATTATTTTGAGATATGTTCCTTCTATGTCTAGTTTGTTGAGGGTTTTTATCATGAAGCAGTGCTGGATTTTATCTCATGCTTTTTCTGCATGTATTGAGATGATCATATGGTTTTTATTTTTAATTCTGTTTATGTGGTGAATCATGTTTATTAATTTTCATATTTTGAACCATCCTTGCATCACTAGGATGAAATCCACTTGGTCATGGTGACTTATCTTTTTGATGTGCTGTTGGATTCGGTTTTCTAGTGTTTTGTTGAGGATTTTTGCATCTATGTTCATGAGAGATATGGGTCTGTAGTTTTCTTTTTTGTTGCGTCCTTTCCTGGCTTTGGTATCAAGGTGATACTGGTTTCACAGAATGAGTTAGGGAATAGTTTCACTAGGGTAAGTGCCAGTTCTTTTTCTTAGGTCTGGTAGAATTTGGCTGTGAATCCTTCTGGTCTGGGGCTTTTTTTATTGTTGGGAGATTTTGTTATTACTGTTTCAATCTCACTACTCATTATTGGTCTGTTCAGGATTTCTATTTCTTCCTGATTCAAGTTTGGGAGGTTGAATTTTTATCCATTTCCTATAGATTTTCTAGTTTGTGTGCATAGAAGTTTTTATAGCACTCACAGATGATATTTTGTATATCTATGGTATCAGTTGTGGAACCCCTTTTTTATTTCTGATTAAGCTTATTTGAGTCCTTTCTGTTCTATTTCTGGTTAATCTAGCTACTGGTCTATTGATTTTGTTTAGCTTTTCAAATAACAAAATTTTTTTTTTCATTCATCCTTTGTGGGTTTTTTTTTTTTCCATTTCTATTTCATTTAGTTTTGGTCTGAGCTTTGTTATTTCTTTTCTTCTGCTGGCTTTGGGTATGGTTTATTCTTCTTTTTCTAATTCTTTGAGATGTGGCATTGTTAATTTGTGATCTTTCTGTCTCTTTGATATAAACATTTAAGGCTATGAATCTCCTCCCTAGCACTGCTTTTTCTATATCCCATAGATTGTTGAAACTTGTGTCATCTTTGTTATTCAATTCAAAAAATCTTTTGATTTCCATCTTAATTTCATCATTCACCCAAGGATCATACAGGAGCAGATTGTTTGATTTACATGACTTTGTATAGATTTGAGAGTTCATCTTGGAATAGATTTCTAGTTTTTTTCCACTGTGGAAAAGTATATTTTACCTTATATGAGAATAGCTATTCCTGCTCACTTGTGGTTTCCATTTACATGGAATATTTTTTTCCATCCCTTTACATTGAGTCTATGAGAATCCTGGCAAGTTACATAGGTTTCTTGGAGATAGCACATATTTGGGTTGTGTTTTTTTAATCCATTCAGCCAATCTATACATTTTAGGTGGAGTATTAAAACCACTTATGTTCAATGTTAGTATTAATATGTGAGATACTGTTCTGTTCATCATGTTGAATGGTACCTAGTTGCTTTGTTTTCCTCATTGTATTACTATTTTGTAAGACCTGTGAGCTCTAACTTTCAGATGTTTTACACTGGTGGGTATCAATTGTTTTATTCCATGTATACAGTACTTTTAAACATTTCCTGTAGGGCAGCTCTAATGATGACAAATTCCCTTAGTGTTTGCTTGTCTGGGAAAGAATTTATTTCTCCTTCATTTATGAAAGTTAGTTTTGTAAGATACAAAATTCTTGTCTGGAAATTATTCTGTTTAAGAACACTAAAAATGGGACCCCAATCCCATCTTGCTTCTAAGATCTCTGCTGAGAAGTCTGCTGTTAGTCTGATGGGTTTTCCTTTATAAGTTAGTTGTTGTTTTCATCTTGCAGCTTGTAGGATTTTCTCCTTCAGTTTGACTTTGGCCAGACTGATGACTATGTGCCTTGGTGATGTCCTATTTGCTATGAATCTTTCAGTTGTTTGATGACCATCTTGTATCTGGATATCTAAATCTCTCATGATACCAGGAAAGTTTTCCTCAATTATTCCCCTCAAACAGGTTTTCCATGATTTTTGCATTTTCTTTTTCTGTGACAGGGATACCTATGATTCTTATATTATCTTGCTTTACATAGTCCCATATTTCTCAAAGTGACTGTTTATTCTTTTTAATTTTTTCTACATTTTTGACTGACTGGATTAATTTGAAAGCCTTGTATTCAAGCTCTGAAATTTTTCTTCTGCTTGGTCTAATCTGTTGTTAAAACTTCCTGCTGTATTTTGAAATTCCCTAAATGACTCCTTCCTTCCTTTAAGTTCTGTTATATCTTTTCTTATTGTATCTATGTCTTTAGTAAATTTTCCATTCATTTCCTGAATTATATTTTTGGTTTCTTTGCGTTGATTTTCAACTTTCACATCAATCCCATTGATCTTACTTGCCATGCATATTCTGTATTCCATATCGGACATTTCAAAAATTTCATTTTGGTTGGAGTCCATTACTGGAGAATGATTGTGAGCCTTTGGGGGTGTTGAAACAGCTTGTTTTTTCATGTTGCTGGTTCCTTCTCAGCTGAAATCTCTTCTCTCAGCTCAAGACAGATAGGTTTGCAGTATACTTGTTCTTCTTTTCTGGGAACTTTCTTACTTAGTTAAGAGAGGGAGAGGTCCTTGGATGGCCCATTTGAGTTCTACTCTAGAAGATTGACCTGGAAGGAGAGGGGTGGGTGCACTGTGAGTGTTTAACACTACTGCTCTCCTGCATCTCCCATCTTACCATTCCCCTGTGGTTGTCACGGGCAGTCCATGCACTGCAGACTGAGTGTTTGTCCTGCCTAGTTTCATAAATAGCAGCAATTGTCAGCCCACAGAGGCTTGAGCACAGCCCTGCCCATGTCTGCAGGCAGTGGCGATTGTTGGCCTGTGGTAGTTCAAGCGTTTGCCCTGCCCAGGTCCCCTGGCTGCAGTGAAGGAGCATGGCTCCTGCTCACAGGACTCGTGAGTGTGCCTGGCCTCTGCTTTCCCTCCCTGGGCCAGCAGTAGTGATGGGGAGGTAGTAGCAATGGATCTGACCACCAGGTAGATGCAGGACTCTGGATGTGGGATCTCAAAATGATGCCACAATGCCCAGGGTTCACAAGCCAGTAGGTCCCCCTGTTCCTTCTCCCCAGGCCCACACCACTGCCCAGTCTCTAGTCAGCTCCTTATGTCAGTCCTGCTGTCTGCTGTGGTAGAGGGTTTCCCTTGCAGCTCAGGTAGCAATGTCTGTGCGGGAAGTCTGGGTCCCCAGGAGTCTCTCCTCTGTCCCTTCTCCACATGCGGGTGCCTTCCCTGTGTACCTTGATCCAGCAGGGTGGGTTGCCTCTCTTCCCTCTCCTTCACTTCGTGTGCCTCCTGTCGCCTCTCTGTTGATTCTCTGTGCTGTCCTTTAGACAATCGATCTGAAGGTAAATGTTCACTTGCCGCCTTCAATCCTCTCTATAAGAGCAGTGTGTGTAGGCTGCTTCTAGTCTGCCATCTTAGTCCTCTCGTCAATTCAAAGGATTTTGACAAATGCATACCCTGCATCCAAAACTCTGTAAGATGTAGAACATTTTTATCACTCTGTAAAGTTACCTTACTTACATTTAAGATATTATTCTCTATGTCTCCCTAGTGCATAGAACTGCTGTAAGGAAAGCACTATTTATATTAACTCTAGTATTGTGATATCTCTTTTAAGCAGTATATGTGTGTGTGTGTGTTTTATGTTTGTGAATAGAGAAAAAATTGGACTAAATAAATCTACCCCTGTTATATGGATGTGTTTACATTTATATAGGCTGTTTTCTTTGAGGCCATTTAAATATTTTTCATATTTATTTACTATGTTCTAAATTATTTTGGCATGATATTATTTGCTTCTGAGAAATATATTAACTAGCACTTCCTTTTTTGTTTTTGAGGGTTTTTTGGCTTCCTAAGTTATGAATTATTGAATATCAAAAAGATATTAGTTGTAATTGAGAAGGAGCCATCTCTATTGTCTTATTTTATTGGAATCATCATCATAGAAAGTGTAGAGATAGCAGAAAAATCTTAAGGGTAATTTTTTCATGTTGCAATTGGCTTGTTTACCACTGTGAGGAAATTATAATAGTCTAAGTTGACTCTGTCACTATTGGGTCAAACAAAAATGTCATGGGATATGAAAAGATATTTAAAAAAAGAAGACAATCATGGGAATAGAAGGGCATCAAGAGAGAGGGAGTGAATAACATGAGAGAGAAGGACATAATTTTGAAGTAGTGGATATATGCTTGTTCATTGTCTACACACTCTTCATTGAAATGAGTCTAAAAATGTATTGAAACTGACAAAGAAAAAAATTAGGCACCTGGATATTGATGCAGAACATTCTAAATCATAGAATGTCTACTGACAAGGATAAAGATAATAAAGAAGTATTTAGTGAAAAAGATATAAAAGAGTTGCATCTGAATTTTTTCCCCCAGATATCACATCTGAAGAGGAATATTAAAAAAAAAATCCTAAGGAGGTAAAATGACTAGAAAGCATTTCAGGTGGGAATGACTGAAGGTGCCAGGGCTGTTTTTCCTGGGGAAGGATGGGCTGAAGGAGGAGTGTAAGAATGGACTTCTAGTGTATATGATTGTTACATGGAAAGACTCATCTTATTTTCTATTGTTTGCAGTGATCAGATAATAAACATATTGTATATACATTTGAGGCAGGTTTGGGTTCAATGTAACAGATAATTTTTCAGCACTTCAGCTTCCCATAAGTATGATAAGTTACTTTCTTGACAAATAGTAACAATAGTAACCCCTTTACTAGATGCTGAGGACAAATTAATTTTTATTAAGGATGTGGTAGAGAAGAAGTAGATTTTTTTAAGCTTCCACAGTAAAAGAAAAAATTGTTTAAATTTATAAAAGAGCTTCTTAGCTTTTGACATAAAAGTTTAATTTGTGGAAGGATACTGATACTACACTCTGTATTCTAAATTTATATAAAAGAGGCACATTCAATGGACATAGGTAAATGTCAGTAATATCAGTACTTTCTAAAACACCTTCAGATCATGATATAGGGAGTATGTAGTCAGTATAAACTCTTACATCTTTTATACCTCTGAAGAGAAAAGATATTTAGAATCATTCCCTTGAAGAATTGTAATCTCCTATGATTTCATCAAAAAATAAATCCATGCTTAGCAGACCACCAAGAAAAGAGTAAGGGATTTACAAATAATTGTTGAAATAAAATGAATTACTTATCTTAGTAAGTTTTAGCGTTAAATGTATTTTGTTGTATTTTTAGATGTTTTACTATTGATAATCCATGTTTGGTTTTATGTGCTTACACTCCATTAATTATAACACTTGATTACCTTATTCTTCAGACATGCCAGATAAAATTTACTTAACTCCTCTTTTTTTAATCTGCCAAAAAATTATCAAACAGACTAACATCTGCTTTGCATTATGGTGTGACTCACACTCTGTTTCTGCCCCTCTTCTCTGCCCCGATACTCACACACTCAAGCATTCACTCAAACATGCCACTGGTATGTTTTACCTGGGCTGCATTTATACATACATGTATACACATGTCCATCTACACATGAAACTGCTTGTATAATATGTATGTGTATCTATATGTAGTACAGAGAAAGAGAAAGGCACGGAGACAGAGAAAGCAAGCTGTGTAAGCAGGATCTCCTAAAATAACAAGACCTGACAGTTGCTGAGTACTTAGTACCAAGCAATATACCAAGTGCTTTAAATGCTTTATCTCACTAAATAATCATAACAACTCTTTCAAATCCTATTGTTACCTTAATTTTAAAGATCTCACGGCTAGTATGTGGTAGAATTGAAATTTACAATTGACCAATGTGAATACATCTATTATTCTATTATATCATAACCACCAAACCAAAGGATTGATGATACACACAAACACTATCTTCTCCCTTTCCATACCTAGATATAAATTTTTGTCTCCTTATCTCAATATACCCCTATACCTATCTACTCCTATGTCTATCAAGAGCAGTGGTTCTTAGATGGGGTCAATTTTGCCCCTATGGGATACTTGGCAACGTCTGGAGACATTTTTAGTTGTTATAACTGAGAGGGTGTTGCTAGCAGAGGCCAGAGATACTGCCAACATCCTACGATGTACAGGACAGCCCCCCACCCAAACATACACACACAACAAAGAATTATCTGGCCCAATATATTTATAGTGACAAGGATGAGAAACCCTAGACAGACATATATGTGAAGAAAAATGTAAGTATTTATGCATATATGCTCCACGTAATTATTTCTCTAAAGGGGCCTTTTTTAGGTTGTTAGGAGACAATGGAATGTTTTAGGATTCTCCTAGTAGTTTACCCTGACTCACAAAACACATAACTTTATTTCCAGTTCAGATAATGGTGTTGCCACATTGTCCCTGACACTCAATTGTGTTATATGTCCAAGGTGTCTTGTCATGGCTTGGTGTTCATTAATTATAGATATATGTAAGAAACCATAAACTTGGACAAAAAACCTGTTATGAAATCATCTTTTTCTTTGTCCAACTGGTATGACTTGATTTATATTGTGTTGAGAATAAGGCAATATAACCAGCAATAAATGAACAAGTCCTCTCTACACAAACATTTACTGCTTTGAAACTGCTTGAGGCTGTCTCTCTTTCCTTAAATGTCTAGTAGCAGGCCACACTTCACAAATGCAAAAAGCTTAACAAGTCATCATTAAACTATACTGTCCACTGGCCTATCAAACTTTCTAGTAATGAGAATCTTCTGAAATGGGGTTTAATTCCTAGCTTTGCAATTTGGGTAATCAACAACCATAAAAAGTTTCAGGAGAAAAGTGGTTGAGAATGAAAAAAGAACTAAGAGGTATGGAAATCATATTATGAGTATAGATTGATGCATATGATATTGTCAAAATTTGACATTTTTCACCTGTAAAAATGTCAACTTCATATAGTTTGACTTATATGTGGCTTAGACCCTTGGAATATAACAGAGAGAGGAAGAGCCACGGCTCTGTAGTTAACTAGTGTTAGTTGTTCAGATCCTGGCTTTGCATTGTATTGGTTGTAAAATTGGGACCGTTGTTTAACCTGTCTATATCTCAGTTACCCAAAGGCTTCAGTTCACATATTTACCAAATATGTGTATTTTGTTTGTCTTTGAAAGAGCGGGGAACTTACATATCTTTTCACAGTTCTATTTCTAATCCTTTGATAGTGCTGGAAAGAGTGGCCATGGTTGAGGTATTATGAGCATTGTTGAATGAATGCATACATGAGTGGATAACAGTATTTACTTCACGGACTCGTTGAAGGGTAAGTAGGAATAAGCCAGGTAAAGAATAAAGGAAAAGAATCCCAGGTAGCAGTAACAGCATGGGCAAGTCTATTTGTTTGTAGAATTGCTTAGGGGTGGACAAGAGAGGATGAACAGAGACCATGGGGAGACTGTTGCATTATTCCATGCAAGGAATGATGTTTACCAGGGGTAGGGTGGTAGTAGTGTTAGGGGGAAAATGTGAACAGATTCATAAATTATACTGTAAGTAGAAGCAACAGGTTCCAGTGATGTATTGGATGAGGGCAGGGGATGAGAAAATAGAAGTGTTGTTGTAACTTCCAGGTTTCTGGCATAAACTAGTAAGTAGTGGTTCTCCAACCTAACAACATATTATGTCACCTGGAAGTTTTTAGAAAGACTCCATGACATGGCCACTCTTCTAGTAATTCTAACTTAATTGGTTTGGATGGGGCTTGGGCCTTGGTAGTTTTTGAAAACTCCCAGGTGATTCTAATATATAGCAGTCAAGGCTGAGAAATACCAGCTTAAGTGGCTGTACCACTCATTGAGATATGGGAAAGGATCAGGGTTTTGGGGAAATATAATAAATTTCATTTGGTCATATTAGGTTATATATATATCTGTGAGATATATAACTTGTGATCCCAGGTAGAGAGTTGGTCACACAGGCTGAGCTCAGAAGAGTGGTCTTGGATGGCAATGTGACTTCTGGATTTTTTTTTTTTTTGGTAATTTTTTAATTGATATATCCTAATTGTATATATTCTCGGGGTACATGTGATATTTTGATAAATGTATACAATGCGTAATTATCAAATTGGGGTAACTGGGATATCCAACACCTCACAAATTTATCTTTCCTTTGTATTGGGAACATTACAATTTTTCTCTTCTAGCTATTTTGTAATATATAATAAATTATTAACTATAATTTCCCTACTGTACTATTGAATACTAGAACTTATTCCTGCCATCTGACTGTATGTTTGTAACCCCTACCCAACTTCTCTTCATCCTTCTTCTCCTCCCCTTTCCTTACTAGCCTCTCTCCCTCCATGAGATCCACTCTTTTATCTCCTACATACGAGTGAGACAACATATTCGTCTTTCTATGCCTGGCTTATTTCACTTAATATAATGACGTCCAGTTCTGCCCACATTGCCACAAATGACAGGATTTTAATTTTTTTCTTTTTGTGGCAGAATAATATTCCATTATGTATGTATACCACATTTTCTTAATCCATTCATCTGTGGATAGGCACTTAGGTTGATTCCGTATCTTGGCTATTGTGAATAGTGCTACAATAAACATCTATTCAATATAGTCATTTTCTTTCTTTTGAAGATATACCCAGAAGTGGGATTGTTGGATCATACAGTAGTTCTATTTTTTGTTTCTGTGTGAATAATGCAGAAGTAGCACAACCCCATAAACTTTATCTAATTATTTCTGGTTATTCCTAGGGATAGCCCATGCAGACTCATAAACTATTGCCTCATTTTCTTCTACTTTGTTCTTGAGTTGTGTCCCTCACAGACAGATGAAGATGGCAATCCACTGGTACCACTGGTGGGGCTCAGCACGTCAAGGGGCTGATTGTCTCTTGATGCTGCCAAGGAGAAAGAGCCATACTCCGTTAGCTGGAGTTCTCACCACACCAGACTCACATGGGGGTCCTTACAACCCTCTTCCCCATTCTAAGTAATAACTTGAAAAAGTAGTCCCACTATGTCCCCATGTCCTATACTAACACCTTCGGCCTTTGCCTCCATCCGTTTTCTCAGTGAGGTTTAGACAGGTATCCAAACTGCCAGCCCTTTGGATAGACAGGGGCTATTGACAAGGGAGATATCTTGCTGTCATCTTCATCTTAGTTACCCCATCCTCCATCAGGGAAATCCGTGTACTCTTCATCTTCCTCTGAGCTAAAACTTTATGAAGCCCCTAGTCGTCAAATGTGCTCAAGGTCTGAATGAATCTCAGTAGCACTGTGTATGGTTTTTAGGTAGCATTGGAGTTTATCTCCTTACTTGAAAATGTGTGTGTGTGTGTGTGTGTGTGTGAGAGAGAGAGAGAGAGAGAGAGAGAGAGAGAAGACCTGAAGTTTGATTAAATGAAATCAGAGGTAACTGGGCTCTATATCCAAATTTATATCTTCTCTAGAAGATGTTCATATGAAATATGGCAAGCAAGTTATCTGATACACCAGAGAGATATTGTAAACACCAATGAAAATTATATATCAACAAAAAATAAGTGTATATCCTTTGACAAATGTTTTTAAAGCTAAGAGTTAGTTTAAATTGAGATTTCTAGTCAATGCTCCAGATGTTAATAAAATTGAAACAGTGACAGAGACTGCTGCAGCCTTAGGAGTCATCTAAGTTGTAAAATAAAGTGAAAATTAGTCCAGTTAACTGGTCACTTAATCCATATCAAGATAGACAAAAGTTTGAAGCAAAAATCCCTCTAATGGGTTTCAATATGCAACTTGAGCTTGTCATTTGAACCTATTGTCCAAGATAGAAGGAAATTTCATTCATTTATACTCTGGACTACAATTTCTGAAATGGCCACACAAGCACACAACAACATGACACTTCTAAAGCCAACCTAAATCATTTGAAGTGGCTCCCACAAAGTCTTACAGAAGCACTTTAGAAAAACTAGTGTTCGCCTATAGAGGAAATGAAGAAGCATAAATTAAAAAGTGCTTATTCAAAGCTCTGTATGCCTATCATGGTGCACTTTTTAATGTGTGTTTGGTCACTTTCAATGAAGAGAACTAGTTTATACTTACTTTCATTTTACATGAAAGAATCTTTGGGTGCTTCCTTTAGCAAGAAGACATTTTTGAAAAAATGCACTTTATTGAGGTATTAGTGACATATAAAAAACTACATGTTTAATGTATACAACTTGGTAAGTTTGCTCATAAATATACATTCATCACTACTATCAAGGCCAGAAGCTCATCCATCATCTCCCAAAGTTTCTTCCTGCCTTTTTTATTATTATTATATTTCAGGGGTTGGGGGAAGAACACTTTACATAAGATCTACCCTCTTGGCAAATTTTAACTATAGAATCCAGTATTATTAGTTATAGGCACCATGCTGTCTAGTGGATTTCCAGAACTTATTTGTCTTGTATAACTGAAACTTCGTGTGCTTTGACTGTCACTTTCCCATTTTCTCCCATCCCCAGCCCCTGGAAACCATCATTCTACTCTCTGCTTCTAGAGTTTGATTTTTTTAGATTCCCCATGTGAGATCATAAATTATTTGTCTTTCTGTGCCTGGCTTATTTCACTTAGGGCATGAAGAAATTTTGGATCTCAATCCATAGCAGCTTAAAGAGCTTCCTTCTCTTCATCTCAAATAGAAATAAAAAAGGATCATTGAGAAAATTTTGCTCAAGTTTCTATTTTGCAGAAGCACTGCTAGGACTCTGTCAAAATAGCTGAGAAACAGCTATGAAAGTTTTGACCAGAAAAGCTATAGGTATACAAACTCAACACTGAAGGGGGAGACTTGTTAATAATGCCAGTAAGAATCACTGTAGACAACTAAACATTGCAGTTTCTCCAGGAAGACCTGGTGGGACAATGCCAGCTGTTTCCGGCTGCCCACCTGTTTGCCCCAAGTCTCGGATGTTTTACTAAGAGAATAGTAAGTGTAGGGACATCAGGGATAGATCCTAGTTTGTTTATGGCCAGGAAGGTACTAATCATCTTTCTACAAGTGAAGAGAACTATGGATGTACACTTTCTCAGTCACATGGAAAATCAAACAACTTTAGTGTTTGCATTAGAAAGTAACTTATTTGAAGTTTCATCTTATTAATAATACGGAGGCATTTACAAAAATAAGATATTTAATATGAGTCTATTATATCTCCTTTAGGGAACTTAAGACAAAGTTCCATTGTCTTCTTTACTCACTGTTCATTAATGAAAAGAAATCTAGGACAATGATTGCTCTGGGTAATCTGCAGGGAAGTCTTCAATCCTATCAGATGCCAGGCCTCTTTAGTAACCTGAAAATAAATTTACGATTAACATAACCTACTTGCAAATATAATTTCTGAAACATTCATGTACACTTTAATGATTAAATAAAAAATGAATAAACTTATAATCAAATTATATGTATTTTAAAGCATATATAAGGGCAAAACTATACTAAAAAATATGATAGTCAGATGCTTCCACATAGAGAAGCACTGTGGATCTGATTGAAGACTAATACAAGTGCATTAGGTTTATGACTAAAATGTCATCATAGGCATTGGCATCAATGATGTGTTTTTCTTGGGAATCTTTTCTTTGATTCTTGGTAAAGTACTGATAAAAACAAAGTGCAATCTTCCATCAATTTACATGATATTTATATTTTTGGGAAGCTCAGTTTATATTAAGAGTTCAAAAATGCCTTGTGTTTATATGTAAAATGGATTAGGTTCTAGGCTTAGAAAATTACAAACAAGTTTTAAACTCTTCTAAATATCCAGTGGGAGAATAAAAATCAATAGAGGACACAGTGATTATTCATTGTGCATGACTGTTTCATACATTCCGGGAAGCCTAGCATCCCTGACCCTGCCCAGCTAAATGCTAGTAGGTTACCCAATCTTGGAGACACAAAAATTCGTAGTGATAATAATCCCCTATCGGCCTCTCCTCCTACGGAGAACCACAGTTTAGACAGCTCAGTAGAAGAACTTGAAGATTGCCCCATGTGATTCTTTTGCACTAGAAAAAAACACAAAGTTTTAAGGAGTCTATGATGGTGGACAACAAAGGCCCTCGCTGTATGGTTAAATTATGATACACATCCTTTATTGGACAGCTCCAAAACTCTGTTGTCCAGTCATAGTACATTAAACTTAGAAAGGATTGTAGAGCTTAATTAATGCAACTTGCTCAATAAAAGTTGAGGAAATTGAGACCCACAGGATGTAGAACAGCTACTGAACACTTATAATGTAGTTATAATGTAGCTTTATGTAATTTATTTCTTTCAAAAACTAGGTGATTAAGATATTATTTCTCTATTTTACAGAGGAGAAAACTGAGGCTTAGCTTGTGGGCAGCACTTCCCAAGTTAGTCTTACTCCCATAGTCTGTGCTTTCTCTGCTATGTATTCCTTGGGCAAAATTTCTAAACTGGTTAGTGAGCCAAGACTTACTGTTTTTGTAGCCTTCGTATCTTAGCTGTCAAGGTCTATTATGCTGCTTATTTCTCTCTCCGCAGAGTCCTCTTCACTCAGTTTTCCTTCTAGTTCTCTACTTTGGGGGTTGGCAAACTACCTCACATGGGCCAAATACTGACTGCTGCCTGTTTTTCTAAATAAAGTTTTAATAGAACATACTGTCACAGCTGCTTTCATGCCACAGGGCAGAATTCAGTAGTTGCAATAGGGGCCATATACCCTACACAGCCTAAGACGTTTACTATTTGACTCTTTTTAGAAAAAGACCCCTGCTCTATCTTAAAAAAAATTCTTCCCTTCTGTTGCCATCAACGTATATCATTCTCTTGTTATTTGTCTCTGCTATTGCATTAATGACTTAATTACTTTGTGTATTATTGTTTTTAGAATTACATCTGTATTCCTTAAAAAGGGCTTTCTAGAAATGGCTAATTAATCCAAGAAATATCTCTAAAGGTGAAAATTTATTAGAAAAGGAGTAGGGAGAAATTATGACTTTGGAACAGATGGACCTGTTGTTGCTGACTAAATAGCTCTATTCACAGCTGCCATCTACAATACTATGAGCCTTCCAAGCCTCTCATTCTCTGAATTAAAATTAAAAAGAATACATACAAGTTTTCCAGGATCATTTCTAGTTCATTTTAAACAAACAGACTTATGCAGCATTGTCAGTTGCATACTAACAAGAAGTATTTGTTTTCTAGTAGTATAGAAATCTGTTCAGATTGAAAAGAGAGACACTTTGAAAAATTAATAGGAAATTACAAAAATTGTCATTTGAACGCTGATTCATATAATATTTTTAACCTAGTTCTCAGAAAATGATATTTTTCCATATATTGAATATATATAGTAGAACATATACTGGAAAACATCTTTTAGAAAAGAAAAACCTTAAGCTAGTTTGTAGGTAGATGTGCTAGTTACCAATTTATTGCCTCTCAGCTCCAAATTCACCCTTTTTCCTGCCCTGTGATAACAAATATGGGCTTTGTTAAACATTGTCAGTAGAGGGTATTGAAGAGACATTGCAGGATAGGGTTTTTTTCTTTCTTGTTTGAGTGTGCTCTTCTATTAAATAGTTGAGCTCCTCCAGAATGCATGGCTTCTTTTAAGCAATGTCCTGTCATCTAGCAGCAAGTGGCATCTCTCCAGCTTCTCCCAGTACAATCCCCCTCATGGGCAGTTTTCAGCAACATGTTCAGTGGTACTCCTGTGGGCAGCTAATAAGTTCCACGGGTGCGCTAGCTTGTTCCCCAGTGAAGAAACAGTAACTCTATTTACATCCCTGTCGCCTCCATGGCTTTCCATGAGTCTAGCTGCTGCCACAGCGGTGTCCCCAGCAAGTCAACAGCAACCTAAGCAGGCAGATTCCAGTGAATTTCATCAGTGTCCCAGAAGGCAATTTTCAGTTGGCCCAACTGACAACTGGGGTACCCTCTGTGGCTTAGAACAACCCAGTGAAATTTACCACCATCCAGTAGTGTTCAACTATATACCTTCTCCAATGAGAACTGAATTCCAGCTTTGGGGAAGGTTCTCTTCCTCCAAGCTATTCCTTTCTTGAATACTCACCCTGCACAGTCCTTGGGTATCCTTTAGAGTTTTCTTCCTCCCATCCACTTTTACTTAATTCCCTAAGACTCCAATCCCCTGCTGCTATTTCTTTATATTAAAGTTTCCCTGTCGAAATTACTGTGTGGTTTCTATCTTCTGATTGGAAAGTAACTAATTTGCCTTCTGGTAGGCAAATTAAATTTTTGCAAGTGTAAAGAGCCCAGGGATTGAACAGACTTTTGGATAAGACTTAAAATGAAATTACTGAATCATTTTCTACTTCTGAACATGTTCCCTTTGGAGTGTGAGACTACTTCTAGGAATTATTGTTGACTATAACAATGGTGTAGAGAAAATATGCATAGTTCTCTCAGTCTCTTAAGGAGAGCTAGAGCATGAAAGGAAAACACCCAAGTTTTTATCTTCTATGTTGAATACCTTGTTTGAGTTTGTTTATATCTTAGTTTTTCACATATTAGGCAAATTTATTCGTATCCTTCCACGAGAATGTCATGATTTCCTCCCTCCTCTCTTGTTCCATCTCTATATAGAAAAGCAGAGACAATCCTGCAATCGGGAGGGAAGAATGTTTTCTACAGCTCCACCTCCATGTCAACCCCCACCCAGAGGCAAAGTCAGTCTGGAGGAAAGTTGTTAAATTGACTGAGGTTTTCCTGATTCCCCATCTTCTCTCTCACTTTCGAGCTGCCTAGCTCCCGGTTCTTCACCTTCACCATGGACCTTCTTCAGAAACTTATATCTGTAGCACCTCTTATAGGTTAACTGCTAATTTATCCATCTGCATTGAAGCTCTCACTTTAAGATTTCTTTAAATGCGGTCGGTATACAATGTATCAAAATGGAGATTCTTGGATCCTATTCTAGACTCACTGAATCAGAATCCAGAGACAGCTGGGATCCAGAAACCTGCGTTTCTAACAAATTTTCTTCTATACTAAGCCGCTGGCCTCATTAATAGCAATTTACAGTGTTATTCCCCAATAGATATTTTCATTTTAATATGGGAACTTCTGTGGCCCAAGAACTTGAGAGTCTAGGGGAACATGTGAAAAAGCTTTCAATTAAGAGAACATTCCACGGTTATCAGTCATAGAAAAGATGGTGCACCGTGCTTCCTTAAAACGGATGTCTTGCTTTCTCTCTCACACCTATAAGTCCCAGGCACACCGAGTCCATAACCATCTTCCTGGTAGATGTTTCAGCATCACGTTCCATGCAAACAGACATATTTGCAAGGTAGAAGAGCATAAGTGGTGTGAAATATGTGCAAGAAGGTGTATACTCTATTGAATATATCTTCTATGCTTTTCAATTCTGTGTTTTGCATAAAAATTCAGAGAAATGTTTATGTAGAACTTCAGAATGATAACCCATTTCTATATTTGAAATTACTAAAGGAATAAAAGCAAGGGGATTTATATAATATAAAGATCAATTTGTGGATTTTATTTTAATCTAAAATAAGCCTGAAGGAATTTTTATGAATATTCATCCTTGGATTCATTCATACAATAATTATTGTATCAGTTATTTCCAATATTCTCTTCCATTTTTGCAAGTATCCTCAGAAATATTTTACATTTGTTTTGTAGCCTGTTGCTCTAAGGGTGTTTTTAAGTTATCTATGACTGTCTAACAAATTACCCCAAAATTTAGTAGTTTAAAACAATACACATTTATTATTTTCATTTCTGAGGATCTGGAATCTAGGTGCAGCTTAGCTGGGCATCACTGGTTCAGGGTCTTTTACAAGGCTGCTGTTAAATGTCCTCTGGGCTTACGGTCTGAAGTCTCTCCTGAAAAAGAATCCACTTTGAAGCTCACTTGTGGCTCATGTGGCTGTTGGCAGGCCTCAGGTGCTGCTGGCTGGAGATACCAGTTTCTTGCTACATGCATCTTTCTGTAAGGCAGCTCATATGTGGCAGGTGACTTCCTTCAAAGTGAGTGAGAAAGAGGGGAAGAGAGCAAGAGAGGGAGAGAAAAGAAGAAGTCAGAACCATTTTATAACCTATTCTTAGAAAAAATACTCTGTTACTTTTATGGTATTCTATTTGTTAGAAGTGCATCAGTAGGTCCAGCCTACACTCAAGGAAATGGGATGGCACAAGGACATGAATACCAGAAGAAGTATCACTGGGAGCCAGTTAGAGGCTTCCTACAACAGTGTTCCTGGGACACATGATATGGTTCCTTGCTTTTGAGGTATTTGCCATAGAGTTCAGTAGGAAGAACATGTATTTATAAAGGTAATACATGAATACACAGTCAGCGATAGCAGAGGAGTTCACGGGAGGAAGAAGTCTGGGTTAAGAAAGTCTGAGAAGTTATGGTATAATGGGCTTAAATACTTTGATCTGTGTGCATGGATAGAATTTGGATATGTCCACAGAGAGAGGGGATTCAAGATTTGAGAATAAGCAGTTACGAAATGTGGAAGAATCTTTAGAGACTTAAAAGGATTTAAGTGGTTAAAAGTTATATGTGTTCAATAATGATGGTTTTTTTCAGGATGAAGTTCAAATTCTTTACCAGGTTACATCTATGTAACTCTCCATGGCTCTTTAGGGAGTCCCCATATGGGTGGGATCTGATCATACAATGTTCCTAATGAACCCTGCTTTTCTCATCTACATTCCTTGGTAGGAATTACTCTCTTTAGGCTCTCTTATTTTCCACAATGTGCTTTGGTGATGTCCATTTCAGCAAGCACTGTTTCCTAGAATATTACCACTGTCCAAAAATTAAATGGGAAGCCCTTAGACTGAGGGCACTCTAATGCCTTGGATTCCCATCTAAGCAAAATGAAACTTAAGCTCAGTCCATCACCAGCGGCCAGTTGGGCATTAGTTATATTTTCTTGAACTTCCTACCAAGAAAGTCTAAATAAATCAATTGCTCAAACTCTAACCAATCAAACGGTTGTGTTTTTTTTTTTTTTGCTCTGCTTCTGCATTGACCCTATAAAAGCTTTCCCTTCAACCACTTCCGGGGGAACCACAAACCACTTCCTGTTTGGAGCTTCCTGTTTCATGAATCACTGTTTGCTTAAATAAACTCCTTAAAATTTTAATGTGCCAAAGTTTATCTCTTAACACCACTGAAGAAGCAACAAGGAGCTGTGTGTCCCAGCTCATGTAGCAAGACTTCCCGGACCTGCCTGTGTTGGAGGCTGTCTTGTCTGCCTGTACTTTTTTTTTCTTTTTTTTTACTTGCCTGCTTGCAGTTTACTAGACAGAGATCTCCTCCAGGACAGGAACTGTGCTTTAATTTTTGTCTCTCTGTGACTGACACAACGCCTAGCAGTTTAATAGGTACTCTTTCTGTTTGCTGAAGGAATACACTCCAATTAATGGCAATGGGGTGGGTGGCTGGTACAGTAGACCAAACAACTGGAGCAGAGAGTCTGAGCTGGGAAGAAGCAACACAGTTGAAAATAACCATTGACAGAAATAGCAAAATCAAGTAAGAATGCAGTTCACTCACTTTTCCTCCCATTCCCCTCCTTTCTTTGCTAATAATTTAGATGTGCCCTTATCTGAGGCGAATGGTTTTCTTGGTCTTTCACTATGATATAAGGTACAAGAGAGATGGTATACTTTCATGGAGCATTTCCCAAAATGTGTTTTGTTAAGTTTTTTTTTTTTTTTTTAAGAGATGGGGATCTTACTATGTTGCCCAGATTGGTCTAGAACTCCTAGCCTGAAACAATCCTCCCTCCTTGGCTTCCAGAGTAGTTGGGATTACAGGCACAAACCATAGCACCCAGGTTGTTTTGTTAATATGAACAGATATTTAATAAACAAACAAAAAGTACTAGATGAAATGATGGTAAATTAAACAAAGTTTTTGATATTGTCTTTAATTTCAGAATCCACAAAGCCTTTAATGTGGGCACTGTTTATCTCAGGAAGTACATTTGGTATGGATGATTATACAAATATATTTGACTAAGAAGCTCTTTTTCCAAAAAAGCATCTCTTGGAACCCATGGATAATTCTTTGAACAATCCTGGATTAGTGTATTTTACCCTGAACAGAGACCTCAGTTATGCATTCCTATATGTTCTATTTGCTTCTGGACACCTACCTGAGTTTTACTCCATTTCCAGCCTGTAAATGAAAATAATAAAACCTGATACCTCCACCAACCTTTGAGGGGATATTATAAGGTTCAATAAAATAAACATAGCAAAACATAAAAAGCAGCTATCTTTGCTCTCTATTGGATTTTCAATAGTAACTTGCCATTTCTAGTGACACCTTTTAAATCACTTAAAAACATAAAAATCAAATAGAATTTAAAAGTTGACTCAAACTACTAAAGTGTATTTAAAATGAACTTCAGAGAAATAGGAGACCAGGAGCACAATTGCATGTGAAAGGGAAGGATTGAAAGGAGAAAAGACCCCAACTGAGTCTCACTTTTGGGGCAAGTTCTTTCTGCTTCTCTGTTGGCTTTCAACTACAGTTTCTTTCAAAGATTGCCTGAGGACTGAGGAGAGGGGTCACCCTGAGTAACTACTCTAGTGAAAGGGGAAGCTCTGGTGCCCATTCAAATCCTGCTGAGGCACTTTCTCTAAAGAGACTTGTCTTTCTATTATAAGCCTGTCTATTCACTAATCAAATGACTGAAGTATCACTTGACTTGAATAGGGGTCAACCAATACTAAATCTCAAGTAAGTGGAACTAGAAGCTGAACTTAGAGAATAAGTTTAGAGGTGAAAGTATAATTCTTATTGGCACCGTATTTGGAGGTGGAGAACATGTTTCTAATTCTTTACTCTCCACAGGAAGACTTGGAAGCAATTCCATGAACTTGCTTCAATCACACTTGGAGGGCATTTTTCCTCTTACAGAAATGAGTCCAATCGTGGTTCTGCTGGGCGCTTCATCTCCTTACTTTAAAAACGAAGGTAATAATGTGCACTTTGCAGGCTTGTTGTGAGAACTTAATGAGATAATATAGATTAGACCAAGGGTACTTAGCAGGCATTCAGTAAATGGTAGCCTTGGGTTTCTCTTTAGAGTCCACAGAGTTCCTCAGAGAACACACACTTCAGGCCTAACCCATGGGGCAGCTCTGAAAATAAATTGCTCTTTGACAATAGAAAAGTGGAATCCTGATGCTTGCAGGATTTACCCAATAATTTGTAGTAATTCTTTCTTGACTAGTGCATTTTTTTCTATGAAAAGTTAGGACTTTCATCTCATATACTTATTATTCAAGTATGAAGTTTCTTTTTGTTTTAGTTTATCATGTGTAGCAGAACAATCCTGCTATATGTGTATTTTATATATATGTATGTGTATATAATATGTGAATTGTTTGGTATAGTTTTACCCAATGAAGATGTTACTAATAGATAAGGCCACATGCCTTTGGTGGGATGAAGGCTCTGCCCTGAGCCTCCATAATCCTGCCAATTATTTACTGAGTGGGAGGGTCTTTGGAGACTGAAGTTTGATTTTTTGTCCTTGCACTGAGGGCCAAATATGTCTAGTGATTGTACTCATGTGGTAGGTAATATATGCTATAGAGAAGTATATGGGAAGCCATGAGAAATTACAGAGGCACTACTTTTGCTGCCAGGGATTATAGAGGTACTAATTCTGAGACAGCAAATCAATGTATCTTAGCTCCAGAAATCCTCAGGTCCTAGTTCAACAAACAAGAATTGCTTCATGGAAAAAGCAGAGTCCTGTTACAAACAGGGATACCTTGGCTTTAGATTTAAAGATGGACTCTTTTCCTGAGACCAAGCACTTTTGAACATTAGTTGAGAAGGGATTGATTTTCTCAAAACTCCCAAAACAAACATTCAGCTTGAAGAGGATCAGGTAATGTATACAACAGAACATTGAATGGGGGGGGAAAGATGTAATGCAAGGAAATTTCTTGGCACATAGGAATAGGAAAGCTTAGCCGGTCATAGAGAGATGGAGCCTGGAAAAGAGACAAAGAAAAGTCCCCAGTGTTTTTGATTTCCTTCTGTGCTTGAGTCCTGAACAAACAATAAATAACATCCAGGTACATCAGGGATTTTAAGACTGTTGGGGCTGATACCTTGTTTTCCTGGGCATAGCCTAGGAAAATGGAAAGTTTCATGCAGAAGTTCCATGCCTCTGAAATGCCAGGAGCATTCATGTAGCTGTAGTTGTCAAAAGGTATACGTCTGAGGGAAGTCTCACTTCAGCCTGGTGTGGAGAAAGCAAATAAGAGATCTTAGGCCCCCAAAGCCATTCATAAGTGCTATGTGCCCTAGTGATCTGTAGGAGGACTACTGTAGGCAGATAGACTATAGGATGTGACATGGTCATGACTAGAGGCTCAGGCAAAGTCCATGGACATCAGCCATCGTAACAGGATGCACTCCAAAGACCAGGCAGGACAATGTCAATTCAGAAGCATCTTCAGTGGCTATGGGGTTACACCGCTGCAGAAGCAACCATGACAGACACCATTATCCAGAGATGAAGCAGGATGTGGTACATCATCTAAAGATTTGTGTGTTCCATTCCCATGTCCGAGGACATGTCAGCTTCATTCTGCACCCAGATCCTAGATTTGGAAGGGAAACAGTAAGGATTTGAACCATGAGAGAACGGAGAATCTTAAATACAGGATTAAAAATGTGTAGTCTGTCTTTTGTGGGTGGGGGGGTTCTAGAGTAAATAGAACAAGGTGTCAGTTGTAAAACTGAATTGCATTTCTGGTATCTGAATATATGCTTGTTAAATTCATACCTGTCACACAGGCAAGAAACCTGTGAAATTGGGTCAGCCCTTTTAGCATAAAATTCAACTGTCATGGAACATGAATCCTGAAACATGGAAACTTAACCATGCTTATGTTATTTGGATTTGCTATAACTGATTTCTTTTGTTTCTTTTTTGGAATTTTAAAATATCCTCTGTGTGCCAGGGTAGCTGAGGCATGAATTTAAAAGCGGGAGTAGCATCTTCTTACAGACTGCATATGGTCTTGGAGTGGGAATCAAAGTGAGAAAATGTTCATGCCAATGTAACACTCAGGGAAGCACCTTAGGAACCCCTTCAACTATGCTTGTGTCTCCTAATGCTCATCTCTGCTCGATCTTGAAGGGATTTGCATGTTGATTACTTGAGGGGGTCATTCCTTTATGCTCTTCGTGGCAATGGTGGAAAGGACTTTTTGGTGCCTTCCTCTCTAGCCATCCCGCCATAGCCTTCTGAGTGACTGGGGAAGAGCAGCCAAGAGTGATTGCCAGTGTGACACATGGTTCGTCACAAGACTGGGTTAAACAGGGGGAGCCAGGACTTAAGGCCTAGTTAGACATAGAGAGTTTGGAATACAACAGGCCTAGGTAGGAAGGCAGGGTGAAACCCAGAAGGCTGTGCTAAGACAAGGAAAAGCACCCAAGTATTAGGGAAGTCTGGCCCTCAATACATTAAACTCTAGGTGAAGGGTTTGGATAATGAGCATAGACTCAAATTTAATACTCAGCTGTAGGATGCAGTGAACCCCAATTTGCTTCTTGCCCAGCTTTAGAGGTGGATTGAGTATGAATGGACCTGAAAGAAAAAAAATATCAGAAATGAAGCATAAAAAGTAGAGTATGTTGTGAATATGGCAAATGTCTGGAGGCAGGCAAAGGGTGATTCCTACCTTTCCCATTTTACCCTAATCATGACTGAGTTCATTGGCTTCCTGCTTGAAGCCAGACCTCCATACCAATCTTCCGGGCCAATGTGATCCATTGCCCAGGTAGATCTGTGCAACTCTTACCCTTACATACTCTGGTTGTTGACTGTTTCCTGCCCTGTATCCCAATCCCAATGCTGATTAGCTGTTCTGCCTGAGGCCCTTTATTAATAGCTGCCTACTCTAGCTGTCTTCTAGGGCCAGGATTCTATTTTGTTCTCATTGTAATTCTTCCTAGTAACTTCAGCCTGACCCTCAAAGCTATTTTTGTATTGATGGTGATATTGGTTGTGTGCCCTGTTACCTGATACCTTCAAATTCACTCAGTAATTATGACATTCAAATGAGATTTTATATGAAAGGACTGGAAAAAGAACTCATTATATGCATTTGTTAATTTCTACGTGATGTTAACAGATAAAAGTAATAGTTTTTCTGTTTTTCAAAAAAATTCTGTAACAGTAAGCATATAAAAAACTGAGTATTCAAATGGTAAACATACTAGGGTCACCAAATAAGTCATCGACTGAATGGTGATTAGTTCAAACTCTTAACTTTTCAGAATCTTAAGTTATCTCCTTGTTTTTCAGAAAGACACTTTTCCTAAAAAATAAATGTCTATTGGCTACTCCTAATTCTCTTTACTAATTATGAAAGAAAATCCAACAGGAAATCACAGAACTTAGTGCTTCTTTCTGTGCCAACTCTCTGGACCACACAGAAGCAAAAGCTGGAATAGCTTGGCAGAGTTATCAGATGTGGGGAGAGATTTGGCAATCGGATGAGGGGAAGGAAAGCTGATTGTGGCGTCACTAGGACAGGATATAGGAGTGATTATAGGCAGTGCTAGAAAACTGCCTACGCTCACGGCCGTGGAAACTGCTGGATAGGGAATTTGACCCAGTGGGGGAAGAGAGAACATATTGGTCTACTTGATGTCAGGATAAAATGGAAGTTGGCATTTTAGGGCTTTATTGAGACCACAAAGATTACTTGTGGGTGGAGAAGAAGTAGTGTAGGGTAGCATGTTTATGACCAGTTATAGATGGTTTTAAATACTTGATACTGCTACTTTCTAGATTTGAGGCTATGTAAAATAATGCTGCTTCTCGATCATGTCAGGATAAAGTACCAAACAAAAACAAAAAAAACATACCAAAAAGAACTAGACCAAGTAACCTTCCTATATTATGTAACTCTTTATGATTATGGTTACTACTTAAAGAGATTAGATTATAGATTCAAATTTATATAAGCCTTTCATGTCTTGGTGAGATGATCTTATAATAGAGTAAATTATGTTTTAAAATTAGAACCTAAAATTATATGTTAAAAAATTTATACCTTACTTTTATGAAATAAGGATGACTATTAGCTTTTATTGAACATTACTTAGGTCAGACAAATTGAGGTGTATTTATTTTCTCTTCAATTCAAACTAAAATTGAGGAAAATTATATGAATTAAGAAGGGAAATTGAAGCATAGAGAGCTAAGGCAACTTGGATGTCAGCCACATTTAGTGAACCTGTTAACTAGATCTGAGGCAATCAAGCCACATTGAAACTTAATGTTCTAATGCAAATTAAAACCAATATAGCTAACTCTAACCCTATTAAAAATAAATGTTCACTAAAAATTAAAAATAATAACATCACTCACTAAAACTAAATTGTGATAGTATAAAATAAATGTTTGGAGAAAGTTGAGCTACTAATTGCAATTAAATATACTTAATAACCCTAACATTCATCCAGGTAATTACCAAGAGTGATGAAAATGTACCTGTACACAAATGTTCCTATCAACTTTATTTATAATAATCAAAAACTAGAAACAGTCCAAATGTCCATTACCTGGTAAATGAATAAACCATTTGTGGTAGATCCATACAATGGAATATTACTCAATGGAAAAAGGAATAAACTACTGTATTGACAAATGGAAGCTCAAAACATCATGGTGACAAGATTAGCAGGCAAATATGTTCTATTGTATGATCAAGTAGTGAGTCTAATAGGCAAATTTCTATAGTGACATAGAAATCATATTGCTTAGTACGGAGATGGATACTAGGATGAGAGGAATTCTGGATGGTTTAACTATTCTATATCTTCATTGTGGTAATTACACAGGTTTATATATTTGTCAAAACTCATTGAAACATACAATTAAAGTGGGGGCATTATATTAATATTTTATAAAAATTATACCTGAATAAAGTTGATTTAAGAATATATAATTTCCTATAGTTAAGTCCCTTCTGCTTAGGGATACCCAGCCTTTATTTCTTTCAACTTCCTGCCTCCATTGTATTCCACTGTGTATATGTTAGTATGTATATATTTATAGTATGTATTAATTTATTTATGAGTTTACATACTTGCCTGCTTATACCCTAGACTACTTCATAAAATTGAACAATATATATTTTTCTGTTTGATATTTTCTTATGTTTGTCTGTTTAGCCTTTTTTTACTGACTAAATTATTGTTATAACACATTTTATTAATCTGATTGTGTGAAAAACTATGTACCATGCCAGAAATTGGAAAACACAGGGCATAATGCCAACTATTCATATGTAAGTAAAATGAATATTTTCATGAAACATTCAGATTTATTGGCTCTCTGATAATCAAAAAGCTCTTAAACCAGCATCTACATAAATGAAGCAATGGAAATGAAGTCCATAATGGTGATCTTGAAATGTTAACTCCTGAATTATTATCTAATAATCTTATATAGAGTGAATTGTGGGTTTTGCAAGTTTTGGTTAAAATTGGAAGTCAGTGTGTTATAGTAGGAAGAGTTTCGATGTTGAATTTAGGTGAGCTGGCTTGAATTTAAATTCCAATTTCCTATTTACCTACTGAGCAACTTTGAGGAAATGTTTTAGCTCTTTGATTGCACTTTACTTATCTGAAACAAATAGAAATAATTTCATAGGCTTGAGACAATAAAGAACAGTACATGGCATATAAAGGATGTTCAATATCTAGTATCCCTGAGTGTTATTATTTATTTTATTAAATGTACTATAGTGAGAAGAATGCTGGTCTTAAAGTCAGAATCTTGGGTTTGAGTCACTTTTTCCACTCACTGGCTTGGTGTCTGTGACAAGTACCTGTACCTTTTGATTTTCCATTTACCCGTTTGTAGAATGCTTATGGTAATAATATTGGTTTATTTTGAGGATTAAATTAGACTTTATATATAAAAGTACATAGAGTAATACCTGGCACATGGTAGGATCATGTAAATATTAGTTGATTTGAAATCTAATTTTTTTTGAAATTCTCATATAAAATATATGATAACTCTTATTAACTAGAATATTAACAAAAGTATCCCATTTGCCAACTGTTACTAAACATAGGTATTTGCACAAACTTGACTTAAGTAAAAAGAAACACTGAGGTCATATGTTGAAATTTTCCCACTTTATCCAAATCCTTGACATCTTAAAAATAGCTAAATAACTGGTCAGATAATCTAGAAGTCATTTTATGATCCTGTACTCCAAATGCTTGTTTCTGTCCTTTGTTAGTCAGATTCTATGAAAGTCTACAAGGTGGGAAACAGAAGGCAGTGCAACAAATAATAGTACAGCACTGATCATTTCTTTTGACAGCACAACTGTTTCATCGTAACTTGGTTATTAAGCAGATGAATTAAGCAGATGTCAAAATAAACTTGAATCTCCAGGGATTCCAGCTCTGTAAAAGCATTCAGAATGAAAATTAAAATGACATTTTGCATGATGGGAATAATATTATGAATTATTTTTCCATTGGGAATGTCTTTTTCCAATTAGATATATATATTATCCCAGATAATAAATAAATAGATATAATAAAATAACAGAAAAAACAAATGAACACATAACAAATAAACAGATAATAAACCTTATTGGAAAGCAAGGAAGTAAACTTTAAGAAAATAAAGCATAATAATAAAGCCATATATCTAAAAAAAAAGTGAACATGGAAATAGTAACACAATTCCCTGTAAAAGTGTAGGTAGCAGTACATCTTCCAAACCTTTGAATGATAAAATAATATATTACTTAGCTCATTTATTTGTAGCTGACATGTCATGGCACAAGACCAACCAAACTCAACAGAAGGCCTACATTTCTGCAGAGGACTCTATCTTTGCAGGTATAATTATTCTGTTTTGGGAATCAATGTATGGTTTGATGCCAAGAAGTATTGACACTGTCATGGTTTTTAGTTAAATATCCATGTGCATGTGAGACATTTTAATTTGCAGAGTCTTGTTTTTCACATTTAATTTAGAAAATACTTTGTATAATTTTTTCTCTTATCTGGGAAATTGAATTTGTTTCATATAAAATGATAGAAATATAACCACTGATATTTAAAATAATATAGGCTGAGTCAATCAAATGTAGTTTAAATAATAAGTTAAATCTTACTCATAGTATTTTTAAAATAAGTTACCCAACCGACAGCTTTTCCCTTCATTCCTGTGACTGTCATCTTTCATTCTCTCTGCTTTGCCAAAAGGTTCAATTCACAGAACAATCCAGGGCATTCAGTACTGTAATTGGATCATGAATAGGTTATACACATATATGGAAATAGTCATAGAGTTAATAAGTTGTAAAGATAGATAAATTCATCAAAACAAATTAACTAAATACTAACAAGAGAACACTAATTAGCTAAGAATTTCCATGTGAGGAGGAGAATTATAAATACATTATATGGAGAAAAACCTTTGTTTTATAAATCTATATTATGTTTTATAGGTTTTATAGCTACTTTCCACATAATATCCTTTTCGACAATTGAATAATTCTTAGAGAAGGGTTAGTTGTCTGGAATTTCGGGGCTATAATATGGTAAAATTTTTATTGAAGCCAAGATATTCTGACTTTGTGTTCATTACTCTTTTTGTTATGTCAGATAAAGTTAAAACGACGTAGATTCAGAATTACTTATATAACCAATGGATTGTTCACTTTTTAAAAACAGAAAATTTGTGTTCATCAAGTAATATTTTTAGTTCAGATTTATTATCTAGCTGGTAATTTATTGCTTATGCTCATGAACTTGTTTTTATGTTTGTGCCTAAAATAAGAATAGCTAATCTTTGAGTTGCTGTTAATATTTGAATAATGGAGGTATACCAGTAAATTAAGTTACACAATGAAGTATCACACGAAGATATGAAAGGCTTATCTGCCTTTTCTTTATTTCAATGGTAAATTTTTGTGAACTAAAACCACTTGACTATTTTCTATGTTCAAGAAAAGGAATTTTAATAGTATTTAAAACAAAAACTTAATAAATTTCCTCTGAACAATCCAAATATACTTTAATAGCTGTGACTTCTGATAATTCCATGAGAATGTAGAGTGTGGGCGTAGCAGACAGCTCTTGCATCTTTGCCTGTCCACTATCCACGTCTTTTTCTTCTGCTGTAGCCACAGCTTGACTTCCCTTTGGGGATCCACCCCTTCCTACTTTTAGTCTAGGTTCTAGAGGTGGGTACTCCATACCTCATCGATGAAACTCCTTTAGGTGCTATTAGCAAGGAAGAGCTCTCATGCTGGGCTTGCTAAGATGGAATAAATGAAGCCTAAAGCTGTTGGGGCTGTCTTGCTACCACATGGAGAGAGCCAACTAGTGAATAAAGTCAACACAGACAAAAGGAGAGCTAAGAAACAGAGTGATATACAACTAATAGTATTTCTTGACACCAATTGTAGCCAGCCTTACTTTTGGACTTTAGTGAAGTGAGCCTATACATCCCTCATTTTATTTTATTTTATTTTACTTTACATTTTAATTTTGTTTAATTTAATTTAATTTAATTTTATCATTTCATTTTTCTTCATAAGCCTTTCTGATTTGGTTTTCTGCTACTTGTCACTAAGAAAACTAGTGATTAATACAATGAGTAGATGGATGATCACAATTTTGGTGCTTCAACATCACTGCACTTAAAGTTAACACCCTGAAAATTTCACGGAGCAGGCTTTAAATATGTTGCTGTGCTATTACAGTGACTCCTAATTCAACTATAGCCGTTTTAAACCAGGTCTATGAAATACTTGTGCTGATGTACCAGTTTAGTGTTACACACTCTCAAAGTAGGGTGATTTCCCTTGAGAACAGCAGGTGAAATAGAGAATGTCCATTTTATATGAATTAACTATCAAAAGTAGGTCTAGGTCTATGCTTTGTATTAAATAGGACAAAAGAAATATATTCCCTCAAAGAGCCAAAGCTGTGTTTGGACCATTTCTTTAGTTTCTCCTTTAAGACAGCGAGAGCCGGAGATTTACTCCTCTGAAAGTGGCAATCCTCATATTCAGTGTTTAAGCCTCTTCTGCTTTCTTCCCTTCCATTCCCCCTCCATAAATATTTCTGATAGTCTGCTCTGTGCCTAAAATTATTTGATCATGGACTATTTTTTTTCTTCCCATGGAATTTTTTAATACTAGTATTCTGCATAATAATTGTTGTGAAGTTAGTTGCTATCCAGAAATAAGATTTTCATTATTAAAAAAAGTCAACTGTCTCCACTTCAAACAGTAGTGTCAGGAGGATTGCTATGTTTAATGTGAAAATTGATAGTATACATATGAAAGCAATGACTATGGTTTCATAAACACAGTAGGTGGAAGCAACTATTTGTTAAGATGCTTCATAAATGAACGAATAGGAGTAAAGTAATACCTGTATCTTCGACTCCTCCTCCAATCTCTCTTTAGCTGTGCTGAACATTGAGGATTGTTCAGCTGGTAGTCTATTGGGAATACTGGTACAGCCGTATAAACCATGAGTAGGTCCTCAAAAGTTTTTGGCTGTCTCTCAATTTCTGGCCTTTGTATATGTTGCTTCCTGATTCTAAAATATTCTTTGCCTCACTTCTCTCTTACCTACCTCCTATTATTCCTCCACATATCAGCTCAGACATCACTTCCTTCGGGAAGCCTTTCCTAATAGTTTAAGATTGGGACAGATGTTACTTCTATGTGCTCCCAAAATACTCTCTGCTTATATTTGTTGTAGCCCTTAAGATTCTGTGTTGAAACTGCCTATTCTTTCTTTTTTTTTTTGATTCTTCTATTAAGATTTAAGCTTCTTTGGGCAATGAATTTACCTTGCTCATGTTTGTATACCCAGTACTTAGCATAGTGCCTGTAGGGAAGAAGCTGCTCGGTAAAGTTTTGGTTATTTGCCCAAGATCACATAGCTTATGGGTGGCACATCTGGATTCAAATCCAGGTCTCTTTGCCTATGGGACCCTTCTTTTCTACTGTGCTGACACACACCCACCTAAACACACAGTTATGAAAATCTACATTTGAAAGTATCGATTGCATGGTACAGACTGACAATCTTTGTTAGGGAAAGACCCACAAGTAAAGTTAATTATTCTAAATCCTTCCATTGAACTGTGACAAAACTTGGCACCACATGTGGTGTTTCTAGCGCAAAGCATTCTGGCCTGAGGAATGGGCCCTGATGCATTTCTCATGTGGTGGAACAATACTAATACCTACAGTCCAGCCATGTGGAATGAGTATGTCATGGGTGAACTGCACAAATACATCCTCCCTCAATCTAGCAATGGTATTCCATAAAATTTATCTAAAGCTTCATGACTTTTTCAATTATGTTAGCAGGAATGAACAGTTTTGCTGGTGTTTCTAATAGTGAAAGTAATTGCATTTTAAATCTTTTCACTTTCACTTAAGTGTATTTTAACGTGGTTTTCAGTATGTGTTATAGTTTATAATGTATTTATGCTACAGGACAATGGGTCTTTTAGTCTCAGCTGCAATGATGAATTATGCAAGAGTTTCTAAGTGTTTCTTTTTTTCTTAATCATTTTGATGTTGAACTTTCAGATTATGGTAGCATTACAGACCACTGCATCTGAAAGGAGGAGAAAAGAGAATTAGACAATAGCTCCTATCGCCGTACAGAATATATTTTATATCCATGCCAATAGTTTCTACAGCTGTACAGAATGTATTTTATACCCTCATCAATGAGAGAGTTCATTTGTAATTCAGATGGCATAGGCTGAACACATAATCCATTCATTACAGTTGTTCACCCTGTTAATGGATGTGATGTCTGAAAAGTTGCTACCTAGAGCAGAGGCTGTCAATCACATGGTGTTTTAAAAAGCAATTGCGTTAACATTTTATTTATTTAGAGACAGAGTCTCACTCTGTGGCCCTGGGTAGAGTGTAGTGGCATCATCACAGTTCACTGCAACCTTTAACTCATGGGCTCAAGCCATCCTCCTGTCTCAGTCTCCCGAGTAGCTTAGACTACAGGTGCACGCCACCATGCCTGGCTAATTTTTTCTATTTTTGGTAGAGATGGGGTCTCACTCTTGCTCAGGCTGTTCTCAAACTCCTGACCTCAAGCAATCCTGCCACCTTGGCTTCCTAAAGTGCTAGGATTACAGGCTTGACCCACCATGCCCGGCCTATGTTGACATTTTAAAACTCTGAGATTTAGCCTCAAAATCCATATTTTTAACTTCTCTTGAAAAATCAGGTGATCTGGGACCAGATGCCCATGCAGCATAGTGTCCTGCAGTGGCATAACTGCTGACTGTCCCTTTCTAAGTATCTTTAGTCTCAACACCCACAGGTGTCCCTCCATTTATGATACCTCCGTGGCCCTCTTAGCATTGAGTTCTTGACATCTGGACAAAAGTATTCCTGTTTATATAAATAATGATAACTTTGTCAATCAATTGAACATGTCCAAACAAAATCTAATTTCAAGATCAACAGCTATTGAGTTATTTCATCTTTATTAAGTGCTTGGGAGTATTTTATAAAAATAAGGGGATATCAAGACCAGAATAAATTAATTTTTGGCCAATATTAATTTGTATATAACTTAAGTTAGTGCAGTAAAAGTTTGTTAAATATTTGTGAGGCCCCGGGGTCCCAGTCATCTGTTTTCAAGGAACTTACAGACTTTTTCTGCCTGTTATCCATCAGCTCTCAATAAACCATCAAGAGAATAGTGGATTTGGGGTAGAGGAGGTGGCAACTTGTTAAATAAAACAGAATTGGAAAAATTACACTTTTTTTCTTTAGCTATTTATTTAGAATTGTGTTAGTTCATAAATAAAGATCATAGACTTTTCATCAAAATTAAGGAAAACATTAAGTTTTTATTATGTTTTTTATTTTTGTAAAAAAGAGAGGTGTTCTGTAATTAAGCATTTTCCTTCTTAGGGAAAAAAGAATCTTTGAAAAGTAAGGTTCACTTGTTCTCTCATTGAGCATAGTTACAGAAAGTAGGTCATTGCTTTCCTCAACAAATTAACCAAATATGTTAGCCCTTGACGTTTAAAAAAAATTCACATTTTAATGCTAGAATAGCCATGGTGTTCTCCATCTATTCCCTAGTTGGGAAACAGCTGTTTACATGTTCTTTGCCTTACTTCATTGCCTTCAGTATGCATTAGTGTTTCATCTCTTCTACTTTCAAGACAGAAGAACACAGAGAGGTTTGCCAATTCCTGACACCAACTCTCCTGGCTATGGCCGTCTGCAGCATTTTGACTTGAGAATTTCTCATTAGTTTGATCTAATTTTCTACAATCGTGCCAACATATGAAATGGATTCAGAATGAATAAAGTTATAAATCAATTATCAGACATGAAGTCTATCCATTCATTTTTTTCCTTCCAAAACTGCTTCTTAATCTCCTTAAAAAATCCTGTGGTCCTTACAATCAGTACTTCGTCCATATAAGATGGTGTTGGTTTCATAGGTAAGTGGAAATTTTTTATTTAGTAGTATTTCTCTATAGCCATGCCAATTTCTTGTAACCTCTAACAAACCCTGCAGTCATAAATCAGTATTTTTGCTCCTGGGGTTGCCTCTGAATGGAATCCCAGTACCTTCTCTCCATGCAGGGAATTCCTAGCTTTATCCAACTGTTGCACCATTTCTGCTTTCATTGTTATGCCAATGGGTCTGCTTTGGCCAAGGTCCCTAAGGAGTTGCACATTGCCAAATTCAACAGATCCTCTTCGGTCCTTGTTTTGCTTGATCTTTCTTCAGTGTTTGACCCTCTCCTTGAAACTTCTATTACCTTGGGTGACACTATAATCTCCTAGTTCATTCTCCTTCTTATACTTCTTTCTCAGATTCTTTCATAGACTTCTATTCTTCTGCCTATTCCATAAATAAAATAAAACACATTTTATTTGGGTCCTTTCATGTACTCACCCCTTTCCTGAGTGATCTACCTCATACTTGCAGCTGAAGACACGCTCCTATGCCACTAGCTTTCAAAGCTGTATCTTCAGTTACGATCTTTCTTTCTTGCCCCACACTCTTATGCCCAACCCTTGAATACACATTTGTATTTAGGTGGACTACAGATACTTCAAATTCAACTCACACTTTGCACTCAAGCCTGATCTTCTTCTTTTATTTTATATCATGGTGAAGAATACCTTGATATAGGCAAAACACCAAACTAAAACCTAGAACTAAGTCTGATCTTCTTCTTGATCTTGAGTCCAACCATTTACTCTAGGAAAGTGGGAAATCGTTTCAAATCACTAATAGTTTGAGATCTGTTCTGGTAGTTAGCTCTCTATCCCACCTACTGCCATCTTGGAATATGCCCTCCAAATATTTCGCCTGGGCAATATAATTAATCTTGGGCTCCTCCTACCTCCCCTAAAGATCTAGACAATAACTTTTTAAAATGTCAATCTGTTCTTATTACCCTCAACTTAAAACCTTTCATGGGCTCAGTGACTATAATAGAGGTTTACCATTTTTTTTTAATAAAGGAAATCTTAAGTGATAGTCTAAATGGACAAAAAGCTAAGGAGTTTTTATTCCCAGCAGGCCCTCAGGTGGCTATACTTTATAATTTGAAAATCACCAGTCTGCAATATAGAATCCAAATTCTTGTATATGGCCAGCACAGCCCTCCCCATCTTACCTGTCCTTGCCTGCACTCCCCTTTTAACCTGCTCTCCACCACATTGATCTCCTGCCTTTCCCTAAACTGGTCACTTTTGCTGTGGAGGCCCTGCTGCTCCACATCTTCTACTGGCTGCCTTCATGTTCTTCCTCACCTTGTGTGACTGATCGCGTCTGGCTCTTCTTTGAGATGCAATTAAGCTAAGCCCTCAGAGGCATACCTAATTGCTCCCCAATATTTCAGCAGCGATTGCTCCTGCTTCTGAGCATTGTAGTATTTTATAGGCATCTGTATATTTTGTATATATCCCTATATATACATTTACCTTAGGTTGTTTACAGGTTAATTTCTCCCGTTAGATTGTGAACTCCCTGAAGGCATGTGTTAACAATCGTCTGTGTATCCCCAGCCTCTAGCAGAATGCATGGATCGAATTCAATACCTGGTAACTTTTATGATAATTTTATGGAATTTTTCTTTTTCTGGATATAATACAACATTTAATCCTTTTCCTCAAGATACAAATGCACTTACCTCCTCCTGCACAGTTTTGCAGTGCCTTATTATGGCTTTTTTAATTAGGTCATCACTATGTGTCAACCACGTGATTCACCATAACAAATTTTGATTTAATCTTGGAAGTTTTATTTTAGGTCATCCATTCATTTATTAATTCATCAAATGAGCATTAATTGAGAACCCATAGTGTACGAGGCACAGAGAAGTGGAGGGAAGTGGGGATATCGTTTCCTCATGTTAAGGCTTGCTGTCCATGGTGATAGCTTTCAACCTTAACATATTATGGATCCTTCAAAGAGAGACTAAATTTGGCTGTTAATACACTAGTCCCTAGGATGATGGGGAAGTTTAAGAAAAGAAGAATAAACCCTTGGTTATTCTTCCTTTACTTTTGAATGTGTCTACCTTATTGAAGTCAGTATCATCTCAGAAGAGGTGTTCACAAGATGCAAAACTATAGCCAGAATTCATTTACTGTCTAGAAATTCTGTGATATCTTCCTTCTGTTAAGGCAACTATGAGGAGATTTTGGACTTTCGTATTTCATATGTATTACTTATATATATGAATAAAATGGTTTTGATCCATTTTGGTGGGGTACTTTATATGGCTGTAGGTCATTAAACTGGGAATTAGAAAGTAATTATTACTATTATTTCCAAGAAAAGTTCTGAATTGATTATTTCAAAGTAAACAAAATAAAAAACAAGAACTCCTGTGGCAAAGATTGCTCATGCCTGTTAAACTCAAACTATTTATTGCTTGAATTGTTCAAATTTTTATGCAATAGGCATGGGGAGCACTTGGCTTTTCTTGGACTGCTTTGTATTTTTAGAAAAAAGAAAGGGGAAACTAATATTTACTGAATGGCAATTATGTACAGGGTGGTGTCAGATGCTTTCCTTTAATCCTCACAGCAAACCTTGGAACAAGAGGTATTACCTCCATTTTGGACAATGGCAAAGATGGATTTCAAGGCAAATTAAAGTATTTTGTTCCAGATTCCTGACTAGAGATTGGCAGAGTCTGCTTTAGAACTCAGGCTCCAGTGTCCATCCATATACATGGAAGTGCTCAAAGCCAGCAGGGAATAATTTTACCCAGGAGAATGGGCTAACATATCTCATCTTTTTGATGATACCACTTTAGGCCTGACCTTCTTCTCATTATTTGTCCTACGGGCACACTCTATTTACAACTATGATTCACTTTTCAGTATGCATAGGTTATTTCTAGTTCTCTCCTGAGGCTGTAAAGGTTGTTAAGCTGAGTTTCATGACGTGATATGAGAACATATAGGTCTACTAACTAGAAATCATGATTTAAAATTATTTTGGCCATCAGTAAAAAAATATGCACTTCTACTATTATATAAAGGAAAATATGGAGTGAACAGTCTCTTTTTTGCCTTGTTTGACCTCAATGCAAAATTATCTATTAATTTTCTGTTCTTTTTAATTGCTGTGTGTTTTGTGATTACTAAGGCTTTCAGAAATCTCACATTCTTTTCTGCTAATACAGTATACTGTAGTCTGGTTTTATACATCATAAAGAGATTTGGAAAGAGAATTGCTGTCCAAACATAAGAATGCTGCAAGAAGGTCAGTTCTAGAATGGAATATATTCAGGCCAGGAACTAATATGAAGTTGGATACTTTTCCATTGAATTAGGAATTTTACATTATGATTTTATATCAAAACAATAAAATATGTTGCAATTGATTCAGCAGTAGAATCCTGTCTAAAAATTTAAAAAGATATATCTGTTACCTGATTTCCATTATTTTTCTCCAGATCATATTAAATACTGTTGGATTTCCAAATAGAAAACAACTAACTATACTTCATTAGCTCTGAATCACAAACTCACTATAATGCCACACATCTGTCATAGAAGTAAGATGAATACAATCTTTTCTTAGGCAAGCAAAAAACATGAAAATTGCAGCTTGTGCTTTCCATTGAGCTTTTGGGGGAAGGAAGCCCATTATTAGAACAAATTGCAATCTGAACTAATGGAATAATGAATGGGAAGAATTAAGTCTATATTTGCATAAACTTAATTTTATGTTTCTATAAGCTTTAATAAAAAGGCTTATGTTTCCATAAGCTTTAATTTTAAAAAAGCCAACACTTTAAACTATAAATTAATAACTGAGTTTTTGAAATAGCTTACTACAAACAAAACTTTATTATTTTCTATAATTTCAGTTAGATTCTGCTTTGAGTTCCTACCAGTTTTATTTTGCAGAACAGAGAACCATCAAAAGAGGAAACTTCATCTTTTGTAGGTAGTAATGGAATAAGAAAATTACCCCAGTGCTTATCCTGTCCTCCTCCCTGCTCAGCACTAATAACTTTTTGGGTGCAAAGATTTGTTTAAGGACACTGACTGTCTTTCCCCATTGCCTGTTTCCTTCCTATCTTGCCATGGCCCCACTCCCAAAAAAAATAATCTGACTCTGACAATAGGCAGTAAACAGGTATTATTTTTAATGAACTGAATCAAGAACAGCAGAGAAAAGGCTTGACTTATCATCCATGTCATTTGGTGTATGTGAAAGTCATACTCTCTTTGCCTAGAGTCTCACACTTGGTGGCAGAACCAGTCCAGAACCTAGATCTCTAGGCTAATATTTATACCACACCACACTGTTGCTTATACTGAATTCAGCTAGTACTTTCTCTAGAATCTGTGCTGTGCATAGAAATATGTGTTGCCTCAGTATTTCCACAGATTTTAAGAGATATTCATTCATTCCACAGATATTTATTAAGAACCTACTATGTGGAGATATAGCTACAGACAAGGTGAACAAACTCCTTTCCTTCACAAAACTTACACTCTAGTAAGGGAGATAGGCAATAAATACGTTGACAAATCTATAATATAGTAATAGGCATTCAAAGCAAGGTAAGCACATAGGATATTGCGGAAAGTAACTTCATGAATGCATTGTCTGGTTGTATAACTTTTTCAAATGATGGGATTGAGACATTTTGGGAGTGTATTAGTCCATTTAGTGTTGCCATAACAGAATACCTGGGGATGGGTCATTTATAAAGACAAGGGATATTTTAGCTTATGGTTCTGCAGGCTTGGAAGTACAAGAAACATGTTGCCTGCATCTGCTTGGTTTCTGGCTAGGGCTTTTCATGATGCAACACATGGCAGAGAAGGTCAGAGGGGAAGAGAAAACAAGCGAAGAAGTAAAACCTGAGGGGTGTCATGGCTTTATAACATTCTACACTTGTGGATACATCCCCTTGAGAACTAATCCAGTCTCATGAGAGTGAGAACTCACTCACTACCAGGAGAATAACACCAAGTCATCCATGATCCAAACACCTTCCACTAGACCTCATCTCCAACATGGCCACATGATGGGATCATGTTTCAACACGATTTTTGGTGGGAACAAACTCAAACCACAGCAGGAAGGTATTAACAGAAAAGTATCTTGCTATCCATCTTGGCCTTTGGACTTTATTCAGTATATTTACGTGCATGAGTGTGTGCACATACAAATATGTGCATGAGATTGGCATGATAATGACTCTTTGGATGAATTGTTAAAATGCTATTTTAAATACAGATTCATCACTTCATTATGTGTGTATTCATTCTCTCATACTCCAATTGATTTCAATGACATCGTCATCTAACAGTGTTGACATGGCTGTTGATGAAAATACTTTGAAAGGCTAATAGATATAGGAAAAAATACAATAGGAAGACTTAGCAAAACAGAAAACACACTGGCTTCTCAGTACAACTGGGAAGAAGCCATTTCCATTCCTGGGGAATTCTAGTGTGCTGTACAGAAGAAAGAAGAGCATTATGTTCCCTTTCATCCTGTTCTGTCAGAAAAGAGTAATGATGCTATTTATAGCTCCCGAATGGCTAGAAGCAAGTGTTTTATTTTTCCTCCCCTACTAATTTTAAATACCCAAAGGTTTCCCTCTACAATTAAAAAACAAATATGAAGTTGATAATGATAGTAACTATCATTATCAGTCACACCAAGCCCTTACTATTTCCCAAGTACTAGGTTAAATACTTTATATGAAATTATTTCATTTAATGAAAAAAACCCCTATAATTCAAACATTATTATGCTCATGTTATGGGTTGGAATCCTGAAGAGGCTAAGTGTCTTGTTCCAGGTCACACATGTAATCAGGAGAGTCAGGCATGGACCCTAGCGACTGGATTCAACTCTTTAACACAACCCGTCTCTGTGAGACAAGTAAACTGTGGGTCAGGCTCTGAGTGAAAGAGAGAAAAGGAGTGAGCTATGAGGCATGAGGCATGAGAGGTCTGCAGTTGGCTGTTGGCCATGGTCAATGTGGTGAAAAGACCACGGCTTTTCTAAGTATCTGTCTGCTCTTTTGAGGGTGATCCCCACAAGCACAGGTTGATACAAAAAGAAACCTTGGAGAAAATGAGATAATTTTTTCACTGCAGGAGTTTTTAGATGAGACTCTCAGTAAAGCATTTGTAGGGTATGTTTGGAAAGACCAGGGAAAAGCCTTACAAATATCAACCAAAATTGAAAGGGTAGTTGTGGTTGGTAGAGACATGGGCTTAATTACCCATGACCTTCTGGTCCCTGCTTCTTCTTCTGTCTCCTGTGGCTGCTAAGAGTGAAATTATTCACAATTGCAGCACTTCTCTGATCATGTATTCATTCACTAAACCAGTATGTCAAGCACTGATTTAGAGGGTTGGAATATATATAAATTAAACAGCTAATTTCTGCTTTAAATGAACTTACGGAACATTTCTTTTTTCCTTCCTATAATCATTTAACACATATGATGACAGTAAATTGTATGCTATATACTACTGGGATCGAGCTTACAACCCAAAACAAGAAAGACTATGTACCTGAGCTTATGCACCAGACTTTCCAAAAGGAGACAGAAAATAAACAAGTAAACAAATAAATAAAGACAGATGAAGAAAACCTCTCTGAGGAGTTGCCATCTAAGCTGAACATATAAGGGTAAGATGCAATCATGGAAAAATCCAGTCAAGAAGAAATCTAGGCAAAGAATGTGGAAGGCTTACCATGAGAAATAGGAAGAATAGGAAAGGGAGAATATAGTGACTCAATATAGATGAAAAAGAACAAAAAACTTGTTATATTTGCAGAGCCAATAATGAACCAGGTTTCCAGAGACCTAATCCTGTGATTTCTGTTATACTTTCCTCTTTCCAAAATAGTGTAATAGAACGTGAATTAAATGGCTAAAGAGCCATAAGGAGGAAAAGGAATAAAAATTCTACTCAAATTTTAGAAGGTCTTTAAGATATCATGAGACAAATTTTACTTCCAGAGAATTAATAACTCTCCATAAAATAATATATCAAGGTGAAATCTTAGTACACATAACCTATACTTGTAAAAATATGTTATTTCCCAACAGTAAATTGAGACACTGGGGATGGTGGAAGTGTTTCTAAAAGTATTCTGAAACTTCAATTAAAAGGTTTTGTTGAAAATGTTTGTCAGGAAAATGCTCCACTTAATGTTTCAGAAAAGTCATTGCTGAGGTCAATATCTGTGGAAAAAAATGATATAATTTTTGTTTTAGGTCAAAAATTACAGAAATAAATTTTCACTAATGATTTCTTCCTTATTTTAATGAGGTGCTTTTTAAAATTTTTTTTACTGTTGTCACCCTAGGGTACTGATGACTACACCTCATTACTTGCCAAATTTACATGGTTTTTAGATTTCTGATTTATAGAAAGAAGACATTGTGAAGCCCTAATTCACTCAGTTTCACTATTTATATGACGGATTAAAAATTAAGTCATGAGGGAACTATTAACAATGTGACTGAAAGTCTGTGGTTGTCTGATAGGTTGTTCAAATAACCCAACACAAACACCCCCCCCCATGCTATGTTCTCATTAAGTCTGCTATGGTAGAGCAACCTCCAGCTACTCATCCAAGTGCTGTGCCACAAAGCCTGGGCACAGCATCACATGAACACTTCAGGGGCTCTGTTGGCATGGGAAGGATAAGAGGGTAACAGACTCAGGATTCCTGCTTCCCTTGGTCAGAATATTCATCTAGTATTCTTCAAAGAGCATTGAATGGCCCCACATTATTCCACATGCTGCGTTTTGTCTCTCTGCTGAGGAAATGCCTTATTACAGGGGGCCGAAGAGGAGAGTTGTCCAGGAACCCTTAGTGTTCATCTGATCTTTCTTTGACACATCTTCTATCTCATTCTTTCTCTGTTGTTTAATTCTCTATATTCTTGCTTCTCAAGGTGAGGTTCATGAACCAGCAGCATCACCTTGGGGTTTTTTAGAAATGCACAGTTGCAAGCCCTGCCCCCAGACCTGCTGAACCAGAATCTGCATTTTAATGAGAAGCTTTATATGCACAATAAAGTTTGAATCTCTCCTCTACATTCATACATGCACTGCTTTCCTTTGTCTGGCAAATCTATCATCGTATCTAGCCCCTGTTTCCTTGCTAGAATTGTATTTTTCCTTTCTCTTATGGCCAGACTTCAATGTGCTGCTTCATATATTCCAATTCCTTTTTGCTCTCCTCTCCGTAACAATCTGCAATCTGGCTTCGGTTCTATCTGTTGTGCACATGTAAAAGTCGTTGCCCCTCAGCATCCTTTCACCTTACCTTGCCTAGCATCCGCCCTTCCTCCCTTCTCAGACCATGGAGCTCACACCCTTCCCCCAGGCTGGAGCATATGACCAGGTTAAGTCACATAGTCCATCACACTTCTCCTGACTATGGTAATTGGTGCCCACAATGGAATCGGCTTGTGACCACTTAGAGTGAATGAGAAATAACCAAACTTGACTGGGACTTCTAGGGAGGGAGACTTCTTACTTTTCTTTCTGTGGGGTTTCAAGATGACAGGATGTAAGTTCTGGAGTTCCTCCTGCAATCAATCCTGCCTTCAGACCCAGGCAGATATGGCTTCTGCCCCAAATCCCATGCTCTGACCCTCCTCCAGCTGCACTTTTTCCCACTGCTTAAGGAATCTGCAAGGCCTGGGGATGGGCTACCCAGAGCCCATGATATCCCCTTTTTCAGGAACCCTAGACTCTGAGATTCTCTGTCCAATTTACCCCAGTGCTGCTTCCAATGCTTATGCAGAAAGAATGCTATTTGCCAAGATGCATCTTGTTGCTGGTGCTGTGTGTACTTCTAGGCTTGAGTGGTGACCAGGGAAAGCTCTCTGTGAGGGGTGTGGACCAAGCTGGGTCCTGCGGTGTGTGGTGTCCACACGTGTCTGAGAGAGAGCCCCCTCGTGAGGCAGGATGGAGCTGAAGGTGTAAAGAGAAGCATCCACCAACAACCTCCACTATTTATTTACTGTTGGCAGCTCATGAAAACTATGTAGATATTCTGGTTTAGTTACTTTGAGTGGATTTCAAACTAGTCTCATTCTTCTCTAACACATTCTCTGCATAATCATGAGAATGACCTTTTAATAGGAAACTAATTATATTTTTTCCTACTTAATCATCAGTGGTTTCTTTCCACCTAGAGAAACACAGTTTATAAATCTCTCCATGCTCTGTTCCTTGTTCACGTGTCCAACCTACTTCATTTGTTCATCAAATATTTATTGAGTGTCTACTTTATGGCAGGCAGAACTCCGGACAGTGGGGATACTGTGATGAACAAGACAGAGAACCTACTCCTAAGAAACTACTGGGGAGAAATAGTCAGTAAACAAATAAATGGATAAGCCAATAAGGAAAATTTAAAAAATATATTATATTAGTAAGTGCTGTTCACTGATGAAAATAGGGTTATTTGCTAGAGAGTGAATGAATAGCTAAGTTAAGTTATATGGTCTGAGGAGGTTTTTTACACATGTGATATCTAATCTGTGACTTGAATGACTACAAGCAGACACCTGAAGTACAGCAGAATCTTTGGAGCAGAACTCACAGATGGTTTGAAGACCCCGCAGGAAGAGCTAATACCCACTCTTTGATTCACATTGTATGCTTCAATGTGACCCCAAACTTGCAGTTTCCAAAGCATGCTGGGCTATTTGAAGCCCACATTCTTTTTGAAATACCCTCTCCTTCATTCTGCCCAGCCAACTACTACTCTTCTTTCTAGTTCAACTCATCTATTACCTCCTTTCTTAAGGCTGCCTTGACTGCCATTCCCTGGTAAAACAGATCTAGGCCCTCCCTCCTCTGTGGTTCCTCTTTCCTTCCACGAACTTTCACTAAAATAACCCTCTTATGGTACTGAACTTCTCTTAAAAACAGAGAATATGTTTTATCACCTTGTTTTTCTAGAGCTTTGCATAAAAGACACCCTCAGTAAATACTTATTTAAATGGATGAAGGAAATTCTTTTGAAAATCTCTCATCTGTTAGAATCCTTCATGCCACTCTGTTTTAATAATTTTTTAAAACTCTCTTGATTTCCTTGTTTTAATAATTTTCAAAAACTCACTAGATTTCCTTATTTTTCTTTTCAATAGGCTCTTCTTTTTCTTTCTTTTCCCCATCTAGTCTTTAGGAATTTCTAAGGACTAAGACTTACATCTTTCTATTGCAAGGATCCCTTGAATTTTCAGCACTGCAACAACCATTTTTGTATCAATGATTTAAAAAATTGTATTTCAGTAAGGAGCTAGTGTTTTTTTTTAAGGCTTTATTCCTATTTCAGTTTCTTATTTTATTCTTTGTTCCAAAGATCTTCAACATTGTTGAGAGAGGAAAAACACAGAAATAGCAGGCATAAAAATCAAAGTCAGTGTGTATTTTCAAGGAATCCATCATATCTACTTGTGTGATAATTTTCAAATAGCTATGAGTCAGACATACTGAGTGCTTTATAGGTATTAGTCCTCTAACCTTCACAAGAGTTTTATAAGGTAGGTGCTTTTATTATTTTTACTTTAAAGGCGGGTCAAATGAGACTTGGAGAGATTAGGAATTTGCTATCAGCTATCAGTCAGTGCTAGAGCCTAGATTGTAACCTGCATCTGTCTGATTCAACATTCAACCAGTAGGCCCAAAGGACAGATAGCATGTAGCTTAAACATTGAACATTTTATGACAACTCTGTGCCTCTTCAATTTTCATTCTGTAGCCATCTTTCAAATAAAGCTAGGAATGCAAGAGGTCTTAAATTCCTTCAACCGTTCAGTAACTGGGGCTTATATCCAGCCTTTTACTATATTGCTTCATATTGTCAAGGAGCAACTATTCATAAAAAAACATTTCTGTGAATCTAACCACAACACTTTTATAAACAATTTTACAACTTTAAAGGGCAAGAATAAGACTCAGGTAGTGGCTTGACAAAATTTTTGCCATATAATTTAGGTGATGGAAATGTGGAATTCATAGAGACTGCTGAGAGAGGTACATTTTGTAAATCAAACGATGCCACAATCAGGCTTCAGGTACACCACACGGCTTCTTCTAGACCATGTTTTGAGATTAGATATGGTTCCCCTGGAGAGCTACATTAAGATGTGACAGCAATCATATTCCTTGGCTGATTAAATACTTAGTGAACATTGAAATAAACTTCACCCATCTCCTGCAGGCAGGACAGAAGCCTGAGTGGAGACTTCACTCAGTAGTGGTCCTCTGAGGAGAAAGGGAGATAGGAAATATCTGATCACTATAGTAATTCAATTATAGATGAGAAACCCAAGAGCTGAGTGCATTCCACACTCCTTCTCGGCAAGTGGTAAATAGTCAATTGTTACTTCAACAGCAAGTCACTCCACAGACACTCCAAAACTTTTGATTTCTGAAAAAGTAGCTTTGATCAATTGTTTGTCCTCTTTTAATCTGTGTGTGAAAAAAAGCAGTTGAACTCTGTAGTGGTAAATTCTTATGACTTCAAATGTCAGGGTGGATTCTCATAACAATGGATTTGAGGGTGGTTGCACAGTTCTGTGTTGTCCCAGGCACTGTGGAAGGGGTTGCTCGAGTGATTGTGTATTTGCCAAATAAAAGAATGTTGAAAGCTATGTTCATCTCCAACTTCAGATCTGACCTTCTTCTTCAAAACAGAGTTGTACATGCTTATTAGGGGATATTTTGGGAGGCTCTAGAGTTAGGCTACCTGGGGTAGAATCTTGTCTCTACTACAATGTACTAGATGTGTGACCCTGGACAAGCAGCTCACTTGCTTTCCTCACCTATAAAATGAAGATGTCAAAAGTACCTGCCTTATAGGATATTGGGAAGATTAGACTAAAAGACTCATCTGAAGAAGATGAAGGGCTTCACACAGTGTTTTCTACTTAGTAGTACTCAATACACAATACTTCCCTGTGATTGAACTCCCTAGTAAAATGCTCAGTAATCTGGCTTTGCCTCAAGTCTCATTTGATGATGGTAAAGTTGATGACCATTCTACTCTGTATATAGCAAACATTTGTTAGACATTAGCCTTGCTATGTACCAGGGCACAAAGAGAGGGGTACAGGACCCAGTGTATGTGTCCTATCACCTAGATTTGCTCGGCATCACCTGTCTACTTACACTTACACTTTTCCTATAGTCATAAAGGCTGTCACAGCAATCACCTCATTTCTGAATAGCTCAGGTTGCTTCTGTTTTCCCCAAGATGAGATGGGTCATCATAGCTCATCTCCAGCACCTAGGTCCAATTCAACTGGACCCATGGAGGCACAAGTTTGTCCAGTGGCTGCCCAAAGGCTGGGCAACACACTTACACTTTGGAGTTATGGGAGTTAGTGCCCTGAGGGGTGAATAATGACTAATGAAAGAGGGAAGAAGGGAAGAATAAATAGAATAATTTGCTCACCTTTCTTTCCTAGATAGCTTGTCTGAGATAGAATGGTTCCATGTGGCCAGTTTAGTAATGTGGTAATTTAGACCTATAATTTAGTAATTTATAGTTCTATTGGCAGGCAATAGACCTGTAAATTGGAAAGGATGGGTATAATTAAGGAAATTGAGGCTCAAGAATTCTGTATTGTGCAAGGTTACCCAGCTATTTCACAGCCTTTCCATGCATGAACTGACTTTGAGCAAATCACCTGGTCTTTGTTTCACTCCTTTCCTACCTCATTGCACTTTGTCTTACACTCTTGCTTCCTTGAGATCTGCTCCCCAGTAAGATGCTAGTACATTAGCTTTGCCTTAAGACACTATCTTCTAGGGAACCAGTGACAAGAAGCAAGACACGACATTTTTCCACAATAGCTAATAATTTAGCTTAAGAAACATAAATATTTTAGCAACAACTTTAAAACAGTGTAGTATTGGTTACTCTATTGCCATGACAAGACAGAAGATTTAGGGATGTATTCCTCAAAAAAGAAGGAAGGAAAAGTCAGTCTGGCTTTCCTGAGAAGGAAACTTTTTTGAAAGATGAATAGAGATTACAAAAGATGAATAAAGGTGGTCAAAAGAGGCAGAAAGAACAAATGGAGTAAAGGCAAAGGTGTATGAACGAATGCAGACTTGCTATAAGGAATAAGGGGTCCTATATGACTGGAGCAGAGGGTATGTGAAGGCAATGGTACAGATGAGTTAGAAAAGAACGCATGACTCAGGTTGTGAAGGTCCTGAGTGCTGTACTAGAAGGAACTTTGGTGTTATATTCTAGGTAGAAGGAAGCTTTCAAAGGTTTTGAGTAGGGAGGTGATTTGATCCTATATAAGGTATTGGAGGCAACTAGCCTACTAAGGCAGCTACTTGCAGTAGTCCAAATATGAAAAGATAAGAGTCTATTCGAAGAGAGATGAATACTGGAAAGCAAAGGATAAATGCTAGAGAAATTTTGGAGATAGAATCAAAAGGACTTGGAAAATTTTGCATGTGGAATGAGAGAAAGGAGTTGATGATATTCTGATGTTAACTATAACAGAGGGGAAGATGTAACTTTGAGGAAGAAGCTAATTTAATAATAATGTAGTTAAGTTTCCCAATGAACACTTAGGTAAAAATTCCTAGAAATATTTCAAAATACAGATCCAGAACTAAATAATGTTATTACTTTATGGATAAAATTGACTACTAACATTAATTTGTAATAGAATTCAAGATTTTTTTGAATAATCAAATTTGTAAATACCAATTCATCATGCAATCCAAGCCTCCATGCCTCCATGAATGCATTAAAATACAATGAAAAGCTCTAATAAACTTGGATAAGGAGACTACTTATGTGATGAGCAGCACAGAACAAACAACGAGATTGAGGTGTAAACTCACCAGTTCACTTTAACCTGAACATCTGGGTACTTTACTGAACACAGGAGCCAGACAAAAGCCTCAGAAAATGACAAATTTTTATGTGTTTGAGACCTATAGAGTCCTTCATGAATATTAAAAATTGGAACTACTAAGAGTTACTTATAAATGTAAAAGATATTCACATTAAGGGGATAAAAGAAGAAGGCAAAACAGTGGAGAAATGGACCAGGAAGAATTTGCAGAATATAAGGATTTATTAGGAAAGGAAGAAAGCCTCACATTTGTTTATATTTCAGTAATGTGGTCCAATTTTTATAAATAAAGGTAACAACCAACATTTATTAAGACATTGTCATTACATGCCAGACACTGTTGTAGGAACTTTACATGGATCAACTCTTTTAATCCTTGTGAAGTCCTAATGATATAGGTTTTATTATTACCAGCTCTTTCAAGATGAGGGAATTGAGGCACAGTAAGGTCTAGATCACGTGAGTGATGAGCCAGGATTCAAAAGAGACAGTGCTGTGTTAGCGCCTCAGCCCTTAACCAGTGTGCCACTTAACTCCCCCACTCTATAAGAATAGTAACAATATTCCTTACATTTGTACAGCAATTCATTGCTCTTGATGCATTATTTTGCACTGACACACTATAGACCTATAAATTGGAAAGGATAGGTATTATTAAGGAAATTGAGGCTCAGGAATTCTGTATTCGGCAAGGTTACACAGCTATTTCATAGCTTTTCTATGACACGTGCTGACTTTGAAGGCAACTAACATCAAGGCTAGAATGTGCTTATTTCTGAATAGAGAAAATGAAAAGTCCAAAGGTAAGCAAACACTCTGATGGTGAAGCCATAAATACAATCAAAGATGTGTAATTTTTTCACTTGTGTAATAAATACACTCTGTAAGATTGAATTGGGGGAGAAAAGCTTGCAAATTATTTTACCCAAAGCCCACTAAAACTTAGTGAACAGCCCCATTGCTCCTCACTGCCCTGTGTAATCTGGCCTCTGGCATCCTCAGAAAATAGGATCATTTTCCCTTTATTCTTCTAAGGAGATTTTCTTGGCCATTTTGTATGAAGACAAAAGGAAATGACCATCTTTTTTCATAAAGTGGGTTTAACTAACATTGTATCCTTAATGTTACTACGGTTTAGATATTTCCAAACAATTACAGAAGAAGATGCAGGTTCATTCATTTATTCAACAAATATTTATCTTCAGTAACATGTAGCATTTAAGAGAATTGACTTTGAAACCAGAGGGGCTTCAAATCCTGCCTCTGTCATTTACTGGCTGTGAGATTGATCAATGCCATAGTTTTTCTTTTTTTAAAAAAAAATTATCCCTAGACCTTATATATATTTATTTAGAACTTTATAATTTATGAAGCACTTCCACATCTGCAGTCTCATTAGATTCTTTTGTTTGTTTGTTTTTTAATTTCAGAAGATTATGGGGGTACAGATGTTTTGGATACATGGATTGCTTTTGTACTGCTTGAGTCAAAGTTATAAGTATGCCCGTCACCCAGATAGTGTACATTGTGCAGTTTTCTTATCTGTAAATTGTGGCTAATAATAATAAATAGTACCTAGATCACAGAGTTGTTATGAAGATGAGATGCCTGGCACACAGGTGTTGCGTTAGTGTTAGTATATTACTGAGTGCCGACTACGTGCCAGGCACTGTTTTAGATACTGGGAATAAAGTCATAATCAAGGTAGACAAAGTCCTGATCTCACATGGCCTGTATCAATCATTCTAATCAGGAAGACAGATGACAAGCAAGCATTAAGTTCAGTATACCCTATAGTTTCACATTGTGATCTAAGTTTGCATAACAGCTGTGCATATGCTTATGTTCAACAATATGTTACTTAGAACATTGTATTGGATAACACTAAACAGTTTTCAAGCACTTTCTACATCTCTTATAATCATTGCAACTATTTGTTAGCCCAGAACTTATTAGGCACATATTTTGTATCCTCCTTTAAATTCTGAAGGATAAGAAATTGAGACTCAGAGAAATTCAGTAACTTGGTAAGTGGTGGAGGTAAAATCCAAACCTACATTTGTTTCACTTCGAAGTCCATGTCCTTCAACTGCTCCAAACTGCTTTACAAGCATGAGATGAGCTGGGACAGAAATTAGACCCATCTGCAGCTGAGGAAAGTATGGCTCAGGTTAACTGTCTTGGGTCAAGGTCATACATACAGCTTAGTAAGTGAAAGCGCTAGGGTATGAATCCAGGTTTTCCTATTTCAGAGTTTTTTTTTTTTCTATAGCAACATTGAAAAATTCCACAAGCATTTGCAGAATGGAAATGCTGTCTAGACGCTCAAATCACTCAAACTTTCCTGTTGCTATTCATGCCCTTCTATGATTTAAATCACACACGCTTTTATAAATCCATATCAACTCTGTGCATGAGTCAATTCTTTGGTAGAAGAACGCAGCTTCCTCCCTAAAAAAAAGTTCAAAATGGTGGTTAGGTTCTTAGAACACAAAAGTGTCTCAAACATTTAGGGGCATGGAAATACGATGTCAAGGGAAGTCACTAGATTGGTTAGTTCTCTGGATTTACATAAGGGAAGTTTCCTTTCTAGGGCAATCTGAATCAAAGCCACAGGAGCCCTGCTCAGTTGGCAGAAGAAGGATGGACAGCAATACAGAGGGACCACCCTGTTGCTCAGGGAGCCTTCATTAGTCAGCAAAGTTCTGCCTTTTCACTCTCCTGCAGCCATCCCATGACAGTATTAGTATAGCTAGTCATATTCTCCAGTTTTTAATTGTTAAAAAATAACATGACTCAGTGTATTAAGGCCATGATCTCTCAATTCCCCATCCCCAAGCCCCCCAACAGAGATTATGTATAGAAAGATTCTTTGGAAATCACTTTCACATCTGGTATTTCTCTGACACCCCTACAGTCTCAGGGATGTTGGAAAAATCTGCCAGGAGAGAGAGCAACAGGCCAACCAGTATCAGCAGCATGAATATGAAAGGAAATTGTGTGGTAATACCACAAACTATCTTTACAAGGCTCTTAAGTGGACCAGAAATCTTCTTTTATATTATGTGGTTTACCTTCTGGCAATATAAACAAATATATCCAAATGAGTCCCAGAGCTCTTTCATATTTCAGAACTTTTACTTTCATCTACCCAACAGTGAAAATGAAAGGGACTTTTTCTCAGTTTAATTTCTTCTTTGGAATCCTAAAGCATTTCCCTAACATGTTTTTGATCCTTAAATACTTTTTGAAATCACTTTTTTCCTTTTTAACTAAAGGATTCTTTTTAACCACTTATACCAAACATTTATTTAAAAATATGCAGAATCCCGGTTTCCAGAGTGTTAGAATATCGAAGATTCCAAAAAGAAGGTTGATATTCAATATCGTGATGGTAAAGTGAACGAACACTGGGTGAAGAGCCTAGTTCATCCACTAAAAAGATTCACTTAAATCCTTCGAGTGTCAATTTGTTGCAATGCCTGCTCTACGGTTGTGTGTTGTATGTGTCGGGGCTCAGAACATGGCACTGCAAAGTATGGAGGCATGGTGTGCTGAGTAATTCGCACTGAGGGAGTTTGGAAGGGCCTCCGAAGCAATGTCTCTCTGACCTTCTTCCACCCTCTTTTTTCCTCCGGTTCTCCCCCAAGTGGGTCATAGAAACTATAATTCCTCCCCTTAAAGCAAGCCACAAAACCTAGGAAGGTCATTTTCGGACCTTCCCCTGCCTTTCTGTGTGAAGCTTTGTCATGAGGGAATTCTCTGACCTACCTAGACTAAAAGTAGGTCATAAGACCTTCATTCCAGAGGGGTTCTGCCTCGCACTTGGGGAAAAGGAATGCTGTGCAGAGAGGCCAAGAAGAATCTGAAAACACAGGCCTGGCTGAGTTCCCTTCAGTTTATTTCCATTAGGTCATGCCCCACTTTTTGTCTAGTCAAATTCTATACAACTATAAATTCTTCATGGAACCTAAGCATAAAACCACACAGTTTTCTCTGGGTCTTGGGTCTTCATTTCTAAAGGTTCCCGTTAATCTGTCTTTTGTTATAGGAATGTCAGCCATGACCCTTGTGATGGATGAGGGAAAGATATGACTTTTTTCTTCCCTATATATGAGTAAATATATGTTGTGTGAATTTGAAAAATAAAGGTAATCTTAAACTTGAAAAATTCTAACTAAGCTTTCAATGATAAAATCTCTTTTTAGACTCTATTCTAATATCTTTCTAATCACTTTCATGCATCTCTATGAATGGCTCTGGCATCATTAAAAATTGGCCAGCAGGCCAATTGTAGATAATTATTATACTATTAATCTTCTGCAAAGATGAGTCGAGTAGGAGCAAATCTAATATATTTAGATACTATTAATATTTATTTTATAGGTATAGATAGTATAGGTATAGATAATAGGAACAAATAACTTTCTTATAATAGCAACACAATTCATTAATTAGGTGCTATCAAGAAGATAGTGCTTTAAGATGCCAAGGAAAGTTCAGAATAATTTTCTACACAGAGTAATTAATGTTAAAAGTATCCTTTGGTTTTAGTCTTAAGCATATTTGGTATTTTATCTTTTCCTACATATATCGAAATTCTTTTAGTCTTGTTCATAATAAAAAGCCTGATTGGTTACGCATGGGCTTTAAACATAGATTTTGATCTTAAAAATGTAAAATTTCCAGTGCCTATTCCATTATTGGGAAATTAATTACCCAATTCTAGGACGCCCATAAGAAAAAATGTATTTGTTGAACGGCATTTAAAATTTCACTAGAGGAACCTTGGTAGCTTAAAAGAGTTACAATGTCCAAACTGAGATGAACTATTTCCTTCTTACTGGCAGCATCAATCCCAAGGATGACTGCCTGAAAATACCAGCTTGGAATTTAGGGTGACACATTACCTCAATCTCTTGTGCGTGGGGCTGGTTAACTTCATTTCCCAGAAAGTCAGTGTAATCTGCAGGCCTGTATTTATTTAATATGGGCTCCATGACTTTAAACTCTGACTTTGGCAATTCACACACTTCTTCAGAAATGGAAAGGGGGAAATCACTGTGACAGTGTTCCAGTTAATTGCTCTTTTTTTAGCAATGGTCACACACATCTGGATGTGAGTCTCGTTTCTACCCTAAGTATTATGTAAGAAGAATGACTGTGAAATGTAATTGGGAAAAGATGAGAAACTGTGCTTCTTTTATTAGTGAAGTTATCACTTATAATCTCAATAACAAGTACATTTTAGCAAAAACTTTATCTTTTAAAACATATTGCCTTATAAATTTCTCTAGTGATAAGGAACACACACCTTCTTTCTTTTTTGGAGCAATTTTAAACAAAGATATAAATTTTGTTTCCACCAAAATCTAATATACAAAAGGAATATAATATTTGCCATTCAGTCTTGCATTCAAACTGTGTTTAGCAAACTTCTACTGTATCCCAGATACCATGCTAGTGGCTGGGAAAATAATGGTGAAGGAACACAAACACAGGCCCTGGCCTCATGGAGCTTACTTGAACAACAAATGTGAATTAGTCACAAAAATTATCATGGAATTAAAAACTATATATAGATGCTCTAGGGAAGACTTTCCTTTGGAAGGGAAAAATCCAAATGGAAAGAAGGAGAAAAGCATTTCAGTTAGAGGGAAACATCGAAAGACTCTTTGGTGTAAAAACACTTGGAAAATTCCAGGAACTAAAATAAGCTCCTCTGGAGCAGAGCAAATCATTCAGAAGGATATAATATAAGAATGGAGAGATAGGAGTGGACTCAAGAAACCATAGGGAGGCTTCCTGGCAAAATTGGGATTTCAGCATTACCCTGAGAGCAAAGGAAATCCATTTAAGAATTTTAAAGCAGAGGCAGTCTATTTACGTTTGGGAAAAGCCAATCCATTTTCAATGTAAAGAACGGATTGAAAAGCATGAAAAATGGACAAGGAGAGGCAAGTGAGGCTGCTGTAGTATTCCAGGAAAGGGATGCAGGTAGTTTGGAGTAGGGCAGTGACAGGGTTCATAGAAAGAGGAACATAGGCGAAGATCTACTTAGGAGGTAACCCTGGCAGCAGTTGGTGATGGATCAGATCTGGACAGAGATAGGAGAAGGTACAAGGATGGGTCCTGGGAGTTTGGCTTTCAAAGTTGAATGGCTCATAGTGACACTCTCTGAGGTAGGCAACATGTGGGAGCAAATTTACGAGTCCAGTTTTGGATTGAAATGCACACGTAGAAATGAGGAGAGCTGGATATCTGGGTTTGGGGCTCAGAGGAGGGCTACGATATAAATTTAAAATTGTGAATGTATGGGAGGTAATAGAAGCAAAGGCAAGGGCGAGATTGCCCAGGGAAAGAGAGGAGGTGCTAGGACAAGCTGAGTAGAGGAAGGAGAATGGACCTGCAAGGACAGAAGAAGGTCGGCCAGAGGGAGAGGGCAGGCAGCAAGAGACTGTGTTCTCCTGGACACCGAGGGAGAGGAAGTTCTCAGGAGTGATCAGTGAAGCTCACTGCAGAAATTGCACCTACTTTGTCAAATTTTTCCAGCTCTCTGCCTCCAGGCACATGGTAACATCTACTCCCTGGCCCATTGTGATGAGTGTGACCACGTGTTTAGTTTTGGCTGAAGAGTTGTGAGCAAAAAGGATGTGTATCGATTCTGGACAGAGTTCATAATTGCCTGAGTTCACCTGGGCCCTCCCTGCACCAGGGAACCAATATTCAACCTGGAGGTTGCTCAGAGGGTCTAAGTTTGAGCAAAAATTTCCCACTAAACTTCAATGGACAGGCAGAGTCAATGAGAAAGAAACATGTGTTGTCACAAGCCAAAGGTTTTTATGGACTTTGATTTTTTTTTTTTTTTTTGGTGTAACACAATCTACACTATTCTGGTGAGTGTTAATGATTTGCTGAGAGATCAAGAAAGGTAAAGATTGAAAAAAACATTCATTGGATTTAGAAAAATGGCATAAGAAGAGCTTGAAGGAGGGTGGAGTCAGATGATAAGGGCTGGGACCGAGAAGATGAGGAACGGACAGCAAGTGTCTATGGGGAGAGTCTGTCAAAAATCATCCAGAAGATTATCAGAGTTGCTTGAGAGGGCTGTGAAAGTTTGTCGCTTTTATAAAACGGGGTAGAATTGAGAGACGTACGGGTAGGAAGGATTCAGATGAGAGGAGGGGATAGAATATATAAAAGAAAACAAGAGATAATTGATGTTAAATGTTTCTTGAAAAAACAGGAGTGAAACCCTTCAAGAACTGCTAACAGAGTTAGGTGAATTTTGACGAAAAAGTAATCCTCGACTCCTCAGAAAGGATTATTTATTGGAACAAAAATATAAATAAATAAATGAATTCTGCAATGAGTAAACAAGGAACGATGATGATACCTTTGATATATTTAATTTCCCTCATTCTTCTTTTTTGGTCCCAACACCATCTGCAATAAGGGATAAGATCTTGCTTCATTCCTACCAGAATAAGACTGCTGGACATTTAGAATTGGTCCTATGAACTCTAAGTAATCAACTTTTATTTGGGCCATATTACTTATGCTCTTTCATGTTGTACGACATAAAATGATGAAAGTGAAAGTATAGGGGACAAATTTAGGGAGCACAGAGTCACCGCCACGTGTGTACAACCAGGAAGAACTTAAATATAGTTTAGGATAGATTTCTTAGCATAAGTCCTCTATAATGTAGGCTCTATTAAACCGTGGATTTGTGTCTATTTTTTTTTTCTGCTGCAATGTATCTGGCTCACAGTCAACAGTCAGCAAGTATTCGTTGAACATAAGAATGACTAACAGCTCCCCTTGCCTTGCCCTTAAAAATGGGTGTCTAATACTTCCTCATTCTGTGATCTTACCATGCCTGTGACTAGCCTTTCTCTTATTCTGCTTTGTTCTCTGTCTTCTTCTACTGCCACTGCCAATCACCAGTCCTCTGCTCTCTACTCCCACGATCTCTGAGTGTTATTCAAGCTTTTGACTAGTGTGTGCTTTCTGTTTCTGTCTTGTCAAGATCCTTATCTTGATTTTGCACTGCTCCAGAACCCATACTTTTATTTGAAGTTTTTCATTTGCATACCAAAGAAAGATGATTTGATTGGTTAGTTAGGTGGTTAATATCCAACATAAAAATATCCTAACAGGGCATAGTTCTCACGCTAGACTCCTTTATAAGACCACTGTCTAACTGTGTGGCTTTCACATTCGCCCACAGAAAGGAAACCATTTTACCATTTTATATTTGATCCAATATTCAAGCACACACACACACACACACAGACATGTGCACACACACTCTCACACACACACAAGCACCTGCACACACACACTCACACACACACAGGCACGTGCACACACACACTCACACACACACTGAAATTGACAGTTCGTGGAACTACGCTGACCCGTTTTAGTCCAGTGCACTCCTATTTATTCTCTTCTACGCTATTCATTTCATCCATCCAGTTTCATTTCATTTCCATTTATTCAATTTCACTTTCAAATGTTGCTAAATTGATTCACAAGCCACAAACTGGTCAAACATACAATTTTTAAAAAACCCTGGTCTATCTTGCAGATGGTCAACTTTGGTTTGGACATCAGTTTTTCAATCCAGTCATCTGTGGCCAGTCAGGGTAGTAGAGTCATATGTTACAGGGCACGGAAAATTTTACCTGTGGCTAAGTTCTTTCATGAGAAAGCCATTGCACGAGAGGCAATCCTGTGTCTTCTCTGGTGCAGGCAGATTCTTGCACTTATTCCTGCAAATTTTCCTCCATTTGGTTCTCTCCTTATTCTTTCCTTAATCAGCCCTTGTCATAAACTTTTCCCTGCTAAAATGTGGATTGATGAATCCTTGCAATGGAACCCCTCTAACGTATATTTTCATTTTAATATGGTCTTGTTTAACTAATTTAATTTAATTGTTCTTGAGAGCAAACCACTTTTGGGACTGAATCTTGTGTTTCTCATGATGAAATAATGGGTGACAGCCCAGAGGCACGGGATGTTTTGGGGACTCTGGGCTTTTCATTATGCCTCTTCAATCATACATCATCTTCTAACGCTGGTCCTGTGTGCACATCAGAAGATTTTCTCTTACCCTCAATGAGAAGCCTGTACAGGACTCAGCTCCAACCTTAGAATGTTGTATACACAATTTCCTGAGGAAGTAACACTTTGTGGTAGTCAGAATAATGGCCCCTCCAAGATGTCCTCACCCTAACACCTGATTTGTGTGAATATGTTGCCCGACATGGCAAAAGACACTTTGCAGTTGTTATTAAGGGTCTGTACTTTGAGATGTGGGATGATGTAGATCATTCAGTGGCCTCAAAGTAATCATAAGTTCTTAAAAACAGAGCAGCTTTCCTGGCTGTAGTCAGTGAGAGAGAGAGGGTGACAGAAGGGGGATCAGGGAAGTGGGACATAGGAAGACTGGGCTGCTGTTGCTGGCTTTGCAGAGGGAAGTAGGGACCTGAGCCAAGAAGTGTGGGTGGCCTCTAGAAGTTGGGAAAGGCCTCCAGAAAGGAATATGTTGCTGACACCTTGATTTTAGCCCAGTGAGACTGTGTCAGCTCCTGACTTCCAGAACTATAAGATATTAAATTTGTGTGGTTTAAGTCACAAAATTTGTGGTAATTTGTTACAGCAGCAATTGAGAACTAATACATTTAGAATGAACATGGTAGCACCAGGAGAATGTGTGGCAATATAAGTAGCCAGCTTTATCTATATAGGCCCCTACATCCCAGATGGAAATCCTTACAGGGTATTTGGTGGCTAACTTAATATTGTCCTCTTCTTCTATGCCAGAGAACACCAGGAATTGGGCCTTGGAGGTAAACCCATCCATGTCTCTGTGGCGTTTAGTCTGTTAACCCCAAGTTAGAGAATAGAGCTCACTGTGGTGTGATACTTATTAGAAACATATAAAATAAGAGACAGTGTTTCTAGGATATGAAATATACAGCTTCTTTCTTACAGAGCTTCCAATTGTCATAAAAATTTAACTACTCCTGTAAAATCCCAATGATAGTGACCACAGCACAAAGCATTATGTGAATGGTTGTTAACATTAAAAAAATGTTTTGTGTCTTCCTGTGCAAAATTTAAAAATGTGCAAGAAACATATATATATATATATATAGTGAAGCATATTATCTAAACTATATTGGCAGATGAATTAGGAATATCTGCCACTCTCGTGTCTTGTGTTCTAGATTGTGAGCTTCATAGAATACAATTACAAGTTGATATTCCATTCTTAAAGAACTTATCATCTGATATACCAGTGACTCAGTGTAAAGTCTTTTTCCCCCCCTAAGTGGGTGAGGTACACACACTTAGTGACAAAATTATGCTTTGGAAATTTTCTGAAAAATTACATAAGCTCCAGGGAAGTTGCTGTAAAGACAGATAAAGATTTTTCCAAAGAGTGATTTTGGTATGATAATAACAATTGTACCAAGGCATATTGTTGGTCACTAAATCCTAAGAATATGTAAAATTTTGTATCTCTTGATTAAAATAGCAATTTTGTGCAGTCCATTAACAAATGTGTGTGTATCTCACCCACTTTGGGTGAGTCAACAAATGGACAATTCTTTAGGTTACAATTATGAGACAAGTAATCCATCAGCATTCCAGTGGAAACTGCATAGAGCTCTCCCTCTGTTGTTGATTAGTAGCAAAAAGACAGCATAGACATAGCTTGTTATCATGTGAAGAGTTGGCCCATGTTTCCTTGCATGTTATCCTGAAAGTAACAAATGAAATAAAACAGCAATTAACTTCTAAACTACAGCTTGATAGGGGTCAATTGATGGATGATCCATTTCATGGTTGAGTAAGGACCCAAAAAGATGTAATGGAGGAAAATATGAAATTGTAAGAACAACTTGGCTCACTTTCTTAATCTAGGGAAACAAAATCAATCTGACCTAAATTAACTCTGTCTCTAACATTTTACTATGATTTGAGGTATTCACTGAAATTAACTGGTAAACGGCATAATTATTAACTGTTTTTGGAAAGTTACAGTGTGATCATGACTCAGGGACAAAGTGACCCAGAAAATGGATGTTGCAGCAGCCCAGGGTCTGAGAGTCAATACATACTGAAACAGGACAGAGAAAAAACTCCAAGGGGAACTTTCTTCTAAGATTGCAAATGTGGCCTTTCTCTTTCCAAGATAACCTCTTCCTGAGAAAAATCTGAGCATGTAGGGGAATATGCTGTTTCCTATCACTCTTTCTGGTAGCCTTGTACTTCAGGGACCAAACATGAGTGATATTTAACAAAGATTGTTGAAAGATACCAAACAAACAAACAAACAAAAAAAAAAACAAAAAAAAATCCCTTTTGATTATTAAGTAACAGTAAGCAACACCTTGTGTGTTTGATTTTTCCCTCCAGTGTAGGAAATCACTAGCTCTGCTCCCTCCTAGATAAAGAGAGGAGGTAAAGTCTAAATTCTAAACCTAATTAGAAGGAAAAAAATACCTCTGCATTAATTAGCAACCTGGCAGCTTCCATGTGGTCAGTTTTTAAATTTGAAGGAACTTTAAGCAAAGCTTCCTCATATTATTGAACAGTTCAATTTAATTCAACAAATATGTACTATGGCCTGGCACTGTGGAGCTTTTGGATATTTAGAAATAAATAAGCTTGGCTAGGCAGTGACAGTATGGTAGGAGATGTGTCAGCCAGAGTTTTTAGCTTCAAGCAACAGAAAATGACTTTGGCTGATCTAAATGGAGAAGCAACACACCAGACTCCAGTCTCAGAATTGCTGGGGGCACCAAAGAATCAGAAACACGGTCGATGAAGCCAGAGCAGCACTGAATAGGTTCGTTGTTTCTGCCAAGGCCTAGAAACTACAGTTTGCATGACCAATGCTGTGAGCCCTGGGCCTTGAACTGCATGGCTGCCTATCACACCCAGAGCTGCACATTGTTTGCACAGCTGCCTCTGCGCACCCCCAGAGTGGATTCCCTTCTGTCCCTGCTTCTTTGTGTTGCCAGTTCCTAACTCCAGGTCCCAGATAGCTGTGTCTGATTAGCCATTTTAAGTGCTTTTCCTCTCCCTTATCTACAAGGGCAGCGGGACAATGAGTCACTGGAATTTTAGCTTCTATATAGGGTGTGACCATTGAAGTGTGTAGATGGAATGAAGGAGCAGATTTTAAACTTACAGTTGAGCTCATCACAGTCTTTTTAGCTTGGGTGTTCTTTTGAATGAGTCTTTTTTATTCTCAGTCTTTGAGTTTCTCCTCCCTCTTCTCCAGTTTCTCACATACCGGTGTGTATGATAGGGGGCAGACATAAAATTATGATGTGGGGAAAAGACAGAGGCCTGAAACCCACATGGTGCCTTCTGTATTGTGGTTGGTCACCTGCTGTGAGGAATCTGGTTTGATGCCGGCATTTGAACAGCAGGCCTTATTGGAACACCGCACAAGCTTGGCATCCAACGGTGGGTGAGTTCTACTCAAACTCTGGCTTTCTTCTTCCCACCCACTCGGGTAGAGGGGCTGGCTTTCCGTACCCTTTTTCTATCTGTCAGGAAATAACATGTGTCTATACCCTACTCTTTCTCTCAGGTACAATAAATTTCATGGCTGCAAGTGATCATGATCATGACTTCAATGGAGAAATAAAAACACCTTGGATTAGAATGCACAAAATATCAACCCACCTGGATGTCTGCATAAATCAGTACAAGAAACGTGGAAGGGGGCATGGAAGGGGTAAAGAGGCCAGAAGAGACTTTCTTAAGGAAGTGATCCTTCTTAAGGAAGTGAGCCGTGTGTTGAGGATGAACTACGGGCCCAACTTGAAGTAGCTGATGATGTTCACACAGGCAGGCGAAGGGGCTAACGATCCTTATGACACGATTAGAGAAGAGTTGGGAAGACTTTCCCGACAGCAGTCACCTTCAAAGTCAGACTTTGCATCTGATGGTTCACAGAAATCTCATCGTGGGAGTCAGCAGGATCTAGAAGGTTCACTTCCTCCACAGCGGCTAACAGCTAGAAGACACAGCAGAGTGTGTGAGGACAGGAGAATCCTGTAGAAGCAGAGGCATGAGGAACTAGCAACTGCTCAGAGAATTCCCTTCCCTGGGGGGTAGCAGGGGAGATCAATGATTAACAACTATTTAACAAGTTCAAAGGGAAGAGTTGAGTCTTCAGGGCCAGGAGATTAGATTATAGGGGAAGGGGTCCAGAAATGCTGGAGCTGATGATCAAAAATCCTAGATGGAGGCAGGGCCAGGTCTCCAAGAGGCAGTCATGGGGCCGAGGACTCGAGGGAGGACAGTCCTTGGGAAGCTGTTAGGAAGCCAAGCGCACAGCAGCGGGTGGAGCTGGTGAGAAGATGAGTACTGACCCGTCAGAGCTTTTATTTCAGGCACTGTCAGGAGTGGGACTGCTGGATTTAAAATCTCACCTTTCTGCAAATAAAGGTTGTGGAAGCTACACCAGACTAGACCATGGGGGGATTCTGATAACAGGACACATTTCTGGCCTTTAGACAGTTCTTTAAATGTAAATGTTTTTTGGAAGAGATAGAGATGGTATTGGGTATTAAGATCCAGCTTAGAGTTAATATCTAAGTTATTTCATGCATTGCTTGTTTATCAGAAACATGTACAGATACATTACCGAGTTAGTGAGATGGGAATAAAATGATGTCTCTCCTTCAAATAGGAAGGCAAGACTGAATGTGTATACACACACCCATATAAAACAATGAAACAAGGTTTAAAATGTGTTATGAGAGGACCAGATACAATATTATGGAATTTCATCAGAGGGAGAGAATAATTCAGATTAAGACCAGACCAGGCTTCTTGGAGGAGAGTGATTTTTTTATGGAGCTTTCAAAGAAAGGAAAGATCTGAACAATTAAAGATGAGCAAAGAGGATTTCTAGGGAGGAGAAACTGTATGAAGAACAAAATCCATAGGGTTTGGGGAAATGGAGAGTCATTTGTTTTGGAAGGCACATAAATACCAAAGGAAATGTAGGTTCTACTGGAGAGTTGAGGGACCTGTGACAAAGGGAACAGAACAGCTCAGTTTGGATTGTGTGATGACTCAAGGGGAAATTCAATGTGGCTCGGGTGGATTAGGGGCTTGGGTGGCATGGAGCCTCAGGATGCAGGAGGGATGCAGGAGGGATGCAGGGGCACGTAGACTGGCAGGAGAGAAAGTGCAGAAAGGGGAACAGAAACTTGTCCTTTGTACCATTCTGCCATCTGCTTACCTTAGACGAATCCTCCTATTATGTTTCTGAGCCCAGACCAAGCCAAGGCTTGTTTCTATCCATTTTCTGGGCTGTGTCTAACAGGAAATAATAGGCTAGAGAGAGACGCTATATGAACAAATGGAGAAACATATTTCTTAGTTTTTGCTTTTGTTTTTTTACATTCTCTGTTGCTGGTGCTGCAAGGAAGTAACGATTATTGCATCTTTCATTTTACTAAGTTTTATTTTGTCCTTTTTCTCCCACTGATTTTCTCTTTCTTGAATTTTGAACAATTGGAAATAATGATGAAATATACAGAAGGAAAACATGAAACTCAGAAATGGAAAGAAAAATAGAAGAAAATGTCAAGAAAGGTTCATTCTTGCTTACATTTTAAAAGGCACACTTTAAGTATATTTTAAAAACTCCAGAGCATTTTAGAAGATGAAGGGTCAAAATGTCTCCATTGTATTTATAGCGTCTCTGAGTGACAATCACAGCGCCGATGTAGGAGAAACTAGAGACTGTCAGGCCTCACCTGGAAAGTCTTTATTCACCTGTTCCACAAGGCAGTGAGGCTCCCTCACCGCTGAATCACCGAAAGAGAATCTGGTGGGGCAGGTTCCCAGGCTGCAGTGAAGATTTGTTTGCATAACGATTTTTTAGTTCTTGCCAACAATGGGGGAGTCTTCTTACTCCTTGGCAAACATCAAACCACTTTTATTTCCTTTCATAGAAATGGGACCATATTTACAGATTGTTCTTAGATATACCCACCTGACTTTTTTTTTCCCCTTATTGCATTTCTATCTGTTTCCCCTTTCTTCCCAGGGTGAAACTTTAGCCATCGCCCTCTTCTCCTGGTTTCGGGTGAAGAGCCTGAATTGTGGGTATTGTAGTTCTCTTGCCTTTCAGGTCTCTGGTTGGGCAGCCTTGGAGCCACACTGGTAGAACTTCAAGTCTGGGGCGGCTGGGTAAGCAGGAGCACAGGAGCCTGCCTGCACGTAGAGCAAGGCATATTTGCAGAATACCTGGTTTTGGTAGAGTGACTTCCATTCATTAAAGCCATGTGCCTAAACTGAAGAAGCTGGAACTCCACTTCCACAAATGTAAGTGCTGCTTTTTAAAAAATCATATTCCTCTCAGTATTGATATGTGTTACACACTGGGAAGTTATATAATTTCCAGAATAATTGAGGAAACTAACTACTTCACCCTTCCCAAGCCCTGTTTGAAAAAAGGGAAGGTAACCTGTGCTCTGCGGGCTTGTGGGACATGTGTTAGAATAAACCTTGAGGCAAAGAATAGAATAATACCTTTGACATGGTTTAGAATAAAGTAGTTTATTTTTTTTAAAAAAAGGAGGAGGCCGGATGTGGTGGCTCACACCTGTGTCCAGGCACTTTGGGAGGGTGAGGGAGGAGGAAAGCTTGAGGCCAGGAGTTTGAGACCAGTCTGAGCAAGAGTGAGACCCTATCTCTAAAAAGAATAGGAAAAAAAAATTAGTGTTAGGTGTGGTGGCATGTGCCTATAGTTTTAGCTATTCAGGAGGCTGAAGAGGATCGCTTGAACCCAGGAGTTTGAGGTGCAGTGATCTATGATCGCACCACTACATTCTAGCCTGGGCAACAGAGCAAGACTGTATCTCTAAAAAAGTTTTTTTTAAAATAGGAGGAACACATGCAACAGTAAAACTCAAATGCAAAAATTATACCACACTGAGTTGCTTCAGATATATAGGAGGTTGAAATTCTCTGAAAATTTTAAATATTTCAAAAGATATCCAGGTGTGTTGAAAAGACTGTGGGTTTTGAAGTCAGATAAAGTTGGCTTCAGTGGCTCCTCTGTTTATTAGATTTGTGAACTTTGACAAGATGTTTGACCTCATAAAGCCTCAGTTTTCTCATCTGTAAAGTGAGCATAACCTACCTCATTGGGTTAATAAAATTAAGTTAACATAGTGCATTGTACTAAATAGGTGGTTAGACCATAACTAATGGAGGATAACTTGGCCTTGTCTTAATTAAGTTTCATTAAGCTTCAAAAACAGATCAAAGAGACAAAAAGACAAATACTGTATGATTTTACTCAAATGAGGTATCTGCAGTAGTCAAATTCTCAGAAACAAAGTTGAATGATAGTTGACAGGGGCTTGGGGGAGGGGAAATGGGAGTTGTTTAATGAGTATAGAGTTTCAGTTTTACCAGATAAAAATGTTCCGGAGATTGCTTGTGCAACAATATAAATATACTTAATTATATTGAATTTTACATTTTCAAATGGTTAAAATGATAAATTTTATGTTATGCATTTTTTACCACAATTAAAAAAAAAGATCAAAGAACATGTACAGAAAATTTAGGTGCCTTCCATTTATTAAGTTCTTCCTAATTCCTTAAAAAATGTCTTAAGTCCATACTCAGTGAGTCTAATTTCAGGATTGATATTGACTCACCTATGTTAGTGTCTGGTTTTGATATAACAATAATTATTAGATGATGATGATGATGTATTTCAAGCATATTCTTAAAGTTGCCTTGACCTTTTACATGATAATCTTTAATTCATAATAGTGATTTTGATATGATTTCATGGGTAGCATACAGGATTTAGAAATTATGAAGTCATAAAGATTAGCTACAATTTACTTGAAAGCTTTAGTTACAACTCATTTATAAAACTTAAGGCAAATGTATTTATTATTTATTCCAGTTTTCTCACCTTCCCTGTAGCTAATTTATAAACAGGATATTTTTATCTGTGTCTTAGAGATAATATAGACTATTAAGACACAGTTTGTTAAACACTATCTTATCTTAAAATATATAAGCCAATTTGGAGGACAAAAGATAATTTGGAATCATATTGATTTTAAACTTGAAGACATATCTTTGTTGAATTTTTAGAAAATTTTTTCTTGAAAGACCACACATACACTTAGCTGTCTATTAAGACTAAACGCCCCTGTGGTATTTGGTGACAACTGAAGGTGATAACAACCAGTATCTGTGATGAGTGTGCAGAGTTCTTTATGTGATATGCCATATAAATACAAACTCTTTTAGAAGCTATGTCAGCAAAGTCCAGGATAGCATTAGAATGAAAACAAAGGTGGAGGGAAGCTGCAGCAGCACTGGACACACATAGTAGACTTCCTGTAAAGGCTGCATTGTTTTTGTTGTTGAATGCCATCTATGGTCTAGTTTCTCTAGAAGTGTCGTTTATTCATTTGGCAAGGATTTCTAGCAATCCTACAGTGTTCTCCAAATGGGCTGGGCCTAGAGGTTTCAAGAGTGACTCAGGCACAGCCCTTGAGGGGATCCTTATGCATAGAGGAGACACACACTCATAAACAGTTAAAGGGAGGAAGTGCTAATCCATTGGTCGCTCACGATGTTCATGGAGTCACGTCATAGAAGGTGTGATGCTCAGTATCAGGGGATTAAAAAAAAAGCCTCCAAAAAGTCTTTCCTTGAACTATAATCACTGGTAAAAAATAAACTTGAAAACTTGTGTATGGGTCATTCGAAAGCAGAGTGGAGTGATTTCCCAAAACATGGAAGAGATGCATTCCCAGGATGCTAGAGGAAGAAACAATCACAATGTCCTGAATTTCAAGGACATTGTGGGAAGTGGTAGGATTTTAGCTGGGCGTGGAAGGATATACAGAGTTGGGATTGGTAGAAAAAGGTAAAGAAAATATCTCATGGAGAGCAGCATTTTCAAACTTTGCACAAATTAAGTGATTTTAAACAACACACGGACAGAACAATCAATAACATTAAAATGAAAGTTTGAGAGTTATTATTTTTTTTGACTTACTTTCAGTTCTTCAAGGATAAATTCAAGGATAAATTTTGTTGTTGTTGATATGACTTAGAAATTCTTCTAACTCTTGTTTAAGCTACCTCTATACCAACAGAGTAGGCAATAGATTTTAGCAGGCAAAAGTATTTAGATGAATTTAATTACTCCTTTTAAATAAAATTCATTTTTATAGTTATTTCCTATTTATTGTAATAGACATCAGTTCTTTCATTTATGGTACTGACAGAACTTAACCTTTAAAATATTTATCTGAGCTAAAATGAGACTAGATTTACGGAAAATATTAAGTAAAAAATAGTTCAGTTGGTAATTGGTAATGGAAACATCACAACGAGGTACCAGAATGCCTGAAGTTTGGGAAACACTGAAGTAGGGGGAACGTCAAGCACCGAAATTAGGGAGTGAAATTGAATGGGCTGTGTTTTATGTGTAGCTGTAAAGAAAAGAGGGATAGTAGGTAGTCTATGGAGGATATTCTAGGGAATTTTGGATGTTGATGTTGGAATAAGGTTCTGTGGAAGCTTTAAAGGGATTTGGACTTCAGCTCCCAGAGAGTGGTAGATTCAGAAGGGCCCTGACCCAGGGACTGACATTTGAAAGCTGTGCTTTAGAAGGTAGAAGGTTTAGCACACAGGTGGGCTGGAGCACAGGGAGCATGAACACATGGAGAGCACTTAGGAAGTCCGTTTCAATAATCTGAACATGAATAAAAAAGGGGTGCTAGGAGTTAAAATGGAAAAGCAGCAAGGGATGAAGGAATCATGCAATAAAAAGAAAATGGAGTAATGATAATAGCTACAGCCAAGATGCTTGATCTTCTAAGCTTAGTGGCCTGTGAGAATGACAGTAACATTGAGGCAAAGGACAGGGAGCTGGTTCTTGTGGCAGAAATGATGCTTTGCGTCTCAGGCAACTTGGAACTGAGAAGAGAAAAGACCTTCAAGCAGAAAAGGAAACTATGTTGTTAATCATGTGGGGTTGGGATTCTGAAGTGTCATGCGGGATGGCCAGAGGAAAAGGGGAGACAGCAAGTACGTCCCTCATTAGAATGACACCTTGCCCTACTCTTCCTTCTGCCCCACTCAAGGTTTTTTAGGGGGAAAGCTGAGGAGAGAGAATCCTCAGGTACCTAGGGATGGGAAGGCGAAAAAAGGGCATGCTGACTATTTCCTCCAAAGGTTTTATTTTCCCATGGGGTTTTTTTCTTTATAATTATGGCCACCACCTTGCCAGAGATATAGGGTCTTTCTTCAGAATAAACACAAACATCTTCATCCCCAGCTGGGAGAACAGACACCAGGTTTCATTTGCAGGAATGGTAGAGGAATTTTGTATGTTTTCTATTTCTACTGGGAAAAGCACTTAATTTAGATGTTTCCCTAATATATACAATACATAGCAGATATTTAAAGACAGATGTCACAAAGACTTGTGTACTCACCTCCCAGTTTAAGAAATAAAACATTAAAGGTTAAAAAAAAATAAAGCACCCTCCCTGATCTTATTCCCTCTTTTCAACCTCAGAGGTTACCACTGTCCTGTCTTTGTAAAGATCACTGTAGTCTATATTTTTATTCTTTTATTTGTTTTAATGTTTGTATTCTTTGCACTGCTATGTGAATATAGCCATAAACAGTATATAACATTGTTTTGAATGTTTAACAATTTTATATAGACAATAAAGTATGAATTATTCACCTGCAACTTGTCTCTCAACATTATACTTTTGAGATTAATCCATGTTGATTCTTGTAGCCCAACTTCTTTATTTTCATAGCTGTATGGTATTTTGCTGTCATAAATAGCACTATAAAATATTTTATTATATTCCTATTTGTGTCCAAATGTAAGAATTACTCTAGTGAATATTTCTAGGAACAGATTTGCTGAACCACGGGCATGTGCATCTGCAACTTTATGAGGTATTGAGAAATCGCTTTCCAAAACATTTATATCACATTGTATTCCAAGCCAAAATGAGAGTTCCTGTTTCTCCCCATTCTCAACACACTTGTTTATTTCAAATGTTCTAATCAAATAATGTTTCCAGATGTAACTGAAAGCCAGATGCTTGTGGCATCTGGGGGACTCGGATATGTTTGGAACACTCCAATCTCCAAAATATAGTGTAAAATTTGATCTTAAATTAACTTCTCTGTTTCTCAACCTACGGTGCTGGAGATTGACTGACTTTTTCATTTAATAGGCATTTACTTTAGTACTAATCATATTAATAACAATAATGATAAAAATATTGATGATAACTGTTAACACTATGTGACAAATACTGTCCTAAACACTTTAATTACATTATCTTATTTAATTAATTTTGAGGGGCAGATAATGCTAATACAGCTCTTTTACAGATAAAGAAACTGATTCACTGAAATTATGATGTCAAAAGTAAGTAGAGATTCTGGATTTTGTATCTAGTCAGTCTATTCTAGCTAGGACAGGAGGGAAAGGATAGATGGGCACACACTGGGAAGAGAAACATGGAAGTATTATATTCCTTAACTTCCACAGTTTAGAATCTAGTTAATATTTAAATAACATCAAAAGAGCATACTTACATGATGGGAGGTGTCGAATAAGTGCTATATTCCCACTGAGGAAAATTTAATTTTGCCTGGGAAGATTGGAAAATGATTCTCATAGATGACCAAACTTTACTAAGCCCTGGAGACTTGATAGAGGAAGTTAAAGTGGCAAAAATTGGAGGGAGTAGTTTTTTAGAAAATATGGGGAAGTGGAAAGTACATGGTATGTTTTTGAAAGTTAATTAATTTATCCAACCATTTATTCAACAAATAATTTCTGAACATTTATTGTGTGAGAGGCCCTGGGCTAAGTTCTGTAATACAGCAGTGAGTAAGAAAGACACCATCCCTCCCCACTGATGGGTGAGCTTACAGATGTAGTATTTGGGGACATGGAGGGTAAAAACAAGAAGAGAAAAAGGTAGAAAAGATAGGTTGCCTCTAATTATGAAGAATTTTCAAATATCAGCCTATCACCAATATCAGCCTATCACTTTATTCCCCGAAGGCAGTGGGGAATCAGTGGGGCTCACTGTGAGTTGAGTAACATCATTTATTTATTTATTCAGTAAACATTTATTCTACCTTTATTTTGCTTAGCACTGGGACATAGGGATGAAGGAAAGAAGGAGGTCATAGTGCAGTGGAAATGACATGTAGGTATATAACGTTTACATTACAATATGAGCACTAAGGCAAAGGTTTGCATAGGATAGGTATGCCTAATCCAGGCTGGCAAAGTGTGGTGAGCAGAGGGAAGACGAAAGGGGGAGATATTTCAAGATTCTTTTTGGGATAAAGGAAATTGCTCCAAGAAATTTGACAACTGGATTTAGTCCCCCCCATTTTTTTTTCTGATTTCAAAAGTGTTGTATGTTTACTGTAGAAAATTTGAGAACCACAATTATACTGACCAAGGATGCGCACCTTTAAGCTTTGTGTGTGTATCCTGTTAGCTTTCTTATGACAATAATAGGTATTAAGAGTGAACAATTTACAAAAAAGTGATGTGATCTTTTTAGTTCACTTGACTGTATATTACCCATTTTTGACATCATTATATATTCTTCTATGACAAAATTTTAAATTGCTCCTTTGTATGTCATATTATAATTTAACCAATCCTGAAAATATCTGTTTCTTCTAATATTTGCTATTGTGAATAGTGCTGTGTTGCATATTGTTGTCAGGACATAGCTGATTAATACGTCAGATAAATTTCTAGAATTTGAATTTTAGACCAAAATACCCACAGAAACGCCTGAAGATATCATACAAGAGAAGGAAAAAGTCCTTTTAGAATATTTAACGACAGAATGAATTGGTGAAACTTGCATTTTAGAACGATCATCGTAAAAATATTGTGAAGGGAGAATAGAAAAGATTAAAAGCAGTGGATCAGGTAGGATTTATTTTAGAAATCTAGATGAGAGAAGAGTACAGCCTGAACAAAAGAAATGAAATTACTAATGGAATGTGGCAGAAGATTTTAGAGATACTTATTTTGCAGAAATTAGTGGACTAGGGACAGTGCCCAGTTCCTGGGGGGGCAAGAAGGAGGTAAAATTGATTGTGGATTACCTCCTAGTTTCTGACATAGGTATCTAACTGGGTGGATGATGGTGCCCTTGTTCCTTCAAAAGGGAAGACAAGAGAAACAGGTTGGGGGGAAGAATAGGTGAGTTGGGTTGAAGCCGGCAGACTTTGACATGTCTGTGGCCATCCACATGGAGAAATTGATGAAGCAATTGGACAGGTCTAGGGGTCAGGAGTGCAAATGGGTTAGGGAGAGAGAGATGGCTAGCCCATCTCTCTAGAATTTGGCTTTTTCCAACTCTTGCTTTGTCCTGAAAATTAAATTTTAAGAATATCTGTTATAATGCTCTGATTTATGTTGTCTTCAAGTTATTTTTTCCAATTTCTACATTCATTTGAAGTATGAAGTATGGAATTAAATATTTAAACTTTGTTTAATTTTATAAGATAGATTTCAATTTCTTTTCCTCTTAACTAAAGTTACAGGAAATATTTTATAATCAAGCTACATTGCTAGAAATTAACATGTTTTGACATTTTGAAAAATTATCAGAGGTAAAACTTTATAAGAGTTTCTCTTCACATTTTTTTCCATTTTAAAGAAAACAAACTCTGTTAATGTCAAAGAAGGTATTGATTCATATTCAAACTTTTCTTTATTTGCTGAAATTTTCTCCTTTTTAACCACAGCATAAACTTAACTCTAGATCCTCAGACTAGGGTGCTAAGAGGGGCCTCATTACCCTTTGCTAATTGAAAAATGTGCAATCTCTGCTCACTGGGTTATCTTCTTTTTGGATAATTTTAATAAGCTGAAAAAGCAGTAAAAATGTTATTTGTTTTAGAATATAAAGTATCATTTTTAAGATGTGAAGGTTAATTCCTCTTTATTTTCATGTAGCTTACAAACTTACAGTATGAATGCAATCTTCATGTTATGCCTGTAATTCAACCTACTTTTCTCTAGTCTCCTGTGTAAAGAAAGTATACTTGTTACAGCTCACCTATATGCTGAAAAATATAAATTAATTTATTTTACCTTTGGTGTTTCATTCAGTTTTCAAAAGGTTGATGTTACAAACAAGTTGGCCTATTATATGGAAAGTGCTTTTCACTTGGACTTGGATTGAGACACAAATGTCTTAAAATGTCAGGGCTAAAAAACAATCTGCCAAAGTGCATGCACACACACATCGTCATCATCATCATCATCAGCAGCAGCAATAAACGCTAGCCAGTTCTAGAAAGGAGGGTCAAAGCCAGCTTTAAATCATACAAGGAGAGTAAAAACGTTCTGTCCCATGTCTCTTTCTCCTTCCCTGTCTTCCAACTGTGGAGGCATCAGTCACAGCAGCTAGCAAGTTTGATGGTGGAAGAGTTGGGGTAGCTGTACCCCCTTCCCCAAAGGCTACAGACCCATATGATGCGGGGAGAGGGGGATCAGCCCTACCCTGGGAGATTGATGTGCTGATGAAAATTTACCAAACTGCATTTTGAAACTTAAAAAACCACAAGATTTTTTTTTTAAATCTAAGAAGTGACCAGAAGATACATGGGGCCAATTGGGGAATTTTCATTGGTGGTATTGGAAAAAACTTTCCCCAATGAATACATTTTTAAAATAACACTGGTAGACAAAAATAAAGTTGTGTTTGTTTCATATCACCAATTGTGTTTACAATGGTTACATACCTATCTTTTCTCACATGTAAGGAAAACACGCATTCTTTAACAAGGACAATATACTATCTATTATATAGCAATAAAGCAATATATTGCTTTGATTTACAAAGCAAAGTTAGAATTAACTAACTTAGAGTAGGACTGTCTGAAAATGAAACAGTACTCTAGAGCTGCACTTTACCATAAGGTCATCATTAGCCACATGTGTCTTTTAAATTTTAAATTAATTAAAATTAACTAAAAATCACAATTCAGTTCCTCAGTAAAACTAGCTAGATTTCAAGTGTTCAATAGTTACATGTAGCTATTGACTACCTGATTGGACAGAGCAGATACAGAACATTTCCAAAATCAAAAAAATTTTGATTCTTATCACAGATAGTAAACCTTTTAATTCTCACAAAACATTGTGGAAAAGGGAAAATTATTATTCCCACTTAATAGACATAAAAATTGAAGGTCAGAGAGGTTTAGAAACTTGATCAGGTTTTTTGATTTCAGGTCTCATGTTTTTCCCTCTAAGCCACATTTGTTGACTCTCAAGGCAAATATAAAATACAAATCCACTTCACTCTACTTTCAAAATACAAAGAGGAATATTCTGAAATCTAGAAATCCCTAAGGGATGCAGGCTAAGCCCAGCTCTATGTCATTACTACTGGTGGGAAACACAATCTTGTATTTGTTTCTAATACTTCCCATATTACAATCCATAAAATTCATTTACAGAGATTTGACTCAACCAAGAGAGTGTTTTAATGAATGGGAAAGGTTTTAGATAGCAATAGTGAAATATTAAACAACTACACTTATCTATATTATCCCTTCACTTTGGTATGGTTGTCTAAGAAACTACTCACTGACTTGAATGTGCATAGATCGTTTTGAGACTAGACTTGCTTTCTGTTGTCTTTTACAAATGAAGATAAATGAAATTCATAATAAGAATATTGCTTCACATTAAATACCTAGGAGTGTGTGGAGATAATCGTTTTATTGGGGAAAGTAAATACAGGGGTCAGTTGGAAAAAAAAGATGGGTAATTACCAGTAAATGAGATTTGAAACTCACTTCCTTTATAGGAGGCCAGAGGAGGTCCAGCTGGTACACAGGCTAAGGGAGTTAGCTTGACGATTTGCATCCTTGGAGGCTGAAGCTCAAAAATGGAATCTAAGATGGTCTTGAGTGCAAATCCTCAAAGGGGTGATTTATAATTTGGGGGGACTTATGAGTGGAAAATAAGGAACAAATTGGGCTCTGTCCACTTCTCTCCATTCTCATGACCACTTTCCTAGTTCAGACCACTGACTCTTCTCCTTGTCTCTGGTTCAGCTCCAGCTTTTGTTTTCTGCCTTCCTAAAATGTAAATGACAGATTGGATCATGTGATTCCCTTAATTTAAACTCCTCTGCATCTTCCTCTTCTTTCTTTTAGGCTGAAGTTGATGTTCCTCAGCATGTCTTACAAGTGTGCCCTGATTAGCCCCTGCCTGCCTATCTCTGCGTCCTTTCCCCTGGCCACGCCCCCATCCTCCTGCCTCTGCCCCTTCCCCACTGCTATGCCCCAGCCTTACTGAACTGAAATTCTTGCTGCTTCCTGAACAAGTCCTGCTCACTATTGTTTCTACACCATTGTAGATCATATTTCATTTACTTGAAGCACTTCATCCTTCTTCTCCCTACAAATTTCAGTGTGGAGCCGGCATTTGAACCCAGACAGCTCAATCTCTAGAACCCATTTCATAACACTACATGATAGTCCACAGGGCGGACAGGCTGAAGGACCTTTCTTGTCCAGCACTCATCAAGGTCTTCCTTAGAGTTGATTCACCAATTCAGATGACATAGTACCACTTCTCTCACTTTAGAATGTTTTTTAAATAAAAGAACATAATAATAATAGAAATCCATCCAACCAAATAGTACCCAGTCATCTTCAAAGACTTTTAAAAAGGGAGAAGAACAAGTACCTGGCTAAGCTTAGGTCGACACATTTCTGGATGCAGAATGACACTAAAAATATTCAGCAATGAGTACAGCACGGACACTTAACCCATCAGAATGGATGCTGGCCAGTATATGGTACTTAGTAGTTCTTACTGGATATCCACCCTGTCTGGAAGCAGAGGATAGGCATGAAAATATTGCCTGACTCTTGCAAACTTCCAGTGTTGGATAGCACCTATGTTTCTAGCTGGGATGGTAAGGGATATCTTAAGAGCCTAACTGTGCATTAGTGGAGATATTTCTTCTGGCTCAAGCAAAAAGAAATTAGGCACTGATGGTTGAGTGCTTTGCTTTGGCTCCCCTCTTATGTAATTACGTCAGTGGATCTGTCATGTCTTGGGTTGACTTTGGCAGTTTCCTAAACTAGAAATTTCCTATGATTAACTTATGCTCTCTTGCCTATTGCAATTTTACAACAATTTACTTTTTCTTCTGGGGTTTGTCATTATGACCTGTAAATTGGTTGAGAATACTGATACCAAAGGTCTCTCAGTAATCTCTTTTTTCCTTGGATGTCATCATGTGTTTTCTTCAGTATTTATCATTATCTTGAAGTGTAACTTAGTGTTCTTTTAATGAAAGACACAACTTTTATCTGTTTATCTATAGCTATCCATTTCTAGTAATATTTTAAATGAGTATACATGTATATATGCATGTGTGTATATGTGTGTGTGTACACACACAATGGTACAGTCACTTGTTTTCCTTTATTCTCTAACTTGTTAATAATTGCATAGAATTTGGCTAACTCACCTGAGCTTTAAACTTGATTTGCAAGGTCTTTTGCCATTATAAAAGTATGTATTACTCCTCACTGTTTTCTTATTCATTCATCTTATAGAACATTTAGTTTTATTTTTAAAATTTATTTTAAAATATTTCTCTTAAACAATAAAAAGTTTTTCTTTTAAACAAAGAAGGTGGTAAGGATTCAAAGTGAATTCTGTTGTAAAATTTTTGAATGACACTTTCTGTACTCTTTCATTCACCTCTGTGAATTCCTCTTCATTCGTTTTGGTGTTTAATTTCATGTTCATAAGAGTTCTGTTGTCTTTGTGTGCTTTCTATTTCATTTGAAGATTTATTTATTCTGTCCTTCTAATCCTTATTTCAGAGCATGGCTCTGACACGACTGCTTCCTGATGATTGTGTGATGATCTCTCTGCTGTTTAGGAGGATGTGGTTAGGGAGGAGGGTGCAGGAGGGAGGGGTTGGCTTCAGGCCAACAGGATGCCAAAGCATCCATTCTGTCAAGCAAGGCGAGCTTTGACCTTCACTGGTATCTCCTGGGTTGAGCCACTGCCTCTGACACTACCACACGCTCCCAGTCCCTTCTTGGTGTAATTTCTTCTTTGCTTTAGATAGCTTTGGATGGAATGGTTCCTACTTTCTACATGAGTCTGGACAGGATAAGGCCAAGGGCAAGTCTTGGCAACTATTTATCTGTGGACCGCATTTTCACCTTAGTAGCTTATAATTTTTGCTTCTACTTACAGCTTTCTTGCGCAAGCCTTGTATAAACCGCATAATCTGTCTCAATTTCTTATCTGCAAATGGAGCTAATAACATCAGATATTTTTCTCCTAAGATAGTCCTGAGGATTAATAAGCAAATGGAGCTAATAACATCAGATACTTTTCTCCTAAGATAGTCCTGAGGATTAATAAGCTGGCATTCAAAAGCACAAGTGTCTAAGATGATGGGCGCTCCATATATTCAAATTACTATTATTACCCTCCTCTTTTATACTGCCAGCAGAATCATAACACTCACACAGAATGTAGTATTTATATAGAGCTTTGCATATTGAAAAGTATTTTGTAATGTTTATCAATTTAGACAAGCCTCTCTGCACAGCCTCAGCATCATCCTTCTATGGATAAAAGGTTTGTTAAGCATCCTCTGTAGATCTCTCTCTTTTTCACTGAGTCTTCATTGTTTTGCCAATTCAAATTATTGAATTTTAGCATATTTTGTCTCTGTTTGAAAGATTTGTCTTATATCAAGTCTGCTTGGGGTATATGGGATATATTCTTTTGATTGAACTAATTGTATAATATATATGTAATTTGATTTATAAACCATAAAAACCTTTCTTCACTTGAAGAGGACAGGAGAGATTATAGATGAGGCTTAGATCTGAAAGGAGAACTCCAGAATGGAGGCTTGGGCCAGAGGCAGACTTCAGGAGCTTATCAAGACACAATTGAATAATCAAAGGGTGGAGCCTGGACAAAATGTTTACTTGTCCGGATAAGCCAGTGACATAGTTGTTTTACTTGGGCCAAGGGGTTACTCCCTTTTTCATCCCCTTTTTGCCCACACAGGAGACCAACAATCCCCCTTAACATCTAGGTTGGTTGGCAGTCCCCTGCTTCTGTTCCTGTGTTTCATCCCGAACAGCATCTAGGGAACAAGCAACTTGGCTCTTTGTCCCTCTATGATACCCTTGGCTCTTTGTCCCTCTGTGGTTTCCCATGCTGCCTTTGGATCTGACGCCTAATTCTGGGTCAGAAAAGCCCCTGGGACTTTACTTAGGCAATAGTTTAATTAGTGCCAGGTTCTCCCAGCCCCCATGAAAGGGGATAAGACGTTGCTTTGATCAATATCTCTGTGGCAATGATTTGCTTCTCTTCCCACCAGTCTCCTCCATACCATGCCCTCAGGGACCTTCAGAGGTTTCTTGCTAATACGCAAACATCAAATCCTCCTGTCACTTCTTTCTCCACCTGGATTAGTCATTGTGGTAACTAGGGGAGGCATTCTGCCCCAATGGCTCTTCTGTTTAAGGGTTTTACCATTAGAGGGTAGTGTTTTCCTCTTATGATCCCTGAGATTGGTTATGTTGAATTGTTTTTTATTAAATAAATATTTCTATAAATGAAACAGCCAAGTTTCTAGTGGACAAAACAAGCCTATATATTGTAAGGAATAGAAAATAAAAAGAAACAGTAAACGGTAGGTTTGGAAGCATTTCTCCTAAAAGCCATGATATTAAGTCATGATAAAAATTTGATTGAAACTTTTCTGTTGCCATGTGACATTGAGTGTGTAGAGTCATGACTCTGAACTTTGAATCTCAAATGTGGCTTCTTAAACTTTCCGCGATCTTTCCAAAGTTTGTCTGAAATCTTTGTGCATCACGCAAGTACATTTTACTTTCTTAGTTTTTGTCTGGAGCCATTTGTAAAATAAGCCACACTCCCAGGTTAAATCAGCCCAAGTGAATTGATAGCAGGTACACAAAAACATGTTCAGGCTTTACTAAATGCACAAGAGATCTTGATATGCATAATGTTAAAAACTAAAGTCAGGCCAACATTTAAAAATGCCCAAGAAAGAAAAACAAGTAGTCACTAAGATTCCACAAGAATCTTTATCTTGGCTAAACTTATTTAACATACACAAAACACAAGGCCATGTGATTCTTTATCCATGGGGTCAGGAAATTTAGATCCATGAGAGATTCCAAGGGAACAGGCAAGGGTAGCACCAGTCTGAAGCAAGCCTGAAACCAAGAGAGGGTGGTCCCTTCTGCACGTAGGCCTGGGGAGAGGGAAAAAGGGGTGGTAGGCCTGAGAGAAAATAATGTTGCCTGCCTTGTTTAGTTTATGGAAATATTAGACTCCCTTTATTTTTTGTCAAAAATTCCAATTTGCTGAACTCTTTTTAAAGACCACAATTTTAAGTTTAAGCCACTATAGGGATGGCCATTTCTTTTCAACAAAAAAAAACTTCTGGAAATCAGGGAGTCTGAGTTCTGGTGGTGACCTGGTCCACTAACTAGGTCTTTATAGATAATTCACAACTTCACTGTATGTCGCTTTCCATACTTACAAAATAACATGCCTGAGTTTGACTGGTAATATTCAGATGCGTATCTTGGAAAACAATGAGTTCTGTGGGGTGACTCCAGAGCTTTCTATGAAAAGGATGACTTGAAGGTGGGGGTCATGGACTCTTATCATCCTGTCATTCAGCCAGAGGAAGTTTGCTTTTAGTTATTTGTTTTTTCAAATGTATTTCTTTAAATTTTGGGCAATATTTCATTTGAGGAAATAGGTTCTCCATGCATGATAGATATCTGTTTGAAACCATTCAATTAAATTATTGCTAAGCTCTTTTTAATTCTAAAGATAGGTTTTCCTATGACAATTAATGATAATATATATCACATACAACATATACACACACATGCATATACCTACATACATTGTTATTTATTTATATACTACCTTTTCCCAATATGATTTGACATACCTAATTATAGAAATACATATCCAATGAAATGGCATCATTGCCAACAAAAACTAAGCCTTTTATGTTAGGTTGGGGGAAGTGATTAATTATATCAAGCAGAGAAAAAAATCAGGGATATGGGAAGTTACCACATGTGTACACAAAACCCAGCTTAAGTTTTCCTAGTAGTCAAGGTGAAATTCAAAGCATGAGGGGATACTAGTTTTTTAATAAGAGGAAACATTAAGATTAGGAGGAAGAAATTTTTCCTATCCCCAAACTTTGAGAATAATTTCTTATACATGGCTGTAGATGAGGGAAAATGTACAACATCATTGGCAAAGTTTTTGGCTAGGGTTTACAAAAAATATAGACAAATTCCACATATGGTTACATTTCATCTTTACAACGAGTAAACAGCCAAAGAAGTGGTGTTAAGCCATCACTTTGTAAAGGCAATTTTGATAGGAGGCTAAAGTAATAAGCTTTACCTTTAAAACTGCCTTTTGATTGCAATTGATTTAGGGATAAAACTAGGAGAATGGTGTGCTGTGGATGGTTATTATATCCTGTTTATATCCTGTGGATGGTTATTACATCCTATTATATCGGGATGGCTTTTAGTGGAAACTGCATGGTAGGCAATTTTAAATTCACATTTTGAAGACACATCTGAAAGGCAGGCTTTCCTTATTGTTGCTCGAAGACAGAAAAATGATGTTGCTGTGTGAACATAAGGTTCCTGAGATGGATTTGCTTAAGCTTCCCACTGAACCTTGGCCAGAGGGGCCCAGAGGTCAAGTTGGCTTTCAGCCAGCACCTGAGTGAGTCAGGTGTGAGCTTTTAAGGGTACAGTAAAAGGAGTGAGGCCTACTTAGGCAAGGCTCCTCATACCTCTGTCACAGGAGCAGATTAAAATGTCGCTCCCTGTGCTTCTCTCTAATGAAAACTGAAAGGAAGAAACATGTGAAGGGCCACTACTCTGTCATAGTGTTTTCTACATCTGGGGCAAAAAGAAACGCTGGGTTCTCTGCTTTTTGACACTACTGAGCTGTGTGTCAGAATCTGGCTTCCCTCTTTATTCTTTTCTTTCTATCATTTAAAATTTTATTATCTAAGATTCTATTATCTAAAATTAGAATATGTAAAAGAGGTAAAAACCACCCAGAGCAGTGTGGCTTCACAAATTCTCTGCTTTTTAAATTCATTTCATTTGTGAATGGAGTCAGATAACAGTGACATGCAATAGGATGTCTGTGGTTACATCAACATCCTATTTTTTATTTTTATTATGTGGTTTCACCACGTAATAAAATGGTGAAAAACCCCTCATTTCACAGACAGAGACATGGAGGCTCCCAGCAAGCAAGGAGTCACTACAGGTCAAATAACCTCTGGCCACAAACGTATAATTAGACACCAGATCTTGCTATTTATGTTCTCCCACTCCCCAATAAGCAAAAAGTTTATGAAAATAGCAAATGCTTTCTTTAAATACATCTTCTTGATGGGGTGTGTGTCTGTGTGTGTGTGCGCATGTGCACGTTCATACCCATTTGTGGAAGCGTGGCAGACAAGGGGATGGGAATAGGGCTGGCTTGTTAATTTCTGCCTCCTAACGGTTTACGTTGCTACTCATGAGGCAAAAAGGGAATAGATGGATGCCAAATTTCCCCAGCAGTCTAACTTTACCTTCCTAATGACAAGTTTATTTTTCCACATTATTACATTTTGTAAAGGGAGACGTGGTCCCCCATAACCAGGGCTGCCTTCCCAAGCTTTGGGCATTGCAGTCATCCCTTTGGTCTAGCTACTGCTTTTAAAGGATATTTCTTATAAAACCTCAGAAGCTGATTTCTGAGGGAGGCTCCATCACTTAGCGTTGACTGTAATGGGATGCAACTTAGATGAGAAATGAGGATAGAAATAATTCACGGCAGAGTTGTATCTCATGACAGTCACCTCAACATAACTGCTTTCACTTCTCCACATTTCCTTCCAGTTTTTATCGGTAATATGTACATTTTTATACTTGTAATCATAGGTTACATAGACTTTCAAGATTAGCTTTTGCACTTAGACACATTATAAAGACTTTCTCATGTTATTAGAGGCTTTGTAACTACTTTTTTAAAAAAAAGATGACATCATACCCTGAGTGGATAGCTTATAAATTACTTAATTATTAATCTATTACAGAACATTTAGGGTTTTTTCAGTTTATTTTTCAATCATATATAATGCTCTGATAAAGAGTTTTATAAACATAGCTGTCCCCCTTTTTAAATTTTCTTGGGGAAAATACTGATTACTGAGAAGGGCCAAAAAAGTTTTATAGTTGTTAATACATGTCCTCCAGGGACAGATTCTATTTTGTTCAGCCTAAAGTTTATACAACTTGGGAAGGGTGTTCCTTGAGAAAAAGAGTATAAAATTGTAAATGTAAATTGCTAGGGAACCTCCTGCCTCCATGGGACTCATCACAGTGAGGAGCCATAAACTCGACTTGTATCAGATTCCCATTGTCAAAGTGCTTCCCTCCAGTACTGATCATTTTCAATTTCTTCAGTAAGGTGTGAGAATACTTCCCCTTAAGCATCAACGGTACTGTGTGTTGTGATTGAATTATTTTTAGCTAAGTTAGCCAGCATGACCTGGTTATATGTAACACAGATACTTCACTTTAGTGTGCATTTCTTTGATTATTAGGAAGGCCATGCTCTATTACCTATTGCTACATAGCAAACTACTCCAAAACTTAGTGGCTCAAAACAACCATTTTATTGTATTTTGCAATTTGGTGGCAGAAAGATTTAGTTAGGGATTGGTTGGGTGGTTCTTCTGCTTATCATAATGTAGACTGTGGTTCTCAGCTTGCAGATGGAGTGGTCTGGAGTGTTCTAGATGGTTTCACATTCATATCTGGCACTTTGGAGGGAACGATTAGCTGTAGGGGCTCAGCTGGAACTGTGCACCAAACCACCTTAATGTGGTCTCTCTAGCATGGTGGTCTCAGGGCAGTTGGATTTCTTACATAGCACCTGGTTTCACCCAGACCAAGTTTCCCAAGAGCCCTTGGGCAGCAGCTGAAAGGATTTTTATGACCTAGATTTCTAAATCTCCAAACATTGTTTTTCTTCCATTTTATTAGTTAAGCAAGTCACTATGGCTGGTCTAGATTCAAGGGGAATTTTAATGAGAACAGCATAAAGTTAGAGGCCACATTTTATCTACCACAGGTTAATAATTTTTCCCTGATCGTTTACTTTTTACTTAAATTATCTGCTCAGTAATGTCGTATATTGGAATTTGAACAGAATAATAAAGATTTAAGTAGAACATTAACATGGTTTCATGAGAATAAGAAAAGATAGATAGATATTTTATAATTTGCAGAAATCTACTAAGTGTGCCTTTATTAAAGTCAAAAAATCAAAATTTCTTTAATAGCAGGCTTAAAGTCATAAGTTTATAGTTATATATTACATATTATATTAATATTATAGTATTATATTTTCATCTTCCATTATATCATCTTATTATTCTGTTCCTTTAGTAAGATAATAAAAAGAAGATATCAAATTCCCATTAGCAACTTTACGCATAGTCATGTTAAATAAATACGACAGAAAAACTGGGACTGAAGTGAATAGATGTGCCAGCCATTTGACTGTTTGCCCTCAACATCCATTTCTGCCCTTCTGTGTTCTTTTATGTATTGTAGGTTCTGATACCCCACAGATTATCTTTCCAAGATTTTATTGCCAGCAGAGTTTCAATTAGGTCTTGCCAAGGGAAGGTCCTTGGAAAGAAACTGAGGCATAAAGAAGGGGGAAAGTAACTCACTTACTGTTTCCAGCTTCTGGGCCTCCTTCCACAGCAACATGAAGCTACGGACTGCAGTGTCCTCTGGCAGCTCTGGTGCCCACAGCACAGCACCATTCCTTGGTTCCAGCGCCAATGCTACCTTAGATGTCCCAGCACCTGCCCAGTGGCACTGCCCTTGGCTGTACCAGCACGCGTAAGCAGAGCAGTACTTCCTCATCAGCTCCAGTAACAACTATGCAAGGCCCAGTTGTGTCTCTCGACTGGAGCGAAGCACATCTCACCCCGGTTGTCCAAGCACTTATTGCCTGGCACCTTACCCAAGCTCCCACTGCTAACCTGGGGGCCCCTCCTTTCTGTCTCCAGGATCTCTTGAGACCCTAGAAGTGCAGGAGCAAGTAGGCTCCTGGATTCTACCCTGTCTTCCTCCCTTTTGTTTCCCTGGCCCTGGGGACCGTAGCTGCTTCTTGCAGGTCTTAATATCTGGGTTATTTCACATTCTGCTTTTTGTTCTTTCAGGCTTTCAAACACTTTTGTATTATAAACAGTCTCCTCTGCTTGAAATACCTCATGTGGTTTCTATTTTCCTTACTGGACCCCAAGTGATATGATAGATGTTGTGTTATTGCTAGTCATTTGCAGATAGGAGTAAAATGTCCACTAAGAAAGAATGCTCAGATTAGTGCAGCTGGTATGACAGAAAGGTGGTTATATGAGCCAGCCCTTCGTAAAACACTGTGCTTTGTTTTCTGTGTTCTTCATATCTTCTTTTGTTTATATGCTCTGTGTACATAGTACCAATTATGTTTTGCAAAGAAAGACTGTATTTTTATAAAACAGAAAGCAAATGTTCTTGGGTATAGTACTTATTTTTCTTGTCAATGTCAAATTGAATTTTGTAACAGCAGAAGTCACAGGAATATGTCCACTGATCACTCTGTCATTAACAGTTCAAAGGCAGGCTCTCAAAAATGAAAAAGTGGGCTATTGTTATGAAAAGAGCTTGCAATGAAAACCCTTCCATTTTTCTTGGTTTGACAAAAATGAACATTTTCAGCTTGGTTGCCATTTTGAAGCTGTGAACTGCTGTAGAATTTTCATGCGTTAGAATTATCTGTGCAGGCTTTGGGGATGGAAAAAGGTACTGCCAATTCCATTTTGAACAAAAGAATCAGCAAAGAGGAGTTTTTATTTGTATGCCTTGGCTCTTATGTTCATTTGTCAGTTCTGCAAAATTTGTATTAAGAAAAAGTTTTTTATTTAATGTCAAGATCCAATAATTTTTAATTAATTTGTGGCTATTAAATAATATATAAATGCTAAATAATAACTAAAATATTAGAATCATAATGTTTTGAAAAAAGAAAGCTGGGAGGAAAATTGTTCAAAATTAAACATTTATTTTGGTCTGATTGCAATTATCTTTTTGATATTCAACAGATGAAAAATAATATGGTATACATATATTTGAACAAATTGATAAAATAGTCCTGATTTTTTTTTTACAACATTATGTCTGGTCCTGTAGATCTGATGGGCATACTCCCATGTCATATTTGCTAATTATCTTTCTATCTGTAGAGTGCCACTTACTAATAGTCATTCTTTCATTATTAAGTAATTTTGGATTACAAAGGACTGGCCTCAGTAAAGCTAAGAGTTTATTTATTAAAACCAGTAGGGGCTGACTTAGAATATCATTTCATATGACTGCTTGTCTTTGTGAGCCTGGAGGACAAATGCATGAAATTGATATCCCAGCTAGGTCAAGAATGGGCTATTCAAATCTTTTTAGAATGAGGTTTTAGGAAGGACATAAGGACTAGAAGGAATTTAGAAATTAACTAACTCTCAAATGTATAAATCTGAAGATGATTTAGGAGGGTGAAAATATTTGTGACTGTCTGGTCTACTCTCTTGCAAAGAGGCACTTTAATCCTCCAATACAGTATTATTTAAACTAGAGTTAAAAAATATTGTCTTGGGAAGCTATATACTTTCTATGAGAATTTATAAAGTTTTGCTTTTTATTTTGATCTCATGGCATCTGGATCATCCTTGGTGACCACCTTGTTACTGCACACTGCTATATTTTTGAGAATATGCAGATATGTATGACTACGTGAGCACTTACAAGTACCATTTAATCATCTCAGAGTAACAAAATAATACAAGTTCAAACAATACAGAAATAACGCATTTGAGTCATGTAAATGCCAAATAATGTCACAATACATTGCAAAAGGGACAATTTTGCAGAGGTTTTATTATAAAAATATGTGGGAAAATTGAGTCATCTAATGGCACTTGCTAGGTACTAGCACATTGGGCTCAAAAGAATCTGTGAGTTGCGTTGATACTTTATTTATGTTCTAGTGCCAATTTAGTTTTAGCAATGCAACATCATTCATGACATTAAATTAATGTGATTATTTTGAAAATTTGTTAATTTGTAGTTTTAAAAGTTTAATTAGTAGTATTGCTTTGGCTACATATTGCAAATTGTAGTAAGCATATGGAATTTATGAAAACTTTAATGCAAAAGTATATTAAAATACATATATATGTAAATTTGAGGCTCCAATGGAGGGCCATCATCATTTTTTTCTTTTAAAACAATTTATATATTATTCAACATTGAGAAACAGTGTTTTGTTAAGTTGGCTATTCCTTGCAGAAACAGAGAAAGTCTATGGAATAAGTGTTATTTCACTAAGAGTTTTATGTTGTAGTAATAAGAAACTACTCCCTAAATACCAGTGATTAAAATATCAAAGATCTGTTTTTTGCTCATGCTCCATATTCCTTGCCAGGTTTTTGGGGGGTTGTGGTGGTGGAACTGCTTTTTGTTATCACTAAGAAATCTAGACAAGTAAAACAGCACCCATCTTAATTAAATATCACTCATTCCAGAGGAAAGCACCAGCAAGCATTTGGAGGGTTTCTCAAGGGCAATGATATGTTCTTCCAGAAGTGGTACACCTCACTTTGACTCACAACTCATTAACTAGAACTAGTCACAGGGCCTTGCGGGACTGCAAGTGTGGCCAGGAAGTACAATCCTACCATGTGTCCAGAAAGGAACAGAGGTGGAAATATGTAGTGAATGGCATTGATGACTATCACAAAGGTCAGATCACAAATGGGCATGGTCACAGAGATTGGAGTACAGAAGGATAGAAATCCGAGTCTCATGTATTTTCCTGGATATCTCTCTGTTATGGGCTGAATGTTTGTGTCTCCCCCAAATTTATATGTTCAAACCCTAAGTCCAATGTGATGGAAGTTGGAGGTGGGGTTTGGGGGAAATAGTTAGGTCATGAGGGGGGAGCCCTCATGAATGGGAAGTGCCCTTAGGAAAACAAGACAGAGAGTTTTCTACCATATGAGAACACAGCAAGAAGACAATAGCCTATAAACCAAGAAGAGGGCCCTCACCAAGAACCTGACCCAGCTGGCACCCTGCTCTTGGAATTTAAACCTTCCAAACTGTGAGAAATAAATGTTTGTTGTTTAAGCCACATAGTTTTTGGAATTTTGTTATAGTAGCCTGAGCGAAGGCTCTTTCTCTCTTTCTTTGTGTGTGTGTGTATGTGTGTGTGTGTGTGTCTTTCTGTCTCTATCTCTTTTCTCCATCTCATGTGGGCAGGCAACCCCTCCTGCTTTGGTCTAGAACTAACAGATGGTGGAATTTAGATATACAACCTCTTGGTTATGTGTCCCAGAACTTTCACACTGTCATTAGCATTTATTTCAAGAAAGCCATTTGTGTAAACTGTGTATATGCTATCTTTGCAGTAGATTTTCAAACCACCTAGAAGAATTTCACAATCTTCCATTGAATTACTGCAAATGCTTTTTGTTCCATTAATACAGCTCATTTGTTTCTCAGTGGTCAAGGGAAAGTGAAATTCATTCAATATTCGCTCCACAATTATTTACTGAGCACCTACTATGTACTACAAACTGTTCTAAGTTCTGGGGATACAAGAGTGAACAAAATAGATAAAGAAATAAATCTTCACACTTATGGTGCTTGCATTCTAGTATGGTAAAATAGAACATAAATAAATTAGTCATATGCATAGCATATTATATGTTGTAAGTGGCTTGAAGAAAAATAAGGCAGAGAAGGGCAGTAAGTGTGTATTGTTATTTTTAAATGTGGAGGCCAGAGAATTTCTCATAAATAAGGTGATATTTTAGTAAATACCTAGAGATGGTGAGGAAATCACCATAGATATCAGGGAAAAGAGTGTTTTAGGAAGAGAACACGGCAAGTGTAAAGGCCCTGAAGCAAGAACATGCCTGGTATGTTCAAGGAACAGCAGATAAAGCCAGCATGGCTAGAGTAACATGAGATGAACTCAGATAAACTCAGACAAGTAACGAGGGCAGATGTTAAAGAATAGGGTTATATAGAACACATGGCTTTGGTTTTATTTGGTTGAAAAAGGAATCTATTACAAGGTTTTGAACAGGCAAATGATATGACTTGAGTGATATGATCCTGACTGTTTCCAGGAGGAAAGAGTGGTAAGCTGTATTGCACGAAGTTGACAGGTCAAGCAAGGTGAGCAATGAGATTTACCATTGACTTTGGCAACAGAGGTCATAGGTGACCTTGATTAGAGCACGTCTGGTGGAGTGGGGGCTGGGTGGGGGTTAGAGAGAAAAGAAAAATACCTGTGAATAAGGAGAGAAAGTATGTTTTGTGTGTCTTTTTTTTTGCTGTAAAGGGAAGGGTAGAAATAGGATGGGAACTAGAGGGGAAAAGAGATCAAGACAGGTTTGACTTTTTTTAAAATGTGAAAAGTATCACCATATATTACGCTTATGGAAAAGGTACAATTGAGGGAAATACACTTGTAATACTAAAAAGATGGAGGAGAGCTTGTAAATCATCTTCTTTGAGTGGATGGACAGGAATGGACCTGTTAGACATGTGGAGAGACAAGACTTGGCTGCCAGCACAGGCAGGTGACCCACAGTAATGAGGAAGAAATCCAAAGGTAGAGGTCTCAGTAGAGAAAGTTCAAAGGATGTTTTGGTAGGAACAGGGAAAAAAGTTCTCTGTGATAGCTTTTGTTCCCCATCTCAATAAAATATGAAATGAGGTCATTAGCTAAAAATGAGAACAAAAAAGGGTGTTAGAGACTCCACAAAGAAATAAGAGGGAGTTATATATGCCACGGACATAAAGTAAGATTGCCAGGCAGCATTAAGAGCCCACCTGGGGTGAGCAACCCCAAATTTTAAAGCAAGTCCAGTCAGCAGGATTGTGTACTTTCCTTCAGCTCCAAGCAGCAATCTGGGCTACAGTAAGTGGGTGGAGGGCTGGATTTCACCAAGGTCTTGCCATAGTTCCACCAGACCGTGGAAGAGACTTGTAGAGTATTTAGGGAGTCAAGAGGCATGCACAAGGGTGATTTTGACTATTCTTGAAATTTGAGCTGTGAAAAAAGAAAGAAGATTTGCAGGAGAGGCAGACAAAGGACGACAAAAAGCCTGTAGGATCGATGCTGATCCTGCAGGGTGAAGGGATTGTTGTAATCAAAGGATTGCCTTGAAATATTAGTTCATAATAGAGTTCACCTCAATTTTAAGAATTTTTCTTTGTTTCCATTGTGGTTCCTACTTCATCCTGATTTTCTTTAAATGTATCCCTCTTTAATTAGAAACTAGCTATGATTTAGTTATGATTGTCCTCTCTATGTAAAATAATATATACTCATTAAAAATTTGGAAATATAGAAAAGGAAAACAAAAATCAATATCAAGTCTTACCACCTACATGTGTTTTCACGTATTGCTAATATTTTTGAATATGGGTGCTCCTTGGTTTATGACCAGGTTATGTCCCACTAAACCCATGCTAAGTCAAAAATAGTATAAGTTTATACCCTGATAAACCTGTCATAAAGTCAAAAAATTATAAGTTGAACCATTGTAAGTCAGGGACTGTCTCTATGTCATTTCAATCTTGTTTCTTTTCATCTGATTTTATAAAAGGTGAGCGTAATCATTCCAAGCATTTGGTTTTGTGCCATATTTTTTCTCTTACTGTAATCTCCTAAGCATACTTTATGCTGTTAAATACTTTCATTGAGATTATTTTTAATGACTGTGTAATATTCCAATAAAGGGATGTTTCATAATTTATTCAATTTGTCTACATTATGGATATTTATACTAATTTACTTTGGGTATTAAAATTGTTTGGAGATGAACATCTTTATGCATAGTTTTTTAAACATTATTATTTACATTCCCTAAGGAATCTTTGAGTTCATTTTTCCTTTTTTTCAAACAGAATAATCCAAGTTCCTCAAACCAATCCTTAGACATTGTTGTTATCTTTATATGAATTCTCTTGAAGTTTCTTTATACTATTTTAATAACTCTCCCAGTGTATTTAAATAGATTAAACTGATCTTCCATTTTTAGTATGTTTAGCTCTTCTTTATTTGTTTTATTATTTTACCTACTCTTTTTAATATGATGCTACATTTTTTATGGTGCTCCATTCTAACTACAGCCATAAATTCACACACCCTGATTGCTATTTTGGTGATTAAAATAATAATTTATTTTAATTTTTAATTACTTAGTACAAGTTAGTAAAGACTTCATAATTTGGACCAATTTTTCTGTTGAAAGCTTCTAGAACTATTTAGAATGTTGTTGGTGGTAAACATCTCATCTTACTCATATTGGAAAACTCAAAAAACATCCCATTTAGCAGGTCCCTTTTGCCTCATAAGAAGCAAAGATGTTTTTAGATTATAAAAGGTTATGGAAAGGCAACATGAGGAAGTAAGGAAGAAAAACACCTGAGCAGCCAACAAGGTAGGGTTTACTGAACTGGAACTCTATTATGGATGTGATAGTAGCTCTAGCCACTTGGTGGTAATTCTGTAGTTATTTCCCCAGAAGAGCTACTCAAGCCTTTCTACATTAGAGTACAAGGACATTCCCCACATGTGACTGTGTGTAGTCATTGAGATTGTGGATTCTGGAGCAAAATTCTTGGGATTTGGCTCCTGTCTTCTTTACTTCCTACCAGGACAATGTTGGGTAAATTAATTAATCTCTATGTATCAATATCTCCATCTCTCCAACTGCAAAATGTAGACAATAATATCACCTACCCCACAGCACTGCTGTGCGGGTTAGAGGAGACAACACATGCAAAGTACTTAGAATGCTGCCTGGGACAGAGCATGCCAGTAATTGTTGGCTATTATTAGTTACTGTAGATTTAATTTAACCTACATTAGACAACTCTTTATTACTTCTGCCAGATTTCTCTGATTTTCAATATCTTTATTTCCTATTATTCTATTTTATTAATGATGATTGTAAGGTAATTTTTCTCATTTTGTTCTCTATTTTTATCCTCTTCCCTTTATAATAAAGTAGAAAATTTTCTTTTCCATTTTTCTTCACATATTCAAATCTATTTAAAGGAATTATTTCTGTTTTTTTTTCTATAAACTTTGTGAGTACCATCTCATTTTTAGCTTGAACATCCAATCCAATCTTAAGAGTCTTCCTTATTTCTTGTCTCTTTTCCATGAGTACATGCCATTTTCATTCAGTTGATGTCTCCTTGGTTGAGTTAACTGGGATGCTCATTGTGGATATTGTTTGAATACCAGAAGATATATTTTATATTTGGAATCAATAAATGTTTTACAATGGTCTTTTAAAAGCGTATAATGGATAAGTGTCTGGGACAGTGATAGAATTTAAAAGAGCAATATTTCTTATAAGTTCCCATAATAGCAAATTATAGGCCTCTGTTTAAATAACAATTTTTTGGTAATTCAGGTTTAGTTTTCCTACCTCTAAGAGAGGAAAAATACTATTTATTCTTCACAGTCTCACCAGGAGGTTGAAGAATAATGGTGTTTGTTCTACAGTAAAGATTAGAGAGGAAAAGATCTCTGTGAATCATAATTGAAGGGCCTTTGACCTGAATCAAGTTCAAGTTGAGGATGTTCTGGTCTTTAAGACTTGGTGCAGTAATGTTTAAATAGCATACCTTTATAATAAAATGTATTATAATGTATCTTTAAAGGCAATAAGAAAGAATATGAAATATTACTAAAGACATTTTCTTCAGTTTCCCTTTGAATAACCTTTCCTTGAACTGTTCCCTCTCATAAATAAAGTCATTTAAATGATGTCATTAATTGCTCAAGGGAAAATTTATGTCATTTCTTTGAAACATTTAGTCAATATTGCTCAAAACTATACTCCTTTTGGAGAGAAAAATCTTCCTAGTTAAAAGAGTGTTGTTTAACCAGTGAAAATATTACACCATAAATCTCACGCAAAGGGTTAACATTTGTAACATACAAGAGGTTGAATCGTATCTCCCCCCCCCATGGATCATCCCTATGAGCAGACACTAAAGAAATTAAAGAAATAGCATGAGTATAATTATGCAGATTTAGACGCAAGAAGTTTAGTAGATGGGTTGGAAGCATATAGAAGTTCTTTACTGCTCACTGTTTTTTGTGTGAAATAGGTAGCAAAGACTTTATTCAAGAGCGAGAAAGGAAAAGGAGTGTTTTCAAGTTTGAAACGAGAGTAGAAGATATGAGAAAATTGTTTCGGCTACTAGGAGGGTGTGAGTCATGTAGAAGGACGTAGAATTTGGTATGCTCTTTGATGGGCATAGTTGAAATTTGTGGTTATGTTTATCTCTAGCCAATTTCAGCAATAGGCAGTGAGTTGGATGTTGCTAAACTTGGGTTTTTTCAGATGAGTATGACAGAACAAAATTGGGCTTGAGAGTTGAGAGCAAATGATTACAACGTTGGAACATAAAATCCAAACAGATAAGGGGACAAGCGAGGACCTCAAGAAATAAAGAATAGTCCTAAAAAGTCAGGTCAGGTACTGAAGGTCCTTGACTTGAATAATTTTTAGAGTCAAGATATTACAGGGAGAGAGGGGGAAAGTAAGACAAATAAGTTGTAGGCAATTTCTCCTCCAGATTAGTGTTAGAATCATTTAGTTTAGATTTCCATTTCTACAAAACAAATTACCACAAACTTAGAGACTTAAAACAAGAACCATCAATTCGTTCACAGTTCTGCAGGTCAGAAGTCTGGCACAGTGAGTCCTCTGCTAAAGGTACCAGAAGGGCAAAATAAAGAAGTCAGTTGAACTGAATTCTCCTCTGAAAGCTCTGGGGAGAAATCTACTTCCAAGATCATTCTTGTCACTGGCAAAAATTAGTTTCTTGCAATTGCAGTAGTGAGGTTCCTGTTTCCTTGCCAGTTACAGCCAGGGGCCACTCTCAGCTCCTAGAGGCTGCCCACAGCCCTTGCTACATGGCCCCTCAGTGTTCAAGCCCCCAATGGTGTGTCAAGTTCTTCTCATGCTTTAAATCTCCAAATTCCTCTTCTGTAACCAGCTAGAGAAAATTCTGCTTTTAAAGAATTACCAAATTAAGTCAGGCACACCCACAAAAATTTCCCTTTTGTCATATAATGTAACGTAATCATGAATGAGGCATCTTACCATAATAGCAGATTCAATCCACATTCGAAGGAGGGGATTGATGTGGTTGAGAATAACTGGGTGTCATTTTGGAGCTCAGCCTACCACACTAGTCAAATTTAATTAAGGGTTTTTTTTAATGTTTAATTTGAAAGAATTAAACATTAAACATCTTTCCAAAGTAAGAACTTTTATACAGCTAAATTTAGTTTGTTTTTGTACAAGATTTGCACATTTGCTTTTATAAATATTGTATTTTATAGATATTGTTGTTATGGTTAATGAGATTTTTTCCATTACATTATCTAATTGATTTATCACCAGTTTTTATGTATTTATCTTATATTTGGCTACCTAGATTTCTCATTAGTTCTAATAGTCTGCCAGTTATTATCTTGGATTTGTTAGGAGTATCATCAGTCTATAAATAATAATTTTTCTCTTTCTTTTGAAACTTTAATATTTTAATTTTTTTCTTGTTTTATTGCATTAGTTATGAACTCTAACTTTGCAAAAGACAGTAACAGTAATATGGGGTTTCCTTATATTGTGCCTTTTAAAATGCAAGTGTTTTGAATATTTCATTAATTGTAGTATAAGAGAAAGGTTTCTGGCAAATACTCTTTACTAGATAAAAAGGTTAGATCTATTCTTAAGTTGTGGGCATATTTTTTTTTATCATATTCAATGTAGAATTTTAGCAAATGATTTTTAAAAATGCATTGAGATGATCATATTTTTTGTGTATTAAAGTAATACAATGATTGCATAAATATATTATCAAATGCTTAAGCAGTCATTCATTCCTGACAAGCCTAACTTAGTTAACATGTATTACTCATTTAATATATTTATGACTTTTATTTGCTAATATTTTATGTACAATGTTTAATCTAATATGTTTGGGATTTTATAATAACAATTTATTTTATACTATAATTGTTTTTTCTTTCTATTAATGTAATACTTGCTAATAAAGTTCCATTGCTCTTTATAGTTTATAATATTTAAATAATGTAAGGTTTTTATAACCAGAAGTTTTGGTAGAACCTGGTATAAAACCAGATTAACCAGGCAATTTTTTTAGAACATAATTTTAAATAGCATTTCTATTTCTTTCATGCTTATTTGTTCATTGAGATTTTTTACTTCTCAAATCAATGTTGAATGCACACACAGACACACACACACGCAGAGGAGCATACACACACATACCTAGAAAATTTTTTTTTTAGTCTAGCCTTTCAAATTTATTAGTTTAAAGTAATATTTATACTTTTTCAAAATAATTTCTTATTTTTAGAATTTGCTGTTATATTCTTTGTCTTAATTTTGTTTTGTTTTTTCCTGTGTTCTAGATATATTTCCTAAACATTTGACAATTATTTTAGTCTTTTCAATGAATCATGATTTGGAATTATTGATCAATTCATTTGTTAGTTTTCTATAAAATATTTTAATTTTGTTATTTATCTGCTTTCTATTTTTTCTACTTTTGTCGTATTTATTTTGCTGTTTTTTCAAACTTCTTCAATAGTAACCTCAATTATTTTATTTTCAACATTTCTTGGTTCTCATAAGCATATTTAAGGCCATAAATTTTTGGTACATACCCTATATCAACATCTAAATTGAATAAGTATTTATATTCTCTCCTGCACAGGACAGGAATTTTACTTTTTAATTAAAATATTCAGCTGACTCTTGACCAAGATGATCAAGTTCAGGCTTTGGCACTTTCCTGTCTCTCCTAAAAATATTGATACACAGATAATGTTAACACAGGGAAAAAAACCATCTCTGGGCACCCAAAGAAAGTTGACAATTCGTGGACCAGAACTGGAGCAGAAACACAGTGTGATAAGGTGGTTGAAACCACAGACCTATTGTAATTTTTGTGTGAAAGTAAGAGTGGCAGCAGAATTTTGGCTTTAGTAAGTTAATTTAATTGGGTCTAAAATGATCTTTGTTTAAGACAGAAGACCAGAATCTTATTTGCTGATTAAAACTACTGGTTGATGTGAGTCACTCTTAACCCCCAAGTCATGGAAGCAGTTTGAAAAGAAAAAAAAAAATTCTTGTTGATTTCCACCTGGGACTTCAGGTAGTAACAAGAAGCAGCCTAGGAATCTGAGAATATTCAGAACAGTCTCCAATTAGGAACCGAAAAAACTATTCACCAGGCTCCTTGCACAGATCTGCAATATACTAATGCCAACATAGGACAGAAACAACACCATTTGGTGACCTGAGAAGCCAAGTGGAGGCAACAAAAATCCACTAGACAGACAGAAGTGAGCACAGAATTGAGGACAAAAACCAAACAGACAAAATAGCTTCCAATTAACATGAGCCTGGAAACCAAAATTCTGAAACACATGAAGGAATAGAATGCTAAGTAATGCAGCTAACACAGCTATAATTATTAACTAGATTTAATCCAAATAAACTAATTCTATGAAACAATGTGAAAAATATTCAAATTTTAAATGATGGAATGCTTTTCTGTAAGATAGCAAGACATTATGCAAAGGAAAAATGGATATGGAAAAGCACTAATCAGAAAATTTAGAATTGAAAAATGTAGTCAGTATTGGAAATCTAATATAGGGACAAAGAAAAACTCAACAAATTGGAAATTAACACTGAGGGATTCATTGAGAACATAGCACAAAGCAAAAAGGAGATAAAAATTCATGAAATAAAAATCAAGAAATATGAAGAATAGAGTATTCATTTCATCAGAGTTCCAGAAGAAAAATACAGAGGAAATACGGTAGAGAAAATATTTGAAGTCCTAATAATTGAGTGTTTTTCATTAGTTGAGGAAAGGTGTGGGTTCTCAGTTGGATAAAAAAGGCAAATATGCATAGTAACACTCCACAGTGAAACTAAATAATATCAAGGATATAGAGAAATTCTTCAAAATTCTATAGGACAATAAAAAAGTACTTACAAAAGAATATCAACCAGACCGTGGAAGAGTTCTCATCAACATTAGTACATGTCAAAAGATAATGGAATAATGTCTTCAAAAAGTTGAAGGTATACACTATAAATCTCGTGAATTCAGGAAAAAAGCAGAGGGCACAAGAACAATGACGAGCACAGAATTATATAAAATGCCACCATAAATTTAATCAATTGTTGTCTGGGGGGGGTGTGTGTGTGGGAAATATTAATAAAACTAACATTCAGGGCAACAATAATATGTGAGATTTTTCAATGGACAGAGTTTTTATGGTGATTTTTGGTTTCAGAGTAGTAAGAAATATGAAGCAAATTTAGATCTTCTTATGAATATTTATAACTAAGTAGGTAAACTGAGTGAGATTTTAAAACTTACCACAAAATGAACATAAATATGACATACGTTTCAAAACCTGGAATAGGGAACAAAAAGGATTATTGAAAATTTTATCAATCCAATAAAATGAGGAGACAAGTAAAAGCCCATAAGTAAGCACAAAATGATGATAGAGATTAATAATAATCATACGTTTTTAAATGGTTTTAAAGGGATAGAACTCAACTATTTAAAGACCGAGACTGCCAATCTGTGTGAATTTTAAGAAATTTAGCTATTTGCTGCCAATGGTGACATACCTAATAGCCAATCAGAATGGTTGAAATAAAGGGATGGAAAAAGATGTGTCAGGAAAATGCTTTATGTCATTGAATTTAAGACACTATCCACTTTAGGACATATCATTATTTTATATAATACAAAAAAAGAGAAAAAACAGCCATCTAAACTCTGATATCAGTTGTATACGCATCTTGATTTCAGAGACGTTAAGCTGTGAAAAAAATGTGTGTTAAAATTGTAACATACAATATTCAAAAGAAAGTTGTTATGGCAATATTAATATCACACAAAATACAAATTACATGAACAAAGCATTTACAGGAATAAAGAGAAACACTAGAATTTTACATCATACACCAAAATAAAATCTTGGTGTATTGAAGTGTCATAAAAGAAGAGTCAAAGCCATAATGAGCTAGAAGTTAATAAAAGTTAATGTTCATTTTTTTTCAGAGTAGACAAGGTCTTTCAAACTGTAAACACATAAAAGGAAACCAAGTCATAAAAGATTTATAGATTTGTCAACATAAAAATCAGAACATGATGTAAGATATCATAAATAAAATAAAAGCACTGACACTATACTGGGAGATAGTATTTGTGATATGTAATATATAACACGAAGTGTTAATATTTTAGTATTAGAAAATTTTTCAAGTTTATCAACAGAAAGCTGGGCAAATGGTAGCAAAGAATTTTACAAAAGAAATATAAAATAAATATATTAAAAAATTTAATGATGTAGTAAGTTGTTCTTGATATGCAAAGTGAAAAGAGTATTTAAATGAATATCAATATCATGAATATTCACACACAAATATGAGTATGAATTCACATTCAGAGATACGCACATAGTACATATTTTACTACACGCTTTACATTTCCCTTTTTAATAATATTTTATGTAAATAGATCAGGGACTTGCCATTTGGAATGATGTACACAAAACACCAGAAGTGGATTTTTTGGGGGTGAGAATTTTATTCTTATACTTTTATATATTAAAAGAATTCTGCAAGCTGTATGTGTTTGTATACACACACAGGGCATTATACCATATAAAATATTTTACATCTTGCTTTTTAGCACATAACATTATATTATCAGCAATTTCCCACCTCATTATATATTTTTATAACATTGATTTTGTTGGTGCTATAAACATTTATTTAACCATTGTAAAATTTCTTTCTCACACCTGAATTCAAGCAGTAGTTTCATTGTGTTTGAACTTCAAAGTTTTTCAATGAACTTCTCACATTCCTTCCTCTGAAATACTTTAAGCTCTGCCAGGTGCTGATAGGGAAAATCTTCTAACACGATTATTACAGATGAGCTGCCATCTTGTTCACTGGCAATTCTGTCTGGTTCTCTTTTGTCTTTAGACACATATTGCATGTGTGAATTATAATCCAATTTTACTAATTCCACCAACTTTTATTCAGAACTTATTCCATGAATTGTGCCAAGTGTTGGGGTCAAGAAGTGATTCAGGCAATCCCTGGTCTTTAGAAAGTCACACTTTAATGCTGAATGTTGTTTTGTCTGTTCCTCCACCTGACCATCTGTCAACTTACCTACTTCTTTGAAACCATACACCTGAATCAATTTTTAAAAATCAACACATCAGAATCTATATATGCAAAGGCACATATTCATCCATGTTGTTGATATATTCATGTGATGCAGCTGTTTCTCAAAAGAGAGGAGAGTTCATTTAGCCCAAATTTCAGAGCTAGTTTCCCCATCATACCCAACAGTATCAATATCAGTGATCCCAGTCAGCTCCAAAAGAGGTTAATGGCAGAATAATTGGAATGACTACACTACCTTTTAGAGACTCTAGTGGTTATGTGGCTAGGACCTTAGATAAGATTGTCAATTAAAATGATAGGTTTGTGAAAACCATTTGAAGTGGATAATGCGAGGCAAACACATTTTTATGAGTGGCTGAACTCTGGTGAGCTAGAAAATACCCCCTGGGGCACAAGAAAACTTTTTGCCTAAACTGTAAGGGAGAAAAAGGGCTTATGCTAAAAGCAGGCTTTATGTCACGCTAACATCCAGAAGTGTCTACATCTAACTCTTACAGTTCTAAGAGAAGGAAAAGACATGTACCTCAACAAAGTATACTAAGGGAGAGAGTATTTGTCCCTAAAACCTAGGGCAGTGCTACTCTTAGCTATGATCCTAAAACTATACTAGACACTAAAACTATACTAGACATACTGAAATCCTACATCTAGCACAATGCCCCAGTAATATGTTTTTGCCAGTGGAAGATTGCCCAGTAAGGATGGGCATCTTGAACTGCCATATATTTTATAATGTCCAGTAATGTGCTTGTATTAAACAAAACAAATGAAACATACATATTCGAAATCACCTCATAATCATGATTGAGTGGCTCTCAATCTTTTCGGGTGTCAGAATATCCATGGATCTATTTATTAAAATGATGCCTGGGCTCCACCTCAGACTCTTGGGATGGTTTCTGGGCATCTGTATTTTTTCAAAAGCTCCAAAGTTGATTTTGATGCAGAGAAATGGTTGAGAACCACCATTTTATACTAAACTGGTTAGGGAAGCAAGAAGAGGACAAAACTCTGGAACAGCAGTCCAGGAAGACCCCGACCTGGCACCAGGTGGTGCTGTGGGCACAACTCTGAGCCTCTTCAGTTTCCCCAGCAGATCACAAGGAACCCGCCAGCTCCCACAGGGCAGCAGAGGGTCTCTGCAGAGAGACACACAACTCTTGACCTTGAGTATTCCACCTGCATTAAATGAAGGGGCTATAGGCAGGAAAGGAGAGGAAGAGCTCCTTCTTGGAGAGGTTCACAGTCACTTTGGGCTCTTAATCAATTTTTAGGTTGATTTTATGAATTAAAAAAAGACAGTGATAGACAATTCTGATGATTCCATTTTAGATGGTGGCTTTTAGATCTAATTTGCTGTTTCTATTAGAATTAGACACCTGAAAGTAGAATAACAAAACATAATTAATTTAAATATGAAACTGAAATTATTCCTATTCAACTCAAATATATATATGTACATATGCATGTGTGTGTCTGTGTATGTGTTTGTGTGTGTGTGTATATATATATATATATCTGTTTTTCTTCCTCATGATAGTTTTAAAATACTTTAAATATTTGTACAGATAGAAGGAATTTACATTGAATATATTTCACATCCTCCATGTTGGACTATGTACTTACACCCTAATATGTTCTTGTAACTGGACTGAAAAGTTTCAGATTTAAAATAGGACAGTTCTGGGAAAACCCAGACTGATGGTTTGTCATCCTATTTATAACCCATGTGTCCACTTGAACAGCTGTGTTTTCCTGTTATTCCTGCCTTTCAGTAGGACTCCACACCTCTTATTTTTCACTACAATTTTTTTTGAATCAGTAAGTAATACAAATTTTTCTGAAGATTGTGTGGGAGAACTAGATGGTATGTGCCAATGCCTGCCCCTCAGTGTTCCACTCAGAATATTCTCACTAGTTCTGTCTTTTTATTTCTCATCTCTCTTTTAGGCTGTAATCACCTGCAGTCCTAGTCCCCCATCCCCTCAGTTGGTTTCCTTTCTTACACAGGGAAATTTCTATCTCTCTTAGCTTTTTTCTTCAGACTTATTGTAACACCCATCATTATTTGATACTGTCTTGAAATAAGTGAAATTTTGAAGATTTACTTGTCTCTCAGAAAGAAAATAATCTAGTTTCTAATATTCAGAGAGCAGTGTGGCATTACTAATAACAAAAAATATTTCTTGTTCGGTTAAATCATATAGAGTGTATGTCTATATCCATCTAACTCTATTATCTCTGTATATTTCTGAATAGATACATGCACACATGTACACACATTAATGTTTTTCAAGTTAGTGCTTTGGCAAATATTTTGTGCTTTTGCACACAATTCTCGGTTTATAAAAAAGACAAATAAAAACACTGTGATTCCCTGAAACATTAAAAACTAGATGCAATAAATTGTTAAGAATTTAAGGGAAATTCCTGCTTTATGAATTGTATGATGCAGTTTAATGAGTCTCCCTTTAATCTTGTCAGTTCTACCAAATTTCATCCATGTGCTCTTTCTCACAGCAAGTGTTAGTGCATGAACTCCTTGTTCTCATGTAACAGTGACCGAACATTCATATTTATTCTCTGTCAAGCAGGCAGACTTGCCAGGTGATATGTAAATGATTCACACCAGTGTTCGAAGTTCAAACCAGGGAAAACTGTGGGTATACACAAAATGTTTGTCAGAGAGTGTTTTCCTCTTGGCAAAGAATATTGGGAATCTTATAATTAATTCCATACAGTAACAATGGAGCAAATGTTGGCTGAAGAACATTAGATTTTATTTCAAAAGGACTGATAAAATCTAATTAAAAGATAATACAGTAATTTTTGAGTTTTTCTTTTCAGAGAGGTGAAAGGAGTATTATCAGATTGAATAATTAATTAAGCTAAAATGGTAATTAAGCTTCCACAGTGTTTATTCTGTTTCCTCTTTTCCAATATTCTTTAAATATCTTTGTCAGTAACTAATCATTACTCTTGCAAAGACCAAGAGAATTGGCACAGATGTGAGGGGAAAAAAAGAGAAACAGACAAGAGTAATCATTTTAAGCAGCAACTGGTTTTCACTGGAGGTTTATGGTATGTAATGTAATTTTTACAACTGCTTTTTTTAAAAAAAAGTTTTATTGAGATGTAATTCATATACCATTACAACAACTTTTATAGGATGGAAAAATGATTCTCAGTGAACTCATTTCTAAGCATTGCTCTGAACCCATACCTGTGTATTTTCAAAGACTGCATTCTTTCTGCTGTGTCTTGCGCCTTTGTCACCACGAGTCCAGGCACTTGTTTGGCAGGAGTCAACGGCAATAGCTGGTAAAATTTCCTGTGAGGAGTGAAGAATAGGATAGAGGGTCCTACGACATCACTGATCATCGGTCATGTTTGCTTCTTGCAGAGTGAAGGAATGAAGTCGGTTTCTCAAGCAATCTGAGTAAGAGGACAAGATGCTGGAGTGGGCCTAGTTGGCGAAGTTATTTGTATATGCACTGGGATAATGGGGGGAGGGACCCGAAGAAAAGAAAGGGAACCACCTCATTGTGTCCCTTTTCACACAGTCTTGCATATGATCCTTATAGCAGCGGGACAAAGGATGTGGGATGATTATATGTTAATAATAATATTTATTATTTATTTTATTAAACATTTTAATAGACGATAAACAGAGTCCCAGAAATGTTTGGTAACTTTCCCAAGTTTTTACTCAAAGGTCTGAAACAAGAGAATTCTAACTTCAAGGGTTGTATTCTTTCTACTTTACAAAAATACATTTACATACAAGAAAAAAAAGAAAAAAGAAAAAACATTGCTGGTTGGGGACAACCAGTGAGATCTCAGGATTTTCTGGCAAGTGTTCTAGGAAGTGGCAGATCTTTGCAGAGTAAGAAGCTTGTTAGAAAACAAACACAGAATTAAGCTCAGTTCCTTGGAAAAGGCCGCCGAAGTGAGGGCCCTACAGTTCAGCTTTGTCAGCCACACTGTAAATCTGACTCTGGTTCTACCCTTTCTTAATCGGGAGTTGACCTTTGTACCTTTTGAAAAATACATACCAGAAAACTTCTCTTGCATTGAAGGGTGCAGAAAAAAAGTGGCTTAAGGTCAATAATTACACAGACAAAATCATATCCAGCAACTCATATAACAGTGAAACTTGTTCGGTTACCAGGGACAGCTTTTGCAGCTAATTTATTTAATATCTCCTAAGGTTTGCTAGAAACATCTATTGCTTAAAGCTAAACTTGAGAGTACATCACTGGGAATATTTTATAGCAATAGTAGGGATTTGATAAAAAATTCATTAAATGTTTTCCACAGTGAAAATAGCCAAGCCTTGCTCTGTGGCCTCAAAAGTTGACATAAGTATGCTTTTGTGTGGGAGCAATAACAAAACTGTGTCTGAGGAAAGTTGCAGCCCATATCACAGCATGATATGCAGAGGTAGAATGATCTTCCGCTCAGGGTACATTTTAGCTACTCATCTCAAGTTTCACAAGAGAACGTGACTCTCATCTTTAGCATAGCTGGTTGGGTCTTCAAGAGAAACAGTTGCGCTGGATCTTTATGGAAACAGAAACTCAGTTGGGAGGGACGAAGTTTGGTGGGCTTTACTGGACCAGATGGTCTATCCTGTCCTTTGGGGACTGTAATCTAACATGTGTGCTTGTATTAGAATAGGGAGGCAGATAGCTGCTTAGCTGGACCCACTGTCCTCCATCCAACCCTACACTTGCCCTTGGGTGAGATGGCATCAACACACATTAAGAAGGAGTTCTGTGAAAGAGATTTACTGTAAAAGACAGGACTGAGGATGTTGTTTCCGAGTTTCATGCTCCTCTTTACTCCTCTTCATTCCTGGTAATGCTGGTGCTTCTGCTAAGTGGTTTATTTGTATCCTTTGGTCCCTGTGAAGCTTGTAACTAGTAATGTTTTTCTTATTGTGGTCACTTTTAGAAAGCAGGGAGCCAAATGTGTGGGCCATCGCAAGTGAGTATACTGGAACTTACAGCATGATGTTTGTGAAAGTACTCTTAGTTTTATCTTCCTGCCAGTTTCCTGCAAATGACATCCTAATTTTTTCACTTACTTCTTTTGGTTTGGAACTTTTTCACTGAAGAATAATATATACTTGTTATTTAAACTTACTGTGTTATTTGAATATTTGTAAGTTTTCTCAAATTCTTTTAAAACCAAGGAAGGGTGTATGTGAGCGTGTGTGTGTGTGTGTGTGTGTGTGTGTGAAATGAACATATAGTAGAGAATTTAAATTAAAAAGAAAAATATCTATTGATAATCAATTATATACTTACATTAATTCTAAAAGATTGCTGATGTATGACAAATATTTATCAGAAGTCTATAATACTCTCTTAAACACTTCTATCTCCATAGAATGTCCTCTAAACTTTTAAATGACACCTTACCCAATTTTTGGAATGCTGATTATGTATTTCTACTCTATGAAGTGAAAGGCAAGATGCTGCAAGCATAATATAAAGTCAGAACAAGCAGGACTGGCCTTCCAGTGGGCTTGATTCTCTCTTGCCTTAGCCATACATCATAGCCAAATAATCCTGGTTTGGTAGGAGGTGTTATAGTAGCTGTGTGATGGGAATGTGGAACTGGAGACCACCACAATTTATTCCACTCTCATTGAATGGTAGGGTTAAACATTTTTGGGGGGTCATTTTTGCTATGGAGTATTAAAATCTTGACTATTACTTTTAACATTATATAGCATCAGAGTTTAAAAGGATTTCATTTTTATAGAGTTCATGGAAATTGGGTAGAACTATTCTCATATCCTCCTTCTTTCTTACGGAGTTTAAAATCAGGAAATGGCATTTTGATTCCTAAACCTGCCAATGATGAACCTGCAACTGTTGGCAACTCAATTAACTTCTCTGCAGCTTAACTTTATCATCTGTAAAATGAGCATTCTTCATCCAAAATAATGATTTTCTTCTTTCTTCATGGCCCCTTGTAATTTCATTCATTTCCTTGGGTCTGAAGGGTAAGGGTTGCCAACTCTATGAACCAGGACCAGCTATATAATTTGTAGTGCCAGTGCAAAATAAAAATATGGGCCTCTTATTCAAAACATATTAAGTATTTCAAGATGGCAACAGCAGAGGATTACACTAACCACCGGCCTATCTGAGAGTGGGGCCCTGTGTTACGATACAGCCACATGCCCATGACGTAGGTCCCTCTGTAAACTTGGGGAAGATCTTCTGGAATCAAGACTGAGGCTTGATACTACTCTCCAGAAACAAATTGAGGGCATAGTCTCAAATTTCACTTCTTCTGGAAGAGAAGATCTGGCCCATAGGTAGGAAGCATAGTGTAGAGTTCAACAGTTTATTCTCTATAATCCAGTATCTGCAAATTCAAACATTATTTCTGCTCTATTTCCTTTAAAATAACATAACCAACTTTCTAGAATTGTTGCAAATAATAAATGAGAAAATCCATGCATGGTAATAGGAGTGTAGCAAGCTCCAAATAAATAATAGCTCTTATGATTACCATTTATTATTATTATTTTTTTAACAGGCCTGAGATATTCCTTTTGTGTATCTGTTCATAGACCTTCACACTTTCCTTTCCAGAATGAGGTTTCTGGGAATATTCTTTGGCTACATCATTAAATTGCACATAAAACAATTTCTGATCTACTGTTTCTCTGTTCATGATTTATACTCACTATTATGATATTATGCTGCACAATTATTACAATTTTCCTGAACTTCAACTCTGCTAGTGATGGAAGGGTAATAAGATATAAAAAAAGTGACAGACATCTTGACATGGTGATATTAACAAGATGATGTATTGAAGAAATGTTTTGAGTTACCAGGGTTGGAGGCATCATAGAAATTATTGTGCATTATGAATACTGCTTAATGCACCAGGGTCCCTGCTTTGCTCCCTGGAGAATCTCCTGAAGCCATTTGCCTTGGGAAAAAGTGACTGCTGACATTTTCCCTGTCAGGCCGTGAGGCCTTTTAAATTTTTGGTAAGAATAATCGGAGGTAACACACAAACTATTTAATAACTGGTGGGAGGGCATATACACTACCAATCAGAGAGTGCCACCAGCCCATCATCAGGTGTGCTAGAGGTAAGATCAGTAAGGCCACACACACACCATGGTAATGTACTATAAAATCACATCAGGTGAGTGTCAGCAGCTGATTATACCAGTTCCTCAGGCCTTTTACATCAGTTGCATTTACAAGGTAATGCAATGTTATTTGGGTAGGTTTAGCATTTGGCGGGGTGGTAAAGGAAAAGTCTACTGGTCCAACAATAGCTCTCATGACATCTTAGTATTTGCTTTCAAATATGAGAGTTACAGCCTATGTGAATGTATTTTTAATATCATATAAGTCAAGAGTAAAATACAGTACAGATCCTGGAAAGAGTTAAACACTGTACAGATCCATGAAAATCATAGAGGTCTGAGGTATTTAAGGACTAATTAGAAAATACTTTGAACCTGCCAGGTAGCTAACAATAGCAATTTTCACTATATAACTACTACCATAACCACTTCAAAGGACACATTTTAAAGGATAATTCTTTCATGGTAATACTTCCCTGGATATTTATTTCCAAACACCACACTCCTCCCCCCTCCTTACCCCTACCCACCAAAATCTTCTGGGATCTTTTGCTAAGTTGTACACTTGGTGAATTTTTCCAGTTGCCTAAGGCTTAGTTTAAATAGTAACATAAACAAAGGGCAAAATGTTGTTCATTGGCTCTTTGAGGAAAGACATAATGGATCACGCGAAATCAGAATAAGTGTCTTGGAAAAGGCATATTGAAAGACCCTGTCCCAAATTAAATGAATACTAGACTGCTCTTTTCCCACTTACTCACTCCAACAAAGGCTAACTCATGCTTCTGTAGACAAAGTTAAAAAAATCCTATTTTGGACAGCAATTGCCATTGAGTATGGCAGTTTAACTGGAAGAAAATACAAGGAAATGATAAATGTGGCCAGTACGATTTGCACCTGTATAAACAAGCGTTGTCCTTGGCAGGGCAGCATCTTTGTCCTTCCCTCAAGGGAAAGTGAAGGACTTTTTTCCTACACCACCTCTCCCAGGATTCATAGAAAAACATACTCAGATTTAGGATGTAGTACCTTGAGGGGTGTGTGTGTGTGTGTGTGTGTGTATACAGAAAGATTAAGAGAGGGAGGATTTCTTGAGGTGTAGTGAGAGCAGCCAGGGAACCATTTGGCCAAGGAAGGACCTTACTGCATGGTTCTCAACACATGTCCCCCAAACCGTTACCTCAGTGTCATTTGAAAACTTTATTAGAATACAAATTTTTGTGCAAAACCTCTGGCCTTCTGGATCAGAAACACTGTCGTGGGTCCAGCGGTCCGTGTCTGATCAAACCCTCCAGGTGATCCCGCTACAGTTGAGGTTTAGCACAATTGCCTTGAAGGATAATGAAGATATGCATTTGGGTGTCTGGGGAAAAGGACTAATACACAAAGAATTCCAGCTAATGGCCATTTTGCACCTTTGTTTCTGCGAGGTTATGATCCTTCAGGATCTGAGCTGCATAAGGCACCATTCCTGGTTTTTATGTGGTTGAGGACTTGTAATTATATTTCACTGGGTTATATGTATTTTTTACATGAAGGATTATTTGCCTCAAAGGAATCCTGGGTATCAATTGTTCATTTTGCTCTTTTCCCCACAAAAAATGAAAGAGTTTAGGTAGATTGCTATTTAATTTGGTTTTCCATTAAAAATGTACTTTATCTATTGGAAAATACTTTTTCATTTAAACTTTTTTTTTCTCATTTTAATTTGATTTGCTAAATTTTGCTGAGGGACTTGAGCTCGGTTTTCCTACCTTAACGTTTTGGCTACCTATGCCATGCTACGGACTTTTAATTTTGGACGTTATATTTGGTAAAATCAACCACAGAATTTTGAAGATCTGCCAGGAAACTTGTCTCAGTTCAATTTACATATTGCATAGTTCAGTGTTGCACCCAATCTTTTGATGTAGTTTCCCCCATCAGCAGAAAAAAAAATTGCTATTGCAACATTTGATTTTTTTAAGTATGCCACCTTATGAGATAATTTTTGCATTTATTTATCACGTCTAGAAAACATGCTTCTCCTTCTTTCCTTTTCTTTTCTTCTCCCCTCTCCTCTCTTTTCTATCATTTTTTATTTGTTTTTTCTTTTTTGTGTGTATCAGAAAAGGCTTTTGCTTTCTTTAAAAAAATAAAATGAACTACTTTGAAAAAAAAAACAAGAACTCAAAAGAAGAGTATGACAAAAAAAGAAGGGTCAAAGGTGAAGGAGGTGCAGTCAACACTCAAAGGAGAACAAGAATGGGGGGCCTGAGCAGAACTAGAAACGTGATCGGGATGGTGGCGCAGCCTCGGAATGTACCATTGGGAACCTCGGGCCTGAGACGGGGTAAATGACGTCCTGAGTCACGGGCTGCGTGCAGTAGCTACACCGGGGACAAGTAATTATTTCTGGGTCAGCCACTCACTTGCTGTTTGACCTTGTGGGTTTGTTATGTACCATTGCTGAGACTCATTTTTCACTCTGAAAATCAGATTTAAAATACCTATTTTTCTGTGTTGTCATGGGACAAAGAGAAATCACATCTGTATAGAGAAGGCTGAGTCCCAGCAATGAGAAACCTACAATTAGTACTTTTAGTTATAATTCATCTGTTTTCATAGTTGTATTGTACTCTGTTATTTTAAAATATTACAATTTATTTATCTACTCATATGGCAAAGGATATTTTAATTGGCTTCAGTTTTTTGTTAATATGATGCAATGAACATTCATGTTTATCTCTTTTGATGCACACATGTGAGTTTTTTGCTAGAGCAAATACCTGGAATTGGAATTGCTGGGTAGTAGTCTCTGAACATCCTTTCTAGATAATGCCATATTAAATTCTAAGTGGTGGCGCCTATTGACTCTTCCACCAGGAGTACATAAGATTTCCCTTTGTTCCACATCTTTGTCAATAATTGGTGTCATCATTTATTTTTACAAATTTGCTGGGTGGCAGTTGTGTTTCATGTGGTTTCATGGAGCATTTTCCTAATTACCAATGAGGTTCAGCATATTCTAACATATTTAGGGGTCATTTATATTTCCTTTTTTTTTTTGCGAAATGTTTGTCTAGATCTTTTCTCAACGATTTCTATAATGTTTTTATTTTGTTGATTTATGGGAGTCTTTGATATAGTAATATTTCGTAATTGAATTTTATTTTTGTTTTTTAAATCATATGCAATGGAAATAAATTCACCCAGGTTTTGGCTTGTGTTTTTACTTTTTGTAGATGATGTCCTTTAATAATACAGGATTTCTCATTTTAAGGTGGGCGTGTATTTTATGGTTTGAATTTTGTGTGTGTGTATCTTGCTAAAGAAATTCTTAACTTTATAGAAAGCATAAAGGTGATCTCTTAGACTCTCTTCAAATGTTAGAGTTGTTCTTTTTACCTTTAGGTCTTTAAGTCTCTTGGAATTGATTTTTTGTATATGGAATGAGACAGTGATTAAAGTAATTTTTTTTCAGCACGAGCAACCAATGGTATCATCACTGTTGAGTGAATAATCCATCATTTCCACACCTCTCTGCATGGCCACCTCTGTCTTATATGAGGGTGGGTCTGTTTCTGGGGTCTTCATTCTGTGTTCTTGATGTATTTCTGTTCCAATTGCACGATGTCTTCCTTAGCACATATTTATAATAAATGGTGATATCTGGTGGGTAGTGCACATTACTTCCATCATGCCCTTCTTGTGGATTATCTTGAATATTAGCCCCTTGCTATTCTATACAAATATTAAAATAGCTTAAGAAGTTGTTGTTATATGTTGTTAAAAACGACGTTTCAAAACAAGCTTCAAAACAATATGCTGTGCTTGATAAATACATAGAATTTTTATTTGTCAATTAAAAATAAATTAATTAAAAATTAAAAAAGAATTTACAAACACAAACATATATATAACATGTTGTGATTTATTTTGGAACTGCACTGAATATACAGAAAGATTTGGGGAGAATTTTCAGGTTTGTGACATTTAGTCTTCCAATCACCAAATGGAATGTCTGTTTAGTGAGGATTCACCTTACTATTCGTTTTTATTACCCTTGGGATTTTCATTAATTACTTTTTTATGGGATCAGTAATGCATTTCCAGGATTGATTACTGGTATTAATCCAGAATCTGAGTGTTTTGCACTGATACATATTTCAGGATATTTAGTCCAGCATCCTACCAGAAGAAGAGGGCCTCTGTATTTTTACATGCAGTCTTTAAATATGAATATGTATGAATACTTTGTGTTTATTTTCTTTGACAACCTGTATATGTATGCTTACAAAAAATACGTATCTATTTACTTTGTAGGTGGAAAAATGTTAATCAGTGAAACAGCCCATTTTTGGTCAGGAGGAATCGCACAAAGTAGGTCTGAAGGAAATTTGGTTGACATGGAAGCCCAAAAACTCTCAAAAAATTGCAGTATTACAGGTACGGGAACATATAACTGTTGTAATTTTGTCCATATAAATAAATCAAATACATCACCAGTAGCTATTGAAGGTCTACCTCTGAAAAGTGCTACAGAAAATCAAAAGAATTAGAAAATCACAACATTATCATAGAAATACTTACACTATCATTAAAAAAGATGTGCAAAATAAAATAGCACAGCCAACAGATTATAAGAAATACTATAAAGAGGGAAAGATTTATTAATAAAGGAGTGGTATATGCAATAAATATAACGAATTTTGAGTAAAAGATATCTCTGAAGCTTGGATTGGCCTAAGAAATATTCACGGAACATAAAAGAATTGAACCAATCCTTGGAGGAAAAGTAAGCTTTAAGAAAGTGAAGTATAACTGAGTTGAAGAAAAGTTTCAATCTAGATGATAGTCTTACATACATTAAACAAAAATTCTGACAATTTACTTGAATTCTGTTTTTCTATAGAACATCTCATAATTTGGTTGGCCATTTTGGCCATCATTTTCTCTAATGCAGCATCAGCTTCACAAAATCCAAGGAGTCATTACTACTGTTTACTGAGAAAAATGACCAATATGAGATGCTACAAACATAAAAAAAGTCTTCAATATTGTGGGATATATAGAGATTCTTATACTAGAAATGTGAATATTTTAATGTGTTGCTAATTCTTAAAACATTCACTTTCCAAAGTAGTAACATTTGCATTCGTAATGGTAAGACCACTCTGCCATTGCAAGCTACAAAATTTCAACAGATTCCTTCAAGCAGTAAATCCAATGGTGGTCTAGTTATTCCAGGTTCATTTTTATGAAATGTTTATTTTTCATGAAAAATTTCAATGTCTTTAAAATTCACCAATATAAATTATCAGAGAATGGGCTAATGATGATTGTCTCATTTTGCATATTGTTTTAAAAAATTATTTTAGCTGTTAACAAATGTATTTGATTTTTTCACATATTGAATGCTATCTGAAAATAAAAACATTAAATCAGTATTCTAGATGTAATGAACCCAATTATTCAATGTTTAGGAAAATATGGAGAATTGACTGAGTTATTCTGTTTGTTCAGAGATTTACTTTTGTAAAAATGAAACATAAAATAATAAAGCATAAATGCATGCTAGTCTGGGTCACTTTTAAGGAAAAGTGTTAAATATGTTATCTAAAATGTTAAACATTTATTTAGTTTATAAATCATGATGTCTTAAGATAAAATGGCATTATATGTGGTCAAAATAACTTGGTAAAAAAATTGTCCTTTCCTCAATATGCACAAATGTGACCAAATTTACCATTAAGTTTGTAATAGGTGATAGGTTGAATATCAAAAAGAAAAATGAAAAGTAAGACCTGAATTTTTAAGCTATAGGAAAAATTAACCTTGCGTATATCTCAGAATGTCACCTTATCTTTGTCTTGCTTTGTTTTTCTTTGAATAACAAGAATGCCAAGACCCAGACTTTCTTCACGATTGGCCAGATGCTTTTGCCCTTCGTGATAATAATGCTTCCAAAGCTACAAATCCATTCTGGAATGAACTGTCTGCTTCTAACCCATTTTTGGATGACATAACTCAGCTAAGAAATAACAGGAAGAGAGAGAATATTTCCATCTTGAAGGAAGATCCTTTTCTTTTTTTAAGAGAGGTAGAAAATGGAAATTCTTTTGACTCTTCCGGTGATGAACTTGATGTGCAAAAATTACTGAGGCAGTCCTCCCCAAGGAAATCTGGAAGATCTAAAAGTGTTTCAGAACTTCTGGACTTCTTAGATGACACAGCACACGCCCCTCAGAGTATACATAACCCTGACCAGATCCTAGAACAAGACTTAGAATGGCTTCAGAATGATCGAGAGGCTTATAAAATGGCTTGGTTAAGTCAACGCCAGCTGGCCCGCTCCTGTCTGGATTTGAATACAATTAATCAGAACCCTGGATGGGCCCAAACGCAAGTTGCAGAGATCACCATAGTTTGTAAATTAAATCACCAAGGAGGTTCAGTACAATTACCTGAATCAGACATCACTATTCATGTGCCCCAAGGTCATGTAGCTGTGGGAGAATTCCAAGAGGTGTCTCTAAGGGCTTTTCTTGATCCTCCACAAATGCTTAACCATAATCTTTCGTGCACTGTCAGCCCACTGTTGGAAATTATGTTAGGCAACCTTAATACAATGGAAGCCATTTTGCTGGAGATGAAAATTGGGGCTGAGGTGAGAAAGGATCCTTTCAGCCAAGTCATGACAGAAGTGGTGTGTTTACACAGCCTGGATAAAGAAGGCCCCTTCAAAGTGTTAAGCAACTGTTACATTTATAAAGATACCATCCAAGTCAAGCTGATGGACTTGAGCCAGGTGACGTATCTAGTGGTTGCTGTACAAGCTAAAGCTATTCAGTCACCAGCTGCCACCATCTGGGATTATATCCACAAAACCACCTCAATTGGAATTTATGGACCAAAATATATCCATCCTAGTTTCACTGTTCGTTTCACAGTTTGTGGACACAGTTATATGCCAGGAAAGCTTACAATCTCTGATATTAAGAAGGGTGGAAAAAACACATCCCCGGTTGTATTTCAGCTCTGGGGGAAGCATTCATTTTCACTTGACAAGCCACAAGATTTAAGTATTTCTGTTTTTTCATGTGACCCTGATTTTGAAGTAAAGGCAGAAGGAGAAAGGAAAGAAATTAAACAAAAGCAGTTGGAAGCAGGTGAAGTAGTTCATCAAAAATTTTTCTTTTCTTTAGTTGACCATAGAGAGATGCACTTGTTTGTTTTCCGCGTTCAGGTGGAGCCTCCCAATGGTGAAGCAGTTGCACAGTTCTTTATCACTACACCTGATCCAGCCCCGAACCTAAAAAGGCTCCCAAATCTGCCAGGTTATTTGCAGAAGAAGGAAATCAAGTCTGCTACTTTATTACCAACAGTGCTTGTTAAATATCCCACATTTCAAGATAAAACATTGAACTTTACCAACTATGGGGTAACCTTGAAGACAGTACTGAGACAAAGCAAGATTGACTACTTACTTGAATATTTCAAAGGGGACACGATAGCACTTCTTGGAGAAGTTAAAGTAAAAGCCATTGGGCAGTCCAAAGTAAAAGAATGGTATGTGGGAATACTCAGGGGTAAGATTGGACTTGTGCATTGCAAAAATGTCAAGGTAATTTCAAAGGAGCAAGTAATGTCTCCATCAGATAGTGTCTTTACAACCAGAAATCTTCTTGAACAAATTGCTCTGCCTTTTAAAAAACTAACTTATATCTACTCAGTTGTATTGACCTTGGTGTCAGAAAAAGTTTATGACTGGAAAGTTTTAGCTGATGTCCTGGGTTACTCACATCTGGCACTGGAAGATTTGGTTCAAACACAAGCAGACAAAGAATCAGAAAAAGTTTCTTATGTTGTAAAGAAGTTAAAGGAAGATTGCCACACAGATAGAAATACAAGGAAGTTCCTTTATGAGCTAATTGTGGTGAGTACTGCTTGATTACAGTAATATATTTACTACAGAAAATTTTATTAACTTGACAATATTTGTAACCAAACGAGGGAAGAAATTTTAAAAAATTAGCAATCTCAAATAAATTGAAGCCACTTTTCAGCAAATATAGAGATTTTCCTATAAGATCATATAATTGGTTTCTTAAATTTGAAATTCAGTTGTGATTTTCCCAGAAAATAGGCCCCCAACAATCATTTCTTCAAGGAGCATTAAAGGTTCTGTTTGTGCTGGGCCTAACAGTTAAGAGATGGCTTCTCTTCCTCTCTCAAATATTTAGACAGCCTTAGGATCTCAAAGAAGCTCCATAACATGAAAGTAAACAAGAGTAAACTGAAACCAAACTAACTTGGCCATGATTTGAGGTCTACTTTTCAGCATTTTTAAAATGTATCATGAATATCCTTTACTTCAGCAACTTCTTCTTCTTCTTCTGCGTGCAATACATCACATCCCAAACAAAGATATTGGTAATTCTCTTCTTAATCCTCATGTTTTAACAGGACTCTCAGGGTCAACTTTTTCAGCATAGTATTCATACCGGTGGAAGACTCAGTGGAGAGTTACAAAAGTTTTGCCTTTAAAGTAGAAATTCAATATTTTATAAAAATTTAAAAAATCAAGAGCATATTTCTAAAAATGGTTAAAATGTGAATGTATAAATAAAAATAATGATAGCTAATATTTCTCTAGTGCTTCCTGTGTGTGTGGCACCACATTGAATGCTCTACACACATTACTTCATTTAGCCATGTATCAACTCTATGGGGTAAGTATGGCTAGTGTCTTCATCTTACAAATGGAAGAAACCGAGGCTTGGGAAGTTAGGCTATTTGCCCAAGGTCCCACCATTGGTTATTATCAGAGATGATATTTGGAAACTTTTTGTTCCCAAATCATGTTTAAAACCACTATGTCTTCTTCAAACAAAGTATGCATGTATAAAAATGTTTGTGTAAATACTGTATATATGTTGGTGTGTGTATTAAATAGCATTATAACTGTCAGAGTATGGTGCCCTATAGGAGATGAGTGAGATTTTACAGGCATGTTCATATACAAAATTCTAATCAAGGTGGCAAAGGAGGAGAAAACTTTTGGAGGAGGAATTTAATCTGTGACATTAACAATAATTTATATAATAAAGAAATAAATACGTATAAAACATTTCTTCTCCATTATTTTTTTGATGATTCTACAATAATACTGAGAGGGGTTAGAATTTAAAAGCTCCACTATCCAGTTGCTAAGTGGACAGTTTTATTATGATGGGCTGCATTCTCATAATCTGGGCCATTCAGAGTTGATGGAGACTGAATGTTAGAAGCTGTTCTACCTGGTAGAAGCTGCACATGCATTTTGCAATAGCTCATTACCTCTCATAGCTCACGTTCACTATGCACCCACAAAGGTTTGAATTGGAAAATTGCTTTGCTTTTTCTCTTAGTGGCCTAAAAATATTATATTGGCCAAATGGCCTGAAAGTTTAAGCCTGATCATTCCTGAAATTTTGGAAGGTTTGATAATCAATAAGAATGGCTTGAGAGGCTAACTAGACAATCTGGTGGAGAGCCCATTCAAAAGAGGAGTTCCCAGGGGAGCCCCACAGCTCATACTGTGCCTCAGTGGAGGCTTCAGGATTTCTGTATGAAGGGGCTTGGGCCTGGCTGTCTGCCTGGAAGGCAATGGAACATGCAGTATACAGTTGTCTCTTGAAATTTTATTTGCATAGTTAGTGTACATTTTTCTTGGCTTATATATTTATTTGGGGTGGTAGGAAGAAAGCTGATAAAGCTGACAAGATTGTGGGCTCTAAACCCTTTAGTAACCTCTAGACATTGAGACTGGCTATCCTTATATACCTGACACTTGACACTCTCTAAAGCACCTCAGCATCTGATTCAATTTTCATAACGATTATGAAGGATTAGATGAGGTGGAATTACTACCATATCCACTTTAAAAATCATTAAATAGAGATATTATGTGATTCATTTAAAGTCCTATACTTTGTGAAGCTGAATTTTAAACTCAGCTTTTGTGACTTCAAGTGAATATTTCTTTTACCTAAAACAAGAAACTGGTATACCCACTCCATAGTTCACTAAAAGAACCTTCAGGGGCCTGCTGGCTCCGTATTGCTTCTCAGTGAGGCCACAACTCCTCAGCATGAAGGTATGGATCAGTAGAGTGTTTGTATAAAAACCATGGGTAGTCCTAATTGTATACTTCCATGGGTGTGAACATTCGATGGGCTTTAATAGATAGATGCCTTACTTGGTCACTCATTATTACTTATTGTTTCCTATTGGTAGATAAAGTTTCTCAGTGCCACTAAATAATGAGGGGCTACCAAACATGCTTACAGTGGTCTCCTCTTATCTACTTTTTCACTTTCTGTGGTTTCAGTCACCTCAATGTCGACCGCGGTTGGCAAATAGGTTAGTACAGTACAATAAGATATTTTGAAAGAGAGAGAGACCACATTCACATAACTTTTATTGCAGTATATTGTTATAATTGTTCTATTTCATTATTAGTTATTGTTAATTTATTACTGTGTATAATTTCTAAGTTAAAGTTTATCATCAGTGTATAGGTATAGGAAAAGACATAGCACATAGAATAGGGTTTGGTACTATCTATAGTTTCAGGCATCCTTTGCAGATAAGGAAGGACTACTCTGTTTGCTTCTTTGAACAGAGAAGATGTATAGATAGATATAATCTCCCATTTTTAAAATGTACTCAAGGCAAAACAGAAGCTTGTAGACTTGTTTGAAACATGCATGATGAGTAACAAAGCTCAGATACCTAATAAAGGAAGAAAAAAATAGTCTGATGGTTTTTTTTTACTTTGCATTGTAGGAGACTAGGTGCTTTATATTTAATACCTTGTGGTTTACATTTAACACAATTATATTGGTGATGAGAGAGGTTTTTTTGTTTTTTTGTTTTTTGGTTTTTTTTGATAGAGTCTCTCTTCTTTGCTGTGGGTAGTGCAGCGGCATCATCATAGCTCACTGCAACCTCCAACTCCTGGACTTAACTGATCCTCCTGTCCCAGCCTCCCAAGTAGCTGGGACTACAGGCACATGCCACAACGCTTGGCTAATTTTTTTTTTCTATTTTTAGTAGAGACGGGGTCTCGCTCTTGCTCAGGCTGATCTCGAACTCCTGAGCTCAAGCAATCCTCCCACCTCTGCCTCCCAGAGTGCTAGGATTACAGGCGTGAGCCACTGCGCCCAGCCAAGTTCTTTTAATTTATACATTTATATATTTTTCAAACTTATAAACATCAGTAGCATTGTTCAATTTGAAGGAGAGTCTCATTTTTATGCAACAGGCATGATTCTGGGAAGTTTTAAATCACATTTTGGTGAAAAATAGAGTAATGTTTACCATTACCAGTGTGCTCACTCTTTAGAGAAATCCTGTAGCCAATCCTCTGGTAAAGCAAGGCATTATTTTTTTGTGAGTGAATAATCAATCTTGGATTGCTAAATTATAGACTGTTGGAACCTCAGATTACCTTTGGAAGTGTTTAGATTAACTTCCTGCTATTAAAATTAAAGATATTAACACACATATTAGTTATGTGGTTTACCCAAAGTCCTATAATTAGTCACAGAGTTAGTCTTAAATATCCCCTAATTCTGGTTTAGTAATATCAACTGTAGTTTCCTTGTTGAGTTTACTTAAAAGTGAATCAACTTTTTGAGTTTTAAAAACTCAATTATATGTGTGGTGGAAAAAAGGACTTCCATTTCTAGAATATATAATGAAAATTTTAATTTATAGAAAAAAACTATATTAATTGCTTTTAATTATGAGATATAATTGTTGCTGCAGGCTCTGCTGAAGATGGATTGCCAAGGGTTGGTGGTACATCTCATCCAAGAGGCTGCTATTCTGACTTCAGCTGTCAAGCTTGGAAAGGGCTGGAGAGAACTAGCTGAAAAGTTAGTACGACTCACAAAGCAACAAATGGAGGCATATGAAATTCCTCACCGAGGAAAAGCTGGGGATGTTGCTGTTGAGGTAAGATTTTTGTTTGTCTAATTCAATGGTGCAAAGTTGCAGACTAAGTAAAACAGATATAATCAAGCCCATACCACATTCATGGATTAATTTGGGGAGTGTCCAAGAAGATCCACTAACTGAAGTCGTTGCCCCAGTAACCTACTGATACTATCTGAAATATACACACATCACTCTTAAAAGGCTTTGAGAGCCTTTAAAATAATGATGATTCTCTTTTGGATTTCATATTAACATGGTCTTTGATCAAATGAATTGATCAAATTGGGTCAGTAAGTAAACAGGGCTATAGGAATGTGAGGGCTATAGGAACGCATAGAACAGATACATTTTGAAGGGAGGAGATAGGACCAAGACAGAACAAGGGAGGGAGTTATAATAATAAGTATTTACTATTTGGCCAGAAAAAAAAATGGTGAACTAATACCTCTTGTATTAACCTGGATGGAACTGGAGCCCATTCTTCTAAGTGAAGTATCACAAGAATGGAAAAACAAACATCACATGTATTCACCATTAAATTGGAACTAATCAATCAACACTTATGTGTACATATGGAAATAGCATTCATAGAAATCAAGCACGTGGGAGGGGGGAGGAGAGGATGGGTAAATTCATATATAACAGGTACAATGCACACTATCTGGGGGATGGGCACAATTATAACTTTGACTCAAATGGTGCCAGTTTATGTAACCAAAACTTTTGTACCCCTGTAATATTCTGAAATAAAAAAAATAAGTATTTATCAGCCTCAGGTATAAAATTATTCATTTGTGACAAATAATGCTCGGTGACAAGAAGCATTAAAAAGGTGGATGTGTGGGGCCACTGGTAATGAGAGATAGGTACCTAGGAGCTTCATTATCTCCTTCACAATTTTTCATACAATAATTATGTACATCAGATGCAGAATAACAGTGCTTAGTACAAAGTAAATATTTACCATGCAAATATTTTTATTATTAATAATATTAAAACAAATATATACTGTTAGACACAAGTTAGACAAAATATTTTCTAAATATTACCATAAAGAAATGTGAGTCAATTTTTATTATTGAAATAAAAATATCCTAGTGATGAGCACAAATAAAATGGGCTGAATGTGAATTTAAATTTTGAAAAATATTCTCTCTCCAATGGCAAGATGGTGACTTGGGAAGAGCAGAAGCTATGTTCTCCACTTCATTTTTGGGCGTAAAGCTGGTTATTAATTTTTGGAAAAAATTTTCCTTCTTTGAAGTGACTATTCCAGCTGGGTGAACAGGATAAAGCAACCTTTGCATGGAGAGTAAAGAGCTGCAGTGAAAGTGTCAGCTTTTGTGCTCCCGGAGTCCGGCTCTCCAGCAAGGACTCCTCTGAAAACAAGACTCTTTAGCCAGGAGCAGCCAGGAGTTGAGATATATTTCCCCCTCCTAGACTACATTTATCTCCATAAACTCAGAAGGGCGTTATAACCTATAAATGAGCATAATACAGCATCGGGTGCAGTATGCAAAATGGACTCAAGTACTTACTGAATGAGCTGAAAGATGAGAAGCCCTTAGGAAGGAAAAAAGAACAATATTATAAGGGCTATACTGTTCTGATTCTGATATTTCAGTTAACTGATTAAAAAATTGTCTAATTGAAAGTAAGGCCTTTTTTTTTTTCTTAATAAGGCTCTGTTTTGAACGAGTTTTGTTGAGTTATTTATCAGAGAGTTATTTATTCTCTCAGCCCCTTAAGCATCTGGCTTCTCTCTAATTGTGGTGTTTACAGTTTGTCTTCCTCCAAATCTTGATGGAGGCCAGCAAACCGCCTACCTTTCCATTATTTACTTTTGCACAGTTCCAATCATAAATGACTAAGCCTTTGCCTGAGGCCGATATATACTCAGAGAAAGAAAGGAAAGTCCCTAGGTGACTTTCTATGGGCTATAGTTCTACTTACTGTGATTAATACTAACAGTCATCACTCTGATCCATGTTATTAAATACTTTAACAAAATTCATGGTATTTTGGCCTGAGGCCATTGTCAATAATCTACAGGAATCTTTACCTGTGAGGCCACTTAACTAATGGGGAAATATATGCTAATTTCCATCTGTATAAACTTTTTTTCTCTTTAAAAGGAGATGTTTCTTAAATATCATTTTACAAGTCAAGCAATTAATTTCAAAACATAGTAATATTAGTTTTAGGTAGGGTGTGCAGAGGGAGGGAAGTGCATTGGGTCGGGGGGATAACAAGGTCTAATGCTTCCTGGGCTGCTTTTGTTTCTTTTGTCTCATTGCTCAGAGGGCACAGGTGCCAAAAATTGCCCTCTATGTGTGCCAACGCCCACAGTCGGGCTCTTTCGTTCACTTTCTCGCCTTTTCTTCTTTCTCTTCCCTGTGTTCTAATTTTATTGTATCTAACAGACAGTTATCTGGCACTTACTCTGTGCCAAGCACTATTTTGGGAATATTACAAAAATTAACTGATTTAATCCTTTCAACAAAAACCTGTGGGGCAGATATTAATATTATATAAATATACAGAGGATAAGTAACTTGCTTACATGTACAGAGTTACAAACTCATGTAACCAAGTTTAGAGCACAGATCTTTGACTTTGGGGTCCATGCTCTTTAACCTTTACACTCCCCCCGACCGCAACTGTCCAATAGAGCAACCAAGGCACAGAGCTAGGAGGTGTGGTCAGGGCTGGGATGTATCTTCTTTTCAATTCATGTTATGATACTGCCAAAATTTGCCCCAACATCTTTATCAAGCCTCAAGCTGATGAAAGAAGAAAATATAATTAATATATTTGTCAGATTTTCTTGAATACTTTAACCATTTCTTATTCTTTTCTAAGGAGAAGAAAAAGCCTCTCTTTGGAGGTTTCTGAGAATCTCACTTTTAAAATGAATCATCTCCTCAAGTTAAATTTTAATAAATGTTACTCAACTTTTTAAATGACTTTGTAATTTCTACATAAAAACAAAACTATAAAGCTTAGAATCTGATTATAAACCAAATATATTTTTCAGAGTATTTCTTTTGGAAAAAAAATACACTTGTCCATACAAAGATGTTAACTATTGCCAAAGTTTTTCTGTGAAAGTTAGTGAAAATTCTTCGGAGTTTTTCTGAAGATATTTAGAACTTTATTTTTTTAAAAAAGGAATCAATAAAATATTAGAAATATAGCCTCCCAAAAGGTTAGATTTTATAAGGGAAGGTTCTGGGAATTCAAGGATAAGATAATCATGGGCCTAAATTGGATGATCTTCACATAGCCTTCTATGGATTATTACTCTATATGACAATAATTTCCCTACCGCTCCCTCATTGGCCTCTTGTCTGACGATATAGACTATGCTCTTTCTGTATTATTCAATAAAGAGCCTTATTCACCAAGGATACTAAAAGTTCTCTTCTTTTTTAAAATTTCCTTTGCCCACTGGGCTGTCGCTCAACCACAGGCACAAGTAGGCCTGTTGAAGATGATTTTTTACCTGACCTGCCAGAATGGGCCACTCTCCCAATGGAAGCCCAATGAAGTCAACATTCCTAACGGTAATATTTTTCCACTCAGAACCTACTTACCTATAGAAAGTCATAATTGACAAGGTGTATTTTAAATTTTTTTGTAGTCATCGTTTAATCTATGCATAATGCAGATCTAATTCCCTTTTGTGTCTTCTACCCACAATCTTTTCCTCCTCATTTTCTGACGGGCAGCTAAAGTGTTCAGAGCACTTTATTCTAACTCTTGATTAAAGTAGGTGATTCTCAAACAGCTAACTTTATTTATTTTTTATAAGTGAATGAAAGAGTCTGCATGGAATTCTTCCCACTTGTTTAGTATCTTTCTTCTGTATCCTTGCCTTCAGTATTTAATTCATCTATATACTGAACATGTGTTCTGTGTTTGTCAGTTCTCAGCAGTATTTAGGAGCTCTTTTCTTTTAAAAAAACACACACAAACAGAATTAAAAATATAATTTATTTCTCTTTAAAGCCAAGTTTTATTTTGGCCTAGGAATCAGGATGAACAGTTAATATCTGAATTGTTTCAATGTTTTAAAGAAGCACATGATTAGATGAGAATTATAGTAGTTATCACTTATTGAGTGTTTACTGAATGTCAACTAATCATTAAGAGCATTTTATTTACAATATCTCATTTATCTCAACAAACTGTGAGGAGGATATTATAACCACCCACTTTTTACGTATATGCAAACTGAGGGTGAACGCTTTTGTGTAATTTATCCAGAGTTACATGGTCACGAAGTGATCAAACTCAGATTTGAATCCAGTTTGTTTTACACAAAGTCCTAACCACTGTTCTGTACTGATGCTAAGCCCTTTCAGAATTAACTTATTAAAAAAGATCAAAATGGTCAGTAGCAAAAAGAGACATATCCTTCGGGATGGATAGCCTTTGAATAATGAGAGAGGACTGGAAATGGATGTTAATGTTTCTAGATACCAATAAGTTCTAGAGACCACTGAAAAGATGTGAGCTGAAGGGGAGAGTTCATCTTAATAATTATTAGGGAGATGTGGTTGGGTGTATATGCTGGGATCAAAGAATGACTACCAGAGCATAGAGGTTGTGAGTCTTGGCTGGATTTCTGTTCCACCTCTACCATCTATTAGCCCTAAAACTTTGGACAAATTACTTAACTTTTCTAGGAATCTATTTTTTTTAAAAGTGAGGAGAATAATGCTATCTTACTCATTGGATGTTTGCAAGATCAAATGAGATAATATATATGAAATATTTGGGACAATGCTTTGCATATTGTAATCACTAAACGCATATTATTTCTTATTTTGAAGAAGAGGAAGAGGAATTGGAAAGAGGTGAATTCAGCAACCATATAACATTCAGTGATTTTGGAAAAGGGAATAAAATATAGTAATTTTTTTGGTATTATGGCTGAGAGTAACTATAGAAGGAATGTAGGTAATGAAAAAGTCAGCAATGATTTCAAGGTTATGGGCTTAACCACATTGAAAGTTTTCCTTGGAAAACCTCTCTTGCAAAAGGTAAAAGGAATGCCTTTGGACTATTATGGTTATGTGGCTTATGTGGCAACTCCTAGGTTCTGCTTACAGAGGTGTTGAATTGTCTGGTTCCATATCTGGGCCTGGTTTAGTTTTAGATTTGGCACTTAATTCTTTAGTTTACAGTGATAAATGTATTTACAATTTCTTAAAGAAGGGATAAGTATTATATGGAAATTCATTTACCAGTGGTAAAATATATAGAATGGTATTTCAAATCTTAATTGTTTGATTAGAGATTTGGCATAGTGATATTATTTAGATCACCATATTCTACTTTGTACAATTCTGTACTTGTTGCTACAACCTTTAATTTTAAAAAGATAGTCCATTTTTGAAATGGTGTAAGAAAGGAAACAAAGACAGTGCAGTGAAATTTCTGGGGTAACACATTATATTCCTATGATCTTTGATTTAATTATACATTATATGTCTCATTACAACACTGAAATTAAAGAGAAATAATTATATTAGGTTAAGTATAAAGATATTTTAAAATGGATTTAGAGATGATACTATTTTATTTTGATTTTAGGTTTTCTTCATCAAGATTTATTATTAGGGAGCATAAACAATAAGGAATTTTAGAAAACCAAAGTCCCGCTAAGTGTAAGACCTAAATCAGCATTTATTAGAACTACTTAATAATGAAATAAACTTACAGCAGTAACTTTAGTGAAATGGCCCTGGATTTATAGCTGGGCAACCTGGATTCTTGTCCTAGATACGTGGTGGTGATTTTGTTACTTACCTTCAAACTCAACCACGATTAGCATTCATTGAGAACCTAGTATGTGCCAGAAATGTTTATCTCCATTACTTTGAATATCAGTGCTTTTATGCCATTGCGTATACTTTTTTTTCCCATTTGCCAAAAGTGGAAAGTAAGGGCCCAGAGAAAGTTTATAGCTTACATAAGATCCTGGAGCTAGAAAGTTAAGAGTCTAGATTTAAACCCAAGATGTGTGCCTCTAAATCCAGAGCTTTTGCTATTATATTTTCCCTCATTTGCTTTAATGTTTACATTAAAAAATGACTAGAGAAGTACATTTTCTTTAAGTATTGACTTGCAGGTGTCACTACTAATGTGGTGGGGGCAAAGGGAGCAGTGCTGATGAAAAGGCAGTGAAAAATCCTTCTGCCTAGGAATTGGTGAGAATGGCTTGACCAGCAGGATTTTTATGATGTCAGACTGTTATGAGCAGATGTACTAGCAAGGAATGAGTCCTCTATCTTCCTCTGGTTCATGCTTAACCCCTTGTAGTTCCAAGTGGTTATTCTCACACCAAACTTAGCTGGCTGTCCCCAAACAGACTTTTTCAAGAGAATATTATGCCAAGTATTAACCAAGCAGCATCTCTCTTGTGAGGAAATAGGGATCCCCAAACTTAGCTGGCTGTCCCCAAACAGGGTTTTTCAAGAGAATCTTAGGTTAAGTTTCAACCAAGCAGCATCTCTCTTGTGAGGAAATAGTGTCCCTTCTTTTCTAAAGATAACAGCAATCTGATCTCCAACAATATTTATGTACATATGAATTACAGGCGATGTAAGGCCCACCTGGATATTGTAAATAATATACTGAAGATAGAACACATGTAATAATCATTAATAAGGCAAACTTGCCTAATATTTCTTCAGTTAATGGTACTTAAAATGAAATGTAGCTCCTATAATTTTATGAAGAAAGTAGGTGGATTATTAATCCTTTAATGTGGCAAAATGTAATTATCCAAAAGTAGTTAAAACCAATTGCATTCTTATGCTATCCCTATTTTACGAGCTAAAAAAAGACATGGAGGGCTATGCTAAAATGTGAAGTGCTTTTATTCATAGTGCATTTTATTATCTAGTGCATTATCCAATGAGTCTTATTGGCTTCTGGGAATAAGCGCTCTAAATTCGGAAAACTATGTATTTTGTGGGTCTCTACTCCTGTTACATTTCTTTTGGCATCTTACTTACTATTTTTTCATTGCTTCATTCCTCTTTAGAGAAGATAATCTAAAGAAAAGATATACTCTTTCCCACAAATGCTGGGATTGGGAAAACTGCTCAACTTGATAGATTAAATACTTAGTGATGCTGCTGCCCTTTATATAAACAGATCAAAGAACATAGATGAGAAATTAACAACTGTACTTTCATCAGCCTCATGCTTCCTATTCAAGGATGTATCTATAACGTCACAAGATTACCATTAAAAAATCTAAGAATGGAGGTGTAAGAATGCAGCCTATGTAGCAAATTTTTGTGGTAGAAGTGATATAGCTGAGAGAATTTGTTTTGTGGTTAAGAATAATTCAACAAAACCAAACCCTCAGAGGCATGCTTTCCCTTACATTTGTAGAAGCATAAGTGCAGAGTTTCTGCATGTCTTCTCTTAGTCATAACATTGAGCAAGAGAGGATGGACTATTTTTAAAACACCGACTAGATCTAAGGTAGTATAGACCTGGAAGACATCTCAGTAGTCCGCAACTCATTCCCAGCTTTTGCATGACTTATCTAGGTCAGCCCAGAAAGAAAATTATTTATTCTACCCATTTTATTCCTTCAAACATTTCCAGAGAAGATGACTTTATTTTCTTTGTAATTTACTACAAAATATAGAATTTTTTGTGACCTTACTGGATATGTATTTTCAGGCATAAATTCATAGAATTTATCATTAATTAATGTATGCAAGTCACCTCTTGTATCTTTGCCTTGGATAACATATATTCACCTTGTAAGAAAACTAGAATGAAATAAAATAATAAAAAAATGCTGAAGAAATAAGAATGTATTTGAGGACTTAAATCCAAATATCCTATATCTATTTCACAAAGGACAAAAAGACAACTGATTAGACTATTTACTGCATTGGCGAAAGCTGGACTATTATCAGGTTTTGTCAAGGCAAAGCCCAATATAGGAAAAGTTATATTTATCATATCTGGTAGAGATTTGCTTATTAAAGTAAAACATAGTTCCAAAAATTTAATATTTTTTGTCAGTGTATCAAGTACATAACTATTGACATATGCTTTTGTTCCCATTTCTTCTCAATTTCTCATGACACTTACCCCTCTAATTATGTACCCCAACTCCATAATGACTTTAACACCCTTTTATACTTCTGTTTCTGCCAAAGGAGGTTAAGTTTCTTCTTGGATATTTTATATACACTTTTTCTTTAATCCTCATTCACCCTAAATTCTCCACCTGCCGAAGTTAGGATTCAAATCAAAATCTCCTATCCATTGTAGAATATTAATTTTTACAGATTTTTTTTCTTTTAAAAATACCTCTGTTTTCCACTGCTGCTTATTCTGATTCTGCTTCTCTTTCTTTGACACTCAAATTCCAAATGCGATCAACTTGTTCTGTGTCTTCATTTCTTTGGCACCTGCCCATACCTGTAGTATGCCCTCCACTACTCTCTTGTAACTGCCTTCTCCAAGTTACTAAAGGCCTGCTAATTGCCCAAGTATGGGTTTTTCTAAGTTTTTCTTAATATTTTCACTTGATGTTATAGGTAGTGGGGGAGGTATCAGAACAGGGAAGTCCTCAGTGACGTGCGGCAAGTATTTAACAACCAGCTTTCCAAGCGGGAAAACCCTAACTTACAGCTTTGCTGATTTCCATGGTATAAATACTCCCAGCATGGATGATTTTATCTTACCACTGTGATGTCTCTGAACATGGAGATGGGAGGCTATACGAACAATTGGCCCTGGGGAGCTTGTGTGAGCTGGCTCTAGTAAGCCACTGCCTGTCCTTTTTGGGATGTGATTAGTCCTTGGCTTTTGCAACATGAAGCACCCACTTCATTTTCTATTGCTGTAACTCCAGCTTCGTCCCATCCTTTTTTTACTTTTATTTCTTACCAGTTGCCACCAATTGTAGACTTAATTGAGGGTTAAATTTTGCATCCTTTTATTCTTTTCCTTGGCGTTTCTGTCTACTCTCATGCTTTTCACCATCACTCTAGCATGAGTTATGCTAAACCCATGACTGTCCCCTCGAGGTCATCTCCCCATTTCCACTACTTATCCGGTACCTCCTTCCCCTTAATTTCACACACAGTAGGGCTAAAATCAGGCTTCTTATCTTACTTCCACCAAAGAAGTACTCATTTTCCTCTGTACCCTATTAAAAAGTACTAAATTCAAACTATATGCCAGTTACTTCATGAGATGCTTTGGACACAAGACTTGGGAATTATTTCCTATATCTTATAGATTTAAAAAATTCAAAGCTCAGATAACTTAATTAGTTTACTCAAATTAACCCATCAAATAGGCAATGGAACAGGTATGAACATAGAACTCTGACACCAAAACCCATTTTTTTTCCCCTATGACATCATGCCTCTCAGTCAATGGAACAATCATTTTCTTCTTCATTATAATGACTTAAAACATGCAAGTAATTTTTGAGTTTTTCCTAATTGTTATTAATTATCAAGTCCTGTCTATTTACCCATTTGGCCAGTGTTTGTGCAAGTACCTGTTTCTTTTCTATGCTAAAGCAAGAGCCATGCTATATTCATTATTTTATACCTTACAATTACAAAATTCCTTGTAGTGGTAGGTACTCAATAAATCTTGATTCAATAAGTAAAATAATCAATGAACAGTGATATATTTTGAATATTTTTATGGTATCTTAACTACAATAGTGTTTCACTATCATCTGTGATGAAAACCACCAATGATTTTATGTATGGAAGATCAAGTTTTGTCCCGAAGAAATATTCAGATTTAATTTGCTGTAATGAGGAACAAAAATTGGATGCAAAATGTGCTTATATTTTAGTACAAATCATGACGTTCCCCTGTGCCCTAATGTTTTCAGCCTGAAGTCATTATACACATTTCTAGATAGATTATGGTTTAGACTTCAGAGAATCTCAAATGAGTTTAGGGCAATATTCCTCTTTGCATTGTAGACGACTTCAGGGGACTTGGGAAGTTTCCTTGCACTTTCAAAAGTCTTAATTAGGGTCCAGGACTCAGCAATCTATCCAACTTTTTCTGAATTGCAAGAGCTGGCTGTAGTATTCTGAGATCAGTACAAATTACCAAATTGAGGGGGTCTTGTGGCACTCTGTGAGAGTTTGTGAGTAGATGTATCATTGGACCTTTTCTGAATGTGTAATTTCTAATTTCTGCATCACCTGAGTATATTTCCTGCCCTCAACAGCACTGAGAAGTTGCCTCATGACTGAGTGTGCCTCAGGGCTTTTCTATACATAACAATTCACGGTGCTGCAGCAAAATAGATGATACAGGGCTTTTCTATCCTGGAAAGTCAGTGGAACCATTTTGGCTGCTTCTGACTATAAAGGTACTTTAATCTGCAGAATAGAACAACCTAAAAATTACCCATTTGCAGTTCTTAAGAGATATCTGTTCTCTGCAATACTTTATGCTAATCTCCTATACCATCCCCTTGTTACTGAAATGCTGTCAGTTGTTGATTGTCGTAAAATATCTCCAAATACATCTTTTATGAGATTCAATCACTAAGGGACTAAGAACAGTCTTAGAAGACTTTAGTTTAAACACCATTATTTTAAACAATACACAACAAATTGAAAAATAATGTACCAGCTAGTTGAGCATCAGGGACTTTTAAGTGAATGCAACATAGAATATAGGTCCCAGAGATTTTACAGACAGTTAGGATATAACCACTACAGAATAATCTATTTGTTTAGTGCTTCTTAGTATCTAAGCAGTGGCAGCCAAGATTACGTCTGACCAAAAGGTTTTATTATTATGTCTCAACTCATCTTCCATTGCTGCTACTAGTGGCAACCTGTACTTTGGGAGGTTTGGTTTCAACGTAAGTCTTCAGAAATACAGACAAGGGAACAATTCATTTACACCATATCAGTGATAGAAGATAAAATTCTTTATGAATCTGATTGGTAAGTGTAAAGCTTATATAAAAAAATATGAGATGATTTCTATTGCTGCATCATATACCCTGATATGGTACAACTTTGGTAATTATCTTTCATTCTGTACCTTGCAGGATTGAGTTTTGTCAAGAGAGGTGAGGGTATGGGTGTTTGTGGCTCCTCAGGAATGCCAATTTGGACAAATAACATAAAATCATCCTTTGAGCCTTTTATGTGGATTGAATCAAACACAATAGAATTCCTTATTTAGGTCTTTAAATTTTTTACTTTCAACTGTGGGCTATATGGGCAGATTGGAGGAGGGTGAAAAATTATATCCCAAGGCCCTACTTCATGTGATATTACAGATAAGAGAGGCTCTATTTTAAAAGAGTAATTCTGCATAATATTTAGCTCAGAATCTGTGTTCGTACATTTTGCAAGTGATAGAATCACAACTGATTTAGTTTAGTGAACCCAAAAAAGAAGTAAAACTTTATACTCCAAATATTCCAATTGTAAGTGCATGGTTCATTTTGTTGCTTTCCTAGAGAAAATTCATTTTAAACTCTTTCTATGTGTGTATGTGTGTATATTCCTGTAATTTGTCTTATTTGGTCTGCCTTTGTCTCTATTCTCTCTCAGCCTGGTTGCCTTGGTTACCATTACATACACGCTAGTATTTGAAGTTTTCCTTTGACGTACATGTATTTCTATGGAAACAATGACATCATTGGTATGGGTAGGTGCTTAGGGAAAGCAAAATGAAGTAGCATTGAATATTGATCTTTCTTTGGGTCATAAAATACATCATTAAAGTAATATCTTAAATTAGAGAGCTATATTTTTGCTTTCATTTTGACTTGATCATGAAGCTCTATTTTTGCTTGTTTATAGACTTGTTTGAGTGTTAAATATACCGTATAGTTCCTTAATATGATAGGTGGTGTCATAAAACTCACAACAGATACATATAACAATAAAAGTTATTACCTTAAAAGTCTCTCAGAGAGTGAAAAGTTTGTCTCAGTAACATTTGTTCTCATCAAATAATTGTGCAAGAAATTTTATATTTACATCAAGGCAAGGAGTAATGTAAAGATGATGTATTAAAAAAATAAAGGCTCTACTTGTAGTCATGATTTAAAATATATCTAGTTTTGAAAACATACAGATATAACAGGGAACTGATAGTTATTAAAACATCTTTTCTATGACATTAAATAAGTCCATGTATAATTAATATTCCATTTTCTTTTAAGTCTTAAGAGGCTTTTATGCCTTTTTTAAATCTATTTTCCTTTCTTGCCTACTTCCATACTGCTCCAGTCTAAATTTTTTTTCTTTATAGATGATGTGGAAACCTGCCTATGATTTTCTCTATACTTGGAGTGCTCACTATGGAAATAGCTACAGAGACGTATTACAAGACCTTCAATCAGCTTTGGACAGAATGAAAAACCCTGTGACCAAACAGTGGCGAGACTTAACTGGAGCTTTAATTCTAGTAAATTCATTAGAGGTTTTGAGAGTAACTGCATTCTCCACTTCTGAGGAGGTATAGAGATGTAGGGTGTGTTTTTAAGGGGAGAGAAAATAGTAGGGGGAGAAGAGTGTGTGTGTGTGTGTGTAAGAAAGAATCTCAGAAAAGTGTCATACTTATTTTCTTCATGTTTGAAAATCTTTTTTCTGGTGAAAGAACAACCTAAAGAGATCCAAGGATGAGTTTTATGATCAAACGTATATTTCTGTGTATGTTTCAAATGCAAGCCTTAGGCTGTTTTCTCCTTGAGAAAGGAAAGAAAAGTCCTCTCTTTCTTTCAAAGTTATTTTTAATTTCCTTGAGTAAAAAAAAAAATGACTGTTAGAATAATTACATCACACAGATACCTGGATGATCTAGAGGCTCTCAATGTGAATGAGTGGAGTTTGACTAGGAAGCAAGTAGGGAGAGAGGAGAAGCCAGCACAGACTCTGGGGCCAGCCACGGGGCTGCGTGCTTTCTATACCTGATCTGTTTTATTCCTCAGCCAGCGTTGTCTCCATTTTTCATGTGGAGAAACCAAGGACTGGGGAGAATGCCCAAGGCTATATAGCCAGTGTACAATAGGTTTTCTGTTTGAAAAACCTGTTTCTATTTCTTTAAAAGAAAATCATACTACATAGCCGACTAGTAAAAAAAATAACAAAATGCATATTAAAACTTATAGAGAAATGGTAGCTTTTTCATTTTAATTGAAGCTTGCTTCTCTTTCTCACCATCTCTTAAAAGATTGCCAGGAGGAAAATAGGACTTATCAGAAATCTGTTGTCTGCATACGTGGATCTAGTGTTTTCATCAGCTTCCTTCAGCATCTTAGGATCTATGTAATCCTGCTTAACTTGGACTTTTTCTGCAGGATCATAATGCAAAGTGGTTCTTTAGCTCAAGGCACTTTTTATAACAAGAGTTATTAAAAACAACAATCATCACCAAAAACCTGACTTACTGCTGTTGAGTACAGCAGTCTTAACCACCAAAAATGCTGATATTCTTTGTGTGTACAAGCTCATGCAAACATGTGTGTGCATGTGTGTGTGTATGCATGTGTGTATGTACACCAGAGTGTTTTATAAAGCTTTTGGAAGACAAAGATTATGTAGGAACCTTGGTTAGTATAAATGTTAATGGCCGGCAAAGTTCACAAAGAGATGATCTTGCTCATCTGTTCAATCCTCTGGTTTCTGCCAGTGCTTATGTGTGTGTCTGAACAGTCATTCATTTACTGTCATTCAGTCGACACATAGAGCATATGTGCCTATTCTGTGGCAGACACATAGGTGCTTATGGTTAGTAATGGGGTAAAAACAGCATGATCCCTGACTTCAGTACTGCTAAGTGATAGATAATGAAAAAATGACACCATTAAATGTAAAATGGCATTTGTAATGCCGGCTGCAATGGAAAGGTTGTGATGCTAAGAGATAGAGACATAGAGGGGTTATCATATGAAACTGAGGGGAGGGTGATCAGGTAAATTTTCCCTGGGAAAGAAACGATGAGGCTGAAGGAGGACTAGGCATTTTCTCTGGTCTGGGAAGGGTGGAAGAGGGGGTCCCACAAAACACTGAAGCCCTCAGGCAGGAGGGAGCCCAGGAGGTACAGGGAGCAGGGGTGAAGGGTGATAGGATGAAGGTGAAGAGCTGAAGGGTGCAGGAGCGAGGTCAGGATGGAGTGGGAAGAGGCCACATTAGGGCCATTAAAGCCACTGGAATTTAGGAAGGAATGACACACCTTCAAAGTTATGTGGATGAGCTGAATCAGGATTTTGTTTTAGGAACCTGAATAAAACATGTCCACTTGGCTAAAAAGTAAAAGCAGAATCTTTTTAGAGCTTTTAATACACCCACCCTGGAGTATTTGGTATGCTGGCAATGGTAATTCAAATTAGGGTTTAAGGACAATCTTTAGGGCTTTCAATATTTATATTTGATGATAAGAGAACAGAGCCTGACCAAGGAGTTATGTACACACATTCAAGGACAGAATTTATTTTCAATTAAAATAAATTCAGGGAGAGGGAAAAAAATTTAAGTTCAGAACACAATCATTTTGCTTTCTTTAGAACATTCTTGGAATGTTATTTACATGTCAGCAAACCAGAGAATTTCGGGAAGGGATAGTAAGGAATTAATAACTGGGTTTTTCCAGACTCCGTGATCTGAGAAGACAGAGATCTTGTTATCTGATTAGTGTAGTAAAATTAAATAAATCATTTCAGATTTATACTGCATCATGTATTGTGATTGTGGTTGGGAATTTTAGAAAGAGTTTAAAAAAATGAAAAACATGATCTTTGTAATTTAAAGATGAAACAATAGTTTAAATATTAATTCACACAGAGATATTTTATAATCTTGTAACAAATCCTCCCAGAGGAATTTTAATCCCACATCCAAACATTCTGCTCTTACAAATATATTCTAATATTTTTTATTATAAATTGTTTCTACTTTTCTGAATTTTCTATTTTTTCTTGCTATAATGGATTTTCATAATCAGAAAAGATTAACTTAGTAATCATGAATTGCCTTTAATATTTGGCAGTAAGTCAACAAAATTAATAAGGCACTTACATCCCATCTTTGACATCATTAAAAGCATCAAAAGCCATTAATCTAAAACTTCTTTAAGCATTTCAAAAGTGGAAAAAGCTTAGATTTTTTTTCAGTTCCTCAGGCTTTTTGTCTAATGATGCATGAATTAGGATAAGATTTTAGTTTAGTGCCCAGATTGTGACATAATAATTTTTCTATATAAGCCACAGATCCTCTACTTCCTTCTGTAAAAGCTTTTATACAAAACAATTAAGGATGTGCTTTCAATAGTGTGTCATGAACTGCTCATACCAATAATAGATACAACACACTTTCATGTCCTATAATGAAGAAAATACTGTATGAAGTTTTGAGCTTGGGGATTCTGGAAGGAAGAGAATGCTAAATCAACAAATGGCACTGAGCTAAGAAATGTTGCTGCTAGTAAACAGCTTTGAATATGTGATATGAACATATAATAGAGAAAATACATTCAAAATTATACAATGCTATAATTGGAAGTTTCAAGACTTGAATTTTCATACTGTGTTGCTGTAAATTGTATTTTCTGTAATTTTTTTTAATGTCTAAGGAATATTTGAGGCAATATAAAAGAAAAGCGAATAATGAAAAATTATGTAACTGGAGACTTTTTAAATTACAAGAGATCTTTTTTCTTCTTATATATATAGAAGTCTCTCCTCCCTTTCTATATGATGTTTTCCCCAATGTGCTGCTGTATGGCTTAGTGAAAGTGAAGTTCCCATCATGCTACGTGGGATACACCAAAGATATTTTTCAGAATAAAATGACATGTTGAAGGCTGATTTCTTGCATATATATTTAACTGGTCCATAACACAAAATAAAAAGTGACCACGTTTATACAGGAAACTTGAATTTGTACATATCTAGTATCTGATATTCATCTGATATTCAGCATTAAGATTTCACTGAATGTTGTAGAAATGTGTGGTTTTTGCATGTATATTTTACATTGTTTTCTATTTATGTACATCCAGACAGTTTTAAGCCCAATAAATAGTTTTGAAATTTTGAATAATAATAATATTAGTTAATATATGAGGGAATAGAGATGAAGAGATTAGCATTGGATAATGATTAGTAATGCCAAAGGAGAAAAACCCACAGTAAGCACTGTTGTTGTCTTAATGAGCACAGCATGAATGACTTCCTCTGCAAGACACTAGTCCAGGAGTTGAGAGCTGTGGCTCCTAATCTTTGCCCATTAGTCCCTACGTGGACCTGACTTCTCCCCAGGCTTCAGTTTTCTCATCAGTAAAAGGAAGAGCTGGAACCAAGTAACCTTTAATATTTCCCTTAGGTTTAAATGCCTATGAATGTATAATGAGCAGAATATATTGTGCTTTTGTTTATTCATTTTGCTGTGAGTGAAGAGAGTGTGAATTTAGAGTAATAATTTGGATACCAATAATGCACATGAAAATAATGTCCCCTTTGTGTGAGGCATAGCACACAGCACACAAACATAAGCACACTAAGCACTTTATAGAGAATTCATTTATTCTTTCATAACCATATAAAAATTGGTTATGTAATATGCACTTTCTGAATATTTGGAAATCACCAAATATTTGGTGATATTCAAAACAAACTAGAGTATGATGATTGTGTATTGAGTTAGAGGTCAGCAATGGTTTTACTGGGAGCTACTCAAAGCACACTGCCATACTCCAGTCTCATTGCCAAGGTCTTAGAACAGGCAATATTTTGGTAGTGGTTCTGCAACTTCATCAGCAGCAGAATCACCTAGAGGGCTTGTTGGAAAGACTACTGGGCTCTACCACCAGACTTTCTGATTCAGCAGATCTGGAGTGGGGCCTGATAACTTGCATTTCTAATAACTTTCCAGATGATTCAGATGTTGCTGATCCAGGGACCCCACTTTGAGAAACACTGTGTTAAAATTTCCTTCATCTCTATAGAACAAAAGAATCTTTATTAAACCAAAAACCTTTACTTTTAGGTAAGTAAAATTGCATGTCATTGTCTTGGAGAAATTGTTTTTAAAATTGTAAAAAAGCACCAAAAATTACTTTGTATAACACCTCGATTTATTTATATAAAGTGAACTTTTCCATAATGAGTTAATAAAAGCCTGGAAAATAATTATTTTGATTATAAAACTAATTAAAATAATCAAGATCTCTGTGTCTCATTTAAACTGTAAACATATTTGAATAAAAATAGGTTAATGATAATTTAAAACATTTAATCAGTATGGTAAGATAACTTTGCAAAATATATGTAGTGTTGCACTTGTTTCCATAAAATATATTTGGCGAAAGCCTTGTGTTTACTGGTTTGTCATTTGTTGAACTCCTTAATGAATTTATTTTTCTTCGTTAAAAAATGTTTTTAACCATTATGATCAATACAAGTATCTATATGCCTCATTTCATTGTAGAATTACAAAGTAATTAAAAGCATTTGTTAATAGGTTGGCCAGATGTTCTCTTTCCAATGAGCAGTTCCATATTTAAAGGGATGGTGACTGAGAAGGGGTGAGGAGCTGAACCACCTCACTTTGACATTAATGTATCACATGCCATCCTCTGCCCTCATTTCCTTGTTAATTGCTCTTCTGCGGGCGACTGGAAGAATCTATGGCTTTCTTTTTCTTGTTCTTAAAGATATTATGAACCTGTCTTCTTGTACCTGGAACATTAAATGTTCCTAATATTTAACACCACACTTAAACCCCTGGAATGTACTAGGATATTTAATACATTCATGTAAATATGATTAGTAGTTGAAAATCAAAATTTAGTTATCATTAAATTACTGGTTTTACATAAACAGGTTCTACCAAACTCAGTCTTTTAAGTGGAATTTGAGATTGGCAAGTTTGATGTAATGTTAACCTTATATATATTAGGTTAAATAGCATAATAGAATTAGCTACCACACCCCTTCCTTGCATAGTAGAAAAATCCATTCTATTGGAGGAAAATACCCTGTTTTACTCCCAGGAAATATATACTCAACGCTCACCCAGACCTTTTACATTATGGTGGAAAGCAAGGCAAGTGTGAAAGGGAGATAGAGAAGAGTTTGATTATGTTCTAATAAACGGAGGCTATTCGTGGACAATGGAAACTTTGTTTTCCTGTGTTTGCGCTGGTCTTTTTAAAAATGGGAAATATCTTTCATTCTTTCTCTTTATCAGATCAATAATAAGATTCAAATTAATTGTTTGGTTTTCTCCAGGATGTATTTAATGCTACTTAATAGTATTTAATGCTTTTTAATGCTTCCTAAAACTACTAAGAAACTTCAGCTTGAGCAAATGCAGCATGGTAAATCGTCATTTACCAGTCTTTCGGGAGCCTGTGTCAAAAACGTATTTCAAACTGGCTTAAGCACAAAGAATTTGTTGCTTCTCACTACTGAAAACTCCAGAAAGTAATTTCAGGTCTTTCAGCACTCAGGGCTTGAAGAGTGTGATCAAACTTGTGTTTCGTTTTTCTCCCTCTCTGCCTTTGATTACGTTAGTTTCACCTTGGGCTCCACAAAGCCCAGCTGCTTCCTGGAAACAAAGTGGCTGCAGCAGCTCCAGCCTCACATTTCCTCATGTTACAGTTTCAGGGTATTGTGGCTTTGCAATGTGGCAACCTGGCTAAACTAAACAATGTTTCCCAGAGTCCCCTTCACTGAATGTTTCTAGTTAGAACTGGCCACAAGAGAAAGCTGTGGTGGAAGATTCGGTTTGGAAGTCACAGTGGAGCAGCAGCCATTGTTACTCCGGGAAGATGGATGTAGATCAGATGCTGCTGCAGCCCCTGGCGCAGCTTGTTGATGGGGACAGCTGACTGGCCCACAGCTACAGTTTCCCCGGGATCTTTTCCTTCTGCTTCTCCAGATCTCCGCCAGGTGTGAGTGCCAGTCTGCAGGGAGATCACCACTTGTCCTGCAGGGAGATTCTCAGCAGCGAGGGTGGCGTCAGGGAGAGACCAGCATGGGTGCCAGTGCCTGACAAACAGGTTCCAGTTGTTCCTACTCTCCTCGAGCCCATGTCCGTCTTTTCTTTCCTTCAGCCTAATATATGACTTCGGGTTCAGCACCACGGACCAAGACTGTGACTAGCATTCACAAAAGTCTGCTCATATCGCTGTAATAAATCCTTATCCTATGTCATTCATTGTTGGTGGTTCTGCTTCTCCGAGCAAACCTTTACAGGTAGGGTTTCTGTATATCAGATATTCTCTGATACCCCCACTCCACCAGTGTGCATCTCCCAGCCAATCACTGAGGGCTGTTACCAGTGGTCCTTTGATTGGCCAGGCCTGAGTCACATGCTCCTTCCTTGGCACCCGACCCAAACCAGCCTGTCTGAGAGTTTGGAAATCATTGATTACCAGGTGAAATCAGGATCTGTTTCTGGAAACGGGAGGATATGGATGCTGAGGAGGCCAAGAGTAATTTTCCATTAGAAATGTGATATGAGGTTAACCTCAGCACCATTTCCTGTACCAGGAAACCTTTCTCCCTTAAGTGTAATCAAGAAGCTAGTCTTCTGAGTCTTTCGCAGGAGACTGGGCAATGGGCCTGCTTTTCTATAAACTTCTGCACTAAATCAAATGCTAAGTAAATTGAGCTTCACAGGCAGTATCTACCCTCTTCATACCACTTATAAATTGCTGATGACGTGACAGAACCATCTAAAACCCCATTGAGGCTACAGGTGCACCTGGGCCAGGAAGATGAAGGGCAGTTCTATTATTTCACTTACTCTCAAGCAGGTCCCATAACCTAATGGATGCACTTCACCTACTGCCAAAAAGAAGCTGACTGGAGGAGAGGGATAGAGGAGGAGTTCCTAGCATGCCTAATTGAGAAAATTGTTCAGTTATAATCGAGTGTTACGACCTGCTAGTGAAAAACACGATGGCAAATTTCTTTGAATATTTCCTGAATGAAATTACAAAAGCAGGTCCAGGGTCAGTGGTATTTTTGTCTTTCTCAGCCACCTGACTTTTCATTGGAGGTGTTTATCTCCTCTTTTGACTAAGTAATAACCCCTAAATGCTGCCCAAGGGGAAAGTACAACAGCAGTAGCGATCGAAGTGAATTAGGTGATTCTAAGACATCATCAAAAAATAGGGCAAAGTGAAAGGGATATCACTGACAAAGGTGACATATTTATTTTTTCAAATACATAACAGCTTTGTTAAGCTGTAATTCACATATCGTACAATTCACCATGTCTGCTCATTTTTGAGAGCCCATAATCATTTTTTCCTCAATGCATACTTCTGTTTAATGTTTGTTCAATTATATTCATAATTTACTCTGCATGGAGAAATGCTCTTCAGGAGGGAATATGACATTGTTATGTCTTTCAAGGTTAAGTAGAATGCTTGGTTGTGGTGAAATAAGTGATCAGTGATCAAGGTTATTTGTGAGAGGAAGAGGAGCAAACACTTGATGTTACATTCTAAAGCTATTTTCAGGAGGCTTCACTGATAGTTTGGAAGAAAAAAAATCTGAAGTCCTTCTTTCACACTCTTACAGAAACTTTGTATTTCTTTCCATTTTGATTGCTGAGATGTTGCTGTGTGCTTAGGTGTAAGAGCCCAAGTTCCAGTGTGAGAGCTGCAAACCCACTGGGTGTAATTAATCTATCCACCCTGGTTCCCACCTCCAGCAAGGTCTCAAATCCATCTTTAATGAGAGCTCTATTTTGATCACTTATATAGTATATTCTGTGTTTACCTACTAGAAAATTTATGGTTTTGCTTTCTGGGGTTTCAGTTACCTGTGGTCATCTTCGGTCTGAAAATATTACATCACTATGCTTGCCCTTGGGGTCATTATTAAGTAAAATAAGTGTTAATTGACTACAAACCCTGGGATACTGCAACAGTCAATCTGATAATCTAGATGGCTACCAAGTGACTAATAGCAATCTGGGAAGGATAGAGATGGAAGGGGTGAGAATTCGTCACAGTAATCAGGATGGCACATAATTTAAAACTTATGAATTGCTTATTTCTGGAATTTTCCATTTATGTCACAATGCCTATATCATTCACCTCACTTCATCTCATTGCATGGGTATTGTATAGTCTCACCTCATCACAAGAAGGGTGAATACAGTACGATAAGATATTTTGAGAGAGAGACCATATTCACATAACTTTTATTACAGTATGTTGTTATAATTGTTCTATTTTATTATTAGTTATTACTGTTAATTTCTTACTGTGCTTAATTTATAAATACACTTTATCATAAGTATGTATGGATAGGAAAAATCATAGTACATATAGGGGTTGGTATTATCTATGGTTTCAGGCATTCACTTGGGGGTCTTAGAACTTATCCCTCATGGATAAGGGAGGACTTCTGTAGCTTGTTAGGGCTGTCATTACAAAGTACCACACATTTGGTGGCTTACACCACAGAGATCTATTTTCTCACAATTCTGGAAGCTAGATGTAATATCAAAGTTTTGTCAGGATTGGCCTCTTCTGAGGGCCATGAGGAAAGGATTTGCTCCTGGCCTCTCTCTTCAGCTTATAGATGGCTGTCTTCTTCCTATGTCTTTACAAAGTCTTCCTACTATGGATGTGTCCAGTCCTGACTTCCTCATGTTTTAAAGACACCAGTCGTATTAGATTAAGGCCCACCCTAGTGACCTCATTTTAACTTAATTACCTCTTAAAAGACCTTGTCCCTAAATACCATCACATTATTAGGTACTGGGGATTAGCACTTCAGCATATGAATTGGGAAGGAGACAAAATTCAGCCCATAGTAAAAATGATTTGGTCAATTTTTATTATTTTAGTTACTGAAATCAACTAGTTTTCAAATGCGTTTTTAACAATCTTTCAATGAGCCTTTTAAATTTTTTACCTCCTTGTTTCTCTACTACCAGAAATTCACAGATGCTTGAGAAATGGAGGGTATTCCAGAGCCACAGTGATCAGAATTACAGAGTTGGCCAACCTAGACAGCCGGACCTCTGCTGCTACATTGTCCTTTAATCTCAGGCATGACAATCAAGCTCTATTTATTGGAACTACTGGCAGGCAACATTGGTATAAATAATACAGATGCTTCTTGACTTATGATGGGGTTATGTCCCAATAAACCCATTTTAAGTTGAAAATATTGTAAATCAAAATTTATTGAGCTGGGTGCAGTGGCCTGTGCCTGTAGCCCCAGCTACTCAGGAGGCTGAGATGGGAAGATCCCTTGAGCCAGGAGTTTTGAGTCCAGCCTGGGCAATATATCGAGATCCTGTCTCTAAAAAGAAAAAAGAAAGAACTGAAGAAAAAGAAATTTATTTAATACAACTAACTTGCTGCACATCATAGCTTAGCCTAGCCTATCTTAAAGGTGCTCAGAACACTCACGTTAGCCTACAATTGGACAAAATCATCTAACACAAAGCCTATTTTATAATAAAGTGTTGACTATCTCATGTAATTTATTGAATACTGTACTGAAAGTGAAAAACAGAATGGTTGTATTGGTACTCAAAGTATAGTTTCTACTGAATGGGTATTGCTTTCACACTATTGTAAAGTTGAAACACTGTAAGTGGAATCATCGTGTGTTGGGGACCCTCTTTATGTACTTGTAGGTAATTTCCCTTAGGCTTTCCTTGTTGTCACTAGAGGATCTAAGTACTGCAAAAGAGGAATTGTCTTTTGGCAGGTGGGGAACCATGAAGACAGTCTAAGGACAGACTGAGTGTTGCATCTTCGATTATTTTTTATTGGTGAATAAAAAAAGATGCCTGGGAAGCAAATGTCTTTTATTGAACAAACCAAAACAATGAGAAGGTGAGGTCGGCCAGAGAGCACACCGAGCCAAACATCTGAGAAATTCATTTTGAAGGGTGTGGTGAGTGGGGAAGAAAGACAGGATACTCTGGACCCCTGAGGAGACAGAGTGGATAATCCTGAGTAGGGATTTGAAAGAAGAGACTGAAGAAAATCTTCAACGGAGAACTGCAATTTGAGAGAATAGGCTAAAAAATTTCCCTTAATTGCCACTTTTCACAGAATCCTTTCAGTGGAATTAGGGTAAACAACCTTTCCTGGACTGTGGGGTTTCCTGAGACATGGGTTTTTTAGTGCTAAACCAGGAAAGTCTCAGGCAAACCACGACAGTTGGCTACTCTAAGTACAAAACACCGAAAGTCACTGTTAAAAGTGAGAGTGGCCACCTGGAAAGATAACACCTTAAATCATTATTGGCACTTTGCACCGTAGCCTAAATAATCACCATAGTAAACCTATGGTGGGGAAGGAGCATGAGATATTTTTATAGGTGAAGGGAGTCATGGTAAGTACCCAGAATGGGCAAGACTTAAAGTAAATACAAAGTGCAAAAATTGATAGGGAGAAACACTGACAGCCAACCTTGCTTATTAAAGTTCTGGCGGAGAACCAGACCTGATACAGCTCATGCCACTCTGATGTGGATAATTCTTGCAAAGTTATCTGTAAGTTTGTTACTCATTTATCAGTTTCTCTGGCTAAGAACATTGAATATCTGACTTTGTCTGTCAAAAAATAAATACATCAGTGAAAACAATTTGGGACTTTGCATAAACCCAACAGCCAGTTTACAGAAAAAATAAAGTGGTTCTTTTAATTTATGAAAACTAGTCTTAGGCATGTTCATTTGCACAATAAGTTTTAAAATGGAGAAAGTGTTAACTTGGGAGAGGGAGAGAAAGAGGAAGAGGAAAAGCTTTTAAGTGTCTAACTTTTTGATTTTTGCAAAGGGTCTTTGGAAATCCTTCCTTGGATTACCTAGATCATGCTAGTGACATAACATGGATAGGGAGTTTGCAGTTATCAATCAATCAATTAATTAGCATTTATGGAATGCTAATTGGTGCCAAGGCACCACCATAAGTGTAAGCAATGATCCAAATAAATTAAAGTGGGAATCAATTGCTTTAATGATGATAATCCAGTCACTGTCAGGCTCCTCTTCCTCCGCTTTTATTTTCTTTCTCTTCCTCTTTTCCCTCACCTTTCTCCTTCCCTTTGTTCCTCTTCCTCTTCTTTTTTCTCATTAGTAAAAAGAATACAGGTATATCTATTGTTCTTAGAACAATATGTGGAGTTACTACTTCTGAGAAAGCAACGTTCACTGTGTGTCTATCACGTGGAAAGCACTATGCATGGCATGACACACGACTAAAGAAAATTGTTCCTTTGTTTAGGCCATTTCAACCTAGTGAAGGAGCTGGGAATATAAACAAATAATTATAGACATGGCAGAAAAAATAATTGATAAACAGCGGTTGAACCTACATGTAGAGAGGCCTTGAATCCATGCTCTCTATCTTAAAGGATTTTCAAAACTTATTAAACATGAAAAGCAGTGAAAGCTCTTGTGGTCATTACTGCAGTTCATTCCTGTTGCTTCCCTTGCGGTTTTGTGTTATAACAACAGGCATGTTTGGGTTAACTGTGAAATGTTCTCTCTCTCTCTTTTTTTTAAAATCCATTTCTTTTTTGTTTTTCTTTTCTTTAATGGAGGTAAGATTTACATATATAATTTAACATCTTTACCATTTTTAAGTGTACAGTTCAGAGGTAATAAATATATTTATATCTTTTTTTTCCCCCTTCAGCCCCTTTCCCTTCCTGGCCAATTGTTCTTTTTTATATTTACGTTTAGCTACATTAAAAGCCCATTTGACAGTTAATTTCGGCTGTTGCACATAGTAAAAATAGCAGACTTGAAGACTTCTGGACTACTTACTTCTTAAATCCCATTTTCCTATATCCCGAGAATGCAGAGTAAGCACAACGACCAGCTTTCCTGCCTTCTCAGCCTTATTTGTATATTGATAGCTTCTGTAGTCTTTAGGAGCATCAAACGCCTTCAAATGGAAAGTTTCTAAATTGCTACACAAGGTTCCTTATTAAATATTACAGTGACAACTACATTAATGCACTCCTTGATTCCTTGGAGGCAAAGGGCACTTGGAACACGACATTTAAAGCTCTGGGTAAATTCAGGAATCTATCAGTAAATCCTGACTCAACAGAATTAGCTCAAGCTTACGGGCAAGGCTCTTACATTAATAAAAGAGATTGTATTTCCAAAACATCCCAGTGTTTAAAATAGTCTTAGAAAAACTAACTAAACAGTGCTCAAGTAAAAATAATTCTATCACTGAGTATTTTACACAGGAAAAAAATTTGAGAGAGAAGCAATTATAATTAATTAAGAAGATATGACTTTGATAGAGTTGCTTCTCTTTTTAGAAGCAACTCTAAAACCCAAAAAAATTAGAAAAAAAAATAAACATTTTAATGATTGGGGATATAAAAAAATGAATACTTTCTGGATATTGGGTAAGGTAATTGGAAAGAAATTTTGGCGCATGGATGGTCAACATATCTCCTTAAAACACTCAAACCAATAAAACTATAGACTGTCAAAGCATATCTGTAAAAGGATTATCTAAAAGTATATATTGTACAGGATTATATAAAATGGTCCATTTCAATTAGTACACATACTGCAGCGATTTTTAAATAGAAATTAATGTGATAGATTTTTGATATTTTCATTTGTCTATTTGTATAAACAATTTTGTTTTCTTTATAAAACATACTTCTCATTGTTTGAAGTGCTTTATTGAAAGAGTGTAATAGAACACTTTCTTTGAATCTTGTTGTTGTTACTGTATTTTCCTTTTGGCAGTAATGATAGATTGAATTCATCTATCTGTGCTTCTTTCCTGGTGGCCCCTGGATCAATGATTTTCTAGATGGTTGGACAATCTCACTAGTGAAGCAATTTGTGTGATTATCAGTCACATTCATATTGGGTATAACTTTCAGAACCAACCGACCCAGAAAATATTTAGTGATTCATTGGAAGTCCAGTGCGTATATCAGAAAATCTTACAATTAAAGAAACCCATCTGATGTTCATTCCAATTTTATTTCAATAGCCTACCGACTGAAAAACTCACCACTCAGAAAGACAGGTCATTCCATTCTTTAACAATTCTCCTTTATGAAGGTCTGCCTATACTTCAGCCCAGATCTACCTTTTGTACCTTATTTATTTATTTGTTTATTCATCATTTAATAAGCGCTGACTGATTGCCTAATCTGTGCCATTAGTGCTGGGGATAAAATGAGAAAGAAGGCTCATTCTCTGATTTTATGGATTTTGCATTCTACATGTGCTTCTGTCAGACATTGGAGACAACTATCATTCCCTCAAAACTTTAAAACATTTCCTCCCTAGGCTGCACATCCCAAGTCCCTTCATTTCAAATAGTTTCCAGATTCTTCGCTGCATGTGTGGCTTTCACTGTGGTTTGCCCATAATCTTCTTCAAATATTTGCTCAGTACTAAACCCAATGTCTTGGTGAGGTCTGTCTATAGCACATTCACTTATTCAGTCATTTATGTGGAAAACTTATTTGGCACCTGTTATGTGTCAGGCAAATGTGAATACGTCCATAATTCCTGTCATCAAGAAGTTCATGTTCTAAATGAAGTTCCAGAATGATTAAACAAGATAATTACTTCTCTAATTATGAGCAACATAGTCCTGTTAATTCAGCCTTTGCTTTGCAGATAAGGAAATGGATCTTGATAGGCTCACGACTTAACTTTGTCTTTTATGTTAGCTTAAAGAGTTGTGGTCCCAGACACAGGCCCAAATATAGCAAAATTCATTGAGCTAAGCAAATAATCTGCAACTTAAGAACTCTGAGAAAAAATACAAGTTTCAAAATAGTCAGGTTTTTTTATAGGTAAAATGTAATGATTGCAACATAAACCTTTTCAGGGTTGTGGTAAATTTTAGTAAACTGATAAATTTGTAATCATTTTCATTTGGAAATAGAGGAGTATATACAAATACTTATGATAGAACCAACAGACTTACATATTGTCACTATTATGAATTAATAACATTTTGTTTAGTTTCCTCCTTCTTTTTCCAAGTAGTGGCAGCTTCTAAGTCTATAACGCAGTTCTATCAGTGATATCTTAAAAATAAATATCCCTTCTCTGCTCTCCTGATCTCTTTAAACTGGAGAAAGTTTCCTCCCTCTCTTGTCCTCTGTGTTAAGTCTATTTTGAGAGCAATTCTTACCTGTGCTACAAAGAGAATTGGTGAACAAAGTAGTTTTAGTCATTTGTTCACTCATATACCTATTCATATTATTTTATTTATTCATCAAATTTTAAAAAATAAATTTAGTACCTGGTCCATGTTTGGAACTCAGTTAACTTTTGTGGAATGAGTGAACAAATAAGTGAGGACCTAGTCACCCAAGCCCAGTTTTTTAGATTAAAATATTCCTCTTCTTAATAGGCAAGAACAACACCAGAGGTTCTCACAGCTGGAAGAAGCCATATAAGTCTGTGATGGAGAAACAATGCCAACAGTGTCAGGGGCATCACAAGGAGTCCCAGTCCAACGGGTGGCAGTCTGGCTATACCTCTGACATGATCCTGGCTTCACAGGGGGCCAGTAAGTGCCATGATGTTATGCCCCTAATAAAGCCAGGGCCTCACAGGAAGATATTTGATGAATTTTAATGTTCCTTTGGGTCTCTCTCATGATCATTTTGAAGATGCTGCATTATTGCTACATAATATTATGTATCAGTGCTTATTGGTCTGTGGCAGTGCCTTACTTGTTATTAAATATTTTAAATACCTGCCACCAAAAGATCTGCTTTCAACTCAGACACCATTTGGGAATGGTTCTTCCCATGAGAGATTTCCCATGATCCTCCAGTCCTCCCAACATCATGGAGGAAAAGAAACAGGTGCTCAGATTGATGACACTGTTGCTAAGTTGATATAACAGGCAGGTATCGTTTTCAGGGTGATGAATTCATAAGCAGTCAAGATTTTGTAAGAAGAAAACTTTTATAGATATCTATTGCTAAATGTTGTTCTTGCATGCATTTTGGGAAACTATATAAGCAGAGATTGAGAAGTACCAATCCAGACACAAAAAAAAGTTATCAATCCCCAAAGAGAAAAGAACAACATGGAAAACAGAGACCAGAGGAGGAGAAACTCAGGAAGTACTAAAGCAGAAGCTTACCTTCTTTACTGGTTGTCTCTAGTATCTTAGTAAGAAAGAACTGGTAACTTCAGAGTAATTTCAGAAACCTGATACAAGCAGTTGCAAGCATATATTTTCATGCCAAATTTAAGTCTATAGTACTGTGAATGTGGTAGGATGAATTCTCTAAACCTCCCCATGACCAATTCAAGAAACTTAACCTCTTCTTGGAATGTGTTGAGTATCAAAGTTTAAATAATAAAAAAGGGTTGTTTTATCAATAGAAATCAAGTGAAGATCTGATAAACATATTCTGTACAATGATACAGAGAAGATCTGATGGCAAGAGGTTACTTCAAATGGAAAATATCTGATTAGCCTTTAGGTATTGTGCCCTGAGACCAGCCCATGTAGAACTTGTTCTTTTCCAATGCTCAGGACCTAAAGCTACTAGGCCATTATCCATCACCAGAATCCACCGGTATAAAGCATGACTGATGAGCCATGTTGCAAAGCCAAACAAAAGAAGAGTCAGGGTCTTGGTGGAGGGTGATTGAGCACAAAGGCTGAGTGTCTGTGGATGAGGAAGGGTGACAGCCCAAGACCCTGAGTGATGCTTTATCTTCATTGCAGAGTTGGCCATTTGGTGCGCTTAAAGTACCCAGGGGCACTTGAAGTATCTTTGCCATTGTATTAGTTTGCTAGGGTTGCCATAAGAAAATACCACAGACTAAGTGGCTTAAACAGCAAAATTTATTTTCTCACAGTTATGGAGGTTGGAAGTCCAAGACCAAGGCACTGGCAGGGCTGGTTTCTCCCCAGGCCTCCCTTCTGGCTTGCAGCTGGCTGCCCTCTTGCCTTTCACATGGTCATCCCTCTGTGCACTGACACTCCTGGTGCTGCTTCTTCTTGCTGTAAGGACACCAGTCAGAATGGATTAGGGTCCCACTCTAAGGGCCTCATTTTAACTTAATTCCTTCTTTATAAATGAAATGAGGTTATATTCTGAGGTATTGAGGGTTGGGACTTCAATTTACAAATCTGGGGCGGGCACGATTCAGCCCATAACATTCTCATGTATGGCATTCAAGAGACAAGGTAAATACGCCAGAGAAGAGATGCCCAAATACCAGGCATTATCTTACTTTGTGTGAAGTGAGAACATTCTCCAGCCATGGAATGTGGGTATGTGGCCAAGAAACAGAATATTTATTAATATGGGCCATACCATACTCCACTCCTGTCAGGGACATGTTGGGGTTACACAGTAGCACACACAGAATTACTGGTCACATGTGTCAATTGTGACAAACCCACCTAAGCTTTTGTTATCTTAATGCAATTCTGAATTATAAACCTTTCCAGATACCGTTATAGATATCTAGGTTGGTTGGCCCTAATTTCAATATTTCATCAAAATGTCCACAGCCAAGTGGACTATATCAGATGGTGAACAGGCCACTGTAGAGAACGCTGTCTTTATAAGGCTTATTTCTCTCAGAATGAACTACTTTTTGATTTGTCATTGTGAAAGGTAAGCATCTCTCAGGCCTTTTGTCAAAGTACCCTATAGTGGATGCTATCTGTGAAAACTGAGGAAAGTTAAAAGGCTAATAGTCTGCAGACTAAAATATCATTTTTAAACCTCTCACTGTTGTGAAAATCAAATGAGGTAACATAAGAGAAAGTGATTCGTAAAACTATTAAGTGACATACACATGTAAATCATCACTTTGTAGTATTTTGGCCACCGTGGTGGTGTTCCTGGAGTTCATTTAGTATTTGGGTGAGCTAGAAACCAACACTCTTATTGGTATCTCTAACGTTCAGACTTTCTTATTATCTTTTTACTTACTTGTAAAATCAGAACCACACAATTTATATCAGATGACACTAGAGTCCTGGAAAAATGTGCTGTAAGAAAAATGTGCTGAGTTATTAAAATTACTTATGATTGCTTATGTTCTAGTCACATGGAACAGGTATGGGAAATGAAAAATTTGTGTCAAAAGGAATAACATGCCTTGAGGAGTTAGTTTCTCAGACTAAAAGCATGAGTAATGCAACAAGTCAGAAGCGCAAAATAATTTGTCATTAAGGGGAGAATGTTTGCAGGAGAGCTCCAGTGGCAAGTGGGTGACTTGTTAGGAGGCTTTTTTGAGTGACAAGATTTCAAGGGAAAGGAAGAAGAGGAGGTTCCACTGGCATTGCCACAGGCTAAAACTCAGAGCTGGGCTGAGAGAAGACAAACAGGCTTTGTATGCACAGGAGATGAAGGCAGATGGGGACAGGAGTATTGAAAAGGCCAAAGCAGGGAACGGGCATGAACCCTAGTGGCTGAGCAGGACTGGAGTTCAAGAACATTTGGAATTCTTTATTCTTCTCTCGTGTGCCTCCCTTATCCTAGATTCTCATGATGTTTTACAGTTTGGTTTTCTGTGTATCATACTCGGTTTTGTTTATATCTCTACTCCAATTTTATTATGTTGATTTTTTATCTTTATTTAAGAAAAGTGTACAATCTGCCTTAAAGATGGCCAAATACATAATTTAAGATACACAGTAGTCTTTGCCTTACTGGGATCTGTTATTTAAATATGTGTTTTTCCTTCACAGTCATATCTTATGCTCACATTTGTCATATGCCCTAACACCTAAGAATATAATTTATATACCTAAAGATAACACTTTCTAACTAAAAACTAAAACAGAAACAAAATGCTGAGTGAAGAGATAAAGTGAAATGGATTCATATAAAAGGTAACCCTTCATATACATTTTAAGCATATAAAATTATTATATATTATCTTTGATTGCATGTAAACATATGTAGTAAAAGTACAAAAGACTTGCATAGGAGAAATCTGTGGCCATTTCAGAAGAGTGATCACATTTAGAGAGGGGAAGAAACAGGTGAGTAAATAATAAAGTATGCAAGGGACTGAGAAACTTTGGAAATGCTACAGTTTTCCTCCAAAACATTAAAATTGCACAAAAATTAACCTCTCTGAGTATTTACCTCTTCATTTGTACAAATGAAGATGCTATTCTTCCCAGCTCTGAGTCCTCTCAGTAGATGGCAAGGTAGCAGGGTTGAGGAAGTAGGTTCTGAGGTCAGACTGGGCGAGTAAGAGCAGTTACAGGCCCTATCTTACAGGGTGCTTGTGAAGGCTGAATAAAGTAACAGGAGCACAGCAATGCCCAGCAAATACACAAGGGCTCAACTCTTCGAATTGCTGTTGTGAAATGCTATGATGTCATATGCTCAGAACCATGCTTGACTTGTGAAAGCTTATAATACCAAATGCATTGTTTTGGTTTATCACTTGCAAAGTATTTTCCTACTATTTCATTGTACCCCAAGATTGAAAAGATGTATATGCCTCATCCTGGGTCTTGAGGCGTTAACAATGTAGTTGAGATATAAAAAGCAAAGTACGTGAGATAATTACTAATCCATATAATCTCTAAGAAGAGCAAAGTGGTGAGGTTCATCCTCAGTCTGGAGGAGGATGTCAGGGATGAGACACACCAGTGTTGGGGCTTGAACTGGGTCAGAAATGATTCAACAATAATGTGGGAGCTTAGCTAAGTCTCAGTGGGCATTGTTGTCTTCGTCTTTTCTCAGTCATTGTCAGTGCTAATTTATGGAATGCAATAACAGAGTCCTAAGTGATTTCATCACTAACAAGAAAGGTTCTGGGTTATGGGAAGAATCTGACTTAATTATTTACAACTTGGGGCATGGATTAATAACTTCTTTCTTAAGCAAGAAGTTTATGTGCCAAAATTTACATCCCTCTACTTAAAAGTATGAATTCCATTTCTTTCTAAAGCTGAAATACTCTTTCCAAACAAGCTATTTACTTTTTAATCCCCTCTGCCTGGAAGCCCTCTGCATACTCATTACTGACCTGCTCAGTGAGGCAATGCACTTGATCTTGTGCTTCTTAGCACAAGAACCAGGATGACAATTCAGCCCTTACAAAAGGAGGAAGTTAGCTTTGAGAAGACGCTTACTCCACCATCTAGAATGGTCATTGTCTTCCCCTGAGAGGGAAGGCAGCTTCCCTTCGTGAGCTAGCCATTAGGTTTTTATATAAATCAGTTTCTGGAAGAGTTTATCTAGAGTCTCTGGTTTACCGGACAGTGTGGTGAACTGTAATAACCAAAGTTGCACAGGCAGGTGGATTTAACAGCATGTTAAAATAGTGGTATTAATGTTTTAATTTTATTCTCTAGAAACTATAAAAAGGAAATTCAAATCTCAAACAACTGAAATTAATGCTCAAGACTCCAGCTGGTCGAGAGAGAGATTGGTCTGAGCAGAACAGAACCACACGCGCTCTTCTTTTACAGTAACCCAGCTGCTTAGGTACGGTGTTTGTTTTCCCCTGTCCACACTCTGTTACCCGCATGTATTAACATTTTGCTTCTGTGGGATCACAACATGTCTTTGCTAATACCCTTGAACATGCCCTCTTAACATTTAAGCTTTTGTTTTGCTTTGTTTTGGAGTTGTTCACATTTCTCATGCTATTTGAGGTAAGAAGATTTTGAATGAAGAGAGTTTTCATTGAGCTGAGTCAGATGATCTCAGAAATCTGACTTAGAATCCAAATTGAGTTAGTGTTTTCCTTTTAGGTCCCACACTAATCATTTTTTTTCACCTGAGCTGGCTCTCTAGTCCAAAACTACTTTCATTTCCTTTTTTTTCCTGTCTTTCATAAGGAAACAGAAACAAAGAGTACTATTTTTAACTGCTAGGAAGCAACATGGAACTGATGACTGACTTCTGCTTTTCCATTATGGTCCTCTTTTTATTCTCAGGGTGACATTGGTCTCAGAAGACATGACTCGAAAGTAGCTCTTCTGAGAGTGGCCCTGAGCATCTGATAACTTTCCCCTTACTGAGGCATTTCTGTAACTGAAGTATTTTCTTCTGTTATCCTTACTTGGCTTAAAACACCACAAAATATCCAGACCTTTTCCTGAAATGACCCTGATGAAACCACATATGGCTAAACAGAATAAGGACATAAGTGTATACTGTCCAATGTATTGTTGTCAGCTAAGGGTAATGAGAACAGATTTCACATGGGATTTTCAATTTTACCAGTGTCATCTTCTCCATATTTAGTTACCTTAAATCATAAAAATAACTACGCTTTGTGACCATTAACTGTATGTTAGGCATTTCTATAAGTGCGTTGTGTTCATAGTACCTACCTATGAGCTGTAGGTACTATTGTCATATGTGCTTTACCAATAAGAGCACCGAAACATAGAGAAGTTAGGTAAATAGCTCATGGTCACACAACTTGTAAGGTTAAGTGGTAGGCCCTGGAATCTAACTTGAGTCTTTAGACCATAAGTCCAACAGAATCAGATTTGGAGAGTGTGCTTATGAAAGACTACAATTTGCCCAAAGCTTCTGTTGATTCCAAATGCCATTTGGATTGTGTGAACAAGATAGTTTTGAAAAGGGGGCTGCTCCCCTCAGATATAGGCTCCATTTTGAACAGCCTTGCCTCAGCTCCAACCAGTGTCTCTCCTGTGCAATGAGGAGAAACTCTCTTCTAACCTCAGATGACTGTAGGAATTATTAGAAAATGCACAGACAGATAATATGAGGCTGTTGACTGAGGACCTACTATAAGAAGATTATTTCCTGAATTTATTATAAATTTCTCTGGCATGTACTAGACATGTTTGCTATTGTAATGACCAATTACTTTTTTGAAGATTCATTCTTTTAGGAAGATAAATAGCAAGTTGCTACGGAGAATATGCATTTTCACTTTTTCAATGTGTATACTTCATCATGATACAAAAGGACAGATAAAAAATTTTGGTTTTTGTGCGAAGACAGACCTATAAGAAGAACCTTAAATCACAGAAATATGTTACGTGTAAGCAAGTCACAATAGAGAAATAAAAAAGGAGAGTGTGAATCAGAAATACTGTGAGGAAACTCATTTCTCACCCTTACTTGGTAATGGGAAGTAAAATGAAAGGACTTTTCTAGCTATAGCTCAGAAGGAAGTGAGTAGTGATATTCTTCATCTGATAAGGAAATATGTAGTTAATGGCAACAGAGAAAGTGACTCTTCATCACTGAGAACATTTTCTCCTTTGCTTGTGACACAATGCAAGACACCGTATGGATTTTTTTAATAGAAATGTGAATTAATGAAAACAAATGTCCCTTTTCTTAAATATTGCATGGGAACTATACTGGGACAAGAAATGTTCTTCTGGGCTACCATTTCTTTCAGCCAAGTTAATTATTGTCCATCCTTATAGCAGCATGGACTAATGGAGCACCTAGGAAGTCCCTATTTCCTGATTTTTTTTTTTTTGGCTCAATAGACTTACAGATATTTTCACATCATAAAAGATCTATGCTAAGGTCTTAGAATATACCTTAAACAAACTGTAACTGCTGTCATATATGGAGACCTGCATCTATCACTGCTGTCTTTGAATACAAATATAAATTGGTATAGTTTACAATAAAAAACCGAGAATGTGGGATGTGGCATTAAGGGACAAGGAATGGAGCAATAAACAGGGGTAAAATAACAAAGGCTCTTATATTTCATGCTAAGGAGTTTTAGCTTCAACGATGAGGTGTAGGATGCCGCTGAAGTGTCTAGAGAAGGCAGCATTATGATGAGACTTGCATTGCAGAAAGATTACATTCACGTTACCATGAAAATGTTGTATAAACGACTAAGGAAATTGTACTTATGTATTAGATTAGCTAACATCATTTGATTCAAAGCTGGAGTAGAGGAAGGGGGTTGTATTTAACCCTTCTATATAATATGACTTATCATGTTCATAAGTAGAAGGAAAAAACAAATCTAAGCTACAACCCAAATATATAATAATAGTAATAGACTACCTCCTACAAAGGACACAGAGAAAAGAATCACTAATATTCTGTATGGCTGCTTTGGAGAGTTCCAGAGTCCACTGGTGTATGTATTTTTGGCATCTAGCATATGGCAGTGAAGCCTGGAGACAGGGCCAGAGTGCCCTCTGTTTTGTAAAGCATACCAATTGAGACAGAATGCAAAAAAAATGATGTATGTAGAAAGTTGAGTTGGGCGAAAAATATCGGAAATGCCAATTACCAATTTTAAACAATTTTGTCATTATTATCATTATTACAATGCATATGTAGTAACCATTATCTTGACTGTTAAGTGGTAAATGTGGTGTCAAGAAGGACAGGTGGCTTACTTAGGAAGTATTCAGCAAAGATAAATATACAAAGAGGTTTTAACTTTGTATAGTTATAGTGTATAACTTTGTAAAGTTATATAAGCATTGGGTCATAAGATTGAGTTGTTGCCTTAATACTGATTGAAGACCATAACCCCAAGTATACTAAATTGCCTGCTATAAAAAATGGAGAATGGAGCTCTGAAAAATAGTCTTCCATCTGATGAACTTGACAGTAATAATAATAATGATGATGATGATGATGATGGTGATGATGATGATTTAGTTTCCCTCACCAGTAGTTGTGTCTCTCTGTTTTCTGGCATTGACAAATCCTAAGATATAAAGTATAGGTGAAGCTAAATATAGGAAGTTGATTCCAATATGCTAATTGTTTAAGGAACTAAGTGAAATCATTCAATTCCTTCTATAATATTACTGATTAGGAAACTCAAGCTCAGAAGAGATAAAAAGCCACTTATTTGGACACAGAGTTTCAAAGCATCTTGCTTCATACAATTCATAATTTAGTAAGTGTTTCTCATGCATTTAGTGTTTCTTAAAATAACTGGCCCTTTATAGCTCAGTCCCTAAATCAATAGGGACAGTAAAGGAGAATAAGGCAGAAGCACTTCAATACCACTGAAATCCATTCCTAGGTTGATTGCTTCCTTGGTCCTGCTTGGCACCTGTATGGCTATCCTGAGGTAGGCAGACATCATTTCTCTTCAGAAGAGCAGGGGATAGGTTTCTCCCAATCAACTGTTTCTCCTCTGCCACCAGAGGGATGAAAAGGCATAGTTAAAATATCCCGGATCTAGGTTTGTGCCACATACCTTCTTGCTTGTGTGTTTCCTTACACACCTTCAGAATTTGGCTAGGTATCATTAAATCTAGTCGAATGCCATATTAGTTTGATCACTCCATGGTACCAGTGTCCTGTGGCAATGTCCTACGCTTAGATTTTTTGAGATTGGTGTGAATAATTGGACACAGAAATATCTATTTTTGCCCTTTAGATGCATTTTTTATTAGTCTGCTTATTTTCAGCCCAGAATGGAGACTTCCTTTTGATTTATTTTTAAACTATTCTAGTACAGTACAATTGTCTTGCTTTATTTTAATAAGTTTATAGTCGTCTCTTTGCCTGACTAGGAAAAATCCCCCCCAAAATTCCAAGGTCATTTAAAAGTATGATTTATGATCTAAAAGTTATATAAGTGGTTAGGATGTGTCTAGGATTCTGCTGAAAATGATTCAAAGCAAAAATGCATGACCATCCATGGTATTTATCAGAGAGCATTTCTGCTAGAAAACATCCTATTATTGAATACAATCAATATTTTAAGTTGTATAATACAAGTATTATGCATATTGAGAGTATAAAAGCTTAATAGATTTTCTTAGGAACATAATTTCATGAAATGCATGAAAGGTGTGTATAGAATCAGCCTGTCTAGATGAGACCAGGAAAGCTGAATCAGCTTCCTTCTAAACCATCAACATCTGTGACCTTGGAACAAATCAATAGAATCTATTCAGCTTGTCTTTGGGAAATGGAGTTAATTCAACTTCTAATTCAAGTCAATTAATATCTATTGATCCCTCACAATGTGCCTGGGATACAACAAGTGGTTAACTTTCTTGTCCTTCAGTAGCCCACTATTTACATGTGAGACCAATTTGTACACATTGAACTGTAATACAGAGTTGGGTTATGGCCACTACACAAAGCATTAAAGGGAAATCAATGATGACTGAAGGTTGAAGGAAGCTGGGTGAGAGGGAGGCTTCAGAGAGGAGGTGAAATTTAAGTTAGAAAATTAAGGAAGAGTGCAGAGTGCCCTTTTCCTTTCTTCTTAGAAAATGCTCAGGAATCCTGTAAAATCACATGTCTTTTCCTGCTAACTGATCAACTACTTCCAATTTGCTAATTTGCAAACTACTTCTATTGTAGAGAATTAATGAACTAAATTGACTTTTTAAAATGTAACCATCCTGTCTTGTATTTATTTGTGAAAAGTAGAGTTGGAAGTAGATATGCTCCTTTCTCAAATGAGGAATTTGAGTCAAAAAGATAATTCAATGGAAAACCAGGAGATGATTTGTACTTCTGTTTCTTTCTGTCTTTACAAAGAAAACATTATTTTGCCCAGAAATTTTTATTATCAAAACAAAGCAAACTAAGTTAAAAAAGAATCTGGCATCTCATAAATTCCTTAAGGCATTATATATTTGTTTATGGAAGGAGCATTAGACTGATTCTGTTTGGCTTCATATGTCAGAATGGGACCAATGATTTGTTGCCTGGGCTTTGGCTTGATAAAGGCAAACTTTGAAAAATAATAGTGACTCAAGATTCAAACAGACTGAATTGGGAAATACTGAGCTCTCAGTTTTCATAGAAGGGAAGGTCACCAACCCTCCAAATAAAGTTAGGCTCAGGGGTTGTTATGGGCAAACATAAACATTTCCTCAAGAAGCGATTTTGGATTGACTCAAATAGGCAATGCAAGAGGCAAGAGAGTTCCCCTCTGTTGAGTAGGAGTGAGATGACTTTGACTCTAACATTAAAAATAAAATGAGCAGCTGAGCAGGAAAAAGAGCAAAGAATACCAATTCTTCTTCTCTGAATCATTTGGAAATGTTATGTGTCCTCAAGATATATAAAAAGACAGGTTGAAAAGAAAACTGACAAATCTTTCTTTTTCCCTTTCCATTATGAATTAAGAACCATCTGTACAGCCAAAATGCTTGAACAAATACAAAGTGTTCTATCATGCAATAGATGAAATGAGATATATAAGGAGCTTGATGTGTATGCAGATTTCCTTTTCAAATAATAATAAAATACATTTTAAATGTGCATTTGAAAACATTAAGAATAGGTGATTAAGTTCTTCAGTGTTTTAATCATGATTTTGCTTGGGATCATGACACTAACAGTTGCTCAACCTAGAGACAAGCAGAGAAGCTCAACTTTAAATTCCAGCCAGATGATTCTGAGCTTCATTTTTCAAGCCAATGAAAAAGCAATGCTGAGTTAGATTTTTCTATTAATAGGAACTTATTTTATATTAAGTGAAATTGGATGACTTCTGAGTTTCTTCCTGTCAACCAAAGGGAAAAGAGAACTATAATTTCTAATATTCTTTCCCAGTCAAGGGGCAAAGAGGACTTGTAACATTTGGAATATTATTTCCTGGTATGTCTGGTGATCCTAGGGATCAGACTTCTTGTATTTCAACATGGCTTGGACAGCATTTGTTTGGCATTACCTCTTTTTTTTATTTCTCTGAGCTGCACTAACAATAGAATTTGGTGGCAGAAGTAGAAGGAGTTTTATGAGTTTGGATATATTTAAATTCTAAATATTTGGTTGTGAGTGATGTCTGAAGGTCTGTATTAGTCCATTTTGAATTGCTATAAAGGAATTACTAAGGCTGGGTAATTTATTTAAAAAGGAGGTTTATTTGGCTCATGGTTCTGCAGGATGTACAAGGAGCATGGCATCAGCACCTGCATCTGGTGAGGGCTTCAGAGAGCTTCCAATCAAGGTGGAAGGTGAAGGGGGAGTTGGCATGTCACATGGTGAGAGAGAGAGAGAGAGAGGGAGGAAGAAGTTTCCAGACTCTTTTAAACAACCAGCTTTCGCATGAACTAATAGAGTGAGAACTTATTACCACGGGGAAGGCACTAAGCCACTCATGAGGGATCCACCCCATGACCCAAACACCTACCACTAAGCCCCACCTCCAACATTAGGGATCAAATTTCAACATGAGATTTGGAGGCGACAAATATACAAACTATATCAAGGTCCCTGGTACCTTTGCCAAAATCATACTCTTTTGCCTCTCATACTCCCAGCTTATGACCTTACATAATAATTACCTGATGAGGGCCAACAGCACAATTGCCCTAAGGTTCCACTCTCTCCACTTACATTTTTTTTTGACAGAGAAATACGTCTTCATCTTAATGTGACTCTGGGTGGTAATCATTTTTGTGTTTTTATCTTCACTACTAAGGATCATAATTGGCTTTAGAATGGAGTTCTTTTCTATTTCTTGCTTAATGTGGTGCCCTGCACGTAGCTGTCCCTCAATGAATATGTTGACTGCCAGGAGGCATGAGGTAAGTTTGGTAGGAATTTGGTAAGAACATTGTTTTATCAACCTGATTTTATTCCTCCCTCCCTCCCTTCCTTTTTTTTCTTTCTTTTTCCTTCCTTCCTTCCTTCCTTCTTTCCTTGCCTCCTTCCTTGCTTTCTTCTTTTTTTTTTGTGGATTACTACAGATGTCAGTCAGAGGATGACATTTACATAATATATTTGGTTTTAATTAATTTTCATGTGATATCTTTAAATGAAAATCAGAGAAACTTGAGCTTTGCAATAGTATGGTTAGGTAGATTTCTATGTGGTTGAACAATGATACTGTCAGTCTCTTGATCAGTTGTTCGAAGGAAGGCTACTTTATGGGAAAGCATGCTGGAATGCCATTCTGGAACGTCTCTATCAGAGTCACACAAGTCAGAATGGCATTCTAGAGGCTTGTTTGTATCATCACTAAAAAGTACATAGTAATATGCTATTAAAATATAAAGTTTAAACTATCTTTAAATAGACTTTTATGTCTTCATTTCTTCATGTAAAATAAAAGGAATTATTTTATAAGATACTTTTTTCTTTAATTCAGTGTCTGACTTCTCTCTCTTGGGTCACATGTTGGTCAGCCTATTTCACAGACACTATTGGGAAAATAATTTTAGAGACTAAGACAGTAGTGAAACTCTGAATTTAGTATTTATTAATTTGGGACATTGCAATAGCTATATGGTAGCCCAGGCTGAATTCATGGGTCTTGGTATATAGTGGGCTGGCTAGTGGAAAAGGTGACCAGTCAGAAAGAACTATTAATAATATATGCTTTTCTTTCCATGTGGCCCTTTTGTTTCATTATCTCATTCTTGTTAGGCAATTAAGTCAAACTACAGTATAGAAAAACTAAGCTCTGTTAACATCTATGAGAAAAGTAATTATCTCTGAAGAAGGTGATAAGTGGAAAGGCAGATGAGGTAGTCTTACCCAGTGTTGAAATGTCCTGTACTTTGGTTTGGGTGGTGGATACATAGGTTTATATATATTAGGTAAAAATTAATTTAGTAGTTTATTTTTATACTTTATTATATTTATTATTTACTTTTTAAAATGAAGAATAGCATGATTAAAGGCATTAGGCAGGAATAGGCAAATAAGCAGGCATTAGACCAGTTTAACTACAATGGATAGAGTTATACAGAAGTTAAGAGGAGAAAAGAGTTGAGAATATTGTTGTTTCATGCTAAGTTTGAAGTTAGGGTCTTAATACATTAGGGTCTTAAATGTCATGATGAAGAAACCAAATTTTATTCCTTGGATTTGAGGTAACTGTTGGCGATTCTACTCTTGAACATTTAATCTTCTTCATTGGCGTGAATTGGTGACTACAGAAGATATCTGGGGGCCTCTGGAAAGCATACTGGGATTCCTATGGAAAAACACCTTGTAGGTCGTGATTCCTGGGTGGAGGGTCAGAATCACTGACCTCCATCCCACCCTAGGCAAGAGTGTCTCAAATAGTACCTTTGAGGAGATTCTATGATCTTTGGTTTGAAAATGAACTATGTTTGAAGAAACAGAGGCCTGGAAGAGTAAAGGAGAAACAATGTGAAGAAGTGAGTTCTGGGCAAGTTTCTTGAAATATGGTGGAGGTAATCCAAGAGTATCTGGGAATAATGGCCTTTCTGCAAAAGATGGCTTCCTGTCATCCTCCTCTAAGAGCCTATGGACTTGTTTTTCTAGGACAAGACCAGCACAAAGGAGGCATCTAATAAAAGTTTTTTGAGTGAATGAAGAATGTATAATACCCTTCAAAATAATAAGAGTTTTGCTCTTGGAGGAATCCCCATACTGTTTTCTGTAGAGGTTGTACTAATTTGCAGTCCCACCAACAGTATATAATCATACCTTTTTCTCTGTATCCAGTCCAGCATCTGTTGTTTTTTGACTTTTTAATAATGGCCATTATGACAGGGGTAATGTGGTATCTCATCATGGTTTTAATTTGCATTTCCCTGATGATTAGTGATGTTGCACATTTTTTCATATGTTTTTTGGTCATTTGTCTATCTTCTTTTGAAAAAATTCTGATTATGTCTTTTGCCCACTTTTTGATGGGGTTGTTTATTGTTTTCTTGCAGTTTTGTTTGAGTTCTTTGTAGACTCTGGAGACTAGTCCTTTGTCAGATGTATAGTTTGCAAATATTTTCTCCCATTCTGTAGGTTGCCTGTTTACTCTATTGACTATTTCCTTTGCTGTGCAGAAGCTTTTTAATTTAATTAAGTTCCAGTTATATATTTTTGTTGCTGCTGTATTTGCCTTTGGTGTCTTAGTCATAAATTCTTTGCATAGGCCTATGTCTAGAAGAGTTTTCTCCCACTGCTGGGTATCTACAAAGGAAAAGAAATAATTTTATCAAAAAGACAAGTGTGCTCGAATGTTTGTCACAGCACAATTCACAATAACAAAGATATGGAATCAACCTAAGTGCCCATCAATACATGAGTGGATAAATAAAATGTGGTATATACATCATGGAATACTACTGGGCCATAAAAAGGAATGAAATAATGTCTTTTGCAGTAACTTCGATAGAACTGGAGACCATTAGCCTGAGTGAAGTATCTCAGGAATGGGAAAACAAATACCACATGTTCTCATTAATAAGTGGCAGCTAAATGATGGGTACACATGGGCACAAAAAGAAGTAAACATCATTAGAAACTAAGAAGGGGGAAGGGTGGGAGGAGGGCGAGGGATAAAAACTTACCTATTGGGTACGAAGAACACTGTCATAGAGCTGAGCACACTGAAATCCCTGACTTCAGCATCATAGAGGGTATCCACGTAACAAAAACTTTTGTACTCACTTAACATTTTGAAATTTCAAAAAATTAAAAAAAATTAGAAACAATACAATAGAAATGCCATATAGCATAGGAATCAGGGGTGGAAACTATGTTTTGTTCATGCTACACAATAATATGCAATGAATAAAAACATTTTAGAAGAATTCTTAAAAAAAGTTTTGCAAAATAATTATTTTTTGTTTTGTTTTGTTTGTTTACCGGAAAGATTGTTTAAAAATTGTGATCACTCTAAGTTAATGTGTTATATTTCCATCCCCCCTTAAATATGCCTTCAATGACAGCGGTACCAATTCAACAACAGGTGTTTTCTTGGTGGGGGTGTGTGTGGGTGTGTGCACGTGTAAGAAATACTACACTAAATGTAAACATAGTCGTAAGCTGCAATCAATTTGAAAAATACTAAAAATTAAAAATAATGCATCTTAAAAACGAAGGAATGAACATGTATCTTTTCATGGAGACTTAGAGCACACACTCATGACACACCTTTCAGACACACCTCTCCCGCAGCTCCTGAGATCAGCTGTGATTCCTTCAGACTCCATAGAATATCCTGTAGATCAAATCTGTGAGGGAAAAAATGATCTCCACACACTTACAGGAAATAGAATGCAGTTCCAGATCTTACACCTTTAAAATCAACAATAACAAAGGACTAAATTTGGGAAAGAAAGAAAATCTTGGAAGTCCCCTCCTGTAAGAATTCATTATTGGCAAGATAATTTCATGATTATTGTCAATTGCTTGAATGTTGTGTTTTCCTGCACATGCACTTCCAGTAAAACCTCTCAAAATATAAACAGTGTTGACTTCACCTTTTTGTCCTTACACAGAGTCCCCACCGTGAACTTACCCTTCTCTATATATGCTGGAGGCTTGTCTACTGTTCATCCCCTCAGCTTCTTCAGGGCCTTGGCTGTTTATTCTGAGAATTAATAATTATACTTACTAGTAATAATGTAATATAATCATCTAATTGTCTTAATCTGTTTTGTGATGCTATAACAGAACACCTGAAACTGGGTAATTTGTAAAGAACAGAAATTTACTTCTCACAGTTCGGGAGGCTGGAAGTCCAAAATAAGACACTGACATCTGGTGAGGTCTGAGGTCGTCATTCTGTGCCCTCACATGGCACAAGGTAGAAGGACGAAAAGGGGCAATCTCTGTTTCCTCATGGCAGAAGAACAGAAGAGAGGGAACCTGTTCCCACAGCTTTTTTTATAGTGGCATTAATCCATTTGTGAGGGCTCCACCTAAACACCTCCCATTAGGCCCTACTTCCCAATACTGTTGCACTGGGGATTAAGTTTTCAATACATGACTTTTGGAGGACACAGTCAAGCCATAGCAATAATTATATAACTATAATAATAATTATATAATCTATAAATATACAACTGCTTTATAATATTTAAAGTATCTTCATACATTATTTTTTAATTTGGGTAGGGCAGTTATGATTAATTCTATTTTAAATGTGAATAAATGGAGGCACACATTGAATAAATGCTTGCCCAAGGTCACGCAGCTATTAAACGCCAGCTGAGGAGCTAGGTCTGAGGTACGGCAAAGCTTTGATAAGTGCTCAGGCAAATTCTCTTAGTCTTTCTTATGTTCTTAGCTATTCCTTTCTTTGTGATTGATTTTTAAAGGAACCATCTAATTATGTAAGACAAATGTATTTGACTGCCCCCTTTAACATTGAGTATCTCATAACATAACATGAATTTTTGCAAACGACTCTGACCTCTCCCTCTCCCTCCCTCTGTCTTTGATTTCTGGTCCTTGTAGCATCCTACTGCCATTTCCTTCTTTCCAGTAGTTCCCAACTACTTCAAGAGATGATATGAAAAATGTGACAACACGCTTCTGTTGCCCTTTTTGTCGTTTAGTTTCTTTCACTCACGTGTGAGCAGTTAGACACTGTTCTCAAAATTGCCCCTCCATTCCTTTTCACATACTCTTTGTTTAAAATGTGGTTCACAGCCTGTCTCTCCTTGGGGACTTCTAGGCACCCCCAGCCAACAACTACATCATGCTTGCTTGAGTGCAGAGGTCAGGAATCCGCTCTTTGGGTTCTCAGTTTTCTCCCACAGTGACCCAAACCTGTTCTGCTTCTATTGTTTCCTAATGTGGGGAATGGTATCATCCAGTTACACAAATCATGGAGATGTCGTTAATAACTGTCTCTATTCACTCCTCATGTCCAATCCATTATCAATTCCAGTCACTTTTTCCTCTTGACTACCTCTTGAATCAGACCACCTTTCTTTGTCTACATGACACCGTCCTTGTTCACCCCGTCATCTTCTCTCTGCGCAGGTGTCTGCAGTGGCTGTCTAACCATGTCCCCATTTCCACTCTCTCACCGCCTCCGCTGATCATGCCGTTCTCTGTGCATCTGCATTAAAAGTACTTCAATATTTCTCTTTGCTTCTGAGACAAAGGTCCGTAATCTACTTTGCCTCACCCAGTGTTTGGCTCCTTCCGACCTCTCCGGAATCCTTTCCCCTGCCCATCTTCTGTCTTGCTCCTCACGGAACAGTCTCACTGACTTTTTTCAGTTGCTCAACCAGGCCTGCTCCTCCCCGAGCCACACACTTTTTCATACAAATTCCTCTGACTTCTCTGAAACATCATTTTCCCCCTTCATAGAAGCATGCACTTTTCTTCTGCGACACTCACCACTGTGGCATATTTACTTTTATTTGGTTAAATTATCAGATCAGGTGCTGAAAAGGAGAGGGTTAACCTTGGGCCTGTAGCTCATTCTTTCCTCCTTGCGAACACCTGAGGTGGTTTTTCTTTTAACTCCAACCACACCTCCTTGCAAAGATTGACTGCTAAAATGTCCTGGTTCCCAATGACCGACCTATGAATACTTTTAGCAGAATGTACCTGGTCTGTCTGGCCTGATTGTTGTAAGTATACCTGTAATTTTATAGATTTATGAACTGCAGCTGTGCTGGTGAGTGCAATTTAATGACATGTCTAGAACTGGACTGTGAGATGATAACGTATAATCTGAAAGGCCACAGCACTCAGAGGCTTTCCTATGCTAACTCGAGCCGTGCAGAGTGAGCGCCATTCACTACCTAACCAAAACACATCATAGTACCCAACACAGGAGGCTGTATCTGATGAGTTCAGGTCTATCAGATAGTGTTGTGGCATATACTATTGATATTCCTTTCTTATAACCTTTGCTAATCATCTGTAAAGGTTGATGTTGAATGACATTTGTATTTCACATAAATCTTGCTGACAACCCAGGGGTTTTTTGTTATATAGGTGGAATATATGTATTTCCTTCTCATTGTCTCATGAGCTTTATGAAAACTATGTTTTATGTGACAGTTATTTTCCTGTTTTCTGGCCCAGTATTTAGCACACGGTAGGTGCTTAAAAAATATTAGTGTGGTAGACAGCACTGGAGCTAATCATATCCAGTTCTTTTTCTCCTAAACACATGGGAAAACTATCCAACATCCCACACAATTAGTTTGGGGCCCTGTAGTGAATTTTGACCAGTGGCTTTTGAGAGGAAGTAACATTCATAATTTCAGGGCAGAGGCAGTTAAGATAAGGATGTACATTGTCCACATTATTTTTCCATTTTCTAGAAAATGCTGAAATTTTATGTTGAGATGGTTGTGGTGGTTGAGATGGCAGAGCTTTCTTCATTTCTGGGTTAGGTCCTGATATTTTTAAGGACAAATTATTACCTAGGTATAACATACTCTATGCTGCCTAATACGTGAATGAGCAGAAGGCAGGCAAGACTGTGTGTAATAACCTTCTGGAGCACACTTTCCTTCTTCTTCCGTTCCCTCGATTCTTCTATTCTCTCCCCCTTCTCAAAATACAAATTAGTAAATGAAGTATGAGAGAGAAGGGCATGGTGTCAACTGGCAACATAGAAAGAACTGACTCACCTTAAACTAAACTGACTCAATGAATTAAACTGATGCCATAATTGATGCCATAAACTGATGGCGGAGCATCGTATGTGCCAGGCCCTCTGATAGGTATTTGAGAGTCAATCATGAAGAATGCCTGTTTCCTGCCCTCAAAGTGCTCATATATCCAACTAAGAGTAGTAGAAAAATGACTATGCTATAATAAAGAGATAAAGCAGAAAGGAGAACCAATTCTGATTTATGGAAGGGGATTGGAGAATGACTTCATAGATGTGGTGACATTCAAACTAGATCTTTGAGAGGATGAAGAATTCCACCAAATGCTGGAGAGAAAGGGCTCGTTATGGACAATTTCCTGTCATAGAAACATCCTGGTGTATTCGAATAGAGAATTTAGCTTTTGTGGACTGGTGGCTGGAGTGAGAATAGGAAAGAGTATAGATCAGTGTCCTCTTTCCCATCCCCACCTCCCATTCTTGCTGTCACTTATATTTTTAGCTTGAGACAAAACTATAGTGCTTCCAAATAGTTTTTGATAATATATTTCAATAGATTTGCATGAAAATTGTAGACAGGATAACAGCATTTATCAACGAATAAAGGGAAGGAAAAAGTAGAGATAACCAATAAACTCTACCACCTATTTTATACCCAGAGTATTCTATTTGTAACTTTTCAATTCAATGATCCACATATGGACGCTGCACCTCTCCTCTCTCAACTGCGCTTACACTATTATGTCTAGCTAGCTAGCCTCTCTCATCTTTGCATTTTAAGCTTTCTCTTCTATTCACATTTTAGTACTTTTGGCGCTGATGTCCTCCTTTCCTCGGAGTTCTTTACTATATAGGTCAGACCTTCCAGGTTAGCTATTCAGTGGCAGCGCCTCACTTCTCCATACCATGCCAGTAGAATAGTAGAGGGCAATCTGGATTATCTGGCCTTGAGGAAACATTGAACCAGAGTAGGAGCTGCTCACTTGCAACTAAAAAATACATCCTCTTTTCCCTGTCTGTATCCTCACAGGATATTCAACTATGTCTTCTTTTGTGGTTCTCAAAATAATTGGTATGCATAAGAATTATTATCTCATATTTGGTAAAAATGAACATTTAAACATGTCTACCCAAGAATTCTGATTAATTAGGTTTGTGTGAGGCCCAGACATTTGCGTTTTATTTTATTTATTTTATTTGTTTATTTTTTGATGGAGCCGATGAATATTTTATTTTCAACTTTTAATAAATTTTGAATAATGACAATATAACATGCCGTTTTTTTAGTCATCTTTTTTCTCAGGCAAAATATTACATTCCTGTCAGGTTTCCTTATTATCTCTAAACTGTTTTATGACTTAATTTTATTTTTAAGGGACAAATAATAATTTCATATATTTATTGGATACAGTGTGACGTTTTGATATATGTTTACAACATGAAATTATGACATTAGGCTAATTAACAAATCTAACACTTTACATATTTATTATTTTTTTTGTGGTGAGACATTTAAAATCTAGTCACAATGCATTATTATTTATTGTAGTCACCACTCTGTGTAATAGATCACTAAAGCTCTTGTCCGACTGAATCTCTGTAGCCTTTGATCAACATCTCTTCTTTCCCCACTCACCCCCCTTCCCCAGTCTCTGGTAATCATCATTCTACTATCTAATTCTATAAGTTCAACTATTTTAGATTGCATATAAAAGTGAGGTCATACAGTGTTTGTCTTTCTGTTCCTGGCTCATTTCACTTAGCATAATATCTTTCAGGTTCATCCGAGTTGTCACAAATAACAGGATCCCCCCTGCCATATTTTAAAGAAAGGCTTAATAGTATTCCATTGTGTATATATATCACATTTTCTTTATCCTTTAATTTGATTATGGACACTTAGGTTGCTATCATATCATAGCTATTGTGAATAATGCTGCAATGAACATGGGAGTCCAGCTACCTCTTTGGCATATTGATTTCAATTCCTTTGGATATACATACAGAAGTAGGATTATTGGATCATATGGTAATTCTATATTTAATTTTCTGAGGAGCCTTCATACTTTTTTCCATAATAGCTATATTAATTTACATTCCCACCAACAGTACGCAAGAGTTCCCTTTTCTCCACACCCTCACCAACACTTATCTTTTGTCTTTTTGATAACAGGCATTCTAATAGATGTGAGGTGATATCTCATTGTGATTTTAATTTGCATTTCCTTAAAGATCAATGTTAATGAGCATTTATTTTCATATATCTATTAGCTACTTGTACACCTTATTTTGAGAAGTGTCTATTTACGTTTTTTGACCATTTTTTTGATTGGGTTATTTGTTTTCTTGCTATTCAGTTGTTTCAGTTTCTTATATATTTTGGATATTAGCCCCTTATCAGATATATGGTTTGCAAATATTTTCTTGTAATCATTGGATTGTCTCTTCACTCTATTAATCGGTTTCATTTCCTGTGTAGAAACTTGTTAGTCTGATGTAATCTCACTTGTTTATTTTTGCTTTTGTTGCCTATGCTTTTGGGATCATATCTCAGAAATCTTTGCCCAGACTAATGTTGTTAAGCATTTTTCCTATGTTTTCTTCTAGTAGTTTTACAATTTCAGGTCCCACTTGATTATGGAGAATGATCCTTTTAATGTGCCATTGAATTCAGTTTGGTAGTATTTTGTTGAGGATATTTGCATCTATGTTTAGGGATATCGGCCTATGCTTTTCTTTTAATATAGTGCCTTGTCTGGCTTTCCTATCAAGGTAATACTGGCTTCTTAAAATGAGGTTGGAAGTATTCCCTCCACTTCAATTTTTGGAAGAGTTTGAGAAAGATTGGTATCAGTTCTTTAAATGTTTGGCAGACTTTTGCTATGAAGCCGTTGGGTCCTTGGTTTCCCTTTAATGGGAGATTTTTTTTATGGATTAAATATCTTTACTCATTATTGATTTATTCAGGTTTTCTATTTCTTTTTGATTCAGCCTTGGTAAGTTGTATGTTTCCAGCAATTTACCCATTTTTTCTAGATTATCCAATTTGTTGGCATGTGATTATTCATAGAAGTCTTTTATGACACTTTGTATTTCTGTGGTATCAGATGTAACTCTTCCCTTTTATTTCTGATTTTATTTATAGATGCTCCTTGACTTATGATGGAGTTACATTCCAATAAACTCATTGGAAGTTGAGAATATAGTAAGTTGCAAAGCATTTAATGCATCTAAACTACCAAATATCATAGCTCAGCCTAGCTTACCTTAAACATGTTCAGAATACTCACATTAGCCTAGAGTTGGCCAAAATCATCTAACACAAAGCTTATTTAATAGTAAAATATTGAATATCTCTTGTAGTTTATTGAATATGTACTTAAAATATTAATAAAAAACAAAATGGTTGTATTATACTCAATGTACTGTTTCTATTGAGTGTATATTGTTTGTGTACCATTGTAAAGTTGAAAAATTGTAAGTTGAATTATTGTAAATTGGGGACCATCTGTATTTGAGTCTTTTCTCTTTTTTTCTTAGTCTGGCTAAAAGTTTGTAGATTTTATCTTTTCAAAGAACCAACTCTTAGTTTCATTGATCTTTTCTATTATCTTTATATTCTCTATTTCATTTATTTCTGCTCTAATCTTCATTATTTACTTCCTCTTATTGATTTTAGATGCAGTTTGTTCTCCTTCTGCTAGTTCCCCGTGATGTAATGTGAAGTTGTTTATTTGAGATTTGTCTTCTTTTTTGATGCAGAAATTTGTTGCTGTAAAGTTTTCTCTTAGAACTGTTTCTGTTGTATTCCATAAGTTTTGGTATGATGTGTTTCCATTTTCATTTATCTCAAGATATTTTAAAATTTCCACTGTAATTTCTTCTTTGATCAATTAGTTATTCAGGAGCATATTGTTTAATTTCCATGTATTCATGAATTTTCCAAAATTCCTCCTGTTACTGATTTCTAGTTTCATTCCATTATGGTTAGAAAAGATACTTGGTACAATTTCAATCCTCTTAAATTTGCAAAGACTTATTTTGTGGGCTAACATATGATCTATCCTACAGAATGTTATATGTGTACTTGAGAAGTATGTGTATTCTTCTGCTGTTGGATGGAATATTCTATATATGTCTGTTAGGTCTATTTTGTCTAAAGTGTTATTCAAGTCCACTATTTCCCTATTAATTTTATGTCTGCATGATCAGTCCATTATTGAAAGTGGAATATTGAAGTCCATTACTATTACTGTATGCAGTTCAGCTCACCCTTCAGAGCTATTAATATTTTCTTTACACATTTTTGTGCTTCAATGTTGGGTTCATATATATTTAAAATTGTTATATCCTCTTGATAAACTGATCCTTTTATTATAATATAATGACCTTCTTTGTCTCTTTTTACAGTTCTTGACTTAAAGTCTACTTTGTCTGATATAAGTATAGCTGCCTCTGCTTTATTTTGGTTAGCATTTTCCTGGAATATCTCTTTTCCATCCCTTTGATCTCAGTCTATGTGTGTCCTTAAGAATAAAGGGAGTCACTTGTTGTCAGTTATCACTGGATCTTGTTTGTTTATCCATTCAGCCACTCTGCATTTTTGATCAGAGAGTTTATTCCATTTACATTTAAAGTAATTATTGATAGGTAAGAACTTGCTACTGGTATTTTGTTAATTTCTCACTGATTATTTTGAAGTTCTTTTACTCTTCCTTTTTAATCTTGCTATCTTTCTCTGTGATTTGTTGTATTTTTGTAGTGGTGTAACTTGATTCCTTTCTCTTTGTGTATCTACTAGAGGTTTGTTCTTTGTGGTTACCATGAGGCTTACATAAAATATGTTGTAGTTATAATGTCTTAATTAAAGTTGACAGTACCTTAAACTCAATCCCATACAAAGACTACAATTTCACTCCATTACTGTACATTTTATGCTATTAATGTCATACTACATCAATTTGTATTGTGTATCTGTTAACCAATTGTTTATAGCTATAATTTTTAATACATGTGTTTTTTAACTTTTATACTACAGTTGTGAGTGATTTACATACTGCCTTTAAAGTATTATTCTGAGTTTGACTATTTGCTTATATTTACCAGTGAGATTTATACTTTTATATATTTTCATATTGTTATTTATTATCCTTTTGTTTCAATATAAAGAGATCCCTTCAGCATTTCTAGTAAGGCCAGTCTCATGGTTATAAACGTCCATATCTTTTGTTTGTCTTGGAATGTTTTTATCTCACCTTCATTTCTGAAGGAGAGATTTGCAGGATATAATGTTCTTGGTTGGTATTTTTTTTTTTCTTTTAGCACTCTGAATATGTCATCCCACTCCCTCCTGGCTTGCCAGGTTTTTGTTGAGAAGTCCACTGATAGCCTTATGGGAGATCCTTTATACATGACATATTTCTTCTCTCTTGCTGCTTTCATGATTCTCTCTTTGTCTTTGAATTTTGACAATTTGATTATAATATGTCTTGGAGTAGCCTTTTTTTGAGTTGATCTTGCCTGAGATCCCTTGAGCTTCCAAATTTGTATGTCCATATCCTTCCCAATATTTGAGAAGTTTTTGGACAGCATTTCTTTAAATAAGCTTTCCTCCCCTTTGTCTCTCTCTTCTCTTTTGGTTAGTTCCATAATTTGTATATTTGTATGTATGATGGTGTCCCATAGATCTCTTATGCTTTCTTAGCTCTTTTTCAACCTTTTTTTCTTTTTGTTACTCTAGTTAGCTAATTTCAAATGACTTGACTTTGCATTCACTAATGCTCTCTTCTGCATGATCAAGTCTGCTATTGAAACTATCTATTGAAATTTTCAGTTCTGTCACTGTACTCTTCAGCAGGTGGATTTCTGTTTTGTTCTTTTTTAAGGTTTCTATTTCTTTATGAAATGTCTCATTTTGTTTATGCATTATTTTTCAAATTTTATTTAGTTGTCTATCTGTATTTTCTTGCATTTCATTGAGCTTCTTTAAGATAATTATTTTGAATTCTTTTTTAGGCAATTTTTATATCTCCATTTCTTTGGCATTAATTATTGGAGCTTTATGAGGTTCCTTTGGTGGTGTCATGTTTGCCTGATTCTTTATCTGTGTAGCCTTACATTGGTGCCTGTACGTTTGAAGACGCAAACCCCTCTTTCAGTCTCATAGACTGGTTTTGGCAACTTAAAGTCTTTTCATGTTAAGTCTCTGATGGGATTGCCTCTGGGATTGCAGTTGAATGGAGTTGGATTCTGGTCACACAAATGAAACTAGGTCCAGAGTGGAGACCAAAGTTGGCAGCCCTATTTCCAGGGGCTGTATTGGGTATGGGTTCTATCTGGTTCCAAGTAGACTGGATTGTGTCCAGGACCTTGGTCTGTTGGGCTAGTACTGAGATAAAGGCTCACATCAGTGTTCACAGTCAGCGGGCCTCTTACTAGGCATGCTGATGTGTTATGTGCTGATGGTTGTGGCCTCCAGGTCTCTGGGAGGACTCCTGCTGAAACACTGTACGGGTCTCTGGACTAGTTGTAGTGCTCAAGTCTATGGCTCAGATGGGCTGTAACTGAGATACAGGGTTGTTTCAGGTCCATAGCCAAGACCAAGATCTTCAAGCTTGTGTCTGCAGTCATTGACAGGCATGTCTCCCAGTAAATTTCTGGGTGAGCAGGCTGCTGTCAGACTGTGGTTAAGAAGGGTGGGAGCCAACTTATAGGGCTGTTTCAAGATCCACAATGTGACTGAGGTCAAGGTGTCAGCCTACAGGGGCACTACTGGACATGCCTCCCTCTGGGTCCCCAGGTGGGCAGAACTGCTCTTAGTCCATAGGCAGGAAGGGCCAGGATCATGATCCAGGACCACTAAAGATCCATGAAGTCCAGAGGTTAGCAATCCTACCACAGGGACTCTGATGGGCATGTCTCCCAGCAGGACCCTGGCTGGATAGAACTTCTCCCAGAGTATATCTGAGAGGGGCTGAAACCAAACTTCAGGGCTAATTCAGCATCTACTATGGGGATGATGCTGACAAACCTAACCCAATGACAACAGCAGGCAAGATTCTCAGCAGTTCCCTATGTAGGTAAGACTGCTTGCATACTACAGCTGAGAAGGGTTGGAACTGACATTCAAGGCCCTTTCCAGAATTGCTGTGGGACAAAGCCTGGCAGGCTTGGCCAGGTCATCTTCCAGGACTTCTCTGCACAAGTTGGGTAACTCCAGGGCTGCAGCAAGAGGGGCTGGAGCTGAGACTGGACCCTTTCATGATCTGCTGTGGGATGGAAGCTGGCAAACCTGTCCCAGTGGCTCCAAAGGGAAAGTCTCCCTATGAGTCCTCATGCGAGAAGTACTGAGCTAGAACCACAGCTGAGGTGGGCTGGAACCAAGTTGCAGAGTAACTTTTGGGTCAACTGCTGAATGGAAAGACGAGCCTGTCTGCCAGTGCACCATTGTGTGTGACTGTGTGATTTCTCCTGGACCCCTTGGAGACAGTTTTGGTTGCAGGTCAGGGCCAAACAGGGCTTTAGCCAAGCCCTTCAGTGAATGGGGCCCTTTCTAGGTTTGAACCCGGGAGTACAATTGGCAGATCAGCCACCTGGGTGCAGGTCTGTATTCTCAAAACAATTCTCATAGGTCTTGGGCTCCACTGTGGTTTCACAACCTCTTACCTAAATGCCAAAGCTCCCACAAAGAAATTTTCTCTATGGACGAGTGTAGAATTCTTGTTGTTGTGGGGGGATACTAGCAGATGACCTCATGTTCCTCCATCTTCTTGACATCATCTCAGGATTGGCATTTTAAGTAGCACTCCAAGTGTTCTGATTTACATAGGTCTCAAACCATCCTTTGATAAATACTGTTTTATATAGTAGTTGTAAAAATCTAATGATGTGGGCTTTTTTTCATTTATACAGTGGTTCTCAACCCTGGCTATATATCAGAACCACATGGAGAGCTTTTAAAACTATATCAATGTACAAACAATACCACAGACGAATTGTATCTGATTATGTGGAAGGAGATGAATATATATAAATTTATATTTTGCAAGCTTTGGCACAGTCTTTACATTGATACTTAGAAGGTCTCCTGCTTATTGTGGCTATTACAAGAAACTGGTAAACAGGCCCAATGCCAGCCACAGGTCCCTTAACTGAGAACCTTAGTGCAGAACATTATGGAATATGGCCAAACAAATACCAATTTCTTAAAATTTTAGAACATAAAGGGCAGAGCTTCTTGGTTAGATATTGACTTGATGGATCTTGCTTTCCCTGTTCTTGATTCTAACCCATCTATTCCTCTCATGCAGAGCTGCTACTGCAACAAGCAGGCAGGTTAGGACTGAAGAACATGAACCTAATGCTCTCAGAGACCTGACAGATGGAACTGATGCAAGACTATCTCCACTCACAAGTAGGGGGGAAAAAAAGCAGTACCCAGTGTCAGAAAACTCTGATGAATATCCAAAGGCTGTGAATCCACTACTTACCTCATAGTAATCCTTCTTTGGGGTGTGGGGGAGGCAGTGATAATGAAAATAAAGAGGTCAGGAAGCCCACTTGCTTGCACTTGGGTGTTTTTTTTAAGAGACAAGGTCTCACTCTGTTGCCCAGTCTGGAGTGCAGTGGCACGATCATGGCTCACTGCAGCCCCAAACTCCTGGGCTCAAGTAATCCTGCCACCTTAGCTTTCTGAATATCTAGGGCTACAGGGAGGCACCACAATGCCCAGCTAATTTTTTATTTTGTTGTAGAGACAAGGTCTTGCTATGTTGCCCAGGCTGGTTTCAAATTCCTGGCCTCAAGTGATCTTCCCACCTTGGCTTTCCAAAGTGCTTGGATTATAGGCCTGAGCCACGATGCCTGGCTGCACTTGGGTTTTTTTTGTCTTTTCAAAGACAAAAATATACCTGTGGAGGTGTAACTTGAAAGTAGGCTGAGTTCCTATCCCTGAGGACTGGAGGTTCATGGACATTCAAGAGAAGAAACACTTTCTGCCACAGAGCAGGACAACACTGGCAGCTGCTACACTGTCAACCCACGTGGACAAAGGCCATCAGCCATGGGACTGCTGCCATTTAATGTTCCCCAGTGGCTAGATTTTAGCTGCAGTGAGAAGAACCCAGAAAATTCTAACTCTCCTAATAGGAACCAGCAAAAAGAGAGAGAAAGAACTGATAGGACCCTCAAGCCAGGCTCCTGATATGGCACACCTGCTGGATATTTGTATACATAAATGATAAAAAAAAATTTAATAATATTCAAATGCAGCCCCAAATAACTTTTTGAAACTTAAATAATATCATCTTCAAGTTTAAAATTCCATCATGTCAATAGAAAGAGAACATGTTCACTCTTGATTACTGAATTTATAGCATAGAAGGAAAAGTGGATGAAATATCACAGAGCAAAATACATGGAGATGGAAAGGGGGAGGAAATAGTTAAGTGATACTAAAGAGACAGTTGGAAAATAGGAGTTCCAGAAGGAGAAAAGTGGGAGATTGAGTTAGGATATTAATTAAATAAATAATAGAGAAAAACATCCCTGAGTTAAAGAAAGCCCAATGAAAAAGACTTTCCGAGTTCTAGTCAGGATTTATAGGAAGAAACTCACACACAAGCAAGATAAACATTCCAAATTTCAAGCATGAAGATAAAAATACTAAAAGTTTTCATATAGAAAGAACAAGTGCAATCATGAAGGCAGGCATATCAGACTGAAATTGGGTTTCTCATCTCCCATGCTGGGCAGCACTGGAATAGCATCAACATCAGAATAGCATCACAGCAGAATAACATCCACAAGTTCTCAGTCCTGGCTACACATTAGAATGACCTGCGGTGCTTTAGAAAAGGCTGGTCCCAGGCTACACCCCAGATGAATTAAATTATAATCTCTATGGGTGGGACCAAGAATTAGTATTTTTAAGCTCCCCAGGTATTTCTAATGATCAGCTATCACTGCAATCTTATCTATAGACTACTGGGAGGAAAAGGAAGGCAACCTAAAAATCCCATGCCCAGCCAAGCTGGCATGTATGTGCCAAGGTGGAGGAAAGATTATTTAGAGCTACACATATTTTTAGAAAATGTATCACTATTTACCCAATCTGAGAAAATGAAGAAGGTATTTACCCAAAGAGCAGATAAATTAGAATAGTCATGATGCAGAAAGACAAAGAGTAGACAGAGATAGCAGTGGTGAGCAAGAAGCCACGCAGTAGCTGGTTACATCTGAATGGATGATGGTAGAGATAGTGACTGAAACTTGGGGGTTTATAGCAAAAGACCCAAATAAAGGTTTCTGAAATAGAAGGGAAAAATTGTGTGGGAAGAGTCAAATAATGTTTGGAATTGAAAGGGTCAAGTTACTTCAGTAAAATTTAAAAGTCGTGTTAGATTCATGATGATGAAGGAGAAGTAAAAGGATTCCAAAGATTTTCCCTAGAGGAGGAAGGAAAAAGTGGGAGGAAGACAGGGAAAGAGTGGGGACAGTTACAGTATCCTAAAGGTCTCATCTTGCAGGTGGGACATCAGTGGGAAATAGCACATTTGGGTGGAAGAAATACTTGGTGTCTTGTTTTCATATATATTGGTAAGGTATTTATTAAAATAAGTATCAGCATCAACAATGGAAAGGTAATCATGAATCGTATGGAGAATAATATACAACTTTTAATATAGGAAATAAAAAGCACATTGGCCAAAAGGGCAAATTGAATAAAAGGGAATCTGTAGTCCCTTAACTTGCCTTCCTGCTTCTTACTATGGATGATACATCTAAAGGTTGTCTTTCTACTTGTGTGCTAGGACATACCTCCTCTAGTTTATTCAGTGATACATCTCCAGAAATTTTCCTCTTTCTCCTGTACTATCACTATTTCACTGTCTACTGGGTCATTTGCATCAGCATTTAAACATGCTGTTATTTCTTCCATATTTAAAAATAATATTTTTATTTCACTTCCCCTGTGAGGGATAGCCCTGTTTGTCTAGTCTCTGTTTTAAATTTCTTCCCTCCTAAACTTTCTAACTTCATTAGATTTTCTGTACCACACCACTGGACCAGGATCTTTGGCCAAATATCCATGATGCTAACTGCAACATTCAATTCTCAGTCCACTCCTTAATATTTCAGCAACATTTAACAAAGGTAATCCTCCTCTTCAGTTGATACCCTTTCTCCACTTGTCTTCCAGGACAGCACATGAGCTTGGCTTTCCTCCTTTCTCGATGGCTGTTCCTTAACAGTCCACTTGCTGATTCTTTGTCTTTCCCCAACCACTTTATCCCGAAGTGCCCCCAAGTTCAGTTTTTCTACCTCTTCTCTACCTAAACTCACATTCTTGGTGATCTCATCCCATCTAATCACTACGGATTCTCAAATTTGTAACTCTGGCCAAATCTGTAATCCATATCCAAACACCCACTTAACATCTCCACTTTGATGTGTAATAGATATCACAAATCAACATGTACAAAATTAAACTAGCGATATTTCTGTCTCCATGTGCATTATGTCAGTTTCTTTCAGTTGCTCTTGCCAAATAATCCTTCTGAATTTATCTCTTTTTACTCATCTCCTTGCTCTATTTTCTCAATGACAAGGGCTCTTTGCAATTCCTCAAATTTATTACTCACGTCATCTTGGGGTCTTTCACCAGCCTGTTTCCTCTCCCAGGACCACTCTTCCCCGAGATATCTGTCTCCATCACTAGTTTTGAAACTTTGTTCAAACACCTCCTTTCTAATGAGGCCTACCATGTTTAAAAATACTTCCTGCCCTTTTCATCACAGAATTTCCAATCACCCTTATCCTACATTATATTTTCATGGCACTTATCGGCATGGAGCATATCAGAATATAACATACTACACGATTTACAGTTTTATTATATATACTATTTTCCTCCTCCCATTAGAATTTGAATTCCTCAAAGCCAGGGAATTCAGTAATACATTTGTGTCAGTAGCCTAGAACAGTGTCTGGTACGAAATAAGGCTTAATAAATATTCATTAAACAAACAAATTAGATATATTTTTATCTAAGAATGATTCATGGGATATATAACCAGAATCCAATTTTATTTTAATCTCTTAATATCTTTAAAATTAATTAATTCTGGGAAGTCCTTCCCATGCCCCTGAATGAAAACTGCCCATAAGGTCACCTTAGACAAACATAGTCTCTAATTTATATAAATACTTATTTTAGCATGAATTAACTGTAGGACAGAGCCTTCATCTAGGGCTGGCTGCTTCTTGCTTGGCTCATTTCATTCCTCACTCGCTGGCTGCTTTTACTGACCCATTTAGGGTTGTGGCCATGGGGAGCGAGAAGGGAACAACAGAAGAGAGCAACTACTTGACAGGTACTGTCATAGAGCAGATTTGTGCTCTCTGGGCCTGGTAGGTATGTAAATCTAGCTCTTTGTCTAAAGAGCACTTTCATGGGCTCCTCTGTGGGCTGCTCAGACATCTTACTTTTAAAGGGAGAGGCGTTCTCTTCCCCCATCTGGCCCTTCCTCCTATTCACGGTTTTTTTATTGGTCCACTCAACACTGGTGAAGAACCACTGCCTTTTCAAGAAGTACTCACTGACAGAAGTCAAAACAACTCCAAGTCTACCCTCTCCTTTGTAGGTCTCACATGCATCCTGTGCCCTATCCATCATTGAGGAGGACCTCAGTGTCCTCCCAGAAGCAGTGCTGTTTGCTGCACAGGGCTACTTTTTGTTTCCTTTGGCATAGTCATGCACCACACTTCTTCACTGCCCTAACTTCAGAGAACACATGTCATGCTCCCCACTTGGTGCTGTTTCTGTTGCTCTGGATAGACCTGGGGTTATGAGATGGGCTTCTGGCACCTCATCCTATTCTTTTGTGGAAGGAATCTCTTTATAAACCATCTCCCAGTTTCCACAAATTTCACTTTTTATAGTTTTCTTTTTCCAGATTTTTAGGGTAGTATTACTAGTTCTCATAACCTTGAAATTTCCTCAAGATGTCTGTCCTTTATCTTGAATTTTTATATCTTTTGTATTTTGACACCCCAGAGGAAATTCCCTGTTTAACATCTTTTTATATACATTTGTATAGATATTGCATTTTGAGATATATATATATATATATGTAGTCATACACAATTGGTGAAATTTGTATGTAAGCTTGCTAGGTTGTTTACATGGGATACCATGACTGAGGTGAGGGTTGGGGGATGATCCAGGGAGAGGGGTGAGAAAAATGAAAGATGGAGGTGCATTCAAGTAAAAATTGAAAAAAAAATTGATGTATTTTCCTAAAATTCCCCAGTGTCTTATATAATAATCACATTATATAGTTATGTGTAGTTACTTAGGTGTGTGTTAGTGTGTGTATTCATATATTTTTAAATATTTAGAGAACCATACATTAAGTCAAAAATTGTTTCAGAGTACTGTTTGTAATGTGATTCTATTTACTTACAATAGAAATAAACCTCTAAATGAATACAGTATGTGTATTTTTTGGTTTTGGTAAGAAGCAACATGTGGGAAGAGTCATACAAGCTTGAAAAATATTAACATTGATGAACTCAGGATGGAATCAGAGGATAATTTTATCTTTTCCTTTGTGACATCTTTATAATTTTTCACTTTCTACAAGTAGCATGTCTTGTAAGTATATGAATATTTTTAAAAAATCAATGCAGTATTGCACTCCTAAAGGTCCTGGGAAGGTAGTTGAGGGAATCACCTGTAAAACATCACCCGTCATCCCATGCAACTAATTAGAAAGAGCACCTGCTGAATATGAAGGTGAAGAGAGTGAATTTGGGTGTGAGTAGACGGGGAAAATTCAGAAATAACAGCAGTGGGATTTTTAATATGGAGTTCACTAGAATTAATAAACTGATTTATTAAAAAGTGAAAGGGTTAAAGTGAAAATGAATAGGATGAACCTTTAAAAAGTTCTCAGTTTACGTTAATGCTTTTTGTTCATTAGTGATCAATAATTTTGGACTAAAGATTTTGAACACAATATAAAACAAAACAAATTGTAGATTACTTCAAGGTTGGGGCTTAGCAGGATGGGATTTTCATCTGTTGATGAAAATACGGTTGACTTTCAGTTGACCATGGGGCAAAGGCTGAGTACAGAGACAAGAAATGCATAAAAGAAAATGGTAAGTTAGAAAAATAGAAAAAGTCAAGGAGCTGGAATATTCAAAGGTGATGGGAACATGTTCCATGAGAGTGAAAGAATAAAATGGATAGAAATAAGTGTTACCTTATGTCTCAGTTTGCTGTGATAGTCCCAATAAAATTAATAATGAGGTTCTAGTTCACTCTCAGAAGTGTCCTTCTGTGAAGGATAATTTAAATGAGGTTTCCAGGGAAAGAAAGACGATTGATTATACTCAGTAACACCGGAGGCAGGTGAGATCTCACCTGCTTAGGAAGAAGGAAGGGGGATCTCAGCTCACAGTGTCCACTTTGGTACAAAGCAATTAACCATAGAAACAGTGACTTACATTAGCTTTTGTACAATGAAGATTCACTGATGGGATGTCCATTTTGTTATTTTAGACCATATTTCTCAAACTCTGAGACTACCTTCAAAGTTCAAAAAATTTTGAGAATTTTCTCAGGCACTTATTAACCAGTCAGAGCAATGAGTCAGTCCCTTCAGAGATTTCTGAACTACCTAGGAAAGGAATCTGCACTCTAAGAGGACTCCTAAGTCATCTCTTTACTTTGTTATTCTTTGCTTATGTATCTTTCAAAATATTGCCTTTGCCTTTGCCCTGCAATTGTCCCTTAACGCACTTTATATTTGGATATTGCATTCCATAGTATGTGATGGCTTCAAGTTTGTGATGGGTAAAGGACAAATAACTTGATTTCTTTCCCATACTTTACAAAATTTATATTCTTTCTTTCTTTTTTTAATTTTATTTCAGAATATTACAGGGGTACAAACATTTTGGTTACATAACTTGCTTTTGTGTTGTTTGAGTCAAGAACTTGATTTTAAACAAACTCTGTGGTAGTAAACTTTTGAATCAAATTAACCAGGATTAAAATATTAGCTCTGCCATTTACTAATGATGTGGCATTACACAAATTATTTGAATCTCTGAATTTCAAAGTCTTAAAACTCTGAAAGATCTATTTTTCAGAATTTTTATAAGCCATAAAGAACATGCAAAGCAATTAGTACAGTGGCAAGAATAGGATAAATGCTCAAAAATGTTAGTTTCTTATTTCTCCTTGGATATATTCAGAATTATTCTTTAGCCAATTACATTCATTTACTTAACATCCTCATTTTTTCTTAAATAATAATGGGTAATGAATGTCTAACATCAGAGTCTATTACCACTGTAACATTTCTGAAATCAAAATCATGCACAGGAAAAGTTATACCTGAAATAGGGAAAATAAGCTCATCATTCCACATCATTTAATATATTTGATTTCAAACTAAGTTTTCAAACTGATATTGCAATATTTTTTTATTTTGCCTCCTATTTTCAGAAAATAATTCAGTTAAATTTGTTTTAGATTGTTAGTTTTAAGAGAATATAGAAAGTGACTATGAAAATATAAGTTTAACTTTCTTCAGACTCTTAAGAGAGTAGTATTTATTTGCTTTTTAACCTTAGAGATTACATTGCTAAAATTTCGGGGGAAATAGAAGGACATATTTCATTCTAGTTTACCAGTATATTAGTTTTCTATTACCGTGTAACAAATTACCAGAGACTTAGTAACTTAAAACAACCCATTTATAGAGCGTGACATAAAAGCAAAATAAACTTTGGATCTTGGAAAAATACAACAGGCAGCAGCCCATGTTGCAGGTCCAGTGGGAAACTGAGTGAGTCCTCAGAGCATGGAAGGGGGACTGCATGATACACATTCCCACTGGAGAGCCAGGCAGTCCAGGCCACAGGGGTGCTCCTTGACCCTACCAGGCACTGGATTTGACCTGGGTAGCAGTGGGGACACAGGGAGAAGGAGCAGTATTGGGAAGTGCTTTGAGTGTGCCCCCAGACCTCCACACCAATAAGAGAAGGCTATTCCTCATCCTAACTCATAGGGGGCTGTGTGAGAATCTGCCAGCCAACACAGGCAGTGGTCACTGGTTTGGAGAGGCTCGAAACAGATTTATGACCTAATCTTGAGTGGGGGAGGAGCCCCCACAGCCATAACTGAAAGGCAACTATGGCATGTGCTCGTGCTGCTGGCCTTGGAGTTGGGCATGCCCACTCCCACCTGCCTTTGCAGCACTGGACTGGGAGGGGTGCAAGCTGGGAGCCCAGTTTTGTCCCAGGCAGGGAGTTTTGTGGTCTGGGGCAATTTCACGATCTGAGGACAGACTGCTTTTAACTTGGCTGACTTGCTTCAGGTTTGCTACCTGTGACAGGAGGAATCCCATTGGATTGAGGCAGGTTCCACTACTGCTTGTTAGGCTATGGAGCCCAAGCCATCCTCTTTCCCTGTGCTGACTCTTTGGCATGGTGGAGGTGGCTCTGCTCCAGGGAGGAGCATTGACCCAGCTGCCTGAGAAATGCCTTCTGACCCCCACCAGAGCCAGTGCTTGTGCCTGCCATTGGGGATCTCTAACACAGGCCTGTGCAGCTCAGCCCCACTTGGCTTTGTTCCCTCTACCTGCTTCAGTGGCAGAACATGGGACAGGGACCCCTAAAAGTTCCACAGCCCAGCATACTGCATGGGACACCTAAATACTTCACATGGTTAACAAAGGTCAAGCACAAACCCCACTGTGACCACCATAGCTGGCTCTTACCTGCAAGTGCCACCTACTGGCCAAGAGGTCAATCTGTACAACCCATTACAACATCTGCTGACAAAATTACACAACATTTGGGAAGGAGAGAAATTTTATATGACTTTTGCTACCATCATTTCCCACATCACTCTGGCTGCTCAGGAGGTCTTGAGCCCTCTCACTCACCTAGTACATTACTACTACATCTGGCATTTGAGAAAGCCACCACATTAAGGATATTTATAACCAAGGAACTCTTACAGAGTCTATGCCACTCCCTCACCAGTCCTGTCAGGGCTGGTGCTTGCACCCACCACTGGGGACCCGAGGGTGGGATTGCCCACTCCAGCTCCACTTAGCACAGAGCCTGGGCCACTGTGTGTTCCACAGACCAGCCCATGGCCTGAGGACCCATAGAGTTTCTCCTGGTAAAGATCTCACATAAACTCTACTGCTACTGCTGCAGCTGGGTCTTACCTGCAAGCACAACCTACTTTCCTGGATGTCAAACTGGACAACCCAATACAAAATCGCTGACACACATGCACAGTGCTTTGGAATGGGATAAACTTCCAGAAAATTTCACAACCCTGGCTCTGCAGGAGGCCAAGAGACTGCTCACATACCCAGTACACTGCTACTACAACCAGCTTTTGGGAAAACCACCACACAAAGGTGTCTGTAACAAAGGAATTCATGCAGAGTCTTGGACACTGAAAGCTCCCAGAAGCAATGCCAAATAACTCTACTCAACATACATTATAGTCATATCCCCAAGAGGGAAAAAATTCGCATCCAAATGAAGGTAAGTTAAAAAAAAATAAAAAGTGACAATTTCTCCAGATAAGAAGGAATCAGTGTAACAATTTTGTAAGTATGAAAAAATGGGGTGTTATGACAGCCCCAAAGGATCACACTAACTCTCCAGCAATAAATCCTAACCAAAATGAATTCTTTAAGTACCAGATAAAAAATTTAAAATATTAATTTTGAAGAATCCCATTGAGATCCAAGAGAAATCTGAAAACCAATACAAGGAAATCAGAAAATCAATTCAGGATATGGATGAAAAATTTACCAAAGAGATATTAAAAAAAAAAGAAAACTTCTGGAAATGAACTATTCGTTGAAGGAGTTACAAACTATAGTTGAAAACTTCAATAATAGACTACACCCAACAGAAGAAAGAGTCTCAGAACTTGAAGACAGGTCTTTCAAATTAGTCCAGTCAGATAAAAATTTTAAAAACCTCAGAATTTCAAAAAATGAAGAAAGCCTTCAAGAAGTATGGGACTATGTAAAACATCTGAACCTATGAATCATAAGGATTCCTGAGGGAGGAAAAGAAAGAAAAGTTTAGAAAGCCTATTTGAGGAAAACTCCCCTAGTCTAGCAAGCGATCTAGACATCCAGATATAAGAGGCTCAAAGATCTTCAGGGAAATATTTCCTAAGAAGGACTTCACCACAACATATACTCTAGTCATCAGACTATCTAAGGTCAATGTGAAGGAAAAAGAACCCTAAAATCATCAAGAGAAAAGTGTCTAATCAGCTATGAAGGAAATCCCATTAAACTAACAGCAGAATTCTCAGCAGAAACCTTACAAGCCAGAAGAGATGGGGATTCTATTTTCAAAGTGCTTAAACAAAAGATATGTCAGCCACAAAGTTTGTGTCCTACTAGAATAAGCTTGATAAATGAAGGAGAGATAAATGCTTTCCTAGATAAGCAAATGCTGAGAGAATCTGTCACCACTAGATGGTCCTGCAAGAAATGCTCAAAGGAGTTTTAAACATGGAATGAAAAGTCCATACTTGCCATCATAAAAATACATGAAAGTATAAAACTCTCAGGTCTTACAAAACAATTACACAAATGAAGAAGAGAAAGAAATCAAATGGCAACATGACAGAACTCCACCAAACCCACAAAGACAAACAGAGAAAAATAAAAAGAAATAAAGAATCCACAAAAACAACTATATAACAATTAAATTTATAACAGGAACAAAACCTCACATACCAACATTAACCTTGCATATAAATGGATGAAATCCTCCTCTTAAAAGACATATATTGTCAGATTGGCAGAATGGATTAAAAAAAATAATCAAGCCATATGTTGCTTACAAGAAATGCACATTACTTGCAAATACACTTGTACATTGAAGGTAAATAGGTGGAAAAAAGACATTCCACCCAAACAGAAACTAGAAGTGAGCAGGAATAGCTATAGTTATATCAGACTTTAACTCAACAACAGTAAAAAAACAGACAAAGAAGGTCATTATATCATGATAAAGGGATCAATTCAACAAGAAGATATAACAATTTTTAATATATACACACCCAACACTGGAGCACCCAGATTCATAAAACAAATATTACTAGACCTAATAAAAGAGACAGACAACAATACAATAATAGTGGTCTATTTCAACACCCCACTAACAGTGATAGAGAGATTATTGACACAGAAAATCAACAAAGAAACACTGGACTTAAATTGAACTTTGCAACAAATGGGCCTAACTGACATTTACAGAACATTCTACCCAACAACCACAGATTATACATTCTTCTCTTCAGTTCATGGAATGTTGTCCAAGACAGACCACATGTTAGATCACAAAACAATGCTCAATGAATTTTAAAAAATCCAAATCAATCAAGTATCTTCTCAGATCACAGTGGAATAAAACTAAAAATCAATTCCAAGAAGAATTCTTGAAACTATAAAAATATATGAAAATTAAACAATATGCTCCTGAAGAGATCTTTGTGTCAATGACAAAATTAAAATGGAAATTTAAAATTTTTTTGAACTAATGAATATGGAGACACAACATACCAAAACCTCTGGGGTACAGTAAAAGAAGTGCTAGGAAAGAAGTTTATGGTGTTAAGTACCTCCATCAAAAAAATAGAAAGATCACAAATTGACAACCAAACATCATACCTCAAGGAACTAGAAAAACAAGACCAGACCAAACCCAAAACTAGCAGAAGAAAAGAAATAACAAAGATCAAGGCAGAACTAAATGAAATTGAGAACCCCTCCAAAAAAAACCCCACAAAGAATCAACAAAACAAAAAGGTGATTCTTTGAAAAGGTAAACAAAATTGATAGATCACTAGCTAAACTAACCAATAAAAGAATAGAGAAGATTCAAAACAACAAAATCAGAAATTAAAAGGGAGACATTACAATTGATACCACAGAAGTATGAAAGACCTTCTGCAACTATTATGAACAACTCTACACTCACAAACTAGAAAACCTAGAGGAAATGCGTAAATTCCTGCTCTCATGTTTGAAACAGAAACATACAAGCTCCCATGTTTGAAACAGAAAAAAACAGAAAACATGAACTGACCAATAATGAGTAGTGAGATTGAATAAGTAATAAAAAGTCTCCCAAAAACAACAATAAAGCCTACGACCCGATGTACAAAAAAACTGCTACCAATCCTACTGAGACTGTTCCAAAAATTGAGGAGGAGGGAATTCTCTCTAAAAATTTCTGTGAAGCCAGTATCACCCTGAATACTAAAGCCAGGAAAGGATACAACAAAAAAGAAAACTACAGACCAATATCCCTGATGATATACATGCAAATATAGTCAACAAAATACTTGCAAACCAAATCCAACAGCATATCAAAGAGATAAGACAGCACAATCAAGTGGGTTTTATTCCAGGGATGCAAGGATGATTCAACATACACAAATGAATAGATGTGATTCACCACATCATCAGAATTAAAAACAAAAATCATGTGATCATCTTGATAGATACAGAAAAACATTTGCTAAAATTCAACATCCCTTCATGATAACAACCATCAACAAAATAGGCATAGAGCAAACATACCTCAAAATAATAAAAGCCATATATGGCAAACCCATAGCCAACATCATACTGAACAGGGAAAAGATGGAAGCATTCCCCCTAAGAACTGGAACAAGAAAAGGATTCCCACTTTCACCACTCCTATTCAACATAGTACTGGAAGTCCTAGTCAGAGCAATCAGGTAAGAGAAAGAAACAAAGAGCATCCAAATTGGAAAAGAGGAAGTCAAATTATCTCTGTTTGCTTATGATAAAATCTTATACCTAGAAAAGCCTAAAGACGCATCAAAAAGACTCTTAGATTTGATAAATAAATTCAGTAAACTTTCAGGATACAAAATCAATGTACAAAATCAGTAGCATTTTTTTACACCAATAACAATCAAGTTGAGAACTAAATCAATACGTCAATCCCATTTACAATATATACAAAAAATACCTGGAAATATATACAACCAAGGAAGTGAAATATCTCTACACAGAAAACCACAAAACACTGATGGAAGAAATTGTAGATGACATAAACAGATGGGAAAATATTCTATGCTCATGGATCAGAAGAATCAATATCATTAAAATGACCATGCTGCCCAAAGCAATCTATAGATTCAATGCAATTCCTATCAAACTGCCAATATCATTTTTCACAGAATTAGAAAAAGCAATCCTAAAATTCACATGGAACCAGAAAAGAGCTTGAATAGCCAAAGCAATCCTAAGCAAAAAGAACAAAGGTGAAGGCATCACATTACTTGTCTTCAAACTACACTACAAGGCAATAATAACCAGAACAGCATGATACTAATATAAAAATGGGGACATGAATCAATAGAACAGAATAAAGAATCCATTAATAAAGCCACATACCTACAGCCAACTGATCTTTGACAAAACTGACAAAAAACATGTACTGAGGAAAGGATACCCTATTCAATAAATGGTACTGAGAAAATTGGATTGCCATATGCAAAAGAATGAAACTGGACTACTATCTCTAAACATATACGAAAATTAACAGAAGATGGATTAAAGAATTAAATGTAAGACCTGATACTATAAAAATACTAGAAGAAAACCTAGGAAAAACTCTTCTGGACATTGGCCTAGGCAAACAATTTATGGCTAAGACCTCAGCACAAGTAACTAAAACAAAAAAAGACAAATGGAACTTAAACTAAAAAGCTTCTGCACAGCAAAACAAATAATCAACAGAATGAACAGAGAACCTGAAGAGTGGAAGAAGGTATTTACAAACTATAAATCCAACAAGAGACTAATATCCAGAATCTATAAGGAACTCAAACAACTCAACAATAATAACATGAAAACAAACAAACACATTGACAAATGGGCAAAGGAAATTAACAGACATTTTTCAAAAGAAGGCATACAAATGGCCAATAAGCATATGGAAAAATGCTCAACATCACTAATCATCAAAGAAATGCAAATTAAAACCACAATGAGATATCCTTTTACACTAGTCAGAATGGCTATTATTAAAAAGTCAAAAAATAACAGATGACAATGATGAGGAGAAAAGGAAATGCTTATACATGTACACTGTTGGTGAGAATGTAAATTAGTTCAACCTCTATGGAAAACAGTATAGATATTTCTCAAAGAACTCCACCATTTGATCCATCAATCCCACTACTGGATATGTACCCAAAGGAAAAGAAATCATTCTATGAAAAAGACATCTGCATTAGTATGTTTAGCACAGCACTATTCACAACAGCAAAGATGTGTAATTAACCTAAGTGTCCATCAGTGGATGATTGGATAAAGGAAATGTGATATATATACATAATGGAATATTATTCAGCCATAATAAAGAATGAAATCATGTTTTACAGCAGCATGTATGGAACTAGAGGCCATAATCTTAAGTGAAATAACTCAGAAAGTCAAATACTGCATGTTGTCACTGATAAGTGGGAGCGAAATAATGTGCACACATGGACCGTGTGGAATAATACACATTGGAGTCTTGGAAGGGTGGGAGGGAGGAAAAGGGTAAGGAATGAGAAACTATGCAATGCGTAGAATGCACACTATTTGGGTGATGTTTACACTAAAAGCCCAGACTTCACCACTATGCAATATAACCATGTCTCAAAACTGCATTTGTACCTTGTGAATTTATACAAATAAAAAAATTTAAAAAATTTTAAAACACACCCACATATTAACTCATTGTTTCTGTGCATCAGAAATCTGGGTACAGATTAGCTGGGTGCTCTGTTAGAGTCTCACAAAACAATCAAGGTGTTAGCTAGGTTGTTTTATCCTGTGGAGCTCAGAATCCTGTCCCAAGCTTATTCAGATTATTGGCAGAATTCACTTCCTTGTAGATGTATGTTTAGGTCCTCATTTTCTTGCTAGCTACTGCCTGGGGACTGCTCTCATCAGCTAGAGACTGCTATGTGGTCCCCATCCTCTCCCAACATGGAAGTTAGCTTCTTCAGAGTTAGCATGAAAATCTTTCTCACCCTTCATATTTCCTCCTTCAGGAAGGGCACAGTCCCTTTTAAAGGCTCACCTGATTATTTCAGACCTACCCAGGATATTCTCCCTTTTAATTACTTCAAAGTAATTTATTAGAGACTTTGATTTATATGCAAATACTTTCACCATTTTCATATAGCATGATCCATTTTCCATATAACTTCACAATCACAGGAGTGAATTCCATCATATTAACAGTGTCTCCAGTCAAGGGACCTGGTGTAGGGGGGTGTTACACAGAGAATATACACCAGGGAATGGGAATCTTGGGTGCCCTCTCAGAACTCTGCCTACGACAATCAGATTCAGGGTAGCATCATATTCATATTGTTTTTGTAGCAAGTTGCAATTGTATCATGTGGAAAAATCAAACTGAATATATGTGAGGTGGTTATATTGTACTTCTTTTACCTTTTATCATTTTAATCATTCATAATTAAAACAACATTTTTCCTTTTCTTATAACACACATAGAAACAATATTTTAAATATTTAGTCTATGCACTATTCTATGGGAGCTTATTACTTTTGGTCATGGCTTTCTTGCTTTATTGTAGAATAGTTAAGAAGAGCAAAATCATTGACATTTATTTTTTGCCATAAAAGGAACTTTATATGTGTATGATATAAATTAAAAGTCTAAAATTCCATATTTAGACAACTAGGAAGACACAGACACTGTCCTGTTAGATGAATAGTACACTATGTGAAAAAACTTTTCAATTTTTAGCATTGTTAATTACTGCAACAATCTTTTTTCTCTTTTATTATTTCAGACTAGTTTGGGTTAGTTTACCTGTTAAATTTTAGGTAATTCCTTCAAAAATATTATGTCTGTGGAATTTAACATTTAGAATACAATTATAAAAATGGTTATAAGTATTAAAATAGAAATTGGTTAGAAGAAAAAATAGGTTAGAAATATGTATTATGAAAATGTCAAATCATTCCAAGAAATACTCTGGACCCCCTTGTCTGTTAATAATTTACCTGCAAAATAGAACAATTTATTTTTCTTCTAAAAAAAATCACCTGTAGCCCCATTAATAGAGAACAAATCAGGTGATAGACTCTCCCTTTATTTTGAATTTATTTCCAAAGGGCATATTTTTCCTTTTTAAAGAACTACAACTGTGTGGAAAAATTTAGGTTTATGGTAGATTGTTTTATATGGCAACGAGTTGTAGTAACTTAACTTATGCCTCCCAAAAAGCATAGCAAGAGATTAGGGCTTATATGTATTTTCCAAGGAACTAGAGGGGATGAGTAGAAAGAGTAAAACAGGGAAAGAGGGAAAGCCAACCCAAGATCACGATACTGAGCTGATCACAACTGTGGACAACTGGGAATCAATCACACTATATGCCTTTTTGGGACCTGTGTATAACACACGTCAAAATTGTCTGTCTAAGGGATAAAGGACTAGACTATTCACTAGTTCTCATCCACTGTCAGTCAAGTTGCTTCACAGGGTACAAATCTCCCTGCCTTTTCTGATTTGTGTGTGTGTCAGAATGGCTGAGCAAGTTCTTGCACACATCCCACAGGGTGGTGGCAGAGAAGCCCTGGGGTGGAAGTGAGCAACTTGTAATAGTATAGCTGAGGAGAGGTGGCATGAGGTTACACTTGCTTGCCTTTGATTATTTAGAAATTGCTGGAATGAAATACTGGGCTAAGGGATTTTGATCTGAGGAACAAGGGATGTCTGATACAGTCCACCACTTGTGTCTCTAGCAGCAGCTACTTGAATAATGTTTCCTTCAACGTCGTTTTGATATAACATTGATGAGAAAAAAAAATTATTTCATTTTCAGTCATTTCACTTAAAGTCACAGTTTCCAAGAACCTACAGAAGACGTTAAGTGAGGACTTACTGTAATCAAAGGAGGTTCCGGGCCTCATGAATGACGTGACCACTCTCATGTCAGAGATTGATCAGTGTGGCATTTCCATGTTGTTCAATGCTGAATGCATTCATCATAGAGCAGTTTGACAGTTGTAGAACTAGTAGGATAAAATTCTGTAAGGCTGCTTGATGTTTGTTTATTTTTGCTGCTACGTTGCCATGATCTCACCAGAGACATTAAACAAGGGAAGCAATAATTATTTAATTACCTGCAGCTGGTGATGTTGAGTCACCTACAATTTCTATATATATCAAAGAAAAACATGCCCTTTTAATAGATAAATGTTTATGTAATTCACTCAATATTTATTCAATAAGATTTTAGTAAGTGTTCACCGTGTGCCAACAGATGCAGGCTCATATGTGGGGACACAGCAATGAATCAGAGAGACAAGACCTCTGCTTTCTGTGAGATGATAATCTGGTTATGAAAGAAAGAGTCTCACGCATGCGATTAGGTGATGGTTTGCAGTGTGGATGCTTTTGTTCCTGTAGATGAATATGGTGTCTGTATAATAATTCAGTCTGCATGTGGTAGAACAGTCATGGCCCTAATGAACAGCTCATTGGACTGATGGTCTTCAAACTGTGAGTGTTGCTATCCAAAACAACATATATCTTTCAAGAAATTTTCAAAAGAGAATGTATGTCCTTCTATGTTAGGCATAAAAGAGATAGAAAAACAGGAAAGAGGGTGTGAAGAGGCTGTTGCATGTTGGACTGCCTGGGCTAGTCTTCTAATTTTCTTATTTTTTTCTTATTTATTTGTCTTTTTGCTGAATTTTTTGCTGTCTTTTTACTTCCTGAAAACAGGAAGATTTTCTCAATTTCATTTTCCAACCGTCCATTTTCTGTTGACTTTTCATTTCTACTGACATATATATTTTTAATTCCCAAGAATTCTAATTTGCCTATTTTTTTAAGTAACCTCAGGAAATTTGAGCAATATCTTCTCATAACTCTGCACATATTAATGATGTCAGTGTTTCCTTGCCCTGCATAGTTTCTGTTTCTTTCAATTTGTTTTGCCCTTTTGGATTGCTTATGTCACTGTATTCCACATTAATGTCATCTCTCTCTCAAACAGGAGGAATAAGTTTTAAGAGATCTATTGCACAGCATGGTGAATATAGTTAGTGATGATATATCGTATTCCTGAAAAATTCTCAGAGAATGGATATTAACGGTTCTCACCACAAAAATGATAACTATATGAGGTAACTGTATTAGCTAGATTTAACCATTTCACAATGAATGTATACTGTCATGTGCCACATAGAAACATTTTGGTTAACAACAGACTGCATATATGATGGTGGTCCCATAAGATAATACCATATTTTTACTGTACCTTTTTGATGTTTAACTATGTTTAGATACACAAATACTTACCATTGTGTTAAAATTGCCTATACTATTTAGTACAGTAACATGCTGTATAGGTTTGTAGCCTAGGAGCAATAGGCTGTACCGTATAGTGTAGGTTTGTAGTAGGCTATACCATCTAGGTTTGTGTAAGTACACTATGATGTTCACACAACAACGAAATAACCTGACAACCATCTCTCAGAACATACACCTGTTCTTAAGCAACACATGACTGCACTTCAAAACATCATATTGTACACAATATATACATCATTTTATGTGTCAATTTAAAAATAAATAAACAAATTTTAAAAAATATTGGCGTTTTGCTCATGGATAAAAGTGGTGGACAAAAAGTTGGTTGCAATCTCTGTATATTTAAATTTCTCTCTAGGTTTATCTGAGTGGGCCATTTTTGAGGAATCTCTAAGGTCAACACCTTGAGGCAGTAGGATTGCTCAGGGTTGTGAGTTCCAGGATTCTGGCAGCCAACTGAAGAAGGGGCTGGGGGTGGTTCTGCATTCGGTGTCTGGAATGTCAATGGTGACTTGGTCTCCCAGTTTCAGTAATGTTTTCTCTAAAATCTTCCTGGGACACCCAGTACAGAGATATTTTTCACCTGGGCCAGACACTAAACCCTCAGACTTCTGCTGGGGCTTTGGGGGCCAATTCCCTGGAGGCATGGAGTAGAAAAGGAAGGCAACTTCCCAGTTTTCACTCTATCCCTGGAGTCTTTACCATCTTTCACCCTTACTGCTGCTGTTGCTATGCTTCTTGATATACAAATTGTGTTAGTTCTTTGTTTTTCCTTCTGCCAACTCTAATTTTGGCTTTCTTGACTATGACAAGCCAGTTATCCTTGTATGAGTTACAAAAGAGTGTTCCCTCCAGGAGGACACAAGCCTCACTTGTGAGCACAAAGTGAAGAGCTGGATTTTATCTCCCACTACCCTCATCTAACCTCTGTCACGCACAGGGGTCATAGATGTCACAGGCCCATCTACTGTTTATCTCATGCCGGTGATTTTCGCTTTTTTACAAAATCCCTTTGCAATAGCTTACGTGTTTTTTTGTTTGTTTGTTTTTTATGGAAGAAGCTAAATTACATGTATTTATGTGATCTGCCATCATTACCCAGACATAATATTCAGAAAAATTTAAAAGTCAGATAAATGCAATGTTCTAGAATCATTTTCTTGACAGATTTGTTTAGAAATTTGTATTCTATCCCTGTGGCTAAATAGAATTTTCTGTTCAGAATTCTTAAGACAGATCATGTAGCAACTGAAATCACAATATTGCTGCATAAGCAACCCTGGAGAACATATCATTTGCAAAGCAAATTCGAAACCACATACTTGGCTTGAATCAGATAATATTAAAGCCTAGATGTCAACTAGGATAAGCTTGATATTTAAAACTAATTAAGGAATTGTGCAAATTGCTCATAAATATATTACTCAGCATATCCTGCATAGTTCAGTAATTGCAGAACATTATTCATCTCGCTTAGTGACCTCCCACTCAGGGGTGAAAACAGAGATTTCTTTATTTTCAACGATGGAAGCCAGGAACTATTTACTCTTAAGCTAAGAGTTTCTATACTCTAGCTTTTTAATGGGCTGGAAATCAGTAAAATCACAAAGGACTCTGCACTTTTTCTCTTTGCCACAGAGGTGTGGGTAGGAATGCATAACATGGATCTATCTTTATCAGAATCTAGGAATGTGCTTTAGACAAAAGAGCTTTATAAAAACTCATTCCTTTTCTCTCTTTTTTTCTGGGGTTAGAGAATGCTTTGGTGACCAATATCTCTGTCCACAGCCTCTGGATGGCATTACCTTTGCCCACCTTGCAGTGATCAACTCCCTCACACAAATAAATAAAGCTGAGTTGCAGCTGGAGTTGCTGATCCAAGCACTACAGTGCTCAGTGAGTGAGTCTCATGAAAGATTGTGTTCATGAACTCTACTGGCCCTGTTCTGACTATAGTAATATCCCTAGCCAAATAAAATTTTTAAAGTATGATTTACATTTTCATCACTTTCTCCTTAAAGCCCTCTGCAGTTCCTCATCACCTGTCTGTTAAAATCTGTAATTCATTATCCTGGCTTCTAAATCTCTCATAATTTGCCTTCAGTATTCCTTTACCACATACAGTCTATATTTCGTCCAAGTCAGATGGCTTGCTATTTCTCTAAAAGTGTTGTAAAATTTTCTGATTCCATAGATTAGCACTTATCAATCTCTTCATTTGGAGGTTCTTTCTTCCCCTTTTCTATCTGTATCTGTTAAATGTTATCCATCAATTAAATCCCAGCTCAAGGACCACTAACTCTTTCACTCAATCTGGTCTTCTGACTTTACAAACTTTACAACATTAAATTTGACTTCACGTGATATATATTTATTTTCCTTACTCAATTTCAGTCATTTTAGACAAATCACTTTAAAAAAAAATATCTCCAGTTCTGGGACAGGAGCCGGGCAAATAACAGATACTGAATAATTCTTTCCTGAATGAGTGGCATACTAAGCCTTTCAGACTATTTTTTGGCAGTGAAATTTGTAATAGATTCTGTTTGGATAGACAGAAGACATTTGTTTCATGAGGGAAATTTTGTTGCACTTGTAATTTAAAGGTTTAGGTGGGCATCTACATTGTGTCTTCGTGCTAAGTATGAGATCTATTTTTGTGGATCGGTTGGACTTTCTTTGTGCCCCAGTATCAGGACAATTTGTATAAATATGTCATGTCTGTATGAAAATAATATGTAATGTCTCTCTTTGTTGAAAATAAGAATTTATTCAACAAATATTTTATTGAACAGCTACCATATACCAGGCACTGTTCTGGACGGTAGGAAGGATAGTATCATACAAGCCTTCATGGAATCCACCTTCTTGTTGAGGGATAGGCAAAAAAATGAGCAAATAAACATATAATATGATATTATATCATGCTAATGCTAAAAAGAATCATAAAGAAGATTTATGCAAGGTTTTCAGTGAAGGATTTTCTGAAGAGATCTTTGAGAATAAACGTAAATTAAATGAGAAAGCAAGCTATGTGATGATGTGAGTGAATATCACTCCAGGCAGAGTGAATAATCAGAACAATGGCCTTGGGGTAAGAATAAGCTTGGACTGCGTGGCCGGAAGTAACTAATCGAGAGGAAGATTGGGAGGAATCAGAGATAGAAGTGAGAGATTGTGTAGGCCCTTGTAGGCTGTGGAAAAAATATTGGATTTTACTCTGAATGAGATAGAAGCCGCTGGATGGTTCGAACAGGGACGTGTTGTGACTTAATTGCAGGGGTGAGGGTGGTGGGAGAACAGTCGGACGGCTATTTCCGTCCTAGATAAAATGTGTTGAGATCTTGGATTAGGGAGAAGGCCTTGAAGGTGGCCAGAAGTTTTCAGATTCAGGAGCTATTTGGAAGACAGAGATAAGCACTTACTCCGATGATTGGATGTGGATATGAGGGACCTAGAGGAATAAAGCATGACTCAGAGGTTTTGGGCCTAAACAATTTGAGAAATGGTGCTACTATTTAATAAGCTAGAAAAAACTGGGGAAAGAGCCAGCTGCTGATAAAAAAAAATGTGCTGTCAAACACTTCTTTTTTAAAGGCTACTTTTAGAAATTTTTCACTTCGGTTTTGATATGTGAAGTTTAATAATGATGGACATAGGTGTAGATCTGTTTTTATTTACATTGCTCAGATTGTCCTGTCTGTTGTATATGAAAACGTTTGTATTTCTTTAATTCCAGAAAGTTCTCTGTCATTGTATCTTTAAATATTGCTTTTGAAGACAGCCATTCTCTCTATTTTCTCTTCCTAAAATTTCAGCCGGATATTTTGTGCGTTCTCATTGTATTCTCTATGGCTTTTTAGCGTTTTGCATCTTTGACCTGCTTTCTGTGATTTCAACCACTTTATCCTGCAGTTTACAATTTTTTTTCAGCTGGATCTAATCAGTTGCCTTTTTAGAAGTTCAATTTGGTTTTCACAAATCTGTTTGTTCCTTTTTTTCCTCCTTTGTACCATTTTAAATTCATTATGGTTTTCATTTTCTCCTTTATTCTTTAATTTATTTAAAATATGAATGTTATGATTTTCTTTCAGATTCTTTCTATGATCTCCAGTTCTTTCAGTGCTAATTCTCCCATATTTCCATCTTGCTCTGATTATAACAACCTCCTCCTCCTCCTCCTCACCTTCCTCCTCCTTCTCCTTTTCTGTGATTGTGAGCTCCTCCTCAGTAGGAAATTTTCCCTATCTCTGTCTCATGTGTCTTGTGTCTTGGACCGTGGAATTGTGTCCATACAGCATTTTCTTTTGCTGGGGCAAAAGGGAGCATGGGAGGTGCCCAGTCCAGAACTGGTATTTATGCTAATCTCTCAACTTGAGTTTTATGTACCTTTCAGATTAGCAATTCTACCCATGTGTATGGTACAGGCTTAGAGTCTTGATTTATCACGGATGGCTTTATCCCTTCAACTACAGCCTTGAGTGGAAGGAAGTCTCATGAGTTTTTCATGGAAGAGACGGTAGGGGTTCTAGCACCTAGTCCACACAGGTTTCATCTCACCTTAAATGGCATTACAATCCCAGCCCCAGCCTCTATAACCTGTGCTCCTTCAACGGAATACACTGGAAGGCCACTGCAATACCAAGTTCTACCCGTCTCTTCCCCTGGAGATTCCAACACATTCCCAGCACATAGATGTATTTTTTCTTCTTTTTTTCTAGTTCAGATATTCATTTAATTTTGTTGTTGATATATGCTGTCCAGAATCTCTGCTTGATACATATTGACCAGTATTTCTAGCAGCATTTCCAGTACATCTTTAACATAGTAGCGAGAGAGTACTCATTCCCTGCCAGCTTAGATCACTTTGCTGCCAAAAGTCAGATATATCTTTGTGATGTCCGCATATCAGACAGAGTAATCGGGAGAGTTCCTCTTCTCCACACCCTGAAACACCCAGAAATATATGTCACTCTTCAGGCCTTTAGATCAATGTCAGATTACTTTTGTTGGATAATTCGGTCCTAGGAATGTCAATGTTCCCTTGAGAATGGAAGCATAAACCAAAATCAACTCTACCTGGCATCAAAAGTCTGTTGTAGAAGTGAAGGAAAGCAGAAAGATCTACCCCATCTTGCTGTTAATAACTTCATCTAATACAGAATGAGGAACAAAGGGTTTTCCTAAAGCCAAGGGTGTTTATAAAAATAGAAATCATTGTTAATAGCTTGTCCTTTTATAATGTTCATCTTCTTGCCCTTCATAAGATTGCAGAAAATTTTAAAAGAAAATAGTTTATCTTTCCTCAATTTTAAGGGAATATTAGATAGTAAAGAATTTTATGAAGTTGTATAAATTAGTTTTCAGTCTATCCTCACTGCCAATCCAAAGTCCTACTGAAGAAATAGTATTTAAGTCATTAAATAATTTCTTTCTTTACCGTCCCTTCTATATAATCATATAGGACCATTTTAATAGAAATAAGATTCTCAGTATTCCTCAGACCTCAAAAGTCAAGCTTTCCTTGTCTCTTGAATTCATAAATATTATTTCTCTAACTGAATAGAAGAGAAGGAAACTCACATTTCTCAGCCCCAACTAAGAGTTGGTCACTTTACAAACATTATTTTATTTAATCCCCACAACTACTAAAGCTGGTAGTTACCAATACTCACTTTTGGTAAAAGTGAGGAAATGAAACACATTGAGAGTAAATGCCTTTCCCAAGGTCTAATAATTACTTAACAGATGAACAGAGTTAAGACTTAAGCCCCAATACTGATACATTGGTGTAAAGAAATATCTAAAAAAAGAGAAATCTAGAACTCATTTATGAATTCTGCCTAGTGTTTCTAGGACAATGTTAGGAAACAGACTTAGAGCCAAAATTTAAACATCTTAACCTAACTACATCATGCTTAATTTCTGTGCTAGTCTGTTCTATGTCGCTATAAAGGAATACCTGAGACTGGGTAATTTATAAAGAAAGGAGGTTTATTTGGTTCATGGTTCTGTTGGTTGTAAAGAAACATCGCACCAGTATCTGCTTCCCGTGAGGGCCTCACGGAGCTTCCAATCAAGGCGGAATGTGAAAGGGGAGCAGACATGTCACATGGCTAGAGAAGGAGCAAGAGATGGAGGAGGTGGTGCCAGCTTCTTTTAAACAACCATTTCTCGTGTAATAAAGTGAGAACTCACTCATTATTGTGGGGAGGGAATCAAACCAGTCATAAGGGACCCACCTTCATGACCCAAGCACCTCTCACCAGGCCCTACATTCAACATTGCAAATCAAATTTCAACATGAGATTTAGAGGGGCTAAACATCCAAACCATATCAATTTCCCTTAACTTTTAACTTAGAATAAATTGCAGCATCTTTCGAAAATTGTTTTTGTTTCCACAAATTCCTTCAGAAGATCAAGATATTAGGATTTTAATACCTTGAATACTAAGAATACTGAGAATGCTAAGGTATCCTAATCCTAAAAGTCAAGTAGAAAAATAGTCTTATTTTCTTATACATATTCCTTCTTTTGTCTTTATTTCTAACTAATAGTTTTATAGGGCTAAACATAAGTGACTATTTTAGCTACATAAATATTTTAGTTGGCTTAATGTTTGCCTCAGTACCTTGAGATACAATAGTAATAGTAATAATAATTACTACAATAACAACTTTCCATACGATAATAGTAACTACTGTTTACCTTGCAATATCATGTACAAGCCATTTTACTAGGCACTGTACACAGATTGTCTCAGTAGATCAGTGATACATTTGACAATTTTTACATTTCATCCAAAGTTCTGAAGTTAGGGAATTTTCAAAATCACTCAGCTGGTCAATGGAAATTGCAAGAACCTAATCTGAGTCCAAAGCCTGAGTTATTGATATTTCACTACATTTTTTAAAAGACCCTTGGTGAGAATACTCCTATTTTAAAATGGTTCAGTCTCTGGACTCAAAGTGGTTATTCTGCTCCTATAGGTTTTAGTGAACCTGAATAAAATATAGATGCAATCTCAATTAATATTTAATACAAATGCACAGGGAAGAGTGGGTGGTTACTGCCTTATACCTGTGTGTTGCCAGTGTAATTTAATTCTACTTGGCCCTTTGTGTTGTGCTGCCTTTGTGGAGGAGAAAAGGTTCCTCCTTTACTGGAAGCCATTATTGGAGAGTATATGATGTAATATATAAAATAATAGTAAATCCATTCCTATAAAGGGCAATGTTTGACAGTGCTTATTCAATATTATTCACCTGGCCTAATACCTTTTTTCACTGATTTAATGTTTGCCACTCGATATCTCATAGCTATACACAATGACACTTTGAAAGTTGTATATTCAAGCAATTTTGGTAAAACAAAGAATGTTTGTTCAACTGTTCTAATTTGTCTTGCTCCTAAATTTTATTTTTTACCTTTTTCTTTTGCCATTGTAAATGTATTAGATTAAAATAATTGGCTAAGAAGTTAATGTGCATGTCTTCTTTTTAATTGTGTATTTATTTTGCAATGTCCCAAGACAAAATGTTTCTTACAGTTTTGTTTCTTTAAGACACTTTAACCATTATAGTTTGGTTTTTTTAGCTACTACTAGAAATTTTATTCAAGGTCATAATCGGTACAAAGCTTAACTTAGTGAGTTTTTTCTTAAATTCAATGAAAGATACACACTTGAATTCCTAACAAAAATGTATTTTTTTTAATGGAGGATAGAGTTACCCATTTTCCTATAGTCAGAGGTAATACAGCTTGAATAATTAAGCTAATACAAATGAGACAAATTCTTTTGTTCTCTGTGTAGCATTAAAATAGTAAAACCTAAAAGGATGTGTGTTTCTCTTTTCCCCAGGACTATTGAGATTTTCTTTCCCAGTGATATATTATTTTCCTTCCCCTCTTTGGTACGTTTAATCTTCTGTGCACCTTAAAACTTATCTGATACTTTTTCTTCTTTCTTAATCTTGCTCTTCTGCACAGGATTTTTTGGACTTTATTCACATTCTAATTGTATAAGTATTTGCAAGAGATTCTAGGCCAACCATCTGCAATAGCCCACAAACTTTAGGTATTCAAATACTCTTGGTCTCTTTGGACAAGTCAGTTGAAATATAGTAAGATGTCCAACAACCTCCCATGCTTTTTTCTCCTTGGTGACAGAGGTGTTATCTTTGTGTCTCTGAATACCTTTTTACTTAAAGTATTTTATTGACAAATATTTTATTTTATTCTGTACACAGTAGGTATTCAATAAATACTCGTTAGTAACTAAAAACTTTCAGAATTTTTTTCCTTGTTTTTGAGGAAAGTAAAACCAAATGCTTTGACTTAAATTGCCATGTGACTCTATTAATAGAATCTAGCTCCCCAGCAGGAAATTAGATGTGTTAAAATTCAAACACTTCTAAAACTGACTTATGTGTCCATCGGAGAGAAAGTGAACAAGAGTACTTCTCTTTTAATGCCAGTAAATTTAGCTACTTTCATACTACTTCCAAAGCACAAGGCAGAGTTTCTATTTTTTGGTTACATATTATATAATTTGTATAAACTAATACATAATAACCTATATTTATTACTCTCTGCTCTAATATTTTGTACATAGTGAGTTCCTAGACTTATTTTTCAAAAATTTATTTGATAAATAATTTTGTTTAAAAAATTAATTGTACTCAACTATCTCTGACCCAGACTTATTTTGAAGACTAAAAAATTTGGCTTCTCTGAAACTAAGGATGTCCAAAACCAGATTTTGATATTAAGTACAGAAAAGATAGAGTTATTTACTGAATCTCAGTTTCTCTTCTCATGTATTTCTGTCTTTGGTGCGCCCATAACTCTCTGTAAAACTTCTATGACAGTTCTCCTCACATAGAGTTGAACTTATCTTTTCACATATTAAAGTACATAGACCTCACTAGACAGTAAACATATCAGGGACAGGAACTGTATTTTATACTTTTTTGTATACTCAGCATTTATCATTATAAGAATAAATAAATATTAATTGATTTTTTTTTTAAAAAGAAATGAGGTATTTTGATTCCATGCTGCTATTTCTAACAGGGTCAATGAAGTTTTATGAGATAGCATGTATTTTCTCATTGTTCTTATTTTAAAGGAAGACAGTCTAAGGATTTTAGACAGATTTCTCTCTAAGAGCTATATAATAAAATGAACACATACCTGATGAGGTTAGTTAGCAGTGGACAGCAACCATTTAAGAATCAGCCCATCAAACAAGAAGACAAAGGGCCTTTTGATCCCTATTTTTGTTTCCCAAGAGATCTGCTGCCAGAGATGGTATGCTTTGAAGAGCAGACTTGAATATTATAGTGATTGAAAATAGAAATCTCTCCTATTATCAATTAGTAATTTCCCATTGTATTTAGTGCAAGAGTTTCCTTGTGAATTTAGTTAGGATGAGGCAATCCCTGAGAGACTGATAAACTCAAGGTATATAGACAAATTCATATCTCTTATACTGAAAAGCTGGGAGTTGGAACTTAGCTACTCCACCAAAGTAACACAGCCTGTGAAGAAGACGTTTGCAGGTGAAAGTCCTGCTGCTGCAGACGACATCTCTACTGCGTCCCTTCTACTATGCAAACCTTGGATACCAAGGCGTCTTAATCATATCATCCCAAGTGACTTTTCCAAACCACATACGAGGAAAAGGAACTGAAAATAGAAGAATCTATTTGTACTTTTTATTAGTAGTTCCCACCTGTTTGCTCTGGTTTTATTAAGAACTAGAAAAACCCATTTGTGTAAAACCCTGTGTCTTGATTATAGTAGTTAACTTGTGACATTGTTTGGAGGATCTGGTTCCCTAAGAAGAGACTAAGGCTGGGAAAAATATACAAAGAATTTGTGTTCTTAGAGATTATAGGTATTATAACCTGTAATAAATCTTAGTTTGGACAAAAAATATAATTAAATTTGATAGCAAAATGCAAGTGAGACCCTAATTAATAAATTTGCTTACACATTAAAATAATTGTTCTTAAGCTTAATCATTCTTAAATGATTAGTGTGCATTAGTGTCATTTGAAAAGCTCACTGATGTAAGCATTGCTGGGCCTCACCCCCAGAACTTTAGGTCAGGATGGGGCCCAAGAAATTGCATTTCTAACAAGATCCTAGAACCATGCTTTGAGAACCACTGTACCAAAACAGTATGATATTAGTGTATTCTTCTCCTAAGTGTACTTATTATGCCATTGAAAGAGAGTCTTTATTTGACACCCAGATAATTGAATACTTTTGAATGGAATATGTAGTGTAGAAATTCCTTGTATGAGTTCTTTATAGTGAATAACACTGTATTTTTAAAAGCTTAACCTAAGTTTATTTTATAGTTATAACATGTGTTACACATTATAAATAATATGACTAACTTGGGAGATAAATTTTTTGGCAAAATCAACAGTGTGGAATAAATCAAGAGGTGTGCAACAAATAAAGATTCATCAGTCTGAGGGATGTGGAAAATAAACATACAAACTACAATACTTCCCATTGTCTGATTTACAAGTCTCACCTGAAGGAATGGAGCAATGCTGACCTCCATTCGATTGATGGTAAGAAATGTACAAGAGTAAAGCAAGAAATCAGAAGAGTTAAGAAGAGAGAAAATAGGAATTGAGGGAGATTAAAAAACAGTTAAGAGAACCACTGATGGCAAGAAGAAAGCTGTTCAGATAAAAGAGGTGAGAAAACACAGCACTGGGTACAGGGTTGGAATACATAGTTCAGTACATCTTACCAGCCCTTGAGAGAGGTATTGAGTAAACACCCAAAACAGACAGAAAATGAAATACGGCTATGTCTTATGGGTCATTTAGTAAAAAGGCAAGCTAATATTCCCTAAAATATTTTCCTACTATAGCACACTACTTGTTGACCTTCAAATTATAAAGAAAAATTGGCTTATACTGTTCAATAGATAGGAAAATATGTAGCATACTTCGGATTTTTCTAAAATCCTATTTCCATCAAAGTAATTTTAAACTTCCAGCATGTCAAGTGTTAAATTGCATGTGTTATAATTAGTGAAATATTCACATATGTGCTGGACAAATATCTTCCAGCCCACAAACACAGAATAAGGTTATTTGCTCCACATATGGAACTAGAAGTAAAATGATAATGATAATGAAAATAATGATAAAATAATAACAACATATTTGAGGATGACTTGGTACCAGTCATTATTTTAAACACTTTATATATATTGTGTTCAATCTTCATTATATATTTTCTCAATTAATCATTATAACTTATGAGGTAAATATTAATATGTATTATAATCCCCATTTTATAGATGAGGAATCTGAGATACAAAAAGGTGAAGTAATTGCCCAAGGTTACATAACTACTAAATGGCAAAATTGGGATAAAACTCAACCAGTCTGCTCCAAGGACCACGCTGTCAAAAACTACGTTTTACTGTCTCTCTCAATAGTAGAGCTGAGATTTCAGACTCTATTTGTAGCTCATCCCTTATCTGTAATATTAATTTATGTAGATAACAGAGATCGGGGAACAAAAACATCATGGAAAAGTAATGGGAAGTAAATGTCAATCTGTGTGCCAACTCAGGCAACACAGGCAAAAACTGTCTGGAATACTGTGTTGAAAATGATCATGAGGCCATATTTGGACTAGTAGAAAATAGCACCATGGTCAGTGAATAACATATGCCAGAGATATGGGAGGGAAAATGGGTTAAAAGAGTGTCATGAACTGCAAGTTATCTAGACCATGGTGAGGGAATAGCTCTTTTGTTGTGGTTGTAGTTTTTATTTTATTATTCTTGAACACAAGAGCTTTTCTAAATGAAATTGCTTTATTGCATTCCTTGGGGGTGGGAAGTGGTAGTGGTATGGAGGATCTATTTTTTTTACACCATGTGTAATCTTTATTGAATAGGAGAGTAGCCTGTGCAAATTTGTTGTGCAGTAGTCAGTAAAATATTACTGTTTAAGTACTTTTGAGAAAGTGGCCACAGGGAGGTAGATTTCTAATCTTCCATTATGAAATGAGATCCCAGGTCAATTGTTAAATTGGGCAGAGTGAATGGCCTGTGCATAATGAGTCAGTGCTTGCTTATCACTAATTCAAAAGAATCTTCTCACTTTACAAATGAGATAAGTGAAGTTATGAAAAGTTAGCTAATTTGCCTATGCTTATTTCTCGTTTCCCTAATAATGTAGATATTATTATGGATCATATTTATCTATCTAGGTATCTAGATAGATATCTTTATAGACAGATAGAGATAGAAGTAGATAGCAGTCACTGGTCCATAGCAGTTCTGAAAGACAGCTGGGCACATGTTTGTTGCCAGGACCTTTATTTGGACCTGGTCCTCCTACTTGATAGTGATTCTCTGAAGCTTTTATCCATGCTGTCAAGGCTCTAAGCTCTGAATCAATCTTTCTTTTCTGTAAGAAATGATCTATGTTTGCAGCTGAGTATCTTCCTCAGCTTGTGGCTTGCCCTATTTGGTTGGGATCCCTAGGACTTAATTTAATTTTGCTTCAACTAATGCTATTCTCTTAAAAATGTTGTGGGTTTCCTATGAACCCATTGGGATTAATTCCATGAGACAAGAGGCATACCCAATTCTTTGAGATAGGCCTCTCTACCCGAGGCTGAGAGTCAGTGTATTGTGGGACAGTACCCTTAAGAGTCTTAAAAGCCCTACTGAGTAGTTGAGAGGGGCTATGAGGAACTTTAAATATTTCTGAGGTCTCAGCAAAGGATCTTATAGTCACACACTTGATATGAACTTTCTTGAGGGCAGGTTTTAATGGAACTGATCTTCCTTTGATCTTTGCCCTGAGGTCACTTCTTGCTTTAATAGTCTTTTGCTGTCTGAAGAGAAACAGTTTTATTCATAAAGCAAACTAGTCTTGACTCTTTTATATTTTCTGTAAATTCTGCTTGAAAATTGTACAGTTCCTTTTTTCCTATTTATTTTGCCCCTCCACTATTTCACTAGAAGAAGCTTTTACAACATTCTGACTAGAAAACTTCTTAGTTAAAAGCATGGGTTCATTAAGTACGTTTTCTATATCCCATATTATTGCAAGCAACACTTTTGCTAGTTGTCTTGCCAAAATAACTTGAGTCCTCTTTTTTTTCTGGCTGTAATAATTATTTCTTCATTGTACTTCAAGCCTTCACTAACAGTCTTTGCTTCTGCATGGTCCCCAAAATCAATGGTACATGTTTTGGGTTTTAGTTGTGCACCACCCCACTTCTAGGCCCAACATAGAGGGTTAAAAAGAGGATAGAAAATGAAAGCAAAAAAAGAAATTACTATTAAAAAGATATATAGAAAAATTCTAAAGCCTCATTATATCAACCTTTCTCACCATGAATAAAACCAAAGACAAATAAAAAACTAAAATTACTTGAACCATCCAAGATGAAAATAGAAATTAGATTTAAATAAAAAATGGGAAGTGATCTTAGCAATTCAACAATGTGTAACACAGATAAAAATGTTTATATCTTTGACACAATAACATCACTCTGAAATGTACACTAAAGAAAAGTCAGAGGTATACCTAAATGTATTACTATTAGGATATGCATTACAATGTTATGCATACAAAAAGATTAGAAAGAAAAATACAAAATCTAGATAAAATAAGACATTGGTTAAATAAATTATGATATAGCTGTACTAAAAATAATTAAGAGATATGAACATCATGTCTTCTGAGAATGTTTGAGCAAGTGGAGAAAAGCTTACAAAATATCAAATGAACAATCAAGTTTAAAAGATTGCATTAAATCTTTTAATCAACAAATGCATTAAAAACGGAAGGATATGTATTCAAATGTTGAGTAGTTTTTTCCTAATATTTTTACAATAAATACATAATACTTTTATAACGAAGAAACCTCAACAAATAATATATAATATTTTTAGTATTTGCTGAGCACTCATTTAATGTGCTCAATTAATGAACTATTATTATTATTTTTTGAAGAATAGAAGTTGTGACTCTGACTTCACCAAAACTGGATGCAGACTCAGGGGTGAAGTATCTTATGGCTTGTTCAGACTATCTGATACGTATAGGAGGTTAGTGTTGGTCAGGTGCTGGCACCATTGGATTATAGGAAAGCAGAAAAAGAAAGAAACCTGGCACCTGCTTTAGACAACAATCATAAGTAAATACAATAAAAACAGGAGAATTTTTACTTACTCTACCTCTTGAAACATGAAATTTGTTAAAGAGCCTTTGCACTTAGTAGAAAATCTAAGGTTTAGAAGTTGAAAGATAATATTAAAATTACAAGGAAAAGTTATTTTTACTTACTTCTTTGAAACATGGGGACAAAAAAATAATTAATGATCATCAAATGCTTTGAAAATATAACTGCATTGTACAACAGCAGGCTTGGTGTTAACCTTTGGTGAGGTTCACAACAAAGCAATTTATTCTCAATCATCCTGGCAGCACTGCCAAGTATCATTAGTGCTGGAAGCCACAAGCAATCGCTGAGGACCTGCCCATGTTTACTTCCTGGAAAAGTTAGTTTTCAGTGTGTGGAATGGAGCTGGCCCTGGCTGCACATTATAACACAAATAATTATTCATCAAAACTTGTCTTGCTGCAAGCAATTCATTCCTTTCTCCACAGATGTCCCCCACTCTGACCCAGAGCAGCATGAATGCAGGCTAAACATAGCAGCTCCACAATGCAGCAGGCAGCCATGGTGAGACTGCATTTAAGTGGTTTTCATACTCATGGCTTCAGAGCACTTTGCTGACACAAATTAACCCTTGAATACTATATTACCCTCTCTTGTGTCTTCATTCCTTGAGATATAAAGCACGTTTCTTGTTGGGAATGAGCTGCGCTTTGCCTAATGGAAATTTTTTTCTTTCTCTCTGTTTTATGCATTTACCATTTTTTGTTTCTTTGTTTTCTTTCCTTCTGCAGCTGGAGTGGGAGAGTGAGAGTCTCAGTTCTACCACAGTCACTCTGCTTTCTGATCACACCACATACTCAAAAGAGCATATTCATTAACACCAGCTACTTGCAAGTAGGTGCTAGGCACTGTGGAGGATAAACATATAACACACGGTGTCCTTATCACATTAGCCTCAGGGAAATCAAGCACATAAGTAACAACCACAGATGTATTTGAGCAATCCTCAATTCCACTAATATGATTCTATTGTCCCTGATCTCCTCACCTTGTGCTTGGTCTCAGTTGTCCTCTAATGTGAAGGTCTAGTGAGTGAAATCGTGACTTAAGAACTCCATCTACATCATCCAAGTTAAATCCACTTAAAAACAATCTTCTACCATCTTTAGATGCTTGACACATCTTAGTCTTGTTGATCCAGGGTGTCGACCATCTTGGCTCCAGGTACCCATCACATTTGCTCCAAACAGCGTGGATTCTCTCATGCTAATTTGACTCCTGGGTATCCCAGAGTTCCTGTGATGCTTAGGCCACTTAAGCTCAACTCTAACCCTCAAAAAGAAGAAGGATGGATGGATGTGGTCTCTGCTCTCAAGAAATTTATGATTTAAACATGCATGCTAATGGTGGTGGTTATAAATACAGCATCTCATGTAATCCACTGCCAGATTTTTCCTGGATTGATAAACAGGAAGATGGATCCTAAATTCCAGTCTATCTTAACTATATTAATAGTTAACTCTTTAGAGTTCACGATGTAGCAGGCACTGTTCTAAATACTTTACATGGATTTGGTCATTTTATCCCCAAAACAACCATATCTTTATCATCTCCTTGTGAGAGATAAACTTAGCACTCAAAGTCACACAGGAAAAAAAAAAAAAAGTGGCAGAGCCAGGATTCAAACCCAGATGGTCTAATCTGAGAACACACATTTTAACTATAATAGCAAATGACCACAGTTGGTATCGAATTTCTGGAACTGCAATGCATATTCCTTGGAACATTTGCCCATTAAATGCTGTTCAAAAAGGACGTTCTGTGAATATATAAGGTTGGGGAGTATTGCATATGCCTTGTACGGGATTTATTGCACATTTTAACATATTAAAATCTCATATATAATACTGCAGGAAGGAAAACAGTTTAAATTTAACACAAATTTTCCAAACAGTTTTGCCCATGGAACACTTTTCATCACATCGTTCCTTAACTTGCTGCTGAAGAAGACTTCTGAAAAACCCACTTTTAGAAATAATGTCTTAGGGGAAAGTAATATTAAAAAAATGGTATTTCTAAAAAAGACTTCCAGTTATGAAATGAGATAAAGGTCCCCGTAAAGTCTGGAATTTGGGGGAAGTTTCTGTGTTATGTTTCAGTAAAACATGATTTCGATATTAGCTGGCTGTGCATTTAGTTTTTCTCTACTCCTGTTCCCATCTGTAATTTGTTTTTTCAAAAAAGCTACTTGGTCTTGCCTATACTGAGAAGGTAAAATTTTCTTTATATATTTATTTTGAATGTAAAATGTTTGAAGAAGAATAACATGCATTTAGAAAAGTATGTATATCATGTATCAGCTAAATTAATTCAGAAAGTGAAGACATATGTGCAACCAGCGTCCAAATCAAGAAGCAGAGTACTACTACAATGGCAAGAGCCTCTCCTTCTCCTGGTAACTACCCATGCTCACCAAGGGTAACCACTGCCTTGACTTCTATTCCCGGAGATTTGTTTTTAATTCACTTTTTAAAAAGTTTTATTGAAATATAATTGACATCTATCTAACGTCACATATTTAAAGTGTTTTATAAGTTTTGACATGTGCACCACACACAATCAAGATAATGAACGTGTCCATCATCCCTCAAATTCCCTTTCTGACCTTTGTAATCCTCATCTCCCATCAGCAACAACTGATCTGCTTTCTGTCATTACAGATAAGTGACATTTTCTAGAATTTTATATAAATAGAATCATACATATGTATCCTCCTTTTTTTGAGTAGGGTCTGGCTTATTTCAATACGTATTATTATTTTAAGATTCTTTCATGTTATTTTTTGCATTAGTAGTTTGTTCCTTTTTATTGTTCAGTAATATTCCATTGTATACATATACCACAATTTGTTCATCTATTCAGCTGTTGATGGACATTTGTGTTGTTTTTAGTTTTTAGCCATTACATATAAAGCTTCCATGAACATTTGTGTACAAGATTTTGTACAGACATGTGCTTTCATTTCTCTCTAGCTAGCCATACCACCTAGGAGTGGTATGGCTGGGTCACACGGTTAATGTATGCTTAACTTTTTAGGGAATTGCCAAAACTTTCTGAAGTGGATGTACCAATTTACATTCTCATCAGTAGCATACAGTGTTCCAGTTGTTCCATATCCTCACCAACAGTTGATATGGTCAGTGTTTTTCATTTTAGCCACTCTGGTGTGCATGTAGTGGTATTGTATTGAGATTTAATTTGCATTTCCTGAAAGGCATCTTTTCACATGCTTATTTGCCACCTGTGCATCTTCTTTGGTAACGTATCTTTTCAAATATTTTGTCCTTTTTATTTTTATTGAGACTTGAATGTTCTTTGTCTATCTTGGATATAGACTTTTAGTTTTATATCAATCATGCAGATATTTTCTTTCAATCTATGGCTTGCCATTCCTTTTGGTAGCAGAGCCCTTTGAAGAGCAAATGTTTTTAATTTTGATGAAGTCTCATTTAGGTTCTCTCTCTCTCTCTCAATGGATCATGACTTTTAGATTATATTTAGGAAATTACTGCCAAACTCATGGGCATTGAGATATTCTATATCTTCTTTGAGAAGTTTTCTAGTTCTAACTCTTAGATTTAGGTCTATGATAAAATTTTGATTAATTTTTGCTTATGATAAGGTGGGATCAAAACTTTCAGTTTGTTTCTTTGTTTTTTGCTTGTTTTGTGTATGGCTATCCACTCGTACTATCACCATTTGTTAAAAAGCCTTCTTTCCCTCATTAAAATACAACATTTTTCCCAATACAACAATGTCTTAATTATGGTGGCTTTACAATAATCCTTGAAATCAGTTAATATACATCTTTCCACTTTATTCTTTTATAAAATTGTTTTGACAGTTTGAGGATTTTTGGATTTACACATAAATTTTAGGATCAATTTGTCAATTTGTACAAAAATGCCTGCTGGGATTTTGCTTTGGACTGTATTGAATCTACAGACAATTTGGGGAGAATACACATCTTAAAAATATTGTGTCTTCTGATTTACATACTCAGTATGTCTCTCCATTTTTAAAAATCTGCTTTAATATATTACAGCAAATTTTCTGGTTTTCAGTGTATAGGTTTTATACATTTCTTATTTTATATATTTTTTATTTCAAAATATTAAGGGGGTACAAATGTTTTTGTTACATGTATACTTTGTGTAATGCTTAAGTCGAGGTTTTTATTGTGCCTATCACCAGAATAGTGTCCATTGTATTCAATAGGTAAGAATTTTACCCCTCACTTCCCTCCCACCCTCCCCTTCCTTGGTTTCCAATGTCCTTTACATCTCTTTGTGCCCATGTGTGCCCACTGTTTAGCTTCCAATTATTAGTGAGTACATATGGTGTTTGTTTTTCTATTCCTGAGATACTTCACATAGGATAATGGTCGCCAATTTTATCCATGTTGCTGCAAAAGACATTATTTCATTCCTTTCTATTAATCAAATATATTCCAAAATATTTTACACTTTTGATGCTATTCTCGATGGTATTTTAAAATTTCAAGTTCTTATTGTTCATTGCTGGTACAATATAAATAAATTTTGCCTTTTTGAAAAAGTATATTATTTTTTGAAACATTAGAAAACTGGTTACCAGTACCTGAACAGTAATTTGTAGTATTATAGTATTTTAAAAATATATGTTGCAAAGGAAAAATTTTTTAAAAAGCCACTGTTTTTGAGAAAAATCTGTAAATTCCTGAGATTTACTCACTTTTTTTTTACCTATTTATTCTTTCCCATTGAAGTTTTTAGTGAAAGAAAAGTTTTAAATGTTCTTAAATGGTTCGTAGGAAACTTAAGCTCAGGGGTGCAGAGAATTTCTAAGAAAAGAAAAAAAGTTTCAAGACATAAACTCATGCTTTGGCTCTGGCTTTAAGCCTGCTATTGGCTCAAACCATGCTATTAATACCATGAATTATAGAGTGAAATGAATCCACTGATTGATGGAGAACCTTACCAATTGGCATTGATAAACATCTTAGTAAAATCTTAACGTTTTCACCTAAAGAGTCCTACTACAAATATTTAACAATATTGGGCCAGTATGTACTTTCTCAAACCTCCCTCCCTCCAACACAAACACACACACATATGCAGGCGCGCACACACACACACAGACACAAACACACAGACACACCAGGGAAAGGGCATATGAGCATACAGTAAGAAAGTGGCTGGCTATCTGCAAGCAAGGAGGAGAGTACTCACCAGACTCAGGCTTTGCTGGCATCCTGATCTTGGACTTCCAACCTCTAGAACTATGAGCAAATAAATTTCTGTTGTTTAACCTACCCACCAGTCTATGGTATTTTGTTATGGCAGCCTCAGCAGACTAATGAACAAACAATGTCTAATCACATTTCCTATAGCTTACTTTGATATATAGTTGCTTAATTTGCTGCATATAGTGAATCTGCTGATTATCATAGAAGATTTAGGAATCACTTACAAGGAGTCCATTCTGATGATCCCTGTGCTTTCCCATAGATTTACTGCTGGGTGTATTAATATTACTACCACAGGACCATCAAGCTGCAACTCATCAAACAGTTTATTAAATAGCTTCTTTTCCCAGAGTGTGAAAATATGCAGCTCCTCTTAAGATGAGGCATTATTTTGCAAAGGAATTATTTGGTATAATTAATGGCTAATAGCTTTTGGCTTAAGAAGAACTGAATAAAAGAAGAAAAATTCTTTAAATAAATGATTGTTAATTTATTTTGTTGGGTGTTCAGGTATCTGATTGCTGGTAGGCCTTTTTCAGGTGTTTCTAATATTTTTCTTTGTTTCTGCATTTCCCAATACATTTAGAACCACAGATAATTTTTATGAGGAAGATAAACAATGAAGACTGATCTCATGGAAATCCTTTAGTTTTCCTAAGAATTTACTTTCTTAAGCCATCTAATATAAAATTACTGGGTAATTTGCTTATGTAGTATTTTAAGAGTCTAATGCTCCTGAGGATATTTGCTTCCATTAGTGAGAAATAACTGCATTACACTGTTTACCTGGTATCAGATAACCATCAATGCACTCTAAATATTGCCAGGATCCCACTTGCTTAGAATCAAGGAACTTGGATACTCTTCATAGGAACCACGTTGAGCAGGAATCCAAGCTGGAATGTGATTTTGTAAAGAGGAGGGTTTTCTTTTTATGAAAAATGAATCTATAAACAGTTGAAGTCAGCTGAAAGTCTAAATTAATTTGTCTTCATTTTTTAGATAGTATTAACCCATTGTAGAAAATTGATAAAAAGAAAACCCTCTCAAATCCTAAAGATTCTAATAAAAACAGTTACATTTTGGTTTTTTTCCTCCCAGAATTTTCAATGTACATATTCTGCACTCATCATTGTAACTGGATTAATGATGAATTAAGGCAAGTTTAATAAGAAACAACTCTATGCAGAACAACTCTTCTATTCTCTGTCCTATGTTTCTCACTATAAAAAATTCAAACAAACAAAGTAAACCAAAAGCTTATTTAGGATTGTACTATGTGAGTTACAAACTTAATAAATGCCTTTAAATCAGACTAAAATTCTTTAAAAACATTTTTTAGACAATAATATTTTAAATAGTTCTTTGGGAAAAATAATTTTTCCCCTAGTATCCAATACACCCCCTACTTGCCCTTTACTTACTGACAATGTGCCAAATTAGATTGCAGCTACAGGAAAATGAATTTCCAGATAAGAAGTGAAATATTTAGGTGATTGTGAAGCTCTCTCCAAATCTCCAGATGTCTGACATTCTGTAAAGAAAATATCACGTGACTGGATTTTCCACTTTACATCTGGATGTTTTGCTACTACAGACATAGTCTCTTGGCTGTTTGTATGAAACATTCGTTTCTTGTCATGATTCTTTAGAATGCAAAAGATTTTAAAATGATAGCAATGAAACAAATTATGTATCTTCCACATATCAGTCAATTCAAAGCTAAAGTGACTGTTCGAAAATAAATATTTAAAGAGATTTATTATAAGTGTACAGTTAGTATCTTTTGTCCTTTTATATCTATGCAACATATGAATAATAGTTTATGCTTAGATTGACAACTGAAAAATGAGGAAACTATTAAAGTTTTTCTTTTAATTTTTAAAAATTGGTAGCTTCTTATGGAATTTTTCATAACTGCATACTTTGACTTGAAAAGGGACGCAAATTCCATGAAATCTAGCTCAAATGTTACAAAATCAAATACACTGAGATATCAGGGTAGGTAGGAACTATTAATGAGTTAAACGGGGTGGATGATAGACAATAGGAACTCCTTGGGACAGTCCCTACCAAAAGGAATGCAAACATTTTGTAAAAAGGGGGAGTTAGGGCCTGCATGAATGCTCACATTTGTAATCCCAACATTTTGGGAGGCCAAGGTAGGAGGATCACTTGAGGCCAGGAATTCAAGACTAACCTGGGCAACATAATGAGACCTCATCTCTACAAAAAATGAAAAAATTATCCGGGCTGCAGTGGTCCTCATTTGCAGTCCTAGCTGCACCACTGCACTCCAGCCTGGGTGTCAGAGTAAGACCCTGTCTCAACGAAACAAAAAACAACAACAAAAAACCCCAAAAAGGTGGGGGGAGATTGAGGGATATTGGTCAAGGACATAAAATTTCACTTAGCTAGGAGGACTAAATTCAAAAGATCTATTGTACAACATGGTGACTACAGTTAATATATTGTATTCTTGAAAAATGCTAAGAGTAGATGTATAGTTTTCTGACCACAGAATGATAACTATGTGAATTAATGCATATGTTAATTAGCTAGAGTTAATCATTTCACACTGTATATATACTTCAAAACATATGTTGTACATGGTAAATACATACAATTTTATCTGCCAATTTTTAAAAATAATAAAAATAATAATTTAAACATTTTTTAAAAAGACAATGAAAGCCTAAGAAAACATGCCTGTGAACTGAATGTTGCTCAAGAAGGCTCCAGCTTCAAACCTTTGATTTTAGTCTAATTCTCATCTTTTATGGAAAAGGACACTGAAATCCAGTTTCTAAAACTAGAAAGCAGCCTACATAAAATTAAAACCCAGTTATCCTGATCCCTAGTTTAGTACCTTGTGCACTATCGTCACGTTTCTTCATGCTGTTTTTAGTATGTACATGCATTCACCAGCAGATTCTTTTACAGAGTTATTAGTTTGCCAGTACCTTTAGGTAATGTCAACATGAGTTCAGAGAGTCTAGCTTTAGAAATAATTACCATGTTACCTTTGTGTAACACACTTATTTCAAGCCTGGGCTTGGGAGTTTGAATCAGTTCAAGCACCAACTCCATCCTTTAAAAGCTGTGTAACAATAGGAAAATGAGTCACTTGACCTCTATGAACCTTAGGGTGCTCATTTGTAATATAGGAAAACTAAGAGCACTTCTTCAGAGGGTCGTTGTGAGAAATAAATGAGACCATGAAGTACCCTCAATGTGGGAAGAATACTAAGTGTGTAATAAATATTGCTTATTATGGTTATATTATAGAAACTGTCAATACAGAATTGCTGTTTTAGGAATTAATTATTATCTATACATTTATTGCTTAACAGAGCTAATCTTGTATACTTATTTCAGATTTCAGAAAGAGATTCATTCACCCATGAGATTAGCTAACAAGTGTTTATTCACCATTTAGTATGGGCCAGGCATTTTTCTAGGTACTGGACTTACAATGTAAGAAGACACACAAAGTCCATGCCATCATGAGGTGTGCAGTTTAGTGGAAGAAATAGAAATAATTCTGGACCTTCATTCCAGGTCAAGGGTGCAAGAATCATATAATCTCTTAGGTGGGAACAGCTTGGAATATTCAAGGATTTTAAAGAATCCCAGGGATGCTGTAGCTGAGGAAGAGAGGGGATGAATGGTCAAAGATGTGGTCAAAAGGGACATCAGGGGCTAGATTATGCAGAGCTACTGGCCATGACAACACATTTCTACCTTTTTCAAAATGTGACAGGAAGGTAGAAGGGGGTTTTGAATAGGAAAATGTCTTCATCTGACTTATATTTTGAAGACATTCACTCTGACAGCTGAGTGGCAGATTGCAGAGGGCAGAAAGCAAAGAGCAAGTAGAAGCATGAGGAACATACTGCAGAAGTTTAGGCAACGGATGACAGCAGCCTGTACTAGTGGAAGAGATAGGGAGACACGGTAGACTTCACAGTATATTTTGAAGGCAGTGCCAATAGGATTTGCTGATAGATTAGAAGAATGCAAGCAAAAGCAAGGAATCAAAGATTCATCTAGTAAATGGTAAGGACACATTAATTTGAGGAAGATTGGGGAGCTAAAAGGGAAAATCAAGAATTCTGCCTTGGCCATGTTAGCTTGAAGTGCTTATTTGGCACCCAAGGGAAATTCAAGGCAAATTAAAGGGAAATTGAGTGGGCAGAGTTCACGGGAAGAATGAGACTTCAAGTTTCTTTCAGAGGCATCAGCATATAGGACTGATGAGATCACCTAAAGAGTGAATAGAGAGGGAGTAAGGCCGAGAACTGAGCCCTGGCACATTCCAAAAATGTGAGGTTCAAAAGAGACGGTTAAGAAAGAGAAGCTATTTTTTTTCACTCAAGCAAAATGAAACATTGTGTAATTGTTTAATTTTTTGCTCCTTCTTAATTTATCAGTTATTTCATCTAATCACAACTTCTAATTGTGCAGTTTGATTTTTTTGTGGTCATTATTTACCTGTGGCCTGTAAGTTGTGAAATAGGAATCCAGTGAAACCTGTTTTAAGCCATATGTTCTCTAGTGTACATGGAATTTACTGGTGAAAGTAGACAGAGCAATCATCATTCTCTGGCCTCCCTATTTTCTTCCCAGAGACTACTGAGTAGGAATCAAGGTAATTACTTTACAGTCATTATGGAACACAACACAAAATGAAACCTACTTAGGGGGATAATTTAAATCATAGACATTTTTCAGTGAAATGAAGATTGCCCATGAGAAGGCAAATGTATTCAGTAGCAAAGTGAAAATAAATATTAATATTAATAGCTGGCTCCAGTGGAAACATTCTCTCTTTAGGAAAATATGCAGATAAGTTACATGGAGAGGAAAAATGAGACCATGAGAAGAGGATTAAAGGAAGTCCAAGAAACAGAAGATATAGTAAAGCTCTTTCTCATTAGAAATGCACAGACAGGCAGCATAAAGTCAAAAGAAAAAGAGTGAATGACTAGACAGCATTGAAGTTGCCTAAGAAATTTGGAAACAGCTATGTTTAATGATTATTAAGTTACTATTGCTGCAGCAATTTAAACTCTATTTAATTAAAACACCAAATCTTCATCACAATATACTACACATACAGTGCATTCTGTTAAGTGCTATTATATGTTTGTGTCTGTGTGTCTGAATGTGTTTAGGAATTTTTTTTAGTCCTAACATTTTTAAAACAAAATAAAGCATTGAAATTAACTTTAGGACAGACAATGACAAATTCAAAACTTAGCAAGGAGAAGAACAGCCCTTCATGATAAAGGCTCTGCAAATTAGGTGTAGAATGAACCTACCTCAACATAGTAAAGGCCACATGTGACAAACCCACAGCTAATATCATACTGGAAGGGGAAAAGTTGACGGCTTTTCTTCTAATATCTGGAAAAGACAAGGATGCTCACTTTCACCACTTTTGTTCCACATAGTACTGTAAGTCCTAGCCAGGGCAATTAGGCAAGAGAAAGAAATAAAAGGCATCAAAATTGGAAAGTAGGAGTCAAATTGTCCTTGCTTGCAGATGACATGATCTTATATGTAGAACACCCTGAAAGCTCCACCAAAAAACTCTTAGAACTGATAAACAAATTCAGCAAAGTTGCAGGGTACAAAATCAACATGCAAAAATCAGTAGTGTTTCTATACAATCAAAAAAGAACTAGTGGAAAAAGGAATCAAGAAAGCAATAACATTTATCTTATGATAGCTATAAAAATACCTTTGAATAAACTTAACCAAGGAAGTAAAAGATCTCTATAAGGAAAACTACAAAACACAGATGAAAGACATTGAAGAGGACACAAAAAAATGGAAAAACATTCCATATTCATGGATTGAGAGAATCGATATTTTGAAAATGTCCCTACTACCAAAAGAAGTGATCTACAGATTCCATGCAATCTCTATCAAAATGAATTTTTCACAGAAACAAAAAATCTTAAAATTCACATGGAACCACAAAAGACCCTGAATAGCAAAAGCAATCCTGAGCAAAAAGAACAAAGGTGGAGGCATCACACTACCTGATTTTAAAATTTACTACAAAGCTATAGTAACCCTAATAGTATGGTACTGGCATAAAATCAGACACACAGACCAATGGAACAGAATGGAGAATCCATAAATAAATTCAGTAATTTACAGCCAACTGATTTTCAACAAAGGCACCAAAAACATTCTTGGGGAAAGGACAGTCTTTTCAATAGTTGGTGCTGGGAAAACTGAATATCCATATACAGAAGAATAAAACTAGACCCCTATCTCTCACCATATACAAAAATCAACTCAAAATGGATTAAACACTTAAATGTAAGATACAAAACTGTGAAAATACTAGAAGAAAACATAGGGGAAACACTTGACATTGGTCAAGTGACATTGGTCACTTGACATTGGTCCGGGCAAACGTTTTATGGCAAAGACTTCAAAAACATAGGCAACAAAAGCAAAAATGGACAAATGAGACAGAAAGCATTTTGGTGAGGATTTAATTAGCTAGAAATTGTGCACGGGAAATTTGAACCAATCTTGAGTAGGAACTTAAGGATCAAAATGTAATATGTGTGTGTGTGTATATATATATAATTGTGCTGTCTTGACCCAGTTTTGAGGCCCTGGCTAAAGGCTGGTCAGCCCCTTCTCTTGAGAAGGTGAGTAAATCCCCAACCATTTCCCTAGTGAGTTCTCACACTCCAGGCAGTGTACACCTGCCCTAATCACCCTAGGGCCAGGTACCAGACAACTTGGGACAATCCCCATATCCTGGAGCCCCCAAAATTATTCAAACTAGCCAATCCACTAACTAACTAGCTTAACCCCATGGTACTTGCCATACATCAGCCCCCTGTACATCTCCAACTTCCTCTCTTCCAGGGCAACCTTCTGTGTAGTTCTGCCTGGTTGCCATCCCTCTTTTGTAATTAACAAAGAGTTCTGAACAAAGACTTCTGGTTTTCATCTATTTGAGTGTCAGCGTGTTGTGTCCCACCATTAAAAGACTCTTTATATCTTATAAAATACAAAGAGACTGCAGTTTGATATCTGAAATTCACTTCAAAAGTGTAAAGTGTGTGTGTGTGCTCATATGTATATATATATTTTCCACTATATGGAAGACACTGATATGGTGATCCAAAATAACAAATCTTTCAACTAGCTGCATAATAATCATGCCAAGGGGATAGTTATAATGTAGATTCTCATGTTATACCCTAGACCAACTGAATCAGAATCTCCAGAGGGTATAAAGTGGGTTTTAAGTTTTTCAGATGATTCTAATGCACATACTGAAATGGAAGATATATACATTACTGATATGGAAGATATACAAAAAATACCGTCTCAACCTCAAGATTTTAATTCTAGGCTGAAATCCTAGATTTGCTGCTTGCTACCATATTACATGGAGCAAGTTATACCTTCTTTGAGATACAATATCATTGTCTGTAAAATGAGAATAATAACTTGCTGTATTGGTGTGATAATTAAATAAGAAATTGTCTAAAATTGTCCAGGATAATATCCAGTGATTGAAAAATAGTAGCTATTATTATCATTATTTAGAGAGAAGAAACTATATATTAGAAAAATATAATGTGTAACCAGGGTCAGGAGAAGCAGATGTGTACAAAGTTTGAAAATGGGAGCTAGAAATCATTAAATCCTTCAGTATTTAAATATCTGTATGGCACAGACATATCCAACCAATTTGCTCTATAAAAATAATAGCTATTATTGAAATATTATATCCTAAATGTTTAGTTTATGAATAAAAGGACTTTGTGGTATAAATATCCATTCATTCAGTTAGTAAGTGTACACCGAAGACCTACCTTTATGATTTATTTCAGCTGCTTCCATGGCAGCTTGGATGTTCTCCTGCTTGATGGCATACTTGCAGTGACTGTGAAGGAGTTGTTTGTGTTTACCTGGGTGGTTTTGATGCATCCACAACAAATCCTTTCTCTCACATGTTCTCATAATTTTTCTCTTCTTTGAAGTCTTTGTATTTTCATCATTAAAAAAGCACATCACAAAATTAAGGAGTGCCAAGTATCACAGAAGAAGTAATCACTAAGCAACTTTTAGATAACTTGCTTAGTTTGGAAGCCATTAGAGCAATTTGTAATGAAAATGTTTCCACATATGTACATACTAGAATGATCTAGTGTCTGGGTTTCATTTAACTATAAATGGCCCAAAGGAAGGATTGTATTTTCTACTAGATTTGTTTTTAATGGTGACATTCATCTTGTCTTGATACTAAACACAATTTTCTCTTAGAATTAAAACCATACTGAGGCAATTATATTCTGCTTAAAGTTGCCCACATTGCTCTGAAACCACCATCATCGTCAGTACTGCCCTATGTACCCTTCCCTATTACAAAATGAAAAAGAAAGATGTGAATTTAAAATATCCACTAAGACTATTCTTACTCTCTTCACTACTCAATGACTGGATGATATTGAGCAAGTTATTAGCTTCTCTGAGCCCATTTATTCATTTCCAGAATTAGAAATGGTAGTACCTGCCAAATAGAAACATCTTGATTACATCAAATAAAGTGATATATGGAAAAACTAATTTGTAAACTTTCAAACAATACAAATTCATTACTATTTTATTTTAAATGCATGCTGTTAGTATAAGACTCAAAGTGTTTGGCTAGGCTCCCCTTCCTTACATTTTTCATTGTTTTCATTCAGACTCAAACTAATCCAGTGTTCTCTAACTGATCTTCTGGCCCTAGCTTCACACCACTGGGGACCTTATAGGTCACTGTCATTTCTTCACTCTACAGGGATAGAAATTTTCAAAGCGAAAGTGGAGATTGTACTTTCCAAGTCCAGCTCCCTCTCTAGGGAGCATAATGAAGAGCTGGGTTCTTTGCATACCTAGCAATCAAAGGCACCAAGAAGATGGCAAGTGCTATTTTGTTATTGTACTTGGATTTCTCCCAAGCCCAGTGGGGGTAGTCCAACCTTGAACCAGGAGATCTACATTCTAATTTCAGCCCCTCCTGAACAAAGCAATTTTATTCATGCTATTTAAATTTTCTCTGTCCTCAATTTCAGCAGATTTCAAGTAAAGATGTTCATCCTACTCCTGGCATGCCTCACAGAGACTCTATGAGAAAATTTTCTCACAGTTACAGACTGCTGTGAAATTATTAGAGACAGATTTATTTTCCTCTTGTGAGCACAGGTACTGCAGTTTAAAGCTAGGACTGTTTGAACCTAAGAATATAATGTCGGTATATATAAAGCAATTATCTGTTTCCCTCACACTGACACTTTCCCGTGATTCTTTTATTATATGAGTCAAAATAGAAATGAAGCATTCAGCAATTGTGACTGTTTCATTTTCCTGCTTTTTGTTTTTAATAAGAAAAAGATTCTATTTTGAAAGTCTCTTCTTCTAAAGAAGCTTATCAGTTTCACAAAAACTCTTTCTTAGGACAGAGGTACCCGTTCAAACGTAAGTGAAATGCTATTATAACTACATGCCTCTTCAGGCAAGTCATCTCATGTGTTTGTCTTTATTACTACGAAGGTGAAATCTTGGAGGTCGGAAGTAGTACGGCATCTCTCCATTATTTCTCAGGTAAAATGGCATATGCATTTCTATTCAATGAGAGGCTCATAAATAGGCACTCTAAATACCCATTCAAACACATTTATGGAGCCCTTCTTTGGTGCTAGGGATCCTAAAATGATTTACACATGGCTCCTGTCCTCTCTCAGATAAGAATCAAAATAACTCCAGCCAATTATTACTTTATGTCCCTAGAATCTAGACTGATGTACTTGAAGAGGAAGTAGCTTTTAACAAATTAATTAGGCCCCTCACTTTAATGCTATTGTGAAAAAATACCAGGAGGAGAAAAGAAAGACTGAAAATTGCACATTCTTGTGAATTTCAAACATATCATCTCTGACTGTAGAGACTATAACAAACAAAGGGTACTTCTGTTTACACAGGAAGCCCATAAACAAAAAACTCTGATTAACAATTTTGTTAATGTGATACAGGTTCCTGTTTTATAGACATTAATTCCCATTCAGTGTACAAATACAACACACAGACACAGTGGATCAATATAATTCTGAAAAAAAATTCCTTCAAAAGCAATAAAGCAGTAAGGTCAACAGATACATGAGATCAGATACACAAAAAGGAAAGAACATTTCTACTTGTTTTTCAAGAAGAAAGCACCATCTTTTTTCTGTTTTTGTTGTGAAGGATTTCTAAAGCGAATATGATTTCAACAAGACATTTAAGTGGTAAACAGACCACTTAAAGTGGTAAACAGTGGTAAATGAGTACTTTGGGTAAAGTATGTACTTTGACTGTAATCACTTATTTTGTATTCATCTCCACTCTCTTGACATGACGGTGAAGATAAAGTATTGTACACTTACAAGGACAAAGAGAGAAAAACACATGGATAACAATATTTTGTCAAATGGGAAACTGAAGAACAGAAAGCTGAAACCTGCAGATGGAGAAGCCCAGTAGAAGCAAGATTCATTCTGCATAACTACAGAGAGGATCTCCAATTAGAGGCTTCAGATATTTCAGAAATTAGAGATAAAGGATGAGTTTGAAAATAGAAAGATTTGTCAAAAGAACATATGGAGCATATTAGGATGCTTTTGAGAGTACCAGGGTATATTATTAACATAAAGCATTAACTAGGATGAAGTGGCATACGTCAGGACTGTCCTGGGAAATAATACATTAATTCTGGGTTGAAGTACCTGTTCAAATTTTTCTCTCATTTTTTATGGGACTATATGCCTTTTTACAATTTATTTGTAGGTGTTCCTTATTTACAGTGGGGTTTGTTTTGATACTAATTGTCATCTGATATATGTTGTACATTTTCTGTTTTATGACTTCCCTTTTAATTCTTAGGGTGGTTTTTAAAGAACAGAAATTCTTAATTTGTATATTGTCAAAAGTATTCATTTTTTCCTTTCAGATTAACATTTTTTGGACCTTCTTTAAGACATGTTCCTCTAAATAAAATCTTGAAGTTACTTGCTTATATTTTTTTCTAACACTATAACATTTGAATTTCCTATTTGTCTTTAATCCACCAGGAATTAATTTTGTGAATGGTGTGAGATAGGTGCTAAGCTACATACAAAAATATATTTCATTTTTGCTATCCATATCCTAACACTACTTTGTGAAACTTATGTTTTGCATATTGCTTTCATAAATCAATTGTCCTCATATAAGCAATGGCTCTATTTCGGCCTTTAAAATTAAATTAAATTTTATTTTTCCTAGGTCTTTTTGTCCAAATGCAATAATAACATGCTGGATTTATTTTAATAGCTTTAAAGAATTATCTACTGAAGCATGTCTTCTCACCCAATCCTTCCTTAAGACAGCATCATGGACACAATTGGCCCTTTGCATTTTAATATAATTTTTATAATTTGTTCAAATTCCACAAATATTTCTGTTGGGATTTTGATAGGGATCAAATCTATAAATCAATCTAAGGAGAACTGCCATTTTGCAATAATGATTTTTCCAATCATGAATTTGTGGCTTTTCCATTTATTTAGATTTTCTATAATTTATCTGAAATATAGTTTTCTAATTTTCTCCATAGAGGTCTTGCTTATTTTCTTGAGAAAAATTTTTTGTGCTATTGTAATTGTTATCTTTTCAAAATTTTATTTTAAAACTGTTTATTGTTGGTAGATGTTTGTATATTAATTGACCTTTTGTTTTTTTAATTTTTGAACCTAACAACCTAGCTAAATTTTTATAAAGCCTAATTATATACCTATAGATTCTTTTGGATTTTCTTTGTACACATCATGTAACTCTCAAATAATGACAGTGTGGATCCTCATTTCCAATCTTATATTTGTCATTACTGTTTTGATGTATTGTTTCCTCCTCCCAGCCCATCCAGGAGACAATGGACATTCTTGTCTTGATCTGTCTTAAAGGGAAGGACTTCAGTGTTGCAACAGTATGAGGTTTGTTCTAAATTATATTGTAAATATCTTTATTAGATGAAGGAAATTCCCCTTTTATTCCTCTAATTGCATAAGAGTTGTTAAAATGAATAATGGTAAATTTCATCAATTTTCTACATCTATCTAGACAATCCTATGATTTTTTTTCTCCTTTAACCTGTTTTTATGGAAAAATACATTGAATTATATTCCAATATCAAATTAATTCTTTGTTTTTTAATGTTAAACTAATGTTTTCCTGAAACAAGAAAAACTTTTTCATGATATATTATCCTTTGTACATATTACTGAATTCTTGGTTTATGAGTTTTGCAACTGTGTTCAAAAGTGAAGTTGACCTATAATTTTCCTTTTTTTGTGTGTGAATATCAAAGTTATGCTAGCCTCATAAAATGTGTTGGAATGTGTTATTTACTTTTTTTCTTCTTTGGAAGGGTTTGTGAAGGATTGGGATTATTTCTTCTGTGAATGTTTATTAGAACTTGTCAGTGAAGCCATATGGTCCTAGGGTTTTCTTTGTGGGAAGATGTTTAACAAATGATTCTTTTTCTTTAATGAATAGTAGGAAAATTCAGATTTACTATTTATTCCTTTTTTTCTAGGAATTTTTAAAATATGCATTTTTTACTAATAACTTCTTATTATCTATTAAATATTCACCCCACCATGATATTGGTTATTTCTGACTTCTTTTTTTCTTGATTTATTCTCCCTACAGGTTTGCCAATTTTACTAGTCTTTGTACAAGATTGATTTTTGGCTTTGTTGTTCCTCTATATTTTGAATGTTATTTTTTTCACTTATTTTGTTAATTTCTGCTCCTATGGTTTTTATTTCTTTCCTTGTGGTTTCTTTGGGCTTTTTCTGCTGTCATTGTAATAACATCTTACAATGGATACTTAGTTGTTGAATTTCAATATTATTTTTCAAGATACGAATTTAAAGCTATGATTTTTCCTCTAAGTATTGCTTTAATTGCTTTAATATGCTTCAATATGCTAAGTCTTGTTTTATTTTCCTCTAAAAATTTTCTTATACTGTATGGTATTTGCATTATTATTCAGTTCGTGACACTCTACCTCCCAATTTCCATTATGATTTCTTCTTCGCCCAATAGGTTATTTAGAAGTATATTTCTTAATTTCCAATTTCATTTTAGTGTCTTGAAAATATATTTAGCTTAATTCAATTGTAATAAGAAAATGTATTCTGTATTATATCAATGCTCATAAAATTTTTGAAACTCTACTATACATTATTTTTATTTAATACAATCAGTTTGCTTATTTTTGCCCACATTTTATAACCACTTTTTCTGCTCTTAATTGTTTCTGGCAACCGAAAACTTTAGTCTGGAATCACTCCCTCTCTATTTAAAGCATATATAGAATTTTTATTAGTAAGGGCCACTGGTGAGCACTGCAATGCTTTTCATCTGAAAATGTCATAATTTTGCTGTATTTTGAAAGATAGTTTTGTTAAGTATAGAATTCCAGGTTGAGAGTTATTTTCTTCAACATATTGAAGATATAATTTAATTGACTTCTGACTTTCATTGTTCTTATAAGAGATCAGATATAAGATTATTTTAAAGGCAATGTATCTGAGTTTCTGGTTGTTTTTAATAATTACTCATCTTTCACTTGGTGTTGAAGGGGCCAAGGGGAACTTGGCCCTCTGAAGCTTCGGTGAAAAATCAGCTCACAAAAGACAGATTAATTGGAGAAAATGCATACAAATTTATTTAACATGTATACATTGGAGCCTATAGAATGAAGACCTCAAGATATAAGGGAAATTGTCCATATTTATGCTGAGGTTCAACGAAGTATGGACAACAGTGTAGAAATATGATTGGACAAAAAGGGTATAATCTAATGCTAGTCGACTGAGTGGGGAAACCCAGCGAGTCCTGTCTGTTCTTGGCCTCTCTGAGCAGCATTCCTTCCTTCTGGATATGGGGCAGTGCACTCTCTGGAATGGGGGTCTTATGACCTGCAGTCAAACAAGGTAGGTCATACAATTTCTTTGTGGCCAATTTTTATACAGAATGGCGGAGGGAAAGTTAGAGTAATATTTTAGGTTTCATGGCTGGCTTTGGGGAAAAAGGGTTCTGGTTTTTATAATCCACCTGGAGGAAGAGGGATTCTTATTTCTATGGCTAACCTCGGGGGAGAATGGGACAGAGACACAAAGGCAGAAGGCCAGAGAAAAACTTTGCTTCTGAGCCTGCTTTTGAGGCCTTCATGTTGGGGTATAGATTTCTGAGCCCCAACAGTGCTTTGCAGTTTCATTATGATGCTTCTATTGTAATTATTCTCCGTGTCTTGTATCCACTCTTCCTCCCATCCTCACATTCTTTTGATTCTTCCCGTGACATTCTTCTTTTATATCTGAAAGTTCACAAATCACTTTGCTTTTATATCCAGACTGCTGCTAAATATCTTCATAACTGTTTTTATTTTGGTTATTATATTTTTATTTCTGGAACATCTTCTTGGTAGTTCTTCAAATCTGCAATGTCATATTTCATAATTTTTTATTCCCTATAGACATTTTCAAGTCAACTGTATTCACCACGTTTGATGATATGAATGACTGCATATAATGGGCATTCATTCAGATGTACTCATCACATGTTTCATATAATGCTGTCATTTATATCATTAAATGTGGTGAGCAAAGTTTTAAAATAAATGCTTGTAATTCCAATGTATGAAGTCATATGGATCTGAGTTTTTGCTATCTATTTTTTTGCTGCTGCACATTTATAAGAAGTCTAAGGTATATTAACAAATAATAGAATTCTTTAGGTTAAACCTGTGTTCTACTTAACTAGGTGAATTAGGAAAAGCTGAGATATGCTCTGGTCAACATCCTTGAAAGTGTAGTCAATTCACACAACAGTGTATTTCTCGTTCATCATTTTTCTGTTGATTTAAGTGACTATATAAAACAGATCCCCTCCAGCTAATCTGTGAACATATGAATATGTCACTTTACATGGCAAAAGGGACTTTTCATATGTGGTTCATTAAGAATTTTGAGATGGGATGATTATCTTGCATTATTTAGGAGGGCCCAATATAATCATACAGCTTCTTATAAGTGAAAGAGGGAGGCAGGAGAGTCACTGTCTGAAAGAGACTTGATGCTGTGTGGCATTATAAGTGGTAAAATGTTACAGTAGCAATAGGAAACTAAATTGGATTTTAAGTTTGATAACCTTCAATTATTTAGGAATTTGATCTTGTGGCTCCATCATCTTACCATGAAGATTCCTCCACAGTCAATGGAGCAGGTAGAGAAAGGGACTAAATAAGGTTGGTCTTGGTAAGTGAGAGCTCATGCTTGGTGAGGCCTCCACCTCTACCATAAGGGTGACTTTGTTCATGTGCCCAGCATTCTAATTCTGGGATGGCCAGTGACACAAACTGGCTAACATAAATTGGTCAAGTCATTTAGTTCACCTGGCCTTTCAGTGTAGTGTCAAAAGCAAAATTACTACAAATTTAGTTATATATCTTATTAGCATCTATTTGTGATTTATGAATCAGGAGGGCCTTCATTCTACAAAATAGAATGAGAAGCTCCCACTGGGCAATAGCAGAACAGTGGGGTTTTGTAAGGTGAGAACAAGGAAACACGACAATTGGAAAAAAAGTTGATTGGTTAGCATCAGGTTACTTCAGGTTACTTTTTTTGTAAGGGATAAAGCAGAGGGGACTTCCTTATTACACTGACTCAGGTAGACTGGAATCTCTTGTTTATAGGAAAAACTGGTCTGTTTTGGGATCCATCTGCTTCCCTAAAGTTTTGGCTTGATTATGAAGCATTTAGCATGAGTGACTCCATTTTGGTTTGATCTGGTCTATTGGGGCCTAGTGCAGAAGCTCAGGCTGAAACAATGGTCTCCTATAATTTTTGATTAACAGCAGATGCTTTCTGGTGGGTGTTAACATGTGACAATACAAGCCCACTCCCCTCTGTCCAACCATATACCTCTACTCCAGACCTCTGGCCTCCAAGCCTCCCAGCTTTTTCTTTGCAGTATCCTGATCAGCTAGCCATGCAATTTCATGATTCCCATAAGTCTACAGAAATTCTCACCTCAGACCACTTTTCCTTCTACACAAAGTACATGACCAGAGGTACCATTTGTCATCGCAGTGCAAGTTCACCTTTGAGTATGGTTGTAATGCAGCTGCTATCCATTTTTGGCTAGCACCCACATACTGAGCAGACCCATTTATAAACCATGCTTGGGTTTTTGGCTTCTCCTTCAGCTAGTCATTGAGGACTCCTCCATATGGCCAGAGCTGTAACCTGGGAGAGGGCCACTGATGAAATTCTAGTGGGTAATATTGAGGTCTGAGCTACCTACTCACGCAGCACAATTACTGCAAAGATTTGATCTCATATGTACCATTTGCATCTTATATGGATTACTTTTTGACTTGCCCAACTTTCCGACTTCATGAATCCAGCAGAACCCAGCTCAAGATAAGCAATTCAAGATGCATAGTTGCCTGGTATCCTGTCTGTTGAGTGCTAATGTTAGTGGAGAGGGGTAGGCCACTTCTGAATGGGCATTCATTCAGATGTACTCATCACATATTTCAGGGTCCAGGTTTTCCCAACCAGGGCCCTGACTTGCCTTTTGGTAACTTGAAAATTCTAACTATTAAATACAAAGTTTGGTCTTTGCCTTTTCGTTTTCTTTGGGTATAGGAGATAAAGCCTCTTTTTAAGCTACCAAAAAGGCCCTCTGCTCATCAAACTTTCCTTTTAATTTTTTATTAACTTTCCTCTGCTTTTCATTATCCCTATGTAGGACACTGATGTGATTTAACAATAGTCAGCCAATTCCATTCTCTTATGTGTATTGCCCCCCACCCTCATCTGCTTACATTTAAAATGCTGAGTTATTGAATCATTACACAGTTCAGGGTAGTTCCTTCTACCTGAACATTCTTTCAAATTACCACTAGTAAAAGTTTTAGCATCAGCGTACCACATTTTACCAGAGACTGCCTGTGGCCCAGATATCACCTACGATGGACTGCGTATTACTAAGTAGGCAGTGAGTGATACCATTCCAAGCCACTATCTTTTCATTTGCTTTCTGGCACTACTTTTGATACCAAGGCATGTGACCTGTGCAGTCACATAGGGCTCTGTATTTAGAAGGGCCCTATGCTTGCTTTTATACTCTGCTGCTCTTGCCATATTGAAAATCTTATTAATTTTTTAAAAGGGAGACTTGCATTTTTATTTTGTACTGAGCTTCACAAATTTTGTAGCTGGCTGTGATTAGTGTCAGATGCGTCAATTGAATCCTCCATGAAACAGATGCCGAGATAGTCTGAAGTATAAAGGATTCTTAAGGGATTGATAATGCCCATGAGTGATCAAAGAAGGAAGAAGTAGAATTGGGCAGGAGGAGTCTTTAGTTTAAGATAGGGATCTTACACTACCCCTGTGATAGGAAAGGAGGAAGAAAGCAGGATTGGGGAAAAAGAGCTTCAGATTACAATGCAGATCTGACAGAGACTTTAACACATCAAAGTAGAGTTTCAGAACAAAAATTGGCCCTTAGAGGAGTTCCATGGGCAGAAAAGGTCAGGCCCTGTACCCAACTGTGCTCAGTCATTGTCTGGGCACAGCCTGGCCTCAAAGCTAGCTAACCGAAGGCCTGATAGCTGGACTGACCTAAGGTAACTGCCCTGTGCAGCAAAATGGTAATTCTTCCTTGAAGGAAGATGGTTCCCCTCCTGGCTGCCACAATAATTTATGATGTTCCCATGGCTGCATGGAAGTGTAGTTTTTATGCAGTTTATGTACTGGGAAATGTTTTAGTTACTTTATATCTTCAATGTTTCAAATTTTGTTTGCTTATTTCTATCAGTTGCTGATTATTATATCTTTACTACAATTTGGTTTGGTTTATTTTTTAACACTCAAATTTTGCTGATTTTTGTTGTTTTTTTAATCAACTCATTTTTGCTACTTTTTTAGCTTCCTGTTTTCTCTTTCGTAGCTCTTGCCTTAAACTTCTGTTTTTTAAAGCTAGCATAATCTTTTAGGTTAAATTTACATATACTTTTTTATTGTTTATTTACCTCTACCTTTTATTAGTGTCATTATTAATAATTAACTGGTTTGTTCTTTTATTTTATCCATCAATAATTGATTTAATTGGATTTTTATCTTTTTAATAGTCAGATTTGTTTTAATGATTATTTAATAAACTACTATCTATTGCCTTTAAAATATCTATTTTTTCCTTATTATTCTCTTGCATTCTTTTAAAATCATGATATTATTTGTCCATCTTTTCTTCTAGTTATAATTATTTATCTTAGGTCATTTATATTGTCATTAATACCTTAGTTTATTATATTCTACTTTAATGTGTTTTTAACATTTAATCATTTAGTACCCTAAATTCAACTTAATGTACTCCATTCACACTTTAGGCACTTAAGTTTAATCATTTCTTCCTAATCTTAACCCATGAGGTGATATTATTATCACTGATGCTTTAAACAGTCACTATTTATTTACATTTGCCTACATGTCATCCTTTTTGGCACTCGTCAATTTTTCCTACAGTTCTCTACTTCTGTGTTGGGTCATTTCCCTTCAATCTCAAGAGTTTAGTGTTTCTCATAATGCATATGTGCTGGCAAAGAATTGTGTAGCCTTTTATATTCTGAAAATTTCTCTGTTTTCCTTCTGTAATGCAAAACAAAAGCAGGAGGTAACTTCGTAACTTTAAAAAAAAGTTTATAAGGAATTAAATGGATTGTGCCCACCTGTGAATATTATCTATATAGAGTTGCAATAATATTAAAACTGAATATTGAGTTTTTACAAATGTGTATATCTGATGAATGCTGCCATGGAAAGTGTATCAGAGCTAAATATTTATTTTCTGTAGTGAAGATGAGGATGCTCTGCTGCTCTTGCCATATTGAAAATCTTATTAATTTTTTTGCATTTTTATTTTGTACTGAGCCAAATCCTTATATTCCAAATCCTTATATTCCATTCTAGATAGTCAACAAGTAATATTTAAAACTGGAAAATTAAAACTCAGTATATAGGCATAAATTTGAAAGTCATAAGATACTACAAAAAAACAGCTAAGATACTTAAATATGGCTGCCTCTGCAGAGAGGGATTTGGATGGAAGTTAAGAGAGGAAACTGCTATTTTTCAGTATAAGCCCATTGGACTGAGTACAGGGTATACGTAAAATCTGTAGTATTTTCTCAAGTTTTCTTTAAATCTAAAACTATTATAGAAAATAAAATTTATTTTAAAAAGCACATATATGCCATTCAAAAGAAATGTCTGTCAAAAGAATTATTAAATTATAACATTAAATACCTAATAGAGTGCCTGGCACATAGAGTAAGCTCAATAATGGCATTTCCTTTTTTTTTTTTCTTTAATATCCTTAAGGTCTCAGGAAATTGATCTGCCATCTGGACATTAAACTCTACTTATTCAGCTTTTCTCCTTATTCTTTGTCTGGTTTTTGCCATTTGATTCACATTAATTCAGCCTAGCACATTTTTTTTTTTTTTAGTCCCTCATTTTGGACAACCTTCAGGCAATGATTTCTACAACAGAGCAGCAGTTTTCTATTTGTTAGAGTTTTTTAATAAAACGTCCTGAAACCCCCATCTTGTGACAAGATTCTTGGAAATTACCTTCATGTTTCAATAAGATACAGAAAAACAATAAATTATTAAAAACCACTCTGACTAACTCACACAATCTAGACCCTTGCCCATTTGCCAAATATGTGCTATGAAGCTAAAACTTAACTAAACAGACAAAAAATGTCTATTCAGAATAGAAAGGCAACATTTTCCAATGTCAAAAATGATGATATAATTCAGGGCTTTGCAAGATAATTTCCATGTCCTAAATGATAGCTTGATTACGCAGGAGCAATTATTGGTCCAGAACTTGGCAAAAGGGCCCTAGTTTTTAGAGTGGGACTTCCTTCAGTTTGGGGCTCACTATTATCAGTCTTACAATCCTTTGCTTGTAAGATGATTTATAGCACCTCAGCACCCTCCAGTTTCAGTAACTTTTCTTGAGTGCTTGACAGTCCTTTTCATGTGTAGAATTACCAAACTACTTCCTCTTGAGTAACTGCATTTAGCTTCCATACGTATAATTCTGTTTGAAGCCTCAATAGTCTTCCCTGGATTGATGAACCCTGAAGAGTTGGGGCTTCTTTGTCAGAAACTGTGCTCTTGAGTGTGACTGGGACCTCTCACCAGCTCTGTCTCCTTTCAACTCCCATGGAAGTTTAAGCTCTGTAGGATTTTTCTTTGCTACCAAAAGAGATGTCTTCTTTTCCTTCTTTACTTTCATAGTTAATGGTAAGATGGATTCAGCAATTCAGAGTGACATTAACCTCTTAACCATTTGGGGCCACAGAAAAGAATGCATTGAGCAAATACTCATTCTTATTTTCTGCCTAATTGCAATCTTCTCCCTTTTGTGAATATTTTCTTTCCCCCAAGATTCCTTTAGAGGTCAAACTGCCTAAAGTTAGTTTAAGGTAAAATGTTATTTTTAATGTCAGACAAGTGGATGCATATATTTTTGAGCTATAAAGGGTAAAATAAATCAAGCTTTTCTAAATTTTCTTACTTTAGGAGCTAAGGGGAAAAATGTTCAAAAAATTTAAACTTGACATACATCATTAAAGAAATGGAATTAACGCAAGTCAAAATTAAAGCTGCTGACTGTTTTTTAAAAATAATTAGTTTTAGAAAAATATGTTTGGTCACAAGCTCTTAGCCTGCCTCTGGGGTCAGGGGAAGGCTATGTGAGAGAACTACATGGAGGATGCCATATACCATTTCCATTTTGTCTTTTATTCATCAGCTCCCCAATATAGCACTCATGATAGTCCCTTCAAATTTTAAATATGTATAAAATATCTCTCAATATATTCACTTAAATTTTCCAATGGCTTTTATACTTAGGAAAATACTAACTTAACTCATATTAAATGAGTTCTTATCTTTTAAGACATTTTGAAATTTCCTGACTTTATATTCTAAATACTATGTGTTTAAATAATATGTGTAATCTAAATGGTTATATATGTTTATATATGTGCATTGTAAGATTTTAAAATGATATATAAGTTAACATATGAAAAAATGCTCAACATCTCTAATCATCAGGGATGCAAATCAAAACCACAATGAAATACCACTTAACTCCAGTGAGAATGGCTTATATCAAAAAGTCTCAAAACAACAAATGTTGGCATGGATGCGGAGAGATAGGAACACTTATACACTGCTGGTGGGACTGCAAACTAGCATAACCTCTGTGGAAAGTAGTCTGGAGATACCTCAAAGAACTAAAAGTAGAACTACCATTTAATCCAGTAATCCCAATACTGGCTATTTACCCAAAGGAAAAAAGACATTCTATAATAAAGACACCTGCACTTGAATGTTTATAGCAGCACAATTCACAATTGCAAAGATGTGGAAACAACCCAAGTGCCCATCAATACATGAGTGGATTAAAAAAATGTATATGTATACCATGGAGTACTACTCAACCACAAAAAACAACAGTGAACTAACACCTCTTGTATTATCCTGGATGGAACTGGAGCCCATTCTTCTAAGTGAAGTAACTCAAGAATGGAAAAACAAGCACCACATGTACTCACCATCAAATTGATAAAAAGTGATCAACTTCTATGTGCACATAGGGAAGTAACAACCATCGGGTGTCGGGTAGGTGGGGGGGATGGGTAAAATCACACCTAAGGTGTGCAGAGTGCACTCTCTAGGAGATGGGCACGCTTGTAGCTCTGACTCGGGCAGAGTAAAGGCAATACATGTAACCTAAACATCTGTACCCCCATAATGTTCTGAAATAAATAATTAAAGAAAGAAAGAAAGAAAGAAAGAAAGAAAAATAAATACATTAAATGATATATAAGTTAATGTATAAATACATACACACATATGAATTAATATTATAATAATACTGTAAATGTTCAGATTAGAAAATATGACTTAATTTAACCTAACTAACAACTTTAATATTGCCCAGAAAAGAAAACTACAATTAAGGGATAATTAGGGGATATTAAGTGACAGACATATCCAGTGTAGCCCTCCTAATACAAGATGGAGAGTCAAACACAGACCTTCTGAGTGCGTGCTATCTGAGGATATTTGTAGGTACCCTTTTAAATGCCTGTAAACATGTACTTATTTCTACTTTTTACTCTAGGCAACCAAAAAGTGTTAAGAATATGTCTTGATTTATACCACTTTGAACTAATTTGAAGTAAAACACAACAGTATGAAAAATACAGTAAATACACAGTTCACAGAGGCAGACAGAAAAAAGGGAAGGAAAGGAAAAGGTTTCAAACAGATTTGAGATGAATCATTGACCACTGGTATTCCACCATTTTTCTTCAAAATGGGAACTTACGTATTCAATCATCTCCTAACAACCTGCTATCATTTATTCTGTGGTCTACATTATGCAATATTTTGCTTAGATGTTTCTCTAGAGCAATGTAGACTTTTCCCCTCTGTCTATGATTGAAAACTACATTTCTCTATTTCAGGTATTGAGAATACAGCAGATATATTCAGAGATCTCTGTGCGTACAAATATCTCATCCAGAGACCCCCCCCAAGCTTATTCTTCCTTGTGTAATTATTTTTTATTTTTAAAATAAATTTTAGTTATGCGAATGCTATTTTTTGACACATTCATTTGTTGCCATAATAACTATCCCCTGTCCAAATTCCAGGTAGCAGATCCCGAAAGGATTAGAACACTTAGCATAAAGAATTATTAAATTTTTAAAGTACGTCAATGCATATTATGGAGAGATAAACTGATTCTAGAGCAGAGGACATCTTCACTTCTCATAAAATCTCAATCTACTCATGACTTCCCTTTGTGTACAGAATCTAACGCTTTGTGGCCTCTGCCTACTACATCTGTTCCGTACATTTCTTTACCTTTTGTCTCTTTGTTGTGTTCTGCCTTTCCTTGCATTTTGAATTCAAGCTCCACAAGGGAGATAATTAGAATAGGTCAGCCAGGCATTATCCAATATAGGCTGTTTCTGTAGGGCAAACATTTACAACATGTTGGGATGACTCAACATTGTAAGGGTATCAGTTAAATAAATTTTATTTCTAGAGCTAGACACTTTGGTTCTAAAAGTGTAATATCCATAATAATAAATAATAATTATAAACACACACATAAAATCTTAATCATCTCTTACTCAATGGATAATACATAGAAGAGAGACATCTTCCCTAAGAAGTAAAGGAGCAAAGTAGGTTTCATGTTATCTTCATAACTACTTAACAGTTTATTAGTGGTATCATCCAATGTGATTATACAAAAGAAAGGAATTAGATGCATAAGAATTGGAATAGGAGAAGGAAATTAGTTTCCTGTTGTTGCTGTGAGAACTTACTACAAATTTATTGGCTTACAACAACACAAATCTATTAATTCAGAGCTTGCAAGGTCAGAAGTCTGACACAGGTCACACTAGGCTAAAAAATCAAGGTGTTGGCAAGGCTGCAGTCCTTCTGAAGCCTCTAGAAGAATATTCATTTCCATGTATTTTTTAGCTTCTAGAGGCTGCCTATGATCTTTGGCTTGTGGTCCTTTCTTTCATCTTCAAAATGCATCACTTCAACTTCTGCTTCTGTTGTCATATTTCCTTTCCGACTCTGACCCTCTTGTCTCTCTCTTACAAGAACCCTTGTGATTACATTGGACCCACCAATATAATCCAGGATAATCTTCCCATCTTAAAGTCCTTAACTTAATCACACTTGCAAAATTTCTTTTGCAACACATTTACGAATTATAGAAATTAGGATGTCAACATCTGGGGGGGGCAATTATTCTCTCTACTACAGAGAACTATCTCTTTTTTGCAGATGATATGATACTATACTTGAAAAATCTAATAGAATCTGCATTAAACCTAATACAAATAATAGAAGAAAAGAGTTTATTAAGGTAACAGAACATGAAATTAACATATAAAAATTAGTGGACTCCATATATAAAGAAAGTAATATCTTAGAAAACAATGGATGAAAAAATACATTATAATAGAAAAATATATATATAAATTACTTAGAGAGAAATTTAAGAGATTTGCAAAACCTATATGAAGAGAATTTAAAACACTCCTAAAAGACAAAGGCAGGTTTGAACTAATGAAAAGACATCATTTCATATTCTTGAATGGGATGTCTCAACATCATAAAAGTATCAATTGAAATATCAACAAATTTTTTTCTGGTGCTCAACATGTTGATTCTAAAGTATATATGGAAAAATTATCATGGAAAAATAGAAAAATAAAAAAACAAGATCATAGTGAGCAAAGTCATGTGAAGAGACAGCAATGAGGACTTTCATATCTAGCCCTGAAAAATATTAAATACATTATAAGGCCTCTAACATTAGAATATTGGCTCATTAATATATTAAGTCATGAGGTGAGGAACAAATTAATAGAAGAGAATTGAAAGTTGAGAAATAAACTCAATTACATAGTGAAATTAAGTATATGATAATGTTCTCATTTGAAATCTAGGAAAATATAATCTTTTCTATAAGTGATATTGGGACAATTTGACAGACATTTAGGAAAAAATAAAATTGGATCCAGATCTCACAATATATACCACAATAGACTTCAAATTAAGCAAAGATCTAAATGTGAAAAAGAAAGAAAAGAAAAGAAAGAAGCCATACAAACAATAGAAATAAAAAGGATGAATTTTTTTTTTCATATAGTTATGAGGAAAGATTTTCTAACTTTGGGATAAAGCTCCATATGCAACAAAGAAAAAGACTGATAAATTATGCTGCATTAAAAATAAAAATTTGCATGAAAAAACTTCAGAAACAAAGTCAAAAACCTTATGACAAACTGGATATCCATATCCTTTGGGTAGTCTCCTACCCCACTTGGCTCTGGGACTTGGCCATGTGACTAACTTTGGCCAATTAGGTAAGAGTTAATATAACACAGGCAGAAGCTTGGGAAGTCCTTGTGCATCAAGGCTTGGACTCTTTTGCTTCAGGCAACTTTTGCTGTACTATATGAACAGCGCTGCTGACCTTCTGGATGGCAGACCATGTAGAAAGGAGCCCCAGCCATCCTAGCAGTCCCAGGGGAGGTCCTCATCATGGCAACGAAGCCAGGCTCAGCCAGGCCTTCCATGACCAGAAGACATGTCCAGTTGACCCACAGAATTGTAGGTGGGGGGGCATTTGTTGTTTTAAACCACTAAGTTTGGAGGTGCATTGTCAAATAGCAATAGATGTCTGACATAAGTTCACAGTCTAGGGATATGGGATATGAGTATTTCTCCATGATCTCTACTGTTTTGTTCATTATTGTGGGGGCAATTCACAGGGAGAATATATAGCTGTACACTCTTCTGCCATTTAGGATTTTGTTTCAGAAAACAGCTAATATATTCTTCTTGTCATTGTTTTGATATGTATCATATATATAACAAAGAAGAAAAAAATATATATATGTGTCTGTGTGTGTCAAATATATATCATAATATATATATGAATGTTGGGAAGAGGTCATTGGGAATTATGCGGTCAATTCATTCATGAATAATATGATAATTATTTTAAACTTTTCAAAATATTTTATATATATAATCTTTATTTATCCTCCTAATACTCTAGTGAAGTATTCAGTCGGGGATAATCTCCCCCTTGAGACACAGAAAGGTTATGTGATTTGCTCAAGGTGACCCAGCTACATAGAAAAACAGCTAGTGTGGTATAAGAGAACACCAAAAAAAATTTAAAAAACATTTTTTTCTTCAATTTAACAGACCTGAGTTTCTAGTGCTGTCTTTAAAACTTAGTACTTGTTCCTACACAAGTGAATTCACCATGGGGATCCTCCGTTTACTTACTTTAGGGGGAAAAAATCCCTGCATAGATAGCTTCATGGTGTTGTTATGAGAATCCAATCAGAAATCAACTTTGTGTGAATTGACTTATAAATTCTAAAACATTGTGCACAGTGAACTAGGCTGGCTTCCCAACTTTTAGTCTAGTGTGTTATAATGGTTAATTAACTCATTAACTGCCATGTGAGTTGTATTTAACTCACACTAGTTTTGAGCCCAGGGCTTCGTGAAACATATGTAACTCACATGTCTCTTTACCTTGGGAGCTGCGTGATAGGTGGTCCCCTGGGCAAAACCATGTAGTTAGTTCATGAAAATCTAACTTTTTGATGTTCTTATTGTTACAATTAATGTTGACAATTTAATTGCATATAACTCATGCACAGAAAACAATTAAAAATAATGATTTTTTCATTAAATTAGAAAGGATTGTTTTGTTTTCAAAGTTTTTATTCTATTTCCATAATAAAACACTGTGGCCCCAAGGAAAAAAAATTTTTTTCTAGTGTGGTAGTCAATGTGTTAAAAAATGAGTTTCTTAAAATCAATAAACTAAAATATTATTTTTCATGATCCTTCCATTACTTCAAATATTTGTTCAGAGCTGTATCAAAATGTCACAATAAGAATAATAGCCCAAGTATCATGTTATTTCAGTCTACCAGAATCACACAATAGGAAAACAAAGAAGAAAACACTAGAGACAAATCAAGCAGCACCATTAAAATTAATCAATGACTTCAGTCACCTCATGTCCAGTAAGGAGCTCTTTGGAATATGAGCCATGATTTCTCAACAAAGAAGGAAGAGAAAAAATCACATGTTTTTGAGTGCTTTGTCAGATGTCCTGCAAATGTATTGCCTACATTACTTCTAACCTCTTGAAATGATATATTATTCCCATCTTAACATGAAGACATTGAAGCCCAAAGGTGTTAAACAGAGGACTCCTGAGGTTACATTACTAAGTCAGGGAGCCAGGAATTAAACTCTGGTTTATGCCCTAATCATGACTCAAAAACCAAAACAAACAAAAACAACTAAGAAAAAAATCACTGGGTTCTCTGATATTAGTCAACCTATTGTTCTGGTTACAAAATAGTTTCATTGTTAAAAAACATAGTTATGTTGCCCTTTGCCAAATAGGCATTCTTGCTATGCTTTAAGGGCAACAACCAGCTCCTGAATGGAATATAAGGAATGGAAATTTTAGTACAGTTGGTAAGACAATCTCATGATGATTTGTAGCATCAGCTCTGTGATTCCAAAAATAGAGCTTACTGAAGCAACACAGCCTTTGGCTGACACAACAGCAAGCAAAAGTCGTTCCAGCCCAAGGCTTCTAGTTGGACCTTGCCTTTGTTATAACTGCTTATGGATCTTCATGTTCCCTTAACAAGAGGGAACCACCACCACCATTGCCCCCTTCAGCACAGATATTGCCTTTGATTTAAAATGCCTGTAGACTGCTTAGGCCAAAGAAGGTATTTGTGGAAGCATTTTCCTCTCTGCAAAAGCAAAATCTCTCCTGAAGTGAAATATCCAGTAGAAGTGACATTTGCAACATCTGTGACTCTGTTGGATGATCTCTCTTGATGGCATTTTCTGTCTGAAAGAGTTTGATGTAATGCAGGCAATGGATTTGTTTAGCTGTTTCTTCCAAAAGTGCTTATCTTTGAAATCGGTTTCTAAAGAAATAATTGAAAAGGCAAGTGAATGCACCAGACTTCAGCAGCATCAGATTGATTTGTAGAGGAAATAAATTGAAGTCTTTAACTTTAGAGATGGCACAGCTCAAGAGGATGATAATAGGAGTAGTTTCTCCTTTCCTTCCTTCCTTCCTTTCTTCCTCCCTTCCTTCTTTCCTCTGCCTGTTCCTTGAACATGGGTTAAAGTACTGATTAGAAACAACAAAAGATATTAATATTTTATACCCAGTTACCTCACTGGTGTTTTACTGCTGAAAATAGCAATGAATCATGCTGGGTTTCAAGGAAGTAAATATTATAACTGTCCAGTGGGAGGCAGATTTAGTTTTTCCATTCATTGAGTGGGCAGTGTTTTCCCTACCATCTGCAAAGGCACTTTCACTCTTAACTTATTATACACAAATCAGAATAAAAGACCTACAAAATTTCCAACCCCAGCAACTTCCAGTTTTTGGTAAAGACGTGAGTTGGGGTTATGGGACTTTTATACAGGAATCTATTTTTAAGTTTTCAAATGCTTCAAAAGAAGATCCATCTCTGGGGAGTGGGGATGTGATACACACCATGCAATCCTTGGTGCCACTCTCATTACGTATTCTAACCAGATGGGAATTCAAAAGTAACTTTCCAAAGTATCATTATAAGGACATTTATATCTGACCAGATGGATCAAGATGTCAGATTCTCATGGCCTTTGCATTAATTCAAGCAAAAGTAGACCCTTCTCTGAGATTTTGAAACTTTCAGCTTCTTTTCTACTAAAACATTGACTTTTGGATTGGAAAGTGATTCAAATAAAGTTAAGCCTTATTTACATTATCACACAAATTGGATAAGCAAACCTGGAAAGTCTCATTTTGAACAATTTTGTGGTTTATTAAATAAAATCAATATATTACAATAAGAGCAAAGGAATGAATACTGTTCTGTAGGAATTCAGTGATTTATCTATCCATCCATTCCTGCCACAAATACTGTGTGATGGCCTATTGTGTGCCAAGCTCTGTGCTAGGCTCTGGGCATACACAAGAGGTAAATGACCTTCTGCAAATTGAGATGACTATTTGGTGATCTCATGACATTATGGCCTACTCAAGGCTATGATTAAGCAAAAATAGTCAAATGCATAATCACATAGTAGAATCTTAGTAGCAACATATAATACATGTCAAGGGATAGGACAAATTGAGTTGGAAATTTCAACAGCAGAAGAAAGCAGAGAAAAGACCCCTGTAAACATGGATAGGTGGCCAGGCTAGGTAGTGTTCACTTGGGCTTATCTGATTAAATTGGGATGATATCCTGAACTCTCTGGCATTTGCAGATTATTTTGGTTTTCTGAGCAGATAATTTGGTGAATATGGAATAAAAAGGTGTGTGCTTAAATCCTATATATGTGAAAAAATTATCATCCGAGCAAAAACTGGTAAGTAAATCCTGGCATGGATTGAAAATTTTGCTACTGCAGGTGTATTAGGAGTATTTGCCTATTTCCCTCTAACAATCTATGCTAATTATGGCACATAAAAGGCACTAGTGCACCCGGTTCTTATAGCTGAGTTCATGGAAGACACTGGTAATCATGATATTCTTTCCTCAGAATCTTTCTGAACGTTGTGTGCCAAGCAGCCAATAGCTATCTACCAGAATTAGTAGTTGATATGAAAGGTTTCTGTTATCCTGTTTCTGTGTGCTTCATTAATAGTGAAAAATCATATTGTGAGATGGCAACTATTTCTCAGGACAAAAAAAATGAAATGATAATCTCTAATATTTTTGAGTACCTACTATGTGTTGGGCAATGTGAAATTTATATTACCTTTATCACCTCATTTAACTTTCAATCCTACCTAATGAAAAAGATATTATTATCCCTTCACAAAAAATTAAAATAACTTGCCTAAGGTTGCATAGCCAGAAAGTTGCAGAGCTGAGGGACAAACCCAGATCTACCAGACTTGAGAACTCGGGTTCTCACACTCCCACCACACCTAAAAATGCAATTTCCCTCTCCCTTGTGAGAATGGAGTACAGTATTTTGTCTCTGTGTTAACTCCTCCTTTCTAGTATTATGTCTAAATTAAGCTCCCAGAGATTTCGCCTCCTGGCCTCTCTATTCCAGGGAAATGAGTATCTAATGTTAAGCCTATATTCCACAGTTGTATGTTTAAGAGATGATATATCCTGTATTCATCAAAATTCCTGTGGATAAATGAGGCCACATGAATCTGGTAAATTGTTATATTTATTCATACAGTAAATATGAACACCTACTGTGTGAGACACTTTGATAGGCCTTGTGAAAGACAAAAAGATAAATAAGGCATGTGAAATTCAGCCACACAAGACATTTAGTAGATCATGTATTTTCTTTTCCTTTGTACTGCTTTGACAAGGAACAAATCTCTATTTCTAGCTGTGGGACCAAGGGTGGGCCTTAGGGAAAGCCTTTGGAAGAGAATTTTGTTTCCAGTAAAGCCAAGCTACATTATTCATACCCACAATCTACTAAGAACAACTGAGCATGCTAGATAGAATCTTTCTTAAAAACCTTGAATTATTGAAAAAATAGTAAGAAATTACCAAGCCAAATAAAAGCAATATGAGAACCAGAGAGGTAAGCACATCATGAATATCTGCTTTTACGTTATAGATGCTTGTCCATCTCAGCAAATTTTAACTTTTGTTTTGATGTTTTATGAGGTAAAGGGGAATAAATCAAAGCCCAGAGGATGTACACATACGGAAGCTTAGAAGAGAACTTCTCCTACGATCATCCAGAACAACAAAGGGCTGTACCTTCGTGGGTAGAGTCAACCAAAAGTTTACCAGCTCCATGTGGGTTTGCAGCACAGCTTCACATTGCCTGGGTAATCACAACCATTGGCACCGCACCCTTGATAAGAGTCTCACAAAGATTCCAGTTAATTGAAATTGTCAGATTCAAATTCTGGCTCTTATATTAGAGGAAAAGACCAACCATGCTCACATGTTTAAATAAGTGAAAGACAATGTTGAAAATATATGCAAGTAATGAAAACTTAAAAACATAGCAAGCCAGGCATGGTAGATTGTGCCTGTAGTCTCTGCTACTCAGGTGGCTGAAGCAGGAGAGGATCCCTTGAGCCCAGGGGTAAGACTGCAGTGAGCTATGATCACGCTACTGCACTCCAGCCTGGGCGACAGAGCAAGACCTCGCATCTCTTAAAAAAAAAAAAAAATTAACATAGCTGATTTGTAGATTTACAGATTTGTACCAGATAGAATGTTTATAAATAAAAAATATAATATCTGAAATAAATAATTCAAGGAACAATTTAAATAACAAATTAGGCACAGCTGAAAAGATAATTAGAAAACTCATAACTCATAGATAGATCAACAGAAATAAACTAATATACAGCACTGAGAGAGAAAATGTTGGAAATTACAGAGGAGAGGGTAAGAGATAGAATCTAAAGTGAGAAGATATAGAATGTAATTAATCAGTCTCAGAAAGAAAAGAATCCCATTTGCAGTGGGGCTTTGAAAAGAGAATGGTTAGAAATCCTACAGAACTGATGACACTGCTCCACACTCAATAACCCCAACAAACAATAAGCAAATAAATGAAATGAAATCTATGCTGAGACATCATAGTGACATTTCACACACCACAGAAAATAGAAAAAATTTTAAAGCAGCCAGAAGAAAAAGAAAGTAGCTATTAAATTAACAGCTGGCTTCTCAGTAGCAGAAATGGAAGCCAAAATTCAATGAAATATCTGAAATGTTTTGAAAGATAATAACTTGGAATTCTATACCAGGCCAAAATGGGTTTCCGGAATGAGGGCTAAAAAAATATTTTATATAAAAATAATAAATACAAAAATTTAAAAAATTGAGATAGTTTATGATTAGCTGAGACTCACTGAAGGAAATTTTAAAGGATGCACTTGAAGCAGAAGTAAAATGAGCACAGTTGCATGATCTGAGAGAAAGAATGAATAAACAGCAAATAATGTCGTGACTATTGATGAAATCTAAATAAACATTGACTTGTAAAATAATAATCATGCTAATGTCTGTGGTCTTTAAAAATATAATTAAAATAAGAAAAGCAATAATATAGAAGTTGTTTTGAATTAAATGGACTAATATAACCTACGCTATCCATACTGGCTGGGAGAAGAATAAAGTTATTGTTAAATTTAGACCTTGACGAGGTAAGTAAGTAATAATGTTTTAATTTCTATGATAATCATTAATAGAAGAGAAATAGAGAGAATACCTCCAAACAAGGAGGGTGGAAAATATTGCAATATTTAGAAAATATTTGATCAGTCCAGTAGAAGACAAGAAAGGAGAGAAAAAAGAATAGTACAGGGTAAATAAAACCACAAATATATCAGTAATTACATTTAATATAAATAGATTCTTAGTTCCAACTAAAAAAACCAAAAATAATTCAGAATAGATTTAAAAAATATAACTATATTCTGCTTACAAGAGAAACATAACATATAAAGTCGAAAGTAAAAGAGAAAAAGATGCATTATACAAAAGCTCAACAAAAAATTCTACTACTGGGGATGAAGACATCGCTTCACAACGACAAGCTTCAAGTCAACAGGAAGATCTAATCCTCTTACATTTGTAGATACCTAATAACATAAACATTTATAAAGACAACACACGCGCACACACACACACTTATATAGTCTCAAAATATATATGCAAGGAGAAATAGATAAAACCACACTCATGGGGAGAGATTAAAAAGACTACCTTGGGAATAATGAAACAAGGAAGCTATTAGCAAGGATAAAAACATTTGAATAAACAGTAAACAAATTAGGCCTTATAGCATATGTAGAAACTACACCTAAAAAGTGAAGAATAAGCATTGTTTTCTAGCAAACAGAGAACAAGATTTTAGGCCACATGCAAATCTTGACAAACATCAAAAATCATACAAAATATATTTTCTGTCCACAATTTCAATTAACTTATAAAACAATAAAAATCTTTGTTTTGAAAGATAGCATGAGCAACCTTAGGCTCCTAGATGAAGTGGAAAAATTCCTAGAAAAATGTTATCTTACTAAATGTGGCTCCTGAAGAAATAAAAAATGTGAATGGTTCTATATTTTAAAAAGTGAAGTCCACAGGCAAAAAATGTCCTTTAAAGAAAACTCCCAAACCAAATGGCTTCCCTGAGAAACTGTTCCAAAGAAAGAAAGAAAGAAAGAACGCCAGTGTTAAACAAAGGCTTCCAAAGAATTGAGTGAAACGAAGGATACTTCCTCTACCCTCTGCACCATTTGTCATTCAGCAATCATGTTGAATGTCCCTGGCTGGTGAAAGGCTTGACCAGGTGCTGAGTACGTAACAGTGTAAAAAGCTGATGGTGTCCTGATCTCTTCTAGTGTGGGACATGTATATGAAATCATTTAATGTAGTGATTATTTGATCAACATTGTGAGAAAGGCTACAAGGTTAAGTATGGGGCCCTGGCCCTCTGTACCTGACATTATCTGGAGTATCAGAAAGGTCTCAGTGAAAGTAACATTTAAATTTCAATCCTTAGAAAATTTGCTAGCTGAGAAATGGAGTGGCAGGAGTACATTCCAGGCATTTCAGAGAAGGCTACCTTTCTTTTCTTTTTTTAAAACGTTTGCTTAATTAATGTATTTACTTTCAGCTTTATTGAGGTATAATTGACAAATAAGAATTGTATATATTTAAGGTATGCAACTTTATGTTTTGATATATGTATACATTGTGAAATGACCTCCATAATCAAGCTAATTAATATATTGATCACTTTACATAGTTGCCCTTTCCTTGTATGTGTGTTTGTGTGTGTGTGTATGTGGTAAGGACACTTAAGCTCTACCCTCCTTGCAAATTTCAAGTACACAATATTGTTTACTGTAATCACCATTCTGTATGTTAAACCTCCAGAATTTATTCATCTTGCAAAATTGAAACTTTGTGCCCTTGCACTCACCTCTCTCCATTTCTACCACCCCCGGCCCCTCAATCATTATTCTATTGTTTGCTTTTATTAGTTTGACTATTTTATTTTCATAGTTCTCAAGGTGAAAGGATATTCTATATGTGAGAGGCTTGGGAAACCATTTTATTTAAATCACAGTTTCCCTTAATTACAGTATAATTTCTTAATATGTATTTTTCTAGTGACATTTTGCTAAAGTGATTTGTAAAAGGAAGGAAAGAGCTGAAATTCTTAAATATGGAGTAGCAATTAAATGTTAGTTGTGACACCTTCCCAAATTAATTGCTTCATAAAAATTCATTCCAAGAGACAGGCACTCAAATGACAGGACTCTTTACACAGTTTATGTTGATATTTTCTACTTTCAGTGGGGTTTAAAAATTCACGATTTGCATAGAATTTAACCACTACTGTATTCTAAATAAAATTCGGTGAGTGAAGTTTTAAAGACATATTTTCACTTAAAAATCTTGAGTTTAAAAATAGTATGCTAGAGTGGAGAACACTAAGAAGCCATATAATTTATTTTCTACTTAATGGTTCCTGTTTTCTTCAATATTACTACTAAAGCATTTGTTTGCAGCCCTTAAATTGATGTTTACCATTATAATGAACTCTGAAAAATAATTTTATAGTGTAAAAATATCATGGTATTCTTTTAACTAAACATTGCAAACAGTTGCTGTAACAGTCTGTAGGCTTGATTAAAACAAACAAGCAAGCAAAAAGCAGACCGACAGATAAACAACAAAAAAAAATGATTGCAGTGAGGTCAAGGAAATAAATGTTTAAGGGACTCTGGAGGCAACCTGACCAGGATTCTAATTCCAGCTCAACCTCTTATCTACCTATGTGACACGTGGCAACTCATTTGCTTCGTGGAGAACGTGACATAGCATCCACCTCAATGTGGTGTTGTAGGGATTCGATGATTAGCAAAATGCCTAGCACAAAGTAAGGTCACAATAATTGGTCACATAATTAAACCATTAAAATACATTTAAATTACCTTTCCTGTCTTTTCTGTTATTGCCTCCAACTCCATGAATGAAATGATCACCTTAATAAGAGCCTCACACACAGAATCATCACCTCCCCTACCCTGCAGTGCTTCTGCATGCAATTCAACCCACCCAACTCAACACCACACTAAGAAATCCCCCTTGTACTAAGAACAATTCCTTTTCAGTGTTTCTATTTTTTTCCAAAGCCATCTTTGTATCTTTCTCACCTCCTTGACAAAATTGGCTTTCCAGTTTGTGTTTTGTTTTGTTTTTTAATAACCAATAGAGCTCTTTCTTCTAATGCTCCTGACTCACAGGAGAAAGGGCAGCGCCCTCTTGCTATCTACAGCAATATTTAGCTCACTGCTTTCCACCATTTCTAACAGCATGCCCCTTTATGAAACTGACACTATTTGCTCATCTGGTCCTCTTCCTTTATTTTACGCCTTGCAATTCAGGGAACTTTCCTATATTCTTTTATGTTTCGATTTTAATGTTTCCATTCACTGTCCTTTTGCCCTATGATTTCAATAGCTATGTGACAATCAATTATTGTATATTTGCTTTTATGTGCCTTATATACAACCAAATCTCCTTGTACATCATTTTTTATTTTTTGGCTTATTTCGGAACATTACTAGAAAAAACTACACAACATCAGAGACTGGCTAGCTGTTCACCAGGCATTTCCTCTTCTATTTGGGCATGCAAATAGACAATATTTCTCATCTTTTCTGGCAGTTATGTGTGGCCATATGACTGATGCACAGTGAGTAAAAGTACTGTATACAATATACAGGCCTGTAGCATAAAAACCTCCTGCATATTATTCTGCAGGAATACCCATCCACCCACTTAATGCTGATGAACTAATTAAAATTAGAAGCCAAGAGGGTGGAACTATAAAATAGATATTTCCACTCCAGGAAGGAGAGTCACTACTTACCGGTGACTTGGATTTTACGTGAATGAGCAAGAAAGTCTTATTTTACTTGAGCTATTTATTGTATGTTTGGGGGCTTTTGATTACAGTAGCTGGCATTACATTGACTAATACATATACCAATTATTTACATGATAAATAAATATTATTCAAAATTATGTAAGAATGCACTGTTATTTAGGGGCCATTTTATTCATTTTTAATTGATTTCTACTACATTGATTTTTGGAGGTTAGTATTGGAGATGCTGATGAATTCCTTGGGAGGAAAATGTAGACAGAGAAATTCATGAAGAAAAAACAGGATGTTCAGTGAATGGAGAGTTAAATTCATGTGTGTTCAGAAATCCAAAAATTGTATAGTGGAAGAAACTAACAGGAGATAAAACTGCAATGTTAGTTTGTGGCAAAATCATAAAGAGTCTTTTATGTTAGGCAAAATATCAGTAATGTAGAAATCAGAACCAAGGGATATGGGTGAGTTGTGTCCCCAAGTACTTTCTACCTGGCTCTTTAGCCACATTGCTCTCATTATATCATAATTGTGTGTATCTGTTGAAAGTTACTTTCTGAGGCTTAGCTCTAATAGGTCAGTGGTTCTAAATTGACCACAGAATGAATTCCAAATCTTCTTCCTATCCTGTTTTGCTCTGCTGCATAGCCACTAGCCTAGGACTGGGTTTCTCAATTTCCTTGGCACAATTGACATTCTGAGCTGGATAATTATTTATTTTAGGGGATTGTGTACATCCCTGCCCTCTATCCACTAGATGACAGTAGCACTCTCCCCCGCTCCTCTACTTGAGATAAAAGTTTTTCCAGACATTGTCATATGTCTCCTGGGAGACAAAATTAACCCCAGTTGAGGGAAAAAAAAAAACCAAAAAACTGTTCTAGGAGTTCTTATTACTAAGTTTTTAGGGATTCTTATCATTTCTTTTATGTAAAAATCTTTTCTATGGATCCTTTGGGGCCTGGATCCTCTGTTTTCCTCTTTCTTGGTTAACCTGTTTATTTTAGTAAATTATATTTTTCTGTAGGTTCCTGAGATAGAATGCATGGGTGGTTACATTACTGAAAATTTACATGTCTTAATTTGAGCTATTCTAGCTGATTTAATAATTTGGCTGGGTATATAATTCTTAGTTGAAAATCAGTTTCCCTGAGAATTTTGAAGGTATTGCCCCGCTCTTTTCTAGCTTTTGGCATTTCTGTTGGAGAGTCTGACGTCATTCTGACTCCTGAATGTGGGCTGTTTTTAATTCTCTTGGGAAGCTTCTAACTCTTTTTGTAACCAGTGTTCTGAGATTTCACAGTGATACACTTTTGTGTGGGTCCTGTGTAACCATTGTGTTGATAATTTTCAATGTGAAAATTTCTATCTTTCAGCTTGAAAAAAAATTGAAATATATTCTCTGATAATTTTTTCTTCTCCATCTTCTCTCCTCTTTCTCTTTGAAATTCTAACTGTGCAGTGTTGTAAGTCTTAATGTAATATTCTAGTATTTGCTATTCCCTCTTTTTGCTTTCTGAGAGATTTCTTCAAATTATCTTTAACTTTTTTATTGTACTTTTCTTTTTTACTATCATAATTTTACTTTCTAAGATTTTGTTTTTGTTCTGTTCATGGCATTTTAAAAATTTAACTCATTTTCTCATTTTATGAGTAGAGTAACTCTCAGATCTAGGATGATCTAATTGTTTTTTTTTAAAAAGAAATGTTAAAAAAATTCTGCTTCTTTGCTGAGATCTTTTATTTCTCTTTTATTTACTTTATTTTTGCTTTACATTAGAGGCTTTCTTCATGCCTTTAATTAGAGATTTTTTAAAAAATATGTCTGACTATATAAGACTTTCTATTCACATTAAAGAGAGACAAAAACATCTGATTTCAAGGTACTTGTAGATGTGTGGGTCTTTTGTACTGGTGGGATTTACTCTATGTTGCTTAATTTGGTTTTATTGGAAGATCTGCATTAGTCAGTGTTTGTTTTCTCTTATTCTCCCTGTACATTTCCACAGAGAATAATCATCCATCCTCCTGCCTGGGATGTATCAGTCTATCTATAAGCATTTTTAGAGCCAACTGGGGAAAGGTGGCTGAATTTCAATGATTATTTAATGAATGTCTTTATTTTATTCCCTTGCCTTTAGCAATGTTCAGTCTCCCTGAATCTACCACATGAGGGGAGGGGCAGTGGTCTGACTGCAAAAGGTTTTGAAAGTGATCTGTGGAATCTAGTCACTTCTTGCATAGCTAATCAATTTTTTCTAATTTCCACCCCACTCATATTTAATGATTCCCTGTTGCAGAGGTACCTGGCTGCTGCCTTCAATTCTTTGGCCTTACCATGGTTCTGTGACAAAATATCCTGCTTCTGTTGCTTTCCTTACTGACAGTGTGGTTTTCAGCTTTGATATACTAGCTCCTTATCACTTGTAGTAGGTTGAATAGTGGCCCCCAAAGATATCCAAGGCCTAATTTATGGAATCTGGGGAAGTTTCTTTATATACGCCAAAAGGGGGCCTTGCAGATTTGATTCACTTAAGGATCTTCAGAGAGGGAGATTATTCAGGATTATCCAGGTGTTTCCTAAATGTAACCACAGTGTCTTTATAAGTGGGGAGGAGAAGGATATTTGACCACAAAAGAAGAAGGTGATGTGATGAGGAAACAGAGAGAGAATTGAAGATACTTTGTTGCTAACTTTGAAGATGGAGGAAGGGTCCATGAGCCAAGAAATGCAAGGAATGTGGCTCTAGAAGCTGGGAAAGGCAAGGAAAGAGATTCTACCCTAGAGCGTACAGAGGGAGCATGGATGGCCCTGCTAGACCAAAATAGTGAGACTATCTAAAACTGTAAGAAAATAATGTGTGTTGTTTTAAGTTACCAAGTTCCTGGTATTGTTTAAAGCTGTCACAGTAAACCTACATAACAGCCATCCAACTGCTTCCTAGTTTCCAAAGCTGTGTTGTAGTCCCTGCCTTCTCATATTCTCTTTATCCTTGTACACTTATGTTTTATTTTCTCTTTTTTGCCTTTTGTCTTTTTTTTTTTTTTTGAGGCTTAGGGCAAGACAAATACTTAAAACTTTTTTTAATCCCCTGTGTGTTTTTGTTTAATTTCTCTTTGTTTTCTTTAAAGATGCCCAAATAATGCCTTGAACATGTAATTCCTTGAAAATAATTGTTAGATACTAAATGTGCAGTTTTGTTTACATTTTGTGGAGTTTTGAATTTCTGATGAATTTTGGCTATGTACATAACAAATGTGTTAGCATTCAGCATTTCCAACGTGGAGTAGTAGACATGATCAAAACATATCATAAATAAGATAGGAATGCTACTATTTTTAACAATATTCAACATTTTTGGAGTTACTTCTAAATGTGGCTAGGCAGGAAACTTAAATAACTGGTATAAATATTGGGAAAAATAAGCATTATCTGTATTTGCTATGTATATGACCATATACCTAGGATACTTAAGACTTTATTCTTATAAATAATATTTTTTTAAAAAAAGATTATGATTGCAAACAAAAGGATATCTGCAAAAACAGATGCACACAAACTACAGATTTTAAATAAGATATACAGAATATAAAATAAAATAAGTATGCCTAATGTGTTTAAAGGAATAAAAGAGGGTACGGTACTGACAGTAACATGAAATAATAGAAGTGTACCAAAAATAAGCTAGCTGATCTGAAAAAAAAAATCAAGCAAGTCCACTAGAAAAGTCTAGATGATTGAAATTAGAAAGATATTTTTGCTTAGGTATAATTAAAGAAACAACTAATGAACTGAGATCTGAAGAGATTACACAGGAATGTCACAAAGTGACAAATAAGATAGAAAATATGAAAAAGAGCTTAAGTGACATAGATTGAGGGAAAAATTTTTGTAGAAAATAGCATTCTAGACAAACAGAATAGGGAGAATAAAAGAGAACTAGAATTAAATGAGATGACTACTGGAATTTTCTAGGTTTTATGAAAGACAAAATCTCTCCTGGTTAGAAAGTCCAATGAACCACCCAAAATGAATAGGCAATACATAGAAGGTTAAATCAGGGAAATATAAATCTAAATTATTAATAAAATGAGATACTATTAAACTCAATGAATTGCTTTAAAAAAATAGAACCTGATCAAATTAAAAAGCTTCTGCACAGCTAAGGAAACAATCATTAAAGCGAATAGACAATCTACAGAATGGGAGAAAATATTTGCATGCTATACATTGACAAAGGGCTGATGACTAGAATCTTTAAAGAACTCAGGCAAATCAGCAACAAAAAATCAAACCACCCCATTAAAAAGTAGGCAAAGGACATGAACAGAAACTTTTCAAAAGAAGATAGACTAATAGCCAGCAACATATGAAAAAGTGCCCAGCATCTCTAATCATCAGGGAAATGTAAATCTAAACCACAATGAGGTATCACTTAACTTCATTGAGATTGACTTTTATCAAAAAGTCCCAAAACAACAAATGTTGGCATGGATGTGGAGAGATAGAAGCACTCATACACTGCCGGTGGGACTGCAAACTAGTACAACCTCTATGGAAAGTAGTATGGAGATACCTCAAAGAACTAAAAGTAAAACTACCATTTGATCCAGCAACCCCACTACTGGGTATTTACCCAAAGTAAAAAAAGACATTCTATAAAAAAGACACCTGCATTTGAATGTTTATAGCAACACAATTCACAATTGCGAAGATGTGGAAACAACCCAAGTGCCCATCAATATGTGAGTGGATCAATGGTGAACTAAAAAAATGGTGAACTAATACCTCATGTATTATCCTGGGTGGAGCTGGAGCCAATTCTTCTAGATGAAGTATCACAACTAACACCACATGTACTCACCATTAAATTGGTACTAATTGGTCAACACTAATGTGCACATATGGGAAGTAACATTCATAAGGTGTTGGGCAGGTGGGATGGGGAGGAGGGGATGGGTAAATTCACACCTAATGGATGTGGTGCGTGCTGTCTGGGGGATGGGCACGCTTGTAGCTCTGACTAGGGTGGTTCTAAGGCAATTTATGTAACCAAAGCATTTGTACCCCTGTAATATTCTGAAATTAAAAAAAAAAAGAGAGAAAAAATAATCTAATAACAGAAAAATAAATAAATAAATAAAAGCCTGAATGTACCAAATGTTGGTAAGACAGGAGAGCATGAGAATTCTCATAAACTGCTGGTAGACTGTAAGTGGAAATGACCACTCTGAAAGCAGCTGGGCAGTGTCAATAAAAACCCATATTTACACTTTGGCCTAGCAATCCCACTTTTACAATTTAACCTGTTTGTTTTAACATTGTTTAGAGAGGCAAAAATCTAAGGAAGAAGAGAAGGAAAAATAGGCAGCCAGGAAGGAAAAGTATTCATGGCTAAAACTTCTTATACTTTATGACCTAATGTATGTAAAATTATATATATATGAGTGTGTAAACATGAAAAGATAGTCACAGCATATTAATGGTGTTTATCTCATGGGATTCAGTTTACACTGATGTTTTACTTTATTCTTCATTCTTTTACGTACTATTGAAAAGTTTGTCAATAAGCATGTATTGTAAAAACATACAATAAAAATTTTTCTTGTGGAAAAATAAAGCAGAACCACAAAAAGCTGAATATTTTATCAGGGCTAATATTGATGTGAGGCATCACATATGGGGTTTTATTATTAAAATTGGGTCTTATAAAATGAGTAAGCAACTTTTAACATGATTAATAAATATACAATAATGAGTCGCCTTTCAAGGTCACAAAGAACAGAGGCAGAATTTCCAAAATAGTTGAACACACCCGAAGATGGCTTTACTTATCCAGCAAAGAGAAAGCCACTTACAATAAAGGGTACAATCACAGTCTTTGGCATTCACAAAGCCATTGAGGCATTCATTCATCAATTCAAGTTTAAGCTCTATTATAATGTAAGTACCATAAGGGCAAAGGCCTCATTTATCTTATTCTAAGTCTTATGCTCAGTATCTAGCACAGGGACAGCCTCATCACAGAAACTCAAAAATATTTACTGAAGGAGTGAACAAAATTGCACATTCATTCAAAATATAATTTTCTTGCTTTTGTTATTCTTTTATTATTCAATATTTATTCTGAATTTCTCCCACAAATATTTGTTTAGTAATTGTTTAGTAATTGTTTAGTAATTACTATGTAATTACTAAAAAAGAGCCAAGCATGATTTTCTGTAGATTTAGTTTTGGTTCATATTCACTTTTAAAAAACTTACCAAGTAGTATGTGTTTACTAATAAGCAAAAACAGAGAAGAAACATTCACAATTCCATCACCCCAAAATATTGCTATTAAAAAACTAAACATGAATATTAGAGTTAGTAATAAGTACAAATACTAATTTAGTCTTTCTATGTGTCAGGTATTGTTCTAAGGGCTTTATTTATATTAGCTCATTTAATACTCACAGCCAATTACTCCCAACTTACAAATGGTAATACTGAGGCACTTCATTTGCCTAAATTTCCACAGCTACCAAGCTTCAGATCCAAGACTTGAGTACAGGTAGTACAGTTCTAAAGTCAAGCTTTCCCTTCAGTCATGTGCTACATCTCTGACAATGTAGAAATACCAAAAAACTCTAGACCAGACGTTAACAGTTGATACATCTTGGTTGTATTTTCTCTGCTAAGATTGGCTTCATGGCTACTTAGACAGCACCAGAGCAGTGCAGTTCATGGAGAGAGTTGGTTTAGGTAGGAGATAGAATAGATGTGAACAACTTGCCATGTAAACCAGGTGGGTGAAAATAAACAACAAGAGAATGACCAAATGATGTTATAAGTCTAGGGAGACCATCAAAGGCAGAGCAGAAGGCCAGAGGCAGATGTAAGGTTAGATTTGAGAGGATGGGGTTTGACTAAGATAAGGAGGAGCAGAAAGATGTGAATGCCTCTGTACGTGTAGATACAAACCAGAATATTGGTATTCAGACAAGAGGGACAAAGAACTCAGCCCAGGAAAGTTGTTGGGACTTAAGTAGCGGTTCTGGGTAATGGCAAAAATTGGAACAGCTGGAGTTGGGCAATGGATGTAAAGGCTTCAGCATCAGTCTCTGAACCAAAAGTTTTCTGAGATACAGCCTACTGTATCCATTGAGCCCTAGGTAAGATCTGGCTTTGGGGGACAAGTAGGTCTGAGAGAGGAGGTAGATTTGCCAACAATACTTGGATGGAACTCAGGGTTGGGGGAAAAAAGAGCCAAGCATGATTTTCTGTAGATTTAGTTTTGGTTCATATTCACTTTTAAAAAACTTACCAAGTAGTATGTGTTTACTAATAAGCAAAAACAGAGAAGAAACATTCACAATTCCATCACCCCAAAATATTACTATTAAAAAAGGTGTGTAGTCTTGTGTTTAGAAAAATAGCTATAAAATTTTTCAAACATTTACAAAACTAGAAAGATTAGTAACATGTACTCTCATGTACTCATCACTCTGCTTCAACATTCTACCATTCCTGTTTCTTCTGTTCCCCTCCCATATTTTTCATACACACATACACACACACACATGTGCACACACTTAGAAAAGACTCTCATATCTCCCAGAACTGTTGTAAATGTCCTTCTTTTCATATGATACTATAATTGTCAATAAATTTGCATGTTAATAAAAATAAATTTAAATCATGATTTTTCTTGGATTTATATCATTTCATTCTTTGGATATATTATGCATTGCATAACACATTTTATTTGTGCTTAGCTTGTTCCCAATTTTTTGAAATAGATAACACTGCCATGACATACATATATATGTATGTGTATATGTGTATGTGATACACACATAGTAAAGCATTTACCTTTTTGCTGCCAAAACACACACATTATGTGTGTGTGTATATACATGTATATCTTTGTACACTATTCAAATTGTGTCAGAATAAACTGTTAGACATGGAATTGCTGCATCAAAGAGTATGTTTTAACATATTTTTTATGTTTATTGTCAAATAATACTCCAGAAGTTTTCTATTTTTACACTCTTGCCAATAGTTTGTAGGTGTACATATTTCTTCATTGACTCCGTAATACTGAGTAATGGGCATTCTTTTTAATTTTTTTTCAAGTTGATTATTTTAAGTGGTTTCATTGATTAAATGCACAATTCTTTGAATATTACTGATAGTAGATATTTTTATATTTTTGAGCCAAGAGACATTTGCCAGGGAAAATGAGAAATGTGACTAAAATTAAAAAGACTAATTCTGTAAACTACACATTCTGTTTTGTTTCATTATATTAATCCTTGTGTTTTTCTAGACACATTTGACAAAGGAAAACTGTGCATTCCAAAAATATGTGTTTAGTATTTACTTAATTTTCTGAGAAAGGATGGATTGCTTTAAAGGAGATTGTCTAGTAAATTAGATTAACTATATTTAGCACTCAATTCTACAGTCATTGAGGTTTATATCCATTAAATATGAATGCTACCTAAATTCCTTTCTTGTTCTGTATTATTGTCACTTTATGGTTGGCTGTTTTCCATTTGAAAAGATTTATTATTTGAGTAGGTTACATCATGGTATGATAGCTTATAAAACCTTAAAATCCAGCCACTGGAGTACTAAGTAAGTTGCATCTATATATAACCTCATTTCAAAAAATAGAACTATGTGATAGTAAAAGGATGTATGAAAATACTATATGCTCTAATGTTTGTGTGTTTTTTCCCCCAAAAGGTAATTTATCTATGGCTGTCAATGCATTTTGCCTTGAAAAGCTTTGTTATGAATGTCTATTGATGGAGCATTCAGACGATGCTCAACTGTTTTTTTTTTCTGATGTAAGAATGCTAAATATAGAATCTAGAAATGAAAGTCATCAGAGAGGGAATAATGGAAAGAGGGAAACCAGGCAAATTGTTTTATATTTTGCATTGCTAAAAGGCCAGATGGTTTAACAGTATTTTTATTTTCAGAACCACCCACTGCAGGATTTTTAACCAAGTCCCAATTCAAATACAGTACTGCCAAACTGAGTTTAACAGTGTCTAGACCAAAGCCCATTGCCTTATCCAGGCAATTCCAGATTCCTTATCCTTGTGATGCTGCCAGGCCTGTTTGCCATCTGAATTTTTGCTGGGAATCTGCCCTTTTTATACTGATTCGGAAACAATTTTATGTACAATTCTATACCTCTTCCAGACAGAGATGAAATAAAAGATTAGACATGGTACATGCTTCAGAAATATTCCGGATTCTACCTTTTACTTTTCTTATCTAAGATTTAGGGTAATATCAATTTGGCAGTAACATTCAATGTTTTATCTAATTATCACTTTTATCCCATTTTGAAATATCCTATAATGACCATCTTGCTCATCAAAGAGAACCAAGAAAATTGATCCAACATATCAAACACATGTTAGTTATGTAATTCACTGTTTAATTGTAGGGAATATTTGCTTTAATGTTGTGTTTAATTATTAGTGTTATAGAGTGGTAGCCTGGACTAAGCCACATAAATTATGTAAAACAGAGATTACTCATAAAACATTTATGTCCTTGTTGATTTCTTTTTAAATTTTTCACTCAATATTTCAAATGAATTCAATTGCCCTTTGCTAGTTTTGAAAGTTTGTGCTATTTATTTTTTTCATTTTCTCCATCCTCCTCATCCCTATATTTAGCATGTTTAAATTCTGGCAAAAAATTGAAAGCTAAATGGCCAAATGCCTCAGGAAAGGCTGTGCTTTTGCTATTTCCTGACCAACAGGAAATATGTTGGACCATGATTCTGGCTAGAAAAGAGAAATGGCTGTTGAAAGTATAATATTTCATTCCATTTTTGAAGGTCCAAAGTCAGAAGAGCAATTCTTAGCCTAATGGTAATATCCAAACTTTACAGTATATGTCATACTGAAAGGAAATCCACTAGAACTTGACCATCATCAGTTAAACCCAAAGAGATGACTGGTAATATATAAGCTTAATTTCCTTCCAATTGGCTATGGTTGAGCTTTTTTATGAGATTGAGTCACTTTTCTAAAGAATTTTGTAATAAACCAGTTGTATGTCAGAAGATCATGAAGGAATTGACTTTGGCATCTGTGCTTTTTTGGCTTTCCATCTTTCCTCATATCTCCTTTAAGGAATATGGCTTGGAATTTCCCATCTATGTTTCTCTGCTTCAGTGAGCTTCTAAGAGGTCACTGGCTGCTTGGGTCCCTGGCCCAGGTCTTATTCCAGCTTACCCACTGGGGAGCATCTAATAGCACTATCCTATTCTGGCCTCCCAATTTGGACACCTTCCACTGTAGCCAAATCACCCCAGGACCACAGCAACTATAACAGCATTAAAAATGTCAGGCTTGGAAAATTTTTTCTGACTCAGTTCAGAATTGGATTGGGAGAAATAGGGTTTCCATTACCAAAGTATCCTCTGTCCTTTTACATTTAACGGTGAGAGCAACACACAAACACATGGGCTTAGACTAACCATATTGTATCATTTTACATACAGGAGGGAGACTCCCTTGTGCCTGAGATACTGCTATACCTATGTAATATAGAAGTTAATATTTTGCTTTTGAGTGTAAACCCTGGCAGTGTGTTTTAATGGTCCCTTTTAATGGAAAGTGAGTATGACATGTTCAGCTCCAGATAATTCATACTTGGATTACCCATAAGTATTTTTAGGTCTACACATTCAGAAAAAAAATTTATCTCAACCTTATGTTTAGCTATACTTAAATTTTAAGAGGAGCAATAGTGAAATATGAAGTGAGTGACCCGGGGTTAAGAAGTTATTGGTTAAGAAATTAGGCTCTGCTGTAAGAGTATCTAAGTTCATATGCCATTTTTACCACTTAAAAACTGTGTGACCTGGAGCAAATTACTTAAGCTCTCTTAATTTCAATTTATCTATCCACAAATGGGTATAATAGTACTTGACTGTAGTGTTAAAGAAGGTAATCCGTATAAACATTCAAGATCACGGCCTTCTGTTGAGTAAGTATTACGTGGTATGTAAGGGATTGCTATTGGTTTTGTAAAGTTGGGGAGGGTGCTTGGAGAGGACCACGGTTACCTTACCTTTCTCCACCATCTTGGCCTCCGTATCCCTTTCCTGGTTTCATTATACACACATGAATTGTCCAGAGTAGGTTGTGAACTGTACTTTTCTAAATCTTAATTTGCAGCTTTTATTCTGGTGGGTTTTGTTGAGAATGCATCAAACCTCCTTTATGAGAGACAACAGAGTGTTGTCAAATGCCTCAGGTTCTCTCTTTCTTTTGGATCTTGCCAATACTTGGTGAGCAGCTTTATTGTTTCATACACAAAACCTTGTATATATTCTTTTCTCTCTTCTTTTGTCATCATTCTCTTGATGAAAGCCTAAGTTCTCTTTCTCCTTCTCAAAATTATACACTTTTTCTCTTCCCCCTTCTCAGAATTATACACCATCTTTTTCCTTTTCAATATAATTATCTCTGTCATATCTTTAAAAATAGTCATTTTCTTCAATAAATCGTATTAAACATTCTTTAATTCTCTTCATCTTCTCCTTGACTATGGCTATTAGTTGGCAAATGTTCTTGTCCCCAAAAGAATAAAGACACCATACCACACACAATGTATAGTTCAACAGCTTGGACTTTATCTCAGCAAGATTCTAGGGAGCATCATTAAAAGGGTAGTTTCTGAGCAGTTAAAAAGGAAGTGATCATGAGGAATCAGCATGTATGCATTTAGAACAAGTCATGGTGGATACAGTTCATTTCATTCTTTGGTAGAATTACTAAACAGATAGTCAGAAAAATGTATTAAGCATGACATATCTGGGTTTCTGCAAGCAATTTAACAAGATTTCTCATGATGTTCTTAAGGTCAAGATAGAGGGAATGTGGCCAAGTACTATAGCAGTTAGGTTGAAAAGTACTCTTCATATGATCCTTCCCCAAATGGTGCTAATCAATGTTGGCTTGCCTGGTGGCTTCTAGTGGGATGCCACTGGGCCCTCCATCCTTGATTCTATACCTTTGACTGAACATTCTCTTCAGTGATTGGGACAAAGAAAAAAAAAAGCTTTGTTTATCAAATTTAAACACAACAGCAAACTGAAGATTTACTAATATGTTACCCTATATGTATATGTATAGTATATACTTATGTATATAGGTACTTATATAGTACATATGGGGAAAATGTGGCATATCAACGTTCTGACTGTATAAAAAATTCTAAATACTGAGTGTCTCAACTGACAATGAGTTCATTAGTCTTAGTGTGAAGAAACCACCAAAAAAGAAAAATAAAATCCCACCCAAATGTTGGTGCATTAATGAATATATATATAGAGTACTGGCACTGAAAATGTGATAGTCCCATTGGATTCTGTTCTCTTCTGACCACCACTGGAGTTTGAAATTTTGTTATTTTTGTTATTATTATTATTATAATCAGAAAAAGAAAAGGCATATTCATTATTACTTAACAGTATATAGGAGGAGATATTTTGGTTGCTTTGGGAAATATCTGTCTATTGTTTGGTATCTTTGGGAAGTATCTGTCTGTAGTTCAGGAACTAGAAGATGCAATTTGAGATGAATAGTTATATAGGCTTCTCTCTAACTCTCTTCGGGTAACAATTTTGATGCATAGATTTTGTTAGCACATTATATAAATATAAAATACCACAGTGAATTACATAACCTAACAGCTGGAAGAGATAATTAAATAATGGTAATAAAATAACAAGCAAAAATGAAAAATGGCCTATGCATTTTTGATTTTCTCTTTCAGACACACTTTTTATCTACAGTCATGTGCCACATAATGATGTTTCAGTCAACAATGGACCACATATATGATGGTGGTTCCATAAAATTATAATGAAGCTAAAAAATTCCTATTACCTAGTATTTACTATACTATACTTTTCATCATTATTTTAGAGTATATTCATTTTACTTATTAAAAAAAAAAGTTAACTGTAAAACAGCCTCAGGTAGGTCCTTCAGGAGGTATTCCAGAAGAAGGTATTATTATCATAGGAGATGACAGCTCCATGTATGTTACTGCCCCTGAAGAACTTCCAGTGGGATAACATATACAGGTGGAAAACAGTGATATTAATGATCCTGACCTTGTGTAGGCCTAGGATAATGTGTGTGTTGTTTGTGTCTTAGCTTTAAACAAAAAGCTTAACAGGAAAATTTTTTTTAAATTTAAAAATAGAAAAAAGCTTATAGAATAAGGATATAAAGAAAGACAATAGTTTTGTCATGACTTACTCACCAACTTACCTAGAGCAACTTCCAGTCCTGTAAGTTCCATTCATGGTCAGTGCCCTATACAGGTATACCATTTTTTGTCTTTTATATCATATTTGTATTGTACCTCTTCTATGTTTAGATATACAAATACTTACCATTGTGTTACAATTGCCTACAGTATTCAGTACAGTAACATGTTGCACAGGTTTGTAGCCCAGGAGCAACAGGCTATACCATATAGCCTAGGTGTATAGTAGCCTGTACCATCTAGGTTTGTGTAAGTTACACTCTGTGATGGATGTATCCCCATCATTAATTGTGACTGTATTCTATTAACATTAATCCCTGGTGACCACCACAGTTCAAAGTATAAGATTTAATGCAATGTTCCCTTAGAGTGGATGCATTAATTAATTAGAGTAGGGCTACCTTCTTTGCTATGGACTTCAAAGGTATAATGGATTAAACTTTTGTTTATTTCTTGTTTACATAGATTCCACAAAAGGTCTTCTTGGTGGTTGACTTTTCTCTACCTAGAGATTCAGAAACCTTGTCCCCTTCTCTTTTGCAGTCTGCCATCTTCAACATGTTCCAAGTTGTTATTCTTATCTGAATTAAGTCAGCAATGGAAAAGAATGTTAGAGATCAAGCTTGGAACATGTGTATGGCCCTGGCCTGGAAGCAGCACACATCATGGGTTAGAGCTCAGCCACATGGCCACACCTAGCTGCAAAGTGGTTGGAGAATGTAGTCTAGCTATAGTTCAGGAAGAAGAGAAAATGGGTTTGGAGAACAGCTGGCCTGGTTCTGCCTCTATGTGGTCCTACAAATTTCTCTGGGGATCATCAAAGAAACTGGATAGAAAGGTTATTAATGGTTGCCAAATTATATGGCAAATATGTAACAAATAGTCATATGGCCATCAAAATCACAAGGGAAGACACCATATGAATGAAATAAATTATGGGGCAGTAATTAAAGAATATAGAGAAAAAGAACTTAAGAATAGGACTTAATAGCAAAAGAAAATATCCAGAATATATAAAAAATCTCCTACAACTCAATAACCAAAAAACAGACATCCTGATTAAAAAATGAGCAAAAACCTTGAATAGACACTTCTCCAAAGATATATACAAAGGGCCAAAAAGCACATGTAAAGATGCTCAACATCAACAATTAGAGAAATGCAAATAAAAACTACAGTGAGATATCATTTCACAACCAGTTGGATGGCTACTATAACAAAAAACAAACAGAAAATAACAATTGTAGAAGACTTGGAGAAGTTGGAAACCTTGTGCACTGTCGGTGAGAATTTAAATGGTTCAGCTTCTACTCAAAACAATATGGCAGTTACTCAAAAAATTAAAAGTAAAATTACCATATGATCCAGCAATTCCACTTCTGAGTATGTACCCAAAAGAATTGAAAGCAGAGTCTCTAAGAAATATTTGTATACCCAAATTTATAGTAGCGCTATATACAATAGCCAAAATGTAGAAGCAGCCCATGTGTCTACTGATGGGTAAATGGATAAGCAAAATTTGATATATACATATAGTGGAATATTAGCCTTAAAAAGGAAGGAAATTCTGACACATAATACAACAGATAAATCCTGGGAACATAAACTTAAGTGAAATAGCCAGCGACAAAAAGACAAATGCCATATGATTTTGTTTATATAAGGTACCTAGGCTAATTACATTTGTACAGACAGAAAGTAGAATGGTGATTTCCAGGGGCTGGGGGAGGAATATTGTTTAATGAGCACAAGAGAGGTCATATGAAGAGACAGTGGAAGCTTCATAGCGAGAATGTTGTGGAGAGCAAGAAGCAAACAGGGAGAACAAGGAAGATGCCCTTCTTTCTGCTATAAGCCAGGAAGATGTTGGAGCAGGCTGCTCTTATGGGGGATAGGTTTTACTTAGGAAAAAAAAGAAAAAGAAAAAGGAAAAAATAACAAAGGGAAGATTTTTGCTGTATATGCAAGATATCTCTTGAGGGCAGGAAGAGAGATTGGCAATTTGCTCAAATTCTCCTCCGAGTTCCAGGAGTATTTATTTTCCATTTGTCTCTGCTTTGTTTAATGCCATGTTATGGCCATCACATGGCTGCTTGTTTAATGCTGCAATTCATCTCATTTTGACACTTATTATTTATGAGAGTAGATCTCCTTGACAAACATGCTGATAATGCAGGCCATCTCTTACTAAATCTCCCACTACTTGTTTTCAGTTAAATCTTAAACCAAATCTGTCTCCTCATCATGCAATTGTATTAAACTCTCTCCAAAAGTGATTTGACATGTGAGAGGAATACTTACGAGGCAAGCAGTATTCTCATATGTTCTTAGCTTGAATTCCACAGATTTTATACATAATGGGAGAAAATCCTGCTCAACTTGATTTTTTTCCATAGAACACTGACTCAGGGGGACCAGTTCTTTCTCCTCCTGCTCTGATTTCAGAAATTTGAATGATCCTTTTGAAATTTGAGTTTCATTCAAATTGACAGTAGCTGAAAGGAATCACTTACCCCTTGTGGAAGTCTTTGGAAAACTCTGGGATTAAGGAGATGAAAGTCCTGTGGTAAAACAATCTCTGTGTTTACCTGATTAATATTGATGAAAAGGCATGCCTTTTCTAAGCCTCTTTTTCACAAGTCAGAATATTGTTTAAATGCCTCTTTTGAATTTTCTGGAAAAAACCTCTTTCAAATATTTTCAAAATACAGTATAAGACAATAATGTATGTGTGCTAATGTGTGAAATGTACTTTGTTTTACTTAGTAATGAATATAGTCAGATGGATATTATATTAATTTTCATTATGAATAACAATAGTTATTGATGATACTAATGGATATGATCACATTACTTCATTTAATCCTTCCAGCCTACTGCAGTGTGGACTGTTATTATACCTACTTTACAGAAGAAGAAATTGAAGCTTAAAGAAGTTAAGGAATTTAACTTAAGGAACTCACCCAAGAATTCTTAGGTAGCAGAACCAATCACTTAAAAATGGAATAAAAACATAATAAAAATAATTTTATTTTATTATATTAAAATACAGTTGAAAGACACCTGAAGAGGAAGTAAAAATAAGTGAAATGTCCACTCACCTCCAAGTGCTTAAGTTCAAACTATGCCCATTACTTCTGGCTAGAAAAAGGGTTTTTTGTTGTTATTGTTGTTTATTTGTTTTCTGGGCAGTTGGTGAGAACCATCAGAAAAAAACAAAGCAAAACAAAAACCAAACAAACAAAAACAGTTTTCCCACAGTCCAGCATGGTAATTTTAGATCTCGTTCTTGATATTCTGTTGCTGGTTCTGTTTCTGACATCGAAGTTAATTTTAGCCAGATTTGGTGTCTGCCTTTCATCATTTATGAGCCTCCACTCTTCTTCATTATTGTTGACCTTACGACATTCTGTTCCTCTCCCTTTCCCTTAACAAGGAAGGAAGATTCAAGGGCAAATGAAAGCAGGCAACCATGGAATTTTGTCTTCAACTCTCTTTCTTCTCAATTTACATTCTCTTTGGGTTATCTAATACACATGGGACTTCAATTACCACCCATGTGCCGATGACTTACATTTCCTTATCTCCTGAGTCTGAGAATATTATTTTAAGAAGTTTATTGAAAACCTCAATCTAAACGGTTTAGAGACACAGTGCTTCTCAACTTTCAATTATATACGAATCACCTGGGGATCTTGTTGAAATGCAGATTTTGATTAAGTACATAAAGGGAGGAAGCCATTAGAGTTTGCATTTCAAGCATTCCCAATGTAGGCCAATACTCCCTGTCCATGGATAATATTTTGAGTAACAAGAGTCGAGAAATCTAAACTCTTCCTATTCCAAATAGATTTTGTTATCTTTATTTAAATCAATCTCTCCTCTTGGCTGTTTTTGTAGATGGTGTTAACATCCTAGAAAACATTTAAGAAGATAGTTGTGGATCTTCCGGTCTTCCTAGAATCTTACTGTTCTCTCACGAGTCCATGATCCCCAATGTCTCAACAAAATTCCTGGATCAAACATGAAGTTTTAAAGGTTTGATAAAGGAATGAATATATATATATATATATATATATATATATATATATATATATAGATGGATAGATGAATGAATGATCAGCTGTAGGTGCTAATAAGTCAATTTCAGCAGCCATAATTTGACTTCAAAATTTTGGCGATGGACAATTGGAAGTTGTACAAACTGCACATAGGCTTTTGGGCAGGAAGGAGCACATAGTAGTGGGAATCCAGGAGGAGGTAACAATCAGCTAGATGAGCAGTGTCTCCGAGATCTTCTGGCAGATGAAGGGCACTAGTCATTAACCTGGGCTTAGGGGGAGAATCACAGTCTCTAGGAAAGATATGACTGATAGTAAAGCAGTGGGTTAGTCAGTCTGCCAAGATACAGCACTGAGACATAAGAAAAAAAGCTGACATTTATTCATAAGAATTGGGCTAAAATTGGAAATAAATCTGGGAAGAAGGCAAAACTGGAGATAAATTCAGAATCACATAGGCAGCACAACTGTCTTGATTGTGGACTTGGGTTCTTCAAGTCCCTTTGTCCTGGGATCAAGATTAGCTTTAGATGTTTAGGTGCATATAGGTTTGCACTGGGGGTCGTGTGACCCCAACTATAGGGTGAGGTTAAAATGAAGCAGTATCTGACATAGGACTGAAGAATTTCTTGTTTAAAAAATTAATTAATTTATTTATTTAGTTTGAGGCAAATAAACTTGTCCTTAGTATATGTTTACAACCGTTTTGGAATAATTTTCCTAAGTAGGTCATACTAATTGTAGAAGACTGTGAATCAGGAAAAATCATTCCTGGTAAGATAATATTGCATCTTTGCTCTGTCACTACTCACCTTCCGTGATTTGTTTCATTTAAAAAAGCAAATGATACTTAAGGCGACCATTTAAACTTTGCTTTGATGCCAACTTAGATTTGCAAAAGAGGGTAACCTAATATAGAAAAACATTGTAGTAATTTTGAAGTTTGAATTAGCTTCCTCTTTAGCTGTCAAAATCAACACTGTGATCACCTAAAGAAAGTAAATTCATAACCTGCTTTTTCTGTATTAAAGAAAAATGACACTTTACAGTAAGTAGAAAATGTCTGCTTTGATCCCCTAAATTCTAGGTAATGCAAAGCAATTGGGCTAGAAAATATTTTACCTTTATTCATTTAAAATGTTTATGTTTGCTGCCTGGAATAACTATTAACCTCATCTAGAACCAAAATAATAACAGCATGTGCTGATGAAGATGGTCAAAGATAAATTACACAATTTTGTAATTATAATTGAGGTGATCAAAGGGAATCTATAGTTCCATGATGCATTCCAGCTAGTAGCTAAATTCTTTTGTTAAAAAAAAAGTGGTGCTCTTGAAAAGTATGCAGAATATTTTTCCTGTTTTGAGGTTTATCCAGCTAAGTATGTTTTCTTTCAGATTTCCCTTATGATTTGTGATAACCTCAGACTCTTTCACTTCTTATACTTAGTTCTTTTTTTTTCCCCAACTCTATTTATATAATTGACAAGCAAAAATAATATCTACTTATGGTGTACAATGTGATGTTTTAATATGCATATATATTGTGAAATGATTACTACACTTAAGCTAATTAAGTTATCCATCATCTCACATAGCTACTTTTTTTGTAGTGAGAACATTTGAGGTCTACTCTTTTATCAAATTTCAAGTGCACAATACAGTACAGTTGACCCTTGAACACCACCAAGGGTTAGAGGCATCAACTCCCCCAAGCAGTCGAAAATCCATGTATTACTTTTGACTTCCCCAAAACCTAACTACTAATAGCCTACTGTTGACTAGAAGCCTTACCAATAACATAAACAGCAGATTAACACATAGTTTGCATATTATATGTATTATATACTGTATTTTTACAATATAGTAAGCTAAAGAAAAGAAAATGTTATTAAGGAAATCATAAAGAAGAGAAAATATATTTACTCTTCATTAAACGGAAGTGGATCATTATAAAGTTGTTCACCCTCATCATCTTCATGTTGAGTAGTTTGAGGAGGAGGAAGAGAAAGAGGAGAGGTTGGTCTTACTTCCTCGGGGGTGGCAGAAACAGAAGAAAACCCGCATCTAAGTGGATCTGAATAGTTCAAACCCGTGTTGTTCAAGGGTAAACTATATGATTAACTATAGTCACCATGCTATACATTAGATCTCCAGAAATTATTCATCCTGCACGGAAACGTTGTATATTTTTATCAACATCTTCTTATTTTTCCCATTCCCCAGGCCCCGGAAACCAACATTCTACTGTCTGCTTCTGTGAACTCCACTCTTTTAGATTCCACATATAAGCGAGATCATTGCAGTATTTGTCTTTCTGTGCCTGGCTTATTTCACTTAGCATGATGTCCTCCAGATTTTTATGATGAAGTAATCTTGCCAAATGCTTTTTCTGCATCTGTTGAGTCCTTTGACTATATGTGCCTTCAAAGGTCTGACAGGCTTATATATTTGAGTAAGAATTTATCCATTAAAAGCCTCTCTATAATGAGAAAAAGAGAAGTTTAGATCTTACATGTCTCCTAAGTTATATGTTTATTTTTTTCTTTTGCTACAAGGAATAAATGGGATAAATTCATTACAGCACTGAGGAAGAAACTCTCAGAATGTGCAAGTACCCTAATATTGAAACTTGATCACCAGCTTTGGAAATTTATGTGTTATGATCCAGAATACCAAGAATATTTCTGCAAGTGAGTTATCTAAGGTCATGGCAATTATTTTCAAAACTTTATTCGTTTCTATTGCAAATATTTTTTTACTCCTTTCCTTATGTTTCTTCCATTTGTCCATTAGAATTGGACCACAACTAAGAATTTTCAAAGAAAGAAAAAATAGTTAAGCTAATGATAGGGAAAAGACAGTTTCAAGAATTAAAGACTGTATAAACTTGCTACAAAGAATATGCCTTATTCACATTAGCTCTCCTTTTTTATACACATAGATAATCAAATAAAAAATAGTTACTTATATATTTGCCTTTGGGTTTCTCTATTTCCTTTTTTTGAATGCTTCTTTATACATGAGTTCCGTGTTTCCAGAAAGAATATAACATATTGTAGAAATAATCTTATAGAACGATTTCAATAGATTTACCCTGTATAACTGATTCAAATTAAACAAATCAAGGTTTGTTCTAAAATCTGTGGGTTCTGATATTTATTGCTATGCTTTATTGCAAAATTCAAACATTTTTCCAGCATGGAAAGAAAAACTACTTTATTGCTTTCCAGTATCAGTAATAAAATGAGTGAATTGTTTAAAATGATCATAAATAAGAGAAACAATATATTTTGTATTTGATCACCACAGAACAATGATATATAATTGAATTAATCATATTTCTTGAGAAGCGCATAAATATAATGATAGAAATCCATATTGAAATGAAAGCATTTGATTTAAGAACAAATATGTTGCATCATTGTAATAGACAATTTTTACTTTTAACTTGCATTTCCATCTAAATATATGAATGTATGAAGTAACAAACTGTTTTTGGAAAAAAAATTTATGTGTATACCTACTGGCTATTTCAAGGATTTTCTTGCATATCCGAGTCTGATAATATCACAATTCAAACCAAGCATATAGTTGCTACTATAAATGGAAACTACATAAAACTCAAAGGCACTTGAGAGCCTAAATAATGTCAAATTTCCATTAAAGTTCCCTAACATAAGCATTTTCTGAGCAAATAAAAATCTTTTATTCTTATCACAAATGGTAGAGAAAATCAGTTTACGTAATAGTTAGAAATAAACTTCAAGAAAACATTTTATTCAGAGTGGGATATATTTCCCTTTCTACCCACTATTTTATGGTAAAATAATATTCTTACCCACAAATTCAGATTAACATACAGTTAGGAATGAAAGTTGTAATAGCAAAGAACCATCAACCTCTCTATTTACTTTATTTGCATTTACATGATAAAATTAACGACAAGGGTGATGCATAGTGGTTTTGCTCATTCTGTTAAACTATTATATTATAACCCATAAATGTAGAATAGTTTATTTTGTCTCAGTCAATTCCAACTTTCACCACTATAAACAATACTGCAAATGTTCATAGCAGCATTTTTATAAGAGACAAAAATGTAAACAACAAAAATATCTATCAATTGGTGATTGGATAACCAAAAGTGATATATCCATGCAATGAAATATTACTCAGTATTAAAAAAGAACGAAGTCCTGATACATGGATGAAGCTTGAAAACAATATATTAATTGAAAGAAGTCCATAACAAAAGACAACATATTATATGATTCCATTTATATGAAATGCCCAGAGTAGGCAATCCAGAGAGACTGGAAAGTAGATTAGTGGTTGCCTATAGCCACTTGGGGATTGGGGAAAGGGATGACACTGCTAAAGCACACAGCATTTCTTTGGGGGCTGACAGAAATGCTCTAAACTTGTTTTGATTACAGTGATGGTTACACATCATATGAGCATACTAAAACTATTGAATTTTACACTTTAAATGGGTGAATTTTATGGTACGTAAATTATATATCAATGTAGATGTCAGAAAATCCTTGTATGTATCTTCTTAAAGTTGTGTGTGTTTTTGGAGCTGAGAGACAGTGAGAGAGATGTGCAAATGCTATGCGTTAAACTAGGGTTTTTTACTTTGTTTGGCACTATTGACATTTTGAGCCAGACAGTTCTTTGTTGTCGAATGCTGTCCTGTTTATTATTTGATGTTTGGCAGCACCCCTGGCCTCTACATTTAGATGCCAGTAGCACTCTCACAGTTATGAAAACAAAAAATGTCTCCAGCAATTTTCCAATGTCCCCTGGAAGACAAAATTGCCCATGGTTGAGAACCATCGTATTCAAGTATACCTTATTTGTTTTGTTGCATACTGTCAATTACTCTCCAAAGATTGGTACCCATCTATATTTCACCAGAATATCCATTTCCTTCCTTTTTATTAATTTGACAGGTGTGAAAATCTTGCTTTAATTTGCATTTTTCTAATTACTCGCAAGTTCGAACACCTCTTCAAGTTTATTAGCCATTTGCCTTTTTCTTTCTAATTCACTATTCATAATTTCTTCTATCTATTTTTTCATCAAATTGTCTCATCACAATTAATTAGTAATACATTCTTATATGTTTTGGATACTAATCTTTTGTTATATAAATATAGCATTTTCTTATCTGTACTGTTTTTTCAAACAAATATGATAAAAAATTACTATACATATGATTTAAATATGATGTCATCAAATTAAGCTTGATTTTTTATGATTTTTGTAAAGTCTACACTTTTAACAAGTACATTGCATTCCATCTCATGTACAAGGGGTCTTCAAAAGTTCAAAGAAAGTATATATTATGAACAAACTATGCATGGACTTCAGAATTTTTTGCACCAGAATAAACTCATACTAACTTGTCATGACATGTCTGAACAGGATCTACTTTGAGGCACTAAGAAGGATAAGACATCAGTTTGACAAGATCCCCTCTCAGAGTAACATGAATTCTGCTAAAGTTGAAGCAAGAACAAACATCAAATTTATGATGGTGCCTGGGTGAATGAATGGTGAAATCATCGATGCTTTACCAAAAGTTTATGGGGACAATGCCCCAAAGAAATCAGAAGTTTACAAATGGATAACTTGTTTTAAGAAGTGACAAGATCATGTTGAAGATGAAGGCCACAGAGACAGACTATCCACATCAATTTGTGAGAAAAAATTTCATCTTTTTTGATTAACAGAAATGATAGCCAACACCATAACACCATAGATATCTTAATTGGTTCAGCTTACACAATTCTGACTGAAAAATTAAAGTTCAGAAAACTTTTCACTCGATAGGTACCAAAACCTTTGAGGCCAGATCAGCTTCAGAGAAGAACAGAATTTTCAATGGAAATTTTAAACAAGTGGGATAAAGAACCTGAAGCATTTCTTTTTTTTTTTTTAATTTCAGACTGGTACTCACCAACCTGAAGCATTTCTATGAAGAATTGTAACAGGAGATAAAACATGGCTTTACCAGTATGACCCTGAAGACAAAGCACAATCAAAGCAATGACTACCACGGGGTGAAAGTGGTCCAGTCAAAGTAAAAGCAGACTGGTCAAGAGCAAATGCAGTGGCAACAGTTTTTTGGAATGCTCAAGGCATTTTGCTTGGTAACTTTCCTAAGGGACAAAGAACAATAACATCTGCTTATTATGAGAGTGCTTTGAGAAAGTTAACCAAAGCTTTAGCAGAACACCACCCAGGAAAGCTTCACCAGGCAGTACTTCTCTATGACTACAATGCTCCTGCTCATACCTCTCACAAAAGGGCAATTTTGAGAGAATTTCAATGAGAAATCATTAAGAATCCACCTTATAGTATTGATTTGGCTCCTTCTGACTTCTTTCTGTTTCCTGATCTTAAAAAATCTGTAAAAGTCACCCATTTTTCTTTAGTTCATAATGTAAAAAAGACTGCATTGACATGGTTAAACTGCCAGGAAGCTCAGTTCTTTAGGGACTGACTAAATGGCTGGTATCACTGCTTGCAAAAATGTCTTGAACTTGATGGAGTTTATGTTTAAAAATAAAGTTTATATTTTTTATTATTTTTAAATTTATTCTCCCCCTGTTTTGTTTTTTTTTTTTTAATTAAAGAGACAGAGTCTAGCTCTGTAGCCCAGGCTGAAGTGCAGTGACCCAATCATAGCTTACTGTAACCTCGAAATCCCTGGCTCAAATGATTGACCTGCCTTGGCCTCTGGGGTAGCTAGGACTATGCCACCACGCCTGGCTAATTTATTTTTTATTTTTTGTAGAGACGGGGCCTTGCTATGTTGCCCAGAATGGTCTAAAATCTCCTGAGCTCAAGCGATCCTCCCCCGCTCCCCAGCCCACCAAAGTGGTAGGACTACAGGCGTGAGCCACCATGTCCTCCACCCTCTTAATTCTTAAATGCTGCCTGGCAGGGTGGCGCACACCTGCAGTCCCAGCTACTCAGGAGGCTGAGGCAGGAGGATCACTTGAGCCCAGGAGTTCCAGGCTGAAGTGAGCTATGATCACACCACTCTGTATTTTTTATTTTTACCTTTTAATTTTTTTTTCCTGTAAACTTTTTGGAGTCCCTCCATTGATGAGCAGTTAGCATCAGCAGTGTCTGGAACCAAGTATTTGTGACTAACGATAGGCGTTGGATTTCAGGGGCAGGATGTCCATGCCTAGAAGTGAGCAGGAAGCAGCTCAGTCTCAGAGATATCCAGATTCAAGCTTAGTTACAAAGATCAAAGCAAGAGCATGCTTCCTGGAAATGGTATTCTGGGTTAGAACAGAGACATCAGTAAAGGTAATTTTGTACTTTACCCAGACCAATGGATAAAAATATTCTTGTGTTTATCAAAAACTAGAACTTATGTTGCACAGAGGCAATGAGACGAAGTATCATGTTGTACATAACAAATATGTACAATTTTTATTTGTAAATTAAAAATAAAATAAATATTAAGAAATTATTAAAAATGGTTGATTTTATTTTACATAAATTTAACCTCATTAAAAAGTTTAAATTTAAAAGAATGGTGTCATATGCTTTTTTTATACTGGGACGTCCATTACAATATTGAATAGGAATGGTGAGTGGGGATATCTTGCCTTGTTCCTAGTCTTCATGGGTAATTCAGTCTGTCATTATTGAGTATAATGGTATCCATAGGGTTTTTTTGGTAGACATTCTTTACCAATTTGAGATTTTCCCTCTATTCCCTGTTTTCTGAGAGTTTTTGTCATGAATGGGTATTGGATTTTTTCAAGTGATTTTTCTGTATCAATTAATATGATTATATAATTTTTTTCTCTATTCTGTTAACATGATGGATTACATTGGTAAATTTTCAAGTGTTAAACCAGCCTTACATACCTGGAATAAATCCTGGGAATGGTATATAACTCTTTTCATACATTCTTGGACTCAAGTTGCTAATATTTTGTTGAGTAATTTTGCATCTATATTCATAAGAGACATTGGTCTGTTGTTTTCTTGTAATCTTTTTATTTGCCTTTGATATCAGATGTTTCTGACCTCTTAAAATGAGTCAGGATGTATCGCCCTGCTTCTATTTTCTGAAAGAGATTGTGTAGAATTGGTATTATTTCTTCCTTAAATGTTTGGTAGAATTTACCTATAAAACTATCAGGGCCTTTGTTTTATTTTTTAAGGTTAATAATTATTGACTAAATTTCTTTAATAGATGTAGGCTTATTAATATTATTTAATTCTCTATGTATGAGTTTTGGTAGTTTGTGTTTTTCAAGGAATTGGTCAATTTTGTCAAAGTTATCATATATTGGGACATAGGTTTATACATAGTATTCTTTTATCATTATTTTAATTTTCATTGGAGCAATAGTGATAACCACTTCTTTTATTTCTAATTGTGCCTGCTTTCCTTTTTTCTTAATTATCCTTGATAGAGGTTTTTAATTTGTTTTGATATTTTCAAAGAACCAGTTTTTAGTTTCATTGATTTTCTCTATTGTTTTCCTGTGCTCAGTTCCATTGATTTCTGCTCTAATTTTTATTTTCTTCTGCCTATTTTGTGCTAATTTGCTCTTCTTCTCTAGTTTCCTAAGACAGCAGCTTATATTTTTTCATTTTAGATCTCTATTCTTTTAAAACATATTTATTTAATGTTAGAAATTTCATTCTAAGTACTACTTTTGCTGCATGCATCTTAAGTTATATTTTCCTTTTCATTTAATTCAACTTAATGTTCCTAACACAAAGAAATGTCAAATGCCTGAGGTGATGGATACCCCAGTTACCCTGATTTGATTAATTCACATTGTTTGCCTGTATCAAAACATCACATGTACCCTATAAAGATATACAACTATTATGTACCCATAATAATTAAAAATTTAAAATTTTTAAATAAATTTGTTCTGAGAATTTCTTCTTGGACCCATATATTGTTTAGAAGTATGTTGTTTAAAGTTTGATGATTCAGGGAAGGGGTGAGTATTTCTAGCTACCTTTCTATTATTAATTTCTATTCCATTATTGTGTGAGAACATACTTTGTATAATTTCAATTCTTTTAAATATGGTAAGTGTGTCTTATGGCCCAAGAATGTGGTCTATTTTAATGAATATTTCATGTTCACTTGAGATTAATGTATATTCTGCTGTGGTTTGATGGAGTATCCTGTAAGTGTCAATTAGAGAAAGTTGACTAATAGTACTGTTCAGGTCACCTGTATCCTTAGTGATTTTCTGCCTGCTTGATCTATTAATTTCTGACAGAAGGGTTTTCAGGTTTAACTTTAGTCATGGACTTGTTTATTTCTACTTTCATTTCTATCAGTTATTGCCTCGTGTATTTTGGCACTTATTTTGTTAGGTGAAAATATTATTATAGTTTCTATGTCTACTTGGAAATTGACCCTTTTGTCATCATGTAATGCCCATCTTTATCCCTGATAGTCTTCAATGTTCTAAATGTCTGCTTTTTCTGAAATTACTACAGCTACTTCAGCTTGGTTTGATTAATGTTAATGTGGTAATTGTTTCTCCATCCCTTTACTGAGTATTTACATTTAAACTGGGATACTTGTATAATGCATGATTGAGTCCTGTGGGACTTTTTTCCCCACTGTGATAATCTCTTTTAATTGACTTGAAGTGATTATTGAGATAGTTGAGCACTTGTAACTGTTTTCTATCTGTTGCATTTGTTACTTGTTTCTCCCCCTACTCATCATTTTTATGCCTTCCCTTAAGTGAAAATTTAATGATTCTACTATATCTCTTCTCCAAGCCTACCAGTTATACTTCTTTTAAGACTTTTTGTAGTTCCCCTGTAGTTAACAATATAAATTTTTAACTAAATTCAGTCCTTTTTCAAAAAAACACTCTACCATTTCAATATAGCACAATTACCTAATAATTGAGTATTTTCAATTCTTTTCTCCTATCTAATTTGGCATTCCTATCATTCATTTAAGTTATCCATGTCCTACAATCACCCAATCTGTTTTTTAATTTCAAAATATAAAGTACAAGTGTTTTTGTTACATGGGTGAATTTTATATTGCTGAAGTAGGGCTTTTAGTGTGTCTGTCACCAGGATAGTGCTCACTGTACCCAATAGGCAAGTTTTTATTCCTCACCCTCTTCCACCCTCCCACTCCTTCTTGGTTTCCAATGTCCTTTACACTTCTTTGTGCCCATGTGAACCCATCATTTGGCTTCCACTTATTGGTGAGAACATGTGCTGTTTGTTTTTCCATTCTGAGATACTTCACTTAGGATAATGATAACCAATTCCATCGAAGTTGCTGCAAATGACATTATTTCTTTTTTTTATGATTTAGTACTACTTCATGGTATATATATATACACCACAATTTTCATTATCTACTCACCAATTGATGGGTACTTAGTCTGATATAGATATCTTTGCAATTGTGAATTGTGCTGCTATAGACATTCAGGTGCAGGTGATATAATGACTTTCTTTGAGTAGATACCCAGTAGTGGAATTGCTGGATTGAATGCTAGGTCTACTTTTAGTTCTTTGAGAAATCTCTATACTGTTTTCCACTGAGGTTGTACTAACTTGCAGTCCCACCAACAGTGCACAAGCACTCCTTTCTCTCTGCATCCATGGCAACATCTATGGTTTTTTGACTTTTTAATAATGGCCATTTTGACAGGGGTAAGGTGGTATCTAATTGTGGTTTTAATTTGCATTTCCCTGATGATTAGTGATGCTGACATTTAAAATTTTATTTTTCATTATTATGGGTACATAACAGTTGTGTATCTTTATAGTGTACATGTGATGTTTCAACACAGACATACAATGTGAATTAATCAAATCAGAGTAATTGGGGTATCCATCACCTCAGACATTTATCATTTCTTTTTGTTAGGAACATTCCAATTCCACTCTTTAAGTATACCTTGACGTATTGTTGATTATAGTCACTTTGTTGAGCTATGAAATATTGTTCATTCTATCTAATTATCCAACTATATTTTTGCACCTATTAACCATCCCTACCTTATTCTCCACTCCCCACTACCCTTCCCGGCCTCTGGTAACCATCATTCTATTCTTTGTCTCCATGAGATCAATTGTTTTTGATATTTAACTCCCACATAGAAGTGAGAACATGTGAGATTTGTCTTTCTGTGCTAGGCTTATTTCACTTAACAGAATGTTCTCCACTTCATTCATGTTGTTGCAAATGACAGGATTTCATTCTTTTTTATGACCAAATAATATTCCATTATGCATATGTATCACATTTTCTTTATCCATTCATATGCTGATGGACACTTACGTTGATTCCAAATCTTGGCTATTAGAATAGTGCTGCAAAAAACACTGGAGTACAGATTTCTTTTCAATATACCGATTTCTTTTATTTTGGATATATACCTATCAGTGGGATGGCTGGGTCACATAGTAGTTCTATTTTTAGTTTTTTGAGGAATCTCCATACTGTTCCCTAAGGTGATTGTACTAATTTACATTCTCACCAGCAGCATACGAGGGTTCCTCTTTGTCCACATCCTTGTCAGCATTTGTTATTGCCTGTCTTTTTGGTAAAATCCATTTCAACTGGGGCGAGTTGCTATCTCATTGCAGTTTTTATTTGCATTTGTCTGATGACTAATGATGTTGAGCATTTTTTCACACACCTGTTGGTCATTTATCTAATATGTCTTCTTTTGAGAAATATTTATTCAGATTATTTGCCCATTTTTTACTTGGATTATTTGATTTTTTCTTATTGAGTTGTTGGAGCTCCTTATATATTCTACTTATTAATCCCTTGTCAGATGGGTAGTCTGCAAATATTTCCTCCCATCTGTGGTTGTCTCTTTACTTTGTTGATTGTTTTCTTTGCTGTGCAGAAATTTTTAGCTTGATGTGATCCCATTTGTCCAATTTTGCTTTGGTTGCCTGTGCTTTAGGGGTATTACTCAAGAAGTCCTTGCCCAGACCAATGTCCTGAAGCATTTCCCCAATGTTTTCTTTTAGAAGTTTCATAGTTTCAGTCTTAGTCTTAAGTCTTTAATCGTTCTGATTTTATTTTTATATATGGTGAGAGATAAGGGTCTAGTTTCATTCTTCTGCACATGTATATTCAATTTTCCTAGCACCATTTATTGAAGAGACTGTCCTTTCCCCACTGTATGTTCTTGGCAAATTTGTCGAAGATAAGTTCACTGTAGATGTGTGGATTTATTTCTGTGTTCTGTATTCTGTTCCATTGGTCTTCGTGACTATTTTTATGCCAGTACTATGGTATTTTAGTTACTATAGCCTTATAGTATAATTAGAAGTCAGGTAATGTGATGCCTCCAGATTTGTTCTTTTTACTTAAGATTGCTTTGACTGTTTGGGCTCTTTTGTGGTTCCATATGAAATTTAGGATAATTTTTTCTAGATTTGTGAAAAATAACATTGGTATTTTGATGGGAATTGCATTGAATCTGTAAATCACTTTGGGTAGTATGGACATTTTAGCAATGTTGATTCTTCCAATCCATGAATATGGGATGTTTTTCTCTTTGTGTCATCTATGATTTCTTTCTTCAGTGTTTTGTAGTTCTCCTTGTAGAGATTTTTTACATCCTTTGTTAAGTATATTCCTAGGTATTTTATTTTCTTTGTAGGTATTGTAAATGGTTTTGAGCTCTTGATTTGACTCACAGCTTGATTGTTATTAGTATATAGAAATGCTACTGATTTGTGTACTTTGATTTTGTAACATGAGACTTTGCTGAATTTATTTATTAATTATAGGAGTCCTTTGATGGAGTCTTTGTGGTATTCTAGATACAAGATCATATTGGCAAACAGGGATAATTTGACCTCCTCATTCCAGATTTGGATGCCCTTTATTTTTTTCTCTTGCCTGACTGCCTTGGCTAGGACTTACAGTACTATGTTGAATAGAAGTGGTGATAGTGGGCACCCTTGTCTTTTTCTGGTTCTTAGGGGGAATGCTTTCAGCTTCTTCCCATTCAATATGATGTTGGCTGTGGGTTTGTCACATATGGCTTTTTAAATTTTGAGGTATATTCCTTCTATGCCTAGTTTGTTGAGAGTTTTTATTGTGAAAGTGTGCTGGATTTTATCAAATGCTTTTTCTGTATCTATTGAGGTGATCATATGGTCTTTGTTTTTACTTCTGTTTATATGGTGAATCACATTTAAATTGATTTGCATATATTGAACCATCCTTGCATCCCTGGGATGAAACCCACTTGATCATGCTGAATTATCTTTTTGATGTGCTGTTAAAATCAGTTTGCTAGTACTTTTTTTTGAGTTTTTTTTGCATCTGTGTTCATAAGGGATATTGGGTAGTTTTTCTTTTCTGTTGTGTCCTTTCCTGGCTTTGGTATCAAGGTAATACAGGCTTCATAAAATGAGTTAGGGAGGATTCCCTCCTTCTTGATATTATGGAACAGTTTCAATAGGGTAGGCACCAGTCCTTTGTAGATCTGCTAGGATTTAGCTGTGAATCCATTGGGTCTAAGGATATTTTTTGATTGGAAGATTTTTTATTGCTATTTCAATCTCACTGCTAATAATTGGTCTGTTCAGGATTTCAATTTATTCTTGATTCAGGACTTGGAGTCTGTGTATTTCTGAGAATTTATCCATTTCTCCTAGGTTTTCTAGTTTGCGTGCATAGAGGTTTTCATAGTATTCATGGATGATATTTTGTATTTCTGTGGTATCAGTTGTAATGTCTCTTTCTAAATTCTGATTGAGCATATTTGCATTCTCTTTCTTCTATTTCTGGCTAATCTATCTGGTGGTCTATCAATTTTTTAATCTTGTCAAAGAACCAACTTCTTGTTTCATTGATCCTTTGTATTTTTTTTTCTTTCCATTTAGTTTAGTTCTGCTCTGAGCTTTGTTATGTCTTTTCTTCTGCTGGTTTTGAGTTTGGTTTGTTCTTCTTTTTCTAGTTCCTTGAGATGTGACAATAAGTTGTTAATTTGTGATCTTTCTGTCTTTTTAATATAAGCATTAAGGCTATGGACTTCCCCCAAGCACTGCTTTTTCTGTATCCCATAGATTTTGAAAGATTGTGTCCACATTGTCTTTCATTTCAAAGAATCTTTTGATTTCCATCTTAATTTCATCATTGACCCAAGGATTGTTCAGCAGAAGGTTGTTTAATTTCCATGACTTTGTGCAGATTCTAGAATTCTTGGAATTGATTTCTAGTTTTAGTCCACTGTGGTCTGAGGATACATGGGGTGATTATGATTTTTCTGAATTTGCTGTGGCTTGTTTTGTGGCCTAATATATGATCAATTCTGGAAAATGTTCCATGTGCTATTGAGGAGAGTGTATATTCTGTAGTTTTAGGGTAGAATGTTCTATAAATGTCTGTTAGTTTCATTAATTCTAGAGTCCCTCTTAAGTCCAGTGTTTCTTTGTTAATTTCCTGCTTCAGTGATTTATCCAGTTCTGTCAGTGGGGTATCAAAGTCCCCAGAAATTATGATGCTCCTGTTTATTTCTTTGCTTAGATCTAGTAGAATTTGCTTTATGAATCTGGGTATTTATGTGTTATATGCATTCATATTTAAGATCATTACGTCTTGTTGCTGAATTGCTCCCTTTATCACTATATAATGACCATCTTTGTATTTTTTTACCATTGTTGATTTAAAGTCTATTTTATCTGATATGTGAATAGCTACACCTCACTTTTGGTTTCCATTTGCTTGGAAAAATGAGAGTCCTTATGGGTTAGATGGGTTTCTTGGAGACAGCGTATACTCAAGTTGTGTATTTTCATCCATTCAACCAGTCTATATCTTTTGAGGGGAGCAATAAGACCATTTACATACAGTGTTAGTATTGTTATGTGGGATACTCTTCTTGACTGATACCTTGTTATTTAGTTTTCTCTTTTGTACCACTGTTTTATAAGAGCTATGAGCTTTAACTTTTGGATGTTTTTATGCTGGTGGATCTATTGTTTTCTTCCATGTATAGTGAGTGCACTTTTAAGCATTTCCTGTAGGGCAGGTCTAGTAGTGACAAATTTCCTTAGTGTTTGCCTTTTGAGAAAGATTTTATTTCTCCTTCATATATAAAACTTACTTTTGCACAATACAAAGTTTTTGGCTAGCAGTTGTTCTATTTAAGAAGAGTAAAAATGGGGTCCCAATTCCTTCTGGCTTATAAGGTCTCTGCTGAGAAATCTGCTGTAAGGCTAATTGGGTTTTCCTTTGTAAGTTAGTTATTCTTTTGTCTTGCAGCTTTTAGGGTTTTCTCCTTCACTTTGAATTTGGCCAGATTGATGGCTATGTGTCTTGCTGATGTCCTATTTGCTATGAATCTTTCTGGTGTTTGATGACTATCTTGTGTCTGAATATCTGCATCTCTGGTGATATCAGGGAAGTTTTCTGCAAGTGTTCCCTCTAGTAGATTTTCCATGCTTTTTGCTTTTTCTTCTTCTCCTTCAGGGATACCTATGATTCTTATATTGGTTCACTTAGGATAGTCCCATATTCTCTGAATGGTTGTTCATTCTTCTTTGTTCCTTTTTCTGCATTCTTGATTGACTGAGTTAATTTGAAAGCCTTGTCTTCAAGCTCCCAATTCTTATAATTATTATTACTTTAAACCAACAGTTATTTTATAGATCAATTACAAATATTAAAATTTATTTTATTATGCCTTCTTTACTCCTTCTCTGATGCCCTGCCTTCATGTAGATCCAATTTTCTAACCTATATCCTTTTCCTTCTGCCTGAAGAACTTCTTTCAACATTTATTGCAAAGATGTTGTACTTGGGATGATTTCTTTATTTTTACTACATACATATTTTAAGGGTAATTTTACTGTATATAGAATTCTAGATTGATGTTTTTCTTTTCTTTAACATTTTACATATTTCACTCCACTTTCTTCTTACTTGCATAGTTTCTTATGACAAGTCTGCTGCTCTTCTTATCCATGGTTTTCTATTGGTGATGTAGTCTTTGGTTTGTTTGTTTTCTTTCCTCTGTCAAGAATTTCTCTTTGTCTTTGTTTTATGTATTGATTTATATATTTATTGCAGTATTAATTTGGCATGGCCTAGGTTGGGTTATATGGTATTTATTCTGCTTGGTGTTCTTTGAGGTCCTGAATATGAAGTTTTGTGGCACTTATTAGTTTTGGAATGTTATTAGGCATTATTACTTCAATTAGTTCTTTCACTTTATTCACAATTTCTTATCATTCAAATTTTGTGTATTCCAATTATAGGTAGGTTAAACCTCTTGATATTGTTCCACAGTCCTTTAATTTCCTGCTATTTTTATTTTATTCTGTTTTGTCTTTATATTTCAGTTTTGGAAGTTTCTCTTGACTTACCTTCAATGTTAATGATTCTTTCCTCAGCCATGTAGAATATACTGAAGAGCCCATTCATTGAATGCATTCTTCATTTCTGTTATAGTGTTTTATATTTCCAACATTTTGTTTTGATTGTACCAACTGTCCCCTCCCCCTTCTCCCTTGTAGTTCTTCAAGAATTAATATATCATGGGCTGGGAATGAAACATTCTGAGCTAGTGAGGGACTGGCAAGAATATCCCAACCTTTCTTTCAGCCTCCATCCTCTCAAACAGGATGGACTTCAGTGCTTTAGTCTAGTTAGTAACATTGTCATGGAGTATACACCCCCAGGGTGGGCTGCTTTCTGGAGTCTTTCAGCTACTGTTAAAGTGAGACATGTACAGTTGAGACTCCATCTGCTATCAACAGCTTTCCTTAAACTTGAGGGACTGAATGAATTTTAGGCCTCTGTTGTCTCTTGCTGCTTATTTGTAAGTAATAAATTTACTTCATGTAATTTTGGGCATATAAATGTGTTCTGTGTCACCAGACTCAGACAAGTTGGAAATCAGTTCACAGCAAACCTGCTTCACAATCTGTTCTTGCATGTTGTCTACTTTCCCCGTAAGGGCCTTTAATATAGTAATCACAGATATTTTAAATTACTTGTCTGATAATTGTGACATCTGTGTCATATCTGAGTCTGGTTCTGATGATTGCTTCATTTTATCAAATTGCCTTTTAACATGTCATAATTTGGGTTCAAATTTCTCTATTGTTCTTTTTTCTTCTGTGTTGACATGGGGCTTTTCCTAAATACTCTTCCTTAGAGAGTATTCCTTTGCAATTCTTTTAGCCATAATCATTTTTAACTTTCTTTGACCCTTGTTTTTTGGTAGTATGAGGAAAATTTCATTATCATTTGATCAAATCTCAGTCTTTTAGTAGTCCTGTGTCTCAGGGATGTGACCTTCACAGGTGTTTCTCCAGTGGTATAGATTTTTGCCCATTAGGAAATCTTTCTTGCATCTAGACTATTACAATCTGGTGGAATTCCAGGAGATAAAGTCCATAAAATTTTGGAGCTCCTCCAAGACTGAGCCCCCAGGAGCTTCTCACTCTCATGTTAATCCACACTCAGCATCCCACAATTTATCAAAATGACAATTAAGAGTTCCTACTAGTTTATGATTCTAGTGGTTTCTGTCTCAGGTCTATGTCTCTCTAGATATACCTGTTTCTGCAGATTTGGGGGTGGGGTATGTACTAAAACCTCTGTTCTCTGTTAAATCCAAGAAAATTTACTGATGTTCTGTTTGTCCAGCATTACTTCTTGTAAGTATGGGAAAGACAGATTCCAAGTTTTTCACATGTTGGAGCTGAAACAAGAAGTACTTACAACTCATATAAAAAAAGTATGGCCTTCTAATTCTTTCAAATAACTAAGCATTGATACTCGACAGGATGATTGCATCGGTGTCTTAGCCTGTTTTCTGTTGCTATAATAGAATACCACAAACTGGGTAATTTCTAAAAAAATTATTTTTCTTACAATTCTGGGGGATGAGAAGCTCAATATTGAAGGGCTGCACCTGTTGATGGCCTTCTTACTGAGTCATAACATGGCAGAGAAGCAGAAAGGAGGGGAAGCAAGCACATGAAAATGAGAAAAACACAAGGGTCAGCCTCACATTATAACCCATTCTCCCAGCAACTAATCTAGTTGTTAGAAAGCAAGAACTCTTTCATTCTCATGAGAATTAACCAAGTCCCACAAAAGTTGCATTAGACCCTCTTAAAGAACTAATTGCCTCTTAAAGGTCCCACTTCCCAACCTTGCCACACCAGGGACCAAATGTCCAACACAGTAATTCTAGGGACACACTCAAACCATAGCAATCAAGTTCCTTCTTTATACCATGTAAGATTAGTAACCAAAGGCTGGTACTTGGCTTCCAGAACTAAGGAACTACAGCAATTTGATGCTTGGCCAGTATCAATCATAAGCTAAGAATCTTCATGATCATCAGCTATGTGACTCCTAAGTAGTAAACAATTATAGGAAAGAAGGCAAGAGAACAATAGCTAATTTTATATATATATGTGTGTGTGTGTATATTTACCACAGTACCCACTTTATGGCCCTTTATTAATTTTATGAAGGGCAGTTTCAATATGATATATTTGGTCATGTTATTATTCAGATACTTTCCAAAGGAAATGGCTTATTTTGTTTAGTAGCAAGCCTAAAGAGCATCTCCTTGTTATCTTTTTGCCTAAGATTTTTCTGAAATAGAAAAATTTAAATGCAAGTAGCTAAGGAGTTTTGTCATACTTGAATTTTTCCTAAAATAGATTTTATTTGAATATCATTTTGTCTCCATTATAAAGTCTAAATTAGAAAGAAACTAATTATCTTGGTGTCTATATTTCATAGTACAGCCATTAGCATTTTATAGGCATGTTGATCTAATATAAACAAACATTTTAAAGAGGAAGGAATGCAGCTACATTTAGCTAAAGTGTATTAAAATATGACCCTAAAGCTAATATGAGATTAATAGGCTTTTCCTCATTTTATTGACTGAAGATAAAGTAAAAATAGAAGTGGAAATAATTTAATCCTGTGAGTATGACCTAAATAAGACTCAGAATATCATTATGGCTAAACTATCTCTGTGGGACTATATTGTCTTCACCACCAATTAGGCTATCACACAGAAATCACTGCTTTTTAAAATAAAATGTTTCAAGAGAATAGGGTTCATGTGAGCTTTAGAGAGTAGGTATTTAAGGATTATAAGTTTTTTAAATGGCTTATTAATCAGTAGAAAATACAAGCTTTCTTTGGTTAAAAAATGTTTCAATGAAGTTATGGAACAACTTTCTTATTTGTTTTCAACCTAAATATTAATTCATCATAAATCACTAAGAGTATTATATTATAGAAATACATGTTACTGGAGAATCTTTGGAGTCAGAAGATGTGGACTTAGTAATAAATCAAATGCATTTTTCTTGTATTTAATTTTTCAAGATTAAAAATATTAATATTTTATGTTTGGAAAGGGTGGATAAATGAGGATATTCATGCACTACTGGGGTCCTATAGTGTGAGAAAATGTCAACATGCATTCCCTTCCATTTAGAAGTATTTATTCTATGGAAGGGAAATGGGCAATTGCCCAAAGACCTAGACATAAGAATATTCCTATGGCATGGCTTATTAAAGCTAGTATTTTTTTAAAAGAAAATAATCTAAATGTTCAATCATAAGAGAAAAGTTAAACAAATAATGATGAAAGGCTTGCTAGCCTTCAGAAATAATAATAGACAAATAGTTATTGACAGAAATATATTCATGTTAAGTGAAAAATGTATGTTTTGGGCTTCTGGTTTCTGATCTGGCATGTAAGGAGCTTAGCTTGGAAGTTACCAGTTTGTCCCAATGGGTAAAAAGCTGAACAAACTAAGCAATCAGCAACTCTTCTTAGATCATCAGAGAATTGAGGTCACAGGGCAAACTACTGACCCCCAAATTGAAGAGACAGGTAGATATAGAGCTTACAAGCTACAGAGCAGAAACCCATGAACAGAAATCTCCATGGGAACTGGTAATTGAATATGAAAGTCTGAACTGTAATTGAGAAATTGCTGGAGGCTCAGTAGGACACATATGAGAGTTTAGTACTCCAGGGGGGCTCAGTCACCACCCCTACAACTGCACTTTGACTTTTGTCAGTTTTACATCCAGAATCCTCACCAGGTTCTTATATATGAGAAAAATCCCCTAGGAATTCTAACAGGGGGGGAAAAGAAAAGTAAACATTTTGAAATACATCAGATCATTATGTTCTTCTTTAAAAAGGCCTGCACTCAAGAGAAACTATTTTACCAGAGCCTAACTTGCCGGTTTTGTCCCCCCACATCCTAATTTACCTGGGGGAAGGGAAATACCCAACTGCTGTACCCTCTAGCTATTCTGTCTTACCTAAAGAAGAAAAAATACTGAGGAGTACTGGTGAAGTTCACAGACCAGAAGCACAGACTCACCAAAAGACTGAGACCTACTAATAGGACTATAGAATGCTTTCCCTAACCCCAAATAAATGAAAACACAACAGGAATTTGACAGCAATAAAATCCTATATTAAAGAAGAAAAATCTTAACTAACAACCTAAATTTATACCTCAAGGAACACTCCCAAACACATTTTGTGAGGCCAGGAGTATTCTGATACCAAAAACGGACAAGGCACCACAAAAAAGAAAATTAAAAGCCAAGATCACTGGTTGATATAGATGCAAAAATCCTCAACAAAATACTGGCAAACTGAGTCCAACAACAAATTAAAAGGATCATACACCATGACTAAGATGGATTTATTCCTGACATGTAAGGGTGGTTCAAAATTTAAAAATCAAATTATGTGACACACCATATTAACAGAATAAAGAATAAAAATAACATGATCATCTCAACAGATGCAGAAGCAGCTTTTGGCAAAATTCAGTACATTTTCATGATAAAACTCTCAATAAACTAGGAATAGAAATAAATTACTTCAATATAATTGAGGCCATATTTGAGAAGCCCACAGATAACATACTTAACAGTGAAAACCTAAAAGCTTTTCCTTCAAAATCAAGAACAAGACAAGGATGCCCAATCTTACCAGTACTATTAAACATAATACTTGAAGTCCTAGCCAGAGCAAGTAGGTGGGAAAAAGAAGGAAAAGTCATCAAAATAAGAAAGAAAAAGTAAAATTGTCCCTGGTGCAGATGGCATAATCTTATATTATATAAATATATATAGAAGAAACCCTAAAGACTCCACCATTAAAACTGTTAGAAATAATAAATTAATTCAGTAAAATTGTAGGATAAAAAACCAACATACAAAATCAGTTGCACTTCTATATACTAACAATGAACTACCTGAAAAAGAATCTATGAAAACAATCCCATCAAAAATAGCACCAAAAGAATAAAATAGGAATAAACTTAAGTCAGGAGGTAAAAGACCTGTCTACTGAAAGCTACAAAACATTGATGAAATAAATTAATCAAGAAGCAAACAAATGGAAAGACATCACATGTTCATGGATTGAAAAATCCATAGCAATACCTATCAAATCCCAATGGCATTGTTTTACAGATATAGAATGAATTCTAAAATTCACATGCAATCACAAAAGACTGAATAGCCAGATCAACCTTGAGAAAGTAAAATAAAGCTATAGACATCACATTTCCTGATTTCAAAATACATTACAAAGCTACAGTAATCTAAACAGTATGTATGGTACTGACATAAGGTTGAACACATAGGCCAATGGAACAGATTGGAGAGCCCAGAATTAAATACGCACATGTACAGTCAATTGACTTTTTTAGAAAGGTGCCAAAATTACACAATGAAAAAAGGAACATCTCTTCAACAAATGGTATTGAGAAAACTGGAATCCACATGTTAAAGAATAAAGTTGAATCCTTACATTACACTGTGCACAGAAATCAATTCAAAATACATTAAAAACCTAAAGGTAAATTTCCAAACTGTAAAACTCATAGAAGAAAACTACAAGAAAACCATGGCATTGATCTTGGCAATAATTTCTTGGCTATGATACCAAGGCACAGACAATAAAAACAAAAATAAACAAGTGGAATTATATCAGACTAAAATGCTTCTGAATAGCAATGGAAACAATCAACACAGTGTAAAGGCAACCTTCAGAATGGGAAAAAATTATTTGCAACCCATGTATCTGACAAGAGGTTACTACACAAAATATGTAAAGAACTCATAAATCTCAATAGCGAAAAAAAATCCAATTAAATAATAGGCTAAAGGCTTGAATAGTCAGTTCTCCAAAGAAGATATACAAATGATGAACAGGTGTATGAAAAAAAAATGCTCAGTGTTTCTAATCCTGAAGTAAATGCAAATCAAAACCACAATGAGGTGTTACTGAGACCACCCTTTATAAAACTAATAAAAGGCCATAGGAGGGAATAGTGATAGGGGCCTGAACTCTGCAAAGGTATAGGCAGAGTATATATAGTCAGATTGGACCAAGAAACAAGACCAACTATATGTTGTCTACAAGGAACCCCCTTTAAATGTAAAGACAAAGGTAAAACAAAAGTAAATGGATCAAGAAAGGTATACCATGCTAGCACTAATTTAAAGAAAACAGGAGTAGCTATATTAATTTAGACAAAGCAGACATACAAAGCAAAGGAAGTTATTGGTATGAAGAGGTACATTACATAAGATAAATGGGTCAATTCTCCAAGAAGACATTACAATCCTTAATGTGTATATGTGTAACAACAGAGCATTAAAATATGCGAGGCAAAAACTCGTAGAACTGCAAGGAGAAATAGATGAGTCCACTATTGTAGCTGGAGACTTCAATATCCATCTGTTAGAAACATGCAGATCCAGCAGGCAGAAAATTAGTAAAGACAGCTGAACTCAACAACACAACCAATCAACTGGATGTAATTTACATATATATACAATTTCATTCAGCAACAGCAGAATACACATTTTTCTCAAACTCATATGGAACATTCACCAAGATAGACTACATTCTTGGCTATAAAACACAACAAATTTATTTATTTATTTTTTGTTTTATAAGTGAGGTCTTTATTCCTTTATATTTTAAAATAAGAGGGGGTATACATGAGAAAGGTACTAGTTTTTGTATATTCATTTTACTTTATATTAGCTTACTACAGGATTTCTCCCTTCCTGTTGTTTTCCCATTGATCTCTAATTTACTGACAATTTTTATATAAACCACAAAAAAATAGTAATTTCACTTCTTTACTTCTAAATTGCATGCCAATTTTCCTCACATTAAATATTAATATGTATGTAATTACATTTTAAATAAATATCTAAAGTTTTACATATTCACATATTTATGTGTGATTATATAACTAACATGTGAATATATGTGTATTATATCTACATATATTTATATATGTATTTATATTCTTTCATATGCTCAGTATTTTTGGCTTTGTATAATTTTTAATTAATTAATTTTTTTACAGAAAATTCTTAAGTTTTTATTTTATTTTATTTTTAAATTTCAGAATATTGTGGGGGTACAAACACTTTGGACACATATATTGCCTATGCACTGCCCAAGTCAGAGCTACAATCATGCCCAACCCCCAGACACTGCACCCTGGTGTGAGTTTACCCATCCCCTCCACCCCCGCTCCCACCTGCCTGACCCCTGATGAGTCTTATTTCCATGTATGCACATAAGTATCGATCAGTCAGTACCAATTTGATGGTGAGTACCAGTGGCGCTTGTTTTTCCATTCTTGTGATACTTTGTTTCAAAGAATGGGCTGTAGCTCCATCCAGGATAATCCAAAATCAATGCACACAAATCAGTAGCTTTCATATACCTTAACAAATTTAAAAGAACAGAAGTTATACTATGTCTTTTCTCAGACACAATGGGATCAAACTAGAAACCAGTAACAGAAACATAATTGGAAATTCTGAAAATATATGGATTTTTAAAAATACACTTTTAAATATCACATGGGTCAAGGAATAAATCTGTAAAAATTAAAATTTTGAGATTAATAAAATGAAAACACAACTCATCAAAATTTGTGGGATGCTGTGAAAACAGTGCTAAGAGGGAAATTTATAGCATTGAATACATATCTTAGGAAGAAAAAAGATCTAAAATAAATCATCTAAGCTTCCACTTTAGAAAACTAGAAAAATGAAGTGTAAATTAAATCCAAAGTAAACAAAATAAAAAAATAATAAAAATCAGAACAGAAATCAATGAAATTGAAAACAGGAAATCAATAAATGAAACCAAAAGCTGGCTTTTTTGAAAAGATCAAAAAATTGATACCTCATTAGCCAGGATAATTTAGAAAAAAGAGAGATGATACCAATTACTAATATTATATATATATATATACACACACACACATATTTTTTAAAAAGTCTTGCTTTGTCACCCAGGCTAGAGTGCCGTGGCATCAGCCTGGCTCACGGAAACATCAAACTCATGGGCTCAAGCAATCCTCCTGCCTCAGCCTCCGGAGTAACTGTGACTACAGGTGCACACCACCATGCGCAGGCAACTTTTTCTATTTTTAGTATAGATATGGTCTTGCTCTTGTTCAGGCTGGTCTTGAACTCCTGATCTCAAGTGATCCTCCCGCCCCAGTCTCCCAGAGTGCTAGGATTACAGGCGAGAACCACCGTGCCCAGCCTAATATCAGAAATAAAAGAGAGAAAGTCACTATAGATCCCATGGATATTAAAATAATAACAATAATAATTAAATAATATATATAATGCTATGACCATAAATTTGATAACTTAGATGAAATAGACTAATTCTTTGAAAGACACAATCTGCCAATAAAGAAAATGTCTATTTCTTTTTACAGAAGAAAATAGACTTACAAAAAAAGAAAAGGATAGGCTTATATCTATTAAAGAAATTGAATCAATAATTATAATAATAGCATTCAAAAACAGAAAGTACCAGAACTAGATGGGTTCACCAGTGAATTCTATCATACATCGAAGGAGGAAATTGTACCAATTCTGAACATTCTTTTCCAGAAGATAAGATCAGAGGAAATATTTCTTAACTCATTCTATGAGGCCAACATCACCCTGATATTAAAACCAGACAAAGATATTACAAAAAAGAAAACTATAGACCAATATCTCCCATAAACATAAGTGCAAAATACTCAACCAAATATTAGCAAATTGAATCAAACATTGCATACAAATAATTATACAGCATGACCAAGGAAAGTTATCTCAAATATGCAAAGCTCAATCAACTTTGAAAAAATCAAATAATGTAATCCATATTAATAGGCTAAAGAAGAAAAATGGCATGGTCATATCAACAGATGCAGAAAAACATTTGATAAAATTCAAAATCCATTCATGATAAAAAAAATTTGGCAAAATAGGCATAGAGGGAAGCTTTCTCAACTAAATAAATAACATGTACAAAATACACAAATGCCCACACTCAAAAAAAAACCCTACAGCTAACATGGTACTTAATAGTGACAGAGTACATACTTTCCCAAAAAGTAAAGAAAAAGGCCAATGTTCCCTATTACCATTTCTTTCAACATCATACTGGAAGTCCTAACTAATGCAATAAGATAAGAAAAAGAAACAAAGATATACAGATTAGGAAGGGAGAAATAAAGCTGTCTTTATTTACAGATGGCATGATTGTCTTTGTGAAAAATCCAAAAGAATTTACAAAAACTCTTTTGAAACCAGTGAGTGATAATAAGTTTGCAGGATACGAGGCTAATATACAAAGGTCAATTACTTTTCTATATACCACAATTAATAAGAGGAATTTGAAATTAAAAACACAACTCCATTTACAGTAGCACCCCCCAAAAGTGAAATAGTTATTGTAAATCTAACAAAATATGTACACAATCTATATGATCGTGTACAAAACTCTGATGATAGAAATCAAAGAATGGAATAAATGGAGAGATAACCCATGTTCATGAATAGGAATACTCAATATTTTCAAGAGATCAGTTTTTCCCAACTTGGTATATAGATACAACATAATCCTAATCAAAATCCCAGTGGGCTATTTTGAGGATATTAGCAAACTGGTTCTAAAGTTTATATGGAGAAGCAAAAGACCCAGAATAGCCAATTCAGTATTGAAGGAGAAGAACAAAGTTGGAGGACTGACACTACCAACTTCAAGACTTACTATAGTGCTACAGTCATCAAGGTAGTGTAGTACTGGTGAAAGAATAGATAAATAGATCAATGGAACAAAATTGAAAGCCTAGAAATAGACCCACTTAAATGTAGTAAACTAATCTTTGACAAAGAAGCAAAGGCAATAAAATGGAGCAAAAAATAGTCTTTTTCACAAATGGTACTTGAACAATTAGACATTCATATGCAAAAAATTAATCTAGACACAGACCTTATACCCTTCACAAAAATTAACTCAAAGAAGATCACATATATAAATGCAAAATGCTAAACCATAAAACCCATAGTAGACAAAATAGGAGAAAGTCTATATAACTATGAGTATATCCATGAATTTTTAGATATAATGCCAGAGGCACAATTTATGACAGAAATTATTGATAAGCTAGATTGCATTAAAATTCAACACTTCTGCTGTGCAAAAGACAACATCAAGAGAATGATAAAGCAAGCCACAAACTAGGAGAAAATATTTTCAAAAGACACAACTGATAAAAGACTGTTATCTAAAACACACAAAGAACTCTTAAACTCAATATAAAATTGAATAACCCAATTAAACAAGGGCCAAAGATTTTTACATACATCTTACCAAAGAAGATATACAGGTGGCAAATAAACATGTGAAAAGATGCTGCATACCACATGTCATCAGGAAAATGCAAATTAAAACAACAGTGAGATACCACTACACATCTACTGTCGGTGGCCAAAATCTGGATCACTGACAACAGTATATGCTGGTGAGCATGTGGAGCATGGGAACTCTCATTCATTGTTGGTGGGAATGCAAAAATGTACAGCCATTATGGGACAATTTGGTGGCTTCTGACAAGACTAAACATACAAGATCTTAGCATATGATCCAGCAATCCTGCTCCTTAGTATTTATCCAAAGGAATTGGAAACTTATGTCCACAAAAAAACCTGCATATGGATGTTTATAGCAGCTTTCTATATAATTTACAAAGTTTGGAAGCAACAATGATGTCCTTCAGTAGGTGAATGGATAAATAAACTGTGGTACATCCAGACAATGAAATGTTAGTCATTGCTAAAAAAAGAAATAGCTATCAAACCATGAAAATACATAGAAGAACTTTAAAAGCATATTACTTAGTGAAAGAAGCCAATCTGAAAAGTTTGGAATTACCATATAATTTCAAATATATGGCATTCTGAAAAGGGCAAAACTATGGAGATAATAAAAAGATCAGTGGTTTCCAGCAGTTAGCAGCGTGGGAAGGATGAATGGGTGGGTCACAGAGGTTTTGGGGCAAAGTGAAACTATTTTGTATGGTACTATAATGGTGGGTACATGTCATTACTTATTTGTCAAAATATAGAATGTATAACACCCGAAGTGAACCATAAAATAAACTGTGAATGCTGAGTGAAATGATTTGTCAATGTAGGTTCATCAATTGTAACAAATGTACCACTTTAGTGTGGGATTGGATATTAAACATAAATCCATTTAAATGGAAATAGAGAGCAGATGAAGAAAAAATATATGAAGGAAAAATTTTGTAAAATTTTATAATTAATATTTTATAAATAAAGGTACATTTAGCTACAATTTCCCATTTTCCCTATGTATGGCAACTCTGGGAACACCCTACATTGCTAAAATAAATGAATGAATTTCCTCCTTAGTCCAGTGTTTACAAATATCTATTGTCCTCCATGAAAGCTCTTCAGGTTCTTCGGTGAATCCAGTGCCACACTCTTCATTATTCTTTTATCCCTGGTCTTTGTTACCCTCAATGACAGGCAATAAATATAGGGTATCCACAAAGTTGCCATACATAGGGAAGATGGGAAATTATAGCTAAATGTACCTTTATTTACAAAAATTCATTACAAAATGTTACAAAATTTTTCCTTTGTATATTGTTTTTTGACTTTTTATTAATGGCCATTCTAGTTGGAGTAAGATGGCATGGCGTCTCATTGTTGTTTTAATTTGCGTTTCCTTGATGATTAGTGATGTTAAACATTTTTTTACATATTTGTGGGTCATTTGTATATCTTCTTTTGAAAACATGCCTCTTCAAATCATTTGCTCACTTTTTAGTAGGATTGTTAGTTTTTCTCTTGCTGATTTATTTGAGTTCCTTTTAGATTTTAGGTATTAGTCCTTTGTCAGACACAGGTATTGCAAATATTTTCTCCCATTCTGTAGGTTGTCTATTAACTCTTTTGATTATTTCTGTTGCTGTGCAGAAGCTTTTTATTAATAGGTTAATTGAATCCCATTTGTCTATTTTTGTTTGTATTGCATTTGCTTTTGATGTCTTAGTCATAAATTCTTTGCCTAGGCCAATGTCCAGAAGAGTTTTTCCTCGGTTTTCTTATAGGATTTTTATGGTTTCATGATTACATTTAAGTTTAAGCACCTTGGGTTAATTTTTGAGTATGATGAGATACAGGGATCCAATTTCATTTTTCTGTGTATGGCAATCCAATTTTCTCAGCTCCATTTATTGAATAGTATGATCTTTCCCCAGTATATGTTTTTTTCTGCCTTGTTGAAGATCAATTGGTTATAGGTATATGGTTTTATTTCTGGATTTTCTATTCTATTCCATTTATCTATGTGTCTACTTTCATGTCAGTACAATGCTGTTTTGGTTCCTATTGCCTGTAGTATAATTTGATGTTATGTAATGTGATGCCTCCAGCTTTGTTCTTTTTGTTTAGTATAGCTATGGCTATTCAGGCTCTTTTTTGGCTCCATATGAGTTTTAGAATTGTTTTTCCCAATTCTCTGAAAAATGATGTTGGTATTTTGATAGGAATTGCAGTGAATCTGTAGATTCCTTTGGGCAGTATGGTCATTTTAACAATATTGATTCTTCTGATCCATGAACGTGGGATATTCTTTTGTTTGTTTGTATTATCTATGATTTCTTTCATCAGTGCTTTGTAGTCCTCCTTGTAGAGATCTTTAATCTTGGTTAAATTTATTCCTAGGTATTTTTTTTTCAGCTATCATAAATGGGATTGAGTTCTTGATTTGGTTCTCAGCTTGGTAATTGTTGGTGTGTAGAAATGCTATTGTTTTGTATGCTGATTTTATAACCTGAGAGCTTGCTACATTTGTTTATAAAACCTAGGAGTCTTTTGGAGGAGTCCTTAGGACTTTTAGGTATAAGATCATATCATCAGCAAACAGAAATAATTTGACTTCCTCTTTTCCAATTTAAATGACCTTTATTTCTTTCTCTTGCTTGATTGCTCTGGCTAGGACATCTAGTACTATGTTGAATAGAAATAGCAAAAGTGGGCATCCTTGTCTTGTTGCAGTTCTTAGAAGGAATGCTTTCTACTTTTCCACATTCAATATGATGTTGGCTGTGGGTTTGCCATATATGGTTTTTATTACTTTGAGGTATATTCCTTCCATCTTGAGTTTTTTGAGGGGGTTTATCATGAAGGATGCTGAATTTTATAAAATTCTTTTTCTGCATCTATTGAGATAATCATATGTTTTTTGTTCTTAATTATGTTTATGTAGTAAATCAATTTATTAACTTGCATATGTTGAACTATCGTTGCATCCCTGGGATAAAGCCCACTTGTTCATGGTGATTTAGCTTTTTGATGTCCTGTTTGATTCAGTTTGCTAGAATTTTGTTGAGGACTTTTGCCACTATGTTCACCAGAAATATTGGTCTGTACTTTTCTTGTTTTATTGCATGCTTTCCTGGCTTTGCTATCAGGGTGATACTGGCTTCATAGAATGAATTAGGAAGGATTTCCTCCTTCTTGATCTTCTGGAACAGCTTCAGTAGGATTGGCACCATTTCTTTGTGTGCCTGGTAGAATTCAGCTATGAATACATCAGGTCTTGAGCTTTTGTCCCCAAAGATTTATTACTGATTCAATCTCACTACTCCATATTGGTCTATTCAGGAGTTCTATTTCTTGCTGGTTCAATCTCAGGAGGTTGCATGCTATCAAAAATTCATCTATTTCTTTTAGATTTTCTAGTTTATGAGCATGTAGCTGTTCATAGTAGTCTCTAATGATCTTTTATATTTCTGTGGTATCAGTGATAATGTTTCCTTTTTCATTTATGATTGTGTTTATTTGGATGCTGCCTCTTTTCTTGGTTAGTCCAGCTAGTGGTTTATCCATTTTGCTTGTCTTTTTGAGGAACCAAATTTTCATTTCATTGATCTTTTGTACTTTTTTGGGTCTCTATTTCATTTAGTTCTGCTCTGATCTATTTTATTTCTTTTCTTCTGCTAACTTTGTGTTTGGTTTGTTCCTATTTTTTTAGTTCCTTGAGGTGTGATGTTAGGTTGTTAACTTGTGATCTTTCTTCTTCTGTGTTGTAGGCATTTAATGCTATCAACTTCCCCTTTAGCACTGCTTTTGCTTCATCCACAGGTTTTGGTATGTTGTGCATTCATTTTAATTAGTTTCAATTTTTTAAAAATTTCTACCTTTACTTCTTCATTGACCCAGCGATCATTTGGGAGCACATTGTTTAATTTCCATGTGTTTGTGTAGTTTCTGAAGTTCCTCTTTGTATTGATTTCTAGCTTTATTTCACTGTGGTCTGAGTAGATATTTGATATGATATACATTTTTAAAGATTTGTTTTGTGACCTAAAATGTGGTCTCTCTTGGAGAATATTCCATGTGCTGATTAAAAAAATGCATATTTTGTAGTTGTTGACTGGAATGTTCTCTTAAGTCCATTTGGTCTAAAGTCCAATGTTTCTTTGTTGATTTTCTTTCTTGAAGATCTGTTTAGTATTTTGAATGGCATGTTCAAGTCTCCCACTATTATTGTGTTGTTGTCTATCTATTTCTTTAGGTCTCATAATATTTGTTTTATGAGTATGGAGGCTCCAATGTTGGACACATATTTATTTAGGATCGTTATATCTTCTTGCTGAATTGATCTCTTTATCATTACATAATGACCTTGTCTTTTTTTTAAACTATTTTTGATTTAAAGTTTGTTCTATCTGATATAAGTATAGCTACTCCACCTCACTTTTGATTTCTGTTTGTGTGGGATATCTTTTTCCACTCCTTTATTTTCAGTATATATGTGTCTTTACTAAGGTGAGTTCCTTGTAAGATATAATTAGATTATGTTTTTTATCCATTCTGGTAACCTATATCTTTTAAGTATAGCATTTAATCCATTTATGTTCAGGGTTGATATTGATATGTGAGGCTCTATTCTTGCCATGTTGTTAGTTTATTTCTAATTGTTTTATGAATTCTTTTTTTCTTTTTCTCTGTCTTTTTGTCTTTGTGGTTTGCTGAACTTTTGTTACATTGTTATTTAATTCCTTTTTGTTCCTCTTTTGTGTGATTGTCTTATAAGACCTCTGAGTTTTATATTTTCATGTGTTTTCATGAAGGTGAATATTGACCTTTTATTTCCACATTTAAGACTCCTTTGAGCATTTCCTTTAGGGCTGAGCTAGTGGTGACAATTCTTTTAGCATTTGATAGTCATGGAGTCATAGGTTCTGTCATTTTATGTGGTCCCACATATCTCAAAAGCTTTGCTCATTCTTTTTTAGTCTTTTGTCCTTATTTTTGTCTGACTGGATTATTTCAAAAACCTGTCTCAAAGTTTTGAGATTCTTTCTTCTGCTTGGTCTAGTCTGTTTTTGAAGCTTTCACATGTATTTTGTAATTTTTCTGCTCCACAATTTGTTTGTTGTTTGTTTTTAAGATATCTATCTCCTTGGTAAATTTTCTCATTCATCTTTTGAATGGATTTGGTGATTTCTTTGTATTGGTTTACAGATTTCTCTTGCATCTCATTGAGCTTCTATAGAATCAATATTTGGAATTCTATATCTGGCATTACAAGGAATTCTTTCTGATTGGAATTGTTGCTGGACAATTTTTGTGGTCCTTTGGTGGTGTCATATTTCCTTCCTTTGTCATGTTTCCTACATCCTTCTGTTGACATCTGTGCATCTGATGTAGCAGGCACTTATTCCAATTTTTTAAAATTACTTCTGAAGGGGAGAATATTTTCCTCAAGATGTATATATGTTGTTGGGTTGAGTAGACACTTTGGCTTTCAGTTTGGGTTCCTGCAGTAGTGTGGTTTTTGTATAATTTCTTAGGCAGTACACAGGGTTAGGGGTATCTATGTTTTTGTTGGTGGCTTAAGAAACAATTATAAATTGAGGCTGTGATGAAGTTTTGCTGGGGACTTGAATGCCAGGTGAGCCAGTGTTTGGGCACCAGTGTTGAAAGCAGTGGGATGAGTATGCCTGACTTTAGGCCCCAGAGCAGCTTATGCTGGCAGTGATGTTAGTGTGTAGTGAGGGGCCAATTCTTGGGCCTTCAGGTGGCTTGCTCAGAAGCTAGTAGTTGGAGCACAGCGCCAGGTGTGTGGGCAAGTTCTCAAGCCCCTAAGCAGCTGGTGTGATGTGGGAGATGGTGGTAGTGGTGGTGGAGCCACCCACTAGGACCTAAGTGGTCCATGTTGGTGTAATTGGTAGCTGCAATGGATTGGTCAGGCTACTCCCCAGTCCCACAGCTGCTGTAACAAGACAGTGGATATCATCTGGTGTGTGCTTGGAAGAGCTTTGTCTTTTCTGTTCCTTCCCAGCCAGGTGGCTGCTATAGCCATATCACCTTGAACTGGGCAAATGGTGGGATGTGGCCCAGTGTTAAACTCTCAAAATGGCCCTGGCTATAGGCTTGCAGTCAGGAGGGCAGAGCGCCTTTCAGGTAAGAAACTGTGGGGAGTGAAGTCTGCTTGCATCTCAATCTCATAGGAGCCCCTAGCAATGTGGTAGGAATTATCCCAGGTGTTTGTAGGAGAACTTGGGCTCTCCTGTCTCCCCTCAACTGGGTGGGCAGCACCTGCATCAGCCCAAACTTAGCCCAAGGTCGGGCACTTCCCAGCTTTAAACTTCCAAAATTGTGGCTTGGGCCAGTAACCAGAGAGCATAGAGCCCTTCTCAGGCAGACTGTGCTGGCAGGAAACTGTTTACTCAAGTTAGTACAGTGTACTCAAGACTCAGTCCCACAGCAGCCAGCTGCAGGATGGTGAGTACTATCCCAGTTTCATGTGGGAAAGCCTGGCTTCCCTGCCCCTCCCCAGTCAGGTGGCAGCTGCAGCAGCATCAGCCCAAACTCAGCCCAAAGATAGGGATCAGCCCAGTGTCAAATTCTCAAAATGGTACCGTGGAACTGCAGACAAGTAGCAAGGGTGAAAATGTTACTGTGGAAAATGTTGTCTGCTCATGTCTCAGTCTCAACAGCAGCCTGCCGCAGGGTGGTGGGGACTTTTCCAGGGATGCATGGGAGCATCTGGGCTTCTGTATTCCTCCTTAGAGCCATGTAGTGGCTGCAAGCATGCCTGTGGTTCCCAGGTATTTAGGCTGTCAGAATTTTGCCCAGCTCAAGCTGCTCTAGGCTTGGATGCCTGTGGGAAGTAACAAAAATGGGTGAAGAGGGGATTCAAGACACTTTGCCTGACTGGGGACTGGCTAACAGCCCGAGAGAAGCTCCTGATGTGAGGAAACATTTAGAAGCTTTTACAATCTTGGCTACAAGAGAACCCTCTGAACCACACAGGTCTCAGGCCTGCCATAAGTTGCTGCTTGGAGATTGCACAGAGACATTGCTCTAGAAAGAGAACTCACACAGAATCCCACAGGTTTCTGAGCCTAGAGCAGCTTAAGCTGGGCAACATTCTGAGAGCCTAAATACCTGGGAACCACAGGCAATCTTTTGAGTTTCTGCAGCATTGTATATGAGACATAATATGTACACTGCACTGGTGTTTACAGGAATGTTTTGGGAAAGGAAACAGCCTGACAAACTATAGGGAGGAAAAAAAAAGACAAACATTTGGAAAGAATACACATCTGAATTCAGAAGACAGGAAGAAACAAGGAGCTGAGGACGCAGGCTTGACATTCACAGCTCTCTGGAGCGCAATAATTGAGTCTGAGAGCAAAAAGAATATTCTGAATAGGGAAAGAAAGCCGCTGCTGAAACTCCTGGTTGGAATGGGGACTTCGTGGCGAGTAAGCTTCTTCTGCTCCCACAGGAACCCGTATCCTCCAGCCCCAGCCTGTCTAAGCATTTGGGACATACCTTCCACGACTTCATGGGAAATGCATGAGTGGATTGAAATCCGTTCCCACACTTTCCATCTCCAGTGGCTGCAATTGCTCTCTTGTGTGTATTTCTCTTTTGCCCATTCTCGCTATCTCTTTCTTTTTTCTCTTGTTTGGATGTTTCATCTTGTGTGCATCTTTTTAATTTTAAACTTTTACTCTCTCAAGGATTTCCTAAATCCTGTGTTGGCATTTAAATGAAAATTGTATTTGTCATTTTAATGTAGATTGGAAAGAATTAGAAAGGGCAAAAAACCTAAGCTTTCAAAGAGATGATCTGAACAGCTTTAAAAGAACATCAGCCTGCAGTACAGTGAGGTGAGTATGAAATTGGGATAGCTAGACATTGAACCCAATCTCTAGGGAAGAATCTAAGTGCCTTTCCCCAAATTTCACATGGAAATTCGTTGATGAGAATCAGCCAAGAATGGCCAGCTTTGCTTTCCAGAGAACCTATGCTCTCACTTGATTAGCTGCTTAGATTGGCTGAAAAATGCCCCCAGGATTATTTGACGGTTTAGTGCTTGGCCTTGTTGCAACATAATAACTTGGCTGCCCAATGATCTGTGGCTATTCCATATACAACCTGACTTTGTCTGGCACACCAGATTCAAGTGTAGTTTTTACACAGCTGGAAATAAAAATATCCAAATACTGTCATTTGTGTGGCCAATTAATGTGATTTTAAATGTTGGGGGAATTGAGAATAATGTGCTGAAAGAATGAACCAGGTCTAGAGTCAACAACTTATGCAGCTCAACAATTCTCACTTGTTGAATACAATGATTCTTTTTGCCTGCATGCACAGTGGTGTGTGAGGCTCAAGATTTCTTGGTGTCTCTGACCATATAATGACTAAAAGGTAGGCTACAAGAGACTACCTTAGCTTGGGAGTGGGTTACTTTTTTCAGCCTTTAGCTGCACTTAGAACATCTTATTTCCTTTGCTGCAGCTGGTTATAGTTTTGTTGAGAGGCTGTATCTCGTGCTTCAAAATGTAGAGTTGGGAGCTTACTTTGGTTGTGTCCAAATCTCTTTTTTCTATTACCTCTCCAAGTGCCCTGAGAAATTTATTTAATCTCCCTGCACCTCACATTCTTTATCTTTAAAGCAGGGGCTTAAAATAAATTATGCAAAGAGCATGTAACACTCATAGAATTGTTCTGATGATCGAATAAGTTATTACCTGCCAATCACTTGGAGCAGTTGTAGAACGCAGCAAGGGCCTACTACCTGTTAGCTATTAGTGTTTTTATTGCTTTTTTTCCCTATCACTTGCATCTTAGTAGGCAGGATGTCTTTGGTGATTTTTGTCTTACTCAGAATACAACCCATTAATATAAACACTTGCACATGATGTACTCTTCTTAAGATTTACACAGATATTACTGCAGCAATCTGGTATTGCTTATGGTCAAGGTGATGCTTGCCAGCTTCCTCACTACAAAATTCCTGCTGTATATCAATGTTATCATCACCATTTCACAGATACATAAGCTATATGTGTAAAAGTAACACATGGGTTAAGGTTGCCCATTAATTAAGCCATGAGAACTCTTCTTATAGCTAACATTTTCAGTTCTCTTGGGGAAAGACTTTAGTCTGATGCATCAAGAAGCTAGTTTGGTAAAGAACACTCAAAAACAAAACAGGTGATTTGTTTGGGTGGTGTTCTTATGGCCAATTTTGTATTTTTATTTCCGTTATTGTCATTATGATAACAGCAAAGGAGGTCAGTTCATTTTCTTTTTTTCCATTTGTTTCTGTGTATTTGTCAGCTTGGGATGTCATAACAAAATATCACAGACTGGGTGGCTTAAACAACAGGAATTTATATCTCACAGTTCTAGAGACTGGACAGTCCACCATCAAGGTGCCAGCAGATTCAGTTTCCCAGTGAAAGCTCTTTGGGAAAGGAGACAGCTACTCTTTCACTATGTTCTCATAAGGGGGAGAGAGAGAGAGGGAAAAACAGAGAGAAATACAGACAGAACAAAAAATGCAAACTCTCTGATGTCTCCTCTTAGATTGGCACTAACCTGAGTAACGGGATACAGCATCTTTAAGTTTGGAGTTGGAGGGAGAAGAAAAGGAGTAGGGGCACGACTTTGGAGAGTCCCATTAGGATCTTGTGGGAGGCCAGGGATAGTATGGACAGAATGGGACCACCAAGGTGTGGACGGATGCCTAAAAGATAATAAGAGACTCTTCCTGGGTATTTTGTTTATTAATGTTTCACATATAAAATAACCTAATGGCCACCAATTTTTCAGTTCTAGGGAACCATCATAACAAACTCCATTACTATCACTATTTGTTTTAGATAAGCAAAAAGAAAAGTTAGAGATGTGGAACCAAACTTTCCTTTAACAGAAAATTTAGAGAATGACAATCAGGTAAGGAAAGGCCTTAAGACAGAAAAGTATATACTTTGGAGATTGAAAAAATAATTTACTATTGTGATATTATAATATATAAGAGAAGGATAGATATAGACCTACATGGGTAATAGCAGTATTGAATTTCTTTTCCATAGTAATATGTTGTCAGCTTATTCTTCCACCAATAAAACTCAAAGCAAAGTAAATGAAATACAAATTTCTCTCTCATTTTTTCCTCATTTACCTTAAGATATCTGTGAATCATTCTTCAACATATAAAATTATTTATAAGGCCACTACTTTGAAGACATAACATTTTTAAAAACAAATATGAATTTATGTAGTGAATAAAGATTTGTCAACAGACTTGAATGAAAGGAAGTGGTTAATAGCCTGGTGAAATAATCTGTATATGAATATAGAAGTCACTGAATAAAAACAGACAGTTGGTTAATGATATTTCCTTTACATTTGTCTGACGGATCCATGATTTTTAGATAGGCATGAGGAGATGACATTTATGATACCAAGGGAGATGATATTTTTTTTAAGACAATTATTCACAGCGGTAAATGTTGAGTAGACTTCAAATCTGCATGATTTAAAGTATAAAATCACAGGTGAGTTATATAATACCCAGTTTCTATGGACACTTTCTGAAAACATAGATCTTTTTATTTATTTTCAGTTCACCGTATTTGCCAGAGCTTCAGTGTATTTAAGCTGCGCACTATGTTTTTTGCCAAAACATGAAGCATATGAAAACATACCTTTTAGCAAAAACCTCAATATTTGAAATGCATTAAACATTATTGTTGACATGTTTATAATTTACGATGTATTTTCTAGTAATTAAGGGTGGTATTTCATTCAATATATTTAAGACTATAGTTGTAAGAACTAGCTAAAACATATTCAAATCTCTTTAAAGCTCCTTTTGTTCAAGCATAGAATGCTTAGAAGTAAACAGATTCGAAAACTTGCAAGGTGTTAAGAAGGCTGGAAATTATATATTATTTATTTATTGTTGTTAATTTCAAGGACCAGAACTTTCTTAGAAAGGAATTTTTTTGATTTATGTTCACTTTAAATTCTGAGCTGTATGAAATGACATTTTTATTAACAATTACAGAAAGTCATTCTATAAATCGTAAATTGTTTCCAATAAATGAGAGGACCTAAATAATCACTACTCAGTTAATTAATTTACAACTAATATTTCACCTCAAAAGAAAATGAGCTTAATGTGGGAAAAATAATAAAGGTGAAAAGCTCATATCCAATTTCATTTTAAAGTTGCTTCATAATTAAGAGTTTTACCAGAAGTTATGTTGTAGCATTAGCAAACTGGAGCATGAAATAGTAAATACCAGCTGTAGGGGTTTTGGTAACTTCCCAACTTCTTAGATATTAACCACTCGATTATTTATAGTGTTATTGTTATAGTGTCACCAAGTAATTAATATTTCAACATGGTAATAATCCAACTAAAATGTAGTTTTTCCAGTTAAAATCAAAGTAACAAAAATACCTTTTCAATTAATGACAATATTGCCCAATATCACAAATTACAAGTAATTGAGAATTCCTGTAAAGCAGCATTTCTCAACCATGACACTACTGACATTCTGGGGTGAATAAGTCTTTGCTGTGGGGTGTTGTCCTGTGATTGTAGGATGTTTAGCAGCATCTCTGGCCTCTACCCACTAGATGCCAGTAGTGCCTCCTTTCAGTCGTGACAAGCAGAAAGGTCTCTAGACACTGCCAAGTGTCCTCTTGAGGGGTTTGAGGGGTGGAAGATCACTCCTGGCTGAGAATCATTGCTGTAAGAGCATAAATGTATCAAATTCTTAGGTGGTGAATATTTTAACCTTTTGTGGTTGGGTTGACCTAACAATAGACTTAAGTTTATGGTCCTGAGTCACATTTCTTTTTAAATAATATTATCTCATCTGACTCATTGTGAATCTAACCTAGTAGAGAGCAATGTGCCCCATTTCTCTGCGTTACTAATTTTGATGACTTAGTGTTTTAATAGTTCTATAATTCACACTGGCCCTGTTGCTTGCTATATGTGCACTTTACAAAAATTGTATACTAATTTAAGTGATATTTTTTTCTAAACATCACAAAGGGTAACAGAGGCTGCAAGTTTACAACAACCATACAAACAAACATATTTTAAAATGATATTTCTACTCATGTCTTCAGGGTCTGCATCAATAAATAGGTAAATTATTGGAAATCACAAGGAAAATTAAAAAATACCAGAGAATGAATTGGCTCAGCCATTCTTACATCTTCTTGGCACATTGGGCTAGTATCTTTCTGCACCTTCTTCACAGACCCATTTTATATTTAGTCTGATTCATTTTCTCAGGGATGTACTTATCAAAAGAAGAACGCACAGGCCTTTCAAATATTACTGAATCTTAAGCCTCATTCCACTGAAGAAGGGGTCTAGAGGATTTGGTGACAGATTCTCTATCTCTCTCTCTTTCTTTCTTGCTCTCTCTCTCTGACACACACACATTTCCTGAGGCTATGGAAAGCAAAGATGTATAAAATTTTGGGCCCAGCATGCTTCTGCTGTGCAATTCTGCTTCCCATCAAAGGTATATAAAATTAGAAGGAAAAAGTTGGAAAAATTATTTAGGTTTTTTTTTTAATGACAAAGGGAAAAGAAATATGGAATTCTTTCTTTCTTAGCACCAGCCAGATTTGAGTACACACAAAATAGACAAATTGAGGAATAAAGTGCTCCCAAGGGCAAAGTACATTGGAACATTACTCTCTGAATTCCCATTTTAAAAAAATTACCCCATCAGACTAAAACATTTTACTATATGGTTTTAATATACTGTACTTTAAAGTTAGCAAGAAATGGGGGCTAGAGGGATGGTATAGATTTTCTTGCAGATAATTAGTTTTAAAATGTAGGATCTGTTAGTAGTGAAAGAGCATGTACACACTTATCATTTTCCTGGGGCTGAGGAGGGAAGAATCAACAGAGAAATAGAAATGATATTTATACCTGTTACATTCTAGACACTTTTGTAGTTCCTTTGTATATGCATGTGATTATACAAAAAATATCTTATTTTGTTCTTATATCAATATAATTGTATTTATTTAGCCAGTAATTTATTGAGCATCTGTTATACACCATTCTTTGTTAGGTGCTGGGGATGTGATGATAACTAAAGCAAAGGCCCTAATCCCACTGAGCCCAGTGGAGAAAAATTGATATACAGATAATTTCAATAAGTATGACAAGATAGCTGGTATGAGATGGACCTCACTGTGATCCTCAGCTGGGCAATAAGGGGTAAGGAAGGAGATGCACCAGCACAGACACTAAAGAGAAAGAGGCCGTGATCGGTTATTCACTGGACCCTTAAGAGCACATGTAGTGGAGGAGCTGAGGAGAAGGTTAGTCCGAGCAGAAGAACCAAATGCAAGGGGATGTGAGTCAACAAGAAACTCCTGTGGAATTCTTTAAGGTCTTTGATATGACTACTTGTACAGCACCTATGGTGGAGGAGTAGAAGGTAAGGCTGGGGACATAAACAGAAGAACAGTTTTGAGAGTCCTCAATGACATGCTTTATGAGAAAAGTGTTCTTATTTTGTACTGTGTGTATGTATATGTATATCTTTCTGACTAATTCCTTTTGGTCATTGCTCATAAAACTGACTAGCAAGTGCAATGGTTTACAGGTTAAAATGATCTTTGCATGCTTTCTATCATTTAATTCTCAAAACAACCATATTTTGTGTAAGAGTAAACTCCCTTAGACAGGCTAAATTCTTTGCTAGTAATTTGTAATGGCAGGATTTGAACACAAATCCTCCTGGCACCAAATGCCCACTGCACTTGTGTTTTCCCTTTCGTCATCTGTCTTGTAAGTACTACCAGAACTTTGGATCCAGGGAAAGGAGGTAGCTCACCATTACTCAGAGAGAGAGAAAGAGAGAGAGAGAGAGTCAGAGAGGGACAGAGAGAGAAGAGAGACACGCATGTTTGAGGAAGTGTTCTCTCATAGATGTGTCATAATCAAACTTTTAGTCCTTGGTCAGGAAATGGACCTGATTAATATTGTGCAGCTGAAATTCTAAATTTCATACATTAAAAAAGAAAAAAAATGACTATACAAAAAGAAAAGTGACAAGAGAGGACTAAATAGATTATAAAGTTATATTAATTAATATACACTAATTAGTTACACCAATTAAAATTGTATTACTGGTGGTGAATGAACAGATGAATGGAACCAAATGAAAACTGCAGAATTCTAAAAATATCAGAATTTAATATACAATAAATGTAATACTTCAAGTCATTGGGAAACATTAAGTTTAACAAAATATAGGGAAAATTAGACATTCATCTGGGAAAGAAGGAAAAATGGATAAATTAGATTAGTTTTCCACGCCTTAGACATTAAGTTACAAATGAATTAGAGACTTAACTATAAAAAAAGTAATTGAAAAACTGTGAAAGAATTGTTTTATAATTTTAAATGAGAAAGGCCTTTTTAAATATGACACTGACCTAGAAGCCATAAAAAAGAAATATTTTGGCCAGGTGCAGTGGCTCACACCTCTAATCCCACCGTTTTGGGAGACCCAGGTGGGAGGATTGCTTGAGACCAGGAGTTCAAGACCAGCCTGAACAATATAGTGAGACCCCATCTCTACAAAAAAATAGAAAAATTATCTGGGCATGGTGGCTGCATGCTTGTAGTCCCAGCTACTCAGGAGGCTGAACCAGGAGGATTACTTGAGCCCAGGAATTCGACATTGTGGTGAGCTATGAAAACAACACTGCACTCTAGTCTGGACAACAGAGCAAGACCCTGTCTCAAACAAACAAAAGGAACTATTTTGACAGATTGAACTACCAAACATGTACACACACACACACACACACACACACAAATCTTCATTTATAGAAAAATATACCATGAAGAAATAAAAACACAGGAAAAACTGATAAAAAGTAATTTTTAGGCAAAGAACTAATTTCTCTATTATAAGAAAAGCTCCTACACTTACTAAGAAAAAGACTTATAACCCATGAAAAATTGAACAAATATTTTATTGAAAAGAAAAAGGAAGTGGCTCTTTATGGACAAACATGCCTAGCCTCACTCATAAGAAAAGAATTGTGAGTTAAAACTATATGGAAATACCATTTTACTCTTTGATCAGCAAATATTTTAAAATGATGTTTGATTATGAACTGTGTTTTCTAAGATGTGGGGAAACATGAACTTTCATAGAAATGTAACTTGTCACAACTTCTGTGGAAAGCCATTTGGCAACATCTATCAGAATTCTAACTATGTCATTTAACCCAGGAATTTCACTTCTGAAATAAATTATTCAGATAAACTTTGTGTATGCAAAATGACTACAAGACTCATCACTGTAGTTTTGTTTGTAAAACCCAAAGATGAGAAATAACACAATGTCCATCAGGATAGTACTGTATCCACTGCCACAGAAAAAAAATGAGGAAGTTCTTTATGTATGAACATAAATTGATTTCCATGATTTATTGATAAAAGTGTGTATGTATGGGCACATACATGCACACACATAACTCACACATACATGTATACACATATTGGTTTATAGTTGCACAAAATTACTCCAGAAGTATATGCAGACCACTAATAACAGTTGTTGCCTCAGACGAACAACTTAGGTACCTGGGGGTAGGGACAGCAGGGAGATGTTTTACTATAAATCTTTTTGTACCTGTGGAATTTTGCACCACATGAATGCACCGCTTTTTTTTTTAATTTCAAAATATTAAGGGGGTACAAATGATTTAGGTTACATGGATCACTTTTGCAATGCTTGAGTCCTGGCTAAAGGTGTTCCTGTCACCCAAATATTATTCATAGTACCCATTAGGTAGAGTACCCTCCTCTCTGCCCCCCTCTCACCTGCTTGCTTTCCACTGAGTTTTACTTTCCTCTGTGCTCATGAATACTCATCAGTTAGTTCCAGTTTAATAGTGAGTACATGTGGTGTTTGTCTCTCCATTCTTGAGACACTTCACTTAGGAGAATGGTCTCCATTTCCACCCAGATTATTGCAAAAGGTATTAATTCATCTTTTTTATGGCTGAGTAGTATTCCATGGTACACATATACCACATTTTGTTAATCCACTCATGAATTGATGGGTGCTTGGGTTGATTCCACATTTTTGCAATTGTGAATTGTGCTGCAATAAACATTTGAATGCAGGTGTCTTTTTGATGAAAAGTCTTTTTTTCCTTTGGGTAAATACCCAATAGTGGGATTGCTGGATCGAATGATAGGTCTACTTTCAGTTCTTTGAGAAATCTCCATACTATTTTCCATAGAGGTTGTACTAATTTGCAGTCCCACCAACAGTGTATAAACATTCCTTACATTCCTCTCTCTGCATCCATGACAGCATCTATTATTTTCGGACTTTCTGATAAATGCCATTCTAACTGTGGTAAGGTGATATCTCATTTTGGTTTTAATTTGCATTTCCCTGATGATTAGTGAAATTGAACATATTTTCATATGCTTATTGGCCATTTGTCTCTCTTCTTTTGAGAAGATTCTGTTTATCTCTTTTGCCACTTTTTAATAGGGTTTTTTTTTTCTTGCTAATTTGCTTGAGTTCTTTGTAAATTCTGGTTATTAACCCTTTATCAGATGCGTAGATTGCAAATATTTTCTCCCATTCTGTGGGTTGTTTAATTGCTCTGTTGATTGTTTCCTTAGCTGAGCAGAAGCTTTTTAGTATAATCAAATCACATTTATTAATTTTTGTTGTTGCCATGATTGCCATTGGGTCTTTTTCATAAATCCTTTGCCTAGACTGATATCTGGAAGAATTTTTCCTACATTTTCCTCTAGAATTTTTATGGTTTCATTCTTTAGATCTAAGTCTTTTATCCATCTTGAATTAATTTTTGTGAGTAGTAAGAGGTAGGGATCCTGTTTCATTCTTCTGTATGTGGCTATCCAATTTCCCCACCACCATTTATTGAATAGAGTGTCTTTTCCCCAGTGTATGTTGTTGCCTGCTTTGTCAAAGATAAGCTCATTAAAGTAGATGGTTTCATATCTGGGTTCCCTGTTCTGTTCCATTGATATATGTCTCTATTTTTGTACCACTACCATGGTGTTTTGTTTATTATAGCCTTGTACAATAGTATAGTTAAAAGTCTGGTAATGTGATGCCTCCAGATTTGTTCTTTTTGCTTAAGATTGCTTTGGCTATGTGGGCTCTTTTCTGATTCCATACAAAGCATAGAATTATTTTTTCTAGATCTGTGAAATATGACTTGGGTAATTTGATAGGGATTGCATTGAATTTGTAAGTCACTCTGGGTAGTAGGGACATTTTAACATGGTGATTCTACCTATCCATGAGTGTGCTATGTTTTTCCATTTGTTTGTATCCTCTGCAATTTATTTCCTCAGACTTTCGTAGTTCTCCTTGTAGAGATCTTTCACATCCTTGGTTAAGTATATTCCTAGGTATTTTATTTTCTTTGTAACTATTGTGAATGGTATTGAGTCTTTGATTTTACTCTTGGTTTGACTGTTATTAATATATAGCAATGCTACTGACTTATGGACATTGATTTTATATCCCAAGACTTTGCTGAATTTATTTATCAATTCCAGGAGACTCTTGGTAGAATCTATAGGTTTTTTAAAAAGTTAATTTAAAAAAAAAAAGGTAAGGAATTTGGAGTTGAGCCACACAAAATATGAGTGGTACTTTAGAATCCACCATTGCTAGGTGACTGAGGTAGCCTAGTTTATTTGGCGTAATAGGATTTTGTTGATCCTTCTAGTCTCTGTTTGCTGCTGTTAAAATCACTAAGTTATATTTTCTGGTTTTGCTTGACTTGGTATGTTCTTCAGCTTCTTCTCTTTCTACCAGCTTCTCAACTATTTTTGTTCAATGTTTCTGATTCAAATTCTTCTAGATTCTCTATGATTGGTCTAATTATCTGCCATCATCTTTTTAGATCAGTTCATTCATGCCAGATTATTATTTGCCATTGCCAGTCTAGACATTGACTAACCCTGGGTCAGTGACTTATTCTGGGGCAATCATCTGTGGCCAGCTAGATAGTACAATTTCAGTCGTACTTGGTAGGAAACATTTAAAGAGTGATTGTTATTGAAACTCCTTTACCTACCAGCCACCACACCATTTATTTGTTACCCTCACAACCAACTTCAACAAAAGTACATAATCTCTGCCTCAATTTTTTTCCTCTCAATAGCTATTAAATCTATTCCAATCAAGCTTTCGCTCCTCTACTAATCTACTAATACTGCTTCTCTCAAGGTCACCACTGAAATTTTCTAAATTGCTAAAGTAGAAGGAAATAGTCATCATCTTATTTGACCTCTCAGCTGTTTCATTGGCTGTTTGGCAGACTACAAGTTAGAGACAGAAGTAGGTGGGAATGTCTCTGGAGACTCCACTTTATCTGTACTATTTGAATATATATATAAACTTTAAAAACAAAGTACTTTAAAAGAAACTCTTAGAATTTTAGTTTAAAGCATGGCTGCATCCAGGGGTTCAATAAAATTCCTAATTACTTGTCTTTCAATCTTAGCTCTATTTTTCTTTGTTTTAATCCACTTTCATATTGTCTTTATTCTGCAATATGGTTGACATTTACTCCAAGATTATTATCTGTTCTCAGCAGCTCAGGTTTCCTCTACTAAGAGGTCCAAAAAAGTGCTGGAACTGAGTTTCATTAAGTTCATAACGAAGCATGAACTAATGGCTCTGGTCAGAGGGGTGAGTTATTCTGACTGGCCTGGGAAAGTTATATGCTCATCTTTGGAGTTATAGATGGAAGCAACTCCACTAGCATCACAAGAATTAGGAGATATGGAGGGATGTTGTCTTTATTCATTTTGTGTTGCTATAATGGACTATCACACACTGAGTAATTTATAAAGAAAAAAAATTATTTCTCACAGTTCTGAAGGCTGGGAAGTTTAATATGAAGATGCTGGCTTCTGATCAGGGTATTCTTGCTGTGCCATCCCCTGGCTAAAGGCAGAAGGGACAGCATAAGAGGAAGTAAGAGAGAAAGGGGGCCAAATTACTCCTTTTAATCAGGATAATAATAAGTTATCAGTTTATCAGTTATCTACTCCTGTGATAACTAACCCACTCCCAGGATAATGTCATGCGGACAAATAGACAGTACAATTTCAGTTATTGCCCTCAGGACCTAATTGATAGTAGATAGTAGATATCTATGTAGATAGTACAATTTCAGCACTGCCCTGATGACCTAATCACCTCTTAAAGATCCCACCTCTCAACACTGTTGCACTGGGGATTAAGTTTCCTACACATGGACTTTGGAGCACACATTCAAAGCACAAAAGATGGTTTTCAGAAGAGAAACAGGGTGATAACACCAGAAGAAAAGTAAAACGTTATAACTATTAGTGAACATATCTATTTTCCACTAGTTAAAAAAACTTACTAATGTATATTTTCTGAGCTTTTTAACATCATCTTAAATTATATTAAAAGATATTCACCTACATTCCCACCAACTATTTGTAAATAGGCATTCAGCTGTAAGGTTGTACCCTCCCAGCCCTTAAAAAATATGTTTTTTTCTTATATGATTTTTCAAGTTTCTTCTGTCAAATTAAGAGTGAAATATCTGAATCCTAGGGCACGATTGGTCCATGGAAAGAAGCAGAATAATTTGTTCCCCAGTACTACTTTCTGATAAAAATGCAAGATAGCAACTAAGTTGATGTTAAAGAAAAGTAGAACTGTGTTTTTATTTTATACAAATTTTTACTTTCACAATAAATAGGCCTAGATTTCAATCAACTTAAATGGGAGCTGTTTGGGTAATTCCTCCTAATTGGTGGGAGGTGTATTGACTATAAATCTCCAGTCTGTCTTATCCTTATAAACTCTACATCTGTGTGTCTTGATTGGAATTGGAATGAGAACAAAGGGATGACCATGATGGGAAAAATGATCTGCTAGAGGCTATTAACATTTATTATGACCATCTCTACATATTAGCCAGCAGACAATTTTAGAAAAGTATAAATTGATGAAAACAAGGGCAGACTTCCACAACTTTATGAAACATATCATTTTTCTTTCCCCACTGGTTTTATGTTAATGTGGAGTGAATTGTCTGGCAGGAGCATCTGTTTATCTCATGGATCCAGCCAAAGTAATCTCATGTGCAGCTTTTACGCAATTTCTGTAGTAGGTCAGGTGGATAAGAAGGTTACTGAAAATGACAGTAAAAACACCAGTAGCACCACCAAAAATCTATGTCGACCACCTCCTATGTTGCAGGCCTTGGAGATACAATAGTAGGAAAAGAAAACAGTCATAACCACAAGAAGCTGAGAGTCTAGGTCTACTGAAGAAATAAAATTAAGACAGAATGAGGCCATCTTGGGAGAATATTCAGTTTTGCTTCAAGAAATCATGGGATGAATTCTTGGACCATCTACTGATTTATATGCTACTCTGCCTTTTCATTCTCATTAAACACCGGAATGATTTTATATGAACCAAATTGCTGGTGATTCCTTGGGTCCAATATAAGCAAGTAATAAATTTCTCAGGTGCAACAGCAGGTAGAAATGGAGAGAGGATCCTTAGGCAGAACCAAGTCAACCCTAGAGTCAGAGGGGATTCTTCTTTACCTGTGTATGTGCACACACACACATACACACACACACTTAGATAACTCCTCATAACCTCAACCTGAAAAAGCCACAGGGTGCCTGGTAAAAGTAGAATAGAAAAATTCCCCCTTTCTTTTTCAGTATGTGTGTGTTTTTTATTTCAGAATATTACAGGGGTACAAATGTTTTGGTTACATGGATTGCTTTTGTATTTCTTGAGTCAGGGCTATAAATGTGTCCATCACCCAGATAGTGTACATTGTACCCCTTAGGTATGATTTAACTCATCCTCTCCTCTCTGCTCCTACCTTTATGATTTCTGTTTTTACTTCCATCTGAGCACGTGAGTGCTGATCGTTTAGTTCTAATTTAATAGTGAGTACATGTGGTGTTTGTTTTTCCATTCTTACTATACTTCACTTAGGAGAATGGTTTCCAGTTCCATCCAGATTGTTACAAAAGTTATTAATTCATTTTTTATGGCTGAGTAGTACTCCAAGGTATACATATACCATATTTTATTAATCCACTCATGAATTGATGGGCAATTGGGTTGATTCCACATCCTTGCAATTGGGAATTGTGCTGCAATAAACATTCTAGTGCAAGTGTCTTTTTGACAAAATGCCTTTTTTCCCTTTGGGTAAATACCCAGTAGTGGCATTGCTGGATCACATGGTAGGTCTTCTTTTAGCTCCTTGAGGAATCTCCATACTATTTTCCATAGAGGTTGTACTAGTTCCACCAACACTGTATCCTCTCTCTCTACATCCACACCAGCATCTATTGTTTTTGGACTTTTTGATACAAGCCATTCTCACTGGGGTTAGGTGATATCTCATTTTGGTTTTGATTTGCATTTCCCTGATGATTAGTGATGTTGAGCATTTTTTTCATATGTTTATTAGCCATTTGTCTTTCTTCTTTTGAAAAGCTTCTGTTCATGTCTTTTGCCACTATTTAATGTGGTTGTTTGATTTTTTTGTTGCTGATTTGCTTGAGTTTTTGTAGATTCTGGTTATTAGCCCTTTATTGGATATATAGCGTGCAAATATTTTCTCCCATTCTGTAGGTTGTCTATTTGCTCTATTGATTATTTCCTTGGCTGTGCAGAAGCATTTCAATTTAATCAAGTCCCATTTATTAATTTTTGTTGTTGCTGTGATTGCCGTTGGTGTTGTCTTCATAAATTCTTTGCCTAGGCCAATATCTAGAAAAGTTTGTACATTTTCTTCTAGAATTCTTATGGATTCATGTCTTAGGTGTAAGCTTGTTATCCATCTTGAATTAATTTTTGTGAGTGGTGAGAGATATGGATCCTGTTTCAATCTTCTACATGTGGTGATCCAATTTTCCCAGCACCATATATTGAGTAAGGATTCTTTTCCCCAGTGTATATTGTTGTCTGCTTTGTCAAAGATCAGATGGCAATATGTGGAAGGTTTTATATATGGGTTCTCTGTTCTGTTCCACTGGTCTATGACTCATTTTTGTGCCAGTAACATGCTGTTTTGGTTACTATAGCCCTATAGTATAGCTTAAATTTGGGTAAAGTGATGCCTTCAGATGTGTTTCTTTTGTTTAAGATTGCTTTGGCTATTCAGGCTCTTTTCTGGTTCCATACAAAGCATAGAATTATTTTTTCTAAATCTGCATAAAATGATGTTGGTGTTTTGATGGTGATTGCATTGAATTTGTAAATCACTTTGGGTAGTATGGACATTTTAACAATATTGATTCTGCTGATCCATGAGCATGACATGTTTTTCCATTTGTTTATATCATCTGAAATTTCCTGCCTCAATGATTCATAGTTCTCTTTGTAGAGATCTTTCAGCTCCTTGGTTAAATATATTTCTAGGTATTTTATTTTCCTTGTTGCTATTTTGAAAGGTATTGAATCTTTGATTTGATTCTCAGCTTGACTGTTGTTGGTGTGTAGGAATGCTACTGATTTGTGTACATTGATTTTGTAACCTGAGACTTTGCTGAATTTTTTTTTCAATTCCAATAGTCTCTTGGTAGAATCTTTGGGGTTTTCTAGATATAAGATCATATTATCAGCAAAAAGCGATAGTTTGACCTCCTCTTTCCCCATTTGGACACCCTTAATTTCCTTCTCTTGCCTGATCGCTCTGGCTAGGACTTCCAGCACTATGTTGAATAGAAGTACTTACAGTGGGCACCCTTGTGTTGTTCCAGTTTTAAGTGGGAATGCTTTCAACTTTTCCCCATTCAGTATGATCTTGGCTGTGGGTTTGTCATATATGGCTTTTATAATTTTGAGATATGCTCCATCTATGCCTATTTTGTTAAGAGTTTTTTATCATAAAAGGGTGCTAAATTTTGTCAAATGTTTTTTCTGCATCTATTGAAATGATCATATGATCTTTGTTTTTGCTTCTGTTTATGTGTTGAATCACATTTATGGATTTACGTATGTTGACCCTTCCTTGTATTCCTGGGATGAAGTCCACTTGGTTGTGGTGGATTATTTTTTTTATATGCTGCTGAATTCGGTTTGCTAGAATTTTATTGAGAATTTTTGCATCTATATTCATAAGAGATATTGGTCTGTAGTTTTCTTTTTTTTTGTTGTGTCCTTTCCTGGCTTTGGTATCAAGGTGATACTGGCTTTGTGGAATGAGTTGGGGAGGATTCCTTCCTTCCTGATGTTATGAGATATGTTCTGCAGTACGCGTACCAATTCTTCTTTGTAGGTCTGATAAAATTCAGCTGTGAAACCATTTGGTCTGGGACATTTTTATTGTTGGAAGATTATTTCATTGCCCGTTATTGGTCTGCTCAGGCCTTCTATTTCTTCTTGATTGAGCCTTGGGAGGTTATGTGTTTCTAGAATTTTTTCCATTTCCTCAACATTTTCAGGTTTTGTGCATAGAGACTTTCATAGTATTCACGGATGATATTTTGTATTTCTGTGGTATCAGTTGTAATAGCTCCTTTTTAATTTCTGATTGAGCTTATTTGGGTACTTTCTTTTCTATTTCTGGTTAATCTAGTGAGAGGTCTATCAATTTTGTTTATCTTTTGAAGAACAACCTTTTTGTTTCATTTATCTTCTGCATTTTTGTTTTGTTTTGTCTTCTATTTCATTTAGTTTTGCTCTGACCTTAGTTATTTCTTTTCTTCTGCTGGGTTTTGGTTTGGTTTGCTCTTTCTTTTCTTGTTCCTTGATATAATTCATTAGATTGTTGATTTGTGATCTTTCTGTCTTTTTGATGTAGGCATTGAAGGCTATGAATTTTTTCCTTAGGACTGCTTTTACTAAATCCCACAGATTTTGATAACTTGTGTCCCTTTGGTCATTAAATTAGAGGAATCTTTTGATTTCCATATTAATTTCCTCCTAGACCCAATATTAAGCAGTAGGTTGTTTAATTTCCATGACTTTGTATAGAATTGAGTGTTTCTATTGATTTATAATTTTATTCCATTGTGGTCTGAGAAGATACATGGTACAATTTCTATTTTTTTAATTTGTTGAACAAGTTTTGTGGCCTAAGATTTGATTGATCTTAGAGAATGTTCCATGTGTGAGAAGAATGTATATTCAGTAGTTTTTGAGTAGAATGTTCTGTAAATGTCTGTTAGGCCTGTTTGCTCTAGAGTCCTGTTTAAGTCCAGTGTTTCCTTGTTTATTTTCTGCTTGGAGAATCTGTCCAGTTCTGTCAGTCAGGTGTTGGAGTCCTAGGCTATTACAATGCTGCTGTTTATCACTTTGTTTATATCTAGTAGGGTTTGCTTTATGAGTCTGGGCACATCCATGTTGGTGCATAAATATTTAAGATTGTTATGTCTTAACATAACAATCTTATGTTGAATTGCTCCCTTTGCCATTATATAGTGACCATCTTTGTATTTCTTTACTATTGTTGACATGAAGTATCTGATGTGAGAATGACTACATGAGCTTTCTTTTGATTTCCATTTGTGTGGAATATTTTTTTCCATCCCTTCAACTTGGGTCTAAATGAGCCCTTGTGGGATAGATGTGTTTCCTGGAGACAGCAGACACTTGGCTTGTATTTTTTTTATCCATTCCACCCACCTATGTCTCTTGAGTGGGGAATTCAAGCTGTTTGAATTTATTGAAAGAATTGATAAGTGGGATGCATTTCTGTTCATCCTGTTGGGTAGAGCCTTATTGCTTTGTTTTACCTCCTCAGCCATTATTTTATATGGGCTCTGAGCTTTAGCTTTTGGTGATTTTACACTGGTTGATGTCTATTGTGCTGATCAATGTATAATGCAGATTTGAGTATTTCCTGCAGGGTAGGACTGGTCTTGAGAAATTCCCTCAGAGTTTGCTTGTCTGAAAAAGTCTTTATTTCTCTTTCATGTAAGAAATTTAGTTTTGCAGGATACAAAATTCTAGGCCGGCCATTATTCTGTTTAAGAAGACTGAGGATGTGGCCCCAATTCCTCTGGCTTGTAAGGTCTCAGTAGAAGTCTGCAGTTAGCCTGATGGGTTTTCCTTTATAAGTTACCCAATGTTTTCACCTTATGGCTCACAGGAGTTCCTCTTTCATGTGAACATTGGCCAGTCTGATGACTATGTGTTGTGGTGATTGCCTCTTTCTGATTAATCTACCAGGTGTTCATTGAGCTTCTTGGACCTGAATATCTAAATTTCTAGCAAGACCAAGGAAGTTTTCCTCAGTTATTCCTTCAAAAAGGTTTTTAACTTTTGCATGTTTTCTTCTTCATCTTCAGGGATGCCTATGATTCTTATGTTCGGCCTCTTTACATAATCCCATATTTCTTGTAGGCTTTGTATGTTCCTCTTATTTCTCTGTTATTTATCATTGACTGACTTGTTTAATTTGAAGGTGTTGTCTTCAAGCTCTGAGATTCTTTCTTCTGCCTTGTCTAGTCTATTCATAAAGCTTTCCCCTGTGTTTGTATTTCCTTGAATGAATTTTTCATTTCCAGAAATTCTATTTCATTTTTTTTAATAATTCCATTTCTTTAGTGAATTTTTCATTCATTTCCTATATTGTTTTTTGTGGTTTCTTTGGTTGGTTTTCCATTTTCTCTTTTATTTCATTGAGCTTCCTTATAATCCATATTTGGAATTCTTTATCTGTCATTTCAAATTTTCATTTTGGTTTGTTTCCATTGGAAAGGAGTTGTTGTTTTCTTTTGGAGGTGTCCTTTCACTCTGATTTTTTCATATCTATGGAGTTCTTTTGCTGATTCCTTCTCATCTGGCCTCTTGATCAAGTCCTGGGGGTACTAGGCTTGACTTACATGCCTGTCCCTGTGTCACGGAAGATAACTGTGCCACAGAGAGGAGTGCTGGTCCTGAGTTCCCTATGGGGTATTCAAGCAGGTTTGATGATCCCCTCAAGTTGCCTCTGTCTTGCTGTCTTCACCTCTTTCCAGCAGTGTGAATTATATATATTACACACATATACATATATAATCTTCTCTAGAGCACTAGAGCAATTGGAATATCTAACTTTAAACACATTTATATTATTGAAATTGACTCATTTAACATGATCGTCACTAACAAACTGCAAGATGGTTTTTCCATGATTTTTTTTCCCAGTAGATTGACAGCTATAGCTTCCTTTCTTGGTTCTTCTATGGTCAAAGTTCCTAGAGTCTCTGGCTTGATTAAGCCACTGTACAGCAACCTTACTTTTGAATGTACTTTCCTCTAATGTGTCAACATGCTCTTATTCTTCTTCCATGTGTATTTTTTTTCAGCAATTTCCCACACTTACAATGCATCAGGGGTGACAGTATTGTAAATAATGCTAACAGCAAAGTTATTCCACCCACTTAAAGGAGTGGCATATCCTAAGGATAGACCAAAAAAACAGGTTGACATATCTGCTTAGAAGGCTTGCTTTTCTAACAGGGCTAATGAAGTGTCTATGGCCGAAGAGATAACACTGGGTTTGGTGTTACATAAATATCAGTGATTCTCCTTCTACTGATCATGCTACTTGCTGATGACCCTGGAGCCTGTGTTTAGATAGAATGCCATGTGCTGTAAATCCACAGCATCTCAGTAATTATTAATGGGTATGCATCAGTGTGGCAATTCTCAAACAGACATACTGCATTCTGATGTGGGCAATGTTTATTACATCCAACTGAGAAAGAAAAAAGAATTTCAGTTATTGGCATTTGTTGATGCTTTAAGTAATAAATTGCTCAAAACCTATTGACTGACTGCCTAATTCCTATATAGACTGATAGAAAGCCAAAGGAAATGATCATTGGCTTCTCTCTAATTAATTTGACTTCATGTCTTTCTATTTATTTCATCAAGTACAGCAAACAGGGGAAAGAGTTTGCATGGGCAAAACAATGTTGTAGAGAATGTAGCTAATAAATCTTACCCTTCATCTCAGCAGCAGAGCACCCCAGGCAGCAGCTTGGTGATTTTGTTTTTGATGATTTTAACAAATAAATAAAACATGAACTGAAAGTAATAAAAGGAAAGTCTGACCTGTACATATCATAAGATGCCCCATTAAGGTATGGCATCAACACAACCTCCTGTGGGAAAAATCCTGGAGAACTTGGCTGAACAGACACACAGGGTAAATCCAAGCAGGGTGAATGCTCACAGCAAGGCAGCCCCAAACTTGCTTTCGCCACCAACTTTATCTCTGGCTGATTTCTTTCTTTCCAAAAAGGTTATTGAGTTCCTTTTTTTCTTCCCCAAATGCACAACTAGTATTTGCTCTGATTCCTCTGCTGTTATCTTCCATCCAGTTTTCCCCTGCCTTCCTGAACCACATTAGTTCTAAGATTTCTCTTTCCTATTTTTCCTATAGAAAAGGGCCTACATATAAACAATATGAATTAAGCCAGATTCTCCAGGCCTCCAGTTCTTCCTTGGCAACTTAATAATTTAATACATTAAATCTTTTTGCTAAAATTTTTACTATATGCCAGGTGCTACGTTAACCACTGGGGAAAGAAAAAGGAAACAAATGGAAAACGCACAGTCTGTATTTTTAAGGATGTGGCAAGGTGAGTGCTGAGAAGCTAAGAAATTACTTGTTTGTGGGTGTGGGAATAAAATAGGCTTATGGGAAGATTTACAAGTCAAGGAAGGGGTTTTGAGGGAGCATGTGGTCACCAATCCTCCAAAGAAGTGTGACTGGCCCAGGTGCTGCAGGCCACACCGTTGCTGTGCTCTAGGAGAAGGGCCCCACTCTTTGATGGCTCTCCACTTTTTATAGGCAAGCTGAGCTTGAGCATGGCCTTATTATGTCTGATTAAGGCAATTAGCTGTCTGAGTTGAGGATCCTGCAGATCTTTAGGAGATTACTGGGAAAGCTGAACTTCCCAGACACTGAGGGTCCCAAGGAAGGTCAGAGAGTTGCATCCCTCCCACTGGGGAGAGAAAGGGTCATGTCCCGTGAAAATCTGGGTTTGGGAGCCACATTCCTGGGTAACTAATCTCAGATAACCCTGCTTCTCATGCCACAGTGAGTGTTCTTACAGCCTCAAAATATGTCATAGAAGAAGGTCTGGGCTTCTGCAGAGGCAACAAGTGAAAGTAAACACTAAAAATGGACAGGAAGGGAAGAGGAGGAAATATTAAGCAATGATTCACCAAGTAGATGATATTTACCAGTCAGGTGATGTGGGAGATGCATTAAGAACATCAATGCTCATTCCTTGTATTATTTTCATGTTTTAACTTTTTGAAGTGATTTTACAGTCATTATTGCATTCAGCCTTTAAGGAAAGCCTTTGAAATAAGTAGGGGAAATTAAATATCATTATTTTATAGTCTAGGAAAATGAGGCTTATAAATATCTACAGGATTTTCTGAAAGCACACAAAGTTTTGCATAGAAAATTCAAGTATCTGACTCCCAAGCCTAGTGTTCCTTTGCTAGTAGATGCTTAATGTCCAACACTATGAAATATAAAACTGGACTAGTCCAGGAAGTGTTTTTCAGTGTGCTGTAAGGTTACATTAAGCTTATTTTTAATGACAAAATTCCAGTTGGTGTTTAGAGGAAAATTTTGTTGCTTAAAACAGTTTCTAATGCATAGCATTATTTATAATTTGTTTGATATTGTAAGAACTGAGAGTAATGACACAGACTTCACATTTATTCTCAAATGGAAGGGTAATAAGACAAAATAGTTAATAGTTAGTTAATAAGGCAAAGGAGAAGCCATAGAGTCTATGTCTCAACCGCAGATTTGTTATGTGTTTTGGGCTTCTGTTTTTTTGTGAGAAGTGAGAATAGAAATACTCATTTCAAACCTTTTGTTTTGTATTGTCCATATTAGTGATGGGAACTCATTGTGGGATGTAGGATTAATAGCTTTAGGTGGATACACAGTTAGGTTTTTTTTTTTAAGTGTACTATGAACATATTCAAATATAGAAGTTTTTAAAGCATAAAATAATCTTTTTCCTTCCAAAAATTTTTACTCTAATTATAGTCAAGACAAAAATGGAAACAAGCATTGCTATAAATTCAGAAGTCAACTGAGGTAGTCAGCTCATGGTTTGAATTCTGCTTTAAGACACAGATATAAGGCTGAGATATAAGGAGAACTACCTGACCAGAAAAGGTACATATAAGCTTATGTTCCTCACAGTCTGTTTCAAAGTGTTATATGAACAAATTTACTGGAGTCAAATAAATTTGGGGAAATCTTGGTAAACCAATACTAAACAAGATCCTTTTAGTGCCTTCAGAATGCATCTTTTGATATCTAAGGACGACGGTATTAAACTGAATAATTTCTAAGCATATTTGAACACAGAAGACATTTTTTTCCTAAAATGTCTCATATAATTTAACATCTTCCTTGGAAAGTGTGAATATCCTGTGCCATTGTGAAAAGGAAAAAGAACTCATCTGTTCATTTGGGAGATGGGGTCATGGAGGGAGCAGCCTACAGGGCTATTTTGAGTTTTAGGTGAGCATATATGGTGGAAGTACAAATTTCAAAATTAACCACTTTCATTCTGCATGTTTATTAAAATTTTGCAATTAGGAGTTACCTAAAACATAAACTAATCAGGTGCACACATGATCATGATTTTTCACACTACCATCAGTAAATCTAAGACATTTACTATATAATTTTGAGAATGATAAAAAGCTAACTTATTATGAAACCATAACAAAAAAGAATCGGTGATATATAGAAACTCATTGTGAATTTTTTAGCTCTGACATTGATTTAGAAAATTTATAAATTGCTGTGTGGAGAAATCTTCATAGATTAAAAAAGAAAATTTGTTTTTTTCTTTTTTCAGTGTCTTTAGGTGGGAGGTTAAGTTATTTATTAGACATCTTTCTTCTTTCTCAGCATAGTTGTTTACAGTTATGAATTTCCCTCTAATCACTGCTTTAGCTGCATCTCATAAGTTTTAGTATGTTGCATCTTCATTTTCATTCATCTCAAAGTATTTTCTGGTTTTTCTTTTGATTTATTTTTTGACCCATTTGTTATTTAGGACTGTGTAGTTTAGCTTCCACATATTTGTGAGATTCCTAGTTTTCTTCCTATTATTGATTTTTAATTTTATTCCATCTTGGTAGAGGAACATATTTTGTGTTATATCTGTCCTCTTAAATTAATTGAGGTTTGCTTTATGGCCTAGCATATGGTCTACACTGGAATATGTTCCATGTATACTTGAGAAGAAGGTATATTTTGTTGGTGGTAGAGTGCCTAAGTCTATTTTGTTTGATATCACTACAGCCATTCCAGCTTTGTTGTGATTACTGTTTGTTTAATATATCTTTTCATTGTTTAACTTTCAATCTATTTGTATCTTTGAATCTAAAGTGTGTCAGTGATAGACAGTATTTAGTTGGAGAATGTTTTCATGTTTCTTGTTTTTTTTTTTTAAATTATTCTGTCTGATGATCTTTGCCTTCTGGTTGGACTGTTTGGTCCACTCATGTTTAAAGTTATTTATTGATATGGTTGGATTTATATCTGTTACTTTATTTGTTTTCTGTATACCTTGTGTCTTTTTTTTATTCTTCTTTTATTTCTTTCTTTGTATTAAGTGAATATTACATAATGTAGCATTTAATTTCTTTAAAGATTTTTTCTCTATTTTTAAGTATTGTTTTTTAAGTGATTGCTCTTTTGTCATTTGTATCTTAACTTATTAGAATCAGCTTCATATTTATATTACCTTAATTTCAGTTACATTATAAATGCTGAACTTATATAGCTCTATTCTTTTTACTACTTTTTATGGTATTATTATTATACATATTATATCCACAAGTATTACAAACTCAGCAGTACATCTCTATAATGATTACTTTACCATCTGGGGTAATTTTCTTAGCTGAATACAGTTTGCTCTCATCCACCTCTATTGTGCTTTTATTGGAAAATATATTACATATATATTACATTTTTATATGTTATAGACCCAACAAAACTATATATGTATATATACAAACACACCCACACACACACATATATATATATAACTTTATACAATTGCTTTTTAAAGTCAATTAAAAGAATTAAAGAAAAATACACTTATACTTATTATACTTTCTTATATAATTACATAATTACCTTTACCAGTGCTCTTTCTTATGGTTTATAATTACTGCCTGGGGTCATTTTCCTCCAGCCTAAATAATTTCCATAAACATCTCTTGTAAGTCAGGTCTGCTAGCAATAAACTCTTTCAGTTTTTATTTATCTGGAAAACTTTTTATTTCACCTTTTTTACTCTTTTTAAAAGTTTTATTTTGTTTTTAATTGACACATGATAACATACTTATGTAGTATAATGTGATGTTTTGATATATGTGCACAGTGTGCAATGATCAAATCAGGGTAACTAGCACATCCATCACCTCAAACATTTATCACTTCTTTGTCATGAGAACATTCAAAACCCTCTCTTTCAGTTTTTTTTTAGTATGTGATACATTATTGTTAACTAAAGTCACCCTACTATAACATAAAACATCAGAATTTATTCTTCCTATTTAAGTGTAACTTTGTACCTGTTGGCCAACCTCTCCCCTTTCCTCCCTTCCTCCTACTCTCCCTAGCCTTTTGTAATCATTATTGTACTCTCTACTTCTACAAGATCAATTTTTTTTAATTCCACATATGAATAAAATCATATGGTTTTTGTACTTCTGTGCTTAGCTTATTTCACTTAACATAATATCCTCTAGGTCCAACCATGTTGTAGCAAATGACAGGATTTCATTCCTTTTTATGGCTAAATAGTATTTTATTCTGTGTATATGCCACATTTTTAAAATCCATCTATTCATTTGTTGATGGACACTTAGGTTGATTCTATATAATCGGCTATTGTGAATAATGGTACAATAAACACGTGAGTGCATATATATCTTCAACATACTGATTTCATTTCTTTTGGATAGATACCCACTAGTGTTATTATTAGATCATATGGTAGTTCTAATTTTAATTTAAAAAAAAAACCCTTCATACTGTAGTTTATAATGGCTGTACTAATTTACATTCTCACCAACAGTGTTTAAGAATTCCCTTTCTCTATGTATTCTCCCATTCTAACTGGGGTGAGATAAATTTCATCATGGTTTTATTTTGCATATCCTTGGTGATTAGTGATGTTTGGCAAATTTTTTCATATATCTTTTGGCCATTTGTATGACATATTTTGAGAAATGTCTATTGAAATGTTTTACCCATTTAATCAGATTATTTGCTTTTTGTTATTGAGTTTGAGTTTCTTATATATTCTGAGTAGTAACCCCTTGCTAGATGCATAGTTTGTAAATATATTTTCCCATTTTGTAGATTGTCTCTTTCATCTGTTGAGTGTTTACTCTGCTGTGCAGAAGCTTCTAAGTTTGTTAAAATCCATTTGTCTATTTTTGCTTTTGTTGCTTGTGCTTTTGAGATCCTAACCAAAAAATTTTTGCCCAGATCAATGTCCTAAAGCATTTCTCCTAGGTTTTCTTTTAGTAGTTTCATAATTTGGGGTCTTACATTTAAGTCCCTAATCCACTTTGAGTTGATTTTTGTATATGATGAGAGATAGGAATCTAGTTTCATTCTTCCACACATCAATATCCAGTTTTCCCAGCATCATTTATTACACAGCCTGTCTATTCCCCAATGTATGTTCTTGGAGCCATTGTAAAAAATCAGTTGGCTGTAAATAGGTGGATTTATTTCTGGGTTCTCTATTCTGTTCTATTTGTCTATATGTCTATTTTTTATGTGACTACCATACTATTTTGGTTACTATAGTTTTGTGGTATATTTTGAAGTCAGGTGCTGTGATGACTTCAGCTTTGTACTATTTTTTCAAGATTGCTTTGACTATTTGGAGTCTTTTGTGGTTCCATATGAATTTTAAAATTATTTCTATTTATTTCTGTGAAAAATATTATTTGTATTTTGACAGGGATTACACTGAATTTGTAGATCACTTTGATAGTGTGGACATTTTAACAATATTAATTCTACTAATCTATGAACATGGGTTATCTTTCCATTTGTCTCCTCTTCAATTTCTTACACCAATGCTTATAGTTTTCATTGCAAAAATCTTTCATCATTCACCTTAGTTAAACTTAATCATAAGTATTTTTGTGTAGCTGTTGTAAATTAAATTATTTTTCTGATTAAATATTTTTCAGATAGTTTACTGTTGGCATATAGAAATGCTCCTGATTTTCTTTCTTTTTCTTTTTCTTTTTTTTTTAGAGATGGGGTCTTGCTATGTTGCTCAAGCTGACTACAAACTCCTGGGCTCAAACAATCCTCCAGCCTCAGCCTCCCAAATATCTTGGATTGCAAGCATGCACCCCAAAACCTGGCTGAAATGCTACTGCTTGTGTTAATTTTGTATCCTGCCACTTTACTGAAATTGTTTATTAGTTTTATTAGGTTGTTGGTTTTTTTTTTTTTTTTTTGGTGGAGTCTTTGGGATTTTCTCTATATAAGATAATGTCATCTGGAAACAGGGACAATTTGACTTCTTCCTTTCCAATTTGGATGTACTTTATTTTTTCCTCTTGCCTAACTACTCTGGCCAGGACTCCCAGTACAATATTGAATAGAAGTGATTAAAGTGGGTGTCCTTGTCTAGTTCCAGATCTTAGAGAAGAAACTTTCAACTTTTCCCTTTTCAGTAAGATGTTAGCTGTGGTTTTGTCATATATTGTTGTGCTTAGATATATTCCTTTTATACCTAATTTTTGAGATTTTTTATTATGAAGTTGTGTTGAATATTATCAAATAACTTTTCTGTGTCTATTGAAGTGATCATATGATCTCTCTCTTCTCTCCTCTTGGAACCTCTGTTACACTTATATGAATGCACTTAATGTTTTCTTTGAGGCTTTATTTATTTCTCTTTATTATTTTATTCTCTTTGTGTTTAGGATCACATAAACCTTACTGGTCTCTCTTTAAGTTTTCTTTTTCTTTCTTCTGACAGTTCAAATCTACTGTTGAACCCCTCTGGTTTTTTTTTTTTCCTTTCATTTACATATTTTTCTGCTCCACCATTTCCATTTGGCTCTCTTTTTGTAATTTGTATCTCACTCTTTATTGATATTCTGTATTTGAACTGGCATTGTTAATATACTTTTTTCCTTCTTTAATCGTGGTTTCTTTTTGTTCTTCAAACATGTTTCTAGTGTTTAAAGTATTTTCCTGACAAATATGATATTTTGTTGCTGTCATACGCAGTTTGTCTTGCCTTCTTGCCTTCTTTTTTTTTTCTCCTCCTGGTATATGGGTTATACTTTCTTCTTTCTTTGCATGCCTCATACAATTTTATTGAAAACTGGGCATTTTGGAAAACATTCTAACACCTTTATGTACTGGCCCTCCACACTTCTCCAGGGGATTTTTATTGTTATTTCCCTATTTATTTGTGTAGTGACTGGCTGGATTATTTTAGTGAAGTCTACCCATCCCCATCAGCCTCTGATGTTACTCCTCAGGGACGCATAGCTTTGGGTATGCCCACAGTATTCCTGAGATGACAGTGATTTTAGTAGAGCTTTATTTTTCTCTTTCCCTGACAGGGCCTATCTGTTAAACTTCACTAATTGTGGAATAATTGCTCTATTGTTCATAACAATACCCTGAGGCATAAATTTCCCTATAATTAAATCCAATCAAATTATAGCCCCTTTGAAGGAAGTTTTTGAGGTTAGCCTTTTTAAAATTTTTACCTTCAGAGTGGTGCCTCCCAGCTGTCTTATTCCATGGTTCTCCCTTGCAAATTTACCAGCCAACAATTTAGGCTGTACCTCACCTTAATTGCCTTTCACCACAGTCTCCACTGTCCTTGAGAGTGCCCTTAAGCTTGAACTTATCCAAAATATGTTGCAAATGAAGTCAGTTACTTTGGGTAAATATTACGTGCTATCTATTTTATGGCCTGTCCCCCACCCAACCTCAGGCAAAGTCTCTAAGTTAGGGCTCTGGATCTGGGGCTGGAGACAATGACAAACTTCTCATTGAATGACATCCCAATCCAGAAGTTGAGCACTTGGTGATGGGCAGGTGTGAGGAAGCAGCCCAAGGTCCTCTTGGCTGATCCTTTCCTAGGTTAAACCATGCCTGACGAGCCAGGGCAAAAGTGATTAGGACCCCATATTCTCAGCATGCCACATTCAAAGTAGAACATCTCTTTCATGAGTGGGAACTGGGCAAGTGAAGGAAACCCCCACTTCTCAGCCACACTCACTCAGGACTTAGCCTCAGCAACAGGAAGTTGGGGTCACAGTGAGAAATCCTGATCCTCCCAGAAAGAAATCTCTTCTATGAGGAACAAAGGGAAGAGGGGTAATGTGTTCTTGGTTGTAGCAATCAGGAGTAAAAGCTCTACATTTTGCTGATCTGGGAAAGGAAACAGAGAGAGTGGTTTTAGTTCAAATACCAGAGACTCTTTCCTTTCTTACTGTATTTTTATAGATTTTCTTAAATAGATATTATTTCATTTGCTCTTTGTTCTTAGGACCATTTCCCAAGGCTTTAAATGATTGCTGTGTTTTATCTGGAGCTTCTTATAGTGTCATGCTAGAAGTCAATTTCTGCCACTCTGCAGGTGTGGTGAACACAGTTGGTTTATTAAGTGTTATTCTAATACTAGTTATAAGCAAATTTTGATATATTTAGGAGCTGCAATATTTTTGGATGTCTTTTTAAAATCAACTTTTGGATGCACAATTTATATACAATAAAATTTGCTGAATATTTTTTGGCAAATTTATACACCAGTTTAACTATCAACCTAATAAAGATGTACAACATTTCTGTCACTGTGTAGGGGTCCTTGTACCCCTTCCCAGACAAAACCATACCACCCAACCTTCAGCCCCACACAACCACTGATGTGCTTACCTCATACTGCAGATTAGATTTGTTTGAAGGAACCATGGAAGATCCTTATTCTTAATCATTTCTCTTTCCACAATGATGTGTAGCCTGATTATTATAATTCTGACTCTCTGCTAGTATCCTGAACCTTCAGTGAACTGTCACAAGGACAGTGATTGTCCCTAGATAAGACTGTAGAGCTACTGAGACCATTCAGAGATGCTTGAATTTTGCATGCTCCAAGTTTGATTATTTAGTCTCTTCTCTCTTGTGAAACTTCCCATATCCAGCCACATCCTTCTAATGCTTTCCATTTTATCTTAACTTAGCTTGAATCTGTGTGTGTTGCTCTCAACAGAAGAACCTCAATTTTCATAAAAATTTACCTTTTTAAAATAACGCCTTATAAAGAAAACTTTATTTAGAAATAAAGTATCAATACTTTTAATAAATTATTAAATTCCCTCAACTTGGACTAGAAACCAGAATTAGTTGATTTTTATAACAGTTACATTAATGTTGCATGGAGTGAGAAAATAATTTTTAACTACAAATTCAATTTATGTATTTAGCGCTTAGTAAACTGTATGGCAAATAGTAGATGCTCAATATATATTTGTCGACTCTATGAACAAGCTAAAAACAGACCTGCTACAATGAACATCAATAATCAATTAACAATGTAAGGACAATTTAAAACAAAGTCAGAGAATTCTAGTGTATAACTTAACCTTTTGAACAAAATCGAGAATTGTCAAACGAAGCTGTAAAAATATGAAGCATTTAAACAATATGTCTCATGACTAGATTTCTTTGATTAACTTGTGAGGAGCAAGTATTTAATACTTTTTCATCATTCCATCCTCTGTGTGCAAAAATTTAGTTGGCAGTTCACAATATTAATCCATTGCCACTATCCTTTGTACCTTGTAGGTGTAAACAAAGCTAATTTAGGAAGGAAATCATTATTCTTCTGAGGTCTGGTTTTAACAAATGATAGACATGAATACTTTTTTAAAAAATCATGGTCCTCTGCCCACACTCTTGGCTTAAAACCTGTGCAGTTATTCACCTTCAAACCTCTATCACAGCACTGCTGATTCTGCACTCAACTATGCTGTGGAATAAGTAGTTTTGACATTTAGCAGCCCAAGGCTTCTTTTCTCCTTGAAGAAATTATGTAAGTCAGCTACATGTGGTTTTTTCTGTTCATATGGTTTCAAAGCAGATGGCGAATTCTCACCTCAGCTGGATGAAAGGGCCCTCAAAACATTTAGCAGTATTTACCAGTTGAATTGTAACTGCTTATGCTCCAGGGCCTTCAGGAACATATGATTTACATTCACAGATGCCCAGACCTAGGTAGTGAAAGATATAAAATTCAAAACTAAAGCAAACCAATAATTCATGATTCTGTTCCTGAAGTAAATCAAAGTCAGCCTGTCTATCATAACTAGATATAAGAAAAGCTCATTTAATTGAAATTTTAGCAGCCAGGACATACCCAGAGCTCCCTTTCCCTATAATTGTTTTACTTCTGACACTTTTGCAAGTAGTAGGGATATGGTTTTATTCCGGTTGTATTCACCAATGTTATTCCACCTTTGGCTTTGTTATTGCATATATACTATTGGACATTAATTTAGTGTAGGAGTAATAGCTGCTGTGCAATTTACATTATTTCACTCATAAGATTTGTATTTTTATCTATGTCCTGACAATACTATTTCACAACTCCTAAGAGACAGTGACAGCTTTTGTGTGCTGCAATGCAATCTAGGGGATGTGAGTATTTCTGTAACAAATAACACCTGAACACCATAAGTGACAATCACTGTTCTTAGTGAGTAAAAATAGTGAAAAACACTATAATCCCTTTCACCTCTCTCCCATTTTTAATTATAATAGGCACTAAAGGAGTTTATTATCAATCAAATCAGTGACTCAATCACTTTACCAGTATGTTCACTCTAGGACCCGTTTCCTGGTAGTTGTGCCCCTCTCAGATTCCATAGGATTGGTTAGTCACAGATCATTTGACTAGAGAAATCTTCAGAGATGTTACTGTTTAAATTTTATTCACCACCAAGGGGGAATGAATACATTGTTATATCTCAAAGATGTTACAGAACCATCTTCATTTTTCTCAACAGCTTCCTCCAAATTCTATTCTTTCTCTTTACCGTAAAACTTACACAATAAAAAGAGCACAAGGAGAGTCTCCAGGAAAATATAATGAAGAAATAAAAGTAATCTAAACATTCAGCAACAGATTATTCAATGGTTTATGATTTATCACTTCATGGAATACTATACAATCTAGAAAAATAATAATGGTTCTATATACATATTTGCATAAAGATGTTAATGACATACTATATATTGTGAGTATTCCACATGGCAACCACTAGGCTAAGTCCTAGCTATATCATGGTGAGCGAGAAAGACTGGAGCCCTGCCTTTCTGAAGCCTTGAATCCAGTGGGAGGTACCAACAATAGATAAGTAAACAACTACAACCATAAAAAATGTTATAAATGAAAAAAGTGCCACATGCTGTGATTTCTGGAGAAATTAGAGCATGCATGTATTCATGTGTGTCAAGTGAAATTAAAGGTATACACAAAAAAGTCCATAAAGGTACAAAGAAAACATGGGTGGCAGTTTCCATTCGCTGCAGGCAGGACAGGCATCAGCAGGTGTGTGCACATTGTGAATGCAGTCACATCAGCAGTTAGCCAAAACCCCAGCTGACTGCTCAGTGCCCTTGCCATACTCGTTACATGTTTTGAATATGACCACTCGGTGTTAGTATTTTGGTCAATGTTTATTTCCATTCTTTTTTTCTGTATTATCTCATTTTTGGAAAGAATACTTTGTTATTTCATAATTAATTATAAAACATTTCAAACATAGACAGACAAAACATTCACATCTGTACTCAAGATACAAATTTAAAAGTTAAGAAATTGACATTTTTGTTTCAGAATTTTTTTTAAGTGAAATAATCACAGATACAGCTAAAGCCCTAAAACTTAATCCTTTTTCCCTCGTCTCCTTCCCAGATGCAACCATTCTCCTAAAATGTGCTAATTTTGTGTTTTAATAGAGTTTTTAAAAAGTCAATATATAGCACAGATGCAAAGTCTGAATTACCAAAAGAGAAAGAAAAAAGAAAAGAAAAGAAAAAATGAGGCAAAACCACAGAGTGAAGAGTAATCTTTAAGAGAATGACAGGGGAAGAGTAAGTTTACAGTAGCTCCTGCTGAATGGAATGGTCAAAGTAATTGTAAAAAATTACAAAAACCATCTTGTAAAGCTCAGAATAGCCACCATTAAATTTTGAAATTTCCTGCAGCTGGACAGAACCTTCCTGCTGAATCACTAAACTTTAGAAATACAGATATAAACTAACCAGTGAAACATCCCGTTGTTGTAAGAGAGTTTTAGACTCAAAGTAAACAGAAGGAAAAAGCCTTATTTAAGAAATTGCTTTGAAGAAATTCCACACTCATAATTTAGATATATTCAAATAAATGCTTTTTATTAACTTTTTTTTGAGTGCCTATAATGCATCAGCCACTATGCTAGTGCCCAGATATAGAAGATGAGTAGAAAACAAACTTTTCTTTGAGGAGTTCACAATCTAGTTAATAAAACTTGTTAGATGACATGATGCCTTTCTTGTCCCCTGTATTCCTACTACCCAGAGAAGGACCATGGAACATAGTAGGCACCAGAGGTATTACAAAATGTTTAATTACCGGCTCTCTGGGGGAGAAAGGAGAACTCTGATTTATAGCATTTTCCAATGTCTATGGTATAAATACTCTCACCATTGCTGATTTCAAAGTAATGACATCATGTCATGGACCATGGTGTTGGAAAGAAATAAGTCCACACTAGAGCAATAGATTCATCAGAGCTAGCTAGCTCCAGCACTGAACAAATATTTGCTTAATAAATACAAGTAGTATAATAATTACTATAAAAGAGGTTGATTTAACATATGGCAGAAGAACAGAGAAATGATCAGATCTGCTGGAAGGGAGTACTTGGGTGTTTCAGAAGTCTTTTCCATGAAGGTGATATCTGATCTGTGTTTTGAAGGGCCTGTGAGATTTTGTTAGAGCAATGCTTCTCAATGGAAGCACATGACTGAGTGATGGTGGTGGGGGATTGTGCTACTGGTTTCCAGTATTTTGAAAACAGAGATGATACTAAACAATCTATAATGCACAGGAAATCTCCCCATAAAAAAGCAATTATGCAAATTGTCAAATATACCAACAATGCTGAGATCAAGATGCTTGCCCTGGAATAACAGAGAAGAATGCTCTAGAAAATGAAAGGAACCACAGGTGCAAAGCAGTGAAGTATGAGGGGAAGGAGCATCTTTAAGAAACTGCTAGGAGCTTAGGGTGGCAGAAGCTTAGTGTGCAATGGGAAAACAAGGGGAAAGTTGAGATTAAGATGGGAGGCTAGGCCAGGCAAAGGAATGTGGGCATTTTACTAGAGTCTACCAGGATGACTTGAAGGATTTAGAAATGATTTGTGAGAAGGTTGACACTCTGGAAACATATTTTTGTCAGTACTGTGGAGGAGATATTTGAAAGAGGTGACATCAGAGGCAAGATGTCATTTTGGAGGCTGTTGCAAGAATCTGTCTCAGCACTTTATAAACTATGATGCAGGGATCCCTAGTACACTGCAAGGTGTTCGTAGGAGTTCCTGGGAACATGTGTGTGTGGAGGGGACAGGACGAAGGAGAAGAATTTTCTGATTAAACAAATTTGAGTTACGCTATAGACTATATCCTTTGTAACAATTCCAATTCATAGAAGTGTAAAGCAAGTGTTTGGCCTTATGTTACCTGGGATACTTTGGGAACAAGCTGGGACTCAAAGAAGGCATTTTCACAAAGCTTTTATAGAGGAGTTAGCCCATATTTGAATAACTCTATATTTTTCTAATTTCATCTTTTCTCATCACCATAAAAAGCCACTCTCATTTCTCACAATTTCTTTAGTGAAAGAAGAGAGAGAACAACTTCTGCTGTTTTTCTTTGGGAACTGTATTCTCTTTCTGACATTCCATATTATTCCATCAGTGAAATTACTTACATCCTTAACTTTTTCCAACCATTACACACTTCCCGGCACCATTGGCTCTTCATTATTTAAATATAACATTTTCTTTTGCAGGCTCTAAATTAGCTAATATTTCATGTTACATAGAAAAAACCTAAATACCACAATTGATCACTAAGCATGATACATGATGGAAATACAGAATGAAAAATATTATTTTTAGAAAAACAAAAATAAACAAATGTAGATGCAGGTGTTTCCATTGTTCTACTTGAGAAAACCAAATCTGAAGTTCAAATGCAGAAAAAGAATGAAAATCTCTTTTTAAACCTCTAGCCTTTCAGAAAAAATCCAAATTCTACTTGAATTGTGGACTCCATTTATTAATATTGAATGAAATGTCCATTGGACATGAAAATATGTCCATTGGACTAGAAATTAGCCAATCGCTATTTTTTGTAGAGTAGTTTCAGTCGTGTGCTAGCACCAAAGGATATTATTTGGGGTGGGGTAAAAAATGACTTATTTTTTCTAGATTTCTTCTCATCTCCCCCTAGAATATGTTCCCACTTGCCTCTTCTAAAGCTGTAAACTTTGGCTTATTCTATTAAACAGCATTTATAACATCTATGCAACTCCTTCATCCCCAAACTAACCTAAATATTGAAAGGCAGTGTGAGACTTGGAGTCAGTAAAATCCAAGTATGAATTTCATTGCTGCCACATACTACTTGTATGACCTTAAGCAATTCCTAAACTCTAAAAATGTATGTTCTCATTTATAGAATACAGTCCTAATAATACCCTATTCAGATAAATATTGTGAGGATGAAATCAACTAACATAATATGCAAAACTTAACTTAATTAGAGAGTAGCTTATAGAGGGGAAAATTTAGCTTAAATATGTGCAAGTTAGCATCTCTACTTTTGTGGGATTTTTTTCCTGGAACCATCATCAATATTCCCTTCAAGCTAATAAATATTTATTGAGCACTAATTTACAAAACACTTTTCTGTGTATTGATTGAGATTAATGATAAACATGTGTAATACTTATTATCCAATACTTTAAATTAAGACCATTACATGACAGTAATTTTCATACTAGTAAGAAAAATGAGAAAGATAATAAAAGTTTTTTCTTCTTTAAAGGAGTGATTTTATTAAGAGAAGATTCTCAGGAAAGGTCAAACTGAACAGTTGAATAATTATGATTATATATATATGAACCAATAATACAATTAGAAGCCATAAATAGGTATGCTAATCTATTTTTGGGACTTATTCCTTAAAAAAGTATACTGACTTTCATATTTAGCTATGTGAATTGCTGGTCACAAAGGGAGATATTTAGTGCAGCAGCTCTGAACTCAGCAGATGTGCTGTTATCATCAAGCTGAATTATCCTAATTAATTGTTGAGCATCTTTTAAGTGTTTTTTTTTTCCTGGAACTGATCAAATAATGAATTCATATTTTCTGTTTTTTGGCCAACCCTTGCCCCAATAATATTATAGATATTTTCTATTACAGATTCCATGATATAAAAGTTCAGGTGTTACAGTTCCTGGAATCTCCATCAGTAGTTCTCATCCTGGCAGCCCTTTGTAATGTAAGGAAGCTGGTATGTCGTACAGAGTCCTAGTCTTGAAGCAGAATATCAGCACTGGCAAGGCAGCACATTATCTCAAGCCAAGCTCAGCAGATTAAGCCTGCAAAAACAAGCTCTATAGTTATCAACCTCCTTCTAGCTCAATGCCCAGTTCGACACACTTCCGTAGTGAGATAATTCCCATAACAGGAAATGGTAGGAAGGCAGGCAGAAAAAGAGGATGCACACATAACATTAATTCCTAATTTAGAGTAGATTGTCTTTGAGGGGTGAGGGGGCTGACCTTATTTTCCTCTTATGAGGCCTTAGTATATTTTGAAACATAGCTCATTTTAATATTTAAAAAAATTTAAATATTGCAAACAGCTCCTGGGTCAAGGCCTTCTGGCTTTTGGTAGCCGTTGGTGTTCCCGTCTTCTTTTTGAAGTTATGCCCTACGTCTCCCACACCATCCACTTTTCCCTCTCTTCTGCATCATCCAATTAGCATGTGTTGGTTTCTCCTTTCTTAAAACAAAGAAAACCAGAAAATCCACATAAACTTTCAGCTACTATCACAATTCTGTGTTCCTTCTATAATAAACTTCCTCAGAAGAAGTAGCTATACTTACTGCCGCCACACTCTGCTCTCCTACGGCCTCTCGTTTGCTTTTGCAAGCCCCCCAAGCAGGCGTTTGTCCCCAGTGCTCCACTAGAACTTCTTATTAAGAAACTACACACTGCCAGATCCAAAGGAAAAGCTTCAGTTCTCATCTTGCTCAGCTTATTACAAGCACTTGACATAATGGACCATTCTCTTTTTTAATATAAATTTTTCACTAGCTCTCGGGAACAACACACACTCTCAATTTTCTCCTCCCTTAATGGCTACTTCCTGGTCTCATCTATTTCCTTCTCTTTCCCTTCCCACTTCTACAAATTGGACTGCCCCAGGATTCAGTGCTTGGGTATCTCTTTCTTATCTACGCTTACTCCCTTTGTGATCGCCATTAACTTCACAGCTTTGAATACCATGTGTATATTGCTAATATTCAAATTTATGTAATCAGCCTCAATCTCTTTCTGACTTCCAGGCTTATATATTAAATTACTTACCAAAAAATTTCCTTTTGAATGTTCGATGATCTTCTCACATTAAATATATCACACAGAGAATTCTTGATTGCCATCCTCACTCCAAACTTGCTATTCTTCCAGACTCCCTAATCTCAATAAACGTCACACTGCCATCTACCCAGTTCAAGCAAAACCCTGGAGTCAAACTTGACCCCTTCTTTATTTCAGACCCCACATTCAATTAGACAATCAGTAAATCTATTAGTTCTTCAACTTCTATGTATTGTTCTAATTCAACCACCTCTCATCTCCTCCAGTGACAACACTCTAATCTAAGCCACCATCATTTCCTATCTAGTTTACAGCAATGCCTACTAACTGGTCACACTGGCTCTATTCTTGCAAACTTAGAGTCTGTTCCCCATATAGCAGCCAGAGGATACTTTAAAAATTGTAAATTGGATCATGCCATTTCAGTACTCAAACCCTAAAAGACCTCTAATCTCTCTTAGAACAAAATTAAAATTTTTACCATGGTTTTTAATGTATAAATGACCTGGCCATTACCTATAACCAACCTTATTTCCTACTGATCTTCCCCTTGCACATTGTGTTCCAGTCCAACTGGCTTCAATTTACTTATCTTCAAAATGGAAGAACTGATTTCTGCCCTAATTACTTCAAATGTTTGCAAGGTTAAAATAAGATAAGCAATATTAAAATGCTTTGAAAATACAAAAACTTTTTCCCACAAATATAAATGACTGTAATAGTAGCAATGTTTCTTATTCCATGGGAACTTACGGCAAGTTACAGACAGGTAAAAGCTGGTGGTAACTCTCAAACATACTACCCAATTAGTATACATTTAAAAATGAACATGAGCTTGCACCCATCTTTTCTCACATCGTGACAGTGTGCTGGAATTTTGTAGAATGGGAATTTGGGGTGTCCTTTATGGTCTTGGCAGCACCAAACTGTTCTGGCAAAGTTCAGCTCAACTTAAAGTTCAACTCAAGTACCAATATCAAATGAGGCTTGGGCACTGCCTTGGGGAAAAGTATTTCGAGTGCCTGCATAGCTCCCCACAAAAGCGGTGAGCTCCATATTCAGTGCTGGATTTTAAATGTCTGCAAACCCCTCTCTCCTGTCTTGTTAACTCCCTCAGCACCTAAACGAGGAGGAATACTCCCATTTCCTCTTCTGGTCCTAGAATATAAAATGAAGAATGCTCGGTAGAGGCACCAGGGGGCGCACCCCAGCATGTGATTATGTGCTGGCTTTCTAGCCAGGCACAGTAATTTCCCTCTTGAGAGTAGCCACCTAAGTACTGTATGTGTGCTGTGTGTGTGTGTGTGTGTGTGTGTGTATGTGTATCAGGATTCCCTTAGGAATTGGGGGATTGCAGAAACCAGATCAGGCATTCTCAGAACACATTTGTGATTTTGTAAAGAAGAAAAAGGAGAAGATGACTTCTCTTTAAAGGTCTCTTTTCCTGTAAATGGTGTTTGAGAAGTACCACCTAGGACTTTTGCACATTGTGAATAAGACTAGACTTCTCGAGTCAAGAAATGGAACAGACATCACTAGCCAAACAGGAAAAGTGAACTTGACAAACCATGTATGAACTTGCCAAGAGGCTTAGCTTTCATTTCAGGGTCAAAACCTTGCGTTCTTTTACCCAACTTGGAAAGGAGGAAAATATTTGCATAATATTTAGATGTGTCATTGTTAAGAATGTGGACATTTAAGATAACGGAGCAAGGGGAAGTAGGTCGAAAGATATTGCACACAGTTAAAAATAGCCATCACAGAAAATGCGTTTGTATTTGGCACTGTGCCTTTTCACATTCACTGTAATTGGCCATTTGGCTCGCTGAGTAAAACAGGCAGCTTTTCTCAGCTCTGGGACATGGGGGTCATGTTACTCTCCTGGCTGCCCCAAACTATACAAATTAGACACTAAGTCAGTTATTTCTACAATTAAAGATAAAATTGTGTTGCTTTCATGTCAATGAAGAGACTCTTTCCAAAGTAAAGATGTCAACATTACTATCAACAAAGGAACTATTTTCTCTTGAGACTTGTTTTTTTGTTTTGTTTTGTTTTGTTTTGTTTTAATTCATTTATTCCCTTCACCCTCTGCTGGTCTTTAGACCTCTTCTTGGACAGTATCAGATGATGTCACAGTCTAATCTTCCATTACGTTCTCTGACAGAGACGACACAGCTGGATTCTCAGCCAACAATGACGTTTAATTTGGTAACTCCAAATCTGTTCTATAAATTTCAGCAACAGCAGTTTTGGCCAGAATTTCAATTTTATCTCCATGCTTGAATTTAAAAAAGGATAAAATAAAATTAACTAGGCTCTAATGATTTACTTAAGAGAATGCATAAACAATCACACTCAACTTATTTTTCTTTAAAAAGAATGTTCTTATAAATATTTTTGCTCCTCTTAAATTATTTTACAATTTATTTAGACTATAGAGACACGAATTTTTGCCAATGGCTTAGGAAACGAAGTAACTGTATATCTATAACTTGACAAGTTCATAATGTGAACATACTGTTCTAAAAGAATAATTTTATATTGGAGTATTTGAGCTCAAGGAATAAAGAATTTTATTTTGCTTGTAACAGGGCCAATATCAGCATATACTCAAGTAATCTGCAGGAAAGATAGCACTGCTAAGGGGAAATTATATATCTATGATAACTAATGAACAGTGCTTATTAGGAACTAGGAGTTTGGGGGCTTTATAAAAAGCACTTCAGAGGGAATCCTGGCATCTGTCCAAAAGCATATAACTGTTCCAAAGAGAGCTGCAGGGTGTCAGTTGTTTTAAATTACTAAGCTCTTTCTCTAGTCTCCCCTTCTATTTCTCTAGAGATAAAATTAAGCTATAAATCCATACCTTTGAAACCCCATTTCATAGCATCTGAATCTCTGGGGTGTTAAAGACTCTTGCCTGGTTACCTGAATATTAATGGATCCCATGGAGTGAAGTGGTGTGACCCAGTCACAAGCAATTAATAAAGGATTTTGAAAAGCAATAACTAAATTATCTTGTAAAGTTAAGGATTTTCTGAGAAGAGTTATTGTAAAATTGGAAATCGAGTAACAAAATAAAGAAATAAACCATCTGCTGGTCTATTAATTTCTTTGTTTGGAAACAGGGAATAGGTTGAAGATTTTATTAGGAATAGAATTTGTGTTTTTAAGGAACACAGATAAGGTATGAACATAATATTCTGTCCCTCAGAGTCAAATTGCATAAATTTTGTAAACAAGGATTCTTGGCCTCCAAACCTCCTGAAAATGACATTTTTGTTATATCCACTTTCCTCAGTCATTTCTCACATTTTCTGGTAATGCTTGCTTAAATTTACCTGGTGGTTCTTGAGTACCACAAAAACAATGTTGACCTAATTTCCCATCGTAGTTGACCTAGTTTTCCAGCACATAATAAAATTTATATTGTATCCAAATAATAAACAAAAAAATGAAACATGTGAGAACAGATTAAAGAAATATAAAACATAAAGCTACCCTGAGACTTATAGAATGCTAAACTTAATTTTTCAAAAGGAAGAGATTGAAAAGTTTGTATGGAGATTGCATCTGTTTATGAGTGGTGAGTCATAAACTAATTGTATAAAAGCACTCTTCTCAGTATAATCCATGAAAACTCTAGCAGTTTGGGAGTGACTGTTTTGTCAGAACTGCTGTTTTAAGATTGATTATATCACATTGCCTTAGAATAAGACCTCAGATCTTCACGTGGTAGGACACTGCTTAGGCTGGAGGACGGAGAACAAGCGAATGAAGAGACTTGCTGAGAAAATGAGATTTTCCAGAGATGACCTATGAGTTGGATTCAAGTAAGCAACTAATAATAGTATGGACAATAATAATGAATAAAACTACTGACTGACTGCTTTATATCTGCTAGACAGCGTTAGTTAATTCTCACTACACTTTCTATGAATTAGGAACTTTTACCATACAAATCTCAAAAAGAAAGGGACTAAATTTTAAAATATATATAGTTTTGAACTTGTGGGGCTTCAGTTTCCTATAGGACTCCAAATGGGCATTCACAATAGGCATTTGGACATATGAATCAGAAACTCAGGACAAAAATCTGGTCTGGAGATATAGATTTGAAAGTTATTGGACTGCAATAGATAATGCAAGCCACAGAAGGACGTGAGATTAAGTGTTAAGCCACTGGGTGGGAAATTACCTTGAATTTTCAGTCATTAATGATTACAATAAAAATTATTTTGAAAGAGTGGAAGGGACAAAAGCTATATGGTGCTGGATTAAAGAATGAACTGTATTCTTCTAAGATGTTTACTTATTAATAAAAGGAGAGAAATAGATTAATGACTTTTGTTTTAATAAAATATGTGGCCATGGAGAAAGAGATTTTAAATAGGCGCTGATGATATTATAATTGCAAGTGCCAACATCTCAATTCTTGTCTAAGGAAAATGTCTTCATTAGCTTTTGAAAGTAGTAGAAATACAATATTAAAAAAGTGTTATTTAAAATTGCAGCTGCTTCTTGCATCTCTCTCAATGCTGGCTTAGAGAAAAATGCCATGGAAAAAATCCACGATGAAATCCAATTATTAGTTCAGCACATGAATTATTAGTAGACTTTAGAATATGTTTTATTTAGGCCCTTGCCAAAACAATTATGAATCCCCCAAATTAGATGTTAACGTTGAGCAGTGATTGATGTAAATTTGAGAATCTATGTTTATTAGATGGAGATCATCATTTTAAAAATGTCTTTACTTATGAAAAATTACGTTTTTATATATTTGCCTTTGGTTAGTCTTATGAAAGTCTCACTTTTAGTCATTTTGAGATTCAAGTAACTAAGCAATATTGCACTTATATTAGAAAACAGTGAATTTTGTCTATTGTCTGTCTGATAACAGACAATAGGAATGCACAAAATAAATAGCAATTCAAAAAATCAGTAAGAAATTTTGTATAGCTTACAGAATGAATGTATACTTTTTAAATGACATTTTAGTCATTGCTGGTAATATACTATAAAGATAAGGAATTGCATGACACTGCTCTGGTTCTAGCTTATTTTGTGATGGACACTGCCATCTGTTCAGCACAATCAGTTCTTTCATACTTCTCTGGTAAAGGAAAGTAATACAAATTGCCATTGAAAGAATATATCAAGGAAAGGATATGTTTTACTGAGTGGGGAAGATAAAAAAATAAGGTCATATTAGATTCAGGAACCCACAATTATTTCTTTAGATTTTAAAAAATCTTGGACAAATACCTTTTCTTCAGAAGAAAACTTTATAAAATTGTTTGAAAATCATACAAAAAATAGTTCTTGTTAGCAAGTCCTAAGTATTTTATGCCCATTTGGAAATTGCAAGAATAGGTTTTTTTGTCATAATCCTTTGATCTTTCTATACCCACTGCTGCCATAATCAAGCCATTTGAAAGTAATAAAAGTGAAGGTTGTCTTGACCATTATCCTTCCCCTTTTAAAAACACCTATTTTATTTTTATCTAATAATGCCAACTCATTTGATGCTCTGCACACAGAACCCATCAGTTAGAGCTGTTAGCTATGTGCAGAATGTAATATGTCAGCCAGGCTGAGATCGATTCAAGAAATGAATCATAGGTCAGAGATGAATGTCAATTTTTACTTTTCCCTAAGTGTGAATCCACACTTTCAATCAGTTTTTATCACCACTAATAGATTCCACTTTCCATCTTAGTTTTTATTACTATTAAAAACATCAGACCATACTGTACTGAATGAAGTCTTTTTTCCTGACCACCTGACATTCTCCTTTTCACTCTTGAAATGCCAATGGCATTTACTTTTTAAATGCTTTTAATGACCCTTCAAAGGTTTATCACATTTTTACTCATTTATCTGACACAGGTTTATTGGGTTTCTTCTAAATTCAGAAGCTATAGTAATGAATCAAACAAATAAGATCCCTGCCCTCACACTGCTTACAGTATACTGGAAAAGGTGGACAAAGAACAACTCATTGTTGTAAAGGGTGATAGTAAAAGGGAAAGTGTAGGATGCTACTAAATGGTTGATCAGGAGATTCCAAGGAAGTCTACTGGGATCAGGAGAGTCCTCCTGGAAGACATGCAGGTTTCAATTAGAAAATGAAAAGAAAGGAGTCAGGTAAGAAGAAGCAGGCAAGAAGATAGAGTGTTCCAGGCAGAAGAAGAAACAGTGTGTACAAAATACCCAGATGAGCTTTTTTAAAATTTTTATTTTTTTAAAGGCATATGTGCCTCTCTTTTCAACTAAATTGAGGTCCCTGTGGGCAAGAGGGCAAGGTCTATTTTTGCTTCTTGTGTCTGTCACATTTTTTAGAACACCTCACACTTAGTAACCTAGCACAGGCACACCTTGTTTTATTGTGCCTTGCTTTATGGTACTTTGCAGATACTGCATTTTTTATGAATTGAAGTTTTGTGGCAACCCTACGTCTAGCTAGTCTATTGACACCAACAGCATTTTTCCAACAGCACGTGTTCACTTTATGCCTCTGTGTCACATTTTGATAATTCTCACTATATTTTAAACTTTTTCATTTTTATTATGTCTCTTATAGTGATTGGTAAGCAGTGATCTTTGACGTTATATTGTAATTGTTTGAGTCCACCACAAACCACACTGACATAAAACAATGAACTTAAGTGTTGATGTGTTGTGGGTGTTTTGAATGCTCCACTGACTGGCTGTTCCTCCATCTCTTTCTTTCTCTTCAGGTTTCTCCATTCCCTGAGACACAAAAATATGGAAATTAGGCCAATTAATAACTGTACAATAGCCTCTAAGTGTTCAAGTGAAAGGAAGAGGTACAGGTCTTTCACTTTAAATCAAAATCTAGAAATGATTAGGCTTAGTGAAGAAGGCATGTTGAAAGTTGAGATAGGCTGGAAGCTAGGCCTCTTACATCAAACAGTTAGCCAAATTGTGGATGCAAAAAGAAAGTTCTTGAAGAGAATTAGAAGTGCTGTTTCAGTGACCACACAGATAATAAGAAAGAGAAACAACCTTATTACTGATACGGAGAAGGTTTTAGTGGTCTGGATAGAACATCCAACAAGCCAGAAAGTCCGCTTAATCCAAAACCTAAGCCAGAGTAATGCGCTAATTCTTTTCAATTCTGTGAAGGCTGAGAGAGGTGAGGAAGCTGCAGAAGAAGAGAATGAATCTACAGATGTTGGTTTACATGGTTTAAGGGAAAAAGCTGTCTCCATAACATAAAAATGTAAAATGAAGCAAAGAGTACTGATGTAGGAGCTGTAGCAAGTTATCTGGAAGATCTAGCTAAGATCATTGATGAAGTTGGACAAAAAACAGATTTTCAATGTAGACAAAGCAGCTTTCTATTGGAAGCAGAAGCCACCTAGAACTTGCAGAGCTAGGGAGAAGTCAATGCCTGGCTTCAAGGCTTCAAAAGACAGGCTGACTCTTTTTAAGGGCTAATGTATTCGGTGACTTTAAGTTGAATCCAATGCTCATTTACCATGCTGGAAGTTTTAGACCCTTAAGAATTATGCTAAGTCTACTTTGCCTGTGCTCTATAAATGGACCACAAGTTCTAGATGACAGCACATCTATTTACAGAATGGTTTACTAAATATTTTAAGCCCACTGTTGAGATCTATTGCTCAGAAAAAAAGATTCCTTTCAAAATATTACTGCCTATTGACAATGCACCTGGTCATCCAAGAACACAGATGGAAATGTACAAGGAGATTAATGTTGTTTTCCTGCCTGCTAAGACAATATCCAATCTGTAAGCTGTGGAAAAGGAGTAATTTTGACTTTCAAGTCAAAATTTATACCTTTTATTATTTAAGAAATACATTTCAAAAGGCTATAACTGCCATAGATAGTAATTCCTCAGACGGATCTGAGCACAGTAAATTGAAAACCTTCTGGAAAGGAGGCTATTAAGTACCTTCATGACTTATGGAAGGAGGTCAAAATAACAATATTAACAGAAGTTTGGAAGAAATTAATTCCTATCCTATGGATGACTTTGACGGGCAGGTGTGGTGGAAATATTAATAGCAAGAGAACTAGAATTAGAAGTGGAATCTGAAGACATGACTGAATTGCTGCAATATCATGATGCAACTTGAATGGATGAGGAGTTGCTTCTTAGGGATGGGCAAGGAAAGTGGTTCCTTGAGATGGAATCTACTCCTGGTGAAGATGCGTGAACATTATTTAAATGACAACAAAGTGTTTAGAATATTACATAAATGTGATAGATAAAGCAGCAGCAGGGTTGGAGAAGATTGACTCCAACTCTTAAAGAAGTTATACTGTGGGTCAAATGATATCAAACAGCACTGCATGCTACAGAGAAATTTTTCTTGAAAGGAAGACTCAATTTATGTTGCAAATTTCATTATTGTCTCATTTTAGGAAATTGCCACAGCCACACTTACCTTCAGTAACCACAACATTGATCAGTCAGCAGCCACAACATGGAGGCAAGACCCTCCTCCAGCAAAAAAATTATGACTCGCTGATGACTGAGATGATTATTAGCATTTTTTAGCAATAAAGTTTTTTAAAATTAAGGTGTGCACATTGTTTTGTTAGATATAGTGCTATTGCACACTTAATAAGACTACAGTATAGTGTAAACACAACTTATATGCACTGGGAAACCAAAAATCATATGTGAACCTGCTTTATTGCAGTGGTCTGAACTGAACTTACAATATCTCCAAGGTATGCCTAGAGTTGATTACTAATTGATGTAGAATAAACACACACACAAATTTCAGAAGTATGAGTCATGACTCTTTATTTAAAGAATCAGTTTGCTGTGCAGAAGCTTCTTTGTTTAATTAAGTTCCATTTGCTTATTTTTGCCTTTGTTGTCTGAGCTTTTGAAGTCTTACTCATAAATTTTTTGCCTAGACAAATGTAAAAAAGAGTCTTCTCTGGGTTTTATTCTAGTATTTTTATGGACTCAGGTCTTATATTTAAGTATTTAATTCATCTTGAGTTGATTTTTGTGTATGCTGAGAGATAGGGGTCCAGTTTCATTCTTCTGTATATGAAAATCCAATTTTCCTAGCACCATTTGTTAAAAACAGTGTCCTTTCCCCAGTGTATGTTCTTGTTGACTTTGTCAAAGATCAGTTGGCTGTAATATGTGGCTTTATTTCTGGGTTCTTTATTCTTTTCTATTGATCTATGTGTCTGTTTTATACCAATGCCATACTGTTTTGGTTAATACAGTTAATTATAGTATAATTTGAAGTTAGCTAATGTGATGTCTCCAACAAAGTCAACAGATAACCTGCATAATGGGAGAAAATATTTGCAAACTATACATCCAACAAGAATCTACTATCCAGAATATACAAATAACTCAAACAACTCAAAAAAAAATCCCCAAATAATCCCATTAAAAAGTGGGCAAAGGATACGAATAGACACTTTTCAAAAGAAGACATATAAGTGATCAAAAGGTACATAAAAAATGTTCAACATCACTAATTATCAGACAAATGCAAATTAAAATTGCAATTACATATCATCTTACCCCAGTCAGAATGACTATTAATACAAAGTCAAAAAATAACAGTTGTTGGTGAGGATGTAAAGATAAGGGAACTCTCACACACTGTTGGTGGAATGTAAATGAATACAACCTTTATGGAAAACTGTATGGAGATCTTTTAAACAACTAATAATAGAACTACCATTTGAATCAGGAAACCCACTACTGGGTATCCACTGAAAGGAAAATAAATCATTATATCAAAAAGACACCTGCATTCATATGTTTATTGCAGCACTATTCACAATAGCAAATATATGTAATCAACCTAAATGTCCATAAGTGGTTGAATGGATAAAGAAAATGTGGTACACGTACACAATGGAATACTATTCAACCATAAAAAGGAATGAAATCATGTCTTTTGCAGTAACATGGATGGAACTGGAGGCCATTGACTTAAGTGAAACAAATCAGACACAGACAAATATCACATGTTCTCATGTATAAGTGGGAGCTAAATAATGTGTATGTATGGACATAAAGTGTGGAGTGATAGACAATGGAATCTCGGAAGGATGATGGTGTGGGAGGGAGGTGAATGATGAGAAATTACATAATGGGTACAGTGTATGTTTTTCAGGTGATGAATATCCTAATTTGCATAGTAACTTCACCACTACACAATCTATTCATGTAACAAAATTGCACTTGAGCCCCGCAAATTTGTACAAATAAAAAAAATAAAAATAAAGAATCAGCTTGTAGTTTGAGTTAAAGGTGTCAACATCAGACTCAGTTCTTTGTCAGGGGAGCATAGAAAGGTGGGTTACTGGAAGGAGGAACATTAACTATTGTGTCAAAAGAATATAAGATTATTTGGAGGGCTTATGCATTTGGCCCCTCTAAACTCTTATTTTCGAAATTATTGATTTTCTATGCTCATGCTAGGTGGGGCAAAAGAATGGAGTAGAAGTGAAAAAAGAGGCCAGTAGAGACTGATAATCAGGTATCCACTTGTAAAAGCTGGAGGAGATTGTAAGTCTGTATTTCTTTAAACATTTAACATAATATTTTAGCTATTGCCAATAGGTTCATAGTATAATTGAAAATGTGCAAAGCTAATCTTCACTGACATAATGACAACAACAAAACAATATTTATCCTTCAAGTTCATGATGTGAATACATCTATATTTCTAAAAGAGTCCACAGAATGCTGAAAATCCAATACCATAAAAATACATAAGTTGGTGGAAAACAAAAATCATTATAAAATAAAGACAGTAGGATACATATGATTACAAATAGAGATATATCCTAAGCTATAATATATAGGAGAGTATGTTAAGGGACTAAAACAGCTTTCACAAATTGTTTTTGCCATCCCAGTAAAAGACTTTTTGACAGTAGCCTTTTGTACATACAGCTACTCATAAAGGACCAACTTGTTGGCAATTCTTAGCAACAAGTCTCCTCAAATGCCTTCTGCTGACAATGCCATCTGGTCCAGGATATTTTGCCAGCAAGATTTGTTAATTAGTGTTTATTCACTCTCTCTCCTTTGATCCTTTGGCTACATTCGGAGTTCAGAGGAAAAAGTAATCAATACACATCTACACACTATATATCAGAAATAGGTGTTTGCTAAATTATTTTATTTTTCAATACTAAATAAACATTTTTAGTTTTTCTATATTTGTCTCTGTATTGTTTAATGATTTGTGCATTTCAAAAACAGATGTGTCTATATAAAATATTATATTTTAAGTTATTAACTGCATGAAAGACAGAGACCATGTGGTATAAATACTGAACTGAGATGGTAATAGACACACTCTTAATAAAAGTAATAATAAAATAGAATATTGCAGTTAATACTAATTATCATTGGTTACTTTGATTAATAATATTCTTTTGTTGAGCACCATCTATGAACCGGGAACCGTGTTTAACCCTTCCAAAACTCTATTATGTATTCACTATTAGACCTACTGTATAGTTAAGAAATTAGGGTGTCAGAGAAATTGCGAAACTTTGTCAAATTCATATAGCCAGTAAGGTAGAGGATTAAGATTCAATCTATGGCCTTCCACATTGTTTTTGGGTTGTTTTGTAGTTTTTTTCGACCTTTTAAGATGAAAAGAGAATTGTCTTATTTTTGTCTTTTTAAAATAAAATATGTTTTTAAAGCAATATGTGTTTCTTCGAAGAAAGTTTTGGCTATATCCAACAGGTTTTGTTAGGATGTTGCATTAGTCAGGATAGACTAACTGCTGTAACCACCAACCTTCCCAATAAATGCTTAACACAATAAATGTTTATTTATTTCTCACTTCATAGTCTAATGTAAAGTTTTGATAGGAGGCACTTGGTTCTACAGGCTTCCATCATTTGTAAGTTCTAATGAGACATCTCTCAGGACTGAAAGAATTCAAGTGGATTTTCTGCATCTGAAAGAGATGAGTTGAAATCTCTCCTACACCAATTGTGTTTTTATTCAATTCTTTTATTACAAACAATTTTTATTTATATATTTAGGTGTCTGGTAATTTGTTGCTCACAGATTTATGATAGTAGTCTTTGTAAATTGTGCCTTATATTTTTATCATAATGTGCTACTTTTTATGATATTAATATTATTACAGCTGCTTCAATTTTGCTGTATTATTCTTTAGATATTCATTTATTTTCAATATTTTTATGTTTCCTGTACATAGCATTGAATTTGGACTTATTTGAAATTCAGTCTATTTAATGTGGTCCATTAACATTTACTATGATTTGCATATAAATGATATATGATTTCTTCTATTTTATTTTTTTGTTTTATTTATTTTATTTTCTCTCCTTTAACTTACTATTTTGTTGGCTTGATCAAATTCCTATATGTTCTTCTTTTACTAATTTGACAGTTCAACTCTATTTTTCCTTTCAATTACTATTAGTTTTCCTTTTCTGGTCACAACAACCTTATATGCAGTTCTCTACTATTATATTAAAACAAAATACCAAATATTTTCACCACACACAGACAATTTATACCCAGCACTTCAAAATGGTATCCTCGGATACCATCTTCAAAACACATATTACAACTTGGAATGATTCTCTTTACATTTTCTACTCCTACCTCATTAACTCTCAGGGATTGTTAAGATATTTTAGGTTAGTACATATAATTCCAATTTGAGTATGAACTAGAATTTTATTTAAGCCAAATCTTCTCTAGTTCACATGCATGTGTGTATAGGTGTACCTCTTCAGATGGCTAATCATTATGGATTTACACATAACTGCATACATTGGATAATTCATAATTTACCACAGCTTCCATCTCTCTCTGTCTTTCCATATCATGAGATTTCTGATCAAATGCATTTGTTGTTTGGCTTTTCTTTTTTCAAACTGTGTATCTGAGAATGCATTATCAGGATTCTCACATGTTTGCAAATATTTTTCTTTCTTCTTGAAAGAAAGATGATAATTTGCCTGAGTATTGGAATCTCACTTTGTTTTTCTGTTTTCTTAGTTGTAACTGCTATTCCACCATTTTCTAGTCTTAAGTATTTCAAGTGAGAAAATTGATGTCTGTATTCTTCTTTTTGCTTTGTAAGTAACTTGTACTTTTTTATATGCAAGACTGTAAGAAACCTTTTTTATGAAAATATACGATAATGTTGTCTTTTTAACATCTATTCTGCTGGAACACTGCAATATTATGAGGACTTATATTATGCTGACTTAGAAACATTTTCTCTACTATGTGTTAAATTTTTATTTCTACTTGCTTTATTTCTTGTTATTTTATGTAATTTCTTTTTGGGTTTTAGAACTCTTGCCTCTATCCACAAAGTCTTATGATTTTCTCTATGACCTCTATTTTTATTTAGCCTTGAAGTTTGAGGATTTTTCTACTTAAAACTATGTCAAATATTGACATTATTTGCTATTTCCTTCAATTCATATACTGAATATTTGTTCAACTATCACAGCTTTTGTTAGATACAACCTTTTATTATGCTGTAATTGGATCTCCTTAGTTTTCTTTTTTTTAGAGACAGGGTCTCGCTCTTTCACCCAGGCTGTAGGGCAGTGGTACAATTATAGCTCACTGCAACCGTAACCTCCTAAGCTCAAGCCTCCCCCCTAGGCCTCCTGAGTAGCTGGGACTACAGGCGTGTGACACCACACCTGACCTCTTTAGGTTTTTTATTGGTGGTGGTGGTGTTCAAGCTGTCTTCTTTCTCTTAGGAAAGCATTATTTTATTTGAGACTTTTTCTGAGTTCATTTCCATGCTTCCTCTCTCTAGTTGCTAGGCCTCCTCAGGTGTGAGGATGTTTGTCTCTCTCAGTTCATGAAGTGATTTCATTGTGAATACAGTGGAAGATGCAGCATCCTTCAGATTCTGGAAAGGCAGCAGCCTTATAAATATAGAGAGTATTTAGTTGAGGCATAACCAATCTGTAGTCTCACTAGTAGAACTGAGGTTGAAATAGCACAAAATTGACTCAGAAAAATGAAACAATTGCTAATTCAATACAAGTGCATAAGAAATTATAGAATAAAAAAGTCAAAACTTACAAGAAGACATGGAAGACAGACAAAAAGATACATTTGTATTTTCCATTTTATGTCAAATGGTGGGATTCTCTTATGGCTGTTTGGTACTCTAGGTAAATTATTTGACAGTACCATTGAAAATAATTTAAAATACTGAATTAAATTTTCTTTAACATACTTAAAATCATTGAGCTTGTAGGAACTTTTGATATACATAGTTCAAGCACAGTGACAAAAGGAACGCAATGAGAAAGTATAGCACTGAAGCCAGATTTTCCATTAAGACATTTTTTGACACATAAACTAGAGTTCAGGATTTTACTACTGCCCAGGATTCAACTAAGGTAGGGAGTCTAATGAAACATCACCTCTCACACACCCCTGGGACCTTGAATAGTAACATCTTCAATGTGAGTGTGAATTAAAACTTAACTCTGTTGCCCTAAAGGCTTTATAAAGAGAAGTGACTATACCAAACTGAGAAATCAGAAACATCTTGGAATTATTAGAAACAGAATATACATATACATATATTTATTTATTCAAAGAAATAAAAGACAAACCTGAATAAATTCTAAGGGACTTAGAAACTATAAAAAATTGCAAAGTAGATTTAAAAAACAACTCATACAATTTTTATAAGCTATAAAATATAATTGAAATGAAAATTTCTATGAACATATTAAATATAAAGTTATACAAAATCGAAAAGAATCTGTAAATCTGAGCATAATTTAATTAAATTATTACAAATGTAACAAGGAAATAAGGTTTGAAAAATATTAAAGAGGTAATTATAAACAAATATTTTGCCAAAATATAATAATATTTTGCCAGTTATAAAATGAGAATTAAAATTCATAATTACAATATCATCTAAGCTAAGAATTGGTAAATGTAATTAAAGTGTTTTAGGAGTTATAGAATTTTGGGAAAAAGAATAAAAATAAATATTTAGATTTTAAGATATTAAAAGTGTTTGTAACCTAATCCCTAAAATTATAGAATTATAATTATAGAATAAATATAGAATAATTATAGAATTCATAGCTTCAAATATATAGAATATGTAACTTCTAAATTAGTAGAGATAAAATAGAATGAGGAAAAGCAGGCAAGAATGGAGAGAAAATTAACCAGTATTAATGATATAAGATAGCCAAAAAAAAAAAGAAAAAATTATTGAAATAAATCCAAATACATCTGCAATCACAAAATGATGCTGGATTAAATAAATTGGCTATGAGTTTACAAGAGACATAACAAAAACATGAAGTCACAGATTATTTGAAAGCAAAAGGATAAAAAAGTAAGATGATATTGTTATATGTAATTTTAGACAAAATACTGTTCAATAAAAGTAGATTTATTAATATAAATCTACAATATAAGAGATAAATAAGCTTATTTCACAAAGAAAAAAAGTTTAATTCAACAGGAAGATTGAATAATTCAAAATTTGTCCACACCTAATAATATATCCTTACAATATATAAAGCAAAAGTTCTCAGGCATACAAGGATAAATAAACACATTCCCATTATAGTGACAGATTTTCACACACCATTTCTAATAACTAATAAAGCAGACAAAAAATTCCAAAGGATATAGAAGATATGAACAACAGAATTAATAAACTTGATATTATTTACTTATATAGAACTCAGCAAACAACTGCAAAATGAAGAATATACATACTTTTCATGCATATACAAAATTTTCACAAAAAAACTAACCATATTCCAGAGCATAAAGCAAATTCCAACAATTTTACATAATTGATGTTATTAAAAATATTTTTCTAACTACAATGAAATTAAGCTAGAAAAGCTTAGAGGGGAGGGCAACCTTTATAGTTGGAAATTAAGAAACACAATTATAAGTAATGTATATGTCAAAATTGTGGAATACAATAAAAGCACTTCTTTGACAAAAATGTATAAGTATAATGCTTTTAATAAGAATATATGGTCATTAGTGAGCTCAATATCTGCGTTAAGAAGCTAAAAAGATACATGTAATTTATACATTTATAGTTAATTATACATATAAACCCATGAAAAATAGAAGAAAATAATAGATTAATATAAAAACTAATGAAATAGAAAATGAAAAGATAATAAAGATTCTCAAAGCCAATAGTTGGATTTTTGAAAAGATTAATAAAATGTTCAGACTCGTAACAAAATTGATTTAAAGAAAGCAAGCAAATATGAACTATATTACTAATGGAAACAACATACAGATGATGCAGAGGTAAAAAGACAGTAAGACTACTAAAAAGATGATATGCCAATAGATTTATAAACTTAGATGGCTTGAAGGAAGTCCTGGAAAAATATTACTTATCTATCACTATTTAATAATTTAAAACTCTTCATTAAGGTAATTTTGGAACCAGAGAGTTTCAAAGGCAAGTTCTCTCAAAAATTTAAGGAAGAAATTATTTCAATTTCATAAAACTTTTCCAGAGAGTAAATAAAAAGGAAATACTACAAAATTATTTTTTGAGTCAGGCATAACCTTGATATTAAAGTATGACAAGGACACATGAGAGAGGTAAATTCAAGTAATGAACTCAAGTGATATCAAATTAAGTTTGTCACAGAAATTCAAGGTTGTTTTAACATTAAAATAATTAATGTAAGACAAAATATGAACAGATTAAATATAAAAATCATGTGATAATCTTGATAATGCAAAAAAAGCATTTGCTGTAATTCAATATCAGTACATAATTTTAAAAAGCTTAGCAAATTAAGAATATAATAAAACTTCTTTAACCACATAAAAATATTTGCAAAATCCCTGCAATAAACATCACAGTAAGTGGTAAAATTACAAATCATCTCAAGTTCAAGAGCAAATCAAGGATGCTATTTATCATCACTTCTTTTCAACATTTTATTGGAAATTGTAGCTAACAAAATACTATGAAAAATGAACAAAAATAAAAAAAAAGTGTAAGCTATGGAAAGAAACAAAACTATTATTCACAGATGATATAATTATATATGAAGATACCAGATTTACAAGAGGGTTTAAAAACCTATGAGATAAAAATCAATATATAAAATTAATTTATTTTCTATACAAGTTACATAATATTTCATTAACTACTTAATAAAATATTTTTAAAATGTAGCACTTACAAAAACCATAAAAAATAAAGTGCAATTTGTGAGCAAGACTCTTAGGAAGAAAAGTATACAAGTTTATTGAAGACATTAAAGAAGATGTAAATATAATAAATGAAGAGAAATACAATGTTTATGTATTGATAGCTCAGTAGTATAAAGGTGTCAGTTCTCCTCAACAATTTTTACATGTGTGAGTGTGTGAGTGTGTAAATTGAGAGGAAGAAACTATTTCAATCTTCCCAGGCTGTTCCATATGCAAACATCCTTGAAAAGATAGTGTGCATCAAAAGCTGTCAGAAGATGTGCAGAAAAACAAAAGGCCGATGAAGAACTGTCTCCCAACAAAGGGTACTAAATAATTCTTGGACAACTTTCTAACCACATGTAGAGAAATAGGGTTGGAACTCAACAAACAAAAAAATTAATATGGATATTTTAAAGAACTAAATAAAGAGTAATTTTTTATAGGAAATACAATATAGTATCATTATGAACTCAGACATAAAAGGATTTCTTAAATAAAATAAAAAATTGCAAATTATTATGCTGAACTATATGAAATTGTAGATTTTAAACAGCTTTTAGACAATAAAAATGGAAATCTTTGTTTCTTAAAAAGAAAAAATAAAATTTGAAGTCCAAACTAATAGAAATAAAAATATTAATAAATTTGACTTCAATAAGATAACTTTTTTATGAATATTTAATACAGAGAGAATAAAAGGCAAGCCATAAACTAGGAGCAAATATTTGTAACATATACATGAACAAAGGTGATAATTATGCAAATGTATAAAGAATTACTACAAATCATTAAAGGACAAATTTTTAATAGAAAAATAGGCAAAGACTTGAACAGGAAAGAGAAATCTAAATGGTCACTTACCTTATGAAAAGGTATTCAACATTATTAATAATCAGGGAATTGAATTTTTAAACCACAATGAGGTGCTGTTTCACATCTACTAGACTGATAGAAATTTAAAAGTCTGACTACATGGAAGGTTGGCCAGGATGTGAAGTAATAGTTGTTTTCATATATTGGCTAATAGAAGTCTAAATTGATGCAACCACCCCAATTATCCCTACTAGAATAGATAAATAATAGTATATTAACACACTAAAACATTGTATAGTGTTTAAATAAACTTCTATTTTATGCCTCAAAATAGAACTCATAAACATAACATTGCACCAAAGAAATAAGTCTCGAGAATAATAAAATCTGATTCCATTTATATGAAATTGAGAAACAGTCAAAATAAAACAATATATTGCCTAATAAAACATACCTGGGTAGTGAAACTATGTATTTCTTTTTTCAAAAAAGCAAGAAAATGATTAATACAAACTTGCAAAAAAGCAAGAAAATGATTAATACAAACTTCTCCATTGGTTGAGGAAGAGAAAAAAAGAAATATATGATGAAGGAGGACCCACAGGCGATTCTCAGCTTGCAGGAACATTTTATTTCTTCATTTAGCTATGGATGAACAGATGTATATTTTTATATTCTTTTAATTTTGCATATAATTAGTCTTCAGAAAATATGATATATTTCTTTAAAAATATTCTTTAAATTAAAGGGATTTTCTTTGCACTACTAGTTAAATGGTTGTCATCTTGAAATTCCCAAACATAAACCTTGAAAGTTTAAGCAAGCCCTTCAGTGACCTATAACCTTTCAGAATACAATAAGTCACTAAACGTTAATTTTTAAAATCTTAATTATGAATCTTCTTGAAGATAAATACAGCTTTCTGAAAGTCTTAGCCTGTTTCATATGGCCTATGGGTAGTTATGGCAAGATTTAGGGCCACTTAGGGGAAACTGCCATTGAGATGTCCTTGAAACTTTTCTAATTCAAAATTGTTCAGGCATCTTGCTTAATACAAAGTGTTAAAGCCACAGCTGCATTTTGACTTAATCTCTTCTTGTATGTTTCATCTCATTTGAAATTTCAAAACCATGCTCATTCATTGCTGAATATGAGTATTCAGACTCAAAGATTTAATTTATTCTCCACCCCCACCTCCGCCTTGATCAAGGACATAGCAAAGTCTATGTGTTTTTTTATTCTTTTAAGACAAAGAGGTTTATTGGAACAATATTAGGAGATGATTATAACAAAAAAGGATTTGAAAAAAGGTAAGCAATAATGTCTCCAAACTGGAATCAATGATTTACTTTAAAATATAACCAAAAGATTTGCTAGTAGGTTTGTTCACTATTTAGGGCAACATCTTTGAGTCATAAACTTGTCCAATTTCCATCAAACCATTATTTTTCTGAGAGAAACCCAGAAATTGATAATTGGGGAAAACCAGATGACTTAATCATTAACTACAGGCCTGCATTTTTTATAAGCCTCAGAAACCTTAAAATTATAGAACAAATAGAAGTCCAATTATGTGCCATCACCAATTCCTACTCTATCCCTGACTTGCTTTACCAAAACCCAATTTGGTTTACATATGCATGCTATGATTTGTCATCAGGCTCCTATTAGTTTGGAATAAAAGCCAAATGTCACTAGTGGAAATCAGAACATAAATAATCTGGTACCCATTTTTCCTTATGTCATTACTTCCATCCTTAGTTAATAATTTCCCAGTTCCCACAATGTGATAAGGGCCATCATACCACTCAAGAAAGAAAAATATCTACTTTTTCATATACGTGGTATGAAATAGAAGTCAAGTTATCTTTGGTATATCAATTAAGTTAGAACAGGTAGCAGGACTTAGAAGAAAGGTCAACAGCTAAAACACGTACTAGTGATGAGATCAGATCTTAAGTTCATACTAATGGTGGCCTCTTAAGACAGCAACAACAAAAAAAGCTTCAATTCACATTTTTTCCCTTTAAGAAAATTTTTGAAACAGAATTTTATTTATTTTAACATATTTGACACATGAGAAGTCACGTATTGTATATGTCTTAATGTAAGAAATTTTTTAAAATATGTTTTCAAAGGTATGCTTCTGAGGTTAGAATTATATTTAAGTCCTTTTGAAATCTCACACATTATGTGGCTTCCTTTCACCGAATTTAGTTTGAACAGCAAGGTTATAATTGGAGAAGACATTATAACCCTGACTATATTCAATACTCATTTACTTGTCCTAGAGTTTACCTAACATAATCTGTTTTTTTTTAATTAAAAAAAAGATGTGGGGGAGGAGATATTAACATAGATAGAGTAATTATTCCTGAATGTATGACCTCACAAGTGTATGTGTTGAATGTTTCTGTAAATAGTCTTTGAAAGATAATTTTCAAAAGCATGCTTTGGTATGGGAAGTGTGGATAATGTACCTACAGGCCCAACTGACTTTCCACCTATATATACCACTATAGCTGAAGCAGTGGACAAAATAAGAAAGTATTTGTATGGTTCCTAAATACCTATTGCTCAGAGTCCTGTCCTCTGCACTTACTCCTCCCCCAGGACCTGGTGGACCAGCACATACTGTGGAAACAAAGAAAAGAAATAATGCCAGCACAGAACAGCGCTTCAGCATTGTGGTTATTTTTGTTTTTATTGGTCAACAAGCATGCAATGCCAGTTGATAAATATTTTGAATACAACTTTTAGCTATAAATAGATGAAATAAACAGAGTATTATTGTTATTTTCATTATTATTTTATGTAATTAGGTACTTAGAATAAAATATCCAGCTACAGCATCAGTCATGAACTTAAAAGCTTCTTAATTTCAAAAAACTAAGATAGAATAAGTGCTTTCAAATGGTACAAAGGTATTACATGATTCAGAAAGGGCTCTACTGATTACTGATATTTCAAAGTTGAAAATACATTAAAAAGGTTGAAAGTATAGGAGTAATGTCAGCAAAGTGTCAAGATAGGAGTTGCCCAGTCCTATCGTCCACAGAAACACCATTTGGCAACAATCCACAGATAAGAGTGCCTTTGTGAGAGGTCCAGGATCCAGGTAAGAAGGTGGGAGGTTGGAACATTCCAGTGGAGCCCAGGACTGAGGAAAACCACTTTGAGAAAGCAGGCGCATGTCCCGGGTAGTGGGACTGCTGACTGTGGACATGACTGCTGGATAGCTCCAGACCTGCTCTATGGTGGTCCTCTGCTTGGAGTCATGCAAAAGCTGTGCCCAACCAAGCCCCTGGTAACAGGCATGTTTACCGTGGACCCAACTGCAGACAAAATCAGCCTACGACCCAGCTTTAAACCCACTCAACCGTGGTCCCAGAGGCAGACCCATCCTTCCCAGGACCTGGCAGAAGCCTTACCCCCCAATGGCCCCAGTACCAGGCCCAGAGTCTGTAAACCTAACTGAAGACCCAGAAGCAGCCCCATGACCCATCTTCAGCCTCACATAAGCACAGACCCAGAGATAGTGCTGTCTGCCTGGTGAAGAGGTGAAGAAAGATATTCCGCGCAAATGATCACCAAAAGAGAGCAGTGGTAGATACATCATAAAAAATAGCCTTTAAGTCAAAAACCATCATAAGAGACAAAGAAGGTCATTATATAATGATAAAATGTCAATTCAACAGGAAGATATAATGATTATAAATACATGCACCCAGCATCAAAGCACACACACACATATATATAAAGCAAACATTGACAAATCTGTAGGGAGAAATAGGCAGCCATACAATAATAGTAAGAAACTTCAATACCTCACTGTCATGTATAGATCACCCAGACAGAAAATTAACAAGGAAAAAGCAGAACTAAATAACACTATAGACCAAATGGACTTAACAGACATATACAGAACATTCTACCCAATAGTAGCAGAATACTCATTCTTCTCACGTGTACATAGAACATTTAGAACATTTCCCAGGATAAATCACATGCTAGGTTAGAGAACAAATCTTAACATTTAGGAAGATTGAAATCATTCCAAGTATCTTTCCTAACAACAAAGGAACGGAACTAGAAATCAATAATAGAAAGAAAGCAGGAATATTCAAAAGTACACAGAAAATAAACAGCACAGAAATTAAACAACACAGTATTAACAACTATTGGGTCAAATAAGAATAAGTGGAAGGACATTTCATGTTCATGGTTTGGAAAAACCCATATTGTTAAAATGTCCATACTTCCCAAAGCAATCCACAGATTCAATGCAATTTATGTCAAAATCACAATGGCATTTTTTACAGAACTAGAAAAAGCAATCCTAAAGTTCATTTGCAACCACAAAAGACCCTGAATAGACAAAGAAAATTTAAGCAAGAAGAACAAAGCTAGAGATATAACACCCTCTGTTCTCAAAACATGTAACAAAACTACAATAATCAAAACAGATGGTACTATATAAAAATAGACATATAGACCAATGGAGCAGAATAGAGATCCCAGAAATAAAAGTGCATATATACAGTCAACAGCTCTTCTACAAGTGTGCCAATAATACACATGAGGAAAAGATAATCTCTTCAATAAATTGTGCTGGGAAAATTGTGTGAACTAAAATAAAATCTTAAGGCCCTCAGCTGACTGAATGGACTTCCTCTTGCCTAAGGGGACCTCAGGAAAACCCTGAAGCTGAATTGCTGGCCATGAGAAGGGAGGTCAGACATGCCTCATCATGCTCCCCCCTCTACCTTTGGAGTTTTTTTTGTAACAATGACATGCAAAATCATTAACAAGCCTAAGGCCATGTATGACAATGGTTAAACCACACTTGCAGGTCATCAGTTTACTTAACAGATCACTTGAGTCTGAGTATATGTCCGGTGTCTTGTCTCTGATTAATAGATTTCCTTATCTTAACTTAAGACATTCCAAGCCTTTAGACAAAGCTTCCTTTCTTTAACCAATTACCAGTCAAAGAATCTTTAAACCCACCTATAACCTGTAATGTCCCACTTTGAGATGTCCTGCCTTTTTTGGCCAGATCAATGTATGCCTTCCATATATTGGTTTATGACTTTGCATGTAATTCCTATCTCCCGGAAATGTACAAAACCAAACTGTAACCCAACCACTGTGAGACTACTTGCTCAAGCCTTCTTAGGCATGGCTCTCTGGGCCATCGTTGCACATATTTGGCTCAGAATGAACATCTTTAAATTATTTTACAGAGTTTGGGTTCTTTTCCACTGACAATTTGATATCCACATGCAAAAATGGTGAAATTGTGCCCTTACTCACACCATATGCAAAAATCAACTCAAAATGGATTAAAGACTTAAACATAAAATGTGAAACAACAAAACACTTAAAAGAAAACCTAGGAAAAATGCTTATAGACAGTGGACTGTGCAATGATTGTTTGGATATGACATCAAAAGCATAGGCAACAAAAGAAAAAAAAGACAAGCAGAATTATATCAGACTGAAAAGCTTCTGTATCAAAAAGGAAATAATTAAAATGAATAGGGAAGCTACAGAATAGGAGAAAATTTTTGCAGACAATGTATATGAAAAAGGGTTAATATCCAATATATATAAGGAACACATACAATTTAATGGCAAAAAAACCCAAATAACCTCATTAAAAAATGAGCAAAGGACCTGATAGATATTTCTCCAAAAAAGAAATACAAATTACCAACAGTTATATGAAAAGGTGTTCAACATCACAAATCATCAGGGGAATGCAAATCAAAACTACAATGATTTATCATTTCACACCTGTTGGGATGGCTATCAAAACAAAAACAAAGAACAATGAGTATTGACGAGGATGTGGAGATGCTTGTAAGGGTGTACTTATCTCCAAACACATCATGTTGTATCCATTACAGATATGTATATGTGTGTACATTGTATACATATGTAAAATATTTTGTATATCAACAAAAGTAAAGGGAAAAGGAAACAAAATTAATTTTAATAAAATTAGTTTACTCAATATATCCAAAATAGTGTCATTTCAATAGAAAAACATTAAAGAGCTATTTCATATTCTTTATCTTTATTTTTGCTTTTGTACTAAGCTTTCAAAAGCAGATGTGTATTTTACACTTAAAGTACATTGCAATTTGGAGTGGCCACATTTCAAGTGCCCAATAGCCACATGTAGCTATTGGCTACTATATTGAATTGCACAGGTCTACAGTTTTGGGAAACTGAATATTCTTTGTTTTATTTTACTTAATATGTGAGTTTAATCTTGTTGTTGGCCACATGGCATCTATGTCTCTTGGGTAGTACATGGGAACTTCTTTCATTTGGTTCCATTTCTTGGTCAGCTCACAATTATAGTTTTCATTTTCTTTTTCAATACTCTCCACTGAGGTTCCTTTATGGATTTCTTGGTAAATTGAACTTTCAAACATGAGGATGGGAATACTTCTTGAAGAACAGAGATAATCAACACATTCAGAGCTCCCAGCTCAGGTCAACACAGGAAGAGACTGGGAACTGCCAGCAATCCTAAACTTGACACGTCTAGAAATCACTCTTCTACCCACTCATACCTTAAACCAGTGAAGTTCTGTGGTCTCTTTTTTAGAAGCAATGCCACAATTTAGTAAAAAACATCAAATTTATAGATATCTCCAATATAGTAATAGGAACACCATTCCTTCACGTAAGGTATATTTAGAGACTGGCAATAGGTGTTGTTAACAAAGGTTGGCAAAGAGGTTCAAAAGGTAGAATCAAAATTAGAAAAGAACTGTAACTTCAGATGTAAATCCAGATAAAACCCCCTTTATCCTGTTAGTCAGATCACACAAAATTACCTGTGGCCAGATTTGTTACCTTAATGAAATAAATCTATTTCTATAATGTTAAAAAAAAAAGAAAAAACAGAAAAGGAAAGTTTAAATGAAACTGTATGAATGTAAGGGCAGAAAATTTATATTTAAAAATTAATATGTCTATGATCCCTTATTACAAACCTTTGAGATGAGGAATATTTCAGAATTCAGATTTTAGAAAGTATATATATTTTATATTATGTATCATCTGCAGAATGGTCTAGGGAAACACTGTAACTTAATAACAAATGTTTACACAAATAAATTTATGCAAAGTCATATCAAATGAATTAAAAAATATTAGTTCTCATATCCTTACAGAATATGGAAAGATAGATAAGGAATTGTGGAGTCTTGTGTTATTTTATATGTGTTTTAAAATATTTATAAATATATTAACTAATTAAATTTTACAAATAAACTTTGAGTATTTCACTTGAATTTCCAAAAATCTTCATATTTATATTAGCCGTTAATATTTTGGTAGAAATGTTTTTTCATTAGGAAATTATAGTGATGCCTTATATCTCATCTATATTTCTTGCATATGTCATTGAACTTTTTAAAAAATAAATTTTATTGTGCATATTTGAGGTTTACAACATGATGCTATGGGCTAAATATAGATAGTAAAATGATTACTATAGTGAAACAAAGTAACATATCTGTCATCTCACAGATTTACTTCTTATTTTTTATAAGAGCAGCTAAAATCTACTTATTTAGCAAAAAATTCCTAACCTAATGCAATTTTATTACTATAGTCTTCATGTTGTACATTAGATCTCTAGACTTGCATATCCTACATATCTGCTACTTTGTATCCTTTGATCTATATCTCTCCATTTCTACTCCTCACCCCTGCTCTTGGTAACCACTTTTTTACTCTCTGTATATTTGACTGCTTTTTAAAAACATATATGTCACATATAAGTGAGATAATACAATGCTTTCTTTACGTGTCTGGATTATTTTACTTAGCATAATGTCTTCTAAGTCCATCCATATTGTGGCAAATAGTAGGATCTCATTCTCTTTTAAGGCTGAATAATATTCCCGTGTGTGTGTGTGTGTATGTGTCTATTTATCTATATAAATAAATTTTATTTATTAATTCCTCAATGGACACTTAAGTTGTTATTGTATCTTGGCTATCGTGAATAGTGCTACAATAAACATGGGAGTGCAGATATCTTTATGAGGTGGTGATTTCATCTCCTTTGGGTATGTACCCAGAAAAGGGATGGGTGGATCATATAGTAATTCTACTTTTGATTTCTTTATGAACCTCCAAACTGTTTTCCATAATGGCTGCACCAATCTACATTCCCATCACCAGTGTACTAGGGTTCCTTTCTCTCCACACCCTCACCAAAATTTATTATCTCTTGTCATTTTTGATAATAACTGACCTAACAGGTGTGATGAGATACCTCAGTGGTTTTAATTTGCATCATTTAATTTGATGATTAGTGATGTTGAGCACCTTTTCATATACCTATTGACCATTTTCATGTCTTTTGCAGGGAAATGTCTGTTCAGGTCCTTTGCCCATTTTATAATTGAGTTATTTGTTTTTCTGCCATTGAGTTGTAAGATTTCTTTATAAATTTTAGATATTAACATCTTATCTGTTATGTGGTTTGAAAATATTTTTCCCACTCTGTAGGTTGCCTTTTCCTTTTGTTGATTATTTCATTTGCTGTGCAGAACCTTTTTAGTTTGACGTTTTGCCATTTATTTATTTTTGCCTTTGTAGCATAAGTTTTTGGTGTGATAGTCAAAAAATCCTTTCCAAAGTCAATATCAAGGAGATGTCTCCCTATGTTCTCTCCTAGGAGTTTTATAGTTTCAGGTCTTCTATTTAGGCTTTTTACCCATTTTGAGTTGATTTTGCATATTATATAAGATAGGGGTCCAATTTCATTTTTTTTGCATGTGGAAATCCAGTTTTCCCAGCACCATTTATTGAACAGACTATCCTCTCCCCATTGTGTCCTCTTGGTGCTCTTGTCAAAAATTAGTTGGCCTCATATATTTGGAATTATTTCTGGACTCTCTATTCTGTTCCACTGAGCTATGCTTCTATTTTTATGCCAGTACCATACTGTTTTTATTACTATAGCTTTGTAGTATAATTTTAAATCAGGAACTGTGATGTCTTCAAATTTGTTTTTCTTTCTCAGTATTGCTTTGGCTATTTGTGTGTGTGTGTGTGTGTGTGCGCGCGCACGTGTGATTCCATTCACAATTTAGGATTGTTTTTCTACTTTTTACTTTTTTCTGTGAAGAAAATCTTTGGAATTTTGATAGGGATTTTGTTGAATCTGTACATTGCTTTGGGTAATATGGACATCTTAACAATGTTAATTCTTCCAATCCAAGGACATGGGATATCTATCCATTGATTTGTATCATCCTCAATTTTTTTCATAAATGTTTTATAGTTTTCGGTGTAAAAATCTTACACCTCCTTGATTAAATTTATTTCTAAGTATCCTATTATTTTTTGATGCTATTTTTGATGCTATTTTCCTTGTCTGATTGCTCTTGCTAGCACTTTCAGTACTAAGTTGAATGGAAGTGGTGAGAGTGGGCAGCCCTGCCTTGTATCAGAGCTTAATGGAAAGCTAGGTGGAAAAGCTTTCAGTTGTTACCCATTGATTATGATGTTAGTTGTGATTTTTTTATAAATGGATTTTATTATGTTGAGGAAGTTTCCTTCTACACTTAAACTGTTAAGAGTTTTTAATGAAGAAATGGTGTTGAACTTTGTCAAATGCTTTTTCTGCATCAATGGAGATAATCATGTGGTTTTTATCTTCCATTCTGTTAATGTGATGCATCACATTGATTTATTTGGGTATATTAAACCACCCTTGCATGCCAGGAATAAATCCCACTTGGTCATGATGTGTAATATTTTTGACGTGCTGTGGAATTCAGTTTGTTAATATTTTATTGAGGATTTTTACATGAATGTATCAAATATATTGGCCTGTAGTTTTATTTTCTTGTGGTTCCTTTGTCTGTCCTAGGTATCAATGTGATGCCAGCCTTCTAAAATGTGTTTGAAAGTATTTCCTTGAGTTCTATTTTTTTGGAAGAGTTTGTGATGTATTGGCAATGGTTATTCTTTGAATATATGGTAGAAATCAGCTGTAAACCATCTGGTCCTAGACTTTTCTTTGTTAGAAGTTTTTTAATAAAAATTGTCACAATATTACCATAAGATCCTCTTAATATCTGAAACATCTATTTTAATGTTTCTACATTCTTTTCATGAATTTATTTATTTGAGTCTTCTCCCTTTTTTTTTCCCTTAATCTAGCTAGGAGTTTGTCAATTTTGTTTATTTTTCAAAAAAACCAACTCTAGGTTTTATTGATTTTTTTCCATTTTTTTGGTTCTCTATTTGATTTATTTTTGCTCTGATTGTTATTTCCTTTCTTCTGCTGACTTTGGGTTTAGCTTGTTCTTCTTTTTCTAGCTCCTTGAGGCATAATGTCAAGATATTTATTTGAGATATTTCTTCTTTTTTAATGTAGGAATTTATTGTTTTAAACTTCCTTCTTAGAGCAGCTTTTGCTGCATCCTGTAGGTTTTTGGTGTATTGTATTTTCACTGTTACTTGTTTCAAGATATTTTTTATTTTCCCTTTTTTACTTTTTCTTTGGCACATTGGTCATTCAAGAGCATGTTTTTAATTTCCACGTATTTGTGAAATTTTCAAGAGTTATTGATTTCTAGTTTAATACTATTATGGTCAGAAATGATACTAAACATGATTTCAATCTTCTTGAATTTGTTAAGACTAATTTTGTGGCCTAACATATGGTCTGTCCTAGAGAATGTTCTGTATGCACTAGAGAATAACGTATATTCTGCTGCTACTAGATGGGAAGTTCTATACAGATCTGTTAGGTCCGTTTGGTCTAAAGTGAAGTTCAAATCAAGTATTTTTTGGTAAATTTTCTATCTGGTTCATTTATTCATTGTTGAAGATGTGGCATTGATGTCCCCTGCTATTATTGTATTGCTACCTCTCTCTCCTTTCATGTCGTTAATATTTGCCTTTATATTTAGATGTCCCAATTTTGGGTGCATATATTTATAGTTGTTATGTCCTCTTGACAAATTGACCCCTTTACTATTAAATAATGACCTTCTTTGTCTTTTTTTAGCAGTTTTTGACATGGACTCTATTTTATCTGGTATGAGTATAGCCATTCCTGCTCTTTGTTACTATTTACATAGAATATGTTTTCTCAGCCATTAAATATCAGCCTATGTGTACCCTAAAAGCTAATATGAGTCTCTTGTGGCAACATACAATTGGATCTTGTTTTTTTTTTTTGTCCAAACAAGTTTGGAGAGTTTAATACATTTGAATTTAACATTATTATTGATAGATAAGGACTTATTCCTGCCATTTTTTAAATGTTTTCTGGATGTTTCTATTTATTGTGTGTTCCTTTCTTCTTCTCTTGTCTATCTCTGTGGTTTGCTGTTTTATTTAGTGTTCACCTTTGATTCTTTTCTCTTTCTTATTTGTGTATCTGCTATCGCTTTTTGTTTTGTGGTTACCATGAGGCTTACACAAAGCATCTTATAGTTATAATGGACTATTTTAAGCTGATAACAACTAGACTTTGATCACATACAAATAGTCTTGACTTTTACCCTCCCTACCATAATTTATATCTTTTGTTGTAACAGTTTACATATTTTTATATATTGTATATTCCTTAAAACCTCTTGTAACTATAATTTTTGATCATTTTTAATTTAATCTTCATACTAGAGATTTGGATTTACAATTATAATACTGGAGTATTTATAATTATAATAAATATAATAATAACATATTTGTAAAATAATGGAGTACTCTGAATTTGACTATGTATTTATCTATACCAGTGTGCTTTATACTTTCATATGTTTTCATGATACTAATTATCATCCTTTCATCTTTGGTTGAAGAACTTCTTTAAGAATTTTTTGTAAGGGAAATCTAGAGTTGATGAATTCCCTAAGCTTTTGCTTGTCTGAAAAAGACTTTATTACGCCTTCATTTCTGAGTGGCAGCATTGCTGGGTATTGTATTCTTTGCTGACAGTGTTTTTCTTTTGGGATTTTGAATATATCATTCCATTCTCTTCTGGCCTGCAAGGTTTCTACTGAGAAACACACTGATAGTCTAATGGGGATTCTATTCTCTTTTACATCACTTGATGCTTCTTTCTTGATATTTAAAATATTTTCTTTGTCTTTGACTTTTGACATTTTTATTATAATGTGCCTAGGTGAGGGCCTCTTTAAGTTGAATCCATTTGGGAACTTTTGAGATTTATGGATCTCAATATTCATATCTCTCCTAAGGTTTGCAAACTTTTTAATAATTATTTCATTAAAGAACATTTATGTGACTTCATCTTTTCTCCTTCTATAGCCCTCAAAATGTGAAGATGTGTTCACTTAATGATGTCCCATAAATCCTACAGGCTTTCTTCACTCTTTTTCAATCCCCCCACAACTGAGCTATTTCAAAAGACCTGTCCTCAAGTTCACAGATTTTTTTCTTCTGCTTGATATATTCTGCTATTGAAGATTTCTCTTGTATTCTTTTACTTCATTCTTTGAATTTTTCACCTCTAAGATTTCTGTTTGGTTTTTCTTATGATGTCTCTTTGTGGAATTTTTCATTCAGATCATAAATCGTTTTCCTGATTTAATCAAGCAGTCTATCTGTATTCTCTTGTATCCCACTGAGTCTCCATAAGATCATTATTTTCAGGTGATTAATAAATTCATAAATTTCCATTTCTTAGAGTCAGTTACTAGAGAATTATTGTGTTCCTTTGGTGTTGTCTTGTTTCCTTACTTTTTTGCGTTTCCTGTATCCCTGAATTGATTTCTGCACATCTGGTGGAACAGTCACCTCTTCCAAATGTATATAGTGGCTTTTGTAGGGAAAGGCTTTCACCTTCAAATGGATCTTAGGTGTCAGTAGGGTAGAGTATGTTGGCTCTGGTTCTGGATGAGCATGATAGTGTAGTGTACATACAGCTTCTTCAGCTGTGATCGATGTTGGCAATGACTGTGGGTACCTCAGTCACCTAGGATGTAGGAGTTTGTGGCAGTGATGGTGGCAGTGTAGGTTGTTAGGGTTCTTGGTGACAAGGGCTTTAAGGGTCCTTCAATTCTTATTTTCCCCACATTGAGGAGACTTAGTTGGGGAGATCTGATATGGCCCATAAGCAGCCACAACAGTGCTGTGTTTCAGGGCACAGGTGCTCAGAGAGGCTATAGACCTAGACTCCTGGGCTCAGTGTGCTGTTGAAATAATATAACATCAGCATCATGGGTGCAGGTACAGGTGGTCAAAACTCTCACACAAAGCTGGGGACTATGACTCTGAAACATTCCCCAATTGCTCAGGCCCACAGGACAGAGAAGTAGCTGTGACTCTTATCCAGGGACTTAGGGCATAGCACTAGCACAGGTCCAGAGAAGAAGGGGTGTTTCAGAAGCTTGAGCCCCAGGGAGCAGGACATAGCTTCAATTTAGGTCTTGAAGCCAACTAAGCACAGTGTCAACTTGGACATCAAGAGAGGAGGTACTGCATAGTGATGACTCTGGATCTTGGGGTGGTGGGACATAGCAGTGGCCCATGCTCTGGAAGGCTGGAAGCAGTGGCAGCAGGAACCCAGGAATGGTGGGGCAGAGCTGTGGCTTGGGCTCTGGGGGATGAGGAGCAGCACAAAAATGAATCCACTTTCCAGGGAGATGGGGTGCCTCAGCAGTTCAGAGTCCAAAGAGCTAGCCCAGATCTGACATAACTCTTTTCTAGTACCTTCTATGTGTCAAATGTAGTTTTAGGAACTAGAGAAATAGAAATGAAGAAGGAATGGTGATATGTTATAAGCTTCTGAGACAGAAGGCCAGTCAAATGCCATGTGATAAGACTTTAAGTATAGGGTTCCTGTCTATGTTTGTGCATATGTCTCTAGCATTTAACATAATGTCAATTACAGAGTAGAAACAAAAGAAATGTGTGCAGAGTGCTGGGAGGATCCCAGAAATAGGAATTACTCATTCTACTTTGAAGGAGGTAATATTTGATCTGGGTCTTAAAATATTGAGTAGGAAACCTCTTCAGAAAAATGAGAATGGCATTCTAGGAAGTGGAACAGCATGTGCAAAGGCAGGATATTCATGATGAGCTGTACTTTACTGTGATGCAACAAACACGGCTATAAATGACTGGAAATAGAGGGCTGAAGGAATATGAGGATGAGGAGGTAGCTGTGGAGCTAGAGAAAGACTTTTGAGCCTCTTGGTTTTGAAATTTATTTTTTAGTATCTCTACATACACGGGTTGGGGGATAATGACTAAACTTCCAATGCACATTTTTGCCATCATATCTATATTTGAAAGAAAGAATCAGCAGCTAGTGCAGCAAATAAATCCAGTACAATTTTATTTTACTTTGCCAGTTGGAATTCTCATGGGCTATGTAAGGATGATTTCTCTAGATTATTCTCCAAGTGCTTTTGGCATTTAAATTATAACCTATTTTAGTCTCTGTCGTGTGTGTGTGTGTATCTATGTGTGTGTGTGTGTGTGTGTGTATGACTGAATTTTATATAAAGCAAGCGGTTTCCTAATTGCTTTAGTCACATATGTTAACTCCATTCCTGATTTCCTAAAAGGTTTTAATGATTGAAAAAAACTAAAATCACACTAGCGTGCATACGTCAACAATTAATTATGGTGTATTTAAATAGTAAAACTGTGTTAGGAGAAAATAGAAAAATTAGAATTTGGCCCACTTCTAGAATTTTAAATAAGTTGTTATTTAAATATATGTATTCCATAAATTACCCCAAAATAATTTAGAACTGCTTTCATAGATTATTTTCTAGGTTCTATATAATGTGAACACTGAATGAGAAGTTATTACTAGGAAGCCACATGATATGAAATGCTGTATGTGATCATTATCAGTAGCAGTCATAAGTTGTTACTGTGTTCTGTACAGTGTCAAGTTCTGTTAATTGGTATTAATTTTATTGTGGTGTTTGAAATAATTACTGAAGCTAAGTTTTCAGAAATCAGAGCACTAAAACCCTAGCAAAATGATATATCAATGCTAGCTATTCTAACCACATGAGAAAAAGAAGATGAATATCCCTCCTTTTCATAATATATCCTCAATGGAAAAGAAAATTTCTAAAAAGTCTGATGACTAAAAGCTCATTTATATTTTTTAACAAATCATGTTTTCATAGTATTTACCTCTTTTCTAGTTCAAATATAATATTATAGAAATAAGCATGAGATTAATTTCAGAATGGCTGCAAATAACAAAAAAGTAATGCTTTATATATTTTCTCTTTTAAAAATATAATTAAAAACAACTTATCCGAAGTGTCACAAGAATGGAAAAACAAGCACCACTGGTACTCACCATCAAATTGGTACTAACTGATCAATACTTATGTCACACATGGCAGTAATATTTATCAGGGGGTGGGCTGGTGGGAGGGGGGTGGAGAGGATGGGAAGCATGGGCAATATATATAACCAACGTGTTGTACCCTCATAATATTCTGAAATTAAAAAAAAAAAATTTTGAAGTAAAGTGGAAAAAAAAAAAGCTTATCAGCAATGGAGTTGTTGATAACCAGAGACACAGGAGAAGGGGAGAGGAGAATGTGGAGGTTATCTAAGATTTTCATATAACACAAAGAGAAGACAAAAGAGATCATAATATCTAATATTTACTTGAGCCAGGTTCACTATGGAAATTAGGTGGGAGAATGATATATTAGGTGCTTAGTATAAAAACTAAAACTATGAACAATAACATCAAATAGATCCTTAAAGAAAGAAACAAGGAAGTTTTGACCTGCTAAGAAAGTAGCATCCAAGGTTTTGTTTTCACAGCATATAATATTATATTTTTCAAAATGTGCTGGCCATGAGAAATCTGCTCTCACAACTTACATAGAACATTGAGCAAAACAACTAACGGCAAGTAATAAGAAAATCACTCTACAGTAGTAGTCTTTATTAAAGACTGTAAAATAAATGTAATATTATTACATCTACAAAAGATGTGTGTCCAAGAGAATCCTAGTGCTAATCAGATCTACAAAGCAAACTCCTAGGTATCTATGTGTTCATTTCTTTTTTTTTTTTAAATAAAGCTCATCTGGTGAACTTTAGTTCAAACTGGGCAAACACATTGCCTATTTCCTTCTGAGACTTATGCCAGACCACCTTCTAGAGCTCAGTTCCAAAAGATAACAATGTGGACTCACGGACAGTTTCCATGGTAACCTTCCTATGTTCTCATCCGGATATGCCAGGGCTACAACCCCTTAGTCACTTGCTAGCTAATTCAAGAGACCCAGAGCTTTCAGGGAATTCTACTTCCTTGGAACAAAGGCACTAAGTAAGGTTATGCAAAAGGCAAGTGCTGGAACAAAAATTTTAAACAGCAATTTTATTTAACTCCTAGGAAAATGACTGTTCATTTAGTGATAACTATATGTTATGGAACATGAAGAACCCATGAAGATGAAAGCTATATCAAGATCTTATCCAGTGTGTGATCAAAATAAACTCTGGTACTTATCGTTTCCAAAGCAGACATGTTTCCCTTGCAGCCAGCATGGGACTGCCACAACAGGTCACTGAGGGGCTTGCTCTCAGCTTTGAGAGCACAATAGGTACAGCAAAGTGACTCTCAGACTCACAAAAATATTAGAGATTATTTCAGACCATTAGGTGATCATTAGCTGCTTCATCATGTTATAAAGATTCTTAACTTCTGTAAATCTATTGTATGAAAATATAAGCACCAGTGCATAAGATATATGTACATAAGACAGGGGAGTTTATTGCAGCTTTGCAGCTTTGTTTATAGTTGGGGGACGGGGGAAAGCTAAAACTAAAACACCCTGAATATCTATGAATAGAGAAATGGTTGAAAGAATATGGTATTTGAAATTATGGAATATTATGGCATTATAAGAAATAATAAATTAGATCTGCCTCTGTTGAATTAAGGCACTGTCCATTATGCATTGTCAAGAAAGAGGAGCCCATTGCAATATATGTATTTGGACAAGCATCAGGAAAGATATGGATGATTGCCATAAGGTAATTAATATGTTTTTTCTCAGGGAAGGGTGAGAATAGGTGAATAAAACATAAAAGCACATTAGGAAAATATGCGTGGTATAATATTAAGCTGGAATGTGGAAAAGTATGGTATTTAATATTACTGCTAATATGTTAAAGTAGGCATGTAGACAAAAGTTAAAAGTAGCATGGATATATAAAAACATTGATTTGAATTAGTGATGAAATTTTGGGTATTTATTTACTTAAATTTTTGTTGATATGTTAATATAATCTTTAAAATAAAGAAAGTATGCTGTTTCTGAGTTTCAGTGCTAAAGTTTGAGAATCTGTATGTTTTAAAGCTCCACAGTTTGGTAGTACTAGTCAATACAAGGGACCCAAGTACTAAAATCCTTAAATATAAGGGAACCAAGAGATTTTAATAGCACTCGAAGACATGGCCTAGCTTAAAACGATACATAGGTCATTCGTGGGATTCATATATATCATCAATATTATAATTATTATAAAACCAAGAATGTTGATTTCATATTTTTCGGCAAACCCTGAATTCAGTTTAGCAGAATTATGTGGATTTAATGGAGAGACAAATGGAGCATGGCCCGCTAAACTCACTGACCACTTTTCTTGAGTTGTATCTTGTGGGCTGTCATAGGAAAACTGTGAGGGGAAATCCCCACGCTTCTATTCCTGCTTCTGTGATCCTTTTTTGGAGACCTTCCCCCATTCCCTTCAAATGTTTTAGTAGTTGCTCCATTCTCTTTTTTATAAAACCTACTCCTCCAAAATCATACCGACCTTTTACACCAAGAAGTAAATGATTGATCAGGTTTAGTTCTTATTTCTCTCTAGACTTCAAGAATTTCTAATCCAATGGTCTTTCAGTGTCTAAATTCTTGCCTTACTATTGGGTAGTTGTGACTTAGTTAAGAGAGACATACTCCAAGCTTCTGAACCTTAATAGTAGCTTACAAAGGAAGTGACTTGACCTTGCTTGTGGACAAAGGTGGTTACTTCTGAGTTCAAAGCTGGTTTATACATTGCCAACATTTAAAACAGTAAAATTTTACTTACCATTTGAATAAGTGGCAGGAAAAAAGAGGCAGCTGAGAATGTTCAAAGGGACAAAGATTGAGAGATAGAACAAGAAATTCTTCCTCAGGCAATGACTAAGAGGGTGGCATTAGTGGTGCATCCCTTCCTCGGGTGTCATTTAATAAATTCCCTGCATTTGAGTTGGAGCTATAAGACCAGCCGAGAGTGATGACATGCTGCCATTTTCAACAAGGCAAACCATCCATTGCAGACTGGCACAGGGCAGAAACCAAGGGACACCAGGACAGGGGCAAGGAGATGAAAACTTTGGACTGAGACACATATGAAAATGTTCTACCTAGCTAAAATTTTTAAGCTCAACTCATAGGTAAGAAGAATTAAACATCTGCATCAGAGCACTCCTGAATGTCCATTTTGATTATTGTCCTATATAATGTTAAATTTATGTTGTGGTTAACTACTCAGTTCTAAACCTATAATGAGGGATGAGCAGAACTAAGCAAATCTTTTTGTTGCTTTTACAAAATTCCAGTTTGTGGAACCCCTCAATCACTTTTATCAGTAGCCTGGTTTTGTTTTGTCATTGTTTTACATTTGAATATGTCCCATTTTAGTAATGCCATCAAACTTCTGGTATCCAGAATGGGTAGCCTGGGCAAACATCCCACCTAGCAACATGTTGTCTTACACTATTTATTCCTAAGTGGGTTCCTCATTACAGGCACACAAGCTGAAGACGTGAAACTTTAATTTTGGAATATCAGGGAGCAATGAGGAAGCAAGGATATGTAAGGGTTTCCTAGGAGAACAATTTCCTCCTCTGCCACAGAATAAATTTAATAAGTTTGTGTGCCACAATTTCAATACTGTGTTAGCTAATTAAATAGAGTACTTATTTCCCCTTATGAGAAACATAAAAAGTATGTAAAAATAAATGAACAAATCCAACTTTAAGCTCACAGAACATATTTTTAGTCAGGACTTTGGTTGTAAATGACAGAAAGCTAATTCAAACTAAATCAGAATGATAGAAAAAATATATTGGGGCTTGCAGCCAAAATACAGGAATTGCTGTCTAGAACTAACCCAAAGTCAGTCAGAACTAAAGCCTGGAATCCATTAGAACCCTCTCAACAACTCTATTTCTGCTTATTTATGTGGGTTGCCTTATTTTCCTCCTAGTAGAAATGGCCACCAACAACTCCAGATTCACATATTCTCCACCAGAAATAGACTGAAACACACTCTACATGGTCCCAAGTTTAAAGATACCACGGGAAGGATCTGATTTACCAAACTTCAGGTAGGTGCCCAAACCTGCATCAGTCAACTGTGGCCATAGCTATAGAGTCTGAAAATGGGGCAACACACACTCCAACTATATTGTGGGCGGAAACATTTCTCAGAAAAAGGGGGGTAGAAAAGGTATAATGTCCACTACAGGTGATGGTGTATAAAACATGATTAATGCCCCAAACATGCTACAATTTTTTTAAAGGTAAGTCATAACAAACTGTCAAACCCAGAATTGAAAAAAGCAGGAAATTCTGTCTGAATAGGCAGCAGTTTATCATTCTGTGTGCATATGTGCATATGTGTGTGATGGATAAATTACAGAAAGAGGGAGGAATAAAGAGAGAGAGAGAGAGAGAGAGAAAAGAAAAGAAATGTACTAATAGCCTTGGATAAAGCCCTTATTCAGCATAGCCTGGTGTTATAAATGCTGAGGAATCATATGTGTGAGTTTTACTCATTGATAGACAAGATTGTTAAGCAGAATCATGTTCAAGCAGAATCTGCTAGTAAATGGAATAAGTTCCATTATGAAGTGATGAAATATAAGCAGCACAGATTTCAGTTCTTCTTTTGCAGAAATAAGCAATCAAAAATGAAAATACTTATCCACTCATCTGTAGGTGTTTAATTCAATGGTTTTTATTTTTCAAGTACATATATTGAATGGCAGAGTGTGATTTAGAGGGCACTGTAGAGTCTAATTTTGGAATTACTTTATAGATTGTAGAAAAAATGGATTTTAAATTTTGCTATCTCCATTTAAAAAATACCACTTCCCCCATCCATATTGCTGTTGCTTCCTGACACTCCCACCCAAGCACAAAGAATTAAAATACAGTTTTCTGCCAGATTTAATTATTATCTAATTTGTCTGAGTATGCAAAACATTGTACCAGGCACTGTCTATAATTTCTGCACTGTAGGTTTGCAAACTAACTGAATAAAGAGAACAAACATGATATTCTCGTTCATTTCCATTCCTGCTTCCAAGCCTAGAAGTAGACTTGAGATCTGTGAGCATATTGATATAAATGTAATTGCTAGGAGTAGGTGAGATACTGAGGGAGATTTTGAAGCATAGAAGAAGGTGAGAAAAACCAGAAATATGGAAATTTATTCCAACTAAATAAGCAAAGAAGGAGCAGCCAGCCAGAGAGGTGGAAGAGGATCTACAGAGAGACGTGCTATGAAAATAGAGTTCCTTGTAGCCAGATGTGGTGAATTATGTAAAACGCTACAGAGAAGACTAATGAAGAGTAAACTGCGTCCACTGGATTTAACAACTGAGAGGTTATCGGCCTTTTGGAAGGGGAAGAGAGCGCCAGTGGAAGAGTAACAGGAGATGGAATTGAAGCTCAATTTCAAAGAATTGGACAAAGCTGAAGCTGTGAAAATGAACCACGTTGTTCCCAGAGTCTTGGCCATGCATACAAGGAAAACGGGAGGGTGGATGTTGAAAGAAGACGTAAGCATGAGGGGGATGCATCTAACACACAGGAAAAGGTAAGGAAAGGAGAGAAGAGCACAAGCACCCACCTAAGGACTCTGAGAGGGTGGCTGCGGTGGCACAGAGAGGGTGGGGGAGGACCTAGACTTCACATGCGGAAGGGAGACTCCTTTCCAAGAGAAGGAAGAAAAAAAAAGATACAAATGAGGACAGATACATGTATTTGTCAGGAAGTTAAGGAAATTTAGACATAATTATATCAAATTTTAGGAAGGAAAGGCAAGGTCACCTGATAAGCTAAGGAGAGAAGGTAGAAATTAACACATTGACTGCCACACTAGAAAGAAACAATTTGTTCTTGGGGCCACGGTGTTTTATTACAAAAACTGAATAAAAACTTCCCCCAAAAAACCACAAAAACTATTCCTTTCTAATTTAATGAAAAACTTGTTTTTTTAAATTGTTTTCTGTGTGTGAGTTATATGCAACACAATCCACGTTTTTAGAATTAAGTTGTCAATATTAATTGTAACAATAAGAACATCAACAAGTAAGATTTTCACGAACCAACGGCAGGGTTTAGTTTCATGAGGCCCTGGGCTCAAAACTACCATAAGTTAAATACAACTCGCATGGAAGTTAACGTGTTAATTATGGAAGTGGAGTTATACATGTTTCATGCACCTTGCAGACTATAAGGGAAGAATCTATTTATTCGCTTGCCTGCCTACTTGTTTTTCTATCTACTTGCCAAATGCCCTCAGTGCCCCGCTGACATTGCTTGGGAATAGAAGATTGATAGTACTAGTTATGACTGAAGTGGTGCCCATATACTATAGATTCTAGGTTCAAAATGGAAGGAAGTGGATGATAGTAATGGATAAAGGAAGACAGAAAAAAATTGGAGGCTTTGTTAATGTTGAAACAGGGAGGTGGGGGTGTAAAAGCTATTAAGACAGGAAATAAAGGTTAGGCATTATAGTTTAAGACATCACAAATAGTTCAGAATGATGTCAAGGTCAAAAGTGTTGCTACTTATGAGAGTGTCTAAACTTCAGTAAACGTAAAAATAGTTGGAATCCAGGCTGGATTAAGAAACTGAGGCTAAGGTTTCAGATTGATTAACACATGGATGTTGAGGTCACCCAAGGCAATCCACAGAAGAATGTAGGAAAGTCTGCAAGGCAGACGTCAAAGTCCTCAGGGATCCATGGGAAGGGTGAGATATTGGTAGATAACAATGACCAAAAAAAGAGACGGGGCGGGCGGGGGAGAGAGAGAGAGAGAGAGAGTTATTGCTTAAGCAAATGAGTCTTTCAAGAGGAGTAAATTTGGCACAAGGGAGAAAGAGTATTAGGCCAGAAGCAATAACAAAAAGTGATGGGGGCTGGAAGAATATCAATACAAACTCTAGGCTCTGTAAGACAATGAGAAACCTCCAAGAGAGCCCTAGGGTAGGCAGTGAGCTTGTATCAATCAAGGCAAGGAGATGGAAAGATTAAGGAGTTTGAGAATAAATGTATTATTATTATTATTATTATTGTTTCTTTTGCTAGTTTTTATAATGGCATGAGGATACCTGAAGCAATAAAGTATTAATAAAAGGTTTGGAGAAAATCAGTACACATGTATACTCTCACTATGTGGCAATGGGGAATGGAATTTCCCCATGGACATTTTGCTTAATATCTCTACAGGTTGTCACCTTCCCTTACTTGGAAATATCATAACATTTTGTTTGGGCTTCTTTCACTAACCAAACACTGTATTAGGATCCTTTCACCATGTGTTGTATTTTATATAATTCCTAAATATATGTATGTTCCTGGATATAAAAACCCAGTTTATTCACCTTTTTTTCCTTCACAACACTTAACAGAGTTCTTTGCAGGTAAGAGGTATTCAATAATTCAATAAATTATTTACCAATTTTAGTTGAAAGCACACATATTCAAATAATTTTAGAATGCACATAAAGTCAGTTATTAACAAGTATCAATCAGTGTAAAATAAGCCATATGCCACAGCGAACGCTAATTATCTCCAATGTACATTCTCCCCTTCTTCCTTAGAAATAGATGTCTCCATTTAAACTGGGAACCTGATCACTCAGAATGAGGTTACTTTTCCCAACCATATGACCATGTGATTAAGTTCTGGTCAATAGAATGCAAGCAAAAGTTTCTTTTGAACATTCTAAGAAGTTTTCTAAAAGGGAGGGGGCATGTCTTTTTCTCTCCTGCCTGGAATGTTGGATGTGATGACTGGAACACAAGCAGGTGTTGTCAACCATGAAGCAACACATGTAAACTGTGTGAGAGGACAAATAGAAGAAGTAACACTTTGTAGAACTCTTACACTAACCACTCTGTACACCTATGGACATTTCTTACATGATAAAATAAAACTGTGTATTGTTAAGCCACTTTTAATTGATTTGAATTTTCTGTTACTTGAAGGTGAATACAATCCCAATTGATATCATAGACATCTTTGGGATTATCTAGTTGACGTTTTAGGAAAAAAAATACATTTTCAGGCTAATGTGTACAACTTTTCATCAAGATTGCCATGTACGAATTTGTTTCATTTGTGAAATTGGTGAAGAATTCTTTCCCTCTTCCTGATGTGAAAAAGTTCAATGTGACTTTTTGTTCCTTTAGTTCTCACTCTTGTGTTTGAAGCAAAAGTTAAAATCTTCTGTTAGAAATTATTTGTAGCAAAGCTATAATTACAGAATCAACAGCAAAGTCCCATTAAATTTAAACTCTGGGAAGCTAATTAAAGAGAAGAAAGCAATAAAAATAAGACTTTTTTTTTAAAGAAAAGTAAAAACTGTGAGTATTCTGCTTCTGATGATCAAACTTACCCCTCTGATGTTGAATTTATGTATTTAATTTGCCAACTCACCCTTGGCTTCACAAAACCTTTATACATTTCTATTTAATATTTGTACAACTTTTTATTTTCTCAAGCACACTGAGCAAGTTAACACTCTTGATATGCCTATGAAGTAGTTAATATTTTCCTCCTTATTTTTAAAAGCGCTGTAGAAGTCACTTCTCTAGAGGAATTGGAGCAATCACTAGTAGAACTTGGGCTGGAGTCTTGTAAACCTTAGTCACCAATTTTTGCATGGTAACTACTCTAAAACTTAGCCCTTTAAACAACAATCATTTTATAATTTCTCAAGATTTTTGAATCAGGAATCAGACAGGGAACTGCAGGTATGGTATGTCTCTGCTCTACATGGTGTCTACTCGGGCTAAACGCTCTCTAGATGGCTTCTTCACTCCTATGCCTGAAGCCTGTGCTAGCATAGCTATTCAACCGGGATTTTATGTCTGGGGCCTGTCCCCTGAGTTTACCAATTCTCTTCCATTTAGTCTTATCAAGGAAGCTGGATATTTTATAGACAGCTTAGTACCTAAAGACCACAAAAGTAGTATAGAAGCTGCCAGGTGTCTTCAAAACTTAGACCTAGAGCTGGCAATGTATCACTTCTACCACATTCATTTGGTTTTAGTAAGTCATAGGCCCAGCCAAGGGGCTATACAAGTGTGTGGACATGAGGATGTGTGTTTCATTAGGGGCCAGTGCTGGGGTTGCCAGATAAAGTACAACACATTCAGTTAAATTTGAATTTCAGATAATCAAATAATATTTTAGTATAAATATAATCCATGTAATATGTGGAACATATTTATACTAAAACATTGTTCCTTATTAATTTGAAATTTAAATGTAACTGAGTATCCTGAATTTTTATCTGCTAAGTCTCACAACCCTGGGATCCACCAACGTAGCAGATTACCTTAGACTCTAGGAGCACATCAGTAATGTATAGCTAAGTGAACCCACTCACCAACCCTAACTACAAATTCTAGTTCATGCAGTATGTATGTATGTTCTTAGCTATATCTCTGAGTTTAACAAAAGTGATCATGACAATGAAATGAATTAATAAAATGGACCTGAGCTACTAGGAAGAAAGATGCTGCCCTCATGAAACTATAAACTACAAATAACATGACCGAATATAGCTTCCTGGATTCTTCTAAATATAATTCCTTAAGTCCATAACTTATTTTTCTAACAGCTTTTGTATAAGTATTAGGGAGCATTGCAAGACAATGGTCTTTTGTTGTTCCTCTCCCATTTAAAATGAATGATACTATGTAGGAAATTAGTAGCGTGTTAATTGCATGAGGCTTGTCAGAATCCCTTTTATACATTTATATAATGAATTTTGTGTCTATTATTCAGGAAGACCTGCTAATTCTGATAATTATTGTTGATTACACTTCTAATAAATCCTGACTTAGAAATCCTTCCTTTAAAGGTTTCCAGAAGAGAACAACTAATCTGCCAGTCATTTGATCTAACCAACATTGTTTAAGTCATCAGTAATCATTAGAAATCCACCTCCCTCTGCCAGGAACCCTTTCTCCACGTGATGTCACAAGGCTGGGTGCCTTGAAAATTATGTGAGAGGTTGCATAATAATTTTCTTGCACTTGCATAAATATCATCAATTATCTGGCAATTTTTTGTTTAAAATATAATTGCTATCCATTCGTGTTGACACATATTTATCTAATATTTCTCAATCACCCACCAAACTTAACTCAAATATTCTAACTATATTTTCAAAACATAGTGTTATGTAAAAAGTATAAAGGGGGAGTTTGAGTCAACCTAAAATCTTTTCCAGGCCAGTAATATCCTCCCTAAGTCTTCTCTTCTTCCTGCTATAAGTTGAATAGTCTATGTTTGAAATTTAAGAAGCCTAACATTGCCTACAGGACCTATGTATAGAAAATGACCCACTATTCACAGTGTGCTCTGGAATCTCCTTAATAAACAGGGAACACCCCTCCCATCCATCAGAGGATCTGGGATTAAGAACAGACTGCTGTATTGTGTTTGATGCCGAAGGAATTTTTTTTCAAATCTTTTTCAACTTGTTAAAGATGTGACTTCCCTAAATTGTTTTCCTACACCGATGTCCATAAGAATATTTCCAGTGTTTTCTTCTAGAATTCTTATGGTTTCATGCCTTAGGATTAAATCTGTTATCCATCACGAACTGATTTTTGTGAGTGGTGAGAGGTGGGGATCCTGTTTCAGCCTTCTACATATAGCTATCCAATTTTTCCAGCACCATTTATTGGATAGGGATTCTTTTCCCCAGTATGTGTTTTTGTCTCCTTCGTCAAAGATAAGATGGCAATGTGAGGATGATTTTTTATCTGTGTTCTCAGTCCTGTTCCATTGGTCTATGTCTCTGTTCTTGTGCCAAGCAGGCTGTTTTGGTTACTATAGCTTTGTAGTATAGCTTGAAGTCTAGTAAATTGATGCCTCTCAATTTGTTCTTTTTGCTTAAGGTTGCTTTGGCTATTCGGGGTCTTCTCTGGTTCCATATGAAGCATAGAATTATTTTTTCTAGATCTGTGAAAAATGATGTTAGTATTTTAGTAGGGATTGCACTGAATTTGTAGATCGCTTTGGGTAGTATAGACATTTTAACGATATTGATTGTGCCGATCTATGGGCATGGTATGTTCTTCCATCTGCTTATGTCCTCTGGTATTTTTTTCCTCAGTGTTTCATAATTCTTCCTGTAGAGGTCTTTCACCTCCTTAATTAAGTATATTCCTAGATATTTTATTTTCTTTGTTGCTATTGTGAAAGATATTGAGTCTTTGATTTGGTTCTCAGTTTGACTGTTGTTGGCATATAGGAATGCTACTGATTTGTGTACATTGATTTTGTAACCTGAGACTTTGCTGAATTTATTTATCAGTTCCAGTAGTCTTTTGGCAGAACCTTTGGGGTTTTCCAGATATAATATCATATTGTCAGCAAAGAGCAATAGTTTGACCTTTTCTACCCCCATTTGGATACCCTTGATTTCCTTCTCTTCTCTGATTTCTCTGGCTAGCACTTCCAGCACTATGTTGAATGGAAGTGGTGATAAGGGGCAACCTGTCTGCTTCCAGTTCTAAGCAGGAATGCTTTCAATTTTTCCCCATTCTGTATGATGTTGGCTGTGGGTTTGTCATATATGGCTTTTATCATTTTGAGGTAAGTCCCATCTACACTTATTATATTAAGCGTTCTTATCATAAAAGGTTGCTGAATTTTGCCAAATGCTTTTTCTGCATCTATTGAGAGTACCATATGGTCTTTGTTTTTACTTCTATTTATGTGATGAATTACAGTTATAGATTTGCATATGTTGAACCATCCCTACATCTCTGGGATGAAGCCCACTTGGTCATGATGAATTATTTTTTTGATGAACAGTTGAATTTGGTTTGCTAAGATTTTATTGAGATTTTTTGCATCTATATTCACAAGGGATATAGCTCTGTAGTTTTCTTTATTTGTTGAGTCCTTTTCTGGTTTTGGTATGAAGGTGATGTTGGCTTCATAAAACATGTTGGGAAGGATTCCTACCTTCTCAATGTTGTTGAATAATTTCTGCAGGATAGATACTTGTTCTTCTTTGTAGGTCTGGTAAAGTTCTGGTGTGAAACCATCTGGTCTGGGACTTTTTTTTCTGGAAGATTTTTGATTGCTGCTTCAATTTTGGTACTTGATATTGGTCTGTTCAGGAATTCTATTTCTTCCTGATTGAGCCTAAGGAGGCTGTATGTTTATTAAAATTTGTTCATTTCTTTCACATTTTCAAATTTATATGCACAGAGATTTTTATAGTATTCAGAGATGATATTTTGTATTTCTGTGGTATCAGTTGTAATTTCTCCTTTTCCATTCCTGATTGAGCTTATTAGAGACCTTTCTTTTCTGCTTCTGGTTAATCTAGTGAAAGGCATGTCAATTTTGTTTATCTTTTCAAATAACCAACTTTTTGTTACATGAATCTTCTGTATAGTTCTTTTGTTATCAATTTCATTTAGTTCTGCTCCGATTTTGGTTATTTCTTTTCTTATGCTGGGTGTGGGATTGGTTTGCTCATCCTTTTCCAGTTCTTTGAGACAATTCATTAGATTGTTGATTTGTGATTTTTCTGTCTTTTGGATGTAGGCATCTATGACTATGAATTTTCCTCTCAGGACTGCTTTAGTTGTATCCCCAAAAGCAATCACAGCAACAACAAAAAATAAATAAATGGGACCTGATCAAATTAAAAAGCTTCTGCACAGCCAAGGAAACTATCATTAGAGTGAATAGACAGCCTACAGAATGGGAGAAAATATTTGCATGCTGTACATCCAATAAAGGGCTGGTAACTAGAATCTATATAGAACTCAGGAAAATCAGCAAGAAAAAATCAAACAACCCCATTAAAAAGTGGGAAAAGGATATGAACAGAAACTTTTCAAAAGAAGACAGACTAATGGCCAACAAACATATGAAAAAATGCTCAACATCTCTAATCATCAGGGAAATGCAAATCAAAACCACAGTGAGATATCACATAACTGCAGTGAGAATGGCTTTTATCAAAAAGTCCCAAAACAACAAATGTTGGTGTGGATGTGGAGAGATAAGAACACTCATACACTGCTGGTGGGACTGCAAACTAGTACAACCTCTATGGAAAGCAGTATGGAGATACCACAAAGAACTAAAAGTAGAACTACCATTTGATCCAGCAATCCCACTACTGGGTATTTACCCAAAGGAAAAAAAAGACACATTGTAATAAAAATATCTGCACTCAAATGTTTATAGCAGTACAATTCACAATTGCAAAGATGTGGAAACAACCCAAGTGCCCTTCAATACATAAGTGGATTAATAAAATGTGGTATATGTACACTATGAAATACTACTCAGGCATAAAAAATAAGGTGAACTACATATTATATTATCCTGGATGGAGCTGGAACCCAGTCTTCTAAGAGAATTATCACAAGAATGGAAAAACAAACACCACATGCTGTCACCATTAAATTGGTTCTAATGGATCAAAATTTGTGTGCACATATGGAAGTAACATTCATTGGGTGTCAGACAAGTGGGAGGGGGGAGAAGGGGATGGGTAAACTCACACCTAACAGGTGCGGTGCACACTGTCTGGGGGATGGACACACTTGTAGTTCTGACTCAGTTGGTACAAAGACAATTTATATAACCAAAGTGTTTGTACCCCTAATATTCTGAAGTTAAAAAAAATAAATAAACAGCACAGGCTTAGAGATAGGAAGATATAGAATAAAAAAATGTGACCTCCCAAATATATTAATAAAAACAGTTTAGGTGGCAATAATGTATGTGGCTATAGAATTTCTTACAGCAATGGGTTCTTAGATACTATGTGATCCAGCTGCATGATTGTACAAATAAGAAAAATAAAACTCAAAGAAATTCAGTGACTTGTCCAAAATCATGACAACATTGAGACCAAAATACAGGATACCTTTACTTCAACCAAGTGTTCTTGTCACTAAACTGTGTCCTCCTATTACTAATATATTATGTAAACACTGAAATTAATGGCTTCTAAAACTCCATTTGGTTTAACATTTACACACTTTGTGCCTTCAAGAAAAATGTCTGAGAAACACTTCTGAGACACTGTGTCAATAATTTTCCATTCCTTTCAGGTTCTTTGCCATGTGGAAGAGGACAAAAGTGTGTGGTTTTAGGTTAAATTTCTAACCAAGTTCAATTTAAATAATATGAGCATACAATTATGTTTCCACAATGATGATTTATTGTAAAAATGTGCTGATTTTTATTGAACCAGTCTCCCAGTAATGATCATTTAGCTTTCCCCAGTCTTTTGCTATTAAATACATTGTTTACCATACATAGAAGTATATCAACAGGTAAATTCCCAGAGAGACAGCTTACATTAAATTAATTAATTTAACCTACTGAGCTTGATTTTTCGTATATTATAAGCAATCAGTAATTGTGAATTGTGATGATAATGCTGATGATTAAATGCCAATTTATCTACTTGAAATGTGAAATGATCAATTGTTTTCAAATTTTCCTCCTGGATGGATGACTAATACTTTAAGCCATTTCTCATTTGAATTACCATTTTCACTTGGTTCCAACTGTTCAACTGGTGCAACTAGTTTTACATAAAAATAGAACTGTGAATTTTCAGAGCCCATGAAATATAGAGAAATAACCATCAATGACTGTACAAGGACACAAATTAGTTTCAGAACTTATTTCAGATAGAGGCTCATTTAGTTCCCAGCTCAAATTAAGTGACTTTTTATGTGACATAGCAGTTAAAAATCAATTTAAGAGCTTCCTGGAATATCATTTACAGTATATATGACAAACTCCAGCGGATTGGGTCTCATAGGTATTGAAACTGTGGGAACATATGCAGTGGCAGTAAATCCACTTTTCATTTTCTAGATTCTTAATGACTTCACCGTGAATACAGAGCAGTTATGTGCATAATTGAAAGTATTGGTTAAAATAAAGCTTTGAATTACTGGGGATTTCAGTTAACTGTTTTATCCCTGCTTTAATTAAAAATTTAATTTGATCTTGATTACAACTGTATCTGCCAAGTATTGTACAAAATTAGGAATATGATAAAAGAGAACAAGTAAGCATATGGTGGCATATTTTAGAAATTTTGAATTACTTAACCACGAGATATAATTTTTCAAGAAACCAGATTTCAACATTAGTTATATCAAAGAATTAGTTAATCCATTCAATATGAATGTATTTATTTTTGAAAGGAAGAAAAGCCTGCTTTTTCAGTTCTTTTTAATTGTATGCCTTTTATTTGGCTAGAGGAAAGAAAATACCATTAGGCATAATTTTGAAGCACATCCCAGTCCAGATTGCATGGTCTCAAATTCTGCTTTGTCAAGAGTATTTCATAGAACATAAGCCTAAAGAGACGCTTATACAAAAAAATTCTGTGGTTCATGTGTTTGGGGAGCTACACATCATGTTATATTCTTGGAAATTCTCAGTATGCATTAGCATTTGAGGCTCTGAGAAGTCCTTCAGCAAGAAGGATTAATTGATTCCCTAAAGCATTGGTTCTCAAACTTTAGAGAGCACCATTATCATCTGCAGATCTTGTTAAAACAGACTACTGAGACCCACCTCCAGGTTTTCTGATTCATTGTATCTGGAATGGAGCCAAAGAAATTGAATTTCTAATAATTTCCTAGGTGATACTCCTGCTGCTGATGCAGGGAATATAATTTGAGGGCCACTGTCTACAGACTGCCCTTCCATAAAGGTACTAGAGTCCTAGGAGCCCCACATAACAGGTGCCAGAGAATGGTTAAGGCAAGCAATCCTGGTAGAGCGCAGAAATGGCAGATCAGGAAAAGAGGCTGCTGGTCCCTTGTGTCATACAGTTGCTTTCTGGAGGATCAGACTTCATTATTTTCTTTACGCTGGAGGAGGTCTCTATATATAAACACTGAGTGGCAGAACAGAGATGGAGGCAAGGTTTCCATCACATCACAGACATAGCCTCAAGGACTGGGTCTCAGTCTCTGATGTACCAGGGGAGGGGCAAGTGGTTTTCAACCTATAAATTCTGAGTTGGAGAAGTAGGGTTAGAAGCCAAGTTTTTCTTACTTTGTACTTTCGCCTGTTGACTGCCAGCTCCTAGTTATACCCTGTGATGATTAATATTATGTGTCAACTTACTGGGCCATGGGGTGTCCAGATATGTGGCAAATATTTTTCTGGGAGTATTTGCTTCTTATTCATTCTTTTTCTATAAAGAACCCTGACTAATACAGATTTTGGTACTGACAGTGGTTGTGGAGGAACAGAATTTTAAGGATGAAGTTTCTGAACTGGTTCTGGGGTTTCTGGTTTTGGTTTTCTAATCATATTATATTTAAATATACTAATGACTATTTCAAATACTAAAGAGAGCACTGATAGTTCATGGTGCGGTCTGGTAAATACAGACATGCAAAATGTCATGACTAGATATTCTTAATCAGCCACTTATAAGAATCAAATATCTGGATGACTGTGTATATAATATTGTTAAACATTTTTGGCAAATTAGCAAATATTGTAAGATTAGCTAGTTTCTCCTTGTGTTGTAAATGGGGAGTAAGTCCCCTTTGTGGGGTCTTTAAGGATCATTTCAACACAATTGCAGACAATACACTCAGAGAGAATTTATTATACTCACAGGTGCTAGCAACAGGAGGCACAGCATGCCATGCAGAGGGAAGATGGGAGGAGCTCCAAAGGAGCAGGCTTAATGTTTAATCAAGTAGGTGAGGAGCAGAGAGAGAGAGAGAGAGAGAGACCCATGGGCAAATGCTTTTACTAGGAATCAGGGTAGAGTACATAAGCAAAACACGTGAGGAGATTTCACTGGTGTACTTGAATGTCTCTAGGTCACAGTCAGGGGAAGCCAAGAAGGGTAACTTGTCAGCGACCAGCCTTATCACACTGACGCACCTGGTTGCCTGGGCAGAGTGCTCACAGACTATTTGTGAGGATGTTGAGTCATCAGGAAAATATGAAGTTTTACAAATTTACGGTACACTCCTAATGTCACTAGACAAATTAGAGAAAGAAAAGGATAAGCTTAGGAATTTGAATTCCCATTTCAAGAGCCTTATAAATTACCTGAAAGATTCTATATATGCCCTGAAGCAGACCCTTATCTCTGGTAACTGCAGGGCTAAGATTGCTGAAAACCAAACCCAGAATCCCCACATTGGTTCCCCAACCTGTGGAGTGAGGGCTATTATGGTGGGAAAGGGCAAGTGCAAGCCACTAAAACTACCTCTACCTAGGAAAACAGTAAACCAAAAGCAATACCACATTCCTCAAGGGATTACAGTTTAGTGCCACCATCATGGTTTGAAAGATGCAGATGCAGGAGTGGTGATTCCCACCACACCCCCATTCAACTCGCTTATTTGGACTGTGTAGAACATAGATTGATCTTTGAGAATAACAGTGGATTATCACAAGTTTAGCCAAGTGGTGACTCCAAAACTGCAGCTGCTGTGCCAGATTTGGTTTCATTTGCTTGAACAACTTAATGCACCCTATGGTACCTGGTATTGATCTGGCAAATGCTGTTTTTTTAATCCCTGTCTACAAAGACCACTAGAAATAGTTTGCTTTCAGCTGGCAAGGCCAGAAATACACCCTCAAGTTCCTGCCTCAGAGGTATATCATCTCTCCAGCTCTATGTCATAATTTAGTTTGCAATGATCTTGATCACCTTTACCTTCCACAAGATAGCATGGTGGTCCATTATATATTCTGTTGATCAGACCCAGTAAGAGAGAAGTAACAACCACTCTAGACTTACTGCTAAGACATTTGCCTGTTGGGGGGTGGGAATAAATCCAATAAAATTTCAGGAGCTTTCTTCCTTAGTTAAATTTCTAAGGGTCCAGTGGTGTGGAGCATGTCAAGATATTCCCTCTAAGGTGAGGTTTAAATTGTTGCATCTAACTCCTCTTACAACCAAAAAAGAGGCACAATGCCTGGTGGACCTCTGGATTTTGAAGACAACATATTCCTCATTTGTGTACCCAATCCTTTACCCAATGACCCTAAAATCTGCTACATTTTAGTGTAGCCCAGAACGAGAGAAGGCCCTTCAACAGGTTTAGGTTTCTGTGCAAGCTGATCTGCAACTTGGGCCGCATGATCTAGTAGATCCAATGGTGATTGAGGTGTCAGTGCCAGATAAGGATGCTGTGCGGAGCCTTTGTCAGGGCTCTATAGATGAATTGCAAAACAAGCTTCTAGGATTTCGGAACAAAGCCTTGCTATCCTCTGTGGATAGCTATTCTCATTTTAAGAAGCACCTCTTGGCCTGTTACCGGGCATACATAGAGACTGAACGTTTAACCATGGGCCACCAAGTTGCCATGTGACTTGAGTGACTTGAGATGATTATCGTGAACTACGAGTTGTCTGACACACCAAGCCATAAAGTTGGATGTGCACAGCAGCACTACATCATCAAATGGAGTGGTATGTGCATGATTGAACCTAAGCAGGCACTGAAGCCACAAGTAAGTTATACAAAGAAGTGACCCAAGTCCAAAACTTTATCCCTTCACTATGAGACTAAGAATAGCAAACAGGTTAGTCAGATGGGGTTGCCCTCAGGGCAGTCACCATTCAACTGACCCTGTAATCCAACAACCATTTCAAAATTCAGATCATAAATTGATGATGTTGTTTTTTCCAAAGACAAATGTGCACCACACAATTTAGGCATTAAACAGATGACTTTGTTTACCACTGGCAAAAAGATATTATCCAAATAGAAAATGCACTTGTTCTACACAATTCTGTTGGTCATTCAAGAGGATGTGTTTTGTATAACGAATATATGCTATAGAATATGGATTACCTGAAGTGCTTGAACAGTCATCGTCTTGCATGAAAGACAGGTAAGAGTTTTTAAGGCCTTGGGTGTCACTGTTGCTCTTCCTTTCCTATTTATTGTGGTAACAATCCTCAGTGTTGCTAAGAGTGATATTAACAGCTATAATCTCAGCTCCTATGTATGGAAATGGTACAGGTTGCTCAAGGAGTAGGGTATAATGTCCTACCCTTGGGTCAGGAGGGGAGAAGTGAGTGTTAATTTGACTGATTCTTTGCAAGTAGGACTCCCAGAAAAAGTGTTGACTTTTGTGTTAAAATTTATAAAACTATACATAAATAATTGTCCATTTTACTGTTGATAATTTAATAAATAAATAGGGGCAATTCTACTTCTTTCTGATTTGTATGTACTTGTTTTCGTTTTTCTTTCTTTATTACAATGGCTAGAACTTTTAGTATAATGTTGAATAGAAGAAGTGGAAGTGGATATTTTTGCCTTTTCCCTAATCCTAAGGGGAAACAACACAATCTTTAACCATCAAGTTAAAGTTAGCTTTGTATTTTTTTACATGCCATTTATCAGATTGAGAATGTCCTCTACTAGTATTAGTTTGTCATGTATAGGTGTTGCACTTTGCCAAACATTTTAAAGCACCTTTTATAATTATAATATGTTTTTTCTCCTTTTTAATGCTAATTTTATGAATTACATTAATCATATTTCAAATGATAAATCAACCTTGCATTCCGGGAATAACTGTAATGTGAGTTTATTATCCTCTTTGCATATTGTTGAATTTGATATAACAATATTTTGTCAAGTATATATTTTTTAAGTAATATTGAATTTTTCTATATCAATGAAGTATACATATTTGTATTTTTAAATGTATTTTTATAGTTTTATTGAGGTAAACTTTACGTACAGTAAAATGCACAGATCTTAAGACTATGATTAAATGAGTTTTGATATACGATTATGCCCATGTAATCTCTACTTTAATCAAGACATAAAACATTTTTATTAGTACAACCCCATAAAATTTGTTTATGCCCCTACACAATTAATTCCTAGTCCCCATAGGCAAACACTGTCATAATTGCTTTCTATTAAGATAGATTTGTTTTGTCTATTCTTAATCTTCATATAAATTGAGTTGTATAGTATTCTTATGTGTCTGGCTCCTTTTGCCCAAAGCCAGGTTTTTGAGATTTATCCATGTTGCCGCATATATCAGTAGTTTATCCATTTCTATTGCTGAGTAGCATTTTACTGAATGATTATGTATATCACAATGCTTTTTAAATTTATTATCTCGATGGTAATTTGTACCTATTTCCAGTTTGTTACTATTATAAATAAAGGTGACATAAACATTTTTGTATAAGTTTTCTGTGAATAAATTGCTTCATTTGAGTAAATACCTGGGAGTGAAATTTCTGAGTCATAGTGTAAGTGTATGTTTAACTTCAAAAAGAAATATCAAATGGGAATAATGAAAATGCAGGCCATAGAACAAAATTTTTAAAAATTATAATGAAAGTTACCCCATCACCAGATAGAGCTGTGCTGAAGAGGAGGGATGGGTAAAGTATAGCCCATAAACCTGATACTCTACCTATTTTTGTGTGACCTGTGAACTAACAATTTTTTAACCAGAAATGTAAAATTTAAAAAGACTCATATAGCCTTTTGGCAAGAACATTTGCTTGCTTTTTCTTTTTGGGCCCAAGGCCTTAAATATTTACCATTGTGGCTCTTTTTTTTTTTTTTTTTCAGAATATTATGGGGGTACAACACTTTGGTAATATATATTGCCTATGCACTGCCCAAGTCAGAGCTACAGTTGTGGACATCCCCCAAACTGTGTGCCCTGCACCCGTTTGGTGAGAGTTTTCCCATCCCCCCCACCCCCCAGCCTACCCCATGATGAATATTATTTCCATCATATTGTCATCTGATCTTTGACAAAGTACACAAAAACATATACTGGGGAAAAGAATCCCTATTAAATAAATGGTCCTGGGAAAACTGGATAGCCACATGTAGAAGACTGAAACTAGATCCACACCTCTCACCTCTCACAAAAATCAACTCATGATGGATAACAGACTTAAACCTAAGTCATGAAACCATAAGAATTCTAGAAGAAAACATTGGAAAAACTCTTATGGACGTTGGCCTAGGCAAAGAATTTATGAAGAAGGCCCCCAAAGCAATCACAGCAGCAACAAAAATCAATAAATGGGACCTGATCAAATTAAAAAGCTTCTGCACAGCCAAGGAAACCATCACTAGAGTGAACAAACAACCTACAGAATGGGAGAAAATATTTGCATGCTACACCTCTGATAAAGGGCTGATAACCAGAATCTATACAGAACTTAGGAAAATCAACAAGAAAAAAATCAAACAACCCTATTAAAAAATGGGCAAAGGACATGAACAGAAACTTTTCCAAAGAAGACAGAATAATGGCCAGCAAACATACAAAAAAGTGCTCAACTTCTCTAATCATCAGGGAAATGCAAATCAAAACCACAATGAGATATCACTTAACTCCAATAAGATTAGCTTATACCACTGTGGCTCTTGGAGAAAAATTTACTGACCCCTGAGCACACAATTGAGGATTTAAAAAATATTTTAAGAATGATAATAGAAATTGGTCAAGATAATACAATTTTGAACCAAAAAAATAAATTATCATGAATCACGTATATATAGGTCCAGAAGAAATTGTGTCCAAATTTATGTTGAAACACCTAATAGAATAAAGCAATCCCAAAGACAAATTAGATGGCCCATTGTCACCAAATATTCCAGAATTATTAATCATTATGATATATAAACATTAGATAAAATAATAAAGAAATAAAATTGTTAGAAAAAAGAGAATGAATCAAAAAGACCACATCCAGTTAAAATAGTATATCCAGGGCAACACTGGCAAGAAAATAAAGGAAGATTTAAATAAATGATGATGATAATGATGATCATGATCATGATCATAATGATAATGAGGAGGAGGAGAAGGATAAATTTGAATAACAAGGAAGCACAAAAATAATCAGGATTTCCAGGTGGTAAACCACCCAGGCCATAAGAATATGGCAGTCTTTAGGTTGTGATCATGTTGGGAATGATTGCAACACTACCATAGTGACCACCTGTATATAACACATTAATTATTTTAAACAAACCCCACAATTTATAGGATCAATAGATACAAGATCTCAAGTAATCGCAGTCATAGGTGAATTTAGTCATTGGGAAAATTTTCATGAACATAGGAGAGAAGAGTTGGAAGACTCTTTAACAAAAAGGAGCATCCAATGCCTTACTAGATTGACTCAAGGTTATATTAACAGGCCGGTAATAGCATATAACTAATAAAGGACTTAGTATAATATATTGTATATATGGCATCATGATCATAGGGAAAATAACATTTGTGAAGTAGAGAATGGTCACTAGCACAAGAGGAAGTGCAATAGACAGAAATTTTAATATGTTTCTTAAGAATAATTTGATAATCTAAGGGAGGAAAAATGCCATTATTCTTTAAGCAGAAAATAATGGAAATAATCCAAAAGATAAAAAGGAAGCTGGAAATTACAACATCTGCTTATTTTTGCAAAAAGAATTCCTCACTTGGAAATCCGTACATGGTATAACAAGAAAATCCCCAGGTTGTCTTGGGATGGAATGGAACGGACAGAAAAAATGCAAGAATATCATAAAAAGTCAAGTAGATAATACAACTTCCTATGCCTCTGGTCCCCACACCAAAGAATCCTGAATTTAAATTAGAGGAAGTAACCTGAAATAAGTATGAATTCCGGTTTTACAGCAGAGATCAAGATCATTAGGATTCAGGGTTTTGGACCCAGAAGATGGCTGAATCGATAGCTTGGTATTCCCTGTTAGAAAAATTGACATGGGCCATTTATGATGTCTGAATAACCACTGGGCTCTTAACTAGTTCTACTTTGGTTAACTTTAGAACTCAAGTGCTGACTATACAGTGGGCCAAATTGGTTTCACGACAAGCAAAATAATAATAATAATAATAATGGCACAGCAGAGCATGTAAAATGGAAAGGATACATAGTATAATAGGACAAATCCAGCCCTTTGGGATTTGAGATTGCTACTGTTGAGATGTGCTTACTGAATCTTGATTGGATCTGAGGGCTTCATCCTGGTTAGAATTCACAAAGAATCAAGGCAAATAGTCTGGTTCATGCATGGAGAAACTTTGTTCATAGCAACAAAGGGAAAAAAGGGAAGGCAAAAAAGGGAAAGCTGTTTTCTTTAGGTCCAAAGACATAAAGATATTAATCAGGGAGGGGAAAAGGAAAGACACACAGTATAAACAGGTACGGCTATAAAATAAGTAATAGAGAAATCCTCAAGGGAAGACCAAGACCTAGTGTCTATTTACATGGACTCCTGGGCTGTTGCTTATGGTATGCTCAGTGAAAAGAAATGTGGGGTATAAAAACTTGGTAAGAATAGAAAAAAATTTCAATACAGTTATGCATCACTTCATGACAGGGATTCGTTCTTAGAAATGTGTCATCAGGCAATTTTGTCATTGCTCAAGCATCATAGAGTGTACATACACAAACCTAGATGGTATAACCTACCACACACGTAGGCTCAATTACAAAGCTGTACAGCATGTTACTGTACTGAATACTATAGGCAGCTGTAACTCGATGGTAAGTATTTTTGTATCTAAACATATCTAAACACAGAAAAGGTACAATAAAAATACAGTATAAAAGGTAAAAAATGGAACACTTGTATAGGGCGCTTACCATAAATGGAGTTTGCAGGACTGGAAGTTGCTCTGGCTGAGTCAGTGAGTGGGTGGTGAGTGAATGTGAAGGCCTAGAACATTACTTATGCCTCTGTGGACTGTATAAACACTGCACACATAAAATGTGCACACTAAATTTATAAAAATGCGTACACCAAATTTATGAAAAACTACGGTAATTACACTATGATGTTATGCCAGTTATGATATCACTAGGTGGTAGGATTTTTTCAGCTCCATTATAATTTTATGGGACTACTGTCATAGATGCAGTCTGTCACTAACCAAAATATCATTATGCAGTGCATGACTGTATATGAAGGTCATGTCTCAGCCCATAAATAAGAAAGGCAGAACAATCAAATACAATGAGATGATGGACCAGTTGACTAGGAAGCTCTATTAAAGAAAGAAAAGAAATGAACTTGGCAGTTGCTTATTAAGTCCATGAGAATTTTTGACCCTTAGGAATCAATGTGCCAATCAAATTGGTAAAAAACAAGGAATTGTGGTAGGTAATTGGACTACAAATATGTGATAAATCATTATTATTTTTGCAATAAGGCCAAAATTCTAAAACATGAAACAGAAGCAGGTATTATTTATAGGGATTATAACTCAATACAAGTAATTCCTGTTGATTGCATTGTACCTATGTATAAATTGTGGGGAAAAAATATTGTCTTACTATTGTAGATATTTCTTCCAAAGTGAGGATGGCTTACCTCTCCTATAGGATTAATGTTGATACCACAATAAATGAATAAATATAACAAACAAAAAACTTACCCTGTGAAAGCAATTTACTGAAACCCACCCACAAACAATTTGTGAAGACAGATCAGGAAAACGATTTTAATGCCAAGAGGACTTGGGTAACCAAAATAATATAATGTTGAAATTACATCTTGTAAGTGAATGAAATAGAAATCATTATGAATCACCATAAGAGACATGGGATGACCTCCTAAAATGCAGATAAAGAAAAGTCTTCTAGCTAAAGAAAATAGTGGAAATTGCAGGATATATCAATCAAATCAGTGAGATAAATAACAGAATAAGAATAAATTTACAACATTCAATACATATGGTCATTTTGCAACCAATCCCTATGATAGAACATGACAAAGTTGACAGCATATCACTCCTATAATTACATTATTATGTAAGATTTTGTCTGGAGGGAGAGGTTCTTCTTCTGGCCTTGAAGAAGTAAACGTCTATGACATAAAGTGCCTATAAAGGGGAACACCTATGGGTAGCTTTTACAAGCTGAGGGCCTCCATCCTACCATACAAAGAACTGAATTCTGCCAACAACCTGAATGAGCCTGGAGACGACCTAGCCAACATCTTGATTACAGCCTATGAGAGACCTGAAACAGAGGACTCAGCTAAGCCATTGCTGGATTCCTGCCCATGAAAATAGTGATATAATAAATATGTTGTTTTAAACTGCTAAATTGTGGTAATTTGTTATGCAGCAGTAGAAAACTAACACAGCTCTTTTCATAAACATATGGCTACCTCATCTACAAACGAAAGGAATCTATTATGTGTTTAAGATTTAAACGACCCTAAAACTATATACATGTTGATGTAAAACATAACTTATAAACAAGTAACATCTGTTGTACACATTGCTAGGAGTATAAGACACTATGAAAAAGGTCACTTGCTTACGAGGATGTTAAGATACTAATAAGAATGATACAACCTTGAATAAACAGAGTATCAGCCATACTGAAAATGTCCAAGTCCCCAAGGAGCATACAACACAGAACACTGATGCAACATCACCCACCAACCAAGCAACAAGTTTCCAGTATAGGAAGTTCTTTCCTATTGCTAGTTTGTTAAGAGATTTTATCATAAATAAGTGCTAAAATTTATCACATATTTTCTTTGAAGTCATTGAAAGCATTACAGAGTTTTTCTCTTTTTCTGTTAATATGGTCACTTACAGTGATTGATTTTCCAATGTTAAATCACACTTTCATTGCTTAGATAAAAACCTATTGTTTATAGTGTACTATCCTCTTTATATATTGCTGGATTCAGTTTTCTGATATTTTGTTTCTGAAATGTTTTTTATCCTGCTATACTTTCTTTCATGTCTTTTTTTTTACTTTATCAAATATTTTTTGACTTATATTTTAATTTTCATACTGACTTTTCAGAAATACCTCCCTATATTTTTCACGGCTTTTGAAAGGATTATAATGTATGTTTTCAACTTATCACAGTCTGCTTAGATTTGATATTGTACCACTTAAAATGCTATTGTTGACATATAATTGAAGTTTACATTTGTCATATACTTCACAACATGCTATATACATTTTTGCTTTAAATAATTTTCTTTCTTAAAAATTAATTGGAAAAAAAGCATTTTGTTTTATACTTACCAATATATTAACTGTTTCATGCTCTCTTCATTCCTTCCTGTGGATCTGTGTTTACATTTAATTTTAGTTCACTTCACTCAGGAAGACTTCCTTCAACCTTTCTCATAGATTAGTTTACCTGTTGACAAATTCTATAGATTTTGTTTATCTGAAAATGTCTTTATTTTGTCCTCGTTTTAGAAGAATATATTTGCTCATTATCAAATTCTGGATTAAGATTAGCTTTTTTATTTTTATTTTTGCTTATTGTTTGTCTCATTTTTCATAAAGAGGCAGCATAATTTTTATTGTTTCCTATATATATGTGTAAAATATCATTTTCCTCTGGCTACCTTCAAATTTTTTGCTTTATATTGGGCTTTCTGCAGTGTGACAATGGTGTGCCTACTTATGGTTTTCTCTGTATCTATGTGGCTTGAGATTTGCTCAGCTTCCTGTATCTGTAGGTTGTTGTCTTTCATCATTTCTGAGTGTTCTCAGTAATTATATCTTCAAATTTTTCTTTTGCCATATTATCTTTTTCTCTCCCCTAGGACTTCAAATGTGCCACTTGGTATTTTCCCACAGATCACTGAGGCTCCATCTATTTATTTATGTTCAATATTTTCCATTTGCTGTTCACATTGAATAATTTCCATTAATCTGTTTCCAAATTCCTTGACACTTTAATCTGCCATCTTCAATCTTCTCTTAAGTCCACCCACTGATTTTTCATTTAGGATATTTTATATTCCAGTTTTTTCATAGTTTTCACTTTTTGCTGAGATTTTCCATATGATCACTCATTATGGCCATTTTTTTTCCTTTATATCCTTAACATATTTATACTAACTGCTTTAAAATGTTTGCCAATTTTACACCTGGGTCCTCTCTGTGTTTCTTTTCTATACATTGCTTTTTCTTTTGATTATACATAACATATTTCTGTTTCTTTGCAAGTCTAGTAGTGTTTTTTATTGAATGTTGGACTATAGTTTTGGTGCTAGAAAGCAAAAATTTACTAGCTAATTACTTTGAACATGCAGCACTTTGGTCTTAAATTGGGTCTGCTACGGCTTTGCCCTCAGCAAAAAGATCTTTTTTTTAGTCTTGTTTATAGTATTAGCGTTAAGGTATGGCCCTTCTGTGATTTTAATGGAAAGCTCAAGTTGTAAGAAGAAGACTCAGACACTAAATTCTATTTCCCCTGCAGTTGACTGGAGCTAAAATATCTGCTCAGCTTTTTCAAATTTTCAGCTATTTTTTTCCACTAGACTTCTGGGAGTTTTCCTTGTGCATTCAAAAAGCAGCCAAGGATTTTATAAAAAATTATATGCAGATTTGGGGACTTTTTCCCTGTGGTTCCTTCCTTCTCAGGATTTTTCCCTTCATTTTACAGCTTGTCTGGTAGCACCAAACTCTGTCCTCGGACACTTCAAGCTGATAAAACAGATTTCTGCTTGAATTATACCTGTTCTGTTTCATGTGAATTGGGAAGTACCTTCAGGAGAAAAGCCAAATAAAACATAAATCTGACCTAGTGCCACTTAATTCTTTCAAGGGTTGAATCCACTATAATATCTACCTGCTTTTTGTCATTTTAAAGTGGCCTCAAATTGGTTTATGGATTATTTTGTTATAATAATTATTTGCAGGAGAGTGAGTCTTATACAAGCTACTCTATCTTTCCCACAATCTGAACTCACTTTTCTTTGTGACATTTATAGGCATTTCCCTACTGCGTCTAGCACTGAAAGTTTCTCTGAAGTCCACCAAGTTAAGGTTGATTTTTATCCCTCTCATAGTGAACTTCTTCTTTTTGCTTAGACTTTAAAAGGATTTTCTCTGTATAGTCAGTAAAATTTACTAGACTACTTCTTGGCATATATTGCCACATACCAATTTATTTATTCTGCAAATATTTGTCACCTACTATGTATCAGTTATTAAACAAATTATTGGGAATACAGCAGTGAACAAAACAGCAAAATTATATTACTATAGGAGATCTCTTTTATAGTAAAACGAGTTTTTAAAATGTTTAATTACTTTAGAAATAATAAAATATAATGAAGTTAGTGTTATGGAGAAAATAAAGCTAAGAAGGATACTTTGGAATTAATACTGTTTTTGTATTTCTATTATTTTTTTGCTGCTATAACTTCATAAATACATCATAATTGATAATAATTCACAAAAATTCACTACAGCATATTATTTCTTTTCTTATGTTGGTTTTACAATGTCCTAGTTTACCAATAACATTGAATATACCTGTCATTCATTTTTGTGATCTTTTTTCAATAAAAGTGTTTTTTTATTTTGGAGCAATATAGTTACCATCCACAAAAATTTTAATTACATCCTACATTTTAGGAAAATTGGTGTTTTATATTTTATATCCTTCAATCCATGTATGAATATTCATGAAAATTTCTCAAATAAAATGTCCATGCTTTAATCTACACTTTTTACTGTGCTAAAAAAAACAGTCTGTTCTTTTAGGATGACAAATGAGGTTGTTTTGTTCCATGCTCATAATAAAGCAAAATGAAATTTCTGAATAAGTAGAAAAAAAAGTACTTCCACAGTTACTAGGACTGACGCATGAACATAAATGGTCATATATCTTTGCTAAAACAGTGCCATAAAACGATTTTCTTTGGCTTGGGATAGACTGTATGTTTTCACATGTGCGTATACATGTGATATGTTAACATATTTTCCAACAACTCAGTTTTCTTTTTGTTTTATGTTAAAAGTTAGTGTTGATATACACATGAAATTTAACAGGATCAAAATTAATTATACATACTAACAGCCAAAATTATCTTAATCTTAGTAATAAATAGTGTATTAGTTGCTGTAATTTTCACTTTCTAGTTTTAAATTATCCTTTTCTTCCATCTTCTTCATGTTGTCTCTGTTCAACATCTCTTCATTTTAAAATAATTTTCAAAATAGAGAGGAGTTTCTATGAAATCAGGAACTGTACTTGGTACTTGTTAAGTAGGCATACTGATTGCTCCCCAGCTGATTGTTCCTGTACTCATTCTCTCGCATTATACTTGCCTCTTGCTTCTTTCACCTTCTCTTTTTCTGCACTAGGAAAAGTCAAAGACCTGCCAACCTTTTACTAACTCTCAGGCTGTGTCCACATTGTACTAAAAACAGCTCAGTCAATTCAGCCAAACGTTCAGTAACAACATGAATTTAAAAGATGTCTGTTCTTAACTCTACTGATTGGTTACGTAAGACGGAGCTATCCATATTATGATTTGGAATAGATACAAACTCAGTGTGACCCAATCTGAGCTTAAGCTAGTCAGCAGCACAGGCCTGTTTCTCCAGGGGCTCTAGTTTCAGCCTCTTGCTCATTGCTGTTTCAGTGCTTTCTGGTTTACTTCTGCTATAACCTCATCCTAAAACTGAGAGGGAGTCTTTAATCCTATCATCCTTATTTATTTGCTTTAGATTTTATAGAGTGATGAGTGAGGATAGGAATATAATCTCTTTTGAACCTTAAAATCAAAACTTCATAGGGCATTTGGCCTAGTGGTCCTCTTATCCATTTTCATACTTTGATCATTGGATCTCTAGCATTCTCGCAGAGTTGTCTTAGAGGCTAATAGATCAAGGTGGATAAGGGTGGGAGACAGGCAGCATGGTTCAAAGAATGCTTAATGGACTGTATTTTTCTGCCTTTCTTGAGGGACAGGAACCTGCCTGCACGCCCATTTGTCAGGATGGTATTCTGCCCTCGGTTCTTGGTGTGCTCTTGGTCGAGGAATGACCAGACATACCAAAGTGTCAAGTCCAGAAAAATCACCAGGAGGGCCAATATGACGGAGTAACCCCAGGCAGCAAGCAGTTTCACATGAGCAGCTCTTTATTATAAAACAAAACGGGTCTGTCTCTGTGAGTGGAGAAAGACAGAGAGAGACAGAGAGAGAGACAAACAAACCCACTCTCTCTCACTTTGAATTTTTGGATTGTTTCCTTTTATTGGCCCAGTCTGGGGGTGGACTCTTGGGAGGTGTGTGATATTACCCAATGATCAACAGTTGTCCTCAAAATTCCATCTGTATATATGAGCTCCCTCTCTGAAAGCCCACCTGGGGATGGGGTGAAACACAATGCATATTTAAGCTAATGGCATAGTAATTACCCTTAAGTTACTCTAGGTCACTTTCTAAATCCTATCATGCCTGGGCTAGGGAACTCCCAGATTGATAAAGCATTCCCTCCTTCCCCAGGTATAGCAGTTACTCAGGTTAGGATTAAGGGTGGGGCACCACCAAAATGGAGTGCCCACCCTTATCCTTCTTCCCAGGTGGAGCAATTGCTTGAGACAGCACCAAAGCAGAGAACCCTTGTCCCTAGAAGAGCCAGAGATCCTATCTACCTAACACATTGACATAGATGTATAGACACATTTCATGTACCAATTCTAATTTCACCAGTTTTATATAGTGAAGTTCCACAAGAGATTACTTTTGCATAAAAGTTTCTTCTGTTAAGAAAATATTTCAACACCAATAATTTAGTTCACATCTGTCATTTTACAGATTGGGATATTTAGAATCACAGAGGATGGGACTTTCTTATGCTATTTAATGTTCAAACTGCATCATCACCCAACACTGAAGAAAAGCTTATTCCCCCAGCCTCTGAACCAAATTACAAGAACTTTTGGGCACAGATCTTTCTATAATTAGAACAACTAGAGGGAAACTTAGGTTCAATTTAAGGAGCCATCTGCTGACTATAGTATCAGAAATCATTATCTGTCTGATTTCCATTAGATACTCACTTAATTGGGCCTAAATATTCACTCATCAATTAATTATGAAAAGGTTGGTCATGTACATGTAATGTGCCAAGAAGTGTACTAGATATTGAGGATATAACCATGAACAAAAATATACATAGTCTCCACATTTATACGGTTTACATTTTATTGAAATATATATATAATATACATAAATATACATAAAAATATATGTATAAGTAGGCCATAAAAATTTTATAAATAAAACACAGCTACTATTGATTGAGAGGTAGGGCTGTGTTACAGGCAAAGATATTGAGAAATTTAGAGGGTTAAGTAACTTATCCAAGGTCAAACAATGAATTAAATGCTAGATCCGGGACTAAAATTTAGGTTAGTCTGGTTCCAAACTCTCAGCCAGGTGTAAGGGATTTTCCATATTTAAGAAACCCTAATAAAAACTCTTTTAGTCTTATTAACGGATACATCAGTGAAAGTAAAGGGAAGAGATAAATGGCTGCAGGGTTATGTCCAGATTTGAAAACTTAAAAAGAAAATGCAAATGTTCGAAACATACAAAATTTTATCTAACTCATATTTTAACTGAAAATTATGCCTTAAAAAGCAAGGGTTTGATTAATGACTAAATTTTTCCTGAATATGTTAAAGTGTGTAATGTACATAAATCTTTAATGACCCAAGCCCTAATTTCAATTTTTGGAAATTAAAATATTAATGCAAAAGCTTTGCTGCATAAGTGAAATTAAGTTCTGTTGAGATGTTGTACACATTTGCAAGCTGCTGTTAAATCATGGTCCTTTGAACACACCAATACTTTTATTTCCCTTTGGCACCAATTCTTGGTGTTCACTATTCTTAATAGGAAATGAATTATGAATGAATTAGTTAAGCCTATGTTCTTAGGTACCTAAAAGAATCCTTATGATTATAAAGGCAAAGACTCTAGCAGTCAACTAGAAAGAAAAAAAATCAAGAACTAATGAGATTTTTCTAGATTCCTCTTTTTTTTAAACCTTGATCTGAGAATACCTCAATATAATGTTAAGGTTAAGATGTTACTAACTTAGTCTCTAAATTTTCTTGATAATTTTGCTTTTGTGAGGACTACTAGTCCATCTACTACATGATTTTCATTTCTTTACTATGATAATTGATCCAATGTGTATTTTATAATTACATAATTTTGTTCATATGATACAATACTTTTATTACCAGTGATATATTATGTAAAGATGTCAATTATAGCATTTGGTGATACTTTATTTAATCAAATCCAACATATTATAGACTGTAAGACAAATTATTATTTTATGTACCACTAAGAGCAAAAAAATACTGCTGCTTAAATTATAAATCAATTCTTATCTCTTAGCATTTTATATTATCCTTAAAGGAAAACATGGCATGCTAAAAAATATCTGATTCACTCAAAAGAAGAGAAAAAAAACTAGAACAAGAATAAATGAGATAAATAAACAAACAGCAAAAAGGAAGACTTAAACCTTACAACAGCAGCACTAAATTAAATGTAAACTTATGTACATTCTAACTTTTCTTAAAAGGCAGAGATTGTGACTGGGGAAGAAAAGAAGAAAGACTTGTCTATATGCAGTTCGTGGGAAACATATTTCAACTGTGTGAACTAAAAGAAAATCTTAAGCCCCTCAGCAGACTGAATGGACCCCCTTTTGGCCAAAAGGACCCCAGAAAAACCTTAAAGCTGATTTGCCAGCCATGAGGAGAAGGGAGGTCAGGTGTACCTTGTCATGACCCCTCTTTTGGAGATATTGTTTGTAACAATAAAATACTAAATCATGAACAGGCCTAAAGCTACACAAGACAAAGCTTAAACCACACCTGTATCCAAGCTTTTACATAAAAGCTTCATTTCTTTAACCAATTACAAATCAAAGAATCTTTAAACCCACCTATAACCTGTAAGCCCCTGCTTTGAGATGTCCTGACTTTTCAGACTGAACCAATGTATGCCCTCCGTGTACTGACTTAGCATCTTATGTGTAATTCCTGGCTCTATGATTGTATAAAACCAACTGCAACCCAGCACATTTTCACAGCACCTCTTGAGGCCATGTGTGCTGGGCTGGTCACACACTTTCGGTTCAGAATAAACCTCTTTAAACTACTTAACAGAGTTTGGGTTTTTTTCCGTTATCACTTGAAAAACATAGGTTGAAAGTGAGGCGTAAGAATATCATGATCATACAAGAAGTGAACACGAGAAAGCAAATATGGCTGTATTAATTTCTGGCAAAGTAAAATACAAGATAAAGTGTGTTACTAGTGATGAAGAGAGATGTTTCATAACGATAAAAATATCAATTCATTAAGAAGACATAACAATTCAAATTGTGTATGCATTTGATAGCAGTTTCAAAATATAAGAAGCAAAAAAGGAAATCAACAAATTTACAACTGCAATTGGTAGAAGAGTAAACAAAAAAAATTAAGAAAAATATAAGAGATTTGAAAAACAGAAACAGCCAGCATATTGGTATGCTCATAGAATGCTTCAATAGAGAGGAAAAAAAAATTGATGAAGTAGGATTGAGGTGGGAAAATTACTGCAGATTTTTTGAGTTGGACAAGTAGCGGGATTAGATAGCAGCATAGATTGTTCATCTATAGACTATTTTATTATAATAGTTGGGAAAATCAATGTAGCAGAGACTATTTTGGCGTTACAGCAATATTACCACTCCTTATTATGCTTTCTGCTATATTGCATAAATGTAATTCTGGGTATTGTTTTTCAAACTCCCTTGACAACATTCTACTGCAGAGGGGCATTTGTTTAATATTTGGAAGTATAGAGAGATAGAACCATTAAGGCTCTGGCTACAGTGGGTAGGTATGTGGGCTTCCCATATATAAGGTTTACCATATGTTTCAGGCATTTTCCTGCAAATTGCCAACATTAGCATTATGGGAGGAAGCGACAGAGGAGAAGGCATAAAAAAACTTTTTTTAGGAGTATGTTTAAAAGAATGAACTATGATTGCTGGGCAACAGAGGATGCTCCAGAAGTTTTGCAGTTCTGAATTTAAAGTAAACCTAGAAAGTGTGATTTTGTTGTTTGCTTCAGCCACAGTCATTGGCCATAGGTGAAATATGTAAGGCAATTGACTGTGAGGTCCACATAGCTCAGGGATTCTCAGCCTTGTTTAGGTATTAGTCTTACTTAAAGAACTTTAAAAAAATACCAATGTCTGCTCCCTAAACCTCCCAGATGTTCTGATTTAATTGTACTAGAGTAGAACCTCCTTATCAAAGGAAAAAAAAATCTTTTTAAAACTACCTAGAGGATCCCATCATGAGACCAATTTTGAGAGTAATTTTTTTGTTTTGGACTATGAGAATTCTTGAGTTCAGATACTCAAGAATGTCCTATTTGTATTAGTTTTATAGTTGGGCCAATGTAGGAAACCAACAATATATCTTAGTAATAGCTGAAAATGAATGTATGGAAAGTCAGGCTTGATACCTATTTTCATGTCTTTAATTCCCTCCTTTTAAAGATTTTTCATACATTACTGTAATAGTTTGGAGTCTGTAGTAGATTGAATTTAATTGTAGTTATGCAATTCCTTATACCTCCCTTAGATAATGTGCAGTTAAAATATTAAGGGTTAAAAAATTGTGTCATAAGTTCTCACAATTGGTGCCAGATCTACTAATCTACTGCCTCACAGATGGATACCTGAGGTACAGTTGGTTTGTTGGACAACAGACCATTTCCTCTTCTTGTAAGTAAGAAAGGAAGGTCTGCAGAGAATATAGGAATTCAATCAACTTGAGCAATCAATCTATTCTGCAGCTTTTGTTTATAAGGCCTGAGGCTACTCAACTGGTTTAAAGTAGCCCCTGACAGACCCTGACAGCCTATAGATGAACTCAAGCAATGAGTTTCATTACCATAACATGTGACCTACGTGCAAGTGTGACAACTAATCACGCATGCGTAAGGAAAACTACACCCCTACATGTTATGACACATCTTTTTCTTTCTCTATTACCTCATAAAAAGCCCATGCCACTTTCCCTCAGGGAGACACTGCTTTGGAGAATATTCCCAGCGCTTTCCTCACTTGCTGCAAGTGATCAAATTCCTACTGATCAAGACTGTAGTCCTGTGGAGAGTGCTTTGTTACTCATCAGGCCATCTTTTGGGGAACATTCTGCCTAAGCACACAGCTAGACTACATTTTTTGGACTCTGTCAGTGGAACACATGGCATGTGACAGGATTCTAGCCAATGGAATGGGAGTTGAGATGATGTGCACCACTTTAAGCCTTAAAATTTCCCTCATAGCCACCCTTATTCTTGCCCTGTCTACAGGCTCCCAGCAGATGAACAGAATGAACGTGGAAATCACGCTATGGAAATGGTGGAGCCCAAAATGGAAGGATCCTGGGTCTCTGAATCATCACTTAGAGGAAAATTGCTCTGAGATCAGGAAGAGCTGCTTTGAACTTTATATGAGTGAGAAGTAAGCTTCTAATGTGAGCCGTTATACATTTTTTATGTTTTTGCAGTGTTGAAAGTGATTTGTCTTTATTGTTTTGGTAAAGTGCCTCCATATAATTAAATGTTTTACTTAATGGAGCTTATTATCACTGGTAAAAGACATCATTTTATTTCAAGTGTCATTGTGCAGCTAGGAAAAAAAAAAAACAACAGGAAAAATCATAAATGGTGTGCCTTCGGCCAGAGAAGATAGCATTATCTATCTAGTAAAGTTCCAGATTGTGGGCCCTAGAGCAATGCTTCTCAAACCAAATGTGTGCATGTGAATAATTGATTCAGTAGGTCTAGGGTGAGGCGTGAGATTTTGCATATCTAATAAATTCTCAGGTGACACCCAGGCTGCTGTTCTGCAAACCACCTTATAAGGAGCAAGGCCATACGTAACTAGAGCCTTCTTTTCTCCTCACTGGGTCTGAAATCTCTAGTCTTCAATATATGTTCAGCTCTACTAGTCAAGTCTTCCCTTTTGTTGTGTGTTGAATTGTATCCCCCAAAAAGATATATTGAAGCTGTGACCCTTGGTACCTGTGAATTTAACTTTATTTGGAAAGAGGGTTTTTGCAGGTACAATCACCGTAATACATATGGCTGGTGTCCTCCTTAGAAGAAGAGAGAATTTTGGACTCAGAAATTCACAAGGTTTGCACCATGTAAAACAAACACAGATTTGAGGGATGCATCTATTTACCAAGGAATGCCAAGGATTGTCAGCTGTCCCCAGAAGGTAGGAGAAAGGCATGGGACAGATTCTCTCTCAGATCCCTCAAAAGCAACCAACCCTGCTGACACCTTGCTTTTGGACTTCTGGCTACCAGAACTGTGAGCTGGCACATTTCTGTGGTTCTAAGCCATCCAGTCTGTTATACTTTGGTACTACTGCCCTAGGAAACATACAACTTTGTATGTTGTAATGTTGATTTGCTGTGATTTTTAGCATATACATGTCTATGAGACAATAAAGATAAACCAATGAATGTATTTTTTCCTTTTCTTTGCAAATAGTAAAGATGGAAAATACAATTCTTTTCTCTTTAGCACCCACACCAAAACAGTTTTTTCATCAGTTAATCATTGCTCAGATCAAGAATGTTTAACTTCTTTGTGAAAGTTAAACATGAGAACTCTGATTTTTTTTCTGACATACAGAAAAAGAATGGATTTTATACCTGATTGCCTCCTGGCTATGGATGGCAACATGACCTTAAACTGCTCCAGGGGCTCCAGAATGCTGGTACACTTATGCTTCTGAAGAACTGGACCCCCAAACTAATTTTCCTCAGATTTCCAGGTGTTAAAAATATTAAGCATCATTTTTCCCTTTTTCAGTAGTGAGTTACAACGGATGCCAATTCCTTGATACTCTTTATTCCTATTCCTGCCCTTTCCTGGAACTCCTTGCACAGACCTAGCTAGGCAAAGAAAACTCAGATAATTTTCCCTCTGCCTATTTTAGGACAAAAATTTATCATCCACTTCTTTAGAGAAAGGGATCATTTGGTGTAATTAAGTAAGGAATCTAAGGTAATGTTGATTAAGAATATTTTTCCTTTTTAATCCAAATTACTGTCCTGGAGGGAAGAAGAGAACACATTTTCAAAGCTAAATACAGGCAAGTAAGTGCAGCATTAAAAGTGATATTTGTTGTTGTCATTATTGTATTGGCAAAGCCTGTACTTATTATTAAAAATTTTATCTAATTAAACATATTTTCACTGGCAAGAGACATCATTTTATTTCAAGTGTAATTTTGCAGCTAGAAATAAAAACAGAGGAAAATGACAAATGGTATGTTTGTGACAATAAATTATGTCAGGGGAAAACAAGAAACTGATCAATTTAATTTAATTTATTGATCCTAGGTCCTATTGCTCTTTGATAAATATATTTAACAAAATAAATTTTATCCTAGATTTGTCTACAATGAGCAATAAACACATAAAATCTGGCACAAGATGTTGCTACTGAATTGACTTAGTTTATATTGTGGATGCTGCACTGCACCCTTTCAGGATGAAAACATTCATTCCCCCAGGTGCTGGGAATGTCGGTCACTTAGCGCTCTCAGCAGAGTCCCTCTGCTGGAATTGCTTCATTCACAGCCATGTGCACTCTGGGGATGGGGGGGAGGCAGCCTTTATCCAATGACTGGTTGATACAGGAGTGTCAAGGCCCAAGCTTTCTGCCTCGAGATGGGCCAACTCCATAAAAATGTCCCAGCTCCAGATCTCCCCATGGGATTGGCAAAACCTTTGTTGTAACCGCATCAAAGTTTAACATCTCTTCTATCCTGTGTCCTTTACTCCTTGTCTGCTGTGTATCCTAGGAATGCTCCCTCCTTAAAATCTCAGATCTCAATCTGTTTCTCAGGTAACCAAATTTATCACAGCTTATAAATTCTAGAAATGTAAATCAAATAATGAAGGATACTGATCTTGTTTAGCATGTACTAGATAAAATAAGGATCCCTCAAAGATGTCCACATTCTAATCCCTGGAAACTTTGACCATGTTATTTTACATGTCAAAAGGACTTTGCAGAAGTGAAGATAATGGATCTAGAAATGGACACTGGATTATCCAGATGGGTCCAGCGTAATCACAAGGGGCCTTAAAAGTAGAGAAAGGAGGCAGAGGAGAATCAGGGAAAGATATGTGATAATAGCAATAAAGTAAGAGTGATGGAATGTGAGAAAGACTCAGCTGACTGTTGGTGGCTTTGAAAATGGAGAAAAGGAGCCAGAAGCCGAGGAATGCAGGCGGCCCCCAGGAACTGGACAGTCAGGGAAACAAATTCTCCCGAAGAGCCTCTGGAAAGAAAGGCAGCTGTGTTGACACTTTGATTTTAGGACTTCTAACCTATAGAATTGTAAGAAAATGAATTTGTGTTGTTTTAAACTGCTAAGTTTGTGGCAGCAATGGAAAACTAATGTGGTATATTTCCCATTCATTTTTCCCAGGAGATGATAGGACCGTTAATCCTGATATGGCTTTGTCATTATCCTGTATGATTAATTCTGATAGTAATAATGCAATAAAGTAATAACTCCCACTTACATATTGACAACATGACAGGCACCATGCTAAACAATGCTGTCACCCTTAAAAATAGTCTGTAATTAAGAATTATTGTGTCCATGTTTTGTGTAAGGGAACTGTGGCTTAGGGAGTTTAAGCAGCTTGCCCAAGATAACAAAACTGGAAAGAAGAGGTGTGGTGATTCAAAACAATACTGTATTAGTTTCTTAGTGCTGCTGTAACAAATGACCATAAACTTAGTGACTTTAAAACAACACAAATTCATTATCTCCCAATTCTGGAGATCAGAAGTGTGAAGTGGGTTTTAGGATTATAAAATCACGTCAGCAGGGCTGTGTTCCTTCTGGAGGCTCTTGGGGAGAATGCGTCCCTTGCATTTTCCAAGCTCTAGAGGCTGCCCATATTTCTTGCCTCATGGCCCCCTTCATCCTCAGAGCCAGCAATTGCCCTGACCACTGCTTCTGTTTCCCATCTCCTTCTCTGTCTTTCTCACCTTCCTCTAGCACTTAAAAAGGCCCTTGTGATTACATTGGGACCAACTGGATAATCTAGGATGATCTCCCCATCTCAAGATGCTTTAGTTACACTTCCAAGTTCCCTCTGCCATGGAAAATAACACACTCACAAATTCTGGGGGTTAGGATATTGGCATCTTTGAGGGGCCATTATTCTGCCTACTACAAATACATTCCACAAAATTCCTTCTAAACATGATGTATTTAAGAAATTGTAGTCCATTTAAGGCTGTTTTTATAGCTATATATGATTTTTGGTATCTTCTGAAAGACATCTTGATTCCACTTTTGTAGTCAGATATCTGAATGGTAAACGCCTCCGTATGAACTGAAGAGGAAAAAGAGACTTGAGAAGTCTAGATTTTTCCTTTTCTCCAATGCCCATTTAAAACAATGAATTCCCTTAAACATGTGACAGATGCTTACTTCTATGATAGAATTCTACTTGCCTGTGTCTCCTCTATAATTTATAATTTTGAGGTCTCTGAATGTAACGTTCATTCATTTATTCAACAAACACTTTAGAATGCCAAATATCGAGAGTGTATCAGGAGTTGAATACCCCAGTAAATAAATAAAAGAGGACAAGAGAACATGGTCCTTTTCCCACACACTTATAATCTAGTGAAGAAATAAAGAACAAAATATTATAGTAAAGTGTTATCCTAGGTGCCATTAATACACACATACATTATCCTAGGTGAGAAGAATATGTATAAATAAATATTTATAAATATAAAAATAAACATAAATTATATATAAAAATTAAATTATATAAAATATATAAATATATATTTATAAAATAATTATACATAAATATAAATATATTCTTCTCATCTAAGTAATGCCTAGGACATATTTGATACTCTACAAGTATTTGTTAAATAAATAAGACAACATAGAGAAATTGTTTGCTATAACCACATCCACACCACACAATTAGAGCAATCACTAAAATTGCCAAGTTATCAAAAAAAATTATAAAATGTTGTAACTAGGAAAGTATTTGAAGAAATATAGGAAAAGGGAACTACTTTTTTTTTTAACACACTATGTTTCAGACACTAAGCTGAATATAGAAAAGGCAATACGATGTATGAGTTAAAGTTAAGGGTATGGTTTTGAAGTGAACCGTGTTGGAGTTCCCTGCTTACTATCTGTGTGGCCTGGGGAGAGTTAGCCAATTTCAATCTCAGCTTCTTCATATGTAAAATGAGGATACTAATAATGACTGTAACATAAGTGGTAAAAAATGGATGAGAAGTTCTCAAACATATGATTTGTATTATTTAATTTAATCCATGTAACCACTGTGAGGTAGGTATCATTACTTTCTCTTCTGATGGGAAAATTTGGTTTAGGAAATATATGAAACTTGTCTAAAGTTCAGATAACTGATACGCAGAGTGGAACAGCCTATCTGATTTCAAAGCATGTGTACTATGTTCGGTTTCCCCACCTGCCTCCAATTTCCTTATTTTACAGAAATGCCAGTCCTAGGCTGTCTCTTCTGAAATGAGTTCTTCACCCGTCCTCTGTTCTATTCCCTATTGTCAGAGATAATTGCAAGCTGTGTTTCCCATGCTTCTATGTAAGATAGTTTTTGTTTGGGTTTAGCTAATGGGAAGATCTTCAGAGAGATTGGAGAGTAGGGAGGAAGAGAGACCAGAGTAATTTTTGCATCCCTGGTAGAGGTATTATCTTCTCCATGGCTGTAGCTTCTGCCATATAGGATGAACTCTGGTTAACAATGCCTCCTTCCTTTGATTAGCCATCATAGACATGATTGTGGCTTCTTGCTAGAAGGGTAATTATGGGGTTGCCTCACCATCCTCTGTATAAATTCTCAGCCTTTTCATCACTTTTATAAAAAATTCTGTACATTAAATTTCTTAAGCTGTAAAGACTTTTAGTGATTTTGACTTTTCTGTTGAGACACTGGCTTATATGTTAGGTGAGGAAACTGAGACCTAGAAAGTTAGTGTCTTCCTCAAATTCACTAGACAATAAAGGCCTGGGATAGAAATTTTCCTCACCTGACACTCCAGGCACTGCTTTAACAATAACATAGGGTGGACTTTATTCTATGTTCAGATCTATCAAATATATTTCAGTTTATTGTGGTTATTTCAACAACTAAAATTATTCAAAGGGAGGCCTGTTTAGATTTTTAATATAATAAAGCCTGATGAATGCTACAAATGATTTCCTTATTATTCTTATTTAAAGGGTTAATCAAATTGTTTAAAAAGATTCAATCTAAATGTGAATCAGGCAATATTTCAGAGAGGATAGGTAGTAGAAGTGTAACTATTCATGGGTTAAAATAAATTAGTACATTGTGGATGTTCCTTAAGATTATATTTACCTAAAATATAAGGAAAATTTTAACCATCTGTTCATATTCCCTAGAATAGACAAATATATGTTCTAAAATGTTAAAATCCCAAAAGTTAGAGATGTCAATATATTTTTCCTGTATGATTTGCAAATATCTGTTTATATTTTTTACATATGTTAAAAAAAAACTTTAGAGCAATTAAGTTTAGCAGAGTTTATCTGAGCAAAGAATGATTCATGAATCAGGCAACACTCAAAACCAAAAGAGGTTCAGAGAGCTCCACCCAGCAGCATGAGCAGCCAGCTTTTACATGCCAAACACAGAAGCAAAGTAGAGAAATCACCCGCCTGGCTACAGCTAGGCAGCTGCCTTATTTGAGCATGGTATGGCGAGACATTTGCTTTATTGGGCATGATGTAATGAATCGGTTGCCTGTGATTGGCTGAACTCTGGCTGCTTATGATTAGCTGAAACTCAGCTGCTATTGTTATACTTCTAAGTTAGGCTTCATTTTGTTTATACACTAACTTAGTTCTGTAGGAACTGAAAGTATGGATCCAGCCTTAGGCTAATGGTCTCCTGCTTACTTAATTTAACACATATAATTTATAAATAGTGTGAATAGGTCTACATGTCAATATGAGGTAGCATTTAAGGTACTTTTTCATAATTTTTCTTGACTATTATTAATAATTAATAGCTTATGATTTTCTCTCCTTTGAATTTTATTTGATTTGTTCTTAAAATCTGATTTCAAGTAAATATGGTAAGGAATGTAGTATAAAGGTTTATCACTATAATTCAGTTATTAGGAGGCAAAAACCACATCTGTCACCTCAGTGATCAAGTAATAGTATAATATTTTCCTACACCAATCAAAACATTTAAAACAAGTTATGATATTACAAGTTATTAATATGACACAAACTTGCAATAATCTCTTTATAAAAGATAGAGTAATGGCCTATTTGTAAGCAGAACAAAAATTCTAAAGAGATTTATCCTGAAATAGGAAATAGCTTATCACTTAAGGCCCAGTTTCTTGACGTTGGCATTATTTACGTTCTTGATTCACTAATTCTGGGTTGGGAAAAGGGGAAGGCTGTCCTGTGCATCACAGGATGTTTAGCAACATCCCATCTATAACCTAGATGCCAGTGGCGCATTCCCCAGTTGTGACAACCAGAAATATTTCCTGGCATTGCCAAACGCCTCCTCTGTGTGTGTGTGCGCGCGCGCGCGCTTGTGTGTGTGTGTGTGTGTGTGTGTATTGGGGGAAGGGAGGAAAGAGATGATAATCACTCTGCTTGAGAAGCACTGACTGAAATACCTTAGTATTTGGTAAATATTTCAAGCTCTTTTTTCTTTTCTTTTTTTTCCTATTTATGGGCTATTTTTTTTGTGTGTGTGTGTATATATATATGTATATACATACACACACACACATATATATATATATTCCCTTTACTGGATAAAGAAATTTGAATAATTGAATGCACTTTATCTGCTTAAATGAAGTTTTAAAATTTAAATACAACAAAAATATTTTACCCCATTTCTTATTAAATATAAGCAAAAGAAAACACTGAATTTATACATACAACAAAATAGCAATTTCTACAAACTATTTGCCTGGATTACATTCTGCATGTTTAATTATATCAGCTATATATTAAATATTAAAATTTGTTTCATCATTTTATGATCATTAACATCAATAATTTAGTCTGTCTGGGATACTAGACTTGCTCTGAGTCAACTCTTCACTGCCTGCCCCATTTTGGTGATCCTGTTCCATCCCCAGCCTCTTCCTGCTTACAGTGTGATCTACAGCCAACTAGATCATGTCTGGATGTATCTTGAGATATAACCACAGGTTCAGAACATCCTGGTGTTAGAGTAACATTATCAGGTGGCCTCATACCATGGTCACTGTAGTCCTTTGGACCTAGATCCAAATCTCAGAATCATCATTGACTAGCTGTGGGGCTACAAACCAGTTACCCAACTTCTCTGAGCTTCCTTTCTTGATCTGTCAAATTGGAGTAATGTTTATCTTACAGAGTTGAGAGTATTAAGTGATATCAGGTTCTTAAACAGTTTCTAGCACAGAACAAGCACTTAATAAAGGTTAGTTATTTTATTATTACAACATAGTCTAACAGTTCTTTCAAAAAATATTTTGTGACCACCTCGACTGTGTGCCAAGAAGTGTTTTCCTATGTTGCTTAATCATCACATAGAGATAGAACTGAAACTGGTCTTCAAGATTAGATAATCCAGGCCACAGGCACAATACCTATTTCCTGGACACAGTATTTGTGTCCAGAATTAATATTTATTTAATGTAAATAAATTAATTATTTCATTAACAAATTGCTTTGATCATTTTTATTCCATGTACCTTGGTTTCAGGATATCAATTGGAGGCCATATGAAAATACCTGACAGTAGCCAAAAACACAAAATCACATACAGAGTATCTGAGGAATTCAGCATTTTCTCCAGAGTCCTTGAAAAAATGTGACTGTAGTAGACTTCATTGAAAAAGGAGAAAAAAATTGTGACATTTGAGGTTATGATAAAAATATGCATTTTTATCTTTATGTTATTTGACTAGAACAGCAAAGGCACATTCAGTGTTTCATTAAAAAGCACATTCTTTCTCAGAGACATAACAAATACATTTGCAGTGAAAGAATTTTATTTATTTTCCTCTTGCAAACTTTGCCAGAGCTACGTGGAAAAAGACCAAAGGATTTATTGCCCTTATAAATCCATTCACCTGACTTTGAGAGACTTTTTTCCGAGCACCAATTAAAATTGTTTTTATGACTTTCATTTCTTATTGGAATGTTTATAGTTAAAGTCATCAAAGAAACAATTATCAAAATGTAAGGCAAATATGAAGTAGGTATATCTATATATGTTTAATAAATCAAATGCTAAGAAAAAGTTTTTCTTAATTAGAATAGTTGAAAAATAAAAGTTTCAGAAACTATTTTGTGAGATCTAAAGGAAATGAATATATATAGTATTTGAGTATAAATGACATCTTTACACATCCATTTATTTCATTTACAAAGAGAGAAACCAGTGAAACCAAAAACAGAAGAAGGAGGAAAGAGAGGATAGGAAATGCTTGGATTGGTTTGCTTGTCTTATTATGGTTAATATCTCTAGTTTCAGTGGAAAATCGGGCCATCATTAGATTTGAGCATAGCCAAAATAATTCTTTAGGTCTTCAGTGGATTCCAAAACCAATTTCACTATCTTAAAGCATTAAGCCTAATGTGCAATTATTTACAAACTTACTAAGATTGCTGAGGAGCTTTCAAAATAGGTTAGTGAAATCTCTCATTTTATGGAAAAGGAAATTGAGGTCTGAAGAGATGTGCTATGATCCAGTTTATGAGTCACCCAAAATTAGAAGACTCAATGTACAGTTGTCTAACCTTGTTTTTGACCCCAAGGGTGTTATCCATTTTTATCACCACCTCACTTAAAAATTTTAGCTCAAAGTGACTTTTGATTCTTTTCTAAGATCCGGGCCACATTAAAAAAAAAATTTGCTTCTAAAGTTTTTCTAGGAATGTGCCTCAATCCTTGAAAGTGAATAAGAGTAACAAAATATTTCCAAGTCAAGTTAGTAGTGTCTAGAACAGCACACTGTCCAGTAAAAATATTTTCTATTAGATATGTTAAAAAACTAAAGGAAACAAGTGAATAAATTTTAATAATACATTTTGTTTAGACTCAACATATCAAACATTTAGTCATTTCAAAATGTGATAAATGTCAAAAATTATTAGGCATTTTATATTCTTGTTTTCATACTTAGTCTTCAAAATCCACCATGAATTTTATACTTACAGCACATTTCAACTTGGATTAGACACATTTCAAGTGCTCAATAGCCAATTGTGGCTGGTGGCTACCATCTTGGACAAGGCAGATCTAAAGTGACAACCATTATCCACATTCTGTATTAAAATTAGATTTTTTGAGTTTAATTACATGCATGAAAAATTGTTGAATAAATATTCAATTGGCAATTTTAGATTCCTAAAGTGTTTTACTCTTTTCTCATGTTGTGGATTTCATATTATAAGTATATTGGATTTCCCATGTCTTTCCTTTTTTTCCCTTTTATTTATTTCTTCCCTCTTTTTTGTTCTATTCTGAAAGAATTCCTCTAAATGCCCTTCTAATCCATTGATTAAAACCTCCAAAGCATCTCATGAGTTCTTCAAGTTCTCTATTACTCATTTAAACTCAATAATTTTGTTTTTCAACTCTATCAGACACTATTTCTTGATCTCAGATTATTCTTCTTGACAGATTCAATTTTCTCTTGAATCTTTAATTATGGATTAAATATTAATTTTCTCCTTTCTTTGGATTTATTTCATTTGATTCCTCCAAATAAGTTTTCCTTCTTTGTACCACTTAATCACTGCACAAATATTATATAGTTATTTATTTCAGAGTGTTGTCACAAAAAGGTGGAATGAGTGTGTGGGTTAGCTAACTGTAGTCCACACACCAGGCATAGGTAGTCAGCTTTTGAAGCAACTAAACCTTTTCACCAGCCAGGGGTTTCAAATAATATTGTTTAAATATACACCAGGGGTATCATTAACATAAAGATTGTTAGAAATTAATTTGGTGAATTTTTAAAGCACTTAAGATATATGGTTCACTAGAATGATTTCATGAAAAACACACCTCTTGCATGAACAATATGTAAATATCCAGTATGCCTAGAAGCTGTACATCTTTGTAGTAACATATGATATCTAGAGCTCTACTGTCCAAGGTCTGTGTAACAAGGATGATTGTATAATCAAAACCAACTACAAACCAAGCTTATTCTGCTGTCAGATGTGTTTGCATTCCCCTTTGAGTGATCTCAGGTAAGGTCCTAGTCAGTATGCATTCATCTTCAAGTTTGCAAGAAAATGTTGTCTGACTGTTTTTATATCTTTCTATCGATAAATGTGGGTTCATTTGGCAGATTTGGTCTAAATTTACTTTCAGACTGATAACCTGGTAACCAGGTGTCATACAATATACACTTAACTCCAATCTGTAGAGGCTGTCAATTGTTGAACAGCCAATTGGCTCAGCTCAGTTTTACATGATAGGTTCAGTCTTTTATCCTCTTCTTTTCTTTATATTAAAAATTAAGTAATTTAATTGACAAATAATTGTATATATTTATGGGGTGCAATGTGGTGTTTTGATGTATGTATACATTGTAGAAAGATGAAGTCAAGCTAAATATATATCAATCACTTAATCTCCTTGTGATTTTTTTGGTGGTAAGAATGTTTAAAATCTTTTAGCAACTTTGAAATATACATTGCATTATTATTAACTATGGACATTATGCTGTATATCACAAAGTTATTCCTCCTGTCTAACTGAAAATTTGTACCATTTGACCAATATTTTCCCTTTCCTTACACTCCCAGCCTCAGGTAACCACCATTCTACTCCCTGTTTCTATGAAATCAAATTTTTCTGGTTCCACAAATGAGTGAGATCATGCAGTATTTATCTTTCTCAGCATGGCTTATTTTACTTAGCATAATGTCTTCCAGGTTCATCCATGTTGTCACAAATGACAGAATTTCTGTCTTTTTAGAGGTTGTATAGTATTCCATTGTATATTTACCAAATTTTCTTTATCCATTCATTCATTTGTGGACACTTAGGTTGCTTCCATATCTTAGTTACAGTGAATAATGCTGAAATAAACATGGGAGTGTGTATATCTCTTCAACATACCTATTTTAATTCCTTTGGACATATACCTAGAAGTGAGATTGAAGGATCATACGTTAATTCTATTATTAGTTTTTTGAGGAACTGCCAAATACTGTACTAACTTACATTCCCATCAACAGTGTAACGGGGTTCCTGGATCTCCACATCCTTGCCAATACTTGTTATCTTTCTTTTTTTTCATAATAGCCATTCTAACAGGTATGAGGAGACATCTCATTGTGATTTTAATTTGTACTTCCATGATGATTAGAGATATTGAACATTTTTTCATATATCTGTTGGCCATTCATATGTCTTCTTTTGAGAAATGTCTGTTCAGGTCTTTTGCTCATTTTAAAAATCAGGTCATTTGTTTTCTTTCTATTGAGTTGAATTTCTTATATATTTTAGATATTAGCTTCTTATCAGATGCATGGTTGGCAAATATTTCTTCCAATTCATGGGCTGTCTCTTCACTCTGTTAATTGTTTTCTTCACTGTGTGAAAGCTTTTTTTTTTTTTTGACATTTGTCTAATTTTTCTTTTGTTGCCTATGCCTTTGGGGACTTATTCAGGAAATCATTGTCCAGACCAATGTCATATTGTTTCTCCCTTATGTTTTCTTCTAGTAGCTTTACAGTTTCAGGCTTTAAATTTAAGTCTTTGATTCATTTTGAGTTGATTTTTGTATATGGTGTGTGGTAAGGGTCCAATTTCATTTTTCTGCATGTGGATATCCAGTTTTCTTAACACCATTTTTTGAAGACATTATTCTTTCCCTGTTGTGTGTTCTTAGTACCATTTGCTCTTTCAATCAACTCACAGAAAATGTCCCCAGTTTCACTGATGCCCACTGTATAGCAATCTTTCAGGCATTGTTTCTTTCAGGCATCCATTACAATAATGAGAACTGCTTGAGCACATGATTACTAAAAGACTTGATGCAGAAAGGAAACTGATTTTATAACCTCATATTTATGGTTTCATTTTTAAGAGCCTTAAAATGTATACTCCCTATGCATGAAAGGAACCCAAAATATAAGCTTTTATGTATTCAGTACAAAGTTTTCTATTTTTGAGTCTGTGGATTTTAATAAAATTTAATTGTTTTCGCTTGTGATGATATTATAATGAGGAGGCTGTATCATTGTAGGAATAATAGGTTGAAAAGAACTGGGAGTCTCTGAAAATATGTGAAGTATTCTGCAACCATTTACCCTAAATGACTCCAAAAATGATACTTTAAGCTCTAAATGAAATAAAAATATGATATAATGATATTTTTGCTGAAAATATATTGAATTCATCTTTTATCATATTTGATAAAAGATGAATTCTTTGAAAGCAGTTTGGTAAGATTGCAGCAGAAGCAGCAAAAACAGGTAGTTCAGATAGAATGAACATGGATGTCAAGAAGGCATATGTCAGGGGAAAAATTCTGAACCCTGATAGTTCTCACTTCCAATTATAGTATCAGGTACAATATAAGAAATGCTGCAATGAAATCCAAGTGCTGTCCTCATCTGACAGTTTTTATTCTGCTGATTTCTCTTTTAGCCAATTAGTCTTTCTAGGGTCTATGTATTGTATAAAATTCTTTTATTTAAGACAGATGGATTTTCCTTCATCCATAGTATGACATATTATTATCTTTGATCAGCTCATTTCTGCTTGAATCTTTTTCATATCACAAGGCAGGACTCTGAACATTTAAAATCAAACCTCTAGCTATTACATTTCCAATAACTTCAGAACAAACTTGAAATATGGAAACTATTGGTAAAACTACCTGGAAGATGATAAATCTTGAATAAAGATTATTTGATGTAAAAATAATGCAGAAATAGGTCATCCAATCTTATTAATATTCCATCCTTGCAAACCAAAGAAACAATCATTAAGATAAAACTCAGCAGAAAATGAATATACATTCTGCCTTTAAGGTAAGGATTTGATTACTGTGGTGCTATAGGTTTATAAAGCATATGCCATCATTTTGTTTGCAGATACGTATGTCAATGTACTCAAACTCAGTGACCAAGGAATTTTATCGAAATGTTTTTTTAGCTTTAATTTTAGGTGAGAGGGACAAATGTAAAAAAGAAAAATCAAATTCAAACAAGAATTTGTTTTTTTTTAAAAAAAAAACAAGCTTATATAAGTGTAATGAAAGTTACCATGTGCCTTCCTTGCATCTCCCCCATTCACAGTGTTGAGAGTTACTACAAAAAGCTGTAGTGTAGTGACTCTACAAGTCTTGAATTAGTTAAGAAAAGTTAATTTTGTTTAATATTTCATTTTTCTCATTATGACAACAAACCACTGAAACAACTGATATATCATTTTAATCTCAAGGTTTGAAACCAAAGCATTAGCATGCAATTAATCAACAAAATTAAACTACGCACTCTGGTCAATTGAAGTTTAAAATGACCTTAAGACTCATTTATTGGCTTATTTTTGTTAAATTACTTGAGGATAATTATGTATTTGAGAATGGTAATAAATTTCCAACCAAAATTATATAAAGAATAAACCCATTGGCTCATAGCTGATGAGTGCAATAGAATATTTTTCTTTTAACTTTTTAGATTTTATCTAGCCTAACCCTCTGTTTGAGGAACAGCTCTCGAAAAACTATTTAATAAGGAATAAAGTGTCCTTTTGTAAAAGCACAGACCTAAGGATTTAGAAATGTGGTCCTGAGGATTAGAAAGAATTTACTTAGAGGGGAAATTATATAGTGATTAAAGCACAGTACTGTTACAAATTATATCAGGGATTTTACAGAGGGATTCTACTTAATTCCTTAAATACTGCATAGTTTAAAGCTTAGAGTATGATGTTACCAAAGAGATTATATTATTAAAAAGATTGGTGAAACCCAGTTACAAGTATGAGAGGATTACACTGATGTAAAGAGTAGCCAGATTGTTCAATATTATTAAGGCCAAGAGTAAGTGGACTAGAAAACAAGCAAAAGTAATAAATTTATCTAGCATAACAGTAAAAATATTATGTTTTCAATACCCAAATTATGGAATTTATACACACTATCATGCACATGCACACACACACACACACACATACACAAACATATACAAGTTGAGTATCTCTTATTTAAAATGCTTAGGACAAGAAGTGTCTCAGATTTCAGATTTTTTTGTATTTTGGAATATTTGTATATACATAATGAGATATGTTGAGGATGGAGCCCAAGTCTAAACACAAATTTCATTTATGTTTCAAATATACCTTGTACACACAGCTTGAAGTTAACTTTATCCAATATTTTTAATAATATTGTGCACCCATCACGTGAGGTCAGGTGTGGAATATTCCACTTGTGGCATCTTGTCAGTGTTCAAAAAGTTTTGGACTTTGGAGCATTTTGGATTTTGGGTTTTTGGGTTTGGAATACTCAACTTGTATATCCTTTTAATAACTCATTCATAGAGACTAGTTAAGGGATGCCTGCAAATTATCTCTAGTTCTAGTGGTAGTAACTCAGCACTTGAGAATTTTGGTTCTGACACAGAGAAATATTTCCTAGGAGAAAAAAATTGTAACTTACAGTTCCTCTCAGTTACAGAATTTGACAAGCCAATAAAATGGAATTTGGATGCTTCAGTAATTTGTGCTGATGATAAATCCAACCCTCTTTAAAATACTAAACGATTTTAATCTAGGAACCATCCTAAACAAGTTTTGATCTTTACATTTGTGACATTACAACAGACTTGTTTGTAGAAAATAAGCAAAGTGAAATACATGTACTTTAAAATTAGGAGATTATAAAGAGCTATGCCTACTGGAGTGGCTTATCAAAAAATTATCAAGTAACACATGAAAACATTCTTGTGAAATTTTCTAATAATACAAAGTTTAATATTGTATAGGGAATATACTTTACTAAAACTGTATCCTCCTCTTTTGTTGTCTACATTGAAAAGTCACCTCTATAATTACAGGGTTGGTAAAAAGAGTTTTGACTCTTTAAATTAGTGGAATATTAAAAAAAAAATTATAGGAATTTACGTACATGCCAGAGAAGTCTGCTTTGTTGTTACACGCCTAAAGCTGGAAAAGTTTCTGACAAAAATGCAGATGTCAAGGGAACAGGCTACTTATTTTTATTTGCATGTTGACTGATAAAAGGGCATGAGTTGAGTCATACATACTGAGTACCAGATCTTTTTTTGACTTTCCTTTTTTTTAGCCCAGTGTCTAGAAATTGGTAGTCAGGTGCTTTAAAATGTTTATTTACATAAAAAGTAATGTAGAAAGAGTATCTATTCCTCATTAGTCCATAGGAACAACACAACATTTAAAAACTGAGCTTCCTGTACAAATACATGAAAATTAAACAACACTCTTGTGAATGATCAATGGGTCAAAGAAGAAATTAAGAAGAAAATTTTTAAATTTCTTGAAACAAAAAATGGAAACACAACATATAAGAACCTATGGGATATAGCAAAAACAGTACAAAGAGGGAAATTTATAGCAGTAAACACCTACATCAAAAAATTGAAAGACTTTAAATAAACAACCTAATGACGTACCTCAAGGAACTAGCAAGAAAAAGCAAGAACAAACCAAACTAAAAATTATTAGGAGAAAATTAATAAAGACCAGAGCAGAAGTAAATGAAAATGAGAGTAAAACAATACAAAAGATCAAGAAACAAAAGGTTGGTTTTTTGAAAAGATAAACAAAATTGATAAGCCTTTAGCTAGACTAAGAAAAAAAGAAAGAAAACCCACAAAAGCAAAATCGGAGACAAAAAAAGGAAACATTACAACTGATATTCCAGAAACACAAAAACTCATTAGACACTACTATGAACAACTACACATCAGTAAATTGGAAAGCTCAGAAGAAATGGGTAAATTGCTGGACTCATACAATCTACCAAGATTGAACCATGAAGAAATAGAAAGCCTAACTAGCAAGGAGATCAATGCAGTAATAAAACGTGTTCCGTCCAAAAAAAGGCCAGGAACTGATGAATTCACTGCTGAATTCTACCAAACATTTAAAGAAGAACTACTAGAAATTCTATCCAAAATATTTCAAAAAATTGAATAGGAAGGAATACTTCCAAATTAATTCTATGAGGTTGGTATCACCCTGATACCAAAACCAGACAAGGACACAGCAAAAAAATAAATAAATAAATAAAAATAAAGAAAGAAAGAAAAACAGAAAGAAAACTACAGGCCAATATCTCTGATGAACATAGATGCAAAAATCTTCAACAGAATACTAGCAAGCAAATCCAAAAGCACATTAAAAATATTTTTACACCATGATCAAGTGGAATTATCCCAGGGATACAAGGATGGTACAATGCAGGACAATCAATAACATGATACATCACATCAAAAGAATGAAAGACAAAAACCATATGATCATCTCAATAAATACACAAAGAGAATTTGATAAAATTCAACATCCTTTCACGATAAAAACTGAACAAATTGCGTATAGGAAGAACATACCTCAATAGGACAAAGGCCACACATGACAAACCTACAGCTAATATTACACTGAATGGGGAAAAATTGAAAGCTTTTCCACTAAGATCTGGAAGAAGACAAGGATTCCTACCTTCACTGCTTCTATTCAACATACTGGGGGAAGTCTTAGCCAAAGCAATCAGGCAAAAGAAAGAAAGAAAAGATATCCAAATTGGAAAGGAGGAAGTCACATTATCCTTGTTTTATATCCTGATGTTATATTTCAGAAAACCTAAGGACTGAATCAAAAAACTCTTAGAATTGAAAAATGAATTCAGTAAAGAATATGAAATCAACATACAAATATTAGTAGCATTTCTATATGCTAACAGCAATCAATCTGAAAAAGAAATCAAGAAAGCAATCCTATTTATAATAGTTACAAAAATAAACACCTAGGATTAAATTTAGCCAAAGAAGTGAAATATCTCTACAAGGAAAACTATAAAACACTGATGAACGCAATTGAAGAGGACACAAAAAAATGGAAAGATATCCCATGCTCATGGATTGGAACAATTAATATTGGTAAAATGTTTATACTACCCAAAGCAGATCCAATGCAATCCTTATCGAAATACAAATGATATTTTTGACAGAAATAGAAAAAACAATTCTAAAATTTGTATGGAGCCACAATAGACCCCATATAGCTAATGCAATCCTGAACAAAAAGAACAACACTAGAGGAAACAAAACACCTGATTTCAGATTATACTATAAAGCTATAGTAACCAAAACAACATGGCACTGGCATAAAAACAGACACATAGACCAATGGAATAGAATAGAGAACCCACACACTTATAGCCAATTCATTTTCAGAAAAGATGCCAAGAACATACATTGAGGAAAGGACTTTCTCTTTAATAAATAACGCTGATAAAATTGGATGTCCTTATGCAAAAGATTCCCAACTAGATTCCCATCTTTCGCCATATACAAAAATCAACTGAAAGTGGGTTAAAGACTTACATGTAATACCTGAAACTATAAAACTACTAAAAGAAAAACATTAGAGAAACACTATAGGACATTGGTCTGGCTAAAGATTTTTTGGGTAAAACCTGAAAAGCACAGGCAACAAAAGCAAAAATAAACAAATGGGATCACATCAAGCTAAAAAGCTTCTGCATAGCAAAGGAAACAATCAACAAAGTGAAGAGACAACCTATAGAATGGGAGAAAATATTTGCAAACTATCCATTGAACAAGGAATTAATAACCAGCAAGGAACTTAGACAATTCAATAGCAAAGAAACAAAAAACAAAAAAACCCAAATAATCCAATTAAAAAGTGGGCTAAAGACCTGAATAGATACTTCGCAAAGAAAGACATAAAAATGGTGAACAGGTGAATGATAAAATAGTCAATATCACTAATCATCAGGGAAATGCAAACCAAAACCACAATGAGATATCATTTCAACCCAGTTAGTATGACTATTATCAAAAAGACAAAACATAATAAATGTTGGCAAGGATGCAGAGAAAGGAACCACTTGTACACTGTTGGTAGAAATGTAAACTAGTACAGCTATTATGGAAAATAGTGTAGAGGTCCCTCCAAAAACTGAAAATAGAATTACCATATGATGCAGCAATCTTACTGCTGGGTATATATCCCTAAGAAAGAAAATCAGTATATTGAAGAGATTTTGCACTCTCATGTTTATTGCAGCACTAGTCACAACAGCTAAGATATGGAATCAACCTAAGTGTTTATCAGTGGATGAATGGATAAAGAAAATGTGGTACACACACACACACACTCACACACATACATATACACAGAGGAATATTATTTGGCCATGAAAAAGAATGAAATCCTGTCATTTGCAGTATCATAGATGGAACTGGAAGTCGTAATGTTAAGTGAAATAAGTCAGAGAAATACAAATATCCTATGTTTTCATTCATATGTGGGAACTAAAAAAAATGGATCTCATGGAGGTAGAGAGTAGAATGGTGGTTGCCAGAGGCTGGGAAGGGGGAGGAGAGGATTAAGAGATGTTGGTTAAGTGTACATAAATACAGTTAAAGTTAAGGAGAAGATTTGTAATGTTCCCAACACAAAGAAAAGATAAATATTTGAGGTGATTGATATGCCAGTTATACTTATTTGATCATTCCACATGTATGCAGGTATTAAAATACCACATATACCCCCAAAATATGTACAACAAATATATCTCAATAAAACAATTTATAATTTATATGATATTCTCCTCTTCCTGGAAATAAATAATCTGGAGAATCCTGTTTTACCCAAGGTCGTAATGATAATACCTTCTTAAAAGCAGAAGACATTACTGACCTCAACCTGGTTTGTGTTTGAGAATATTCTATATATTACTTACAACACTTCAAATCCAATGAAAACAACCCTTCTGGGAGGTACAAAAATTTAGTTGAATAGCATTATCACATCTGACTCCATTATCACAATTTATGCCTGTCTTCAACTTTAATAGCATTGATGAGAGCAGGAATGTTTGGCTTATCTTCATTATTTTCATACCATCATGTGACTCCCAAATCAAAATAGGTAACTCTACTTTTCCTCATAAACTAAGAGTTGAATTGTTCATTGGACATTTGTACACCTCACCAATATCAATTGTATATTTCTTAAGGCCAATGGTGCACCAAATTCATCATGTTCAAAAGCAAACATTTTAAATCCTCCTTCCCCTGTCTCTATTTCACACCTAATATTCTGTAAGTATACTTTTTCTTTTTGATTGCAAGATACTTGTAAAATAAAGTGTTAATTGTCTATCTGATAATTATTTCTCCTTCCGATTTATAAACCCAATGCCAAATAGTATATTTAGAATGACAAAGTGTTCAGATAAAATGCACTACTTCCCAGCTACCCTTGCTGCTAGGTGTGACCACATTGCTAAGTTATGGTCAAAGATATATGTGGAAGTTTTTAGGTGGGAATTTAGTGGACAAGGTCTCTCCCTCGTATATGGAAATAATAGTTGAGCTGCAGCAACTATCTTGGACAATGAAAATTCTGAAGAAGAAAAACAGATAGTGTAGCAGAATGATTAAAGGAGTCTGGGTCTCCATGAACACCGTTGCCATTATCTAGGCCTAGACTGCTTACCTTCCCACTTGGATCATTGAAGGGAGAATTCAACTGCTACTTATTTTAACCACTGTTATTTCTGGTATCTACTAGTAGTAGAAGACAATTCTTACTAATACGGTACACATACCAAGTTCCCAAGAGTCCCTCTAGACTCTCTCTCCTTTATAACCCCCTCTCAATAGACAATTAATCACTAAGCCCTGTCAGTTTAATTTCTTAAATTTATTTCAACTATTCTTTTGCTCCACCTCACCTTCATTGCTTTAGTTCAAACACCTGTCACCTGTCACTATGCCATCGCCGCAGACTAACTCATCTGCTTCCGTCTCGCTTCCCTAGGGTATGTCATCCACACTGCTGCCAGAGCATTCCCTCTGAAATAATTTTCTGATCATCATCCTCTCTTCTCCCCCAAGCTCAAACACCTTCAGTGACTAATTTCCAACCGGGTATTTTTTTAGGGTGGCAAAAATGTGAATCTTGGGTATTGCCTTATCTCTGGCCTTTTGCTATAGAAATATCGAAACACTGATAATTCCCTAAATACAAGTTTTATGCCCTGTCAATATCATTTATTTTCTGGAATACTTCTTAGGTTGTTGGCTACACAACTCTTATTCACCAATTAAAAACTTAAGTTTCTCTTTGAAGATTTCATGACTCACTGACTTTTAAAACACAATCTTCACTCTCTAACATTCATTGTACACAATTCTGTTTTTGTACATCACACTGTGTTATTATTTATATGCATGCCTATTTCCCTTACAAGACTATGGGCAACCCAAAGCTATATAGAATGTTTCATTCAGTTTTATACCTCAAATTCCTATCTCAGTGCCTGGGGAATAGTTATACAAGGCACTTAGGAAGTAATTGAGGAATTTGGATTGTAGTGTGTCTCCTCTCTGGGATACTGTTAGTCAACAAACCCTTGAGGTATGATGGCATTATGGGTCATCCTAATTGAAACCAAAATCATTTAGGATTATAATCTTCTAGGTTACATGACTTTTTGGCATTATCTTGCACTAAGCTACTGTTGTAGTTGGGAAAGCGTCTTGGAAAGTTGGAAGACAAGAAAAATGGGTGGTGGTAGAATGATGTAATACCATTTTGGTATTCTGAGTGATAGCCAGCAATATTTACTCACCTTTGGAAAAAAAATCTGATTATGAGTTAATATTTTGCTAAAATTCTTCTCTTTCTATGAAGTTTCATTACAGAGAATTTATATTCAGTGCTGTATTTATAAGCTTACTTCTTCATATTCTTTGGTGTGGTTATCATATAATTCCAGCCCTGGCAATATATATTTATTTCTATTTTAAAATTCAGCAAATTTAGCTACTCTGTACTTGATATGATTAAATGTCTTAGATGTTTAGAAAATATTTAAAGTTAGTTTTCTACTGTTTTAAAATAGTTGAAGTCCCCTTCTCAGACTTTTTTTAATGATTTTTAAGATGAACAGTTTAAGTACATTAGATAAATCTTTGGAATTCATCTTCAATATTTAATGGTTAGTAGAGAATCAATTATTTTCTGCTAATATTTTACTCATTAGATTGGGTATTTGATTTCTCCCATTCTAATATATGGTAATCACTATCAGATGAGCTAAATTTTAAGAACAACCCATTATTTCCATAACACTATTTGTGTCCTCTATATATGCTAAATCAGAAAACCAGAAATCTCAGTTTAGAAGCTTACTGAACAAATGACCTTACTGACTGGTCGGTCTATTCATTACACTGTTCTTGTAGATATACTGCTATGACTAAACTCAGATGTACATAAAGTCAACTAAACATTATTTTATTGATCTTCAGGGACCTCAGCCTGTCCTAATACTATTTTGTAAATAAAATAGACTTTAAAAAAATTTTATAGATATATCTTTTTAAATCTATGATAAAATTTCTTTTTTATTTGATTCATTATTAGCTTTTGTAGCACTAAAATTAGTGGTAGAAAAAAAATTCCAGTGTGAATTCCAAAAGAAAATTAAATTTAAGGCTGGGAATACTAAAAGATATTTTGAACCTGATTTCTAACCATATGCTGTGGTGGTTTCCCCTGCTGAATTTTAAGTAATTTTCCCAAGATTATAGAACAAGTATGTATTGGAGATAGGACTCATTCCTGGGTCACCTGGGTCTGAAGTTTCCACATTAAATATTTTTTTTCTGTAGTGTCTCCAGTGGACATTATATTGATATTTGACAAAGCATGTTTAATTAGATTCAAAATTATTCAACAAAATTTATTTAGAACTTACTATAATCCAAGCCAAAGATGCCTGACACTATAGAGCTCACATTCTATTAATATCTGGGCATCCCTTAAACCAGTTAAGTTGACACATAAGATTAACCATCACAAGCTTCATACACAGTGATGAAACTTTCCTTCGTTGTTTACATTTCCTTTTTGGGGGGTGGGGAAGTGGGGGAAAAGCTTTCTATTTTGTAACAACTGAAAAAAGGACTCTATGCATTACTTTGACTCTTTCTATCTCAGTGTATTAATTTTTAAGCATACCACAACAAAAAATTACATATGAGAAATTACTGCCTTAATTAGAAACTACTGCAAGGAACTCAGTATTATGATGTGTGTCTAGAGGAAATTGAAAAATGGTCAATGGAAACAGATAGAATGACAAAGACTGAATTGAAAGCCTAAAATCCTCATTAATATGCCCCAAATGAAGCTAAGTTAGCCAGATCTTGATGAGGCACATGATGCCATGGTCCCCACATTCATGATGTGAGAGTTCTCTCAATCATCCAAGTCTGAATAAGAAAACCTGGAGTGTTCAGGAAACTTTCTTTCTGAGATCCGGCTGTCGTACTACTAAGAAGAATTGAATTATCTTACCCGTTCTGTGAATACCATTCACCAAGTCTTCCTAAATTAGATGTTAGCCAACTTTCCTTAGTGCAGCAGAACTATACTGCTGAGCAGAAAGAAGGAAATGCAAATATGTGGAATTCTGAAACTAATTTTCAGACTTGCTAAGCAGGTCTCCAACTCCCAAGAGAGTGGCAACCATCTCCACACCTGGATGTCATTAAATTTCCTATTGTTTTTTGTGCCAAAATGGAATCAGAGCTCAACTTGGACACTCAAGATTTAGCAGCCACCTGGGACAACATTGCTGAAAAGGTAAATTTTGGAAGTTTTGTTCTCTAAAATTATGCAACTATCTTTTCACATAAAAAACTAAAACAAAACAAAACAAAAAAAAACTGCCTATGACCAATGCTTTACTGCCAATACTTTTAATTCAGTAGGAGGAGATAGGTTCTACCACTAAGATAGTCTTTAGTAAAATGAAAAGAAAATCAAATAATCTTCTTATGAATTTGATCAATGTAGGCATAGAAAATTCTAGCTAAACACCTCCAATGGGCAAAGCAGAAACATTGTCCTTCATGGCTATTTATTATCAACAATTATCTGGAAAAAGAATATATAAAAATGAGTGTCTTTTCCAGTTTCCCTCTCACATTCTCTGTTCTTGATCAGGGGAAAAAATTACTCCTTCTGGGGAAGTATCAGAATCTTGAAAGGAAGCCAGTATAGCCTGTTCAATAAAGCATATTTAAATTAAATTATTATGATTTTATGAAAAAAAACTATTTCTCTTTTAAATTCAAACACATAGTAATGCTCAACAAAATATGCCCTATTCCTTCCACAGGAGGATATATCAAAATCTCCTGGGGAATAATCTTAATATTTTTATATTATAATACTATGCAGACAAGGGTTTAAAAAGGTTTAAAATGCTTTACTGTAAGGTATGACTATTCCTAAATGGCATTTCTTTTTTTAAACAGATATATTACATATTGCATATTTTCAAAAGCCTTCAACTTTTCAAAGAACTACGACCTAAAATTACCATAAAATGTTGCTCAAAACATTCAGAAATTTTCATCTGCAAAAGTCTAATGTAACTGACAAGGAAGACAAGAAAATACATCTCTTTCCTTTACGGTCATATATACCTATGACCCATATTTGTAAAACTGTGAAGAACCTTAGATTTGGCCCCACAGTATACTATATATTTACCAAACCATGTTTTAATGAAGTGGTTTACTGAGAACCTGAAAAGCCTACAAAATGCCAACTCCTGGGCCTTAACTGGAGAAATTCAGATTCATCTAGATGTTTTAGAAGATTCTAAAGTAGTTTATGGGGAACCATGCACTTTGATAAACATTTCACTAATGGATGGAAATCTTCTCCCATGAAGGAAAGCTATATGAGCATGCCAAAGGCTCTGAGGACATTCCAAAAACATTCCAAAATATTTTAGGAATTGACACCAACAGTCCAACAAATGTATAGTCTCCCCAGTTAACAGCCTTCAAGGCAAAATTTGCTTGAATATATGAATTGTTTCAACTTTAACGTTCTAAGTAACCGTCACTTATGGTATAGTCTAGGGTGTGCTATTCCTGGCTAGCCTGCTGACTGCCTCTTTCCTCACTGCCAGAAAACTTGTGGACCTGGCATGTCATTCCCTGCATGAACTGCTGTCTCCTATGATTTTTGCTACCTGCCCTCTGTCCTGCCTTCTTCCTCAGTTCCACAAGATTGATTGGTTGCCTCCCCACACACACTCCCTGCAATTTGGAGTTTCCAAGCTTTTAGTAGAGTTTGACTACTATGAGGAAAATCTACCATCCATTGATTCATAAGCTGGGAAGCTGCTCAACGATAGTTCCAAGGTACGTGCCACCTCCTTTCTGAGTATAACATGTTGCCTGGAGGGAGAAAGCCAGAAAATAGTTGTAATGATTTTTGTCAGTTAAGCATTTGCATTAGATGTAGACAAACTTTTGACATTTAGGATTATATGTAATAGCTTTTTCTGGAAGTTTCTAGGATGATTAACATGAAAGTCAGAGAGATAAATTAACCTTTACAAGAGGAGTGTTTCTTCTGCTTGTTTACCTTGACCAACTGAGAATGATTCTCTTGATCTGTTTTTCTCTTGATTATCCATAAAGCCTGAATGTCTTTGGGTCCCTTCGTATGAGAACAAAGAATAGGGGAAAAGGCAGGGAACAAAGGGTCATGGTTTCTTAACTCCAAACGTGTATTAACCATTCCCGTTGATCTTCGGGTTTAAAAACTGTGTAGTTCACACTCCAAAATATAAACAGTGCTACATTCAAATTGGAAAAAATTTTACACTTTTTAATGTACTTTTCTTGAAATGTGTCATTTATTACTTAAATTATAGTACTACTGAATTCAACAAAGTCATAACCTGAAATAGATTTTTAACTCTTCTCTCCTGAGAATATTAAGTCAATAGCCTCTAAAAATACTTGTGCATTTTGTTTATAGAGAAAACGAGCATTTTTTAATTTCCAGATGTGTTCAGAATATGAGCTTTTATATATTAAGGAAAGGCTACATCAGCTTATCACATTCCTTAGTTTAAAAGTAAAGCTTTTATATTTCATAGAGTTTTTCAGCTAATTACATATCATGAATTACTTCTATCATCCTTTCTTCTAATTAACATACTCCTGATAATAATTTTGGTAATGATATTTATAGTGTTTATGAACCACCTCCAGAACATTGATCCCTAATTAGGATAAGTCAGATGCTGAAAACCATTCCCTGTGGGTTTAGAATAAAGCAAATTAGACACATAGAATGTGCTGTTTGTTCTGAGGCATTTTAAAATAAATCACTACCTAGGCAATATAACACATTCTAAGAACATCAGGTAGTTAAATTTAAATTCTAGAACAACTATTTGCAATTTAAATATTTATGTGTCACCATCAGCATCTTCAGATTATTGGGATAACTATTATTGCTTGCATTTTAAGGTATGCATGATTGTCAGTTTTAGTTCAATTACAAAGTATTCATTCTACTTCAAGGACATAGATGGGCAAAAATATGTTTATAAAATTGAAATTATAAGAACTTAGTTAAATATAAAATGATATCTCTATGGAGGAGATTATTGATACCATTATGTTATTATGAATAATAAAACAATAATGTTAATAGTGTACCATTACTAGAATCATCTGTGTTCTTGCTAGTGGCAGATTTTAATAAATATGGTATAAAATATACTGCCTACCTTGCAGAACACGTTTCATTTAACCTCTCAATAATTAACTGTTGCCCATTCCATCCTTCTAGAAGTGTGCTTTTATCTTGTTTTCTAGAACCTCATACTCTCCTGGTTTTCCTTTTAGATTTCTGCCTACTGCTGCTTGATCTTCATTGTAGTCACTGCTTCCTCTGCCCACCTATTACATGTTGTCAATTTTCTGGATTTTTTTCTATCCAGGTCCCACTTTTCTTGTTGGTTATTTCATCCATTTCTAAGTCTTCAGTTGCTATCAATATGACTCCCAAATCAAAATTCCCCCCAATATCAGTCTGACTGCCCAACTGTCTATTCATCTATTTACTGGAATGTCCCACAGCAACTCAAGCTCAGCATGTCCCAAACCAGACATTCCTGTGCTCCCCTTTGTAATGAATAAACCACTGACATAGGCAGCATATTTAATTTTTCTTCCCTTTCTTCACCCATCACATCAACAATTTCCAAAATCCATTAATTCTAACTCCTGAACAGCATAAGCATCTATTCCCCTTTTTCATTCTCAAAGAGCCTTTCCTATTACAGGCAGCCGTGCTCTCTCCACAGGATTTCCACAGCATTCTCTTAAATGAGCTCCCTGCATCTAGTTTTCTCTCTCAAAAATGTACTGCTATCCCAGCAATCTCTCTAAAAAGGGAATGTCATCCTGGCACTCCTGTCTTGAGCCACTTTAACCACCTTAGGACAGAGTTCTGAGGCCTAAGGCCCTTCCTAATCTCATCCTGGCTTATTTCTCTAGCCTTGATGGTCATCACTTCCTACTTTCTTCTCTGGTACCCATCTACTCAGCACTTCTCTTACATTTTCAAAAGTGTCTTATTCTCTCTCACCTCAGGGCTTTGCATATACTTTTCTTATTCCTGGGACATCTCTACCTACACCCAAGCAACTTTACTCCTTCATTTGACTAGCTTTTCATCTAAAGCTTAGACATTATTTCTTCTAGAAGTTTCTAGAAGTTTCCTTTTTCTATGTTTTAACAGCATCCTGTGCATCTATTGTTATGGCTCTTTTCATATTCTATGTAATTATTGTAGACAATAACCTCCAAAAGGACAAGGATTCATGATGTTCATTGTACTATGCCCAGGCACAGTGCCTCACATATAATATATGTTTAAAATATACATTTCAATTTGAATAGTTCATTTTAAGTATCACTTTAAAATTTGTAAGAGCTGCCTTTTCTTATCTGATAACAGCGTTCAGGTTTATGCACAACATATGAATAGCAACATCAAGATGCATTGCTCTGGACTCAGTACTTTACGTAATATTCATGGTTCCCAGAAAAAGTATTCAAAATACATAAGAACTGTTTTGACATGGCAGCAACCAATCAGAAAAGACCTCTAAGCAATCAGGCTCACCCATAGAATGGTTGCACTGATGCATACATGTTGAAATATATGTCTTGTCAATATCCCACTGAAATTGATAAGTAGTATTGCCATCTAAACATATTGACTACATCTCTCATCTTTTATGTACTATATCATCATAACAAATCCTGACTCTTGAAGGATTCATTCAAGGAATAGTAGAGAGAACTGGGACTCTGGAGAGTTCTAGGCTCGATGCTTCCTGATTAGAACTGTAAGTCCTCAGGAATCACCTCTTAGAGTCTGGAAACAGGGATCACAAAACCTACCCTTCAGAGGCTTATAAGGACTAGATCAATATGTGTCTGGGTCCTCACTGTGGCTGCCACAGAGCAGGAGTAATCCTAGATGCTATTCTTCACTCCCCATGACCCCTGCATAGGTTCTTTTCTTTGTTTCTCTAGCTTCTACTTCTCCAATTGACCTTTCCAAAGACAAAATAAAGAGATAACCATCTACCATTCAATCCAGTAATCCCACTTCTGGGTATTTACCCAAAGGAAAAGAAGTCATTTTATAAAAAAGACACCTGCACTCAAATGTTTATTGCAGCACAATTCACAATTGCAAAGAAGTGGAATCAACCCAAGTACCCATCAATTCATGAGTGGATTAACAAAATGTGGTATATATACACCGTGGAGTACTACTCAGCCATAAGAAAGGATGAATTAATGTCTTTTGCAACAATTTGGATGGAATTGGAGACCATTATCCTAAGTGAAGTATCTCAAGAATGGAAAAACAAACACCACGTGTACTCTGTAATAAATCGGAACTAACCAAGGGGAACACATGTGCACAGAGGGAAGTAAAAGTCATTGGAAATCAAGCAGAGGGAGAGGGTATGAAGAGAAGGGCAAAAACCTACCTAACAGGTAAAATGAACACTATTCGGGTGATGGGCACACTCATAGCCCTGACTCAAGCATTACAAAAGCTATCATGTAATAAAAACATTTGTACCCCCTTAATATTTTGAAATAAAAAAAAAGAAAGGAATGATATGTATGAAACGATAGGAATTTAAACATTGACTGAATATTTGACAGTGATAAAACATTAGTGTTAATTTTTTTGGCCTGATAGTGTTTATGTTTTGAAAAGCCTTTATCTTTTAGAGAGTTATGCTGAATATTTACAGATGAAATTATATGATGTCTGGGGTTCCCTTGAAAATAAATGAGAAAAGTGTAGAAGAGGTAGGAATGGCCATGGATTGACGGTCGGTTTGAGTGTTGAGTGCATTTTGCTCCATAAAATTATCTTGTCTACTTAATTGTAATTCAAAATTCTCATAATACAATGGAGTTTTTTTTTGTTTTGTAAATAAATAAAATCCAAAGAGGAGACAAAAAACTAAAAACAGTAGTTCGGGGCTCTTTGTCTAAAAACATAAAACCTGCAGTGAATTCCATCAAAAGACCTTTGCTCACTGTAATGCCCAGCCCTTAAAAAACATTGTTCCCAAAGCATCTGTCTTTATTTCACACTCTTATTCGCACTTATGACTTCAAGTGATGTCTCCCCATTCTACATCTGTACCATATGCTTTTCTTATGAGATCCACGCTTGTTTCTCTCCTTACTGATTATCTCAGTCTGAAAGTTTCAACACAACTATTTCCCCTCCCATTCCACATTTACAAAACGTATATCGCCTCCCTCCACCAAATCCTGTCCTTAATACCCACCTCGTTACAAAATCATATGTCTGGAATCACATGAAGTTTACTCTATCTTTCACCCCTTCTAACTCCAGATACGACCTGTCCTTTTTACTTCTTATTAATTAATTCATTTATTTACACACTCATTCATTCAGTAATTCAATGAAAATTTACTGAGTTGTCATTATGTTTCAGGAATATTGAAGAAAAAAGAAGACAAAAACAGACTTGGTCCCTGCCCATATGGAGGAAAAGGAAAGAATTAAGGGGAATTACTGGATTTTGGGGTTCTCTTCTTACCTTAAATGATCTTTGTGAGGTTCAAACTGAACAAATATGTGAAAATATTTTGTAAATTGTGCAGCATTCTATTCTGCCTGTGCTACAGTTAACGTTATGTATGTCTATCTTTTTGCTCCAGGTTGTCAGTGAAGGGGCCATGTGTCATTCGTCTCAGTGGAGTGTCTTCTAACCTGCTCCACAGTTAATAAGTGTTCATTGAGTTAAAAGGGTAAGATGGAGTGACTGCTGAGATGACAAATGACTGCATATGATAAACAATCTCCTTTAAGAAATATATACACAAACTTTCCACTTCAGCCTTTTAAAAGTAAATTATAAGTTATTAATCATTCCTCCTGCTGTACTTTCAAGCATCCATGAATAGACTGAAGCAAGGACTTGATGACACGATGTTTCACTGAGGAATAGTCGGGGTTGCTGGGCTGAGATATGGCTGGGATCACCACCGGGTTTGGGTGGTTTGGGAAAGAGAGAAGCATGTACTCTCCATACACAAGCACTTCCCTACTTGAGTTACTCTGATTGGATCCTTTCCTCTATGAAGTGTCCTGGATTTATTCTTAAAAGACATTTTATTATCAAAGGGCTGAAAGCAAAGGTAGTGGCTTCTGTAGATCCCACAATAGTGACCTCCTGGAAAAATGGCTTCCCAGACAATGGAAAGAAGCTATTCTGTTAATGGTCACAACAGGTATGGTAGTGACTGGTCCAAGCATAAGTCTTAAGGAATAATATTTAATGGAATAAAATTATCACTTCTCTATTCTTTGCACCTGACACAATATGTTATTATTATTTTTCTAAATATTAAATATAAGTTAAGCATGGACAAAGAGTTGAAATAATGCCAAGGAAAAATATAATGTGTGTGTTCTATTTCAAATCACTACTGATTTGTAAACTATTCTGTAACCTCCTTATTGCTTTCTGGGCTGTTATAAAAATAGCATTTTCAGTGTGTTCTCTCTCCTAAGGATATTGGAGGTGCTCAATGACAGTGAAGGGAATAGAATGAGTGATAAAATATTTACCATGCAAATCTCAGCTCAACAAACAATGCAATATTTCTTCTTTTGACTAATTCACATTTTATAAGAGCTATTTTTAGATGTGTGCCTCCTTCTCTGTTGACTTTGACGATGCTCAAGGGTGTCTACAGGAAACATATGTATTGATATTTCTAAAACGATCTCACCCATTTGGTGGAGTATTTCTGATTCATCTATGTCTAATTTCTTAGTATGAAATAACCCTACTTTGATTAGATGTTAGTTGACTGCTCTTTTTTCTACTACACTGAGGATACTTTCTTTATGATTGCTAATTAAGGAGAGGTTAGTGCTCTTCTACACTTCCTTCAAAGGAAAAATAGCTTATGTAAAACTTGTTTAAACGAACACACATGTTTATATTGTGACTAGATGTCAAACTTCCCCACTGAGGTGGACTCCTGCCAGGCCAGCACCAATAATCCCCTATCACATTTCTAGTAAGAGAACTTCAATCTTCCACTGAAGGACCTACCTTCTCCTACTGTCATTCTATGTGATCCATTTGGTACTGATCCCATCCACTAGCTTTACTGATCAATCAGAATAACTGTGAATGGTTCAGAATGGGCACACAGCTTAGACTCATGAGGCCCATCTTAGACTTCCACTGCTTGGAAAAAGCATCTCTTTCTCCTGATGCTGCTAAACTTCTGGAAACTAATTCTGAATTTTCTAGGACCATTGCATGGAAAGAGTCAATTTGAGAAAAGAGCCAATGTAGAAAGAACCCAAATATAAAGAAAAAGACATTTCTCTAAAGTCATTGCTGAGTTCCTAGATCTACCTATGACTACAGCTTGCAGCATACCTGCTTTCTTAGTTAAATGAGCCAACAAGGCAACGCACACTCTTTTTGTTTAACACATTGACTGCCACATTAGAAAAAAAAATTTTTCCTTGGGGCCACAGTGTTTTATTACGAAAATAGAATAAAAACTTCAAAAACAAAACGATCCTTTCTACTTTAATGAAAAATGTGTTATTTTTAATTGTTTTCTGTGCGTGAGTTATATGCAACTTGAAAAATAGTTTTCATGGCTCCCAAGATGAAGAGACATGTGAGTTAAATATGCTTCACAAGGCCCCGGGCTCAAAACTTGCATAAGTTAAATACAACTCACATGGCAGTTAACATGTTAAGCTAATTTGGGTTGGATTTCCATCACTTATAATTCAAAAAAAAAATTTCTACACATTTCCTTCTTATAGAACCACAAGATTCCAAAGGGTTTCTTTTCAACCATCATAAATGATAACATGAACTTCTGCCAGAACTGAGCTGTAATTAGTTTCGTCCTGACTCAACACTAAATATGCAAGCGAAAATTGAAGCATAGTATTAGGTGGTTGATATCACTTTAAATTGCTAGTACAGTTATCATTAGAGCCTTAGGAGTAGCAGTTGCACAAATGTTTACCTTTTCCTTATGACAGACTTTCACAGGTTTTCTGGAACTCTTGCTGGGGATTTTCAACTATAATTCCCATATCTGAGCAATGTTCTTCTGCCTGTCCTCTGTCTACTAGTAGTACACTCCTCTACTGGATACCCCTCTATGGTCACTTCACCATTCTAGGGGCTCCCTTGGTAATAATCCCTTTTAATAATGGATGTGGAATTGACTTGCATATGAGTCAAGATGCATTTAATTCTCTATGGATATCCAATAGACTCAACATCATTTATTTAAAATAACTTCCTTCACCCACTCTGCTTCATCATAGATTAAGCGATATTTTTTTCATGATAATTTTCCCTCTTCTCTGTCAGGCAACAAAAAGACAAATCATTTCAATCCATAAGGTACTGATCTGACTCAAAATCGATTTACAATCTTTGTAAGTCTTAGTCAACCTCTGGTTTCCTCCACTAGTAGGTAGTAATCCTTCAGGATTTTCAACTGAGAGATCTGGACATATCCCCAGCAATAAGATAACCAAAACCTTAGCTCTGCTTTCTAGGTTCTTTTTGCTAAGTTTCTTAGCTGCTTACCCTACAGAACTTAATTAACAGATGCACCTAGGAGAAAACCAATGTTGGGTATGACTATGGTTTCTCTCTCTTTCTCTTTTCACAGAAATATTGCAATCTGAAGTTATGGGTGCTTTTGTAGCCTTAAATTCCACTTTTTGGCTCCTCAATCCTATAAGATTGCTTAAAATTTGTTGGCTTCTCTACATCATAGCAGCCTACTTCTTCCCAGCTTTTCAGCCTTTTACATGCCTAGAATTATAAAATACCCCAAGAAGAAAAGTAGCATACAGAAATAACTATTAAAGCAGATATCAGTGGAATTGAAAACAGGAAAACAATATAGCGTATCAGTGAAATCAAAAGCTGTTTTTTGGAAAGATTAATAAAATTGATAAACCTCTAGGCAAGTTAACCAAGAAACAAGAAGATATAAGGTACAAATTACCAATATCAGAAAAAGAAGAGGAGTCATCACTATTGATTCCATACATAAACTACTCTATGCTCACAAATTTCATAACTTAGATGAAATTAACCAATTTCTTGGAAGACACAAACCACCAAAACTTCACACAGGGAGTAATAAATCATGTAAATAAGCCTGTATCTATTAAATGGATTGATTCAACAATTAATAACTGTCAAAAAAAAGCCAGACCCAGATGATTATGATTTCACTGTGAATTCTACCAAGTATTAAAAAAATAAAAATGATACTTGTTCTCTACAATTTATTCAAGAAAATAGAAGAGGGAACTCTTGCAAACTCATTTAATGAGGCCAGAATTACCCTAATACCAAAACCAGAAAAAGATATTAAAAGAAAAGAAAACTGCAATACAATATCTCTTATGAACAAAGATATAAAAACTTTCAACAAAATACTAGCAAATCAATTTAAAAAAGACATAGAAAGAATTGCACACTATAATTAAGTAGCAATTATTCTAAGTATATGAGACTAACTGCATGTGTGACAATCAATCAATATAATCCAACATATCAACAGCTAAAAGAATAAAGATCATATGATCATTTCAACTGATGTAGAAAAAGCATTTAGTGATATACAATATTCATTCAAGATAAAAGCTGTCAGCAAACTAAGATTATAGTGGAACTTCCTCAACTTGATAACATCAACAAAAAGCTTACAGCTAATATCATACTTGTCATGCTTTCCTCCTAAGATCAGGAAAAAGAATGTCTTCACTCACCACTTCTACTGAACATCATACCAGAAGTCCTATAATGAGACAAAAAAGAAATAAAAGATATACAGATTGGGATAGAATAAATAAATTGTCTTTATTTACAGGTGATTTAGTTTTTTATATAGAAATGTCAAGAATCAACAAAATATCGTGGATTAATAAAGTGTTATGACAAGATCCAAAATATAAGGTAAATATTCAAACTTTTTTGCTTTTCTATATGCCTGCAAGGAACAATTGGAATTGAAAAATTTTTAAAAATATACATCACTTAAAATAGCACCCCCAAAATTTAATAGTTACATATAAATATAATAAAACATGTATGAGATCTATAGGCAGAAAACCATACAACTCTGACAAAAAAAATTACAGGTATAAATAAATGAAGAGATATTCCATGATCAAGGACTGAAAGACCAAATTGATCTGAAATATTGTGTCCATACAAAAATGTGAACATGAATGTTTATAGTAGCTTTGTTTATAATTACCAAAAAATAAAAGCAACATTCAATAGAGGAATGGATAAACAAACTGTGGTATATTCATATAATCCAATATATATATTTAGCTATTTTCTTAGTATGTTTGGCTGCTGTAACAAAATATCTTAATTAAGTAATTAATAAATAGTAGAAATTTATTTCTCACAGTTCTGGAGGCTAAAAAGTCCAAGACCAAAGCACCAGCAGATTCAGTGTCTGGTAAGGGCTCAGTCTTTGCTCCATAGAAAGCACCTTGTTGCTGCATCCTCACATGGTACAAGGGGCAAGGCGCTCCCATTAGCTCTCTTATAAAAAGAAAACCTCTTTTATAAGAGTACTAATCCCCTTCATGAGGGCAAAGTTCTTATAACTTAATTTCCTCCTAAAGGCACTACCTCTTAACACTATTGCATTGGGGGTTAGATTTCCACAGATGAATTTTGGGAAGACACTAACATTCAGATCATAGCAGCAATAAAAAGAACTATCAAGCTACAAAAAGACATGGGTAAATTTTAAATGTATATTGCTAAGTGAAAGAACTGTCTGAAAGGCTACATAGTATCTGCTTACAATTATATGACCTTCTGGAAAAGGCAAAACTATAGATATGGTAAATAGGTCAATAGAACTATGGGTTCAAAGGAAGGGTTTAATAGGCTAAGCATGGGGCTTTGTTGGGAGCAGTGAAGCTATTCTGTATGATACTGTGATCGGAGATACATGATATTATGAATTTGTCAAGACCCACAGAACTTTACAGCATAGGGAGTTAACCTTAATGTTTGCAAATGTTATAAAAATCATTTATGATGTTAGGGATCACAGGAGGAACATAGATTGTGGCAAAAGGGTATTACAAATGTAGGAAGCAACCTCAATGAATGGGGTGGAGTAAAAGGTGTTAAACTAAATAAGTAACTTTAGAAATGAGTGGATTCTATAAGACTAAAGCCAAAAGGAACTGCACATAAGCCCTGTACTTTAGGTGACAAAGTTGGTTTCCAAAGGGGTACTGGTTGGCAATTCTGATACTGCTATACATATATACTGAAATTGAACGATGACATAAATGTATGGTGGATGGTGGGAATCATTCTTTAACTGTCATATGGAAATTTACAAATAAGTAGAGGGAGGAGGCTGGGATGATCCGTTTAGAGTTACATAACAGTATGAATTTATGTTGGGCTTAATTTAGATACTAATGGTTACATATAGATATATTTGTAGACATGTGTTTATACACACACATGCATATATTACTTGCCCTGTCAGCTGAGAAGGTCTACAGGTAATGATAACCCATAGTAACTAGCACATCAAGCACCCAGAATTTGTTCTAATACCAAAAAAAGAAACTTAGCCTTCTTGGGTCAATGGCTGATTCTAAGACTAAAGATGGAGTCACGGAAAGGGCTCCCAATGGCCAAAGCTAAAACTATTTGAGCAACAAAATAAATTAAGCAGTATTGTATTATAACCCAAAGCACAAGATAAATATCTATAAGTTCATACCAATATAAAAGAATGATTGAATAAATAAAGAAATGTAAATAAGAAGAGACAAATCTCCTGTGCAGAAGAATTCCAAAGAATTTATGTAGATACTCCACCCTAAAGGAGGGGGAGTGTAGCAGTATTATAGATGAGATATGTGTGTGTGTGTGTGTGTGTGTGTCTCTGCCTGTTTTCTACACTTAGCACAGTGCCTGGCTCATAATAATTACTCAAAAAATAATAGTGGTGATGGGAGGAGTCATAATTGAAAGTGTAATCATTTCAATTATTTAATAATAATAATAGATAGAGAGGCATTGGTAGAGCCACTTTGGAAATATATTTGACAGTATCTACCAAAGCTAAATATTTATATAATCTATGCCTCAGCAATCCAATTCCCAGATATATCCAAATATAGACATGTAATATCCCAAATATGTGTATATTTTGCCAAACAGCATATATTAGAATGTTCATAATATTATTTGTAATAGCCCAAAAGTAAAAATACCCAAATGCCTATCAACAGTAGAATGGATAAATAAATTGTGGTATAGTCACAATTTGTGAAATAGCACACAACAGCAAGAATGACAATCTACAACCACAGGTTACAATACAGATGAATTTCACAAACATAATGTTAAGTTAAAGAAGTCAAATATAAATGAGAATATCCTATATAATTCCATTGATAGAAACTACAAAAAAACAGGCAAAAATATGTGTTATTAGAATTCAGGATTCTGGTAACTCTTGAAGGCTGATTGGATAGATAATGACTAGAAGTGAGCATGGGGGAGCTTCTGGATCTCTTGTCTGGATGCTGTACATGGGTGTGTTCAGTTTGCAAAACTCCATCAATCTATGCACTTATGTGTACTTTTCTGTGTTTATATATTACCTTAAAAAAGGTAAAAACAGAGAGAGACACTATGTTGTCACATAAAAGACATTGCACTTTTGGAAGATGTCAGTAAGTAGCAATGAGAAGCTGAGCTCCTTAAATTCTGAAACTGAGTTTCTACATTTACAATATGTCACAGAGTTATTGTGAGGATTAAATAAAATCAAAACATATGAATTCATCACAAAAAAATCAATCAGTATTAACCATGCCTATCTACATAATGACTTTCAGACTGCTGAATTGTCAGTATCATTGATGTGAAGAAATGAGTGGTGTATTATTCACTTTCAATTACTTTCCAAATTCTTTATCCAGAGAATGATTATGTCAAACTGAGTCATCCAGGGGCTCCTGTATTTATAAACTCGTACTTCATGGCATGACTGCCAAGTGGATATAAAGTGAAATAAGATAAAATAAAAATTGCTTCCTCACAGTGTCAAAGGATGCCAATGCTATTTTGGGCAGTGTGTCATGGTGAGAGGATTATTATCACTTTTAAGATGACTGTGTTAAGATTGCACCTGGGAAAGTTTTAAAAAAAAATTTGGCAGCTCAGGAGCCTCCAGCAGTAGATCAAGTGGTAGGAGGCCTAGGATGTAGTACAAAGACAATCTATGAAGTTCCATGCCTGTAAAACAAAAATGAAGAAGAATTATGGATGAAAAATGCATATAGTTTTGCTTTGTTGGTGATAATGAACAAAATAGCCCATAAATATAAAAAAAAGTGTAAATTCTAAAATAAGAAGAGAATATAGTCAAGTAAGATGAATCAATATCATCTTTAAAAAGCAATTTAGGTTAAACATCTAAAGAAAAGTCTGAGAGTAGTAACTATTCAACTATAGAATACTCATTTAAGGGAGACAGTGAGTTCCATTTCTCCAAATAATGCAAACAAAAGCAGAATACGCAGCCAGAGGGTGAGTTACAGGTGGTAATACTTTGCAGAGAAGATGTCGGTTTGGTTTAGCATCCAAAATTCTAAAATTGATCTCATTTTTAAAATATACTAAAAGACATATAATTTCAGATAATTTGGGTTTTGGTTTTTGGTTTTTTTGCCTTTAGCTTGTCTTGTTACCAAATGTTTATCTCTGAGTAGGTGGATTATAAAGATAAAAGATCTGTTTTATGGTAGATGTTAATGTGTCCCTGTAGTGTCATTAAAACTAGTGCTACTTTACAGGTTTTAGCAAATAAGAAAAATCCAGGGTTTTCTATTCTATACCCACCTCATAAAGCAGTGCATGGCACGTCGTAGAGAAAAGATTGAACTTAGAGGAAAACGCACTCCTAAATTAGCCTCATTATTTAAATACAAAATGACCAACTCATTATGCCATGCCAAATCCAATTTTCAGCACCACATTGAATCACAGCTTTTGTTAGAGTATTTAAGTTATGTTGAATAAATTTAATTTTTATACATGTGGAAATCAACCATTTTGTCTTTTTTTTGTTCCTTAAAATTCTCTGAAGGTCCTTTAAGAGCAGTACAGTATTAGATTTTCTATGTAAAAATGAAATTACAATAATTTCGGATTCTACCAATGCCTACCTACCAAATCTTTTGTAAATATAATTTATAATAGATAGCAATAAAAAAAACCAGACTAGAAAAAATAGATAGGTTTTCATTTAGTTGAGATACCACTTTTCTACACAGAAAAAACTTATTTTCTTCAATCTCCTTTAATCTTCTGTAAGTGAATGTTATACATACAATACAACATATGATGAGAAAAATGAAGACATTTTCATTGAAGACCAATTTATACCTTAGAGGATAATTAAATTCTCATTAAAGTAGCATTTGTTTATTCTTTTACTGTCTTCTGCATTATAAATTGTCTATTATATATTACTGGCATAAATATTCTCCTTAAAACCTATACATTAAGAAACAACACATTGTTTTTAATTCTAATACTCTAACTTAAATCATAATTTCCAGAATTTCCAATAAAAGTCATTATGGTGGGAGGCAGAGGAAGACATTTTTCCTCCCAAGAATTGTTATGGTTAAGACTCCAAAAAGCACAGCCAAAGAAAACATACATAGACAAATGAAACTATATTAAACTAAAAAGCTTCTGCACAGCAAAAGAAACAATCAACAGAGTGAAGAGACAAACTGTAGAATGGGAGAAAATATTTGCAAACTATTTATCTGACAAGTGACTAATATAAAAGAACTCAAACAACTCAATAGCAATAAAAACAATAATCTAATTAATAAGTGCATGAAGGAGCTTCACAGATATTTCTTAAAATAAGACATACAAATGGACAACAAATATATGAAAAAAATGCTCAACATCACTCATCACTAATCATCAGGTAAATGCAAATCAAAACCACAATGTGATAGCATTTCATTCCAATTAGAGTGGCTACTATCAAAAAGACAAAAAATAAATGCTGGCAAGGATGCAGAGAAAGGGAAGTTTTATACACTGTTGGTGGGAATGTAAATTAGTGTGGCCATTATGGAAAGCAGTACGGAGGTTTCTTAAAAAACTAGAATTAGAACTACCATATGACAGAGCAATTTCACTACTCCACTACTAGATATTTAGCTAAAGGAAAGGAAATCAGTATATCAAAGAGATATCTACAGCCCCATGCTTATTGCAGCACTATTCACAATAGCTAATATATGGAATCAACCTAAATGTCCATCAACAGATGAATGGTAAAGAAAATGCTATACACACACACACACACACACACACACACACACACACACACAATGTAATACTATTCAGCCATACAAAATAAAATCTGTCATTCATGGCAACAGGGATGGAACTTGAAGACAACATGTTAAGCAAAATAAGTCAGGAAAAGAAAGATAAATACTGCATGTCCTCACTCGTATGTGAGAGCTAAAGATTTTTTTTTATTTTTGAGCTCATGGAGGTAGAATGTAGAATTGTGGTTATTAGCTGGGAAAAGTAGGGAGAAGGGGAGATGTGGAGGGGTTGATTAATTGATACAAAATTACAACTAGATGGAAGGAATGAGTTCTGATATTCTGCAGCACTACAGGGTGAATGTGGTTAACTATAATTTATTGTATATTTTCAAAAAGCCAGAAAACAGAATTGTTGAATGTTCACAACACAAATAAATGATAAATGTTTAAAGTGATGAATATGCTAGTTACCCTGATTACACATTGTATATACGTATCAAAATATCACTCTGTCTCCCATAATTATGTGCAATTATTACATGCCAACTAAAAATAAAATAAAATAATTGTTGTATAAAAGGTCAGCATACACAATGCAAAAAGTTAGAAAATGACTTTTTCCGTGGTCCATCATGGTCTACCCTGAGAAGGTCATTGTCCAAATCAGCCCTCTCAACCAAGTGTTCCTTAAGACTTAAGGCCTAAAGACCTAAGGCATTCATTATATATAATGAATTAACTTTTCTTCTGTTTCTAGAATGGTAAACCATTCTACCTATAAACCAACCCTGGGAAAACTGACAAAATACTCATTTTCTGTGGGGCTTAATTCTTTTGTCAAACCATGGTTGGGAAAGGGTAGTCAAATCCATGTGGTCCATTTTAAGCCTATTCCTTTTCTGCTCACAGTATCCATTCATGTTTCAGACCCTGAAACCTTTTGGCATTTACAAGGCCCCTGTACCAGTATACATACATAACACTTCTATTAGACATCTTTCTACCTAATTGGGCCCTGCCTAGTTTTAGAGTTTTAACTATGAATAAATATTGAACTTCATCACATGGGTTTCCTGCAACTATTAAGATGATTATGTTCTTTTTTTCTTTTATTTTTTTTAATGTGATATGTAAAGCAAACTAAAATGTAGACCAGGCCTGGACAAACATCCCTGAGCAGATAAAGCCAAGTAGCCATTGAAATTACCTTGTTTAAATTGCAAAGAGGGAGATACCAGCTGCCAGAGTGTCTCAGTAAGAAGGAAAAATTTTAGATGAAAGAGAAAAAAACAAACAAACAAACATAGATTGGGTGTAATTCTTAAATAAGGCTGCCAGAACCTACAAGAGACTCCATGGGAAGAAGTTGTGGAGCAGAACAAGAAGGAGCAAGATATCTGCAGAGATTAACCCCTGAGAGGCTTGGAGTTTGGATGACAGGTGACATTTAGGAATGACTGTGCCTTTTCAAGGTGTAATAATACTACTGGAGTTATGGTTTTAAAAGGTATTATCTTTTGGTTACATAATAGAGGATATATGGATGAAATGCACATAAATTTGAAAACAGAGAAAATGGACAAATTTCTGGAAACACACAACCTCCCAAGACTCAATCAGGAAGAAATAGAACTAAACAGAACAATAACAAGCAATGAGATTGAAGCAGCAATAAAAAAAAAAACCTTCCAACAAAAAAAGCCCCAGACCAGATGGATTCACAGCCAAATTTTATCAGACCTACAAAGAAGAGTTGGTACCCATTCTTCAAAAGTTATTCAATAACCTCGAGAAAGAGGAAATCCTCTCCAACTCAATCTGTGAAGCCAGTATCACCTTGATACCAAAGCCAGGAAAGAACACAACAAAAAAAAGAAAACTACAGACTAATATCCCCTATGAATATAGATGCAAAAATCCTCAATAAAATAGTAGCAAAGCAAGTTCAACAACACATCAAAAAAATAAACCACCATAACCAAGTGGGCTTCATCCCAGGGAAGTAAGGATGGTTCAACATATGTAAATCAATAAATGTGATTCACCACATAAACAGAAGCAAAAACAAAGACCATATGATCATCTCAGTAGATGCAGAAAAAGCATTTGGCAATATTAAACACCTTTCACGATAAAAACCCTCAAGAAACTAGGCATAGAAGGAACATATCTCATAATTATAAAAGGAACTTATGACAAACCCCCAACCAGCAACATATTGAATGGGGAAAAGTTGAAAGCATTCCCACTAAGAACTGGAACAAGACAAGGATCCCCACTGTCACCACTTCTGTTCAACAGACTGCTAGAAGTCCTAGCCAGAGCAATCAGGCAAGAGAATAAAATTAAGGGTACTCACATGGGGAAAGAGGAGGTCAAACTATTGCTTTTTGCTGACAATATGATCTTATATCTAGAAAACCCCAAAGATCCTACCAAGAGACCCCTGGAATTGATAAATAAATTCAGTAAAGTCTCAGATTACAAAATCAATGTTCACAAGTCAGTAGCATTCCTACACACCAACAACAGTCAAGCTGAGAATCAAATCAAAGACCCAATACCATTCACAATTGCTGCAAAGAAAATAAAATATCCAGGAATATACTTAACCAAGGAGATGAAAGAGCTCTACAAGAAGAACTAGAAAACACTGATGAAAGAAATCATAGATGACATAAACAAATGGAAAAATATCCCATACTCATGGATTGGTAGAATCAATATCTTTCAAATGTCCATACTACCCAAAGTGATTTACAGATTCAATGCAATCCCCATCAAAATACAAATATCATATTTCACAGACCCAGAAAAAATAATTCTATGCTTCGTGTGGAACCAGAAAAAAAGCCTGAACAGCCAAAACAATCATAAGCAAAAGGAACATATCTGGAGGCATCACATTACCAGTCTTCAAACCGCACTACAAGCCTACAGAAACCAACACAGCCTGGTATTGGCACAAAAATAGAGACGTAGACCAATGGAACAGAACAGAAAACACAGATATAAAACCATCCACAGACAGAAAACTGATCTTGGACAAAGCAGACAACAAAATACACTGGGGAAAATTATCTCTATTCAACAAATGGTGCTGGAAATATTGGATAGCCACACGTAGAAAAATGAAACAGAATCCAAATCTCTCACCACTCACAAAAATTAGTTCAAGATGGATAAAGGACTTAAATGTAATGCATGAAACCATAGGAATTCTAAAAGAAAATATTGGAAAAACTCTTCTAGATATCAGCCTAGGCAAAGAATTTATGAAGATGACCCCAATGACAATCACAGCAACAATGAAAATAAATAAATGGGACTTGATTAAATTAAAAGCTTCCACACAGCCAAGGAAATAATTAACAGAACAAATAGACAACCTACAGAATGGGAGAAAATATTCACAAGCTATACATCTGATAAAGGACTAATAACCAGAATCTACAAAGTATTAAAGCAAATCAGCAAGAAAAAAATCAAACAACCCCATAAAAACGCAGACAAAGGACATGAGCAAAAGATTCTCAGAGGAAGATCAACAAATGGCCAATAAACATATGAAAAAATGCTCAATATCACTAATCATCAGGGAAATGCAAATTAAATCCATAATGAGATATCACCTTACCCCAGCCAGAATGGCTTTTATTATATGAACAAGTCCAATAACAATAGATGCTGGCATGGATGCAGAGAGAAAGGAACACTTATATACTGTTGGTAGGACTGCAAATTAGTACAACCTCTACGGAAAACAGTATGGAGATTCCTCATAGGACTAAAAGTAGACCTACCATTTGACCCAGCAATCCCACTACTGGGTATTTACCCAAAGGAAAAGAAGTCATTTTATAAAAAAGACACCTGCACTTGAATGTTTATTGCAGCACAATTCACAATTGAAAAGATGTGGAATCAACTCAAATGCCCACCTATTCATGAGTGGATTAACAAAATGTGATATATACCACGGAATACCACTCAGCCATGGAGAAGGAGGACTTAATACCTTTTGCAACAATTTGGATGGAACTGGAGACCATTATCCCAAGTGAAGTATCTCAAGAATGAAAAAACAAACACCACATATACTCACTATTAACTAACTGATGTGCACACATGTGTATAGAGGGAAGTAAAACTCAATGGAAATCAATTAGGGGGACTGGGGGAGGAGGGAATGGGCAAAAACCTACCTAACAAGTTCAATCTACACTATATGGGTGATGGGCACACTTTTAACCCTGACTCAAGTGTTACAAAATTGATCCTTGTAAACAAAATCATTTCTACCCCCATAATACTTTGAAATTAAATAAATAAATAAATAAATTTTTAAAAAATCAGAATATGAAAGATCATGTAGGGGAAAACATTTTTTAAAATTGCTACCTCAACATAAAATTTGTAGAAGCAAATTTTATGTTTAGAAGTATATTTATAGTTTTAAATGCATACATTAGAAAAGAAAAAAAGCTAAAAAACAATGATTTAAGTTTCCATTCCAAGAAGCTAGAAATACAACTCCAAATAAATCCTGAGGCATGTAGACGGAAATGAGTAAAAACAAAGAAAAATCAGTGAGACATAAAAAAAAAGTATAATACAGAAAATTAACAAAACTAAAATTTATAAATACTGGAAATGAAAAGGAAAACGTCACAACAGATTGTACAGGCATGGTGACAGGGTGGAATAAGAGTCTATTATGAACAACCCCAATAGTCTTATGAACAAACCAACCTCTAATTTGTCTGAATTGGACAAATTCCAATGCAACTTAGCAAAGCGAACAGAAGAAATAAATAATCTGAAATCTATTATGCGCTAAAGAAATTAAATTCATTGTTACAAACCTTCCCACAAAGAAAATCTCAGTCCCAGATGGTTTCACTGCTGAGTTCTTCCAAGCATTTAAGGAAGAAATAACACCAAACTTACACATACATTGTAGACAGAATAATGGTACCCCAAATATGTACATCTCCCAATCCCTGGAAACTGTGAATATGTTACCTTCCAAAGTGAAAAGGACTTTGCAGATGTGGTTAAGTTAAAGATCTTGAGATGGGAAGAGTATTCTGGGTTGTCTAGGTAGACCCAATGCAATCACAAGGGCCCTAGAAAACAGACGCAGATGTGTTTGTCAGAGCAAGAGAAATTTGAAGATGCTACACTGTTGGCTTTGAAGATGGAGGAATGGATCATGAGCATTGGAATGCAAACAGCTTCTAGAAGTTGGAAAAGACAAGGAAACTGATTCTCGCCTAGGACCTCCAGAAGCAATGTAGCCTGATAACTCATTTTGGACTTTTGATTTCCAGAACTATAAGATAATTCATTTGTGTCATTTTAAGCTGTTAAATTTGTGGTAATTTGTTACAGTAGCAATAGGAAATTAATACAACATACTTTTTCAAAGAAAAAAATAAACATTTTCTCTTTATGTGAATCTCATATAACCTGGATTTTCAAAACCTGAAAAGGACATTACAATAAAGGAAAATTGCAGACCAATCTTTCTCATGAATATAGATGCAAAAATTCTCAACAGATCAAATCCAGCAACATATTAAAAAATAAAGAATATTGAAAAATCTAATCTGGCAATATATAAGAAGGATAATATGTCACAAGAGGAGTTTATTGTAATTATGCAGGAGTGGTTTAACATTAAAAAATCAATCCCTTTAAATCACCACATTAACAGAAAAAAGGAGAAAATCATATAATCATATTGATAGATGCAATGTTACAATTATTTAATATTCATTCAAATAAAAGAGAAACAAATTTTACCAAATGAGGAATAGAAGGAACATTCTTAATCTGATAAAGATTATTTATAAAAGAAACAAACAACCCACAGCAAATACTAGACTCTATGGTGAAATAGTTAAAAATTTCCCAAAGGAATTGGAAGCAAAACAAGGACACCTCTAACACTACTTAATATCTTACTGGAGGTCCTAACCCAGAGAAAAGTTTTGTTTTGTTTTGTTTTGTTTAATTTGCCATTGACTTTTTTTATTGTGGTAAAATATATATAATATATAAATGGTTCACATACGCAAAAAATAAATACAGTAATTTAAATCAACCAGAATGAGAGATGAACCGAAAATGGAATAAAAATAGTAACAAATTACAAATGAGTAACAAATATATCCACACTGAAGGAGTTAAGAAAGAGAAAAACTAACCCAAGTAATCTGGACAACAGTATTTTGATTGCATATTCTAAGGCATCAGTCAACAAATTAAGGCCTCTGGGCCAAATCCAGTCCTGTTTTTGTACGTAAAGTTTTATTAGACAAGGCCATGCCCATTCATTTATGTACCGTCTATGGCTGCTTTTGCACCACAATGGCAGAGTTAAATAGTTGCAACGAAGACTGTAAGGTATGCCAAACTGAAAATATTTGCTATCTGGCCCTTTATAGGAAAGTTGGCTCACCCTTGTTCTAAGAACTGTGTGTAAATATTGTACTCTAGTTAATAAATATGTTTTACACAAGGGAATGAGTTAGCAATTCTGAAACTATTTGGTGTGTATTCTGGGATTACGGAAATAAGTAAATACATTTCTAATAGTAAGAGCTGGATTTTATATAATAGTGATATCAAATTATTCAATTTACTCTATCATTTTAATGAAATATTTAAGGGAACTTCTTTTTCTTCTATTTTTTAGTCTGTAAATTTTCAAACATACATAAAAGTAAAGAAAAATGTGGTAAAAACTCATGACCTAGCTTAAAAAAAATTGCAAACATAAGTAAAACAACTTGGACCATTGCAAATGCTTGTATTAGAGAAAAAGAAAATTTTAGCTCAGCCAATCAGAAGCAGCCAACTCAGTTATAGCTATATAACTAGGGACTTTCTAGTGGGAAAGAGCAAAGAAGGCAACTGTGTAACTATAACCAATCAAATATTGTCTTTGTTTGACTTCTGCATTCATCCTATAAAAGCCTAACCTCTTTCCATTTCACGCTTCCTGATCCATGAATCGCTGTTTGCTCAAAGTCTCCAAAATTTATATTTTGCCTAAGGTTTTCTTTTAACAGGTGTATTGCATTGATTGGTTTGTGTATGTTGCATCATTCTTTCATTCCATGGATAAATCCCAGTTGTCATGGTTTATAAGCCTTTTAATGGACTATGGAATTTGGTTTGCTAGCATTTTATTTTGGATTTTTGCATCTATGTTCATCAGGGATATTGGGCTTGCAGTTTTTTCTTGGGATGTGTTTGTCTGGCTTTGATATCAGGGTGAAGCAAGCCTCATAAAATTAGTTTGGAAGTGCTCTCTCTTCTATTTTTTGGAAGAATGTAAGAAGTATTGGCATTAATTCTTCTTTGAATGTTGGATAGAACTCACCCATGAGGCCCTCTGGTTCTGAGCTTTCCTTTGTTGGGAGGTTTTTGATTACTGATTCAATTCCTTTTTTGTTATTGGCCTGCTCAGGCTTTCTATTCTTCATTCAATTTTTATAGGTTATTTGTTTCTAGGAATTTGTCTATTTCTTCTTGATTATCCAATTTGTTGGCATGAAATTGTTTAGGTTAATCCCTATGATCCTTTTTATTTCTGAGGAATCCATTTTAATGTCTTTTCTTTCATTTCTGATTTTCCTAATTTTTCTTCTCTCCCTTTTTTTCAGTCTAGCTAGTCTAGTTCATTTTGTTTATTGCTTTCAAAAAACAACTTTTACTTTTATTTATGTTTTCTAATGTTTTTATAGTCTCTATTTTATTTATTTCTGCAATAATCTATATTATTTCTTTTCTTATGCTAATTTTGGGCTTAGTTTGTTCTTTTTTCAGTTCCTTGAGGGATAAAATTAGGTTGTTTGAGATCTTTCTTTTTTTTTAATGTAAGTATACATTGTTTTTATTTTTTTTGTTCTTGAGATATATTTCAAGTTCCCTGTTTGATCTAATGGTTGTTTAAGAGTGTGTTGTTTAGTGTCCATGAATTTGTGATTTGTCCCATTTTCTTATGTTAGTGATTTCTAGTCTCATTCCACTGTGGGCAGAAAAGATATTCAGAATCATTTTGATCTTCTGGAATTTGCTAAGACTTTCTTTATGATCTAACTCATGATCTATCCGGGAGAATGTTCCATGTGCATGTGCATGTGAGAAGAACGTATATATTCATTGTTGTTGGGTGAAAAGTTCTGTACATGTCTATTAAGTCCATTTGGTGTATATTGTTGTTCAGTTCTGCTGTTTCCTTGTTGATTTTCTGTCTGAATTATCTACTCATTATAGAGAGTGATTATTGAAGTCTCTTTTTATTATTGTATTGCTATATATTTCTTCCTTTAGTTCTACCAGTTGCTTTAGAAGTTTAGGTGCTTTGATGTTGAGTGCAAATATATTTATAATTGTTATATCATCCTGTTGACCCTTTTATCATTATAGAGTAACTTTCTTTGTGTCTTGTGACAGTTTTTTACTTAAATTCTATTTTGTATTACATAATTATTATATGTTCTTCCCTGCTCTCTTTTGGGTACCATTTTCATGGAATATCTTTTACCATTCCTTCACTTTCAGCTTATGTATCCCAAAGGGAAAGTGAGTTTCTTGTAGGGAGCATATTATTGGATCTTTTGTTTTGTTTTGTTTTGTTTACTCCATTCAGCCACTCTATGTCTTTTGACTGGGGAGTTTAGTTGATTTATATTTAAAATAATTATTGATAGGTGAGAACTTTTTGCCATTTGGTTAATTTATTTTCTGTTTTGTAGTTCCTTTCCTCCTTTCCTTCTCTCTTATTATCTTCCTTTCTGATTTGATTTTTTTGTAGTAGGCTTTGATTCTATTCTCTTTATTTCTGTGTATTTACTAGAAGTTTTTTCCTTGTGGTCACCATGAGGCTTAAGACATAGTTAGAATAGTCTATTCTAAGCTAATAGAAACTAAAATTTCACCAAAACTCTATACTTTTATCCCCCCATATTTTACGTCATTGATGTCACAGATTACATATTTTTATAAAGTATCTGTTAACACATTATCTCTATTTATTTTTAATATTTTTTTAAGTTTTATATTAGAGTTAAAAGTGATTTATGCACCACCATTACAGTATTATAGTATTCTGAATTTGACTATATACTTACTTATTTGAGTTAGTTTTATACTTTCAAATGTTTTCATGTTACTAAATTGCATCCTTCTATTTCAACTTGATGAACTTCCTTTAGTATTTCTTGTAAGGTATGTCTAGTGGAGATGAGCTCCCTCAGCTTTTTTTCTGTCTTTTTCTTTTTTGTTTTTTTGGTTTTTGGTTTTCAGTGGATTTGTTTGTTTGTTTGTTGTCTGAGAAAGTCTTTATCTCCCCTTTATTTTTGAAGAAAGCCTTGCCAGGTTTAGCATTTTGGTTGACAGTTTTTTTTTTTTTCTTTCAGCACATGGAATATATCATCTCACTTTCTCTTGGATTGTAATGTTGCTACTTAGAAATCTGTTGATAGCCTCATGAAGCTCCCTTGTATATGATGAGTCTCTTTTCTCCTGCGGCTTTCAAAATTTTCTTTTTGTCTTTGACTTTTGATAATTTAACTATAATGTGTCTCAATGCATTATTTTTGGGGTTGATCCTCTTTTATGACTTTTGAGCTTCAAAAACTTTGATGTGAAGACAGAGTTTCAGCACTACCTCCTAAAGCTGCACCCACCCTCCAGAAAATTCTACCTGGCTACCTCCTCAGACCTACCTCTGATTCTGTCACCTTGTGGTGCTTCAGTGATCCTTAGGTACCTTAGGGTTCTTCCACAGGCTGCTTTATCCATGGAGTACATTTGTATCTGGCCACTAAAGTAAATTTCCAAAAGACAGAGCACCTCTTTGACAATGCTCAGCACCACAAAACATACCAGCAAATACTGGATGATACTGAATACTCTGCTGCGTGAGGTGACTATAGATTGCAACCAACAGTGAGAAGTATCTAGATGTGGGTGTGGGAGGGTAATGAGATGGGGGAGGGTCTCCATTCACCTATAGCCCACCCCATCAACAACCCTGAAGACAGAAGACAAATATTTCCTGGCACATGTGTAACACTTTTACCATTCTGCAAAGTGATTGCACACTGGTACCAACCTCTGCCTTAGGCAATTTTACAAGAGCCACTCTTTCTAATTATCTCCTGTTTGGTTCCTTGGCCTGGATTCATTTTTCAATCCAGCACTGTAAAATAAGATTGCAGTTGAATGATCTACTTTTTTTGAAAAAAAAGTAGATCACATCACATTGTCAAAATGCACTTCTTACCACCTCCAATACTGCCTCTCTACTACAAGAATTAATTTATAATTGTACTAGACTCCTATTGCTTATATCTCTACTCCATCTCTCAGCAATTGTGTCTATAGCCAGAAGATTAGCAGCCTGATCTTATTAAAATATAAATGAGATCATGTTACTCCTCTTCACAAAACCCTCTATCCTCTTGGAATTAAATATAAAACATTACAATGGTCAAATGGCCTTAAATAATCTAGTCCCTGGCTACTTCTTTAATCTTATTCTCAACTACTTTTCTCCTAACTCACCAGGCTTTACCCATTCTAGAAATACTCAATGCTCCTTTCTGTCCTTTGCCTGCTATCTTCTTTCCCCAGTTCTTCCTGGGGGTCACATACTCACTTCATTCAGTTATCTCATTATGTGTCACCTGCTGGACATTCTAAAAATACTCATATATCACTTCTTCATTCTTATGCCTTGATTTAATTTGCTTGGCTATCTGAAATTATATAATAAAATTATTTGTTTACTTGTTTGTTGCATGAATCCTCCACAGAATGTAAACTGCATTAGGGAAGATGTTCTTTCTTATTTACATTTTATCCCCTATAGCTAGAATAGCATCTAGAACATAGTAACCAATCCATATATATTAGATATTATTCAATATTATTTTGTGAGGTAGTGTTTCCCTGCACTTCTTCTCGGTATATATTTCCAGAGGCTGAACCCACTATAGTACCCTATTAAGATTTGATACGTGTAGAGAATCCAGAAATAAATCCACACATCTATAGTGAACTTATCTTCGACAAAGGTGCCAAGAACATACAGTGGAGAAAGGTCAGTCTCTTCAATAAAGGGTGCTGGAAAACTGGTTATCCATATGCAGAAGAATGAAACTAGACCCTTATCTCTTGCCATATACGAAAGTCAAATCAAAATGGATTAAAGATAAACACTTAGATTTAAGACCTGAAACTATGAAACTACTAAAAGAAAACTGGAGAAACAATTCGGGGACATTGGTATGGGCAAAAACTTCTTGAGTAATACCCACAAAGCACGGGCAACCAAAGAAAAATTGAATGAATAGGATCACATCAAGCTAAAAAGCTTCCACACAGCAAAGGAAACAATTAACAAAGGGAAAAGACAACCCACAGAATGGGAGAAAAAATTTGCAAACTACCCATCTGACAAAGTACTAATAATTAGAATATATAAGGAGCTGCAAAAACTCAATAGGAAAAAATAAAATAATCTGATTTAAAATGAGAAAGGACCTGAATAATTCTCAAAAGAATATATACAAATGGCCAACAGGTATATGAAAAAATAACACAAAATACACTTTTATTCCTTGGGATTTTACTGATTGAAAATGTAGAAAGTGAAATAAAATACTAATTTTATTTGTGTCTCAATGGCCTGAAAAAGTGAACAGAATTTCTGGTATTTTTAATTTAGTCCCAGATATTGGCATATGTACTAAGATAATGCAGTGTTGGCTGCGCAGAAAAGGCTTTCTTTGACATCTGCAGAAACTTTATGCTCAGTCAACCTCTATGGCATATGATCTAACACAGCTACAGCCTACCAGTGGAGGAATGAATCTTTCACATTGTTGGATTTTCTATATCCCCTTATCATTCCTTAAGGGCAGAAGAATACTTTTTTAAAAGCTTAAAGATTTCTGATCAAAAAGTATTTTTAAACTTATAATTTATTCCCTATCTTTTTAAACTAGAGGTATTCAACACAGAAGAACTTTACTTTCTAAGAATTATCATTATTAACTTAAATTTTTGAATTAAATTTTATTACAGTGATGTTCTCTGGAGGTATTGGGATTCACAGGCATTTTTACACCAACACTAAATGACCCCAGACTGCTGTGCTTTTTAGCTCCTGTTTCCGTTATGTGACATTTTTGATTAAAAATTAATAGAAGTTTTTTGTTCACAAGTTGAAAAGTACAGAAAGTATAAAGAAGAAAAAGTGATACATAATCACCACCTAAAGCACTAATGATTGTGTGAGTCCTTACAGTGTCCTTTATATTTATACTGCTAAAGAAAATTAGGATTGTTTTGTTCATGTGCATAAACAAAACATGTATGTAATTTTTAAAGTACTGTTTTGAATTTTATTCATAGCTAGATAATATATGATTTTAAAATATAATTTTAATGACTACAAATTGTTATATTTTATAGTTTCACCATTCTTTATTTCACCATTAGCCTTTAATTGGAAATTAGGCTGATTTTAATTTCTTTTTCCTAAAATAATACTGTTATGAATCTTCTTACATGCAAACTGGACCATCAATGAGTATTTTATTAGAGTAAAAATGAGAAATTTAAATTACTGAGTCAAAAGGTATAAGAATTTTTAATACTTTTAAAAAATATTGCTAAATGTATTTTAAAAATAATGTTCCTATTTATATTTACAGTAGTATTTATGAGAATAACGATTTTACATCATCTTAACATTAATTATCATTTTAAAATACATATTTTTTGGTCCAATAGGAAAAGCAGTGACTGATTACACTTTTTGTTTACTACTGAGTCTGGATATTTTTTAACATGTTAACTAGCCATTTGTAATATTTCGAGGGTATGAAAATTGCCTCTTCATTACATTATGAGTTTTTCCATCAGGTTATTTTCTTTTTGGTTTGAAAAAGCTACTTATATGTAAAGAATAAAACTTTGTCATAAATGTTTTACATTGTTTTAGATTATAATTTGCCTTTTCCATTTTGTCTTTAAATGAATCAGTGAAGGAATCAAGGAGAGGAATCATCATGCTCATTTGAAGTTTTGTAATAAAATAAAGGAGCTGATAAAGTCGAAATGGATAAAGTCTTGGAAAAACAACATTATATCTTTTACTTTTTCATCAATTCTTTTTCCTTTTTTATATATTTATTCAATAAATGTCTATTAAACATTTACACAGTCAGTTTATAAGTTAGTGTTATCTTAAAAATTCTAAACAATAGAGGAGAGGTGCATTGATATGACATAGTGAGATATGCATCTGAGTCTGGAACATGTGGGATGAATCCCTAGCCAGACACTTTCATTGTAACATAACTAATTGGACAGGAGGATGTCCCTCGAAACCAAAATTCTAACTACAAATTCTTTGTTTTAGGGAAAATGAAATGGAGAAGAACTATTAAATCTTGTGCCCGCCCAGGAACTACTAAGATCAACGTACATTCCGAGGGAAATATGAAAAGGTGAACGGTGGGGGATACTACAAACAATGATAAACGCTGGAGTGGCAAGAACCTGGAAACACAGAGACAGAAGAGCAAGAGGCGTAAATGAGCAGAGGTTTGTTAAAAATGGCAAAAACTATAAAAATGACGTTTGAAATGTTCAGAACAAGAAGGATGAGGCCAGAAATAGGCCCACTCTTGGGGGCATATGATACAATTCTGGAATGAATAACTAATGCAGGGGATGACAAAGAGAGGATTCAAAAAGATCTCAACAGGAAAGAACGAAGGGCCAAAGCTAACAAGATGAAATTAGATAATGATAAATGGATCAACCTGCCCTAAGGTTAAAAGAAAATTAACTGTACCAGTACAAGATTTAGGAAACAGGAAAGTTCACAGAAAAAAACACTCTGGGTTTTTTATTGATTAAAAACTTAGTATGTATCAGTGGTTCAGAGTGTGGCCATAAATGACCACAATCACTATAGGGAACATTTATAGAAATGTAGAACACAGAGATAATTATCCTCCACTACTTCGTCCTTTTTAGAACACACTTGTTGTACTTTATACAGTTACAAGTGTTTTTACTTTAGAGAGACGGATGCACATTAAGACTCACTAGTGCTAATGATCTGGACCTTTGTATACGGTCTCTTGAGGGGGTTTGGAAATTTCTCCTATAAATGTTGGACTCAACACAAGGCATAAAAATTTTTAAATATTTTAATGACTATCATAATAAGCCATTTTTATTTGTTCTCTGTTGTATCAGAAAATAGAACAGAGAGCAGAGGATGGAATTCACAAAAATATAGATGTTGGTTTAATATTTAGATTTTTTAAATGCAGTGTGTTTCTGGTCACTGGAAGAGTACAAGAGGTCAGGAATCTGGTAGGAAGGATTTCAATCCTGTACAGGATGACATTAACAAGAAAGATTCCCTAGCCCTGTTTACTCTGCCATTCCATGGTAATCTACTCTCCATTTTTGTTAATGTAATCTAATAACTTGCTTTCATCAATTTCTTTCTCTTTGAAATAATTATGTAAACTATTGCTGAGTTAATAAAAATATAATAAAATGGTTATTAAATATATTATCACTTATGTTTAAAGTGATGGAAAAATAGCAAGTAGGATAAACAGAAACAACTGCAGGTTGGATAAACTCACCAAGGCACATCACCATTAAATTGTTGGAAACCAGTGACAAGAATTAAAACTTAAAAGTAGCCAAAAGAGGAAAGACATTATGTAGATAAGAACAAAAGTAAGAATTCTAGACTTCTCATCAAAATTATTCAAGGCAGAGGACAAGTGAATGACATTTTACAGTACTGAAAATTAAAGACAAATAAAATAAATTTTTAAAAAAAGGGGAAACAGATCCTTTCAGACCAACAAAAACTAAGAAAATTTACTGACATAAAATCTTCACCATAACAGGTATTAACAGAAATATTCTTCAAGTGGAATTAAAATATACCAAAAGGAAACTTGCTTTTACACAAAGGAATGCTGAGCACTGTAAAGGTACATATAGTGGTAACTGTAAATAATATTTTGGTCAGTTATAGTCTTTTAAAAAGATAATTGGCTGCTGAGAGAAATAATAATAACATATTTTGGAATTTATAACATATTTACAGCTAAAATCTATGACAGCAATACAAAATGGAAGTAGGCTGAAAACTATTTTTATTTTTATAAATAATTGGAGAATAAATCTAGTCTCACTTTCTCCATAATGCCAGGAGTGAAAGTACCCACACTCTTTATTAAAAATTAGAACTCACTATAACTATAAATTATATATGTTTGTTTACATGTATAAATGTTACCAATAATTCAAAAAATATTTTGAACATAAATGGAAATTGTGCTACATATATATATATATAAAATATTAAGTACTATACTTTCTCTGATTAATTTTCACAAGCACTGAAGTTACTTTGGGATATTGACTTCTGAGCTGCATTACCACCAAAAGTCAAGAAAAGGCAGAAGATAAATTCATGTTTTATTATCTCTGCTTCTTAGCTGTTAAGTAAAAATAAAAAAAAATCCCTCAAAATGTTGCCTTTTCTTACCTTTTTAGAAGAACTACTTCATCAAATCCTAGGTAAATCTTTAGGTATAATCTTTTTTAACCACACCGACAAGAGTATTAAAATATTAAATGGATTTCTAGTATTCAAAACTGCTAAATGATTGAAATCATTTTGTGGTTTTTCTTTTTCTTAATTTTTTTTGTATTACATTGGCCATTCAGTCCAGTAGCTAGGATCACCACATAAATTTGGTTTATTTTAGCTTAGACACTTTAAATCAGATCTCAAACTTGGTCATTTTAAATTTTTAGTGTTTTCAATAACTAACTCTATATTAGTGACTGCACTGATCATTTTGTCAACTTTATCATATTAAGACAGGAGGTATTTGTCTGCCAGCTCCTGGATTTTCCTTTATCCAGATATTAAAATTTCTATGATGTAATTTGGATAAATGGGTATGTGAGGACCTCAGAACTCATGAATACTTATTGTAGTACTTAGGTCCCTAAAGAGAAGAATTATGAAGATGTTTTTATTAGTTGAGGAGTTTAATAAGAATTATTTTGAGGCTACCCACACATTCACTTGTATCATATACGAGCCAGCAGGTGGCAAACTTGAGTTTTTGTGTACAATTGCTCTTGTTGAAGTTGTAGAAATATTGAACCATCTATCAGTGGATCTCATGAATAGCTTTTTTGGTGTACTATGGCATAAAAAAAAATTTAAATCTTCAAATTGTGGGAGCCAGTGGTGTTCGGATAGCAATGTGTTTTATGTAATTTTCTCTTGATTTGTGATTTTATCCTATAATTCTTTCTCTAAGAAATAATTTTGGAAGATAATTACAATAACAATCATAAATAAATTTGCTAGTTTGAACCCATTTTTCACTCTTGATTTCCATGATATGAGGAAATTTTAGATGTATTTGCATTTAGTTTGGGAGGATCTTTACATCACTTAAAAAGGCATGCAAAATATACTTTGTGTCCCAGTAAAGGTAATGTAAAATTCATTTGAAAATTCTGACATTGATACTCATGTTTTAAAACACAAAACAGTAATTTCTTCTGTGGAAAATGATTTTTATTTTATTTCTAAAAATATTTTTGTTTTATTATGAGTCATTGGTATTTACTTATAAATGAAGAGGGGCTTAATTTCTCCTATGTACAATTTAATTTTCAAAAGTTTTGGATTTTGCACCAATGACCCAGAATCAATCAAGATTGGTTATATTCAATCATATGATTAGGCTTTGGGGTATTTAAGTAAACTGATTTCTAGCCATCACATTTAGAGATGAAAATTCAATGATAATACATGATTTGTTCATTTCTTTTACTCTGTGAAATTCTTCTATTGTTAACTCCATCTTTATGTGCTCTATAAAAATTAATTTTCCTTCCTGTAAGTTACTCTCTTTCCTATACTTCCGTATTAATCAATTTATTTTAATAGTTACTATAATTTGTTCTCTTTCTAAAGGGGAAGAATAATTAAAAAAAAAAAAAGAAAAGTAGTGACTAAAGGCAACCTAAGTTTAGGCAACATAGATGCTTCATTATTTCTGCATATAAATTGGATCATTTAGATGACTTCTACAATATTTAAATAAAATAAACTATGCCTCATTAAAGCCATAAACCATTTGAGGAATTCTGGTAACTGGCTATTTAATGGGCCAGATTTCAAGAAGTGTAAAGCGAATCCATTAATTATCACTCAATGTAAATGTTTAAGTCTTTCTCCAAATATCACAATAACTGAAGACTCTTTAAGGCCTAATAAACTGTAACTCTTCTTCCTTGCTTTTTGTTTTGTTTTGTTTTTAAGGGAAGAGGACTCAAATGTTTTAAATCGTAAAATATGAACATGTCAAAGAAAATAAATTATAGTGTAGAATTGAATTTAAACTATGAAACCCTGAATCAAATTTAAGAAAGCTGAAATTGGCACTTCTGCTACAGAACTTCTGCTACAGGTCACTCAGCTTTTACGTTCTCATGATTGGAGCTTTAAAAAGGAAGCCTCTAATCACAGGGGCGCCTGCACTGTGCTGATCTGCACATATTTAGAGTTCAAGATGCCCTAGCCTCGTGTTAATGTACCCTAACCTTATCCTCCATTTTTCTATTTTCCTTCAGTCCATCTCCAACTGGAGAACTCAGTTTTTGAGAAAGATGACCCATACCCCAAAACCTCTCCTCATCCTCCCACTTCCTAGATCTCCTTGTTAGAATGTCTTGAGATTTTTCATAAGGCAAAAATCAGGGAAACAAAAATGGGGTCCAAACACAGTGATCCCTAGACATCTAAAGTCATATATAAATCAAAGAGGACAACACCAAAATACCCAAGCCAAGCTGGCCTGGCCCCTGCCCTAATAATTCCGATGAGAGAAGACTATCAAAAATAGTTGTGCAATGAGCCAGATATTTTTTGTTCTTTTAATAATGCCTGATCCTATGCATACACATATCTTGAACTTGCGTGAGAACACACGGTCCCCGCTGAGCTGGGTCTGACTATTCATCACAGAACGTTTGGCAAATCTTCTAGGAAAGCAAGGGTCTGCGGGCTGGGGAGGAACATCATCACCGCGCAAGGGCGGCCCCAGCCAACAGCTTCATCCCCCTCAGACGCAGAGGTGACAGGTCGTGGTAGCAGGCAGTGGACGCTCCCTATGAGTAAGCTTGGATCTAGCGATTCTAGACAGAGGAGTCCTTGATGAGGGTCCCTGGGAGTCCTAGTGCAATTAGGAGTCTCTCTTTTCTCTGCGCTCTGCCTTTCTTTGCTCACTGCTCCCCCCACCCCGGGTCCACGCGGAAGAAAGTTTTACGCGGAATGAGCCCCGCGTTGACGTAGGCATCGCCTCCCCTCTCGGCTGGAGAGAAGCCCAGAAGGGAGCGAGTGGGGGAGATGCGGAGGTAGGGCTCGCGGGGATGCCTGTGGTGAGGGTCGGGTCCGGGGGCGGGGCAGATCAAAGGCCAGCCAAAGAGTATTGGTCCTACGACCACAAATACATCAGGCTTTTCCCTCCTCCGTCAACCTCCTAAATCCCTATGAGGTCATAGCAATGAGAGAGAATCAGATCAAGAGAGAGGGGGAGGAAGAGGACGACGACGAGGGAGAAGAAACCCAGACGGAAAGAGGCCATCAGACAAGGTCGCTTTTTCTGGCGACACAGCAACTGCGAGGAGCGTGGTGCTGAATATCATCCGCCCGCTGCGCCTGGGGACCGACAGACTTGCAGGAGCACTTTGCGTTACCACGAAAACAAAGGCGAGGAGCCGAAAGGGCCAGGGAGAGAGAAGCTCCGAGCAGTGTCCCCTCCGATCTCCAGGAAGCAAAGCTCATCTCCTCGGCAAGGAAAGAGAAAGGAGCCTGAGAGGGTCTGGGAGGGTAAGGAGGGAGCAGCGCTTCCTTGTGGAGATTTGGGACGCGGCGGAACTCTGGACAGCGCCTCGCAAGCAGGGCTCTGAGCTCCCTGGGCTCCTGCAGGTTTCTGGCTCCTTCCTAAAAGCCCTGCTACCCGTGTGCTCTCTTCTCTCGGACTCTCCCCACCAAACCCAAGAAGATCCTTCTACGGTCCCTGTCGGAACGCGCCAAGGGGGTGGAGCAGCTCTTTCGCCTCTGGCCTGGTCAGAGAAGAGGGTCTCCGTTTCTTGGAAATCCGGTCCTGTGGATGATGCCTTGCTGGTGAAGAAAGAAAAGTTTTGGGATCTGGGAGGGGGTGGAAGGGGTAAGAAGGATAGTGGAAGGAAAAAGGTGGATGGTTGGTTTCCCTCTCTGATCTGGAAGGAATGATGACCGAGGAAGGATGTGCACCAGCGGCCAGATTATTGGGAGCCTCTTGGTGCTCTCTGTGCTGGAGATAGGGCTGGGGGTGTCCAGCGTGGCCGTGGGGGCGGTCAGCTTCAGCCTGGCCCTCCGAGAGCACAAGCCGCAGCTTGGAGACTCGTCCCCGGTATGGAGCGGGGTGTGTGTACGTTGAGCCATTTCACTCTCTCTTTACCTCTTTACGGTGATGGTCAGTGTGCGTGCTTTAGTCACTCTCTCCCTAGGAAACAAAATCATAAATCTCCTCTGGCTTGCATGTAGGTTCTTGTTGGCAAGCTGTGCTTCTTTATGTTGTCCTTTTCTTTATTAGTGTGGGTTTTTTTCCTTATCTGGGCTTAAGATCAAATTTAATGGCTTTGTTTAAAGTTGGAGGAGTGGGGGGGTCAGTTTCCACTGGCTGATTTTGCAAAGGGCTGCTCAGTGGGGCTCATTGGGGGTGGGGGAGGAGGTCACACCTGTCAAGGGCAGAGTCACTTAGTCTTTGTTTCCTTTTACAAGGAAAATCAAAATGAGAGTGTTACATCATTTTATTGTACCAGGGAACAAGCAGGGATAGTTATGCGTTTATCTCTGGGCAACAGTGCCCAAGGTACACCAAAGGCAACACCAATATGACAAAAAGAGAAACGTGGTGTGAGTGTGAAAGGAAGCATGTGGGTGCATTTCATGCCAGAAAACGTTGTTCTTAATTTTCCTTTGCTAGCTGTCTGATACTTCTCTGAAAACTCTTTTGTAAGTTTTAGACAATTAGTTAGAGACAAACAACAAATGGTACGATATATAACAACATTCTAATTGAAGAATTATTCAGCTTAAAGCAATCCTAACTTCTCAGAAAAACTGTCATAGTTTTCTCTACGTCAGATGGCAGACCCAATAAGCTTCTTGTTTATTTACTTAGGGTGAATCTCTAGGAAAGCCTTAAAAACTCATTCCTTCCACCAAGGATCAATGAAATAACTCAGCACTATTGCTAGTGTGGCCCTAATGGTGCAAAACAGCTTTTTCCTCTCCTTTAAGTTAGATAGCTGCCGTGCATTTCTGCATCTCTAGCATGACCATATTTTTCAAGATAATTTAATATGAGATTATTCTGTCACTGATAATTCATTATATATTTAACAATCATGGTCTAATTACTTAAGCTTTACATCACTGAAAGAAAATGATAATTTAGGAGTTCAAGAAAAATCATTCCAGAGTAATTCATTTTGGAAAAATGCTCCAGCATTCTTAAAACTGGTAAAATTATACTTTGGATAATTAGTTTTTATATGCTAATTTTTCCAAGTGAGATAAATGTTTTTAAATTGCAGAACTTAAAAGAAAAAAAAAGAAAAATAGTGTTCAATTATAACATTGAATTCATCCAAGAATCCTTGTTCTGAATTCAATAAGTTACAATCAACCTCCAAATAATTACCTTGTCCTTTATTATGTAATTTTTGTCAATGTGTATATTCTATTTGAGTTTGAAAAGGTAAAGGGCACATCTTAAATCTGACAATTTTTCATCTTATATGCTGTAGTAATTATTTTGAGAGTTGTATTCATTGTTCTTGTTGTTATAAAAGCAGAAATAAGACTTTAAAACTTCTATTGGATAACTGTCAAAATGAATTGTGATAGCAATATTTAGAACAAGGGGGAGAAAAGGTGATCTTTTTGATGGCTTAAGGGGGAGAAGCCTCAAATACACTCAAGTCAATCCCCCCTGAAATTCAACAAATTGAGTGAATGAAATTACGTTGTCTCTAAACAATATTAAGGTATCCAGTTTATCTTTAAGAATAAAAAAAAGAATTACAATGGCTTGGTATCATATAAGAAAAATAATTAAATGATTTCTTCTATCTTCCCAGACTATTTAGTATTATCTAGATGGGTTGGCATATGTGTACATACAGAAAATCAAATTTTGTATCATCTCAGGAAAAAGCAAATAAATCAGTCATTTTTATATAGTCATTATTATGAAAAATTTTTGCCATTGTAACTGGTTGTTTAGAGTAAGCAAAATTCTCCTGGGTTCCTGGCACAATAGTTTTGAATTTTATTGTCTGGTTCAGTAAAATCAAATGATACATCTGACCAAATGAATGGGTTTGAAATTGGAATATCCAAACAGTTGCTCACCTTTATGAACCAAAGTTAAATATTAAATTTGTGAAAAAATAAATCACAATGGGAGCATTGTGATTATCAAATGATAGGCCAGCTAAGTAGATTTTAAAGATTATTTTGGGGAAGTCTTTTGTGGTACAGTCCAAACTATCTCAATTCCTTCAATGATGAATTTATATAACCAATATTTATAGAGGGCTTAGCATGTGAAAAGCATTTTACTACTTACTACAGAGACTGTAAAGATGAATCAGACCACTGTTCTCAAAAGGGTACTGCCTAGTAGAGGAAACATCATGAGTATATCACTAACTTTGTCAGTGGTAAGAAGTTAGAGAATGACCTTGGAGAGATACAGGGACAGAAAAGGGGGAGAAAGGTTGAGGTGGTCAGTGAAATATCCATGAAAGAAGTGTTATTTTACTCTTGATCTTGGAAGTTTATTGGGACTTAAAATTAATATACCACAGTGTTAATTAATGTATCACAGGGTAAGATCTGAAGTCAGACTACCTGGTTGCAAATCCCAGACCTACCACTTACTAGTGGGGTGACTAACCAAAGTTTCCTCATCTGTAAAATAGGGTTGTTATAGGCACAAATTAAATACAGTTGGTCCTCTCTATCCACAGGGGATTCATTCTGGGACTTCTGCCAAAATCCACAGATGCTCAAGTCCCTTATATAAAATGGCAAAGTATTTGCATATAGCCTAGGCGTATCCCCCGTATACTTTAAATCATCTCTAGATTACTTATAATACCTAATACAATGTAAATGTTATGTAAATAGTTGTTATACTGTATTTTTATTTGTTTTTATTTATTATTGTATTTTTTTATTTTTATTTTTTTCTAATACTTTCAATCAGAGGTTGGTTGAATCCGAGGATGTGGAACTGGGTGAGATGAAGGGCTGATTGTAATGCCCTCAGCAAAGTGGATGGCACATAGTAAGCATTAAATAAATACGAGCAGCTTATATTGGATACACAGACTGTCAGTGGAGGGCGTGAGAAAGGAGAGCCTTTGAGGCATCATGGATTAGGGCAAAGAACTGGGATAGGATGCGCTGTGTTCCAGGAAGAGTAGGCTCTTCTATTTTTCTGGTGTGTAGGTGTGTGAGAGGAAGATAAGGATAGAAAGAGTGATTGGGGCCACACATAGGAAGCTGTGTGCCAGTGTGCATCAATAGGTTTATTTCCTCATATTTTTAATAATAATAATATCAATTCTTACTTCCCAAAGAAACTCCAGGGAGATGCAGAGGGAAGCCAGATAGAAAATTATTAATCTCTTTGGTAATTTATGAATTAAAAATCTGTATTATTTATGAATACCAAATGAGAATTTGTAATGATTAACCTGTCAGGATACATATAGTCTATATAATCAGACTATGCTTTGATTGGTGCCATAAAGCTTTTTCAACATTAATATCATTATTATAAGATTACTGAATTAAATTTAAAATTCAGTGGAAATAAAAGCTGCACTATGAAGGGATTACTTTTATATGGAAAGACCCTGAAATCATAATCTTTTTATCTAGGAGAAGTACACTAAGGATTTAAGCAACTACTAGATTTTGATTATTTGGCTCCAAACATGCAAATACAAAAGAGTTGCCTCAAAATAAAGATAAGGGCTTAAAAAGTGTGAGATGGATGCTTACACAGATTATTTCCAGTCACTATGTCATAATCAGGCAGGCATGCTTCCTGTGATCAGCCTGAAAATGTGGGCAATTAGAAAGAAAAAAATTATTTAACTATACAGAAAGCTATACAAGTCTTTACAGCATTTTTGTTTCCTCTTGATTCTTTGTTAAAGCTGATGTAGTCACCTACAATGAAAGCACAAAATCAGAAAGAATAACTGTTAGATAACAACGAATAAACCATTAAGTAAGATGCTTTGGAAAAGACATAGTCACATGAATTATAATTGATGTATAAGATTTATGGACAGGGAGTTAAATAGGACTCTGTTTACAAGTGGCTGTGTGAAAGTCAATTTTCTCAGCCACTAGTACATTGTGTATAATGGGAATGGACTGTATTTAGTAGTCTGCAGATTCATAAATCTATGAGAATTTTATTTTGTTGCTCTAGGTTGGCATTTGGACATCTAAAGATTCATATAGTGGTATCCTTAACAAAGCCTGATGCTGAGTTGTATTTGGTACATACCATGCTACAATTCTATCCATCTATATCTGATAATATTCTATAAAATTTAATTGATTAAAAGAAATATTCCAAGCCTCATTCTCCCACATGTAAACTCCAAGGTAGTCTTTTAAAATATTTAAAAATATTTAAATAATTTAATGTTTGAGTGATTTTATTGCTTATTTTTCTCAACATACTTGACTTGTTATCATAACTTGATATGCTTAATAAATCTGATATTTTGCTTGAGTGAAATTTATAGCATAATCAGTGCACATACTTTTTCTGTAGACTCCTGATTCACCATGGCAACAACTCAGCCAATTGTAAGATTTTGTTGAAATTCACCTCTATAAATTGTGATCCATAGCATAGCAACACAAATGAGGTACTGCATAAAAATGATACCCGCTCCAAAATATTATTTTTAATATTTTATCTGTCAAATATAATTAATTAAAAACAAACAAAACAATAAAGTGAAAGAAACCTCCCAGTTACTTCAAATGTACACAATCTGAAGCTAGCATATCTCTGACCAGATAATACATCATTTTTCTCCAAGATCAAAATACATAATAAAGGATTCGTATGGTTTTCTATTATATGAAAATATGGCCTTTATCTTCAGAAAAAATTACAAATATACAAGTATGCCCCATTTAAAATTAACTTTAATTATACAAGTAATTCATGAATATATTCTTTCAAATGTTTAAAGAAATTAAACTATAGTCCTCTTCCCTACCCCCTTATCAAAATTAGCCACCATTATATTATTACAATCTCACAGACATTTCTCCATGTAGAAAAAATAGTGGGTTTTTGGCATATAACCCAATTTTGTTCAAGTTTTTTCCTATAATGAAGCCCATTCATGGATTCTGTAGAGCCCAGGTAAAGAACCTCTTTCTTACATGATTCATACTCTCATTCTCAAATGCTACTGGTCATCTAATGGGAACAGGCAATTAGATAAATTAGGCAAGCAAAGATACTAAGAAATATAGTTATTATTCAAGAAACCATACCATGTATCAAAAGTGATATAAATATATGTCCATTTCTGGTGTTTATTGGTAATAGTGCAATGGATACTATTAGCTAATGGTGAGATTTGCTATTATTTGATGAGATTTTCATAGTCTAGATTCTGTCCACGTGTAAGTGGCATGTGTTGGAATTTCTATGCAGAGTCTGTGAAAAAATTTGCTTTGGGATTTTGGCCTTTATCCAGGGGTATAACTAGTCTTGAAGTCTTTGTTCTAGAAACATTAGGAATAAGTGATAATATTTGCATTAGTCACCTACTTGTTGACAGCTTTATAGAAACATGATCTGAATAAAGTCAAACTTCTTACTTTGGATATTTTTGCCTAAAATATCTGAGTTGGCTCTCTGTATTGGCTTAATTACTAGCCAAATTATCCAATATGTACTTTCAATGTAGCCGAGCAATTTAACTTTTTGTGTATTCATTTAGTTCTCATGCAACATTTAATTGTATTGGTAGATTCATCCAACATGAAATGCCTGTCTTTGGTTTCAATAAATACTACAATAGATTTTGGTGTGTGTGGACATGCACATGAACACATATACACACAACCAAAGGCGTGGGAAATCCCAACACAGTGTTATTTTCAAATGATGTTGGGTCAGAAAGATCATTTCACTTGTGAAGTGAACCAAATTTCATTTTACCACTGCATTTAAGAAGTTTCATATACACACACACACATATTCAGTCAAATGGCATTTCTGTACCTAAATAACTAGGTCCAGCGTTGCTCAAAATATTTGACTTTATGGCTTTAGTAATCTAGTACAATCACCTGGTGTCCGTTCTGCAGACAAATGTTTTAACATGCCAAATTGACAATGCCCAGATAATTAGATGACAGTATATAAAGACTCTTATTGTGCATATTTCTAGGATAGAGAAAGAGAAAGGAAACTATGTAAATACTTTCCTCTGTGAAGGTACAAAGCCACACAGTCCTTCTTAGGATTGCAGATGTAATCTACATATATTTTATTCAAATTGAATGACAATCAGATTGGATTCATACATCTTAATCAAACTGTGGTAGTGGAAAATGTTATGTTTTTTCACTAAGTCACAGTATCCTTATTTGTAAAAGGAGAAAATACTAGTACCTATTTCATAGAGCTGTTGTAAAGCTCAGAAATCCATGCTTACAAAGCTGTTATTACCGAGCCTGGTGTGGAATAAGTGCTCAGTGAGCATCATTCACTGCCTTCCCTTTGCTGCCCTGTGCTGCTCCTTGACTGCCTGGGACTTAGAGTCCACTAGCCGTGCACTGTCTCTCAACATTCTCCAATACCCTTAATCAACCCTAGTTTGACTCATTCTTTTGTTGTTGTTGTTCACATGCAGTATGTGTCTGGTCAGCTTTTGATTTAATTGAGGTATATATATTAGCAACTATAAAAATGTACCAAATATCTACATTAGAAAAGTCATGTAAATGTTTAATCTAAAGGTAAATGAGGAAACAGCTGTTACTGTAAAACACCTCTCCCTTTGTTTGTTTGTTTGTTTTTGGAGTGGGAGAGGGCAGTAGAAACTCTATCATAAAGATATTTGGTAATTAAACCAATTATATAATTATATAAAATATAAATTAAGCAAATCAAAGAGTGGGGATGTGGTGACTACTATTTATGGCATAAAACAAAGTCCTTAAAAAACATCTAGATCTACATAAATATTTGTCAAAAAGTCAAAAGTACAAATTATTATCTCTAGTAAAAAACACTATATATCTTGGAAAATTGTACTGGTTTTGCTTGAACTACCCAAGTAGCTTTTGAAGCAATGTTTATTACATGTTGTATTAACAGATGTTTTGATTAAATGTCTAGACTTCAACAAAGACTACTATAATCTCAATTAGTGCCCATGATTTTTTAGCACCAGTATTAAGATTCCTGAGAAGCAATTCTAAGTTCCATTAGTTTGTAATCTATTATTAAATATTGGACAAATTATGTGGTCAAGGTAAAAAGAAAATATTAATAGTTAAATAGGTCAACTTGAGAGATAGGGTGCCTTGATCTATTTAACCTGTAGAAATGATACTAGACATGATTTATTAATGGTTAACTAATATCCAAATGCTGCCACATGCATAATTATTTCTAATTTTAGCAACTTTGTGCAGAATGTGGTATTTCATAAAGTTTAAGTACAGAAAGGAACTTACCTAGGGTCCATTGTTATTTAATCAGCTGAATTAGTATTGAAAGCCAGGGCAGTCTTATTTCAAAGCCTACACTTTTTCTATTGCATTGTGTGGAGCTTTGGAAATTTTCATGAAAAAGTCATTCATTGAAGCCTGACCTCATTATTTGCTTTCCAGCCCTGAATATATGAATCAGGCAGGACTACATGAAGACCAGGTCTCAATCATTTGTTTTATTTATCTTTCTGGAAGGGACTGGCACAGTCAACCAATCAACAAGCACAAACCCATGTTATCAGAATTGCGCAGTCTAAGATATTGAATCAAAATTGTTCATGCCCTTAAATCTTAAGATTTAGCCTTAAAAAATATAACTAAATTATGCATCTCAAATTATCCTGAAGTATTATGACAGCAAGTTGGGAAGGCACAAAACAACAAATTTAAATAGAGTTCAAAGTGTAAGAGGTATCAGTGAGGGGATCAGAGATGAGTTTCTCGTGCAGGGGAATCTTCCTCTGGGCCTCTGGGTTTCCAGCGGGCAGAGGAGGGAAGATGTGCTGAGTAAAGCTGTTCACACGTGCAAAGTCATGGAGAAGGAGGGGAGGGGCAGTGAAATGGGGTGTGTGAGTGGGACTAAAAAGACGAGCCTTGTTAGGGCAGAGATATGTTCATGTAAAAGCTGGTCAGTGAAGATCTACCGCATGTAAATAAGAGGGTCCCAGCTTTAAAGGCATCCTGCAAGAATGGCAAGATTAGTCTGCTCTCGATTCCCTACTGGGCTTGGCGGGCTCTACAGGGTACAACGCAATGATCCTGAGACCAAGGCGATGAGGCCCAGGCATTGCTGCTCAATTTCAAGGCAGAAGGCCAGCTTTGGTCCAGGACGTTTATCCTGGACCAAAAGAAAGACTCAAGGGAAGTCTTGAAATTTAAGGAAATTCAAATTTACCATCACAAATCTAACTACATTTTCAAACGTCATTTCTGTTGACGGTGGATTTGTATACTCATAATGTCCTTGTGTTCAATTCATCTCTCATGGCTGGCGGGCATATAAAAATAGAAACCTGTATATTTAATTGGAGGTATGAGCAAGACACAAAAAAAAGAAAATAAATCCGGGAAGTATAAGACCTGCATTCAAATTCTAGCTCTAACATTTTCTAGTTGTTTAAGTGAGTTACATTATCTTATAGAACAATGAGTTATTTCATCTGCAAAATATAAATACTACTTCTTATCCCATTTAAGAAATGATTTAAATCCCATAATTAAATTATTACATTTAGAATTAGTTCTAAAAATTAAATGTAGTATTTATAAAAAAGTAGTCAATATACATGTTAGATATTCAATAACCATGTCTGACCCACAACAATGACTGCATGCTTTTGCCATCTTTCCAGAAAATCCATATTCTGTATGTGGTTTCTATTTGTGTAATATAGACATATTTTATTTTTATACATTTCTGAAGGTAATCTAATTATAAGACCATTGATGGAATTGACCTTAGACTCCAGGCTAGCTAACATTTAGGTCATATACCCTCTCCTAGAAAGTGTTCACACTTCATAACTGATTTTGGACACTGGTAATAGTTATTAATAGTTGTGATATAGTGTGCATGTTCCAGATACCCAGGAATAATTGTTTTAGGTCAATGTTGGAATAGTGAGGTATGAGGCATAGTTTTCATTTGTTCTAGCAAGTAGAGATGTGCGTTTGATTTTCTCATTATCATTGGCTGGGATATTGGAATTCTTAGTTTTTTCTTTACTTGTCCCCTGCCAATTATTTTGCTACATGGATTATTCTGAGGAACTAAAATAATAATGATGACATTAATAATAACATCAATGGCAGTTTGTGTTTGTAATATAACACATTGCCTAAGAATTCCAACTGCTTTAACTGTACCATTTATCTCAGCAGACAAATTTCTTCCCTTATGGAATGAGAACTTAAAGGATTTAGGATTTAGTGATTTTAAGATCACAAAGTGAAATCAGTAACAGGAGTAGGACACAAACCAAATCACCTATAGGAAGAAATATATGTGGGTGCGTGCATGCACACATGCTGGCACAGGACAGGTGGAAAGACAAGCAATTCTCAGGAAAAAGTTGCTAATTGTCTTTGATATGCAATACAAGCTGCCCTTAGGCTGCTAGAGCTCTGATTTGAGGATGAGTTCATAATGCTGTGACTCTCAGTGCAGCTGCAGTTTATTTCCTAACTGGCTGGCTTTCAGAAACTGCTATGCATGTTGGATGGACGTTCATCTGTTGTGTTGGCAATTCTTGCAAAGAGCAAAACTTTCATTCCCTAATCTTCTAGGGTCACCGGCTAGTTTCAACTCTGTGAGAACAGGTCACAAATCAGACTCAAAGCTGCCATGCACCCAAGGGAATAATTGTTTTCTTTCTCATTCGCTAAATCTATCATCTACATTTTAAACTCTTATAGTTTCCACACATGTCAGGTTGTTAGCAATTTATTTGAATGCTGTCCTAATATATTATAATATCTAAGTTCATTTTACTCATATTTGACATGAAAGAATCCTAAACATAAAAATACAATACGCAAAAGTCATGGAAATTACAATAACCCACATTAATATGAAACTACCTTAAGTTACATAAAATACATTTATTCAATTGTGATTATTGAATTATTAAATTGTAATTATGAATATCATACAGAGGTCCTGTATAATGTATATAGACAGTCTAAGCTACCTTAATAAATAAAATGATACTGATAATATTATCTATACCTTGGTGTTTAATATTGATTACATTCATTTTTACTTCCCTACAGAAGAAACGTAATCTTAAATTTTTACATAAACTTAATTTTAGAATTTACTTATTTATTGTATTTGGCTTATATAAAAAATTTTGAACATAAAAGATAAACTCTTCTGATTTTGTCACTGCTATCTATGAGATGGGTTTTATTTTATTTTAAGGAATAATGTGAATAATGACTATAACTAAGATTTAGACAATTGAAATTGCCATTTAAATATATGGCAAATTCAAAGTCCCTCATCAAAATTCACTAGTTTAGTCATAATTTTTCTTGTCACTTTTGTAGCAGAAAGAGCTCTAACATCAAAACGCCTTAAAAAAGAAAAACTATCACAAAACAGATTTGGAACACAACACAATGCATAATGCATTAAAAACAAGAAAAACTGATTACATGAACTCTGGGGGCAGGGGAGATGTGAAGAAATAGCATTCTGAGAATCAAGGATGATTTGTTATGTGCATTGAAGGATTTGGGTACCAGGCCAGTGGAAAGTTTCTGAGAATTTTTTGGACTTGGATTTATTTAGAAGTGTTTGGCATGCCTATTACCTAGTTATTAAGTCTGATAATTTCTTCTGAAATTTATTATCATGTTCATCCTTGTTCAGTTACTTTATAGTCTCTGAAAAGTTTTATCTCACCACCTGATATACATCCTCATTTAACACTGTGAAGTTATTCTTTTCACCTCTCCCTTCAGGGCTTTTGATTTACCTTCTGTATTTGCTGTGGTTGCCTTTTATCTCATCTGGTCTGCTTAGTCACCAAGATGGCCTGGTGCTAATGGAGGAGAGTTTATCACATCAACGTATCTGTTGTACGTTTTATCATCTTGGCATTTCATTTTTTCTGTGCAGTTGATTATATTTGTGTGAGGTCATGTCTCTATTGATAAAGATGTATATTTACTTTTTTCCAATTAAACTGATTGTGAAATTTTCTGGGGTAGAGAAAACATGGTATATGGATCTATATGTCTTACTTTATTTGAGTGCTTCATTCTGGGGTGGAAAATAAGAAATTAGTTTGAGTTTAAGGGAAAAATGAACACTGCATAGTTAGCAGGGTTTTCCATGGACTAAGACAAGAAAGAAATAAAAATAGGAAGGTGGATAAGTGGCTTCTTTTAAAGATGAACATTCTGCTAAAAATGCAGAAGAATTGAGAGAGGGGAAAGCTGAAAGCCAAGGCCATCGAGGAGATCTGTGAATCTAACAAAGGCAGAGAAAGCCCAGGGAACTGGATAGTGCGATAGCACAGCTCCGGGCCTGGGACTCCCAGGGATTAGGCTTATGAAGATGGAGCCAAGTCAATGTTGAAGTCAATGGCAATGACACTTGATGAACCACATGGGGGTGGGATGAGACAAGAAGAGGGGATGGCATGTGGTGTGGAGGAAGAGCTCCCTGGGAATACAGGAGGGCAGGTTCCTGTCCTCACTCTCATGAGCCAGCTGCTCACTCCCAGTTCTTTTTCCTTAGATTTACTCAACAAATATCGATTCCACCATCACCACATTGTGAGTTAGGTCCTGAGGATCTAGTAGTGAATAAAACAATCACGATCCCTGATATTCTGAAGCTTAATTTAAAAAGGAATATAGACAATGAATAAATAATGTACAAATTAAAATTACAGATTGTGCCATCTTAAACAGGAAAACATGTATGATTATAAAAAATACAAAAGAATTTTATTAATAATGGTGAAATCAGGAAAAGCACCTCTAAGGAAGCAATATTTTCTGAAGAAAATGAGGCATTACTCAGATATAGAGGGGAAAGAGCATTGTTCCAAGCAGGGGAACAGCGTGGGTAAAGACCCTGAGATAGGAAGAACTTGGTGTGTTTGAGGAACTGAATGAAGACCAGGGTGATTGGAGTATGACAAGTAAGGAGGAGGAGGAGGTAGAAAGCACTGGGTGAAGTGGACAGGCAAATGGAGGTAAAAATCACTTAAAACTTTATATACATGTGAAAATATTTTGATTTCCCCATAATTTTAATAGGAGCTATTGAAAGTTTTTAAGCAGGAAAGGGACAAGATTATATTTGCATTTTAAGTAGCTCATTCTGGGCTGCTGTTTAGAAAACATACTGAGTCAGACAAGTTAGGAAGTCACAAGTGTAGTTAGGAGGCTACTAGGATGTGTGATGCAATGATCACTAGGATGAGAGTGGAGGGGCTACAGGTAAAAAAGACATTGTGTTTGATTATATGCCATTGTAGAGGATGGTATTAAGAATGACTCCCAGATTTGGAGAATCAGCAACAGATAGGGTAGAGTTTCCACTTTTTTGAGAAGTAGATGGTTAGAAAAGGGAAAAATCTCTCTCTCTCTCTCTCTCTCTCTCTCTCTCTCTCTGTGTGTGTGTGTGTGTGCGCGCGCGCACGTGTGTGGTGTTGGATGGGAGGAGATCAAGAATCTATTTGTGACTTGTAAAAGTAGAGGTGCCAGTGATATATCAAAATGGGGAGATGTTGTGGATAGTTAGATCGGTGGGTCTAGAGTTTAGAAAAAAGGGCTGTGCTGGAAATCTCAATGTGGGAGCAAACTGTAAATATTACACAAAGTACTTAAAGCCACATGATCCGTTGAAACCACTCAAACAAAGCCTTTAGCTACTGTAATATTCAGAGGCTGGATAGTGATGAGGCACAGAAAAAAGGGACTGAGAAGTTTGAGCAGAGCACCATGCTGAGGACTGGAAGAGCGTGGTGCCAGGGAAGCCCAAAGGAAAGACTCTCCTTGTACAATGAGGACCAGAATGTGGTGGTCATTGTTTACCTTAGCAAAGGTAGTTGAAGTAAAGCAATGGGAATAAAAGCCAGGCTAAAGTGCACTGAAGAGAGAACAGAAGGCAAGAATCTAGAAATTAAGTGAGAGGCTTAGTGGGGCCGGAAGATGGGGTGTGTTTAGAGGTAGAGCAATGGATGTAGAAGGATTTAGAGTCAGGGAACATTTTCATTTTTAGGGGAGATTTTGGAATGCTTTTACATGCCATTGAATAATGGAGTAAAAGGGAGAATATATAATGAGACAGAAAAAGTCTTGGACTAGGTGAAAGGTGACTGGATTTACAGCTGAAGTGGGAGATGTTTTTGTTGATAAGTTTTATCTTTGTCTATTGTGAAAAGAGAGAGCAAGACAAATTTGAGTGAAGATGCAAAGTGGTTGGCACATTTAACGGCCAATGGTGAGAGGAGGCTAGGGCAGCTTCTCCTTTCTTATCTAGTCCTAGACTCAAGTAATCAATAGCTGAGGGCAAAAAAGAGATAGAATTCTGATCTCAGGTGCACTGAAAACGTCATTAAAGTGTTTTCTCTCCCTGTTGGTTCAGAATTATAAGTAAGTCACACAATATAAACTGGATAGAGACTTAGAAATAATTTATTCTAAATTCATCATTTTAAAGATAAGTAAACTGAAGCCCAGAGAATTAGTACAGCTGGCTAGCTATAGAACCAGGAAAGAGTCCAAATCACCTAATTTTGATGCTAACACTATTTCTACAGATGTCTTCAAACATTAGGTATCTCAAAAGAAGCTCTCAATCAAAAGGAAAATGCAGTTATATGGCTACTGCCCCAAACTGAAAAAGAATGATCCCAAATTATTGGCACAGCTAAACTATAATGAAAATATAATAAGTATTTTAATAGATTTCAGGTGTTTCCACCCATTTGGAAGTTTCAAAGGAATGGCTTTCTACAGAAGTTTTGGCATGTTCTCCATGGTGCTTTTCCAGACCAACTGGGAAATGGAAACTAATTTTTAGAAGCTAGCTAATATTTTCTAAACCCACAAAAGGTATTGATCAATTTAGATAAGTAAGTGAATTGCCTTTAAGAAGGTTTTAAAAACAGATTCCGAAGTTCATTTATCAAGCAATGAACATTCAGAAAAGTTGGACTGGAAATGTCAAAGTCCTGCAGCTCTGCATATTTGCTGTATGTTTTCTTTTTAATTAAAACATACAGGAATCAAAATTAACAGATTGACTATACCATTTACCTGAAGTGCTTTGGAAATACTATGTGTGTGTATGTATATATTATATTATATATGTATAATATATATATCTTTTATATATATATCTTATATATATATTTTAATATACATATAATATATATATATGTATAATGGCTTCATCCAACACTGTTTGAAAAAACATCAAAACACTTTATAAAGATAAATGCCTTTTGATAGTGCCACATTATAAAAGGTAATGTTTTTCATGAATTTATATTTGACCATAGATATAGTAGAGTATACTTACTAGTGATATAGGGTGAGCTTAGTTTTCTAATATGAAGTTAAGAAATTAAAGTATCATAAAATATAAGCAATATTCACTAGCTTTATATGCCAATTACTTATAATTAAAGTACAATATTTTCTCAAAGGAACAGTTATTTTGAAGAAAAAAGTGTAACTTTGATTCGTGATTTTGCTAATGTTTTTTCAGCTCTAGCCACGGTGCATCATCACCCATCTTAGGTCCTCAGACCTTCAGAATAGTCTTTTAGAGGGAGGCATGGGGAGGTGATTATAAAATATTAAGATGAAAGTATCTGCTGCACTAAGAGATGCAAGTTTGGGAGATATTACACAATAGATTATCAGGAAACTTACGCAGATAGAGAACAAACTGCCTATAGAGCTCTCGCAAAACTGAAACTAGCTAATTTAGGAAAGCATTGTTATTTCCTGAGTGATCAGATATTTGGAAGGAAACTTGTTTTTCCTTGATTTGTGGCCATTACTAGTATTGAGCATCATCTAGATTTTTAGTCAAAAACAGTAGCCACTAGCCACATGTGGCGATTGAGCCCTTGAAATGTGGCTAGTCTGAATTAAGATGGACTTTAAGCATAAAATACAAACTGAATTTCAAAGACTAAGTATGGGAAAAAAAGAATGTAAAATATCTCATGTTTTTTATGCTGATTGCATGGAAAATGATAATACTTTTTATATGCTGGGTTAAACTATATTATTAAAATTAATTTCACCTTTTTGTCTTTGCTATGAGAAAGTTACTAGTAGCAAGTGTGGTTATATATGTGGTTTGCATTTGTGGCTTACTTACATTAGATTTCTATTGCACAGCTCTTGTCTGGATACTTTTTGATCAAAAGAAGTGATTAGCTGCTTAGGAAACTCCTCATGCTTTGTTTTGCTAAGATATTAACTACAGATGAGGAAAGTCTTAAAGTCAATTTGAGTTATTGGTGAACTAGAAAGGCAGAATTGGCTTAGTTGACTGGTAGAGACATCAGAAACAGTTGAATGTCATAGTATAGCATTCCCCAAAATGGACACTTAAGTTATCTTCTCCCATGACACAAGCTTTTCAATCTTTATTTTTTATTGTGAAATCAAAGACTCTGTGTGATTTTTTATTAAAGATATTTCAAGTATCATCTATCAAGTACCAAAGGTGTTTGGGAAGAGGGGAGGCTTTTTTCATACTATTCCCACTGACCTGAAATTGATTCTTTTATCCATTCATCAACAAACATCCACTGAAATTTTTTTTGTGCCAGGTCCCATACTAAAGGTTTAAATGTTTTTTTTTTAAATAATACCTTACTAGGAATAATTCAGAACCTTTTGTAATGACAGATATATAATCAATAATTACTATAAAGTAGGATCAGGATTAAAATAGACATTAATATAGTATGTTTTATAGGGTCCTTACTAGGACTTTGTAGAGAGATTGAAGAAGGTTTCACAAATAATGTTAATATTTACACTGAATCTTGACGTTTAAGAAGGAATTTTCCACATGGAGGGAGAAAATAAACATTGATGGACACCTGCCATGCCCCATAGCCAAAGCTAAGCAGTTTCACATGAATTGTCCCTTTTAATTCCATAATCATGTGATATTAACATTAGCCTCCTCATTCTTATAAAAAGAATAGAAAATATCATTTCATTTTAAATGATATGTTCAGTGTCAGAAAGCAGTGATTTATGGACAGTAGATATTGGAGATACATTGGCTAAAAATGAGTGGGAAGAAAATAGGGTCACATAGATTAGTGATAAGAGAATGTCACAGCAGAAAGGGACTCACAATTCCATCCAATCCAACTCTCTGCTTTTAAAGATGAAGCCCAGAAAATTCGATTGACTTGCCTAATATAAGTAAATGGCAAAGAAAGATGGAATGACCGCCTAGGGCTTCTGAAGTGCAAAACTTTTTGTCAGTAGTGCATGGCCACATCTGGTTGATTGACAAGCTCTTAGCCCATGACTACAGAAAACAATTCCGTCAAAAACTGCACTCTGGTAACAACACACTTCCAACGCTATTCATGATTTATTGCAAGGTTTCAGCTTATTTGTACAAGATTAATGTCTGTATTCTACTTGAGCTACAATTATGGTATTATTGACATTTTTATCACATAATTTCCCCTTTTTGAAATTCTAATGATTTTCACTTGCTTTCCTTGCTTTCCTAAATATTTGTTCCTTTAACGGAACTGATATTATCAAGGATGTTTTCATAATACAAAGCTTCAAGATATATGAGACCTTCCCAATGAATTAATTTGATGAATAATTATTAGGCTAACTTTTAGTGAAGCAATTTGCTAAGAATGTGAAGATAGATAATACACTGGACTCTAGATCTAAGGGCTTTAGAGTTGGTAGGGGAAATACAAACAATAATAGATATTGAGCACTTGAATTCTTCTAAGTGACTTAAACCTACTATTTTATTTAATATTTTACAATAATTCTGAGGTATACATTCTTATGCATCTAGCTAAAGAGGAAACTGTGGAAGAATAATATAAGACTTTCTCAAAGTCACACAGCTGGGAAACGGGAGAGCCATGATTCAAACCCAGTCAATATGACTCCAGAGCAGTCACTCTAAATCACCAAGCTTTACTTCCTGCTACTAAATCTAAATAAATATAGTTCGATACAGAATGAAGTGTATACAAATCTTGTGGATACACAAAGGAAGATGAATAGGGAGACAGATGCCTTCATGAAGTTGTGACTTTGGTGGCAAGCCTGAAAAAATGAAGTAAGGAGGGCTTGATGAGAGCAGGAGAGAGAAAGGCATGGCAGGCTGGTGGACGCAAGGCCAAGGAGACCTTGAGGATAACAAAGAGAATGTCGGTTTCTGAGTACAGAATGCACAGAAAGAAGAGAGCTTGAAGAGGTAGACTTGGCCTAACTTGAGGAACTTGAGCACTATACTATGGGATTTGAATTATATACATCTTTAGATATGGACAGGCACTAAAAATGTCTTCAAGGTTTTGAGGATAGGAGTGACTGAAATCAATCTATCTTAAGAATAATTACCCAGGCAGTAGTGTGAAGAATTAGAGTCAGGGAGATTATGTACATATTTAACATTAAAATTGAGTCAAATGAAGGGAACACCAGTAGAAATGGAAATAAAAAGGGCACATGTGAGAAACTTTATGAAGGCAGACTCAACAAGACTTAATGAAAGGCAGGCTTTGAAAAACATGTGTGGTAGAACTTGGCAATTAAAGCTGACTTTCTGCCTAGGTTAGGGAGAATGAGAGATCATTCTGAGATCAGAAAAACTAAAATGGTGGCAAGTTTAAGGAGGAGCAAGAAAATAAATTAAGTTTAGACAAGATGTGCCTCTTTGATTCATTTCGTCATGAAATGTCCACGCATCAATTATGTATCAGACAGTGTGCTATACACAGGAGATGAAATAAAAAACAGGGAAATATTGTCCATGCCTTCAAGACACTTATAGTCTGTGAAGGGGAGACAAACATCAAACAAATAATTATACAAATAAGTATTTAATTGCAATGCTACAAAGGAAAAAGTGAGGGTCTATAAGAGTTTAAAATGGGAATTCAGTCCAAAAAGTTAACAAAGTCTTCCAGAAAGAAGTGATATTTAGGCAGAAAGTTGAATCATGAATAGATGTTAGCCAGTTCAAGAAGAATAGGAATATTTCACACAAAGGAAGCAGCATATGCCAAGTCCTTGAGGTGGGAAGGAATATGTGGAGTTTCAAAATGTTAAAAGAGTGGTCAGTAAAGGCTGAGGCTGGAGAAAAAGAAATTTTGGATGTAAATTTTTTTTTAAAGGGAACATTGAAAGACTTTTAAAACTGGAAGTAACAAGTTCAGAGGAGAATGGATTTGATGAAGGCAAAGATGGAAAAAATAATTTGGAAGATTTTGCTGTAACACTGATGAGAGATGATAGTGGTTTGGAATAGAATTGGAGCAACGGAAGTGAAGAGAAGCAAATATATTTCAGATATATTCTGGAGACAAAAAAAATATTGTGTGATTCACTGTTATTCAGTGTATTTTATTAATGCATGAGGGTATGAAGCAGGTGTCAATAAGAAGCCCCAAATGTCAAGGATGAGAACAGAGTATATGATTGTGCTCTCTCCAGAAGCAAGAAGCATTGGAGGAGGAAAATATTTTCTGAGGGAAGATGACGGTGATTAGGACACTCAGAATGGAAAGCATTTTTGTGAGGCACCTCAGTGCCCGATTCTTCTAGATGGCTTTGTTCTTAGGTTTCATATTGTGGCACCCAGAAATTCTGGGCTCATTATCATCACCATAACTATGGCTAGTAAAAAAGAAAGTCTGCTTTCTTGACTGATGAAACAAAATTTCTAGAATTTATTCTCTTTTCCTCTGATTGACCTTACTTATGTGGTCATATCTGAAGCAATCACTGGGATCAGGAGGATAGAAGATCCTAATTCATTAAATGTGGTCCATAGGACTCTGGGAGATGAGAAGCACATGGCAAAGCAAGGGATAGATGGTTTCCTAAGCAGAAAAATGAGGTCTACTTGAGGCTGGGGGATCCCCTGAGGCCAGGTGCTCAAGGCCACAGTGTGCTATGATCGCACTGTGAGTAAGCACTGTCGCACTCCAGCCTGGGCAACATAGCAAGACCTCATCTTTAAAACTATAATAATAAAAATTTTTTTCAATGAGGTATTTTTGCCAGGAGATAGAGAAATAGATTCTGAACAGCAGAATAACAGCCTTCTACCGCCACACATGGTAATTGATGCCATTGCAGTGGATGAAAGAAAAGATAAAAAATGTATAGTTTGGAATATGGGGAGGGCATTGTAGAAAAGACAGTTGGGATTCTGTTTCTGAGTTCAGATATTGGTTGGTACTGGATACGTAAATGTGAAAAGTTATTGGAGAGAAGTAATAACTAAAGTCACAAAGAGCATAGAGCGAGAAGAGGAGAATTGAAACTTCAAAAAAAGAAAAAAGAAATATTGGCTTAAAGTATGAGGAGGGGGAAAGAATCCAATAATAGAGACTAAGGAGTGATAGGAAGAAAAGTAGGAGGGCAATCAGGAGAGTGCCACGGAAGCAGCGAGGAGGATATTTCAAAAGTAAGAGAATGGTCAACAGGGTGTCATCGATAATCTTTGAAGGAAAAATTTTAGTGAAATATAGGGATAAAAACTATATTTCTTACTCTGTTTATTCAGTAAATAATTATTGAGACCCTACTGACTGTTAAGTACTGTAACCAAAGACCTTACCCTTCCGTTCCAACATTTTAGTGATTGCCCACTGTAAGCCAGGGACCATGCTAAGTGTTCCAAGTGGGAGTAGGGTACTGGTGGTAATTATAAGATGAATAAAAAATATTCTTCTCTTTAAAGAGTTTAAGGTCTAGTAATATAGATAATAAACTATGATACAAGTCAAAATGTAATGAGGCCCATGAAAAGTTACTATGAGAATTCAGAAAAAAATATTGGCTCATATATAATCAGAGAATGTACGATGGACCCTGAAGAATAGGTAAGAATTTGAATAAAATTTCCAAGGAGAGAAGTGGAATGAGCAAAGATCATCACCTGAGATTGTAAGGAATTATCTAAGTCCACTTTGGGTATAGAAGATCAGCAGGAGATCTGATGATCAGGAGATCAGGAACCATCCATCTGGGCCCTGATGCCAGACCAAGAAGTTTGGAGATCCACTGAAGAAAAAAATTGAACAAAGGAATAAGGTGGTCAAAATAAGTCTTAGAATGAACTTAGAATGATATTGGAGAAACAAAAGGCAGGGAGACTCTGTCAAAAGCTCCTAGATAATCCAGGTGAGGGCTGGTGAGGCCCTGAATGAAACAAGAAGCTCATTGTGGGTGTAGAATTAACAGCACACAGTAATTAGTTTAATTAAAAAGATACAGGAAGGGGGAGAAAAGTCAATAGTGTCTCTGAGTTTTGAGAGAACCTAGTAGTAAGAGTGCTAGACACAGGAAAGTTATGGGTGAAAACAGGATTGAGACTCATTTTGTGAGTCTGAAGCTAACTATGCAAGCCTGGATCTCTTTCATCGACTGTTGTGCATCTGGCTATGTACACAGTGAATTGCAAAATTATTGTAGCCTAACCTAAAAATAGACAAAAGCTTTTATAATGACTAACATCCTGTGTTATTCTCTAGTGTCTTGGAGCATGGACTCACTTTAGACATAACATTTTGCTTTGAAATATTTCATTCAGAGGCAAGTATTATTGATAACACTTAGAAGATTTCCCTTGCATCAAATAGAAATTAATACATTTCATAATTATTTTCTGTAAGGAAGCTCACTTACAAGCCTTGAAATCTTGATAATTGCAGCTCAGCGTATTAGGGCCAGAGGTTGGAGAGAATAATGGTGCCCAAATCCCTGAGTATATATGGTGGTGACATGGGAAAGCCCACCTCCATGGAGGAGGGAACATGAGCATTCTGAAGCAAACCAATACACAATTTTGCCACAAGGGAAGATTCTGTCAATGAGAAAAAAACAAAAATATATAAAATATTTCTTATTCTGTCAGGAATTCAGACACTGGTGTGTATCTATTAGATGCTCAAAATTATTATATAATTCTAATAATTATTATTAATAGCGCCATTTATTATGATTTATTGGATATTAGAAATATACCAAAAGCATAAGCATTATCTCATTAATCTCATTAATCTTTTTAATGGCACTAAGATAAGCATAGCACACTTGTAGTAATATATCCATTTTACAGATGGGGATGTTGAGATTCAGAGAGTTTAAGTAGCTGCTATAAGTCCCACTAGTATGTGGCACAGCCAAATTTAAAGCCCATATATACCTCACTCCAGAGTCTGTACTTTTAATCATTATGCTATACTCCATCAAATTTCTTTTAAGCCCTGGTTCTAAAAGCCACTGGTTCTATATTCTAGAACTTTGTGGACAGCAACAGTCAATTAACCTTTTTCCAGAGTGAAAAGTGTCCTGGAGCATAAATATGGCTCCTCTAGTGCTTCAGAAACTAGCATCTCAGCATGAAAAGCCATTGCAGATACCTTTCTCCCACCTGTAATTTCACTCTGCCAACTGATGCATAACCATCATGCTATCTAACTTGTCAAGAGAAAGGGATTATTTTCTCTTCCCATATCTGTGTTTCCTCTTCAAATAGTTTAGCAGAAAAACCATGCCAACCTGCTTCTTCCTAGTTCTGCACCAAAAAATAAAAATAAAAAAAATAAAATAACAGTGATACCATTTTTCTGTAATCAGGTAGTCTCCCTATTTTTTCCCCCAGAAATCAGAACAAAACTTTGAATCACATTACATTTTTAACCATTCCTCTTAACTTGGTCCAAGTATCACAGTTACTCTTCACAGACACCTTTGGAAATAAAACATTATTCAAGGTAATGAGTATTGTGTAATTGTAACCTTTAAAACAAGTATTTAAAAATACATAATACGTGATTGTTGCTCCTTCATAAAGTCTGAAGTTATATTTTTGGTATAAATTGTACGAGACTCACTCTATTTCTGAAGGGATAATGTTATTTTTATTGAGTTCTGTAATGGATAGAACTACTCATAAAAGAAAGAAATTGGATAATGGGTGGTGCTTGTTTACAGACTTCTAAACATTGTAGACTCCATATATTTATAATCTCCATTGTCCTGTTTGGGAGTGGAAAATGGCCTGGAATAGGCAAAGAGGGCCACTCCTTAAAAGTATCTACACCCCCACAGCAACTCTCCATGAGTTGAAGGCTGATATGTGTTAAAAATTCTTCTGAGATACAAATATTTGTAAGGAGCATATGGACCAGACATAACGATGATTAGAAACATCAACTATCTGGCAATTTTGTAGAAAGAAATCCTCTCTTGACTAAAAGAAAGTCTGCCAATTTATTGATTTGCTTTTCAAGCAATTTGTTGCTGACACTTATTTTTTCAATTTTATTTTAAATTAGCAAATAATAATTGTATATATGCATGGGGTACAATGTGATGTTTGAATATATGCTTACATTGTGAAATGATTAAATCAAGGGACTTCACATCCATCACCTTGCATACTTATCTTTGTGTGTGTGTGATGAGAACATTTAAAAACAACTCCCTACTCTCCTACTCTTTTAGGGGAATAGGGACTTGTTTCTGACACTTTTCTTAAATAGAGAGAAAGGGAAAGGCAACAGAACATTCAGGAGACAGTGATTATGAAAATGGCTGAGAAACCAGGGCATGGATATCCTACAGAAGACCCAGGGTTAATGGTGCACTTATCTTAAAATGTGGACGATGGGTTGATACCATAGAGATAAAGTCTCCAGGCTTCATGAAAGAAAGAACTTTCTAACAAGCAATTACTTAAAGATGAATAAGACTGCTTCTGTTAATGGAAGGCATTGATCCTAAAATGTGAAACCTCTTGTCAAGCAAGAAATGCAAGTAATATAGTGATGTTGGTCAAGTTGTAATTGCATGACTCACTGACACCCCAGTTTCTACTGCAGCAGGCTGAGCTTAGCCTCAGTAAGTAGGAAAATTGTTTGTGAGTGTTGTTTATTAAGTGAGAACAGTGAGTAGGGAAAAGAAAAGAGAGAGTGAATGGAAAAGAAGAATCTGGAAAAGCTGTTAATGAACACAAAGATAACTCACAAAAAGCCTGCACCTTCAATGAAAATTGAATTTTCAATGAAAATTGAAAGAGATGATGGATATGTTAATGTGATTCACTACAGTAACTGTTTCACTATCTGCATGTATCCCATAACAACATGTTGTATACCTTAAATATACACAATAAAATTTATTTTAAAAAAGAAAGAAAATAGAATACCCCAGGACATTTAGCCCTGCTCTGGCTTATTACTAAGGGTTTCTAACATGCACATAAAGCAAAATGATGGCGTTTTCCCTATCTGAATGCTAATTTTGTATGTGCAAATCCCATAGTCTCAAGTCATAGTTTGGATTTTAAATGCATACCCTTTGGTGATTCTGTGACTTAATTCAAATAAATCATTCACATAGGAACTTTTAAGGCCAGTGAGGGAAATATTTTGATTGGCACTTTCTATATCACACTTTTTAAGCTGGTCCTCCTCTGCTTCTAAGAAGGGTTGCCTCTGTTGGCTTATTTTTTATCTTGTTCACAGGCATTGACTCCTTTAAATGCGAAAGCCATAGACCAATGGCCTAAATGATGCTATCAGAAAAAATTTCTGGGAAGATCATATTAAATATCCTTTCATTTTATGCAAGTTTACTGTAAAGAATAGAGAAAATACACAAGTGCAAAAGTGACATTGAAATTGCCAATCATCCCACCACTCAGAGATAATCACTGTTTACATTGGTGATTAATAATTTTTGTACCATAAGAACAAAATGGGTATAAATTTATATTCTGTCATTTTGTTAAATTAAAAACAGTCTTAGCATTTTATTATGGCCTAACAATATTGTGGTTCTAAGAAAGCATGATTTTAAGAACTAAATTTTAGTAATTCTTTAGTTTAGTCCTCTGCTTTCAGATAGTTTTACATAATTATTTTAGATAAATATTATCTATACCTCCTAAAATAAGATTCTGTCTTAGCTCATTTTAGTATACCATTTCAGCTTTACACCTGCATTTAAAGCTAAAGAAAATGCATCTTTGTCACCATAAAGTTGTCTCTTCTACTTGTCTCTACGTCAGACAGTTGAGCATTCTTAGAGTTTTGATATTCCCTTTTGAGCTTGAAAATGAGAAGTCTTTCTTAACTGTGTCTTCCCTTAGACGTGGTAATGCCATCATCAGAGAGGCTGCACGAGACAGTGGAGATTGCACATGCTTTGAGTTAGACAGTTCTGGATTTGAATCCTGCTTCTGCCATTTAGTAGATGTATACACTACCCAAATGTATCTTGGACAAGCTCACTTAACCATTTCAGAACTTGTTTCTTGTTCTGTAAGAAGGACTGGTTGTGTATATTGAGATAATATGCTTGAAGCTCCTTGATTATTGCAAACCCATAGTAATAAGTTAATGCTCAATGATTGTAAGTTTCCTTCCAATTCTACTTTGATAAGCTTTCATTCTTTCCAAGCTCTGTCATCACCCTCTTTTTGTTAGCCACACCATAAACATCTTTAAAGCTATAAGGTTGAATGAAGAATATTTTCTATTGTCATTAGGTATGGTTTTTATTATAAAGGGAAATCCAAGTATTCTATCTTAGGAGAGGTAGGAGGGCTTTGCTGAGGAATGTCCAAGACAACAACAACAACAATAAATATGACATTGGAGTAAACAGTGGCAATAAATGTATTACATGAAAAGGTTAATTAATTGAAGGGAGAATTCCTTTCAAAAAAAAAAATCTTCCCAGCTAGAGGTAAAGCCCAGTTCTTTAGTTGTAAATTGGAAATTATTGCAAATTAATTGGTAGCTACTGCCACCAAGTGGTAGGAAAAAACTTCTTCAGAGAACAGCCTTTGGGGAGAAAAGCTCCTTCATCACACTGTGGACCCAAATTTATTCCATCCTATTCCATTGCCTCACAACCACCCAAGATCTGATCTTCATCACATGGCCAGTTGTCTTTGGTTTCTATCCACACTACCAAAATATTCTACTGCCAAAATATAAAACTTAGGGATTATTTAAATCTCTGCCCCAGGAGCTTCCTCTAAATCAGAAAGAAGGAGATATAACTGAATTAATACTCAAAGAGTTGGAGTAAAATCATGATTGGAAAAATTCTAAATTAGTACAGCCTCTAGAGTTATAAAAGGCTAGTGTTCAAACGCCAGCTCTACCACTTACCTGCTGTATAATGTGAAAAAAATGTATCTGAGGATCAGTTTTCTCAGCTGAAACATGGAGACTAATTTAAATGATGTGTACAAAATGTTTAGCCCAGAGCCTGGTATCTAGCAAGTGCTCAACAAGTGTTAGCTACTCTTTTTTATTATTATGACTATAGACTACCTCTCCCTTCCCTGCACCTAAATAAATATTTAGTGTCATTACAATTATTACTAGTATAATTCAACCCAGCCTCAAGAGGTGCAAGGTAAGAAGGTAAAATCACTGCAACAGCCATGATAGGGGTGTTCTATGATTTCCCTAGTTCCAAAGACAGAACCACAGTGAGAAGACAAGAATGAAAAAATCCATTAAGTTCTAAATTTAGATCAGGCAGTAGTAGTTCCTTCTTGCTGAGATTCTGAGCAAGGCAATAAAGCCCCCTTTTAGCTCTCCTAACTCACAAAGTGCTATAAAGAACATGAATCAATTAATGATTTTGGAAAGTGGCTTAAAATATAAAATCCATATGTGGATACCAATTATAATTTTATATAATAGGAACCATAAAGAGTCATCTATTATTAACCTTAAATAAAAATAAAGGTAAAAATAGTGTAGCTGTTTCTTCAGTTATAGTACACCATTACCTGGCATTCTCTATATTCAGTAGCCTCAATTAACCAATACATCCGTACATTTATACTATGACTTTTCTAATTTGTACTCACAACAATAAATAGCCCAGGACATTGAAGGAGTCTAAAATGTCTTCTGTTTCATCAGACATCAATTACAATGTATGTCACTGAACTTCAATTGTTTGAAAATTCAGCATATAGCCATGTGATAAGGTATTATCAAACAGAATGTCAGTATATTTCATAGGATTCTACTTCAACCCCTTGTCAGAATTGTACAAACCCTATCTTCTGCACCCCTAAAAGGTGGCAATTCACCCACTCCCCAAACATTTCCAGTTAAAGGGACCTTATTTATGTTATAAGAAAGTCCAAGCTGTGGACAGGTCTATTCATTAGAAAATTTTTCCTGATAATGAGTTAAAACTGCCTCTATATAATTCTTCTCTGTTGTTCTTGGATCTAGCATTTAGATTCACAAATAATAGGCAACATTTTAGTCTCCCCCATTTCCTAGGTAGGCCAAAGAACAGAATTTTTGTTGATACTAGCTTCAACTTATGAATAGGCACACCCTGCTGCACGAAACATACTTTTTCTGTATAGCTTATCCTTCAGCAATCATGTATTTTTATGACCTTAGCACTTTAAAATAAATAAAGTAGAGATCCTCTGAGTTATTTGATAAAATATAGATAGAAATCAGAATGAGATGCAAAAGAATCATTATTTTTATTAAAATAACCCACAGAATACGCCAATGGATACTTTCAATTGGGAGCAGATGACCATGGAAGTGGCATCTGTCCTTTTGTCTCCTAAGGTTTGATATTCTCTCTGGACCCTCAGTATTGGGTCCCTTAGGCAGGATGTGAGATGGAACAGGGCCTGCATGTTAGATGAATTATGCAGCAGGAAGGAGACACATCCTACAATTTCTTTGTTCATTTTCCTTTTGTAGCCCTTTGTTTTATTGCCATTTTTCTTTGACAATATCAGCTTATTTTAGTTGTGTTAAGAGATAAGTGGAAAGGGATTTATGCAATCTATGTTAGGTCTTATCCCCAACGAGGCGAGCGATAGGGCAGAAAGCCTGAGTTTGACGGTGATTGTGAGAAAGAGAGAAGAATCTAGAGGGGAATTTTAATGTTAAGGTGATAGGCAGGCTGACATAGCTGCCTTTCCCACCAGAGAGGTTTCCTTCCACTATTTTTTACTGGGAACATTTTATGATTTATACATTAAAAAGAACATTTTCGACAATATGTTTCTGGTATACTTAGAGCTAATGAATGAATGAACTACAGCCAGCCCTCTTTGTCATAGATTCCCCATCCGCAAATTCAACCAACAGCAGATCAAAAATATTCAGGAAAAAAGCACCATAAAAAAATAACAATGCAATAAAAAATAATACAATTTTTTCAAAAAACAATACAATATAACAACAGTTCACATAGAATGTACATTGTATTGTGTATTGTAAGTAATCTAGAGATGATTTAAAGTATATGGGAGGATGTGTGTGGGTTATATGCAGGCACTAGGCCTTTTTATGTAAGGGACTTTTGCATCCTCAGATTTGGGTATCCGTGGCAGTCCTGGAACCAATCCCCCCCAGACAATGAGAGAGGACTGTATGGGGCACAATAAGCAATGATTTGGGAATCAATCCCAAGCTTTACCTTTCATTGAACTTCTGCCACTGGTTTACTATTTTTTTTTTTTTTGGCATCTTAATTTCTCTACACACAAAATAGAAACATTACAGAGTATTTTTTCAGTTTTCCCAGAAATATTGGAAAATAGAGCCAAGATAATAAGTTTTGCAAATTTTTTAAAAAGTAAACGACTGAAATTTGAGAACTTATTCCCACAGAATACTTCAGAAATGATTTCATTTGGGATCCTTTAACAGGAATCAAAATAAAGGAACTGGATGATGAAGGTAAAGGTTCATCTGCTAAGACATCTTGTAAATTTTCTTCCAGTAAGACTGATAATTGCTGTGCTGAAGGGTATTGGTGGAGAATGAAGCATTTAATATTTTCTCCAAAGTCCAACCCAGGTGTATTTTATACTCTCAAATTATTTCTTTTTGCCACATTATTATTTCTTCCTGCAAGCTTTGTGGGATTTTCAGTAAAAGCACACACCTTAATTCCAGGAAATAGAAAATCTGTCAGGCCTAATCTTTTTGCTTCTTTAGGTGCCAGCACCTCTTGTCTGGCCCTTTTAAGAGTATAAATTATTTTTTATTCACTATGGTGTCATCTTGTAATACTACAAAGACATACAAGTGTTAATTCCTATATGTAACTGCACTGGCCTAATAAATTTGCTGAGTAGTGAATAAATGAACCAATGTAAGGCTAGAAAAAGAGTTTAAAATTATTTTATGATGGTCCTCTTTGTCCAGAGAAAGCTGAAAGCTATCACATTAATAACACAGATCAATCAGGCTCAGAAACCACCATTCACAGCTATTCTTAAACAACTCAGAAACCCAGAATCTTTCCAGGGTCTTTTATTATCTTAAGTTCATAAATCATCTGGATCACTATTATATTTCAATTACAATTTCTTCCAGAATCCAGTCCTTAAAAACTTCACTCTCCAGATTCATTTCCCAGAATCTGCTAGTCTTAACAGCCTGATTCACATTCTAGTAAGATGTTGTTTTAGATTTTTTGAGGCAATGAGAAATTTATAATCACTTTTCAATTTTGTAATTCTCCAATATCTCCTTTTGAGATTTGACTTACAAATCTCCCTATTTACCTTGTTGAGGTTTTAGGGATCTCTGTCAATCAAATTAAACCAGGTACTGGAAAGATGTTTGCTGTCCCTTAAAACCAATGTGAAGCTAACAAAATAGGTACATGGAAAGAAAACACCCCCCCTCAGAAAATTTCAGGTGAGTTATAAATAGTGCTCTGCAACTCATTGTTTTCCTATAGAGTTTGGCAATACCTCATTCTAGTCTACTTTTTCCAACCTCTTAGTTTTCACAGTCCAATTGTGTATACTGATGGGCTCTGGCATAAATATCTTCAGGAAGAAAATTATAATTTTATACCTGATCCAAAGTATGCATTATAAAATTATAGCAAACAGAGAGAGCACAGTTAAGTAATATAAACTATAAGGCTGACCCAGAGAGTGAAAGTAAAATTCTTCCTTGTGTTTATTTTACATGCCTCTAATCACCTGCTCCAGACTCTTTTGAAAGAGAAAGGGAGACAGACAGAGAAAAATCGGGACAGAACAAGTGAGGCAAGAAAACTTCTACTTTTGTTAATATCCTTTGAGGAAGCCATTCTCTCACTCCTTAGAGGCTGTATCTGGAATAATGATAGCCTCACCCTCCCTTCAATCCAGGTGTTCTGATCCCCAGAAATGATTCATCATCATCAGAAACAGAGAAAAAAAATAAGCTTAAAAGAATTTAAAAACCCAAACATACCACCAGTTCTTTGATGGGGGAAATGAGCCTATCAAAGATAAACCACATAAAACTTGCCATGCAAAGGCATCAAATATCTACAAGAAGATCTAGAGAAAGCAACATTAACTTCCTGTCCCCTTGGTTGATGGATATAAGTATGAACAAGACACTTACTCCTGCTAGCGTGTTTCTGACAGCTGGATTAATACCCAAGAATGAAGAGATAAATGTTCTCTATGAGAGTTTAAACCTTTCAGGATAAAAAATAACCTTGATCATCAAATAAGCCTAGGAAGTTTTGGGTGTCTAATATCAGACATCCACTGCTGCTCCCTTCAGGATTTTTATAGAAATCTGCATTTCTAATAAGTGTCCCCATGTCATTCTGATAAAAATGGTCTGTGGAAGTCATTCATTGAAAAATTCTTTTCAATGCTTTTAACTCAGGTCATTTGGGCTAAAGTGGGTCCAACTGTTAAGAAAGCCAAAAGTGGATTCTCAAAGACGACCTGGAGAAGAAAAAGGCAGGTGGCATGGGCAGCTTTTATATGTTGCCTACATCTTAGGATTATTGGGGGAAATCTTGTGCTTAAAACCTGAAAGACAAATATTCAGATGGGATTATTGCATAAGACATGTCCTCAAATGGAGAGAGGTCTCATCACTTTGAGTGAGATCTTATAAAGGATTTCAAGCAGGGTGCATAAAGTCAAGATTATCATGAATGTCTGACATAAGCCTTCAAGTTTGATGAAGTTCCTCTTTGGGGACCCTATTTTCCCTGTGAGAGCATTCTCTTTCTCCCCAGAAAGGATGCACAACAAAGATGGCAAAAGCCTTGCTTTAGTCATAGTCCTTCTAAGGCCATTACTCACAATCAGAAAGTGAGGTACTCCTCTCCTTCCTTTAGAAGTTGTGTTTTTAGACAGGCATGGCTTGTGAGGTATAGTACCTGATGGGTTAAAAGAACCATAAAGTAACAAAGCAATCGATTCTATTTTTAAAATGTATTCTGATATTTTAATGTCTTGATGCTTTTTCTGATATCTTTTGGTTGTTCTGAAATTATTTGATCTTGACTGAATGAAAACTATCTGGATTTCTTCCAGAAGCAAATTTCTAAATGGGATTAGGATAGTGTGTGCATCAAGGCTAAAGAGAAGAATAAAGAAGGTGGAGGATGGGCACAGCACAAAAGCAATTTATGTAACCAAATCGTTTTTACCCCCGTAATATTCTGAAATTTTTAAAAAGTCAAAAAAAAAGTAAAGAATAAAGAAGGCATTGAATTATAATCACTCAGAACAGTGAACCAGTCGATAGGAAGTAATAGCATTCAGATGAGTGCTGAGACACTATACAATTTCTAGTTTCACCAAAGGGGAAAAGCTATTCTATGTCTATTCTGAAGCCAGAGATGGTGCTCTGGGAGAAAGTGAATCAACTACTGGAATATATACTCATAGGTAACTTTCTCAAATCATATTCTGTCTCAATAATTAAGAACAAAATGTTTTTTAGTTTGGGAAATTACTTTTTACTTCTAAATAAAAACCTTCTGGCAATCATCACTCAGTGCCAAGGTACTGTCTTTTTCAATGACTTTTGTGTAGAAAAGTCTACTTGTCTTGATATCTCCAGAGCATCTGAGGCCTGAGAAGGAACCTTCTGAAACTCAAAAAGTTATGACTATGACACTTAAAAGGTCAACAGCATCCAAATTATTTTCAAAAGCTACCATTTAGAAGAGAATTAATATATCATGAGTGTTTCCAACTGTTGAAGTTAACTAGATTTTATTCAATGAAAAGATTAATTGCACCCAGTTATGTGTCTTAGAATTGGCTGAAATTGATTAATTTTTGCTCCTCCCCACACATACTATAAATACACTCATTCAGCTAACTACTAATTCATTCATTCAGCTTGAAGTTCCATTATGCCATCTAGAAATCTTATTTCAACAGCACAGCTTTGTCATAGGAGCTATGGCAAGGCTGGATGTAACAAATAGATGATCTGTCACCCCTACCAATGCCAATTATGGCAAATGAAATAATACATTGAATTCCATTTTTGTATATGGAGGTTTATATGAGGTTCTAAACAGTTTCTTTGCTCCATAATTTTTTTTCTTCATGAACTTGCCCATCATGGAGCAAAATTCCCTTTTTCAACTGATTTTTTTTTCCTCTAGAGGGTTAAGAGACTATGAGAATGTTTTGCAAAGTAAAAACTTTGTTTCAGCTATTATCATGAATGTGTGGAGCTACAAAATCCTTTCTAAATACAGATGAAATATGGTGGTCATTGAAGGTGAAGCTGCATCTACTTTAAAATGTAGTGATTTATGTTCCTTTTTATTTAACTGAGAAGAAAAACCACACTTACCTTTCAACCTCAATTTTCCATGATAGGCTTCATTTATTTCAAGAAGGACTATACTCAGTTCTTGAAATAAATGAAGCCTATCATGGAAGGTCTGACTCTAGCAGGTTCTGAATTCAATTCAACTCAACATGCAAAACCAGTCTTATATATAAGGTAGGCAAGGCAATGACCTTAGGGTTGTGATTGAAGAAACACTAGCAGGGCTCCTTAACCCACAAAATATGGGCTGCGACTCCCCCTTTCCAAATACACATTTTGAAAATGTACAGATTGGGTATTTTTTATTAGTATTTTAAAAATATCCACAGGGAGCATGGAATTGAGTCATTCACTAGGAAGGATGAATCTTGATGTGCTACTTTATTTCCTAATACCTACAAAATAATTTTGCTTTGTGCAAACAGGTGTCTACTTATTTAACTTTTTGAATAGGCAACACCTGTATATGGCTCAAAAATAAATAAATCCAAAGATATTAAATTAAAATCCATCCTCCTTCATCAGGTTGCCATCACTCCTCCAACCCAGGTAATCATAGCCATTTGTTTTTATGTGTTTTTCCCAAGTTACTTTGTATATACATATAAGCAAAATTGTATATAGATTATTATGTATTTCTTGCCTTTCTACACAAAAGGTAATTTTTTACGCAATTTTAAACCTTGCTTTTTTCACTTAACTATATATGTTGGAGAACTTTCCATATCAATGTATAGTTATCTTTCTCATATATTTTTAATAGGTGCAGAGAATTCCATTGAATTTAACCAATTCTCTACCGACTGACATTTGGGATTGCTCCTCTTGTGTTGTTACTAACAATGCTAAAATAAATAATTTGGCACATAGATCAGTTTTCACCCTTGCAGGTACATCTGTTGGATAAATTCATATATGTGGAACTGCTGAGGCAAAGGAGACATAGGTATATGTATACACACACACATATGTATAATTTTGATAATTGTCACCAAATTCCTCTTGGTGAAGTTTATACCAATTGCTTCTCCATATCCTTGCCAAGATTATCAGGCATTATCAAACAGAACCAAAGGATTTCTATAAGGACTTCTTATAAATAAAAATATATATATCTGAGCTAGTTTGAAATTGAATTACTCTCATTATGGATGAGGTTGAACATATTCATGTTTAGAAATCTTTTCTATTTCAGAGAAGTATCTGTTCATATCCTTCACCTTTATTTCTATTGAGTTATTTATCTTTTCCTTATTAATTGTTAGGGGTTCATTTTACAGTAGGGAAATAGTGTTTTGTTTATAGATATCTTCCCCAGTTTGATATTTTGAACTTACTCATGATAACTTTTTGCCATGCGGGATTTTTCTTATTTTCTTGTTTTAGTTTTTGAATTAATCAGTCTTTAATTTTATAGATTATTAGTCATAGTTTTTGCCATTTCAAAGTAATAAAAATTATATTTTCTTGTAATATTTTTATGGTTTTTTAAATTAAAATTTTAGTCCATTAGAATATTACCCTAATATTGTACAAAATGTAAATCAATTTTCATGTTTTTTCCTGGACAGATACACAGATGTCCAAACACCATTTGTAAAATAATCTATCTTTTCATAACTGCTTAGAGATGCCATTTTATTATATACCTAATTTCATGTACATTTGATCTATTTCTAGAATATATAATTCTATTCTTTTGTTCAGTTTTTCTATGCATATGCGAATACCATTCTGTTTTAATTACTGAGGTTTTAAAATATGTTTTGATATCTGGTGTTAACATTCAACTTTATTGCTCATCTTTTACAGAGTTTTCCTTTGAAAGATATTTCTTCTTTCATATTAATTTTAGGACCACCTTTTTAATTTAAGAAATGGATACTCTTGATGTTTATATTAAATTATGCTAAATTAACAAATTATATTAAAACTATGAGCATACTTTTGATGCTAAACCTTTCTATCTAAGATCATTGTCTTAGCCCATTCAGGCTGCTGTAACAAAATACCTTAGACTGGGTAATTTATAAACAACAGAAATTTATTGCTCACAGTGCTGGAATTCCAAGATCGAAGTGCCAGCAGATTCACTGTCTGGTAACAGCTCACTCTTTGCTTCAAATATGGGGCCTTCTAGCTGTGTGCTCAGAAGGCTGAAGGGATGGGCAGGCTCTCTCAGGCCTCTTTTATAAGGGCACTAATCCTATTTACTTTCAGACCATAGTAATCATGTTATATATTTTTCATTTGTGCAAGTCTACTATAGTATTATTCATTAATGTTTTTAAGTTTTCTCCATATTGATTTACACTTTTATAAAATTTATTTTTTGGAATTTTATTCTCTTGTTTTAAAAATGGTATTTTTCCATTATAGCTTCTAATGAGATGTTATTTGTGTACATGAATAACATTAAGTTTTGTATATTAATTTGTGCCTTGCTACCTTTGTAAATTACCTTTTTTTGTAGTAAATGTTAGAGTTGATTTTCTTGGGAATTTCATATATCAATCATATTGTCTGTGAACAATGATAGTTTCACCTCCATCTTTCCAATATTAATGCCTTTTATTTCTTTCTATTGTCTAATTGCTTGTGTATCGTAGTTTTGTTGTTGTTGTTTTTTTTTTTTTTTTGCCTTTAGTTTTACAGATTCCACTTATTTCCAAAGTTACTTAGGTCAGAATCTTCTCCCTGATCCCCTTGAGTGAAATTGTCTCATATATTTTATTGAAGATGTATTGTTTAGTCACCTACTGCATTCTATTCTGGGATTGCCCTCACTCCCTAAATGATTTTTTAAATTTTTAAAAAATTTTCATGCACGAAGGATTTTTGTGCTATAAAGTTCTACATGTTTTGACAAAGGCATAGTATCCTGTATTCACAATTACAATATCATACCAAATACTTTCACTACTTTAAAAATATCCCCCATTTTTCACCTATTCAACCCCCCTACCTTCCCTCAAACCCTGGCAACTACTCATTTTTTTATTGTCTCTATCGTTTACTTTTTTCAGAATGTTATATAATTGGAATCATACAGTATGCAGCTTTCTCAGACTGGCTTTTTTCATTTAGCAATATGCACTTAAATTTTATGTCTTTGGGTATCTTGATATCTCATTTTCTTCTATCACTAAGTAGTATTGCATTTTGTGGATATATCCATCTACCTATTAAAGGACATCATCATTGCTTCAGTTTTTGTCAATGATGAATAAAGATGTATAACATTTTAAATTAGCTGGGTAAATACCAAAAAACACAATTGTTGGGTCACATGAGAAGACCATATTTAACTTTGGGGAAAACTGCCATGCTGTTTTCCAAAGTTGCTATACCATTTTCCATTCCTATATGCAACAAATAAAAATTACTGTTGCTCCACATCACCAGTAATTGGTATCATCAGTTTTTTTTTCTTTTTAATTTTAGCCATTCTAATAGGTGTGTATTGGAATTTCATTGTTGTTTAAAGTAAATTTGTAATTTGTTAATGACAAATAATGTTGGCTATCTTTTCATATGCTTATTTGCCATCTCTATATCTTCTTTGTTTAATTGTCTGTTCAGAACTTTGCCCATATTTTAATTCAATTATTAATTTTCTTATTGTTGATTTTGTTTAATTTCAATTTATTTCCTTTCAATATTTTTCTACAATGATGATTATTTGTATGGGTGTCTTTCTTATGCCTACTTTCTAAATTCTCATTACAAAATTAGTCAGATTCTAACCAAATAATAGGTCTAGTTAATTAAAGCAAAACAGAAAATTCAAAGAAAGTTTAGAAAAATTAGGAGCTTAGGGAAAAAAATCTACTAACAATGATAAAAGGAACTCAGTGGAATAAATTAAAGAAGGATAAAATAATGATCTCTATTTCTAGGATCCATTAGAGATCAAACAACTCTCACTCTTTGACTTTGTGTTATAAACATGGACTCCATGTTTCTCCCTTGAGGAGTACTTTATTTGGCCTTATGTTTGTTCTCATCTCACTGAGAATAATTAAGGAACTTCAGTGCTTCAGTGGAGAGCCCAAAGTGAGTAGGTCTGTTGGTAAAGCACTGGTGAACATCCTGTATGTGATTCTTAGGGTAGTGGTTCTGTACCTTACCGTACACTGGAAAGATTTAAAATTACTGATGCCTGAGTCCTACCCTGAAGATTCTAATCTTTAATTGGTTAAGGTATCAGGAATTTTTTAAGTTAATATGCAGCCAAGTTTGAGAACCACTGCCTTCCAACCATAAGGCTTTCCAACTTGACAAACTTTCTCCATTTTACAGAGATAATTTATACAGGAATCATTGGGAAAATGGGGTCCCAAATGAAAGGAAGCCCATGACAGAGGAGGCATCCTTACAAGTCTAGCCAGGGCATCATGTAAGAAAAACATAAAGATATCAGCACAATATCATGAAAAATATGAACTGCTTTTTGAGTGCATTTTGTGTGTTAAACTATAAAATAATCCTTTAAAGAGCTCTATCATTCCTTAACTAAAAAGGGATTGAAGTATAGTAAAAATATTTAAGAACTAGCAGTGGCACAAGTCATACAACTTTTAATCCACTTTCAGGATATACTATTTAGCCAGAGCTAGATTCTTTCTAATCAATTTTTTAACATTTAACATTTGTCTGTGTGTTTTCCTGATAATTTTTCTATATATTTTAAAGAAACTGACTAATTTTAATGAAGTTGTATAAATCATTACAGGTTATCAAAGTATTAAATTTAATTTGTGGGCTAGCCCATTATCTTGAGGGAAAAGAAAAAAGGTAGTGCTGTTTTTTTTTTTTCTAATGAGTGTATCTCCTATAATGGCTAGAGAATTTAGGTAAAAATTATTTCATCTGAAGTAGTTAAATTTTATGTGGGAAAAAATTTTAATAAGTTATTTTAAAGAAAGATTGGCCCATCATCTTTTATAATCCTGTCAGTTCAACCTTGCTTGCTTTTCTGGCCAACTGATAGAACCACTGCTTATATCTGCTTCCACAATAATCAGGGTTCCAAAATTTTCCATTGTACAATTCAAACTGGGAAATTCTACAATAATCTTTTTTACTCTCACTCTCTCTTTCCCAAAATAAACTTTCTCGTACAGAAAGGAAGAGTAACAAGGAACTCATTAACTAGCACCTAGATCAGGGCTGACAGAGAGAGAGAACAAACCAGTAAGGAAAGAAAAGGTTTTTATTCATTTTGGAGAACTTTTAACAAAGTTCTTTTTGGTCTCTATTTTCCCTCTTGTTAAGAAAATTGAATATATTCACATTTAATCTGATTGCTTACATTATTAGAATTATTTACACTATTTATTGCATAGATTCATTTTATTTTCTTTTATTTTTAAAAATTTCCTGATATCTGTTTGTTTAATCTTTGTTGTTTTTGTATTTTTCTCTTTAATTTATTTTTCTGGTCTTCTATAATTTGGTGCACAAATTTAAAGTTGTACCTTTCTTTCAATATTTAGAACTAGTTAGGATCTCAATTATTCTGCTAAATTATACAAGAATCTTAGAACATTCTACTTACATGTTCTTTACTCCCAACATACCATATCTCATGCCAAAATCACCTGGGATATTCACTGTAAACAGATATTAATTTGTTCAATCAATATTTTTCCATGTAAATGATTTACTGTTTTGTTTTATTTTGTGCTTTTGCTACTATATTCCTTTCTTATCCTCATATCTTCCTCTATTTGTTGTCCCGAAGAACAGCTTCTAGTAATTCTTTTAGAGTTTCATGTGGAATAATGTTTTAGACCCTGTATTAGTTTCCTATTGTTTCTGTAACAAATTACCACAAACTTAGTGTCTTAAAACAACAAAAATTTATTCCCTCATAGTTCTGGAGACCAGAAGTCTAAAATGGGTCTTCAAGGATGCTTTTCTCCTGCAGGCTCCAGGGAGAATCAATTTCCTTGACCTTTTTTGCTTACAGAGGCCACCTACATCCCCAGCCTCAGAGCTCCCTTGCTCCTCTTCAAAGCCAGCAATGGAGCATCTTCAAATCTCTTCTGTCTGCCCCTTTGTTTCTGTCAACACATAGCCTTCTGTCCCTTTTGACCTTGCCTCCCTCTTACAGGACATTTGTCATCACATTTGGGGCATCCCTTGATTATCCACAATAATCTCCCCATCTCAAGACTCTTAATTTAATCACATCTGCAAAGCCTTTCTTTTTTCCATATAAGGTAACATTCACACGTTCTGATGATTAGAACATGGATGTCTTTGGAAGGCCATAATTCAGTCTACCACCATGCCCTTGGCCAAATGAACATGTCTTTCTTGAAATCTCTTATTTGAATATGAGTTTGGCTGGGTGCACGGCTCAAAGTTCAAAAGGCTTTTTTTTTTTCAGAATTTTGTAAATATTTTATCTCAATACCTTCTTTTAGGCTGTTAGTGTGATAGGTGGAGTCATTCTAGTGAGTAATTAAATTTTGTTGTTGATGTGATTACCTTCGGTCCACCATAGTCTTCATGTTCCTCTAGTGGTGGGTTGTGGTTGCTTTGTGCTCCAGGTAGGAGCTGAGGTGCTGGAAGATTTTTCTCAGGGTTAGTACCCCACTCTCAGCTTGAGTCCCCACTCACCTCCATCACAGAGGGGGTCTCCTCCCACACTCATGCCTCTCCCTCATTGCTAGATCGCTGTCACTTGTTACTCCCACCTGCTATGCTCATGGTGAAGGGTGAGAGGGGGTGAAGGAGAAGGTTCTTTACTGCTCTTGACCAGTGTCAGCTGAGGAAGGTCCTGTGCACCTGGCCTCAGGGGCCTGTGCACCTACCTACTTGTGACAGCCAAACTCAGCCTGTATCTGTGACTGGTCTTGAGCAGGACCTCTATTTAGTATGGGCATAGGATGTTAGGTCCAAGATGAAGTCCTGCCTCTTTCCCTGTATAAAGAAATTTTATTCCACTTTTCCTTCAGTTACAGTAGTAATATATATTTGCATAGGCCCTGGAAATGATAGGCTTTGCTACCCCTCTGCCAGGGGCTTAAGGCTTTTGTTTCATAAAAAAGAAGGTTGAAGAAAGGAGAAGGGCTTTGCAGGCCCCCACCTCAACATGCACCTACCCCCTACAAACCCTCCCTTGTATGACCACCAGTGTCTCTTCCTCCCACTGTGTGCAACAGGTGATACCGTTTCTGTCAGACTTAAACAAAAGCAGAAATCTCTAAGGACCTTTTATAAAGAAAATCTACTCAAAATATAGAATGCTATTTTCATAATATCTTCATTTCATCCAATGAGTCACAACCTTAGTTATCTATTGAATACAATCTAAATTAGAATCAAATGAATTTGCTTGGAGGACTATTTTTATTTCATAGTGTAGCACTTGATGCCCTATCACTGGATTGCTATATTTATATTGTTTCATAGTGTGAGCAAAGCAAATAACCCTCCTGAGATTTAAACAGGTCATAAATTATATATTCTCACATAAAATTGTTCAGGTTATGTACATACACGCACACACACACACACACACATATAGCTATCAACTTTACTTTTTTAAGCTAATTTGTTTTTTACTTGCTTCATAGTTTCCATAATGTGGATAAATGCTTTGCACCCTGGATAAGTTATATTGAGCAAAAAAAAAAAAACTTTGAAATAGTATAGCAAATTCCTGTATAAAATAAGGTGCACTTAATTTTAGAATGTAACACAAGTGACTAATTTTCTAATTATTTTTATTATATCAAAAATTAGCAATGGCATGGGCAGTTGTAGGTGAGCAGGTGTTCATTGAACACTTCTGGTTGGATTTGCTAATACAATGCACACTGTATTAGCACTGACTGAAAAATACTTTTGAGAAGCATTTCCATTACATTATTAGAACCAAATTAATTTAGAGACTTAATAAAGCCTTAAATTATATGTGTGATTTCTGACTTTGATATGGGACCTTAAGCAAGTCACTAAACCCATCTGGACTTGTAGTTCCCCACATCCCCACATGTAAAACATGAGGGCTAAATTAAATCATCTTTTAAGATCCCTTCCAGTGCTAAGACTTGGGATAAATAAAGATAGCCAATGAAATAAAAGATCAATGTACTATTTTGGGGGACCTCTTTGTCTCTTCTCTATCAACTGTGATGGCTAAATTTCAGCCAAGATCTTTGATCCTCTTCAGAAATTCCATGATTTTCTATACTTCCCGTTACATGTATCTATGTTTTTCTCAGATTACAGGTTTCCTCTAGGGAATGTGACTTTGGATACTCATTTACACTCCAGGCCTGAGGGAGCATGGAAAAATATTGCTTGATTCCTCTTCTACTCTTCCTTGCCCTTCCCAAGCCCTGAACTCCGATTTCTGAACTCCATCCATGTGAAATGAGAAAATAGGAAGCAGCAATTTCATTGCCACCTGGATGTTCCAACCAAGTGGCTGGGACAGAGAACTCTGCTTATGCTCCCGAAGTCCCCATGGGCTTTACTGTAAATAAATCATGACAATGTTTATAGATTTCAAAACAGATCCAAGGAACACAAAACTATACAGCTTTCAAATTATTTCAAGAATGAGTTCTGAGTGAATGGACTTTCAGGTAGAATAATGGGCTAGTTAGGAAAACTTAAGGAGAAGGACATGCTTGGGCTGTGATCTGAAGCTTGAAGCACTGAGAGGTTCAGAATAGGTCCTGGCTGGAATTTCCTGAGCACAGCCTTGAAAGATGTGAGATGGGATCAGTAACAAAGAGTCCATAAGAGGATGGTCACATACACCTAGCACACATTGGGTGGTGAGAAATGGTCTCTCCCAACTGGCTCTTTAAATCTTCTGAAAATTATGCAAGTATTCAGGTTTTATAAAGTTCTGAGTTTCTATCTTCTCATGTTGTTGAAGCACTAAAAATATTTTGTTAGATCTATTTATAGTGTGTTAACACTTTGTCTATCACACACTTTCTGAATAGAATCCCAATTTACTTTTTGCCTTTAAGTGTTGTAATATTTTTGACTATAAAAATTATAATTTTCTCTATTAATGAGTACTTTCTATTTTGGTCTATGATTTTGGGGCTATTTTTAGAAAATCCTTCCCACTCTTCTAAAATTGTATAAATATTTAACTTTGTTGTCTTGTAATGCATTTATAATTTTTATGTATTTAAATACTCAAACTTTCATATTAATTTTGGTGTATGATGTTAGGAAAGATTAACAAGTTATTCTAATTCCTTTTATAAAATAAATAATCCTGATACCTTCCCCATTAATTGGAAAAGTCATCCAAATTGTATTCCAAATTCTTATATATTCTGTGTTCTCTAATCTGTCTTGCTGCACCACTGCCTGCTTGATAATCATTTTGTTCCCTTATAGGGAAAGTTTCCTTGCAACAACTGCCCCTAATCATTATTTCTTAGCAAATTTTCTTGCTGCTTTTTACATTCATATTATCTTGGATAATCCTTAAAATATTTTGATATGCATTTTTTAAACATCTATCTAGGAGTGAAATATTAAGTTGAAACCAGTTATATTATTAGTTCTGACTTAAGAGAGCAAAATTTTTTAAAAAATCAAATGAAAATAAGTTTTCTTTGGAAATCAAAGTTTTCTTTGCAAACCTGAAGGCCTTTAGTGTACTTATTACTTATTAAAGAATTTATTATTTTATGTATATGGTTTAGCTCAAGTTATAAGTATGTGCAAATTTACCAAATGGCCTAAATGTCTCTACCCAAATTAAACTATTTACTACTTAATGATAACCAAAATGTCTAATAGTTTGGCATTGGTAGATGATTTGATGTGGCTGCTTTTGCAAAGCAATGATGTCACCAATGTTTTCATTTACAAGAAAATACATGCCATCAGTTGCTTCATCCCCTTGAGTTCTTCTGACATAGCCACAGGGACAGTCTTTCTGGGAGAATGAGGAGGTAGCCATTGTACCAGTTGAGAGGTAGAAAGAATGTCTCTAAAGAGAAACACCTCCCTGTCTGATGCCTTATCTTTTATTTTTGCTAGATTCTTCCTGTAGTATAACCTATTGAGTTCTATTGCTTAGTATGAATGAATGTATCACACCACTTTTCTCCCTGAGAAGGGATAAAAAATGTAGGAAGGAATAAGAAAACATTGAAAGGAAATAGGAGGAACAAAACTCTAAATGTGTTTACTTCATAGTTTTGCCTGAATTTAAAACTGATTTGAGTTTTGCTTAAATCCCATAGTTACCTCTATCAACCTTGAAAAGAATAAATTTTCACTAGAGTTTAAATTTTTACCTTTTACTATTCTAGAATGAGATATTTTTCTTTCCAGCTTTTGATGGGAATTTTACATTTTCTAGCTTCTCTGGAGCAGTGTCATGAGCAAACTAATATAAGCTAAAATCTAGGGGTTCTCCTGTCTTTGAATATGGAATAATTGTTCTTCTTTTCCTTTACAGTTTCTTCTTTGTGGCATTTGTGGAATATTGTGCGCCAAAAAAAAATCAGGACTTGTCGTAAGTTTTTGCCTCGTTTGCATTGTGCATTGACGTGTTTGAAATGTAAAAATTCAAAAACGGAAATGATGACTAGCCAACTTTCATTTACTGAATGTTACTAATTTAGGATAAAAAGGAAACTGACAAACAAATCCTGGCTTTCTTGTTTTCAATAAAACCATCAAGATTATTAAAGACTATGGCAAAACACTACCAACAGAAAAAGCTTTGATAAAGTATTGAGATGCATGAATATGCAAATTTTAACAACTGCTGTGGATGACAGCAGTTTTCCAGTTTAGAGACTCACAGACAATCACCTGAATCCTTCAGTGAGCTAAAAAAGATAAAGCTTGAGTTCAGGAGGAATTTAACTGTTTAAATATGGAGCTGGGCCTAAGGATTATTGGCATTCTTTGACTGTGCTGCTAATTTTACAAAGCAGCAAGACAGCTGTGTTGCTATGGTTGTAGTTAATTCTCAAAGATTTATTTTATTTTATTTTATTTTATTTTATTTTATTTTATTACTGTGAATACACATGTGTATTCAGAAGTTTTGTGGTAGTGTTGTGGGTTTCTGGGGTAGGGAACGCACTCCCAGTTAACTGTGATATTGGCTGGAGGAGAACCGCTGCATGTTGAAGTGCGAGTCCCCACTGCCTTCCATGACATTTTATGAGAGTTTAGAAAGAAGGAAAAGGCATGGTTTATTTTATTGAGTACCATAGGAAAGATTCATCAACATTCACAAATTAGCAAAATTAATACTACACAAGGACCCTAGGAAGTGGCCTTTGAGTATAAAAAGAATTTTCCAAGGGGAGGTCAGTTATCTGAGCAGGGCCGGAAATGGGGAGTATTGCAATTATTTTCATTTAACCCCTTTTTCCAATCACATCTTTCTTTGTGAGAATATCTATTGCAGCAGAAAGGATGAAGCTCTCACTGCCTTAGATATGTGAGATATAATTTTTAAAAATTACATAAAGGGAAAAAGGAAACTTTGGGGAGGAAAATGTTTTCTTAGATGCTTGTAATTTGTATCTATGATTCTGCCATTATTCTTTAGACATGGCCTTCCTTTTTCCTTTACCAAGACTCTTTATGGCTAGGTAGGAACAAATCCTTGGGAGAAGAATGAAAGGGAAAAAGGAAGGGAGGGAGGGAGGGAGGAAGGGAGGAAGGAGGGAAGGAAGGAAGGAAGGAAGGAAGGAAGGAAGGAAGGAAGGAAGGGAGGGAGGGGGGAAGGAAGGAGGGAGGAAGGGAGGGAGGAGGGAGGGAGGAAGAAAGGAAGGGAGGGAGGGAATAGAGAAGGAAGAGATTTTTTTAAAAACACAATACTGTCACTTTTCCAGCTTTCTAATTCTCTTATAAGTAAGGAAAGAAAAAAATCCTAAGATCTGAACTTTTTAGAAACCAACATCCAGGTGAAAGATGTACCGACTATCAGAAGTTCCATTATCCTTTGGTACTTTCTGAGGTTTCCATAGATGGCATTTAGCTCTCAAGAGTCTCTACACCCCAATCAAATTTTGTAAAAATTTCTCCATTCCAAATATCTCTGCAGTCTAGAATTAACAGCCTGATGAGATTTGAAAATAGTATGTGGTTATAAATTTGGATACAGATTTTAATATTTTAATTTCTAGGAGAGAATGTTCTGTCAACACATGTTAATGAAGTATCATGTCTTTAAAGAATTAATGAGAGTAACATCAGGAAAGATACGGGATTTCCTGTGATAGAAAATTAAATGTGTCATCTACTTTCTTAATCAACAGTAATTCAGTAGGTGAAGGCTAGAAGGTAATATCTTTCTATATTTTCTGAGAATGAGTAAACACCATATATATCCCCAAGAAACTGCATGCCATCTGAATATAATTTCAAATGGAATATAACTGGTTGATTCTACTTTAAATTGTGAGCCACAAGTTCCCACTTGACAGGATGATTTCATTATTTGTTAATTGATTTTCTGTATTATATTTAATCAAGTATGTAAAGATTTTACTCACTCATCACTGGGTTTTCAGCCCTGAGGATAAGTACTAGGAGGTAGACACCATAAGGAATGCTGAGTTAAGTTGCAGAAACGAAATGAACTATTGGTAGTTCTTTCTGCCCATCAGGCTTTTCATTGTGCTATTTCATACATTCATGGCCAAGCCCTCTGCTGGGAAACTGCACACACTTAACTGAGATGACATATTCTCAAGGAGGCCTTCTCTAAAAACCCTAATTGGGCTAAATTCCCCTCCTCCCTGCTCCAAGGGCAACCTATTCATCCCTCTTTCTTAATATTTACTGTGCCGTGTTGAGATATTGGATTTTCTCTTTCATAAGATTTCAATACACACAAGAGGAATAATTATCAACTTTTCTTTGTAATGCCAGCAGCTGCCTTGCTCAGGACCTAACAGATGCTAGGTGCTCAATAACTGCTTGCTAAACTCAACTGTTAACAAGAAGCAATACCTGATAAAGTAAAATTAAATACTAAAGTAAGTAATAAAACTGTTTCCCTGGGTAATTATATCAAAGGAGGAGATCAGTAATGTCCAGGAAGGCTTTCTGAGAAATTTTGGACTTGATTAGTGCCTTTCCATCTAGGAGTCCAAGGAAGAAACAAAATAAAATGAAAACTATCATTGAAGTGGGAATGAGCAAGCTATATTGACGGACAAGTTAGGACTAGAATAAGGACTCTTTTCCAGAGAAGAATGGAAATAAGATCAATAATTAAGTTAGTATCACACTAGAAATATCGTGAGAGCCATAGGAGCATTTAGAATATGCCAAAAGCTAAATAAAATTTTTAAAGTTATTGGAATAGTCAATTAAGTTTATTAAATACTCAAAGAATATTTACTACACAGAAGGCATTGTGCTTGGTTTGCCAGGGATCCTATGATATTTAAGTTGACTAAAACTCCCTATCTCTATTAATAGAGACCAAGATCAAACCAATAAAAGGATCAAAAGCAAAGCCACATCCTGCATGTCTACAAAACAAACAAAGAGTAATTTTGGAACACCTATTGTATATTCTTCATTATGGTATCACAGAACAACAAAAGATTTATGAAACACAGGGTCAGTTCACAGGAAGTCCCTAAACTACTTGTTGGGGAAGTAGATAAAGACACAATAAAACAACTAGTGATTTTAAAAAAAAGAAGGTAACTAAATTCCCTCGGTTCAGATTTGAAGTTAAGTGGAACTAATAACAACTTAATGAGAAGAAGGTATTTAGGTATTTTGAGAGGATTGACACAGTGAAACAAGATGTAGAGTCAGAAAATCTGGGTTCAGTCCGTAATTTGAGTTTAAGCTAATCACTATGCATTTTCCCAAAATGTGTATAACTATCTCTCTCAGAGAATTGCTGCAAGGGTTAATTGAGATGATATCTATTAAAATTGCTAGCACAGTAGCACACAATAGATATTAAATAAATGTTATTTAAATCTGAATCTACCTAGAAGATAAATTTTGTGTGCTTCAGAGTTTTCATAGGATATATCCTTGGCTTTAATATAGTTAGCTATCAATTTCTGAAACACTAGGGTCTATACCCTCTCCAGTGAGTCAGACTGAATAGAAACTTGACTGAAAGGACAACTCTTGTCCTCTGTGAAACACCAAAAGCACCTTCTCTTTATTGTAGGTTAGTCATCCTTGACATGCAGCAGGAAGGGGCACTGTGCTCTGGTCAGTTTTGCCTCCTCAACTTTAACACTCCCTTTCTCTTCCTTATCAGATGATCCTCTTTTCAGCCTGCTGTATCTGTGGACTCATTGGCGGCATCCTGAATTTCCAGTTCCTTCGGGCAGTCACAAAGAAGACCTCTTCCCTGTATCCTCTGCACCTCGCCTCCATGTCTCTTGCTTGCATTGGGATCGGGGGCTGCACTCTCTCTTCCTGGCTCACTTGTCGACTTGCCAGCTATGAACAGAGGAGGATGTTCTCAGAAAGGGAGCATTCCCTGCATCACTCTCATGAAATGGCTGAGAAAGTGAGTTTTTTACCTTTTCCTCTCACTGCTATCATGTGATGAAGACTGCAGTCCACTCTAGGTGAATCAACTTGCAACTTTAGATGACAATTTAAAGAATCAGATTTTATAAGTTTGGCCCTATTGGATAAAGAATAGGAAAGTTTTTATTATTTTTTCCCTGTAATTTATGGGTACACCTATTTTCAACATAATTTTGTAGCCAGTCTATTCAAAAACACAGTTCCTAAAATAGCATTTCATAAAATATTGAATACTTTATAAATATGGATTTTTATGCATTATACTGAGGAGAAACATATAAACTAAATACACTCTCCACTCAATAATGCCACTTTTAGAAATTGTATGAATTCCCTTTTCTAGCTCATCCCTTGTGCTTGTAAGTAGATGCATTTGATTATTTAAATTAGATTTTAAGCATAAAGGGGCTTTTTAATAAGGTGACAAAGAGCCTTGTCTATCAGTGCAGATATTACAATCTGTATAAAGCTTTATTTAATTCTCTTCTAAACTATATGCATATTTGGATAGCTTTGCCTGTTTTTAAACAATGGTTCTTGCATAATTGTTTCATGAAACCCATTCAAACAGGAAGTTACATTAATTGCATAAAAGGACAAGTGGTATAGTGAAATGTCTGTGTTGCTACTACATTTTGCACCTATTTTTTAAATTTAATTCTTGCTACTGGATCTATTTTAAAAAAAGACAAAATATCTGTAAGATAAACTCACTGAGATGATGACTACATTATATTTTGTTTTATACAATGAAAATAAAATTTCATAACCACAGAGTAGAAGTAAGAATAGTAAGACTAACTGCAACTTTTCTTCATAATGTTATTTTGAAGGAAAAAAAATTTATTCTGCAAGTTTGTGTTTCCATTTTGTGTACAGTCTATATACATTCAAATAAGAAGAGTAGATGCTCACAAATTATCCCAAAAGAGCAATTTTAAACAGATCTATGCATGTCCTTCAACAAAGAGTTAAGAATATAAAAAGCAAGGCTTGTAATTTAAAGATATAGGTTGTTAAAAATAGATGATCATTATATATTTGGATAGTGGCTCTTTCGTGCTTTATTTTTATACTAGCATGATTTAGTTTTTTGTGTATATGTTTGTGCAATATTTATTGTATGATTGTTATATTTATATTAGAGATTGAGGGCTATTGAAATAACCGACTTGCCCAGCTGCCCGGTGGTGCCCCCGACACCAGAGTTACCTACAAGGTACGCTGATTTCTAGGGAGTTACCATGTTGTAATGTCGCTGCAGAAAGCACTACCTCTTCTTGGAAGCCATGACGCCAAACAGATCAGTCTGGACTGATGCTGTAATGTTGTTCCTCAAAGTATCACTTCACAAGAGCTACTTTGAAGAGCTGACAAAACTTCATGGCAGAATCTTGCAGCTTGAAAGTTGGTTGAGTATTTAAAATATTCAGCCTGCCTATAAACATCCAAACATATTTCTGCTTGGATGATTCATGACTCCTTTTATTCTCTGCTACATCCTGATTTTGACTCAATATCATCATTCACAGACCAGAGTTTGCTTTTAATAATAGATTAGGTCTGGATAAAGACAAACTGTGTATCTCCCTCATGCCAAAATCGCATGAGCAGATAGCCAAAGTTTGACACTAATACAGTAAAAATTCTGTATGAAAAGTTTCTTCTTGTAAAATTACCTGATGTGATATATTTATAATTTATTTCTTATATTTTAAATTGCTGAAAATAAGTACTAATGGTTCTTGGTTTGGTTAAACAGAATAATTGGAACTACAGATAGTCACATAGATAGTATGGCCCATTTGCAGAAAGTATGTCCATTTGCAAATAGCCACATTTGGTCCTGCCCAAATTAAAAGTACAATCTTCTTGTTAAATTAAGCATGCTTGTTTGCAAATAAACAGAAGAGATGCACCCCTTTTAAAAGTAATTTTCACCGTTATTTCCTATCAGTGATTTTACTGTGCCCATGCTAGAGTAAATTCAGTTAAGAAAATCATTTTGTTTTGTAAAATTTTTAAAAACTGTTTTTTGTATATTCTGCAATAAAAGGTTAATACATTAGATTAACATTTTAATGATTTTTAAGCCGTTTTTAAATGCAAAATTATAGCAGGAGAAGAAAAGGCACCTGAGATTTTTATTTCTATAAATCCATTAGGAAATTGTTTTTTCTCATAGCAGGAGGAATAGGAAAAGATGTAGGAGTGCATTTTGTTGAAGGTTATTTTGGGGGGATTATTTCTATTTATCTTGCAAGCAGGGGTGAGTTATTGATTGAAGCCTCAAATCAGGTTTCTTCACTATAAACTTAATCCCAGCCCAATAACTCTAATATCTTTTCAGATTTTAGACAAGTACATCTCTGGCAGACTTTCGTCATGGACATCTCTAACAGATTCTCCAAACAGAAATGAGATAGAAATAGGAATGAGATGATTGAGAAAATAATTTCCGTTTGAAATGTTCTTTATTGCTCTTTTGCAAATAGGCTTGTTCAAGCATGGAAAGATGCTGTCAATCTATTTTTAGATAATTTTGCCAGTATATTATTTATAATATGGCACATAAACCATTATAAATGTGAATGGGTCTCACATCTCATCACCTTTTATTATGTTGGGAAGGGTTTCACCTTTAATAAAACATATGAATTCAAAGCATCAGAATTTTTCTTAAATTAATATATTTTCTATAATTGCAAATGAAACTTTTTATGTTAGTTTATCCTTTACATCTATATTTTTATTGTTTTCCCATGTAGTTTTTCTCTTTAACTTTTTAGTGATTGATTCCTTAAAAACATGTTAAGAGACTTCATGTTTTGCTTTTTACTGTATGAGTGATAGTGTCATGAAAAACAATCTTTCCTATTATGATCTTTTTAGTGATCCATAGTTACAAATGAGCAATGATCCCCTTGTGCGACTTTTTCAGTTCTTAGCAAAAAGGCCACACATTTCTCTGTGAAATAAAGGTAGCCCCTAGAATGTAGGTGCACGTTGTTGACATGTTCAGCAGAGGAGCCATCTTCTTTCTAGGTGAGGTCCTTCAAAAACAAAGTTGAGGAAAGAAAGAGGAAACTCAGGGAAGTGGGCAGAGAATGAATGGGTTTTGTGGATAGAAGACTTTGGTCTAACAGTCTGTCACTTCAGCATTTTCATGTGCTCCAAGATGCCATGAAATTTCATTTCCTCAAATCCAACAACAATATCAATCCTTGTCCTTCCCCAAAACTCAGCAAGATTTTCAATGGCTTGAAATTTCTGTTTTGCAAACCCATCAACCAAATCAATGTCTTACTTTGAAAGTGAAATTTAATTAATTCATGTTATTTTCCTAACAGGAAATGACAGACAACATGAGCAATGGAGGACCACAACTGATATTTAATGGAAGAGTATAATCAATGTTTTAAAGAATTGAACATTCTTTAGGATTTTCACAAGGCAAGGAGATACCAAAGGACTAAGAGATAAAATTAAAACAGTTCTTGCATTTGCTTTTCTCTCTCCTGAGCATCCACCAAAATTATTCTTCCTCAATTTTGTCTCACTTATTTCCCCAGCCTTTTTTATGGGGTAAAAATCTTTCCAGAAATATCCTAATACAGTAATTTCAAGAGACTTTCCAGAATGTTCCAAAGAAGACTTTTCAGGAAAAAGTAATAAAAAATAGAAATAAGATTCATATTCTACACAAACACTATTTGACTAGCATGAGTATTAGATTTGTAATGACATATTTCATATGAGTAATTGAAAAGTGCAAATATCAAGAAATAACAATAACTCATTATGTCTTTGTTTTGAAAGACAGATGGCTTCAAGAATGCCACAATTAAAACCTCAGTAATGCCTTGTTATAAAAACATTGTAATTATTTTCAATTTGTGAATGAACTATATTTCATAATTTATTTGTAAACCTAAACATAAAAAGAGATTTTTTTAGAGAGAGAGGATACTAATCAGTATGATATTTTTGCATTTTTGCACAAGAGTGAAAAGTTGTAAGAGAATATCATTTAAGGAAAATAAACATGTTTTGATCATACCGTGTAGATTGATCTGCATGTTCATGAATGATCCTAAGAATAATGTATGTGTGTATATATATTGTAAATATAGAAAATGTATACAGCATATATTTATAGCATACATGAATGTAAATAGGTAGTAGAAAAGAAATTGTGATGCTGTGGGGATATTATCAAGATGCGACTCCAACAAAGATGGGAAGGCAGTTGCTAAAGGCTTTTATATGCCCACAAAATCACATATTTAATTTCTACTAAATTTGTCAATTTTTCTTTCTTTTGTTAGGTCTGTTTTGTTAAATGCCATTGTGGCTGGTATTTATGGAGCTGAGTGATCTGAATTGTGTGGTATAAAGATAGTTTACTTAATTATTTGGAAATTTTATTATGATTATACTATTTATATAATAGCAATTATTAGGATTAATTTATGAACATGACTTTAAATTACATACTTCCATATTTATAAATAAATAAAGACACTATGACTTACGATTATTCATTATATTGATATTTCAAACACCTTGCAGGCCAATTAAATGATACAAAAGACAGATGATGTACCCTCCAAAAATGAAGTTATAATTAGCTTTGCTATAATTTGGGTATATTGTTTTGTTTTACAATTCACATGGAATAATATAAGACAGTCCATATGTAAGAAAGCATATATACAAAGGACCTGAAAGAGTTCTCTGCAGAAGGAAATGAAAAGATAGGCTTACATTTATATAGCTAGATTCAATCGTTTTCTTCCATAATGGCCTGTTAAAATAGCAACCAATGACAATACATATAAGCAGGAAAACAACATAGTCTTTGAAAATATTTATGAGAATATAACCTCTGGCAACAGATAAAGAAATCTAATGTTTTTTAAAATGCATAACTTTTCCTTTATTGCTTACTTTTATTTTTCCCCAAAGCCAATCAATTTCCAAGTCATTTTTATCAGTTACTATTGAACCATAGGTAAATTAAAATATTTAATATCCAGTATTAGAACATGTTATAAAGTATTTCAAAAAACCATGGGTTTCAATTGTGCTAACAAAATATTAATAACAATAATTCGAGTTAATGAAAACTTGAAGGTCTTTTATTTTATAGCAACACGGTCATCATTTAACCTATTTAAATAAGCTCATTAAAAAATTCTGGGTGTATCTATTCAACAGAAATAACTGGTCTTTTGTTCGTGTGGTTTTTGAAGTCTCCCAACTCATTCGGATAACTTCATTATCTAGTAGATTATAGAAGTTGTCCATAAATGTGACCTCAAATAGTGAAGCAACATCATAATTTTTTATTTGATAACAAAAGCAGGTATGATCTTTGCCAATGAAAATCTAAACTATACATGTAGATATTTTGTGTGTATATGGTTCTACTGAATTTATGCAAGAATGTAGTTTTGTACTGAAAGAATAACCATTGATCATTAAATTTTTGGTGGGTATTCTCTGTAAACATGTTTGTACAATACAGAATTTTAATACATTAGTAAGATGTTTTGATGCCTTTTGAACTAATTGAAATCACACATAAAGAACAAAAGTAGATATATTGCTGCTTTGACATAGAGTTAAAAAGAGACACAATCATCACAATTATTCAATAGTCCACAGTGTATGTTTAACCAAGTACAGATATATCTTTAAATGTGATTATTTCAACCCAATGTTTTCAGGGCTAAGTTTAGAGTGATTTACTTAGGATGTGTTGTGATTCCTTTTGAGATAAGTGGGCGATGTTAGGAAGACATTGTTCAAGTGCTTGAAAATTTAATTTTGACAATACATTGAACAGTGAACTGGAATTTTTTAAGTGACTATATTATAGTTTTAGTATGAGCCTATCCTTGGGGAAAAGTAATGTGATATTAAACCAGAAAAAATATGTGAAACTAGTGTGATGGTATGGTGCTTTAGAGAATAGCTATAAAGAGGTGGAGTTGTTATAAACATAAAAGAATAAAAGTGGACTCTCCTTGGAAATTTTAAAACATATATGTGTATGTGTGTGTGTATGTGTGCATATATATATATATATATATGTACGCGCACATACACACACACACACAATGGTTTAGAAGTGGATCATAGTATGGTGACTCTGCTGATATGTCTATGAAATAAAATGGTGTGCTTTGAAACTACATATAGTGTCGGCTTTCTTTTTATTATAAGACAAAAATAGTTTACCCCAATGGCTAGATGAATAAATGTGCTGTTCTGAGATTGGCAGGGGACAGGCTACTCTGAATGGGAAGAAAGAAACAGTCAGAGCTAGAGGATATAGAGTTAACAAAGAATATGATTTGAGATAGGAAAGACTAGAACGAGTTCAAATGTAGAAAGGTAATGGTTGAAGATACAGAATGAAGTAATCGTGATAAGAAAGTGAAGGCCCTGAGGAGGCAGGAGGAAATAAGATACACGTCACAGGAGGCAGAATTAACTACAGGTGGGACCTGAGATTGCAGGAGATCTCACAAACGAAACCACAATATTTACGGAACTTGGACGGCCTACCTGAGTTTGTCAAATTGGCTACTACTGGCAGTTGGGGTGGATAGTAACTCATCATGCAGACCGACCTATGCATTTTAGGCATTTAGCATCTCTGGTCCCCACCCACTAAATGCCAGGAAGACAATCCAGTCATTCTAACAATCAAAAATGCTCTAAAAAGTTTACCTATATGTTTGTTAGGGAAGTATTACCCAATTTACAACCACATGAACATGATCCAGAGCAGCTAATTTTAATGCTACCCACAAGTGTTAGACCTGAATTACTCAAGGTCATAAACTCACTGTTCTAAGGTCTACTTATATTATCTAATATCATAGCTGCTATCCACGTGTGATTATTTAAATTTAAACAGATTAATTAAAACAAAATCAAATACTTAATTTCTCCATCAAACTAGCCACATTCCAAGTGCTGAATAGCTATGTATGGACAACAGTTATAGAATATTTCCATCATCTCAGAAAGCTCCATTGGACAGTGCTACTCAAAAGCACATAGAAGGGAACTGCCTACTCTCCCTCAGCTTTTGTACAAGTTCTTCCATAGTCAACCAATTATTATTAAAACAGAAAGTGTGAAAAGAGTTGGAAAACAATCCATGGAAATTTGAAATTTGATGGACCAGTTAAATCCATGGACTGAGCAAAACTACTAACAGCAAAGGTAGCACTAGACTAACCCATAATAAAGTTGAGAATTTGCTTTAGAGATTTCACATTAAAGAACAATTCTGCTCACAGAAGGATTCCACTAAATTACTAAATATCGTATGCTAGACTGGCAAAATGAGAGGTGTAACTCCTATTTTTGAAGAAATTTATTCTACCTATTACCATGTGTCAATGAATTATCCTGCGTTTCTTGTGCTTGGAAAGATGAGAATAATAAATGCACTGCCCCCCACTTTATTCTTTGACTAAATTTAAAAATGGCGTGTTTAAAAACATTATGTCCAAAACTACATTTTCAAAGATTATTTAGCAAACATGTTTCAGAAACGTAGAAGAAGCATCTTAAGTACCATTTGGTTAGAACACTGTTTCCAAATAAAGTTTCAAAACTTGGCATCACTTCATTCTTTTCTTCTTTGAGTCATTTCTTTCTGGAAACATATGTAATATTTCTTACTCAAAGTGTATGACAGCCAAGAAATTCAATTATTCCAAATCCATAAATCACAGGTTGTCATTTACTCATAGCAGAGGAAACCAATTCAGAAATTGCTGGGGACGCGGATGCCTAGTAAAATTATACGGAGGGATTTTTTTCTTTTTTACTCCCTTTGCCAGGAAAACTATTTACTGAATATAAGAGTCCTTCACAAGGGATGTATTTCCCAAACAATATGTTGTTAAGAATTCAAGCTAGATCTAAAGAAATCATTACAATATTTTAACAGTTCAGTATTGTCTATATCAACTAATTATAGTGAAAAGAGACTCTTCATTTTAGACAGATTGCCCTCATTTAGTTGGAAATCTTGAAGGGCTAGGAGTCATCTTTACTTTTCTTCACATCAACTAGGGACTATTGATTTCAAAGTTTCTCCTTCATGAACACCCAAAGGGTCTACTTCTTTAACCATACAATATAATGCAATCCTTTCCCCAAAGCCAAAATATATTACATTACTGAAAATTGCCAAGGAGACTCTAGAACTTGACTGAAACTTTATAGAAAAATCTAAAATTTTGTCAAAATTGCACCAAGTCTTGTATTAACCACAAGGAATCAGAACTCATTACCACTCCCTGCTATTAATCAATCAGGATATTGGTTTCCACCTAATCACAAACACAGAGGTTCTCAAACATCATTCTATAACATCCAAAGGGAGGGCTAAAATAAATCCCTTGGGCCTGCCAAGGTCACTGCCTAGGAAAGAAAAGCTACAGATTCCTTTGAGGATGGCTCTACCAGTCAACACTGCCCCTCACTTTGGACTGTAAGTCAGCCCAGGGATGAGATAACACGCAACCTTGTAGATATAAAAGTACTCTAAGGTCCCTGTTTAGATAGCTGTCTAGATATTCACTGCTTCATTACTATCCAAAAAGTCTTTTGAGATGCAGACTTCTCTGTATTTCTGTCTTCTAAGTATATTAGTATTTTCACATCAACCTGTGAGAAAATGAAATAAAAGTCTCAATATTCTCTGCAATAAAAAGAATGGCTGGAGAGAATGTCAAGTTTCCAAGTCACAATATAGTGAGTAGTAGTAATATTAGCCTATTACTATCCACCAGCAAAAAGGATGTTGTGATGCACCAGGTGAAAAATAACCATTTATCAAGTACTGTTTTTCAAATGCTATTATAATGTACGTTCTATTAATGTGAATATGCCTCTGTTATATTAATATCATTTATTTAACATGAAATAAGAACATGAAATAAGTGGGTAGACATCAATATTTCACCTAAAAGGTGAGGTCATTTCTGGCTATAACCCTGAATCTTAAAGCCATTCAACTAAATCATACAACACACACTCACACACACACACACACAGGTCCGTAAAACAAACCACAACTCTATCTCATATGAACCACTCTCCTTTATTTGATCTGCTTCTTCTGATTTTAGATTCAAATTTCTGGTTCCGTGATGCTGCCTTGATTTCAGTGTCTGGTCCCTGCTCTTGAACCCTAGACTTCACCTCTCCAGTTGTCAAGTTTTGACAGCAACGCTCACCTATTTCACTCTTGTACTCAGGATTGTTTAACAGAACTTTCTACTCCTGAACCAGCCAGTGAAACCCAGCTTTCGTCACTGAGCTAGCAGCAGCTAGCAGGAATGGCTTCAACAATGTTAGTCACCTGGACAACAGGTGTGTGCCCAATTTGGAAATAGAAATATAAAGGAAGGATCTCAGACAACTGAAAGAAAAAGTGAGCTCCATACACCTTGAATGTAAAGAAGTTGGAAACTCTGGGAGGTCATTGGAGACACAGGCAGGGAGCTGTAACTGAGAAACCACAAGATGATCATTTTTTCCTGCACTTTGTAGATACAGGCATTGGAACTGTAAGCCATAGAGAAAACTAATTTTGTCATGAACAAAGTTCTTTCCTTATATGAAAGATATGTTTATTTCTTATAGCCTCTGGTTATTTTTTTTCCCACTTTTAAATCTCTAGTTTAACCTATTCAACTGTACCAAAGAATATCAGAAGAGATTTTATTCAAGCTGAAGCTAATAACATCAATATCACCTTAAGGCCAATATGGTACAAAACAGCAGAAATCACAAAAAGAAATGTCAAGGCAAAGTGAGACACAAAGGGATAGAGTTGCTTTCTTTTAGTCATCGATCCGCCCCACTCAGAAATACACCTTTCAGTACAAATCTTGGAATTCCATATATTTTACCAAGAAATGTGCCCCTTAAGTAATGTCATCCCTTGTAAATTTTTGGAGGGTATTTTTTTAGGACCGGGTAAGTCCATTTTGCCACTAGACTGAGATAAATTCACTACTATAATAATTTCCAAAGTATAGAAGTATTAAGAGTACTGTGGCCATAAGTGGGGTTCTAGAATATGATACGTCAATAAGAATTTTGTTTGGTCACTTCTCAATTAGTTGTATATCAAAAAGCACTGCATCTAAATTTCATTTTTATCAAATTGTCACCCTTAAACTCTCCATACCACATTCTTTGTAAACATTTGATGTCAAGGATATTTGTGTTCACACATACACAGACTCCACAGCCAGCAGGCAGTTTATTAAACTACAGCTTTAAAGTAATCTTCAAAAAATAAAAAAGGAAATGGTTTTCTATATTCGTTCTGCACTGAGCTAAAGACAGGTAGAAGTAAATGAGAATTTCCACAGGCATCCTGGCAAGCACCATGGCTAATTTTATGAGCCTGATTGACCTTGAAAGAAGAATGTTGAAATTCAGTTACAGAAAGTTCTGATTAAAGAGGAAATAGGACTTAAGAAGAATTACTGATCCTAGTTTTCATAAAAGGACAGTAAATTGCATAAAGATGGCATCTTATTCTCCTAAAGTAGCTCCACCCCCATGAGATAACTTCTTTACCTGACCCAACCTCTAAGAGAAGCAATCATCAATGCTAACAGCTACATGTGTGCACACTCATACACACACACAAACACACACCTCAAATTATTAATGATTTTGTTGTTTAAGCCAATCCTTTTTAGCTAGTATTTTTCATTCAAAGTGTTATGTAGTTGCCTTCCTGGCCATTTTGGTAACAGTTGTTAGCTACCTAGAGATACTTGCAACCTCAGGTAGGTGCAGCTAAAAGATTCACATGACTTAATGTAAGTCCATATTTTAAAGATCGATTTTAAACCATGTATATGTGTGTGTGTGCGCCCGTGTGTGTGTGTGTGTGTGTGTGTGTGTGTGAGATACAACGTGTTCTTTTATTATTTTTCCTCATTCTCTGTAGGCACAGTGTAAATCAGAGTCAACAGTCTAACAAGCAAGTAGGAGGAGCTTTATGACTCAAAAATTGATCCTTAATCCTTTCTTGAAGAAGGACTGTAGGTTAAAAACAAGCTGTCGATAAAAAGTCGCCATTGATTTTTGCCATTTCTACTGTCATTGGGCTAAAGCGGAACATTACAAATTTAAGCTCATGTTTGCCATCTGCTGACAAATTTATGAATTACAAGTGGTATGCGTCAACCAATATTTGGTTGATACATAGCGTGCTCAGGTTTTTGTTTGCTTGTGTTTTGTATCTTCATTTCCATATCTTCAATTAGGCAAATTTTAAACATGAATTTTCCCTAAAATCACTATACTTAACAATTTATTGAACTATTAAAAGAAAACTATTTCCTAAATTAATCACATTTATTTTAAACAACTAGTTTGTATTGCAGCTATTTTAATTCTTCCTACTGAGCAATGAAATTTCAAATTTATATCTCACTACACATATTTCATATTTAAAGTGAATTTTATCAACAAAATATTTTAAAGGAATGCTATATAAAATTCTTTAATTGTTTTAAGGTGAATCAAATGTTCATGTCCTATGCAGGTTGCTTGTAATTACAGTACAGTAAGGAGGATCTGAAATCAGTCATAGTAATAACGCCAAAAAAAAAAAAATCATTCCCAGAGAACCGGGGCCATAGCAACTACCAGTTTTTATTCATACTCTTATCCAAATCTTCCTTTCACATCCAGGGTTTTACTTCTTTATTTATTCAAGAAGGGCATATGCTCCTGGTCTAACGTTAAGCTTTACAGCCTTGCTCAGTTTGAATCAAGCATATCATATCAGAGCCATTGATCACAGACTCAAAAAAGATATATCTTTGAGCACTTAATATAGGCAGTCACTGTGCTTAGGGTTGCACTGTCATTATGTTGTTAGATCTTCACAACTTCACGTTATTGTCATACCTCTACACCACAGATTATGAAGTTGAAGTTTAAAACCACTAAGCAAGTTATCCAAAGTGACAGAAGCAGGATTTGTACCCAGAAGACCTGACTCTAGTATCTGGCTTCTGCCAGCCATATTGCCTGAACTATTTTCTGCAAGACCACCAACACTCATACTTCGGATAAAACTGGTGCTTGTTTGACACTTTCCCAAGTCTTTTTAAAGGGTAATATTTACCAGTTTGCTCTGATTCCCATCTTAGCATTTTTAGGCAAAGGCTAAATAAAATAAGCTATCCATTTTCCTGACTGTTAAAATTTCTTCCTTTATCGGTTTTTGTCATATGTCTGGAAAAAGTGAGGATCTTTAGCGATTCAAAGAATGAGTTATAGGACAAGTCATGCTTGGGTTAGATTCCCTGATTGATCAGTAGCTATGTGTCCTTGGGAATGTCATTCATCCATTCACTCAAGAAGTACGTGCTAGGCCCTGAGCATATGACTGCTAACAATACAGATAGGATGGCCATCACGGGACAAACTTTTTTTTTAATTGTCCTTAGAATTCAGTCTCCTCCTCTGTAAATATATGTAATAATTGGAATAAAGTCATAAAGATTCTGTGTTGGTGATTTGTATAAGGTACTTAGCACAGCACCTGGCAGGTTTGTAATAAAGCTCAGTCATGAGGATGATGATCCTGTTGGTCATTGTGATGTTGACGCTCATCACTCATTCTACCAATTTGATAAAATCAGCCAAATAAGGGAGATAAAACCCTTCCTGTCAGTACTAGTATTGCTCATTATCCAGGATGGGCATATCTAGAGACTTTCTATACACACCTGATATACAGCAGACTTAGCTTTTGAGCTTCTCTTAGGCAAAGAACAAAGTACATGAGATCAGAAGCATTCCATGCATTGTATTGACATTGTGTCAGACAAGAGGTCATGTGTGCTTCCCTCTCTCTTGAAAACCTGCATAGCTGCAAGGAAAGCCAGCTCACTGTAGCCTGCTGGGACATGAGACGCATGGAACCACATATGACCACAGGTACCCAACTAAGCCCGGCCCAAATTTGTACCCACAGAGCTATGAGTTAAATTAATGATTTAATTTAAAGCTACTAAATTTGGGGATAGTTTGTTATGTGCCAAGAGCCAACTGATGCAATGGTGATTTTACTTGTAATGCCCTTTACATGAAACTCTTTTATTAAACTGTTACACAGAGTTAAAATTCCTGTCTGATTCCATTTCTTCATAAAATTCTACTCTAATAATTTTAGCTTTTTTTAAAAAAAGAAAGAAATGTGCCTAACTTCATACATCTAGTAAGTGGCAGAGTAACAATTTGTTTGAACTCAAGTAGTGTGACTTTAGCATCCAGGCAGGCTCCTCATTTTGTACTATTAAACTGTCTAAAACTAGAAGATTTTCTGTAACAACCAAAATCTTGTGATTAAGTTTCTGATTGTTCTTTTTTTAATATAAAATAATGCCCAGTAATTAAAATAATACAAAAATTTGCATAAACTCTTTTATGCTCTTTCTTACTTATCACTCAAGAGAAAACTAATATTAACATATGGTACAGTCATGCATCAGTCAACTATGGAGACACATTCCAAGAAATGCATGGTTAGGCAACTTCATCTTTGTGGGAACATCTAGTATACTTATACAAACCTAGATGGTATAGCCTACTACACACCCAGGCTATCTGACACAGCCTATTGCTCCTAGGGTACAAACCTGTAAAGCATGTTACTCTATTGAATGTCGTAAGAAACTGTAACACAATGGTAAATATTTCTGTATCAAAACATATCTAACATAGAAAAGGTATAGAAAAATGCAGTATTATAGTCTTATGGGACCAACTTCATATATGTGGTCCCTCATTGACCCAAATGTCGTTACGTGGCACATGATTGTATTTGTACATCCAGATTCTTTTCTAAGCACATAAGTGTGCATGTGTCCTATAAGAATGAGAGCATATGGCACATATTACTTTGTAACCACCATAATTTATTTTAGCAAACCACCAATTATTGCACATTTACCTTGCTCCGGGGATGATCTAGTTGTGAGGAACAGAAGCACACTAATACAGTAATAAGGTGTATGCACATGTATGGTGGAAGTGGCAAGGTCAATGACAAAATGATGCACATGGTTGCAGGAAAATTTCTCTCTCTTCTTTCTGGGGCATTGGTTATGGGATCAAAATCATATCTAACCTTTCTCCTCCTTGCAGGATGGGGATTTTCTGAGCATACACTTGCCTTTGGCTTGACAGGACTTTTCATGAGACAGAGACCACCACTGCGTTACTTTCTGTGGAACTTTGACAAATTTTAGAGAAAAAGAAAATGGTTCAGTGCAACTACAGGTCCTTGAACAAATAAACTTTATGTATGTATGTGGTGTGAGGGATAGGTAGGAGGGATCTCACGGTACTTCTATTTTCTTCTTTCCTGGGTGAAAGTTGGACCAAGTTAATTTGGTAAAGTATTCCATAACGGTGAACATTTACATGTAGGCAGAATCACCTTGTACTCTTCCAAATCACACAGAGTATGGATAATGGCTACAAGCCAGAATTTTAAAAACTAAAAATTAGAAAACAATTTTCAAAATCAAACAAGCTAACCTCTAACTGCTTCTGGACACATAAAGGGTTACAAAACTACTCCATGGTGCACCACATTTAATATTTGTGGATAATAATTACTGGGGTATTTGATTTCAGGTAAAGCTTTGTTGTGTCCAAATTGTCATGATATCCAGTTGGTTTTTTACTAAATTTGTTTTTGGACATTTTGTTTTCATTCAAATCACCTGTAGCCAATCTAGAACCATCTTGAATGCAAGGTAATCACCTGGAGAGATTTTGATTTAATTAGTCTGGGGTGTCGTCTGGGCACCAGTTTTTAAAGCTCCTTAGGTGCTTTCAATGTTTAGCCGAGTTTGGTAACACCGAACAAAGGGGTCCTGCACAAGAGTATTACAGGACTTTGCAATAAAATGAAGGAAAAGGCCACTGCATTTTCTATTTATGGACTTAAAATGTCTATCACTGGGGCTTTGGGAGCAGTTTCATCCCATTATCATTTCATGCTGAATTTGCAGTCAGGTAAAGAATACTAAAGAAAATTCTTTTTAGTTATCTTATTTGAACCTCCTATTGTCTTTCTAAGGTAGGCAAGACAAGTATAATCCCTATTTTGTAAGTGAGAAAATGGGTTTAGAGAAGTTGGAGGCATTTTCAGTATCTAGGGGAGGCCGAAGTGTGTTAGTGCTCACACCACTCTTTGCTATGCATTTCTCTTATCCAGCATAACTTGTGTTATGTGTCTATGTTTAGATCCCCTTTCCAGTTAGGCTGTGAGCTCTTTATCACTTGTTATTTCATTCATTCATTCATTATCCAGTCATTCATTTAGGTTGCTTGGTCGGGTTTTTTTGGTTTGTTTTGTTTTGGGGGAGGAGGTTGAGTCATATGGGAGCTGCAGTTGTGAACAAGACAGAGATCATGGTCTCAGCCTTGGAGAGTTTGTAGTCTAGTGGTGTAACAGGCAAGCAAATAGGTAGTTAACATAAAATTAACATAAAAACCAACATAGAAGGGGAACTACCTAATCCTTATGAGGAAAGAAGGGTAGGGTGGAACTAAACTCTTTACAAAGGAAGAGAATGTAAAATCTAAGTTAAAACTTGACACACGAGTAGAATTTACCCATTTGAGAGAAGCTACCATATTCCCTGGTGGAAGGAAAACCACAAGACTGCAGAGAGAGAGAGCGAGCGAGCGCGCATGACGATATTAAGGTGGGGAGGGGGATAAATCAAGCTGAAGAGAGAAGCTAAGGGCAGATCATAAAATGGTCCTATAACTTAGGAGCCATATTAAGGATTTTGTATTACTCTAGGGAAAATGCAGTGTTTACGTAGGGCTTTAAGCAAGACACATCATGATCATATTTGTGTTTCAGAGAAGATCTGTCTGCCCCAGAGTGTCCTTCTGACCGTTAAGCTAGGCTTACACAAGCAGGAAAGAAATCCTGTAGTTTTGGCGGCGAGGACAGAGAAAAGTATCCAAATAGAGTGATGTTTCCGCTTTGGGGAACACAGGCCTTCGGACTGATTTGAATTGATTTGGCGGTACAAGAGGGGCCCGAGGATGACAGCTGGGCTGAGCCACTTGGGAAGCAGTGGTACGATTCCCTGATTTAGCGATTGCATAATGAGGAGAGAAGCGGCCTGGAGAGAAACAGTGGTTTCATTTTCAAAATGTGGCATTTGAGGCAACTGGGCTGCTTTTTACAATTGGGTTCACTGCATAAAATACACTCCATAAGAATTTTTTTATTACTGTACAGTCCAAGCTTGAAAAATTCTACCAAATCATTTTACTACTGGAAATGATCAAAGTGGGAACCCCCTACACACTACATACTAAACCCAAGGAGGACGTTTGTGAAAACACGTTTGCCCTCCCTTAAGAAAAGTGGGTTGGCTTTCGCGCATGCTCAATACGTACTACAGGCTCCGAGCTCCCCAGTCCTCGAAGTGCGAAAAAGCGGTTTCCCCCTGCTGGTCAGAGCCGCATAATGCAGCTCAAGGAGAGGAAATGCTTAGGGGCGTGGTAGCCGGTGGGTGACGTACAAAGCCGGCGTCGGGGTAGAGGGAGTTATGCTTGCGTCAGTTGCGCGCGCCGTGGGAAACCTGACAAGCAGCATGGCTGCGGGTTGTTCAGAGGTGCAGCGGCCGAAGACGTCCTCTGACGGGCCTCTGGTGGGACCGGCAGGCGTCCTGCCTTGCCTAGAGCTTCCCACCTATGCTGCTGCTTGTGCGCTGGTGAATAGCCGCTACTCCTGCCTGGTGGCCGGGCCACACCGAAGGCACATCGCGCTGTCGCCTCGCTACCTTAACAGGAAACGCACCGGCATCCGAGAGCAGCTAGATGCGGAGCTCCTGCGCTATTCCGAGAGGTATAAAGGTCTCTTTGCCTTTTTCTTCTCCGAGCAGGCAATGGCATGACGTGGCTTGCCACCCCTTCTTTTGGGCACGGGAAGGGGCAGTGGGTGGATGAGCTGATGGCGCAAGCAGGAAAGGGGTGAATGGTAAAGTTTGCCCCGGCCTCCGGGATTTTAGAGCCGCGTTCCGCCCCTGAAAGCCAGTACCGCACTGGTCGAGATCTGTACAGGGTCCCTGTCATAGGCAGAGAAGAAAATTTAAAGGTGAAGTTCAGGTGTCGGCGGAGGTGAGTGGAGAATCTCGCTCCAGAACCCTGTTGTATGAGGAAGTATAGAACAGGGGTCTGTAGACCTCGTAGGTCCAGTTGTGTTTAGCATTGAACGTTACATTTAGCCCCTTCCAGGTAATGTTTCCTCATTGGTAATGAAAATTTGGTATGCAGTACTTCAATAGATTTTCTTTCATTCCATAGAAGATTGCACGTGAAGCATTAGTACAACTGTTCAATTGTACAACATGAAGGGCAGTTTTTGTTGTTTGGCCCTGGTAATTTCCCGGCATTCTCTTCTCTTGGACGTGATTGGAATGAGGGAAATACCATTTGTTTTGTTTTGTTTTGTTTTGTGTTGTTTTGAAGAGTTTATTTATTCGAACTGGTGAGCCTATTGCTCTTGGGAAAGAAAAAAAATCTTTTGGTGCGTTTAAATTAAGGTATTCAAAAGTGACATGAAAACTCGTAATTACATGGGTGTGAGGAGATGTGTTTTAGTATTACTCTGGACTGCTTTGGTTCAAAAGAGGGGCTTTAAAACTAGGGTGAATGGATTCCCTAGAGATTCATGATTGCCCTTCAGGAATTCCATGAACCCTCGGAAATTGTAGGAATTTCTTACGTGAATATCCTTAGGCACAGTATCCAAAGCTTTCTCCGTTTTCTCAATGGACCCTGGACCCCCACAAACATCTTAAGAATCAAGCATGTCTAGAATATATAGTTTCCTCCAAGCACCAACACACACTTATTGTATGTTTATATTACATACCAGGGACTTGAGATACAAAAACAAAAAATAAAATTTCTTTTCAGGGAGCTTTAAGCTGTAGTAGAGATATAAATGTAAGACAGTTAATCCAGTGATGTGTTAAAATTTGACAGAAATCTAAAGTTGTAGAAAGAGAAGGAGTGGTGAATTGGATCTTGGGGCTTTTGAGAACAAGTAGAAGAGGGTACTTTCAGATGGTAACATTCCAGGCAAAGATAGTGACATAAACAAGTGGGTAGTAGATTGAACTAGTATGCTTTGACCAGAGAACTGTAAGTACTAGATAACTGGAATAAGGTTTTTGTCAGGGGAAAGGCATTGGGTGCCATGGAGAGGAGGTCAGGGGTTCAAAGACAGGGGTGGGAGGTGACACAGAGAGGATGACCATTTTGCTCTTACTTTCCTGCCTTTGCCAGTTTTTTGTTGTTTTTTTTTTTTGGTTTGTTTTTGTGTGGGGGGGGTGGTGTTTTTTGTTTTTTTTTTCTGTTTTCTTGAGGGTTATTTCTTCATCCTTTCAGTAACCTCTAACACTGAGACTTGGCACACTCTCAGAGAGTAGTACATATCTGTAATCCCTGGGACATAATCAGATTTGCAGTTTAAGAACAGCACTTAGTAGCGTTATATGATGGCTTAAATAGGATGAAACAGTGGATGAGGAGACCAATTAACAGGTTATCATAATAGTCCAAGAGAAAAATGATTAGAAAGGATGGTTTTGAGAGATTTAAAGCTATATAAGGTGGTCATAAAATCTGGAAACATAGGCAACTATGTTACTACTTTCTGTAACCAAATATTGCCTCAACTTAACAGGTTGGGGGAAAGTCACCCAGAGTGGCTCTGAACAGATCTGGACACTTCTCCTTCCTCATTACTTGTGGGATACACTAAGGACTCCTGTTTATTCAGTGCAAATCAGGAACTACACATTGAACTATACATTACTGATGAGTGACAAAACATTGAACATCTTACTAAATATCAAGTGAGGCTAACCCCCTGCTCTAACACCTACTTAGGATGGTTTCTGAAAAACAAAAGTAGAGGAAGAAAACAGGTGTAGGTGTGTTTGGGTGTCTGTCTTTATCCAATGACTTTTAAGAAGTTACATGCTGTGAGTTGCTTTCTCACAGGTTTGATGGATTTACACAAACTCTTAGCCTTAAAGTCTATTGTCATATTCCCTAGTCATCTGTCTGAACCCTATAGTACCCAGTACCTCCCTTTTATTAATATAAGAAATATTTTGTGGTACCACCTTTACTGTTGTGAAAACACTCTTTACTGTGCTGAAATGAAATCTATAGATAATATAACCTACCTACACAGTTTCTAAAAACAAAAAGAAAAGTCTATGGAGTATTCTAATACAGTGCAACAAAATGTGTTTCAGTATGCTCAAGCATGACTACCTGGGAAGGCTGAAGTAGTTAGAAGCCTCCTGTACCAACACCAAAGAATCACTGTGAATGTGTCAGTTTCAAATGTGGATTGATGCAGGTGTTTTGAATTGACAACTCATAACACATACAGTATCTCCAGTTAACAATGCTTTTCTGAAATAGTTGAATAATTCTTGGTAAGGAGCCACACAGTACAATCTCCCCTTGAATTTACGTATTACTACATTCCTGTGAATTTTAATATCTATTAAAACCATGCAAAGGTGACTTTGTTTTGATATGTTTTTTAACAGTTAGATTATATGCCTAGGTATTTATAAACAGGGTTGTCCTCTTATTCAAAAGTTATGCAGAGCTAAGGATCTTTCTTCATTGTACAGGACTGTCCTGTACATGGCAGACTATCTCTCTTCTTTGGCTCTTGCAATGTTTGTGACAACCATGATTAGCACCACAAATCCTCAAATGCCCCCTAGGGCAGCAGTACCCAACCTTTTTGGCACCAGGGACCGGTTTCATGGAGGACAATTTTTCCAAGGACCGGGTGGTGGGGGCGGTGGGGGATGGTGGTGGCATGGAGCTCAGGTGGTGATGCTTGGCCACCTGAGCCATTTCCTAACAGGCCACGGACTGTACCAGGCTGTGGCCCGGGGGTTGTGGACCGCAGCCCTAGAAGACAGTAATACTCCCTCTACTTGAGAATCACTCTCTCATAGTTAAGAGAGAAGGCTTTGATTACGGGGAACAAAGTCTTAATTTTTGTTTTTCTGTCTATCATGGGAGTTACTTTTTCTTTTTCTTTCTGCTCTCTAACTCTGTGTTTTCTGTGTCCCTAATATTGTCTTCATGATGGTATGGTTCCTGATTAGGAAAGCCACATGCAGAAATTAACTACTCAGAAGAGTGCTTTCCTGAGTAAGTCTCCGAGTTTATGGTTTTTGTAATTTGGTAGTTATTTAAGTTTCTTTACTGTGGCTCCAGTTTTACTAAAAACTTATTTCCCTTATTTTATGTGAATCATGCTAGAAATTTAATTGAGTTCAACCAAAAAAAAAAATTTTCTGCTACCTTAAAATCATGTGTAGAATCCAAACATATATACAGATAGATTCAATAAAATTATTTAATAGATTAAGATTAAAAACAGTGATAAAGTTGTACATGGGGTCCTATAGGAGTAGAGGAATGATTTTAGCTTTGCCTGGGGGAGCCACGGAGGTTTTCTTCAACAAGTAATAGATGTGGTAGTGAAGCCGCCAGGTCTTTCTCCTTAGTAGTTATAATTCCTTAAGAACTAGGAAATGACATTTTGAAAAATAGTTGTCCTCTAATCCTGACTCTCAAATTTGTAGACTAATCTAAAGTGTCAGAGTCAGTTCTTAATAAATGATGTAGTTGTATTTCTTAACATTTCCATTTACTAGCAACAGCTGCAGTTTGGGATTTTTCTCTATTAAGTCATTGGCTTTAATATTCAGGGGCTTCCACTTTAACCCTAATGCATCCCTTGCTATATGTCTGCCATCAAGTATGGAAATTCAGTAATGGTGGATAATACCAAAATTGCCTGTCAGTCAGTCATTCTCACAGAAATACACAAACATTTTCCTTATCAAGTCATATTATTTCTCTTTCTAGCATGACTAGAATTCAAATAGGTAGCAAATAGGGAAGAAGGGTCAATTTATTGCTCATGCATAATTGGGCATTTTGTTTCTGAGTACCTATCTTGAATAATTATTTTTAACTTAGCCAACACCTTGGAACCCTTTGGTGAAATGGGACTGCTAAAGTTGTTACAGACTAATCATATGCTATTGTGTTTTTGACATGAGTGATATGTTTAGGAGATACATGCTTTTTGGATACTTAGAATATCTAATCAGTATGATAATGGCCTAGTTTAAAAGAGAATAAAAGATATCATTTTCTCCTTCTTTCTTTTACAGCCTTTTAGGTGTCCCCATTGCATATGATAACATCAAAGTTGTGGGTGAACTGGGAGATATTTATGATGATCAAGGACATATTCATCTTAACATTGAAGCAGATTTTGTTATTTTCTGCCCCGAACCAGGGCAGAAGCTTATGGTATGTATATCATTTTTTCTAGCTTTCTTTGTATAATTATATAATTATGTCATTTGGAAAATTTTAAGAGATTGTATATACTTTGAAATAAATTGCTATTGTGGGTAAATAAAAATTATTTTAAAAGAAAAAAAAATTAGTTTCTGTCAGTTCAACCTGGGTAAGTTTTTAAACTTCAGTCTCATAAAACACATGCATACACAGAACATATGTCCCATCCAATTTATTCTTTGTGTTAGTATCACAAGGATCATAAGGGAAAATAATCAGTTATTGTTGTTATTATTTAAAAATTTCTCAGTCCCTCACAAATACCTTTTCTTTACAAAGGATTCAAAGAATATAGTGTTATATAAAACAAGAGTTCAAATGGTTATAGAGCCAGGTAGGTAATGAAAATGAATGAATGAGGACAGGACAACCAGTCTGTGTCTTGGGAATGAAGGCCCTGTGTGGAAGGTCTTCCAGTTTTTCAGAAGCTAGAAATGCAGAAATTGATGTGAAATCTACTGAAATATATCCCTTTATCCTCTTTACTTGCCCTTTTCTTCCTCCAGCAGTTCTATGTGTGTTTACATATATGTTCATATGTATGTATATTCCTGTGTATGTGTATGTTTTTTCTCTAGGTAATAAAGAAAAAGTTTATAGGAATTGCTTAATCTAATAGATAAGAATTGTTAACTAACCCTTGGTACTGTTAATAAAAATGTAGATCAGATTTCACTATGACAACAACCATAAGGCACTTCTAATTTTTTTTTAATTTTTCAATATCAAACTAAGACTAGTATCTTTTGCCTGCCAAACTGGGATTGTAGAACTGTAATCCATAATGTTAAAGTTGGCAGTAGATTTGTATTCTAAAATTCCTAAACTTAACTTCCATCTGTTTTGTGTAAATTATTATTATAAATGTAAACATACACATGGAAATAACATTCAAATTGTATAGAAAGTATGAAATGAGAAATGTCCCTTTTATTCTATCCCCTATAAGATTCAGTCTTCAAATACTTTTAACCAGCTTTCAATTTTTATTTATGTCTAATGAGATACAATTAGTTCAATGAATTTTTTTTTCTTTTTTCTTTTGTTACAGCAGAAATAGAGTTCAATGAATTTTGACAAATCTATATACCATCCCATCTCCTAGAAAAGACCCTCATGACCTTTCCTGGTTAATGCCCTCTCTATCGCAGATACAGCTACCATTCTGATTTCATTTATCATTAATTAGTTTTGTTTGTTCTGAAATTCGATATTAATGGAATTATCATTATCCATTCTTTTAAAATCTGGCTTCTTTCAGTCAGCATGTTTTTAAGTTTCATCTGTGCTCTTGTATGTACTGGTAATTTGTTCCTTTCTATTGCTCATGGTATTCAGTTATATGAGTATTTCACAATATGATTATCCATTTTCATTGATGGACATTTGGATTATTTCCAGTCTGGGGCTATTATGAATAAAGCTGTTGCAAACATACATTTTCTTTTTTCTTAAGTGAATAACTAGAAGTGACAGGTCTCAGGGTAGATGTGTGTTGAACTTTATAATAAACTATTGTCAGACTAATTTCCCATTCAACACTTCCAGTTTCTCTGAATCCTTGCCAAAGTTTGGTGGTGTTAGTCTTTTAATTTTACTGGTGGGTATGTAGTGGTATCTCATTACGATTTTAATTTTTATTTCTTTAATGAGCAATTTTTTATATGTTTCAATGAGAAGGGCCTGGTCAAGTACTTTGCCCATTTTTAATTGGATTTTTATTATTGAATTTTAGAGTTCTTTTTAGTATTGATACAAATCCTTTTCAGATAAATGTATTGCGAATTGTCTCTCCCAGGCTGTGACTTGTCTGTTAACTTTCAGTGGTATCATTTGATGAACAAGTACTTTTAATTTTGATGAGTTCCAATTTATCATTTTATACTTTTGTGGCTATTGCTTTCTGTATCCTATCAGAGAAATTTATCTACATCCAGGTTGTGAAGATATTTTGTAAACTTCAAGAAGCTCTTAGTTTTAGCTTTTCCATTTAGGTCTGTGATCATAAATAATTTTTTGCATGTAGTATGAGGGCCTTGAGATTCATTTTCTTTTCTATGTAGCTATCCAGTTGTTCCAGACTCATATATTCAAAAGACTTTTCTGTCATTGATTTTTTTAATTGATAGACTCCATTTGTTATAGCAGTTTTAAGTTTACAGAAAAATTCAGTGGAAAGTACAGAGTTCCCATATATGTCCCCTCCAAACACACAATTTCCCTTATTGCTGACATCATCTTGTGTTAGTGTGGTATATTTGTTACAGTTATTGAACCAATATCAATACATTGTTATTAAAGTCAGTAGTTTACATTAGAGTTCACTCTTTGTATTGTATATTCTATGAGTTTTGACGAATGTATAGTGGCATGTGTCCACCATTATAGTATCCTACAGGATAGTTTCACTCCCCTGAAAATCCCCTGTGCTCTACCTATTCATTTCTCTCTCCCTCCTTCCCCCCTGATTCGTGGCAACCACTGGTCCTTTTACTATTTCCATGGTTTTGCCTTTTCCAGAACGTCATACTGCTGGAATTGTACAGTATGTATCCTTTTCAAATTGGCTTCTTTCACTTAGCGGTTTGCATTTAAGATTCTTTTGTGTCTTTTTATGACTTGAGAGCTTACTTATTTTTATTGCTGAATAATACTCCATTTTGTGGATATACCACAGTTTGTTTATTTAGACCTTCCAGAAACCGGGGACACCAGACTCCCGATCATGACAGATAATGAAGTTTTATTCCATCACATGTGTAAGGGATTGCTAATGTTAAACAGCATTGTGTATATGTCAATATTTAGAGTCCTATGATTCAGAAAATGTGAATTTTTTGTTTAATATGTCAAAGTCTTCAGTTATATACCTTGTATATATTGATCTCAAGGAGAAAAATAAGTTTTGTGGAAAGTTTTATTCTGAGCTTAAAATCAGATAGCATATACTTTTTTTTAGTTATAAAGCTTCTAATAATGTTTTTGTTATTTAGCCAAAATAGCCATGCTTAAGATTTACATAGGGTAAGCTTTCTTCTAATAGTATTGCTTATATCATGTTAAATTAAAGAATCATTAAAGAATGCATTTTTAAGCTTTGAAATTCAGTCTGTTTACAGAAATGTAATGTGGATCCCAGTTATAAAAAGCATATGCTTCCTGCCTGGAGGTCTTTTCACATGTAGGTTATATCAGAGAGTATTTTTTTGCTTAGTTTCAATGTGGTTAAATAGCAATAATCTATTCCCCAAGGAATCCTACAATGGGGGCTTAGGTGTTTTCTTGGGGGGGGAGGTAATTAGTAGTTTATTCAGTTAGACAATTGATGTGAAATTACTTATTTAATAAAGTTTGAGCTTTCTAAAAACTCAGTAGTGTTCTAAAGTGATGTTTTGGTGTGACATGTGGTAAGTTTTAATTGAGGTAAACTTTTTCCGTATTAAATTATATCATTAATTGATGTTTTCTCTTTGAAGATTCATTTGAAGCTTATAAAGTTTAGTTCATCTTTTATCTCTGTGGATCTCTTCTTAATGTTATACTCTTTCTTCTTTCTTCTTCCCAGGGTACAGTTAATAAAGTGTCTTCGAGCCACATTGGCTGTTTAGTACACGGGTGTTTTAATGCTTCCATTCCTAAACCTGAGCAGTTGTCAGCTGAGCAGTGGCAAACCCTGGAGATAAACTTGGGTGATGAACTAGAATTTGAAGTATTTCGTTTAGACTCAGATGCTGCTGGAGTATTCTGCATTCGGGGAAAACTAAATATCACCAGGTTAGTTCATCATCACGTACTTATCATTGGATACTTCATCATTTCTACTTAATTCTGAATTTAAAGAACATAAGCTGCTCTTTAAAAAAAAATCTGTTTATAGCAATAATCATGCTTTCAAATCATAAAGTCAATATAAATAGTAATCTTAAGTAATCTATAACAATGCATCAAATATATATTCTAAAGTTCTATGTCTAGCTAGCTAGTCTATATTTTAGTAACTCAATTTTGCTGAGTATTTTCTAGTTTGTTGTCAATTTTTTTTAATTAAAAGTTGCTGTCTGAACGTGAAACTATTGAAAGCACAGTTATATTGCTAACTATTAGCCTGCATGTATTTTTACATATTTAAAATAAAAAAGTTTTGATTATTGTCAGCTGTGCCAAGTAGATATCACTCTTATTTTGAGTTTGGTTCCATGGGAGCCAAGTTTGGGGTGGGAGGCAACTCTTGGAATACTGCTGCTATTAACAATTTTTTCTAGATTTTGTCTTAAAGTAACAAGAGTATAGGTAAACATTCTGAAACAGCTGCCTAATAGAACTTTCTGTGATGACACAAATGTAGAAATGTGCTATATGTGCATAATACAGTAGCCTCGCCATTGAGCGCTTGAAATGTGACTAGTGTGACTGAGAAACTGAATTTTGAAAGTTATATCATTGAGATTACTTACATTTAAATAGTTACATGTGCCTAGTGCTAGTGTATAAGACTGTGCAGTTCTGGAGAGAGAACTACTTCATTAATCCTTGTTTTTATTTCAGCGATATAAAATAATTCACAACTTTGAAGTAACACTGCCTCAGTATAGGTTAAGTAAAACAATGGCCTGTTATTTGAAGCAGGATTGAAATAGCAGACAGGAAACTCCATTACTTTGATACATACCAGAAGCATATTTTCTTTCTCTCAAGTGTTGGTGGTTTGGCTAATAAGCCTGAGTGTCATGATGTTTAATGTTCAGTGACCAAATTTTCCTGAACCAAACCAAAATTGAGAAGACATGTTTTGACAAGATTTGTATGTCATTTTTATGTGTGAAAAGAGTCTGGGAGAAGTACTTTATAAACAAAGGATTTAACATTTGATGTTAACTTTAACATTGTTGAATTTAACATTCAACAACCCATAGATATTTCAGCGGGCTGAAGGATAACAGGATAGAATATTTGAAATTTATGCCATAGTTATATGTCTCGTACTGCTGTCATTATTTAGAGAATCTTAGCATGTTCGGATATTTTTGATCTAATTTTGGTCTTTGTGCTTATTGCTTTGTTAATTCTTTTAAACTTTAATTTACAGTTTACAATTCAAGAGCTCAGAAGTTTCTGAAGAAGTAACAGAAACTGGCACTGAAGAAGTTGTTGAAAAACCTCCAAAGAAGAAAAAGAAAAAGAAGAAAGACCCAGAGATATATGAAGTGGATGATGTTACCACAAAGCAAGCAGGTTTTACAGACGACACCCCAAAGGAAGAGTTAGACCTGCAGGTTACTAATAATGTGAATGGCCTCTGCGAGGAAGAGCCGAAGAAGAAGAAGAAGAAGAAGAAAGAAGAAGAAGAAAAAGCACCAGGAAGATCAGGACCAGGACCCTGTTTTCCAAGGCAGTGACTCCAGTGGTTACCAAAGTGACCCTAAAAAGAAAAAAAAGAAAAGGAAACACAATGAAGAGGCTGAATTTATCCCACTTTTGGAATGCTCACCAAAAAAGAAAAGGGAAAAGTAATTTTCTTTAGTGCATTTTAAATATGGTTCAGTTTTTAAAAGATTGATTTACACACAATAGATGAGTAAATGTTTTGAGTGATGTGAAATGCTCATGCATACCAGTGGTTTACAGAACAGGAAACACTTGATTAAGAGTTGGAGGGTCTGTGTGCTAAGTATTATAAAACTGACTATAAATTAATTTGGGGCATACCGATAATATTAAAATGCCATTTTATTGTATACACAATAAAAAGGTAAGATCTCTCACTCTTGACTATTATGTTCTCCCAGGTTTTAGCCTCTACATAAAATTATTTCTATAGTCTCAAGACTAGCAAAAGGACTTTATAGTATAATATTATTCATGCCATTAAAGAATGAGTTAAGTTTGGGTTTTTGATATGATTTGATTTGATTTGTAATAGATTTCACCTTTAGTCATTACATGCTGTTTTATTTTGCTTTTTTAAGAACTCAGAACATTTACCAATTTTAGGTTTTCCTTTGTCATGACTACTGCAGTATTTCTGTTATTTAACTTTGAATGATTTGCCAAAGAAGCTTATGACATCTCCAGAGATCTTAAGAACAATGCCACTACTGACTGTGTGGTGGGAAACAGTATTCACTATTGTTTCCTTCCAGGTGCATGCGTTGTCATTTTCTTTCTTTAAGCCCAAGATGTCTATGAAAATGGCTGTTCTCTTGTACTTTTTCATTTGTGCCTAACCATTCTCATTTTGTTGTGTTTTGGAGGAGAGTCTGATAAAGACAGGATAAATGTGATTCTGACCAGTGGGAAATTTCCATATAACTTTTTAATGATTGGAATAGGCTATTAGAAATTGTTCTGAAGGGAAAATAGTTGTGCACTGCTTTCGTTGAGAAAATATGGAATGTGTCTTGAAACACTGAGTAATGAAATGACAAGCTGATTGAGGTAGATAATCAATCCATGGCCATATTAATTCATTTAGCAGATATTTGACCATCTGCTTTGTGTAACACATTCTACTAAGGCCCAGGGATATGATGGCAAACAAGGTAGATGTATTTCCTTCCCTCAGGGCCTGTCATAGGAGAAACAGGTGCAGCCTCCCCCACCCCCACACACACACAGCATAAGTAAGAAAATACAGAAAATTAGTAACTGTGTCAAGTGCTGTGAAGAAAAAGGATTGTCTACTCACTGTTACCTGTGTTAGTATCTGCAAATAGATGACTGGTTGAATTAAGCTCCCTATGTCAGCCATTTATCTAGTCCCAGACATAGTGCTGGTCTTACGGTTTAATGTTTGGTAATGAATAAATTCTGCTAGTGGCATATCATGATCTAAATCTATAATGATAGCATGTAGAGTTCGCAGAGTGGCAGGCATTCACCAACATTTGTCTACAAGTAGATGTGCCAGGTAATGGAAGGGTTTAGCCCAATGTCTTTCATTGCAATTGAAATTCATGTGGGTATTGAGCCCTTGAAATGTGGCTAGTCCAAATTGAGATATGCTATCAGTATAAACTGTATAACAGATTTTGAAGATGTACAAAAAAATGTAAACTATCTCAATTTTTATATTGGTGAAATTATAATATTTTTGGTATGGTGGGGTAAATAAAACATAATTGAGCATTTATTTAGTTTATTTTTCTACAAAAAAGATTAAAAATTGCACATGCAGCTCACATTACCTTTCTTTTGGACAGTGCTGTTTTAAAGGAAGTACGAGGTTTGAAACAGCTATGTTATATTATCAGGATTTAACATCATGGCATACCCAGAAAATGTTTAGTAAATGCTTCCTTCAAGTTTTAAAATTTGAATATATAATTGTAATCATGTTTGACAATATAGAAAGTTAATTTTTAGGAAAACAATTCTAACACTGTCTTAGTCCATTTGTGTTGCTACAAAGGAATACCTGAGGCTAGGTAACTTATTTTTTAAAAAAAGGTTTATTTGGCGCACAGTTGTGCAGGTTGTATAAGAAGCATGTCGCCAGCATCTGCTTCTGGCGAGGGCCTCCATTCATGGCGGAAGGTGAAGGGGAGCCAGCATGTGCAGATCACATGGCAAGAGAGGAGGTAAGAAAGAAAGAAGAGGAGATGCCAGCCTCTTTTTAACAACCAGTGCTCTTGGGAACTAAGAGTAAGGACTCACTCCCAGGATAATGGCACCAAGCCATTCATGAGGGATCTGCCCCCATGATCCAAACACCTCCCACCAGGCCCCACCTCCAACATTGGGGATCAAGGTTCAACATGAGACTTGGTAGGGCCAAATAAACCATATCCAAACCATAGTATCCCCCATCCCCATACATCAAGAAAAATGTTATCATATTTATGCTATTCATGGAAAAATATGTTGTGGCTTAGTAAAATAAGCACATTCCCACATATTTTTATTTTGCTTCAAGTTTTTCTGCCAATTGTGTTTTCAAGTGTGCTGAACTTGAAACTAAATTTGTTCATGCTTTTTTCACAATGTGAGTAGCTTGAAAAAACCAGATCTGGCCATTCATCTTGCCTAGAATATAGTAACTTTGTTTTTTGTTTTTTTCCAGATACCAAAAAAATTGATGATGGTGTCCTTCATATAGTCTTCAAAACATTTGCCACATGTTACACTAACCTAGGCTTTATCTTTTCTATGTTGGAATTTGCTCCCTAAAACCCTCAAGCCTAGACAGGACTCCTTACCTTCTCTCCAATTCCTATCATTCACCAGCTTTTACACTGCATAGATGAGATACATCTATTGTTAGTCACTAGAGATACTTAGAATATTAAAGCAGTTTCTACTCTTAAGGGCATACAGTTTTGTTTGTGAGATACGCAGCTAAGTATAGATGGTAAGCACAGAAAGTATGAATTGTGTTGTGGAATCGGTCATGAATAGTGCCACTTTGGCAGGTTGAAGCAGAAGGTAATGTTTGAACAGGTTGCATGATAAGCAACATTTTGACCACGGAGAAGGGAAAGGGCTGTGGCATTCCAGGAGAGCCTAGCAGAGGCCTGAGGAGTATCTCATGCAAAGGACCTCAGACACCATCTTCTACATCAAGTTTTCCCAGACGAAAGTAGGCTAAATGTGCTTGCTTCCCAACCATAATTATTTTACTTTAATAGATAATTTCCTACTTGTAGCAGTCTGAATTACTGTTTCAAACTGTTCACTTGTTTATAAAGCTTTTCTCTTGATAAAATTTGACCAAGTAAGTTTCCTGAGGGCTGAGATTATGCCTTAAGTATTATATATTTATGGTATTTAACAGTGTGTCCTATGTGTAGTGAAAGCATCAACAAATACTTTTCACATTGATAACTAAATGAAAAACACAGTTTTGAATGGTACGCTTTGCCTCTGATGTGACATTCTTAACTTTTTCACTTATTGTGTCAATAAATTCACTCATTGCTTTGCCTGTATATGATGTGGTTTTCAAATATTTTTATCCCTTTAGTGTGTCAGTGATAACTTAGATGGAAAATTTCCAAATGGCAGAAATTTGGTCTCTTTAACTTGCTTTATACATTCACCACATGGATCATCTTTGGACGTTTTTTTTTTTTAAAAGTAGACATTTTGTGTTACAAAATCAATATTTATTCTTTAAAAAAATTCCAATAGCAAAAGTATATACATCTTCCCACTCTGCCAATCATTGGTCTCCCTCCCTATCCCTCCCCCCACCACTCACATCTACTTGACAATTCTACTTCCCAGAAATTACTACTATTGTCAATTTCATGTGTAGTTTTAGAGGTTTTTTTAAAAATGAATTTGAAAACACTGTATTTTAAAACATAAATGGAATCAAACTACTTGTACTCTTTGGACCTATTCTCTTTCATTTGGTATTAAATATCTTCCCATATGAATATATAGAGGTCTTATTTTTAATATTTATAGAATTTCAATCTATAATTTGTGTGATAAATATTTAAGTTGTTTATATTTTCCCTCTTCACACACATTGAGCATGTGTGTATATAAGTATTTATTTGCCTGATATAAAGTCCTAGAAATGGAATTGCAGTTTAACTTTTTGATATAGATTGTCAGATTGTCTTCCAGGAAAAGTTGTACCAATTTACAATTCTACCAATTTACAATCCTACCAATTTACAATCCTTTCAGCAATTTATGGTTGGCAACTTTGCATGGAGAATTACCAATCTAATTTTTGACGATCTCACAGGTGAAAATATTATATTGTGTAATTTACATTTATTTGGTGATTAGTGAGCTTGAATCACTTTGTGTTTTTATTGTCCATGCACTTATTTTCTTGAGAATTTCTTTTCATGTCTTTGATCATTCTTTTGGATTTTTTTTCCATTTTTAAGAGTTCTCTACATATTAAGAATGATAGTGTTTTTTCTATTCATGTTCAAACACTTTTTGTAATTTATATATATTTTAACTTTACATTTGCTGTTCAGAAATGTTTATTTTTATATAAGCAATAATCTCTTTTGCCTGAATTTTATCTCAGAGAGTGTTCTTATAAATCCCAAGATTCTAAGATACTCTTACATGTTTTCTTCCAGTACTTTTATCATTTTACTTTTCACATTTAAAACTTTATCTGAAATTGGAATATGGTATGATAAAGAAATTTATTTTTTCCCCAAATTATGTCCATATGTCCCCAAACTATTTATATAATAGCCCATATTTTCTCTACTGATTTGAAGAGCTATCTTAGCTTACACTGCATTCCACATACTATAAATGGTCCTATTTCTCTTCTACTGATAGATTTACTTATGTATTCTGACAAAGGACCACACTGTTTATTATCCTAATGTGGTAACCAGAATTCTTCAATGGCCCCTGAGATTTCCCACCCTAATCCTCACTACTAGAAGATGATGAATTTTGTCTCCATGATTAGATTATGTTATATATGGCATGATTGGCTTAAAGAAAAAGGTGATCTGGGTGGGCCTACCCTAATCGTGTGGGCCATTTAAAAGGTCAGCTTTCTTCAGCTGGTGGCAGAAGAGGAAGTGAGAAAGATTAGAAGCATGAGAAGAATTTGGTGGAAGGTAGTCTCCCTTACGGAACATGGGGGGGCCATGTGGCAAGGGCCTAAGGAGCTGAATGCTTCCCCTGGCCGACAGCCTGCAGGAAAATAGGGACCTCAGAACTACATCCACAAGGGACTGAAATCTGCCAGTGACAAGAATAAGCCTGGAAGCAGATTTTTCCCCAGATCCTCCAGATGAGAATTCAGCTGGCTAACACCTTGATTTCGGTCTTGTAAAATCTTGAAAACCCACTCACACTTTCTCAGACTTCTGACTGACAGAACTGTGAACTTCTGAGGGGTGTTGTTTTAAGCCACTAAGTTTGTGGTAATTTGTCAAATAGCTATAGAAAACTAATATACATAGCTTTATGGTACATTTTGATATCTAGGTAAAGTATCCTTTATTAAGCATTTTCAAAGTTTTGTTGGCTCATCTCTTGCATATAGTCTTCTGGATATACTTAAAAATAAATGTTGTCAAGCTAGAAAAAGAAGCTTTTGGGGGCTTTCATTGGAATTGCCCTTAATTGAAAGATTAATTGAGGGACAATTGAATTCTGTAGAATACTTCATTTTCCTAGCAATAAACATGTTAAGTCTCTTCATTCCTTCAAGTCTATTGCATCCTTCAGTAGCACTAAATTTTTGTCTATTAAGGCCTTTCATATACCTTAAGTTTATTTCCAGGAATTTTATAGCATTTCTTGCTTTTGTTTATAGGATTTTTTTAAAACATTACATTTCCTAACTAGTTCTTAGTGACGTAAGAAAGTATTTGATTTCATCTACTAACCTATCTGGCCAAACATACCAAAAGTTTGTCTATTTTATTGGCCTTCTGAAATCACCACTGGTTTTATTTGCCAGTTTTTGTTTTGTTCATTAATTCTTATTCTTTACTAAATCCTATATTTTGGTTTATTTTTTCCCTTTAGCTTCTTAATTTAAATTCTTAGTTCCCATTTAATGTCAAACTTTCTCATTTACTAATTAAAGCTTTTGACCCTAAAATCTTTCTGGTTTCGATCTTGTATGTATCCTCTAGGTTTTGATATGTAGTGTTTTCATTTTTTCTAGTGTCTTCTAGATATTCTGAAATTTCGCCTTTGAGTTTGTCTTTTTCTTTTTTATTGGCGCAAAAATTATTGAAAAGAGTATTGTTAAAATTTCTAAGAGCCTTCCTTGTTATTTTAATTGTTGTCTGTTAGTTGTTCATTTCTAGCTGTATGGTACATTGTGGTCTTCAAAGGTAAGCTCTGATTTCTACTTTTAGAAATTGAGATACTTTGGGGGGACCAGTACATAACCCAATTTTTTAAAAAAAATATTCTTTAGTCACTTAAGAATATCTTTTTGTAAATATACAAAGCACTGTTTTAAACATTTATTTCATATAACATACACTGAGAACAAAATTGAAAAATAATGGATAATCCTGCACATTATGTGACTATTTGTAGCATTTCTCCTGGACAATTCATGGAAAGCTCAATAAATGTTCAACTCAGTGAACATTTGCTTTCCTTACTAAAAACAAAGATGTTCAGATGTTTGGTCTAAACTACTTTCTCTTCCAAACCTCTTCCCTTGCAATGGTAAATAATAACTTCATGGTATTGTTTTGTCTTCTATTTCTATCAGATAAATATCTGGTGCACTGGATCATCTTAAAGTCCGGTTGCCTTTTCTAAGACATTTGAATGCTAACCTGTTCCCACTCTTTTCTCATCGATTTCATAACTTATCCTGAATGTATTTGAAAGTTTTTAATAAGGCAAAAATTTAGTATAAGTTATAAAATTGGAATAATTAAGAATAAAAGCAGAATCAACAAACATAAATCTTCAGCTAGGATTTCAACAGCAAATAAACTTTAGTCTGTATAGTTGTAGGTAATTAGTTCCATATTCATTGGATATAATTAAAAATGCTCTGGTACTTATTGACTCAAGGAGAAACCACAACAAATGAAATGCCTTGCCAATTCTTGTCTTAGTAAACAGCTGCGAATAGAAGCTAAAAGGTCCATCAAAGAGGACCATAATTTAGAATTTAAAAGCAGAATGTATTAGTAAATAAAATGACCTAGAAATTGATGAGATTATGAGCAAGAGAGGAAATATCTAAATGTGTCTAATACATGGAAGAATTTCCTGTAAATTCTGCATCCCACCATATTTTGTTACAGTCTAATGTCTTTCAAATTTGGTTGTCAATAGGCCAATCACCAGTTAAAGAAGATTCTTATAAACATCAAAAAACACCGTATTTCATTTGTAATTATGCATATGTGCAAAGGAGCCTGAAAGAATACTAACTCTCCAAAAGTAATGATTAAACAAAAATATTTTAATGCCTAGTGTTCTAAGATATTTATACTCAATTTGTTATTACTTTTAAACTTTACATGTTAAATGATAGTGATTTAACCACACTGAGTGGAGTTACTTTGAAAAATTTTACTTACCTCTCTAGGATGTGTTTCTTCACCTGTACAGTAAGGACATTAAATTGGAAACTAGATGATCTATAATAAAAGTTCCTTTCAGTTATAAAATCCTGTGTCATTGATACTGCTGTCTATTATACATAGTTTATTACATACTTGGGATCTCATTTCACTTATTTGCATCTATCGAGAACTATGAAGAGTCTGAGATTTTATCCTAGTCTGCCATAGCTTCATGGTTGCTAGCATAAAATGTAAGACTCCTGGGTCAGAGACAAAGGACTGTTATTACACACTGCACATCAAGTAGCCTGAGCTTCCCATTTGTGCCAGTTCCCTTTGGCCCCCCAAGTCCCATAGGGACAATGAGGAGGGCCCTAGTTAACTCATGTGCATAAAGTGATTTGTGTCACTTCTGAGAAACTCCATGCTTAGGGAACCCCAATTATTTATAATGGACTGCAACCAAACCTGCCCAACCTTTGCCCCAGAGGGAGATATCATCTTGATTACACTGAACAGTAAACAAACCTGGTGTGTTGCCCTCTGCTATAGAGGGAGACACCATTTTTGTTTTGCAAGGCTTTTCTTATACAAACATCCTTGAGAAGTTAGTCTGGAACAAAAGCTGTGAGTGCCTCTGTTCACAAGATTTGCAGAAAAGCAAAAGACTTGTGGAATACTGTCTCCCAATATCACCTCACCCCAAAAGATAAGGTCAGTTAACATCCTCTAAATAATTCATACATTTACTAAATATCACTACAGATTGTTAACAATTTATGCAAATGTACATAATATGTTCAAATACAACTATAGAATCCATTATTTCAACTTCAATATCCAATGCTTTTATTTTTTATGGGTTTATTATTAAGAAAACATCAACTTGCTTATTATGTAGATACTAATTTTAAAACTAATATATGTTCACTGTAAAATAAACTAGTAACATCTTACTGGACCATACACATACATACACACATATACATACATTTATATGTATATACATGCACACATACTAGTGGATATCTGCTAATATTTCTGTCTAATATCTCTTTTAGAAACCACCTCTCCTCTACTACCTGAATTCACATGGGGTGGTGTAATCATGAGACCCATTCTTGGGTCCCCTTGTGACCTCATCACAAGAATCTGGGGTCCTGAAATAAGTGATTAAGCAAAATGGCAGGGTGAGCTTTGAGAATAATTTTGATCCTATAGGAGAAGTATTATTCTTATCTCTTGGATCATGCAACTTCCATGAGAATGTACCTTGCAGATACCCAAAACAGGGAGCTTAATTAGCTATGGGCCCTAGCTGCTGCACTCTGAAATCTACCACCACATTTGCATCAAGGCCATGCTTCCTACTGCTGCTCCCAGCCAATACTAGCATAGAGCACAGATAGGAAATCAGAACCATTCCTGGAAGACACAGGACTCCTCTAAAAACCAACTTTGACTTGAGGACTCACTGATGGCCCTGCCCAAAACCTTCTGTAGATTATACAGCAGCCTAGAATGCTTCCACCTAACTTTCATTTCCTCTGTATTTCCTTCTTGGTTAGACTTACGCTGTGATCTGACAGCTTACCCTGTCTATTCCAATTCCCTTCCCATTTTCTCCCACAAACATTTTCCCTAATAAAATCTTTATGTGTTTACTCATGTTTAGGTGTCTGTTTGTCAGAGGACCTAATATAGGTCACTAGCTGTTAGTAGGATCAGGTGCTGGTGACTATTTTGGCTGTCATGTGGAATTAGCCTATTGAGAATCAGGAAAACAGGGACAATAGAGGCAGAGAGATGGAGTCAATGGATAATGTTCTTTGAATTCGGACAGTCAGTGAACCTGAAGCCACAACCATCTTCTTGGATGTCTATAGTCCGTAAGCCAAGAAATCCCCTCCTTCTCTCTTGTCTTTCGCTCCTCCTCCCTGAGAGCAGGAACATTGCCTATCTTGCTCCACGAGAGTAGGAACTATGTGATCCAGATTGCCTCTGAATCCCCATCACTAGTAGAGTGCTGGTAACATAGCAGGCACTCAATACATATTTGTTGAATAAATGAAGAAAAATAAAGAACATTCTAATTCTTCTCATTGTATCTTCTAACCACTTTAGGGCTTGATTATTACAAAAATACAAAGGATGTCCATGAAGTCAAGTGTACTCCTTTAGTCCAGGAAATGCAGTAGAAAGAATCTTTGTTCTGTTCCCTTTTGAATGCAGGCAAAGAGTCTGAGAAATCCATGCTTAGGTGAGAAGAGAACCTCCTAAATCTACGTTAAAATTAGAAAAAGCTCTAATTTTACTCTCTTGCAAGCTATATGTAATAACATACAACACTATTTTTTGTTTTGCTTTGTTTTTCAGAACCACATTCTCTTTGTCTGTTAAATTAATATTAAGCTCTGTTGGAGCAAGCAAGAATTTCAGAAAATATATATTTATCTATCTTCCCACAATCCCACATTTTAATTTAGAATTCTTTGTACTCAAACAAAACCTACTAGAACTTATTAAGCTAAAAACAAAATAAAATAATCAAATAAAAACCTGGGCATGAAAGTTGTTTAAAAATCCAAGGTGCCGTAGGAATTCCAGGGTAAGAATGCAGCCAGACCTCCAAAAAAGATTAAAAGTTACTGGACAGCGTGAATAGTTTCTCTCAATAATTCATAGGCATTCTCCACAGTCATTTTGCAGTTCCAACCACATGGAGACTGATTCTTTGGCTCTCACTACCAATTGCAAATTCTCAGGAGAGAGAATCTGGGTCAGCATGGGGATGGTATTCAATAGTAGTATTACTAACATGACAGCCTGACACCCAGATTTATAAAAGAGAAGTTAAAGGTAAGAAAAATTCCCCCCAAAAAGGGGAATTATTGTTACCAAGAAGACATTACAAAAGGTGACTTCTACTCCAAGTGCCCAATAAACATAATATTTTCACCCTAATAAGCATTTTGAAATGGTAAAATTTTTCTTTTGTATTTTTTGCCCATAGAGTTCTTGACTGAGTTACATCTTCTATTGCATGAAAAAAGGCACAAGATAGAAGTAGGAACATTGTGGAGTAATGGGGAATTATCCTACCCCATATATTAGAACCTGAATCTACCAGCAAATTGCAAGTTGAGGCTATTGCTAAATGTATCAGTCCAAGTTGGGAATATCAACTTTTAGAAGATGAATGTTCTTTTTTTATAACCCAGAGGTAATATGCCTGGGTCACCACAAGGGGTCGTAAGTGGCAGGAGGATTGGGAGAGGCATTTATAAACTTATTTAGCTATAGTAATGGAAGTTTTGGTTTTATAGCATGAAATACATGGCTAATCCATTTCCTCCCTTCAAAAATCATAAATTATTAATAAAACAAAATGGGAAGGGAACCATTTATATTTTAAATCACTTATTGGTTATTACCAGCCCTAGGGCAGAGAAGTTTATTCCAGTCTCTCTCATCCAATTGTTTAAATTAAACCGGAGGCTATAACTTGAGGTACTGGAACACTGTTTATTGCTATATGCAAGAAAAGCAAATGAAAACAAAAAGAGCGCTGTCGAAGTGCCTGTGTTGTGCGTGCAGAGTCAGCAGATTAAGGAAAAGCCAAGAAGGCATTTTTTTCATCCAGCCAAATGTTGGAGATCCTGTATATTTTACCAATCCACATGTGACAGGGAGAGAGAAATAATATGTGTTCACGGCCTAGATTTGGGTTCCTTTGTTAGCTGAACATTTGAGTTTGATTTATTTCAAACTTTGAAAAACCTGTGCTGCTAACACATTTTTTAAAAAATGGTAAAAACTTCTCCGTAGTCTTCCAAATTTCCAAAATGAACACTCCAGAGGCAGACTTGGGCTAGTGGTCACCACCTAAGCTCAAACAAAACAAAACCAAACAAAAACTATTTCTGACACTTTTTTAATGTCATGAAAGTGAGATTATGGAGTGAGACGTATTTTAAAGTGTATTTTCTATGTATATATTTTTTCTCAATCTATTCTATTACTTGTAAGAGCATCTGTGGTCTAAAGACAAGCGAAGAAGGAAGATGGCAGTAATAAGTAAGACTCCTCCACCTACGTTCTAAAGTGGACTTTGAATTTTTTCCTGGTAGAGTTTATATACTGAAACAACTCAAATCATAAAAGTGACAGCTCTAACCTCAAATGGAAAAAATTATGGTTCTATAAACCATAACTGAATTTTTCTTAGCGACATTTTTATAATGCCAATAAAATGGAAGGGCTTTTCATTTAATTTATCTTTTTTTTTAACCACTATACTAACAAGGAGCTTTTAATTTATCATATTCATTAATATGTATGGTTTTTTAAACTAAAATTTATTTCCTATTAATTTAATTTCAGGCTACATATTCTATTTGATATCACATGAGGATGTACATTAAAGCCTAGACTTAGCAGTCTGTGGGGGCCCCAAGTTATTTTGTAAGGTGACTGTACCCTCATATTAAAAAGCCATTTGCTTTGTTATCCTTAGATTTTTGTTTTCTTTTACTTTTTGCCATTCAATTATGCAACCAATATATACTGGATGCCTACTATGTGACAAGCTCTGATTTGGACACCGCAATTATATCAGCAAACAAACCAGACAAAATTGTCTGTCAATGGAGAGAATATTTCAACAGGAAGAGGAAAACAAAAAATTAAGTAAACAGGTATTATGACAGATGATGGTAAACATTTATGTTATGTTATGGGGGGAGGCAAAAAATACAGTCAGTATGGTGAAGGTCACAACTGCAATTTTAAATAGGGTAGTAAGTAAAGGCCTCACAAGAAGGTGAAATCGGAGCAAATACTTGAAGGAGATAGATTCTAGAGGAAGGGAATTTCAGAGTGAGGATATAATCAGTGAAGAGGCCCAAAGGCAGGCGGAGTGGCTTGGGTTTCAGATTTTTGAAAGATACTCAGAGCAAGGGTAATTGTGTGGCTATAGCAGAGAGAACAAGATAAAGAACGAGACATGATAAGCTCAGAGCAAGTTAATTTCATTTTACATCTTTGTACCTTTGACATCACTTAATGTTGGCCAATAATCTAAAGAAATTACTTTGAAAGAATTAATGGTGTTTGCTTAATAATTTTTGGCTATCAATTATATCAAAGATAACTGAAGACCTGTAATTAGAATAAAAGTATTTTAAATGTTTTTATATTAATTGGCACGTAAAATATGCCTTATGTGTTTTGGTTTCAAATTATAAAAAACATGAATATATCTATAGGTTTTCAACTCATGTGCCATAATTAGATCAAATAACATTATTCCTTTTGACAGATGATGTAGTTGTTTCCAGATGTTAATTTTTGGTTAGTCTATCTTCTAGTAAGTTTAAATTATCGATTTCAGGTGTGCTTTCTTTTTATGCTCAAACATATATAATACTCAAGAAGTCTATAAAAATACCTAGTCTGGAAGTCCACTACTACAATAAAACTATATGACTTAGTAGCATAAGGTAATGAGTATGTAATATAAAATCCTCACCATAGGTAAGTGGCAGGAGAAATACACTTTAGATGTAATAGAAATGAAATTCCTCTCTTCCCATTTACACGCTCTTTAACCCAAGTCTGGACCATAGTCCTGATAAAGGGCGGTCTTTGTATCAAACAACTATGGTTTTCTAGCCATGTTGATTTGATCAGGGATGGACAATGACGCAAGATGGAAATATCATGTTCTCTTTCCAAAAATCTTGGGATATGAAAACAAAGACTGATACAGCATAGTATGCTGGAAATTGGAACTGAAAATTCATGGAGAGTAGAGATGTCAGAAAAATAGCCAGCCAGATTCTGGTGCAAGCTAAAATGACTGACAAGTAAAATCTAGGACTCTTCAAAGAGAAGATCTTCTATGAGAAGATGTCGTCTCCAGAAGGATAGAGTTTGAGAGATTAGCTGCCAGCTAGTCTGCTTCATATAAGGCCTGGCTATATTTCCTGCCATTGGATTTCAAGGGAGTATTTTTCTCTTTGTGATAAATATCCTATTAGCTTGAGCCTTTTTGAGGGGTTTCCACTTCTTTTAACCAAAGAACCCTTTACTATTGTTGGGAACTGGATGTATAAAGATTTGACTTATGTTAATTAAGTAAACTTGTTGACTTGTTTAGCGGGCTCTTAAAATATTTTTTTAAGTATGATAGAAAGTTGTTCAGATTTCTGATAGATATTCATAATTGAAATAATTAAGGCATCACTCTTCTTCCTCATTTGAACAAGTTCCAATTTAGTGACTACCCTGCTGCATTTGGGTACTGTAAATATACACTTGCGAGTATACAGCATATTCACTATTTGGGGGGAATATCTAGGCTTATACCTATCTTTATCTAGATGTGAATGGACCTAATTTCTTCGATAGCTTGAAAATATAACACCTTTCCTTCTAATTATCTTTTTTTTTCTTCTTTTCCCCACTTTATGACAACAGAATGACCAAGGTATATAGAGAATATTGATGACATAAAAAGCTTTGCACTATATTGTATTTTTGAAACTTAAGAGAAACTTAAGAGAATCTTTCTAAAAGCAATGGTCCATGTTCTGGATTGTGTGATTATAACTCAAATTCTGCCTACCATGATGGCCAAATTATGTAGATCAGTGAACCTTCTCTTACTCTGGAGACTCTTTCTTTACACAGCTGCCCATGTCACCTTTCTTTCAAAATGGACAAGATTTTGTAGATTAAATCTAGAAGTCACTACAATATTACTTACATAACACATTCAGTAAATTTCTCAAAGAACCTAAGAAACTCTTCACCCAGTAGTAAGATTTAGTTTAGTGTTTTAAAAAACAAAGCCAAAAAACACTTAAAACATGTGTATATGGGAAGAGGAACAGAGGAACAATGTTTTTAATCATCAATTAGTCAACAATTAGCTTAACAAATGATATCATAGAAATACGGTGGTCCCCCCTCCCTTTATCCACAAAGGATATGTTCTAAGACCCCTAGTGGATACCTGAAACCATGGACAGTACTGAACCCTATATATACTATGTATTTTCCTATACAGACATACCTCTGATAAAATTTAATTTATAAATTAGGCACAATAAGAGATTAACAACTAATAATAAAATACAATTGTAGCAATATGCTGTAATAAAATTATATGAATGTGGTCTCTCTCGTGCACATGCACTCTCTCTGTCTCTCTCAAAATATCTTATTGAACTGTACTCACCCTTCTCTTCTTACAATGAAGAAGGGATGGAACAGGGCTACACAGATTGGCACACAATTTAAAATGTATGAATTGTTTATTTCTGGAATTTTCCATTTAATATTTTCAGACTGTAGTTGACCACAGGCAACTGAAATCACAGAAGGCAAAACTGCAGGTGAGGGGTGGGTGGGTACTGTATACTTTCTGAAGTGAAGGATGAATGAGTTACTTTGTAAGAGGTAACATTGTTTACAGTTATATTCACCCTCACTCTTTATTATAATATTATAGTACTGTTGATATGTAATGTTATTATATTTCATTCCTAATTTTTTATCGTTCAGATTCTAAATTTATGATATGATGAATGTGGAAGGGAGAGATATTTTGGCCAATGTTTTGGCTATTTTATTTCTGTATATAGTTTTTCTAATGCAAACTGTCCAACCCTGGATGTCAATAAGAAAAATATCTTAAAAACTTTCAGGGAGTTATTATAATTAAAAGAAAAAAGCCATGCTATTCTGGTAAAAAAATACAATAGTATATATCAACGATATGGACTCAGCTGACAAATTGAAGATTATTTTGAGAAGAGGAGAAATAATTAAGAACCAGGGAGATTTAAGCAAGACTGAAATAATTCAATAACTTAACAGTAGGACTTAATTGCTGTTAAGTGTATGACAAAGTAGTCACTAAAATAACCTGAACTTGGAAAAATTAAGACAGAAGTAAAATGGATTATAATAGTATAAAATTGGACAAAAATTTTACATGGAACACAAGGTAAAATCATAATGATAAATTTAATTGGACTGAAGTTATTCCCCAGAAGAAGTGATTTTACTTGTACAAATGAAACTGCATTTTTATCCTTTTTAAGATCTGAAGGACACTTAATAAGATATCATATAATTTTTTCTGGAGGTAACTAGGTAACAAGTTCTAATAGCTCAGGTTTTCTATAAATAGAATGAGGCTAAAGAAAAAGAAACGTGCTGGGGCTGTCCCAGCATTACTAGTAAATAGAAATGAGATAATATTAATAAGGAACTTTAATTTCCCACACTTCCCCTTGGGAAAATGCATTCCAACATTTTTAATTTTAATTTTTTGGTTCTATAGAGAATTATAATAAACATTATAAATTTCAGGATTGAGGCAAAGGGACCTATATGATACAGTTTCTACATTCCCTTTAAATTAAATTACTCCAAGTTCACAATCCACACAGAGTACAATAACAACATCTTTCTCACTGTTCTCGTCTAACTCCTCTTACTTTTTAAAATCTTTCTACTGGTATCTTTTTTTTTTTTTTAAATCATATTAACTTCTCCACATCCTCCCCTTGCACACACACCATTTTAACTTCATTCTTTCCTTGCATCTTTTGTATAGTGGAAATAATGATCCCTTGAAATCCCCTCCAGTTCCTACAACAAAATTTAATTATTTCTTTCATAATAATTAATTTACACTTTCTCACAAGTCTACTTAAATTATGAGAAACTTAAATAATCAAAAGAAGTTCTTTCAATAAATAAATAAAAATGCTAATATATTTGATGACAGCTCCCTACTCTCCCTAATTCTAATTTACAGACTTTTAGTACAAACCAGTTCTTCATTTCTCTATTTATTTGATGCTATTTTGTTTGGAATCAGCTTTCCACCTGTAAATCACAGATCAATGAACTTATTTTGTTTATTAATAGTTCATTGCTAAGTTCTTAATATATTTGGAAATTCAGTGTACTTTTGCTGAGAAATTATCACTTCCACCTTATGTCTATCTTATTCCATTTTAGCCTTAAAATTATCATCCAGAAAAAGGAGCATTTGAAGTACACTCCAAAGTCTTCAGCAATATATCTTAATCAAAATGCTACCACATGAAAAATAATTATGTTTTTAAATTTCAGAGGTGATTCTAGTTATTGTCAGCCAGTAGGTTGGGGAAGGAAACTAGAAAGTAATGTACCATGCAACCTATAAGCTCTCATTTTTTTCCCCTGGTATCTCCTGACCTAGACTTCAAAGCAGTCTGAAACCAAGAAATGTGCACTAGATGCATACAGAAAGAGTTATAAGGAAAGTTTTCCATTTCTGGCCCATCCAAGGAGGAGGAAAGGAGGCCCTGTAAGTCAAGGAGAGTGGGGAAAATTTCTTATATTTTTTAAATTTCTTCTAACCCCAGTTTCCAAATAATCCTGTAGTGGCAGTAGCAGCAACAGTATCAGTGGGTGGTCAAGAGCCTAAAACTCAAAGGGAGTGGAATTTTTACCTTTGATCAGAGAAACTGTGGTCTCAACAGGGTGGGGAGAAGCCCTCTCACCACTTGGCTCTGGAGGTGACACATTTTCAGGAATGCATGTCATAGTAGGAAACTAAAGCCACAGCTTTTCATAAAGAGGACCAGTAAGAGTGGCCTCTGGAAGTCAGAAACAGTTGGGACAGTACAAAGAGGAGGGAGCTCAAGAAAGCAATACTCTGAAGTTTTGTATTAGCTTTTTTGCTTACCTTCTAGCTACTCACGCTCAAATCTTACCCTAAACCGCTTACCAAAGGCTTCAAGAACTGAACTATGAGCAGCATTTCGAAACTGAGCTGACACTGAAACTACAGCCTACAGAAAGCAAGTAGAAGCTTACTGCTTTAATCTGCCAAATCAATGTCTTGCTAAAACAAACAAGCAATCAAATAAATAAATAAATAGATAGACAGAAAAATAAATATTCTCCATAGAATTTAAATAAAACCCAGAGCCACATAATATTCAAAAGATCCTAGATATAACTCAAAATTCTCCAATATATAAGAACCAGGAGAATCTCAGCATATTGCCAGACAATAAATACCAACACTAAGGTTCCACAGCAATTAAAATTACTAGACTATTGTACTATATTTTAAAATAGCTGTTACAGCCATGCTCCAAGAAACAAATATGAGCACACCTGAAATGAACAGAAAGCTAGAAATTCTCAGCAGAGAAATAGAAGATATAAAATTAAACCAAATGGAAATTTTGAAGCTGAAAAATACAATAACTGAAAACAATTTTACTGTATGCTCACAGAAGAAAGGAGATGACAGAGGGAAGAGTCAGTAAAACTTAGAGATAGATTAATAGAAATGATCCAGTCTGAACCAGAAGAAAAAGACTGAAAAATATTGAAGGAGAAATAAATACATTCTCAGGCTGAGAAAAGCTAAGAGAATTTGTCAATAGCAGACTTGCTCTTACAGGAAATGCTAAAGGAACTTCTTCAAATGAAAAAGAACCGTTTCTAGAGGAAACACAGTATTTTAAGAGTGAAGGTAGATCAGTACAAATGGTAAAAATCTGGGTAAAGGTAGTAGACAATATTTCTCCTCTTAATTTTTTAAAAATATATATGATGGCTTTTCAGTACATGTACCTGTAATACCTATGATAACTACAAGATAAATGAGGCAAAGGGACCTATACGTTATGGTTTCTACATTCCCTTTAAATTAAATTATTAATTCAGAGTAGACTGTGAAAAGTTAAATATGTCTATTTTAATTCCTAAAGCAACCACTAAGAAAAACTATTCAAAGAGATATAGCTTAAGTGGGATATTAAAAATTATTCAAATTATCCAAAAGAGGCCAGAAGCTAGGAAACAGTGGAATAAAAAACACAGAGAACAAACAGTAAAGATATAATAAAATGACAGAGCTAAATTCAAACATATCAATAATTATATTACATGTAAATGGTCTAAACACCATAAAAAAAAGAGATTTCCAAAATGTATTTCTTAATAAAACAACAAAAACAAACGTCCATCTAAGTGCTAAATAGACTTCACAAAAAAGAAAATCACCAGGGACAAAAACAGACATAAGATAATAATAAGAGGGTCAAACCACCAAGTAGAAAGTAGACAATACAATTGTACGCACCAAACAGCAAAGTTTTAAAATATGTAAAACAATAATTGATAGAACTGGAAGAAGACAGAGATAAATCCACAACCACAGTTGGAGAATTCAACACCCGTGTCCGAATAATCGATATAACTAATAAAAAATCAGCAAAATAAAGTGAAGTTTTTTCATACATTTGTAATAGATTGTTTTGTCACATTCTGAATTCCATCCTAAGGTTCCTCTGATCTTTTAAATAATTTTTAAAAGAATTTGTATATATTAAGGTTCTCTCTTTTTGCTGTAAAATTCTATGAGTTTTGACAAATACATACTGTCTTGTATTCACCATTACAGTGTCCTAACAAATAGTTACATTGCTTAAAAAAAAAAAATCCTGTGTTTCAGTTATTCTACCCTCCCCTTCCCGTAAACCTCTTATAGCCACTAATATTTTTGCCATCTCTACAGTTTTGACATTTCTGGAATGTCATATAACTAGAACCATACAATGTTTAGCTTTTCTTTTGTTTAGCACTATTCATTTAAAATTTATCCATATCTTTTCATGGCTTGATACCTCATTCTTTTATTGCTGAATAGTATTACACTAGATGGGTATATTGCAATTTAGCCATTCACCTTCTAAAGGAAATTTCATTGATTTCTGCTTTGGCAATTATGAATAAAGCTGTTACAATATTTCAAATCAATTGAGTAAATATCTAGGAGAACAATTGCCAGATTGTATGGTAAGGCTACATTTAACTTTGCAAGAAACCGCCAAACTGTCTTCCAAAGCAGTTGAAGCATTTTGCATTCACATCAGCAATGGATAAAACTTTCTGTTGCTCTGCAACCTCACCAGCAATTAGTATTGTCAGTTTATTTGGATTTTAGCCATCCTAATAGGTATATAGTGGTATCTCATTGTTGTTTTAATTTGTATTTCGCTAATGAGCTTATTTGCCATTGCCCAGTTTGTCAATAGAGAGGCTTTAAAAAAAAAAAATCTTAACTTGCTGGGAATTTTATTGGGATTCCATTAAATAAAGAATTGATGTCTTAATAATATTGTACCTTCAAATCCATTAACATAGAATATCTCTTGATTTATTTAGATCTTTGATTTCTTCATTCACTGTTTTATAGTTTCTATAGAGAGTATTCATATTTTGTTAGATTTATACATAAGAATTTAATTTTGGCACTATGGTAAATGTATTATTTATTTAATTTTACAAGTTCCATTTGTTCATTAGTGGTATATAGATAAGAAATTGACTTTTACATACTCACTTTGTATTCTGTGACCTTTCCATATGCAACTAATTCCAGTTAGTTACAGGAATTATTGTGTAGGTCATTTGGTGTTTCTACACAGACAATTATGTCATTTGCAAATAGAAGCAGTTTTATTTGTCTCTTTTAAATATGCATACCTTTCATTTCTTTTCCTTACTTTATTGCATTAAATAAAACTTCTAGTATGATGCTAAATATGAGTAGTGTGAAAGGACTTTCTTACCTTTTTCTCAATCTTGGGGGAAAAGCATCCAGTCTTCCAACATTAATTATGTTATATACCTATTTCAAGAAGTCTGTTTCAGAAAGGTGCTTTATAGATTTTTTTTCATTAAATTAGGGAAATTTATCTTTATTCTTATTTTGCTGAAATATTGTATTATGAATTGAATTTTTTCAAGTGCTTTTTCTGCATCAATATATGATATGATTTTTCTTAGTTAGGCTTTGATATGGTAGATTACATTGACTGATTTTTAAAAAAATGTTGAACTGGACTTCCATACATTGAATAAATCCCACTTCATCCTGGTGTATATTTTTTATATTATTAGATTCAATTTGCTAATATTTAGTTGAGGGTTTTTGAGTACATGTTCATGAGAGATATTGATCTGTAATTTTTCTGTCATGTAATGTCTTTATTTGGTTTTGAAATTAGGGTAATACTGGTCTCATAGAATAAACTAGAAGGTGTTCTTTATCCTTTTTTTTTTCTGGAAGATATTGTAGGGAATTAGTATTATTTTTTACTTAAATGTTTGTTAAAATTCACCAGTGAATCCAACTTGGCCTGGTGTTTTCTTTTGGAAGGTTATTAATTATTGGTTAAATTTATTTTTTATATATAGGGCTGTTAAGTTTATCTCTTTCTCCTTGAGTAAGTTTTGTTAGTGTTTTTTAAGAAATTTATTCATTTTATTTAAGCTATCAAGTTTGTGGACATAGACTTGTTCATAGTATAACTCTATTATGATTTTAATGTCTATAAAATCTGTAGTGATGACCTCCTTTCATTTCTGAAACTAATTACAACATTCCTAGTCAATTTTCTGGAAGCCCTGACTCCTATTGACTATGTCCTATCCCCTCTTTGTGGTGAGACAGGAAAACTGGAAAGGGGGCTGGAGTGAGAGGAATTCCCTGGGTGAAAGCTCCAGCAAAGTCTTCTCTCCTGGAGATCAGGCCTTTATTATGAAGACAACTTTGGGTGTATTTCAGAATAATTGTTCTTCCCTTTCTCTGCTAGATGCACAAGGCGTCTTTCTTGGATCTTCACCATAAAACATGGTCTGGTTCCTGGAGGACCCCTAATATTTTGACCTGCAGTAGTTTCTCACTTCACACAAATCCATACTCAATGTCCAGCAATTCATTAAAATTACTATATAAATATTTCCACCAGCTGATGACTCTGAGGTAAGCATATCTTGGCTATGTCTCTCTGGATATGTCTGTCCCTTCAGTTTTCAGGGTTAAGTTTTGCCCTACAACATCAGTTCTTTGATGGGTCCAAAAGAAGTCTTGATTTTCAGTATATCCAGCTTTTTCACGTTGTAGGGTTGGGAGTGAAAACTTTCAAGCTCTTTGTATGTCAGAGTCTACCAACTGAATTTTTAAAAAGTTGCAAAGGCAATTCAATGAAGGACTGTTCTTTGAACAAATGGTGTTGGAAAAATTTTATATGAATCAATCAATATACCTCAACCTAAACCTCACACCTTATACAAAATATCAATGCAAAATAGATCATAAATCTAAAAGCAAAATATAAAACTATAAAAATGTTTGAACAAAATGGAGGTGAAAATTTTCCTGACATTGTATTAGGCCTTGGATGGGGAACCTTTTCATTTTGGAAGGCCATATTAATTTAGCTATAATCAAACAAGGCCACATTCAAAAAACTTCAATTAGATATACTTAAAAATCTTAAAAATTATTTTGTAAAAATCTAACTACTAAGTACTTAATAATTTCAAAAAATGAAAACTGTTTGTTAATTTTAAAGTTAATTAAACTTTTAATGACTTTGTTGTGTCTGCTTGTTGTTGGAAAGCATTTGAATGCTTGGTTGCAGCATGGAGGTCCGCAGTTTTGGTTGATCCTCTAGGTGGGTGTCAGTCATTTTTGGCCATAAGAGCATTTTGATTTGGGTTAGGTAGGAGAATGTAGATTCGTGGCAATAAGTGGTTGAAAAGCAAGAAAGAATTTTTGGGGCATGTTACTGAAGGCATGGTTATTCTACTGCATTTTTCCATATTTCAACTGGATCTTTCTTAGCATCAAACAATGACTAAAATGTCATCTACTGAGAGCTCAATCAATTCCATCGGTAGTTCTTTAGGTGCCTTGGTGATATCAACTAGGTAAGGCTGAAATGCTAATTTGAGTGTGATGTCATGATTCTCAAAGTCAGTGAAGCTTTCATCATATTCTCCAATCAATAGGTCTATAACAGCTGTGTATTCTTCAGATAATTTGCACATATCATGCTGCTCATCAATGACCTTTGCTAATAGGGGAAAATGTTCATCTGAAATTTCCTTTTGAAGAAGAAGTGTTTTTTAAAAAAGATAACTTTTTTTGAAATGCTTGGATTTTTGGTCACATATCATATATAGACTTAGTTTTACCTTACAAAGAAATATTCAAGTCATTGTGATTTCATATGATATCACACAGAAATGCAGCATTCCTATGGAAATTTTCTTCCAATAATTCACATTGCTGATTCTATTCTTCATAAATTTTAACTATCTTTTCTCACAGAGATAAAATTTTGGTTAACACCTGACCCTGCAATAGTCAATGCACTTTAGACAACATGGTAAATCCATGCTGAATACCTCATCATACCTCATCATTCAACTTTAGCATGTTACAAAACTGATGATACTGTGTTGCATTTGCATGAATATAGTTAAAAATACTTATAACTTGTGGCAAAGTGTCACTTAAAATAGTAGCTTTAGCACAGAGATTTTGCTGATGCAAGATACAATGAAAAGAAATGAGAGCAGCTGGATCTGTTAATATTTAATCTGTGCAATAAACCCTTCATGTTTTCCTGTCATGGAAGGTGCACCATCTGTACCTACACTCACTAAATTTACCAAACTCAGTCCAACTTCACGACATTTATCTTGAAAGTTGTGGAAGATATCTTTCCCCATGTTCTGTTCACAAGAGTGCCCAAAGCAAGTAACTCTTTGTAGCAAAGAAAATCTTCTGTTATCACCCAAATGTAGTATAAAACCTATGCTGAGTCAATAGTATCAGTTGATTTATCCAAAGCTACTGAATAATATATATTTTCCCTTTGAAGTATTGCTTGAAGTTGTTTGGTTAATTTGAAGGCTAATGCTGCTGATCAGTTATGGTTTTCCCTTGAAAGAGGCAGTTATTTGTACTTGAAATGTTATCAGGGTCTAAGCATCCTGTAACTGCAACAATGCATTCTTTCACAATTTCTACATAACTGAACGGCTTCCCTTTTTTCCTGAGTATATAAGCTACTTTATAAGTTGCTTCAGTGGTATTATTTCCAGGTCTTATTGCTGCTTGAAAGAATTGCTTTTGCTTTTCATCTTTTATTTTCTGCAATAAAACCTTTCATGCCTCTCCCTCTAATTCAAAATATTTGTGGTCCTTATGAGTGTTACAATGCTGATGAGCACTGAATTTTTTGATGTTGATATTGCAGTATCACAAAGCAAGCAAATCACCTTATCTTTAGCAGAAACAAGATAATATTGCAATTCCCAATCCTCAATAAAAAATCTGTTTTCTTCCTTCAGCATTCTCTTGGTCTTCCTTTGACATTATGGGCTATTAAGCAGACAGAATTAAAAAATACTGTCAAGCTATGCAACTATTCACAAATTCCACTTCAAACAGAAACACAGTGCACTGTTGTCAAAAGCTGGTAACAGACTGGTGTACCTGACCCCCATAAACTCTCGCCAACTAGCCTTATGCAGTAGTGGTGCCAGTAAGACAGGGGAAGTTAGAAATAAATCATAAGCATAGCAGCCATCATTTTAGCCCTTATGGCTTACTATTGTTCTCATTGTTCTGGTCAATCTGGGAGGATTATTTCATTGAAACTTATTTCTTTGGTATTTTAAACACATCCATTTTTAAAATAAAATGAAAATATAAAAGAGGAAAAAAATATATTAATAAAAATAAAAGAATTCATTCTGTAAAATTTGGATTCATTCAAAAGGCCACATTTAAGGACCTAGAAGGCCACATGTGGACTTAAGGCCACAGGTTCCCCACCCCTGGGTTAGGCAAAGAGTTCTTATATATGGTAATAAGTGCATTACCCATAAAATGAAAACATAAATTGGATTTTATAAAAACTAAAAACTTCTCCTTTGTGAAAGACACTGTTGAGAGAATGACAAGACAAGCTACAGACTGGGAGAAAGCACAGTCAATTCTTGTTATTGGTGGTAATTTTTTTCTATAAAGTACCATGAACAATGAATTAGTGAGTACTGAACCATTACCCCAGAAGAAATACAGGGTTCCTTATTTAATAAGTGTTATTTATTCATTAACATCAAACTCATGGTCAACTATAACTCATGCCTGAATGAACCTTATCTAACTCACACATTTTCTCTGTAAGGCACATCACAGCCTTCTTTTGCTCAGGATCACTAGACAGCACTTCAGCACTATGCTTTGGGCCATTCTAAACAGCTAAATTACTAAAAAAAAGTGTGAAAACATGAATAATATGATGCTAACTAGATTTCAAAAATGATAGTTTTTATAACATGAGTGCTGAAGCAAGAAAGCAGAGTGTCATCTTGTTCAACCTGAATTAGGAGTGTGTATGTTAGGCAATATAAATGTCTTACCACTCGGTGCGTGTCTGTGAATTGCTGCAAAAAAACAGTGAGAATACTGATTTGGGGTTTACAAATAAATTTTTAGTGGGCAGACATATGTGCAATACAGAATCTGCAAATAATGATCAAATATATTTTCAAATCACGTATTCACCAAAGGACTTATATTCTGAATATATAAGGAACACTGAAACTCAACAGTAAAAAAAAAAAATTAAAATACAATAAAAAGAAGCAGGGCACAAATATTTTCAACAGACACTTTACCAAAAGGGATACAGAAATGGCAAATAAGCTCATAAAAAGATGCTCAACGTTATGTTACCACTAGAGTAATGCCAATTGAAAGCAGAATGAACTCCTATAGTATACTTATTACAATAGCTAAAGCAAACAAACAAAATAAAATAAACAGACAATACCGGTGCTAGCAAGGATTCAAAACAACTAGATATTTCATACATTGCTGGTGGAAATGAAAAGCATATATCCACTCTGGAAAACAGGTCAGTGGCTTCTCATAAACTTAAAAATACACTTATCATATGGCTCAACAATCCCATTCCTTGTTATTTATCCTAGAGATATCAAAAATTCGTTTAAAAAAAAAGCCTGTACATGCATGTTTATAATACTTCTATCCATAATCACCGTAAACTGAAAATAGTCCAAATGTACCTCAGTGGGTAAGTGCATCAAACCAATTGTGATATAATCCATACAATGGAATACTACTCAGCCATAAAAAAGAATGAATCATTAATACATGCAACAATATGGATGAATCTCAAGGCAATATGTTGAGTGAAAAAATCCAGTCTCAAACAGTTACATAGTATATAATTTCATTTCTATGATATTCTGAGGAAGATAAAGCTATAAAAAGAGGGACACGATAAGTAGTTGCTGAGAGTGAGCCATGGGGGGATGGTTTGACTACAAAAAGGCAGCAAGAATAAGTCTGGAGGCTTATGGAGCTGGTCTGTATTTTGCTTGTGGACTTAGTTATATAGATCTAGATATGTGTTAAAACAACTATGCACCAAAAAACTCAAAGTATTTGATTTAAAAACATTGGGGACTTAAAATTCTGTTATTAGAAATGTTAAATTGAATATATCCTTCTCATAGTTCTATTCTTTCCCTTTTCTCATGCACTATTTTAAATAAGAAATAAAGGAAATGCACAGAGTATTTTAACACATACAAATTCTCCATAAGTGAGAAAATTAATGAATATATGTTGTGTTTACGAATGTAAAGTAAATAAAATTATGGCAATTTCTCCAAGTTTGTGTGAACATTTTTTGCACCATTTGGTACTCAAAGAAATATTGTTAGTCTACTTACTGCCTAACTTTACAGGTTGCAGCAGAGTTCTTTCAAGCTCTGAAATCATTTTTAAATAGTGCAATAAAGTCTTAAATTTTCCAGATTAGGAGAATCTTCACTTCTTGAATTAAAGAAAAAGTTTTTCAAAACAATTCAGTCAATATTTCTTCCCTTATGTTTAATTTGAACCCCTACAAAATGACATTTAATTTTGCCTTCAGTTTGAATTCTAAGTGTATGGATGGTTTTCCTAACAAAATGCCATTCCTTTTGGGTGATTTTACACTGGTGGGTTTCTATTGTGCAGAATACATATATTCTATATATGTATAATGCAGATCTGAGTACTTCCTGCCCAGCAGGTCTGGTCTTGACAAATTTCTTCAGGGTTTGCTTGTCTGCAAAAGTCTTTATTTTTTCCTCATATAAGAAACTCAGTTTTGCAGGATACGAAATTCTAGGCTGGCCATTATTCTGTTTAAGAAGACTGAAGATGAGGCCCTAATCCGTTCTGGCTTGCAAGGTCTCAGTTGAAAAGTCTAGTTAGCCTGATGGGTTTTCTATTGTGAGTTACCTGATGTTTTTTACCTTAAGGCTCACAGGAGTTCCTCCTTTGTATTAATTTGGCTAGTCTGATGACTACATGTCATGGTGATTGCCTCTTTGCAATGAATCTCCCAGGTGTTCATTGAGCTTCTTGTACCTGGATACCTAAATCTCTAGCAAGACCAGGGAAGTTTTCCTCAATTATCCTCTCAAATAGTTTTTCCAACCCTTGTTTGTTTTCTTTTTCACCCTTAGAAATGCCTATAATTCTTATGTTTGGCCTCTTTACATAATCCCATACTTCTTGTAGGCTTTGTTCCTTCCTTTTAATTCTCTGTTATCTTTCACTGACTTGTTTAATTTGAAGGTGTTGTCTTCAAGCTCTGAGATTCCTTCTTATGCCTGGTCTAGTCTATTTTTAAGACTTTCCACTGTGTTTTGCATTTCCTTGAATGAATTTTTCATTTCCAGAAGTTCTATTTTTTTTAAATAATTTGATTTCTTTAATGGATTTTTCATTCATCTTCTGACTTTTATTGTGATTTGTGTTGGTTTTCCATTTTCTCTTGTATTTTGTTGAGCTTACTTTTAATCCATATTTGGAATTCTTTACCTGTCATTTCAATATTCTGATTTTGGTTGGTTTCCATTGCTAGAGAGCTAGTGTTCCCTTTTGGTGGTGACCTTTCATACTGATCCTTCATACTTCCAGAGTTCTTTCACTGATTTATTCTCATCTGGAGCAACTGTTGCTTCTTGTTTTTGGGCTGTCTTTTGTTTATATAGAGCCTTTTCCTCTCACCTCACTTTACTGGTTTGTTTGTAGCATATGTTGGGTAAGAAAGTTTGGCCTTGCTTGTGGGTGCTTGGATGGTGATCTAGGTTCTGGATGGATGCCTTGGTTATAGATACATTGGTGTGGTGGTTTTCTAAGTTGCTACTTGTTTGTGGGCTGTAGGAATGGCGAACTATATGACTGGGCAGATTCCCTGCCTCTCTTTGATGAGGGATGATAGAGGTCTTTGAAATCCTTTCTCTTTCCCCAGCTCAGTGGTCTTAACAGTGTGAGTGGTAATGGCAAACCTAGTTTAGTCTCTGAGACAGTAGGTAGTGCTTGTGGGTGAGAATCTACCAAACCCCATATGATTGAGTTAGTAAATGCTGTAAAGGGTGTGCAAGTTGACCTCCTGTAAGTAGGTGGCTATTGCTGGAAGGAATTAGCTGCAATGTTGTTTTTGGGTTTTGTGACCAGCTTCAGTCCCTGAGGAGAAGCACTTGAATGCCCCAGGTGGTGGGTGGGGCCCTGGAACTTCAAGTGAGTCCTTATATTTTGCTAAAGCAGAGGTGGGTTAGGGAGCCCGTATAAAATAATGGCTCAAGAGGTAAAACAAAGCAATAAGGTTCTACTCAAAAGGATGAAGAGAAATTCATCCCACTTATCAATTCTTTCAATAACTGTGAATGGCTTCAATTCTCCACTCAGGAGACATAGGCTGGCTGAATGGATAAGAAAATACAAACTAAGTATCTGCTGTCTCCAGGAAACACATCTAATCCACAAGGACTCATTCAGACTCAAGGAGAAGGGGTAGAAGAAAATATTCCATATAAATGGAAATCACAAGAAAGCAGGTATAGTCATTCTCATGTCAGATAATACAGACTTCAAATCAACAATAGTAAATAAAGATGAATATAGTCATTATATAATGGTAAAGGAAGCAATTCATAAAGAAGACATAACAATCCTAAATATATATGCACACAACACAGGTGCACCCAGATTCATAAAGCAAACCCTACTAGACCTAAACAAAGTGATAAGCAGCAACATTGTAATTTCTGGGGACTTCAACACCCCACTGACAGAACTGGACAGATCCTCCAAGCAGAAAATAAATAAAGAAACACTGGACCTCCCTCTGTCTTTTGCTATGACAATTGGTCTGGTTGTCATCTGTGGTATATGTATTCTACTCTGTAAAACTATATCTTGCTCTTGCTCTATAATTCTATCTTTCTCTGCTCAATAAACATCATATTTGTGCTTACAAAAAAAACAAAACAAAACACTGGACTTAAATGGGACTCTAGAGGAAATGGGCCTAACAGAACTTTCTACCCAAAAACTACTGAGTATACATTCTTCTCATCAGCACATGAAATATTCTCTAAGATTGATCATATCCTAGGCCACAAAACATGTCTCAACAAATTTGAAAAAACAGAAATTATTTCATGTATCTTCTCAGACCATAATGGAATAAAATTAGAGATCAATTCCAATAGAAACACTTAATTCTACATAGAGTCATGGAGATTAAACGACCTGCTGCTGAACAATTATTGGGTCAAGGAGCAAAATAAGGTAGAAATCAAAAGATTTCCTGAATTAAATGACAAAGGGTACACAATTTTCAAAATCTGTGGGATTCAGCAAAGGTAGTACTAAGGGAAAAATTCATAGCCTTAAATGCCTACACCAAAAAGACAGAAAGATAAAAAATCAGCAATATAATGAATCACCTCAAGGAACTAGAAAAGGAAGAGAAAATCCATCCAAAACCCAGCAGAAGAAAAGAAATAACTAAGGTCAGAGCAGAATTATATAAAATTAAAACAAATACGGAAGATTAATGAAACAAAGTGTTGGTTCACTGAAAAGATAAACAAATTTGATAGACCTTTCACTAGATTAGCCAGAAATAGAAAACAAAGGACCCAAATAAGCTCAACCAGAAATGAAAAAGGAGATATTACAACTGATACCACAGAAATACCAAATATCACCTGTGAATACCATAACAATCTCTATTCACATAAACTCAAAAATATTGAGGAAATGGATGAATTCCTGGAAACACACAACCACCCAAGGCTCAATCAGGAAGAAAAAGAACTCCTGAACAGACCATTTATGAGCAATGAAATAGGAGCAGAAATAAAACATCTTCCAATAAAAAAAAAGTCTTGGACCAGATGTATTCACAGCCGAATTTTATCAGACCTATAAAGAAGAATTGTTACCCATACTGCAGAAATTATTTCATAGCATCAAGAAGGAGGGAATCTTCCCCAACTCATTCTGTGAAGCCAGTATCACCTTGATACAAAAGCCAGGCAAGGACACAACAAAAAAAGAAAAGTATAGACCAATATCCCTTACTAATGTAGATGCAAAATCCTGAATAAAATTCTACCAAACTGAATTCAGCAGTACATCAAAAAAATAATCCACCATGACCAAGTGGGCTCCGCCCCAGGGATACAAGGATGGTTCAACATACATAAATTGATAAATGTGATTCACCACATAAACAGAAGCAAAAACAAAGATCATATGATTATCTCAACAGATGCAGAAAAAGCATGACAAATTTCAGCACCCTTTCATGATAAAACGCTTACCAAAATAGGCATAGATGGAAAATACCTCAAAATTATAAAAGCCATATATGACAAACCCACAGGCAACATCACACTGAATGGGGAAAATTTGAAAGCATTCCCACTCAGAATTGGAACAAGACAAGCATGCCCACTGTCACCACTTCTATTCAACAGAGTACTAGAAATCCTAGCCAGACCAGTCAGGCAAGAGAAAGAAAGTAAGTGTATCCAAATGGGGAAAGAGGAGGTCAAACTATTGCTCTTTACTGATGATATGATCTTATATTTAGAAAACCCCAAAGATTCCACAAAGAGCTCCTGGAATTAATAAATAAATTCAGCAAGGTCTCAGGCTACAAAATCAATGTACACAAATCAGTAGCATTTCTATACACCAACAACAGTCAAGCTGTGAATCAAATTAAAGGCTCAATACCTTTCACAATAGCTACAAAGAAAATAAAATATCCAGGAATATATTTAACCAAGGAGGGGAAAGATCTCTACAAAGAGAACTATGAATCTCTGAGGAAGGAAATTGCAGAGGATGTAAACAAATGGACAAACACATCATGCTCGTGGATCAGCAGAATCAATGTTGTTAAAATATCCATACTACCCAAAGTGATTTACAGATTCAATGCAATCCCAATCAAAATACAAATGTCATTTTTTGTAGATGTAGAAAAAATAATTTTGTTTCATTTCAAACCAGAAAAGAGACGGAATAGCCAAAGCAACCTTAAGCAAAAGGAACAAATCTGGAGACATCACTTTACCATACTTTAAGCTATACTACAAGGCTATAGTAACCAAAACAGCATGGTACTAGCACAAAAATAGAGACATAGACCAATGGAACAGAACAGAGAACCCAGATATAAAAGCATCGACATATTGCCATCTGATCTTTGACAAAGTGGACAGCAATACATGCTGGAGAAAAAAATCCCTATTCAATCAATGGCTCTGGGAAAATTGGATAGCCACATGTAGAAGATTGAAACAGAATCCATATCTCTCACCACTTACAAAACTTAATTCAAGATGGATAACAGACTTAAATCTAAGGCATGAAACCATAAGAATTCTAGAAGAAAATGTAGGAATAACTCTTCTAGATATCGGCCTACACAAAGAATTTATGAAAAAGACCCCAAGGGAAATCACAGCAACAAGAAAAGTAAATACATGGGACTTGATAAAATTAAAGAGCTTCTGCATAGCCACAAAACAATCAACAGAGCAAGTAGACAACCTACAGAATGAGAGAAAATATTTGCATGCTATACATCCAATAAAGGGCTAATAACCAGAATTTACAAAGAATCAAGCAAATCAGCAAGAAAAAAATAAAACAATCCCATTAAAAAGGGGGTAACAGATATGAACAGAAGCTTTTCAAAAGAAGGTAGACTAATGGACAAAAAAAATATGAGAAAATGCTCAATGTCACTAATCTTCAGAAAAATGCAAATCGAAACCACAATGAGATGTCACCTAATCCCGGTGAGAATGTCTTTTATCAAAAAGTCCCAAAACAACAGATGTTGGCATGGATGCAGAGAGAAAGGAACACTTCTACATTGTTGGTGGGACTGCAAAGTAGTACAACCTCTATGGAAAATAGTATGGGGATTCCTCAAAGGACTAAAAGTCCTACCATTTGATCCAGCAACCCCACTACTGGGTATCTACACAAAGGAAAAAAAATCATTTTATCAAAAAGACAAATGCACTAGAATGGTTACTGCAGCACAATGCACACTTGCAAAGATGTGGAATCAACCCAAGTGCCCATCAATTCATGAGTGGATTAATAAAATGTAGTATATGTATACCATGGAGTACTAATGGACCATTAAAAAAATGAATTAATATCTTTTGCAGCAATCTGGATGGAACTGGAGTCCATCTTCCTAAGTGAAGTATTGCAGAAATGGAAAAACAAACACCACATGTACTTACTATTAAATTGGAGCTAATCGATAAGCACTTTTGTGCACAGATAGAAGTAAAACTCAATGGAAATCATACAGGTTGGCGGGAGGAGGAAATGGGTGAAATCATACCTAATAGGTACAGTGTACACTATCTGGATGATAGGTACATTTATAACTTTGACTCAAGCAGTAGAAAAGCAATCCACGTAACAAAAACATTTGTACCCCTGTAATGTTCTGAAATTTAAATAAATGCCATTCCTACTATACTCTATATATGAATGCACTGTTCATTAAAAGAGGGATTAAAATTCCCCCTCATTGAGTGGGAACCCAGATAAACCCAAAATTCCTGATTGCAGCTTTCCTCAATTATAGTAGGATTCTTTTTGCCTGGAAAAACTCTTTTGAAGCAGAGATGGCAAGGATATTTTGATTTTTTTTTTGTAGATTTTTTTAGAACATCTCCAAAGCAATTTTCTTTAGTTTCTGTAAAAGTTACAACTGTGGGGGAATTCATAAAATCATGATGCTTTTCTCAAAGGAGATATTCTTTACTCCATGTCATATTTTTGATACATTTGAAAATTTTGATAAACATGTTGTTAGCTTATTCCCTAAGTAAAGTTATTTTTGACCCTTCAGCTTTTCCACTTAGGGGCTTTCAAGATAGTCCATTTAGATTAACTTGTCAGGTATATCAGGGTTTAATAATATTTTTAGCTCATGAGACTCCTATTGGATCTTGCTTAATTTGTTCAGCTTGGTTTTCATCATAAATTTAAAATGAGATCTAACAATTATAAAAAGGCTAGTTTATACTGACCTAAGATAAAATTTACCTTCTAACTCTTACATTGTTAGATCTATGAATTGTCTAACTCACATATTTATATATGTACCTATTTAGTCCAAGTTTTAAAAACTTCTTTGACAATAGCAATATATGATCACTCCCTTCTTTAATATAAATTTAATGCTGCTTATCATTTGTTTGTAATAAAAATTAGTCCTTCTCACATAACTTGTGAAATTTTCTGTGTTTCACAAATGAGCCACTTTGCCCTTGTTGTGCAAATGGAAAGGCTGTACAAGGGACTGCAGGGGTAGGAATCTTGGCAGAATGATTCAAATCTTTGGTTAGATTACTTAACTCTGAACCTGTTCTTTTCTCATCTTTCAAGTGGGGATAATAAGACTTGTCATTTTCTTCCCGAAAAAGCAAAACAAACAAAAATAATTGTCACATTAAAAAAACCTTACAATCTCAAGATAAAATACTTTTACTATTAAACATTTAAATGATTAAGATTAGATTTTAAATTAAAAACTGTAAGGGCTGTAGACATTTCAATGATAATTTTTTTGCCATTTTTTCTTTTATACATTGGGTTGGATTTTCTTTCACCATAAACATAATGCTTTTGCTATCAAGTATGTTTTTCCTTATGACATATAAAATTATTTATATTATATGGTATATGCATAAATATATTAATTTTAGCTTTTAATTTTGACTTTTCTAAGATTTTAGCAAGTCTCTGCATTGTCTTTTCATTAGAGAAAACTAACCTAGCACTTCTACTTTAAATTTAAAATGTTTTTATTAAAATATACAAATTAAAATTAGTCAGTGATATTACCTAGTAAGAGTATTTTATCCTTCTCCAAATGTTTGTTTTCTTAAAATTAGGTGAAAATGTTGCTCTTGAGGGATCATTATATGTGAAGTCATAATTTAAAATTCTATTCATTTTCTGGCATTTTCTATAAAGAGAAAAAGTCAAGAAAAAGAGCTGATTTCAGAGTCAATGGATTTATAATCATTTCTTTATTGTTAAAGGAATTTCTATGAATTTTCATACTCTACCACAGGGTGGAGTATTGCTGTAAATATGGGACCCTGTTATACCATGCATTCCTAACTAGATTAATTCTATTATGTAGGTAAACAGTGAAATAAAGTTTTGGTGAATGTTGACAAGATTTTAGGTACTAAAACTTTCATCATTGTAGGACTCATCTGTTTATACTAGTTGGGAATAATAAAAAACATATATTAAACATAAATATTTCACTCAATGGCCTCCAACAGAAGAAACCAGGAGAGGGGGTGGAACAAGATGACTGAATAAAAACCTCCAGAGATCATCCCTCTACATGAATACCAAATTCAACAACTATCCATGCAAGGAAGCACCTTCAGAAGAATCAAAAATCAGGTGAGCAATCACAATACCTGGTTTTAACATTATATCAATGATAGAGGCACTGAATGAAGGCAGAAAAGACAATCTCACATTGCCTATGCCACTCCTCCCCTATACCCTGGCAATGCCACACCAGCGCATGGAATGGAGAGAGAATATGTGTGCCTGGGGGAGGGAGAGTGAAACCACTGTGGAACTTTGCACTGAAACTCAGGGCTACACTGGCAGAGGGGAAAACAGCACAGGGCAGAATTGTGCTAGCACCCATGGAGGGAGTATTTAGACCAGCCTGGCCAGTGGAAAATTCTCTGCCCCCAAACCTGAGTTCTGGATAGCCCCACCACTGGCAGACAAAAAGTGGACTGGGGCCTGGAATAAATTCATAAGTCAGTCAGGCCACAGTCCTTGGGCAATTATTGTGAATGTGCTGGCTTGCAGCCAGCGGGCTTTGGGTGCACATAACCCAGTGAGACACCAGCAGCACTGGCCAAGTTAGTGACTGTGTCACCCCACCCCCAACTCCAGGCAGTGCAGTTCAGGGAGAGTTTTCTTTCACTTGGGGAAATGAAAAGGAAGAGTTCAGAGGACTTTGTTTTGCAACTTGGGCACCAGCTCAGCCACAGTAAAATAAAGTATGAAGCAGAATCCTGAAGCCCCTTAGTCCAGGCTTTAGTTCCTGGACAGCATTTCTAGACCACCCTGGCCAGAAGGTAACCTACTGCCCAAAGGGAAGGACACAGTTTTGGCAAGATTCACCACCTGCTAATTAACAGCCCTCGGGCTTTGAATAAACATCAGAAGTAGCCAGGCAGCAGTCACCATGGGCTTTGGGTGAGACTGAGCTCACTTTAGGTCCCAGCTATGGCAGCCATAAGGGAGTGCCCACATCATTCCTCACCCAACCCAGCAGACGAGCATAGAGAGTGAGGGAAGAGAATGAGAGACTTTGCCTGGTAATACAGGGAATTCTCCCATATTTTACCTGAGTCCCCCAAGGTGGTGCCACCAGGAGTCTACAAGAATCACAGTATTACTGGGCTTGGTGTACCACCAGTGCTGATATGGCTACAGTGACCAAAGACTTAGATCACAACACTCAATTCCCTTTGAATATCTGGAAAGCCTTCCCAAGGACAGGTTCAAACAAGCCCAGACTATGAAGATTAGAACAAATACCTAACTTTTTGATGCCCAGTCATTATGAACATCCACAAGCATCAGGAACATCCAGGAAAACATGACCTCACTAAATGAACTAAATAAGGTGTCAGTGACCAATCCCAGAATGATGGAGTTATGTGACTTTTCAGACAAAGCATTCAAAATAGCTGCTCTGAAGAAGCTAAATGAACTTCAAGACAATGTAGAGAAGGAATTCAGAAGTCTAAGGGAAATTTAACAAAGAGACTGAAATAATAAAAAAAATTAAGCAGAAATTTCAGAGCTGAAAATTTTAATTGACAAATGAAATTTTGAAAAATGCATCAGAATCTCTCAACAGCCAAATTGATCAAGCAGAAGGAAGAATTAGTGAGCTTAAAGACAGGCTATTTGGAAATACATGGTCAGAAGAGAAAAAAGAAAAAAGAAAAAAAAATTAAGCATGCCTACAAGTTTTGGAAAATAGCCTCAAAAAGGCCAATTTAAGAGTTATTGGCCATATAGAGGAGATAGAAAGAGAGATTGAGGTAGAAAGTTTATTCAAAGAAATAATAAAAGAGAACTTTCCAAACCTAGAGAAAGATATCAATATTCAGGTACAAGAAGGTCATAGAACAGCATGTAGATTTAATCCAAACAAAGCTACCTCAAGGCATTTACTAAGCAAGCTCCCAAAGGTCATGGATAAAGAAAAGTTCCTAAGGGAAACAAGAAAAAAGAAAAAAAATAACATATAAAGGAGTTCCAATACATCTGGCAGCAGACTTGTCAGGGGAAACCTTACATGTCAGGAGAAAGTGGCATGACATATTCAAAGTGCTAAAGGAAAAAACCTAACCCTAGAATATTATATCCTGAAAAAATATCCTTCAAACATGAAGGAGAGATAAAGACTTTCCCAGACAAACAAAAGCTGAGGGATTTCATCAATGCCAGACCTGTCCTACAAGAAATGCTAAAAGGAGTTCTTCAATCTGAAAGAAAAGGATGTTAATGAACAATTAGAAGTCATCTAAAGGTATAAAACTCACTGGTAATAGTAAGTACACAAAAACAGAATACTCTATTTCTGTGATTGCAGTGTATAAATCATTTATATCTTGAATAGGAAGACTAAAACTCAAACCTACAAAACATAATGACAACAACTTTCTGAGAGATATATAGTATAAAAAGATATAAATGGAAACAACAAAAAGTTAAAAAGCAGGTGGCGGATGGAGTCAAAGTGTAGAATTTTTATTAGATTTCTCTTCACTTGTTTGTTTGTAAGTGAAGTTAAGTTGTCATATGTTTAAAATAATAGGTTATAAAATATTTTTTGCTAGCCTCATGGTAACCTCAAATCAAAAAACCTACAGGAGACACACAAAATATAAAAAGCTAGAAATGAAAACACACTACCAGAGAAAATCATTCTTAACAAAGGAAGATAAGAAGAAAGGAAGAAAGAAAGAGAGAACTACAAAAAACCAGAAATCAAATAACAACATGGTAGTAGTACATTCTTACCTCTCAATAACAACATTGAATGTAAATGTACTAAACTCTCCAATCAAAAGACATAGAATGGCTGAATGGATAAACAAACAATACCCAAATATATGTTGCCTACAAGAAACCCACTTCACCACATAGATTTAAAATAAAGGGGTAGAAAAAGATTTTCCATGCAAATGGAAACCAAAAAGAAAAAAGGGCAGGGGTAGCTATAATTCTATCAGATAAAATAGATTTCAAGACAAAAACTGTAAAAACAGACACTGAAGGTCATTATATAATATAATGATAAAGTTGTCAATTCAGCAAGAGGATATAACAATTCTAAATATATATGCACCCAACATTGGGGCACCCAGATATATAAAGCCAATGTTATCAGAACTAAAGAGAGAGATAGACCCCAATACAATAATCACTGGAGACCTCAACACTCCACTTTCAGTATTGGACAGATCATCCAGACAGAAAATCAACAAAGAAACCTCGTACATAATCTGCACTAAAGATTAAATGGACCTAATAGATACTTACAGAATGTTTTATCCAACATCTTCAGGATACACATTTTTGTCCTTAGCTCATGGATCATTCTTTAGGATAGATCATATGTTGTACCACAAAACAAGTCTTAAAATATGCAAAAAAATTTGTAATCATATCAAGTATTTTGTCTGACTACAATGGGATAAAACTATAAATCAGCAACTAGAGGAACTTTGGAAACTATACAAAAACATGAAAATTAAACAATATTCTCCTAAATGACCAGTGGGTCAATGAAGAGATTGAGAAGAAAATTTTAAAAAATTTCTCAACACAAATGAAAATGAAAACACAATATATCAAAACCTGTGGAACACATTAAAAGCAGAACTAAAGGGAAAGTTTGTAGCAATAAGTGCCTACATCAAAAAAGTATAAAAGCTTCAAATAACCAACCTAATGATGCATCTCAAAGGACTAGAAAAATAACAGCAAACCAAACCCAAAGTTAGTAGAACAAATGAAATAATGAAAATCAGAGAAGACATAAATGAAATTGAAACAAAAAAATACAAAATATCAATGAAATGAAAAACTGTTTTTTGATAAGATAAACAAAATTGACAAACCTTTCATCAGACTAAGAAGAAAAAAGAACTAAATAAATAAAATCAGAGATGAAAAAGGAGACAGTACAACTGATACTGCAGAAATTCAAAGGACATTAGAGACTACTACGAACAACTACATGCCAATAAATTGGAAAACCTAGAGGAAATAGATAAACCCCTAGACACACACAACCTATCAAGATTGAACCAGAAAGAAATCCAAATTCTGAATAAACCAATAACAAGTAATGACATAGAAGCAGTAATAAAAGTCTTCCATTAAAGAAAAGACCAGGACCTGATGGTTTCACTGCTGAATTCCACCAAACATTCAAAGAATTAATACCAATGCACTTCAACTTTTCCAAAAAATTGAGGAGGAGGGAATATTCCCAATCTCATTCTATGAGGCATCAAAATTGGAAAGAAAGTAGTCAAATTATCATTGTTTCCAGATGATATGATCTTATATATGAAGAAACCTAAAGACTCCACATAAAAACTATTAGAATTGATAAATTCAAAGTTTCAGGATACAAAATCATATAAAAAATCAGTAGTATTTCTATATGCCAACAACAAATAATCTGAAAAAGAAACCAAGAAAGTAATCCCATTTACAATAGCTACAAATAAAATTAAATACCTAGCAATAAACTTAACCAAATAAGTGAAAGATCTCTAGAATAAAAACTATAAAATCTTCATGAAAGAAATTGAAGAGGACACACATAAAAATTGGAAAGATAGTCCATGCTCATGGATTGGAAGAATCAATATTTTTAAAATGTCCATACTACCCAAAGTAATCTATAGATTCAAAGCAATCCCCATGAAAATATCATTGACATTCTTCACAGAAATATTAATAGAGAAAATAATCCTAAAATTTATATGGAACCACAAAATATTCAGAATAACAAAAGCCATCCTGTGCTAAAAGAACAAAATTGGAGGAATCACATTACCTGACTTCAAATTATACTGCAGAGCTATAGGAACCAAAACAGCATGGTACTGGCCTAAAAATAGACACACACACAAATCGCACAGAATAGAGAACCTAGAAATAAATCCACACATCTATAGTGAACTTATCTTTGACAAAGGGGCCAAGAACATACATTGGGGAAAGGACAGTTTCTTCAATAAGTGGTGCTGGGCAAACGTGATATCTATATATAGAAGAATTAAACTAGACCTTTACCTCTCACCATATACAAAAATCAAATCAAAATGAATTAAAGATTTAAATCTAAGACCTGAAACTATGAAGCTACTAAAAGAAAACACTAGGAAATGCTTCAAGACATTGGTCTGGGAAAGGACTTCTTGAGTAATACCCCCAAAACGCAGGTGACCAAAACAAGAGGATGGGAAAGATCACATCAAGCTAAAAAGCTTCTGCACAGCAAAAGGAAACAATCAACAAAGTGGAGAGACAACCCACACAATTGGAGAATATATTTGCAAATTAACCATCTGACAATGGTTTAATAACTAGAATATATAAGGAGCTCCAACAATTCAATAGGAAAAAATAAAATAACCTGATTTAAAAATGGGCAAAAGATCTGAATAGACATTTCTCAAAAGAAGACTACAAATGGGCAACAGGTATATGAAAATTGTTCCATCACATTAGTCATCAGAGAAATGCAAATTATAACTACAATGAGATATCATATTATGCCAGTTAAAATGGCTTTTATCAAAAAGACAGGCAATAATGAATGCTGGTGAGGATATGGAGAAAGGGAACCCTCATACACTGTTGGTGGGAATGTAAATTAGTTCAACCACTATGGAGAACGGTATTGAGATTCCTCAAAAAACTAAAAATAGAACTACCATATGACCCAGCAATCCCACTGCTGGGTATATATCCAAAGGAGGGGAAGTCAGTATATCTAAAATAAATCTGCACTCTCATGTTTATTGCAGCACTATTCATAATAGCCAACATATGGAGTCAACCTAAGTATCCATCAACAGACGAATGGATAAAGAAATTGTGGTGCATATACAGGATGGAATATTATATATCCATAAAAAAGAATGAAATTCTGCCATTTGCAACAGCATGGATGGAACTGGAGAACATTATGTTAAGCGAAACAAGCCAAGCACAGAAAGACAAATTTCACGTGTTCTCACTAATGTGTCAGAGCTAAATATTAATATAATTGATCTCTGGAGACAGAGAGTAGAATTATGGTTACCAGAGGCTAGGAAGGGTAGCAGGGATAGGGGATAAAGAGGGGATGGTTAAGATTAAGATAGTAATGGAAGAAAAATTCAAATTTGGAAAGAAAAAGATGACATTTAAAGCCATTGTTTCAGAATCAAAGAGTTATTTTTCTTTATATAATTGCTTAGTAAGAACCCAAACATTTATATGCTTAGCCAGATTAGTTTTTGTATTGGTATGTAATTCACATAACATACAATTAATCATTTTATTTTTTAAAATTGTTAATTTTTAGTTTTTATGGATATGTAATAGTTGTACATATTTATGGAGTACATGTTAAATTTTGACACAAGCATACAGTTTGTAATGACCAAATCAGTGTAAATTGGGGTATCCATCACCTCAAGCATTTATCATTTCTTTGTGTTAGAAACATTCCAATTCCACTCTTTTAGTTATTTTGAAAGATGCAATAAATTATCATTAACTATATTTGTCCTATTGTGCTACCGAATGAAGTGGCATTTAACGAATTCACAATATTGTGCAACCACTACCTCTCTCAGTTTCAAAACATTTTTATCACCCTCCCAAAATACCTTGTAGATGTTAAGTAATCACTCCCCATCTTCTGCTCCCCGTGACCTCCAGCAATTACTAACCTGCTTTCTATCTCTATAGATTTGTCTAGTCTGGATATTTCATTAAGAAGACATCATATAATATGTGATCTTTTGTGTCTGGCTTCTTTCAGTTGGCATGTTTTTGAGGTTCATACATATTGTAGCATGTATCAGAATTTCATTCCTTTTTTAAGGCTGAATAATATCCCATTGTACATATATACTGCATTTTGTTTAGACATTCATCTGCCAATGGACACTAGGGTTGCTTCCACCTTTTTGCTATTGTGAATAATGCTGCAATGAATACTGGTGTACAAGAATTTTTCTGAGTCCTTGTTTTCAATTCTTTTATGTATATACCTAGAAGTGGAATTGCTGAGTTGTATGATAATGCTATGTTTAGATTTGTAAGAAACAGCCAAACTGTTTTGTATGGTGGATGCTCCATTTTATATTTTCACCAGCAATGTATGAGGGTTCCAATCTCTCTGTATACTTGTCAATACTTGTTATGTTTCATTTTTCTAAAAAAAAATTATATCCATCCTAGTATTTGTAAAGTGTTATCTCATTGTGATTTTGATTTGTATTTCCTTAATGACTAATGATGTTGAACATCTTTATGCTATTGGTCATTTGCATATCTTCTTTGGAGAAATTTTTTCAAATCCTTTGTCCATTTTTAAATTGGATATTTTTGCTGTTGAGTGTTAGAAATTCTTTGCATATTCTAGACATTAAACCCCTATCAGATATATGATTTGTAAATATTTTCTCCAATTCTGTGGATTGTCCTTTCACTTTCTTGATAATGTCCTTTGATGTACAAAAGTTTTTTTAAAATTTTTATGAAGTCCATTTTTTATATTTTTTGTTACTTGTGGCTTTTGGTGTCAAACCTAAGAATCTATTGTCAATTATGATGTTATCAAGAATTACCCCTATGTTTTCTTCTAATAGTTTTATATATTTAGCTCTTATATTTAGGATGTTCCATTTTGAGTTAATTTTTGCATATGAAGTAAAGTAGGAGTCCAACTTAATTCTTCAGCATGCAGTTACCCAGTTGTCCCAGCACGTTATGGCAAAGAACTATTCTTACCCCATTGGTTGATCTTGTCATCCTTGTCGAAAATCAATTGGTCATAGATATTTGGGTTTCCTTCTGGAATCTCAATTCTATTCCACTGATCTATACCTTGTATCCTTATGCCAATACCACATTGTTTTGAATCCTGTAACTTTGTATTAAGCTTTGAAATCAGGAAGTATGAGTCCTCCAAGTTTTCTTTTCTCCTTCAATATTGTTTTGGCTAGTTGTGGTCCCTTGAAATTCTATGTGGATTTTAGAATTGACTTTTCCATTTCTACAAAAACGTCAGTTGGAACTTTGATAGAGACTGCATTAAATCTGTAGATAACTTTGGGGAGTATTGCCATCTTGACAGTAAGTCTTTCAATCTGTGAACACAGGATGTCTTTCCATTTATTTAGATCTTTAATTTCTTTCAGCAACATTCTGTAGTATTCAGTATACAAGTTTTCACCTCCTTGGTTAAATTTATTCCTGGGTATTTTATTCTTTTGGATACTAATGTAAATGAAATTATTTTCCTTAATTTATTTCAGATTGTTTATTGCTGATGTAAAGAAACACAACTAATTTCTGTATGTTGATCTTATAACATACAACTTTGCTGAATTGGTTAAACAGCTCTAAGAGGGTTTTTTGAGGATTTTTTGGGATTTTCTATGTATTTTGTTATCTGCACATAGGGATAGATTTCTTTCTTTCCAGTTGAATACCTATTATTCCTTTTTCTTGCCTAACTGGCAAGTCTGGCTACACCTTTCTACACAATGTCAAATAGCAGTGCTAAGAGTGGGCATCCTTGTCTTGTTTCTAATCTTAGGAGGAAAGCTTTTACTCATTCACCATTGAGTATTATGCTAGCTGTGGATTTTTCATGAATGCCTTTATCATGTTGAAGAAGTTCCTTTCTGTTCCTAGTTTACTAAATTTTTGTATCATGAAAGAGTGGTAAACGCCCAGTGATTTTTTTCTGTGTCTATTGAGATGATTGTGTGGTTTAGGGTTTATTTTGCCCCTTGGTTCTATTACTGTGGTGCTTTTCATTGACTGATTTTCTTATATTGAACCATTGTTTCATTTCATGATAAATCCCACTTGGTTATGCTGTATTACTATTTTAATGTTCTGTTGGATTCAGTTTGCTAGTATTTATTTGAGGATTTTGAATTTATTTTAATAACGGGCATTGGTCTATTTCTTGTGTTATCTTTGTCTCACTTTGATATTAGGGTAATTCTGGCCTCATAGAATGTGTTAGGAAGTGTTTCCTCCTCTATTTTTTCAAGCATTTTAGATTGGTGTTACTTCTCTAAATATTTGGTAGAATTCATGAGTGACAATAACAGATTATGGACTTTCTTCGTCATGAGGTTTTTGATTACTTATTGATTTACTCTTTACTTGTTATAGGGGTGTTGACATTTTCTATTTCTGCTTAACTTAGTTTGGTGATTCATGTGCTTCTAGAAATTTGTTCATTTCATCTATGTAATTTTTTAGCCTACAATTGATCATAGCATTCTCATAATATTTCTAATTTCTGTAAGGTCAGTAGTAATGTCCCTACTTTTTCATTTCTGATTTATTTATTTATTTTGTTTATTTTTCTTAGTCCAGCTGAAGGTTTGTCAGTTTTTTTGACCTTTTCAAAGAATCAAATTTTGGTTTTGTTTATTCTCTTATTGTTTTTCTATTCTTTATTTTATTTATCTCTGCTCAAATCTTTGTATCTGTGGTTTGGGGTTTAGTTTCCTCTTCTTTTTTAGTTACTTAAAATATAAAGTTGGGTTGTTGATTTGATATCTTTCTTCTTTTTTAATGCAGATATTTAGAGCTACAAATTTCCCTCTAAACATTGCTTTTGTTACATCCTGTTTTCATATTTTGTGTTTTCATTTTTATTTGTTTCTAAGTATTTTTTAACTTCCCTAATGATTTCTTCTTTGACCCATTGGTTGTTTAAGAGTATGTTGTTTAATTTCCATGTATTTGAGAATTTTCCAGTTTTCCCAATGTTATTTATGTCCATGTTAATTTCACTGTAACCAGCCAGGATACTTAACATAATTTTAACCTTTTAAAACTTACTGAGAATGTTTTATGGCCTAATATATTTTCTAACCTGGAGAATGTCCCATGTGGACTCTGCTTTTGTTGTGTAACATGTTTTATATATGACTGTTAGGTCAGTCTAATTGGTTTACAGTTTTATTCAAGCCCTCTATTTTCTTATTGATTTTCTTTCTAAATGTTCCATCATTATTAAAAGTGGAGCATTGAAGACTCCAACTATTATTGTCAAGTTGTCTATTTCTCCATTCTATTCCATCAATGTTTGCTTCGTCTATTTTGGGGCTCTATTGTTTTGTATTTATTTACAATTTTTATATCTTCTTTATGAATTGACCCTTTTATCAATGTATAATTTCCTGTTCTCTTGAAATAATTTTGACTTAAAGTCTATTCTGTCTGATATTAGTCTAGCTACCCCAGCTTCGTTTGGTGACTATTTTCATGAAGTATGAGTATCTTTTTCCATCCTTTCATCCTTTCCATCCTAATCTACGTGTGACTTTGATTACATAGTGTGTCTCTTGTAAGTAGCATATTATTAGATCATGCCCCCCCACCTCCATTCCCAAAATCTTTGTCTTATACCTGATGTGTTTAATCTATTTACATTTAAGTTGATTAATTATAAAAAATGTTTTACTGCCGACATTTTGCTATTTGTTTTCTATGTCTTATATATTTTGTTTCTCATCTTCTCCAATACTGCCTTCTTTTATGTTTGATTTATTTCTAATATAACATTTTGACTCTCTTTTCATTTCCTCTCTGCAGTCATCCAGTGACCTGACAGAAATTTCCTTGAATGTGTTGACTGAAGGGGAAAAAAAGTATCTGTTTCTTTAAATTCTTTTGACAGAATGCAGCTAGGGAAGTAGCTTCAGTCTGAGGGTGTTGAAACAAAGGCCAGTTTCTGTGCAGGTTTCTCAGCAAACCACAAGATTCAAATACACAACTCCAATTTTTGGAGAACAAGGTCCTTATTGTTCATCCTGATATCAGCAAGCTGCACCGGAAATATGGGCCACTGTCCCCATGCCTACCTGCCCCAGGGTTGGGAGATGGTATTTGCAACACAAAATGCCAAAATTCACCAAATATTACCAGCCTCTTTCTTTATCAAGCACTCTTGTTGATGCCCCCAATGTACAACTGGACTCCAGAGTTCCAAAGTAGTTGATTCTGACAGTCTTGAGAACTCAGTAGTCGTTTTGGTGGAGGGACTGATTCCTGGAGCTGCCTACTGTACCTTTCATCTTCCGTGAAATCACGTATATGAATCCATCAAATATGATGATAGATTATTTTTCTAATAATAATAAGAATCAGCATATCTGGTTGAACCTAAATAACCTTAATTTGGGTTAGATATTTTTGGAAAACAGTTAATCCTTGAATACATTTTTCTTTCTTGTCATGGGCATTATCTCAGCCCCCTTTTGTTTCTCTTTTAACGTAGTCCAATATGAAACTCTGCTTCTGTAACTCACGCTCCAAGGTAACTTCAAATATTCGGGGAATGAAGAAAAATCTTTAATATGATGGCCCAACACTCATTTCTTATTTATATCACCTCCACAAGAAGTCATCAATCTTCTACTTAAACATAGCAGGACTTGAAGCTTGTATTATCTTCAAGATTTTTGTTTATTATTTTAGGGCCTTTGGTTGCTGGTATGGTCTACCTTGTATGGAGTTGAAACCTTTTTTCCTCACTATTTTGGTATAGTTCATCTTATGAAGTAATCACAAAACAAGCGTGAATTCCTACCTCATGACAGGAATGGAGTTTATCTGGGTTGTCTGAACTAACTGTTCTTAGTCTTTTCCATTTTTCCCAGGTTTTGATTACCCTGCTTAGGTGATAGCTTACTGGACATGTCCAATCCTGGGTATTCCTGAAATACAAATCCAGTACTCCAGAACACTTGACCAGCACCAGATTGATCATTCTAGAAACTACTAAAAAGAAAATAAAGAAAATCTAGCTTTAATTTTTGTCCATGAACTCACCGTAGCCTCTTCCTTCTAAATTCTAATGAACCTATTTTGTAATAATACACTTAGTTCTTTAGATATATGATTATATTACAGAAATTTTAGAAAATAGAGGAGAATTGATTATTACACTACTCTAATAGAAATACTACTGAGATTCTCCAGTATTTATCTTTGTGCTCTATTGTGTAAGCATATCTTCAAGTTTTTAAAGTTTTAATAAAATTAAAGTCAGAAGGAAATAATCCATATCATTATTATTATAACAATGAGCATTTAGTACAAAATTAATACAAAATTTTGGGCTAAATGTTTCCTTTAGTTTTCTAAAATAAGCATTTTTAATGTAATTAGTATATATGCAATTTCACATGCTACTTTTTGACTTATCATCATGTAAGCATTCACTCGTGATTATATGGTATTTGTAACTATCATTTTCCAATTGATTGACCATTTCCCTAAAGTTGCCACATTTAATCTGGATGTAATATTCTTACACACATGCAAAATTTTATATTAAATTAGGTTTACCTATTTGGTTTAGGAAATTGGAAATAATTGGCTAAACACCATGAATTTGGAAACCATGTAGACTCTGCTATCTTCCAAAAATATATTACAGAATTACACATTGCTCTGAGAAATTTGTGCCCACTATACTCTGTGCTTTTAAACATTGATTATCATGTTTCAATGTCTATTAGTTTGGTAAGCAAAAACTGTAAGCCTGATTTTACTTTTCAGTTCTTTATTCTTGATGTTCAATGTTTACTTTTCCATATGTTTATTTTCTTCAGTCTTTCTTCTTTTATGAATTACATATCCATGCTATGTGTTGATTTATTGGCATTTTATTATTTTTAATCTATTTTAATAATCCTTTTTAAATATTAATTATAATTTTTGTTCCAATTTTTAAAATCTTTTTGTCTTTCTGTTTTAGTTCTTTTTCATTTATAGAAGTACAAATATCTATGTATCCCTAACTTTCCTATTTTTTTGTCACTTTATGCTTAAATTGTTCATTCCAAGTGTTCCATACCATTTCTTCTAATCTGTCTATGGATTGTTATTTCACATTAATATTACTAAATTATGAATTTTAATGATTCCATTATTTATTTTACTTATATCTTTACTTGGCAGACACCCTCCTCACTCTTTCGGTAAACCCAGTCCTATTCTTCAAGGTGAGTTTCACAGAGTTCTTAGGTCCTCATGATACCATTCTTTCCTTCAAGAGAAAGAGCCCCTAAACAAATTGCTTAAGGCCCTGACAAAACAATACTTTCACTATTATCACACAAGTTTTCCCTTCATAGGAAATATGAGTACCCTCTGGAGAGCTGGATCATGCCATAACTGATTTTTTATGGTTGTTATTTTGTTTGTTTGTTTTGAATTTCACAGCCAGGCCTTGTTTCTTAGTCTCTTAATTTTCTCAAATAGTGGTTTCTCTCATGATGTTTTTCTTTTCCCCATCAGCTTTTTATTGGCCATTAAACGTGTGTACCTGTGAACCTGGTTCCATATATGGGGCTGAGGTCAAATTCTTTCTAACTAGTCTTGTGAACCTGTGAAAATCAGGAGATCTAGTTACTAGTGGGGAATAGAGGATATATCTTAACTATATCAATCACATTATTTATAATTGAGTTTCAGCTCAAATCTTGCCAGAACACCCAATAAAATATTTTTACCAGACCCCAACAGTAGACTTAAAACTTTCAAATTACTCTGAAAACAGTCTTTTTAATCTGTATATTTATTTATTTATCTAATTAATCACATATATGGTAAAGAAACAGGATTCAAATCTTGGTTTCTGGCATGAGAATGATCTAGGTTTGAATCCTAGCTTTGTCACTTACTAGCTCGGTGACTCTGCGCTGACAGACTTAACTTCTCCAGATCCATGTAGTAACTTCTCCATAAATTATGCTATGGATTAAAGGGAGATGATTCTTTAAGTTCTTAGCATGGTAGCTTGTGCATAATAAGGATCCAGCAGTTTTGGGTAATTTTTTTAATCTATCAACATAAATATATACATACATAATGCAATATAACACTTTTTGAATTTGTTAAAATGAGAGATTGTGAAGTGGGATTTTGTGTTACCAAATCAAACCTTAATATATAAACAACAAAAAAAGTTGGAAATCACAGGTCTAGTTACTTAAGCCTGTACATACAACCTTAAAACAAAAATCTGTTATGTTTAGGAAACATAATATAGTAATTTTATTTATATAGTAATTCTACTAAATATGTAATAATTTCCCCATTTAACAGGTGAGAAAACTCATGCTCATAGAACTTAATTTTCTGATGTTTACTCAGCTGAGAAATAAATAGGGGTATAAACACAATTTTATCAAATCTCTTTTACCAACTAGCTCTAAGTTTTGAATAGTTTTCATTGGAGAGGCAGTTCCCATAATGTCAATAGTTTTTGTTTGAAAGGATTTTAAGCAACTCAAGTAAAATTCATAACATCTTCCCATGTAAGGAGTTAGATTCTATAGCAGAAATACTGTACTTGAGGAATATTATAATTTAAATAAACTACTTCAGACTCCTATGAAACACTTATAATTTAAGCACTAGGTTACCTCAGAATCCTATAAAACACAGCACTGTTTCAATTAGGAAATGCATCTAACACCCATATTGAGGGTGGAAAAATGGCATTATCTCTTGTTTCAGAGATAAGGGAGGTGACTCCTACTCACCATTTGCTCTGCCAGTCTTCTCCTAATCCACATTCCTATGATATCCTTGGCTTTTACCTAGTAGAAATGCTTGTTTCCTACCCCGGGACCAGTAGGGTGGGAAATAAAGCAGGAATTTGACTGTATGTGGGAGGTTAGTGCTTCTGAAGAGGAGAGAACTAGAATTCTTTAGAAGAAATGGCAGATCCCCTTCCTCAGTTGTGGTAAGTGGAGGCTATGGCAAACTCAACGGCCATTCCACACCCCCCTTTCCTGCCTGTCATTTACTATATTGGTTAGAAATTTAATATACTCTCTTTTCCAGTATGCCTTGTAGCTAGGTTATCCATGAAGCCTAGTGCTGGTCGATGAGATATAAAAGGAAATCTACTGGGGGGATTCTGTTAAGGATTTTTCTCTGCCTTGATAAAGAAGGAAAACATGCAAAGAGAACGTCCTTATACCACCTAGGTCTTTTCTGGCTTCCTGTCTTTGGGTGTGGTCATCTGAGGATATGGTCATGCATGGACAGGATGCTTGCAGCTTTCAAGAAACATCTTGTGACTATGGGAGGAAGGTCAGGAGAATACGAGAGACGCCAACAAAGCACACCGGCTTTGTTGAACTGCTGAGCCCTCAGATCATTTCTCCTTATGTGAGCTAACTGCCTTTATTATGTAAGCAAGTATTATTAATGAAGAAAAATGCTGTTTTATAAAATTAGTGTAGCCTAAGTGTACAGTGTTTATAAAGCCTAGTGTACGGTGTTTATAAAGTAGTGTATGTAATGTCCTAGGCCTTCACATTCACTCACCACTCACTCACTGGCTCACCCAGAGCAACTTCTGGTCCTGTAAGCTCCATTCATTGTAAGTACCTTATATGGGTATACCATTTTTTATCTTTTATACCATATTTTTACTGTACTTTTTCTGTTTAGATATGTTTCGATACACAAATACATACCATTTTGTTACAATTTCCTATAGTACTCAGTATAGTAACATGCTGTACAGGCTGGTAGCCTAGGAACAATCGGTTATACCATATAGCCAAGGTGTGTAGTAGGCTATACAATCTAGGTATGTAAGCACACTCTATGATGCTGACATTAAGATGAAATTGCCTAACCACATATTTCTTAGAGGGTATTTCTGTTGTTAGGTGCTGCATGACTGCATATAAAAAATTTAGTCTTCACGTCTTAATTTTCTCTTTCATATCCTAGTGGTTTTGTATTTTTTATCCAATTTTTTAAAAAAAGATACTAAACTTTAATCTTTAAAGAAGTTTGAGTTTCACAGTAAAATTGAGCAGAAAGCACACAGTTTCCATGTACCTCCTGCCCTCGCACAGGCATAACTTCCCCTACTATCAACATCACATGCCCTAGTAATACTTTTGTCAAAACTGATAAATCTACATTGACACATCATTATCACCCAAAGTCCATAGTTTATGTTAAGGTTCACTCTTGATTTTGTACATTACATGGGTTTTGACAAATGTATGACATGTATCTACCACTGTAGTATCAAATAGAATAGTTTCACTGCCCTAAAAATCCTCTGTGCTCTGCCTATTTATCCCTCCCTCCCTACTAACCCCAGGAAACCACTAATCTTTTTTACTGTCTCTATATTTTTGCCTTTTCCAGAATGTCATGCTTTTGGAATCTTACAGTACGTGGAATTTTCAGATAGTCTTCTTTCACTTAGTAATATTCATTTAAATTTCCTCCATCTCTTTTCATGACTTATTTCTTTTCTTTTTGCCTCTGAATTATATCCTATTGTCTGGATATACTACATTTTATTTATCCCCTAACCTACTGAAGGACATCTTGGTTTCCTCTAAGTTTTGGTAATTACGAATAAAGTTGCTATAAACATTTATTTGCAAGATTTTATGTCAACATAAATTTTCAATTCCTTTGGGCAAATACTGAAGAGTGTGATTGTGGGATCACATGCTAAGAGTATATTTAGTTTTATTTAGTTTTATAAGAAACTGCCAAACTGTCTTCCAAAGTGGCTGTACCATTTTGCATTCAGATCAGCAATGAATGAGAGTTTCTATTGTTCTATATTTTTGCCAGCATTCGGTGTTGTCAGTGTTTTGGATTTTGGCCATTCTAACAGGCATGTAGCTGTATCTGATTGTTTTAAATTGCAATTTCCTAATGACATATGATGCTGAACATCATTTCATATGTTTACTTGCAATCTCTACATCTTCTTTGGTAAGGTGTCTATTCAGGCCTCTAGCCCATTTGTTAATCTGATTGTTTCTTATTGCTAAGTTTTAAGAGTTCTTTGTATATGTTTGATAACAGTCCCTTATCAGATGTGTTATTTGCAAATATTAATATTTTTTCCCAGTCTTTGGTTTCTTGTCATTTTCTTGACATTGTCTTTCACAGACGTTTTTTAATTTTAATGAAGCCCATCTTCTCAATTATTTTTTTCATGGATCATGCCTTGGTGTTGTGTCTTAAAAGTTATCACCATACCCAAGGTGACTGAGGTTTTCTCCTATGTTATCTTCTAGGAGTTTTACAGTTTTGAGTTTTACATTTAGGTCTATGATCCATTTTTTGTTAATTTTTGTGAAGAGTGTAAGGTCTATGCCTAAGTTTATATTATTACATGGGGATGTCTTGTTCTTCCAGCACAATTTGTGGAAAAAAAACTATCTTTGCTCTACTGTAATGTTTTGTCAAAGATCAGTTGACAGTATTTATGTGGGTCTATTTTTGGGTTCCCTATCCTGTTGCACTGATCTATTTGTCTATTTTTCTCACCAATACTAATTGTCTTGATGAATATTTTTATAGTAATTGTTCAAGTAGGGTAGTATCAGTCTACTGACTTTGTTTTCCTTCAATATTGAGTTGGCTATTCTGGGTACTTTGCCTCTTTATATAACTTTAAAATTAGTTTGTTATCCACAGAATAATTTGCTGGGATTTTGATTGTGATTGCATTGAATCTATATATCAAATTGGAAATAACTGACATCTTGACAATATTGTGTCTTCCAGTTCATGATCATGGATTATCTCTTCACTAATTAGTTCTTCTTTGATTTCTGTCATCAGACTTTTGTAGTTTTCCTTACATAGATATTGTACATATTTTGCTAGATTTATGATTAAATATTTTATTTTTGGTGGATGCTAATGTAAATGTTTTTAATTTCAAATTCCAGTTGTTCACTGCTGGTATATAGGGAAGTGATTTACTTTTGTATATCAATTTTGTATCTTGCAACCATGCTATAATAGCTTATTAGTTCCAGAAGGTTTTTTTTTGTTGTTGGTTCTTTTGGGTTTTCAAGGTAGAGGATCATGTCATCTATGAACACAGTTTTATTTCTTCCTTCCCAGTCTGTGTACATTTCATTTTGTCTTATTGCAGTAGCTGGGACATCGGTACAATGTTGAAAAGCAGTGGCAAGGTGGGACCTCCTTGTCTTATTCCTGATTTTAGTGGGAAAACTTCTCTTCCAGTTTCTAACCATTACATATGATATAAATTGTATTTTTTAATACATTCTTGATCAAGTTGAGGAAGTTTCCCCTCTATTCCTAGTTTACAGAGAGGTTTTTTTTTATCATGATTGGATATTGAATTCTGTTAAATGCTTTTTCTGTATCTATTGATATAATCATGTAGTTTTTCTTCTTTAGTCTGTTAATGTGGTGAATTGATTTAAAATATTGAACCACCCTTACATATCTGGGATAAATCCCACTTGGTTGCCATGTATAAATGTTTTTCTTATAATGTCTTTTGTTTGTTTTTGGTATTAGGGTAATGCTGGAGTTGAAGAGTAAACTGGGAAGTATTCCCTTTGCTTTTATCTTCTTGAAGAGATTGTGGAGAACTGGTATAACTTCTTCTTTAAATGTTGTCAGAGAACTCATCTAGCCCTGGTGTTTTCTATTTTGGGAGATTATTATTTACTTATTCAATTTCTTTAATAGAGATAGGGCTTTATCAATTAGAAAACAGATATAAGCCCATTTATATTGTCTATTTCTTCTTGTGTGAGTTTTGGCAAATTGCGTCTTTCAAGGAATTGGTCTATTTCATTCAAGTTATCTAATTTGTAGGCATAGAGTTGTTCATAATATTCCTTTATTATCCTTTTAATACCCATGGGATCTGTAGTGATACCCTCTCTTTCATTTCTGATATTTGTAATTTGTATCCTTTACCTTTTTTTCTTTGCCTGGCTAGAAGCATATTGATTTTCAAAGATCCAGCTTTTAGTTTATATATAAAATTTGGGGTCCCTGAAGAAGTAATGGAGCAAAACACATATGTAAAATTATCAGTCAAGACAACTTTCCATTTGTATGAAATATTTGCATCTGTATACCAAAAGGCTATACTGAACTTCAGGGGAAAAAAATTGGGGGGCTGCAAGGCATTATAGTTGGTGGAGAGAAGATCAATTGAAATCAGACATTATATAGCAATATGTTCTAGTAGAAGCTAGAAAAACACTTTTAAGATACTCAAGGAAAGAAAATATGAGTCAAGGACTTTAGCCAAATTGTCCTTTATGTACAAAAGTCATAGCCAAACTATTAGGAACTATCAAGAAGTCAAGACCTTGTTTCCATAATCACTTTCTGAGTAACCTAAAAGAATTAGGTACCAAAAAAATGAGAATATTATGGAAAAGCTTATAAATTCTGGTAGATTTCACTGAGCATACTTCATGGTAGAGAGCAGGCATAAGGAAACAGATATATGTGTAGTGATTTATATTTTTATAAAACATTATAGATCAAGATGGCTGACCGGAGACACCAGCTTCCAGAGTGTCTCAGTAAGAAGGAGAAGTTTTAGATGAAAGAGAAAAGAACAGACAGACAGATATAGATCAGATGTGGGTCTGAAGGAAGGGTACCAGAGCCTTCGGGAGACTCCATGGGATGAAGATGCATGCAGAACAAGAATGAGCAGGGTGTCGGCAAAAATCAATCCCCAAGAAGCTTGGAGTCCAGTGAGAAGAGTAGGTGGAGTAGTTTCCTTCTTCCTCCCTCGCATATCTGATAGTTGGTGGGATCTTGAGCTGTTGGAGAGGTTTTCTGCCCACATGAGCCCAGAGGCTGCTGCCATTAGTTAACTGAACTGCTTGTGGACAGGGTACCAGGTTCCCAGCCCCCCTGGGGCACTTCCTGCCCCCACAGACCCAAGCTGGGATGGCAGACACCATATTGCTTCTCCACTCACTGTGCACCTTTGTCCTCCCCCAGGGTACTTCAACTCCTTAGGCTTCATTCTGCTTGTTACCACACAGACATTTCCCAACTCTGGCCCAGGCTTCAGGAGCCACAGGGGTCCAGCGGGTCCCAGGTGATCTGTATGACTCCAGAGCTTGGACATTCTGGGTGGACTGACTCCTGGAGAGAGGGTCAGAGATGACCAGAGTGCTAGCATTCCTCCATACAGACTCTTTTCCTCCCCTTCCCCTCCCCCACCCACGGCTGCCGAGAGAGACAATTGAGCCACCACACCGAGGCTTCCACAGACTGTGGGACTCAGACCTTTCCTCTTGGGGTTCTGCAGCAGACCTAGGGGTGCTGAGACTATGAGCTCACTGCTTTCCTGTCCTCCCTGGTGCTGCTTGCTCGGTGGCTCCATCACAGCGGGGCACACCTGGAGGCAGAGGGACATCGATCCCACTCAGGCACTCTAGGGGACACTAAGGACAGGCACACTGCTCCCTGGCATGGTCAGGGATTGACCTTCTTAGTCAAGGGAGGCGAGGTAGCCCATGTGGGCAGATCATTATACACAGATCAGTTTGATAGACACCCACCAGTTTAAATCACCCAAAAGCTAAAGGTCAGAGCCTGGATACCACAATGGCTCAAAAGATAAAAAAAAGCAATAACATTCTACTCAATAGGATGAACAGAAATCCACTGCACTTATCAAGTCTTTCAATAAATGTGAATGGCTTGAACTGCCCACTAAAGAGACATAGGCTGGCCAAATGGATAAATATACACAAGCCAAGTATCTGCTGTCTCCAAGAAACACATCTCACCCACAAGAACTTATTCAGACTTAAGGAGAAGGAATGGAAAACAATATTCCATGTAAATGGAAACCAAAAGAAAGCTGGTGTAGCCATTCTCATATCAGATAACATAGACTTCAAATCAGCAAAAGTAAAGAAAGACAAAGATGGTCATTATATAATTATGAAGGGAACAATTCAACAAGAAGACATAACAATCCTAAATATTTATGCACCTAACACAGGTGCACCCACACTCATAATGCAAACTCTACTTGATCTAAACAAAGTGATAAACAGCAGCATTGTAATAGTCAGGGACATCAGTACCCCACTGGCAGAGCAGGAAAGATCCTCCAAGCAGAAAATTAGCAAAGCAACAATTGACTTAAACAGGACTCTAGAACAAATGGGCCTAACAGACATTCAGAGAACATTCTACCCCAAAACAACTGAATATGTGTTCTTCTCATCAGCCCAGGGAACATTCTCTAAGATTAATCACATCCTAGGCCACAAAATATATCTCAATAAATTTAAAAAAAATAGAAATTATACCATGTATCTTCTCAGACCACACTGGAATAAAATTAGGAATCACTTCCGATAGAAACACTCATCTCTACACAAAGTCATGGACATTAAACAACATACTGCCAAATAATTATTGGGTCAAGGAGGAAGTTAAGATGGAAATCAAAAGATTCTTTGAACTAAATGACAAAGGAGACACAAGTTATCAAAATCTGTGAGATTCAGAAAAAGCAGTTATAAGAAGAAAATTCATACCCATAAATGCCTACATCAAAAAAGATAGGAAGATTACAAATCAACAATCTCATGAATCATCTCAGAGAACTGGAAAAGGAAGAGCAAACCAATATCAAACCCAGCAGAACAAAAGATATAACTAAAGCCAGAGCAAAACTAAATGAAATTGGTAACAAAAGAATGATACAGAAGATTAATGAAAGAAAAAGTTGGTTCTTTGAAAAGATGAACAAAATAAATAGGCCTCTTGCTAGATTAACCAGAAACAGAAAAGAAAGATCTCTAATGAGCTCAATCAGAAATGGAAAAGGAGATATTACAACAGATACCATGTTAATACAAAATAACATCTCTGAATACTATAAAAACTTTTATGCACGTAAACTTGAAAATGTTCAGGAAATGGACAAATTCATGGAAACACATAACCTGCCTAGGCTCAAACAGGAAGAAACTGAACTCCTGAACAGACAAATAACAAGTACTGAAATTCACACAGCAATAAAAAATCTCCCAACAAAAAAAGTCCCAGACCAGACGGTTTCACAGATGAATTTTACCAGACCTACAAAGAAAAACTGGTACCTATACTGCAGAAATTAATTCATAACAGAGAAGGAAGGAATCTCCCCAACTTGTTCTACAAAGGCAATATTACCCTGATACCAAAGCCTGATACCATAAGAAGAAAATTCATAGCCATAAATGCCTACATCAAAAAAGAAAGAAAGATTACAAAAGGACTCAGCAACAACAAAAAAATACAGACCAATATCCCTTATGAATATAGATGCAAAAATTCTCAATAAAACCTTAGCAAACCAAGTTCAGCTGCACATCAAAAAAATAATTCATCATGACCAGGTGGGCTTCATCCCAGAGATGCAAGGATGATTCAACATACACAAATCTATAAATGTGATTCACAACATAAATAGAAGCAAAAATAAAGACCATATGATCCTCTCAATAGATGCAGAAAAAGCAATTGACAAAATCCAGCACCCTGTTATGATAAGAACTCTTAAGAGAATAGATATAGATGGAACATTCCTGAATATTATAAAAGCCATATATGACAAACACACAGCCAACATCATACTGAACGGGGAAAAACTCAAAGCATTCCTACTCAGAACTGGAGCAAGACAAGGTTGCCCACTGTCACCACTTCTGTTCAACATAGTGCTGGAAGTTCAAGCCAGACCCATCAGACAAGAGAAGGAAATCAAGGGTATCCAAATGGGGAAAGAAGAGGTCAAACTATAATTCTTTGCTGGCGAGATGCTCTTATATTTAGAAAACCCCAAAGATTCTGCCAAGAGATTCCTGAAATTGATACATAAATTCAGCAATGTCTCAGGCTACAAAATCAATGTACATAAATCAGTAGCATTCCTATACACTAAAAACAGTCAAGCTGAGAATCAAATCAACGACTCAGTAACTTTCACAATAGCAACAAAGAAAATAAAATACCTAGGAATATATTTAACCAAGGAGGTGAAAGACCTCTACAGGGAGAGCTATGAAACACTGAGGAAAGAAATTACAGAGGGCATAAACAGATGGAAAACCATACCATGCTCACGGGTCAGCAGAATCAACATTGTTAAAATGTCTATAGTACCCAAAGTGATTTACAGATTTACAGAAATCCCCATTAAAGTACCAATGTCATTTTTTGCAGGTCTAGAAGTAATAATTCTACACTTCATATTGAACCAGAAAAGACCCCAAATAGCCAAAGCAACCTTAAGCAAAAAGAACAAATTGGGAGGCATCACTTTACCAGACTTCAAGCTATACTACAAGGCTATAGTAACCCAAACAGCATGGTACTGGCAGAAGAGCAGTGACCTAGACCAATGGATCAGAACAGAGAACCCAGATATAAAACCATCATCATATTGCCATCTGATCTTAGACAAAGCAGACAAAAACATACACTGGGGAAAAGAATCCTTATTAAATAAATGGTGCTGGGAAAATTGGATAGCCACATGTAGTAGACTGAAACAGGATCTGCACCTCTGGCAATTCACAAAAATTAAGTCAAAATGGATAACAGACTTAAACCTAAGGCATGAAACTATAGGAATTCTAGAAGAAGAGGTCAGGAAAAACTCTTATAGATATCAGCCTAGGCAAAGAATTTATGAAGAAGACCCCAAAGGCAATTACAGCAACAACAAAAATAAATAAATGGGACCTGATTAAATTAAAAAGCTTCTGCACAGCCAAGGAAACAATGAGCAGAGTGAATAGACAACCTACAGATTGGGACAAAATATTTGCATGCTATACATCCGATAAAGACCTAATAACCGGAATCTACAAAGAACTCAAGTGAATCAGCAAGAAGCATCAATCAATCCCATTAAAAAGTAGGTAAAAGACATGAACAGAAGCTTTTCTAAAGAAGATAGACTAATGGCCAATAAGCATATGAAAAAACGCTCAATGTCTCTAATCATCAGGGAAATGCAAATCAAAACCACGAGATATCACCTAACTCCAGTAAGAATGTCTTTTATCAAAAAGTCCCAAATAACAGATGCTGGTGTGGATGCAGAGAGAAAGAAACACTTATACGCTGCTGGTGGGACTGCAAACTAGTACAACCTCTATGGAAAGTAGTATGGAGATACCTCAAAGAACTAAAGGTAGAACTACCATTTGATCCAGCAATCCCACTACTTGGTATTTACCCAAAGGAAAAAAAGACATTTTATTAAAAAGACACTGTAGTTGAATGTTTATAGCAGCACAATTCACAATCACAAAGATGTGGAAACAACCCAAGTGCCCATCAATACATGAGTGGATCAACAAAATGTGGTATATGTGTACCATGGAGTATTCCTCAGTCATTTAAAAAAATAGTAAATAGTGAACTAATACCTTTTTCAACAACCTGGGTGGAACTGGAGACCATCCTTTTAAGTGAAGTATCACAAGAATGGAAGAACAAAAACCGTATGTACTCACTACTAAACTGAAACATAGATCAACACTCATGTGCTCATATGGTAGTAAAATTCAACAGAAATAAAGCACGTGGGAGAGGGGAGGAGGGGAATGGGTAAATTTACACCTAACGGATACAATTCACACTATCTGGGTTGTGGACAAACATAACCTTGACTCAAACTGCACCAATGCCATTCATGTAACCAAAACATTAGTACCTCCATAATATTCTGAAATAAAAAAAATAACAAAGTGTAGGTTGTGTTAGATTTTTTTAAAAAAAATTATATACTTGATTTCATTTTATCTTTTGTAATAATTTTGAGATCAAGGAAGGCAAAGATTGCTCTTCTCTTTTAACAAATTTGAGATCAAGGAAGGCAAAGATTGCTCTTCTCTTTTAACAAATGAGTTAATATGTTAAGCAGGGTTAAATGACTCTCCTAAGTTTATATAACTGGAACGTGGGTAAATTGGGGCTCAAACTCAAATCTTCTGTCTCACAAGTAAATATGTGAAGATGGAATGAGAAGTTAGTTTCAGGGATGGTGAGTGAATCATTTGTAAAATAAAGAAGGGCTGCTTAGTTGAGATGTAGAAAATTATTTTCAAAAAGTAGGTTGGACCCTACTTATAGTTTGTAGGTTAGAGAGCTTGGAATACTAGGGAAAGTCCAAAAAATATCTAAGCAAAGAAGTGATATGGTTCTAGGGATATTTGAAGAAGTTAGTTCTAAATTTAGCTTGTAGAAATAAATAGCAAGGGACATTAGAGGCAAGAATTCCTGTGAGTATGATTTTATCATCTCTAACTAGCCCAGTTTCTGGAATTAAAAGCAGCAGTGAAAAAAGAAAGGTAGAAACTAATGTCTGAGCCATTATAGTTCACTTCAACATGAACTTATCAAATCCCTACCAAACTAATTCTCAACTGTTTATTAGAGAATCTATGAACTTAAAGAATAAGAAAGTCTGAAGAAATAACCTGGATAGATTGATCCTGATAAGCAGCTAAGTTTGAGTCCCCATGAATTTAAATAACAGAATTAAGTAATATGTTTGATGACTGGTTGAACTCAGCAGTAAAGGAGCATACAGAATTAAAACAATTCCAAATTTTTAAGCCCAGGAGACTTAATTCTGAGAAAATGAGAATATCTTTGTCATTATTTTTATTATCAAAATAACCTACCAATACTACTACTTCTGGTTGTGTTAAAATTCAGTAAAATTCACCTGCTGAAAAATACTACCTAGACGTTAGAAAGTTTATAATAGATATATTAATACTTAAAAACATACTTATTAGTTTATATAAACCCAAGAAGATGAGACATGGGAATAAATATAAGAGCCATGGCTGGGTAATTCAAATGGATTACTATACATCCACCTATAGTTTTAGAAAAAAAATAATAGAAAAAAGTGGAGAAGATGCAATATTTGAAGAGGTGATGTTATCAATTTTTCAGGACTAATAAAAGACAAGAATTGTTTCACTCCCTGCTAATACCTATGAGGCAATGAATTAATTTATTCTTTTTGTACACTCTCTTATTATCTCCCCGTTTTTGAAGTTTAAGTATTTTTACTTTGTCAAAGCATATAATTTTGGCATACTGATAGCCTTATTCTCATCATTTGAAGATAAAATGAAATCAAGTATATAAATGTGCTTTGTAAAATATAAAGACCTACACTTTTATTAGTTCCCTTATCTTTATGTAAACCTTTCTTTCTAAAGCCTGTCTTATTTAAGGCATAGACGGGTTTTAGGAAGAGGACAGCCATCACTCTACGGTCAGCTCATAGACTTCTCGTTAATGCCAGTCATAAGGTCCTTTGTTTACTGATATGTATTTCTGCATAGACAGTCTTCAACTATTGAAAAATGGTGGCTAGTTTTTGGAATCAATTTCAATTTGTAATTATACCTCTTGTCTTCTTACCTACAGAATAAATGCACTAAGATACTAGATTATGTCTTATCCCCTCCTCCAAAAAAGAAACAACGTCTAACAAGTACCCAATATTCAATGACTTCATTGATTTTCTTCTGGAAAGTTTCCATTAGATTTTCCCATAAAAAGTGGTAGGATTTATGTCATTGTTCTAACTGCAGGTGGCACTGACTGACTTAATTTGTCGGTTCTGTTCTTGGTTATTATTTCTTAAACTGGAAGTGAACAGAATACTACACGTCATGAATCATGCTGAAGGAAATTCTTGATAAATAGTTCCTTTGAGGGAGCAGTTTCATGTGGGAAACCATTTTCTCTTTTTATCTATTGTGCTCCTAGGAGTCCAGCCAGGGCCACATCTGTTTAGTTTGTTTGATATATCTTAGTGTCTAGCATGGTGATGTGGACATGTGGACATTTGACAAATGCTATATCATGACAGTTGTGGCTATTGTTATTAAAGTGATTATATAACCTATTCAAAGGTTTTGATGTTGTGACTTCCAGGTAAGACATGTTTTCCTTCTAGATTTCTCTTTTAATAGAGACCTTGAATAAACTACAAAAAATACATTTGTATACATCTGTATATACAGAGAATTTATAGAATGGAATCATAGAGGTCACGTAGTCTATATACATTATTTTACACAGGAAGAATTTGAAGAACAAGGAGGTTTGACTTGTTCAAAATAAAGCATGTAGTTAGTTCCAGATCTGCAACTAAAAACGAGGTCTTCTGATCCAAAACACAGTAATACTTCCACTACACTAGAAGTAGAAGCTTTTGCTATTGCAAAATGGTAATTTACGGTTCTTATTCAAAATTGTGTTTTAGAATTATGCTTTAGAATTCACGACGGAATACAAAGAACAGAGAAATGAAAATAACTTGAAGTATTTCTTCCCAGTTTAGAGATTTTGACAGAGTGGGTGGGCCCATCCAATTTTATCAGGCATTAATGAATAGTAATAAAATCCAGAGCTGAGAGAATACAACCTAATTAATGCTCATTGGGTAGCCAGTTTCAACCTCAGCTGACAAAGGAAGCTAACAGGATATAAGGGAAGAGAACTTCAGGGTGTGTGTTAATATTGGCTTTGAGGAATTAAAAAAAAAAATTAGAGACTTGCCTCCTGTGGAGATAGTGTTGAAAGCCAATCTCCTTTATGGTGATCCTGATATCAATTTCTGTTGGGGTTCAGGAAAAGGATTGGGGATTTCAAAGTACACATTATCATGTGTATTCTGACATTAATGATTTTCATCAGCTGAGGTAAAGAGATGCAGTGTAAGATGAAAATCCTATACATCCCAAAGCAGGCTCGATGCAAAACGCAGCTACCACAACAAACCTCAAAAGACCTTTGTTAATTTTGTAGCCAAATGTTTTATTTCATAATTCTGGAAGTCAACCAATTCTCTGTTCCCTCACTACATTTCAACACTGAATAAATGCAATGCTGGACCTGGCCCCCTGAAAACTGCCTGCTATCACTCATGCAGGCGAAGCCACGGACTCTGAATTGATTTGGTCCTCCTCCTGGATTGTGGTAGGGAAAATAAACGCATACAGTGACTTATGACTGTTTCTTCAGGTGACTTGCACCTTGGTTGACTTGATTTGTGCCGATGGGACCACAGAAAGACCCTCATCTGCTTCCCAGCAATCAAAGGTCAAGCTGTTTTCATGCTTCTGTCTCATTTTTCTTCCTTCTGGGATTGGTCCTGTTCTTGCAGCCTTCATATTATTGTCACACCTATTTTTTAAAATTCATATTCACTTTTTGATTATTGCAAGTTCCTTTTAAATATAGTATAGGCCTATTTAATTATTTTACCAAAAAAAGATCCTTATGTAAAGCCTTCTCTTTCCCCATGGTATTAGCCAAGCTGAATCACTAGCTATTCTCCAAAGGTATGGTGCCCCTTCATCTCTTTTTGCTTTGGTGTATGCTGCTTTGTTTGCCTAGAATGTCCATTCTCTCCTTCTGTACTTGGCTGATTTCTATTAACCTTCAAGACTTAGCTGTTAATCCTTTAGGAAACCTTCCCTGACCCATTTGGTCTGGATGCAGTACCCCTGCATTGTACGTCCAATGTAAATGCTACCTTGGCTCATCATTCTACTCCTCACACTGTATTGTTATTGCCATTTTATTGTTCTCACACACAACACCACCACCCCATAAGCCAACTCAGAAATTTCACTGGCTTCTTTTTCTTTCTATTGCCTGTACCAAGCATAGGGCCTGAGACACAGTAGGTATGTAACACATGACAGTTGAATAAATGGATGGGCATTTAGAATAAGATTCAGCTTGTTAATCATTTAATTTTGAACATACATTTTATAAAAAATAGTTATATGGTATAAATGGAGGAAAATTAGATTTAGAATCAGAATACATGGGACATATGACCTAGACAAACCTCATTTCAATTTACTCCTTTGTAAAATAAAACTTACTAAGTGATTTCCAATGGTAAAAATAATTCTTAGATACAGATTTCATTTTTTCTCATCATAAGAGATAGTGAAGTGGCTTGACAGTTAATATGCAATTGAAAAGCTATATATTGAGCCTCTAAAATATATTGGTCACAGTATACAATGTTCTAGCACTTTATAAAAAATTATTCAAATCTAATATATGAATATTCACATAAGTAAATGTTCTAACCTTGACAAAACCAATTTGGCAGGATCACAGACTGGCATGGCTAGTGTATATAGAAAAAGGAAACAACAACTCAGAATGATCCTGTGGAGGGGTGCTGTAGGAAATGAATTTCACAATTTAAGGGATGAGAACCAGCAGAGTAACAGAATTTTAAAACTTAATGGGTTCTTAGAATCATCTATTTCCTTTGATTTAGAACAAGTTCAGTTGACATTTGATAAATTATAGCCAAATCAAAGAATGCAGAGTCCTGCCTGGACTTCAGGATTCTCAATCTGGTACTCTTTTCACTGTCATGTCTGACTGTCAATATAATAGACTGAGGTTACCAGACAGTAGTAACAAGACACACATAAAGCCAAGGATAGGAAAAAAGAACAGATAGTGGAGCACATGTAGACTCAAAACTCCATGCCTGAAAAGTGCATATAGACTCAAAACTCCAGGTAGATATTTTAGACAAAATTCAGACAGATATTTTAAATGCTCCATGAGGTAAATATCTGCTATTTTTCCCCACACATCACTTTTTTTGATTAAAAAATCTCTAATTTTCCTCAATGAACTGTCTCTTCCAGACTCTCAGTCTTTGTAGCTTTAGGGAGCTTCTTTTTTATATTTAGGATATTTATTTATTTTATTTAATTAATTAAATGATTTTTTTTGTTTCAAAATATTATGTGGGTACTAACGTTTAGGTTACATATATTGCCTTTGCACCGCCTGAGTCAGAGCTACAAGCATGCCCCTCCCCCAGACAGTGCTCCCCACACCCATTAGGTGTGAATTTATGCATACCCCCTCCCCCTCCCACCTGCCCGACACCCGATGAATGTTACTTTCATATGTGCACATAAGTGTTGATCAATTAGTACCAATTTGATGGTGAGTATATGTGGTATTTGTTTTTCCATTCTGTGATATTTCACTTAGGAGGATGGGCTCCAGCTCTATCCAGGATAACACCAGAGGTGTTAGTTCACCGTTGTTTTTTGTGGCTGAGTAGTACTCCATGGTATACATATACCACATTTTATTAATCCACTCATGGATTGATGGGCACTTGCTTATTGATTTAGGAGCAACTTTGTTACTAATCTGCGTATTTCCAAATGTATTGCCCCAGAGTCATAGACATTTGAAGAGTAAACATTACAAAGTGGGTAAATGAATATTCTCCTATCTAACCTTTGTAAGCTCTGAGATCTGACCTATTGAAGATTGTCATCTATTCTATAGTAGCACATTTGTGCTGTATTCAGTTAAATACAGGTGACCCTTGAACAACATGGGTTTGAGCTGTGTGAATCCACCTACACACAGATTTTTTCAATAAATATATTGGAAATTTTTTTGAAGATTTGCAACAATTTGAAAAAACTCACAGGTGTAACACATAGCCCAGAAATATCAAAAGAATTTAAGAAAAACGTATGTCATGAATACATAAAGTATATGTAGATAGTAGTCCATTTTATCATTTACTCCCATAAAATATACACAAATTATAAAAAGTTAAAATCAAAATTTACCTACACACAGACTGTACGTGACACTATTCATAGTTGATAGAAATGTAAACAAATGTAAAGATGCAGTATTAAATCATAACTGTATAAAATTAATTGTAGTACATACTTTACTACTGTAATTATTTCATAGCCACGTCCTGGTATTGCAGTGAGTTCAAGTGTGGTAAGTATCTGCTTTAAATGCTGTGTGATGCTGATCATCTGCACTTGAGAAGTTTGTCTCTATAGGAAATTGCATATTGAGGTAAAAAGTGATCCCTTATGGTTCTCATGTATTTTTCATTGTGTTTATTGTAGTACTGTAAATCTTGAAAAACTCCATAGGATCCCTATGAAGTGCCACTAGAGATGCCAGAAGTGCTGCCAAGAAGTGGAGAAAAGTCATGACATTATAAGAAAATGTTGAATTGCTTGATATGTACCATAGATTGAGGTCTGCAGCTGTGGATGTCCTTCATTTCAAGATAAATGAATTCAGAGTGAATAATATTGTGAAAAAAGAAAAGAAAATTTGTGAAGCCACAGCTGCAGCTATGCCAGGAAAAGCAAAAACCTTGTACTTTTTGTGAAATATATTTTCATGTCGTATTAAAAATGCAGTTTTTGTGTAGGTGCAGGATTGCTATAAGAAAGGCATACCTGTAGATTATAATATGATTTGAGAAAAAGCAAAGTCATTATATGACAACTTAAAGCAAAAGGGAGAGGAAGACTCTAAGGAGAATTTAATGCCAGCAAAGGATGGTTTGATAGTTATAGAAAGAGGTTTGGCTTAAAAAATGTCAAGATAGTAGGAAAAGCACCATCTGCCAACCAAGAAACAGTGGATGAGTTCCCAGATGACATTAAGAAAATCATTGAGGAGAAAGGATATCTGCCTAAATAGGTTTTTTACGTAGACGAAAGTATCCTATTCTGGAAAAAAAAAAATACCACAAAGGATATGTATTGTAAAGAAGAAAAGCAAGTACTAGGATTTAAAGTAGAAAGGGAAAGGCTAACTCTGTTGTTTTGTGCAAATGCAGTCGGGTTTATGGTCAGGACTGCTCTTATCTAAAAAGCTGCTAACTTGAAGAAAAAAGATAAACAGCAGTTGCTGGTCTTTTGGTTTTGGTTGTACAACAGGAAGGCTTGAACAATGAGAATGCTTTTTCTGGATTGGTTCCACCAATGCTTTGCCCCTGAAGTCAGGAAATGCCTTGCCAGTAAGGGACTGGCTTTTAAAGTTCTTTTGACATTGAAAAATGCCCTGCCCACCAGAACCCCATGATGTCAACACCAAAGACACTGAATTTGTCTACTAGCCCTCAAACACAAAATCTTTAATTCAGCCTATAGATCAGGGGGTCATAACAACCTTTATGGCTCATTATACGCTGTACTTTAACTGAAAAATTATCAATGCTATGGAAGAGAACCCTGATGGAGAGAATATCATGAAAGTCTGAAAGGACTATGCCATTGAAGATGCCATCCTTGTTATAGAAAAGGCTGTGAAAGCCATCAAGCCTGAAACAATAAATTCCTCCTGGAAAAAAATGTGTCCAGATGTTGTGTATGACTTCACAGGATTTACAACAAAGCCGATCAAGGAAATCACGAAATAGATTTGGGGTATGGCAAAAACAGTGTTGTGGGGGGATGAAGGGTTTCAAGATATGGATGTTGGAGAAATTCAAGTGCTAATAGACACCACAACAGAACAGTTAACAGAACATGACTTGATGGGGATGAGTGCTTCTGAACCAGGGCCAGACTACGGGAAGAAGATATAAATGAAGCAGTACCAGAAAACAAATCGACATTAGACAATCTGGCAGAAGGGTTCTGATTATTCAAGACTCTTTTTGACTTCTTTTAGAAATGGACCCTTTTATGACATGGGTACCGAAAGTAAGGCAAACAGTGGAAGAAGGATTGGTATCATATAGAAACATTTTTAGAGAAATGAAAAAGCAAGAGAGTTAGACAGAAATTATGATGTATTTCCATAAAGTTACACCAACTGTGCCTGCCTCTCCTGCCTGCCCCCCACCTCTTCTCCTTCTGCCACCTTTGAGACGGCAAGGCCAACCCCTTCTCTTCCTTCTCTTCCTCAGCCTACTCAGTGTGAAGATGATGAGGTTGAAGACCTTTATAATGATCCACTTCCACTTAATGAATAGTAAATATATTTCTTCTTCTTTATCATTTTCTTAATAACATTTTCTTTTCTTTAACTTATTGTAAGAATACAGTATATAAATACATAGAACATGCAAAATGTGTTAATCAACTGCTTGTTATCAGTAAGACTTCTAATCAATAGTAGGCTAATACTAAAGTTTTGGGAAGTCAAAAGACATACTTGTGGTGGGGGTGGAGTTGGCAGCAGTAACTCCTGAATTGTTGAGGTCAACTGCATTTATCGAAGCCTTTCTTCTACTTGACGCTGTGAACCTTTGCCTTTACCTGCAAAGACCATCTCTAATATATTTAAACTTTCTTCTCAGTTGCCCTAAATGCATCATTTCTACCACTAGGTTTCTGCTAGACCCTGTTCCACACAGCTTCTTATGGTTCACATTCCACATTACCAATAACAATAGTCTGTTTTCCTTCTTTCTTAAGTGTGCTTTTTGAATATTGCCTCTCTTTATTTTACAGAAGAGTGCTGGCTCCACAGATAGATGTCTTTGGATTTGAAGTTGGCTGCACCACATGTTAGCTACATAACCTTGGCAAAGCTACTTCACACCTCAAAGCATCATTTTATTCATCAACAAAATATATAATAATGTATACCTACTGAACATGATTGTAGGACCAATATAGATTTATATGATACATTTAGCAGAGCTCATGGTGCTTAGTAGGCACTCTATAAGTATTAGATAGCATCATTATTATTTGAAATCAGTCACTCTGGATACTTTTTTCCATATATTTGTTTCACTTTTGTTTAAGCTGTTAAATTATTTATACAATTTCTTAATACTTTGAGGACTGAAAACTTAGTCAACTTTTACTCTAAGACTCTTACAAACTTACTATTGTGACTGGATACTTTACTGGTCATTTGGTGATAAAATAAAATTTGTTTATCTCTAATAACTCTAAGCATGTCAGATAGATAGATAAATATCAGTGAATCTATTTCTGGTCTGTACCACTAGATTTTACCATCTTTCTAAAGGAAGGACTGAGAGCTTCTGAAGCTTACCATCCCTACCTCCTAGCATACAAACTGGCACTCAGAAAGAAGAAAGGGGGGTGGGAATAGAGAAGGGACACCAAGGAATTACATCATAGTAGTTCAAATTTTTTTCATTCTGAATTCTAGAAAACATTTTCAAGTGGTGCATGGAAATTATATGTATATACCCACACACATGATATACATATTTCCCTATATAATCAAAATGCAAAGAAACTGTCTGAACTGTCTAAATTTTTTTTTCATTAAATTATGTTTTCAATATTCCTTTAAGTGAATGTGCCAATTGGAGCTTTTTAAAAGGTGTGTCAAAACAGAAATATTGCTTTGTCATATCCTTTGTGTAAATATATTTCATGCAGCATGAAATTATTGACCACCTATTACAAGGCATGCAATATCCCAGATGCTGGGAATGCGAAGACAAATATGATGTCTGCCTTCCAGTAGGTTATGGATTAATGAAGTAGAATGACTAGCAGGTAGATAAATTGTGATATAATATGGCAAAAGCCTGCTTTAATGGAATTATAAGTTAGCCTGGATCCAGAGGATAAATTAACTGATATAATATAAGGGGAAGCAAAATGGTGGTCCCAACACTAGCTCTTGGTTCTTTTCGCCAGAACAGAATGCAATCATTTATAAACTTTAAAAAATAAAATTTATTATATTCTTTCACATCTGAGGCTTTGAGGACCACTAGGAATACTCTCTTGCCTTCCTTCTACAGATGTCTGTACTTGCTTCTCTAACTTAGCCCTTTGACTTTTATCTCTATCATTTCTCTCCTCCCAAAATTGGATGGTAAGGACATAGCAAAGGATAAAGGCAGGAGTTGGGCATGATAAGATTGTTGGAGTACGAGTGGATGTATTCGACATTACTCTTTTGGTACAATGACAAAAATGCAACTCAAACTCGCTTAGACAAGAAAAATGAGGTATTGTTCTTTACAAACTGAATTGGTAAGAAATATGTCATCCATTGGGGTCTACTGCTGCTAGTGGATTTGAATGCTGACAGGATTCTCTGACCATTTCACATGTGTACTATTTCTATATCAATTTCATTCTCCCAGACACACGTCTTCCACACAACTGAAATAGTGGTTACCGGTAGCTCTCAGGCTATCATTCAGGCCTCTCTGTCAGTTTCCACTTTAAAAAAATCTATAGGCAAATTTTAATTAGACAGCAGTGACAGGGAATAATAAAACATGACCAGAAGAGTAAGATCTAAAAGATGATTTTGGCTTTTGTTCAATCATGCAGTAGAGAGGGAGAGAAAGAAATAACACATTTCAGAACAATGGCAATGAGTCATGGAGCAAAGAAAAGCAACCATACATTCATACCAGCATTCAACATCTGTTCATTTAGTTGCCACAGTGTGCCAAACACTGGACTTGGTAATACAGTATAGTAGTGGAGAATAATATTAATTAAATAATCTATAAATAAACCCTTTCCATGAACGATAGGAGCAGCTGCTCTGGGCCAGGTGAATTCCACCCTCTGTCAGCTTCCTGAACCTGACCACAGCCAGTTCTATCAGTCTAGGATCAGTCAGGGAAACAGAGCCATTCTAACTATTCCAAGAATAAAAGGTTTCACTCAGAAATTAGGCTTTACACAGATGTGGGAAGAATTGGAGAGAGGTCGGAGAGTTGACATGGAAAAATTGGAGACACTGACGCTGGAAAGTCCAGGATGCTGGTGAAAACCTGTCACCTGCAGCAATGCTGGGGATAGTTCTCACATGCTTACTGAGAAGTTGCTGTCTCGTATGCCTGCCTACAGGTGTGGCCACAACCGCATCCAGAGAATAAAGGTTTTAACTTCTCTTCTGCTGTCCAAATCTCATGCAAAGTCCTGTCAATGGGAAATTCTACCTGGAACACAATAGGGAAGGGGAGTCTGGGGAATTCAATTTCTCAGACCTTAAAGGGGGTGGTTATGGTGTGAGTTGGCAGTGAACAATCAAGCCTAGCAGACTTACCCTGTTTCATATATTAGCATGTTGGTCAACATTTTAATGACCCACTCCTGCCAGTTACTGTACTCAGCATTTCACGTTTTCTTAGTTTTATAACAATACTCATGGTGGGTGGGTCTGGGAGGGGCAGAAGGCAGGAAGGGGAGGGAGCTTTATTTGATGCAATTTACAGTTAAGAAAACTAAAGCTAATGGGTAATTGACTCTTGGTTTCTCAGCTGTAGTAACAGTGGATCTGAGGTTCAAATACAAATCTGTCTGACAAGACAGCCTGATTTCCGAACTGCACACATTTTTGCCCCCCCAATCCCTTCTTCTACAAAATTGTTGGTTGAGGCTAATGAAGACAAATCCAGTTTATTTTCCCACGTAGTTTCACTGCAGTTGGTACTCCTTATAAGAACATTTGAGGAGCTGAGGGGGTATATAAGGCTTAAAGTCCTAAAAGATAGATGGACTTCTAAAGGAAATGTCAGCAATCATGAGAGAAGCAACTAAGAATGTGCACACCATGGATGGATGGGATTCCTTCTTCAAAATTATTCCAACTGCAAAAAAAAAAGCATTTGGAAATGGTTTATTGATAGGATTAATCTTCTTGAAAATAGGCAATAGTCACCCTGCTGGGAAATTTTAATAAAAATCTATACCCTTGTGAATTGTAACATAGTGTAAACACATATTGAAATGAAGAAAAGGGCTAATGTGGTGAAAATGAAAGGCAATTACAATGGCATATAAGACAAAGGAAACTAGCCAAAAGATATGTGCTAGTGGTCATCAGAACAATTTTAGAAAGGAAGAAAGAAAAGGAGAAGGAGAGGACAATGAGTGACAGAACAGCAAGTAATAGAACAAAAGAGAGAAAGAGAGAGAGAGAGAGAGATTGATTGACTGTGTTTAGAAGATTCAGGTAACAAACAATCTCTGCTTGCTAAATTGACTTGTAAGTACTTTGATTTTGGAAATGAGGTATATTGTAGAGTAGAAATGATTTCTTTTTACTAGAAAGATACATTTCAATATAAACACATATATCTGAAATTTGCTTTGTATATGATTTTGTGATGCATGTATAATCAGACTCACAAATTTCCTAGAACTTTACTGTATAACTGGTATATTGAAATCTTGGACACAGAGAGCTAGGAACCAAATACTAGGCCACTAAAATGACTCCACCAGAAACTCCATGGATGTCATTATAATATGGCCTGCAGCCTTATCTTTCTGCATCCACAGGAGGAAAATACAAGGCTATTTCAGTCCAGCTGCAGATGGAAAACTGTGTCAAATGTATGCTACTGGGAGTTAGTTTGCTATATTTCTGATTTCTCAGCTTGTATAGGGAGGATGTTACAAGGCTATCTCCATTTGGTATCCGTGAAGATTTAAACACCAGTTTTTAAAAAAATGGCAGACAAACTACTCTCTAAGTACAAGCAAATGTAGTTTTAATTAATGCTAAAAATTGTCTTTAGAGGATAGATTCAGGAGTTAAAATGAAACTTTTTTAAAAAAATTCATGAGGCGCAAGCAATAAATTGACCATGATAAAATGGTATTTTTTAACCCTGTGGTCAAATTGGTATTTGTATATCCTAACGATAGCATCATCAAATATGAGGTAATGAAACATGGTAATCTGCTAATTCCAAGGATTTTTAATTCTAAATATTGAAAATAATAATGGCACTGTTAGAAACAACATGCTACCTTTAGTGGTTCACAATCATTCAATGTAACCGTTCAGAGTTCTCAAGAGAAATGATGTTTTCTCCAAAGTGTTTAAGCTTCTTTATATTCAAGAGGTAGAGACTGCATCATGCAAACCTGTCATCATTCTATCACCTCTCACCACTGACATTCAAAGGAAAACTCTGGCTAAGGTGGCTTCGAAGGAAACACAAAATTGTGAAAGCCCTTCAGTAAATAAGGCACCTGGCTAGCAGTTAGGCAGCATGCATTCGTTGTGAAACTCAATGCACCTCCAAGCCCCTCTGCTCTCTCCTCCGAGGTTGGCTGCTATGTTGTAGCTGGGAAAATGCAAAATATAAATAAACAGAAAGAGCCAGGTGGCATGGGGGTTTGGTAAAGCAACCTTTCATTTCTGGAAGACTGTGTGAAAAATAAAGCCAAAATTAAAATCCAAAAGTGTTAGGTGGAGTGAACCTAGTCTCTGGATATTTGGCTGTACAAACTCAAAAGCCCCAAGCCTTCCGGCCAAGTGTAGCATGATTGGCAGCTTGCAGAGATGGCCGAGATGGAAATAGCAGGCATGTGGATCAGGCCTGAGGTACATGAACAGAAATGCATGGATCTCTGGAGAAAGAGTGTGGAGAGAGGGGAAATGATATTTTGGCATTTAGGGAAGTTTCTGGCATATCATGTTGAGTAAAGGATAATGTGCACTTGGCAAAAGAAATGAAACTTAATGACTTATTAGTTGAGATAAATCTGATTCCCCTTGAAAGAAATTCTGTCTCAGGTTGCATGAGTAATTATGTATGTCAAGAAGCAACTTACTTGAGTATAAATCAGAATGGGAATGAGCCTGAATAGTAGCAAAAGGAAAAACAGAAAAATTAATGATGAAAAGGTCATTAATAATGAACGATGTATTAGTACTTAGGCAGGTGTTATAAATTGCTGAGGTCTACACATAACAGTTTGTAAACACATGTTGTATGGCCCTGCTGGATTGATTTCTATTTTATCTGAGTTGGTATTCTCACCAGTAAATCATCTACCAGCCAATTCCAAAATGAAAACAAAAAATACACATAAACACACACCCTTAGTCCCCTAAAAATTCAGTCTATTAATCTTGAATCCCTAACATGCACTAACAAAGAATACAAATATGTAAAAGTCAAGAGATATCTGTAGTTCCTGATTACCAAGTTCTAGGCACATTTATTTATTCTGCAGTTCTATAATCTGAAATTTATTCTGCATATTCACACAAAAATGTTTTTGAAATGAGAAAGTTTGATGAAAAAAGGCCTTATATGGTTCAGTATTAGGGCCAGAAAGGCACATTATAGACATGTTACAGAAATGTTAAATTCAAAAAAAAAAGGAAGGAAGGAAGCAAGTTGGCTGATGCTACTAATGTATACATTACTACTAATAATACATATGTTATTTAGATAGCCCAAAATATTATGATCTTGATAACTAGGAGTTAGAACAATAGACTGATCATCATAAAGATTCCCAAGCTATATTATTCCATAAAGTTAGAAAATACAAGGGAAATGAGAGAGATATGCTTTGAGGTAATGATATGGAATTAAAGGAAGACAATTTATACTATAATGAGGTACCACAGAGAGTTTCCATGAAGGCAGTGTTCTGGTCAAGTTGTGGACACAGAGAACTGCTTTGACAATGGTTATTAGTTTATATGTAATAGTATGTAGAGGATTGTACTCTATATAAACCAAATAAGGATGGACATATTTAAAAATTCCATATGGATTACTTCTAACAAAGCTGTTCGACTGGATTTTTGTTTTTTAATATATAAGAAAGATGATATTTGAACATAGAACTTGTGCCAGTAGGCTTCCCTAGGATTAGGCACAATTCTCTGAGGGCTAGTAAGCTGTTGTTCTTTCTCTTTTACCCAACAAGCTAGATTGGAAAGCAATTAATGAAGAGTAATATTACCATAGAGATGACCTTATATTTGCTTCTATTTTTCTTCAAGAGATGAATATCTTGTTCCTTTATTTAATTTTAAGCCATTTTTTTTAGTTTTGCTTTGCACCATGTCTTTTTCTCAGTGTTATATATTTTGGTAAAGTACCCTTAACACAAAATTCACCATCTTAACCATTGTTAAGTGTACAGTTCAGTGGTATATTCATACTGTTGTATAACCATCACCACCATCACTCCCCATAACTCTTTATCTTGTAAAACAAACTCTATACCTACTAAACAATAACTCTTCCTTCCCCCACCTCCCAGCCCGACAACCACAATTCTACTTTCTGTCTCTATGATTTTGACTACTCCAAGTATCTCATTTAAGTGAAATAGTAAAATATTTGTCTTTTGTGATTGGCTTATTTCACTTGTTACAATGTCCTCAAGGTTCATTCACATTGTGGCATATTGCAGAATTTTTTTATAAGGCTGAATAATATTCTATTGTATGGATATACCATATTTTGTTTACCTATTCATCCATCAATGGACACTTAGGTTGCTTCTATGTTTTAGCTATTGTGAATAATGCTGCTATGAATATGGATGTACAAATATCTCTTCCAGACATTGCTTTCAACTCTTTTAGGCATCGTGAAATTGCTGAATTATATAGTAATTCTATTTTTATGTTTCTGAGGGAACACTATACTGCTTTTCACAGTAGATGTACTATTTTACATTCCTACCAACAGAAGTTTCTCCACATCCTCACCAATGCTTACGTTCTTTCTTTTCTATTTTTGACAGTAGCCATCCTAATATATATGAGGTGGTATCCCAATGTAGTTTCAATTCGTATTTTCCTAATGATTAAGGATGTTGAGCATCTTTTCAAGTGCTTATTGGCCATTTGCATATCTTCTATGGAGCAATATCTATTCAAGTCTTTTGCCCACTTTTGAATTGGTTTTTTGCTGTTGAGTTTTAGGAGTTCTCTATACACTCAGGATATTAATCCCTTATCAAGATATGATTTGCAAATATTGTCTCCCATTCTGTAGATTGCCTTGTACTCTGATAGTGTCTTTTGATGTACAAACTTTAAAAATTTTTATGAAGTTCAATTTGTCTCTTGCATCTTTTGTTGCCTATGCCTTTGGCATCATAATCAAGAAATCGTTGCCAAATCTAACATTGTGAAGCTTTTGCCATAAGTTTTCTTCTAAAAGTTTTTTTTTTCAGGTCTTACATTTATGTCTTTGAGCCATTCTGAATTAACTTTTGTATATGGTGTTATGTAAGGGTCCCTCTTCATTTGTATTTGAATATGTGTTTTTCCAGCACCATTTATTGAAAAGACTGTTCTTTCCCTATTGAATGGTCTTAAAACATTTGTCAAAAATCAATTTGACCATATATGAGAGGGTTTATTTCTTAGCTCTCTATTCTATTCCACTGGTCTATATTTCTGTCTTTATGCCAGTACTTTATGCCATACTGGCATAAAGATAGTAACTGTATTACATCAGTTACATCAGATGTAATGCAGTTCTAATTATTGTAGCTTTATTGTACGTTTTGAAATCAGGAAATGTTGAGTCCTTCAGCTTTGTTCTTTTTAAAGATGGTTTTGACTATTCGAGGTTCCTTGAGATTCCATGTGAATTTTAAGGTGGGTTTTTCATTTCCTGCAAAAAAATATCATTGGGATTTTGATAGGGATTATATCGAATCTGTAGATTGCTTTGGGTGGTATTGCCATGTTAGCAATATTAAGCCTTCCAGTTCATGAAAAAGGAATATATTTTAATTTTTTTATGTCTTTGTAATTTCATTCAGCAATGTTTTGCAGTTAGTCTTTCACCTCTTTGGTTAATTTCTGAGTATTTTATATCTTTTAATATTATTGTAAATGGAGTTGTTCTCATAATTTATTTTTCAGATTGTTCATGTTAATGTAGAAACATGCAACTGAGTTTGTGTGTTGACTTTGTATCCTGCTACTTTGAATTCATTTATCAGTTCTAACGGTTTTGATTACTGATTCAATCTCCTTACTTGTTACAGAAGTTTATTCAGATTTTCTATTTCTTCATGATTTAGTCTTATAGGTTTTGTGTTTTTAGGAATTTATCTATTTCAACTAGGTTATCCAATTTGTTGGCATAAATTATTCATAATACTCTTCTATAATCCTTTTTATTTCTGCAGAATCACTAATGTTCTCAACTTTTATGTCTGATATTAGTAATTTGAGTCTTTTTTTCCTTTTTTTTCTTAGTTGATATAGATAAGGTTTGTTGATTTTGTTAATCTTTTCAAAGAACTAATTTTTGGTTTTATTGACTTTCTCTATTTTTTTCTATGCTCTATTTCACTTATTTCTAATTTTTACTTTAGTTTTTCTGCTAGCTTTGGGTTTAGTTCATTCTCCTTTTTCTAGTTCCTTAAGGTTTAAAGTTAGATTATTGAGTTGAGATCTTTGTTTTTTAATGTAAGCATTTAAAGCTATATATATTCCCCTTAGCATCACTTTCACTGCATCTTATAAGTATTGATATGTTGTGTTTTCATTTTATCTCTATGAATTTTCTAATTTGCATTGTCATTTCTTCTTTGCTCCATTGGTTAAGAGTGTGTTGTTTACTCTCGACAATTTTGGGAACTTTCCAATGTTATTAATTTCTAATTGCTGTGGTCAGAGAAGATACTTTGTATGAACTCTGTCTTTTTAAATATATCGTGGCTTAATTTGTGGCTTAAAATATAGTTGATCCTGCAAAATATCCCATATGCACTTGAGAAGAATTGTATACTGTAGTTGGTGGATACAGTGTTCTGTATGTGTGTTAGATGTCAATGGTTTATTGTGTTAAGAGCTACATTTCCACATCTTCCTTTAGTTCTTTGAGCATCTTTAAGGCAGTTGTTTTAAAATCTGTCTAGTAGATCTGCCACCAGCTCTTTCTCAGGGACAATTTCTGCAGATTTATATTTTTCCTTTAAATGAGTCTGACTTTCTTATTTCTGTTTATGTATTGTGATTTTTTGTTAAAAATGACATTTGAATCAAGTAATAGAGTAACTGTGGATATCAGATTTCTGTGCCTTCTTCTGGTTTGCTAGGTTTCTTTATTGTTTTTGTGTTTTTTATAATTATCATAGGCTGTCTCTATGCCAAAGATCAGCCTGAGATCCTTAAGGCCTTCTCAGGTCTTTTCTGAGCTTGCACCTTCCCTGGGTATGCACATTCACTTTCCAATTTTCCCATATATGTAGTAGTTTTTGAGCATCCTACTCTTTAAGGTCTGGCTTCCAAGGGGTAAAAAGAGAAAAATGAAGGGGACATGGGGAAGGTCACTGGCCCTTTAAATCTCCCAGAAGTTACTTTAGCTGAAGGAGAGGGGTTTGCATTCATGGGGGGATGTGCCACAACAATGGCCACCCAACTTTTGTTTGCAACTTTTGACCAGAAGCAACAATCAATGATCATAGCACAGATCCTTGATATTTGAAGGACAGGGTGCTTTTTGCTCTCCCTAACTCCTCCTGCAAGCTATATGTAAGTTGTTTCAGGCATGGGGGATGGGTAGGATGGAAAATAACTGTAATTTACCATCCAAGCCTTCCCCTGGAAGTTGCAAGCCTACAGTAGGCTCCAGAGTTCTAAAATAATTGCCTCAGATAGATTATGCCAGTGCAATTTGTATCCAGGTGGGGAGGCAGGTCCACGGTGGTTCCTACTCTGCCATCTTTCCAGAGTCCTCTCCTCTCAACTCTTTTTTTTAAAGAAGAAAACCACCTGCAAATTCGTTTTTTTTTTTATTTACAATATCATGTTGCTTGCGCATACCTTATGATATAGCAGTATCTAGCAAACTTCCTCTTAGAACCACTACCAATGGTAAGAAACTCTTAAAAATGTGAGAGATCAAAAGGCCAAAATCCATTAGAAAAATGGGCAAAGCATGTGACTACACAATTCACAAGGAGTGATATGCAAATAACTCTTACACATATGAGAAGATGTTTATATATAATTTTTGTCCAGCAATTCTATGTTTAGTACTTAACCTGATGACATGTTCCCCCAAATACAAAAAGATATGCTCAAGGTTATTCATTGCAACATTATTTGCAATATCAAAATACTGGAAATGTCCTACATGCCTATATATATGAGATTGGTTGAATAAACGATAGCACTTTCATATAATGGAGGACTACTAAGCTGTAAAAAGAGTGAGCAATGTCTCTATGAACTAATATTGAGAAATTTCAAGGGTGAATACATCAGAAGAAGGGAAGCAAGGGGCAAAGAACATCTGCCGAACACCACCTTCTGTGTGAAAAAAGGTCATCTGTAGGTTTACACATTTCTTTATTTCTATGTATCTATCATTTTTCAAAAGGACATGTAGTAAAGACAAACCAGCCAGTAATAAAATTGATTACCAAGAAGAGGTGATTAGGAATCCAGTGGGAGAGATTGGGAAGGAAATTGGACTTTTGAATCATGTTGACATTTTATATATGCAAAAAATAAAACTAATTCAACCCAGAGGAGGAATCCTAAAATCAAATATAAAGAGAAACAAATTAACATAATTATATATCAAGGAAATAACATATCCACTTTGATGAAAAACAATTCAAGTAACTTTTTCAAACAATAATTCAACTGTATAATTTCAATGGTGTATATTCTGACAAAAAAAATGATGAAGAAATCTTGGGCTTTACTAATTATGTTTATTGTTGGTTGTGGTATTAACATAGAAATTCCAACACAATTTTGTGTTATTTTAGAACTAAGCAAATAAGTTAGTATATATTAATATTGTTGAGAAATTAAGATTTTTGCTATAGAAGAAAGATACAAGTATGGAATGAGGGGAGAAGAGGAAACACATTGTGGTACTGGAATTGGAACTGGAGAGATCTGTCTACAGAAAGGGTCTAAAACAATGGCACCCCCGTAGCAAAAATCACTCCTAGCTTCCTGATATCACTTTTGAAGTATCATTCCACACTAAAAGGAACAAGAGCTCCTTGGGAATATGGCTGCTACCAGGGCTTGAGCAGGAGGAGAATGGTGTGATCTGGGAATATCTGGTTGTACCAGGAAACAAGGAAGAGCTAGAAAAGTGATGAAGACATATCCTGAGGATGAAGAAACAAGCTGAAGAAACAAGCCAGTCTCTTACTGGCTAAATTTGGGACATTTTTGTTTGTTTGTTTCAAAGTAAATAACTACAGGGGAAGAATTAAACAAGGAATTCACAGATTCATGTTGATTTTAAGATTTTAAAGGGGTTGGGAGAGACAATTTGAGACAACTACTCTTTAAAGAACAGAAACTAATAAATGTTAAAAAAATTGCTCATCAATTATAAAAGGATAAATAAACCTTTACCATGGAGAATTCTTAACCAATTGATCAAACTTAACATCAACAATGGTGGCAAATAGTGACATTATGTGCTCCCGATGTGATGAACTGAGAAAGACTTAATATCACTAATATAGAATTTCTTCCACAATGTTTCTGCTCATGAGGAAACAATACAACAAATCCAAAATGTGTGTCATTCTGAAAAACCACTGGCCTGTATTCTTCAAAAACATGAGGGTCAGGAAAAACACAAAAAAGCCTGGGGTCTTCTAGTTCATAGAAGATTTATGGACATGACAAACACAAAGTGTGATTCTTGACTGGTTATTGAATTAAATAAAAAAACAAGCTATAAAGAAAATTATTGAAATAATTGGCAATATTTGAATACACATGATATATTAAATTTATTAAATATGCTATCCATATTAAATGTAAAATTTCCCAAGTTTGATCATTGTATTATTTTTAAGTAGAACATCCTTGCTCTTATGAGATACATAGAAAAGTAGTTAGCTGTAGTCTGCCACAATGTCTGCAACCACAACTCAGTAAATACATAACTCTTTGTGGGTGTGTGGATGTGTGAGTGTGGAGGCAAGGGGTCGGGGAAGAAAGAGAAAGAGAGAGAGAGAGAGAAGGAGAGAGAAAAGGCAAATATGACAAAAAAAAGTTAAGGAAGAGAGGGAAAGAAGGGGAGAGAAAAGGCAAAAATGGCAGAAAAGTTAACATTTGGTGAATCTGGGTGAAATTTATAAGTATTTTTAAACTACTATTCTAGATATTTTTTTAAGTACAAAATTATTCAAAATAAAAAGATTGGGGAAAAATTACAACCAGAATCTCTATTTTGGCTCTATTACAGCCAGATTTTTAACACTTGATTACTTTCAGAATATGTATTTATCCCAAGATATCAAGCCAATTTTTATGAGTGTTTTTCTTACTCAGATGAAAACTATGTAAAAATGTTAGATTTTATGGCTGTAGTTAATTTAATTATATATGGCATTTTTTATATGTGGGAACAAACATTTATTAAACATTCAATAAGTGCCAATCATATACACCAATATAATGTAGTAAAAAAGCTCAAGACTTTGTAGGCCTAAGTAAAACAGACATACCAATTCTATCCTTATTGAATTATGGTATTAAATGAATAAAATTAATATTAAATTCTCACCATAAGATCTGGCATATAAACAGATGTTCAAAAAGTTCTAGCTTTTTTAAAGTTTAATATCACTGTTCTAAGCACTGGTGATCCAGTGAAAAATAAGCTTATTGCTGCTTCAGAAATCTCATAGTACAGTGACAAAGACTGGTATACAAATGGTTGAAAATAACCCCCGAAAATAAGAGGAAAGAAAAAAATTCCCCACCTGAAGCCATAGCCACGGAAATATGAATAAGGTAGATTTACTTTGCTAGTAGAAATCCCACATGAAATAAACACATATTTGTAAATAGTAGATATTTTGTGGATTTAAGAATATATTCCTCTAGCACAGATGTAATATTTATTCCTTAATAAGTATAAACTTTTTTCCAATATTTATATTGATAAGTTGGCTTCCCCCCTCCAGTAATACTGAAATGTTTACTACAACTTCTTTGTGTCTATTAACCATACATATTCTTTGTTTTCTCATTATTTCTCTCTCCCCTTACCCCCTTTTCTGAATGACTGAAGCTCCATTCACCAAGGCTCTTTCTGGCTGCTTATTGTAAACTTTGTTCACTACGCAATTATTTCAAACCCCAATTTCTTCAAATAGATTAAAGATTCCCTTTAAACTTTTCACATGGATTATCTGTTTCTGAAGTTTCTCTACTCATAGGATGAGTGACTTGGGAGTTCCCATCTGGATCCAATGTGCAGCTGGCATTATGCTGCAGTTATCTTCCTAAATTGCTTTCTTAAAAAAAAAAAAAAGTAGAAGAGAATTAACGCTAAAAATAGCAATAATATTTCTATAAACATCAGAGTAACTGTAATCTTTCTCAACATCTTATCTAGTATTTTTTTCTTTATATTTATTTATCTGGAGCCCAGCTCCCTAGAGAGCTTCACTGGAAACTCAGATCTTATGTGTGGCTGTGACTGCATGTCTGCAAAGGGATCAGTATGTTTCAATATCATACACACAGTTCAATTTAGAATAGGCTGAACCAGCAGACAGATTTGAACAGTATGAACTTCACGTCTATTTAAATAGAAGACATTCATTTTGGGAGAACTAATATTATTCAAATCAGTCAATGTTGTTGATTATTCTCCTGGAAAAGACCAGAGGGCTTACTGCAATTCTTTTAAACTCTCCAATTCCAATCAAACTGTAGAACAGGTCTCCTAACAGATTCTGGAGGCTGATAAGAAATTACATGCACAAGTATTCAACCACCTATTTTCTAATTTTAGGATTTTTAGTATTCTTCTTCAACATAATTAGTAGTTTCACATCCAGGACCAGAAAATGTTAAACTAAAAAAAAGGCCAAGCCACTTAAGAAATACTGTATATAGTGAAAAGTTTGTGACATGAAATTTAAACCAGCTCCCATCTACTCTCTCGGCCTGATGTTCAGTTGCCAGAATCATTATTAAAAATTCAAGTATTATTTCAGATGACATGAAACAAAAGAAGAAATCTATGAGACTTTATTTTAAGGGGAAAATCCAGCAAATACTGTAGCTACAGTATTCTTGTTAATTATTAATGATGAAACAAATTGTAATGGTTTTCCACAGAAACATCAGGGTATCTGTGCCTCTTATCTCTCCATCATAGAGATCTGCTTCTAATCTGGATGGCAAGACAAAAGCAACTATTCTTCCTAAAATGTTTAATATGCTCTGCTCATTACCACAGGATATAAGAAAACACTGATTCCACAAGGAGAATAGATGCATAATCACACATCATCACACATCAGCTAGCAATTTTCAAGGCATATATTTGAAGCCTTCAATAGGAATCAATTTATAAAGACTCAGTTCTTTGAGACTTTGATGAAGTGCATACACAAAGACTAAGACTTGGGGCCCTGAAACAAGAAGGCAAATATCCATCAATAGGTAGGATTAGACAAGAACCAAGGAAAGCCCTGAAAGGTATAATACTATTTCCTTGCCACTTCAGTTAAGGCTTCCTACCAGTTCCATGCTGAAGAACTAGGAACTGATATAATACGTTTTTAAAAATTATTTATTACAACTTGCAATATGAAGTAAAAATATTGGTGATCATTTTCAACACACGCACTTGTCAATTTCATAACATCCCAAATTAAAAAAAAAAAAACTGTTATGGATTGCTGCATATAGATTCCCAGACTTGGCGTAACCTCCCTGATTATTAGAGTCAAGATGCTGAGGCTGAGTTTCAGCAAATCTAGATATACGGTACCCTTAAATATCTCTCTCTTAATGAAGCTTACTTGTGTCTAGGGGAATGAACAGTGACTTTGCTTTGTTTTTTGCAAAGAAAAAATAATCTGACTATTGAAAAAGTGGGTAAATTCTTTCATTCAGAAAGACGTGCTTAATAGAAAATAAAGAACCTAAACATAATAGTAAGGTAAAATAAAACATTATTATTATCATTATTGTTAAGTAAAATTGCATTTGGTCTGAAATTTGTTCTCTAATGAGTCATGGTCTCATTAGTCTGGGTCCAAGATGCATGAAGTAATGGTAAGACTTTTTGACTTTGGTCAAAAACATAGTCTGGTTATTAACTCCTGATTTAACCATGGAACAAAAGCCAGTCTACTGCTTGACTTAGGGCATTTTAAGTGCCTAATAAATTATTGCTGGATAAAACAATGAATGAATGAATGAATGAATGAATTCTTAAAAAGAGCCAGTAATTTATTTCATCAAGCAGTCTGTGCTACAATTTTAAATGTTACTGATATTCATAATAGCTTACTTATTTTTAAAGGCATCAGATGCATAAAATTGATCATTGTGTTATTTAGTGCTATGCAACAAATTACCACAAATATAGCACCTTAAAGTAACACCCATTTACTATTTCACAGCTTTTAAAGTCAGAAGGCCAAGCACGGTGCAGGCACTCTCCTGGCATCTCACAATACTAAAAGCAAGGCATCCACAGGGCTGTGGTGTCACCTGGAGCTTGGGGTACTCTTCCAGGTTTACTCAGGTTGTTGGAAGAATTAAGTTCTTTGCATTTGTAGGACTGAGGTCCCCTTCTTCTTGGTGGCTGTTGGACTGGGACAACACTTAGCTCCTAGAGATCACCGTTAGGTCCTTGCTACGTGGCCCCTTCCATAGTCTGTTAACAACATTGTTGTTGCTCTTTCAAGACTATCAAGGGAATCTCTCTCTTTCAATCCCTCTGACTTATTTTAAGGACTCATCTGATTAGATCAGGCCCACCCAGGGTAATCTTTCTAATATAAACACAACTGATGACAACTGATTAGAGACTTTCATTCTATCTGTAAAGTCCCTTTGTAGACCCACCTAGATTAGAGTTTGATTGAATAACTGGGAGAAGATGTATATAACAGGGGGATGGGTGGGAATATTGAGGCCATCTTAGAATCCTGCCTACCACAGTCACATCCTTGGCTCACAGCCCATCATCATTATTGTCCTGTGTATTGCCCTCTTTTATTTTATTCATTTACTTCTATATCTAACTATTTAATACTATTATGAACAGCCATAAACCTCCTGTTCAACCCAGGAACAATAGCATAAGTAATATTAATAATTGCCAATGTCTACCAAAATGTATGTCTACATTCTCTCCTCCTGATTCTAAGATAATTTCCTAAATTTTGTTTATTATACAGATTATTTAATATTTTATCAGTATAGACATCTACATAAATAATATATTAGTTTCACTTATTTTGAACTTTATATAAAAAGATGTATCATAAGAATTCTATGGGGACTTGCTTTTTCAGTTAACATTAAGATATTCTGAATCTTCCATTGTGCCTGTATGATGTCATTACTTCCATCCATTTGGTCATTATGATAACTTTGGCTGAAAAAGTTTTTTTCTACATCTTATAGATAAGATGACTGAGGGACAGAGAACATTTACAATATCATTTTGTGTTGGTGGCTCTTCAATTGGCCAAACTCAGTGTAATTATTTGTCATTTCTACTATTTAGTACATTTCAATGAGATTACCTACAGTATATTACAAGACATTTATTTATACTAAATAAAATTTAAGTAACGTTGATAGTGAACCAAATTACTTAAAATTAGTAAAGTCTTCTCGATGCATCATGTTACAAATAAGAAGATACAAAAATACCAAGTCAGAGTGGTTATAATTTGTACAGTAACCCTTCCTAAATTACAGAAAAAGAGACATAGTAAGTAAAACTCTGAGTTTGGATCAACTTTTAATTTAAGAGTCACACAAATCACCATCTGAGATTCTCAAATGAACTTCTTGGTAATTATTGGACACTTATTGGATAACAAGGAATGGCTAGCATGCCATAACAGACATGACAGGAAGAAAACAGTTGTAGAAAGACAAACTTCCTGTAACCACAGGTTGTTACCATTGGAAGGGGTAACTTTGGAAGGATAAGTTGTGCTTTAAAACAGGATTTACTGCCATTTGATAGTGATGGCATAGTGTGGTAGAATAAATTAGTAATTCTCAAACTTTTTGATCTACAAATATAAGTTTCTTTTTACAAGGTCTTGGATCCATAGCAAACCCTATTGTGTGTTCTTCATTCTCTATGTTGTCATTTAGTCAGGTTGAAATGAAGATTAATTATTTCTTGAAGGAGGAAATAAGTTGACAATCTCCTTCAATCAACTCCATGTTTGGAAAGGGAGCCCCCCGCCTTGGGGTAATGAGATCAGATGTTTATAGGACAGCTGCATTTATAAGGTCTGTGTCTCTGTCAGCCACTTCCTTTTGCATTACCCCTTCCCTGTTTTATTGGACAACCTCTAGAGACATCGCTTTAGAGAGTGAGTAGAAAGGGGTAAAGATTTGGATGTAAAAAGGGCAGAACAGATCAAGAACAAGATATGACTTCATGAGGTATAACTTTAGGAATATCTGTCTTTAACAGATTTCTTGCCTTTCCAAACCCAAAAATCTTTTATATGCTGTTCCGTGACACGTTAACTGTACACAGTCCAGTAAAACCAAAATTTATTTTGGCAGCAAAATTAACTTCACAGTACTAAATTCTGTCTCCCATCTGTCATTTTATTCTTCTTTTTACCTAGTGTTGCCTAAGAATAACTCCCAGACATTCATATAGTTCACCTGTCTAAACCTGGTTGGCCCCTCAAACAATTAGGGGTACATGAACTTTATTATGAGAATGAGTATTTACCTCTCAGGAGCATTTCATATTCAATGTGTCCTGTCCATACATGGAGCTCAAAGAAGTTGATTTTTTCTAAACTTTTGGATAAGGAAAAGATAATTTTAAAAGTTTAGGCCTATTGAGATTCCATATAAAGGCCATAAAATGAATAAATAAAATAGAGTGACTTTAATGAATTTACTAAGACCACAAAATATAATTACAATAGCAGCAGAGATATATATTAATAAAACCAAGAACATCTTCTCTTGTTTAGTGTACTTAGCTCTTATTGTCAGCAGGAAAGCTTGCTAATTACAAAAAGACACTTTTCTTAAAACGATAATATATACTTTAGAACCTTAAGTATTATTAGAATTTTTAGTAATTATGGTAAGATTTCAACTTTTTAAAAAAGCCATTTAATTTACCAATAGTACTGGAACACAGAGTAAATACGGAATTCAATAATTAGCAAATGAACTAGATCAATGATGGCCCCAATAATGAATATTTGGGGCACAAGTCTCTATATCTGTATTGGGTGATTTTGTTTTTGGATTATATAGCAACTTTCTTCTGTCTCCAAGATCATAGGATTCATAGAATTTTTTTTTCAGCAGCTATTAATTTTTACTGAAAAGCTTTTTAAAGATGTCACCAGTTTTCGATAATATAACACTTTTTTAAATTAAAATTTTATTTTGAGATAATCGTAGATCCACATGCATTTGTAAGAAATAATAGAGGTAGATTCCATGTATTCTTTACCCAGTTTACCCCAACAATAACATCTTGAAAACTGTAGTACGATATCACAACCAGGATATTGACAAGATACAGAACAAGATACAGAACATTTCCATTATCAAGGATCCTTCATGTTGCCCTTTCACAGCCACAAGCATTTCCCTCCTAAAACTCTGGAAACCACTAACCACTATTCTCCATTTCTATAATTTTGCCATTTCAAGAATGTTATATGCTTATTATGTTTTCTTTCTTTCTTCCTGGTATTCTAAGGTTCCTTCTTTTATTGGTTCCTTTCTGTTTAGAGAATCTCCTTTAGCCATTCTTTTAGGATAGGACTGTGAAATTCTCTTAGCTTTCCTTCCTCTTGGTCCCTCCTTAATTCCTGAAGTGTATATTCACTGACTATGGGATTCTGAGGTGACAATTCTTTTCATATAGCACTTAAAATATACTGTGTCATTTTCTTCTCATCTCCATGGTTTGTGACAAGAGATCTTCTGTCAGTCTAATTGTTTTTCTCCTGTACGTGATGTGGTATATTTCTCTGACTGCTTTTAAGATTTGTCTTTAATTTTCAGTAGTTTAATTTTGATGTGTCTTAGCATTGATTATTTTTTATCATATTTCATACAGTATCTTGAATTTGCAGGTTTAGGTCTCTTGCCAAATTTGGGAAGTTTTCAGCTGTTATTTCTTTGAGTATTTTTTTCAGCCCTCTCTTCTTTATCTCCTCCTGAGGCTCTGAAAGATATTAGATCTTAGTTATAATCCCCCAGGTTCTTGAGGCTCTGTTAGTCTATGGTTAGTCTATTTGCTCTCTGCTGCTCAGATTGGGTAATTTCAATTGTAGCTGTTTTTATTTCTGTTCCTTCTATTTCACCGTTGAGCCAATCTGCTGGCCTTTTAATTTATCACTATATTTTTTAGTTCTAAAATTACCATGTGGTTCCTCTTTATATATTCTATTTCCTTGTTGAGAGTTTCTAATTTTTCATTTGTTTCAAATGTGTTTTTATTGCACAATGAAGCATTTTTATGACAGCTCCTTTAAGATATTTGCCAGATAACTCTAACATCTATATCATCTTGGTGTTGTTATATTTTGATTGTCTTTTTTCATTCAGTATGAAATTGTTCTGGTTCCTGGTATGACAGGTAATTTTCTATTGCAACCTGGGCATCTTTGTATTATGTTCTAAGACTCTGGATCTTATTTAAACCTTTCATTTTAGCAAGCTTTCCCTGGCGCTGCTCTGGCTGGGGAAGAGGGGCCTCTACGTCATTATTTTTAGTTGGTGGTAAAGTCCACTTTCCCCACTCATCTTCTACTGACACAGAGAGGGAGAGAGTTCTTCATTATGCTGCAAGGGAGTAGCTATAATGAACGTCCTGACTGTCCACGAGACCTGCTTTGACTCCATGCCAGTGTGAAGGGGAAGGGGTGCCTTGTTACTGTTGGGTGGGTATGGAAGACCAGGCTCCCCTTTTGGTCCCCACTGATACCGAAGGTTGGGGTGAGGGTTCATTACTGACCAGTAAGGATGAAAGTCCTAGCTCCCTCCTTGGCTTTTCCTGGTATCACCACAGTGCAGGAGTTGATGTGCCTCATTGCAACTTCAGGAAGGTGAATTCTAGGCTTCCTAATCAGTTTTTACTGGTGGGGGTTGGGGTGATGCCACACCATTTTAAATGGTTTTGGGCTACAGTGGTTATTGTCTGAGTGTTTTCTGTCTTGAATCACAGAGTGTTAAATGTTTAAAGGAACTTTAGAAATAATATAGTCCAATCTTTTAATCTTACCTGTGAGTCCCCCCAAAATTAAATACATTGCTTATGATCACAATTTCTATTTAGTATCAGATATTGGATTAAAACATAAGTATTTGGATTCCCATTTCAATGCTATTTCTCCTTTACCACTTTGTTAAGCCACAACTAATTCAAGGGATGAAAGAGTACTATCTTAGATATTTAAAAATCACTTTGACTTTTTAGACAACTATGTATTTGTAAATTTAATGGTCCAAACAGAAATGTTTTTCTTTCTTTTATCAATGAAAATATGATGTTGCAGCAACATATCAAAGTCTCAGGAGCTATAATTTCAAGAAAAATTGGTCACATGGTTTTATAGTGAGATATTCCTTCTCTTTTCTTTGTACAGATTCCCTCAAAATTGCCTTGGGATTTGCTCTTACAATACATCACTGTTTGAAGTTCATTAGAAAAGATGCCATTATAAGAAATGCTGTCTTTTCAAAGTCAAGCCTTAAAATTAGCTCATTCTTCATAGTTCCCAGTGGCATATGTCATCATAGAAGAAAAGATGAGGTGTATTTAGATTTTATGGTGTGCTCCTTGGAAGAGGTCTTTGCCCCAGAAAGACACATTTATTTATCCTAGATGAAAAGAACGTGATTGAGATGTTAATTTTAACACTAGGATTAGAGAATTGATATCTGTCTTTGTTTGTGTTACTATAAAGGGATACTTTAGGCTGGGTAATTTATAAAGGAAAAAGGTTTATCTGGCTCATGATTCTGCAGGCTGTACGAGAAGCATAGTGCCGGCATCTGCTTGTAGGGGGGGACTCAGGCTACTTCCACTCATGGCAGAAAGTGAAGGGACGCTGGCTTTAAGGGTCTCATGGCAAAAGAGAAAGCAAGAGAGAGGGGAGGGAGGTGCCAGGCTCTTTTCAACAATCAGTTCTCCCAGGAACTAAGAGAATTTATTCACTCCTGTGAGAACGCCACCAAGCCATTCATGAGGAATCTCCCTCAGAATCCAAACGCCTCCTACCAGGCCCCACCTCCAATATGGGGGATCAAATTTAAACAGGAGACTTGGCAGGGCCAAATAAACTATATCCAAACCACAGTCATAAATACCCAACCTGGAGAAAAAGACTAAATCTACCAAATTCCAAAACCTTTTTTATAAGAGGATCTCCTCATTTAAAAGTGTTTGAGCCTATGCTTACTTTCCAGTGTTAGATATTAGGGAGAATGTAAACTTATCTTATTGACAGCTGTCACGGTTAATTTCATGTGTCAACATGACTGGGCTAAGGGGTACTCAGATAGCTGGTAAAATATTATTTTTAGGTGTGTCTGTGAGAATATTTCTGCAAGAGATTAGCATTTGAATCAGTAGGCAGAGTAAAGAAGATTACCTCCCCCAATGTGGGTGGGCATCACCCAATCCATTGATGTCCTGAATAGAACAAAAAGGTGGAAGAAGGGAAAATTTGCTCTGTGCTTGGGCTGATACATCCATCTTCTCCTGCCCTTGAACACCAGCTCTCCTTTGGACATGGATGTGGACTTACACTATTGGCACCCCTACATCTCAGGCTTTTGAGTTTGGACTAAACTATATCAATGGCTTTCCTGGGCTTCCAGTTTGCAGGCAGCAGATCATCTTCTCAGCCTCCATAATCATATATGCCAATCACTCCTAATAAAGCTATATTTATCTTGTTTCTGTTTCTCTGAAGAACTCTTACTAATACAATAGTAATTAATGACAATTTCATCTGTGCTTTCAAAAGTGACTCACTGTAGCCCATCAAATATTTGAGATTCTCTCTCTCTGTCCCCCTCCCTCCATCCTTCCCTCTCTCTCCCTCTCTCTCTCTATATATATTTATATATATTTAGCTATAGAAAAGAAATTAGTAGCACATTGAGATTAAGCATCTATTATATACCTTTCATAAATAATGTATTGTCTATATTAAAGACCCAAACTGTATGCATGATAAAAGAAATGGGAAGGATAGAAGCAATAAACTATTACTCTATGTGCAAGAGAACAGGGTACATGTGAAATGTAAAAGTAGGATATATGAACTGTGTCATAAAAACAGTTTGAAAATAGAAATAATGTTTTACAGGAGTTTATGAATAACAGTTAAAATGATACATTAGTCTTTCTGGTACAAGGGACTCCTTCATGGTTCTGTGGCGAACGTATCTTGCTCTTACTCTGTAAACCTATATCTTGCTCTTGCTTTATAATCCTATCTTTCTCTCCTCAATAAACCTCATTTCATGCTTACCATTAATTTTGTGAATCTGATTATTACATATTTCTGTATATGTGTAATAATTTTAGCCTTCTATTATTTAAGGTCCTGTCGCATTTAGTTGATTTACAATTTTCATTTTAACATAATCCTTATTAAGTATAAAATAACATGATTTATTGTGTTATCAATGTAATTTATTGAGTATGTAGTGATTCAGGCACTGGGCCTAGTACCCAAAAATTTTTAAAACGCAATAATGTTCTTTAGATGTTTACAGTTTTGTGACATGACATGGATTTGCAAACATGTAAAAAATTATAACCGAGATTGTATGATATGTATTATAAGAGCAATATATATTATTCTAGTACAGAAGATAAAGAAAAAAAAAACACTGACTTCCTTTGAAACTCTAGATTTTAGGCACAAGGAAACACATAAAAATACTCCACAATTAGAAAAGCCCAGGAAGCCTGTTTCTAAATTTAAAGTATACTACAAAGGAGAGAATGATTTTCTTAAATTTGCACATAAGAAAGAAATAGAGGCACACATAACAAAAAAGAGTTACTTAATGTTAATCTAGTTTGATAAAGATTTATATTCCCCTATGAAACCAGATGGTAAAGATTATACATTTTGATATAAAATGGGTAAATATGGCATGATGGAAAGAACACATCATGGAGAGAACTTTGATCTATGGAGGTGCTAGAAACAATTAAAGATATGAAAGTAGTAAGTATCACCAGTCCCAGATGGAATTCCTGTGAATTTGACTAAGTGTTCCAAGACTGTTTGACAATTCCTCCAGCAGATGTTTTTAATCTTGGATTGAGGGCTCAAGTGTTACCTGGATCCATGAAAAGGCTACTTTGGAAGTGATGGCAGGAAAGGTGTCAGTATCTTGACTCTGGCTCTTCATTTTGAGTAGTCTTTCTTCCAATCCTTGGTGATTATCTCTGCAGGACATAAAGAAAGGATGTAGGTCATTTGAGATCATTGAAGAAAACCTGATTTTCAGGTTCAATGATGTTTGCTTATTAGAGAATGAACAAGAAATTAACAATAATTTACTACCCTACCGTCGGGTAATTTGCAAAGATGTGTGTTTCTAAAGATATGGCGAATGATGAGTAGACTTCATTCATACTACAGAACATTTGTTAGTATCTTCCAATCTCACTAGGCAATAGTCAAATATACTTTCAGGTGAATGCAAATATGTAAAAGGATTTTTCCATGGTTACTACCAATGGAATGAAAGGCAATTGTGAAATTTAAATGGTGAACTTTAAAATCGTCAAAATTGCCTTCCTTTATTTTTGATAGGTAATTACAGAGTCACTAAATGAATTACAATAATAAAACTTGGTCATTTGCCAACAGTCTCTTTCTCCCGCCTTCCTTCCTTCCCCCCTTCCTTACCCCCTTCCCTGCCATCTCTCTCTACTGCTCTTCACTCTTTCTTGCTCTCCCTCGCTATTTTATTCCAGACACTTTCATTTAGAGTTTTAGAGAAATAAATATTTCAGAGAGGAATTCCGTGCTTTCTTTGGAAGACAAATTCCCCAAGAGTTCAATAATGCCCTATAGAAACAGTTAGTGGTGGGAGGCCTTCCCTACTAAATTTAAAACAATATTATCAGGCATGTCAATTAAAACCCTTGTGGGATTGGGTGTGGTGGTAGAAGCAACTCCAGGTCACCACAGAACACAGAGGAAAAAGTTCAAAGAAACCTCTAAATTAAGTTGGGTCTTTTTTCCTCCTATTTTAATAGAAGGATGGCTCATTCTTGTATTCGCTGTGTTATTGATATAACCTTAATGTTTTGGCAACATGTCTCAGAAAAACTGACCACATCCCCACCTTTTATTCTGTGAAAGATGGGGAAACGCTGATCTGGATAAGTTCCCGAAGGAGACAGGGAGAGGGTTCGTGAACCTTAGCATTATTACAGTGCTCGAGGTAGGCTTGTTCCAAGAAGTTTGGACAGTGGGAGAGCATATTGATTTTCCATCTTTGAACTCTACTCTCTCAGTTTTTATATGACTGACCACCCAGAATAATAAAGTATTGTTATAGCATAAATGGGTGGCATTCACATAATTATGAATCAGTGTAATTTAATGGCACATCTAGTAAAAAAATTCGGTGTGTAAAGAAAAAGTGAAAAACTATTATATTTACATTATAAATCATACTTATTTTTACATTTTAATATTTCTAAAATTTGGATGTACTTTTTATAATTGATGAGTTTCTTTGTAGTGAGATTTTTTTTTAAAGCTGTTAGTAAATCAATGATGCCTTTTCAGGATATCTGAGATTTGAAAAAGCATATTTTTTGTTATAAAATGACACTGTTCAGTTTCCTAATTTGGACTTTTTTTTACTCTGTATCTCATATCTATAACAAAAGACCGTATGAAAATCAAATGGTAGGTATTACATGATTGGATTTGGAGGGCACATATAACACACACACAATTATGAGGAAATATTCCATCAACTTCAAATATCAAAGACAGCTACTACCCAACACTTCAGATCATGATAGTAGGCCATGGGCCAGTGAGAAACTAGATCACCATCCTGGACCACACACAGGCTAAATGTAAGGAGGTGGATCTCACCAACATATGCTGTGCTATTTCATCCCAAAAGTTTCCCTTCCACATTGATATAAAAGTAATTGATATAAAGGTAAATATTTAAAATTAGGTAGTCACTTATACAGCATTCAGCTTGCCCACTAGACAGCTTTTACACTGAAGCAAAATTGGAATCAGAAGGGAAGGTGGGAGGAGGGAAGGAAGACTATTCATATCTTACTTTGTATGTGTTGAAGGTCATCATTATGTAAGGGAATTTTCAATGTTTATGATTTCCTCTCAGAGAGTAAGTGATTGGTAGGTAAGTCAATACTTCTTAAAGTTTGAATTATCTTCCTGTCTAGAATTTCCCCTCTATCTTATGTAATTCCACTACTGTTGAATTATAGTAATCAATTCTACACTTAATAGATCCATTCCTTTCCATCTGATCCATGGTTTGCCAGGTACTGTACCTAATTTGGACTGAGCCCATTGTAGATATCCAGTATATATAAATTTGCTGATTTAAAGTCTCATGTTGGATTTTGATATACATGGGAGGAAATGGACAGGAAAGGCACACTCAACTCTAAAGAATGTGAGGTGAGTTACTGGATTCTTACACAGAAGTTCAGTAAAGTAAAGGATCATTCAGGATCAGAAAGAAGACATTTAAATTCCCAGTCTTGCAAAATTATTCATAAAGTCATTCTTCACCCTAAAAAAAATCTAACCAATATTTCTTGTTACTCAAAAGTAGTACTTTCTAAAAGGACTAAATTTAAGAAGTACACTTCTTAAAAGCAGTAAATGCCTTCTTTATGTTCTGAATTTTTTTTTTGAGATCTATTACACTATGCTTATCACTGAAATCTCTGTAATATACAAGTGTATTTGGAGAATATTTTAAGACACTGGCTAGTGTTTTCAGAAAAAAAAAAGCCTATTATCTAAGATAGTGTTATTGGGAAAGGAGAAATGACATGAACACATTGATTAAAAGTAGATGAATTGCATACGCATCCATCTTAAATGAATGTAGAAACCAAAGTGAGTAGTATTGCTTCAAAGTGAGTAACTTCATTGAAGATGCTAACACTTTTCCTCTTAGATCTGGGCTTTCTAATCAACTGTGCAGAAATATGTCATTTGAGAGTGGGAAGGAAAGTGGTAGGAAAGAATAATTCTGAAGAATATATTAATATAAGATGCTTCCAGTTATTTCTTTAAAGTTCTATATCTATTTCTTTAATGAAATTATGTACATATAAGCACAACACATACTCCCCACACAAATAAAAGCCCCAAATAAGAGACTTGATGAACCTATATTCCCTAGGTCCATTGTAATTCTTAGACATATTATCTACCCCTCTCTCTATACTGTCAGCCCCGTATGAGGTATGGTTCATGTCTCTAAGCTTTTCAGTGGAGATACAAGTCCTCCATCAGCCACGTCCTGAGGCACTTGACAATGAAATACTCCTGATTAATGTCAGTGCTCTCATTCACCTAAGTTGTACTACAGATATTTAGCTAGTTAATAACAAGCTACCAAACGTGTTCCATAGCTGGTTTGACTTCTACAAAGATAAAATCTTGAAAATAGAGGCAAGTCTTGGAGATATTGTGGGTTGGGTTCCAGACCACTGCAATAAAGCAAATACTGCAATAAAGTGAGTAACAAGTTTTTTGGTTTCCAGTGCATTTAAAAGTTATGTTTACACTATACTGTAGTCTTATTAAGTGTGCAAAAGCATTATGTCTAAAAAAACAATGTACATACCTTAATTTAAAAATACTTTATTGCTAAAAAATGCTAATTATCATCTGAGCCTTCAGCAAGTCATAATCTTTTTGCTGGTGGAGAGTCTTGCCTCAATGTTAATGGCTGCTGACTGATCAGGGTGGTGGCTGCTGAAGGCTGGGGTGGCCATGGCAATTTCTTAAAATAAGACAATAATGAAGTTTGCCACATTGATTGAGTCTTCCTTTCATGAATGATTTCTCTGTAGCATGCAATGCTGTTTGACAGCCTTTTACTCACAGTAGAACTTCTTTCAAAATAACAGTCAATCCTCTCAAAACCTGCCATTGCTTTATCAAGTTTTTGTAATACTCTAAATCCTTTGCTGTCATTTCCACAAAGTTCACAGCGTCTTCACCAGGAGTAGAGTCTATCTCACGGAACCACTTTCTCTGCTCATCCTTAAAAAGGGATTCCTCTTTCATTCAAGTTTTATCATGAGATTGCAGCAATTTAGTCACATCTTCAGGCTCCACCTCTAATTCTAGCTCTCCTGCTATTTCCACCACATCTGTGGCGACTTTCTCCACTGGAGTCTTGAATCCTCAAAGTCAACCATGAGGGTGGGAATCAACTTCTTTCAAACTCCTCTTAATGTTGGTTGATATTTTGACCTCCTCCCATGAATCACAAATATTTTTAATAGCATCAAGAATGATGAATCCTTTCTAGAAGGTTTTCAGTTTATTTTGCTTAGATCTATCAGGTGAACCACAATCTATAACAGCTACAGCCTTACAAAATATATTTCTGAGATAATAAGCCTTGTAAGGAAAAATTAATCCTAGGTCTATGGGCTGCAGAATGGATGCTGTGTTAGCACACATGAAAACATTAATATCTTTCTAAATCTACAGGAGAGCTTGTGGGTGGCTGGTGCATTGTCAATGAGCAGTAATATTTTGAAAGGAATCTTGTTTTTCTGAGCAGTATAGTAGTTCAACTGTGGGCTTAAAATATTCAGTAAACCATGCTGTAAACATATGGGCTGTCATCCAGGCTTTGTTGTTCCATTTATAAGCACAGGAAGAAGAGATTTAGCATAATTCTTAAGGGTCCTAGGATTTTTGGAGTAGCAAATGAGCATTGGCTTCAACTGAAAGTCACCACCTGCATTAGCTCCTAACAAGAGTCAGCCTATCCTTTGAATCTGTGAAGACAGGCATTGACTTCACAGTCACACTCTCTAGCTCTCAAAATCCTAGATGGCATCTTCTTAAGGTTGTTTCATCTACATTGAAAACTTGTTGATTAGTGTAGCTGCCATCATCGATCATCTTAACTAGATCCTCTGGATAACTTGCTGCAACTTGTATATCAAGCACTTGCTGCTTTACCTTGAACGTGTATGTTATGGAGATGGCTTCTTTTCTTAAACCTCATAAACCTCTGTTAGCTTGAAACTTTTCTTTCACAGCTTCCTCAACCTCTCAGCCTTCACAGAATTGAAGAGAGTTAGGGTCTTGCTCTGGATTAGGCTTTGGTTTAAGGGAAAGCAGTGGCTTGTTTGATCTTTTATCCAGACCTCTCAAATTTTCTTCACATCAACAATAAAGTTGTTTCACTTTTATCATTCATGTGTTCACTGGAGTAGCACTTGCAATTTCCTTCAAGAACTTTTCCTTTGCATTCACAACTTGGCTGTTTTCCTCAAGAGGCCTAGCTTTCAGCCCATCTTGGCTTTTGACATGCCTTCCTCACTAAACTTAATCATTGCTGGCTTTTGATTGAAAGTGAGAGACATGTGACAATTTCTTTTGCTTGAACACTTAAGCAACCATTGTAGGATTATTAATTGGCCTAACATCAATATTGTCGTGTCTCAGAGAATAGGGAAGCCTGAGGAGAGGGAGCGAGATGGGGGAACAGCCAGTTGGTGTAGCAGTCAACACACACACATTTATCAATTAAGTTCACCTTCTCACATGGGCATGGTTCTTGGTGCCCCAAAACAATTACAACAGTAATAGCAAGATCACCGATCACAAATCACCATAAGAAATGTAGTAATGATAATGGAAAAGCTTCAATTGTTGTGAGAATTACCAGGATGTTAAACAGAGACGTGAAGTGAGCACGTGCTATTGGAACGATGGTGCCGATAGACTGGCCCAGTCTTGAATGGGAAAAGTGTACCAGTCTCTTAATACTTTTCTAAGTCTTAAGACCTAATTCCAAGACCTGACAGAAGAGACATATCAGCTGAGATATGTCTAGATTATCTTCTCAGGATTTCATACAGACAGTGGAAACTTTTCAACATTGTACTTTGTAAAATTACAATGAGGCTGATAAATCTCTGCTATTTTCTTCCAATCGTGCCCTGGTTTTCATAACATAGACAGTTTGTAAGTGTGCTAATGAACGGTAACTCCCCTGTCTGATTCTCAATCTTTATACTCTCTCTGCCAAGAAAGTTGTTTTGTGAATTTTCGACATTTGTTTTTTCCACCACAGGCCCTGACCTGAAGTCAGTTTTTGTCTTTCTTTTTTTTGAATGGACTTACTTTGATAGCTGAAAATGATCTCTCCAAGAATGATTAATACCTTGTGGGTGTCAGTGACATAAATCTGGTCCAGTGTGCCTGATGTGAGTTCTCACAGAAGGAATGTTACAGCTATATTGCTGTGGAAATCTAATGACACTGAACAGACCCCATCAGACACAAAATCTTCAAAAGGCATAACTACTTAACCTGGACTCAAATTTATGTTTACACAGCTTGTTACCAACAAAACTATCTTTCCTAGAAATTGCATAATGTGTTGCAAAACTACCAAAAATAATACCCTTTTACTAGGAGATTCAAACGTGCTAATGACAGAACAATGAATGACTTTCAGAACATTTTTGTGTCTTGGGTCCCTTAAGTATGTTTTTCTCTTCTATTTTAGGGAAAGGTAGCACAGTGAGGGCAATGAATGATGGGGTAAAGCAGGTTCCAAAGTCTATTGTGAACTGTACGTCTACCAGGGTACTGGAAGAAAATAGGTATTGCTCAAAACGTTTGTGGAGGTAAACTTTTATGTGGTTGAATAATTTTATGGGAAACTTGTATATATAACTTTATTAATAAAAAAATCAATTCAGTGCTCCCATCTGACATAGCAAATAAATTATAGATTAGGAAGTTTATGGTTATGGTGAGACAGGGAGTTTATTATGGTGGTTAAGAACGTGAGTTCCATAGGCGAGACATAGAGATAAAAATCCTGAGTGATCATGGGCAAGTTAACTTCCCTATGCCCCAGTTTCCTCAGCTGTAAAATGGAGATAATAACATCTACCTCATAGGGTGAAATGAAAATTAAATGACTTAATTTTTGTAAAGGGCTTGGAAGAGTAGCTAACAAATGCTCAATACTTATTATTTTAGATTCATATAAATAATTTTGTCACTGTAAAACATTAAGTGAATGTAAATATAGTCATGTGGTAAGTGTTGAATTTACATAGCTGATTTCATAGTTGACTGCTCAAAGAACAGTCTCACTAATGTGGCATGGAATATGCACACACAGAGTTACACTTAACCGCCAATGAAGCTGTAAGAACTGTAATGGTGTGGAGATTAGGCTTTTTGAAATAAGATTTTAGTTGTAATCCAGTATGATTTCCCAGAAATGGAAACCTAGGTCCACAGAAATGAAGCGGCTTTCCCAAAGAAACATTAGTGGAAGATCTGAGCCTTGAATTCAGGTCTTCTGACTTTGTGTACATGTAGAAAACTCATATAGACAATTAATAATTTAGAAGCAGTATATTTTGGACATTGTATTATAAAAAGATAATGGTACTTTACCATGGGAAAATGCTATAATTACGTTTTTTGATTCCTATCAAAGACTTACCACTAAATAAAGCATATGTGACTGACATTATTTGGTAATTGTAATGATACAATTAACATTTGCATGATTATTTAAAAAAGAAAAGACTTTGGCATATCCATACTATAAACACTGCTTGTATAAGATGTAGTATATAGCTGCAGTTCCCAACCCCTGGACACCAGTTGGCAGAGCTCCAACACCCCCCACCCCACCCCATCTGTGGAAAAATTGTCTTCCATGAAACTTAGGAATTGGAAGGGGGAGGCCCTGTGCAGCAGGAGGTTAGCAGTGGGTGAGCGAGCAAAGCTTCATCTGTATTTACAGTCACTCCCCATCACTGGCATCACTGCCTGAGCTCCGCCCTCCCCCTTACTCCCTCCCCCATGCGTGGAAAAATTGTCTTCCATGAAACCAGTCCCTGGTGCCAAAAAGGTTGGAGACTGCTGGTATATAGTATAAGGTATAGATAACATATTAAAATACAACTCTATACATTGAAAAAGAGAAACAAATATTTTCATTTTTCATCATGCTAATGATATATTTCTCATGTAATTCTCACAATAACTACACAAGTAGTTGTTATTGAGCTTATTTTATGAATAAATAAACTGCGGACCAAGGTTATATAAGTAGTTTTGTCCAGGCTCACACAATTAGTGAGTAGCCCTGATGAGTTCAAAGCCCTGTTTCTGGTACCAAATCCCACACATTTCCAATATACTGAATGAGTTTATTCCATATGTATTTATTCATTATTTGCTTTGCCTTCTGAGAATATAGTCCTCTTGGAGAGGAGTTCTTTGCATGGTACAAATCTTTTTTTAAATGTTTAATGAAGTTCGACTAAATTATTTTCTTTTTTTGCTCAAATTTCTTCACACAAGTAAAGGTGTTCAATATCCTACCCACTCAAAGTATAGTATGAGGCCACCAGGATGGGCACCTAGAAACTTAGAAATGTTAATTCTCAGCTCCCTGCCCAGACCTACTGAATTGGAATCTGCGTTGTAACAAGCTTCCAGGTATTTTATATGCGCATCATTGAACTTTGAAAAGCACTGGTCTAAATCACTATATACTTGTTTAAATGCTGCTGCAATACCCATTAGTGGTATTAATAATGGTGGCTGCAGTGCTGATGTTTCACAAAATAAACAGCATTTCTTTTTAACTCAAAGGTTAAGTCAATATTTTCCTCTACAGTTTACTATAAGCTGCACAGCAATTAAAAATATCAATTAAGGAAGTCAGAAGATTTCATATGACTTTGAAAATAATTATATGGATTCCTAGATCATTGGAGTTTTTACAAGGGTTCTCAAAATATCTTCTGGAGAATGAGGGAAATAGCAATAATGGAACATTGAATCACTATTGATCACCTTAATTTCTGACATTTATAAAATTTCTAAAGCCAAGAGGAAATTTCATTGTTGTCTTAATGTTTCAGATAGTGGGGAGAAACTGTAATATAACTGAGTAATCTAGAAATTGAGGTATATGACAGACCTTAAATGCAATGTAATTCAATTGGGAAAATTTCCCTTAAAAATTATTACCTGCACACCAAGGGCTTTACGTGTCACATAGTCTGTTTGTAGGTCTCATGTTAAGTGTTCTTACTACAATAAAATAAATATTTTTTAAAAAATGAATTACATTTCAAAAGGATCACTCTGATATCTGAGTTGAGGGTAGATTCTAGCAGCATAAAGACTGAAGTAGGTAACCTGCTAGGAAAATATTTCAATAATCAAGATTGTAGACCCCATCAGATTGGCAGCAGAAGTGGTTAGATTCCGAAACTGTTGAAACAAAGAGGACGTGCTGATAGATCGGAGAAAAGAGTGTGAAAGAAAGTGGAACAAAGGTTGACTTCAAGGCTTTCAGCCTGAGAAACTGGTAAGAAGGAGTTGCTATCAACTAAGATGGGAATGCTCTGAGATTTTTAAGGAAAGTTTATTAACATGGGGAAAAGATACCAGATCATTAATATGATGAAAAGATACCAGAGATAGGAGATAGAGGAATGAAACATTTGTAACATGAAGGAAAGGTGCAACATAAACATGGTAGTACAGTGAGTGGGTGAGCTTGCTTGAAAACACTGTTATTGAGGTCATGGTCATGAATCTATAATGATACCAACTTGCCAAGATGTGTGATCATTAGGTTCCTTGCCCAGCTGTACACATTCAGTAACGCAGAAGACAGAGTTTGGGTTTGTGCAAAATTGGATCGTGAACAGCCAAGTATTAACTATAGAGTAAACTAAAGCTTTCCTAGTTCCGGTGCTCATATGGCAGAAACAATCATACTTTTTTTTTTTAATATGGCTTCAACATTTTATTATATAAGGCCTTTTCCTGAGTGGTTTACCTCAGTGACATGGCTGAAGCTAATGAGCTAAATTCATCAAATAGAGACAAGCACGTCTCATAACCTTCCCATGATGAGATAGAAAGCATGATGGGTAAGTTTGGATAAAGGTAAGTTTGTTTACAGGATATTTCCTGTAATCATTAAAAATGTATCAGAACCATATTACGAAGATCAGAACCAAATTATCAGAAACAAATTACTAGCTCAATTCTCTCCCAGGGCATTTTAGTGTTTTTTTTTTAATTAGTTCAAGGAAAAGATTACCACATATCTGATAATCATATGGACTAGATTAGTTTGTGTCAAATTTTCCAACTTCTTATATGGTTCTAAGCCTTTAATGACATGAGACCTCTGTTCAAGAAAGAAATATTATTGAGTCTAAGCACTACAAGAGACATATTTTCTTTAAACATCTCTGTTTAATCTGAACGTATTATCCTGGTTCTTTATCTTAGAAATAGTCAACTAACACCATCATTGGGCATCAAGTGTATCTAAGGCAGGAAGGATGATATTTGGGGTTGTATGATATTTCCTCATGATTCAATTCAGACTTTGGCTCTCCTAAAATGGTTGTATGAAGAGGTCAAGCAATTCTCCACCACAAAAAGTTTGTATAAAATTACACAAAATAGAAAAAAATAAGCAATTAGGTATTTTAAGGTACTGCAAAGTGATCAAAGGCCTATAACAAGATGAGTGTGTTTACTCAATTGCTACTACACTGGGGAAAACCAATGGAAATTCTGGAAGTATTGGAAAACCAATACCACCCCCACTGTAGTAAAACTACAGCTTTATGAGTGGTATGTGATGGTTTACACAGTTCAAGGTTGATGGCACAAATCAGCAGCTTTACTAGCCAACTGATGGACTTATTTAGGAGGTAGCTGTGCGAGGCAAAAATGGACAGCTATAATGGCCAGATATTATGGTCTCAACTTGGGGTGAGAGGTATAACACAAGGAATTGAAGGGAGAAATCTTGAAAGTGAGAGACACATAGAAGGGATGAACTAAATCTCTCCACACATCCCTCCTGGACTGTTAAACTATGCATAAATGGGAGATCTGCAACTGCCCAACGAATAAGTAAAAGGGATTCTTGAGACATGAGGAAAACCCAAGTCATCTGTAATTTTGAATGCATTCCTCTACCTACACACAGCTCAGGTAGTGGCAGCCTTATGGGCTTGAAGTATTTGAGTATAGTCTGTGCCCAAATTGTTGGTTAAAAGTAAAAACTACACAAGCCTCCAGGGATCAAGCTAAAAAAAGGTTGAATGGATATATATGTATCCATATGTAAACATATCTCATGTCATATTATATGTATGTTCTACAAGAAATACACATTTCACAGGATAAGTCTAAGCAATTAACTAAACCCAAAAAACTGGAACTAATAAGCAGTTACATAGGATAAAAGGTTAACATACAAAGGTCAACTGCTTTCCTATGTATCAGCAATGGACAATTGGAATTTGAAATTAAAAACAATACTATTTATATTAGCATCAAAAAAGAGAAATAAATACTTACGTATGCATCTAACAAATTACACACAGGATCTATGTGAGAAAAACTAGAAAACCTGATGAAATAAATCAACTGTTCTAACATATGCGTAGTTGGTGTTCCAGGAAGAACGAAGTTGAGAAAGAAAAGGGCAGAAAAGTTATTTTGAAAGAAATGGCCAAAATTTCCCCAAATTTGGTAAAAAACATTAACTTACATATCCATGAGTCTCAACAAATCCCAAGTAAGATAACACAAAAAGAAGTGAACCTAGACATAGTGAAACTGCTAAATGACAAAGGCCAAAAGAATAATAAAACAAAAATCTTAAAAGCAGCAAGAGAACTATAATTCATAATATACGGGGGGATAACAAAAAGGTTGAAGGCAGACTTCTCATAAGATCCATGGAAGCCAGGAGATAGTGACATATTTAAAGTGCTGAAGGAAAAGAAAATGTCAACTAAGTATTTGATATCCATGAAAAACTAAAGGAAAAATAAAGACATTCCCAGGTTTAAAAAAAGAAAAAAATGATTTGTTGCTAGAAGACCTGCCTTACATAAAATAATAAAGAAATTCCTTCAGATGGAAAGGAAGTGACATCAAATGGTAACTCAAAACCACAGGAAGAAATGGAGAGTCACAGAAATGATAAATGTGTGGATAAGGGTAAAAGATTATGTGTGTGGGTGTGTGTACATATTTTCTCCTTAATTTAAAAACATAATAATTAAAAGCAAAAAGAAAACCCACTGGATTGTTGGGTTTGTAATGTATACACATGTAATATATATGACAATAATAATACAAAGAAGGGAAGAAATAGAGCCATACAGAGACAAGTTGCTATATTTTACCTGAGATGAAGTCAGTCAGTATTAACTTGAAGGTTATGTTAAGTTACATGTATATTTTAATACCTGGAGCAAACACACATACACACATTCAAAGTAAGACAGCTAAATGTCAGAAGAATTGGCAAACTAAAAAAGTTTGTTTACCACAAAAGAAGAGAATAGAGGATGAATAGACAAAAAAAGTTAAACAAATAAAATGCCTGACCTAAATCTATCCTTATTATTACATTAAATATGAATGTAATATATATTTCCAAAAAAAAAGGCAGAGCATCAGACTATAAAAAAACAAAATACAACTATGTTATCTACAAGAAATGCACATTAAATTCAAAGTCACAAATTGATAATAAAAACATGTAAAAGAGGATTTCATGCAAAAAAAACACATAAGTTAGCTAGAGTGACTATATTACTATTAGATAAAAGAAGCTTTAAGATTAAGGAATATTACAACCAACAATTACTAATAATGTTATTACTACCTGGAAAACCAGAAATAGATGCTTTTTTGAAGGTATACAATCAGCAAGTAAGTACATTAAAAGAGGCTGTCACTAGGTACTAAGGAATTGAAAATTAATTCAATAATAATATGCTACTACACACACACTAGAATGGTTGATTCTAAAAAAATACACATGACAATATCAAGTACTGGTAAGGATATGGAGCAATTGGAATTCTCAGACATAGTGGGAATTTAAAATGTGGTGTTCACTTTGGGAAAGAAATTGGTAGTTTCTTGAAAACATACATTTACTATATAATCTAGCAATTCCACTTATAGGTATTTACCCAAGAAAAAATGAAAACCTATTGTCACACCACACAATTAAAAGGAGAAAACTAAAAATAATGGCAAATCTAAAACTTTAATACTAAGTGAAAGGAGCCAGACACAGAATATAACATAATGTATGATTCCACTTGTATAATATTTCTAGAAAAGGCAAAACTAAATAACAGAAAGAAGATCAGTTGTTTCCTAAGACAGGAGGGGTGGGAATAGGGATTAACTGCAGCCTCTCATGAGGGAAGTTTTTGTGGTGATAGAAGTATTCTAAAATTGGATTATGGTGATGATTGTATACCGTATAAATTTAGTAAAATACATAGACATGTACACAAAAACTAATAGAATGACTATTATAAATTATACTTTAATACATCTGATAAAATTTGCATTATTCATTATTGTCAAAAATATCACAGAAATGATATTGTATCATCTTAGTGTATAAAATAGGAAACACCTGTTATCTATAGTGTCATTACTGGTAATGTTAACTTTGATCAGAGTTTTTGCTATTTCACCACAGTAAAGTTTTAATATTTTTTCATTTGTAATTGATAAATATCTTGTAGGGAGATATTATGAGATTATGTAAATATTCTGTTTTTATTATATTTTTACCCACTAATTTTAGCAACTATGGATGATTCTTGCCTGTAGCAATCATTGCTATGCCAAATGTGACTTTATATTTCCATTATTCCTTCTACATTGATTCATTGGGATTCTACTGTATAGAAGAGCTGTCCCTGTGCTCATATCTTTATCCAAATATTTGTTTATATCAGTATGGACTCATGGATATTTTATTCCATAGATTTTTATTTAATTTTTTGCTCAAATTGTCCCAAATTTGACCATAGCAAACTCTTTCAAGTTGGTTCTTGTGTCTTTAAAACATGCCTACCCCCAATCTTTTATTTGGATCACTTTTTAAAAATATTTTCTGGTGCCACAAAATTTTCCAGGCTCATCTCACACTGTCCATGCCTCAACACCAGAATCAGCCATTTTCCAAGGAACCTAGTACCTTTTGTTGGAAAACGGTCATTAGAAACCAGTATATGTGTGCTAGGTGTGCTTATTGCTACAGGGTGTCATTTTATCTATGCCCTCTCAGGGGTCAGAGCTAGGAACTATATGTATAACTCTATACTAGTATTAGTCATGGTTCTCCAGAGAAATAGAACCAATAGGTGATTGATATATATGTTTTTATATATATATAAAATATATGTGTGTGTGTAGACACACAGAGAGTGAGAGAGAGAGGAAGGGAAAGGTTTATTTTAAAGAATTTAAATAATTGGCCCACATAATTTTGGGGTCTGGCAAGTTCAAAATCTGGAGGCAGGACAGCAGACTGGAGATCTGGGAAGAGTTAATGTTGCAACTCAAGTCTGGAGGTAGTCGCCTGACAGAATTTCTTCCTCGGGGGGCCTCATTTGTTTTCTCTTAAGGCCTTCAACTCATTAGATGAGGCTCATCCACATTACAGAGGGAAATCTGCTTTGATCAAAGTCTGTTGATTTAATAGTTAATCACATCTACAAATACCCCCACAGCAACTTCTAGGCTGGTGTCTGATCGAACACCTGGGCACCATGACCTAGCCAAGTGGACACATAAAAACTTAACAATGACGGTATGCCACACTCACACCACATCTATAGGTCAATCCCTCCCTTTCTCTCTTCCTCTTTCTTTCTCTTTCTCCTTCAAAACTACCTCACTAAGATCTGAAGTTCCTGAATCCACCCACTTTTTTCTTTCTTTCCATATTCTCCTTGTTGAATTTTCCAAGCTGGATTCCTTATTTTCTTCCATGACTGACAAGCTACTCTCCAACTCTGGGTCACTTTTACTTTATAACTTCTCTGCTTTCAGTGTATGGCTTGTAATGAATAAAAATAGATTCCTTGTATCTAAGGAAATTTTATGCTATCAGCGTTCTAGTAAACCCCTAAGATATCCTCTTATTCCTTGCTTATTAATTCCCCACTTCTTTTCTATAGCCATTTTATAAAATTTTTTATAAACCAAATCCCCAAGAATATCACTTCCTTTATCCCTCTTTGAAGCATAAGACTTATCATCTTTTGCTTGAAATCAGTTAATATCCACTAATTAACGTTTGGACTCTTCCTGACCCTGGCATTCAAGTTCTTACATGAAAACTCCCCAGCTTCTAATTCTAGCCACCTATTTCACCCTAATATGAATCTGATTCTTCGTAAAAGCTGGATCATCAGTTGTTCCTCAAATAATGATCTTGCCCTATGCTTCAGAGCTAGTGGAGGCCTTGCACTGAAATGTTTATTGGACACCTTCTAGACGAATGAATGAGTAAATGTGTTCATTCTTGAATCCACTCTTCTTTCCCCACCTTTTAAAATCAAACCTATCCTTTAAGGCATCAGCTCAAATGCATTTTATGCTTTTATGTCTGACCTGTTCAGATTGCCCCCATCTCAAGAAAAACTTTGTCTGCCTGTCTATAATACTTCATTTTTTTTTTCTTGAATCACTCATCTGGTCCATAACATCTTCTACCTTTTGGAAAAATCCTTATGCCAACCTCCATTATAAATAAGCTTCCTGTCTTGTTTATGCAGGGACTGCATCACAATTGTACTACTTGGAATTCCATTAGAGTAGTATTTCACACAGTATCATTGACAGACAGCTGGTCTCAGCAGCATAAATACACAGGTGGAATGACGGAAGAACAGAAAAATGAAAAATAAATGTTATAAGTAGATTCCTGATAGTATAACATGGACTTCTCCAGTCAATCACTTCTTCTCATTCTATTAAGTACCCTAAAAACATTTTCTAAAAATAAAGAGCTTTATTTAGGCTCAAGTTGTTCTGTTAGGGGAATTCAGAATTAAACACACATACACACAATGAAAAATAATTTTAGTTTTAGTTTAAATAACAGAAGAAAAAGCACAGCCTTATTGAAAAAGAGAAAAAAATAAGATTTAGTTGACTTTCCTTTCAAATAAAAAGTATGTAAAGAAGAGACAAGGGGGAAAAACTCTAAGTAATTGTTGCATAACAACGCTGCTGACTCAGCCCTTCAAATGAAAACATAAATGCCCCTAGTATGACAAAACAGAATCTAGCATAACAGAACTCCACAAGCATAAAAGAATTTGACCTTTAAAAGAAAACCATAAAATAGGAAGAAAGTTTAAAAACTTTAACAAGCACCAAATATCTTTTTTTATGTCCCCAAGGGATGATTCATCAACATGAGACTTCTGGCAGAAATTAGGGACCAGTACCTAACGTTCTGAATAAAACTCACAGGATTACATTGAGGAGAAATGAGTAAAAGGGATTTACTGCTTATGGCTTCTTCTCCTGCCACCCCATGGCCCCAAATAGTAGTCTCTCATAATTTTAAAGAAACCTTAATTTTCTCCTTTAAGTTGAATTTTAAATGCATATAAAACTTCCTGTCATATTTCTTCAGAATTCTATAGGATTCTTCTATTAATCTATTCCCAAGTGAGGTGAGATACCACAATAGCACTTTTAGCTTTGCTTTTTTTCTTTCTTTCTTCTTTTTTTTGGTCCAGGCTGTGAAATTACAGTCCAGGTATAATCTTTGCTGCTGTTGCTGCTCCCCTCATCCCCTCATTATTTGGGAACTCTGTTTTGGGGAACAGCTAGCTTTTTGTGCCAGGGATATATTCCAAATTATTTGACAGAATAATTTGACTCTCCACTTTCAGCCAGGGATGATTTGCTATAGTCATAATTCGATCAGATGATAACTCATTGAATTAGCTAAATTAGAATTACCCCACTTGATGTCCTTCGGCTTCAAACAGGGGTGATTAGAGAAATGCATATTATATTATGATTTTCAAAGCCACCAAGTTAAAAATAACTTAAAGATAATCTGTTAACCAGATTTTTCTTAAATATAATCTGTTAACCAGACAGAAACAACAGTCTGCTAAACAGACACATCTTTTTAGATTACACACACAGTTTACACAGATGAGCAATGGAGATCAAGATGTGACCAAAGATTATTGAAATCTTGACTGAAATTTGATTTTGATATTTAAGTCCCAAGCTATGGATATCTGTAACTGGATCAAGGAACATACAAGGTGAGCTTGGATGATCTTGTAGTGTCAAAAAGTCAGAAAGTACTAGAAACAGAACAAAACAAAATAAAATGATGCAGGGAGGGGTATGTCAAAGATACACAAGAGCCAACTAAAAGAGGTCCCAATGGCCAAAGCTGGTACCATTTGAACAACAGAATAGACAATACTGCATTTGCTTACAAAATAAATATCCACAAGTCTATAGTGACAGAAATAAATGATTGGATAAATTAAAAAATGGAAGGAAATAGATAAATCTCCCATGCAGAAATATTCTAAATAATTCTAATACTTCTAATAATGTACATGCACTCCACTCAATGAGGTGGAATACAACCCACCACACCTCCAGTCTTTATGTATAGGTTACACCAGTGGCTTGTTTCCAAATAGGTGAATATGGAAATGGCAGATAAAAGAATAACCTCACAATGGAGAAATTTAATGTACCCTACCTCATCTAGCCAGTGCATGTCACGTTTACCTGTGTATTCTTCCTCCCCCAAATCCATAACCCCTGTCTAATCATAAGAAAAACATCAGACAAACCCAAATTGAGGGACATACTACAAAATACCTTACCAGCACTCCTCAAAACTGTCAAGGCCATTCAAACAAGGAAAGTCTGAGAAACTATCAGAGCCAAGAGAAGACTAAGGAGACATGAAAAGTAAATGTAATGTGGTATCCTAAATGGTATCCTGGAACAGAAAAAAGACATTAGCTAAAATAAGAAAATACGAATAAAGTACAGACTTTAGTTAATAATTACATATCAATATTGCTTCATTATTTGTGACAAATGCATCATATTAATATAGATGTTAATAGGAGAAATTAGATAGAGGGTATATGGAAACTCTATCTTTGAAATTTTCTATAAATCTAAAAGTAATCTAAAATAAAATTTGTTTTTTTAAAAAAGCAGAATGTCATGTTTAATTTTGAATGCATCCTGAATGGGATTGCTTATGTCCTGCAGCTCAGTCATCAACCATAATACATTTTGAAAGAGGATTCCACATACTTTTCACATGCATCGGCCTTAACCACAGGGTGGATGAAAAATAATGATGGGACAGATATCTCCAAAAGATTGTTAACACCACAAAACATTTCCACAAGAAATCTGTAGTTTGATTGCTCACAGCTCAGTAATAACTTCAGATTTTACGATAATACAGGGCAGCTATTAATTTAGTAATAAAAGCAATCCTGATCTTGATCTTGCACAATCTTTTCATCATCTTTAGACCAACACCAGGCCTTCCCAGTAAATGGGCCATTTAGTTATTTGCCCAATCCCTTGTGTCTTCCACACAGTTGAACACAAACCCAGTCGCCAATTCTATTAGCATGACAGGATCAAAATCAGCATTTCAAAATTTATTTGTACGATCAAAGCCTCAAATTGGAAGAACTGTAGATTCCATATGAAACTAATATCCCCTTGAAGGAGCTGCTGGACAGATCTGATCCAATTATAACAGAAGTCAAGTTCCCAGGCTTTCACAGTAGCTAGATTGTCCTTCAAGTAGAGGAGCCAAATACAACTGTCTTGCCTTGGCAACACCATCATTTGGACTGTCTGTCTTTTGCTTTGAGACAGCATGGACTATTGAACTGCTTGAAGATTTTGGGACCGCACTTATGAAACAGTTTTAGTAGCACTTATGTGTATTGGGACTATGAAAATGATTCTGTATTTAAAACTGGAAAGCAATTTCATTTAACCCTGAACAATTCATATTCCAGTTGTTTTTTCTAATGTTGAATAAGTCCATGTGAACATAAAGAAAGGCTATATATTTACCATTATCATTTTGAATGCAATGGAAAAATGAAAAATCATTACTTACCACAGACCAACTGATCATTTCCAATAATTCCCAATAATGGGAAGAATGAGAGAATGCCTTTGTGTGTCATTTATATATATATATATGTGTGTGTATATATAAATAGGATATATTATTTTTAGAAAACAAGAATTTCAAATTCTGTAAAGTTGTCTTGGTTGATGGAACTGTGCACAAAATAGAGTGAAAAGGAATTGTGGGTTAAAAACCATTGAGAAACGTTGTTGAAAGATCCAGATGTTGAGTTCCAACAGAGGGACATTGATTTCTAGTCTCCGTTCTTTCACTGCCTTTTTAGGAATCTTTAATATGTAGAAATAGCCTTTTCCCTCTCAGCTCTCCTGTGTGACCAAAAATAATTGTAACTTTTCCATCTTTGGATATAAATCATGTACCTCACTTTCTCTACCTTAAGGTTCATGTAGTGTATTATACTCATAAAATCTTTTCTTAGTATACATGGAAAGAAATAGGTAGAATAAATCAGAGAATTGAAATTACATTCATAGTCATGGAACTCAGGAGTCAAAGAAAGTCCCACAAGTCCCCAGGAATCCCAGAAAGGGGTTGACTAGCATATGTCAGGAGTCATTTTGCCTTTGGAAAAATATTCATTTTTCTATTTAGAAGCCCTAGAGCCAAACTATAGAAAGCCAGCACCCTCAGTAATGTAAGATGTGTCTGTGGGGTGGGGGGAACTCATTTTTGTACCAAGTAAGGGCACATTGGTCAGAAGTGAGATTTTGAAGAAATTATAATGTCTCAGAATGTAAACTAGGCTATTACATTCCTGAATGTTTAATTTTAACAAAGATATATTTTCCTCACTTCCTCCCTCCACCCAATTTCCATTTTCCACCAATATTTGTGGGGAAAAATGGGTCTAGTTTCCTAGTTTTTACACTAATACAGACTCTCTACAACAACCGTCTCCTCTAGTCTACTTGCCTAAATTAAAGGAAGATGAGATTAAGTGGACGTGGTAAACACAAAAACGGAGAAAATATAGACCTGGTAGACAGGGCTTTCTTGTGACAAATGTGGTCTAATTTTTGGCTCCCAGTATAGCAGAAAAGGACTGGGACATGAATCAAAATGCCTGAAGACTTACCCCAGAGTGCCACCAGCAGCGTGGAATTTGTTATTTTTAAGAATGCCTTCAACTAGAAAATTCTATCCTCTTATTATTCAATCTCTTTCTATTCCCTGACTTTTGTCATTCTTAATTTTTTTATTGAGGCTCTGAAATACAGTTGTTTTAAGTAAAAATCTTGGATTTTCATTAGGTTTAGATCACTACATTAACTTATTATTTCTTTGATTTAGAAATAATTACACAACAGTACTTTTTCCATGTATACAACATTCATTCCTCAGTTTCTCGTTAATTCAAAGAGCATGAATTGTCTTCTCTACATAAGGCACTATAGGCCACAACAGATGAATAAAATCCAGAATCATTCCTTAAGTAGCTGAGAGTCTGCTGGCAGAGTCAGAAAAAAAACAAAAATATCAAGCAAACAAAAACCAGTGTGACAAGCAGTGGTATGCTGGTAAAGTCAAATGCTCTGCTCTCTAGGGGAAAGGGGAATCCCTGGTTTGTAGTGTTTGCTAATTTCCATGGTATAAATACTCCCACCATGGTCAATTTCAAGATACTAGTGTGATGTCACTGGAATGTGGAGTTGAGAAGAGATGCATGTAATTGGCTCTTACCAATTACTGAATTAGAGAAGAGGTATGCCTCAATACTACAGGCACACTATATAGGTGGTCGGAAGAGATAAAACTGACCCCATGTGTTAGGTCGGAATGATGGCAGAATAAGGAATCCTTGAGTTGATATTTCAAGGATGAGTAGGCATCAGTCAAGTGAGCAAAGTAGCAAAGAGTATTTCAGGCAGAGGGAACAGCATGTGCAGAGTAAGGAGGAATGACTTCTTTTGGAACAGGGGCCAGCAAAGATTTTTCTTAAAGGGAGAGATAGTATAAAAGTAGGCTTTGAGGGCCAAGATAAAAAATCTGGATGTTATTTAGGGACTCATATAACTACAAAATATGACCATTTGAAAATGTAACAAACAGCTTGTGGCTGTAGAAAACCAGGCAACTGACTAGATTTGTCCCATGCATTGTAGCTTGCTGACCTTTGTTCTAGAAGAAGATACAGACTACAGGCAAATTACACTAAAGCCTTCCTTCTACAGAATGGGTGTGTTTTTCTCATTCTCTTATAAAATGTATAACAGAGCCAACAAGTCTACCTAACAGACTTCTGGAAATAGCATTTTATTTGGCTTGACCTCACACTCCCTGATCCAACAGAACTAAGGAAGGTTAATGAGCAACATCAAGTGAATAAAATTCTCCTCCTTCATTTTATGTGCCAGAATACACATTGCTGCATATTGGATGCTATGATACCGTCACCAAGTGAGGGAGGAGAATGGAGTTCAGAAATCCTTTCAACAGTCCATGCTTACGGATGTACTTGAGTCATCACTCTCACAGAAAGTGCACTAACATTCATATTCTTCCATAAGACTAGCTAAGCTTGAAAACAAGTAAGTTCCTGGTACCATGTTGGAACAAAGACATTCATTAACATTAATCTTTCTTGGATAGTCTTAGAGGTTAATCTTTTCCTGGTTTTGGCATTTATAAAAGATATATTAATAAAAGCTTTACATGTGCTACATTCTCAAAGGATCTGACTGCCTCTCCTCATAGCTAAAAAGCAGCATATCTTGCAGTGCCAGAAAGTAAGGAAGTACCCAGAAAAGGATGGGCACATGTCAGAAGGGCACGGGAGCCAAGCTGAAAATGTTCCCAATGGCCAAAACTGGAACAATTTGGGTAAAAAAATAAAATAAAATATTATTGAATTACAACCACAGTTTAAAATGAATACCCCCCAATAAATATCCATGAGTTAATACTTGAATAAAGAAATTAAAGAGAAGAGCCAGTTCTTCCTTACAGAAGCAAAACAATTATTGTAGAAGGAATGATGCAAATGGAATAATCACCATGAGAACACAATAATTACTGCAAGCAAAATCTACCAATGGATGCTAAAATTAGTGGACAAAAGTTTGAGGAAAAACAGGGTATTTGCATAGGCTCAAAGTATTTCCCCTAAGATATTTACAAATTACAAATGAGACACATGGCAAACACCACCTCAAGCAAGTGATCAAGGTTAGCATCACCAGAAGTCAGTCATATCAACATTTTGTACTCCCTCCTTTGGTACACTGAGAAGATCGCATCACATCTGTTACTCTTGCCAAAATGGACAACCTCAACCTAATCATGAGAAAAAACCTCAAACAAAGCCAAATTGTGGAACATTCTACCTGACCAGTACTCTTCAAATGTGTCAAGGTCATGAAACACAAGGAAAGACTGATAAACTGACACATCTTGAAACAGATTTAGAAAACATGATCACTAAATGCATTATTATAGCCTAGATTGGATCCTGGAACAAAAGGAAGACACTAGTAACACACACAAGAAAATAGCAAACAAAAAACTGGCCTATACTGTAAAGTTTATAGTTTAGCTAACATATTATATCAATGTTAACTTTTTGATTTTGTTAATTTACTATAGTTAATCAAGATATTAACACAGGGGAACTCTGGTCAAGGGTATACTAAAACGCTCTACTATTTTTGCAACTGTTCTTTAAGTCAAAAATAATTTAAAATGAAAAGATAAAAAAATGAGAGAGAGACAGAGGCTGAATTAACGTTTTCAATTGATGGTATATTTCCCTTTGCTGTACCCTATTTGGGTTTTTCCCATTCATTTTACTTCCTACAGGTAAGGACCATAGCTTAATACATAGGAGGTTAAGTGAACCCATTCTCCAGCCTTCTTAAGGCAGAGAGTAGAGCCTCTAATGTGCACAAATGTACATCTAGACCAAGACTAATTTTATAAACTTCTAGGAATTATCCAGTGAAGGAAATATAATTATCCTTGTTTTGTATTTGGTGATATTGAGTCACTAAAATATAAGCTCCATGAGGACAAAGATTTTTGTCTTCTTTGTTTACTGCTATATCTTTAGCCTATAACGTATTTCACAGCATATGGTATATGTTCAACAAATATTTTTAAATAAATGAATGAATGAATGAGGCTTAAAGAAATTAAGCAACTTACCCACACAGCTGGAAAGTGGAAAGCCATATCTTTACCTAGAAATGTCTGATCTCGGAGGACAAACACTTATCCACTGTGCTAGACAACATAGGTCTTGAGATCCTAAAAGAGGGTAAAAGTTGCAATACATTTTTTGGTCACTGTTCATTTATATCAATCAACCCATAAAAGATGTGAGAACCAGGAAATATAAGGAGACTGTTAGTCTGACTCTTGCAAAACTTGTTTTTTGTTCATTTGCTCAAATAATTAAAAAGTGGGCACATCTGGAAATTTCTTAGCAGACCAGGACTGCAAGTCAGAATGATACAAAAATACATCCTGAGAAATGGCATATAAAGCACTACAGTGGTATGGCTTCTCCTTTAAACAGTAGGAGGACATTGCTGATGGTTTTGGCTAAATTTGATTCACCTTCCATGGAGTAGTTTTGCGGAATTTTCCCCAAGTATTTGGCAGAGTTTATTTGAATTTGTCTCACAGGTTAAGCTTGAATAATATTTTCATTTCTTTACCACAGAACGTGACAATTAATTTAAATCACATCTCATATTTTAGCATTGTAGCACCTTTGGGACTAGACATTTTATTTCTGTGTTACTTTGGAAAAGAATCTATCGCAGATTGAGGAGGGCCTGGGTGATACAGTTGAAAGAGCTCTGGACTGAAAGTCAGAATAAAGAGTTCTAGGGATGGCTCCACTATTAACTAGTTGTGTGACTTCTAGCAATCAATTCAAAACATATCTGAGACTCAGTTTCTGCACCTCTGAAAAGGGGAAGATAATTTCTTGGCCATTTTATGCAAAACTGTTTTTACAATAAAATGATAAAATGTATGTGGTTATGCCTCACAAATTCTAAACCATCCTATCCAAGTTTGCTTTTAAAGTTAGAACTCAGAAAAATAGCATATTTGTAAAAGGAAGTAATTGCAAATCCTTTTGTAAAATATCTTTTATGTTTGTGACTTATGACTTTGCTTTATATACATTTTCTTTTTTTTCTATTTAACTACTTAAATTTGTTCTTTCTGCACTGTTATCACCATCAATATTTATAATACATGAATGCTTCAAAATTTTATATAATCCTCTAGCCCATAACTGTTTCTAAATGATTGTTACTTAGAAATAGTAGGACAATATCTTTAATTAGAAACCTTTGCGTTTTTTTAAGGACACAACCTTTTAGGATTGTATGAACGTCTATGTTCTAGTTAAACATTAATCTCCAGATAATCATTAGGCTACTGAACAAAACAAAAGCAAAATTCATAGCATTTAAATAAGCCATTCACCTGAATTTATTAGCCAATTCAACCTTTAAAAAGTGGTTTATTGATAACTATAATCACCATGTTGTACATTAGCTCTCCAGAACTTATTCATTTCGCATTTGTACCCTTTGACCAACATCTCCCCGGTTTCCTCAGCCCACAAACCCTGGCAATCACCATTCTACTTTGTGCTGTATAGTATACTTGAAATTTGCTAAGAGGGTAGATCATAAACCACCACACCCACACACACACACAAAGATAACAATGTGAAGTGATGGATATGTTAACAATTATAGCATGATTGTGGTGATCATTTCACAGTATATAGGTATATCTAAACATCAAGTTTTACACCTTAAATATATATCATTTCTCTTTATCCAATATACCCCAATAAAGCTGAAGAAAGGTCTATAGGAAGTGTCATAAAGATAAGACTAAGTCAGATGTCTTGTGTTCAAATGCCATCAGGGTACAGGCTATGTGAATGAGGCAAGCAGGCAGAACAAGGGATCTACAGCCTTGTAAGTAGAGTGCCAGGGATCCAGCGGATAAAAGGGGCCACTTAATTCTAGCTGAGTGAATAATAGATGCAAAACTCAGCCTTTAAAGATCTTTGACCCTTCAAAAGAAATTGAGAATTGGATTTTCAGTGAAATCTTAAATCTTTAAAAGTTACAACTCAGTCAAATTTTTATAAAATTGTATGGGCCCAATAAAATGGTCCTCTGGATCACCAGTTTGGAATTTCTGTTATTTTCTCATCACTATTGATCCATTGCCTTGGGTTACGAAGAAGTTCTTTAGATAGAGGTGTGTCTCAGTTTAAGAAAATCTTATACAAAAAAGCCTTAATATTGGAATCCAGCATCACTGGCATTAGAAAAGGAGTCTTTACAAAATGACTCAATTTAGGAAAATAAAGAAGTAGTGAGCTATTTTGCTCCATTTAAAATAAAACTACACCTATAGAAATGCAACAATAATGCACAATTCTTCTACATTACATACCCCACATGCATGCCTGCCTTTTCCACACCCAGCTCTTAGAATTTATTAAAACCAAATTAAAAAAAATTGGTAAATCCCTATGACATTCCTTTACCCACCACGAACATCCCTCAATTCTCATTGATCCATATTAGTTTTGACTTAAAATAAAAAATGAATAGCTGTATCTTCTGAATTCTGTTTAGCATACCTTCAACAAAGAGTGTCTCGCCGTTCAAGAGAGAGAACCCTAATGGTGATTTTTCCAAGCCAAATGACACTGGCTTCACACTCATTTCTCACCCCAATCCATGACAGCTCTCCCAAGATTTCCAGTGTTGAAGGTAAGGCACCTCCTTCAAACCCCTCCTTTTTTATTTCAGAATATTATGGGGGTACAAATATTTTGGTTACATATATTGCCTATGCACTGCCCAATTCAGAGCAACAATAGTATTGTGAACATCCCCCAGACAGTGTGCCCCACACATATTAGGTGAGATTTTTCCCATCCCCACCACACCCTCCCACCTGCCTGACCCCTGATGAATATTATTTCCATGTGTGCACATAAGTATTGATCAGTTAGTACCAATTTGATGGTGAATAACAGTGGTGCTGGTTTTTCCATTCTTGTGATACTTCACTTCAAAGAATGGGCTCTAGCTCCATCCAGGATAACACCAGAGGTATTAATTCACCATTGTTTTTATGGCTGAGTAGTACTCCATGGTATGCATATACCACACTTTATTAATCCACTCATGTATTGATGGGCACCTGGATTGTTTCTACATCTTTGCAATTGTGAATTGTGCTGCTATAAACATTTGAGTGCAGATGACTTTATTATAGAATGTCTTTTTTTCCTTTGGGTAAATACCCAGTAGTGGGCTTGCTGGATGAAATGGTAGTTCTACTTTTAGTTCTTTGAGGTATCTTCATATTATTTTCCATAGAGGTTGTACTAGTTTGCAGTCCCACCAGCAGTGTATGAGTGTTCCTATCTGTCTGCATCCACACCAACATTTGTTGTTTTGGGGCTTTTTGATTTAAGCCAATCTCACTGGAGTTAAGTGATATCTCATTGTGGTTTTGATTTGCATTTCTCTGATGATTAGAGAAGTTGAGCGATTTTTTGTATGTTTTTTGGCCATTATTCTGTATTCTTTTGAGAAGTTTCTTTTCATGTCCTTTGCCCACTTTTTAATGGGGTTGTTTGATTTTTTTCTTGTTGATTTTCCTAAGTTCTGTATAGATTCTGCAAACCCCTCCCTGTCAGTCTCCCCCTACCCGACCTTCCCACCATCTCAGGGACTTACTACTACGTTGCCCTTCACCAGTTCTCTCCCACTAGCCATCCCCCAACCAAATGCGTCATCCCAGCCCACTGATAACTGAAGAATGAAAAGTAGATCCTCCTTCCAAAACCTGTTAGAAACTCCTGTCTTAACATTTGTCTGAACCTTTGTTTTTATTTTCCAAATGTTCTGGGTTTTGTAAAACCCTTTTGGTTAAGTAGTAGACAACAATATAATATTCCAAAAGGGAGTCAGAAAACCCAGATAATCTAGGATACCATGAAGGCTGAACACTGGACTCTTTTTGTCCAGCCCGTATCGCCCTCACCTAAATGGAGACCCTCCTGCACTTTTTAAATAGCTACTATAATAGGATAAGCATTGCTGTCCCTTAAATTGGCATTTTATTCTATTCCTTCTCCTCTCATACAGGCTTGTGGATGACAAGTAGAAGTCTATAGTTATACCTAGAGCCCAAAGCTCTAATAGTAGGACTTGAACTCAGAGTGAAGAAGTCAAATGATTTTTTCAGCCTTGTGAGTAGCTGTCATTATTATACTCATTTTAGGAAAAGCAACTGAGACACAGTAAGGCTAACTAACTTGAACATGATCCAACGGTTTAAAATCTTGGATCTAGGATTAAAACCCTAGTTCTCTTCTCCAGAGTCCTTGACCTCAATCCCTGTGCTTATGGTGGCCTCCATAATACTCAGTTTCATATTATTTTACAGAATTCCTGATTCTTGGAATGTGCTTCTGCTTCGAATTTGAAACAAGCCATTGGTACTGGTCTGAGACTGAAAGCCTCTCTCATTGCATATATATTTTTCCAGTTCTGTTCTTAAGGTTGAGAATCTTAGATTTTGATGTTCAATACAGTGGTGAGCTATTTTTTAATCCTTTCACAGGCAACTGCTTAAAAGAAAAGCTCCTATCAAAAGATCTGTTATTTTTAAATAATATCAGAAAGGAAAATACAGACTAAAATTACTAGAACACTTCATAAAGTAAAAGAAGAAAAAGACACTGAGGGAAGAGAGAGTCCTCGACAACAACACTCTCCAAGCCATTTTACTGAGTTCCCTAAACATATTGTCCCAACCTGAGTCCTCCTCTCCAGTCCCAGGCTGGGAAAGTTTCTGAGGATGGTGGGGCCTGTCCCATTACTCTAGGGAGCTCTCAGTCTCTGCCAAGGGGACCCTGGTTACCTCATAGTGACCAAGTATCCTCACTGGTTGTGTCTCATGTCCCTGAGACATCAGAGAAAGTCTTCCCATGCACTTCCAGTACCATCAAAGCCTGTTTCTCTGCTCTATTCTCAATAACACTCAATACGTGGAACCTGAACAACACTTAGGCCTACTGATTAATAACAACATTAGATTTCAGGAAGGGGCTACATTCTTGCTATTCCAGGTTGAGACTTCTCCATTTCCCATCTTTGTCTTATTGTTCAGCTTTGGCCCTGTCCGTGAATAACAGTTCCCTGAGAAACACAAAAAGGTGTAGCTTGAAACCTTTAAAGATGGCTTCACATTTCTTTGTCCCTTTCTGACCACTTCTTTAAACTTTGGAGGATCCAGGATGAAGAAGAGAAACTATGTACTTTCAAAAGCAATTATAAAGGGTTTCATGCCCAGGGCATAAGGAAAACAGGTGCCAGCGCCTACAGATGCTGATAAGTTTACAGCAGACTGTTAATAAGGCCAACCAAAGTCAAAGAGCAAAATCTTGCTTATGTTACCAAGAGGCCCTTCACAAGGCCGACAGCTATAACTGGGTGTACCATGTCTTCTCAGGTACACATGCTCCGTGTTTCACTACACAGCCTTTAAGTGAGCAGTTTTAACAAGCCCAGTCCATAACACTGATCCCTGAACAGGACAGAGAATTCTGGACCAGCCTCTCCGCATAGGTTTCCCTCTGCAATAAGCAGAAAAAAACTGCTGCTTCAAGCTGCCCTGTTCTTGTGGAGGGTGCAGCCTCCCCTGGCTCTCTATCCTATTTGTGCCCAAACAAATGTCCCCAGGCAAATGACCCTGCAGGACTTTGCTCCTGGCCTAGTTCATAATGGACATGGCTCTTGGGCAAAGATGAGATCAAAGGCACATTTTCAGGTCTAGGATCTGTGATGGCCACTCCCAATTTTGAATATGCCTTGTTCACTCTTCTTCCTTTCTCAAACACCACGACCCTCCTTTTTCCCAAGCACCAGCTCCAGGTCCATTCATATTCTCCCTGAAGGGATGCTATGGCCACCCCCACTCTGCAGCCTATGCCAGTGATACACATCAAGAAACCCCATGTCCCTGGACGAGTTCCCTGGACCCTAAGCCCCCTGTATTCATCTTCATAGCCAAATCCTGTTTCTCTCCCACCAGATTCTCACCTCCAGCAGCCGTGGTCAGCATCCTGACCTTCCCAGATATAGAATACTGCCCCCGCCCAATAACATTGGTCCTAAATCCGTGTGAGAGACAACAGAATGATGTAGTTCTACATCTTCATGACTTCTATTCATCTATCCTTTCCTCAATGGCATATCATTATGTGCTGGAAAAACTATAATGAAAAATAAAATGACTAAACCAGGCTGAAGGCCCTCACCTTTTTCTTCTTTGTGCCTGGGGTTGTCTCCGGGACCTACAAATAAAGAAGGGAAGGGAAAGCATGGTAGATGCAAGATGCAAACTTCTGACTAAATTTATAGATATACAATACTTCCAGGAAAAAAAAAGTTTCTGTTACTTTCATTTACTTACGATTTTGAATTATACAATAAAATCTTGTCTAATAAAGTCCTTGTTAGGAGTTGGTTTTTACAGATGAATTACTGTTATGAAAATGGCACTTTTAACACATTTAAGAGATGTTGGAATCACTGCATCCCGTTAAGTCACATGATTTACCCATGTAAATGTCTTTGCCCCATTTAGTTGACTTACAAACTCTTTCTTTATAAATCATTCTAAGCTAAACTTAAGGCAAGTGCTTGTTGAAAGTATCACAAACACTCAATTTGTAAGAGATTTTACTATGTTCCTAAATCCTATTTTCCATCTCTAAGTATTGTTCCTCACACATCTGAACAGTTTGATGGTCTCATTGATATTAGCCTTTGACATTTTCAGAAAAAAAAATTTTTTTCATTCTATTTTTACTGCCTTAAGGAGATACAATCCAATTTTACTTTTTGCCTTCCTAACAATGCAGAGAAATCTTAAAAGTTCTATGAAGAAAATGTTTACTGCCTATTTCCAATTCAAATGGAAATAGCTTTCACTTTTGATCTTGTAGGAAAACCTGGGCAAGTGATGAAGTACAATACTTTCTTTGTGTTGGACTAGGCTGCATAACTGTTACAGAATATGTTTGAGCATTTGAGCTAAGAGACCAGAAAAGACTTTCCAGCCACATGTTTAAAAGAACAGGCAGCAAAAAATGGCTTAAGTCAATTATAACCCTCCTTTCAGAACCATCTTGTGGAACGGATACTACTATTATCCAGATGCTTCTATCTAGCAGTCAGCCAACTCTCCTCTTAACTGGCTATGTTTTTGAAATCTACTTACTCTTGAGACTGACCATAAAATCAACACACTGACAAAGCAACAATTTTACATTCCAAACATGCACAAAACCCAGAACCATAATTACCTCAACTCTAAGCCCAGTGGGAAAGTGAAGCATGTCACCTCCTATGTTTTATTCAGAGCTGGGGACTCTGTCAGTACTTCACAAATGCCAAATAAATCCTCAGAAGAACAGTCCTCAGACTTGAGGGCCAATGTTCACAAGGGCAAAAATCAGACAGGGAGAAATCTATCCTCAAAGAGAATGTACATCCTAGACTTGATGCTCACTTTGTAATAAGTTTTGTCGTGTTAGCCAGGGGCCACTCCATGTGAGCATGGTCCTCCAGAGAATGGCTGGTTCATACAAGTTGCAGGCATGCAGTGCTTCATCTGAGATAGGGCTGACTGAAGTCTCAGTTGGTTAGATAATTGAAGACTCTTAAATCTAAAGCCCAGTTCTTGGGAGAATATTGAAGAAAAGCCAATTTTTAATTACCCCCAACAACCTCAGAAAGAAGAAATTCTTTAAGACTGAGTTAAATAGATAAATTATGTTTTAAATAGGTTTCATACTAGAGACATTATTTTGCAATGTTACAAAAACCTGGTAGAAGTTGTTGAGAATAAAAATACCATCAAATTACAGCAGTAATTAAATAAGCCAGTGAGTTTGTAACCAAATAATGTCAGGTAAATGACTATTCACACAAATATATTTTATGAATTTTTCTTTCAACAAATAAGTATTAGTTTCCTACCATGCACTGAGCACTGTGCTAAAGGCACTGTGTATACTATGGCAAACAAAAAGAAAAAACATAGCCTTATCCTCATGGAGCTTCCAGTGATATGGGGAAGACAGATATTATCAAACCAAAGTGAGTTTCTCATTAACAAATGATTCCTCAAAGTCCTAAAAAGGCTATGTATTAAAAAGTTGCCTTCTGGGCCAGATATTCTTTCCTAGGTATATTTTAATCCATCAGGGATAAAGAAGAGGTATGAGTGTTTATAGTGTTGGATTACCTCTGGCACACAAAAGCCCTGTTTAGGCACATGGTGACTTGGTCTTAGAAGTAGTGGCACAGTTTCCTTATCATCAACCTCTTAAATGAAACTCAGCACCTCATGGAAACTCTGCTGATATAAGTTACCAAGGTGAAAAACACATGGCAAGTCCTCTGTGGTTCTGGGGGCAAGAACTATATATATTTGGCCTCCAGGGCAGGCTTTGATTGCAAACAAAAGGCTGGATTTTGGTTTTAGTAACTCTTTACCTCTGCCACAGGATCAAGGGTACAGAAAGCAACTACCATTTCCTAGCAGCCTGCCCAGACAGTATGCTAATAAGCTGAGCACTGAGGTTCCAATTATGGATCTACTTGCAGAAGTATATTTTCAAATAAATTCATTGTGATAGCCGCAGTTATTAGCGGTCTCAGTTGAGAGACAGGTATAAATTTTAGTACCTCTGTGACACAAACTACTGATTTACGATGATACCTAAATTTTCTCTATGGTAACTTACATAAAAGAGAAAGATTCATTCTTTACTTACTACAACTCTGTTGCCAACTCTATATGACCCTGAGTCATAATTTTCTGTCAATATACCCTTTTTAAAAGGATGGAAAAATGACAAACAATTCTGCGCTCAAAAGTAGCAAATCTTATTTTGAACATAATACTGAAATTTTAATCAATTATACTTACAACTACAATTGCAGTGAATAATGATATGCAGCTTTTTTGGCGTTCATGTATATGCATGTTTGTATGTGGATGTATAGATGTATGTATGTGTGTGCACATCAATAGATTTAAAGTTGGTTTATAGTGAGAAAAATCAATAGTCTAATAGTTATGCATAATAAATTCTGGGGTCACTACTCCTAACATTAAATAACCAGAGTAAGAATGTGCTACATAACAAACTAAGTGTTGCCATTTTCTACAATCACTCACACAGAAGTTTTTGATTCATTGCAGATTCTGAATTATTGAGAAAAAATGGCAGTTAATTGCCTCTAACACCTATGCAGGAACACCTGGGGGAGAAGAAAAGGACTATGAAATTAGCGCTCTGTAACTAAGTTAGATATGTCATTTTAGTTCAATAGAATTTACTATCACAAGCCAAACTCAGGATATAAAGAATTAATTTCTTTTTTATGCCAAAATGCCTTTGTTTGATTCATCAATTCCTTAATGCACCCTGACTTTTATTGATTTTGTTCCTGAACAAGATCTACTGCCAAAAGCTGAGTTGCAAGTAGGTCTTTCCAACATAGTTTTATGAATAAACCAGAACATCCAATAACCCCTTTCTACAATTGTAAAAATTTTTTTCATTGTATTCTAGTAAGTTAATGTAACATAGTGCCTAGTTTTACTCCCCACTCCCCAGGGGAATATTCAATTATTGAGAGAGAAAGAAAATATCTTATAACATTTAGTGTACAGATAAAATGATGTTTGGTTGAAAATATTTGAGTTGTACATTGATCTTAACCATAAAGTAACAGAATGAATAGCAGGATACGAATTACTTAATACAGCTTCTTAAACTTATGGGAAACTCTGCTATGAAACTGACAACTTTATTTTAGAGCCATATATTCATATGGTTCTCCATTTATTTATTAAACAGATATTTATGGAGAGTATACCACGTGCATAACGCCATGACAAGTTCTGGGGATGTAGTGCTGTGGTAAAGGCAGACACGATTGATGTACCTGCATAAATTTTACATTTCCTTCCAGAGAAAACTTGGGTCACTGTCATTATCTGAGTTCTGTAGCAAAGTGGTTAAAATTGAAGGATAAGGCAAACACACCCCTCCCCATATGTGGAACAGCAAATGTCCAGAGTTTGTTTCTATGGGTAGAAAAATGACAGAATCTATAAAAACCTTAAACTAAGTACCTTTTATTGAACAATCATTTAAATAACATTTTAATCAAGCCATTCTTTTATATGTGTGTGTATATTTCAAAATTTTTGGTAAATTTACCAATTTATGTAACCATGATCACAATCTTGTTTTAGAACGTTTCTATGGCCCCACTAAGATCCCTTGTGCCTGTTTACAGTTAATCCCTGTTCCCACCCCCAGCTCCAGGCAACCACTAATCTACTTTCTGTCTCTCTAAATTTGCCTTTTCTAGACATTTCATATAAATGGAATAATAGTACAAATGTGGTCTTTCTGTGTCTGGTCAAGTCTTTCTTTTAAAACATAGCTTTTAAATTCTTACTAAATTAGATTATTTAACAATTCATTCAGGTACCTTATAAATCTAGAAACTCTCATTAGGCATAATTGGAAGGCTCAGGACTTTAAGTTTACATGTTAAGAAACAAAACAGTCCAGGCAGATCTTTTGTTTGGATGAGCAATTCATGGAAACTAGAGATAAACAGTTGTTTCTGTGTATATTTATACAGTGATGTAGTGTCTCAGCAATTTGCTTAGTAATGACCAATAAATTATATATTTTACAAAAACTTCACTGTTTAATGCAGTCCTAGAATTTCATTAGATCACATGTTTGAGTATAATTTGAAAAGGAAAATCTGAAAATCTTGATTTATCTTTTATGAAATTTAGTGTATGATTTTACACATCAATGATGTGCTGATGAATTCATTTTATTCCAATCTAATAAAGGTTTACTGAGTACCTATCATGTGCTAAGCACAATATTTTATACCAAAGATATGGCTGAATAAGATGGTCAGCTGATCACAGAGAAAATGAAGGTGATTAGGTAAATAGATTCATCAATTGCACATAATATTTTTTCAAACTAGTCCCTCCCTCTCTCCCAAGTTAATCACTAAACATACGAGTAGAAACAAAAGGAAACAAAGCCTCTTTTACCTTATAGGTAACCTTTCCTTGTAGGAAAGCAGTCAAAACCCTACATGAGGTTTCTATTGGTAAAATAGCCTGAAGAACAGCAAGAGAGATTCATAAAAGTAGATGATTGTTTTTTTAACCATGTAAAGCACTAGACAGGGAGACCCAGCATACATGAGAAATTAAGGGCCATTAAAATATGAATTCCAAATTTAAATGTCTACAAGAGAAAACAAAACGGGTTCTATGTACTTCACACAATAAGAAGAGTACAGAGAAGTTTATTTCAGTACAATTACTACTTTTGAAGTAGTTAGGAGATGTATTAAATTTATGAGTTGGACAAATTCTTGACTACTACTGATATCAGTAGCAGTGAAGATAATACAGAAAAAAGAATTACAAATATCATAGTATTATTGGATTGTGTCCAAATGACCAGAGAAGTAGTTTATTGCAGGCAAAAATCTCTATTAAAGTACGCAATAGAAGTAGCTTTTGTAATAGACCAGACTAAATTTCTCGAGATAGTTTTCTTTAAAAAACTAAATTAAAAAAAAAAAAAGATTTTAGGCCTAATGGGCTAAATTAGTTCTTGCAGATGACTTGTCATTCAGAGGCAACTTCCTTAGGGTCCTCCCAGTTTGAGCAGTTATCTTTATCACTAATTGCTGCCGGATACTGCTAAAATCAACCTAGGATGGGGCTGAGCACTTTGCTTCTCCAGTTCTTAGGGGATCTCGATACCTCACCTCCACACCCTCAAATTTCCTAGAAGTAGTATTTATCCAAGTTGGGAAACCAGAGAACTGTTCCGGTTTATCTGATTGTTTTGATTTAGGAGGCCAGATTTATTTTATGTAAACATACATACAATTTCACAAAAACATATGCCGTTCAGTTTAGGGAGGTCTCTTTGACACAGACCGTTTCAAATAATCCCTTTTGTTTGGTAAAGAAATAAAGTGCCTTGCACTTTGACGAACTATATCTTTACATTGGTCAGATCATCTATCTTACCCTCAAACGTGTGATGAAAAACAGTATTTTCAAGCCTCCCCACTTTTATGTAGAGAAAACATAAGAAAATGAAATATTTGTGAGCTTATAAGAAGAGTAAAATGAAATTCAATCATTTATTCAATTGTTCAACTTTTTTTGTCTATGTAGTTAAGCATGAATGCATGGGACAAATATTCAACCAAATGTTGATAAAGAAAGTCAAGCTTAATCCTTTATTCCCCCAGGAGTGGCTTAATTCTCCAAGTTGTTCCTCCAAACTAGCGATACAATGCAGCTGGGGTTGCAAGAGCAAATCCCAGGCTTTCTCCTGAAATTGCAGATATTTGGCAACCTTAATTTTAGAAATAACACTACATCAAAATTATCAGTAAACAAAAGCTCATCTGGATTACACAGACTTTGAAATTTCCATGTCTCAGGTCTAACTCCCAAAAGGTAAATGCTAATTTGGAAGGTTTGTGAAATTATTCTAGGGGGGAAAAGAAAAAAAAAAACCTCAGCTGTGGTCTTTCACAGCTTGCCTCTTGGCTGACTTATGCCCCATTTCAAACATCAGACTTTTCACAAGCTTTAGTCCGTATTCTATAAGACATTTTATGAAAATATATTTTTACAAAATATTTTCTAGCCTCCATCCCAAACATGTGGCAACAGATACAACCGAGTCAGTCTGTAAAATCTCCTGTGGTTACTAACAATTCTCACGCCACATCAACCCTTCCTAAAGTGACAGGCAGGCTTGGCCTCGTTTATCTTTGAATTTTTTTTCTCCCTCTCTGTTTCATCACAAAAATTTAGAAATAAAGGCATACTTACAAAATATTGAGGAGATAGAGGCCATTTTTCTAAATAGTTATTTTCATTAAGGCTTTGTTTGCAATCCAAAAGTAGTATGTTAAAAAATTATCATGCTTGGTCTTTTTTATAAATATTATAAAAATAATGGTAATATAATCACATAACAAAGTTTGTTAAGCAGAAAAGGAAAAATATCCATAAAATAGTATCCTAGCTATCTACTAGCACCTACCATGATTTTAGAATATTTTCCCTATTTTTTCAGATGCATACTTTTAAATATCTATAATTATAATATACACAAAATTTTCATCCTGTTTTTTTGTCCCCTAACATTAGCTCATAAGCTTTTTTCCATGTTGGTATATAATATTTATAACTTTCACATTAATGACTGAATAATATGCATGTGTTTAATATATCATAATTTAATTAACCACTTAGTTATCATCAAACACTGTAGTGTTTTCAATTTTTGGCAATTATAAATACAGTCAGTCATGTGTCAATGATAGGGATACATTCCGAGAAATGTGTCATCAGGGATTTTGTAATCATGTGAACATTACAGAGTATACTTACACAAACCTAGATGGAATACCCTACTACACACCTAGGCTATCTGGTATAGCCTATTGCTCCTAGGCTACAAACCTGTACCACATGTTATGGTACTGAATACTGTATGCAACTGTAACACAATGATAAGTGTTTGGTTATTTAAACATATCTAAGCATAGAAAAGGTACAGTAAAAATACTGTATTATAATGATATGGCACCGCTGTCATATATGTGGCCCATTGTTGACCAAAACATCGTTATGTGGTGCATGACTATAGTGCTTTTCTAAACATCTGTTATTTCCTCATGACAGATAACCAGATATGGAATTACTGGATTATGATATTGGTTGCATAAATATATTGTAAAATTGGTTCCCCAAAAATTATGCTTCTTGTTCACACCATGAAAAGTAAATGAAAGTACCAAGTTGACTGGCCTTGTTTATTATTTATCTATTTCTGTAATTAAATGGTTGTAAAATTATTGTTCAAGGATATCATTATTCATACTTCCTAAATTACTAATGAGATAGAATGTTTCTTAATTTTTTCTTTATTATTTCCCCTTTTGTGAATAGACCAGAACCCCTTTTCTTTGTATTTTGTGGACATGATGCAAAACAAATTACTATTTTATTTCAACTAAGTTACTAGATGATTGAATATTATCTGACAATATTTAAAACTTTTTGGATTAAACTTTAAAATAATTAGTCCTCTTTTCTTTTATGCCAGGGTAAGATCTATCCTTGAGGGACCCCTTCCTTTGAGGGTCATAAAAGACTTGGCTAAAAACATTAACAAAAGAAAATGAAAGACATTGGTTAAAGTCTCAGGATCATGACCATGTATGTGTTGTGGACCATGTAGATATTCTACAACTGAACTAGACTAGGGGCAAAACAACTCATTGCTCATATATCTAAAAGATGGATTGTATTCAAATAGTCTAAATTTACATTCAAATGATGAACCAGTAGTTGCATTCCTATGTATACTTCAGTTGTGTATAAAGTTCAGTGTCAAATCAAGAAACATTGGCTTATCTGAATATAAATGATAACCCAGTCCTTCAACTACATAGTGAATTGAGTTTCCCAACCATATTTCATAGAAATTCATGATAAGAGGAAATTATGGAATTTCAATAACATGAAAAAATTTCTGGTCAAGTATTAAAGGGCAGTATATAACCTTCTTCATAAATTTTAATTTGCTCATTATTCTCTTTGAAAAATACACATAATCTATGATAAACTAAGTAACTGGGTTATTATACCTTGGCCTAAGGAACTGGAGCCAAAATATAATCCTGTGCATGCAGAGGGGCCTCTTTTCCAAACCTGAAATGCTAAACAAGTTTTTAAAAAATCCAGTCTAAATGAGCAGTTGGTAAAGCAATCAGGCTTTCACATTGGAACAAGCAACAAACATATGCAACGACCTTAGCATTTCTCCTTTGATTTATAGCAGTCTTGGAAGGAAGCTTAACAAGGTGGCACAGAGTTTCAAGAGCAGTTGCAGTCAATTTATTGTCTAAGTTGTTAAAGATGTTAATTAGATTAGGAATTTGCTGAGCCCCTTTATTCCTTGTAGAAAGAAGAGTGTTTCTCGTGTTTCTCTTTAAAATTCAGCTTTGTGGCATAAAAACACAGGAAAGAAGAAATCCTACACTCAAGGAAATTGTAGGGTCCCATTGAATTCCATAAAATTGTAAAAATTCCAATAATAACAGTTACAAAAGAGCCAAGAAAGTACCAGACCTGTTTTTAAAAATAATATACTCCAACGATTCCTGCATTGTTTGATGTATATAAGACAAGAAGTGGGGAGATCATGGATGGTATATCTAGGAAACCTGGGCTCAAGGAATGGAAATCATATCAGGGAACAAATCAAAGAATGCATTGAAACAAAACAAAGAGTTTCTGGGAAAACAATAGGCAAGGCTTTTTTACTCCAGTGCAATAAACATCACTCTACATGTCACTTTAATACTCTGGACAAATGTTTTAATAGTGAGCTATTGTGTAGGCATTGAAAAGGTTATTAGATACTTTTTTAAAACACAATTCCTTTGCAGTAGTCTATTCCAGAAATATGTTTCATCTTAAATTAAATTAAACAAAAGAAAATATAAAACAGTCCAGTAAATTACCTACTCACGTCAAAAAACAATATGAATAGAAAACTCTCTAAGAAATGTAACTGGGAAGGTTAAAAACAAGACTGCTATTCAATTAATGGGGTCAAAGTGACAAGTAGAATATTAGGATAATTATGTAATAGTAATATTAGTAAAAAGATTAAGTTATAAAAAGTACTGTCGAGATCCATGGTTGGAGGCAATTTTCCTAAAATTATTTTAGGTAAATCTAGGCAAGCTTGCCTTTGGAAAAAGAAAAAGTTCCTTGCTGCATGCTCCAAGGAACCTAATTAGGTTGGATACTTATTCAAAGATGAGAGTCCTGCAAAGAAAATTCCTTTATTCTAACTATAAAAGTAACTGATATTGTGGGGGAAAGGGCTTCAGACTTTGTAAACCAGTTTTTTAGCCTGCCTAGAGGATAGTTTTTGGTCACTTAAAAGGGTAAGAGTGAGCCCTTTATACTGTGTGATCTGAGGTTTTCTACTGCCCACCACTTCCATGGCCAATCATGTGAAGGGGGTAGGGTAAAGTTTAGAATCAAGTAGGTTTCAAAGAGGTCCCGAGCACTGGGACGGGGCTAAAGCTGCTTTCAGCCATGAGTTTTAAAAAAATATTTAGAATCTATTTAAAAAGCCCCAAAGTGGTACCTCCTCCTAAATAAAGCTAAAAATTTTTTCCAGTAATCCCACACCATGCATGGTACCATAGATTGAATGTTTTTGTCCTTTCAAAATTCATGTCGAAGCCTTAAACTCCAGTGTGGCTATATTTGGAGATGGGGCCTCTAAGGAAGTAATTAAGGTTAAGTGAGGTCATAAGGGTGGGGTCCTGATCCAAGAGGATTAGTGATCTTATAAGAAGAGACAATAGAGAGCTTTGCTCCTTTTTTCTCTGTTCACATGCATGGAGGAAAGGCCACACAAGGACGTAGTGAGGAGGTGACTTTCCACAATCCACAAAGAGGGTCCTTGCCAGAAACTGAATGGCTAATACCTTGATCATGAACCTCTGGACTCAAGAATTGTAAGAAAATAAATGTCTATTGTTTAAGCCACCCAGTCCATGGTATTTTGTTAAAGCAGCCCAAGCAGACTAATACAGATGGCATATGTACAGGATATTGGCACAACAAATGTAATATTAAAGTAAAATATTTACTTTAAAGATTGTGATACCTGTTTTGGGGCATTGCTAGTGAAAATCATAGTTTCTCCATGTCTAGTTGTTACCTGGCACATTGGGCATACCCCAGAACAGCTACAATTTTTTACTTAAATCCACGGTGTCATTGCATCTTATAAAAATTTCTCATGTTTAATGGTACTCCTTTCTGCTTCTTCATTCCCCAGGTTTTTGAACTCTAGAACTTAGTAAATCTTTAAGTTCTTTGGTATTTCCTCAAGTTATTGTTTAATAAGGCAGGAAATTGAATAAATCCTTTTATGCTTGCTGGTAACCTTTAAAAACAGCTAAAAGACATCGAGAGATTAACATTGCATTACGAAGATTACCACAATATTTGGCAATTTTATGGTATAATTTTTTGTAATCTTTCTAATTTCAGTATAAATAACATAATTTGCAATTTAAAATACATATGTATAGTTATGGTAATTGTCTCTGAGACATTTTTTAGACATGAACTAAATATCCCAGATTAAATGACAACCACAGCCTCAAATATATGCAGTGTGATTTGAAAACAATTGCATGTTTGTGAAGTCATTCTCTTTTTTATTTCATTATTTCTTATTTCTTTGGTTCAATGACAAAATGAAGATGGAAATTTAAAAAAAAAATTGAAACAAATGAAAATGGAGACACAGCATATTAAAACCTCTGGGATACAGTAAAAGCAGTGCTAAGAAAGAAGTTACAGTGTTAAATGCCTACATCAAAAAAATAGAAAGATCACAAATTAAAAACCTAATGTTGTACCTTAAGGAATTAGAAAAACAAGAATAAACTAAATCCAAAGCTAACAGAAGAAAAGAAATAACAAAAGTCAGAGCAGAACTAAATGAAACTGAGATCAAAAAAACAATACAAAGGATCAAGGAAACGAGAAGTTGGTTTTTGAAAAGATAAACACAATTGATAGACTGTTAGCTAGATTTTCCAAGAAAAGAGAGAAGATCCAAACAAACATAATCAGAAATGAAAAAGGAGACATTATATCTCATACCACGGAAATACAAAAGATTATCAGAGACTACTAGGAACAACTACATGCTCTTAAACTAGAAAACCTGCAGGAAATGGATAAATTCCAGGAAATATATAAATTCCCAAAATTGAACAAGGAAGAAATAGAAATCCTGAATAGACCAATAATGAATAGTGAGATTGAGCTAGTAATTTAAAAATCTCCCAACAAAAAAAGCCTGGGACCAGATGGATTAACAACAAAATTCTACCAAATGTACAAAAAAGAACTGGTACCAATCATCCTGAAACTGTTCCAAGAAATCAAGGAGAACAGAATCCTCCCTATCTCATTCTACAAAGCCAGCACCACTCTGACACCAAAGCCAGACAAGGACATGGCAAAAAAGAAAACTACAGATCAATATCCCTATTGAACACAAATGCAAAAATTCTCAACAAAATACTAGTAAACTGAATCCAGCAGCACATCAAAAATATAATACACCATGATCAAGTGTTTTTTATACCAGGGATGCAAGAATGGTTCAATATATGCAAATCAATAAATGTGATTCACTGCATAAACAGAATGTAGGACCAAAAACCTGTGATCATCTCAACAGACAGAGAAAGAGCATTTGATAAAAGTCAGCATCCCTTCATGATAAAAACCTTCAACAAACTAGGCATGGAAAGAACATACTTCAAAATAATAGGCCAAATACAACAAATGCACAGCCAACATCATACTGAATGGAGAAAGGCTGAAAGCAATTCCCCTAAGAACTTGAACAAGACAAGGATGTCCACTTTCACACTCCTGTTCAACATAGTGCTGGAAGTATTAGCCAGAGAAATCAGGCAAGAGAAAGAAATAAAGGCAGTCCACATTGGAAAAGAGAAAGTCAAGTTATCTCTTCTTATTGACAGTATGATCTTGTACCCAGAAAACCCCAAGGCTCCTCCCAAACACTCTCAGATTTGATAAGTGAATTCAGTAAAGTTTCAGGATAAAAAAAATTGTTCTACAAAAATCACTAACATTTTTATACACCAATAAAGATCAAGCTCAGAATGAATTTAAGAAGGCAGTCCCATTACAATAACTACAAAAAAAAAATACCTAGGAATATATTTAACCAAGGAGGTTAATATATATAAAGGAGAGATCTCTATAAGGAAAACTACAAAACACTGATGACAGAAATTGTAGATGACACAAATGGAGAGACATCCCATGCTCATGGATCACAATTAATATCATTAAAATGACCATATTGCCCAAAGAAATCTTACAGATTCAATGCAATTCCTATCAAATTACCCATGTCATTTTTCACAGAATTAGAAAAAACAATCCTAAAATTCATATGGAACCAAAAAAGAGCCTGAATAGGCAAAGCAATCATAAACAAAAAGAACAAAGCTGGGCACTGATCTCAAATTATACTACAAGGCTGCAATAACCAAAACAGCATGGCACTGGCATCAAAATAGATACACACATCAATGGAACAGAATAGAGAACCCAGAAATAAAGCCACATATCTACAGCCAACTAAAATTTAACAAAGTCAAAAAAAATATGGAGTGGGAAAGGACATCCTTTTCAGTAAATGGTGCTGGGAAAATTGGATTGCCATATACAGAAGAATGAAACCTCTCTCTCTCTCTTTCTCTCTCTCTCTATATATATATAAATCAATTCATGATGGATTAAAGATTTATATATAAGAATGAAAACTATTAAAATACCACGAGAAAACCTAGGAAAATCTCTTCCGGACATCGGTCTAGGCAAGGAATTCATGACTAAGACCTCAAAATCATAAGCAATGAAAACAAAAATAGACAAATGGGACTTCACTAAACTAAAAAGCTTCTTTACAGTAAAAGAAATAATCAACAGAGTAAACAACCTACAGAATGGGAGAAAATATTTGCAAACTATGCATCCAACAGCAGACTGATATCCAGAATTTACAAGAAACTCAACAACAAAAACCCTCAAATAATACCATTATAAAGTGGGCAAAGGACATGAATAGACATTTTTCAAAAGAAGACATATGAATGGCCAAAGAGAATTTGAAAAAATGTTCAACATCAGTAATCAGAGAAATGCAAATTAAAACCACAATGGTTTTATGCTAGTCAGGATAACTATCATTAAAATGTCAAAAAATAACAGATGTTTGTGAGAATATGGAGAAAAAGAATGTTTACACACTTTTGGTGGGAATATAAATTAGTACAACTTCTATGGAAAGCAGTATGGAGATTCCTCAAAGAACTAAAAGTAGAACTATCATTCAATCCAGCAATCCCTCTACTGGATATCTATCCAAAAGAAAATATACCAAAAAGATACCTGTGCTCATGTGTTTATTGCAGCACTATCTGCAATAGCAAAGATATGGAATCAACCTAAGTGTTTACCAACAGATGATTGGATAAAGATAACGTGGTATATATTTGCAATGGGATACTATTCAGCCATAAAAAAGAATGAAATCATGTCATTTGCAAAAACATGGATAACTGTAGGCCATTATTTTAAGTGTAACCACTGAGAAAGAGAAAGTCAAATGCTACAGGTTCTCACTTGTAAGTGGGAGTTAAATAATGTACAAGTGGACACCAAGTGTGGAATAATAGACATTGGAGCCTCGGGTAGGTGGGAGGGTGAGAGGGGGGTGAGGATGGGAAATTACTTCATGGGTACAATGTGCATTATTTGGGTGATGGTTACTCTAAAAGCCCAGACTTCATCAATATACAATATATCCATCTAACAAAACTGTACTTGTACCCCTTAAATTTATACAAACAACAAAAAAATAATCCTCTGACCAGAGCAGACACGTGATACTGGAAGTCAGAGGAGGAAGAAACCACTCCTAGCTGTTGTGATTAGGGAATCATTCATATATTAATGTGTATATATATATATTTTTTCCTATGTACTTTTGCCTATGTGATTTTTATTGTGATAAAATGCTCTCCCTAGACTCCAAAAAAAAATAATAATAAGAAGAAGCTGTTAAAGATATTCAGGATTCAGGGACAAAATTACTTCAGCATCTCCACTTTAAAAATATACAAAATGTCAAATAAATAGAGATATTTCTGATCCCAGTGTGAGTGGTAAATTTATAAGGAAACTTGTCAGAAAGCTGGATGGGCTAGTAGGGAGACGTGATGATGCTTGTTATTCTTTTTAGACCTTTTGATGAAAGAAGAAAATGTGTCTCCTTGTATATTTGAGAATGTCTGCTCATTATCAAAAAGGAAAAAAAATCTGAGCCATAAATTTATCTGTATTGTTTATTCACAATCATGAACCATTGTAGATTGTTTGGATTGTAATGGTTTGAGTACTTCTCATTTTTCCCAGCTGGATTTTATGTTCCCTGAAGGCAGAAACCACAAATGTATGGTTCTCAGTTTTAGCCAATTATTCTGTTTTGCTCAACTCTTCTTTTTCTTTCCTTGGTTAATTTTCTCTACATTCTCCTCCAGAACTATGCCATTACTTCTCTAATCTTTTCAAATCTTCTATTCGTGCTTGCCTACCTTCACTCTCCGCAGGCAGATATCTAGTCTTTTACTTAACAGAAAAAAAATAGAAGGTATTATGCAAGAACTCCCTAAACTATCTTCTTCTAGTCTTCACTACAAAGATCAATGAAAAAAAGCCTAAGACAAAATTAAGTGTGCTTGGAAAATACTAATAATCACACAGCATTTCATAATAAGTGTGAATTAAAAAAAACAAACTCTTGAAAGACAACCAAAATCAGAACAAATTACATAAAAATATATAAAATAATGCAAGATGAAATAATAGAAGATATATCATAAATTTCAGATTACAAAATATTGTGAAAAACAATGCAAATAACTTAGAAACAACACAATCCACTGTATGGGTATATAGAATTTCCCTGATCACAAAAAGAGTGGATTTGGGAGCCCCAGAAATTGCAAAAATGTTCAAGCAAAACCAGTGTACTAAGTTCAATGGCACACACGCACACAAACACCCCAGAAAATTGTTAGATTTCAAGATAAAAGAATTCTTCTAGCATCCAGAGGAAGAAAAGAGGTTACATTCAAAGACATAAAATCTGATCAGTCTCATATTTCTCCTTCATGACAATAAACATTCTATAATGCAAAGAAAAACTATCTTCAAAGATTTGACAGGAGAGAGAATTATGATTCAATGATTTTATTGTATTATAAAGGCATCCTCAGATTTACAAGGTTTTAGAAAATGCACCAGCATAGGACATTTTTCTTCCAAGTTTTCTATGTGGCCAGATGACTCAATCAAGAGTAAAACCCAAGAATTGGGGAGTTGCACTAGAAATGCACTCACAGTGAATATTAAAACAAGCTAAAGATCAGAAATGAGGTGAAAGTGAGAAAATAAACACTTTAACACTAACTTCAGCCAGAAACTTTCCATTCTTACAAGACACCACATAGAATTTATCTGGTTGCTTAAGCCCACACTATTAATATAATCTGGAGCTAGTATCTATACCCAGATCTCTCAGCTTCCAGAAGGCAAAAGGAAATTAAATTATTATTTTTGAGAGAGAGTTTGACCCAATGCCTATGTAATTGTCATCATGCTATCAAAACAGAATACAAATGAGAAAATAGAAATGTTGATAGTAGATAATCTGGTAGGCATATACACAGGATTTGCAATGCTAGGTTAAATAAATGAAGATAAGCAAAAGAAAAAAATGTAGGCCAAAAAAGAGTAATAGTTTTGCTTACAAAATGAGTTTTAAATTTATTTTTAATTTAATAATTATATAATTGGGGATTATGTACATTTGCATATAATTGATGTTATCATTAATAAAATTAAAATCACAATAAATTTCAATAAAGTCATTACAAAAGATAAAATAAACAAGCAGTCCACTAGCAAAATATAGCAAAAGAAAAGAAAAAAAAACAGGACAAAAAATAAATGGCAGCCTGGATAATTTATGACTGAATTTATCGTATTATTGTAATTCTTATTTTACTTGACATCTCATTTAGAAGTTTAGACTCTCTTATCTCTTTGGTTGCTCTTATTTAGCCTCCTTTGCCAATTTTGTTTTTTATACCCAACTGTTAAATGTAGGATATCCCAGTCCAATCAGGCTGCCATAACAAAATACCATAGACTGGGTGGCTTATAAACAACAGAAATTTATTTCTCACAGTTCTGGAGGCTGGGAAGTCTAATACCAAGGCAGATTTACTTTCTGGTGAAGACCCACTTTCTGGCTTATAGATGTCACCTTCTCGCAAGGTCCTTGCATGATGGAAGGGGCAAGCTAGCTTTTTGTGGTCTCTCATAAGGCTGCTAATTCCATTCATGAGGGCTCTACCCTATGACCTAATCACTTCCCAAAGGCCCATCTCCTAACACCATCACCTTGGGAGTTATATGAATTTGGGGAGCAAATGTTCAGCATTGGAGAACATCAAGGCTTAGCCCAAGCCCCTTTTGTCTCCTTTACCTCCTCTTTTTTAAAAATATCATTCATTTCAATTTACTATATCTGTCAATGACCCTTGCTTTTTTATCTCCTGACATACAAATTTGTCTACTTTAAAATTTCCCAGGCCCCTCAAACTCAATATGGTACAAACTGAACACCTTCTATCCTCATCTCCTCCAATCAAGTTTCTCCTGCAATGTTCCTAATCAAAAAGTCATCACCATCCCCTCAGTTGCTCAAGTCATAACTTGCAAATGATCCTGGACTTTTACCTCTTTTCCAACACTGTCTCTCTACCCCATCAATTCCAATTAATCCTGTCAGTTCTATTTCCTCTAAATCTAGGTGTATCCATTCAACTCCAAATTGCCAAAACTCTCTTAGTTCAGGTCATGACCATGAGTCATTCCAGTTCATTCAAAACCTTTCTAGCTGGCCTCCCCATATTTCCCCAAACCATTCTCCATTAAGTTGACTTTTTAAAAATGTAAATGTCAGGATGCCATCCTATTTAAAATTCTTTCTGTAGTTACTAAATAGAATCACCGTATGTCTCCACTTATGCTCATTTCTGGGCATAATTATTAATAGTGCTTCCTCTCATTCTCAAAAGTATCCCAGCTTACATGATAAATTATATGGTCATTGTTCTTATCAGGGATTTTCTGACCTGACCAGCTTCTCTGTCTTCCTCTCTACTCTCCGTCTTGCCATCTACACTCTCTAGCCATGGCAAACTCTCTCTCCTCTCCCCTCCTCCCTACCCACCACTCCCCTCCTTTCCTCTTCCCATTCCCCTCCCCCCCAACCTTTCCCCCAACCCAAGCTTTCTCTCTTCTTTTTGGCTTTGGCTAGTTACCATGTAACACTTAAAAACAAAACATTTGACCTCATTTTTCACTGGGTGACTACTACTCATCTCCATATTTTAGAAAAAACAAAAAAGTCACTTGCTTTAAATTTTTCTATAGCCCTCAGATCAAGTCAGGAGGTCCTGCTGTCTTTCACAACACATATTATCTCCCTACCATACCAACATTTAGAGCAGTTTTTTGTGTGTCATAACAATGGCTGTGATTTTTTTTTTTTTTTTTTTGCCTATAACTCTCAGTGGAATATAAAAGCCATCAGGACTGGGCCATCATTCTATCTCCAGTTCTCGAACAGTTACCAACAGTTAATAAATATCTCTAAAAGTCATAAAAATGTAAGTACATTCTTGAAAGTCATAAAAGAATTAAAAGAATACCCATCATAACAACTTAGATTATCTTTCAAAACTCTTTCTTGTATGTAAGTGAATTTTTTTCCCCTTGGCTTCAAGTGTTTTAACTAAAAAGTCTATATCTTCTGAAGGAGAAGAATATTTAAAGAAAAAGCACTATATTATGTGCTTGGAATATGACAAAAATTTTGCTTCTCTATTAGTTATATTTGTATAGTTAAATATCTTTAAGGTAATCTGCTTTTGTAGTAGACCTCTAAATCTTGAAAGGCTTGAAAATAAGCCCATTTTCCTTCTTAGAAAATGCAGCTGCCTAGTGTTGGCAACCAGGCCCACTCACCATTCTTCATCTCTTCCCTTTTTTTCCCAAGTAGCTGTAGGTGTTCTCTCATAGGACTTCCTTTCATCCCCTTTTCCTTTCATGCTCACCTTTCCTAAATTCTGTTTTTGCTAACAATCACAGGCTGAAAGCACTTTGTGGAGATGTGTGCATCTGTCCATTGGCTAGGCTTCCGAGGCACATGAGGACTTGTCAAATGTATGGGTTGGGAAGCTAATTATGGCAACTGAGTAGCTGTGAAACTCTTTCCTGCTCTGTGTCTCAATCCAGTCTCTCCTCTGGTTCAGATTTCAGCGTGCTATTTCACCCTCCTGCCCCTTCCTTCTGTGGCTGGGGTGTTAAGTGTTGATGAGATAATTCTTGGATCACATCCAAGGAGTGCTTTAAAAATTTAATGTATGTGGGTAATGAATAATGATCTCACGCTGTGTATGAACCAGAGTACTTGAGTGTGTCATGTTACTGAATTACCCTTAGGTAACCATGACTGTGTTTGGGTGGTCATTGGTAGTGAGGGAAGGTGAAGGGTATCTCTGAGTATGTGTGTGGTGAAGGGAGGTGAGGGCAAGAGGGAGGTGGTCTGCTGCATCACTGCCAACATGTTTATAACATTAATTGGCCTATCACTTACACAATTTTTATATGTCTATGTGAAAGCATTTTATTTTATATGCATATATTTCACTGCTCCTCAAACTGCTAGAATTTCTATTAAAATTCTAATATAGGTTTATTAACTGTGTGGCTTTCAAAACAAAAAAAGGATTATGACATTTCTAATATTTTTCAAGCTTATCCAAATATCTGCAATGTTCATTTGGAAAGAGATTCCATTAATAATTCATTATTATCTTGAATGGAATATATGTATAAGATGAACTCTTTAGGGGAAACAATGATACTGAAAAGTGGAGTTAATATGATTGAAAGGCCCTATAACAATAATTGAAGATTTCTCCACTTGTTAAACAGTTCTGTGGGTCCAAGGGATTAGGAGAGGTCTGAATAAAAAATGTAAAAGGAAACGTTTTTATAATTTAAAATTGTATACAGAATCCTCACAATATAAATCACTGAGTCCAATCCCTTGTCTTTGCATTTGGGTATACTCCTGCACAAAAATTAAAATTGCAAGTCTACCCAAGGAAACATTTATGCCTAGTAAACAGGTAGAGCTCAAACCCAGGAATCTTGACCATTGTCTAATGTACTATTATTTATTAATTTAACAAACTTGTATTTTCTACCCTGAAATACAAGGGCTTAATAATGAGGAGTAGGACACAGTTCCTATCTAAAAGAGCTCACCTTCTCATGAGGGAGACAGACAGATATATTAATGTTCCAATAGGGCATATGTAATATTAAGCATAAATACTGAGAATTATAGGGGGACAGAGGAGATACAATAAAGCCAGTCTGGGTGTTCAGGGAAGGAGGAGACACACGCATGAGCAAAGACTTAGAGGTGTAAACAACACATGGCCTGCCATGGAGCACAAGCAATTAGAGATGAATGGATAGGCTGAAGAAAGAAAAAGATAACAGAGGATCTTGCATGTCATGACAAAGGGCTAGGACTTTATTCTGTACTGACTGGGAGCCACTGATAGATTTTGAGCAGCAGAGAAAGGCACGGAGGGCTGTGAGGTCATGTTACAGTCCACCAGCCCATTGCATAGCAATGAGTTAAGAGATTATTGCAAAACTCCTGGGCAGAGATGATAAGGGTTTGAACTAGTATGATGATGGTAAGCAGGTAAAAGATAGGGAAGACTGAAGAAAGTTTGCAGGGAAAAAATAGGTAGGACTTGGAATTGGCTACAAGAGTGAGAAGGATGAGGAAGTTAAGGAGGATTCCAAATTTGTGACTTGGTGGATAGTAAAACTATAAACTGAGATAGAATATACCAAAATAGCAGTGTCCTTATTTAAGAAGGAGCTGCTGAATTCACGCTTATTCAAGTTGAGTTTGAGGTGCTTGTGGAAATGTCCAGGAAAAATTCGATAAGATTGCTGAGTGAAACTATCTAATAAGAAGTTAAATAGGCCCATGTGATATAAATTAGAGAGTTGGGAGTCACTGGCATACGGGTGGCTCCTAAAACTTTTAAAATATATAAGATCACTAGGAACAGAATCCTGAAAACCTCTGACACATATGAAACAGATGGAAGGAAAAGAAGCTGAGACTAAACATGAAAGGAAAACCATATTGCCACTTTTCTGTGACGACTTCATAAATACATGGATAAATATGAAGTCAATTACCCAACTTTAGTCTTTATTTAAAATATGTTTAATCCATGTGTCTCAGTCCTAAAATATGTAACGCAATTAGCAAGTTGCTGACTTTGTGAGAGGATTTTATGCTCATGTGGAGGTCTGAACTGAAGACACTTTTGAAAGAATTACTTGCTGATGCCTTTTAAGAGAGTGATGCTTCATAGATCACAGCCCTGGGAACACGAATCTAACACTTCCTGGCTTTAGAAAGAGTTCTCTATGTGTATAAAAAAACCTGAGAACTAATTTTTTTTATCATTAAAGTTGTATTTTCTTCTCTTTACAGAAAAGTCCAAAAGGAGATTAGAAGACTATTGCAGTATGAAGAAACCAAGTTATCACTAAAATAGATGGAGAAAAAGAATTTAACAATGCTTTCACAGCTGAATATTTAATTCCATAGAGAGATTATATCTCTGATTACAAAAAGATAATGATTCAGAATGTATGAGAAGGGAATTTGAATTTCCAAGAAAAATTATTTCCTGAGAATGGGAAAACTGTACATTTTGTGAAAAACACAATGTTTTAAGTGTCTTCTAATCAGGTTTTTCTTAAGATGAGATAGAACGGACATACTTCCTCCTTGAGTTATTTAAGTATAGATGTTACTCACTTGCACAATAGATATTTTAATCAGATTTGAGCATTCTAGGTAGAGGAACCACCGGGGAGCTCTCAGGAAGATACCTCACAGGTGGCCATAAATTACCACTAGAATCTGAGGGTAGGAGTTTTGTCTGTTTTGTTCTCTGATATATCCCAATCACTTAAAGAGTACGATATCTAGTAGGCACTCAATGAATTTTTATTGACTGAATGGTAAACTTAGAGTCCAAAGTCTTGATTTAATCAGCACAACTATAAATATCCACGTCTTGGGGATTTACTAAACTTCAACAATTCAAGAGAGAGCGTATCAAAGAAGAATGATCATTTATTAATTTGGAAGAGAAAAATTGTCACAGGAATAAGAATAATGAAATGTACAACATCAGCATAAATAACTTTGTCAAGCAAAATGCAAAGCTAAATTATACCCAGAAAGAAATTTTTAAATCTCCAAGGAGAAATACAACTTTCCTGGGAATCACGTTAATGTATGTTTTGATTAGCATATCACTCCCTTGTAGAAATCAAAGGAAGAACCAAAATTAAATAGAAATTTCCTCAGTAAACATGTAACCAGATTTTTAAAAATTAGAAAAGTAAAATTTTAATGGACCCTGCTAAGACAGGCTGTAGTATGCATCTCAAAACAGGATAGGATACTAAAGTTCATTGTCTACAATCTCCTTTGTTCTGCAACGTATGTTTTGGCTTTGCCAAGGGTGTAGAAGACATAAAGTTCCTTTACAAAGGTTCTCCTTTCCCCTGGGCTTTCTTGGTTGAAGAACTGACTTTTGTCTATATAGCTATCTTTTTTTAACTCTTTGCTGAAAAATCTTCACCTATTGCACCTTCCTGTACTTAATGTCTTCTTTCTTTAGATATATTTATAGATTAAATTATGCAACAGCAAAGTCTTGAAGCAAAGAGTTACTCTATCTCTAATTTACTTTTGTGCATTCCACTCTGATCAATTATGTGTTGATCTTTAATTTTAATTTCCAGAAACAATTCCTATATTCCCAATTCTAAGATTTGATGGAATACCTCACATACAAAAGGAATTTCTTATTTGTGTACATATAACCATTTTAGTCAGTTTTTCAGTATCCATATGAGGGTAGTATTGCAGAGCTTGATACGTAAAATCCCAAGCAATTGTGAAGTAAAAGAGGCACTGGATAGCCAGACAAGTCAAAAACTTCTAAACAACGGAGGAAACTTTATAAAATTAAGTGCTCAACTTACACATTTAAAAAAAAAATTAAAATGGTCCATTTTACCAGTCCCAGGATTGCTACTCCCTCCAAAGAGGGAGTTGAGAGGAAAGGCTTTTTCATAGCATGTACCTGAGAACTCCATAGTTTGTGGATGCCTGGGAATTTTTTTGCAAAGGCAGATTGAGAGCAATCCCAACACTAAAAGCAATAGGTAAAGATATTAGTTGACATGTCTTAAACTGACCGATTGTAAAAAGAGTAATTGCTCTGTGGTTAATAAAAAAAAATTAAAAGTTATGATTCCACTAGTTTATTCTGAAATGCAGAACACAATAATTGAATTGTACAAAATGATGATTTAAAATAAAGAGGATCTAAGGAAGCAGGGTAGAAAAATTGTCCTTGGCCAAACCCAACTATGGGGCTCAACAAAGGAGAAAGATGATTAAATATATTGAGTTTTTTAGAATTATGTTAACATTTATTGTTAATAACCGTTAAGGTTCATTTCACATTCCAACTATAAAAACTGTAACATCAGCAAAGGTATTTAGAACTTCCAACCATAAACAGAACAAGATAAGAAAATTTGGCTAGTATATTTCTTTTCAAAAATTCAAAATATCACTTATGAGTAAAATAATGAGATAAGAATTGAATAACCAACTATTGTGCACCCATAATAATCAGTAAAAATAAAAGTTAAAAAAATCAAATTAAAAAAAGAAAGAATTGTTATACTGACTGTGGGGTCATCTTTTCTCATTTTTAGGCCTTTATCTGGGCTGTACGGACACTTGCAGAATTACGAAGATAGTACCATCATAAAGTGCACACTGTATTTCTAAACATTATGCTTTACTTGTAGACAAAGCTTTGAAAATTTGGTTGATTTAGAAAAATAAGTAATTACAATTCTTTTTTTTAGAAAAATGCCCTAAAACTATTGTAATATAAAGAGTTTTAGAAATTGAAAATACAAAATGAAAAGCTATACACCAGCTATGCTGCTGACTTTGAAGGTGAATGGGCCATGAACCAAGGAATGCAGGCAGCCTTTAGAAGCAAAAAAAGGCAAGCAGATAGATTTGCTTCTGGTGCACCCTCAATGAATGCCGACCTGCCCACACCTTGATTTTGGTCCAGTGCAGTTCATTTCAGAATTCTGACCTCCAGAAATATAAGATAATAAATTTGTGTTGTTTTAAGCCACTAAGTTTGTGATGGTTTGTTACAGCATTAATAGAAAACTAATATGATCTGTAACTTTATTTGCAAATATATTTAGCAGTTTGACATCTGTATTTTGCTTACATTTGTGTCATTTTTATATGACAAATTAAAAATTTTATGTAATCCAATACATCAGTGTTATCCCATATATTAATGGAGTTTGAATGACCAAAAAATTTTCCCACACCTAGAATACAGGGGAATTCACCCATGTTTTTATTTTCTAGTACTTAAAATACTTTCATGTATTTTATTTTCTTGTATGGTTCTCAAATTTCTGATCCATGTCAAATTTATCTTCATATATGACATAAAGAATGAATCCAATTTTATCATTCTCTATAAGGCTATTCATTTATTCTAACACTGCTTACATAAAAGTGTTTCCTGCCTCCCTACTCCCCCTCCCCAGTGATTTGTGTTGCCAGTGATAACATTTTCAAAGTTTCCATGTAATTGGTACTGTTACTGGATTTTACATTTTGTTCCATTAGTCTGCTTGGCATGAGCCAGTACCAAATGGTTTTAATTATAAAGAGTTTAAATTATGTTTTTAATATCTGATAGGGCCAGAACACATACATAACTCTTTTTATTAATGCTTTATTAGCTATTTTTGTTTGTTCTTTGAAGTGAATTTTATAATAAATATTGCTATTTAAAAATGAGTGATATTTTTATTGGGGATTGCATTTTATTTGTAAATTAACTTAAAGAAAACTGACGTTTTTATGATTCTGGGTCTTACTATCCAAGAACATGGTATATATTTCCATTTCTCCTCTTATAGTTGTCAGGAATGTGACTTAGTTTCTTCATAAATTTACTGAATTTTTCTTAAGTTTACATGTAGATATTTTATTTTCTTCTTGTTATGGTAAATACGAGGTTCAACTTCATTACATTTTCTAACTTGTACATTTGGACACATGATACATTAATTTTCTAACCTGCTACTTTACTAAATTATCTTTATTTTTTCATTAATTCTTTAGGGTTTCCAGATACATGCTTTGGGGTTTCATTTTATCTGTAAATAGAGGAATTTTGAGCTCTTCCTTTATTCTACTACTAATTGCTTTCTCTTGTCTAATTGAATTGGCAAATACCACCAACAGTCTGTTAAATAGTACAGGTAGTAGACATTCTCGCCTTATTCTTAACTTCAGTGAGTGAGGAAATATCTATTGATTCCATATGAAGATACCAGCTTTGGAATTAAGATTTATTTCTATATTCAGCACCACATACTCTCTCATGGATACACATGTGCACTCTAATCATGTGAAAAATAATATCCCTCAATATATATTTTATGGAGTGTTTCTTAAATGCCTGGTTGCTGGATTTTGCCATATGTATTTTGTTCATATATGGAGACAATCATGTGATTAATTGTATTAATGGATTTCTTAATACTGAGCCATCTTTGCATTTCTAAAATAAATCTTACTTGGTTATGACATATTACTTTTTTGATGTCCTAGTAGACTCTGTTAACATTTAAGATTTTTTGCATAGATACGCCCAAGTGACATTAGCTTATAGTTTTTTTTCATTTGCAAGTTTCAATTGCTATAAATACTTGTTTCATGAAATTAGTTGGAAAGCATTTCTGCTTTTCCTGTGCTCTGCAATTGTTTAATTCGCATTGGGACTATTTGATCTTTTAAAGTATTGTAGGATTCCCCAGTAAAACCACATGGCTCTGGTGCTTTTATGTGGAATGACTCTTTAAATACATTCTATTAATATATTTACTCTATTACAATTGATTTGTTTTAGAATGGCTGTCTACTGGGGTCAGTTTTGGTATGTCTGAAAAATATCAATTTAATCTAGGTTTTCACATGGAATTATACAAAGAGTCTCTTAAGATTTGTTTATATTAATTCTCTTTAGACAATTGTGTCATTTTTCCCCTTTTTTAATTTCAGAATATTAGGAGGGTGCAAACGTTTTGGTTACATGATTTGCTTTTGTGCAGTTTGAGTCAGTTATGTGTGTGCCCATCACCAAGACAGCATTCATTGTACCCGTTAGGTGTGTATATTGCTAATTTTGTGTATCTAGTTCTTTTTATTTTTTCTTAGTTTGGCTAGTGATTTTTCAATTTTCTTGCTTTTTTGATTTTACTGGTTTTCCATTCTCTAACTTGTTAATTTTGTTTTACCTTTATTAAACCTTGCCTTCTACCTTCCTTTGGTTTAGTTATTTTTCCAGATTTTGAACTGGGGATTTAGGGGTTTTTTTTTTATCACTTCTATTGATATAGCTATTTCACATAAAAATTTTTACTGATAATTGTTTATCTGTATCCCCATAATTTTGCTGTTATATTTTCTTCATATTTGTTTCTCAAATATTGTTCAGTTTGACTTTGAAATTTCCCTTTAATAACGGACATTGTATGTGTGTGTTTCTTCATCCAGGTGGAAGAATTTTTAATTTGCTATTAATTTCTTGATTTGTTGTTTTGTGGTCAGACTGCTTTGGAGTGATTTCTATTTTTTAATTGATTGAAGTTTTCTGTTAGAAAAAATATATTCTCTATTAACAGGGTTCAGTATTTGTATTTATCTATAAGAATGATCTGATTTTGTTCTTTAGTTCATCACTATCTTGGTTTTTTTCTGTCCACTTGATCTGCCTTTGAAGTGGTGACATGTTAAAATCTTCCTTTATTAGTATATCTGTCTCTCCATGCGTTTTGGTTCTGTTTTATGCAATTTGCTAAATTGTTATATAAATATTTAGAACTGATTTTTCTTCATTTTTAATTATAGCCTAGATATTAAAAAGTGCCCTTTGTGTTTCTTAAATCATTTTGGGCTGAATTCTATACAATCAGATATCAATTTCGTGACCCCTTTCACTTCATTTACAATTACCTTTCACATATTACTGTCCTCTCATTTTAAATATTGTGATCTCTTTATTTTATGTGTGTGTCTCATGTAAGTACAGTGTTAAATGCTGATTTGGGGGGAAATCTAAGACTGTTTTTTAATAAATATGTTAATCTGATTTACATTTATTGGTATATTTTGCACTTACTTCTGTCATGTCCTGTGTTATATCTGAATGTATATGTCTCCATACACACAGCCTCTCCCTGTGCAGCCCATTGCATTTGCTTTTGTTTCTCCTTCCTCTCTCTCCTCCTCCCCATAATCCTCCTTTCCCTCCTCCTCTTTTCCATTACTCTTCCCCTCCCTTTCTTTCCAATATCATTATTAAGCTACCATCTATTTATTCCATTTTATGGGCAAAATTGGCATTAGTAGCTTCTTCTACCCCTTCTCTTTTTCTCCCCCAGCATCTTATCTTAGGTAATATTCTTTCACCACCAGTAATACTGATGAGAGAACAGAAAGCTTATTTAACTTTTCTTGTATTCCTTTTCCCCACCATTTATCTTTGATAATTGCATTCCAGCTATGTCATTAAAACAAATCACTATTACATACTGTATTATACTATTTTCCTTAAAACCATCATGTAGCATTGGTTTACAGGAAGATATGTATTTAATGCTCACCACCATCCTTATTTTGATGGCTGTCAGGTTTTTCATTGTATAAAGTCAACTTTTTAGTAAATTTTCCAGTAAATACTCATGGAAGCAATAATTCCTGAATTCTTATATGTTCATAAAAATTTGTTTATAGCCTTGACACTTGAAGAGACAAAAAAATATCTGTTATTTATGATTTTCCTTCCTGGTACAAAACATTTTCTCCTGATATAAAGCATCACTGCCAAAAGTCTGATGAAAATTTTCTTTATGACTTTTTGCTAAATGACCAAAGGATTTTTCTTTTATTTAAAATATATTTTACTAGAATATTTCTTGTGTTACACCATTTTCCTAGGCATACAGTTCATCATGCCAAATACACTTTCAAATTTATTTAAAGGGAAATATTGTTGAATTTTAATTTTCATCATTTGTTCTGTTGTTTTGCTTTTCTTCTTAGGAACTCCTATTATACATACATTAGAACTTCTTTTTCATTATGTCTTTTTTTTATTTCAGAGTATTATGGGGGTATAAACATTTAGGTTATATGTATGGCCTTTGCACTGCCCGAGTCAGAGCTACAAGTGTGCCCATCCCCCAGATAGTGTGCACTGTACCCCTTAGGTGTGAATTTACCCATCTCCTCCTCCCCCCACCTGTCTGACACCCAATTTGAATGTTACTTCCATATGTGTCACAAGTGTTGATCAATTAGTACCAATTTGATGGTGAGTACACGTGGTGCTTCTTTTTCCATTCTTGAAATACCTTGCTTAGAAGAATGGGCTCCAGTTCCATCCAGGATAATACAAGAGGTATTAGGTCACCATTGTTCTTTGTGGCTGAATAGTACTCCATGGTATACATATAACACATTTTATTAATCCACTCATGTATTAATAGACACTTGGGTTGTTTCCACATCTTTGCAATTGTGAATTGTGCTGCTATAAACATTCGGGTGCAGATGCACAACCAAAGAAACTATACTAGAGCAAATAGAACAACTACAGAATGGGAGAAAATTTTTGCATGCTATACATGAGACAAAGGGCTAATAACTAGAATCTATATAGAACTCAGGAAAATCAGCAAGAAAAAATCAAACCACCCCATTAAAAATGGGCAAAGGACATGAACAGAAACTTTTCAAAAGAAGATAGACTAATGGCTAGAAAACATGAAAAAATGCTCAACATTTCTAATCATTAGGGAAATGCAAATCAAAATCACAATGAGATATTACTTAACTCCAGTAAGATTGGCTTATATCGAAAAGTCCCAAAAGAACAAATGTTGGTGTGGATGCGGAGAGACAGGAACACTCATACACTGCTGGTGAGACTGCAAATTAGTACAACCTCTATGGAAACTAATATGGAGATACCTCAAAGAACTGAAAGTAGAACTACCATTTGATCCAGCAATCCCAATACTGGGCATCTTCCCAAAGGAAAAAAAGACATTCTATTATGTCTTATATATTTTTTTTTCTTTTTAAATTTAAAATTTTTTCTCTATTTCATCACTTATTTTTCTTAAGGCATTATCTATCTGTTGTGCTTACTTTTGTTTATTCTAGTTTAGTCTTCATTTTTAAATTTTTTATTTTCTAATTCTTTTCTGAGCTCTACCACCTCTCTTTTCAAAATTTCATTTTCTCTAGTCACATTTCTAATTCACATTGTAAATAATTTCAATTATTTAAAATATATCATTACCTGATTTTGCACTGTTAAATCACAGTTTTGTTTTGTGGTAAGTCTTTTGGTATTGACTCCAGTCATTTATGAGTAGTATTCTGCTCCTATTCTTTTGGTTATAAAAACTTAAATAGGATTCAACTAATATATTTTTAAGTTTATTTTTGATTAATTTAAATAGGTTTCCCTTTTTTTTAGGATAAATAAGAGGTCAGAATAACTCTTCTACATTGATAGATCCCGTATTTCTTCTTCCATTGTTTTTGCAAAGTAATAATAAGATACAGTTGACCCTTGAATAACATGGGTTTGAACTGCAGAGGTCCACTTATACACAGATTTTTTTTCCAACCAAAGATGATGGAAAATACAGTACTCAAGGGATACAAAACCTACAGACATGGAGGACCAACTATTCCTACATGGTGGGTTCCTCAGGGCCAACTGCAGGACTTGAGTATGTGCAGATATTGGTATACCTGGAAGTCCTGAAACCAATCCCCCACATATATCAAGGGACAACAGTAGTCTTTTAATTTTTAATATCTGTCTCCCTGCTTACCTCCCTCCCCCACTTTTATCTGAACCTTGTTTTTCCTTTGCTCTTATTGTCTCTGTTTTGCCACAATAAAATGTTTTATTTTAATTTGTTAGTTTGGGTAGTTTTTTGGGCTCAGATTACTTCAGCACTGTCAACCCTTATCATGTCCTGGTCCCATTATGAATTGGATCCTGAAAAATCTCTTCCCAGTTTCAGCTGCTGCTCTAAGTTCTGTTTATTAGCTTTTCAGGATTACTCGTGGGTTCCTACTTTATCAGGGCCACCAGAAGCACAGTTGCCTCTACGTCACTTCCTCTTGCACAGATGCTGATAATACAAAGATATGGTATTGACCCTGGATCATGTCATTGATTTTGCTTTTTCTATCCTAGTTGCCCTATTTTCTGAGGGGATTCAAGGATATTTAAGAACTCTGCTGATGCCACCTGCACCACCATCTTTCCAGAATTATCCTCATTGTCATTATATTATTTTGGATTGTTTAACTGATGTTTCTTAAAGTACTATCCTGTACCAGTATTAGACCATGAGAGAGATAATCACTGTGTGGATTACAAATTTTGTAAGAGGAATGAGTGTATCTAATCACTCATGAGAATGAGTTAATGCAGCATCCCTTACCATTAGGATTGGTGAATCTGTCTTTCAATCTTTACCTTTAATAATAATTTTTTTCTTTCTTCTGGTTGTCTTTTAAAAAGGAGTCTTTTAAAACACTTTGTCAATTGTTCATGTAACAATTTCTGTAACTCATTGTTTCGGCAACTAGACATTAAATGCAGCTTTGAAATTATATATAGTAAATGCAGACTAGCACCCTCTTTGTGACCTCAAAATAATATACATGTGACATAAAAAGTGATTTTACTGCTGAATAGGTCAACAGCATATGTAGGCCAGATCAAACTATGAAAAGGAACATTAAACAAGTGAAATTAAAGTGGCATTTACCACCTACCAAGGAGATAAGTTAAGTACCATATTAGCCTTTAATGAAAGTGGAATTTGATTACTGAAACTGTAAAACAGTGGTCAAATCATGCATTTACATGAATTTATATGTGGGCATTACGGAGTTTTAAAATATTTTTATTTTTAGAATTTTACTAACATGAAGATGGTTTGTTTTGTGATAGGAAAAGAGAATTTCATTTCAAGAAGGTGGGGAGGGGAAGGGCTGAAGACCGGAAGAAAAGAAGGAAATAGAGAAAAAAATTACATACCAAGGCAATCTATTAAGGTGTTTTTCTACACAGGGATTGAGGAGCAATGTTCTGGATCAGAATTTGTTTATTTTTTTTGAGTCCCTACTTTTTCTCCAGCTTTATTGAGGTATGGCTGACAAAAATTGTGCATATTTATGGAATACAATGTTATTTTGACATATGTATACATTGTGAAATGATTGTCATAATCAAGCTAATTAATACCGTTACCACCTCACATAGTTATAACTTATGTGTGTCTGCTTAGAACATTTAAGATCTACTTGTAGCAAATTTAGAGTGTTATTAACTATAGCCACCATGTTGTATATTAGATTTCCAGAGTTTATTCATCCTGCCTAACTGAAACTTTGTACCCTTTGATCAATATCTCCCCATTTTTCCCACCTCCCAGACCCTAGTTACCACCTTTCTACTCTGATTCTATGATTTCAACTTTTTGTAGATTAAACATATAAGTGAGATCATGGAGTATTTGTCTTTTTCTGCCTGGCTTATTCCACTTAACATCATGTCCTCCAGTCCATCCTTGTCCATCTTGCAAATGACAAGATTTCCTTCATTTGTAGGGCTGAATAATATTTCATTGTGTATAAATATCATGTTTTCTTTATCCATTTATCTGTTGATGAATACATATGTTGATTCCATACCTTGGCTATTATGAATACAGCTGCAAAGAACATGGGAGTGTATATATCTACTCAACATGCTGATTTCATATCCTTTGGATATATACCCAGAAACGGGATTGCTGGATAATAAAGTAGTTCTATTTTCAGTTTTTTGAGGAGCCTCCATATTGTTTTTTATAATGGCTATACCGATTTACATTCCCACCAACAGTATATGAAGGTTCCCTTTTTTTTTCACATCTTTGCCAATACTTACTTATTATCTCTTGATTTTCTGATAGAAGCCATTCTAACGGTATAAGGTGATATATCATTTTGGGTTTGATTTTCATTTCCCTGATGATTAATGATACTGAGCACCGTTTCATATACCTGTTGGCCATTTGTATGTCTTTTTAAAAATGTCTATTCTGGCCTTTTGCCCCTTGAAATTGGGTGGTTTATTTTCTTTCTATTGAGCTGACTTCCTCAAATATTTTGGATATTAACCTTTTATCAGATGTATGGTTTGCAAATATTTTCTTCCATTCCATAAATTGTCCCTGAGCCTTAAAATGTGTTGCACATATTCCTAAACCATTCCAAACTTGCACTCTTAAGCAGAATCTGCCTACTGTACAAAGTGGTATAGGGAACTCTTCAAGAGCCTGGGTCACAGATAGGATTTCTACTTAGAAAAAGTCACTGTTTCTGTATTGTGATAGAAGATAACAGATTGGCTGCCTACATCTTCAGATATGTCTGTTTCTACCTTGCTAATTGAAACTCTGCTGTTGAGTAAGACGATGCCCTTTGGTGTTGCACTAGTTTTGGATCTGGTCAATTAAAGGATTGTTTATTTAATTTCTTGAATGCACACCTGTGACATCACAAAGGCATCACAGACATAATTTAGGAATTGTGATTGATATCTGTGGTTCACCTCACAAAGTCCATTTAAAAGATTTAAAATTACCAGTTCTGTGCACTACTGTCTCTTTCAGTGTATCTCTTTCAGTCTGTGGAAGAACAATGTGCACAGAAGTTAGAATGACTTTTACAAAGGACCCCAGTGTTGTTGTGGATGGAGGAGAAAAATGAACATTAAACAAACAAAACCAAAGCAATGATTTGTTACCATTTAAAAATCTGCTGGATTTGCCATCAGAGTGGCAGTGCAGCTTCATATGCAAACACAAGCCTCTTTTAAGAACAATCTTTGTGTCTGGACAGAAAGTATTTTGTCTTCTCAGGCAGGAAACCTAATGCAGGGCTTACCCAGAGATATATTTTCCACCATGTGGCCAGGACAATAAACATGGGGCTTTTGATCTGTGTGGCAATCGTGGCTGAGCTGGAGTTCTAAAAGGAGAAAAATGGGAAACAAATCTGCCAGAGGTGAGTGTGAGCCCTTGGGGTACTTCTGCATGTCTAAAGTTCACCAAGGAAAGCCAGAGAAATTTCAAATAAACATGTCTAAAGGGGTCATAAAAACCCTCACCAGTGTGATAGCCTAAATCCCAATGTCAAAACACAGAAATGCATGGTCTACATCACACGAAACTTCTGCAGCCCCAGGTTTATAAATTAAACCTCTTTTAAACTCCTATTTTTATATGCATAAGTTTATAAATGCCCTCTCTTCCCTACCACCATCTTTATACTATGAATAACAGCAAAATTATCTTTCCGTTACTGCAGGTAGAATAATTCTGTAACTAAAATGGGGGCAAAAAGGACACTTACAATGAATCTCTTCTAATTTTCATTAGGACACAAGTGCATGCCATTGTCATAATATAGGTGTCTTTTTAACTTGCTGTTTTAAAACCCTATTCTACAAATCACTGTAATTTATTATTTTACATGCTACCTTCATTTTCAAATCAAAATGCCAAAGTGAAGCACAGTTTATTTCTGCATTGTTGAAACAGAGTGCTGTTATTAGGAAATGTGAGTGGGTTGAAGTGGGACTCCCTGTGGAGTTAACTTGGCAGAGTTTGAGTTCCTGGCTCAACCTAATATTAAAAGTGAGTCATCAGTTTACCCACACAGCAGGGTCTTCACTTTGTACTTCTCAATCTGAGCAACTCAGCAGTGGGTCCAAAGATTGAAAGTTAGTTTCTATAATTAATAATCAAGTGAAAGAAATCTCATTTATTTTGAGAACTATTTTACTATTCATAAATTCCTCAATGTTACTGTCTAATAAGTAATAAGACACAAATAAAATCTACCTTATAGAAAGTTAGTTTGCATAGTCAGTGTGATTTATCTCTAGTAGAGGCCAAAGGTGTCTCTGTTCACATGAAAGTGAGTTTTTCCCCTTTATGTTCATTAAGAGAAATTTTAAGGGCAAAAGTTTTATGCATCGCTGTTCCTTTTTTAGCTGATATTGTCAGAAGAAAATTTTAGTAATTATTTTATACTCATATAAAGATATATATTAGAACTATCATGACTTTTTAATACTGCTGGATTTAATAAAGAACAAAGACAAAATGTATTAAAGATTAATTCCTCACTTTCAGAATTAATAGATGACTGCAATTTACTTTTCCTTTCATTTCATATGCTAAATGTAAGAGATATAAGTGTTATTTTTAATCCAAACTCAGTAAACACTAATTTTTCATTACAGCCTTAAAGTCTCTTGGTGAAACAACATCGGTATATTCTACTCATTACTAGAGCATTTCTATTCAAGATGAAATATAATTTATTGTCTTAAAAATATAAAATAGTCATAATTTTTAAAGGTGGGTACAAGGTAAGTTGCTGGTAGCATAAAAAACTGTTCACCTTAAGTTTTTGTTGACACATTATGTGTACATATCAACTCCCACATCCATACACATACGTATTTAAAATATACTTTCTTGGAATAGCAGAGAAAGTCCTTCACAAATGAGATCTCACTTGCATTTCCAGCCTTGGCTTTCAACCATTTGCAGTCATGAGTTCTATCTACCGAGACCTAATCCTGAACAATCTTTCTCACACTGGCTTCACCTTCCAGGATTATTTTCCCTTTCTTCTACCTGCAACACTGATACGTATCTTTAAAACTCCACTAAAAATATTACCATGAACCTTTCTGGGTCCATAAACACATTTGTTATAATATTCATTACAAGGTATTTTAATTAGTTGTTAAAATTTCTGCCTCCAGCACAATACAGAGAACTCCTAGAGGGAGAAATGGCTTCATATTATCTTTCTCTCTCTCCATTCAATTTCCTGCCTTCCACCATGAAGAAATACTGCATATCCTGTGGGAGACAATCTATGCATGCCAAGTATATACAGGTATATGGTGACAGAAACCTTACACGTCACTCAACTTCCTTTGGGACATCTTGCAATTCTTGGTTTGCACTCAGCCTATTGCTAGCCATCTATTTAATTAAACCTCTTATATGATCCCTTCCAACCATTCAAATTCTCACCCTCAGAAAAAATTCTGTTAATACCTTTATAGTGATTGAGTTAAATATATAGATTAATTTTAAGAAGAGGCTAACATCTTTATAAAATTTGTCAATCGGTAACTTTTGTTTACGTTCATTCTAGTCTCCCTAGATTTTCCTCATTAAAGTTTTGAAGTTTCTTCATACAGGTCCTATGTATTTCTTGTTAAAATTATTCCTAGTTATTTTATATTTTTATTTTATTGCCATTTTGAATTGCATCTGTTAGCATATTTTCATTCAGGTTTTGGCTGTTGATGTTTGAGTGTTTAGTACGTTAACTAAACTTCTATATAACTCTAATTAATTCTGATAGATTTTCAGCTATTTTAAGTAAATAAATGATCCATGTAGACAATCCTATATATAATAATTTTGTGCACTCTTTTTCAATACTTATGCCTCATTTTTGCCCATTTTATTACATTACTTACAAATTTCAGAATGCTTTTAAAATTAGGGTTGATGTTAGATGGCCTATGCTTTTAATTGTTTGAATAATACCCATTATTTTCCAAGAAAAATCCATTATAATTACAGAATTCATTATTAGTGTTCACATTATATATTACAGTACTTTCAGATATATTAAAAAGTCTTTTAATCTGGACTTCTGTCTTTCTATATTTTCTCTTTAACTCATTAGCCTAGTTTTTCTAAACAATTAGCAGTTCTGATGTTTTTCAATTTACAGTTAATTAATTTCTACCTTTATTTTTGCTAATCCTTCTTCCCACTCAGTCTAGTTTGTTCTGCTGTTTTCATTCGATCTTCTTGAGTCAGTTGGTTATTTTTACTTTTTTTCTGATTTGGACAAGGATTTAGAGTTAAGATTTTAAGATTTTAACTCTGATGAGGTCTTCTAAATAGTGCCTATGCCTTTGATATAGTGTGTTCTGAATGCTGTGAATTTTTAAATATCGCAACTGATTTTTATCTGTCCTAAAAATTATAGAGGAGAATTTTGTTTGTTGTTTTACATTTTGAAGTGACTGAGAGGATGCTACTTAAACTGAGAGGATGCTTTTTGTTATTCATGGTTCAATTGTTTCACTGAATGTTTTTGATCAGATAAAGAAGGCTATATAATCTGTATATATTTTGCTGTATTGTCAATGACTCAAAATATGATTGATTTTTTAAAAAAATTTCCATAACTTGGAACAAAGTAAACACTCTTTATAATATATAGAGTATGTATATGTACAATATAGAATACATATGCATATATGTGTATATACATATAACATGTAATTTATATGCTATATATTTTATATATAACTATATATACACACACATATATAATTTATTAATAGCAGTAGCTGTCGTGGCTTGCTGTTAAAAACATGGGCTCTGAACTTAGACCGCCTGACTTTTGATCTCCACCCCATTTTTACAATGGCATAAGCCTCAGTAAACACTAGGGTTGCTTGAGTAATGACTAGATTAAACTCTGTAGAAGACTTAACCTGGTGCCAGATGTATAAGAGATCAATAAATATTAGCGATTATCTTCACTATTACTGTTTTTGCCACAATTGACCTGTCAAAGTTCAAAAGATGTGAGTTTGAATTCTCCTGATTAGACATCAAATATTTAAAAATGCATAAAAAATGCATTTATCCTAAAGATTTAAAGGATTTCTGTTTTGATATTTTTGGGCTTTTAAAATTATATAACTCAGTTGTCAAATATTTTCACTTGAACATTTTAATTTTGATATTAAGAATATGTCAGGTGTAGAAAATGCTTAGAAATTGCTAAATGGTAATAGATAGCTTGGTTTATTGAGAGGTTACATAACTTGCAAATAGAAGGTTAAATGGGCAACTAACATCTAAAATGTTCTATAACTTAAGCTTTATTTTTGAAATAAAGGAATTTTAAAACAGATGTCTGTGTATTTTTCATTTTAGTTTTTTATATGCATAGTTCACCAGCATTAAAAAGTAAGAATTGTTATTTTATAAAATTCTCTAGTTTAATTAAGTCACATCAGAACCTATGAGTAAAAGTCAAATTTCAGCCTGAATTTCTAATCTTATGTGACAGTTTCTTTCAGGAAACAACACAAAATTCTGTGGAGTTCCTGGCAAGCCTTCGGTAAAGGTCACAGAAGTTAAGTGTTCCAGCAGTGAGCCCAACTCTTAGTAGCCTTCAAAAGACTTCACTAGGATTTGTCCTTTACATTACAATATCAAAGGCATCCCTTGAAAATGTTTGTGCAGTTAATTTTGACCATCTTTCTATGTTAGCATAAGCATTCAAACACTACTAAACTTTAGGCTACTTTAACCTGCACTGGGTAAAAAAAGAAATGTATAAATGTTAACAAATTATATCTCTTTCTCTCTCTTCCTTCTACCAACACCCTCCTCTCTTCCAACCTTAGTCCAAGGAAGAAGAACCTTATTTAATTTGCTGTTCTTTTTTTTTTTAAACATTTTAAGTTTTTTTTAACTTAATTTTTTTTTTTTGACTACAGCAGACTTATAGATAAATGTGCTTATCACAAGTGTATGGCTTGGTACATTTTAATAAACTCTACACATCCATATAATCAGCGTCCAGGTTACTAAACATTTTCAGTACACTAAATCCCTTTTGTGCTCCCTTTCAGTCAGGACTCAAAACCTACCTGCTAAGAGTAGCCACTTTCTATAGTTTTACCAGAGCAGATGATTAGTTCTACTTTATAATTTTTAAATATTTTACACCAATAGAATCATATGGTATGTATTCTTTTCACCTCACTTCTTCTGCTCATTACATATGTGAGATCCAACATATTCTCCAAGTACTCATACAACATTCATATTCATTGCTATATAGTCTTCCATTGTGTGACTACAATAAAATTATTTGCCCGTTTCCCAAAAATTAAGTGTTCATATAAATCTAATTCTGTATGTGAACTCAATATTCTGGTCTAATCATCTATATCATTTTCCAATTTCCTATTGCCTTAATTAATGTAGACTTATAATAAATCTTGCTATAAGTGTTAATATCAGTTTCCCAATTGTTTTTCTTACACAAGATTGTCTTGGATGTCTTTTTGAATTTCTATGTACATTTCAGACTATGTCCCTCTCCCCTCCAAAAGAAAATCTTACTGAAATTGTGGGGGATATCTTTGAATTTAAAGATGAACTTGAGGGTAAATTGGTGAATATCTCTACAATACCAAGTCTTTCAATCCATGATTATGCTATCTCTCTCCATTTCTTTTTGTATTCTTTAATTTTCTCAACATTTTGTAGTTTACAGTGTAGAGATATTGCATGTATTTCCTTAGATGTATTCCTAGGCATTTGATATTTCTTAATGCACTTTTAAATTGCATTAACTTTAAGTTTATATTTTTTGGTATATAAATACAACATTAATTTTGGAATACTATATACATTAACCTTGATAAACTTATTAATACTTATACCTTTTTCTAGGTTCATTTAGATGTTAATGTAGAAATAAAATCAAATGCTCTATGTGGTTTTGTTTCTTTTTCCCAGATATTATATGTTTAACTTTAAAAATTTTTATCATTATATTTGAAACATAGTATAAGAAGAACAGTATAAGTACAGCACAAGAATAGTACAAGAATGTCCAATACGCCCTTTACCCAATTCACTGTGTTTACATTTCACCCAAATTACTTTATCATTTTTCTCCTCTCCTCTTCCATCCTCCCCTCTCCCTTTCCTTTCCTCTTCTCTTCATTCTCTATCTTGTGTGTGTGCAATATGTGTAGGTATACACATAATATAGACACATTTATAGATATTTACATTTATACACATATAACCTAATAGATATACATACGGTTGGAAATATGTCCTTTTAACAAATACTTGAGGACATATTTCCTGAGAATAAGGACATTTTCTTATGTCACCATAGAAAAATAATCAACATCAGGAGCCTTAAGATAGTAGTTATGATAATATGATCTAACAAATAGGGCACATTCAAATGTCAATTATTCTGATAATGTCCTGTATTTAACATATTTGACAAAGATTATATATATTCAAGATCTAAAATGTGATGAATTGATAAACATATACATTGCATAATGATTAACACTGTCAAATTAATTAACACATTCATCACCATCTACACTGTATATTAGATCCCCAGAACTTATTCATCTTATAACTTAAAGTTTTGGTATCTTTTGACTACCATTGCCCCATTTCCTCCACCTGCCAGTCCTGACAGAAAAACCATTTGACAAAATTCAACATCCATTTATGATGAAAACACTCAACAAATTAGGTATAGAAGAAATGTACCTCAACACAGTAAAGGGCATATATGATAAATCTAACATCATACTCAGTGAAAATCTGAAAGCTTTTCCCCTAAGATCCAAAACAATTGTGCACACTCTTGTCACCTCTATCTAACATTGTACTGGAAATCCTAGCCAGAGCAATTAGACAAGATATTAAAGGCATTCAAATCAGGAAAGAAGTTGTTGAGTTGTCTCTGGAGATGGTATGATCTTATGTATAGAAAACCCTAAAGGCTCCACCAAAGACTGTTAGAACTAAGAAACACATTCAGTAAAGTTGCAGGATTAAAAAAAAACATAAAAAAATCATTTGTGTTTCTAAACACTAACAACAAAGTATCTGCAAAAGAAATTAAGAAAATGATCCCACTTACGATAGCATCAAAGGATTAGAATAATTGGGAATAAATTTAACCAAGGAGGTGAAAGATCTGTACATTGAAAATCATAAGACATTGATGGAAGAAATTGTAAAAGACATAAATAAAAAGATATCCCATGTACACGAATGGAAGAATTAATATTGTCAAAGTGTTCATACTACCTAAAATGATCTACAGATTCAATGCCTTTTGATTTTTAACAGGGATTGAATTTTTCACAGAAATAGTACTTTTGTAGATGATTTGGAATTTTCTACACAACCATCTCATCTGTGAATAACGACATTTTTATTTCTCCCTTCTAATTTGTATGTTTATTATTTTTCTTTCCTTATTGAAATGACTAGGATCCCCAGTATAATAATGATTAGAAATGATAATGTGAAGCACTTTGCCTTGTTCTTGATCTTAGAAGGAAAGCATTGTCTTTTATTATTAAGTAGATATTAACTATAGGTTTTCTGGAAGGTATTCTTTGTCAAGTTAAAGATCCCTTTAGTTAGTTGAGAGTTTTTGTCACAATGGATATTGAATTTTTAGAATAGTCTTTCTGTATCTGTTGAAATGATCATGGGTTTTTGTTTTTAGTTTGTTGATATGATAAACTGCATTGACTGATTTTTTTTAGTGTTGAAACATCATTGCATTCCTGAGATAAATCCCACTTGGTCATGCCATGACTTTTTAATCTCCTTTAAACTGAAACAGTTAGGAGATTTTTTGTTTCTCTTGACCTTGACAGTTTTGACAGAGACAGAGTGGTTATTTTGTTGAAATTCTATGTTTGGGTATTTCTGATATTTCCTCATGACTAGATTCAAGCTACTTACTTTTGGCAAAATTACCATTGATATAACAGTGTTGCTTCTCAGTGCATCAAATTAGATGCATGATATTTTCTTTCTGATTTTGGTGAAATTAACATTGAACACGTGGTTAAGGTAATGTCTACCACGTCTCTTCATTATAAAGTTACTACTTTTAACTTTCAATTAATAATTTGGGTTATAAAACTTGATATGTAAATATCCTATTCCTCATCAAATTTTAATCAACTATTTTTTTCATCCAATTTTGAATTTCTAACCCCATTATTCCTTCCGTATTTATTAGGTCAGATTATATAGTAAGAAAGAACTTTCCTTTCTCCTTTATTCACTTATTTTTATCAGAATGCATTTATAGATTCAAGTGTTATTTAATTGGTTATAATCAATTACTTTTTTTTACTCCTGTGTACTTTTAAAGTTGAATTTTATTTAAAGCTATCTTTTTTTGAAGTTTAATTTTCATATATTGAAATGAACAAATGCTCTGTATCCAATTTGGTGATTTTGAGATAAACCCAGTAATATCCTGAAGCTGGCTCATATTTGACTTGTAAGAGCTGATTACTAATTTTCCAGAATTTTAGGAGCTAATTGGTAAATACAGCTATTCTTAAAATGAAAGTATGCAAATTTACAATTGTATGTATACTATTGACCACAAAGATAATACCCAATCTTTTCTTCCTATTTTACTATGTATTACTAATATCTATGTTCTTGAGGTTATTTATGTCTATTATATCTGTAGGATGAAAATACTTTAATATTATGGTATACTATTGTGTACTTCTTCCCAGCTGTGTTCAGTGATGTCATGTTGATAGCTTAAAATTTTTCATGGTGGGAGCATTTACACCACAGAAATGGGAAAATGCTAAAAATTAGCACTTGATTTATTGTTTTGCTAATTGTCTAGACTTAGAAAATAATGGAAAAAGTGTTAATATCACAAATTTAAAATAGCATGCCTAATGCCTTTACATAGCAAATAACTCAAAAAAGTGAGGTAATGCTATTCAAATGCTAGTATTCAAAAATTCTCATCTGATCTAACAAAGAAGGCACTCTTGCCACTGATGAACAAATCAAAAATCAAGATGAACAAAATCAAGAATGGAAGTGGTGAAAGACCAGATTTTCCTTACTGTCATCCATATCCTAGTTTCCATCACAACTTATGCTTGCAGGACTTCAGGATCAACACTACAGAGGTGATTCCCCAAATTTCATAAGGTTAGGCCTTCTAAACCCTACAAAATTCCCTTATTCTTTATCACCCATAGTATTTAATCAGAGAATCAGAACTACTAACTGGCATGTTGGGTTATGATTTTCATCCATTTTATGGCAACATTTTTTTTTTGATGAGTTGTCATCTGTAGAAAATTTATGCTTATTATTTTCACCTTTTCTTATGTCTTAGAATGTTGTTGAATGTATACTTTTTTCCTTGCTATTTAATAAGTTATATTTCCCAGAACTATTTTCAGGTGGTTACTCTAGGGATGAGAGAGGCACCAAGATATTGGTCCAGACTTCACAATCTAAGAGCTTTCTCTTCTCTTGCCACAGAATGACCCACAGTCTTAAAATAATGTTCCTCTACAACCATTTCTCCTGACTTTCATAACTTAATTGATCAAGAACAGTTTCTACCACCCATTTTAGGTTTCCCTCTTTCTCTTTTTTTCAAACTGCTTCATAGTCAGCTGTCATCAAGGGACCAGCCTTTGCCTTTCAAGTTGATGGCATTAGTTATATGTGTTTGAAATTTGCAACTTCCTTGTCCCACTAGGTACTTTCTATGCCACCTTCTTCCATCTCATTGTGCCATAGTCTTGTTAGGTCTCAGGCCTGCTGATGGCATTTTTCCCCTAAAGTGAGTTCTCTTTATAGAAATGAATATTTGTTTAACTTTCTAAGATATGTTACAAACCAATCTGATAATTGACCAAGATAGAGAGAATGGGCAACTGGTAAAAAGAGAGATTGAGACATTAACTTGTCAGCCCTAGATTAGGGAAATATTATCAGTTCTCTCAAAGAAGTCTTCATAGTGTAAGCTAAATGCCCACTAGAGTTTGTTGCAATTAATCTAAATTTTAATTTAGATTAAAGCCACCCTCCTGGCTTTTTCTACTGTACCCTGACACCCCATCTCTCTACCCACTATCAACCCCAATATAAAATTATATTGTCCCTAAGCTTCCTCCACTATGCATGAAAGGAGAATTGCTTGGTTTTCTACTTTAGGCAAAATGGTACAGTTTCTGTGTTAGAACTGAGAAATTTCACACTTGCTCAAATTTTCCATATTGGCAGATCCTGTCACTAACTAATGATAATATTACTACTGATAATAATTTAGCTTTGGATTGAATTTGAAAACTTTCTTGAAAATATATATTTAAAATGTGCAATTTTACTTAATTGAATGGTAGCTTTCTAGACATGCCATGGTAGAATTGGTTTAAGCTTATATTTTGAAACCATCTAGAGACAAAGATAGAAAATAATTTTTAAATCCTATCAATAAAACATTCCTTTCATCATTACAAATATTGATCAGTAAAGTATAAAATAAATTTGAAAGAGGGATTGAGTAATTTTCAAATAATCCAAATCTAGTTTGTCTTACTATAGTCCAACATTTCAACATTTATTTAATTTTTTCCAGGTCCCAAAAATATACCTGATACTCAGCTGTGGTATGTATGTTAAAAATACATTTGACTGATAAATAATAAATTAAAAATCAAAATGCCAATCCATTTGAATGTTACTGTACCATATTAAAAAGTTATTATGTTAGAATTGGCTGGATAAAAATTTGTAAGATCTTATTTATTAAATTTTCTAATCTCAGTAAAGTATTTCAAATTAAGTGACTTCTGTATTAAATATACTATTATTTTAAAGTGATTTCTAGTTTAAAAGTCATATTAGAATATATGACCTTTACTTTGAGAAGCTGACAATACAAAATTAGCTAGATGCAAAAGAGTAATGTCCTCACCAATTTGAGAATAACTAGAAGAGTCCTAGAGAATTCTGGCATTTCTTGATCCTTACCTTTTAAAATAAGCTGTATGAGCTTGGATTTGGTTTGCTAAATCTTTTTGAGTCAGGAATGTGCATTTTCTCAGACTCCCTAATGGGTCTTTCCAAAAGATTAGGAATCATAGTTCTTCTTCTCCAAAAATCTGTTATAAAATGACAGGTTAACAAATTGAACATTGTGATGGTTTATAAATAACTATTCTTCCTCTAGACAATAAGTAGGACCTTTTGGTTCTGAGTCAGTTTCAGTCCTGAATGGTTGTGAATTTAAAGGGGTTAGAATTGTCCTGTTCTTCAGATGCATAAAAATAAGCACAAGTAGATTAAGTCTTTTTCATGATGAAACAGAAAAATGTGTTTAATTATATGTGCCTACTGTTGGTGACCAACCAAAATAAAAATGGTTTTCCAACCAGCAGAACTCAGAGAGCAAGGGCAAATCATATATGATGAAACACTTGAATGTTTGATTAGAAATTGGCAAGAATGTTTGATGTAAAGGTCACTCTGTGGGAACCTTTTCCTTTGTCCCTTGATTTGATTAAGTCTGCGTTTCCTATCGTCCTATATAAGCATTCTGTATATCTCTCCACTATTGGAATCTATTACCATGGAAATATTTCTGTATTTTTAGTAATCTCAAACATTACAATTAAAACTCCTTAAAGCAAGATACTGCTGTATCTCAGCACCTAAGATAGTTTCCAGCATACGGTAGACACTTAATAATCATTAGTTGAATAAGCAATTCAGATTTCAGTAAGCAATATATCAACTAGTAAGCAATCATGCCAGAAGAAGATTACAGGTTAAGTTCTTTTGTAAAAATGAAAAATCTCTTTACACCATAAAGATTTCCAAGTTGCACCAGAAACTAAAATAGTAAGTCACTTTTGTTGCAGTTAAATTTTAATTTTCTCACTAATGTAGGAACTATTCATGCAGATAATTCCATGAGAGAGGCAAACATAGGAGACACCAGCATGTTAACCAAGCCATATATAAGTAAAATCTCTGGAGGGGAAAACTGGAAATATATTTTGGTGGGAGGAAACCCAAACTTATCCACCCACCAGGAAACTTCTTTGGAATTATTTTTTAAAGAAATATTTTTCCTAAAGTCATTAAAAGTAAATTTTAAAATTTTCCTGATATTTTAGTTAACTATTTTTTTATATCAATGGAAAACAGAACAAGAATCTACACATATCGATGCATGATACACACTGGTCAGTGTATGGGATCAGAATCCAATATATTGGACTTAATAGCAGAGAACCAAAAAGAAGCAGTTGTACTTCTTGCTTTTCACCATAAGAGTTAGTGAGAGTATAGACAATCTCTAAAATTTTTGCTGCAGATTATAGTATATATTTATTACCAAAGCAAATGCTGAATTGAAAGTCATTATGTTCTCATGAAACCACACACAACTAGTTTCATGAGCACACACAGTCCAATTGGTCTTTGGAATCTAAAGTGTCCACAAAATGTTGGACATCATGCCAGGTAGTGGGATATTGCCATGTGTAAAGACACTGATGCAGAAATAGAAATCTTTGTTTAGGGAGGTGAAAGAGGAAAGATGTATATCATCTCAGAATCTTAAGTGCTTAAGTGAATGCCATAATCAGTCCCACATGCAAGGTATGTGCACGCAAAATAAAGGTGGTAAAGTACTAAAGAACTCTGGGGGAAGAAGTGCCAAGTTCTAAGTGTTTCCAACAGAAGAGCTGATAATCTGGAGTTGCTGAGTACTATTTGAATTATTTCAAAAACTTGAAAGTTTGAGCTACGTATATCTACTACCCCCCCAAAAAAAAGTAATACAGTTTATACTACCAAGGCTCAAATTGCTATTAGATGCTAATAATTGTAATATTTGTTTCCAGATCACTCCTTCTGTAACTTTAAAAATTAACCTGCATCCCTACCATAATTTATCTTTATTATTAACATCACATTCTATCATAATTTTGTTTTATTGCACATACTGTGCCTCTCAAGTTTTCAGTCTTAGTTGTGCTTTCTCAACCCAGTTCTTAGAAGAGCACCTGGCAGAGATAATGAGACATCCATCACCCAGCTGTGTAGAAAATGGCTGCAGGTTTTTTTGGGAGGATCCTACTCTCATAGGACTACCACTTGACAGAGAATTTTCTAAAAACATACAGGTTTGTCACAATTAAAACATTTTGAAATAATTTAGGCTTGTGTTGCTTATGTTTCAATTTAAACACTTAAAGGTGAACATGCTAAAATCACAAATATACAAGCACAGATATATGGGGAAATTAAGTGCAATCATTGGTAAAACAGCAGCACAAGTCAGTTTAAAATAGAAGCATGATGTATATTTTTTAACTTTGCCTTTTTATATGAACTCAAAGTACTTCACATTCCACACCAAGAATTTGTGCTTAATTTTTACGTGATCTGAGCTTAAAATGCAACTATTTTCAGATCTTGGCTTTCTCCCCCAATATTTTTAAAGACTATAAATAGGAGTTTCACTTTAAATGATGTAACACATCTCCAGTTTGTTGCTTTGGAAGACAATCCTACCACCACTGGTTATCACTCATTATTTGCCTTCTTCAGAAAAATTGTTCTGAAAATATTTAAAAAGACTAAAAAATCCAACCCAATAAATTGGAAGTTTAATAGCTCTGCAGAAATCTTGTCACTGATATTCAGAATACAGCTTTACTGCTTTATAAACATAAACCCACATTTCAGGAAAGTTTTTTCTGGTTAGCAGGCTGTGTATTATTTAAACTGGTTGCTAGAGGGAGCTCTTTTGTATTAGAAGCAATTATCTAAAAGAGAAATAAAATGTATACTTTAAGAAAAATTGATTTTTTTTTAATTAAAGGTAACACATGAAAGTACATTGGACACCTGACATTTGATTTAAAGTTTGTGTTCTTTTTTATGTTTTTCCTTTGAATAAGAATGGATAGAGACAAAACCAAGTCAAGTTCCACGTTTCCAAAGGGCAAGAGCCAAGTTCTGATGCAGCCAATACCTCAGATTTATTTTAAGTTGTTAGTTCATGTGAGCTTAAAGGCTTGCTATTATGAGCATATAGATTTGCTTTAGAAAAAGGAGAAATTGAAAGGACATCATCCCTCTTGTTTAGAGAGACAAGGATTCTTATGCGGCTGGAGAACACATGGGACTTTTGCCAGGCAAATCTTCCCTTTGGCCCCAGCAACAGGACCTCAAATCAGGGCTATCACCTGCTGCTCTCTCCCTTCTTTCAACTGCTGCGTGGGAAAGTGAGAGGCACATGTGAGAGAGAAACTCTTACAAAAACGGGATGAAGAGGGAAAAAAGCTTATCCTTTTACCAATTACTTTGCTTACCCTTGCCTTTTCTGTCTCAGACCACCGGGTATCTGGAATTAATATATCTAGGGCCAAATCCACTTCAGCTCAGCCACAGTTTTGGCAAACTGAGCTTTCACTGTGTGGTTTGGTGTGCCTTTGGCCTTCACTGTCTGCTGGTCAGGTAGTTAGTTCTCTCTAACCATGAAATTTGTGGGCGAGATTCCTGAGCCTTTTCCTTACTCTTTCCATAGCATAGAAATTGGAGCATTAATATTTATTTAAAAGTCAGAATCCTTGATGGAAAAATTTGTGGAGCTTCAATGTCCCTGGTGGTAGATGCTCAGGAGACTGACTGCTTAGGAAATTTGCCAGAGGAGGTTTCAAGTTAATTATAAAAAGCCATTGGTGTCATTGAGTCCATCCATGGTATGAACTTTTAACTGTGGGTCTAGAGGTCTTGACCACACACTAGGCCTTCTATAAACCTGAGGTAGGCTCTGAGGGTGTGCTCTGTACTCTGCAGACTTGATTGTCCGGGTTAGAAAAACAGGCGGCAGCTTTCTCAGAATGTTACAGTCATTTTTTAATTCACCTCTGCCTACAGTTAAAGGCTGATATTTTTGTTATTTTTTATGCTGCACATTTCAAATATTAACCAAACACTGATGTGTACAAAAAGGTACAATTCATTTATAGCAAAAAGATAACGAATTGTAAAAACAACAACAACAAACCAGCATTTGGCAATCTTAAAGCACCATCAGTAGTAACCTAATGAAGCATCCTGCTGGTTTTCATGATGTGGCTTTTGGATAACTAGAACCCATGAAGGTGTTCCAGGTGGTCTGGGGAGAAGCCCAAGATGCAAGTTACATGCACGCAACAACATATTTTTATAAATGTATTTTCCACTGTAGAGCTGAGTCTGTGCTGGAAAGCATAAAAATGAGTTTTAAAAAATTTAACCACAATAATGATTACAGAGCCAAGCAATAACACCAAAAAATGGTACTGAAGGCTTTGTGATATCAAAGAAAGGAATACACTTGGGTAGATGGTCCTTAGGGCCTTATGCCCTGCCTAAGTGGTCTGAGAGACTGTCCCAGAGTAGTGGAACCAGCATAATTTTCCCAAGGTCTCTTACAGGTGAATATTTATCACAGAGAAAGGCTCACATTTTCCAAAGTTTGGGTTTTTTTTTTCTATATTACTAATATACACTTTTATATGAATTAAACATTTTGAGCATATGATATTCAAAATTTACCTCTTAAAAACTCTCTAAAATCAGAGGTAAATAGAAGTGAAATGTTTTGAGTTAGGGGAGTCACACATCTATGCAAACATAAATGTCATTTGATATCATGCATTTATTTATCGTATACACAGTCATGCTAAATTTGAAACTGATTTCCGGAGGAAGTCTATTGCACAGAGGTGGTATTTAATAATGGTACCTATTGCTAGTGTGTGGACGTTTTGGAGGGTGGGGTGGAAGCTGTGGTATTCTATCATATTAAGGTAGGTTCATGCCAGATTACTTCCTATTTGGATATATTTTGAGTTGAGTGGAGGGGGAAATGATGGGGAAACATTCGTGGGACACATATTCTATAACAAATAAAATGCTACTAGCTTTACAGAAATTATCTCATTTAATTCTCAAAGTCTATAGGATAAGTATTTTTCCATCCAATAGACAGGAAAATAGAAGATCAAAGAGATTAATTTGTCTTAAGTCACAATTGAACTAAGGTGCAAACTTCAATCCCTGCATTAACATATCAAGGGTATTTCCATTATATACATTTTTAATCTGCCATCCTGAGCTTTTTCACAGGTTTGACTTTACTCTTGTTTGTTGCTGTCCCTTATCTAAGTGGTAGACACTATGGTCTATCCACCAATATTATACAGAATTTGACAGTCAGCTTCATTTTGATACCCTACCCTTCACAGAAATTTGGGGAATGAACTTTTCACCGTAATTGAATGCCTGATCTGGAAGAGAACTTTACTTGGTTGAGAATGACCTGTGCATTCAGAAATTAAAGTTTGAATTGTCATTTGGGGTCCCTCAAGAACTCTGGGAGTCTGTTGAGAGAGGCAATCCTTTGAGTCTCTTGTCTCCTACAAGTCCAATTAACTGTGCCAAGAATGCCAGGCCCTGACTGTTCTTTACGCTAGTAATTCCTCAGGGTTCTGTTTATGCAATTGGTAATTTTGAGAGATGTTTAGTGTCTTTCCACTAAACAAAGAGCAGTGTTGCTTACTGCTTCCTACAAAAGTGGCAGACTCCGGAAGCTTAGAGTTTCTTAACTGGGATGCATAACCACTGTATGTGAGCACCCCTCTGAACTGTATTTTATTGTCCCCATGGAATCTACAGGCTAGAAAAACTTTGGTGGGCAGAATTATAACTCCAAGCAAATACTACTTCTAACCCCTGAGACAATGAATATGATGAGATACCATGCTTATTAATATGTTGCCTTACATAACAAAAGGAATTTTCAGAGGTAATTAAGTTTACCAAATAGTTGACCTTAAGATAAAAATATTATGCTAGATTATCAGTGTAAATTCAATGTATTCATATCAACCCTTACAAGCAGGCAGAAGAAAAGGTCAGGGAGACACAGGAAAAGAGGCAGTCAAAAAGACTCCAAGCAAAAGAAGTATTTGATATGCCATTACTAACTTTGAAAATGGAGAGTCCCATAAGCCAATGAATATAGGTAAACTAATGAAACTGAAAACAACCCCTGGGCCAACAACCAGCAAAGAAACAAAGACCTCAGTCTTACAACCACATGATTTCAATTTAATTCTGCCAACAAAATTTCGAATGTGCATTGAGTGTATTCTTCCTGAGAAGAGCAGAGCCTAGGCCCACTGACACCTTGATTTTGACCTTGTGAAACCTTGAGCAGGCTATCAGCTAAGCCTGCTAGATTTCTGATCTACAAAACTGAGATAATAAATGAGTTTTATTTTAAGCTGCTAAATTTGTTGTAATTTGTTATATTAGTAAAAGAAAACTAATGCAGGAGCCAAAGTATATCTACTGATACTCATGTTGCTTAATATGCTATAACAAATTTCTTAGTCTCTGACTCAGGACTTCTGTGTCCTCTGCAAGCATCCATAAAACAGTAACAAGCTACCTTATTAGCTTGCAAGTAGAGTAAAATTAAATTGCAGACTCATCAGTGTCTAGAATTAGTAAATATTAGCAATAATGCCTCTGTTGTGCTGATAGAGGCTGAAAGGCCTAATGAAAAAAGGTATTAGCACGAAGAAGACCTGGGATTTAATCGAGGCTCTAACACTTAACAGCTATATGATCTTACACAACTTAATTAAATCTGCTGAGTTTGTTTTTTAAATTTAATAGATAATATTAAGTAGCTGTCAACATTAAATGAAACTATAAATGCATAATGCTTGTATGGTATCTGACAGATTGTAAAGTACCCCCATTATCACTTCTTGCACCTTGCCTATGTGACTGACAAGAAGATAGTTTAGTGACCAGGGCATAAAAAAAAGTGAATGAAATTCTAGTAATAAAAAGAGAAGATCCCTCAAAATAATTTGTTTCTTCAATTAATGATCCAGTATGTACATTATGGATTTCAGTGGGAAATAAACACATATACCCACACATACACATACAGGTTTACTCCAATAGCTAATCTTACAGAAACAGATATAGACTGAGTCTAACCTTAGGTAATTTCCATGTGAAGAATTTTAGTGACACAATTGTATTAATGACGTTCAGGTATTCTTATTCTCACTTAATTTTCACCCTTTCACTATCCTGCTCTCCTACTCTTGTCTTCTTGTCCATGAAAATCAATATCAGGCAGAGGCTACCTTTCTTCCAAATACTTTCCAAATCCTTGTGTTATCTGCAAATATTCAGAGTTTCCAGGCAAAAACAGCGACTAGTTGGAGTAGCTTTAGGTTCTCAGTCATTATGGAGATATCTGGAATAAGCATTCATTAGCTTATTTCAAACCAAAAGCAAGTAGGAGTGACTATACTTATATCAGACAAAACACACTTCAAGTCAAAAGCTATAAAGAGAGACAAAAAGGACATTATATAATAGGAAAGGGATCAACTCAGCAAGGGAACATAACAATTGTAAATATATACACACCTGACACTAGAGCACCCAGATATATAAAGCAAATTTAATTAGATTGAAAGGGAGAGACAGATCCCAATATAATAGTAGTTAGAGGTTTCAACACCCAACTCTCAGCACTGAACAGTCATCTAAATGGAAAATTCACTAAGAAACATCAGATTTAAACTGCACCATTGACCAAATGGACATAACAGTCATTTATAGAACATTTCATCCAAAAGCTGCATAATGCACATTCTTTTCACCAGCACATGTAATATTCTCCAGCATTGGCTGTATCTAGGTCTTTAAACAAGTCTCAAAAAATTTTTAAAAAATAAAAATAATATCAAGTGTCTTGTCTTATCACAGTGGAATAAAACTAGACCTCAACAACAAAGAACATTTGAAGCTATACAAATACACAGAACATTGAACAACATGCTCCTGAACGACAAGCAGGTAAGGAAGAAATTGAAAATAAAATTTAAAAGTTTCTTGAAACCAATGAAAATAGAAACACAACATACCAAAACCTATGGAATACAGTAAAAGCAGTATTAAGAGGCAAATTTATAGTGATAATTTTCTACATCAAAAAACCAGAAAGATTTCAAATAAACGACCTAACAATGCACTTCAAGGAACTAGAAAAGTGAGAACAAACCAAGCCAAAAATTAGAAGAAAGATCAGAGCAGAAATAAACAAAATTGAGAGAAAAAAACAAAAGGTCAAAACAAAAAGTTGGTTTTTGATAAGAAACAAAATCAACAAGCCATTAGCTAAACTAAGAAACAGAGAGAGAAGACTCAAATAAATGAGAAATGAAAAAGGAGATCTCACAATGGATACCACCGAAATGCATGGGATCATTAGAGAATACTATGAACAATTGTATGCCAATAAGTTTGAAAACTAGAGGAAATGAATAAATTCCTGGACGTACACAACCTACCAAGATTAAACCAAGAAGAAATAGAAAACTTCAACAGAACAAAAACAAGTGATGAGAGGGAATCAGTAATAAAGTCTCCCCCCACCAAAAAAAAAAAAAAAGTGTCCAGGACTGGATGGCTTCACCACTGAATTCAACTGAGCCTTTAAAGAAGAATTAATACCAATTATTCTTAAATTCCAAAAAACTGAAGCAGTGGTAATTCTTCCTACCTCATTCTACAAGGCCAGCATAACCCTGACACCAAAATCAGACAAGGACAGAACAGAAAAAAGAAAACTGCAGGCCAATATCACTGATAAATGTAGACATAAAAATCCACAAAACACTAGGAAGCCAACCAAATTCAACAGCACATCAAAAAGATAATACACCATTACCAAGTGGGATTTATCCCAGGCATACAAAGATGGTTCACCATATGCAAATCAATAAATGTCATGCATCACAGATAGAATGAAGGATAAAAAAAAAAATGGTCATCTCAATAGACACAGAAAAAGCATTTGATAAAATTCAATATTGCTTCATGATAAAAACTACTAAAAAATTAAATATAGAAGGAAAATACTTCACCATAATAAAGGCTAGATATGACAAACCCACAGCTAACATCTTAGTGAATGGGGAAAAGCTGGAAGTCTTTCCTCTAATAACTGGAACAAGACAAGGATGCCCACTTTCACCATTCCTATTGAACATAGTACTGGAAGTCCTGCCCAGAGCAATTAAGCAAAAGAAAGAAACAAAAGGCATTCACACTGGGAAAGTGAAAGTTAAATTATCCCTCTTTGCATACAACATGATCTTATAATAGAAAAACCTAAAGGCTCTACCAAAAAACTCTTAGAACGGATAAACAAATTCAGTGAAGTTGTAGGATACAAAATCAATATAAGAAAATCAGTAGTGTTTCTATACACAAACAATGAAGTAGCTGAAAAAGAAATCAAAAAGGCAATCCCATTTACAAGAACTTCAGAAAAAAAAACAAATTACCTAGGAATAAATTTAATCAACGAGGTGAAAGACTTCTACAAGGAAAACTACAAAACACTGATGACTGAAATTGAAAAGGACAAAAACAAATGGAAAGACATCCTATACTCATGGATAAGGATTAATATTGTTAAAATGAAAATACTACCCAAAGCAATCTATAGATTCAATACAATCCCTATCAAAATACCAATGACATTCTTGACAGAAACAGAAAAAAAAATCCTGAAATTTTTAAGGAATCACAAAAGACTAATAATAGCCCAAGCTATTCCGAGCAAAAAGAACAAAGGTGGAGGCATCACACTATCAGGCTTCAAAATATACTACAAAGCTGTAGTAACCCAAACAGGATAGTACTGGCATAAAAACAGCCACAGACCAATGGAACAGAATACAGAACTCAGAAATTAATCCATGTATCTACAGCCAACTGATTTTTGACAGAAAGGTTAAGAACTCTCTTTGGGGAAAGGACAATTCTTCAATAAATGACCCTGGGAAATCTGGATATCCATATGCAGGAGAATGAAACTAGACCTTCATCTTTCACCCTGTACAAAAATCTCTCAAGAAGAATCAAAAACCTAAATGTAAAACCCAAAATAGTAAAACTACTAAAAGAAAACACAGAGGAAATGCTTCAGGAGATTGGTCTGGGGAAAGATTTAATAAATAAGACCTTAAAAGCATAGGCAACAAAAGCAAAAATTAAAAAATGGGACTATATCAAACTACAAAGCTTCTGCATAGCAAAGGAAATAATCAGCAGAGTGTAAAGACAACCTGCAGAATGGGAGAAAATGCACGTAAACTACTAATCTGGCTTGGGATTACTATCCAGAATATACAAGGAACTCAAACATCTCAAAGGCAAAAAACCCCCCAAACAATCCAATTTTTAAAATGGGAAAATTATCTAAATAGACATTTCTAAAAAGACAAATGTCCAAGAAACATATTTTTAAAATGCATAATACCAGTAATCATCAGGAAAATGCAAATAAAACCACAGTGAGGTATCAGCTCACTGCAGTTTGGATGGCTATTATCCAAAGGACAAAAAAAAAAAAACAAAACAAATGTAGGTGAAGATGTAGAGAAAGGAGAACTCTCATACACTGTTGGTAGGAATGTAAAGTAGTATAGCCACTATGAAGAACTATGGAGTTTCCTCAAAAAACTACAAATAGAACACTATAAGATCCAGCAATCCCTTTCATTTGGATAAATGTCCAACACTGAGCATTTATCTAAAGGAAAGAAAATAAGTATATCAAAGAGACATCTGCACCCCCATGTTTATTGCAGCACTATTCACAATAGCCAAAAGATGGAATCAACCTAGTTGTCCAACAACTAATAAATGAAGAAAGAAAATGTGGTGTATTTGTACAATGGAATACTATTCAGCCGTAAAAAGAATAAAATTCTGCCTTTCACAGCAACATGAATGGAACTAGAAGACATTATGTTAAGGGAAATAAGCAAGGAACAGAAAGTTAAACACTGCATATTATCATTTACCTGTGGAAGCTAAACAAAAGTTGATCTCATAGAAGTAAAAAGTAGAACAGAGGATATTAGAGATTGGGAAGGGTGGTGGGAAGGGAGGAGTAGGGAGAGATTTGTTAAAGGATATAAAATTATAGATAGATGAGAGAAATAAGTTCTGGTGTCCTATACCATTGACTATATACCATTGGTGACTATAGTTAATAATATATTATACAGTTTTGAGTAGCTGGAAGCAGGATATTTAATGTTCCCAACACAAGGAAGTGACAAATGTTTGAGATCATGGATATGCTAATTACTCCATTCAATTACCGTACATTATATGTATCAAAGCATCACTATGTACTCTCATGAATATGTACAATTATTATATGTTAAAAATAAAATTAAATTTTAAAAATGTTTGGAATTCATGAAATTCTGGCTTTGTCACACCTCAAAGGTTTTTAAAGTAAGAAGGGATCTTAGAAATGTGCTGACAGCCTCCAATCTATAGATAAGAAAATCACACATGCCAAAATTTAAGGATAAAGTAAGTAGTAAATGGCCACATTGAGATCAGAACTCAGTCTCTGGCTTCCCAAAACAGTGCACTTTTTATTCCACCCCATCTCCAAACATATAGCCAGTGAATGTCCTCCTTTATGACAAATTCTACTTAGGGAAACACTGAGTGATACAGAAATTAGTGACATTTTCTTCCTACTTTTCCAGTGTCTTTTTATATACTTCTCCTTTCCTTGCTTATCCAAAACAGAAGCTACAACAAATACAAATATATTCATAACAACATAATCATTTTGGGATTGCCTTCTCTGCCAGAATCTTGGAATTATTGACCAAGCAAGTGGTTGAGAAAGGAATAAAGGAAAGAAATAGACAAAATAAACTTGAACATTGAGGTCCTTGGCAGGTCACACTTTGTAGAATGTTGCCCAGAGGCCATTTTCCTTTTTTTCATTTTCATATGGAGACTAAGTAAGGAATAAATTTATTTTTCTACTGACATGATTTTTCTCCATTTTCTCAACCATCTCTAGTAGTAAAGAAACTCTTTAAGAAATTCTTACTTGAAGAATTCAAGAAACTGATCAGCATACAATCAAACTTGAATTATTTGGGGGAACTAAATTAATGTGTTGTGGAAGAAGTAAAAGAAATATATTAGAAATTCTGCTAGTAGAGAACCATTCTTAATGTTGAAATAGCCCAGGATGAAGTGCATATTTCTCACATCATTAACTTACACAAAAACATGCCATTGTCAACTACTTTTCAAATTAAGTAGCCCAGACAACTCTAAAAAATGTTTGGTTTGACCCACTCCATGAAATAGCTTCACTTCTGAAGTTGTAAATATTAATATAAATCTTGCTTGATTTGGTAATCTACAGTGATTGAAAACATTTTTGTGTAAATGGAGAGCAGGTACCTAAAGAAAAAGAAAGAAAATAAAAGTAAAGAAACCCAAAGCATGGAAAGTTGGCTCCTGAGGCAATTTTGCTGAAGGTTCTGGAAAATAAGACCTATCTTAAAATTCTATTTCCTTTCTTCTATAAAGTTCTTTGTATTTCTATTGATCCCATCTTTATTTGTTCCTCATATCACTTTGGATTCTTATCTATATGCATTTTCTGTGAACCTTCCAGAAACTAGCAGATTAACAAAATAATAATGTGCAAAAATATTTTTGCCCAAAATCCCTTCCCAGAGAGCCAGATATATGCATAATCAAGAATAGAACAGTCTGTGTTTTTAAGTTATTTGCCTGCTTTCTTTGAACCTCATCAGAAAATAGCACTTTTCAGTCTTCTTTGGTAAAACATTAAAGAGTTTTAAAGGAATTTTTTGCTTGTTCTAACTCAAACCTATATCTTTTCTTCAATTGGGCTTATCTGTGTATGCAACAGAATTTTTAAAATATATAAAACCTTTTAGATATTATATTTAAAAAAATCATTGTTTTCTAGGCTAAGCCACTTTTTTTCTTACATTGCTTATTTTAGGACAATTTCCTGTGCTTTTAGCACCTTTGTTTCTTTTCATTGAACCCTCTTATGAATATTAAATTGTAACTGAGTTTATCAAATGCAATCCTTAAAATAAAAAGACTTCAGAAGCTCTCATATTTGATATTTTTAAAAGGTATAACTTCTGAATTAAAGGAGTGGGGGTGGCTAGGCCTTGTGCCTTAGCATATCGTCTATGTTGCTAGTTAGTGACAGTAGTGGTATGGTTGTTGATAAAGAAAAATGCACAGATCAGCCAGGTGTCTTGAGACAGAAGATGAGCCTATCAAAAATACCTCACCAGGGGAGAGGGAAAAAAGGCAGTCTGGTAGAAACCCCCTACCTCACCACTCCCAGGGAAGGAAGAGAAGAGCATGGAAGGCTGCCTACACATGGATTGCTCACTCTGAAAACAGCATTGTGAATTTGCAGAGAAGCAGCATGGGGCACTCAGCGTGAGAAAAAAGGTGATGGGGAGATACATTTACAAAGATTGAAAAGCGTGGGGAACATAGAGCAGGAGGGATGCACTGGTCAGGTCAGTGCAGTGCGATCTGACCTACATGTGGACACTCACCATCTCCACAGACATCCTATCCACTCAGACAGGGACAAGTCCAGAGTTGGTGCAAAGTCGTTGCATGAGACAGCAGGCTCTGTGGAGAGGAAACAATAGTGGGACACTTACTGAACTCTCGGGTGCACTGTGCCGGGACTACAGTAGGCTGGGGAAGGACTGGGCTGAGATACAATTTCCCAGAACAGTACGCTGGAATTTGGAGACTGGCACCTCACCCCTGGAAGTCAGTGGCACCAGGGCACAGGAGTTCAATGGAGAGCAGTGGGCTATGCCCTTGGAGGCCGCCAGCAGTTGCCCCATAGTATCTAGGTGGGTAGAGGAGAGCCAAATTTTCTGCACGGCTAAGCTGTACCTGCAGGACCCTTGTGTACACCCGCTCTTCAGGTCTGGTCAGCAGCCGGCAGCCATCTTTAAGATCCTCCACGTAGAGCTGATGGAAAGCTAGGTTACTAGCTCCCCGCTCCTGGCCTGGGGGCTCTCCCACCTGGGTGTGACGGTCTATGCCCTTGGAGGTTGCCAACAGCTGCCTCCGTGGGCTCCAGGTGGGACAAGGAGAGCTGCAGTCTATGCATGGCAGACCTTGAACTGCCACAATTCCCCTGGGGGGAGCATGCCCTTGGCAGAGACTTCTGGGGATAGAGAAGCCTACCTGCCTTGCCTTGGGGTCTAGTGGCAGAAAAGGGGACAATTGGAGATCCCCCTATCTGCCAGTGACACACAGAGATGCATGCCAGTGGGCCAGACACACAAACTGTGGGGAAGCTTGACAGCCCATCTTGGGTACAGAGGAAACACAAGTGGTCTGATCATAGGGGAAAATGCCTGAGCTGTGGGCAGGGAAGAAAAAAACCTGGCTAGAGACATCAGCAATAGCACCAGTTAGTCCCTCCTATCAGAAGCAGCCCTCCAAGCTTGGAGAGATTGCCCTGAACTCCACATCAGCAGCTCCCCACAGGCCAGATAAGCAACCTCTGAGCTCCAAAGAAGATCACACATGCACACTCTCACACTCCAGCTGTGAGCTATCTTGGTCCTCCCCTCATATCAGGAGGAGCAGGGTCCAAGTAAGCCCTGGGAGGTACAAGACCCCTCCCAAAGCTTGGGGCATTCATATACCCCACCTGGGGGACCCGAGCTTACCACGGGCACAACAGATTACCTAGGTAACTGGCTCCTCTATGCAAACTACAATCAATGACAGTGGGAACAATCCCATAGCTAAACATATTGCCATCCATCTCAAGCTGTTAGGAAGCAGTGAATTAGTACCCACAAGTACAATCCACCAGCTTAGAGCTTAAGCTGGGGGACCAAAATCACTCCATTCCACTGAGAAGAGGTGAAGACAACAGGTCAGAGGTAACCCAAGAGTTTCATCAAACTTGCTAAAACAAACCTAAGGCAATACAGAACCAGTGCTCCTCTCCTTGCCTCTGTCAGGGAATGATCCCTGGGGACTTGGAGACAGGGCCATAAACCAGCCCTAGCACCCCCAGCTCTCTACCAAGAGGCCAGATGAGAAAGAATCAGCAAATGAACTCAGTAACCATGAAAAATCAGAGCAAAAAGTCACCCACAAAAGAAATCATTAGCTCCTCAGCAATAGATACCAACATAAATGAAATGGGTTAAATGACAGAGGAAGAATTTCAATTATGGATTGTAAGAAAGCTCAATGAAATTCAAGAGAAAATAGAAACCCAACACAAAGTAGCCACAAGAACAATGCAAGAAATGAATGAAAAATTCTCTAAAGAAATCAAAGTATTACTGAAAAACCAAACAGATATACTGAAAATGAAAGAGGCATTCATGGAACTACAAAACACAGTGGAAAGCCTTAAGAATAGGCTGGATCACTCAGAGGAAAGACTCTTAGAGGTGGAAGGTAACTCCTATGTGCTAAACAAATCAGTCAAAGAGAAAGAATACAGAAGCAAGAGACATGAACAAAGCATACAAGAAATGTGGGATTATGTAAAGAGGCCAAACATAAGAATCATAGGCATCCCTGAGGATGAAGAAGAAAATACACAAGGGCTGGAAAATCTATTTGAAGGAATAATAGAGGAAAATTTCCATGGCCTAGCCAGAAATCTCAATATCCAGGTACAAGCAGCACACAGGACTTCTGGGAGACTCAATTGAAAAGGCAATCACCACGTCACATAGTTATTAGGCTGGCGAAAGTAAACACAAAAGAGGCACTCCTTCAAGCAGTAAGGTGAAAACAGCAGGTAACCTACAAAGGAAAACCTATCAGACTAACTGCAAATTTCTCAACCAAAACCTTACAGGCCAGAAGGGACAGGGTACCCATCCTCAGTCTTCTAAAACAGAATAATAGCCAACCTAGAATTCTTTATCCTGCAAAACTAAGCTTCCTATATGAGGGAGAAATAAAGACTTTCCCAGACAAGCAATCACTGATGGAATTTGGGAAGACCAGACCTGCCCTGAAGCACTAAGACCTGCATTATACACTGACCAGCACAACAGATACCCACCAGTGTACAACCACCCAATAGCTAAAGTCCAGAATCCTGATTCCATAATGGCTCGAGAGGTAAAATAAAAAAGGTAGAATATTCTGTAAATGTCTGTTAGGCCCATTTGTTCTGGAGTCCTGTTTAAGTCCATTGTTTCTTTGTTTATTTTCTGCTTGGAGGACCTGTCCCATTCTATCAGTGGGATATTGAAGTCCCTGGCTATTACAATGCTGCTGTTTATCATTTTGTTTAGATCAAGTAGGGATTGCTTTATGAATCTGGGTGTATTTTTGTTAGGTGCACAAACAGTTAGGACTGTTATGTCTTCTTGTTGAATTGTTCCTTTCACCATAACATGACAATCTTTGTCTTTTTTTTACTTTTGTTGACTTGAAGTCTATATTACCTGGTAAGAGAATGGTTACACCAGCTTTCTTTTGGTTTCCATTTGCATGGAATATTGTTTTCCATCCCTTCACATTGAGTTTGAATGAGTCCTTGTGGGTTATACATGTTTCCTGGAGACAGCAGATACTTGGCCTGTATTTTTTTTTATCCATTCAGCCAGCCTATGTCTCTTGAATGGGTAATTCAACCTATTTACATTTATTGACAGAATTGTTAAATGGGGTGGATTTCTGTTTATCCTGGAATAGAACTTTTATTGTTTTGTTTTACCTCTTGAGTCATTGTTGTGTCTGTGCTTTGACTTTTAGCTTTTGGGTGATTTTGTACAGGTAGGTGTGTATAATGTAGATCTGAGTACTTCCTGCAGGGCAGGGCTAGTTATGACAAATTTCCTCAATGTTTGCTTGTCTGGAAAAGACTTAATTTGTCCATCAAATGTGAAACTTAATTTTGCAGGATATAAAATTCTAGGCTGGCAGTTGTTCTGTTTAAGATGATTGAAGATGGGGGTCTACTCCCTTCTGGCTTATAAGGTTTCCACTGAGAAGTTTGCTGTTATCCTGATGGGTTTTCCCTTGTAGGTCAGTTGCTGCTTATGTCTAGCTGCTTGTGGAATTTTCTCTTTCACTTTGACTTTGGCCAGGTTGATCACTATGTGTCTTGGAGATGTCCTGTTTGCTATGAATCTTCCCAGACTTTGATGACCATCTTGTATCTGGATGTCTGGATTTTTGGTGATACCAGGGAAGTTTTCCTCCCTCAAATAGATTTTCCATGCTTTTAGCACTTTGTTCTTCTCCCTCAGGGATACCTATTATTCATAAGTTTGTTCACTTCACATAGTTCCACGTCTCTCTAACTGATTGCTCTGCCTTTGCTGTTCTCTTCCCTGCCTCTTTAAATGACTGGGTTAGCTCGAGAACCTTGTCTTCAAGCTCTGAGATTCTCTCTTCTCCTTGGTTCAATCTGTTGCTGAAACTTTCTGCTGTGTTTTGGAAATCCCTTAATGACTCTTTCATGTAAGTTCTATTATACTTTTCCTAATTTTATCTAGTTATTTAGTGGCTTTTTCATTAATTTCCTGAAATATTTTCTGGCCTTCTTTTTGTTGGTTTTCAACTTTGTCTTCAATTCCATTCATCGTATTTGCCATCCATATTCTAATTTCATTTTTGTCATTTTGACAATTTCCTTGCCATTTCAGTTCACTGCTATAGTTCCTTTGTGATGCCTTGGGGGTGCTGATCTGTTTTGATTTTTCATGTTGCCAGGGTTATTTTGATGGTTTCTTCTCATCTGAGACCTCTTTTCTCAACTCAGAGTTTATAGGTTTGTAGGGCTCCTGTTCCTTGCTGGAAACTCTCCTGCTTGATTAGAGTAAGGGGACGTCAGTAGATGGCACTCTCTTCCCCCCCCAACTCTGGATGTTGATGTGGCAGAGGAGGGGCATGTGCACTAGAAGCCTGTAATGCAGCTGTTCTGATTTGTTCTGTTCGCCTGTGATTGCCTCTGCTCAAGCCCATGCTGAATGCTGTTTGGGTTGAGTGTTGGTAGAACAATCAAGTTGGGAGCTGGGCAAGACCCTCTTCACTGAGTCTGGTGTTGGGATTACTCTACCCAGGGTCTCCCCACAGAGGTAACAGCAGCTGCTGGATGTGGTTGTCATGGGTTCCCAGGCTGTGTGTATTTGCTCAAACCACATCCCAGTGTACTGGAGGCTTGAGGCTGGGAGGTCCCTGGCAGGGCATTGGACTTTGGAGCAGTTCTTCCAGCCCTGCAGTGGTAGTAGAGGCTCTGGGGTGGAGTCGTGGGCTCCAGGTGCAGCACCGGAGACTTGCAGATGGTGTCTCAGGTCTGGCAGGGGTTCTGGAGGCATAGAGGCAGAGTCTTGGGTGCCAGCATGAAAGCCTCAGAGCCGGGACTGGGGAGGAGCTAGAAGTAGAGCTTTTGAGCCGAGCCGAGCCGAGGAGCCAGAAGCAGGGCCTCATGGATGGCTGGTGTGATCTGACATGGAGGGTAGGGTCAGGGCCAAGCAGGCAGGAGGTAGTCGAGGCCTGGAGGGCAGAGTCAGGGCTGAGCAAGTGGCAGGTTGTTCCATAGGCTCAGGGGCCCCACAGATGCCAAGTCAGGTGAGCAGGTGTTGGTTCCAATGGCCCAGGGACTGCATAGTTCTCCACTCCCCACCTAGGGCCTGCCAAAGCGATAGCCCAAAGCCTCTCGGGTCAGAGCCTGTTGCACCCTGGTCAGTTCCCATGCTCAGATCCCATTGCACTCTAGAGGAGAAACGTTTGGCCTCAAGTCACTGGGTATGGTTCAGGGAAGCCACAAGTCAGTCCACTCTCTCCCCAGCCTGGTGCAGACCTGGGGCAGGGCACTCAAGAGCTCAGAATGGCTTTAGCTGCTGCCCAATTCCCACTGCACCCATTGTCCAGCACAATGGCTCTGCACAGACTCCAGGCAGGTCCCCAGTCCAACCAAGCAGAGGTCTGTAGGGGTGGTAGGAGCATCTTGCAGTTCAGTTTGCACTACACCAGCAAAGCGAGTGTGGTGCCCCAGTGCTGTATCCTCCTATTGTTCCCTGCACATTCTCTGATCTTGTTATATGTATCACCCCATCACCTGTTTTTTCCCCACTCTAAGTATCCTGCATTGCTTCTCTGCGATTTCACGATGCTGCTTAAGAGAAGAGCAATCTGTATATAGGTAGCTGCCTGCACCTTTCACTTCTTTCCTTGGGAGGAGCGTGCTGGCAGGCTACTTCTAGTCTGCCATTTTTCCCCCTCCTTTTGAGTTTTAAACATGTTGTGTATCTTTAACAAAGGAGTCATGTCTAAAATATGCAAAGATCTCATCCAAATCAATGAAAATGGCAGCTATTAGGAAAGATGTCCTGAAATTTGAAATGGTATGTCAATTAAAAAAAAGATGGTATCCAAATGAAAAATACGTGAAAAGACATGTTTAGTAGTGATCAGGAAGATATCAATTAAAACTAATATAAGATACCACCATGCATCTATTAACATGGCTAAAATTAAAGAATAACAATACCAATTGTTGGCAAGGTTGCAGAGCAACTTGAACTCTCATACACTATTTGTGAACAGTGAACATTAGTACAAACAGCGTAGAAAACTCTTTGGCAGTATTACTAAGGAAGTTTACACATATGCTTCACAACCCCATAGTTTTACTCCTTGCAATCTATCAAACAGATAGTTACCCATTTGCACCAAATAACATGCACAAGAAAGTTCATAGTAACACTATTCTTAATAATCAAAAACTAAATAACCTACATCTCTATCAAATGAATAAGTAAATTTTAGTATATTCATTGAAGAGATTTCTATACAGAAATAAGAAACTTTGCTAAATGCAACAATTTTATATTCCACAATAATAATGTTAAACATGCCAGCCAGACATAAGAGTGCAACCTCTGTTATTTAATTTTTATAATGTTCAAAAACAAGCAAAAGTAATCTATTGTGATAATGGGCTTCCAGAGTGTTGATAACATTCTTTCTTCACTGAGTGCGGGTAACATAGGTGTGTTCTCTATGAGAGGATTTATTTACCTGAGAAGTTATGGAGTTATGCTCTTTAATTGTTATGCTTCTGTAAGACATTAACTTTATATTTGATGTATACCTTATTTTATAAGTTATCCTTAAAAATATGTCAACCAACTTCTAGTAAATAATTTTGAAGATTCAGAATTTAATTATTGACAAATCAGTATGTTAGGTTATAGAGGGGAGAAATAAAAATTATGTGCTGAATTAGAGAAAACATTTTTATTTTGTCTTCTGTCTCACTTACAATGACTTTTTTTTTTTAGAGAAAAATATCAAGGAAGGAAAGATATTAAAATAATCTAGGTTAAAAAATAACCAGTGTCCTAGTTAAGTAACTTTTGTCACTTATGTTGATTCTTAAAATTCTCTTTAGGAGAAACTCTTGTATCACTCAATTTTGCATCAAAATACCTATAGTTAAGGCTTGGCTCTTTCTTTAATTTTATGACCATTGGCAAATCATTTCTTGATCATATGAAGACTCAGGTTCATCAGTTTTTGATGATCAAACAGAAAATGCATTTCACCTCTCTCCATGAACTCATATTATGGTTATTGCTATTATTTAATTTAAACATATTCAATATAATTCAGGAATGTTCTCTAGGCAGAAATTTTCAACAAAATAAATTCAGTGTTTGTTAAGGAAGAAAGAGTGAACTACAATTTTCAGAACATAAGCTCGAGCCAAATTTGCTTGGAGTGAAGGCAGCATGTGTTGTTTTCTCTGGATGGAGTTGGGAATTAGAATTTTTTCTGATGTTTTTCCATATTAACATAAAAATGCAATCAAATGTTACACAAAAATATGATGAATCTTCACTTAGATCACTTAATATTACTTACTTTCTTGGCAATACTATTAACACATTTTTAAAAGAATTATATATGTATACACAGTTCAGAGAATCAAATAGTACTGTAGGGACTATAAGGAAAAATAACAGTTTCTGTACCACTTTCTGCTTTCAACACTTTTATCTGGCATTTGTTTCCATATTTTCAGACAATACTGTTAAGTATTTTCTTCATTTCTGCTATAACTTAACTTCTTAATATGGAAAATGATCATTTAGTTCTTGACCCAAACTCAGCACATTTTTTTTCTCTATTATAATCACATCATAATTTGTAATTAAGGTTTTCTCTCAGATGTAAACATGTCAAGAAATGCAGGAATTTGTGTACTATGTGGTTCTCCTGAGCATTATTGTGCATCCTGTTGCTTCTTTCTGCTTTCTCCTGTGCAGATGCTGATATCATGAAGGTGTTTTGGGTTTTGGGGGGTTATCCACACCTGCTTGTATTTGGAAATTTGTTAAAAAAAAAACAAAACCTTGTCACCTAGTTTTATTATAAATATATGTGGATTTTTTTAGTTTGCTATCTAGTTGCTGTTTCTATGTGGGGATTTGAGAAGATTCAAAATCTCTTCTGCCATCTCCACTATCAGGGCATCTTTCCAATACCCCTAGATTTACATATAAAACTGAAGTAATGACACATTTTCCTACTTTATGAGTACATGAAAATTAATAGCATTTATTGTTAGTGTCCTAAGTTATTTAGGTAAACATGATAAATCACTGAGATGGGGCTTTACACAGCAAAAGATGGTGTTTTTCCAAGGAAGACTTATGTGACCATCACAGCCAAGGTAAGAAAAAATTATAATTCTTCTGGCACCTGCCTCATGATGACTTAGATAATTCTCACATGTGAACACAATTTATCTTCTCAATTGTATGCTCACGTAAGACAGTGGGTGAATGCTCTTCATTATTGAGTTGACCCTAGCACTAAGCAGAAGTGGTGCTAATGATGATAAGTAGATGTTAGTTAAATAAATTAATAAATGGAAACATGAATTGATGAAAAATTATTTTCCTCTGACTTATGGTAAATCCTCACATATCCATAGACAGGTTATCTTACATCTTGGGTTATCTTATGTGACACTCCAAAAACACTTCACTGAATTATTTGCTTACTGACATAGGACCTATTTTCACTGAGTACAGAGATTCCCAAACAACTGCATAGGTTTTATGTTGCAGAGAAGATTCAGGAGAGGATAGAACTTAGTGTACTTTATTTTCTTCCTGGAGGCAATTATGGAACAAGTTTGAGTTTGGAATTATTAATAGGTTGTGGAAGTGGGCTCCTTTCCAGTTCCTTCTGTGCCAGATCTTTAAACTGTGGCTTTATTATTCTTTTCAAAGTATATTCTCATCCTATCAAACACACATAATAACATGTATGTCTAAAAATATTGCCACTACTGGCTGAGAAGTAGTTTTGCATTATTTAATATTTTAGATTAATTACTTCTTGTTATAATTATTGAAAAGATGACTACAAGTGGCATCAGTAATTAGGAAAAACTGATTGTTTACTCTTCTGGCATACTTATTCAGTGGATTAAAAAAAAATGAAGCATTGGTCAATATGTCACCTGGGATCCTAGGGAAAGAAGAATCCTGGCTGTGGTGGGAGGGATATGGCACCTAAATTAACCCATATGTTATGACTGAAGAATTTCAAGGGATTTGGTATCAGAGTATATGACAACCAGAAAGGGCCTTAGAATTTGTTAAAAACGTTATTTAAAGCTTGTATTTTAAGGCTAAGAAAGATTAATTGAAGCCACAATTTCACAAGGGGGCAGAATTGGTACTGGAATCCAGATCTCCTGTCTCCTGGCTCCCTGGTGCAGTACTTTTTCGCTATCTTGCAAATATGTCCCAGAGCAAGTTTGTTTTGATTAACCTCCTTCTTCAGGCCTAAATTATTAATACCAAAACCAGACACAAAATATTCCAGAAATAATTTCTACAGGGGGTCAGATTAAAAAAAAAAGTATGATGAACTCTGACTTTGAGAAGTAAGCTCAGTAACTGAGATGTGGCATGACACTGGCCTATGCCGTCAATGCTTCCCACTTTGTTCTAAACTATAAAACTCAATACCTCCCTGAAGTGGTCCCAATGCTGCATAGAAAAGTCTACTGATTGTAATTCAGAAATAGTATTACTTATACTTATCTTAATAATGTGGACTCCGAAAATATAATATATAATGTTGTCATCCCTGAGTCTAGCATGGACCTAGATTACAGCAGTAGGTTAGAGTTCATATGGTTTCTTTATAAATTTTTATTACTTCTTTTAGAAGTTATTTTATGTACGTAGCAGAAAGCTCTTGGATTTTTAAGTCTTAAATCCAATAAGACATAAGACATCTTTCAGTTTTAAAAACATGTATCATATCATTTTACTCATAAAGATCAAGGTTAGTTGGTCTGCATGTGACCACTAAAAAATATGCTATTTTAAAGGAAAATACTTATTTTATTTTGACTAAAGTTTAGAATTTGTAACTCATAAAGTATTATTCTCTACATTCATGTTATTAAACTAGATAACTTATGATATTAAAATACTATGCAAGTGAAATGATCTATGCCTCATCATGGTTTTTTCTTGACACAATCTTAAAATGCTTCTTTAACTCATTTCAGTTTTAGAAATCACATAGGAATCAACCAAATTGTAATTTTTAAAAAGACTTTATAATAAAATTAAAAGGAAGATAGAGATTTCCTATATACCCCTTGCCCTCACACATACATAGCCTCCCTCCTTATCAACATTACCCACCAAAGTGGTATGTAAGTTATAATTGATGAACCTATACTGATACATTGTAATCACCCAAAGTTCATAGTCTACATGAGTGTTGTACTTTCTATGGGTTTAGACAAATGTATAAAGACATGTATCCACCATTGTAGTATCATGCAGAGTATTTTCACTGCTCTAAAAATCCTTTATGCTCTGCCTATTCATGCCTATCCTCTACCCTTCCAACCACTGATCTTTTTTACTGTGTCTGTAGTTTTGCCTTCTCTAGAATGTCATAGTTGGAATCATACACTACACAGCCTTTTCAGATTGGCTTCTTTCACATAGTAATGTGCACTTAAGGTTTCTCCATCTCTGTTATGGCTTGAGAGCTCATTGTTTTTAGCATTGAATAATATTCCATTGTCTGATATGGTATGTATTCATTTAGCTACTGAAAGACATCTTCACGGCTTCCAAGCTTTGGCAATTATAAATAAAGGTGCTACCAACATCCACGTGCAGGGTTTGTTTTTTTTTTTTGTGGACATAAGGTTTCTTTGATATTTACCTAAAGGAAATAGCAGAGATCATGATTGCTGGATTATATGAGTGTATTTATGAGAAACTGCCAAACTGCCTTCCAAAGTGGCTATACCATTTTGCATTTATACCAGCAATGAATGACGGTTCCTGTTGCTCCACCATCCTCACTAGCATTTGGTGGTGTTAGTGCTCCAGATTTTGGCCATTCTAATAGATGTACAATGGTATCCTATTGTTGTTTTAATTTGCATTTCCTTGATGACCTGTGGAGCATCTTTTCATATGCTTATTTTCCATTTGTATATCTTTTGGTAAGGTGCCTGTTAAGGTCTTTGGCCCATTTTTTAATCAAGTGTTGTTAACTTATTGCTCAATTTTAAGAGTTCTTTCTATACTTTGGATAATAATCCCTTATCAGATGTGCCTGTTGCAAGTACTGCCTTCAAGTCTGTAGCTTGTCTTCTCATTCTCTTGACATTGTCTTTCACAGGGCAGAAGTTTTTAATTTTACTAAATTCCAACTTTTTTTTTCCATGAATTGTGTCTTTGGTGTTGTATCTAAAAAGTCATCACCATACCCAAAGTTATCTAGATGTTCTTCTATCTTCTAAGACTTTTATGGTTTGTGTCCTATATTTTGGTTAATATTCATTTTGGTTATTTTTTTAGGAAGATATAAGGCCTATGTCTAGATTTTTTTTTTTTATATATGTGGGTATCCAGTTACTCCAGCAGCATTTGTTGAAAAAAAAAAATCTTGCTGTATTGTATTGCTTTTGCTCATTTGTCAAAGATCAATTAGTTATATTTATTGGGCTATTTTGTTCGACTGATCTATTTGTCTATTCTTTCAACAATTCCACACTCTATTGATAACTGTAGTTTACAGTAAGTCTTGAAGTCATGTAGTGTCCTCCAACTTTGTCCTTCTCCTTGTATGTTATGTTGACTATTCTGAGTGTTTTCCCTCTCCCTTTAAACGTTAGAATCAGTTTGTCATCATCTGCAAAATAACTTGCTGGGATTTTAATTGGGATGGCATTGAATCTGCTGATCAAGTTGATAAGAACTTAAATCTTCACAATATTGAATCTTTCTATCCATAAATATGAAATATCTGCCCATTAGTTATTTCTTGATTTCATTCAGATTTGTCATTGTCCTCATATTAGATCCTATATACATTTTGTTTGATTTATTTCTAAGTATTATTTTGGGGGTTTACTAATGCAAATGTTAATGTTTTTAATTTAAAATTCCACTTGTTCATTGCTGGTATATAGAGAAGTGATTGACTTTTATATTAACCTTATATCCAGTAATCTTGCTATAACTGCTTATTAGTTCTAGAATTTTTTTTGTCAGTTCTTTCAGATTTTCTACATAGAAGATCATGTCATCTGTGAAGAAAGAAAGTTGTTTTTCTTCTTCCCAATCTGTATACTTTTTGTTTCCTTTTCTTATCTCATTGCATTAGCTCGGACTTTCATTACAGTGTTGAAAAGCTCTAAAGAGAGGGGACACCCTTGCCTTGTTCCTGATCTTAGCAGGAAAGCTTCTATTTTCTCACCCTTAAGTATGATGTAAGCTGCATTTTTTTTTTTTGGTAGATGTTCTTTATCAAGTTGAAGAAGTTTACTGATATTTCTAGTTTTCTGAGAGTTTTTATCATGAATGGATGAATTTTGTCAAATGCTTTTTTCTGCATCCATAGATATGAATGTGATTTTTCTTTTTAGCCTGTTGATGAAATAGATCAATTGATTTTCAAATGTTGAACCAGCCTTGCATAAATGGGATAAATCCCACTTGGTCATGGCATATAATTCTTTTTATACATTGAATTCAATTTGTTAGCATGTTGTTGAGGGTTTTTGTATCAATAGTCATGAAATATGAGTCTGTAGGTTTTTTTTAATGTCTTTTTCTGCCTTTGTTATTAGGGTAATACTGGCCTCATAGAATAAGTAAGAAAGTATTTCTTTTGCTTCTATATTCTGGAAGAGATTATAGAAAATTTATATAACCTAATAAGTATTTGGTAGAATTCACTAGTGAATCCACCTGGGCTTGGTGCTTTCTGTGAAAGGTTATTTATTGATTTAATTTGATATAGACCTATTTAGCTTTCCTATTTCCTATTGTGTGAATTTCACAAATTGTATTTTTCAAAGAGTTGGTCCATTTTACCTATGTTATCAAGTCTGTTATCATAGAGTTGTTCATAGTATTCCTTTATTATCTTTTTAATGGCCATGAGATCAGTAGTGATGTCCCCTCTTTTATGCCTAACATTAATAATTTGTGCCCTTTCTCTTTTCTTAGCCTGGCCTATTGATTTTATTGAAATTTTCAAATAACCTGCTTTTGGTTTCATTGATTTCCTCTATTGATTTTCTATTTTTAATTTCATTAATATCTGTTCTACCATATATTTTAATTTAAAGACATTTTAGAGCAATTTTATATAGATACACAGAAAAATGGAAAGGAAGGTACAGAGATTTTTCCATATACCTCCTGCCCCTGTACATGCATAGCATCTCCCATTATCAACACCCCCACCCAGAGTAGTACATTTGTTACTACTGATGACCCTATATTGACATGTCATAGTCATTCAACATAATTTTATAAATCAAAATTTTTTAAAAAGAGATATAGCTTTTTGATAATATTGAACTATTTTTTAATCTTTTTATTGTTTTTAAATTTTTTCCTATCAAAGTTATACTTTATTATTCTAAAGTTCAAATAGTTAAAAAAAAAGTGTATATTGAACATACAACTTACTCTATTTCCACTCTCTAATTTTCCAGCTCAGAAATAACCACAATTATTTTTTTTAGGTATCCATACATATTGTAAACATACGTAAATATGTATGTCATTTTTCTACAAATAGGATCCTATCATCTACCTGAACCTATAACATGACAATCTACTTAATATTTATCTTTACATCATGACTGGAGTAACCTCATTGTTTCTTTCAGTAACAGGTATAACTTAAACTCTAGTCTAGCTGAGACTTAATTCCCTCACAGATAACTTAAAGCTACTGAAGGTACATCAGAAGAACATAGTATTGAGGGTAGTATGCAAGCAATTTGAAGCCTTAATTTAGTTGGTCATACCTGGAATATTGGAAAATTGTGGCTAGTTTTAGAACAATGATGTTAAATAAGATTACTCTGAATCATCATAAACACTAAATCCCAAACTATCTTTTTTCCAAATCTAAAGTGATGTGTTATATGTGTTTCATACTATATGTTCCCTTTTGAAAAATTTCCTCTGGTTCTTCAGACACTTTTAACTACCTTAGAATCTGAGACGCAGTCAATGGTTTAATATAGTTAGAGATGGAGCTCACAAGAACACAGGATACTGTATCATTGATGAAGGGAGATCCAGTGAAGAATGCTTTCAACTTTTAGAGTTGGGGAGTAACATTTGAGATTCTATTAATATGTTACCAAAGAAATGGAAGTAAAAAATCAAATTAGTACACTTCTAAATTAAGATGATGGACCAGCTTGTGTACTTAAGCATTAGTTTCATTTTTATTGTGAGAGGAATGTATCTTTGGTAAGAAACTCCGGCACCTACTTAATGGATGGCACCGTGGAAAGACTGGGCTTCTTTATGGAGATTATTCAACCTTGAAAAACAGTGGAAGAACTGTAAGATGACTTTCACAGCCAGGAACTCACTTTCATTTGAAAGGCCACTCCATTTTTTATTTTTTCAAACATAACTAACCTAATTATACCTTTTATAAATACTTGCTTTCACATATTCAGCCAAAGAAATGGCTGACCAGGTTAAATTATAGGATTAAGGAAAAGCATATTTTCTCATCATATAGATGTCCTCAGATTGCCCAAATTCATTTAGAAGATTTTTAGCTTACGTAAAAATGTACTCTAGGCCATTGTTTTTAAAAGATAGAAACATTCCAGAAATCCCCTGGTAGAGATCATGTTATTAACCAATTGGTGAAATGTATACAAGAGACATGGGATTATTTGTATAAAAACTTACAGCCCCAAAATTTATAGCAGTAATATAAATTCATGAATGTCCTGTGCTGCTTGGGGGAATTCTTTGCAGTAGCTGGATGACTGATGATGTGGCAGAGTGTGATAACAAGTACAGCTGCTTCTATAAAAGTGAAATCATAACAAGCTAAAGAATAAATCCTCCATAAGAAATATCTTAAGGTGACAATCTAGTTTACTTGTTTTCCTGTAATGGGATTCTATCATCTTTTCCACCCAATATACAAATTAAGTTTATAATATTTCTTATCCTGGTTCTTCAAATACTGTAAACAAGATAGTTTTTCAAGTGTAATATTTTAAAGTAAGCCATTTTACAAAGAAATATAAACTGAATGTCACTGTGCCAAATATGAGGGTCTGTGACAATGAGTACACACAAGGAAAGATTTTTCAAATACAATTACATATCATTAATGATTGAAGGCACATGTTTCTCAGGTTTATTTTAAAGTTTGATAATTCCACATCACTCTTGGGGATCCTAGGATATAAAATGATTTAATCATTCAAGTTAGGGGTGAAAATTCTCTTCGTGCAATCAAACGACCTATAAACAGAAAACTAGGTAATATTACATATACAGAGGAGACTTCTCACTTTTGCTGATGTACTGAAGATCTTAGGTTTGCTATGAAGAAACAATACTGAAGTATACTCTAGAATAAATGAGTTCTGGTATTTGACTTCCCACAGTGAAGAGTGTGAATCTCCTCTCTTCTTGCACACTCAAGTTAATTCACAGTTTAATAGTGAAGGAGATTTATACCAATATTTTCTTTATAAATGTCAAAATAGGCTTGGATAAGAATTAAAATGTTAATAATTTTATCTGATTTTACTTATGATAAAATAATTACTAGGACTTGGACAAAGCAATGCAATATTGCCTAAGTCAAGGAAAGAAAAAAGAGGTTCAGTTAGCAGAGGCTAGAGTGCTCAGTGAGGGTACCAACTTCCAAACTGTGGGTGAGGGGAGAGTGGTCTGTGAAGCCTACTTTAGCCATAGATGCTCCAATAAAGGCAGAATGAGAATGGCTGTGTCCATTCATTCATCTGGTTTAAAAATATCCCATTACTTGCACATAAGGTACTAGTTGTTATAAATGATCTTATATTGCATAAAATAGACTCTTCAACCTCCAAAGACGTTAAGAGTATATATACCACTATTTGTAAATACTTTTTAATTTTGACCATTTCTCAGCACCCTTAATAAATTTAAAGGCTATCCTATTCAAAGTAATTTTATTTTACTATACCATACATTAGTTTGACACCTGCATGTATGTGCAGATATTTTTTAACTCAATACATATATAATAAGTAAATGTACATCCCAGTTTATCCAGGTCCTAGTTTTTAAATTTTGTCCTAACATAATTATTAGGAGTATCCCTTTTACTCTCACACACCTTCCAAGCATAAATCATATGATTTTCCCTATTATAAATACATACTCGGATTTTTTTAACTATTATTCACATTTTTTAATTTATATTTTGATAGATGTAGGGGTGTAAGTGGTTTTGGGTTACATGGATGAATTATATAGTGGTGATATCTAGGTTTTAAGTGTACTTGTTACCTGAACAGTGTACATTGCACATAATAGGTAGTTTTTCTTCCCTCACCTTCCCCATTTTGAGTATCCAATGTCCACTGTACCACTCTGTATGCCCCTGTATACCCATAGCTTAGCTCCCACTTGTAAGAAAGAACATGCAGTATTTGGTTTTCAATTCCTGCATTAATTCACTTAGGATAATGGCCTCTAGTCCCATCCAACTTGCTGCAAAATACATTATTTCATCCTTTTTTATGGCTGAGTAGCATTCCATGGTGTATATACATATTTTCTTTATCCACTTCTCAGTTGATGTGTATTAGGTTGATTCCATATCCTTGCAATTGTGAACTGTGCTGTGATAAACGTGATTGCAGGTGTCCGTTTGATATGATTTTTTTCCCTCTGGGTAGAAACCCAGTAGTGGGATTGCTGGATAAAATGGTAGATCTACTTATGGTTCTTTGAGAAATCTCCATTCTGTTTTCCATAGAGGTCATACAAATTTACATTCTTACCAGCAGTGTAAAAGCTTTCCTTTTGCACTGCATCTGTGCCAATACTTATTGTTTTTGGACTTTTTAATAATGGCCTTTAAAACTGGGGTAAGGTGATATCTCATTGTGGTTTTAATTTACATTTCCCTGGAGATTGTGATGAATATTTTTTCATATGTTTGTTGGCCATATGTCTATCTTCTTTTGAAAAAGATGTGTTCTTGTCATTGGCCCACTTTTTAATGAGATTATTTGTTTCTTGCTGGTTTGAATTCTTTATAGATTTTGGGTATTTGTCCTTTCTTGGGGCTATAGTTCGTGAGTATTTTTTTCCCATTCTGTAGGTTCTCTATTTATTTTGTTTATTAATATTATTATTTTTGTTATGCAGAAGCCTTTTAGTTTAATGAAGTCCTATTTATTTTTGTTTTTGTTGCATTTGCTTTTGGGGTTTTAGTCATGAATTCTTTGGCTGGGCCAATGTTCAGAAGAGTTTTTCCCTAGTTTTTCTTGAAGAACTTTTATTATTTCATGTCTTATATTTAAGTATTTGATCCATCTTAATTATTGTATATGGTGTGAGATAGGGATCCAGCTTCAGTCTTCTGCATGTGGTTATTCAACTTTCCCAGGACCATTTATAGAATAGAGTATCCTTTTACCAATGTATGTTTTTGTTTACTTTGTTGAAGATCAGTTGGTTGTAGGTGTTTGGCTTTATTTCTGCATTCTCTACTCTGTTGATCTATGTGTCTACTTTTATACTAGCACCATGCTGTATTGGTTAGTATCACCTTGTTGTATAATTAGAAGTTGGATAATGTGATGCCTCCAGATTTTTCCTTTTTGCTTAGGATTGCTTTGGCTATTCAGGCTATTTTTTAATTCCATATTAATTTTAGGATTGTTTTTTCTGTGAAGATGTTGGAATTTTAACAGGAATTGTATTAAATCTGTAATTGCTTAGGGCAGTATGGTCATTTTCACAGTATTGATTCTTCCAATACTTGAGAATGGGATGATTTTCCTTTTTCTTGTGTCTTCTACAATTTGTTTCATCCCTGCTTTGTTGTTCTCCTTGTAGAAATCTTTCTCCAGCTTGGTTAAATATATTCCTAAAGTTTTTTTTTTTGGGGGGGGCAGTTTGCAGCTTTTGTAAATGAGGTTGAGTTCTTGATTTGTTTCTCAGCTTGGTCATCATTGGTGTATAGCAGTGCTACTTATTTCTGTACGTTGATGTTGCAAACTGAGATTTCGGTGAATTTATTTATCAAATCTAGAAGTCTTTAGGAGGAGTTCTCAGGTTTTCTAGGTATACGATCATATCATTGGCAAACAGATAGTTTGACTTCCTCTTTTCCAGTTGGGGTGTACTTTTTTTCTTTCTCTTGCCTGATTGCTCTGGTTAGAACCTCCAATACTAGTTGAATAAAAGTGGTCAAAGTGGGCATCCTTGTCTTGTTCTCAGGGATAATGCTTTCAACTTCTCTCCATTCAGTATGATGTTGACTGTGGGTGTCATATACTGCTTTCATTAATTTGAGGTATGTTCCTTTTATCTATAGTTTGTTGAGGGTTTTTATCATGAAGGGATGCTGGATTATACATCAAATGCTTTTTCTGCATCTATTGAGATGGATAGTTTTTGTATCTAATTCTATTTATGTGGTGAATCACATTCATTGCCTTGCATAATTTGAACCATCCTTCTATCTCTGGGATGAAACACACTTGATCATGATGAGTTTTTTTTTTTTTTTTGAGACAGAGTCTCACTCTGTCACCCTGGGTAGAGTGCAGTGGCGTCATCATAGCTCATTGCAACCTCAAACTCCTGGGCTCAAAGGATCCTCCTGTTTCAGCCTCCCAAGTAGCTGGGACTAAAAGGCATGTGCCACCACGCCTGGCTAATTTTTCTGTTTTTAGTAGAGATAAGGTCTTGCTCTTGCTCAGGCTGGTCCTGAACTGCTGAACTCAAGCAATCTTTCTACCTCAGCCTCCCAGAGTGCTAGTATTACATGTGTGAGCCACTGTGCCCAGCCTGAATTATCTCTTTGATGTGCTGTTGGGTTTGGTTTGCTAGTATTTTATTGAAGATTTTTGCATCTATGTTCATCAGAGATACTGGCCTGTAGTTTTCATTGTGTTGTGTCCTTTCCTGGCCTTGGTATCAGGATGATCTGGCTTCATAGAATGAGTTAGGGAGGATTCCCTTCTTCTCAATCTTTTGAAACAGTTTTAGCAGGATTGGTGTCAGTTTTTCTTTGAATGTCTGGTAGAATTCAGCTGTGAATCCATCTGGTTCTGGACTTGGTTTTTGGGGCTATTTTTTATTACTGATTCAATCTCACTACTCATTATTGGTCTGTTTGGGATTTCTATTTCTTCCTGACTCAAGCTTGGAGGGGTTGTATGTTTCCAGGAGTCTAGCCATTTCCTCTAGATTTTCTAGTTTGTGTGCATAGAAGTGTACATAGTAGTCTCAGATGATCTTTTGCATTTCTGTGCTATCAGATTTAATGTGTCCTTTTTCATTTCTGATTGAGCTTATTTGAATTCTTTCTCTTTTTCTTTGGTTAATCTAGCTAGTAGTCTATCTATTTTGTTTATCTTTTCAAAGCACCAACTTTTTTTTTTTGATTCTTTGGGATTTTTGTTTCAGTTTTATTTAGTCTGCTCTGATCTTTACAATTTCTTGTCTTCTGCTAACTTTGGGCTTGGTTTGTTCTTGTTTTTCTAGTTCCTTGAAATGTGACATTAGATTTTCAATTTGTATTCTTTGTCTTTTTGATGTAGGCATTTAGCACTATAAGATTCCCTCTTAGCACAGCTTTTACTGTATCACAGAGATTTTGGTAGATTGTGTGATTATTTTCATCTCAAAAAGTTTAATTTACATCTTGATTTCATTGTTGACTCAGATCATTCAGGAACAGCTTAATTTCTATGTGTTTTTATAATTTTGAGATTTTCTCTTGGAATTGATTTCTAGTTTTATTCTGCTGCAGTCTCAGAAGGTACTTAGTATAATTTTGACTTAAGTGTATTGAGACTTGTTTTGTGGCCTCATATGGTTTATCTTAGAGAATGTTTCATGTGCTGATCAGAAGAATGTATATTCTGCAGTTTCTGGGTAGAATGTTCTGTAAATGTCTGTCAGGTCCACTTGTTCTAGTTTTCTTTGTTTACTTTCTGCCTCAATGATCTGTCTAGAGCTGTCAGTGGAGTGTTGAAGTCCCCTACTATTATTGTATTGCTGTCTATCCCTTTCCTTAGGTCTAATAGTATTTATTTTATGAATCTGGGAGCTCTGGCATTAGATGCATATATATTTAGGATTTATTGATCCCTTTATCATTAATAGTGACCTTCTTTGTTTCTTTTTACTGTTGTTGATTTAAAGTCTGTTTCATCTGACATGAGAATAGTTACACCTGTTCACTTTTGGTATACATTTTCCTGGAATATGTTTTTCCATCTCTTTACTTTGAGCCTAAGAATCTTTATAAGTTAAGTGGGTCTCTTGAATGCAACAGGTATTTGAGTTGTGTTTTTTTCATCCATTCTGCCAATCTATGTCTTTTAAGTGGAGAATTTAGGCCATTTCCATTCAAAGTTAATTTTCATATGTTTATACTGTTCTAGTCATCATGTTGATTCTTACCTAGTTATTTTGTATTCTCTAATGTGTTACAATTTTATAAGCAGTGTGAATTTTATACTTTTGAGTGTTTTTATACTGGTGAGCATTAACTTTTCATTTTGGTAGGTAGCATTGCTTTCAGTATTTCTAGTAGGGCCAATGAAGTGGTAACAAATTGCCTTAGTGTTTGCTTGCCTGTGAAATACTATTTCTCCTTCATTTACGAAACTTAGTTTTGTGGGTTACAAAATTCTTGGCTGACAATTATTCTGTGTAAGATGATTAACAATAGGACTCCAATCCCTTCTGGCTTGTAAGGTTCTGCTGAGAAGTCTGTTGTTGGTCTGATGAGTTTTCCTTTGTAAGTTATTTGATGTTTTTGTCTCACTGCTGTCAGGATTTTCTCCCTCACATTGACTTTAACAAATCTGAAAACTATGTGCCTTGGTGGTGATTTTTTTTGCAATGAATTTCCCTGGAGTTCTTTGAGCTTCTTGTGTTTGGATCTCCTAATCTCTAGCTAGTCTAGGAAAGTTGTCTTCAATTACTCCCTCAAATAGGTTTTCCAAACTTTTTGCTTTTTCTTCTCTCCCTCAGAGATACCTATTATTCTTAGGTTTGGGCATTTTACATAGTCCCATATTTCTTAGAGTTTTTTTCTTTTCATTTATTTATTTATTTATTTTTTGTCTGACTGGGTTAATTTGAAAGTCTTGTCTTCAAACTCTGAAATTCTTTCTTCTGCTTGGTCTAGTCTATTGTTAAATACTTCCACTGTATTTTGGAATTCTTTAAATGTGTCTTTCATTTGCAGAAGTTCTATTATGTTGGTTTTTAAAATATCTTTTGATGAATTTTATTCATCTCCTGAATTGTTTTTCTTTTTGGTTTCTTTGTGTTGGTTTTTGTCTTTCTCTTGGATCTCACTGAACTTGCTTGCAACCCATATATTGAATTCTATATCTATCATTTTAAAAATCTCCTTTTGGTTGGGATCCACTGATGGAGACACTAGTATGATTCTCTAGGGATGTCAAGACAGCCTGTTTTTTCATACTTCTGGAGTTCTTATGGTGGTTTCTTCTTATCTAGAGAAATTGTCACTTCTTATTTTTGAATTTACTTTCATTTTGATGGGGCTTTATTTTTTTGGTTTTTTAATTTTATTTTTCCCCATGGAGGGTGTGAGTATATTGTATGTTGTATTTTGTTGTTTGGCTTTGATTTGGGGTGCTTTCAGGGGCACAAGTCTCTGTAGGAGTTCCTTGGTTGTATATAGTTTTTTTGTGGTGACTTTTTCAGATTGATTATAGTAGATATGCACTAGGTATGTGATTAGGATATGTCAATACCTTCTGCAGTACTGGAATTGCAGAGGTGTCAGGAAGCTTATCTTGTTCTCCAACACTGTGCCCTTCCTGGCAGCAGGTATTAACTTGGGTTGTGTGTTTCCATCTCCAGGGCCAGTAGGTGGCACTTATGGGTAAGAACCAGCTGTAGCAGAAGCCAATGGGTAGGTGTTTGAATTTTGTTTACTGCAAAAGTTTCTCTATTGTCATAGGCAATGGGCTAGTTTGTGGTAGAAAAGTAATCTACTTCCCCTTCCTGAGGTTCATGATTTTCAGTTCAATCAAACCCTGTCATCTATCTCCAGTACATACTGTCACCAAGATCTGCAGAAAAAAATGCCTTTCTGAGGGCTTTCTGACTAAATGGTTTTGGAGCAGAACCTCTTCTCTCAGGCTCAAAAGAGATAGCTTTGTAGCTCACCTGTTCTCCTCTGCAGGGAACACTCCTGCTTTGTATAAGCAGGGAGAGGCACACTGCTTTTCAGTTCATGCAGATGGGTACCCACTGTGATGTTGCTGGCAATTTAGGTTGACCAGGCCTTAGACTCTATGGGAGTGTTCAGATGCCAGTGGTGGTGAACTAGGTTGGGTAATCCCCGGTTCCCAGGCCCCTGGACTGCATGCTTGAGTCCTGGGTGGACCAGACTGAGACCAGGTTGGTAAACTTGTCCTAGGGCCTCCCTGGGCTCAGGCACTGGTTGTCATAGGGAGGGAAGGGGTGATCTCCTGGTCCTCTAGAAGGAAGACTATTCAGGCAGAGGAAGGGCAGTGGATGCACTGCAAGCCTGCCACCAGGCAGCATGGGTACCTCTCAGCGAGATTAGTAGAGGTAGGCAGCTGTGGGGCATAAAAGCCACTCACACATCCCTCCCTCAAGAGTGGCAGTGGTCCCTTGTCCTTTGGGGGTACAAAAGCATCCAGATTCTCTACTCCCTCCCAGGTCTTGCAGCAGCAGAGGTGATGGAGGCAGCTCAAACTGTTGTGTGTGGGTTCCCAGAATGGTTGCAGGCTGCTGCTTAAATGCTCAGCTGGAGGAGGGGCAGTAGTGCCACAGGCTTCATGGAGGGTAGGCTTCTCCCAGTAGAGGCAGACAGCTGTGGGTGAGGACTGCTCACCTGCCGTCCCTCGTTGGAGGTATTAATTTTTGTTTTTGAGGTGCATGAGAGCACCTGGATTCCTAGGTCTCTGCCTGTCCTGGCTCCAGCAGAGATGACAGAGGAAACCCCAAACCACTGTGTGCTGGGCTCCCAGAATAGCTATGGGCTGTCAGTGAAATGCTCAAAAGGGGGAAGGGCCATTGGTCCACAGACTTGCCTCCAAGGAGGGTACAAACTTGGATATTTTAGGTTCAATTTTAATTTTGTATACCTGGATTCTCATTTTAGAACTCAAGCAACGAGCTTATAAGGATGAAGTCTTTTTTATAATAAAGCAATATAAGTATGTAATTTATACTGAACCTTCAAACAACTTAAAAATAGTCCTTTAAACCATGAGCACATACAATAGTAGCCATTCCACGTTAATTATGATACTATTGCTGCTGTTAGTAAAAAAGACAATCGAAAATTATATTAAATGAAATAACAGTAATGAAATCTCAGTTACAGAGAAGCTGCCAGGTTATCACATGCACATGCACACTCACAGTTATGAGACTAGAAACTGCTCCTTTCCCCAAGCATCAACTCCAACAAGGGGTAGTTAGGTAGAGAGATTTCTAAAAAAGTTTCATGTGATGAATCACGCAGATTCAGGGTCTTAGACCAATAAGGCTTAGAAGTTAGCTGTTCTTATGTTACTTAGAGGAAAAGAGAATTTGAGGATTTCTCATTTTCCTTAGGCAAAAGTTAAAGCTTCTGAATACAGAATGATTGTGGCACATTGCCCAGGTGTAGTACGCACTCAGTATGTGATGAAAGAATAAATGAAAGAGTTGCTGAGTAGAGATGATATTTTTATCCTGTGTCTCCACTTGAAATATTATTTCTAACCCAAAAATGCCATAAAATGTAGATTGATTCCATATTTCTTAGTAATAACATGAATTAAGTAAACTTTGTCTTTTGGAATTATACTGTATCTTAACCTTAAGACGATTATGCTTGAGAGTGAGTTACAGAAAACAGGAGGAAAATGAAGAGATAGGTTACAATAATCAACCACTTACAGCCAAATACTGCCTTAAGGACACATAGTTATAATTAAAGAAAATACATGAAGTGGTTATTCTATTTTTTCTGATGTTATCTTATTCAATTTGAATTAATGTAGTGTTTTTTTTTAATCTTCAATTTGTTGTAACCAGTCCTTTAAAATCAGTTTTAAAGGCTAACCTACTTCAGAGGAGGTTGTGTTCCCATCAGTGACATGTCAACTCATTTCATATACCTTCAAGAGGTATAAAGGAACCTCCTAATTTACTATAAGAATTTAAACCAAGAAACTAGTACTATATGTTTATTCTTTCACTGGAGAATATAAACTATAAGCATGCTAATGCTAATTACAATTGCATCTCTATTTCACTATACTTCATAAAATAATATAGCATCATCTCTCACAAGTCAAATTTTACAAATAGGCTAACTTGATATAGATTATTAACTCCCTGGTATGTTTTATATTTGAATGGGTAGAAAAATTCAATTGTGTCCATTATCTATTGCCTTTCTCTTCATGGATTAAGGATATTGTGTATTTTAGATAAATAATCATGGTTGAAATAAAATGAGGCTGTCCCTTTCAATAAACTGGCTTTTATTATGGGATAGGAGATTAAGATTCCTATTTGGTTTGTGAAATCCAGCTTGATAATTTTCAATTTTGCTTTAGTTATGTTTTGGTTTGGAGCATTGGTTTATTTTTGTGCTTAATTTTTCTGTTTTCCAGCTGAAGAAAGAAAGGCTCAATCCTTAATGAAATATTTGTAAGCAGTATGCACAGTACCAAAGTTTTTACTAGATTACTGCCAAAGCTGCATATAAAATGGTCAAAGATAAAATGAGCCTTTTGGAGGATATTTGTTGGTATGGAAGGTTAATGGGAAAATGTGTTTCTATAATAATATTAATGCTTTGAATTTATGTAGCTCCTTTCCTGAAAACTTGAATATTTCACCTCTGCCTCTATTTCCTGATACCTGTCATATATTTTGAGTGGTTTTTACAAAGGTATGATAGAAAAAAAGAGAAGTGCTCCAAATTTACTATTTCTCAGATATCAACAAGAACAACCAGCCTCAGGGTCTAGGAAGCTATCCAGTATGGCACATAAATTAGTATATGGATTCAGACTTTTTCCATTTACAGACATAACACTTGGAGCTCTGATCAAATCAGGAATGCTAGTTGAAGCATGATTGTGTTGGGTTGGTTAGGATGGGAGGCCTCCCCAAAAGGCCTATGCCTAAAAAGCAGAGAGACACAGGCTTGGTTATATTGTCCAGGACTCACCAGTGGGACCTCCAGTTTCCTTATCAACTTTCTTGGTAATTTTCCTTTGTTCTCACTTACAAATGCAGAATTCTTTTTATAATGTTTCACACATGTGTGCATCAAGACCCTATAAATAGTATCAAGAAACAGGACTCATACCTCAGCCAAATTCCCCAGAAACCATGAACCCATAAAGAGCAATCATTTACAGCCAAAAGAAAATACAGCTAGCATTCTAAAATTAACTTTTGTTCAGTTGTCCATTTTCTCTTTGTTCCATAGAATATTTCATGAAATAAAAATATTTTTTCTACTTAGTACTTAGAAAAAGCAATCAAACCTGAGAAGAGAGGGAAACCATATAAGTAGATGTTAAGAAAAAAAAACCCAAGATGTTTTGGAATATCACAAAGACTTCCTCTTAAAAACATTTAATAATACCTCTTGAAAACTCTGAGTAAGGCTCTTGCAAAGTCATCACCTAAGGTGGGAAAGGTTAAAGTGATTTCAAAGGAGCACACTATGAAGTGATGATAAATAAGAGGGAAACAGGCATCTCGATCCCAAAGCTTGCTTTCCAACAGAGAGCCATACTTTCTCCCAAGGGTACAGGAAAAAGCACCTGACCGTTATCTGTTCTTCCAGAAAGCTGTATTACATTATTCTGTACTTTTTAAATAATTGAAATGAAAGACATTTTCTACCAAGGACAACTCTGCTTATAATTAACCCTTGGGACTTACATTCTTCAAATCCATGGATAAAGTTATTACAATGTTAAAATATTGTGCCAAATGATCACAGGAATATAAAAGCTGGAGTGAATTCCCACCTAGCCAATCTGAATGTAAGTCAGATTTGCCTTCTCTTGGGGCAAGGAGATGCACTATTGCCATGACCCAAAGGACTCCTATTTTATTTGAATTTCTCTGGGTAATTCCATACTTGATCCATGTGCACGATGCAGATAGGAGGACTGGGAATACAGGGCTTATATTTATTAGCATTAGGTCTACAAAAGGCAAAATGCACACTGATTTTCTTTTTCATATTGTAGACCACATTTGTAATGATTAAGTAGAAAGTGACATTTCTCTTTGATGTGACATTAGATTTCGTTTAAAATTATTGCATCTTCTTATGCTGATTTAGTTGCATAGATTCTATCCATATGATATCACCAGAGTATAACCAACTGAAGCTTGGAATAGAGTAATAAAATGTAACCTTAAGTTTGAGGAATGTCTGAAAATATTGCTAGTGCAAGCAAAAGTTTATAAAATATCCGAAAGGCTTGGACAGAATGACCTGCAGGAAGCAACATTGAATGAAGAGTCAAGTGCATTGATCTTCTATCTATAGCAGGGTCAGCACACTGTGGTGTATGGGACAAATATGATCCACCTGCCTCCTATTTTTGTAAACAAAGTTTTATCAGAACACAGTTATGCCCAATTGTCTACATATTATCCATGGTTGCCTTCATCCTTACAACTACAGAATAATCACAACACAGATCATATGGTACACAAAGCCAAAAAATTTTACTATCTGACCCTTTACAGAAAAAGCTTGACAACCCCTGCTCTAGAGCAATTGTTCCCAATCAGACCCTCAACCCAGGCCAGGGATGATGTATGTCTAGTGCCAGAGAACCCCACAAAATGAAGAACCATTTTCCTCAGCATAAAAATAGCAGCCCCTAGGAAGAATTCTTGCTATTGCTATTAAGAAACTTGCATTGCTATGGGAGAGAGTATCAATACAAGCAAACTATAGGAAGATATAAGGAGAAGATGGAATGAACGATGTAAGATGAGGCATATATGTGTATATCTTAGCATTGCCACATTGATGTGATCAAAGCCATGAGAAGTTCCCAAAAGATGTTTAAAAACGTTTTTCTTGTTTTCTGATGTATAGCATACATCTTAAAAGTACACAAATCTCATCTATATGAATTATAATATGTGCATATCAATGCAACCACGCCTCTGAAGTAGACGTAGCTTACTAGCAGAGTCCTTTGCTGCACTCCCAGCCATTAGTCAATTTGCAATGCAACCACTATTTTGATTTGTGTCATCTGTAGGCAGCCTCTCAGATGGCTCCTATCGATTGATCCCTGAATCCTTGTATCCATGCCCTTTTATAGTTTAGTCCTGCATTGTAACAGGGTTGCTTTGTGTGATCAATTGCATACAGCATAAGTGATCATATGTCATTTTCTGATATTCAGTTATTAAAAGACTGTGGCTCTATTTTGTGTTCTCTCTCTCACATACATGGATCACTCACTCAGGAGGAAGCTATGCCATGAACCCTATGGATGAGACAATATGATGAGGAACTGAAGTCTTCAGCCAAGTCAATTGAGTGAGCTTGGAAGAAGATCCTTTAGCCCATCGAGACTTCAGGGACTGTAGTCCTGGCTAATAGTTTGACTACAGTCATGAGTGACCTTGAGTGACCCACCCACTAAAGCTACTTCCAGATTCTTAACCCCTAAAAACTGCATGTGATAATGGTTTTCTGTTTTAAGCTGCTAAATTTTGGGGTAATTTGATATGTAGCAATAGATACACAACATATATCATTACGAATTTGTTGTGCCTATATTTTTAAAGACTACTTTTTGTTAGAGAAGTTCTTGGTTCACAGTAAAATTAAGAGGAAGACAAAGATTTCCTATATACTCCCACATACACAAGCATAGCGTTGGCCATTATCAACATCCCCCACTAGAGTGGTACGTTAGTTACAATGAATAAACCTACGTTGATATAATATAATTACCCAAAATCCTTGGGTTCACTCTTGCTGTTGTATATTCAATGGGTTTGGATGAATGTATAATGTCAAGTATTTATCATTGTAGTATCATACAGAGTATTTTCACTGCCCTGAAAATCATCTGTGCCCTACTTATTCATCTCTACCTCTCCCCCAATCCCTGACAAACACTGACCTTTACTGTCTCCATAGGTTTACTATTTCCAGAATGTTATATAGTTGGAATCATAGAGTATGCAGTCTTTTCAGATTGGCTTCTTTTACTTGGTAATGTGCATTCAATGTTCCTCCATGTCTTTTCACAGCTTAATAGTTTGTTTCTTTTTAGTGCTGAATAATATTCCATTGTTTAGATGTACCAAGTTTATTCATTCACCTGTTGAAGGAAATTTTGGTTGCTTCCAAATTTTGGCAATTATAAGTAAAGCCACTATAAACATTCATTTGCAGATTTTTGTATGGACATAAATTTTTAACTTCTTTGTAAATACCAAGAAGCACAATTGCTGAACTATGGTTAGAGTCTGTTTGGTTTTGTAAGCAATTTGGATCCTTATCTTACACCATGCACAAAATTCAACTCAAAATGGTCTTTAGACATAAACATAAGCCTTGAAACTGTAAAACTCCTAGAAGAAAACATAGGGAAAAAACTCCTAAACATTTATCATGACAATGATTTTTTGGACATGACACAAAAAGCACAGGCAATAAATAAATGAGATTGGCTCTAAAAAACTTACACACAGCAAAGGAAAAAAACTAACAAAGTGAAAAAGCAACCTATGGAAAGGGAGAAAATATTCGTAAACTATGTATTTGATAAGGGGTTAATATACAAAAAAGATAAGGTATTCATACAACTAAATAGCAAAAAAAAAAAAACCTAATTAAAAATGGGCAAAGGAACTGAATAGACATTTCTCTAAAGACAAACGAATGGCCAACAGTATATGAAAAGGTGCTCAACATCACTAATCATCAGGGAAATGCAAACCAAAGCTGCAATGAGATAGTGTCTCACACTTACTATCTTTTTTGATAATAGCCTTCCTAACAAGTGTTGGCAAGGATGTGGAGAAAAGAGAAGCCTTGTGTGCTACTGGGGGGAATGTAAAATTGGATAGCCACTGTAGAAAACAATATGGAGGTTCCCCCAAAAATTGAGAATGGAACTATCATGTGATCTAGCAATTCCACTTCTGAGTATATATCCAAAGAAATTTAAGTCAGGATCTCAAAGAGATAGTTGCACTCCCATGTTAATTGTCCCATTATTCACAATAGCCAAGATATAGGAACAATCTAAATGCCCATCAGTGGATGAGTGGGTAGAGAAACTGGTATATACACATAATGGAATATAATTCAGCTTTAAAAAAGAAGAAAATCCTTCCATTTGCAACAACATGGACGGACCTGGGGCGGTATTATATTAAGTGAGATAAATCAGACAGAAAAACAAATACTGTATGATCTTACCTATATGTGAAATCTAAAATAAAGTGATAGAACAGAGAGTAGAATGGTAGTTGCCAGAGGATGGGAAGGGACGGGGATGGTTAAAGGATACAAAGTTTCAGTTATGCAAAACAAATAAGTTCTAGAGATCGACAATACAGTATAGAGCCAATAGATAACATTATAGTTACACTTAAAATTTTCTAAGAGGGTAGATCTTACGTTAAGTGTTACTACAACAAAAAATAAATAAATAAAACAGTAAAGTGGGCAGGAGGAATCTTGGAGAGGTGATGCATATGTTTATGGCCTGATGGTGATAGTTTCACAGGTGCATATTTATCCCCAAACTTAGAGATGTATACATTAAATGCATATAGCTTTTTATATGTCAATCATACCTCAATAAAGTAGTTTTTAAAAAGAAAGCTTTGTATACTCCAAGACAGAGATATTCTTCCTTGTTACCTTCTATTAATTTTATTGATTTTACCTTCCATTATAGTTCCACAAGTCATCTAAATTTGACAGTTGTATATGCTGAGAAGTTGGAGAAAATGTTTTTATTCCATATAAACATCTGATTGATCCAGGGCATTTCTTGTAAAGATCACTGTTTTCATATTGCATTGTAGTTGCAACTTAAAAATAAATCAGGTGATTCGATATGTATAAATATTTTTCCAGTCCATTTTACTAAGTTGGTCCATTTGTCTACCTTTATGCTAATACCACACTGTTTAATTTTTATAACCTTCCAATAAGTCATTATATCAGTTATTGAAAGGCCAACAATTTTATTCTTCTAAGATTTTAATTGTTCTTGGTCTTTCGCATTTCCGTGTAAGTTTTGAAATCAGCTTGTCCATTTCTATGAGATATCCTGTTGACATTTGATTGAGTTTCCATTGATTCTATAGATCCTTTGTGAGAATTTACATATGTATATATTAAGTCTTCCAAACAATGAACATGGGATATCCTTCCCTTGAATAAGTGTCTTAAAATTTCTTTCAATTACATAGTTTCATGTATGGAGCTTTGGTATACCTTTTCTTAGATTTATTCCTAGGAATTTGATATTTTTGATTCTATTATAAATAAGTTATAAATTTTTATTTTCAAGTAGGTTTGAAAAATTATAATTGTCTTTAATAATTTTATGGCATGAAGTAACCATGCAAAATTCAATTATTCTAATATTTTATATATTTTTTTCAATTTTCCTCACATATGGTCATGTAATTTGCAAGTGATGACAATTTTTTTCTTCTAAATCTTTATTTCTTTTCTTGCCATATTATACTAGCAACTCCATTGTAAAGTTTGATATAATTTTAATAAATATCTTTATCTCATCCCCAATATCAGGGTGGAAACCTTCAAAGTTTCATCATAAAGTATTACTTTTGCTGCATGTTTCTGTAGATATCTTATCTCAAAAATAAAGTTAAATCACAATTCTAGTTTCCTAAGAGTTTTTTTTTAACCATATATGGGCATTGAATTTTATTAAATGCTGCTTATCTTTTTGGATGGGGTCATATGATTTTTCTCCTTTTGCTGTGTGGTTTATTAAATTATATAATTGGATTTTTAAGAGTTTAAATCAACCTTACATTCTTGAAGTAAACTCCAATTAGTTGTGATTTCTTCTCAATAGATTCTTCAGTTGCATTTATTAATATTTTTAAAAGTTTATATGTATTTTCTAGAGAGAGAGGCCCTCCGGTTTTTATTTTTTGTACTCTCCATATTAGGTTGTGGTATCAACATTATGCTACCTTCAAAAATACACATTGGGAAATTTCTAATCTCTAGATTAGAAAATTTCTTTAACACACATAGCTCTATTCAGATGTTTTACTTTTTCTGGCAGTATTAGTAAATTTCTTTCACGCACATTGTCAATTATATTTATTGATGCAAAGTTGTTTACAGTGCTTTATTGCCTTTTTAATAGCCAAAAGGAGTAAAAATTATTTTTTTATTCTTGATATTACCCATTTGTGCTTTTTTGATCACTGCTGCTAGAAGTTTGACTATTTTATTATTCTTTTCAAAGAACAAAGTTCGGCCTTTGTTGATTCTATAGCATTTATTTCTATTTCATTAGTTTTTGCTATTTTTCACATTTGTTCTTTGATTTTCTTTAAGATTAATGTGTTATTCTTATGTTAGCTTTTTTAGTTGATAGTTCATTGGTATTCAGTCTTTTTTATAATATTAACATTTAAAGCATTAAACTTTCCCCTAAGCCAGGGTTTCTTAACCTTAGCATTACTGACATTTGGGGCCAAGTAATTCTTTGTAATGAGGGACTGTCTTGTATACTATAATATATTTAGCAGTATACCTGGCCCCTATTCATTAGATACCAGCAACACTCCCCTCCCTTAGTTGTGACAACAAAAAATGTCTTCAGACATTACCAGACGCTCCCTTGCAGGCAAAATTACCCAGGTAAGAACCACTGATCTAAAAATCACAGATTTAGTTGTACCCCACAAGTATGATGTATTTTCATTATCAATCATTTTTTATTTTCTAATTTCTGGTGTGATCTCTTATTTGACACATGTTATTAAATGTATAATATTAAATTTTCAAACATTGATGAATTTTCTACTTACATTTCTGTAATGGCTTTCTAATTTAATTCCACTGAGATCAGGATATTTTGTGTTTGAATTCAATCCTTTGAACTTTGTTTAGACTGATTTATATTTTGGTAAGTGACCTATGTATACTTTTAAGAATGTGTATTTGGGAATTATTGAGTCCAATGTTAAATATTTCAATTAGGAAGAATTTGTTAAATATGTTCAAACTTCTATAGATAGCCTTATTGATTTATAAAAAGCTCATCCTATTAGTTTCTAACATCAGGTTGTTCCATTTCCAACTATACTTTTGAATTCATCTCTTTCAATTTTATAAGGATGTTATTAGGCACATATTAACATAAAATTGTTATATTTTCTTAATTGTCTCATTTATTTTAATGTAATAATGCTCTTTAACTCTGGTAATATTTCTCTTAAGTTTTATTTAACCTGATATTAGAAGTGCTACACCAGCTTTTTCCTACTTATAGTTTGTGTATCTTTTTATGTCTGTATATTTAAGGTATGTATCTTGAAAGCAGCATGCTTTTTATTCCCATCTGAAAATATTTGTTTTAATTGAAGTGTTTAGTCCATTTATATTTAATGTAATTACTGATATGAGTTTAAACCTATATTGCAATGTTTGTTTCCATTTGCTCTTTTACTTTTTCATTTTTATCTCCTTTGTTGACTTCTTTTAGAATAACAAATTTTTATTTTCCAATTTGCCCCTTTATTAGGTTTTTAATAGTACATTTTGTTTTTCTTCAGTAGTTATTCTAGAGATTAACACACATCTTGGAATTATTGTAGTCTCTTAACTTGTACTTTAAATATTTCCAAAACAAAACGAGAAACTTACCAAATTTCAACACTTCCTCCCTTTTGTATTATATCATTGTCATTTATTTTAATGCCACATCTACTTAAACCTCAAAAGATATTTTAAAACAAAAAAATCTATTTACCCATGCTGTTAAAATTTATAGAGCTGTTTATTACCTTCTGTATTACAAAGCTTCCATCTGGAATCAATGCATGTTGTTACTAAAAATAGTACTAATTGTTGTCATAATAGTTACACTACATATCATAACCCAATTCAAAAACATCCCATGACTCCCTACTTCCTATAAGGAAGTCCAGTGCCTTAGTCTGTGGTCCTCTACTAAATCAGTTTTCAATCCTATCAACTTCCCTAGACAAGATCTTTCTCCTGAGCTCATTGAAATTATACTGATCATCTAAATATAGGTACTTAATACACTGACCAAAAAGGACTCATGAGATGTAATCAAAAAGCATCTCTGTTTCTATTTCCCATTGATTATTGAAACTTTATTCCATGGTGGTCACCTTGAATGAAAATCTAGGTAAGGCCTGCAGTTCTATAGTCATTTCTTTTTTCATATACCCAGTATGTATTCAGCAGTGTGAATATCAGAATAATATATTAATCCACATTCAATCTTCATGCAAAGCTAAGACTTCTTTGCAGTCTCCCAGAGAGGGCCTCCCACTAGCTGTTGAATACAGCAGGATAAGGGAGGCAAGGAGGCAGTGTAATTGGCTTCTTCGCCCTTCTCCCACTCCCAGCTGCTATTTTGGACCCCTTATGGGCTGGAATTAGGAGTGACATGAATACTTAAAGCAGACCTCTCCTTTCATGGGTTCTACAAAGACCCCCATGACTAGTGATCTCACCTGCAGGCTTCCTGACCATTTTATTCCACAGTGATCCCTAGCCCTTGGGAACTCACACTCTGCCTTCAGCTTCTCCTCTAGGTGGCCCTATTGGACAAGCTCTAAGATGGCCTATAATAATGCACTGCATCTGGTCCTCAAGAAGCACTCCTGTATTCTATGCCTGTACAAATTCTGAAAGTGCAGCACAATCACAACACAGAAGCACATTCCTCATACCACCATTAGGCGGCTGGCTGCCTACTCTGCCTTACGTTTTCCTGGAAGGCATCAGATAGTAATGTAATTAACTTTAGGAGACCCAGGAAGCTTTCTGAGAGTTCTCACTAAAATCCTCCTTTTGCCTTGATATGAAGAGGATCTATTTCCTACCTTACACATTTAGAGAGTAGTACTAAGAACACAGTTCTTGCTAAAGGAATCCTCATTAACAACTTTCCTACTCTTCAACTTATTTATGTATATGAGATGTTTAAGGTGTGTAACAAATTTTTGATTAGTCTTTTGTGACCTGCCTAAGGTCTAGTACTTTCCTTGGATTCAGCCTTAATCATATCCAGTGTCTAAATTAAAACTTTCAATTTAACATCCAGTTATATACATTTAGCACTTACTCATTACCAAGCTCTTGAACTGCTCTTCCCAAACCCCTCCTTTCCCAGTCCATATTCTATCCATACTTACAAGCTATAATTAGAGTTTTTGTTTGAATGTGCAACAGTTGTTTAGGAAAGAATCTTTGAAAATTCAGAACACCTGCCATTTATAAATTGCCAATTGCTAAATAATGTATTTCACTATTTTTCTAGAAACACCACAGCATGGAGGCTATTTTGGTTCTTAAGTGTAAATGGTGGAAGTTGGATGGATGCAAACCTTGTTTGAACAAGGTTTAGAAACTTCATAGTTAACCTAATCTAAATGCATATAATACTGTACAGCTAGGGCAAGTTCTGACTATAGATTTAGCAATTTAGTCTATCAGCTTTCTACTTCTGATGGTAATTTTTTGAAAATATAGACCAAGCATATTCATTGAGCTGCATTTGAAATTATAAAGTATCTGAGTTTCTGTCTTTTTAGGTCTCCCTGCTATTTTATATGTTTTCATGTAGTCTAAAGAGAAAAAACATTTAGAGTCAGAATGAATTGGATTAGAGAGTCAGTCCACTATTGAACAGGTGTGCCATTAACTGTGACCTCCCTACACCTTAGTTGCCTAATCTGCAAAATGGGAAACCAAACCCACCTGGAAGAGTTGATTAAATGATTAACAAGTGTTAAGTGCTTTACAAGATCCCTAGCAAGAAAAAGTGCGAAACTGGAAGGTAATGACCTTCCAGTCTCTCAGTTCTTTCTAATCTCTCTCCTGCTTTTAACCACCCCCAAAGTCATTTTATACATGGCTTTTAAATTATTTGGGGGAAAGTAGTTTGGGGGAGAAAAAGACATTTCCTTTAACACATTAACTGCCATGTGAATTGTATTTAAATCACGCTAGTTTTGCCTGGGGCGAAACCTGGGCAAAACCCTGCAGCTGGTTCGTGAAAATCTTACTTGTTGATGTTCTTACCGTTACAATTAATATTGACAAATTAATTCTAAAAAGTGGATTAAATGAATAGAAGTCAAGAAATTTCATTTTTCATTAAATTAGAAAGGATTGTCTTGTTTTCAAAACTTTTATTCTATTTTCATAATAAAACACCATGGCCACAAGGAAAACATTTTTTTTTCTAGTGGCAATGTGTTAAAATCACCCTCATTGTCCCCTTCCACGATCATCTTATACCACACTCTGAATTTTCCTCACTATCCTTTATGTACTTCCTATTGTTTTTTAGGAAGCATTAATTTCCTTTCCATTTGTCTCATCTCTATAATTGAGTTTTAACAGGAGCTTCCTTAACAGGAACTTTAACAGGAACTGAGTTTTCTTGTGGAACAAGAACGTGACCTTAATTTGATTCTTGTATTCCCCAACATTCCACAAATCCCCTTTCCAAAGTAGAAACTCACTGAAGATTTATTGTCTCACTGGTAGAGATTAAGGACTTTCAAGATCGGTGGGGCAAGGTTTTAGTGACCCTCAACACCAGTAATTAGCTGGTGCCTGTTTAAGGAATTGTGAGACTTATGAGAACATAAAGTTATGTGAATAGTGTGTATTTGGTGTGGTTACCAACTATAGGCAACTGCAATAGGTGAGCCTTATTGTTTTGGAATGACAAAAGGAGACCACATGGGCTCTAATAAGAGGGTGGCAAAATCATACTTCATAAGGTTAGTCTGTGTATACAACTCATTGAAGGTAGGTAAAGCTCCAAGTGATATCATTTATAATTAGAGCCAAAATATTGTATTAGTCCATTATGTGCTGCTAAAACAAAATAATTGATAACAAAGTAACTTACAAGGAACAGAAGGTTATCTTCTCACAGTTCTGGAGGCTCAGAAGTCCAAGAGCAAGGTGCTGGCAGGTTCCATTGCCTAGTGAGGGCTGCTCTCTGCTTCCAAGGTGACACCTTATTGCTGCATCATCCAGAGGGGAAAAACACCATATCCTGACAAAATGGAAGGCAGAAGGGCAAAGTAGCCAAGTCCTGCATGAAGCCTCTTTTATAAAGGCCTTAATACCACTCACCGGCGAAGAGTCCTCATGACCTAATCACTCTTAAAGACCCCACCACTTAATACTATCACATTGGCACACCTGAATTTTGGAGGGGACACATTCAAACCATAGCAAATATTATTCTTGTTGTTTCAGGTTGTATTCACTGGAAAGCAGACTCTGTGATGGAAATTAGAATGCAGAAAATTTATGAGAGAGAGCTTTTGGGTCAAAATTTGGGGAAGAAGGTTTGAGAAGAGAGTTGTTAGCTATAAAGCAGTCTCAATGAAGGCTTCAGCTAGGAACTCTGAAGCTGAAATGACCTTCAGAGTTGCCCTGAGTTAGAATGAAGGAATGGACCTCACCCCCTCATATTGATCAGTCATTGGATACAAGACATCCTGGGAAGGAGGCAAGACCTTGGAAGAGGTGACTCTCTTGAGCCTAAATAATTTCTAGAAGTTTTTAGGTGAAGGCTGACTACCAGCCACACTTCCAGCATTAGAAATAGTAAGTCTCTCATTCTTGAAGTAGGACCTCACCATCCACCTACGAATGCTGACTCTATTTTAAATAGCATGTTCATGCCTATATGAAGTGATCAATTGATCATCAAAAGGATGAATCTGAGATTGAACAAGACCTTAAAGGTTTTTCTTCTTGACCTCAGAAAATAATTATGAAGCAACTAACAAATACCAGAACACTGTTAGGTACTGAAGTTCAAAATGAAACAAGATAGTTCTTGCTCTTAAGAACCTAGTATACTAAATTTTAATAAATATTAAATATACCTTATATTTGAGAAGATTGTGTTATATTCATCCATATGTGAATACACATGCCCACTTTGCTGCCCTTGGAAAAATCATCTTCTGAACAGAGCTGGACAAACTACAGCATACTCATACTATAAGTAATTTTTCCTTTAAATGTATTTCTTCAATTCCTTTTAATCATTATTATCATTATAATGCAAACTAAAAGAATGAACACATGTTTAACATAACTCTAGATAAATTAAGTTTAGTCGATATGGCTTTTCATTTTAATTGATAATTAGATTCCACCCTGGATGAAAATATTATGTGGTATTCCACAATGCTTTGTTTTTATTGCTGTTCTTTTCAATACTTTTTATCAGCAATTTGGATTAAAACAAAAAGCATATTTATCCAATATGTATATGACACAAAGCTGTGGAACAATAGTTACTATATTAAATGACAGAAACAGTATTCAAAAGGGTTATAAAAAGTTAGAAATATGGGCCAAAACTAACAAAGTGAAGTTTAACAGGACTAAACACAAAGTTCTATATTTGGGTTAAAAAATAGAACCACAAATGTACAAATACAGGACAGAGAACACATGGCTAAACATCAGTAAAAGGTGAACAAGTTTTAGGGTTATAGTTAACTGCAAGCTTAATTATGAACCAACGCTTTGATGTGGATATGAAAAATACTCATGTAATCTTGGCATGTGCTTTAATATAATTAAGAATTCTGTGTACATCAAGGTGGCTAATTGCATTGCATACTGCACTGGTCATAGGCCATCTGGAATGATGTATTCAATTTAGGGAGCCATGTTGTAACAGGGACCTTGACAAATGCAGTGGATGCTTGACATTTTTTCCCCATTATAGACATCAGATACCTGCTTTCTCAGACCCTAGAAGCTAAGATCCAGGCATCATGCAAGGGTCTAATCAGAAGCACCTGCAGTGGGAATTAGAAATGCAAAGTAGCAGGGAATACTTAGAATTCATCCTAGCAAGGATAAAATCAGGGCTGTAGATCCAATTTTTTGAAGCATTGGAATAAAGTCATACACTGGATGTTGTCAGCAGTGAAAGTCATGGTATCTGTGGAGAAGTTACGTCTTCCCTAAATCAATTCTGTGTGTAATTTCAGACACTGTGCCTGGCTATATATAAGGCATTATGAAGGATGGTAATCTGTATTACCTCCAGTGGCCTTCTCACTTCTAAATTTCTCTATTCACTGTTTTTACCAGTTTACTTTTTATAGCCTAACAAATGTGGGGGGTGAACATAGAAAGATTATAGTGCCAAAGACAAAGCAAAATTAGTGGAAGTGGAATAGGGAAGGGAAGTGAATAGAATCTACTTGCTGTTAAATGGCTAATATTCAGTCCTTATTTTATAAAAGGAAAGAAATTCAGGTATTTAAATAGCTTGCTTTAAAAGCTCTTTTACGGAAAAGACTACATACTACACGCTGTAGAGAGCACAATTGGGTATGAAAAAAGCAAATATATGATGTAGAAGCAGTGGTGTTCATGCTATTTGTGCTATAGAATGTGATATGCCTGATAAAATTGCCTATAGAATATATTATAAGTGGGAAAGATGGCAGTTCTAGATTTTTTCCATTTCATTTAGGCATATTATTTTTGTTTTGTTTATTGCTCTGTTCTATTAATAAAGTAGTCCATTACCTTGTAGTCCTCTCATATATAATAACTGGTTTCTGAGAGGCATACTGCATTAGGAGAAGAGCATGGGCTTTGGAGTCAGGTGAGGCCTGAGTTCAAGTCCCAAGTCTTCATAACTAGGTCAGTGATTGTGACCTTGGGAGATTTACTTAGCATTCTTGGCCTACATTTTCTGTTCTGTAAGATAACAAAGAATGTATCTCACAATGTTGTCCTGGAGTAGAAATAAATTTCAGCACAAGAAGATACATAAGTAATGTTATATGTCACGCTTAGCTTTATATTTTTTGCTTCTGTCTTCATTTTTTTGTTGTTGTTGTTTGCCCAAGAAGATAAAAGATCAATAAACTTTGGACAAAGTAACTTTTTCTTTTTAGAATTGTGTTCCCATTCAGCTATCTCCTGCCCAAGCCCCACCCCACCCCTACTCCACCCAGAAAATGACTTCCCTACTTTGAGTAATTTCTGTGATAACATTCAAACCTAGAATTTGTAGAGAAACCAGTTACTGATTTTTATAATCATAGTTTTATAAAGCTTATCTCATACAGAAAAGTGCAAAAATCCAATGTTTTTGCATATAATAGAAGTGTTAGGAAAGAACAGAGAAGTGGTAAATCTGTACTGCATGTCAAGTGCTTCAGGCTAACTCAATCATAAAGTTCTTTCTAGGGTGGCACTAACACAACACAATCTAGTTTTTGTTCAGTTTGTATGAAAACAATTATTGATAGGTGGTAAAAAATTCATTTACCTTTTTTTTCAAGTTTTTTCATTTAACTTTTAAGTAAGCAATATGTTCCTTAAATGATCTCAAGGCATATTTTCACAGAATTAAATTGTTACTATTTAAAAGACTATGGGAAATATTTCTAGAAATAAGATTAACATATACGTAACTTAAATTTAAAAAGTTCAAATTCTTCTAAGATGCAAAAACAAGTGAGAAGCCAAGCTATGTTTATTAATAGAAAGATAATATTTTAAAGATATCACTTCTCTGTAAATTACTTCACAATTATAATGATACTTATTAAGATAATTGTCATAAATTATAGCATATATACTACATTAATGCAAAATGTTACTAATAGGAGAAACTGTTTAATGTGACTACTATTGTCAAGTTCATATGGAAAATATGCTAAAGGAGTCAGGAAAATGGTGAAAAGTAATGAGAAAGAGTCTATCTCTACAAATAGACATATAAAAGAACGTAAAATGATTTGTTATAAAAAATACAGAAATTTAATGACTACAAAGGCACAAAATAATTCACAGTTATATAAACAGAAATTAAAATTAAATAAAATATCTGTTTTCACCCATTGTATTGGCAAAAATAGTGGGAAACTGATTTCATAAATTGCTACAAAATTCAGAAGGTAATTTGGTAATATTTACTGAAATTTAAAATGTGCATACCTTTTGGCCTAACAATTCCACAGCTAGGAATTTATGCTGTGGATACAACAATAAGGATAACAACAATAAAAAAAAGAAAACAACAAAAATGTAATAATTTATCAATATAGGGCAAATGTTACTCAATTTTTTAAAATGATGAGATATCCATGTATGTGTTGATACAGAAGATCTCCCAGTTATATTGTCAAAATAAATTACTATCAAAATTGTACACATAAAAGGAGTCTAGGTATGCACAAATAAAAATGGTCATATAGATATGCACATATATTCATGTTAGCAGATAGGTAATAATGTTCTGCAAGGAAATACACTTGAAGAATGGAAAGTAGGACTGTAAGTGTGAGGGGAACGTACTTCCATTTTATTTCTTTTTATAGTGAATGCATCTTTTACCCTGGGCATTTATCACCTTTTCATTAATGTATTTTATTTTTAGGAAAATTTTAGGGTGTGCCTATTCATGAACATAGAATATCTCCTCATTTATTTAGCTTTTCTTTGCTTTCTTTGCTTTGCTTTCTTTGCTTTGAGTTTTATAGTTTTCCTCATATAGATTTTGTACATATTTTATTAGATTTATACCTATGTATTTCAGTTTTTTGGTGATAATGTAAATGGTGTTAATGTAAATGCAACAAATTCTTATTGTTAATTGCTGATATATAAGAAAATGATTGACTTTTGTATAGTATATTAATCTTGTATTGTAGTACCTTACTACAATTGGTTATTAGTTGCAAGAGATTTTATGTCTCTTCTTAGGGATTTTCTACATAGACAATTATATCTTCTGTGAACAAAGACAATTTATTTCTTCTTTCGCAAATTGCATATATTTTATTTCCATTTCTTATCATATTACACTACTTAGGACTTCCTGAACAATGTTGAATAGGTGTGGTAAGAGGTGACACATTTGTCTTTTTCCCGATCTTAGGAGGAAAGCATCTAATTTCTCACCAGTAGGTATCATGCTAGTTCTTTTTCTAGTTTGCTGAGAGTTTTTATCATGAATTCTTGCTGGATTTTGTCAAATGCTTTTTTTCCACATTTCTTGATATAATCATATAATTTTTTTCCTTTATCCTGTTGATGTGATGGATTGTATTAATTGATTTTTAAACGCTGAAATATGCACCTGAAATAAATCCCACTTGGTCATGGTGTACAATTATTTTTATAAATTGTTGGATTTGCCTTGCTAATATTTTTTTGAGGATTGAATGTATATTCATGAAAGATATTGGTCTGTAATTTTCCTTTCTAGTAATGTCTTTGTGTGGTTTTCATATGAGGATAATTCTGGCCTCATAGAATAAGGTAGAAAGTATTTCCTACTTTCCTATATTGTGAAAGAGATTGCAGAGAATTGGTCTCTTTTTTTCTTTAAACGTTTGATAGAATTTACTAGTGAAACTATCTGGGCCTGGAGTTTTCTGTTTTAGAAAGTTATTAGTTGGTAGTTCAAATTCTTTAATTGATATAGGTGTATTCAAATTATATATTTCTCCAACAGGTATATAATATGATAGATCATTTCTTTCAAATAATTGATCCATTTCATCTAGATTTTCAAATTTTTGATCAAAGAGTTGATGATAATATTCCTTTATTATTCTTTTAATGCCTATGCTATCAGTTATGATGACCACTCTTCTATTTCTGATATTAGTAATTTGTATCTTCTTTTTTCTTGGTTAATCTGGTTAAGGGTTATTTTATTGATTTTCCCAAAGAACCATCTCTTGGTTTTATTGATTTTCTCTATTAATTTCCTGGTTTCAATTTTATTGATTTCTATTGTAATCTTTGTTATTTCTTTTCTTCTTTCTTTGGATTTAATTTGTTCTTTGTCTAGTTTTCTAAGACGGAAACTTAGTTATGGAATTTAGGTCTTTCTTCTTTTCTAATGCATGCATTCAGTGCTATAAATTTCCCCGTAAGTATTGCTTTTGCCGCATCTCACAAATTTTGATAGTGGTATTTTTATTGTCATTTAGTTGGGAATATTTTATAATTTCTCAAGACTTCTTCTTTGACACATATATTATTTAGAACTGTGTTGTTAAATCTCCAAATATTTTGTGATTTTCTAGCTAGTTTCTGTTATTAATTTCTAGTTTAATTTTATTCTGATCTGAGAACAGATATTATGTGATTTCTATTCTTTTAAATTTGTTAATGTGTGTTTAATAGCCATGAATGTGGTTTATCTTGGTGAATGTTCTACATGAGTTTGTAAAGAATATATATTCTGTTGTTGGTGGGTGAAGTATTCCATGAAAGTCAATCAGATCCAGTTGATTGATGGTGCTTTGTACTTTTGGAAGTTTCTATCAACATATCTTTAAGCTCACTGATTCCTTCCTCAGCCATCTCCAATCAACTGATTAGCTCATCAATGACATTCTTCATTTATGTTGCATTGTTTATAATTTTCTAGCATCTCCTTTTGACTCTTCCTTAGGGTTTTCATGTTTCTGCTTACATTATCTATCTGTTCTTTTATGTTGTCCACTAATTTCCATTAGAGTTCCTAATACATTAATCATAGTTATAAATTCTCAATCTTCTGACTCCAAGATCTGTGCTATATGTGAGTCTCATTCTGATTCTTTCCTTGTTTATTCAGACTCTTTTTTTGTTAATTTGTATTTTTTTGTTTTGTTTTGTTTTATTTTGCTTTTGTTTGTCTTTGGTTTGGTTTTGCCTTTCAGCATGCCTTGTAATTTTTTGTTGAAAGTTGTAAATAATACATTATGTAAAAGGAACTAAGGTAAAGACACCTTTAGAGTGGGGTATTATGTTTATCTGTCTAGGAGTTAGGCTTTATTTACTGTTTGCTGTGGCAATATATTTCAGAGGTTAAAATTTTCTTTAATGTCTCTGATTTTTGTCTCCCCTGTTGTGTTCAGGGTCCCTAGACTCTAGGGCCTAGACTCTGCTTCTTAAACAGGGTCTGAACTTCACAGTTCTTTTCAGCTGTATTTGCTTGTTATTATACATGTTCCTTATTGATGTGGTAGTAAAATGTCAGGGGAGAAGTATTCTGTAGTCCTATGAGTAGGCCTTAGCCTTTTAGTGAGTCTGTGCCCTTGGCTGTAACTTTTACCGGTGTTTCTCAACTTTTATTTTCAACTCCTTAAGTGAGATATGAAGTCTAAAGAAGGCTGGAGTTGGGTATTTCCCTTCCCCAAGGTCAGTTAGGCTAAGGTAAAATCCAACTTGGTTAGGCTCTGCTAAATTAGTTTCCCTTGAGGGCAGGCCTTTCTTGAGAAGAAGTGAATGATCTGGGCACATTTCCAGATGGTTACTCTTCCCCTCCTTCTGCTAGAAGAGGGGGATTTTTCTTGAATCTTCACAGTGAGAACATGTTGGGGTTCTTGGAGGTAAAATGCACAAAATTATGAGAGTCCCCCCCCCAACCAATTCTGGGCTTCCAGGAGTTTTTAAACCTTTCAAGATAGTCCACACTCAGTCTCCAGCATTTAGTCAATTACACTTAAAGTATTCTTACCAGATGCTGGCTCTAGTGGCATTTTCTGCTCTCAGTAAGCTGTGATTCTCTGTATGTACCCAATTCTCCAGTTTTTAGGATAGTGGTTGACCCTGTGACCTCAATTCTTTGATGGATCTAAGATGAGTAATTTTCAGTGTTTTACCTTTTTTCTTATTATAAGGATATGAGTGATGGCCTCCAAGACCTTTATATATAGAACCAGAAACCAGAAGTCCATATATTACTTTTTAATTCATCAAAGATTGCGGGTATGTAATGAAGCCTGTGAGTATGAATGCCTGTGAAGTTAAACATGTTTGCTGTCTCCCTTCTTTTTCTTTATCTTGCATTGTTTTCCCTTGCCTTGCCTTGCCATCTCTAAAAATTCAGTTCTGAAATTAATAGTGGGACAGAACAAGTCAGGCTGAAGAAGACATCTCTGTGGAGGGGAAGTCCAATGTGGAATGTTAGCCAAAGTGGATGAGAGGTTCGTGCACACTGTGAAGGCAGGTGGCCAGTATGGACAGGAAGCTTGAGTGGGATGATCAAAGTTGACATTATTAGTAGTGGAATAAGTAGAACTTGTGAGCCCCCTGATAGGAAGCAACAAGGAGCCCTCAGCACCATTGTGATATTCTTGACAGTGATGCAGAGCCTGACTCTAATCATGAGATCACATTGGAAAGATTGAAATTAAGGAATATTCTACAAAATCTGTGACCCGTAATCTTCCAAAGTATCAAGGTCATTAAAGTCAAGGAAAGAATCTATAATTATTTCAGACCAAAGGAGAGTAAAGATGCATAACCCTAAATGCAACTCATAATTCTAAGCAGAATCCTTTGCTATAAAAGACATTATTGACACAATTGGTGAAACTTGAAGGGGATCTGAGGATGAGGTGATAATAATATATCAGTGTTAGTTTCCTGGTTTTGATAGTTATATTGTGGTTATGTAGACGACTGACCTTCTTTGTAGTAAATCATACAAAAACAAAGCATTTAATTTGTATATCAGGTAACTTTTGCATGATAATTTCAAAATAAAAATAAATTTAAAATAGGTGATTTCAGTGAGGGATGAAAGATTCAAATTAACTGTTTGAGGCAATCTGAATGAGTTTCTTCATCACAAGTGAGTTCTAACGTGCCTACATCTGTTTTATTGTTTTGGTGAGCTTGTTTTTGCACATATTCTTCCCTCAACTTTTTTAGAGATATGGGACCTAAGTAAACATATGCAATTTAAGACCACTGGAGGCATGATGGATGGTTTATCATATATTCATGGTTTAGAATTCCCTATCTCTTACTTATAGCTAAAAAAGAACAATATATAATAAGCTGCCATTTCTTATATAATAAATATCATCAACAATGCAAGCAAATCTAGAAATTATAAAAGATATTGTCTCCAGAAAAATTCAGCTTCAATAAACCACTTTTACTTTGGCCTTGGCTAAAAGTCAAATTTAAAGCATAATCTATTTTTTTTCTTTCATGTGTTAGCATTATTGTCTACAATGCCAGCACTCATATTCCAGAAGAGTATTGTTTAATGAAAGGCTGATTTTTAAATATATTTTTAAAAGCAGGGAGCAAATTTGATTTGCCAGCTCTAGAAAGTATTTCTTGGCCAGACTTTATCAAAATATGTCTGGCCAGCTAGCATATTTATAGCAGTTTTATCTCGAACAAATATAATTATCAAATCAATGTTTCTGAAAATAAAATATGTAAATTTTTAACTTACAAATGTATTACTACTTCTCACTGTAGGAAGGAGTCTAAAACCCATTTTAGACATGTGAAAACTGACGTCCAGAAACATTTAGTGACTGGTAGCACTTATAAGATTATACCAAATAGCTAGCAATTTGAAAAAAAGCATAATAGTTAGTTGGTATCATAGGGCCAAATGGTAGCATACATTCATACATACATATATCCATTTTTTAACTCATGATATCAATAAATTTTTATTAAGCACATAATTTAAATACTGAATTATAGCATAATAGTTTGTTGTTTGTTTGTTTGAAATGTTGTCTTGACCCAATTATGAAGCACTAGATAGAGGTAGTCAGAGTCACTTCTTGAGCAGCTGATTAAGTCCACACCCCACCCACTTCCCTTTGCAGGTTCTTACACCCCTGGGCAATTATGCACCTTCCTAATAGCCCCGGGGCCAGATACCAGACAACTAGAAGCAGTCCTATGCCCTGGAGTCTGCAAAATTGTTCAAGTTAGCCAACAGACAGGGAGTCCTGGAAACCTAGCTAAACCCCCCTTACTCGCCATGCATAAGCTGTCCTCTACAGCTCCAGCTTGCTGTTTGTTATCCTGTCTCAGGGTGCAACCCCTGTGTGGCCCTGTGTAGTACCCTTTTCTCTTCTGGAGCTGTAAGTGACAAGTTTGGCCTTTCACCTATCTTAGTGTCATTGTGTTTTGTCCCGCCCTCAAAAATGAATCTTTGAATCTTATAAAATAGGAAGATAAAATGGCAAGCAAGACCCAGTCCCTGGCCTAAAGGAGCTTTCACCCTTACTGGGAGGACAGAAAAATAAGTTATCACCTATAACCCAGGAGATTCTTCAGTTCTAGGCCATGACTTGAGCCCCAATTAGAAGTTAGTCAAATGACTGGCATGGGAGGTAGGGGGGAAAATATTCCAGGACGAGTCTTACAAATTGCAAAGACCAGGATATAAGAGAAAGCTCAGCACATTCATAGAGCATAATGTGAGTGAGTGGAAAAGGTCAGAAGAGGGTAGAGAGGGATGACGTTTGTTGAGAAGAGGCAGATCCTACAGTGAGTTTTACATCATGGTAAAGAATGTGGACCCATCTTAAGGCCAACAGAGAGCTACTGACGGGGATGAGGCAGAAAACTGGCCATGATCAGGATGATATTTTGAAAGATCGTTTTAATTTTAATGTGAAAAGCAAATTGGGTATTTTTAAGGAGGAGTGAACACTGTACGCAGGGGATGTTTGTCAGGAAAAGAGTGATACTGGCTACAGTGGATGGTAGCATGACTCAGAGCAACCAGAGTGGGACAGAAGGGTATGGTCATGATGGGGGTAGGCTTTACAACACACACACAGTTTGTTTCCTGATTAAAGGTTTTCAAGGACTTTATTTTTAAACTTCTGACATGGCTTTAATATATCCTGTTATCTTTTAGCAGGTATTGGCTCCAGTTCAGAGTTTTATAAAAATGATCTTATTGAAATCCTTCATCCTAAACCAAACCTTAATCAAAAACATAGTTCCTTCTGATTCTCCCAATGCTAATTTATACAGTAGTAAAAAATGCTGCCTTAAATTAGCTTTAATCTTCATTTATATCATATCATTTACAATTGAGTTAACTTGTTAAATATAATTGATTACAGATTAAGCTTTCCAGGGAATAAATATATCTCTCATGTAAAATGAACAGAGGGAAAATCAAAGCACTTGATGCAAGCAAATTCTAAACAGTCTACTAGTACAAGAAGAAGAAAATCTTTTCTTATTTTATATGTTCCATCTATTATTGGGTCACATCTTTATTTGTGCTTAAATGACCAAAAAATGACTATTCAATTACCAACAACTGATAGATAGACATTCAACTCAAGGACCAAGAGCTCTCCCAAATAATGTCTTTTTTTTAAAAAAAAATTCTATATGCTGGGAAACAATTGAAATTTTAGCAGAATGCTGTGATTATTTCTATCAAGTAAGCAATACGTTGAGAAATTGTGGAAGGCCAAAGAGTCTTGTGGGAGTACAGCAAAACATTGATAGCTGAGAGTTTCTTTTCTGTAAAGTTGACTTTCATCCTGATTTCTTGATCTGTTTTTAACAAATCACATCCCCAAACATTACACAGAAAGAGTCATAATGTTCCTTACTATCTCCTGCCATTCTGAGGTCCACAGATGGCCTTGGTGATAGTACTATAATCCAGTAGACACAACCTATTCCAGTGATTCCTAGCTAGGTCATTAATCACAATGCAGAATCCATGAATGGAATCATCATTAATCTACTCCAGTACCCCTTGAGAAATCTGGAATACAAAATGAGTCACACATAATTAGAAAAATCATATTGCATTTCAGGAGAGGAGGGTAAAGGTCTCTCAGTAATAGAGCTACATGTAAAATGAGGAAACCTACTGAGTGCAAGTTTAGCAGTGAAAGAGTACTCATTCAATCACCCTGCCATGGGCCTTTTTTTTATATAGGATGTCAATCAACAGCCTATGACTACACTTGTTAATTAACCAGTAAAAATATTTTTGATTTATCTGTTCAAAACTTCAAAGGGTCAACAACTAGAATATAGAAGAAAAATATCCTTAAAGTTGGTTATAACATTTTGTTCATGCATCTATATTATGGTAAGAATAGAATTTACATTTAAATGAATACTACTGACCTGCATTTTTATACCTAAATCAAGGTACTTTTTTTTGTTTTTTAATTTATTTTTATTATGAGATAATTGTAGGTTCACATGCAGTTGTAAGAAGTAATACATAGAGATCCTGTGTGCCATTTACCCAGTTTCACTCAATAATATCTTGCAAAACTATAATACAATATAACAACCAGGATATTCACATCGATACTATCCACTCTTCCTGTTAGAGCTAAGGTTCTATTACCTAGTGAACATACCCCAAACTGAGCTAAGTATCTCTCTCTCTCCCTACATTGTGTCTAAACTATGTTCCCACATTTGTGTTTTGGATGTCTGAGCAAATCATTTGCCACATACTAGGACAAGGAATGAAGGAGGGCTATCAGGTACTTGGGGGCATGATTGGATGGAAGAGTTTAAACATGTTGGTCTGGGGTTCCTGAAGGACATCCAGTTCAAGATGTCTAGCAGGTATTTGGCTTAACAACTCTGCAACTCAAATCTGAACTCTGTCATGCCTAGCTAGAAAGCAGGCATTATAATTAGGCCAAAGAAGCCAAGAAAAACTTGGCCACCTTTAAAGAAAACCACATCAGCAACAGTTGGCACATCTCTTCCAGAGTGCCTCTGTGGGACAACTACTTCCTTTATTTCTTGGGGCTTCTATTTACACCTCTCATTGGCTTCTATGGTGAAATGTCAAGAATAAAAAGATTGATTTCGTTTTGTCTCAGGCAGAGTTTATTTTAAAGATGCTAACAAATTCAAGTAGTGGCAGAGTATAGTTTCTATAATATAAAATTTCAAACAGCCAGTTACTGTTCCTCCATCCCTTTGAAGGGGCCCAAACTAAACAGCTTCATATTCATTACAAAAGACCTCTGTAGAGTACCTTATTATGCATCATTTAAACAGGGTAGAAGAACACAAATCCAGGAATCCTTTGGAATTTCAGACTGTATAAATAGCCGGTCAGTGAATGACAGCTTAAGCTGTGCTATGCAAAAAGCATGGCAGAGACAATAAATTATTTGAACTGAGTTGGTTTTTCCATATTATTCTAACCCTTGAGCATCATAGGGACAATTTCCCTTTGCTATATTTCTATACTAAAGTCCAAGGGTAATATTTAGAGTGATTTCCCATGAGCTCTTGTGATGATCTGCATTATTAAAAACGATTATTTCCAACCAGAGGCCATATCTGCCAGCAGCAAGACAGGCGGGAAGCATTGTGTGAGCTCCTGGCTCCAGGAACACTGCTGTAGATCCCTGGACAAAGTGCCAGAGACTTTTTTCACCTGACTGGCGGGTTTGCAAATGGTTTTCCTTTGTGTCTGCAATCCATTTTAACAAAATAGTTTCTTTATTTAGTTAAAACCAGGATAACGGAGAAGATGAGGCCTTTGAGAATGGTTGTTTCATCAACTAAGGATTCCTGGCAAACTTCAAACCATGCTGGATTACATTCCTGCTTGATTTTTCTGGCAAAAATAATGGAACGGGTGCTATGACTACAGGTAGACTCATGGCTAGATGTGGAGTAATAACATGCAACAGGGATTTGTACAAAGATTAGAGAAATGAAATGTACTTTATTACATATTAGTTAATACTAATCAGTGCCTACATCTTTGCTGTGCCTCTCACACACTTCATATTTATCTAAGGCTTTTTTCAAAAACATTTCTTACCTGAACCTGGTGCCTAGGCTGTGAATGTAAATTGCAAAAGCCTCTAAAGCTGAGAGAAGGGCAGAGAAAGTTTCCCTCAGAAACTGCAGAAATCCATAAGAACCTTAGCTTCAGAATAGTAACACCCTGGTGTCAACTGCCGCTTTCATTGACGATGTTTCCTCCAATGCCAATCTTGACCTGAAACGTAATGCCCTTCAAACACATTTAGTAGATTATTTTTGAATCTTTATGAGATTGCAGGTTGGGGTAGGTAGGTAATAGCCCACAGCTCACTGGCATTTCACTTAAAAAAATAAAAAAAGACATCTCTTTGACAAGCCACAAGGTCACAGGGCTCTAAACCATTCTTCCCACGCTGTGTTCAGCACCATTTCTTTTAATTTTCCTCTTTGAAGGATTCCTTCATCCTTTCATCAACACCGTCTACCAGTCCTAGGGTAGCTTTTCCAAAGACCTTTTCAGCAAAGCTTATCTCGCCCTACCAAAAAATTCTCACATCCGGTGTTCAGAAAACTCCATTTTCCCCATATCATTAGATATATAATAATGATAATGACCTCAGAAGAAAAGGAAGAAGGAAAATGTGTTTCCTATTCTCGTCTCAGAAATCATTCAATGAAGAGAGAAAGTAATATACTCTGGGTTAGGCAAAGAGGTGAGAGTCAGGGCTAGCCAAGGTGAAAACGGTTATTGACTTGACAAGTGATAGACTAGATCTGGTCCTTTGACTTGTCACTTTCTGCTGCATAGCATTGGAGTGTGTTTTAAAAGTCCAGGGAGAGTTGCTATTTAAAGGAATTATGCAGGAGTTATCCTTATGTTTTCCAGGTCTCAACATATCAGAATGTGCATTTCACCTCCCTAAATTAGCACCTCTTCACTACAGATTGATATGTCCATTTCCATAACAATTTATCCAGTTTTAAGCCTTATAGAAAACCATCTTCATATTCAGAAAATAAATATTAGGTATCTTTAGAAAAAGAAAAATTCACAAATATTGAATATTGTCCATGCTAATTTGAGAAAACCCCTCAATTAGAGAATGAACTTCAATATATAAAGAGAGAAATGTAGCTACAAACTGTAAGTTTATAAATATCTCAGGGCACAGTATGTTCATATTTTTCTCTTTCTTTCTCCTTTTTTCTCTTCCACCTTCCGAATTTCTCTTCCCTTCCATCCGCATCATGAGTAACGGTCACTTCTATCATCATGGCAATCAGTATTATTTTTTGAGAATTTCACCTCCAATTTTTAAACATTCATGACTTACTCAGAAACTATTGATGAAGTTCACAGCTGACTCAACTCCCACAACAATTCTCATCTCCTGCCATGGGGCTGAAAAGTGTCCTTTGGAGAAAGTAGTGAGTGCTGTCAGCGTGGCTGTGCCTGGGCTTGCAAAGGGACAGCAGATATGGTCCACAGGAGCCTTTAGCATTTTCTTTTCTTTGAAGATCTACATTGGAGATGAATGGGAGTGGAGAGGCCTAGTTTTTAAACCTTTTGGATTTGAACAAAGAAGGAGCAGGAAGTTGCTTTAGTCCTGGTTTCCTTAATTACTGTAGGGAGCAAAAGAAGAAAGGGAAGAGCTGGAGAAAGTTGGATAGCCTTCAAAGGATGATTGCTTAGAAGTTCCTGCCTCCCCATCTTCCTATTTCTATCAGCCCAACCCCTGTGAAACCGCCAGTTTCTCCTTGAAATTAACCATCTTTTACACAACCAAGAATATAGAAGTTCTGTTTAGATAAGTCTCTCTATTCAGAATTACTGTTATTTCAGAGAAAAAAGTAATGAAGGGGAAAGTAGCTAAATGGAGTCAAATGGGGGGAAACGGATGGCAAGAAATAAACAAGCAAATGAGCTTCACACCAGATTCAAAATCTGTGGTTTTATTTGAGCATGCAAATAAGATTTTTGAAAATTTTAAACTAAAAATTTCATAGAATTTTGGAGTTATAAGTTAACTTAGAAATAGTGACAAAAAGCAGACCAGTGGTTGCCTGGGGATGAAGGGGGCAGGGTAAGGATTACAAAGGGGTATTAGGAGTGATGGAAAATGTTCAGCACCTTGATTAAGATCCTGATTTTATAGGCATATACATATACCAAAACATATCAAATTGTAAACTTTAAACATATGCAGTTTATTGTACATTAATTATACCATAATAAAGTTATAAAAGAAAAAAAAAGAAATAGCAAAATATGACCAATCCTTTTTTCTCTTACATGAAGAAATTGAAGTCCACAGGGGTGAAGAGATTTGTCTATACATGTAATAGTAGTGATTAGTTTGGACCTTCAACCTATGTCACCTGAAAAACATAGCAAGGGGATTTTTCAAAGAGCTTAGTGCCATATAAAAACATGAATATTTTTATGTGCTAGAGTCATATACATAGGTTATTATGTATAAGGCATTTGTCAGTCAATTGACAATATTTATTGGGATCACTAATTAAACATTATCCTTAGACATACTAAAAAATAGAGTAAACTATAAATAACACTCTTGTGACATATTTTAAATTTTATCTGTTTCATATATGCAAAGAGAAGAAAAGAAAGGAAACCAGAATAATACAAATCAGTGCTCTGACCTCAATATGATGGATATTTATCAGTTTTTAAAAATCAAATAAACCATCTCTGATTTCCTCATGCTTCTAATGTTTCTTTTAATATCTGAATTTCTGGTAAATTGGAAGTATCACTTTTATTTTTGTAAATCTATTCAATGTCCAGGAAACCTTGGGCAAGGTACTTAACCTGACCTGTTGTGAACATCAGATGAGGTATTTAATTTAAAAGTACTTAGCCTGGCATCTGGTATATAATCAGTACAGTGTTAGCTGTTTTTATTAGTAGTAAGCATTTTTTTAATGAAAAGAGTAAAAAGGAAAGGGTCACCTATATCCCAGAAAATGTAGGATTTGGCTACAAGCGTCAGTTCACTGTAAGCAACAGCTGGTCTCTTTATAGGGCTTAGGATACAGATTACATAAAATATATATATAGGAAGAGGAAAAGGGTAAAAACTTTCAAAGTTCACCAGTTGTAGCCTACAGCATTTCACTCAAGCTCATTAGGAAGTTTACATTCATAATGTAATCTCTTTGAAACAGATTTGATTTTTTTTTTTTTTTGGTAAAGATCTTGTAAATTAAAACTTTCCCAGGGGGCTAACCTAATACAAGTTTTTCCAGAGGTGGAATTCCTTCTGATCAAATATCTCAGAGCAGAAGAAAAATGGTTCACTAAGACTAGCATACTGGTTTATATAATTAGCAGTGAATATCAGAATACCAGGGGGCAGCACTAGCGATTAATAATACCCTTGCCTTCAGAGCTGCATTTAGCAAAAGACAGACATTTAACCTACATAAAAGAGCTGTGCAAATTAGCAAGCAGTATGTTGTCTCAGTCCAGCTGTTGTAAAGTATTACCATATGGCTTTATAGTACACCTTTATTTTACCTTGGAGATTAAAAGGCCTTTTAAAAAAATACTATTTCCTAAGGTTGTTCTGTGCTACACAAAAAATACCAGTACATCTATACATTTGGGGGAAAGTGGCTAATGTAGGAAGGTTACAGTTTACACCCTTACCTTTTCCTACTACCTCACCTAGCCAAGATTCCTACGAATGAAGTCATACTTCCATCAAGTAAAGTATTCAGAAGTGAATTAAATTCTGCTTCCAAACAGTAATGCATGCAGAGACACTAGCTGTGGAAAGGGCCATGCAGGGGCAAAGAGAGGACCTGCGGGGGTTTTTCTTTAGTTCAACTTGATATGCAAATGGGGCTCCTTTGCTGAGACAAACTGAGGGTCAAATGAAACAGTCACCAGCACTTTGCCTGGCACCGCGTGGACACAGAAGATGGAAACGTCAACAAATACATTTCAAAACGTCATTAGGATAGAATCTCATAAGTTTGCTATTCTTTGTAAGGACTATTCAAATCCACAGGAGCAGTTACTACTCAGAAAGCCTGGTGATGAAAAATGCTGGATCTGGGATAAAGCCTTAGTTAGACAACTGCCAGGAAAGGGAGGTGAACAGATTTGAAGCCTGTAAGGTAAATGAACAATGAGTGAGCAAATGTTTTTTGAACGCCTCTAAGGCGCTAAGGTGGACGATGTTGTATCTGACATGATCAAGACAGTTTAGTAGTAATTTTTAAAACTCCATTAAGGCTGATTCTCATTGGAAAAAAAAAGACTATGCATACTTGGAATATTATAATTTAAAGCATAAGTAAATGTGTATTCTAGCTACAAACTGCTAATGTGGGCCAATGTCCTTTGCACTGTAGAACATGGGTCCTCAAACCTTTTCTGTAAAGGACTAGCTACTAAACAGTTTAAGTTTTGAGGGCCATGTGTGGCCCCTGACACTACTGCTGGGATGCTGCAGTTCCTCCTCCTCTTCCTCTTCCTCATTCCTCTCCTTGTTTGCCCCTCCTTCCTCTTCCTCTTCCTCCTCTCCTCCTTCTCTTCTTTTCTTCTTCCTCCCCTTTCCGCTGCTTCTTTTTGAAACTCTTATTTTTACAGCCCTTTAAAAATGTAAAAATCATTCTTAGTTCATGGCTCATACAAATACAGGCCTGGGGCCATTTTTGACATAAGCCATAATTGCTGACCCACAGTATGGAAGTTCACTGTTGGTGTTCTGTTTCCTTCCTTTCATAAATCACATCAATAATCAATTATAACTTCCAAATTATTTTTCCTTTAACTTTAAATAAATCATCTAAAGACAAATACACAGCAGTATGAACGCAGTAAACATTTTTGTGATTTTTTTCCTGATTCTTTTACAATTTCCCCACTTAACAGTGTTTTATTATAGCTACTCATTTTCTGCAGTCTTTCTAAAACATTTAACTTTGTTTTCCTAGAAACAATTCTGCTACTTTTTAAATTCATATTTGATAGGCTTGCCTAATACATTGCAATAATAACCAAAGCAGGAATAAACAGCTTGGAAACAAACATGTTGTCTCTTGGAAAACATCAAATACAATCAGTGGAAGTAGTGTGACAGTATATTGGTCTTATAGCTGTGAGCCTTCCTCATGCCCTAGGCATCCATAAGCATGTTTTAGAAAGGGAACTGGGAGCATTAGTAATCCTATGGATCAGTTTAAACGCAGGATCATTCAGAAAGCTTATGTGGAATTGTTCGGGCACTATGCTAAAAATTTTATATATGTTAAATGACCAGAGAGATAGTGTCCCACAGTAGAATAAAAATAGCTAACATAGGTTGAGCACTTAATTTGTACCAAGAAATTTTACATGCATATTCTTACTTGATCTTCACTGTAACTCTATGATGTAGGTGCAAGTATTAATATTTGACTTCTGATATTTAGTAGATATGTGACACTAGCCAAGTTTTAAAATTTCCTTATCACTTTATAGAGTACTAGCATCTACCTAATACAGGTTCTATTCTTTTCCAAATATTTGTTGAATAACTACTATATCATTTAGGCACTGAGGATTTAAGTATTAAATATTTAGACCAGTAGTTCTCAAAGTGTGTTCACTCGCCTAGCAGCTTCAGCAACACCTGGTACTTGTTAGAAATGCAAATTCTTGGGCTCCACCCCAGATCTACTGAACAAGAAATTCTAGGCTTGGCACTGAACAATCTGTTTTAACAAGCCCTCTAGATAGGTAGCTCTGAAACATGCTAAAGTTTGAGATCCACTTGTTTTAATTGCAAGGTCCTATCCTCTTGGAGCTTACATTTTAATAGATTATTGTGAAGATTTTTCCAGTTAATACACGTATAAGCACTCAGAATTCTTCCAGGCACAAACTTGGCAGTCATTAAATGTTTGCTATTACTACTACTGTTACCATAACTATGAAGTGGGCAATACTCTAGAGTTGCTTTTATTAGACATAAATAACTTCTATCTGTATTTAAATTTTGAGTATGGAGTAACATTAATCCAAATACATGACTCAGAGCAAACTTAATAAGGTAGTTTTTAAATTTCAGAGAAGAAAATGATCAGAAAACCAGGGTGAGATAGGCAACATAAATGTCCCCTATATGACCCATATTCAAGAGGAAATTGTATGCTCTTATATAAGGGGCCACTGCTACTCACCTGGACTCAATTGTTGCTATGTGGAAATGCAAGCCCAGCAGTGCCAGATTTTATGATTTTTCCAGTAAAGTCGGAAATTTTATATAAAATGTCCTGGCTTTTTAAATATTTAAACCTAATTCAATTTGTGGATCCAATGAAATATTTCTGCAGGCCACACCTGGTTCTAGGGCCATCAGTTTGCAACTTTTATTTTACCCATTCTTCTTCATTGTACATGCATGCAAATGAGGGCCCAGAGAAGTTCAGAAACATATTTAAAGTTATAGTGTTCAAAGAGGAATACGAGCTAGAGCTTATGACTTTCTTCCCACAACCAAAATGCCCTGTTTAGCCTTCTTCCCATTCTGAAGGACATTAACCAAAATTTTTAGAGTGGGTGGGGTAGGGAGGAGAAGCAGAGATGACATTGTATGAAATGAGAAATTGTTTTACAAAGTAGGATCTAGTAAGTGCATGTTGAGTTAAATTCTAACATGAATTAGAGTCTTTCAAAGATCTAATATTTCAAGTAATCAAGTTCATAGGAGAGTAGCTTTGTTTGGTTGGTTTTCTTTTTAATATACCAACCTGATCTGAGTCTTGGAAAGAAGTTTCAGTTTTGTTGAGGAAAATTCATATTGCTTCTATTGTGTCTGAATGTTTTCACCCATCTTTACTTATTTTCTTTGTCCCTGGTGGCTCAGGCCTTAAATTACAAAACTGTAGAATTTTAATTTGCAAATACCACATTTGCATGCAACTGAGAAAAGGCCACTTCATTTGTATGAACCAGTTGAAAGCCTAGCTGATCTGCACTAGGCCTGATTCCATCTGCATTAGGCACTTCACACTGCACCCAATATGGCATTTCCAGGCCCCAAGTGAAGTTAAAGTTAGCCATACTATACACCATCATTCAAAGTTGTTTAGATTTTTTCTTTTGATTCATGCCTTTGCTGCATTTTGTACATCCTCCTGACCATTCTTAGCAGCTGTAACAACACTTGTGGTATTACCAGTAATTTGCAACTTATCAAACATGATTGAACCTTGTTCTTTTGTGTAAACGAAACAGAACTCTTTGGTTGGCTTTCTTTATACTTTGGACATAGTGTAAAGGAAACGGAGACTACATTTGCATGCCAGACAATGAAACATAACACACAGTGTATACATGCCTTTGACATTGTAATTACTAGCTGTTGTTTAGATTCCATGTATGGTCACTGGCTTTGGCTGTGTTGAAATCAGCTGTATCAACATTTAATCAAAGTCTTATAGATTTTGGTTGTATATTTTTCTAATGTCAAAATAGAAATGCTGAGACTAAAAAATAGGTTGGAAGGAATGGAAACGTGTGTGCAATACATTGCAAAAATAATGAACGTTCACAGCATAATAGATGAAGTTTTTCTGATTTTGTCAGTAATGAAATCAAACATCACATGGAGCCCATTTAAAATTAGGATTATTTCTCTAGAATGTCAGCAACTTCTAATTAATTTTGTTTCAGTTTACATTCAAAATAGTCCCCTTTGCAACATATTATATTGAGGTATTTTTTGATTTTACATGAAATATTAAAAAGAAAATAATTGTAGGATTTTTCCTGTGAAAAAACATATATAGCTCTTGGAAATCATATGTAGAATAAACAAACAATACCATATCATTTAACACCATATAATATGATGACATTGAGCAACATAATGTCTAGTAGGACTTTGCTCCTGGAGAGTGGGTTAAATTTCTATAGATTTATATATGGGACTTCTAAGTTTCACGTGCAAGATTTAATTTTTTTTTTTTTTGGTGGTGATCTGTGATGCCAAATCCAGGCCTATTGCTCTATGTCTTTTCAGAAAACTCCCAGGATAATGATCTTCTCCATCCTTTACCACCAAGACTTATGTCCCTTATTGATTATACAGGGATTCCTATAAAACTTAAGGCTGTGAAACCATATGCCTATAACAAAATTATGAACATATTCTTTGATTTATATACTACATGATGTTATATCCAGCATTGTCTTTCATATTTACTGGGTCATAAGATTGTTATAATGCCATATAATGCAACCATGGCATAAATGTAATGCATATTAGATGTTTGTTTATTCAATTGACAATTATCATGTACATTTGATATATAAAGCACTGGAATAGTCACTATAGGAAATACAAAGGTAACTTACCCTGAAATCCATCTTCCAAGTGTTTATAATCCCTCAATAAATTGTAATTACACAACATGGAAAGCAAGTCATTCAGAAACATGATTAGATCTTGTGGTAGATCAGAGGGACAGGAATTGTTTCTAGCCATAGTGACCAGGAAAGTCTTTGTGGGGGGGATGAGATTGAGGAATAGAAAGATATGGAGCATGCAGGGTGAGAGGAACTACCACAGATGTTCTCTCAAAAAGACAAAGCTGCAAAGATGAATTTTAGAAGATGGAGTCCATGACTCTAGAAATGTGATCAAAAACATGATTTAAGACTAGATGAATATGTTGACATAGGACAAATTTAGAGGTGTCAAAAAATGAAGAGACTATTGCAATGATTTGATATAGAAAGTAAGAGAGAATAGGAAAGTAGTTGATATGTGAAAGAAGGGATATATCCAGGAGATAGTAGTAGAATTAACAAAAGAGGCTAGGAAAATACAGTTGATTAAAATTACAAGCTGGTATGACTTGAGCAATGGTGGACCATTATTACAAATAAAAAAGCTGGATTAGGAGGACAGATAAGTTCGGATGGGGATATATGAAATTTACAAATAGGAGAGTCAGCTAGCTGTCATGCTCAGCAAGCACCTAGGAAAAAGAACAGAGCTAGAGATGTAGATTCAAAAATGATTGTCCACTGGTTGAGGAAATTACAAAATGATTATAAGAAGTCAAGAATAGAATCTTGAGTAAAAGGTAGAAGGTCCAAGAACATTTGTTGATGATCAGAGAAAGAAACAGGATTTTGTAGAAATCAAGAGAAGAACTTTTCAAGGAGAGCTTGGTTTTAACAATATTAAATTTTTTAGAGAATAAGGGAAGAATGTGAACTAAAAAATAGTTTGCTAAGGAGAAATTATTGGCAAATTTTTGTAAGGATGCTTAAATTTTTTTTCTTAAATTGCTAGACAGAAACCAATGTAAGAATAAGTAATGGAAAAGCAGAGATAGTAAAAATATGATAGACGTTTTTAGGTGAATTGTAGAGTGGAAGCACCAGAAAAATCCTTTTTCCATTCCCCATTAATATACCTAAAATATTCCTTTTTACAGAAGAGCATTTTAAACACCTAGAACAATTATCAACTAAAATCTGCTTGCTGCAGAACTATGTAGGAGTTTCCAATAAGAAAGAGCCAAGGCCTCTAAAAGTGATTTTAATATATAAAGCATAAATACAATCTATTAGCTGTTATTATCATAATCCACATAATAAACTAACCCACAAGGTAACTATTCTACTTAGGCTGTTCTGTAATGTCAGAGTTATGTAACTTAATCTTAAAAGTAGCCCTTAAGACTCTGGGTAAGGATTAGCAAATTATACTTAGAGATGAGTCAAATGCACTTAATTGTAAAGACATTAAGAGGGGTCTATCTGTGTCATAAAGGACTAGAAGGATATATGAAATATTGCTGCTTGTTTGCTTTAATTGAAAGAGACACAGTTATATTTTAGATTGAAAAGGATACTTTAGAAAGACAGATGGTATAGAGGAATATTTGATGGAACAAAGTCTCCTAGGATACAAGAAAAAAAGAACCAAGGAGCTTTATTAGAAGTCTCACATTTGGAAAGAGAGTCTATTTCTTCCCCTGATGCAAGATGGAAGAAAAACATGATAGCATAGACAATCCAAAAATGGACAGAGAAGTTACATAATTTTATGAAAAGGTCAGGTTTAGAGTTCAATATAAATAGAATTCTATGTAAAACTAAGGCATCTATAACACATCAATTTAAAAATATCAATTCCTTTGGTAACATTTTCAAATATTAAATTCTGTACTTAATTTAACACAATTCTGTACTAGTATAAGGCATAGATAGCTTTTGTACTTTAGACTATATACGAACAATGTTAATCACTTGATGCTTCACAAAAACCACTATCTGAGGGTGTTGTGGCCTGCTTCTTTATGCTGGCAAAGGTCCTCAAAGTAAGGGAGCACTTGAATAGGCAGTCTTACTTCTTATTTATTATTCAATCCCAATTTTTAGGTTATCTTCTTTTTTATTTTTTGCAAAGTTTACTGATAGTCTCTAAATACAGAAACAAATATAAATATATAAATGTATATGGATATGTAAATTTAAAGAAAATATATTTATCTATTAATCCTACTAATGAGAAATTAATTGCCTGTACTTTATAAAGGCAGAAGTTAGCAACACATTTACAACTCCTTCATTGTAATCCGAATGAGACATCATCTGCCAATAGGTAGAGATTAAAGAGTCAGCATGTAGGGCAAGATGGAATGACTATGAGCTCCTTTGGGAGAACATTTAAAACATGACTTTTCAACTTTCAAGGACATTTCAAAAGCTATCTTTGTATTCTGAAAATGGGAAGTGATTTTTCAAATCTACAATGCTTCCTTATAATAGCTAACCTCTTTCTAAAGAGGACTTCTTTATGGGATAAAGTCTTTTTTTTTTATCGGAACACTTGGGGTGTTTTGAGATATGATAGGAGCTGCCGTGGCTAAACCAACTCAAAGGCACACACAGAGCTGTGCTGGTGACTGTCACTCTAAGACATAAGAGGGCATTTTGTGGAGACTATATGGTAACAGTCCTTGAAGTAATTTTGAATGATGGCAAAAGTCAGCACTATGTCTTTTTAATCTTGTAGAGGGAAAAAAAAGAAGAATGACAAGTAACAGCCCCCAGATCACCCTTTGAAGAGAGATAACATTGAGTTGAAAATACTTCAGACAGAGGAACTCCTGTCTAGAAGTCAAAGGTTTTAAGTCTTTAGTTGTATCTTCACATGAGCAAAACCAATGTTTACTTAGTCTGAAAATCATTCATTCAACACGTAGTATTGACACCTACTACATGCCTGGCATAGGAGATAAGGATATAACAATAAACAAAATACAGAAACTCCTAATCTCTCTAAGGTTACATTTTAAAAGGACAGAGTCAATAACCAGAATAGGCAAGTAGACATTGTGTGTTTGGGCTCATGAGTGTTATGGAGAATATTAAGTCGGAGGAGAGAAATGAGGGAAGAAGACGGAAGAGGGAAGGAGTTGAGATCTGCAGGAAATGCAGGAATGAAAGTCTGGGGAGCACACCAGGTGCACTGAACCAAACGCACAAAGGCTCCAAGGCGTGAACCTACATATCTGGCAGGTTCGTGAGAAAGCAAAGAGGCCAAGACTGTTGAAACAGTGAGCAAGGGGAGAAGGGTAGGAGATAAAAGCACAGAAATAGGGTGCAGTTCTCTGTGGTCCACTGGAAAGACACTGGCCCTTACTCTGGGTGAGATGAGAGGTGTTGACGAGTGTGCAGAGGGACAGGGCATCCTAACAGAATCACTGGCTGCTGTGGTGAAAATAGTAAAGGGAAGCAAGAGCAGAGAGCAGGGTGACCATCAGGAGGCTACTACAGTAATCTGGGTGAGAAATGATGGTGGCTGGAACTAGGATGGTGGCTGCAGAAATGCAGAAATGTGGTTGGATTCCAGATGTATTTTAAAGAAAAGTACTGACAAGATGTTTTGATGGGTAGGACATGAGGAGTCAAAGAAAGAGGAATCATGAATGAAATGAAATAAAAGATGAAAATGAAGATAAAGTTTCCATTGACTGAGATGGGTAAGACAGAAGGAGGAGATTTGAGGGTATTGAAAAGGTCAGCGATTTGGTTGTAGACACATTAATTTTGAGAGGTGCCCACTGGGCATCCCAGTGGAGGTGTTAGGTGGGCAGCTGGATTGAAGATTCAGAGTTCAGGGGAAAGGCTTGGGCTGGAGATGCAAATCTGGAAGCCTTAGGCATATATGTGATTTTACAAGCAATGATTTACCAAGGGATCGCGTGTAGGCAGAGAGAGGAAGAGGACCGTGATTAGAGTTCAAAGAGATAAGAAGGAAACAGCAAAAGGGAGTGGGGAGAAAATGCCTAGAGTGACAGAAGGAAGATAAGAAGAATGTGGGTCTTAGACACCAAGAGATGAACGTGTTATAAAAGGAGTGCTTATCTGTGTCAAAAGCAACTGACAAAATCCGTATTGAGAATGACCATTGGAGGTCATCGGTGGCCTTGGTAAGAGCAGTGTCAGGGGAAGCGGAGGAATGAAACCCTGGTTAGAATAGGCTAAACAGAGAATGGGAGAAGAGAGCTGGACACAAAGTATGGACAGCTATTTTGAGGACATTTGCTTCAAAGGAAAGAGAGAAAGGGATGCTTATAAAAGGTCATGTCAAGAAAGTTGAGTTTTTTTTCTTAATATGGAGGAAACAAGAATACGTTTATATGCTGATGGAAAAATCTAGTGGAGAGGCTAAGTTTGATGATGCGGGAGCAAAAACAAGTGTTGCCATGATATTCTGCAGGAGGTCATAGAGGTCAGAGTGTGGTACACAAGTGGAGTTTGGTCTTTGTCAGGAGCACAAACCGTTCATCCAATGACACAGGAGGAAAACCAGAGTAGAGGCCAAGATGCAGGTACGGCAGGATGCAGTGATTGAACAAATGGAAGTTCTCTTCTGATAGATTTTATTTTCTTAGTAGAAAGGAAGTGGTCATCAGCTAAGACTGAGAATGATAGAAGAGATGTTGGAGGTTTGAGCAGAGGGGAAAAGGCATGGATAGTCATCTCGGAGTTGGGGGATGCAAATGGATTAGGGAAATAATTGCTGTGATTCATTAAGAATCCAGTTGAGTTTAGTGATTACAAAATTAATGTGTGACTATTTTTTGTCTTTTCTTCCAGCCACATTCAATCAGCTGCTTGGGTATACCCACAGAATTGACACAGAGTTGCATTTAAACCAAACCTTAAATGTTCAAGTGGTTGAAAATGTTGCACTTTTATTTTTCAGTCGTACCATCATGACAGAGTGGTATGTATGAAATGTTCTTCATGATCAAGAGTGGTGAATTACTGCAGTTCTATGTCCTAATTTCTTTATGCTATACATAGATTTGCCTAAGTAGAGTGATTTGAATTGTTTCACAATATAGTATGTCTTTAAACCATGGGTCAGAATTTTTTTTTCTGTAAAGGGCTCGATAGTACATACATTAGGCTTTGTGGGCTATATGGTCTCTGTCAAAACTGGCAAGCCATAAGGTCTCTGCAGCAATTACCAACTCTGTCGTTGTAATCTAAAGCAGCCATAGGCAACATGCAAACGAATGGGTATGGCTAGGTTCTTATAAAGCTTTATTAACAAAAGCAGGTGGCAAGGAAAATCACAGGCCTTAGGTTGCCAACTTCTACTTTATTACAATATACCTTGCTTACATACTTTATGGAAACAGCTGGGTGTGTATTTGATAGATATTGGTAAACATATATCCAAACTTAAAATTTGTAAAAGCATCTATAAGTGTACCTGGCATGAACTAAGCTACTTATAACATTCTTTTTCAATGGAATATATGGTTGGAATCCTTGATGTCCAAGCAGTCATCTGTAGATCAGCAGTATCAGCATTTCCTGAGAACTTGTTAGAAATGCAGAATCATGAGCTTCACGCCCTGACCTACTGATTTTTTTAAAAGCCTTATGTGTTTTTATGCACATTGCAGTTTGAAAATTACTAATTTAGAAGGGAAGACTAGGATCTTTCATGTGTGGAATCAAATAACTATAAAAAGTATAAAGTTAACAAAAGCCAGAATAATATGAAGCAAAAAGGAGAGAGAAAAACAAAAAGAGAAGAATAGAGAAGGGAAACCATTTCCTGATCAACTGTCCATGAAATGATAAATGGATAAATAAAAAGTTCTATATCCATACAATAGAATATTATTTAGCTATGAATAAACCTTGAAAATCTTATGCCTAGTGAAAAAAGCCAGTCACAAATGGCCACATATTTTATGATTCTAATTATATGAAATGTCCAGAATAGGCAAATCTATAAAGACAAAAAGTAGATTAGTGGCAGCTAGGAGCAGGAAAGAGGGCAGAAAAGGGGAGTGACTGCTAATGTGTATAGGGTTTCTTTGTGGGGTGAAGAACACATTCCAGAATTAGATAGCGGTGATGGTTGCACAACTCCCTTAATATAATAAAAAACACTGAATTGTACACTTAAAAATTGTAAGTTTTATGGTATGTATATTATATCCCGATGTTTTTAATTTCGAAGTATTATGGGGGTACAAATGTTTTTGGTTACATGGATCGCTTTTGTAATGCTTGGGTCAGGGTTAAAAGTGTGCCATCACCCAGATAGTGTTCATTGTACCCGTTAGGTAGGTTTTCGCTCCTCCCCTCCTGCCCCCTCCTCCCTGCTTGATTTCCTTTGAGATTTACTTCCCTCTGTGCACATGTGTGCTCATCAGTTTTTTAAAGTCCCAAAGTTTAGAAAGTTTAGAAAACAAAGAAGTGACGAAAGCTTTCCCTCCATAGCAATTTTGTGGCAATTGTGTTTAAGAGTTCAAGAGTTTTTGTAAGAAGAGATGAGCAGACACTGCAGCTCTTACAGAATTAATGAAACAAATGTGTATAGTTAGAATGAGTTTTTATTTAGACTTCAGGTGGGTTTGCTTACAAGGATGGAAAACTCCGGAGAAATTTATTTTCTTGTTTCCTTAAAGTAACCTACGTTGGGTTAAGTTGGCAGGAAGGTTAGCTGGCAATTACTACTGAGGGAGAGGGAGAGAGAGAGAGACTTTGCAAGTCTGGTACATTACATTAGATGTAACTTGAGTATCTTCCTGTATTAACTAACACCCCAGGTCTCCACCACCAGCCCCACAACACCACACCCCATAACCACAGACAGCCTTCAGGTTTTTCCTCCTTGTCTTCATAACGGTCGTAGGCCCAACCACATAATCTGAATTGGAAGATTTAGGTTGTTTGTATGTGTTCCAAAAGGAATCCCAACTGTTTGAGTATTTCACATACTTGGGAGTCAGTAATCACACAGCTCAAGTGATGACTGAGTGAGTCACATTGGGGAAAACACAGACTGAAGTTGAATCTAGACTACAGTTTGCAGATGTGCCCTCACACCCACTCAGAATGGGAATCTCCATTTATTTACAGCCTCTAACTATAACTTAGTACTTATTCTTTTATATTCAAAATTGACAAAGCCCACAGGTTTTCTGAATTAAAAATTGATTCTGAAATGAAGTTGAAAGTTTCAATAGAAAAGTCTTTACATTTTGAAAAAAATATAAAGAGGGCAGTGAATGCATAGATGCTAATACGTAGCAGACACTGATTTTAAGGCCTTCAAGGATCATTTTGCTTTTTAAGTCAACAGCATCAAACTTATCTATTCAGGTGCAAAATTTATTTCTTCTTTTCTGGCACCCACGGTAAAATGACATTGGTAATGCAAAGCACAATCATTTTCACAAATACAATCTAACTTCCTAAACAATTCCATTTTGGATTATCTCAATAACCTGATTAACTCATTTTGTGAGTGTGAACACAGAGTGAGCAATAGCGATTTAGAAATAAAATAGATTATAATCTGTTAGGGAAATTTTGATAAAGCCTCTTTTAGACGGAATGGGTTTATCATGGGTAGTCTGTCCTACAGCTTGAAAAGGAAAAGTTGTACTATATCTCCATATACTCTCCTCTAAGACTAAGTTTTTATGCCAGTGAAGCAGAAAGTGATGTTATCATCTCCACTAAAGAGAAGAGGAAGAATAGATATTAAAGCTGGAATATAAATCTAATGCAGGGTGGCAAATAGATTTTACCATATGAACCAAGAACTTAACAGTGGCTGTCTAGAATATGGAGTTGAGGGAGATTCTGAGGCGGTATTTAGTTCCCTAATTAATTAGATATGTCTGCATGGGCTTTAGAAGTAGGGAATGGTTAGAATTTCTATATGGTATTGATTTCTCTTTCAGTCCTAAAAACCTAAACCCTCTCTACCTCAGTTAGGCCACCATACTAAGTCCAGTTGAGAGTTCAGCCTTCAGTTAAAATGATTTTATGAAAAAAAGAATTTTCAGGAAACCTAGAGAGAGAATCTCTTGAGAAAAACTTAACAAGAAAATTCATGTTTCAAAAGAAAAAACACACATCTGAAAGATGAGCTAAGTATTCAGAGAATACTTCCAGGCATATTAATTTCCTTAGTCTAGTACACATGGTAATGCATCAGAATGCAGAATCCTTAGGAAAATAACCCGCCTTGTTGTCCTTCTTTATTTACATGTATTCTTGTCTCCTTTTATTTATTCCTTGTCTTTAAGACTCCCAAGATTGCTAGAGTCTTTTTAAATAATTTTGTTACTCAGGTATTTTCTCATAAAGTTGCCCATTTTTCTTAAGAATTTTTGTCATTTCTTCCAGCAAATCAAATATTTGACATGGAATAATAATCAATCAAAACTACATTTTGGAATATATAATATATAGACATGCATTCTTGGTTGTATGAATAGTGTTATATAGCTGTGGTTACTAAATAACATATTTTTTGTTTTACTTGTGCAGCCTTTGCAATTTCAGTCATTAAATGAGCTTTGCAGGTGTGCAAATACCCTGTTAATCCTGGTGTTTTCTGAAAGACTGCTAGCCACATCAACCAATACTTTGGAAGACTGGCAAAATGGAGAAGCGTTTTCAAAGCCCAACAATAAATTAGTAAGATGAGTTATGTAACAACTGGAACTTTGTTGAGTTAAAAAATAAGACCACCTGAAATTTTGTTTTTCTAAGTCATCAAGGATTGGATTTTTAAATGTAAAACCAGATATGATCATTCTTGTCTGTCCTTTGCTTTTACTTTCATGTAAACATTATTTTCTTGATGGGAGTGTTGGGGGCAGGGAGTCCCTAACCTGTGCTTCTCATTACAAAAAAATAACATTCAGACTGCTTTGGTAAGTTTTGGTCTGGGACTTTTTTTAAGGTGTACTTGTGTGCAGTAGAGAGAAACCATCTTTATATCTTTAGGGTGATATGTGGCTTTTAGAAAATGCCAGTGAAACTATTTAGATGACACAGAAACTAGTAAAAAAAAAAGACATCTGCATTTTCAGTGTGTTTTTAATGGTCTTTCTACACTGTGTTCTAGGTGATCACACAAAGAGCTTTATAGTAACTATGCTCTTTACTATTTCTACTAGAGAAAAGTAATCTGATATGTAATTCCCATTGTAGAGTTTGCCTAAGCTGTGAACTTCTAAAACGTGTCAGTAACAAAAGTCAGGCTTTATATTACTTTGTAGCAGCCAAAAATTCAGTTTATATTTTGGACCCCAATTCTGTAAATTATGTAGGAGAATAATTCATTCAGGTCTACATAAGGGGGTTAAGAATGCCTCTTGTATGTTATGAAAATGACTTGAAAAATCACAAGTTGTTAGGTATTACTGCCTCTCCAGTGTTGCTGGGACATCAATTGTTTTTAAATGATCCCATACATTATTAGTTCTTATGAATTTGTGGTAATTGAGTCACTATGAATTTGGTAACCCTTTGTATAAACAATTCCCCTCAAAAGAGAGTATGCATATAGTGCTAAGAAAAGTACAGGCATCTTAAACATCCTTTGATGATCAGACTAAGAGAATACTGTTTATTTTTTTGCTGCATGTGAAAGTTCATTCTCAGTATCAAGTTTATTTTGTCCGCTAACTTTGTTAACCTTTTCAATTTCTTCAGTATTTGGTGTCTTTTCACAAAGAGCTGTTAGGATAGAACAGTTGCATCAGGGTTAAAGGTCAGAGCCATTACCATGTTAACCTGAAGCATATATACTATTTCTTGGGCTCACAATGTGTTTTTGATTACTTTTTTAAAATAAGAAATGCCAAAAGTACTATAGCAATGTACTAGTCACCTATGAGACCTCTATATTGACTATATTTTATATAAAATACTTAAAATATTTCAATTTGTAATGTAATTCCTAAGAAGGCCAGGAAAACTTCAGTTTTTTATTAAAAAAATCATTTTTTATGATTTTATTTTAGCTACCATAGTTGAATTTGTGATGAAACTTCAGAAATTTGAACTTCTTCAAAAAATGGTGTATTTCTACTGATCTTTAAAAATAATATTTATATGAGCATGGTTAATGACTGAAACAATATCCATTCTTATTGAAATCATACTATCATAATGAATAACTGAGAGATATTTTCCTGTAAAGATTTACTGCTAATCCCTTGGTTGTAATTCATTTCACTTAAGAAACATTCAGCCTATCACTTAGAAACAGTATTTGCAGACTTCACCAGGGTAACAGCTCTAATCCTGAAGGTAATCATCTTTCACCCTCCTCTCCAGTTCTTTCTTCTTTTAAGTCTTCACTGGTCTTTTTAGAAAAACAAAAACTAGAAGACAGCTATTATTCTCCTCCATGGGATAGTCTACTCCATTCAGGCAAGCAATATCGTCTTCTGTTTACCTTCATCTAAAACAAGTGCACGAGGTCACCCTCTTCGTGCTGATGTTTTCCTAAAGCAAAAAGAAAAACCATGTCAGGAGTCAGCCAGATTGCCAACTATGAGAACCTGAGAAGTAAACTCCATTTGCCTTTTTTATTTTTGCATTTGATTCCCATGGGGGAAGAAAAAGAGAAGGAAATGATAAAGAAGAGAAGGTGGAAATAGAGAAGGAGCAGGAGGAAGAGGAGGAGGGGAAGAGCCATGTTTCCCTGTCAGAACTCACATCCTAAATCAGTCTAAATATCTTTTTTTTACTTCTGTTAATATTTATTAACAACATTCCAAAGGTATGTTATGTGTACCATGAACAGCGATAGGGCAAAAAAATTTTACTTCATTATTTTATTTAATGCTGGCATTTTCCACTATAATTTCAGGCCAAAGAAGTACTAGTACATAAAGAGTGGATTGAATGCTTTCATATACCACAGCAAAGGACAGTGCTGCAATACTGATTGTGTGTGTGTGTGTGTGTGTGTGAAAAAAAAAGTTTGTCGAGTGAATGAAAGGGACTTCAGAATTCTGTAGCAGGTGTGAGTTCTTCAGGACCCTGAAACTATTTGGTCCCTTTTATTATTTTTTTGTCATCTACCCACATTCATCATTGGCATTGGCTGAAGAAATATAAGTCATGCGTGGGCTTGATGAATAATAGACAATTGACTACAATTACAATGCATGCAATTTGTAATGAATGCCTGACTTTCTCTAAATAACTAGACAATCTCTATCATCAGAAAACCTTCTAGATAATAAAAGGACAAAATTTTGAATCTGTATCTCAAGTTAGTGTTAGGTTCTAGAAGTTATTTGAATTCCTACTTTTCAAAAAACATAACTTTAGTCCATATAAATTTAGAAAAATCACTCCCCAACTACCAGAAAACTTATTTTCAAAACACTTCCATGCGTGGCAATAAGAATTAATCTACATTATAGATTTACCATACTCTTCCAAATGTTTGCTTTCTCCCATATGCTTTTATTTGAATGTATACATAATTCTAAGCTAGAAACCTTCAAATCCCTGACCCTCTCCTTTGTCAGTCAGTCACCAAGTTCTTTCAACTCTACCTTCTAAAATTTTCTGCTGTCCATGGATCTCCATTGCTATTGCCTTTGTTAAAATCCTCTTGGAGTGCTAAGCTACATCATCCAGTGGACAGTAAAATCATATTCTTCGGGTGTCAGGAAAGCAAACACAATATAAAATATGAGAAAATCTTAGGTTCAATGAATTTATCCAGAATTTTGAAATTAGCATCTCTGGAAAGCAGTTATTGTAATTATGACATTTAAGTTAAATGTGTTATTTGAATTTCAACATGTGTGCATGTTTTGTATATTCTTTTGAATTTTATAAAGGGTGCCCCTGAATCTTTTCAAAGTTTTGGGCTTTTAAAAATTCTATTCAAGCCTTTACACGCCTTTCTTACTATTACCAGTGAAATTTTTCCAGAAACTCATCAATTGGGTCACTCACCTATTTAATGATCTTGATGGGTCCCTAACACCAGAAGGGAAGGTTCACACACCTTAGCGTCACAAACAAGGCCCTCAGTGGAATAGCCAGAGTTTGTCTTCCCAGTCTTAACTTCACACATCCACCCTCTATCCTTTAATCACACTGAACTATAAGTTCTTCAGGTGCAGAGATTTTTTTTCTTCATTATTTCTCTTGAATTTTTCCAATAGTATCTTATATATTGCTCTTCTCCTTAAAGGTGATCATAAAAACTAACTACAGGCAAATAGTCTTAAGCCTTCATTAAATGTAGATCATTTTTATTTGGACCAGCACTGAAATTGCTTTTGCCTATTCTCCTCTGACATTTTGCACATTGAAGTTCCAAACAATCTCGCCTTTGATATGCTCCACAGATGACATTTCAACTGGCAACATCTTTCCTCAGATATTTTGTTTTTATAAAGGCAGGATGTGGCTTCTTCTACCTGACCTTTTGACACTCTTATTATTATGAAAATACATAAGTGAATTATAAAAATCCATTTATTGACTCACATGTTGATTCACCATATAAAATCAGCAAAAATATCACCGCAACTTCTATGTACCACACCCAAAAGAAGAAACTTCGTGCACTACCATACTATTAAGTAGCCTCAGAGATCCCTACCCACTGTTTTAATACTGATTTCCACAATGAGGTCATGTGAACAAAACCTCATATTCCCACAGAAAGTGGCTCTTTCTTGAAGGAAAGGGAGCTTACTCCCTCCAGCTGCTGATAGCCACACGCACAAACCTTAAGAACAGGGCCAGACCAAGATCTGTGGGCACTCAAGACAAGCTAATAATTTGGCATTGCTTTAAGCCTATATTCTTCAAAGTTTGGCTAGCTCACTATGTATTTAGAAAAGAGGCTTAGAACTCAGTAAGAAAAAGGCAGAAAACGAGTATTGATGTAGTTTCTCTTCTCTTGTTATAAAAAATTGCACAAAAATAAAAACCTCTGGGCCTGTGATGATTCATTTTATGTGTCAACTGGACTGGGCCATGGGGTGCTCAGACATTTGGTCAAACATTCTGGTTGTTTCTGTGAGAGTGTTTTTGGATGAGATTAACATTTAAATTGGTAGACTCAGTAGAGCAGACCACCCTCCCTAATGTGGTGAACTTCATCCATTCAGTTGAAGGCCTGAATACAACAAAAAGGCTGACCCCCTCCTGAGGAAGAAAGAATCCTCTTGCCCAATGGCCTTCAAACCGGGACATCAGCTTTTATTTCCTGTCTTTGAATTTGAACTAATGCATCAGTTTTCCCTGGGTTCCAAGACTGCTAGTCTGCAGACTGGAACTACACCATGGGCTCTCCTGCAAATGGCCAATCCAAGAGAAAACAAAATGAAACATAATATTAAAAGAGTATTAAAAGATTTAAAAGATGTCAAAGATGTTTATTTCAAGAAAGCAATGATGCTTCAATATTAGGAGATCTATTAATATAATTCAATATACAAATGGATCCAAAAAGAAAAATCACGTAATTATGAAAATGCTGAAAAAGGATTTGATAAAAAAAAACTTTAATAATTTCCTAATTGTGTATATATGTCTGTGTGTATGTTAGTGTGTGTGTATGTATATACATACACATGTGTATATGTTTAAGTATACACACACACATGTACACACACAAACCCGTATTTCAGGCTTAACGCAAAAATAGCAAGAAGATCCTCAGTGAAGTCAAGATTGAGGCACAGATGCGCACTAGCCCCATAATGATTTAACACTATATAAGAAGTACTAGCATTACAGTTAAACTAGAAAAAGAAATTAGAAGCACAAAAGTTAGATAAAGAAGATTAAAAATAGAATTAGCTGCAGTTGGCATGATTGTATATATTGAAAATTTAAGAAAATTAACTGATGCTTTAGAAAATTCAGTAAATTTCAAGGACAATATGAAATCAATATCCTTCATAGAGTTACACAATGGATTAGAAGATACAATGGAAAAAAGTTCCTCTTTTATAACAGTGAATAACTGAAACAATAAAAATATTTAAAAACTTGTCAAGTGGTAAACTTGCAAGAAATGTACAAGATCTATAGGAAGCAAACTTTAAAATACTACTAAATGATACAAGGAACACTTGAAAAAAATGAAATAACATGTTTCCAAAAAGGAAATCTAAAAATTTTAAAGTACCCAATACATTCAATTCTACTCATATGAAATGCAGTAAGACGTTTTTGATTTTAACATTCATATGGAAACATAAAAACAGTGAATTAAAAAGTGAAGTAAGGGATGAGAGACCCTACTGTGGCCACATTTTAAAACGTGTTCAAAAACAGTAGTAATTAGAAAAGTGAGCTAATAGTGCATGAAGAAATAAACAGATAATTTGAAAAGAACAGAATGTCCAGAAATTAACCAAAAAAAATTTAGGAAATTGTATCTCAAAGGTTTCAATTCAATCACTAAAGGAAAGAATAGATTATTTAAGAAATTGTGTTGGGAAAAATGGCTAGCTATTTAGGATAAAACGTTAAGTTGTTTATATTTCTCACACCTTATACCAAAATAAACCCCAAATGGATGAAAGATTTGAATATGATAAACGAAATGGTACAAACACTAGAAGAAATAATGTTATGTTTTATTATATAATTGCTGAATATTAAAGACCTTTTTGGACCTAAGAAACTATGTGAGACATTTGCTTTTAGGAAGGTGTGTTGGCTTTATTGCTGTGTCAGCGTGGTTAGGCTACAGGCTCCAGTTGTTCGGTCAAGCAGTGATCTAGGTGTTGCGGGGAAGGTATTTTGCAGATGTAATAAAAGCTCCTAATCACCTGACTTTTAAGTAAGAGAGGTTATCCTGGATATTCTACATGTGCCTGACTGAATCCACTGGAAGGCATAAAAGCAGGGCTAAGATTTCCTGAGGGGAAAAAAAGAAATTCTGCCTGTGGTCAACAGCTTTAGCCTGTGGCTGTGGAGGTCCATGCTGCTTGGGATCTTCCTTTCCCAACGGCCTGCCGGTGATTGCTGCAGCCTGTGCCCATACCTTTGAGCCTGCCCATAATCTTTTCCTTCTTGACTGGCTGCTCTGCGGATTTTGGACTTGCTTAGTCAGATCCCACAATCTTGTAAGTAAATGCCTTGTAATAAATAAATAAATGAATAAATAAATAAATAAGATTTTACATAATATCTATATCTTATAAATATGCATATAAGGTTTTATATGTATTTATATATTATATATATACTTTATATAAATATTTATAATCTTCTGCCTCCTACTGATTCTGCTTCTTTTGTTGAATCCTGGCTGACACAGAAGGGTAACTGTGTGTTTAGGATGACAGACATGGGAAAGAAACTTTTTATTGTATCCACTTTTATATCTTTAAAATTGTAAAAAATGTGAATATATTACTAATTCAAAAAATAAACCAAATACATTTAGAATGTCTGCCCTAAACATAAAGTATTAAAACCTCTGCATTAATGAATAGGGATGTGTTCTGGCCCTTTTAAAAGGACTTACAAACCTTCTATTTTCCTATTTTCTGCCAAAATTAAATCCAGTATTTCCTCAAGCCCCTGATATTTGCTATTTGTTTGCTTACATATGGTTCTAATCCTAATTTTCTCTCAAATACTTGCATTTTTTAACACCTCGTATTGAAAACTTGGCATCTATCTTGACACGTAGAAATAGGCATTAGCTCATCCTAAGACTCCATCCTTACCTCCTAGCGTGAATTAGCCTTCGTTTATCTATTTGTCTTGCTCTCCCTAAACCCACCCTTTGCCAACAGCAGTATAGAATGGTAGAGAACCCCATCCTTAGTGTGGGGACGTCTGGGTTTCAATCTAGTCATATTAGTCAATTTTGTGATCTATGATATTTTACCAAACTGTTTTATGTCTCAGAATAATCTTCAGTAAAATGGCAATAAACATAGTTGCTCTTTATATCTAGTAGCATAATAAACCTGCAAGCATTTCAAAACTGGAGTGCTGATTAAGTGCAAGTGATTGTTTTTATTATTGTTAGTTATTTTAGATTTGAATTTATCTGTACTTGGACTGATACTGTGACTAAAAATCAAGAAGAAAAATGAAAGAAAGAAACAAGTTATTTAATAAGTGTTTACTCTGTGTAGGCTTCTTTCTATATATAACCTCATTTAATATAGCAACCCTGAAAGGTGGGTTAACTCTGCCAGAGTCCCAGAACAAGTAAGAAGCCAAGCTAAACTTTGAAAATAAAACTGCCTGGCTTCAAAGTTGGTACTACAATGGAATGACCATACAAATAACTTTTCTTTGTTTATTTATACGTCACAGACATAAATATGTATTCAAAAGAACCCAAATCCTTAAACGCAAAGAACTATAAGGTTAAAGTTAGTTAAAATAATGCTATAATTAGCTTTTTAAAAAAATCTTACTGTTCCCTTTTCGTTGTTGTTTTATATATTCAACAATAAAAAAAAAGAGACTGGTACTTCTTTGAGATCCCATATGATAAAGAAAGACAAATTAGACTAAAAGACTGAAATTACATTAAAGTGTCCATTTGGCTGGTGGAAGAGAAATACTGAAAACTTTATTCAAAATGATTCTGTTCAAAGCCTTGTGGATTTCTCAGCAATAAAATTACCTTTTGTACAAAATGACTTCTTTTCCTTTGGGTAAATACCCGGTAGTAGAATTGCTGGATCAAGTGGTAGGTCTACTTTTATTTCTTTGAGGAATCTCCATATTGTTTTCCATAGAGGAAAAGAAGTCATTTTATCAAAAAGGCACCTGCACTGGAATGTTTATTGCAGCACAATTCACAATTGCAAAGATGTGGAATCAACGCAAGAGCCCATCATTTCATGAGTGGATTAACAAAATGTGGTATATGTATACCATGGAGTACTACTCAGCCATAAAAAGGATGAATTAATACCTTTTGCAACAATCTGGATGGAACTGGAGACCATTCTCCTAAGTGAAATATCACAAGAATGGAAAAACAAACAAGACACATACTCACTATTAAATTGGAACTAACCAATGAGCACACAAGTGCACAGTGGGAAGTAAAACTCAGTGGGAAGCAACCAGGGGGGAGGGGGTGGAGGGGAGGGGAATAAACAAACCTAATGGGTACTATGAACACTATTTGGGTGACAGGCACACCTACAACCAGGATTCAAGCATTACAAAAATGATCCATGTAACCTAAAACATTTGTACCACCTTAATCTTTTGAAATTTTAAAAATTACCTTAAAAACAGATTTTTAAAAATCCTTCAGATTAACTATAGATTCATTCTAATATGGTATAAATTAGATGATATAAGGAAGGTATCCTATATTTCTGAATGTTGGATGGTACTATAAATATATGGCTTTTGCTAGATGTAAATTTTCTCTGGATAACTTCATTGTAAAACTAGAACATGTATTCATTTTAAAACTCACTTTATTTTTGAGGCCAGGTATCACCCTACCATTATAATCTTTATAATTGGATTTGTATTTTAGATTCTGATTTAGCTTATTTGAGTACTTACTAGGTGCCATATTTATATTATTTCATTCTTTTCTTGTAGTTTTAATTTTTTTGATGATGTAATAGTCGCAGACAGGTCCTGATTAACTAAAGCTGTATTGTAAATTTGAAGTTTGCTAAGAACCATGGTCCCCTACCTCCGGGCTGCAGACTGGTACTGGTCTGTGGCCTGTTAGGAACCGGGCCACACAGCAGGAGGTGAGCGGCAGTTGTACAAGTGAAGCTTCATCTGTATTTACAGCCGCTCCCCATCACTTGCATCACGGCCTGAGTTCTGAGTTCTGCCTCCTGTCAGATCAGCATTTGATTCTCATAGGAGTGAACCCTACTGTAAACTGCACATGTGAGGGATCTAGGTTGCTTGCTTCTTATGAGAATCTAATGCCTGATGATCTGAGGTGGAGCTGAGGCAGTGATGCTAGCGCTGGGGAGAGGCCGCAAATACAGATTATCATCAGCAGAGAGGTTTGACTGCACAATAAATGTAATGCACTTGAATCATCCCAAAACCTTCCCCCCACATCGGGTCTGTGGAAAATTGTCTTCCGTGAAACTGGTCCCTGGTGCCAAAAACACTGGGGACCACTGGCTAAGAGAGTAGATCTTAAATGTTCTCATTAAAAAAATGTAACTGTGTGAGGTGATGGATGTGTTAATTAACTTGATGATAGTAATCATTTCACGATGTATACATATAACAAATCATCACATTGTATACTTCAAATATTAATTACACAATTTTATTTGACAAGTATGCCTCAAGAAAGCAGAAAAACCAAAACAAAAAGAACTTATCAAACTGTACATTTAAAATGGGTTCAATTTATTACATACAAATTATACTGGAATAAAGTTGATTAAAAAAATAAAAGCTGAATCTGCTTCTTCTGACCTGTCCAGAACTTTCCCATGTGGTTAGAAACATCACTCTTTCTCCTCATACCTTCAAGCTGTGAAACTAGCCTGCTGCTTCCTAATCATTTTTCCTACAAATAGAAGACTGAAGAAACGTCAAGTGAATTTTTATTTACATAACTTCTCTGCTCAAATTCTTCTAATCATTCCTAATTACTTTAAAATCAACTTAACACTTTGAATTGGGAAACTAGTAGTTAATTACTTGATTGCATGATTACTACAATTTGACACAGTACTTATTTTCCAAAAATATCATTCGGAATCCTGTCTCCTAATTACGAAGCCTCTTCCTTGTTTCCTACCATTCCTTCAGAAATCTGTTTCAAGTTCAACTCTTTCCTAAAGTTATTCCAAGTGCCCCACTTCTGCATGTTCACACACTCACTTGTGTGCACACAAAAATACCTATAACTGATCATGTACATGTATCTGTTTTTTGGTGGTTGTGACGGTGCTGCATGTAAGTTAACAGGCTTCAATCATCCTTTGTAAATGCATGTGAAATATTGTAAAATGGGAGGCCTTTGTAAATTTTAGCTGTCATCCTCTTTATTTTCTTCTGATTATAAGCACCTTGAGGGCAGTGTTGCCTTTTCCGTTCACCACCTGGCTGGTTATGGCACTTCTAATATGGCAGGTGTTCAATAAAACACATCACATAAGGATCTGTGGTTGACTGATTAACTTCTTGGCAAGTGAAATATAGTTAATATTCCCCTTGAGTTCACAAATGGTTTATGCACTTCACAAAGCACCATTACTTAAAATCATTCTGGCCTTGCAAGAATCTGACCAACAACATTTAAATAAAACATTAAGGGCCTTAAAATGAAGACTGTCTCCTATCCACATGAAGTATTTTAATTTTTATTACCCTATTGTTGCATGCATATCAGATGGAATATAATTTACATACTGGAACCTTCCTACTTCCAACCCAGAAGGCTTGCACTGGTCTTTCTGTGCTCTGTTTTCTTTGTGAATCATGGATTAGAACTGTAGCCTTTCTGACCTGCAATAAAACTCACACGTTCCCTTAAACATATGCTACTATACAATGAATTTCATTGAAGGAAAAAATACATGTGAATTCTACCTGACTGATTTTTTTTTTCAGCTTTGGGGTGCTGTGGTTAAAAAGATCAAATAATGCCAGCCATGTCAGGGAGAGCCAGGAACGTCAGGGCTCCATAAATTCTGATCCTGGAAATCTAATGGCAGAAATAGAAAGAATATTTCTCTTTGTCAAGACTTCAACTTTTTTTTTTTAAACTTCAGGCCTTCTTGCTGTTATTTCCCAGACAAAGCAGAATCAGAAGTCATATTCCAAGAAAGGAAGTGGAACAGGATAAGTGGCTGGAAACAAAGCTCACTACTGGAAAACGGCCTTTAAGAGTTTTCACTAGAATATGACACTTTTGTTTATTCTCTCTCTCTTTCTTTCTCTCTCACTAGATTTTAAAAAATACACATTATCCATAATCACACCAACACACAATGAAGCTTGAACTGAATATATGAACACTTATTTAGATTACCAAATAGAAGGAATTTAAAAGCACTTTTGGTAGACATATCTTTATCATTTCCAAAGCTTTTTAAGAAAAGGGATTTTATTTATTTATCACTGAAGAAAACTGCTACGAAACTCCCCTCTTCCCTTACCACACAGATAAGAAATATATACATGTCAATACACACATATTAATTCTGATTGCCTTTTTCTACATTAAAACTCAGGAACGGTAAATTCTTAATTATAAAAAATTATGTACACTTTAGTCTCATTCATTTTTTAGGGAAGAATTTCTATAAGCAATGTCATATTAATGTGTTTCTATTATGAACATAGAAAAGGCACTTCTAATCTTCTTGACTTTTTGATAGTAGACAGTGGGGAGGATCATTTTACCTCATCATGAATTATGGCATTGATTTTACCATCCTTTAAAAATATTTTTAAATTTAATACATGTGGTTTTTTTAAAGAGTTTTATACTTATAGAACAATTGAGCAGAAAGTACAGAGTTTCAATATATTATCCCCTAACCCTCCCCACTCACAGTTTCATTATTATTAACATCTTGCATTAATGTGCCACATTTTTAATATTCTTCTAATATATGCTTTTTGTAAAATTTAATATTACTCCTCAGGCTATGCTTAATAGAAGCTAAAAGTATATTTTTAAATGGACATTTTACCTTTATATTAATATGAAAGATACACAATAGAGATCTATGTAGAATTATAACTATGTATTTTTATAAAAGATATAAATAGAACATACATAATCCTTCTCATTTTCATGATCTTTTGTAACACTTTAAGCCTTCCTTGATGCTTTCTTTTAAAACACACACACACAACTTCTTGTTTATTTTTTTTCCATAATATTATGGGGGTATAACACTTTGGTTATATATATTGCCTATGCATTGCCCATGTCAGAGCTACAACCGTGGACATCCCCCAAACTGTGTGCCTTGCACCCATTAGATGACAGTTTTCACAAACCCTACACACCCCTCCCACCTGACCAACCCCTGATGAATATTATTTCCATGTGTGACATAAGTATTGATCAGTTAGTACCAGTTTGATGGTGAGTACCAGTGGTGCTTGTTTTTCCGTTCTTGTGATACTTTGCTTCGAAGAATGGGCTCCAGCTCCATCCAGGATAATACCAGATGTGTTAATTCACCGTTGTTTTTTATTGCTGAGTAATACTCCATGGTATACATATACCACATTTCATTAATCCACTCATGTATTGATGGGCACCTGGGTTGTTTCCACATCTTTGCAATTGTGAATTGTGCTGCTACAAACATTCCAGTGCAGGTGTCTTTATAATAGAATGTCTTTTTTTCCTTTGGGTAAATACCCAGTAGTGGGATTGCTGGATCAAATGGTAGTTCTACTTTTAGTTCTTTGAGTTATCTCCATATTACTTTTCATAGAGGTTGTACTAATTTGCAGTCCCACCAGCAGTGTATGAGTGTTCCTATCTGTCCACATCCCTGCCAATATTTGTTGTTTTGGGACTTTTTGATATAAGCCAATCTCACTGGAGTTAAGTGGTGCTCATTGTGGTTTTGATTTGCATTTCCCTGATGATTAGAGAAGTTGAGCAATTTTTTTATATGTTTGCTGGCCATTATTCTGTCCTCTTTTGAAAAGTTTCTGTTCATGTCCTTTGCCAACTTTTTAATGGGGTTGTTTGATTTTTTTGTTGATTTTCCTAAGTTCTGTGCAGATTCTGGTTATCAGCCCTTTATCAGACATGTAGCATGCAAATATTTTCTCCCATTCTGTAGGTTGTCTGTTTGCTGTAGTGATAGTTTCCTTGGCTGTGCAGAAGCTTTTTAATTTGATCAGGTCCCATTTATTTATTTTTCTTGCTGCCGTGATTGCTTTGGGGGTCTTCTTCATAAATTCTTTGCCTAGGTCTATAAGAGTTTTTCCAATGTTTTCTTCTAGAATTCTTATGGTTTCACATCTTAGGTTTAAGTCTGTTATCCATTGTAAGCTGATTTGTGTGAGAGGTGAGAGGTGGGGATCTAGTTTCAGTCTTCTACATGTGGCTATCCAGTTTTCCCAGCACTATGTATTGAATAGGGACTCTTTTCTGCAGTATATGTTTTTGTCTACTTTGTCAAAGATCAGATGACAGTATGAGGAGGGTTTTATATCTGGGTTCTCAGTCCTGTTCCATTGGTCTACGTCTCTGTTCTTGTGCCAGTACCCTGCTGTTTTGGTTACTATACCCTTGTAATATAGTTTGAAGTTTAGTAGATTGATGCCTCCCAATTTGTTGTTTTTGCTTAAGATTGCTTTGGCTAGACGGGGTCTTCTCTGGTTCCACACGAAGCATAGAATTACTTTTTCTATATCTGCAAAAATGATATTGGTATTTTGATAGGGACTGCATTGATTCTGTAGATCACTTTAGGTAATATACACATTTTAACTATGTTGATTCTACCTGTCCAAGAGCATGGTAGGGTTTTCCATCTGTTTACATCCTCTGCAATTTCTTTTCTCAGTGTTTTATAGTTTTCTCTATATAGGTCTCTCACCTTCTTAGTTAGATATGGTCCTAAATATTTAATTTTCTTTGGTGCTATTGTGAAAGGTAATACGTCTTTGATGTGTTTCTCGGCTCAACTGTTATTGGCGCACATGAAGGCTACTGATTTGTGTGCATTGATTTTGTATCCTGAGACTTTGCTGAATTCATTTATCAATTCCAGTAATCTCTTGGTTAAATCTTGGGGGTTTTCTAGATATAATATCATATCTTCCACAAAGAGTGAAAGTTTGATCTCTTCTGCCCCCATTTGGACACCCCTGATTCCTCTCTCATCTGATTGCTCTGTCAAGGACTTCCAGCACTATGTTGAGTAGAAGTGGAGATAGTGGGCAACCTTGTCTGGTTCCAGTTTTAAGGGGTAAGGCTTTCAATTTTTCTCCATTCAGTAAGATATTGCCTGTGGGTTTATCATATATGGCTTTAATAATTTTGAGGCAAGAGCCATCTATGCCTATATTGCTAAGAGTTCTTACAATAAACAGGGGCTGAATTTTGTCAAAAGTCTTGTTTTAGGCCTACATGGGCACTTTGCCTCAAAATGTGCTAATTGCTCTGACTTTGGCCCAGGTTTTTTGCTGGGCCTCACACCTCTGCCTGCTACATCTGTGTTTTCACCTCTCTTGGGATCACTCAGGGCCCTGGTGCAGGTACCTTTAGCTTCTTTCAAGACTAGGCTTCAATGAGTCTAACCAAAGTCAAAGTCATCCAGATCAGTTACTCCCAAGATCTTGCACTATTTGGAATCTGCCTTCCCCTGACATCCTGATGCAAAATCATAGGCAACATATTCCCTCAATTGAGTACACATGGTTTGAAGGAGTGTGAATTCAAAAAGTAGGTGATAAATTACTCTGTAAGACCTTTATTATTAATTTCTGTCAAGAGAGAGTAAAATAGTAAAGGGCATCCAACATAGTTCCAAAAAAAACACTTCTTGCAACAAGGTAGAACTCTCTGTAGTGCCAGATTGAAATTAATCTCGCTCAATTAGATATTGAGCATTGTCCGAAATTATTTGGCTGGAGTTAAACAGAGCTATTGTTCTTATTTAAAAGTATAAAACCCAAATTCATATACAGATATATAGTTAATTTTTGCAACACAGATCTAATAATGTCAGCAATACAGATCTGAGATGGAAAGAGAAGAACAAATTCATAAATATCAGAAATCAGACCCATAAGTATAATTACATAAAAAGTAGTTGGAAACATATACTTATTCTAATGGATCAAAGATATAATCTATTTTACTGTAGGATTATTTTAGGTAAAGCAAGATCTGATTTGCCAGTTTGAATTGCCTGACAAAGAATTCACAATAATTATTTTAAGGAAGCGCAGTGACCTACAAGAGAACACTGATACATAACTTAAAGATATCAAGAAAAAAATACACAGACTAAATGAGAAGTTCAACAGAGATATAGAAAAAATAAACAAAAACAAACATAAATACTGAAGCTGAACAAAACAATGAATAAAATAAAAACACAATATAAAGTGTCAACATAAGACTTAATCAAGCAGCAGAAAAAAATCTGTAAACTCAAGAAAGGGCATTTGAAAATATCTACTTAGAAGGAAAAAAAAAACAAAGAATAAAAAGGAATAAAGAAAGCCTGTGGAATTTATGGGACATGTTGAAGAGAGCTAACTTTTGCATTATAGGAATTTCAGAAGAAGAACAAATAGAGAAAGGGACATAAAGCTTATTTAAAGAAATAATGGTTGAAAACTCCCTAAATCTAGTGAAATATATAGCCATCCAAGTACATAAAGCTCAAAACACTCAAATCTTTTTCAAATCAAAGAAGACTTCACCAAGATATATTACCATCAAACTGTCAAAAATCAAAGACAAAGAGATAATTTTGAATGCAGCAAGAGAAAAGTGGTTCCTCACCTATAATGGAATGACCATAAGGCTATCAGCAAATTTCTTAGCAGAAAGTCTGCAGGCCAGGCGAGGATGAAATGACATTTTCAAAGTACTGAAAGAAAAAGAAAACACTGCAAACCAAAAATACTTTACCTGGCAAAGCTCTCTTTAAGAAATGAAGAAGTGGTAAAGACTTTCAGACAAACAAAGGCTGAGAGAGTTCATTATCACTAGATTGCATTACAAGAAATTCTAAAGGGAGTACTTCAAGCTGAAAAGAAAGATGTTAATTAGTAACATAAAATCATATGAAAGTATAAAACTCCCTAGTAAAAGTGAGTATATATAGTCAGATTCAGAATATCTGATACTGTAATGGTAGTGGTATACAATGGTATGGCACTTATATCTTTAGCATAAAGGTTAAAAGACAAAACTATTAAAAATAAATATAGCTACAATAATTTCTTAATAGACACACAATATAAAAAGGTGAAAATTGTGTCATTAAAAACAAAAACTTGGGGAGGGAATAAAAGTGTATAGTTTTTGTATGTGATCAAAGTTAAGATGTTAATTTATAATAAACTATTAAAATTATAAGATGTTATGTGTAAGCTTAATGGTAATCACAAACCAACAACCTGCAAGTAGATAAACAAGAGGAGACAAAAATCAAAGTGTACCATTAAAGAAAATCATTAAACACAAAAAAGACAGCAACAGAAGAAGAAAACCAATGGATCAAAGAAGAAATCCAAAGGAAATTTAAAAATATCTTGGTTCAAACCAAAATGGAAACACAACATACAAAAACTTATGGGATGCAGAAAAAGTAGTTCTAAGAGGGAAGTTTATTTGTTTATATTTAAATTTTTAATTATTATGAGTCCATAACAGTTGTATATCTTTGTAGGGTACATGTGATGTTTTGATACAAGCATACAATGTGAATTAATCAAATCAGGGTAATTAGGGTATCCATCACCTCAGGCATTTATCATTTGTTTGTATTAGGAACATTCCAATTCCACTCCTTTAGTTATTTTAAAGTATACCATAACTTACTGTTGATTATAGTCACTGTTGTGCTATCAAATATTGTTCATTTTATCTAACTATCTAACTATATTTTTTCACCCATTGATCATCCTCAACTTATCCCCTCCCCTCTGCTACCCTTCCCAGCCTCTAGTAACCATCATTCTACTCTCTGTCTCCATGAGATCAACTGATCTTAATATTTATCTCCCACATATTAGTGAGAACACGTGATATTTGTCTTTCTGTGCTTGGCTTATTTCACTTAACATAACGTTCTCCAGTTCCATCCATGTTGATGCACATAACAGGATTTTGTTCTTTTGTGTGGCTATATAGTATTTCACTGTGTATATGTACCACTATTTCTTTATCCATACATCTAACACTTATATTGATTCAAAATCTTGGCTATTGTGAATAGTGCTGCAATAAACACAGAAGTGCAGATATCTTTTCAACATACTGAATTCCCCTCCTTTGGATATATACCCAGCAGTGGGATTGCTTGGTCATATGGTAGCTCTATTTTCAGTTTTTTGAGGAACCTCCATACTGTTCTTGATAGTGTTTGCACTAATTTACATTCCCACCAAAAGTGTATGAGGTTTCCCCTTTCTCCACATCCTTGCCAGCATTCATTATTGCCTGTCTTTGTGATGAAATCCATTTTAACTGGGCTGAGATGGTATCTCATTGTAGTTTTGATTTGCATTTCTCAGATTACTAATGATGTTGATAATTTTTTCACATACCTGTTGATCATCTGTATTTCATCTTTTGAGAAATGTCTACTAAGATTCTTTGCCAATTTTATTTGGACTGTTTGATTTTTTTTCCATTGAGTTGTTGGAACTCCTTATATATTCAAGTTAATAATCCCTTGTCAGAAGAATATTTGCAAATATTTTCTCCCATTCTGTAGTTTGTCTCTTCACTTTCTTGATTGTTTCCTTTGCTGTGCAGAAACTTTTTAGCTTGATGTGATCCTGTTTGTCCAATTTTGCTTTGGTTGCCTGTTTTTTGGGGGTATTACTCAAAAAGTCCTTGCCCAGATCACTGTCCTGAAGCATTTCTCTAAGGTTTTCTTTTAGTAGTTTCATAGTTTCAGGTCTTAAATTTCATTCTTTAGCCCATTTTTATTTGATTGTTGTATATGGTGAGACACAAGAGTCTAATTTCATTCCTCTGCATATGGATATCCAGTTTTCCCAACACCATTTATTGAAGAGATAGTCCTTTCCCCACCACATGTTTTTGGCACCTTTGTTGAAGGTAAATTCACTACAGATGTGTGGATTTATGTCTGGGTTCTAGGTTCTGTTCCATTGGACTATGTATCTGTATTTTTGCCAGTATCATGCTGTTTTGGTTACTACAGCTCTGTAGTATAATTTGAAGTTAAGTAAAGTGATTCCTCCAGTTTTGTTCTTTTTGCTCAGGATGGCTTTGTCTATTCTGGGTCTTGATGGTTCCACATAAATTTTAGGATTTTTTTTTATCCTATTCTGTGAAGAATGTCCTTGCATTCCTGAGATGAATCCTACCTGATTGTGATGAATAATCTTTTTAATGTGGTGTTGAAATTTGATTTGCTAGTATTTTGTTGAAGATTTTTACCTCTATGTTCATCAGAGATATTAGCCTGTAGTTTTCTTTTTTTCTTGTGTCATTGTCTGGTTTTGGTGGTACAGGCCTCATAGAACGAATTTTGGGGGAATTCCCTCCTCCTAGATTTTTTGGAATAGTTTGAGTAGGATTGGTATTCTTCGGTAAGTGGTTGGTAGAATTCATCAATGAAGCCATCGGGTCCTGGGCTTTTCTTTGTTGGGAGATTTTTATTACTGCTTCTATCTTGTTACTTGTTATTAGTTTATTTAGGTTTTGGATTTCTTCCTGGTTCAATCTTTGTAGGTTGAATATGTTTAGAAATTTATCCATTTCTTCTAGATTTTCCAATTTATTGTCATGTAGTTGCTCATAGTAGTCTCTAATAACCCTTTACATTTCTGTAGTATCAGTTGTAATGTCTCCTTTTTCATCCCTGATTTTATTTATTTGGGTCTTCTCTCTTTTTTCTTTGTCTGGCAAAGATTTATCAATTTTACCTTTCAAACAATAATTTTTTGATTGATATTTTTATTTTTTTGTTTTCAATTTCATTCATTTCTGATCTGATTTTTATTATTTCTTTTCTTTTACTGATTTTGCGTTTAGTTTGCTCTTATTTTTCTAGTTCTTTAAGAAGCATAATTAGGGTGGTTGTTTAAAGCTTTTCTACTTTTTCAATGTAGACACTGATGGATATAAACTTTCCTCTTGTTACTCCTTTTACTGTATCCCATAGGTTTTGATATGTTGTGTTTTAATTTATTTTGAGAAATTTTAAAATTTCTGCCTTAATCTCTTCATTGACCCACTGGTCATTCAGGACCATATTTTTAAATTTCCATGTGTTTGTATCATTTCCAATGTTCCTCTTGTTATGGATTACTAGTTTTATTCCATCATAGTCAGAGAAAATACTTGGTATGATTTCAATATCTTTGAATTTTTTAAGACTTGTTTTTTGGGCTAACACGTGGTCTATCCTTGAGAATGATCCATGAGCTGAGAAGAATGTGTATTCTGTAGTTGTTGAATCAAACATGTGTGTCTTTATAAGTGAAGTATATTTCTTTCAGACAATATATGGGTTGTCTGACTCCTGGGTTTTTGGCTCCTGGGTTTTTTATTATTTTTTTTAATCCATTCAGCCACTCCATGTCTTTTGATTGGAGAGTTTAGTTTCTTCACAATCAATGTTATCATTGATGGGTAGGGACTTACTACTGCCATGTTGTTATTTGGTTTCTAGTTGTTTTATGGTCCATCCTTTATTCCTTCCTTCCTTCCTGTCTTCCATTAAGAGCAATTTTCTCTGGCAGTGTGTCTTAATTTCTTGCTTTTTAGTTTTTGGCTATCTCTAGTAGGTTTTTTTATTTGAGGTTACCATGAGGCTTGCAAAAACATTTTGTAACCAATTATTTTAAACATATGACAATTCTACTTACAAACAAACATGCAAATAAACAAGTAAATAGAAATCTAACAGAAATTCTACAGTTTAACTTCATTCCCCCCTGCTGCTTTTTAGCTTTTTGTTTTTTCTTTCCATGTCTTTTTATATTATCTTTCTCTCAAAAAGTTGTTATATGTATTTTAGATAGACTTGTAGTCTTCCTACTCAAGATATAAGTCGTTTATACACAGCAATTACAGCAATAGAGATTTCTGCATTTGTGTACTTACCGTTACCTGTGCGTTTACCTTCACGTGATTCCTTATTGTTCAATAACATCCTTTTCTTTCAGATTAAAGAACTTCTTTTTAGCATTTATTATAAGACAGGTCTGGTGTTGATGAAATCCTTGTTTTTTTGTTTTTTGGTTTTTGGTTTTTGGTCTGGGAAAGTTTTTCTTTCTCCTTGATGTTTGAAGGATATTTTTGCATGATGTAATATTCTAAGGCTAATGGGTTTTTTCCTTCACCACTTTGACTATGCCATGCCATTCTCTCTGGCCTGTAATATTTCCACTGAGAAGTTTGCTGCCAGACATATTGGAGCTCCTTTATATGGTATTTTTTTTCCCCTTTTCTTGCTTCCCTTAGGACATTTTCTTTATCTGTGACCTTTGGGAGCCTGATTATTAAATGCTTTGAGGTAGTTTTGTTTGAGTTAAATCTGCTTGGTGTTCTATGACCTTCTTGTAACTGAATATTGATATCATTCTCTAAGTTTGGAAATTTCTCTGCTATTATTTCTTTGAATAAACTCTCCACTCCAATCTCTCTGTCTAACTCCTCTTTAAGGCCAATAACCCATAAATTTGTTCTTTTGAGGCTATTTTCTGGATCCTGTAGGTGTGCTTCATTCTTTTTTTTCTTTTTTTTTTTTCTCTCTGTGTATTTTTAAATAGCCTGTCTTCAAGCTCACTTGAAGTTGACAAACCTTTAGTTAGACTAAGAAAAAGAGACTTAAATAAATAAAAAATGAAAGAGCAGACATTACAACTGATACTGCAGAAATACAAAGAATCATAAGAGACTATTATGAAAAATTATATGCCAACAAATTGAATAACCTAGAAGAAATGGAAAAGTTCCTAGAAACATAAAACCTACCAAGACTAAATCATGAATACATAGTAATCTAGTTTGAATGTGTCTTCCAAAACTTACACCGAAATTTAATTTCCATTGTAACATTCTTTCTTCTGCTTGGTCAATTCTGCTGTTGAAAGATTCTGACACATTTCTTAGTTTGTCAATTGAATTCTTAAGCTCCAGAATTTCTGCTTTTTTATTATTTTAATATCTTTGTTAAATTTCTCTTAGAGGCTTCTGAATTCCTTCTCTATATTGTCTTGAAGTTCATTGAGCTTCTTTGGGACAACTATTATGAATTCTTTGTCTGAAAGGTCACAAAGCTCCATCACTCCAGGATAGGTCGCTGGTGCTTTATTTATTCTTTTGGTGAGGTCATGTTTTCCTGTATGGTCTTGATGCTTGTGGATGTTCATCAATGTCTGGCCATTGAAGAATTAGGTATTTATTTTAACCTTCACAATCTGAGCTTGAACCCATCCTTCCTGAGAAGGCTTTCCCGATATTCAAAGGGAATTGAGTGTTATGATCTAAGTCTTTGGTCACTGCATCCATATCAGCACTGAGGATGCCCCAAGCCCAGTAATGCTATGATTTCTTGGAGATTCTTGGTGGTACTGCCTTGGTGGACTTAAGTAAGATATGTGAGAATTCCCTGGATTACCAGGCAAAGTATCTCACTCTCGTCCCTGACTCACCCTCTGTGCTGGGTTGCTTGAGTTGGGGGAGGAGTGATGTGGGCACTCTCTCATGGCACCCACAGCTGGGACTATGTCAGGCCATTGAAATTTAATTTCCATTGTAACAGTATTAACAGGTGGGACCTTTAAGAGATATTTAGGTCATGAGGGCTCTGTTCTAATAAATGGATTTGTGCCATTATTATAAGAGTAGGTTTACTTCTCTCTTGCCCTCTCTTTGCCTTCTGCCATGTGATGCCTTCTGCCATGTTATGGCACAGCAAGAAGGCCCTCATAAGATGCCAGCATCTTGATATGATAGCTTTCCAGTATCCAGAACTGAGAACACTTCCAAATTCACATTATGAGGCTATAATTACACCCAATACAAGGAAACTTCAAGAAAAGAAAATTAAAGGCCAATATTACTGATAAATATGGATATAAAAATCTTCAACACATATTATTAGCAATAGCACATTAAAAGGATCACACACCATGATCAAGTTGGATTTATTCCTGAGATGCAAATATACACAAATCAATATATGTAATAGTTGCACATAGTTGAATATATGTAGTTCAATATATACAAATCAATCAATGTAATATACCAGATTAACAAAATGAAGGACACAAATCATATGATCATTTCAATAGATCCAGAAAAAGGATTTGACAAAGTTCAACATCCTCTTTTGATATAAACTTTCAAAAAAGTAGGTATAGAAGGAATTTACCACCTCAAAATAAAGACCATAAATCACAAGTTCACTGGTAACATCACACTCAATGATGTAATGTTGACAGCTTTTCTTCTAAGATCAGAACAAGACAAAGATACCCACTCTCACCACTTCTGTTCAATATAGTACTGAAAGTCCTAGCCAGAGCAATTCAGCATGAAAAATAAATAAAAGGCATTCACATAGAAAAGGAAGAAGTAAAATTGTTTCTGTTTGCAGATGGCATGATCTCATATATAGAAAACCTTAAAGACTCCACACAAAAAAATTGTTAGAACAAATAAACAAGTTCAGTAAAGTTGCAGGATACAAAATCAACATACAAAAATCAGTTGTATTTTCATACTCTAACAATGAGCAATCGAAAAAAGAAATTAAGAAAACAATCACATGTATAAAGCATCAAAAAGAATAAAATAATTAATTTAACCAAGGAAGTGAAAGATTTGTACACTGAAAACTATAAAGAGTGATTAAAAAAATTGAAGAAAACACAGATAAATGAAAAGACATCCTGTGTTCATGGATTGAAAGAATCAATATTGTTAAAACGCCCATACTACCCAAAGCAACTTACAGATTCAATTAAATCTGTGCCAAAATTTCATGGAATTTTTTCACAGAAATAGAAAAAACAATCCTCAAATCCATACAGAACCACAAAAGATCCCAAATAGCCAAAGCAACCTTGAGCAAGAAGAGCAAAGCTGGAAGCATCACACTTTCTGGTTTCAAATTATAGCACAAAGCTGTAGTAATGAAAACAGTATGATTCTGGCATAAAAGCAGACACATAAACCAATGGAACAGAATAGAAAACCCAGAAACAAACCCATGAATATATGGTCAACTAATATTTGAAAAAGATACCAAAAATACACAATGGGGGAAGAATATCCTCCAATAAATGGTGTTGGGAAAACTGGATATCCACACCTTAGAGAAATGAAATTTGGCATCTCATCTTATATCATATATAAAAATAAACTCAAACTCATTAGTTATTTAAACATAAGATGTGAAACCAGAAAACTCCTTGAAGAAAATACAGTGGAAAAACTTCATGACATTGATCTTGGAAATGATTTTTTGGATATGACACTAAAATCATAGGCAACAAAAGCAAAAATAAACAGGTGGGACTACATCAAACTGTAAAGTTTCTTCACAGTAAAGGAAACAGTGAACAAAATGAAAAGGCAACCAACCCATGGAAAGAGGCATATAAGTAGGGGGCGGGGGGCGTTCTAATTTAATAGAATTCTAAATACAAGTCATTTATTTTGTGGATTGATATGTGTTTATGGTTACATTTTTAATCCTTTAGTAGTGCTTATACAAGTCAGCAGGCTTCAAAACTGACGGTAGTTTTGCTGATATTATGCTAATATAGATTGACAAATTCATTCCCTATCTTCCATTATGTTTCACTGAGATAAAATATGTCTTGTTTTTTGTTTGAGAATGAATTCAGTTATTGCTATTTTCTATCACTGCAGGTAATTTAATATCTATATTAGATATTTCCTCTTCAAAATATTGCTCATAAAGCTCACCTCCACAGAATAAATGAGGTTTAAAGAAATATATTATTGGTAATATTGAAAAGAAGCTGTTTAATGTTCCTTTCAGCAAATATTTCCACCAAAAATAATGTGTTTCATTGTAAAAAAAATAGCCTGTATTATGGCTATATGGTAGAATTGGATTCTGGTGAATGTTGGTGCTACTTCATTGGCTTTTGACAATGTTAGCAGCTCAGAATGCTGTTAGACTATGAGTATCAGAAATTCCATTTACCTTGAAGGTGGCTCAGTGAGGATTGATTCAAGGCAAAAACAGAAGACAAGATCATGGATCTTGCTTATGTGTGACATGGTGATAGCATATATACTCTATTGGCCACAAGGCTAGAGCCAAGTATGTGGCACCTTACAAACCACTGGTCCCCTTACTTTCCATGACATGCACTTGGCTTCTTGGCAGAACCCACCTACCCTGGCAACATATCCAGTCTTCTCCTGAACTGGCTGAAATAAAAGCATTTATTTCATGTCTGAAAGTGTACAAGGTATTAGGAAACCAAGATTCATTGCATATCGATTTTAACTCAAGGGATGCTTATTATAGTGAAGAAGAATGATATATAACAGAGCAAAAGTAATATTTAATATTTTATGAGATTTAATGGTTGCTTATGAAGTTATTTTGTTCGTTTTGTCTTGTTTTTACTCAAAAGATAATTTCAAATCTTCAGTTTTATTGGCTGCCCTGTTGGGAGATTTCTAATAATATGATTTGGAAATTTATTTCCTAAGAACTTTGTCTTGTAATAAGTTTTAGGCATTACTTTCCAACCATCAGCAGTAAGTTTTTTTTTGGGGTGCCATCCCAGGTTGGAAGATAAAACATACACCTTTTCTAGATAATACCAATTACCCACACCTTAAAAATATTGTGCTTTATGGAAGGCACTTTATGACCTCAAGATTGTACTTTCTATCATCAGCTACTCTATATATACACCTGGTAAGCATTTTACCACTCTTTTGTGTTTAGTAACACTACACAAAAAATTTTTATTTTTTCATGCTACTATCTTTTTGTCACAACTCTCTTCTGATTAGAGGTTCTTTGTGCCTGCCTATGTTTCTGCTTTCATATGGCCTTCCCATGCCATTCTTTAACTCTATGTCTATCCACTCAAGCAAAAGCAAGTTCTTATCTCTGGAATCTTAACATTTTAATGAGATGGTTCATGGCATTATTAACAAGAGTGTAAGAAAACTGATTTTGACAAACTTAGGTTCCAACAAATGATATATATACAAAGTTACAAATAGTATGTGTGTGTGTGTGTGTGTAGGTGAAGGAAAGATTTTGCTTTGTTTACACTTCACCAAAAAAGGGATATCTAGCATATTTGTATCCATGCACTATTTAAGAACTTTTAGATTCAATTTGGGCTTTTCCACCATTTCAGGGTTTATGTCTAGGAAGCATCCCCTGGTAAAAGCAGAGTAATAGTGGCGGATGGAGTAGCACATAAGTTATCAGTAAATCAAATTGAACTTTGCATTTTATGTATAGAAAGCAAATTGGGTTGGTTTACATCTTGGGTGAGCTAAGATTGACATTATTTAGAAGCATTAGATTGGAAAGATAAAAAAAAGAAAACTCTATGTCCTCTTTTGCACAGGTACAAAGAAAAGAAAGTGAGAGATGTGCGCATTTCATGAAGAACAGCAGAGAATGCAAATGGCACACTGTTTATTTGCACTTTCCAAAGAGAGTAGAATTTTATTTCAAACCAATATCATAATTTGCTTCTGCTACATGGAGTGGCCTTAACAATAAAACCATGCAAAGAAAGAATATCAGACAAAGCTTCCATATGAGAAGAGTATAATAATTTGAAGGGAATGAAAAATAAAACTATATGAAGACTGGCATATTCCTTAATCTGTTGCTGCTAACATTAGGGCAAGTTCTCAAAAATTTTTTTTTAATTTAATTTTTACTGGTCCCTGATGAGATGAGAGCAGACATGGACTGCTAAAACTTTGTTTTTATAGTAATGAAAAAAGTTAGAAAGGAAATAAGCAACTACACTCATTTTTAAAGTCAAATGGCAAATCCTGCTGCATATTTCACAAGCAGCTTAAGAGACGAATAAAATAAAATAATAGCTCATTTAATCTGATTTATTTGAAAACATAGATGTATGTGCAAGTTTTTAAAACCATGACTTAGCTCCTGCAGCATTTTAATTTGATGTCTTTTATTTTGAATTCAAATTTAACCTACCTGAACAAAGGAAATAAATTTACGGTAACATTTTCATTGTAAAACTTGTATATTCATCTTTCATGCATAAGGTTTAAATTCCCTTGTCCAAAATAATGATAAATTGATTTATCATGACTTAGTAGCATTCTAAAGAAAAAGAAAAGCACCAAAGGGAACACTTACAGATGTTATGCATGGAGATGGCTCTGAGAAAATTCATATTTATCTGTTGAGGGACCAGGTATTTTTTTTGCAAGGCTCATGTCACCTGTTAAAATAGAGTCATTTGATACTTCCAGATACAACTGACTAGTGGAGGGAAGTTTATTTGTGGGATGAAGTTGTGTTTAATTCTTTATCTTTTTTTCTTGGTTACTCAAAATGGTCTCTAAATCTGACTTCTACTCATGTTTGAGATAGATTAATCTTTCTCTGACAGTGGAGAAGTATTTACCACATAAAGGAATAAAACTAAAATTATCAATAGAATAATGTAGAAATAAATTATTCAATTTACTTCCTCCTAATTTTTCTATCCAGAGCTCCTTTTCTGAGTAAGTCCTTTTGGCCATAAAACTCATTGAATATACCAGATAACAGACAGGTTATAAGAATACCAGATAATTGATTTAAAAAGTTGTTCATTATGCTTTTAAAAAATTACTTCTTGCTAAAGTTTCTAACTTCTTTTCAGTCAATAAGGAGACTATAAGATGAATTAACACTAATCCTTAGCTATATTTGTTTTACAGTTCTTCTCCATTTTACATTAATTAATTTGCTTTCTTCTTATTTTTATATAGTGGTTGCATCATTCACCTGTTCTTACTTATGATAAAAGTAAAATATTTTTTCTAAAAGTGATACATGTGCTTGGTAGAATATAACTTGTAGAATTGAAAGATATTTTTATTCCTGAGATTTTTTTTCTTACTTTTATTTTTCCTATATCTGCAAGGGGAAAAAGGTATATCTACCCTAGGTTTAAAATGTTCCCTGAACTCTGAAAATTTTCCAGCTGTATCTTGAAAGGAGACTTTGGCTTTTGACTCTTTTTCCTGTCTTATGGATAAGAGCCCGGCTGTTTTCATAAACAGTGGCCAGCTGTTCAACTTCTAATACTGTTCAACAATCTCCCACTTTTCACAGGGGAAACACATCTTGATCGCATCTTCTTCTCCTGCCTAAGTTAGGAAACTCATTAAAGATTTTGAATTTATAAACGTGTGACGAACCAAGATAATAAATGTATTCAGCTGCTGGTTTAAACCTAGAAGTTGCCTGTAAGTTTCAACAACCTCCTTTTATTTATTAAGCAGATTGTTCAGGATATTTTAGAATCTTTAGAGTAAGACACTATTAAAAGTAAGTTGAGGGACAAGTTGAGGGACTAATATATGATGAGCATTTATGAAAAATAGACAAACCATGGAAATTTATTTCATGCAATCAGCAAGTTTGGCTACATGGAAATGTTTTGGGAGCAACAGATAACTTCTAGTCCTTCCTGCTTGTCCCACCATGTAAGTGCCTTAAGAACAGGTACAATCATATGGGGTGGCCAAACTTATTGTCACAACAATTCTGTCTCAAAGAATGATCAGGGCACCAGGAATAAAAAACCCTAAGTCAGTTCATTACATAGGAATCTCAATGCTTTATTTTTTTAGTGAAGACTTAAGATTAAGATTGAAAAGATGCCAGGTAGGAGAGAAAAGAACAGAAGGAAAAGGAGTAAATAAAAATAAAGGTAAGCTTGATAGAGCAGATAAAAATAGACTTAATATTTTTCATTAGGCTTTTCTAATTGAAGAACAATATTAATTATTCTCAAATAAAATATTTACTTTTGTGCAAAAACTGTCAGGTGAAGCAAATATCACTATTACAATCCAAATGATGAGAGATATTCTAGGTGGACCTCCAATTCTTATTGAATAAAGGATAGATATAGATGTCTATATCCATATGATATATGGACTTGGATGTAGACATGGACATAAACATTGTTACCAAGATGCCCCCTTCTTAAATGTAGATTGCCATCGATAGGAATTATATGGGGATGGAGGAAGGAAGGAGATGAGAGAGGAAACCAGAAAATATTTTCCACATGGGAATTCAAATATCTCACGAAGAAAAATTCCTGTGTTAATAATTGTTTAACCATTTTTCCCTCTGAATATTCTGAATTGCTCTTCACTGCAATACATAGAGTTTAAAAAATTCTTTCTAATGATTTTTTTAATGGCAAAAGTGTTACATGAAGTTCAATGTAACTCAGTCTGTTACTTGTGAAGCTATATCTATTTTCCTTACTAAATCAGGGTCTATAAGTTGCAATTCCATGGGGACTTTGAACTAAAGAACATTAGTAAATGGAAGGATAAATATCAGAAGATTTCCTGCTAAGTACATTTAAAATGTCAACAGAGTGTGATGTTTAAGCATCCTGGAGTGTTTTGAAATAAGATCATGGGCACTCTTTCTGAACAGTTATAGTCGTATTAATTGGATTGGCCACTATAATAATATTTTGGTTATTTTTTTCATTATATTTTAGATACCTCTATATTTTGTTAAAAGACACAGTGTAAATGCAACTTTTACAAAAAGGAACTTCTTAAGTCTATTTTGTATTTGCCTCGAAATTTAGAATTTGTCCCTTCCAGCAGCTATGGATTTGCCATGAAAGTATGTTCTCAAGAAGGAAAGGAAAAGCTCAAATATCAAGAATAATTTAAAACTTTGGAAAAATAAGGCTATTTAAGATGTATATAAAATTTCTCCATGTATAAAGCACTCTGACAGCCATTATATCATTTGGTTCTCTCAACAACCCTGTGAGGTTGGCAAGGAAGTGCTATTTTTCCCATTTCCCTGATGAAGAGGCTGAGGCTCCAAATGCTTCCATGCCTTGCCTTAGAACAATGCACTAGTTAAACCGTGAGACTTCAATTCTGACCAGTTTTGTCCAACTCCAATAATTCTCCTTCCCTACATAATCTGGCAGAATATCCACACACTGGAGATGAAATGTGACCAATTATTTAAAATACAGAAGATTAATTAATACACTACCTTTGCTTTCCAATTAAAACTTTTTTTTTGGTATGAAGAAACAATATAATTTAGGAATATTGAATGTGCAAAAAACTTTTCTTCATCCATTTGGTTCTTTTCCAATTCAAGGGATTTAGTGAAATTACTGCTGGAAAAGACACTAAACAACTCAAAATGTAAACATGCCAGTCAAACCGATGGGTATAGCAATAGTCATTGATATTCAGAATCATGGTTCCTCGTCTGGTTAATTAATACGATTTTTAAAATATTTAATATGGAAGGATTTTTTTTTTGGAAAAAAAATGAAATGAACCTAAGATTGACTGGAATTTACAAGCTCATTTAAAGAAAAGTCTCAACTATTTTTTTTTTTTTACAAATGTAATACCTCCCCAGATGGCAGTCTTTGTAGTTAGTGGCACTGATTCAAAAGGCATATTAACTGCCACTCTACTAGCTGCATCAAGCATTTACAGGCCTCCCTACAGAATGGGTTCAGCAGTAATTAAAATAACACCCTTCCTCAGGGTGAAGTTACACTTGAAGAGTTCGGGGATGTTTTTCTTTCCCTCCTTTGGGTAAATTCCTTCTCCCCGCCCCCCACAAAATATGAGAAAAACATGACAGAGGAGAGAGCATAAGAGAAAGAAGATGGGGTGGGGGGATGCAGAGAGAGAAGCTCGAAATAGCACACCCAAGCCTGAGTCCCATAAGCTGTGTTAAAACTTTAGCATTTCTTTCAATCCCTACCAGACATTGATAGACAAACAGGTTAAAAAAAAAAAAAGGCAAGGAGGAAAAATATCATTTACTCACTGTAGCAGCAGGAAATCAAGGAAAGAAAATAAACAGGGCTTGAATTGTGGGCCTTTAACCTGCTAGTCAGACAGTTTCACTCTGTGTGTATTTGTGTGCTGGTAAACGGCGAAGGGGAGGTGAAGGGACAGGAGGTTTGTGGGATTCTCGGGACTCCCACAGCTACCAGTCCAGCTGTACAAACACGCACAAGCTTTGTTAAGGTACGGTGGGCAACAAGCTGAAACTGCTGAGCTATCTGACCTATAAATCCCTCGCAAAAGCTCCGCTTGAAGGGAAGCCAGAAGTTATGTGTAAATGTTTTATCCAGCCAGAAGCTAGCTATTGGTCACTTCCGTCTCCTCGCTGTCTTTCTCTCAATGGATGCTCTGCCTGGCTGCTTTTAAAGTAGTAAGTTTAGATGCATAAAGAAACATCTCAAATTCTTCTTTCTAGGCCAAACGAGAAAGAGGGTAATGACTCAAAAGCTCCTCCTGCATGACTTTACAACTTGGGGCATATGTTCCACAATCATGAGCCATAACTTTAGTCAGGGCAATGGAACTTTCTGTTATTATTCTTTATTTTTTTATTTCTTTTTCAAACCCAGTAAATGTGTCACTTTAAAGTACCAGGAACTTATGTGTACATTTTTTTAAGCAACTCAGGCACAAGGGATTTGAGATTGTCCCTTAAATATGACACCACTTACTTTGCCCTACTTTTGCTTTTAGCCTGATTCAGAACTGATAATCTTAGCATGGCACGTTGTATTTTGAATGTGAACAATGCAGAGGTTCTAAATTGCTAACTCCAGGGAGAAACTTCCTAAGATTTTTTTTTCTCTTTTCTAAACATTTCTGAACTCTAAGTGACCTCTTTTTATGAAGTCTCCAAATGGCATCCAAACACCTTAAATATCATACAGTTACTAAACTATATAGACCATTAAAAAGCTAAAGAAAACTACGTAAAATAGTAACAGGTAAAACAGGCTAAATTTAAGTAGAAAAGGGATTTTGTAAACATTCAGCAAGCTAGAGACGTCTCTATGTTTAAAATATTTGGAAGCCACTTTGTACTTTCCAAAATCCTGGAGGAAAAAAAAAATTCCAATCCACATTAAAAACAAAGAAGGCAAATAGCCACAGAGAGCTATTTACTCTATGCATATTCTGCTGGGATAACTTAGAGTTATGTGATTTTGGAGGCATTCAAATAATATTAAGTATGCAGACATGTTAAACAAAAGTTACTTTTTTCTGAAATAACATTCTCTGGTAGTCTACAGATTTATTTTGATAAACGTTCACTGAGTCCCTACGATACACTGAGCACCAGACCAGGACTAAAGGTGGTAAGAGGTGAATCACTGCTCTTGCTACCTTATCAGAATGTGCACTAGGGGAAAGAAGATAAAACAAGTACACACACAACTATCCCATACAACAAAAGGACAGAAGTGCACCAGAAAAGTAAAAATGCAGAACCATGAACATTTGGAAGCAGCAGGAAGGACTTACAGATAGCGGAAGTCAATAAAAATTATGCCTTAACATTTTCATCTTCTCAAAATATATCATAGGAAGAATTGTGAAGAACTTCCATCATATTGAAGTCATGATGAAGTAAAGGAATAAAGACGACTTGTGGCAAAAGAGTTAAAGGCTACACAGAATGAGTAACTTCCTACCGAAAAGGGTTGTAGCTCATTAAGGGCGACCGAAGCAGAGGTAGAACCCTGCTTCCTAGTTGCTGTTCAGAAGGCAGCATCTGCTCATCTTTCTGATATAAATTCAGAGAACACAGTTTTAGATCACCTCTTGGAACCCAGAAAAGCCTAGTAATGTTCAAAGTTGTTTATGTGCTTTATCTAATCAAATTGATATAAAAAAATACAATTTATCTCACCATCATTTCTGTCTAGGTCTACAGGCCAGGATTCTAAACGTTCTCTTGATATCTCCAATATCCTAGGAAACAACAAAGAAACTCTCAATATACACTGGATTTAATAATAAAACTAATAAATAAGTATATAGTGATTCTCACATTCATAGATGCAGATGATGTTAGTGATCACTATTTGTAGTGGTTGTGGCTTGACCATAGTTTATCTAATGCTTCTTGCCTTGTTTCTGCAAACAAGAAAGAGAGGCAATAGACTGGCCAGGACCAAGCTAAATTAAAAAAAAAAAAATCACAGCATGAAGCCACAGAGGGTAAATCTCTGACTGATACGACAGTGACCCTGAACTTTTGTTATTCACATAATAATGCAATACCTCATCACCTCACTTTGCCATTCTTCAGCACATCTAAAAATTTGCCACTTTAAAACCAAAGATACCAGGTACAGAGAAATCAGATACAAAATTTTATCTGATTTAAACCATTTGGATATTCAAATAAAGAAAAAGGAGCACTCTTAGCAAAACAGACAAAAAGGAAGGAAACAGATTTAAAACTACAAATAAAATAGATACAGTAAAACTAACCATGATCTTCAGTGGGAAAATTATTGACCTGAGATTTAGGACACTCAGTTGCTCCACTGAGTCCATCTGTGATCCAGAAAAGTTACCCAATCACTCCTTGCTTTGCTTTCTTCATCTGTAAACAAGCAAAAAAAAAAAAAAATTGTTTTCCCTCCCTACCTCATATGGATTTGAAAATTTCTTAAAACCAATTATGACATTACTCTTGCCATAATGACTTTTAAAACAGCAATTAATTACTAAAATAATAATACAAAATGATAATATAAAATGATGGAGCACATTAAAAAGTCATCCATCTATGATCAAATGTAACCATTTTAAAATTTCATAACATTTATCATTTAGATTCACCAAGTATGCCAAAAACCAAAGACAAATTATCATCATTATTATAATTATTATAATTTTTGTCATACTTATTGTTATTGCAAAATTTTTGTAACTCATCACTACAGCTAAGTATATTAGAATTCTTATTTAGTGTCCTTAGCATATTTACTTTGCTCATTTTACTCAACTAAGACCCTAGACACATGAAAAATTCTCTATTGAATTCTCAGCTTCCATCTTTTGTAATACAAACTAAATAAGTAATATTGTTCTGGATTTTTTTAATATTAGAGGGTACAGATTAATATATAAATACCATGACTGACAAGATACTCCATAACAACAATGAACAAATTTTCAATGCAAGAAGGTATATGGGGCAGTAGTATTTAAAACCACTGACCAATAGAATACTTATGTCTTAAGAAAGCATTTGAAAATGTAGTATATTTCAGATGTAGGAAATATTTTGCATAGTTTTATTTGGCTTTTCTCAGTTGTGATATTAACCTACAATAATTCTTTTAATTTTCAAAATATAAAATTAATTATTAAACATGATTATCTAATTTTCTCACCATTATATCTATTTTCTTTGGGTTATACACTTCCATATACATATATTTACATATGTATTCAAACGGCAAAGTAAAAATGCATGTACTTAATTACAGTTTGAGAAGAGGGGATGTGATATTTCTGGAGTGACCATATGCCTTACAGATGCAACACTAGACACCACACATGTCCCTAAAGCCTTACCCAGTCGTGAGACGTAGGTGTACTTGCTCCCTGTTCATTCTATCAATCTACCAAACTTGTGGATTTGCAGTTATATTCTTAAGTATGTGCCTCTGGGACCCTGCTTTATTCAGACCAATTCTGCTTTTATTTATTTGTTTATGTGGCCATGCAAGATTTCATTTGAACAGAGATTTTCATGGCAAACAAGAGTTAGAAAACTACTATCTTATACTACAGAGCTTCCCGAGCATCTGGGATTGGTCTTTTCCAATCCTGTCGGTTTGTGATTGAAAAATCAGGAAATCACCACTGGAAATTCATAATAGCCACCTGACTCTTTCCAGAGGGAAGCTAATTTTTGCTGAAGTTATGAATTTCCTTGATTAGAAAAATTTAACTTTGTTATATGTTTTACTTAGAATTTTATAGTAAACAATGCAGTTAACATCCATGTTTCCAGGAGACCTTTGTTTGACCTGTACTTTCATGAACATAAACAGTGAAAATGGAAAGACAGAATAAAATGCTTGCATTTAAAAATCCACTTGGCTTCCTCCCCAAAATTCATAACTCCAATCTAATCATGAGAAAACATTAGAGAAACCCAAATTGAGGAACATTCTACAAAGTACCTGACCAGAACTCCTCAAAACTGGTAAGGTCATCAAAAAGAAGGAAAGTCTGAGAAACTGTCAGAGCTAGGTGGAACCTAAGGAAACATGGCCACTAGTTGTAATGTATCCTGGATGGGACCCTCAAATAGGAAAAGGATATCAGGTACAAACCAAGGAAATTTCAATAAAGTATGGATTTCAATTAATAATAATATATCAGTACTGGTTTGTTAATTATAACAAATGTACTAAACTATATAATATAAAATATTAATAATAGGACAAATTTTTGGGGGTGGAATATGGAAACTCTCTGTACTATTTTTCTATAAATCTAAAACTATTCCAGAATAAAAACTTAATTTTTAAAATTTAAAAAGTATGCTGGGTGAAGAATATATTTTTTCAAAATTTTGATTAGTCAGGAAGCTGTGGTAGCTACATACAGTTTTAGTAAATCAGAAGGAAAATGCTAATTCTTAAAAGAGATGATCCATAAATTACATTTCGTTTCTGAGTCATTTGCTAATGGTTCATTTCACCTGTGTTAACAAAGGAGTAAAGGAGATTACAAATTTAAATTTTTAGTTACCCTAACTAGTAAGTCATTGAGTAAATTACTTGTATTTCATTAAAACACATTTTGGCACTAAGGAGAACCAACTTCAAAAATATTTCCCGAAACTGATATTTCTATGTAGAAAAGTAGTGAAACAAGAAATGTAAATATAACAGCCCAAGGTTTTAGTGGGGCAAAGGAGCAGCTGTTATGTGTAAACAAAATATTTTTTGAATATGTGCCTTCTGGGTTTTTTCCAGAATATTATGGGGGTACAACACTTTGGCTATATATATTGCCCATGCACTGCCCATGTCAGAGCTACAATCGTGGACATCCCCCAAACTGTGCACCCCGCATCCATTCAGTGAGAGTTTTCCCATCCTTCCACCCCCCTCCCATCTGCCCGCCCCCTGATGAATATTATTACCATGTGTGGCATAAGTATTGATCAGTTAGTACCAGTTTGATGGTGAGTACCAGTGGTGCTTGTTTTTCCATTCTTGTGACATTTTGCTTTGAAGAATGGGCTCTAGCTCCATCCAGGATAATACCAGATGTGTTAATTCAACACTGTTTTTTATAGCCGAGTAATACTCCATGGTATACATATACCACATTTTATTAATCCACTCGTGTACTGATGGGCACCTGGGTTGTTTCCACATCTTTGCAATTGTGAATTGTGCTGCTATAAACACCGAGTGCAGATGTCTTTATTATAGAATGTCTTTTTTCCTTTGGGTAAATACCCAGTAGTGGGATTGCTGGATCAAATGATAGTTCTACTTTTAGTTCTTTGAGGTATCTCCATAGTACTTTCCATAGAGGTTGTACTAATTTGCAGTCCCACCAGCAGTGTATGAGTGTTCCTATCTGTCTGCATCCATGCCAACATTTGTTGTTTCGGGACTTTTTGATATGAGCCAATGTGTTTGCAGGTGGAGTACTGAGAAAGGAGAAGAAAAAGGATGAATAGCAGGTGAATTGTTTTTAAGGAACTGATATCTCCTATCTTTAAAAAAAAAGTACAAGAAACTAGGAATTGTCATAATGGAAAGGAAAAAAACCTGAATTACTATCCATTAATCAAGAGGAACAAACATACTTCTTTTCTCTTGACCTCAGGAATACACAATATTTATTTTTGTCTGTTCAGACCCTTCTACATTGACTTTAGCCATTGTCTGTAACTCAGCTGTGCACATCTCTGTTGGTAAGACTTCACTCTTTTACATAAAAAGGAAGCATCTCAATCATTAGACATGATGAGCATGCTTTGGAAAGGTGCTGCAGAGCTGCAGATAATAAAGTGCTCATATTCAAAAATATATTAACATTGTTCAGGGACATGTTTAATATAAAAGATGATGTTTTTCTTGTGGAATTCTAGCCATTCCCAACCATTCACACTGTTTAAAGTGTTCTCTGAGAGCCATCAACCCAACTGAGCTCATAATCTCCTTGCACTTTGATGTTTCACCATGACCAGGCTCCAGGAGTTGCCCAAACAAAAAGATGACACATTCAAATGTGTGTGTGTGTGTTTTAATGGTAGACTCATAAAAAGCTGCTGACAGTAGAATAAAAAATATGTGCTTACATTTCTATATTCCTTCTCGTGTGTATTTGTGCATAAGAACATAGATATGTCTGGTTTTGTCTCTTTAGTAGACATTCTGGTTTACTCATCCACCAGGCACTTTCTTCTCCTTCCTATTTGCTGGACGACTCCAATTTTTCCAGGTATTCACTATAAGCTGAAGGGAGGTTATACTGCCCCTGGGAGTGAATGCAGATTATCCTTTCTAAGCCATCACGGTCACTCCAGTCCTCCTCACAGTAACCAGTTGAGGGGTAGGCATGAGATGCAAGCCAGACCAATTGAGACATAACAGAATTTATGGATTTCTGAGAATAGATAAAATTTTTTAAAAAAATAAATTACCACTGACTTCAGATAGTATCTAGTGGTACATTAGAACCAGCTTACACTGACTCATGATTGTGCACATCTCTTCCCAAGTCCATGTTCAGAGACATCGTATTGGAGCTGGGAGTCTACCATGGTGGGGAAATTTACAATATGAAAATCAGAAAACACTGCAAATTAGGGTGCCTTTTGTTTGTATTTTCCAAAGAATTGGTTATTAAACATTTCCCAGAACATCACTGATGGTATCCTCCGAAAATGTGATGTTTGGGCCTTGTAGCACCATCTTGTCACCATGAACGTAGACATTAGTGACATACTGAGATGGTGCAGATGATGGGGGTAGGAGTGTGATAGTGACATAAAACCCCTGGGTCCTTATAACATTTTTCAGCAACTTAACCCTGGAAATACCTTGTCTCCAGACCTCTTCTTGTATTATCTAATAGATCCACATTGTTTAAATAAACTACTGCTGGACACGTTGCTTTACTTGAAGTTGAAAATAATATTTACAGTCTGTGAAAATAGAAGTAGAATGGGCTCAGTTTCTCTACCTGGGAAATTCTGAAATTATATATACTTCTTTTTATCAAAAGTGGTAAGAAAAGAAAAGACTACTTATTGGAAATATTTTCATTTTATTTGAAGATTTAAGTTTCAAAGTGGTGGGGGCATATAGTGAGAACGATAGTAAAAGTGCACCCACTATTTCTCTTCTAAGTTAGGAATGTGATCACTAAAATTTTCTTTGATTATGTGATTAGGGACATATTTAGTGTTTGTAAAACAAGATATTCTGAGGGAAATATAAGTGTAATAGCCAGAGCAGCAGGGTGAGCACAACTAACCACTGACATAACATTATAATAATCCTTCTCACCACACAGGGACTACCAGGACACAATCAGATCCAATTCAGACTAGAATTTAAGTGAAGAGATTTCCATGAAGCTGGGATTTTGTCCTGAAAATGTTATAATATGTCCAGTAGTTCCTTGGGCAGTGGGATGAAGACAATGTGAAATGAGTTGTTCTGGTTTCATCTGAAACCAATTACCATGAGTGGACCCAAATTGCTTAGACTGCGGCTGAGCAGCTGCATCCCAAGTACAGCTGGGAATCAGCTGGTGAGCGCTGTCAAGAACTCTCCCTATCAATTGATTCCAGGCCAGGTTGTGATTGCCTTTCACCTCTCTAAGCATTGCTCTTCTATTACTCCAAAAACTGCTACAAATGGCAAAATTTGCAAATATAATTAAGCAAGGAGGAGGAAGGGAAAGGTTGGGAGAGAGTAGAAGACTCTGGAAGTAGGAAAGATAAAGAAAGAAAGAACTTGGCATAGGACCAAAATGAATTTATTTTACTGGTGAATTCACATCTATCTCGATTGATTTTATAGTGAACAAATTATTCCTGTTCCTCCTGCCAAAATAACACTTCCTTCATAAAAGCAGAACCTTGTTGCTATCTAAATGAATTCTCTAAAAGCAATAATTATTGCTTTATCAATTATAAATTTAGGTTTCTAATTTTCTCCTGTATTCAAGATCATTTCTAAGTTTAAACTAAGGTCCTCTAGTCTCATAAACAGAGAAAGTGTTTCTACGGTACTCATTGTTGCTTTCGTATTACAAGTATGGGTAAAATGCAGAACTTTTGAGTTTCCTAAAAGGGCATTATCAGACAGTATTTTTAAAGAACAGTAGATTCTAACATATATTACAAAAATAATATTTAAGAAAGACAAAACAAAAATGTTATTTTATTCTTGTGTTTAGCAGGAACAGATGCTAAACTAACAAATGATTGTCCTTTTGCAGTGGTTCCCAAACTTTGCTGCACATGGGAATTACCTGGCAATTTTAAAAATATTGCTAATATTCTGATTTAATCAGTGTGGGCTTGAACTGGACTTTGGGATTTTCAAAAGCTTCACAGGAGATTATGATGGGCAACCATGTCAGATCCCTACCAACAGAACAGCAATAGCAAAAATCATCTTAATTAATTTGCCTGGGAAAAGGGTGTCAATTTTACTACTTTTAATACTTCATACATGCCATCGATATTCTTTTATTATATTTCATAACAAATTAATTTATAAAAAGAAAATTTAAAAATAAATATTAAGCACTCATCTCAGAAATATTGTAGAACAACATGGTCAACCCAAAATAAATTGAAGAAAATAAAGATGAAAGCAGAAATTAGTGAAATAAAAAAAATACAACTGAAAAAAGAAAGAGTTGATCAAGACCCAAACCTGTTTCTTTGAGAATATTATTTTAAAGGCCAAATCAAAACTGTTCAAGAAATAAAGGTACAATAAAAATTTTAAACACATGAAAGAATCCTTAAAATGAACACATTTTGTCTATAAATTTGAACATTTAGTTATAAAAGTAAATTTTTGGAAAAAATTTAAATTACAAAAAAGGCTCAAGAATATAAGCTACCTCACGCCCAAACCTTGGTTTCTAAGTACCATTCTCAACTAGTAAGAATTATGGTTTCTTGGGGTAGTTGCTGTTTCCAGGGATGTAGCTAGAAAAGCATAAGACAAGCCCAGTATATCTTAAAGAACCATAGAGTAAGGATGTTCAAGGAATGAGGACATGTCAAAAGGACATAGCAGCCAGCTTACAGGGGTTCCCACTCACCAAGCTGGGACAATCTGTGTAACCATGAGACCAAAACTAGAAAAGAACAGCTCTAGAAAACAATATTAAACTAAACTTACTAATGAAAGTGGATAGAAAAATAGTAAATAAAATGTCAGCAAAAGATTTCAAAAGTATTAAAAACAAATCACAATGATCATTTTCTGCACCTACACCTCCATCCCTGAATTTTATTAACAGAGCAGAGTGACCCTTTGAAAGTGGAAGTCAGATAATGTCACTAACTGTTAGGTAGGTAGCAAGTGATTCCGGGTCTCCTAGGGACGAAAGTGGGCCTTAATCTTGTCCTGAGTGACTGCCACACCCGGGGGAGGAGGGAACACCCCACGAATCTGCCAATTAGAACTTAGCGTGCCAACTGCAAAAGAATGCAGAGGACTCTCTAGCCCATGGGCCAAGCAGCATAGGTACAACAGAGTCTGGAAAGTGACCTAGAACAACCAGCTTTCAGAGAGGCTCATGAGAGATCCACATGCCTAGTAAGACACAAGTCATACAACTCCCAAGTGTCCATCAAGGTGTTTCCATGGTGAAGCCTGAACCATGGGAGGTCCCTATCCAGACACTATAAAACAAGACCCAGACCATAACCAAGCTCTCTCTTTTGCTATGACAATGGGTCTGTCTGGTCGTCATCTTTGGCGTATGTATCTTACTCTGTAAACCTGTATCTTGCTCTTGCTCTGTAATCCTCTCTCTCTCACCTCAATAAATCTCGTCTTCATGCTTACCTTGCTTTTGGTGTGCCTGGTCATTCTTCACCCAAGAGCGCACCAAAAACTGACATTTCAGACTGCGACCTGACATATCCATCTTCAAAATACTTCAAGGCATGAGCTATCACTTAGGGTAAAAGTCAAAATCTTTACAATGGCCCAAAAGATCCTCCGTGATGCAACCCCCTTCCTCTTTCCTCCCTCACCTTTTCTCCTATTCCTTTACCTCTTATTCAACCACTTCAGCTACCTGGCCTCCTAGATGTTTCTTGAACATGCTAGGCCTTTGCTCTGTTAAGAACATGATATACTTTAATATATTTTCTGTTATTGACCCATGTTAAAATTTCTGAGATAAATCATATTTGGTAGAGTCATTAAAAATTGTTGTCTCCATTACAGCATTGTCCAAAATCTTGCACTTAGTGTTATAAAATCATGTTTTTATTTCTGTTTTATTGATGTCTCTGTGTCCCTAATAGACTGTAAGCTCACTATTACATCCTCAGTGGAAAATACAGCACCTAGCAAGTCATACAGGTTCCTAAGTATTTTGTGGGTTTTAGTGATCATCAGTAATGTACTGTAGAAGACTTAGCCTTCATAAGACAGAAGCCAAAAGCTTTGAAGAAATAATAGCATACGAAGCAAAGGGAGATTAATGATATAATGAATTGAAAGTTGAAGAGCAGAATTGAAATCTGAACTGAAAGCAGCCACAAATGGCCTAAATAAATGATAAAACATTAAATTAATGGAGTACAGAACAAACAAAAAATTAGCTCAGAAAGCAAGAACAAAAGAAAGACATGAAGATGATATTTAGAGGAGGATGACAGAGATTGGATACCAAACTTTAAAATGATAGCTATAGATATTTTTATTAGAGAAATTAGAACTGTATAGATAAAAATTACTCTAGACAACTTAAGAACATATTTTTGGACCTAAACAAAACATGGATATGGACATGGAAAAGTTACACTGCCTTCAAGTATTTGAGGACAAAACAAAATAATCTAAGATGGGAAAAAATGCCAGAACTATTTCAATTTCTCCTCTGTACCATTGAATTCCAGAAGACAATGGAGGAAGAACATTTTAAAGATACATGTTAACATATTAATATCTTTAATCAGGGGAGGAAATCTGGCTAGAAAAGATACTGTTTTGCATATCTCTGCTTTAACACAACCATTTTATGTGGATTTTATTTTCTAACTCTACCCAAAATTGTGGTGTTAGCTTTTCCTCCCAACACTCTAGAAACAATGGGGTGGGGTAAGTAGGAGAGGAAGAGCATATTACCATAACTATTCTTGTGTTAACCACATTCTAAAATGTCTTCAAATTTGAGAATTTGTGTGTAGACAAATTAATGAAGAGTCACTCGGGAGATATTTAGTAAAAAATAGACTGAGGGGATTGAAGAAATCTTTATTTAGAGTTAGCTAGTAAATATTTGCCTAATTGCATTGTGACTCCTCTTCTGCCATCCCTTCCAGTGTGCTATCTGAAAGCATACTTTTATTTCTCGAAACACCATTCCTAAAGGTTATTTCTGATGACACATGATCAAATATCACTAATTACAGTATATTTGTTTTATCTTTTAGCATGATGGATAAAAACTACCCCTCAGGATCTCTAGTTCTGGTAATGCAATAGACTAGCCCTCTGGCAGATAACAATTACAAACCATAAACAGACTAATGAAAATAAAGCATTTTGAAGTCCCTGGTGTATAATGAAAATCAGGTAGAAACCAGAGAGGATCACCCTTGAAAGTAAAGAATCTCCCTGGAAGAGAGCCACATATTTATGACTTTTCCCTTGAGGGAAAATTCTAGTCAGGTGGCACAGGTTGAATAGAACTTAAGAAGAAAGCTACAGGCTCTTTGGTTTGAGGAACGTGATGAGGTACAGAGGTTGACTAAATGAACGTATAAGGTGAATTTCTGGGGATTTGGAAATGTTCTATATTTTGAGTTGATCATTGGTTACATGAGTATACATTTGTCAAACTCATCAAATTGGACACTTTAGATATGTTTATATTCCTTTATGTACATTTCCCTTAATTTTTTAAAATAAGAAGTAATGATGTTTTCCATTATACAAGCCAAGAGCATTTTTGCCTAAAGATTAAGGCAATATGATACACACAAAAATTAGCATCTACAGGAATAAGAGTAAAACACTGGAAGTGGTAACTATGCATGTTGATACAAAAAATTATTTTTATTTATTTCTTAGATTCTTTAAAAGTCAATTCACTTGGTAAAGCAAAAATGATAGCCATAATTATGAGGTTTGTAATATATGAAGAAGTAAAATATATGAAAACAACAGCAAAAGTCAGGAAAAGGTGTAAATGTAATTACACTACTATAAGATTCTTATCTTGTACATGAATTGGTACTATAAGATAGACTGTAATAAGCTAGGAATGTATATTGCAATTCCTGAACAATCATTAAAAATACTATAAAGAGGGATAGCTAAAAAGACAATGGAAGAGATAAGATAGAATACAGAAAATACACAATAAATTTGAAAAAAGACAGAAATGAAGGCACAAACGGAAAAATAGATATGGAACAACTACAATTCTTACACACTGCAGATAGAAAATTATACAGTCACTTTGGAAAATAATTCACCAGTTTCTAATATAAACTTGAACATACATTTATTGTAAATGACAGTAATTGATCTATCATAAGACATACCCATAGATATTTACCTAAGAAAAATGAAAACATGTCCACAAAAAGGCTCATACAAGAATGTTTCAGTAGTTTTAATCATATTCTACAAAATCTGCAAACTATCCAGAAGTCTGTAATAGGAAAGTGGATATACAAATTGATGTATTCATAAAATTGAGAACTACTCAGGAATGAAAAGATGAAAGTGCTGATATTTGCAACAATATGTATGAATATTGATGACATTTTGTTGATCCAAAGCAGCCAGACACAAAAGAAGACTTACTGTATGATTTTATTTATATTAATTTCCAGGTCAGTAGACTATTGTAGACTATATAAATTATAGCAATGGAAATCAGATTACAACTTTTCCTGGGGAATTGGAGATAAATTGGAAAGTGGCTCTAGGAATTTACAGGTGAGATGGAAAGGTTTTATATCTTAATTAATCACACAGATACATTCATTTGTCAAAACTTTTCAAACCTAGCACTTACAATCTATTCATTTTATTATGTACAAAAGATACATCTATAAAAAAGCAATAGAAGTATAATGTTTCTAATTGTCTTATTCGAGTTTTTCTATTTAAACATTCCATGCATTTACATACCCACTATCTATAATTGTTCCATGATGAATCATCCTTAAAGAAGACCTTTAGATGTTCAACACCTCCTCGTAAGTAATGTGCTCTCTTATCTAAGCAACTCTTTGTGGAAAAGGCTTTGGAAGTGTTTGTATACAGTAAAACTGACCAGAACATTTATACATTTTTGGTCTTTAATTTGGATAGTTTTTACTGAATATTATTTCACTGACACATTATGTATGTTAATATATACCTGATTCAAATACAACTGTGGCGCAGGGAGGGGTTACTTTAGATATGCTCAAAAGTAATTAACACCAATTTTAGTGGCTCTATAACACATATGTATCATTCAATGCTCTGAAAGTAACAAAAACCAACTCTGGCTTATTTAAGCAAAAAAAAAAAAAGTTTAAAAATGTGTGTTAATTCATAGATTCTCTATGTTAGTGTCCATCCTCCAAAAAGCAGACAACAAGATGGGATTAAAAGTAAACGAATTTCATTAGGAGAAACACCCCTTGAAAGAAAATGGGTAGAGATCTGGGTCTGCTGGGAGAGGCATCAGACCCTGCAGAAATCTGATGCCTAATGAAGGAGGGTCTCAGGGGGAAGATCAGATGGAAGCTTCTGAATGAAGTCTAGAGAAAGTTTGGCAAGGCTATCAGTTAGCCAACAGAGGGCCTGTCTTGGTATTCTTGCCAAGTTCAGTCATTAGTTCAGTGCAGCCTATGGAAAGCAAGGACTGGGTGCAAACTCAGTGATGAATTTCAGACGCTTGGTCAGTTAAGGTATATTTGGAGGTCTATTAAATAAATTCTTATGGTCTCACCACAAGTACCAAGAGGACTAAAGGACACACCTCAGGGTAATAAAACCAGAGACAACTCTAAAAAACATGTTGCAGAACTGTCTAGTGAATATGTGACACTGTCACCTCTGCATAAAGCAGCTTGCATTACTAATACTGAAAGTACCAGATTCAGGATGCCACCATTAACAATATGAATATTGTCCCTCTAGAAATTTAAATCTTTCTGCAACCTCCAACAAAGAGGAGTTCCTGGAAGTCCCTGCATCACCAACTTCTAATTCAAAGACTGGGGCCAGTGAATCTGACAGGCAAAGTCTAAGTCATTTGTCTGCACTTTACCTACCATGGAATCTGAGGAAACAAGTGTCAAACATTTTCTATTTCTAAATTAGGAGGGGGCCTTGCCTCTCACCAAAATTTGAAGCTGAGAAACATTTGAAAGATAGGTGCCAGGTGGTTGAAAGAATGACAAATGTCTACTGTATTTATGCCAGTAAGAAGAGATAGAAATATTATTTTCAAAATTGTCAATTGTACATATACTGCTCAACATTTTTTTTCTTTCTGAAAAATCTAAATGATCTCTATACATCATTTGTTAGGTTAAGGTAGTTATTGATGCTTACATATTTCTTTAAAAACAGAAATTCTTGGGAAGAATTTACATACAGCTTATGTCTAAGAAGGATTAGAAGGCAACACATTTGTCAAACATCTGGAATTTTCATTGAAAAATCTTTCTGACGTGAATACTTTGACTATACCTGTAACCCTAATAATGCCAAAAGAAAATTCCCAGATGTCAAATATTTCCTAACTTTGCTGATGTATTTTAAAGACTCTAAAGGTTACTTGTTACACCCTATAGCTTTAAGGCCTTAATTTTAAAAGCTGCATGTAATTTTGCTCAAGGGCTATTTCCACAGCCAATTTGATTAAGTGCAACTTAAAAATTTCAGGAAATATATTTGAATGCACCGATTGAAGCAACCATGAACACTATACTTACAAAATAATTTTTTACCCTTGAACTTTAAAGTTGCCTCTCATTCAAATCCTGACATTTTATTCATTTTTATTTTTGGCATCAGAAAATAATGCTAATATTACTAACTTACAATAAAATTCCCAAACCATACTATAAATGGCTTTTCAAATGTAACTACTATCATATGCAATGCAGATAATAGGCAGAGAGTGCAGGGGGAAGAAATTTCTGCTAAAAATGCAACAAAATAATTCCTAGCCATAATTAATTAATATAACTAATGTAGAATAACTTATATGACTATATTTTGGAATTCTGAGTAACAAGAAAGTATGAAAAATACTAATGGATAAATAATTTCACAAATTCTGCTATTTTTTTTAAACAATGCAATATACCTACAAAAACTTAATAAAATTTAAGCTGCAATATTTTCAGTTTCTAGTTTTGGAAAACATTAATCATTTCATAAATCTACCATATAAGTAAATTAAATATATAATATTCAGTCATTCTTGTTTTCTATTTTCACGTTGTGTACTTTTTAAGAATGACATGAAAACAACCATATATTTGGCAAACTTCAGTTTAACATATATAGAGTTCCTTCTATAGAGTTGGGTGTTTCTAATAAGCTATGTTAAAAATATTTTTGAAATCTAAACTTAAATTCAGTGTAACTTACTGAAGTAAGTTCAACTGTAATTTAATGAAGTTCAATTATAACGTTAACATACGATTTTTCATTTAAGCTATAAAATAAAATATTTATTCATCTTTTAAGTGTGAACAGCATAGTCATATGTTATCATTAAATCTTCCAAATCAAGCTTTATAGCTAGCTGATTTAACCAGCATCATGAGTTTTAAAGGAAGTTAATTCAGACCCCAGAGATAAAATTTGTCATTAAGAAACCAAGTACCATGTGGGTAACAGAGTTGTCCAAAGTCATACCATTCACAAGTGGTGGATATTAGATAGAATTCCATATATTTTGACTACTATGCCATTGTTCTTTTTATGGTACTATACTGATTTTTTATCATATTAATTTGATGGTTGTTTTGTAGTTTTTAGATATTTTCCTTTACATGGTACAGCAGTTATATGAACACAAAGACACAAATGCACAAATAAATTTATATGCTTTAATTCTCTAGACTACACAAACTGGTAATTTTAAAATGTATTTATCTTTCACATATCACTTTGTATATATTTTAGCTGCCTAACAGATTATGTACTATACAATGTACTATGCCAAATTTCTGTATTTGGCATACAGATTTTGAGTTGAATAAGCATAAAATGACATTCTATATATATATAGGAGATTTGAAGCAAACTTTGGCAGACTCTTGTCGTCTATTCAAACATCTGTCTGCCCCTTCTGCACTTCTTTGATACCAGAACACTTGAATATATTCAGGGCAGTAATATATCCAGACCCTAGCAATGAATCATAATTAATTCAAATTAATCATTATATTCTTGCTTCTCATTGTCAGATACTTGATTAACCAACTTTTCTTACAACTACAAATGATCATGTGATTCAGTTCTAGCTCATAAGACACAAGGGAAAGTTTGATGTTTCTCCGAAACCTTTACCTTTCCTACTAAAGGAGAGAGATACAGCCGGGTCAACTTGTTCTTTCTTTTTAGTATTTTAAATGTGGACATGATTACTAGAGCTGGGACAGCCATTTTGCCATCTTAAGGAAAAGACCAAGAAAATTGTGAAGCTACTTGTACTGATGTTGCAAAGCTTCTATTACCAGATTTAATTGCTGCATAAAAAAAAATAAGCATAAACTCTTCTTTGTTTAAGTCATCTTAAGTCATGACTTCTGTTACTTTCATCTGAATGCATTTCTAATTGTCGTCCAAGCAAATGTAAACATTGTTGTACATGCAATGCAAGTACTATTATCATTAAATATTTGCTGATATGATGTTTTCACCTACTAGTAGATTTTTGTTTTATTCTGTTTTCTGTTGTTTATAACAGAATACCTGAAACTGAGTGATTTACAAAGAAAAGGAATTTATTTCTTGTAATCATGAAGGCTGAGAAGTCCAAGGTCAAGGGGCTACATCTGGTAAGAACCTTCTTGCTGGACTCTCTGAAGATTCCCTAGTTGGTGCAGGGATCACATGGCAGAGGGGGCTAAGAGTGCTAACATTCTTGCTCAGGTCTCTCTTCCTCTTCTTATAATGTTCCACTCCCATAATAACTCTTTAATCCATTAATCCATGAATGGACTAATCCATTCATGAGAGATGAGCCCTCATGACCCAATCACCTCTTAAAGGCCCCACCTTTTAGTACTGCCACATTGGGGATTAAGTATCCAACACATGAAATTGGGGAACACATTCAAACCATAGCAATGTTCAATAAATCTTTATTCAATGGATTTTCAAAAAATTACTTTGATCTATATTAAGCTATCACAATTGAAAGACTACTATATATAACCACTATAAAATAACTAAATTTCTACTTCCCTTATGTCATAGATAACCCAAATAGAAGTTGTTGTGATTATGATTATTGTCAATTCTGTGTATGCTATGATAATTATTCTTTGTCTGAAATTGAGGAAGCATTGGTCACACTACTTAGAAATCACTGACTTTTTCTATTTACATGCCAAATCCTATTCAATTTGGCCTTTTAAAGTTCTTTAGTTTTTAAAATAAGACTGTAAGCACTGAGATTCTATCAGTTGAAAGGTCTGCTATTCAATAAAGCTTCTCATGTCGCAAGTCTTGATTAATTCCCAAATGTTCCCTTTGCAGAACCCATAGGCCCCCTGATTGATATATGAGCCCTAATTCCCCAAGAGGAGATTCCTTGTATGAGGCCCTTTTTTATATGTAGGCAGCTCTCAAAATGTTCTAATCACAAGAAATGTATCCATTATATTGTAACTTAGCTCAGCTAAAGTAGAGCACCCGGTTCTACTGACATCTGAATAGCCATAATCCCTAAACAGCACCCCCTCCTGACTGAGTGAGGTCACAAATATCTACAAAGCCCTTGTCTCTTCTGGTTTTGTTTCTTAATTATTGATCTTAATTTGACCTCAGTTGAAAGCTCCTCATTTTTGAGTAGAATGATTTTTTTTCTTACTCTTTAATTTTGTTTGGATGCTTAGGATACTTCCTTCAGCTTCTAAGTTCACTTCAACTTAGAATGCTGTCTCTACCTTTGAGTATATCTAAACCTTGTGCCTATCATACACCCTATGCAGTCTCAGCTCACAGAGTCAAGTCTAAATAGAAGTCCAGGCTATCTTTCTCTTTCAGTAGTAAGAAGAATAAGTATTTTTTACTAAGATTAGCCATAGGAATTACTTCCAAAAGGCAAATAGCTAAATTTTCCTGAACAGGCTTTTGTGAAAATGCCACCTGACATGGGGGAAAAAAATTTATAATAAATCTTTGCTGAATTGAATTTAATTAAACAACTGAAAAAATAATCCTCTACTAGATTATTGTGTGACATGTTTCTAATGTGAATGTACTGGATTAATCTTTGCTACTATCACACATATAAAGTACTTAATAAAGACTTTTTAATATAGGATTCAAAGAAATTTAACAATCAAGTAATAATTTCCTATAAAATTTTACTTATTAACTTATATACTTCTTTGATGTGATCAGTATAAAAATATTGACCCTTTAATAGATATTTCCGGTTGTTTCAGTACTTACATAGAGTACACAACGTACATAGCACTGCCAAACAATTCATAAAGCTGGTTCAAGAAAAAAATAGGTTGTTTTTAAAGAAGGAACAAGAAAACTTTTGGAGCTGGTGGATATGCTTAGCTTGATTGTGGTAATGGTTTCACAGGTGTATGCCTATGTCCAAATTTATCAAATTGTAAATATTAAATATATGCAAGCTTTTATATCAATTATACTTCAATGAAGCTATTTTAAGAAAGAAAAAAAGTAGGTTTTTTTTAATGTTAGCAGAGTTTTATTTCAACTTACACAAATCACCCACTACTAGTATAATAGCATTAGTTACCTACTTGGGATCTTATGAAGATTCTTTGTCAGCCTATGAAAACCTGAGTTGCTGGGAAAGTGGTTTTTAATGCCAAACTTGACAGAAATTTTAATTTGTGGCATACTAAATATAGCTATTTTCCATTCCTCTTAGAAAAGTCAAAGGGTGATGCAGCCATATGGGTTACAAATATATCAACAGACCAAATCTATTCCTGGAGCTCATTCATCATTATAACACCCCTCTGACACAGGAGGGTGACAAGGATTATTGTTCTTATTTCAAATAAGATTGAAAAGTCCTCAACTAAATCCTGGTTTGAGGGTGAAAAAGCGCTTGGACTAGGCCCTTACCCATGGTTTTACTTGAATGCAGATCTCCAAATATTAAGGTAAATATTCTTTGCTACTAAAACAAGTACTTCCTAGATATATAAAACCCATTATCATTCAAAACATTCTAAATAATTAAATGTATTGTAAAAGACATAAATGTCCTTTTTAAATTTTACTATGAGCATTTTCCAAAAATCAGACAAGAAGAAATAGTATAATGAAACAATATAATTAAAACTGAAATTTAACAATTACTGAATATCGTGTCATATTTGCTTCACCAATCAGTCTAATCAAATTATCTTTTTTCTTTTGCTTAGATGTTTTAAATTAAATTATATTTATCATAACAGCTTATCTTTAGATATTAAGGTATACATATTTATAAAGTAAGATATTTTCCTATACGACAAAGATATTTGTATTAGTTGGAGTTCTCCAGAGAAACAAGAGTAATAGGCTTATTACGAGGAATTAGCTCACATGATTATGGAGGCTGAAAAGGTCCACAGTCTGCCATGTGCAAGCTGGAGGCCCAGGAAAGATAGTGAGATAGTTCTATTCAAACCCAGGGCTGAGAACCAGGGGAGCCAGTGATGTAAGTCCCAGACGGAGTCCAAAGGCCTGAGAAATGGAGTCTGCAGGCTTGAAAACCAGGAGTACTAATGTCCGAGGGCAGGAGAAGATGGATGTCACAGCTCAAGCAGATACAGCAAATTTCACCTTTCTCTACCTTTTTGTTCTATTCAAGACTGGAGTGGATTGAATCACACCGACCCTATTAGTAAGGGTGATCATTACTCAGTCTACAATTCAGTCCTAATGCTAATGTCTTCTGGAAACACCATCACAGAGACATCCAGGAATGTTTTATTAGCTATCTGTGTATCCCTTATCCCAGAGAAGTTGAGACATAAAATTAACTATCACAACACCTTTATGAAATGTAGCCAAATTAATACTAATTTCCTAATATTGTAGTCCTCCCTTATCTGCAGGAGATACATTACAAGACCTCTGGTGAATGCCTGAAACTGCATATAGTACTGAACCCTAAATATACTATGTTTTTCCCTATACATACCTACAATTAAAAAGTTTAATTTATGAATTAGGCACAGTAAGAGATTAACAATAACTAATTATGAAATAGAATAATTATAACAATATACTGCAATAAAAATTATGTGAATGTAGTGTCTCTCTCTCTCAAAATATCTTATTGTACTTTACTCATGCTTCTTCTTCTTATGATGTGAGATGATACAATGCCTACCTGATGCGATGAAGTGACGTAAATGAAGTAGGCATTGTGATGCAGTTAGGCTACTATTGACCTGTATTCCTGAATCTGTGTAACCATCCCTTACTTCTAGTAAATGGCTTGTTGTCACTCCCTTGCTGAAGGCTCAATGCTTTCTGGTGCAACATGCTAATGTCAATCAGAACACATTTCTGTTCATGTCTTCACTCACAAATTTAATGCCTTTTTCATCTTAAGTAAGCACTCATCATGAACTGTGGTTGCACCTTTTGCAGTTTGAGGTACTACTGCAAAGTTAGCACTAATTTCTTTTTCCTTCTTCACAATTTCATAAATATTAGTTCTTACTGTAGATCTTAGCAACCTCAGCATACAATTTTTTCTTTACTTATTAAAGTCAAGAACTTTCACCTTTTCACTTAAAAGAAGCATTTTATGGCCTCAATGGCATATTTGAATTGCCAGCATCACTTTTGCGTTGTGGGGCTATTACAAAGTAAAATAAGATTTATTGATCACAATCACTGTGATACTGTGACAATCAGTTTGATAACCGAGATGGCTCCTAAGTGACTCAGAGGTGGTGACATAGACAGCGTTGATATGCTTCAAATTCTAGGCAAAACAGAGTGGGATAGCTCAAGATTTTATCACACTACTCACAATGTCACATAACTTAAAATTTATGAATTGTTTATTTCTGGAGCTTTCCATTTAAAATTTTTGGACTGAGGTTGATGGCTAGTAACTGAAATCTCAGAAAGCAAAACTGGGATAAGGGGGGATTACTGTATCATCTAATACCCAGTACATATATAAATATCTCCAATTGCTCTTGAGCTATGTTTTTTAGCTAGTTTGTTCAAACTAGGATTCAGTCAAGGACTATATATTGCCCCAGTTGTTTTGTCTGTAAAATCTTTTTTAATCTTCTATAGTTCTTCTCCTCAAACTTTATTCTTTATCCAAGACATCAGCTTATTGAAAAGACTTGGACAGTAGTCTTGTAGGTAGTCTCATTTTCTGCTTCATTTTGTTTTGCTTTGTTTTGATTGGTTGCTCATTCTGTTATTTGACTTGTTCTTCTATATCTTGCATTTTATGTAAACTTGTACAAAGAAATGATGGATTTAATATTTTTGGCAAGTGTACTTCTTTAGTGATACTGGAAAGCCCCTATTTATAATGGGAAAATAGTAGAATAAACCTAAGGTTTTAATTTGTTTTTACAGGGATAATATAATCATTCCTGATTTTATGGCAACTAATGGCTTCAAACGCTAGGAAATTTGGAAGATTTTCTTATTCATTAAGTGACAATCTGGACCAACCTCCAGGTATTTAAAAGTTTTCAGGGGCTGTAATATGGAATAAACTTTGCAAAAATTCTGATGTCAAGAGGTTTCCACGTCAGTTAATAAAATTAAAAGGATCAAAAGGAGTTCTGAGAAATCTACAAACCAGACTTGGAAAACATGTTTCTACTCTGGATGACACATACACTCAATGGAAGTTTCATGACTATGAAACATATTCAAAGAAGAAGAAAGAAAGAAATCTGCTTAGTTTGGATGTCGTGTGGGCATATTCTCCTTGGTGCAGCTATGTAAATTTAAAGCAACAGGAAGGTAAACCTCAGCCTCCCCTCCTTCCAATTATGTATCTGTTCCCAAAATTATGGATGTCGCTAATCTTAGTTGTTAGAAAATATTTATTTAGTTGATTTGGAGAAGGGTGAAGAAATAACTTTTTCATTTGTAATTCTTTAAGTTTGGATCATGTGCATAAAAAATGGAAAGACTAGGTAACTTTATTCTCTTGCGGGTATAATAGAATTAATTGTGACTCTACAAGGCAAAGTACAGAAATGATAGGAAAGAATATTGCTGTTTCTTTAAGCTGTAAATAATATTCCTATATTCTTGATTCTTAGTGTTTAATTCACACCATAGTTTGCTACCATGTTGGGGGAGAATTAATGAAATGTTTATAAAATCAAGACCTCACCCTTCAGAAATGACTGAACTCTGTTGAGCATTTTATTTCTTCCAGACCACACAAGACTACATTTTGTTCATGCTCCTCAGATGTTCTTTAGATCATCTCCACCACTACATTTTTAAACTAACATCTATGCAGAGTTTATTTATTGCTGTTTCCAATTACTCCCTCAAGGTATTAACATAATGATGACGTCTGCCTTAAAACTTGTTTCATCATTTTGTTTTAAAAATAGAGATGGGCTTATGCAAAATTGCTAAGTACTTAGGTTTAACTCTTGTTTGAATGTCAGTTTTATATAGAGTCTGTACACATCTGCCATACAGATACAAGTTTAAGAACTGTAATACCAAGCTCCAAAATTCTTTTTGTTTGGCCAGGACCTTCTGCTTTCCTCATTTTTATTTTGACTCTGAGAGTCAAAGGTGGCTTCCTAGTTATAGTGAATCCAGCTAGATGAGTAACTTGTGGTATTGTAATGGTAGCTGGGTATTAAACTACACTTCGTCTATGCAGGGTTATGCTAAATTTTTACAGGAAAATTGACCAGTAATTTTAAAAATTACCTATACAAATACAATTATAATTGTTCCATCGCATTTAGTTATTCACTTGAAAAATACTTACTCAATATAGCAAATATTAAGAAATTGATTTATTTGAGAATATTGGCATGAACTATTGCTATGTAGATTCTATAGACAAATTTTATATTAAAATAGTAGTTTCAACTAAGTACATGTATTCCTGTTTATCATTCATTTTTAAAACACTTTTTTTTTTTCAGCACCTAGCACTGTGCCAGCTCTATAGCAAAGATTCTTAAATTCCAGTGTTTATATGAAAACTTGCTAAGGAAGGAAATTTCTAACCACATTCTTAAAGACTCTTTTAGAAGCTCTGAGGTGGATACAAACATCTGCATGCAAATGCTCCAGTTGTTTCTGATGCAGATGGTTAGGGGTACATGCTGTGAAAAGCACAGGTCTGTATGTGTACAAGGATTTTAAGTGCAAAATAATAAAATAAAACAAAATCAGTTAAATGTTCAACACAAAAAAACTATGGAATAATGCTATATAAGTAGTGTAAAGTATGATTGTATTTTGTAGGCTATTCCAAATGAATAGATTATGTCCAATTCCATAATACATTAAAAAAAGAATTAAAAATTATTTATTTTGATAAACAAATAGCTAAAGACCTTTAAAAGTGAATTAGAGTTGACCCTGAATAACACAGGTTTGAACTTTGTGGGTCTGCTTAAATGCATTTTTTTCCAACCAAATGTGATTGAAAATAAAGCATTCACAGGACATGAAACCCAAGTATATGATGGGCTGACATTTCATATGTGCGAGTTCCTTGGGCCAATTGTAGGACTTGAGTATGCATGGATTTTGGTATATATGGTGGGTCTTGGATCCAATTCCCCATGTATACCAAGGGATGAACTGTACATTATATAATATCTTTAAAATAGTAATTGCATGACTGTTCATCTCTGAAAAAATATTCAGATAAAAATACATCCTATTTAAGTCAATTTAGAAACACTGTAAGATTCTACCTATTTTCTACCAGATTTCCTTTAATTAATTACTTTCATCACACTTGAAATTTCATCTAGTACTCTACATTTTAACTTGCAAAATATACTTTTTATCCCCTAGACCTAAGGGATTTAATCTTTATTTTTGCCAAAAAATTGCAAATAATATTATCCTAACCTATATCTTCTCCTCTCCCCCTAATAATGTCCATTCTTTTTATACCTTGCATAACAAGCTATTTCAAACTTAGTGGCTCAAATCAAAAACACTTACTTAGCTCATAATGCAGTGGGTTGGTCTGAGCTGCCTCTGCTGTTCTCTAGGGATCTACTCAAGTTGGTCGCTGAAGACTGGATGATGCAGGAAGGCCTCAGCTGGTGGTCTGGAGATTGGCTTTCTGTCAGCCAGAGTGAAGAGGGCAACTAGAACTCATGTTGCCTATCCTAACTGGAAACATACAGAAAGGGGTATTCTGGAAAGCACACTTCAGTGTAGCCAAGTTGATACTTTACAAAGTAGTATAATGCAACAAAACCACTAAAATACTGGACAATTCTAATGCACATATTGCAGCAATTAGAAATTTGGGGTCCTAACTTGAAAGAATCATAAAGCCCAGTTGTCAAATGCAGACAAATATTGCATACAAAGGGTATAGCCTCTTAACTGAGGTTATAATCTGGTAGGTATTAGTGTTCTTTTCTATTAAGATCTGCAGTCATTATAAAAATTACTGTCAATATCCTAAAATTTAGTAAAAAATATGTGATCTATGGGCAGACAATAGCTAGAATTATAGCTGAAACATGAGTTAAGAGAATGAGAAAATAGGAGACCAAGGCTGGAAAATATGAAAGATACTACGTACTTCCTGGGTATGTTTTAATATGTAATATTATTTTTAACCTTAAAAGATGGTGTTAAAAGAATCACACGTGTTGTTTTCCTACATAATCAAAATTTAAACTCTTTATACAGATTTCTTTCTCTCTCTTCTATTGACTTTAACAAGGCCCATCTTGAACCTTAATTGTCTGATTTATTTACTTATATAAGTGTGGTGCCTTGCACAGTGCCTGGTCCATATTAATAACATAATTCATGAGCAAATAAACTCTTCTTTGAAGTTTTTTTGGGAACAAATGTGGCATTTCTATATAGGAATGAGTGCAAGCAATAACATTTACAAAGTAAAAAATAATAAAAGGTTTTTGGATAGTCTACAACAAGAATTAAATCCCCATTGGTTCTGGTCCATATCACTTTACTTTGCTAAACTATTTTCCTTTCTAGTAATTGTCATTTAGCCATTGGCAGAAATTATTATATTTATAATTGGACAGGATCATTTTATTACTACTTTTGTTTGAAAGGATTTTTGTTTCAGCTAACATAATAATAAGAAAAGAGTATCAAGAGATTCATAAAACTTAAGCTCTTTAATTTTGAAACATATCAGGCAAATTGTGTACTGTAACAAAAAATATTATGACATGCCTTATTACAAAAGGTGTTTCAGAACTGGAAATCTGGCAGAGCTATCTATGCATTGCTTTCAGGCATTCTTCAAATGTCAACATGAAACACATCAATTGGATGACCAAAAAAATCAGCTTCAAAACTAATAGACTCTGGGTACAATCAGAAACTAGCCTAGGCCTCAATAGAATTGTTCCATTTAACATTCTGAAGATATGATATCATTTTTAGCAAACTATAGAGGAATGAGCTTTGAAGTTAAACTTCAAAACTACTAAGTCTTTTCCTGATTAAAATACAAATTGACTTACAAAGCCATCATTACCTAAACCTGTCATTTATGCAAGCATATACTAAGAACAGTTTTTTTACTGTAAAAATTTAAGCAAGACTATCATGGTGATAGAATATTTTTTTAAAAAACAAAAATTGTAGGCATTCCTATACCAGTGCAAGAAAAAATTAATAGTCATTTGTATTTTTTTACTTGAGCCTATAGCCTAGGGCATGTGATACGCAAGAAAAATTACTTACTTTTGGTCAAACTCAGTAAGTTGAATCGAGATAACACTAAATGCTAATATTTATTGAAAGTTTACTACTTCCCAGAAATCCTTCTCAGGTTAGTATTATTATCCCCATTTTAAAATGAGAACATTGAAGCTTCAAAAAGTCAAGTAATTTGCTTAAGAATATACAGGCAATAAGTAGCAGGGCCTGTTACTAATTCTATCTGATTTGAAAGCAAATTCCATTTCTACTGGTGAAGGAGCAATTGAGAAAAGAGTCTTAAAATTAATTGTGGCCAGTCTGGCATGTAAGCAGCTTGGAAGTTGCTCCTCCATCCTAACAAGTAAAAAGCTAAACAAACTGAAAAATTAATAACTCTTCTTAGACCCGTAAGAGAAGTGAGAGCACAGAGGCAACCACTGTCCCCAAAGTTGGAGACATTGACAGACAGATACAAAGAGTCACAACTTACCAGGGCAGAGACCCATAAACAGAAACCTCCATGAGAATCAGTACCAGAGTAGGAAACCTGACCTGTGATGAATTGCTGGAAACTCAGTGTGTACAATTCTGAGAGGTAAAAATTCTGAGGGCACCTAATCATGGGGAGCTCTCACACTTTTGTGAATTTTACCTCCAGGAGTTCTACCAAGTCCTCACAATGAAGACTGTAGAAAATCCCCATGTTATTCTAGCAGGGATATAGGAAAAGAAACCATTTTGAACCAGAGCACTCTGTTCTTCAGAAGAAGGCTAATCCTCAGGAGAAATAATTTTACTAGAGCCTAACCTATGTAGGTAAAGGAAAATACCCAACTGCAGTCCTCTCTAGCCATCCTGTCTCACCTGGGCTGTGGGGGTGTGTGTGGGCTGAGACGCACCAGTGAAATTCATATTCTGGGGTCACAGGCTCACCAAAAGACTAAGATCGAATCATAGGACTATAGGACACTTGCCCTCCCAGACACATTACCACTATATTACTAAAGGCCCATTTACTATAGTTTCTTTTATTCAGTATATCATGTTCACCATTCAACAAAATATTACAAAGAATAATAAAAAGCAAAAACAAAGTTTGAAGAGACTAAACAAGTATAAGAATCAGAGTCAGATATGACAGTAAAAGTTGGAATTATCAGACTTGGAATTTAAAACAACTATAATTAATGTGCTAGGGGCTTTAATAGAAAAAGTAGACAACAAGCAAGAATAGATGGATAATGTAAGCAGAGAGATGGACATTCTAAGAAAGAATCAAAAAAAAAATGCTAGAGATCAAAAACACTGTAAGAGAAATAAAGGATACCTTTCATGGGTTTATTTACAGACTATACAAAGCTAGGGAAGCGTCTCTGAGCTTGAAGATCTCTCAAATGAAAACTCTCCAAAACTGAAAAGCCAAGGGAAAAACAACTTAAAAAAAAAGAATAAAACGGAATATTCAAGAGGTGTTGGACAACCACAAAAGGTGTAACATAGGTGTGAAGGAAATACAAGAAGGAGAAGAAAGAGAGAAATGAACAGAAGAAGTATTTTTTAAAAATGACTGAGAATTTCCCCAAATTAAGGACAAATATCAAACCACAGATCCAGGAAGCTCAGAGAACACTAAGCAAGATAAAAAACATTGGGGGAAAAAAACCCGAAACTATACCTAGGCATATCATTCTCAAACTACAAAAGATCAAAGATAAAGAAAAAATCCTGAAAGAAGCAAGAGGAAAAAAGTACCTTACTTACAGAGAAGTAAAGGTAAGGATTATATCTTAGTTCTCCTTAGAAACCATGCAAGCAAGAAGAGAGTAGAGTGAATCATTTTAATGTTGAGGAAAAAAATCCATGTACCTACAATTCTGTACCTTGAACAATTATCATTAAAATGTGAAGAAGAAATAAAGACTTTCTCAGACAAACAAAAATTGAGGGAATTTGGTGCTAGTAGACCTGTCTCGCAAGAAATGTTAAAAGAAATTCTTCAGAGAGGACAAAATGATACAGATCAGAAACTTGGATCTACGGGAAGAATATAAGAGTATTAGGGAAGAAATAAATAAAGGTAAAATAAAAATTTTCATTTTTCTTATTCTTAATTGATCTAACAGGTACCAGTTGATTCAAAATGATGGCAACAATGTATTAGATTTTGTATGCATGTAGATACAGATACTTATGTATGCTTATGTATAGCGAAGTGAATGTCAGCAATGATACACAAGATAGGAGGGAAGAATTAGAAATACTTTGTTACGAGGTACTTGCACTACCTGTGAAGTGAAGCAATACAATACAGTGTTATTTTAAAGTTAACTTGGATTGGTTTCAAATGTATATTGCAAATTGTAGAGCAACCACTGAAAAAAGCGAAAAACTAAGTATAATTGATATACTAAGAAAGGAGAGAAAAATACAATCACATAAAATACTCAAAAACACAAAAGACAGAAAAAGTGTGGAAGATGAAATAGGAGCAAAGAACAAGGACAAGAAATATGGTTACTATAAGCAATTATATCAAAAATTACCTTAAACATCAATGGTCTAAATACACCAATTATAAGACAGAGGTGGTCAGAGTGGATCAAAAAACAAAACCCAAATATATGTGCCATGATAACACTAATCAAAAGAAAGCATAAGTAGCTATATTAGTTTTAGACAGAGCAAACTTCAGAGCAAGGAAGGTTACCGGGGACAAAGAGGGGCATTACATAATGATAAAAGTATTAATACTCCAAGAAGACATAACAGTTCTTAATGTTCTGTACCTAACAACAGAGAATGAAGGTACATGAGGTAAAAACTAATAAAAACTACAAAGAGAAATAGATAAGTCCGCTATTACGGAGACTTTAACACCACTCTATCAGAAATGGACAGATTCAGCAGGCAGAAAATAAGTAAAGACATAGTTAACTGCAACAGCATGATCAATCAGCTAGATATAACTGACATCTATAGAGTTAGAGTTTTTCATCCAAAAACAGCAGAATATACATCCTTCTCAAACTCACAGGAAACTTTCTCCAAGATAGATCACATTCCTGGCTATAAAACACACCTTAATATATTTAAACAAATAGAAATCATACAATGTCTGCCCTCAGACCACAGTGGAATTAAACTAGAAATAAATAACAGCAAGATCATATCATCAGCAAAGAGCGATAGTTTGACCTCTTCTGCCCCCATTTGGATGCACTTGATTTCCTTCTGTTGTCTGATTGCTCTGGCCAGGACTTCCAGCACTATGTTGAATAGGAGTGGTGATAGAGGGCAACCTTTTCTGGTTCCAGTTGTAAGTGGAAATGCTTTCAATTTTTCCCCATTCAGTATGATGCTGGATGTGGGTTTGTCATATATGGCTTTTATCATTTTTATATAAGTCACATTTATGCCTATTTTGTTAAGCATTCTTTTCATAAAAGGGTGCTGAATTTTGTCGAATGCTTTTTCTACATCTATTGAAAAGATCATATGGTCTTTGTTTTCACTTCTATTTATGTGGTGAATTATAGATTTGCATATGTTGAACAATGCCTGCATCTCTGGGATGAAGCCCACTTGGTCGTAATGGATTATTTTCTTTATGTGCATCTGAATTTAGTTTGCTAGGATTTTATTGAGAATATTTGCATCTATATTCATAAGGGATATTAGTCTGTAGTTTTCTTTTTTTGTTGAGTTCTTTCCTGGCTTTGGTACAGGGTGATGCTGGCTTCGTATGATCTTATATCTAGAAAACCTCAAAGATTCTGCCAAGAGACTACTGGAATTGATAAATAAACTCAGCAAAGTCTCAGGTTACAAAGTCAATGTAAACAAATCAGTAGCATTCCTATATGCCAACAACAGTCAAACTGAGAACCAAATCAAAGACTCAATACTTTTCACAATAGCAACAAAGAAAATAAAATACCTAGCAATATATTTAACTAAGGAGGTGAAAGATCTCTACAGGGAGAACTACAAAACACTGAGGAAGGAAATAGCAGAGGATGTAAACAGATAGAAAACCATACCATGCTCATGGATTTGCAGAATCAACATTGTTAAAATGTCTATATTACCTAAAGTGATCTACAGATTCAATGCAATCCCTATTAAAATATCAACTCCAGTGGGAATGGCTTTTATCAAAAAATCCCCAAACAACAAATGCTGGCATGGATACAGAGAGATAGGAACACTTATACACTGCTGATGGGACTGCAAACTATTACAACCTCTATGGAAAATAATATGGAGATACCTCAAAGAACTAAAAATAGAACTACCATTTGATCCAGCAATCCCACTACTGGGCATCTACCCAAAGGAAAAAAAGACATTCTATAAAAAAGACATCTGCACTGGAATGTTTATAGCAGCACAATTCACAATTGCAAAGATGTGGAAACAACCCAAGTGCCCATCAATACATGAGCGGATTAATAAAATGCTGTATATGTATACCATGTATACTACTCAGCCATTAAAAATAATGGTGAAGTACCTCTTGTATTATTCTTGATGGAGCTGGAGCCCATTTTTCTAAGTGAAGTATCACAAGAATGGAAAAACAAACATCACATGCACTCACCATTAAACTGGTACTAATTGATCAACACTTATGTGCACATACGAGAAATAACATTCATAGGGTGTCATGCAGGTGGGAGGGGGAGGAGGGAATGGGTAAATTCACACCTAACAGATGTAGTGTGTGCTGTCTGCAGTGCGTGCTGTCTTATAGCTCTGACTTGGGTGGTGCAAAGGCAATTTATGTAACCAAAGCTTTTGTACCCCTCTAATACTCTGAAACAAAAAGTCCATACAAAAACTTGCATACAAGTAAGTGTTCACAGCAGCTATTATTCATAATAATAAAAAAGGGAACAATTCAAATGCCCATCAACTGAAGAAGAGATAAGCAAAATGTGGTATATCCACACAACGGATTATTATTTGTCCATAAAAAGAAATGAAATTCTGATACATGCTCATGGATGAACCAAAAAAGCTATTATGCCAAGGAAAAGAAGCCAGTCACAAAAGACCACATATTGTATGATTCCATTTATATGAAATGTCCAGAATAAGCAAATCTGTGCACAGATTAGTGGTTGCCATGGGTGAGGGCTGGGTGTGGGACTGACCACTAGTGGGTACTAGGTTTCCTTTTGGGATAATAAAAATGCTCTAAAATTGATTGTGGTAATGGTTGCACTCTGTGTATATACTAAATCCACTTGTACATTTTAAATGGTATGGATTTTATGGTAAATGAATTATTATCTCAATAAAGATGTTAAAATGACAAAATAAATACATAAATAAATAATAACAGCAAGATAACTGGAAAATTCCAAAATACATGGAGATTAAATGATAACATTTAATAACACATGGTCAAAAAAGAAACCTTGAGAGAAAATTAAAAATATTTTACAGTAAATGAGAATGAAAATACAACTTATTGAAATTTGTGGGATGTAGTGAAAGCAGTGCTTAGAGAGAAATTTATAGCATTGAATTCATGTATTAGAAAAATGAAAGAAAGATCTAAAATCAATGATCTATGCTTCCATGTTAGGACTATAAAACAAAGAGCAAAATTAAATCGAAAGTAAAAAAATTAAAAAGTAATAAAAATTACAGAAGAAATCAATGAAATAGAAAATAGTAATGCAGTAGAGAAAAATCAACAAACCTAAAAGCCAGTTCTTGAGAAAGATCAATAAAATTAATCATCCTCTAGCCAGGCTGAGAAAAAAAGAGAGAGTGCACAAATTACTAATATCAAAAATGAAAGAGGAAACACTACTGCCAATCCAATGTATATTAAAAGGATAATTAAGGGATATTATAAACAACTCCATGCCCCAAATTTGATAACCTAGACAAAATAGACAAATTCCTTTCCTTGAAAGACACAATCTGTCAAAACTCACACATGAAATAGGCAATCTGCATAGTAGGCCTGTATCTATGAAGGAAACTGAATCAATAAATAACAACCATCTAAAGTAGAAAGTACCAGGCCCAGATAGGTTCACTGGTGAAGTCTAACAAACATTTAAAGAATAAATTATACTGATTCTCTGCAATCTTTTCTAGAAGATATCATAGAATCAGAGGAAATACTTCCTAATTCATTCTATGAGACCAGCATTATTCAAATACCAACATCAAAAACACTAAAAGAAGCCTGGGTGCAGTAGCTTATGAATGCAATCCTACCACTCTGGGAGGCCAAGACAGGAGGATCACTTGAGGTGAGAAGTTAAAGACCAGCCTCAGCAAGAGTGAGACCTCCGTCTCTACTAAAAATAGAAAAAATAAGCCAGGCATGGTGGCCCATACCTATAGTCCCAGCTACTGGGGAGGCTGAGACAGAAGGATCACTTGAGCCCAGGAGTTTGAGTTCGCAGTGAACTATGATGATGCCACTGCACTCTAGCCAGTGTGACAGACTGAGACTCTGTCTCAAAAAAAAAAAATTAAAATAAAACTACAAACCAATATCTTTCATGAACATAACGCAAAAATCCTCAAAAAAATATTAGCAAATTGAATTGAACAATATATAAAAAGGATTCTGCACCATGACCAAGTGGGATTTATCTCAGATATGCAAAGCTGGTTCAACATTTGGAAATCAATTAATGTAATCCATATAAAGATTGAGAAGGAAGAAATAAAACTCTTTGTTCACAGATGATATGATTGTTTTTATAGAAAATCTGAAATAATTGACAAAAAGACTCCTGGAATTAATGAGTGATTATAGCAAAATTGCAGGATACAAGGTTAATATACAAGGATCAGTCACTTTCCTACATACGAGCAATGAAGAAGTGGAATTTGAAAGTAAAGATACATTATCATTTACATTAACAACCAAACAAATGAAATACTTAAGTGTAAATCTAACAAAATATGTTTAAGATATATGAGGAAAACTATAAAACTCTGACAAAAGGTAATCAAAGAAGAACTAAATAAATGGAGAGATAATCCACATTCATGGATAGGAAGACTCAATGTTGTCAAGATGTCAGTTCTTCCCAACTTGATCTATAGATTCAGCACAATCCTAATCAAAAATCCCAGGAAAGTAGTTTGTGGATATTGACAAAATATAAACCATATGTACAGCTGACTTCCTCAAGAGTATGAGGGTAGAGGGAGCTAATAGAGAAGCCCAGTACTATCTATTAGGGGATACAAACAATTAATGGCAGAAGCAAGGATTAGCACAGGAAAATCAAAACTCTTCCCAATATTTCGCCTTTAATATTATACTTAATATTTGCAATTAATATAATATTAAATGACCTTACTCTTCATTTTCCTCGTGAATTCTTCTTTCTAGTTGAACTGAGGAATTCCTAAGACTTTTATCTATGTAATAATGTTTTACATGATGAGCAGAAAGTTGAAATTGCCATATATTTTGGTCATTACCAGCATGATCAAGTAGATTTCTTCTCCATTTTCAGATCCAGGAATATGTGATTTATTTTGTAAATGGGATCTCTAAATTAATATATTTACGATTAAATGTCTTATTGTTAAGAAAGTATGCATCAAACATAGAAGAATCTTTCCCCTCATTCTGGGATACCCACTTCTGCAAAGTTTCCTTCATGATTTAATTGAAGGGCTAACTCCTCCATTGAGCTTTCCAAACAAACAATGGTCAACTATTTCTGCCAAATTATTTCAACATCAGTTGAACCTTTTGTACTTTTTCACTTAGCATTTGTATCACATAGTGGGGAAGATCATGATCTTTGGGGTCAGAGATCTGAATTTGAGTCCTGGATCTGCTTATCATTAGTGAGATACCTCAGACAAGGAATTCACACTCTTCAAGATTCAGTTTCATCATCCAAAAAAATGAGGATAAATAGTGTCTTCTTGTAGGTTCATTATTAGAATTAAATTAAGCGAGATGTTTGTCTAATGCTTATCCCAATAACTAGCACATATAGTAAATATTTAGTAGTTGATAACTATGATTACTTTTTAAAATAAGTCATATATATAGTTCCTATTTCCCCAATTGAATTTCAATGTGATGAAGAACAAGGTTTATATCTGCTACCTGTTATTAACAATAATAGCCACCATTTATTGAATGTTGACCACTTCATATGAAATGTCTCAAAAATTAATAACAATCCTATGATGACGTTATTATAATCCCAGTTAACATATGAGAAAATTATGACTTGGAGGGGTTGAGGAATATGCTCAAGGCACAAGTTATAAAAGAGACAAACTGAGATTAAGCTCTAAAGCCTGTGCAACTAACAGCAAAACATAACACAAACAGCAAAACCTAAGCTTAGTTATATATTTGAGTAGATGTTTAGTATATCTTTGGAGACCTGATCAAAACTATGTGAATCAACATAGTGTGACTACTACTATTGAAGAAAAAAATGATCGGTTGATAAAACAGCAGCAGTAGGACTCAACACTAATGCAATAGAATCAGAGTCCAGATTTCCAGTTTCTATACTGTCATCCAGAAGAGTGACCTCGAGCAAAGGCAATGTCTTCATCAGCCCTCCTTGATCTCAGCAGTAAGGGGAGCAGTACACCAGTGTTGTCATGTAGGAATGAATAAGACGAAAATGATACTGTGTACATGTATTTCATACAGACAACAGAGAATGTCAACCAAAGCCTTACAATAAAAATTAATGTATAACTACTTGAAGGACAGACATTTAGGAAAATACTATTTAACAAAATCTTGCCTTGTAAAAAAATGAGAGAAAGCCTATTAGCAGAATTATTATTGGAAGTTGAATTATGGAGAATGATGATAACTCAGGAAGGTACCAGGAGGGACTAGATCTCACAGAAAGCCCTCAGGTATTTCCCACTGACCTGTTAGCTAAAATGTGAAGGAAGTATAATGTGCAGTACAAGAGCTAAGAAACAAGAAAACCTGGAAAGTGATAAGGGGACCCAAGGGTAATTAAATATAGAAAAGAAAAAGTTGTATGAAGTTTTATTTTTTATATATTTTGTTAAAATTTTTTCACAAAGTTTAGTTGTTTGCAAAGACTCCTCTTAATCTTCAGCGGGTACATGAATAACAAAGGAGATAATGTAAAAAGCACAATAAAAATATAAATAGTTCATATTAAAACGTACATTTTCCTACTTTCCTAAGAGAATGACACTCCATCTACTTAATTGTGCAGGTAGGAACATCCCTCTGAAGAAATTAGGAAACTGCTGTATCAAGTATAATTTTGGCTTGTGCCTTGGACTAAAAAAAGAAAAAAAACAAATAAAAATGAGGGGTGGGAGAAAGGAAATAGAAAGCCAATTATATGCTGATTTTCTAATGTTATTTTTCAGATTAAATGCCACTTCAAATTACAAAACCTCTGATACTTGAAGCTGTCAGTTTTCTGAGCACTTTCTTGAGAAGCCTTGTCTTAGCAAAGAGAATGTTGAAAAACAGGGCCCCTCAGGGGGCCAACAAAACTTTGACAGAGGTTTAACAGTCCTTGAAATTATATCCCCAAACCTTAGAGAGCCTGCTGATTCACTGGGAAAGGACATAAACTGAGAAAGTTATAAATAAACTCTTTTATCAGAGGCAATGGTGTCATGGTGACTTCAAAGACCAAACCGTGGATAGTAAGTTCTCTGATGTTCTGGAGACAGTAAGAACTTTATTATATTGGACAGGTCATTCTTGGACCTAAGCTGAAATTTGATAACACTAATGGGTTTTCTCCTCTATTTGTAAAATTTTGAATGAATTTCTCGTCAATAAATGTCATTAATGTGTATCATTAAATTTTTAAAAAACAAGATAATGTATATTTTATGATATATTATTACTGTTTCTGTCTCACAGAAGTCAAGATTTTTAATGTAAAATACCACCTTACATGATGTTCCCCATAGTAAAAATCTATTCTTGGTAGCAAGTTCTAGAAAAAGCACAGAATAGATTGCCTCAAGCCTGCCCTGACTAACTTAGGGTACTTCAAAGTGCCTTTCTTGGTCCTGTAATAACCATAAAGGAAATGAGACACAAATGGGAATCTTGCTAGTTAGGTTAGTTAGTGGATTTAATTCCTGTATAGTCGCCTTAGAGTCTAAGAGGATAATGAAGATAAATGCAATGTTATAGTAACCCCCAAATTGGTTATCTCAAAGGTAAAAATGTACAGTTATCCCACGGTCAATATAGGAAGATTTTAAAATATTAGCTAGAAAATAATATTCAAAAAACTTTTAGGAGAATATTCAAACTATAATTTCAAAATCACTTGTAGAACAATTTGAAGCCTAGCTACCTCAAAACACACTGTGAGGGAACCAAGCAGTTCAACACACAGAGAATATGTCATGCTATGCTGAAATGTTAGTACATGAAGAAATTAATCAGATATTAATTGTGGCCCCGTGTATAAGTTAACACACTTAAAACATAAGACTTTAAGCTTCTATATCTACTAAGAGGTATTAGAAAAATATTAAGAATAAATTTAATTATGAAATGATGTAGCCATAACAGTAAACTGCAGCAAAGGTATGTGTAGCATCTGCTTTGACTATTGCCAATTGGAGTCAAGTGCAAAGGTCTTCCTAACACTTCAGAGTGTGTGTGTGTGTGTGTGTGTTGATGTGCATTTGTTGTAAGGAAAACTTTGTCAGACAGATGTCTGAAAGAACTCAAAAATGTAGAATATTGTCATTGGCAAAGGAAAAGAAATAAGTTGAAGCCTTGCCAGCATCTGAGAAAACTGGTGAATGGAGCTTTACTCCAAAGGATATAAAACTTCTGGTGCAGAGGTGTTAGGACCATTTATGTCAGACAAAGAGAAAAAATAAAATAATAAAATAAAATAAAATAAAATAAGAGGGTTGCATCTGTACTTATCCTGGGAAAGCAGTCCCTAGTATAGGCTTACAGAGTTGTTGTTGAACATTGGGGACATACTCATAAATGCTATACTATACACATTTCTGGGGGAAGCATATGCTTTCTGCCAAAACGTATAAATGTCATGTCACAGCACTTCACAAAAAGACAGAAAGGACAGAATAGCAGCATACACACAGAAATCATGTGATTTTCTTAACTAATATTTGTTACTGCTTTAGTGAAATGAAAGCAGCATGTAAGCCACTGTGCTCTATAATTCTTTCACAGCTTTGCAATCAAGTCAGTGATCTTTGTGAGACATCAATAAGTCAGACTGGAGTTTCCAAGGAGAAGGACCATAATCTAGGTGAACAAATAAATAAAACAATGGCAAATGTGAAATGATGTTAATGAAAATAAACATGAGATCTAATATAGAAAATAACAGGGTTTAACCAATAAACATCTTCCTAATTATGTAATACTTGGGCTAAGACCATAACCATAAAGGAGAGGAGGGCAGAGGGGCAACAGTGCAAGGGAGGGGGGCAAATTCTAAGACTCTAAGGCAGAAGGATTGAGGAACAGGAAGAACTGTGTGGTTGGAGTGAGTGACCAGCCCAGTGAGAGCAGCATGAGACATGGTTAAGGAAAGGGTAGTGGACAGAGCCAGATCACACAGAGCCTTGTCAAAAGCAGTGAGAAGTTAAAGTTGTATTCTAGGTGACAAGAAAAGCCACTGGAGGATTTTATGCAGAAGAATGGCCTGGTCACATTTACATTCTAAGATCACTTTTTGCTCTACTGAAAATTGATAAACAGGGAGTGAAAGAGGGGAAGCAGGGACACAAACTGTGAGTTGGAAGTTATCCAGGGAAGAAAATTGCCCCTTTGTCATTGCCCAGTTCCAGGCCCTGTCTCCTCTCCCTTACCCTCCTTTCTAGCCTCCCTGCCTCTTGTCTTTTACCCACTGTAGACCATTCTGCTCATAAGGGCTGATTTGATCTTTCTAAAAATGGAAATTTCCCAATGCTTAATTTTCTTTTGGGTAAAGACAGTCATCAGCCTCACACAGAGCATCTCAAGGATTTGACTGCAATCTAACTAGCTAAAATGCTTGCCCAAGTGAACAGTTTAAGGTGCTAGTTATTCTATACCCCAATTCAGTGTTCTTTTAATTATATCATGAGAGGAAAGGGAAAGCAAGAATAAGAAATTTCTCATCTAATGACATCTTGTATGAAAACTTTAGAAGAAAAATATGAAGTTTTCTCTGACATAAATATTCTAAATATTATATTTGAAAATATTCATTATTTCTAATTGTCATAACTAGAAAGATGAATGCTGATAGAGCTATGAATATTTAAATAATATAGAGGACTGAATCATGGGACAAATAGAAATGCATTGCTACAGTTAAGGAGTCTATGATCTGGGGCATTGCAAGATCATTTATTTCTGGTTAAATTTTTCCCTCCACCTTCTAAACATCTGCATGCAACTGTGTTTATGCCACTACAGCATTGGTGCTCATGTCTTATGTCCCTCATAGCCACTCAGACTTCAACATAATTAGGGATCTCAATCATTAGTAAGTTGTTCCATACTATTGTCCATTGGAATTTTATACTATTTCTGGCAAAATCAGTAAGTGATCAAATAGAAACATTTTATGACATCTTTGAGAAAGTAACTTATTTCCATTGAAATTATTCTTCTTATGTATGTACAAGTCAAGTTTTCAGTTATTCATGTCTAATAATATCATTTTCCATACATACACATTTTCGGTGAGTTCTCGATTTTTTCCCTGGGAGCCTGTCTATTCTATCTGCAGTAGAAGCCCTGTCAGCCCCTCCTCTTTTCAACCCAGCTTGCTGAAGGCCTCATAATATCATCAACAATCCCAGCTGTGGCTTTCTGAACAATACTTTCTTTTGTGGCAGTTGTCAACTCTGTGTAAAGTAGCCACAGAAAAAAAATTCTTAGAAAATCTAAGTCACCACTCAAAAGCAGCTCCAGCCAGCTCCTCTCAGGCTACAGAGAAATCTACTTTGATAATTTTGAGTTGAAATAAAATGGATAAATTTTTATTCTAATATAAACTATGTGACCTTAGGTGATACTCATGTATAAACAAAACATTTATAAACTGAAATTAAAAAAGAACCCAGCATACACAAATTTTCTTTTTGACCATAATTATCTTCTGAATATGTGTGTATATAGTACACAGAGGGAAAATCTGAGCTAACTTTTTTAGCACATTCTCTATCATACGGGGAGCTTTACGTTTCTACATAAATTTAGTTGATCCAATGATACTTTAAAGTTATCTTTTTTCTACAAATGAGGAGTCAGATTTAAAACGAGGAATCAGACTTAACAAGAAATTAAGTCTGAAACCAAAGCCTGTGCCATATTTTTACTTCTGTGTAGAACAAGAAAAAATTTCTAAAAATCTTTTAATTGATATTTTCAAATAGGTAAAAAGGAAGAGAGTATTATTCTGGCAATGTTAATCTTCAGATTACTCTATGTCTTTGTTATGTTATGAACCCATCATATATTTCAATATTCAAAAAATATATAAGAGGACAAACTTCTAGACTGATAAATGGATCCAAACATCTTAAAAGTTAGGGTAAAATATTTCTCCTTTTCCATTCAAATTAAATACAATTGTAAGCATTCAAATTCTTCCTTTTTAAAAAAAACTTTACTGTGATATAATGAATCCTTACTAAAAGATCTATTTAATTGACTTAAAATAGTATAGGATAAATGCCAGCTAATTACCAGATAAATTTAAGAGAAAATAAACAAACTTTGGTGGTTAGTTTTTTACTTTTATTTTTTGGTGTTCTTTAAAGCCATTTATCCTCTGTGCGCACTTACTTTAAAAGCTCATAAGCACATCGAAGGATTAGTGGTTTAGTCATTCTATCATTGGTTAGTGGTTCTGGAAATAGATACTGCCCAGTGAAAACCCATAGTATAATCATTGATCATCTTTTTCTCTAAAATTAGTTAAAAGAGTTTTGCATAAGTTTCTACTTTAACCTTCATTTAGATAATAAATTTCATATTTCTAAATTGCACATATATTTCTATAAGGAGTGCTCAGACTTTATATGCAGATATATATAAGAATAGTAAAAAAAAAATGAAATACCTGGTTTTTAATTTTTAAAAATAAATACGAAGCCTTAATTTACATTTAGTAAGGAAAAAAATCTTTCATTCTGGTAGTCCAGTGCTGGATAGAATACTTTAGGCTCTAATACTGCAACTCAAAGTACTGGGAAAAAAATAAAAAAACAAGAATATTCCAGGCTCTGCACGACACTATTAAAGGGAGGCAGGAGGGAAGAAGTGGTGGAAATTTTAAGAAGCTGTCCTCATATTAAGATCTATAAAATAAACAAACAAACTCAAGCTTCCTGATCTTCTCAAAACTAATTGGGTTCTATTATTGCAATTGTTTGATAGTTTATGTAATAATAACTTAAATTTAGGATAGCCGGTATAAACCCTAACAATTGTGAGATAAAAATTTTGGTTATTAATTTGTAATAACTTCACTGTATGGTTGTCATAAAAACACCTATAAGTCCTTAGGAATTTGGAATTTTCTCCCCAACATTTTGCTGTGATTTTTGCAAACTAACAGTCAATCACAGCAGACTCATAGTATGTGGAGCAGTCATCTTCTGTAACAAATGTAAAATCATTCCTCAAAGATATCTTATATTAAAAATAAAAGGTTTATACCACCTCACATCTATAAGCATATCTACGATCACATACACACACACATACACACACACAAAATAAAAACAGAAAATAATAATGTTGGTGAGGATGTAGAGAAACTGAAATCCTTGTGCACTGTTGGTGGGAATGTAAAATGGTACAGCCACTTCGGAAAACGGTATGTCAGTTTTTCATAAAATTGAAAATAGATTTACCATGCACTTCAGCAATTCCATTTCTAAGTATATACTCAAAACAATTGAAAGTAGGGTCTCAAAATTATATTTGTACAGCCATGTTAATAGCAGCATTATTTATGATAACCAAAAGGTGGAAGCAACACAAGTATCCATCAATGCATGAATGTATAAACAAAATGTAGTACTTATATGCAAAGGAATATTATTCAATCTTAAAAAGGAAGGAAATTCTGACACATGCTACACCCGATGACCCTTAAAGATGTTATGTTAAGTGAAATATGCTAATCATGAAAAGGAAACGCATATACAATTCCATTTATATGAGGTACCTAGAACAGTCAAATTCATAGAGACCGAAAGTAGAATGTTGTTTCTGGGGGCTAGGGAGAGGGGAGAATAGAGAGTTGTTTAATGAGTATAGAGTGACTACTGAGCTGTATACTTTAAACCCTACTGAGCTGTATACTTTAAAATGGCTAAGATGGTAAATTTTGTATTAAGTTTGTTTTACCACAATTAAAAATAAAAATAAATAGAAAATAAAAGATTTCAAAATTCAGGAGTATTTTCCACACCATGCCTAATACATCATTATGAGCTGATGAGAATGTAAAATAACTGGTAGATGATTCTATATTTTGAAGGTTGCTAATAATAGTGAACATTCTTTTGAGTATTTTCTGTGTTCATCACTGACATGCATCATCTCCTTTAGTTCCCACTCCAGAAGAAGTGGGTACTGTTATTATCCTAAGCTACAGGGAGAAAAATTAAATTACAGAAACACGAGGTGCCCACCCAAGATCACACCTGTCAATGGTGAAGAATAGATTTATACCCAAGTCTATTGGCCTCCCAAACCCATACCCCTAAACAAGTTATGATTTACCTAGGTAATTTACTTTTTTATGTATAGAAAAAAAGTAGAGTGAGACATGCAGTCCCTTTAGTAAGACACACCAAATCTTCCACAAGAGGCTTTATGTATTTATTTGTTGATAAACATATAAGAATTTTACTCAATAATATGCATGATACTGACAAGTGAACATTTGGAAATATAGACAATGCTAATCCAGTACTGGGGCTAGCAATCTGGTGGCTTGGGTAATTGATACCCATGCTTCTGTTGCTGACATTGCAGCTTTAGATACCTCTGAGTCTTAAAGTTTTCATTAGTAATATGGGATACTTTTGTCTTTTCACTTACAGTATGGAGTATTAGAAAGTACAGTGGCATCAGAATCAAAAGATTTGATTTGAATTTTAACAAGTATTAGTTATGTGACTTTGGAAATATCACTTCTTCAAGTCTAGCTTTCTTACTACAAAATGAGGGCTATGTAAAATCTTTGAGGTGCAAGTTCATAACTTTATTTCAACAGTAACATAAGGATTGATAATATTAGCCACTTATCTTGAGTGCCTTAAATATTATACATTGATATAAATTAGTATGCAACACATTGCAAAATTAGTATTTAGGTGAAAGATTATAAGCATTTATAGCTAAACAAATGTTGCTTTCCAAAATAAAGACTAAACAGATTTTATAAGAAAACATTTTTACCATGTTGGTTTTTGAATAGGATTTTTTTCCTTTTATTTATTTGAATCCTTAGGAATACCACTAGGAAAGAGAAGGAATTTATTAGCATGGTATTTACTTTCTTTCTTTTCCTCTTGCACATCACGATGACCCTCCTCACTCCATCATTCTATCACCATCTTGACAGTCTCCAAGCAATATTTCATCCTTCCTTTTCATCACCATCCTTATTTTGTACATTCCTTCAAGAAGCAAAAACAACTCTCTCCTCAAACACAAATAATTTAAGAAATCCCTATACATAACAAAGTACAGTCTGCTCAATTTCTCTCTTTAACATCTTGCTTTTCTATGCAGTTCCATTTCACTTGTTCAATATGGGAAATTTGGTTACCATCTATTTCACGATACGGTTCTGCTTAGTATGTCTTACATCTTCTGTTTTCAATGAACATGATATTCTCTAATCAGTGAAGACACATCAAATTGTAAAAGGATGGTCCATTCAAGTCTTTGTAGGTCAGCAATGCATTTCCTCAGAGAGTTAGTAGAAAATTATCATAATGGCTAGGGTGAAGACATGATTTGTTAGAGTCTTTAGAATTTGCAAATGCCAACTTCAGCTCAACCGTGTTTAAAGTCTCCTCACCACTTCCACGTTCTCTCTATATGGTGCATGGTTTTACTCAGGCTATGTTTTTTAATAAATATAATCCTGGTTCAACTTTTTGACCAATATTACCTATTATTTAAGTCAAGCATCTTAATTTGACCTTAAAAAATAAAACAAACAAAAATCTCCCCTTAAAATATCCATTCTCCTAAAAAGCTATATATAACTTGTCATCAAATCTAAAATTTTAGTTAATTTCATGTTGGGCATCTATTTACACAAATTCAAAAGTACACTTTGGGGGAAAATTAAAGATGTTGCAAGTAGACCCACCCAAATTGAGAAAACACTTTAGTGATTCCTCCTACCAAGAAAAAAATTACTAATACATGGCATGAGCTGTTGTGAAAACACATTAATTGGCCCCTGCACCACCACATAAAAAGGGGCCCCTGCCATTGTTACTCTCACAATCTCCTGTCCCACAAAAAATGAGATTGGTAGAAATTATTTTTCATCAAAGGAGAAAATGTCAGACCGATGACTTCGACTGCTCTCCCAGATCCTTTTCCTAGGCTACCTATAACCAAATTCTCTTCAAAATTAGGGAATACATGTAAGTAACTAAGTTAGAGAATTCAGTCTGTCAAAGAAGACACAAGAATTCTTTGGAAGTAGTTTGATGAAATTTTATAGTATAGTCTATGTTATTCTGTTGTGAGATTGGAAAAAGAGCATTTGTATATTTATATTAAATATTTATTGGATTAACTAATGACTGCATGAATTAGATTTGAACAAAATGGCCTCTAATATTCTGTTGTCTTTAAAGGGGGAGCTAAGCATATAAGTGAAATTACCAGAAACACATAAGGATGATCTTTGATCCTTGCACAATATCAAAAGTGACCTCAATGTCAACAGTGTGAGAGTTCAGAAAAAGAGTTCAAGCAGCATAAGAATTGGCAACATAGTCTTTAAGAAGTGCTGTAATAATAGAGTTTCCTTCATTTCATTTGTAGGACTTTGTAAAAGATGTGTATCAGAGTATCCACCAATATGTTCAGTTAATAAGAAAACCTTGAGAAATGAAGACATCTATCTTACAAGAGCCTGCACAATGTCTCCAATTTGGTAAATCCTCTCATTACATTTCTATTCTTTTAAACCTATTATATAGTCACTTAGATAATTGTTATCAAAACAGGCCTCTTGATTGATTTATCTGGAAGAGTGGTTCTTATCTTCTTTTGGAAACATAGTACTTCATATTTTAACTTTTCTGAAGGACCTTAATTGTCAGCAATTTGTCACTAAATCATCTGCAAAGGACACCACAAAAAAACTACAGATAGGGATTCTAGGCAGATTAAACATTTTAATTAGTTGTTCATTTCTGTTTTCAGTGATTTCATAGCTAGGGGATTTGGCTTTCAAATATTTCAGTCTGATGTCCTCCATATCAGGATACTTATTCCATGATGAAGAAGAAGAAAATGCTTGAAACATTAAGGTGCAGAAATGCTTTGTGATGAAATGATCTCACTTTCTGCCTAGACTATATGTCATATTGTGAACTGACAACACTGAACACTTGGTTACAAAATAGAGAAGTAATTATTTCCCATGTTTCCCCATACACAAATCTTTTCACATATTAAAGGATTTTTTTTTTTTGCTTATTTTTACTGATGTTTTTTCTCCACTCACCTTGGCAGTGACCCTACAAACATCAACAGATCCATTTTTAATGTTCTTCTAATTAATACTCAGTTTAAAGTCTAGGCTTATAATATCATTTTCTCCTTGTGGTTCCTAAAGAAAGTCATATTTCTCTACCAACTCCAAGGGATATTTATCATGGAATCATGTATAAAGAGTATTTGTTTTCTTGTTACATAAATAACTTGAGAACTAAAAATATAATTCATTGCATAGGTAAAGATGGCTTAGCTTAAGAGCAATTGTTTTCTGAGAACACACTGCATTTTCTATAAGTACTTTGATGGCCACCAGTCTCTCATTCTGGGTGGGTTGCATTCCACTGCTGATGTACTTAAGTTTTGTATTTCATTCAAATGTCACCATTAGGGATGTTGTTTTTTCAATGTTTTAGTCTTGGAGACCCAACAAATCCAAAGCCAATGAAAACTCATTCTTTTAGTTTCGTGCCCAAAATATATCATCATGTAACTTAAAAAGATCATACTTTTTATTGCAATATCAGATGGGCTAAGTTTGTTACCTCCCAGCAGATTAACCTCCAAGTCTGTACCAATTCATTAAACATGCACATCAGTCACCAGACAGCAGCATAATTTATTGCAATTAAGCACTTCTGTGTTGGGGAACCCAAATAAGATTGTCCATTATCAGTGCTGTTAATGGTTTTCTGAACAGTTGCCAGTTCATTCACCCCATCCACCCTTCAATAATAAAATAATTTTGACAAAGGGCCCATGTTTCAACATTTTTAATAAAAACAAAATAGAAAAACCATCAGTAACTGAGCAGTAAAGTTTCCTCTCTCTTTCTTCCTTGCCAAAACTAACAGAAAGGAAAATGTCAGTCTGGCTCCTTGCCAAAAAAAGAGGAAATTGAACGGTCTCAGTTCTCATTCTTTGACTAGTAGCATTGTGTACGCAGAATGCTTGGCTCTTGAGCTCATTTTGACAGAACTGAAACAGAGATAAGAAGTTTTGAGGACCCCATTCTGCAATTTATAGACCTTGATTCTGTTTAAGATCTTTCAATACCACATAACAAATCAATGTGATTTAGAAAATAACGTTGTTTCTGCCATTGACATAAGCCATATGGGAACTGCTAAGCTACTATGCAAGCCACAGCTATAAATTTTGGTCACTTGCAGGAGATTCCTCATTATTTGGGGCCTCAAAATAATTCAAACCATTATCATCATCTTGAATGATGTCTCACTAAATTGCTGTCCAGTAATGAGCTGAAAGGTTTCTCACACTAAGGGAAGATAGAGTTGTTCTTCAATAAATTTTCCCAGGTAATTTATTCAGAATGATAGGGCAGTAGCCTCTGTTTAAAAAACAGATTCTGATATACTAAAATCATTAATGTTCCGTTCACCAACACCATGAATGTAATCCAAGGAATACAAATATTAGACAAAGAAAATGTTTAATTCAGACAGTAGAGTGATTAATTACACACACACACACACACACACACACAAACTAAAATAAGTATGGCGATTTATCCCTCTAAAGAAATTAAAATGTATTCTTGCTGCTCTGTTAAATTTGCTCTGAATATCTTACTGAGAAGGGGGTGGAATGCTCATCATTTTGGCTGGAAATAGCTAAATTAGTGCATGTGGCAAAACATATAGATGAAATAGTAACTTTATCCATAATCTTCTACTTTGTTACCCTCTTTTTAAAGTGAATACAAATTCATACTGATTCTTTAACCAGTATGATTCTAATTTCACATAAAAATAAATCTAAATTTTTAAGATTCTCTTCAGATTTAGTTGATTATTCTATGTTTTTGGTATATGCATTTTTTAAATGTACAGAATCAGAAAGTATTTTCCAACATAATTCGCTATTAAGCTTCATTTGTAATTGTGGGGAAAAGCATTTACCTGACAAATAAGATGAGGTTAGATTAAGACATCAAAAACAAGATTCCAAAGACTACTCAAGGACTATATTCTCAAAAACAGTCTTTAATGGTGTTTTAGTCTCTGTCCATTTCCTCTTTCCCTCTCTTAAAAGTGCAGTTTTACCCCAAACTAGCCCATTCTTTTACATTTGCACAGAAAGCTATTCACACAGACAATTTTTAAAGTCAGTATAAATCCTCCTTCTTAATAACTACATAAGATGTACTTAATTGCTTTATATGGGTTATTTTTATTCTTCCCATTCTAGAAATGTGGTGTTCAAAACACATCTAATTAACCATAAATTTATATATAATATTCACAAGGTTAAGAATAATCAACAAATTAATTATCTGTTTTAAAATATTTTCATTCTCCAAAATTAAATATTTTGAGGTGATTGGTTATTAAATTATAATTCCTTATTTAAAATAATACCAAATAAAGGAATAAGATGGTTGGGAATTCTTGGTGTGAAAAGTAAATATTTTTAAAATTTAACCCTATGAAATACAAAATAGGTATTGACCTAGGATCTTGAATTAATGCCTATTCACTTATCAAAAAAAAAGATTTTTCAAATTTAAAAAATGCATAGGAACACAGTTCAAAATGTCATTTTCCCCAGTTTGAAAATAATATTAATAGGAAAAAAATTAAATTTTTCCCCTAATTTTACAGAATAGATAACATAAAATACATATATAATGTTATATATATTTTTATATAAGACCTGTGTTAGGAACTGAATAAGATATTTTTTAAAAGTCTAAGACATAGATCACTAAATGAAAGAGTTTACAACATAATTAAGAAAATAAAAAATATTTATTAAGGGTCATTGTGACATTTGTCATAATGGGAAATTTTAAGGTGTGTTATGGATTAAATTTGAGGTAGAAAAGAAAAGGGTTTGGCTATCCAACGTGGAGCAGTTTCCTAGAGTGGAATGTGTAAAATAAAAGGCAAAAGGGTTGAAGGAGTAAGCCATAGATGGAAAGGGGAGAAGGCAGACCAAGCAGCCACTAGGGTGAAAACTGGATGTTACCAATAAAGAGAAGCTGAAATGAAACCTGGGTGTGAAGCAGTAGTTTTCCAATTGTAAGTATCCTTGGTTAGGATGTGGGGGGTGAATTGGCAGGGAAAGGCTCATATTAGTTCTCGTGGATATGTTGCAAGGAGTTTAGAACGTCATTTTAAGTTAGAATGTAATGTGTATAATGCAACCAATTAGAGATGAAGTGGCACGTGATTGTTGTAGCTTGTATTATCATACCACTTTAAATGAATGGTCCTGTGCCAATGTTGGTTTTGGGAATCAAAGAAGAAAGTGGGAACCATGCCTAATTGATTTCCAGTCTGGGAAGAAAATATAATTAGTACTGGAATTAACATCATGGAATTTCTGCATGCCACTGAATGCCATGTAGATTAGAAACAACACCCAGAGAAAGGAGCCCTTTAATACAGAGACTGCATTTTAAAATCAATTACCTACAAATGGGTGGTAATTATATGCCATCTTTCCTATATATATCTCAAAGGATTATTTTACACGAGATACTAATACAGGTTGCTAGATTATGCTAGAATAAAGAAAGCACAATCCTATAATTAGGAAAGACCATGCATTAACATTAACCGTGCCCATTTATGTCTCTGGAAACAGAAAGAGTTGGGTTCCCTAAACCCTGTTTTTCCAACCTAATCCAACCATCTTCTAAGCATAAGAGTGATATAATGTATACCCCAAGAGAATGGTACTTGCAAGATCTGCTTCACAGCTGGGTGAAGGGCCTGACATTGTGGGACAGCTAAAAAGAATGTGGGTTTTGCTCAAAGGGCGTATCTGGAAGTTAGCTAACAGGTGGGAAGAGGACTTTCCAGAGGAGCAAAAGAGTGCTGAGAAAATTAATTAGAAGCTTACTTACGTTTGCTCTTCCTTCCTGCCTTCTCTCCTTTTATCCTTCCTTCTTTACTCCTTCCCTTTCTTTGCTCCAATTCTACAAGGGGAAGTACCTTTAACTTCCAAGAAATTGTCCAGCTTCCTTGAAGCTGCTGACATAAGATCGTCACCTGACCCTTCAGTCTACTTTAATTGAACTGACCAACATTTTCCCCACAATCAAATGAGGAAAAATAACTAATACCGTTGTCATTATGGTTCTTCCCTTTTGTTGATTTTTAACATACCTTCTACACAAATGAGATGAGGTATAGAGAGCATCTGTTTTATCACCCTATAACTAACTGAAGCTCTTACTATTCCCTCACTTTTTAGTTGCCTTTTTAAGTTCAGACCAAGGACACCAAAAGTAGATTTGTGACGTTCATAGTATCCACGAAATCACTAATACACTGTAGCACCAATGAGATCTCAAAAGCTAAACTGTGTGAAACTCAATTTATCTACCTCAGAGGGATTAAAAGTACAATCCAGTCTGCCAGGATTCAGGACTCTGGCTCCTTGGAGTCTAGGTACGAAAGACCTGGAGCTAAACTGTCCCTTCAGCTATAATTATGCAAGTTGTTTAAGGCAAAAAAAAAAAGCTATAAATAAAGTCACAAATTTTTGCATCATAATTTTCTTTTATTGGTGTATAACCTTGTGAAAAAAAATGCTCTGGTTTGCCTGAAATTTTCTTCTCTGGCATTTCGCCATTCTTTAAAAAGACTTGGATAAATAATGGGTCCAATCCTTTGGAACTAAGATTCTATTTTAAAAATTACAAAATAATTAAAGAATTGAACATGTTTATTTTGAAGTTGAAGTTTGGTATCTCACATCTTTCAGGCTAAAATAAGGTGGATTCCCTTGAAAAGTTACTGCAGTCTTTTCTTGTTATTAGATTATTTTAACTAAAAAAAACGTATTTAAGCATTTTAAAAGAGAATGCGAGGAAAGTAACTCACAAACTGTTAACTTGAATACTTTATTCCAAAGGAGCGTTCTTTCCTGCATTCAGTGAATTCTGTATATGCATGTTTCCTTTCCCCAATTTAATTGTAATTCCACGATATGAAGGTCCATCTGTGATGTGTTATTGTTTCCCCCATGACACCCGGAGCAATACCCAACACATGAGACATCCTCAACAAATATTATTGATTCCCTCAAATCCAGGAATATATCTTACTTTCCTAAAATTGCTTATCATTTATAACTAACATCAATTTTAATAAACTAAGTAATTTTAAGGGATCTGAAAATATAAACTTCAAATACATGGGAAATATTACACTGGAATTTTATCATTGATTTTGCAAGTAAAAATCAAGCAAATAAACTCATAATGGATTGAGAGGAAAAATTGTAATCAATTTTATACAGGTACAAATAAGTGTTAGTTATTGGTATTAGAAAACAGAAGGGTAGATAAGCCAAGCTGACAGATCCTCCTAGGAAAGCTTGTGTTTTGAATCAAGCAATTGTGTTTTTATACGACACTTGACTACGGTGGTATCTGCTGTGCTGGGGATCTACTCCAAAGGAAATAATAATGTCCTACTGTAAAGACACCACACAGGAGGCTCAATAAAGTTGTTCGATTTCTTCAACCTTTCCTTCTTCACATTCCACCCCATGCCAGGCATATATCATTTTGGAACAGATTCACATAAAATTTTCCCTCTCTCACTTTTGCCCCAGAGGATTGCAAGTAGTTCAGTTTTCAAGTTTCGAAAAAGTTTAGGAAAAAGCTAAGGAGGAAATGACAAGAAAAATGCCAATCAAACACATGATATACAGTCAATAATTTTTGCCTGAGGAGTCACATAGCAAATATAATGGTTAGTTATGACTGTAATGCAGATATTTATCCCAGATAATATGAGATTTGCGTATGTATCATAGACTTGGATGTTCACTGGAATGAAAGCTTTTTTCCCCAGGCCCTTTTTTGGAAAGTGCATTTTACAATCCTATGTCAAATATTTTTTAAAGTATCTAAAAGATTTTACTTATTATTACTGGATTTAATAATCATAGAAGCTGCAAGTAATTAAAAATACTTTTCTCAATAAAATTAAACTATGTTCCAAAATCTCTTGGCAGTCTCTGAAACATAACAAAGAAATTTTGTTCATCTTAATGTTCTTATAAAAATAGAAATTTAATTAACTCTATAGAAATATGAACAAATTTTAAATTAGGTCTTTCAATCAGTATATCACAGACACACACTATGAGCTATGAATGAGAAAAATAGGCTGCCTGCTCTTTGAAGCAATAATGCGGAAAATGCAAGTGCCAAGAAGGTAGAGGAGGACAAGTCTGTGCATTTCTCCTCACCACCTTCCATACCTAGAACAGTGTTCAAGGAGCAGAGTAGTACTTTATAAGTATTTATAAAAATGAAAAAAATGAATGAATACTCCACAAACACATTAATAGGCTTTTCACACAGAAACAAGAGATAAGACAAAGGGAGTGAAACAATCTAAGGACCCTGTCTCAATATTAAATATTCTGCCAGTCACTGAAGCCAGTCTCTGGAACCCTGAACTAACATTCATTTGAGTGTGTGGTGTGTGTGAGTGTGTGCATGTGTGAGAGAGAGAATTTGTGAGTTAATGATGTCAGTCAAGCTGATTCTGACCCAATCACAACCTCTCAGCCTTATCTCATAGGCAGAGAACAGACGTTATTCATTGGTGACTATATTGTTCTCTTCATAATACACATACGTACAGGTTGAGTATCCCTTATCCAAAATGCCTGGGCCCAGAGGTGTTTCATATTTCAGATTTTTTCAAATTTTGCATTATTTGCATATACATAATGGGATATCTTGGGGATGGGGCCCAAGTCTAAACACAAAATTCATTTGTTTCACATATAACTTATACACATAGGCTAAAGGTATTTTGGTACAATATTCTTAATAATTTTGTGCATGAAACAAAGTTTGTGTACATTAAACCATCAGAAAGTAAAGGTGTCACTATCTCAGCCACCCATGTGGACAATCTGTGGTTGTTTGTCCTTACCATCATTGCTGACTTGGAATTTGTACGCAAACAATAAGCAAACATTCTCTTACACTAATTCACACATAAGTATTTAATAAAAAATATGACATACCATTTATACAGAGAAAAAGTAATGTGTTCAGGGCAACTAAGCAGCACAGTAGCATCACCAGAATACCTGTATCAGCTGTTAAACAATAGCAACAACAAACAAGGACAGGCTTTCAGTCTCCACCTATGATGATGTATTTTCATTAAAAGGTTACTGTACATTGTATTTTGTCTTCTAGGTGAGAAGGAATATTAGAAGCAGTTAAGGGCCCAGGAAGTGGGTCCTGTGGGGATGAGGAGGCATTCTGCTGGATGGCTTTTTTGAAATGTTTCCTCCGGAGTCATCTGCCTCATTAACAATGTTTTTTGTTTTAGAAGTCGCTCTTTGATTTTGCAAACTGATAAAATTTCTTGTTCTGTTGTGAACTCATGCTGCTCTACTTCTTCAATAAGCTCATCTCACATTTTCACCATGTCATCTGTAGGCTTTTTTTCTACAGTGTTAGAAACATCATCTTCATCATCACTATTATCACAATCACCTTGATTCAGAACCAGTTCAGGTATTTCACTATCGATCAATGAATGACCAACTGGAGCCTCATTATCAATGTTAAAAACTTCTTCAACATCCACTTCTTCCAGCTTATTGATGGACTCTGAAGGTACATTTCTGCACATGTAAGGAGGTCAGACATCATTTTTTTTCCTCACTTGACATACGGAATCCTTCAAAGTCACCACATTATTCATCATCATCGCTGAACGTAGTCACAAGCCAGAGTTGTGCCAGGCATGCACAATTGTGTCTTTCTTTAGTCACTGTATTTCAAGCATTGGCAAAAGCATATATGGCATCCTTCATGCTAAACTCCTTTTAAAAACCTTCCACACCTATGTCTCTGTTCACTGCTGCTAGCATGCTGTTAAAAAAAATGTTTATATGTTTACTCTTCATTGATCTAAGAATACCCTAGTCACATGGCTGAATTAATAAAGTTACATTTGGGGGAGAGTACATAATATCAACATGATTCTTGAAAAGAATTTCACCTGGAGGATGAGCAGAACACTTGTCAAGGAATAACAAAAGCTTGCAGTCATCATCCATTCCAGCTTCCCTGTGGTGAGCACAAGCCATTAGTACAAAATAATTTGTGAAACCAATCAAAAAAGATGTCCCTGGTGATCCATACCTTTTTGTTAGCATAATAATAGACTGGTAAGAAATTCTTTCCTTGAAAAAAGTGAGGACTCAAGCTTTAGCCTATCACGGCAAGGTTACACTTATATGTGCCTGCTGCATTAGCACATCCCAGCAAAGTTATTCTGTCCTTGGTATCCTTGATTTCCACAGGGGCTGTCTTATCAGCTGTAGTCAGTGCCTTTCTGGGGAAATAATGCCAAAACGGTTATGTTATATCAGGATCATATACTTGTTCTGGTGTCAGATTTTCATCAGCGATGACCTGGCACACTCATCAATGAATTTCTCCACTGTTTTGTGATCAGCAGGTGTTTTATCATCAAAAATCTTCAAAAATTTGTCATAAAATTTTTAAATGTCTGCAACCAGCCAGTTGAATATTTGCAGTCCCTTTAAAGTTTCAGTTCATTGTGACAGATCTTCGCTTGATTCATAATGAGCATATGATTAAGTGGCATGTGTTCACCACAGCACTGATGGATCAGGAACTCTATCCGTCTTATTCACATGATTGTACTGGTACCTGAAAGTGTGTGGCATATTATGGAATCCATAAATATTTGTTGAATTAATGAATGATAGCACCACATTTAATATGTGATGTCAGTATAAACCATGTGTTGATAGGCCACTACCCTACCTTGATTTGCATAATCAATGTAAACATTTTGACACGTACAACCTACCACGGCAATGTTCTGAGCAAGGCACTATGTACGTGTGTTTGTGTGCACGTGTGCAGAGGAGGGGGTGTATTCCAGCATTATAGTCCTCAAGGAACTTATAGTTTATATGTATGCACTCTAATTACAACACAAGACAGTATATGGTAGATGCAACAATGTATTTGCTTATTTGTCATTCATTCAACAAATATTTGTAAAGCATCCCAAGGAGCCTACACTGAGAAAGCAACAAAGAGTAAAAGGAAACAAAAAAGTAAAGAAGAGAAACAGTAGGAAATAGGTGACAGTATTCCAGATAGATTTAAAACTTGTGCAAGCAGCAGGTTGAACTTGACTTCAGAAAGTTAATAATACACAAGATAAGGAGGAGGGTTTTAGTACATTTTAAAAAATAGTAAAGGGTGAAAATGAACTGAGTGACATTTCTAAGCAAAAGCACCTGAAAAATTACAGGCAGTAAAATATCCTGTGTAAAGAAGCATTTGCCTCAGTCACTCCCCAGAGAAGGAAGATATTTTTGTTCTGAATACCTAGTATGTAGCGAAGACATAGACTCCAGAAAATTTATTTCAGGCATGAGGGGAAAAGCCAAATACCAAGAAAAATATGTTCCAGACTATGACGATCAGATCAAATCATAATTTTATGCAATACTATGTGGGAGCATCCCACATAGCTTTTTATCCTACATTTTTTAACAGCAAACTAGCAAAGTTTTCATATGGAATTATTGCCCTGTTTTGAATCTATAATGGTAGATATTATAGAATTGTCAAAAGAAGTTAACTTCAATTTTTGGCCATTTACATTCCTATGTGTTTTAAGAATCACTCCACAGGAATATCTGATGTTAACTTTGAAAGGCTTTTCACTTTGAGAAAAGTGTTAAATGTCTTAGAAAACCACATGATTTATTATTTGTGACAGTATGAGAAATGCAGTGCTTACTAATTTTTATTCACTAGGAATGTTTGTTTGTTTGTTTGTTAAGTGCTAAATAAAAAGTTTCCTAAAATGGTTGCTGTATGAGTCTAGGATAATACCTAGTGCTTAAATGCTTCTGAAGATTTTAGATCAATTATTAGTCCTAAAGGTAAATATACATAAAATTATCAAGACAAAATATTGTTTTATAATTAATGAAAACATTCAGAAAAATATTTTAAGGAAGTTATATGTCCTCTGTTCAAATACATGGCCAAATTAAATGTCATGTTAGCAAACTCTGAGAGATTGTTCAACATGAACTTTGGTTCTTCCTAATTCACCTGAGTCCCTGTGTGTTCACTTCAGGTGGCTATGATCTCTGTAATCCTCATATCCTCTCAGAATAAAATTTTGTAGTTAATATTCGTTAACTAGAAAAAAAGGAAGACCAGTACCTCTCTGTAGTGGGGAAGGATTAGGAAGAGCTAGTCTTAATAGACACAGAAAATGGGCTCTGAAGCAGGACAACTATAAATTCACATTTTATTACCCTGGTTCACATCCTGCTGGACTCCTTTCTCACTCCACGAGAGAAAATTTGTTTCCATGTACAATCTCCTTGGGACCACAGAAGAATATGAATTGTGCTCTATGGAAAGAACTGCAGTAATATGTGGGAAAAGTGAGTTTAATATGACCTGTGAGGGCTGTACATCTCCTGATCTAAATTCCTCTTTAGAGATCTACCATCCTTAGTCCAATGAACTCAAACAGGAACCTCCTGTGAGCATCAGTTACTTTAAAAATTCTGCAGTTAATAAACCAATAAAACTGACAGTAGAGTATGGCTGAGATTCTTATTTCAAAAAAGTGGACTAGCATGACTAGCACAAGGAAGTACCTCTATATACTTAAAGTAACTGGGTCTCTGAAACTTAGATATAGTGTTTTTTAAAAATGTATCTGTTTTTGTTAAATAACCAAACATTCCTATTCATATGAATTCTATTACATAGGAGACAGAAATTAAATTACTTTTCAAAGTATCCTAATGGGAGGAAAAATAGAATGCAAACATTAGCGTAGGTGTCAAAATATTCCATCCAAGCTGTTATCTGGAATAAAGATTCTGTCTTAAAGTTACAAAAATGTGAGGTCCTTAAAGATGCAGATGGTGGAATTCAAATAAAATATTATAGATATACCATCCAGCTCTATCTTTAGTTGCTTAAACTCTTATTTCAGGTAAAGTGCTTTGTTTGAACCACCCTATAGAAAGATGGGAAGCTATGAAAACAGCAAACCATGGGGCAAAGGAAGGAGCAGGACTCTGAAGATGGTTCAAAGGGATTTTTTCTGGAGCCAGTTCTGAAATGCTTTAAAGAAAATGGTGGGCAGTCACCTTGCAGAGTTAGTTTATATCTGTTATGATACATTTGTTATGACTTTAACGCAGGGGTTAGAGTATTTTACTTCTTCAAATCTCTCCTAACTTTATTTATTTCATTAATGACAAGATAGCGTACCTTGTTCCCAAAAGTATTTTCAGTTGCTTATAAAAATCCATATGGTAAAATAAAATGTTTAAATTAGAGAAATCAGGGAATAGAGAAAATGAGGCTCATATATTATGAATAAACCAGAGAATAGGAACTCAGAAATAAATATGTACGTTTCTGGAAAAGAATTGAAGGTGGACCATAAATTTAGCTCTGAGTCCTCTATCAGACAAAATGAAGTGAGAAATATGATCAGTTATAAAGTTATCATCATGCATAAGATAAAAAACATACCAGCTCTTCCAGAGAAATAGGCATTTTCTTATATTGAAGTCTGCACAAAACTCTCCCATAGTTCCTCATAGAGGGGACACTGAAGAACTTTGGGGGTGTCATCCTCAATAATATCCTTACATCACAGAGAGAGCTCCCAGATCTCTTTCTCACTGTGGCTGCCCCACCATGTTCACGGGGGACTTCATGCCAAAGCACAATTTAATAAACACAGTTTGAAAGAACTTCCAAAACCACACAATCTAACCACACAGCTTTCTGATTGCCTCGTTTTAATCAGGAATAAATTTTTATGCTATTTACCAGAATAGATGGACTGGGATGCATATGCTTCAGGAGATATTTTTAATATTAATTCTCAAAAACTGAGTTTTATTTAATAAGAGTTGAGTCACCAAAGCTATACTCTCTGTCAATATGCTGTAGTATAGGCATTGCATACAGCTGATTCTGATTGACAGTTTATCCAGTCCAAGTTTCCAAAATCACCTGTATCAGAACCCTATGGGATACTAGCCTAAATCATTTCCCACTGCAACTTTATGAAAAAGTGTGCCAAGGCAATATCTTCAGGTAGGGCCAAGATTATTTTAGATAACAGTACTTGTGCTGTAACATGTACATTATAGCACAATACACAAGACACTAAAAGTTAAGCTCCTCAAAAACAGGGATCTTTGTCCATTTTCTTTGCTGCTAATAGAAACAGTGTCTGGCATATAACTGATACTCAACCACAACTTGTTGAATACTGAATGAATGAATAGACAAATGAATGATCTGAGTAAAAGTGGTCCAAATCACTACCTCATAAAATGGTAGTTCTCAGCATTTTCAAGAATGAGAACCTAACAGTCAAGCTGAGAAACAAAACAAAGACACAATACCGTTCACAATAGCACCAAAGAAAATTAAATATTTAGGAACATATCTAACTAGGGAGGTGAAAGACCTATATAGACAGAATTATGAAACACTGAGAAAAGAAATTGCAGAGGATGTAAACAGGTGGAAAACCCTACCATGCTCTTGGATAGGTAGAATCAACATTGTTAAAATGTCTATATTACCTAAAGTGATTTACAGAATCAATGCGGTCCCTATCATAATACCAATATCATTTTTTGCTGATCTAGAAAAAGTAATTTTATGCTTCATGTGGAACCAGAGAAGACCCCCATCTAACCAAAGCAATCTTAAGCAAAAAGAACAAATTGGGAGGCATCAATCTACCAGACTTCAAACTATACTACAAGGCTATAATAACCAAAACAGCATGGTACTGGCACAAGAACAGAGACGTAGACCAATGGAACAGGACTGAGAACCCAGATATAAAACCCTCCTCATACTGTCATCTGATCTTTGACAAAGTAGACAAAAACATATACTGGGGAAAAGAATCCCTATTCAGTAAATGGTGCTAGGAAGACTGGATAGCCACATGTAGAAGACTGAAACTAGATCCACACCTCTCACCTCTCACAAAAATCAATTCACAATGGATAACAATCTTAAACCTAAGATGTGAAACCATAAGAATCCTATAAGAAAAGGTTGGAAAAACTCTTGTGGACATTGGCCTAGGCAAAGAATTTATGAAAAGGTCCCCCAAAGCAATCACAGCAGCAACAAAAATAAATAAATGGGACATGATCAAATTAAAAAGCTTCTGCACAGCCAAGGAAACTATTACTAGAGTGAACAGACAACCTACAGATTGGGAGAAAATATTTGCATGCTACACATCTCATAAAGGGCTGATAACCAGAATCTATACAGAACTTAAGAAAATCAACAAGAAAAATATCAAACAACCCCATTAAAAAGTGAGCAAAGGACATGAACAGAAACTTTTCAAAAGAGACAGAATAATGGCCAGCAAACATGTAAAAAATTGCTCAACTTCTCTAATCATCAGGGAAATGCAAATCAAAACCACAATGAGCTATCACTCAACTCCAGTGAGATTGGCTCATTATCAAAAAGTCCCAAAACAACAAATGTTGGTGGGAATGTGGACAGATAGGAACACTCATACACTGCTGGTGGGACTGCAAATTAGCACAACCTCTATGGAAAGTGATATGGGGATACCTCAAAGAACTGAAAGTAGAACTACCATTTGATCCAGCAATCCCACTACTGGGTATTTACCCAAAGGAAAAAAAGATGTTCTATAATAAAGACATCTGCACTCGAATGTTTATAGCAGCACAATTCACAATTGCAAAGATGTGGAAACAACCCAGGTGCCCATCAATACATGAGTGGATTTAATAAAATGTGGTGTATGTATACCATGGAGTATTACTCAGCAACAAAAAACAACAGTGAATTAACACATCTGGTATTATCCTGGATGGAGTTAGAGCCCATTCTTCGAAGCAAAGTATCACAAGAATGGGAAAACCAGCACCACTGGTACTCACCATCAAATTGGTACTAACTGATCAATACTGTCACACATGGAAATAATATTCATCAGGGGTCAGGCAGGTGGGAGAGGGGTGGAGGGGATGGGAAAACTCTCACTGAATGGGTGTGGGGCACACAGTTTGGGGGTTGTCCACGATTGTAGCTCTGAAGTGGGCAGTGCATAGGCAGTATATATAACCAAAGTGTTATAGCCCCATAATATTATGAAATAAAAGAAGAAAAGGAAAAAACAAGAATGAGAACCTCTTTTCAAAGTAAAAAATAATTAATCCTGCTGACTTTCATATCTTTAGAGTTATTCCTTTTGGATAATAATTGGATAGGAAAATTATAATGAATAAACCTCCTAAATATTAGTGGTGATTAATAATTGAATTTATATCTATTATTCACATGTATACATTTACATTTAATAAACAGTATGTGACATCTTTATTGTACATAGATAATACTTTGTGTATTTTGGACTCAAGGATGTATTATATTAACTTGGATGTCCCCCAGGGATCCATGATCCATAGGTTGGGAAGCACTAGACAAAAAGTTTGCCTTTATTATTTTGGCCTTGAAATTTGTCATGGAGGATGTTTCAATTTGCCTACCAAAGCTTTAGAAAAGTGGTACAGTTAAGTACATAGAATATGAACTCTGCAGACCTACCTATATTTGAATGGTGGCTCCACTGTGTTCTAGCTGAAAGGCCTTAAGAAATCCATTTTAATTCTCTGAAATTTTTGAACATAGCATAATTATACCCACATCAAGAAAGTGTTGTGAGGACAAGTGAAATAACATATGCAAAGAGTTTCACACATAGTAAGAGCTCTGTAAAGTACTCCCTTCTTTCCAAGAGATGCTAGATGGATAACAAAAATTAATTTATGAGACCACTGTTGTTTCCTTACCATATATCCATTCCACTAGCATCTTTTTCTGTTTCCTACAACAAAAGGCTCTATAGCCACAGCATTTGAAACCATCATCTAATCTGCCAGGGACCTCCCCGTTGCCCTGACTCTTGCAGTATCATTATGATGCAGATTCTAAATAAATTTAATATCTGTATTTCTTATATGCAGCTTATAAAGCTCATCCTATGAGCAGTGCCCTAAACACAGGGGTGAAAAGCAAAAGAAGGCTTGAGCCCAGGAGTTTGAGGTTCAATGAGCTATAATGATGCTACCGCACTGTAGCCAAGGTGAAAAAAAGCAACGGAAGAATCAATAAAAGACGCTAATTATCTTTTACGTTGTTGTCATGTTTCTCCACAAATATTGTATACTCAATGAGCTAATTCTGTAGCAGGCTAGAAGGTCAAATAGCAACCCTGGCAATTCCCTAGTAAAACATTGACAATCAACATGATACTAACGAATGAGCACTGGTTTAATATTTTTACTCAATATTTTGTTTAGATTTATCCAAAAGAAAATCTCAGTAATCGATGTGCCTTTAGTGTGTCTGAAACAGGGATTCAGGGATGCCTTTTATCGTCTGCCTTTCTTAGAGCGCCAGACAACAGTCTCTTTATTGTAGTTATCACTGACATTAAAGCAAATATTTCTGACAAGTGGAAAATCTTCTTGTAATTAAATTTCTGTTGTCCTTTAATGTTTGATCCCTCAAGAAAGTTCCTGTTAACAGATTTCAAGCTGTGATAATAATATTTTCTTCCTATGTTATCAAAAGTTGTAATCTATTTTGTTTTTTTTTTTCTGGAAAGCACTCAAAGTAGCTGTAAGATTTAAGAAAAACTGGAAAAGGTACTTTTTTTCAAGGTTTGGGTGAATTCTTCTTGAATATCAACTTAGGGTTTCAACAAAGTGAAGGAGAACATTAGCAAACCTAGAATAATAACTTGCTTTAGAAATTAAAGTCTCAGAAAATGTCAGAGTCTGGAAAGCACTGGCTTGTTCAGAGGTGGTTGGGGAAGTAGGAGTGAGGTACGTTAAAGGAATGGAATTTATATGTGCTCTTAGACCCATGGCCTTGATAATTAAGTTACTACTTTTGAATATGATATAAATCAACTCTGAAAATAATTTCAGAAGGGCTCAACTTCTTTCTTTTTTGGCTTTTCAATAATTTACTTAGGAAGAGCCTATCTAAGCATAAATATGAAATGACTGGTTAATACATCTATTAAAATAAAATGTGTGCTACCAAATTCCTTCATAAATACGACTAAGTTCAACATAGATAAAATGTAGCTTTTTAAATCTTTATATTTGTTGTTGTCATATACCTATTTTGAGCTTTTTTTATTACTTGAGACTTTTTAAAAGATGGAGCTTCAAATAATCAAAACACTTTTTAAAAAACTCTAGTGAAATAACTGATTTCTTTTAAAAGTATGATTATAGTATGTAAAACATTTATAGAGACAATCTGTTGTCCTCTCTTTACTAATCAATCCTCATAAAACCTAGATGTGATAATAAAAAGTACTGCCGAAACAACTAAGCCCACAGCACGTTCACAAATTTTACCCTCCATCCCTCGTTGCTAACCAAGACAAATATTCATTTCTCAGGATATATCAAAGAGACAGGTACTCACAGCAGTAGGGATGTCAATGGACAAACTCTGGTCTCAAACAAAGCCTGGTGGTGGGAGGGTGGTCATTAATTGAGTTAGAGTAGGGGGAGTCCCTGGAAATTGAAGTTTTTGTTTAACAAATGAAAAGAATGACCTCAGAGAAGTTAAATGACTTAATCAAGGTAGTATGGTAGTTTGTCATTACAAAAGAACAAGCATTTAAGGCTATTGACTTCTAATTGGTATTTATCCCAGACTGCACCTCATTAGAGATCTCATGCTAGAACATTTTTATTCATAGATGTTTCACTGCTATGTAAATGGAGAATCCGTATTGCCCAGATGGAAATCAAGTTGCTATTTTTTGTTTTTGTTTTTTAAGTATTGACAACTTTTCCTTCTACTACATCTGCAAAACTAAATCATTGCTCCTTTAGAGATAAGCTGTCAACTGACTATGGACATCAGGAAAATGTATCTCTAGAACGTTTGATGAAAGGAGGATTTATAGCTTATCACAAGCCACTTAAATGGCCAAGTAGTAGGATAGTTCAGAGATTTCTGGTTTTCATCAATAGATAAAGTTTATAAACCTTGCTCTCATTTCAAAGATGAATTGCCTATTTGTGATGTTTAAATAAATAAAATAACCATGGAAAAGACTCAGAGGTTCCATAGACCTGTTTGGGTTATTAATACTTCAGGCAACAGATGTTTTCCTCAGTGAAGACAGGGGTTTGATAGCATTGGAGGTTGCTGTTAAAGGTAAAAAATGAAACAAGAATTAGCACAGGCTTTGTCACAAATATTTGACAAATGAATTTGGCACCACAATTATGAAATAATTGATTTATCAAAGAAATATTTACATGTACTCACCACTAAAATTTTACTACGCTAGTTCTCGTTCTAGGCATTTACTGATGCTATTTTGAAAGCAAAAACTTAAATTCCCAATCTGCTGATGCCATCAGAGAGAGACTGAGCCATCCTAAGATTGACTTCAGTGTGCTCCAACCAGCTAATCACAATTAGAAATTCCAACTCCTAAATCATCAAACTGAACATTTATCTAAGCACAAATACCATATACCTAGAGCTTTAAAGGAATTGTTACCAGGGCATGGAGATCACATTCAGCAGTATTCAGCATCCCTCAGTCCTGTGAAGAACTCACTTTCCATGAAATTCTTTCTCCCTCACCTGCCCAGCACACACATACTCCTTCATTGTTAGCCTTTAGCAAATTGGGAAATATTAGGGACAACTGGTATTTAGTGATTTCCAATGGCAGAAAACCAATCTCTCAGTGGCCAAATTAACTAAAATTGTAGGCCATAAACAGTGTAGCTACATGCCAGCATACATGAAAAATTACTTTGTTTCCTGAGTGGTTTCTTACACCAAGGTGGAGCTCAAGGTTTTCAATTACAGCCCTACTATCCTATCACTTAAAATGTAACTTCATGCTAGTTACTTAAGTTTTCAAACCTCTTTTTTCTCATCAATAAAATGGGGATAAAAATAGTTCAAGCCTTTATAAGGTTATTATATAAGCAAAAATGTGATTCTCTATATATGACTATATATTATATATACTTATATATATTATACTTATGTATATAAGTGTATGTATTATATAATATCTATACTTATATATTATATATTTATATATTATATGTAATATATAATTTTATATATATGTATAATTTAGCCCAGCATTCAATAAATTTAGCTATTCTCATTGGATCTCCTTTATTGAAAAAAAAAGCAATATTGAGAATATTATATTTGGGAACATAGTTACAAATAATACCAAAAAGGAAAAGGAAAAAAAAAGAAAAGATTTATGACTCTCTGCAACATGCTTCTTAAAATGCATGTTCTTTATGTGGTAGATCTTACGAGCAGGCTTAGAGAGCATGTGCATGATATTAAATATGCAGTGTACATAATGCAAATCTTGTTACAGAATGGATTTACAAAAAACATAAAATATAACTAAGAGTAAGAGAGTAAGGGGTCATAAGGATATGATATACAAAGTTACTATATGGAAAGAATGGATGGCAACAAATAATATAACAGGAATTTACCCAGGCATGAATAAGAATATATTTAAGAAAAAACAAGACACTATACCATGGAATTTCATAAAGCAACTTGAATTATTTCTCAGCACTGTTAACTAGCATATCTATTAAATCTAATATCAAAATGATCATATAATATTGTTATATTTGATCACTATGTACTGATAAATTTCTTTATTTCTTATAATAGGTGCCTAATATTTAACTCTTATGTTATATGCATTTAATCAGAAAAATTAATGTAAGATTTCTAACATTTTTATAATTCCTTGGTTCTAGTCTACACATGTCACATTATGTCATGATCTTCAGAAAGCATTTTCTAAAGTAGCAACTTCTGAGAAGTGAATGATTTAGGGATTTTCTTGAAGGAAATTTATTCTTAAATTTTCTCTCTCCCCTTCTCTCTCCTTCTACTCCCTCTCCCTCTCCTAAAATCTAGAGTTGATTCAGTTGATATATAAATGTTGAAGATAGTTATTAAAGCCTTTAGAAATCCTATTGTCTTTGCAATATCAAACAATATATTGTTAGATGGACCAATCCATCACATGATGACTCAGCACTAAACATATCATTTATTATAGTACTGTACATAAAAAGAGTTGAGCTAAAAAAATAAGCAAATTTTATATAATGAGAGAAGTTTCTATTAGAGATACGTATGTCAATAAAACAGACTGTAAACATTTTCCTCTGTGTCTAAGGTAGTGAAATAAGGCAAAAGAATTTTTCCAAATCATTTTTTATCTAAATTTACATGAGAAATTGTTAATATATATGAATTACTTCAACTCACTTCTCTGTTACCTTAAATAGAACATAATGTTGGAGATGTTTAGGAAGAATTCATCTTTTCATCATGTAGCTCCTTCTTTAATGGTTGTTTAGGTTTTGACCAATCAGGATAACTTACAGACATCTCAAAATAGAGATACTGTCCCTTGATCTTTTACTGCCCAAACTCTCCTTTTATTTACTTATTTTGAGTGAGGGGTTTGGAGAAAAGAACTAATCATGGCTAATGAATTTGGTGCTGGTGAAAAATGCCAGATGGGCCATCACAGAGACTGAAATTCTTTTATTCACAGGCTAAACCAGAACATTTTCCCCTGAACTTTGCTTTCAGATGCAACCTGGAGTATAGAATTATCTCGCATTTCCAAGCCTATATAATCTTTCCTTCATTAATTAGCATTTTCACATTTCATCAAGTATCATTTCTGATAGGTATATTCTGGCTATGCAGAAGTTACCATTTCTCATCACTCATTTCTCAGACAGCTTTTGCAGAAATAGGAATTTCACACTAGCAATGTTTTTAGGCATAATGGTTATATGGTGTTGTAGGAAGATGAATGTAGGGAAAACAAAGTAATTTGGATGATGATCTGTTTTGCTCTTTCAGTCATGTAATTTAGAAGAGATTTATGCCAAATAAATAGATGGTTTTATATGTGTTGGGCCAAACTATCCACCTTAGAACATTCTTGACTTTAAAAAAAAAAAAAGAAGAAAATTCACATTGGCTCATAATGGTGTCCCCAACTATTATGCCAAGGAAAATGTTCAATTAAAGTGAAATAACTTACTTCTGATACCACCTGCATGTTAAAAAAAATTAAAAATTTAAAAAATAAAGTGAAATAGCAATAGAGATGCCACAATAAATTTCTGATAATTATCATTTCTTTAGAGTAATTAACATTTCAATTGTGCCTACGAAGTGCTAGTCACCAAAATTCTGAAAGACAGGTTTTTATTTTCAAAAAACCTAAGACTCCAATGATTTAGATAACTTGCATGAGGTCACCCAGATTATAAACAGAAAGAATCATAATAAACCCTGAGTCTGTATGAAGATAAACTCTCTATGTCATATTGTTTCCCTGCTGTCAAATCTACATCTCTAGACCAGACCACTAGTTTCATGTGTCCGGCTGTTTCTAAAATACTTCCATGGTATTGTAAGTATGTCCAAAATTAAATTTTAACATTCACTCACTAACCAACTCCCATTCTGAAATGTGTACCACTGTTACAAGTGCTTTTTGGAGTCACATTTAATTTTTCTAACATTTATATCTCTAGTATTCAAGTATTCTGTCTCTCATTTTTTTCCTTCAAAATTCCTTTTGGTTTTCAACAATAATAGCATTTTTAAATATACATATTATTACAAGAAAAAATAAAATTCAATATCTCTTTGAATACCATTATGTATAGAAGAAATAAGTTCTGGTGTTCTATTGCAAAGTAGAGTTTTAGTTAATAATAATGTATATTTCAGAATAACTAGAAGAGAGGATTTTGAATGTTCTCACCACAAATAAATGATAAATGTTTGAGATGATGGAGCCTATGTTCCCTCTCCAAGCCATTCTGCAAAATTTTATCTAGTTGTTCTTCTTTAAACAAAACTTTTTAATAATAGTTCCTACCTAAAAACCTTCAGCAAGTTGTTCTAAGTGTAAAACACTGCTGGGAAAATAAAAACTCTCTGTAACCTTGGCTTTCCATTTTCAGTATCACTTCTTTAAAACAAGCACCTCACTCCTGCTAGCCATGACACATCTTTGCTTCCATCCTTTGTTTATGTCTGACAAGCTGTTGTCACCTTTCTTTAAATAATATCTTTTTGTCAAGCATTCAGTTAACACGCCAGTTCCTTCACAAGCCTTTCTCCAAGTGTCACTTTCTGCTTCCTTCATGTTTTGGATTTGAAAGCATCTACCTCATATTTACATACTTGTTTACTTAACTCTGCTTTGTATTATTCCCTTTGTATTTTTTGTACACGTATATGTTTTCTTGGGAGCAAGAACCAGCTCTTATTGCCCTTCTCTCGGTTATATGAGAGCATTCAGTAAATAGAAAAGGATTATTGATTGGGATTAATGCTGCCTTCTACAACAGACACTTATTTTAAAACATAAAAATGTGACTTTTCAAAGATTTCATAAATTTTCTCTAAATTCAAATATTAGCACATTAGGAAATTTTAAAACAGTGAGGACTGGATAAAAGGTGAGTTTCTAATCTTCCTAGGCTAGATTTTATTAAATAGATTTATGAACATTTCAGTAATATCCTACCCAGACAATCTCTAGGTACAAAAATTATATTTATATTTTAAATTCTGTACATTTAATACAAGAAATCCTCACTAATTTAGCTGGTATTTGGATATTGCTTAAAGCAAACCTGAAATCTTATCATTTCTCCTGTTAATCCCTGCATTATCACAATGAAGAGAAAACAAACAACTATATACACATACACATAAGTAGAGTTTGAGGAAACAGAAGAATTAAGCACACTGAGGACTAAGCTGGTAAGGAAGTAGCAGGTAAGGAACGTAGACTAACAAGCAAGGAGGTCAACATAGGCAGGTCATAGATAACATGGAAACAGAGGCCATGTTCTTCCCACTTAGAAATGATACTTATGCTTCTAGAACTGAAATCAAATCTTATTATATTTTCTCAGAATCATGGACACTTAGAAATCTTATGTTACCATTTAAAGTAAATGTTAAAAATATTCACTGCATAGTAAAGATAAACACTGTTTTTATGTATTTAATTCTACTGAAGTTACTACAAACTACTGAAGTTACAGAACTTAAAAATATATTGCCAAATACTAGCACTTCAGATATGTCTAGCAAACTTTACAAAACTAGAAGTAAAGCATATGAAAATATAAAAATATGAAAATGAGCGAAAGCAACTCTACCTTTTCACAAATGTTACAGAAAGTATCGATACTTTGTAGTCAATTACCTGACTCTCTATTCTGGATTAGAAAAATTTTTTAATGAAATAAAACATAAAGCAATGAAATAAAAGAGAGGAAAATGCCTAACATTTATTACAAGCAAATAGTTCAAATCTGATTCTATCCTTAATAGGTATGTTCCTTGGACAAGTTAATTAACACCTCTGAATTTCCAATGTATCCATCTGAAAAACGATGCAATAATTCTTATTTGTAAATATAATGAGAACTAAATGTGACAGTATATGTGAAGTCTCTAGAACAGTAGGTAGATGCACAAGTCATTGATATTTTTATTGTCTTTACCAGCTCCATGCACTTCTGCCATAACCAGTGATGTAGAACTGGGGTCAACTTTTGCTGCCTCAGTCTTCCCTTCCTGACATTTTTTACTCACTTGCCTGACCTCATTGTTCAGTTCTAGAAGCATAAGTATCATTTCTAAGTGGGAAGAACATGGCCTCTGTTTCCATGTTATCTATGACCTGCCTATGTTGACCTCCTTGCTTGTTAGTCTACGTTCCTTACCTGCTACTTCCTTACCAGCTTAGTCCTCAGTGTGCTTAACTCTTCCGTTTCCTCAAACACTACTTATGTGTATGTATATATAGTTGTTTGTTTTCCCTTCACTATGATAATGCATCTGCCTGTAGCCCCACCTGAATCCCTTGAAACTAGAATCCAACTTGAACTTTATCTATACAATGCTACAAGTTTTTATAATCTGCAGTGCAATTTGCTGCTTTTTTAAGTGACAAATTTCCCAACTGGGGCTCCGTCATCCCCAGAACAACTTAGTGAGGTCTATCTTCAAGTTGATGAAAAAAATACCAGTATCTAAGAAGCCCTGTATGACCAGTTCAATATAATTTAGAGCTCCTTTTCACTTTTATCTCCCATGGCATGGCTGCAGGGATTAACAGGAGAAATAAGAGTGGCCAGAGTTTATAGATATTCAGGAGGTTGAATATGTTCTTCTTTTTAGTGGTCTAATCATTCTGATCTGTCATACTTGAAAAATCCCAAATCACTTCAGTATAAGAAACATTGCTATAATGACTAGAAATAGATAAGAGATTCCCAACCATAATCACAGTGAACATTAGATTCACCTACGGAGATTTTGTAAGATGCTTCTGCCTGGTTACAGCTCAAAACAAGTAAATCCAAATCAGCTGGGTCCCAGTGCCCTAAGAGAAGTTGAACACATGGATTTGTTTGAGACTTCTATGCATTCTTACTGACATGACCACCTCCCTCCTCCCTGGCTTCTAACAGAGCAAAGTAAGGTTTCAGGTCCTTGGTATCTTAACCAATTTAAAAGTTTCTGAGCAATACTATTATATTTGTATGTTTTCAAGGCTATAAGGAAAATTCGTTGGCAATGGCCATAGCAGATGCTACAATAACAGGTAATGTAAAACTTTGCAAGTTTGATTAGCTTTTATTTCAAAAAAAAGTGACTCCAGAAAATGCATTTTAGAAGATTAATTTTATCTATGTTTTGTTCTTTGTGGTAATAAAACCTTATCTGAAAATTGCTGTGAACCTTCCACGAGTTCCCCTGACCATTTTGAAACATCAGTAAAGTAGAAAATGAAAGCACTTATTTACCAGAGTGATAAAACATGCAGGCTTCACATGTTGTCTCTATATAGTTTTTCCTTAAACAACCTAATGGTTTCTTTAAGGTGCAATTTAAGGAGCTGATATCAATTCATGTTACTTAAACTGTGTTTACATTAAGATTTAGTTTCCCTTCTTGAGTGCTTTAAACATAGTAGGTTCAGTGATGCTCAGTCAGTCCAGACACTCAATAAATGCTTTTTGATGATGATAATGATGGAGTTGTAACATGAGTATTCTTGTCTTTACCTACACTGAACATCTTACTAAAGTTTAGACCACAGGCTGTCTTACCAGTTTGTTTTTTTTCTTAAAATTATATAATGCAGTTATGTTAGACCACTCCTCCTTTGTCTTTATTTTCTTAATGCAGAATCAAACAAAACCAAACAAAAACCATGGCTGCATTTTTTTAAACTGAGCTGGGATCTTCTATTCAGAAGGCAGGTAATGCAGAGAAACTCCACCATGCTGCTTTCTGCTCTATGCCTTGTTTTTCTTTGCCTCACTTCCCTGATCTTTCTAAATACTGCTCTTCAGGCCGTGTTCCCACAGGTAGTGCTATGAAGTGGGGGTTTGGGGTCAGAGGCCAGTAAGCTTGCTTTCATGTATGCAGCTCTAACTGTAACCCAATGCATCCCTTTCTCCTGAGCAAAGCATTTGTCTTCTCAGCATGAATTGCCTACATGCAGAGCAGAATAGGATCCTGCAGACCATTTGAGGATGGACATTTGGAGAATTAAAACTCACACTTGAAGTTTAATCATATTACAGTTAATGAGAAAATAAATATTGAGCCATTGCTAGCACCTTCATTATGCATTGAAAATTTGAGATTCCTAATTGGCTTAAGTTCCAAAATGTAGGTCTCAAACATAATATTTGACTAGAGATTGTATGAAAAAAAAAAAAAAAAAAAAAAAAGAATCATGCATAGCTAGTTGTGGTGGCTTCCCTGTAAAACAAAGAATAGCCAAAAACACTACACAGACCCCTTCCAATCAAAGAGACTGAGCTTTAAAAGTTAACTTTACTGCCTGATTTTGAAGTTTTCATTTTCTTTGCCAGACAGGTTCAAAAAGAATGTCTGTTTTCATTTCATCAAGCTTAATCCATACATAACATCCTTTCCCACTATTTACTAGACTACAGCTATCAAATGAAGATATGATGTCTGTGTTTGGGTTAGTTAGTTTAAATTCTAATGACCATGATGTAATCACTGTAATCAAGAAAAGCTTGTCTGTCTTTACATTTAGGTCCTTTGCCATTGGCCTGGCACACTTTTCAGCCTTTTCATTAAGCTAACCACAATTTTGCCTAATTTGTAGTTATCAGTGCGCCTGCTTTACACAGTCTTGTGGTCCCAAATTAAAGCTATTCCTTTGTTTTGTTGTTGTTGTTGTGGTAGTGGTGGTGGTGGTGGTCGTTCTGACAAAACAGTTTACAAATATTTGGATAAGAAAACTTTATCAGCAGTGTACTTTTACTACACTGATGTGTTTGTGCATCTGAGTGCTTCTTTCAAATTATGCAGGTTTTTTTACAATTATGTCTAAGTTGGAGATTCTCCTTTGTCCAAATAAATGTTTAGAGACATTTGAAAGTTTAGAAAGAATTAAGTTTTTAAGAAGTGAAAATTGTAATCAGTATACACGTGAATGTAAAATGTTTTTCTTAAAAATCTTCATGTCTTTTTGTTTTTTAAACAATAAAAATGTCTGTAGATAAAATGGAAACCATACAAATATTCCAAGTATAAGGCAAGTTAAGCCATTGTGAAGAAAACCCTACTATGTTCCTATTCTAGGCACCAATTTGAAAAAATTACAAGATAATTACAAGATAATTACAATTATCCTCTTGGTCAGTTGCTTACTAAAAAGGAACTATAAGAACCCCTTCTCTCCTTTTTCTAGGGAAAAATAGTTGATAATAAATCTGGAAATCAAGGGTTAATAAATTATTTTGGTAAAATTACCATTCTATGTGATAAAATTTTGCTAATCAAACCCAATTAAAGACCATTTCATCAGAGATACCCTGGATAACATTAGCATTTAGCTATATTCCTGACATCCCTAATCCTATGAAAATCTTCTGAATTTGGATACCTCTATGTTTATTTTGCACATATGAGAAATATTTTTTTTTTTGTTCTTTCAGGTTGCAAGGTGAGTAGAACAAATGGAGAAGGGGAGAATGATTTAGCTGTTAAGGAGCAGACTGCCAAGTACCAGAGATTTTTAAACTAAGGCCTGATAAGCTTTCAGTAGTGACCTGGGAAAGTGATAGAGAGGGAGGGAGCATTCCCTGCCTCCCTGTGTCTCCTTTCTACTTTTTAAAAACTGGGATTAATGGTCTATTCAAGTAGGGACATGAATAATTTTTGTTATATGGTATATAAGTATGACTGTGGAAGGCTATAAATCTTCCAGTTCCTGGTGATGCCTTTACTCCTTTGCCTTACCAATGGCAGAGGTATAGATAGGTGGCCATCATTAACCCCCACAGGATACCATACAGCAAGGTTAATTAATTAACCTACATTACTCAATCACTGAGTTGGTTGAAATTAATGAAGTGCCATACACATTCTAGTACAATTATCCTTTGGTATATGCTATTTCATTTCTACCAACTGAAATAAATTATGGAAACCAATAAAAAGAGAGGTAGCAACATTAATTGAGTTTATTTAATCAAAACTCCCTTTTGACCTTATTTCTTATTGGTTTTAATTAAATAATAATATAAATGCCTGATGTGAATATGACCAATAGAGAGAACTAATTTCAAGATGATAGAAGCGACTTAGTCACAGGAATATAAGGAATACAACACTTTCGTTAGGTGGGAATGAATAAAATGAATGAAAATTGAATAAAGTACAACCAAATATGATAAATACAATAAAGTGTTTAGGTTGATAGGTATGATGCATGTCTATTATAAAAAGCTGTTGTTGAAGCCATGCCTGTTAACCTTTAACCCTAGAGTCTTATTTAACAGTTAACTTGCTTACCAGCAGCATAGCCTCATGATTTCTTAAGTAGGTCTGAGCATAAAGAGGCAAGTTCTGACAGTGTGACAGGAAAGAGAAAAAACAATTTCTCATGTTTCTTAGAAGAACATATTTTTTATGGCAATAAGTTTTTCTAAGGAAATTCTGATATACTAAGAAAAATACCATGTTTTTATTTATATGAACTTATAAGAAAACAACTGTGATTTTTTTTAACATTATAAGGTTTTCAAATGCAAATTTTTTGAAGAACCACTGACCAAGAAATTGGAAGAAATATAAATTATGTATGCATGCTTTTTATTTTTATTAACTTCTAGTTGAGGTGCATGTATTCTTTGTGTATGTATGCATGAAATTGAGATGTAAATTGTATTAGTTCTTAGATTTTCTTTTAGATTTAAATAAAATTTTTAACATTGAGATTTTCGTGACATTCTTGAAATAAATAAAGCTATTCTTCCCTGACATACAACCAGGATTTTGATTCTCTGTCCTAAGAAGATTCAGATGACGTGGGCAATTCATGCAGATTTCCATGCATAACCATTGGTTATGCTGCCTTGTTACATTTTCTATCATTCTTATAATCTGTTATTTAAGGTGCTATATGTTCAATTTAATCTTTATGTGTTTATGTGTAATATTCCCCAAAATATTGTAATCTTCTTATGGGAATGGATTCCAGCAACATTCAACATAATGACTCCTGTATAGTGGCATTTAAGGAAATGTCTGTGGTCTTGGTTTGACTCAACTCTTTTACTCAGAAGGTTTGATTAGGCTAAGAAGAGGCAGGATTGGAGGGACCTCAAACATCATAAAGAAAGAAAAGAATGGGATCAGGCAAACACAAGAGTTCCTGGCTGTGTTTGAAGAGAAGGGAACTTACAAAGAGATGATGAAAGATAAGCCTGAAAATATAGATTTCTGCTTTATCCCAAAAAGCAGTGGGGGGCTTGGGTATAGGATTAAAGCAGAAATTTAGCCTTTGGATACAGCACAAACATACCCAATGCCAAAGAATGCTAGGGAGTTAGAGTCATGTGTGAAGCATGCCTGGTAGAGGCAGCAATAGAGAGAGTGACTAAGTGAAACACCATCACTCACTGGAAGTGGACGCCCAATACTCGCCTCTAGCAATGAGTGACATTTAGGAATCCAGGGACAGTACTGCCAGACCTCCAAATACTTTCAACAACAGCCAGAAATCCATTATGTAATTCCCAAAGATTATCTTTATTTTAAAAAGCACTGCATGGGTCAAATACAACATATCTACAAGCTTGACATGACCCACAGACTATCAGTTTGTGACTTCTTGTGTCTGCAAAGAAGAGCCATGGAAGAATTTTGATTATTTTTTTTTAAGCCTAAGGAGTAAAGTTTTTACTACTACTTTCTAAGTATAATAAAAGTTGTAATGCAACATCACATGGCACATTGGGGAATTCAGGTGTATTGAAGCTGCTCAAGAGACAACCAGCAATTTTAGCAATGAGTCCAGAGCTTTTCTGAAAGTATAGGTGGCTCAGTAAGTCCTCAAACATGCTGAAAAATGTAGCTCCTTCATTTAACCTACCAATAAGCCGCTTCTCTTGAGCCCCAACCTACTGGTTAGTAGGGGGGAGGGGAGCGGAATAAAACTCTGACTTTATCCAGTTTAAAACTTAGTGTGGTGCACATGTGTAAATAGTCTCTTTATGTAGTAGTGCGTCTTATCTGACAACCTTTATCCCAACCCTCACCCTAAATTGACATCCACATGTACACTGGCCATATCCACTTGTTTTTAGCATAATGCTCTCAATCTGCCTCATTTCTGGGCACCTGGTTGCCGTCTGTTTCTAAACTGTTTTTAAACTGTACAGCTGATTAGGTCGTCATCCATTCTTTGGTTGCAGGGGATTCACCCCAGAACATCAGCCACCTGACCTTAGCTGACTTTCTTCGCCTAAGTTATCACAAGTTGCATAGCCAAGTCTCTGCTGGGTCTCCATCGGCCCTGAGCCTGATGTCCCACCGGAGCCTTTGCCATGGCTGGCCTCGTCCCACCCAGCAGGTGCCCTAGATCTCACCTCAGTGACCACACCCACGGGATCTGAGGGATAGTCAGGTGTGCCAGCCAGACCTACCTTCTCTAACTATACTGCTCTATACCTCTTTAACTAGAATAGGCTGCCCTGTGTTGGAACTCCTTCCCCCCAGGGTTTCTTCTAAATGGGAAATTGGCTGATGCTGCCCTATTCTCTTTGTCCTATCCCAATATATAACACACCTCCTGGGAAGATAGATGAATTAGAGACACACATTTGACTACTTAACTCTTCTCCTCTCCTTCTGTCTCCTATCCTTCCCCCATGTTTTTCTGAGACCAGAGAGAGGAAGTTTTCTTTTACCTTCTGTATGTCTTATCTGTTTTCTACCATGAAAGTACCTTGTTAGGGCAAGCAGAGGAGACATCCTGTCTACACTGAGGCCCATCTCTATGCCTGGGTCCTCCAGGCTGGGTCTTTGATATCTTAAGGTAAGCTAAAGGAATTTGGACAATTCTTCCTCTTCCCCCAAACTTGGCTTTCAAGTTTATTATCTTCCTGTGCAAACATATCTAAATATTAAGTCTCTGTCTTTTGTTAGAAACATGTCTGATCCATACAACACTCCCCAACCCCAAGTCCAACCCAACAGGGAAATGTCCATGTATAATAAGCAGGAAAGTCATGTATTCAGAAATTCAAAAGATAAAGGCACAACAGAAACTTCAAAATATTACCTGCATTACCTAAGTTTTGTGGAAAACTATAAAAATGAAAATTCAATGAAGCTACATTCCCTTCATCCTAAACTTACTAAACTCGTTTTGCAAATTTCTTTTTCCAGTTTCATTCCAAGATAACTTTTAAACATTCAAGGGTTATACATTGCAGGTCTGAGACAAATATGCTATGAACTTTTTCTCTGATACCAGGGAGCATGGATTCTGAGGCTTTTAGACATATTGAACGATTTATCTTTTCATTCTAACTAATTTTTACTCTCTGAATCTAGAAAGCTCTCAAAACACAAAATGATTTAATACAAATGATGTAATTCTATGTATATATTTTAGGCGTTTTCTTGCCAAAGTTCCATTAAAAAAAAGAAAAAATTATTCTCAGAAGACATTGCACATGATGAAAGCTATTTATATCCCTCTACTCCTCCATTGCTCAAAATGAAAACCTCCTCTTAAAAGCTTGTCAACAAAAGCTTCAGTATAGTATAGTAAAGCATACTTTTTAATGTGCCACAATTAATAGCAATGTTTGAATTTATTGCCTCCATTAAAACAAATATTCTGATTATGTAAACAAAATTAACATTTAAACCCCAGTGTTTTTATTATATGTTACTTCAGGAATATACCAGCAAATTTAAGATTATGGGTGAAAGGATTTGAAGTTAATGTATTATTTCAAGTCTTTTCCTCTACAGATTTTGGTTAGGTGAAGAAATTAGTATATAATCTGTATTAATTTAAGGATGCAGATTTTTCTCCACAGTGGTCTAAGAAATTAACTTTATTTTGAAAAGCAAAAAGAAAACATGCAAAAATTCTCTCAATAGCCATCCCCCAAATTTTAACAAACTGCTATTGAAAAGAAAACTGTGATATTATGAAGAATTGTAGCTATTGAATGAACATAAAAATAGAAAATAACAAAGTTTAAGACGTTTGCTGGTCTTATTTTAGAAGATGACTACACAAAGCCAGCCTAAAGAGAGGGATAAGATTTCACATTTTATTGGCGTTTAGGGAAACTTTATACCCTGTCTCTGGAAAATCAGAAAGGGAAGTGGTTATAAGGAATCCACATAATAATGTATGGGAAAGCCAACTAGAATTTACAAGGGAGGGGACTTTGCTGGTGAATCAAAGAGCTGCCAAGTCACATGTTGCACAATTTATTAATCGTGGGCTGCTCCACCAGCCGGCAGTTTCTCCATTTTCTCCTCATTTATGACTCTATTCCCACTAACCCACTAAATTATTTTTGGTGTAAAATATGTGTTATGAGTGAAAACACAAAACAGGACAAAATTAGAAGAAAGTAAACATTTTGGCAGCTTTCAAAAGCAGGTGGAATGGGTCCTGATTGTACATTGTCTGCATTTTGAAATTTTGATTTTGGCGAGGGTGTATTATTTTGTTGTGAAATGCTACACAAGTCTCAGTTTGGTTTTTAAGAAATAAGCACTCAGCATGGTTTTGAAGTCCAATGACTGTGGATCTGCTGTCACCAAGAAACACTATGTGCCCTTGACCCCACTCTGGTTTCCCAGCTGTGACTCCAAGTCAAGGAGGTTTGTAGAAGACTATTGACAGAAAAGATGTTTTTAAAAGTTCTCTTGAAGACTTTCTTTACTCACTTTGAAAGAGGCTAAACATCATTTGTCACCACTGTTATGTTCTACCTGTGTGTGAATTTTCTTATTTAAAAAAAATTAAGCTATCTATGTAATCCCTTCTTTGATCTTTATATGTAGACAATATTTTAAAACATTGCATCTCTATATACACTAGATTCTCTAAACATGGATAAAATCAGACAAGAGATTGGACTCAAGACTTCTCACTCTGCCTTCCTTTTTACCTTCTGTCAAAAGCTAAGAAACTGTTGACTGTGGTAATTTGGGTTAGGCTGATGCTAAGCTGGGTTGAGGAAAATCCTCCCTAAGATTTTATCTATACAAGTTCATCTAAATGAAGTGCAGTGGATCAAAGACACATTATCCCCCTTCCAGGCCCTATCAAATGCCTTTGTCAAATGCCACGACAGGGCTGCATGTCACCGCACTCTCGAGCCTCCATTAACCTCACTGAAGAGGGCTGTAGAAAAAGTATGTTCATCCATCCTTATTCTCACCAGAAAAAGAGGATCTATTTAAACATTCTGTATTATCACTCTCTGCTTAAGTAAAGAATACAGAAAGGCCATGCAGGCAAAAGGAAATGTACACACAAAGCAATCTGTGTTTTCACTGCTATTTGGCAATCTTTGGTGCATCTCCTCTTGTCTATCACACTCCTGATAGTGGTACTAGCAGATGTCATTCAGGCTCTTCCAGTTCCCTCTCCATATCCTTCCATTCCCAGAAGAGAAACCTCACTTGTTAATATGCTGCATGAGCTGAGCCCAGTCAAGTGCACTTCCTCAAATTCCTTCTCCACCCTTCCTCTGTCTTTGCTCATCCTTTCTTTCCTCACTGCTGCTGGGGAGCTGCATCAACTTGCCATGCAAATGTCCTCATCTCTGCCTTAGATCTCATCTAAGGGTCTTGTTTATCATTATCACTTCTTTTTCTTGTAGAGGAAAGTATAAAACTTTATTGAAAATCATTAAGAACACATTTATTTTATTTTACTTTTTAGTTTCAGAATATTATGGGGGGACAAACATTTTGGTTACATAAATTGCTTTTGTACAGTTTGAGTCAAAGTTCTAAGTGTATCCATCACCCAGATAGTGTGCATTGTACCTGTTAGGTGTGAATTTACCCATCCCCTCCTCTCCTCCCACCTGCTTGATTTCTGTTGAGTTTTACTCCCATATGTACACATGAGTGTTGATCATTTAGTTGTAATTTAATAGTGAGTACATGTGGTGTTGGTTTTTCCATTCTTGTGATACTTCACTTAGAAGAATGGTTGCATCCAGGTTGTTAGAAAAGGTATTAGTTCACCATTATTTTATGGCTGAGTAGTACTCCATGGTATACGTATGCATTTTATTAATCCACTCATGTATTGATGGGCACTTAGGTTGATTCCACATCTTTGCAATTGTAAATTGTGCTGCAATAAACATTCAAGTGCAAGTGTCTTTTCGATAAAATGACTTTTTTTCCTTTGGGTAAATACCCAATAGTGGGATTGCTGGATCAAATGGTAGGTCTACTTTTAGTTCTTTGAGGTATCTCCATACTACTTTCTATAGAGGGTGTACTAGTTTGCAGTCCCACCGGTAGTGTATGTGTTCCTTTCTCTCCACATCCATGACAGCATCTGTTGTTTTGGGAATTTTTTCATAAAAGCCATTCTCACTGGAGTTAGGTGATATCTCATTGTGGTTTTGATTTGCATTTCCCTGATGATTAGAGAGATTGCACATATTTTCATATGTTTATTGGCCATTAGTCTATCTTCTTTTGAAAAATTTCTGTTCATGTCTTTTGCCCACTTTTTAGTGGGGTTGTTTGATTTTTTTCTTGCTGATTTGCTTGAGTTCTTTGTAGGTTCTGGTTATTAGCCCTCTATTGGATGTACAGCATGCAAGTATTTTCTCCCATTCTGTAGGTTGTTTATTTGCTGTATTGATAGTTTCCTTGGCTGTGCAGTAGCTTTTTAATTTAACAAGCCCCATTTATTTATTTTTGTTGGTGCTGTGATTGCCTTTGGGGTCTTCTTCATAAATTCTTTACCTAGGCCTATATCTATAAGAGCTTTTCCAAATTTTCTTCTAGAATTCTTATTGTTTCATGCCTTAAGTTTAAGTCTGTTATCCATCATGAATTAATCTTTGTGAGTGGTGAGAGGTGTGGATCTTGTTTCAGTCTTTTACATTTATAGACTAGGGATTCTTTTCCCCAGTATATGTTTTTGTCTGCTTTGTAAAAGATCACATGGCAATATGAGGATGGTTTTATATCTGGGTTCTCTGTTCTGATCCATTGGTCTACATCTCTGTTCTTGTGCCAGTACCATGCTGTCTTGGTTACTATAGCTTGTAGTATAGCTTGTAGTATAGCTTGAAGTCTGGTAAAGTAATGGCTACTGATTTGTTCTTTTTGCTTAAGGCTGCTTTGGATATTTGGTGTCTTTTCTGGTTCCATACGAAGCATAGAATTATTTTTTCTAGATCTGTGAAAAATGACATTGGTATTTTAATGGGGATTGCATTGAATCTATACAAAATATTGTCTCTGAATACTATGAAAATCTCTATGCACATAAACTTGAAAACATTGAGGAAACAGACAAATTCTTGGAAATACACAACCTTCCTAGGCTCAATCAGGAAGAAATAGAACTCTTGAACATACCAGTAGCGATCAATGAAATTGAAGCAGCAATAAAAAATTTTCCAACAAAAAAAATCCTGGACCAGATGGTTTCACAGCCAAATTTTACCAAACTTATAAAGAATAACTGGTACCTACACTGCAGAAATTATTTCATAATATCTAGGAGGAAGGAATCCTCCCCATCTAGTTCTACAAAGCCAATATCACCTTGATACCAAAGCCAGGAAAGGACTCAACAAAAAAAGAAAACTACAGACCAATATCCCTTAGGAATATAGATACAAAAATTCTAAATAAAATCCTAGCAAACCAAATACAGCTGCACATCAAAAAATAATCCAACACAACCAAGTGGGCTTCATCCCAGAGATGCAAAGATGGTTCAACATATGCAAATCTGTAAAAGTGATTCACCACATAATAGAAGCAAAAACAAAGACCATATGATCCTCTCAATGGACACAGAAAAAGCATTTGACAAAATTCAGCACCCTTTTATGATAAGAATGCTTAACAAAATAGGCATAGATGGGATATACCTCAAAATTATAAAAGCCATATACAACAAACCCACAGCCAACATCATACTGAATGGGGAAAAATTGAAAGCATTTTTACTTAGAACTGGAACCAGACAAGGTTGTCCACTGTCACCACTTCTACTCAGCATAGAGCTAGAACTCCTAGCCAGAGCAATCAGGCAATAAAAGGAAATCAAGGTATCCAAATGGGAAAAGAAGAAGTCAAACTATCACTCTTTGCTAATGATATGATCTTATATCTAGAAAACCCAAAAAATTCTGCCAAGAGACTCCTGGAATTGATGAATAAATTCAGCAAAGTCTGAGGTTACAAAATCAATGTGCACAAATCAGTAGCATTCCTATATGCCAACAACAGTCAAGCTGAGAATCAAATAAAAAACTCAATGCTCTTCATGATAGTAACAAAGAAAATAAAGTACCGAGGAAAATATATAACCAAGGAGGTGAATGACCTCTACATGGAGAACTATGAAACACTGAGGAAGGAAATCACAGGAGATGCAAACAAATGGGAAAATCAGATCATGCTCATGGATCAGCAGAATCAACATTGTTAAAATGTCTATACTAACACTATTTTTTTTTTTTGGCTTCTTTACTGTTTCGTTCTCTGCTGACTATTGCCTTTTATTTACAAATAAAATCAAGCCATCCTTTTGCACTCTATTTACTCACTTCCCAATCTCTCAAAAAGATTCTAAAATTCATAGACTCTTAGACCTCCAGAATATTAAAGAAAGAAAGAAAATTGTAGAGCTTTATCTAACTAAATTATTGTATAAATACAGAGAAAATTCCATGCCCCTTTTTATTCTTTCCCCTATGTTCACAATTTTAATAAATCAATTCATTCAAAGGTAACAAATGACTCATAACTTTTTCTTAGTCTTTATCTTTCCTGGCTTTGCTATTGTTGGTAGTTGTTTCTTCCCAGATAAATTATTTTCTCCCAATCACACAGACTCACAAATTTATTCTAATATATAGTCATCTGGGATGATCCCAGGTCCACATAGCTGTTGCCAACCTTCCCAAGAAGTGTTTGACCCCAATTCTTAGAATCATCCTTGCTCCCTTCTTCCTTTCATCTTAATTTGAAAAAATATGAAATTCTATCCAGTCTCTCCCTTTTTTTCTATTGCCCTTTATAGATTTCATTTTCTCTTCATGGATTGTTATAATAGGCTCATACACGGGATCCTTGCAGTCATTTTTTTGTACTCCTCAGTCCATCCATATATTTTTACCTCATAAATTTTTTTCAAGTGAAGCTCTGATATGGTAATTTTATTTAAAACTATACTTAAGCTTATAGCTTCAACCCCCAATTCAGTTACCAAGTAAATAAACAACAATGCCTAACATTCAAAGCTCTTCAGAATCTGGTCCCAATTTTTATTTCCAATTCATCATACAGTAGTCTTCTTTTTGAACCTTAAATTGTAATCAAAATGGAGGACTGGAAGCTCTATAAATATATTTCATGTGTCCTGTCTCTATACCATGCTGCTTTCTGTTATATTTTCCTCTAGTCTCCTTTCTTTCCTTCCTTCCTTCCTTCAATATCATCTCTACTAACTAAAATATCCATGATCCAATCCAGCAAGGTGAGCCTCAGGGAACATCTCACTCATGCAGCCCATCCTGATCATACAAACAGAAGAGAGCTTTCTCTCTGGGAAATTATAGCACTGCTTGTTCCTGTTTGATGACACCTAGGAGGCTAAGAGATATTTGGGTGCTTATATTATTCCTTCCCTGACAGCAAAATTTTTGAGCCTCAGGGCTGTTTGATTTTAAATTTTTCAGAACTCCTAGTATAGTGCATTGTGTTTGGGTCTTCAACTATAGTTTTAGGTGTTGTCCTATAGGTTTTAGGAAACTCAGCAGGTCCTAGACTATACTCCCTCCTCACACTCCCACCTGATCCCTCATTAAACCTCTTTTTGTAAAATTCCCTAGACTGGACTAATGGTTCCACCAGTGACTCAGGAACCCAATCCAGAAATCTGGTAATCTTAAATTTCTCACCTTTCAGCATACTTCCCATCAGTCATTCATATTGATAAACAAATCTTGATATTCTCTTCTAAAGTCTTTATAAATCCCTCACTTCTTTCTATCAACAATGCCTCTGTCTTAGATCAATCCTCAGCATTTCTTACCTGGATTATGGCCATAATCTGGTGACCACCCTTAACTTCTCCTTTGTAATCTGTCCTCCACACTGCTACTAGGGTGATTTCTCTAAGTAGCCAAACTGATTATTTACTCCATTTTCTTTAAATCTTCCCAGACTTCCAATATTGTACAGAAGAGCACCCTAATACTTTGCATGGTTTGAAAAGCCCTACATCTTCTGGCTTCTGCCCTCCTTTCCAGCCCAACTTTATATTACTAGTTTACATACACCATGCAAACATAGAGAAAGCCCAGAATGCTATTTGCCCTTGCCTAAGTATTTTGCTCATTCTTCAAGGCTCAATGCCAAACACTTGCTGGTATATATCATAAAGCATTAGGTGTCCTTTCGCTGTCAAACAATATAACAACTATAAATTCACTTGTCTATGTTCACCAAAAGACTGGGAACACCTGAAAAACTGGAATATTGTCAAATTTTGGTTCACTTCATAGAACATAATGAAATGTCTGAAATATAATGTAATATTTGTAGAATTTTAAAAATATGAATGAATTAATTATAAGCATATAATTATTCAGTATTGATTTATACCAAACTACATTTATTTATAATACCCCTTTTATTAAATATAAGTTCAAAATTAACAGCTAAATAATATATTCTTCAGGCATACATGTTTGAGTTAAAAGGAGATGATAAACAAGTAAATTACAAACACAAATTTCAAGATTCTGGTGATAAGAACAAGAAAGGTGCAATAGATGAGTAATGCAGAAGTAAATGTTATTAATAGTTATTTTAACCTAGTTATTTGAGTGTTAAGTTCACTAATGTTCATTTTATAATTGGTTAATTATGTTTTTTAAAATATGGCTGTTCATGGAACAATAATGATAGTATGTTGTGAATCAAGAATTGTGATTCTTGATAATTTTATGGGGAGTTTGAAAACTACATTGGGCATCAGATTTACTCAGATTCTAATTAACAAATAAGTGAAATAATTATTTTATTATTTAGATCAATAATGCTCATACTTTTATAAAAAGTAATATTTTATAGGCAGATGTACCTTTTCATTAGATCTGAAAGAAATATAAAAAAATGATAGAACAGATAGACCACTACAGGTATGAACATGTAGGCAAATATATCTACTGTAATATTCACATTTGTATGTGGAACTTTCATCACAAACTAAATCTCTTCCCTAAGGAAAAAGCAACTGCAGTATAAACAATAACCACAACTGAGCATCCTCCTGGACACACAGAAAACGTAGAGGCACTCAGTCATTAAGAATTTATTGAGCCACTAACATATTTCAGGATGCACTAGATGCTGGGAATACAAAGGTAAATAAAACATGCTTCCTGCCAACAAAGAGCATACAGAGGACAGAGCTTCCTCTTGTACCACATTTACACCTCGAAAAGTTGACTTATCAGCAATTTGAGAGACCACAATTCAGAAATAATTGTTTCCTCAATCAAGTTCAAGGAATTCTGAAAAATTTGTAAAGTGTTTCTTTATATCAATTTAATAGAATATATTGTTTATGCCCAGGAGATTAAGTTTGTTTTTATATTTTTAACACAGAGTTTGATATTTTATTAGCTATAATTATAGGCTGATTTCTTAAAATATGAACTTTAATTGCAGTAACATCAATTAGATCTTTAAATACATTTTAAAGCCTTATTATTTAAAAGCTTATTATTTTAAAGCCTTATTATTTAAAAGCTTATTATTTTAAAGCCTTATTATTTAAAGCCTTATTATTCAACAGTTTATATGGGGACATTATATAATTTTATTTAAAATGGAACAATAACTTTGGTTCATTTGATAATTATTTTGCAAATATTGTCTAATATAATATGAATCAAATTTTAAGTTATGACTTCTTATTTGTTTTCAGAATTTTTTTTTTGAGACAGGGTCTCACTATATTGCCCAGACTGGTCTTGAACTCCTGAGCTCAAAAATTCTCCCACTTCAGCCTCCTGAGATCTCAGGAGAGTAGCTGGCACTATAGGCATGCACTACTGTGCCCGGTTCTGTTTTTAAAATTTTATAGTAAAGATTTATAGAGTTTCTTTTTGAGACATATATACTTTACATCCACTAATTATTGATTATATCATCTATAATAAACAAAAAGTTACACAAAATTTCAATCAAATAACAGTAGAATAAAATATATGCACTTTTAAAGAGCAGAAGTATGGAAAAGTATAAATAAAACTCATTACAGATTTTATACACACCAATACCACTGGGTAATATGCATATGAGAAATCTTACAAGTAGTGTCTAGTATAGTGAGTAGCATAAATGAATTTAAAGATTTAGCTCAGGTTTTTTTTATAGTAAGTAAAGAAATTGATGGATACTGTGACAAAGTAGAAAGGTGATGAATTTAAAATGGTCTTATTCTTTTTACTTTTGTTTTACTAGTATTTAACATATATTTAACACATATATATATGTTAAATATATACATGTAGATGTGATTCATAGGTGACTTGCTTTGGAGGGGGAATCCATGCTTAATAGATGAAAAACTACCATATATATGACATTACTGTTAGAAGTGGCAGGTGTCAAGGTCATCTAAGTCATCAAAACTTCATAAAGAGAACAGAAAAAAATTTTTTAAAAAGGAAAGAAAGGAATGATAGTTTTGTTTTAAGGATAAGCCTATGAGATTTCAGTGATTTATCATAATGGAAAAGCAGTGAGCAAAGCAGAGGAAAATGAGAGCTTTAGCAGAAAGTACTTAGCGTAAAACTTCAAAGATACTTTCTTGTAATGTCTATGATCCTGGTTATAAAGAGATAAGAGAAGAAAATATTCATCCACTTAAATCTAAAACAAATGATCATTTATATGGCACAAAGGCCCTTTGTCCAGGCAGGAGGGTCAAACCTTAGAAAAAAAAAAGAAGATAAGATTTGCTTCTTTAGAACACAAAGAAAACTAGATTTCATGGTTATATTTTGTAATGTTAGTTATAGAATATCTAAGTTTCATTATCTAAATTCTCTGTACTTTCAGTTTTGAGGACAGAAAAAGCCATACCTATACGTACCCTTATGACTTACATTTATATATTTGTTTCTATTCCCAACCATAGTACATCATGTATTCTTAAACCATTGGGATGTAAGAGATGATAGTTTCGTTATTTGTCAATATCTTGATGAGTTTATAGCCACAAAAATTGACCCATGATGATTTATAAGAAGTTGAATATTGTTTAAATATGAAATGGTAATTGTATGCATTTATCTTGCACCTTATTATTTCAAAGTATTTTATGTATAGGAGCACATTTGGTTTATTTCTTTTCTTTCATTTGTATAAATTTATGGGATACAAGTGTAATTTTTTACATGGCTGTTAGTGTACCCCTAACCCAAATAATATACACTGTACCCATTAATTTCTCATCATTGATCACCCTCCCATGCCCCCACCCTTCCAAGTCTCCATTGTCTATCATTTCACACTCTATGTCCATGTGTAGACATTATGTAGCTCCCACATATAAGTGAGAACATGCACTAGTAGTCTTTCTGTGTCTGAGTTGTTTTACATAACATAATGGCCTTCAGAGCCTTCCATGTTGCTGCAAAAGACATGATTTCATTCTTTTTTGTGGTTGAATAATATTCTATTGTGTCTGTGTATAGATACACACACACACACACATCACATTTTCTTTATCTGATCCTCTGTTGTTGGACACTTAGGTTCGTTCCATGTCTTTGCTGTTGTGAATAGTGCTGTGATAAACATAAGAGTACAGATATCTTTTGATATAATGATTTCTTTTCCTTTGATTAGATGCCCAGTAGTGAGATTACTAGATAAAAGGGTAATTCTATTTTTAGTTCTTTGAGAAATCTCAATACTGTTTTCCATAGATGTTGTACTAATTTACATTCCTTCCAAAAGTGTATGTGTTCCCTTTTCTCTTCATCCATATCAACATCTGTTATTTTTTGTCTTTTTATTAATAGCCATTCTAACTGGTGTAAGACGATATCTAAATGTGGTTCTGATTTGCATTTCTCTGATGATTAGTGATGTTGAGCATTTTTTTTCATATGCTTATGGGCAATTTGTATATCTTCTTTTGAAAAAGAAGTGTCCTTTGACCCTCTTTTAATGGGATGATATGGTTTTTGTTGTTGTTGAATTCCTTGTATATTCTGAATGTCAGTCCTCTGTTGGATGCATAGTTTGCAAATATTTTCTTCTATACTGAAGGTTGTCTGATCACTCTGTTGTTTATTTCTTTTGCTGGGCAGAAGCTTTTTGGTTTAATTAAGTCCCATTTGTCTATTTTTGTTTTTGTTGCCTGTGCTTTTGAGGTCTTAGTCGTGAATTCTTTGTTTAGACCAATGTCCAAAAGAGTTTTCTCTAGGTTTTCTTCAGTATTTTCATAGGTTCGGGTCTTAACATTTAAATCTTTAATCCATCTTAAGTTGACTTTTGTATATGGTGAGAGATAGGGATCAAGTTTCACTCTGCCTTTTACAGCAATCCAATGTTCCCAGAACCATTTGTCAAAAAGGGTGTCCTTTCCCTAATGTATGTCCTTGTTGACTTTGTCAAGATTACTTGTCTATAGATATGTGGCTTTATTACTGGGTTCTCTATTCTGCTCCATTGATTTATGTGGCTATTTTTATACCTGTACCATACTGTTTTGGTTACTATAGCCTTGTAGTATAATTTGAAGTCAGGCAATGTGATGTCTCCAGCTTTTTCGTATGTGTGATTTTTGGTTTTGGGGTTTTTTTTTTTTTTTTTTTGCTTAGGAATGCTTTGGCTATTCAGGCTCTTTTTTGGTTCCACATGAATTTTAGGATATTTTTTAGTAATTCTGTGAAAAATGAGATTGGTCTTTGACAGGAATTGCATTGAATCTGTAGATTGCTTTGAGCAGTATGGTCATTTTAATTATATTAATTCTTCTAATTCATGAGCATGGGATATCTTTCTATGTGTTTGTGTCATTTATGATTTGTTGCATCAGTGTTTTGTAGTTTTCCTTATAGAAATCTTTCACCTCTTTGCTTAAATGCATTCCTAGATATTTTATTGGTAGCTATTGTGAGTGAGATCACCTTCTTGATTTGGTTCTCAGTTTGGTTGTTATTGGTGTATAGAAATGTTACTGATTCTTGTACATTGATTATGTATTCTGAAACTTTACTTAATTCACTGATCAAATCTAAGAGTTTTTTGGTGGTGTCTTTAAGTTTTTCTAGATATAAGATCATGTCATCAGCAAACAGGGATAATTTGACTTCCTCTTTTCCAATTTGTATGCCTTTTGTTTCTTTCTCTTGCCTGATTACTCTGGGTGGGACTTCCAGTAATACATTGAATAAAAGTGGAGAAAGTGGGAATCCTTGTCTTGTTCCAGTTCTTAGAGGGAATACTTTTAACTTTTCTCCATTCAGTATTATGTTGGCTGTGGGTTTGTTGTATATGGCCTTTATTATTGTGAGGTATGTTTTTCCTATGGCCAGTTTGTTGAGAGTTTTTATCACAAAGGGATGCTGAATTTTATCAAATACTTTTTATGCATCTATTGCAATGATCGTGTAATTTTTGTCCTTACTTCTGTTTATGTGGTGTATCACATTTATTGTTTGCATCTCTTGAACCATTTTTGCATCCAGGTATAAAACCCACTCAATTTTGGTATATTATTTTTTGAAGTGATGTTGGATTCACTTTGCTAGTATTTTATTGAGGATTTTTGCATCTATGTTCATCAGGGATATTGGTCTGTAGTTTTGTTGTTGTTGTTGTTATTGTTGTTGTGTCCTTGTTGGGTTTTGGTATCAGGGTGACACTGGCCTCGAAGAATGTCTTAGGGAGAATTCCTTCTCCTTGATTTTTTGGGACAGTTTAAAAAGGATTGGTACAAGTTCTTACATGTATGATAGAATTTGGTTGTGATTCCATCTGGTGCTGGGTGTTTTTTGATGGAAGATTTTTTATTACTGACTCAATGTCACTATTCATCTTTGAACTGTTCAGCATTTCTATTTCTTCCTGATTCAGTCTTAGAAGGTTGTTCATTTACAGGAACTTACACATTTCCTCTAGCTTTTCTAGTTTGTGAGCATAGAGTTGCTCTTAATAGTTTCTGATGATCTTTTGTACTTCTGTGGTATCAGTTGTAATGTCTCTTTTTTTCATTTTTTATTTTGTTTATTTAGATCTGTCTTCTTTGTTAGTCTAGCTAGTAGTTTATCAATCTTGTTTAGCTTTTTGACGAACCAGCTTTTCATTTTGTTGATTCTTTGTATTTTTTTCCAGATCCCTATTTCATTTAGTTCTGATATGATCTGTAATTACTCTTATTCTGCTAACTTTTGGCTTGTTTTGTTCTCGTTTTTCTGCTTCCTTGAGGTACAATGCTGGGTTGTTAATTTGTGATCTTTCTCCTTTATTGATGTGGGCATTTAATGCTTTAAACTTCCCTCTTAGTACTGCTTTTGCTTATCCCACAGGTCTTTGTACACTGTGTTTCCGTTTTCATCTTTTTCAAAAAAGTTTTTAATTTCCATCTTTATGTCTTCATTGACCCAATGATTGTTCAGTAGCACATTGTTTAATTTCCATATATTTGCATAGTTTTCAAAATTACTCTTGGTATTGATTTCTAGTTTTATTACACCATGGTCTCAGAAGATATTACATATGATTTCAATTTGTAAATTTGTTGAGACTTGTTTTGTGGCCATACATATGGTCTATCTTGGAGAATGTTCCATGTGCTGATGAGAAGAATATATATCCTGCACTTGCTAGGTAGAAGGTTCTGCAAATATCTGCTAAGTCCATTTGGTCTAAAGTCCAATTTAAGTGCAATGTTTCTTTGTTGATTTTCTGTCTCAATGATCTGTCTAGTGATGTGAGTGGGATATTGAAACCCCTCACTGTCTATTTCTTTAGGTATAGTAATATTTGTTCTGGGAATCTGGATGTTCTTGGTTTTGGGTGCATATGTATTAAGTACTTAGTATTGTTATATCTTCTTGCTGTATTGATATCTTTATCACTACAAAATGACCTTCTTTGTCTTTTTAAATTTTTTTGATTTGAAGTCTGAAGGAGTGTAGCTACTCCTGCTCAGTGTTTGCTTCTGTTTTCATGGAATATCATTTCCCAACTATTTACTTTCAGTCAATATGTGTCATTATACATAAGGAGAGTTTCTTGTAGGCACCATATAATTTGGATAATTGTTTTATCCATTTCACCAATCTATGTCTTTTAAGTGGACCACTTAATCCATTTACATTCGAGGTTAATATTTATATGTGAGGTTTTGTTCATGTCATATTGTTAATCATTTTCTAGTTGTTTTATAAATTCTTTGTTTCTTTCTTTTTCTCATTCTGTTTGTCTTTGTGGTTTGGTATAATTCTGTCACGTTATCATTTGATTCCTTTCTCATCCTCCTTTGTGTGATTGTTTTGTAAGACCTGTGAGATTTACATTTTCATGTGTTTTTACAGTGGTGAATATCAACCTTTCATTTCCAAGTTTAGGACTTCTTTAACCATTTCTTGTCGGGCCAGCCTATTGGTGACAAAATCCCTCAATGTTTGTTTATCTGGGAAAAACTTTCTCTTTCATTTATGAAGTTGGATATAAAATTGTTTTGTGGAAGATTATTTCTTTGAGCACATTGAAAATGCCTTCCCATTCTCTTCTGGCTTGAAAGTTTCTGCTGAGAGGTCTGCTGTAAGTCTGATGGGTTTTCCTTTATAGGTGACCAGATGCTTTTCTCTTGCTGATTTTAAAATTATTTCCTTCACCTGGACTTTAGACAGTCTAAACACAATATGGTGTGGTGAAGTTTTTTTGAAATTTATTCTCCTGGGGTTTGCTAGGACTCCTGTATCTGAGGTCTAATCCCTTGCTAGACTTGGGAAGTTTTCATCAATTATTTCCTTGAATAAGTTTTCTAAACTTTTTGATTTTTCTTCCCTCTCAGGAATATCAATAATTTTTAAGCTGAAATCACTTTATGTAGTCTCATACATCTCAAGGGCCTTTTTTATTCTTTTTTTATTTTTTTTTCTTCATTTTTGTCTGACTGTGTTATTTCAAAAGACTCATCCTCAAGTTCTAGGATTCTTTATTCTGTGTGGTCTAGTGTATTGTTGAAGCTTTCAAATGTATTTTGTAATTCTTTCAAAGAATTTTTGATTTCTATAATTTCTGTTTCATTTACAATATGCTCCTTGTTAAATTTCTCATTTATATCTTGAACTGATTTTCTGGATTTTCTGATTTTTCCTTATTGGTTTTCAGATTTCTTTTGATCTCACTAAGCTTTAAAGTCAATATTTTGAATTTTTTGTCTGGCATTTCAAAGATTTTGTTTTTGTTTAGGATCCATTGTTAGAGATTTATTGTGTCCCCTTGAGAGTGTCTTAATACCTTGCTTTTTCATACTTACTGTATCTTTATGCTAATTTCTGCACATCTGGAGCAACAGTCATTTCTTCTTGTTTTTCAATTACTTTTGTTGGGGGGGGCTGTTTTTTGAAAATGTGACTATTATGTATATTAGGTAGAACTGTTTCGCTATACTTCTGGGTGTGTGCAGTGGTGAAGACTCCGCATGATTTTGTTGGCTATGAATAGCCTTAGTGTGGTGGCTTTCTTAAATGCCAGTTGTATTATCGATGTACTGTGTGGGTAAGTGGGCTTATGACCTCCTGAGCAACTGAGATGGCATGGGTCTGGGGGTAGCATTTGTCATGAGAAGTTTTCTCCTTCCCGAACACTGTGCTCTTGTGTCAGCAGTTGTTACAATGAGTTGCGAAGGTCAACCTCCATTCCAGTAGGTGGTGCTTGCAGGTTAGAGCCAGCCGCAGTGGTAGAAATAGGGTTTATGCTTGACGTTTGTTAACAAGGAAAAGTGCAGTTGGTGATTGGGCCATGGAATGTTCCATCTCTGTGGGGACTTGGGGGGTGTGAAGCAAGGCAGAACTTGACCAGGGGAGCCTGCATTCAGGCCCCTCAATGGTGGGTGCATGTACCTGCCATGACAGGAGTGATGGGGTAGTCCTCAGGCCTCTGGAAAAATGCCTGGGTGAGATGAAACTGCTGCTGCACTGAGATTTCAGTGTGGGGAGGGAGGGACCGTCCCAGTGCCACAACCTAGCCAGTAGGAATATGACTTGCTTCTCTCTCATGCCTCAAACCCAGCAGGGTTCACTCCCCTGTCCTGACTGTGGCAGACTGTCAGGATATTTAGTCAGTCAGTGTAGTTTGCTTCTAGTCTGCAATTCTTCCCTGGCCCTTAGGAGTCACTGCTGGATGAATACCATACTCCCTCAGCAACCCTCCTCCTGATCCAATCCCAGGGGTTGGGGGAGCCCAGTTTCAGCACCAGTGGCTGGAGCCACACTACATTCATTTCTCTCTTCTGGCTGTGGGAGCCCCTCCCTCACTCCAGCCCCAGTTCTCCAAGTCCCAGCCTGAGTCTTTCTCATACCAACGGGTCTTCCCCCCAGACCCTGCATACCTTGCCAATAGCTAGGATAAGAATGGCGTTCTAGTGTAAGCGCCCATGTCTGGGGAAATGTGTGGGACACTACCTCGAGCAATTCCTTTTCACAGTCTTCCATCCACTCCTGAAGTTAGATCCAGGTCTTTAGAGGGTCAAAGTGCTCTCCCATGGCCTGGATTGCATGATTCCCCAGTGGAAAAGCAGGGAGACACTCACTCACCTGGTTTTCAGCCACTCCCAGCCATGCATGCTGCCTTCCCTCCTTCTCCTCAAATTCTTGAGATTCCTTTCACTTTTCTGTTGAACTCCCATGTTCCCTCTTGGATAAATGCTCAAAGTGTGATTCTCTACACGTTATTTTGGTTCTTCTAATTGGATGAGGTGCGCTGAAAAAGCCTCTAGTCAGCCATCTTGGAAAAAAAGAAAACTATAGTAACTCATTTGATCATCTCAACAATGCAGTGAGGTGCTTTGTTACATTACAAATAAAATTACATAGACAAAATCATTAAATGACTGACTTAGGAATCCAACTCAGGTTTTCTGACTCTTATTCTAAATTATTTTCTAGAAATTAGCCATGCTGGTTTATACAAACTTTGGATCATTAGACCCAAAAGCCTATGGTTATTATGGAAGCCAGGTTCTGTGTACCTCCACTTGCCTTCAAAGAACACATTTTGAAAAAGCAAAATAGCTTCTCCCATTACTATCAGATGACCATTAAGACTTTCATTGCTAATTTGGGGGGCTTGTCTCCGGAGGCCACCTCTATATTCATCTTGTGGGTCTCAGTGTTATCTACATTTCAGGTTGACCTTCTATTAATAGTATTTGTGTTCTCCCTCATGCTACTATCAAATGATCACAGAACTATAAAATTACATGGGTAGTGTATATTGGCTATAGAAAGAGGAAAGGCAAAATAGATCAAAAGTCACAATGCCTGAAATTCTCTTTGAGATACCTCAGCATAAGCAATGTGATATAATATTAATTAAGTTAAGCCAACACCCAAGTGCCTATCAAGAAAGCATATTTGAGCAGTGTTCAACTGACATGTTAATCAATAATGAACAGTCTTGATGCAATCTAGCTGCAGCATACTATCAGAAAGGATTATAGTTGAGAGGTGGCTAACACAGCCCTACTGAATTTTCTCTCTTTTATCAATAGCCAATATTTTGCTAATGGGTTACTGGACATCTAAAATGGGTTGTGTTGGAGAATCTAGTGACATACCTTGTTAATTTGCATGATGAAATGGGCTTTCCTTGGTGAAATTAGAGGTAATCAAGATTTATGGATTGCTTAAATTTATTTAGAACTTTGACATTCAAAGTGGGTCCAAGGTCCAGCAACATCAACATCACCTGGGAGTATGTCAAAAATGTAAAATCTCAGGCTTCTCTCCAGATTTACTGTATCAGAATCCCTATTAACAAGATCCTCAGGTGATTCATATACATTAGTTTAAAAGCATTCCTCACCCTTGTATGAGTGAATTAAATTGAACTCTAGCAAGTCTGTGACTTATAGCCTGGCATAATGCCTTAGGCTTAACTCTAAGGGGTCTATCCAATTATACCTTTGGACTCTGTTAGCCAAAAAAAATCAAATAATGCTGCTCTGGAATTTTGCATTTCCTTTGAATAAACTTTTTATTCAAAGTACTGATCTAAGTACATAATAGAGCAAAGAGTTTTGAGTCATTGAACTTATATATAAGTTGATTATATATCTAAGTAAGACAGAATTACTTTATGCCTGTTGTCCCAATGGCCCGTTTCATTCTCAAAATTTTCTGGGTTTAGATGATAAGTTATATGGTCAGTCTATGACCAGGTCAAATGAATTTTCACTTTTGTGCTTGCTTGTTAATAATAGACTCCCACATTGACAGTTTTGACAGGCAAAGAGGCAAGAAATTTTTCCTTTTGGGAACCACTAGCATCTATGATGTCTAAAGCTTACCAGCTTATTCTGCCTTCTTGGACATGTCATCCAATCTTAAAAATAATTATTATAAGTAAAGTGCTATTGGTGAATTGAGAAATATAGAGGAAATCAAATATACTTTGAAACCCATAATCTATAACCCATCATTCTCTGTTTTAACTTCTTTACAAAATGTTTTATAATTTTTAAAGATAGGATATAAGATGCTCCAGTTATAAAAGTGTTGTTGATGTGGAAGTAAATCAATACTAAATTTTAAAATGCCTTAATATAAATACTTAATCCAAAAAAAAACTTAATTACAAAATCAAAAAAATTAAACTTAATTTTTATCTAGCCACATTTATGGTAGTGTTAAATCAGCCATTAGAATCATATTTTAGCCAATATTAAATCTTAATCAATTTTTTTGAATCTCTACCATAATTTCACATACAATTAATAGTTAAATTGATGGAATTTTAATGTTTTCTAACTGCCAAAAATTCAACTGTGTCATCTACACCAAAAGGAATTTGTAGCAATACAATTTAAAGTCATCATTCAGTTCTAAGTTACTGTTTTATAAAAGTAAAGTAAAAGGTTTAGAGCTCCCATTTAAATAGATAATAGATCTGTGGTACAGTTTTGGCAGTGAGGAGTTTTCTTGGTACATCATTGTTACCATAATGGTTAAAGACCTTATGAACATAACATTTGTGGTAACCAGTTTACAATTGAAAATGAAAAGATGCATTTTCGTGATCATAAATAAAGCTAAATACCCTCTTATTCAAGGGGAAGAAATATCCAAAACCTGACCAGTTGTACAAGGATCCCAATTAACTAAGACATTTCTTACTAGTGAGCAGGCCAATGTATGATTAACCTACAATTGTGGAAGCAAATCACTGTGGACTTTTACTATCTTTGACAATGCCCTTGTAGTCTCAGTGAGTTTCAACTATTCTTATATTAAACGTGGCAAATCAACTTAAATTAAGAAATAACCCAGGAATATATTTATCAGACAAGTTTACCAAGACAAAAATAATAAATTGAAATATTATATTGATCGGTCTCAGAACTTTATCAAAAAGATATTTTCTAAAAATACTGATAATTCCTGGAGGAAAGCCCACAGCACACTCAGTTACAATGTTGTAACTGAATGAAATACAAACAGCCATCAGTTTCTCATTGCAACTCAGGGCATACTCATCACGGAATGACTTTATGCTAATTTCTACTGGAAATTTATAAAGTACTGCTTTCAGATTTTGACAGGATACTGACATATGTTTATAACTGATAAAACATGACCATGAAATGTCACAAAACAAGTCCATCTACGCAACTCAGCATTCATACCAAATCCTAGAAAGAAAGCGATATGGACAGTGAAGAATTCAAAAATATAATCAAGTAATCTAAGTTTCTTTGCATTCCAGCAATAACACAGAGTTGAAGAGTCTAAGAAATGAATGACAATTTCGTTCTCACCATTCTCATTATAATTGCCATGTCAAATATATTAAAGTTTTAAATGCTAGTATTGCTTTTCAAATCCCAAATCTTTAAATGTAAATTATTTTACCATTCAATTTAGCAAAATGAAGCTAATGGACATTAACAACCTATACTTGGTAAACACAAGAAATAGATGCCCTAGAAAAAGCCATGAATCAATAGTTAGGAATATCCTTGGAGTCCCACCTCTATTTAACTATTCTTATTCTAGTCTTAGCTAGTAAGAGTCCAGTATTCAACTATGTTTATATCCCAGCTCAAACACTTACTGGTCATATGACCTGGGCAAGTTACTCGCCCTCCCTCTGCCTCAGATTGCTCATCTGTAATAAAGGCATAATTTTTAATAGATTTGTTTGTTTTGAATATTAAATGTGTAAATTCATTCAAAGAGATTTAAAACAATGCCTGGCAAAAAGAAATATTAAATAAATATTATCAGTGGTTCTTTGACTCTGTATTGTACTTTATTCTATAAAGATTTTAAGACAAGAGCTTTTATTAAAAGTCCTGGACTAAGTTTCTCCTTCTCCCTACATAATCACTTAAGTAGATTGGTTGATTCTAGGGCCCTTAAACTTCTAAGAATGTATGCATCCCTTTAAACTTCTAAAAATACATGAATAACAAGGTAATCATCCCCAAACCTTGTGTTTGACTCAATATTGCATTGCCGAAGTACTCATAAACTGTTCTTATTCAAACTCATATTTTTCAAACAGGAATATATGTACCTTTAAGGAAATTCCAAAAGAATATATAAAGCCACAGAATAATTGTAACACATATGTGTGCAAGTTAAATTATATAAAAATACTTGGGAGAAATTTTAAAAACCCAAATGATTAAACAATTTAAATACATAGAACTATGAAGTAGAAAGCAGAATTCACTACATTTTTAAGGAAAGTATGATAGGATATTTTGGTAGAACAATTTGAGATTCATTTTTCAAAACTATTGAGAAGGGTGGCTGTTTTAACATTTGTATCTCTGTGATTTGTGCTAGTAAACTTAGACCACAGAGTCTTCCACTGACGTGGCTGTTGACCTGACTTCAGTCAACTCTACTGTTGAAGGCTAAGAAATTCCAGCTGTCATTCTTGACAAATTGCTTCTTTTTTTGAGAGGTTCTTCTCTAGGGTTGCCTTTCTGCTAGCTGACACATAACAATTTTATCATGACTAAAGACTTAAGTTCACAGAATTTTTTTGTAAAGCACTCTGAAAGTAACATATATCTGTTTTATTTTTGTGAAAAAATTACTACTAAAATTATGTACTTTGGAAAGCTCACTGTGTTTTGAACCAAGAGGAAAACATTGCTTTTGTTACCACACTAAAAGCAAAAGTACCTTTTAAAAAAACTTCAAAGCAAAAAGTCATCCATTAAATTTATCTTAGAAACTAGTCACAGAGTTGTCTGGCAATGTGAAATTCAGAACTCATACAGATGAACTTTCCTACTACAACAATTCACAAGAATGTTGTATAAAAATAATCATATTATAATAAACAAAAAACACATGACGGATCTTAAAAGAAAGGGAAACCCTAGGTTCCAGAACTACCGAGATAAATCAAACCTAGAATGGTCAGCAGAAGCAGGACCACATGAGAGTTTCAGCCTACCTGTACTTTCAAGTGTCTGATAGCTGGAATACTATTGTTTATTTGGATATAGGAGTTGAGAAACATGGTCATACTATTCCAAGTAGAGCATCTTTAATGGAGCCTGAAAGTGTACTTTCTCCTTGACAAGGGGACACAACTATTGACTCAGGTCTAGGGAGGATCATAAAAAACAAAACAAAACAAGACAAAAAACAGAGAAACTAAAATTCTAAGAAGTCAAACATGAATATAAACTTTGAATTTATATCATTTTGATTTTGTTTTATTTTTATTTTTCTTGTATAGTTGTCATTTTTTGTATTGGTTTTGGTAAAAATCTCTTTTAGCTTAAATTATTAACTCTATGTGTTCCTAAAATACTGTTAACAAAATTGTATATTTTATTTTAAATTTTACTCCTCATGATATTCCTCAACAAAACAATTAGTAAGAATAAAATTAACACCACAAGGAAGGAGTGGCATGCAATGGTAAACAAAGAAATTGTAAAAATGTTAATAAGTCTAAATAAATATTCACCAATAATGCAAAAAATAATAATAGTAACTAATTTGGATGATTTAAATATAAAGGGGAACTATATTCCCCTTGATAAAAATAATAGGAAGAATAAGATAGAGGAAAGCAGAGTGAAGGGATTCTTGAATTTTTTATTGTTCCAGAGAAGGATAAAAAGAGTGATTAACTTTAGATTTGTTAATTCAAATACAAATGCTTAACTTTCATACCAGTAGAGAGAAATAAAAGTAGGAAGGCATTATGAGGGGCAGGCAAATAGAGATTACAAAATAAAATGGCTGACCTTATTCCAAATATATAAGTAATCATAGTAAGTATAAATAAATCAATCTTAACTGTTAGAAGATACAGTTTCAGGCAAGATAAAAAAGAAAATTCATGTATATGCTGTGGACAAGAATTTTTCAAAAGTGAATAAAAAACAGATACATAATCTATTAATATAACAAGAAAGTTAAATACAAACTATATGAAATGGAAAGAAAGTAACAAAATTGTTACTTATTGCATATAATATGATTTTACACATGAAAGAAGCATAGACATCTATAGAAAAACTATCATAATCACTAAGAAAGTTCAGCAAGGTTTTTGAATTAAAGGTTAACATATAAAAATGAACCACATTCCTACACAGCAGTAACAAGTAATTTGAAAAAGATAATTTAAAAATATTTGGGATCCCTAAAAAGTTTAATGTGAGATTTCCATATAATGAAAATAATAAATGGAAGTATAAAAAAATTCTTTAAATAACTGGATAATTAGACCATATCCATTAGTGGAAAGATTCAGTGTATTAAAGATCCCAATTCTCCTCAAATTAATCTATAAATCCAATGAATTTCAATTATATTCACAAAAAGGTGTATGTGGAGGTAGGTGTGTAGTTGTGCAACATGACAAGCTTATCTTTCAATTTACATGGAAGGGTGAAGGGCAAGAAAATCATAAAGGAGAAGTAAAAGGAGTGATTTGCCCTATCAGATATCACACTTTGTTATAAAGCTAAAATACAGCAGTCCCCCCTCATCTGCAGTTTCACTTTCTGCAGTTTCAGTTACCGATGGTCAACCATGGTCCAAAAATATTAAATGGAAAATTCTAAAAATAAATAATTCATAAATTTTAAATTGCACACCATTCGTAATAGTGTGATGAAATCTCACCCTGTCACACTCTGTCCCTCCCAGGATGTGAATTATCCCTTTGTCCAACATATCTATGCTATACACTCTACTTGCCCATTAGTCATCAACGTTGTCTGCTCCTAACAACCAACCATTGACATCATTGTGGCTCAATGATTCAGGATCACTTAAAGAAAGTGAACCTCCTTCGGACACATCATCAGAAAGTCTATAGTAGCTCAAGATAATGTCAAAATGCCTACATCATTCACCTCACTTCATCTCATCATGTAGGCATTTTATCATCTTACATCATAATGAGAAGAAGGGTGAGTACAATACAATAAGATATTTTGAGAGAGAGAGACCACATTCACATAATTTTTACTACAGTATATTGTTAAAATTTCTCTATTTTATTATTAGTTATTGTTGTTAATCTCTTACTGTGCCTAATTTATAAATTAAATTTTATTATAGGTAGGTATGTTTAGGAAAAAACATAGTATATATAGAGTTCAATACTATCCGCTGTTTCAGGAATCCACTGGGGGTCTTGGAATGTGTCCCCTGTGTATAAGGGGAGACTACTGTAAATTTAAAAAGCATGGCAATAATTCATATTTTAAGCAAATTGATCAGGACAGAGAGTCCAAAAAGATACTTATCCATAATGAGAACTTATTATGTCACAGAGGTAGCATTATAAATCAGCATGGAAAGGATGGGATATTCAACAAATAATGATGAGAAAATTGGCTAGCCATAGGGAAAAAGTTAAATTCCTTCTGCAAATTATCTACAAAACAAACTCCAGATGATCTAAATACAAATCTAAATATGAAAAACAGAGCATTAATTTTTTAAGAAAAATAAGAGGATATACTAATATTTATGACATCAATATGAGTATTATTGTTATCACTATTTTCCAAATAAGGTCTAGAGAGGTTAACTAAGTTGTCTAAGGATTTAGGACTTACATGCAGCCAGGACATGATCCAAACTCTGTTTTTTATAATCATCTTATTTTGCATATTTGACTCAATAAAATGAAAATCTTCAATGTACCACAAACTTAATTTGAACACAAGCAAGGGACTGAGAGAAGATTATCAAGCCCTAACATACAAAAATTATTGAAAATGTGTAAAGAAATCCTGCAAATCAATAAGAAAATTATTTCTGTAAAGGAGCTTAGATATATAAGTAATCAGGAATATGCAAATTAGAGCTAAAATGATACACCTTTGTGTAACCATTGAATTGACAAAAAAATTTAAATATGATAATATCAAACATTTTTGAAGATGTAGAAAAGCAAACACTTTCATAGATTGCTGGTGGGAATAAAACTGAAGCAACTCTTTTGAAGAGCAATTTGTTGTCAAGTAACATTGCAAGTTAACTATCTACAGTCTTAAGAAACTTGGGAAATTTATTACACAAGCATATATGTAAGAGGATTTTTATTAGATCACTAATAATATAAAAACTTTTGAAAGTTAAAAATCCACCAATACAAGAGGACTAATGTCAGCAAAATGATGGAATAGAAAGTCCCCACCCTCAGCCCCTGCATAGAAACACTAATAAAACAAAAATATTTTGATGAAAATACATTTATGATAACTCAAAAATCCAGTTAAGAAGTTGACACACCCCAGACAAGCACAAAACTAAGAAAAACCTATTTTGAAGTGGGTAAGAGCAGTTTCACTTTGCCTTTGTCAACCCCTCCTAAAAGCAGCTCAGCTCAGTGCTCAGAGAGACCCACTTGGCCCATGATTTCTCCCTTGGGGAAAAGAGTGAGTGGCATGTGCACTCAGCGTCCCCACCCTTTTGGGGGTACTGCCCAAGAGACTTATTTCTATCTTGACTCACTCAGCGTGCTGAAGCAACTGGCATAGTATGAATACTTGGAAGCAGCTAAGAGCCAAGAAAAGGATCAGGGGCTCTCAGAAGCCTACACAACTCAGCATAATTGAAAGACAGTGTACAATCCTAAGACTTCTCCTTTAGGAGACAGGGATATGCAAGTAGCAATCATTGGGTGTCAGGCAGGAGGGAGGGGGGAGGAAAAAAAAGTAGAGCTTGCACCCAACATTCTGGCACTTTGGTGCACTGCTTTAGAGAAAAAGGATGGGTGGCTCTCGTCAGACAGCAACAGCCCTGCAGGATAAGGAGAAGGCACAAAACCCAGAACTTTCTTTTCTAGGAGGAAGGGAGAGAAGTGGAGCTTGCCACAAATGTCTTGGCATTTCAGTGCACTACCCTAATGAAATGGGCAGGAAGTTTCTCATGTCCCACATAGCTATGCATGATTGGGAGAAGGAGCACAATCCTGAGACTTCTCCTCCAGGAAAAAGGAAGAGGATCAGAGTGTGCATCTTATGTCCAAGACTTTCACCACATTTCTCTAGAAGAAAAGAGAAGAATGAATTACAGGGGCCTCTACAGCTCTGTGAGATGAGAAGAGAGCACACATCCTGAAAATTCTCCCCCAGGAGGGAAAGGAGCTGGGCATACACATTCACAGGAAACATTTGAGAAGCTTTCAGAATCTCTAATCAAGCTGATTCATAAAGGTGTTTCACTGCTAAAACCAGTCTGTAAAGACTGCAAGAGGTGGCTGCTTCTTCAAATACCCAGACACCAATGCAAAACAATAAGTAATATGAAGAATCAGGGTAATATGACATTACCAAAGAAGCAAAATAAGTCTCCAGTAACCAACCATTAATGAACGGGTTCATATGAAATGCCTGATAAAATATTCAAAATAATCATTTCAAACAAATTCAGTGAATTACAAGAGAACACAGATAGGTAAGTAAACAAAAAAAATCAGGAAAACAATAAATGAACAAAATTAGAAGTTCAACAAAAAGATAGAACCTTTAAAAAGAACCAAACAAATCTTCCAAAGCTGAAAAATGCAATAACTGAATTGGACAATTTAATAGAAAGCTTGAACCACAAACTCAAGCAAGCAGAAGAAAGAATAAATTAACGTGAAACAGGTCATTTGAAAGTATCCAGTAGGAGGAGAAAAAATTATAAAAAGAATGAAAAAGAGTGAAGAATGCCTACAGGACTTATGGGAAATGATAAAGTGTTCCAATATGCCCATCATGAGAATCATAGGAAAAGAGAGTGCAAGAGTAAGAGAATTTACTTAAAGAGCTAATGACTGAAAACTTTTAAAATTTGAGAAGGAAAATGGGCATACAGATTGAGGATGTCCAAAGGACCCAACATAGAATGAAATTGAAAAAATCTACATAAAAACACATGATATAAAAGCAGGAAGAGAAAAAGTACTCTTCACATACAAGGGAACTTCCATAAGACTATATGCAGATTTGTCAGTAGACCCTTTGCAAACCAGAAGGGAGTGCAATATATTCAAAGTGCTGAAATTAAAAACAAAACAAAACAAAAAACAAAAAACAAAAAACAAAAAACCTGCCAACCAAGAATATTATACCTGGCAAAATTGAGCTTTAAAAATAATGGACAGACAAAGAATTTCCTAGATAAATAAAATCTGAGGTAGTACATCAACACTAGATATGCTTTATAATAAATGCTTAAGGGAGTTCTTCAAGTTAAAACGAAAGATGCTAAACAGCAACACACAAGTATATGAATGTATAAAACTCACCAGTAACGGTAAATGTATAAATAAATACAGAATACTATAATACTGTAATAGTAGTATGTAATTTTAATTTTAGATAAAGGCTAAAAAACAAAAATGTTAAAAAATAACTATAGCTACAAAAATTTGTTAATGGATTCACAACATAAAAAGATGTAAATTGTGACACCAATAACATAATGTGTGAGGGGAGGAGAAGTAAAAGTGTACAGTTTCTCTATGCAACAAATGGTAAATTGCTATCAGCTTAAAATAAAGTGTTATAAATATACAATGCTTTATGTAAGCCTAATGTTAACCACAAAAAAAAGAAGAAAGGAAGAAGAATCAAAGCATACCACTACAAGAAAAAAATCAACAAAAGAAAAAGGAAAAAAAGCAAGAAAGGGAAAGAGGAAGAAAGGAACTACAAAACAAAAAACAATAAGCAAAATGGCAATAGAGAGTTTTTCCCCATCAATAACTACTTTATAAATAGACTAACCTCTTCAATCAAAAACAGAGAATAGCTGAATCATAATAAAACAAGGCCCAAATATACACTGTTTGCAAGAGACTCACTTTAAAGACACACATAGGCTGAAAGTGAAGTGATGGAAAAAGATATTCCATGCAAATGATAAACAAAAGAGAGCAAAGATACTTATGCTTATATTAGACAAAATAAACTTTAAGTCAAAAACTGCCACAAAGTTCAAAGAAGGACATTATATGATGATAGAAGGATCAATTAATCAAGAAGATATATCAATTATGAATATTAACAGAACTGAGGAGAGAAAGAGAAAGCAATACAATATGGCCAGGGACTTCCTTGCCCCATTTTAAGAACAAATTGAATAAGCAGAAAGAAAATCAATGAGGAAACAGTAGACTTGAAAACACCTATGGACCAAATGGACCTAACAAATATATATAACACACTTTACCCAATGAAATCAAAATACATGTTCTTCTCATGTGTACACAAAACTTTCCCCAGGAGACATCATATATTAGGCCACAAAACAAATCTTAAAATATTTAAGACTGAAAGTATATCAAATGTCTTTTCCAACCACAATTGTATGAAACTAAAAATCAAGAACAAAATAAAAATTAGAAAATTCAGAAATATTTGAAATTAAACAACACACTCCTGAACAACTGATGGGATGGGCCAAAGAACAAATCAAAAAGAAATTAGAAAATTAAGACAAATGCAAATAAAAACAACATACCAAAACTTATAAAGCAAAAGCAGTACCAAAAGGAAACTTTAGGGTTATAAATACTAACATTAAATTTAAAAGTTCTCAAATAAACAATGTAACATTACAACGATGAAAAATTGAAAGCTTTTCCTCTAAGATCAGAAGCAAGACAAGGATGCCCACCTTGCCACTTCTATTCAGCATCATATTAGAAGTCCTAGTCAATGCAATTAAATAATAAAAAGAAATAAAATTCTCTAAATTAGAAAGGAAGTAAAAGTATGTTTGCAGACTACATGATCCTATACATAGAAAACCCTAAAGACTACACACACGCATGCACGCACGTGCACAAGCACACATACACAAAACCTGTTAGACCTAATAAACTCATCAAAGTTGCAGGATGTATAATCAACATATAAAATCACATGTGTTCTATACACTAACAATAAACCATTCAAAAAGAAAATGAAGAAAACAATTTCCTTTACAATAGCATCAGAAAAATAAAATATTTAAGAATAAACTTAATTGAGAAGGTGAAAGATCCCTACACTGAAAATTACAAAACATTAATGAAAGAAATTAAAGTAGAGGCAAATAAATGGAAAAACATACAATATTTGGGAACTGGAAGACTTAAAGTATATCAAATTTTGTTAAAAAGTCCATACTATTCAAAGCAATCTATAGATTCAATGCTATCCCATCAAAATCTCTGTGGCATTTTTTAAAGAAAGAGAAAAAGCAATCCTAAAATCTGTATGGGACCACAAAAGACCTCAGATAGCTAATGCAATCTTGAGCAAGAAGAACAAAGATGGAGGCATCACACTCCCTGATTTCCAAATATATTACAAACATATTCGGTAATTAAAACTGAAGTATGGTACTGGCATAAAGACAAACATATAGACCAATGGAACAGAATAGAGATCCCAGAAATAAACCCACCAATATGCAGTTAACTTAACATTCACAAGGGTTCCAAAAGTGCACAATAGGAAAAAGATACTCTCTTCAACAAATGGTTTTGGAAAAACTGAATATCCACCTGCAAAATGAATAAAATTGATTCTCTACTTTACACCATATGCAAAATTCAACTCAATATGTATTGAAGACTTAAATGTAAGACCTGAGACTGTAAAACTCCTAGAAGAAAACATAGTGAAAAGCTAGACATTTGTTTTTGCAATGATTTTTTAGATTTGACACCAAAAGCACAGACAGCAAAAGCAAAACTAGACAAATAAAACTACATCAATCCAAAAAGTTTCAGCACAGCAAAGAAAACAATTAACTAAATGAAAAGGCAGCCCACTGAATGGGAGAAAATACTTGCAAACCATATATCTGATAAAAGGTTAGTTTTCAAAAAATATAAGGAACTCTTATAACTCAACAGCAAAAATAAATTAATAAATAAAAATAGACAACCCAATTAAAAATGGGCAAAGGACTTGAACAGATATTTCTCCAAGGAAGACATACAAATGGCCCACAGGTATATGAAAGATGCTCAACATCATTAGCTATCAGGAAAATGCAAGTTAAAATTACAATGAGATATTACCTCATATCTGTTAATATGGGTATTATTGAAAAAAACAAAGAATAACAAATGTTGGCAAGGATGTGCAGTTACTGGAACCCTTCAACACTGTTGGTGAGAATGTAAAATGGTGTCACACCTATGAAAAACAGTATGGCAATTCCTCAAAAAATTGAAAATAGAACTACCAGATGATCCAGTAATCCCACTTCTGAGTATATATTTAAAAGAATTGAAATCAGGATCTTGAAGAGATATCTGCATCCCATTGTCATTGCAGCATAAATCACAACAGCCAAGATATAGAAGCAACCCAATTTTCATAGACAGATGAATGGATTAAAAAATGTGGTATATACATACAATAAAATATCATTCACCTTTAAAAAGAAGGAAATCTTGCCTTTTGCAACAACATGAATGAATCTGAAGGACATAGTACTAAGTGAAATAAGCCAGTCACAGAAAGAAAAACACTATACCATTCCACTTATCTGAGGTATATATAATAGTCCAACTCACAGAAGCAGAGAATACAATAATGATTTCCAAGGGCTGGGTGTGAGGGTGGGGGAAGTAAGGAGTTTTGTTCAATGGGTATAAAGTTTCACTTATGCTAGATGAGTAAGTTCTAGAGATCTGTTGTATAACATATTGCTTATATTTAATAATACAGTATTGTGCACTTCAGAATTTAACAGGGTAGATTTAATGTTAAGTATTCTTACCACAAAATCTATCATAGGTGTTTGTATATGTCTAAATTCATCAAATTGAAGATATTAAATACGTTCAGTTTTTTGCATATCAGTTATACGTCAATAAAGCTGTTTAAAAATGTCCTTCAATACAAGAAAATATTAGATATTTGGTTTCATCAAACAATGGAATGCTATATAACAGCTAAAGGAAATGCAAAATTTGACAGCATAAATTATTCTAAAGCATATTATGTTGAGTAAAAAGACTATAGGGAAATAAGTGCAGTATATTTGCATGTGTTTTATATATAAAATGTTATACACAATAAAATTACTCTATATTTGTAGAGACACATACCTTTATGATAAAAAAAACATAAAAACTAAAAACATGGTTAGGAGGAAAATAAGCAACTTCAGGATAGTCATTGCTTATGGGGAAAAAAAGGTCAAGGAATGGATCCAGGAGAAGTAGAAAGGGATCTTCTATTTTATCTCTAATGCTTAGTACCTTAAACATAAGAGGTCTGAAACAAATATGACCCAAAATGTTGTTAGCATTTAAGAAATATCTGAGTGGTGAAATAATGATTTTATCATTCTCTGAAATGTTTGATATGTCTAAATATTTTATAATTAATTTAACAACTTAAAAAAGAAAGGGGCAGAAGGAAAAAGAGAAGACAGTAAGTACCAATAAGAGAACTGTATGAAATGATTTTTTAAATTCACAAGAAGAAGACACTGAAATCACCTAGGAAAGTAGAAAAGAAGAATGGACTGATGTCATGTCTTTTAAACAATTGTTCATAAATATAATTTTCATTTTTAATGGAGCTTTTGATTAATATTAGACAGCAGAGATAAGATCCCATGGTTTTACCTTCTGTCAAATAAAAGAATATAGATCAACTATGTTGCCAATTAAGGGAAGATTCTTATATTTTAAAAGGAGACCACATTGACTTCCTCTTATAAAATACGGGTATATCTCATTTTATTGAGTTTTACTTTATTGTGTTTTGCACATTTTTTTTTTAAATTGAAATTTTCTGGCAATTGTATCAAGCAAGTCAATCAGTGCCATTTTTCCAACAGCATGTGCTCACTATGTCACATTTTGGTAATTCTCACAATAGTTCAAACATTTTTATTATCATTATATCTAATATGGTGATCTATATTCGGTGATCTTTGATGTTACTATTGCAATTGTTTTGTGGCACCATGCACCACAAACATACAAGTTGAACATCCCAAATCTGAAAAAGGGAAATCCAAAATGCTCCAATACCCAAAGCTTTTTGAGCATAAGCATGATGCTTAAAGGAAATGCTCACTGGAAAATTTCAGATTCCAGATTTTCAGGTTTGGGATGCTCAACTAGAAAGTGTAGCGTGAATATTCCAAAATCTGAAAAACTCCAAAATTCAAAATACTTCTATTCCCAAGCATTTTGGATAAGGGATGCTCAAACTGTGTAAGACAAGAAACTTAATCAATAAGTGTATGTGTTCTGACTCCTCTGCTAACTGACCTTTCTCCCACCTCTCTCCTCTTCTGGCTTCCTTATTCCCTCAGAAACAACAATATTGAAATTAGGCTAATTAGTAACCCTACAATGACCTCTGGGTGTTCAACTTAAAGAAGAGTTACACATCTCTCACCTTAAATCAAAAGCTAGAAATATCAAGCTTAGTGAGATAGATTGAAACCTAGACCTTTTATGCCAAATAGTCAAGTTGTGACTACAAAGAAAAAGTTCTTGAAGAAAACTAAAAGTACTACGCCAGTGAACACGTAAATGATAATAAAGAAAAACAGACTTATTGCTGATATGGAGAAAGTTTTAGTAGACTGGAAAGAACATCAAACCAGTCACAACATTCCTTTAAGCCAAAGCCTGATCCAGAGCAAGGTCCTAACTCTCTTCAATTCTCTGAAGGCTTAGAGAGGGGAGGGAGTTGGCTTGTTCATCAAAGGACCATTCCAACCTATGTTGACCATCACTGCAGCACTATGATGCAGATTATTTTACATATCACTAACTGTTGTTTTGTACAAGCTCAGAAAGTTTACCACTAGCACCAGAATCACCTAGGGAGCTTGTTAAAAATGCTGACTCTTTGGCATGACACCAGACATACTAAATAATAATCACTGGGAGTGGGGTAGGGGGTGGTGTTTGTACTTTTAATATGTTTTTCAGTGGAGTTTTATGAAAAACCAGCATTTCAGAATAACTGGTTCTAATCTATAATCAGTATCTTAAAAAAGATTGATGTTCACTATATTAAACCAAATTCTTCAGAATAAAGTAAAAGACACATAGTCTGTGTTACGAGGACAGAACAAATCTTTCAACATAAAAACTGTAGAAAATCTTTACAAGGCTTCTTTTCCATTTAAATAACTTCTAACTTATTAAAGTACTGTTGTTTCCAACTGAGCAATGAAGATACAAATAGTACATTTTATATGTAGAAAAATAAGCATATAAAAACGATAAATTCTTTAAACTTGCAACTACAAGACCATTCCATTAGGACACTGTAAGATGACTACTTTGTAATAACAAAGAGTGTTTAATAGTTTGTGTATCTCAATATTATTTAAATATTAGGTTCACACTCTAACTCAGAGAAAAATAAGGCTAAACCAGTTAGTAATTAACTGGTAAGAGTACAAAAATAACAAAAGACAAAATTGCACATCTGAGCTAATGCCTCTAACTTTGACCAGTGCCTAGAAAAAACATTTTAACTAGTTGAAGAGTGGTTTTGGAGAAGCCTAGGTGGCTCAGCATAAATACCAAGAGATAAACTCAAAATATACACTAGGCTAAGCGAAAAATATAAATATTGAAATCTGAATAGTGTAGGAAAGAAATTTGTTAGAAACAGGACAGAAATTTTAATCAAAATAAGCTAAAAATTCTGACTTTTAAAATATGATATTATAGTATAGGGAGTTCTAGATCATTATAGTAGTGCAAAGTAAGGGAAACTATTTCTTAAAAAACCATATATTTTCTGAAAATACTAAACTAAGGCTTTATTTTATAAATTATTGACATTACTGTACTTCATATTTTCCATTTACTAGACAATAGAAATTCTTTAAAATGCCCAGTAGCTTCAGATGTGGACACAAAATAGAAACAGGAGGGGGAGAGAGGCCAAAATGGCAGACTAGAAGCAGCCTGCACATGTCACTGTCATGTAGAGGATCAAAAGTGATGAGAATATATTCATCTTCAGATTGATCATCTAAGATAGAGAATGGAGAGGCAATGGGAGGCTCTTAATGTGAAGGAAAGGAAAGTGGGGTGACCTGCTCAGCAGGATTGGATATACCCAGGGGGAGGCAGAAGACACATGGGAAAAGAACAGAGGAAAGAACCCCAGGGCTCTGCACTTCTCCCATGGACATTGCAATAAGAGCTGCAGGAGAGCCCTTCCACTGCCTCAGGCCACGGGACTGACACAGACTGGTGACTGTGCAGTGGCAATGCTCCAGAGAGAAGGCACAGCAGGGTCCTGCTGGCTTATAAATCCAGGGTGCTACAGCTGGCACCATTCTGAGGTCCAAGCCCAAGTGCTGCATCTACCTGGGGATCACATCCATTCCTATTGCCCCTGCTGAGCCACAAGGAGCAGGGAGGCCAGGCACTCTCATGTGCCTCATTGGTGGGTGTCACATGCCCCCACCACCACCAGGGTACCCATGAAGAGCAGATGCCCATGGAACCTGTGCCTGCTGTTGCCACTTGGGCAGCCTCACCCAGCCATAGCTGCCATGGGATCCAGACGGAGAGAATACCCATGGCCCCTTGTGCCCACCACTGCCATCTGAGTGGGACAGCAGCCACCCCTGTCACCTGGGTAATGCCACCGCCTATGGACCTGGGCAAGGCAAATGCTTTCACAGCTGCAAGCCAAACCCCCACCACTGATAACAGACCTGGGCAGGATGAGTGCCCAAGATACCACACACTGCCACCAGTGGACATGGGAGGATCAAATGCTCACCACAATATACCAACCCCCCACCACTGCCAATGGACCTGCAGGAGGCAAGTGCTCATGCTGCACACACTGACCACCCATGACAAGCACAGGGAGATCCAGCAGAACAGCAGTGTTCAAGGCTCACAGTGCACCCATCCCATTCCTGCCTGGTCAACTTTCCAATGTAAGACTCAAGTGTGCAATCTGGGGACCTGTCCCTCTCCTCAATGAGCAACAGAATTCCCAGCAGAGGAAAACAGGTGTATCACAAAGCTATCTGTCTTGAACTCAGAGAAGATATTTCAGATGGGAAGGAATCAGCACAAGAACTCTGGCAACATAAAAAACTGACTGTTTTGACACCCCCAAAGGATCACAGTAGTTCTCCAGCAAAGGATGCCAAACAAAAGGAGATTGTTGAAATGTTAGATATGGAAATAAGAATATGGATGGCTAGTAAGATCAGTGAGATTGATGAGAGAGTTGAAAGCCAACACAAAGAAACCAAAAAAAAAATTTCAGGACATAAATGAAAAATTCACTAAAGAGATAGGTAATCTATGAAAAATATAACAAAACTTCTAGAATGGAAAGAGTCATTTATGGAATGCCAAAATACAGTAGAAAGTTTTAAAAACAGACTAGACCAAGTAGAATAAAGAATTTCAGAGCTTGAAGACAAGGCTTTCAAATTAGCTCAGTCAGTCAAAACTGTAGAAAAAAGAATCACGAAGAAAATGAACAATCTCTCCAAGAAATATGGGGCTTTGTAAAGTGAACAAATATGAGAATCATAGGAATCCCTGAGGGGAAAGAAGAACAAGTAAAAAGCATGGAAAACCTATTTGAGGAAATAATTGAGGAAAACTTCCCTGGTAGTGCTAAAGATTTAGACATCCAGATACAAATAGGTCATTGAACATCTTGAAGATTCACATCAAATAGGATATCACCAAGGCACATAGTCACCAGTCTGGCCAAAGTCAAAGTGAAAGAGAAAATCTTACCAACTGCAAGATGAAAGTATCAAGTAACTTATGAAGGCAAACCCATCAGACTAATGACAGATTTCTCAGCAGAAACATCACAAGCCAGAAGTTATTTGGGTCCCATTTTTATACTTCTTAACCAGAACAAATACCAGCCAAGTATTTTGTATCCTGCAAAATTACATTTCATAAATGATGGAAAAATAAAGACTTTTCTAGACAAGCAAACACCAAGGGAATTTGTCACAACTAGACCTGCTCTACATGAAATGCTCAAAAGTACACACTATACATGGAACAGATAATCGATACCCACCAACCTGAAAAGATCTGAAAATTAAAACAGCTCTTATAAAATAATAACACAAGAAAGAAAACAAAACAAACAAGAAAATATCAACATGAAGAGTATGATGAACAGAAGAATATCTCACATATCAACACTAATATTGAATGTAAATGGTCTCAATGCTCCACACAAAATATATACCTTGGCTGAATGGATTTTTTAAAAACGCCAAATACATACTTTCCCTAAGAAACCCATTTAACTCACAAAGGTTCTCAAAGACACAAGGTAAAGGGATGGGAGAAAAATTCCACACAAATGGAAACGAAAAGTGAGCTGGATTAGTTGTTTTCATATTAGATAAAAATAGATATTAAATCAACAATGGTAAAAAACAAAAAAGACAAAGACAATCATTATATAATGATAAAGGGAGAAATTCAACAAGAAGATAAAATAACCCTAAATACATATGCAATTAACACAGAAGCTCCCAGATTTATTAAAAAAACTCTACTGGATCTAAGCAAGGAAATAAATAGCAACATCATAATAGCTGGGACTTCAACACTCCACTGACAGAAGTGGACAGATCATTGAGGCAGAAAATCAACAAAGAAACATTGGACTTAAACAGGATTCTAGTACAAATGGTCCAAATAAATATATACAGAACACTCTTCCAAAAAATTGCATGATACACATTCATCTCATCATCACATAGGACATTTTCCAAGACAGATCATATGTTAGCCCACAAAAAATGTCTCAGCAAATTCAGATAAACTGAAATTATACTACATGCTTTCTCAGACCACAGTGGACTAAAACTAGAAATCAATTCTCAAGACTACACAAAGTCATGGAAATTAAACAGCCTGCTGCTGAACAATCCTGGGATCAATGATGAAATCAAGATGAAAATCAAAAGGTCTTTCAACTTGAATGACAAAGACAACACAAGCTTCAAAAATCTCTGGGATATAGCAAAAGCAGTGCTAACAGGTAAGTTCATAGCCTTAAATGCTTACATCAAAAGGACAGAAAAATTTCAAATTAACTACCTAATATCATACCTCATGGAACTAGAAAAAGAAGAACAAACCGAACCCGAAGGTAGAAAAAAAAAAAGAAATATCAAAGTTCAAAGCATAACTAAATCAAAATGGAAACAAAAAAATAAAAAAATAAAAAGAATAAACCAAACAAAAAGTTGACTTTTTGAAAAGATAAACAAACTCAATAGACCACTAGCTACATTCACCAGAAATAGAAGAGAAAGGACTCAAATAAGCTCAATCAGAAATGAAAAAGGAGATATTATCACTGATATCTCAGGAATACAAAACATCATCCATGACTACTGTGATAGTTTGTGTGCATAGAAAGCCTGGAGGAAGTGGATAAAATACTGGAAACATACAACCCACCAAGTTTGAATCAGGAAGTAATAGAAATCCTGAACAGACCAGTAATGAGTAGTGAGATTAAATCAGTAATAAAAAATCTCACAGCAAAATAAAGTCCTGAACCAGAAGGACTCACAGTCTAATTCTACCAGATCTACAAAGAAGAACTGGCACCTATTCTATTTAAATTGTTCCATAACATCACAAAGGAGGGAATCCTCCCTAACTTAATCTACCAAGCCAGTGTCATCCTGATACCAAAACCAGAAAGAACACAACAACAAGAACAAAAAAACCTACAGACCAATATTCCTCATGAACAAAGATGGAAAAATCCTCCACACAATACTAACACATCAAAAATATAATTCACCATGATCAGGTTTCATCCAAAGATGCAAGGATGGTTCAACATATGCAAATCAATAAATGTGATTCACCATATAAACAGAATCAATATGAAAGACCATATGATCATCTCAATAGATGCAGAAAAAGCATTTGATAAAATCCAGCAACCCTTCTTGACAAAAACCCTCAAAAAACTAAGCATAAAAGGAACCTGCCTCAAAATAATAAAAGCCATATATGACAAACCCACAGCCAACATCATACTGAATGGAGAAAAGTTGAAAGAATTTCGCCTAAGAATTGGAACAGGACAGGGATGCCCACTATCATCACTATTATTCAGCATAGTACTGGAAGTCCTAGCCTGAGCAATCAGGAAAGAGAAAGAAATAAAGAGCATCCAAATCAGGAAAGAGGAGGTCAAACTATCGTCATGTTTAATGATGATATTATCTTATATCTAGAAAAGCCTAAAGACTCCACCAAAAGACTCCTAGAATTGATAAATAAATTCAGTAAAGTCTCAGGTTATAAAATCAATGTACACAAGTCAGTAGCATTTCTATACACTAGTAACAGTCAAGCTGAGAGTCAAATCAAGAACTCAACACCATTTACAATAGTTGCAAAGAAAATAAAATACCTAGGAATATACTTAACCAAGGAAGTGAAAGATGTCTACAAGGAGAACTATAAAACACTGACAAAAAAATTCATGGAAGACACAAACAAATGGAAAAAAATCCCATGTTCATGGATTGGAAGAATCAACATTGTTAAAATGTCCAAAGTGATTTACAGGTTCAACACAGTTCCCAGCAAAATACCAAAGTCATTTTTCACAGATCTAGAAAAAATAATCCTAAACTTCATATGGAAACAAAAAAACCCTGAATAGTCAAAGCATTTCTAAGCAAATAGAACAAATAGGGAGGTATAACATTACCTGACTTCATGTTATACTACAAGGTTATAATAACCAAAAATAAACAAATGTCCAAAAAAACCTAAGTGCCCATCAACTGATGAGTGGATAAAGATAATGTGGTGTGCATATATGTACACACACACACACACACACACACACACATGCACACATACCATGGAGTAGTACTCAGCCATAAAAAGGAATGAAATAATGTCTTTTGCAGTAAAATGGATGGAACTGGAGACCATTGTCCTAAGTGAAGTATCTCAGGAATGGAGAAACTAGTACCACATGATCTCACTTATAAGTGTGAGCAAAAGGAGTGGTATATATGGTCATAAAATGGTATAATGGACATTGAAAACTAAGATTTGGGGTGGGTAGGAAGGGGGTGATGGATATAAAATCTACCTATAAGGTACAACGTACAGTATTCTGCTGATGGGTACACTGAAAGCCCTAACTTCATTATGATACAGTTCATCCATGTAACAAAAAATATTTATACCCCATAAATCTATTAAATGAAATATAAATAAATAAATTAATCCTTAAAAAAAGAAACAGGAGTCACTTTTATTAAAAAAAAATTATGGAACATTTCTCAACCTCATTATAAGAAAAGCATATCAAATCAAAATATGGTAAATATGGAAGAAAGTATGTATCCATGGAAAATGAAACAGAGAAGTCAATAATACATCAAGATCATGAATAAAAAATTAAATATTATATGTGTATTACATGTAAATATACAGTATATCTTTTTTATAACTTTACTTTATATTTGAAAAGTTTCTCTGGGAAAAGTATATAGTTATTTCTTGTGTTTTTTAATCCAATTTGTAATATTTGTCTTTTAAATAGTTATTAGAATATTAACATTTAATGTGTTTATTGATATGATTAGCATTTTACAATTTGTTTTCTCCTGTCCTACTTGTTCTTTGTTGCTTTTTTCCTCTTTTCCTGTCTTCTTTGAAAGTAATTGAAACTTTTTATGTGGAATTTCATTTTATCATAACTATATGCTATTATTTAAACTCTTAATTTATTCCTTTATTGGTTGCTTGCTCTAAGGATTACACCATACATATTTAACTTATCACAGTCTACCTTTAAATTATATTATATACTTCACATATACCAAAAAAACCTAAAACAAATGCTTCCATTTACTTCCTCCCATCATTTGTGCTACTGTTATCATAAATTTCACTTATATATATATTATAATTTTCAAAATACATTATTATTAGTTTTGCTTTAAGTTACATTTTAAAGAGATTTTAAAACACATAGGAGAAATATTTTATATTTAACCTTTTATATTTAATGAATATTTATCATTTCCAGTGATCTTCAGTCCTTTAAGAAGGTACAAATTTCCATCTATTATTATATATTGTCTGAATTTAATATTTAACACATTAAAACTTCTTACAGTGTAGGTCTGCTGATGGGTTCTGTTTTTATTTGTCTAAAAAAATATTTATTTTTGGAACATATTTCTGCTACATATACAACTCAAGAATGACAATTTTTTTTCCTTCAGCACTTTAAAGATGTTGTTCTGTACTCTTATTTGCATAGTTCATGATAATAAATCTACTGCAATTTCTTATTTTTTCCATGTATGTGGTGCTCTTTTTTCCTCTACCTATACTTAAGTTTTTGTCTTTATCAGTTTTTTTCAAAATATTTTATTGTGATATGACTTTGTGTGCTTTTCTTCATATTTCTTATTCTTGGAGTTCATTGAGCTTTGTGGATCTATGTTTCACAGTTTTCAACAACTTTGGAAAATTTATGGCCATTATATCTTTCATTATCTTTTCTGTTCCCCTGCTTCTTCCTCCTGGGCTTTCAGTCATACATGTGTTAGAACAACTAGTGTGGTCCCACAGGCAAATTTTGAGCTTTTTTTTTTTTAGGCTTTTTTCTCCCTGTAATTTATTTTGGATAGTTTTCATTGCTATGCCTTCAATTTCAATAAACTATTCTGCAATGTTTAATCTGTTATTAATAACATACAGTACATTTCTCATTTCAAATTAATTTTTTTGAATGCAGACAACTTGAATAGAATCAATTTATCCTTTGAGGCATGCTTTTAATCTTTCTTTTTGGATTGGGTCCAGAAAAGCCTTTAATTTTGGATAATTTTGTTCCATCACTATGACAATAATCTTCAGAGGATTCTACGCAGTATCTTGTGTATTAGATGCTTCTACTTTGCCTGATGGCAACATGTATTATTCTCAACCCTGTGTGAGCTCCAAAGATTGCCTTGCCTATGTCTTTCTGTTAGTTCATTTCGTGGTGTCATACTTACTTTCACATGTGTGTACAGAACAGTACTCAGCTAGAACCTCAAGGGGATCCCTTGCAAATATTTAGAGCTCTATATCTGTGCTTCTCCCTCATATCTAGTATTTTGTCCTGAAATTTTCAGGTGCCTTGGCCTCCTCAAAATCTAGCTCCTCAACTTCACAAGAATTTCGAGCATCATTCAGATTTCTCTTTTTTATGGCACTTCCTAGAAACTTCAGGCCATGAGTTGGGACAGTTGTAGAACTCGTCTTTGTTTTCTTGTCTCAGGGATCAATGATCTGTACTACCCTTTGGCCAATGTCTAAAAACTTATGCTTTATATTTAGTCTGGTTTTCTAGGTGTTTAATATTTGAGATTAATCTGGTTCCATTATTCCATCATCATGAAAAAAGGAAGTCTATACTATTCTTTTTTGTGTGAGTTATTGAAGTATAAAAAAATATAACTTAAAATTTAATTATTTTATTTGTATTTATAGGTCCCGTCAATGCACAATAAATTTTCAAGTAAAATCTGCTAGGACTGGGGTGGGGAAACTTTTCACGTTGGAAGGCCACATTAATTTAGCTGTAATTAAATAAGGCCACATTCAAGAAATTTCAATTAGATATACTTAAAAATGTACATTGTTTTGTAAAACTCTAACTATTATATACTTAATAATTTCAAAAAATGAAAACTATTTGTTAATTTTGAAGTCAACTAACCTTTTCATGAGTTAGTTGTATCTGCTTTTTGTTGGAAAGCATTTGAATATTTGGTTGCAGCATGGAGGTCCACAGTTTCAGTTGATCTTCTAGATGGATATCCGTCATTTGTGACCTTAAGGGTATCCTGATTTGGGTTAGGTAGGAGAATGTAGATTTGCAGCAATAAGTGGCTGAAAAGCAAGAAAGCATTTTTCGGGCACGTTGTCGAAGGTGTGGGTATTCTGCATTTTTCCATATTTCAGTTGGATCTTTCTTAGCATCAAACAAAGACTAAAAATATCATCTCCTGAGAGCTCAATCAATTCCATCTGTAGTTCTTTAGGTGCCTTGGTGATATCAACTAGGTGAGGCTGAAATGCTAATTTGAGTGTGATGTCATGATTCTCAAAGTCGGTGAACCTTTCATTGTATTCTCCAATTAATAAGTCTATAACAGCTGTGTATTCTTCAAATGATTAGCGTATATCATCCTGCTCATCAATGACCTTTGCTAATTGGGGAAAATGTTCATCCAAAATTTCCTTTTCAAGAAGTGTTTTGAAAAAAGATAGCTTTTTTTGAAATGCTTGGATTTTTTGCCACATATCGTATATAGACTTAGTTCTTGCAAAGAAATATTCAAGTCATTTTGATTTGGCATGTTATCACACAGAAATGCTGCATTCCTATAGAAATCTTCTTTCAATAACTCACATTGCTGATTCTGTTCTTCATAAAATTTAACTATCTGTTCTCACAGAGATTAAAATTTTGGCTAACACCTGTCCTGTGACAGCCAACACACTTTAAGATGATACAGCAAATCCACACTGAATACCTCATTGTTCACCTTTAGCATGTTACGAAACTGAGGATGCCGTGTTACATTTGCACCAATATAGTTAATGATATTTATAACTTGTTGAAAGTGTCACTTAAAATAGTAGCTTTAACACAGAGATTTTGCTGATGCAAGATACAATGAAAAGAAATGACAGCATCTGGATCTGTTAATACTTTTTTTATCTGTGTAATAAACCCTTCATGTTTTCCTGTCATGGAAGGTGCACCATCTGTACATACACTCACTAAATTTACCAAACTCAATCCAACTTAATGGCATTTATCTTGAAAATTGTTGAAGATATCTATTCCCCATGTTCTGTTCACAAGAGTACCCAAAGCGAGTAAATCTTCATAGCAAAGAAAATCTGTTATGACCCTAGTAAAGTATAAAATCTGTGCCAAGTCAGTAGTATCAGTTGATTCATCTAAAGTGATTGAATAATATATATTTTCTTTTTGAACTATTGCATGAAGTTGTTCTGTTAAGTTGAAGGCTAATTCATGTTGCCAATCAGTTATGGTTCTCCTCAAAAGAGGCAGTTGTTTATACTTTGAAATGCTGTCGGTGTCTAAGCATCCTACAACTTTGACAATGCATTCTTTCACAATTTCTACATCTCTGAATGGCTTCCCTTTTTTCCCAAGTATGTAAGCTACTTTATGAGTTGCTTCAGTGGCATTATTTCCAGGTCTTATTGCTGCTTGAGAGAATTGTCTTTCCTTTTGCTTTTCATCTTTTAGTTTCTACAATACAACCTTTTGTGCCTCTCCCTCTAATTTAAAATATTTGTGGTCTTTATGAGTGTCAAAATGCTGATGAGCATTGAATTTCTTTAATGTTAATATTGCAGTATCACAAAGCAAGAAAATCATCTTATTTTTAGCAGAAACAAGATAATATTGCAATTCCACATCCTCATTAAAAATCTGTTTTCTTAGTCTTCTTTGACATGATGGGCTGTTAGGCAGACAGAATTAAAAAATACTGCCGAGCTGTGCAACTATTCACAAATTCCACTTCAAACAGAAACACAATGCACCATTGTCAAAAGCTGACAACAGACTGGCATGCTCAACCCCCGTAAACTCTTGCCAACCAGCCTCATGCAGTAGTGGCTCCAGTCAGTCCAGGGAAGTTAGAACTAAATCATGAGCATAGCAGCCATCAATTTAGCCCTTATGGCTTACTAATGTTCTAATTGTGCCAGTCAATCTGGAAGGATTATTTAGTTGAAACTTATTTTATTTTTTGGTATTTTAAATATGTTCATTTTAAAAATAAAATAAAAATATGAAAGATGAACAAAAATGTATTAATAAAAATAGAAGGATTTGTTCTGTAAAATTTGGATTCAGTCAAAAGGCCGCACTTAAGGACCTAGAAAGCCACATGTGGCCTCAAGGCCATCGGTTCCCCTCCACTGTGCTAGGAAAATAAGTGTATTTGGAAGTTTGTTCTAATTGTATATTTTAATCATATGTTTTAATATGTAATCAAATTGCTACATAAGACTGGCTGGGCTTTTTTAGGGGGGGATACAAAAGTGTTCTTAAATTCAACTCTATTTTCCATTTCTAACGGAAATTGAGTCTTCAAAGTTCTAAAGATATTTGCAATAATGTTATCTTCCTAAAAAGTAAACAGAATTTGAAATCATGAGACTTTTTAAAAAGAACTCCCTTGTGTAGGACTACCCTTACAAAATTCCATACCTACTGAACACTCTCCAAAGGTTTCATGTTTGTTATCTCACTAATTACAGAATTTAAAGGACAAATACAATGTCTCTGCCTATGCTAGGTCTCTCTGTTGTTGATTCTTCCTAAATAAAAGATAAAAGAATTGTCCAGTCATCTCAGGGTTTAGGATTAAGAGAGGTTAAATGCCTTCAAAAATAACTCATAGCTTAATGATGTTTCTGGAAAGACAGGTTGATTTCCAAATAAAATTGTACATCTGCGTGAGACTCTTTGTCAATGTCCAATGAAGTTACAGAGATGGCAACAGAGTTTCAGTTTCTCTCAACAGAATATAAAATGAAAATTACTCTTGGTATCTTATTCAAAACAGAATTCTTATCTATCACTCTTGCTTATTTCACCGTGTTTTGTTTGTTTTCATTTGTTTTTTAAGAAAGTATGAAAGATTTCCTTTGTTCAGAAAATGGAAATGAATCCACTGAGTCATCCAAAAAATTGAAAAAAATAATTGAAATGAGGTAGACCCAAGATGATTGATCCTTGGATTTTAAATCCCCACAGCTCAATCTAGGTCAGCTAAACCTTAATCTTTCATTTACAGAGTAAGTGTTTTTGGAACACATGTACTAAGAAAAGATTCTCTGGCAAAGAATGGCATGTTCAGTGGTTGAGTAATATACAATAATAACATTTTGATTGTGTACTACACAAAACTATTATGTCATTATGAAAACACTAGGTAACATTTGTCAAATCTAAGAGAAGAAAAAATTGCAAAGTAACACCTATAATTAGTGCAGTGTGAAATTTAAAATTCTTTCATTTTTACTCCCAGAACCAGAATTTTGAAAGTGGTTAGTGTGTCTTCCAAGGTTTTGGATTAAATTAGAGGGAACAAACATTTTTCTTCCTCTTAAATGACAGCAAAGGGAAACAACTTCTCAATTAAGACAGACTTTAGATATTGACTATTGACAATGGCTCTAAAACTGTTATTTGCTACTCATAGTGATTGTCAAATCCCTTGAGGTATGAATCTTGACTAAAATATAGTACGTCCATGGCATTTAAATAATTTACATTTACAATTTAAACTAGTAGGAAACCTTGAAAAAATTCCAAAAATCTCTGAAATTAAAATATATTTTTCAGAGCTACACATTTAAATCATGTGGGCTTAGAGGCTAAGGTGGTAGAGTGAGCCTCAATACCCACCCCCAGTGTCCATATATCTCCTCAATGCACTGATTTCAAAATTCTTTTCTCCTTTTCCTGAGGTTTTTAGTAAGTTTTGTGAATAAATAAAGCATTATCTCTGTGGAAAATACCAAAGAATATCAACAGCAAGTCTTGCTGATAGAAGTAAAAAGAAAAAGGAACAGTTTAAGAAAGCAATGATTCCTGAGTGAGAAAATAAAAGTTGTAGAAAAATTAGAGCATGCAAATCAAATGTAATGGTTGTATGAATGAGTTTACCATACATTATGAACAAAAAAAAAAAGAAAAAATCCAATTAAGGAAACTACTTTGGCAATTACTCCAGTACAAAGAGTGAATCATTAAATGAGATAAAACTTTAAAAGAAAAACTTGTGGTGTGAGGTTATATATAGGCCACAGAAAATTCTAAATGAAAATGTAATTCAGGAAAAAGCTAGAAGCCCATATAAGTACCATATAAAATAACAGGTGGCACAGACCCTTGTATGTTTCAGAAATGCAAAGAACTGGATGCTGCTCCATAAAGTCAAGAATAGCCCATGTGGAAATAAAATGTCTTTGCATACAAGAATCCCTCCAGTGTTTAACCCATGAACCATCAACACCATTCAGAGTTACAATTTTAATTTTATATATTTGGGTAACTTCATGGTGAATGTTTCTTTAGAAATGATGTAATGTATTGTGAGTGTATTTTATTCACATTTATTATAATATCTTTTATAAATGACTTTAGTCCTTTTATTTATAGGATCATCAGGCATCTGAGGAGGTTCCTCATATGTTCAGTTTTATGTTGCTGCTTTTATTGGAGGATTTATAAGCTAAGGTGTTATTTTTAGAATTTTTATTAACTGAAGATGATGGTGTAAGTTTGTGGAAATAGAAGTTTTATGGCAAATGTTTCTTAAAGTTTAAAAAGAATTTTTAAATAAAATTGGTTACTAAAGTTTGAATATTGGAAGCTATGATATATGTTATGTATTTCAAAAGCTGGACCTTATATGTAGAGTAAGAAAAAATCATATATTTCAAGATTTCATTTCTATGATGAAATTATTAAACAGTTTTGAGGGAATATGACATAATCAAAATAAACAATTCCATTCAAATATAAGCAGTTTTACAGAAAGTCACTGGGAGAAAAATGCTACCTTGGTCCCAATATCCAGGATGCATTAACACCTAGACAACCATTCAGAGTATTGTTAAATAATAGCTTGTGATGAACATCAGTTGTATAACATATGTAGCCCAGATGTCAACTGGCGTCCACTTATGTCTTAAGATTTCACCTAGATTATTTGAACACTCTCTCATTTCATGTCCTATAGATGAGTAATACCCTTCCCAAATCTCTGTACTATCTGAGCAGCTGCTTCCAATGAATCAACTCAGTGTTAGATTATCTGAATGTTCAGAGTGTGCTGTCTCTGTCTACACTGCATTAACCCATGTGGATAATTCCTGTCAAATCAAAACAAAAACCACTTGTTCAAAACATGGGAGTGCACTGTGGACATTCGTGAAGACAGTGAAGCAATTTGCCCCAGGTGAGGGAAAAGTTTACATTACAACAATGTCGATAACTTTAAATAGAAAATTAGACATAATTAGTCCTTAAAAGTTTCCATCCACCTGTTTCTCAGAAACCATCTCATTAAATGCTTCTCTTTCTTCAATCTCATCTTCACTTCTAATGTAGAAAGTTTAGATATCTCTCTTCCTTGCTTGACTCCTGTTAATCCATACATTCAGGGCATCAGCCTGTAAACAGCTTTGCAAGGAATTTTCCTAAACAAAGATAGTCACCTCCCTAAAAAAAATAATTTGAATCACCAGCAGTTAATAAAATATTTCTTTAAGCGTTGGAAAAATCAGTTAACAATAGTAACAAAACCTTCAGTTTAGTTGGAAGGAACAGTAGTGGTCAATGTTGTCTAACAGTATTCTAACAGTAGTGGTCAAAGTTGTATAACAATCAATTGCCTCCAAACATTAACTTAAAGCAATAACATTTATTTTACTGTCTCTCAAGTTTTCCATGGGACAGAAATTTAGAAAGAGTTCAGCCAGGTGGTTCTGATCAGCAAAATGTTTCAAACAGTAACTGCAACTACAATGGGTGGGGACTGGCCACACATTTTTCCCCCTTCAGGTTGTCTCAGAGATTTTCCATGTTGTCTCTACACATAGGCCAGTTTATGCTTCCTCACAGCATGGCAGCCTCTGGGAAGTTGAACTGCTTACACAGTAGCTCAGGGTTTCATTGTAAATATTCTAGGCAGCAAGGCAGAAATAGCACCACCTTTTATGACTAGCTGTAGAAGCCACAGAGTATCACTTCTGTGTAGTCACAAGTCCACCCAGGTTCAAAATGAAAGAAGACAGACTCACTTCTCAAACTAGTAATGTAACCAAAACATGGGGTGGAAGATATTGCTGTGGCCATCTTTGTAAAATACAAGCACCACATATGTTTATTTATCTTATATTATCCCCAAGTTTTCTTAATATATAGCACAAAAAAGTAACACTTATCTAGGTGCCTTATTGTATCATTTTATTGCTATGACAAGTAGATTTCTTTTAGTCACTATCTATATGTAAAAATCTGTAAAACAAAGAGAAATGGATTATTTTACAAAATTAATAGCACACTATTAACCTGTCTCCCAGGTAAGACTGGTAGAACTACTGAAGGTTTTGTTGAAAGCATGGCAGTGCTACTCAGAGTGTAGAATGTGGGAATGCATCTACTATAGAATGATGGCCTGAATTCTGTTGTGAGATCTATTTCTAATAAGGCCCTGAGAAAGACATTTGAGATTTCTGGGTCTTTCAGTTTGATCCTGAATTCCTTATAAATTCTGGATATTAGTTCCCTGTCGGATGTATCACTGCAAATATTTTCTCCCACTTTGCAGGTTGTCTGTTCGCTCTTTTGATTATTTCTTTTGCTGTGCAGAAGTTTCTTAGTTTAATTGAGTCCTGTTTGTCTATTTTTGTTTTTGTTACCTGTGTTTTTGAGGTCTTAGTCATGAATTCTTTACCTAGACCAATGTCTGGAAGAGTTTTCCCTAGTTTCTTCTAGAATTTTTAGAGTTTAAGGTCTTTATGCTGAAGTCTTGAATCCATTTTGAGTTGATTTTTGTACAGAGTGAGGGATGGGAGTCTAGGTTCATTCTTGTGCATATGGCCATCTGATTTTCCCAGCACCATTTATTGAAAAGAGTGTCCTTTCCATAGTGTATGTTTTTTCAGACTTTGTCAAAGATAAGTTGGCTATAAGTATGTGGTTTTATTTCTGGGTTCTCCATTCTGTTTCATTGATCTATGTGTCTATTTTTATACCAGTACCATGCTGTTTTGGTTACAATAGCCATATATAGTAGTATAATTTGAAATCAGTCAATATGATGCCTCAAGCATTGCTCTTTTTGCTAAAGATTGCTTTGGGTCTTTGGGCTCATGTTTGGGAACTTCGGCCTCAAAGTTCCATATGAACTTTAGAATTGTTTTTTCTAATTCTGTGAAAAATTGGTATTTTCATAGGGATTGCATTAAGCCTGTAAATTGCTTTAGGCAGTATGGTCTTTTTAATGTATTAATTGTTCTGATCCACAAGCATGGGATATTTTTCCATTTGTGTCATCTATGATTTCTTCCATTAGTGTTTTGTAGTTTTCCATGGAGAGATCTTTCACCTCCTTGGTTAAATATATTCCTATGTATTCTATATATTTTGTAGCTGCTGTAGATGGAATTGCCTCCTTGATTTGGATCTCAGCTACATCATTATTGGTGTATAGAAATGCTCTGATTTTTGTACATTGATTTTGTATCCTGAAATGTAACAAATTCATTTATCAAACTTAAGAGTTTTTTGGTTGGGTCTTTAGGGTGTTCTAAATATAAGATCATATCATCAGTGAACAGGAATAATTTGACTTCTTCCTTTCCAGGTTGGATGCCTTTTATCTTTTTCTTTTGCCTCATTGTTCCAGCAAAGACTTCCAGTGCTATGGTGAATAAGAGTAGTGAAAGTGGACATCCTTGTCTTGTTCCAGTTCTTAGAGAGAATGCTTTCAACTTTGGCCTATTCAGTATTATGTTGGCTGTTGGTTTGTCTTATATGACCTTCATTATTTTAGGGTGTGTTCCCTCTATGTCTAGTTTTTTGAGGATTTTTATCATAAAGGAATGATGAATTTTATCAAATGCTTTTTCTGCATTTATTGAGATGATAATATAGTTTCTTTCCTTAATTCTGTTTATATAATTTATTACATTCATTGATTTTCATATGAGAAACCATCATTTCATCCCTGATATAAAACACACTTGATCATTGAGTATTATGATCATGGGCCAATGGATTAGATTAGGTAGTATTTTGTTGAGAATTTTTGTGTCTGTGTTCATTGGGGATATTAGTGTGTAGTTTTTTTTGTTGTTGTTGTGTCCTTGTCTGGTTTTTGTATCAGGGTGATACTGGCCTCATAGAATGAGTTGGGGAGAATTCCCTCCTCCATATTTTGGACCAGTTCAGGAGGATTGGTATTGGTTCTACTTTGTATGTTTGGTAAAATTCAGCTGTGAATCCATCTGGTCCTGGGCTTTTGTTGTTGTTGTTGAAATATTTTTAATTACTGATCCGATCTCATTACTTGTTATTCGTCTGTTCAGGAGTTATGTTTCTTCCTGGTTCAATCTTAGGAGGTTGTACATTTCCAAGAATTTATCCTATCCTTCTAGGTTTTCTAGTTTGTGAGTGTATAGTTGTTCATAATAGTCTCTGATGTTCTTTTGTATTTTGTGATATCAGTTGTAATATTTCCTTTTTCATTTATGGTTCTTTTTATTTGGATCTTCTGTCTATTCCATAGTTAGTCTTGTTAATGGTTTATCAAATTTTTTATCTTTTGAAAAGCCAGATTTTTGTTTCATTGATCCTCTGTTGTTATTTTTAATCTCTAATTTCCTTTGGTTCTGTTGTGATCATTGTTATTTCTTCTGCTAACTTTGAGTTTGGTTTGTTCCTGTTTTTCTATTTATTTCCTTGATGGGTGATATGAAGTTGTAAATTTGTGATTTTTCTATTTTTTGATATAGGCATTTAATGCTATAAACTTCCCTCTTAAGCACTACTTTTGCTGTATCCCACAGGCTTTAGTATGTTGTGTTCTCATTTTCATTAGCTTCAAAAAGTTTTTAAATTTCCATCTTAACTTTTTTGTTGATCCTGTGATCCTTCAGGAGCATGTTGTTCAATTTCCATATATTTGCATTGTTTCTAAAGTTCCTCTTCTTATTGATTTCTAGTATTTCTACACTGTAATCTGAGAAGATACTTGATATGATTTCTAATTTTTTTTTAATTTATTGACTGGTTTTGTGGCCTAACACGTGATCTATCTTGGAGACTGTTTCATATGCTGGTGAAAACAATGTATAGTCTATAGTTGCTGATTAGAATGCTGTGTTAAAGTCTGTCAAGTCCATTTGTTCTAAAGTCCAATTTAAGTCTAATGTTTCTTTGTTGTTTTTCTGTCTCAATGATCTGTTTAGTGCTATGAGTGGGGTGCTAAAGTGCCCCACAATTATTGTATTACTATCTATCTCTTTCTTTCGGTCTAGTTGTTTTGTGAATCTGGGAGTTCTAATGTTGGGTGCATATATATTTAGGATTTCTATATCATCTTGCTGAATTGATATATTTATCATTGTATAATTACTTTCTGTCTTATTTTTTACTGTTTTTGATTTAAAGTCTGTTTTATCTGATATAAGTATAGCTACTCTTGCTCACTTTTGGTTTATGTTTGCATAGAATATCTTTTTCCACCCCTTTACTTTCAGTCTCTGTGTGTATTTACAGGTAAGGTGAGTTTGTTGTAAGCAGCATATAGTTAAGTCATTTTTTTTAATCCTTTCTTACAGTCTATGTTTTTTAAGTAGAGAATTTAACCCATTTACCTTCAAGGTTAATATTGATATGGGAGGCTTTACTCTGTCATATTGTTAATTGCTTTCTAGTTGTTCTATAATTATGTTTCTTTCTTCTCTTTCTTTTTGTCTTTGTGGTTTGATATAATCCTGCATGTTGCCATTTGATTCCATTCTCTTCCTCCTTTGTGTGATTGTCTTATAAGACCTGTGAAGTTTATACTTTTGTGTGTTTTCATGATGGTGAATATCAACCTTTCATTTTCATGTATAAGACCCCTTTGAGCATTTCCTGTAGGGCTGGGCTAATGGTGACAAATCTCTCAGCATTTGCTTGTCTGGGAAATACTTTATTTCTTCTTCATTTACGAAGCTTACTGTGGCGGGATACAAAATTGTTGACTGACAGTTTTTTTCTTTGAGCACTTTGAAAAGGACATCCCGTTCTTTCTGGCCTATAAGGTTTCTGATGAGAATTCTGTTGTTAGTCTTATGGAGTTTCCTTTATAGGTGACAAGGCTCTTTTTTCTTGCTAATTTTAAAATTCTCTCCTTCACTTTGACCTTAGACATTCTAAATTTAGTATGCTGTAGTGAAGTCATTTTTACAATGTATTTACTTGGGGATCCCTGGGCCTTCTGTATATGGATATCTGACTCTCTTTTTATACTTGGAAAATTTTTACTGATTATTTTCTTAAATAGGTTTTCTAAATTTTTTGATCTCTCTTCTTCCTTGGAAATACCAAAAATTTGTAAGTTCAGTCATCTTATATAGCCCCAGATGTCTTGAAGGCTGTGTTCATTTTTTCAATTCTTTTTTTCCTTACTTTTCTCTGATTGAATTATTTCAAAAGACCTGTCTTCAAGTTCTGAGATTCTTTCTTCTGCTTGGTCTAATCTATTGTTGAAACTTTTGAATGTAATTTATATTTCCTTTAATGAGTTTTTCAGTTACAGAATCTCTTTTTGTTTTTCCTTTTTAAGATATCTGTTTCCTTGGTAAATTTCTCATTCATACCCCAAATTGATTTTCTGACTTCTTTGTATCGGTTTTCAGATTTGTCTTGCATCTCATTGAGCTTCTTTAAAATCAATATTTTGAATTCTTTATTTGGTTTTCAAGGAGTTATTTTTGACTAGGATCTGTTTCTGGATAACTGTTGTAGACCTTTGGTAGTGTCATATTTCTTTACTTTTTTATGTTTCCTGTTTCCTTCCATTGATATTTGTGCATCTGGTGTATTAGTTACTTTTTCCAATTTTTTGAAATTACTTTTGTAAGGGATAATTTTTTTCCTGAAGATGTATATATGTTGGTCATTGAGTAGGATGCTTTGGCTTTGATTTTGGGGTGCCTGCAGTAGTGTGCTCTATGTATGATTTCTTTAGTAGTACACAAGGTTAGTGGTATCTGTGATTTCCTCCATGACTTAGGGTATTGTTAGTAGTTGAGGCTGTGGTGAAGTTTTGGTGGGGACTTGGATGCCAAATGAGCCAGTCTTTGGGCCCCAGTGGTGGAAGCAGTGGGTTGAGTGTGCCTGCTTTTAGGTCCCAGAGCAACTTACCCCAGTACTAGTGTCAGTGGGTCCTGGCAGAACAATTCTTGGGACTTCGGGTGGCTTGCTCAGAAGGTAGTACTGGGACCAGTGAGCCAGGTATGTAGGTGGGTTCTCTGGCCTCTAGACAGCTGATGTGATGTGGGTGATGACAGTAGTGGTAATGTGGCAACCCACTGGGACCCAAACTGCCATAGCAGGGCAGTTTGTATTATCCTAAGTGTGCCTAGGAGAGCTTGGTCTTCCTTGTCCCTCCTTGGCTGGGTGGTGGCTATAACCATGTCACCTCAACCTTGGCCCAAGGTCAGGGCAGAGCCAGGGTTAAATTTTCAAAATGGCACCAGTTATGGGCCTGTGGCCAGAAGGGGGTGGGGTCCCGCTCAGGCAAGCAGTATGAGCAAGAAGCTGTGGAGAGTACAGTCCACTCATGTCTTGGTCTCACAACAACCCATTGCAGGTTGTTGGGTATTGCCATAGGTATGCCTAGGAGAGCTGGTTTTCCTGCCCCTCCTCAGCTGAGCAGTGGCTGCAACCATGTCAGCCCAAATCAGCCCAAGGGTGGGGAACAGCCCAGTGTTAAACTCTCAAAATGATGATGGTTGTGGGCCTGTGATCAGAGAAGGCAGAGTCCAACTTAGACGAGCAGTGTTAGCAATACTCATATAATATTATATTGTTTTCTCTTTCTTTAACTGCAACGAAATTTAAAGAAATAAAGTATTTGTCCAAGATCAAAAACCAGCATCAAAGACCAGAACTCAGTTCCAAGTTCATTACTCTCAGCTGCACTTACTCAATCAAAACAGCAAAATGTCAACATTATCATATCTGGAATAATTATATCTACAGTGATTACAAAACTGAATGCAAATTTATATCTGCATTACTGAGAAAGTCAATGATTACTATATTTCAATAACCCTTATAATGCAATCAACCCAGCCCTATCCTGCTCACTTGTATTTACTGGGATTCATGTCTGAAGGACACCAGCAGGCTCCTCTAGATATTTATGTCCATATCTGATTCACACAAGATATACCAAACTAGACTGACATAGTCTACCCTATTGTGTTTTTGGCATACCTGAAGGGGTGTTCTCTCTTCACACTTAATCTCTCTATTCCCCATCATCCTGAAATTAGATGCACATATGTTTATAGAGTTTACTAATTGCACCTTTACTATGTTAATCTATTTGTAAGATGATATGTCAACCCAGACCTGCATCAATTAGTGTAAGCATTGTTTGGTTTTTAAAAATCAAGTTATAATATCTTGTAATGTAAAAATGTGTTCAAATGCCAAAAAGGTAACAGGTTTACATGCATTTGGCAATTTTGGCATGCATTAGACTTCTTAAATAAAGAAAAACGAAATCCTTTGGCATATGATTTAACAGTTGCATACTGTTTTCTTTCCTCTCACTTTTTTAAGAGCATTTTTGACATTGTCTGTCACCCAAACGTTTCACCCTGAGGGAAGAGCTATCCACAATTTTATAACTCTTTCTTGAAATTAAAATTCACAAGGTTTATTTAATGTAGTTATGAGATTATTGATTATACTGATAATTTTCTAGGGGGGGAAAGAGCAGTTATCAACATTAACCCAAGGAAAAACAAAAAACTTGAATAGACATTAATCACAGAAAAGGTTGCAAAAAGTATCAACTAATTATTTGCAAAAAGTATCAACTAATTATTTTCACAAAGGCTCCAAAGACAGAAAGTTTTACTAGTGACTTTTTTAGTACTGCAAAAACATTTAATGCTTTGTTGTAAAACTTGCTTGAACTTTCTAAGTGTATAACCATTTTTCTGTAAATAATGATAACCTGGTTAGTTTTCCATTTTTTAAAGAATGTAGTATGTATAATCATTACAAATATGGTTACTGGAGTCATACTGACCTATGTTTGCAGGCTGGCTCAACCAGGTCAGAGATGTGTGACTTTGATCAAGTAACTCAACCTCTCTAAGCCTCTGTTTCTTTGTCAGCAAAATAAGAACAATAATAAAGGCAGACTAAATAAGATAATTCACGTAAGTTTTTAAGATAGTATCTGACACATGGTAAGTGTCAGTAGATATCAGGTTTTATTAACACAATCATTGCTTTATTGGACGTTTTGACAAATTCTATGAGACATAAAATGAAATAAAGGTATAATGAGAAAGGAAAGGATTCATGACTATTATTATTGACAAGTATATGATTTGTGTACTGAAAATCCAAGAGAACTACAGATTTCTTAGAATTATCATAGATTAGAGAGGTAGTCAACTATAACATACATGAGTAAAAATAACAGATTTCCTTAATAAGTTACAATAGTTATTATAAAAAATATTTCATTTCTATAGTTAAAATTTTCATGGAAGAATATATAACAAATTTGAAAAGAAGAAGAATAAAGCTAAATTTATCTTAATATAATAATGGAAATAAAAATTATTATAAGAACTGAAAAAGAGACCAATGTATTGGAAAATCTTAGTACAGAAATATGCACACTCATGAGTTTAACATAAAACAAAGCAAACATTATAAATTAATCATGAAGGGATAGAGCACCAAGACTTTTTGTTAGGAAAGTTGTTTGGGAAATAATCAGGTTATGTCTTCATCCTTGTAATGACCACTTGCCTTGTCTCCCCAGCTCCAAATATTTTCCCCTTCCTGGTAACTACCCTTGCCCTAATTTTTTGGTATGGAATCTGATCCACAGAGAATGGGCTCCCAGCAGCAGGGGTTCATCCAACGTGACCTTGTTTCAAGGTGACATTAACCACCGTATCCAAATTAGAAAAACAGGGTCACTTTACCAAGACTTTGCATTGAGAGTGAAAGCCAGATTTAGACCTTTTCTGAATGTTTGGCGAGTCCTCACTGGGACCGGGAAGTAGATAAAACAAGTGAGATGGTTGGAGAAAGGACACTGAGAGCACAGGCCAAAGAGGAAAAAACAGAGATACAGAGCCCCAATGACAGGCCTGTCCTTTTCCTAAAAAAAAAAAACCCCGCCTTTGGACAGCTCCATAATTCCTGTGATGTGCAAACAGAGTATTTGTAAATAAAATGACTTTATTTACCAAAATAAATTCCAAAAGCAGTATAGTTTAAACGTAAAAATGAAGCATAATACAACTATAAAAATATTGTTAAACATTTTAGTTAATCACATAAATAACATTCTAATGATAAAGTCCCTGTGAAAATAAAAAAGAATATTATGTACATAGTATTTTATACATGTAGCATTACTCCAATTTATAAACAAATGACAAACAAGGAAGGTATTTGCACCAGATATGACACAAATATACAAAAGACTTATTTGTATTTTGAATGCAAAAAAGAGCTTCAAAAGATGGAGAAATATATTAGCATCCCTCAAATTAAAAGCAGGCAAAGGTCATGAACAGACAAATCACAAAAGAAATATAACAGGTCCCTAATGTAAAAAATGTATGGAAATGTAAATAAATGTTTTCACACATGAAATCCATATCACTTATATCAATATTAGTGCACAGATATAGGTACTACATGGCTGTCAGTGCTACCTGGAAATTAATTTTGCAACATGTGTAAAGATCTTCCAACATATTCATACCCTTTTGAGCCAGTGTATTAATACAGCACTCCTGCTTCCAAGTGCAAAATCCCAAGTTAAAATGCTCTAAAGGACTGGGTTGGCTCACAGGTGAAAATTCCAGCAGTGCTTGTGTTGGATTCCACTGCTTAAATACATGATTATTACTGACTTTCTCTGTCTCTCTCTCTGCGCCATGTCACTTCTGTTTCAACTGTGATGACTTTTTATTTCTCAAGCAGGTGGCTCTTCTTCAAGTTGAAAGATGGCAAACTGCACTTTAGGCTTCTATTCTCCCAACTTAATAAGCTGGCAGAAAGTGGATTTCAACTTCCCAGTGATTTTCTGTAAAATCCCAAGATGACACCACATTATGTCTTGTTGGCATGACTTGGGTCACATGTGTCTCTTTGAAACAATCACTGCCATCAGGGAATAGGTTCAGCTTCCTTAGATAAGTGCAGGGTATGAGGCTTGTCCTGCATGAATCAGTCCTGAATCACAGAGATGAAGAGTAGGGAAAGGTGGTTCACAAAGGAAAACCCAGGTGCTGTTTCTAGGGGAAGGAAAACACATGCTGTGCACATAAAAATAATAAATGTCCATTATACCCTCATATCCAGTAATTCAATTCTCAGAATCTAGCCTACGAAAACAATTAGGAAGCAAAGAGTATGGTATACACTATTTAAATAACAACTGTATTTCCTGTGGCACAAAAATAAAAATATTAACAGAAAAATGGTTAAATAAACTATAATACCAATTTTGTGTCATAAAACTACATACTGTGTTATAATATTCCTCATATTATCATTTACAGTTGATCTCAAACAACACGTGTTTGAGCAGCACAGGTCCGCTTACACACAGATTTTCTTCCGCTCCTGCCATGCCTGAGACAGCAAGACCCATCCCTCCCTTTCTTCTTCCTCCTTAACCTACTCAACGTGAAGACAGGGAGGATGAAGACTTTTATGATGATTTACTTCCACTTAATGAATAGTAAATATATTTTCTATTCCTTATGATCTTCTTAATAACATTTTCTTTTCTCTAGCTTACTTTATCATAAGAATAATACAGTATATAATACATATAACATACAAAAAATATGTGTTAATCAACTGTTTATGTTATTGGTAAGGCTTCTGTTTAACAGTTGGCTATTAGTAGTTAAGTTTTTGGACTGTCAAAAGTTATACATAGATTTGCAACTGTGCAGCGGGTTGGCACCCTTAAACTCCATGTTGTTCAAGGCTTAATGGTTTATGATATAGTAATACAGATTAATATATGAATATCGATATTAATACCATTGCATTATTGACTTTATATATACATAATAGATACATATATAATATGAATTTTATCTATGTGTGCATACACACACACACATATTGCAACCATGGGGTAAAACACAATAGTGTGTGAAAAGATAGGATAAAAATCTATATACATTGTATGATCTCAATTTTGTTCACAGTTGTATTTGCCAAAAAAAAAAAAATACAGCTAAAAGGAAATAGACCGTAATGATAATCTAGTGTGGTGGAATTTAGGGTATTTTCTGTAGGAGCATGTATTAGTTTTTATCAAGTAAAAACTCTGTCAAAGGGTTTCAGTATGAAAGAATTTGGTAGATAATTATTAAGCCGTTCAACACTTACTTTGCTTAGATGGTCTGAAGTCATTAAACATCTGCGGGCTAGCTGACCTCTTAACTATATAAATCTGAACATCACTTGAAATATTTAAACTTTCATATCTACATCAGTAAATGGAAATAATAATATCTACTTTGCACACCTCACATGATTATTATGAAAGTAAATAGTATAAGAAAAGGCACTTTTAAAATTATGAAGTGCTATAAAAGATGGTGGCATCAACATCTTGAAATAAAGATGCCAAAGCAATCCTGTGCACTCCTCCCCACTAGCACATTAAAAACTCAAATATAAGTAGCATAATAATTTCTCATGGATCTCCCAGTTACTTCTCTTCCTTTGGACTTTATTTCTAAGTCTGTAAGTGGGGATAATACGACCTTCTTGTTAGTTTTATGTGGTGTAAACCCCATTGATATGAGGTAACATTGAACAACTACTAGTGCCTGGCACACAGGAGGCACTTAACAAATATAAATTATCTGCCTGCTTTCTTCTTATATCCTGCCTATTCTCTCATCCATAAAATGTACATAGTATAAATGTTCAGAGTTGGCGTGAAGTAGGTAGATGATATCCAAGAATCCTTTGCACCTTTCAGTTTGGATTTTTCCATGAAAGCCAAATCTCTTTCATGTAGCAGGATAGTGGATTATGCAGAACAAATGGCCAAATCAGTGGCTTCAAAGAGTCAACACTCTGCCTAGGGCATGCTGGTAAGGATGACGGCACATAAGTGCTGCTATTCTTATGTGCCCAAGGAGTAGTAATTCTTACATGAAAGACCACTGGGATTCAAGGCCTCCCAACATACCTCTGCCCAGCTTGCTCCCCTAAGCAAATGGGGAATTTTAAACACAAATGGGTTTCATATGGAGTCATAGTGAGGGTATAGACTACCTGCCACATTCCCACTGGTTGCCAAGTATCCAAATATAACTCAATAAAGAGTGGTCAAGAATAATAAAAGAAACTACTTGAAAAACACATAGGACTTTCTAAATTTAAGAACTATGACTTTCCCTCTTCTCCCATAAAATTCAAACTACACCTACAACCCTGTGGACTCTTCACCACCTAAACTCTGCCTCTCCCTTCTCCTGCAGCCGCTAGGGAAGCTGTGCAGAATACAAGTTCACCAGGGCCCACATTCCCTCGCTCTCGCCTTGACCCTGTGGCGATTCTTCAACATTCAAGACAAGAGCCTGTTTCTTTACCAAAATGGCTGGAGCCTGCCTAAAATCTTAAGCAACTGAGAATGTAGCCTGTCCCCACAGGGTAGGAATGTATTAAGCACCCTATAAAAGTTATTTTTAAAGTTTTATTTAAGGAACAGCAGCTGGAGAATAAAGAAAAGAAAGGTGAAACACGATACCTTTATACCCAGGCTGTAACCTTCTCACATCAATCTCCCATGGCTTTCTGTGGGAATTGCATCCATGGAAATGTTTAAATCTGACCTCCAAAACTGGAAACTAGAGAATCCAGAGATAAAACAAACAGGAAATACAAAACGGCCATGTTTGATCAGAACTTTGCTTAATTATGTTAGGGGAGTTTGACAACAGGCTTGGAATTCTTTCATTGGATTTGGAAGTAATTACCAGAAAAATTAAAGAGGCATTAAAATACCATCACATTTAATGAGCTCATTGCCATTCGGAAATTGTTTCCAATTGATGCACTGTAAATGTTAGCAAGGGGAGGTTTTCTAGCTGTTTCTGTCCTGTGGATGAGAGAATAATCATTTGAGTAATCAGGAAAAGAAATTTAGCCAACTGCAAAGCTATAAAATAAATAAATATTAATGCACTATATTTTATTAATCTCTAACTTACGATGAAAATTTTTCTTACTTTTTATTGCGATTTTAATAATGCTTCATTTGAATTATTAATATATGACTGCTATATTTGTTTTTTGTAAGAAAGCAATGCATTGCCAGGGTTGGAATTCATCTCAGTTCAACCAGATTTACTGAGAGTACCTACTGTATGTGAAAGACAGTTCCTACCTCAAGAAGCTTGTACTATTGTAGGAGGAAAATATACATGCGCATGCAGAAAACTGAATACATGATATGCAAAATGCTATGAGGCTAGAATAGGGGGGTACATCACATCCAATAAAGGGAATTCAGAAACATTCTACTGGAGATTACCTTGAGGAACGGTAGAATTTCAACAGGAGAACAAGAGGAATAGCATAAGCAAGGGCAAAAAGTAGGAAAGCATTATGCATGTCAGAAAACAGCAAGTAATGCCTCAGCAGCATGAGGTGAGCAAAGATTCCAAAAGGAAACAGGCTGGAGCCTGGCTCTGCGCTGGCTAGCTGTTTGACTTTTAGCAAGATAAATAACTGTGCTGAGCCTCCGTTTCCTTCTATTTAAAACTGAGCCACTAATAAGTGTGCTATGAAAGTAAAACCATGCATATGAAGTACCTGTCACAGTATCTAGCATATAGGGAATGCTCCATAAATGTTTCAAGCAAAAGAGGAAAGAAGAGAGGCAGGGAGGAAAGAAGGAAAGACATGGAGAGGGAGGGAGGGATAAAGGACAGAAGGATGGAGGGAGGAAAGAAGGAAGGAGAGAAGAGTAGGAGGGAAGGTAATTCAGGGGTTTCTGAAGGGCTTAAGAAATGGATCCTTATATTTTGGATCCATTTTCATATAAGCCCAACACAGGAGGACAAACATCATAAACTAAACAGGGCAGAGGACAGAACGTGCCTGTCTACATCCTGTGGTGGAAAAAGGAAAAGCCATATAAAGTCATACGAGACTAAGGAATAAGAATGGGATGTAGGTTCAGATTTGGGCCCCACCAAGGTCTGTGTGACTTTAACAAAAATTTCTAGAACTCCCCGAGTAGAAAAATATCTCTCTCACAGAATCATTCTGAAGAATAAAAGTGATGAGATGTATAAAATCACGTAACACCATGTCTTGCATATACCTAACCATCAATAACTACTAAGTCCCTCCGAACTCTGTTGCTTGCCTCCCTTAGAGAAAGAAAAAGGCACCATGAATTTAAAGAAGAAAAAAATGATAGAATACAAGGTAGTCACAATGGCTATAACAGAATAGAGGAGAACAGGGAATAAAAAAAATGCTGTGAGGGGCATTGTATAGAGTTTCCATTCATCTTTAAGATTTCAGTATTAGTGGGGGGTTTGGGGAAAGAAGCCAGATAATATATTGAAAATATTAAATAAGTAGTAAAGTCCTAGAGCAGCACTCTCACCATTTCATGTGTTCCTACTTCATGTCAGACTATGAAGCAAAATATTAAGAAAAAATTATAGCATTATGAGAGTTAAGGTTAAGTGAGTTTTATTTTATTTCATTAGTTATTTTTAGGGAATGAATAACATAAAACCAAAAAGAAAACAGAAGGAAAGAGGAGGTTGAGGATGAAGACAAAAGAAATGGCATGTCCTAATAGATGTGAATTAAATCTAAAACATGGGTAAAAAGTGCTGACAAAGAGATACGTCTCCTTTTGAGTCAAAGATATTTATATTTGGTGGAAATACACAAATCTCTTCGGGGGGGTGATAAAAATGGCTAAGAGAAGTCCATCATCTGAGTCAAACAGGGTTTCAAGAGTGAACTCCTGTTCCAAGAGTGCTTGACACTCCAGAAGTGGAGTGTTAATAATAGCTAAGGATCCCCAAATGCTAGTGAGAACTCTGTAAAAATCACTGATCACATGATCTCAATAAAACACATAGGGACAAAACAACTGTGATGGACCAGAATTTTGAGTAGGTAGAATCAAGCTTTGAAAGATCCATAATCAGAGTATACAAATACAAGTGTAGAAGGCAGAACATTGAGATCAGAGAGGGTGATTTAGAATTCAAAGGGTGGATCTAAAAGTTTTGAATTTTGGTTGGGCTCTCTCTTGCTGGAGGGGTCAGAGTTAGCACACTTGGAAGGGTTCCCTTGGGTCTAGAGTTGATGGAGAGATTTCTTCTCACTGAGGCTTCAGGGAAATCCTAACATCAAGGGAGAGAAGGCTTATTAACTGGGGATAGGGTGAAAGAGATACCCCAAATTAAGGATTTAAAAGCAAATATTGAATGCTGAGGAATGAGCCAGTGTTCAGAGAGCCAATAGACTGAGAGATAAGTAGGTGAGAAGTATTCCTGGGTACGTGCTAGGAGGAAGGATCAGCTGCAGCACGGCTCATAGGCAGGCCTGCCAAATGGGCAAAATAACTCAGCAAAAGTTTTTCTATGCTCTAGGGTGGTTGAAGTGGAATGAACATAAAGACTTTGGGGAGGTGAGAAGCTGTAAGATCAGAATGCTAGAAAGCTCACTGACAGGTTTTATGAAGCCTTCAAAGATGACAAATTAGGCATAGTGGAGAGACTTTTTAACAGACAACAAAAAATGGATGCAAGAGAGCAGCTTTCTGAATTTAAAAAAATAATAAAAGATTGGTTGCAATAGAATGAAAATTATGTAGGTATATCTAATATTATAGCATATTATATAATTGTGCACTATACAATATATTATATTTTATATAACAAAATATTTCTCCATACTTTCTGATGACTATCAATGAAGTAATTCAGACATTACTCTAAAATCACATAAATGAATGGAGTCCTATTTGAAAGTACAGAGAGAAAATTAAATGCTTACAATTAAATCTTAAGAAAAATATAAGTTCATTCAAAATTTTGGAAATTTAATTGAATTATTTTGGTTAAAATTCATAAGACAATTATTTACATTTGTCTGAGAACTACAGAATAATTGCTTTTAAAATAGATCAAAAAAGATTATTGCTGTTCATTTTTAATAATGCCGATCACAGAGTACAAAGTTTGGCTCTTGACAGGCAATATATATCTATTCGTGAGGTTGAATTTAACATTTACTAAAGTCAATATAGAGAACATAAATTTCAATCCACAATTCTGGGTTACATTACTTGTCTATAATTTTAAGATCTATTTTAAGCCTAATTCTACTTTCCGATATAATTTTGTTCAATTCCAGGTAATCTGTTATTTAAAGTCTTTCTATTGCCCTTTCTACTTTCTACATGGTTGTACCTAAATACGAGAGACTTGTAAATACCCGGACCTGGAGAAGCCTGGAGGTAGCACAATGGAAGATGATGTATCGGCAGCCTGTTTGGATCAATGAAAGAATTACTCTCTGTCCATCCTCCTGAGTTGTCGTTTACTTTACCTTACATTTGTTCTTACTCTAATACATCTATCACAGTGTTTCTCCTGGTCCAAGTTTCCATGAAATATTTCTGAATGCTTTTTAGGCAAATTAAAATTTAAAAGTATTTACTATTCCCCTTGTGTATCAGTTTGCTAGGGCTGCCATAACAAAGTACCACAAATTGAATGGCTGAAACAACCAAATTTTTTTTCTCACAATCCTGGAGGCTAGAAGTCCAAGATCAAGTTGTCTTCAGGGTTAATTTCTTCTTAGGGCTGTGAGGACAAATCTGTTCCATGGCTTCTGGTGGTTTTCTGACAATCTTTGGTGTTCCTTGGTTTGTAGACCCATAACCTTGATCTGTACCTTGATGGTCATATGGCATCCTTTCTGTGTACATATCTGTCACCAATTTTCTTTTTTTATCATATTAGATTAAGTCGTGGTCATATTAGATTAAGGCCCACTCTAATGACCCCATTTTACCTTGATTACCACTGTAAAGACTCTATCTCCAGATAAGGTCACATTGTGAGGTACTGGAGGTGAGGACTTGAACATATGAATTGGTGTGGAAGGGGCACGATTCAACCCAACACCTTACCATATTCAACACGGGGCAACAGAGACATCATTTCAAGACCATACGCCTAGAAATCCACATACAACACTATTTACTCTTCCGTTCCCAATCCTTACTGGGCTTGGTGCTTACTACAGAGCTTGGTAATTTCCCAGTTTTACCCCAGAAGTAACACAGTTTCCTTCTGCTCTCAAATCCCCAAATGCTTGTGAGGTCTATACAGTATCTCCTGATAGCACTCAGTCAGGGAGCAGGGCCCTCCTCAGAGACATGTGCTGCATCAAATCTTTTTACTTCCCAGGTCAGGAATCTTCATTCCCTCAGAGTTGGAAAAACTCACTCTTAACAACAATGTTCAGCCTTTTCATTCTCCTATTCGTAGTATAAATTGGAATCACTGATGATTCCAGGACTAAGTACCTCCAACTTAAAAGCTTTAACTTCTGAAATTGAAAAATCTTTGTCGTCTTTTTTGACATTATCATGTCTGTCCTGTGGCAAAGAATGAAGGAAAGGCCCCGGAACAAAAAGAACTACCAGAAATCAAACTTGTACCAATTAACCTGCTAATACCTAATGTATTGGTATTTTCATCCTGCTAGACCAACATTCTCCAAAGTGTGTCTCTCAAACACTTGTTTCTCAGAATCAGTATCAGCTTATCGGAAATTACAAGAAAAAGAAAAGTTTCACAGTCAAATATATTTGGGAAATGCTGAATTAAACAGACAAATTTCTGAATCACAGAAATTTAGATAAGAAAGGGATCTTAGGTTTAGTCTAACTCCCTTTTTTGACAGATGAAGAATCTCGTCACACAGGGGAGAAGACATAACTTATCCAAGATTGCACAGCTACTAACGTACAACTCAGTGTTTTTATTCTCAATGAAGTTTTTTCCCCTTGATATATTAAATTACCTATTTTTTACTCATATGCATATACACACAGAAAACAAGTAGTAGAAAAGTAATGACATAAATGTTATGTCATTCACTTCAACCAATATTGGGCTTCTACTATGTACTGGCAATATCCTAGACACTGAGGATATAGCAAAGAAAAAGACATGAACATTGACTTTAAGGAGCTCAATAAGTGGATGTAATGCAACCCTACAATTCCGTTTGCATGACAACTGTAATCCTCACACACTCAAAAAAGGAGAGATAGTTATTCCATAGGATAGAAAGCATTTTCCATTCTCTATACAATATCTGTTATGATGACTTACCACTCAAGCAACTTAAATATACTCTAAAATGTGAAAGCAACATAATTCTGGTTAGTGGAAATTATGCTTGATTAATCTATTAATGTGCTTATGAAACCTGTTAGAAAAGATGACAAACCAAAGACTGTTCATAAGAAACTCCTTTGTCACATACAAGTAATTGTTTTCAAAAGGGAAAACAAAGTTCAGAATAAATAGAAATTATTCTTGATGGAAACAGAAATAATAACTTTTCAGAGAACTGACAATTCCAATCTTAAGAAAACCATACATAGAGCTAGATGAGAACTTAGGCATTAGCTAGTTCATCCAACTCTTTTGTTGAAGATATAACTGAGGAATTAAGGTACTCATACATGTTTATAATTATCTTGAGATAATACGAGAGTGAATAGTAAAATCTCCAAGTTTGCAGATCAAATAGTATAGTGAAAACAATAAAAATAAACAGAACAAGAGGAAGAGGGATAAACTGAAGGAAGATTTTTTGATGCTGTGTGAGTAGAGAGACTAGTGACAAACATATTTCAGTGTGAACAAGTATATTAGTGCCTAAAATATAAGTAATCCAAACTATCACAATAAAGTGTTTGATTCTAAAATATTGGTTGTGATTTGGAATAAGAGCTAGAAGGCATTATAGTATCTTCCTTATCAAAGTTAATATACTACTGCAACAGAAAGGCCTACTAAAGGCCAATCAACATGATCTGTGAAAAAGAAAAACTTATCATTCTTACTTAATCTTTGATCAACCAGGGGGTTGATACCATGGGGTATCTTCACCTGTATCATTTTGTGCAATTCAGGGTGAAATTTCAGATAACTCAAAGAAAATAAAAAGTCATCCCAGGAATCACAGTAGTCGATATACAGAAAAACAGAAGAAAATCATATTTCTGAGACAAGAAAGGAAAAGGCTAAGAGCAAATATCACGTAAGTATATTTTTTCATATATGTTGTGAACTACATATGAAGTCACCTATTTTAATGGTGATGTGATGAAAACAGGAGATCTTTATAGCTGGATCAATGCAATTATAAGATACATAAAATTATTCATTCAGCAAATAGTAATGTGTGCGGTCTATCATTATAAGGTATGACACAGTCTGATGATGCTCAGACCTCACTCAGTAGGTTGTTTAGATAAAAAGAGAGTTAAAACCTGATTATTTCATGACATGGCTATTAAAAAAGTGGACACCCACTTGCTTACCACTGTGTCATGTCACTTAGTACTTTTGCCGCAAAGATGTGGTCTGTAAGATATATTTAGAAAAATCCTAAGGTCTTAAAATTTTAACATACATAATTTAGAGGTCTAAAATATATGAACCCTTGAAAAGAGAATAAAAGGCAAATTTCTCCAAACACCTTGGTTTTTCCCATATCTGCTAAATGATTGGGCCACAGGCTATTATGGCTGGGCAAGCAAGACCACTGCAGGATGAGTTTGAAGGCAGCTGCTGTCATTATGAGAAAAGGAAAAATGACTTACAGTCTGTGACATGGTCTGGTTGGAACACATCCAGATGTGGCAACAACAGGGCATTGCTACCAGGATCAACCATCTTTAAAACTACACCATAAGTTTTGGTAAATTCATGGTTAATCTTGATTTGTAGACCCTATTTCTCTGTAATTACTTGCAAAAAAGTGAGAGATTTTAGCTTTAAAAAATCATATACCTTCAGTCAAAATGAAATAAAAATTACATTAGTGATATGGATAATTTGGCAAAACTTATATACCATTTTTTTAATGAATAGGAGAAAATGAATATTTGAAAAGGAGATACTACCACCATTCAATCTTGCCATCTGCTCTAACACCACCAGCATAGAGCAAAAGAATTTGAGACTTTGTCTTTCAGTTCAAGTGCTCTATTTTATGTCTTAGGACTCCTATAAATTTAATTCGGTTTTACTGTCAATCTCATGTATTATTTTAAAAAACTGCTGAAATTAAAAATAGAAGAAAGCTGATGGAAACTCTCCGTGGATAAAATACGTATTTTTATTAAGCCACTTTACTCCTGGCAACTGCTCTCGTGGTGTGGTAGTGGTAGCATTCCTAAAATGCCAGCATTCCACTGCTACTGAACATGGGCACTTTTCGCAAATAACCGAGAACTCTGAAGTCTAATCTGTGTGAATTTCCCGCCTCACGCCTAGTAAACTACATAATTTCAGGGTAGACTGAATAAAATGATAGAACCGCATGGTGACCATTTCAGATTTAGAGGTAGGTTATCACTCTGTATTTCCACTCCTGCCTAATAAAAATTTAGTGGGGAAATTTTTTTAAACCTTCAATCAATGGAATCTTAGTCTCAGTTTCTTTTGGTTTAGTTAGTTAGTTAGTTAGTTAGTTAGCTATTAGTTAAATCAGTCTCTTTTGTGCGAATGTCCTGGTTTCTAATTCCTCTCCTCTACTACCTTTCTTCATAATGTTACCTGGGCATCTTGGAGGCTTATGTGATTGTCTATCATTATCCTTCTCAACAGCTCCCCTTTATTCTCCATAAGCACACAGAAATTTGTGGCTCTTCTGCATGGGATGAAAAAGCTGTGGAGAGCCAGAGGTGTAGCTTTTTGTTTCACCCATCTAGCCAACCTCTTCCTCCAAGTGTGGCCATGTCTCTGAGCAGAAAGCCATGTTTCTGCTAGAGTCTGAAGCTTCTCTGGATTATGCCTAAATGAGCACGTTTTTAATCCAATACGTACTCTTCGGTATCTCCGTACCTACTTGCACGTTTGCTCCTCTCCTTCAAGGTTTAACCCAATACAGAACTTTTGCATCTGACTTCCTCTCCCAGCTCCCTATCTGTTCTATGTATGAAGTTTAGCACCCTACATGTGTTTATGTAAGTTTAAGTTTTAAGTCAAACTCTCTTTATTAATACTATTTCTTGCTTTGTATTGAAAAAATCGGCTTTGTCTCTCATGATTCCTTTAGTCAAGGTAACATCTGCTTTCCTTTTGAAGAGAAGAAAATGATTCAATGAGAAGGGAGTCAAAAGAAAACAAGATTTCACAACATGAAAATGCATTTGAAAATATTTCTAATTGCACCCCAGTGAATAGATACATTACATTATCTACTTTGTCAATATTGATAAATTTCCCAAATTCAAAGAGAAGAAAGGCCTTCAAAATGCCCTTCCAGAGGCAATCTTTGTATCATGTCTGTGGGTAGAAATGTGATGATTGGCTCCAGAATGTTATAGCACATCTTTTGAAGCTGTTCAAAGGGAAACACTACATAGTTAATGATGACAATAGTGAATGATCACACAGAGCTTGAAAGACTGTGGATGCCAATATTTTCAGTACTAGGATGTGTGCACATCCTAAGGCAGTTTTTACAAGTGCAGTCCAAGAATCACTGACATCGGCAACATAATGTGAGGCAGATTTCATGGCCCCGGCCTAGATCTACTGAATCAGAATATTTTAGGACAGAAGCTAGTATTATCCATTTTTAATCAGTTTCAGGGATGATTCTGGTGCACACTTGTGACTGAGACACTCTAAAACTTGGTATCTCACAAAGGGCTGTGGACATTTTTCCTCCTCTGAATAAGTTGCTGAAGACTGAACTCCACCAATCTGTCCTGATCTAATTTACGATAGCTTGCTTGTCAGAGTTTAGAAAAAAGGAATATCTATAGTGGCTTCTAAAAAGTGATAGAAAAAACATGAGAAGGCAAAATATATTATCTCTAACAATCCTTGTTTCAATGTTGTTTGACATGTAGCAAATCTCAATAATATTTCATGAGTCATCACCTATGAAATTTACATTTTGTTAATTGAGAAGACTCTTCTCAAAATGATTGATAATTTCAGACTTTCTAAATTCAAAATTTATCAAATTCATATACTGATTGATTGGAACAAATAAAAGTATTTGCTTTCATGTATACAGACAACAGAAGAATTCAGCAACTTTACCTTAATTTTTTACAAACTTGCCCATGCCTACATACACACAACTGATCTTATATATTTCATGTCCTTATTCTTCATGTTTCCTTAAACATCATTTTCTTAATATCCTATGCTCTAGTAGTTTAATTGTTTATTTTGCTCAGGAGAATACACACAATCAGCAAGTTTCCCCTGAATTTAGTTTTAAGTTATATACTGTTCGGAAAAAAGATTTATTCCTAACTATTCAAATTTCCCCACGGAAGAATTTCCCCTCAGGACTTCCCGTAGCTCTCTATTCCCTGGGAGAGGAGAAAGGGGCAGAGAGATGTATCTGATTGACAAGACGTGGAACAGGAAACTGAATCTGCACAGCTCAGCTCCTTCACCTTTCCTCCTTTTGAGAACTTTCTTGCCTACAGAGAGTATACATTCTGGTTTACTCCTCCAAGCCATAAATTTTGCAAAACAAGCCCTCCCATGTGAGGAAGCCTATAGCTGTTTAAAGCTGTCTGTAACTTGGTGGGTAAGCCTAATTCTGAGGTTTAGTATTAGGATTCTCATTGTTGCCACATCTTGCAATACATTTATCTGCATTAAGCTCATATTTTGATATCCATCTGCTTGAATATTTTTCTACCTCTAAATTGGTCTCAAATTCAGAAGGAAAATAAGAGTAATATTTATTATACTCCTCCAATCCTCAAAACTATTACATAATTTAAGTAAATATATGCATAATTTGTAACATATGGCCACTCTTACTGGGTTTTCTTCATATTTCTCTTTTTCAACCTTCAAAGTAGACTTGATATTCGTATTTAGGAAAAACTATAGGGGTCTGCAAATAGTAGTCAAAATATTCCAGAATAAAAGGCAAATAATAGATCGAAAGGTTAAACACAGTAGCATCATGACAAGATTTTATTTTTTTAAATCTTATTATAGGGTTATTGGTAATAATCATTAGGGGAGAATTTCCATTCTCCATCCCTTCTCTTTCTCTATGAAGGAGCTGCCATTAGAGTAAAATTCTGGCCTTTCTCCTGGTCCACCCTGTCATTCACTTTTTCCTGTGGAGGATGGAGTTATGAGGAAGAACCTAGGAGTGTGTGGCCCAGCCCTGCTGAATCTCATCTTTGGGATGTGCCTGCCCCAGAGAACATGTATACCAGTGATTTCCTGATAAACAGCATTTTGTGGTGGTGGCTTGTGCCTTTTCTGCATTTCCTGTGCACATACAGATAATTCTGCTTAATAATGGGTACAATATTGTGAAGTCCATTATTTCCACCAACCTGACCCATATTCTCGAAATGGTTTTGTCAGCAATTATGGATTTATTTTCATCCCCAGTTTTCTCAACTCCTGTGCCTATCAGTTGCTTTCAAATCAACTAGGGGATGATGGTTTGTTATTTACTAGGTTCTCCAAACCAAAGTGTCCCAAATTACTAGACTATAATCTCCACTGGAGCAAGACTTAATTTTTTTTTTAATTGCTATAGGGTCAGCACCTAAAATAGCACTTGTCACATATTAGGCACTCAATAAATATTTGTTGGATTTTTTGGAAGAATTGGAATTTTATCATTTTTATACTTTACTTAAGGTTGTAACAGTTATACATGCCTTCAGTTTTTTCAGGGAAAGTCTCAGATAACAGAAGGAAATAAAGTTCTACTTTAGATATTTGTATAATCTCTGGAACTAAAAGCTTTTAAAGTTCCTTCCATCTCTAAAATTCTAGGAAAATTTGAATGATTCAATCTTAGAGAGAATAAAGCATCCTCAAAGTAAAGATTTTTAAGGAGTTTTGTTTCATTGCATAATCTTAAAACACAATTAACACCTATCAAAATGGCTAAAATTAAAAAATAATTCCCACACAAAATGCTAATGAGGATGCAAAAAAAACTGGATTATTCATACATTGCTGGTGGGAATGTAAAACTATACAGCCACTCTGGAAAACAGAAAAATTGGGCTTCAATTTTTCTTATGAAAACTTACATATTTAATATTTTTAATAAAATTTAATTTTAATTTTAAAAAAACTAAGCAGGAAACTAACATACAACCCAGCAGTTGACCTCCTGGGCACTTATTGTAGAGAAGTGAAAACTTGGTGTTCAAATTTCACACAAAAACCCATACATGAATATTCATAGCTGCTTTACTCATAATCAACAAAAGCTGGAAACAACCCAGATGTCCTTCAATGGACAAATGATTAAACTGTGGTTCATCCATACCATGAAATACTACTCAACAATAAAAACAAATGAACTACTGACACAATCAATAACTTGTATGAATCTCAAGAGAATTATGCCAAGTAAAAAAGACCAATCCCAAAAGGACTGTGCGTACACTGGATGATTCCATTTATATAGCATTCTTGAAATAACAAAATTACAGACATGAATAGTGGTTGCCAGGGGTTAGGGACAAGACAGGGGAGAAAAGTAGACGTTGTTATAAAAAAACCTCACCAGGGATCCTTGTGTTCTTGAACTCTGCTGTATTTTGACCACAGTGGTAGAGACGGGAATGTCTATATGAGTGATAAAAAACTGCATGGAAATAAATACACACACACAAGTACATGTAAAGTGAGGGAAATAGGAATATCTGTGATCTAAATACCCTGCTGTGATATTGTACTTTAGTTTTTATAAGATATTACCATTGGGAGAAACTAGCTAAAGACTTCACAGGATCTCTGTATCATTTCTTACAATTTCATTTGAATATGCAATTATCAAAACAAAAATTAATTTAAAAAGTCTAATTCATAGAGGGGAAAATTTAACATCAACTACTAGATAAGCCTTTATTTTTTTCCCTAAATTAAGTAGTTTTTGGTAACTCCTTTATTTCTTTTCTTTCTTTTTGCTCTTTTTAAAATTTTTTTCAAAAATTTTTTTAATTAGCGAACCAATCATGTACATTGTAACAAGGTAATAAAGAAGTATACGAAAACAATGTATATAATCTCTTTCTTGCTAGCTCCCATCCCACTATCCCACAAATAACAGGTTTTAATACTTTTAGATAGATCTTTCAATGCACTTATCTATGCTCATACAGGTATGCTTATACATATGTACTTATATGTAGCATGTTATGTACAGATTTAGCTACATAATATTTGTTAGTAGAAATGTACCATAATTATGTCAATAAATAATAGAAATTCATATTTTTACTATTTTTATGTGGATACTTGGTAATGAAAATCTGCTGTAACAAATATGCTTTCATATTAGCTGTTATATCTTAGTACTGTTATTTTTATAAAACAGAGTTTCCCAAGAAGGTTATTTAGTCTATATACACATTTTATTTTAATAGTTACTGGCCATATTTTTTAAAACTAGTTGCTCAACACTGAATATTACTTAAGAAGATAAACCTCTTGTGCTTCAGGTTTTTATAACTATCTAAGGAAATATAGGGTGATCAACTATAATTGTAATTTCTGTCCACCCAAAGAAAAAAGACCTGAATTTCAATATTTTAACTCCATATTACAATTAAAAAGTTTATGCTTGCTTTTTATTCTTTGCAAGACTGCATTACAAATTTTTTTATATTTTGGGCTTTAATTTTTCTTATAAAAACTTACAGATTTAGTATTTTAATAAAATTTAATTTTAACTTATAAGTACTCTAGAAAACTAAGAAATTTGTGTATGGTACACTATTTCCACTATTATTATGTTTTCAAATATATTTGTTATTAATTTGAAATGTCAATTTAAAATATGTTTTATGGATAATACCCAGCACTAGTAAAAGTACAAGAAAATCCATTGCTTGGTAGATACTTCCAGAAAATAATTAGTAAATATTGACGAATAGCTGTGCAAATGTTTATACTTTAACCCAGTACTTCCTCTTCTGGATTTTTTAATAAGCAAATAGTCACAAGGTAAAAATAAATTTTTAAAACAAAATTTAATAAGATGGGGAAGTGTCCATAATATATTTCTAAATAAAACAGCAGTTTTTAAGATAATATATTAAGTTTCTTTTGATATTAAAGTAAATGAAACCCACACCAGCTCAGTTAAGCGAAATGAAAATGTACCATGAAAACCAAATGCAGGAATTTATCCAAGCCTTGGAAATACACTCATCACATGGCTCCACAGTAATTAGGACCCTCTCTCTGTGTCTGAATTCTGCTCCTTTCTGCTGACCTGTCTTACTTTCTTCCCCTGCTGCATCCTGCCTTCCTTTGCTTTCTGGCGTACGTGACAGAAAATGTTTGATTCTCCTCTATTCAATAGACCAAGGAATGTGAGGCTGAAATCTGTTTATTCCAATTCCAAATCCCCTAGAGAAAGATTTTATTCACCTTGCTTGGGTCAGTTGCTCACCCTAATCTAAACAGCTCTGTGAGTATGAGCATGGGTGGGGAGAGGGAGGAGAATAAAGAAAAGCACATCATATGAATATAGATATTGGGAGTCTTGCCTCAAGATGCTTGTGAATAGGAAAAATAGGTGTATATGTTTATAGGGGACATCTTTTGAGTTAGCTGCTCAGAACTTCCATAACACATAACAAGCCTAGATCAATAGAAATATAAATCTATGGACATTGATAAAGATTATGCTATATATGAATGTATATAAAACATATGTAACTGCTAAGCAAACATTATCTGATTATTAAAGTGTTAAGTAATTTTAATTTCTTCTTATACTAAATATTTTTAAATTTTACCAATAAATATGGATTATACTTATAATCAAAGCAAATATATTTAAAAAGTCAAATAAAATTAAATAATTATGGAAAACATATAAGATTCACAATGTTACTTTCACATATTGCTTCATTAATAGATGTTCTGAAGATATGCATGCAAATTTTAAATTAAACCAATTCAAAATGTAGTAAAATTTTGGCAAAGTAAATGCTAACTCAATAAAATCTTAAGTTTGGTAACCATAAAGATTAATATATTTTGTAGAACTAGAGTGTTATCCTGTTAACATTCACTTTTTTATTATGCAGTAATAAGACAGAGTTTTATTAACTGAAAGTAATTACTAAATCATCCTGAAAAAGAAACTTACTTAGGAAAACATTTTAGAGATATAAGTGCTAAATATTTTCCTAGGATTATAAATACTAATTATATCTAGAAAAATGAATATGATAATTATTTTTGGGCTTATTTTCATTCACATTTTAGAAAGAAAACAATATTCCTTTAAAGTCACTGATAGACTTTTTAAAAATTTATTTATTTATTTTAGAGTGTTACAGGGGTACAGACATTTAGGTTACATGTATTGCCTTTACTCTGCCTGAGTCAGAGCTTCAAGCATGCCCATCTCCCAGAGAGTGTGCTCTGCACCCCTTAGGTGTAAAATTTACCCATCCCTTCCTCCCCCCCTCCCACCTATCCAACACCCGATGAATGTTACTTCCATATGTGCACTTAAAAGTTTATCTTATTAATGTGTTACTTCCATATGTGCACATAAAATTTGATCAATTAGTATCAACTTGATGGTGAGTACATGTGGTACTTGTTTTTCCATTCTTGAGATACTTCGCTTAGAAGAATGGGCTCCAGTTCCATCCAGGATAATACCAGAGGTGTTAGTTCACCATTGTTTTTTGTGGTTGAGTAGTACTCCATGGTGTATATATACCACAGTTTTTTAATCCACTCATGTATTGATGGGCACTTGGGTTGTTTCCACATCTTGCAATTGTGAATTGTGCTGCCATAAACATTGGAGTGCAGATGTCTTTATTATAGGATGTCTTTTTTTCCTTTTGGTAAATACCCAGTAATGGGATAACTGGATCAAATGGTAGTTCTACTTTTAGTTCTTTGAGGTATCTCCAAGCTCCTTTCCGTAGAGGTTGTACTAGTTTGCAGTCCCACCAGCAATGTATAAGTGTTCCCATCTCTCTGCATCACCGCCAACATTTGTTGTTTTGGGACTTTGTGATATAAGCCATTCTCACTGGAGTTAAGTGGTATTTCATTGTGGTTTTTATTTGCATTTCCCTGATGATTAGAGATGTTGAGCAAGGCTTTTAAAAACCTTTTAGACAATAAATACAAAGTATTTATACGATATTTAGTAAATAAACAGTAAATACAAAGAATTATCTGGAAAATCTGTGCTTTGCACTTTAGCTTCTTTTGTACATTTTTAGTAAATCTTCATGAAAGCTTGAAATAAATGTTCTGTAACTGAATATTAGCATACAAAATAGATGCCAAAAGTCAGCTAAAATAAGAAGACTGACTCCTAGAATGGGAAATTAGTCAGAATCTCTAGCTCCAAATGGTTTCAATTGTTTAAAAATATTTTGATAATGTTTATGCATTGATTTGAAAAATACAAAATATTATTAATATTTCATATACCCATAGCAATATATTACAATAAGAAAGATGAATGTAAACAGATTTCTTAATTTAAAGAATTGTAATTGAATTACACTCAGTTAAATTACCTTTTTAATAACTCATACATTTCGTGGCTTTTCTTTTGATAAAATGAAGATTCTGTGTCTTGATCACCCATGAAGTTACAACTTTAAGTTGACCCTAAAGTTTATGATTGCATCTAGAATGCCTGTGCCAAGCAGACTTGATAAGGATCCACTATAAAGGGTTACATTAAATTTTGCCAGGTATCTTTGCATCCATGAGTAAAGAACAGCACAATTAGGTCTTAGAGTTATCAGGGATCATATAGATGTTCAAGTAGTTTTGAGATCATCTGCGGACTGTGATTGTCTCAGAAAAGCACTTTAGTTATTTGGACTAAAGTAAACCTAATAATCCCTCCCTAGAACATTTTGAATTAGAGGTAGAAGGAAGGAAGGCAGGATATGAAAATACAACCCCCAAAATATGTAGCATGTGAAGACTATAGGGAATTTCCCACTCCACTGGCCAATCCCCTTCACAATGTGTACCCATTCTACTGTTCCAATATAACCTCCCACAGAAGTGCACTAGAGCCTGAAGCTGTATAAAATTATCTATGTACACTCTGAAATATAAATCATGGTTCTATTTGTAATGCCTGTGCTATGTCACTGATTTTTCTTCAAATTAGAAACTAAAGTAAAATTATGAACTCCAGCTCCTGGAAAGACATACTATTACCATACCCAAAATGTACTTTCTACACTCTATTGCAGTCTTCTCCCTCTCCCCGCACACCTCCTGAGGCCTTCCCTTTTTCTGTGAGCTGAACTGAGGCTGGAGAGCAGGGACGGGCGTGTGGTGGTTTTTACATCTTTACACCTCTCTAGTGGAGGGATCTCTACCTACAAGTGCTAAAAGCTGTCACTTTGATATCTGAATGGCAGGAAAAGCAAGAAAGTCCTATTAGGGACATGTGAAGCTAGAGGAAGGGATTACACAGATGTTGAATTCAGATTTCTATTCCCTACTCCAAAAGACAAACTGATGGCAGAGGCCCAGGATCACTGGCCTTGAGCCCAGACCTGAGATTAGCCAAGGGGTCCAACAGTGACCTTGACAAGAAGTCTAAAATCACGTGGGTTTGAGAATGGGAAAACACAGAATCTCCTTAGCATGGCCTTTCACAAACTCAGCAGCACAGTTTGAGTTTCTCTTCCTGTTAGCTACAAAATACTAGGCAGGTAGGATTGCTACACAATGTCTTTCAAGGAGCCTATCAGAGAAATAACATTATTTTATACATCAATGCTACCAAAAAGAGTAAAAATATGCATTGCCCTACATCAGTCATAAAAATTAAAAATAACTCAATAAGATGGAAACGCTAGAAATCGAAAACGCTTCTATGAGGTTTAATGCCTGCTGTGCTGAAAATTACACATTAATCCAATATGCAGAGTCAGTAATCTGATAAAAATAAAGAAAGCTCAAATTTAGATATGAACTAAATTCCTCCATCTGCCAGAAAGCGACTACCATTCAAGCTGCTTTTTCATTGCTATTTCAGGTCTTGCAACCACTAATATGCTTGAATCATAAAATGAAAAAGCCTAAAATTTCATGGAAGATAACCTTTCCTCAGCACCCAAAATACTTTGCAATGCTATCCCCTTCTTAGTTTAAAAATCAAACTTCGGTTTACATCAGAAACAATATGACAGGTCAGAACAGAAGAGCGGGAAGAGGGAGAAAGGAGTGCCCTAACTAGACTGCTTCAATCCTGTTTCCTGGATAGAGCTTCATTGGTCTTACACTTCCGGGCACCAGGTCCACATATGGCCTCCTGCTCACCCCTGCTCCTGATCTTTATTTCTGTCTTTCTCACTTAGATCCAATAAGAATAACTAAAATTCATTAGGTGATTGCTTCATGCAAGGAATTATGTTAAATACTTATTAACTAATCAAATTCTCACAAAATCCCCATGAGGTAGGTGCTCCTCTTATTCCTACTTTAAAGACAGGAAAACTGAGTCCACACATGTTCGTAGCAGCATCATTCGCAATAGCCAAAAGGTGGAAGCAACCCAAGTGTCCATGAAGGGGTGAATTGATAAACAAAATGCAGTATATACATACAATGGAATGTTTTTCAGCCTTAAAAATGAAAGAAATTCTGGACACATGTTGCAACAACGGATGACCCTTAAGGACATTAAGATAAGTGAAATAAACCAGTCATACACACACACAAAAAAAGTACTGTATGATCCCACTTATATGAGGGATCTAGAATAGTCAAATTCATAGAAACAGAAAGTAGAGGTATGGTTTCCAGGGACTGGGGAGAGTGGGGAAGGCGGAGTTATTATTTAATGGATGCAGAGTTTCAGTTTTGCAAGATGAAAAGAGTTCAGGAGATTTGTTGTGTAACAACATGAATGCATTTAACACTACTGAACTGTACACTTGAAAATGGTTAAAATGGTAAATTCCATGTTATGTGTATTTTATGTTATAAAAGAGGTTAAGCAACTTATCAACTTCACTTGGAAGTTCTGTGTTTCTACAGATGCCATATTAAAATGGTTTTAATATTAAAAATTGATTAAAAAAATTTGAAGAAATATGGTTGGACAAGGAATCACTCCTGTAGGATATACGCTCAATTCAGACACCCAAGCCATAATCTGGACATTGTCTTAATGTCAGACATTATTCCCTCTTCTTCACGTCCAGCATCCAGTCAGTGACTGAGTCTTATTGATGCAACAAATAAAATATCCCTTATTTCTGTCTCTTCCTTCCTTATCACCACTGCCAGTGCTTTATCCAAGGATGTCATAATGGGGACCTTTGCAATCATTCTCCAGCTTGTCCTCCTGTATCTAACAAGACTCTTCGTTATAAAGGCATCTCATCAATCCCCAGTCTGAAATCTTTCAAAACCTTTATTCATACTGTACAAAGGTAAATTATGTAACCAAAAGGTGTGTACCCTCATAAAATTCTGAAAATAAAAAAACCACAGCTTTGAATGAAACTTAAAGTCTTTCACATGACATGCCCAATCTTGAAAAGCACTTGTTTTATTTTATGTCTCCCATCTCATCTCATGCCATTATCTCTGTTCCATAAGCTCCAGACATAGACAAAACCTAAGAGGTCACAAATAGACCAGGTTGTTATTAAACTTCCTTACCCTCTACCTGCAATTCCTCCCTTGCCTTCTCCACTGAAAAATATTTCCACTCATCCTTGAAGAATTATTTCACAAGTATCTAGTCTGGGTAGCCATTCTCGATACCCAGGGCTGCAAAGGATTCCCTCAAAATGATTAAATAGCATTTATAGAAGGTTGTTATAATTATTTGTTTGTACTTGTCCTATGAGTTTCAGGCCTCTTAAACGTGGTCAAAATTAATTTTTCTGTCTCTATTGTTACCATCTAGCACAGTGACTACCATACAGAAAAGTTTCATGAATGTTCAAATGCATGAGTGAATACGTAATGAATCAATGGTTATTCAGCATGAGTCCCAGCACTGTAGCTACCAAAAGAGCCACACCTTCCTACTTGAAGATGGGTCACTAATTCTGTAGGCTGATCTCAGGATTGCAGAAAAAAGTAGATGAACTTGAATAATTCTTCTATATTTTCCATCTCATTAAGGAGACTGGAGACTTGCTAGACGGAATGGAAGAATTATTTAGCAAAAAAAAAAAAAAGAAAAAAGAAAACAATCAATTTAGGAATAAGATAATTCACAGCTAATCTTAAGGGTTGGCCAATAGAAAAAAATAACTTAACATAGACTAGAAAAAGTGAAAAAAATCTTTATTGAACTACTGGATCAACACAACACATTTGAGAGTATTTCCATAGAGGCAGCACATTCCATGCAATAGAACAAAGGATATCCCATTCTTCAAAAAATCATAAAAAGGAGCTGAGCCCCTGAAAACGCTGAAGATCATTATCGATCCTAAAATTAAGAGATGTACATTAACAACTGACTGCTTCCTGCTGGGAAACACAAAGACAGTGGAACAAAGGACTTCTGTGGCTAATTAGGAATTGAGATATGTTGATCTGCCATGTATATGAGGTGTGAATAAAAGTCAATCATTACTTATCAAACCCACCGACTGCTATCAATTGCAGCTGACGCCAATTCACATGGGAGGATTTAACTCAAAAGAAACAAAGGTTGCATTTCTAAAGACTGTAAAGTCCTTGCTGGAAAAACTGGAGGACTTGAGGGCATAAGCAGCATTTTCTTTTCTTCCTGTTCAAGGTCATGAATTTAGAAAGAAAGAAAGTAATAATGAGGTTGAAAAGTAGCTTGGGTCAGAGCGTGGAGCAAAGAATTCCGACAGATTTGGAATTTACCCAATAAGCAATTAGGAGCCATTGAAGTTCTTTGCAAAGGGAAGTAAATTTGCATTCTAACTTTTAAATTAGATTCATGTACATTGAATTTATGGAATCAATTAAGTGTGACATAATGCCTCTAGAATCTACTAAAACTAAATCATTTTATAAGACTTGAAAGACAAAATACTAAATGTTGAATCTCAATAACCCTACTAAGCTTTATTGAACCTTGGAATCATTGGCCAAATATTCTTTAGTTCACTCTACATTGCTTCTTTATTTTTTTAATCCACAATGCCTAAGGGTACTTATGAATAGCAAATGTACATGAAATTCCTGGAAGGAGTGATGCAGGAGGGTGAGAAAGGTGTTCCCTACCCATCTATAGAGTTACATACAAATCTCTAGTCCATTGTTCCTACTAATAAGGGTAATAAAATAGTAGTAATAATAATACTAGCATGATGACACATGTGCACACACATTTACATGTCTTTTCTTAATTACATACAAAAAAGGATGAGTATGGTTTCTCAGATTTGGAGGGTATATTGGGGTAATCTTAAATAAGATATAAGTTTATACCAGTAAGTTTTCTTTAGTGGGACCTCAAAGATGTACCAAGGCATAACAAGATGTTTTTATGTCTGTCAGCTAAAAGGGACATGCCGTATTTTTGGAGATATTCTGGATATAAATAAAGATGAGTTCATATTTCAAACTGAAAGCCTCAACAGTAAGTACTCTTAATTGCAAATGTGATATTTAATTAAACTGTTTGTTATTCATACAATTCTATATAGTCTGATCCAAGATTGTGAGTGCAAAGTTGATTTTTTTTTTACAGTGTTTAATGAGTCTCCAAAGCAACTTCTGTGAGATTAGAGTGTGTATGTATTTAACACACTGGTTCCAGAAGGGGTATTCATTATAGGATCTCTGAATTCTTATGTTTCAGAACCATCACCCATTGAAGCCAAGGGAGTAGAAGGCCCAGGACTGTGGTATAAACCAATTGGCAACAGAAGTATTGTTGCCCAACATTTATCTCATTAACAGCTCACATGTCTACAGCACTTGATATGTACCAGGCACTATTCTAATATAGACAGACAGATGGATAGATTAATAGATAGACAGGCAAACATATATTTATTTAATCTCCACTTATAACAAACATGATTTTCATAACACCCTGTAAACTAGGTATTTATCACTTACATTTCACAGAAAAGAAAACAGAGACATAACAACATTAAGTAACACAGCCAATGTTACACATAAAGGAAATGGCAGAGTTGAGGTTTAAACCCAGGCATCCTGGCTCCAAAATCCACTCTTAACCATCAAGCTTCAGCACTGCTTCCATTTTATACTTCTTTGAGCTTGTGTGGTGCCCTCTACACACCTCTGTTGTGCTTCTCACAGCATAGTAAAATTATATATGTGTATATTTACTATATGTGTGAGCATGTATGTGTATATAGAAATATAACTCAAAACTCTCTGTGAGCCCATCCTAAGCAGGAAGGAAGATCATTCAGTATTTCTTTACTCAATACATGATAAAGACTCAATAAATGTGTGCTGGTGAAAACCCACCTGTACTCACTGGTTGCTCACTACTATTGGGTACACCTGCCTACTCAACTGGCATTTGTTCTGTCTTTACAACAGTTGGCTTTCACCCTCAATTTCTGAACCTCTGTCCTCAAACTCCTTTCAGATTGCTACATCTGGACCAAAAGTAATAACAATATAACATCTACTACTACAAAAACAACAAAAATCATTACAACAATAATGAAAGGAGCTAATATTTATTGAATATCCACTAAGATTTCAGTCTTTGTTAACCTGGGCTGTCAAAGTGTCTGGGCTCTATGCAATACAGAGAGGATTTTGCTCTGAGATGACTCTGCATATGCCATGCAATTATCCAAAGCAGCAGCCCAAAATGGAATATTTATTCAGTAAAATATTGATCCTAGTAATACCTCACAAAAAACTGTAGTTCTTTACTCTATAAGACAATCTACAACTTTTTATTTTTATGAAACCATGTTTTCTCCCCCTGCATCTTAGAATATCATCTCTTGCCATAGAATTCATTAAATTGAATGCAAAATCCTACTGCTTAGAATTTCAGCTAACATTTCAACCTACCTTTGGAATGCAATTAAGGGGCAGTAATGTTGAGTCACAATTTATCTCAATATAATGACTTCTGGCTCTTATGAAAAAAAAACTATTAAAGAATGAGAACAAGAGCTTTCTTCTTCACAATTAATATTTACTAAGTCTCCAGGGCTGAAATGACCTCAGTCTTTTTCTTCAAGTCTACAATCACAGCTGCAGTTTTTTTCCATTACTATAGCAACCACAGGAATGCAAGCATTGTATTTCCTTCTCTGTCCAAAACATATAAAAGGGGGCAAAGTAGCAACAACCACCAGGAGACAGATAAATACCCTAAAAATGATCATAATTAAGAATTTACATTTATGGGAGTATTTTGAAAGCACATCTGACTTCAGAGTACTTAGATGATTCAACTATGACAAAATACATATTCATTCAAGTTTATTGAATCAAGATTCATTAGTTTCATTTACAGAGGCTTTCTACAAAGAAATCCTAAATTTACCAGTTTTGTCTTTTTGTCTAAACAAATGATAGGAAAAAAATGTCCCCCATTGAGCTTATAGAGAGCTTTTCAAATTGCATAACATCTTATTTATACCCAAAAGGAGCTAGAAAAGGACCAAAATATAAAAAGTTAATGGTTTGATCCCTAATTTTGTTTATTAATGCAATAGATGCATCAATAAAGCACAATGGAAACACAGAGAATGAGCCCTATTTTTCTTGGAGCAGCTTCACAGAGGGAGGATCATTTTTTGGTGTTAAGCTCATTTCATTGAGCAACACAGGGAGCAGTGTAGAGGAAGTGTGCTGAAAGACGGAATCAGAAAGTGAGCATGAGGCCATTTTGCAAAGGGCCTTGAATGCCACCCCTAGGAGTCTAGACTCCTGTGGGTAACAGGAGAACTATTTTTAAGCAAATCGGTAACAGTTTTAAAAGAACTGGGGAAATGAATTGCAGTGAGGACACACTATAAAATAGGAAGGTTGTTGCATAAACTAAGGAAGAAATTAAATAGAAAAGTTACAGTGAAATAGAGAAAATGTGTCAGAAAGATATTCAGAAGCGATATTTCACAGGACTTTATTCATCAAAGAGTGAATAAAACAGACAAGTTGAAGATAACCATGACAGCTTCTAATTGAAGATACATGGAGGGGAGGGCAGAAACAGTGAGTCATATGCAAACTTGTAGATTTGTTCACACAATTGCATAGATGTCGGCTTCTCTACTTTGAAGTATCCTCCACTCTCTTTGCTCCATCTTTGCCACTGAGATTATCATTATGATTGCAAAAAGCAGAGTTAGTTTAACATCTCTGCTCCCCTCCGAATTTTCAGAGAAAGTGGAAAACACTCAACAAAGTAGTCCATATAAAAATACTGTGAAAAGGAAAAGAAATTGACTTCTGGGGTTCTTAAATAAACCAAGAATTTTAAATACTTTATAATCATTTCCCCCAATCCTTTGGCTTCCGTCCTCTTCTCAGAGAGAAGAGAAAAGCTTAAAATATGGAGCAATTCAACAAATATACTTTTAAATATTAAGGGGAAAATAGCAATATTTTTTTAAATAATTTTTTTGTCACTTTCATACAGTGTCAGGGAAAAATTCTACCTTCATTTTTTTAAGTAAATTCATTTTAATATCTAGCTCCCTAAGAAATAATTAAAGTTTTGAAACATGTTACATAACTGTGTAACATTCCTTGAGAAATTCCCACTCTGCTAGCAGGATAAACCAAGACAAAGCTATAACCATATTATGCCATTGCCAATAATGCATAAGAAAGAAAAAGGTGTATTAGAAAGTGTAAGTTTACATTGCATTTTATTTTTTACTTTTTTCACTCAATATGTATCATATTTTTATGATTTATATACATTATTGTATGTCAACCAGCTCCATTGCTTCTAACTGCAGCATTATATTCCATAGGTTGCATCTACATTTCTGATCTAGTTTGCTTGCATTGGACACCTAGGCTGCCTTCATCTCCCTGCTACCACAAACAACACTAAAGAAATAGACTTAATTTTGCTAACTACTTTAAGATTGGTTTCCAGAATGACTGCATGGTCTATAATGCCACCAGCAGTGCAAAAATATTATAACTTCCCATACCTTTGCCAACACTTGGTATTAACCATTTTCCTTAACATTTGCTGTTCTGATTGAAGTAAGAGATATATTATTGATATTTTAACTTGCATCTCTTGCATTAACAGTGAGTTTGAGTATCTCTTCATATACTTGAAAAACATTCATAATTTCCCTTCTGTGAATTACCTAGTCATGCTATTTTCCCATTTTCCATTTAGTTTCCTGATATACATATGTGTTATATAAGTTAAAGTTACATAACACACAAATTACACGTTTTACACAGATAACTGAGTATTTAAGTATTTGTGTACACAAAACATTTGCCTACAAATAGCCTTATGAAGCAACTATTTTTTCATTCTAATTTAAGCTAACAATTTTAAGGCATTATTTATCAGAAATTTCGTTTTAGAATATTTACATTTCCTAAGAATTTATACTAAGTGAAAATTTCAGTTGCAATAAGAATTTACATGCAGAATGATTGGAAATCTCCAAAACTTCCATGGTAGGAGGGTGGTGAAGTAAATTCCTGTGGAGGAATATAGGAAAATATACTGTTGCCAATGAAATTATAGTTATAAAGGTCATGTAATCATTCAATTCAGACACATTGAGTGCTTATGGAATACCAAATACTATACTAGCTGCTGGGAATACACACATTACATTTCAGACTCCACACAAGAGCTCATCATCTAGTTAAGAAAAGCACATGCAAGCAATTATCACAGGTAAGTTGTGAACCATGCAGACGTGCTTACATGGAATGTGCTGTGGGAGCTCAAATGACAGGAAACTTCTGCCAGGTGACAGAAAAGTGTTTTGAAGAGGAGTGTAATGTGAAGCTGAGTTGTAAGGAATAAACACTTGTCAAGTGCCCCAGTAGAGTAGGGAGGCTGCCTTCTGGGAAGAGTAGGAAAGTATATGCAAAAGCACTGGGGTGTGAAAGAGCACAGCCTGTTTGAGAAATTCCTGATTGGTTTTTGTGGTTAAAGTCCTGGATGTGTGTCCAAGACTTGCTGGAGTAAAATTGGAAGCTGGGGAGGTAGGAGAAGGCATCTCCTGTGATAAAGGTTCTTCCATGCCTTTCTCGGGAGGCCTCCAGGTGTTGAATATAAACCTAATAAAGGCTATAAGCACTGATATCAGGCATTGGGCTGGGAGTTGAGTATGTGGTAGTGAATAAGACAGACAAGCTTCTGTTAAAGGGTGTTAAGTGAAGAATTGACATCCTATTTTATGTTTTCAATGGTTAATCTGGTTGCAGTGTGGAATAGAAAGTAAGCACTGAGGCATAGGGACTAGTTATGTTGATTTTGCAATAATCCAGACCTGAACTAAAGCAGAAGAGTATTTATGGTTTATTCATGGGAAGTAAATCTACAGAATCAAAGTTGTGACAATTAGCACAATCACCTTCTGAAGAGTACTTCACTTCACAGTATTAAGGCTTTCAAATGCATGGCCTAATCAACTCTTACAATAGTCTCTGAGGATAATATTATCATCACCTCCATTTTATGGATGGAGACTGAGTGAGCATCGTGCCCCAAGAAAACAGTCAGGAAAGGACAGGACGAGTTTGCTATCTCAGTTCTTCTGATTCAGTATTGATTCATTTATTCACCAAATATTTAATGAGTAACTTGTATGTGGCAGACACTGTTCCATGAGCTGATGTAAACATTCTAACAAAATAAAGACCTTTTCCTACAAGAGTTTGCAATGTAGAGAAGGAAACCAGTAAGTGAATAGCCAGTTACAATGCAGGGCAATGAGCAGTCTGACGGGGGCTGAGTCAGACCAATCTGTTTATTTAGAGTTGTGTGAAGTACAATGAAGACATAAGGTCAATCCAGGAATGAAAATCTGTTGCATGAAGGGCAGCAGGACTAAAACTCATGTGCTTTCTCATAAGTCATTTCATGCTGCTATCATGGTAATTTTAAAATTTAAAAGGCTAAAGGCAGATAAAGAAAAGAGAATAAGCATCCAACACAGAGCAAACATGACTTAATGGCAGCCAATTAATGTCTTTCTGTTAGCAGAGCTCATAGAAACAATATTTGTAATACATTCATAAGCAGATGTTTGAAATGTATGATATAGCTATGTAGAATTTCCTCCATTTAAAGAGCTAAATGTTTAATAATCAATGCCAGCAAATAGACTGAAGAGGTGAAGCACAGTAAAATATCAAGAACTAAGGAACGTGGATCAGATAACCTTGTTTGTACTAAATGATAAACATGTCAAATTGGACTTAATTACCAATGATGCCTACAGTTTTGCCAGCAGCATTATAATTCAAATCACTCCTCTACTTCTTTGCCAAAATATGTTTGAGAATTTGTTTTGTGATACATGAGAACATCATGCAAAAAGTACCAGTTCTAGACTGAGTTAGAAAAACACTCACAAATTCAGTTTTCATAATACATAAGGACATATTATCCAAAAGGTGCTCAAGTAAATTAAGAAGAGTTTTTGACTATTAAAGATCAATAGAAAAGTTTGGGGTTTGGGGAATTGGGGGTAAGGGTGACTAAGAGGATTGCTTAGGAGGATCAAATCATTCTTTTTTTCATTAATTTTACTATATAGGTTTTGTCTGAGTAGAGTACCTATTGATCATAACGTTCATCAGATGCAAGCCTGAGGGATAATGTCTTTTTGTCTTTGAGTGGGTTGTGGTGGATATTGGAAAGAGCACTGGATTTGAAGCCGGAAAGTCTGTGTTTTAGTTCCACCTCTTGCCAGCTGTGTGTCCTTGGGTGAGCCACTCAATAATTATAAATTTCAAAGAGCGCTGAAATCCAAATTCCTCAGGCAACTTCACATAGAGTTGTTGTGATATTTAAGTGAGATAACATGTGCCAGCATTCGCAAAACAATAAAATGCCACATAAATATCAGTTATTTATTACTCTATGTATAATTTTAAAGGAAATTATTAAACTCTAATCAAAACCAAAACAGAGCTAAGTTTAAAAAAAAATTCTTGACCAGAAGCAGACTTTATCTGCTTTCATTACCTTGTCACCTCATAATATTCATCTTGAAACATTTTTTTGAAGATGTAGGGTCATAATTGATGGACTCCAACAGAACATAGTCCAGAACTTTGGAGAAAAAAGAAAAGATTAACATTTTTCAAATACTATAGGGAAAAGGTAATATTGAAAGACTACGTTTTCTGAGAATCTCGATACTCAAAATCCCTGCATAATTAACTATTCCTCTGTTCCTTATTGGTTTGGGTTAGTAATTTTATCCTCTTTTTAAGGGAGAAAAAACAAAGGTTAAGCGATTGATACAAAGCTCAAGCTAGTAGCAATCCTTAGTTCTTCAGACTCCAAATCCAAGCCTGTATTAACTAAGTCACCAATAAACCTTTCAAGTTGCCACTGACCTAAATAAAACCTTCACATCAGCCCATTTGTGCTATTGTTCCTTTATCTGCTGTATCCACTTGAAATATTACCTTCTTTCTAATGGATAGAGCTCATGACCTAAAACAGGCACTTATTCCTTCCATTACCACTTCTGAGCTTGAGAGACAAGAGCCACATCTAAAAAGCATCAATGAGAAAGTTTCTGTGAAGAAGAATGACAAAGTACTTGCAAGCACTAAGTAGAAGAAAAATATTAAGTAGAAGTTTCTTTATGATTGTATAGAGTCTTAATTATAATTGGCAAGTTAGAGTTTTGGCAGGGGTAATATTAATTTCTTCCCTGAGTTCATCTATGAAAAGACTATTTTAAGAGAAAATACATTTTCTCTGATTACTACATCAGCAATTCCACTGTAGTCACTGTAGAGTAAAAACAGCAAAAATAACAACAATAATACCAGACAATTACACAACACTTAGTCTGTGTCATACACTGTCCTATGTACTTTATATATTAACTCATTGTCCCTAGGTATCACCAACAATATCTCTATGGTACAAAAAAGCTGGTATTTTATCTCACTGTTAGCCTTCAGGTACACAACAATAATTTAGGAAACTCTGAAGCAATTTATAATGACCAGTTTCCTGACAGAGATAAACACATGTCCCATCTTCTTAGCAAAACCACCATCTGGAAGGCAAGTGAACTAAAATTATAGTTTTAGTAGAGTTGGTAGCAAGAGGCAGAAGACATTCTGAGAAACAAAAGTTTGTGATTTGTCCAACAGAGAAATTATCTTCCAGGTAATACACAAATTAACTTCTTTGTATAACTTTTCTCTGCCTAAATTGAGAGATCAACAAAATCCCACTTACCTCTGGTGCAGAAGGCCTTTTGTAGCACACAGATTTTTACTAAGTGTTAGCAGAATCATTCACATTGAGAAAACATCTGTTTTCCAAAAATTGCACTTATTTGTGCCATATAGAATAGGAAGAGAAATAACTGAAGCCAGTAGAAATACAGGCACAACAGCTCGATGCTTCACAGATGGCATTTGAGGAATTGCAGACATAAACAAAGCTCTCTGCAATGAGCATATGGGCTCGGGTTCAAGGAAATGATCAGTAGGATATGAGTCTGTGGGATGTGTGGGCTAGTACAGATCACAAAAGTTAAGACCCCAAACCAGGATGATGACCAGAGGGGGCCTTGTGGGACCATATGCTCCGACAGTATTCCCACTGGTGAGCAGGTAGTAAACACCAAACTGCTTGCTATTTTGTTTTGTTTTGTTCTTAACTTAAAGCCTGAATTTGGCTGTTTAGAAAACCACATAGTATGAATTCAATTCATCTTAACCAGTCTTTTATCAAATTTATAAAATCTTCTATCATGTGTTGCCTTCATGTGTAGTTAGGGAAAAGAGATCTCCAGCCTGTTGTGACCAACCAAAATTGTGAGCACTGTCTTCAGAGGACCATACAGGGCAGAGCAGGCAGCGCCTTTTTGACAAAATGCCTCCTTTGAATCAGCACACCCTTCTTATTTATATCCTGAACAAAGCATGCAGAGAGAGTGTGAGGGATTATTTGTACTATCCACACAAACCATCACTAAGAAGCAGAAATTACTGCACAAAAGCAAATGTATAATAAATAGCCTATCCTAATTCTGAAGGAGTTTTAACTTTTAAAATATTTATAAACTAAATTTGAAATAACACCTAACCTCAATAGTAGTATAACTTAATACTTTTTTATTCCATAACACCATGTTGTTTCTAGAAAGAAAGGGTTAAAGGTACATTTTGTCCTTGGACTGGTCAAATACTGCTGAAAAGAGAGAAAAAACTATTCCCAAAAGTAATTATAAAGTGTTTTATAATTCTTACAGGCTCTATCACTATGGTTCCCAACCCCCAGATTGTGGACAGGTACCAGTCCATGGCCTGTTAGGAACCTGGCTGCACAGCAGAAGGTGAGCAGCAAGGGAGGGAAACTTCATCTCTATTTACAGCCCCTCCCCATCCTTGTCTTACCACATAAGCTTGGCCTCCTGTCTGATCAGTGGTGACATCAGTTTCTCATAGGAGCGCAAACCCTACTGTAAACTGTGCATGTGAGGGATCTAGGTTGTGCGCTCCTTATGAGAATCTAATGCCTGATGATCTGAGGTGAAGCTGAGGTGGTGATGCTAGTGCTGGGGAGCAGCTGCAAATACAGATTATCATTAGCAGAGAGGTTTGACTACACAATAAATGTAATGAGTTTGAATAATCCCAAAACCATCCCCTCCCCATCCCCTGTCTGAGGAAAAATTGTCTTCCATGAAACCCGTCCCTGGTGCCAAAAAGGTTGGGGACTGCTGCTCTATCAGAGCACAAAGCCCTAGTTACTTAATTCTATAAAATATCTACTTCATAATGCTCAATGCAAGTGAAGCACATCATTATTGTTGCTGGATAAAACAAGATGAGATGTTAAGCTCTTCAGAGAATATAAAGCAGTGGAGCCAGATTTTCATACTTATAACTCAAGGTGACTATTTCTATAGAATAAATATCTGGCTTAAGTTGTGTAATCATTTAAAAGGTCCCAAAGTCTCCTTCCTGACTCTATTCTCACTTCTCCAATGTTAAAAACATATTTCCTGACACAGCTATGATGTCTGCCAGCTCCCTGTCAATGAAGAGTAAGAACGAGAACTTTGACACAATGGCCATCAACAACTCCCAATGGACCGCCACTGTTTGGATACTGTTTCTCTCTCTGGTGATGAAGCATCTTCTTGGTCCAGTGCCTTTACTCTCAGTTCTACATCATTTTCCAGCAACAGTCTTTGTGGGAATTTTCAAGATTCCAAATAAGCCATACAATTTGTCTCTACTCTTGGCCAAACTTGGTTTTGGAACACAAAATCATTTCTTAAGATGATCAGGTACCAAAATAATCAAACCCTTAATTTTCTAGCATTCCCGTAATTCTGCAGTGACTGGAAACTTAAAAGAAAGTACACACCCAAGGAAATAATCCCATGTATAAATGCTAAGCTTAGTGGAAGTTGAGAAATAAAATGAGAAATAATAGAAAATAAGATTAGTATGAAAATATGTCAGAGATAAGTAGGACAATTTTGACATGCCACTTTATTTAATGAACTCCATATTCATTAATTCACAACTAGCATATAGGTGTTCAATAGGTACTTGATATTAGCCTTTATAGTAGTGATTAGGAATCCTTATCTCTATAAACAGCTGTGAAAACAGAAGCAGAAGAAGGGAGAGCTATACAGCATAGCATTATACATATATTATTAACTCAAAAAATATTTAGGGTGGAGTAGTAGATATTCCTAGGAGACATTCCTTGGAAGAAGAAAGAATACTGTGTCAAAGGAGGCCATGGAGAAGACTCTTTTCTTGTTCACTGCTTAAGTCTGAACAAATGGGAACACTGATTGAAGATACTGAAAATAATTTATTGAATGAATGAAAGATTTATGAGTGAACAAATGCAATCACTGATCCTATAACTCTGCTCTAGGAATTCAAAATGCATGTGAGCTAATCAAGGGCACTGAGAAGTCCCACTATAAAAAAAACCTACTTAACCTAGGATTTTTAAAGCATATTTGACATAGAACACTTTTTCTTTGGGAGAAAAATTATTAATATTTCAAGGAATCTATGTGCAAAGGAATATACTTTAAGAAACAGAAATTTAGGGAATATCTATTATGTGCAGAATACTGAACTGGAACATACAGGCACAATTTTCATCCTCAAAGAAGTCAAGTCACATGGGGAATATTGACATGTTTGTAGCTCATTACAGTGAAAGACAGACCATGATGAAAAATGTTATATTTACATATATTAAAATATACCTTGATATTTTTATACTATATAACCATAATGCTATAATAGTATAAAGTATTAATAATAACTCTTGTACTTTAATATTATAGTCTAACATAAATATTAATTAATTTTTGATTATATAATAAATTATATATTACAATAAAAAATAGAAATTTTATAGAGGGCTAGAGGCTCCTATAATAAAACCAAACTTACAGAAAGATAGTCAAGGTAACTGGAGCAATTTTTAAAATCTCTTAGTTCAGCATAAGATTTTAATAGATTAAATATAAGAAAATGAAATAAAATTCTCATTTCTCCTTTAAATCGTTTCTCACTTTTCCATTATATACAAAACCATCATGAAATTAGATTATTGAAATGAGTATTTTGTCATGTTTGAGTCATAGCATATTATTTTTAAGTTTGTAAGAAGGTTAGCCATCAGTTAGTATAAATCCCTATTTTCAAGATGACCAAAAATACCTGGTTAATTATTTTTTGTTTCTTTGCCCAGGTTATACATAATATTTTTCCAAAATATAATTCAAGAAAGCTTACAAAAACACATATCCTCCAACATGCGTAGCTTGTCAGAGGTAAAACTGAGATTAAAAGTCTGAGGCATTCTAACAGCCAAGGACTCTTCTGATAGTCGTAAAAAGGCATAGCATGTTCCAATTATATACAGTCTCTAAATATGTTACTGCATCTTTGCTTTTTCAATATATCTGTTGAAAACTCTAAAATAACAGCATCTCACTCTATATAGAAGAATCAGGGCTTGGACTTGGCCAGAAGTGGGAAGCAGAATACCTCTTATTATTATGAGTAATGATGATTGTGTCAATTATGAAGTCAATTGAGTTTACCAAACATGTCCCATGTATTACATCAACTGGTCCGCAAGAAGTCTCCCACCAGATAGAAGAAAACTAATAATTTGTTTACCTAATGAGTAAATATATCTTAGATGGGGTGCTTGAATTTTTATATCCATGATATATCATGTAGTCTCCCAACAATATTTACAGGTTGGTACAATATCTTTACTAAAAATAGAAACATCAGAGTTTTGGAGAATAACAGTGACCATTTTCAAATCTTCTCCTGGCCTTCCCAAAACAATAAAATCAAGAAGGATAAGAATTAACTCACACAAGACTCGTGACTTCAGCATTAGATAAACAGCACTCCAAGTTCAAATTATCTGTAAGTAGAAGAAAGAAAAAACATTCCAACAGAGCTTCTGCCACCTGCACAGCCCTGCAACCAGCCTGTAGACACAGTGAGCAATGGAGAGGAAACTGAGAGGCTCTGTGAAAGAGCAGAGGTTATACTTAAAGAAAACACAGGAAAAACATGCACGGAAAAAGAAAGTGAAACAATCAATGCAAAAATGATGTAAAGAGGTCTGGACTTGGTAGTTCGTAGGCCTGGCTGTGGGGAAGGAGGTTCAAAGTGTGGGGGACCAGAAGTGGTGAAACTGCTGCACAGTAACATTTCTGAAAGTCTTTAGGCAGGATGTGGGAGGATGGAAAGTTAGAGCTTGCTTAACTGAATTTCATAGTTTGCGTAATGAGGGCCATGGAAAGGAGGATGCATTTTCAACTCGAGTGCTAATCACAAAAAGTAGAACATTCTGATCCCTGACCTTTTCCAATCATCACAGAGCTGGATGACCAGAGGACACTGTGCTCTGTTTAGAAAGTTGAGTCACAGTACTAAACACACTGAGCAAAGTCAATGCTGGAGTAATAAATGACTCATGATATTCTGCAGTGCTTACTGAGAAAAAAAAAAAACCTTCCATAGTAATGGTATTAATCAATATCTAGAGATCTTAGAACAATTATAGTATTAGAGACAAAGAATTTTCTGCAAATAGAAACAAGGCCACTAAAAAAAAGAAACAACTAGGCACACGTGCATGCAGTAAGAAAAGTTGGGAACACACAGAAAAATGTCATAGATACCTGTGTACAATCAGAGCAGCACAATTCTGTTACCCATACTCTCTCTTACCCATAACTATTTTCACCATTTCTGAATAAAATGACTCAACATCTGCAGTATTTCCTCTGTAAGTTGTTATATAATAATATTTAGGTTAACTGAATAGAAATCTGTATTATTTCTGATTATATGTTCATCAGTTACGTATATCACCTTCATAAAGTCCTGAATTAAAGAATACTTCCAGCTATTTACATTCAGATGTCTGGGCTGTGCCATTCTATCTAATTACTCTGATCATATTTTTGGGTTCAAGGTCAGCAAAATGAGTTAAGTAACAACCTTTAGAAAATATATCTTCACCACATTTATTTCTGTTCCCATGTGCTACATGTAACAACTTTACTTTTTAATAATTTTAACCAAAGTGGAAAGAAGCTAGTTTTGCAGAAAAACAGGTAATAGTGTGAACAAATTCATTTCCATGTATTTGTTATGTACCCAATTACAGACACCTATTTTAAGTTGGTAAGATAAAGATATTCCTTTGTTTTCATCCAGTGAAGTTTTATGCAAGGGACTGAATGAAGGGTCTATTTCCAGGAGACTGTTTTTACCATTGAAAACTCTGTCCTCTTCAGACATTTGGTGAATAATACATTAGCAGGAGCCACAAGGATCACATTGTTTCACACCAAATAGCCTCTACACTTTGATTCATATATCACACATGTTCTGTTTCTTGCATTTCTGTTTCACACCCACTACCTAAGTGCAAAGGGATTTGAAGACAAGTACCACAGTTTTCTAACTTTCAGCTGCTCGGTTGTATTGATGGAGGAAGTTATGTAACATGTAGAAAATAGAATCAAGATTAAGGAGATCATATTTCTGTTTTATGCTCTGGGATACACTGAAGTTCACTGAGTAACAATTACTCAGAGCATTTATTTTAGATCATTAGCTTCACTGAAAATCCTTTAAATTGGCAAATATAATAAAAGAAGACATTACTCTAGAGGAGGAAGCCAGAGATGTGATTTCATAGAATGTGAAGGAGGATATCAATAATAATAAATTGTTGTTTTATAAAAGAAATGGACAAGCAGCTCTCCACATCTTTTGAGAAATTTAAAACAATGATGTGAATTGAAATGACTCCAGAATTTTTTTTTCTTATAGATACTGACATATAATAATAATACAGAGGTGTAATAATGATGATGATTATGTATTTTCTTTATGGTGTTTGAAAATATACACATAGTCTACTAGTGAATCTTGAAATTTTCAGTAGTTATACTTCTTGGTGATTCCAGGATTCTTAAAAATGATTTCAGCAAATAACCTAAAGGAGTCCTGTCTGATCCTATTAATTCACTTTTACAAATGATTTCAATAAGCTCCTGATGCACCAGATGAATAGGTAACAGATGTTCTACCCCTAAGAAATTACTCTCGAAATAAGAGAATTAATTTTACAATGGAAGGGACCATGTAACCATATAAATAAGCCCTTTTATTTTATAGAGGACGCTGAAAAATATTACAGACTTGTTCAGGCCCACATTGTGGTAACACATCCATTTCCGTAGCTCAGAAATCCTGATTTCCAAGTCAATGTTTTTGCCTCTACACTTCATTTGACACTCAATCTGAAACTCTGCAAATCTCCAGGGACGTACTGCTACTCCTCAGGTCCACTTTCTAGGCAGCCTTCCTAACCTCCAGGGTGCCTAGAAAGAGATTTACATACCTATTCCTCCACGACTGCACACAAATCTTTTGCATAATTTCATAATGACCACCAAGGAGCACATACAGTGAAACAATAAGAGCAGTGCTAAGTCAATGGTAACAAAATGAGAACAAGAAAAATTGAATAGAAGGGTGTGTTAGTCCATTTGCACTGCTATAAAGGAAATACCTGAGGCTGGGTAATTTATAAAGAAAAGTCATTTATTTGGCTTATGGTTCTGCTGGCTGCACAAGAAGCATTGCACCAGCATCTGCTTCTGGTGAGAGTTTCACAGAGTTTCCAATCAAGGCAGAAGGCAAAGAGGGAGCAGACGTGTCACGAGATAAGGGAAGAAGCAAAGAGAGGGCGGAAGTGGTTCCAGGCTCCTTTAAACAGCCAGCTCTCCTGTGAACTGGTAGAGCAAGAACTCCTTCATTACAGGCGGAGAACACCAAGTCATTCACGAGGAATCTGCCTCCATGACCCAAACACCTCCCACCAGGCCCCACCTCTAACCCTGGGGATCAAATTTCAACATGAGATTTGGAGGGACCAAACATCCAAGCCACATCAAAGGGTAAGGGGGTGACTTAGCCACAAATTAAACTAAGTTTGTGAAGGAAGAATAGTTTTACTGACAAGAGAGCACCATGCCTATAATATAGGAGGCACTTAATAAATATTTTTAAATAAATTAAGAAAGGATTACAGTGTGGCTGGTGACAAGGGATAAAATGTGGATTCTTGTCTACCTCCTTTTATCTTTCTATCCTGATTCTTCCTTAGGCAATTCTTCCTTAGCAACAGTTTCCCATCCACTGAGCACCTACCTACATACCCTTGCTACTCTGCTCTAGAATATTCTACTTTCATTTCTCCTCTGCAGCAGAAATTCTCATGAAACACAGCTTAGCACTATTATCTTTAGTCAATTACATTCTGACTAATATTTGTCAACTCTATCAAAAGCCTAAAGAACCTATTAGAAGTACTGTCCAGTAAACCCCAAGACAGGCTGTCCAAAACATTGCCTTGAAAATAGATCTACAACAAGGTGGAAAAAAGTTCCATGTATTTTTTATTATGTATACATATTTACATATATATTCAAGTATATATGTGTGTGTCTATATGCACATATATTCACACACATAATATACATACACACACACAAAGATTTGGCCAAGTCATGTAGATGAAAAATAAAATACTAAATATAATGCTACTTAGCACATAATGCCACTCAACCACACATCACCACTCCATGTGTTCCTAAACATGCATTGGTGTAAACAAAAAACAAACGAAAGTTCTAACTTTCCTAAGCAAGAGTTTATTAAACTAGAAAATTGTTCTTCAAAAATTATCAGCAGTATATAATAGAGGTTTTGATGGCTAAAACATATTGCCTTTAAATAAATATAATTCTTTAAATAAATATAAAATATATATATTTTATAATAAATAAATAAATATAATTCAAAAAATAAAGTTCAAACCCCACCATTATGATTCATGAAATCCCTAAAGTGTTTTTCTAGACATTACCGATATAGATGTCCATGGTGCTCTCATCAAGTAATTGCTGACCACTAAGGCACTTAGAAAAGCAGGAAGACAGCCAGGCTTAAAAAGTAAAAACCCTGACTGCAGTGAGAGGCCAACAAGAGCTCCCAAGGACTCTCGTAAAGGACTATTGATATCAGCAGGGCTATGTCTAGAAGGCAAAACCATCAGAGTGGATATGTCCCAGATGATCTGATTCAAGGGAGCTATGCTGTTGCATCTTTCTTAGGTCCCTTGTATTATTATCATTTTTATTTTTTTGATACATAGTAATTGTATATATGTATGGGGTGCATGTGATATTTTAATATATGCATACAATGTATAGTTATTAAATCAGGATATTTAGGATATCTACCACCTCAAGCATTTATCATTTCCTTGTGTTGGGAACATTTCAAATCTTCTATTCTAGCTATTTTGAGATATACAGTAAGTTATTTTTAGCTATAGTCAACATATTGTGCTATTGAACACTAGAACTTATTCCTTCTTTCTAATTGTATGTTTGTACCCATTAATCAACCTCTCTTCATTCCCAGCCTCACCCTTGTCAGCCCTTATCATTCTATACTCCACCTCCATGAGATAAATTTTTTTAACTCCTTCACGTGAATGACAACATGTGATATTTGTCTTTCTGTGTCTGGAATGTACCACTTAACACAACAATCTCCAGTTCCATCCATTTTGCTGCAAATGACAGGACTTTATTATTTTTATGGCTGAATAATATTCCATTGTGTATATGTACCACATTTTCTTTATCCATTCATCCATTGATGGACATTTAGGTTGATTCATTATCTTGGCTATTGTGAACAGCACTTCAATAAACATGGAGGTGCAGGTATCCCTTTGATATACTGATTTTCTTTTCTTTGGAGAAATATCTGTTAGTGAGATTGCTGAATCATATAGTAGTTCTACTTTTAGTTTTGTGAGAAATCTCCATATTGATTTTGATAATGGTTGTGCTAATTTACATCCCCACCAACAGTGTATAAGAGTTCCCTTTCCTCTGCATCCTCGCTAGCATTTGTTATTTTTTATATTTTTGATAACAACCATTATAACTGGGGTGAGATAATATCCAATAGTGGTTTTGATTTGCATTTCCCTGATGATTAACAATGTTGAACATCTTTTCATATGCCTATTGGCCTTTTGTATGTCTTCTTTGCAGAAATGTCTATTCAGACCTTTTGCCCACTTTTTAATGGGATTATTTGGTTTTTTGCTGTTGTGTTGTTTGAGTTCCTTGTGTATTCTGGATGTTAATTCGTTGTCAGATGAATAATTTTCAACTACTTTCTCCCATTCTATGGGTTGTCTCTTTACTCTGTTGATTGTTTCCTTTGCTATGCAGAAGCTTTTTAGTTTAAAGTAGTCCAATTTTGTCTATTTTTGCTTTCGTTGCCTGTGCTTTCGAAGTCTTAGCCATAAAATCTTTGCCTATACCAATTTCCTGAAGCACTTCCCCTATGTTTTCTTCTAGTAGTTTTATAATTTTCAGTCTTAAGTTTAAGTTTTTAATCCATTTTGAGTTAATTTTTATATGTGGTGAGAGATAGGGATCTAGTTTCATTCTTTCTTCTGCATATGGATATCCAGTTTTCCCAACATCATTTATGTAAAAGGATATCCTTTCCCTAATGTATATTCCTGGTGCCTTTATTGAATATCAGTTGCTACAAATATGTAGTTTGTTTCTAGATTCTCTACTACATTCCACTGGTCTATGTGTGTGTTTTTATACCAATGCCATGCTGTTTTGTTTACTATAGCTTTGTAATATATTTTGAAGTCAGGTAGTGTGATGTCTCCAGCTTTATTCTTTTTGCTCAGGATTGCTTTGAGTACTTGGAGTCTTTTGTGGTTCCATATGAATTTTAGGATTATTTTTTCTATTTCTGTGAAGAATATCATTGGCGTTTTGATGGAGATTGCATTGAATCTGTAGATTGCTTTGGGCAATACAGTCATTTTAACAATATTAATTTTCCAATCCATGAGCATGACATGTCCTTACATTTTTGGTGTCTTCTTCAATTTCTTTTTTTTTCTTTATTTCAAAGTATTATGGGGATACAAATGTTTTTGGTTACATGAATCACTTTTGTAATGCTCAAGTCAGGGTTAAAAGTGTGCCCATCACCCAGATAGTGTTCATTGTACCCATTAGGTAGGTTTTTGCCCAACCCCTCCTCCCCTCTTCCCCCTGCTTGATTTCCTTTAGGATTTACTTCCCTCTATGCACATGTGTGATCATCAGTTAGTTCCAATTTAACTTCTTCAATTTCTTTCATCAGTGTTTTATAGTTTTCATTGTAGAGGTCTTTCACCTCCTTGGTAAAATTTATTTTTAGGTATGCTTTTAGTAGCTATTGTAAATGGGATCACTTTTAACTTCTTTATCAGCTGTATTGGTGTATAGAAACACTGCTGATTTGTGTATGTCAATTTTGTACCCTTTGCTGAATTTGTTTATCAGTCCTAAGAGCTTTTTAATTGAGTATGTAGGGGTTTTTTTATGTATAAGATCATGTCATTTGCAAACAGGGACAATTTAACTTCCACTTTTCCAATTTGGATTCCCTTTATTTCTTTTTCTTGCCTAATTGCTCAGGATAGGCCTTCTAGTATTGTGCTGAGTAAGAGTGGTGAAAGTTGGAATCCTTGTCTTGTTTCAGTTCTTAGAGAAAAAATTTAAGGTTTTCCCCATTCAGTAAGATGTTAGCTGTGAGTTTGTCATATATGACTTTCATGATGTTGAAGTACTTTTCTTCTATACCTAGTTTATTGAGAGTTTTTATCATGAACAGATGTTGAATTTTATCAAATGCTTTTTCTGCATCTATCGAGATGATCATATGGTTTTTTCCTTTCATTCTCTTGATGTGATTTATCACATTTATTGATTTCCATATGTTAAACCTTCCTTGCATCCCTGGGATAAATCCCACTTGATCATCATGTATTATTTTTTTGATGTGTTGTTAGATTTGATTTGCTAGTATTTTTCTGAGTATTTTTGCATCTAAGTTCATTAGGAATATTGGCCTGTAGTTTTCTTTCTTTGTTGTGTCCTTTTCTGATAATTTTTCAGGGCAATTCTGGCCTCATAGAATGAGTTTGAAAGAATTCCATCCTCTTCAATTTTTTGGAATACTTTGAGAAGAATTGATGTTAGTTCTTCATAAGTTTGATAGAATTCAGCAGTAAAGCCTTCCAGTCCTGGGCTTTTTGTTATAGAGAGAATTTTTATTATAGATTTACTCTCATTACTTATTATTGATCTGTTCAAGTTTTTTATTTCTTCCTGTTTCTTTTTTGGTAGGTTATATTTGTCCAAGAATTCATCCATTTCCTGTAGGTTTTAGTATAGTTAGTGTATAGTTATTCATGATAGTCTCTAATGATCCTTCATATCTCTGTGGTATCAGTTTTAATGTCTTCTTTATTGTTTCTCATTTTATTTATTTAGGTCCTTTCTCTTTTTTTCTTGGTTAGTGTAGCTAGCAGTTTATCAATTTTATTTCTGTTTTCAAAAAAACAATATTTCATTTTGGTGATCTTTTATATTGCTTCTTTAGTCTCCATTTTGTTTAGTTATGCTCTACTCTTTATTACTTGTTTCCCCCTAATAATTTTGGGTTTGGTTTGTTCTTGCTTTTGTAGGTATATTATGTTTCCATTTTCATTTGTTTCAAAAAAATTTTTTATTTCATTCTTAATTTCTTTGTTGACTCAGTGGTCATTCAGGATCATGCTGTTTAATTTCCATGTATTTGTACAGTTTCCAATGTTCCCCTTATTACTGACTTCTAGTTTTATTCCATTTTGGTCTGTGAAGATACTTTATATGATTTCCATTTTTTTTAATTTGTGAGAATTGTTTTGTGTCCTAACATATGGTCTATCCTGGAGAATGTTCCAAGTGTGATGAGAGGAATGTATATTCTGCAGCTATTGGATGAAATGTTCTGTAAATGATTGTTAGGTCCATTGGTCTAAAGTATGGTTAACTCCAATGTTTGTCTTTTGATTTCTGTCTAGATGATCTGTCCAGTGCTGAGTGTGGGGTGTTGAAGTCCCCAACTATTACTGTATTGGAGCCTATCTCTCCTTTGAGACCTAATAATATTTGCTTTACATATCTGGGTGCTCAGTTGCTGGGTCCATATATACTTAGAATTGTTATATCCTCTTGATGAATTGATGCCATTATTATTATATATTGAGTTTCTTTGTATCTTTTTATAGTTTTCCATTTAAAGTCCCATTTTATCTGATATAAATATACTAAGCTATTCCTCTTTTAATTTGCATGGTATATCTTTTTCCCATTCCTTCACTTTCAGTCTATGTGTGTCTTTAGAGGTGAAGTGAGATTCTGCAGCATGTAGTTTGGTCATGTTTCTATACAGCCAGTTTAAATCTTTTAAGTGGGAAATTTAATCCATTTACATTCAAGGTTATTGTTGACAGGTGAGGAATTATTACTGTCATTTTGTTGTTTTCTGGTTGTTTTGTATATCCTTTGTTCCATTATTTCTCTCTTATTGTTTATCATTTTGATTCAGTGGTTTTCAGTAGTGGTAACATTTGATTTCTTTTCTTTCTCATTTGTATAGCTACTTTATCAGTGAGTTTTGTACTTTTATGTATTTTCATACTAACAAATATTGTCCTTTTATTTCCAGATTTAGGACTCCCTTAAGCATTTTTTGTTAGGCCTATCTAGTGGTGATGAACTCCCTTAGTTTTTGATTGTCTATGAAAGACTTTATTCCTTTTTCATTTTTAAAGAATATCTATACGGGTGTTCTTGGCTGGCAGGGTTTTTTTTCTTTAAGTACTTTGAATATATCATCCCATTTTTTCCTAGCCTGTAAGGTTTTCACTGAGAAATATGCTGTTAATTTGATAATTTCCATATATATGACCTAATGCTTTTCCCTTGCTGTTTTTAGAATTATGTCTTTGACTTTTGACAGTTTGACTAAAATGTGCCCTGGAGAAAGACGTTTTGGTGTTGAATCTATTTGGGGTTCTTTGAGCTTCCTATATCTGGATGTTATATCTCTTTAAATACTTGGGAAGTTTTCAACTATTATTTCATCAAATATGCTTCCATACCTTTGCCCATCTCTTACTCTTCTGGAACTCCCAAAATTGAAATATTTAGTTGCTTAATGGTGTCCCATATGTCACATAGGCTTTCTCCATTTTTTGAATTTTTTTATCCTTTTTTTTCTTCTGGTATGACTGCATTATTTCAAAAAACTTGTCTTCAAGTTCAGAAATTCTTTCTTCTACTTGATCTAGTTTATTATTGAGGCTCTCAATTGGATTTTTTTATTTTATTCATTGAAATTTTCAGTTCCAGGGATGGCTGAAAAATGGTGATCAGACAGAGTCCTCCCACTTCACTGCTCCCAGGGAAGGAGGTGAAAAATGCCATCAGCTGCCTGACCACAGATCACTCACTCTGAAAACAGCATTGTGAATTTACAGAGAAACATCGTGGGACACTCAGCCCAAGAAAACAGGTGACTGGGAGATTCATTCACAAAGATCGGAGAGAGCAGGGAGTGCAATAAACCCCAGAGTGTGGGAAGGACGCACTCACCAGGTTAGCACAGTGCGAACTACCCTACAAGCAGTTACACACCTTCCCCACAGACTTCCCATCCACTCAGTCAGGGACAAGCCCAGAGTTGGGGCAAAGCTGTAATTCAAGACAGTAGGCCCTGCGGAGAGGAAGCAATTGTGAGAGCTATACAGAACTCTCAGCTGCAATATACAGGGACTGCTCAGGGCCAGGTAAGGACTGGGTGGAGATATAGCTTCCCGGGACAGTGCACGGGAATCTGAAGACCGGCACCTCACCACTGGAAGTCACCAGGTCCTGGGCACAGGAGTTGAACAGAGAGTAGGACACACCCTTAGGGGCTGTTGGCAATTGCCTCCACAGGACCTAGGCCAGTTGAGAAGAGCTGCATTCACAGGCTTGATCTGAGCCCTGCTATATGCCAGGCTGGCAGCCAGCAGCCATCTTTAAAGCCTCCTGCCTGGAGCTGTTAGCCAGGTATTTAGTTTCACCCCACCCCTGGCCTAGGGGCTCTTAAACCTGGGCAAGACAGGCTTTGCCCTTGGTGGCCAGGGACAGCTACATCCGTGGGTTCCAGGTGGGACGAGATCCCGTAACTGTAGTGGTAGAACCTTTGTGTATTGGAAACTGTTTGCAGCCTGTCCATCTGGTCCTGCTACCCTGGCTCTGGCCTCCCATGAGTCTGCTACGTGCTGGTCCTGGTGCCTGCTTTTCAGGTCCCAGCCCTCCTGTACCCCAGAGATCGGTCATTTTGAGGGTTGCTGGTTATAGTGACTCATTTTGTATAAGCACCAGTTTTCATGGCAACTGAATGCCTCAAGAGCCACAGGTTGAACCAGAGCAGCTCCCCCTAACTCTGCCCACTTCATTAGGGAATTTCTCTCAATCCAAGAGTGCCTCCAGTGACCACTATTCCCCCCTGCCATGGGAACATACCTCTGGCAGAGACTTCTGGGGATAGAGATGCCCACCCACCTCACCTTGGGGTCTAGTGGTGAAAAAGTGGTGCACAATTGGAGATCCCCCTGTCAGCCAGTGTCACGTGGGGATGCACATCAGAGGGCCAGACACACACAGCTGGATAAGCAACCTCTAAGCTGTGTAGAATTTTCCCAATTCAGCTCTCACACTGTAGCCAAAAGCAATTATGTTTCTACCTACACATCAGGAGAAGCAGGGTCAAAGTAACTCCTAGGAGCTACAAGGCCCTTTCCAAAGCTTGGGGCTTTCATATACCCCACCTGGGGGATCAGAGTCTGCTATGGACACAACAGAATACCTAGCTATTAGGGAGCTGTGCATTCATACCCTCAAGTACAATCCACCAGCTTGGAGTTCAAGCTGGGAGGACCATCTCCCTACACTCCACCAGGAAGAGAAGACAACAGGCCAGAGGTAACCCAAGAGATCCACCAAACATGCTAAAGTACGCCTAAGGCAATACAGACCAGTACTCCTCTCCCTGGCTCTGCCAAGGAATGAACCTTGGGGGCTTGGACACAGGGCCATAAATTAGCTCTAACACCCCCAGCTCTTGACCAAGAGGCCAGATGAGAAAAAATCAGTGAAAGAACTCAGGAAACATGAAAAATCAGAGTGAAAATCACCCCCAAAAGAAATCATTAGTTCCTCAGCAATGGATACCAATTCAAATGAAATGGGTAGAATGACAGAAGAGGAATTTCATTTATGGATTATAAGAAAGCTCAATGAAATTCAAGAGAAAATTGAATCCCAGCACAAAGAAAGCACAAGAAAATGCAAGAAATGAATGAAAATTTTCTAAAGAAATAGAAGTATTACACAAAAATCAAATAGAAATTCTAGAAATGAAAGAGGCATTCAAGGATCTACAAAACACAGTGGAAAGCCTTTAGAATAGAGGAAAGAATCTCAGAGCTGGAAGATAACTCCTATGTGGTAAATAAATCAGTCAAAGAGAAAGAAAACAAAAACAAGAGGCATGAACAAAGCATACAAGAAATGTGGGATTATATAAACAGGCCAAACATAAGGATCATAGGCATCCCTGAGGGAGAGGAATAAAATTTGTGTGGGCTGGAAAATCTATTTGAAGTAATAATAGAGGAAAATTTCTATGGCCTAGCCAGAAATCTCGATATCCAAGTACAAGAAGCACATAGGACTCCTGGGAGACTCGACATGAAAAGGCATTCACTACACCACATAATTATTAGACTGATCAAAGTAAGCACAAAAGAGGCACTCCTCAGAGCTGTAAGGCAAAAGAGCAGGGAAACCTATCAGATTAACTGCAGATTTCTCAGCTGAAACCTTACGAGCCAGAAGGGAATGGGGATGCACCCTCAGTCTTCTAAAATAAAATAATGGCCAACCCAGAATTCTTTATCCTGCCAAACTGAGCTTCTTATATGAGGAGAAATAAAGACTTTTCCAGACAAGCAAACACTGATAGAATTTGCAAAGTCCGGACTTGCCCTGCAAGAAGTGTTTAGCCCTGCATTGTACACTAACCAGCACAACAGACACCCACTAGAGTAAAGCTACCCAAAAGCTAAAACTCCAGAACCCAGATTTCACAATGACTCAAGAGGTAAAACAGAACAAGAAACTAGCCAACAAAATAAACAGAAATCTACACCAAATATCAATTCTCTCAATAAATGTGAATGGCTTGAATTGCCCATTGAAAAAACATAGGCTGGCTGAATGGATTAAAAAATACAAGCCCAGTATCTGCTGTCTCCAGGAAGCACATCTTACACACAAGGACTCATTCAGACTAAAGGTGAAAGGATGGAATACAATTTTCGAGGCTAATGGAAACCAAAAGAAATCTGGAGTAACCATCCTTATTTCAGATGATACAAACTTTAAAGCAACAGAAGTAAAAAAAGACAAAGATGGACACTATATAGTGGTGAAGGGAAAAATCTTACAAGAAGATTTAACAATTCTAAATATTTATGCACCCAACACAGGAACGCCCAGATATGTAAAGTAAATACTGCTTGATCTAGACAACATAATAAGTACCAATGCCATAATAGCTGGGGACTTTAACACCCCACTGACAGAACTGGACAGATCCTCCAAAAAGAAAATAAGCAAAGAAACAATGGACCTAAACAGGACTCTAGAACATTTGGGCCTAACGGATATCTATAGACACTCCACCCAAATAACACTGAATATACGTTCTTCTCATCAGCTCATGGAACTTTCTCTAAAATTGATCACATCCTAGGCCACAAAACAGATCACAATAAATTTTAAAAAACAGAAATCATACCATGTATCTTTTCAGACCACAGTGGAATAAAATTAGAAATCAATTCCAACAGAAACTCACATCTTCATCCAAAAACATGGAAATTAATCTGTTGCTGAATGACTATTGGGTCAAGGAGGAGATTCAGATGGAAATCAAAAGAGTCTTCAAACTAAATATAATGGGGACACAAGTTATCAAAATCTGTGGGATACAGCAAAAGCAGTCCTGAGAGGAAAACTTATTGCCTTAAATGCTCACATCCAAAAGACAGAAAGGTCACAAATCAGTAAACTAATGAATCATATCAAGGAAATGGAAAAGGAAGAGCAAACCAATCCTAAAGCCAGCAGAAGAAAAGGAATAACCAAGATCAGAGCAGAATTAAATGAAATTCAGAACAAAAGAACAATACACAAGATTAATAAAACGAAAAGTTGGTTCTTTCAGAAGATAAACAAAATAGACAGGCTACTTGCCAGGTTGACCAGAAGCAGAAAGGAAAAGACTCTAATAAGCTCAATTAAAAATGAAAAAGGAGAGGTCACAACTGATATCATGGAAATACAAAACATCATCTTCAAATACTACAAAAATCTCTATGCCCAAAAACATAAAAATGTGGAGGAAATGGACAAATTCTTAGAAACACACTACCTCCCTAGGCTCAATCAGGAAGAAACAGAATTCCTAAACAGACCGATATCAAGCACCAAAATTGAAGCAGTATAAAAATCTTCCCACAAAAAAAAGTCCTGGACCAGATGGGTTCACACCTGAATTCTACCAAACCTACAAAGAAAAACTGGTGCCTATACTGCAGAAATTATTCAAAAACATCGAGAAGTATGGAATCCTCCCAAACTCATTCTACGAAACCAATATTACCTTGATACCAAAGCCAGGAAAGGACACAACAAGAAAAGAAAATTACAGACCAACATCCCTTATGAATATAGATGCAAAAATTCTCAGTAAAATCCTAGCAAACTGAATTCAAATGTACATCAAAAAAGTAATTCATCACGATCAGGTGGGCTTCATCCCCAAGATGCAGGGATGGTTCAACATACACAAATCTATAAGTGTAATTTACCACATAAATAAAAGCAAGAACAAAGATTATTTAATCCTTTCAATAGATGCAGAAAAGGCTTTTGACAAAATCCAGCATGATTTTATGATAAGAATTCTTAACAATATAGACATAGATGGCTCATACCTCAAAATTATTAAAGCCATATACGATAAACCCACAGCCAATATCGTACTGAATGGGGAAAAATGGAAAGCACTCCTCCTTAAAACTGGAACCAGACAAGGTTGCCCACTATCAACACTTCTATTCAACATAGTGCTGGAAGTCCTTACCAAAGCAATCAGATAAGAGAGAGGAATCAGGGATGTCCAAATGGGGGCAGAAGAGGTCAAACTTTCACTGTTTATGGACGATATGATATTATGTCTAGAAAACTCCAAAGATTCAACCAAGAGTTTACTGGAATTAATAAATTAATTGATAATTGATAATTGATAAATTGATAATTCAGCAAAGTCTCAGGATACAAAATCAATGCACACAAATCAATAGCCTTCATATATGCCAATAATAGTCAAGCTGAGAAACAAATTAAAGATGCAATACCTTTCACAATAGCATCAAAGAAAATTAAATATTAGGAACATATCTAACTAAGGAGGTGAAAGACCTATATAGAGAGAATTACAAAACACTAAGAAAAGAAATTGCAGAGGATGTAAACAGATGGAAAACCCTACCATGCTCTTGGATAAGTAGAATCAACATTGTAAAAATGTCTTTTCTACCTAAATTGATTTACAGAATCATTGCAGTCCCTATCAAAATACCAACATCATTTTTTGCTGATCTAGAAAAAATAATTCTATGCTTCATGTGGAAACAGAGAAGATCCTTTCTAGCCAAAGCAGAAAGAACAAATTGAAAGGCATCAATCTACCAGACTTCAAACTATACTACAAGGCTATAGTAACCAAAACAGCATGGTACTGGCACAAGAATAGAGACATAGACTGATGGAACAGGACTGAGAACCCAGATATAAAAGCATCCTCATACTGTCATCTGATCGTTGACAAATTCCACACAAACATACACTGGGGAAAAGATTCCCTATTCAATAAATGGTGCTGGGAAAACTGGATGGCTATATGTAGAAGACTGAAACTAGATCCACACCTCTCACCTCTCACAAAAATCAACTCACGACGGATAACAGATTTAAACCTAAGGCATGAAACCATAAGAATTCTAGAAGAAAACGTTGGAAAAACTCTTGTGGACATTGGCTTAGGCAAAGAATTTATGAAGAAGACCCCCAAAGCAATCACAGCAGCAACAAAAATAAATAAATAGGACCTGATCAAATTAAAAAGTTTCTGCACAGCCAAGGAAACTATCACTAGAGTGAACAGACAACCTACAGAATGGGAGAAAATATTTGCATGCTACACATCTGATAAAGGGTTGATAACCATAATCTATACAGAATTTAGGGAAATCAACAAGAAAAAATCAAACAACCCCATTAAAAAGTGGGCAAAGGACATGAACAGAAACTTTTCAAAAGAAGACAGAATAATGGCCAGCAAACATGTAAAAAATTGCTCAACATCTCTGATCATCAGGGAAATGCAAATCAAAACCACAATGAGATATCACTTAACTCCAGTGAGATTGGCTCATATCAAAAAGTCCCAAAACAACAAATGCTGGCCCAGATGTGGACAGATAGGAACACTCATACACTGCTGGTGGTACTGCAAATTAGTACAACCTCTATGGAAAGTAATATGGAGATAACTCAAAGAACTAAAAGTAGAACTACAATTTGATCCAGCAATCCCACTACTGGGTATTTACCCAAAGGAAAAAAAGACATTCTGTAATAAAGACATCTGCACTTGAATGTTTATAGCAGTACAATTCACAGTTGCAAAGATGTGGAAACCCAGGTGCCCATCAATACATGAGCGGATTAGTAAAATGTGGTATATGTATACCATGGCGTATTACTCAGCAATAAAAAACAATGGTGAATTAACTCATCTGGTATTATCCTGGATGGAGCTAGAGCCCATTCTTTGAAATGAAGTATCACAAGAATGGAAAAACAAGCACCACTGGTACTCACCATCAAATTGGTACTAACTGATCAATACTTATGTCACACATGGAAATAATATTCATCAGGAGGTGGGCAGGTGGGAGGGGGTGGATGGGATGGGAAAACTCTCCTGAACGGCTGCAGGGTGCACAGTTTGGGGGATGTCCACGATTATAGCTCTGACCTGGGCAGTGCATGGGCAATATATATAACCAAATTGTTGTACCCCCATAATATTCTGAATTTTAAAAAAAAAAGGAAATCTTCAGTTCCAGGATCTTTGTTTGTTTCTTTTTTGTATTTCCTTGTTGAATTTCTCATTCAGATCATGAATTTTTTCCTGATTTCTTTGTATGTTTATCTGTGTTCTATTGTATCTCATTGAGTTTCTTTAATATCATTATTTTGAGTTCTTTTTCAGGCATTTCATAGATTTCCTTTTCATTGTGATCTGTTACTGGAGAATTATTGTGTTCCTTAGGAGGTGCCACGTTTCCTTCTTTCTCATCTTTCTTGTGTCCTTATGTTGATATCTGTACACTGTGTGTAACAACCACTTCTTCCAATTTTATGGATTTGTTTTTGTAGAGAAAAACTTTTTCATACAGATGTATGTATCATGTTTGTTGGGTAGGGTGCTTTGGCTTTGACTCCAGGTAGGTACAGTTCTGTAGTCTCCCTATGAGTTTTCAGCTGTAATGAGCATCATTGTTGCTTGTGAGTTCCTCAGAGGCTTAGACTGTGGTTATTAGTAGACGATGTGGCAAGGCTTTTCTGGGGACAGGGATGATCCAGGGGATAGGTAGGCTGGTCATCATGCCACCAGCTGCATACATGGGCACATGTGGTGGCAGGTCCAGATGGGCCACTCCTTGGGCCTTCAGGTGACTTGCTAGAATGTTAGTAGTAGCAGTGGTATACCAGGCAAGTGAGCAGGTCTTCAGGCCCCTGGGTGGCATGTATATCATCACTGGTAGCAGTAGCAACAGCAGGTTAACCTTTGGCCTCCCAGAAGACATGCACAAACTCCAGTGGTGGCAAGTGGGGTGGATTAATATCCAGGCCCCTGGACAATATATACAGGTGCCAGCGGTGGCAGTGGTGAGCAGGGCAGGCCTGTCCTCAGGCCTCTGGACCGTGCACACAGGTGCTAATGGCAGCAAATAGGCAGGTCAATCCCAGGCCCCCTGACAACACACATGGGCACTGATGGTGGCAGGAGTGGGCAGCATGGGCCTGTCCTCAGCACCCTTGATTGTGCCCTCAGTCACCAGGGGTAGTAGGTAAGGCAGGCCTGTCCTGATCCTCACCTGTTCACACCAGTGCTGACTGTGGTGGGCTGGGTGGTTCAACCCCAGGTTTCTGAATGGTGCCCTTGGGCCTTGGCAATGGTGGGCGTGGCGGGCCTCACCTCAGGCCCTGGGTTGGCCCTGGGGAACTGATCCCCAGACTCCCAGGGACATGCAGGTACATGGAAGGCCTGCTGCTGGAGGGGGTGGGGTTGCTGTCAGTGGCAGTGGCCTGGTCCAATGTATTATTAAAACAAAAATTTTAAATTGAATTTTAATGATGTTCAAAAAAGCAAAGTACAGTGCGTTGTCACTTGGCACCTCACCCTGATCAAGCACAGTCCAGACTACCCTCTGTAGTTGCCCAACACAAGGAATGGACATAGACATCAGCAACTAACTACAAAGGAAAAGTCTTCAGTGTTGGATCTTCTTGGAATACACATGTCCTTAAAGGGAATTAACATACCAACATGTATGTTTGCTCTTAAGAATGACTGGAAAGTCTTAGTGAAGTCTTTCCTAGCCTCTTTAGATTTACTTATTTTAATTAAAGAGAGATTCATTAACTTCTAGGTCATTTGTGTAAATTCATATTACCATATTCATATTGACCAAAAATACATATAGTTACAAAGAAATTTCACTCCTGTGACTTGAAAAAACCTAAATATCATTTGGTTAGAGCCATAAATTTAATTTGCATGGGGTTGTACTTAAAATTAGTGGTTGATGAATTATAAAGAGACATATCTATTCTGAAAGGTATTTCTTTGCTGTTGTTTTTCCACATTTTATATGTCATAATCATTTTTCCTTGTGCATAAAATACTTTTACTTGTTTGACAAAAAAGACATAGTTCTCATTACAAAAAAAATAGTCAAACCTAAAACAATGCAGAAATCTCCTACATTAGAGGCCGTGTGATTCAGGGTCCCAGTGCTTTCCCACAATGCATATACCAGCTCAATGTCTAACAAACAGAAACATTAGCTAGATCATTTATTAAGGGGCTTTTAACTGATTTTTAAAAGTTATGTCCCCAAACCATCTTACAAGTAGTAAGGCTACAGCAATCTGCTGCAAGTAGACACAAAATATTGCTAAATCCTACCTAAAAATCAAATATTTACATTTTATATACATTCTCTTGTCAGTGACTGTTCAGTTCTAACACATATAATCTAAATGGAATTCAGACAACTAATGACATATTTCTGGGAAGGGGGAACTTGTGTAAATGCAAAAGACAGTGCCTGAGAAATCACCTTAATGTAATCACTTGAATTGCCATCCTTTTGTTTTAATAACATACTCAGTTTTTTTAAAAATCAGACAATGAAAGACGTAATGGATCATATACCACCTGCATTCTAGTGTCTTAGTTGTGCATGAGAGGCAAACCTGAAAAGAGAATACTGACAAAGTAAGAAAAACTTATAGAATCAAGAAAATACAAGGGCTTAATTCTTTCCTTCTGAATTCCAGGGTCTTATGGTTTTACATCTTCCATAGTTTTTGATTTGCAAAAAAGGAATGTGCATTTTACTTTATAGCCTCTATTATATCCATGTACAAAATTATGATTTCTATGTGACTTAATTAGGTTTTCCCTTAATTTGAAGATATTTGGAATAAATTACATGATACTAAGGTTTTATATTTGCTTTCGACTTTTTTCACTTTATCTTTTTAAGTAGTAGGAAAATAAATTTTTGTTTTCTTACCGATGTGGTAAGGAGTTAGCTATGGCTACACAGACCTCAACTTCCCTCATAGCAATAAGCAGATAGAGCTGAAGGACAAACTGCACTGTTTTTAAGGAATAAGTGCTTCCCTTTGGCCATAATCCCCAATAGGACACCTTTACCTTTTCACTACCTGCTTAATCCCTGTTAAGCATTAGTGTGTGACCTAAAGGGAAAGGTAAAATAATTTTTAAAATAAAATAAAATAATCTAGATGCTGGCAGGTACAGAATAAACTTGTAGAAAGATTGTCAGCCTAAAAGCAAAGGAGTAACATTTTATGATGGATAAACTCCCTGAAGCCACACTCAATTTTTTCTGCACTCTTCTTTTCTAGCTACCATTATTTTATCATCATAGTTTTAATGTTTTTGAGCAAAGCATATGACATAGCTCCAGATATAGCTAAGTCACCACCTCCCTTTTATTGGGTCTTTAATCCTGTTTTGATGTGTTTAATCTTTCTATCCTACTTTCTAATGTTATCTGTGCTTCCATCCTCTACCTACAACCTCTTTACCAGCGTTTATCCATCTTCAAAATAAAAATAAACAAGGAAATATTATGGAAAGAATGTGAAACATTATGTTGATATAATAATCATGCCTAGTGTAACTTTGAATGTGCTTTCATGGTTTCCTTTATTTTAGACGTTTCACACGCAAAGAAATTTTAAGGAACTACCTTGGAAGGATCCAAGGGAGAAAATCAACCCAAAAATATGACATAGAGCAATTTATTCAAGACTTTATGCTAAAGCAAATGGAGAGTTATGTTCCCAAACCCTTAAAAGCACAAAAGAGTAGCCACACTCTGATATCTGAATTTAAAATATGAAGTGAAAATAAACTGGGAGGATCAACACATGTTAGAAACAGTATAAAATGCAGCTTGAACTAATAAGAGCTTGGATCTATTTAGTTATGCCAAATTGAAATATACCTACAAAACGAACTCTGGTTTCCTAAGACTATGGTTTAGATGCATTAAATATTTAAGTAGATCTCACACTTTAATCACTTTAAACCATACTCTTTTAGCTTAAGGTTACTGATACTTCTGTGCACATGCACAAAACATTGAAGTTTGGAAAAATAGATACACATTTAAGTTTTTAAATCAAATTTAAAATTATGAAAAGAAATTTTCTATAATTTTTTTTATAATTTCTCTTTTTTGTTGTTTGTCTCTCTAAGTTATGAGAACTTTGGTGCATTTCATTTGTATGATTTGCTGCCAACTTAATGCCTAGAAATAAACCTGATTATCAGACCAGTAGTGTAGCTTTGGGTCACCAAAATCTTGTCTAAAAATATATATATTATCCTGAGAGTGACCCGGGATGCTTTAAGCACATCACAACCTATAACGTGTTCACCTTTCTAGCAGCATGTGTCTGTTTGGGGTGGAAAGTCCTCTGTAGCAGGCCATTTCCTATAACAATCACTTATATTTTGGTTTAGTCAGAACACTAACATTTGTTTCACAGACCTAGTCTTTTACCAGCTCAACTTCAAGCGGAATGTGGTTCTTTTAGAAAATGCCAAATTTCCTCAGAGAGACCTGGTGGTTACATACTGGATTGTTCCTGCAGCCAGAATGATGTGTGTTGTGATTCTTGCATGCCAGGTCCGGGTGCTGCAAAAGCAACAAGAAGTCACAGTTGTCTCTAGAAAACCACAGTGACTGGAAGCATTCCCTTTGTACCTGCATTAGAATGAGTTCTTTTCATCTGTTCCCACCTCAGGTATTCATTCTTAAGCCACCACGTTACACCATGAATCCAAGCTTCACTATAATGTGATGACCACAAGAAGAAAGTAAGCATCCCCAAATAAATGTCATCCTGAGCTTACAAACAAATATTTCTCTGGATATCATAGCTTTGTCTTTACACTCAGATACCTTCTCATACCTGTAATATTTCACAAGCACTCACTAAAATGTTGATAAACTGAAAAGATGGCATCTCCTTCCTTGTGTAGTCTTTGCCAGCCTCCCCCAATTGCCATGGTATATTATATAATACTTCCTTAGCCAGATTCCAAGAATTCTATAGGCTGTAATTTAATCCTAGGAAAACCAGAGGATATTAAATGATCTAAACTGTCTTAGCCAGAAATCTCTGATTTGGCTGCCCTTTGAAGTTTTTATCTGAAACTTTTTGATGTCTTAATATTGTTTTAGAAATTGGGGGAGGAAGTTGACTTTGTAAATCATTTTAGGATTGCAAAAATGACATTATGATGATGAATGGCACAATGGTTTTAAAAAATTTCTCTGAATATTAAATTAATCACAACCCAAAGCTGTCTAACATTAGCTCCTGATAACTTAGAGATCCTGTGGCATTCCAGATGCTCTATGAAACAGAAATATTCTGCCTTTATTATGAGCACCTTCCCACATCTGCAATTCTGTTATACAATAAAGTCTTGTTCTTTTGTTGCAAGATTGCCCTGGTTCATTTTTTTATTATTAATTTAAACCATGTGGGTAAAGGGTAATCCAGTAAGCCTCAGGATTTCAGATCAGAGCTTTCATACAATCACATATAACATCAAACATCTGGATATTTAGATGAATGGGCTAGGGGAAAAATTAACAGGAACTAAAGCATTGTCTGAATGAATATGAATACATTTTAATTATACATAATTTTATTCACTTTGAATATATTTTCTTAATGTACCTTCTTTAAACAATAGGATATAATACAAATAAAAATTCATTATCCAATTGCATCAGTCAAGCATATATAAAAATGCTTAATAACTAAATAGCTTTCAATAAAAAAACCATAAAGTATTAATATACTATAAATTGCTTGAGTAACCTACAGTTGCTTTTATTATATCTAAAAGCAAGTTTAACAATCCACTTAAAGAGAGTATGATCTACAAATTTTCTTGGAACACTAAGTCACATGGTTGTATATTTGACAGAAATCCTGTCACAGAAGCATTTTGCCTCTTAGGACTCAGACACTTTGAATTTAAATATCCACATTACTCAATTAGAGGCAATAAATTAATATTAGCCCTTCTCTGTTTTTTGCTAGTTTCTGCACTTTTCCTAATCCCATTTCCATGACAGTTTTGGGACAAAAGAAGTCATGATAATGTACAATTGGAAAAAAAAATCTTTTGCCTTGTTTCAAATTTTCACATTTTCCCAAGGTACCTAAAACTTACAGACAATAAATAACATAAGGAAAATATTTAGGTATCTTGCTAATGAATAAATCTGTCCTAAGTTTTATAAATCTGTTTGAAGCAGAAAATTACACAAACTTTAAGAAGCAAAACTAGTAGTTTTTACTAATTAATTAGGTTATCTACATTATTATTATACTAGGTTAGTAATAGTGTTTAGTATTAAAATGAAATTGAGAATAGTAAAAGATCATACTCAGTACCAAAAAGGGAGGTATAATAGGTCCATCAAAAAAAAAGTTAGGGTTGACCCCCAAAATCATAGAAAGTTCCCACTGTAGTCCAAATCAATTTGTTTCCAGGCAGTTATTCTTAAAGATTTGCCTGAATGGATGTTATTTGCATTCTGTAATCCAGATGCTGTGCATTTTACTGCAGATGCCAGGTGTGGACATTCAAAAGTAAAAACCTAAAGATCAAAGAAACAAAGGTTGATCCTGTTGAAATATTTAGCCACAAGTCATTCATATGACTAGAGACTTTTTGTTTCATGAGGTGTTTACATCCTTTGTTGTTAAAGCTATTTATTACCTTTGAAAACAGGTCACCTTCCTTTTTGGAATACTATAGAGTGTGATATGGTCTTAATGCGTGTTAAGGGAACATCCATGTTTGCAATGAAAATCACCACCATTATTACTACAAAGATAAATTCAATTTTTTAGGTTAAAAAATAAAAACAAGTCAATGCTTTATTTAACAAAGAGAGAACCAAAGACCTTAGGTGATAAAAAGTAGATAGATAAGGAAACACAAAAGTTAAACAAAATTTTATGAGGGGAAAAAATTATAAAATTCAACTAGCTCCAAAATTTCACTGGATAAGGGTTCATTGGACACAGGTCAGAGTTTCTAGGGGAGCATGCTCTTTTCCCTCCAGACCTCAATGGAGTTGACCCTCTGATTTTAGCACCTCTTTATTCATTAATTCAGCAAATATTAATTCAGCAAATAATGAGTGTCTTTTGTATGCCAAGCAATGTACATACCAACGAAAACAAAACAGTCCTTTCCCTCCAGGTGCTTACAAATTATTGGAAGCTAGAAACAAATACACTAAATTTTTCAGTGTAATGGAACAAATGAGCAAAGTTCAGGTGACCACAGAAACATTGAAGACGAGGACTGTGTCTTGGTGGATCTGAGCAGACTTCGAAACAGAGGGATTTCTCCTCCGATACTACAAAAACGAACATTAGCATTAATCAGACAAGGGGAAAGAGGTGAGTGATCCTGACAGAAGGAAGAGATGTACGACTCCCAGAGATGAGAAATATAGCAAGTATATGTATCCACATGCTGAAAAGGAAGACTCTAAGGCAAGAAATGGGAAGAATTAATCATGAGAGGTTAAAAAAAAATCTTCCAGATCATGAAGAATTTTTTTTATGTCTTCTCATTTCCACTACCTCAAGAAGGGAATCTTATCATAGCTCAACCTGCATTATTCGTTACTCAGCTCCATCTTAGGCAAGGAATATTTTAAGTATCATCTGGGGACCCCTGGGAACCTGAAGAGTCCTCCATTCTCTAGTCCCTACTCTAAGGCATATGTTCTTCCAAAATGTAGACTTAATCTATTTTTTCAAAAAGAAATCCACAGTGAACATTTCACGTTGTTGTCTCAATATTTACTACTTACTGACGAAAATATTTTGCAAGATCTTTAGGACAACCACAAATAGCAATGGCGAAGGACTGGGATTACACTGGACCCTTTGCCCTGTTGAAATTTGCTTGAAAATAGAGAAACTGTGGACTTAATCCCTTTCTAAACAATCTCTCCTGCTGCTACCTTTCATTCTCTATTGTTATCACTTATGTAGTCATGATGATAGTGATATTAATCATAATAATAACTTTGCTTCAGCATCTAATATCTGCTAGGCATTCTCCTACGTTATTCACGCAGTCTCTCATTTGTTTTAGAGTTATGAATTAGGTGCAGTCATCATCTTTATTTTACAGATTACAATACTGAGGGTCAGTGATAGTTTGCTTAAGATCACAGGTCTGATAAGTACAGATACATAGGACCTTTGAAAGTCCACAAATATGCATGGTATATTTTTCATACTCTGATAACCTACACACAGGTCCAAACGAGTACAGATTCAGCAACAAAATAAAAAATTCTAAAGTCTTTATGGTCCATCAAAGAAATGCTGCATGTTCTCTGAGGGGAGATTAAAGAATTCCTGGAAAATACACTCATTAAGATTGTAAGAACTGAATCATTTTCACATTCATCAAATTTATCCCCGGTTGCAAACACATTTTTCTCCTTTTCTTTGTGGTCTTCTTTGGCCCATAGATCGCTACAGTAATAAGTTTCAAATTCAGTTCAATCCTTAAACATTCAGAAACCACACACTGTCTCCCGTTTCCTCCTGCTTTTATTCCTAGTTATGACAGCCAGAAATAAACGTATGTTAGTGGGGAAAAAAAAAAAGCACATCACCACATTGACACATTTTATTTTAGCATAATTACCATAACATCCTATAATCCTGAGCAACGATTTGGAGATCAAGAGCTCCTGTTATCAAATGCTGCATGTTGATCTCCCCAAAATTTAATGGCATAAAACAATAATATATAATCTCACATTGTTCTGTGGATTGACTGAGCTCAACTGACTGGTTCTTGTTTGGGATCTCTCATTTGATTACGGTCAGATAGTCGCTTAGGCTATGGTCATCTAAAGGCTTCTTCACCCACAGGTCTGATGCCTGTGCTAAAATAGTTGGAACAGCAAGGGATTGACTAGATATCTCTCTCTCCACGTGGCTCTCCATGTGACTGGCCTGGATTTCTTCATAACATGGACCTACCAGCATAGTCAGACTTCTTACATGGAAGCTGGCTGTACTCACAACGAGCATTCCAAAAGGTTAGAATTGAAAACTGCCACTTATTTGAAAGGTAGGCTTGGAAACAGACACAATGTCACATTATCATATTTTATTTATTAAAGAAATCCCAAGCCCATTCAGATTCAGGAAGTGGGGCATAGACTCCACATCGCAATGGGAAGAATGTCATAATGTGTGGCCACCTTTGATCTACCATATGAGGCTCTTGGCTGGAAATAAAGGCTTCATTTCAAATTTTATTTTGAAAAAAAATTTTTTAATATCCGAATTTCTAAAAGAGGAAAACTAAAAAAGTGGTGTAATTCAATATGCTTAATCATTGTTCATAAGAAGAAAGTAGTTTATATTCTGTTAGAAATTTAAATTTTAATTAGCCTACAACTAGTACATAATGTTGAACAGTGTCCAAGTAAACTTGTTATTTATGTTAGCCACTAGACTAAAAATTTGATAGATGGTATTATTTATGAATCATTACTCTAACTCAGCCCAGATGAATTGTCAAAGATGCCAAGATTCATAATTATAAGGCAGAAAATGGTAATTCTCTCATAGTACTTAAAATTATTCTTTTTAAAGTAAGACGTTATGACAGACTGCATAGCAAATAGTATGCTACTTTCAAATGACTTTATAACGATAGCAAAAATTTTCATACACTTCCATGGGGGAATTTTTCTTTCCATAAGTATTTTTTAATGACTATTTAAAGAACCCTCAATATTCACACAGACTTTAAACCACACCATAATGGCTTGATTCACTTCATTAGTAAGTCTGTGGGAAAATCAGTGCCACCTTAATTTGAGATTAAAAGGTTTCTTCCTATGGCCTTTAATTTAAATTTCCAGGGAGAAACAAAGGATGTGAGTATTTAAAGTTATGTATATGAATGTAAGATATCTGAAATACAGCATTTACAGTCCTGTTCCATGTTGAATAAAATTTATGACCCCATCCACAATGGAAGTTGTATGAGGATTGTTTGTGATGATGAGAAGTTGGAGATTTGTGAGTCTACCATTGGGAAAGGAGATAGATATTAATAAAATGTGTATATGCACATTATAAACTACTGTGCAGCAATAAGAAAAATATTGAATGAATATAAAAATAGTAGTATACATAGATCTTAAAACAATAATGCTAAGTAAAAAGAACTAAGAAATAAATAGATCTATATCACAATGGATATTTTGTAAAATCAATCAAAGACAAAAAAAAGTACAAATGATACTGTAATCAAAATCCATGTGTATCTGCCAAATATTAAGTTTCTCATGTTTGTTTCAGATTTGTAAACTAAAACCTAAATTCCAGTAATATTTTTTTCAGCATTTTGAAAATGCCATTCCATTCTCTTCTGTCCTGTAAGGGTGCTGCTGAGAAGTCTGCCATCAGTTTGATGGGTTTTGCAGTAGGTTAGTAGATGCTTTTTTCTTGCTAATTTTAAAATGCTTTCTTTCACTTTGACTTTAGACATTCTGATTGTAATATGCCATGGTGATGTCCTTTTTGCCATGCATTTGCCTGGAGATCGCTGGGTCCCCTGTATTTTGATGTCTTACTTTCTTGCTAGACTTAAGATGTTATCATAAATTATTTCCTTAAATAGTGTTCTAAACTTTTTGATCTCTCTTCCCCCTCAGGAACATCAATAATTTGTAAATTTGGTTGCTTTATGTCATCCCAAATGTCATGAAGGCTTTCTTCATTCTTTTTTATTATTTTTCCTTATTTTTGTCTTACTCTATTACTTCAAAAGACCTGTCTTCAAGTTCTGAGATTCTTTTTTATGCTTGGTCTATTCTATTATTGAAGCTTTTGAATGTATTTTGTATTTCCTTCAATAAATTTTTCAGTTCCAGAATTTCTTCTTAATTTTTTTAAAAGATATTCATCTCCTTGGTTAATTTCTTATTTTTATCCTGAATTGATTTTCTGATTTCCTTGCATTGGTTTTCAATTTTCTATTGCATATCATTGAGCTTTTTTAGAATCAATATTTTGATTTATTTATCTGGCATGTCAAGGATTTCTTTTTGATTATGATCTGTTACTGGACAATTGTTGTGGTTTTTTTGTGGTGTCAAATGTCCTTGCTTTTTCATGTTTCCTGTGCCCTTATGTTGATAGCAGATTTTACAATTTTTTCCAAATTGTTTTTATAGGGAAGGATTTTTTCCTGAAGATGTATGGATGTTGTTGGTTGACTAGGATGCTTTGGCTTTGATTTTGGGTGTCCGCAGTGGTGTGATCTCTTTATGATTTCTTCAGCAACACACAAGGTCAGTGCTGTCTGTGATTTCCTGGTGGCTTAGGGTAGTTATTAGGTGAGGCAATAGTGAAGTCTTGCTAGGGACTAGGACACCAGTTAAGCAAGTTTTTGAGCCCCAGTGTTGGCAGCAATGGGCTGAGTGTGCCTGATCTTAGGCCTCAGATCAGCTTACACTGACATCAATGTTAGTGAGTCTTGGAAGGCAGATTCTTGGGCCTCCAGGTGGCTTGTTTGGATGCTGGTAGTAAGAGCAGTAGGCCAGGTATATGCAGATTCTCAGGCCCCTGGGCAGCTGGTGTGATATGGGTTATGGCCAGCGCAATGGTAAAGCAATCCACTGAAACACAAGTAGTCTGTATTGTCATTGCTGGTAGCTGCAATGTGTTGGGCAGGCCAGTCCCCTGCCCGCTGATAGCATGTGCAGGTGGGTGACATCTGTGGTGGTATCAGTAGCTGGTTCAACCTGACTTCAGATCCCGGCAGGAGTGATCGATCAGGTACCAACAGTGATAGATTGGGCTGGGAAATTTCCAGACCACTAGGTGTCATACTTGAGTACTGGGAGGGATGGGTCTGGGCCTGCAGACTTGTGCTCAGGCCCTCTGGTACTGCCTTCAGGTGCTGGCTGTGACACGCTGAGGCAGTGTGGTCCCAGGCCACCAGCAGAATGGTCTGGTATGGGCTGTGGTGGCTGCACTGTGGGCCTGCCACCCAGGAATGTAGGACCCCACTCAGGTGGAGCAGCATGGGTAGGAAGCTATGGGGAATACAGACTGCTTGTGCCCCAGTTCCACAGCAGCCTGCAGCAGGGTGGTGGGAATTGTCCTAGAGGTGTGGGAGAGTGCCCATTTTTCCCTCTTCCCCCTCAGACCAAAGGCAGCTGCAGCCAAATCAGCCTGCTACTGGCTCAAGGGCAGGGTGCAGCTCAGCATTAAACTCAAAATGATGCTGTGGGCCTATGAACAGGGAGGGTGAGGCCCCTCTCAGGGAAGCAACATGGGCAAGAAGCTGTGAGGAGTGCAGTTCACTCGCGTCTGAGTCTCATAGAAACCCACAGCAGGGTGGTGGCATTTGTCCCAGGAGTGCATGGAAGTGCCCAGTCTGTCCTTCCTTGCAGCAGCAGCAGCAGTAGCAGCTGTGTCAGTCCAGCCTCAGGGCAGGACATAGATTCCTGCTATGTAGACTCTCAGAATGGTGCTGAGCTGAAGCTCCTCTGGGCTGGGATTCCTGTGGAATCTTGAGTGGGTTCCCTTTCTGGAGCAACATATCTGTGCAATCTCTAGGCTGCTCCCTATGTTAGGCCTGAGGCCCACATGGGTCAAGGGGTTCTCCTGTAGCAAAGATTGTAAAAGCCCCTTGCAAGAGTATGGAGCCCTAGGAGTTTCTCTGTTACCATTTTCCTGTGTCCAGAAGCTTCCTCCCAGCTCCCAGCCAGACTGTGGCTGGGCAAACTGCCTCGAACCCTCTCCTTACTTGCTTTTGGTGCTTCCCATCCTTCTCTGATAAAATCTAGTGCTCTCTCCTACTTGATCTATTCAAAGTGTGAGTATCTACTTATATTCTGGTTCCTCTGTGGCAGAGGTGCATACTACCTGCTTTTTTTAATCAACCACCTTCCATCCAAGGTGAATGACAGATATAATTTTGAAGTTACTATACTTGTTTCAAAGTCCTGTCAATTACTCTAATAGATGAATCAGTTTTATCAATATGCATACGAATGCTAATGGAAAATGATTTGTCATTCTCAATTAAGTTATTGGACAAATGCTAAGTATATTTGAAAGAATTTAGGTATGTGCATCTACTTTTTCAATTGTAAATTTTATTAAATTTGTATATAGACCAAACATATGCAATACAAATCTAGTGTCCAAATTAAGATGTGTTATAAGTTTAAAATATATATTGGATTTTGAATATTTCATACTAAAACAAATGTAAAATATCTCATTAGTAATTTTTATATTGACTAAATGTTGAAATAATATTTTGTTATATTGCATTCAATATAATATATTATTAAAATTATTCTCACCTGAGTCTTTTTACTTTTTATAATATGGCAATGTGGCAGTCATCAATTTATTGCTCTGAGCTTCAAAGTCACCCTTCAGTACCTGCTTTGTGATAATGGACTGGATTCTTAAAGCATTTCTCATTTACAGTAAACAAGATTTTAAGCTTTTTCAGTTGAGGGTGCTGGAGGGACATTGTAGGATGAAGAGGACTCCTCTTCCTATTTATGACTACTGAGATTTTGGGTTTTATCTTGCTTCTGCTACACAGTTAGTCAACAATGTGGGTGTTTGAGGACATTGGATGGTACTCTGCCCCGACTATGGATCCAGAGCTCACAGTCCCTCAGCAATTTTAGAGCTCCCATCCCATCACCTTCCCATAACACTTCTGATACAGATACCACATGATCCAGGCCTCACACGCACAAGAGTGCCCCAAGTCTTTCTGAGTACCTGCCTACTACCCAGTAGCTAACCCGCAACTACACCCCCAAGGAATGTTCCTTGCCATTCAGTCACTGTGGGCCATCTCTGGCCTGTGCCGCTTAACAAACTTCTTTGCTGTCCAGTAGGCTGAAATCATACTTTTTCAAGGGAGTATGAACATCAGCTTTAAAGAGGTGCCCCCCTTCCAAGGTTATCCTTCCTTGACTACCCTCCCTCAGCTCTAGGATATCGTTGAGAGTTTTCTTTACATCTTCATAGTTACTATCTTATCTTAGCTTAGTAATTCTTTAAACTTCCCTGTTTCAATTACTGTGTGACTTCTGTCATCTCCTGATTAGACTTCTTCTTATAGGGTCTACATATAGAAAAATTTTAATTACATATATGACTTGCATTGTTTTTCAGTTAGACAATGCTGCTATAGAGCATATAACTAGAGAAGGTAGGGAGAGAGTAAGGGGTTGAAAACCTTGAAAACAATGACAAAAACTTAATTATATTTATATGAAATTAAGAATTGAAAATCATTTCAAGCTTCAAAAGACAGATGAAATGTTTGAATTGGCAATTCAATATGGTATAGAAATGTGATTCTTCCTGCTATGACTCAAAGATTTTTTTGGAGAAAGTCTGGAAATCTACCTGACAGGTTAGAGTCCCACTGAAGGGTAGTTTAAGTCCCTAACCACAACTGTAGAAAGGAATAGATAGGAAAAGGTAAATATGACAGAAAAAAAAGTGAGAGTAAAACTGGCAAGCTAGTCTTTGGACAAAACATATATGTTTGGCAAACGCCGATGTCATATTAAAGATGACACCAATTTGTACAATTAAGCCATTATCAGAATATTAATATCTGAAAAAAACAGTTCATGTGTTTACTCCTAACAAACTGCTAGTTAAGATCTCAAGTAGTATAAATGAGCACAAGCTAAAGCATGAAATCAAACCTTATTTTAACCTTATAATTTAAATTTAGATACACAATGTTATTCATATATAAACAACTAACTTCTTAGAAATCCATAATACTCCTTATAAAAAGTGCTACTAAGACTATTAAGAACTTCCTTGCCAAACTGTTAAAAGTTAGACAGAATCTCATTATTAATTGTTAAGAAGATAAGGCCTAATACTGTCTATGTGAGCAAGGTTATGATAATATTGATTTCATGTTTGATGTGAAATATGTCTATTGCTACTTCTTAGCAAAAAAAAATTTTAATTTTACTGTACATGACTTAAGAATACAATTATTAATATTTAAATATTTTCTACATAATAACCAAATAATCTAACATTAGAAAGATAAAAATATTATATTTAATCCAATTAATCAAAAACAATATTCATTGAACAGCAAAAGAAGAGAATTTTCCTGCAGTGTAAATTCCAGTGCACTCCAACTATAATTTCAGTCATGCAAGTACTAGAATATTAAGCCATCAAAAAAATAATCCATAGGAAAACTGCTGATTCCATGTATTTTTGGACTGAATGTAGCCCTAAAAATATGTTTCAGAAAGTTTGTTTAGTATTATATAACTACTTGGGTTATGTGGTTTTCATATTTTTTAGTCTATTTACTAAAACCATTGGTCCTACATTTAATTGTTCACCACAAAGAGAAGCTTTCCAAGCTTCTAAAATAATAGATTCACATTAAATTTCATCAAAGTTTAGGATAAGAATTGCATTAGGTTACATACTAATGATAAATGTAATCAAGACATTTTTAAAAACTTTCTCAGTATGTGTGATCCGCTACAAAAATTGATTTTAAATTATTATCTGAAAGCCTTTTCCAGAGTTACCAAAACCAATTAACACAATGACAAATTGGATTCCACAAAATTCTACCTGCATTAAGTAACTACAAGATACAAAGAAAATCATTGAATTGCAGATGGCACAAAACTGGGAGACAATTCAAGAAATGCATAATTGGATCATGGGCCAGAATCCTAAGCTGATAATGACAACTTTTAAGGTTTTAGAAATTCCCAGGTCTGTACTTTAAGGACCCAGATTCACTCTCAAGCCACTAGAAGTCACATTTTTCAAACCTCTCAGTGATTCTTAATTTTGGCTGGGCACCCCATTTTCTGCTGAGTGATTGTACCTTTCATCAACTCAGGATACCTACAGAAATAACTCAAAGGAAGCTTTGCCTATTAGAGCTATTCTTTTCAAAAAATAAGACAACCTTATTGAGGTATAATTGACACAGAGTAAACAACACATATTTAAATGCAATTTGTTAAGTTTTAACAAATGTATACACCTATGAAACCATCACCACAATTAAAATAATTAGCATATCCATCACCACCAAAAGTTTCCTCAAGTCCCTTAGAAATCTCAAGCATGACACTCCTCATTTACTGGCAACCATGGACCCACTTTCAGTTACTATAGATTAGTTTTCATTTACTAGACCTTTATAGAAATTGAATCATAAAATACATACTCTCTTTTTGATCTATCTTTTATCACTCAGCATAATTATTTTAAGATTCATTCCTTTTTACAGTGTGTGTTAATAGTCCATTCCTTTCTATTGTTGAGTAGTATTCCATTGTTTAGATATAGCACAGTTTGTCCATTCATCTGTTAATGAACATTTGGATTGTATACAGTTTGGGGCTATTATAAGTAAAGCTGCTATGAACATTTGTGTGCAACATGTATACTTTTATTTCTGTTGGGCATATACCTAAAAGTAAACAGCTGGATCACAGGGTATTTGTTCAGCTTTTTTAAAAACTGCTGAATTGTTTTCTACATTAGTCATACTATTTTACATTCCAACCAGCAGTCTGTAAGAGCTCCAATTTGTCTCCACATATTTGCCAACACTTAGTATGGTTAGTCTTTTTAATTTATCCATTCTGAGGTGTATAATGGCATCTCATTGTGGTTTTAATTTGTGTTTCCTTATTGACTAATGATATTGGGCCTCTTTTCATGTGTGTATTATCATGAATATATTTTCTTTGTTAAAGTATTTGTTCAAAAATTTGCCCAGCTTTTTACTATTTTATTTTCTTATAATTGAGTTTTGGAAGTATTTTAATATAATTTAAATATACTTCCTAAGGATTCAGATATACAATTTGAAACTCATTTATCCTAGTCTATGGCTTATCTTAGCTGTCTTTTGAAAAGCAAAAGTTTTAATTTTGATGAACTGAATTGAATTGAATATGAATTTCATATTTTTATGGGTCATGCATTTGGAGTCACATCTGAGAAATCTTAGCATAATTCAAGATTATAAAGCTTTTCTCTTGTGTTTTTGTAGAAGGTTTATAGGAGTAGGTTTTACCCTTACGGTTTTGATCCATTTTGAGAATTTGATTTGATTAACAATATATGTAAAATTAAATTTACTGATGTGATATCACAGAAGAAATGAATGGTGGCTAATTAGGTGACCAAAAGTCACAATTACAAGTTGGGTGATGGGAAGATTTTTGAGGATTGTTTGAAAATCCTACCCACTGAGAAGTTTTTCACACATTTTGTTCATTTTCTGTTTGTTTCAAGCAGCAGGGTGAATTCAGTCCCTGTTGCTCCACCTTGCCTACAAATGGAAGTTCTCAATTCTTTATTTTTTTAAAAAAGCATCAACTATACAAACTCTATTTATTTCCTACCTGGAGAACTGAAAATAAACAAAAGTATGTGGTGATGGGGTGTTGGGGTGAATGTTCCACATGTCAGAAATTCTGGAGAGTACTGTGGCCTATCTCAGGAATTGAAAGAGCCTAAGCATTTCTAAAACCAAGAGAAAAAGTGAGAAATGGGTGTGGAGAGGTTAGCAGCAATCAGATTTCCGAAAACTATGTTAGTTATAGCATGGGTTTCTTACTCCATCCCAAGAATGTTTGCAGTCATTGAAAGGTTGTAAGCAGGATAGTGGCAATCAGATTTACAAAGTTAAAAGAATCACTTTTAGTTGCAGAGTTAAAAAAAAATGTGTTACAGCAGGGCAAGTTATTCAGAGATCAGTTAGCAAATGTGAAACATTTTGTGCAGAGGAGTGATGTAGTGTAAGTCAGGTGTGGAGAATGAGAGGTGTAGGGTATACCATGACCAAAGGGGCAAATAATCAGGAATGAGAAAGTATATTCCTGGAACGATTAGGAGAGAGCATGTGAGGTATAACAGTAAGTTAAAATACAAGAGGAGTCTGGCAGTATTCAAAGAAATAGTACTGACAGGATTTCATACTATCTATCTATCTATACACACACACACATATATACACACACACATAAACACACACACAGATAAAGCAAAATAAATAAATTAAGCAATTGAAGGTTTTGTGTGGAAGAATGTCAGGGAAGTCCTTTAGGTTGATGATAATATGGTACATGGACTAAAAGAGACGAAGATGAATTTCAAGGATATAAGGAGATAATTGCAGATATTAAATCAAAATAATATGGGATTGGGGTAGATATGAGAAAATGGAAATTGCAATTAGAACAGAAATTTCTTTACCTAGTTTTAAAGCCTCTACATGTTATTCATACTCCCTCATTAAATGAACCTCATTTCTCAATTCTGCCTTATATGTAGATGGTTATCTCTTATAAACTTAAAATATTGTTTAGCTCTCAAAAATGTTTTATAAGTTTTAACATACCCTAAATATAGTATTTTGTAATATTTTTCTATATTATGTAAATCATTTTTACTATATATAGCATTATTTCAACCCACAGAATTTTGACTAAAATTAGCATCTCAACCACAAAAAACCTATCAATCTATTAATTTTATACTAACTTGTTTAAGCATTTAGTAGATTAATGGCAGTAAAATGATTAAAAAGTCAAATAAAACAAATTAACATCTTCATGATTATCATTATTTATCAATAAAAGCAAAATGATGATAGATTAATGCATATACATTTCCCCTCTCCTTTATGGATAAATATTCTTAGCAAATTGAGCTCTCTGATGGAGAACATATATTCTGTGCACTATAATTTGAGATTTGAGTTTTGACTCTTTGATTCAAAAATTGCATTATAAAAACAACTACTGATTTTTCTCCTCAAATTATCATTACTGTTTTCAAAACAAGAAAGATAAATCACAACAATGATATGAATGCTCAGATTCACTGAAATCGTCATCACCAAAGAATTCAAACTCATAAATGACAATTTCAGTAACTGTATAGACAAATACACCTCCTTCAGAACACCGTGTGTGTTTGTGTGTATGTGTGTATGTTATAATTTAAGCTAAAATCCTTTAAGAAATGATGCAACATAGTCCAGGAAACCATATAGGAGACCACCTGATACACAAACATAGAACATTAATCTGAGTATTGATTTATGTCTTGGCAATATAAGGATGATTTTAAACTCGATCCAATTGCTGTAATTGGTACCTAATGCATCAGATTACCATCACCTACAGGATGGATAAGATGGAGAGAAAGGGTTTTTCTTTTCAACTTAAATGATTCACTGATTATTATCTTTCAAAGCTCAGGGGACAATCTTTGGTGAAATATGCATAAAAATCTATTCTTTTTTTTAGTAAACAATTTATCTAACTTGAATTTAATTAAGATGACTATATTTTTATTTTTACGACTTATATAAAACAAAATAGTTTCATGGGCTAATAACTCAATGCAAATATTCTAGTTCTTGTTTGTTATTATTAATTCTTAATATAGCTCTTCTTGTAGAAAGTGTTGACTGAACTGATTCTGTAAGAATCTAACTTTAATTGCATCATGTACCATAAGGTCAAAAAGAAAGCAAAGCAAGTCAAAGGTAAGATTTCACTGGTCAGGTAACACTGTTATCCTAACCCAGGGATTTCAGCTCTAACTACATATTAGGATTACTTGGGGAATTTAGTTTAAATGCTGATTTAATTTTTCTGGAATGTGGCCCCACTATCAATAGTTTTCAATTCACAGGAAATTCTAATATACACCCAGGATTGAGAATCACTGCTAAAATAACCTCAAACTTTAGCATATGTAACAATCTCCTGAATAGGGCAACCTCTATACAATTAGATATTCTGATTCTGTATCTTTGGATTAGGTCCAGGAATCTGCCCTTTGGCTAGCTGGTGATTCTGAGAGAGATGGTCTATAGCTCAAATGGGAACCATTGCCTTAAGTTCAAAGATGTGCTTTGTATTTTTCCAATCTGTGTTCATTAAGGCTTGTCCAGTTCCATAGGAAAAAAAGACCCAGACATTCAGAAAGGAGGAAAATGAAAACAGAGGGCAGGTTGACATGTAAGGACACTAGAACCTTCATTATTTTCATATAATGGAATAAAAAACAATAAGAAAAAAAAACACCAAGTGGACAGAAGCTCCACTTTTCAAGCTCTATCCCCTAGGACTATGATCCAATAAAATGTCCTAGAATCTGCACTGAAGTTACTTCTCCTCCTTGGGAATGAAGTAAGAGGAAGACTAGAGAGTGGCCTTATGTCCTTCCTAAAGGCCAGCATTCTCTCCATTACTGTTTACAAAGTACATCTTGGTTGATTTCTTCAGGACTATAGTGTCATACTATGAACTTTAATTCTTCATAACTCTAAATAAATTAAGATCCTAAAGATAGTATAGTTTAAAGCATTATATATGTGGTATGTAAAACATCATTCTGTAATAACACCAATATTCATCAAAACCACACTGCCCTTCTTAGATAACCCTGCCATGGAATATTCCAGGCCAATATTTTACTGAGGTAATAAAACTAAACACCAAAACTTTAATTAAGGAATTAACCATAGCCATATTTTACTGGAAAAAAAAGAATTATTTCCTCTGGATATTCATGATAAAGAGTGAAACTGATCATTCAAGTGCAAGCAAATTTCTTGGTCTGCATTGTATGCATATGATGGTTGAGGAGAAGCCAGAATCAGAAGTAAGGAAACAGCACACGTGCAATGCCTAACACACAGTAAGTGCTCAATGGCTTTTTTAAATTGTTTTTAATATTATAGTACCAGTCATGATAGAGACCATAGCCTAGTGGAAATGGAGATTATTATGAGATCTAGGAGGCCAAAAAAAACAAAAAACAAAAAACCGTGAGAAGAAGAGGAGAGAAAAATAGGTAAAAGGAAAAGGCATAGTGTGAAACCCTGAAAAATTCTAAGGCCCCAGAGACTCACTCCATTTTAATAGTGTGTGTGTTTGGGATGTTTCTTCTCAGATGAGAGAAAAAAAAATTGACAATGGCCAACAACATTATTATATTGCTTTCAGTGTTGTTAGTTTATTAATTCCAAGGGCAATATTGAACCAGCTTACACTTTTCCCTACGCAGCTTTTGCTTTCCATAGAACATCAAGTTTAAATCTGATATTCAAGTAAGGTCAGCATCACCAGATATTGAGCTAGAGTTAGAACAAAACAAATCTTTCAAGTCTTGTTTTACCTATAAAGTACAGATAACTGGTCAGAAATTTTAAAATCCACTTGACCATCTTTGTTTCTAGAATCTTAAAGTTTAGTGTCTAATAACCTCTGCCATCTCCAACATGTCTACCATTGTATAATGTTACCTTGTAATGAACTAAAAGTAATTGATCATATAATTCTTAATGCATTCTGAGAGACAAAGAGAGCACTTAGCACATCGTAAGTGTGGGGGCAATGGGAGGAAGAGAGAGATATCAACTAGCCTATGACAAGCATCAGGATAGAATTCTGTGAAAGACAACCTCAAGTGGAGACTTCTACTGAAGATAACCAATCTGTTGATAATGATCCTAAGAGCCACTTCAAAGTCAGCTAGCCATGGAGGAGAATAACAGACCAAATCTACGATATATATTCATAAATCCAAGTAGGAATAACACACTATATTTTGAAGCTCAGGGAGATAGCAGAAAGACTGAGACTGTACACATATGTGGTATAAAATGAAGTGGAAGATTTCAGACAGTTTTATTGATCCAGCCACTAGATCAATACTGCCTGGGCACCTTGCTTTTAAAGAGTCTTTAAGTGAATGATGTGTGGGTGAGCCAGTGTGGCTCTAAAAGAAAGAAGCAGGCTAAGCTCAAAGTTGAATTTGAAAACTGCATGCAATCCCAAGGGAATGTATTGAAAGACGTCTTCTGAGACTGTCCTCTAGGAAGAAAATAACAAAAGACTGTCAAATCACTTTGTCCAATAAGATGACTGACATGATATTCATTCTACTTAGACAGAGTGAGAGGAAATTTGTTTTAAATACTAGAATTTTCTCTTGGCATAGAGTGACACTTGTGAGAGTGCTGCTGAAGGTCATCATCTTTCAGGACCCACAGAGATAAAGTCAGTAATGGCTTCCACCATGATAATGGTTTTCCCCATCCATGATCCTAACCAAATGGAGATTCTGTAATCCCCAAATGATAGCTATGAGAAGCCACAAAGAGGCTAAAGACAGTGGCAGGATAACCAGGAAAACTTGCCCAAGGTTTGGTGAGTCAAAGGACAGGAAAATGGTTAAGGAGCCTTCCATTTTAAGTTGTTAGTTCTGATATAGCCAGCATTTTGAAGCTTAAGTAAATCACTTACATTTAGAAGAGATAATATAGGACAGAAATGTATCTAAATGACACCCTTGGTATCATTACTTAAAGAAAGTCATTTAATGAAAGTATCTAGGGAAGCCAAAGTAATACTTTTCACTGAAGAAAAAGAAGATGATAGAAAAAATTTCAAATAAAATTAAAGGTGTAAATTTCATAGAAGAACCTTAATAAACCTTCAGCCTTTATGGTTGAAGAATTATTGTGCTGGGCTCTATGCTGGGTGCTGATATCAGAAAGATTGAGATCTGTGTTAGCGGGAAGCAGTGCAAACTGCCTGCATCCAACCCTCGAGCTCTGACCTATCACTGAATCCTAACGAGCATTTGCATAATGTGAACTCAGTCGTTTGGAGTCTCCATTGAAAAATGAGGAAATGAGAGAATCTTCTGCATAGGGTTGTGGTAAGTATTATATGAGATGATACAGATATAGCACTTAACACGCAGTAAGTGCTCAATAACTATCATTATTATCATCATCATCATCATCATTATTATTATACCATTTCTGAGGGAGTTTACAGCCTAACAAGAAGAGAGATAATTATCATGTGTAATTCAGGATACAACTTTCAAAATCCACTTATTTAATGTCTAAAATTTGGAAGATACTGTTCAAGCCACTGGGGATTCACCTGAGAATTAAAAAGATAAAATCCTGCCCTCATGCTGAGAGCAGTTAGGAATGAAAGAGGTGAATGGGGAAGGATATAATGCCTATGAAATATAACAAAGGACGAAGCAGAATTGGGCAAGAAAGGCTTCAGACTGTGATAAAGATACAACACCTATGAAAGGAAAGTGGCAAGGAAGCAGAACTGCATACAGAGAGCATTAGACTTTACTGCACATGTGGCAATGTCTCAGCCAATGCAACAGAAAGCTACAGCACAAAGCTTTTCTGTTAGAGGAGTCCCACACTAAGCAAAAATGGCCAGGCCTTAGTACCATTACCATGCTCAGTAATTGGCTAGAGACTGCCTGGGAAAAGCATGTCCTCTGCTTGGAAGTTGCAGTGGATTCTACAGACGCTGCTGCCAAAGGCTGTCACAGCTAACTGCGCTCCTCAGAGCTGAAAAATTTCCTTCCAGAAGGGAAATCTAAAAAATGCACCTCTATAGATTCAACAGTTCACTCTTTTTGCCATGTGATTCACCTCTCCATAAATGCATTGAGTGTTGGCCCCTTCAAGGTTCCAGTTGCTCTTTCTTTTTGAGCAAAAATTTAGAAGAAAAAGATTAGTGGAACCAACTATAACCCCATCACTGCAATTCTTGAGGTTGCAATGGTACTTTTTGTCTTCCTTTTTCACTGTACAGTTTAAATTTCCCCCACCTCAGCCATTATCTCTGCTGATTTTAGAAGCTTTCCTAGTGATGTAGCTCAAACTTTCTTTTCTGAGGAGTCTGAGTCCAGAGTAACCATATCCTCCTCAGCCATAATTGGGCAAAGAAGTGTTAAGAGGCATTAATGTGGATCATCTGAGTTCCATATATTTTCCTCCTATTTCCTCCTGCTACTCAGAGGATGGTAATTCTTCTTCTTGTCTGCTGGTCCCTGAACACAAGACTCCGAAGTGTCCACCTGGCACCCATAGCTTATAATTTAACAAGACTTTTGCTGTCTTAGCTGATCATTCGATCATTTTTGAAACTCAACAACTTTAAGTCCTAAATTGGGTTTTCAGCTTTTTATGCTCTCCCACTGCAGGAGATAAGAGCCTCTGGCCTTTACACTTCCTTTTTAATCATTTGTTAATTGCTTGCAACTTTTCATTATTCTTCACTAGGACATCATTGCAACCTACTAACAGACAGTCAATTCCATTGTTCTATCCATCCCCCATATTTTTCAAAAGACTGAATTATTACACTACCCAGAATAGTCTCTTCTACTGGAACATCCTCTCCAGTCACCCTCAATGAAACTTTTACAAATGTACCACCACTTTGTGCCAGGAATTATCTGTGTCCCACCTACCACCCAGGATAGGTCCTCATTGTCTGCCATGTGAGAGGTGATCCAATCCCCAAACCCCAATTTGCAACTTACTCAGAACACTCCCAGTGGCAATTATGTCAACTCAGATTCTCCATGAAGGGGATATTAAGACTTAAGACTGAGTCAGGAATGCAAGAGAACTTTTTGAGGGGAAGGGGATGATAACTCCTGTGAAAGATAAAGGGGAAAGAAATAGAATTTAGCTGCAAAAAGCTTGAGACCTTAATGCTAATCTGAAATCCATGAAAAGAAATAGGGAAGCAATCAGGACTGGGCAGAAAGAGCCTCAGACTACAATGCACAGCTGAAAAAAATCTCATCAAAAACAATGGGGAGCTCTGGAGCAAATATCTGTAGGGAAGTCCCACATTGGGCAGAAATGGCTAAGCCCTAGTATTCCTTTCATGCAGGGGCTGTCCGTATAAAAGCATGATCTAGGCTTGATTGGTGTATGGCTTCCTAAGGCACTGCAATAGAAACATGTTGGAAATCCATGACGCTGAAAGAGAAATCTGAGCAGTGCACTTCCATGGCTACCACTTGGAGCTCATATTCTAGTGAAGTAACTGAAAGTAACCAAGTAAAGAAGTAAATACATATTGTGCCAGGGGGTTTTGTGTTCTATGGAGAAGATTAAGGAGTGCAAGAAGGGAGAGTACCAATTTACATAGGGTGGTAAGGGATCACCCTATATAATATCAAGTGCTTCTCTGATAAGCTGTGATTGTCCAAGGACATGAAGGAAGTGATGGCATGAGCTATGTGGATATCTGAGAAAGAGCACTGAGGTCAGAGGCAACAGAAATGTAAAAGCACAGAGGCAAATGTTTGAGGAGCAACAAAGAAACCAGCATAGCTAAATCAGAGTGAGGGGGGAGATGAGTTCTCATAAGTATTGGGGTGGACATATAGTATATTAGGTAGTGCTTGTAAGACACAATGATGACTTTTACCCTGAGAGAGATAGAAAGTTACTCAGAGTCTCCACTTGGCTGTCTAATAAATGCATTAAACTTAGAAATGATCTGATCTTTGCCCTGCCCAGATCTCCTCTTTCTGGGGTTTTTCTCATGTCTGTTGATCAGAAATCTTTCTTTCCAGTTGCTCAGGCCAAAATGTTGGGATCGTCCTTGACTCCTTCCTTTCCTTCACACTCCACATACAATCCATAAAGAAATTTTGTTGATTTTTTTCTTCAAATCACATCCAGAACATAATCACTTTATATCACCGCAACTACTACCAACCTGGATTACTGTAATAGCCCCTCAACATGTTTCCATGTGTCCTTCTTTGCTCCCATAGAATTTATTCTCAACAAATTAGCCAAAGGGATTCTTTTAAACAGCAAGTAAATCTTCAGAAGGTTCCAATGGACTCCAGGCATGGTGGCTTAACCCTGTAATCCAAGCGCTTTGGGAGGCTGAGGCAAGAGGATCACTTGAGGCCAGGAGTTTGAGACCAGCCTGGGCAACATAGTGAGACCACATCTCTACAAAAAATTTAAAAATTAGCCAGGCATGGTAGCACATGCCTGTGGTACTAGTTACTTGGGAGGCTGAGGCAAGAGGATCGTTTGAGCCCAGGTCTGGGCTGTAAAGAGCTAGAATTGCACCACTGTACTCCAACCCGGGTGACAGAGTAAGACTCTGCCTCTAAAAAAAAATAAATAAAGATAAAAATAAAAAAGGTTTCACTGGATTCCATCTTAAAATAAAAGCCAAGACTCCTAAATGGCTGAAAAGGCTCTTCAAGGTATAAGCCTGCCCCATACTACCACACTGATCTTATCACATATACCCTTTTCTTCCCTTACTTCTTTCTGTCATAGTGGCCTCTGTGATGTTCCTCCAATATCCCAGGAATCCTTCTACCTTATCTTCTTTGAAATGTCAGTTCTCTCAGTTTGGAAATGTCTCACCTGATAGGCACTTAACAAACTCCCTATGCTTTCAAGTTTTTATTTAAATATCATACTTCTACTTGATAACACTATTTATTTTTTTTTTGATAACCCTATTCAAAGTAGCAACTTTCCCCCAACTTCCAACATTCCTGATCCCCTTATACAGAACCATTTCTTCCATAGCATTCACCACCCTCAACACAATAAAGAATTTTTTATTGAGTTTCATATTTATTCACTGATTTATACCAAACTCCTAGATCAATGCCAAAGGGATCGGGCACATCACAAGCATTCAGTAAAAGTGTTTTGAAAAAAATTGTATAATATATTGTTAAATTTACTGTACAAGTTTAGTGTATAATAGGATAACTTATTACTCCAATCTGTTATATATTAATTCAAGTAGTATATTAATGTATAATATTAATTATAATATTTTTAAATTTTGCTATCTCATTAAGTAGGAATGTCTTCATATATTAATTGAACCAAATGAAACTGCCCCTTCTTTTAGGTTAAAAATCATTTGATTTTGGCAGTTTCATTTATTTTAACTTAATATTAATACTTTCCCCATATCATAAATAGTATAATAGCAAAAACTTTTGAAAAATTATTAAATTGAAAAATCACACATATAGTATTTAATCTCTAAATATACAAAGAACTATGGATTTTAAAATGAGTGTAAAACTTATAACATTTATTACAAAGAAAAGTCACTATTAAAATAGTGTGCAAAAATATAGGAAATGAGAAAAAAGGAAATTATTTGAAGGTAGTAGTTTATAGCATCCTAGGTGATATTTTTCCTGCACACCTCTCTAATTTTCCACATTTTCAAAAAGAAGTGAAGAATTTGGAGAGAGTTGAAACAACAACTAATGCAAGAACTAATATAATTGAAAATTTGGAATATAGATTTATCCCAAAGGCTAACTGACACAGAATTGTTTCATATGAAGAGGAATAAACTGATGTGAAAAAAATAACAGATTTTAAGTAATTTTTAAAAACGATGTTTTAAAAATTGCTATAAAGAAGCATATCTATCTGTTTAATCTTTCCAATCATCTTCTAGTTTTTTAGGTGCCAGCAGAAAGCACACTACTTTTAAAAAGAGATCTACAATACACTGGAAGTATACTGATTCTTGCCTGCACATTAATCTGTATTTGAAAGTCATAACTCTTCTCCACTAGGGCATCTTAAGTCCCAGTTTCCTGCTGCTCTGCCATACCTTAGGGCAGCGTCAGCCACCACCGGTATGAGAACAAAATTCTGCCTTCCACCCACTTATTAAAATGAAGTTCTAACATTTTCTTCTAGAATTCTTATGGTTTCATGTCTTAGATTTAAGTCTGTTATCCAACGTGAATTAATTTTTGTGAGTGGTGAGAGATATGGATCCTGTTTCATTCTTCTACATGTGGCTATACAATTTTCCCAACACCACTTACTGAATAGAGATTCTTTTCCTCAGCATATATTGCTGTCTACTTTGTCAAAGATCAGATGGCAATATGCAGATGGTTTTATAACTGGGTTCTCCGTTCTGTTCCATTGGTCTATATCTCTCTTTTTGTGCCTGTATCATGCTGTTTTGGTTACAATAGCCTTGTAGTATAGCTTAAAGTCTGGTAAAGTGATGTCTCCAAATTTGTTCCTTTTGCTTAAGGTTGCTTTGGCTATTTGGGCTCTTTTCTGTTTCCAAATAAAGTGTAAAATTATTTTTTTTCTAGATCTGTGAAAAATGATGTTGGTGTTTTGATGGAGATTGCATTGAATCTGTAAATCACTTTGGGTAGTATGGACATATTAACAATGTTGATTCTGCTGACCCATGAGCATGATATGTTTTCCCGTTTGTTTACCTCATGTGGAATTTCCTTCTTCAGTGATTCATAGTTCTCTTTGTAGAGATATTTCACCTCTTTGGCTAAATATATTCCTAGATATTTTATTTTCTTCATGGCTATTTTGAAAGGTATTGAGTCTTTGATTTGATTCTCAGCTTGATTTTTTTGTTATATAGGAATGCTACAGATTTGTGTACACTGATTTTGTAACCTGAGAACTTGTTGAATTTATTTATCAATTCCAGCAGTCTCTTGCCAGAATCTTTGGGGTTTTCTAGATATAAGATTTATCATCAGCAAAGAGTGATAGTTTGACCTCTTCTTTCCCCATTTGGATACACTTAATTTCCTTCTCTTGCCTGATCACTCTGGATAGGACTTCCATTACTACGTTGAATAGAAGCAGCAACAGTGGGCATCCTTTTCTTGTTCCAGTTCTGAGTAGGAATGCTTTCAACTTTTCCCCATTCAGTATGATGTTGGCTGTGGTTTTGTCATATATGGCTTTTATAATTTTGAGGTTTGTTCCATCTATGACTATTTTGTATCAGCCTAGGCAAAGAATTTATGAAGAAGACCCCAAGGGCAATCACAGCAACAACAAAAATAAATAAATAGCTCTTGATTAAATTAAAAAGCTTCTACACAGCCAAGGAAACAATCAACAGAGCAGACAGAAAATCTACAGAATGGGAGAAAATATTTGCATGCTATACATCTGATAAAAGGCTAATAATCAGAATCTATAAAGAACTGAAGCATATCAGCAAGAAAAAAATCAAACAACCCCATTAAAAAGTGGGCAAAGATATTAACAGAAGCTTCTCAAAAGAAGATAGACTAATGGCTTATAAATGTATGAAAAAATGCTCAACATCACTAATCATCAGAGAAATGCAAATCAAAACCTCAATGAGATATCACCTAACCCTCGTGAGAATGGCTTTTATCAGAAAGTCTCAAAACAATAGATTCTGGTGTGGATGCAGAGAGAAAGGAACACTTATACACTGTTGGTTGAACTGCAAATTAATGCAACCTCTATGGAAAATAGTATGGAGATTCCTCAAAGAATGAAAAATAGACCTACAATTTGATCCAGCCATCCCACTACTGGGTATTTACCCAAAGGAAAAAAAGTCATTCTATCAAAAAGACACTTGCACTGGAATGGTTATTGCAGCACAATTCACAATTGCAAAGATGTGGAATCAACCCAAGTGCTTATCAATTCATGAGTGGATTAATAAATGTGGTATATGTACACCATGGAGTACTACTCAGCCATAAAAAATGAATTAATACCTTTGGCACCAATCTGGATTGGACTGGAGACCATCCTCCTAAGTGAGGTATCACAAGAATGGAAAAACAAACACCACATGTACTCACTATTAAATTGGAACTAACCAATGAGCACTCATGTGCACAGATGGAAGTAAAACTCAACAGAAATCATACAGGTGGGAGAGAGGAAGAGGGGATACATGAAATCACACCTAACGGGTATAATATTCACTATCTGGGTGATGGGCACACTTATAACTTTGACTCAAGGAGTACAAAAGCAACCCACGTAACAAAAACATTTGTACCCCCATAATATTCTGAAATGTTTAAAAATAAATAAATAAATAATAAAATAAAATAAAGTTCTAAACAGCTACACACACTCATTTACATATTGTTTATGGCTGTTTTCACACTACAGTGGCAGAGTTGAGTGGTTGTGAAAGAGACCATACAGCCGGCAAAACCTAAAATATGTATTCTCTGGGACTTTACAGAAAAAATTTCCCAAATACTGCCATAAGGTCATATACTTGTCTACGTGGCTAATTCTAACTCACCACCAACACTCCCACATTCCAGGCAGTGGGAAGGAAGCAAAAGACCAAGTAGAGGGTAGACTATTTCCTTTCCAAAAGGCCAACAAGAATTTGCACATATCACTTCTGCTCATATCCCATTGGCATGGTGGTAGTGGGACAGAAATATGCCCATCTAAAATATGTGTGAATGGGTCTATTACTAAAAGGCAAAAATAATAAGTAGACACTTGGGAACAATAAGCAGTCTCTGCTAGGATTATCTATGGCAAAAACAAGGTGGTATAGGTGGAAAGGATAAGCCTCTTGAAGCAGCTGCCTACTTCATTAAATTAAGCAAGATTAAATGATAAGATTAGTTCATCTTGACAATGAGAAGCACTCCACAAAGTAGAAGACTGCTCTCATCAAGAACTTTACCTCTTCGTTCCTTATTCCTACTTAAATTCAATTCACCTAGAGCCTGGTAATACTAGTATTTGAAAGAATAGATCAGCAGATGTGGTATTTGTTATCAGTGATGGGAAATAAGCTTTCAGTCTCTGCAGTGGTAACTTTAACCTGATATGTACACCTCCTGTGCAGAGCCGCTTCTGGTTACTCTCTATAACACTTCAGGGTAATTTCACAGACAGAAGCTACAGACTTAATTGCTTCAGGAGCATTTTTATACTCCCTCTCCAACCCCCTCCCCAATCCCTGCCACACATATATACACACAAAAACAAATATGTACTCCACAATTTCATATTCACTTATATTTTTGACTGCCTTGTCTTAGCAAGTTTCCATATTAGGTGTCCCAGGAAATATAGAGATAGATTTATTAAATAGAGTTGCAGTCACCAAACTATGGTCCAATGCCCAAGTACAGCCCACTGCTTAATTTTATAAATAAAGTTTTAGAGAACATAATCATGCTTATTCATTTTCATACGGCCTATGGTTGTTTTTGCACTACAAAAGCAGAATGGAGTAGTTGCAACAGAGATTCATGACCTGTATAGCCTGAATTCTTTACTCTTTCAACTCTTAAAAAGAAAGTTTGCCAATCTTTGAACTATGGCATTCTAAGGAGCCCTTATTTTTGTTTGAAGTCAGGATTATAATTAAAATAGCAAGAAATTAGTTTGAGTATAAACAAGAGTGTCCTAACTCTAAATGTAGACAAACCCTAGAATTGATTTCTTTTTTACATGTCTTGAATTTTTTGTGGATCTTCTAATAACAGAAAAAGTGCTCATTTAGTTTAGAAACATTTTTAAATATGAATAAGTTTAATAAGAAAATAATGGTCTTTTCAATAAATGGTGCTGCATCAACTGGGTATCTAATTGGAAACCAAATAAATCTCAACCAACCCTTCTATTACCCATGCCATACAAAAATCATTTCTAAGTTAGTTACAGTTCTAAATGTGAGAGAAAAAAGCTTTTAGAAGAAAGAATAAAAGAATATCTTTATGACTTTAAAATAGGTTAAGATTTCTTATATATGACATAAAAAGCACTAAGAAGTTTTTAAAAATGATCATTTGGACTACATTAAAAATAAGAACTTCTTTTCATCTAAAAACACTATTAAAGGAATCACTTTCTGATTTCAAAACTTACTACAAAACTACAGTAATCAAAACAGTGTGGTGCTGGCATAAAGACAGACAACTAGACAAATGGAATAGAATAGAGAGCCCAGAAATAAACCCTCACATATATGGTCAAATAATTTTTGACAAGGTTGCCAAGACCATTCCATAGGGAAAGGATAGTTTTTTCAACAAATGGAGCTGAGAAAACTGAATAGCCACTTGCAAAAACATAAGGCAAAAACTTTACAACATAGGATTTGGCAACAATTTCTTGGATCTGACACCAAAGGCACAGGCAACAAAAAAAAAATAGACAAATTGGACTTCATGAAAATTTAAAACTTTTGTGCATCAAAAGACACTATCAACAGAGTAAAAAGGCAACCTACAGAATCTGGAAAAAATATTTGCAAATCATATATCTGATAAGGGATTGATATCCAGGATATAGAGATAACTCCTTTCATTTAAATGTACATAGAAAAACAATCATTATTTTTCTCAGAATGCTTTTCAGATACATACCATATTTCAAAATGCACAGTACATAGTCTAAACTATAGAAACTTTTTATACAACAAAGCTCTTTGAAACAAAGAAACAAACAACTAAATTTAAACCTGGGCACTTACTCAAAAGAATTGAAAGCAGGGTCTGGAAGAAGTATTTGGATACCCATGTTCATAGTGGCATTATTCAAAATAGCTAAAACAAGGAAGTAACTCAAGTGTCCATCAGGGGATGAATGGATTAAAAAAATGTAGTATACACATACAATGGGATGTTACTGAGCCTCAAAAAGATGTGTGGTACAACATGGATGACTCTTGAGGACATTATGCTAAGTAAAATATGCCAGTCACAAAAAGACAAATACTGCATGATTCTACTTATATGAGGTAGGCAGAGTAGTCAAATTCATAAAGACAGAAAGAACAATGGTGGTTCCCAGGGGATGGGGAGGAGAATAGAGTAGGGAATTATTGTTCAATGAATATAGAGTTTCCATATTACAAGGTAAGGAGTACTGGAGATGGATGGTGGTGGTGGTTGTACAACATTATGAATATATTTAATACCACTAAATTGTAGACTTAAAAATGGTGAAAGTGATAAATTTTATGTTATGTGTATTTTACCACCATAAAAATTGGGGAAAAACATAAATGAATATTTTAAATATACCATACAGAGAGTGAAAAGGAAAGTGACAGAGTTGAGATATTTGTAATACATACATCTGACATAGGACTCATAGTCACAATATTTATACAAATCAATTTTTAAAAATTAGAAAAATCAGAAGAACAGTTAAGCAGGCACTTTACTAAGGAGCCAGTACCTAATTAACCAATATGAAATGGTGCTCAACTTCATTTGTCATCAAGGAAATGCAAATTAAAACTGCAATGTGAAACCCATATACATCTTCAGGATAGCTTAAATAAAAAAGATAGAAAATGGCAAGTATTGACAAGAATGTGAAGAAACTGAAATTCCAATACATCACTTGTGACAGTGTAAATTGTTACAACCATTTTGGAAAACAATTGAATAGTAACCACTAAAGCTGAATATATGCATAACCTATTCTAATTCTAGGTGTATCCAATTCTAGGAACAAATAAATGTGCTCACAAAAAGATATATACAACAATATCCATAGTACTGCTATTTGTAATAGTTAAAAACTGGAAACTATGCAAATGCCCATCAACAGTAGAAAGAAGAAATAAATAGTGGTATATTCACACAATGACATACTACTCAACTCATACTCTCATATAATGAGAATTATATGCATTAATCTCATAAACAAAATATTGAGTGAAAGACATAAAAGAGTATGGTTTATTTTATATTATATAATGTTCAAAAATTGGCAAAATCAATCTCAGAAGTCAGATAGTGATATTTTGGGGAACAGTTAGTGACTGGATATAGGCACAAGATTGGTGGGGAGGTCTTCTAGTCTCCTAGAATGCTTGTAATGTTCTGTTTCTTGATTTGAATGCTGGTTACATGGGTGTGTTCATTTTGTGAAATATCCTCAAGGTATACACTTAAGACTTGTCTGTATTTACATTATCTCAAACTTTAATAAAGCATTCTACTTCTTGATTTGGGCACTGGTTTCATGGGTATGCTCACTTTATGAAAATTCATTAAGTGGCACATATATGATTTGTGAACTTTAAGTATATATACTAAATTTCAAAAAAGTTTACCTAAAATATAAAACAAACAAATAAAAGAGGTGGATATATATTCTTCTATCTCAAATCAGCCATGGCTGCAGGCATACATAATCTGAAATTGAATAGGAAGAGGACATAAGTCCCTTCTCCATGTCAGCTAAAGGAGTACTACTTAGGCCTTTCTCCCTGCAATCATAACAAACATACACCTTTGTCAAATTTTCATCATTTGCCCTAAAAGTGTATAATATTTCCATAAAAATAAGGAAAAATAAGGGAAGGGGCATAAAAAGGGGGGGGGAAAGTAGAGTTTTTAAAATTTGGGAAAGTTGGGTATTTGCTTTACTCCCTAGATATTTTTTCAACTACTTTTATCTCTTTACCACTCTTAATCCCAGCCTTCAGGCCTTTCGAGAATTGTTGCTCAAGTTATTCTTAGTCATTTGTGTTTGTGTTTTTTGGTTTGATTCTAAACCATAAGATAATAGTATACACAAAATATTTAATGTTTAATGGGGATGGCCAATAGAAATAAAGTAGATAATCAAATAAGCAAAACTGACTTTTATTTCATGATCATTTCTTGAAACACCTTAAGTAAAATTTGTGGAGAGCTTATCAAATTCTTTATAAAAACCTTCATATAGGTCACTGAATAATTATAAACTATATGGCTAGAATCCAAAGGAATCAAGGTTGAATTTAGCTTCCTTTAATCCTCATTTGAGTTTTTTAAAAACTTTTTTCTCTTAGCTTTCCAAACTAGAAATGAAAATAATAGCTCCTTCCAATAAGATGAACTGTTTTAAGTTACTTGGTACTTTTTAAATTTACTATGTTTGCTATGTATATTTATTATGGAAACAAATATCCACAAAAGCCTTTTAAGAATAAAGTGGCTGTTTCATGGCCACTTGCCAGGTTGACCAGAAGCAGAAAAGAAAGGACTCTAATAAGCTCAATTAGAAATGAAAAAGGAGAAGTCACAACTGATACCATGGAAATACAAAACATCATCTTTGAATACTACAAAAATCTCTATGCCCAAAAACATAAAAACGTGGAGGAAATGGACAAATTCTTAGAAACACACTACCTCCCTAGGCTCAACCAGGAAGAAACAGAATTTCTAAACAGACCAATATCAAGCACCGAAATTGAAGCAGTAATTAAAAATCTACCCACAAAAAAAAGTCCCGGACCAGATGGGTTCACACCTGAATTCTACCAAGCCTACAAAGAAGAACTGGTGCCTATACTGCAGAAATTATTTGAAAATATCCAGAAGGATGGAATCCTCCCAAACTCATTCTATGAAGCCAATATCACCTTGATACCAAAGCCAGGAAAGGACACAACAAAAAAAGAAAACTACAGACCAATATCCCTTATGAATATAGATGCAAAAATTCTCAATAAAATCCTTGCAAACCGAATTCAAATGTACATCAAAAAAATAATCCATCATGATCAGGTGGGCTTTATTCCCGAGATGCAGGGATGGTTCAACATACGCAAATCTATAAATGTAATCCACCATATAAATAAAAGCAAGAACAAAGATTATATGATCCTTTCAATAGATGCAGAAAAGGCTTTTGACAAAATCCAGCACCCTTTTATGATAAGAACTCTTAACAATATAGGCATAGATGGCTCATTCCTAAAAATTATTAAAGCCATATATGGTAAACCCACAGCCAATATCATACTGAATGGGGAAAAATTGAAGGCATTCCTCCTTAAAACTGGCACCAGACAAGGGTGCCCACTATCTCCACTTCTTTTCAACATAGTGCTGGAAGTCCTGGCCACAGCAATTAGACAAGACAGAGGAATCAGGGGCATCCAGATAGGGGCAGAAGAGGTCAAACTTTCACTATTCACAGACGATATGATATTATACATAGAAAACCCCAAAGATTCAACTAAGAGATTACTGGAATCGATAAATGAATTCAGCAAAGTCTCAGGATACAAAATTAATACACACAAATCCATAGCCTTCATATATGCTAATAACAATCAAGCCAAGAAACAAATTAAAGATGCAATGCCTTTCACAATAGCAACAAAGAAAATTAAATATTTAGGAACATATCTAACTAAGGAGGTCAAAGACCTATACAGAGAGAATTATGAAACACTGAGAAAAGAAATTGCAGAGGATGTAAATAGATGGAAAGCCCTACCATGCTCTTGGATAGGCAGAGTCAACATAGTAAAAATGGCTTTGCTACCTAAATTAATTTACAGAATCAATGCAATCCCTATCAAAATACCAACATCATTTTTTGCCAATCTAGAAAAATAATTCTACGCTTCGTGTGGAACCAGAGGAGACCCCGCCTAGCCAAAGCAATCTTAAGCAAAAAGAACAAATTGGGAGGCATCTGTCTACCAGACTTCAAACTATACTACAAGGCTATAGTAACCAAAACTGCATGGTATTGGCACAAGAACAGACACGTAGACCAATGGAACAGGACTGAGAACCCAAATATAAAACCAACCTCATACAGCCACCTGATCTTTGACAAATTCCAGAAAAACGTACACTGGGGAAAAGATTCCCTATTCAACAAATGGTGCTGGGAAAACTGGATGGCTATATGTAGAAGACTGACACTGGACCCACACCTCTCACCTGTCACAAAAATCAATTCACAATGGATAACAGATCTAAACCTAAGACACAAAACCATAAGAATTCTCAAAGAAAATGTTGGAAAAACTCTTATGGACATTGGCCTAGGCAAAGAATTTATGAAGAAGACCCCCAAAGCAATCACAGCAGCAACAAAAATAAATACATGAGACCTGATCAAATTGAAAAGCTTCTGCACAGCCAAGGAAACTATCACTAGAGTGAACAGACAACCTACAGAATGGGAGAAAATATTTGCATGCTACACCTCTGATAAAGGGCTGATAACCAGAATCTATACAGAACTTAGGAAAATCAACAAGAAAAAATCAAACAACCCTATTAAAAAATGGGCAAAGGACATGAACAGAAACTTTTCCAAGAAGACAGAATGATGGCCAGCAAACATATAAAAAAGTGCTCAACTTCTCTAATCATCAGGGAAATGCAAATCAAAACCACAATGAGATATCACTTAACTCCAGTGAGATTGGCTCATATCAAAAAATCCCCAAATAACAAATGTTGGCAGGGATGTGGACAGATAGGAAACACTCATACACTGCTGGTGGGACTGCAAATTAGTACAACCGTCTATGGAAAAGAATATGGAGATACCTCAAAGAATTAAAAGTAGAATTACCATTTGACCCAGCAATCCCACTACTGGGTATTTATCCAAAAGAAAAAAAGACATTTTATAATAAAGACATCTGCTCTCGAATGTTCATAGCAGCACAATTCACAATTGGAAAGTTGTGGAAACAACCCAGGTGCCCATCAATACACGAGTGGATCAATAAAATGTGGTATATGTATACCATGGAGTATTACTCAGCAATAAGGAACAACAGTGAATTAACACATCTGGTATTATCCTGGTTGGAGCTAGAACCCATTCTTCGAAGCGAAGTGTCACAGGATTGGAAAAACAAGCACCACTGGTACTCACCATCAAACTGGTACTAACTGATGAACACTTACATCACACAGGGCAATAACATTCATCAGGGGGCGGGCGGGAGGGAGGGGGGTGGAAGGGATGGGAAAAACTCTCACTGAATGGATGTGGGGAGCACAGTTTGGGAGATGACCACGATTGTGGCTCTGACACGGGCAGAACAGGGGCAATGTGTATGGCCAAAGTGTTGTACCCCCATGACATTCTGAAATTAAAAAAATAAATTAAAAAAAAATTTATTTTAACATGCTCACAAAATTAAAAAAAAAAAAAGAATAAAGTGGCTGTTTCAAAATAAGAGAGAAAAACAATTTTACTTATTCTTATAATTAATTACAGTTATAAATGAAATACTTATAATTATTAGTTTTTGTAACTATAATTATAAATAAAAATGATCAGGCATTATCATAACTTAAATTTTAACATTTCTTGCTCTAATTATGTCAGCATGATTAGAACCTTATAAGAGAAACTGAAATTACTGTGGTATAAACAAGTGTTTATCCTGGGATTTTTGATGAAATAAAAAAGAAAGTACTTTTAAATTATTACTGCAGGTATACCTGTTAAGACTTTTTCTTAATTCCTAATGTTTTAATACTAGTATTTCAACCCAATCCTGGGTGCTGGTTCCATTAATTTTGCTACAGTTTCCTTTGTGATATAATTGTTGAAATACTCATTCCCTTGGCTAAAATCATGTACTTTAGTCTGATAAAATTATTTCTTTAGAGTCGCATGAGAATTTCTGACCCCATCTTATGAAATTTCAAATTTAAATATCAACCACATTTTCCTTCATTAAGCATCCTAATGTATTTTGTTGTGGAACTAGATTCTTACCTTGACTGAGGTATTTAATCCACTTGCATATAGATTTAAAAGGAAAAAAAGTCACTGAGAAACATTTAATATAATTTAAAAATCCATATAAAATTTGCCCAAGTGTTTAACAATACATTGAGTTAAACAGGAGTTAGGAAAGCATGTCACTGCTTGTCAAAACAAAAATCAATTCTTCTATTTACTGGTTCCTTAGCCACTGTTGAAATTCCTATTAGTTTTTATTTTTCAGTCTTCCCTTTGCAACAAGTTTAGTAAAAATCAAATAAGTAATCATAACCAAAGCTCTCATTCTCATTAACTTCTTTCAGGAACACAAAGTTCAATTCTTCTCTGCCTGAGTTATCACAATATGAAGTGGAGAATGAAGAGTAAACACAAGCAGAAGAAGAGAAAATATATTAAAAGACAAAAGATCAAGGGAGAATCCAGACACAAATGGGTTAAAAGAAGAAGGATTCAAGGTTATACTGCTTTGATTACACACTGGGAGGCTGGGAAGGAGGAAAGGCATTGGGATTACCTGTTAGAAATAGGCGGTTTCTGGGAGCTGTCCAATGTACTGAGTGCAGGGTCAAAGCCACAACTCTTACCCCCTTTAATAGGGACTGATGTCTTCATGGTTCTCTTTTGAACCAGAATGTCTCTATACTCACATGTTCAGTCTATTTCTTTTAATCTACCTTTAAAATTGTTTTCTGGCATTTCACTTTGCCCCACCAGGTCTTTTAAAAAGTCTCTATATAATACTGAATAATTAAGTAAATATAATTATCAGCAAAAAAAGAAGAAAATAATTCCTTTTGTTAAAATATTGCATATAATATAAAATCAGTGAGATTTTATTTGTTAAACCAAACTTAAAATCTGTCTTACTTCAAAAAATGATCTAAAGATAGCCAAATATCACCCTTAAATAGAATTCAATCATGTATAGTTTCTGCTCTTAAATCCTACTATAGGATAGTATAAATCAGTGAGGAAAATAAGCCAGATGGAAGTGGCAGGATTTTTCTTTGTTCACGAACAAATACTCGATCAGCAATTTAAAAACCCAAAGATGACTCAGCAGAGGGTGAACTGCTTGACCCTTTAGTTTATCAAAGGTAAATCGCATTTTTGAAAGGAAATTGAAGTAGTTTTGCTTGGGAGGATAATTTACTTTGTCCCCCACGCTGGAAATTATACAGTAAATCTCGAGCGCAGAGAATGTTCTGAGCTCCCACTTTTCATTTTATTGCCATCTTAACTTTTTCCCTTGGAATAAAATCCTGTATTTTACATGAGTAGGCGACAAGGCTAAGGAAAGGAAAGTCAAGTATCTCAACTGTTAGGCTGACCGCATCCAAACAGACTTTAGAAGTCAGGGTTTATAACAAGGCAGGAGAGCTGTTTGCGATGCCCTGGAAGGAAAAAGAAAGCCGGTTCCAACAGCGACTCCGGGGAATGCGCTCTCAGCCCCCCTGCCATGCTTACTTAAGCTAATGGAAGGTCTTGCCTTTCAGCAGCCGCTGCACTGGGATACCGGACAAACAGATCCCCTCGACCCCTGGCAGACAGGGCCCCTCTTCAGGACATCATTAAAAGCACATGCTCTTGTTTCACATCCATTGGCAGATGGTGGCAAGATTCAAGACTGCTACCCTGAAGCCAAGGAGAAGCCATCGCGGTGGAAAACATCCTCGCTTTGAAAATCCAAGCCGAAATTAAAGAACTACATGAGATAAGGAGCCTGGAGAACATTAGTTGGCTGCGGGGGTGAGGAGAGACACAAAAAGCACAGCAGGTAAGAGCTGGGGGTTGTTGCCAAGAAGGAACTGTCCCGGGTGGCTCAGAGAAAAGGATCTCAGACGTGGAGGCCTGTCCCTTTGTGTCTTCCATGCGTGCTCAAGCTTGTCTTCTTCCATCAGCTTCTAGAGGAGGGACATTGTCAGAGCCTTCCTTATAGGTGCAACTAATCCGGTTATCAAGTTGGTTATAAATAATTAATGTCCCCTGGCCCTTCGGTGATGGTGCCCCATCACATTCAAAGCTGTTAAGAATCCACATCAGCAGGCTCGAGCCTCCCTGCCAGAAATCGATGAGGCGCACCGCCAAGCCTAAGAGATGGCCGCCTATCCGCAGAGCTGCGTGGATGCCACCGCCACCGTGCTGGACTTCGTCGCAGACCTGTCCCTGGCCTCCTCGAGACACCCCCTCCTGTGCGACTTCGTGCCTGGGGTCCCATTTGGGGACCCAGTCCTTGCGCTCCGAGAGAGAAGACCCAGGAGGATGGCGCGGTTTGAGGAGGGGGGCCCAGAAGAAGAGGAGGGTGAAATAGACGACGGGGATGATGAAGAGGAGGAGGAAGAGGAGCGCGGGAGAGGGGCCTGCCTACTGGGCCGCCCCAAGAGGAAAAGAGTGATCACCTACGCCCAGCGCCAGGCCGCCAACATCCGCGAGAGGAAGCGGATGTTCAACCTGAACGAGGCTTTCGACCAGCTGCGGAGGAAGGTGCCCACTTTTGCTTATGAGAAGAGGCTGTCCCGGATCGAGACCCTACGCCTGGCCATAGTCTACATCTCCTTCATGACTGAGCTCTTGGAGAGCTGTGAGAAGAAGGAAACTGGCTGAGCCGAGGTGGGAAGAGGGTTGTCTAACCCTCCTCGCCTGGTTCCGCACGCACTGGGGTGTGTCAGTACCGGGCAGTGGGGTGCAGCAGAAGGGCAAAGAGGGATGCCCCAAGACAGAATGTCTGGTGGTCTGGAGCTTGGGTTCCGATTGTAAAATCCCCGTAACCCCTGCAAAGAGTGACAGCTGTAGAGTTAGTATGGATGCGATCGCCCTCAGCGGAGTCGGGGTAAGGGGCGAGCGGGGCAAGTTGGAACATATTAGAAGTCGGGCCCTCCAGGCTTGCGCCTTGGCGCTTTTGCCGGCCGGGTAGGTGGGAGGCTAATCCTCTTCGTAAATGGCAGCTGCTGTAGCGTCCAATCTCTCTTCCTTACCTTCTTTCAAAAAATAGAAATAATAACGTATAAATTCTTCCTTTTTATTTAACCCTCCAGTCGGTGCCGGGCCCCCCAGCAGGCGCTCCGGCCGGTGCAGGTGGGGAGGGGCCGCGGCAGACACCGGCGAGAGGGGCCCGGAGCGCGAGCTTTTCCGACACGCCAAGCGGCTCCGGATCTCCCGTCCGGTCCTCCGAGGCGTGTAGAGGGACAGAGAGAAGGAAATGTCCAGGGAAGAGGAGTCCGGGGCATCTGCTGAAAAAGTGCAACCTCTAAGAAGGGAAATTATTCCTGTCCTCTCCATCTTCCTCCCCTCCCATTCTCTCTCCCGCGCGCGCGGGTACCCTCTCTCCCTCTCTCTATCCTCCTAGGTGATCTCTGAGGGACTGTAGCTCATCGTCCCAGGGCCACAGTGGTGTTTATCCAGTGCCTCAGCTCGAGTGCAAATCGGCGCTTTGCCCCTTGTGCGCAGAAATCAACAACCCTGTTCCGGTCCCTTCTGGCCCCAGGCCAGAGCGAGGGGTGAGAAGCGCCTCAGGCCCAAACGCTCAGGGCATTCCTGGGCCTGCAGGAGACTTTGGACGCCCGGGGACTTCGCCGCCAGCCAGCGCTACCAATTGTCGCCTGGGGGAAAGGGCCTGGGTCTTTCGCGGCGCTCCTGAGTGCGCGCTTTTAAATTTTTAGCTGTAGGTAGGGGAGAAAGGTTTCATTCTGATGGCATCTAGGGACTACAAAGGAACGCAAAAAGTCGAAAGAGAAGATGCGTTCTGTTCTGGCGCTTTGCAAAATGCCTGCGCTGGGGATGAGGTGGAAGCCGGTCCATGCCGAGAGGCCGCCTCCGGTTTGGAGCCTCTGCTATTCCACAATTCTTCCTTCTGTGTGATTTGCTAGTACCTGAATTGGGATCGTTCAGATAGGAGTCGGTATGTGAGAGGAGGAACTTGAGTGAGTAATGGCCACCTGAAGGTAAATTCAGTAGTCCTAAAGGATAATCCCCAGTGATTATTCCAACACTTTATTTTAGCTCTCATTGTACACAGACATACGCGTGGGCTCTCGAACACACAATTCTCCCTACCATGCTTTTAGAATTCATTTTGTACTTATCCTAGAAAGTTTGGAAAACAAAAGTTCAAAAAAAGAGAAAAAATTTAAATCACCCCGCATTACCAATACTGTTAGCATTTCCATCTATTTCCTTCTAGTCTTTTTTCTATGCCATTATAAATTCAATATATTTAATAAATTTGGGACACTTTTGGATACTGATTTTTTTTCACTCAGCATTACAGAATGAGCCCTTTTCCCTTATCTTTAAATATTCAAACTTAATTTTGATTACTATATTTTATTGTCATATTGATGTATCACAACTTAACCCCAATCGTTTACAGGTGGGTAGCTAAAATGTTTCCTTTTTAAAAAATAAATGATGCTTCAAAGAGAGTTCTTGTAAATGTCTTCTCTGTCTATTATGATTTCTTGATGTTAGATACCTATAAGTGAAATTTCTGGATAAAATGGACATTTAAGTTTGTGGATACAAATGGCCAGATTTCCTTCTTGGTAGGTTCTGCCAGTTCACACTCCCTGGGGAGGGAGGTGGGGACTTTGCATTGCAGAATTTGCTTGTCTCCCAGGACCTTCATCAGTACTTAACAACATTTAAAACTTTTCTTAGTTCTCCTTTCCATAGGAATTGGATAAGTTCTGAAATAAGCCCCCACTCCCAAGATGTTTTCTTATTTTGACTGTGTCTTTCCACCAGGACTTTTTCCACCACTGCCATAAGAACATCAGGATAAACAGGTAAGAGGGAAAAAATGTAAACAGCTTAAGGCCAAACAACAACAAAACCAGGGAGTGTTTTTTCTTATCCCCTAGCAATTTTATTAAAATAAACTGAGACTAGGACAATGACATCTATATCAATTATATGAAGTAAAATTTCTCATTTTCTCTTTTTTCTCTTCTTTTTCTAGACAACTTTTTGGTTACCTAGACTAACATATCTGTATTTTTAAGATAAATTTAAAATTACTCATTTTGATATGTGAAAGAAAAATAGCTAATTATTTCTCAACTCATCATCGAATAGTATTCTGTTCCCCAGTTCTTTATTGGGTGCTAGTGGCTCCATCAATCACTCATGTTTATCTATCCAGTTATTCATTCAGTCAGTTAAAATATGTATTGACTTTTTACAGGTAGTGTGGACTGGTTCAAAATTGAAACAGCTTACAGAAGCTCCCTTCCTTCTTCCAAATCAAGTCCTCCTGGGAATTAAACATCGTTTTTTAAAAAACAAAAAAACCTGCAAGTGTTGAATAAATAAAAAGAAAAAAAAACATGATTTGAATCTAAGGATCCTTAATATTTTGTTGAAAGAATCAGTTTTGAAAACCACAAATAAAACAAAACTTTGTAGACCAGGGACAATCAACATCATTGGGTCCTGAAGAGTGAATATAGCCACCCATCATCCTTAATCCTCTCCCTCATATTCTGACCCATTCTATTATGTTCTTAGTAAGCATATAATATTCTTACAGTGAATACTTCATAGCTCTTCAACAGAGCAAATAATACCTAAAGAACTTCTAAATGAAAAGCTATTTCCCCATTATTACTAGAAGAATTATATCCACCATTCTTAAAACTGTCACTGTTTATAAATGCTTTGCTCTTTGAAAGTTTTTGCATGTTTGGACGCTTCCCCAAAAGGTAGTCTTCTACCGCTGCAGTCCCCAACTCCCAGGCTTCGGACCCTGTACCAGTCTGTGGCCTGTTAGGAACTGGGCCACACAGCAGGAGGTGAGTGCAACATCACCTGGCATCACCACACAAACTACACCTCCTGTCAGATCAGCTGTGGCATTGGATTCTCATAGCAGCATGAACCCTACTGTAAATTCCACATAGGAGGGATCTAGGTTGTGTGCTACTTATGAGAATCTAATGCCTGATGATCTCAGGTGAAGCTGAGGCAGTGATGCTAGTGCTGGGGAGTGGCTGCAAATACAGATTATCATCAGCAGAGAAGTTTGACTGCACAATAAATGTAATGTGCTTGAATCATCCCGAAACCCTTCCTCCCACCCACACGTGGAAAATTTGTCTTCCATAAAACCTGTCCCTCGTGCCAAAAAGGTTGGGGACCACTGCTCTAAAGTATTAATATTTTCATAATTATTATACTAATAGAATAATTTTAAGCCAAGTAAGGATCAGAGACTCAGAGAAATGGATTGACTTTTCCTTACACAAGATAGAGATAAGATAAAAAGATCCACATTCTGAACTTAAATCCAGTGTACCTCCATATTTTGATACCCAACTTTTCTAATCAATGTTTTAGTTTTAATTTTTGTTTTCCCCATGTTACATCCATAAAATCAGTGTACTTTTTAATACAGGTTTTTGTCAAATATAACACAATATTAAAATTATTTTACTCTTTATTATCTTCTAAACCAACATTGATAGAAATATGAGGGAATATTGGCTTTTCAATAACTTCTACCAGTGAAATAAAATTCTAATGGTGTCAGTTACTTCTGGAAAATTATAATAATTGGTTTTTGAAATCTTAAAGTTACTTGGACATTTAGAATCTAAATACCATTTTAGATGTTGCTTGGAGGCAATTTATTTATAAACTCTTTACTGACTGAAAACTGCCTTTTGGTCTCAAACTAAGTTCCAAATAACTATCAGATTACTATTAGTATTCAGACATGTAAACCATAAAAAGATCTAAATGAAATCATATTTGAAAGATATAATTAAGCTTTCCAAAGAATGTAAAAATAATCAGAAGCCTTTGCCATCAACAGTGAGCCATTGAAGTTGATCATCTTTTACAGTTAGTTGCCCAACGTGAAAGCAGATTTTGGCAAAATTAATGCTGGAAACCGAATTAAATATTCTGCTAGTATGCATAATTCCTGCATGAACATACAATTAAGACCCTTGGATCAGTATTTATTATCACATTTGTCAGCATTTCCATTATAAAAACACTCTTGTTTCCACAAGGATTATAACATAGCTATAAGAATTCTGAGATGAAACTCGATAAGCAAGATTTTAGGATACCTTTATTCCTTAATTACAAATTTTCAAAGGAAACTTCAAAGGTAATGAACCCACAAGTACATTTACATGTGCAGTTCCAAAATGTACTTGTAACTTTAAAAACAAGAGAATCCATTTAAGACAAAATATAAATTACTATTATTTTATTTTTATCAAAAAGAGCTAACAGGTTAATACTGAATGCTAAGTATTAACTTGACTTTTTAATAGGGTGATATTTCATTAAATTATGTTTTAAATGTTTTTGGAAAATTGGTGAAGTTTTGCTATATATCATTAACTTGGCACAAGTTCACTCAAAGGTTCCTGAACATTGCCAACATTTTGGGTGAAGTTAGACCCAATTTCTGGCCAGCACCCTCTCTTCCTGTCAATACTGAACTAAAAAAAGATTACAAAACAAGAGTCAGCAGTTCCGACCATTTTGTTTTGACTTTGGGGTTTCTTTGAATCTGAAGCTTAAAACCAAACCTGGCGGAGGAGGTGGAGGAAAGGAAAGAAGCAATGCAAACCGACAGGAATAAAATGCCAGAAAGATGGAAAAACTTCTTCAAGTCTCTATAAACCAAAGCCTATAAATTTCCACAACATTCTTTGTGACACCAAATTTTTAGTTCTGTGCCTATACCATATTTCTTAAAGGAGCATAAGGAAATGCAAACCATAACTGTATTTTAAGGCACTTTTTACAGCCAATATTTGGTAGAATCGCACACTTAATTTGGCATCAGGCAATGAATTTTCAATTCAGTGGAATCAAGAATTTTGCAAATATGACATGATGGAAATGATTATAATAAAATGCCTTAGGTTTGCTTAGTGCTTTATTGTTTTCAAAGCACCATTCACATATTTTCATTTGATCTTCACAACTGAATTTCAACAGGATCTAGAGTCTCTCTGTTAAATTGAGTCATCAGTGTACCATCTTAAAAACCCCTTCACTCACCATTGAAATCAGCATGATACTGGGATTCCTAAAAAAGACTGATGGTCACATATAAGCACCCCATCACTGTGAAAGATATTGCCTTCAAAGATCAAAAGCACCTTAACATGTTCCATGGATGATAAATTATACAAAAGTCTGGTTTGGTGTGGCTCCCTCAAAGGCCAAATTTTACAACCTTCTATTTAGGGCTCTGTGAAGGAGATTTCCACCTGCAGCCAACAAACGTGGATGACCTCAAAGCAGCTGTTATGGACAGTTTTTTATGATTTCCAGTCTTCAAAAGGGAAAAAAACGTCTATGAGAATATGGAAATAGATCAAATAGTTGGTGAACAATAGAAGGCAAAAACATCATGTAAATGTGTTTGAATCAATGAATGAATGGATGATTGCACTATTATTTTATTGCAGATAATTTTGGAACTTCTTCAAAAGAGGGTAAAGTCTAAATCTGTATTTGTTACTACTCTGATCTTGAATTTATTGGCCATATTGAATCCCATAGTTTAGTGAAATGTTGGAGAAACTAGAAATGGTCTCAAGGAAAATACCAAATAATTGGATTATTAAGTCTGGATGAAGTAATATTATCCATAATAATAAGTAGTAAAATTTATAATAATATTATCTATTCCATTGTATGCTTATAACAGCACATGTTCTAAGTACTGTATTGAGTTCTTTCCATGACTTTTAAAATTCTTGTCATAATTTTAGAATGTGGACACTACTGTTACTTCCATAGTGATGATGACACTCAGGAATAGAGAAGTTAAATAACTTTCCCAAGCTCAATTAGCTAATGAATAGTGAAGCTAAGATTTACACCCAGACAAGGATTTCAAAGACTGAACTCTGAGGGACTAAGTTTATTTGGAAATGATTATGTGATAATTATATTTAAGAAGAAATGTTGTGGTAAAAAATGAATAACTGTTCATATTTGCATTCTCCTGTGAATCTATAAATATTTCATAATAAAAAGTGAAAAAAAATTAAAAATCAGATAAATACAACCCTTTGAACCTCTAAAGCACCATACAAATGTAAATTATCAGAATATTAATTTTAACAAACTATGACTTGATTCATGTCCTGTTTTATAATTTTTCTTCAAGTATTTCATAAAGTGAAACCAACATTTTGCGCATGTTATTATATGGGTCCTAGAATAAAAATTGGGACTTCCTTTTAAACTCGGATCTTAAAGAGGATAGCCAAGAAGTGAGTGTTTGATTCTGGGTCCCTTGGTCTGTGTTGACGCTCTTGGCCAGATACATTTTCAAATATGGATTTGTAGTATTTGCACATCCTAATTCTGCTACTTACTAAATTATATAACTGACTTAAAACTTAAACCCATTCACCCTGATTTGTAAGTAGAAATTAAAAACAAAGAATTATTTAAAGAATCAGAAGAGATAACATAAAGTACATAGTACAGTGCCTCACACAAAACAAGTATTTAGGCAATGTTGCTATTATTTTTTATGCTGTTTCAACATTGAATGTGTATGTAGAACAAATGATGATTCAGCCATTTAGAAGGGCTCATGAGAATACACACAAAGGCGATATTAAATAGTCAGTCCTGCTTCTCCTAAATAGAATCAGAATCTTTTAAAGAGCATGGTATTTTGTGACTACTTTGAGTTGCTGCCTTAATGACTTTTTGTTTAAGCACAGAAATTTAAAGGTAAGCCTTCTGGTTTGTGGCATATGTAACCACAATCTTTGGTTTACCAGGAAGGTCACTGTAAACTCTACAATACTAAAATAATCTCTAAAATTTGCATATAAAACTTTTCATATGAAAATGTGATAGCTCAATTGGTAAATCTGCTGGGAATTTATTTTTGAGTAAATTTATCTTGAAAGCTGTGCTGTTGGTGATAGTAATTGAGGGCAGGACTACCTCAGTTACTAAGCACGTATGCATGCCTAATCTAGTCTGACATGAAACCTGAAATCCTGGAACTCACTCAGCCCATTCAGCTGGGAATGGGGTGGTATGGCCATGCTTTGTTGCAGGTTCCCTGAGAGATATAAGAGTCCCTATCTACCCAAGAAGGTTAAATAGCTTCCATGTGCCTCCCACAGAAAGGAATCAGGGAGGGAAAAGGACAGGACCTCACTTTTGTGCATCAGAGAGGCAAAGTGGGTCCCAAAGTACAGCCTTGGATAGCCTGTGTTACATGTGCCATTTACACAGCCTTTAAAAATTTGACAACTGACCTTACCCTCTTTATTCACACAGATTTTTTTTGCACTTTAACAATAGTGGGTATACATAATAACATGAGGAAAGCTTTGTATTCTTTGGCCTAGATTTATTTGCAATCTAAATAACAGTCTTTGCAAAGATGAAATTGGCCTTAACTTGCACATAATCTCTCAACATCTAAAATTGGGTAAATCTTTTCTCATGTGTAGCATTTTATATAATAATTTTTCCTCCTTGCCTAGGAAGTTAAAAAGAGAATTATTAAATATCCTGTTCCTTTTAAAAGCTTTGATTCAACTTCAAGTGGCTCTTTTGAGGGTTGATGGTAAAGGGCCTTCTGAAATTTACTAAAATGTTTCCAGCTTGGGAAACATACCCAATTTCAAATATTTTGACCATGGGTTCATATTTTTGTCCAAAAAAATGTGGTGACTATAGTTAACAAGCATTTGACAAATGGTGGTTTTGATAATTGTAGATCTTATTGAACATGCTACACCATTTCTTTCATCACTATTTATTTGCCTAATCTCACCAAAGCCCATTAAAATTAGAGCAGATGAATTCAGTTAAAATATATATATTGAATGCCACTTTGTTTCAAGATGACAGAACTACAAATTAAACTTCATGCGTCCTTGTTAGTATACTACATTTCATCCAATTCAATCAACTGCTTATAAAGTTAACAAAAAACAGGCTGACAAAGGCCTTAAACTTAACAAAACACAACAAAACACAACAAATTCTTCCCAAATTACATTCACATGAAAATATGTACCATACCTCAATCCAAACCTCAGAGTCCTTACCCTGGACACCCTCAGAACTTCTACTTCTAAATTCAACCCTTCACTCCATTGTATGATTCACATACATGAATATGTGCAAAAGTATTTCTATCAGAATGCCTTCATGTATATTTCAGAATGGATTGTGCATATGTAAATTTTTTTATTCCTAGCTAAAACCTTAAATAGGGTTTGACTTTTTTCCTTTTTCTAAGGGCTTTGGCAGGCAGTTTTACTCTTTTTTATTAATACATGTCTCTTTCCTGAATACTTCATGTGTCATTTTAACAGTGATTATTGAATATTTCCATCTATTGACACAAAAATAAGTATTTAAGTGAGCATCAGTGTTGTTCTATACATTGAAAATAATCCCAGGATTTACTCTAGTTCTTCACCAAGCATTGGGCTGACATAAGTATATCAGGCCTGAATATAATTACTAAGACCAACAGCCAGACAATGGTAGAAAAGAAAGTGTCTGGAATTGCCATTCAGGAAACCTACAGAACACTCATTGATTAGATGAGGGTCATTGGCTCAATGAGAAAAACAGAATTTTCCCTGGGAGCAGAGCTGCTTCCTCTTGGGGAGATTCAAGAGCATCTGAAGTTCAGGTAATTTACCATATCAAGAAAGGAGTTAGGAAGGATTCAAGAACGCTCTCTGAAACTTCGCTCTCATTGGGAAGATCTAAGCCATATTTTACAACATTATGACTGTGGATTCTTACAGCTTACCTACAAAGATTTCACTCATAGTAATTTACCCTAAGGAAATAATCAATGCTATAAGATTGCACTATGAAATATGCACCTCAGTATTGTTTATAATACCAAATATGGAAAAAAGCCTTGTCTAAAAAGGTGAGTCCTTATTTAACACTTTCATCCATTAAAAGGATGATATATAAGAATGGTTTGTACTGCAGAAAAATAATCCCAATAATTGATAGGGGAAAAAGTATTTTACAAAACAATATGTAAGGAATGATTTTATTTCTGTTTCATATGGGAATGTGTATAGGCATATATGTATATGTGTGCATATCTTTATATCTATAAATCTAAATGTTTATTTTATATATGCTACAGGGGAACTCATCATTTTTGTGGTTATTTGTATTTTCCAGATTTGTGACCATACTTTTGTAGTCTGAAAAATAATAAAATTATTTTAAATTGAAAAGAACAACACAATATAATTTGTGAGCTTCACTCTTAGTTGAAGAGCACGAAGCTGTTACCCAGGTGAGAACTCTTGCCTTCTTAACTCTAAAACATTTAAACTGAGTATTTAAGATGCTTAAAAGTGATATTCAGTAATTTTTTTCTTTGGATACCAGAAAATAGAACCTTACCAGCACACTAGAGGTCTACTTCCAATCACTGCCCCTCTCTCCTTGAAAGGATATCCAGTATCCTGACTTCTAACAGCCTAGATTAGCTTCCCAGATTCTGTGTTGTTTTACATAAAAGAAATCATTTGATTTTGGAAAAAGACTGTTTTTCATTTATAAATCTCTCTTTAATAAAGCATGTATTCAACAGTCTTCTCCAGAAAAAGAGAAGTTGAAATTAATTAGAAAGATAAGGATTAAATTTACCATTAAATACACAGAGTTTAAAATTTTAAAGGGAAAGTACTTAAATATGCATTTTAATTCCACTAACACCAAACTGTAGAGTTTGGTTAAAATGCTGAGGGGTTCCTTTCAAAACACAACTGAGTTCACCCATAATTTACACACACACGCACAAAACAACTAATAGTAATCTATACTAACACTAAGGCATTTATTGAATAGTCAGGAATACACTTAACATTCCTAATGAAATTCCAGACGTTTAAACAATTAGTACTACAGTTTTGCTTCCTACTTAGTCCCAAGGCATTATAATATGCGTGTGTGTGTGTGTGTGTGTGTGTGAAAGTACATAAGAGAGATTGTGTAACATTTAGCATTTTATTTTTAAAAGGATATATTACAGCCTGATAAGTGTGCTCTCTTAAAGATTTACATATTCACATATTCATATACATATTCATCTTTACATATTTTGCATAATCATGAATTGAAAACTCTGCCATAGACCAGAAGAAAAATAAAACTACTTTTCTAACATAATTTCAAAATATTTAAAACCTGAACTGCTTTTAATAACTTTTTGTTTTTAACATGTGACATTTTATCCCCATTAGCAATAACAGATGTCTAATGCATTAAAAAGGAAAATCCTGCACACGTGTTGAAATAGAGGATTTTACTGAAAGGAAAGCATGTGCTTTGATTTATATTAGTCAAAATTTAGATACTGTACTTGGTGCTATTTCAGGAAATGAAAAGGTGAGGAAACAGTTATATACCAGTAAACCAGAGCAAATATCTCCATAGAAACCAAACCAGTTTAAGTGGGAGCCACTTACGCTAAATTAATACTTAGAATACGGTCATATTAGCCCCGAGAAAGCTAATTCAAACAAAACAAAACGCTGTCGATTGATTTATGCAAGTTATATAGTATTTACAATTATTCTTTGTTTGCATTTAATTGTCAAAAATTAATCAGTCATTGAGATTATGAAAATTTGGGTGAATTCTAGAGAGAAAAGATCACAAACAAGTGTTCACTTACTGTTCTCTGTAACTCCATTATCTTTACTACTGGTTAAAAGGAACACAAAGGAAAAATTCAGAAATAATGGGCAATAAATCCAATATTGTTGGTTTGGCTGTTTTTCTGGTTTTTTGTTTTGTTTAGTTTTGGAGTTTTTTGCCTCCACTTTTGTAGTTACCTTCTCTCCTACAGACTGTTCTGTTAAGTTATTGCCACCCCACACTGTAGCCAATGCAGAGTGAGGCATTTCAAAGCCAGTCGGGATGGCAATTAATTTATTGAACAACTACTATGTACTAGCTGTTTACATAAGCTATGTCATTTAAGCTTCATTAAAAACTTACTCAGGAGGATATTAATATATCTACATTACAGATAATGGAAACAAGTTAAAATTAGTTAAAATAGCTTGTCCAAGCTTAGACAGTGGTGGAGCCAGATTTTCACTCAGTTGTCTCCTTCTCTAGAGGTAACCTTGACAAATGTTGCTATAATGTAGCTCCATGCCCATGCTAATTAGGTGTAGGCTTGCATATAATCCTTGCAGGTATGGCCCAGCATTGTTTGGTTGGCCAGGTTGGTAAGGTCTACTCACAAGCATAAACAGAAGGACAAAGTTGCTGTTAGTTCCTAGGGTTTCAATTTATGTCACCTTTCAAATAGTACATCTGTTGCTACTGAGATGATTTCTATTTCATACAATTTGTGTGATGTCTACCTATTCTCATTTTGTATATTAATACTGCATCATGTTCATAGGGTGAGAAAGAAATAGTTCCTTGAATCTGAATTGGGATATTTTCTTACGTGTTTTAGAAAAACATGCGTTTGTGTCTGTGTGTGTGTGTGTGTGTGTGCGCGCACTGTACATATATAGCATCCTACTGCTTGATGCTATAATAAAAAGACTATCACTGTAAAACCACACAACTCTTGGTATTTCCTTCAGGTGATGCATGGCATTAGACTCTCTGCTTCATAATTAATCATAACATATATTGTAAGTGAAAATATCCTATTTATGGTATTTATCATATTGATGATGTTTGGAAGAGCAGAGAGAGAGAGAAATATGACTATTAAATAAATCCATACTATGTTTTGGCCCAAGCCTGCCCTACTACAGTTGATTTGGGTATAGATACCCTTGTGCTATTAGGCACAGTTATTTTCAGGTTTTTTCTCTTTTGTTCCACTTTATTTTCCCTCTCTTTAACAAAGTTAAGCTTTAATTGAGATGACTTTCTAAATGTAAAATTTTAACATTAAAATACAGAAAATTCTTTTGCAAAGATGTTTGTTTCATTATCTCAACAAAAGAGAAACACAACTTCTGGGTTGAAAACTAAGGCTGGTTCATGTCCACATGCAGTGCTAGTATAAGAAATAATTTGCTAGGTTATACCGTCATATCCAAGGGGCCCAAGTCAATGACAAGAGCAGCACCCAAGGTCAGAGATGTTAAGAGTCCTGGCTGAGAGGACAATGTGGACAATCCCCAAGAAAACATCTTTTAAGAGGAAAGGACACTACTCAGAATAACAGTAGCTATTAGTCCAAGGATGGCTGGAAACTTTTCATGGAGGCTTACAATAAATTTACTACCTAGTGAATCAAGTGACAAAAGTGAAAATGATGCTCAAATTTGTGGCATTTAATTCATAAATAAAGGTTCTCTTGAAATAAAATTCCAAGCATTGGGAGAATTTCCAAGTCAGAAGATGTGATTTATAACATTTTTTTCATCATCTTAAATAATAATATAATGCCATTATTACATCGCTGATTTTGCAGATGTTCTTTAAGAGTACTTTACTCTTTTGTAAATATAACATTCTGACTGATTTGCTACAATTTAGCTGTAGTTGCTTTTTAATGCTCCTATATCATTAGTAATTGGCTTTCAATGTATTGTACTATATTACAGTTCTACTGGTTATTCATTTATCATTCATGGCACAAGATACATGGCTATGTATAACAAAAAAATTTTTTAAATCATTATAACTCTCTTGTGCTTCCTCCCCTCGCCCCACCAGTTTGCGCTCTCTCTCTCCCCCTCTCCTTCCTCACACAATGTCTTTTTTCCTTTCATGCTGACACTGTCAGTTGGACTCACTGACTACATTTCATATGCTAGCATATAAAATTAAAAGTTTCTTTTCAAGATTCTTTCCTTCTATAAAAAATGCATGCAAATTATATGTTTTCTACAGAAATTATAGGGAAGGAAAACATGATATATTTTATTTCAGCTTAGTGAAGTTATTGGGCTATATAAATGTCTCCTTTGGGAAAGAGGGGTTGACAACATGATCAAGAAGGTGAACAATTTCCTGATTCCCCTTTCAAATGTTCATGGTCATTCTTATGTGTAGCCCTAAACTAAACAAGCACGTAAATGTCTTAGTGAGGAGAGAGTGAAAAGTAGCAATAATGTAGGCTCAGTTTACATTTAAATTGGGTTGGATCAGATTGAGTTTTCTTGCTCTGTTCAGCATCCAATTCTTGTGCTAACTTTCATTACCAATTTAATAAAAATCTATCAAATATTTATTGGATGCTTGCTACAGACTTGGCTCTGCTCACAACACAGTTTTCTAGTTTCATTAAGAATCTCTGCCTAAAAGGAGCTCACAGTAGAATGAAAGACATACTTAACCAACTCAAGCAGATATTGGATGGGCTATGTGGGAGAACTAATAACATGAGCTACTAGGATGGAATTGAAGAAATATACTTATTAATAAAATATCGTAAGTTCTGTACTATTTTATACTTAAGTTCCCATAAATTGAGGCTTCTTGGGAGAGCAGCATTGGCAGGCTGAGTAAAATGGCCATATAACTACCATGCAGACTATAACTAGAATTAAAGGAGTAAATTCTAACCTTAGAGGCAAGTTGAAGCCAAGGAGCAGTCCTGTTTGGTTCACTACTTGAGAAGGAACCTGCTAGTTATCTGTTAATATCCATTCTTCCCTTCTTCTTTCAACAGTAGAACCTGAGAAGGTTATAATAGACATTGCCATCCAGCTAGTGAGTATAGTTCACAGCCTCCTTGCACTTAGTTGTGGCTATGTGTCTAAGATCTAGTAATGGCATACAAGCAGAAGTTCCACATGCAATTTCTAGATAGGACCCTTAAAAGAGGAGCGTGTCTTCACCTTGCTTTTCCCCCTTCCCACTGGCTAGAATACAAAATCGACATGAGACCTGGAGTGGCCATCTTGGTCCATGAAATTGAAGCCATATTTTGAGAATGGCAGAGCAGCAAGTTAAATCTCCAAAATGGCTGAGCCACCGCACCAAGCCTGTAACACCTATCCAAACATTAAAATAAATAAACAGGCCAGGTGCAGTGGCTCAACCCTAGCATTTGGGGAGGCAGAGGTGGGAAGATCACTTGAGGCCAGAAGTTCGAGACCAGCCTGGGCAACAGCAAGACCTCATCTCTCCCAAAAAATAAAATTAAAATAAAATAAAATAAACAAACTGCCTTGTTTAAGCCACTATATTTTTGGATCTCTTTGTTGTAGTGTCATATACTACCTAATGTATCTCTTCATCCCAGGTGCCTTGGGGTAGTGCCTGACACATAACATGGTCCTATTAATATTGTGAACCAGTAAGGGGCAGGATACCTCCTGACTGTACAGAAGATTTTTAAGCCTATGGCCAGAGTACAAATAGACATGGGCCAAGCTGAGATTGTTGTGAGCGTGTTAGGCTGACATGAGGGAGATACTACACACAATGCCCTTTTCCCTCCCCAGTTTATAACACACCCCAATTCCTTATACCCTGGCTTTATCTCACAAGGTACTATTAAAGTAGGAGAATAGGAGGCAGGGCTGAGACTGGATGCAGGGGCTTGCCGAGTGGGTGCAGGTGTTGAAGTCTAACTCAGGGGGGTTGATAACCACAGATACGAACTGGCTTCAAGTGGCTTGTCAGCTATCTAGGTCACCTTATGTATACTTTGGCTAATAATTTAATACAATATCATTTGCATTGTGGTTTTAAAATTTCTCTTCCCTTGAAATCGCCATGATGGTTCCAAAACAGCTATATAAAGTCTGAAAATGCGAGGGAATCTTTCTAGCAATTACTACACAAATTCTTAGTAAAATCAACCCCTTAGCCTAGACTATTCCTCCCCTCAATTAGTAAGACTTCAAAAAGCTAAAACCCCATTCCTTTTGGGGCAGCTACTCTTTTCAAGCCTGCCTGCTCTTTCTCTCTAGAGGGAGAGTGTACTTTCACTTTTGCTTTCAGTAAAAGCTGCTTGTTTGGCTTATGTGGTGCATCCTGAGATGCTTTTCTCCTATGATCACCAAGAACCTGAAAATACCTCCACTCGGAGGCTGGTAACAGTACTACTCTGATGTTTCAGAGGGGAAAAACAGTCTAGCTATATAAAATGAAAAAAGAACATGATGTATGACAGAATAGAAAGCAGATGTATACCTTATGAAACATAACTCAAAGTTATGTTTATTCTATGACAGTTTGAACAGTTTAAATTTAAATGCAATGACATTTTTCAAAAACAGTAAAATATATCTTACCTAAATTAAAATTTTAAAATTTTAAGAAATTTCACATACTTTTAGTTCATGTTTGTTGTGACTTTCTCTTTGATAATACAGATTTGAGCTAATAGTATTGAAGGTAGATGATGATGATTTAATGGTTAATTGTTATACCCTTACATCCAACTAGCAGCAACAAAGCATTGCAGTTAAGCGTGTCTTCCATTTAAGAATTTGTTGAGCTCAGTGGTTCTCTCTAGAGAACTGGTGACCTAGATTACTGCATTTTATTATAAATTTTAGGGAACACAATCTCAAATCACTTCTCAATAATTTTGAATATGTCATCTGAGAAAGAATATATTTACTGAAGATAGCCATAAGGATATGTATTATTCTAGTTACTCAAAAGCCTATAACAAAATTAAACCACACAATCAGAAAAAAAAATTAGCTTTTGGTAAAATTACTTTGGGTAAATCATTTTTGCCACCATAATATCATAAACTTATATTAAGTGACATTATTCTTTTAAAAAACAGCTCTATAAAACTTGCTGGATATTTAATACATAGATTTTGTCAAGGATACTGTCCTTTATATAATATTCAATGTTTCTTTCTCCATGAACTTCAGTGAAAAACTTCTTTCAGGTCACAGTACCAGGAATAGTTGGGCTTCTTCTGGACTGTGTGTGTGTGTGTGTGTGTGTGCATGCATGTGTGTATGTGTGTGTATTTCCTTATAGTACCTATGAATCTTAACAATTATTTGTTATACCCATTCACATTATCTACTAGACTTCATAGAGCTAAGTATCTGGCTCACCACTACAAAATACCTAGGACATTGGATATACATTCTGCTGCTAACTCAACTAAGTTTTACTTTATATTTTTTCCTTTTTTGATTACTTTATCTTCTAATTTATTTTCTCTATCTGGATGCCTATAGGATGATTTCTTTGTCTTTAATAATCAAAAATTTTCTGAGTATATTTATGGGTACGAATCTGTTTCCATTAACTTTGCCTAAATACAAAGTGCCATTCCATTTTATGAACTCCGTTATTTTTTTTCCTATTCTGGATTATTTTTACTATTATGTCTTTTATTATTGATTATTGCTCCTTCTCAATTTGTCCTAGTTTTTTCTTAGGAAAAGAAATTATCTCTAATTTCACAAATATTACTCTACTAAAAATTGTACTCTCTCCATAAATTCTTAAGCCCCGTCCTGGTTTATTTTTTTTTTCCATAGCAGTGATCGTCACCTTTTTTAGTTTCAGTCCTCATCTCTTCCTCACACACACTCACTTCCTTAGTAGCTTCAAATGCTATCTACACTGGTAAATTCCAAATTTTATCTCCAGCCCAGACTTCTTTTACAAACTTCAAACTCACATATCCAACTGCCTGCCCAACAATTCCACTTGAATTTCCAGCTGACAACTCAAATTTCGTATGTCTAAAACTGAACTCTCTATCTCCTGGGAAATGTGTTCCATCCACAGTCTTCCCCATCTCAGTGATTACCACTTCCCCTTTTCTTTTGCTCAAATCAAAAGACTTAGAGTTATCCATGATTCCTCTCTCTCATACCTCATGTCTTATCTTTAGTGAATTCTTATTTGCTCTACCTTCAAAATATATCTGAAATCTGACCACTTCTTTCCAATTCCAACTCCACTGCTACCACCCAAGTTCAGATCATAATCACTTCTCACTTAGATCACTGTAATGGATTAGTCTCTCTGTTCCCTCAAAGAGAAGCCCATACTAGCCATAGACATTGGCCCATTACTAGGTCAGCGCTATTACTGCTACACAAGGATATTGTGGCTAAGAGAATACTCATGAGTTCTGAGACTTCTGACGAAGTGATACCTGCATATTATGACCAGAATGGACCACGCCTTAAATGGTTGTATCATTCTGAACAATCGAAAAAGGTCTGAATTGATATTTCATCAGTCAAAGAACAAACTGTCCTTCCTATTATAATTGCCAGAGCCTCTGATTAGGCGCTTCTCTTAGTACTTTTCTCCATACTGTCTTATTACAATAACTTCTTGCTTTTTGAAACTACATAGCTGAAAGACTCTGCTCCTTTCCTGGCTCGTCAACTACTTTAGCTTCTTCTTGGCAAAGAACACAAAACAAAGAATTTACAGATTATTTCTGCTTTGTTGTAGTTCTTTTTTCTTCTCACCAATATTTGTGCTGTATCATGGCCTTCTGGTGCTGCAATACAAAATAAGATATTGTCCCAATTATTTGTTACGGCATTTGGACAAGCAAGACCAGATATGTCTGAGTAATTTCAGAATCCATGAAGAAATTCTCTAAATTGGTATTACATTTTTGAAGTAGGTGTTTTAAACTCTGATTTTGAGTAATAGATATTATTTAGTTTCATTGGTTGTATATATTGGCTAAAATGCAGGCTTAGGGTAGCACTGAGGTAAACTGAGGAATATTTGACATATGGAAGTGCCTGCACATTTTGTACTTCTCTAAGGAGAGTAACAATCAATAAACAAGAACTTATGGAGTGCCTATTTTGCACATTATGGAGCCCATGAGGAATATGAGAAGAGTCTGGGTTCTTATGGTGATTAGGCTACTTGGGAAGAAGATACTAATACAAATGAAACAGACTCCAATGTGAGCCACCAAATACCAAATTGCCATAGAGAGTCTCAGTGCTACAAACTGGCAATTCCATCTTTGTTAGAGTTTTGTTGACTGCTCTGCATCCAAACCAACTTCCTACTCTTGGTGAATACCCAGTCTGTCAGTCTTGGTGGGAGACTGCACTCTTCTCATGTTGACTTGGGTGAAGGAGAGTGTGGTCTGAGAAAAGCACAGGAATGGGTAATGACTCTTAGACTTCTAGGCTAAACAAGTATATAAGTAATTTACTGAAAGCTATTGATTGGTATGGGTAGGAAGAATAGGTTATTTAAGAGTAGCAATAACTTTGAGATGTCTGTCAGAATCCCACATTATGGTATTAAATAGTCAGTTGAATATAATAGTCTTTACCTCAGAGAAGATCTTGCCCAATACAGAAGTTGAAGAGATCATATGCCTCCATTTCTCGGCAGTAGGGCTTAGGTAAATTATTGAACCTCCTCCCATTGGTGTCCTCAACCGGCACGTTGAATCTTTAGGAGGTGATACATGGATATAGAAACAGTTGCTCTTCAAACAGAACTTGATCATCAATTAATTCACTCATTTACCCTTTAAAATCTTCCTCTTTCACTTAGAATTGAGTACAAATGCTTCATCTCAGTCTACGAGGTCCTGTATAACTCAGTTCTTGCTTAAAATAATAATATCAAACACATATCAAGTAATAGACACCCATTGTAAGGTGTTAACCCTTATGAAGTTATTCCTCACAACAACTTAATAATGTACATTATTCTCTCCCTTTCGCAGGAAGCATGGAGGGGTAAGTAACTTATCTAAGGTTATACAGGTAGTAAAAAGTTGAGCCATATTTGAACCCTGGTGACTGACTCCAGAACTCAGGTTCTTATCCATTACACTGCTCTCTACAGCAACTCTACCTTGCCAGAAAAGAAAGCGTTGCTCTGGACTTCTGAAACCTTTTCTAGTTCCAATAGCCTATGATTTTATGCAAGTGCTTTTTCTCCAGTTCTGAAATTGTGGTGTTTTAAAACTTTAATTATAAATTAAAGTAGAATGATCATCTAATTTAATATAAGGAGATTATCTATATTCCTTTTTGTTCTATTTTATTCTGTTTTCATTGTATGATATTCCAATAGTATGAGCCTCTGCTATACCTGTTAACACATGGAAATGGTAAAAGCTAAAGCACTGGTGATTGCAGCTTCTATTGCTGATGTATTCACATGTAAATCAAATCAGATAGTCATTGTGTCATACCAGATTTTGCCATAAAATTCTCTCTTTCTCATTTAAAATATGTGTTGAATTTTCTAACAAAGTATCATAAAATATTTTAATGAATCTCTGTAGTATAGCTGGGTGCCCAAGTTTCATATAAGAATCAACCTAATGAAAATAAGAGTGAACAAATGTTATATAAATCTAGAATTACAGTTTATTTTTCCTAATAATTGTAACAGACCATAGTCTATTTTGGAGATGGCCCAGTAAAAAATAAAATAAATTATATATAATCTATTTGCAGTATCTTTTCCTCAGATATTCTAAGTCTGCTCATGTGCTTCAGAATTAACATCTTTGTCTTTCTCTTTAAGTTGTATTTGACTATTGCTTTTCTCCAGTCCAAAAACTTGGCTGTAAAGTTAAAATTGCTTATGACTCTTAGTGAATATTTTTGTTTTTTCAGTCTTCAATATGTACACTTCATATTCCCTGGAAATATTCCTACTCTTGAACACAACTACATCTGCACAGGCCCACTGTAGTTATAACAAAGAGACTGTGGATTATTGCTTGCTCCTGGCTCATATCTATAGTGAAATGGAGAGTACCCCTTATTCCATAGACACATTTCAAGGTCCTAAGTCCTTCCAATTGATGGGAATCGAGACAAGGAGACAAGACCAGGGGGGTTTTATTCCCTCAATATTTCACTACACTTTATCTATCTAGAACTAGATCCAAAAGACAGAACTGGACAGTTTCAGCCACACTAAATGACAGGCATGGAAGACTTGGATAAGCCCAAGGTGTCAGACCAAGACATACAATTGGAAAAACAGCAAAGGCCCTAGTACCACAATCTTTCCTTTCTTCACAATTTTTTCTGCTTTTCAGTCCACCCTCTCCAGTATGTTCCAGTGTCCTCTGGCAGCCCCGAGACCCCCCTGTCTTGAAAAGAACATCATACAACCTAATTCATTCAAAGGCATTAGTGACCCAATGTGTGACCTCACCTTGGAGACGTTGCCATTTAAAGAGGATGCTGGAGAAGATAACGCCAGCCCCAAAGTAATGAGTTACGAGTGGTAGTTATGGTACCCAGGCCAATTCTGGAGCTTACTATCCTGCTTAAAATATAAAAACCATGCCTCCAAGTGGAAAAAAGAACACTGGGCTAGGTCAAATTATTTTTGGGCAAATGTCTCAAACACATTGGGCTTCAGGTCCTTCCTGTAAATTAAGTGGTTGAGTTAAATGAGTCTAAACATTGAGAGAAATAGAAACTTTACTCCATTGGTGGAGGGCCTATTGATAACCAATCAAAGAAGCTATGTAAATGACCATCAGGTCAATGTTGACACTGAAAACCACTTTTCTTGGGATAACCAGGTACCCAAAACAGCTTCTGAAGGCATTGTGAAGACAACCACAGGGAAGATTGGAAAAAATGACAATGTGGTCAGACTAACTCTCAGGGTTTGTCAGAAGAATGGTCCCAAAGCAGCTGACTGGCAGACCAACCTGAAATCCCACAGTTGAAGTCTGAGCAGCATGTTTTTAAAAAATCAAAAGTCTTATGGAAACTATATGTGGAAAAGAAACTGCAGCTTACAACTGGAAGATGTGGCTGTCAAAAGCCTCTACTTATATTTTGGAGATTATTTCAAGGCACATGGGAAATACAAGGTGACTTTTGGAGGGACCTCTTTTGCCCCCATTCAAACCACTTCACTGCCTATTTTACTCATTTTTGGCACAAAAGTTTAGGCCCACAAGTAGTTTCTGAAACTAAAAAAAAAAAACAACTTTTATTAGTTAGGAAAATGCCTTTAGATTCCAGATATGGCTGAATTGTCAGAAGCAGTCAGAGAGAAAATTTTTTCATCTATAAAATGTATATACAGATAATTTCTAAAATCCACTTAAGTTTAAGAGTTTTTCAACTTTTTCAAATCACCTATCCAACTACTTCATTTTGAAGCTGAGGAAACTAATACATTTCATCATTTCTGGCTGTTCCCTCACCCATTCCACCTCCAACCATACCAAACTCCTTATACATCCCTGAAAAACCCATGCATGCACATGCCTCTGTGCCTCCCCCATGCTGCACCCACACCTGTAACACTTTCCTCCCTCTGCCCATTCTAATTCTCACCTGGTTCACTCCTACTCATCCTTCAAGACTGAAGCTGAACTAAAGTATCTTTGAGAAACACTACATTGTATGCTTACTATAATATTTATGAATATCCACTTCTGCTAAAGAAAATAAGAGAAGCAATAGGGAACCCCATATTCATGAGGCACTCATAGTCATGAGGTCTTAAATAGGCTATTTCTAGGTGACATCCAATATGTCCCACTCATCCTCTGGCTAAAACATAAAGATAAAATCCATAGCTCAACAGGCTAAGTGCCAAGCCCCAGCTCTAGATAAGAGTGTCTGCCCTGTGTTGCTTTAAGAGAGCATGTGTATATTTGCTCCATTCACATTCTATTCTTGCTTATCCTTAACTTTGGACCTCTTAAGCACACATCAGCAGGGAAGACTGACGTAGAGAAAGACAGAAAAAAACCCAAGATGTATTAACATTGTGTACCATAGGATCTGGGTAGCATGATCCTTCCTGCCTATTTGCTACCTATCCCAGTATATTAAATTATGCCATAGATTTCCTTTTCTTGCTGTATGTCTCATATTGACTCAATAAACAATCTAACATGTCATGTGCATCTTGATTTAATCTGTGAGCCTTTCTGTGCATTTCCATTTAGGACAGCCTTCCTGGACATGTATTTGGATGCCACCATTGCACTAAGGTAATTTCTTAATATGCAAAATCATCCTTATCACCTCTGTCCAGGTTCAGTGTCCTTCCTTGGCAATGTTTGCAAAAACATATCATAACATTTAGCTCCCTATGTTATATAATTATTTTCATATTTTATTTCCTAATGCACTGTTACATTCTTGATGTCAGGGACTAAATCTTCTTACTCATAGCACCTAAGAGACATAGACACATTTTTGTTAAATTCCAAAAGAATTAATAAATGCATAGCAGTTAATTAGTGCCCACTGAAACCAGAATTTGGATCTCCTGAATGCACCATTAGGCAGAACCAGAATCTTACAATGTCTCAAGGTTTTGAGTAGAGTGAGGGAGGATAAGACTCATCACTTGCAGCTCTGTTTTTCCCTAAGGTATCTGAGGTGAGGAGGGCAAAGACATTGATTCTGGCTAACCACCAGGAAAAACCACACAGTTTGACCTCCATTGTGCAGGCCAAATGGAAAATAACTAATGAGCTAGGATTCTAAGCAACTACATAGCATTTCTGAAGTTCTCTCATAGTAAATAGCATGTGTCATGGAGTAATGACATCAGTATTCGCCCCTGATGTCAGGTAGATGAGATCCACCCTGAGATCCAGTAATGACAATATATTGCCATCTTTACTCTAATTCAGGATACAGCATACCCATTAGATGGACGTCAACCTTAATTCAAAGTTTCATGGCCCTCCACCTGTGTTTACTTTCTGTTTTGACTTGGGCAACAACAGGGATTTTAAAAACTAAATATCTATACCAAGGGACAGGCAACTACTTGCACCAATGTCTTTGACAACAGAGGCAAATAATGCTGGTGCTTTTCTATTTGCCACTAAATGCATTAATTTCTTTCTTTCTTCTGTTATGTTGGCCTTTTATTCCCCTTACATAGCAAGCCTCATTCTCTACCACTCTTGCTCACTTGCTCCAGCTCCCTCTCTCACCCTTTCTCTCCAGATTCTGCTCCAGGTATCTTGATCTCCTCTTTATCTTTCTTATTTTCTCTCAATCTCATCTTTTTCTCTCTCTCTCTCTCTTTGTTTTCCAGGATCTTTTGTCCATTGCTCAGTCCCTCCAGCAGGGCCTCAGAGAATGAGATTAGGGATGTATCTGCACAAAGACACAAATGCAAAGCAAAAGCGTTTGGCCCCAACTAAAGCAGGAGTCCCCAGCCTGGTTGTCAAAGCAATCCAACAGGACGATGAAACTCTTTCAGAAAAACATCAAGCCATAATTCACTTTAATTTACAAAGTAATCAAATGCTCTAAAACTTTTTGAGAGACGGTAGTAGAAAAAAGGAAGGATATCTTAAATCAAAATTGTGTATAATAATTCTGAGGAAGTGTTGAGAGTCAATACCTTAAGATAGCCTATTTTTTCCATATCTCTGCAAAATAATTTTAGTTGTTAACCTATTGTGTGCATTTAGATACAATTAACAAACTATAAAACATAATTTCCATGTAATTTTTCATGCAAAGACACCCCAAATGCCTAAACCAAAAATTCAAACTTTCAAAGGCATTTTGAAATAGTCATATTTTTTAAAACTGTTTTTCATTGAAAAACGTGGCTTGAAAATTAAGTAAAATTCCAAGTCACCAAGAGTTTTGTACAAAATTCTGTTAATGTGAAATAAACATTGTCCCTTAACTACAACAGTAGCACTTTAGTGCATTTTCAGAAATGTATGATATTCTTTATGTAATACAATAAGGAGAAAAGATAGAAAATCTTCAAAAGCTTGAATGCCAATTCAGGTTTATGTTTTTAAAAATTAATAAAAGTGACATAAGTCAAATAGACATTTCCAAATGACATTCATTAATTTTGTAGTATTTTCGCTATTGTGTTAGCTTTCCTCTCCTATAAGCTCTTTCTAAACAAAGTTCTCTGGGAAACTGTGTCCTCTTGTGGTCACTGGCAAAAACAACATGTTTTGTGCAGAACAAACCAAACCAAACAATGGCAATAGGACTAAAGGCTTCAGGAAAAGCCAACTGTGAAAAAAGGAAATCCCTTAGAGTGAAGAAAGGTGAAAGTTATGAGTAATCAGAAGGGAAAATTTAATTGGAAAAACATAGGCTGTAAATCATTCAATATATATTTAAATTACTGATCATCAGATGATTAAAAAGAAGACATACAATGCTTACTGTGTAGGAAGACTATAACCATGACAAAAGCCCCTATGAATAACTATGTATTTCTTGCATTCCCTCATCAGTTATTCCAGCAACTCTTTGAAATAAGTAAAATAACAGTATTTTTCAACAAGGTTAATTGGCAGCTGAGATGAGACACCAACTCTCCAGCCTACATACCCAATAAGCTTAAAAAAAAAAAAAAGGGAAAAAAACTCTTCAAGATCCTGCTGTCCCTGATCTATGTCTCCTCATCCCATCCTTATTTTGAGTGCAGAATATCAGATATTTTAAAGATTAATGTTTATTTGAAAATTTTATTTGCTCATTTGAGGTGCTGTTGGCACCTCAATTTCTTATGTTTTTTACTTTTTCATTTTATTTCTGGATTGAAAGCTTTAAATATCATAACTTTAGTTTTCTAATTTTAAAGAAATTCAGAAAGTAAAGGGAGAATCGGTTCAATTTATGAATTAAATCATCATTAAAAGAGAAGAGAATGAGTTCTTATTTAGGGCAAAGTGTTCAAATATCGTTAATGCTACCTGTGTCACAAAAGAAGAATGAGCTTTTACAGAGTTATCAAAGTCACTCATGGTGGTACAAACTTTATATTCCATTTTAATAAAATTCTCTCATTTAAATACCAAACTGGGAAGTCCCCCTGGAGTGTTCAGAATAAGATGAAATCTAAGATGTACAACCTCATCTGAGATCCACTCAACGGCAGCCTTTCCAATTTGCGCCCCCTTCTGTGTGAATGCTGCCATGCATCATTTACGCAATTCAGAGGAAATTATTTCACAGAACTCAAAGCTGTACAAACAGGTGGCAGCCAGCTAAAGATTGAGAAGAAGAGTAGGAACAGATTGAAGTACCCACCTTTTGTGCAAGACTAAGCTCCAGAACTTACCAGCTTGCTGAGAATTCTATAATGTGTGTTTCTTTTCCTTATCTAAAAGTATTTATAATAGATTGTTACTAAGAGAATGCCAGTGCATATTCCAACTCTAAGGATATTTACATACTCATTGCATATGCTCAGTATGAGATTTCTAACTGTTACTTCCAACAGTATTTTTTGTTACAATTTTTAATACAGCACACATTCCTCAGGAAGGACTGCAAACATGCCAAGTTTGCAGTTTGAAAACAAAGCTCATTTTCAATTATCTGAGCCCAAAAGAAAATGTTTGTTTTCAATTAAAAATTGGGGAGGGGGGGACTTTATTTTAGAAGTAGACAAAATTATTGAGTCCCAATTAATATAGCATTCCCAAAGAAGGTAGTCCTTTACTGACATCCTTCCAGTCAGGCTGAGTTCAGCCCCAAGGGAAAATTTCTAGGACTGTTTTTAGGACTCCAAAATAGGGATTTTAGAACGAAGTAAGCTTTCATATCTTAAACTGAACATTGTGGAAGTTACCATTATTGTTGCATATATGAGGTATCCAGAATTATATCTGACTTGTCAGCACATAAAAAGGGAGCCATTCATACCCCAGCAAGTGTGGAAAAGAAAATTGTTAGATAAAACGTTAGAAAGGAAAGAGCTATACATTAGCAGAGTGGATGGTCAGCCACGGCATGTAGCAGTTTGCAAAGCAGGGAATATCAGTCTCCAGACATTTTTGAGAGATAATTCACCCGGCAAGCCACTATCTTTTGCTCAACAAGTAACATAAAGCCCTACTTAAGCAAAGAACTCAAAAATCGGTCTCATCGTCCACTCGTGGGAAGGTTCCAGAGAAATTTCATCTCCAAACTGAAGTCATCGATTGTGACCCAGGCTGAAAGATTCCATGGCCAGGATGGTTCTGCTTAGATCGTTCAATTTAAACTCTCTTCTAAGCATTTTGTCGTCCAAGCGTCGCCTCAGCCCTGGGAGTCCCTGTACCCAATAGACAGGAGCTCTTCATCCTCTCGCTGTTTAGTGACGGGAGAAGGGCTGGGCTCACTTGTTTAAGAACTAGTCTTGGAGATTGATGACTTTGCAAGTCGGGCTGCCTAATGACCCCTGGCTGCTGCGCTCTTGTGGACTCGGTTTCTCCTCCAGCTTTTCCGCCCCCTCCCCTTCCCCAATTCCCTTTGGTCAGGTAAGGTTTCCTTTACACTTTGCCCACACTTTCCTGCCTTGCTTACCCGTGGCCACAAAGGAAAGAGTCTAATCATTCGATCTCTTTATTTATTTTTAAGAACTCGGCTAAAGAGAAAAAACCAGAACAAAATAAAAATAAGATTCGATAGTGATCTTTAAAAAGGAGATAGCTGAAGTGAAAATTTTTCTAGATTTCAGCTGCCATATTCTGTATAAGAATTGCAGAATACTCTGCAGTTCAGAATTACAAAGAGAACACTTGGTAGAGAGTGGGGCAGAATTTCTGCCGCATTCCCTAACCGCGTCCAAAAGATAAAATTCTGTAGGCAGAAGAAGCAAATGCAAGGGTGCAGGGGTGACTGTTTTGAGAAGAACTGCCTGAGTGCTACTGAAATTAAGTGGAGGTCAAGTAGAATCGGATTTTCACACAGGCTGTCATTTTTAAATTGGGCAGCAACTCCCAAAGCAGGCCAGTTGGCACGCTGTGGTCATTGTTTCTGAATATTTCTGTAAAAATGAGGAACAAACCCTACAGGTCGCCCCTCCCATGAAAGCACAGTCCTATTTACCCCCCAAGGAGAGATAACACTTGCCCTAACTTCCCCTCAAAGGCTGAGCCCTTCTGCCGGCCCAAGGCGCTCCATACCCCAGGGTTTCCGCGGCCCGAAGCTGGGAGCCTCAGCGAGGAACAGCCACGTGGCCTGCCCGCGCGTCGCCTGGGCCACCACCTACTCCTCGAGACATCTGTGGCCAAGACCTTCGGTCCAGCCCAGAAAGGGGCGCTTCCCTGAAGTAAAGGCTCTCGCTGGTGGGTCTGTACTGAGGAGCCCGTGGGCGGACTTTAGTCTGTGCAGGGGACCCCAGCGCAGGGCACACAACTTGGCGCCCCCAAACACTGCCCCTAACACTCTCTACTGACTTAGGCCTTTGGTTTGCTTTGCAACGTAAAGGGTGAACACGAAACGGTTATTTTATCCCAACTCATTCCTAAAAGGAAACAAGTATAGCATTGCAAAAGATGGGCTTCTCTTCCAAGGCGGCTTTCCTTCCCGCTCACCAACTTTGCTGTTTCCAGTATGCCAGAATCTAAACTAACATTCTTTGGTGAGCTCGTCGTTTTAACTTATTAGATAGAAATGCTTAAAATGCAAGCGTGCCCAAGTAATTGGAATGTTTTGGGGGCCCACGAAGCATAATTGCCCACTCGGCCTCCTAGAAAGTGGGGGGCCTCTCAGATCGGGCAGATGCGTGTGTTCCCACCTCACTCTCTTACAAGTTGATCTTTCAAGGTGACAATGCGAGGCCTAATTTGAGGGTGGGGTGGGGATGAAATGGCCACAGAGTCCTCCACCTTGGGCTGGCATTGCCGGCTATCAGGGCCGTAGCGAAGGCGCTGCGCTGCCCTCCCCCATCTGGCTTTACTCCCTTCCCCCAAGGACAGGGCTTCCTTCAGCAGGAGAATGAACTTCTGTCTTTCTAGCACCGTCGGAGGTGTAGTCCTTTAGGTGTTGGGGCGCGTTAGATTGGGTCGCTGTAGATGGAAAAGGAGGGCCCAGATGCTTCTCAGGGAGGGGTGAAAGAGCAGGCCAGGGCGCAGATCCGCAGTCCCCATGATGCGGCCACGTCTTCAGAAACGCCCAGGACCTCAGAGCCGTGCCACCGCGGTTTGGCCCTTGGAACTCCAAGGGGTTCGTCTACCTGACCATTGGGTGGGCTCCGCGGTTGACAGTTTTCTTGCCACTCTCCCCCCGCCCCAGCAATCCCAAACCGGCCCGGCGGACCTAGAGGAATCTGGGGCGAGCTAGATGGGACATCACCCACTGTGTAGAAGCTGTTGCCACTGCTGCTGTCACAGCCACTCCGGGTAGGGCTGCCATTGCGGCGGGACGGTCTTCTCCGGCCGCTTCCCGGGCTGCGCGCGTGTGCGGGGGCGCTGCCCGCGCGCTGCGGCGCGGCAGGAAATCGCCCCGCGCCCGCCGAAGGAAGGCGACGGCGAGGGAAGGGGGAGGGCAGCAAGGAGGCGGGCGGAGGGGCCGGCCGCCGGCCCAGGTCGTTTTTGAATGGTTTGGGAGGACGAATTGTTAGACCCAGAGGAGGGGAGGTGGGGACGGGGGAGGGGGGCTGGAAAGCGGAAACTTTCCTATAAAACTTCGAAAAGTCCCTCCTCCCCACGTCAGGCCAATGACACTGCTGCCCCCAAACTTTCCGCCTGCACGGAGGTATAAGAGCCTCCAAGTCTGCAGCTTTCGCCCAACTCCCAGACACCTCGCGGGCTCTCCAGCACCAGTACGGTTTCCAGGAGGCCAAGCGGGGTGTGTGTGCGGCCGTTGGGCGCCTTCTTTTTGGACCTCGGGGCCATCCACACCGTCCCCTCCCCCTCCCGCCTCCCTCCCCGCCTCCCCCGCGCGCCCTCCCCGCGGAGGTCCTCCCCGTCCCTCCTCCTGCTCGCTCCTCGCGGGCCGCACCGCCCGGGCCGGCGCCGCGCGCGGGGGAAGCTGGCGGGCTGAGGCGCCCCGCTCTCCTCCTCTTCCCCGGGCCGCGCGTCGCCGCTCGAGAGATGATGCAGGACGTGTCCAGCTCGCCAGTCTCGCCGGCCGATGACAGCCTGAGCAACAGCGAAGAAGAGCCAGACCGGCAGCAGCCGCCGAGCGGCAAGCGCGGGGGGCGCAAGCGGCGCAGCAGCCGGCGCAGCGCGGGCGGCGGCGCGGGCGGCGGCGGCAGCAGCAGCGGCGGCGGGAGTCCGCAGTCGTACGAGGAGCTGCAGACGCAGCGGGTCATGGCCAACGTGCGGGAGCGGCAGCGCACTCAGTCGCTGAACGAGGCGTTTGCCGCGCTGCGGAAGATCATCCCCACGCTGCCCTCGGACAAGCTGAGCAAGATTCAGACCCTCAAGCTGGCGGCCAGGTACATCGACTTCCTCTACCAGGTCCTCCAGAGCGACGAGCTGGACTCCAAGATGGCAAGCTGCAGCTATGTGGCTCACGAGCGGCTCAGCTATGCCTTCTCGGTCTGGAGGATGGAGGGGGCCTGGTCCATGTCTGCGTCCCACTAGCAGGCGGAGCTCCCCACCCCCTCGGCAGGGCCGGAGACCTAGGTAAGGACAGGCGCCTCTGCGCCCCTTCGCCGATCAGGTGGCAGACGGACGGACGGCCAGGCCGCGGTTCCCTGTCCACCTCGACTTTCTCTCCCTCTCCACTCTCCTCTCAGCCTTCCCACCTAACTTGGCACCGCTACCTCATCCCCACAGCGTCCCTGGAAGGCAGGTCGGTCCCCGCTAGGGAGAGAGGTCTCCAGGGGGCTGCGCCCCTGTGAGGGGGGTGTGCGTGCGTGAGTGTGCGTGACAGACAGGAGGGAAAGACTGAGAAACACAAAGGTCACGGGTAAGGACGGCTTTGCCAGCGCCTCCCTTTCTTTTGGCTTTAAATTTTTGTTCTTCTCCTTAAAACAAATGTTTCCAAATTCCACCTCCTCCTTTCCGCCCACCCACTTCCTCTTGCCCTTGGGCTGAAATCCTTCCAGGTTGTTCAGCGTAATTTCTCGGTGGTGGTGATAAGAACAGCGCTCACTAGTCTTAGAAAACAGCCACAGAGACCTAAACAATAACCAACTTTCCCCCCCTCTCTGGGTTTTTGCAGATGTCATTGTTTCCAGAGAAGGAGAAAATGGACAGTCTAGAGACTCTCGAGCTGGATAACTAAAAATAAAAATATATGCCAAAGATTTTCTTGGAAATTAGAAGAGCAAAACCCTAATTCAAAGAAACAGGGCGTGGGGCGCACTTTTAAAAGAGAAAGCGAGACAGGCCCGTGGACGGTGATTCCCAGACGGGCAGCGGCACCATCCTCACACCTCTACATTCTGATAGAAGTCTGAACAGTTGTTTGTGTTCTTTGTTGTTGTTTTTTTTTTTTTGACGAAGAATGTTTTTATTTTTATTTTTTCATGCATGCATTCTCAAGAGGTCGTGCCAATCAGCCACTGAAAGGAAAGGCATCATTATGGACTATATTTTAAAATGGTAACAATCAGAGGAATTATAAGAACACCTTTAGAAATAAAAATACTGGGATCAAACTGGCTTGCAAAATCATAGTCAGTTAATACCTTTTTTCATTCTTCCTCTGAGGGAAAAAAACTTAAAATACAAAAAACAACATTCTATTTATTTATTGATGACCCATGGTAAAATGCAAATAGATCCGGTGTCTAAATGCATTCATATTTTTATGATTGTTTTGTAAATATCTTTGTATATTATTTTTCTGCAATAAATAAATATGATTGAAAATTTAAAGAACCTTAGAGTTTGGTCTATATATTTAAAGCTCAGGATTAAGTTGGTGGTAAATACCTGCTTGTTTAACTCTAGAGGCACCCAGGAGGGAGGGGGCACTAATATAAACAAAGCTGTGAAAAACTCAAATAAACCAGCTACTGACAGGCACAAGCATGTTATTTAAAAAGACAGCTTTATTATTATTCCAGTTTGGTGTTCACTGGGTTTAGTAGCATCTCTCCTTCATCTCTTAATCAAATCTCCAAACAGCAAAAATTAACAAATTTGCTATTCACCTTTCTTGCATTTGAGGTGGTAACAGTAAAACAGTTAAATGCAAATAAGCAGTATGAAACCTGCACTATTTTCTCTTGTTACTATGTATTTTTGTCATGCTCCCCTCTCTTTGTGAAGATTCTTAAATAACAGCTGCTTTTCAGTGAGAGGATACATAAAATGTTATGAAAATTATCTATCTGTATACACATATAAATGAATACAAATGCATAGAAAACAAAGTTTAATTCAGCAGGAAAGAGACAATTACATTTTTAAAGTAATTTGCCTAACTCTTCTTTCATGGATGAATATGACATTTAGTGTCATGTTTGCTAAAAAAGAAAAGAATATTTTCCTATGTTGATGTTATCCATTTGGGAAGCATGCTTCTTCTTTGTAAATAAAGAATATAGGGCTGTGGAGTAAAATACAATAAACAAAGAACTGAACTTTCCATATCCTTGGTAACTGTTGGAACAATTACAATTTTAAATGCTACAGTTACTTTCTAGTCAATTCATTAGTAAATATATTTTATCCAAAATTACACAGAATTTTTCCTTGGTAAGAGGTGTGTGTGTGTATACATATATGTGTGTACATATTATATACATACACACAAAATCTGAAGTTAAGTAATACAATAACAGGGACAAATGCTTGATTCTTATTTCATTCTGGTTATTTCTGGACCAGGAACATATTGGCTTTTATAATTAATATTAATAGAAATGATAATTTTGTATAGCTTAGTTCTTAACATTTACATCCAGCATACTGCATTCAAATGTAATTAGGGAAGCTTTCAAACTGGAAAATTATTTTGGTGCCTAATTCAAACAATGACTAATAAGTATATATATCCCAACAGATCGTGTTTGTTTAGCTCAGGTTGAGGTTATTTTATTGCCTGAAGGTTTTTGTTTCCCTCTCTACACAGCACCACAGAATGCTGACAAAACAATATTATAAATTTATTATTGTGAATATTTCAAACAATATTTTAGAATAAGGAGCCTGTAGCATTTACTTACATTAAAAGATTAGTGAAAGATCGGGGAATTATTATTATTATTGGATTTTGATAGTCCTTTACCAAATAACGAAAAGGGAAGGTGATTATGTGTGAGTGTATTTGTGAGGTATGTGTGTGTATGTGTGTGTAGGGTAGAAACGTAAGGAGGGTGCCCTAGAAGGATGAAGGGAGAGCATCAAAATGGCAATTCTCTCTTTTGTGTGTATCATCCAACCACTTCCATTTTCTATGTTGTTCATGGGGAATCCTTGTTCACTAGCTTGGTCTGACTATTTGATATTTCAGATTTCTTGAGGTACACCAGGATGGAGCTGACCATCATTGCTGAGAAGGTAATTGCTATCTTAACTGAGGATGTAAAGACTAGCAATGTCAAAGAAAGGTAGCCTTCCACTTGCTTTGGTTTGCTTTCTTTTTCTTGTGTGTGTGTTTTGTTTTTTCCACTTTCTCCATAAAAGACACCACTTTGGAGAAAACCAAATGCCATATTTATAGTGAGTAATACTAAATACTAAAGGTAAGATTCCCCCCCCCCCAGATTTTCAGAGAAATAAACAAATGAACGAAAGAAAGGTGGTGAACAGTTTTACTTTGAATGATGAGAATGCAGAATGCACACTGGAAAATATTAAGTACTAGAATACAGTTTTCAGCTTGCAGACTATTTCTGTATTCCCAAACCCCCCCATACACATGACATAAAACACTCAATTATTTTTTAGAATAGAAGTGAAACCACCTGTTTCTTTCACTCCACCATTATTTTTTCTTTCATTTTATTTCATTTCATTTCATTTTTGCTATCTACTTTTATTTAAAGGACACATAGAATGAATTACCTCTGTTTTTCAGAAGTGAGAAGCTAAATCTTTCCGTTTAATGTGGTGGCGACTCGATCTTTGCCCTTCAGCCAGAAGGCATTTGCTAAGGGAAAGTGTTGTATTAAATTATCTTGGATAAGTTCTTTAAAAATTGAATAGGGATGTTTCCTTTACTGTGCAAATATTTTTTATCTTGTTTTCCATTTTGTCCTATTGATAGCCTTCAGTCATAAGAAAGCAGTAAATTTTTTCCGCCCCATATACACGTATTTCCCCTTTTGTGTACATACATTCTAAGCACATGCTCAGATGATAATTTTGCACAGTTGCAGGTACCCTCGCCAAAGTAGAACATATTATTAATAAAATAACATTAAATGGCAGAAACTCACACAATAGGCGTACTTTTTTCCCACCCTCAACAATGACACAAGATTCTTGCCCTTTCGGTCTTCAGGCTCATGTTCATAATGGAGCTTTTTAAGGGACACTTGGCCTCTCGCAAAAAAGTAGAGCATTTTGCACATTCCATGGTTTGGCAAAGTCAGAACTGGTTATTTTCTCTAGACCGGTATCAAGTTCTTCTCAGGCATATGATTTCACTTGAAGTCCTGCCCAGGAATCCTTCAAAGTGAGCGTTTGTCCCGCTCTCATGATGTCAGGCGGTTTTCCCTGCATCTGTAATTTGAAGAAAAACAAACAAACCTGCGGGGAACAAACGCCACGGAAACCCAAACAGAACTCCGTGGGGAGCGAGGGTCTCACCTGCGGCGGGCGCGGGAGAGGGGCCCGGGCCCAGGCTCCCCTGCCTGGGTGGCGGGCGCGGCCGGCACGGTGGGGAGAGAGGCGATGTCGGTGCCCTCCTCGGACGCCGGGGACTGCCCGGCTCCGCGTCTGGCGCTGCTCGGAGGCGGCTGCGCCAAGTGTCAGCGGTAGCAAGGGGAGCAGCAGCAGCAGATTGAGGCAAAGGCCCAACCTCAAATTTCCAGAGACAGGCCCGCATTAGCGACAAACAGGGGTCGGGAGGGGGTTCCCCGGGGGCCACTTTTCCACAATTTTCCGTGTATGTGTCGTAAAGACTGCCCCACCCCCAGCAGCAGTGAAAGTGGAAGGAAAGTGCACCCAGCAAAGTGGAAGAAGAAATCGGTTTCTCCATAATTTCTCAAAGCCGGCAAACCCGCTATTTCTCAAAAACCTCCCAACTCTTCTTTGCAAACCGAGCCCTCCAAAGTGCGAACAGGAGGATTATTAATTATCTTTATTTACTGGACAGCAAAAGCTAGACCCATCAAAAAGGGCATGGGATACACTTTCCATTCGCTTTTGTCTCAAGGCCCCAGGACGGGAGCCCACTTAATGTTCTTAGCAAATCAAAGCACGTGTCCTTTGAAGAAGGTGTGTAATTGGAGTTTAAGGCATGTATGGAATTCCCAGATGTCTATAAAGTAAGAAGGAGCATGTGGCAGGTCACTGGAAGGTGGGGCAGGTTAAAATAACTGGCACAAACGTGCCCTGTTTATACTCCCCTCCTTTATAAAGGCCAGGGAGATAAGACTTGGGGAAAGACGGAGATGGGGTCATAATGAATATTCAACTTCTCAAATCAGAGTCATAGCAACCATGGTAAAAAGCACATGGTCAGAAAACCTCAAAGAAAACACTCAATTATAGCCGGGATTTCGTGGGCGCCCTGCAATGAGATCGTTTGGGGTTTGCTGCAGCGAGGGCCTCCAACGGCCTTCTTTCTTGTTTACGTGGACTATTTTCTTTTCCTTCTATTTTTTTCCTTCTCTCAAATTTGTAGATGTGTCGCTGTTCTTCTGCATGGGATTTAGGCTGAAGCCAGAGGAACAAAATTCCGGATTAGGAAAAGGAAAAACAATTCTAAAAGTATTCATTCCAGTAGGCAGCCTTCTTGGGGGAGGGGAGATTGGGAGTCAGTGAAATTAAATTTCTGTAAAACATGCAGTTTAAATATCTGCCAGACAGAGGGAAATCTCCATGAAAAGACAACTATCAAAATCAGCTGCTCCTTTTTCTCATTTCACTGAGGAATAGATAGATGTGCAAGAGACAGTCGAACCTAAATGTGAGTAGATTTGGTTTTGGTTTGGTTTTAGTATGGAGACGGAATTGAAATATGATTTTTCTGTTTGGGTTCAAAATGCTGCCCTTATTTACCTGCACAGTTAAGCTTAAGGCGGCGAGACGTAAAGATGGGGTCTGCCAAAGAAACTGGCCACTGAGGCAGGCAGGAAGGGGAAAGGGACGTGCTGAGGGTGACACACGAGTGTGACAAGTGAAAAGTTAAGCAGGTACCTGAAGGAAGTTTATCTTGCCCAGATGTTAGGGCTTTTATGAAATGTCACGTGAAGAGAACAGATGTACAACTTGCAAATGGGGCCACGCCTGTAAATACAAGGCAGGCAAATGCTTGGAGAGAAATCCAGGCATCAATCACCAACCTCCTTTTCTAGATATTTATTTTCCCCTTTAAATATTTGCTTTTGGAAAGGGAAGACACATCTTAAATTGTTAGGTGCATCTTCCAGGAAAAGTCACGATTCCATCCCCTGTCCAGCATGTCAGTCCCCTGGGGTCCTTGCCTGCGCAGAGTTGGGCTGGGAGGCAAATTTCACCCCCTCCCCCTCCTGTTTTCCTTCTGCACATTCTCCACTTCCCACGTTTCTCTCTGGGCTTCTCAAAGACGTTTGATCCTGAGAAACATATCGGATCTCCGTTTGCAAAAGCTGAAACTAATCAATTGCCTTTTTGAAGGGGTAGAGAGTGATAAGAAGAGGGAAGGAATGCCAGGCCTGACAGACCCCAAACCTCCAAGATGTTTGAATGGGCTGAAAGATGAGCGGGTGATTCCTCCCTCCTGGGGCTGGGATCTTGCGCTCTGGAGATCCCTGAGCCCATGGGGAAAGGCTTTTACCAAGTTAAGTGATTGGTTTGATTGAAAAGGATTTTTTAAAATGATTTGTACACACAGCAGACTTTTTTTCTCTTTTTCCTTCGAGAAGAAAGCTCAGCTTATAAACAAAATTAAAATGAATTAGAAGTTGCCCAGTTGTGGAAAAAAGTCCAATTCCTTTCTCTGCATTTAAGAGAGATGTTCCTAGAGGTTGTTGTGAATGTTAACATGTGGCACAGGCCTGGGTTTCTGCACACAATGAGGTTTTAAATATTTGTTACCAGTATATTAAGACTGTATATTAAATGAAGTGTGCTGTGACTCTTCTTTTAAATGCAACACTATCCCTAAATCTCTATTATATTGACATTACATCTGGCTTATGGTATTATATAGCCACCCATATAGCTCTCTACTTTAAACAAAACTTAAAAGGGTATTTTCTTCCATGATATTAAATCCAACTTTACTGTCAGGGTTTACCTTACTTCTCTTTGGGTTTCCTACAGGCGCGGTCAGAATTGAAATATATTCAAAGTGATCACATTAGCTTTAAGGGTTGACAATTTTTAAAATGCCCAAGACCAGATAAACATACAGGCTCTTTCTCTCTGTAGCATTTAACCTCAATACCCATCCAGCCATACCTAACCTTGATTTATTACCTTTGGGTATGTATCGTATTATCTAGTTACAGTCCGCAAAGCCTCCTGGATGCCAGCTAGCATCAGATCCTGCCCCTCTGGGTTTGCCTGGCCTTAGAGGAAAGTTGGGTTGAACCCCAACACCCAGACTCCACAATGCAAAGCTTTCCTTTGGGACTTCCAGGTCTCCATTTTCTAAACTTTGTACTGGCCAAAACAGTCCACATTTCTTTTCTTCTTTTGTTCCTAAAACTTAACACCGACAAAGAATTGTCACTTTGTTGAAAACGAACTTGCAGCAAACAGAGACCATCTTCGTACTGCAATTTAGCAAAGACAAGGTATCCTTCAGAGAGGCCCATGGATGCCACCCTAATGGAGTCAGCACCCCATTCCTGGGGCAGAATCCTACCTTCCAGAGCAGTATTCTTTAAAATGTTCTTATAAATCCCGTTTTCACATCATGACACAGGAAATTGCTGTTAGCTTCTTGCTAAGGTTGCCTCTTGCCTCATGCCACCTCTGACTTCTCTTGCTACCCTCTATCAACACACACCTTTTAAAACTTCTAACTTTGTAACATATAAAAGAGACCTAGAGCTGAGACTCCTTCTTCCTCTTCCTTCCCTCCCAGCCCAACTGAGTGAAACTTAAAACACATCTCATAGATCAGTTTTCCTTCTCTGATGTTAGGCACAGTCCACGACCTGGATTTTCAAATAGAGCAGGCTGGAGTCTGCAATATTTAATCCAGTCAGCTATTAAATGTCCTCTGGCTAAATCAAGACTATAAGAAAGAATCCATACCGGGATAATGATACCAAGAGCAGTTTGGTGGAGGGAAGGGGGGCTGAGAGGGAGCAGACAATTCCAGGGATCCTTTGATTTGGAAAATCCTGTTTTAAGAACTCCTGTCAGAGTAATAACAAAGCAAAGAAACATGAAAGAGTGACTCTTTGTTCCAGGATATGGTTTTAATGAAATACTACTACCACTACAAAAAAAAAAAAAAAAAGACGAAGAAGAAGAAAGAAAAAAGAAAAAGAAAATCTCTTCTATTAATAACCGCTTCAGAGACTCCGCTTTTCCTTTACCTATTAGGGACTAGGAGGCTCTGTAACGTGATCCCCTCCCCTCTCCTTCTTTCCTGCCGCCTCCTTCCCTCCCCCTTTAAGCCAAAGTGGTTGTTCTGTTGAGTCCCGGCCCGCACAAAACCGCGGACTGAGGCTGCCCTCTGCATACCGGCGCCCTGCTTCAGCGCCCTCCTTCTCTGGGCAAAGCCAGGCCATGAGGACTTGGCTGCGAGAGCCTCGTCTTCTCCCTTCCGAAGGCAGGCACCGCCACCTTGAGAGCGAGCTCTTCCCGGTGCCTGGCTGGGGGCCTTCTGAGGACCCCAACAAACGTGGCACCAGGCGGATGGTGTGCCCAATGTCCGGCTGCCTTGGCTCCCCACTGACCCTGCCCTGCGCTTTTTTGTTGACTTAACCACCCGAAGGGATTGCAACTAAGACAGCAAAAGGACTTGGGGGGAGGGGAGGGGTGCGAAGAGGCAGGGGGTGGGGATCGCCAAAGAAAAAGCAACAGCACTTGGGAAAGGGGGAGCAACCTTTTAAGCAGTGGGGACGAGGCATTTTAGCAGCAGCATCTGTCATCTGTAGCAGTGGACAGATAAAACCGTCCCTGATCAAAGAGGTTTGTTCATAAATCACCCGTAAGAAATGGATTGTGAGGAATAAAAGACACGTGTCGAATAATCTCGACCCTGGAGTCTGCTCGCCGCCAGCGCGCTTCCCAACACCCCCTCTCGCCATAAACTCGCGCTGTGAGCGCGCCTCCCAGCTGGGAATGTATGTGGGGGGAGGACTCTCTTTCCTGGTCCTCCCCACCCCCCATCCCCGCCGCCCCCCATCCTTCAAAAGCTGGCCCGGGACATCCCAGTTCCGGATTTCAGAAGATTTCAATACAATCCGTTGACTCTGGGTTGACCAAAGAAACATGCAGGGGGGGGGAGTTGGCGTCTTTCCATTTCTGAGGCTAGAAAGTTGTTCTCTCGGAATCGAAGACATCTGCCCTCCAGGTCCCCTTAGTGTTCTCGTCCCCTTAATGATCTTTCCTCTGAGAGGAGTCGGAAATTTACGAAGTGTTGGAATGCAAACGTAACGCAGTCGGGAAAGTTCAGCGGGAGCTGAAATTGGCTGGGCGGGTGTTCTCTGTTCCGGGTTTTGTAAGTTTCGGACGAAAAGTGCTTCGCAATCAGGTTTTCCGCCCTAGTGTACTATCTAAGGAGCGCTTGCCCTCCTCTACACTAGAACCAAGTGGATTCTCTTTCCCCGCCTTCCACCTCCTAAGTCCTGGACTCTCTCGCACCTGCTTCTCCTGTTTGACAAAACAGGCGAAGGTGAATGTCCAGTCCAGCGTGCTAAATGCTCCATCCGGCTGTTTGAAGGATCCCAGAAAAACATAGTGAGCGAGTTTAAAGCGCTGTGGCTATCTCCGAGAAGGCAGTTGACAATACTATGAGTTTGTGAATTTGTGCGGAGGATTTACAGCGACGAATGCCCATTACCCTTTCCTTTTCCCTCTGTTTTAGCATCCTCCAGATAAGTAGGATTTTGCATATAATAGGTGTTTATGGTTCCAGGAACTGCACTTTGATCTAGGATTTGGGGGGTGGAGTGTCTAAGGGGTCTCTAGACGCTTGTCTGATTTGAATGCTTTTCAGGATGATTTATGGCAAAAGGCTCATTTCTGACACTTCCAGATGTCAAAGCTCTTACCTTCCAGGAAGGGAGGAGGGAAACCTGCCACGCGGATGGGAGCTCGCGCGCCTAACGCGCCTGCTAGCGGGTCATCCTAAACCGACAGCGTGCACCAGCCTCCTTCTGGAGCAGCTGATAACCTTTCCCCGCCTTCCAGCTAAGGAGCGGGGGAGGGGCTGCTTTTTATGATCATCAAACTACGGAGGGAAACCGAGTCACCCGCCTGCAGAGTTAGGTTCTTCCAGTAACCATTTCGTGCGATTAACCACCTGTTCCCCGCCTCATTGGTGGTTTGGCGTTAATGTGATTTGACCCCCAAATGTGAAGCGGGGCAGGAAAAAGCCCTCCGTTGGGACCCCTGGTGGTTTCAGCCTGGGGCCTCAGCCTCCGGCCGCTGCCGAGTGAATCGCAATCCCGGCTCCCGCGGGGCGGAGGCCGGGGCCGCGTTCAGAAGCTGCTGGGGAATCGGGGGAGGAGGCCATGTCTTTCCGAAAGCTCCCTGCAGGCTCAGGACCGCGAGGCGAGGCCAGGAAAAATAACCCTCCCGACTCAATTACTGCGCGCTCCACCGTGAAGCTGGAAAGCTGAAATGTGCGCCTCGGCAGGGGGGCAGGTCAGACAGGGCTGACGCTCGCGCGATTTTAGGGGACCCCTAGGGCCGGCCGAGCGGAGAACGCGCTGAAGGCATTTGTCAACCTGAAACAAAGGTGGGGCCGACCCGCAGTAGCCTCCTGCGGACGCTTTTCTCAAATGAAACGAGGATTCCCGGCCATTTCTTCTCCTTGGAAATGTAACAGATTGGGGACAGAGGAGGGGGGATTTTGTTTTCTTTCTTCTTTCCCAAAGCGAAGGCAAATTAAAGAAGGAATTAGCCGCTCAGGCTTGGAGAACAGCGATTAGGAGGGTCTAGGCCAGGCCACTACTAGTAAATGTTTGCTTACAGAGGAAGGTTTAGCCCCGAGTGATATTCTGGTTATTTGCTTAGAATCTGACAAGACTGGGAATCTCCAATATTTGGGGAACAGTATCTGAAAATTCCAGTCTTTTTTGATGAGCCTACATCCTCTCTTCTTTTAAGTCTTTCGATGTTAGTAACGTGAAGGTCAGCAATTTGCCTTCCCAATTGAAAAATAAACCCAATTTCCTGGGTGAAAGATCATGGATTAATTCGAGAGCCTTTAAACAAACTCGTTTTCCAATGCATACGCTTTCCTCATTTTCCATAACGTTACAAAGCAAGGAATCAGATCAAAGTTTATTGGTTTAGGTAGAACTGATACTGATTTGATAAGCTTAATCATATGACAAAAAGCCTACTGATTATTCCCTCCTCTCTCAAAGGACAGCCTGGGATTTTTTGAAAGTCACTGCCTTTTTCCTAGAGTTTGATCACTACATCAAAAGACTCAGGTCACCTCGTGTCTTCTGTATGTATATATACAAGAGCATAAAAATATTAAATAAAAAACTTTCCCAACTTCAAACCTATCAAATGTTTAACAGCTGAGGGATATTCATCTTTAGGAGACAGGCCAAAATGTCAATAAAAATTTAATTATTTCTGAAACATGTGGGAGCACTTACAAGACCCAAAATGTGATACTAAGTATTGATATTAAGAGGAAACCTTGCAATATACTTTCATATTTGCTGGTCAAGACCTTATACCCCCAAAAGGTTCCACAAGCCACAGAAACTTTTATTCTTCCTGACATGGTTTCTAAAACTAGCATGAAAGACAGTTTGGTGGCCAAAGGGGTCACTTTCGGTGTAAGGAGAAATTAGTGTCGAACTCCTATGTGTTTGGCATTTGCCTTCTGTAGAAAACTGTCTGTGATATCTATGATAGCAAATGTTATTTCAGTGTACAATGAAGAGATGGTGCACGTTGGTGTGGCCATTTTTATTAACAGTTAACACATACTGCCTTCTGAAATGTTTCTTCCAAGTATTCTTCCTGACCTATCATTTTGCCGGTGAGAAATGTAAAAACATTGGAAAGTGACACTGGTGGTGTTATTTCCATAGTTGGCTGTGATAAGCAAGACTGATGTGTGCCTTGAAATAATCTCCAAAATATAAGTAGAGTCTTTTGACAGCCACATCTTCCATTTGTAAGCTCCAGTTTCTTTTCCACATATAGTTTCCATAAGACTTTTGATTTTTTAAAAACATGCTGCTCAGACTTCAACTGTTGGATTTCAGGTTGGTCTGCCAGTCAGCTGCTTTGGGACCATTCTTCTGACAAACCCTGAGAGTTAGTCTGACCACATTGTCATTTTTTCCAATTTTCCCTGTGGTTGTCTTCACAATGCCTTCAGAAGCTGTTCTGGGTACCTGGTTATCCCAAGAAAAGTGGTTTTCAGTGTCAACATTGACCTGATGGTCATTTACGTAGCTTCCTTGATTGGTTATCAATAGGCCCTCCACCAATGGAGTAAAGTTTCTATTTCTCTCAATGTTTAGACTCATTTAACTCAACCACTTAATTTACAGGAAGGACCTGAAGCCCAATGTGTTTGAGACATTTGCCCAAAAATAATTTGACCTAGCCCAGTGTTCTTTTTTCCACTTGGAGGCATGGTTTTTATATTTTAAGCAGGATAGTAAGCTCCAGAATTGGCCTGGGTACCAGAACTACCCATTTTCTTCCAGCTGAGCGATGATCTCCCAAGGCTCACTATCTTTTTCTTTTACTACAAAGTTGTAGATATACAAAGCAGATAACAAGAACATGGCTGTCTCTTAAACAATGAGACTGGAACTACTCGGTGCATAGACTCTACACCTAGTAAATTGTAAAGGTCAGGATACAGAAATGAGTATTACTATTTAGCTATTACATCTTTTCATTTCCTAAGAATGAAAATGAGTGTCTTTATTTAAATTAAAATTTCTAACAGTAATATTTTGAACTTTCATATTACTTTGTATTTTGTTTAGAATTTTATAATTTCTGATACAAAGCCTTGTTTGTGGAAAAATGCCCTGAGACCATTATTTTTGCCTTTTATAAGGATAATTACCACTAAGAATACTCTTATGAATTCAAGACTGACAGAAAAAGAAAGATAATTTAACTAGCATGTGCAGAAACTGTTTGTTGGGCAGAAAGACCTGGAGTGCAGTTTACCCCATGGAGTGATTATGGAATGAGGCAGAACCAAAGGATAGTGATCATAAGTGGTTTTTCCTACTCTCTGCAAATGATCCCAGAGGCCTTTTCAATCTGTGATCTGTGATGTCATTCTTACCTCTGACACACTCTCCTAGTGGGTTTTCATGAGTTACTGATGCAAAGAACAACTTGTAATCAGATCGGAGGTAGAACAATTCACAAAAATAACAACCTAGGTAAAGAGTGTGTGGACTGGTTCAAACATACAGCCATGGGTGACTCTCATTTACTCCTGTAAATGATCTACTCAGTTATCTGGCTGTACAGATAGAGTTAAAAATGTAGATCAACCAAAGCCATGCTGAAATGTCCATTCTTCCCCAAGCACTTTTCCCCAAGTGACAGGCTGTTTGGGTGGCCACTATGACACTGCCTTCAGTTAAACAAATAAATGATTATTCAGTCAACAAACATTTCTTGGAGGTCTTGCTAAGGTCTAAGGGCTATGTAGAAGTGATTATGCCATGCTCTTGACAATAAAGAAAGAAGCCTATAATCATAGAAGGCTGGTCTCACCTGTGGCTGTTTTGCTGCATGTGCACTGGAGGCCCCTGCAGTTTTCCTTGATATTCTGGGGTGATGCAGAAAATTAGGGACCCCCTACCTGTGGAAAAATAGGAATGGAGAGGCAAAGAAGTTCCTTTGAAGTTAGCATTCTGAGAGTGTCAACTTTAGAACCAAGTGAATAGAAGTGAACCCAAAAACATTTTTTTGTATTTGCTATTTTATTTCTTTTCACCACTCTGTAGCAACTATTAAGTGATTAATAGTCATTTATTAAACTATATGCTTTTTATAGACAGGTGCCTATACAGCTCACTGATGTTAAGTCCAGCACCACATGCTTAACACCTAGCACATGGCATTTTTGTTGATTTAAGCTAACATCACCATTATACTAATAGAAAAACCTAGGCAGAGAGGGCAGAATCCACATCTAAAAGAACTAAAAGATGGCAGTATTGACAGTTCCATGCTGTCATGTGGGGGAATTAGTAGTATTGCCTCTCAAGCTTATGTTTAGAATGAAAACCCAAGTAAGCACAAAAGATGTTCAGATGCCATTTATTACAACATCATGAATCAAATGTTTATTTTAACTTAAGTGTCTTGAAATTAAAATACCTATGGAGTCCATAGTGGCCATTTGCCTATATGAGCTCTTTGTCTTAAAAAAAAGAGCCCTTTTTTCAAGGTCTTATATCTTATCCTGCAGAGCCAGGCTTATTTCAGGCCCATTTGCCCCATGGACCAAGTACCCTTGTTCTGTGAACATCCCTCACAACCATATGTGGCAGTCTTGGTACCCCAAAAGCACTAATTGTTACGTCTAATAAGAAATTTGGTTAGCTTATTATCAGTGCTTATTATTAGCTTATTTTCCTGTCTATGAAATTGATTCCACTTGATTTCTATGAAAGTCCCACATAGACTTTCCACATTTGATTCTTGACCAAACTAGGGCAGCCTGTCCAGAAGGGGCCATCCCTTCTGCTGTTCCAGCCAATTAGGGTTCCATGTTCTTATATTCCTGTGCAGTAAACAGCTCCACATTGTTCTGTCACCTCCTAAAACAGCATAATCACTGATAACTAAACAGTACATGTTGTCAATCAGTATCTGCTGAAAAACTGAAACTTCAACTTATTTATTGCATATATTCACACATTATTCAAAACCCAAGAGCAGTGGTTTAGAGACTGAAATGTAATTGATTGTGAATTGAAAAGAGGCATTCTAAAAAGATTTTAAATTTGCTATGATTAGTGTGAATGGAGAAAGCTGCTTCTCCACCCCCATCCTTCTCCTACTTCCCCCCCACACTCCAGGGATGTGGTGAATTTGTGTAATTTAAGGCAGGTGGTCCACATAGTAGGCTGACCACAGAGGATGAGAGAGTGTGCATTTGATACCCTGACTGCTGCTCTTTAATAGACTTTAAGTATACTCTGACTATTATTTGGCTTTTGGCTATTACATTTATTTTCACTTTCTTTCAAAGGCTTTTCTCTTTCATTTCATCATTTTCCGCACACTGAAATGTAACCCTGGTCCAATGGCACCAAAGAGAGGATTTATCTATATTGTCATCAAGCTAAATGCAAATGGAATATCAAAGGGGAGCAGAGGGCACCACTATATTTGGTTCTTGAATGCTGACAGAAAATGCGTGCGTTTTTCTTTGCCTAAGTAATAACAACACTTTATTTTTATATAAAGTCTTTCATGTGAGAATCTCGAAGGCCTTCAAGATGTCATTTGGGTCTGGCATTCTTCAACTGGCTGCCCTTTGTCTCTTTCAGTAAGGAAATATTGCTGTTGGATATAGTTTCATAACTGAGCTTGCACTTGGGTATGCACATTTGGAGGTCCAAGGGCATTGGGTGTTTCTTGAGTGGATCAAATAAATGACCAGTTATGACATTCTCAAAACAATCCTGAGAGGAAGATGGGTGGCAAAGGTGATTATTGAATTTGCAGGTGGAGCAGTTGTGACACAGCAGGGTTAAGTGACTCACCTGAGGACACACAGTAGAGTCTTTGTTACTGCTGAAAACAGAAGCCCGTGTACCAGACCATTAGCATGGCTGTTTCTTGACATCCTGCCTATCTACTCCTTCATTCAGAATGAAAACCTCCAAGAAAAGGCACGCTTGTGCATACAAGAAAATTCCAGTGCAAGGGTAAAAAGAGTAACAACGTTGGAAATGTCGAAGATGAAGAAATGTGTGGACCTTACTTTTCCAGAAAAAGCACACAGCTTGTAGTCAATTGTAATTGACTACAATTCTGTTATAAATATGAATATAGAAAGAATATTGCTTGCACAGAGAAAGTGGAAGTGTGATTTTTTAAGTTTCATTCATTATAAGTAAGAAAGCATGTGTTGAGAAATGGAATAATGTGTTATGTTTTTTAATATATATATATTTTCACACACACATAAACACAAAAATGTACACATACATATATATACATATATATACACACATATACAGGTGAAATTGTATGTATATTCTTTAAGCTATTTGCACATTTTAAAATGTAAAATCATTTTTCATTTATATATTATTTATAACTATCTTACTCTTTCCTGGAATTTTGTTTTGATTCATTATCTCCAAACATAGTCATTTGCTTCAACATCATAGTTATTAGGCTGAAGAGCTCTGAAATATGGATTATTCCTCCTTGGCATAAATATATGATTTACTATTAACTCAGTGCTTGACAGTTCTGACTGTGTTATTCCACTTAACATTTATTTTGTAATATCCTCTTGGGACTCCATTTCATAATTTACATTTAATTTTAAAACTCATTGTCAAGTTTTGGGGAAAGGATCTCAACTCTGCTTTTGGATGTACAACAACTTCAGTATTTTGTTCCAGTGAAAGGAGCTAACAGAAGGAATATGTACATATTTTTAGCAGAAAGAACTTCATAATAAAGGAGATTATAGTTTTCATTTGAGAATAATTATACATTTGAAACAAAACAATTTATTAAACAAAAATGTATTTGTTTTTGTTTTCCTTTACTTTATAATCAAATAGAGTTTTTAAATTGGAACCTATCTGTCATAGTAAAAGTTTGTTACACAAAGCCAGAAAAATGTGCAGGAATAATTCTAATGCCATGCATACTAAAGCTGTCCCTAGTTCATTTTGCTTGTAATTATTTATTTTTTAAAAAATCCTGGCTGTATGTCATCCAATTTTGTAAGCTTAAAAATTCTCAAATCCAAGCTATGTAGTTTAGAAGGTTTAGAAAAAAAGCTGTTCCATATATAACATTGGTTGTACCATATCAGGGGTAGAAATCTCGAAGTGATATGCCCATTTTCTTTATCTACGCATACCATCTAAGTTCTTAGCTTAGTTTTGATCTGCTCCAGAAGAAATATGCATAAACAAGCAGGAGTAATGATAAAAAGAAGTTAAAAACTTGATTATCTTACTTTGCCTGAATTTGAGAGTCTAGAATCTGTACTATATTTTGTCATTACTGGTCTCTCTCGTCCACAAAATCTCTATTGCTTTGTGTTCTCTCTACAGATGAGGCCAAGTTTGAGAAAGGTAAAGGTTTAGCAACAAGAAACAATGAAAAGTGTTTAAGAATGTTTCTGCTTTATTATATAATCTAAGTATGGTTTTTACTCTTCTTCTTTTTATATAGAGCAATCAAACCATTAATGTTGCCCTTCTAATTGGCATATGTATCTTTGATTTGAGGTTATGAGATTTTCTTGCATTGTTAATTTTGCCTTAAATGGAAGTCACATTCTCGCTGTGTAGTTGGGTTAGTTTGGGATTGTTTGGGATAGAAATGGAAAAAAGGAACAAGTGCTGTCCAAGCTCAGCCAATTATTAGCTATGTTATTTAGCCAATTAACTGAATTTATCTGGGCATCAGGTTGTCTATAGTTGGGGAATGGGGTGGATTATATCTTGAGCATTGTCATTCTGTCATTCTATGATCTATTATCTCTGGCAATGCTTCAATAAAATACAACTTCAAATTGCTGCTATAAATTAAATTGTCAGGAAATTTTTTTCAGTCAGATGCCAAATTTTAAGTCTATAGGATCAATTAAAATGTTGTGCTTTCTAAAATTATAACTTAGAGGTTGCAACATAAAGCATCATTTTAAAAAGCCAAAAACTCTCTGCACTTCAAATTACTAGAGTTAAAAAACAAAAATAAAAACTTAAGATCTGAGAGCAAATGTAAAAACAGTGACAACTCAACATCTCCTTGCTGTTAAAAGTCATTTGCTAATAGTGTTACTTCACTATTTTCTTCTTAAAAGAAAGTATTTGTTATTAATTCCTTGAATCAAAGATTAATAATCTATCTTAAATCACTCATAATGTATCTTTACTAGTGAATATTAATCTTATTCAACAGCTCACAGCTATGTTATATGCATATGAGAGACAATGAGTATTATGTTTACCTAATGATTAGCATGCTTATTATTGATAATGGAAATGATAGATACAGGAATGCATGTTGGCTAGAAATTTTCTTTAAAATATTAGTTCAATTCTTCATCAAAATTTCCTTTAACATATGATATTAAAGTAAAGGTTTAAAACTTGAGACTTTTCTTAGTATCCACGGTCTGGAGTATTTCTGTTTCTTGTTTTGTTTTGTGGTCACTAACCACAGAGAAATTTGTCTTTTTTACATATGCTGGAAATAATTTACTGCTTTTAGAAATATTAAACCACAAAAAAACCCCAATGTTAAAGAAACGTTATGGGTCTGCCGAATCCCTCAAAAAGCCAGGAAATTGAGAGTTAATGCAGGATCTCTGATCTGGCTCTGTGTCCTAGGGACTGTAGAAGTTTGAAGAATGACAGGTACTACCCAGCCCACGCATATGTAAAAATTAAAACAAAACAAAAACAAAAACTGTATTGGCAGGGTGTGTGGTAGAGGGAGCACACGTTGTTACCGCAATTTATCCTAGACACTAACATTCACATTTACTTAATATAAAATGATACTTTTCATAAACTTCACTTCTTGTCTAACCTTAATACATAAACATTACCAAAGACTTCTAACATGGCATTGTAGGTTTTGATCTGTGGTATAGATGTATTTAATGGTATGAACTTGACAAAAAGGACATTTTCAAATGTTTTTAGAAGTAATAAACACTTGCACAATTTGTGCATGTGGGGAATGGGCGAAGCAATGCTTTTAAGCCCATCTATTTTACTGATCTTGCTTAAGAGGCCAGAGATTCAGTCTGTTCACACAGATAATGTCTCAGGAAATAAAGTCTCCTTTATGTACATAGAACAGTAGGCAAAGGTTCGATGGTTGTAGAGGATATATTTTTTAAGAGTTGTTTTTCAAACATTATCTTACATATATTCAAATATAAGCTGAAATTTATAAATCAGTAACAAAGCAAATTTCTATTAATAAATACAATTAGTTTGATTTACTATTATATTCTGTTACATTTATTTGAATTGCATAACACTTTTCCTCAAGACATTATAGTTGCTTGTTATTTTCATTGTAATATTTATTATTTAGTGCAGAAAACATATTTTGGATTTTTAATAACAAAATTTATAACAAAAGTAATTTTATTTTTAAAGAAATTATTCACTACATAATTTATTATCATAATTAAGCTTAAGTTATATCAAAAATGTCTTCTGGGATTAGGCACAATGCTTCTTGATGACATTATTTAAAGTGCATCATCCATAATGGATATAATATACTTTTTAATGTATTTCTGTTGAGCTGAAGTTTTGTCGAAAGATTTAAATAATGATAATGAATCGATGGATAATGTATTGCTTCATTTACAGTCAAAATATTTGCTTTCGTTGTAAATAAAAAAGAAAGGTCCTAATATACAAATGTATCAATTATTTAAAGTAAGCACTTTTGGAAGCAGGAAGCTACAGATGAATTTACATAAATCAGAAAGCATAGACTGCTACCGATTTTAATTAAGAAGAATTTTTTTTTTTGTTTTTGACGTAGATTTTACCTCCTCATACATAATTTTTTATTTTAAAAAGAGCTCTATTTATTTTAATAGCAAATACATCATAAAAATTAGACATATGGACATATGGATGATGTATTTAAGAAATATCCATTTCTTTCTATATATACAATTCAACTTATTGAAAACTGATTACCCACCTATTCTAGTGATTTCAGACATTACTGGTGAAATAACAAATATTTAGTGAGAAATATTTAACAACCTATTAAGCTAGGAGCTAAATTATTTTTATAGTTTGGAAAGGATTAATTGTTGCATTCTAGAAATACTTTCTACACTGATTGAATATTTACATATTAGTTTAGATCTAAAATGTTGTTTCCTATACTGCAACATAGAAATGTTTAAAATATATTATTCCATAAAGATTATACAATGAGGTATTTTCAGATTCAGGAGCATAGTTATAATTTTTCATATTACATGTTACAAATCACAGATTTAATTGGATTGTAGTTATTTGTAAATAAATGAAGTTATTAAATGCGCTATTTAACATAATTTCCCCTATAAACATGAGCAGCACATTACCAGGGGAAAAAATGGGTACATGAACAAAAGTTGTCATTAACACAGTTCTAAAAATTAATCTTTGTAAGTTTAAAAATCACTGTTTTGCAAAAAAGAGGCAGTTTGCCTCTCTATCCTGGGAATAAAGAAGGACATTTGACAGATTTACATTGCAAACTTAGTCCAATGTTTGGAAATGCTTTGTAGTGGCCAAAATCTGTGCATTTCCTTCTGTTGACCTGATTTTTTTCTTCCAATAAAATAAATTAATAGAAGATGCATCAAACAGGATTATTGCAGATGTGCACATACTGCAGTACTAATTGCTCTTATTTTTTTTTTACAATCCAATCCTGCACATGCTTTAATTTATATTTGCCTGAGTTAGCTTTTTAGTGAATTAGCGGCACCCTGCCACACACTGAATAGTAATGTGCTTGCATCACTCGATTATCTCAGATGCATTATTGTCTAGAATCCATGATCCTAATTTCCTTACCACCCACACCCATTCCTTTCCTCTGTTTGGAAGCCTGATTTGTGTTAAGAAGGGACCACCAAGCTATTAACTCTAGGACATAACTAGCACTGTACATAGAGAGTGGGGTTTATGATCATATTCCATTTTAACTCTTCCACCAGCATTATCCTTGTTTGCCTCAATGCTTTCAAGAGGCAATAACTCCAAATGCCTCGCATGGAAATGATAAACTGCCTGTTATGCCTTTTCTTTGAAGGAGTTCTCCTGCAGAGTATCATATTTAAATAGATTGCCATTGAGTTTAGCAAGCAGCACAATCATGCCCATTGAGGTGGAGTCTTTTGATCATATTTTGTCATGCAATCAAGGATCACATGAGGATTCTCAAAAAGGCCAGCATTGCTGTGTGCTAAATAGGCGACAGAAGAAAGAGAACATTAATTGCCCTGAATCCCACTGTCATAACAAAGCACACCTGTGTCCCATGTACTACAGACCCTAAGGTAGTGGTTATATACACAACCAAAGTAACTCTTGTCACTTGATTGATCAGTCATTTCAAAAACTATTAGATTTTTTTAAAAATAGCTGACATATTCAGATTGTCAAAAAAGGTCAAACATATGCAAAAAAGCACAGCATTAATGTACCTTTATGTGAGGGAATGTGCTAGATGACAGCAGGAGACCCGGGCTATAGCTCTGCCTATTTATTGAGTGAGTCAGTTAATATTTCTGCCACTGGTCTCCCCTTCATTCATACCCTACTTTCCAGAACAATAACTGACTACCTACTGACAGAGTTGTCTTGAGGATTACAGGAGACAATGATTAAGAAGAATTTTAGGAAAAAATCACCATACAAATGTACTATTCTAATAAGTGTATGGATGGATGTGGTTCAGACTATATAAGAATAGTGTTCCATTCTCATTACCTCCTTGCAAACACTTTTACAGTACAAATCTTTCTGAGAAAGTAAAGGAGTTGAGGGTCTTTCATCTACAAAAAATACAGGATTATTAGCAAGGAATTGCCTACTGACAAATTAACTGGGAAATTTGGGGACACTGTTGAACTTCAGCAGATGGACTTAAAAAGAGGCAGCAGATGTGGATGTGGGGGCTTGTAAAGAATTTCCTGCTCTACTGGTCTAGCATTCCAACTTTCTGTTAAACTCTGAAATATGAATGAGAAAGAACTAACTGATACCATCCCGAATCATTTCCTGCTGACAGATACTGCTTAGTAACCTGCTACCCTGCCCACTCACCCATCCTTTTTGGATGGTGCAGGAAAGAGACGTGAGAGAGAGAAATAAAAAATTGAGAAAGTAATTAACAAACAGAGTTTTTAAAATTTCTACTAAGATTGGTTTGGTGGAAATGTCATATTTTTTTAAAATGGTTCAACTTAAAATAGAGTGTTGTATAGTGGAAAGAATATTGCTCTTTCATAAAGAGGAAACGTGGATACCTTACCTTTCTGCCAATAGGGAAATAACCAAGGGTACTAGGGGTAGGAAAGGCACATCTTTGGACCTAGAGGGTGATGACTGAGGCTTTTTTGATAAGTATTAAATGATGTTGCTAATTATACATCCTTATTTTGAGCTGAAGTCAAATAACCTGAAAAATAAGTGACTGAGAAGGCAAATGGGCTGAATGGCTTCCTTATTATCTTGGAGCTGAATTAATTACCTACAGCTGCCACAGACAAAGGACCACACACTGGGTGGCTTAAATAATGAAAATTTATTTTCTCACAATTTTGGAGGCTGGAAGTCCAAGATCATGGTGCCAGCAGGGTTGGTTTCTTCTGACAACTTTCTTCTTGGCTTGCAGATGGTCACCTTCTCCCGTTGTCTTCACACAGTTTTCCCTCTGCGTGTGTCTGCATCCTAATCTCCTCTTTTTATGAGGACATTAGTCACATTGAATTAGGGCCAAACCCTAATGTCCTCATTTAAACTTATTTACCTCTTTGAAGACCCCATCTTCAAATACAGTCACATTCTGAGGTATTGGGGGTTGGGACTTTAACACATGAGTTTTGGAGAGACACAACTCAGCCTAACAGAGCCCTTTTCTGGCCAAGGAGTATTGAAAAAATTCTGCCTAAAATTCCTTGGGGGTTAAATCTCTTCCCTCAATTCTTACTGATATTGTGGAAAACTTAAAATGTATTCAATTTACAGTACTGACGACAATTACTGGTGGGGTTCCTGGGAGATATGTCAACAAGAATTTTGGATTAAAAAAATTACTAGAATAATTAAGGAAAAACTGAGTTAAAATCAGAAGTGGCTACCCAGGATATTATAAAATTTAAATAATCTAAAAAGCACGTTTTTCATTTTATAAGTGGAGATCTACTTCATATGGCTGTTCTTTCTCAGGTCAATTCATACAAACCATCCACAGCCCATCTGTAAATGTGCTTTATATTCCCTCATAGCCTTCATTTCTTGCCTCTGCAACCAAGTAGCTCCACCCTGTCATCCCCACTGCATTCCATAAATGTAAATTTTATGGGGGCAAAGCATTATGTTTTTTGGTAACCCTCTGTAATGCTAATGTTACCCATGCAGTGAAAGCTAAGTAAATATTTGATGAATAAATACCAAGGTGGTTGTTATACATAAGGGACTAAGCATTTGGGCTTCAAATTACTCTTTATTGCATCATGTACTTTGTATATTGCAAGAACAACAAAAAAGATGAGTCCAACATGTTTAGCTAAAGCAATTCTTTCATTAAAATCAGCTTCCAAAACTCTGGTAGCAACCTCAGTCTGTTCAAGGAACATTTTGGATAGTAGCCATAACTGTGAGCCAATCTGTTCATCAGATAAACAATCAGTTGTTTATAATGTGAATTAGTATTAGTCACTAGGCATATATATATGATATCTCTAATCCTTAAAGTAACTCACAGTGAGATATATAAAATCCCCATTTTACAAATAAGGGAATAAAGTTCAGAGAGTTTTGAATAGCTCACCTAGGATTCCACAGTCATTAACTGACAGATCCAGAAGTTCAATTTAAATCTGTCGGGTTCAAAACACCATGACTTCACCCCTACTCAAGTCAACCTTGTCTCTAGTCAAAATGGCCACTCTAATGGTGTTAGGGACACATAGCCAATTACAACCTGATAATATTTTCATATTTTCTGTTAAAAAATTATCAAAATGCTACTCTTCTTGTTAGTAAAGTCAAACAAAGTATTGATTTGTTATTGTAAATACAGCATGTGTAATTAAAAGCTGGGTGGTATTTTCTGAAAACAGAGAAGAATTATCCTTTTCTCAACTGGTTTTCTCATAACTCAACTTCAAACAACCTTATTAATCAGGACAATGAGGAAAAAATTCACAAGACCCATGAGTCAGCCCATTTCAGATTTTCAGTGTCAGCGTATGGCCTCAAAGCCCAAATGCATTATTTTCACACGATGCATCTTTGACTATTTATTACAGGGGAGGTGGAAGAAGAGGAAAGCAATCTGTTTTGTTATATACCCAGGAACATGGTTAAATGTCTTTATCCCCAAAGGCAACTTGGCAGTTTTGGGCTTGATGCCCACATTGTTAAAGCTGTGTTTGTTCTCAAGCTTCTAGAAGGATTGTTAATATTTTAAATAATCCTGTTGCTTCATGTCCCCTCCCTATCCTCTAGAGGAACTGTTTAAATCATATGATTGATCTATTTTTAGGCAGCAACTCTGTTATGACTCTTCATCAGGGAGATTTGTTTTTATTCTTCAACTTTATGGTACTTTACATGGGCCCCTTTAGTCATGTTCATATAATTTCTGTCAATCTGGAATCCCGGTCTCACCTATTTTTTACTTAAAGCTTTAGGAATTAAATATTGTGTATATAATGTTATGTATATAACTAGAAGACTTTCTTCTCAGCCACAAGCATAATAAGTTCTAAGTATAAATTCAGTAAATTTTCTTTTCCCTCTATATTTAATGCCAGTGATTGAATTTTAATATGGGGTAGAAAAAATGTATTTGGAGTCCATGATTCTCATTGTACATAGAAGGCTTTCAATAAATGGTTGGTGAATTGAACTATTGTACAGACCATGTGTTTTGTTCACTTGCCCCAGATCCCATTTTATTGCCACATAGGATTGAGGCCCTTAGCCTTCAAGGTCAGTTCCTTTGATTAGAGTCTCCCTTGTACAAGCTCAGCAACGTGACATTACACAAGGTGCTAAATCTCTGTACACATAGTTTTTGTATTTGCTAAGTTAGGTAATAATGTGACCTACCCCTAGAGGGTGTGCAGGTTAAATGAGATTATCTATGTGAAGGATTTAGGTCAGTGTCTGACACATCATGCTCCCTAATAACTATTTGATCTTGTTATGATTGTGGTTGTTGTTATCACAGAAAACATGAAACTATCACCTTTAGCATTTGTGGAAAAGAAGAAAAACTATTTCTCTGAACTTTTCTCCTCCTTTTCAATTCTGTGCATGTTGAAAACTGAGATTTCTTCAGCTTTCTGTCTAAGGCCGGCATGGCTGCAGTGCAAATAAGAACACCAAGTAGCTGCCCCACATCTGAATTTGTTATTAGCCTTGCCCACACTTGAAATCCTTTCCCAGCCTCAGCCAAAAGTGCAAAAGTGTGTATATGTGTGAATGTGTGTACATGTGTAGTGACAAGTGGGAGGCTGGACTCCCAAATAACATTAGTTCACTGGGATGAATGGTTTTCATCTTCAGCTCCTCCCCTTCTCTTGGTAAATCTGATTTACCTGGAGTAGGGATGGCTATTCCCCAGCAGTGGAAAGGGTTTTAAAGCTGTTTCTGGTTTAACAACAATAGGAAGGTTTCTACTGGGTCAGAGGAGTAACTAGGCCCTAGCAAGTTAATCTTTGATTTCATTTAAGAATGAGACATCTTGTCAGGTTTTTGCAAAGAGTTTTGGAATTATTGCCATTAGGTATAGGCATAGAGGAACAGAAAAATAAAAGGATGTGAAATATTAATATAGTTTGCATATCACTCTTTGAAGCTGTGATACTTCTTTTGGCAATACTCTTGCTGCTTGTATGCGTTCAAACCACACCATCAACAACAAGAAAAACCTAGAAAACATAGTCAACTATTCAGAGTGAGGGCAATTAGTACATCATTTTATGTCTTGAGGGCAACACAGTGCTTGCTACTGCAACAAATGGCTGGAGGAGTGGTTTATTCCACTGAACACGTTCAGTGCTATCAGTCTTGGGGCTCTGAGGCAGCCAGTGCCTCCTAAATACCCCCGAGTCAGTGTCTCTGTAGCACTTCAATTCTACAATTAAATATTAGTGACATCGTCTCTTTTGTCTCTTCCCCACTCTCCCCCTCCACAGTACATTTTGCTTTTATTATTCTCCCTCAGACATAACTTACATAAAGGGGCTAGCAGAGGGTCACTGCTTGAGGGTATGTCAGTAGAAATCCTTGATGTGACTGTTCCTCCTGCTTCTTATAGGCACTACTCATGTAGCCGTCCTCCTCATGCCAACCAATACCCCACAGAAAAGAGAACTAGTACAAAGCATGTTTTAGGCACTATGTATTAATTTACATATGGCTAAAATTTCCAGACATCTGAACTTGCTATCTTGCTCATCAGTGTCATATGTAATCTGTTTCATCATTCAAATCAGAGGAAATAATATGTTCTGCATTTTTACAAAATGTAAGTCTCCCTTGAGATGCCTGAGATCTGAGTTTGAAACTGGAAATGAACCTTTCCAGAACTAAGTTAAAACTAATGTTGTCAAGCACAGCTTCATGGTTCAGAGGGAAAAAAGAAAAGCATCCAACCAAGGTTCACCAAATAAAAGGTTTATCAGTCCCCTTAGTCAGCAAATGGCCGCCTTAGAAGCCATGCTGATGAATTACATGTTAATGAATCAGAAACAGAGGGATGATTAACACAAGCTTTCAAAGGGAAAAATATTTGGTCATAGGTTCTTTCAAATTTTCTAAATATTGCTCAATTCTACAACTGATATGTTGAAAAGTAGTTTTTTTTTTATGGCTTGTTGAGACATAATTCATATACCATACAATTCACCCACTTAAAGTGTACAAATTAATGACTTTTAGTATATTTACAGTGCAAGGACAACCACAGTAAATTCTAGAAGATTTTCATTACCTCAAAGAGAAACCTGATACCATTTAACTATCACCTCCCTATTCTCCTATACCCCCCATCTCTAAGAAACTACCAATCGTTTGTCTTTGTTGATTTGCCCATTTTGGACATTTTATATAAGTGGAATAATATAACATATGGTTTTTTGTGACTGGCTTCTTTCATTCAACGTAGTGTTTTCAAGGTTCATTAATGTTGCAGCATGTATCAGTATTTTATGTCTTTTTGCGACCATTGTATGGATGTACATTTTGTTTATCCATTCATCAGCTGATGAAAATTTAGGTTTTCTCCTTTTACACTATTAAAAGTAGTGCTGCTATAAACATTCACGTACAAGATTTAGTCTGGATGCATGTTTTCGTTCCTCTTGGGTATGTAGCTAGGAGTGGGCGTGCTGTGTCTTATGACATCTCTGTGTTTAACTATTTGAGGAACCGCCAGAGGATTTTCCAAAGTGAATGTACTATTTCACATTCCCAGCAGCAGTGTATGAGGGTTCCAATTTTTCCACATTCTTGCTAACACTTTTGATTATCTGACTTTTGATTCTAGCAATCCTAGTTGTTATGAAGTAGAATCTCGTTGTAGTTTTGATGCACATTTCCCTGATGGCTAATAATATCAAGCATCTTCTCATATGCCATTCTTTTGGCCATTCACATACCTTCTTTGGAGAGTTGGGTATTTGAATTCTGTGCCCATTTTTAAAATTGGGTCATTTGTCTTCCTGTTATTGAGTTGTATGAGTTTTCTGTACGTTCTAGACAAAAGTCCATTATTATATAGATGATTTACACATATTTCTCCCTTTCTGTGAGCTTTCTTTTCCTTTCTTAATAGCTCTTTTTAAACACAAAAGTTTTTAATTTTGAAATCCAATTTATTTTTTCTTTCATTGATAATGATTTTAATGGCATATCTAAGAATCCATTGCCAAATCCAGAGTCATGAAGATTTATTCCTAAGTTTTCTTCTAAGATTTTTAGTTTTAGCACTTACATTGAGGTCTTTGATCCATTTTGAGTTAATTTTTGTATATGATATGATGTAAGGGCCCAACTTTATTCTTTTGCATGTGGCTGTCAAGGTATGCTAGCACCAGTAGTCAAAACAATTATTATTTCCCCACTGAATGACTAAGGAATCCTTGTTGAAAGTCAGATGACCATAGACACATGGATTTAGACTCTCAATTCTATTCATTTGATCTATTTGTCTATCCTTATGTCAGCATCACACTGTCTTGATCAATGTTTCTTTGTAGTAATTTTGAAATTGGGAAATATGAGTCCTCCTACTTTGATCTTTTTTTCAAAACTGTTTTATCTATGACATATATTTATGAATATTTTCCCAAGAATCGGCTTGCCAATTTCTACAAAGAAGTCAGCTGGTATTCTAATACAGAGTGCTATGAAACCTATATATCAATTGGGCAGTATTTCATCTTAAAAATATTAAGCCTTTGATCCAAATATAGGAATTTATTCCATTTGTGTAGGTATTCATTAATTTCTTTCAACAGTGTTTTGTAGTTTTCAGATTTTAAGTTTTGCACTTCATTTATTTTTTTTAAATTTCAATAGATGTAGAGGGGAAAAGTGTTTTTTTGTTACATGGATGAATTGTATAATGCTGAAGTCAGGGCTTTTAGTGTACCTGTCACCAGAGTAGTGTACATTGTACCTCATAGGTAATTTTTATCCCTCACCCCCTCCCTCCTTTCCCCTTTCTTAGTTTCCAATGTCCATCACACTACTTTATAACCAAATATACCCATCATTTAGCTCTCACTTATAAGTGAGAACATGTATTTGTTTTTCCATTCCTGAGATACTTCACTTAGGAAAATGGTCTCCAGTTCCATTCAAGTTGCTGCAAAAGACATTATTTCATTACTTTTTGTGGCTGAGTAGTACTCCATGGTGTGTGTGTGTGTGTGTGTGTGTATATATATATATATATACCATATTTCCTTTATCCATTCGTTAGTTGATGGGCACTTAGGTTGATTCCATAACTTCGCGATTGTGAATTGTGCTGTAGTAAATATTCAGATGCAGGTGTCTTTTTGATATGATGACTTCTTTTCCTTAGAGTAGATACCCTGTAGTGGGATCTAATGGTAGGTCTACATTTAGTTCTTTGAGGAATCTCCATATTGTTTTCACAGAAGTTGTACTAATTTACATTCCCACCAACAGTGTATAAGCATACCCATTTCACCAAATCTGTGCCAACATCTATTGTTTTTTGACTTATTAATAGTGACCCTTCTGACAAGGGTAAGGTGGTATCTCATTGTGGTTTTAATTTGCATTGCCCTGATGATTAGTGATGTAGAGCATATTTTTATGTTTGGCCATTTATATATCTTCTTTTGAAAAAAATCTGTTCATGTCTTTTGCCCACTTTTTGATGGGGTTATTTTTTCTTGTTGATTTGTTTAAGTTCTTTGTAGGTTCTGGATATTAGTCCTTTGTCAGACATATAGTTTGTAAATATTTTCTCCCATTCTGTAGATTGTCTGTTTACTCTTGATTATTTTCTTTGCTGTGCTGAAACTTTTTAGCTTAATTAAGTCCCATTTATTTATTTTTGTTGTTGCTATATTTGCTTTTGGAGTCTTAGTCATAAATTCTTTTCTTAGGCCAGTGTCCACAAGAGTTTTTCCTGTGTTTTCTTCTAGAATGTTTATGGTTTCAGGTCTTATATTTCAGTATTTAATCCATCTTGAGTAAATTTTTGTATATAATGAGAGATAGAGATCCAGTTTCATTCTTCTGCATATGGTTCTCCAATTTTCCTAGCACTATTTATTGAATAGGATGTCCTTTCCCCAGTGTATGTTTTTGTCTGCTTTGTTGGAAATGAGTTGGTTATAGCTACATGGCTTTATTTCTGAGGTCTGTATTCTGTTCCATTGATCTATGTGTCTACATTTACACCAGTACCATGCTATTTTGGTTGCTATAGCCTTGTACTATAATTTGAAGTCAGGTAATTTGAGGCCTCCAGATTTGTTCTTTTTGATTATGATTGCATTGGCTATTTGGGCTCTTGTTTGATTCCATATGAAATTTAGGATTGTTTTTTCTAGTTCTATGAAAGATGACTTTGGTATTTTGATGGGAGTTGCATTGAATCTGTAAATCATTTTGGGCAGTGTAAACATTTAACAGTATTGATTCTTCCAATCCATGAGCTTGAGACATTTTTTCATTTGTTTGTGTCATCTATGATAAGAATCCTAGATTTATCTGCACCTAACACAGGAGCTCCCAGATTCATAAAACAAATACAACTAGACTTAAGGAAAGAAATAAAAAGCAACATCATAGTAGCCAGGGACTTCAACAGTACACTGACAGAGCTAGAAAGATCATTGAGGCAGAAAATCTACAAAGAAACACTGGACTTAATGGGACTCCAGAGCAAATGGACCTAACAGACATTTACAGAACATGCTACCCAAAAACTGCAGAATGTACATTCTTCTCATCAGCACATGGAACATTTTCCAAGATAGATCATATGTTAGACCAAAAACAAGTCTCAGCAAACTTAAAAAATTGAAATAATACTATGAACCTTCTCAGATTACAGTGGAACAACACTAGAAATCAATTCCAAGAGGAACTCTCAAAACTAAACACAGTCATAGTTGGGAGAATCACTTGAGCTCAGGATTTTGAGTCCAGCCTGAGCAAGAGTGAGACCCTGTCTCCACAAAAAAATAGAAAAATTAGCCAGGCATGGTGGTGTGCACCTGTAGTCCCAGCTACTCACGAGGATCACTTGAGCCCAGGTGTTTGAGGTTGCAGTGAGCTATGATCATGCCAGTGCACTCTAGCCCCAGGCAACTGAGCAAGACCCAGTCTCAAAAAAAAAAAAAACCCAAAAACTAAACACAGTCAGTAAACCTGATGCTGAACAATAAATATTATACAGCATTCTCTCTTAGATGTCTTATTCAAAGTGTGATTATCTACTCATTATTTTATTAAGTCATTAAATATGAAGTGTCCAATTTCGAATCAGAAGTGTAGTTTATTATATCTCAAACAAGAAGCAGTACAATTAATCAAAGTATGCACTTAAACTATCAACACAGTTTTGCCATCTTAACGGTAGCTTGTTTATGCCAACAGCGAAGAAGCCTGGAGAGCGAGTGGCGATGCAATCGCAAAAGGTGTTCTCCACAGCAAAGTCATAGACATATCTTTTAGAATATGGGTGGTTTATGAAAATCAAAGATGAGAAATTTATATCCTGAAAGAATCCACAAATACATTAGGTCATTAAATATGAAATGTCCAATTTCAAATCAAAAGTGTACTTTATTATATCTCAAACAATAAGCAGTACAATTAATCAAAGTATGTGCCTAAACTATTGACACAGTTTTGCCATCTTTACAGTAGCTTGCTTATGCCGGCAGCGAAGAAGCCTGGAGAGCAAGTGGTGACGAAATCATGAAAGGTGTTTTCCACAGCTTGTTGAGAATTGAATATTTTTCCTTGGAAGAAGTGGTCCAAAGCTTGGAAGAAGTTGTAGTCAGTTGGTGCAAGGTCTGGTGAATACAGTGGATGAAAGAAAGTTTCCAAGTCCAGCTTCTGTAGTTTGAGCAGTGTTGTTTGTGTGATGAGGTCCAGTGTTGTCTTGCAAGAGGATTGGCCTGTCTCTATTGATCAATCTCGGCTGCTTAATTGCAAGCATCTTCATCATTTCATCCAGTTGGTTGCAGTAGACATCTACTGTAATCAATTGACCAGGTTTCATGAAGCTATAGTGGATAATACCAGCGCTGGACCACCAGACACCATTAGCTTTTTTTTGATGAATATTTGGTTTTGGACTGTGTTTTGGCACTTCATCTTTATCCAACTATTGTAGCAAATGCTTGCGATTGTCCAAAAAAATCCATTTTTCATCACATATAACAATATGGTGTAGAAATGGTTCACCTTTATGTTGTGACAGCAAAGAAAGGGAAGCTTTGAGACTATTTATCTTCTGACACTGGTTTAATTCAAGTGGTACCCATCTATCCAGCTTCTTTACCTTGCCCATTTGTTCCAAATGGTCCAATAATGCTGGAATAGTCACGTCAAACCTTGCTGCTAATTCGCGCATAGGTTGAGATGGATTCATTTCCACTACAGCTTTCAGCTCATCATTATCCACCTTGGTCTCAGGTCACCCTGTGGCTCATTTTCAAGATTAAAATCACCACAACAGAACTTCTCAAACCATACATGTACTGTGCCTTCATTAGCCACATCGTTCCCAAACACTTTGTTGATATTTCTAGCTGCCTGTGCTGCATTGGTTCCACGATGGAACTCATGTTAAAAAATAACACGAATTTTTGACTTATCCATGGTTTCACAAAAATTGCTCTAAAAAAAATGTGAAAGATGATCACAAGCCCAAACGTGGGTGTGAAAGACTGAGGATGTACCTTCACAATAAAAATAAAACAAGAAGTGTCAAAGTGAAATGTCAGAGATATCAACTGTCAAACTTAGTACTTAAGGAAATCGGACATTTCATGCTTAATAACCTTAGTAGTTCCTCTTTGTGGAAGAGTCAGGTGTCCTGTGCCTCTAGTCAGCTATCTTGAAAACTCTCCTAATATAAATTAAAACTAAATTTGCAATCAAGCTGATCTGCAAGCTACTTAACTGCCAACCAAAACCACTCAAATTCAACACTCTTTAAAGGAAGACAACAAAATTTGATCAACAACATAACATTTGCAATGGGAGGGAGAAATAGAAGCATAAAACTATAAAGTTTTTACTTTTTAATGGGATATGGTACAATATTACTTGAAGATAGACTGCAATATGTTAAAGATGAATATTGTAAACTCTTGAGCAGCTGTTAAAAAAACCAAAAAAAAAAAAAGAGATATCGCTAATGAGCCAAATACACAGATGATTTTAAAAACTAAAATATACTCAATTTAAAACAAGGCAGGAACAGAGAAAAAATGAATAAATAGAAGATGGGAAAAATAGAAATGATGAGATTTAAACCCCATCATATCAGTAATTGCATTAGTTGCATATAATCAAAATGTTCAAACTAAAAGGCAGAGATTATAAGAATAAATTAAATATATAAGCCCAACTCTAAGTTGTCTGTAAGAGATGCCTCATTAATATATGAAATTATAATATATAAATATGTTTTATTGTATGTACTTTATATGAATGTTAAATGTAAAAGGATGAGAAAAGACATACCATTCAAATACTTTACATTAAAAACTCTGAAATGATCATACTAATATAGTAGAGTTAACGAAAAGGGATATTATCAGGGATAAACAGGGGTTACTTCATAATAATAAAAAAGTCAATTCATCAAGAAGACATAAAAATTTTAAATGTGTTTGCACTCAATAACAAAGCTTCAACATATCTATTCTAAGTACTGACAGAACTGAAAGGGAAAATATACAAATCCACAATTATAGTTAAGATTTCAGTAATTGATAGAAACGTATGTAGGAAATCAGTAAGAATATAGAAGACTTGAAAAATATTATCAACTAACTTGAACTAATTGATGATTATAAGACATAGTAACCAACAACAGCAGAATATATTCTTTTCAAGAGCACATGGAACATTCACCAAGATAGACTTTTTTCTTGGCACTAAAATAAGCCTCAAAAATGTGAAAGAATCAAAATCATCTAGATTATATGTACTTAACTCTGACCACAATGAAATTAAATTGGAAATGAATAACAGAAATTTGCTTTAAAAATACTCAAATATTTGAAAATTAAACAATCCTCTTCTAAATAGTCCCCATAGATCAAAAAAGAAATCACAAAGTAGAAAAGATTGTGAATTGAATAAAAACAAAAACACAACATATTAAAATTTGTGAGATGTCTCTAAAGCAATACTTACAGGGAAATTTAAAATTTAAATGCTGATTTTAGTAATGAAGAAAGGTCTATCATACATTATCAAAGCTCACACCTAAAGAAGAGAGAAAAAGAAAACTAAACTAAACCCCAATTAAGTAGAAGAAAGAAAATAGGAAAGAACACAAATATCAACAATATGGACATTGATGAACCAAAAGGCATATGGTATTTTTGATTTCTAGCATTTTATTTTGTTCTTTCTTAGCGTTCTCTTCTCTCTGCTTGTATTATTCATCTGTCCTTGAATCCTGTCTACTTTCTCCATTAGAGTGCTTACATATTAGTTAGGGTTATTTTAAATTCTCTGATTAATTCAAATTCTGTGTCACATCTGAGGTGCATTCTGATGCTTGCTCTGTCTAATTGGATTGTTGATTTTTAGCCTTTTAGACTTTAGCCTTTTAGCATGCCTTGTAATACTTTTTGCTGGAAGCTGGACATGATGTATCCAGTAATATGAACACAGGCAAATAGGCCTTTAGCGTGGAGTTTTACGTTAACTGTAAATGTAGATGGTAGAGGACTCAAATTCCTCTAGTGTCTTCCCTGTTGACTTTGGACTTCCTTAAGGACTCTTGTTCAGAGACAGTCTGTGCCTTGCAGCTTGTTCCTCTTTAATCTACTATCACGGTAATGAAACCCTCTTGTGTGGCGGTGAGGTGTAACAGGGAGGGGAACTGTTCTATAATCTTATGATTAAATATTCATCTTACAGTGGGCCTGTGTTCCTGAGCTATGACTTCACAAGTGTTTCTCAGTTGCTTCCCTCTTTACCCCCATAGGTGAAACAGGAAGTCTAGAGGGGACTAGAGTAGGAGAAATGCTTTTCTCTCAGTGGGATAAGACTCTGGTAGTCTTTAGCCCTGGAGAGTAGGGAGAATATGCGTTTGTTATGGAGAACACTCAGAGTGTGTTTCACAATGATTACCCTTTACTTTTCCTGCCAGAGCTACAAAGGAATCTTTCTCTGCTCTTTACCATGAGAACTTGCTGGGGTTCCTAAGGGTAAGCCCATATAAATTTGGAGACCCCCTAAGACTAAAGCTCCCAGGAGTTTTTCACTCTCACACTAGTCCACACTTAGCCTGTAATGATTCATCAAAATTGTCATTTAAATATTTCTGCTATTAATAGTTTATAGCCCAATGGCTTCTGCTTTTTCCCATAAGTAGATCTCAGCTGTGAATTTCTGGGTTCCCTTCTCTCTCCAGATTCAGTGTAGTGGTTTGCCCTTAGACCTTGGCTTGATTTTCAGTTCATTCAATTTATTTTCTCTTGTTTTAAGGATGGGAATGATGATTTCCAATCTCTTTACCTGTTGGAGATATAATCAGAGTCCCATCCATTGAGTTTTTTATTTCAGTTATTGTAATCTTTAGTTCTAACATTTGTACTTGGTTCTTCTTCATACGTTCTATTTCTTTTTTGAGACTTCCTATATTTCATTTGTTCTAAGTTTATTTATAATTTCTCATTGAAGTGTTTTTATAGTGGCTGCTTTAAAATTCAGATTAGATAATTCCAACATCTGTCATCTTGGTGCTGGCATCTATTGACTGTCTTTTCTTAATCAGTTTGAGATGTCCTTGCTTCTTTGCATAAGTGAGTTTTGATTGAAACCTGGATATCTCGTGTATTATGTTATAGGAGTCTGGATCTTATTTAAATTTTCTGTTTTATCAAGCCTCCTCTGACGCCATTCCATTGAGTGAAAAGGGGGATGCCACATCATTACTGCCAAATGGCAATGCAAGTCCGGGTTTTTCACTTGGTCTCTACTGACTTCAGAGGGCAAGGATAGCAGGTCCCCAGTAGGCCTCTACCAACACCACTCTGGCCATTTCTTGGGTCCTAATGTCACTAGCTGGTCTGATTTCTCTTTGCCTTCTTATGTTTGTTTTATATATATATTCAGGCTTTTAAATTTATTCCATTTTCCCCAAAACAAAAGTTCTTAACTCTTTTAGGAAGCTAATAGTACCCTAATACCAGAAGCAGTCAAAGATATTACAAGAAAAAAAACCACAGGCTAATATCCCTCATGGACATAGATGCAAAAATCCTTTACAAAATATTAGCAAATTGATACCAGCAACATATAGAAAGTATAATATACCATGACTAAGGAATATAAAGTTGGTTTAACATTTGAAAAACTTATCAATGTACTTCACTATAATAATATACTAAAAGAGAAAAAAACCATATGATTATCTCAAAATATGCAAACAAAAACCTGCTTGACAAAATTAAACTCCATTCAAGGCAAAAACCTGCAACAAACTAGAGATTGCCAGGAATTACCTTCAATCCGATAAAGGGCATCTATTATAAAGCTGTAGCTAATATCATACTTATTGTTCAATGACTGAATATTTTCACTTTAAGATCAGGAACCAGTCAAGGATTTCTGCTTTCACCAATCCTATTCAATATTATTATACTATATGTCTGAGATATTGCAACAAAGCAAAAAGAAGAAATGACAAACCAATTAGAATAAATATCACTAAGAAAATTAAAAAGCAAGTCACAAACTGAGATAAAATATTTGTAATTCATATATCTCACAAAGCACTTGTATTTAGCATAAATAAACAACTTTTACAAGTAAAAAATAATAGGAAAAATTAACCTAAAATGGACAAAAGATTTGAGTAAACACTTCACAAAAGATTTACAAATGACAAATAATTATATGGAAAAAAACCAAACTTCATTAGTTATCAAGGAAAAGTAAATTAAAACCCCAAGAAGACACTCTACTTACCCACCAGAATGGCTAAATTTTAAAAAGACTGACAATACAAAGCACTGAAAATGTGGAGCAACTTGAACTCTGATATAGTGTAATTGAGAATGAACCCAGTATAACTACTTTAGAAAATAGTTTGGTAGTTTCTTTAAGAGTTAATCATTTTCTTACTCTATGACCCAGAAATTCTATGTCTAGGTCTTTGCCCAGGAGAATTTAAAAGCATACATTCACACAAAGTTTTAAATGTAAATCTTTATAACAGCTATATTCAAAATAGCCCCAACGTGTAAACAACCTGTTGAGGGCACCACAGCAACTATGTGGAACACTCGTATAAAATTTGGTTCCATTGTCAAGACTGTTCATGTCACACACATGAAGAAGGCATGAAAAGTTAATCACTCACATAATAAATTTCTCTGGGAGGAGTGGGGTAAAGGACTTGAGAGTGCAGGGGAAGAAGACGGGCTTCAGGTTTTAAGGTCGTTGGGAGTGGGGCTGGGGTAAGGGCTCCTGAATGTGAGTCAAGCTTGTGTGGTTTGAAATTCCCACTGGCGCCAAAGGAGGGAGCACCCTGGCTTCCTTACGAGCCTCCCTACATGTGGGGCAAAAAGGGTAGGAGGAGGAGTGAGACTTGAAAGCTGTCAGCAGTTAAATATGAAAGTGGAGTCCAGACTCTTTGTTACACAACCCAAATGTCCATCAAAGCAATTGTGGTATGTCTACACAGTGAAGTAGTCCTCAAAAATAAAAATTAGCAGACTGTTCACATATGGGAAAACATGGGCACATTTCAACATTTTTGAGCAAAAGAAGTCAGACAGAAAAGAGGATATGCTATGTGACACTATTTGCCTGAAATTCCAAAATGAGCAAAACTAACCTAAATTGACAAAAAGCATATCAGCGGTTACCTGGGATTGGGGAAGAGGTTAGTGACTTCAAAGGAGCAAAAGGGAACTTTTTTGAATAATGGAAATATTCTATACCTTGATTGTAATATTGATCACATGGTTGAATATAGTTGCCAGTACATGTGGAGCTCGACTCTTGAAATGGCTACAATTTGTTATACGAAAGTTATACATCAATCAAGTTGGTTAGAAAAAGAGGAACTTTACAAATGAAGAAATAAAAATGAGATATAGGCATATCAAAAATGTTTAGCCTTGTAAATTATAATAGCAGTTAATTCACATTTTGATAAAATGTAGAAAAATAGTATGGATCAAAGTGCTTTGGCTTAAATCATGATAATCACTTATTAACTGGACAGATTAATTTGGGAAAGTTACTTTATCTCTCTGTGCCCCTTTTTATCAGTAAATGGGACAAAAAACAGTAAACACGTCTAAGAAAATTTTGGAAAAAAACGGGACAAAAGGATGATTATTAAAATATATCATGAAGCTACAATAATTAAAGCAGTGTGGTTATGAAGAAAAAACAGTGAGTCACACCAGTGGAATAGGAAATTACAATGAAAAATTTTTTTACCTACTCATATTGATCTAGATCTAGACATGCATATAAGAATTGAACATACTGTAATGATAAAATTAAAAACCAATGATAAATAGATTTGTCAACATATAATATCAGGAAAATGAATGGATATTTGAAAAAATTTGGCCTTTACCTCATGCTATAACCAAAAATACATTTCAGGTTAAGAATATAAATAAATGCTAGAAAGGAAAAAAAGAACATGAATATCTTTCTGATCTCTGAAGACTTTCTTATTTAAATGAATGCAAGTAATCACGAAAGAAAATATCAGCAAATATGAGTGCATAAAAGTGTCTATATCTGAAATACAGAAATAATAAGTGAAATTAGGAGGCAAAACTTTCAGAAATATCTGCAACAAATATGCCAGTCTTTATATTCTTAATAAATGTGGTTTTTTGCTTTAAAATTATTCTTTTATTACTTTTTCAAACTATTTTCAATTATTGAACATTTTCCTTTTTAAAAGATTACCTAGTAGGTTTTGTGACTTTATAAGAACAAATAATTTAATGGACAATTAATAACTAGAATTATCCCTAGAAACTAGGTGATTTTGTGGAGGTGACAAAGTTTAAACATATTCTTGAAGTGAATAGGAAAACTTCTAAGTAAAGAATCTCACAAATGGAGAGATTGATCAAAGTTTTTCACTCTGTGAATATAAGTATTTTTAAGTGCATGTAAACTGAAAAGAAAAGGGAATCAAAGGATAGTATATTAATCAATGGGATAGTACATGCAAAGCAAAGCAAAGTAAAGGGATAATAGATGTAAGCAATGAGTCGTTGATAAGTAAATACAACTGGAATTGAAAAAATTTCAACCTCATTTGTAATTAAATGAAATTCAAATTTTGAATTTTCTCATTTTGTATCTCAGAATAGCAAATCTATCCTGATTGCTATATTGCCCTGACAGCATGTCAGTGATGTTCATTCATTTCCTTTTGGGCCAAAAATGATAGTTACTAGATTCTTTTCTGAGATAATGTGAATAAAAATTTATGCATCAAGATATTTAGAATAGAATTAATTATAATATCAAGAATGTAATTGTCCTTGGAATCCTATATTTAAAAAATAAACAAATTGCAGCATCCATGCACATGTTGGAATGTTATCTAGCAATTAAATTATTTTTTAGAAAGAATTTTTAATGATATTGAAAGTATTAATAGTTATGACAAATTAAAAAAGCAAGATGCAAAATTGTTATGTGTTCATAACTATGAATTATTAAAGCACTCATAGACAAAAGTCTAAAAAGAAATATGAGTATTATTTTCTTCATGATTTTTTGTTATTCCAAATGTACTACTCTGCATTCTAACAAAAGTTGGTATTATAGCAATTGTTTTATAGCAATGCATAATATGCTGTATATAAATTTTTTTTGCTATGACTATCAAATTTATAACTGGTGTGTTATAAAGATATTTTAGATAATTGTATAAATAAATTGTTTTGGGCTTGTACAGGGATGAATTTCATGAATTTATTAAATACCTGGTTAGTTGAAGAATCCCCAAAATTCTTCATGTTACTTTAAAAATTTTTGGTTTGTATTTAGACATGCTTATCATTAAAAACAAAATTCCTGTTTTACTCTTTCCTCCTGACTTGAGAACACAAAGTCCTACAATGTGGAGGAGACAGGAAACTCTTTGGAATTATCTTGTCATGACAGAATTACTATTTAAAAATGTTTTATAAAACACTTCATTGGGTACATGCTGTTTAAATGCTAGTACATTGCCAACTGTCAATTTTTGACATTGTTTTTTTTCTTGTTACGATTTTATTTGTTTGTTTCATTATTGTATAGTCACTTTGGAAAGCAGTTTCTGTTTAGTTTTACTATAGATTTGCAGAGTGTTGGGAGAGTTCTCTAAAATATCATTAGGAAGGATGATGTTAAATAATATTCAATTTTCTAACTGATGAAAACATTCAGAATAAATAATAGAAAGATCTTAAACCATATTAAAATCTTACATCATTTTCAAATATTATTTTAAAAGAAAGGCAACATAAATAGTAATTTAAAAAAAATTAAAAGTAGGGAGTTTGAGAAACAAGTTAGAGTTTCAGATGGTGAATCCTGTTTCCTTTGAGCTAGTCGTGTGCCAAAGTCCCATACATATTGTTGTTTATACAGGTTGAGTATTTCTAATCCAAAAACCCAAAACTCCAAATGCTCCAAAATCCAAAACTTTTGAGAACTGACATGATATTCAGAGGAAATGCTCATTGGAGCATTTTGGATTTCTGATTTTTGGATTAGGTATGCTCAATCAGTAAGCATAATGCAGGTAGTTTAAAATTTGAAAAAAATCAAAATCCAAAACACATCTGGTCCCAATCATTTTGTATAAGGGACACTCAACCTGTATGTAAAACATGACTTTATTAATTATGAATTTGTGTACATTTTTCATATTTATTAGGGCTAGTAGATGTGTGCTATATGCATGTCAATCCATGTGCTACTTAGAGCACTCTAAAGCAAGCCTACGACATTTCTTAATATTTTCCTCTGGGTAGGTTTATTCTCCATTTTAGGATTAATTGGATTTTAGTTCCATGTTTTATGTATTTACCCAAACAGGAGTTGCTCCCTGATGAAAAATATTACCATAATCTTCTTCCTAGGAAATAGGGCAGTTTCCAGTCAGAGAAACAAAAGTAGAAATTAGAAACCAGAAATTTAGACTAGTAATAACTGGTAATCACTTAGCATTTATCATTAACCTGTCAGTTTGTTAACTGGTTTATATACATTGACTTATTTAATTTTCAAATCAATCCAATGAAATAGAAAGTTGAGGAAACTGATGCCCGCAGAGGTTGTGAAACGGTTCAAGGTCACGTGGCCAGCAAATGGAACGTCTGAGCCTGGAACCCAACTCTGTCTGGCTTCAGAGCCCGCACTGTTAATCATTGTTCTGCCTAAAGAGAAGTAAGCTGAGAAGTAAGCTGAAAGCCTAAAAACTACCCAGTGCTTTGCTGTTTATTTTACCAGAGAGGCTGGACCCATCACAGACAGAATTACCGGTTCATTCAGTAAGTGATCCCAGGATCACATGATTTGCTGGGCTAAATCGTTAAAGGACATTCTGTTTCTGAGGGGGGCAGAAGAGACTGGAACAGAGCCTGAGCTGTTCTAGCCAGTCCCTCCCTTATTTCAGATTTTGCATTCCCAGCACGTTCTATAGTTATTCTTGAGAAATACAAAAGAAAAACGGGAAAAATTAAATCAATACAAAGCCACCCAGAGAACTGTCCTGTATGTATGAGTGATGATTGTTTGCGTTTTAAACATCTTTAAGGATTTATCAATATTAAAATATGTTACTTAAATATAACATTTGCAACAGATAAGTCTCTATAATGTTCTTTAAAAACATGAATGCATGAACACATTAAGAATGACTTAAGGTAAGTGATAGTATGGGTTAACTATAATCATCTTCACTGTAATTTTTGGAATCAAACTTTTCTTTTAACATGCAGCAATTATGTTAAACATAGTCATGTAACTCACATTAAATGAATTTTTTCAGTTAACCCATATTAAATCTAAAGAAATGAGACTTTTGACAGTAAAAGATGCTACAAACAGCATAACAGATTTGGAATGAGGAGTTTTGCATTCTAGACTGAGTTGTGTCACTAACCAACTGTGTGTTGTTAGATAAAGAGTGAGCATTATTGGGAAAATCTGACTACATTAGGGGTGTTAAATAGGTTTTAAATCTTGCATCAGTCCAACACAGCTGCTGGGAGAATGATTCGGATGCAGAATTTAGGCCCTTTGGTCAAGAATATTGTGAACAATAAGAGACTTCTACTAAGGGTGAAGAATATGAAAATAGCCACCTATGAAGTAAATATTTGCTATGTTTCAACTCTGTTATTTATCTGGCCCTTTATGCTTCTAAAATAAGTTTTCTTTTGGAGGTTATGTACATAACTATCATGAAGTATACCAAAGGAAGGATGTGCAGTAGGGTATGGATAATTAAACAGCAAAAGGAAGGAAAAGTGAGATGTTTAGAGAATGACTTCATTTGTTTGAAGAGAACTTTCAAAACATAATTATGTCCATGTTTAATGTTAGCACAAAGCACATTACAAATTTAAATGTCTTCTGGATTAGTCACCATTTTGAATTATCCACACCCTGTTTCTTTCTTTAATATGGAGAATCAAGAGTGTTCTGGATTGCATGTTGTACCATTATTGTGACCTATTCATTTGAGCATGCAAATGGACTAGCATGGTAACGCTCGAGAGATAGTACTGAACACATCATAAACAAGGGTGCATGCAATACATTTTGGGGGAAAATGTGACCTATACAGGAAAAAGTAAGGGTGACTGCAGATGGAATTAATGAAATAGGATTTAGGCTGTACATGCAGATGTTTGACATTCCTCTTTAAAACATCTCATATGGAAAAGTCAGTCTGTTTTGGCTAAACTAACTTTGATATACCCAGCAAATTCAAGTCTAGATTATAGGACATTTACATTTGTCAAAGCTATTCTGAATATTTAGAATGAAATGAATCTCTTGGTTTCTTTGGGATATTTTTAAGGTATCGTTTTTCTTTATGTTCATAAAAACTGCTGATTCAGAAGTTAGGAAACCAGGATTCTAGTGATAGCTCTGCCATTATGTGGGCAAATCATTTTGCCACTCAAGATTTCGGTTTCTTCACCTGTAAAATAAACTGTCTCAAACATGACAGTCGTGTTATCCTATATTTTAACCATGGAACACAAATGCCTTCCTGGCTTGTAATTTATAGGTCGGAATCTTGAGAATCACATGAAGGCAGAAATGTAGACCTGGGTGTCAATAATCTTCTACAGAACACCCAGCCATTTAGCCAGAAATCCCAGAGCCATCCTTTATACTCCTTCTTCAAATGAAATCTATTTCCTTCTCACCATCTTTTGAGTTGCTCCACACCATGCTTCAGCTCTATTGTCGGTGTTAAATGAGGCCTCGACTGGAGCAACAGAAGACCACTTATTTCCTTTCCTCCTGGGACCCACTGCCCTTTTCCACTCTCCACAATCAGTTCTTCCTCTTACTCTTCTTTTTTTCTCAGTTCTTCGTAATATATGACTGCTTTGCTTTTCTCCCTGAAACCATGCAAAGCTAAAAGGTTCATCCTCAACCATCCCTGTTCCTGCAACACTGGGATTTGAAAATAACTGTGACAGAATTTTAAGGATTCAAAAGGCAACTATCTCATGAATGAAATAGTTCATTTGATTTCTAGCCTTTCTTCATTTCTAGAATGCCCAGTGGGGTAAAATTCCTTTTATGGCCTCTCTTGGATAGCTAGAATCTCTCTCGAGAACTAGCATTTCTCAAACTCTTTGGTTTCAGTACCCCTTTACACTCCAAAGATCTTTTGCTTATCTGGGTTACATGTACTGATATTTACTTCATTATAAATGAAAACTTAGAAAATATTTTTCTAAAGAATAATTATATTTGCTTTTTTTCAATAAGTTTTATTCATGCATAAGAGATATATATAGTTTCAGAGTACATGTGATAATTTAATACATTCAAATAATTTGTAAAGGTCAAATCAACATACTTGGGACACCTATCACTGTAAATATTTGTCTTTTCTTTATGCTAGAACCATTCAAAGAGTTCGATAATTTTTAAAGAGTAAAGTGTCTTCTATTTTTCTACATTCCATTTCATTTCTGTTCACATACCTATGAAATTTACACATCAGTAATCATAGCATAGATTTGATTTTTGTTATTTTCTAAAACTTACAATTTTTTTTAAACTTAAGATTTTGTCTAGAGCACTTTTCTATTGCTGCAGGAAGGAAGAGAGCTTAGAAAAGCATAGTCTTGTTGTTATTAAAAACAAAAAATTTCTAGTTCTCAGTTATATTTACCCAATCCCAGCATAATGGTATCTGTTGCATGTGACCATTTAGGCCAATTGGTTACAGCATTGTGTTCTTAGGTGCAGGCTGACTGGAGGAGCTCTAGCTCTTTCAGGACCTGTTAGCCTCACACAGTTTCACAGCTGCCTCCCTCTCTGTGGCCATCCATAAGGCATAAGCATGGTATGGTTCCCAAGAGGACTAACTCAGAGAGAGTAGGTGGGTGTTTCCAGCATGGTAACAAATATTATGAGCTCCCTCTTTGAGAAAAGAATATGAAATTACAAGTCTGAGTCTTCTTTTAACCATTCAGCCACTCTATTTCTTTTGATTAGAGAATTTAGCCGCAAAACAAAAATCTACAATAGATACACAAAAAATTAAAAAAGCAAGAAATTAAAATGTACTACCAGAGAAAATCACTTTTACACAATAGAAGACAGGAAGGAAGGAAGGAAGGAAGGAAGGATCAACAAAACAACCAGAAAACAAATAAAATGGCAGTCGTAAGTCTTTACCTATCAATAATAACATTGAATGTAAATGGATTAAGACGAACTATATTTTCTAAGACTAAGTAATTGAGAAAAGTGACATTGTATTATAGTTTTGCAAATCTCTTGATGTCTGATTTAAGAAAAGGCAGCTAGATTCTGCTTCAGCATTCAATCTGTTACAATATGTTGTTTTGATTGTTATATATGGCAAAATTCTAACCTCCTTTGCCCTAACCAAGATATGTAGTGGGCAAAGGAGGAGTATTTCACTAGCCTTTTTAAGATAATTGTGAATACTCTTCTTTGATATAACACCAAAACTCAACAATAGCAGTTTCTTAAAGATTAGTTTCAATGTGGAACTTGAAACCACATCAATGCACTTTTCCTACTCTGTTACATGTAAATCTATTAGTCTATCTTGTACTTTGAGTAGATCTTTTACCAATGTATGACTTTGTAACATTACACACTTATCATTTGAAAAATACTGGTTCACTTAAGTTATGCAGAACTTCCAAATATTGACAGATTTAATTATACAATATCAAAAGCCCACACTCATTAATATCACCAACCGCATCCCAAAAGTCTTAAGTATTGGGAAGCTTTCAAGCTCAGGGTAGTTGATGCAAGTTTTCCAAAATTTGAAATTTTGGTTTGAAAGATTAAATTTCCTCATTAGTAACAAACATTTTCACTAGTTGCTTTTGAGTAACAGACTCATTTTGGTTATTTTTAAGAAAATTTCTGCCAAATACCCATACCTTAATAATCATAGCTTGTCTGGCAGTCATTCTTTCAGGTAAGAAATGACACCAACTTGCCTTTCCTGTCTCCTCTCTTGTTCTGTATACTCATCAGCAGGAAAGAAAGTTTGTTTTTTACACACATTGTCTTACGCAAAGATTAGCACAGAACACAGGCTCAGTATGTTTTAAAATCAATACTGAATAGATCTCATCTATCCACACTGAGTCAGTTATTCTATTATCTAGTGTTAAATTATTCAATTAAAAACACCACTTATTCTCTATTTTAATATACCTAAATGGATATAGATGCTTCTGATATATGCATATACACACACACACATACACATATATCAGAAGCACCTATATCCATTTAAACATATTAGACACGGGCTTTTACATGCATACATATATAGTGCTTTTATTTAAAGGAGTAAAATTGTTCAGAAAAATGTTTTTCCTGTAAGAATCTCTGTTTGCTAAAGTTCTAAGGATACCTCAAGCATGACCCTGACATCAATATTTATGTTCAGCATTACAGAAAATGTTGCCTTCTATTACTTAAGTCTTACAACTCCTATAAACTCTTGGAGTTTATGCCATATTTTTTTAAGTCAGAAAAACAAGAAGAAATGATTACTTGAATAATGAGAAGCAAACTAAAGGAGTCTGTTACTTGTGAGTTGTGATAATTGATAAATAATATAATTTGGGACAATTTGTATCATTTCTTCAATTTAAATTTACAAAAAACTATGTTGACTTAGTTTTAAAAATATGAAGATATTATATTAAGTATTATTTTTTCTTGGCTTTACTCTAAATATATCTATATAGGTAGAACAAAATGCAGAGCTAATCACTTAACTGGGGACTTTGATCAGTGCAGACAAGCAAACTGTTGTTGTTGTTGTCATTGTTTTTTCCCCTGAACAGAAGATTTGGATGCCCAATTTGTAAAATTGTCTCCACTCTCTTTACTTTGTTCTGGTATAGGGACAAAGCATCAATGCATAATAGCAGCTATTTCTTTAGGATAAAAGAGTAGAGAGTAGTGGTGGTAGTGGGGTGTGTATGTGTGTGTGTGTGTGTGTTTGTGTTTGTAAAGTTTCTCTCAAAGCCAACATAAGGCAACATTAGCCTAGCAGATTTGTAGATACAACCTAGAACACCATTACTTACATCCCAAAAGCTAGGCTGGGAGAAGGAATGCTGCCCTCAGAATAACTTAAAAAAAAAAATGTTCTGGGTTAAGAATGTGCCTTTCAGGTCACAGGTAAGGTGACATTTTTGACTCTATCTATGCTATATTTCTTAGAGAATATACTTTTAGTGGTGGCAGAAAGATAATTCTCAACCTCCTTGTCCTATTCTTCTAATTTCACTTTCACCTATTGGAATTGAGTTGAATGTGTGAAAGTATGAACTGTTTCTGCAAATAAATGAATCATCAACTAGAGCTGGTATTGGTAAATGAAAGAGAGTACGGGTAGCATCCAAACTTGTTACTTCCCTTTATTCATCATGGGTATTTAAAAATGTGGCTCAGTGCTAATATCATATTAATCTTTGCTGAAAATCAAGGGACTCATAGCTACAAAGAAGAATCAAAGAGATTAAGGCTTGAAACTCACTTGGATGTTTTATTTTAGTTATTTTGTTTTTTAATTGTAAACTAACTAATTATAGATATATGTATTTATTAATATAAGGTACAAAATGTTATGAATACAATGAGGAATAATTAAATCAAGCTAATTGACATATTCATCGCCTCACTTGGACTTTTATTTGTTATGTAATCTCAAGCAAGTTACTTAAACCCTTTGATCTTCAGGCTCTCCATTTGTAAAGTATCATGGGAGCAATAATATCTTGTGAAGGTCAAAGGAGATATCATCTGTTCAAATACATAATATAGCCCCTGACATAGCACAAACACTTGGTAAATGTTCATTATTTTCCCTTACATTTTCCAAGATAATATTCCAGGTAAAAATAGTACTAATTAAATTGATCAGCCATTATTAATTGAAATTTCAGGATAACAGTAGGGCTTAGATACTAGGAAGTATCTCCCATACCACCGAAATTGAGACTTTAGAAAAGTAAAAATTTAATTTTTAAAAAATTTTTAAAAATTTACCCCTTTAATATGAAAGCAACAACCTTCAGTGGTTTTGTTACTTTCTGATGTAGCAGAATTAACCTCCTAATTAAGGGGCAGTTATTGCCATTATACTTCATTATGTTTAAGTAGAGTATCTGGAAGATGTCTCAATGAGACAGTCCTCCCAATTAAGCCTGTCCTGTAGGTTAGCAGAAATCACTTCCTCTCCCTTGGATAGTGCTGTTTGGAAAAAATACGGAAGCCCCAGTCATTAAAAGGTCAAAATTATACTTCTCAGTTAACACTCCATTAAGTCAAACTAGGAAAATTTATCACGACTGGTGTGTTTTTTGTCAATCTGGCTGCAAATCAATCAAGACACTACATTCTGAGGTACAATATGATGTACACTTTGAGGAAAAATAATGCATAGAGATATCCACAATACTCTTCAAAAGTACCAAAATCTGGCAGTTGTTAGAACAAGTCACCATTTTATTATCATGCAGGTTTGATACAATTCATAAAATAATTGTAATTTTTTAAAATTAGACAAGATGGAGAAAAAGAACAAATGTTCAGATGATGAATTCCAGAGACAAGAAAGAACATTTCACAGAAGAATGGTGAGTTTAAAGGAGTCGCATTATCTACAGTACAAAACATTTTGCACTGTCACAATAAACATCAAGACACCAGATAATCTTTTTTGGCTATGGAGTAGAAGATTTTGAACACGCCTTCACTGCTACTACTGCCACTAATGTTTGCAGATACCAGTGACTTTTAAGACACTGGGTGTCTGAGATCAGGTGTACAATTTATAGATTACAAATGTGTAGGCTAAAAATTTCAAGTAAGAGCCAGTGTTCCACCTGATTTTACTACCTCAAGTATACTACCTTATACTCTTTATATTCTTGGAAGAAGCCACAAAAGGCAAACACATCTTGTTCTTTCTGACCTATGCTACACACAGCTTCCCATTTCTTTGGCTAAAAGGATCAGAAATTTTCAAAGACAAAGATTAATGAGAAAACCATTAGAAGATAAATATTTGTAACTTTTTTCCTGGAAATAATTGAGTTTCTTCAGGGCACACACACAACAAGAAAATATAAGGGAAGAACTTTCCCCCAAAATAGCATTAATGAACTCTTGCCAGTTATTCTAGAAAATCACAGGATATTTGCATCTTTTAAATATTAGCACATAGCCAGGAGTGAAAAATAATACAATCAATTTTTTTAAATAGCCATTTATTTATTATGGTTTCATAAAATCAGGTTTTCCAGTATTAAAGGAATGGCACCCACATTACATGTGACAACAGCATTCTTAATCTTATTTACCTCTCAGGAGCTCAGACTATTCCCTGGCTTCATTGGTATGCATCCTTAACATGCTTGTCATAATACTTCATATAATCTATGCAACTTTATTTTCTCAAAAAGTGGATGCCATTTTTCAGAGTTAAGGGATGTGAGACAATCTTTTTTCTTCACTGGATAAATCTAATCTTTTCTAATTCACAAGGTGATGATGATTCTTTATGGGCATGTAGTTTTTTTGTCGGGATATACATATGCACATACTTGATGAGGAGAACCTAAATAAAAATAATATTACAAGGCTTCTCAATAAAACAGGACCAGCTTCTTGGGGAATTGGAGATTCCAATCTTTAGATCAAGCTGAATGTTGGCACCCAGGTGAAGCGTTGTAGTGAGTGGCTTAATTGGGAGCTTCAAGGATATGAAAAATTGAACTGAGACAAAATCTTAGGCCCCATCTTTTAACTTAGAATGGCGTTCTAAAAATCATGCCCAGCAGCACCATGCACAGAGCCTCACATGGTGTCAGGACTGCGGTTGACAAGATGTGCTGCCCAGATCTCTCTTCTTGGGAGGATATGTTCCCCTGTCTGTCAGCAAGCAGCCTCCATCTGCCAGCTCTTTCAGGGTTTGCCTCAGCTACATAATTATTTTATTATAATTAAACTACAGAGGACAAAGACAAATATTAAAAGTTGTTATAGAAAAAAGAAAGATCATCTTTCAAAATAAGTCAGGTAGACAATTTATTTTTCAACACAAAATGGAAGCCAGAAGAGCAAAGAAAATGCTAAATACATGGAGAAATCTAAGTAAACATTGATTTTGCAAAGTAATGTTAATAATAATATCTCATGGAGTGAAAATATGAGTAAAATGCACAGAAACAGCATGTAAGTTAGAAGGTAATAACTGCAGCTAGAGTATTCTAAAGATCTAGGATTGTTTTGGAGTCAGGCAATAAATACTGATCAAATTTGGCTACAATAAATTAAGTATACATATAAAAATTGTAGGGCAACCACTAAAAGGATAATAATAGAATGTATAACTTCAAAGCAGGAGAGGGAAAAGTAGAAAGATGAAAAGATCAATTCAAAGGAAAACAACACAATTGAAGAAAAGGAAAGAGAAAATGCACAATAACTATAAAGTACAAAATAGATATTAAAGTAAACCCAAATTTAAGACACACAGACTTATGTCACAAGGAAAATATAAATGTTATAAATTTATCTGTTCATATAGCGTAGCCTCTAATATAAAACATATATATATCAAGAATTGGACAAATGCACCATATCAGGAGATAATAACTCACCTTTCTCAGTAACTGACAGATAGAGTAGACAAAAAATGATTTGAACAATGCAATGAGCACACTTTATGTGATGCTCATTTATGGAAATCTGTATCTAACAAAAGCAGAATAATTATTCTTTTCATACTCACATGGAAGAATAATGAAAATTGGTCACAAAGGAAGACACAAACTTCCAATAACTTTCAAATAATTTATTCTTGGTTCATAATAAAATTAATTTAGAAATAAATGACAAAAGAAGATTTTTAAGTTCAAAAATGAAACACACCTTTAAATAATTCAGGTGTCAAAGTCACACCTACTCATTTACATATTGACTATGGTTGCTTTTATGCTACAGTGTCAGGGTTGAGTCATTGTTATAGAGACCATAGGTTTGCACAGTCAAAATATTTATCATCTGGCCCTTTAAATGAATAGAAAACAGCCATGATTCAGAGAAATAAAAAAGATAGATTTTAATCTCTGAAAAGACTCATAAATTGATAAACTTGATGAGACTGATAAAATGAGAGAAGACATAAGTAAGCATTACTTAGAAGAACAAAGGGGACATAAACAACAAATAGTAAGAAAAGATTGTGAAGAAATGTGTCACTAAATTTGAAAACTTAGCAGCAGTGGACAAATTCCCAGGAAGTTCTAACTAACGAAAATTGCTAAGAATATAAAACATACGAATAGTCTTGATAACTATTGAAAGAAACTGAATTAGTGGTTAAAATTTTTTCCCAAATAGAATATACTAGGTCCAGATGGATTCCACAAGCAAGTTCTTGAAACACTCAAGAAACAAACAATGCAATATTATACAAATTATTCCAGAGTGGAAAGAAATAGAAAATTCTTCTCTATTCATTTTAAGTGACTTAATTAATACCAAATAGATCATAACCTTAAAGTAGAGCTAAAACTATAAAACTCTAAGAAGAAAACGTAGAAATAAATCAGCACAATTCACAGTTGCAAAGATGTGGAAACAAACCAAATGCCCATCAATACATGAGTGGATTAATAAAATGTGGCATATGTATACCAAGGAGTACTACTCAGCCATTAAAAAAAATGGCAATCTAGTATCTTTTGTAACAACCTGGATAGAACTGGAGACCATTCTTCTAAGTGAAGTATCTCAAGAATGGAAAAAAAATTCCACATGTACTCAATACTAAATTGGAACTAATAGATGTGCACATATGGAAGTAAAACTCAACAGAAATCAAGTAGCTGGGAGAAGGGAGGAAGGGATGGGTAAATTCATACCTAATGGGTATAATGTACATTATCTGGGTGGAGGGCACACCTATAACTTTGACTCAAACTGTGCAAAAGCAAATTATATAACCAAAATGTGTGTACCCCTGTAATATTCTGAAATAAAAAAATTTTTCATGTCATTGGTTTAGGTAATGATTTCTTAGACATAACTCCAAAACCACAAGTAACAGTAGAAAAAAATAGATAAATTGTACTTTATCAAAACTAAACACTTTTGTGCTTCAAAGGACACCATCAAAAACATAAAAAGACAAACTATACAATGGAAGAAAATATTTTCAAATCATGTATCTGATTAAGGGACTTCTATCCAGAATATATAAAAAACAATAATGACTCAATAACAAAAAGACAACACAACTGAAAAATGAACAGAGATCTGAATAACCATTTCTTCAAAGAAGATATACCAATGACCAATAAGCACCTGAAACCATGCTCAACATCATGAGCCATGAAATCCCATTTCACACCCACTATGATGACTGAAATCAAGATAAATAAATGTCCACAGGATGTGGAAAAATTGGAATCCTTATATGTTGCTGGTAGGAATATAAAGTGATATGCTTGCTGTGGAAAACAGTTTGGCAGTTCTTCAAAATTTTAAACACCAAGTACCATGTGACCCAGAAATTCTACTCCTAGACATATACTCAAAAAAGGAAAGCAAATATTCATAAAAATCATATCCATACATTCATAGCAACATTGTTAATTGCCAGAAAATAGAAGCAACCCAAATGTCTCTCACTGATGAAGGGATAAATAAAATGCTACATATCCATACAATGAAAAAATATTTGGCAATAAAAAGGAAAAAAGTACTGATACATACTACAACATGGATGACCCTTGAAAACATCATACTGCATGAAAGAAACTAGACACAAAATGACCATATATTTTATGATTTCATTTACATAAAATGTCCAGAATAGGTAAATCTATAGAGATAGAGAATAGGTTAGTGGTTGCCAAGGGGTAGGGAAGGGATTAGAGGAAAATGAGGGGAGAAATTGCTAAAGGGAGATGATAATGTTCTAAAACTGATTTGTGGTAATGGTTGTATGACTCTGTGATTATACTAATAAAAAACCATGGAATTTTATACTTCAAATGGAAAAAATATACATTATGTCAATTATATCTCAAAAATTTGTTTTAAGAAGTTACAAAAGAAGAAATACAAGCATAGAAATTAATATACTTGAAAAATATCAAGGAATACATAGGAAAATTATTAGGATTAATAATATGGCAAATGCTACTCAATATAAAAACAATATGCAAAAATGAACTGTATAGAGAACAAAAAATAAAATATAACTTTAAAATATTATTTTAACAATGTAAAATATAAAATAAATAAGAATAAATCTAATAAAAGATGTGTGCAAGCCCTATAAAGAAAACAAGTTATAAAACTTTATCCAAAGCCATTATATGTGACTTTAAAAATTATATACCAAGTTTATGAATTGGAAGCTTCAATTTTATAAAAATTTCAGTTTACCCTAATTAATCTAAAGTTTCAATTCAATTACAATAAAAATTTCAACAAACTTTTTGTAGAACTTGACAAGTTGATACTAAAATATATATGAAAGAACAAATGACAATGTAACTCTAAGATATAACTGTAAAACTATAAATTGGTACAAATTAATTTGTAAAGATATTAAAAGTTATTGTAAATCTATAGTAATTAAGATAGTGTGATATATGCACAGAACTAGAAAGAAACCAATTAAAAAGGTACATATATAACAGACGATGTGTAAGCATGCTCATAACAGTATTCATCACAATAGCTAAAATCTGGAAACAGCTCAAAGGTCCATAGATTAGAGATGAATGAATGTAATATATTCACACAATGGAATATTTTATATCATTCAAAATGAATGAACTACTCAAACATAATATAATATGTATGACTCTCAGTAATATATAAAACAGTCTCAAAATATAAAATATTTTACCCTTTTATAAAATGAACTAAAATAAATTAAAATTTACTTTTAAAGAAATTCATACTACTGCACTAAATCTAGGGGGAAAACATAAAGCAAGGGAAGAATAGTAAACATAAGATTCAGGGAGATGGTTATGCTGGATAGAGACAGCAAGGAGAATGGTATGGGAGGCAAACTATATAGTTAGATCAGGTAATTTTCAATATCCTAACTTTTGTTTGGCATACTGAGTTTTGGGTGGGGGGCTTATGGGTGTTAAATATATATTTATGTAAATATAAATATATGTTTTATATATTTATATATATTTATTTGTGTGGCTATTTTTAAATATATATATTTAAATATATATTTATATATACATAAATTTATTATATATTTATTATTTAAATATATATATTTAAAAATAGCCACACAAATAAATTCAGATATGTAATGCTAAGAATATATTATGAACTAAGAATTATAATTCAATTTTCTGTGTCTAAAGTATCCAAAAACTTAAAATTAAAATTCTGATTTGATAGTGGAATCCTTAATAAAAGATCTCAGATTCCTTTTTGAGATGAATGCAAATCAAACTAAAATTATTAAAATACTGAAAAAAGAGGATCCAGATGAGAAGAAACCAGCAAGAGAACCCTGGCAACATGAACAAACAAAACAGTTTGACACCCCCAAGGGATTACAATTGAGCTACTCTAGTGCACTCAACCACAAGGAAATTGCCAAAATGATAGAAATGGAATTCAGAATATTATGGCAAATAAGATGAATGGAATTGAAGAGAAACTTGAAAACCAACAAAAAAGAAGCCAAAAAAATATTTCAGCAAATCAATAAAAAAGTCACTAAAGAGCTAGAAAACATAACAAAGGATATAATAGAACTTAAAGAAATGAAAGAATTATTTAGGAAATTTCAAAACACAGCAGAAAGCTTCAAGAACAGACTAAAACAAGGAGAAGAAAGAATCTGAGAGCTTGAAGACAAGGCTCTCAAGTTAACCCAGTCATTCAAAAAGGCAGAGAAGATAATAAAAAAGACTGAGCAATCACTTAGAGAGATACAGGACTATGTAAAGTGGACAAATATACAAATTATAGGTATCCCTGAGGGAAAAGAAGAAAGAGCAAAAAGCATGGAAAATCTATTTGAGGGAATTTTTAAGGAAAACTTCCCTGATATTGTGAAAGATTCAGATATCCAGAAACAAGATGGTCATCAAACACCAGGAAGATTCATAGCAAATAGGACATCTCCAAGACACATAGTAAGCGACCTGGCCAAAGTGAAAATGAAGATGAAAATTCTACAAGCAGCAAGACAAAGGCAACAAATAACTTACAAAGGAAAATTCATCAGGCTAACAGCAGACTTCTCACTGGAGACTTTACAAGCCAGAAGGGATTGAGGCCCTATCTTCAATCTTCTTTAACAAATCAATGGTCAGCCTAGAATTTTGTATCCTGCAAAACAAAGTTTCACAATTGCTGGAGAAGTTAAGTCTTTTCCACATAAGAAAACACTGAGGGAATTTGTCATGACCAGAACTGCCCTGCAGGAAATGCTCAGAACTGCATTATACACAAATCAGCACAATAGACACTCATCAGTGTAAAATCGCCCGAAAAAGCTAAAGCTCATAGCTCTTGTAAAACAATTGCTCAAGAGGGAAAACAAAGCAATACGATATTACCCAACACCATGAACAGAAGAGCATCCAACAAGTCATTTCTATCACTCAACATTAACAGTCTGAATACTCCACTCAAAAGACATAGGCTGGCTGAATGGATGAAAAAACACAACCCAAGTATCTTCTGTCTCCAGAAAACACATCTAGACCACAAGGATGCACACATAATCAACATGAAAGGATGGAAAAAAATTCCATGCAAACAGAAACCGAAAGAGAACAGGTGTAGCCATTCTCATATCAGATAAAATTGACTTTAAATCAACAATGGTAAAGAAAGACAAAGATGGTCATTATATAATAGCAAAAGGAACAATTCAACAAGAAGACATAACAATCCTAAATATATGTGTACCTAACACAGGAGCTCGCAGATACATAAAGCAAATTCTACTGGAGTTAAGCAAAGAAATAAGTAGTAGCATCGTAATTGCCAGGGACTTCAGCACCCCACTGTCAGAGCTGGACAAATCATCAAAGCAGAAAATAAAGAAACACTGGACTTAAATGGGACTCTAAAATAAATGGGACCTTACAGAAATTTACAGAACATTCCACCCCAAAACTACTGAATTTACATTTTTCTCATCAGTACATGGGACATTCTCCAAGACTGATTTTATCTTAGGCCACAAAACATGTCTCAACAAATTCAAAACATTCAAAATCACACCGTGTTATCTTCTTAGACCACAGTAGAATAAAACTAGAAATCCATTACAAAAGAAACACTCCAATCTATACACAGTCGTGGAAATAAAATAATCTGCTATTAAACTATTATTGCATCAAGAATGAAATTAGGATGAAAACCGAAAGATTCCTTGACCTGAACAATAAAGGGGACCCAAGCTACCAAAATCTATGGGATTCTACAAAAGAATTCCTATGGGGAAAATTGTTAGCCTTAAATGCCTACATCAAAAAGGCAGAAAGATCACAAACTAACAACCTAATGTTACATCTCAAGGAACTAGAAAAGGAAAAGCAATCCAAACCCAAAGCCAGCAGATAAGAAGAAACAATAAAGTTCAGAGCATAACTAAATGAAATAGAAAACAAACAACAAAAAAAATACAAAGTTTCAATGAAACAAAAAGTTGGTTCTTTGCAAAGATAAACAAAATTGATAGACCTCTTGTTAGATTAACCAGGAGTAGAAGAGAAAGGACCCAAATAGGCTCAATCAGAAATGAAAAGGAGGTATTACGAACTGATACCACAGAAATACAAAACATCATCCAGGAATACTACAAAACTCTCTCCACACATAAACTGGAAAACATAGAGGAAATGGACAAATTCCTGGAAATACACACTCTTCCAAGACTCAATCAGTAAGAAATAGAACTCCAAAGCAGACCAATAATAAGCAGTGAGATCAAAGCAGTAATAAAAATCTTCCAACAAAAAAGAGCCCCAGACCAGATGGAGTCACAGGCAAATTCTACCAGCCCTGCAAAGAAGAGCTGGTACCCATACTACAGAAATTATTCCATAACATCAAGAAGGAAGGAATCCTCCCCAACTCATTCTGTGAAGCCAGTATCATCTTGATACCAAATCCAGGAAAGGACACAACAAGAAAAAAAAAACCTGAAGACAAATATCCCTTATGAATATAGATGCAGAAATTCTTAACAAAATACTAGCAAACTGAATTCAACAGCACATGAAAAAAATAATCCATCATGACCAAGTAGGCTTTATTCCAGGGATATAAGGATGGTTCAAGATACATAAATCAATAAATGTGATTCACTACATAAACAGAAGTAAAACAAAAACCATATGATCAACTCAATAGATACAGGAAAAGCATTAAACAAAATCCAGCACCCTTTCATGATAAAAACTCTCAATAAACTAAGCATAGAAGGAACATATCTCAAAATAATAAAAGCCAAATATGACAAACCCACAGCCAATATCATACTGAATGGGGAAAAGTTGAAATCATTCCCCCTAAGAAATGGAATAAGACAGGGTGTCTACTGTCACCATTTCTATTCAACATAGTGCTAGAAGTCCTAGCCAGAGCAATCAGGCAAGAGAAAGAAATAAAGGGTATCCAAGTAGGGAAAGAGTAGGTCAAACTATAGCTTTTCACTGATCATATGATCTTGTATATGGAAAATCCCAAAGACTACACCAGGAGACTCCTGGAAGTGATAAATAAATTCAGCAAAGTCTCAGGTTACAAAATCAGTAGCATTTCTATGTACAAATAACAGTCAAGTTGACAGTCAAATCAAAGACTCAATACCATACATGATAGCTACAAAGAAAATAAAATACTTAGGAATATACTTAATCAAGGAGGTGAAAGATCTCTAAAAGGAGAACTTCCAAACACTGAGGAAAGAAATCTAAAATGACACAAACAAATGAAAAAGCATATCATGTTCATGGATCAGTAGAATCAACACTGTTAAAATGTCCATACTGCTCAAAGAGATTTACAGATTCAACTCAATCCCCATCAAAATGTCAATGTCATATTTCACAGATCTAGAAAAAATAGTTCTACGCTTCATTTGGAACCAAAAAAGAGCACACACAGCCAAAGCAATCTTAAACAAAAAGAACAAATCTGGAGGCAACACATTATCAGACTTTAAACTATACTACAAGGCTATAGTAACCAAAATAGCATGGTATTGGTACAAAAATAGAGACATAGACCAATGGGATAGAACAGAGAACTCAGATATTAAACCATCTACCTACAACTAACTGATCTTCAACAAAGCAGAGAACAACAATCACTGGGGGAAAGAAACCCTAGTCAATAAATGGTGCTGGGAAAATTGGATAATCCCATGTAGAAGAATGAAACAGGATGCCTATCTCTCACCACTCACAAACATTAATTCAAGATGGATAAAAGACTTAAATGTAAGGCACGAAACCATAAAAATCCTAGATGAAAATGTAGGAAAAACTCTCCATTAATAGATATCAGCCTAGGCAAAGAATTTATGACTAAGAGCCCGAGGGCAATTACAACAACAACAAAAATAAATAAATGGGACTTCATTAAATTTAAAAAAGCTTCTGCACAGTGAAGGAAATGATGAACAGAGCAAATAGACAACCAACAGAATGGGAGAAAATATTCATAAACTGTACATCCAATAAAGGGCTAATATCCAGACTCTACAAAGAACTCAAACAAATCAACACAAAAAAAACCAAACAACCCCATTAAAATATGGGCAAAAGATGAACAAAAGCTTTTCAGAAGAAGATAGACAAATGGCCAACAAACATGAAATAAAGTTCAACATCACTAACCATCAGGGAGATGAAAATTAAAACCACAATGAGCTATCACCTTAACCCTGTCAGAATGGCTTTTATTAAAAAGTCCAAAAACAATAGATGCTGGAGTGGATGCAGAGAGAAAGGAACACATATACACTGTTGGTGGAACTGCAAATAATTAATACTACAACCTCTATGGAAAACAGTATGGAGATTTCTGAAAGAACTGTAAGTAGACCTACCATTACATCCAGCAACCCCACTATTAGGTATCTACCCAAAGGAAAAGAACACATTTTATCAAAAAGACACTGGTACTTGAATGTTTATTGCAGCACAATTCACAATTGCAAAGATGTAGAATCAATCCAAGTGCCCAGCAATTTATGAGTGGATTAACAAAATGTGGTATATATATATACCATGGAATACTATTCAGCCATAAAAAGAAATGAATTAATGTTTTATGCTGCAATTTGGATGGAACTGGAGACCATTATCCTAAGTGAAGTATCTCAATAAGGGAAAAACAAACACCACATGTACTCTGTAATAATTTGGAACTAATCAATGGGTACATATGGGCACACAAAGAAGTCAAAATCATTGGAAATCAAGAAGGGGGGAGGATGGAGGAGGGAAAGGGTAAAAACCTACTTAACAGGTACAATGAACAGGCAGGGTCATATAAATGATGCTCAACATATATAGTTTCTTTCCTTAAGAAAACAAAACAAAAGAAAAAAACAGAAAACCGTGCTATATTATATTTCTGGAAGGAGTTGTCTTTAGAAATATTCAAGGAGGAAATTTCTCATTGATCTTTTTAGAAAAGCAATTAGCTGGCACTTTTTTCTAATAAACAGTGACAAATTTCCTCCAGAAATTCAACCCAACTAAGAGAGGTATACTTTTCAGAATAAAGGAACTATGAGTCTTCCTTTATATAAAATAGTGCAGATAACAGTCAAGAGGAATAAGTTCTCGTGTTCTATTGTACAGTAGGGTGACTATAGTTAACAATATTATATTGTATTTTTCAAAATAACTAGAAGACAGGATTTTGAATGTTTTCACCACCTTCCGAGGAAATGTTAAATGTGTGGGGTGACTAATATGCTAAATACTCTGATTTGTCATTATACAAGGTATACATGTATCAAAGCAACATCACACTGTACTCTATAAATATGTATAATTATTATGTGTCAATTAAAAATAAAATAAAACTTTAAAGAATTTAAAAATAAAAAAATAGATGAGACTTTTTGATCATTTTTATGGTAAGGGGTATTACCACCAACTAAACATAAGTTTATTAGAATGTTAATTCTGTGGTTTTAATTCCTAGACACCACCTATTCAGAATGAACAAAAAATCATTTGGGAAAAAAATGTGCTTCAATAAGAGGAGATATTGAATCCATATTTGATACACACGCTTTTCCCTTAGCTTTTCTCCACTTTCTTACTCTTTTCCAATTGTCATTTTTGATCCCTTCTTTTCTTTCGAATCAGTTAATGTTGAAATGCTCCACAACTAAATTCTTGGTTCTCATCCATCTATACTTATTCCCTTGGCATTTTCCTCTAACTGTATGATCTTAAATAGCATTTATATTTTGTGACTCCAAGTTGTATATCCCCAACATAGACCTCCATCCCAAAGTCCAAATTCATGTTTCAAGCAGTCTGGCTAATATCTCTGCTTATATGTCTAACACATATCTCAAATGCAAGCCGTTAAAAACTGAACTACCAGTCTTTCCCCCTGAACCTGCTCCACCCACAGCCTTCGCCATCTAATTCAGAGGCAACACCATCTCTAGACTTCTCAGCTCCCAACTTTGGAGTCAGCCTTGACTTTGCTCTTTTCTTCTCACTACACATCCAATCTGTCAGTAAAGTCACTTTGTTCTATCTTCAAAATCTCTATAGAGCCTGCTCTTTCTCTCCCGCCCTCCTGATCTGAGCTAACACCACCCTCTGAATCAGTGGCTCAGCTGCCAAGTCGATCTCCTTGCTTCTAAATTTGTTTTCCTGAAATCTATTCTTAACAAGGTAGCCAAACCGATCCTTTGAAAATGTTGTCAGATCATATCCCTCTTCTACTTAGCACCCCGCAGTGTATCCCCTCTTCGCTCAGAGTAAAAGTGAAAGTCCTTGCAAAGGCCTACACGGCCCTCCAGAATTTATCACTTCCTCTATTCCACATCACTTCTTTCCCAGGGTCGCAGCACGCCGGCCTACCTGCTGTTTCTCAACACCGTGCCCCCACCCCCACCCCCCGGCCCCCACCACCGGTCCTGCCTTTGCTCTAGCTTTTCCCTTGGAGAGCTCTTTCTCCAGAGGTTTACTTGGCTGACACCTTCCATTTCTTTAAGTCTTTGCTCCAATTTTGTCCTGAAGACAAAATTTTACCAATGAGAACCAATTATTAGATATTCAGGGATTTTGCAAGTCACTTTTCAAATCTTTGGTAGCTTGAAATTGACCATAGTGGGAGTATTTGTACTACAGGAAATAAGGCCTACTCTCACGACTAAGAGCCCAGGGAACACATATACATGCACTCTCATCACTCTCTTTTAAACTGCAGGTTTCCCATTCTACCCCTTTCGCTCCCTATCCCCCTTATTCCTCTCCACTGTTTCTTTATCCCATAGCGTACACCATCTAATAACTTACAGTTTAATTTGTTTATTTATTACCTTTATTGTTTATTGACTATCTCTGCAAGCTAGAATATAAGGTTTACTAGGGCAAGGGTCTTTGTTTAGCTCACTGATAGAGCCCAAGATACGGCATCTGGCACATAGTAGGAACTCAATAAATATGTGTTAATCAAATGAATGAAAGAGAAGACAAGACTTTTTATCTTACTGTGAGACAGGCAAGAGTAAAAAGTATAAGTAACTCTCAGTATTTTTACAACAGTAACTTTAACTTGTTCTTTGAGTTGACTGATGCTACAATGAATGGCAAAGTGGGAGCAATGACTTTTTAAACCTGGAATACTTTTCTCTGAATGACAAAACAAGTTATCTTTCTTAAGAAATGTTCACCAATTAAGTGTATCTGAAAGCAGCTGAGAAGTGTTTGAGATGGCTTCATAAAGGAGATACTATTAACACAATTTGATTCGGGTGTTTTCCATTCTTGCCAAAACGCTAAGCAGTCTACACAATTTAAATTTATCTTAAGTGGTTCTTCCACAAACAGGATAACATACCCAGCTCATAAATCAATAATGTATGGTGAAGCTAATATTTTAGTAGCTATATTCAATTTACACATTTAATTTTCCTTTAAGAAAATTCACTTTCAATTGCTAGAAGGCAGTTAGCTACCCTAGCTTTGGCCATTCCAAAATTGTAGAGAATATTAGGGTTGAAATAAAGTAAATTATTTCTTGTTTATATATACTTTTTATTCTTTCATTGCGGGGGCTTCCATAAGCAAAAGTTGGACTAAATATAATGTTACCTGCAGACAATTTCACATAGTGGCTACTGAAAAGGAAATGTATGTGTGCGTGTGCTTCTGCATGCACATACACACATATCTGAAAATCATATACTTCATTTTAACAACTACTTCTTTGGAATTATGTGTCTAATTATTTTACTGCCAAAAGCACTCATTTTCAATTTGCCTCGGTATTACCACTTAACGTAGGGTTTAATAGACTTCTAACTCTGACTATTCCCAACAGGTAACTTAGCTTTCAAATGACTTCAGCATGTCAACCTGATAAAAAATATTTGAAAATTTAAAGAGATGGCAAAATTTACACACACTCAGGAAAAGCACCAAGAAAATAATGTATTTATATAACAGTTTCTTGACTAGATGTTATTGAGATATCTTATATGCTAGCAGATGTGTCTTCTCTTTGCAGTGTACTTTTAAATATTCCCTTTGTCCTCTCTTGTACTCCCTAGCAAAAGTATAAAGTAATTTTCACACTTTAATTTGAGGGACGCCAAAGCATTAAATTATACCCACTTAAACAATTACGTTTCTCTAGCTACAAGTAATACAATTAACATATCAAGTTCCGTGTATGCACTTTGCTTGTGTTGACACCTTAGTGTCTCTTCCAAGATCAGAAAATCAATAACAACTTGAAAATGTTAAGCATTACATTAATATTTTTTATTGTGGGAAATAATAGTTTATATACAGCAAATGTTTTATACAAAAGTATATCAAATCAAGTGGGAAGAAGCTTTTTAAAAAAGACAAATCTCTGTAAATGTGCCTTATCTTTATTTCCAGTCACTCTGAAATGTGATGAAATACCACAGGCCTTTTAGAAATCTTAAATATGTTTCTCAGAATTGTTTCACTTCCTTAACTTTTCTAAATATAAAGAAGCCCCTCAAATTGTTATTTCCTTGGGTTATTATACAGTCGCAGTGGGGAAATATCACAGATTAATAAAGCAAATCCTGGAATGTAAAGGGATTCAAACAAATTAGATTGAACATCAGAAATAAATTTGAAAATGTTTTGTGATGAAGATACTAAAGCTGTGAACTCTCTCATAAATGTAACATTTACAATTTATAATCAATATGGGACTTCACATCAATAAGTCTCATGCTTACAGAATTCTACCACTCCAAATTCTTTTTCAGATTACTCGCAGGCATTTCTGCCAACGTTACCATGGACTCATTTCAAAATTCTAGGTATTTATTGCTCTAAAGTGGATCATAAAATCTTAAATCAACCTGCTAGCCTGAAGTCTACAAGATATTTGATGACTTAAACAGATACCCCAGGGTTGCTAGACGTCATTGCTGTGGCTTTCTTTCCTCTCAATCCAAAGGCATTGAGTTTAACTCAGGTGCCAGTGGTAGGGTCAGAAAAAGTGGTTTGGGATTTTGTGATTTTTAGTGTGAAAAATATACCAACAAAAATTGTCTGGCAATTACACATGTTGTGGGTCATGTTTTGAAACTTTTTTCACTTATTGCTTATCTGCTGCAGATAAGTGAAAATCTATCTGATAACTTAAACAATTAAAGGTTTTCTTTTTCTTTTTTGTTCCCCCTTCATAACGTAAATGTCAATGATAGGCTGCCCAGGGCTGATGCAGATGTTCAACAGCAGTGTCAGGGATTCAGGCTTTTTCTGCATCTTTTGTGCACTGCCATACACGTTGTCTTTCACTCAAATGCTTGCCATTTCTTAGTCACAACATGGCTGATGTACCAATAAGCATTACGTCCACATGCCAGGCAAAAAGGAAAGAAAAGTAGCAAAGATCTATGCCAGCCATATCTGTTCCTTTTTATTGAGAAAGTAAATCCCTTCTGGAAGCCCAGTCCAGCAGACTTTCTCTTTATTTTTTTGGCCAAAAATAAGTCACATGACCATTTCCAGACCAATAACCAACTAAAGAGAATCAGATAACCATAAAGGTTTAGACCAATGGAGATTTTCTCCCTGGCCTAGGGTAAGAACCAAAAGCCTCTGAAATCAAGGTATTACAGGCATCAACTGAATAATCTCCAACAGCAGGGAAAAGTTATTGAATATTGTGTAGTCAATGGACAGATGCTTTCAAATGACCAATTCTGCCTCATTCCTCTTCAAATTAAATTATGAATATTAGTAAATAGTACATAAAGCCAAGGTATAAAGTACAGCAGTGGTTGTCTGAGAACATACTTTGACCTCCATCTTCATTTGCTACCTAACTTTTAGGTATGCAGGGTTATAAATGACATCCAGACTTATTAAAATAACTTGATTTGTAAATAACCTCAGTCCCACAATATAAGTGAAGTATAATATTCAAGACCTTGGCTTTGATTCTTGATTCTGGCATTTACTAGCTATGGGACTATATGAGGCATGTTAACTAAAGCTCAATGTTCTCATTTGTAAAACAGGAGTATTATCATTTATTGTGGGGACATATGCCATAGTGTGGTTGTAAAGATTAAAAACTTTAAGAGCTTAGCACAGAGCCTGGAATTTTCTAAGTGCCCAATAAACATTTGCAATTGGGAGTGTTCATTGTTATTACTATTCCTATGTCCAGGGCTTATTGAATTACTAGAATGACCTCAACTTACTGTTCACTCTGTAGTGTAAAGGGTGGGCAGAGGAGGGAGAAGCAATAGTGTGTCCAGTTCAGAAATTCTGGCCTCAGTTAAGACAGTAGCTAAATTAAAAAAAAAATATTGTTACTCTATTGCTCATCTATCATGTAATTACAAACTTTAGAATCAAAGGAATGCTTCTTCCCCCAAAACTGGGGACTTAACAGGAATCAAGACTGATCCAGGAATTTTTGGAAGTCTAGAGGGAAGTGAGTTATTCTTGGACACTTCTTCAAGGCAATTGCAATATAATTGCATTTAAAAATTTAATATAAAACCACACTTCTACAAATAGATAAATAAATAAATAGTTATATCAATCATATTCTGAGCTATAGTCTATAAAAACAGAGTCAGTTTTTAATGATACTTCTAGGGCAGTCATATTAAACATAGAACAGACCCCACCCTCAGCTCATTAAAACAACAAGTCACCTAATAGCTTCATTTCTAACTTAACATTGCAGATATTAGCACTGATCATCTTATCACAAAGTCAAATTACATAAACTGACCACAGGTGTACAATAAAAAGAATAATAAAATTGTTCAAAAAGCAAAAGCAATCACATTTGAAGCACAGAGATTCAGAGAACCTTGTAGTGATTTAAACTGAGTGACCTGGGGTGGTACAAGCATTGTCTGTGGCTGTTGGTTTCTCTTAGCCTCTTTTTCAAATATGATAAATAAACCTCCCAACTGAACGTTCCTTGTCATGGAGATTTTACTTAATACTACCAAAAGATGACTAAGAGAGGAGCCTTAGACCGCTAAGAGGCCATTATCCAACAAACTTTATTAAACACCTATTACGCAAAAGACGTAACACAAAGCTTGTGGAGAATAAATTTTATTTTTGGTCATTTATTTTTTAAAAAAAATAGTACTGCAAACTGCTAAGTAATTGTCTTTTTTCTTTGATGCTAAAATGTAAAATCTGTTTTAGTTTTTCTACAAATTTTCCAAGGGATTAAAAAAGGAAAACACTTGAAGTTCCAGAATATTCCAAGAGTAGAAGACAGCCTGCTGGAACTTTCTTTAAAACTTGAAAAAAATATAATTATTACACATGGGAAAAGACATGGGAATAGTATGACAATGCTAAAGAAGTTTTCTTTTTTAGTCAAAAAACAAGTTTAGATAAAATATGCTCCTCTTTCTGTTCTCTATAATGTTCATATAATTTCTGTGTCCCCAGTCAGAAAATCTTTCAATTTGTGTCCATCATTCTAGATGAGAGTTCCCAGTTTAGAATCCAGTTCTTTGGTGCAGTTTTACCAGCATCCATTATGTCAAGAGAAGTTATTACCTTCCACCTCACTTTCTGTGATATTATCCCTCTTCAAACTTGGCTTCTCTAAAGCCACAGTTTGCAATTCTTTGGGGGTAGATTGCACCGAAAATTTTGGCTAACTTTAGTCAAAAGTTGGTCTTCTGGCCAGGCACAGTGGCTTATGCCTGTAATCCTAGCACTTTGGGAGGCCAAAGTGGGAGGATCGCTCGAAGCCAGGAGTTTGAGACCAGCCTGGGCAATGGTGAGATGCTGTCTCTGCAAAAAAAATTTTAAAATTAGCTGGGCATGTTGGCATGCACCTGTAGTCCCAGCTACTTGGGAGGCTGAGGAAGGAGGATGGCTTGAACCCAGGAGTTTGAGGTGGCAGTGAGCTATGATGATGCCACTGCACTCTAACCCAGACAATAAAGAGAGACTCTGTCTCAAAAAAAAAAAAAAAGTCAGTCTTCTAATTCCTTCCATATTCAGTAGTTATTGCTTTCCCTGAACAGAACCCTGAGTAACCAATCAATTCTGGCCACCCATGCCTATTCACCATCATGCTTTCTCACTTCCTCTTTCCACCATTGTGCTGCAACACCAAATTCTTTTCTGATCATTGGTAATAACCAATGCCTTCAATACCTCTCTTTTATACCAGCACCTGGTAGATTTGAGAACCTGAAGGTCTCACAGGGGCAGGTTGGAGAAGGCTTCTCGTAGCAGCATGGGCTCTTTTCTTTATAGGTAATACAAGAATATATACAGTGATCCTATAGAGACCATCTCTCTCCACCCTTGTCAACCAGCATGGGGAATAAACAATCCCTATTAAGTAGTTCTGAAGTTTCTAAATTCTTATTGACCTATTTGTTGACTCGAGCTTATTTGTTCTTGTTTTCCATACATAAGGTTTTATAATTTTTTTTTCTTTTCCTATTATTGATTTGTCATAGCTTAAGCACAAATTAGCCACGTGCTAGATACTTAAGAAACCATCAGTTACAAATTGGCAGTAGGGTAAGTTGATAGCCTGGTGGCCAAGTTGAAATGTCACCTCCAAAATCTCTAACAAAATAGGTAAGTCAGTATTCAAGAAGGACATGAATTATCTGTTTCCTAGTCATATTCCTTTTGTTCCCCACTACTATTATTGCATTAATATGCATTTAATAAAGATGTTTATAACATAAATTCTCATAACCAGGGCTGTCCTGATGTTATGGGTATCCCAAACTGATTTTTGAGGGCCACTTCAAGCCTATTTAAAATATTAAAATGTTTGATTTGATTTAATATTTGATTTGATTCATTTAATTTAGTATTTTTGTTCATTTAATATTTTAATTTAAATATTTTAAACATTTCTTTAAGAGAGTGTAAGGTAAGCCTACTTCCTATTAATACATTTTGTCTTCATAATTAAGAATATACTACTTGGACAGGATACAGCATAACATTTCAAATTATTTGGGATTGTTTTTGTTTCACAGATTTTCCATTACTCATTATCATATAGCATACTAAAGATAGAGATAATGTTTAAATTTTCATTTCCACCATCTGTCACACTTCCCACCCTCAAATTTCATGTAGGCAAAGTATTTTTCAGTTTTTCCTTTTCAGTTTTGTTTTGTGATTTTTCTCAATTGAATAATTTCTTTGGAGACCTGATAAATGGTTTCCATTTTTAGACAGAAATAAAAATCGCCTCTTCTGGTAATCTGCCCTATGGCTGCAATTTCAGGCAACTATGGCTTTGTTGGACCCAGGAATGGAGATCTGTAGTTGCACCATACAACCTACACATGTCTGTGACAAAAATGTTCAATAAAGTCAGACTAGTGCAGATGATGAGTGTGTTTTATTTCCACTCTAGGGTGCCGTTTCAGGAAAATCAGGGCCAATTGACCTCTTGCCATTTATATAAGAAATCCCATGTGGAAACCTGAGTTAGCTGGCACCCTTTTCGGTGATATTTTAGTACCTTTTCAGCTGGCTTCCAACAGCAGCCCAGTTAGACTACCCCTTAGTATGATTCAGCTCATGAGAATCATAGTTATTAAGTTGACATCTCAGACAGTACTTCCTTCTAATGGCAGGAAACCCCACTGTGGGAACTGCCAAGGGTAGAAGCTTTTGTGGACAAACCCCAAGCTAATATGCAATGGTGTTCTATCTGTCATATATTAATCTTCACAGGCTTCACAACTTCTTAGAGCCTTGAAAAATAAGACTGCTTCTTTTCAGTGTGGTCAGCTTTGAATGAAATCAGTTAATAATCCATAGACTTGTTTTTCCTATGTGAATAGATGGATCTAAGGAAATTACTTTTTTCTACTATAAATTCTTGATTCAGTGCAGATGATTAATTAGGAAGGACAGAGATTCTGTTTTCTACTGGATGAAAAATTATTAATCATAGCAAAAGGTAATATATATATAGCTCCTCCTTTTGAAGATTTTCCTATGGTGTTAGTATTAATATAAAGTAGAAGTTTGTTTTTTGCTCTTTTAGCTTTATTTTCTGAAGCATTTTCCGTTCTCTTGGTGCTTTTCCTTCAAATGTTCATAGGCATTTCCACCTTCTAAGTTCTGCTTATGCATACTACCTGCGAATAGATAAATTTTGATTTAACGTATGGCCTTTCCTAAGGGTATTTGTATTGTTCCTTATGAAGTTAATAACTTTCTTCATGTTGAATACATATGTTTGCTATATGACTGGGAGAGAGATTCACTGGCGTGGAGGACTGAATGGCTCTGGTGATGTAGTTTAGGAATTGCTTTGGCATGCAGTCCTACATAAGAGTTTAACACACTTGCCCAGTAGATTCTCATAATAACCTCTAGTGGGGAAATAGGGTCCAGAGAAATATTGAGGCAAAGCAAAATGGTTTAAAATATAGTGACATATTGAAGACAGAAACATCTTCTTAGTCCTGCTCTCTTCCTACCAGATATATCAACCATTTCAATAAGGATTTTTGTTTTACCACCACAACTGTCCCTGTAGTGTTTTTATATTTTTATATATATATATAAAATGTAAAATTATGGTGCAACGAACAATTATATTAAAGGTATCTCATAAATATGAGAAATAAAATATGTGCACTTTCATCTTGTGAACTCTTAGTACAGCATCTTACATTAGGATATTAAATTCACTGGAAAGAGTGAAGTCAAAAGTTAAATGGGTATTATATTGACAAGCTATTTGCTGCCAAAATTCTTTCCAATCCATGGTTCCCCACCACTCCTCACTCACCTGAAGGGTTTTCCAATTTTGAACTTTTCCCAAAACTTTCAGCAAAATTTTTAATATTTTTCATTAAAACATACATAACATGAAATTTAGTAATTTTAAAATTTTGAGTGTACAGTTCAATGTCATTAAATACATTCATGTTGTTATACAATATCACCACTATCTATCTCCAGAACTTTTTCATCTGCCCCAACTGAAACTCTGTACACATTAAACAGTAATTCCCTTCTCCTTCCAGCTGCTGATAACCACTTTTCTACTTTTTGTCTCTATGAATTTGACTACTCCAGGAAGCTCTTATACATGGAATCATGCAATATTTGTCCTTTTGTGACCGACGTATTTCACTTAGTATAATGTCTTTAAGGTTCCTCTATGTTGTAGCATGTGCCAAAATTCCATTCCTTTTTAAGGCCAAATAATAGTCCATTGTATGGATATACCACATTTTGCTTATCCATTCATCTGTCAATAGACACTTAGTTTACTTCCACCTTTTGGCTATTGTGAATAATGCTGTTATGAACATGAGTGTATAAATATCTCTTTGAGACTATGTTTTCAATCTTTCGGGGTATATACCCACAAGTGGACTTGCTGTATTATACGGTAATTCTATTTAATTTTTTGAGGAATCACCACAGTGTTTTCCATAGTGGCTGCACCATTTTACATTCTCACTAGCAATGCATAAGGGTTCCAATTCCTCTACATCCTTGCCAACACTTATTTTCTGTTTTTTAATAATAGCCTGTTTCTGTTTTTGCTTTTTAATAACGGTCATCCTAATGGGTGTGAAGTGCTATCTCATTGTGGTTTTAATTTGCACCCCTTTGATGACTAGTGGTGTTAAGCTTTTTTTCATGTGCATATTGGCCATTTGTATATCTTCTTTGGAGAAAAATGTCTAATCAAATCCTTTGCCCATTTTAAAATCAAGTTCTTTGAATTTTTGCTGTTGAGTTGTAGGAATTATTTATATTTTCTAGATATCAATCCCTTATCAGATATTTGATTTACTGGGCACTGGCTCTGAATGTGACACTAATTTTAGGAGACCCAAAACATCACTGTGGTCCACCAGACAGAGTAGGGGGCTATGGAGGCCTTGTGATCAATTGATTTTTAGCTTAGGTCCCTCTCACAGTGCACCCAGTGGGTCTCTAACCTACACTGTGGTCATGTTCCAGTTCCAGAATGCATAAATGGAATAGGTATACTCAGCAGCTGGCCAAATCTCCACATTTGTTCCCTGACCTGTGGAGTGAGGGCTATTATGGTAAGAAAGGCAAGTGGAATCCACTAGAATTGCCTATACCTAGGAAGATAGTAAACTAAGAGCAATACCACATTCCTGGAGGGATTACAGAGATTGGTGCCACTGTCAAGGACTTGAAAGATGCAGAGATGGTGATTCCCACCACATCTCCAATCAACTTACTCATTTGGCCTGTACAAAACACTGACGGATTTTGGAGACTGACAGTAGATTATCATAAGCTTACCCAGGTGGTGACTCCAATTGCAGATGCTGAAACAAATGTGATTTCGTTGCTTGAACAAATTAACACATCCCCCTGATATCTGGTATGCAGCTTTGAAGGGTGATCAGGAGTTTTCTTTCAGCTGGAAAGGCCAGCAAAACACCTTCACTGTCCTACCTCAGAGGCTTATCAACTCTCTAGATCTATGTTATAATTTAGATTTCAGGAGTCTTGAGTGCTTTTTCCTTCTGTAAGATATCACAATGGTTTATTACATTGATAAAATTATGCTGATTGGAACTAGAGAGCAGCAAGACATAGCAACTATTCTAGACTTATTGGTAAGAAATTTGTGTGTCAGAGGGTGGGAAATAAATTTGACAAAAATTCAGGGGCCTTCGAACTCAGTGAAATTTCTAGGGGCCCAGTGGGTGTGGGACATGTAGAGATATCCTTTCTCAGGTGCAGGATAACTTGTTCTATCTGGCCCCTCCTGCAACCAAAAAAGAGGCACAATGACTAGTAGGCCTTTTTTGATTTTTGAGGTAACATATTTCTCACTTGGATGTAATACTCTAACTTATTCACCCAGCAACCTGAAAAGCTGCTAATTTTTAGTGGAGGACAAAACAAGAGAAGGCTCTGAGACAGGTCCAGGCTTCTGTGCAAGCTGTTCTGCCACTTGGGTTATAAGATCCAACAGATCCAAATGGTACTTGAAGTGTCACTGGCAGGTAGGGATGCTGTTTGAAGATTCCTATAGGTTAATTGCAGTGCAAGCCTTAAAAAAATTTATATATATATAAAATATAAAAATAGAGAGAGAGAGAGACAAGGTCTCACTCTGCTGCCCAGACTAGAGTGCAGTGTCATCATTCATAGCTTGCTGCAACCTCAAAGTCCTAGGCTCAAGCCATCCTCTTGCCTCAGCCTCCCAAGTAGCTGGGACTACAGGTGTGCAACACCACACCCGACTAATTTATTTATTTATTTATTTATTTTTGGTAGAGACGTGGGTCTTACCATTGCCTACGCTGGTCTTGAACTCCTGGCCTCAAGCAATCCTTGCCTTCCAAAGTGCTAGGATTATAGGTGTGAGCCACCACACCCAGCCCAGAAGCCTTTTAAAATTTTGGAGCAATACTCTGCCATCCTCTGCAGATTACTACCCTCCTTTTGAGAAACAGCTCTTGGACTCCTACTGGGCCTTAGTAGAGACTGAACACTTAACCATAGGCCACCAAGTTACCACATGACCTGAGCTTCCCATGATGAGCTAGGTGTTATTCGATCCTCCAAGGTGAAAAGCTGGGCATGCACAACAGCATTCCATCATCAAATGGAAGTAATACTTATAATGATTAGTCTTGAATAGGCCTTGAAGACACAGACGTGGGCCAAATGCCTGCAGCCCCCACTCCTGCTACACTGCCTTCTCTCTCAGCTTGCACTCATGGCCTCATGGAGAGCTCCCTGTGATCAGTCAACAAAGGAAGGGCTTGGGCCTGGTTTACAGATGGTTCTGTATATGCAGGCACCACCCAAAGGCTATAGCACCACAGCCTTTTCTGGCACCTCTCTGAAGTGCAATGGTGAAGTGAAATCCTTCTAGTTGGCAGAATTTCAAGGAGGGCACCTGGTTGTTCACTTTGCTTGGAAGAAGAAATGACCACACATGTGATTATATACCAATTCATAGGCTGTGCCAATGGTTTGGCTGGATGGTCAGGCAACTGGAAGGAACGAGTTTGGAAAATTGGTGACAAGGGAATTTGGGGAAGAGGTACATGGATAGACCTCTCAGAATGGGCAAAAACCATGAAGATATTTGTGTTCCTTGTGAATGCTCACCAAAGGGTAACCTCAGCAAAGAAGGTGGTTTTTTTTGTTTGTTTGTTTGTTTTTTTTTTTGTTTTTGAGAGAGGGTCTTGCTCTGTCACCCTGGTTGGAGTGTAGTGGCACTATTATAGCTCACTGCAGCCTCAAACTCTTGGGCGCAAGCAATCCTCCCACTTCAGCCTCCTGTATAGCTTAGATTACAGGCATGCACCATCAAGCCAGGTTAATTTTTCTTTCTTTCTTTTTAATTTTTATTTTTGTAGAGACAGAGTCTTGCTATGTTGCCCCAGCTGGTCTCTAACTCCTGACCTCAAGCTATTCTCTGGCCTCAGTCTCCCAAAGTGCTGAGACTACAGGCATGAGCCACCGTGCTAGGCCCTGGAAGGTTTTAATAATCAGGTAGACAGATGCACTCTTATATGGATACCAGTCAGCCTCTTTCCCCAGCCACCCTTGTTATCACCCAGTGGGCTTATGGGCAAAGTGGCCATGAAGTTTATGCATGAGCTCAGCAACGTGCACTTCCACTCATCAAGGTTAATCTGGCTATGCCCACTGTTGAGCTAATCTGCCAGCAGCAGAAACCTGTACTGAATGCCCCATATAGCACCATTTCCTCGTGGAAAGTTGATTACGTTGGGCCACTTCCATCACAGAAGGGGCAGCATTTTGTTCTTACTGGAACAGACACTTGCTCTGGATATAGATTTGCCTTCCTTTCATGCAATGGTTTTGCCAAAACTATTACCTTTTGGCTTGCAGAATGCCTTATCTACCATCACGATATTCAAAACAGCATTGCTTCTGATCAGGGAATACACTTTGCAGCAAATAAAGTGCAGCAAAGGGCCAATGCTCAGGGAATTCACTGGTCTTACCAGATTTTCCACTATCCTGAAGCAGATTACTTAATAGAGCAGTGGAATGGCCTTTTGGAGTCTCTCTTATAACACCAGCTAGGTGGCAATACCTTGCAGGGCTGGGGCAAGGTACTCCAGAAGGCTATATGCTCTCAATCAGTGTCTTAACATACAGTCTATTTCTCCCATAGCCAGGATCAGGCGTGGAATTGGGAATAGAACCACTCAAAATTATTCCTAGTGACCCACTAGCAAAATTTTTGCTTCCTGTTCCCACAGTCTTAAGCTTTGCTGGCCTAGAGGTTTTGTTAATAGTTCCAAAGGGAAGAATACATCCACCAAGAGACACAACAATGATACAATTGAACTGGAAGATGAGGCTGTGGCCTGACCACTTTGGGACTTTCATGCCTTTGAATCAACAGGCAAAGAAGGGAGGTACTGTGCTGGCTGGGGTGATTTATCCTGACTATCCAGGGAAAATTGGAGTACTACTCCACAATGGAGGTAAGGAAGAGTATGTCTGGAATATAGGAGAACTCTTAGGGTATCTCTTAGTACTACCATGCCCTGTGAATAAGATTAATGGAAAACTGCAGCAACCCAGTCCAGGCAGAACTACTAATGGCTCAGGAATGAAGGGTCCTTCAGGAATGAAGGTTTGGGTCACTCCATAGGTAAAGAACTATGACCAGCTGAGGTGCTTGCTGAAGGCAAAGAGAATGCAAAATGGGTAGTAGAAGAAGGTAGTTACCAGCTACAACCACGTTGTTACCAGTTACAGAAACAAGGACTTTAATTGTCATAAATATTTCCTCCTTATTTTGTCATAAATACATTTGGGGTATGAGGGAAAATGTAAGTTCCCCACCACACAAAGAAAAACACTGGGCTGTGCTAGCTTGGAGTGCTCAACAAAATTGTTACAAAATAAATTAAGCAAATGCCAAAAGATAGTTAGGGGGCACAAGAGATATGCCTCGGGGCTTTCTTGAGGCAGAGGCAACTGGTGTAAACCAGCCATGACTGCTTTAGAACTGCCTTAGCTGACCTATGATACCCTTTAGCTAATTGTAATACTAAAATCTCCACCTAGTGGAGAATTATAAAATCACTAACATAACATGGGTTATTTAAAGTCACATGATGATTGTACTGTGCATGCTTGATTTGTTTCAATGGAACATGCAATGATACAATATAAGAGCTTTGTGTCACTCACCGGAAAAGGATTTAAGGCAATATCACAAGTAGATGGGTAGACCGGGTAGTTTTTACTCTCCAAAGAACTCTTGTACCACGCAGGAGTGAGTGTCTGGAGAACTGAATGCACAGAGAACTCCTGTACAAGGAGCGAGTGCCCTAAATAACCTCTAATGAACTCATCTAACTTGCCAAGCCGGACTTGTCTGAGTCATTCTTTGGTCTCTCAGCTCCATCTCAGTTTGGGGGATGGTTTTTCTGTACTGCCCCAGGATTTTCCTGAAACAGGGGGTGTGTGTGTGTGTGAGTGTGTGTATCTCAAAAATCTTTTTCCTCCCTCTCTTATTTCCTTGTTATGTGACATAACTGCATTGACTTTGTATCATAGTCCAGCAGGTCCTGGAATAATGTCATTTCATTCAATTTTGCTTCCTTATGATGTTGATGAAAAAAAATCAGTTCCTGGTTTTTTTGTGACAGGGGCCACTGTCTCTGTGGAGTTTGCAGGTTCTCCCCATGTTTGCATGGATTTTCTCTAGGTACTCCTATTTCTTCCCAAATCCCAAAGATGTGCATGTAAGGTTAACTGGTGTGTCTAAATTGTTGCAGTGTGAGTGAGTGCGTATGTGTGTATGTGAGTGCTCCCTGTGATGGAATGGCATCCTCTCCAGGGTTGGTTCCTACCCTGTGCCCTGAGCTGCCGAGATACGCTCTGGTCACCCACTGACTCTGAACTAAAATAATCAGATTGGAAAATGAATGACTGAATACAAATTTCTGTAAAATAAAAATTCATAAAATATACAATAATTACACAAATGCACAACAATAAATGATGCAGCACAAAAGCGCTCAGTGAGCTTGACATATTTGGTATTGTTGGTTTTTGAACTACGTGGTAGAGGGAGGTGTTCCTTAAAATTTTCACTTTACCAACCTTTATTTCTTGATTTAGCCCCTCTCCACTAGGACTACCATTACTCACTGATTCACCAAAAATTGGGTCAATAGTTATCTTATTGTTTTTATTAATCTTTCTTAAATGTATGTATAGTTCACATTTATTTTAATGTTAAATATTAGAAGTATTTTGGGTCTTTATTTGGAAGTTTGGTGATGTTGTTGTGACCTGCAATATGTCATAAGAACTTAACTCTTATTTATATCAATTAGCCCATGGTAAAATTGCTTTCATTGTACATTGTTTCACTTGAAGTTGCAGTTTCTAAGAACCTATGGATGACATTTAGTGGACTTACTATATGTTAATTTTACATTATTATATTTAATCTATGGGATGGATATTAAAGAGAAGAGTAGACATCACTCTTTAAGTGATGTCTTTAAAGGAGGACTTTACCTCCTCTTCTGAGGAAGAAGTTGTTGCATTTTTAGTTGTATGCAGAATAGTTGCATCATGTTAGGTGGATATTGGAGATTAAATATGGTTTAAGGAGATGGGTACAGGTTCTACGCTGACAAGGGGTGGACTTGTGATGGTGAATTTCTTATGTCAACTTGACTGGGCCATAGGGTGCTCAGTTGTTTGGTCAAATGTTATGCTGGATGTGCCTGTGAGGGTGTTTCTTGGTGGAATTAACATGTCAATCCACAGACGGAGCAGAGCACATTGCCTTCTCCAGTGTAGATGACCTTCATTCAATCAGTTGAAGGCCTGAATAGAACAAAACAGCTGACTATCCCACAAGTGAGGAAATTCATGTCTGCCTTTGAGCTGGGACATTGGGGTTTTTTTCCTACCTTCAGTCTCAAACTGAACCATCAGTTCTTTCTGGGTCTCAAGCTCACTGGCCCTCAGACTGGAACTACATCTTTAGCTCTCCTGGTTCTCAGGCTTTCGGACACAGGCTGGAACTGTACCATCAGCTCTCCTCAGTCTCCAGCTTGCAGACTACAGATCTGGGGACTTGTCTGCTTCCGTAATCCTTTTTGTTTCAATAAAATCAGCAGTAATGTACTCTCTTTCATTTCTGCTTTTAGTTATGTAGGTCTTCTCCTTTTTTTTATTAGTCAATCTAGGTAAAGTTTTGTCAATTCTGTTGATATTTTTGAAGAACCAACTCTTGGTTTCATTGATTTTCTCTGTTTTTATATTCTCTATTTAATTTATCTCTACCGTAATCTTTATTAATTCCTTCCTTCTGTTAGCTTTGGGTTTAGTTTGTTCCTTTTTTTCTAGTTTCTTAACTATATGTGTAAAGTTAGATTGTTGATTTGAGACTATTCTATATTCTCCTGGTGTTGTGTAGAATGTTCTGTATACGTCTGTTAGGTTCATTTGGTCTACAGGGCTATTCAGATCCACAGTTACTTTGTTGATGTTCTGCCTGGTTGTTCTACCCATTATTAAAAATAGAATATTGAAGTTTCTTACTATTATTGGATTGCTGTTTATTTCTCCCTTTAATTCTGTAAATGTTTGCTTGGTATATTTTAGGGGCTCTGGTGTTAGGTGACCATACATGGGTAATTATTATATCTTCCTGTTGAACTGACCCTTTTATTATTATATAATGTCCTTTTGTCTCTTGTGACAGTTTTTAACTTATTTTTGTGACGTAAGTATAGCCACCCTTCTCTCTTTTCATTATTATTTGCATGGAGTATCTTTTTCTATCCTTTCACTTTCAACCCATATGTGTCCTTAGACCTAAAACAAGACATTTGGATCCTTTTTAAAAAATCCATTCTGCCAGTCTTTGTCTTTTTAATGAAGAATTTAAACCATTTACATTTAAAATGATTACTGATAGGGAAGCACTTACTTTTGTCACGCTGTTATTTGTTTTCTGTATGTTTTATAGCTTTTTTGTTGCTCAATTCCTCCAATAATTCCTTTCTTTGTGTTTGGCTGATTTTTTTTTGTAGTGACACTTTCTCATTTCCTTTTATTTTATAATAATAAAATAAAGAAATAATAAAATAAAATAATAAAATATAAGAAAATATTTTTGTGGCTCCCATGGGGATTAAATATATCTTAAGGTTATGACAATTGATCTTAAATTGATAATTGATATCAACTTAACTTCAAGTGCATACAAAACTGTACTCCTTTATAGCTCAAGAAGTTCCTTCTTCTTTATGTAATTGACACCAAAAATTACATCTTTATAGTTTGCTTCTCATTAACATAATTTAAGTTTATTTTGTATGCAGTTGTCTTTTAAATCCTGTCAAAAATAAGAGGTTACAAACCAAAAATTACAATAATACTGCTTTGTGTATATATCCACATATGCACCTTTATTGGAGAGCTTTATATTTTTGTATGGCTTTGATTTATTTTCTAGTTCCATTTCATTTTAACTTGAATAACTCCCTGTAAGCCAGGTTTAGTGGTAATAAAAATCCCTTAGATTTGTTCATCTGTGAAAGTCTTAATTTTTCTCTCATTTTTGAGGAACAGTTTTGCCAAATACAGAGTTCTCTTTTGAAAGCTTTTTCTTTTCTTTCAGCACATAAAATATATCATCCCCACTCCCTTCTGATCTGCAAGGTTTCTGCTGAAGAAATCTGCTGAGTTTTATTGGGGATCTCTTGTACATGACGGGTATTGCTTTTCTCTTGTTGTTTTCAAGGTTCTGCTTTTTTTTTTTTTTTTTTTTTTGGTCTTTCTACAGCTTGATTATAATGCCTCTCAATGTCATTCTCTTTGCATTCACTCTACTAGCAGTATGTTTAGCTTTTTGGATTTGCATACCCTTGCCTTTCCTCATATTTGGGAAATTTCAGCCATTATTTTCTCAAATAGTCTTTTTGCCTCATTTTCTTTCTCTTTTACTTCTGTGACTCCTGTGATGCATATATTGATCCGCTTGGTGATGGTCCATAAGTCCTTGCAGTTCTGTTCACTTTTCTTTATTCTCTTTTCTCTTTTAGCTCTTCAGACAATAATGTGAAATGACCTATCTTCAAGTTTGCTAATCCTTTCCTCTGCCTGTTCAAGTCTATTGTTGAAAACCTCTAGTAAATTTTTCAATTTCATTATGGCATTTTTCAGCTCCAGAATTTCTGTTTGATTTTTTAAATTCTATCATTTTTTTTGACATTTCCATTTTATTCAAATATTGTTTTACTGATTTTCTTTAGTTCTTTGCCTGCATTTTCCTTTAGGCCTTTAAGCATATTTAAGACAGATGTTTTAAAATCCTTGTCTAGGAACCCTGATGCATGTTTCCTCAGAGACTTTCTGAAGATTTATTTTGTTTTTTTACACTGGCCATATTTCCCTGTTTCTTTGTATGATTTTTGGTTCTTTGTTGACTATTGGACATTTAAAAAATAGCCACCTTTCACAGTCTTTGAAGATTGGCATGGAAGTCTTTTACTGATTAGCAAGCACCTGAGTCTTGACATTAGCCTGGGGTGAAGGCTAAAGATCTTATCAAGTCTTTTGGGGCATGCATTATGTTTGGGCCTATGTGTGTGCTGGGTTTTTTCTGATTTCACCTGGCTGTTTTTAAGTGTTTTAACTTCCCAAAGAGTCTCACGCCAGCTTCTTGGTCATTAGCTGTTCTTTTGTATTCCTTTGCCCATAATCAATTTCTTGCCCCAAGTGTCTGCAAGTCGACAGTATTCCTGCAGTTTTCACATGTCATGGTGCCCACCACTATCATCCATAACTTCCAGCCTGAGATCCAAACTATGCTACCATCTCCTATCTGAGCTGTGAGTCAAACAAGACAGACACCAGTCCCTTGGGCAGCCCAAGGATAGGCAAGAACTACTTTGACAACAATTTACTCTCTGTTCTTTCTGGCCTGAGGGAGGGAATCAAGAATTGGGCCATGTTATGGATTGAATGTTTGTGCTTCTTCCATTTGTATATTGAAGCCCTATCCCTCAATGTGATGGTATTAAGAAGTAAGGCATTTGGGAGGTAATTAGGTTTAGATGGGGTCATTAGGGTGGAGCTCCTAAGATGTATTAGTGCCCTTATGATAAAAGAAAGAAACACTAGAGCTTCCTGTCTCTACAATGTGAGGATACAGCAAGAAGGCAACCATTTGCAAGCCACGAAAAAGGCCCTCACCATAATCTGCCCATGCTGGTAACTTAATCTCAGACATGTCACCCTCCAGTACTCTGATAAATAAATGTCTTTTGCTTAAGTCATCCAGTCTATGAAATTTTAGCAGCCAAGTAGACAAAGTCAGGCCACTTTATGCTGACCTCAGTGCAAAGACTGGGGTAAAGATGGATGAATAAAAACACTAGGATATTCCCTACCATTTGAATGTGGCTTTTCCTTTATCGGACATTTACTTGGTTTCTGTAGATCTTTGATTAGTTGGCAGAGCTCCTATAAAGTTATTTTGATCTGTGGTTGTTTATTTGATATTTCTTTGAGGGAAATATCAAATCCTGGAGCATCCTATTTCACCATCCTGCTGATGTCACTTCCCCCATAATTTAGAATGGTTTTTATTGAGAAATAGGGGGTAATATACAATGAATCCAAGTATGGTAGATCAATGTGAGCATAATTCCTTTACCTGGGAGTTTTGAAAGTTAGTCAAATACTTAACTAACATATTTAACTAATATTTTCATATCATAATTTAAAAAAAATGCTTAATTCTGTGAATTTCAGTTCATGAATATGATTCCACAGTTCACTATGTTCACTGTAAAATATTCTGAAGTGTACATGGTAAATAGCCAAGTTTCATGCCTAAGTATATACTACACACACACACACACACATTCCTGAGCAATTACAAAATGTGGTTTTGTAATAAACACTGTGTTTTTCATATATAACAAATGCAGTATTTCTTTGTGCCCAAAATGCAAATTTGCAAATTGCATCCAGGAACTCATCAAATCTGCTAGATGAATTATGTAATCCAATTTGGCAAAATTTTTGCACACAGCACAAATAGTTTTCTTTGGTTTTCTTGGATTCTGTTCTGAGAAGGAGGTAGCTGGAAAAAAAGTGAAAAATTACAGGATATGATTCATAAAAATCCCACATCTTTTTTGTGTGCTTGTACATTCTTTTTTGAGGGAAAATGTTTTTGTCCCACAGCAATGGTTCCCCGTCCTTCTCAATGAATGCTTTTTAGTCAGAAAGATATCCACACACAATATTTCCAAGGTATTCACACAAGGGTAGTCAAAATGAGAAGAATCATGTCATTTAGTAGCTAGAAGAACATGTAACATGTTCATTAAATCTCTTTTTCACCAGAAAGGAATGTAAAGCCTGAACTTTAACATGGCTACAGTATGTACAAAGAAATGAAACCTCAGCTGTGTATGTTCCTGCCAAGCATTAGCCCAAATCTTTTACTCTTCAACATGTACTGGGTATTTGTTTTCCTGTCATGTTTTGAAAGAGAATAAAATGATGTCCACGTAATCCTATCCTCATTTCTGAGGTTCAAACAAGAAACACTCACTACTATCCCTTCCTCTTTTCATTTGCTGCCAACAGTAAGATGAAGCACATACTTAATGCCAAAAAAGAACTACCAGAACTCCATTGTCAGAGGTATTTTTCAGTGGGTGCACTAAACATCAGATTAGGAGTACTCAAATCTCTGTGCAATGTCTGTGTGTTTCTAATTTCTGGCTTCTATCTTGAAGCAGCCTGCAAACTCTTTAATCACTTTGAGTTTGTCAAAAACTGTTATGGCACTGGCTTCCCATTACCCAGAGTGAAGAGCTCTCTTAAGTAATGAAATGACTAGCAGTTTCAGAAGCTAAAGTGTCAATTTCACGAATATAAAGAATTTGCAGAATATCAGAGCTAAAAGGAAATATAGAGATCAGGTGTTCAATCTTTTCCTTTCATAGAAGGAGCCTGAGACCACTTCCAATGCTATCTACTTGAGGGACCTGATAAACTCAACACTTCTGCCATTAAGTTCAAGAGATGCTGGATTGAATATTGTTTTAATTGCATAGCCAAATTAATCAAAGCCAGAAGAGCCTCCAAATACCAGGAAGGACGAGGGCACCGAAAAAGAGAGTGGCAAGTAGTGGAGCTGATGCTGTCTGTCATTGGCTTGGAATGAGGTGTGGGGCGTTGCCAGTATAAGTAACTCACAGGTTTAATGTTTAATGTCTACTCAAAGACAGAAGATGAACTCTGAGACTTCCTTTTTTTTTTGGAAAGTTAATTTCTTTTTTTTTACTCTCAGAATATTACAGGGGTACAAACATTTTGGTCCCATGAATTATTTTTGTGCAGTTTGAGTCAAAGTTATAAGTTTGTCCACCATCCAGATAGTGTGCATTGTACCTGTTAGGTGTGAATTTGCCCATCCCCTCTTCCCCTCTCCCACCTACTTGATTTCCATTGAATATAACTACCATATGTACACATGAATGTTGGTCATTTAGTTCCAATTTAATAGTGAGTACATGTGGTGTTTGTTTTTCTATTCTTGAAATACTTCACTTAGGTGGATGGTCTCCAGTTCCATCCAGGTTGTTACAAAAGATATTAGTTCACCATTTTTTTTTTATGGCTGAGCAATACTGCATGGTATACATAGACCACAGTTTATTAGTCCTCTCATGTATTGATGGGCACTTGGGTTGTTTCCACGTCTTTGCAATTGTGAATTGTGTTGCTATAAACATTTGAGTGAAAGTGTCTTTTTTATAAAATGTCTTTTTTTGCTTTGGGTAAATACCCGGTAGTGGGATTGCTGGATCAAATGGTAGGTCTACTTTTAGTTCTTTTAGCTATCTCCATAGTACTTTCCAGAGAGGTTGAACTAGTATGTAGTACCATCAGCAGTGTATGAGTGTTTCTTTCTCTCCGCATCCATACCAGCATCTGTTGTTTTGGGACTTTTTGATAAAAGGCAAACATTCTCATGGGACTTAGATGATATCTCATTGTGCTTTTAATTTGCATTTCCCTGATGATTAGAGATGCTGAGCATTTTTTCATATGTTTATTGGCCATTAGTCTATCTTCTTTTGAGAAACTTCTGTGCATGTCTTTTGCCCACTTTTTAACAGGGTTGTTTGATGTTTTCGTGCTGATTTGTTTGAGTTCTTTGTAGATTCTGGATATTAGCCCTTTATCAGATGTGTAGCATGCAAATATTTTCTCCTGTTCTGTAGATTGCTTATTTGCTCTATTGATTATTTCCTTGGCTGTGCAGAATCCTTTTAATTTAATCAGGTCCCATTTATTTATTTATTTTTTGTTGCTGTAATTGCCTTTGGGGTCTTCTTCATAAATTATTTGTCTAGGCTGATATCTATAAGAGTTTTTCCAAGCTCTACTTCTAGAATTATTATAGTTTCATGCCTTAGGTTTAAGTTTGTTATCCATCATGAAGTAATTTTTGTGAGTGGTGAGAGGTGCAGATCCTGATTCAGTCTTCTACATGTGGATATCCAATTTTCCCAGCACCATTTACTGAATAGGGATTCTTTTCCCCATTGTATGTTTTTGTCTGTTTTGTCAAAGATCAGATGGCAATATGAAGATGGTACTTCTTGAGGTAGAGAATTGGAACTGAGAAACTCATCCTATCACAACCATTCACAATCAATTCAGGAACCTTGAAATGCTGCCCCATAGTGGTAAGGTAGAATAAAAAAAATCTTCCCACTGACAACAAAATGAGAAGGAAGTTGGTTGTTTCTTTGTGGACATGGGGTGGGCGGAAAAATTGCTAAGTCTGGACATAGATTTGCGATTTAAATTCATATTAGTCATATGGCCAGAGAATTCATAAGAAAAAAAATAAACATCAATATGGCCTTAGGTGGTAAAACTGCTGGAATGCCTGCCAGAAGGAAATGCAAAACTGCTCGAGAGGTATATGTCCTTAATCTAAATAACATGAAATTCCCACAGATAAAAGCCCTACTGAAAATGAGTTCACAATAAAATATTTTTAGAGGAGTAAATAAACTAATATAAGCAAGTACTAGAGTACCTGAGATCGTAGGGAACTCCAGTAGACATTATAAACTAAATGTGTAAAAAATTATTAAAATATAAAACAAGAAATCTAAGCAATAAGGAAATAAGATACTAGAATAATGGATTGTTGAAAAAGTGAGTACATCTTTTAAAAATGAATAATGTGGTTTTCGAAAGTTAAAACTTATAGGATAAAAAATGTATAAAATTAGACCTGAAATTTTAGAGAAAATTACTCAAAGGCATAAAGAGACAATACAATTGAAAATATGAAAGACAAGTGTACAGACAAAAAGTATAGAGTAAAGCCCATCAATATACATCTAACAAGAGTTATGTCTAATAAGAATTGGAAAAGAAGGGAATAGAAGGCTGGGGGGTGCTATTATCAACTGTAAATAACTTAGAATTTTCCAGGATAGAAGAAAGAATTGCATCTTCAAATTTAGGAAACACAGTAAGTCCTTTGTAGGTTAAACACCCACATAAAAAAACAACTACTCACAGAGAAGATCTTAAAAGATCTAGGAAAAAATAGATTATTATCAAACTAACAATCATCGGGCAATTACAGACATCTTGGCAGTGAAAACAGAGGCAAGAATACAATAAAATTATGTTATCGCAGTGCTGAAAAGAAAATAATTGGCTCCTAGAATTCTATACCCAGTCATCATATTGTTCAAGAGTGGGACCAAAATAATAAAAACATTTCAGACAGGAAAAGTGGGAGAAAGTTAATCACTGTCAGCCTGAAAGAAGAAAGAAGTGAGGTGCAATAAAAATTACTGAGCAAAGAAATTGGCAAACATGATGAAATCTCGATAATTATTGACTTACTATTTTTGTTGTTATTGTAAGTAGAATTCTATTAACAGTCACTGATATATAGCAATATTTGCTATAAATAAAATCAAGGTTTAAAAACAAGCTGAAACTAAATACTAGACAATAATGAGATATGAGGAAAAAACAGAGTATGTAGGAATCCATACAATTTATGATCCTTGGATTCTACAAGAGGAGGATACAGATGTGTGATTATGATAATAAACTTTTGAGTCAAGGCTGCATATGACTAATATGAGTAATCACTAAAATACTAGATATAATGTATAACTTTCCTAAAATAGCAGAAATAGTATGTGTAACTTTCAAATTATTGAAGGGGAAAACGTATAGAAATTAAGGCCATGAGAAGATAATGAACTTATCGAATGTCACAAACTAGGTCATTGTAGAAATGACGAGTTTGGGCTAGAAACTAAAAGTCTGGATTCCAAGGCCTGCATTCTATTCTCTGGTAATGCCCTGGAAATACATCTACCAAACTGGAATTTTCTTAGAGTATAAAGAAGATTTGGATACTTGGCTGCTTTTAAAATTGTTTCTTAAAACTCTAAATATCTGACTTGGTTTGATCTCAACACAGGGAAAATGATTTTGTAACACAGATTATGATATGGGTCTCCTTATACCTTCCATTTACCTTCCGTTGGGCTTAAAAGAAGTAGTAATAAGAAAGGACTATTTCCCATCATCTAGCAATCCTTTTATAAATACTTGCTAATTGCAAAGCAGTGTTCTTGGCTGTGTTGGACTGCTGGGTTGAACTTAATAGTCTAGTGGGAGAGATGAACATGCATGTAACCATAAAAAAGAAGTCAGGATGCATCTGGTTAAGTACAGGCTGAATTTTAAACTGGGGAAATTAAAACTTCAAAATGGTAGCACAGCTTTAATGGCACAGAAACCACCTCTAAATACAATCTGTCTGATAGGGTGTTACAGCCTATCAGGGTTTGGGGCCTGATGAAAGAACTGAAAATACTGCTTATCAAGATCAGTGCTTTGAAAAGTAAAAGAGGTTGGAAATTATACTTTATTAAAGTGCAAATGGAGAAAAGCAAAATTGGTTATTGTAGGACTTGATTATTGGGGACCTGTCTCTCCAGAAATTATAATTAACTGATTTTTTTAAGGAAAAAAAAAAAGAAATAGTGAGAGAAAAACAAATGACTGAAACTTAGGAAGCCATTTCTAAGGGGATTTTTTTTTAGGATCTCTACAAAATTAATCTCCGATCTTTATAATTCTCAACATTATATGCCTTTAATTGTTTGTTGATCTGATAGACATTAGGGATGAAAGGGAAATTAACAAACACTGTAAATCAAATCTACTGTCTTGATAGGGTTATGCCCAAATCTTCCCATGAATATAATTGCATGTGATTTAGACAATAAAAATTTCTTAAGTGTTTTCTATCTCTGCCTCTATGTTTTAATTCTATGCAAAAAGAAGAGAGGTAACTCTTTTTCTAAAGCCTTAGTATCACACAATTCTAAAACAGCATCTATTCTGTGACAATATTTCTTTTGCAGCTATATCAGGGGGAGCTTTAATGAAATTTTCATTTCTTTTATATAGTTATATTGCCAATTTTCTTACTATTTTCCATGCTATTCTAAGAACAAGTACTGAATACATGTGACATACTGAAACATTCAGTGAATGTTGATTATGTTGAATGCACTAGTTTAGATAGCAGTAAAGATTCACATTTTATTACATCATTAAATTGATTCACTTTATCACATCTTAAGTTTTTAAACTTTATTGTTTCAGAAAAATTTTTTTTGGAAAAATACATATGTGGGATTATATCGTATTTTAAATATATTATATAAGCTTTCAATGTGGAGTTAATAGTGCCTTTTCTAGATACACTAAGAACTTTAAATTTGAGTTGATCTAAGGCGAATGCAATCTTTTTTTTTAAATTCTCTTACTTCTCCAGTTTTGAAAGACTACAAAAAGGAATTCACTCACCTCTTTTGCTGAATCTTGCTTCCCTATTCTTATGACATTTGAAAGAGCAGCTATCAGCCTTTTCCAAAGTACTTATTAGTATATGTGGGGAATTATCCATTTATGGTCAAACTGAGGGACTGTAGGAATTTGTGTAGCCTATAGATACTATGAAGCCGAGTGGTAATTACGATGTTTGGAACTACTTTGAGTTCAATAACTCTAAAGCACCACAAAAGCATTAAATGGTAAAAGAAATTCTTTAGACTTCTATTTTCAACTACAAACTACTCTCTTAAAATAACAATAAGACATTTCATTTTTTTTAACTTATACTCCACTTTTTCAATTGTTCTCTTTTCACCATGGAAACTTAAAAGAAACAAGGAACCATGAAGTAACATTTGTCATTTGACAAATCTGATTAAACCAAAGATGTTTACCATTGAAACCGACTCTACCCACCCACTCCATCTCAAGTTTACTTTCTGTTAGACAAAATATTGCTATCTTTTCCCAGAAGGAAGCCAAACCATTGTCCATTGGAAACAGTTATGTTTTAGAATTTTAAACGTTGCAGGGGGTTATAAAATACAGAAATAAGTATTGGTCTTGGAATAGATTTCAAGAGTTTTTGGAGTATATGTTCCAAAGATATCTTAGGGTTCTTGGCTAGATTAAAGAAAGATGTTGAAACGGGAAAAGAAAGAACCATTTTGTAGCTTGTACTCACTGTACAAATCCAACCACCATTACCAGATCCACTTAAAATGATGATTTAATAAAACTATAAGGTTAGCAAAGACTAGACATATACTCTTTTCTGAGGGTTAATAGTAGTTTTTTTAGTTAAAGAATATCTTTATTTAGTATGCTATCTTTGATATTTCATGTATACCACTTGGAGAGAGGATAGACTTTAGAGCTAGACACATGTAGATAAGGATTGAATTCTGTCTCTCACTATCTGTAACAATGGGTAAGTTAGTTAATATTTCACTGCTTGATGTTCTCGTCTGTAAATGGGAGTAATAATACATATGACACAGGGTTCATGTGATGGTTATATATAATTCTGGTACAGTGTTTAGTAGAGTAACAGGCACATGGTAGGTGCTTAATCAGTGTTAGCTGTTCTTTATCTTAACCGGCAAGCTACATTCCAATAGCAACTCGGTTTTAATTTACTTTTTCTTCTTTTGTGAATTCTCACTTTATTGTAAGGAATATTTACTTTCAAGTAAATCTCTTCATTTTTTGAAAATGGAATAGTATATGTTACAGGACTTTATAATTAATAATTCAATTATTCATTCAAAAAATATTTGTCAAAAGTCTGGTATGCTCAGTGTAATGTTAGGCACCAAGGGTGTGGAAAAATAAGAACACTTTTACTTCAAATAACTTTTATTCATATAGGACTAGAGGAAAATCTAATTCAGTAGAAAACACAAAACAAAAGGGGATCTTTCATTCTCTTCAAAGGAGAGACATGACATTAACAACATCAACAGTAATTTGGAACACATCATTGTGTTTTCAAATACAAAAAAGGAATCACAAAGAAGGTGAACATTCCATGAGCATGTTCAAAAATGGTATTGTTAGTAGGTATTAATCCTTTATTAGATAATTATTTTTCACATCTGGGAAAACACCATTGGCAGCACAATTTTAAGAAAAGAAGTTTGGCAACATCTATTTTTCTCAGCAGCTCTGGATGACAGATCTTGGTGAATGCTAGCCAAAAAAATTAAGGGCAAAACCACGGGTGCACAGAGGACAACAAACTGATCTTATTACAGAAACAGATATCAGACCACAATAGAAAAGATATTTCAATTTTACACTAAGCCAGAACGGCACATTATTGGCATATACATCAACAAGCCTGGTCTAGAGTGTTTAATCACAAAATTAATAAATATTGCTTTCCTGCCTGCCCTGCCCACCTTATTTAAAAATATCCGGATATTTGCTTTCCAATGACACAAACTGCTGAGGCTGTAACTTACAAAATTGTCACTTATTCTTAACAGCATTTTTTTTTTTATGCCCAGCAACCACTAAAATGGCAATTTCTTGCAACCTGGCCATTGTGGATATAGACACTGACATTGCTTATCCACGAAGACTTTGAGAATCTTACAATTTAGGAAGAGAAAGTGGAGATTTTTATCTCATAACAATCCTTGCATACGCAAGGAAGTGCCGTTCCTCCTCAGATTTTAGAATTCTGAATTCTTTAGTTTTTTTATTACTCCATTTCTATTCAATTTTAAGTCAGTTAAACCAATAGCTGATATTGCTGTAAGATCTCTATCAATTGTCACAAAATGCTAACTTCCAAAAAAGGGCACCACAGTGAAGGTTAAAAGACAAGACCACTATGTCCCAGAAAACATTTGACCTTCCCTACTATATTTGACATTGCAACACTTGCATCTAATGTGCCTAAGGCCCAAACAGGAAAATAAAAAGACACCAATTTTCATTGAAAAGTCTGGAAATCTCTTACTTCTAAAATATATTGATTTACAATTTCTCCTTTCCCATTCTTCCTTCAGGTGGGAGTTGATGCTTGTGGGTTTGACTCATAAAGACATCTTTCAAAGGGCCAGGAAAGTATATGAAAGTATGTGTACAATCTTCTCTATGCAATAACTAGCACACACGATTAGGTAGTAGCAAGAATGGTGGCAAACTATATTTGAAACCAAAAGAAAAATTCTGCATTAATAAAATAAAGTGCCAAGTCCAAAACTGTAGACCAAAACACAATAACTTGATTTATCTTTTAAGATAAGAATTTTTTTTTTAAAGTTGAGTGGTTCTTAAAAAGGATGGTAAAGAGTATCTATCAGAGTGTTTATATAAAATGGCTTGAAGGAAAGGATGCCTAGTGGGATCTCTGAAAATAAGTTAGTTGTCAAGATTGCTTCCACTTAGGAAACATAAGGTAGAGATTTCAGAAATTATTTTGATTGTTTAGATATGGCAATTTGGTATTGGCAGTTGGGCAGGGGAAGTAGAAAAGAATGGAGAGGAAATTATTGGTTAGAAAGATTGGCACTGTACAGTGAGTTCATCGTGTATTTGCTAAATGTTCCAGTTTGAGAATTAAGATGGTCTCAGAGATTGTTACAAGCCTATTATCTGATCATTGGATTCAAGTCCAAACAGCTCCAGATCAATATGTTTAATTGTTTGACCCAGCTCTTTCCAGCATATTAATAACTGACTCAGTTGTTGCTTAATACATTATGTAAAACCAGCCAGGAATATCATAGATAAAATGGACTACAGATGATTTAGAGAAACCAAGTTCACATAGTCCTATGTGAGTATATTATGTTCATTTAAAATTTTTATTCTCTGGAAACTTGAAAATCATGTTCTGCTTCATGAAGCAATTGATGGAGTAAAAGCAAACTGTTAGGAGGCAAGGGCTGAGATTTTCAATGTAATATGCCCAGAAAAAGAAGCCACACATAGGCACTCACATATTTTAGTGATGGTATTGAAATACTTCATAATACTTCATTACAAAGGCAGTGCAATGTACAAAATACTTTTGAGACCAGGATATAATTGTGGCCCTTGGGAACACAAGAAATTTGATGATGATCATGACCATGCTGATGATCAGTTTCAAAGACAACAATAAAATGCCTTCACTTCTTAGCATAGATCATCTGGTTTTCATTTCTTTTGGAGGTGAAAATGCCCTCTTCATGGAAATAGTTGAACAGGTGCGTTGTTTCCTACTTCTGTCTTTTTTTTTTCTTTTTTTCTCCTCATTTTCTCAGTAGGACAAGTGATTTGATTCCTACAGCAGGAAAAGAATGTGAAGATAGATGCCACTAGAAATGACAATGTCAAACTCTGACAGAGAGATTATTGCAAGCTCCCTTTTAAGGCAGAAAATTTTGGCTTGTTTCTTTTAGGGCTATTAGACATTTAATACTTCTTTCATTGAGACAAATTGAGAGTAAACTTTCAAAAAATAAATAGTAAGAAATATTTAAATAAATTGTTCTAAACATAACTGCTGAGATAAAAAATAAGTTTAAAAGTGCTGATTGAAGAGGAATTTTCTCCCAAGAGACTTTCCACATGATCATTCTAGTTTACTTCCATATGGAGTCTGTAAAGAAACCCAGTAAATCCACAAGGCTTTATGATTGACCTCCGGAAATAAAACAGGACTGAACTGTTAGGAGAGAACAGTCCTGTAATTTCTGAAGCCTTTGTGGGAGGAGATGCCCTGCTTTCAAGGCCACCACGTTGTCAGCGAGAGGTGAGACTGTGGCATAAGGTTGCCGTCCAAACTGAAGGCAAGATTTCCGTTCCCAGGATTGGTAATGGAAATGTGATTTGCAGCAGTTTTTCATGAATATCTGCTTTCTCCAAAAGCTGACATCTATCTGCACTATTGATGCTGTGAATTTGTTAAAATATTTAAAGATATTTCATCTCAGAATGTTCTTTCCATTGACTAAGCAACGATAACATTGCCTCTGTTTTCATTTGAGGTCCATTTTGCTTACTATCTAATAAAACTGTCCATGTTTTCCAGTTTAATATACAGCCCCAAGTTATACTTTATAATCTAGAAAATTTATTTTCTTAAGCTTTCTTTTTTTACCTATTATGAAATCTTATTAAATTAAACTCCTAGTGTTATTTACTAGTAGACTTCTCAAAATTCATCAGTTCTAGTTACTATGTATGCGCGATCATGAGACTGTGAGACAGTCTATGTGATTTTCCCTCAAACTAAGGATCAGAAAGAGATACATAATCGCAAATGCTCTTCTACTAGCCTCTCATTGGGAACTATTGTGAGCAATAAAAATTAAATGTGTAAGTGAAGAAAACTAAACCTAGTGAAATCGCCCTTTCAGAAAGTGCTGGTCTATTTCAAGAGAAGTGTTGATATTCTCCAAAAGCCTCCATTCTGTCCCTCAGGGCTATGTTACATCTTGTAGCAGTATAGTCAAAAATCACTGGCATGCGGGTCTTACAACTACATTCAGCTGTGATTAAACCTCTCCACAGTTTATCTGCTTCTTGGGGTATCCTAAAGACTCTAACTGCAACCAATTGGGTACAGTGTCACATGGAAGAATGTGTGATTAACTCATTAATGTGCCATGTTTTAAATTTATATAATTATGGAGATGTCCTAGTGATTTGGCTTTATTAGATTGATAGCTCGTCATAAATTCGTGGCTAAATTGTTGTAGGAAACGTCAGTAAATTAGTATGTTTGCACTGTTTTATTTTCTTATTCAACATCTAAAAACTGTTTGGGAGGACTGAAGTGTAATAATAGAGATTTACAATTATGAAGTTGACTGTAAAACTACACAATTATGTTTCCAATTAAAACATGATATAACTTTCCATTTTAAAGTGGGGAAGAGTCTTTCTGTTAAGCTTTTGCTTTGGCTCTACTATTTGGTTTTCTTTAAGTAAATTTCCTCAAGCAATTACTGCAAAATAACAAGAGCTAGCAAATATGATTGGTATGAATTTCTCTGAAAACATCATGAAAATAAAATTTACATAAAAATTGATCACTACTATGACTCGAGATTGAATTTACCCTTATGCAATGAAAGTAATTTTTACCTAATACTAAGTTACATTCTATTTCAGATTTCCTATTTCAAAAGGTGTCTCAAATTTCTAAGATGTTAAACCAAGTATTGAGCCATTTTTGTATATGTAATAAAAGTCTTTAAAATTAAAATGGTAATCCTAAAAAAACCAAGTGCATGAAAAATATGGTCTGACTGTATAACAAAAGGGAGTTATATAATTCTACTTGAGTGAAATCTTTCATCTTTGATTTACAGGTTAGAGTCCTCTCTAACTAAAACCACATTGTTCCATATCTTTCATATCATGGCCTTCCCTAAAACCTTGTTTTAATTAAGGTTTCTTTCAGATTTCTGAATAAAAGCATGACAATCTTCACTTATGGCTTTAATATATCCTTTGAGTTAGAAAACTATATAAAAAGAAACATCAACTGTTTCAAAAGCATCGTCAGATATTAAATACTGTGAGGTATTCTACCTCAATCTCTTTAGGTGTTTGAGTTATACACTGAAATAGAAATTTTGGAGATGGGGGATAACCTACTTATATTTAGTAAGTTGCTTTAAATCTCAGAAATAAATGTCCTTTATTTTTGACCTTTGACACTAAGGCAACTCATGTAAAGGTGAAGTTTTTTTTTCTTGTTTTTTGGTTTTTTCATATGAAGGCAGAACTTCTAGCTTAACTCAGTTCAAGGTGACTACAAAATAAGCAGTGCCTTCATTAACATATTTCAAACATTTAGAAATTCAGTGACATCACTTAAGCCATATTCACCTCAATAGTTTCACAGCTAAAAGAACAAAATCAGACAAAGCAACTGCTTAACCTGGAAAGTAAACAAAATAAGCTAAATAGTCAAAACCTTTGAGTAATAGGGGAGATTACAGTTAATCTTCAGTTTTTCTAAGGGAAGGAAGGAATGGTGAAGGGTAAGAAGAAAGGAAGTGATGGAAGACAGAAAAAGAAAGGTTAGAGAATAAGTTCTTGATAGATTTGGAACAAATTAAGACCATCTTTGAAAAGTTTTATGCTGTTCAAAGACACTGAAAACCCTTGCAGGAGCATGTGCTCAGAGCTACTGTCATCAAGACAAACGATGTACTGGGGGGAGAGAGACCTCATCCTAACACAATTGCAAATCACCTGTGTGTGAAAACACAGAGAGGATGTTAGGGAAATAGAGCAATTTTTCTCACAAAATGTGACACAAAATATTGCACCATTACATACAGTGTGTGAGGTTCCTTTGGCATTTGGACTTCGAGATACAGTGTGGTTTATTTCACTGAGAAAAGCCTCATCTCGGTTCCTCTATCTCGAACTCTTACTAGGAAGAGTTGAACTATGTGTTAAAACAAAAGCAAAAGAAAAAACAACCCCCCCCCCAGAGAAACAACAACAACAAAAGAAACCCTGAAAAACAAACAAAAAAAACCAAAACAATACTGTGATCTGTCTGGAATTGCTGTCTGTTCATAGCTGAAAGCAAATCTTGTAAACAATTTCAGACTGTTAGAAAAAAAAATTACCCAATAAAAAAACTGATCAGAATGTCAGGAATGAGTATGTCTCGGGTTTTGCCCAAATTTTTTGCTGGCTGTAGTAGCTTCTGATATTAACAATATCTAATGCTGTACTGAATGTTTCTAGTTCACACTTGGTGTCTAGGAGTGGATTACCCAGCATATTAAAAGCACACTGGAAGCAGTTTCTTCCAATCGTGGTTTACTGTAACATTAGAATCACAGCGGTTATGTTTAAGGAATCTTTAATGCCCTTTCAAGTCCATCCAAAGAACAAGTGAAGCTGCTGTTCAGAATTTTGTGCCCAGTGTTTATGTTCCATCGAATCTGTGCCACCCAGGCAGCAGACAAGACATGTCTGAGGGTGCTGGGGTGGGGGGATACACAATGATGTCACACACAGGAAATATCAGGGGGGACTTGGCACTTCACAAGGCTGGCTCCTCTTCCATAGGCTCACCAGCAGTTCTGTAAAAATAAACAGGCAATCAGAATACGGCATAAGAGTACACAATGACATTGTAGATTTTCATGCATAATCAAAGCTGATTTTTCAGCTCTCTCTGATGTTTATTTGTGTTATTCAGTTATCCATAAATAGAGTTTCTTTCCTAGGAAGTATAAACAAATGTCAAGTGGAAAAACATTTTAGATCCAAGCAATCATTGGAAATGTTCCTGTTTATATTAAAACATGTCAGAATATTTTATAACTTTAGATTCCAAAATGTACATGTTTTGTGTCTAGTATATTTCAATAATTTATTGAAAAAAATAACTATGATATTTCATTTTAGGAGCAATTGCAGTGATTTCCTATGGAACCAGTTTGTTAATGAGAGCAAAGGACCCAGCTAGCTTCTGGAGGAGACTCACCAGGGCTCTGGTTTTTGCTTCTGTTCTTTCATAACTGGATTGGCTGCCTGCCGGAGGCATTTCAAATCAAATTCTGAATTTGATTAGCAAATCGTTGCTACAGACCCAACGTTTTTACAAGAAATGCACTATGGTAGTGTGTAAATAGTTTTTATTCAGCATCCTCTGTGGGGTGTTCTGCCCGGGCAAAACCAAAACTAATTGCTTGAAAATTTATACTTGAGATTTAACCTTAATTTAGTAACACTTTGAGGGTGTTTTAAGGCAAACTTTTAGAATGGCTTTTAATTTTGTCAAAAGAACAAATTGTAGCAGGAATCCAAATACACGAGGTGGTTGGATTGTCGGGCGGGTGGGGGGTGCAATTACTGGGATTTGAGATGCCGGTGAAACGAATGGAGTCTGAACTCTGCGATTTGTTAATGTTGCAACTGCTGATGTTGTAACTACGCTTCTGCGAAGCTGCGGTGTAAGGTGTAAACCGTGAGAAAAAAAAGATGTTCCTTACAGAATTAGTGAAGGTTAAAAAAAATAAAGGAGATAAAATTGATTGGTAAACAACAAACTCTAGGAGACATTAGTTATTTAATACTTTGGATTTGTCCCTTCGTCATCTAACATGCATAAAATTGTGTTCAATGCCACACAGATACACAGTTATGCCTTTGCTACCAGAAGGAAACAATATTTGGTTGATGGTTCTCTCTAGGTAGTGGAATAATAGGTAGGTGGTTTTCATTTTCTTTTACATAATGTTTACATACTTCCCAGAATTCTATAATGAATTACTTTCGTATTAGAAAAAAAAATGTTCTATTTAAAACATAGCTGTTTATGAAAACAAATGAACTATTTAGCCATGTTATTTTACAGATGTATAAGGAAAAGAAGCCAAGATTTCAATGCAGCTTTAAATAAAGTAGTTGCCATATAAAGTAGTAGCTTAGCATTCTTATAATAAATTGAAAACATTGAAGGAAAGATTTTATCCATGGAATGGTAATAAAAAAGATTTTAACGCATCGTTTTAAAAGAGTCTATGTGGAATATTAAAAAAAAAAGTTTCTTAAAAAGTTATAGCCTGTCCAGGAGTGTTCAGGATAAGGCAGCTGTGAGAGAGTGTTTAGAGTTGGTATATGAGTGATCTAAATGAGTCATATTTAATAAATAAAAGTCTTTTTAATCTAAAATGATCAGCATTCCAAGAAGAAATTTTTTTTTTTTTTTTTTTTTGAGACAGAGTTTCACTCTGATGCCAGGGCTAGAGTGCTGTGGTGTCAGCCTAGTTCACAGCAACCTCAAACTCCTAGACTCAAGCTATCCTCCTGCCTCAGCCTCCAGAGTAGCTGGGACTACAGGCACAAGCCACCAGGCCCAGCTAATTTTTTCTATTTTTAGTAGAGCCAGGGTCTCGCTCTCGCTCAGGCCGGTCTCCAACCCCTGAGCTTAAGCGATCCTCCTGCCTCGGCCTCTCAGAGTGCTAGGATTACAGGTGTGAGCCACCATGCCTGGCCGGAAAATTTTTAAAATAAGGAAAATATGTTTCCTTTTCCTTCTCAAAGTAAGTTTCTAAACTAATTTATATATAAATACGCAACTTTATTTACACCTGAGAATATGTGAGTAGTACAGTTATAGAACTCATGCTGGGTATTCTAATGGATACTGAATTTTCCTATTTCTAACCCAAAGCTCCAGCAGGATGATCCTTTCCCCCACATCCAGGACTCAGTGTGGCTAGAATTCCAGAGACAGTGGTGTGTGGGAAATATCCCAGGAGTCACAGATGTAAGGAATGCACGTGCCCTTGTGGTGGAGGATCTGTGCATTCTCTACACATCCAACCTAGGCTTTGAGGACTTGAGCAGGGTGTCTACGTTGCCACTCACTTGTTGGCAAAAATTGAATCTCTTTTGTTGAAACATGGGGACTTGCAGGTACAATAGAAAGCTTTGCATCAGATGTTTCTCTTCCCTTTCCTCTCTTTAAAATCATTTCATATTAACCTCTTTTTTGAAAATAGTCCATTTACTGCTTCCCACCCTCTACTGAATCATCTACACATACACATGACTGATTCTCCTCTGTGCCTTGCAGCATAGAAGGGTTAGCCACCACACCTGGCTAATTTTTCTTTCTTTCTTTTTTGTTTTTTGTAGAGATGGGGTTGTCACTATGTTGCTCAGGCTGGTCTCAAACTCCTGGCCTCCCACCTTAGCCTCCCAAAGCACTGGGATTTCAGACATGAGCCAATGTGCCTGGCTCCAAAGGTAAATTTTAATACAACAATTTAGCTAATTGAAAGACATAAGCTTCTACTACAGCAAACCAACTTCACAGCGAACATTGATGGTTCTCTGTCAATTTAGGAAGAAGATTTCATACAGTAAGGGAAGGATCAATTCAGTCCAGCAATCATGGTTAAGATAATTTACAAAAACAAGAAGTAAAGAGGAAAGAATTTCACTTGAGATAAGATATAGCATAAAATTAAATTCTTATAACCATCCCTCAAATTGGCATTTCATTTCCTATGATTTGTAGAATAGTATTTGTTAATTTATATTAATATTATTATTTAGTAAGATACATTTTCCCTTGTTTTATTGATTTAATTTAGTCCCTATATCTTACTTCCATTCCTCTTCCTCCTGAAAGGCAAGCATTCCAATGCCCATTGCATACATTATTTTCTTTGTAGGATATTCTTTAAAGATATATATTATTGTTTTGTGAGCATACATCTTCACTTTGTATAAATTTTATCTTTATACACATGCATATAATTACTTCTTCTTCGTTCTTCCACTCAGTCCTGTTTATTAGATCTATCCATGTAGTTATATTATCTAGTCTGTAGCTGGGAACTGCTACTGGCATCCCCATGGTGTGCATTCACATTTTAACTAGTCATCCTCCCAGTAATGGACAGCGGGCTTGACTCCAACTCTCTACCCACCATGGACAAAGCTGCTGTGAGCTTCTTGTATGTGACTCTAAAGACCCTAGATGAGAATGTCTTTGGTATACATTCCCAAGAGCAGAATTACTAGGTCATATGTTTTGTGTATGTCAAACGGTGCTAAATTACTATTAGTGTGGCTATCATAGTTTACCTTCCCACAGTGGTGAGGGCCCCAAAGCTCCACATCTCCACCAATGCTAGTTTATTGACTTTTTTCATTGATTCTAGAACTAGTTAGTATCTACTATATGCCCAGGCTCTGTTCTAGGCACTGGGGACATAGCAATGAACAAAATACACAGAAGTCCCTGCCCTTATGGAGCTCACATTCTACATGGGCTTTATATTCTCACTGAATGTTTATCTAATATGGGTAAAACAATATCTTGTTGTTTGAATTTGAATTTCTTTGACAACTAATGCGTTTGGGCATCCTTTTAAAAACTTCACTTTCAGTAAACCACAAAACTCAGAATAAAAGAGAATCAAATGACTTTCATAAGCATAGTACCATCGTTTACTCTGATATTTCACTTGTCAATGTCATTTCAATTTTCAATGTTATTCCTTATTGTTTTGTTATATCTTATGTTCCTTTTCATATTATCATTTTTATGTTTCTTCTTTCCCATTTTTACCTTTTTTACATTGCTCTTCCCCAATTTTTGACCATTTTATACATATGTGACTATTCTAAGTGCTTTTTAAGATTATATCTAAAGTTAGAATACATTTGAACATTAGAAATAACAAATAGTCCAGATTAAACTTCTAGATGAAACTGCAGAAATGTAGTGTTAAATTCGTTAACCTCCAACACCAGGTGTGGAATAAACAACAACCTCAACACATACAGCAAACAAAAAATACAATGATGCACTTTACAAAACCTACCATAATTTTCTAACGTAGGCTGACCAACTGGGTTTTATGAATTCTCTATTTTTCCTTTTGACTGTAGCTCATACCAGTAACATTGCCTATTTCTTCCTTTTTTTTTTTTCGCCTAATTATATTCACACATACTATCACTCTAAATTTCCCTTTCTTCTCTATTTCAATTCAGCCTAATGGCATTATTTCGCTATTATCTAAACTTTCTTGCTCCTTTCCTCCTCTTCTTGGCTTCCTTAACCACATTACCATATTTCCGCTTTTTCTATATGTTTCCTTCTTTCCATTCCTTTAGCCCTTTTCTTTCTTACCATGTTTACCTAATTTTGGCTGTCTTTAGTTACGCTGGCCATCCTTCATGCCCTATCTTTTACAAATATAGACCTATGTTGTCTCTCTCTCTTGCTTTAATAGCTTACTATTGAAAACACGATGGAACTCAAATTCCTATGGTAATATTTAACTTCCCTTCCAATCTTGCCCACTGATCCTTTTCAACCCAGCCTGCCTGTTCACCTCCACGGCACCCCAGCTACCCTGGGACCTTTGCTCTTTCCCAGAGCTTGCACTCATATACTCACTCAAATGCCTCTGGACTTTTGCTCATCTATTACTAACAAAATAGTTTTTGAGTACCTAATATGTGTCAGGCACTATATTGGTATTGGAAAACTAATGGTAAGCCAAAGGAATCTAGCTTCTATTAATAAAGAGCTTATAAGAAGAAACTTAATCATACAAGCACAAAAATATATCCAATTTGCAATTATGTGGAATAATGCAGAAATATAGGGGAGACATGTGAAAGCATAACAGGAGGACCTGATCTAATTTTGGGGTTAGTGCTCAGTGGACATTTTCTAAGAAGAGGAAGTGACATTTGATCTGAGATCTAAAGGACAAGAGGAAGAGAATAGGGAGGGCATTAAGGGGTTGGTGGGAGGAGGAAGAGGACAAGACAACTATTGCAAACAGAAGAGAGCCAAGTGCCAAGGAAGCCCTGACGTGAACATAAGTATAGCTTTTCGGTGAAAAACTGAAACCACAATGAGATATCATTCCACACTCACGGAAAGGCTAAAATTATAAAGACTGCTTACACCAAGTGTAGGTGAGGCTATGAAGCAATCGGAACTGTTGTTCATTGGTAATGGGAATGACAAATGGCACCATCATTTCGGAAAACAGTTTGGAAGTTTCTTACGAAGTAAACATACGATTCCCTACAACCAAGCAATTCTACTCCTAGCTATACATCCAAGTAACTGAGTGCTGTGTCCATGAAAATAACTTGTACAAAAATTTCATAGAGACTTAGGTAATTAAAAATAAAATTACCATATGATCCAGAAATCCTACTTCTGGGTATATATCCAAAAGAAGTGAAAATAGGATCTTGAAGAGATATTTGCACATCCAGGTTCACTGCAGTGTTATTCACAATAGCCAAGAGGTGGAAACAACACAAGTGTCCATCAGTGGATGAATAGATAAAGGAAGTGTGACATATACATACAATGGAATATTATTCAGTCTTTAAAAAGAAGGAAATCTTGCTATATGCTACAACACAGATGAGCCGTTAGAACATTATGTTAAGAAAAGTAAGCCAGTCACAAAAAGAGAGATACAGCATGACGCCACTTATGTGAAGTATCTAAAGTAGTCAAACTCTTAGAAAGTATAATGGTGGTTGCTAGGGGCCGGAGGGATGAGGGGGTAAGGGGATGTGTTGTTCAATGGCTATAGAGTTTCAGTTCTGCAAAATCAAGTTCAAGAAATCTGTTGAAAAACAATATGCATATAGTTAACACTGCTATACTGTCCACTTAAAATGGTTAAGATGGCAAATTTTATGTTATGTGTTTTTTACCACAATAATAAAAAAATTCATAGCAGCTTTATTCATAACAGCCCCAAATTGTAAACAAGCCAAATACCCAACCACAGGTGCCTGGATAAACAAATTTGGCTATATTAATACACTGGAATAATGCACAGTAATAAAAATGAAGAAACTACTGATTGTCAATGATATGCATGGATCTCAAAAACATTATGCTTAGTGAAGCAAAATAAGCCAGATGAAAAAATACAACATATACTGCATGATTCCATTTAAATGAAATTCGAGAACAGGCAAACCTAATCGGTAGTGTTAGAAGTAAAAAGGTGATTACCTCTGGAGGGAGTGGCATTGACTGGGAAGAGGCAGAAGCAAACTTTTCTGGGGTGATGAAAACACTCTTGACCCTGTTCTGGGCAGTGTTTCTATGAGTGTGGTGTAGGTAAAAATCTAAGGATTTGTGCATATTATTATATGTAAGGTATACCTCAGTTAAAGAATTAATTAAAGTTGTCGTTGGAACACAGATCAGGAAATGAAGAGGAAGAATGTTAGAGATGAGGCAGGAATATAGGCGAGGCTCCAATTACGCAGAGCTCACAGGTTCTGTTACCGAAGGTGGTCTTTATGTTAATGGGAAGGGAAAAGCACTGAAGGGGTTTCAAGCAGAGGCGTGACAGGTTATGCTCTCTAGCTGTTTTGTTTTGCTTTGTTTTGTTTGTTTTTAAGAGCTGCCTGATTGCAGTGTAGAAAGCAGATTAGAAAGAAGGTGAAAGTGGATATGGGAACTAGTAACAAAAGTATTCTAAAAGTTTTGATGAGGGATGAAGATAGTTCGGACTGAATGCTGGCAGTAGAAGTTAAAAAAAATAGACGGTGTGCTCAAATATGGTCTCTATCTTTGATGCCTTTCTTCTTATTTCCTCGACAAAATCCTACATATTTTTCCACCCTGGCTCAGTTGTCCCTGGCTCTGTGATTTTTCTCTCCAGTCCTTGGCCTATATTAGGTCTTTTTTCATTTTACAGGATCTTATCTCAGTTTTACCAAACGAGTTGTTCATGTTTGATCCAGTTGTAGGAAGAATAGCTCCCTAAGAAGTCCATGTTCTAATCCTTGGAACCTGTGACTACCCTGTGGCGAGAAGCCCAGGTGAGGAGTTACAGGTGATCGAAGAAAACCTGGAAGCCCGAGTACAAGCTTTGGAGAAGGAACTCATGAGCACCTCGGCCGTGGATGCTGGTGAAACCACAAGTACACACGAGGCTGAGGGTGGGACACTTCCCCTGCTGAGTGCCCACCTACGGGACCCCGGGGGATTCCACAGGGTGCGCCCACAGTAACAGAGCATACCTCATCCTCTGCTTACACACCCGCTGAGCTGCGGGAACTGGGGAAACAGTGCGGGCAGCGCCCTGGAGAGACTATACCTGCTTGGTTGCGCTTGTGGAACAAAGGGGTGGATAGTGTCCTGTGTTCCCCAAGCGAGATGAAACAATGCGTGGCTTAACCCTGACTACCTCCGCGGGTGAGTTTCGCCTCCGAGTCAGGGTTGTAAAGCTGGTGGTGCATGGCCACCCCCATCACCCACCACAGGTTTTGCCCACAGCTTGGTGTGTGGTACGCACCCGACAATATTGTTTGCTGGGGGTGGGGCGCGAAGAAATTTCACAAACCTTATTGCAACTGGAAAAGGCCAGAATAGTGCGCCCTGCTCATATTCCATTCAACGCTCCAGTTTGGCTGGTTAAGAAACTGGATGGGACTTGGAGAATGACTGTAGACTATCGAGAACTGAATAAAGTGACTCCCCCACTGCATGCGGGAGTGCCGTCTACGCTGGACTTGATGGATCAATTGACTTTGGTGCTTGGACAGTACCGCTATGTGGTGGAAGAAGCCACTGCCAGCCTTTGAGCCTCCTTGGAACAATGGGGTTGGGCAGTGAATGACTCCAAGGTCCAGGGACCTGGCTTGTAGGTCAAATTCTTGGGTATTGTCTAGTCAGGTAAGATGAAAACAATCCCGGAGGCAGTTATAGATAAGATTCAAGCCTTCCCCCAACCCACTACGGTAAAGCAACTACAAGTGTTTGTGGGGCTCTTGGGATATTGACATGTGTTCATTCCCCACTTGGCCCTACTGTTATGACCTTTACAATCGTTGCACAAAAAAGAGACAGAGTGGGACTGGTCCCCAGTGGCAGAGACCACTTTCTGGCCTGTGAAGCCATAACAGGGCAGTCTGAGGTGCTAGTGTGCACCATGTACCCTAGCATAGAGTGGGTAAGGTCATGGATAACCAGCCCACAGTCAGGGATAGCTCAGATGCCCACTTTGGCAAAGTGGGGAGCTTGCTTGGAGCAGCAAACAGAGTTCACCTCCAGCCCCTTGACTGCAAAGTTGCAGACAGTACTAGGCCCTGTTGAATTTGTGTCAGATGCTGACCCTTAGACTACAGTGATACCAGGGGAAGAAAGCCCCAGTCTTGAAGGATGGGGTCCCCCCTCCAAGCGGAGGCATGGTATACTGACAAATAGGACGGGGACAGAGCAGCCAGTGGACTGAATTACGTGCCATGTACATTGTGCTCATACACAAGCCATCCCCTTTACGTGTTAGTTGTACTAACATTTGGACCGTTTGTAAGGGCCTCACTGTTTGGTTGCCTACATAGAAAGCCCAAGGTTGGCTAGTAGGACACTGCCCAGTATGGGGACAGACAATAGTGGGAACGCCTCTTGTCATCCTGGTGTTGGACCCTCCTAATGTTAGGAATTGTCTGTTGTAATTTAATAATACTGTGCTGTTCTCTGTATTGTTGTTGTGGCCTTTAGGTCCGAGGGGCCTCCCTACGGACCCGTGTGTCAGCCACGAAACCTATTGCCTAGGGGCTGGACTGTAAGGGGAAGCCCGTTTATATAAGCAAGAGGTTTCTTAGGCTAAATCAAGATGACTGCCGGTGTGTTCTCCGGCCTGGCCTTCCGGTAAGACATGAGTCAGCACACTTATGTAATTATGATATAATCTCTTACATAAGACCCACGTGCACACGCCTTGATTGGGCACGTTGCCACTGTTGTTCTGAGCCATATATATGAGTGCTCACCATGTTACTGGGGCAGCTGCTGTGAGGCTTGCAGCTTGTTGCTGCTGGGCTGCTGCTATGGGGCTTGCTGCACTCGCCATGCTGCTGCGGTTGCTGTTGCTGCATCCAGACAATAAAGAGTATGTCTCATCTGCCTACCACTGCTTGCCTCTTCATCCAATTCCTGGAACCCACTCTGGTACCCTCACTGGCTGCAACAGTTGCACCCCACAACAGTTACCTTGCAAGACAAATGTGGCTTTTTTAGATTAAGATCTAAGGACCATGAGGTGAGGAAATTATCTTAAATTATCCTGGTGAATCCAATCTAATCATGAGCCTTTAAAAGCAGAAAACCTTTCTCATCTGCAGTCAAAGAGAGATGTGATGACTTAAGAAAGGTCAGAGAGATATGAAGTTACTGGATTAGAAGATGGAAGTGGGGGGCCAAAAGCCAAAGAATGCAGGCAGCTTCTAGAAGCTGGAAAAGGCAAGGAAACTAATTCTGCCCTAGAGCTTACAGAAAGGAATGCAGCCTTGCCAACACCTTACTTTTAGTCCAGTGAGACCTTCTGACCTACAGAAACTTTATGTTGTGTTAGGCCATTAAATTTGTAGTAATTTTTTATAACAGCAGTAAAAAGCTACTAAAATCCCCCAAGCTTGTGAACATTTTGAGGATGGCAAGGCAGCTTTGTGGCCCTGGCTCATAGCGCTGTGTCCACTACATTTTCTTCTAAATTCATAATTCTTATGGTTTCATACCTTACATTTAAGTCTTTTATCAATCTTGAATTAACTTTTGTGAGTGGTGAGAGATAAGAATCTTGTTTCATTCTTCTGCATGTGGCTATCCAATTTTCCCAGGACCATTTATTGAATAGGGCTTCTTTTCCCCAGCGTATATAGTCTGCTTTGTCAAAGATCAGTTGGCTGTATGTGGATGGTTTTATATCTGGGTTCTCTGTTCTGTTCCATTGGTCTATGTCTCTATTATTGTGCCAATACCATGCTGTTTTGGTTACTATAGCCTTGTAGTATAGTTTGAAGTCTGGTAATGTGATACTTCCAGATTTGTTCTTTTTGCTTAAGATTGCTTTTGCTATTCGGGCTCTTTTCTGGTTCCAAATGAAGTGTAGAATTATTTTTTCTAGATCTGTGAAATATGATGTTGGTATTTTGGTGGGGATTGCATTGAATTTGTAAATCACTTTGGGTAGTATGGACATTTTAACAATGTTGATTCTACTGATCCATGAGCATGATATATTTTTCCATTTGTTTGTGTCATCTGAGATTTCTTTCCTCAGTGTTTCATAGTTCTCCTTCTAGAGATCTTTCACCTCCTTGGTTAAGTATATTCCCAGGTATTTTATTTTCTTTGTAGCTATTGTGAATGGTGTTGAGTCTTTGATTTGACTCTCAGCTTGACTGTTATTGGTATATAGAAGTGCTACTGACTTATGTACATTGATTTTGTAACCTGAGACATTGCTGAATTTATTTATCAATTCCTGGAATCTCTTGGTGGAGTCTTTGGGATTTTCTAGGTATAAGATCACATTGTCATCAAAAAGCAATAGTTTGACCTCCTCTTTCCCAATTTGGATACTGTTTATTTCTTGCTCCTGCCTGATTGCTTTGGCTAGGACCTCTAGAATTATGTTGAATAGAAGTGGTGACAGTGGACATCCTTGTCTTATTCCAGTTATTAGGGGGAATGCTTTCAACTTTTCCCCATTTAGTATGATGTTGGCTGATGGGTTTGTCATATTTTGCTTTTATAATTTTGAGGTATGTTCCTTCTATGCCTAGTTTTTTGAGTGTTTTTATCATAAAAGCATACTGGATTTTGTCAAACGCTTTTTCTGCATCTACTGAGATGATTATATGGTCTTTGTTTTTGCTTCTGTTTATATGGTGAATCACATGTATTGATTTATGTATGTTAAACCATCCTTGCATTCCTGGGATAAAGCCTACTTGGTCATGGTGGATTATTTTTTTGATGTGCTGTTGTTCAGTTTGCTAGTATTTTATTGAGGGTTTTTGCATCTATATTCATAAGGGATATAGGTCTGTAGTTTTCTTTTTTTGTTGTTTCCTTTCCCAGCTTTAATATCAAGGTGATACTGGCTTTGTAGAATGAGTTGGGAAGGATTCCCTTCTCGATGTTATGGAATAATTTCTGCAGTATAGGTACTAGTTCTTTGTAGGTCTGGTAAAATTTGTCTGTGAATCCAATTGGTCCGGGTCTTTTTTTGTTGGAAAATTTATTATTAATGCTTCAATCTTGCTGCTCTTTATTGGTGTGTTCAGGAGTTCTATTTCTTTCTGATTCACTTGGGAGGTTGTGTGCTTCCAGGAATTTGTCTACTTCCTCTACATTTTCTAGTTTATGTGCATAGAGATTTTCACAGTACTCACAGATGATATTTTGTATTTCTGTGATTTCAGTTGTAATATCTCCTTTTTCATTTCTGAATTAGCTTATTTGGGTCCTTTCTCTTCTATTCCTGGTTAATCTAGCAAGAGGTCTATCAGTTTTGTTTATCTTTTCAAAGAACCAACTTTTGGTTTCATTGATCCTTTGTATTGTTTTTTGTTTTCCATTTTGTTTAGTTCTGCTCTGACCTTAGTTATTTCTTTTCTTCTGCTGACTTTGGGTTTGGTTGGCTCTTCCTTTTCTAGTTCCTTCTAGATATCAGCCTAGGCAAAGAATTTATGACTAAGACCCCAAAGGAATTACAGCAACAACAAAAATAAACAAATGGGACTTGATTAAATTAGAAATCTTCTGCACAGCTTGGGAAATAATCAACAGAGCAAATAGACAACACACAGTATGGGAGAAAATATTCAAAAACTATACTTCTGATAAAGAGTTAATATCCAGAATCTACTAAGAACTCAAAGAAATCAGCAAGAAAAAAACAAAGCACCCCATTATAAATTGGGCAAAAGACATGAACAGAAGCTTTTCAAAAGGAATAGACAAATGGCCAATAAACATGAAAAAATACTCAACATTGCTAATCATCAGGGAAATGCAAATTAAAACCACAATGAGATATCATCTTACCCACATTAGAATGGCTTTTTTAAAAAAAGTTCCAAAACAATAGATGTTGGTGTGGATGCAGAGAGAAAGGAATGCTTATACACTCTTGGTGGGACTGCAAGTTAGTACCACCTCTATGGAAAACAGTATGGATATTCCTCAAAGAACTAAAAGCAGACCTACCATTCAATCCAATGATCCCACTACTGGGATTTTCCTTTTACCCAAAGAAAAAGAAGACATTTTATCAAAAAGACACCTGCCCTCGAATGTTTATTGCAGCACAATTCACAATTGCAAAGATGTGGAATCAACCCAAGTGCCCAACACTTCATGAATGGATTAACAAAATGTACATGTATACTATGGAGTACTACTCAGCCATAAAAAAGGATGAATTAATACCTTTTGCAACAATTTGGATGGAACTGGAGACCATTATCCTAAGTGAATATCTAAAGAATGGAAAAACAAACACCACATGTACTCACTATTAAATTGGAACTAACTGATGAGAGCACATGTGCACAGAGTGAAGTAAAATTCAGTGCAAATCAAGCAGGGGGAAGTGGGGAGAGGGGACAGGCAAAAACCTACCTGATGTTTTTTAACTAATTAGCTAATCAATTTGTTAATTGAATTAATCAATTAGTTAATTGAATGATTTATTGCTTAGTGATTATTTGTCTATCTCTTATTTTTAATGTCTATATTACTGATTTAGCCCATGAACAGTTAAAGGCATAGATGCCCAGGTACAGCCTCTATATTCTTTTATTATAGATCACTGGATCATAAACAACATATTGAAGGAAGGAAAAATAGAGCAAATTGAGGAAGAAGAAAAATTATGGAAAAAAGTAATAAAAACCAATATTTATTGAGTATTTATTAATGTCAGGTGTTGTGTTAAGTTCCTATGATGTGTTATCTCATTTGATCTTCTCAACCCTATGAAATCCTCCTCTCATTTTAAAAACAAGGAAAATAAAACCCAGAGAGATTATGTAACTTTCCCTTTAGCACACAGTTATCAAATGGGGAGATTCTAGAGTCAAGCCCCACTCTTCCTCTCTAGTGGTAAGAAGACAGGAGTGAAGTGGTAGGCACAAACATGAGACGGCAAGCTAAATTTCACGTCTTATTTTACTTATGCTTCTATTCAATTTTGTTTCTTTTTTCGAAGTAAGCACTATTTTATAAATAATACAGAACTGAACCCTAAAATATATAATTGGGCATTAGATTTAGTCCCTAACATGCTAAATAAAATTTCCCATGTGCTCCAAGACCACATGTTAGGCACGTTAGGAAAATAGAAATAAAACGGCCCCAGGAAGAGGAGGAAAGAGAATATAGGAGGGGACAGATTGTTCTTCCTCTTACTAGGAGCTTCCAAATCTCAGCCCACTTTTCAACTAAGGCTTGGTTGACACTGGATGAAAATTAAAAACAAAATTTACATCAGTATATTTGCTTTAACAAGTGCTAGAAAAAATCAGAAACCTAAATAATTTGTTTAATATTTAGCTTCTGGAAGCCTTAGAAACACAATCCCAATGGATAGGATATTTGAACAAAGTCATCTTTCTAAGAATAGATATGAATGTGCATTTAATAATAGTCTATATTTCTATGTAAATCTTCAGATTCAGGAAAATGGGGCTATCAATGTCCTTGGAGTTATTGGCAGGCCATTCAAAGCTAAGGCAGATGACTCTTGGGATTTTCCAGGTGATTGCTCCACTTTTTCACTCACAAACAAGATAATTACTCAAAAGAAAAACAGAATCATGGCTTATCATGCTTCTGTATTATATAATGACCTGAAACCTTTCATGAGAAAGGTTGCCAAAAGTTGACAATTAAATGATTAAATAAACATCCATACTAGATTGTGTTAAGAAAATCTAGCATGATTTACAGTATAACCAATAGGTTGAAGTGACACTTGAAAATCTAACTTTCAGGGGGATTTTAAATTAAAAAACAAAAACAACAACAGAGTCAGGAATTATAGAGGGTAAATGTGCTCCTAAAAACTAAATAGTTGATCATCCTGAAGTCTTGATTGCCAGGGAGAACTTTTTCTTGATCTTCAGCAGAGCCTGAACTGGTTTCCAAGAATAAACCTGAGTACTGCACTGACCTTTCCAAAGTAGAAGTAGAAGCATTTTGAACAGATATTCAATAAATACAAACTACAAATCTTTTAAAGGTACACTTTCCTAGCAAACAAAGAAAAAACCCTAATGTCATAGTTCTTACTTCTAAACAATATGCTATATATGTGACCTGTGACCAGGTCTATCTATCTAATTTTCCTTGAATATATAACTTGGGTCCATTCAGAATTGTTTTGTTTTATTTAGTTTCGTTTTTTTTTTTTAACTAACCCATCAGTCATTTCTTTCCTGATTAAGTCCTTTGCCACCTGAAAATTATGTTTGAAATCTGTGTATCAGCCAATTGTCCCCCAAATGAGTCCCCACATGTCAGCCTTTTCCTAGTAATTTATTCTTCAAGGTCCATCAATGTAGTTATAAAAATGAAATGACTGTTTGCACTGTGTTGTCATCCCCCCCATCCAAGAAAAATGAACAGAAAATACTTACAATGGTCCATAGCCAGGAGCATTTTATCCCTTATTCACTAGTGGTAAATGAGTCAGATATGAGTTGGCCAGGAAAAGAGCTGCTTTACCCAAAATCTTAGTATGAAATGAGTCATCTCACTCCAAACACCAATATATCCTCCAAAATAACTGGCAAGAATTTCCTATAAAAAGAATCTTGCCTTCACTCTTTTCCATCCATTTAGCTCTCTGATTTTTCTAATTTTTCAATTTCCTGTGTGCTTATAATATTGCATTCATAACAAAGGCCCATGAACCTTTCCACCTCTTTATCTCATTTTGAAAGTCATTTTTCCTGTATTGAGTAGGGTGACAAATTCTGACAGTATTCCCTTGGAAAAAGCAAATGCTGTGTGGCTTTCAAGGATGTTTTTCCCTCTCTCTCTCTCTCTCTCTCTCTCTCTCTCTCTCTGATGAAATTCATGCATGGTTCAGTTGAAATGAGAGAGCCAGTTCTAGAAGAATTTTTCGTTTCCTCTGCAGAAAAAGGGACTTCAAAGCCATAGAAAATATTTTAAGCAAACTATATTTCTTCCCACAAGAAAAATCAATCAAAATAGATATCATCTGTCTAAAAGTAATAAATGAATATGAAACTAGGCTACAAGTTTCAACTCTGCTTTCCTGAACATCAGAACATTCACATTCTCTCTCTGCCATCAGATGAAGCTTAAAAATCACTGTAGATTGAAGCCGAGGTTAAATCCCTGTAGATTATCGTGAACCAAGCACACTACTTACCTGAGGATAAACAAGTATGCTTATAGAGCCAATTCCTGCCGAAGTGCTGAGATTTTTATATTACTTGGGTCTCACAACATCACTTATTATTGTTAATTATTCTAGGCTCTGTAATTTAATTGGCAAAATTACTTACAATTCATCTCACTAAGGTTGGAATTTAGCTTTGTTTTTCTATATGAAATGAATTCTAAAGAATAGCTATGCTCTTTTATATCCAACACTAACAGATGTTAGCTTCCTCAGTTTTATAGCCCTCAGATGACAGACAACTAACTGTTTTTGGCCTTGGGAATAATTGCAACACCTTTGGATTATGAACTTGGTCCAGTTCTTAGATGGGAACGGCAGGGGGTTAGTTCATATTATCAAAGATGTAAAATAAGTTTTCCCTTATGCTCTAGATAACCATATGAAGATGCCTTTCAATACAGTAATATAGAACTTTTTTCCCCTACTGGTAATATGTTGTTTAAGTGGTTATGGCAGGAGAAAATAATTGCATAAAAATAAAATCTCTTATTCAGTTTATCTCCTGCTCTTGGCCACAACAAGATGTTAAATCCATTAAACTCTGAGTATCCAGTAAAAGCAAGAAAGCTAGAACTGTTCAAGTTTGTGCATTCTTGGGAAAATTGCCAACCTATGCACTAGTAGCAGGATCTGTGTAATTAATGGTGATGTTATTGACGGAGGGAGTCCGATTTCCTTCTCAGAAGCAATTTAAGAGCGCAAGCTGGCAGAGCTTTAGCAAAGCCTCACCTGATTCATTCTTAAATTGAGGAAATGTGACCTTGAAGTCAGCCATAGAAAGCACCAATGAATGTACATTTGTGGTGGCTTTGGTCACAGTAGACTTTAAAGAAATTCTGAATGTAGCATTGTCCACAGAATAGGAAGATGAACACCAAATACACCAACTGACAGACATTTCTTAAAAAGAGAACACGGAAACCTAATCTTAGGTTAACCTTATTTTTTTCCCAGAAAACAATATTCACATGAAGATGAATTGAAAACAATTCTGTCTAATGATAACATAAAATAAAATCAGACTCAAGTCCACACAGTCCTTTACACACACTCTTGTCTCCTTTGCAGGCAGCTTCCATCTTTATCCAGTCGTTGGACCTCAAGGACAGTCACATAAGGAGTATGTACATATTTTGGCTAGCATTATCCAACTGACTAGCATTACCTGATAAGAGAAAGAAAAAGAACATCTGGAAAAGTAGAGATAACTCATGAAAGAAGTTAAGCCCACGAACAGCTCTTTCCGTAACGATCTGCACTCAATTATCTGACAAGGAGTGATTTTTCTCACCATCTAGCTCATCCCCTGTATCTCTGAACTGCAACCACATGCTCCAGCTCTATATTTCCCATGAAGAATGAAACAATGGAATTCTTGACAACCGAAAGCATGTGCTGTGGCATCTGTGTCTTTGGAGAAGACAGGTGGTGGAAGTGGAGAAGACAAGCGAAGGAAAGGCAGGAGGAAGGTTCATGAACATCAATGATGAGCCTGGATGTTACTGACCCAAATTATTCCCCCACGTGGGATTCATACCTGCTGTCTTCCTGAGCAAAGGGCTGTTCCACATCCACCGTCAGGGAGGCCAGGGCAGAAACGGTCTCTGTCTCCTCTTGCAACTGAGCACCAGCCAGAGCACAGCCCCTTGGCACAGCCACCTTCCTTACTGACTGCCAGTACTTGCCTAAAAAAAACATCCAGCACACTTTATAGGAATTTTAGTTAGAGTAGTAGTCATCAGAACACTTGTATAGGTCCAACTCAGTCGTTAAGTTAAAATTCTCCATGTTATACGCAGTTGTAATTTGGTTTCTTAACTGTATGATCAAGTCTTTCTGTCAATTCAAGAATGCCAAGTTGTAAAGTGCTGTATTTCCAAGCCTGAATTTCTCCCTCACTCACAAGGCAATAAACTGAGGAATAATCCAGGGTCTAATGAACTCACTATCGGACTGACAGCTGTCTGTGCAACTAAGTAAGCAAACTCTGGGCATTGTACCCCCTGGGAAACCCTCAAGAGATGGGGAGATAGAAGTCACCAAGAAAATGAATGAAATAGTAACGTCAAACATTGCTACTTGAACCATTAACTTTTAAAAATAAAGTTGGAGTATTAAAGAAAAAGAAAAGCCCAGAATTGTCAGCATGAATACAATGGCAACTTTGCCAGAACAATCAGGATTGTTAGTCCTGGATGTTCTTTCTTTCTCAACCTCAGGGTGTGTACTAGAACAATAATTGATTTAAAGCTTTAATATATGCACTGGCTGATGTTGGAGCCCATCCATATGTCATAGTGATGTTTCTTTTTTTGAGTCAGGAAAGGAGAATGAGAGGAAAATAGAAAGTCATTTCATGAGAGCATGCCAGTGGGATAAATATGAAAGAGCAGAGTTAACGGCTTTCTTGCAGCCCCTAAACTATTTTTTTGTGAAATCAAAGCAAGCGAATCTCACTAGGTGCTGACATGACTCACCAGGTTAGAACTATCTCTGCAGTCTGACCAATTAGGTGGGAACATAGCATGCAGAGTTTGCTTACTTCTTAAAAAAAAAATTCTACTTGAGTGAAAAAGGCAGATGGATGAATACTGGATTGGGAAGTAAAATAACTGTGTTCTAGCCCCAGCTCTGCCACTGGCTGTCCCTATAATGCTGGTGAGGGTTAGTAGGACTTTATTTCTGCCTCTTGAAATGGGAAGGTGCCTCAGATCCCTTCCAGCCCCAACATTTTGTGATTGGCCTTTCTTTACCTTACTGCTTCACAAAGGGATGGATGTCACATTATGGGGGGAAACTCAGTCCCCCATCTATTCCCCATGCTAACAAGATCTTCTGATGTAGGTGTCCACTACTGCTTTACTTGCTGTGATCACCAATTGTCACCAAAGTCTGAGAATCACAACGCTCTTAATTTGAACCAATCTATAACAATTCTGACAATAAATCCACAAACTAACATTTTTTGAAAGCTAAGGCAGTTCCAGATGTTGAGGACACAAAGATGCTTCCCTAACACCAAGAAATGCATGGTCTAGGTGAGACAGCTCTGTTAGTTAACAAGGACAATTTTGTGTGTAGAATGCCCATGAACTCCTTGAAAAGGAATAAGTAGAACATATACTTAAGGTAATGGGACTTGCCTGAAAAAAAAATAACACATGGTGGGATGTTTGAAAGACCATCAGAAACTAGTCAAGCTGAAATAGCGGGAGGTGGTGGTGGTGGGGTATCCCTGGAGGGGGAAACAGCACATACAAATGTACTGAGACTGGGGTCTCTGTGGTTCATTGGGGGACAGTAAATTGCTAGCTATAAATGGAACATAGGAAGAGTCTGCAGTGTGGTGGATGAGACTGCTGTGGTAGGCAAGTTCTAATTAGCACAGCACTTGGTTATTCTCGATGTGTCATTTATCTAAAAGTAAATGTTTTCCAACTTCTTCAATAGCTCATAGGCTAATAGAGAAGTAAGGACACACCAATGCTCTTGGACTTCAATATGTGGATGATGAGGGGCCATTTTAAGCAGAAAAGGTATAGAATCAGGTTTACATTTTTAAAAGATCCCTTTGGAGAGATCATGTATGATGGATTGGAAGGTGATAAGAGTGGTTTCAGGAAGACCAATCTCACATATTGGCAAAAGTCCTGGTGGGAAACAATGATGTCTATGCTAAAAGGAAGTGACAGAATAGATATGAGACACTAAGAAAAGTTTAAGAGGTAGGCAATGGAAATGTATCTTGGCTTATTCTTTAGCCTCCCCTACATCTCTCAACTTTGAAAGTTATCCCTCAATTGACAGTTCCATTCCAAGGTCCTAATTTCCCTAGATCACAATGTCATTTTAGTCTTACCTAAATTGGAAATGTCATATTCCATCTACAAGTGCATACAGCTGTAATGAGTGTCACAAAATATTATTAAACATTATTTTATCATATGACATTTACAAAGCTAGCAATGCTATTTGGCATCCTTCCCTTGTTCTCTAGAGTGACTAATGTGGGGACTCTGACAAACATTACAGGTGTCTGGCAGTTTATGGGTCAAAATACAAATACTATAGGAAAGATAAACTAGCATTATTGAGCACCCAATATGTGCCAAGGACTGTGCTAGGTGTTTCCACATTTATAATTTGTAATTTTATTTAATCCTCATGACGACTATGTAAGCAATGTTAGGTAATTTTTTCAAAGGTCACATGGCTAGTAAGCCAAGGAGTTGAAATCCTTACCCAGAACTGCCTAATTCCAAAGTGTCTCTTTTTCTGCACTCTGCTGTCCTCTTTAATTTAGTCCTCCTCCATCCTTCTCCCACCACACATAAAAATACAAAAAAAGTTTCAATATATGAAAATCTCAACTTAAAGGGATTATGCACAATGCAAATTCTTCACTTTACCAAACATAGCATCTTTGGTAATAACAAGTCACCCTTGTTCCTTAGATATGTAACTCAGTTGACCCATATTTTATTGACTTTATGGTATGGGTTTATTGTACAAAGTGAGGCAACCGTGTTGAAATTAGTTCACTCTAATCTTCATTTCTCCTAACCTGTCCTATGGCAAGTACCTGTTTACCAGGTAAATTACTGACAAAGCTATCATAAAACTGAAGACAAGAGCTCATTGAAGAGTATGAATAAAAAGCCCTTTGAAATGGGGCTGTGAACTAAAAATCAAGATTTCCAGATTGGAGACCCCGCACTGATTCCAGAGAAGTCACTGGATCACTCTGAAGCACAATTTCCATGTTTATAAAACAATAGTGGTGGGCCTAATGATTATGAAAGGTTAATTCCCAGTCTACTACTTAATTATTGTGATTATTCTAATCTCATGTTCCATATCACTCTTGGATGTTACACTTGTTGTGGAAGAAAACCTTACTTCTCTATGAGCCTATGAACTTTTGAAGAAGTTGGAAAACATTTACTTTTAGATAAGATGGCACATCGAGAATAACTAAGGTCTTTAATTTTCAAGCATTGTACCTTATTCCTCAAGAAGAGAGGTCTTGGCCATAAACAAAACAACATCTTTACTCTTAAAACACAATCAGGACAGAAGGCATGAATTATTAATGGCAATCTTTAAGCAGAATGACTGACAATGATCCTTTAAATTTTGATCTATATGTATACAAGTAGTAGGAAGGATTTTAAATAACTAAAGCCTTTTTGGATAAATTTAATTTATAAAAAATATTCTGCTAAGTTAAGATTAAATATTATAAGTTTGGCTTTTATCCAGGTGTATGAGTTTCCTGACTCAGAAAAAAACCCAAAACTTTAAGTTCTATATGGCCTCTGACAAAGTCTATAAAAACAAGGAAATATTCTATATTAATAATGCATTTATAGACCACTATCTCTATTCATAAAGGAGAATAATGAAAATGAAAGTAGGTATAGCCCAGACTGTGCAATATGCAGCCAATTCAAACCCCATAATTTAAGGGTTATATTTTCACATGATATATAGGGTGTTTTTTTTCCTTACAGAAACAGATGTGTAAAAATCGTATCTATTGCCATGGGAATAATATCCCCATTAGCACATAAGAGAAATGAACTAAGGTTTACTGCTAGAGTTTTTAGGAGCTGTTATTTGTAAAGTAAAATATTAGTAACAAGCCATCACTGGCTTACTCTTCTATGGCAATACAACTAGCAAAAGAGAGGAGTTTTCCATTAAAACTAGACATGCACACTCCCTCTTCAGTCATATCCTCTAACCTTATTCATTTTTCCTACTATGTAAATCTTCCCACTTTTCAGCACTTTTTTTAAGGACTATTCAGCCTTCACCATTTGCATTTTTGTTTATTGCAAGGTAAAGCAAGATGAATCTACATGAGGTGAAGTAGATAGTGGAATGCATATAGTCAAGAGTTAGAGACGAGGTCCACAGACGGGGTTTCACTGGGTCAGATAGGACCCATGAGAAGGCATTCTGCAGATACTATGCAATCAGAATTCAGTATAAAACACATTGTTCTTAGTAATGAACAATTTGGATAAATAGGTAGTTGTTGACTTATGAAAGTCTGTGTTAGAAATAAGCCATCTACCAAAAGTTTCCCAGTCAAAGCCCCTTGACTGAGGGGCTGACCTCAGAAACCTTCCCCTTCCATCATCATTGCAGGAGCAACAGAGTCCTCACTCCTCAGATTTGTTTTTTTACCTTCTTTCCATTTGAATGATGTTGCCTTTCATCATTACACACCATGTTCTCATAAGAAAAGAAGCTGGTGCTAACTTTAACCTCTCGAAACCCCTTCAACTGCGGAGATTATTAACACCTGGGGTTTACAAGGGACCTAGGACCATGAACTAGAACTTCTTAATACTTTTGTAAGATACCTTTTTGTAGCTAAATAGAAAACTTTGTCAGGATCCAAAACATTATTTAAATGCAAAAATAAAGATGTATTGAAAATTGGTGCATAATAGAGTTGCCAGATAATTTTTCATCCAAATTGGGGCAATTTTGAGCCCCATTTGGGGCTAAAAATAAAAATTATATGTTATGGAAATATTTATTTATTGGCTAAAAAATTATTTTTATCAGTGGGCCTGTAAAATAATCCTATTCAAAATTTATTTTCACAAATAAAATTCATTTTAAAAAATAAAAATTGCATAATTCATTATGTCAAAGCATGGTTACCAACTTCCTTATATTGATTATCTGAATATTAGAAAATAATATAAGCAGAATTATGATTCCTTGTAAATATTCACATATGTTAGTTTTGTGGCCATATCTCTCAGTGATGATATAATATCACTGTTATTTTTATGAAAAATGTATTTTGTTTCAATGGCATCTAAATATTTTAGACTTGTTCCAAATAAAAATAAGATAAAATAAAATTGCCTACAGTCTTCTCCAAAACTGAATTTTATGGTTAATAAGTTTGAAATTGTTGGCATCTTAAATTTACCCTTCTCAAGAGACTGTAGCATTTGTGATTTAGAAATACAGTCTCTACAAGTATGGTGCTACCTGGTAAACCCAGAACAAATTCTGCTAAAAGCAGAATATTTTCACTTCTAATTTTTAAAATATGGAAATGAGTAACTATTTTATTCCAGGCGTTTTCACGGCTACTTTTCTGATTTCAGAGTACTCTTCTTTGGCAAACATTTTGTGTAAGACAAACTTGTTGAAAAGTTTTCTCTATTACAACTCTTCATATTTTACCAAATTTGATGTAAAATCACATGACTTCTCAATTTATTACCCTCTAGATAAGAACATAAATTTATCTAACTACGAATAGGAGTTTCATCAAAGATTCTATCTATAATAGAGTTCTTTCAAATCCCAACTACAGATTTTCAAAACCAAATCTTGTGTATGTTTTGAGAACTTATCTGTCAATTTGTTCAATTTTTCCTTTGATTTTGTAGGACTCAATTTAAATGTTTTTGTTTTTGCAAGACTGTTTCTTGTAATTGCAAATCTCTAAAAGCTTCAATATCTGATATTTTTGTTCCATTTGATGACTATTTCTTATCAGCTTCATTGAGGTATAGTTTACTGTCAATAAAATTAGCCAATTTTAAGGGTAGATTATGATGCATGTTGAGAAGTGTGTGCAGTCATATGAATGGTATAATAATAAAAGTACAGAATGTTTTTATCACCCCAAAATGTCCCTTTTGGCCCTTTGGAGTCAATTCCTTACCCTCCTTTTTCGCCACTGACAACCACTGAAATTCTGTCACTGTATTTTTGCCCTTTCCAGAATTTCATATAAGTGGAACCTTTTAATATATAGTCTTTAAAATCTAGTTTCTTTCAATTAACATAACACTTTTGCAATTCAAAAGATTTACTTTATCTTTATCTTTATCCTCTCTACCTTTGTTTCTTCATGTGTAATATGATTTTTCTTTTTTCTGGCATCTTTTCAGATATCCACATTCCTTCCACTTGAGATTCATTGAGTTTCTTGGATCTGTGAATTTGTAGTTTTCATCAAATTTGTAAAATCTTTTTCTGTTATTTCTTCAAGTATACCCTCCACCACATGCCTTCTCTGGGACTCCAATTATAGGCATGTTAGACTGATTGATGTTGACCCACACATCACTGATAACATTGTTTTTATCAGACATTTTCTCTCTGTTCTTTACTTTGGACAGTCGATAGTACTATATCTTCACTTCACTATTTTTTTCCTTCTGTACTGCATAGTCTATCATTAATCCATCTAAATTGTGGATTTTTAAAAATTTTCAATTATTGTATGTTTCATCTCTAAAACTTCCATTTCCATGTTTTTTTATGATTTTCATTTATCTCCTCATTATGTTTACACTTTCCTCTTCACATTGTAAGTAAATGTTTAATATTCTGGGTCAGTTTGTGTTTATTTATTTGTCTTGTGGTTCTAGGTCATATTTTCTACTTCTTTGCATGCCTAGTAATTTTCATTTGGATGCTTGACATTGGCAATTTGAATATTTTTGGTTATTGGATTTTGTTGTGTTATTTGAAAGAGTATTGGGCTTTATTTTAGCATGAAGTTAAGTTAGTCGCTATCAGTATAACACTTTTGAGGCTCACCTGTACTCTTTGTTATGATAGCTAAAAAGTAGCCTTTCATATAAAGGTAATTTAGCCCTACAACTAAGACAATACCATTTTGATGTCTTTATGTGATGCTTTGTGTATTACAAGGTCTTTCCACTCTGGCTAATGCAAACTATTCCCAGTTTTGTGTGAACTCCTTGAATTGTTTAACCTACTGTTTTCCACTGGTTATTTTCCCAGACTTGTGGAGTTTCACCTCATGCATGTAAATATAATTATTTAGATGAAGCTTTAAGGAGACTCCTGTACATGGAGCACTTGTGTGCACTGTGTGTGTGTGAGTGTGAGTGTGCAGCAACTTCAACTGAATTACTCTGCTTCACAAATTCTAGCCACTTCAGTCTCCCCAAGCTTTGATCTCTTTATTCTCAACTCAGTAACACCGCTGAACCCTATTTGTGTTCTTCTTCGCTATGCTGCAGCCTGGAAACTTCCTCTAGTCAGTTAGTTTGGGCAATTACAGGACTCCTTTTGTTTGTTTCCCTCTGGATCCACAGGCCCACATTGTCTGTTTTCCAATGTCTGAAAGACAGTATTCCATATATATTTTTTTTCTGGTTTTATCTTGTTTCTGATCACAGGCCAATTCCTATAGCAGCTACTCTTTCATACATGGTGTCAGAGGTTCATTTATTGGATAAATAAATGACTTCCAACAAATTAGAAAAAAGTAATCAAAATTCAGAAAGCTCATTTGCAAAATAGCTTTTATATTATTTTATATTACTATAGAATAATCATGTCAAACCTTTCTAAAGTGTGGTTGTTAATGGGAAGCAAAGAGAGAAATTTTGAATGGTCACAGCGAAGTTCTTTTTACTTTGTCATCAATATCAATTATATTTCAAAAACTCTGCATTTCATTCACTCTAACTCTGTTTATATAAATATTTTTCCAACTTTGACAATACCTTAAATTTTCAATGATAGAATATCAAGCTTTTGGGAGTTTTGAAGGGATTTTTATTAAATTTTATTAACTTTATAATTAAATTTTATGAAATTATTTATAAGAAATTAGCAATTTTGTGTACTCTGTAACTGATGCCAGGTACATTCTTACTCTTTCAGAGGTTGTGCTCCACCAAAATTTAAATTTGTATATCTATACAAAAGCCAGTGATTTTATTGTCAGTATTAAATTTTTACCGTGAATTTTAATAGCTTTCACAATAATGTCCTTTTTCATTTTTTGGCAGCTTTATTTCCAAAAGCTTTACTTTGATTCCATAAATTGAATGAAAAATATCAAACAATTATTAGAATTAACTGATTTTTCTGTTTGAAGCAATTAAGGACACTACATCATTTAACCAAGAAATTCTTCTAATACAGTCAACAAATAACAACTTCTACTTCACTCACAAACTTTTAAAAAGAATATTTGAAATTGAAAATTGATTTAAAAATTTTTAAATCATAGTCATTTTATCTAAACAAAAAGTCATGTTTCATAGAGTAATATATAAATGCACCTTCTGCATCTTCACTTCTTAAATTGTTCCCTTTGGTTTTAGTTTTTATTTTTGTTGTGTTTTGGTCAATAATTGCTAAATTTTAAAGTAGATACTGATGCTTCTTTAACAGCATTGTGTCTTTAGTATTTATCTATGATACCACTATGTGCCCATGATGAATGATAAATAGTGACAAATATATTGTGCAAGTTACATGTTCATTATCAACTTTTTTGAGAAATAGAAATTGAGCACTCATTTTTAAAATTAACACACACATTTGTTTTTGAGCTCATTTCAACCAATAGTGTTGATAGCAAAATTAAAATGTGTAACAAAACATAAATAAATATACAGTTGTGAAGTTTCAATGTACAATAATTGACAAAACATCTGTAGCAAAAGAATTCAGAGTGTAAATGCTTCATTCAAGGCTGGTCTCCTCTATTTCCTGAACATATTTTACCCACACGTAACCTCTGATTTCCCACATTTCCCTCAACCCCATCTTCTGGAAGCTTGGTAGCTTCATGCCTGTCAAAAGCTACAGCACTCACTACGGCACACCTAACTGGTATGCCAAGTGGCAGCAAAGTTGAATATTTCTCCCTCTGCCACCCAGACCAGAAATTTAGGTGTCCTTTACAACTGGTGTCATTGGGAACCCTGCATGCTTTCCTTAAAAGGAAAGTGTTACATTAGAAAAGGGTCTGGAAAAAAGAGATGGGGTATCAATTGTACTTTTATAGATTTAACCATGTTTTCAAGTAAAAATTCTGTTGACTTTTCATGCATCTCTCGTACTACCAGATGAGACAATGATAGAAGCTAAGGCAAAGTGCAGGTTTAACAATCCATCTTTACTTATTTTAATAAAACTATAGATAATAACACTTCATTCAAAATGAAAAACTTGAAACAAATAGTATCTAGATGGGGTGTTAGGACAACAGACATAAACCGAGACTGCATCCGGAAAACAAGAAAGTATTGTAATTGTAGCAGCCACTGTCAGTGACTCATCTGCGTGGCCTTGCCCTTACTACCTCAGTGCACACAGCCTGGTTTCCACTTGCCAGAACCAGCATGTCTTTGCAAGGAGAGCTTTCAGTTGCCTCTGGAGGCTTCTTCTATGATCGGCCAGAAGAGTCAGAAAAGATCGTTCTTCAACAGCAGTATTCAGGCAATAACTGTTTTGAGTTGGAGCATAAATATCTCTGTTCCCTCTCAGCTCAAGTGAAACACCTCTGAGCTATGTGTGTATCCCAGAGGAATTAAACTCTAGGTACCTACAATAATAGCTGGACCAATGATACTTCATTTCTTTGCTGTCTCATTTTACTATTCCCCTTTCTTCGTTCTCCTTGCCTGCACCTGCAAATAAATTACTCGTACATGGCTCCTGATATCAAGATATAGTCTCCCAACATATTTTGATGTAAGGGAAAGCTAGTGGGAAATATTTTTCCTTTGTAGATCTCAAGAGTCACCTCTGCCAATGCTTTGATACATTCAAGCCCTGAGACACACATTACTAAAATTCATATGATGTTGCATTAGAAACAAAACTTTTTGGAAAACTAATTTTTAATGAGTAATGAACTACCCCATGTCCTGGAAAGAATAGTGGTAATATGATTAGTGAATTGTCTCCCTGTAAGTGGACAAACATGGATATTAGAATTCTTTTGGTGAGCATAAAGTCAGATTAAGGGCTGTTAGGTGAACTGAATACTCATCTCCTAAGAAAGGGTCAGTCTCTCAGCCATGAAGTTGTGAGAACATAATTCAGAAGTAATTAGTGAATTAACTGCAAAGGTAATTTGTTAATTTACCAAAGAAGTGGAGCTCTTGTGAGGGCTACAATGTTCCTGTCAGGATGAAGAACAGTCCATGTAATCCCCTGCATTTTATCCCTATTTCCCTATATGGGAAACCAACTTACATTCAAAAGATTGTTTCTTTTATCCAGTAAATGATATTTTTAGCCTTTATTATGTGCTAGGCATTTCAATGTTGGAAATACAAGATGTGTATGCTTTCATAGATCTTACAGATAGCTATTAGTCAAATGATCACACTATTGAGTATATGCCTCATAACCGAAATAAGCTACTAAAATGAAGGTATAGAAATTTCATGGAACTATGAAATTATAAAACAATGGAATCTGATCTTAACTGGTGGTCAGAAGATGTGTCTCTGGTGAAGGGACAATATTAAGCTGAGATATGAAGAGTACATAGGAGCTAAGTAGTGAAAGGGATACATGATGGGTAAAAATATACAAGGGTCTTGAGGGAAGTGGAAGAAGAGCACAAAAAAGGAATTGAAAGAAGGTCAGTGGGGTCAAGAGTACAAAACAGAAGGACTGTAATGAGCCCATTTGAGTTTGGTGATAATAAGTTTACAAGAGGACAAACCGCTACGTTTCATGACAGTCTCTAGCAGACCTGCATATTTAGGTCCAGCGTTGGAGAAAGTTGTTTGTAGACTGAAACATAGAAGGGCAAATGAATTTAAGTGTTACAATTTTTAAGCTGGACAGAGAAAGAAGGAAAGAAAGGAAAGAGGGTAATGAATGAGGAGAAACAAGGAATTAAAAAAACAGAAAATAAAATAGAGTCTTAGGTGTGCAGGTCAGCAATTCCACAGCATATGAGTCTAATGGCCTGATGTATCCATCCCTGGGAGAGACAGGCCTGCCAGTGCTGGTTTAGGATTCAGTTTTTTTCAGGTCTGCCGACACAGTAACGGATGGTTATCTGCTACACAGATTCCTATCATTTCCTTTTTCCTTCTTTATCCCTATGAGCATATGCCTTAAAGAAAGGAAACTCTATTATTATTTCAGTGGGCTTCCATGAAGGTTGAAAATAAACTAATATTCTTCATTTATTATCATTATTTAAAAGTAATCTCCCTCCTTCACTTTAACCCCATAAATAAGGCTTATTATTCTGTTGTTTCTCATTTCTGCTGGCTGTCCCTAGTGGCTTATGTTTTCATGTATTTGATTTATTCATTTATTTAAATGTATATGTATGTATTTATTTGAGCTCACATTTTGTTGGACTTGATCTCTGCATATAATGAGGGTCTGAATTAGGGGTAGTTTCCTCCAGAAAAGAATCCTATTGGCTTCATCCAGAACCCAGGAGTGGACCAAGATGAAAACCGTTTAGAACTCATCAAATTCATGTTTCCATTTTCATGCACGTCTTAGGCATTCATGTGCATGAAAGCCCTGATGTCATCATTTGTTCCAGGGATGCTCCCCCTTTTTGTGTTACTTACTGCTTACTGTTCCTTATTAAATATCAGCTTATATTTTCCCTCTCCTAATTCCTAACATTCTATCAAGCCCAATAGTGTATTAAAATAGTCTGTTTTAATGTATACAGACTATATTAGATTTTAAGAGAGGTTTGTTATAGAGTCTGTCCTGCTATAGTTGGGAATAGGAAGTCTGGGGGAATTCTGTCCTTATTTTTGAAACAGAGTAGGAATGGGAAAGTCGTGTAGACACTTTAATACAAAGAAAGTGGGCTTTGACATCACAGCCAGGCCAGGATTAAAATCTTGGTTTTACTGCTTATGAGTAGAAACTCCTTCAACAAGCTTCCTAAAATTGTTAAGCCTCCATTTATTCATGAACAAAATAAGGAAAATAACTACGCATTGCAGAATTGTGTGAGGACCAGAGATAATATATGTAAGTGCTTAGCAAATTACCTTCCCTCAAGCCTGCCCTTCTTCGAGCGTGCCCTCTCTTAGCGAGTGGTATCGTGTGTGCAAGTCTCATCTGTGTGCTACCAGCTGAGTACATAATAGTCAGAATAGCTTTCTCATTCTTAAAGAGTTTTCAGTCCCCAAAACATGCATAGTTTTATTTATTCTCTTGGTTTGATTAGTTTTGCCTTGCTGGAAATGTGAGTGAAAAAAACTTCATAGTTGCAGATGCAGTTGGAATAAAAAAAAAAATACCAAGACAATTTAAGTCTCTAAGCAAATGGCAGATTTTCCTTTATGTTCTGGTAGAGTCTAGTATTAGGGCTCCACCACACAATAACAAAAGTTTTAACATTTCAAGAGAATGGTTAATTAGTAGTTCAAACTCAACTTTCAGAAAGCCATGTGTACGAGTTTGACCTGGCTCTGATACAAGCGAGGGCTGGCGGGGTTAATAGTGGGAAAATGCCTAACGCTGCTTTTCTTCAATGAAGGTCTGCCTGGCCCAGGGCTCTAACGTCAAGGCCTCTGTCTAAAGCCAAAGAATATATGACAAATAGCAGCTCACACCTGACAACAGTCAGGGTTTTAAACTCAACAGGGCAGGGATTTGAAATTCTGCCAATCCTTGCATTTTTTTCTGATTAGATGTATTTTGCAAGTTTACAAGGGGTTCCAAAGTGGATTCATAGCTCTATGACTCCTTATAATTTAGTGCTGAACTTCCAGAACTAACTGTGTTAAACCTCAATTAGCCAGAACTTCCAAAATTCCAAATTTTAAGTTAAATTAATTTTTTCTAAACATGTCACTTTGGGAAGAAATGGGAAGAAGTATACACAAAAATTGCAAAATGAATGAAATTATTTGTGAGGTAGTATAAATAGTGGCTAAGAGGGAAGACCCTGCAGCCAGACTGCTTGCTTCTTCCCACTCATTAGCTGTGTGACCTTGGGGAATTTAATTAATCTTGACACGCCTCAGTTTACATGGCTATAATATGGGAATGAAAATAGTACCTGCCTTATGGGTTTCTTGAGAAGATTGAATGAGTTAATTTATATTAGCAATAATTCTTAGAATAGTACCTTGTAAGCACTCAATAATTACTATTTTATTATTTGCTAAAAGCTTACAGGGTTTGCATTGCATAAATAATTTTATCCAATGTCTCTCCATAACTTCAGTGTAGTGAAAAATTGATGTTTAGGATCCTGCTGCCTTCCCCCAAACCTTCATGACTTTCAATCAGCAAAGTTTCTTTTTCTTAAGTCTAATATTTTTCATTTCCTTTCAAATCTTTTCTTCCTTCAATGTTCCCTGTCCCAGGAGGTGAGCACTGCCATCTCAGTTTTCCAAGTCAGAAAATCTAGAAGTTATTAATCCTCTCCATGCCAATCAATTACCATATTGTGCCAATTCTTCTTCTGAATTAAACTGCTCACATCTGGTAACAGCCTTGCTAATCTCTTGTCCTTAGTGCAGGCATAGTGATCTTTTGAAATGCAGGTTTGATCATGCTTCTTCCCTGCTTGAAATAAAACCTCAAATTACTGAGTTAAAAGCTCCTTTCCAGCATTGGGAATATTTTCTTGTCCTTCTCCTTAGATCTCAATAGGATGGAAACGGAGCAGAGAGAAGAGAGATAAGAAAAATGGCAGAAAATCAAAATGAAATACAAAGGGAGAAAAAGAGAAGAAAACCTGAGTTTGGGTTGGCATCTTAGTGTGGAGTCAAGAAGCTAGGAAAGCTTTGAGACGATTTATGCAGCACATGTTGCAAACTGGGGAAACAACTCTTTTAATTGTGTGCATAGCCCCATGAGGTCAAAGTATTGGACAATTTTCCCCACAACAAGAGATGTATACAAATTCCTTTCAGCTTAGAAACAATCTGGATTTTCTCCTGGATTATCTGACGCAAATGACCCTTCTCCTTGGGGTGAGGGTAGGTAGAGTGTGTTATGGTGATGAGAGGGAATGATAAATTGGACAAAAGAAGGCAGTGGTTGTTATCTTTACAGCAAGTCTTATCTTACCTTAATAGCTCTTTTCATTAATTAGTATCCAGATCTCTTAATCACCAAAAAAAACTAGATAGCACATACTCTGATTATCCATTCTAATACAACAACAGTGTTTATTTAGCAATTTATTTTTCCAACTAGTTATCTCCCATTGGAAATAATAGAGTAAAAAATAAAATCAACAAAATTAGAATTCCTTTGTTCTTTTCTAGCATCAGTTGTTACTTCTAAGGATAGTTCTTAGAACTTCTCTCAGAGGAGGAGGAAGAGGAACAAGAGTCAAGAACAACAGTAACAAGGGGGAGGAGAGGAGAATGAGGAGGTCAGTCACCCAATAACACACAAACAAAACATGAATGAAGTACAGTTGCGACAAGGAGCAGGTGTCAAATATGCCTGCCCTGATCTCCCAGAGAAACTGGGAGAAAATCTGATTTCATTCTTATTTCTCTAGAATGTGTGAAAGAGTGTGCTGGAACCACGCAGACAACTGATCACCCTGTAGTCAATTACATAGTCACTGGTAACATTCCCCTGCAACAAAGGAAATCATATCCCTTTTCAAATTGTCCTCAAAAGTTGGGTAAATTCAGAGGACTGTAAGTTCACTTCTCATTGCCTGAAATAATACTCTGTGTGTGTGTGCATGTGTGCTTTAAAAAATAGAAGATTAGGCTATACTGACAAATTTTATATACAGGAAACATGGAAGTTGCACCTCCATTTAAATAAAACATGTTTGACAAGAACATACAGTGAAATTGCAAATACCGTCCCTTCCTCATTCTGGTCTATGCCACCATTTTGCCTTGGTCAGCATAACAAAGAATTCTAAGACCCCAATCCACTAAACAAGGGAGAATCCCTAGAGTAGCAAAAAGATGAAAGTGAGACTTGAGGGCGACAATTCCTACTGTTTTTTCATGATTCTGCTTTCTATTTGTCATTTTGTTGCCACAGTAGCACCAACGTAGAAAAACAGTATGATGATGTGCCATGCCATTCCTCTTGAAATTCCTCAGAGAAGAGGCTTGCTCATTGCTACATGGCTAGTGAGTGGAGGAGAGGATTATATTGGAATTCATATCATGTTTAAATCCCCTACACTAGTGTTTTTCAACTTATCAGTGGCAAACCACTGGAGGGTTGTAGCAAAATTTTGAAAGAATTCTTGTACACATATGTATTTCCCTGATCCACAACAGACACTATGATTATCAGTGTTTTCATGCAGGTGGTCTACAAAATTGGTTAACACTTAAAAGGAGTACTATTCTTACTAAGAAATTTACATAAATAAAAGGAAACTATGGCTCTGTATTTGTGGTTCTCATATTTTGGGGTTTCACAGATCAATATCAATATCATTCATTATATGTTTTTAGAACTTAAAATTATAGTCTTTCAAACTAAATAAATTTAGTTTTATGGAAAACTCACTTCATGGTTCTTCCCCTTGAAAATCAGTGAACAAGTTATCATGGGCCAGCACTGGCATGAAGATTGTCCTTTTAGGCCTCTGCTTCTCATCCTGCCATGCACAAGAATCCATCAATATTGCATGGACTCTGTAAGTCACTAAGGGGGTGGGAGTTTCAGAGAGGAAGCATACACATGAGGGCCCTTTACCTTACTCTGGGCTGGCTCTTCCCTGGCATGACTTGTTGGTTATTAAAGCCAGCCAGCCTAGTACCACATTCAGCTCTGAGAACTGCCACATCCAAGCTTACCCATGGAAATGGCAGCTCAAAAAGTAATTCCTCTTCTTCCTAATTTAGAAATGACTCATCCTTGTGGGTTGTTAAAGAGGGAGAAGAAATGGGCTCTCATGTTTTCCCTGCTCTTCTTTATCCCTCATTCTGCATGGGCTGACCAAGGAGTATAAAGATCTTAGGTTAGTTAAAAAATCAATCTGGGCTTAAGAAAAAGAAGTGTGGCAAATATTGACAGACTGGCTGATTCATTCATTCAACAAATGTTTGCAGAACACCTACAACATGCCAGACACTGTGCAAAAGACATGGCAATTAAAAACAAACAAACAGGAACACCAGCAAAAACAATCTCTGCCGTGAAAGGATATTATGCTAAGTTTGCACATATTGCAGGATTTCCTTTTTTAAGTCTGAATAATATTCCATTTATGTATATATTAAGGTCATTAAATATGAAATGTCTGATTTCCAATCAAAAGTTTGGTTTATTATATCTCAAACAAGAAACAGTACAATGAATCAAAGTATGTGCCTAAACTATCACAGTTTTGCCATCTTAACAGTGCTTGTTTACGCCAGCAGCAAAGAAGCCTGGACAGCAAGTGGCAATGAAATCGAGAAAGGCGTTTTCCACATCTTGTTGAGAATTGAATGTTTTTCCTTGCAAGATGTGGTCCAAAGCCTGGAAGAAGTGGTAGTCAGTTGGCACAAGGTCTGGTGAATACGGTGGAAGACAGAGAATTTCCAAGGCTAGCCTCTGTAGTTTGAACAATGTTGTTTGGGCAACGTGGTCAAGCATTGTCTTGCAAGAGGATTGGCCTGTCTCTATTGGCCGATCTCGGCTGCTTAATCGCAAGCATCCTCATCATTTCATCTGATTGGTTGCAGTAGACATCTGCTGTAATGGATTGACCAGGGTTTCATGAAGCTGTAGTGGATAATACCAGCACTGGACCACCAGACAGACACCATTAGCTTTTTTTGATGAATATTTGGTTTTGGAATATGTTTTGGCACTTCTTTATCCAACCATGGTGCTGAATACTTGCAATTGCCAAAAAGATTCCATTTTCATCACACATAACAATACAGTGTAGAAATGGTTTACCTTTATGTCGTGACAGCAAAGAAAGGGAAGCTTCAAGACAATTTATCTTCTGACGCTCATTTAATTCATGCAGTACCATCTATCTGGTTTCTCGACCTTGGCAATTTGTCTCAAATGGTCCAATATTGTTGGAATAGTAACGTCAAATCTTGCTGCTAATTCACGCGTATGTTGAGATGGATTTGCTTCCACTACAACTTTTAGCTCATCATTATCCACCTTGGTTTCAGGTCACTCATGTAGCTCATTTTCAAGATTACAATCACCAGAATGGAACTTTTCAAACCATCGACGTACTGTGCGTTCATTAGCCACAACCTTCCCAAACACTTTGTTGATATTTTGAGCTGTCTGCATAGCATTGGTCCCATGACACACCTCATATTCAAAAATAACACAAATTTTTTAATTATCCATGGTTTCACAAAAATTGCTCTAAAAATTTTTTTGAAAGATAATCACAAGCCAAACCATGCATTTGAAAGAATGAGGATGTACCTTCATAATAAAAATAAAACCAGAAGTGTCAAAGTAAAATGTCAGAGATACCAACTGTCAAACTTAATATTAAGGAAATTGGACATTCCATATTTAATAAGCTAAATACCACATTTTCTTTACCCATTCATCCATTAATGGACATTTAGGTTGCTCCCATCTCTTGGCTATTATGAATAGTGCTGCAATAAATATGGGAGTGCTAATATCTCTTCGAGATTCTGATTTCAATTCTTTTGGATAAATATGGGCAAAAGGCATGGTTGAATCATATTTTTAATTTTTTGAGGAATAACATGAAGCTTTTTTTTTTTAATCATACTTCCCTTTTGTCATTTCAAAAATGGTCCAATCTTGTATACTACCTACCATCTTGAGTTGGAACGAGACCTTGTCTGTCAGGAAGGGATTTCAATTGCCAGGAGAAATGGTTGCCCAGTTGTGGCCTTGTAAGGTCCCTTCTTCTTGGCTAAATGAGCAACGTAAACAAGGACAAGACAACAGAGATGATCCTACTGTACAATACTCACAAACATGTGGCCAGGCAAGGGGCCAATGCTAATCACACCCTCTAGCACCTGCATACCCTCAGCTGGGGGCTCAATTCTCAAAAAGAAATCCACAAACGGCCTGTCAGCACCTTGTCGTGTGCCTGGGGACAAAGCTATCTAGAAACTTGCCTGAATGTTTCCCACATGCTACAAGGCCTGCTTCTTAACATTTATATAGAAGAATCCTTCAGAACCAGGGCTAGGAGGTGGGCTGAAATCTGAACACCTCCCAAAGTTGAAAGGAGGCACCTGTGTGACATTCAGAGACATATGGGTAGAGGAAGTGCTCCTGTGACACAAAGACTACCTTTAAGGCTGGCTTCATAACAGATAATCTGTGCAGTTGCAAAGGGCCTCAAGCTCAGAAGGGCCCATGCCTGGGTCAGTGCTCTGCTGTCACCTTCTTGAAATGATTAATAACTTTTTAACAAGGAAAGCTTCACACCTTTTCATTTTGAACTGGGCCTCACAAATTTTGTGGCCTGCCTGAGTACTTCCCCCACCAAGGGGGAAATGGGGAGCCTAATCAAGGGCCCGGAACTAAGCCAGGAGCCCACAATTTTAATTTCTGAAGTCATTATGAAGTTTGAGACTCTGAAATAACCACTCAATTTTATTACTTTATGAATACTACACAGCTATTTTCTGTTCCTTTAGTTTAGAACAGCGGATCCAAAGACACACAATTAGAACCACATAAAAATGCACCACACAGTGGTCAAAGCCACAATACTGAACCACTTTCTCTGTACTGATGTTCACTCCACATAACAAATGGTGAGAGATCGCTTTCCTTTCTTGTATTTGTCTTTCCTTTAACAACCTCAACCGTCCATTTGGTTCCCTCTCAACCGTAAGTTATCTTTGTGGTGATGGTACTATCATTTTTTCTTGGTAAATATATATATATATATTTGCATCACCATCACTTTGACTTTCATCAGGACTGGCTACATATGCAGGGCCCAGTGCAAAATGAAAATGTGGGCTGCTTCATCAAAACTTAGTAAGAATTTTAAGGCAGCAACAGTAAGAGGCTTGAAGTAAGCCTGGGGCTCTTCTAAGTGTGGGACCTCTGTGACTACACAGGTTGAATATCCATGAAGCCAGCCCTGATTCTTATTGGTCACAATTGGGTCATGTAACCATTTCTTAGCCAATCAGTGTTAAGTGGGTTGACTGACTTAGACTTAGACTAAAGACAGCTCCCCTGGAGCTGGGGATAAGTTCATCTTCCCCTGAGCTGCATGGTATGTGATGGCAAAGATTTATGAGTAAAACTAGACACCTTTTGAGTAGTTGTGAGGAAGGCATGGATGTTAGGTAGACCAATATCAGTGCCCACTATACCACATAGCCTTGACTCAGAAGTAGGAGCTCTTCTTTAGAAGCGTCCCTTTATGCAAGCTTTGGTTCCTTACAGCCTTGAAGACTTATTCAAATCCTTCCTCCTCAAATCTGCCTAAATTCAATTTCCTGGCTCCCATGCACCTCAAACCACCTCCCTGCTGCTAACCCTTCCTGGAGGGATATCCAGAGATAAAAATATATGATTCCTATCCTCCTGCTAATTATCATCTAACTAAGGAACCAGGACTAACAGAATTTTTTTAAAAACTCAAATAATAGAAAATTAAAAATAAAAATACCACTGTCCCAAATTCATATGTTAGTCCTGGGAAATTATGGAATTATTGGATTAACAAACTGGGTGGAGTAATCAATAAGAATTTAGAAGGAATGGGCAAAGTAGTCATTGTTGGGTGCTGTGAAATGCTTTGTAGCAGAAGAGAGGAATTGACAATCCATAGTGGCAGGATTCTCATACAGCAAGTTTTGATAGTAGAGTGAACCCTTTTCAAGAATCAAACAGGTTTGCTTGTCTAGAGCAGACTGTACGAGTCACCTGAAAGCACCAGTGGTGAAAGGAAGAAAACCAAGCAGCAGAAAGTCATTGCTAGGAAATTAGATCTAATACAAAAGGCAACAGCAGAATTTCTAAAGATGTATACAAACTGCAATTTTCATACCTATGTGAAAACAGAGTTCTTTGCTTTTGGTATTTCTTTCAAAGCATTTTCACTCTTTCTTCAATTAGCCAAAATCCTGTTCAGCCCTTAAGACCAAGCTCAGGCTCCATCACTGCCAAGGAAGCCTTCCTCACTCTCTAGTGCCGTTCATCCCCTGCCGAAAGGGACTGAAGAAAGGGACTTCCCCTTCCCCGTGACGTGCATGTTCACAGTGTACTCTCTGAAAGCTGACTTGGAATTACTTACTTGGTTGTCTTTCACTCACTGTACTGCAAACTCCTTGATGCCAGAAACTCTGCCTTATTCTTCTTCATAACCTCTGTGTCTTGGTAATTGATTAACATGTAATAAGTGAGAACTCAAAAATGCTTATTGAAGTGATATGCTCAGAAGATACATAGGAACAATAACTTTTAACACTCTGTGTGTATAATGGCAAAAGAATGCTTAGGATAAAAGACAATAATCTTCATAAATACTGAGATATTTTTATACTATTGATGACCTGAAAGGGGACATAGGATTTGATGTGGATGAATAGGAGAATACAGTCAAAGACACTTCAAGATTCCTGACTTTGAGATCTAGAATGACATGTAATAGACCCTTTTCAACTACCCTTTGTGGAAACAAGACAAAGTCAGGACAATGACAGGATTTTCTACTCAAGCTTGTGAAATCACCTCCAGCCTCTTCTGCTTTGTCTCTGTCAGTTCTTTTACCTTAGCCTATATCAGAGACTTGAGCAGTGTGCCCCAGTATTTGAACATTTACTTTTCTGTTCTCTAAAAATATTTGAAATTCATAGTTTATTTCAGTTATGACATGTAGTCAACAAACGTTTATTGGGTACACATGGCCCTCAATCCAGGCAAGAGTGAGATTAAGTAAAGTGGGGGATTATTTTGAGTTCCTGTATGGCATGATTCATAAATATTCACAGCATCAGATGAATGGGTAATATAACTCCAATCTCACCCATAGCTCCAAATTGCTACCAAGCAAGCAAAGGCAATGACCCAAAGAGATGGCTAGAAGGTGACTTCTTCAGTAGTGTTTTTAAATTGCTTCTATAGGACAGTAGCTAAAGCTAAGCATTTTCCTTAACACCTAATTTTGCCATTTGGTTTTTCTCTTTATGTTACTCTTCATTTGTGCTTGATTTCTATGTGTCTCTGTGTGTGTGTGTGTGTGTGTGTGTGTGAAGGGAATCAGACAGTAAAAAAAATCTCTGACTTACCCTGCTTTGTTAAGTTGAATTTTCTCATAGAGAGGCTTTCTAGTTAATCTTTTCCTTTCTTAGGAAACTTAAAACCAGTAAATGATTGTTGAATTCCAACATTATTAAAAGATAATGTTGGACTTATATATTGGACTATATAATCATGATTTCTGTATTTATTTCATTGTTCTGGGTAAATTCTTAGTGGTAGTAATGGAAAAAATACAAGTACTTGAAAAATATAAGAAAAACAAGATTCTAAACCTAGAGTCTCTGTGTTATGTCATCAGTATAAGATTGCCACATTAAGAGTAATGCAATAAGACACTAAGGTAAGAACATATGTGCAAATTATAATAACTCTAAATAAATGTTTCTTTGTACCTTAATTCTCAATATAATTTTAATTAGTTTTACCTGATTAGAATTTAAAAAAAAAAAACTTTAAGGACATACTTTGAATTTCAATGATCTTCTGTAAAGAAATAACAGCATTCATATTCGGGGTTTGGTGGAGAATATCTTCTGCAAGCGGCTCCAGCTGCAAGAATAGTAGATAATAACATGAGCAGAATATTATGACTTTATAGTAAGTCTCACAGAAGAAAAGCAAACTGAACCAACCTAATCCCCAGGAAAACCTTGCTCCAAGAACTAGTTAACATTTTGCTGATATTAGTTCTAAAAGTGTAGCCAGTTTTATTTTCTGTTTTGCATCCATGTAATTGAATTCCAAGGGGCTTTTTCATTGGTCACAAAACTAATCTATGAAGTCCCTGAAGCAGGTGCATGTCTGTGTATTATTCATTAAAAATCTGAGTTATTTGTGTAATTTTTGTAGGTTCCTTACAAACCAAATTCCATCATGTCTGTATATGCAGCTGCGCCCTGCAAACAAAACCTTAGGGAAGTTGCAATAGACAGAAGTGGGCAGTCTATTATCCATACTTTGGCAGTGTTTTTACATCTAACCACCTTACACATTTGAACACTTCATGATGGAAAGTCATGAGACACAGCTGCTCTTGTTCAATGGCCATCGAATAAAGTAGTCAAGAAAAGGTTCAAATAAAACCAAAGCTCAAATAACTGTATAGTTTCATTTAACATCCACCTTATTCATACTATGCAGATGTCTGCTTGGAAGCACAGGACAAATTCCTATCTTGCAAATCTATCATGATCTTTTGGAATTACCCTGATTTTTCACAGAGATGCTCAGCAAACATTACTTTGCAAGAAATGTAGAAAAGCTTTAAATAATTTATGGAGCATATTTGTCATTACTAAGTCTGATAATACATCCCTGGGAATGCCTTGGTGATGAGCTTGGCGTGTTGCAGCAGAAAGTACACAGCCAGGGCACTTGCAAACAAAATAGCTGTCCAGCTATTGTGTTTCAGAAAGTAACAAAAAGATTAACAAAACAATCAGGTTTCCTAGAAAATTTAAAGTTAATAGTCTCAAATAAAAACTGGTTGTCAAATTATAACATGGCAGGAATAGGAACCAATGTCACTATATGTACCAAAGCATGAACTCATCTATGTCTCTTCGTCTATAGGAAAAACTAAGAAAAAACCTCAAGGATTACAAGTTTCCACAGCATATGTGAGTGAATCTTTCCCCCAGGGTTTCTCTGAATTGATTATTCTATACTTCAATCATGGAATCTAAAACAATAGCACCTTTCTTCCAGATGCCATAGGATAACAGACTAGCTCAGGGATATTTATACATGGGTAAATTCACTAAATATAACTTTCCAGAGTGTTTTTCTTAGCTGCCAAAGAAAAACCTTTAAAACATCAAAAGGTTTATTTGCAATACAGTTTAGTGAGAGGAAAAAAAAAACAATCCACCACCACCATTCAGTGTCAGTGTAAGGTTCTGAAATCTTAAACTTTTAAAATTTGTTAAAATCATTTTTTAAATTTTGGTATTTCAGATCGTGTCTTCAAGAATATGTTACCCTAGTAACACCCTCTTAACTCAGAGGAACTACTGAATCATAACCTGAATGTTACTTGGAAACCTCTTACTCAAGAATTAGACAGGGTTGAGTGAGCTACCTTGCTCATAAATAATCTTTCCTGTCACTCCTTTTTCATAGTGCAGAGAAAATAATTTTTAATAGAAACCAGGTATGTTTTACTAATAAAATATTCTGAAATAACACTCTATGTTCAAATATTTAAGAACAAAAGCACAAGGCAAGGTCCACATATTTAGTTCTTCAGAAAGCTTCCCTGTGACTTCAGAGTAAAAATGCTGACAAATTGAAAGGTGCTGGCTCCTGCAAAGAAAGCTACAGGCGGATCATATATGTGAAAAAATCTAACTTGTGGACTCTCTCACATTGAGGTCTGTGTGCTATTTTTAAGTCTTTATTTATGTAGAAAGCATACGTGATTCAGGGTGTTGAGAGTAAAAATACAAACACCCTTAAACTCCCAATTTGGAATCTTCCATTAGATATGAAAGAGTTGTGTCTACTTATAAAAGCAATCCAGAGGATTAAGGCAATTAAATTGATAATTTAAACCTCCCAAACCATTTCCCTGCATGTTTTAGGTGAATGTCATTTAGAGGATTTAACCTTCAGTAAATTGCCCCAATTTGTTTCATTGTGAGTGTATATATACAGACAGAGCTGAATTCAGAAAGTTCTCAATGTAGATACTTTATTTTTTCTCTGGTGGCTCTGCAGAGAAGGCAACAGGCAATACTTTCTCAGTCGGCAAGAAGGCAAGCAGCATTTAGAGTCTGTTTTCATAAAATTAAGACCTTATATGCAGGGACCACAGAATTGAATTGTCTTTTCTAGAGAGTTTGTTGATTTAATCACTCACAATTATAAGCACTATAAACATCTGATTAAAGCATCCATTTAATAAATATTTATGAGTATTGGTCATTATTGGTAATCTAATCACTAACTAATGAAATAATATTACCTAAATAGTCATTTTTATAAAGTTGAATCAGAAAATAAGAATATGTGGCAAAGTTGTGTTATGTATTTAGTTTGGCCATGAAGTTATAGCAAAAACATTGACTGTTGAGGCTAATCAGAATTAATGAGTTATTAAAGTATAAATAAGAAAGTAAGCTATGCAAACCAGAGAACATTTGCATGCAAAAAGTTACAGTAAGATAAAGCAGATGTAGATGTAGGAAACATTACACACCCATCATGCCATTTCTGTTGAGCAATTCCATTAAATAATGATAATCATCATGGAGTTATAAGATACATTAGATAATTTTAACACAGCCTCTTCACACATGAAGCTCTCATCCAGCTTTATTATATCTAAAGCTTAACCACAACCATTACTTACAGCAATTCTTTATACAAATTTGCAGGCTTAGTGACAGGGAGGTTTATTTTTCTACTTCTTATAAAGAAAGTTGCAGTACTGTATTGACACAATTCAGATGTTTTCACACACCATGTAATTTCTAAGTACCTTAGCTATCTTTAAGCACCATAGAAATTTGGGCCATTATAATTTTGTAAGTAATTTTTAGATTTATAGAATCATATCATTTAAATTATCAAAGATCATTTTAGTTGGCTAAGATCAATCTGTGGAAAGAGGCAAAAGATATCCTGGGAGAAGCCACTCACTCTGTCTCACTCATGAGACATGAAAATCAGCTCACTATTATTTGCATGATTCAGAACAGAACAAAAATAAGTTAAAAAGAGTCCTTGCATAATATAACAGGTATATGAGGACAGATATATACATCAAGCAAGCAAAGAATCTATTAAACGCTCTTATTAACTTTTATGTTCTGTTTTGATGTTTCCCAAATATGCCAAGTGTTTTTATACCTCTATACCTTTATCTCTTCTGTTCCCTCCAACTTCTATTTTCTCCATCCTTCCTTGAATTGGTGAAACCTTACTAATTATTCAAGGATGAGCACCAATATTGCCTGCTCCTCAAATTCTCTGACAAAGCAAATTGTTTCCACTTCTGTGGCCCCTTTTCCCACAAATACTTCTTGTTTACTACATACATTATATTATAGTCAGCCATGTCTGCCATTCTCTACTTTGTTGTGAGCCATGTAAAGACAAAGACAGCGCCTGTCTATTGTAGGCATTTTTTTAAAATGTTGAATGAATGGAGGAAGAGTTAACTGAAAGAAAACATGGAGAGATGACCTTTATTCTTCTCTGCACAGCTAACAAACTGAAGTGGAATGAGTTCTTCTTAGTTGCCTGCTGTAATCAGGGTATAGTTTTAAGATGAAGAATCAGAAGAACAGTGATAATGCATTTTGTTTTCTAAACTGAACTGCCCTGCATAGCTTCAGTGAACCTGTCACCAGAGTAGTGTGAGTAGTGTACATTGTATCCAAGAGGTAATTTGTATCCCTCATCCCCCCCTGCTTTCCCCCTCTTAGTTTCCCACATCCATTATACCATTTTATGACCATATATAGCCATCATGTAGCTCCTACTTATAAGTGAGAAAATATGGTATTTGTTTTCCATTCCTGAGATTCCTGAGATGGGATAACGGTCTCTAACTCCATCCAAGTTGCTGCAAAAGACATTATTTCATTCCTTTTGATGGCTGAGTAGTACCCCATGGTTCGTGTGCTTTCTTTATCCACTCATTAGTTGATGGGCACTTAGGTTGGTTCCATATGTTTGCAATTATGAACTGTGCTATGATAAACATTTGGGTGCAGATGTCTTTTTGATATAATGACTTCTTTTCCTTTGGTTAGATATCCAGTAGTAGGATTGCTGGATGGAATGGTAGGTCTAGTTTTAGTTCTCTGAGGAACCTCTATACTATTTTTCCACAGGGGTTGTACTAATTTACATTCCCACCAACAATGTGTAAGCATTCCCTTTTCACCACATCCATGCTAACATCTATTGTTTTATGCCTTAGTAAATGGCCATTCCAATAGTGGTATCTCATTGCTTATGGCGGTTTTGCACTTGCCAGGGAATTTGCATTTACCTGATTAGTAATGTTGAGAATTTTTTCATGTGTTTATTGGCCATTTGTCTATCCTCTTTTGAAAAAAATCTGTTCATGCCTTTTGACCAGTGTTTGGTTGGGTTATTTGTTTTTTTTTTCTTGCTGATTTGTTTGTGTTCTTTGTAGATTCTGGATATCAGTTCTTTGTCAGATATATAGTTTGCAAATATAGTTTGTGTATTTACTCTGTTGATTATTTTCTTTGTTGTGCAGAAACTTTTTAGTTTCATTAAGACTCATTTATTTATTTTTGTTGTTGCTGTTGGTTTTGGGGTTTTAGTCATAAATTCTTTGCCTAAGCGAATGTCCAGAAAGTGTTTTCCTACATTTTCTTCTAGAATTTTTATGGTTTCAGGTATTACATTTAAGTCTTTAATCCATCTTGAGTTAATTTTTGTATATGGTGAGAGATAGGGATCCAGTTTCATTCTTCTGGATGTGGCTATCCAATTTTCCCAGCACCATCTATTGAATGAAGCGTCCTTTCCCCTGTTTATGTTTTTGTCTGCTTTGCCATAAATCATTTGGTTGTAGCTATATAGTTTTATTTCTGAGTTCTTGAGACAAGTATTTCTATAGATCAGAAATGCAGAGAAATGAAACAAAGAAACAAAGACCCAGAGCAAGCAGAGACAGAATGGCTAATGATTGAAAGAGAAAAAAAATCACTCCCAACTGAGCAGGAAGGAAAAACAATAGCATGAAGATGATATGGAATCAGATTTTGAAAGACATTGAAGTCAACCATTAGTCCAATCTGGGGAGAATTGAGATCTTCGCAATATCTAGACTTCTATTTCCCATACATGGTATAGTTTCTAATTTTATTTGAATGTTTGTTAACTTCTATAAAAATATTTTACAATTTTATGAATGGGGTTATGTTTTTAGATAGATTTATTCTAAGGATTTGGTATGTTTGATGCTTTTGTAAATTGTGTGTGTGTGTGTATGTGTATAATTTTATTTAAAAATTTTTGGAATAATTTTAAATTTACAGAGAAATGCAAAGATAGTACCGGGTTTGCATATGCTCTTCATCCAGTTTACCCTAATGTTGACTAGTTACATAAAAAACAGTGTATTCTTAAACTTTTATTCTCACAGTTATGGCTGGCATATAGATATAGAATTGATTTTTACTTGACCTTTTAATTGATTTTTAAATTTTCTTAGACTTTCATTGAATTATAATTGACTACCAACCTTGTTAAACTTACATATTAATTCATAATTTAAATGAAATAATTTTTATAGATTTTCTACAATCACAATCACATGTCATCTGTGAATAATGAAAGTTTTATTTATTCCTCTCTAATCTTTATACTTTTTTTTTCTTTTTCTTACTCTCTTGTACTGTCTAGGATTCCCAGGGCAATGTTGAAATGAAGCAGTAAGAGAATCTTTGTCTTGTTTTTGATTTCAAAGAAAAATTTCCACATTTCACCTTTAAATCTCATTTATACTACAGAATTTTTTGTAGATATCCTTTATTAATTTAATAAATTTTTCTCTTTTTTTTTTTGATTTGGAGACACTGTCTCACTCTGTTGCTCAGGCTGAAGTGCAGTGGCATGATCATAGCTCACTGTAACCTTGAATTCCTGGGCTCAAGCAATCCTCCTGCCTCAGACTTCCAAGTAGCTGGGACTATAGCCATGTGCTACCATGCCTGCCTAATTTTTATTTTTTAATGTTTTGTAGTGACAGGGGTCTCGCTATGTTGTCCAGGCTGGTCTCAAAAATTTTTCCATTTTAAATAAATTTTTAAAATTTTTAAATGATGTCATTTTTAATATTCTCTTATATTCCTTTAATACCACTAAAATCTGTAGTGAAGTCCTCTTTTTCATTCCCAGTGTTGGACATGCATGCCTTTCTTTGTTGATCAGTCCTAGTAAAGCTCTATCAATTTCATCACTTATTTCAAAGAACCAGTCTTTGACATTAAAAATCTTATGTATTGTATGATGTTTTTTATTTCATTATTTTTTTTCTTTATATTTCCTTTGCTTTATTTGTGTTTAATTTGTTGCTTTGATTATCTAATTTCAAGAGATGAATGTTTTTATCATTAATTTTAAGGTTTCTTCTATTCTAATAAATATGTTTAAAACAATTTTCTCTAAATTCAGCTTTATATATCACACAAGTTTTGATATTTTATATTCTCACAATCATTTACTTCAAAATATTTTCTAATTTTCATTGTTAGTTCTTTGGACACACGAATTAAAGTGTATTTAGAATTTCAAAATATATGAGACTTTCTAATTATCTTTTAATATTGACCTTAGTTTAATTTCATGGTAAGAGTTATACTCTGTATGAATTCAATTAGTTAAATTTATCAAAACTTGCTTTATGTTATATATGGTCTATTTTTGAAAACGTTAAAAATGTCCTCGAAAAGAATAATATTCTGTAACTTTAGAGTACGGTCCATTATATATTTCAATTAGGGAAAGTTTATTAAAGTATTTAACTCTTCTACATCTCCTTTCCCTTTTATTGTCTTCTTGTTCCATCAGTTACCGACAAGTGTGTTAAAATTTTTTACTGTGATTGTGGTTTTACCTATTTTTCCATTTGATTCTTTCAGTTTTTGCTTGGTATGTTTTGAAGCTCTATTAGACACATAAATTTTAAATTGCTTTATCTTCTCAGTTCATAGAATATTTTATCATTATGAAGTATCTCTCTTTATCTCTATTTTTTCTTTTTTGACTTAAAGCCCATTTTATTTGATATTGATATAGGCACATGAACTCTCCCTCAGTTAGTTCTTGCAGTTAATTTAAAAAATTTTTTTCATTTAATCTTTCTTTATCATTATATTACAGATATTGTTCCTTTAATCAGCATTTGTTATTACAACGTGATAATCTTTGCTTTTATTGGTGACCTAAATTCATTTATTTCCATTTATATGTGTTTTCTGGGACTGCCAAGGCAGATTCTAAAATTTTATATGAAAATACAGAGGAGCCAAATATAGCCAACCCCAAGACCATCTTGAAGAAGAAAAACAAACCAGGAGATTTTTTCTATCAGATATTAAGACTTCCTGTAAAACTACAGTAGTTAAGATAGTTTGATAATGTCACAAGAATAGACAGAGACCTGTGGAATAGAATAATGTATCCATGTATATATGGACAAAGTTAACACAACCAAGGCATAAGGAATGTATGGTCCTCTCAATAAGTGGTCCTAGATCAACTACATATTCACATTAAAAAAAAAACTTGACCTCTACCTCAAATACACATTCAACTCCAGATGAACTGTGCATCTAAATGTTTAAGTCAAAAATAAAGCTTTAACTAAAGAATAAGGATAATATTTTCATGACTTTGGGAATCCAGAAAGAATACCTAAACAGAATACAAAAACAGCTAATCAAAGGGGAAAAGATCGATAAATTGTACTACATTAAAAAGTTACTTTTAATTATCTGAGGCCACTTTTAAGAGGGTGAAAAGATAAGACATTTCAACACATGAAACCAACACTAGCATCTATAAAGAATGGCTCAAATCAGTAAGGTAAAAGATCATCTGAACGTGGACAAAAGACATGAATAGGTGCTTCAAAAACGGTGCATACAAACGATCAATAAATAGATGAAGAACTGCTTTACCTCATTAGTATTCTGGCAAATCAAAACCATGATGATATACTATATACTACTACACATTCAACAGAATGGCTGACATTTTAAAAGGTTGACAATACCACCTATTCTTCCAATACCAAGTGTTGGAAGAATATGGAACAATGGAAACAGTCACATGCTACTGGTGGCAGTATAAACTATAACAACCACAATAGAAAACAGTTCATGTTATCTACAAAGATAAAACACATGCATATTTCAGGATCCAGAAATATATACAATAAAAACATGTGTACAAATGCACCAAGAAACACAAAAATGTCCATCACAGCATTGTATAGAATAGCCCCCAAATTGGAAAAATTCTCTTTATTTGTCAAAAGTAGAATATGTAAATAAACCATGGCACTTTCCTAAAACTTCTTTTTATGTAATGGACTACTATGTAATAATAAAGATGAATAAACCATAGCTATCTGCAACAACATGTATAAGTCTCATAAACATAATGCTGAACAAAATGAGTTAGATAAAAAGAAATATATATTGTATGAGTCCATGCACATAAACTTCAAAAACAAGTAAATTAAAATATACTTTTAGAAATCATAAAACTGTTTATTTTCAGTAAAGAGAAAGGGGTTACTGATTAGAAAGAGAATATAGGGTCTTTTGAGGTGCTGACATTATTCTATCTCTTGACCTGGTTGATGGTTCCATATTTGATCTCTTTGTGATAATTCATTGAGTTGTACATTCATGTTTTGTACAGTTTTCTGTATAAGTACTATATTTTGCAATTTTAAAAAGTTTAATAAAAATTTAAAATTCCAAAAGGAAAATTAAAAAGTGAATAAGCTCTCTAACATAAGAGAATAGGGAAACAAAGTCTGGATCTTGAGTCCATGTTCTTTCCACTGTATTATGGTGACTCTAAGAAACAAAGTGAGATTACATGTTCTGCAGCAAGAGCAACAAATTATATTCTTTGATACAGGCCACAAATTCATTTACAAAAGGATGCTGAAAGTCACCCTGCAACATGCAAAGTGACTCAGACAAAATGCAGAAAGGGTTCAGTTGTCAGGATCAAAGATGTTGTGGACCTTTGGAAGAATATGACGATCAAGACCAAGAGAACAAGCAAAGCAGATTGTGATATAGACCTGACCCTCCATGCTGATGAACTATTATCAATTCCCTAGGGAGGAGGAATTGGTGGTTAAAATTCTACTCTCATTCAAATAATTGTTTTAAAGATGTCTGCAATTGGTTGTATATGTTTAATTTGATTGCATAAGTAAATCTGGTTATAATTTTATCCATATTGCGATTCATGAGTCATTCTCAAAATAACTTCTTCTATGTGTTTGAAGTCACTAAAATCTTTGACCAAATAGATTAGGGAAGAAAAATCAAAATGAGGGTGGATTCTATTGATGATTAAGTTACTACACTGACAGATGATTGAGATTTTTCAGATTGGGTCTGCCTGATCCTACCTGCATGTTGGTGATGAAAGATGACAACACAGCAATAAAGAAACAGCTCTGGTCAACAGTAGTGATGTAAGTCTAGTAAGTCTTATGAGAGTAACAGAAGGACCACAAGAAAAAGGGAACGGTCATGGTCACTCACTTCACATGGATGTTGAAGGAATTCCTTGAATAAGATAAGAGGGACCAGTGAACCAGACTCTGAGATTATTATTGTGATTATTGTTATATTAACTGAGTTTTGTCCCAAACTACCATGGCTCAGAGAAATGTAGGTTACACAGTGTATCAGCCAATGAGTGAAAGAAGGAAGACTATGAGGAAATGTCTCTGCTACCTAAAAAATTCAAATAGTATCCCATAATTTCCATGACACTTAACTATGGAAAGTTTGCACATAATGATGCATTTAAACATCTATGGTGATAACCAGCTAGGTAATTAAAAATAAACCTAAAAATCAACAGAAAGAGGCCTGGTGGTCTATTGGAAAGAGACTAATGCAGGCAATTTGTTGGATAATTCAGAATATCTGTATTTTTGTTTGATCATTGAGGTAAGACTGTAGGTATACAATATAATGAGAAAACAGTTTGAATCACACAGTAGAGTTAGGAAAATACTACATATGTTGAAAACTGCATGTCAAACTGAAGGTTTGATAACACTGAATGGAAGTTTGTTCAGTGCTTTATGTGTAATTTCCCAACATAACATCCATAGTTTGGATATCAATTGTTACAGAGAAGGCTTAGTTCACATTATATGCCCAAAGTCTTGCTGTTTACTTGCCTCTGTTTCTGCAAATAAGTTTAAATTTGCAGAATTTAAACTCATGTAAGCCCACGTTTTATTTTCAGTTTCATTTCCGTTTCATTTTCATTTTCAGAATTTAAACTCGGTGAGCCCTCATGTTTCATTTTCTTTGTTCCTTGGTATTCTTTCCTTCATTTGCTTTTTTATTTCTTCTTCATTTAATCTGCTAATTTTTATGTTTTTAAGCATTTTACTTATTTTATTTTGTTTTAATAAAGAGATTTTTGTACTATACTCTTTTCCAAAAGTTGATGATTCTGCTAAGAAGACCTATTTCACATCACGTAGCTGTAGCGCGCTGGTAAATGTTTAACATATAATTGTCCAAGAAGTAGCCCTAATTTGTAGTATTTGCTGATTTCCATGGGGTAAATACTCCTACCATGGCCTGTTCAAGCTACCAATGTGATGTCACTAAACTCAGATTTCAGTAAAGATACACACAACTGGCTTTCATAAGCCATTTAGAGCCAGTTCCAGCATATTGCTGATAGAATATAATTTTATTCATTGATAATCTGGGAAAATTGCTGCTAATGATTATTTCCTTAATAAGCTCTTGTTTTCTTCTACAAGCTTCTGCCATCTCCAAAAAGTCATACACTGTTTTGTTGTTGTTGTTATTATTGTGTTACCTCAAATCATGGGATGCATTTGTTCAAAGCTTCCTTATTTTTCACAGAAATTCTAATTCCTTATGATATTCTATTCCTTATGATTCCATTCCAGCCTCATTATATATTTTTATTCCATTCAACACAGCCTCTCCTTTACCTAAAACAAAACAAACAAACCCAAACAGAGCCATCCACAACTCTAAAGAGTCTTAATGTCTTTATCTATGCTTTTCCACTACATGATAAATCTTTTCCTTAGATACTAGCTCTCCAAGACTCATTTTTAAGTCAAGGCCAAGGTTAAATGTTACTACTTCTCTTAAAATACTCCTCCACCACTATAGTTAAAAACAAATTGTCCTATGTTACATTCCCAAAGCGCTTTTGATTATTTTACTTTTACCTGTATTAGAACTTTTGGGCAAAAAGGAGATGCCCAACAAAAGGCTATTTAATGAATGGACAGATAAATAAATGTCATGTGTTTGCTCTATCATGGAAAAGAAATGATTTCTTTCTTTTATTGGTAAACATAACCTATGAAGTGTCCAGGTTCCTGGACCACATTCTTTTTAACACCTGAAAAACCTAAAGACAAAAATACAGAAGGTGTTTATAATAGAGTTTTGACTTATCTAGGCAACTTCTTCTTCATTTGGCATTTACTTAAGGAGATAAACAAAAAAAAAAATCCACAATCACTTCGGCTCTGCTTTGTTGAATATAAGAAATGCAACATCATAGGCCATATCTACACTAGAGAGTATCTTCAAGTAATATTTTTCCAAAACAGTTTTACCCTCTTTAGATTATCCATACATTCTCTTCAGAGTGTGGAGAGGCTTTGAAGTCTAAAAGAAGACCATGGAAAAACATTATTCTGGCACATCATGCATTGTCCCTATATTCCTTTCCCCTTCCCCAACTCATGAATTATAACTATTTAGGAGCTTGTAAGCTTTCCCAGATTCACACCTATTCCCCAATGGACTAAATCTCAGCCATACATAATCTAAAGGATGAAAAAGATGGCAAAACAACTTTCCCGTTCAAAATCCAATGCAAACAAACCCCCGATGAGCAACTTGGACAACAGCATCTCAAGGGTTCACCTCAGGGGTGGTTGTCAACACTTACTAGAGTCAATTCAAGAGACTTTTTTAGCAGCTCTAGAGAAAAACGTCATCTTTAAAAGATTATCAACAAACACAACCACTAAGTTTAGCCACTGTTTGTGAAATCCAAGTCAAATGAAAGCAGCTGAGCATACTCAACAGGAGATGGCAGTTATTAAAAAGAAAAGGAGGGGGGAGGGAGAGAAGGAAGAAAAGAAAGGAAAGGAAAGGAAAGGAAAAGAAAAAAGAAGAAAACAAAAGAAAAGGAAAGAAAAAAGAAATCAGAAACCAAACTTTAAAAAGCGTGAGGGAGATCAAACATGCTGTACGCTCCATGTGTATGTGCTGAGGTTTCAGTCCTAGAGGCTGTAGCATCCTCTCACCAGCTTCCAGGTCTATGACTTTTTTTTGCCTCTAACAAGCTTAAAATCATCATTTATTTTGTTTTGACAGGTGGTCTTTTAATGGCCATGTTCTCAACTCACTACCCAAGGCTTCTACTACTACATGTCCTCTCTTTTCTCTTACTTGCTTAAAGATTTTCAATGTTTTCGTTTTAGATTCCATAGGAATGGCAACTGCTTAAAGGTTTTCTCACCTCTTGGGAAAAATTCTTTCAGAGGAAGCAACCCAGGGTGCCACTAATTGGCTTTGCATGACAGTAGGCAAATTTGGCCTTAAAGCAACTGTGACACTGTTTGCCAACTAGCTCAAATACAGATTACCAAAATCAGATTCTCTGGGAACCTCACAGATGTTTCTATTACTACTTCTAAAAACCTTGTGGCTGTTCATATATGTATCCATAATGCCTTTCCAAACAACCTAATGATTCTTCTCATTTAGATATTCACTTCAATTTCTTGCAACTCCCAAGCTAGTGTTTCTGTTTCATTGAAAAAGTTCAAAAATATTCATCATACACTGATTGGACTGATAAATCTAAGTTACAGACTTCGCCAAGAAAAAGAAAAAAATGGACTTCTGGTATGTCTTCAAAATCAGTTGCCTCTAGGAATTTCCTGTACCATGCTCAAATTAATTTTAATTCAATAGTATATTATTTTGACTGACCTTGTACATATTTCTTAAAAGAATAGTTAAGAGATGTTTTGCTAAGTAGATCATTTTCAGGATAATGATATTTAAAAGAATAAAAATGCCTGTTTTGGGTGCAACACTCAGATAACTTAAAAATTTTAAAAATCAAGTTTTTTTGGTACCCATCTATGTGTCTACACAGATGCAGAGCCAATGGTTCCTGCTGATTTTATAATTCTTTTGGGTTATGTAATACATATTATTTGCTAATAATAACCCATAAGAAGCAGCATTTTGCTGTATTGACATGTCCTGGCCAAGAACAACAAGGGAAAGAAATAGCATTCAAAAAACTGGCAAAATGTTTATGAATTCTAATCCTCTGCACATGAATAAATACATCTGACAAAGAGCAGAGTCCCTTAAAAAGGTCCTTCTTGACCTTTCTAATTTGAGTTCAATTGCATGTTCAGTGTTGAGAAACCAAAGTCAGTTCTGCCAATGTTTTAAGCTCAAGCTTTACTCCATTTTGTTATTTGTAAAAGTGAAATCCCAGATAATAAGTTATAATTGCTCTATTAATCATTTGAAAAAGGAGATTTGGAGAGAAATTGGGATTTGAAATTGCAATAATTAGTATCTGAAAGACGTCCTTTTTATTTTCTTACCTAGAGCTTAGCACATAAAACTACTGTAAAAACTGCATATATGCACTTTTTAAAATGGTAAGGTACATGCAATATGCTTTATATATTATTTTTTCTAAAGGAATGAAATTTAAAACTTCAATGTAGTCATGTTGACCTTTGACCTGGAAAAAAACACACAAAACCAGGTTTTGGATTATAAATTATATTGTCAATGAAAGTGAGAAGAACTCTTTGTTGCTTGAGTTGTTTCAAGTATTATATTTTCATTTCCTTTTTCCAAAAGAATTATAATGTACAACACACTTGTATTTTTCTTCTATTTTTCACTTTAAAAAATCTTTCTTTCTCCTTGCTTTGTTCCTCTGTGTACTGATAGACCTGATACAACACAATTTACCTTTCAAAAGTTCAATGTACCAAAATCATTTCTTATTCTTAAAATATCCTGTATGAAATCTATATTCTTGTTTGTGTCCTCAAGAAAGCTTAATGGAAAAAATTACAGAAAAACATAGATTATTTAAGCTTCCTTTCCTTTAGTTTATGATGAAAGAATTTTAGCTTGTGCTTATGCAATTGAAGATAGCCAGCCAATAGGGACAAGATAGTGTTTAGGGAAGTATAATAACTAAATTAAATTTACTATGGCACCTAGGTAAAGCCAGTTTATTGCCAATATAGCCAAAAAGAATCGTTTCAGTTACCACCTACTAGAATTGTTAGCAATCTATACACCCACATGGGCAGGCAGGTTTAAGATTAGCCAGTGATACTTCCATCCTTCCCTGTGTCTCAGGCCTGGTCTTCCTAAAAACATAGAGAAAAGGCCCAGGTCTCAAACTTGAAATCAGGTGACATCCTTCTAATGTCACTAATTGCTCTGTGAAAACAGTCTATTTAATTTCCAGGAAAATCACATGTACTAAAATGACCACAGACCTCCCAGTCAAAAGGGCACACAGGGGAAGGAAGGTACAAAACACACTCATTTTGCTTTTTAGTAAACTAAGATAAATTAAGAACAATATGTAGCTCCACACAATTGAATCTGTTCTGAAACATAGCCATCTTCTAAAGAAAGAGATCATAGGAGAGATTACTCCATCCTCACTGGAAATGCTCCCTTGGAAGAAGAGAGTTGGGCCAAGAGCAGCGATTATAAATGCATAGGGACAGAATCTTAACTGAACGGGTGTGTTCAAAGACAGCCAGTGACAACCATAATTTCCTTCCACATAGTCGGAAAAGTAGTTTGCTTTTGTAGCCAGGTAACATTTCTTTCTGGGCAGGTCAATCATCCATGGAGCCACAATCCACAACCTATTCTGATTTGCTACACATCTGGTGTAAGCCTTTATAATGCAAATAGGAAAACCAGTCTGCTTCTCTAGAATGTTTCTATATTTAAAACCAAATAAGTGATTTCAGAATACAGGTGACTACGCAAAAAATGTTATCTGGTGGGCAAAAGGAGCAGCCTAACATTAACTGATAAAATAGAAATAGAATTTATTTCTTGCAGTCCTTTATTGCCACCAAAACCCCCCCCCAAAAAAAACCCAATATTCTGTTTGACACTATTAGTTCACAGAATCTCAGAAAGAATCTAACATTTTAGAAAATTTTAGACACCCTGGAATATTGTGTGATCTGAAACACCAGTATTTTGTTGACACTAATCATTAGATAATTACATCCTTTGAATTATTTTGCTATCTAAAATTATACAATGGAGTAAAGTACTTAACTGGTGATTAAGTTTTCCCTTTCATATTTTTTCTTCAAATTAAAGATGTACATATTTACTTCAATAATTATGAAAAAGTAATCATGCTGAAGCACTATAGGTTGGTAAGATAATGACAATAAAAGTTAGGTATTTGATGTGCAAAAAAATGGTACTTTTTTCATAAATATTACAGGCAAAGGCATGCATTACTGTGAATAACAATATGAATGTGATTTTAAAAAATATTTTGTATATGTTTATTTCATAAGCAAAGTCATATTTCAAGTTCACAGAACAAAGGAAAAATATATATGATAATCATAACACTACCATACATTCACTATGAAAAATAAGTGAATTGATAAAATCAATGAATACATAAAAACTTTGAAATATTTGCTGAATTGCGATTAATTGGCCTGAAAAGTTGCCATGATCTGGAAGTGAACCTCACAGCAATTGCATATGAGTGTCTGCAGAGCTGTCAGAAAAATATGTTGCAACTTAATTATGGGATGTAAAATCAAGAAGAATGACCCTAGGCCATTTAGATTCAAGTTCAAATATTGGATTGAATGCATTCTGGCTGTAAGACTTTGGATGGCTTTCTCAACCTTTTTGAAACTCATTATTACTACTTGTAAGATGGAAATAATATCTATCTCTTAGCACACAGAATTCTTAAATGGTGACAAAAATAGTTTATCAATTTTTTAAAAGCTTCTTTTCCCTGAACTAACATAATCCTTCAGGAAATCTAAGGAGAAATTTTTTTTTCAGTTTTATTTCTTATTCAATGTTTCAACACTCATTGGTTGGGTCAGTAGACAAAACATTCTTCTTCCCAAGGGTTATCTTTACTCATTTTTGAGCTCTGTGACTAACCTGATTGAAGGGAGTGCTATGTGGATTCTATACCTGGGAAACAGTTGTGTATATAACATGAGAACATGTAAACTTCTCTTATCTGAGACATGTCTTCTTTCTTAATAATAAGAGCAATAGTGAGCTTTCCAAGTACACAAGATTTTTTAAAGACTTTTAAAATGTGCATGCATACATCCCTGGTCCTTTACCCCTACTCTTTTGTACTTTTACTTTTTTTTTACCTCATTTCCTAGAAGGGCATTTACACAGGCTTCTGATGCGTCACAGATGGCTGTGAGATCATGTCCTCCTTCTAGAGCCAACACCACACGTCCATCAGCCAATGTCATCAATTGCTTCGTCAAATGACCAAAGCCTACCACAATACAAACAGAACATTTCAAAGTAGTAAATCAAGAGATAATGATCACTAGAATCTAACATTGATTGAGTATTTATTCCATGCAAGTCCTTTCTCAGCACTTCCTGTGTGCTAACTCATTTAATACTCACAATATCTTTATGGATTACATCCTATTATTATCGTTCTTTTACAGATGATGGAAACAAAGACCAAGATCCCACAGCTAAGAAGCATCACAACCAAGATTTGTACCAGTCAATCTGGCTCTTCACCAGTGCACAGTGCTGCCTTCATAATACATTCTGTATGTATGTGGACCAAAAACCTGAATATTATTCAGCCAGTGTTTTAAAGGTAAACTATCCCATTTGCTTGCCATATGCTTCCTGTCTCCATCATCTGCCTTTACTTCATCAGAAAAGGAAGTTTTCTATATATTGCATGAAATTACCTTATTATCACATTAGATTTTTATAGTTATTCTTTTGTTATGAAATATATGATAAATGCAAAAATATAAATAACATCCACATATGGCATAAAGTATAATGATATGATACCTGCCCAAAATACCTGCTTGCTCACCCTCCATCTTTAAGAAAATGATGTTAGCAACACTTTTGAAAGCCTCTGTATGCCTCTCTCTGTTAGCATCTGTCCTCCTTTCTGTGGGAAGTCAGGATCCGGAGTTTATGTTTATAATTCCATTGCATTCCTTTGTTTAATTTGCTTGTTTTTGAACTTTATAAAAATGGTTTTATACTTTTGCAACTTGCTCTCTTCACGCATTTTGTTAGCTCATCTCTGCCAATACCTGTAGCTATAGTTCTTTGCTATCTAGTAGGCCATTTTATATCTATAGGATTTATTTACCAATTCTTCTATTGACAAATATTTGATTCTCTTGTAAGTACAAAATTCCAGTTTTTTGTTATTACAGTGTTGCCATGAACATTCTTATGCAGGTCTTCTGTTGCACATATGCAACAGTAGAATGGAATTGTTGAGTCTTAAAATCTGCTAAATAATACCAGATTATTTCCAAAGGGCTATTACCAACCCACACTCTCAGAAGCAGTATATATGAGAGTTCCAGTTTAGTCATGTTCTTGCCAACATTTGCTATGATTTGCCAAGTGGGTGGTTGAATAATGGCATCTTATTTTGTTTCATTCAGTATAAGGAGGGAGCTTGCTATTTCTGGTTTAAATAAGAGGTTTTTTTAAATTATAAATGGATGTAGAATTTAATATAATTATTTTTCTGTACAGATGGATTTTCCCCTATAATTTGATAATTTTAAAAGTTATATTAATTAATATTTCTAATATTGCATTTATGGGGTGAAATAAGTTTGGTTGTGATGTATTACCTTCTTAATATACACCTGGATTTCCTCTGCTATTGCTTTGTTTAGGTTTTTTACACCTATGTTCATAAATGGGGTTAATCTGTAATTTTCCATTCTTGCATTGACCATGGTGAATTTTGATGTGGTTGGGACTTTCTTTTATTATTATCTGAGCCTAAAATTTTTGGGTAGAAATCTCCTGCAATACTATTTGGGTCTTGTTTTCTCTTTAAGGAAGATTTTTAATTATTGACTGAATTTTTTCAGGGATTATAAGACTACTCCTGCTTTCTATATCTTTCTGAGTTATATTTTTCTAGGAATTTGTTTCTTTTGTTTAAGTGTTTAAATTCCCTGATAAAAAATTGTTTATATTCTCTATTATCTTATTTTGGAACTTTAATTAGATGTATGTGAACATTGTCACTCAATGTTTCTTCAATCTCTCTTAAATTCTCTTTCACATTTTCCATATCACTTTCTGTCCTGAATTATGTGTATTTTCAATTCAGATATATCTTCCAGACTTTCCCTCTTCAGATGTCTCTAGTCTTTTATTTAACATCTTTATTGATAATTTCATTTCAGTGATTGTATTGTTTAATTCTAGAATTTATATTTGGTTATGTTTCATGACTTCTTAGTCATTTTTGTAGTTTCTTAACTCCTCACTGACATTTCTATTGCTTCCTTGTATTTCTTTCAGAATGATTATTTTATATTCTATATTTGATATTTGAAATCTTTTGGTTTAGTTTGCTTTATTTCTGCTGATTCATCTTTATGGCACCTTAATTTTCCTCTGTTTTTTACTGTTATTATTATTATTATTTTTGTATTTTGAGCTCATATTGATTGCAACTTTATATGTGAGAAATTTTTGAAGCTTGGTGCAATGGACTGAATATTTCTGGCACTCAGTGTTCATATGTTGAAATTCTAAGCCCCAATGTAATGGATTTAGGAGGTAAGCTTCTGGGTAATTAGATGGAGTCCTTGTGAATGGGATTAGTGTCCTTAAAAAACAGACCCCAGAGAGTCCTCTAGCCTTCTTTTTGCCATGTGAGAATACAAGACTTTGGGAGTCTATAATCCAGAAGGCCCTCACCAGAACCTGACACTCTCGTCTCAGACTTACAGCCTTCAGAACTGTGAGAAATACATTTCTGTTGTTTATAAGCCATCAGTCTAAGATACTTTGTTGTAGCACCCCAGATTAACTAAGACACTTAGGTCAAGCGTGATACCTGTCTTTGAAGCCCGGGTCAAGTGTGATTTTGTTTGCTTCTGTGGGGTATCTGGGACACTACCATGTAGGATCAATTTTAAATTCTTAGAAGGTAGGACTGGCTGTGGGTTTTATTGTTGTTTTTGCACAGATATTGTAAACACAGACCCCAAAACTTGATTACAAATGCTCATGAGAAGAAATTAGTTTCTTTCCTTTCTTCCTTCCTTCTTTCTTTTTCTTTTCCTTTGAAATTCCCTCTATTTGTAGCAATAGCTGAGATATATGTGTTTTCTTCTTCAGCAATACTTTCTTTTCTCCTACTCATCCTTTTCCTCAGACTTGGCCATTCGTCATTCCTTTCTTTATTCTAGTCTTCAATCAAATTCCATTCCCTTCATAACCCCAAGGCTTTGACTCTCTTTTGCAATATGCTGTAGACTATCAAGGTTCAAGTTCTAACCAACCAAAGATTTTGGAATAGATGCCCCCAGGGTAGCCAATAGCTTCAGGATTCACTATCTTTTTTCTATCTTTTTAGAAGTCAACCATAAATTTAAAAGGGTGGTTTTTATGAGAATTTTGAAATACTTTCATGTAGGAGTATTTAAGGATATGTAATCTCTCATATTGCCAAATTTGAATGTTTCTTATTCAACATTTTAAAAAATTTAACATTGCATCCAACCTGTCCAATTTTAGGAACTATTGTAAAAAAATAGGATAAATTAAAATAAATAAAAACATTGTTTTATTATGACACTTTGTTTTTATATGCTTTGTGAACTTATAGGGAATAAGCATTTAATTGTAAATCAATTAATTTTTTATAACTAATAGATTGTATTTTTACATTCTATTTTAGAGAAGTTTTGAGTCTACAGACAAATTGAGCAGAAAGTTCAGAGAATTCTCATATACATCCTCCTCCTTTTCTTGTTATTAACACCATGTGTTAGTATGGTACATTTGTTACAATTGACAAGTCAACACTGGTACATTATTGTTAACTGAAGTCCACAGCTGGGATTCTTACTTTGTGTTGTACAATTCTATGGATTTGGATAAATGCGTAATGTCATGTATTCACCATTATAGTATCATACAGAATAGTCCATTGCCCTAAAAAATGCCCCATGTACCGTCTGTTCATCCCTCCTCTCTGCCCATTTACCCCTGGCATCCAGTGGTCTTCTCACCCCTACAGTTTTGTCACTCATTTTTAATGTTTACATTAATACAAAATTTTAACTTCTTGTATTATCCTTTCTAAATTAGAAAAGACATGATCTCACCTGCCTCATTTATATGACACTCATAATGTTTAAAAATATGTGTATATATACATATATATCAGACCATGAAAGCTTGAAAGAAGAAACTTGAATGTGGAAGTGCGTGCTCTTCAAGCCTAACTGGGCTGCTTTAAAGGTTGACTTTTGTTCCTCTCTTAAGCATCATAGTCTTTTGTTTGAAAAGCAAATATATATTCAGAATATAATTGGTAGAACTAAATGAAAGCCTATAAAATTATCAAATATTGAGAACCCAAAACTAAATTAAGTTGCTTTTTCAAAGCAACTTTCAACCCATTTTGAAACAGTAAAATAATATCATCTTAATCCTTGGAATGCATTAAGATATCCACCCATTAAACAACAACTGCTCAGGCTTTCAGTTCTGATCTAGCACTTCAGGTTAATCATGAACACAATAAGTTAATTTTATCACTATATTAAAGCACATTAATGTTAATTTTAACCACTTGCCTACTATTTGGATGGGAGTCAAAATAGTCACTTTAAAATTACCCAATGTTTTTAAATACTGGCAAAAAAATTACTCTAAAAAGGATTTTAAAAATTAGGTAAAAACTGTTTTCAAGCATTTCAGTATTTCTCAATTTCTACGGACCTCATGATGATGCAAATAAGAATCACAGGCCACTTAGGAATGAGGTTGTCCACACTAATCTCCACCTTATTACCTGATGACTATAAAAAGAATGATAAATATTCAGAAAATGCATAATGCAACATTTTGATACCGAATGCTTTGAAATGTTCTTTCCCCAAGTCAAGATTAATAGCATGTAGAAATTGTACCACTCTAGAAAATTTTTTTAAAAACCTCATAGGCAGGTATACATTTTTGCTAATCACATTGTTAAATATTCTAGACAGCTTTTCTGTAAACTAAACTAGGGCTACAGTGATAATTTAAAAAGATATAATAATAAATCAAGCCAGTAAACTGTATCTTTCATACTAACAGTTCCTAGCAATTGAGAATTCAATTATTTAAAGTCCCTATTGAGCAAATCAAATTACTTGGATTAAAAAGGGTGGGTGGAGAGAAAGAGAAAGAAAGAGAGCCCCAAATCTGATTTAAGTTCACTCTTTCCTCTGGGAATGAAAAAAGTCCCATAAAATGCCAAATTTAGATGGGATAGTAAAACGTAGAAGGAAAGAGTGGAATGAAGCTAATCTTTGATCCTTATCCAAATACCTCTTTATTTTACCTACAGGGTTTATTTCCATTCACATGTTACCCATGTGATTTCTGGAGTCAGAGATTGAGGCAGCTGAACTCTGAGTCATGCATGTACAAAACATTCAAGCGAAGTAAAGAAAGGAAATGTCTACGAGGTCCATGCCCTCATTTCCAATCAAAATAATAAGTTCAAGAATAATTTTTTTTTTAGTTTTATTATCCTGAATCCTGAATTCTGCTGTGTCCATTGCTGCTGTACCTATTAGAAACATTAGAAAAGCCAGCACAGCGTGTTTACTAAGGTCAAGGCATTATTTTTCAGGACATAAGATGTAAAAGTTTCAGTGGCATGTGTACCTGCGTGTGTGTGTATATGCATGTGTATTTTATTAGAGGTCATGCAACATGTTTTTAACAGGCATGATTGCAAGTGTCATGTAATTGTATTTACTTCTAGCTTCACAAAATACACAAAAGCTCATCCTACTTGTCACAGTAGGTAATACTTAAAAAGGTTATACTTAATATTACCTTCAGAATTCAAAAATTATAGCAGAGACCTTCCTCAAGGGGGTTAGAGTGTCCTGAGTGTGAGGGCTAATGGGCTAAGTGATCAAGTTAGAAAGCGTGTTCCCATATCATGGTGCGGCGTGGGCTCAAGCAATCACTCACTGGACATGGAGTTGGAACTGAGTTCTCAACATTCACTAATGCTTTTAGTTTCAGAATCTTGGAAGGGGAATTCGGAGCTGAAGGAGGAACCTGGATGCCTGGGGCAGCCACGTGGGCAGGGTCAGGTTAATGACTGGTATTGGTACACATTGACAAAAAATCAGCCTTGGCAGTTGTCTCTACTACCTGCATTGACTATGACAGAATTCTTTAAGAGATACACTTTTCAAAAGAGATTTGGCACCTTAAGTTCCTTTTAGGAAATCTTCTAGAATGAGGCATTAATAAAATACTACCACTACCACTACTACTACTACGACAACAACGACAACAATTACTACGACTATTAAGAATCCTACATATATCCTGGTTGTTTAGAAAAGTGTCTAGCCAACATTAAATTAGAAGCCTGAGAAGGAAGCCTTTTACAATATCCTTTGAGCCACACCTGAGCTGTACTACAAGACTGTACCATTGAGATAATTGAGGCTTCATGAAACCTGTTTGGTTCCTATTGCTAGAACATTATTATAATAAATTAATTAAATGTAAATGGTAGTGGTTCAAATATCAATTTCATTGTTCTAACTAAGCATATCGTTCGCATTTTTACTAGTTCAGAAAAATTTCTTGAAATGAAAAGGTGCTCTAAGAAGGCTCAAAGATTAAACCTTAGATACGTATTTAATAACTAAGTCATAGGACGCAAAAGGATTCATCCTTAAAAATGGCAAGTCTCAAATGCTTCTCTGTAACATTTCCAAATAGTTCCCAGAGAATAGTGGTAGTGAAAGCAAATAAGTCTAACATGCTTTATTTTAATTTTCATTAAAAAAACTATTTTAAAAACCAAAATTCACACATGTTCATTGTAGAAAATTCAGAAAATGATAGAAAATAATAAATAAAAATATCACACTATATGTAAGCATGCTATATATTATATTTGATATTATATATTATAGTGATATATTATGATATATAATATTAGTATTAAAATATATAATAAATACATCATTATATATTATATAATTTATATATGATATTATATACTATAAATATGTTATATGCTGTTAAATATTATATAAATATATTGTCTTTAATAAATAAGTAATAGTTAATAAAATAATCATATAACAGTAAATCCATAGCTCCATCAACCAGAGATAGCTTATTCCTCTTTCGTATATTTCATGCTGCCTGGTGCCTGTACTTTTTAAATAAAACAGAATCATTGTTATTTTTTTAACATACACTTACAAATGTCAATATAGTAGAAACAATTTTTATGTCCTCTACACTATCATTTTAAATATGTTAATGTACCAACCAATTCTCTGTTTTTAGATATTTAATTGTTATTACTTTTTCAGTTTTATATATGATTACAAATAATAGCCCCATGTATAATCAGAATGGCCACTATATACTAGCATTTATCTGATTCTAGTATCCTTATGTATTATTTAAGGATGGAAGGAGGCCTGCTCTTCTTATTGCTAACTTTTCTTTTTCACCAGAATATGGGATGGAACTCAAATAGTACAGCCTGTAAAGGCAAGATGGGAACTAAGTGCAGTCAAAACTTTATGAATCTTATTCTTTTAAAACTTATGTGTGTTTAGCAATGCCTACTGCAGATACCACTAATATTTTGACATAAGCTCAGAGAAATGAAAGATACTCCCCAAAAGTCTGTTTCTATTATGAAATTGGAAATATAGTACTGGAAGTCTCTATGGAGGCCCAGACTGAGGGAATTCTCTCCAACTTACAATTCAGTCGCCATTGCTGTTGCACCATCATGTAATAAAATGGATCAGACTTCAGAGTCAGCAGTCAGCTCTCAGAGAAAGGGGCCTGGGTCACGATTCATTTCGTTACTAAATTGTGAGGCAAAGTGACCAATTGGACAAGTCATTTTACTTCTACTTATAAATCTCTTAACTTTGCTGATGCCAGTCCCACATTTATAAGTCTTCCCCCACTATTATTCTCTCCATCTTTTGAAGAAAGCCCCTAGTAAAAAAATAAATATGATATTGGCAGCCCCCATCCTCATGCCTCGAGGCAGTGGAGTAGAGGTCAACAGTAGTGAAGGACTCTTTTGAAATATTGACACGTGATATCTTATGGTGATTTATATCTTTTTTCTTTTTCTTTTTTTCTTTTAGAGATGTAATCTCACTATGTTACCTGGGCTATCCCCAAAGTCCTGGGCTCAAGCAATCTCCTGTCAGCCTCCTGAGGACTACAGGCCGCATGCCACCGCACCTGGCTTTAACATTTTTGTAATTCTTTCTTTTATGGCTAAGAAACCTCAAAACCAATTTACTCATTTATTGAAACAGGTTAGTTTCACTTGGGCCTGAAATATTTGTGAAGACTTTATCACATATTCAACATAGTAGGGAGCCAAGGAGTCCCACATTTTGTCCCATTTTAATTAGAAATTTAATTTTGCACATCCGCTGGCATATTTTCTATGGTTAAATCCAGAAAAGATTACTGAAGAATGCATATCCAGTGAAGTCTAATATTATAAAAACTGTAGCCATTTTCCTCTCTAAACCCCTTGATCATTAAGTTACCATGTTGTTCTTTAGGAAAATGCAATCAAACTGAAGTTGAGAGAGAAACTTGGGGAACATGTGGCAGTCTCCCATATTGTAAGGCTCTACGGCAGGACTTCAAAGCAGAATCTGATTGTTGCAGATGGGAGGAATGCTTTCTACAGAAATACCTTTTTAAGACTCATGGTGCTGTAATTCATATGGTAGGCACTCGTGATTCGTTCCTGATGATGTCGGGATCATTTAACTCACAAAACCATTGTCACTACCATAAAATCCTTTCATCTGTAGCCAAAAAGGTTTATTTCATGCAAATGAAAAATTTTCGTTAAAGTATCACCTTAATAATGGGCAAAGATATATATTTTCTGGTCATGTTTAAAATGTAAATTTATGAACATATTCTGAAGATTCATTTCAGGTTAAGATCTTTACTTATTTGATCTCCCAGGACTCTTTCCAAGTTCGCTGAATCCGGAAATCAATTTTAGAAGAAATATGGAGATTATTATCATTAAATCTTTCAGTTGGCTTATTTCAAGCAGCCCTGTAAATACTGCGTATGTTTTAAAGAAGGCACTTTCAACCAAAAATTCTTTTACTCTTCTAGTCAATGATGCTCCAGGAGGTAAGTTTATATTCTCAGCACCCTTTGAAAGCAACGAATATTTGGTTTGTAGCCTAAGCAGAGTCTAAGACAATGAAATATTTCAATGCTGTTATTTCTGAAAAATGAAGTGTATCCTCAGGAATTCTTAAGAATAAAAATGGCAAGAAAGGTTGACTGGTGTTTTGACTATCCATCAATCCCTTCAATCATCTATCCATCTATGATCCAAATACAAATCAAGTACTATTTAAATACCTACTATGTGCTACAGTTTTATATAAAAATCTGATACTTCAAATAGATATAAGATATTACAAAATCTATTTGAACCTCAGTTTTCTAACTTACAAATATAACTAAATATTATTTATTCTGCCTCATTGATTTGAAATTAATATTTAATCATAAAAAGCCAACTAACAGTGATAAACATAGTGTATCAAATAGAGCCTGGCACATTGCAGGTGCTCAGTATTTACACTTTTAATAAAATATTTTAATCCTAGAATTTTAGGTCTAGAAATTAATTTCAAGATTATACATCCAACTCTTTCATTTTAAGAAATTGATAAGGAAACTAAGACCCAGAAAGTTGAATTATAAAGGCAAACAGTTAACAACATAGCTGGAGTGAGATCCCAAATCCTTTAGTGAGTGCATTTCCCACCATTCCTTGCTGCCTGGTTATATATATTACTGCCTATATTTTCAGACACAATTTCCAGTTCAAAAAAAGTACTTTAGAAAGAGTTCCTAGACACTAAATATCTTTGACAAATCATTGCTTTGGTGTGTTAAGCGTAAACAAACCAGAAGCATATGAATTAAATTTCCCTTTAAAATATGGGAAGGATAAAACCAGTGAGAAATAAAAATCCCTAGAAAATGCTTTCGGACATCATAGGGCCATTCCTTCCCACCCCTCAACAAAATTGTTTTTGCCAAACCCCAACTGCAACTCGATTTGCCAATCACTAGTTTTTCCTGCTGTTTTCAATAATGCATCAAACACATGGGAGCTATTCTCTCATTGATGCTCATGCGTAATTGGCCAAGTGGGATGGAACAAGAGCAGGTTAGCCTCATGCTAAGCAATGATGACCCCATTACAGTAGTGTGTACTGTTCATATCAACCAGCATTTACTGAGCACATACTCTAAATAATAGCTAGGTAAATACAAGGATAAGTAAGATAGAATTTCTGCTTCCAAGGAACTAAAATATAAGGGACGTGTACACAAATACAATCTGACACAGAGAAAGATAATTGTTATAAAATAAACACGGTGTTATAAAATAAATAAAGCTTAATAGATGGAGGATATGCATCTGCTTAGAGGAGACTCAGAAAATAACAGAGGACATACACTCAAATATTTGCAGTGATACACATTTGCAAACCTTTGCCTCAGCTTCCCATCTCTGACACAGGAGTAGTAATGTTGGGTTTAGTTTAAGTGACATAATACATATGTAAAATGTATTCACCCAGCTTACAGCACACAGGCAGTATCAATAATTATCATTTTCTCACCCCACCCCCTCATCTACTAGATAAATAGGCAATATCTTGTATATGGTATCATCCTTTCCATTTATTTAGTTTTTGTATTAGTTAACCTAGCTCTAGAATTATTTGATTATGTCAATATAAGATCATATACACAGCAGTTCCAAAAAGAGCAAAATGAAGAATAGAAAACCAAGCATGGTAAACAGGAACCCATATTTCTAGATCATCCTGCTCTTTAAACTTCATTTCACAAAGATAAATTGCCACGACTTGATGAACACTTTCAAATCTAGCATATAGCTTGGTACAGTGTAGGTGCTCAATACATTTTTATTGAAAGAATTAGTGAATTTGGAATGAATTTATTCTATTCAAATTTACTTGATTCCATCTCAGTGAGATACTGTGGTAGGTGGGATTCTCAGAATGATCCCCAATGACCTTTGCCATTGTATAATCTGCTCCCTTTTGAGTGTGGGTGACATCTGTGAATATTATGAGCTCTCATGCCTGTGGTGGCAAAATGATTTTTCAGTTGACTTTGAGTAAATAAATCAAAAAGGAGATATGGGGAATTTGTGAGGGTGGGGAGGAGGAAAATCTAATCACATGAGCCCTTTAATAGCAACGTTTTCTCCAGAAGGTCATAGAAAAGGAATTTAGAAGGATTTGAAGCGTAAGAAGTACTTGATGCATTACTGATGGCTTGAAAATGGAGAAGACCATGTTGGTGGCTTCTAGCCAGCAAAGGGAATGGGTACTTCAGTGTACAACTTCCACGGACTGAATTTCAGCCACCTGATTGAGCTCAGAAGAGAGTTTTTTCCAGAGCCTCCAGATTAAGGATCCAGCCTGGCCGATAGCTTGACATCAGCCTTGTGAGACCTGAAGCTAAGAGCCCAGTCAAGTCTGCACAGACTGGTGACCTACAGAACCGGGAGGTAATAAATGGACAGTGTTGTAAGCTTCTAAGTTTTCACACATCCCTGAATATAATACAGTTCTAAGAAAAATCAATATCATAATTTCAGTTTATGAAATACATTGAGAGTATAGGGAAGGTTAGTATAATAATGGTAACTACAGCAATTAGCAGTCTCAAATGTCTATCCCGTGCCAGGTCCTGGGCTTTATATAGATGTTTCTTTCATTCTGTACTCACATCGACCTTATGAGGTAGCTACAGAAAATATCCACCTTTCTAGAGAGGAGCAAACAAAGAGTTAGGAAAGTTGAATAACTTTCCTAAGGTCACACAACTAGAAAGTAGTAGAATCGGGACTCATGTCAGGTTTTCTGACTTTAGAGTCTGAAGTCTTAACCACTGATCACACCGCCTCTTAAGAATAAGTGAGAAGAACACAAAACAATTTTTCAAAAAATCTACACACTTTCATCTGTCATGGGATTAGTGTTTTAAAAATCTACACACTTAAAGCATGTTTCCTTTTCACTTAGAATGAGATGAAGTACCAATGCATGTCACCATGTGCTCAAAAGATTCATCTACTCTCACTATTCTACACTAAGTGCCAAGCATGCTTAGGCATAAGATGGGCATTTTGAAAACTACTGAACAGATTGTGGAATCTGAGGGAGGTGAGTTTTTGGAAGAAAATAAGGTTATGATGAGTTTTTCAGTTGTGATGAGATACTGGAAATAGAGCCAGTGCTGTTGGTTCCTCCATGACCCTGCACCAAAGCCAAAATCTGTAGGTCACTCTATGAAAGAGAACACAAGAACACCACTCCTGGATGAGCATGATTTCATGTAGATTAGGTAAGCTTTCTCAAGCAGAGAGATGTATAGAACTGTGGACTCTCCTAGAGAACCAAGGGCTCTGTTAAAGAGATATCATTGGCCACAGCAGGTTAGACACTGCAAGGCTTTTCTGACTAATATATCTTGTGCTCAAGGAAAGATAGGAGGATGTAGCTGGCTGAAAGAGTGTACAAGGTGAGAGAAGACCCTAGATCTGAGATGGGCAAGCTTGCTAGCAGGAAACTCTAAGCTCACTAGAATAGAGCAGAGAGCTCAACACACCAGCCACTCAGCCACCTGTCATTGGCTTCTCCCACTTTTTCAGGACTAAATTCAAATCCTTCAAGACAGTCTCTCTCTCTCTCTCTAGCCCCGTCGTCTGCCAAACCCCTACATTCACTTGTCTCTTGATTTATATGCAACTATTTACACAGTTTGATAAAGACTGCAATCAAACAGTGACCCACAATTCTGAGCTTCCACTGATGGAATGTCCTGTCCGCATCCAGCTAACTCTTATTAATACTTTAAATTCAGTGTAAGCAACATCCTGAAAACCCTGTGCAATGCACATGGATTTCTACGTGCCTCCTTCACAGCCCTTTTTTTCTCTGTAGTTCTTAACTTGTCAGCCCACCCTCCTAGGCTATAAACTGTCAGAGAACAGGAACATACCTTACCAGACTTTGTGCCTAGTACAATGCTGGGCATTCCCAATAAATGTTAACAAAATTACTGATGAATAAATAGTTAAGAGGGCTGAAGCAGACTTAATGGACCTAGCCGAACGTGTGATAATAGCTAAAGTTCATATGGAGCTTACTACAGTGTAAGCTCTGTACTAAATACTTTAAAACTTATCTAATGCTTAAAAAATATGAAAGTGGTATTACCATTATTCTCATTTTAAAGATGAGAAAATAAACACAGAGTAGTTAAATTTATTGTCCAAGATAAAGCAGCAGAGGACTTAAAATCTCTTGACTCTAGAGTCCATCCTCTTAACCATAATACCCAACTTTTTTGATTCAGGGCCCACAGTGATACTATAGAAAAATTTTTGGGGAAAAGTAAAGAAAAGCATGAAAAATGTTAAGTATGATGTACCTGCTATAGAATGTCTATTTTCCTTTCTTTAAGAATATTTTTAAATAGATACTGTGGCCAGTATAAGTACAAAATCTTTTTCAAGGATGGAGGGGAGGTGGTGAGGGTTGGATGGGGAAGAAGTTCAAGTCCAAAGAAATATAATGTACCAAAGAGAAAAGTCTCAAGTCCTTCTTGCCACAGACTGTTTCTTACATAGGTCTATAAAACTTATAAGGAAAATTTTTTTTTAAATCTTATGAGCAATCTCACTGAGATTGCTTACACTGTGAAGCTAAAATACCATGGCTTTAAGAATACTCAATAAAATAATTGAGGCAGATCCATTCATTGAAGAGATATTTGTTGAGAGTTTGCAATGTGACCCAGGAACTGTGCTGGCCAATGAAGATACAGTTATAAGCCAAGCAAAGGCAGTCCCTACCCTTATATCATTCACAAACTAATGTTACGTACCCAGGCACCATGCTAAGTGTTTGAAATGCATTATCTCATTTAATCATCACACAACTGCCCAAGTGGGAAAGTAAGTAATAAGGAAATTAATCTGCTTAAGCAACAAGGTCAGTCAATTGAAACGATGCGATAAGAAGTTGGGTTGGTTGACTCCAGGACCTGCCCTCTCTCAGCCACTTGGCTGTGGCTAAATCCAAATAATATTGAAGCACAATTTTAATGTATTAATGCTACAATCACAGTGCCAGTTGTGCCTGAAAATTAATCTTCAAACGTTAATAACCATAACCCGTTCTTCTTATTCAAGTTCTAACTTACATTAATAAAAGCTGATTTTCAGAAAAGGAAATATCTATTTTGATTCTTCTGATATTTTTCAGTTTGAAAGAAGATATATCACCCATCCACACCAAAAAAAAAAAAACCCTCCAATTCCTTTTCAAACTAATCTTTGGATCTAAGCTTGCATTTCAACTTCAGCATAGCATTAATTTACGGCAGCACCCCCCAAATTCAGCTCAGACAATGATGGTCATGTAATTGACATTTGTAATTGACCATTGCCAAAAAACTTATCCATTAGTTTGCTCTACTTATACTCAAGGTTACTTCATAACTAATTGCTGTTTTTTAAAATTGATGTTTTCAACTAGCACAGTACCTGACACATAATATCCAGTTATCTGGTCTTTTCTTCAAAAACAAGCACACAACAACAAAAAATCTCACTATTGAGTCTTAATGTGTATACTCCTCATAAACAGATGATAATTCATCTTCAAAGTGCTGGATAAGTATCAGCTAAATTATGAAAGTTTGTTGAATAGCAGAAAAACAAATTATTCCCTTCTAGGGAAAATGGGGACACATGTCTCATAGCCAAAAACATTCCTTGGAATTGCATTTCCCAAATGACCTAAGGTTTTTATTTCAAGACCAAAATACCTGATTTTAAAAGATAAGTATCTACCCTCTGGGCAAAACTGATGATTTCTTATTTTTCCTGCCATAAAAGAAGGTCCAGGAACCCTCCAAATTATAGGTTTCAAGCAACCATTTAATTCAGATTAAATTAGATAGCAATTGTATGTTAAATAAATATGAAATGGCTCTAAATGTATTTGTTAAAGATTAAGAATTCTGTAGTACATAGGCTTCTATTACACATTTATTATTGCTGATTTTTAAAATAAATCACCATTTAATTGAAATACTTAAATAACATTTTCAAAGGAAAGCACAGTGTTTAGCAAACCTCATGAGAATCTAATAAGGGTAGTTCTAAAAAAAAGCAGCTCATTCTCCAACATCATGGCAGAAAATCTGCAGTGCACACACGGCCAGGGTCCTATATAATCTTTACAAATACCATGATTCCAATTGCCAATATGGACAAAATAAAGGCTTCATTTTAAATACTTATTATCAAGATGGTTTTGTTCTGTTTTAGCCTATTCCTACTGGCCATTTTTAAAAAAATCATTGAATGAAAATAAAGGTAGATGAAAATGGAACTTCCACATGTATCCATCAGGGATTTTAAGATAACTATCATTCTTTGGGGAAGAACATTACATATTCCAGAGTACAGGGTGTCCCAAAAGTTGCCATACATAGGGACTACATACATATGTTGTATGTAGTCTCCATACAAAGGAAAAATTTTGCAATGAATATTTTGTACATAAAGGTATATTTAGCTACAATTTCCCATTTTCCCTATGTATGGCGACTTTTGGGACACCCTATACATTGCATCATGGTTTTTATCTTGCACTTTCTTTTCCTGTTTTCCCAAATTGGAGGTGTGGGGCATGAAAAAAAAAAGTATTCCCTTGACTGTGCTAGGAGCCTTGCATCTTAAGGCATAGTTTCTTCGTGAATGAGACCCAATATCCATCTTATATAAAGTACTATATGAAACTTTCATGATGGTAAAGACAGAGTATTTCAAGGAGGGTGGTGCCATTTTAGGTCAAACACTTCAAGACACTTAAGGGATCTGAAAGAAGATGACAAGATTGTGGAACTGAATGTTGAGAGAGTGGAGTAAGCAGAGGCCACGTTCAAGATAGGTAGAAAAGGAGTCTCCAGGACTTTGGGGACTAGCTGGGTATGTACCAGAATAAATAAAGAAGCACACTCTACTGGTCATTTTAGAATCATTAGAACTGGGAGGTCATAGACATCTGTCAACAAGAGTCTGTAATGAGATTAGGCAACCAGTTTTCAAACCAAAGAAGCTCACAGATGCACTCAGCTGGGAGTCAAGCTGGAATACACTAGGGATGTGCAGCTGCAGGGCCTATTGCTTCTCCCTTAGAGTGCCAGTTTAGATTTTTCAAAAATAGTTAAAATTTCAGAATTTGGAATATAAACTGACATATCCGTAAGATGAAAAATGTAGGAACTTTATTAAGGTGTGACCATTAGCATTTTTCTTATCCCAATCACAAGTATTATACCTTCCGAAAAAATAGCTACTATGTGTTCAAAATTACCTAATTAATAGTAGATGATGAAAGAAATTCAAAGTGACTATTAAAGAATATGGCCTCTTTCACAACCATTATGAGCCAAAGGAGTTGTGTAACTCATCATAATAATTTTCAACTTCAGACAAATTCATTAAAGAGAAATTACTTCTCTTAAGAGACACCCAGATGTTCTCTATCAGCTGCTTAAATCCTCCCACGGCATTTGTCGATTCTGATTGCCTAAAAAATGTTAGCTTCTTAGAAATATTATCCAGTCTGTCTTGTGAAGCATCAGTGACAGGATCAGGATGGCACCACCTATTCCGAATTTGGATAACATTAATCAACAGTAACAAAGGATATTAACAACTAAATTCTAGTTCAGGTTCTATATAACCTGCTGGATAATTGGACCTGCCAATTTCCCATCTCTAGGCTTTTGTTTCTCTCAGGGCCAAATACAAGTGTTAGACTAAATCATATTTCCTAAAGTGAGGTTAACCTCTGGCTAATCAGAATCATCTGGATATTTGTTAAAATGCAGATTCCTGAGCCTTATCCAAGACCAAGTTTGAATACAAATCTCTGAGTGAGACCCAGACTCAACATTTAAAACAAGTCCCTCTACTGAGGTTTGAGTTTCTCAACTTAGGGCCCTCTCCCTACATTGGGGGGGGGGGGGGGGGGGGGGGGGGGGGGGGGGGGGGGGGGGGGGGGGGGGGGGAGAAGAGTTCTCACACAGTGAATTTATGTCAATGCACTGTTTTTATCAAGCAGCTTTAGATTTGGGAGCTTCATCCCAATATTTAAATGCTAATATTTATAAAATTCATAGAAAATATCCTGACCTGTTGTAAAACTGCTTATTACTTCTGGGAAGATAAAATATTTTTTCTTCTATTAAGAAGATTTCTGAAGTAGAATTGTGTCCTGGCTCTCACAAAATATAGTCTAAAAGGAAACTATTTACTCACATTTAGGATCAAACCTGGTTACCATCATTTTGAGCAGCCTTATGATGAATTATAAAGAGTAAAATGCCAACATGAAAAAAAATCTTCTACAAATGGTAAATAAATAGTTTAGGGGATCATAGTATGGGAAGCTCCTTGGAAACTATAACTTGCAAAATGACATATGAGTGCCCTTTTGACTTCGTGTTTCTAAAGATAATAAATTTTCCTCTAAGCACATTGAATTTTATTTATGATTAGGCCTTTATATTAATCATAGCTTATTATTTATTAATTCAAGTATTTACTGAGAAAAGTGTTCTATGTTGTACCTGCCTCTTTATTACCTACTACTTAAAAAGACAAAGGCTTGATTTGAATAGAGGGTCTGAGACATGTAATATTATTAAACAAAAAGGACTTGGGCTATGTTGAACCAACCAGAGAATTAAACTTGAGAAGCCATGATTCTCAATAGAAAACAACTTTTCTGGCCCCTAGGATTAAGACAAAGTTTTTTGTTTTTTTTTTAATAAACAGGAGAACTTTCATTAATCCCAACAATCATCATTTCACTACAAGAAAAAACAGGTTCCTAGGATACTTCCAACTGGTTGGTTCAATCAAATAATTGATTCTACTGAAGTTTTGTTTCTGGTTAAAACAATGGAGATGGTGGCATTTGTAGGAATACGTGGTTGAAATTGCCGTGTGTGACTGCATTACCCAAGTGTACACTAGCCTTTAAGTGGAGGGGATACAGACAATAACCATGAAAAGGTAATGAGTATGATTATTTTGATGGCTTAATTTAGGTGCAACTTTTAATGAACACCCGAAAAAAGGCTAGAATTCTTTTGTCTAGTCTTAGCATAAGTGGGAAAAACCATAAATAACTATAAAACACTAATCTTCAGAGCATCTCTCAAATAATGTTCTGTTATTAACATTTTTATCTCCCTTGCTTTATGAAACACTCTTCTCAACTGGCCTTGTGCCATCACCTTCTCAGGTTTCCCCCTTCCCTCTCGTTTTCCATGTCTAGCTGCTGGCTGCTCTGCCTCCTTCCTCCTGAGAAATGTGGACACTCTTGAGATTCTGCCCTCAGCACTCCACTTTCCCTCTGCAAGAATGGCCTATCAGTGAATGTTTTCACTGTCCCAGTTACACCCTTTATCATGGAGGCAAAGACTGAAATCTTCATCTCCTCCTACCCTTCTTTTTTAGCTCTAATCCTCAATCACAAATTTCCAGGAGGGCATTTCTTTGCACACCCGCTCACTCTAATTGAATGTGTCTATTATCCACTATCCATCTTCCTCTGTTTCACCTCCTGACATCCCTACTTTGGGCAATCGATCATTAAAATTGTGAAACCTTAAAACTGCCCATGATAATGACAAACTAGCTCAAACTACCCAATAACAAATAAGCTCAAGCTCCTCGGCCTGGCAATCAATGGCCCAATATCCCATTGTTGTCAATTGACTTTCCTGAATAGGTTTCCTCCTAGAGCATGCATTATATAAAAGCACAGATTTTGGAGTCTGAATTCCGTCTCTCTCAATGTCATTAATGTTATATCAGACATGTTCTTCAATTTCCCTGAGTCTCCATTTCTTCTTCTGTAAATTGGGGATAATAACACCTGAGGTTATGGTGAATACATGGAAAAATGCACATATTTACTTAGCACAATGCAAGGACACAGTAAAGGCCAGCAAATGGTTGCTGGAGAACAAAATATGATATATTTGATGTATCCTTCTTTCCATCTGCTTTTCCTTCTTCTCTTATCTATGCCTAACTTGTCATTCAAGAGTAACTCTGCTGTCCACGACCACAACATTCACACAAATTTCCCAGATCGTTATGCATTTTGGTTGAGGAATTCACTTAGTCAGATACTATCTTTTCTCACATATATGTCTTTTTTATTTTCAATTTAATTATAAGATTCTGAAAGAGAGGTTCAACATTCCAATTCTTGGTACATCAGCCAATAAACCAACACAGCAGTATTTACTGGAAAAAAAAATACAATCCCAGTTTTTCTCACACTCATGACCAGGGGGACATTTAGACTGTGCAGTGCCCATGCTTGAACCTAAGACGTTCCTCATGACTGACTGCAAACATTGTGATAGTATTTGAGCAGAGAGATCAGTGTGCTTTGGCCTTCTCTTTGCTCTTTCCTAAGGACTGTATGAAGACTTCATATTTGCAAACTTTGAAAGCATTTCAGGTCACTTTTACTATTTTCTCTCTGCCACACACACTCACAGAACTTCTAAGACAATGTGAAACCCGAAGTCTATCATCCTTGTTTGAGCACGATGTACTAGAATGTATTTCAAATGTGGACTCTACCCCAGCAATGCTCAAGAAAGCCTCTTAGGGTCCAGAAATAAACATTCTGGGATGCTCTGCAGGCCAGATGTGCAGACTGTGAGATGGCATTGGGGGAAGGAAGAGAAAGAACCCAAACCCATTAAACTTAGGATATTCCTAGAGTGGCTTGCTTTTCTCCACTTTTTTTGTGTTTTTTTGCAAAGACATGGCTAGGAAGTCCTTTACTCCTGGTTGCTGTTTGTCCACACTTTCTGGTTGTTTGTTAATAATGATTAAAAGAGGAAGGCAGGTGCGTTTGAGGGTAATGGCTCTGATGGGCAGGTAGAAAGTTGCACCTAAACTCAAAGAACTTATGTGCTGCCTGTTTCTCCCTGAAGCCCAACAACTTCTATATTCATCTCTAATTCACCAAGATTCTACACCACTTTAACAACTGTGGTTGCTTCGCATGTATGATTTTACATTAGTCAAGGACTCATCTTTATCCCTGCATAACAGAGCTCTATGGGTAAACCTCTAATTACTCTCTTCAATGCTCCAAGAAATGGCTGCCAAATTTCTGGCTAGTGACTGACGTTTCATATTCACGCTAGTGCACTTTCAAACAAAAACCATCCCTGAGCTTTTCTTTGTTCTTTGGAGATGTCTGTTTCCGTCATCCCAAGAAAATGCAAGAACAGCCAAATGCAGGTGTTTGGGCATGGCCTAACGACTAAGGTTCTTTGTCTTTCTTTTTTTTTTTTTTTTTTCTCCAGGAGGGGATCTGTTTTAATGTACAGAAAAAGTCACAAAGGCTGATCTGAAGCCTTAACATCTACTCGAGTTGTCTGAAATTCCCTCTGAAGTCCTTGGGAACTCTGCACTCCGTAGGCCCAGTCCCATAATTGGTAAATGAAAAAATATCCAAGGGAACAGAATTTTAAAGTTAACAAAGAGAAAAACCCCTAAATACAGAAAAAGTGATTTTGTTGTTGTTGTTATTATTGGAAAAATTGGGAGTTAAAACAGCACATTTATTTCGTTTTAATTTCTGGGCTGTCAGACATCAACTCTGAAGCCCTGATTTGGAACACATGCAAGGTCCCTTTGAAGTTCTGCCTCCTTTTTCTTTCCTTTTTTTTTTTAACAATGGCAGAAAGATATAAAGAAATTAAACTGCAACATAATCATAAAACAGAACTTCTGGACTCCTGATTTACAAACTGTCATTTTTTTCATTTTTTCAAGGCTTCATATTCAAAGCTTCTTTGTGGCACAAAATTTTTTCGTATTTTTTTCCTCTTAAGCTCAATCTTTAGCTATTCTTTTCCCCTCCAAAGTAAAGCATTCTACTTTTATTTTATTCAACTAAAAATTAGTTTGTTGCGGTTTTCTGAAGACAAAAAAGGAACTGGAAAATCCGGAGCAATATACTAAATGGAATCTTTTTGATAAAAGCCATAGCAATACAGAGTTTAGCTCTTAAAGTACCTAGTTCTCTTGGCATAAAGACAAAAGGTTACCTTAAATTTTCAGGCAATCCAAAGAAAATGTCTACCTGGTTTTCATGTTTTAATTACAAGAGATCCTCACAAAGGATTTCAAGGATCCTTAATAAAAACCGTGCATTTCAAATTCGGCCTGACAGGTGCCACATTTGAAAACATACAACCCCCACATATGCATACATACGCACAAATGCATACAAATTGATTTAATGTTGTCAGTCCATGGTCATACATATTTATTTAAGCAAGATACCCAGGAGTTTTGTAATCTAGCAATCCCTTTTAAATCTAAATGTGCACATGAACAGGCTAAAAAGTTCTTAGTCCCCCCAAATCATCTTCCTCATTCTATATTTTTTATATAATCTCTTCTTGGTTTTATCATGTAAAGTATTCCAATATTTATACTCTTTCAAAATACTGCTATAATTTATTCCACCTCTTTCCATTTTTTTAGTGAAACTTCTATTCCAGGGTTTCTTCTATGCTATATCCTTTATGGTCAAAATTTCAAAAATTATGTTTTTCATCCAATGTATTGATTGACCTTCAGGACACTCACAGTGACTACTAGTCATCTTTTACATCAAATTTTAACTCTAGACATCAAAGTAAAGTGGGAATTTGACATAACTATCCCCATCAGTGCTGTGCTGAGGCCAGCTCATACTGATTTGTAAGAGCCGATTGCTAAATTTTTAGAAATGTTGTGAGCCTGATTTAAGCACAGCCATTATTCAATATTAAATTATATAAACCTAAAATTTAAAAATTATATTAAAAACAAAAGTACTGTATACCCCAAACTCATCCTTTTCTAATTATTTTACTACATTTGCTATTATTTATGCTCTTGGGGTCACTTATGTCTGTTGTGTAGATACGGTGGAAATACTCGGTTGTGGTTTGCCATTCCAATTCTCTTCTCAACTTGTGTTAGTGACTTCCATGTTGGTAGCATCCAATGGGTGAATGGTCACGTGAGTGTCTGTCCAGGATGCTCTAACAAAATACTCAAGTAGCTTATAAACAACAGAAATTTATTTCTTCTAGTCTGGAGGCTGGGAAGTTCAAGGTCAAGGATAAGAAATTCAAGATGCTAGCAGATTCAGTGTCTGGTGAGGACCCATTTTCTGGTTCATAGATGGCACCTTCTTACCATGTCCTTACGTGGTGGAAGAGGCAGGGCAGTTCTCTCAGGCCTAATTTTTGAGGATATTAATCCCATTCAAGGAGTCTCCATCACCCTCATGACCTAATCATATCCCTAAAGCCCACTTCCTAACATCTGAACATTGGTGATTAGGTTTCAACATATGAATTTTGGGGGAGCACGGACATTCAGGCCATAGTGGTGGGAACATTTTGCTTGTTTGTTTGTTTGTTGTTGTTTGGAGAGCTAATTTTTAAGCATTTACCTGCAGAGGTACCTGCATTCTCCTGCAATGCACTAATTGCCCTCTATACCTGAATTATTCAAAAGAGCTAATTTACAATTTACAGTGATGACTTTATCTTTATACTTTATCTTGAGCATTTCAAGTAAGAACTGAGAGCTGGAATTTATTTTTGTCAGTCTTCCTTTTGGGTGAATATTGAAGGGAATTGTTAGAATATATAGAACTATTTCTACTTCCTGATAGCCTAAAACTGTCCATACTTCCTTAACTGCATATTATTCTTTAATACATTCACTGCTAGTCAATGTATTGACTTTTTTTTACATTCTCATCTTCTAGGGTATTAACTTTTCTTCTGCCAAGAATAAAACTGTGTTTGCACATCTACCGAACCATCTCTCAAAGCTTTAATGAAAACTTACATATTCTGTGATGTCGATAGTAAATAGGAAGGTTGGTATAAGATTCCTCTTACTTTCTGGCATAGGATCAGGCACATATGGTTCAAATGAAACAGAAAGAAAATTATACATATTATTTTTGTAAAGGAGCAGGGAGTAAAGTCTGTATTGCTATGTCATTACCTTAGAATTTTGGACTGTAAGTGTCCAGAAGGGAGGTACCAAGCATGTCAAGTAGCCTAATCCCTTAAGTATTAAATAATCATCAGATGGACTGCCAAACTTCCTCTCATTCTACTTTGACAACAGCCTCCATCTACAAATGAAAAACATTTTTAAGTCAAGTAGTTTAAATTCTATTATTCTGATATGAGTGACTATCTTGAATACAAACAGATTTTAGACATGGAAAATTAAGATCTCTTTCTCCAGAAAAGATATGGGAGAGATTTGGATAAGAACTGGAGAAAGTCTAACCATGGAAATTAGCCACGTGTTGAAAAGATTGCTTTATTTATACACACTTGCACAGCCTTTGGTCTAGTACTCAAGAATCCTAGATTCCCCCACACCCAAAAGAGAAATAGAAAGTTTGTAAGCAGAAAAAAAAATCCATTTTTATGTGCTACAACTAAATAATAACTTTTCCACTGAAAACTCTTTAGATAGCTTTATAATATTTAAGATCAGTATTATTTGTAGTGCAGGGATGAGAAAATTACTAAATATATTATCTAAACACCAGTATAACATCATTTTAAGAAACATGAGCATGTTCTTGGTGAAACTATAATACTTGCATCTCAAGCCTGCCTAGGCTTAATGCAAATCTGTCTTATCCCAACTACTAGGTAATAGAGGATTTTTCTAATTTTTATTAGAATCCTTACAATTTATGCCATATATAGTTATTTTGGTTTTGCTTATTTTAAAATTAAAATCTAACCAATATTGCTTAAGCTTAAGTTTTTAATATGATTTTTAAATTGTAAGTTTATATAATTTAATATTTAAAAATGGCTTTGCTTAAACCAAGCTTACGCTATTGACATTTTGGAGCAGATAATGCCTTAATGTGGAGAACTGTTCTGTGAATTATAGGATGTTTAGTGACATCTCTAGGCTCTACCCACTAGATGCTGGTAGGACTTTCAAGTTGTCAAAACCACAGTGTCTCCAGACATTGCCAAATAACTCCTGGAGTATAAAATCATCTCCATTTAAGAATCATTGAATTTGGCTAATTTTCAGAGAAAATGTTAATTTGACACATAAAACACTTTCAAATGTTTCTAATCTATTGATAAAGAAGAGAAATATAATAATAATACCTTTTCCTAATTGTTAGGATACCTTCCTAGTTTTCTAAAAGTTTTAAAATGTTATCTCATTTAATTCTCATGAAAACATAGGGATATAGGTTTTTATATCCATTTTCAGAGCTTAGAAAACTGAATATGAGAGGAAATAACTTCCCAATGAGCACTCAGCTGTTGTGTTGGTCATTATATAATGATAAATGGATCAATTCAGCAAGAGGATATAACAATCATAAGTATATATGCACCCAACACCAGAGCACCCAGATATATAAAGCAAATATTATCAGATCTAATGGTAGAGATACACCCCAATATAATAATGGTTGGGGACTACAACACCCCACTCTCAGCATTGGACAGATCATCTAGCCAGAAAATGAAGAAAGAAACATTGAATCTAGACTATAGACCAAACGGACCTAACAGACATTTACAGAACACTTCATCCAACAGCTACAGAATATATATTATTCTCATTAGCACATGGAACATTTATTTTCAAGGATAGACCATATGTTACACCACAAAACAAGTCTCAACAAAGTTTTAAAAAGTAAGTCATGTCAAACATTTTTTTCTGACCACAGGGAATAAAATTAGAAATCACTAACAAGAGGCACTTTGGAAACTGTACCAATACATGGAAACTAAAGCATATGATCTTTAATGACCAATGGGTCAATGAAGAAATCAAGAAGGAAATTTAAAAATTTCTTGAAACAACTGAAAATAGAAGCACAACATACCCAAACTTATGGGATATAGCAAAAGTAGTACTAAGAGGGAAGTATATAGCAATAAATGCCTACCAAAAAAGTAGAAATATTTCAAATAAACAACCTAATTATGTACCTCAAGGAACTAGAAAAGCAAAGAACAAACCAAATCCAAAATTAGTAGAAGGAAAGAAATAATAAAGATCAGAGCAAAAATAAATAAAATAGAGATTTAAAAAATACAAACAATGAGGAAAACAAAAAGTTTTTTAAAAAAGAAAAACAAAATTGACAAAACATTAGCTAAACTAAGGAAAAAAGAGAGAAGACTCAAACAAAATCAAAAATGAAAAAGAAGACATCACAACTGATACTACAGAAATACGGTCATTAAAAACTATTATGAACAACTATACACCAAAAAATTGGAAAACCTAGAGGAAATGGATAAATTTCTGGGTACATGTAACCTACCAAGGTTGAACCAGGGAAAAAACAAAAGCCCCAAACAGACCAATAACAAGTAATGAGATTGAAGTAGTAATAAAAAGTCTCCCAACAAAGAAAAGCCCCATACTGGACTGCTTCAGTGCTGAATTCTACCAAACTTTGGAAGAAAAAACACCACTTTTTCTTAAGATATTTCAAAATATTGTAGGGGAGAAAATTCTTTCAAACTTATTCTATGAGGCTGGAATTACCCTGATACTAAAACCGAACAAGAACGAAAAAAAAAAAAAGAAGAAGAAGAAAACTATAGGCCAATGTCTCTGATGAACATGGATGTAAAAATCTCAACCACTAGCAAAACTAAGTCAAAAGCACATGAAAAAGATTATGCACCATGATCAAGTGGGATTTGGCTGGTTCAACAGAGGCAAATCAATAAACGTGACGCATCACATCAACAGAATGAAAGACAAAAACTATATGATCATCTCAATAGGTGCAGAAAGAGCATTTGATAAAATTCAACATTCCTTCATGATAAAAATTCTCAACAAATTGGGTATAAGAGGACTATACCTCAACACAATAAAGTTCATATATGACAAACCCACAGCTAACATCATATTGGACGGGGAAAAGCTGAAAGTTTTTCCTCTAAGAACTGGAACAAGACAAGGATGCTCACTCTGACCACTCTTATTCATCACAGTCCTGGAAGTCCTAGCCAAAGAAACTAAGCAAAACAAAGAAATAAAAGGCATCCAAATTGGGAAAGAGGAAGTCATAGTCTCCTTGTTTGCCAATGACATGATCTTATGTATAGAAAGACCTAAAGACTCCATCAAGAAAATCTTAAAACTGATAAACAAATTCAACAAAGTTATAGGATATAAAACCAACATACAAAAATCAGTAGCATTTCCATACACCAATATTGAACTAGCTGAACAAGAAATCAAGAAAGCAATCCCATTCACAATAGCTACAAAAAATAAATAAAATAACTAGGAATAAATTTAACCAAGGAGGTAAAAAATCTCTACAATGAACACTACAAAACACTTAAGAAGGAAATTAAATGGGACCCACAAAAACAATGGAAAGGCAGCTCATGTTCATGGATTGGATGAATTAATATTGTTAAAAGGACTATATTACTCTAATCAATCTACAGATTAAATGCAATCCCTATCAATTACCAATGTCATTCTTGACACAAATAGATAAAACAATCCTAAAATTTGTATGGACCCACAAAAGACCTCATATAGCCAAAACAATCCTGAGCAAAGACAGCAAAGCTGGAAGCATCATAGCACCTGACTTGAAAATATACTACAAAGATATAGCAAACAAAACAGCATGGTACTGGCGTAAAAACAGACACATAGACAAATGGAACAGAATAGAGGACCCAGAAATAAATCCACATATATAGAGTCAACTGATTTTCAACAAAAGTACCAAGAGTACACATTGAAGAAAGGGCAGTCTCTTACTAAACGGTGCTGGAAAAACTGGCTATCCAAATGCAGAAAAATGAACTATACTCCTACCTCTCAACACATACAAAAATCAACTCAAAATGGATTAAAGACTTAAATGGAACCTGAAACTATGAGAAAACTAGAAGAAAGCATAGGGGAAATGCTTCAGGACATTGGTCTGGGCAAAGATATTATTGATAAGACCTCAAAAGCACAGCAATGAAGGCAAAAATAGAAAAATAGAATCATATCAGACTAAGCTTCTGCACAGTAAAATAAACAATGAACATAGTGAAGAGACTACCTGCAGAATGGGAGAAAATCTTGGCAAACCATTCATCTGACAAGGAATTTATATCCAGAACATACAAGTAACTCAACAGCAAAAAAATAAATAATCCAATTAAAAATGGGCAATTGTTCTGAATAGATATTTCTCAAAAGAAAACATACGAATGGTCAACAAGTATATGAAAAAATGCTCAACATCACTAATTATCAGGAAAATGCAAATTACAACCACAATGAGATATCATCTCACCCCAGTGAGAATGGCTATTATCAAAAAGACAAAAAACAACAAATCTTGTTGAGGATGCAGAGAAAAGGGAACCCTTATACACTGTTTTTGGGAATGTAAATGATTATAGCCATTATGAAAAACAGTGTGGAAGTTCCTTAAAAATCTAAAGCCAAAAATAGAACTACCATATGATCCAGTAATCACAATCTCATTACTAAGCGTACAGCCAAAGGAAAGGAAATCAATATACTGAAGAGATACCTGAACTCTCGTGTTTGCTACAGCACTATTCACAATAGCCAAGGTATGGATTCAACCTCAGTGTCCACCAGCTGATGAATGGGGGAAGAAAATGTGGTAGGCATATACAAAGGAATACTATTCAGCCACAAACGAGAGTGAAATCTTTTTTGTTGTCATTTGCGGCAGCATGGATGAGCCTGGAGGACATTAAGTTAAGTGAAATAGGCCAGGCACGGAAAGATAAATACCATATATTCTCACTCGTATGTATAAACTAAAAAAGTTGATGTTGTATAAGTAGAGAGTAGAATAGTAGTTACTAAAGGCTGGGAAATGAATGGGGGAGGGAAGAATATAGAGAGAGGTTGATTAATGGATACAAAATTACAGGTAGATAGGAGAAATAAGTAGTGCTGTTCCATAACATTGTAGGGTGACTAGAGTTAATAATAATTTATCATATATTTTCAAATAGCTAGAAGAGAGGATTTTGAATGTTCTCAACACAAAGAAATGATAAATGTTTGAGGTGATTGATATGCTAATTACCCTGATTTGATCATTACACATTGTATACATGTATAAATATCACTCTGTACCTCATAAATATGTATAATTATAATGTGTCAATTAAAAATGTAAAAAAGATTAAAAAACTATTAAGCTTTGACTGTGTAAAGGCACTATAATTGGTGGGGTTCTTAGCTTCTATCATACACCTGTTTTTAGAATATTAATTTTTTTAAAGATTATACATAATTTTGAAGTACCAACTATCCTATGCAATATTTAAAAATGGCTCATAGAGGCCAGCAAACATATAAAAAAGTGCTCAACTTCTCTAATCATCAGGGAAATGCAAATCAAAACCACAATGAGATATCACTTAACTCCAGTGAGATTGGCTCATATCAAAAAATCCCCAAATAACAAATGTTGGCGGGGATGTGGACAGGTAGGAACACTCATACACTGCTGGTGGGACTGCAAATTAGTACAACCTCTATGGAAAAGAATATGGAGATATCTCAAAGAATTAAAAGTAGAATTACCATTTGACCCAGCAATCCCACTACTGGGTATTTATCCAAAAGAAAAAAAGACATTTTATAATAAAGACATCTGCTCTCGAATGTTCATAGCAGCACAATTCACAATTGCAAAGTTGTGGAAACAACCCAGGTGCCCATCAATACACGAGTGGATCAATAAAATGTGGTATATGTATACCATGGAGTATTACTCAGCAATAAGGAACAATAGTGAATTAACACATCTGGTATTATCCTGGTCGGAGCTAGAACCCATTCTTCGAAGCGAAGTGTCACAGGATTGGAAAAACAAGCACTACTGGTACTCACCATCAAACTGGTACTAACTGATGAACACTTACATCACACAGGGCAATAACATTCATCAGGGGGCGGGCGGGCGGGAGGGGGGTGGAAGGGATGGGAAAAACTCTCACTGAATGGATGTGGGGAGCACAGTTTGAGAGATGACCACGACTGTGGCTCTGACACGGGCAGAACAGGGGCAATGTGTATGGCCAAAATGTTGTACCCCCATGATATTCTGAAATTAAAAAAATAAATAAAAAAAAAAAATAAAAAAAAAAAAAAAATAAAATAAAAAAAAATAAAAAATAAAAAAAAAATGGCTCATAGAAAGTATTTTTCTACTACATGTTAAGAGACAGTATAATAAATTATGTCTTTTCCTTTAGAATAAAATACGCTATCCTGGAAAAAGCATTGTAAAAATGGCTAAAATATAGTATGTGTACATACTATGTATACACAATAAAATACACTGTGATGTATATCAGAGGTTTAAATTTTATCAAAACCAACCTGAGGGAAGTTGTTTTTAGGCGTCATTTTTCAAGGTTCTTCTGTGTCTGGATGATGCTAAAAGTGACCAGATGTTCTAATACTTTCTCTCAAGATGTTACTATTCTACCAGTATGTCACTACCCTACTAAGAGTAAGGTAAACTGTAAGAATGTCTCACATACTTTGCATGCTCCCTTTTAGTGAGTTTTGTTTTCTTTCCAAAACTATCTGATTGTGCATCACTGGCTTGCCTGACACTGAGGATCATTGGTCCACGTTTGCCCAAGGAATTACCTAGCTATGACTCCAAAGCCTATGGCCTTTCTCATAAGGAAAGTCCACAATGACATCATCACTGCATTCTATTTTGTTTTCCAGGTTGTGGCGTAATCCATCTTTTGTCAAATTTTGCTCATGGAATTGTATGGCATCACAAAATCTGTGGGGAATTCTTACACTGGCAGTAAGACTCAACTAGGAATAAAGCCGAGTGTGAGTGATGTGATCTTGACATTCACCATGGCCTCTCATGATGTGCCCCCTCTTCAAACTCTTTTAAACAAAACTTCATCACTCACAAATTAAGTAATTAAAAATTCCCATTATAGCTCATCATGACAAACATGTTTAATAGTTATTCCAGGCATTGTTCTATTTTACCTGGAAAACATTTTCCAAATTACAGCATTCTAATGATTTATGTGAGAATCTCCTTCCTTCTCTACACTGAACTCAACTTTCTTCAACTTAAAATTATAAAGAAAAGAAAATGCACATTTCCCTGCTCTGAATGGAACAATATCCTGCAGGATAGATCCCACCCTTGGTATCATTTGTTTTTTAATGGCGCTTGTTTCCATAGTGCCTCCTTGCGGTTTCTAAGCTTTTGGACACACATGGAGCTGGTTTTTTCTTTTCTTGTGAGGGTGCTCCTGATGTGAAAAGAAAAGAGATCTTCCTTCCATCCTGTGTTATTTAGCTCTTCAAGCTTACAGCCAAATTGTCCTGTCCCTAGGACATGAGTTCCTGGATAGTCACTGGTCTAAATTACAGCTTTCTAGCCTTAAAAACTTGAAGGAAAATGCAGTGTACTCATGGTCATATCAGCTGTTATCACAGCATTCCTATGTCAGTGGTCCTCAAAATGTATTGTGTATATATTAAATAAAGAGCAGGCAGATTTTAATCTCTGGCTGTCGAGACCAGGAATCTGCATTTTAAAAAAGACTGTTCATATTAGTTGAATCTAACTGTAGGAGGCCCTCAAATAAGATCTTCAGAATCATCGCTGTACAATTTTGGGAGTTGTGAAAGAGTAGATGGACTAGGCTTCCTTTGTCACTACTACGTCCTCTCTGGTCTCTTCCTTATTTTCCCCACCATGGGTAAACCCATCTATCCTTGAAGATCCTTGACAAACTTTATTTCACCATCTCATGCATTTGTTGCAAGATAAAAAAAACCATTACCGTAACAACTTAAAATGTTCCTTGGCAAAGGAACTATCTGTATTTAGAAACATACATTGATTAACTTTTTGAGAGTCAAGAATTAGACCCAGAGGTTACAGGTTAATGGGACAAGGTAGAAAGAAGAGAGAAAGAAAGGAAAAAAGTAAGCAAATGTGCTCTGGGCAGGGGAGGGAGAGAGGAAGAAAGAAAGATATCAAATTGCCTAAACTATTCTGCATTAGAAAATAACTATAATTTCAGGATGGAGGAGGAGGAAGATGGGAAAATGGAAAAAGGAATATGAAGGTTAGGTAATATGTCAAGATGTCATAATTCAAAATGCAGAGATGGCTGAAATACTTTTAGAAATTGGAACGCTACATTTCTATTTCATCTGCAATGGAAACCCCTTCAGCTTCCCTAGAAACAATAAAGGCTTTCACACACAGTAACTTGTAGTTTTGTTTCTTCATGAAAAAAATTTAGAAGGGTTAAATTTCATATTAGCGCTGGTATTGCACAAGGTAAGAATGACACTAGTGCAGTGTGGCAGTCATCTTTAACATGAGCTTATTAGTAGGAAGCAGATGCACAGAACTATAACATTCATGAAACTATAAATATGTCACTATTCTCACCATCTCAACCCTAGACTCTTCCATAATCTTAGGGAGAAAAAATGGACTTTCCAACATTAATGGAAAGGAGCTTTGAATACAGCTTATCTAGCTTCTAAGGGACAATGTGGCCTTAATGTATATCTACCTACTCTGTAAAAAAAAAAGAACATATTAAACCTTCAAGTGCCTGCAGCCAGTAAGAAAAATAAGGCAAGGTCATGGCTTACAACAGCATAAAGATGGAGGGATGAGCAGCAAGAGAGATTCTCACGGTGTCATGAGAGGTTAACAAGAGATGGGGATGGTTAGAAGGCTCCCCACGAACTTATGTTGAGGATCTAGCAAGTAGGAGCTCAAATAATAAATAAACCAGTGAAATATTTCATGGATCCAAAGGTTTTAGAGCAAATTTATTCTTGCTATATATTTCTTGTTCTTCCAAATAAATTTTAACCTCCATGAGGACTAAGAGCACATCTTGTTTTAATTACACTTTATCATCATCACAGTGGCAACATAGTGCCCTGACCATCATAGCTACACTGTGGATTCTTCCACTTGTTAGCTGCACTGGCTCCTTCGTCTCTTTTTTTGATATTTTACAAGAAGAGTGTTTCATAATTATCTTCTATTTTTATTGTTTGGATGGGTAAAGTAGAAAATAAACCTTACTATTTCAATAAATTCTTACTTTTCACTAAAGTAGAAAGTCAAATTTATATACTTAAAAGAAATCTGGGAAATACATGTTTTTATCCAAGTATTTTAAAGTTCACATTTGTTCCAATTGTTGGGTGTTTTTGGACAGATAGGAATTGTGCCTATTGTAATTATGACTATTGAAACTACAGACATTCAGCAGAATCTCTGTTCCCAATCGTAGCTAGCATTATTCTGATCCTAGATCCCTTGCCAGTTGTGTAAAGGTCGTGTGGAGGTGAATAGAATATGAGGTATCTGGCTCCAATTCCATTTGCAACATTAAAGTGACTCCAGATTGATAAAATAGAGGCAACAGCCTACTTGACTACAAAGATCCCGAGACAGAGTGAGCCAAATGGTACATTCTCGACTAATGGTGACTGACAACAAAAGGAAAAAGAGATCTTAGGAATGGAAAAGAAGCTCCATTTCATCAGGGCTTAGCCTAAAATGTAGGGAGAATAAATAAGAGTGTTCGGCAGAAAGATACTGAAGACATGGGAGTAAATATCTTGCAAAAAGGATAAGAAAACTGTTAACATTTTCTGCGAGGATATGAAAACTCATCTTTTCATGGTCAAACACTGGCAGCCAGTGAGATAATGGTAAAAAAGAAAATTAGGGAAGCTAAAAACAGAAACTCCGTAGAAGTCCTTGGAAGGTGGAAGAGAGGAAATTCCACTGGAGGTCTATTTGAAATGTTGGCAAGTGGAAGAATATATAATAAAGAAATCAAGAAAGATGAAAATGGATTAAAAATCGGAAGGATTATTACTGATTAACTGATTTTGATCAAACACTTACCAATGCTTAGGCACCAGGCAAGTATTTTACATGAACTATGAATCAAGTACATTTGTTATCTGTTTTACAAATGAGGACATGGGGGTTTAGAAAAATTAACAACTTGCCTAAAGTCATGTCACTGCTAATAACAGGCCCAGTTAGGGCCCAAATGCAGTTTTGTTTAGTCCCACAGCCCTTGCTATACTTAACTATCAGGCTGAAATTCCATTAATTGGCAAAGCATTCCCTTTCTCCTACTCTTATCAATACACTTACTCTCTGGCCTGAACATGCAAATTGTTTGCAAATAGCTCACACAAGAAAATTGCTGAATATATTTGTTCATATTCCCCTGAATAACTTTGGGTTATGTTTTATAATATCAGACTGACCTTTCCTACCAGGCGGGGAGTATCCCTGCACAATTTGTTTTGTTCAACCCTTACCATAATACCACATGTAAATAAATGCTGTCACTGTAGATGATTATATTGGTCAGAAAACACTCAAAGGAATGAGGCCAGGGAGAGTACTGGAATCAGAAAGCTCATACTTGTAGAGTAGAGCCATGTTTCACTTATAAACAGTGTGAAATTTCTTTTTCCCAACATATTCTATTCCTCAGATGCTAATATCAAAAATGTTCCTCTTTTGTTTACACGCTAATTTGATTACTTAGCAAAATAATTATATTCTAGGAAATCCAACAAGATGTCTAATCGAGGTAAGCTTATTTTTATTTATGTCAGCAATGTAGTTCATTCAATCATTTCTCCCTGCCCTTGTCAATTGTTTCAGTCGATCCCAAGCAATTTTAGAGATGAAATATTGTTAGAGGGTTCTCAAAAGCTGCTTTATCTTCATTATATTGAAAATTCTATTCCAAACAAATCTTTGGGGAAATATTTTTACTGACATACTTTTCTTTCATAGCTTTGCTTCAAACACAGGGAATTTTTCCTGCCAAAGCCTCATTTTTCTCCTCCTTTTTGTCTAAAAACAGCCTTCTGGAGACTGTTCGTTTCCCCCCACCCCTCTGTGCAGCTCACCGTGATGACTCTCCTAAGGACACCTTAGAAGGCTTTGCCCTAATCCATATTTTACTAAACAGCCCCAGGAGTGAGAGGGACCTCCACTAGGATTTGATTAAACAAATTCTTAAAGTCAATAAAACGTTTGTAAGTTGTAAGAGAAAGCAGCGTTAGTGCACATTTCCAACCAGGGCAGATATTTCACTTTTCAGGCATCCTTAAAGAAGACAGTTTGGGATGGAGAATATTCTCCCTGAGATTAGTTCAGAGACTTCAGCCTCTAGGAGCAGTTGCCCATGAGGGCAACTTTATTGCATAGCACAATGCAGTTTGTAACCGAAGATGTTTCTACACATTTCAGGGCAATTTTATTTGTAACTTTCCCTCTGCTACTTTACAGGGCTAGGGAAAGTATAGAAGAAAATAAAGGAGGTAATACCAGTCAAAGCTTATGACTAAATTGAATCTGACATAAAATAATATGACATACCCCTGGGAGAAATGAAAAAGAAAGCTACTTGTTAAATACAATAGATTAGAAATGTATATATGCAGATCTGAACATGAAAAAGATTAAATTAAAAATACCGGAATTATATATGGAAACTACTTTTATGATTAAATAGGATTGGTTATGAAAACAATCCCATTGAATGTTCAGGAAATGGTTAAAATGAACCACACTGGTTGAAACATAGTTGGTTTATGGCCATATTTATATATGCTGAAATACCCATCCTATCCAATGAGGAGAAGTCTAGCAATTATGTGGTTAATTTGATCACTATTCATCATCACAGAGTTTCATTTGTTGAGGGGGGATCTCCTACAGGCATTGGATTCTACCAGTTGACTGATAACATCCAACGGGCTCACTAGAAATAAACAGTTGTAAAATCTCCACTATGTTATGTATTTAATAGATGCAGTTTAAATATCAAATCTACCTTTTCTTTTTCCTAATGTCAGCAATGCAGACAAATAACAGGCCTTTGGAGAAGAAGAACTTTTTTTTTTTTTAACTTTGAGATATTTTAATTCTGTCCCAGCAGAGAGTCAAAGAATCACAAGAGAAAATATATTTTTCACACACATATTTTATATATATGTGTGTGTGTATGTATATTTATATATAGAGAGAGAGTGGGGGTCAGGAAGAAAGAGAGAGAATCTGATCTGTTGCAGTATTGGAGCCCTGGGAATAATGCATCTTGTTGGGAATCTCTGTAGTGTTTTATTAGACAATCATGATTAATGTCACAGAACTTAAGCAATCTTTGAAAAGAAGTCCAAGTGTGCCACAAAAATTCACTTGATTGTGCCAGTGGGAATATTTCCTAACATAGTACCAAACTTCAAAAAGAGTATAAAGCATGCAAATGGAGTAAGAGGCGTGGTCCATCCATTTCTTCCCAAGTATATTTAACTTATTTAACAGAAAAATGTTGGGAAAGTTGTGGCTCTCATTAGCATGAGAAAGGAGCATCCAGTGGTATCTATACACTAGACTATTCACATGTTGCTTTTCCCAGGGCAGGGGTGGTATTCGTAGCTCTTACTGCTTCATGTCACCAGTCTCTAACCCAGATTGTAAGTTTAAGATGTTATCTCCTGGCTGTTCAGATAAACAGCCCATTATGTTTTTATGGTGGGCAGTTCTGAGTCCTCAGAGGATTAGAAGATATTGGCTAAAGTTTGTGGTTCCCTGCTAGACTATCAAGGGGTCCATGGGATCTTGTCCGGACTATGTCTTTAAGCAAACACCCCTCTCATAATGGTATTCGCACACTGCTTCTTGGCCATGGACTTCAAAAGCTGATTGCAGGCAGGGCCAAAAAGGCAATAACCCTTAATATAACAGAACTAGCCTAGAGGGGACAGACAGGGCAAAGGTAAGGCGTCTCTGAGGTTAGCATTTGTGTGTTTAGCCACATGGGGTGATTAGGGCCCATCTGTTCTTCAGTCGGCTAACTCTTCGTTTTCACACCATCCCAGGATCAAGTACATTTCATGCTTACTGGTGTCAGCACCATGGAGCTTTTCCAATCCTAATGATACATATTTTAAGCTTATTTACCTTTGCTCTCTAAATAATGATAGGAGGTAAAGGTGCATGCATGTGTGTGTGTGTGTGAGTGTTGGGATATTTGAGTTGTTTTTGCAGACTTGAAAGTAAGACTATAACAATTAAAGCAAAACTCAAGTGTGTATTCATACATTCTTTGGACAGGAGAAAAACCTCTGGAATGATGTGCTGATGGAATTCTTTGTTTTGTTTGTATTGTGTGACCAGTTTTTTTTATTTTTTAATTAGAGAAACTACTCGTTTGAAATCCATATACAGAAGAATCTCTTTCTGTCATTTTCCAGATAGTTGTGTGTGTACTATCAACGCTTTCAAAGAATACTGCATTTCAGAAAACATAATTCTCAATTTTTGAGATCTGTAAATAAGAAATAGAAACTTGAATTTTTCTGTTAATATGTTTATACCCAATATAAAATTGTTTTTTATATATGTGAGGTCATGGACAGTATATAGCTTGTTAAAAGTTAGATATGATTAAGGTGGATATCTTTCTTTACCCACACTACTTGTTAGATGACAAATTACATTGAATAATTCAAGGTTTTATATATACATTGATTTTAAATACTGTACCATTAACCCAATATGATCACATTAATTATTTTGTAAGGTAAGTTAGCCACCATGTCTTCTAAAGGAATAATTAAAATACTATTAATTTTAATTGGACTAAGCCAAGTGAGTAAAATTTGTATCTTTTTGAACCTATAAAAATTTTAAAGTACAATTTATTTGATATAAAGTTAGTTAAAACTTGCTATTGGTGGTTGACAGTCTTCCATCCTGTCAATATTGTTAACATAATCTAGCCTAGGATGTCAGACTCTTCATGAATCTCAGTAAAGATAGTGAAAAAGAAGAAATCAAGTTCATGTCCAGGTATAGGGAGAGTGGGTAATTTAGAGAAAAAGTGATACTAGTGCATCAGGTGATTAAACTCAGTCATACCATACTGATTGCTATTTATCACATAAGAGCTCAAATCAAATCTAAGCACTACAAAGAAAATGCCCTCTATTGATGTGACATCCAATTAGCATTTTGATTCAGAGACAGAACAGTCTATATCTCATCCAAACTTATGTTTTCAATCAGTGAAACCATAGCAAATATATCCTAAGATTAAAGCATGTTTTCTCATTAATAACAGTTTGCTTAGTGGAGATTCCAAAACCTAAGCCGTACTTTGGAAACTTTCCCTATGCAGTAACTTCCTAACTCAGCAATCTTCATACTTTTTTGGTAGCATAATCTCAACAGAATTTGAAAAGCTATGCACCTTCTTTAATATTTTAAGGGGATGTCTAATATATTTCTGAATCAGTATTTTTTAAAGGATGTACTTTTACACGTATTGTGTAAGTGATTTGAAAATATTTCCTTAATATATTGGACCTCTGAATTCATCTTATTCAATTTATGGAAAACGTCCACCATACAATCTAATGGGCAATACTAATCTTCTTTGTTACATCAATCAACTAAATCGGACTTTTTTTTTGGCCAGAAAAATGTCTTATTCTCTTTTTTCCATTCAAATGTTGTGAATATGATTTTGAACATAAGTAGATTGATGATGGATGGACGGACTCATGTGCATACATACATACATAGAGGTACACAGTCTTTCTGTGAATTTGTAACTTAGATAAAATGAGATGCTGCCTTCCTCAATATTTCTTACTAAAACTCACTTTGTTTTGTGGTCACAGGAAACTCCTTCAGAAATAATGTGGTCCCTTAATCACACTCCTTTGCACACTTCAAACACTATCTACACAAGGTCACTCATTCTTTTTCTGAAAATACAATATGCTTTTGGAAGTTTCTTTCCATTTATGTGAAATTCTCTGAGCTCTCTGATTCATTTGGCCAAGTACCACTCATCTTTTTATGTCACACTCAAGTTACCTAGTCAGTGAAGTCTTTCCTCAACCGGGTAAACTGATCTACTTCTTCATCTGTGTTCCCATAGGTTATTATAAGTGTTTTACATCTATATTGTCACAGTTGTATACATGTCTTTCTTAACAGACCATGAATGCTTATCATATGTTAAATACTCAATAAATGTTTTGAAATGAAACAAAGGATTCAATGAATGATTCAATAATTAAGAACTAGTTCCACCAAGAAATGTCTAAAATGGTACTTTATAAAGTCAGTAGTCATGTATAAGTTCATGGTCCAAAGGAGATAATTTAAAGAAATGTATTAAATATGTTTTACTACTTTCTGTACACAAAAAAGTGTACTTACTGTTATCCTTCTTTGTTCCTGAAGAGATTGCTTCATAGGTAACATTTTAAGAATGACAGTAAAAAGCAGTGTCTAGACTTTAGAAAGACCACACAGGGACATGATCTTTTAAAAGCATTAGATCTGTGCATGGTTCCCTGGTAGCAAAGACCTTTAGCTGGAACGGGGAAAAAATGTTTAAAAAAAAATCAAATTTTAAAAGGGCATTTGGATGGAGCAAATATAACATTTGTTTTATAACCACTTCTAAAATTTCATTATACCCACTGAACACATCAAATGAATAGCAAATAAAAATTTTAAGCAGAGACTAATTCTAAAAATATTATATAGAGAATTATAGCCCATCACTCGCCCTTTAGGTTGCCAAATCAAGCAGTTTAGCCAGAGCTTCTCCAGTAAAACATGGTCATATTGAATGTGACCTATAAATTTGATTATTTGATATTCTGCAGAAAAAGGTACCAGGGCAAACAGTAAGAATCAGAAGCCCCCACACAGCATCCTTTAAACAGTCTGTGGTAAATTGTAACAATACGTTTTAGGAGTCATGTGATATTTATCTATTATCTTATGGATATATTCTAAGAAAAGAAAGGAAAAAAGTGTAAAGTTTTAGAGTTTTTGACAAATCATGAATTCTTCCAAGTCTTTCAGCATTGTTTAGATTTTCAGGAATTATTCAACTGGTGATAATTTGGGAGTCTTTATTACTTTTTCCTCAAATGGCAGCCAAGTTTCTCTTTACATCAGATGTACGTGTTTATCAGTGACAATCTGTTATAAATAAATATGTAGAAAAAGATCACTAAAGCCATTTCTGAACAATTCAGTCAGACAAGATTTTGTTCAGCCAGTATTTTCTACAATTTAATTTATTTTAAATAGAAAATGTTAGTGAAAACAAGGTTGGGGACATTCAAGGAAGATATAGGTCATGGTTTAAAACTGTAATAGAAAGAAGAGATTGGCATCTGTATTTTTTGGACTGAACAAATGCATGTTGCTAAATCTTTTACAATGTCTTTGTGTGCAGAGGTAGTTCAAATCACCTTAATTTTCTTTATTCTTGTTTATGGTCTCAGAAATGGAGAATGAGTTTTTCTTATTGGACAAGTTTGAGCTGAATTTATCTGCCTTCATTATTTCTCTATAGACATCCTTTGTAGTAAAAGTTTCAATAGTAGAATTTGCAGTGTGAAGGAGCTGGATCTGAGGCAATGTCCTTGCTTGTCTAACAAGCCAGGTCCTCAGGGTGGTATGTGATCTGTTGTCATCATCATTAACAAAATGACTTTTGGACATAAAGAAAGACCTTTATACCTAAAAATACAATCTTATAACACATTGTGAAAATTATTTGGTCTGACATTGGGTTTTATTATGCTTTGTGTTATTCACAAACGACAAAGAAGATTGTGCCCAAGATTGAAAAAGAAAACACTTAAGGGGGCCTGGGCAGTTCTAACAGAGTAAGTGAAATATAACACCTAACAGGATGTCTCTCTTCCCTTTGAACTTGAGGCATCCCATGGACCCTAAGCTACTGAATTCTCTGGTTAGTTATGTGGTGCCAGACATTCAGTGGCACTTAATGAAGATAAGTTTCTACCTTGTGTTTTTAAAGGTAATGGTGAATGAATCCTGCCTGACCAAATTGAATGCTTTATCAAAGTCACCATAAAGTTGGAGAAAATACACATATTTTTCTTGGGTCATAAAATAAAGCAATTTATCCATTCTCTATTTTTTTATCATTGAATGAAAAATCTTCAAATCAGTAGGCAGAAATATTTCCACATTTTCATCTCAAGAATAAATATAAATATTTATTTGTCCATTTACTTGGAAGCTCTAACAAAAAGTAAAATTTAAATTTAAACATCAACTGATTGTATTTCATCAAATATTTCCTTCTTTCATAAACAACATTTACAATTTCCTACACATTAGAAAAAAGTATATTAATGAAATCATTACCTGCTCCTTTTTGAGGTTTCCCTAATTATCCAAATACATTGATGTCTTCTTTACGCTTGTATAGTTAAGGAGTACAGAATCCATTCCTAGGAAATTGCCATCCCACACTTTTGGAAATATATTCAGTAAAAAAAGTGGCTAAGCATAATTAAATAATGCCTTATTGTTACTATGCTTTTATTTGAAGTCCCTAAACAGGAAACACTTGGAAATTGGGTGGAACAAGAAGCTTAAGCCTCAGATCAAATGCAAACTCTACCTGTGTAGCTTCACGAGAGAACAGAAGGCCAAAGAGATCTATTTGATGAAATGTGCTGCTCTATCGTTTCTGAATTTTAAATTAAAGAATTAACCAATTGTATTTCACCAAAAATTTTCTCCTTTCATGCTTTCATGAAGAGATAACACTCTTATTCCGAGGAGGTGTACTTTGACCTAAAAAAAATTTAAAGTGACTCCTTTCATTGATCTTTGGAATACAATTTAGTGACTCACTCTTGTGATCATGCCCTGGTCCCTTTCATCAGCAAAAATTCCAACCCTTCCATAATATCAGTTCCAAGTATCCTGCTGTCTTATTATCACCTCTTTTTTCTATTTACTCCCTCTACTGCCACAACTGCAACAATCCTGGGATCCGCAATCCATTCATCCTACCAACTTCTCATTTCACTTATGCTAGTTTTCTCACTTCCCTTTCAACCAGTTTAAAATTCTTAGTACATCAGATAATCACTTCCTTGCCTCTTTCACTCTAGCTCAACCCTGGTTACACGCCACTCTCCACCTAGCGGGCCCTGGACCCTATTGCTGAATGTGGCTGGTGAAAATGATGCAGATATGTCAATGGTTCTTACGTTAAAGTGATGCCCATGAAATTTATACAGGCCTTTAAAGTTGTGCCAACCCATTTTCCCCTAGTAGATTCCCTTTGCCACTCTCCTAGATAATTACATCACACCTTCTCCTGTTTTCAAACTTTCAAATTTTTCTTCCCCTTTCTAATTCTCAGTGATTGCCTTGATTCCTATTTCATTGAGGAAAACGTCGGTCAGAAGCACACTTTATAAATCTCCCACCATGACATCCACCACCTGCCAGCATCCAGACCGAAGTACTCTGCTCTTCTTACTGTTACTATGGATAAATTCTCTTGTGTCTGAGGCCAAACCTTCTATTTATGCAATAGAGCTCATTCCCTTCACAAATTCAAGGACGTTTCTACAGCAATTCTCTCCTCTCTCTGTAGCAGCATCAATTCTCCCTTTGTACTAGATCACTACGAGCATCACATAAATATGCTGTCATTTTATTAATACTACTATTATATTTTATATATTCATTCAACCCCTCTCCTCCCTCCACCTACCGCTCCATTTATCTGCTCCTCTTTAGAGCAAAATTCCTCAAACGAGGAGCAGTCTATAAATGCACTCTACAATTCCTTTCCTCCAACTGTCTCCTCTAATCAGGCTTTTAACTCACCAAACCCCTTATTTCCAAGGTCAGCCGTAGCCTCCATGTTTCTGAATCGAATGGTCAGTTCTTATCTTACTTGACACATCAACATTTCATGGAGCTGATGGTGCGCTCCTCTTGGAACTGCTTGCCTCAATTGGGTTCCAGGACAGCATATTGCTGGTGAAAATCAGCCTCTGTTCATCTGGTTCCTCCTCATGACTCTGATGTCGTGATGTTGGAGTGTCTGTCCCAAGCCTCAGTCTTGAAATGCCTTCTCTACCTACACTTGTTCCCTCGCTGATCTCATCTGGGCTTATGGCTTTAAATACAGCTACATGTTGGTAACAGCCACATTTATATTATATTTATATTATTTGCTTTGACTTCTATCCTGAATTCAAAGTGCATATATCCAATTGCCTTCTTGACAGCTCCACTTGGATGTCTAAGAAACATTTCAAATCTAACGTGTACAAAGCTGAACACCTGATCATCAGCTTCTAGGTGCTTCTGCATCTTTCCTGGTTTCAGTTACCAGCAAGTCCTTCCTATCTGGTGCCCAGACCCAAAACCCTGGAGTTATTCTTTACTCCATTCCCACCCCCATCCTTTGTTACTCCAGATCTGATCTGTTTAAAATAAATCAGAATATGACTACTACTCACCACTGCTATCACCCTTCTCCCTTGATCATTCCACCTCATACTTACCTCCCTCTTCCTTGAGCTCTCCAGGCTCAATCCTACCTCAGGGCTTTGGCCCTCGCTGTTTCCTAAGCCTAGAATGCTCTTCCCTATGATGGTTTCACAGCTTGTTCCATCATCACTCTCAGGTCTTCATTCAAATGTCATTTATGAGTGAGACCACTTCTGATCACCCTCTTTAAAATTGCAAACCTCACTTCTCCCAGCATGACCTGACCCTGTCCATACTTTAATTTTATTAATAGCATATCAACTCCTAAGGTACTTTATGTTTACTTATTTATTTTATTTAGGCTTTAACCATTAGACAATGCTCTCCAAAAGAATTTTCTGCTATGATAAACATGTTCTATATCTGCACTGTCCAATGTGGTAGCTGCTAGCTACACATGGTTATTGAGCATTTGAAATATATAGTTTAATTAAGTTCAGAATAAAATAACCACATATGACCAGTGCATACCATTTTACCAGCACAGTTTAAACACAAGCTGCATGAGAATAGGAAGTTTTGACTTATTCAGACTAACGTAACTCCAGCACCTACAACATCATCAGGCATACAGCAGGTGCTCAATGTATACCTGTGGATTGAATTAATCACTTTCTTTTCTTTCTGGCTTCATTTCCCTGGTTGAACATTGTCCCAGGCCATGGTATTTGGTTGAGAAAGGAAGCAAAGGTTTTATTTCCCATTCACTCTGCAGCACTTTGTGCTGCAAAGCACAAACTACCAGGGTTGTTACCCAGAATGAGTAACTTGGTTTTGCAGATAATCACCCAGTTATTTAGAGTGTCTACCTTTCTCTCTGCTTTCTGACACCACTATCACTATCAATATGTAAAGAAAGGCAAGGATACAGGGAGAGAGCCTGGATATGAAGGTGTTTGCCTATTTGTCTCTTGTCATTGCCTTAATGACTAAGGAATTTAGGGTTCTGATTTTTTTCAATATTTTCACATACTTGAAACCCTGTGCAGCCTGACAACTCTCAGCTTCAGAAGGAAAGCCAAATAAGAGAAGTAAAAAATAACAGCCTGGGAGGAAAACAAAACAAAAAAAGATCTGACATAAACTTAGTCTCCTTAAACTCAATAATAATTACCATGAGAATATAAATCCCATCTCTCTATCAAGAAAGAAGTTTTACCAATCTTACACGCAGAAGATTTAACAGCATTGTATGTCTGGGACAGAAACAAATACACCTTCCTCAGCCTTCTGAATTTATTTCCATGTAATCCTTTTCCTTTTCCCACTTTGTATTGATCCTTTATTATTCTTTAATAAAGCATCATGAGAGAACAGGTACACAGGCACCCAAGTTTAACTCTTTCAGTCTTTGTAGAGCGGGGCCCAAGTCCTCATAGTAGAGATATTTACACTCTCCAAACACAACGTGACCTTCCAGGAAAGAAGGATGAATAGTGGAAACAGCAGAGAAAGAAAGAAACTGCCCTTCCTTGTTCTCAAGGTCAATTTCTGATATAAACATAGTCAGAAAATATATTCTACCAGCTCTGAAGCCAAACCACCTGTGAATCCCAGCTCTAGCTCTTCCATAAATTTGACTGTTTCTTAGCTTTTTTATGTTTTAGTTTCCTCATCTATTAAAATGGTGATTATGGTAATATTGCTAATCTTATAGTATTGTGATAAAGATTAAATAGTAAATGTAATGTGCTTACTCTAGATTATAAGCACTTATTAAACACTTGCAGGTTTTGCTATGCTACATATAGAATTTTAAATCATTGTATGAGTTGGTCCAAATACTTCACTTATCCACAGATAAGGATTGAAGACATTAATTCTTTAAACAGATAATTAGTGTCATTATGAGGGCTAGAAAGCAGGTCCCCTACTTCCCTGCTCGTGTTTCTTGTAATACATTCTCCTAATGCTCACCATTTCCCCTTATTCCTTTCCATCCTGTTCTTGATTGTCACATGGGAGTAAAAGGAGTAATCAAAGCCAGGCGATTTGGAGGTGGAAATTGTGGCTTTGGTTGCAAGTAAGTACTTATTTTGCTCTTCAAGTTTTTTTCTTCATCTACATGGGAATCATAGATCAGGTGGACATCCTCTACCCATCCCTAGTAGGAATGGATCCACTCATCCAAAGCCCTGCCAGGCTGTTTGACACTAGTGTCTCTGTCCTATGTGGAAGGTGGACCTAGGGCTGCACCTAGATAGATAGATGTGGCCAGTAGGAGTTTCCAACTTCCAGTTGATAAAACTTCCAAAACTTTAGTGATCTATTCTATTGGGATCAAGAGCTGATTGCCACTGACTTTCCCCTAACACTACCTCTGCAGGCAGTCACACAAGGAGCTAGGGCCCTAGGCATCCAAGAAAGAATAAGAAGCCAGGTTCACCAACATCCTTGGGCTATTACTTTGACCTGGTACTTACTAGCTATTAAGTCTGGTACTCAAAAATTTACTCTTCAAGTGCCTGCAGTGGTGTCCTCCTGATTGCTGATCTCATTTTGCACCCTAGTGCCAAATAGTTCCCCAGAGACTACTGAGTAAAACAACAGGAAAAGTTCCAATAACCATCACGATCCTTAATAAAATGCAGCTCTTAAAGTAGACGACCTTCCTGGAACCATCCCAAGTAGCCTAACACTCCTGTTTTCTTTAGGCACTTCATGAGCCTGTCGGTTACTGAAATTAGCTACATATAATAAATGATTCCCTCTGCTGGTTACTTGGCCAATAAAGCAATTTTTAGGGACTCATCTTATTTAGATGATTACCCTAAAACAGGAAGGAAATATTGTGTATAAGGACAGTGCTGTGGGGAGAAATCTTTGACTAAAAATAACAACATCTGAGAAAACTGTTTATAGTAGTCCAGAAAACTGCAAATAAATGAACAGAGCTGGCAACTCATTTTGAATCTGAGATAAGCAATTCTAAATGAGACAGCTGGATCTTATATAGTGCACAAATATGTGCTATGAAACCCAGATCAGAGATACTCACCAAAATATCCTATACTGTTGGAGTTAAGTAAGAGTTGGCCAAATAAATTAAATCCGAGTACATTACCTTGGCCTAATTGTCTGATCTATCTGAGCTTACCTTTGTCTTTTCATCACCAGCTCCACCTATCTTTTTATCTTTCTATTTTCTATCTTCATTTAAAGTTTATATCATAGTACTATCAAAGATAAATATCTTTATTGCCGCTCAAAAATAAATATTTCCTATGTTATACTGTAGTGAATTTCCTTACTTTATAGTTGAAAACATCTGCTTTTGAAAATGTAACTAATCACAATGGATGTGGCATAATCCCAATCACAAATAGAAATGCTCCTTCAGTTTTATTCCTTGTTTTTATCTTGAGCAGCATGAAGTCTTTTTTGCTCTATAATAAATCTTTGAGATGTTTATGGAAATGCTTACTAAATGAAGTTTGTTATACATCCCAAATATTAGCCTGTATTATCTACATGTGCTTGGTTAGCTAGACTGACTCCCTGTTTTATGGAGGTCTGGGAGAGTCACTCCATGCACAGATCACCAAAACTCTCCCAAACTGTCCAAAACTCCACCACTCATGTATTGTACACTTTTGTTAACAGTTGCTCATTATTAGAGTTTTCATCTGTAAGTTATTTTGAAGCATTTAAAAGTCAGATAGCTATTATAATATCCTGTTATTAAGACACAGATCCAGAACTGTTCAACTCCAATGTGTAAGAGCAATATGCTACACATGCTTTAAACTTGTTATAATCCAGAGCACATTTGAGGCACATGAAAATGTTAAGACCATATAATATTGGCTAAGATTAGTGGAGTGCTTGCTAAATGTCAGTCTTTAGGTTAAGATGTTTTAAACGGGCTGTGGTGTTTAATCTCCACAAACCTATGAGTCTGGTTTGCATATGAGGCCTACTAAAAGGTAAAGTAAGTTGCCCAAGGTCACACAACTAGAAAAGTGGCAGAGCCAAGTGTTGGACCTAGAAAGTTACATGCAGAGCCCGCTTTTTGAACCACGGCCTAATACTGCCTAGCAGGCTGGTTTCTTTTTCTTTTTTTCTCGTAGCAAAAAACATGGTACAACGTGGATGCTTATTACAAAAATATCTTGAATATACACCCATGCACCAAACTTTTCAAGTAAAAGAAAAAATAAATAGATTGACTTAATAGAATTTGAATACATTTTAAAATAAGTCATTTGATTTTTTTAAAAGAGAATAGTCATTCAATAAATCAAATTCAGTAAATATCTTTGGAGCATGGACAATGGCTGAGGTGATGCTTTAGCCTCTGGGGACACTTGGTAACCAACAACACACAGAAGCCTCAAATAGCATAATTTTAGCAAAGAGGGATTAGGGAAAGTGATGGAAGATGTCTGGGGTGGGAGATGCACTAGTGAGGAAAAGAGACCTGAGAAGTCTCAGCATGTGAGCTGAAAAGATAGCCAGGTTAACACTGAAGGAGAGAGAATTCCAGACAGAAGTTTCTTTCCATTCAAAGACCCTGACATGAGCCTGGTCTACTGGAGAAATGGCAAGATTTGCCAAGCTGCAGAATAGGGAACAAAGGGAGGGCAGAGGAGGGTAGGGTGGGGTGGACAGTGGAGAGAGGTCTTGTGTGGTAAGAAGTGTACACTATATTGTGGTTGCAGGAAAAGAATATTAAGCAGAGGAGTGATCTGCCACAGATGGTCAACGGGTTTGGTAAAATAATTTCTGAAATAGGTAGTTTTTCCAGTTTATAGACAAATTGTACCAAGATAGAGAAAAAAGGAAACCAACAGGGAATAAAGACCTTATCTGTAGATCGTGTTGTTAAATATGGCTAAACATAAGTCATTCGAAAAAACGCTGAAGATTACAAAAGCATGCAGTAATCAAAGCAGAGATTTACAAAATTCATATTTCATAACCCTAGGTATGTCCATTTTACTTCCATCATTAAGATAAATGTCTTTTACACAGGTGACTCATTTAGGTTGAAAAATTCTTCACATTAAAAATCTAAAGAGATTATAGGAGGAGAGAGATGAAAGTTTATAATCTGGTTAGATCCAGACAATTTCTTTTGGAACAAGCTGGTACTAAGATCTGGGGATAGGGTGAAACTGGGAGATAAAATGAGGATGCTACTTTAAAAGAAGGTTTACATTTTAAAAACAACTTGGAAGAAAATTATTCATATCTATCCTGTCACTTTTTATATTGTTTATTGAAAACACAAAAAATTCTGAGATCAAGAGAAAGCTCATTTCTACAGAGTTCTTTCTACCAAGTCATCAGGCGGAGTTCTTAGTATTCTACCATGTAACAGTTAGGTTACTCTGGCCAAGAGAAAAGAGCAAGGCCATGGGATTTACTCTTGGTCCTAAACTATCTGGGAGAAATATTGAGTAGAGGAGGCTAAATATCTGTCACTTTCAGGAATTATAAGAGCTAGTGGTGTGAGAATCACTGCGATTTCTGGTAACTTATCTGAGGCTGTAAGTCTCAGTGTCGTTTGCGGTAAGCGTGGAGGTTCAGTTGGAAAGGGGCTAGGAAGAGGAAAAGACATGTGGAAGCCCAGCCACCTCACTATAAAAAAACAACAAAAATAACTAAATATCTCAGATGTTTTAAAATATTTAAAAATGTTAAACATTTGAATATAACCTAAATGCTTTAGTATTAATTTTCAACATAAGATCGCAAAAGTATTTCTACATATGATTTCTGACCCGAGGTTATATAGATAAAAACAATAGTATCCCCAAATTTAATGGATATGACATCATTGATACCTTATTATATGGAGTGTCACATTTTGTGAAGCATTCTTTCAAGTTCATTACCTCATTTGATTCTCATCATAGCCCTATATTTAGCCAAAACAGCCACAATTTGTGTTATTTCTTTTTGAAAAACAAGAACACTAACTCACACAGAAAAGTGAGTTAGTTGGTAGTCAATCAGATCCAGACTGCAGATTAACCAACTCCAAATCCCGTGTCCTTTATTTGTATCACTAGCCCAGTGGTTCTCAAAATGTGGCCCCTAGACCAAGACTATCAGCATCACCTGGGAACTTGTTGGAAATGCAAATTGCAGGACCCGCTCCAGACCTACTGAATCAGAAATTCTAGGAATAGGGCCCAGCATGCCTAACAAGCCCCCCGGGTGATGCTGATGCTGACTGGTGTGGAAACCACTGTACAAGTCCATAGTGACTCTCCAGCCAGTGAGAATAGTGTGAGGAGAACTTCCTATAGGTAGAAGGTACACATTAATTCCCCATCATTTCCTTAATTACTTCCTCAGCCACACACATGCTAGTAGATGATTCTTGGTCACAAGCTGGCCCATACACTTACACCACTGGCACCAACCCACCCCATTATTTAGCAAATCATTTGACTAACTGATTCTTTTTTGTGTTGATTTGATTTGTAAAATGAATCAGAAACCAATTATTTTATTTATAGTGATCATCATAATAAAGAATCAGAGGGCTGGGTGCAGTGGCTCACATCTGTAATTCCAGCATTTCGGGAGGCCAAGGCCAGAAGATCATTTGAGACCAGGAGTTTGAGACCAGACTGGGCAACATAGTGAGACTCTGTCTCTAAAAAAAAGTTTTTTAAAAATTAGCCAGGCACAGTGGTGTGTCCCTGTAGTCCTAGCTTCTCGAGAGACTGAGGTGGAAGGATTGCTCAAGCCCAGGAGTTTGAGGTTACAGTGAGTTATGAGCAGGCCATTGTACTACAGCCTGGGTGAGAGAGCGAGACCTTGTCTCAGTAAATAAATAAATAAACAAGCCTATGTCATGGAGATTTCAGGCGAAGGAAGAACAATTACGGTCTGAGCTAAAAGCGAAGTCACAGTAAGAGAATCCATTACTTAAAATTTTTCCCTGATAGTGTTTTTTGTTTATTTTAACTTGTGCCTTCTCAGGATTTTATTTAATCATTGGAAGTCTGGAAAGAAAATATAAAATGGAAATCTAATCTATAATTTTAGTATGACCTTTGGCTAGGATTTTTTAAATATCTCAAAGAGTAAAATATTATATTTCATTGAATCTAAGATGCTATCAATTGTGGCATAAAATAATTATGACCATTATTTTATACACCACTACGAAAATTTTAAAAATGCCAATCTCACAATGAAATGGCATCAAATGTAAGAGACATCCACTTTCAAAAATGTCAAAATACGAAAAAGTGCATCTTAGTATTAATGAAATACGGTACACATTTCAAATGTAAAGTTGCAGCTGGCATCCTCCTTTGAGGCAAATTCTGCTTATGCAGTTTCTTTTCACAAGCAATGATGATCTGACCCCAGTTATGTTACAGTCATAGTAATTTTGCTCTTCAAAGTTAAGCAGTAGTCATCCTAGCCTAAGGATTGTTTTACGACATCAGTAACCAAACACTGCAGATGGAAAATATTCTTCTACAACTTTGATATCTGAGTTGTCATATAGTTTAAGCAAACAGGCGATTCAGAGAGACAACGAATGCGGGATAACAGTGAAATACAGAGCATTCATTCACTTGAATAAATCTTTTGGTTTTCATTCAAAATAAAACCATTCCCAAATCTTAAGATTTGTTATTTTTTTATATGCTGACATTTTTTTCCTTCTTATCTTGTTTCTTATTTTTGCTGTTAAATATATATGTTAACTATATTGCATAAATTCATAAATATCTTACAAACCCACTTCCCCCTGTCTTTGCAGGGAGCCAGGTACTTGCTTGAGAACATAACAGAAAAACATACTGGTTTGTAGGAATTTTGAGTCAAAGAGTAAGTTCCTTTTTGGTTCTTGTACAGAATGCACCATGAGAAATAGGGAATGTGGTCCGAAAATTGGTAATATATTTGAAAATCTCTACTTAATTTTGTGACCTGGAAATTTTTATTTAAATAAAAACTCATTGCTGGGAAAATTTTCTTTTTTTTAGTATTTTCACAATTTAGAATAAGCTTTTATAGTAATTAAAAACTCTACTCATTTATTTGGGATATTTTTAATAACCCACTAGACTTAATGAAAAGTATATCAAGGTGGAAGGCAAAAGACGTTACATTAGGCTGTGGTTTTGTTATTCCTCAGCTCCCTAATTTAAGCAAGTCACTTAATTTTTCTGTTATTTTTTCTCAAATTAGAAATTTAAATGACTGCTAAATTTTCTTAATGATTTCAGAAGAATAAGAAAATCCAAGAAAATAATAATAATAATAGAAAAAAGATATTTTATGTATTATTTCCTTTAATCATAAAAATGAAATGAGAAAGAAGCATTAAACACCATGCTTAGCACAGAACAAACACTTGATGATTGCCAGCAGGTATTATTATTCTATCATGAATGACAACACTTCCAGGATGAAATTGATGTTCACTTTCCTGTCAAGAAAAAAATCTCCAGGAGGTTGGATGACATTCATGTGGTCATTCTGAGAGCCCAGGCCTGAATTATGACTTTATCTGCTGGACAACAAGGCTGTGCTTTTAAACTCAGGAACATGGTGCCTATGTTCTTCATTGTGTTAAGGTACATTCCTTCTATATCTAATTTATTGAGAGCTTTTATTATGAAAGGACACTGAATTTGTTGAATGCCTTTTCTGCATCAATTGAGGTGATCATACGGTTTTTGTCCCTCATTTTGTTAATGTGTTTTATCAAATTCATTGATTTGCCTATGTTGGACCATCCTTGCATCACAGGGATAAATCCTACTTGATTATGGTGAATGACCCTTTTAATGTTCTGTTGAATTTGGTTTGGTAGTATTTTGTTGTGGAGTTTCTTCTGATTCTTAACTGTGTTTCGAATAGTTCAATTGCTCAAAAAGCATCACTGGATCATTTTTTCTGCATCAGCATATTAATAATGTCAAGAGTAAAACATACCCCAATATACCAAGAGAAAATGCACAGGTTTTAAGCAGGCAAGAACTGAGGTATCCTCATTACAAAATAATAATGCTTTATTTTCTTTTAAAAACATTGCCACTTCTTCTGATTGCCCCTGTATTTATTACAAAGTAGGAAGACATACAGCTATAGAAATGTGAAACGCAGGCCCTTCTCTTGCTAAACTGACTTTTAATTAAATGGGCAATACACTTACAATTTATCTAGAATCCTACATTGCTTCCAGGGATTTCTGGCCATCCTCCTTCCATTTTGTTCAAATAAGAATCTAAAATATCTTCAAACATGTTATAAAATTTGTGTTGCATATTTTGTGTTCAAATATATCATCTGAATACCCAGACTCTGACGTAGTATTTAGAATTATTGAAATGATATCAACAATAAAGTTCAGAACTATTAACTCACAATAATCAGTAATTTATTACATATGTTTTAGGTAAAATTATTATGTCCCTTTTCTCCCCATTTTTTTTGTTGATTAAGAAACTAACTTGATTACAAAATTAGTGGGGGGCATAGTTGCGATTTGAACATAGATCTTATCACACCAAAATGAGTTATTCTGCACTTTCCTTTAATTCTTCGTGTTTATTTCATGTTTAATATTTAAAAGATTCAATCATCTCCCACTGTCCTGCTTTTCTGAGCAGAGATGAAATGAGTTTATCACATTCATTAGATTTAGCAGGTGTTAACAGCTGGAACTCAGCACTTTGCCCAAGGCCCACTCTTATAAGGAAACCATGACTTCCCTATTTAATGCTTATATTCTTTTCAATTCTATCTCTATTAAAGGGAAATATTAAGCAAGTGACTGTTTTCAGAAACAATTTTTATAAACACAAGTTTTTGTTAATTAAAATATTAAAGGAGATAGAAACATGTACTCTAAAACCTATAGAATTCTCAATGATGGGAGGATAGCAATGACATAAAAAGAGAAAAAGTCATGAAATCCTAATTCAAGTAACATCAAATATACTGGAAGAAAGCATCTGACCTACTTAAAAAATCATGGGTTCATTTTAGCTTTACTCATTAAAAAAATGCTATTTGGACTATGTGCCAGGCACTGGGCCAGTTTCTGAAAACACAGAACAGAAATGTATAAGAGAGGTTAATCCAATGGCAGCTGGATGAGAAAATTTTAAGGCTGACCTTTCATGAAGTGGTAGCTGGTAGGTGTCTTCCAGACACTCTTTTTTCCCATACCTGTTTTTTGTGGCCTAAAATTCTATTATGAGAAGGCAAGGCAGTGATTCCCCAATTACAAGTAAATAATAAAAGATGCAACTACCAAACACAACTATTACATTAGCTGAAACACACTTATTTTAAAAATTATAAACAAGCAATAAATAAAACACTTAAGTAAATGTGATCAGGTTCTTTATAGATTTTGATAATGCTGAGAAAATTAGGAGAGCCATGTGGAAACTTAGGAGAGCCATGGACATTTTAAGGTAGGTATAGCATCATCAGTGAGAAAAAAAGAAGTCAACTTCCCAAAAATGTACTTAGTTCTGGCTCAATCTATATTTAACTCTGTGGACAAATAAAATGTATAGACGGAGGGCATTTTGAGCTGCATACCCTTGTGTGTGTGTGTGTGTGTGTGTGTGTGTGTGTGTGTGTGTATGCACCAGAGATGAAGCATACGCATTATTAGCAGATGATGTAGACAACGTAGCCTCATATCTTCAATAAAGCTTGCTTCTTGGCACTTACTTGTTGATTGAATTAGTGCTTAAATCTATTTTTGGAGGATTGACTAATCAAGGAATCTTTGTATTTCCCCAAGGATAACTCACAGCACGTATGAATTCATTTATAGTTATCTGCCCCTAAACAATGCTTTCTACTTGTCGTACAGATATTCACGGGGCGGGGGAAGAATGAGAGGATCACTAAAAAGGAATAAAACTTTCTATCTAAGAGGATATCAAAGGTAATTCAAGACTCTAAGATACCTTTGATTTCCTCCCCCCCCCATTAGCTATTCTTTACTTGTCAAAATAACACTTGTGTATTTGCTGAGGGGAATGGTTTCTATCTCAAGGACTGTAAAATGTTTATTAAAGGAACGTATTTTATATGCTTATAAAAACAACATATTTTTTATCACACATGGCTATCATCTCACAATGCCTTTTGCATTATTACAAAGAAAGGAACATTCTTATTCACATGATAAAAGCAATTTGCACATATGAATTCACTGTCTGACACCAATGAAAGTAGAGAATGTTTATATGTGTTGAAAAGGAAGAAAAATATATTTTGTGGTAAAATGAATTTGAACTGAAGAACCCTTTTTAAAAATGTTAACAACACTGTAAAGCCAGGGGGTGCTGCAATATGGTGAATCAATTTTATTGTTTGAACATGGCACTTAGTTGTCATGACAACCTTCTTAAACTGTAACCTGAAGACAATTAGATCTAAATCAGAGTATTTAGAAAGATAAACTGATAACTTTAAGGTAGAGTTTGATGTTGGGTTTAAAGTAGGTCACAAAGTTATTTATTCCTTTCAGATCCTTAATTGAAAGAACAGCAGAGATTCTAAATAAGTAATTCAGATCATTTATTTAAAACTTTAGCAAAACCAATCCCAATAGTTTTGTTATAGTTTCACAGCGGAGAACACTTAATACACAAAGAAATGAGAGAAGAGAGGAAGAATGAAAAATATCACTAGCTAAGAATCACTTTTAATTTTAAATCACCTCTAAATTTGGACTGAGACATTTGTCATAGCACCAACCTATTTTTTTTTTAATCAAGTAGCTAATTAGATGTTTAAAAACAAACAAAAACACTAGCTGTTTTTACTTGATTTCTCTTTTCCTTTAGAGATAACAAACAAAATTATTTTACAAGATTGAATTCCATATGCTAAGAAAATATAATTTTAGCATTTCTGATGTGGTAGTATCCTCAAAACTACTCTCGAACATCTTCAAATCTTCTACTTTGACCAGAGATGAGTTTGGCCAGAATTTGAAAACATTGGGAGAGGAATTTGGTTTTGTATCTGCTATCTACTTTTTACTCTAGGTTTTAGCCCATTTATAACTTCATTTGGGACTCCTCCCAAATGGAGGATGACATCTGACATAGGATAGTGAAAACCCAATATTAATTGCCTGTCCAGAACTTTCAGACGAAAGCATAAATGCACCTGTCAGGTGATTAGAAGGCAAACAAAGAGACCCAGTGGTGAGCTATTTGGGGAATAACTATAGAGCTGCCCACTAATCCCAGTTTCTATCCAACTGATGTGACAGCATCTCTAGAAAATATAGCTGGCAAACACAGGTCTACATGAGATGATATACACAATTGCCCCGATGTGCGGCTTTGTTGTTTTTCGTTTAAGCATCACAGGACTATTCAGTTTCTATCACAGATTATGTTTATGGAGTTAAGGGTCTTAGGCACCAATGTGGCCTCTGCAGTGTTCATCTGAACTTTCTATTCTCACGCATTTTATGAAACATTTTTTTCTTCTTTTTAATTAGAAAAATCCAGTAAATGCCTCATGCAATTTTATGTAAATACAAAATCAGGATAAGCACTTTGATTTTAACCCCAGTTATTTTAGATGGTAAAATAAATTAGTTCCCTCATCTATGAGACGTGTGAACTGTTTTAGATAGTCACTACTATGGTCTATTTGGATTCTAAGATCTTTTCCCCTCCTTGTATATTTTTCCTTATTAAACTGGAAATAGTCAACAAAAGGTCAATTATATCACTTAAAATTTATGTCTGTTTGCTTTTCTTAGGAGCTAGGCACCTAACAAGAGAGAATATGGTCTCTTGTGGAGAAAAGACATACAAGAGAAGAAATAGATACGGAGAGGCTGGGACTGAGAGCAGAGGAGTTGGACAGATTATGCACAGACTTATTCCGTGATAAAAAGCAATGAAGAGTCTCCTTTCAAATAGATTAAGATATATATAAATGGATAAAAATATATTGAAGATCTTATTGTATTGTCCCAAAGCTAAAAGGGAGAGAAGCCATATCTCTTATACATGTGACTAAAAGAAATTATGCTTCTACTACTTTCTATTCTACCATCCAAGATGGCATTTGAGATTTGAAATTGATTTGGCCAAAAATGAAAATAAGTGAACAAAAGGATTAATCCCCTCCAGCGAGTTCAGAGAATTGAACTTGTTACAACCTGCCCCCTAGGCAAGGAGAAAGACCCAAACATAGACATTCCTCACTCCTGAGGGAGATTCTTGGATTTAATGGCAAGAAACACCTTTTCTAGATTCCTGTCTTTGCTCTCCATGTGTTTTATATTGTTTGGGTTTATCTCAATTTGGTGTACAAACTTTTTTTTCTTTATTTAGACTGAACTATTCACCAGTCTTGACCCAAATTCAGTTTATCTGCAGTAGAAAGACTGACTTCCATTTGAGTAGAGTTCCATGAAGAAGAAGAAGAAAAGAATCATAAAGACATTTGATATGAGCAAATACCTATCAATTTTACCAAAATTGTGAATAATTTTGCTGTGTTTTTCTTTGTGGAGTCGCTTGTTAATATGTTCTTAATAGACAAGAAGGCACCAAGAATCCTGGGTAAATAATAGATGTTAAAAATAGCTACTACCTAACAATATTACTGGAACAATTAGAATGCAGAAAACCCTCTCTTATGAGAAGCCAACTAAAAACAAAGGTTGGCATGATGTTGTTTCTTTGTTTTTTTTTTCAAATTAATACAGCAAATTCCCTCCAAACTCATCTCTCCCACTTAAAACTATTTGGATTGTTTTTGTGTTGTTTGCTTTTCAACTCCCCCTAAAGTCTATAATTGTGGGACCTATTCTTTCTGTAATTTTACTTTTTTCTTCTTTTTTTTTCAATAGATATTTATGGTGCCAGCATACATTGATATGTGTGCACTATATATATGCCTTGTTTTCACACTCAGAGAGCAAGGAAATTATTCTTAAAGAAAACTTCTTTCTAGCCAGATTCCTTTAGGTTACATTATTCAAATGCACTATAACACAAAATTCATTTCTTCATTTGGTGTCTAGTTGCTAAGGAACACAGCCAAAATATTCCTCTTCACAACACAACAGAAGACCAGTAGAAATCACGACGGTTACCCATAGACATGTACGGAGCCTCTGAGCAAGTGGAATTACACTTCTGTATTTAAGTCTGGAAGAGCATAACATTATTGACAAACAGCTGTTTTTAACTTATGTACAATGGAATAAAAACAATGACTTCCATAATCCTTGCAACAAGTCTAGTAGCTCTTCTATACTCATGACCTTTCAAGTCATTCACCATATTTTAAACAGAAGCCTTATCACTTCTGCCTCTAAATGCAAAACAGGACTCCCGAAAAGCATAAAGTTTCTGGAAGGTCCTGCCATGTCCACCAAAAGAAACAATTTAACTTTGTTTTTCTTAAAGGCCAGTTTCTACAGAGACATGAATCTGACAGAGCAATAAACACCATCTGAATCATTTTCAAATGTCTCGCCCAAGTTAATTAGACACATGCAAAAGGTGTTGTCTACCTTAAATATCTAAAAGATGTTATGCTATCATGCCATTTCATAAAGTCCTGAAAGAGATACTTACATTTTGCTGTCACTTTGTATCCCCCTAGAGGAGGGGTGTGGCCTTCTAATGCATCAAATCCAGCGGACACTAAGACCATGTCTGGATCAAACTCTTTGGCCACTGGCTTCACGATGGTCCTGCACAGTAAAAAGGCAGCCAGTCACACACGGGAATGGAGAATACCTTTAAAAATTGTTCAGTGAAAACAACTTGGCACAACCTCAAGAACTTCCCAAGAATAAAGAAAAGGGGAAAAGAAAACACTATTTGAATGGATCAAAAACTTATCATTTCCTTAATACGGAATCACTGTTATTTTAACATCCCAATTCACACTTTTTTCTCTCATCTTTTTTCTCCAAATTGGAAAAAAAATGCTTTGCAGGTACATTCTGAAGCCTGTCATATTGCACACACATCTGCGGCTGTTTTATCCCACTGCCTATGAAAAAAACTGCTTCTTCCAAGGGAGTGACTAATGTTTTACAGAGCAAAGTCGAAGCTTTAGTGAAAACCGGGCTTGCTCCAGTTAGTGAGAACTTGGTGTAAATTTGAACTATAAATTTCTTTGGGGAAAAAGTTTGCTTTTCCAACTTAAAAAAAAAAAACATTTTTAAATATTTGTCATGGTAGGGGGTGACTCTTGCAAACGAAAAACACGAAATTCCCTTAATAGAATCCAGACTATAATGTTAAGTGAGGCCAAAGTTAGACACACCAGGAAGGTGGTGGCCCCATCCATGACAGCATCCCCTGCTGGTCCCACTCAGACACTTCAGCATTCATCTCTCCAGCCTTCTCAGGGTTTCCTAACCGCTTTCTCATTAGTGCTGGTTTGGAGACAGAATGACTATTGGATGCAAGTGGGCTTTGTAAAATAAAAGTCTTTTAAATGTAAGTTTCAAGACCAGTATGCCATCATAAAAACTCAAATTGCAAAGACTATTTAGTGAAATGGGGAAATGGCATGCTACAGTGAATTTAAAAAGTATGGAGATCTGGGCTGTGTGCTTGGGAGAAATAACTAAAACAGATACTAAATAGTTATCCTTGAGTAGTGACATAATTAGTTCTTTTAAGTTTTTTATGTTTGCAAATTTCCCAGATTTTCTGCAATGATCACATATTAATTTTACATGTAAAAAATTTAATTGCATGTCATAAACAAGAATTGTTGAAGTTATAAAATAAAAAATATTTAATTGAAACTTACATAGAGCTATAAATGAATGAAATATTTTCTCTAATAACTCCACTACTGTCATAAAAGTTCCATCCTTCAAGCTCATAAATGTACATGTAAGTGACTTCCACAGTAGTATTTCCAACAATTGGAAACCATGTAAATCTGAATTGGCCCATCAGTAAAAGTAAGTGAAAACCTGACTTTATTTACTATGTAAAATTACATTATTCTTTTTATTCAATAAACTTAAGAATTTCTACTACAGTTATGTTATCAAAGAGATATATTGGATTCTATCCCTTCCCAATAAGACCAACTCTTACATTGTAGTTTCTATAACAAGTGTCACATATAATCAATTTGTTACTTTCCATTTGAGTGAAATAGGCATGTGTTATATGTTGGGATATTAGATATTGGAATAAGTTCTCTTAAAGAAACAAGAATGTTTTATCAAGATACTCTGTTTAATTTTATTAATCCTGTGAACACCCTTAGAGAATAAATGATGCATTTACAAAAATCGGTAGGCAGATGATTGGGCAAAGCTGTCCATGCAGTCATATGCATCATAGGAATCAATTTTCCATCTCTTTTCCCTCTCTTGGAAGGTTATCTTTCTTTCTTCTTTTTCCACGATTAATCTACACCTGTCTGATTTTTACCCAACCTTCAAGGCACATCTCACTATCTTCTCCATTAAGGCTTCTCTTTACACATGGATATTGAATATATATGCATATATTTTTGGCAGACAGACAGTAATGGAGACCAAGACTGCCAACATAATTTAAAAATATAGAAACGCAGAGATGGTTTACAGAGTGTAAGTGCCTACAGAGAAGCCACAAAAAACAAGCTGATTTTTCCCTCTCTTTCTGGAGAAACTAACTGACCAAACAGGAAATACCCAGAGAGTCTGACAGTTGTGTGTCACTGAGACCCACAGTCAGCTTGTTTTTCCAACCTTCCCACAGTGAATCCTACAGTGAATCACCAGTCAAAAAGCCCCGCCCAGTTATACATCTTTTCAGTGCTCCTTTCTCAAACATGATGGATCGTCTCCATTTGTTTGAAGAAAGCTTCTAGTATGAAAGATAACAAAACTGACACTCAAACGAATAAATAAAAGAAAGTGAACTCAGAAAACCAGATAAAGTGCAGGGAAGAGACCATAATTTCAAATATTAGGATTATCCTTAAAGACATAAGGTAGGACATCTATAAAATGAGAAAAGGGTGCTACTAAAAAAAAGAAAAACCCTGTAAACATAAAAAGTACAATAAACTGTTTAGAAGATAAAGTTGACAAGTTCTCTCATAAAGTACAACACAAAACAGAGACCTGGAAAATTGGGAACAATAGATCAGAAACTTAGAGGACTCTTATAAGAGAATCAACATCTGAGGGAAAGTCTAAGGGAATTTTTTAAAAATTTAGAATCCCGTATCTATCTCAACTGCTGATCAAAACTGAAAGTAGAATAGAGTTTCAGACTTTCAAATCTTAAAAAAATAGAATCTTCCACAAATATCTTCACAGGAAAGTATTGGATAACACACTCCGTCAAAATGAAGGCATCAACCAAAAAATATAAGGAGAGATACAAACCATTCCCCCACCAAAACATTTTTATAAATTCCCATTTTTTCCAAAAGTTTTAAAAATTTTATTCTAACTTTAGAACAAAATAGTAGAAATTTGCTCTGCCATTGGAAATTTGGCATGGAATAGAGTAGGTTTTCATTCCAATGCAAATATTCTGTTAATAAATATATCTTACCCACTTACAGGGGAAATATATATCTCTATGCCAAATACCTCTGAATATACAGAATCCCTGCTTACTATCTGAAGCAAACAGCACATTTGTTATGTAGGTCATTCCTGAATTTACAAACATACAGGTTTTACAATTTTATGCAGGTTTTTAAAATGCTCCGTCTTTCAGGACTAATCCTGTACATTTGAATTCACTCTAAAAAAATAGGAAAAAGATGTAAGTTTTTGAAAAAAGATACATCACCTGATAGACTCCTCCCACTTAAAAACATACATTCCTAGAATTAAGTCTGAGTGGTAGTTGTTTGTTGACAGAATTAGTGATGCATGATGAGAACAGAGTATGTGATGTTATGCTGCAATATATCCTGTATGTTTTCTATTATACTGAAGAACAATATGGCAACAGATGTTTATAGATGGTGATATTGGTAAAGTTCATTCATTCATCTCAACAAGTATATATTGGGTGTCTACTATGTTACAAACACTATTTTAGCTTAAAGATGTGCTCAGTTTTGAACTGAGTCATATTTATTTTCCTTTTGTCGACATTAAACTCTTTCTTGCTCTTCTCTCTAATAAATGTATGAAATTAAGACTCCACAAGTCTCTTTGTTTTGGCAATTATTTTAGGAATGTCCACGGAAGTATGTGCACTGTTCTGTTTATGCCAGTCTAGATTGATCTTTACTCAAAAGATCTATGGTGTCTGAAAGATTGAAAAATGTATTTGGGGGTACTAAGTATGAAAAACAGTCATTTTCCTTAAACAGAAGAAATCTTTGAAGACACTCATTTAAAATTTTATCTGAAGAATTAGATTTTCTGTTTAAAGATAACAAACTAAGCATACATGTTTGTCTCTCATTTTTCCCAGTATCCCACTGAAAAGAAAGTATAGGAATATACATACAAATTCATGGTTTTTAATATATATCAGGTAAATAGATACAGAAATAACTTTTGATGAGTGTGTATCCATAGGATGGTATATATTTCCTAAAACAATGAGACCCCAGTAACAAGGAACCCAGTTAGTACCCAGCTCTTGCTTTCTAATATCAATTTCCAGTAAAAGGACCCAGGAGTCCTTGGAGAAGTGGTTGATTCCATGACTGCATTGGAGAAAATACCAGGTGACTCTGGAACAACTTGTGGTGACAAAAGGCAACAAAATGCTCAAAAAGAGATGGGTACATGTCAATAGGGTATATGAACCAATGTGAAGGAGCTCTCAATGGCTAAAGCTGGAACAATTTGAGGAACAAAATAAATAATGTTAGTATTGGATTATAACCCATGGAATCAAACACTGAGTTCATACTGACATAAATAAATACTGAATAGAGAGGAGAGGAAATAGCTCTTTCCTACAAAAAAAAATCAACTCTTAAACGTAGAAGAATTGAGGGAAATAGGAAATCACCATTTGAACAAGACAGAAATAATTGCTGCAGGCAAGATCCATGGATAGACGCTAAAAATAGTGGACAAAAGTTTGAGGAAAAACATGATACTTCCATAATTCCCAAGTATCTTCCCCAAGATATTACAAAAAGAAAACTACAGGCACCACCTTAATGAAGTGATCAAAGTTAACATCTCCTGTTATTCTCTATGATGCATTGAGAAAGGCAGATCAGTTCTATAGTATTCTTGCTAAAAATATACAACCTCAAATATAACAAGGAGAAAACTTCAGGCACATATAAATTGAGGAAAATTTGACAAAATAATTGACCAGTATTCTTCAAAAGTCATGGCCATGAAAGACAAGGGAGGATTAAGGAATTGCTACAGATTGAAGGGACTAAGAAGACGTGACATCTAAGTACAATGTGGGGCCCTGGATTGGATTCTGGGACAGAAAAAAGGACATTAGTGGAAAAACTTCAGTCCCATATAAAATCTTTAGTTTAGCAGACAGCATTGGACAAGTATTAATTTTTTATTTTGATAATTGTACTATGGTTATGTAAGTTTTTAACATTAATGGGCGCTGGGTATCAGCGTACAGGAACTCTGTATTATTTTGACTTTTCTGTAGTTCCAATATTACTTCAAAATAAAATGTCAACAAGTACCAGAATACAATAAATAAATAAATTTATAACAACAAAAAAGAAAGGGAGAGTAGTCAAGAAATAGATTTTTAACAAACTTCCAGAAGAGGGAAATTGACAGGAAGCGTACTGAAAAAGTGAAACAAAAAAGAGAGCTACTGCCCTATACATGATTTCGCAGGACCACAGAAGAGATGGGAAACACTCTACCCGATGGAACCCCATTGAGGAAATGGGTATAGTGAAGGAAGAGAGAGGCATGACTACAAACAAGAAACCAAAGAAGTTTCAGTTGGTTAAGAACCCAGACTACATTCCAACACCTCCATTACATTTCCCCTATGCCAGAAACCAGGCAAAACAGTCAGATTGCCTTTTTCTTAAACAGAAGGATGTGTGTAGACAAAGCTACACTGGTGTGCATACCGGTGCCCCAATATACAATCTTCCTTATTTTACCATCTGGGAGGATTCAGAGACTATGAGCCATCTTCTACAATGCTAACTCTAAAGTGGGGTGTGGCGGTCCACATACTCTATCCCACACCAGCTGACATAGAGCTCTCAATTGACCCATTTACACAAGCACAGGGAAAACTGACACCAAACTTCCTTAAATATCAATGAAAAAGCAAGGATTATGTGGCATACTAGAAAACCCAGCAGTATAAAAAAAGATTAAAACAAACAAAAGTATAAATGAGTCTGGAGACAGTTTAGGCAACAGAAATAATAACTCAAAGAGATAAAAAAAATATTTTAGCTTTAATACAAAGACATGCTGTTATGAAAAAGAACAAACAATGAACAAGGGAAATACTTAAAGACAACTAAAATTACATAAATTAATAGAAGGTCTGAAAAAATAAAATTGACGTAATCCCTCAGAAGTGGAAGCAAATAGGTAAAATGTAAGTGGGAAAACATGAAACATAGAAGATCGCCGCAGAAGCCCTGTGCTTGAATAATAGGAGTCTCTGAAAGAGCCAAGAACAGAGAGGAGAGGAAATTATCAAGTAACAACAGAAGATAATTTTTAGAAACTGAAAAATACTCAAGTCTATGATAAGTCCAACCAGTGTGAAGCTCTATGTATCAAAAAAATACACACGTAGACATATTCTCATAAATCTTCAGATCCTCAGAGATCCTTAAAAAAGAAAAAGTGTATCCTCAAAGAAATAGAAAATGATATTGACAGCGAAGTCCTAATTGGTAACACTGAATGTCTTTATATTCTGAGGGTAAATCATTTTTAAACTTTAATTCTTCTTCCAGCCATTACATACTAATATTCAAGTATGTGACATAAAATAAAAATACTTTAATACATGTTAGAAATCAGAAATTTATTCCCAATGTACACTTTCTGAAATATTGACTTGAGAATGTAAGCTTTACTTCTGCAAAGCAAGGAAATAAATCAAAGAAATAGACAGGCATAGGACCAAAGTAGTTAATATGCCATAGGGGAATGAAGAGGGTCCTGTGATGATTTCTACATGTATTCTTTGCTAGAAAGCAAATAATTGAAGGAATAATAGTGACATATATGCTTTTTTGTCTTCACCTACCAAAGGTGACTCTAGTATGCTTTTCTTGAAGAGCGTGTCCTTCTTCTTTGCATGTCTTTACCCCAGGTGAGACATGTGTTAGTGAAAATACATTGAGCTTATAAAAATAAATGGAGACAAAGAGAATACTACTACTAATTAAAAGAGACATAGATCGTTGATTAGCTACGAAACACCGTAAAGAGAAGAGAATTCCATTCTGGATTTCTTTCCATGAGATTTGGAACAATTGATTCTGATTCTGAACCTCCTCAGTTAGAATCAGATCTCTGGAACTATTTCATTTCTAGTTAGTGGCCAAACAATTGGTTGCACTGACATTGAGTCAAGCGTTGTCCTTAAGCTGAACCACGCTAGTCATTTCCCGTGACTCATTCCAGAATGTGCTGAGGGAAGGGTATAAAATGCTACCCACTCATTTGACACGCTCAGTGCAAGAAGGAAGCTCCCATAGGAGCACAACTGTGGCTTTAAGAAGACAACAGGCTTGGTTTCACGGCCTGCAACTCAAATTTTAAAGCAAATGCCAAAGCATCTTAACCTATAGAGTTACTCAACAATATTTTTGTATTCATTTACCAGTCATTTATTGAGCCCCTGTTACGTGGGAAGCACTGGGATGGTGCCAGGATTCAAAGATACAAATACACTGCAGCTCTGCCCTCAAGGAGATCATAGATTAGAAGGAAAGGCAGGTGAAAAACATGTCTTTGCAGTATGGCATAGTACAAACTCAGGCATGCACGGTGTGACAGAGGAGAGTGGAAACCAACAGGGAAGAAACAATATGAAGAAAGTCCACCAGAGGGGACATGAAAAGTAAGTTTGGACATTAAGTGTAGGTCAGGGATCATAGCAAACAAAGCCCCTGATCTCTTGCCTTCATGGGGTTTACATTCGAACAAGGGAGAAAGACAATGTATAAATAAACAAGGAAGCAAGTAAGGACATGCAAGTAAGTGAAAAGTAAGTAAAAAGCAAATTATATAGGAAGTCATGGGGGAGGTGTAAGTTTAGATATGAGTATACAGAGAAGGCCGCTCTGGCGTGCTGACAGAGGAACTGAGAACTGTGATTATGCAGTGAGGAGGTGGGACAAGCAGAACTGTGGGGGAACAGCAGCCGTGGAGTGGAGAGCAAGTACATCAGCTCGGAGGTGGGAGGGCCCTGGGTGTATTCAGGGCATCACAGGAACGTCACTGTGGCTGACACAAAGTGAATGAATGGAAAGATGGTTGGAAATGGGGTCAGAAAGGTGGTATAAAGCCAGGTCATGTAGGGCCTCCTAAGCCATTGTAAGGACTTTGGATTTCATTCTGAACAAAAGGGGAAATCCGAAAGTTTTGAGTAGGCATTTGCATGATCGGATGTATGTCTCCTCTGAGACAGCAGATTTTGGTCCCCTGTGTAATTTATAATGGCATATTATAATCATGCAAATGTGAATTACAGGTGAAAAATCCAAGCCTACATTTTTCTTTATAGTCTAATTGCAGGTCATTGCTTAAAAATATCAGATTATAAAATTACACATTTTCAAGTGGTACAAGGAAGTCTGCTCTTTTTAGGTTTTTCTTACAAAAACAAAAATGCCCATGACATTTTTCCATCCATTCCCATATGCTGTGCATGAAATAACAAGGGAAAGATGCTCACAAGGACAACTCTTCATGACAGTTGCCAGGTAGCACATCCAAGACGAGCTCTGTGTACAGGTTCCAGGCAGCAGTGTGGCTGCCCGTACACCAGGATGGCCCCCAGCCCGTCACTCATTACTGGACCAGTAGGGTCCTTATGGGGAAGCACTACATGAAGGAATATTATGGGATATTTGTGGAAGAGGGTCAGTGCTGGGCACGCTAAGCACACCTAGTATAACTGGTGTTCCCCCCCTGCACCCCCAGCCCTGACCTGAGTAAGCTCTGCTCTTCTTCCTTAACCTTCACCTTCCAACTCCTCAACATAGCAAAAGTGCATACATGCACACACACACACGTACACATTGTCCCTTTCTTTTAACACCCTCCTTTTTCTTAATAACCTCAATTTTCCAACTTTGACAATTCCCTCTCTCTCATACACCCAATAGCCAATCCACCAAGGAATCCTATTGTACACACTTTCAAAATATATACAGCAATTTGCCATGCCCTAATACATCCACGGCTGTCATCCTGGCCTGTGCCAACATTCCACTCACCTGGATTAGATCCCCGGCCTTGTAAGAGGTGCCCATACTACCTTGTTACTCTCTGTGCTCTGATCTCAACACGGCAGCCAGCCAGGTTCATGTGTTTAATCAGATCCTCATCATCTCTCTCAGGATAAAAGCAAAGGTTTTTGTAAATGATGCCTAAGTCCCTGGGCAGTGGAGTTGCCCAGCACCTCTCTGACCCCATCTCTTACAACTCTCTGCCAGGACTCTATTCATAAATATGCCTGACATATGCTGGCCAAAGAAATTGTTTTTAACAATTATTTTTTTTTGTTTTGGTAAAATATACATAACTTAAAATGTACCATTTAGCTTTTTAAGTATGCAATTCAGTGTCATTAAGTATTAATACATTCTCATTGTTGTGCAACCGTCACCACCATCCAACTCCAGAACTTTTTCATCTTCCCAAACTGAAAAACTCTGTACCCATCAAATAGTATCACAATAACTCCCCATTTCCACCTCGCCCTGGCAACCACCATTCTACTCTGTGCTTCTATGACTGATTATTTTAGATACTTCATATAAGTGGAATCATGCAGTATTTGTCCTGTGACTGGCTGATTTCAGTCAGCATAATATTCTCCAGGTTCATCCATGTTGTTGTATATAGCAGAATTTTTTAAGGTTGAATACTAATCTGTTATATGTATATACCACATTCTCCTCATCCATTCATCCATTAATGGTCACTTACGTTGTTTGATACGGAGAAATTAGAACCCTTGTACACTGTTGGTGGGAATGTAAAATGGTGCAGCTACTATGGAAAACAGTGTGGAATTTCCTCAAAAAAATTAAAAATATAAATACCATATATTTTTCAATGAATACCATATGTATTACCAATCCCCCTTCTTGATATTTATCGGAAAGAATTGAAATCGGATCTCAAAGAGACAGTTGCACCTCCATGTTCATTGCAGCATTATTCACAATGGCCGTAGGGATTTTACACTGGCTGCTCTCTTTGCCTGAAGCTCTTCCCCAGATGCCTAAGCCCCCACCTCACTCAAATGGTTACTCGTCTATCGTCTCCTCAGTAACACCTTCCCCTGACGCCCTCTGCCACACCTGCACCACCTCTGTCCCTCTTAACTCTTTTGTTCTGCTTTATTCCCCCATAACACTCATTATCTTCCAAAGTGATACATGGTTTACTTAGGTATTAATATTATGTTCATTGTTTATTTTCTGGTTCTTCCCACTAGATGCAAGCTCTCAAAGGGAAAAAATTATTTGCCTCTTTTCTCACAGATATATCCCAGCGGCCTAGAAGAGTGTCTAGCACATAGTGGATACTCAATAAATAGTTGTTGGGTGGAATATCCAGTGATGCCCTCTCTGGTTTCTCATGTTTTCAGTTCAGGTTTTCTTGGTCCCTCACTCTTCCTCTTCCTCAGCACATTTCACAAATATATCTGAAATACGTCTTTTAGTGAAAGGCCATCCACATTTTTATTGTCATTTCACTGTCTATGAGCCTTTGCTTTGAGTGCAGTCAGAAAATTATACTTTCCTCTCTTGTCCAGCTGGTTACAAAACTCTCCAGACACAAAAGCAGAATAGGGATGATAATTACAAAAATATGCAAATACTCATTTACTAGTTTTAATCTAGAAATCATATTACTGTAATAAGGAAAAAATGGAGGTAAAAACCTTCCATACCTCCAGAAGATGTGATATATATATGATCTGGCTTCTACTTCTTTACATAATGTTTTGTTTCTTTTCCTCTCCTGACTCCATACAGCTTTTCTCTTTCTGTTTCCATAATTCTAGCCAAATTGAATTGCCTCTTATCTTGCCCTATTTTTGTTCATTGATTTAGATATGTTTCTAAGTGTCTATTTTTTTTTATTTGTACAAATTAGTCATTAAAATAGGACCTCTGCCAGTGCAAAGTTCTCTAGCTGTCTTGCTTTGATGAGCACTGGAACATTGCATGAAAGACAGGGAGAGGGGGAAAAGGTGGAGTTTCTCCAAAAGCCTTGAAAAAGGGCATCAAATTCCATAATGTTTTCCACAGGGTACTAACTCAAAACTGAGTCCTCTGGCTTCATTTTTCAATTGCAGTGGATAGAAAGATCTCTGGACTCCAACTTAAGACATCCGGTTTCTGTTTTTGGCACTGCCTCAAATTGTGCAAACTTGGTAAATTGTCTTAGTTTCCCCCACTACAAAATAGGACTGGGGGGGTGGGATTCTCTGAGATAATCTCTAAAGTCATATACAGTTCAAACATTCTAGATGTTTCTATGTTTCATATCTACTACACCAAAGGGACACATTTTTCCTTTCTTATTCTTTCTGTTGCACTTGATAAGAAAAGCTGTTGCCTGAAGCCCAACATCTTTTCTGATCAAAATCTTTGTTACATTATCCACTGACGTGCCCATGATTCTAGACCCTAGAGTGGACAGCAAACCATTTCACCCCAAAAACAAAGTTTATATGAGCTATATTCCTGGAGCAGAATCATTATTCTATTATTAGACTGGAGTTCTAAATATGGCATTGTGAGTTTATATTGTTTCACTGTTAAAATACTACTGCTAATTATAGCATTCGGTGGTTTTTAAATGAATCCTTGATGAGAATAAAGAACCTACAAACAAATAATATGTCATAATATAACACAATATATTCTAACTGGGAATATGCATGTGCATGTGTATTCGTACATATTCTCAGTCCAGAAAGATCATTCTTTTAATTAGAGTTCTAAATATGACATTCAGTAAGTTTCTATTGTTTTAGTGCATTAAAATGTCAATGCTAATTTTAGAACTCTATGTCTTTTAAAAAGAATGAACACTTGAAAGGACTAAGGGAATTTCCTTGCTTACGATGTGTCATGTAGCCAGTAATATATCTGAGTAATTCAGAAGTATTGCCAATGTATCTCTGAGCTAAGAGTCGGGAAATACATCTTTCTCAACAGTATCTCTTCCTGATTTGGGGATATTGTCAGTGAGTATAGTATTATTATATTTATATTATTATATTTGGTCTTCCTCTGAATACAGAATGATATTGCCTCTGTAGGCAATATCCCACACTCAAGCATAGCAAGCTGGGCAAAATTGTAAGATTTCCAGTCTATCAAAATGGATAAAGTGATGCTTATCTAATTATCATATAAATAGAGTAATAATAGAATTAAATGATTTTGCTTTTGTTGAACTCTGTACTGAAATCTCATCTAGAAAAATCTAGAAAAACCTTGGTTCTGCTACTATCAGATTAGTAAAAGACTAAGTCCTAGGTAACCAATGCTGAGCTACAAGGTGGGGGAGGGGGACAAGGGTCTTCTCCAGCATAACGCATTGGAATTATTGATTCCTTTTTGAACCCCTTCAAACTTGCCTGTGACTGTCCAACTAGGTACATTTTTCCTATGGTTCCAGTGGGTGCCTACAGAGATGCTAATTCCACAGCAGACTTTTGGTTCTAATTTCTCTTAAGCCTATTTTATTACTCCTTCATATCTTCCTTCCTTCTTTTTTTTTTTCCTTTATTTCTTCCTAATTTTCTCTCTCCTTTTTAGCCCAACTTATTCTTAAAGGTCATGAAAAGAATTTAAGAAGATTTTGGAAAAAATTCTACATAAATCAGATCAAAGTTTTTAACCTTTTCTTTCCCTAAGTGAAGATCAACTGGATAACTAAGGAGGAAAGTATATTCAAAGAAGCACATAATCCACATGATTCAGACAAGAGAGGCAGAACAAGCCTCTACAACATGTATCTTTCCAAATTTTTGTTTATTTTCATTTCTATAGCAACCTGGTGGTTGTAAAACATTGCCATAATGAGTAGAAAATAGAACACAAATGACAGTAAAATGTTCTTATAACTCAAATAGCAGAGAATTGTTTAGAGAATTTGGAAAGGCTGATTTTTGCGAAATGGACTCATAGCAGGAAAAATGTCTACCTAAGCCATTAGTAAATTTCCCCTCCAGGGGGACAATAAGATGCTGGTGACACGTGCACTTTGGAAACTTAATTATTTGCCCATTTTTGTTATTACTTTCTTTATCCAAAAAATCCCTAAAGAGATTTTACTACCATCAGATTGGTCGTAGGGATTTCTCTGCTTTCGGTGGGGTGCAACGTGGAGCTTAGTACACATATTGCATCTCCCACCACCCTATGTGCAGCGCAGAATATTCTTTTTGCAAAGTTTCAAATGAGCCTCTCTTTGGTCTTTGAACAAGTGATTGCATTCCATAAAATATTACTGCATAAATCCAAAGGACCCTGGCTAATAAAAATTAAACCCAGTATTCCAATAAAATCATATATATGTGTATGTGTGTGTGTATATATATATATTGAATTAAGGAGAATGTTAGCCTTTATATTTCTTCTCAAAAGGAGAGAAGATGGAGCTTTGTAGGCATAAAATGAAAGAAAAAGAAAGGTCAGACTTTACTGTAAGTAAATGTTCTGTGGTTTATAGAATTCACAAAACAAATTACAGCATAACATCCTTTTCAAGGAACTGTTTGTGTCTTTGGAAAAAGTGTGTATTATTTTTGGTGAACTCTACCTTTTGATGTGGCCTTTCTGGGGGAGGCAACATCATCAAGATTTTTTTTTTAATTGCGTAACAATGTGAGATGAACAAGACAAAAGGCAAGTTCATTTAGTAACTTAAATCCTTCTCGTTCCCTGAGGCATAGCCAGAAAGAGACCAAGAAGGAAGAAAGAACTTGGGGCCTGAATGGAGCTCTGAAGTGCAGAGTCAGGCTATCTCCTTGATCAGAAGACCAGCCCAAGATCAAGGAGTTTTGATTTTATTTGTACCTAAAATGACAGTAAAGTAGGATTAATCCCAAAGCTAAAGAAACAGTTCGCTAATGTTAGGGACAAGCTGACTCTTTTCTTCTGGCAACAACAATAAAATTTCAACCATTTTGACAATGTACCATGTGCCAGGCATGGAGTTAGGCAGTTTATGCATTACTTCTAATGCTGAAATACCCACCACATACCTGAAATTATGTATTTTGATCCTCCAACTATAGATAATGAGACTGAGACCCAATGAGGTTAAAATATTTGGTCAGATTGATTCGGCAAATAAGTGGCTGAAATGGATTCAAACTCGCTCTGTCTGAATCCAAAGATCATGTTTTCTGAAACCTGACAATTTCACTGCCTTTTTGAGTGAAAAATTAATGTTTCTAAATGCTAGGATTCTATGAAGCGGTGAAGGCATATCATCGTGTATCAAAGTAATCCTTTCGATGTTTCTGTGAGTTAGGAGGAGGCAAGTGTGCTACTTCCCACTCCTAGGAGATGGTAAAAATGAGACAGTGCTGTCAGTATTTATTGAGCAGCAACTCATTTCCAGGAACAATTCCAATCCCAATGTTCATTCCACCAAAAACTCCGGACTTTCTATGGTGACATGATAGAGTAGTTGATATTTACTGTTTCGTTAGTTATACCAAAAATATACCCTGATTAGTTAGACTGTGGATTGTCGGTTGGATTAGCATGAAAGCAATTTCTAAGTACAGGATACTTAAATATTCCAGACAAGAAGTGAAAAAAATAAGCTGGTTATCCATTTCTTCAAATATCCAGATGTCTGACTCCATATGCACAAATAGCTGCTGTAAAATTATCATTTTTAAAAATAATTATGATTGTTTTTATTTTTTAAAAAGTGGATGTTATGGTGGCATGGGATGTATTTTGTGATACAAGGACATGCTAAATGAGCAGCTCAACAGCTGGCAGAACCCAGGGTTTCGATGGATAAAAAGCTTAAAAACTAACCTTCTTTTGCACAAGCATATTTGTCTTACAACCAAATAATCCTCTATAGTCATCGGTACAGCAGTACTATACCCTCCTATTAAAAGGACTTAAGTTGTTTTTAAAAGCCTTTCCAAATAGCAGATATCATATAAATATATCCAAATTGGTTTGTATATATCATATCTCCATTTAAAACAAAGTAGCTGAAGCTGTCTTTTACAAGTTTGTTATTCATATTGTCCATTTGTTCATTCATTAATTTATCCCCCAAACATTCAGTGAGCGTCTACACTGAATCTCAATGCCAAGGTGCCCAGTGCTAGATTTCATACTATTAGGGCAGGTTCCTATACTTAAGGAGCTCATGTGGCATGTGTAAAAGAGATCTGTAAACAAATTTCCCCCAGTTCAAAGTGATAAGTTCTCTAATAAGATATAGATTTTTTCTCCCAGTTCAAAATGATAATTACTCTAAAATGGATAGGTGTGCATGTAGACACAGAAAAGGAAATTACTAATTGTTCTAGGGAACAGAGGAAAGGGTTTATAGATAAAATGATATTTGAGTTGGCTGCTTAAACAGTGGCTTAGTATGTTTCAAAATTCTCAAACCATAACCAACAGTAAATAATTACATTTTACCTCCTGAACCAGTACACACACACACACACACACACACAACTAAACCACGTTTTATGAAACAATACTTAACACTCTTATCTTCTATCACATTCTATTAAAAAATGCCAATTTTGACCCACTAAATTGGTTTCATAACCTTTTAATGAGCTGCAACTCACAGTTAAAAAAATACTGCTTTAAAGGAAGAGAAGCAATTATTCATTGAGAGAAAATATTTCCAGACAAAGGGAAGAACATATTCCAGACATGGAATTACCAAATCCATGGCACATAGAGAAAATGGTAAGAATTTCAGTGGAGTTGAATCATGACATGTATGGTGGCGAAGAGTTGAAAAGTGGATTGGAGAAATCAGAGACAGAAATAAAAAGACAAAGCTGAGAGGTAGGAGACAAATACAGGACCAGACTGTGAATAACTGGACTGTTATTTCCTTCAAAGGAGTTTATGGTGTTACAGTGATCCAGCAGAGATCATTAAGATATTAAGGTGGGAAATAAATGCCACCTTTGCTTCAGGGAAAGATACTAATATAGAGAAAGGGCCAGAATGCACTGAGGTGACAGAGAAAACCATAAAGACCTTAGCTGAGGTAGTGGCAGTGGGGAGGGGTAGCAAGGGGCAACTTCAAGAGATAGTCTGTGAAGGTATTCAAGTTCAGATGACTGTCATACCACACACTCCTAGTAGAGCTAGAACAAAATAGGAAGGTGAAGATGAAATGCAAAAAAAACAAATTGTTCTCATTTCCAAAATTTAAACCATTAATAAGAATTCATGTATTCAACTAAATATTTTCAAAAATTCAAACAGTTCTGTTCTTTCAAATTATCATTACAAATGGTCACATAATGAATTAATATAAATGGCCATTAATATTTGAAAAAATATCTAACAATAGTAATCAGAGAAATGTAAATTAACCCCAAAATATGCCATTTTCACTTATAAATTGGCAATGATTTTTTTTTTAAATTTATATTCTACATTAGTAATGGTGAATTAAAATTGGTACTTACATATATTACTGGTGGGGTTATAAATTTCCATGATTTTTCTGGAAATTAATTGGGCAGTTTATATTAAAAAACTTTAAAAATTATCATACCTATTGACTGATAATTCAACTTCTACAATCATTTCCTTAAGGAAAAAAACAAATTCAAATGGAGAAGAACTTCATTTGAGTCTGCTCAATATTTAAAATAACAGGAATTTGAAAACAGCTTAAATATCCACCAACAAGGAACTAAGTAATAATATTATGTAATTATTAGAAATTATGTTTTAATTTGACCTAAATAATAGAATGGTTTATATTCATAATTTGAGTTAAATTATGTTTTAAGGAATAATAAATGGCACAAATACTTATAATATCAATTTTAAAATGCAGGATTCAAAATACATATGAAAGATTTAAAAATATGCAAAATCTGTGAAGATTATATCAAGACTGTGAATTATACGTAATTTTTAAATTTATTCTTTATATCTTTTTTATTTTCCATGTTTTCTATAACAAATATACATTAGTTATATATAGTATAAAGTTATCAGTATTATTATAGATAAAAATTACAATCACTTTATGCAACATTTATTAATAAGCAAAGACATTTTTATTCTGTTTTCTATTTCATTGAATGGGGATAAAAAAAACTACCTCCCAGAGTTTGGGGGATTAAATGAGATTATGAAAGAGAAAGTGCTATTTTGAAAGTATAGGTTTCCATAAAAATGCTATGTATATTTTTTCTACTATTACATCGTCTAGCAAAGACATTGGATTGGTATAGTCAAAATGGCTTCTAGACGACAAAAAATTCTCTAATTAACATTTGCAAGCAGAATCAATGGTCAAAATACTAGAAATCTTACAAGAATCCCAACTTAATTTTCCAAGGGAAATATAATTTAAATTAAGATTTAATATCTGCTCAAAATTATAATTATGTTGTTAGCTAAATACCAAAAATCTTTTGTTATACTCACACTAAAATCATTACACCGTCTTTTGTGAGAATTATGGGTGATTGTTTTTTTTGTATTTCTATTTTCCAAATTTTCTCTAACATAGTTATATTCTTTTTACCAGCCCAAATTATGAGTATTAACCCTTCCATTACTTAGGTCAAGTTCCTAGACATGAAGGGAGCTTGAGACAGAACCTCTGACACTCTACCTTTCAGGGAGCAAACAAAGGTCAAATAAGAAAAAGCAAAAGAGAATGAGCCCTTAAAATTGCAGGAAGAGATCTGGGAGACCCCAGTGCTATAAAAATTAGGAGGGGCGTAAGTTGCAAGGAGAGAGATAAATATTGAGTAACAGTGAGATTGAGAAAGACAATATTAGGCTAAAAAATATTATTTCCACTTTGAATTTGATGAACAGGTACTAACCCAAAGAATAGTCTTAATAAAGAAATAGAAGCAATTTCAGTGGATGATGATAACATCTGAATAACCAGATAGGTGAGTTCTTTTCGATACAAATACTTCTTGGCCTTAAACAATTCTACAAAAACATTCATTTATAGCCCATGACACCTGCATATTATCCCACCCATCTGCCTGCATCCCAGTGAGTTCTAAAAAAGCCTCAGAAGTCTTTCTCTAGCCAGTCTGAGGCAGAGCTGTAGCAGGGAGGAAATGTCCTGGAAAAGAGAAATCCCCAGATGCAGTCCATTTCAGGCCGCCTTTTCTGAGGCTACAGACCCTCACATTGTTCTTTGCTACCTTCTTTCCATGAAGATCTGCATTTCAAGTGACAGAGAGTTATGGTGCCTCAACGTGATGTGTAACCCTTCGACTATATCGCACTGTGTTATGCACAGGCATAACTTTCATAACAGTGTTATGAAAAGTGATTTCTATTAAAAGTTGGAGAACAAGTCCTTGATCAGTTAGCATATTCTTTCTTGAAAAAATAGTCTCCTTAGAATCTTTTCTAGGAACAAAACATCCCAAAAGTTGGGAAGACAACATAAGATCTGTTCTTAGCTAGTATTGTGAGACAAAGGAATCACAATTCTTACGCAGAAGTAAAGTACTTGGTTGATTAGATCATTAAAAAATATATATATATATATATATAGATGTTTACTATTGAAAATTATAAACACTATAAAAGCAGAGCACATACTAGGAAGACTTAATCTAAATTCTTCTCTACATATTTATTGTAACTACAGTGGCCTTACCACTTTAGAAAGCCTATGTCAAAATTGTAATAATAATAGCATATGACACTTACTATGTGTTAGTCCCCATTCTAAGTGCTTTACATAAATAAACTCCTCTATTCCACACTATTCTTGGAAAGCGTTCCTATTCATTTTTCCCATTTTGCAAATGAGAAAAAACTGAGGCACAGATGGGTGAAGTGACTTGCCCAAGGTCACACAGGCAGTAAGATGAGCCGAGATCTGAACCCAGGCAGTCTGGTTTCTGAGCTCAGGCTCTTAGCAATTTAGGTAATTAGGCAACCTGTTTTATAATACTGTAGCAAATTAGAAAATTGCATCTGAATCAATATCACATTTGATTGTATTACTCACATTAACCAGAAAAAATGTTAATAGAAAACAATTGATTAAATAGCTATGCTATTTCCAAAGATAAATGCACATAAAATTCTTTGTTTCCTGCCACTTATATCACAAACTAATAAACTGAAATTAAGGGAAGATGTTAATGCATCTGTAGAACATAGGCTTCTTTTTGCCCACTGCAAGTTCAATATAAAAAAATAGAGGTTGTATCTACATAGTTTCTAAAATCAATCATATTAACACTCTTCAGGGGGCCACTTGTAAGCAGCAGCTATGAGTAGTGGGGAGATGGCTGTGTGCTCAAGTTCCTCCGCTAATCGTAATGACCAAAACAGCAAAATAGATTCTGATTTTTAGGATTATTTTAGGGATTGGATCTGCAATTCAAAATCTAACCAGTTACTCATAGTTTCTTGGGGGCTGTGAGCCTTTAGCCTGAACCTATGATGCAATATCTCTCAGGACCAAAATATTATAAGGGCACCTTCTTTTCAAAACATGCATTTTAAGAGAACAGCAGGATTTAGGTCTCATAACCAAAGCCCCACGACAAAGATCCAACAGATGTTGGGTCTGTGTGCAAAGCAAACATCAGCCCTGCTAATGTGGTCTGTGCTGAATTCTTTGTAATTAGACATTTATCCCAGTGCAGAGTCAAGGTCATTAGAGTGAAAGGCTGTAATGCTTACAATTATTTTGCTCCTCGTGTTTCTCTGCATGAAGTCAAGGAAGACAACGGTGCACAGGAGTAAAAGAAGGAATGTTTCCATTACTGAAAAGGTCTCTTGGTACCATAGAGGCTGGGAAACAGAGACCGAGTCAGAAGTAGAATCAGCTACCGTTTGGTTAGACAGCTTGACCTGGATTTGGCTAAGGGCTCCCTCTCCCTCTTCTCTTCCCCTTTCTGCCTTCTGACCTATGCAAGGGAAACATTAACTGACAGAATGGCAGGCAGAAAAATAAGGGGCTAGCAACCACAGGCTAATTAAATTTAGCATATTAAGAAGTGGTAAAACCACAGGCAGCTGAAGTTCAGCGTGGCCACCATTTCTAAACACAGTGGGTGCCATGAACTATGAACAGTGTCTGCAGAGGACAAGCAGGAAAGGTGCGCTCATGGAGAAGACTTAAAGCACAAGATTCTTGCAATGATAGAAATGAGGGGACTAGAGCTACTCACCATGGGTCAGGTTAAAAATAATAATAATTGCAACTATCTACTCTAAATAGAGAAAATGTGCATTTATGTCAGGTTCACAGAGAATGACCACTAATCAATTAGTCGAGCTTTCAAACTCCCTTCATAATAACCCAATGCTGAGGCGAGATAGATCTTTTGTAGATGTATATTTAGAAAAACTTGCTGTATGTAATCTAGTTTAAGTCCTGGGCTGGAAGTCTTGAAACCAGGCTCTGCCATTTCCTGGCTGTGTGATAGAGACATGTCCTTTTACTTCCCTTGTTTCAGAGTCTGCCTTTGGAGAGCAGAGTCAGTGGGTTTAAAGGATCCCTTCTAGCTAATTCCTTCTACCTCTGAAATCTGACGCCAATCCCTTAGCAACCAATTGCATCCGTTTTCCCATTATGTTATGAAAGTATTATTTTAAACCTCAGTGATAATCAAAATATTTAACAATAACAACACAAGATCTGACTAATTTGTACAGGTGCTGACCATGTTGCCTTCTTTGGGTGTTTAAGTACAGTTTCAAAATATATAGACCCTAAAATCCCATTTTCATAAATTATAGTAGTTATTGAAAATAATGGCATTTACTATTTTTGCTTTTTGCTTGCTGTAATGGCTCCTTATTCCTACCCCATTTTTAAAAAATTACCCCTGATTTGATTATTTACTTTTATATTAGAATTTTTATATTTTTATCCATTCAGTTATTTTTTTATTTTAGTATTCTATACTCAAGTCTTTGTACTCTACCTTTACTTCCCTTTGTTTCTTTCTCTTATAGCCATTTCTGTATTTTCTCTACTGTCCTACTGACTCTTCTTCTGATCCCCTTTTCTGTCTAAATGGAAATGCTCCTGAACCATCACAGACATGTTTTCTGTGCTGTAAGATACACTGACAGCCTCAGTACTCATGAAATGACTATTGTGACATCATCACAATCACCATCAGTACCACGAGCCCTACAAGAATATCTTTTACTTAATATCTATATCCAAGATCAAAAATAAAATTCAATTTTTCAGCTGCCAATGTATGATAGTGAATGATAGATCAACTGGCAGATAGAGCTAAGCATTTCTCAGGAATGTGTTATAAATGTTTCTTTTCATTTTATATTCTTGTCCTGCATATTGGGCAAGTAGCTGTTAAGTGGCATGCTCACAGTAAAGCAAATTTCTGCTACATTCCAGGTGAAATCTGCACACATAGCAATAAACAAAAAGATATTTTAAATAGAAGTTTTATTATGTTACTTTCTTAATCTCGACTTTAAAAAGTCTTCCCAAAATAAATGACTACTTACTCACACTAGTGGAATTAAGACTATGTCAATATGTTCCTAGCAAATAAACCACTTTTTCCTTGGTTAATTCTGGTTTTACTAAATGTCAAAACCAGCTGGATAAATTACAATTCAGTCAGCAGTTATGATAACCAGACATGTGAATTATTCTTTTATCTAATGTTTTTCATCAGGTAGGTAACTTCTGAGAAAAATGCCACTCAGCTGATTTTGTAAAAATCTGTTCATTTGACTAATTTAATTTCCATGGAATTTAATTACATAATCATGTTGCATTGGGATAGGCAAATGCATGCTCTTGAAATCTAAGAGTCGAAAAGAGTCTTTCTGCTGCTCTTAAGTTCTATTAAAATAACTATTAGTAGAATGATAATGACAAACACTAGAACCTAACCTCTTAAATTGTAACACTTTCAAAGAGATACCTGAAAAGTAAAGATAGCACATGCTTAATTCCCAATACAGTAGTAAAGTCTAGTATTAGATTTATAAAGATGTTCTGAGTATATTTTGTAAATCATGATTTGGGGATCAAATTTTCAGAAGCCAAACAAAAGAATATTCTAAATCATAGAATAAATTGCCTTAGAATTGATGCTTAGTGTCTGAACCTTCTACTACTGATCTTAATGGCTGTTTAGAACTTTCAGAATTGGTAAGAAATCCCAAAACTCATTTTTTTTTCCTAATGGATTTAACCCTACTCAGGGTCACCTACAAATTTATTCTGGTATGGATTGAAGTCTTCCATTTGTTTTAATAAATATAATCATGGAAAAGTCCTGGACATATTTATTTAATATTTTTTAAAGGAGACTAGGATGTCAAGGGTATTTTCTCTGTTTCATTTCATTAACATAAATCACTCTGGTTAAGATGAAACACCGTACACGTGAACCGCATTAAAGCAACTCTACCCCTGAGGAGGAAAGTCGGAGCCAGGCCGGCTCAGGGACCGGCCTCAGCACAGATTTTGAACATGTTCACAGACAGGTGCTGACCCTTCTCACCAGAACCAATAGAAAAGTGTGTGCTCCAATGTAAACATTGGTTGCTCTTCCCACCCCCACTTTGATTTCTTTTGTTTGGATTTACTTCATTACTTTTCCTCAATGTCTCCTTTCTGTTTACTAAAAAAAAAAAAAAAAAAAAAAATCTACCTTAACATACACTGGAAAGAGAGAGAGAAAAAAAATCCTTTACTTTGATCCCCTCAGCATGTGTCCTCAGATGAAAAATGCTTCCCAATTGAATTTTGATGTCAAGACCATTCCCTGTCAGTGCAGCTTCTCTAAGAAATCTCCCATCCTTGTAGAATTTCTCTGCTTCCCATCACTACTTAGTATAGCCATTAATTTTGTCTAAGGCTCATTACATGGGGCGTTGTACATTGTTTCATTCCAATTAATGGAAAGACAAGGCATTAGGGTTATATGAATCAAGACATATTTACCATAAAGCTAACGAAGCTTAATTTTCAAAGTCCCTCACTCAAGTGGACCCTTTCCAAGTCCCTATACCTATTTTGAATTTTTGCCTTTGTATTTTTTCTTTGAAAGAGAATTTCTGTAATTGTACAAGATTAAGACCTACAAATGGGGTCTGCCCCTGAGTAGGAATGATGCATGTCTATCTTTTTTGAAATTATCCTTCCCTGATTCTAATCGTCCCCAGGCTCCTGTGCAGGCCTTCAGAAGGCTGAGCTACTCATAGGCGTGGATTAGCAGCCCTTTCCCTTATCTGTGTTCCTGATGCGTGGTCAATATTTCAGGCTTTGTTCATTCTCTGATTGTATCATAGTAATTTTCACTCCCAACCAAGACTGTTGAATACTTCTGCATTTTCCTCCACAGCAACTAGGTCACAGCTAAGCACAGAGTAGAAAGTCAGTTACTTGTATGACAGCTTTATGCATATTCATACTCATGAAAGTGCCAGAGGCTAAATGGAGGCACTGATCAAGCACCCAGAACAGAGGTGTGGCATTTCTGTACCCCTCAACAGTCATGTCTGGAGAGCTGTCCCTGGAGAACAAGTTTCCAATAAATCTCGGTTCCTATTGTGTTTTCCCCTGGGAGACTGCCCGGGAGAAGGGAAGAAGGCATTGCTGAATAGCTGGTCCTATATTTTTAAAAAGGAAGAAACTCTATTGAATCTAAGCATTCAGGAAACCAACTGTGAGCTGATGTTTCCATAAAAGAAAGAAAATGAAAAATGGTTTAATTTCAAAAATGTATTTTAAAAGACAGAACTAATACACATTTGATGTTAATGGAATTTTAAAAAGTGGATTGGATGGTGTAATATAAATTATGACATCCACTAACATTTCAGAAAAATCATATCATATAAATTTAGGTCTTAACCTTTCACATATATCTATTGAAAATTAAAAATGCAGTTTCATGGGAAAACAAATACAGGATGATAATTACTAACAGATAATACTAAAGCAAAGCACCCGAGAAGTAAAGCAGGCAGGTACTACAAGCCCAGGTGCTCCTGGTGGAAATCAGGTGACAGCAGAGGAGAGCCACTGCTGCTAGACAAAGGGAAGTGGTGCAACCACTAGAACTGGTTACTTCTCACTATATTTCTAAATCCATTCCTGTTTGTCTTGGGAAATGCTATATTCTGAATGTTTGTGGACCCCCAAATTCATATGTTGACATCCTAATCCCCAAGGGAGGGGGGTTTTATGGGGATGGGGCTTTGGGGATGTGATTAGGTCATAAGGGCAGATCCCTCCAGAGTGGGATTAGTGCCCTTGTAAAACAGACTCCAGAGAGTTGCCTTACCCCTTCCAGCATACGAGGACTCAGCTAGAAGGCACCATCTATGAACCGGAAAGCAGCCCTCAACAGACACCGAATCTGCTGGCGCCTTGATCTTGGACTTCCCAGCCTCCAGAAGTATAAGAAGTAAATTTCTGTTGTTTGTAGACCACTCAGTTTATATTTAAGCCCTGATAAACTAAGGAGTACACTCAGTTTCCTATTTTGAATTATGGTGAGGGAACATCCAAGCTTCTATTCTAGCCATGTCACTAATTTCCTGTGTGATCTTGATGAGCACCTTGGCCAATTCATAAGGATGTCTGGGAACAAATAAAATACGATAGTAAATGCAGAGCTTTTCAACTTTGGGAAGAAAGATACCTCTTCATTATGTTGGGCCCAGGAAAAACATATTAATGGTCCACAGAAGGAAGCATTCTGTAGGTTTATTCCAGAGAAGAATTCTTCCCTCACTGTCATTTTGAAAAGAGACTTGTCACACCTCTGCCTCTTCCAGAACAAGAAGTACAACAGTCTTTGTCACATGAACATTGCATCTTCCATGATTTCCCAAGCACATCCCATATTCAGATTGTTGAAATATGAGTCAATTAGCCAAGGAAAGCTGCATTCTTTTGTGTTATTCAAGAAAAGTATTTTCTCTCATTGTCTTTTTTTTTTTGAACCTATAAAATGTCATAAAGGCCCAAGGGTCATAATGCTATTTCATGAGTTCTAAATGCTTCAATATAAATAATGCTTTTTGTTTGCTTATATGTGTTTTTAATTAGGCCCTTTTTTTCATTTCTATAATTCAACCTATATGAACATCCTAAAGACACTGGTTGAATACATATCTATGCAGTAAAATGAAAGAACACCTTAAGCAAATGACTAAAGACTTTCCTGAGTTACTGCTTTGATAGCTATAGTATCTTTTGAATAACTATGTGATAAGCACAGATGTGGTTTAATAAAGTTCAGAACATCTGTATATCTAGAAATGTTACCTTTGGAAACAAAATGGCATTGCCACCATGATACACATAGGGTCCACTCTCAAAGCCATGTCTTTTCTAACCAGGAAAAGGAATACATTTTAACATTTATTGTCTTATTTCAGGGTGTGCTTTCTCATCATGGAGAGTATGTACTTAATTGAAACTCTCCCTTTATTGACATAAGGACAAATAAACTAATCTTTTCCTTTTTCTCTCAGCAAATTGTAGTCATGAAGTCTTAAAACACTGTAAGTTCACAAATGGATTTACACATAAAGCAAATTATATGTTCACACTGCAATTAGTTGCTAATTGTAAGAGTTAATAAAACCCAAATCCATGTTTTTAATGTGTCATATCTGATCTAAAATAAGTTTGAGAGATATGTGCCCATATTTAAGCTGAAGCCAAATATACACAGCTGAAATAAAAAATACGATACTGTAAAATATCACCAATTTGCTATAATTTTGAATGGCGGTAACTTTACCCTGAGAAAATTCACTGGGTCATTTAATAGTGATATCAAAGGAAACTGACCCTTTTTTCCCTTTTTCCTCTCTTGTTAATTCTGTTTCTCCTTCTTTCTTTCTTTGTGTTTATGGTGTGTTATCTAAGAACCACTCAGATGCAGCCGGTGGAACATGAAGAAGACAGTCTGTAGACTAGGGGTCACTCAAGTGCTTAGTTTATGTGATAATACAATAACATATAATATATCATGCCTATTATTTTGTTAAATTCACTGTGAGAATCTTAAGGGCAGAGGTGTTTTACTTACTTTTATATTATCATGTTTACTGAATTAATGATGAACTGTATAAAATGCCCACTACGTTTGTCAGGACTTTTCAAACTGTGTTCTGTGGAATGCTAGTGTCCATGATATTTATAGGTATTTGGGGTGGGAGAGGAGCTGGGAGAGCTGGGAGTTCCACGTCCAAATAATTGGAGGAAATAATGCATTAAATAATGTAAAATTACTACTGGAATTCTTGTAGCCTTTAATACGCTTTTACATATATATCTTCAAGAAGAGATTTTTTACTATACAATATTTTTTATTGTTGAGAAACAGTTATTAATATGTCTGGTACCTAGTGTTTAGCAGAATATAGGCTGGAAAATACTTTTTTAAGTATTTAAATTTAAGGCCATTAATGGGTTGCTTGGTCTCTCAAAGATCTCTGCAGTGCATGACTTACTCTGCTCAGGCTGCCATAACCAAATATTATCGACTGGGTGGTTTAAACAACAGAAATTTATTTTTTCAGACTTTTGGATGATGGAAGTCTGAGATCTTAGTGCCAGGATGGTTGGATTCTGATGAGAGCTCTCTTCTTGGCTTGTAGACAGCCCCATCTCGCCATGTGCTCACCTGGCCTTTCCTCAGGTGTGTGTACAGGGAAAGACAACAAGCTTTCTGTGTCACTTCGCATAAGGGCACTAATCCATCAGTGCAGGGCCCCACTCTCGTGACCACTCCTAACCCTAATTACCACCCAAAGGCTTCAACTCCAAATATCATCACTTTGTGAGTCAGAGCTTCAACATACAAATTTGGGTGTGTGGGGGGGAGTGGCACAAACATTCAGTCCATAACAATGCATAGTGGAAAAAGTATACACTAAATATCCTGAATATTCAAACACTCTTCTTTCTTCTGATCTGAGCTGACATCATGTTCATCACTGGCAAAAAATCTGTAAAGGGTCTCCTTAATTTTCTTAGGAGAGGTTAGGAGGTAGAGGCTCAGTTTTGTCTTCCTAATACTGATCTCCCTGGGTTCTCAACATGGTTCCTTAGGGCCAGACACACATCATCCTAGTGGACAGCTAATGCCCCACCTAGCCTGTGCATCAGAACACTCATAAAGGAGTGTTGGATGAATGGTCAGCAGGATCATGCATGAAATTGGATCACATTAGTGTCAAGTTTACTTAAATAATGCAAAAACACTCAACTTTTTCTTTCATAAAGAGCCAAGTCTGATGGTATCGCTCATGGCTTTCCTACCCAAGGGTGATAAATAGGGCAGGAAATAGGACCAGACTCCATGCCCCTTGGCTTTCATAACATGGCCAGAGCGCCTCATCTGAGAGGGCTAAGGGTTGAATAATTACTGACTCATTCAGATGCATAATCCATCTTTACCAATTGGACCAAAGGCAGAGCAGCAGCAGGATTAGGGAGGATGGAATCCACAGTAACGCCACAACTGACCCCTAAGAGGGAGACTTCCTCATTTTTGCTTGTTGGTTTCAAACTGGATTGGGAGCACTTTTGTGCAACCTCTTTGTGAGAGACTCTAGAAGCTGGGATTTAATTTTGTAGCGTCTCCTGAGGGGTCTTTATTCCTCAGGGTGTCAGGACAACTCTCACACCACAGGAGGGTCCCTCACTTATTTCCACTTCAAAGGGGCATTAATAATAATCCTCCTTATTACAGAATCCAACCAGACCTGCTGGTGTGATGATTAATTGGGAGGTGTTGTATTCTTTTTTTCCCCTGATATATCATGGGCAATCATTTCAGCCCCTAAAAATAAATGTTCTCTCTGCAAAAAACAGGCACAAACAAAAATGTTTTGAAAAGTAATCACTTGTTTGAAAAATGGAAAATTGGGCTTCTGTGTTGTAAGGAATGTATGTGCATAACGGTGAAATTCAACACTGGTAAATGATCTGACTACCTCAAAGTGAAGTTTTTGCCTTCCTACAGTGGCCTTTAACCCTGCCCTTTCCTCCAATCTGAGAAGAGCTGATGTTGATGGAACATATAATGGCCCCTTTCCTGTGTAGTAAAGTCAGCAATAAAGCTTAGTAATTAAGGGTACCAGGGAGGCCCAGCCCAGCAGGCTAGTGGTGTGGCGAACACTTTTAGAACTTCAAACAATATCAAAGTCACTGAGAAACGGGCCTAGCTCAGTTCTGGTTTGAATTAAGCCTTACTTCCACACGCACTTTTCAAATCCAAGCTCAAACAAGAAAGCCAAGGCCTTCTGGATTCCATTAGAGCCAATTATCTTATCTGTTTCATCTCAGGCCTGACCCTAAGGCTGGCAAACAGCTATTCAGCGCATTTGTGTGGTTGTTTGAGAAAGCCTCCAGCCAGCCGATGGCCCGAGGACCTGCTAATTAAAACACCGTTGCCCCCCTGCCTCTAGTGATTAAATATTTTCAAGCTTTTGTAAATAATTTTTCCATTCTTTGCCCCAAGCCTCAAAGGTCCAATACATGCAGTAATTTATTTAGTTTGTCAGAGAATACTGTTGGAAATAGGGTTATAATGGAACCTTTGGAAACTTTTATAAGTCTTCGTACTTCTGAAAGTGACAGTTTATAAACCAGCCAAATGTGTATACTGTTTCTGATGTAATTATGTCCTAATGGCTTTCTCCTTTTGAAGTGATATAGTGTATAACGGGCTTACATTTTGTCAATAATCATATTTCCTCAAATGTCTACATGATATCTAGAGTCGGAATTTAATGAGGTCGTTTAAGTCCTAGAAATTGTCTCAAGGTATTTTGCCATTAAGTTTTTTGTCTGAGGGTGGATCATAGTCACAAAAGCTAGCTTGGCTAGAGGAGGACTAAACTAATTCCTGCTTGCTCTTTGTGGCAAGGACTTACTAGAGAACACCATGAATTCTTTTCAGAGCCAACTTCTGAGAAATCAGTGAGTGATATGGTGATGCCACTTCAGAAAAGAAAATATTGAGGGAGGAGAAGAACATTTAGAATTAAAATTATTGAATTAAAAACTTTTCTCAGACCTAATTTATATTCAGAATGATCTAAGCTCAGATAGTTATCTTGCAATCGGATTGCGGGCAGAGGGAGGACATTAAGAACTTTCTTTGTAGCTCTGACATCCACTAAAGCATCATGGGCTTGGTCAACACCCCAGGAAGCCCACTAGGGCCCTTCTAACACATGGATTTCCCTCCCTCCCTGGCTCCCAGGGATTGCTACAGGCACGTGTACCAAACTGCATGTGACTCCAAACAAACTCCTCCTGGACCAAAACACAGACAGAGCAGATGGACATACACAGACCTCTCTTCCATCTTGCCCTGGGCATAGCCATAGAGACTCCCCGCTCTTCTAGCCAATACAGTCATGTTTTATTGGAGGAAAATAAAAATCCAAGGTTTTGTTTGTTGTTGTTGTTGCTCTTTTTGAAGTAGTACAAGAAAAATTTTCAGCAGGCTCATTAGCTGCATGCAGTGTTCACTAGCACACCTATGAAAAAGAACTATGAGACCGAACAGCTATGCTTCTGCTGTTCTTAAAATGACACTTTGGTCTTATCCTAAATAATAGGCTTTTAATAAAAACATCCACCAAAGGCAAACAATTAAACAATACATAAAGCACCAGGGGGCAACCTCGTGGTTGGGTTACAGTCTGGAGCCATTCCAAAGGAGTGCATGTGGGTATTTTACAAGGAACAATTCACTTCTCCAAAGTTATTATAAAACAACACAATTTTAAATTGGGCCACATAAACCCTTCAAACTTGGTACAAGATTTTATGCTCAGCCCTGACAATGGGATGATTTCTTTACATTCTAGTTTCTTCTAAAGTATGTTTAGAGAACTACGCCAAACTTTACATATATGATTACTACTTTAGAACAGACAAAATATTAATTTGTTAATTTTTAAAAAATTGACATTAGTAAGTGAATAGGTGAGTGACCCTTTCATATTAATTAAACATTTTTCTTTGGATTCTACATGTAAACATTTGATTTTTATTGTCACATCCTCAAAAAACTAAACTAAATGAAATATATTGACAAACTTTTGGCAGGCTTCAGTTCTCTGAATAATTTAGAATTTAATCAGTTAACTTAAACTGAGTCAGTAAAATATGAACACACACCAGATTTTATTATTTCTGATTCTGCCTTCTTTACCGGCTGTGACAATTAGTGTAATTACATTTATCTCAGAGGAAGGCATCACCGAATAATTTCTGCAAAGATGTTTTCATTTTAGAAATCCTGGAACATAAAAAAGAATTAACAGTGTCAGAAACTTAAGTACATAAAGGAAAATGAGAGGCCCAGTGAGGCAACCCTAGTATCTAAGAGACTTTTTCTGAAACCGAAAGTACAAAAGAATAAGAGATCAAACTCTCTTTGGGTTATAAAACTTTTAAATTATAAATCTGCGCCTGTTCTATTTTTGCTCTTGGTTTTGAATAAACTCCTCTTCTCTTCTTTGCCTTTGGCTACAGTTCCAGTAAAAATGCTCATTGGTTTCTGAAATTCGGTACATTTCAGTAACTCCAATATTGCTTTAATCTCAAAAAGTTATGAACCAACTAAAAATATACATCCTAGGTGAACCAACATTTTGTTTTTAAGTGCAACAATATGTTTCTTTAATGGGAAGGGTAATATGTAAATGTTATTTTATTAATGGTCTTTTCCACAAGTGTTTGGGTGTGCAAAATATCCTCAAACTGAGATGTAGATGGATTCAAAATTCTGCTGAGCTTCAAAGTTGACTCAATCATCTATCTCCCTTCTTCTCCCATCTGCTTTTTAAACTGAGAAATATGAACCTATAGTGGCACAAAGGTCATCTTCCTAAGCCTTTCCCATTCGAAGCTATGCAGTTTATAAGCTCTCTACACTCCATATGGCTTTGCAACAGCAGTGCTTCTCTTTGGCATAGAAGATGTTTAGACAACCAATACCCAGTACTGTGGTGCCCACAAGAAAGAGGGCAGATTCCTAACACATACAAGGACAAGCCATCACCTTTCTGAAAGAGTGCCAGGGGAGTTTAAGGGTCTGCCTAAATTAGGACAGATGTTGATTTACAAGTTTCATCTACATAAGATCAAATCATTGGGATGGAATATGGAAAATTGATTCTATTGTCCAGATGTTTGATGTCATGCAAAGACTTGAACTACTCTCTGAAGGTCCTGCCCACCAGAAAACTGTGTGAACATCAGCCCTGTGCTTCAGAAGATTCGACAATCTGGTGAACAAAATTTCAAGGATGATCTCAACTAAGAGTCATAAGAAATTTCCTCTGGAACCATATATTGTATAGTTCTCCAAAAGGTAAATTATATTTGCTAGTTTCAAAAAGACAAATTTATTTTTTTTTAACATATTTGCATTGATATATTATATAATTATTTAGATGAATAACATAGGAAATGAAGGGTCTTTAATTATAAGTCCATGAACAATCCTCTTGCTCAAAGATTTAATTTTGTTAAAAGTGTTTAAGATAGAATCCTATTTTTCAGAGCTTTATTACAGTAAATGAAGCATAACTAAAATTCCAAGAATATGAAAAAAAGGGACTTAATTCTTCATATAATCTCATTTCTATATTAATCACAATAACTACAAAAATTCCATTATTCCGATTAATATTTAATTCGAATTTCTGAGGCTTGAACACAAAAGACTCGTTGCCTAAATAGCTTCACAATAATATTTCATGAAAAGATTTCATTTCCTGATATCTCAGGGTATTATACATCTGTTGGGAGTATTTTGTGCAAGGCAAGGTTTTATAATTCAGTGTTTCATCTTGAAAATAAAAACAAATCATTTCTAGCACACAAATTACCTTCTTTCTCGGGGAGAACTTCTAAGTAAAAGAGCAAATTAAACATAGCCACTCTTTTAATTAGTTCTTATTATTTGGAACATTGTTTAATTGCTACACGAATTTCTGGAAATTTTTGGCTTTAGAACTATTCTAAGGCAGAGAAAAAAATATTGTCTTAACATTTTTATAGTTGATCTTAGCTTTTAAAATAATAATAAAAAATAAGTTGTAGCATTTGAACTATTTTAAACAGTCTGCACTGCAGATATCATTCAACTTTCAAAACTTCAAGCACTTCAAGATACTTCCTGGACTTTTTACCTGAGCTCTATACTGTCTAATAATATCATATCATATCTCTTTGATGCTCAGCTCAAAAATCAAGTTTGCAAGTTTCCTGTGGAAGACAGGTGTGCATAAGATCAATTTACTCTTAGGGTCAAAGAGCAGAAATTCTAAGGGTATCTAGAGACACACACCTATAGAAATTGTAATTTTTGATGAAAATTGGTACAATATGTTGCACAGATGAGAGAGAAAAAATGTTCTTAAACTATGTTTATTCCTGAAACTAAAGAGCAGAGAGAGCTGACAGCTTTCTAAAATTTATTCCTATGAATCTTTTTCTTGTGACCTGTTTTGATAAATCTTCTTGAAACATCTCAATATGCTGAATGTAGAGAATAGAATCTGCACAATGAATAAAAATGTAGATCACATGAGTAGTAAATTCATATGTATTTCTCTTTATTGAAATAAAGTATTAATAGATGAAAATCATTACTGCTTTGTTCCCAAGATTGATTGACAAGTTCAGATTTGAAGTCCACATATTCTTTATTAGCCAAGTCTTTGAGAAAAAGAAAATGTGGGCTTGATTTGTGAGGCATGATAAATGGTCTGGGAAAGCTGGTAGTAGGGCCAATTTGATATGTACAGCATTTCATATTGGCAAATTGTTTCAAGAAACTCCACCCTCTTTCCCAAAATGTCTTCAACATCCTTGGGAAAATACATACTATCCTAAGCATGATATATTTGCTTGTCACTAACAATTGAGAATCCATTGCAAGACTGGGAAGCATCAACCACAGCTCTCATTGACAAAATAAGACCCCAAATCATTGGTCAGCATTGATTACGATTTTTAGATGACAACAAATCAATATTTATTTCAAAATTAAATTCAAAAGTTCATTTATCACTATATGTTCTATTAAAATTTAATTTGGTATTACTCAAGTTCAATTACATACCTCCTCCAAAAACTCTAAATGCATACATAAGAAGAAATTATTTCTTTTAACAAAGATGGAAAAATATACTCCCCTTTGGTTATCCAAAGGAAAAAAAATTACAGGGGTTTATTTTGATAGACTCTTTTACTATGTCAGATGAGAGAAAGGCACAAGGAGAAGTGGCTTGGAAATATTATATAATGCAAGGGTTGTGAAAATCTAGGAATTATTTTTCAATTTTAAAATAGTGCTACCAATTTAGATGTCCAAGCCAAATATTGGATAGACTAACATGCCTTCACAAAAATTTTTTCACTATATTATTGTTTTGTCATCCCCTACTCTTGAAAAGGAACTACAGTTTATAGTTTGGGGCCAAACGAGTACTGTCTCCACAATCACACTTGCTGACACTGAATCCCTGAGCAGCTTTTACCAGATGTGTAACATCAGAAACCTACTGAAACTCAAAAGGCATGGTATCCTCAACTGGAAAATGAGAGCACTTAACTCAAGAACTTGTAAAAAATTTTTAAAAAATAAGCAACTAGCAAAATTAAATCCTTAATGAGTGTTCTATATTACTATGTTATTATTATATTATTTTTATAATGATATTATTTCCCATTACTTAGCATAAAATTACATTAAAGTATAATGTAAACAAGAACAATAGCCATAAAGCAATATTTACTTAGTTGTCATTACCAAAAAAGAGAACCTAAATATTTACTTACGGTCCCATTTAATTTCTTAGATGGAATTTAGCAACCTTTATTTCAGTTTTGACATATGACAAGAATATTTAGAAGTTAATCCTCTAAAATTAATTAGAATAATGATAAGTTTTTAAAATAATAATGAGAGAAAATAAAATATTTTACTTATTTATATGCCCTGCCCAAAATTGTCTGCCATCATGCCATGGCAAACCCAACCACTCTAAGGAAACTCTAAGCTGACAATTATTGACTAGCTGCCTGACAATCATTTGCTCTATGAATATGACAATAAAAGGTTCTATTCTGCTCTGCATTTGAGTTAAATGTACATGTTTTTGTTTTTGTCAGAAGCAGTGAAAGAATCACAGGAAGCCACGACTCCTATTTTAAAGACCCTGCATCAGGAACGGAATTGACAGTTTGACTGATGAACTAAGAATAGACATGATATCTGGTCATACTTCCAATCACAGTTTTGTATTAATGGATTTTGAATATGCTTATGTCATGAAAGCAAGTAAGTATGAACCAAAGACAGGAGAAAGAGATACAAGCTGTTTGGGCTGTTTGTATGTGCTCAAATGGTTCAACTGCTTTGGCTATATAGCAAAAACACTAAGTTTCTAAAAGTTCTAGTTGGTTATACAGCCAAAGTATTTTAGCAAAGCCTACATTTACAAGCACATAACATTTTGATTAAGTAGAGATACTTCACAAGTCAATGAAAGAAAAAATATGCAGTCTACAATAATAATAATAATAAATTTGACTAAATATTTATTTCCTAGGTTAGAAAACTCTCTCAAATCTTCTTTTTCAATTGGCATACTGACAATCTCAGTGAAATAGAATCATTCTGGAACAGACTTTTCCCCTAAGATGAACTTTTCTGAAGAGCTCATCCTTTGTCTTTTGGAAATACTCATCAATAACAAGTATTAAGGCAGCTACAGACTATACCATACTGACTTGGAGAGATGATTTTTTTAAACCAGAAGTTGCTTGCATCTAGGGAACCCAGATTCACAATTCTTTGACACTTCTTTAGCTAGGCATCAGTATATGCCAAATAGGTAATTTATTATTTCATCAAAACCTTCTGAATTTAAAGGGCTTGGACTTCTTTTTTGAATTTGAAAGGCTACACAGAAATTGTCATTCATTCACCCATTCATTTATTTATTCAATAAAATAGGCACAATTTCAAGGACCACTACTATCTTACTTCTACATTGGAAGTTGCTACTTTTTTTTAAAACACTGAGAGATGTTTTCCTCATTAGATTTAAGTAGAAGTATGAGATACATATTTTCTGTTGCTCACTATAAACAGTTTAAATAATCTTATATGAATAATCACTTTAACATTTTCAGGACTCTTAAAGAATTCGTCTTTAGAAAAAATAACGTGCCCAGTCCTCATTGAGGGACTATGGAGAATATAAAAACACTGGAACAATCTTTTTAAATGAATGGAACAGAGATTGCATAGCAGGCATTCAGCAAAATATTTGTGAATAAAGAGGAGTCTGATATTCTTATAATCAAATGAATGGATGTTCAGAGTTCTTTGTAAAGCATACTTTTTGAGAAGCCAGGAGATATCATGTAGCTCCCTCATACTTTTGCTAGGTTCACTTAATACCAGAGCTTTGCAATGCTCCTATTGTAGTCAGCATTCTTGCCTCTCTCTTCTCTGACTCATTCATACATTTATGACTCATTCAAACAATGTTATTGAGTAGCTCTTTTTTGCCACCTTGTGCACTATGTATTTGTGTTAATACATTAGGTTGGGAGGCTGTGGGGGCATGGAAGCCTTGCACTTTGATAAAAGGTCACTGTGCTTTATCACTCCTTGTTTTTTAAATCATAAACAGTAGAAGAGCATAGCAATGTGGCGTGTCAGAAAGAACATAGATTTTAGAGTCATAAACTGAGTTCACATCATGGCCCTTCCAATTAGTAGGTCTGTGACTCATACAAAGCACTTAAGAACTAGCCATAATGCTTATAAAGTTTCTAATCATGGACCTAGCATGTAAACTTCAATAAAAATAGCCACAATTATTTTATAAAATGGTAACTTTGGAAACATATCTCAGTTGAACATAAAAGATATTTGATATTACTGAATATTTTTAAAACTCTCATGAAAAATCTTAAGTATACCCCGCAATTATTTCTGGAATGAATGATAACTGCCTGGAAGAAATAACTACTTATCTGAAATAATTTAGATATTCTATTATATTTTTAAAATTATCTTTAAAGCTTATAGCAAACATGAAATGTTTGGTTTGTCTACAATTTTCTTTTTACCACAGAAAAAGCACATAATAGAAACCACAACGGCAATATATATGACAAATTTTGGCTGGTAAAATAAACAGCCATCTCATATCCCACTATAAATGTAGCTTCACAGAGAGAGAGGCTTTCCTTCCAAAGATACTTATCACAGTCCAGAAACAATTAAAAAGTAAGGAAAAAGAAAAGGCACCATTTACTTTTTCCCCCACCTCCATTTCCTACACCCACACACAGATGCCAGAAAGATCTTATGTTTCATTACTGGGAAGCAAGAGTTGTATTAAGAAGTGAAAGCTTATAAAAGAATACTACATCAAAAATTATTTGGGAGTCTATCTGACCGAAGCCCAAATTTACAAAAGAGTAAACTATGTAGCCCACACATATAGATGGGCTATTCTTTGACTGCAAGAGACTTCACAAAGTAGGATTCATTTTCTTTCCAACCAATCCCACCCTCATGCCCTTGGGCCAACAGAGAAAAATAATTTCATGACTCCAGGCATGTCACAGTCTATTCTCTCTGCCCAGTCAGTATGAATTCCCTCCTACTCCAATTCCCTTTTCCCCTTTAAAATTCCCACTCATCCTTGAAAGCACAGATTGAACAATACTTGATGAAGTCTTTCCTCAAACCTTTTAGGAAGAGTTAATCATCTTATCTGCTCTAAGCACTTCTGTTCTCTAGAACAGTAAGTATCACTTTGATTATGATCCCTGAGAATAACAGCTCTGAATTCCAAGTACTGGCATATAATACGTGTTCGATGAATTTTTGTGAATGAATGACTTACTTGTTTGCCCCATGCATAACAAATTTCACAAGCTCCTCTAAGCATGGAATAAATGTTGAATAGCAGATATGGTACAGTTCAAAATTACCAGGATTATTATTAAATATGGTTCTTAAATAACTATTAACATTAAGAGCCACAATTTCAAATTTCTGCAGCCTAGCTAAATTATGCCACTTCCCCTCTCATTAAACTCAAGTAATGAAGACCACACTGGGAAGTTCAGAAAAGTCTATAAATATAAAGTGTCTACATTCCAGGCAAAGGGAAGGTGCCATTCTTGGGGACAGTCAGCCATATTCAGGAGCACTTGATTGACTTCCATTTCAATCACAAAATAATAATGTGCACTTAATATCTGTTTTCACATTATTTAATGAAAATGGTTATTTATGTTCAAAGATGTTCTTTTAAAAAAAGAATCTCATCCGCCATTTACTTTGGGATGTGAGAAAAAACAGGCACAAAATGTTAATTGTCCTTCACTGGTGTGCATCCATGATTCATTTTTATGTAAAACTATAGTACCACAAATAGTATTACAAGAATTTTTAAAATTTTAAGAATTCTGTATTACAGGTCAACGCATATGATAAGGATGAGAACTTAATGTATATCATGCAAGTTACAGGTATACTTGGAAAGCAGATGAATAAATTCGTATGTGATACAATATTAAAGTCTGTTATCTATTTAGAGTTTCTTTAAGATATTAATAATGTTTGTGAATTTGCAAATAGAGACAAGGAGAACTCATAACATTAAAACACCTAGTTTCTTAATACAATTGTTTTATTTTATTCCTAATTAAAACAAAATATCTTCATAGACAACTCCAGTTTACAGTAAATGAATTTATTCCAGCCATTTTTTCTATAAATAGTGTAGATATCTCTGTGTATATTTTTCCCCCAAAATACATATCTGGAATGTGGGTAGAATTTTCCCTTGTATCTTGACTACCAAGCCAAATATATTTTTTATATATATATATTTTTTTTAAATAGCTAATTTTCTGTCATTTTTCCTGGACCTGTTTTCTAATGAGAAATGACCTTCAAATGAGAAAATTAAGTATGCACAACACACAGGACAACAGAAACTCACCAAAATTTCATTTATTCAAAAATTTCCCCATTATTTCCCTAAGTTTCAAATAATTATTGACAGGATTTTCTTCTTGGGAATTCATAAATGGTAAATTTCAAAACTATGAATACCTCTAAAATTTCTTTTCATGCAGTCATTTACTTTTGCTTTCAACTAAATAAAACATCCAAGAAATTATGCATTACCAATAGGCTAAAACCTTCTCCTAAAATCTGGCAAAGGAGGGGAACATATTGACACAATCTGGTATTTTTCTTTAAAACAGAGACCTTTCCAGAGCCTGAATTTTTAAAAATTCCAGAGAAGAAATGCCCATTTTTAAAACTGTATCTCAAAAAAAAAAATAGCATTTAATTTTTTGTGTTTCTTATTTGAATTATTTTTAAAGTTTTTTGCTTAGAAAAAAAGAAGCAGAATGCAATATGAATACATTTCATTTATTCCCACAATTTGTAGAGAAACTGAAAACAGTTAATAAATTAGCCAAGGTTGTAATGTGAATGGGAAAATATACAGAAATCATTTATTCTACCATCAAATGAGATAGTCTAGGCCAACGTTCTTAAAATGAACTAGCTCCTTATAACTAATGCTAAATGGTGCTATGTAAAAAATGGATTCTGTGGTCCAATGAAGTTTGGTAAATGCCTGTTCAACAAAATTAAACAGGTAGTGAAGGACTTCTCAGAGCATTTAATATGCTAACGTCTATCGTAAATCATGTCACATGTTATAACAGGCAGAATTTTCCAGACAGAATTATTTAATAATGAAATCTTTTTTTCTCCTGTTGTTGGGCAGGAAGGGGGAAAATGTCTGGGCCAATGGTGAATATACCTATGTAACTAAAACTTGGTCTTGATATACCTTTTTCTTTAGACATATTCCTAAGTGGCTTGGTAGCAATACTTTACCTTAGTTAGAAATTTACATTTCTCTTTCACATTTGGTGTCATTTCAACAGACATTTGTTTTTCACTTTCAGAGAGAACGAAATACCAACCTGAATGCTTCCAGGTATTCAACATCCCCCATGGGCGGGTCAAGGCCACCTGTCCAGGCAATATTTATATTGTATCCTTCTCCAAGGCCTGTTCCAACCTGGGGAGAGAAAAATAAGCCACAGTGGGTAGAAGGGAGGGCAAATGGAAGAGAGCAAGAAGAGAGGAAAACAAACACATGGGAGCTCTTGAAATAAACATCAAACAACACGTCAAATCAGCCCAACCTTGCTTGACAACGAGTGCTCTGGGTTATGCACTTGTTCTGCACTGGTTCTTGGTCCCGTGGGACAATTCAGTAATCTCGTGTAATTTAAAACACCAGCAAAGGACAAGAAAATTAGGGGTAATCATGCAATGCAATTACCTGAAAGATACAAATAAAAGTGGGGCTCTAAAGAAATAAACCGAACCTCATTTGGGGCTCCACTGCCAGGGAAAAAGTTCCCTTCATCATAGCGATGGAGCGAAATATACAGGATGCTGGGGTCAGCATAAAAGGCCTGCTGGGTACCGTTTCCATGGTGAACATCCTAAAAGGAAAAGAAAACAGATGACAAATACTGTCATGTCTAACTCTGTGTGGAGACAACCTTTCTGGTTTCTACTTCCCTGTCTTTCTACCCCACCCTCCTTCTCATTCTCTGTCTTCTCACAACGTCCCTCTCTTTCTTTCCCCCATTCTGCCTGCTTCCACACCACCCCCTTTACTTCCTGAACTTTCAGGCAAATTACCCTTTAATGCACTCATTTTTTAAACTGGCTTCTAAAAATCAGGAAACCACAGCGAGCATGCCCTGGAGACTCCAGATGAGCAGTCATTGAGAAAGCCCAGTCCTTTGGTACAATTAGATATTTATACACCGGCTCTTTGTACTCTTTGCTTCAGTGATGGAATCTCGCATCCTGTTTTATGGAGGAATTTTATGACTTATTAACTGCCAACAGTTCATAACCCCTCAGGCTTAATTAACTAGCCTCATTGGCCTCTGAAAAAAGACTAATGTTTAAACTACAAACCAGTATTTTACAGAAGGATCTATGGCTTACAGAGCATTTTCGCAATTCTTGACAGAACACTAAACATACGTGTATGCATTGATTTGCCAAGTCCCACCATTAAGGTCAAAGGCTTTGCAACCAGCTGAATAAATTGGCTTTCTTGAAGCATTCAGTTCAGTTAGCAATCCCTCAGCAGTTAGAATCACTTCAAAAGAGATGCCAGACGCAAAAAGGACTTCATACTTCATTTTGGTAAAGTCACAACACAAGTCGAAGACACAGGAGCATGAGCTCATTAGCTCTTAACTCATTTGGGCCAAAGCAGAAAGATGGCATGGGGCTTTATGCAATCTTGTGCAATATCATATCTCGACTCTCTTCCCAGCCTCCTTCCTGCTCTATTTTCCTTTCCCTACAGCATCACATCACTCCCCTTTCCCACTCAAAAAAGAAAAAAAAAACAGCTCTTGTCATTAAAACAAATGAAAAATTCTTAAGACATTTGTATATGATGATTCAAAACTTGACAATTCTTTTTTCTTACTGTTTATGATATAGATATATGCCAGATTGATATAAGAAGTGTGAAAAATAAAACTAATATAGCATTATTTTAAATGTCTTCACTGAAAGACCTCAGGTGTTCACCTCAATTAATATGCTTCTTAATATCTTCTCACAAAACTAAAATAAACCACTCTTAAAAGGTGATAATCTTTAGAATTGATAATCAATAGAATGCTATTTGTATCTGATAGAATATTATTGCTATAACTTATTGGTTCTTTAATTTATATATAGTTTCTGGTTCTGTTATTAAAAAAGTTTTGGTAAATTGTAACTACATATGTCTATCGTACTTTATTTTATATCAGTAAAAACCTATTTTCAGCAATGATTCCTACAATTTCTCTCAGATACTACATAAATACCTGGCGTGAATTACCTAATAATTATATGTGATATGTGATATTACCACTAATTTAAAATACAAGTAAACTGAGGCTCAGAGTAATTTTCTAAGACTATACAGAGAGTAAATTGCAATACTGAGTCTCGAATCCATTTCCTCCTACTCCAAAGGCCAAACTCTTGACTGTTACACAGTTAACTTGAACTTACATTATCTCTTTGATGCTCTTGACAAACCTGTGAAGTGAGGTTGTCAGCCATTATTGCTCCCTAAGAGGATTATATAACTTGTCTCCACTCCAACCTCCAGCCCAGTACCCCTCCACCAGACACCACCAAAGCCTCTTTTTGGTTCTGAAAACCTGCATTGAGCTTGCCTTCCATGGTGTAGACATACAGTAATCCTCTCCTCCTTTTGAATACTATACATATCCAAAACTAACCAAAGAATCATAATGTTGGGACAGATATGAATCATCTAGAAAAGTTGTTCCAGCTAAAGACATACACACCGGAAAAGATAATATTTTGTATTAATTCCTGGATTTCTGAATATTCAAAGGAAAGGAAGGAAGAGATAGCAAAACTATTTTCCCTTATGTAAGCAAAAATGAAACAATTTAAGCCACAACATCTTTTGTGTTTGTTACTGAATATCTAGAGAATGGATAAAATATTTTGAAAAACAACAGCAAAGGAATGTTTGCATTTTCCCTACACAACAGCAATTTTAGTAACGGTTGTAAGACACAGTTTGCTCTGGGCATAACCGTATCCACAATTTGAAAAGCAGAACAACATTGCCTTGGTTACTTTTGTTTCTCTGAGGACACAGCAAAGGTTTATTTAAGGAAGTCAAATATAAGATGATAGGTTGTGTCAGATGTAAAATTATTTTTTCTTGAAAAATGTGTTGGGTGCTTATTAGTGCATTAATTTTTTGAATAAGAAATATAGTCCTGTCCACAGCACAAGATTTTCAACAGACATAATTCATTAAAAGACATAAATCCATTCTAATACTTGGACAATCCTTGATTCTATATTCATATTCACCAAGTATTTAAAGATAATGGTTAAATCCAAGCATGTTTTTTGTTTAGGGCAACAACTTACAGTATAGCCTCGAGAATATCTTTGTTTTTTTTTTTTTCAGTTTTCTTTGCTGCAAAATATTCACACAAAGTACTGACTGCTCATGTATGATCTGAGCCTTATTTCCCCATACTAACAAATATGTACTAGACTAAGATAAGAAAATTATTGGTGATTGTGAGAAATTACTATAGAAATGAAATAAAATGAATCATTGAAAGCCCCAAAATAGACCTTATATCTAAGATATGCTCAGAAATGCTGAAAATCCTTTCAATATTTTACTGGTTAAAAAGTGTACTGTGAAAATTGATTCTGTACAAGGATTTAGAGCCAATATATTTTCATTATTATGTTAAAATAGCTTTGAACAAATCATATATTCTACCAGCTAATGTTATCACTCCTCATTATTTAGTGTAGGGACTTGTGGGACAAAGGTCTGAATGTACTTGATCAACAATGAAATTTCTCCAAATCTAAGGACATTTGAATTAAATTTTCTTTTACAAAGAGAGCCTTAAAGGTATTATTTTTAAACTAAAAGTCACATTATCTAAAAGCTACATGAATCATGCAAGCAAATCCTATTTCTAGGACAAGTTAATGCTCTAAACACATATAAGCCAGTCTCTTGCAAGTTGAAAAGCAAGCACACCTGCTCCCTCTCCACACCAATCTGAATGTGTTTGGAATCTTCCTCAGGAAGACAAATAGAATGAGTGCACTCCACAGATCGACCAGAATCTTTCCTGCATAAAATACTCAATGACTCTGAATTTGCCTATGGCCCAAAATAGGAGGTAAATTAGAACTCTGGCTCTGCATTTACTAGGCCTATAAAAATGCTGAAAATAGCTGCTAGACAATGGAGTAGCTTTGTCATCTATAGGCCCTGGAATTTGTGGGACTAGTTCACACCCATCAGTTACTGTTAATGACTTGAAATATGCAGGAATGAAAGAAATTCTTTTGCCATTGAAGAACCTTCACCTCTTCTCTTTCTGCTAACTTGCAGAATAGACCTGTCAGCCAGGGAGAACGGATGTCTCAGGGCCACGTGGCACTTTAAAACTTCCTTCTCTGCAGCTGGAAGAAACAGGAATTTCCTCAAAGCAGCCTTGCAGCTGCAGAATTTGGAAGAATTGAAAGTAAGAATATGTGGGCTGGTGGTGATCTCAGAGGCAACCCTTTGGACAGAACTTCATATATTTAGAGAATTTGAAACCTAAACTTCTCATGTACTACAGCCTGTTGGGAAATCAATATCCTTTATGATTGGATAATGGAGCAAATTCATAATCAAAGGCTAGTAAGCTTACAGGAAACTCCTTTGAGCTACCAAGTAACTTATTTTAAAAATTGTATCAAATTTTCATCAGTAGTCTTTTATTCCTATACTGTATTAATGTAGCTTTCAAGTCTATTGTACAATTCACTACTTTTGAGTTTGTATAGCACAAATGTGCTTTCAAAGGGGACTCAACAGTTTTTTATTATCTTCATAGAATCATAAAACAGTAGCAAAGGACATTCCTCAGAAAGTAAATACTAAAAATTCTTAAGGATAGGACAACCAGCTGATCAATCAACCATTGTCCTTCCCATATAATTTTGACAAATTTAGAAATTTTTTCCCCCACAATCTTTGGTCTTCATCTGCTAGCCTTTCTTCAAGTTTTTGGCTTATCTTTCTGGCACAGAACTTACAGAACTAGGAGCGCACTAAACTTTTTAAAATGTAATATCTTATAAAATGCAAAATAGTAATTATTAATTACTTAAAATGTCATTTTGTATATACATGGAAAAATAGGTACCGATGGCTTCATTTTTGTGAAATTATAAAATGTTGCTGCTGTAGTATATCTAGGCCTTCAACACATTTCTTTGATGGTGAACTATGACATATGTTGGAATTTAAGCATGTTTGGAAAATACACGGATAGTTGGGTTTCTACATTCTTCACACCAAAGTGCTTACAGAAAGGCTACAATACAGTGTGTGAAAAACATCCACAACCAAGCACTGCAAATGGGTATCAATCTTCCATTCCTTTTATCTTCATTTTAATTTAACTAAGTATTTCTTCACGTGGCTTTGCTTGTGCTCTCTCAACCCTTTGGTGTGCCTGCTTAACTGAATCCAAGGGCTGGAGGGGGAGGCCACGACTTCCAATAAGATTTAATTATGAATGCAGATATGAACAAGATTTAGACTATTAAGCCTTGCACTTCAAAAAAACCTTTAACATATTTTGCCTTTAAATCTTTTATCACCTGCAAAAATTAATTAAGTGCAGATGTAGCAGGTTCGGTTTGGATGCCAGGGTTCATTTCCTGTCTATGCTTTGTCAGACAACCTATTACACCTCCTCGTGAACTGGAGGCAAACTGAAAACGGGGCTCATAAATCACCATTCAGCTCTCTTTCGCCCTTTCCTGGGTTGGTCCTTTTCGTATGGGGCAGATCTCCTGCTCATTATTCATGAGTATACTATAGACAACATGCCAAGTGTCATCTGCTTTTAAACAAACCATTTGTTAAACAAATTATAACTCTATTGTGTAAGAATGCATCATGTTAAAATGCAAGACCAATCTAATGTTCTGACTTTTAATCACTCAGGGTTCCTGCAGGGAGTCATCCCAAACTGGCATCTGACATCTGAGATCTTTTCAGTAAGAATGACATGCTGACTTGTTTTAATAATACCACTGTTGCACAACAAGCAACATGATTGCTAACCAGGGGAAGTGGCCAATTGGTTACCAAAGCAACAGCATTCTTTCCAGCACATCTGACTATGTAGTCTATATTCTGTAGGGAAAAGTAAATTCAGGTTCTGTTGGGTTATTTTAACTGTGGAAGTATCAATTCATTTAAGGATCATAAAAGTTGCCCTGATCTGCGCCTTCTTCTCATTAAATTGCAGTTAACACCATGAAAGTGAAACGTGAATGTTTATGGTTTCAGAACTGCAATCCTGAATTTAATGAGTTTCCACATTCAAAGGAAACACACCCTTCAGTTGTTTGCAAGTGCTAAAAGCAAGAAAACCTAACAGAGAAATACAAATCCACTCCCTTTTATCTAGAGTCACTGAAATGCAGCTCTGGCCAGGAATACATACCAGATCTACAATCAATATCTTGCTTATATTTAGTTGGTCTCTCAAGTATTTGGCGGTAATTGCAACTGAATTAAAAAAGCAGAACCCCCTGTGGAATAGAGAAGAACAGAGAAATAAGAAAGCAAATCATCCAGGAAAACCATTATAAATAATGTTCAGAGCATTTTTTAAAATGCTATATGATCTCTGAAGCCATAAATCTGCTTCTGGGAGTACCTTGCAAGATTTTTCAGTCCATCTGCTAACAATTAGAGGCTTCAGAAACATGCACGGGGCAGGTGACCGCCAGGAACCATGGCGCTTGGAGATGGGCAACAGTCCCTGGTACTTACATGGCCGTGGATTCTTCAGCATGATGGCCAGGGGGCCTCACAACAGCAAACCCATTCTGTAAGAACAAGACAGGTTTTCAATGGTCAGATATAAGGGGGGATTGCTTGGATCTACTACAGAGAGAGCATCAGGCGTTACACACACAAAAAACTGAAGTCTCTTAGACTCTTCTGAGCTTGTCTTTGTGCCTCCATTCCCAGTCATAGAATGAACAGAAACAATACGTAAGATCACATTTTCTCAGATCATGTCTCAAAAAGAAGGCTCCCACAGAGTCAGAAGAAGAATAGGGATTTGAGAGTTGTACCTAGTGGGCAAACACACACGTCAGCTGTTAAACTAACATGATTCATTTTCAAGAACAGCTTCTTATTTTATGACATCAACATCCTACAGAGGAAGAAGAAATTCACTCTTGGTGCAGGTTTGGGTCAAAGTTCGGAAAGACCAGGGAAGATCCAAAGTGAAAATTCTTTAACTGGATCCCCTCAATGGTTATTTCCACTCCAATGTCAGCAAAATGATAAATTTGCATTCACACACTCACATACACACAAAAGAAACCCCAGAAAGGTGAAAAAGAGAACAATGGAAAGCCCATATTTCTTCCAGTCTATAAATTTAGCTTGGATGACCGCCAAGACTTGCAACTTTATTGGATTCCCTAAGTCAATTCCTAGCCCACGTTTTGGAATTTTACAAAGAATTCCAGGGCTGAGTAGCAATCGGATCTATCCATGATCAAGAAGTGCCTTAACCTCCAGATTAGTTGGAATGCATCACGGAAAGCTGAAGTAACTCCGGCATGAAGACAGAGAACTATAAATCCTTGCAAAGCCAGCATTCTCAGAAAAATTGGGTTGTTTGACGTGAAAAATAATCATTTATCACATGCTTTATACCACCTTTCACTTAACTATGGTTCAAGTAACATGTTCAAAAGAGAATGTTTCTTTAATACACAATCCTAAAACTTTTGAAATAACTTTAATATACCCCAGAGATACTTTTTTCAAACCTTTCACAGCAAGCAAAAAGATATTGAGAAAACTCATCTATTCTCTAGGTCTTTAAACATACATACATTTTTCCAGAATATTGTGGCCATTAACACATGATGAGTTAATACGCTATATATTTTGCTGAGTATTTTTAGTAATAATCTCAGAAGCAAATTAGAAGTCTAATAACACACTACCAATTAGAAATCCAGGAATGGTGATAAACATATTCTCTGTTCTTGTTCTTAGGGTACTTACTATCTATCTGGCAATAAAAGATTAATATGAACGAAACTATTAATGAACAGAGGACAACAGAGACTGAAATATTAATATTGTGTATATACTGAGACCATAGAGTGCTATAGGACTTCTGAAAAAGAAGAATTTAGTAAAGATTATGATAGAGTCAGCATAGTTCACTGGGAAAACAATAGTTAGGATGAAAATAACAAATATAGAATTCAAGGCAATATAATTAGCATGTAAAGAACTTTTATGATTAGATTAACAATACTAGGAATCTTTTGTGATTCAATTAAGATATTATGTTTCATGGGTAAAGAGCATGACTAAACAATACAAAGAAGAAAACATCCAGTGACCAATAACTATAAGAAAAGATATCCAAGTTAATTAGTGATCAAATAAACACAGCTGAAAACCCCAATGAGAAGCCATTTTTCCACCCAGGAAATTGGAATTTGTAAAAACACTCTGTGCTGACAATTGAGTGATACCTTACATACTAGTATGCTGCTTATAGAAGGATAATTTATTAATATTACAGCCTCCCTGGAAAATAATTTACCTCTACTTACCCAGAGCCTTTAAAAAACATTCATACCCTCTGAATTATTGATGTATTTAAAGAATTTTTGCCCTAAAGGTGTTACTATGTATGCAAACAATTATTTTCAAAATAATGTTTTATTTATAATGGGAAAAATGGCAATTACCTAATCAGCTAATATTAGCAGAATGGTTAATAAATTATGGTACATTTAGACAATGGAATATTAGATAACCATTAAAAGTTTGTTTTTATAAATATTTAAGTGAAACAGAAAAGACTTTATAATTTTAATTTTTAAAGTGGTAATGTTAATGTATTATTAACATGACTATATTATTATCATAACACAGTATGATATATCTAAGAGAAGGTATTATATGGATTATTTTATTTTTAATTTATAATTTCATATATTTTCCAAATGGTTTTACAATAAACATGAATTATTTCATAGTGAAAAAAATATTGTAAAAGAGGAATTTGAGAGGTAGATGTTGATGGGTCTTAACAGAAGAGTTGTGTTCACATAGGTAGAAAAAGGATTTAGAGGGCAGTTTGGGAAGGGGGAAAAGCATGTTCTCAAAGAAGAAAGGATTTTAGAAAGTGCTGCAGAAGGAAGTCATTCTGACTAAAGTTCATGCATGTTAAAGAACAAAATGGAAATAAAATCTCATAGGTAATTAGCTGGATTATAAAAAACCATAAAAACAAAGAGATTTGAATTCCATCTTCCTCTTTTCTCTTACAACCAGGATCAGCCTTTCAGTTTATAATCTTCTGTAGTGACCTCCACCATTCTGGTAAACTGCTTCTGAAACTGCTTGATCTCAGGTTGAAGATGCTCTTCTTGCCAATATCAGCAAACCACCTCTCAGTCGTCATGATCCACCCAAACCTTCCATTGTGCCCTCAGGAACATCAAACTCCCTCACATTTTCGTGTCTTTTCTGAGTGCCACCCTTTCCTTTGCTGAAACCTTGCAAGGTTGCTTCTCCCACAATCTGCTCAAGTGGCAGCTGTTTCCTCTCTCCCGCCTCACAAACCTGCCCGCAGCAGAAGGGAGAGCTGGTCTTCTTGCTTCTCCGCTGCTTTGAGAGCCCAAAGCCCAATGCACCCACCCCCGCAACACTTTCTTGTAAAAAAGGACTCGATCACCCAGAAAAAGAGAAGACAGAACACAATAAGATGCCTAAGACTAAGTCCTGAGGCAACCTGGCTACTCCTTTCTGTTACACTAGAGAAGGTGTTGGTCCTCCTAAAATCCCTCTCACTACCTTCAGTTTGCATTTCATCCCCTCCTACATTTCTGCTATCGCTTATCAAACTTTTCACACTAATATGTTAAATTCATTTTAAGATTCCCCCCAATCATATGCATTTCATTGAGATTTCAATAGGCTGAAAATTCTGCCATTAAAAAATATAAATATAATATTAATATACGAATAATTTTTATCCTCAATCCTATCAATCCCTCCAGCTGCCATACTTTTTTCTTCCCTTTTTAATAGCCAAAATTTTTTAAAATGTGGTCTACCCTGCTTTCTCCTTTCTCCTTTTCCTCACCTCTGCCACAGTCACCAACCTCTAATTTCTCTTCCAACCTCATTAGTCCACTAAAAAAGCTCTTATGAAGGTCACCTGTGGCCTCCATGCCACTGAATCCAAGGACATTTTTATTCTCTCAGCCTGCTGGCCCCTCATTAGCTTTCAACATTATTGGCTACATCTTCCTTTTTACAAGACTCTTCCCATGGCTTCTATGACTTCATACTCTCCTGGTTTTCCTATCTCTCTTTCCACTTCCTAATCAGTCTCCCCTGAGGCCTTAATGAGTTTGCTCATTAAATATTGAAGTTACTCAAGGTCAAGTCTTAGTCCTCTTCTCTCCTCTTTCCACACCTGCTAGGCAGTGCCGTCACTCATGCATTCAGCCATCAGCCATCACGAGATACATCACAGAGTTCTGGTTCCAGGATGAACTCTTCCCTGAGCACCAGACCAATATACCTGCCCACCTACTCAATATCACTTGAATATATCAAGATCACTTAAAATTTGGTATATCCAAGATCAATCTCCCAATCTTCTCCCAGCCTTCTCCGGCTTAGCAGCAATACCATGATTCTTCCTTTGACTCAAGTCAGGGTCCATTGAATTGTCCTTAATGGCTCCCTCTCCCTATCCTTTCTCCAACTCATTTTAATTTATGGCCAATTCCTGTATATTTTGCTTCTAAATATCACCTCAAGTTTATGCACTTATATCTGTATCCATTTCTTGAATATTTTGCCTTTGAATTTCTGCCTTTCTTCCCAGCACCTCCTCCAGTAATTATTTCAGTGATTCTAATATCCACACAGACAATCCATTCAATATCCTGATTTCTCAGTTCTCTGACTCCTTGCCTTCCATACATTTGTCTTCTGTTTACAGTGATACCCCTAGACCCTGTCATTACCAGTAACAACATCACTTCCTTAATTTCAGTCTCAACTATACTACTCTCCTATTATTCTATCTTTCCAGTTAAAGCCTGAACTGCACTGGGACTTCCAATCCATTGATCTTATTTAATATTTTCTATTCATCATTCACACCCACCACCATGCTCACTTTCCTCCTTATCTGGGTTAGACTCCAGGCCCATCATTTTATTCACTTCCTTCCATATACATTCAGTCATCTTGTCCCTCTCTCCCTCCAACAAACTCCCCTGGAGTATTCTACTCAGGCTGCCATAACAAAACAAAACAAAACAGAGCAACAGATAATAGTATTATACCATAATGTTATACCACAAATACAATACATAAAAATAATATAATGCAAATAATAATAAAACCTAATATTTTCTTGTTCATTTAATCTTAACAACTTCTATTAGGCAGATAATATTAATATCTCTATCTCACAAATGAAGAAATTCAGGCAGAGAAAGATTACAGAACTTGCTTAAGGTTCAAATCTAGCAAGTAGCAGTGCTGGGATTCCATCCTGGACAATCTGACACCAAGGAACAAGCATTTAAGGCTAGAAAACTGCACAATCTGGACTCAGCCTACCTATGACATAAAAAAGAAATATGCATTTGGTCTTTGCTTTTGTTTCCTGGCACAGCTTCTAAAACCCTTGGATTTTCTGAAATGAAGTGTCTTTTTTGTATGTTACTGAGATGACGAGTAGCTGGGGGCTCCTGCATAGCCTCAGTATGGGGGCTGGCTGCCAGAGGAACCAACAACAGGATTAGAAGGTTGGAACTTTCAGCCCCACCCTCCAACCCCCAGCGAGAGGAGAGGGACTGGAGGTTGAGTTGATTACCAATGGTCAATGGTTCAATCACACCGCCAAAATGGAACCTCCATAAAGACCAAAAAGGACAGGGTTTGGAGAGCTTCTAAGCTGGTGAACACATGGAGAAGCTGGAAGGATGACAAGCTTGGAGGGTGGCATGATTGGAAAGGGCATGGAAGCTTTGTGTCCCTCTCCCATACCTTGTCCTATGCATCTCTTCCATCTGGCTGTTCCTGAGTTGTGTCCTTTATAATAAACTAATAATCTAGTAAGTAAATTGTTTTCCAGAGTTCTGTGACAGCCCTCCTAGCAAATTATCAGACACAAGGAGGGGGGCCTGGTAACCTCTGATTTACAGCCATTTGGTCAGAAGCACAAGTGACAACCTGGACTTGCAACTGGCATCTGAAGTGGGGGCAGTCTTGTGGGACTGAGCCCTTAATTTGTGGGATCTGATTCTATCTCCAGGTAGAGAGTATTGGGATTGAGTTAAATTCTAGGACACAAAGTAGGTATCTGCAAAGAACTGGAGAATTGTTTGGTGAGGAAAAAACCCAAACATCTAGTATCTGAAGTATTCTTTGTTGATTGTGAGTATAAAGAATTAGTAGGTTTTTCCTTTTGCCACTGCTTCAGCTTTATTTTGTACCACTCTCCACCTAGTTTTCTCCACTCCAGGCACACCAGCCTTTTGGTTTCTCCAGTGTGCCTTGCTTCCTCCAGCCACAGGCCTTTGCACATGCTCCTAGTTCTGTGTGGAATGTATTCCACTTCCCGACCCCCTCCCTTTGCTTAGATAACGCCCCTTTATCTACCCATTCCAGCTCCAACATGATTTCCCCAGATAAATCATCCTTGAGCCTCCATGAGTCAACATCAAATTCTTCTGTGTTATGGTTTGAAAATGTCCCCTCCAAAATTCAGGGGTTAAAGGTGGGGCATGTAAGAGATGATTAGGATATGAAAGCCCCTCCCTTCATAAGTGGGATTAAAGCCCTTAAAAAAGAGGCTTCATGCAGGCTTCTGCTGGTTTGCCCTTCTGCCTTCCACCAGGTGAGGACACAGTGTTCCTCCCCTCAGGTGAAGGCAGCAGCAAGGCACCATCTTAAATGCAGAGAGAGCCCTCACCAGACAACCAGACCTGCTGATGACTTGCTCTTGGACTTCTCAGCTTTGGCAGTATTTTAACATCATCAAAAGTAGCAATTAATGTTTCAAGCACTGAATGCTCACATCCCTACTTTCTTGTTGTTGTTTAGATTGTCGTGTTATGAATGTTTCTCCTTATTTTAAAGGGAAGAAGTGATGTTTTCTCATGTCACCATATGGTGAAATATAGGAGAATATTTGGTTGTCAAATATAGCCATGTGGTACCCAGGAAAGAAAACCAATGACACATGTAAAAATGGATTTGAAGAAAAAGAATCCATTCATTTTAGACTAGGTCTATTTTCACAACTGATGAAATTCACATTTTCTGAAAAAATATATCAAAATGTCAAATTTATTTTTGTATTCCTTACATACACAGTAAAACTCTCCCCAGGCAAATAAAGGGCAGGCAGTAAACAAATCACTGGAACAACTTCCAACATTCATTTTTTGACTTCACACACTTCACATGAGCTAAGTCTATTGCTATGGCAATGATGGGTACAGAAAACTCAGAAAGTGCAAAATAATCTGATCATTTTACTTGTTGTATTCATTAACATTGTCCTATGGACAACAGAAGTGTATATTTTCATTTCTCTAACACCCCCATGGCCAAGTACATAGTAAATGGATGGTAAGGACCACTACCAATTCCAACCTATACAGAGTAATCTAGTTTTCAAAATTATGGAAAATAAGGGCCTAATCACCGCTGATGAGAGTGATATATTAACAGTAAGAACAAATTGTATACTAGAATTAGCCAATAAATACAGACTCCAAAACAGAGAAGCAATCATTGGACAGACTTTTAAGCACACTAAGCAATAAACTAGAGCTTAAACTAACACTACCTGTAATACCCAGTAGTCTGGTTAGCCACTTACTAATTTTGATTTATTAATTCTGGATAATACTATAATTGCAACGCAGAGAATCAAAAGTCTATGTATTATTTATAAACTGATAACAAGATATGAGATGCTTATATTTCTTTGTTAGAAGTTGATCAAATATTAGATCTTACTTTTTTTTTAAATGTAACTATTTTGGGAAACTATAAGAACAAAATCAAAGAAATATATCCTTTGGATAAAAATGTTTCATGTATAATATAACTGCTTACTATCCAAAGACTAATTGGGCATGTCAGAGCAGCTGATTGGGATTTTGTTTTTAAAATTTCTCTTTTAGTGCATTGCTAATTTAGAACTCAGTAATTACCCTCCAATGCCTAAGTATCAACATTAAAGTACTTCTAAATGTACTAAAGCAGCAATACTTAGTGAAATAATATGTATCAAAACCCAAGAACAGCATGGAACAATTCTACAGCATGTATTTCTAAGTGAAGATGTGATGGTTGAATTATTACTTCCAATACATTTGCTGAATTGAAAATTCATATGCAATGTTCTATGTGCTGGAAATATTTCACTGGAAGATAAAATAATCCCAGCTACTCCAAATGCATATTGATGTATTGCCCATTTTGAAAATGAATTTAAGAAACACTCTTTACCTAATTATAAGTTGAAGTTTTTGTTTTTGCTTTGTTGTAAGAAGAATAGTTGGGGATATTTTAATCCACTTTGCTACTCAATGATAACTGTAATTATCAAATATGTCTGTGCATAAGCTATTTGGCCCTGGTAAAAAGAAGTATTGAAAGCAGCCAGAACCTACAATTTACATAACTATGCTAGGATAGTACAATTTTTCTCCCAACAAATTGGTTTGCTCATAAGTGCCCTTTCCAACCTCCCAACAAACTTATTTGCCATGTGTACGAGTCTTTTACCTTGTGATGGAAGAAAAGAGTAAAGAAAATAAAGCATGCGTTAGCTGGTTTAACACATTTAAAAATATATTTATAGTAATAAACTTCTGGTTCTTTATATTAAGTTGTACAAAGGTCAAGGAGTCAGAAATATGGTAAAAACATCACATTCTGGAAAGATTTAATTGGCGAGAAGATCCCAATGTTCTCCTACAATACTAAAATTTTGTTTTTAAAAATCATTGCTTGAAGCAATTGTGTTCTGTGTTGGACCCTGTTAGGGTTTTTTAGATGCTTTTGGTTGGGAGGTGGTGGGTAATGATATTTGTTGCAATGAGATTTAAAATGAAAATAATACTGCTTATCTAGCCACATTAAGCACTTTTCTTATAAGGATTTCCCCCATCTATTCAGGTAAAGTTGAATAAGGCAAAAACAGTCAATCAGAATTTTCTAGCTCCTTGTGGAACACCCATGACATGTCATTTGAACTTGACTTGACTCTGCATCCCCATCCAAAATGGTGCTGGTTACACTCAACATAATGGTATGAGATTCCATTCTTTTATGTAAAGAAGATGAAAATCACCCAATGGAAATTGAACACAGTGCCCTTGTTGATGCCACTGGATGTTAAAATCATTGAGTAAGGTCATACATCAAAGTTGGATGAATACTACCTTCCCCTGCTATTACTCTCTGGTAATGGATTGAGGGATTTAGATGATCAGAAACCACTTTAGGAGCAGAGAAAGAAACACAGTCGTTCCTCCCGCCTCACCTTCCCCAGTTTTGTTTACCCTGTAAGAGTTTATGCAACAATTGGCTCAGATTCCTCTTTTTAGGAATGGCACAGACATACCTATGTTGTTAATATGCTCTTAAATAAGCTGTAATTGCAACTGGACCATAATGAATACTGATACAGCTCATCATTTATTTAACATGCCCACACCAGCTCCAATTCAAAGTTCCTATTCAAATAGTAATTGTGGATCCTTGACATATTCTAAGATCTTCCTCTTCAGCTACACTAATCTCCGAAAAATAGTTACACATGGTTTAAATTATGGCAACAGTAATGTAAAAATAGAACATTTCCTTTCTCAGCTTTAGTTTATTGGAATTAAACTGTATTTAGAAGTAAAAAGAAATGTATTGTGTCTGCTAAGATTATAGATAGTTGGTTTGCCTTAACATATAAGTCTTTATGAAAAAGAGAAAAGGATCACCCAGTAAATAGGTGATCTATGACTATGTCCTAACGATATTGGAACCATTTGTAAAATTTGACACTCGAATTAGTAAAAAAAGGTCAGTCTTTTGTGTTGCCTTTTACTGTAATTCACCATATGCATGGTGTTCTCTGTTGGACCCCATTAGGGTTTTTTAGTTGGTTTTGGTTGGCGTATACAACTATAGCCCTGAAGACAAGTTAACTTCAGCTTTAAAAGAGAACTTTTAAAAAGATACTTTGTGGAATCAACACTATTAATCTACAGCCTTTGAGGGAGGGAACTTTCACAAAGGAAGTTTGTCTCTAACATGCTAGAGTCCGGGAGGTTAAGGGAGGTGGAGAGATTTGCCAAGAAAACAGTAAGGGACATGTGGGAATACCATTTCGTTTCTTTGAGCCAGCTCAACAGAGCCAAGAAAACAGGAGCCCAGCATTAGAAGTTTAACTGAATGGAAGACCCCAAAGCATATGCACAGCTGCCAGCCCTGCTCCCTAAAGAATCCAGAAGGAAGGAGTTTGTTGACAGCACTGGAAAACTTCTCTTAAGAAGCCTGGCATCTGTGGCTCATAACAGCTACAGCCTTGAGCCTGGCAAAGGTGTGGCTATAGATAAGACTAAATGCATTCATGTAAAACTGGGTTCCTGCTAGGAAGGAGACAGGCATCTGATGGTGCTTATATTACACGTAACTTAAGTTGAGCCTTTTATGAAAATATTAACAATGGATCCACTATGAAGAAGGTATTGTTAAGAGGGGGTAAATCATCAGGATGTAGATCTTGGGAAGGCAATAATAACCCATTGAAAGCAATTTGTTTAGTTTATCAATCCGTGGTTTCATTTGACACAAGGCCCAACAATTCAAATTGGCTGAAATTTTTGAAATATGATTGGTTTTTGGATCACATTGACCAAAAAAAATCAGGTGTTTTTTATCATGTAAACATGTCCTCAGTATGTAAAACTTCCAGAAAAGGAATTAGGGAAGAAGAGTTTTTGCTTTTGTTTGTTTTTTATTTTTTTGAACCAGAAATAATTTTTTTGAAACAGACAATCATAGCCTTTTGTGAAGATAATAGCACAAAAGAATAGTAATAACCAAGACTGGAACAAAGATTACACTGGAGAAAAAAGATTGTATCAACAACTGCACCAAAGTAAGCTCTCTTTTATCATTATACTCATATCTTACAACAGGAGGTTTGCGTTCAATCAACAGTGGTACTAGTATTTTTGATATCTTTTAGTACATACAAACATTTACAATTAGATTTATAAAATTTCAAAAATATTAAGAGTAACTCCCAGCAGTGTACATTCTATAACTATTATCAAAATGTCTAGGTTCTTTGGGTAGATGATTTTAACTTTGACCATATTATCATTCTAATTGTAAATTTTCTTCTTTCATAAACTGTAATATAATTTTTCATGGCCATACACTATAAGAACAGCTACCAACAAGTAAATTTGATCAATTTAGTCAAAACTAGGCAATTGAATACGAATTTCAACTGAAGAAATTAAATTATGTAGCATTATGTACTTATTATCATTATGTATAAAGAACACCAAATCACAATCATCAGACTCACTAATAAAACTCACTAATCATCAGGGAAATGCAAATTAAAACCACAATGAGATATCACCTTACCCCTGTCAGAATGGCCATTATTAAAAAGTCAAAAAACAATAGATGCTGGCGTGGATGCAGAAAAGAACACTTATACAATGTCGGTGAACTGCAAATTATTACAACCTCCATGGAAAACAGTATGGAGATTCCTCCAAAAAATAAATATAGACTTACCATTCTACCCAGCAATCCCAGAACTGGGTATCTACCCAAAGGAAAAGAAGTCTTTTTATCAAAAAGTCACCTGCACTCAAATGTCTATTGCAGCACTATTCACAATCGCAAAGATGCAGAATCAACTTAAGTGCCCATCAATTCATGAGTACATTAGCAAAATGTGGTATATATATACCATGGAGCACTACTTAGCCATAAAAAGAAATAAATTAATGTCTTTTGCAGCAATTTTGGATAGAACTGGAGACCATTATCCTAAGTGAAGTATCCCAGGAATGGAAAAACAAATACCACATGTACTCTCTAATAATCTGGAACTAATCAATGGGCACATATGGGCACAGAGAGAAGTAAAAGTCTTTGGAAATCAAGAAGGGGGGAGGGGGGAGAAGGGGAGTAGTAAAAACCAACCTAACAGGTACAATGAACACCATTTAGGTGATGGGCATACTAATAGCCCTGACTGAAGCATTATAAAAGCTATCCATGTAACAAAAACATTTGTACCCCCTTAATATTTTGAAGTAAAAAAAAGACCACCAAATCAACTGACCATATTTTGTATTTTACGACAAGTTGGGGTGTGTGTGTATGTGTGTATGCATGCATGCTTGTGTGAATGAAATTTACTGCCATATAAAATTACAAAGGTATAAAATACCTATGTTCTCCAAGTACATGCAATACCTGCAATTTGGGCACTAGTGTCAAAAAAGCTAAACAATGTCTTTTGCAGAGATTGAAACAAAAAAGCAAGGAAACGTCTGCAATATATATAAACCAGCAGGTATCAAATTTAATACTGTCAAAGATTAAAAAACAAACATAAATTACTTGGAAGATATTTTCTATTTTTCATTATTTATTTGTTCTATATTTTAAATATTGAGGTAAAAAAATAGCAGTAAAAAACTTTGTAAGTAAATGCTAACATGAAGACTAGAATTAATTTCAGGAAGCATTCTTTCCCATTTACACTATTTTTTAAAATATCGTCAAGACATTCACTAGAAGTGTAAAGTAAATTTCAAGGGCCAAAAAAAGTTCAGTAAGGTTTAGAGGTGAGAGGGATGTAGGCCGTCAGAGTCTGAAGAAAGATGCAGCAATTTTTAGTCAGTATAAGCTAAACCACATACAAGTAATGAAATCTGGACAGTCCAAGGTCAAGAGCCAAATGGAGGTTGGAAATAGGCAGATCCAATTACCATGGAGCAGACAGTTAAAACTACAAACTAGAAATTGAAATATTAGCCATCAGAAAAGCAGATGGGCAGACTAAAGACTTAGAAGGGAATAGATTTCACAATGGGAACACTACAGACAGGCCAACTAGGTGACAGGTCTTGGTTCCTGAGCAAAGAATATGAATAATAGGTAGAGTCACCTTTTACCTCACCCAAGAGCTTTTAAGTGTTTGTTATTCACTTTTCAGAGCTCTAAATCAGTTCATAAGTGGCTAACTTAAAAGTTTTCAGAAAGAGGTGGAGCACCTGGTACAAGAGAAGGCAAGAAGGTCAAAAACAAGGTAGTTTCCCACAAGAGTAAATGTATAACTGCCAAGATTTCTCCCTTTCTCAGATATTTCAATGGCTATTCAACAGTGGATGTGCAGAGAGTGTATTAGTAACATATTTGTCCTTTCCTCCATTTAAGTTGAATAATCAAGTCAAGAAATAAGTCAATGTGCCCATTGTAATTGTTAGCATTTGTCCTTTATGAATGCAACACATAAAACTTGAAACAGGAAAGAATTTCAACATCCTCTCAAAAATGAATCTGTTTTGGAGATCCCCACCTGATAAGGAGAAAGAAGGATTTGCAAAACCTTCAGTCTGACAGAGTAACAATAAATAACTGAAGAAACCAAAAAAAGCACACTTTTCTTTAATCCTTGAATAACTTTGGACACAAAAAGACTTTTAAAAGAATTAAACTCCGAAGAAACAAGGCCTTTCTAGCCTCTACTGATTTTTTTTAAACACAATGCCTAGGATGTAATCAAATATTACAAGAAAGGCAGAGAAAGAAAAAAATGAGACTCATAATCAAGTGAAAAATAAGGTAATAGAAACAGACTCACAAGTGACTCAGAATTATCATATAAAGATCTGCAAATAATTATGATAGGCATGTTAAAGGATGTATAGGAAAATATAGACATAATGATGAAGTGACAGGGAATTTCAAAAGAGATATGGAAGGTGTAAAAAAGAACTAAATGAGGCTGGGCACAGTGGCTTATCCCTGTAATCCCAGCACTTTGGGTGGCCGGCTTGAGCCCAGGAGATTGAGACAAGCCTGGACAACACAGTGAGACCCGATCTCTGCAAAAAATTTTAAAAATTAACCAGGTGTGGGGGCATGCACCTGTAATCCCAGCTACCCAAGAGACTGAGGCAGGAGGATCACTTGAGCCCAGCAGTTTGAGGTTACAGTGAGCTATGATCTTGCCACTGCACTCCAGCCTGGGTTACAGAGTGAGACCCCATCTGTAAAAAACAAACAAACAAAGAACTAAATGGGAATCTTAGAAATGCATAATACAATATGTCCAGTGAAAAATTATTTTGATAGGATTAGCAGCAGTTTGGACATAATGAAAGACAAAGACAAAAAATATAAAGATAGGTCAAGAGAAATTGTCCAAACAAAAGTACAGAGAGGAAAACAAGACTGAAGAAAATGAACAGAGCCTCAATGTCTAGTGGGAGAGTATGAAGTGATCAAATAAACATATAATAGGACTCTCCAAAAGACAGGATATAGAGAAGGGGGTAGAAAAATGTATTTGAAGAAATATTAGGTAAAATTTTCCTGATTTTTATCAAAAACAGCAAGCCACTGACACATGAAGCTCAATGTACTTCAAGCAGGGAAAAGTACAAAGAAAACCACACCTAATCACAAAGATACATAAAGAATCTCAAACAGAGCCAGAGAGAAAAGATACATTAAATTATTAGAGGGATCAATGTCAGCTGATTTTTCATTATAATAAAAAGGAAAAAGAAAAAGAAAGAAGATTACATTGGAAATATATTTTTAAAGTGTGAAATAACTGTCAACATAGAACTCTATAGCAAATGATAATATTAATCAAAGATTGAAGGAAAAGAAAAACATTTTCTTATAAACAAAAGATGAGAGAGTTTGTTGCCAGTAAAGTAGAAATGCAAGGAATGTTGAAGGAAATTCTTCAGATTGAAAGGAAATGATACCAGATGGAAACTTGGATCTGCCCAAATGAATACAGAACACTAGAAAGATTAAATGTGTCACCAAATGTAAATGACATTTTATAAATTATCTTTATATTAGATATGTACCATTGGCCCTCTGTATCTGTGGGTTCTACATCTTCAGATTCTAACAACTGCAGGTCAAAAATATTAAGAAAAATAAAAAATAACAATACAACAATTAAAAAGTAAAAATATACCACAACAACTTTTATATAACATTTACATTGATTGTAGTTGGTATTATAAGTAATCTATGTAAGACTTAAATTATACAGAGGATGTGTGTAGGTTATATGCAAATATTGCAACATTTTATATAAGGGACTTGAGCATTCACAGACTCTGGTATCCAAGGGGGAGGGAGTGTCCTGGAACCTATCCCCTGTGGCTATCAAGGGATGACTGCATACATATTCTCTCTCTCTCTCTCTCTCTCTCATACACACATCCACACACATGTAAACACATATAAATTTATGCAAACTCATGCAAACTTTTTAAACTTGTTTAAAATTTTTCAACTGTTTAAGAAAATTAATGATAATTTAATGTGAGGGTCTATAATATATAAAAGTAAAATATATAATAAAATAATACAAAGGGTAGGAAGAGATAAAAAGGATCATGCCATTATAAGTCTCAATAAATGCAAAAGGATTAAAGTTATATAAACCATATTTCTTGACCCCAGTGGAATTAAATTACACATCAATCACAGAAAGACATTTGGAAAAAATCTCCAAATAGACACTAAATAACACACTTCTAAATAACTCATGTGTCAAAAAAGAAGTCAAAGAGAAAATTAGAAAGTATTTTGGACATAGTGAAAATGAAAGCATAATATACCAAAATTTATAGGATGCAGCTAAAGCAGTATTTAGAGGGAAATTTATGGTGATAAATGCTGTATTGGAAAAGAAGAAAAGTCTCAAATCTATAACTTTAACTTCCACTTTAAAAACTAGAAAAGAGAAGAGCAAATAAAACCCAATGTAAGTAAAAAAAAAAAAGAAATAATAAAGATCAAATCAGTGAAATATAAAACAGAAAAAACTAAAGAATATATTGACAAAACTAAAGGCTGGTTCTTTGAGAAGATCAATAAAATTAATAAACCTCTAGCCAGACTGATCAGACAAAAAGAAAGAAGATTCAAATTATCACTATTAGGAATGGGAGAGATGACATTACAGATTCTACAAATAAAATGGTAATTACTTTGGAAAATAATTTGTCATTTCCTTATCAAGGTACACATACACTTAACCTATAACATTGTTATTTCTCTCTTAAGCATTTACCCATATGAAACAAAAATATATGTCCAAAAACAGAAAAGTATCTTCATAGCAGCTTTATTCATAAAACCCCAAAACTGGAATGAATCAACAAATTGAATAATATTCATACAATAAAATACTACTCAGCAATAAAAGTTAACAAACTACTGATACATGCAATAGCAGGGATGTATCACATAAACATTATGTTAAGTAAAAGAAACCACACAGAAAAGCCTACCTAGTGTATACTGCCATATACATGATGTTCTATAAAAGGAAAAATTGGGTTATGATGAGAAAAATCAGACCAATGTTTGCCTGTTGGCCTTAGAGCAACTAGCAGGGGACATGGAGAAACTTTCTGAGTGATTTTAATATTCTATAATTTGTGGTACTAGCCAGATAAATACATTTGTCAAAAGACATCATACTTTTGAAAATCGGTATGTTCTATTCGATGTACATTATACCTTAATTAAAAATAAATTATATTATCTATTTCTGAAAAAATATCATTGGATTCCTAAACTGCTTATAGCCATATACAGTAAGAATGTTAAAGAAGGAATCTATGTTGAATTTTGGGTAACTGGTTGTCATAGGCAGAATGGTCCCTCAAAGGGGTTCACTTACTAATTTCCAGAATCTATGAATATGTTATCTTAAATGACAAAAGAGACTTTGCAGATGTGATTAAGATTAAAGACCTTGAGATAAGAAGATTACCCTGAATTATCCATGTGAGTTCAATAAAATGTTGTGTTTTCTTTTTTGGGTTTTTTAAAAGTAAAAATTCCATAACCTCTCCATTTCATTTCCTCCTCCCCCAAGTCCCTGGCAACCACCATTCTACCGCTCCTTCTATGAGTTTGACTATTTTTGAACCCACATGTGTCTGGATTATTCCACTTAGCATAATGCCTCCATGTTGCTGAAAATGGCAGGAATTACTTCTCTAAGGATGAAAATATTCTATTGTTTGCATATACTACATTCTATTTATAAATTCACCTGCTCATGGGCATTTAGGTTGTTTCCATATCTTGCTTCTTGTGAATAATGCTTCAGTGAACATGGGGGTGCAGGTAACTCCCAAGATCTTCAAGATCTTCATTTCAAATTCTCTGTATAAATATCCAGAAGTGGGACTGCTGGATAATATGACAGTTCTATTTTTAATTTGTTGAGGAACCTCCATAGTGTTTTCCATAATGGCAAATTTCCTATTTATTTTCCAGCAATAGTGTACCATGGTTCCCTTCTCTCCATATTCTTGCCAACATTTGTTAGGGAGTTTTTAAATAATGGCCATCCTAACAGATGTGAAGTATCTCATCGTGGTTTGATTTGCATTTCCCTGATGATTAGTGATGCTGAGAACCTGTTCATATACCTGTCAGCCATTTGTATGTTTTCTTTTGAGAAATGTCTATTCAGGTTCTCTGCACATTTTCAGTCAGGTGATTTTTAAAAATTTTTCCTTCTATTTAGTTATATGAGCTTCTTATATATTGTGGATATTAACCCCTTACCACATATGTGGTTTGTAAGTATTTTATCTCATTACATAGGCTACCTTTTAACCTTGTTGATTATTTTTTTGATGTGCAAAAAAATTTAGTTTAATATAATCCCACTAGTCAATTTTTGCTTTTGTTCCCTATGCTTTTGGGGTCATATCCAAAAAATCATTGCCAAGACTGATGTCAAGGAAATTTTTCCCTGTCTTCCTGAAAGAGTTTTGTGGTTTCAGGACTTATGTTTAGGTTTTTAATAGCTTTTGAGCTGAATTTTGTATATGGTATAAGATAAGGGTCCAATTTCATTCTCTTTCATGTGGATATCCAGTTTTCCCAACTTCATTTTTAAAGAGATTATCCTTCATTTTGTATTCTTGATGCCCTTAGTGAAGATTAGTTTATCATATATATGGGGGTTTATTATGTGGGTTTATTTTTGGGCTCTCTGTTCTGTTCCATTGGTCTATGTGTCTGTTTTTATGTCAGTACCATACTGTTTTGATTATTATAGCTTTACAACAGAATTTGAAATCAAGAAGTGTGGTATCTCTGGCTTTGTTCTTTTTGCTTAAGGTTGCTTTACCTATTCAGGGTCTTTTTTGGTTCCATATGAATTTTAGGATTTTTTTGTGTGTGAAAAATGTCATTGGAATTTTGACAGGGATTTCACTGAATCTTGAGATCACCGTGGGTCATATACACATTTTAACAATGCTAATTCTTCCAATCCATGAACATGGGGTATCTTTCCATATATTTGTGTCTTTTTTACTTCCTTTCATCAAAACTCTGTGTACAGATTTTTCACCTACTTGGTTAAATTTATTCCTGAGCATTTTACTATTTTTTGTAGCTATTGTAAATGGAATTAAAAATTTTTTTGTTAGTTCATTGTTGGTATACAGAAACACTGACTTCTGCATGTTGATTTTGTATCCTATAACTTTACTGAATTTGTTTATTAGTTCTAACAGTTTTCTAGTGGAGTCCTTAGGATTTTCTATATATAGAATCATGTCATCTACAGACAGAGACAGTTTTATTTCTTCCTTTCCAATTTGGATGCCTTTTACTAATTTTCCTTGTCTAATTGCTCTAGCTAGAACTTCCAGTACTATGTTGAATGGAAGTAGCAAGATTGGTAATGAAGGCAATCTGGCTGAAATACCTGTCACCCTGTTGATCACCAGGGTTAATTTGGCTGATCACTGGCTAGTGTATGCCCCCTTCTTCCCTCACTGCTTCAAATGGATCACTGCTTCAAGATATTAATAAATATCTTGATACACATGAATATGAAAACACAACACACAAAATCATGAGATGCAGCAAAAGCAGTTCTAAGAGGGAAGTTTATAGCAATAAATGCCTACATTATAAAAAAAGACAAATCTCAAATAAACAACATAACTTTACAATTCAAGGAACTAGAAAAAGAACAAACTAAGCTCAAAATTAGCAGGAGGAATTAAATAATAAAAATTAGAGCAGAAATAAATGAAATAAAGACCCAAAAAAACCAATAGAAAATATCAACAAAACTAAGAGTTGGTTTTTGAAAAGATAAACAAAATTGACAATCCTTTAGCTAGATTAACTAATAAAAAAAAGACCAGGCTCAAATAAATAAAATCAGAAATGAAAGCAGAGACATTACAACTGATACCACAGAATTACAAAGGATAAGAAACTACTATGATCAATTACATACCAACAAATTGGATAACATAGAAAAAACATAAATTCCTAGACACATACAAACCACCAAGACTGAATAATGAAGAAATAGAAAATCTGAACAAACCAATAATGAATAAAGACATTGACTCAGTAATCAAATACCTCCCAAAAAAGTAAAGCTCAGGTCCAGAGAGCTTCATTGGTAAATTCTACCAAACATTTAAAGAATCAATGCCAATACTTCTCAAACTCTTTCAAAAATTGAAAAGAAGGGAATACTTTCAACTCATTTTATGAGGCCAGCATTACCCTGCTACCAAAACCAGACAAGGCCACTGAAAGAAAATTAAACTACAGGCCAATATCGCTGATGAACACAGATGCAAAACAATCAAAATACTAGCAAACCAAATTCATCAGCACATTAAAGGGAACATACATCATGATCAAGGGAGATTTATTCCTGGGATGCAAGGATATTTCAACATAAGCAAATCAATAAACATAATATGACACATTAACAGAATGAAGGATAAAAAGCATGATCATTGCAATAGATGCAGAAAAATCATTTGATAAAATTCAACATCTTTTCATGATAAAAATTCTCAACAAATTAGGTATAGAATATTGTATCTCAATATAATAAAGACTATCTAAGACAAGACCACATCATACTCTCATGCATTCCTAAAACCATAGATCATTTTCCAGCTGTGGTCAGAGAGAGAGAGAGAGTGACAGAAATAGTCAGAAAAAATGATAGCTTGAGAAGGATTCCACATCCTCTTACTAGTTTTGAGATGTAGAGGTCTATGTGCAAAGAATGGAGGGAGAAGGGAGGGCTCTAGGAGCTAAGGCCAGCCCCTAGCTGACACCTAGCAAGAAAATGGAGCCCTTAGTCCTACAATTACAAGGAAATGGATTCTGCCAACACCTGAATAAGCAAGGGGTCAGATTCTCCCCTAGAGACTTCAGGAAGGAATGTAGCCCTTCTGATTTTAGCCCAGTGAGAATTGTACAATTCTTCTGGCTTCCAGGACTGAAAATAATAAATTTGCATTGTTTTAATTCACTAAGTTTGTGGTAATCTGTTACAGCAGCAACAGAAAACTAATACACTGGTATATTGAATAGGATGAATTAGGACTGGTATAAAAAGGAAACAGCATTATTGTTCTCCTAGCACTAACCTTTCTTTAGTCTTCATCGGATATATTCAACAGCTTTCCACATCACTTTCAGCTATAGGAACACCCTCATCTTTAGATGCTAAAAAGTCTAGGTCAGCCTAATTGAAACCTTTAATGTCACATCTAACTTAAAGCTATTTAATATTTCCCACTATTCAGCTGACCCACAGAATCAGGGACCTGTAATGGGTAAATGTGGTGTGCACAGCTGTGTGTGTTGGGGAGAGAAAGCTATATAATTTATAGTTTACACTTTTTCCTTTCTTGCCCCACTTCCTTCAAGCCTACTTTATGAATCCTTCAGCTCTGGAGAGTAGGAAGAAGGAGAAGGAGAAAGACTTTGGATTAGCAGTGCAATTTGAAGATCTCTCTGGGTTCTTCATATGCCCTCCATTGTGGCACACATCCACAGGCTGTCCCTCTATCAATGGGAACATTTACAGGTTCACTGTCAGTGACCTACACCCTGCAAAGTTCACTGATACAGGCCATGCACAGGCTGGCTGATCTTACAAGCCCTTATCAGCTCTTCCACACCCTTCCAGTCTCATTCTAATGGGAGCTTTTGCCCTGGCAGGCAGCCTTCTTTAGTGGGATCCTTTCCAAATGATTCAAATTTGCTTTCACCCAGTGTCTACTGGCCCAAAAAGGGGAAAAAAACCCTTGCCCCACCAACAATGTCAGAACTTATCACTTCTCCAGGTGACAAGCGCAGGCATTCCTCTATCTTGATACAAGCTCCCAAACTCCTGATACATATGTCAGGCCCTCTAGTGAACTCCTTCATATCCCAACCTGGTAGTAGTCTAGAGGGATACTACAAATTCCTGTAGTTCAACATGAATCAAGCTGAAAATTGGAAAAGCTACTCCTCCAGACATGAGTGATTTCCTTGGACTCCTTCCCGTTCTCATGCACATTTGTTTTAGGTGGGAGGAAAGCATACTAAGGGAACTGAACAGAAAAATCAAAATACTTAAATTCCTTTTAAAGAATCTTCCATCAATCACATCTATAATCTCTAGTCTTCTGTTATATGAACTGGATGGACTGGATTAGGTAAAATAATTGTAGGCTTATTTGGCTATTTTTATTTTTGTTGCTTGCAATTTTTTAAATTTATATTTTGATAGATTTAGGGGTACAAGTGGTTTTTAGTTACATGCATGAACTATATAGTGGTGATATCTGGGATTCTAATGTACCCATCACCCGAATATTGTACATTTCACAAGATAGTTTTTCTTCCCTCAACCCTCTTCTAAGTCTCCAATGTCCATTGTACCACTCTGTATAGCTTAGCTCCCACTTATAAGTGAGAACATGCAGTGTTTGGTTTTCCATTCCTGTGTTACTTTACTTAGGATAATGGCCTCCAGTTCCATCCAAGTTGCTGCGAAAGACATTATTTCATCCTTTTTTATGGCTGAGTGGTACTCCATGGTGCATGTGTGTATCACGTTTTCTTTATCCACTCATCATTTAAAGGCCACTTAGATAGAATCCATGTCTTTGCAATTGTGAATTGTGCTGCAATAAGCATATGCGTGCAGGTGTCTTTTTGATATAGTGACTTCTTTTCCAATGAGTAGATACCCAGTAGTGGGATTGCTGATCAAATGGTAGATCTACTTTAGGTAGTTCTTTGAGGAATCTCCATACTGTTTTCCTAGAGGTTGTGCAAATTTACAATTCCACCAACAGTGTATGAGCATTCCCTTTTCACAGCATCCATGCCAACATCTATAGTTTTTTGACTTTTTAATAATGGTCAGTCTGACTGGAGTAAGGTGGTATTACATTGTGGTTTTAATTTGCATTTCCCTGATAATTAGTGATGTTGAGCATTTTTTCATGTTTGTTGGCCATTGTGTATCTTCTTTTGAAAAATATCTGATCATGTCATTTGCCTATTTTTTAATGGGATTATTTGTTTTTTTCTTGATGATTTGATTGAGTTCCTTATAGATTCTAGATATTAGTCCTTTGTCAGATGTATAGTTTATGAATATTTTTCCCACTGTGTAGTTTGTCTATTTACTCTGTTGATTATTTCTCTTGCTCTGCAGAAGCTTTTTAGTTTAATTAAGCCCCATTTATTTATTTTTCTTTTCGATGCATTAGCTTCTGGGTCCTTAGTCATGAATTCTTTGTCTAGGCCAACATCCAGAAGAATTTTTCCCAGGTTTTATTCTAGAATTTTGTTTCAGGTCTTACATTTAAGTTTTTGATCCATCTTGAGTTAATTTTTGTATATGGTGAGAGATAGGGATCCACTTTCATTCTTATGCATGTGGCTATCCAATTTTCTCAGCATCATTTATTGAATAGGCTGTCCTTTCCTTAGTGTATGTTTTTGTTTGCATCGTTGAAGTTGGTTGTAGGTATTTGGCTTTATTTCTAGGATCCTTATTCTGTTCCATTAATCTATGTGTCTGCCTTTATACCAGTACTATGCTGTTTTGGTTACTTTGATATTTGGCTATATTTTAATGAATTAGTTGAAGAGGTGTATATTTTACATAGTTAACATTCATTGTCCTCAGCTTGGTATCTGGGTCAAAACTGGAGTCCACACAAATATGCTATTCCATACCAAATTCATTGCACTATCTTAGGGTGGACAAAAATATTACATTTTAAGAAAGGCCAGTTTGGTGGCAAAATGTATTTGAGATGACAGTCCACCTTTCCTTATCCACAATCAATACATAACATTGCTATTCTCATTTCCTAAGCTATTAGAAATAGAACCTTAGTTTTTAATGTTATTTATATATGCATATATATGTGTGTGTATGCTCCACAGTATGTGTGTGTGTGTATACAGATGCATGCATTCCATTATCTTGCCCTTGACTCTCTCTCTACCATCACCTCCTGCTGTCCCCTCTGCAGATCACTCACTTCCAGACACACCAGACTACTTGCAGTTTCTTAAACATGTCCAGATTTGCTTATTTGACCCACCCAACAAGAAAGATTCTGTATTGACTTTTCTCCTGCGTGCAATGTCCTTTCCCCAGATCTCTACATGATTCCTCCCTTACTTTATTCAGTGCACATCTTTGCTTATCAGTACGGCCTTCCTGAGAGCCCAGGCTAACAGAGCTAGCCCTCTGCCTCAGTCTTCCTTCAGCTTTCTCTCATTTTTTAAAAAATCCATAACACATATTTTCACATGAACTTGTATCATATGTCTATTTATCTCTTTATCGCTGCTCTCTATTAGGGCATCTAATTTACATGTCTTAGTCACCACAGTATTTTTTATATTTCTAGTTAGTTTCTGGCACATGGTAGGTGCTGGAGACATATTTGTTTTATAAATGAATAATTAATCATTGAAATCAGCAAGGTCACTTTTAGTCTGATGCAGGTGACATATCACAAAGTATCATCACTGAGATACATTAAATTTTAATTTTCCTAATATGTATGTATTTTAAACAAGTTGACTCAATAAAATTCACTATTAGATACATGTCAAGCAAAATATAGAACATCAAAGCTGAAAAGAAGATATTGAAAGCAATAGGGGAGAAGAAAACAGAAAATCTACAAGAAATGATAACTGGACTACCAGCTGATTTTTCCTTATCAAAATCAGAAGCCTGAAAAGTATGAAGGATCTTTAAAGTGCTGAGAGAAACTGTCAACCTTGAACTGTGTACTTAGTAGAACTACTTTCAAGAATGAGTGCAGAAAGACATCACAAATAAACAAAAATTGAGCAACCATCACTAAAGAAACTAAAAAATGTCCTGGAAGAATGAAAACAATCCCAGAATGGCGGTTTCAGATACAAAGATAAATGACGAATAAGGAAAATGGTAAATATGAAGGCAAGTAGAAGAAACATTGATGGTTTTAAACAGTATAATAATCTCATTAATGATGTCATATTCTAAAAAATAAAGCTAAAGTACTAACACATAATGGCATAAAATTAGGACAAGACTTTTGCCTTTAAAACATTCTAAAGTTCTTGTATTGTTAGTGGGGAGGATAAAGATAGTGACAAAGTTTAGGATTTGTTAAATAGGTTAAATTTTAAAAGGTAATTACTAAAATAATAGAAATAATGTGTGTATTTTCCCCAAAAAGATGGAGGTAACATTGAATGAGAAAATATGAAAGCAAATTCAATTGAAAACAAAGCAAGGGGAGTGAAAGATAGAGGACAAATAAATAGTGAATAGTATAGAAATACATTTGAGTATATTATAAGTCATAATAAATATGTGAATTGAACCCCCCCAGTTAGAATACATAGTTATATTAGAAAATAAATCTAGACATGTGCTGTTTATAAGATATAGACCTAGTATATAATAAAGAGAAAGTCTGAAAGTAAAGGGATAGTCAAAGATAAACCAGGCAAATACTAGAAAAGGAAAAAAAGCTGGTTTTGCTACATTAATATGATATGAACATAACTGAGGACAAAAAAAATTTACTCAAGGTAATTATCAAATACTAATAAAAGATTTTAAAAGGATAAAATAATCTTATTTTCTCTATACCTAATAACAGAGTTTCAAAACATCTAAAGCCAAAATTAATAGCTCTATAAGGATACATAAACAAGTCATGATATTTGGAAACTTTAATAACATATTTTCAAGCAGCCATTATAGAATCCTGCAAGAATTATGCAGCAAAATATTGAATATTTGAACAAAATAATCAATAATCTTGTGTTTATTGCATATAAAGCTTTACATCCAACAATATGTGGATACAGATTATATTCAAGCATACAAAGAACATTTTACAAATAGCAAGAACACTAGGCAATAAAATGGGTCTCACAAACTTCTAAGAATTAGTATAATACATACCAAATCCCATGAATACCTTATATTTAAGTTGAGTCAGTAACAAAAACTATGACTAAAACACTCATTTGTTTGGAAATTTAAAAACAAGCTTTTAATACATTAATATCTCCAAAAAGGGATAACAAAATAAGATATTTTATAATCAAACTGTATTGAAAACTCTTCATATAAAACACATAACATGCAACTCAAATAGTACTTAGAGGAAAATTTATAGCTGCAATACATATATTAGAGAACAGTAGAGGTTTAAAAATAATGGACTAAATAGTTAGTTTTGGAAATTATTAAAAGAAATATACAAGAAGGCCCCCAAAAAATGAAACAAAAGAAATAATGAAAATAGAAGAAATTCATAAAATATAAAATACATCTACAAAAGCCAAAGGTTTGTGCTATAAGAATTATAAAATTGTCAAACTTCTGAAAGAATTGATCAAGAAAAAGAAAAGAAACAAACAATATGAGAATGAAAAGGATATATTGCTAAAGCTCCTAAAAACATGAAAGTATTAAAAGAAGATATTATGAATAAATTCATATAGGTAATTTTGAAAACTTAGCTCCAGTATATAAATATCTAGAAGAAACATAACCTTTCTAAATTGACTCAAAAATATAAATTCCAGTTTCAAATTATGAAAGATATTAAGTCAGAATTTATTAAATAAAAATCTTCCCAAACAACAGGGCTGTATGGCATTAGTGTAAAGTTATACCAAACAATGAAGGAATGGATTGCCCAAATTTACCCACACTATAACTCTAAAGTAGAGAAAGAAAGAGACAATTACAAACTAATTTTATGAAGCCTTGATGCCCCAAATTGGTGGGGTCTTTATAAGAATTACAGGCCAATTTAAATAATGAACATAAAAGCAAAAATCCTAACCAAAATATTTGTAAGCCAAATGCAGAAATGTATAAAAATGATGATAAATCATAACCAAGGTAGGTTTATCTCATGAGTACAAAAATTTCTGATGTTAAAAAATCAGTCAATATAACTCATCACAATAATAAATTAAATACAAATCAATTAATACTAGTAACTGTAGAATAAAACATTTTATACAATGTAAAATCCATTCACGATGAGAAAGAAAACTCTTAAAAAAGTAGGAATAGAAGGTAATTTCCTTCACAAAATAAAATATTTATATTAGCCTTTAGTAAACATAATATTTAATGGTGAAACAGATAATCTAGAAAAACGCAAGAATACTCACCATCATCAATTGTCTTCAGCATTATACCAGAGATTTTATTCCATGTATAAGGAAATACAAAATTTAAAATGGCATAATTATTAGAAAAGAAGGAATAAAATTGTCACTATTTGCAGATGATATTATGTATACACAGAAATCCAAAATAATTTACAGATAAATTATTACTAGTTTTGCAATAATACTGGCCAGTCAATTACCAAAAAATAAACAGTACCCTTATGCATCAGAACAAACACAGAATGTAATTTTTTAAAAAATGCCATTTAAATTTTTTTCAAAAATATGAATTATTGACATATAAATCTTATTTGTCTGGAGAAATTATAAAACTTGATTAAGAAAAGTCAAAGAAAATATAAATAAATATAAATATATAACATGCTCAGAAACAAATAGACTCAATATTCTAAAGATGTTAATTCTCCTCAAACTCATCTATAAATTCAATTCAAAAAGAAAAAACCTCTCATGTGATATTTCATGTAAAATGACAAGCAGAGTTTATACTATGGATTTAAGAACAAAGACAAAGTCAAAATGTAGTGAAGAAGAATAAGAAGGTAGAAAAATTTATCCTATCAGATAGTCAGGACCTCTTATAAAGCTCAGGTAATGAATAGTATGTGGTACCGACTCAGAGATATACAAATAGACCAATGGAGTAAAACAGGGATCCCAAAAACAGACCTAACTTTACAGGAAAATTAGGTATGTGACAATATACTATTATAGATCAGAGAACAAATCAGAGCATTTTAATGAAATGGTGCTGATAAAATTGATTATCCATATTAACAAGAAAAAAAAAGGTGAAGGATGAAAAGGATAAATTATATCCACACCTTATAGGATATACAAAAATGTAATTCTAAATGTATTCAAGACTTAACTGCAAATATCATAACTTAAAAAAAAAGATATAGGAGAATATTTTTATGACCTCATGGTTAGAAAGCACATCCTAAACAAGATACAAAATAGAATAACAATGAAAGAAAATTAAGGGATTGTCTTGTTGGAATACATGATTTTAAAAAATGAAAACGTAAGTCACATTTACTATACTTAAATGTGAGGGAGTAGCAGTATCCAGAATATATTAAAAATTTCTTAAAATTAATTAGAAAATGAATAATTCAATATAAAAATGTTGGTAAGACATAAAAAGAATTTCATATTAGAAGAACCCTAAATGAAAAATAATGCTAAATCTCATCCATAGCCTGAGAAATACAAATTAACATCATTTTAAAATGGCATTTTACATCCAGAAGATTGGCAAACACTGAAAAAAACTTAAAATGCCAAATATAGATAAGAATGAAGAGCATTAAAAAATCTTATATGTTGCTGGTGGGGGTTGAAATTGGCACAATGACTTTGGTACTTGTTCTCTATATGCTGTCTTTTTTGTTTCTCTGTTCCTTCATCACTACCTTCTTTTGAGTTAAATAGATACTTTAGTGTGCCATTTTAATTTCCTTGTCATTTCTTTTCATATATTTTTTGAGTAATTTTCTCAGTGGTTGCCCTGTGGATTACAATTAACATCTTAACTTTTAACAACCTAGTTCAGACACCATCCTAATTTTAAAAGTATCCAAAAACTTTGTTCTGTTGTTATTTAGCTCCATTCCCAATGCCCTCCTTTGTGCTGTTATTGTTATACCAATTACATCTTTATGTACTGTGTGCCCATTAATATAGATTTATAATTATTGATTGTGTGGTTGTCTTTTAAATCAGAGAGGAGAAATACAGTTACAAACAAAAAACCCATTCATATTTTAATTGGTATTTACCTACATATTTACTTTTTGTGCTGATCTTCATGAAGACTCAAGTTACTGTCTAATGTCCTTTCATTTCAAGCTAAATGACTCCCAGTAGCATTTCTTATAAGGCAATGAATTCCCTAGAATTCATTGGTAGATTTGCTAACAATGAATTCGCTCAGTTTTTGCACGGCTGGAAATGTTTACACTCACCTTCAATTTTGAAAGGTAGTTTTGCTAGATATATAATTCTTGGTTCACAGTGTTTTTCTTTCACCACTTTGAATATGTCATCCCACTTCCCTCTGGCCTACATGGTTTCTGATGAGAAGTTAGCTGTTAACCTTATTGAGAACTCTTATAGGTGATGAGTTGCTTCTCCCTTGCTGTTTTCAAGTTTCTCCATTCATCTTTGGCTTTCAACAGTTTCATTATGGTGTGTTTTAGGTATGGATCTCTTTGAATTTATCTTACTTGAAGTTTATGAGCTTCTTGAATACGTAGATTAATGTTTTTATTGAATTTGGGAAGTTTTCAGCCATTATTTCTTCAAATATTCTTTCCATCCCTCTCTCTCTCTTTTCTTCTCTGGGACTTTTATTATGCATATCTCAGTACACTTGATCATGTCCCACAGGTCTTCAAAACTCTGTTAATTTTTCTTCATCCTCTTTTCTTCCTGTTCTTCAGACTAAATACTCTCAATTGTGTTATCTTCAAATTTGCTGATTTTTTTCTCTGCCTGCTCACATTTTCTACTGAGCCCCTATAGTAAATTTTTCATTTAAGTCATTGTATTTTTCACCTCTAGAATTCCTACTTGTTCTTTTTTTAATTTCTATCTCTTTATTAATATTCTCTGTTTATAGAGACATACATTCTCATACAACCTTAAAACATGGTTTATTTCTTTGAAGTTATTGAAAATATCTGACTTAAAACCTTTGTCTAATAAGTCTGACACCTGAGCTACTTCAGAGACAGTTATTACTGACTTTTCTTTTCCTCTGCATAGGCCATACTTTCTTGTTTCTTTGCTTGTCTCAATTTTTTTTGTTGTTGAAAAACTGGACATTTTAAACAAAATAACATGGCAGTGCTGGAAATCATATTCTCATCTCTCCCCAGGGTTTGTTGTTCCTGTTTGTTGTTGTTGTTTTGTTTGTTTAGTGACTTTTCTGAACTAATTCTGCAAAGTCTGCAATGTACGTTTTATATGGTACTGAATTCTTTGATTCGTTAGCTTAGTAGTCAGTTAATGACTGGACAGAGATTTCCTTAAACACCTGGAACCAAGAGTCCCCCAGCTTTTGTCAAGGGGCTGTGTGTGTGTGTGTGTGTGTTAGGGCACACTTTAAACACTTAGCCAGGCAGCTGACAAATCCACCTTGGCCTTCACTTCCTGTTTGAGCAGAGCCTTAACGTCAGCTTGAGATGAGAGCTTAGGACCTTTTCAGGATCATTCCTGACTGTGGACACAGCCCTATCATGCATGTGGCCTTCTAGATTCTTGGGAATTTGATGTGATTTTTCATTGTCCTTACACATGTCTCATTCCTCAGTTTTTCCTTTGAAGCTTCTGGTTAGCCTATTGTTTGCCCCACTGTTATCCACTACCTCAGGCAGCCATAACGTTAATCAATTGTCTTTAATTTTTTTCAAAAATGCTTCTGGAAAAAGGCTTTCACACTGGGTGAACTCCACGTGAGGCCAAACAAAGAAAACTTTGAAAGTGGGTCCTTCCGGGAAGCACCAGACAGGCCAAATAATGACAACTCTTTAGGTTTGAGGCTTTGAAGGAGCTCCAACCCCTTTATCTTACCCCTGATTTTCACTGAGGGTACAGGCTCTTATTTGTTAAGGCTCCCATGGAGCTAGAAAGGGAAAGACGGGAATATGGTGAGTTACAATATCACAAAGCTCACTGTTCTTACCAAGATTCAGCTGATTTGTTTTTTGAAACATGCTTTCTGAGTTGCTGGAAGCCTTTGGTTAATTTCCAGAGTTTCAAAAAAAAATTCATCCTGACAAATGTTGCCAGTTTTTATGGAGAAAAGAATTTTCAGAGATTTAAACTGACATTTTTGCTGAAATCATTGTGGCAAAATGACTTTGGAATTCCACTTGGCATTACCTTCTGAAATTTACTGTGTGACTAGCCTAGAAGTCAGTTGTTTTACTCTTTCTCATGCCATAGTGAAAGAGCAGGCATGTTCAAGAATGTTCATACGGCACTGTTCAAAGAGCAAAAACCTGGATACAACTAAAATGTCCCATAGATGAATAAATAGATAAATTACAGTGTAAAAGGAATACCTTATAACAATAAAAATGAGTGAATCACAGATACATATACCCATATGGATAAATCCTCATAACATACTTTTATGGGGAAAAAAAGAAAGCTGAAGAAGAATATATTCAATAAGATTACATTTTCGTAAAGGCCAAAAACGTGTTTAAAACGATTAAAGAAAGGAAAATGAATCATTTTTAAAAATAAAAGAGATTAATGGCTAACCCTGGTTCAGAAAGACAGGGAAGATGTAAGTGCTGAGAGAGTCTCGATAGCGTGAGCAAAGTTCTATTCTTATGTTGGATGAAGAGTTCACGGGTATTTGTTTTATTATTGTGTCTTGTGATTTGAGAATGTAACTTCTTAACTTTCTGTACGTATCAAATGTTTTACAATAATAAAAAGAGGGGATTTTGACCATTTTTAATGGTTTTAACCCTTTTTCTCTTACATTTGTGCTACCTGTACAAGAAAGTCCTCATAGAGTGGTTGAAAGAGTACAGAGAATTATGAGATTTACAGCCTTTATTATTTATTAACCTGTGTATAGGATCTTAAAAAATTACTTGATGTTTTTGAGCCAGTGTCCTATTGGTGGTTCTGTACTTACTTCAACAGTACAATGTGAGAATAATGGTAGATTACATATAAACAGCCCAGCCTATAGTAGGTATTTAATGAATAGCAGGTTATTATTAGCAATGTGACAACACAATATCCACTCAAACATTAAAGAAATCCATCCATCATTCAGATAACCAGGTGTTTAGCAGTTTTTTGGTTTTGATTGTTTTGATAAAAATGTACAGACAGCTAAAGAAATTTTAACGTTTTTATGAAGACATGGTAGCATTGTCCAAATAGCATCAAAGTGAACCTTCGTAGCAAATTCTTTATAAGTATTGAGCCATTTTTTATTTAAAAGTTGAAAAAAAGATCCACCTTTCATAGATAATTTTATGTCCTAGACACACTTTCTGAAATGCCCTATAATAATAAAACCATTTTGACATAACTATTCTTCCAATTATGGTTTCCAATACACCAAACATTTCAATATTTTCAGAATATTTGTGTTCCTTCATACAAGAATCTGAGAAACAGCCAATTTGGGTATCTTTAGATTTGAGGAATTTATGCTTGTGTGTAATTGTCAAATATATTGTTTAAAAAACCTGGAAATCTTGAAAGTCCCCAAAATTTCCACTGAACTCCACTGAGCATATTCATTATGTGCCAATAATACACCAATTTACTGATATAGTTTGTTGCACATGTTCTACTTTTGTTTGTTCTACTTAAGCATTAACATGAAACCTACCCCCTGTGCCTGATTCATTCTTCTAATTCCTTCAGCTCATCAGTACCCCCAGAGGAAGAAAGAACAGAACCTGTCAAATGTTAGGAGGGCTGTTATGGTCAAGCTCACCATCAAGCAAATGTTCAAGGTAATCAAATTTTGTCACTGGCATTTTCCTTTTTCATGCACATTTCTTATCTCCTAAGTTCCCAACCTTTATGGCTCCAGATCATTTGTGATCTCTGCCTTTCCACGTGACATCTTTGTAGGCCCACCCAAATTATTAGCAACCAAGAGGTTCAGTCTCTTGACCTATTAGCATGGCACCAGTGCCTGTGTTATGGTTCTGCCTGTCTTGGACTTTTACTTTGGACTTTGCAAACAGAAAGATATAACCCAGCTGCACAATCTGGGATGTGTACCAAAACAAGTTAAAATTTTGGAATATATACTATTTGGTATGCCATAGTATGCATAATTAAGAGTCGGATCCACTTTTCATTTGCAAATAGCTCAGAATGTCAGTGCCATGAAGGACCTTCAACATTATCAATTCCACCTAGATGATTGTGCAGAACAGGAAACTAAGGCCCAGAAAAGTTAAATAATTTGCCACAAATAACACACTATTAAGTGGCAGGGCTGGGACCAAGATTTCTTAATTCTTAAGCTGACTCTTTTTCTTTATTCTTTTCTTTTCTTTTTCAACCATGCCTGCTGGTTCCTTAATCAGGGGGAGAAAAAGCATTTGTACAAATTTTGTTCTTAATAAATAAATAGCCAATGTTAGTACAGCTGGTGGTCAGCATGTCCCTGCTATATGTTGTTGATGCTTTGTTTGTAATTGGCTATTTTACATGTGTACCTCCTAAAATGAAATTAGGTTTTTGTTCAACTATCTTCATGCCTACATTTGAAAATTCTGCACACAGTGAGGCTAATAATGATGATTTTGATGAGTATAATATGTGGGCATTCCACTTGAGAAGGTTTCTGAATTATTGCCTAAACTTCCACACACTTAAAACAATTAGAAATTGTGAATGCTAACATAATAATTCTCTTTGGGCTTATTCCTTGCCATTTTTTAATTGCTCATTACCAAAGGTAAAGACTGAATAGTAAGCACTACGTTAATGGTCCCATAAAACCCCTGTGATGAGCGATGTCCTGATACCAATCATGTCAAATGCACTTTTTAAATAACAGCTAACTTTATCAAAATTATATTTCTGTCGGTTCTGACTTCATAAAAAGTTCAAGCAAAGATTTCTGGGACAAACAATGCATTGTGAAGTGAACATTCCTACCCTACATTTTTAATCACAAGTGGAATAGGCAGGTGTAATTGAATAAAAATTCATTAGACACAAAGAAAAATAATCTTAATTAGATTTATCTTAGATTAACAAAACTCACAGTGCATATGTAGTGGGTCATAATATATTTCCCTCAAGCCCCACGATTGCTAAAAATACCAAATCAATCGCCACCCAGATTGCATCATGAAGTGTGTGAACCAGTGCATTAAAAAGCCGTGTTAGCACCAACAAAGTTTATTGGGGTAACTGCATTCAAGACGCACATGGCATACCTTTAAATAGCACTGTTAAAATACCAAATAAAATGTCAACGTCTGTCAGGTCTCTGGCTTTTATAAATTGTTTAGACTGGGAAATGATGGGGTTTGGACATTGTTCTTTTCATATGATGTAGAAAAGAAGAGACCATAAAAAGAAAAGAACAATAAAGCATAGCTCATTTTTGAAGTTCTTTCATGGAAAAACATACTCTGGATCATTACCCTCCTAATCAACAATTTCCTTCTTCCTCCCAATCCTTCCTGTCTGGTATTTACCTTTCTCCCCCTCCCTCTCTCTGGGTGGTATTCTGAGCTTATACACACTACTCAGTAATCATATTTTAAAAATCGCTCCAAAAGAGAATCCCAGGATGGCATGACAGATATGTATATACTAAGGGTATTTTTAACCTGAACCATAGCTTTACTTACCATTTCTATGCTCTTAAAAACACACCAGAGTGCCCTGACCAGTAGAGTTTCCTGGAAGAGAGGGAGGCCCTGCGAGCAAGATCAGCTACTCCCACCTACAGACGAGTTATTATCACACCTTAGTGGCCATCCCCCTGCCCTCTCCCCTCTGCCTAGTTCCTTTTATTACCGCACTACACTCCCCGCAATTCCCAAACAACAACATCTCTGTTTCAGCTTCTTTTCTGGATTTCCCACACTTAATGCAACGCAGACCTCACCTTCAGCTCTCCCGAGGCCACTCTGGAAGCCAGCTCGATGACACAGCCAACAGCCATGCGTGCAGCACCGGACGAGTGCAGCTCATTCCAAATGGTGTCACTGTCCACCTGAGCAAACAGTCAGCAGAGCCGGCAGAAAGGGAGAAGAGGAAAGAGAAAGAGAAGGAAGAGATGAAAGAGGGAGGGAGGGACGGGGAGGGAAGGTGGGGGCAGGGGGCAGAGAGAGAGAAAGCAAATCTGTGAGGAAGGGCTGGCACAGGAACAGCCTGGGCACAATAACATTAGTCTTCCGTCTTGGCCAGCTGAAAAGGCCTTCTGGACATGGCTTTGCTTATACTTTTTCCCTACACTGACTTCTCCAATGGAAACACATTCCTGCCATGCCTCACTGCCATTCCTTGTTTAGATTTCTCATTACAAACAGCATTACATAGGCCGGATCTGGCTTAGTTACAGGCCTGCTAGAAACCAGGCCCCAGTAGTAGATAGAGTAAAAACTAAGAGCACTTAGTTATACATAAAAATCGGATTTGCAAGTGCTAGAGGGGGAAAATTCAAATACCTTTCTGACTGCAGGTTTACAGGGAGCCAAAGACAATTATTAGGCAGGTAGCAGTAGCAGTCAGTGAGTAGGAAGTAGCAACTGCAGCTCAGGTTCCCCAGCTAAATGCAAGGAGTGTGTGGTCCTCACACTTAAAACATTAACAATAGTAAACTGCAAGGAGCAATTTGATTTTCAAAGTAGAAGCTCAAGATGTCTGATATTTCATACAATTTGGCAGCTTGTTGAAGTGCAAACTGGTATTATTAAAATTGGATAGGCTAGTAAAATACACAGTTGCTTCTATACTAGAGAACATTATTATCAAAACAAAGCATACATCAATATTCTGTATTTCTCTTTACAAAATGCTGTTTACTCTTTTTCATGCAAGAATAAGAGAACATATATTATAAGAACGTGAAAAGTGCAACAATACTGGTTTATAATTATCATACACGTTACATATTTTTATGTATAAGATATTTCATAATATTAAAAAAAATCAGATAGTAGAAGTCTCTGCTCTTAACACACATAAATTATTTGAAGTACTAGGAGATGGAACAAAGTTTGTGTAAATATCAAGACTTCCCAAATGGGTCAAAGGAGAGAAATCTTTTTTAAAAGACTTTTTTTAAAAAATGAGAATTAAATTTAAGAGGCCTAATCACATAGCACAAATATAATAAATAACAATAACACATATTCACAATGTACTAAGCAGTTTACTAAGTATTTTCACGTGCCTTTTTCTCACCAACTTAAATGCTGTCAAGAACAATGAATAAATAAATAAAATGAGAATAATAAATAAATAAATAAATAGAAAATTAAGATCCTATAAACAAGAGTATACCCGTGAAGAGAGAAGTTTCTGGAATCAAATTGTTGGGGTGAAATCATGGTTTCATCATTAAAACCTGGGTGACATTAGGCAATTCATTAATTAATGTTTCTGTACCTTGGTTTCCTTACCTGTGAAAATGCCAACTTTTTAAAGTACCATCTGCATGTGATTTTGGTGAGAATTAAATGAGTAAATGATAAGCAAAGGTTAGCTACTACTATTTCAGCTACTACTATTTCACCCATTTTGTAATACCTGGCACATGGTAGAGACCCAAGAAGTGTTTAGTGAAAGAGCACACTGTGGCTTAGAGAGGCTACTCCACTGGCCCCAGGACCCTTATATAGACTCCTAACCCTGTCAGCACATGCCTTTCCACCACACTCCTGAAGAAACGCATGCTTTCTAGGAACAGTCAGCTCTTGTCATAGTCAACACCATCTTAGTCAACACTATCAGCTAAAGAGTAAAGGAATCATTCAGATAGACACTGGAACCTAATCATTCCCTTCTAAATTGAAAGTTTTATTTTTTACTGAACCAATATCGGTAATTTATTTGAGCTTCATGTGTATATATCCTTCAGGAAGATGGTTGCACAAGTTGAAAAATAAAAAACATTATTTACCTTGTGTTTTAAAGAACATTTATCTAAATACCATTTTAACCTATGTTTTAAATACATTTAATTTATAATTAAACAGTAATAATAATCAAGTTTTGCCTACATAACCTATTCATAAATGGGTAATTGTATTCAATTCTGAAGTTATGAATAGGTTTGCCTTTGTCTGCTTGGGCTACCATAACAAAATACCATAGGCTGGATGGCTTAAACAAATGATATTTATTTCTCATAGTCCTCCTGGAGGCTGAGAAGTCCAAGATCAAGTAGCTGGCTGATTCAGTTACTGGTAAGGTCTTTATTCTTGGCTTGCAGATGGCCACCTTTCTGCTACATCCTCACATGGCCTTTCCTTGGACTCAGGTTCCTCTTCATATAAGGCCACCAATCCTATTGGATAAGGACCCCACTCTTATGACCTCATTTAACCACAATTACTTCCTTAAAAGGAATGGATCTAATACAATCACATTAGCAATTTGGGCTTTTAAATATGAATTTTGAGGGGACACAATTGAGTATATAGTAAGGTTAAATCCCAAAAGCTTGTTCATAAGTCAAATTATAAGCATACTTTCTTAAGACATTATGTTCCAAATGCTGTTTCAGGACCAAATTAGGTACCAAAAAGCTACCCATATGTATTTGGAATGCTACAGTTTTATAAGAGCTCCAATAATAAAACAGAATGCTTGGCTCAGGAACTCTGCTATAATCCCTGTCACTAGAAAGACCGCCCAAATCCACTTTCTGCCATTCTAAATGGTAAAATGTATTTTTCCTCCCACTACATCCCTCCGATTAGTTGGAGAGACTGCCAAAACATTTCCGTATATGAGAAACAGCACCAAGAGGGCCACCTCTCTCTAAGAGCTCTGATTTCAACTGCTGCAGGACTTCTTGACAGTAAGGAAAAACTCTGGGTGAGAGAGGATGGTTGAGTTCATCAACTGATAGTTATTCCTCCCACAGAATGAGATATTTTGGGGCTGGAAGGGAAAGAAAAAGAGCAAGAAGGATTTACTTGAGATGGATACAGAGATCCAGGATTAAGGGACTGAAATGGCAATAAAATAATGGTGGAAATAGAGACCAGAAGAGCTTAAAACTATAAGAAAACAAGTGCTATCACATTTGGAAGTTGAAGGACAGTGGCATCGAATTGGCTCTGGATAAGGAAAATAATGCAAGATGTAATATATGAGGCCATAAAAGGGGGAAAGACATGGCAGTGGAGCAGGGAGCAACCCTGCTGACCACACTGGCTGGTTACTGTTAGGAGTATCTTGGTGAAGTTGTTAAGACAAGCAAGGCAAATTCTTAAAACCAGAACTACTATATTTTGGGGGGAAAATGTGCTTTATCATTTTTCTTTTCATGCACATGAACTTCTCCTTGGCCTGTCCACCAATTTATTCATTTTCCTGGTGAGAGTGTGTGTGTGTGTGTGTGTGTATATATCAGGGTACATGAGCTGAAAGGGAGTTAGGATTTTTTTCCAAATTCCTTTACATATCAAGAACTAAGCCTGATTGTCTCAGATCATAGTCCTATGATAATAATAGCATTGAGAGAATGCTATCACTGCTTCTCTGAATGATAGTTCAGAGAAGAGACCCTTCTACCTGTGACAACCAGTTGTGCTTGTTGACTAGACTATATGTAGGATATGGTGAGAGGAAGAAAAACCTAAAAGCCAACCCTTCCAGTCCTGAGAGAGTGGAGAACGCCAGACCCAAGAGAGCAGTGGCAGAAGCAGGGGACACAGAGTGAGCAAATGATATAGGACAATGTTTCAGGTAAGTTAACAAAATGGTAAGGGAGTCTTCGCTCTGGTGGATATTCGTGGACTTTTGCAGTCATATCTACAATAACCTGTGGGCACCACATAAGGAAGCCTGTAGAGCGATGTGAAAAATCAGGGAAAGATCAGACTGAAGCATTCCTAAGATGCTCTTGGTTCCTGTGTAGTGCAACTGGAAGCCTGGAGCATCTACAGTCCCTCACAGCGTATGCTACAGGAGAGGCTATGAAATGTACTAACTACAATTGGGGCCAAATGGAGTCCTCAGCAGAGGCTCAGGGGAACCCCAGCACCAATGCAAGCCAAGGTGAGGCTGCTGGAGCCTGGGAGCCCAGCCAAGCTTCTGCTTGCAGAGAAATCAGAAATAAGGAGTTAATCATCTCCCAACCTCCGCTTCAAATGCTGGGAGATCAGGAGCAATCAGATGGCTCAGGGAGGTTACCATAGAAACTTGAGCATCCAGAGGACAGCATGAGGATCCAAGACCCCTTCAGGTCTCCATCCCTCCTTCAAGAACCCAAATGCCGTCTCTGAAGAAGAATCTGAGAGACTGAACAATCACCTGAAGAGACTGAGACCAATAATAAGTTGATCTTGGACAGACAGAACTTCTAAACTGAAAGGAAGCTGGTCAGACTAGAAGAGACTGATCTACTATTAACTGTGGAGATCAACATAACTGGGAGGAAAAAGAGATGACGTATTCATCACACATCTGAGTGAGCAGGGGTAATACTGTGTCCCGTTTTCAAGGTCGGGAATTTACTCTGCTGGATGGCCAGGGAAAATCCAGCCAGGATTCTGGGCCGAAGTTCCCAAGGATATGCTGTATACATGGGCTAGTGGGGCTTAATTGTATTTTAGAATTCATGTGGCCATACCCAACTTATAGCCACCCTCAAAATTGCTCTGGAATCTTTACCATGTTTTGTTTATGTGCCATTCCAAAAAACAGTATGCGCTCAACTTTCAAATATTTCTGACGATATAACTAATGTACAAAACATGAAGGCAGCTTTAGTAGTCTGCTGAGTAATAAGCCCACAGAGGCCTTGTTTTATTGCCAGAATTAAAATCTATCAGTCTTGAAATGGTCCTCCCAAAGTTCAACTCACTTTATAAATATGTAGGAGGGTCTGGACCTAATATGTGTCCAAAACTAGGGTTTAGAAATGTTAGGTGAGGCTGTTCCTTTTGTGTAACAAAAGTGGGGTTTTTTTGTTTTGTTTTTGTTTTCGTTTTTGTGAAACAGTTTTTCTGTGTGAGGAACTGAACAAACCTGGTGAGACAGGGTAGAACCATGCTTAGGGTAAGAGTCATAGGAGCTTGGCCCATAAGGAAGATTTAGTCATCAGAGGAGGAGGCACAATTCTGAAGGCAGCACAGTCTGTCATTGAGCTCCTCCTTCCAGCCCATCCTCCCGGACATTCATGGCTATTTAATAGGGTAAAAGGGGCTGGAGAGATAGAGAAGGTTGTTAAGTAACCAAAATAGACAAAACATTTTAAACTGTCTAAAAAATGAGAATGAGGTAGAACACTTTGATATCAATTTGAAAAATTAACCTTGAAAGAGGGAGAGAGGCACATTCTCCACTTCTCTAATGGACATCAGAGAATCCAGAGCAACTGACAATGTGAAGACCCCAGAATATTAGTAACATGCATCAGCAGTGGCCAGCAGCACTCACTGGACGAGGAAGGAAGGAAGGAAGGAAGGGAGAGAGGGAGGGAGGAAGGGAGGAAGAGGAGATGAGGGGAAACGTCCTGCATTCAGAAGCATAGGACATGATTCATATTAGTCATTGTCTGAGGCTTCTAAAATAATCAGGAAGATGCTCTCACTATGGAGGTGATAGTTTGGATGTTTGTCCTCTCCAAGTCTCATGCTGAAATTTGATCCCCAGTATTGGAGGTGGGGCCGGGTGGGAGCTGTTTGGATCATGGGGGCGGGTCCCTCATGAATGGCTTGGTGCCCTCCTCCCAGTAATGAGTTCTGGCTCTATTAGTTCCCCTGCCAGAGCTAATTGGTGAGAATAGCCTGGCACCTCCTCCCCCCGCCCCTTTCTTCTCACCATGCGACGCCTGCTCCACTTCACCTTCCGTCAGGAGTGGAAGCTCCCTGCGCCCCTCACCAGAAGCAGGTGCTGATGTCATGTCTCTTGTACAGCCTGCAGAGCCATGAGCCAAATAAAACTCTTTTCTTTATAAATTACCCAGCTTCAGGAATTCCTTTATAGCAATGGAAAAGGAGAAGGACTGGAAGCATGGAGGAACTGTAACAGCAGGAGGAGCACAGGCATTGGTTTATTCAAACTTAGCCTCTACCTGATACTATCTACATTTGAAAGAAGAACAACATGTTGCAATCTCTCTTACTGGTGGTGAAAGAGAATGGGCGATAAGAAGCGCAGAGACAAGTATTACTCACGGAACAGGAACGGTAGAAACACGATCCACAGCAGAATGCGATTCAGGAAATACATAGACAAAGTCATAGAAAACAAAAATTGGGGCAGTTCACGTTTTCACTTTTATTATATATTCCCCTACTCCATAAAATTTTGTTCTCTACTATTTAGAAATAATGACAGTAATAATAATATTATCCTCTAACAATTATTGAATACTTAGTAAGACCCAGGCATCCTGCAAAGATCTTTGCCTGTATTAACTCACACAATAATTACAACCACCAAGACCTAGATGCTATAATTAAGCAGTTTTATATATGAAATTTAGAGAGATTGTTCAGCTGTTAATTAGAGGGGTTGAAGTGGGAACCCAGAGTATGAGCTCTTAACCCGTATTAATTTTGATGCTAGTAAAATCAAAATCCGAAAAAAGTAAAATAAGTAATAAAATGATTTTAAAAAATAGATTCTAATCATATTTATAGAATCTAAATAGTTTCCTAGTTAAATAAATTAGCTAAGACCTATTGGAATGTTTTGTATTTTAAGGCACTGAACTTCTACCCTGTTTAAATTGCTAAAAATATTTTTTAAAACTCAAATATTACCTGGAATAGTTGGTTTTTTCCTGAGTATTGTAATTTGTTTGTCATTATTCTAGAGCAGTGATCCTCAATGAAGGTGATTTTGCCTCTGAGGCATTATTTGGCACTTTCTGGAGACATATTTTTGTTGTCGTGACTGAGGAGGGCAGGTGTGCTGCTGCCCTCTCGTAGGTAGAAACCAGGAAGGCCACTAAACATCCTACAATGCAATGGAACAACCCCTCCAACAAAGAATTATCAGATCCAAAATGTCAGTAATGCCAAGGTTGAGAAATCCTGCCTTAGAAACATTAAGAAAAATATAAATAACAGCGCTGCCTTCCTCACATTGGCTATTAGAAATATCAAAGCCACATTTGTAGTCCTCCCCTAGTAAAATTAGTAGCTACTATAGCACTTTGCATTATAATCTTATTCCTGGATCATTATATTTTCACTTTTGAATGATTACCATACTTACTTCCAAAAAAAACCCCACATTGTTTATGTTTGTTTCTTTTGAAAGCTACTTTAAATCCTTTATGAAATTTGGCAGGAATGAAAGGCAAACACAGAGAAAGAAGAAAGGAGAAGCAAAAAGAGAAATAGAGGCCGGAAGGTGTGGAGGAAAGTAGAGAGACGGGATGGGGAGGAAAGTGCTTTATATTTTCATCTTTACTTTTTTGAGTTGTGCTTCCTCTCTTGCTTTTTATTTGGCATACAACCAAAAATAATTTTTATCTAAATAATTCTGAATTTATCCAAATAATTTTGTCTACTGAATAGAATCAATGCTGTTATGAACTTATTTTTAAGCATTGTTCTGCCCCTGGTTTCTTAAGTGTCACAAATTTTAGAGACAAAGCCAGGAAAAACGTTTCATAGTTCTTTCCATTCTTTTGCTCCAATCTCACCTTATCATTCCTTAATACTTCAGAGGATGGGACTGTCATTTATTTTAATGAATTCAAAAGGAGATAATTATATAATATCAGTGGCCAAATAAAAGGTCAAGGGACATCATATCATTATGGATATCTATACAAAACAAACATATAGTAAACAGATAAAAACAAAAACCCAGGCAATTTCTACCTAATAAAAGCCAGATCCTTGAGAAATGGTTGTGGGAATGCCGGGTTTGTCCCTGCACACACGGCAGGCTGGGGGATCCGTGGAAATCTGGCTGTCTTTGAGCAGCTACGATTCATTTTGTTGAGTGAAAATATGTAAGCATTGTTTCTGAGTATACCCACCCTTCCAATTGTTCACATGCTCTGAAGCAGATCCTAAGCAGCTGAGAGGTGGGTATAACACTCTAAAACCATTGTTTACACGGTTTCCTTATTCCACTGTGAATTAGGAACATGAATTAAAATGATAAAAATCCATGATCAACTCAGGATTTTGCAAGAACATGAAGATGTTTCCTGAGTGACCCCCTTATTCAGAGGCCTCTGTGCTTCTGCAAACCTTTTGGGCAAGCACCTAGTGGTCTTTAGTTTTTCTTTGTCTTTTTATTGTTCCCTCTGAGATTGATCACATAAAAATGGGCAGCAAAATAAAAGAGTGATGGGAAGTGCACAAAATAATCAGAGTTCCAAGTTAATTGTCCACAGATAGATCTCTCACTGGATGATAAACAATGTCATCGAAATTATGCTTTTTAAAATAACAATAAAATAGCAAAAATAATATCTTTCTCTAGTAAAATACTTCCTCAGATCTAGAGCAGGAATAATTTAAATGTTAACTAGGGTGTAAAGAATTTTCTTGACCTGGACACAATGACACATGCCTATAGTCCCAGTTACTCAAGGCCAGCTTGGGCAACATAGCATGACCCTGTCTCTAAAAAAAAAATAATACTAAAAAGAATTTTCTTGGTGTTAAAGGGATTAATTACACAATATAGACATATTGGGACCAAGCAGAGCCCACAGACAGTGAAAAAGTACAAAAAAGAGGCTGGAGAGACTTAAATATAGAAGGGGTGCAGATTAGGACTAAAGAAGTATTCAAATAACTCCCAAGGCCAGACTGGTAATGTAGATGTAAAGTATTGTAAAGAGGTTCTCTGGTTGGAACTGTGGTTGAGTGGTGTGTCTACGCCCCATCTGAAAGGGCTATACTGTTCCAACCAATTTTTGTTATAAGGAAATGACTGCATGGTATTTCATTAGTAGCTCTAAATATTATGCTCTTAGGTACAATTTTCAATCTTAAATAGTGACAAGAATTCACTTAAAAAAAATCCCCAGCCAGGCTAAAAAGATACCTATGTGCTAAATATGGTTTCTGACTGGCAGTACATAACTTCTGCTATCCAGGATTATACAAAGTTTGAAAAGTTTAAGTCAGGAAAGGCAAAAAAAAAAAAGTGACTTAGAAGAATTAGGTGGGTTGATTCCTTGTGTGGCAACCATCAAAGCTTAACTCAAGGAGATTTCTCAGGGCAGGGCCCTCGGAGAGTAGAAGTATTCTAACTTAAGGAGGTATGCTCATAAAGGATTCCAGCTTCTACCTGAGGATAAGACTGGAACATGGTCTATTGACTCTAATAAAAAATAATAGGGGTTTTTATTTTGCATGTCTTTGTATCTCATTTTTAGTAATTTGTATTTATTGCATTTTGTAAAGGTATTGTTCTACAAAAAGATAGGAAATAAAACATAAGTGAACAATACCTTGTCCTTCACCACAAAATAATTTGAGAACCATTAAACAATAATTTCATAGAGAAAGGGTTTCCCTTCTGAATATTCTATTTGGGTAAAAAAGACAGAAAGAAAAGGTGAAGCAAGTAAAATTGGAAATATGTTTTAGGAATTTTTATTAATAAATTAGTCCTATCAAGGTAAGTTGTCTTAAGAGAAAATAACTACCAATAATTTGTCTAAGTGGTACGCCAAATATTTGTACCTGGAGGTTTCCATAACCCCAGGATTTGGAGGAAATTGCTAGGCTTCTAATAGGCTTTTTAACAGAGATTACAAGGAACCAACCTTTGCAAAAAGCCTCATCTACTCTATCCTATTCTTTTAGGTGTTAGCACTGGCAAGGGTATCATCAACATTTAGTGCAATAGCACATTATTTATTTTGGTGACCTTATGGTTGGAGACCTTGAAAACCAGCACTTCCACTCACAGAATGTTCAAACTTGGGCACATTCATTAACTGATCTAAGCCCTAAGAAAAATGGAGATAACCCTTCCTCACAGGATTATTGTTAGCATTAAATCAGTCAATGCAAGTGAAGTGATTAACATAGCACAACATAATGCTGGAAGTAGTAAGCTCTTAGTAAATGTCAACTAAGAAAAAAAATCTGAGTTTCGATTCTAACATTACTTTCTATTTCGCAGCACATCAAAGAACAAAAATCATCTGTGAAAATGCTGGAAGCCAGAAACTACCTCCAATCAGAAAGCTACATTTTTTTTAGCAACATATGGATCTAGTTCAACTGGAGTTTCCTGAATGAATGTGGGCCTTTGCAGGCTTTTCCAAGCACACCCAGCATAGCTCAATCATTGGAACCTGAAACAAAGCTAATGCTCTGAAAAGCTACACATGATAGAAATTAAGCTACCTGTCCTGAAAGTGGATGTGAAGATATTTAAAATGGAAAGGGAATGACTTAGAATAAAAGGAATTTAGGCACAGCCTACTTTGTATAATCTAAACGCAGCCTGTTGCTTCCTCAGAAATATTCCCAGAGTTAAACATAATACCATTGTGCCCATTAACAAAACAGGTTTCAGATGCACTGTGCATGTTTAATATGGTATGCTATCCTTCCTCGGATGGCTTGAACATTTCACCTTGAAAGTTGGGAAATGAAACTCCTCACCCAATTCTAAGCAGTTTAGTAAGATCTTGCGGCTATGCTATGCTGCTGCTAGGGCCATGGGGTATTTCTGAATAATTGAGTTTAAGTTTAAATAATGATCCGATGCCCCCAGAAACCTACTGACAGACACCAGACTCAACAAAGAAACAGAGGTTTTTCATCACGGTTCTGATTCTGTGCCATTTTAGGCATGTCGTATAAAAGTAAAACTGTAAAAGAAATTAAAAATCATTTTAACTTTTGCATTACATCTGGTAAAGTGTATTTTTTAAAATGAGTTATCTACTGTGGACCAAATAATTCTGCATACAGCATCTTGATTTGGTAACTTAGAAATTATCTAATATTTTTTAAGTCACTGAAATCAGTTTTGCTGGATTCAGTTTCTAAAATATTTTAGTTTTAATTTTTCTGACTAGCTTACTCTGTTTTAAGACATATTGAGTAAAATGGCAGCTACCAATGCCAAATTTCTTTATTTTGGGAAACAGAATAATTACCTTTTCCCACTTAAGAGGTATGTAATTTCCCACTCAATATTTTCCTATCCTTGATCCTCCATAATTAGGGCTAGAGCTGAAGATTCCAGTAGATATTTTGTTTCTGGAAACAGTGAGAGTAGTGAAGGTCAGAAAAAGAGAGAAAAGCCTAATTTAATAGTAGATTCACTGGAAGAGGTAATAAAGTCATATTTATTGCCCAAAGAAAGCAAAAAAGTAAGTATCTTTTGTCAGCATTTAAAGAAAGATGTAGGGGGTGAGGTCAGGGTACCCACTGGACACTGTTGAGCATTTTACAAACATTACCTATTTTGTGCCTCATGATAGCCTAAGAAATGCATTACTCACTTTTATAAAAGGGGAAACTGAGTTTTAATGAAGTTAAGTGACTTGACCAAAGTTACACAGTTGATAAGGCAAAGAGCTGAGATTTCAACCAAAGTCAACCCTGAACATTGATATTGTTAAGGACTGAACTGTGTTTCCCCAAAATGTATATATTGAAGCCCTAATCCCCAATGTGACTGTATTAAGCAATAGGGCCTTTGAAGAGGTAATTAAAGTTAAATGAGATGATAAATGTTTAGCCCTAATAACAATATGACTGAAGTGCTTACAAAAAGAGAAAAAGACAGCAGGGATGCACATGCACAGAGAAAAGTTATATGAGGATGCAATGAGAAGACGACCATCTCTGCACACCAAAGAGAGAGGCCTCAGGAGAAATCAAACCTGTCAACACCTTCATCTTGGACTTCCAGCCTCCAGAATTGTGAGAAAATAAATTTCTGTTGTTTAAGCCACCTGGTCTGTGTTTTTTTATTATGGTAGCCCTAGCTAGACTAATACAAATATGAACTTTAAAAAGATGTTCTATAATGTTTGCTGTATAGCTCTCTTCTTAATGATATATCAGGATAGCTACTGAAAGTGCCGTAAGTGTAGGGCTATGGGTGTCTGTCTTTACCACCCTATCTTCAAGGTCTTATATGTAATAGATGCTTAATAAACTTTGTCAGGGGAATGAATTAATGAATGAGAACAAATGAATCCTATAGAGATATTTTTCTTGACAGAGTTTTACTGTGGCTGAAATATCTAAACTGCAATATAAAAATCCCTCCCATGTTCAGGTCCTGAAATATACACATGATTTAGCAAAGAGCCTTCTCCCTTCTTCAGTTAGCATATGCTTAGACTTCCAGCTCTTACTTGCCAGCATTTGGCACTTCCTTTAGTGCATCTTCCTGCAATGATGCCACTTCACTAAATCATCCAGCAACATCTGCACTGCCCCCAGTCATGGATCACCCCTGCTTCTCATGGCAACTTCCCTGCTCAGTAACTATTTGTCCAAGGGAGACAGACTACCTAAGACTTAAGTCAACGAGATCCCCAGTGACAAGCTAATGGGAGCCTGCTATCTGATGTCTTAAGAAAAATGATTTTTTTTAAAAAGCTGTTTTAAATTTGGATAAAGTATTACCACATATTAATGCCACATTTGATCCCCAAAGAAGACAGTAAATCACATTTCATTTATCAACTTACTCCATAGGCAAAGATACACCGAGGCCCAGAAAAGTTAAAAGTTAAATGATTTGTGTGTTCATGGTCTTACAGGATCTTGCCACTCAAAATGTAGTCCACGGATGAGCAGCAATGCCACCACCTGAGTGTTGTGAGAGATGCGGAATCTCGGGCCACTTCCAGTCCTTCTAGATTGGAATCTGCACTTTAGAGTTGGAGAAGCACTTCTGAGGCAGTGACAATATAAAGATTTGAATCCATATTTTGGAATTTCTAAATTAAAATTCTCTGCCATAAGCTTCATAACTGGGGCTTCTGGAAACAAGTGTGTCCCCCTCTCTGTATTAGTCTCCCCGCAGTGCCATGATTCTAATGGTAGACCATAGTTGGGTAGGTAGGTCAGGTGAGACCTCAGGGTTGCAGGGCTTTGCAGAAATCAGGCAGTCGATTTACTCTCTGTGGAATGAGCATACCCAAGGCCACCCCACAGAGTGGAGCAGTGCCCATTTCCACACACAGCTGCCATTGGTAGCCTACATTGTCACATTTTATCCTCACAATAATGCAATGAGGGAGGCTTGTTTAGCCTATTTCGTATATGCAGAAACTGAGGCTCAGATAAATGAAATAATAATTAACAAAGTCTGATGGTTTCTCAGACTCAGGCTGGGCAGAAGGATGCCACCCCTAAAATCATAAAATAGACTGATGGCCAAGAAACAAATGAAAAAGTGCTCAACATCTCTAATCATCAGGGAAATGCAAATCAAAATCACAATGAGTTATCACTTAACCCCAGTGAGAATGGCTTTCATCAAAAAGTCCCAAAACAACAAATGTTGGCGGGGGTGTGGACAGATAGGAACACTCATACACTGCTGGTGGGACTGCAAACTAGTACAACCTCTATGGAAAGTAACATGGAGATACCTCAAAGAACTAAAAGTAGAACTACCATTTGATCCAGCAATCCCACTACTGGGCATCTACCCAAAGGAAAAAAAGACATTCTATAATAAAGACATCTGCTCTCAAATGTTTATAGCTGCACAATTCACAATTGCAAAGATGTGGAAACAACCAAGCACCCATAAATACATGAGTGGATTAATAAAATGTGGTCTATGTATACCATAGAGTACTACTCAGCCACAAAAAACAGCGGTGAACTAACACCTCTTGTATTATCCTGTATGGAGCTGAAGCCCATTCTCCTAAGTGAAGTATCACGAGAATGGAAAAACAAGCACCACATATACTCACCATCAAATTGGTACTAATTGATCAACACTTATGTGCACATATGGAAGTAACATTCATCGTTTGTTGGGCAAGTGGGAGGGGGGAGAAGGGGATGGGTATATTCACACCTAACAGGTGCAGTGCACGCTGTCTGGGAGAGCGGCACACTTGTAGCTCTGACTTGGGCTGTGCAAAGGCAATATATGTAACCTAAATGTTTGTACCCTAAACGTTTCAGAATTTAATATCCTGAAATTTTAAAAAAATTAAAGACAAAATATAAATTATTTTCAGGCAAACAAAAGCTGAGAGAATTCATCACCAGCAGACCTGTACTATGTTAAAGGAAGTTCTTCAAGCAGAAGGAAAATGATACAAGATGGAAATTGGATCTACATGAATCAAGTTTAGTGCACTGGAAATTATAAATATATGAATAAATAGAAAAGACTTCTTTCTCAAAAAAAAAAAAAAGAACCATTCAGAGGCAGTTCTGCAGTTACTTAGGAGTCAACACTTTAGTACTTCTTGAAAGCCCTCTATAATTCTAGGTTACTGTCACTTGTTTCCTCCTGTAGGAAAATGGTGAGAGTCATAATTCTGGGCTGAGAACCTTTGGTATTCTGTACTGTATTCTTCTTCAATCAGCTCTGCAGCCTGTAACAATGGGTATTCTCCCTTCTCCTATGTGATACAGCATGCCAGCTCCTTGAATGTGTATATTCATTTCATGTTAGATGTTCTGCTGAAACCCTGAGACTCTTGAAATGGAGCTAGTATGAATTTATGATGACAATGGGTGGGTGAACCCACATGCTTTCTCTCTTTTGTTCAACGCTGCGAGGAAGACATGAATGACAGCCCATTCCCTTGGGATCGCTTGTAGGTTATAGTGCCCACACCTTAGCTTCTTTAGTCATGGTGAGATGAAAAAGAAACAGAGCAGCTACAGGGAAGACCTTCAGATTCCAAGTAAAACCATGGATATGATGAATGAATACTGTGACTGATAGTCCATGTGGAAAGAAGGCGTGAACTATTGATGTGGCAGCTGGAGGCGGCAAGGGGCATACCGTGTGCATTAATGCTCTACCACAAGCCATCACCCAGTATGATCGACTGCTTTCTGGCAGCTCCACTGACCTTGCATGTGCCATTTCTAGTCACTCTTCACCTTCATAAAAAAAAATCCCTTTCCTATTTACTTGCCAGTAACAAGAATAAGTAGAGGAATATGTTTGTTCTGGCAAAAGTGATACATCTTGAGACTTTAAGAGATCCTTACATAAGATACTGGTGGATTCATAGATTTGTCAAGTAATATATGGATTCCTGTGGGTTACGTGGCCAGTCATGGAATTTCAGAGTCCCTATTGTTATTTTATTTCAGTGAACTGTCGGTCATTTTCACTGAGATAGAGGCAAGTAATACCATTTTAGTGTTTTCCTTCTGCTTCTTCATTTAACTCATGTACACACTGTGTAAAGGGCACTTCTTAATATGCTAATCCTTTTATTCACTGGACAGTACATGTTAGAGCCCCTTTCCTAAAGAGAGCAGTTTAATAAAATTAACTTTGACTCAGTAGGTGTGTGAAATGAAATTCTCTCTAACTCATCCCACAGTGGTTTGGTCCAAAGGCAGAGATTTTTCAGTGTTCTAGTTAGGGTTGAAATGCTGTGTACAGCTGTGTAATTTTTTACCCAAAATTGATGATGTTTGAGTGCATGGATTTAATACTTCACAGGAATTTCAATAAAAAAGAGAGTGTTCTTGGCAAAAAAGCAATTGTGCTTTCTTATGGCTAGGGCTATTCTCGCTTGGGAAAGGAGTGTTGACAATCACAGGGGGTTGAAATTATGGTGTTGTGTGTGCACAGTACTGTGGTCAAGAGCTTGGGAATCAGGCCATGTCTACTCCACCACCTACTATTGTGTGACTTGAACAAGTTACTTACCTCTCCGAGCCTTGGTTTCATTTTCTGTAGAATAGGAATCCCTCAGTTACATCTTTGGTAATAAGACCACTGGGATTATTGTGAGGCTTAAAAGAGATGGGGGTAGGTTATCACTGGAATCTTCCTGTGTAGAATGTCTACTCTCTGCTCTGAGGCTGTGAATCAGCCTAGTTCTGCAAGGACCATTAGGGGATGTTTTAAAGGATGCTCTTCTGCCCTGCCTATTCCAGGGCACCTTAACCACCCCTTTACTTGATGAATAATCTTATCATTAAAGTCAATCCTCTGGACACCACTAAGGTCAAAGTTAAGGATTATTATTTTGCTTAGATGGTTAGAGCAGAGTACTAAATAACTTACGCAAAATTTGTTATTGATTCATCCCATTTAATATTGAGGATACTGAGGATTAGAAACTGATTGTTAATAGTAAAAAGTATTGCTGGAATTCAGACTCCAATGTTTATGTTTATGCACTGTGTACATGCAACACAAAATTGGGCATATGAAAATCGAGCAATCATCATCCTTTGGTCCATGCACCAGCTTAACACAGTCAACAAATCAGTTATCCTGGATCTTGCATCTCAGATATAAACCAGGAGGGACCAGCCAGAGACAACTGAGGCCACAATGTAACAGTGTCATTCAAGAAGCCACTAAAATGCACATGAAAAAGTACTTGGGAATGTCATGCAAATGTCAGGATATTTTCATTATACTTGAAAATGGGCAGGTGTTAGGATACTGTATCTAATTTTCAGCTGCCCAATTTAAATAGAAAAGTATGTCCAAACAACATCCCCAAGGACTTGGAACCCCAAAGCCTATAATGCTGCTAAGATCTGAATCCACCTGGACAGATATCTTGCAGCCGAGGACCTGATACTGAATCCCAGATCTTTAAGTGCCTGGATGAGCAGGTGCCAAGCCCCAACCTTCTCCAGACCTCCATAGCCAGATCTTAAGAAAGATGTCAGGACCTTAGGCTGTGCCATAAGTCCAACTTGCCACCTCAACCTCTATTGCCACACCTCAATCTGGGAGTCAAAAAGAAGACCAGGAGCTCTGTGTGTTCTGGATTGAACAACCCTAGCCCTCGTTGTCCACATCTTAATGGGTGGGAGTGAGGATGGGGCCCCAGAGCTCTGAGAAGTCTTGGCAAGCCCCCTCCCTACCCCCTGAATTTTCATTGCTTTCCCAGTACTCTGCTTTGGACCCTCAGTACAAATCGCATTATTCCCCATGCGCCTCTTCAAGTCAGTCACCACGAGAAGCCAGGACTCCCAGGTCAGCCCTCACCCATCGAGTCTAATCTCTAAAAGGCAACACTTCCCACTAACCACCAGTTCTATGCCCCAATCCTGCAAGACTCCAGGTCCCCTTCCTTGCCTTTTTTTTCCATCTATAACATTCATCATCACACACACATACACACATATTTAAACTCATACATATTTGCTTATCTGTCTCCCCCACTAGAATATAAGTGCCATCAGGATAAAATTTTTTCTATTTCGTTCAGTACTGTGTCTTCAGTTCCTGGCATATAAGAAGCACTCAATAAGTATTTGTTATATAGTATTTATGTTGAATAATAAGTGAGCAAATGAATTCTGCCCCAAGTTGTGGTAGGCACCAGAAGCTGTGAATATAAGTCCTAAAGCACAGAGAATACTTTGAACCAATTAGTACTGAGCTTTAAAATTCTTTCACATTTGCTATTAATGGGATAGTGGACTGATGCTGGACACTGCAGTTCCTAGCTCTCAGAATGAGAATTCGATGTCCCCATCCAAGAAGGCTGAGACAGAAAGGCTATCCTATAGAAACGTTTCATCAGAAAAATGAATTTGAATCTTGTTCAACTGAGTCCAGATATTCTAATTACCTTCTGTCCATATCCTCAGGGACACCCAGGTCTTTCCTATCAGATTTGACAAATAGGAATTGAAGAAAAACAACATAAAGTCTAAGTGATAAGTTTAATAAGATATATGAGTGGAAATTGAAAAGGAAAAAAACCCAAAAAAGTAAGAAAATCCACGATGCTAGATGTTGCTCCATACTTAGCACAAAGAAGGCTCACAATACATGTTTATTTAATAGTGAGTGAATGGATGTTAAATTGCCTTAAAAAGAGGCAATAGATTAAGGGGGGGAAAGTGATCTATTTAGCAGCAAAGAATTTCACTACTTGTAGGCCTTGTTTTTTTTTTTTAATTTCTTTGAATGGTCACATTTCAAAATAATATAGAATTATTTTGAGAAGTCTTTAAAGATCATCAGGAGGATATCTATACAGGCATATCTCCTTTTATTGTGCTTCATTTTATTGTGCTTCACAGATATTGCATTTTTTAGAAATCAAAGTTTTGTGGGAACCCCATATGGAGAAAGCCTATTGGTATCATTTTTCCAACAGCATGTGCTCACTTCATGTCTCTGTTGCATTTTGGTAATTATTGCAATATTTTAAACTTTTAGATGATTATTATATCTGATACAGTGATTTATGATCAGTGCTATTTGATTTATTACAATATTGTAATTGTTTGGGGGTGCTGTGCACCACGCCTATATAAGACAGTGAACTTAACTGACAAATGTTGTGTGTGCTCTGACTGCTCCACCAACCAGCCATTCCCTTGTTTCTCCCTCCTCCTAAGGCCTCTTTATTCCCTAAGACACAAGAATATTGAAATTAGGCAAATGAATAACCCTAAATGGCCTCTAAGTGTTCAAGTGCAAGTAAGAGTCCAACATCTCATTTTAAATCAAAAGCTAAGAATTGCTTAAGCTTAGTGAGGAAGGCATGTCAAAAGCTGAGACAGGCTGAAAGCTAGGCCTCTTGCCCCAAATGGCCAAGTTGTAAATACAAAGAAAAAGTTCCTGAAGAAAATTAAAAGTGCTACTCCAATTACTGAGCAATAACAAACAACGGTGAATTAACACATCTGGTATTATCCTGGTTGGAGCTAGAGCCCATTCTTCGAAGCGAAGTGTCACAGAATGGAAAAACAAGCACCACTGGTACTCACCATCAAATTGGTACTAACTGATCAACACTTACGTCACACATGGCAATAATACTCATCAGGGGTTGGGCAGGCGGGAGGAGGGTGGAGGGGATGGGAAAACTCTCACTGAATGGGTGCGGGGCACACAGTTTGGGGGATGTCCACGATTGTAGCTCTGAAACGGGCAGTGCATGTGCAATATATATAGCCAAAGTGTTGTACCCCCATAATATTCTGAAATAAATAAATAAATAAATAAATAAAATAAAAGTGCTACTCCAGTAAACACATGAATGATAAGAAAGGAAAAGAGTCTTATTGCTGATATGGAGAAAGTTTTAATGGTCTGAATAGAAGATCAAACCAGCCACAACATTCCCTTAAGCTAAAGCCTAATCCAGAGCAAGGCCCTCAACGTTGAGGCAAAACCCTCCACCAGTTGTAAAAGATTACAACTTGCTGAAGGCTCAGATGATTGTTACCATTTTTTAGCAGTAAACTATTTTATATCAAGATATACACATTGCTTTTTTAGATATAATGCCATTGCACACTTAATACACTACAGTATAGTATAAACATAACTTTTATATGCACTGGGAAACCAAAAAAGTCCTGTGTCTTGCTTTATTGTGATATTCGCTTTATCACGGTGGTCTGGAACTGAATCTGCAATATCTCCAAGGTATTTCTGGATGTATCTATAGTAAATACCAACTGGAGACAATATAAATCATATGATTTAGGATGTAACAGAATAAATTAACCAAATCATTTCAGATACATAAAATTCTCAAATATTAATATAGTATTAATATACCTCTAGTAGTCTTACTAGTCTTCATAAAATTAATGATTCAATACATGCTTTGTTGCTAAGTGAATCATTGCTTGGTTATTCAATTCCTTTATTTTACTTATTATTTTATATTTAAAGATAAGACATTTTATAGTAATAATGATACCGCTGGAGTCAGAAGCTGTGTGTTGTTCTTGAAGTTTGGAATGATTAAATCCTAGTGACTCTGCTGTGAACTGCCTACTTATGGCTCAACCATTCAGTAAACTAGTTTATTTTAGTTCTGAATTTAGAAAAAAATGTATTATTTTACATTAGTGAAAACTTAGAAGTTAGGCATTACTAAATTTTTGGTTAAAATAGTTCACAAAGACAAGTCCAATAATGACATGTCGATAGTATGTATTGGATACCAGTTTGTTACAGGGATGAATTTCTGGATCTGGAACTATTCAGGGTAGAATTTTGACAAAGGAAAAATACAAATGCTGTTTTCTAACATCAAAATAAAAGCTGAGGTGGGCCTATATTTAGCTGCAAATTAGGCTGTTGTAAGATTTTTCTCTAGGAAGTTTCATTTCCTTTGCCTACTCTAAATTTTTATTTAACCTAAAGCCTTATGTCTCCTTGACAGTCTGAAGTGGCAATTAGTAGATGATCATACATTCAAATTTAGTAAAGTATGTTTTAATTTCTCAATTTTTATTTCTTAGAACCATAGATATTCTAAGTTATACAGAAGTTTAAAGTTCATCAAATCTATTTACCTTCAGCAACCACAGAGTCTAAGGCTCAATTTCTTCTTGTCCCAATGTTTTATAATGACGGCACATAGGCAAATAGAGAAAATTTTTATAGAACAGAGAAAAATTATGAAAAAAGAAATTCCAGGAAGGGATATGGAATTGCTATTGACATTACTTTGGTTGACATTTGCTATTGACATTACTGACATTTGCTATTGACATTATTGACATTACTGACATTACTGTCACTATTGACATTACTGACTTTGCTATTGACATTACTTCGGTTGACATAGTTGCTTATATATATAAGAATACATATATATATTTCAAAAATAGGTGTTCTGATTCCAAGAATATAAAAAGTGCAAAACTTTGATGGTGGTATTATTCAGCCATCTCATTTTGACAACAAAGAATTTTAATAGCTTTGTAATATTTGTTTACTTTAAATAATTAAATGAAGTATTCTTATTTCAAAGTGCATCCTGTTGTGCTTAGCCATAATGTCAAAGCAATCCAAAGAATTTAGTTGTAGATGAGATGCTACAACTAAGTGAATTAAAGAGGAAGTTAAGGTTTTCATTTCTAATTTTCCTCTTTCCTGCAATGGACATAGATGCTTAATAGATGCCTAATGATTCTATAAAATTTCACATATTGCAGTAAACACAGAATAATATATATATGTGCATCTCTGTAGGGAATGTTGTCTACATCTCTACAATTATTATCAAATATACACAATTAGCAAAATCTATGCAATACCGGAAACTTCCTTTGTCATTTAGAAGGAATTCCTTGACTTGAATAATATTTTGTACTACGTTTTCCAAGTCTGAGGCAACATAATTTTGTTGTAGAATCCACAGCTTGAAACAAAATTCTCAAACAATGTCATTAAGGTGGCTTATCGGTTTTACTTTCTCCATGTGCTATAGTGTTTCTGCTAGTATCATTTGCATCAAGTTTAAAACTAATGCAAATCCAAATACAATTAGGAGGGAGAGATGGGGAAAAGAGAGATTCCAAATCAGGGTGGATCCTCTTATTCTGCTGAAGTGAAGAGTATTGTGGTGCATCTTTGATAGCAGCAGTGGAGGAAATGAAATACTGATTACAAACCAGTTGAACATTAATATGAGGGAAATCAACATTATCCTGATTACTGCATGTGAGAAGCACATGCCACCCCTTCCTCTTTCTGCTGATGTAACAAAAGGCATTGTGCCAGCTCAGAGTAATTGGGTGGGAATAACATATGAAGAAAGAGGTTCCTGAGTCAATATTAAAACCTCAGGGACATCCAAAATTTTGGCATAAACATTAGGTGGTTTTTTCTTTTCTTTTTGGGGGTAAGAAAAAAATTCTCTACTAATTGGCAACAGCTTGGTACAATTGTCAAAAATAGGGTGTGTCAGTATAGCCTAAACAGTCAATGCCTGGCTGTCCCCCCACCCCCAGCCTACACTCATACAACCCCTCAACACACCACTCACACAAACTCACACAAACTCACACAAACACATTTATTACTAATTGTTCTTGAAGATTTAGCTCATGACTGTGTGAGTAACCCCCACACCCCTCTTCTTTCTTTTCTGTTTTGAAAGCTTCCTCCTTTGTGCTTGCATAGCAAGCATTTATCCAGACCAGCCAGATGCACAGTCCCTAAGCAATTGACAGCACTGGTCTTGTCTCATTAGTCTTTTCATTCTGCACCTTGCCTAGTCATTGGCAACAAGCCTTATCTTACTTTTCCTGCCCTTCACTCCTCATCTGATGCCATATATTATGCCTTCCAAAATATTGGTTTGGTTTCAAAGAAGATCATCCAAAATCACAGTGGTAAAATGTATCATTAACCAAACCATTGAATTTAACTGTGTGTCCATGGGTTTGTTCATAAAATAAAAGTTGTTCCATGGTATTCCAATAGAAAGAAAAAATCAGAGAAGTCCTTTGAAATGCTTGCCACTGGAACGTTGTTTACTGTTATTGGGGAGAATAAATGTGAAGGACCAATGTGGCATAGTAATTAGAAAAATAATATGAAGGTAGAGTATAGTTAGTATACAACTGAAATGCTTGCAGAAAACCTCAGAGCGATAGACATGGGCCTTACATTACACCCCCTTCATAATCACCTACACTTCTCCCCATCTCCCCCTTCCCAAATCACAAAAATGACATTCCTCATGTCTGATCTAGGTGTAATCAAGTAGAATATGGACAGAGTAAAAGTTTGTAAAGAAAAGCTGGCTTTGTGTTCACAGATTCACTGAATTGCTGCTAGAGAAGGCGCCTTGGTTCAACCTCACTGAGCCTCATTTTTGGCATATCTTCCACCCGTTAGACAGGCCCGGAATCTGCCCATGCTCTGCAATTCCTCATTCCTCCTAGGGAATTGTTCACCTCCTCCGCGGCTCCTCCTCTTCCAATCAAGGGTCTGACACTGCCCATTGACCACGTTTATTTTTCTGCCTTTTGGCACTGGGAGCTTGTCTGCTGTAGGATAAAAGTGGAATTCTCTGCTGTCTGCAAGGCTTTCCCCAGGGAACAGAGCATGAAACTCAAATTTATATAAAATCATATCCTGTTTGCAAACATCATATTCCCTTTGCTTCTCACTGATCTGGTCCCGTAAACCCCAGCACAGCTTGAGAGCCCATTCCTCATCTAAACAAATGCCATAAGCCCCTTTATACTTTTACAACCATGTCAGAAAATAATATTGCCTGCCAATAGTGATGTGATTGGAGTTGCCTCCTCCGAGCCATAAAAGAAGCGCAGAGTCTGTTATCAATTTCTCTAAGTGTATCGGGGGAATTATGGGTCGATTCAGTTCCAAGTTATAAATGACAACTCAAAAGCCGCAGAAGTGTTTGAAGCTGGGAGCTGATGACGACATTATCATAAAAGCCTGCTCGTCCTTGCTTTTGTGGGTTTTTTTGTGGCCTATCAAGTGAAGAGGGGAAAATAAGGCTGAGAAATGACTTCAAGATTTCTTCACACAGCAGCAGGTCAGATGGCCAGGAAAATGATCACTATTTTTAGTGATATACCCTGAGGAGTGAACACTAAAGTGGTCCTGCGCTGGCTTTTGTTTGCAGAGCCCCTTAATTATCTTTTTCACTATGCAATGACCAAGTCCTGGGATTTGGTCAAATGTTCTTTTCAACTGGTGCATTTTCTTGTAGTGCAATCACATAGTCATCAGAAATGAGTCATGCCATAGTAACTAAACAAAATGAGAAGCAAACACAAAAGAATTCGAAAACCTTGAGATTTTTGCTCAAAACGCAATTCTGGAGAGCACATTTTAAAGCACCTTAAATACCATTCACCCTCGAGCTGCTTGCCCAACACTATAGTTACTATATGCAATTTTAGGGGAAAATTTAGTAAGAAGTAGAGATTTTTATTTCATAAATCCCCAAGTAGTCTCCTCAAAAGCCAATTAATCCATCAACATTCAGTAAGCATATATTAAACCCATCTAGAACGAAGTTATATACCCTAGAGCAGTGGTCCCCAACATTTTTGGCACCAGGAACCAGTTTCATGGAAAACAATTTTTCCATAGACGGGGCGGGGGGGTGGCTAGGGGGGTTGGGGGGTGCACAGAGCTTAGGTGGTGATGCCAGCTATGGGGAGCAGCTATAAATACAGATGAAGCTTAGCTCACTTACCTGCCGCTCACCTCCTGCTGTGCACCCGGTTCCTACATTTCATGGAAGACAATTTTTCCATGGGATGGGGGTGGGAGAGGGCAGGACCTTAGGCGGTGATGCTCGGCCCCCTGGTTCCTAACAGGCCACAGACCCATACTGGGCTACTGTTCAGGGGGTTGGGGACCGAAGCTCTAGGGAACTGGAGTTTACTTTAACAATTGGGAATCATTGAGTGTTTTAGAATTGGAACTAATGGGTCTAGCTTAGACAATCTGAGCCAGAACCATGCCTTAAGACAAAAGCAATTTCAGTAGTTCCCAAGCTCTCCAGGGTGCCCGCATGTTGCCAAGTTGGGCCACTCCAAGTTCATACAGGGTATCTTTCGTATAGTTAATATGCCTGGGATTGTCTTGGAGGTAAAAGTTTAGACTGGTTCAAATCCAGAGAACCCAGAGTTTCTCCTAGAACTTGTATCAAAACCAACGATCTGAGGGGGCAAGATGGCTCCCAAATGGCTAAGAACACAATTTAAAACATTTAATTGAAAACAAAAACAAAAAGATTGAATCAAACTGTTCTCTAGAGCATTAGCAAGTACAAGCTTGCACACATACACACACACATTCACACTCACTTGGACCCACATAAACACCACCAGAAGGCATACAAGCCATTTGACACAGCACCTCTCTCCAGCACTGATGGAGTCAAACTGATCCAGGCCTCCTCTTCCTGCTTCTGCCTGCCCATGCTAGATTTACTCACCACCACTGCTGCTACCATCCAGATTAGGTCAGTATCTGGAAATATTAAGGACTTATTTTATGACCTGCACTGTGCTTTATGTTGGACATACAGGCCAGAAGCTGCAGTAAATATTCATTCCTTGGTCACTTTTATGAGTTTACTGAAGCAGTTCTGGGTGAAGAATAAGACGTTACTTTGGTATAGGTTTAGAACAGTTGAGTAGAGATAATTTATGTTCAAGGGACAGTGAGTCAGAGGCACATCCCAGGTCAGATTTTGGAGATGAGTCCTAGGGAGCTGGCCTCAATTCAGCTCAGAGTCATGAATTAAATGTGCACGTACTCCTCAACTTACAATCGAGTTATGTCCAATAAGCCCATTGTAAGTTGAAAATATTGTAAATCGAAAATGCATTTAATACACCTAACCTACTGAACATCATAGCTTTGCCAAGCCTACCTTAAAAGTTCTCAGAACATTTACATTAGCCTACAGTTAGGCAAAGTCATCTAACACTAAGCCTATTTTCTAATAAGTGCTGAATATCTCATGTAATTTATTGAATATTGTACTGAAAGTGAAAAACAGAATGGTGGTATGGGTACTCGAAGTATGGTTTTTACTGAATGTGTATTGCTTTTACACCTTTGTAAAGTGGTAAAACTGTAAGTTAAACCATCGTAAGTTGGGGACCATCTGTACTTGCAAATGAGCGGGGCTGGATGACCACCACACTTTAAATAGCTTTGATTCCCTCCCCATCACTATTCCCATTAACTAGTCATTTGCTTTGTTTCATTCTTTGCCTAATTTGCAGGTAAGCTGCCATTCTCATAAAAGAGCCACTTGGGATGTTAGAAAATAAGTACAAAAGCCAATTAAACCCATTTTTAAAGTGAATTTGTCCTCTGCGTTCTAGAATGATTTTGCAAGCTCCTGGCTCCACAGGAGGTTTGCTAAAAAATGAGCAAGCATTAAGGTGGGGTGATGACTGTCCTGTGTTGGCAGTCAAAAAGCACAAGTCATTGGTGAGCTGTAACAAAGGAGGCCACACCACATCAGCCACACTGCTACACTGCTGGACTCCGGGGGCGTGAGGGGAGGCTGTGGCCAGTCTGTTAAAGATGAAAGCATGGATGGGTCTAGAAAGCTCATTTGGAACTCTAACATGGATATGCACATTAACCTCATACTTTTAGTTTTTCAACTTTTACTATATTGACTTCAGGAAAATCACTTCTCTGAGCCTTCAGTTTCTTACCTGAAAAATAGTGTTAATAATAATGAGTATTTTACAAAGCTGTTATGAAACTTGGTAAATGTAAAGTCCAAACAGATATAAATGGTTGTAGTTGCTATTTTTATTTCAAGAGGGGGCAGAATCACAGGTAAAGGAACAAAAAGATACCCCTAACTAAATCAGGCATCATTAAAATGATAGAATGAACTGAAAAAATATGGGATTTCCCTGTATAAAATTTAGTTATAACAAAAAATTGCCTAAAACATCATATACACGTGACTAGTTTTGTTCTGTCCCATCAATATCCAGGAAACCTAATTGACTTAAATATCTTGGAAACCTCACCTAAAATTATGTTGTCCTAACATAACTTAGCACTTAGTTCTGCAGGATGATAGCTTGTTACTGGTAAGGGTTAACTTTAAATAGATTGCAGGTTATAGGCTATGTTCTAATCATCCACAAAAATGTAGACATTTTTCTTCATATGTTGCTGGATTCAAACAAATTTGTTCTTGAAATGTAGTATAAATATCCTGGGTCAAAAGGTTTTGTTAATTATTGAAGACAAAAATGGCCCTAGGGGGTTCAAAAACAAAATGCCCCATAATGCAAAGCACTTTGTAAAGTTTATGACATTTTCACCAGGAATATAATGTCTGTGCATAGTCAGTGTGATTCTATTAAAAATTAAATTCTGCTGCAAAACTGTGTTAAACCCTCTTGCATTACCTTTTCTCCAGCTATATGAAAGTTTAGCAGAGCTGGCTTCATGAGTGTGTGACCTGTGCAGTCACACAAGAACGTATAGTCACAAAGGCCTCACTCTTGGTATAATTCTGTGTTGCCACCATCTTGAAATTTTTAATAATTTTTGAACAAGGGGCTCTGCACTTTCATTTGGCACTTAGCCCTGCAAATTATATAGCTAGTCCTGAAGTCTAGTACAACCTGTACTGAGAAACAGACACAACATAACTGAATAGATAAATCAAAGAAGATTTTTTATGTTTCTGTTATTTAAAAGCAATAAACATACTAATACTTACCCCAAGTCCACCACAAGGTAATGAGGAAAAAAACTTTTGAGAGTCACCACCTATATAGTAAGAAGACATGAAAAAATATATAAATTGGGAACATAAATATAGTTTTTAAAAAATTTGGTGTCTATTAACACATAATATTACGTCAAATGGTATTTATCACTTGACTCAAGGAAATTAATAAAATTTTAGACCAATTATTCAACAAAGTTAATTTTCAGAATACCATCATCCTGTCTATATGTATACACAGGTAAGAACTCAAAGCAAACCAATACAAATATTATTACATGTTGAGTCTATTGCTCCACAGGAACAAACACGTGCCCATGAGATTTGAGTGCAAGATTTTAAAAAATCGTCCTACACATCCATACTATATATTATAATTTTTTAATTTATAACTTATGGTAAGTAATTCAGCTATTCACTGAGTGTGTTCCTCCAATGGGATATTTTGAGCCACAAGGTTTCTGACGCCAAGCACTGTCATTTTTAAATATTTCAAATATTAAATATCTTCCCAAATTTACAGACTTATTCTTAATTTCCACTTCAGACACAGCTAAGTATACTTAGCTATAAGTAGCTACATCTACTAAAGATATAGCTAAGTACATACACCATAAGCCTCTCCAGCATCTGTAGTTTTTTAAACAATACACTTTTGAGAAAGAATTATTAAGAAACTATTATTAAGAAATTATTAAGAAAGAATAATCCCATTTGGGGCTCTATATAATATCAATATAAATTTTAATATCTTTGAAAATATATACCAAAATCTTAATTGTGATCGTCTTTGGGAACTGATATTTTATGGGACTTTTAGTAATTATTTTGTTTACCTGCACTTTTATTTTCTACATCATCTATTACATAATAGAGAAAACAGTAGTAACTGCTCCTAAACCTCTAATACTAAAGTCTGCCTGTGAAGAAATTGAAGGGAAAGGAAGCGAATATTTCTAGCTCATGATCAAATGGTTCTGAAGTAACTTAGGTAGGTCATTCAGCGGGTCAGTGGTAGAACCCAGTACAAACCTTCAGTTTGCCTATCCCACTGGTTTGTCCTATTGATGATCAATGATATAAAGAATTAAAATTGAAAACAGGTTTGTGGTGGAATTCACACACCATGTCACTGAAAGTCTAAATAGCTTTTACTATCACAAAAGAAAGTTTGTTTTGAAAACAATAAATTGCATGAGTTGGCTTTTCAAATGCAATTACTAACAGATGGAAAATGATAAAGAAAAATACATGTGGAAATGAAGACATCTAGTTACACAGAGAGATCTTCATAAAAAAAGATGAGAAGTCAACAGAAAAAATAAACAAATCATGGAATTATATTAAAACTGGAAGACTGGCAAGAGTAAAAGACACGTCAAAAAATTTCTGGATAGAATGGAGAGGGATAAGGTTTTCTTATATTGTTGCTCTTAACAAAGATATTTCTGTATCCTCGAATATTTTCCAAGAGCAAATTCATATGTCACCGGTGATATTAAAATATACATGTGTATTTTAATGTCTGAACTCTTCATTCATAGTCAATGAAAAGGGATAAATAGTATAATGTAATGAAAATCATTTTTAAAAGTAATTCACAAAAATTATTAAACCCTAAGAGAATTGGGAAAATAAAGGTGTCCTGCTCTGAAGAATTTTATTTAGTAATGTTTACATAATAAAAAAACAAGCAAATAATTGATAATTTAAATTGAGTAGTGTGCAAGAAATTTTTCTCACTGAATTGACTGGATTTACTTTTTAATTATATTATATTGCCTTATCAGTGGACTGAAATCTGGCTAGCCACAAGATAATGGAAACTAGTAACAAGAACGACAGGAATATTAATGCTAAGGAAAACCTTGCACCAGAAATAATTGGAAAGAATGTTTTTAAAGTGTCACCTTACAGGGTCTAGAGTATTTAAAGAGATAAATGATGCCCATTTTCAAATCTAATTATTTTATAATCTATAGATGTCTTTCAAGACACAAAGACTGATAGGTCTGGTCATACTGCACTGTTATTCAAATCCTTCCTCCTAGCTCTAGAACGTAACTATCAAGAGTGGTAGCATCAATTTAACTCAGAAAAGACACTCCCCATCTGTGTTGGGAGGAATTGGGGGAGGCAGTGGCATGTATGAGAGTGAAGGGAATGAATAAAGACAGAGGAAATATCTTGATAATTACGAATTTCTGCACATTCACACATGGCACCTTCAACCTGGTCTTTTAGATCTAAACAAAAAGGCCACAAGAATCCAAATTTCACAAAGAACAAAGGCATGAAAAATTAACCTTTTAAAAGAATGGGATCGCTCACTTAGAATTGGGGTTGAAGAAACCAGCGACATTTCTGGATTCCCCAGAGAAACCGAAGTTAATGCTGGACCTCAAAGCCTGACCACATGCAACATCACTGTTTACCTGCACTCGTGTAGCCTACACACAACATTGAAATTACAGCACTGATCGTTAAGAGGTGTCTATGAAATTCTGTACGTGTATAGAATGCTAACTATAAAATCATCAACTGTAAGAATATTACTTCACATTAAATATTTAAAACTGAAGAGATACATGGTCAATTTATGTTGATATTCACAATTTGATCAATCCCAGACTATTCCAATAAAGTCCAAAGGTACCTAGTCTTATGTATGCCTGGGTTGATTTATACTTTGGTGTCATAGTTTTCTAAAAATGGAGAAGATTTTCTACTTGTTTGCTCTTAACTAAATTAAAAAATAATCTCATGGACACAGTTTCCTATATTTAAATGCATGAGTATCTTGACCTCATAAAACCATGAAAATTAAAATGTTTGGTTTACTTCATCTTTGTGGTTATTTGCATGGGATTATTAATTCATGTTAAAATAAGAACATTTATTACACAGTATCCACAACAAAAATAAGTACTTTATGTAAAGTGCATGTATAGAGACTGTTTCCTTCAAAAGACAGAAGGAAAAAAACATAGAGTATATACATTTAGACTGATCTATTTGTATTTATATTCATATATCACTTTAATTCTACTATGTAAATTGTTTTTATCATCAAATTTTAGCAGTATGCTTTCTAGAAATTGAGCAGTCTTTATGTGTTCCCCTTTCTGCCTACTTCTCCCCAAGCTACAACTACCTACCCTATTACACATGTGTGCAGGCACACACACACTCACCCATATGCCTGTAGTTTATAAATTTAGGGGTGTTTGTCATTCATATTGAAAAGTAAGATTGTAGGTGTCATAATGGGTACTAATTAACATCCCCTTATAATTATTTTCCAAGATATCTACCTACTTACATGTCATATACTGCCTGCTTTGGAGTTGTTAAGGACCAGTTAACATAAAACCATTTTGAAATTATATTGAGTTAGGTGAAAAGGTCCAATAATTTGGAACTGACACAACAGGTTCATTTGAAATAAAAAGGCAAGAAAAAGTCCTAAAATGCCTTTTTTAGTTAAAACTCTTAAAACATGATCCTGTTGGCATCTATTGACTGCTATGTATTGTTAGTCAATTATAAAAGGTTATTAATAAAACAATATAATTACTTCAGCTAAAATGTTTTGTCACTAATATTTTTCCAAAAATCTGTGGTTTCTATCACTCACATAACACTCATATAAAGTTCTGCAACATAAATTTAGTTTAAAGTCTGATGATAAAATTTTGAAAAATCCTACATCAATAAAAAATTATGTTTATTAGTTTTCTATTTCTGCCATTTACTGTACTATTTAATGACATAGATAAGGCATGTATTAAACAGACTATGTTAAGATTTTAAATTAAATCTTACTCTAAAATGTAGTGTGCTGGGCATAGTAATAAGGAATTTTCACACTCAAAATAAGTTGTACTATTCCCTTTGTTAAGTTCACAGAAGAAAGAACTGAAAGGCACAAAACAAACAAGAAAGGTGAAGATAAATTTGCATAAAGAATGTGAAAATCTTTTTTTCTTTTAGGTTAAAAACATAAGGAAACAAACTCAGCCATATATTTATTCCTATATGCAAAAACACATGTAGAAATGCTGTTCAAATAAAGGTTAAAGTAAACACCATGAAACATACGCTGTCATTTTCTAATGCAGGATTTTTTCAATCTACATTGGCTTCCATTGTAAACGACTCATTCCACAGAGTAACACTTTTGGAAAAACTGATTTTTTGTCACACTGCTTGCCAAGTATTTTCAACTGACACCAGCGTTGACTAATGATAGTGCTGGAATGTGCTGTTCTCAGTAGAATGGGAGCCTGTACAGACCTAGGAGTATCCGGGGGTCCAGCTTCTGTCCGTCCAGGGGGTTGGTGCCATACAACAGTGAGTGATGTTCAGAATGAACAAGCTGTATTTCCTCCAGGCTGGCTTTTCGACCTTGAATTCGCTGAAAGAAAACAGCAGAAGCCTACAGTACTCCACTGACAACATTTAGAAGAAAATGAGACCCGGAGTCACATTTACAATGATTAATAATGGACTGAGTTTCATCATGCAGGAATGCGACGCTGATTTGCTTAGTAAAGTACCACAATAATATTTGAAAAATGAGTGTATGCAAGATTCAGAACCAGTGGATTGCTTATACCTAAAGGGGCAATTGACAGAAAGTATATTCTTCTTTGCCATTAATAAAGAAATCTATAACAAAGAAATTAATAGTTATTTCTTTTGTAAAAGTATCAGCTTAAAAACAAACACGGGCTACTGTTTGGCTGAGAAGTAAATTTATTACAACCTTATTTTACACTCACCCGAAGAAGTTAGAACAAATTCCTTGTTCTTTCCTAAAAGACGTAAGTAAATACTATTATATTTTAATGTATCTGATGATCATAAATACACTAATCACTTCATGTGTGCACCTCACAGTAGTGTTAGTCTAGATGTTCCCCAAAGGGTGTTCTACAGGATGGATAATCGTTCAAGATTTGGTCATGGATGGCCTGTGATGAGGCTGGCATAAAAATTCAGAGTAAATTTTATGGCAATTTGACAGTATTTTTATGTCTTTTGAATCTAATATAATCTAATAATCTTGTATGTCTTCAATTTTTATTTCACTTTTGCCGTATTTCATTTTTAGAGTATTTTATAAAGGTATTAGTCTGTGACAGACTGGAAATTAAACAAAACCTGCTGTTTAACCAGAGGTAGTTTGAGACACTGTAGACTCAATCAATTTTTTACACACAGGCTTGGCAGAGACTTTCACTCCATCTAACCAAGAATGGTCAACATAGCCAAATATGTACATTAACCTAAACCTCAATTAGCCAACATGCAAAGTGTTCTTCCTGGTCACATTTCTCATTTGGCACATCTGTGAACCCGATAAACATCATGCTGGTATATGAAGTTAATTAACATTAACTTTTGGAAATTGCTGTGCTTCCTAAAATTATACAGACAGTATTGATATTTCACTTAAAATATATACTACTCTAAGGAAGTTGTAAGGTAATACTTAAGTACATAACTACAGGGAAATTCAAAGAGAATCTGCTCAGGGAATGCTGTCTTCTCATATTCCTAACCAAGGAAGAACCAGTTGACTTAGAATCTTCAAGTGACAACAACATCTCTCTCAGGACCAGGACAATTCCATGTTCAACCTCTCTAGTTTAAGGTGATGTGGCTGCTGCCAGACTCTTTGATGTTGATGTGTTGTTCGTTGAAGAGGCAGGCTGGGAAAACTTCCATATACTGACGCTTCCTCAGCATTTACTGGGCAGTAGGCAGAGCTGTACTTGTCTTTGAAAATAAAAGACCAGGTCACAGTGAGGGAGGAATGGTGTAAGACTATAGGGAAGGGATGATGACAACAGAATCTCCTTAGTCCCACCTGTATGTACAGAATAAACAGACATACTTATGGAATTATTTTCCCACAGCATTGAAGCGCCCTGTTTTCGACACTATCATTCAGCATTGTGCAACCCAATTTACATTTCTAGAAAAATAAAGACATGCTTTAAAGAAATTATTCCAGGTAGGTAAGATAAGAATTCTAATGCTGGAGACCAAGGCAGATTTAATAATGGCATAATGTTATGGTCAGCCATCTTCCTGATTAATAAGCAAACATCTTCTTGAACTAGGTACCTTGCTGGTAAACATTAAATTTGGAAAAGTTTATGGAAGACCAGAACAAGCAAAGAAGCAGAATGACAAGTAAAGAGAGAAAATAAGCAAGAGAAAGTTCAAAGTCAACGTTAAAGGGAAACATTTTAACTGTGAGATTTCAGCGGGTGGAAAATCCCCCAAGATAAATAGTGGTAACTCCATGGTTTGAGTCATCTAAAATTGGACTGAGCAGGGCACTGGAAAACAGACTGTGGCAACCAATCCTAGTCTGGCAGAATAATGAATCCTGTGAAATAATAGGGCTTCCAGCTCTCATTTCTATGGGTCTATGAAATCCATAGCCACTAACATCATGTATACTGATACAGTGAAACATCAATATCTTAAAACATTGTCAGTGATATAACTAACAGACCCATGTTTTGGCTAGTATTATAAAACTTCAATTTTTTCCCCTTTCTCTTTTTCTCCAAAGATTTTGTTCAGCTCTAAGTTGAATTTTTGCTTCTGGAAGAATATTAAATGCCATTAATAATAAATATATCTTTACATTTTCATACACTAGTCATGTAAATTTACATACCATGCCCTCCACGCTTGTCCCAACTCCTTTTATTATTCCCCCACAATCCCACTAGCATTCCAGCTGAATGGTCAATCACACATTTGAACAATAATCTGCTGATAAGATTCATTGTCACTGTAAATGACAGCAGCTCAAATGCTGGTAAATAGTAAGAGGACACCTGCTGAATGTCAGTCGTCCCCTGTATGAGATCAGTCAGCCAACAGTAGCATAGAGAATCTGGCCCAGCTACCCAGCGTTTACTTCTAAGAGTGTTCGCTTCTAGCTTATACTCCAGGGCTCACCTTCATTATTAAAATGTACCACCATTCATAAGTTTTCACTTTGATGTCTCCTTTTTTTCCTTCTCCCTCTCCTGCCTTTTGACTCTAAGCAAGTATTTTACATTGGCCCTTCTTATTACTACAATAAATATTTCTTTAAAAATAATTGCACTAAATATAAAGAAGTACTCATTCTTGGCAATCACCTTCTGCTTCTTTGGTTGCTAGAGAACAAGCCCCATAAACATAGTGCACATGTTTCTACAGGAAGAGAGCAGTGAAAACCAACTCAATACAAAAAAAAAAAAAAATGCTTCTACCTGTAGATAGGATCTGGAAAAAGCATGTGGTGAGATTTCTATCTCACAGAGACACTTCTATGGGAAATTGACCAAGCTCAAAATTCTGAAATAGCAACAGCTTCCTTTATTTCTTAACATGTAGGATCTCCTGGAGTAGATCAGTTTTGCCTCACTTTATCAGATGCCTTAAATTTGTCACATTCAGCTTTTCTTCTCGTATTGAGCGCTCCAACAGTTTCTGTTTTCTGGTATTATCATCAGTAATTTAGTATTTTATTTGTTTAGGCTTAAATATAGATATTCCCATTTAATCCCTTCCCATATTTTCTATTTCCTGTGTACCCTTTATTCCTTCATTTCTCTCTCAAGATGTTCTCTTGAATCAAAGGTCAATAGCATAATGAGTCAAAAAATAGGATAAAGTGTCTGATAATTTTAATTTAGGGAGATACTGATTTCCGTTCTCAGAAAAGAGACATCCTGGTCTGCAGGATGTCTATGTAAAGTCATCTATGATACTCTGACCAAAAAGAGTTTTGAGAATTCTGAGTATATTGGGACACTCAATGCAAATAAGGGATGTATTTTACCTGAGGATTTCTCACTTGAGACTCAAATATAGGTCTTAAATACCTTGCCAATGTAGGCCTACGAATGAAAGCTTGTACATCTTCTTTCATCTTCTTAATAAAGAAACTTTGTGATGTAGGACTGCGCTCATTACTACATTACCATTCTCTGTGATGTGCACTCAGGTTCTTCCCTGAGAGTAGAAAAGGAGCTAATGCTCACGAGTGCTTACTTCAAGCTTAGGAATATGGTCATATTTAGTTCAGAGCCCAAAACAGTCTATATTCAGGTTGGAAGTTTGACTAATGTCTTTTAAAATAACCATATCATTGAGTCTCACAACACACCATGGTTCTTTCCTAACGAAATAGTCTTTCTGAAATAAAGCCCATTAATGCAACCTGATTATAGAAGGAATGTTCTGAACATGATCTACAAAGTCATACTATGACAGGATAAAATGCAGCCTACCCACACCCACCCACACACAGAGCACACACACGGTATAGATTCATATTTTTTTCTGCCAAGGAGCAGAGAAAAAAGGAAACAGTTCTATTCCTTCCCCTCCTGTGTTCAAAGCCTGGATTGAGGCCAGTGTCCTAATCAGTTCTCATTGGCCCTGGAGGAATCAGAACCTTTTGTAAAATATAATAAAGGGCATAAAATCATGATAAAATGCATGAAAAAGCAGTGCTTTTGGTTAGGGAACTAGAAATAATTTAGCAGAACAGATGGATTGCATTGGTTTGGTATTATTGAGGACATGAAAGGGCTCATTTTGTGGCAGTTCCAAGCTAAGAGAAAACGTCCAACTTAAATCTGACAAGTCAAAGTACCTGCCTCCACTGGGGGAAACTCCATTTTCTTTAACCATTTTCAAAGTGGTGACATATTAGGCAAGAATTTCCACTGAAATATGTCATTTTCTGAAAGTATTTTATCCATTGTCCCTAAATACAGGGATTTTAAAATTTTTTTCTCTAAAAACCTATAGGGCTGCAGGCATAAAAAAAATCATAAATGACTTATTAGTGTCAAAGTTACCCTCCGCCATGAGTCAATTCATAGTCTTATTGATTATTCTTGGTACACTTTTCTCTATTAAAACCAAACACAAGGCTGGGCACAGTGGCTCACTCCTGTAATCCTAGTACTTTGGGAGGCCGAGGCGGGAGGATCGCTTGAGCCCGGGAATTAGAGACCAGCCTGCACAATAGTGAGACCCCAATTTTACAAAATTTTTTTTAAAATTAGCCAGGCATGGTGGCGTGTGCCTGTAGTCCCAGCTACTGGCGAGGCTGAGGCAGGAAGATGGCTTGAGCCCAGGAGTTGGAGGCTGCAGTGAGCTATGATGACGCCACTGCACTCTAGCCCAGGCAACAGAGCGAGACCCAGTCTCAAAAACAAAACAAAACAAAACAAAACAAAACCCACAAAAATCTGGTCTTATTGTTCATGCCCAAGCACACCTACTAGAGTTTGTAAATGCTACAACCAACCACTTCTTTACATGTTACATAAAAGATGGTTTTTAACTGTCCCCCCAACTGCAAATCTTCTATATTGCCCTCCTCATGTAACAACCTATGCTCTCCAAAGATTTTCTCATGATAAAAGGGAAGTGCAAGAAGGAAGGAAGCCATTAAGCAAGCAGGTGCCCTCACAGGCTTTTGGTCCTCTTTGTTGGTCACATAGGAAGAAAGAGAATTGCAAGCTGGGAGTCCTGACTCCTAGTCCTGACTCTCACATGTCCTTAATATGCCTGTAGCCAGCCACGAGACATCTCTATGGGCCTTTGTTTTCTCATCTATTAACATAAGGAGGTTTGACTAAATCATTTTGATATTCCCTTTTAGCCCTAAAATGATAAGATTCTATGTGAAATAATCTTACCACAATGAAAATTTAATAAAATATACTTTACTTTGATTTATGGGTTTGCCTTAGGTAAGCAAATATAATAATTGTAATGATAAATTACTATGGTTGAGGCAAAAGAGGAACCTGACTATGAGGATTTTCAAAAGGCGTCCAGCTATTCCTTGAAGCCCATTTCTTATAAGCTTAATCATAATTGAAAAATAAGGGTATTTTTCAGAGCTCATGTTCCTGCCCTGTGATGACGTCAAGATAATGAACACTTAACAACTTTTCTTAAAATTTTGCGTATGGCACTTCTGAGTTAATGCCACTTTTGTTTCTCAGATAAATGCTTACTTCTGTTCTCTCCCATCTCCAGATATTTCATTCATTTGCCTATTTGTCTCTATCTTGTTAAGATTATGCTAAGCAACTGAACTTTTTTTGCAGGGGTTTCTATCATTGGTTGCACCTTGGAATCAGTCGGGGCAGTTGAAGAGACACTGATGCCTGGTTCTTACCTCCAGAGCTTCTGATTAACTTTGGGTGAAGTCTGGACACACAGATACTTAGAACCACCCAGTGGATTCTAATGGGCAGCCTTGGTCAAGAACCACATGTTAGAGGGAGCTGTCCATTCTTCCTGCACATAAATGAATTCAAGATTCTGACACTGTACTGACCAACATTTGGGACTATGGAATAGTCAAAATACATGGTTGGTGGACAGAATGTTGGGGAATAAAACAGATCTATCTTATCTGGAAAGTGCCAGTGTCTTAATACTGCTTGATTGAGTCATTACTATTCATTTTAAAATATTTCAGGCACACAGCAATTTCTAAAGCACTTCAGATAAGCAGCAAGTCCCATTTAATAATAAAGGTCTGGGGTGGTAACAAGCATATGTATTATATATTTTTTAAGTTTTATTTCTACCTATTTCAAATTATTATGCTCATTAAAAAGCAAGAAAAAAAATGTTATCCCTTAGCTCAACTGCTCAATTTCCACAATTCTTTATGCAACTGAATCTCCTGTGCTGCAATTTTTTAAAATTATAAGTAAACATTTCAATGGTTTGATTTAAAGCATTGCTTTTTTTATAGGAACCATGTATGAAACAAACTTTCCCTCCATAAGTATTTTGTGTTACTCAAACACCGCAATTTTCAAAAGGCTGAAAAATACAAAGCTATTCATTTTTATTAATAAGATTTAATGCTGCCGTTTCAAACATCCTATGTCATGTTCCAAATGGACTAAGAAGGGCAGCCTCTCTTATTTCCTTTTGGTGGCTGTTTTCCACATTGATTCTTTCTTTCTGGCAGAAATTTTTTTAAAAATTCCAAATCATCTTAATTCTGATTATAAGCTACACAATTACTTTTGATGTATTTATCTCCCTGGATCCACTCAACTGTGATATACAAATATCTCTTAGAACAATGACATAACATACCCTGGTTCACTCATCACATCTAGGTCATTTGTACTGCTTCCCAAGACTGCCATATCCTTTAGAGACAATTCATAGGACTCCCTGTTTGAGTTTCTTACTGCTGTGTGGTTAGATTCTAAGACACAAACACATAAAAAATTTTTTTTGGCAAACTAAACAAAACAGTAAGCTGTTATGTGCTGCCATCTAGTTAGACTACTCTATAAAACAAATTTTAATTGAATTTCCATTAACTTGAAGTATTCAGAGTTTTTCAGTCTTGATGTCAGATAACCTTCACCTTCCAAAAGTGTTTTTTTCACAGAGTAATGTATTTTTTTACTTAGATTTGAAAAAAAGGGGTATTTTTCCTTTTTTTATCATTTTCCTCCCTGTGTGGGCACAAAAGGTGCTGGAGATCCTATCCCTGAGCTCCTTGCCATCTGGAGATTTTACCATAAACTTACTCTCCACTTTTCTCATTGGAACTGCTGAGAAGTCCCAGAAGGGACAATTGTAGCTTAGTTTTGTGTCCCAGAATTGTTTTGTAATTACTTTGTGTTGGCACTTGAATAAAAGAGTTAAACATTTCAGCACAGTATGTTGCTTATGGTTTTTACTTATGAATTAAGCGAAACAAAGTTATTCAATATTAGTCACAAAGAAGCAATGCAAATTCCACGAAACATGTAATCCAACAAAAGCATTATAAAATGTTATTATTCTCAAAACAAATGTGAGAGCAAGTAAATGTCTGTGGGTGGCTTGGTGGGGCTGGGAGTCATGAGTACTTGTGGAAAAACAACTGCAAGTGCATTTGTAACAGATGATAGGTTATTCTTCACAACCTTTTTTGAGCACAGATGAGCACATTCTTTTTGTCAGAAGCACACACTTTAGAAACCCAGCTACCTAATCAAAGAGCTTGTTTCTGAAAAGGACACCAAATGACCCCTCCAGATCCATTTCTCATGGTGATAAGAAAGCTGCTGGTTTTGCTCTTTGCTCCCAACAGAATCACTAAACTAAGTATAAATGATTCAATAGGGGAAAAAATTAAATGGTATTGGCACGAAGGACTACTAACCGCCTCAACTTTTTAAAAACAGTGCCACGTCATGCCAAAAAAAGTTAACCCATGTAAACACTGGAATCTAATATAATGAAGACTAATGTTTTCTCTGGCTGCTAATCAGGACTAGTGTGCAGAGCCAATTTACACTATAGCTTACAAACTAAGAGCAATGTGTTTACTCAAACATCCTAAAAATTTAGTCTATTCTTAACCAAAGAGTGTTATGATCTAAATGAACTCCTTAGCCATTGTAGTTTCATACAGTACTAGAGCTAGAAGAGATGCTAGCAAAGCTCCTGCCTAATGCCCTAATCTATGTGTGGGAAAACCAAAGATCAGCAAGGTTAAAGGACTTGACAAAAGTATACAGATAATTGACGGCAGAACTAAGGTCAAATCTAGTGTTGAACAATCACCTTTCAAGGAATCTATCTTGATTAATTGGCTACTTTGCTAAATGACTTGACATAAAATAAAAGTTTGATTTGTGGATCAGTCTACTGTTTTGAAACAAAGGAGCCCTTTTAATGTTTTCAAATTGCCATCTTTTCTACCATTTCGTTGTTATTTCATTAACTGTAAAAGTGACTGTTCTGTTGGTCGAGGAAAGCTGACTCTCTTCTACATGCCAACAGAATTGAGACCCCTTCTCTTTTGTCCCACTGAAATAGTAACCCCAATACACAAAGGAACCCAAATAAAGATAGAAGGAGGGCAAGTTATTCCAGTTAAGATCTGGGATACTTTCTCCTTCACACTCGATATATAACATTACCTCTTCTGTCTCCAACTTTCAGGGCCCCTTTGATGCTGTCAAGACTAGGAAGGCAGCTGACGACAGTCTTTCTCATTTTATTTCTTCCCCAAGCGACTAGAAAACGCAAATTCTTGATAAACACCATTGAACGGATATCTCACTGTTCTCAAGGTGTGATGTCCACCCCAGCAATATCAGAATCACCAGACACATGTTAACAATACAAATTCTTGGACTCCATTCCAGACTTACTGAATCAGGAACTCTGAGTTTGGAGTTCTGCAATCTGTGTTTTGGCATCCTGCCAGATGATTATGATATATGTCAACATTTGAGATTTCACCTCTGAAAGCACAGGTCAATTTCTAACTCAGGGAAACACAGACCTGGCAGGAAAAGAGTACCCAAAGATGGCAGATTACTATCTGGATATTGAGAAACAATGCATTGACGCAGCTTGTGTACATTATATTCCTACTTGATTATATCATATTCCGTAAAACCTAATAAATCCTCTTTCTTTTGAGACAATTGAGTTGAGTTCTTATTTCCACAAGCAAGAAAGGGAATTGTCTATACTGCTTAGGAGAGAATGATAACCTAGACATCAGGCCTGGTACTCAAATCCCTGGAGTCCCAGCCAGCAGAGATGGTACCCTCTTATGCCAGCTCACTTTGGACATGACCAGGCAATGGAGCTAGAGTTTAACTTCCTGATACCCCTTCCTAGCCAATTTAGAAAGAATGGCCTTGATTCTCTTTATTTACGTGTTTGGGGTATCTTAGCAAATAAGTTACTCACACCTGAGCTGGGAACCAACTTTCTCTTTTGGAGTGAACAAGTAAACTCCAGAGGGCAGATACTGTTATCCACTTTGATTTCTTTAGAAAGCTCAGAAACACTAATCGGGAAACCTTTTGAGTGGGAACATTTTTGCCCTTTCAACTAACCAAAGTAACTACCATGCACACAGAGTACTAGCTCCATTAGATCCCTTACCTCTCATGGTGTGCTTTTCTCCTGATTCTTCAAAAACTCTGATTCATACAAAATTCTGTAAATTGCTAAGATATTTGTTGATAAGTTTCTGTTGTTTTTTTCACAGAATTGAAATTTTCAAAATAATTTGGCATGAGATAGAAAGTTTAGCATCCTTCCAAGAGTGCTTAATAATGTATTAATAAACTTGAATATAGAATTAACTAGACAAATCAAAAATTTTAAAAGAAATCCACAAAGAACTTGTATCAATTGTTTCCTTTGTGCTTAGGAATGGGCCAGGCAGAGGATTAAATAATGACATAGATTCTACTATTTCTGAGTGGGTTAACCTGGTTTGGAACAATCTCTGTATGTTCCATTTTTATTTCCTCCCATACTTTTCTGGTAAAAATAGTCAGGAAGAGAATATAAGTAATAAAAACAATATTTTCCTTTTGGTTCTATGTTTTATTTTATATAGAACTAAAAGTCTCTAGAAAAGGATAACATTTGTGTAGTTAATGGTTTCTAAAATTCCATTTTGAATATTCCTAAAATTGTTCACACAAGGGCAGAGGGACATTAAATTCCTGGGTATCTTAAAGAGAATTGTTTTTCAGTGTTTTTAGAAATTCCATTTCATGTTTCAGTCTAGGTTAGCATCTCATAAAGTCACAGAGCAAATAAATGCATATGGGCAACATTTTCATTACTCACGAAAGCAAACACGTGGTGAACTGCCATCAAACTATGTTAGGAAAAGTGTGTTTTGTTTGCACTATTGTGAAGTTTTGGATAAGATGTTTATGCTTGATGTTCATCAAGAGCACACCTTCTGATCTGGGCTCTTAAGTGTATTATTTGTTAATTCGTGATTAAGTTTTACCAGGGAGTCTCTTGTTTATCTGACCAGGCTGGAGCCAGCCTCCCTCAGTCTCATTAACCCCATCATGCTTCTGACATTTCACCCTGTTTGGTATCACATCAGTCAGTGCTATATAAATGGAATTGTGTGGTTTCAAATAATACAGGACTAAAATAAAGTGATGTGTAAGGAATTGAAAAAGAAGATTGACCAGAAAAGGATGATAACAGACTTTTGAATTTTAAGACCGGTGTGAACCACACTCATTCCATTTATTTCTACATTCTGATCCTTTCAAAAACAGTTCTCCTTCAAGTAATGGGTTTTAGGAATATCATTATCCAGCAAAGCATTTGAAGGCTGTGATCGGCCACTGCCAATTTATAGTAGCTGGGACCACGCCAGTTGCTGCAGGATATAACAAAAACTTGAATATAGAAAAATGTAAGCAGCAATGACTCAGCTGGCAAAAGCACAGAAAAATTGCAGAGCAGGAAAACATCTATAGCAGATGCAAAGGTAAGACAGGAATGTTCACATGAATAAATGTATTTTGTCCATTAAGACCAGCCTACCACAAATAAGTCTCGCTGGTCTCCTTTATGGACTCCATATGGGATTGTGTAAGAAAAGAGAATGATTTGGCCTCCAAATTGCATTATCAAAAACATGAAATCCTTAAAGATAACTCTAAAATTAACCAAAGATATGAAAGCCTTCTGCCATATAATATGGATGCCACTGGCAAAAGATAAATAATAGACTTTCACTTAGGAGAGAATCAGATAAATAAATCTAGCTCATTTTCCTTCACTTTGGGGTTTCTACATAAAGGATACATTTAATCTAAAGCAGAGCTTTAAATATGAAAAATGTTTGATAATTCCATCATAAATGTAGAAGAAAACTTGTGAGACTAAATCTTTACACAGTGTCATAGTGCATTCATCCACAATCTCAACTGTTGAATGATCCGTAAGACATTATCAACAATTTGATGTAAGAAAAATAAGCAATTTAGTTCCCCTATAAGATGGACTATATTTTATTTACCTTTTAAAGAAAAAGTCCATAAAAATTTTTTTATCTTTAGAAATGAACCCACTGAATAAACGGCTTTGCATCTAGAAAAGTCAATAATTTTTACTAGTTTGCACAGAAAAAGGACCACACTGATGTAACTTACACTATAAAATATAGGCAAGTGTACTTGACCTTAGGAGCATTCTGTCTTCTTCTGCATTTCTAGATCAACTAAAATATTTTGCAGGTTCCGTTTAAACTAAATTGAATTTGAATAGAAATTCTCATGAGTACATTACGGAATGCTAAAAATAATGTACTACATAGAGTTTGCAAAGACGTGAAGTGAATTGATACCAACTATATAAACAATTATATAATCAGCACTTTTTAAAGTCTGACCTTAAAATTTATATATGCAAATAATCATATGTGCTTTGCATATGACCCTGAAAAATACTCATAAAACATTGCTTTTTATTTTATTGAAGTATAGTGAATTTAATATGGTCCCAAGTATCAGTTTTCTCGTGACATAACCATAGTCAAAATAATATCCATTTAATTTTTTTCCTGGGCAGGTGACAACTATGTTGGATTTCTTCTTTGATATGCATAGAAAGACAATAGAACCAAAGAACAACCTGTTAAAACATCAGCCTGTAAGAACAGGGGACGCATCTCTCTTGTGGAATTTTGTAATTCCAGTGCCCGGAATATGTCTAGAAGATAATACAGATCCAGTAAAAAAATATTTGTAATCAATAAATGTTAAAGTCGTGTAAGAGAATACATGGAGGATAGTTTTCTTTAAAAAATGCTTTAGACTCAAATACAGAATGTTATTGGATTTCAGACAACAATGGACATTTATAGCAACTACATCAAACAGCTGCTGGTTGTTACATATTTTACAAATTTGACGATGGAAACCTTTGTGAATTGATATCACTTTTATTTTTAACCTTTGAAAGCCTAAAGAAATAGATTTTTCTAAATAAAAAGAGGATTCAACAGGAATCTACAGAAATGAGTCTAAAGAAATATTGATAAAATGAAATTAGTCAAACCCTTACCATAAAACTATAAAATATTAGCCACTTCAATCTAATATAGTTTTATTGTTAAGAGGATAGTGAATCTTTTAAATCTATTCATTTCCATGAGGCAAAAGTGGCTACATCTGAATTCAAAACGTAGCTTATAACAAAAAATAACAATTACTTAGCACTTAACATTTTGCAAAGAGTTTCTCAGAAGATGAGCTCAGTAAATGATGCCTATTTGCAGACAAGGATGCTACCATGTGTATATATTAATGCTGTAACAAGAGAACACACACCAAACAGCTGCTCAGCCCATCAACATTGATCGAGCACCTACTGTGTGCCCAGCCCAGGGTCAGGTGGTAAGTTCTGTGCTACTCATGTCTATGATGGCTCATCAATCACAGTGTTTGCACTACATGGTTAACATTTTTCTACTACTACCCAAATGAATACTGGCCTCTTTGTATGATTTATTTAAGTAAGTAAAAGAGTGTGGCCAATGCAGGATTACCTCACATTTATTTAGCAGCCCAGTTTCTTGCAGTCGTGACCAGATGCTCTGTATTCGTCCAGCGTGCTCAGGGTGGGTGGTGGAATTGCCACAAATGCACTGGTGTTTCAGCATCAGGGGGTCATAGGCAATTCCTTCAAGACAAAGGAAACAGAGCACAACTTTGAGTAATAATACAAGGTAAGGATACATGTTAAAAGATAATATGATTACTCCAAAAAAGTCATTTTAAAAAAATAAATTTTACAAAGGGAGAAATAATACATATCAGCAAATTCTCAGGAGCACATTAGAGCTATTGAGTCCTGTTATCTGGATATTTATGCAAAAACATCAACCCATGGATTAACCAGTAGTCTGACCCTAGGTTAGTAAACTTGTAAAATGATGAAGATGATGACATTTTAAGAAACTTCAGATTTTAAAAAAATACTGTAATCTTGCCAGTATTTTAAATCATTATGAATTGTTTTAGGCAGATAATTCAATTCAGTAGAGGAGGTTTTTACTTTGATAAATTGATGCACAGAATGAGCTGGCTCTTTATATCCTTCATGAGTACTTCCAGCCTTACTTTAGATCAAGGCCACATTCTTATAAGAAACTGTAGAATTTTCCAACTCCTTGCTTATTCTCTTTAGCGATTCCTTTGAAGTTATGCAAAAAGGGTTTCTTCTTTGCTTATTTGTGTTTTTCTCATAACTTATGCCATTATGTAAACAATATGGATACTATAGATCTTATAATACTGTGGGAAATTTGAAGTGTTTCTTTTAAGAAATGAATGTCAATTGCAATACCATTGGTAGAGATTACATAGATACTTAATGAATACAACCTGCTTTTAAATTATCAGGAGTTAGCATTTTCATGTCTCATTAGACAGACCTTTTGATGGGAAAGAATTTATAAAAATGTGATGAAAAGAATTATTAGGGTCCCTTAAAATAGGACTTTTTAAAGCAAGTAATTAGATGATAATTATAACTCTGGCTCATTTTAAAAATATGTCCACCCTTAACCCTCTTCCCTGGGGTGGGGAGGGAGCAGGTTGCTTACAAAATTGCCTAACATAAGAAATTATTTAACCAATCAAATTTCTTCCAATGTGACCAACAAAGTGCATTAGTAGGTGGGGGGAAGAATTCATGATAAGAAATAAAAGAACAACAACAAAAAAATCCACTTAAGAACTGATAAGTACCAGCAATTTACGTTGCAAAGTAAATTTTATACATTTTATTCTCCCTTTGGCTTGCGTTATTGTGTTAGAAGAATGTTACTCAAGAGGGGAAAATATTTTTCCTTGAGTGTATTAAGATCATGCAGAAAAATGGCATATGCATTTTGAAAGCATGTGGTAAAAATTATGTCTAAGAAAAAATATCATTTTACTAGTCTAAATAATATCCATTCTTGAGACTCAAATGGCTTCAGAACCCATCCCTGTGCCCGATTCTCACATTTTCATCCTTAGCCCTGACCTCCCTTCTGAGCAGCATACTTGCACACTTACCTATTCAATTACCCACCCAAAATCTCCACGTAGATGTCTCATGGTTTTCATATGTCTCTGATTTTTAATTCATGATCTTAAACCTCATACACTGTTTCTTATTTTTACAAAGGACATCAAGATCTGCCACTAGTCAAGCCAAAATGCTTAGTATCATCTCGACACTCCCTGTCCAATGAACTAAAGTCATGTCTGTTTTCTCTCCAAAACAGATCCCTTTTTTTTTGGAACAGGGGTCTCACTATGTTGCCCAGGCTGGTCTTGAACTCCTGGCCGTAAGAGATCCTCCTCCTTCAGCCTCCAGAGTAGCTGGGATACAGGCTTACAGTTGTGAGCCACCACACCTGGCTCCAAAACAGATCTTGAATCACTCACTTTTCCTTATCTCCACTGCCAAAACCATGCACAATACCAAGTATTATCATCATTAATATTGGACTCCTGAGATAGTCTTGTAACTGACTACCTGACCTTCACTCTATTCCCTTTGCCACTTTTGTTGAAATCCTTCAGTGACTTCACTGATGAGATTGAAACTCCTCAAGGCCAGCATAGATAGGCCGGCCTCTCCCCACCTCTCCAGCTTCATTCCACGCCCCTCCCTCCTTTCCTCTCCATCTCCCCTGCAAAGGCCTGCCTTCCATTCCTCAAAGAGGTCAAAATCCTACCAGCCTTGGATCTTCACACATACGGTTTCATCTATGCCAGAAATTCTTCCTTCCTGACTCCCATTACTCTACCCCTCATCCTGCTAATTCCTTCTCGTTCTTCAAGGCTCAGTTTCAATGTCACATCCTCAACCAAGCATTCCCTGAGATCTCCAAATTATGTCTCCAACTATATGCTCTCTTAGCATCCTCTAGCTCTCCTTCAGAGCATTTACCACAATTATGTAATTGTTGTATAATTCTGTTAATTGAACATTTTCTTCACTAGATGGTAAGATCTATGTAAACACCGACTACAGTTGTGTTGTTTACCTCCGAACTCTCAGTTTCTGTAAACATGCTTGACATAATGCAGGTCCTAAAAAGTATTTTTTAAATGAATGAATGAAAAACATACATAAGTGAATGCATTCATGAACTAGGTCAGATATTTCCATTATAAAGCCTTCCTTGATCAATCTAATTGGTGGATTTCCTTGGACCCCTGAAGTTTTTGTTGCCTTTCTTCTTTAATATTCTACCTTTTATTTTCTGTGCCTTATCTTCTTACCCCAAGTACCTCTAATATAGGCATTTATTTTGCTCAGCTTTATATTTCTACATGACATATTGCACAAAGTCCACTTTTTCCTTTTTGTATAAAGTCCAATATAAATAAATATTTTTAAATAAAGTCAAAAGAAAGACATGAAGGAAGGCAGAAAAGAAAGTAGGCAAGCAAGAAGGAAGGATAACATTCAAACTACAAAGATGCATAAGATGTGTCTTCACAATTCAGACTTATCAAGTATTTATAGATTGCTATTACATAACAGGAACTGTTTAATGTATTTTCACTATAGTTTCATACTACATAAAATAAAAGATGATATACTAATAATAATACAAAAACAAAAGTATAGTATCTGCCTGATTTTGAAAATCTATTCTTCAAGAATAAAGATTCTAACCATTATGTTGCTTAACATTTTTCCTATTTTGTCTCTTGACATATATAAGCTCATGTCCATAGTAATTTTCCCCTTTTAACAACATTATCCCCATCACCAACTACCAAGAAAAAAAAATTGTGAAACAGGTTATGGTAGCTGGAAATTACTGCCAGGTACCTGGAGATTATATAATAATACAAAGTCCAGGAGCTCTTGGAAAATCATTTGAATTTAAGGAGAAATAAATGAAATCTGGAACCCCAAACCTCCACTGACCCATCTTAATGATGTATCACTGAGGTGTTAACAGGTAGACTGCAAGGTGAGACTTGAACCTCATCCTTCATCTCCATCCTCCTCCCCAGCCTTTGTTTCTCAGAAACAAGGATTTATAGGGTGAGAAATAAGCCTGCTCTTCTCTTTAAGATTCATATGGAACTCTGCTTTCATTGGACTCTTTCTGCCCCACGTGCAACATAATATAGGCCAAAGGATTAATCAGTTTCTCTCCCTATCAATGAGATGAGTTAAAATTAGGATTTTGAAAAATATACATAGGAGTCTTAAAATCTTAACCTGACTTTTAAACTCTAGTTGTTTGTTTTCTACTTTTATATATATATGTATGTATACACACACAAAAAAACCTTGAACATTTTTGATAATATTTTTACATAAGCTTAGACTTTGTGCTTTCTCTAGCCTTCAGTTTTATTAAATGACATAATGTATTTGGAGCATCTAGTGTAGTTTCTTTTCCTCTTGTTAATCATTACATGTACTTAAGTCAATTTTTATTTATTTATTTAAATTTATTTTTAAGGTTCAGAATATTATGCTTAAGTCAATTTTTAACCATAGAATCTATTTATGTCTTCAGGTTTATACTCAGTCTAGTAAGAACTGTTAGGTTGAGTCTACCTGCTCTATAAGGAAAGTTGAGTTTAGAATCTTTACACCTAAAACTCTTGATCCAGATTCCTAATTCCTAACATGCAATTTCATATTGTATTTCTGGTAACTACCTGAGGTTTCACACCTTCCCAAGATATTTGCTAAACAACACATTAAATTCATCCTATGCCCAAGGACTAGCGCAATAAAAAATGTATTTGATATGGCACCTCTCCTGAAAGATGCAGAATCAGTAGACAGTTATTGAATAGTCACTATGTTCCAGGTACCAGCAGCTTCATTTTACTACATTTAACTTATGATCTAGTAGTAAAAGTGAGCTACATACAAATATAGTTAAATGACATGTTTAAAAAAAAAACTCTGGTAAAAAAGAAAATAATTGTGGGGCTAGGAGATCAGAGAAGATCTTTTAAAAATAAAAATGTTTTTAAAAAATAGAGTGATCTGCATATGGTAGAGTTACTAAAATGGATAGAAGGGACTATTTTGAAACAAGGATCACATCTAATAACCTCCAAATCATACACATAATGGCTGCTGTTACCCTTTCTATCCATGACTCTAATCTATCCATAAGGCTTATCTTGCCTCATTTTTCCTATTTCTACCATACTCCTTACATTTTACTACCTGCAATATTTGTTTAAATATCTTTTAATAGGAACACGTAAATCAAAGTACCAAATGGTACAATTATTAGTTATCTGGGAAACTTTATGTGTCCAGCAAGCAAATGATGTAATATCCAAAAATGATTTTTTTAATTGGTAAATCATGCCTCTTACTAGATAAGAAGGATTTTCTAAGACTTACAGTTTTATTTTTTGTTTATTGTTTTTTTCCTGTAAGTCATCTTATCAGAGTAAGGAAGTAGGTAGAAGAAAATTCCCACCATAGGCCTTCCAACTAACACTATGTGAAAGTTTGTTAGGGCGTAGGAATTGGATTAAGTGTTGCCATGCAACTATAGAGCCAGGAGGGAGATTCAACCAGCATGTAAGTTGGCAAAAAGTGAAGCCAAACACAATTCACTACACATTTGCTGGCAAAATATCTGGAAAGATTTTCCTACATTCAAGAATGAGTGAGAAAAAAAATACAGGGCCTTTGAGAATATAATACAGAAACTATAAAGAAAGTATCATTCATACTACTTAGCTCAGTGAACATGATTTACTATAGGAACCAAAATAAGATTTTAGAAAATGTTTTGGCCTCCTCAAATGTCAAAAGACACTGGTCCCATAAAATAGGAGCCAAAAGCTAAAGGGAGAGATAAAACTAAATTAAAAAGACAATGGAATGAGTAAAAATAAAGATGGATATGATAAATAGAGATTGCAAGGAAATTAAAGAGTAGTGAAATTAAAATCTCCATTGAAGGCAATAAAGAAAGGAATTTCCATTTCAGAAAGCCAGATCAGTGCTATTGACTACAAACGAGAAGCCCATAAAGTATAAAGGAAAGAACTAAAAGATGCACACAACGAGATGAAAATATGGAGGTCAGAGAAAAAATAACTGAACAAAAAAGTTGTGATTGCTCCTGAGAAGGAAATCAGACCAACTGAATATAGGCATATCTCAGAGATATTGCAGGTTTGGTTCCAGACCACCTAAATAAAGCAAATATTACAATAAAGCAAATCAGATGAGTTTTTTTTTGCTTTCCTCATGCATATAAAAGGTATATTTACACTATACAGTAGTCTATTAAGTGTCAAATAGCATTATGTCTAAAAAACAATGTGCATACTTTAATTAAAAATTACTTTATTGAAAAAAAATGCTAACGATCATCTGAGGCTTCAGTGAGTCATAATCTTTTTGCTCATGGAGGGTCTTCCATCAATGTTGATGGCTGCTGACTGATGATGGTGGTGGTTGCTGAAGGTTGAGGTGGCTGTGGCAATTTCTTAAAATAAGACAACAATGAAGTTTGCTGCATCGATTGACTCTTCCTTTCACAAAAGATTTCTGTGTAGCATGCGACGCTATTTGATAGCATTTGACCCACGGTAGAACTTCTTTCAAAACTGGAGTCAATCCTCTCAAACCCTGCTGCTGCTTTATCAAGTAAGTTTATGTAATATCCTAAATCTTTTGTTGTCATTTCAACAATGTTCACAGCATCTTCACCAGGAGTAGTTTCCATCTCAAGAAACCACTTCCTTTGCTCATCCATAAGAAGCAACTCCTCATTTGTTCAAGTTTTTATCATGAGATTGCAGCAATTCGGGCTCCACTTCTAATTCTAGTTCTCTTGCTATTTCCACCACATCTGCAGTGACTTCCCCCACTGAAGTGTTGAACCCCTTAAAGCCATCCATGAGGGTTAAAATCAACTTCTTCCAAACTCCTGTGAATGTTGATATTTTGACCTCCTCCCATAAATCATGAATGTTCTTAATGGCATCTAAAATGGTGAATCCTTTTCAGGTCTTCAATTTACTTTGCCCAGATCATCAGATCTATGTGTGGCAGTTATAGCATTACAAAATGTATTTCTTCAATAATGAGACTTAAAAATCAAAATGATTCCTTGATATATGAGCTGCAGAAGAGATGTTCTGTTAGCAAGCATTAAAACAACATTAATCTCCTTGTACACAACTCCATCAGCACTCACAGGTGACCAGGTGCATTGTCAATGAGGCAGTAATATTTTGAGAGGAATTTTTTTTTCTGAGCAGTAGGTTTATACAATGGGCTTAAAATATTCAGTAAATTATGCTATAAACAGATACGGTGTCATCTGGGCTTTGTTGTTCCATTTCTAAAGCACAGGCAGAGTAGATTTAGTGTAACTCTTAAGGGTTCTAGAATTTCAGAATGGTAAATGAGCATTGGCTTAAAGCCACCAGCTGCATTAGCCCCTAACGAAGAGAGTCAAACAGTCCTTTGAAGATTTCAAGCCAGGCACTGACATCTCCTCTCTCGCTATGAAAGTTCTGGCTGGCATCTTCTTCCAATAGAAGGATGTTTCATCTGCATTGAAAATCTGTTGTTTGATGTAGCCACCTTCATCAATGATCTTAGCTAGGTCTTCTGGCTAACGTGTTGCAGCTTCTACATTAACACTTGCTGCTTCACCTTGCACTTTTATGTTCTGGAGACAGCTTCTTTCCTTAAGCCTCACAAACCAACCTCTTCTAGCTTCAAACTTTCCTTCAGCAGCTTCCTACCCGACTCAGCCTTCATAGATTGAAGAGACTTAGGGCCTTGCTCTGGATTAGGCTTTGGCTTAAGGGAATGTTGTGGCTGGTTTGATCTTCTATTTGGACCACTAAAACTTTCTCCAGATCAGCAAGAAGGCTGTTTCACTCTCTCATCATTTGTGTGTTCAGTGGAGTAGCGCTTAATTTCCTTCAAGAATCTTTCCTTTGCATTCACAACTTGGCTAACTGTTTGGCACAAGAAGCCTAGCTTTGGGCCTATCTCAGCTTTCAACATGCATTCCTCACTCTGCTTAATCATTTCTAGCTTTTGATAGAAAGTGAAAGACATGTGACTCTTCCTGTGACTCTCCTTGTGACTCTTGAAGGCCATTATAGGGTTACTAATTGGCCTAATTTCAACATTATTGTGTCTCAGGGAATAGGGAGGCCTAAGGAAAGGGAGAGAGATGGGGGAACAGCCGGTTGGTGCAGCAGTTAGAACACATACAACACTTACCAATTAAGGTGGCTATCTTATACAGGCATAGTTGGTGGTGCCCCAAAAACAATTACAGTAGTAACATCAAGGATTACTGATGATCACCATAAAAGATATAATAATAATGAAAAAGTTTGAAATATCAGAATAATTACCAAAATGTGACAGGGACATGAAGTGAGCACATGCTGTTGGAAAAATTGTGCCAATAGATTTGCTCAACATGGGGTTGGCACAAAACTTCAATTTGTAAAAAGCATGATATCTATGAAGCACGATAAAGGCAAATGCCGTAAAACACAAGATGTGCCTGAATAATTCAAGAAGTTTTCCTTAAATACAAACAGGTGTACAAGTAATGGCAAATGCTCAATATAAAGATACATATATTTTTTAATTAACAGGATAAAAAAATACATCTTGAGTCTCCATAAAAGTAAAAACAGGCTGCCCACAAATACACACAAATTGGCCTCAGACTTTTCCTCTTCAATGCTAAATCTCTTGAAAGTTTGACCACATTTCCATTTTCAAACAAAAAACTTGTGTCCCAATAAGTCTGTGTCCAAGCACGTGTGAAGGTAATAGGATGACATTCTCAGGGGTGAAAAGGCACCCCAACAAAATACATGTAAATATATAATAAACATAAATAACATATAATATATAACTATATATTTATAAATATATTTTCTATGTCAATATATATGCTATGATATATGATATATGTTATCAAGTTCACTTAGTCTCCTAAATAAACAAAACAGCTGTTTTATTATCTTTATTGAGAATTAGATGAGCAAATTTTGGAGTTTTTCAGGAGAAATTTCAAGCACATATATTTGAGGATAGCAATTTAAAAAACAGATTACCTACCAAAAGGAAATTATTCTCTCCATTCTCATATCAGTAGTAATAGAAGTTACTCTGGAAGGCCTTAAACACACACACACTCACGCATACACACGTACACACATACACACTGCATACATATACATACATAGAAATATACACACATACTTACAGATGCACACAGATATGTATACAAATACACACATAATTTTTCTTTATTCTATTAAAGAGAGGCTCATAGAAAGAAGAAAAGTAGTACTGAAAGTAAGTAAAACAATATTTTAATTGTGGTTACCCCTTAGTGATAGAATAATGAGTGACTCTCCTTTATAGTTTTCTAGATTTACCAAATTGCTTTCAATGAATATGTAACAATTTTTGTAGTTAACAAAAATATAAATGTTACTCAAAAATTTTACTTATTATACCAATGATCTTTTTTGTATAATTTTATGCAATTCCTATCTATTTACTCTTAGTTCATTTCATTCCATTGCTCATTTGTTTTGACCCTTCCTTCATCTTCTTTTTTTTTTTTTTTTTTTTTTTAGAGAGCGAGAGTTTTGCTCTACTGCCCAGGCTGCAGTGCAGTGGTATGGTTATAGCTCACTGCAGCCTCAGACTCCTGGGCTCAAGCGATCCTCCTGCCTCTGCCTCCTGGGTTACTGGGACTACAGGCATGCGCCACCACATCCAGCCCCATTTTCTTATTATACAATAAATAAATACACTGAGCACCTTCATATGCTAGCCATGCACCTAAATGTTAGGGTTAGAGAGAACAAAAAAAAAAGGAGTGTCTTCCCACATAGACATTCCATTGGAATATAATTCCCCAAATAAATAAATAATTACAATTCTGGACAAAAAAATCCAATCTGTTACAAGGGACCATAATAGATTTAATTTGGGTTTAGCTGGCTAAGAAAGGCTTCCTGAAGGAAATAAGATATAAACTGAAACTTGAAAAACTTGAAAGATTAGCTGGAATTAGCTCTGACTTTGGAAAACATCTTTAATTAAAAAAAAAAACCAAAACAGGAAAAAAGCCAATGCTGCTGTTCTCACTCTGAAATATTCAAGTATATTTCACTTTCCATCATGATGTGCCACTCACTAAACATTAATTTAAAAATTCTTTTAATTAAATTATTTTTGAAGATTTTCACAAATGTTGGTTTAGTTTCAGCACTATGATTCTATTTCACGTTAAACTCTGACTAAAAAGATAATGTAACAAGAAAGAATTTATTTACATAGATTATGTAGAGTAACTTAGTGTTGAGAGAAAGAAGACCTTAAATTATACTGGGTGATGGGGAAGCTAAAGCCAATCAAATTCATTGCCATTAAATTTTTGTTTCAATAAATGCCATTTGCTGTAAACTAGCACAATTTTATCTTCTACTGAATGTTCTCTTGTGAGCTATAATCAAACCCCATCTTTGTCAGGGTTAGTCGAGTGGAAGAGATGATTCTGGCAGAGAAGACAATCACATTGCTCTTTACTTAATTATCAGAACCTCGTCTACACACCATGCCTATCTCTAAATAGAACGAAAAATGCACTTCTTAAATTGAATGTTATCACCCATATTCTAATATAACATGAAATCCACTTGAATATGTGGCAACCTGGCTCTACAACACATATTCTTCATTATCACTACACCAGCTGAAGGAACTCATGTTCTTCTTGTCCATCCTAGAAACATCCCCATCCGTGGAGCCACCAGGAATTGGCTACATCATAGTCTCTGTTTTGGGGTTCACTCAGGGCCTCACAGGAAATGGACTGCAGACTTCATCTTTCAACAACTGACTAAGCTCAGACAACATTTCCCTCTTGGAGCATTGTTTTGCTTTTTCAAAAAGAGAGCTGCGTGGCTAATCCAGTCGGCTGCTAAGGATGTACCTGGACAGCAAGGGTTTAAACAGTGTGCCTAGAAATTATGTGAGTTTAGTGTTGAATAACTTCAGCTGTACCAAAAAGTATAGCTCTTAACAGAATAGATTCAAGAAAATCCCCTACCTTGATAATGTATGTTTCCTCTTCCTTGCTTTTTTTTGGGGGGGAGGTAAGAACTATTGAATGCATGAGATTATATGACTTTCTTTGGGGAAAAAACCAAAAAACAAAAAACAAATGCAGTACTCCTCCCCTTCCATGGTTTCACCTTCCACAGTTTCAACTGCCATCTGAGAATATTAAATGGAAATTTCCAGAAATAAACAATTCATAAGTTTTAAATTGTACACCTTTCTGAATAGCATGATGAAATCTCACACCATCGCGTTCTGTTCTACTGGGGAAGTGAATCATTCTTTTTTGTATAGCGCTACCTGCCTGCCCACCATTAGTCACTTAGTCACCGTCTAAGTTATCAGATTGTTGTGGTATCACAGTGCTTGTGTTCAATTATTTTACTTAATAATAGCCCCAACGTGCAAGAGTAGTGATGCTGGCAATTTGGATATGCTGAAGAGAAGCCTTAAAGTGCTTCCTTTAAGTGAAATGGTGAAAGTTCTTGACTTAAGGAAAGGAAAAAAAAAATCAGCATCATTTGAGCCCAGGAGTTTGATGCTGCAGTGAGCTATGATCGAGCCACTACACTCCAGCCTGGCCATCACAGTGAGACCCCGTCTCTAAAAAGAAAAACAAAAAAAGTCTTCTATCTGTTAAACTGTGAAGAAGGAAAAAGAAATTTTTGCTAGTTTTACTAAGCCACCTCACCTTACACTGCAAAAGTTACAGCCACAATGTGAGATAAGTGCTTAGTTAAGATGGAAGAGGCATTAAATTTGTGGGTGCAAGATATGAATGGAAACCAAGTCAGACTGACAGCAATTGGTTTGATATTAATGGCAGTTTTGGGCATCCCCTGGGGGTCTTGGAACGTATTTACTGCAGATGAGAGGGGACTACTGTACTCCCAAAGAATGTACTTGAATATTGTTTTCGATTTTTTAACATATCTACAACAAATAAATATTAAAAAGTCAAAAGAAAGGAGTTTAATGCTTTAAAATATATGTTTTCAAATATACTAGAAATTAAAAGCTTAAGAGTTCTCATCTGAAATTAAGATCATTAAAAACACTAAGGTGAATTGTGAGATCATATAGATTATAGTACTATTCAGGTTACACTGGAAATTTAAGATTAGATTAAAGCCAAGTAATATGTGGAGAGGCAGAGTGAAGGCAATGCATTTCACTTCCTTTGGATTTGGAATAGCACTAAATCACAATTACCAACCAAATATACATTTATATATTTATATATGTGTGTGTGTATATATATATATACATATATATATATCCCAATGTCAGTAGAGGGACTATTATTATAAATTACATACTTCCCATAATTTAAAAAACTATTGTACCTTTTTCTCATAAGAATTTAAGTGTGAGGATGCAAGACTTTTTAAGGTCAAATAAGACAATAAACAGGTTTTTCTCTACTCAGATGTATGTAACTTGTAAATAACTTAGTCATTCTTTAGTGGAACAGTAATTACAAAGTAACTTTCACTTTCCATGCATTCAAATTTGAACTAGTAAATTCATAAGTGTTTACTATGCAATTAGTATTCGCTGATTCAGATAAAATTTATTGAATGCCCATTAAGTTCAAAATCCTGTGTTTTTAAAAATAAAAATTTATATAATCTCTCATTTGGGCAAGAAATTGCCTCATCTAATCCACTAAATATGAAAAGAATCTTAAGTTCCCTTTTGTATTTGTTTTTGGAATATATGCTCTGACTTTATGAGAAAAGAACTAATTATCTGAAATGACCCAGTCTTTAGTTTGAATGGCCAGGTTGTGACTACGGGACAGAAGACGGAGAGGCGGTTGTGGGCAGGATAAGCGCAGGCTCGGACCCTGTGATCATCATCTCGGCAGTGCAGACCGTCATAGGCTCCTTCAGTGGTGCCTTAGCTACCGTTCCTGTCTAGGACGTGGGCTTGGCTGTCATTAAAGGAGTCCTGAAGAGGGCCACCGTGGCTCTGGAAGATGTATCTGAGGTCATATTCAGACATGTTTTGTCAACAGGTTGTGGGTAGAATCCTGTAAGACAAGCCAGTGTGGGTGCAGGAATTCCCTACTGTGTCCCAGCGTGGAGCTGCCAGATGATCTGTGGATCAGGCCTAAAAGCCGTGTGCCTTGCAGCGCAGTCCATAGGCATAGGAGACTCCAGCATTATGGTTGCAGGAGGCATGGAAAGTATGAGCAAGGCTCCTCACTTGGTTCACTTGAGAACAGGAGTAAGGCTTGGTGAGACGGCACTAGGTGACAGTGTACTCTTGTGATGGTCTTACGTGTGCATTTCACAACTACCACATGGGTATTACAACTGAAAATGTAGCCAAAAACTGGCAAGTGAGTAGAGAAGATCAGGACAAGATCGCAGTTCTGTCTCAGAATAGGACAGAGAGTGCACAAAAAGCTGGTCATTTTGATAAAGAGATTGCACCAGTTCTTGTGTCTTCTAGAAAAGGTCTTATTGAAGTTAAGACAGATGAGTTTCCTTGTCATGAGAGCAACACAGAAGCCATGTCCAAGCTAAAGCCTTACTTTCTTACAGATGGAACAGGAACAGTAACCGCAGCTAATGCTTCAGGAATAAATGATGGAGCTGCACCTGTGGTTCTTATGAAGAGGTCAGAAGCTGATAAGCGTGGGCTTACACCTTTAGCACAGATAGTTTCCTGGTCACAAGTAGGCATGGACCCTTCCATTATGGTAATAGGACCAATTCCAGACATAAAGCAAGCTGTGGTAAAAGCAGGTTGGTCACTGGAGGATGTCGATGTATTCGAAATCAATGAAGCCTTTGCAGCCCTCTCTGTTGCAATAGCTAAAGAACTTGGATTAAACCCAGAGAAGGTCAACATTCAAGGAGAGGCTATAGCCTTGGGCCACCCTCTTGGAGCACCTGGCTGTTGAATTCTTGTAACCCTGTTGTACACACTGGAGAGAACAGGCAAAACTCATGGTGTTGCAGCCCTGTGCATTGGGGGTGGGATGGGAATAGCAATGTATGTTCAGAGAGGATGAATTTCTTAAACTAAACTTGAAACTTCATTTCTCTTTAAACCAATAAAATACTAAGTTATAAAATGTGAAATCAGAGGACCAAAGTGAGGAAGGAAACCATCTCCTATGTGAACCTAAGTTGACAGCTTGCTGTACTTTAATGTGTAATACTCAAGGTACAAGACAATTGCACCTATCACATTGTCATAAATAAAGAAATAAGATTAGTCATCAAGGGCTCCAGAGTGAACAGCATCTTTATAACCTCCATGTTTATCGTCTTTACTTTCTGGATGTAGCTTAATAAGATCATCAATTCGCAGAATGGTAATTGCAGCTTCTGTTTCAAATTTCAAACTCTTAACTTTAACTATGGTTGGTTCAAAAAAAAAAGTTATAATTATGTCATGTTTATGTTATTAGGTTTACAGTCCGCCATTTCACCTGGATTCTTCTAAGGCCTACAACCCTGTCCATTTGGCAACACTGTTTTCTCAAACTTGTAGGATCTCCCTAATACTCAGAGATTTTGCTTCATTCATGGCAAAGGAACATATGAAAAGTAGAGGAAACTAAATTATGTCAGAAAAAGGTCACCCCTCTTCACCAAGGAAAGAAAGTCTATCTGTATGATTACATTAATAGACAGCAGCATACCTGGAAACATCACCATGAAACGTTGTAGTTAAGCTCACTTTTTAATTAAGGAAATTATTTTAGTCAATGGAAATGACATTAAGATAGAATGGTTGTTACTCTGTGTTCTTCAAAATGTTCAGGCTGAACAAAGATACTTTCAGGGACAAAGAATGGAGAAGGACAAAAAATGGAGAAGTATGTAATTCTTAAAGGCCACTGCTCTTGCTGTATAACAAAAATTATTCCCGTATTTCATGTGTCTGGTTTTGGGCAAAAATTCTCTGAAAACACAGGGATAGCACCAGGCATGATTGATCCAAAAGACTTCCACTGACACTGGGCTACCATCCTGGGTTGTCAGAAATATCCAGGCAGGTTTGCTATGCTCCAGAAAGTAGAGGGGTCAGAGGCAGTGGCTAATGTATAGAAACGAATACATCCAACCTGTAGCTCCTACTGTGACATGTTATCTTGAGGTATAACACATTATAAAAAGTAGCTCTTATGCATACTTATTAAAGACGCCTATCAAATTTAACTTGGTCATTTCATTCATTGATTTTTAAATAAAAGATGATATCAAGGCATGGGAACACGATTTCAGAAAAGGTATTTTAACTTATCCAAGCACAAAGGCTTGCATGAGGTCACAGAAACCACATAAACAAACTCTGAATCTTGAACATTGCTTCAAAAATAAATCAGATAACCTGTAAGAGCCTTTGGGGAAGTTACATATAAATTCTCCCCTTGCTGCATCTAAGTTATGAGTCTCTTAGGGTTACAATATGCTTCATTTGATCAGCCATAGTTTGAAAATACAGCACTAGAATGAAGTACAGCAGACAAAAAGGAATAATTATCCTCACATATATTTACAGCACAGTTCCTTTGCAGAGGGAATAGCACCCATTTTTCTGTGTTTGTTCCAGACTTAACCTTCCTTTGACCTTGGAATTATCTGGCTTGTTTTCCTCTATAGCCATGTTCTGAAATATCAAACGCAACTGTAGGCAAAGGAAGATGTTGGTGGAAAAGCCCACCCAGAGGTACCATAGTAAACGGAAATGAAACTAACATACACAGAATCAAGTAAAGTTTGCCTTGGTACCATTGACTCTCCTGAGTCATTTGCATGGGAAGTCAGAAGAATACAAAGAAATAAAGCAACAAGAAAACAAAGTGGAGAAAGGACACTCTTTAGAGTCAAATGAGAAAGCCAAGCATCATAATTTCCTAGTGGCCTGGCTTCTAGAAGGTAAGAGATTGAGGAACACTGCTAAAGAATGTTGTAGGGATTTTCATTTCCAAGAGGGACCCATGCACCTGTTTATGTATTTTCCAGGCCCTTGAATGATAGCAATTTATGAGGCTATTAGTACTAAGCCCAAGATTTATCAGATGTGCTGTTTGTCTTATGGCCAATATAACCTTATAAAATTTGCGTTGCCCTGGGTTAAAATGGAGCGCTCTGCTATTGGAGTTATTCAGAGCATTTAAATCGGTTAATCCTACAAGAACGGCGCATTTAGCCTGCCTATTAGGGAGCGTCTTTAGGGACTCCTACCAGTTGCAGAGCCAGGCTGGAGGGGGCGGTCCATTGCTGGGAGAGGTAAAACAGAGGCAGCAGGGGAAGAATGAGTCCCGGAGACAAGACGATGTTTCTCTAATCCATCCATGCCAACCGCAGCCAGCGTAGCTGGGCGCACCGAGAGCGCACGTGTGTGCGGGGGCTCCAGGAAGGGCTGTTGCCAAGGAAAAAGCACAGTAGAAAGAAACGTGAGACAAGGATTGGGGGAGACACTGAGAGCTACATGTCAACAAATTAAGTTCATCAGGTCAGAGACATAATAAACGGTGTGAAGGAAAAAGAAAAAAAAATAGAGAAAGGGAGAGAAAAAACAAGATCCAGTCAATAAATCCATTCAACAGATGTTTTCACACTGACGGCCAGGGCCTGGCTGCCTGCCTGAGGAGGAGGTGATGGCAGGAGGCCTGTCAGTGTGAACTGACTGAAAGAAACAGACCTTTAACCTCAAGAGTAACGTCGACTTAGACTCATTTCCTACCCTGATATACCAACGTTTTGAATACAGCCCAAGAATTGTTGCCACTCGAAGTGGGAGAACAATTCAATGGCTTTCAAACTGCCAGTGAGGCCCAATTCTGAAAATTCAGTCCTGAATTGACTTCTGTAATATTGTTAATGACATTTATGGGTGCCTCTAAAAATTACCAATTAAATGGGTTATATTTTGACACCTTTCAGTTTTCATATGGTATGGAACAATGAATGTTTCATGGTTTTTATTGTGTAATCTCAATACTATAAAATTACTCATTTCACTTATAGAGTATTAAGTATATTCTCAGTGATTTAACATTATTATTCTTCGTGCTTCTCAAGTTATCGAATCAAAGAACCAGAGTTTGGAAGCTTCTGGAAGATTCATTTAGTCTATTTCTCTGTCTCCGAGAAAGACAATCTAAAACACAGATAGGCAGCTAATTTATGCATCAATACTACACGTAGAGCTTTGTGCCCCCCCCCAAAAAAAAAAAAAAAACCCTACGCAGTGAATATTTTCTCTTTCTTCAACAGTAGGGAATTCATAACCTTTATGATGTTCTTGTGTATCTTTCCTAACGAACAGGGGAAATAGCTGAACAGTGGTACAAAACATGATCATCACATGATGCATCACATAAGGAAACTGGTTCTCCAAAAGGTTAACAAAGTCTTTTAAATACAAGTCTAATTCTTATAATTTTTTATGTGCATGCTCTTCTAATTTGATCTACCTGACTAGCATTTAGTCTTTCAAGACTTGATGCAAACATCCCCTCTCCTTGGTGGGAAGATGCCTTAACCATCCTGCTAGGTTAGGTGTTCCCCTGGCACCCATCATATGTAATCATCTTGTATTCCCAGCACAAAGCTTGGTACAGGTACATCCTAAGTGTACAAATTACTCACTTAATGAGAAGGCTACTGGACCTATGTACAGCACAACTGTACTCAACTGCTCATTCGTGCTTCTACTAGTTCTTCCTTTCTATATCACCCCTGTCTCTACATGTGCCCATGGTGCTCCACATTCAGCATGCGTACACATCCTCTGAGATCCACTTCAAGTTTTATAGAGAGTCTTTTTTGTGCACCCACATTAAGTGTCCTTTCCCCTTCTGTCACATTGCCATCACACTTTGTTGCTCTCTGTCTTTTTTCCTGCCATAGTCCTTTATATATTAGAGTTTTTGCATGCAAAAACTATTTCTTGAGCTATACTATGTGTCAGACACTTTGCTAGTGTGTTGAGGCTTCTTTAGGCTTGTTGTCCGAGGCAGATACTAAATATTTATATGTATAATGTAATTATAAATATGAATGCTATATAGGAAAAATTCAGGGTGCTATGAAAAATTGTAAAGAACAATCTAATGAAGAGGTTCAAGGGATATCCATATAAAAATGATATTTAATTTGAAATGTGAAGGATGAGTTGGAATTGACCAGGTGAAAAATGGGGGGAAAGCTCTAGATACATTTTGTGTGTGCTTATGCACATACATGTATGTGTATGTGACATGATCTTTCCTTGTATGATGTTGAAAGCTTTTAAACCAAGAACTAGATATAACTCATCTGTTAACTTATTTTCTGCTGCATTTGGTATCTTTTCTTATGCTTTGTAGAAGCTAAATAATTCTTTGTGCATTAAGAATATGGAATAGATATTTGGAAGTTAAAGGCCATGTGTTTTGTTTTCAATAACATAATGATGTTTTAGATAACCGGAGCTACTAAATGTTGTATCTCTTAATGAATAGTTCAATACTGTTAGGACTCCATGTAAATCACACTATCTACCACCTTCCTTTCACTAAAAAAATGCATATTTAATGCTTTTCTTGAGCTTTACAGAAACCCTGTAAGATAATGGAGTAATAGTTTGCTAACTCATAAGCACAGTATAAATATTACATCGTAATACAAAACTTCACAATCCAGCAAGCAACATCCTACTTATCCAGTGCCTACCAGAAAGAACATGACAACATAGGTAAGAGACAAATAACTACTTGTTCAATAGTTGCTATTTATTCATCATATGTAAGTGTTCAGCCAATATCTATTGCACAAGGGATAGGCAACAGACCCTGTGCTGGGTTGCATAGACAGCAAGGTGAATTAAGCATAGCTCCTGATGTGGGTTGACATCCACAATTTAAACACTTTATCCCTAGTTAGTAAGTTCCATGAGGATATGAGCTTTGTCAGTTATATATTTTCATGCATATGGTTCCCATAAACATATGTTTTTAAATTAAAAGTAAATGAATAAGGAGATATATAATCATCCTTAAGTTCTTACTGTAAGGATAAAATAAGGAAGCATATTCTAAGTAATCATAACATAAAACAATCAAGAAATGGCTTAGAAAAAATAGGAGAACTAGAATCCAAACAAAACAATCACCAAAGGACAATGCCCTGAAATTAGTGTTGGAGCCAAGAGATAATGAAAGGAAAGTTCCAGTGATTTGAGGATCATTCATTTTTCCTTTGTACTTTTATGTGGTTTCCAAGTTTTCTGCATATCACCTATACTAAAACTTTAATTAAGAAAAATGGTAAATGTTATTTAAACTAAAACTCGAATCTCTCAAACACTTCTTTAGGACAAATTCATAATTATTGGACCTAACAGAGGACATGGGTCAAATATTTTTCAACCTTCCTTCAAAACAGGACTATAGCAGAGAGAAAAGTTCATTCACTTTCAAAAAGAATTGACTGCAACAATGTGCTCTTACAAATCAAGTATGGTTTTTAATGTACAGGGAGAATTGTGACAATCCAGTAAGCTACACAGTATTACAGTGATATTAGTCACCAAGTTATCATAAATGCCAGGTCACTTTTTTTTCAGATGGGTAGCCCACCTCATCATTAAAAAGTATCCTTGAGGTTGAAAACTGAGATTACATTTTTCTCTTGCAGCTGAAATTGATTGAAGTATGTCACTAAACATTTTTTTCTATTAGCAATTTTAATGAGAGATAATTTTATCAGTGGTTATTTTTTGTACTTCTAAGTAAGCATGAAAGTGCATGTTTCTTTCCTGCATTGTCAGAAAATTAAAATGTCGAACAGTTCAGAACCTGTTGTTATTAAAAATTGGATGGATATCCAAATTAACATTTCATTTATTGAGCATCATTGGAAAATGTGTCATGCCCCCTGAAGTGAATAATAAACACTCTCCCGCCCCCCAAAATTTTATTAAAATATCTTTTAAATATACTATGTTGAGTCTAGCCCTTATGCAGTATACACATTAGTCTTTCTTTTTTCAGGTAATTTCACTGGGGACTTAGTTTTGATTGGTTACTTTTGACAGACTGTCTCTTAGGGAAATATTCCCAGTTTATTGAGATGGGTGAGACAACTTTTTCTTATATGGAGTGGTCTAAGACCACTGTGCTTGAACATCTTCTGTCCCCTTCCACTGATAAAAGCTGACAAATTACTTTCACACAAGAGTTATTATACACTTATTTTCTAAATTCCTCAATATTGCCTGGTGAGACATCAATGCCTTTGTGACCCCTGCCTTTCTAAGTTGTGAGGCATAGGCATTGCCATCTATTTGAAAGTGGGTAGGGATCATTACAGAAGCTCTTTGTGTAACAAGCATAGTGTTCTTGCTTAGAATGAAATATTTATTTGGGGGTGGCTTGCTAATGGAGATTATGAGGTGATAAAACCCTCGGGTTAAAGAGATTTCACGGTTCTATTTTTTAATATTAGCAGTGATTTTTGTTTTTGTTTCTATTTTGTTTTGCTTTGCTTTCTTGTTGCTATTGCTCAGGGACCTAATTTATGGCTTCGGTTTTCACTTTGCTCTGGATGGCTACTTTTGCCTTCAGACATGTGGGTGGTTACTCATGGGCTATCATCAATATCATGCAACTTTAGCAAGTGCAAATAACAAAAATCATAAATCATAATGTGTAATCCTTGAAATAATCAGAATTATTTTAGCTAGTTTAATAAAAGATAAGACCTAAAAGTAAAAGAAAAGAATCATGGAAAAAATAATTAGGAAAAAACCCCTAGGTTTTCATTTAAAATCCTATTTCTAAAGCCATTTCTTTAAAGAATATATCCCTCCTTATTTGGTGTTATGAGTAAATTAAATTTTCTTTTTAGCTCATAGTGTTCTAAATTTCAGAAGTCTTGCTTTTCCAAAAAATTAGAGTTGTAAATATCCCTAGAGGTAATTTTGTAAGATGCTAGGGGCTAGTGGGAATTTACATATTTAATGTCTTTGTATTATTCAGGATGGATGTAGAAATATTGGTTAATTTTAGATTTTGTGAAGCTAAACATGCATGTTAATAATTTAAGAGTACTATTAAATAAATAGAAATAATGTGCATAACTCTAAAGTAGACAGAAAAAATGTTTAAAGAGGCAAAACCAAGAAACAATCAATCTAAAAATAAAAGGAACAAAAATGAAGCATTGAAAAAACTGAACAAATACAAATCACAAAATAAGATACTAGAAACAAATCCCCATGTAACAATAAACACTGTTGATATGTACGTACTCAATTTACCAGTTAAAAGTTGGAGGTGGCCATATTGAATTAAAAAATTTAAAGGCTATATTCTTTGGCAGAGCAAAATTAAATTTAAAAAGTTCTATGAAGAAATATAGAGCAAATACTCACAGTAAAAGAAGCAAAATCCTTGTCAGTCATATAAAAAACAGACAAAATAGACTATAGGGAAAAAATATCATGGACCATAGAAAGGTACCTATAAAATCATACAAAGGTGCAATTAACACACAAAAAATCTAAACTTGTAGGTACCTAATTATAGACTCAAAATATAAAAAAACCTAAATTGGCAGAACTATAAGGAAAAACTGAAAAATCTATGTTACAGAAGGGGTTTATAACAAAAATAATTGAGGTTATAAAAGATTTGAATAACACAATTCACTAGTTTGACGATATATCACATGCTACAACATGGATGAACCTTGAAGACATTATTCTAAGTGAAATAAGCCAGTCACAAAAAGACAAATACTATGTGGTTCCACTTACATGAGGTACCTAGAATAGTCAGATTCATAGAAACAGAAAGTAGAATGGCGGTTGTCAGGAGCTGGGGGAGGGTACGGAATGGGGAGAGAGTGCTTACTGGGTTCTGGGTTTCAATTTGGGAAGATTAAAAAAGTTATGGAGATGGATAATGGTGGTAGTTGCAAAACAATGTGAATATACTTAATGCCACTGAACATGTGCTTAAAAGTGGTTAAAAGAGTAAAATTTATATTATATATATTTTATAAAACAATAAATCATACAGACTATATACAATGAACACATTATAGTCAGAGAAATCCATTATAAAATAAATAGCAACATGTTAGGAAATTTAAAAACAAACACCTAAATAACTGAAATACCAAAAAACCATAATATAAAGGATTCGAATCAAACAATGACAAAAAGTAATGATATTAAAACTTGAAAGATGCAACTATAATTGTAGGATATGTATATAGTCTTAAATACATCATTGGAAAGAGAAAGGCCAAATATTAATAAATGAAGCATAAAGTTATGAAATATAATATTAAATATATCTTTATAGAAATATTCAAAATTGTATGAGTAAAGATCAAAAAACTAAAAATTTTTATGGATAAAATTTTAAAACTTTATTTGATACATCAAAGTAGATCTAATTAGATGAGAAGATACACTATATTCTGTGATAGAAAAACTCGTCATAAAGATACCAGTAATCCCCCAAATTAATCTATAATTTCTGGAATCTTTCAGCTGATTGTAAATTTTGCATAGGAGAGCAAATAGCCAAGAGAATTTTGAAAAGAAAGAAGGGGCCATAGATACAATCAGGTATCTATACTTACTAAAAGTTATATTACTTAAGACAATAGAGTATTAGCACAAAAATAGATTAATGGAATAGAATAGAGAGCCCAAAAGTCAACCCATGACTCCACAGACACTAGATATGTAACATAAATGACCTACAGATTGGCAGGTAAACAAAGAATGTCAATAAATGGTACAACTGGTCATCCACAAGGAGAAAAATGAATGTGGATCCCTACCTAACATTACATATGAAAAACAATTGAAAGTTATTAAATGTAAAAGGCACAGTTTTTTAAATTTTAAGGAATAAATATGTAGAATATAATTTTAAAGTTGGGAAAGCAAAGGAATTCAAACATTTCTATTTATCACAAGCCAGAAAAATACAAGCCAGAGAGTGGGAGTACATATTTGCAAAACATAACATAAAGCAATGTTTAATGTCTATAATATATGCATAACTCCTAAAAATAAATAGGAACAGAAAAATGGATAAATATTATGAATAGGAAATTCTCATATAATGAATTATTTCCAATAAGCCAAGAAATATATAAATAGAAAGCTACCTGAATGGTAATTATGAAAATGCACACTTAAACTATCATGAGATACCATTTTATATTCATCATATTGATCAGAAATTTAAAAGTCTGATAATACCAAGCATTACTGAAATATAGAAAATAATAAAACAAGAGAAACTGATAGATTCCTTGTAGGAGAGTAAATTGTTGTAACCATATTAAAGAACAATTCACTAAAATTTAGTAAAAATTAAGATGGACACTAAACTATAGAAAATATGGTAAGCTAAAAAAGCAAGCAAAAGAATATAATAAGATAATTATTTGTCTTGAAATTTTGCAAATTAATATCACATATTAAGTATATAAATGAATGTAATAAAATATGAAGAAATACATGGAAAAAATAAGCAGCAAATTCAGAGGAAAAGGAATGGGAGGGGCAGTAGAAGAGACATATACAGGAAACTTCAATTGTATTTGTAATGTTTTATTTCTTAAGCTGGATATTATGAGTGCTCATTGTTGTAGTCTTTATTATTTCCTCTGTATATGAATAGATATTAATTGTTTAATAAATTTTTGAGAATAAAACTATAGTAGTTTTGGCATGTATGACACACCAATATGATTATAATAATTCATGTTTCATATACAAATAGTTTTATTGAATAGACTACATTTTTGTAGGAGGAAACAAATATTCCATGTTTCGGAAAATGCAAAAGAGAAAGAATGAGTGAGAGAGAAAAAGATATAAAAGAAGAAAAAGTAAAAATAAATGAGAAAAGAAAATAAAAGTAATTATGCAAATAAATTTTTTACTAAGTGTCAGTATGCTAATTTACTTTTAGGTCATGTATTTATGAGATATCCATTAATTTGTACCAACTGCGCAATAATTTCACTGACAGATGAATGAACACACATGTACAATTAAGTATATTTTGTCTTTATAATTTCAGCATATTATCATTAAATTCATCACAATGAGAAAACTATTAACGATACTAAAGGCACTGAGAAATCAGTGCAGAAATTTATAAATTGGGAACTTAAAATTTGGGTTTTGAACAAAAGAATAAAACAAATTAAAATATGCAAACTTTAAGAAAATAGTTCAATCCAATAGGTACAAGCCAGTATGTTGCAGTGCAGAAGAAAATAGCAGAGCTTCTACTCATTTTAAATTTTAAAATAAAAATACAAGAAAGCAAATAAACTGTAATAATATTTGAAATCTGGAGAGACACTAGCACAGTTCCTGCATTAAGGGTCACATGCACAAACTCTATGGAGACATCCTAAGATAGGAAGGGAGTCTAATTTCAAAACTCACTATACAGGTATGATCATTAAAACAGTGAGGTCCTTGCATAAGGATAGACATGTAGATCAATGGAATTGAATTGAGATTCCAGAAGTAAACCCTTACATTTATGATCAATTGACTTTCAACAAAGGTGCCAAGACAATTCAATGGGGCAAAGAGTTTTTAAAATTCTTCTCCTATGAAGGAATTTTTAACAAATGGAACGGCAACCACTGCATAGCCACCACTGCATTTCTACAAAATAATAAAATTAAACCTTTTTCTCACACCATACACAAAAATTAACTCCAAATGGATCATAGAACTAAATGTAAGATCTAAAACTATAAAACTCTCCGAAGAAATAGAGGAGTAAATCTTCCTGCATATAAAACCAAAAGCAAAAGTAACAAAAAAATGGACAAGTTAAAAACTTTAGAGCTTCAAAGGACACCATCAAGTAAGTGAAAAGATAACCCACAAGCCAGAGAAAATAATTGCGAATCATATATCTGACAAGAGACTTGTATCTGGAACAAATAAAGAATTCTTATAATTCAATAATCAATAATTAAAAGGCAACCCAATGTAAAAATAGGTAAAGTTTCTGAATAGACATTTCTCTAAAAAAGATGAGCACGTGAAAACATGCTAACATCATATTAGCTATCAGAGATTTGTAAATCAAAACCACAATGAGGTACTTCGCACCAACTATAATGGTTTATTTTTAAAAAGATAATAGCAAGTGTTGAGGAGGATGTGGAGAAACCGGAACTTTCCTACACTGCTGGTGAAAATGCAAAATGGTGCACCCTCTGTAGAAGACAGTTTAAGGTTCCTCAAAAAGTTAAACATAAAGCTACCATATGACCCAGCAATTTCGATAATATGTATATACCTAAGAAAAATGAAAATATACTTCTACACAAGAACTTGTACATGAATGTCCACAGTAGCACTATTCATGATAGCCCAAAGGAGAAACAACCCAAATTTCCATCAACTGATAAGTGTATAAATCAAATATTCCATACAATGGAATATTTTCCAGCCATAAAAAGGAATGAAGCACTGATATGGCACAGGCTACAACATGGATGAACATTGAAAATATGCTAAGTGAAAGAACAGTCATAAAAGACCACATATCATAAAATTCAATTTACATAAATGTGCAGAATAGACCAATTTATGGAAACAGTAAGTGAGTAAGTGGTTGCCTACGGTTGTGGGAGGATCAAATTACTGCTTGTGAGTACAGAGTTTCTTTTGGAAGTGATGAAAACTTTCTAAAATTGTGGTGATGACTGCACAACTCTGTGACTATACTAAAAACCATTGAATTGTACACAGAAATGAGTGAACTGTATGGTGTATGTTAATTATATCTAAATAAAGTTGTTAAAAATAACAGTTTTTTCATCATAGTACCAAAACTTTCTATCCCACTAACTCAAAATAAACTTTATTTTAAAATAATTTTCACTTCATTTTTATCCCATCTTTCTTAATTTCTATTTTTGTGCATGTTTTGTAACATAATACATGGATGTAGTGGTACATTTATTTAATTTATAAATATATGTTTTTATATTTGTTTGTGTATCTATAAAATTATGTATACACATGCTGAAATATTTGTATTGATGATGATTTTTTAAAAATTGCAAACTGATGCATGAGAGTTGGAAGGAGAGGTGCTCCTTTTGTGTTAAGTATAAATTTGATAAGATAGAGGGTGTCTTTAACAAATATGTAAAGGTGTTTACAATTTTCCCCTTCCCTGATAGCAATGGGTGGAATTTCTGCATTCTAGTGTGCAGGTGGAGTACACAGTACAGGGAAGTCAAATTAACAGGTTTGTGCTCACCAGCAACAGAATGTGCTCACTATTTTTCTACCAACCTTCCTTCCAGTGCCAGGTGGTCACCCCTTGTAGCAGAGGTCAAGCTCAAGGCAGATGAAGTACTGTCCCCATGTACTCACTGGTCACTCCCAGTGAGGGCAGGTCACTCCCTTCTTCTCAGGTTCTTCTCATTCCAAATATGAGTCTTTATCTAGCATATTTTTCATGCCAGCAAACAAAATACAAAAAAAAAAAGCACCAAGGAGAGGTAAAATTTTGTATATCGAATGTCATTTTCAAATCATGAAGAATCCATGAACAACAATATGACTCATGAGGCAAGGCTATGGGTAGCTGAATAATACAGAGCTTTTGGCTAAAGTCTCACCAGCAGAAGCAGAGGGAATTGGATTCCAGAATAACCAGTGCATTGGCTCATGCCTATAATCCCAGCACTTTGGGAAGCCGAGGCAGGAGGATCACTTGAGACCAGGAGCTTGAAACCAGCCTGGGCAACATAGAAAGACCCTGTCTCTGCAAAAAATTAGCTAGGTGTGGTGGCGTGCACCTGCAGTCCTAGCTGTTCTGGAGGCTGAGACAGGGGGATCATCCCTTGAGCTCAGGAGTTCAAGGTTGCAGTGAGCTGTGTCACACCAGAGCATTCCAGCCTGGGCAAGAGAGACCCTGTCTCTTAAAAAAAAAAAAAAAAAAGAGTAACCAGTGTTTATATATTTGCACAGTGGAAGAGTATATGTGGTGTTTAATTAACCCATGATTCTGGATTGGGGTTTAGGAGTTTATTCTAATACTGCCATTGACCTACGTGAAGCTACACCTATTTAACAACATTGTTCCTCAATTGAGTAGAATGTTGGTAAAAGTTAACTACCTATACACAGAGTATTTAAATAGCTTCCAGTACACCTGTAGATATCCTCAGATATAAGGGTTTCTGGAGGGAAAATATAATACTAATTCAGTTGCACTATGCATTTATATCTGTGACAGGCTGGTTACTTTGGAAATGCTTAAGATTCAGCCACTTTGGAGCACTCTTGGAAAATGACCACTTTAGACCAATGTGAATTTTTCTGCACTACAGGATACAAAAGAAACCACATTCAAATTTTGAAACTAAATAACTAACACAATGAGTAATTTCTTTCACAATAGAAAAGTAAAGAAAACAAGTTATATTTTTGTTCCTTCATTTGCTTTTCTGCTTCTACATTTTTACAATTGCCTGTAGGAAAAAGTGTTTAAGAGAGCAGATTGAAATTATTTTAATCACATAACAGCCCAGAGGAAGATGAAATTGTACAATGGCCTAGATTAGCATCCTCTGTCTGGTTGGTAGCCAATGGACAGTACAGGATGAACAATAGAGCTCTGGTCTAGAAATAACAGCCTGGAGATACAGTGTGGGGTGGGGAGGCGAAGAGGTTTCGTTTGAATATGATGAATCTCTTGAGCATTTCTTTTATTCCTCCCCTTTGATAATTAGAGTCTGGATGTAAAACAAATCATAATAAGAGAGATGACAAGTAATATAAATCATTGCTATTTAAGACACATGAATTGGATGGATTTATCTTGAATAGATGTTTTCAGTCCAGGATCTGTGGAAGAATTCTAGTGAATATATAAAACTCCTGAAATTGTGTGCAAAACTGTATGAGAATGTGCATCTGTGAATCTTTCTGAAGACATAGTCCATAGCTTTCATCAAAAGGGTCATTAATTTTAAAAAATAATATTATAAAGCACAGCTCCAAGGAAAATCAGAGTAAGTGGCCAAAACAAAAGCCCACTAATTATAACCTTCAGGTTTCTCTCTGTTAATATACTGGTTTTAACATTGATAGTATGTCACGAATGGATTTTTTTAAACCTATGGGTTCAGAATATATCACAAGTTGGGAAAAGTAAATAGGATCAGAACTCTTGCAGAATCAGACATTAATCTTTATACCCTCTCAGCCTGAGAAAGCATCTTACTAAACTTAACATTAAGAGAATCACCTGTATTTCACCACTAGTGTCTAGATCCAATTGCTTGTGTGCAAATTATCAAACGTGCCAAACTCAAAAAAATGCTGGACTTTATCTCTATTTTACCCTTTCTCCCAAATCATGTATGAGTCAAGGGTAAGATATTCCAAAGTCTCTTTTGTCACTGAACTAGAAGCCAATTACTGACAGCTCATGCTCAGAAGTTTGGCTAACAAAAAAAGAAAGAGAAAGTATACTGTTTAACGTGTATTTATTTTGGCATTTAACTCCAAGCATCCTCTTCAAAAAGAATACTTTCCTTTTAAAATAGATAAGTGTTTGAGGGAGCCCACAGCTCAACCCATAGCAAGTAAGAAAACATCTTAAATAGAATAGACACTTGTCACTGTAGGTTGGAATTGAAAATTGCTGCTTGCTCCACAACCCAAACTTTAACAATAATACAAAAGTACATTTGCTAAGATGAATGTAACATATTGCAAAACACTTTGTTTAATTTTTGAAAAGAATTACTTTCTTAAAAATTTCCTCAAAATTAAAAAGAAATGTCACAAATAAGGCATTGGTAATTTAAAATAATTGACTTTGGCGGAATTAATTAATTTGTTTATTCATTCAGTATATTAAGAACCTACTAGGTGTTAGGCACTGTGTTAAAAACTAGAAGATACAATAGTAAACAAAACAGATAGTCACTCTTCTGTGGCATTTACAATCTAATGAGGGAGACAAATATTCATCAAAGTTTCACAGAAATAAATAAAAAGGGCAAGAGAGGTAAGAGCTCTGAAGGAATAGTACAAGGTCCTAATTTAAGAGCAGATAAGAAAAGCTCTGCAGAAATGATATTTGAGCCAGGCGAAGGAAGAGAAAAATTTAAGTTGGCAAAGAGAGGAAGAAGAATGCTCCACGCAGAAGAAACAACCTGTGCAAAGTGGCTTTGGTGCTAGGGCACCTGGTAAGCACCATAGAGCAGGTGCAGGTCAGCATGGCTATTCATAATGAGAGGGACTGTGGGTTCAAGGAGAGGCTGAAGAAGTAGATGGGGGAGACCAGCAGCATTTGCACCCTATCTAAAGAGCAATGGCAAGTCAATGAATAGGTTTTTGCTTCAGGAGTTTTGGCCTGGGAATTGTATATTTAGTGGGGTAGAAAAGAACAGCTTTGTATTTTGAAATGATCATTCCAGCAGAATAATAACTCATATTCTGTGTAAAGTAGGTAACTTAATCTTCATTTGCTTCCTAAGCAAGTTAAACAAAGTTATTAAAAAGAGCATAGGATTCAGAACAAACAAATAATGAAACTATCTCCTGGGTTTGTAGTCCCTCCCTAACATTTTACAAATGTGTAAATTAGGGAAAATTTATTTAAACTCTCAGAGCATCTCTATAAAATGAAGAAATAATAATGTGTATCTGACAGGTATTTTTCTTTAAAAATAAGTAGCTTACCTGCAAAGGGACTAACCTAATCAATATTGTTATTTAAATTAGAGTAGTACTATATATTTCTCCATATAGGATAAGGAAATTAATCTTAATACTTAATTATTAAGATTAATAATAATGATAATCATTATTATCAATGATTTCTTTTTAAAAACTCAGATTGACTCTCTCTAGTAGCAAAACACATTGTAACAAGCTGTGGTTGAGCAAATCTTCCACCTTCTCTCTGGTCTCCATGCAGATACCACAGTTCTAGACATTGTTTAACAGTGTCTGCCCACCTCAGTAACCATCTAATACAGAGCTTCTCAGCTCCCATGCTCATTTAGCTCCTTATCCAGACTTATACACAAGTTTACTTTTCTTACATATATTTTTATTATGTTTTACTAAGATATTTATATTAGTAAATCTTCATGAATTAATGTCCCTCATGTATTAGTAGATCTTCATATATAATGTCCTAGATATGACCATGACAAAATTTTCTAAATCTATTATGAAGGCTCTATTCTTCTTTAAAATTTATTTCAATTGACAAATAAGAATTGTATATATTTACGATGTACAACATGATGTTTTAATATATGTATACATTGTGGAATGGCTAAATCAAGCTAATTAATATATACCTCACCTACTTATTGTTTTGTGTCTCTATGCTTACATATCTTTTAATAATTGGCTTCTGAAATAGTCCTTGTATTTAGTCTCATTGGTCAATAATTTTTATCAACTCACCTGTGATGCTTATTACCAAACTATTATCCTAATATCACTGCTTGAATTAGCTTGGCCCACAGCAACCAAAGGTGTGCAGATTCTGCGTGGTCTCGCTATTGCCATAAATCGTTCATATCTGTCAGTAGCCAAATTTTCCTTTATTAAACTCACTTCTCACAATTATTTTTAGTAGTCACTGCCCATGGAATAGGCACATCAGATTCTTCAGTCCTGCCATACAACTTGCATTGCTTTCGCATCAAGTTAGATTAACTTCGGCTACTTGATTTTAGCTATGCTCACCAAATGGAACAAAGAACAAATGGGTAATCTAATATAATTAGACAAGGCTTAACACTTTAGCTAAGGGTCTTGTCTGGTATTATTTGGTTTCAGTATAACAGATTCAGTTCTAAATAAAATCAGCAGAAACAGTAAATCTGACCAAAATAATTCCTGGCTCACAAGAATAAACTCTTAGATTTAAAAGTTATCTCATCTCCCTGAAAAGCATAAAATAATATTATGCACCTTTGTGCACATGATATTATTATGACTTGTAAAGTGTCAAAATTGCTATTGAAAATTATATTTATGAGCCAAAATATGCAATATGAACCATATATTAGAATGCTTATATTCAATTATCAGCAAACTTAACATTATTTGACTTATAGCATGTCAATGAACCTGCAACACCTAACGTTTACTGATGTTATTTTTCATCTGCTTGATTCTTCAGCAGAATAATAATAGTAATAATATTTGTTCACAACTGGAATAAAGGCTAAAGTGCTCATTATTCTTAGATGGTAAGTCAGCTTGTTATTGGTTGCACGTGGAGATTTGAAACCATGCTTTTAATAGTAGGTAGCTATTTCTAAATCAACACAGAAATTGGCATTATTGTAAATTTGCAGAATATGCAACTACGGCATTCTGCAACAACTCTGTGGGCTGCTATTTGCCTGTCCTATAATAATTCCACATGTTAGAGCCCATTCCTTCTCTAGAACATGGGGTTTGAAGTAAGGTTGGTGGAAGAGAAAAAGCTGAAAGTGTCTGGCTAATGAGAAACCTTGTCAATCATCTTTAGGCATTTTAATGTCATCTGAAGACAATGAGGAGTCATTGGCATGCTTTAAGGAGTGGAAGAACATGATCATATTTGCACTTAAGCAGGACTTAGGGCACCTCAGTTTAGGTGAATAGGGATTCAAAGACTGGCTGTGGGCAAAACTGATAAGCCATGACCAGCAGGCTGGAGGGTGAGCCACATATCCTTTATCCTGCACACTTGCCCTCTGCAGCCATTGGACATTGGCACTGGTTGATTTTTGTTTGTTTGATTGTTTTTGCTGAAGGAAAAAGGAGGAATTCTGGTAGAAATAAGAGAAGAGACGGCAAACAAGGCTGCCCTCTGTTGAGCCCCACTGAATCGTTATCGGAGCCCCAAGAGATCCAGCCTTCAGGTAAAAGGTGAAAGAGCTGTTTTTATATGAGATTTCAAGCACAGGCACTGTTCTTTTTGGCAAAATGAAGCAGAGTTTGAAAGAGGACATTATTCTCATCTCTGACAGAAAATATCACTGAGGACTAAAGGGAATGAGGGTTCTTTAGGCACCCTGAGGATTGTAAAGCTTTGAGAACCTGGGAGGCAGCAATTGAAGAGTAGGCAGTGGTGGGGAGTGTGACAGACCACAGCAGGTGTTGGTGGCATTCAAGTGAGCACAGACCCATTCCTGAACAAATGTAAGATTCCCTCAAGGAATACCCAGAAGTACCTGAGAGGCAGTGATTTTGGTGTTAGGGACTATCTGGACAACAGAAGGTTGGTAATCAATACTAATATGAACTTATTTGTAACCACCATCCAACCACTTGTGTTATAAAGAAACCCAGTGAGTCAGACCAGCAGAGACAGGCAGGAGACTCAACAGTGATCCAGTTGACAGTAGCCAGAACCAGGGTTTTGGCAGTGGGGTGGAGAGAGGAAGATGGACCCATGAGATATTTAGAAGACAGACTCAACATGATTTGATGAATTGGGAAGATGTTATCTCTACTTGGGAGCAATAAGGAGCAATGATGATGATAGGCAAGTTACTTAGCTTCTTGAAGTCTCAGTTGTCCCATTTTTTGAATTTGTAAATTTTGAACAACAGTTATCTACAGCATAGAGATTTTTGTCTAAATTAAATGAGATGGTCCACCTAAATATTTAGTACAGTGCTAGGCACATCCTAACAATTGTTACTAAGCCTGCAGAGAATGTTCAAATTATGAATAAATCAAATTGCTAATTTTAGGAAGTCTTATTTGTATGCAAATTTAAAATTTATGATATCATTTTTATGATTGTTAATTTAAATTTTATATTTATTTATACATATACACGGATATATATGTACTATTGGCTAATCTTCATCACTGAATAGTAAAGCAATAAAATGGGCTGCATTGACTTTTTCTCTATTCCATGTGCTCTTTGTTGTTATTTAAACTCAAGTAGCTTTCCTTGTTAGGGACATAGCACATAAAATTTCACTTTGCTTAGCTTATCAAAGAGTATCTGATGAACTTGCAACTCCTAGGTATGAATGCCAGCCATCTATTAGATGAACAGACATATTAACATTGACACTATCACCAACATGCTGAATCTTGATGAACTAATATTCTGAACACTTAATCTCCTTTTGGCTTTGATTTTGCATTAATTTTTTTCTTACTAGAACAGGTATGTATGTGTGTATATATGTTTTTGTGTATGCATGTGCATGCATTTGTGCACATACGAGTATATGTGTATGTATGAACAATATAAGCACGTGAAAATCATTTTAAAGTAAGATTATAAACCTGACTTAAGATTTTGAATAATTAAACAGATATAAAAGTAACATAAGATGAAACATTAACTAATTGTAATCACAAATATTCAAAATCCTTCCCTGACATTTCTCAGGAGATACCCCTGAGGCTAAGAAGGCCCTGGCTCAGACTGAAGTCTTGGGTTGGCATGAGGCATAGAATCACAGGACAAGAAAGGTGCCCTATTGTCTGATAATCCTTTAAATTTTTCCATTTGATTCTCAACCTGTAAGGAAGAAGAGTGTGTCTGTTTTGTTCACAGTTGGATTCCCTAATCACAGATACAAGCATATTGTAGTGCTCAATCAATGCCGGTTGAGTGAGTGAATTAAACTGTAATATTGGGGTTTCCAAAACTCTGAGATATGTTTTTAAATCTTAATCTAGTTCTTAAAAATAACTATTAAATAGATATAATTTAACCTATTTTACCCATGATAAAAATTAAGTTTCCTAATGTGAAAGTGACTTTTTAAGATAAACAATAATTAAATATCTGGAATTAAATAAGGCCCAGTGTCTTTTTACTTGGTTAGGAATCTGTTTTAGCACCTAAAAGTTATTTTCAGAATAATATTTCAAATCATATACATATACATACACATGAATAGGTATATACGAATATAAATATATACACGAATATATATATAGTCCACGTGTATGTGTGTGTGGAGGGAGAGAGAGAGAAAGAGGAGAAAGGAGTAATTTAATCTACACAGATGTTTTTGCTTTTGTGAGAGGTTCTGTGCACCATAGATGACCAACAGCTGTGTTTTCACTGTCCAGTGGCCACACTAACTGGAAGAGTCCATGGAGACACCAGCTGACAGAGCCCTCTCACCTCCACCGAGCACTCTCTCATCCCTAGACTCTTGCGTTGCAATACACCATTCACAGCCCAGACCTCTCTTTACAGTTCTGTCACTCCCTGTCCCCCAGTACTTCGGCCTATGGACTTCATGTGGCTTCCATTCCCTCCAGCTCTCTTCTGGCTTTATTTCTGTCCCTGTCCAGAATAAACGCCATTGTTTATCACTTCAGGCACTTGAAATAATAATGTTTCTGCAGGGCCTTATGAGGAAGGCCCTTATGATCAGTCTTGATGTTTCTGCAAAATCTGCAGCGTTATGATCAGTTTCACTATTTGCTTCATCTATTTCTAAACTAATGTGGCCGTGTGCTGTCAGAGAAAGCCATATATATGCATACACAAATAGGTGGGCGCCCTTCCTTAAAAATTCGGTCTTCAGCCTCAGCTGGCCTCTCAAGGCAGCTTATCCCAAGTCCCCTTCCTCCCTTTCTCCCCTCAGCAGCCCTTCCAAATCCTCGTCATTCTCTGTAAACCCTTGACCCCATTCAGCAAATGACTTCACCTTCTCCTTCACAAAGGAAATAGAGGCCAACAGACAGCAACTCCCTCAACTTCCTCCTCCCTCCTCTGCACTCTTATCAGCACCCACATCCATCCTTACCTCTTTTCCTCATTTTTCAATTGAAGCGATATCTCTCCTCTTAACCAGAGCTAATCCCACCACCTGTGGTCTGGATTCCGTCCCTTCCCACTCCCCCAGGGACGTGCTCCTGTATCTTCCGCCTCTCCCGGAGCACGGGCTGTCTCCCCTCAACCTGCAAAAATGCTCTCACCACTTCCAACCCAAATAGAGACACACTCATGCACACACGCACACACTACTTTCCCCTCCCTGTGTTCCTTTCAAGTTACTGTCAAAACTTGCTCTGTTCTTACCCAGCCAAGCTTCATTTTAAAGAAAAAAATCTTTCTTCTGATTTTAAAAGTAATACGTGCTCATTTTAGAACATTGGGAGGTTAATTTTCAAAGAAGAAAATGATAATTTCCCATAACATCCACGGTGCAGGGAAGACAGCTGTTAATATTTAATATTTTGGGTTTTTTTAGTTTAATTTTCTCTGCTTATAAAAAAATATTGGGCATTGTACTGCATGATGGTAGTGTCTTGATTTTTTCACGTACTGTGACTATTTTTCCATGGCCTTAAATGCTCCTCACAAACATGTCTATTAGTGGTTGTATATTATTACATTATATCCGTAACATTTAAATATCTCTTTTTTTTTTTACTAGACTGTTAGATTGTTTTCAATTTTTCTGTTCTATTAACAATCACAGCATAATTCCAGAAGACAGATCCATACCTTTTCTCTGCTCCCATTCACTTCTCTGCCTAGGACAATCTATCCTCCATCACTTCTAAGACCTTCATCGCTTGAGATTTTTCTCGTTAAAGTGACCAGCGACCTCTTTACCAATGTTAAAGACACTTTTCTGTGTTTATCTCACTCGGGCTTCTCTGAGGTATTTCACATTGTTAGTAATTCTCTCCTTCTTGAAACCATCTTCTTCTTGGCTTCCATGCCGTCTCCCTGCTCTCCACCCTCCTGGTTCCCCTTTCCTGTGTCCTCTATAGGTTTTTCTTCCTGGGCTTCCCTGGAGCTCCACCCCTAGCTTTTGGCTCTGCTTCCCCACTTTCTCTCTGGGGGGCAACCAGTGCCTTATCCATCACTCACGTGCTGCCTGTTCCCAAGCTGCACATCCAGCCTCGCTTTTCTCCCCTGGGGAACCTTCTCTGCCTCTCAGTCATACCCTCAGAATTGGTTTTCCTTTTGTAAGCTCTCATGGCGTCCTGTACCTAACTCTATCATGCAATACACTGTTTTCCATTAAACTGTCAGTTGACTTGCCCTTCTCTTTCCCAGATTTTCTCTACCTCAGAACTATTGACATTCTGGGCCAATAATTCTTTGTTGTGGGGCTCTGTCCTATGTACTGTGGGATGTTTAGCAGCATCCTCCACCTCTACCCACTAAATGCCACCAGCAACCCACCCCAGTCATGATAATGAAAAATGTCTCTAGATATTACTAAATGTTCCTTGGGGACAAAATCTTCCCAGGTTGAGAACTGTTGTGCTAGATTGTGAGCTTTGCAAGGGTAGGCCGTATGTGTTCATCACTTTTTGCCCAGCATCCTGTCCAGTGTCTGGACCATAAATGATGTCAAATAAAGAAATGGGCCAAATACAAGGTAAAGCTAGGAAAAAAATTAAAATTGGTGGGAATAGGTTATTGTTTTATGAAAGCATTCAATTTTTATTATCAATCATTAAGCAAATGTTAGATTATTACTAACCGGTTTCCTTGGTCCATTGTAAGTATTAAAAATCAACAAAGTCTTCAAGGAGCTTACCATTTTTCAGGAAAGAAATGAGGCAGACAAGCAATCGACATGCATACAGAAACTTAATTATGCCAATGAGATGTTTAGGTTTGCGGTGGCAATTTTATTGCTGCTCAGAGAAAGGAAAGCAAAAAAAGGAAATTTTTCAGAGGAGATAGGTGCTTTATCACATATGAACAAAAGACCTGGTTGACATGAAAGTAAGAGGGATGGGGCATTTTTCCAGTCTTATGGGAAAGGCTGGGGAAAATTTTCAAGTCTATGAGTCAGCATCTAGGTCTCCAAGGACACAAGTCTGCCCAGACATCACTGAGAGTATTCCTTCCAACTATAGGATTAATTTAGCTACTAAGTATATGTTCATGTTTTGCTCCAGTAAAATACATCACAGTGCCTAGAGGTCTAAAACATTTTAAATTAATTCAATTTCTTTAATAAGCATGGGTAAAAGTGCTCAGTTAATCATTGGAATAGAAGACGCAGACCCATGTAGATAAGCAGATGTGCGCAAATGGGTGGATTCATGCTCCATTCACTATCCCAGTGTATGTGTGATGGGGCAGAGGGAAGGGTCGTTTGCACCACCAGGGACATTTGACAATATCTACAGACATTTTTCATTATTCCAACTGGTGGGGGAGTAAGGAAGGGGTGCAACTGGCATCTAGTAGGTAAGGGTCAAGGATTCTGCTAAAATACTACCATACACAGGAGAGCTCCCACAACAAAGAATTAATGGGCTGACATTTTGGAATGTCAATAGTGCTAAGTTAGGGAGACCCCGCTCTAACCCTGCTTATAGATCCACAACACAAATTGATATGTTAAAGGATTCAGAAGTCCTGCAGTTAAATCAACCAATCAATCCCCATTAAATGTCTTTAAACACAGGATAATATATTTAGTAAAAAAAAAAAAATTATTAAAAATAATTTTGTCTCTTTTTATTTTATATTGTGACTACCAGAAAATTTAAAATCATATATGTGAGTCATATTATATTTCTGTTGGACAGTGCTGATCTATACTATTTTTCATATCAATAAAACAAAATATTCCATTTCCTATAAAATGTCAAAATTTTAGCTATTTTAGCTAATGGCAATGACATTTTACTTCTCTTTCCCCTTCTCTTTTAATTTATTATACGGTAATTTAGTATTTAACTCCTAGTGATAGGTATACTATATGGACTTTTAGAAAATATTTATTATCAAGTGTGTTTATATGCAAGAGAATACCTCCCCTGCTCCTCAGATGTTTAAAGTCAAATTCAGGTTTTCATCAGGTATTAAGATCACTGGTATGTTTAAACATTGAACAAATTCTTGATTTATCTTTGCTCCAAATCCTATGTTTGTCCCATTTTTGAAATACTAAAAGGAATAGAATATCAAGTTCAAAGCAGATAAGAATGTCATTTGAGAATGTCCAGTTATTACCCAAGGATATGATTGTCAGTGAGAAAGTGTCAGTCATCTGAGGAGATTCCAGATTTACAAATTCAGTTAAGTTCTTAGAATCACTTCTTAAAATTTTTGCAGGAAAAGTAAATTGCAGTAAATAGTACATAGAAGAATTCCGAAACTTGAAGTCACAAAAGGTAAGAAAGAACCCACAATACTTCTAATATTTCTAAACAAGGAAAAGTCCAAATTCCTTCAAAGACATCAAGTCATGGAGAAAAAAGTGTGTGAGCAAAAGTAAAGGCAGCATATGAGCTGTGCCTTGGTGAATCTAAGATTCCCTTTTTTCTGTGTGAGGCAAGTTAAAGCTGGCCAAGGCTATGTTTGCAGACAGGCCAGGCAGAGTGCCTGGGTGCCACTGCGTCCTAATTGCAGCAAGGACACTCGTGGACCCTCAAGAGGATCTAACAGATGACATTTTCATGGTAGTAGCAGAGTACGCTTCTTGTTTTGAAGAGCTGTTTTTGGAATTTTTTTTCTTCAAGCCACCCTCCTCCTCCAGTCCAGGAGTGGCAGGGATGCCACATTAGTCAAGGCAGGACAAGGTCAGGGCTTGGCCTGCGATCTGGTTGTGGGAATACACTAAAGGAAGTGGCTAAAATTAGTAATGGACTGAATGCGTGCCTGTGTTGTGGAGAAAAAGGAGAAGATGGAGGAGAAACCCCAGATCACACTTGCATTGTTCTGCCTGGAGGAAGAAGGAGGACTGCAACACTGCCGGGGCGCTAGGGGGTAGGAGGTGCTGGCAGGAGAGGGTGACTACCACAGTCTTCCTCCCTTTTCTTTTCAGATCTGTCTGCTAATCTCTTCCCGTTGTTTTCTCTCCAACTCTTCCACTTTGGAATCCTTCATAAATATGCTATAATAGCTCATGTGTGGTTCACCATGTCTAAATGAAATGTATAATATCAGGTAGATGGAATAGGAAACATACCAGTTTGTGCCTCTATGTAGAAAAGCAGACAAAAAATTCAGACAGAGAAATGCAAACTAGATTTGCTCGACCATATCTTTGTCTTCTCAAAGATCAGTTATTAATTTGCACAGTTGGAAATCCAACAATGAGATTTTACTCTTACTGTTACTTTTGATGTATTTTATTTAATTTTGAAAATCAATTATTTGAGGAAACTGTGCTTTCTGATATTTGAATAGCCACAATTTGATAGAAATAGGAAGTCAGGGATGTAATTACCTTATACCTGACAAAATACCATAATACCTTTAGTTTTTTGGTTTTCTCTGAGCTTCTGTCCAGAAATGAAACATTTAAAGTATCGTTTTCTATAGAAGAAATACTAGAAAATAAGAATTACGTTTCTTTTTTAAAGAAAAAAATTACACCCAAGAGTGTCTGTTTTCTTTGATCAGATTTAGAGTTTTAGGAAAGAATGAAAGGAAACAGATTTTGAAGAGCTCATTGAAACAGATTTTTTTTACCATAAAATATTTAATATTTTCTTGATTCCTTGTAGCCTTTGTTATTTAAATGGAGTAAGTTTAGGAGTCATATAGGATGTGTGGATTTCAAAAAATGTGTCATTCAAGTGGAAAAAGTCTAGGATTCATATGGGATGTGAGGATTCAAAGGATGTAACTTTTATTTACTCTTACAGCAGGAAGTGCATACCTTACAAATGGATGTTTAAAGTTAGGCAACAGCTTTCTTTCTAAACGTTAGGACAAAACCACAGTTTTGGTTGCAAAGAGTAAAATGTAGGCAGACATTTTTGATAAATGTTGGAGTGAAATGGTAATTCTAATTGTTAGATCGAGTTGTCCTTGAATTGTGACAGGTTTGTTACTCTGCAGGTTTCAGAGCTGCCACCTCCCATGAGGGGATTTCCCCCTGTGAGGTTACCCAGATACACCCCTTTCTCCATGTCTCCTCTTTATTCCTAATTAGCTTGTCCCTGGGTTCTCTCAGGATAGCGTTATGGTTGTCCTAAAGTGTTTTTGATTCTGACCCACTGACAAATTAAGCCATCAAATGTTTAGTGAAAACACAAATTTAAGTCACAAAAATGGTAAAGCCTTACAGGCAGCATCCCGAAATTACACAGACTGGACAGTCGCCGACTTTCATCCTCCTCACCCCATCCGCTCTCTGGAGGTGCTGCAGGCACCAGTGCATCCATAAACTCACTCAAGGTTTTGGCTTTTGTGCTTTAAGTTCTCGTTACGGCCCCTGAGTGCCTTTTTCTTGAAGTAATAATAAGCACCAAGGGCAGAGCAATCCGGTTGTCAGTATGCACCGAAATTTAGCAGGTCTCTGAAAAAGCAGACACGGGAAAATTGGAGAGAGGAGAAAACCACCATGGAAAGAAGGATCTGGCACTGGCGCCGACAGCCTGTCCCTTTACGTGGGACAGCAACATTCAGACTAACCCAGAGCCACGCTCCGGCTCCCAGCCCCCTTCCTTGCTCCCAGTGCCCAGCGTGCAACTTAGCAGAAAGCTTTCAAGTGCTCTTAGTAGCTGAAGGAAGTTAAACAGTAAGAAAAGTGGGGAAAGGGAGAAGGAAGGCAACTAACACTCACTGGCTTTCTATGTGCCCTTGGTATTGCTGCCTTATTTTACGCCATGTCATCCCTCGGGAAACACAGAAAATTGGAGAATTTTCCTCAAGGTTACACAGTATTCAACAGAGCCAGAATTTTAACCCAAATCTCTCTGCAATATATATGTTCCTTCCTCTACACTCTCTCTGGATGAATTTATGGGAAATACTATGTACAGGATATCACAGATACATGGGGATCTAGGATGTGTTTGGACATGTAATGGATATTCCCTATTTATTTCATATATGAACTAGGTGTGATATTGACAGGTAACTTCATCCTATGATGAGAAGACTATTTGCAATTGATTCTGATTTTAAAAATTACAATTTTGAAACTGCATTGCATTTTCTATTAGGAAAAACATGCAATATATATGTATGCATTATATATCTAAGAGATTTTAATTTAAAAAACTCATCTTTAAGAAACCGCCTGCATCTGAAAATACATGTAAACACTAAACAGGTTAGTTTAATAGTACTAGTGTATGGTAATTTTTTTTAAAGATAGCATAATAGGATAAATTTCTATGATAAATATGAGAATTTAAAAATGTCTGTTTGGCATGCCAGATAACAGTTGTGTAAAACACATGCATTCATTATTCCCCTAAATATCTCAAATGACCAGAATGGTACACCAAAATCAGGAGAAAGTCTAATTATATCAGAGAGTTCTTTTCTTATTTGTTTGTTTTGCTTTGCTATGTCTTTGCTTAAAGAGAAAAACAAAAACACTATTGCACGGTTCTTTTTATGAACAAGTTTCTATATATTCAGTTTTATTGATCCTAATATGAATTTTGCAGAATCATAAATGTAATAATCATTAAAACCTTTTAATTTTGTCTCATGTCTGTGTAATTGAAAGAGATTTCGGAAATGAGGGAGAAGGTGGTGGTATAACATAGCCATAAAGGCCTCCAAAGAATCAGTCCTTTGGATATGCACGCCCCCAAGCAGTCCCCTCCCACGGGGACTCTGAGCTGGGCCATAGGATGTGCTTTGACCCATGATATAACAGCAGAAGTGCCAGAAGCAGACACTTGAAAATTGCTTGTCAACTGGGGCGACCTCTTCTGGCTACAGGGAACCCTTGTGCCATGCCCTGTGAGCTCGCCAGGGCTAGCCTCCTGCCTCCCAGAGGATTAACGACCATGTGGAGAGAGGCCCGGCATTCCCAACCAGGCCAGCTTTCCCAGGCCTGTGAGGGAGGGCCAGCCTAGACTACTTAGCCCTAGCAGAGCTGGCTTAGGACAGAAGCTAGAACCATCAGCTGATCAACAAATTCATGAAAAATATTATTAATACATGTTTATTGTTTTCAGCCACTATGTATTAGGCTGGTTTGTTCCAGAGCAAAAGGGAACCAACTCAATACTGTTCCTCCAAAAATGTAAATATAAATGCAGCTAAGGCTTAGAGTGATTGAAAGCTGTTACTAACACACAGAGGTGAGAGACAGCCTCATTGCCAATATCATCTTGATGAACAGTTCAGCCACCTCAGTGACTTCTGGGACACTGAACTCTAGAATGGCAACACCACTGTCACCTGTCTTCATGCAAAAGGCTGCAGGGGGTAGGGTGGGGCTGCAGGGGTTGTCTAGTTAAGACAGTAAAGCAAGACAGCTCATTCTTAAGATTCAAGTGTGTTTCACAGAAATCCAAGGACTTAAAAATACTTCTCTCCCCATCCCTTACATACACGTGCACGTGCGCGCGCGTGCGCACACAGACACACACACACACACACACACACACACACGATTGTGCCAGCAGACAAAACATCCAAATCCTCTAATTGCTCTAAGACCTCAAAACTTTCAGAACTGTTACCTCTCCAAAAAGGAGACTTTGTTTGTTCTTATTGTAACTTTCAATACAAGGACAAGCTTGCCCGTTCCTCTATAACCATCACCTATTTTCTTAAATTGATATTCATTCCTTTAAGGTATTTTGGCTGGTCCACAAAAACATGGTTTTGAAGAATATTCATTAACATGGAACAATGCTAAAGTGTAAATAGAAAAAAGTCATAAGATTGTACATCTAATGTGAATTCAATTTTGTAAGAATTTTACATATTTTATGTATAAAATAAGAAAAAATTAAGGACTTTCAAAAAATGTACCCAAATAGCAAAAAATATTGTGAAATTAGAGATTTTTATTTTCTAGCTTCAATCCTCAATAGTATTAAACATATGTAAAATGTAAAACAAATTAGCATAAACAGGAAACAATGGGAACTATCTCAATATATAAAATAATAATCTAACAAAATAATATTCTAAAAACCACTTGGGAAAAAAATCAAGAAATTTAGATCGAATTATAGACAGAGAACATTTTCAGGAGGAACTGGGTGGGTGTTCATTACAGTAGTAAGAGCATGTTCACATTTTATATAAATAAATAGATGAAATTGCATGACATACAAGTACTTCTAAATTTTGTCATCATATTTTTCTACACTGATTTTTAAAAATACATACTTCTTTCTTGCATGAAGAATCTCTGGTAGGAAACATATGAAATTGCCTCAAAGGTCTTGTTAGTATTCTAAATAATTTCTGCATTCACCCCCACACCCCCTGCCCCACTGCTTTCTTTTTTAAGATCCTAAGACACAGAGCAGGTAAGGAATTATTTACAAGCAACTCACTAAAGCATTGGAATATTTGGAAATTTTATTTATTACTGATACTTCCAGGCTAAGCCAGCACCCTGGAAATATATCCATGCAATCCCCCGCTATTGACTATGCAGAAAACTTTAAACTTAATTATGTTGGGAAATGCAAATTTAAAATAAGGCATGAATAAGAAGTCCAGGGTCTCACTAGTTGCTCAGCTAGTTGACACAGTTATGGATAGACACTGTGGATTCGAGACTCTAGAATCACTGCTATGCTACACTTTAATGTGTGCTTTTGAGGTGCTGTAGAATAACCGAGTCTGAAGATGAATTCATGTGCAGTGCCATAAAGTAATCTCCCCTATAAGGTGTAAATGGAAAGTTTACTTTTTTCCAACAAATAGAATGACTTTATGAAGCCTGTTGCTAACCTTTCATCCTTAATACATGACAGAGTGTACTCTTTCTTGCTGAAATATTTTGCAAAAATGTGACTTGGATCTTGAACAACTAATGTGATGCAAGAATAATTAATGTTGTAACAGAAAAAAAAAACCAGAAATCAGAGTTGCCTCCTCCCTGGATGCAATATCCACCTATTACTGACCACTGTGACCTTTCTGGGAAAAGTCACTTCCATTGGACAGGGCAGTGGCCGCAAGGCAGCAAAACACCACTTGGAATAATTCTTTGCAGATGCCAGGAACCGGAAGTTTCAAGGGGAAAAATGAAAGCCATTCACTCTTCCAATGACATAGGCCTTTGATACCACAAAGCCATTTGAGCTGAGAGCTCCAAGGTCAGGAAGGCACATAAAGATTGGTGATTAGAGAAATACTATATCAGCAAAGTGTGGCAAGCTATTAAAAGAAACTATAGCTTTTATGATTGTGTCGCTGAAGCTCCCCAGGGCTATTTGTATTAGATATTGAGTTAAGCATAACTTATTTAGTCCCAGCATTCCAGAAAACATTTTGATGTCAGCTACTGCAGGAAAGTAAACACAAAGCAAAGGAGGAAACAGAGCTGATCCCAAACAGATAAAAATGGCGTAATTTAATTTTCTGAACCCGGGCATTTTAGAGCATTAAGAATGAGGAATTTTAGAATGCTCCTTTCAACTTGAAAAATAAAGTTTATTTAGGCATTTGGTGGAGGGGGAGAGAAGCAGCAGAGGACTTACATAATCAACTCATTGAGCTGATATTAAATTCTGACCAAAAAGTATTTTTGAGGTATTTAGTGAAATATTTCCAGGGTTATAATCTGCATTTATGACAAAAGATAAATTTCCCTACCTTAATAACCACATAATTTTTGTTCATGCATCTTCTCCTAGTGGGTCTAATTTTATGATATCATTGGTTCGTGAGGTATTTCGAGTTCACTGCACAATTCCACGAGTACCCTCCAAACTCTGTTTTTTAAGACAAGGCTTTCACACTGACCACACTCACTGTGTGACATCCAACCCTAAAATAAAAATGTTGCCAGTAATGAGCATAACAAAAAATCTGTTTACTTCCATTTTGAACCAGAGAAAGGAATGCTTGAACTCTGAACTCTTGACTCATGCCAAGATCCCTGAAAGGAATTTCCTCATAGGTCCTAGGAAGACTGAGCAAACTTTGGTGACTCAAGGGACAGACAATAGTCGTGTGAGCCCATTAGAAATATCAGTGTCTAAAGGATTAACCACTTTAAATAGTGGTAACGTAGGTGGCAACAGAACTCAAAGGTGTTGGAGTGGTACAATATTTTTACCTAAAAGCTTCAGAAGTTACCCAAAGGACGAAATATTTACTATCTTTCCAAACAGCCAGGTAATTTTCAGCAGACAGCGAGATTGAGACCAGAGGCGACTGGGCACATTTAGAGTAGTATAGCCCCAGACAGAGATCAAGACTAGGAAAAAACATGTAAAAATGTCAGTATGCTTGTCTCTGGGTTGTGGGATTATAGGTGACTTTTCATCTTTTTTTTTTTATATTTGTCTGTTTTTGCCAAAATTTCTGCAAATGTTATGCACTCCTTCTGATTGAAAATTAAAAGGAGGAAAACACACAGACCTTTTTAAAATGTAAAGACATGCTAATGGTCCCATCTCCCATAGGCTAGGCCTTGCCGTGATGAATATCTGCCTGGACACCATCCCAGAGAAGCTGCTCCCAGATTTACTGGCTCCTGAGGGGAAACTGCTAGACCATCCTTAGAAGGTCTAGGAGTTCTTCCAAGTTAAGTATTTGGGACTTCCTCCAAAAGCATTCCTCAGCCATCGTTTACTCTTAGCCCAACTCCAGGAGGTTGCATTTGTGTCTTCACTAGCAAAGGAGGTCTCCTGGTTACCTTTGTTCATTTCTCCTCAATAAGTTGTTTTTGCTTTTTGAGACGTGAGAAGAATGATAACTACAACAAATATCTTTTTTTTTTAAGAGACAGGTTCTTGCTCCATTGCCCAGGCTGGAGCACAGTGGCACGATCATAGCTCACCGCAGCCTTGAACTCCTGGGCTCAGGCCAGGTGATCCTCTTGCCTCAGCCTCCCCAGTAGCCAGGACTACAGGCGTGCACCACCACTCCCAGCTATTTTTTTTTTAAATTTTTTGTAGAGATGGTGTCTCGCTATGTTGCCCAGCCTACCCCACAAATATCTTCATAGTCATATCTCTTGCCTAAGGCTGATGATGTTCAATAAACATGTGATAATTGCTATTGACACTATCCATTCTGTTCTGTTTGATCACTGCCCATGCCAAATGATGGTTCAGTATTATAAATATTGCCTATAATTATATAGCCATAAATTTCTCATTCAGGTAATAATAAGAATGACCTCAGATAAATTATTAAAGTCATTACATAACTACATTTTACGTATTATTAAATATATTTTCTATTATACTATATCATATAGTATAATATGTACATGTTATACATTATATAGTATAATATGTCCTTTTATTACATTATACTATGCAATAATTACTACATATATAACTATATAATATATACAAGTAGATAATTATAATTTAGTTATATAATGATGCAACTATAATATAGTTTTACATTTTGTGATAATGTTTAAGATAATTTAATTATAATTTCACAGCCAATCTATTTCAGTGATTAGTTTGAAGTAAAAGTCTGTTTGGTTTAAAGAAGTCATCATTTTGGAATACTGTAAATGTATCCCGTTAATAGTCACTATCTGATTGAAAATACTAAGGAAAAGACAAAAATGATATTACAAGCAAAAGCACCCTATCATGTTTTAACTAAATATTTCATAAATGCAGTATAGTGTTATGACAAAAGATTACAGGTTTTAACTTTCAAAAATAAAGTAACAATTTGAGTGCACTCAGGAAAATAGTCACATGTGAAATAGTTACAGAAACCTTTTTACCATCTAGGTCTGTTACATTAAAAATACTAGCCAGAAAATAAACAAAAATGTAAGAGAAAATTTAAAAACTGAGATATTGTTCTTGAGATATAGATTTTTCTCAAGAAAAAGGAACAATCCTAAAGTTGTGCTTTTTTTTTTTTTGGTTGTTAAAGAAAGTTCAGGTGAGGATAAGCTCCTGTTGGACAGTCATAAAGCACCCATTCATTCTAAATTTAGAATACCAAGGAACACAAACCTGACATCAAGGTCAAAATAAATTCTGTATCTCTAACCTTGGCAATATACTGAAAACACCAGAGAGATTATCAAGTAAACTGTTCATTCTTTCATGATTTCTCACTAAGTCCCATTCTGGTCACTGATTGGAAGTGTCATTATGCTGTACTAACAGACTCCTTCTACTCTTTCCAATCAATCTGCTAAAATGTTGGGTTAAACATAGACTGTTTCATGCAAATGCAATCCTCATCTATTGTCACAATTTTTATGTTGATATTATTTGTTAAATAAATAGCATAGCAGAAAACACAGGGAAATACAAAATTCCCACATGATCCTGATATTTCCTCGGTGGGCATTATCTCATGTTCCCTCCCCAAAAAGTCCCTGTGCAGACATAACAATTCTCTTCTAACTTGAGTGGTAGCACAAGGTACATCTGCAGATGTAATTGCTAATGGTGCCATCATTTTTGCCCTATCACCCCAAGAGACACCTGTTCAGTTGCAAGACTGAGTTTTCTGCAGTCATCTTGACCCTGTCCTAAGATGTCCTAAGAAGTGTATAACTTCACTTGTTTAGAATAATGCTTAAGCGTCACTTACATCCGTGCCAATTCCATGCAGCGACCTTCAGACCAAATACAATTTGACTTCCTTAAATAAAGCATCAAGAAAACTTAGGGTTTAATAAAATAAAATTGAAAAGTGTTACCCCTATGCCTATGTCAATTAGAGAAAAACAAGGAGTGGAAGGGAGGAAACATCAAACACATTTTATTTTATTAATACTTTTAAATGGCAAAGAAACTCTCCCAAGAATATTGCCCCTTTGAAGATAAAGTTCTATTTGCATAAACTGGAGGGGCCTCTTTAATGCAGTTTTCATTATCTTGACTCCAAAGTGACTGATGTCAAGATCAAGGGAGTCAATCAGGGAAGATACACCCCAGGACACCACGGAGAAATAAATCAGCCCATCCACTCCACTCAGGGAGTCCTGCTCAGTGAAGGGGATTTGTGAATCTCCTTTCTGAGTCAGGCGGCCACGTTCCATTACTGTGAGGACTGACTCTCATCCCTTAGAAGTCTCTCATTCTTTAAGATAATTGGGGTGTCCTGCATCAGTTATCTAATAGGCTAATGAAGTCTGCAGATAAGCCAGTTCTTGACCATTTCTTGCCCTCTGAACACTCCCAGGACACCAACCCCATCCAGCCATTTATCTCATTATGTTAAAGAGAGAAAAATTAACCCCGAAGAAAATGAGATAGCCCCTTGGCTGTTAGGTGAAGGTGGAATGGGTCTTACTGTGAGGAGAGAGAGGGACCAAAAAAGAGGAGAAATCATCACGTCCATTAGCTACTCTGTGACAAATTAAGCTCAGCCACTTGCTCCCGTCTGCCATGGCATTTTGGCCATGGCGTTTCTGGCCATTGGCTCTTTCTTTTCTCAGCCTCGGTTGCCCAATTTATGGCATGATGCATCAAGTCTACCAGGTCATCAGAGGTGTGGGCGAATTAAAAATGTCATCGTTTGGTCTTTATTTCACAAGCTTGACTTAGTGCTGTTTTCACTTGCAAAATACAAATGTGAAAACTATAATTTATTATGGTACTAGCAATTCAAGATGTTTTGCTTGGATCCTGTACGTACAATCAGTTACCAACATTCCAGCCTGTTTTGCTTTAGTTGGCTACTAGTTTACTACCCTCAATTTCATTCTCTAAAACTGTGTTTAAAAACAATTTAACTACACTTTGGTTCTGTTTGGAAAAGCAGTTATGAGCTCCCCTCACTAATGCATGGCAACATGTTAAACGTGGTTTGTAAAATGTCGTTTTAAGGCAGATGACAAGACGCAAATGATTTATTTAGCGATTCTTTAATTTTACACATACTATTTTATTAGAATAGATATCAGAGGCTGGGTCGCTTCCGAAGCACATAAAGAGGTTATTTCAACTAAAGACACTTGAGTGGCCTTGAAATCCCAGTCTCCTCGAATTTGTGAAATTTGCAGCTAGAACAACCAGCCTTCCTGCTCTGTGAGCAACCCCTACTGGTCAATTGCTCAATTTGCGCTGCTGCTAGACTAGAAGCATCCATCCTCTCTCCTCTCTCTCTTCCCTATTGTGAAGAGGACTTTTTCTTTTTCTCTTTAAAAGTAAATTATGTCTCTTTTTCCCTAAACATTGACTATTTAGTTGAAACAGACACACCATATATAGCCTATAAAAATATATTGACCTTCTTAAAACGGAAAGAGTATTATGTTTTCTCAGTAGTTTAATTAAAAGTTTTAAATTTACTCTATTCAAGAATATTTTCTGGATATAGTAATCAAAGAATGTCTTTAGTTCTGATAAATGTAGCTGAGAATTCTAATAATTATTAGAAAAATGTTGCAATAGACTAAATAGGAAACTAGAAATAAAGATATTTTTGTTTGGTTTGGTTGTCTCTCCTTTTAACAAATAAGTTGCAAAGACGACCTTATCTTAATTCATTGCCTCCTGTGGGTCCGAGGGCTTTAATAATATCTAAGTTGATCTAGTTTTCATTCTGAACTACTATCTGAAATAAATTCTTTTTAAAATTTTTTTTTAAGTTTTATTTTTAATTGGCACATAATAATTGTACATATGTATGGGGTCAAATTACTTTTTATGTTATGTAAATTTTAATCAAAATTTTTAAAAATTTAAAAGCCAAAAGAAGTGTTTGGTATACAAAGCAATATAGTATACATAACATCACATGGAAAACGTATTTATCACCAGCGACTGAATGTGACTATTTTCTTTCACTGCAAACATCAGACTATGATGTAGGATTTTTTCCTCAAAAAATGGCAGAACAAAAAAAATATCATTATTTACCAGTGCCCAAATAATGCACTTTTCTTTTTAACAAAAGGTATAAATAAGCACTTTTATAAATTGCTGGGGAAAGACACCAGATTGTCAGGTCTGGATGCTTTAAGTGCCCTATTTATATACAAGACCAGCAAACAACCAAACTTAGTCACACTATGCTGAGAAAGTATTATATCCTAACCAGATCTCCATTAGTTTGTTGTGGCCCACAAAGTCTCTTTAAAGAGAGATTAATAAGAAACGTCAAACTTGGTCTAAGATAAATGGACTTAGACTCAAAGCTTCTTTTTCCCACATGCCACAAAAAAGGTTAGGGGAGATGGTCACACTTCACTTCAGTTTTGTTACCTAAAGACTAAGATGTGAGGAGTTAAAAGCTTATTATCCATGACTGAGGTCAGTGTTTCGAAAAGTTTATTCCATAGAATGGTAACATTTAGAAAATGTCATGGTCATTTTTTTTTATGTCAAGTTATGCTTTGTTGCAGGATTTCTCTGAGCCACTAATTTACTAAAGCACATTGGGTTGTCTCTACAAGGTTTACATAGAATGCAAAGTGTCCAAAACTCATCAGAGCAGAAAACATCTCCCTGGACTGATGTTGCAAAACACACAATTTAGAAAATTCTCTCTTAAATCATCCAGGCTTTTTCCTTCCAGGTGCTCTTAAGGAAAGTTAGGTTTCATTCCTTTCCAATCTGCAGTTACCACATTGAGCACCAACTCTGTGAACGGACCTGAAATATGCTATCTTTTCTGAAACTCACTCACCACTTACCTCAGAAAACAGGTAATATTAACCCCATCTCATAGATGAGGAACTTGAGACTCACAGCTTCAGAGGTCTCAGGACAATGAAGTGGCCTAGCCGGCTCTCAAACACAAGACGAATTCCCTGCAGGGTCCACCCTCTTTCCCTTATGCTGTGATGCTCAAACTGTTCTCCTTCAATGACACTCTGTAGTGGCTTCTCTGGGATGTCTAGGTCACATAACCTAATTGGGACCAACATAGACCACCCCACATTGGCAATCCTGATGGTTTGATCTTTGACTATTGTAGACTACGTTAACTTGAATTCTATCTGGAGAAATTACACATTTGATGTTAATTTTATTTTGAACACTATCCACTCTAAAGGATTAACATGTATAACACACAGAGTCAGATAAAGAATGCATAAATGTTGAAATACTAATCAGAGATAAATTTGGAAATAACCAAAAGGCATTTGTGTTAAAGGGCAGTTGGAGGTCAGCATTCGTGTTAGAGGTGGTCCATGTTTTTTTGCCTTTAAATACAAGCCAAATACTACCAAGCCAGAAACCACGAGGCAACCCTTTCCGTCTCACAGTAACAAGACATTAATAGCCCATGGAAAAATCAACATGTAATTTAGTTTTACACTGCTCACTGAAGTCTTTCTCTTTCTTTGCAACTAAAATGAATATAAGATCAAAAAGAGAAATACACAGTGACTCAAAAATCCATCAGAAAAGTTTTGCCAAAACATAATATTCAAACTTCTGGATCATCCATTAGCATTAATTGGGACATATTAAACACTTAAATTGCAGAGAATTTTTTTTCTATTAGGAAGCAAAAGGTAACCCTCTCACACAGTAAATTAATTTGAGCACACAACCTGATCTCAATGGCTTGCCGTGTCTCACGTTTCCTCAATGTGCTGTCGCAGACAGTTTTTCTCCATCATTAATTATATAAGTCCCATTCAGAGTTAAGAAAAGACTCTCTTTGCATGTGTAAATATTGCAAACCAAATAAAATTAGCATTTTGCTTGGAATTCTCCAAGATAAGAAAATTCCACAGAAGTCATTCAGAAATAAATATACATTAAACAAATATCTGATAATATTGGTGATTTTTTTCCCCCTATAATTTCTTAGTGGAAAACTGTAATCACCATATATAAGATCACACAGAAATAGGCCTTTGTCTTGGAGTGAGGAGTGGTAAATTCCCCAAAGGACACTCAGCAACTCTATTATCAAACCTGATGCATCTTTTAATAGGAAAAAAGGCACAATGCCAAAACATGCTAGTTACATGCTCTATGTCTTGCTTGCAAAAAAGTTACTTTATCCTATCTTTGTTCAACTTAAGAGAGCAGGTTCTTTCAAAATAATTACAATTTTCCCTTCTCTAGGAAGAAATATATTATAGCCACATTTGTTTGAATGAGTGGTACTTCAGTAATTTGAAGTGTGGTGAAAATAGAAAGGGACTGCCTCTCATTTTCAGAACAGCAACAAGAACACAAAAGGAGCTCTAAGTCAGGCACAGGAACATGGACACAGACTACTCCAAACAGTGAAGAAATGTCTGAAGGGAACTGTTGTCGCACAAGAGATGGATTGGCTAAAAAAGTTATGCTCACCGACACCTTGTCAACATTGATCTGCAAAAAAGAGTCAAAGTTTTAAGATACCAGTTTCTGCAAAAACACCAACAAAATTTCCTAATACTCCTATCACACAATGTATGAACAGTTTGGGACATGATTTACAAATATTTGAGTTTCATAAATACAAATTGCAGTCTTTGCATCTTGGAATATTATTGGTGGTAACATCTCTTCACTTTGTCTACTCAAAGGCTAAAATGGACTTCAGTTCACATCTAGTATTCAGGAATATGAAGTATGAATAAAAAGCTCCTTAGTCACCATCAGATAAGGGGCTCTTGCAAAAAGGTTTGAGAAACAGACAATAATGTGCTGTCTGGAATTGAACCGGCAGGACTGCTTGCTGAACATGGAACCTTGGCTCACAGTCACCGCCACTATACCTTTCTCAAGGATGTTCAGGACATTTGATGAAACACCACTGTTTGATGTCAATCAATCCTGATTTAAGGTGTAAAATTGCCGGGGAAGAATATCTTATATACATTATGATGGGATTTGTGTCTTAACTTATAAATATATGCAAAAACCATGATTCTGTTTCTTAATAAAATTTGGACAATTTGGATTATTATTCCCTCTCCCTAGATAGTTACAGTTGAAAACAACATCAGAAATGTTTATTTCAAGCCTACCATAGCCACAGAAGAAATATACCACTAACCGAACCAATGATATCCTGTTTAAATCAAAGGAAAACTAGGCTGCTAGAGGTCCTAATGGCCGTAAGCACAACCTGGACCATAAATCCATCATGCTGAGCACTGGTCCTTGTTGCTACCATGGTTGCACAAAACTGGCTAGAAACAACATTGCTGTAAAACCATAAGCCAACAAAAGCTTTACCCTTAGTGTGAAAATCTCCAAGCATATCAGGCACTATTTCATTAAGAGAATTTTCTTGGTTAAGAAACTTTCAATACATTTCTAAAACATTCCTGATGAGACCCTTTGGTTATCATCATTTTCCTTCTTCTTTGCCTTTAAATCATTCCTTTGGACCATTTAGATCCTCTGCAGCAATTACCATTGACCCTTGTGCCATTGCTTCTGAGCCATATCCTACCAGAAAAGCTGATGGGCATTTCTGAATTTTGAAAATTGCAATGGAGGCCATAGTACCTGAAATGTCTGTCTCATGTCTTAGTTTAAACTTATTATTTATCCTACAGTAAGAGAAGAAAGTGTATTCATTTGGAACTTGTTATAATGATTAAAAAAGAAAATTCCTAAAAATCCAAATTAGGGATTTCTTTCCTGAGGTTAGCCCAGTCTCTAGCAACCAATTTTTATGTATTAATGGTGTTTATGTTTGTAAGTTATTTTTCAATGTGAGTCTTTGTGAACTATATTAATTTAGCTGTTCCTACTCATTAGTTTTAATTGTTGTGAGAGATTGAAGGTTTAGAAGCAATAAAATTAAATACTTTTAAAGTAGACTATAATTGAAACTTCCATTAAGTTAAACTGCTTTTCTCTCGCTTTTTTGAAGTCAGTGGTGTTTTAATTTATTTCAGTGGAAAATGGTTTGTGCCAGGTAGCTAACAACAGTCAAGCATCTCATGGAAAGATATTTACTTGTCTTAACCTTTTTCTGCAACCGTTAGGGTCCTTGTCATTTTGACTTCCTTTCAGCTAGTGACCTCTGCCCTGCTCCAATTTAAAGATAAACTAAATGACATTTCCCCTGAATGTGTGCTGCTTCTACTTTTTCGATGGAAGCAGTAGAATCTAGTTGTCCAACCTATTACCTCCCATTTGAAAGGATATGAGAGTGGGAACTGGTGTATTAGAAGTAGGAGGTTTACAAAGAAGTAAACAGAAAAAAAGGATGTGCCAATAATAAGTGAACTCAGAATTCAGTATCAAAACAAGGAAAGTAAAACTATTAGAGATAATAAACAAGAAGACTTTCATGAGTCATCTTTTATCAGCAATATATGGGGCATATGTGAGAATATTTCTAAAACAATTGAAAAGTGTGACTGGAATTGGAGTTAAGAAAATCATCTTTTGTACTTTGCACACTATTCATAAAATTTGTATATAAATACACTAGAAATGGAACATTCATTATTTAGAAGTTTAGAAAAGCATTCCCTGTGTCATTAGTCAAACTTAGACTAAACAGACTCACAGCTTTATACAACATTTTCTCTCCACCATTTCTTGCTCTCTGAGACTATGATTTTTTATGGTGTTGTTTTTGAAATCTTATTTTTTGTCCCACTTGTTGAAAACAAACTAAGAGAATTAATAATGGAGTAAAACAAAATGATGGCTAGAAATATAGTACTCTAAGTAATATATATTTATACACACAATGTGTGTATACGTATATAGATGAGGTTATATACATATATATAGTCATTTTTACTCAATTTTAAAGTTATACAGGCTGTTTGTGGGGTTTCCATGTTTTTAGTTAGCTTATAAAGGGAAATTTGATAGCCATCTTACTCTTCATACATTACATTACAAAAAAACTCTATGAAGTAAAAAGGGTATGTAGCCAGACTTCATGCTACATTATGTGGAAAATTTACTGGGTAAAGATTAAAAAGATCTTTATTACAAGAGACCACACCTCAACATACAATGGAGAAAAATGTCTCTCTTGTGAGAAAACATAATAAAATACGTCCATCTAGCCGTGAAACTCTGAAGAAATACACAGCTTCCTCTCTCATTCCTTTTCTGAATTCCTATTCATTTTGAGTCAGGCTAGCCTAGTCCATTAATTAACCTTCAGGTCCTCGAGGTCACCTCCTTGGATCTGTTCTCTATATACCAAAATGATTTGTTCCATAGTAAATATCAAAGATAGCTTAAATTGACTATGTTGCCGAAATAATGATGTATTATATCTATAAAATGCCTGGAGTTGTGTAAAATGAAAGAATGCAAAATTCACTCAAGTAATTTTAAATAGTATAGGTGTTATTTATCCCAACTTAGAACTTTATTTCCCATCAATGGTAGTTCTAAGATTGTGTCAATTATAACTTAAAAATATTGTTGTGAATTAAGTCATATACCTTTGAATATCTGTTTCAAGAATGTTAAACTAGTTTATGGTATTGCAAGCAAATGTATATAAAGGGAACCAGCATGAAAAGTGAATGCAGTAGAAGGTTTATTTAAATGGTATCTATGTAAATCAGTTGTACTACTTACTAGCTTATATATTTAACAGCTTATTGCCTGTGCTAGCAAATGTGTTGATCTAGGAAATGTGTATACAGAAATAACATTAACAAAGGTATATTAAAAATTTTGATGGATTAGAAACCATATATGTTTATTAACTATTTGTATTAAATCATGGGACATTTGGAAAATTCAATCTTTAATGATCATTAAATATGAACTATTAAAGCACTACTATATCTGTGCCTAACATGTAGTACCTAACATCTTTTATCTAATAATTATTTATATGTGTGATTTATCCTCTTATTATCAGATTATAAGCTTAGAAGTTAGGGAGAATCATGCCCATCATTTGAAATAATGCCCTGAACATTCTGGATGTGTTATAGGCAATTAAATAAAGAGACAAAGATTTATATTAGCTTAGTTGAGTTATTTTATAAGGATTTTTACATATAAAGGAGAGAGGATTCCAACCATTCTTTTAAACATAGTGTTTTACTGCAACCATGAACACAAGAGAGAAAAAGCTTTCATATAAATGCTAACAGAGTTAAAACTATAGAATCCACCGAGCAGGTTAAGGAGACCTCAGCCAACTGTGAAGAATTTATGCCAAGTTATGTATTTAAATTTGTGTTTTTTTATATACTAAGATGCAAAGGGAATGAACATATATTTACGTTTTAAAATATTAATACATAAAGTAAATTCCACATCAAGTATGAAAAGTAAGCATTGAAGAGTTGGGGATTCCACAAACGACATTTGCCATCTTCTCAGCCATGACCACAAAATGGAAGATTTATGAACTAGAGTTACATAGAAGAATTAATGATGCTAAGGAATGTATTTAATATGAAGGAAAAAAGCCGGGCCACAATTGTGAAGCCATTCACACAGTAACTTCCCGACTTTTATGAGTTTTTGATTTTCTGCCTTTGCCTTTGCTTTCTACAAGTGCTAGCAGATTCTCATCAAAATAATTAGGGGGAGTAATGAAGCCTTGGTTGAAAATTTAGCATAGTGGCAAATGGCTTTCTGATTTTGAAATTGAAAGAACTATATTTTAAATTTATATGCAATAGTCCATGAGTCAGATCTCAACCTTTCTTACTGAATTACCACGAATTGGCTGTGAAACTCCAAGCCAGCCCCTCAACCTCTCTGGATGTGGACTGAGCATGGAATCTCAGCTCTTGCATATTTTAGATGTATGACATTAGGCAACTGCTTCACCACTCTGAAGCCTTCATTTCTTCACTGGTAAATAAGAGATGATGATACAATGATATACATAAATTACTGGGCACTCTGACAATTATTTAATAGCTCTCAATCCATACTCTCTTTTTTTGTTACTGCTGCCATTATCTAACATTCTTGCCAATTACAAAGTTTTGTTATTCTGTACTATTTTAATAGTGCTTAAACTTTAAATACTGGCACACACTGACTATTTTTGCATATATTTTATGACTAATTTAGTTGGGTTATTTTCACTCTTGAGAAACATCAAAAACTCTGTTAGCATAGAATGTTTCTCCCATCTCTCTCCCTTCGGGAGGAAATCTATTTGCCAATTCCGGTTCAAAAATAGTAAATCAGCATTCACTTGACATTTTTTAAACATTCAACAAGCCTTTTTTTTTTCTTTTACCAGTTAGAATTTTGAAGGAAATCATATGAACATAAAAGAAAAAAAAAGAGAGACATGTTAAAACTAAGATGGTCATTCAGTATTGGTCTGTCTACCTGACAGCTGTCTGTAAAGGTGTGAATAGAGATCATCTTTATAGATCAGCTTGGGTGAGCAAAGGATAACCTTTCAAAGAAGGTCAGGATTAACACTTTCAATTCATGAATGAGGAAACTGAGGCAAGGAACACCTAGAAATCCTATACACGGCCAAGAACAAGAAAAGACTGGCTCTTCTGGTGCTCAGCTTCCCCATCACACAGGCCAAACTGGTTGGGTAGGCTGCTTCCTTCAGGCAAGCGGATAAGGGAGTGATATAGTTAGAGACACAATTGAAGGTACTGCACAGTGCACAATGACATGTCATTTTATGAGCTTTCCACCAAAACACCAGTAGATTTTGCAGCTGGAGAACTGCCAATTGCCAGTATATTTTTATTTCAGTGTACTCCAACTAAACTTTCTAGAAGTTGTGGTAAGCCACAGTGAGGGTGGAGGACAGTTTTTCCTCCATAAATTATCTTCAGAGAGAAATTCAGTCATATTTTATTTAACAAAAAAGGTGATAGGACCTTGAGGAGGAAAAGTAGCAAGAAAAAGAAAGCCACATAAAACTGAATAGTGAGGAGCATGTTACAGAAGAAATCATTTTCATTCAAATTTCAAATGTTTAAGATCAAGAGAAATTATTACATAAATAGCTAGAAGATTGGCTTTAGAACATAACTTTGGTGGGGGAAATTTTCCATGATACCACCAGGAAAAGTGTGCAGAGGGAAAAGATCACTCATAAATATCCATATAAATGTATATGTATTTGTGTGTGTGTGTGTCTGTGTGTGTGCGTGTGTTTATTTCATAAACCAACTGTCCTTTGGGGTAGGAAATAAGGTTTCCAGGCCATTAAAGAATAAGCAATCTGTATCTTAACTTTTAGGATCTTGATCTTACATTAAAATTAGGAGATGTATCATTTAAAAATTGGATACTTTGCTCAAAGGAAAATCACAAATATTAGGCCACAGTTCATCAAAAGATGCCTTTAAATTAACTAAAAGGTATCAGTTGGCGTGTTAATCAAAGCTCTTTCAGTAACTTATGACAGTTGTGATAAAAATTTTTTAGTTGCCAACAAAATTGATCAGAAACTGATTTCTGATCCTCATGAATTAGATATTCTAACTCTTATTTTATTTAGAGTAAATAAAACTTGAAAATTAAAAACAGTTCCATAAATGGAAACATATTAACATAAATTGCACTTAGAAAACTCAGCCCCCAGTATCGCAAATTTGATGCCTCCAGCTTGCAACAAGCAGAGTTGAAATACAGCAATTTAAAAATTGGTTTCTGCCTGCAATATCTTCCCACGTTGATGAGTGAAAAAAATAAACAGCTTGCGTAATATTTCTGTAAGAAATAGTCAAGCTCTTCGGTAACTTTTTCCACTGTCATAAATTAAACAAAAAATAAACTATTATAATTATCAATGGAAGCTATTTCTCAGAGCAACCCTGTGAACAACAGAGGACGCACAACTATAGTGTGAGAACATAAAAGATCCTTCCCATTTTCAGTCTTTAGGAGGACCAGGGACAAGATGTCAAAACCTTTGCTGAACTCTGGGTTCCACTCAGAGGGAGTAATCTTTAATGGAAAGAACATAGACACTAGATGTAGGTTTTGATCACAGTTCAGCAGTTTAGAAGCTGCAAGATCTTGATCAAGACTTACACAGGTTTTATACTTTTGTGTGTGTGTGTGTGTATATATATACACACACAATGGTGGCACAAACGACACTGTATTTTCATTTGTTTACCTATTTCTTTAAGAGACTGTAAATTTGGAAGGCCATATGGCTATCTCATTTTTCTTGGTATTGTATGGCCATCTTCTCAGTCCCTGGCACAAGTCCCAGGCACAGGATAGTTGTTCAGCACACATTTGTTGGATTGGTCTGAACTATTATTGTTCATTAGGCTAAGCCGCAATTTAAAAAAATGTTAATAAAATGTGGTATATGTATACCATGAAGTACTACTCAGCCATAAAAAAGAACAACAGTGAATTAACACATCTGGTATTATCCTGGATGGAGCTAGAGCCCATTCTTTGAAGCGAAGTATCACAAGAATGGTAAAACAAGCACGACTGGTACTCACCATCAAATTGGTACTAACTGATCAATACTTATGTGCACACATGGAAATAATATTCTTCAGGGTTCGGGAAGGTGGGGGGGTAGAGGGGATGGGAAAACTCACACCTAATGGGTGCAGGGTGCACTGTCTGGGGGATGTTCACGATTGTAGCTCAGACTTGGGCAGTGCATAGGCAATATATGTAACCAAAGAGTTTGTACCCCCATAATATTCTGAAATTTAAAAAAAGAAAATGATGAAAACCAGAAATGGATCTTCCTTAACTACAAATTATATTTCTGAAAAATACTATAATATATCATTATTTTAGAAAATCAAATTTTGTTTTCGATTTCATAGCAGTTCAGTTACTTAAGACATTTTAAGATAAGTTCTATTATTATATTAAAACATTTTACTCTGAAAAAAAAAAGAATAGATAAGAACTACTGGCCAATTTACACATATAATCAACATACCTATAAATGCATATGAAACACAATTTTAGGAAGATGTGCAAAGAAAATTTGGATTAATGTTTCCTGCAAGCCAGACTAATTTATAAGTTTAATTACAAGGACTCTTCTGATACAGATTGCTATTTCCAAATATCTATTAGATATTGCACAGTTACTTTCATCATGTTTATTAATTTTTTGTAATCACAAGGGTTACATTTTTTAGCAGAAACAAGGTACCATTTTAATACTCATATTCCAAAGTTTTGCTTTAAGTTAACTAATAAGTACTCTTTCTTTAAAAAATCTTAAGGAGGTCTCAATTTCTGAATTAACTGGCCCCTCATAATTAATTTCATATCAAACTTCAGTCATGTTGTACTTTATAATATTTTCAACAAAGCATCAATACCGAGAAACAGGCCTTTATGGAAAATGACTGTATTTCTGCCATAAGTATTTTTTTAGAGAATATGAGTGTTTTTCAATATTAAAAATATATTCATTCTTAAAAAGTTGCCAGCAAAATGAATTTTCTTAACTGGATACAACTTTATTCTAGAATCGGTGTGTGTGTGTATGTGTGTGTGTGTGCGTGCCCTCAAAAAAATCACATTCTAAACATACATATAAAGGAAAATAAAAATGAAAAATTAATCATACATAAAGAACTATAAAATACAATAATGAATCTGAAAATAGATGCAATGATTTAGGAACTGATGATGAAAATCATTAAAAGATAAAAAGTTCAACATTCACTTTGTTGTTGATTATTTACTTGCCCTTAAGCAAAATGAAAAACCCATGCAGATCATAGGTCTATTAGTAAGACTTATACTTTGCATGCGACAGCCATGTTATAAGGTCATTATAAATGCCTGTATTATGAATGTAAGTTCTGGTACAAAAATTGTGTTGGTTAAGAAAATTTATATTTTTAGGTTTTAATTTCCTTTTCTTTATCAATTTAACCTTTCTTTCTAAATTAAAAAATGTAATCAGAGGTAAGGACCTTACTCGTAAATTCTATCAAAGTGAAATAGGCAACAATTGGCTAAAAAATCCTAATCTATTGAAAAGCCCCGGTTCTCTTAGCTTTAGGCAAAGGATAGCTCCTTTAAGACAGATTGTCATTTATTTAGCATAGGTCCTATGGGTTGCTCCAAAGGCCAAGAGATGTTAGAGGGTAGGCCAGGGCTATTATTTTGTCACCTACTACAGCAGCACAGAGACTAGATGCTGAATGTGATTTAATCTAACTTTCTCAGTGCAGGATTAAGTCCGTAGGCAAATATTCTTAAACTTCTAAACTGTGCATGTGTCTATGACTGATTAAGAATCTCAAATCTGGGACCACTAATTTTAAATATGGATGGTCAAATAAGTTTATTACCTTTGACAAGTCACTTTGACTCATGGAGGTGGCTGTTAATTCTGCTGGAAATTTAAGCAAATATCCTTACTGCAAATCAAGTTCCTACATTGCGGCATATATTTTTAAATCCTCAATTTCTCTTCAAATGTTTTTACTAATTTTAAAGCTTTAAAACTATTAGGAATAATATAATAACTTAAATATCATTAAAGAGAATTTTAAAAATGTGAACATATTGTTTATAAAAGAAAAAAATTTTGAAAACACTTTTGACCTAAAAAGAAAGGCTAAAATATTGGGAAAAATTCTTGAAGTGACTAAATGTATTAATCACTATCTTTAATCACCATCTTTTTTTTATGAAAACAAGACAAAACTAGAATATTCTCACCCAAAACACCAAACATATTTTCTTCTTCAACAATGAATTCACTGAAAGATTTAGAGATTTGGCAAGATGAAGAAAATCACACTAAAATATATACATGAACCTAAAAAGGAGGCTTGAATTAAAATGAGTTTGTCATCTAAGTTAGGGCTAAAATGATGCAATGGTAACTGTCTTGAGTTTCTACTAACAAAGTAGTAATAAACTAAAAATTTCTGATCATAAAATGATGATATTCTCAATCCTTTATTAAACCATAGAGAGAAAAATTCTTCACTTCCTCAATATTTCTTTTTCCCTTCCCTAAGGCCAAAATGTCATCCTTTTTTGTGAAACAAAATCAAAGCCAAATGGTAAAAATGCAAAGATTTGGTTAAACAAACAGTCAGAATTTCAGTGGCTTTATCTGCAGCATCCTAAGCAACCAAACAAAGCCAAGATATTGTCCATCTCTTTGACAGACAAAGAACCTCAGAGGTCCAGAGTGACATGCCCGAAGGCTGGCACGTGATTGGGCTAATTAAATTAAATAGCAGGAAACAGCTTTTCCATATGCCACTGCCTGGCCACACACAAACTGTAACAGTAAATCTTTTATACTAGTCAAGGAAAAGTGTAACCATTAAAAAATATACAGTTATCAACACACCATCCAAGAATCAGAAGTTGCATAACCACATAACCTCTCTGAGCCTGCACTTTAATGCCAAATGTCTAAGAACTTCCTAATTCACTTTAGGGGCCATCCAAAAGCCCATGGTAATTAAAGAGAGTGAAAAAGAACCCCCCCCCCATTCCCCACCGAGGTTCACCAACACTTTAACTTAAGCTAATATTCTGGTCGCTTTAAGGACATATTTCTATACCAAATAAAATCAAAACTTCCATACTTCTGAATCAAAGTTAAAATAAAATCTATTGCTTATTTTCCACCACTTTTACCTCCTCCCTCCTCATTACCCAACTGAAGATTAAAAGATAAGTTGAAAAAAGGCATAAAAGCCTTTGGAATCTTTTGAGAACACTCTCCTTCCAGGTTCCCCACAATTTCTCATGCAGTAGCATAATTTTCTCTAAGTTTGCCATTGCAGTTCTAGGCTTTTGTTCAAGAAAACATTATTTTAAATATATCTATACTTTCATGTTCCTAGAAGAATTCCCCTGAGTTGGTATGTGCCATTCATTTTTATTAATCATGGTTTTCATTGGCATTGATTTCTAATATAAAGAACAGGAACTATGAAATAGTAATTGTCATCCTGGATAAGGAAACCAAGGACTAAGTATTGTAGTGGAAAAATAAAGGCAAGGAAACTGCTTAACAGGGGTCCTGAGTTGGAAGATAGCACGGGAATTTTAACTTAGAGACACAGAAAATGTAGAATCATTACAGATCATGGCTTATTTGTTGAAATAGAAACATTAAATATATAATGTAATATACACAATATAAATGGTACTCAATATTTTTTGATAAAAAACATATTTACGGTAGCCAGTATTCAGATGTTATAAATAATCCATTATCCGTGCTTTTCATACTTGACTTAACATTTTTCCTTAGATTTATTATTTCTTACTACATGAAAGAGTTAGCTGAATTTACAGACCATGATCTAATAAAATTTAGTATAATCTTTAATTGTAAAAATACACCTAATTCATGGAGGTTCAATGTTATACAGAGAGAGAAAGGAAGGAAGGAAGGAAGGAAGGAAGGAAAGAGAGAGAAAAAGAGAAAAAAGAAAAGATGGAAGGAGGGAGGAAAGGAGGAAAGAAAGAGAGTCTAATTCTTCAAACTGAGATTTGAAAAAATTTTAAAAACTGCATGATACTATTGTTTTCCCTTGGTTTATTCCATACGGTTACAGGATACCAAAGTTCTTCCAAAATGTTTGGGCAACCGTGTCCATTCAGTCGTGGCGTTTTTTATTATATGTAAGCCAAAGAATCCTGTGCCCATGGACTGACTTGAGTAGGACAAACGTGACAGCTGCAAATCAGAAACAAAAGCCTAGATGGATGGAAGCTACCTTACTGCCGAAATAGCTGGATTCATCTCTTCAGATAGAAGCCTATGCTTAACGAATTCCCTCCTTATCTCATCTCTCATTACCTAGCTCAGGGCCCTGGGATAAAACTGATTACTCCCTGGGGTCATCCATCCTGTGGACTCCTTGGCATTCAGTAGAGGCCAGGATCACAATAGTGAGCCAGAGATAAAAACCTTTGAGAGTAAAGGCTATTACAGACCTTCCCTAACAAAACTTAAGAACAAGCCTTGAAAGTTTTAAGTGATGAATATTCTTTGAAGAAAGATAACAAGTTTAAATTGTCTAACATCTAATGAAAATTTACAGAACATTAGATGGGGAAAGAAAGCATGAGCCATATTCAAGAGAAGAATTAAGCAGTAGGAGCAGACCCAGATATGGCAGACAGAATTAATGGAAAAAAACTTCAAAATAAATAGTATAAATATGCTCAAGGATTTAAAGAAAAACATGAATATATAGCAGAGATAAGTGAAAGGTATATTAAAAAACTAAATAAAATTTCTAGATGTGAAAAATACAATATCTTAAATTTTAAGATTACTGTATGTGATTAACAGAAGTTTATCTACTAGGAAGAAAAGATGTGTATGCAATAGAAAATACACAAACTAAAACACAAAGAGAAAAAAAAAGTCAAGAAAAAAATGCATGGAAACTTACAGACCTGTGAGGCAGTATCAAGCAGTCTATTCTATATGTAACTGGAGTCCCAAAAGAAAAAGAGAAAATAATAGGTCGAAAAAAAATTACAAAAATAATGCCTGGCATTTTCTAAAATTTTAAAAGGTGCAAACCCACAGATATAAGAATCTCAGTGAAGCAAAGCAGGATATACATAAAGAAAACTGCATTAAGGCACATCATAATCAAGTTGCTAAAAACCAGTAATAACAAAAAATGTTAAAAATAAGCAGAAAAAAATATACTACTTGATTTTAGGACTCACTATGCAGCAACACTAATCAAGATTCTGTGGTTTTGGTATAAAGTTAGGTATAGAGAACAATGGAATAAAATAAACAGTTCAGAAATTTGCTCACACATACGTTTAATTGATTTCTAACTAAGTATAATTCAAAGGAACACTGACAAGTTTTTCACAAAATGGTGCTGAAAACTTGAGATATCCATGTAAGATAATGAACCTCAACCTATCTTCATATCATATAAAAAAAATTAACTCAAAATAACTCTTTGCCTTATGTATAAAAACTAAACTAGAAGAAGAAAACATGGAAGCAAGCCATTCTTAGACAGAACACTAAAGCACTAACCATAGAAGAGAAAATGGATAGAATGGGACACATCAAGTGTTAGTGTTAGTGCTTAAATATTCTGCTCTTCAAAATAGAAGACCAGCTACAGGATAGGGGAAAATATTTATGACATGTATATCTAGAAATGGATTGCATCCAAAATATTTAATATATGTTACTGTGATCATCAACAATAAAAAAAAAGATGCTTCAATTAAAAAGAAATGAGCAATATAGCTGAGTTGACAATTTAGCAAAGAAGACATACCAATGGCCAATAAACACAGGAAAAGATCATTAACATCATCAGACATCAGGAAAATGCAAATCAAAACCACAATGAGATTCCCCTATGCATTCATTAGAATGCACACAGTTAAACAAATCTGACAATACCAAGTGTTGATATGAATGTAGACCAATGTGAACTTGTACGTCTCTGATGAGAATGTAAAATAATAACCAATCAAAATTACTTTGGCAGTTTCTTGTAAAGTTAAAGCATGCAACTCTACAATTCCACTCCTAGGTAATTACCCAAAAGAAATAAAAACAAATGCCTGCAAAAACTTGTATTAAAATATTCATAGTAGCTTTATTCATAATTATACACAGCTGAAAATACTTAAATTTTCACCAATAGACAAATACATAAACAAATTAAGACATATTCATACAGTGGAACACTATTCCGCAGTTAAAAAAAAAACCCTATTATTGATATACACATGGATTAATCTCAGAAACATTTTCTGACAAAAAAATCCAGACTGAAAATATTACATACTCTATTTTATATGATTCACTTAAATGAAATTCTAGAAAAATCAAAACTAATGTGTAGTGTCAGCAAGCAAATCAATAGTTGCTTTGGGCTGGGTGGAGAATGGGGGTGTGACCTTGATTAAAAAGGGGGCAGGAGAAAATTCTCTGCAGTGATATAAATATCCTCTATCTAGGTTGTGGTATAACATTTGTCAAAGTTTATTGCACTGTACATATGAAACACGTGGAGTTTGGATGTATGTTATAGGTCAAAAAAGTAGATTAAAATATCAGTAAGATTTAGGAAGTTGAATGTAACTAAAGTACAAATCGCATCTTAAAATTTTAATTTAAATTAGCCTATTAAAAAACACAAGACATTAGAAATTCGATTTTTTTGAATCCCTGCGAGATCTTCTTTCTGGGAAAAAAAATGTATTATCTGCTTCCATATCTAAAAAAAGTTATATTGAGATATACCAAACCACTGTACATATATAAAAGTATAAAATATTTAGATATATGTACTATAAGTATGGGGTAAAAAATTTAAAAAATAACAAAATCGAGTTGGATGTTGTTATGAGTCTGTCAGACAATTCAAATAATAAAGCAAAAATTAAACCATTTAAAATATGCAACAGAAAACTACACTTTAAATGTATTTATACTCAAAGTATAAATTTTAAAAAGAAGGATTTGATAGTACCACCTTCATGACCAAAATATATCTAAGATGCTAAAAATATAATGTAAGGTAGACTTATTCTTTATCATGTTAAATGAAGATAATAAAGAATACTGATGGCTATTCAAAATCAGGCTGCCAAATTACTTAAGATCAAGAAATCAGGGCAGGATTTCCCATTCTAAGTTCTTTTAGCATTCACCTAACTAGAGATAGCAGAAAAAGAAAAAGATTCTTAAGCATTTGTTAAAAAGCAAAGACACAGAAAATCTTAGCATTATTTATTTCATGCTGATTCCAAAGAAAGGTAGAGCCCTTATACAACCCCTGCACTGCTGAATTTAAATGGCCTAAAGGAACAAAAAACAAAAAACAAAAATAAAAGAGGAAAGAAATAAAGATAGGCAGAGTCCAGTGCATGTGTGACAAGAGAATCCCTTGTAGGCTACTAGGCAATGCCAATTTCCTGAGTGTTGCTTTCTGATTAATAGCTTTGGTGCTGATAATAGGGTGGGGATTAAAGTTAGAGGAGACCTGGGCATAGATGACGCTTACCTGAAGATCCTCCCTGATCAATATATATTCTTAATACATCCTGTGGAGTGATGATCATATTGATCATTCATACCTAGAGTTGGTTTAAAGTTAGTGAATCATTAGTTGAAGTCTGATGAAAAAAAAAATCTGGGATTCTTTTTACAGGAGGTAAAAGGAGATAGAAGGAAAGGCAGTGGGGAGGAAGAAGACGAGTAATGTACTCATAGAGTCTCCCGAAGAACATTCCAACCTGACTACTTCAAACGGCTGCAGTTGAACCAATTCTAGATTGTTCTCAACCCTTGGGGCAGGGAGGAACAGACTGAGCAGCCTTGTGCAGTGACCTGGGCTGTGTATATATAGACATAGAGCGAGCACCATTTTCCTACATGTGCTAGGACATGAAAAAGATCAGGAAACACTTCTAGGGTTTTTTGTTTACTGAACAGAAAGTTATTCACTATTAAAAAGTGAAATGAAGTGTGAGGTAAGTTCCTCCCAAGTAACTTTTAGTAACAATGTTACTAAAGTTCCAAGAAGATCTTAGTAATTTTATTAATAATAATATTAAGACAATTGCTAATTTTTACTGTGTACCCATTATGCTAGCACTCATTATGTTATTTGCACAAGTTAACCTAGTTAAAGCTCACAACACCCCAACAAAAAAATTGTAATTGTTGATCACATTTAACAAACGAGTAAACTGAGGCTTGGTAGAATTAAGTAATTTGCTCCATGTGGAGTTGCTAGTTGGTGGAGAAGTTGGAGTCAGAACTCCTGCAGTCCCACTACAGAATCAGCATTATTATAGGACCATTAGGTGGTTACACCTATGACGCAGTTCCATGCATGGATTTCAAAGACAATGCAAATGTCACTGTTCAAGGTTTGATGCATAGATAGTCAAAACAACACATCAATTTCTATGTTCAGTAATAGTTTTCCTTAAATATGCATAAAGATGAGGTTGATTCACTCTCTAAGAAAGATTAATATCATAGGAATCATTTTGTCTTTTTTCCAAGCTCCCACTTTCAAAAATCATTAATAAAGTAACATGGAAATAGAAAAATCAATACCATAAATGGGTCATGAAAATTACTTGAGATGCTGTATTTTTATCTAAAAATATGTGCCAGATATTACAATAGAAGTAATAATCAATGATTCATATATGAATATACATTATGAAAGATTAACTTGGTTGTCAGTATATTAAATAATAAATTCATCAAGAAAAAAATTTTCCATCATTTACTGATGGCTGAAAATGAAAATTAAATAGTAGCTATTTTTACTAAAGCCAGTTAAAGAAGATATCACTAATGAAAACATAGCACAAGAAACAGTCCGTCAAATAAAATGATTTTACATTTCACATAGGAAAGAAAAGTGAGAATGTAATCACAAATGGAAGAAAATGGCTTTTAGTCATATATATCTGAATAAGAGAAATATAAAACAAAAACCACTAAAATGAAGTTTAATGGGGGCACTTCCCAGGTTCCATGAGTGGCACTAGGAACAACGATGAACACAATACAATATATTTTCCCTGCCCTCAGAAGGCAAAAAGACATAATACCACACTGGTAATGATTAAAGAAGAACATGGTAAATTGTACAGAATTGACTCCAAGCCAGAGAGTAGAGGTGAGTTGGAGAAATCAGACAGCGTAAGGAAGAAAGCAGAATAGGGTTTGGAAAAGAAAGTTAAATATTTTCCAGATAGGGACACACACTTGATGAAACTCATGTAGATTGGAGCCCCACCTGGGAAATTTGCTGTGTGCGTTGTAAGCGATTAAGGGAGAAGTGAGTGCCTGGTCAGAGTATAAAGGTTGAATTATGAGGACTGTAACTCTCTGATACCATCTAGATGAAACAGTTAGGAAGAAGTCACTGTAGGTTGTGCCATAGAGAGGGGAAAACAAAATTGTTATTTTACAGTAAGTTAACTAAATTGGTATACATATCACACTGATGTGCAAGGAGGATATTGCAATGGTAAAAGCATGAAATTGTTTTATTAGTAGTATTAAGTAGGGTAGTGGCTTGGCAAAGAGAGCCAAAGGGAAAGTGAAGAGGCATGACGGTTTGAAATCAGAAATAGGGGACCAACCGATTACAGGACATAAAGGAGAAAATATAATCAAAGATGACTTCATGAGAATCTGCTCCAGTGTCTAAATGGTGGCTCCACTGAAAAAAAAATGGAAAAGCAGGAAAAAACAGCACATATTACAGATGAATTTACCAACTTTGAGATGAGAGTGGAGCATAAAATGAATTGTCCTTACAATTCATATTGATAATAAAATATTTGATAGACTTTGAGTTGTTTTTAAGGTGAAGGAGAAAGATCTTAAAGCCCTCAAACCATTAAGATGTCTCAGATCTCTTCTAACATTAGCATTTTATGTTTCTATGTCAGACTAAGTAAAAGCAATAGGAAGATACTGGCAAGAGAAACACTCACCTGTCTAAGGTTTATAGCCCACCTATTTCCAAAATGATGTTATGAGATCTATCAATTAACAAAATATAAAATGAGATGAAGGGGATCTAAAATAGAAACATAAATACAAATATATAAATAAAAATATGTGAGCCACAAATGCAAGCCATATACAATCTTAAATTTTCTAATAGCCATACTAAAAAAGTAAAAGAACCTAGCACTCTGGGAGGCCAAGGCGGGAGTTTTGAGACCACCCTGAGCAAGAGCAAGACCCCGTCTCTACCAAAAATAGAAAAAAAAATAGCCTGTTGTGGTGGTGTGCGCCTGTAGTCCCAGTTACTGGGGAGGCTGAGGCAGGAGGATCGCCTGAGCCCAGGAGTTTGAGGCTGCAGTGAGCTGTGATGACGCCACTGCACTCCACCCGGGGTGACAGAGACTCTGTCTTATTAAAAAAAAAAAAAAAAAATGTAAAAGAAAACAGGTAAGACTCATTTTAATAATGTTATATGACCCAATATATTTAAAATATCATTTTAATTTGTAATTAATGCACATCATTCTTAATGAGATATTAATTTTTTTGTACTATGTCTTTAAAATCTGGTGTGTATTTTGCACTTAGGGTTTATCTCAATTCTCACCAACCACATTTTAAATGCTCAATAGCTACATGTGGCTACTAGTTTGTACACTACAAATCCAGGGATCTTTCCAGAAATCCTGTCAACAGAGGCACACAGATCAAAGCAAAGACACGAACATTAGTTCAACTTAAAATTTAAGTTCAAAGTAGACATAAGTAAAAATGAGTAACCAGGATAGGATTTTAAACTCATATTCATGAAGAAAAAGAACTGATTTAGTTTTTAAAGAGCACCTGAAAAAAGGCATAATACACATCAAGATTGTAGCATTTCAATAATGTTTTGGGAAGGAAGAAAGAAGCAGTATCAAAAGCTAGAAAGCAACAAGAGTCAGCTATGGGAGTATCAGAAAAGCAAGACCAAAATCAAGTGGAAATAAGGAAAATGAAGATGATGCTTGGGAAAATGGAGTCCAACAATCATGAAGTTCATCTCTCTCTTTAAATTAACCCAAATACATGGAAGAATATTATTATTTAAAAATAATGTATATTACACAAAATGTTTCAAAGACCTAAAAGTAAGTGCTGAAATTGTAAAACTCTTAGAAGGAAACATAAGTGTAAATCTTTGTGATCTTGGAATAGGCAACAGTTTCTTAAATATGACACCCAAAGCACAAACAACAAAAGGAAAAATAGATAAATTAGATTTCAGCAAAATTAAAAATGTTTGTGCATCAAAGAAAACTATTAAGAAAATGAAAAGACAACTGACAGAATAGGAGAAAATATTTGCAACTTATATATCTGTCAATGGCCTCGTATCCAAAATATATTTAAAAGCACTTACAACTCAACAACAAAAAGCCAAATTAAAAAGAAACAAGCCAATTAAGAAATGGGCATAGGATTTGAATAGATGTTTCTCTGAAGAAGATATACAGATGGCCAATAAGCACATGAAAAGATGCTCAATGTCATTAGTCATTAGTGAAATAGAAATCAAAGCAACAATGATAGCACTGTACACCCACTAGGATGGCTACCATCAATAATACGGGAAAAAAACAAGTGTCGGAGAAGACGTGGAGAAACTGGAACCCTCACATATTGCTAGTGGTAAAGTAAAATAATTCAGCTACATGGAAAACAGTTTGACAGTTCCTCAAAAAGTTAAATAGAGTTACCATTTGCCCAGGAAATTTCACTCCTAGATATATATATGCGCTAAAGAGAAATGAAAACATATGTTAACACAAAAACTTGTACATAATTGTTCATAGCAGCATTATTCTTAATAGCCAAAAATTAAAAACAATCTGTGTCTATCAACTGATGAATAAATAACCAACATACAGTATAACCACACAATGGAATGTTATTCAGCCATAAGAAGGAATGAAGTACTGATACATGTTATGGATGAACCCTGAAAATGTTATGCATAAGCAAAGAAACCAGGCACAAAAGGCCACATAATATATGTTTTCATTTATACAAAATATCCACAATAGGCAAATCCATAGAGACATAAAGCAGATTAGTGGTAGCCAGGGATTAGGAGGAGGAGGGAATGGGGAGGGCTGCTTAGTTGGTACAGGATTTCTTTTTGAGTTGGGGTTGATAAAAATGTTCTGGAATTAGACAGTAGTGATGGCTGCACAGTATCATGAATATTCTAAAAACTACTGAAGTAATAGCAGTAAATATAGTGAGAGTAGCCTATAATTGAGTTAAAATGCAGAAGAAACTGAGAACAATATACAATAAATATGAAACAGTGTATTTTGAAAACTATGAATCGGAGAATCCAAGGATCTTAAGTAAAAGCTATGAAAAGTCAGGCCACGTTTCAGGACATGGTTTAGGAATTCTGGTCATCTCCAAAACACTGTTTCTGAATCAGACACTCTCCCAAGAGCTTGAAAAATGTAGATTACTGAGCTCCCTGTCAGAACAGCAGAATGGGAACCTCTGGGGGCGTGGTCAGAATCTAAGTTTCCTCAAGAGGATTTTATGCAACTTTCAATTAGAAAACCACCTAGGAGATCTAGAACTTGACAAATGTCCCTATTTTTTCCTTTCACAACATTTTATACAGACTTTTTTTAGGTCAAAATGATTATCAAGTGCATCCTCAATAGGTTTAAAAGTTTTTAAAAGGCAGCATCCTGACTACTTAAAGATTGGACTCTCTTTGCCTGGGTTGGGGGATGAAGGTAAGAGGTAACGGACAGCTTGAACCGGTTGAAATCCAGTTAACCCCAGGCGCAGTCACTCTGTTTCACTTCCTGCCAGGACTGGCTCTGGTCAGAAAAAAGAAACCCACAAATTTCCAAGATTAAAAATGGTATTCACAATGTGTGAAGAATTAGATCCCCCATCTGTGGATTAGAAAAAAAAAGTCTTGATCTCATAATTTATAGCAGTGATTAAAAAGAGATAATTGATTCAAAACAGTTTGGTAAACACTAATGGGGTGGGGAGGGAGAGACAGTGAGAGAGAGAGAGAGGGTAGGTAGTAACAGTTGGATAAATTGCACATAAGTAAGCATATCGGGCATGTAAAAAGAATTGTTGCACAAACACAGTGCAATGGTAAAGGTTGAGAACAAGGACTCTGGTGCCAGAATGCCTGGGTTCAAATTAGAGCTAGACTGCAGCAAACTGGGTGACCTTGACTTTAACTTCTCTGTGCCTCAGTGCTCCCATCTCTACAATGGGGTGATAATAAAACTTCCCTCATCAGGTTGTTGTGAGGACTAAATGAGCTAATAGATATGAAGTGCTTGCAACAATAACTGGTGCATTATATGTTTGCAATAGTTAAAGGTAAAAGTCTTTTTGTAAATCAAGATGATCCAAAAAAGTTGCATTGTCTAAATACATTTTCTCAAAGAAGTTATTATAAAATGAGATGTAACAGTGAGAATAGAAACTTAAAATCTAAACAGACATGATCCTAGTGTGACTGAGAAGTCACATTCCCAGTATCCTTTTTATTTGCCTAAATTTGCCCTCCTATACTTTCTTCTTAAACCTGATATGAAGAAATTATCAATAACAAAGGGAATGAGTCTCAAACGCCTTCTCTTGTATCTCCAAGTTCCTGCCTATAATTGGTTACGATTGTAGACCTCAATTATTTATTACTGTAAACCCTCAATTGTACACCCACAATGTATACCTACTATGGTTATTTACAATTGTATGCTTCAGTTATTGAAAAAAACACAAAGAAATGCCAAATTAAAAACAATACTATGTTGTCTACCTATATCTGTTAAGTACTAGGTTTCAAAAAATGTTTAGTGTCTGAATCCCTTTTTAACATCTTTTAGAAAAAAGAAGCATGAAACAATATAAAAATTTCTTAAAGACTGTTTTCTCAGATCTATGAAAAGTAGCAGTCCTACACTTCAACCACTTTCACCAATGAGAAGGTGGCTTTTCACTGCCAGAAGAAGAAATCTAACGATTAGTTATTCCAAGCCTTGGCAAAAGCTATTTTTCTGAAGAAAAGATCTCTAAAGATGCTTTTTATTAAAACAGTCACTTTATATCACTCTTCAGAAATTGGATATACACTATAAACCATCATTTAATTGATTCCCCTAACTCTTATTTTAAGATCTCTAGTACCGAGTTAATCTTGCAATGTTATTGTCCAAAGGCAAATTTCAGGATATTATGACTAGCATTCATGGTATTTCCAGAATTCTGACGAAATTATCAAATCTATGGCATTATGGAATGATAACCCATTCTGTTGTAGTCAATAATTACAGCTCCAGATTTCTTATCATTCTAATGCAATATTGATGTGACTTAGAGTAACTTTAACTTGTCGTCAAGAATTACGTTTTTTACAATCCACTAAGGAATTCTGCTCTTGGAAAAAGATCATGTCACCCTTTTGCCATTTAATCTAAACTATTGAAGTTCAGATTAAGTAAATCAAAGGAAATTAAAAACTTACATTTAACCTACTGAACCAACCACAGTAACACATTATGAAGTATTGACTTACAAGTTTTATTAGAACAGATCAGGAGAGGAGTAAGGTATACCTCATGGCCCATGTGATGTGCATGCTACAGTTCCCTTTACCTGAGTCAAGCTCCTTGTTCTTCCCACTAGTATTACAATAATTGTTACCGTATAAGGGGAGATCATTTAGTTGCTATTTTCTCTTTAAATTTATGTACTGTCACTTTATACTTGTATTTCAGGATCTCACTGTAATAGACATGATTATTATAATACTTGGAAAATTATTCATTTTAATATTTATTGAGTGCTTGTTATATTCAAGGGATTATGTTAAACTTTTTAAAAATAATTTTTAAGTTGAGCAAAGTTAGGAACTGACATCTATTTATATAAAGTTTTATATTTAGAAGTTGACATTTTAACTTAAATACCAAAGATGATAACATATCATGAAAAAGGTCACACTGGAAAAAGGAAAATGCAACAAATTTTACATGTGTTAGCTATCTGATAATTGCTGATATAAAGAGTTTAAAGTCATTATTGTTGGATTTATTATTTTTAATAGTATTAGATGTAAATGCTCAAAATATCTTTATTTTCTTGTTTCAGCAAAGAATGGCAATATATTTTGATATATGAGACCTAGTGTACAAGCTTCAAATTCAATTAAATATTTACACAAAGCCAAATGTATGAAAGGGGATCTTTTAAAAAAAACTTTATTTGAGAAAGGAAGAGACTTATAACAGAAGGCAAAAGAAGGGAAAACATACAAACAATATATTTACAACACAAAACAAGAGATCACCTTCAAGGGTGTAAATTATAATAAATACAGTAGATTTTAAAAGAGACATTTATCAATTAATTCTAAGATTATTTAAGTCCAGCTTTCCTTTTCACTGGTTCCAGGTAGTTTCTTGATTAAATTCAAAGACTATCAAATTCAAACAATTAACGTCCACCAACTGTACTGATGAAGCTCTCTCAAATGACATTATAAAAAATAGGTTTTTTTTGTTTGTGATTACATATCTTTGAAGTAATATTATACAAAAGTCTGCTCAGCCACATGTTCCTCCCCAAATAAAATGTATTTTAAAAGATGCACTATCCCTTTTTTATGAGATTGAAAAAAGACTTTGAAGAAAATGAATATTTATGAGATGGAAAAAATATACAATTTTATCTTAGGCATGCCATGTTTTTAATGCAAAACAACTGACAAAAAGTCATTTTAATATGAAGGAATATACTAACCAAAATATGGTGGTGATAGGGAGTGTTGCCTATTATAGCTATTTGTCAAATTATCAGAAGGACTCTCATTATATGGAAAAGTTTTAAACTTTCTAACTTCTAGTTATGTTAATTTAATTTGAATGGAGACTTTTTAAAAAAGGATAATGTATCTTTAGCAGTAACATTTTTAAAGAAATATTTTTAAATGTCACAGCAAAATGTAAACAACACGTGCCAATAACATACAGTTGAACAATGTCTACATTTGGCAAAACTGCTATATCTCCTTTGAAACAGGATCTACCTAAATACCGTTAATTAAAATTAATAGAAAAATTCACAACTAGTCAATTGGATTCAAGGTTATACAATGAATTATACTAACAAATAACTAACATAACTCAAGATAAGATCAGTAAAACTCGTAATTCACTGCGTGATTCTTAGACTAATCAATCATAGATTTAAAACAGAAAGGTATGAATCTTACATGAATCATATTGTTTCAAAGATTCTTACTCAGAACACTTCGTTAACTTAAACCCAAATTTGTATTTATAGCATCAAAGGACATAGTCCTTCTGAAGGTGCACTATGTACAAATAAATTCTTCTGTCAAACCTAGCTTTCCTAATTTTTTATTTGCCAAAATGGTATGGTATATGCCCATGTCATTACGGAATTATGAGTAAGAGATTCTAGTGACAATATATAATATGATACACCTTTTCTTTTAAAACTGATTTTGACTTGATATCAGATAATAATCATACAGTTACTGTGTTTTCTGCAACTATAGATACAATATCACATCTGATTGGACCATAATGCTGCACATTACTTCTCACCGACATTTGCAACTGCTTCATTTGATCTTTTTTGATAGACAAACTACAGAAGATAAAACTAAAATGAGCAGTGCTATGTGAGACATAATGTAATATTTAAAATAGTGCTGCAGTTTGCATCTGTATATTTAAAACCACCTGTATTCCTAATATTTTCAATTGCAACCTACACAATAAACCTAGAACTACTGGCATGGTAACCAGAACATTTCTACTTAACAAAAAAAGAGAGAGGAAGGAAGGGGCAGACTACCTTTAACAGTGTTCAAGACCATAGTATGATACATTATGTACAGTGATGTGAAAACTGAATTCTACATGTTCAAAAAAATCAAAAACTAATAGATGCTTCATTGATCAGACTGGGAGACTATTTCCAGCAGTCACCGATCTCAACACATAAACTAAAAATAACAGTGAGTTCGTTTTCCTTAGAAGTAACTGGTGTAACAGGCTTTGGGATGAATTTAAAGCCTATTAATTACTTGGACATTATGTAGCATAATTTCAGTGTAACAGGTATTTCCTTACTAGTGACTTTCAAGGAAATCTTGGTATCTATATAGAGATCAGTATGCAGAGAGATCTCTTTATAGATATATACATATATCTGCATCAGTTAGAATCCTTAAACACTGAAATCAAATCATCCAGAGATATAAACTGATAGGAAATTATATCCATTTATCAAAACCTGCAATGCATTTCATGTTCAGATAATGACTTTAATTACAAATCCTGGAGCTAAATCTTTGCCTATTACCTGTTGCATAAAAGCAGCCTGCTCCCCAGATTCCATTTCCTGGATCTGAGCATCTTCATCACTGTCCACTGGTTCCTCCTTGACCTTCACAGCCCCAACTTGTCCCAGTGTGTCATCCGCACAAGCACTGCTGTCGCTCCTAGTGCTGTTGCCACTAGAGGGCGCTCTGTCTTCCTGCATTGCCTGGTCCCCTTGAAGCTCTTCCTCTGCTTCCTCAAGGTGACTGCCTGGTTGCTTCAGTTGTTCAATAGATTTCGAAAGCAGCTAGAAGAGAGTGTTCAGGGGTTCAAAATTCAATAGATCTTCATGGTAACAGAGAAGCAAATTATACTTTCATTTCTAATAACTACTTCAGTACACTCTGATCTCCAATCACTGAACATCAATTTCAGAATGAACTTGTATGCAAAAAGCTTCCTCAGCTTTTCTGAAGCAGTCCCAATCAATTCCATATTCATTTGGTGTGGTAAGTATGGAATGAGGTCTTTACTTTTTTTTTTAATGGATCATTCTTTAGTGTAGTTAAAAAATGATGGAGAAAAAGGTAAATAAACTTTATCCGTGGAAACCATGAAACTTTCAAAAGGACAGGTTTTACTGAGTCAAGTTAATCCAAATGAATCTCAAAACATTACTTTTCTCAAAAGAGAAAAGGGAGTAATAAAAAACTTTCTCAATCTCATTTTTCAACAAATGTTAAACACAGTAAATCCAGAAACACAAATGCTAATAGTCCTTCTTGGCTATCTAATTCTCCTGTACCTATACGGTGAAATTACCATCAAATGATAAAGCACAAAGCACCTTCTTATATATATTTGTAAGATTCAGAAATATTCATTTTGAAATTTTGAACTTTAAAAGTTAGGTGCAGTATTGTAAAAAAAAATTTGACAATACAGAAGTGTTTTATGAACAGACCCAAATAGAAATTAAATAGGAAAGAAACAGGGAATCATCTTTTAATTTGAAAGATATTATTTAGACATATTTTTTATTTTATAAATTAAATTGAATTGAATCTTCAGAAGCATATGAATTACCTGCTGAACGATTTAAAAAAATAATTGACAATATACCTAACTTAAACAATAGCAAAAAAACATAGCAAAAAAGCTCAACAAATGGGGAAAAAGTGTCAAGATGATTTTGTTTCACATAGGCCTTTTGTTATATTTCACAATAGCCTTATTGACTGACCATCTGTAGATCTCGAACTGTATTTTCAAGAGTGGTTAGAGTTTTCTGCTAACTCAGTGCCTATGTAAGCAACATGCCAATTATTGTAAGTAGCAGCACATTCATAATAACACCACCAAAACCAGGAATGTAGATTTTTCTATGTAAAATTCAAATTTACTTCTCACTCACACCTAACTAGGTTTTTAAAACTAAATACATGTTTTAAAGTTTGAATACATAAGTACTCAGACTTTGAGGGGCACCTCAACCTCTTCAGGCTTATAGACTTTCCTTTAGTCCACACAACCTCAGATGGCCCTGAACACACTAACGAAGCCCTTCATTTTCACTGTAGGCAGACATTTTTAGGAGTTTTCATTCATTTGCTCAACAAATATTTATTAAGTGCTGACTATGTTCTAGACACCATGTTAAGCATTGGGAAAATAGCCATTGCTCTGTCCTCATGGAGCTTATAGTTAGTATCTTAAAAGACATCAAATAGATAAACTTATTTTATTTTCAAGTCTGATAAATGCTTTAAAGAACAAAACAGAAGGTGTTGTAAGAGCACATACTGGTTAACATAGGAGTGGGAATGGAGATTGTCAAGGGAGTTTCCCTGAGGAAGTGTTGTCTGTGGGTTGATGCGTGAAGGAGGGAGGATGGAAAGGAGTTAGGTACATGTGTGGGGGTGGAGGTAGGGGTGCAGATAAGGGTGGGGAGCACTTCTGGCAGACGGCAAAGTGGATGGGAACCTTGGATTGGAAAAGGAGCCCAGTGCATCTGAGTCACTGAAAGGCTAGTGGAGTTTGAGAACCAGAGGAAAACGATGAAAGATAATGTTAAAGAGACTGACACAATTTATAATATATTTGGGTGGAGAGTAAGAATCTAGAGAAATAAAATATAACTTTGGATAAACCATATATAAGACGTAAATATCACCAAACCTAAGTCCACTATGATTAAGCTAAGATAACATATACCAGTCAAAACTCATATCAAAATGAAGAAAGCAAATTTAATTTCTTCAACCTAACATTTTTTGTTCCTGGGTAGTCAGCATAAGGAGCACATTCATCTCATAATCCTTTAAATGTCTTTAAGTACTCTTTAGGAAACTATTTGCAGGACTTTTGTCCCACTTCTGAACACAAATCAGCTCTTCATGTCTTAAATACATAATACTTTGCACTCTGCTGAGATCCTGGAGAAAAGAGACAATACAACAGTCCTGAATTTTGAATATACAATGGAAGGATCCCATTTAATTGATTGTTAAAGAAAGAACATGTAAAAACATAGAAAATAAGCAAGGTTTTAAAGAAAAAGTCCCAGTTTTGGCTGGGACACCAGGAGTAAAGACATGGGGTAGCAAACACCCACTCAATATTCAGAGAGAGACCATCAGTCAGTCCTGCAACCCTTACCTTTATCCCTCACAGACTACATACAAAAGCAGGTTAGAGAATCTTGTGGGGAGAAGGGCTTTATCTGAATAGAGATGTTAGCCAGGTGTGTAAGACTGCAAGAGCCCCTCAAAGTAACTATCTGCAAGAAGATTGATGACAATTTGTCTTTTGAACAGATGCTCACTTAGCTGCAGACACTCTCCTTCTCACTACCGCAGTGTAGCTGGAAAAGTTAACGGGAGTCTGCTCATCAGCTTTGGTAGACCAAGGACACTTGTGGGTCAAGCACACGCCTCAGAGAGGTGGTCAAAAGATCCTGCCAATAACAGCTTCTTGAGGACAGCAGAAAAAACTATATGGGATGAGTGGCCACGGGGTAGGAGCTGAGGGTCACTCGTGAAAGCTTAGACAGAGCACATGGCCAGTACCCAGGAAATGCCACGTCACAAGTCCCTGCTTCCTGTTGGGTGACTGTGAAGCTTAGCCAGCTTCTGGATGTCTGACATTGCAGGGAGTATTCGGTAATCAAGAGGAAGCTACAGTCACCACCCACTAAATAAAAAAGATTTATTTTTCCTATTGCTGTTCTTCTCCTTCCTATTCCTAGTTCCAACATGGCCTCTCAGTGTCTTGGCCTCCTAACCTCCAATGGTCTTGTCCTCCCCTCTACTGCAGCTCCCAACATTGTGCTCTTACCAGAGACTTGGTCTTTATCAGTAACTGTATAACCCCCTAAATCACAATTTCAAACATCATTCTTTTCTTCTGGCTCATTCTCAGAATATTCTGACCCCAACCATTCCTCAACTCTAGTGGGTCATCCAAGCCCCATCCTCACTGCCCACGGCCCCCCTCATTTGCTCACTTCCCTCCTTGCTTGACTAGGTTCCGTACTTCATTGTTAAAACTCAGTGCTTTCATATTACCTTCAAGTCTCCTGCCCTTCTCAATATGGACTTTAATGGACAAGTAAGACTTCTAACCTTGGTTGACACTAAATCTCTGCCAAACCCAAGCAACTGAATGAACTAGGAAACAGATAAACAAATTACAGTCATGCTGAGTGTTTCTCTTTAAATTCATGACCACCCCCTCTGATGGGCCCTCAGGGCTGCCTGGCTGTCCTACCTGGTTTCTCTAGTTAATTCACTCTCACCCTTTCAATGACTATTTCACACTACCTTCTCTCTCCGCAAACCTCTACCAGCCCCACCTTTTCCTTACTCACTGCCGATGCCTTTGCTGTTCATTGAGAAAACAGCTGCATCAGAGGAGAAACTCAGCATCCTGCAACCACCACATTTACCAAGCTGTCCCATCCACCCTTCCTGCTGTTACAATGAAGGAAACAGCCTTGGCTTGCGCCCTGGGTCCCATCCGCTCAGTCCTCCCTCACACGTTTCCCCTCTCTGCTGGCCTGTTCTCATTTGTGCACTTTCAGCCGTATCATCCATCTGAAATGACAGTTCCCGTGATCTTCTCCCCTGCCCCCATCATTATAGACCTCCCTTCACAATAAAACACCTTGAGTTATCTCTCTTCACTGTCTTTATTTCTCTTTTCCTATTCTTTAGAATGTATGGCAACTAGGCTTTCATCCGTAGCATTTGACTAAAATATCTCTTGTTAAGGCCAATGACCGCTGCAATGATGCCAAATCCAGTGGCCATTTAAATAAGATATTAATAGGTAGCAGTGAAGGTGAAGCCTTTTAGAAAGGAAACAAGACAAACATCATAGCATCTTTGAAACTGAGAGACTGATGTTCCTGTCGCAGCCAAAGACCAGACCAACTGAGTGTTAATTTACTAGAATATGATTTCCTACAGATAGCAGCAAGTCAAAGAAAACCTAACAAATACTAACAAAACCCTGAGTTTTCACAGGATATATCATATTTACATTTTAACAGAAAACCTCTGAAATCTGATTTCTTAACGTATTTCTGATGTCAATGAAGTCCCCAGAAATCACATAATTTATTCCACGAATCAAATGTAGTCAGTATTTACAACCTCACTGACTCGGATACGCATATGATGGTGTATATAACAATTTTCAGCCTGCAATACAGAAACAATGTGATTTGTTCCAGTAAGCTCTTTTGGCTTCATCTATACTTGTGATGTACTAAAGGAAACACAGGGGAGAGAAAAGCCAGAATGAATAATGTTGTGATCACTTGGTAAGAAGTCCAAATGGTGAAATGATCTTTTTCCAAGGGCAGGATTCCTTAATGGTTTGTAAAAGAAATGTTTCTTGACATAAAACTGTAACTTATGAGTGGAAATCATATAGATATAAAATGCCAGAGTTGAAAAATTTCTAACAACATTCTTAAAACTCTTATTTTTTAAAGAGGGAATCTTATGCCCAGGAGAAGCCAAGATTGCAAAATGTGAACTTGTGATTTAAAAAAAAAGAATAGAATCCTGGAACTTCTTATACCCTTCTACTCTGCATTTTCCTCTGAAACAAGTACGTTCTGATGACAACTGAATTAATATCAACAATTCTAACCTCTCCCCTGAGCTACAAACTTGCATATTTAGCTGCTTACTTAACTTCTTTGCTTAGATCTAGAATATCTAATAGATGTCACAAACTTAGGACAAAGATAACCTTTATTCCCATCCCAAATGTATTGATCACCCAATCTTTCTCATTTGAGTAAACAGCATTACCCAATGGCATGAGCAAAATATTTAGGATTTATCCTTGCTTCTCTATCACTCATTTTTTCCATTTAACCTGTTAACAGGTTCTGGCAATTCAGCTTCCAAAGGATAAGCCTTTGTTTCTACCTGTTCCTCTATTTCCACTGCTCGCACCGTGGTCCTAAACACTACCATTTTCTGCCTAAACTACCCAAAGAGCCTACTGTTTGGTCTTCCTGCATGCTCTCTTGGCCCTTAGCAGTGCATTCTCTTACAGTAGCTCCAATAATTCTTTTCCAAATATAACCTCTTTTCAAAATAGGTAACATCAGTTCTTTGTTTACAATCCTCCAATGGCTTCCTGTTATGCTTATAATAAAATCTAAACCTCTTAACATGGTCCTCAGACTTTCTACAACCTGCCTCCACCTACTCCTCTGACCTTGCTTAGTATCTTGTCCTCTTTTGTTCACGTACGACAGTTATACTGACCTCTGGCTGTCTTGTGAACATGAACACGTCAAGCTTGTTCTCCCACAGGGCCCTGGTATGTGCTGTGCTCTCTTCATTCGCTCAAATCTTTATACACCTGACTGGCTCAGTCTTATCAGATTTTACCTCTAATTACTATTTCATTAATATATTGTCGTTATAGTCTTTATTACGGTCTGGTGTTATATTGCTATCTTTGTTTACAGTAGTGGTTGTTTATCTTCCCCACTATAGTATAAACTTCGTAAGGGTGTGGGCTTGATGTTTTTCATCATTTTATATCCCAGTACCTAATACATTGCATGACACCTAGTTGCAGCTTCATAAATATCTTAAAACTTAATTATTAATGCTTAATGGCAATGCTTTGACACTTTTCCTCCTAAGTTATGAAGCAAAGTCAATGTCTACATGAACAGTAACTACCCCTTTTTCATCTTCTCTGGAATAAAATGTACTCCTTGTGAAAGTTCACAAACTATAAAAGAGATAAATGGGACGTCCTGGAGCCAGTTTTGAAAAATACAAATGCATAGAGGGAGTTAATCTACACTTATTTTACTTTAGGTATTTGACTAAGGCTGTTTTTGCTTAAAGAGTCAAACTTGTCAGAGTGGAAAAATTAGCCATTAACATCAGCAAGGAAAATTTACAAACAAAAGTCACAGAGAAATTCTGCCTGCCAGGTTTGGCTTATTTCCTGTTTTTAAAATAAAAAGTTACTTGGTGCTATTTGTAAGTTTCTGACTATTTACTGGGAAAGTAAGTATTCAGATTATGTTGTTTTCTACGTTGTTTCTCCACTACAAGCATGACCATTAGAAAGATGGTATGGGCTAACCCTTTTCTAATTTGCACTGCCACTGAGTGGCCCCAGATGTAGTGAGGAGATGTCTGCTTACTCTCAGTGGGGTAGCAGGGTCTTTCTTTGGTTGAACATCTGGAGGTGATCCCCCAGCAAAGTTGAGCTGTTGCCTTGCTGGCTAGAAAACAGAAGACGAAACATCTGTGTGACAGATAAATGGGCAAGCCTGTGTGAATCTCTGCTGAGGCCCCATCTGTAAAACACACCGTGTGCCATTCGCCTGACGCCAGGTGAGTTCCTTTGGTGGGGAACCCAGCTGAGATAAAGACGATGGAGGCTGAACAGCTTCTCCTTTGCCTTTTATCTGCCCTGTCACTCATCTGTCGGTGTGTCTCTGTGTTCTCTGTGCTACTGCATAGCAATTGTGCCGAACACTAAGCATGTCACAAGGCAGACTATGACCATTCTGGGTTTGTAACACACATGCACTTATATACACTCACGAACATATTTGGTAGGCCAAATAGCATGGTAATTTATCCAAATTTCTAATGCCTTTAAGTATTACAATCAAACTCTTCACTTCTTATCAATTCCTGCTAGGGTCATAATTATAGCAAACACATAATTTCTGTGTCTTATATTCCATGTTAAACATCATATATCCTATTGGCACATGATGTAACATTCATTGAATAATATTTAAAGGCTTCATGGCCAATCTTTACACATTAGCAAATTAAGCTCATCTCTGTGTAAGTTACATTGTTTGATACAAGTCTACAAGTCAATATAAGCATAAGTGCTTTTAAATAAGATATCCTTACATTCTATAATTTTAATTTTTCCCACAGATATCCTTCATGTCCCCATAAATATCTTCAGATATGAAATATCAACTAAGAGTAGGACCACATAAAGAGTAAATCCGCTTCTGATAGACATCTGATTTTCTGACACTATCAACAAACCATTAAGTACAAGTGTTTGAATGTGATTATTAAACTATGCAAAATGACCTTCAACACAACTCATCACTTCCTTATTTTACCTCAAATTTTAAAAACAGATTTTACTTGGGCAATGGCAATAGCACAAGTTTTTTTTTTCTTTTTTTTTTTTCTTTTAAATAAATGTAACATTCTTCTTTTGGAAAATAAAACCTTTCCCTTAAGCTCCAAGGAAACTAGATTTAAAAATAATAGTAAAATTCTGTCTCGATTCATAAATAGATTAGATATGTACCAACTGTTCTCAAAAACAACATGCAGAGCTTGGAGGGCTTTCAAATTGAGAGGTCTACTTAGAGAAGAACTCCAGCCTCCAGCCAAAATACTCTATGTCATACTACTTCTGTGCATTTTAGGGAAATAACCAGAAGAACCAAAATGAAATAACAAGAGAAGAAATATTTTCTAAATATTGGTTCATTATTCAAATAAATTGAATGACAACTGAAAAACATCCCTTTCTAACCAATATTGAAGAGGTATAAAATTTATCTAAAGACCAAGTGAATTTTTAATAAATACATCTTTATCTTTTGACCCTAAATAATTCTCCAAAACAATCCCTGTAATTAAGATATTCTTTTTCTGGCTCTCAAAGCTTCCCTAATATTTCAAAAACTTGAAAAGTGTTCCCTTCTGGAAAAGGAAACTGAACATTTCTTCCTTCCAACTAGTTTGAGAAAATTGCCCACCCCTTCTTTCACTCTCTCAACAAGTTTTTATTCAGCATTTAGTATATGCCACGCCCTGGGAAGTGAATGGTCAATAAAGCAAGATCTCAGAACAGAGTGGGGGACACTGAAAATGAGCAACTGAAGTTATGGAATTTGTGATAGAGACTGATGGGCGGAGGGTTATTTGTGTTTACTTTTGTTTGGACAGGCAATAAAGGTCCCTCTGAGGAGATGAGGTTTGAACTGAAACAGACCCCAGTAACCAGACTGAACCATGACTTGGAGACAGACTTGGAGACAGAGCCTTCCATACAGAACTATGGCTGGCAAAACTCCTGGAGGTGGAACGAGATTCCCCAAAGACAGGAGAGGGGACCAGTGTGGCTGGAGCTCAGAGAGTGAGGAAGGAGAATAGGATAGGAGGGGGGAGGGAGGGGGCGAGAATCAGATCACAACTGACTTGCAGGCCACGTAAAGGCTTTTGGATTTTCTCTTACAAACAATATGGAGCAACTGGGATTTTTAAGCAAGACCACGACATGATTTGATTTGCATTTGGAAATGATCGCTCTGGCTGCTACAGAAGATTGGATTTAGGTAGGCAAAAGTAGAAACAGGAAGACTGAACTTTCAGAACATAACAATCCTCATCAAGAATGTGTAACAAGAATTCTTGGGTGGTTTTCTTAACTAGGACACAAATGAGCTGCTTTTCCTTTTTTTTACAGCACTGTGTCAGTTTATGTCCTTTTATATTACATAACAGGATTTTTTTCCCTGATAATCTTTTTTACGATCTTCACTTGACAGTGCGCTTTCTTCCCAAGTTTTCCTCCTTTGCTCTTTAAAGGTAGAAAATAGAGGCACAGTGAGAAAGCCATTTTTATTCTCTTTGCTAATCCTTGATGGTTTTGGAGTAGGGCTCAGAATAGACAAGATCTCAAAGCCAATGAATCACTCGACTCATAAATACCTCCCTCTCTCCTCATTGACCAATCCCTTGCTTTGGTAAACGGGAGAGCAGTGCAAGCCCCATTTAAAATGGGCAACCAAGAGCAAACCCAGATGATAATTATCACATGGAAATGTGGGCCCAGTATGGACTGACTTTTCAATTTATCAGGGAATGCCAGAAATCCAGATTTTTTATTTGAAATTTTTCCATTTTTAAAGATTGACCAAGAATTTGAATGCTTTTTAAAACACCAGGCACACCAGGCGGGCCAAAGACAGTAGTCCCATGGAATGGGTCCAGTCCACAGATGGCCAGCATATGACATCTGAAAATAATCCCTATGTCCCTTCTTACTTGAACACTGTAAGGTTTAGATCATTTAGGGTTAAGATACTCTTAAAATAACCATCCCCCATACTTGTGATTTGTTTTATGTTCCCTAATGGTAAAAAATTCAACCACTTTGCCAGGGGTTGGGGATAGGGGTAGAAATTGACTACAAAGGGGCAGCACAAGGAAATTTTGGAGGTTGAGGGCAGTATTCTATATCTTGATTGTGGTAATTATATTACAACATTCATTTGTCACAACTCACTGAACCGTACAGCAAAAGCAATAAATTTTACTGTGAATAAATTATACTTCAATAAAAGATTCCATCACTAACTATAATATTGTTCCAAAGAGAAAACAAGGTCTGCTTCATGATGAATGCAGAGACACACGAGAAAGCTGGAACAAGAATTGATGGTTTGGTTTACAACAAAGTGGCTGACGCAATATTGAGACAAGTGGGAAATGTGTATCTTGGAAATATTCTAGCACTTCCAGACAACCACTTTTATTAGCAGAATAAGACACAGAACTATAATGCTATATAAAAATATAAATACTGTGTTAGATTTTGGCATTGCTTACTGTTGGGCTTGCTCAGGGTGAGAACTCAAAAAATGTATGCAACAGAATGGGGAAGGCTGGCCTGGAGGTTGAAACGATAGCCACAGGGGTCTGGAGAGTCCAAATGTTGTACAGATAAGCAGCTGTTCAGAGAAGAACTACCCCACCCCAAACTTTCACTCAAACCTTCTATAAAACTCGCCACTCTCCCCTTCTCGGTGTGAACACCCTTTTTGGCCTCCACCCACCTGCACCCAGGTGCCCAAAATAAATGGCATCTTGCTATATCTCAGGCATAAGTGTCTTCCTTTCAGCTCCTACCTAACACTTAGCATGTTTACAAAGTACTTTCAGATACATTCTCTCATGTAATCCTCACTATAAACCTCTAAAATTTGCTGATTAGAGAATTATTGGACAAAAATGTTGAATACCACAACCACAGTTGCAAAACTAATAGATAATTGTGCCAAGACCTCAGAAACTTCTCTTGAAAAGGCTGTCAAGCATTCTAGATTTTGAAATTCATATAGGCTATGCATTATATAGAACTGTCTTTGATTGTAATTATCTATGTGCAGGTCTATAAGTCATTCAAGGGAAAGAACATGCCTTCTTTATTTTCATTTCCCGTATGCAGTATAATGTTGTTAATAGATAAATCTTTGTGGAACATTGTCAATTACTCCATGCCAGGAAATTATTTTGGACAAGTGAGTTTATATTGCTGGTTGATACAACTAAGTTAACAGCAAGAGAGTAGCAGTACATTTAGGATATGAGAGCATAACCCTGGATGCAATTCTTCCTGAAGGTAAGTGAATACTCAGGACCAGATGACATTTCGGGGCCAGTATAATCCCTCAGATTTCATAAGTATTTAAAGAAAGAGCTGAAAGATACAGGAAAAGAGGAACTAAAACCAAGAACTTGCAAGCTACCAAAATACGTAACACACAGACTGTTATACATAGGTGGTTTTCATGTCCACACATCACTTAGCTATATTAAAAAATTCCTTAGCAAGACTTAATTATTTCATTCTGTCACATGAAACTATTTGTCAAGGTTTAGAAACAACCAAATTATTTAGCTTCCCTCTCCCTTTGAACTGATTGGAATCAACATCAGTCAAACTACTCACGTGGTTTAATTCCCCAGATATTTTTCTTTCCCCTATTTTCTTACTTCATAGTCATGTCCAACTGTGGTTTTTCTCGTTCAATAAAAGCGTCTCTGACTAGATTAACAGTGCAGAGTGAAAAGAAAGGGTCTAGGTCCCTTCCCTTGGTCTGCAAGTTATGAAAGCAGCACTGGGAATGTTTATGAATGCTGCACATTAATTCACTGAAATGGTCATTTAGTTTCTTTTCCAAACACAGGATTTCATCACATTTAATAATAAAGTAACAAGCCATTTTCTGTATATTATAAACTATCAACTTGTAATTATATACTGAAATACTTCTATATGAATTCTTTGTGATGATGTAAGCTGGTATTGTATACGTGGATCTTTAGAAGCTCACTATACACCTAAAGGATCTATTTACATTGGGCTAATCATGTTGAAATAGCATCTATTTAAGGGTAAAGTCAAAGTTTCTTTTATAAACCTCTCTAGATAGATAAATAATCTAGGAGGCTTTTTACTATTATAAAATTAAGACTGCCTTTCAATGCTTGCTAAAGTTTTTGTACATATTATCCATGTAATGGACAAAATGTAATCCTAAATTTTTGATTAAAAGACTTTACATGGAAACAAGCTGTCAAATGGATGGAGAGAAATTAAACCTGACAACAGTAATGCCTCCTTTCCCAAATGAAAGCCCAGTTCAAGTTTCTACTCATCCATTTTTCAAAACTTAAAACAAAGCATTTTCCAACCACCCATAGATGAGATGCCAACATTTGCATTTCAGTTGAACCCAATGAAGTCAGTAGACTTCCAGCTTCAGGCTTGCTCAGAACTCCTGTGAGAAGATGTTTGTCCAATCTAAAAAAATGGCAATGTGACAACATGCGAGAAAGGAACAAAATGTGGCCTGGCTGTAGTCGGCTCTGTGCTGCACTCACACTGCACCATTTGGAAAGCCTTATAATCCAACAGGATATCTGAATGACCCGACGTCAGGTCCATGTGCAAACTCTGCCAAGTGAGTAACTGGAAGGAGGGCAATGCATGGAAAGTTGGGAAGCAGGGTTGGGAAAAAGGATTTCTTCATCCTGGCAAATCCAAAAAGAAAAACAAGGTGATCTTTTTTTGTGTGCTTACTTGTTTGCCTTGTTTTTAATTGTGAATTCTCTACTTTTGGGCAAACTAAAATCAGGAAAAACTTATCTCCTGCTTGGTGATAAAAACAAGACTGAAATCATAGGCATAAGTGGTTAAGGACAGGCTTTCGTGTCATACAACCTATGTCGGAATTCCAGCTCTGTACTAGCACTGTCACCTTGTTCAACCTACTTAAGCCCTGTAAAATTAACTGACTTCAAATTTTTTTAAAAAGTGAGTTGATAACGTTGAAGAGATAGTATACATAAGAACACTTGTATGGAGTCCAGCTCATAGTAGAGCCTACATATAAAAGAGAGCTGGTATTACTTAAATGACCTGATCCTCAAAGTACCTCTGGAAAAGGTGCTGAGAAGATGCACAGTACCTAAAAGAAGAGGAGGAAGATGTACACTGATATACTAGGAGAAATAAGTGCAACAAAAACTCAGATTGGTAAACGGTGCTTATCTAATTAGATGTAAAATTTTAATCTGCCCATAAGTAAGCTATGGATACAATTATATGTATTAGAAAAAAGCTAATATGAAGTGTTTGCTTGTTGTTTGAAAATATGAAGTGTGACTTCAAAAAGTGTAAATTTTTTGGAATATACATACCTAAAGAATTGTTGCTCCTCAAATTAATTTCCTTAGCAAAATACGCACTTTTTTCAGTAGTGCACAAAATAGTTCTATATTAAAAATGCCTTTAGGGACACTTTACAAAGAAGTACATTAACACATACACACACAAAAACACACACACACAAAGCATGCATACTATGTTTGTATGTGACCACAGGCTTGAAAGATTACACTCTCCCGGGTTGCTGTGAATGGATGGTTGGGGACAGGGAATGGGTATGAATCATGAGAGATTGTGAAGAATATATAACATTTATGTTAAAAAATTATGTCAAAAAAGGAAATAAAACAGAAACTACTCAAATAATGGGTCAAATTCTCTTTCAAAAGCTAATGAAAGATCGCCATTGGCTGAGATCAGATCCAGCATTTGAGCATAATTATATTCATGCCTTGCTTGTCAGAACATAACATCTACCTGTTTTAATAAGGGCAACACAGGACATCTGCTTGGCCTCCCATTTACTGGTCTTGTTAGATATATTTTTATTATGATAAAATAGCACTCATGTCAAAATGCCTAAGTATCATAGTAATAAATATATAATAAACACTTATATCTAGACTGAATCTTGACATATATAAGATATCATCTTATGATTTATGGGGGTTTTAAAAATGTTGGCTGATAGCCAGTCATAGGAATGTATAAGACATTTATCACAGAGCATATTACAAAGGAAGAAAGGAAGAAGAAAGAAAGAAAGAATCCAGATAAGTAACTAAACTCAAGTTTTATTTCCTTAAAGAAATCAATTTCCTTCCTCACGTTCCCTATCCTAATACTTAACACATTGTATTACTATTTGCTTGACTAGTTCACTCTCCTGCTCCCCATACTATACACTCCATGAGGACTCTGAATCCTGTTTTCTTAGTGCCTAACACAGTTCTGCACAAAGAATTCAATGATTTGTTGAATGGATACATGCAAAGATTAATATTTCAGTAAAGCAGGTACTAAACAAAGTAAGAATTTTCTTAAAATTTCAGCTCATATAGATTTGATGAAATGAAGATGAAAACCACAGATATTAGAAAAGATATTAAAATTTTAGTTAAAATGGGAACTGTTAGACATGAATCAGGCTATTCTATTAATACTATAACAGAGAAATAATTCAAAGAATAATGTTGTCACAGGGATGGGGAATGGCAGAGATCTATGTCAAATTATCTCACAACAAAAATGCCTGAAAATACTTCGAAAATTTCTGTATATCATTCAAATAGTGATGTGACTAGAGATTTGCCCTTTTATTTTTTAGGAAGTGGATAGAATACTCATTTAAAACTGTCACTATGTCTAAGTAACTGTGATGTGTCTTGTTTTAATCAAGCATAGTGTTATTTTACCAGGAAAAAAAAAAACAAGCCTGTGGTAATATTTAAATTTGAAATGGGCTCAGGAGAAAATCACCAATATACTAGTATTTTTTGTCTGCTATTTTGTATTTGGGGGAAAATGCTATTTTAGAAACTTTTCTTTCCTCCAACAAGAAAAAATATATTGGTGAAAGCAACAGTCTTCTTTTGGTGCTAGTATAAAGAAACTCAATTTTTAAAAAAGACTTACAAAAATGTAAGTCAACATTGTACAAAATAACCATCTATTAGCAATATAGATTGTTTAATGCATTTCCGAATTTTTTTAAATGTCTCAAAAAACAAAAGAACAAATGTTGTAAGCCAGGATTTTCTTATGGTGAAACTTCTAAAAACACTTTCCATGAAAACAGAATATTCAAACTCATGAGCAAAGATAATCATTCTGAGAGAGTTTCTCTCCAGTGCTGCCATTATTTACTGGCAGATATAACACTAAAAATACTAAATAGGCCCATTCCAGGGATATTTCTGCCAAGCCCTTGAGACTTACAACATAATTATAGAGGCAAATAATCTTAGGACACACAAATATCCCATGTAAATGTCACTGAAGTGTAAGGCAACAGGTAGGTAAATTATTTGGTACGATTAATAACAGTTAACATTGCACAAACTGAACATGAATGATTGTTTTATAAATACACTAAAATAGTATTAATAGCAAGATATGAGAATTCTTCAAAATTTAATGTCAAGCATTGCATCAGCTATGCTCCTAAAAGTATAGGTTTGCTTCTAATTCTTCCAAAGATTATTAGCAATTCAAACATATCATTAGAAATTTCATACCAGAAAAGCCCATCATATTTAATCTCCTATACGTTTAGAGATAAACCTACTTATATTTTCTTTGTTCCCACTCCATTTTTTCCTTCCCTAAATTCCTCAAATAAGAACCATAAAAAAAGTTGAGAGAATGAAAGGAAAAGATTTTAAAATATGTCATTTGCACATCTACATCTTTGTGTGCCTACATTTCCTGCTATAATAAATATCTCAAGAGTAAGTACCATGTTTTTATGATAACTATTTGGCTCCAGTTTGAACGGAATCAATTGAAAGGTTCATCTATGGTAATGGGGAAAAATGACATAAAGTTTCTGTGGTTACTTCTTAGTAATGGGTATTCTAAGTCGTTAGATAGAGATAACATACAAATATATTATTATAATACAGAAAGCTGTTAGCTTTTGACATCTAAGTTATGGCCCTGACCCAATGTGAAATAAATGTCCTCATCACCTTATTGAGAAGGGTGAACAGTAGCAATTCACTTCTTGATGGTTCTATTGGAAATACTTCAGAACAGGACACACAGATTCAATATTTTCTTTAATAAGATTCTTCTCTGTTCCCTTAGACAATTGAAGGCAGGTAAAATATTTTCAAAATCTGTAGAATACCCAATGTGCATATGCCAACTTGATTAAACATATGGAATACATACTTGGAGAAAAGCCAACTGGCGACCTGCTTGAGTAATCTAAACACCCAAGCTGAGAGAGGTTAACATATAAAGATCAGCTTTGTACTTTGAAGTTTTCTGGTCTTCATTTTTCCTAATTAAGACAAAATTTAATAATCAAACCACTGTACAAACATGTACCCAAAAGTATAAGTTTGTTTCTAATTTTGGGAAGAATTCTTAACAGATTCCAAGGAATCAGCTCCACATGGGAAAAGGTCTCTGATAAGGTTTGCTTTTCTCATTGTTAAAATGCAAATGTCTGCTTTTCATCTTAGTTTTATCCATGTGACTGGGGTTAGCATCTGCCTGTCAAAATCTCTAGTGAGATACTAAAAGAGAAAGATTTTTATTATTAGCATACCATCTGAATCTTAAACAGTGGCAACTCTAGGTCACACAAAACTGTATTCCAAAATATTCTTAAAGGTATTCATCAAAATCATTTGTATGCCACAATTTCAAAAAGATCAATTTACCTAATTTACCCACAGTAGAAAATATATATCCACATATTTCTAGGAAATAGAATCAAGAATGGCATAAAAGTATATCTGCAATCTAATACTAATTTTATAAATAAACCTACTTCTAGATCAAAATATTATGAGGCAGAAAGTAGGACTCCTAATCTTCCCTCCCACATAAATTTCGCACACTGGACACCGGACACTTTTTCAAGAATAACTAGTGATTTTAAGTTGTGCTGATAGACCACAAAACAAACAAACGGACCTAACACTACCATAACATAGCAAACATATGCAGAGTCACATCCAAGTCAATGGGTATTATGCCATTAGTCAGAGAAGGAAATTGATTCTCTCCTGATGAGACTGATTTCATACAAAATAATTTGATGAATTTAGAGAAATGCTGTAGCCATAAAACAGGCATTCGTCTGATGATGCAGAAAGAGTCTGTAATGCAGTGAAAGAAGGTCAGAGAGACAGCTGCCACTGTCAGCCATTCTGCCCCCAACATCCTAACCCTACACATACATAAGTCATCTCTGAGAGCAGCGTAGGGCTGGGTTGGAGAATTACTGTTTCGTAGTATGGTCTTCAGCCCATGCTCTCTTCATGGCTCTGCCCTGGTTAAGATGGAGGCCAAGAGAAGAGAAAAACTCCAGCACATGATGAAGAACTGCCCTCTTGCCATTAGAAAGATGAGGGTTTACTTTTTGTCTGTTTGTTTGTTACCTATATCACAATACAACAAAGTATTTAATTACTAAGCCAAGTTTTAGCTAACCACTTCTAAGTAAACAGGATATCATTTTGCAATATAATGCCTTTTCTGCCTATTTAACATACATGTAGGTGCTACAGTACAAAGCAGAGAGAACAGAATCTTAATATTTAGGACATTAACATTTTTCAGGAATTTTCCAAGAACGAGAAGAGTATGCTTTCGTAAACCTACCATGGAAGAGAACAGTGGCAAAACAGTACAGACAAGGTTCTTTAATATCATTTTGCTTACAAATTCATAGAAAATGCTTTACTGGCCTATCTGATATCATTATACTGCAATCACTGTTTCTTTGAGGTTGCCCCAGTAGGAGAGCTCCTAAGGATGTGGTATGATACAGACATTCGCTGTCCATTTCAGCCACAATGAGGCTGCCAGAAAGAAAATATCACAAGTTTCTCAGAAACTGCCTCAAACATTTTTTAAATGAAGTGGGGCATACTAAAAAATCAATGTAATACAGATGCATACAAGTTGCTGAGAAATACCTTACTGGTCAACCTTGTCCTATCTGCCATTACCTGTACAAACTTTTTGACATGTCAACCCACCACATTCAACTCTGCCTCAAGACTTCTCTGTAATACTAAAAAGCGAGACTCCACACACATTTGCCTATGTGTGCTTGTGTATTAAAATAGGTAGTCAATCATAAAGGACCTTGCTAATCTATAATCTCAATTTTGTTACAATTATCCCATGAACGTAATGATGGTAAAAATGTTGGTATTTGTGATGGTGTCCTTGAGCCCAGAGAGCAGGGCTAGGATCATAATCTCCTTTTTGCTCATATCAACATTCCCTTCTTATAAACCCACATCAGTGAAGAGATCCCCAATTTCCAAATCAGTGGTTATGACAATTTAACTTGGTTTGGAGGCTTACTTTGTTCATGTGGATCTGCTGCTGGTATTGCTTCTGCTTCTCCAAGAACTGCTGGTGTTGCTGCTGAATGACCAGCTGAGCCAACGTGCTCTGAGGCAAAGGTGCAGACTGGGTTCGATTCAGGGGTCTGTGACGGGGCAATTTATGGGTACCTCTAATGCCAGGTGAAATTCTCTCTTTTGCTGCCAAGGGAGACTGAGGATGTAAGGAAACTCCACCTGAAACAAATATATATGTGATATATATGTGAGTATATATAATTTTATATATATAGACACAGACATACACATATAATTCTAAGAAAAGAAAGACAAGAAGCCAAAGAAAATAGATATATGGGATAAATTATATGAAACGTAGTGATACTACCAGGCAAGCATCGAAAGAAGGCTAGGTTGGGTGTGGGAAGGCAGAAGTGCCAAACCACTGGACATGTATGCATCTAATGATATAACTCACCATAGTCTAATCTGGTATGAGCAAAGGTTAAATGAGCCAAGCCTCCCCCTCCAGTAGATCTGGAGGAATATATATAGATAATAGCCTTTCCCACAGTACCAGGTGTCAGGGAGACCCTGTATGGCACTGTAAATCTTTATTAGTCTTGAGTAAAAGAGACATTATACTGGATCACTGATAAAATAAAAGCCCTTAAATGACTTGCAAATGGTGCCATTATTAATTACCAGCTACAAGAAGCTTTTGCTGCCGCATTTGTTCTTTCAATAATAAATGTTGCAGGAGAGCCTGGTGGCTGCTGTTGGGCTTTCCCTCTAAAGCAACATGAGGATGGCTTGAAGATGCTGGGATGCTGCCCCCGTACTGCCCAGGTAGAGGAACACCTTGCCTGAGCGTCTGTGTCTCACACTTCTGCTTTTCTTTGAGTGAATTCGAAGCCTGTGTCAAGAAATAACAAAGATGTTAATCTTTTTTCATCCATGTGAGTCATTAGGTCTCTATGTCATTAGATGAGTTTCTTATGCCATAATTTCCCAAAACACAAACCCCATCTTACCCAGTGGCTAAGTCGGCCAAATGGATAACAGCGTATCTTTTAAACTAAGTGAATTAACAAAGGAGAAATAAAAATAGGGTTGAAGCACTGAGACAATTTAGTATTTTACTGAATCTAAAAATTATTTTTTAAATATTAGAAGTGGTGCTAGACACAAAATTAGTTCAGTTAGACAAGAAGAATGAATTCAAGAGATCTACTGTGCATCATGGTGACTATAGTTAATAACCATATATGTGAAAAGTGCTAAGAGCATATTTGAAGTGTTCTCCCCACAAAAAAAAGAGTATGAGAGATAATGCATATGAGATAATTCACATGATAATGTATAATTAGCTTAAGTCATTCCACAATGTACACACATATCAAAACATCATGTTGTAAACCATAAATATATACAACTTTTATATGTAAATTAAAACCAAAAAACTGATGTTAATTTGAGGCTTAGTAAGTGGAAAGTTTATTTCTAAAATAATTTAAAATGCACTTCTTAAGTAAAAGATATATTGGAAAGGTAAAATTTATTCAAGTAGTTAAACTAAAGACTATATCATAAGGATTAAGAAGGTGGGGATAAAACGGTCTGTAATTTTGTAGCTGCAAGCAAAAGGAACAATTCACCTTCTCTACATGTCCTCTAACAAGTTCACAGAGCTGCAAGTTTCCAATGTTTAATTTTTAAAATGAAATTTTAATAATAACTCAATGAAAGGAGGTACAAAATATGCAGGAATTTGATTTAAACCTGTATTTTATATTAATTCATAACAGATCCCCATATCTCTAAATATTGAAAATGACACTCCAGATATTTTGTATAATAAAGTAAAATACAAGTGAAATAAGATATCAAATAAAAATTCTATTAAGGACTTGAAATGTATGATAACACAGTAATAAGGCAATAATAATTATATCATCAATAGCAATAATGAATTATCCTATTCAAAGAATTTAATGAATGGTGGTCATTTTGGTATTATAAAAGCAGGAGTCTAATACCTCGAAATTATGTGGTGTGTTTCTTTTCAAAACTCATGTTTCATCTTTCAAAATTGCTGTGCACCAGGGAAGCAAAGCAATTTTCAGCGATGGAGAAATTGAAGGACAAAGAGGTAAGTGGTTTGTCTGAGTCACAGAGCAAGTCAATGTAATATTTAATCTAGAAGTGATTCCTTGTCCTGGCCTCTTTTCCTTAAAATTTCTTAGTAGTCAGTGGGGAAATGGAATATTAGAGATCCCTTTGCCAAAGCAGTGCTAAACTTGAAAAATTAATTGTGATGGCCTCATCCACAGCAAAATGGAAGCAAAGAAAAATGAAACTTTAATCCAAACCACATTGGTTTATTCATCCAATGGTACCAAATTGTATTACCATTGAAATATTAAATGGTCTGGCTTTAGTACCTGGTCCTTTGGGAAAAAATTTTCCCTGACCACATTAAAAGTGGGGCATGTGTGAGTTAGCATGGAGGAGTGGCTTAGAACATGCAAAAAGTAGTGAGAATAAAATGCCTACTCATGTGTCATATGAAGCTTTTAGGTTAGTATTTTCTTATCGTCAGCAGAGATAGGAAAAATAGGAATAGAAGAAAAAATAAATTTTAAAATGTAAATTTGAAATATTATTCCTTAATATTTACTTTTAGTTTCATTCCTAATCCTTGTTTTTTTTAATTCACTAGAACCAATTAATTACAAATGTTTCACGTGGATTTTCAAGGACGTCGCTGAATTCAGGATTTTCAAGCATCTCTTTTTCAACCTCCAGACATAAAACAACATTCAAGTCTCGCTTTCTCCTCACTGGTATAAGATCACAGTATCACATGAAATAACACTCTATTAAAAACACCAGATATAGTAAAATAGCAGATATAATAAAAATTTTATTTGACTGATTTTACAATATGTATTGAACATATTGAATTTGTGTGATATGTGAATTTGACACACTGGACTTGGTGAAAGACTTCATGTTAAAGATTGGCCAAATCAGTGACAAAGGTAAGAACAAATTTCTCTTTAAACCTAATGTGTCACATGATCTCTGTGTAGGTACAATTTTCTACTACCATTTCAGAGACGAATTATTCTGGGTAAAGCTACAAATCTTTTACAACTAAAGCTGATATTATTTTAGGGAATATGAATAAAATAATTATTGCTATCTTCTGCTAATGGCAATTGCCTCCAAAAGAATCTCTTCCAGTTGTCAGGACTTTTAAACTAATTGGTTCACTTTAAATCTGCTGGGAATAGTCTAATATTGTTCTTAGAGAGTTTTTCCACAGAGTAAGTAACTTAAATTACCAAAATAAAGTCATTCACAAAATAAATTCTATAAACATATGCTACTGTGCTTTAGAAGCTATACCTCTCAGCGCTGCCCTGGGTTTTGTTCCAGGTCTGCTATTTACTGGCTCTGTGATCTTGGGCTTTTAAATTCTCCAAGTCTCAGCTGCTTCTTCTGTAAAAATGTGGGCTGTAATCTGTTTCACAGGATGGATGTGTGGAGCTACTAAAATAATATATCTGGAAAGTGTTTTCTTTTTAAAGCTATATGCCATTATACAAATGATAGTTATTATTTTTATGTATGATTATGTGAACCAGTATAATTGTATGATTTGAAATTAAACTGAACATCTTTGAACAATGCATAAAATAGCAGATAGGGAAGAAGCTGATTCTACCAAGTTTTTCTCAAGTCTAAATATATAAGAAATGAAAGGGCGCTCCCTGGGCTGGTTTAGGCTGATGCTGTGCAATGACTTACATTGAGCTGGGATGGCACTGCTGGAAGCCCCAAGGTAATGTTGGGCAAAGAAGGAGAGGTATAAAGACTTAGCAGGTTCATGGAATCTTCATGAATTATAATGCGTTGCTGTGAAACCATTTGCTGTTCAAAAAAAAGAGAGAGAGTCTGAAATTATCACAAATTTTACTGTAAAATACTCATATTTCAGAAAATAGGTCTTACCATAGTTTTACAAAAGATTTAAGTATTTATTTTATGACTTCTATATCTGAGAATTATAATGTGAAAATTAAATAAAAATATTCTACCTCAGACACAGTTATAAAATCTGCAGAAAGGGCTTCTATCTTCATTTTGCAAAATTCATTTATAAAATTCTGGCTTTATGAAATATGATCAGCATGTTTGTCATCTAATGGTAAAGTACAACAACCAAAGTGGGTAGTTTAGACTAGTATTGGTATTTCTGAGTGAAAAAAATATGTATATAATGCTGCCATAGTCATTATCTTCATCTGATCTTCATTTAATGCCATTTTACTGATGGGAAAATCCACACAAGAAAATCTTAGATTAAATATTACCATATAGGACTTCCACAGTAATCACATCTTTTTTAATATAAAATTTATGAATAGACAACTCTGTGTGGTATATTTTTAGATCATTCATATTCAGAAACTAAAGTAAATGTTAAAATGTTATGCATTCCCTATGCCACAATAGCTTCATTTACACTGAAATACTCTGAACGTTTTGGCATTGCAGTGCTTTTTACAACAAATACCTTTTTTTAATCCATTACTAAGAGTCATGTTTTCCCACATGTGGCCTAATATGGTTGCTTGAATTACATTTTCTGTTTAACTCTTGCTTCCCTCCCAGAACTTTTATACAATAAGAGTTACAAAGGTCTTATTAGACTAGGGAACTCTGGCCTGATATGGTCCCCAAGGGAACAACATCCCTGAAAAAGAATACTCCATGTAACAGTATGACACAGTGACTGCTTTCTTCCCAAACAAAAAGCATATGGGACTCCAATAATAGACCACCTCCAGGAGGGATATTGCACACACGGGCTTTGACTAAAGTAAATATAATAACTTGTCAAGCATGTTTGGAGGAGCTGTAGATTTTCCCCTGGACAAACCTGGGATATCAATTAACTGAGGAAAATATCATGTGCTAATACAATGCAACCTCAGAATGTCACTGAAGAGTGATGCTCCACCAAAACACAGGATGTTATTTCAAAACATCATCTCAATCATACGTTTGTTTGGAGATGAGTTCTTGTCTTAACATAAGAATAGCAGAAGGTTAAATGTAGCATTTTCTCATTGCGACTTGGAACTCCAAGCTAACTCACATTTTGTTTCTCCTTAAAAGAACATGTCAGATATTTGTGCATGAAAATCAAGAGACATATTGAAACCAATAACATTACATTGACTTTATATGCAACTCTTTACAAAATTAAAGTTGTCTAAAATGTCATAGCATGAAGATGGTTGGAAAAGATTTTAAAATTACAATGTGTGAGATTGCAATTTTATTTTGGGATGTATCAGCCATAGTTGCATATTTGATCTAAATAAAAAGGCAAGCTACTCTTTTGCTTATACAAGTTAAGCTCTTAACATAAATTTTAAGTACAGAATATATACCTGAACAAGAACAAAAAGAATATATAAGGAAGTGAAAATATTTTAACTAGCTTTTTGGCAGGAAATAGTAATTTTAAACAAAAGGATATTCCATTCACTTCTCTGTATTCACAGAAGAGAAAAGCAATGTGGAAAAATAAGCACTTTAAATAATGTATAATCACGCACGGTCGTATCTGCTTCTCACAGCACTGAGATTTGACTGTGGGAATGATACCCCCACATACCACAGACCTCACAAAAGAGTTCATCTCTGTTTCCCAGAGAGAATTTCCGTGGTATCCTCCCACCTCGTTGCAGGAAGCAGACTCATACTATAATGAGAAATAGATTTCTTCTCAGATGTAATAATGGCAGCAGCACTCTGACTTCTCACACTGGCTTCGACTAAAGTGAAGGAATTTGGGGATCCTCTGAGTGATTTCCCCAATTCTGCTTCCCTGAAGGGTCAGCAATGAAACTTTTAACCTAACCAAGCTATGCGATTTGTTGCCAGGTACTGCTACTGAAAGTACACACCATTTTGCAGGCACTACTGGAGCATAGGAGAACCATAAAGAAGTACTGAAAATAGCGGCAGCTTTAGAGGAGAAGAGAAAGCATAGAAAGGAATAAAGGAGTACAACTGGGAGCCAGGTGACCTGACCATGAGGAAAAAGCTTTGTGACTCTATAGACGTGAGGATCTTCAAGTTATAGAGACAACGTCTGTGGAAGCAAGGAAGGTTCTGTGTCCTCCATGTCCACTGGGTATAGTTGGTTCTTCCCATAGACACTAACTGGTATAATATCATATCATAGAAATTTCAAGGACTTGGACAGTGCTTAGCTTATCTCCTTTGATTATAGATAAGGAAACAAGCACAGAGTTTATGTAGACTTCCAATGTCTAGAATCACCAATGACTTAACAGAACTGAGAAACCATTATCTTCAAATTATCTTCCTTAAATACAGCTTTCCTCAACTAAGCTTTTTGTTAGGAGCAGTCTATCTGTTCCAGGTTAATATCTTTTAATAAAACTTGGAGTGGTATTCTACAGTGCTAATTGAGTGCAGAAACACTTGAAAGCCAGACTAACAGGTTGTGAGGAGTAGCCTTCCACTGAGACAATGAAGGATGCTGACCAGTAATCTTGCAAGGCTGGAAATCCTCCCCACCTTAGGATTGTGGTGAGCTCACAAGCATTTTCAGGCAAAGCCAGGATGTTTCCAGGGAGCAGTTTTGACACTGATTCAGCCCTTAAATCAGTGCTTTGCTAAGATGCCAACATTTCACAGCTTAGAACATGGGAAAGATGGTTTTAATGTGAAAAAATTTTTAGAATCAGAAACTTTTATTGTGGTTAGATAAAATGGAAATATTAAATGTATGAATGGCTGTCACTTAACCTTCACAAAACAATTAATGATTAACTCCTCTGTGTTAGATTAATGGTGTTAGATGAGAGGTGTACAAAGATATCCTATACCACACAAATTCACATACTATTCAGGTGCACAGAAAAGTAGAGAACTAACTCTAATGACCTGTGATAATTACTATAATTAGAGTAGGGTTAAAATACTTTGATGGCACAGTGTGTCAATTTTAAACCAGGCTTTGATGGATAACTAGCATTTCACAAGAAAGAGCATGATTTTGGGTCAGGGAATATGAATTGGACCAGGCACTGGGTTGGGGGTGAGAGCTACTCACATTTAGTAAGGCTCTTCAAATTTTTATTTCTATTTTTCTTAAAGATGCGGTCTATCACCCAGGCTGGAGTGCAGTGGTAAGATCATAGCTCACTGCAGCCCTGAACTCCTGGGCTCAAGCAGGAGCCTCCCAAGTTGCTGGGATTACTGATGTGAGCCACTGTGCACGGCTCAAATTTTCATTTAATTTCTTTTCTCACTGTCATGCCAATGGAAAGGATATCTTATAGACTATATTTTGCAATTCAGTTGAATAAAACACACACAGACTGAAAAATTTTATGTCTCTCAATAGAGCTATTAATGTAGGCATTGAAATTAAGAAGCTACTAGTTTCAATTAAAAAACTCAGAATCTCTTCCAAAACGGACATTGGCAAAAATTAGAAAAATTGACAATGTTAAATGTTACGGAGATTTAGAAAGGTACAAACCCTCACATATTGCTGGCAGGGCTGTAGACTTTTAAAGCAATTGTGGTGAATAATTTAGCACTATAAACCAAGATAATTATACTATACACCATGACCCAGTGATTCCTCTGCTGGGAATTACAGCATTAAGAAATTCTCTCACTAAGGTATAGGGTGATGTTCATGGATATATACTGACGTATTTTTTGGTGGTGGGTGGGGATTGGAGGCCACCAGGACATCAACCTGGGGAATGGGTAGGTAAAATGGAGTAGCACTCACCATGGATTTTTATGGTAATTAAAAGCAAACCATTAGATTTCTGGATCCATAGAGACATGAATGGATCTAAAAACACATCCTTAGTGATCAAAGAAATGGAACGAGATAGATAAGCACAGTGCCACTTATATCCACTAAAGTTCATGGGCACAGAGCAAAAAAATACATATGATGTAAGAATCCACATAGACAAAAACACAGAAGAGAATGACTGCCTTTGGGGAAAAGGAAAATAGAAGTGGGGAAAGGAGATACAGAAGGAGGAAGAAAGGAAGGAAGGAGAGAGGAAGGGAGGGAGTGAGGGAAGGAGGAAAGAGATAAATGAATACCTTTCTCACCGTTAAGCAAAGCAGTCAACTGATGACCCTTGATGGAATACTAGTCATGTGAATAACTGCCTACTTTTCAAGCAGCTCACGGAAAAAGTAGATATAAAATTTTCAGTTTAGTTTATGTTTAAAATTATCTACAATATGTATAAGAATCAGAAGAAGAAAAAAAAATACATACAGAGTTTTGCTGGGGAGCAGTCTGGACTAGTGAAAAGAAGTTTGGTCTAAGCATCTCACACTTGAGCTCTGGACTCACTCACTGGCTGGTGGCTCTGGGCAGCAACCCGCCTTCCCCAGACTCGCGTTCCTTCAGCCCAGGACTGAAGCACTCCTGACTAGCTCTACCAGGTAACATCTGTGCCTATCTGAATGGCACACAGGAACACATGTTCATAAGCCTCAGTCAACTTTGGCTGTAAAAGGTCCCACCCAAATCCCCAAATCCGGACTATCTAAAAAGAAGAGAGCCACATTAAAAGAAAAAAAAATCTCTTAATGATTCAATGTTTACCTATGGCTTTCATAGTACTTTTCAAGATTGTATTTATTTTCTACCCTCTTTCAGATAGCTGATAGAAAATTAAAATCTCCATGTAAATAAAAAAGAAAATTGTTTAGGCAGTAAAAATCTCTTAAGTTTTCATTTTTACTGGACACCCACAAAGGTATTACTATAAAATAGTTGTGAGACCAAAAAAAAAAAAATTATTTGACAGAACTTGTTTAGCATTTGAAAGGTACTGATGTTTTGTTAAAGATCTTGCTTTACAATATTGACTTATGTTATTCCTAGTAATGATTTTTTTTGTTACAGCAACCTCCTTTCCCTGAGGGGGGGGAAAATTGTTTTATTTGCTGCCATCAAAAACCATAGCTCTCCACCCACTCAGAAGGGAGTATAACATTTACAGCAAATGTCACAACAACTATTATGAAACAATAGGCAGATGAGTCATGTGAGACTGGGGCAAAACAAGTGACATTTCAGATGATTTTAGAACACTTAACCTTATTATTAGAATCCTTTTTAAAATCATTTGTATCTGCTGGAAAAAATTATTTAAAATATAGCATAGCAGAGACAGCCACTAATGTTCAACTAGAAATAAACCAGCAGCTTGGCTACTGTTAAAATAGCTATCAAATAAATCTACTGAATCTAAAGTAATGGTGTTGATATCCATGGAAACATATTTGAACCCAGAGGCCCACAGTATTAACAATAAAGTAACTAGATAGGTAAAGACATCTTTGACTGGAGTTGGAAATAGAAACCCATGAGGTTTCAGCTCCCCAACCAAGTTTACAAATGAGTAAAGCAAGTAGCTCCAACAATCTGAGTTCTGGGACTGAGCATATGTAAGAAATAGAAGAAATGGAACAGAAGTGGTCAGAGCAGATGGAGACTCACTCTCACATGAGAGTTTCTGGCTTGAAGACAAACATGCTAATGAGTTTTCCCTACCAGGAGTCAGCATTGACAATAAAAACAAAAAATGAACTTGCTTCGAACTTCACAATTTACCACCTGCCTTCCAAAAACTGATTCCTTACAGCAGAGCTGTTGGCATAGGTGTTAGAGTACTACCTTTTACTAGATCAGGAATCTGAGGGTCAGGGGAAGTTTGGCAACTTGACCAATGATGACAAAGTAGTTGGTTTTGGAGCCAGGTTCACGCTGAGTATTCTGAATGGAACGCCCATACATTCCACCACATTGCGCTATTTCCTAAGACTCGACTTATGAGTAAATTCTTCTACTTCTGTCTTCCCTTTATCTAAATTAGGCAGGACATGTGAACTAGAAGATTAAGAAAATTTTGTTTTAATCTAGGGCTCAAGATCTTTAGACACAGCCTTGCTTTTCTATTTCCTAAGCAGCAAAAGGGGCAGAACCCCATTCATTTACCTGGGCTCTAAAAGAATTAGGTGACATGCTTTTCTACTTCCAGGTCATAAAATAAAGAGTTCACCACTATACCATTTTAAAATGAAAACTCACCTGTACTGCATAAACAAAAATGGTAGAATAAGCCTATTTTGTAAATGGTGAAGTATGAAACTAAGTTTTTGAGCATGTAATGATATAAATAATTCATACCCCCAAAATATTTCGGTTGCTATGAAATCACATACTATTATTAATCTTAGAAGATATCTGTAAAAATCACACTAAATTCTAAATAATGGTCAATCAAGTATGGCTGAGAATATATATTTTCTCTCTTTTCTCCAGTTTAGGTGGAAGCATTTAGTATTACAAAGCTAGGGTATTAATTTGCTGACAGTGTCAGTCTGAATTCCACTGTCTCCTCACCTAGCCAGAATGAATTACACTACAGAGCTCTGTAAATGCAATACAGCAGAAAACCACATGTTAGCCATCAGGGTTGCATTTTTTGTTCTGGGCCACGGAGAGGCTACCCATCAGTGCATTAAGGTCTGCCCACCTGGCCTTTTGGATCATAGTTCAGGCACACAATTAATTCATTATGAGGTAAGTCACTGCTTGCTTTTGAACTAGTCTTTCCAGCTCTGGAGGTGAATGTCCTGTCACTGACCTGAAGAAATACCTCTACCCTTTTAAACTCCATTAAATCACATTTCCTTCTGTTTTGTTTTGTTTTTCTTTTTTTAATGGTTAGGGTGGAAAGAAAAGTTTGTAGTGACAGAATCTGTTCAACAATTAGCTGAAAAGCTCCAGCATCTAAACAGATAATTTGTGACAGTTAAGGTTTTAGGAATATAAAACAGGTTAAAACAATATAAGCAAACTCCTTTAATTTATATTTTTCACTATATATTTATAAATTTAAATATATATATATATAAAAATTATAAATTCTCCACTATATATATACACACAAATTTAAAGATAGGGTCACACAATCTAGGACATTATGTTACATTTAATTTAATTTAATTTAATAGGTCATAAAAGGCTTGAAAGTTTTCCATTTATTTCCAATCTCACCAACGTATATTTCTTGGTTGTTCTGATATGTTGTACTAAGTACTATATGCACATGTATATATCTCTATAATGAAGGAATACATGTATCTTTTTTTTCAGTAACTATCAAACTGTAATTTCCCCCTTCCTCCCTCCTCAAAGGTAATCATCAAACTAAATTTTGTGTTCATCATTCTCTTGTCTTTTTAAAGTATACTTTTACTACATATTCTCAAACAAAATATTATGTTGCTGTTTCTGAACCTAATAAAATGCTACCACGCTGTAAGTGGTCTTCTGAAACTTATTGCATTGACAATGCATTTCTAAGAATCATACATGCTGTTGAGTGTAGCTGTAGTGTGTCGTTTTCATTTTCCGAGGGCACAAAATCCATCCAGGGACTGATTAGAACCCAGACCCTTGGATGTTTCTGCAATTACTAAGAATCACATTCTTCAAACTGAGAGAAAATGGAAATCTAAAGTTTTTTTAAAAAAAATTTGGGACTAACTTGTTCTTTTCCTGGAAATTGAGTAAAGGGTTGTAGAAACCAGAGCAATATTGAGATATCATTGCACTAACCAAAAGGCAACACCTACAACCAGTAGTCCAATAATCCCACTCACATCTCTGGTCACAAATACACACAAAGTGTTAATTCCAACTGCTGTCACGTTTTTGAAAGGATAACGAACAAGAGAAAGAGGGGCAACAGGACGGTAAGAATGAGAAAAAGAGGAGGTACCTAGAGATAATGTAGACGCCCAAATTATTGTTCTTCAAATAGCTAAAAGATGGTCATAAGTGAGACATCCATCTATTCTACTCATGTTTGAGAGAAACGTTTGAAATCTAGAAGGCAGATATATTCCTCTAGAGAGGATTTATATTTGCTTTTTGCAGATACCAGGAGGGGACTACAAATAAGGGGCCACTTTAAGCCAAATTACCAACTTGAAGTTACGTGATTTGAGCTACACATCCACACAAGGACTAGCTCGTGGTTACTACTTCTCAGGGAGAGAATCTGCCCTCTGTTCTGTTCCATTCAAGACAGCTCTGGGAGTGGGGGTGGGTGACTCACCAATGTAGCATAGACATGGGCCTTTAGGATCCCAGCTTAGTGTTTAGAGGGTCTCCTATTAGATTACCCTCCTTGGTCAGTACTGGGCTTTATCGTCAATCTCCTGAGTTTCGAGAGGCCCTGAAAATCAAAGCTCAAACTCAAGTATACAAATGTCCTCAGAGCAAAATTGACTTCACTGGCTTCAGTCCTTTGCTTATAAGTGACAACTCTGAGTTTCTGGCTTCACTTATATTTTGGCCTAATGATTTCACATTTTATAAATGATTTATTATATATATATGCAAAGGTGTGTGCTTATTTGTAAGACATACATGAAGTTACAGAGCAACAGATATTTTGGCATAATATACAGAGATATTTCTATCAGTCAAGATAACTATTTAAAATCAACTGGGTTTCTTCAGGAAACAGTGAGGTAAGCTCCCTATCAGTAGAAGCAGTTCTAATAGAGGTTAGATAATCACAGGGCAGGAAAGCTACTAAGGTGATCCAAGAATAAGAGCTTTGATCAGTCCCTTTCTGCCCCAAGGAACCATGATTCTACAAAATACAAAGGTAGAAGCATGTCACAGTTATATGAGAAGTTATCACACCAGCTCTCCCTGCATAGAGCAAGGCATAGTGAAAAAGGCATTATAATGACAGAAAGGAAAAAATAAGGCTTTCAATCAATGGATGGTGACTTCAAGAACAGCTGATTCCATGAGTGGCTATTTTCAGACTAGTGCTTTGCTTAGCTTAAAACAGAAATTACATAGACAAATTCTTGCTGACTTCCATATTTACTTTCCTCTTAGTCTTGGATTGCTGGTTACAACGAATCGTGTGTTACTTTAAACTAATTTCCTTTAACATGTCATTCATCCTTTATACTTTGTCCATATTTATATGCTCATTGCCAGGCAAAATGACTAGCATACAGCAGATGCTCAAGAAATGTTTGCTCAGTGAAGCTCATATCCCTCAACTATAATGCTCCAGTTATACTTCTCATTACTCTTCAGGTCAAATGGATAAAAGCCACCTTGCTAGGTTGTTCTTCTGAGAGGTTTGCATGAAGTTGCTTTTATTTACTGATGGGTCTACTCCCATCATAATAACCAATAACTAAGCAGAAGAACTTGTACGTTGCCTAACTACTGGGCAGTGTACACACAGGATGACTAAGAATGAGTTATTTGAGGATTATCTTTCAATTTTTTTCAAACCCTGATTGCCATCCAAACATCCCTGATTATCTTATTTATATATAAGATCAAGTTTACTCAATTCCTCATATTAGAAATCTATAAGAAAAATAACTGACATTTATTTATATCAGTTGATAAGTATCAGTTTTTTTCTTATAGGTTTATAATATTTACATCAGTTAATAAATACCAGTGTTTTTAAAAATAGATTTATAATGTGTGAAATTGAGTAAACTTCAATTCATAAAAATCACTTGGACATTAAACTTCAACTCAGAAATATCACTTTGTATTAGGTAGCTAATCAGAGATCCAATTTTTAAAAGAACCAAAATAATAAGGGTCTTACCTCAGCATGAGGAGTAGGGGGCAAAACCGAAGTCTCGTTTTCAGTAACATTTCCAGTTGGCCCGTTGTTTGGTGAGCTAGGACCAGACCCTGGAGAACTGCTACTGACTGAGGATTCTGAAAAATATTGTGAAGTACAAATGTATTCATAAAAAGCATATAGAGATGAACTTTAGTTACTATAAGTAACATACTACACTGGACACTGTTTTATTTTATCCCTATGTAAATGACAAGCACCATTTCACTAAACAGAAAGAACTATAAAAATTTTTGGAACAGGGCCGGACTCAATGGCTCACACCTGTAAACCCAGCTCTTTGGGACGCCGAGGCTGTAGGATCTCTTGAGCCCAGGAGTTTGAGGCTGCAGTGAGCTATGATTGTGCCACTGCACTCCAGCCTGGGTGATAAAGGGAGACCCTGTCTCAAAAAAAATATGCCTTATTATAGTACATATGAGTCAAAGCTGAATTAAGGAAATACTATAAAATGTAAAATCTCAACATTGTACTGATGGCCTTCATCTGACTTTTAACTCTACCCAACTTATTTTCCAAAAGATGAGAAGTTGCCTAAATTTAACACGTAAAATTTTAAACACCAACATAATAAGAAATTCCTTTGAGCAAAAGTTGATAACAAAACAGATTATTTAACTCATCTTTTTACTCTTCATATGTAAAGTACACATACACCTCAACTTATGATGAAACTAATTACATTTATTAAAAACATCTAATCAAAAAAACACATATTTCCAATTCCTAGAAATACAGCTAGAGAAGTCATCTACTCTAGCCTTGAAAAATTAATCATTGAGCTCTAATTAATTCCTTAACACCTTTTAATTAAGTCCTTAGTTCATTTATTTCAAAAGTTTTCTAGTTGCCTCATCCTTACATCTTGTCAACCCAACTCTGCACAAATGATCTTGCCTCACACTTTTCAAAGACTGAGGACTTCTGATATGATTTCCTCCAGCACCTTTTCTTTCTGCCTCATAATTGTGTTATCTATATTCTCCTTCCCCATTTCAAAAGTAAAGCATTCTCCTCCTCTCCTCTCTCCAATGTTAGCACATTTACTTCTGCCTATGATCCCACCCCCTTACATGAAATCTGTTAAAGATTTTGTTCCACCAATTATGTAGAATCTTCAGGCCCTCCTACTCCACTGGAATTGCCCCTTTAGTCTGAAAGCATGCTAACAATTCTTGAGGAGTAGTGTGTTCTCATGATATCTGCTTGTTTCTTCAAGTCCTGGCAATATAGCTTACCCACTATCAACCACAACTCTTCTCTCAAATGCTACCAAATTTAAAGGCTTTTGAGAAAACAGTCCTCTCCATATCCTTCCTACAGTAACATTCTCAACCTCCATGCTGGTCTTTCCATCTGTCTGACTTTTCCTCCTCCTATCAATTCCTAAATCCAGACAAACACCTAAGTTTGCCGCCTTTTCTTTTTCCTCTTTCTCTTGTGAAAGCCACTCGATATTGTGACTTCAAATGTCATTTTTAGGCAGAGCAATCTCCTAAAAGTTACAGTTCTTGCCTTGAACTCTCATAAATTCCAGCCCGAATTCCTCTGGAATGCTGGACATTTTTAATCTCCCCTTATATGTGTGTCAAACTAACTGTGTGTATTCTAATATTAAATGTTTCCTGCTTATCTCTATATTTTATCACCATTCTTAGAGTTATCCTCACTCCCTTTTTTACCCCAAATCCAATTCGTTACTAGGTCCTTCTAATTTGTTCTTTACATTATCTCTCATCTATGTTGACTAAAATCATTTGCATTTACAGCCTCATTATTCTGTCATGAACTATAGCAAAAGTCTCTCAATATTTCTGAGCAGCTATAGTAGTCCCTCAAAACTTTCTTTCAAACTCTTGCCAGAGGGTCATACTGACACAACTTTCACCATGTTCCTCTGTTCCAAAATAGGGCCTAATATTATTTCCCACTGTTGCCATTTCTGCACTCTGCACTCAGTCAAATTAAATCACCTACTCTCCATAAGTGCCAGACACTTCCCTGTTTCATATTTTTTTATCCTTTTTCCATCACTTACTTCATTGTAGGCTTAATCCCACCTGCAAACTCAAAGCATGTCTCAAGTACCATCTGTCCCGCAGAGAATGGGAACTCCCAACGCCCAGGCAATATTTTCTTGCCCTCCCTCAGATCCCCTGTAGGGCAACTTTCTATTATAAATGTTTCTCTACACAGAAGTGCAGTGTTACTGGAAAGATTGTGAGATTGGTGACAGAATTCTCATCCTGCCACTTACTTACTGTGGGATTTGAACAAGCTAGGAATATCATAAAATGCTTAAATACATCTTGCTCACTGCCTTTCTGTCTATATATCTAGCTTGTATTTTGATAATTTTTTAAAAATCTTTACCTCTTCCTTGTTTACTCTTCTTTTAACAAAGAAAATGCGCGTCTTTTTTTTTTTTTTATTCTTATAGGAGCGTCTTTTCCCAAACTCCTAACTCTTGTCTCTGGTATGACTAAGTATGGATTTCTCATTAATGTCTCATTTCTATTTTCATATTTTTTTAAAAACTATTTTCTTAAACATTCTGTCTCACCAATTTTAAATTATATTATTTATATTATCATATGTGATATTCAAACTAAAGTATTTCCTTATGTAGAAATCACTGTGATAAGCACTAAAATTCAAGGCAGCAACTACTGTAACAGAAGATTCCGTGACATCACACTGGACAGGATCTGGGAGGAGGCACAACTGATTGGGAACATTGAGAAGAATCTCAGAGAAGGAGTGATATTGGAACTAGAGCTTGAAGAAAAGTAGTTCATGAAATGGTGCCATGGAGAAGGGGAGAATGGAAGAGAAGGTGCTGCAAGCACGGGGATGAGTCATTGCTTAGGATTTTAAAAGAATGGGGCTTTGGGGGATGAGGTGGGGCAGAAAACACTTGAATTTGAAAAAGAGCAAGATGGCAAGTGCTTCCCACATCCACCCCTGGGAGGAGAGAGGTGGCATGGGTTTGAGAAGAGCTTACAATGGAACCTATGAAATGGGGAAGAGAGAAAAGATACAGAAGTAAGAGAACAACAGCAACAGCAATTTAACTGCTATGATGCCATGACAGTGTCTGACTAGATACTAAAAATATTTGGTATTACGATCCATGCAGAATTTATCCAAATTAGATGAAAGCTGGCAGAGAAATGGGAAGGAGTGCAGTGAAGACAGCTGCGTGTCAGTAGTTCAGAGCCTCCAAAGACATTGGCATACCAGTTAAAAATATCTACCAAAGCATCCACAAGTCCCAGCTGACTGACCAGAAATGTGTGTGTAATAAATGCACAAGTCTCTCTTCCAAAACACATTCTTTTCTGGGTTAAAAAGGGGAGTCATTATCTCACAAAATTAAGAAGGAAAATATATTATATTTTAAATGTAAAGAAATTCAAGTAAACTGTGGCAAACCATAAGCCTTATAAATGAGAACTAATCATCACTGAGGTAAGTACTGAGCTAAACTCCACTACTATTTGGTAAGGATGAAAAAGTGACTGTAGAAAAAGTTATGAAGAAAAGAGACTAATAGGGAAATATAAAAGCACATTAGGATAAATAAATATGATCTTAGATATTAAGATTATAAAGCAGAAAAAACAGCAATATACACAGTTTTACCTTTTCCTCAAGTTTTTCTGTTAGAGGGAACCTACTCTCTCCAGTTAAAAAAACAAGATATTTCCATCATTAGACTGCTGATAGATTTATTATTCTTTTACATTCATTAAAACAAACTCCCTTTCCAACCGCCCACCCCCACCAAAGATTTCTATTAGAAAACCTTACTTAAGATTTTTACTTACTTAAATACAGTAACATTTCTTGGGGAAAAAAAAGTGTAACTCCAAACTTAGAATTCAATTTGTCTAATTTAGTGATTATATTTGGTGCTGTAAAATAGATACAAACTCTAGTAAAATAATTTTACTTACTATTCCTTTCTTTAATATTTTTTATCCCTCAAGGAAGAATTATCCATTGTAATCACTGATACTTTTCTTCAGATAAGCTTATCAATCTGTCAGGATTGACTAGGAGACTAAATTTTTTATTCCTAAATAACCTGTCAAACTTTTCAGTTGCATTAGTATTCTATTCCTAAATATACTTTTCTACCTCCACTTCCAAAATCTTCCTTCATATTGTCTCCCTGAATCTAGACACTGTCATGGCAAAAAGAGATATATAGAAAATAATTTTTTAAAACCTATTAAGGATAAGATCTGATCTTGTAGAACTAATACCAACTGCCTACATTGGTATTGGACAATTTTCCTTAAAAATGGAGAACAATGGTTGCAGATTACCACTTCTTCCTTGATGCAACCAAAGAAAATGACCAGGTAGAATGCATGGCTCTAAATAGATACTCAATAAACAGTAGTCAGTATTATTATTTTGGCTGGCCTTTTTGGTTCTTGTATACTTCAGGTCTTCTCTAATTTCAAACCAGGTACGACTGGGACTAGGGACATTTGTAAGACATCAGGTTGAATTTCCTAACCTGTTCACCCCACTACTAACCAGGCAGCTAAAAAAATAAGAACTCTTCCATTTGAGACCAGTGAAAATGACAGTTTCTTCCCCTTCATAAAAAGCAATATATTCCCCTCCTGCCGTAAGTCCCAGTTCACTAGTAAACACATAAAGTCATTTATGAGTTCTGTAAATTTGTTGAAAAGTCAAGGTTTTGCTGTTCTATGTAGTTTAATTTTCCCAGATGTATTCTGTACATTCATGTCTGAGTAGGGAGAAAGTGTTCTTCTTGGACCTCCCTCTGCTCATTTCTGATCAAATTTCATTAAAAGTTATATTCTCCTGGCTGGCATTCCCAAAATGGACTGCCTGTTTCAGAAAAGAATAAGGTGAGCTTTGGTGTTCCCTAGTTATGCCTTGATTGACACATAGCTCTGTTTTTTTCATTCATTTCCTGTTTAACACAGTTGGTGAATGCATAGCAAGGTTTACTGAACTACTTGAGAGTTTTCAATATAATTTCCTTTCAAGAAATATTTCTCCTCAAAATAACTTTTAATATGCAGCAGATATATTTATTCTAAACTATTTTTTTTCTCATTTCTACTACCAGCATTTGTTAGTGTATTGTAGTCTGCCCACTCCTCAATTACCTGTCACCTCAAACATTCGCTTCTTGAATGAAGTGACAACATTTCCATCCTTCCGCCTGAGTAAGGGGCTGCTTCTCCTCTCTGCCACTTTCTGTTTTAACCTGGACCGCACCTTCAAGTTGGGCTCAGAGGCTGGGGATTGAGACAAAGAAAATAGATAAAAATTAAAAAATAGAGAGCCAATTGCTCCTGTGTTTTTTAAAAAAAAAAAGTCTCACCCTTTTCTTGGTCCCTTCTCTTTCTCAAATGAAAAACCCAAGCATGTAAATAAGGCATTGACTCTAAATTAATTAAACAGACAAATATAGTAATTATTTTTATGAAATGTGTGAAATGTTTTTCTACTTCTTTACATATGACAGTGAAAAAAGATTAAAAATGTAAGTTTTCTAGTTATTTTTTTCTAGCAGAATTGGGATTGTTAACGGGAAGTTTAATCACTAATTGTGTTTGAGTCACGTTAAGATTTATTATACTTCTTGTTGGCCCTCTTAATTCTCTCAAGGGTGAAACTCAATAACCACAAAAATAGTAACTTAATGTGATTTTAGAGACTCTGACCTGACTTCTGGTAATAGAAGACACCTCTGTAGCACATAATTTATGTCTAATTCTAACTCCTGGAATATTTCTTTGTCAGTAGTTTCTAACCTAAAACCCTGGGAAAACATATTTGGTGTAATAACACCAAACTGACTAGAATCACTGTGAATAAAACTTTCTATACATTCAGCACACTATCAGCTAGAATGCAAGGGTGGCCAAGTCTTAAAATTAAAAGTTCTGAATCTGGTCATATGTTTGAAAATACAAATGCCCATTATTCATACATATATTACTATTGCTTATGTTAAATTTTTCTAAATAGTGAAGCTCTATAATTGGTTATAATTTATTAAATTTTTAAATAATTACACTTTAGAAGAACGGACACTTTGGATTGAGTCTCTATAATAGAAGTGGATGATGATGGTGGTGGTGGTAGTGATGACGAAGAAGATGATGATGATGAAAAGGATATCTCTGATGACAACTAACATTTATATAGTTTTTTTCTACGTTCCAGTACTGTTCTAAGTGTTTTATCAAAATTAACTTGCTTAACCACAAAAATATCCATGTGGCATAGATACCATTTATAATTTGATTATATTGATGAGGAGCCCAAAACACAGAAAGAGGGTAAGTAACTTGCCCAAGGTTACAGAGGTAAAAAGGGATGAATCCAGGATCCACACCCAGGCAGTCAGCCAGCCTCAAGTCTATTTTTCTAAATACTGAAAATATTGCTCTGCCACCTTTCCTTATGTATGCACACAATAAAAATTATAGAATACTTTTTCCAAAGCACCACTAATCACATATAGCAGGTACAATGTTATAATGTAGCTAGATTTTTTGATCAGTGAAAATGTTTTCTTTGAAGGAATTTATATTTTTGCCAGACTACAATGGGTATCAAAAGTAGAACTTACAATCTTTTCCCTTTTTTTTTCCTTTCACACTTCAATTATCTATACTTATTTTTCTCTTTGTTCTTTTCTTTTTCCATTCCTTATAGCTTTACACTTGGACTGAGAACCCTTGAATTACAGGTTTTCTTGGAACTGGTTAGGTGAAATAGGAACTTGAAAGAAAGATTAAGTTCAGATACAAAACATAAAGCAAGTTACTTTTTTGGTGTTGTATACCTGACTTTATGCCTGAAAATATCGAAAAGATAAAAAAATCAAGGCCTGAAAATATTGTAAAAGTAGAAATTCAGGAGGTGCAAGAAAGATCAGGGCTGAGAATAAGAAGCTCAGTGTGATAGAGACTGGAAATGTATCACTTGCTGGGCCTCCCATCCGGAGGCAAAGAAGGTAAACAATTTTGGGAAGGATTAAGGTTCATCCTGGAGTGGCAACCCCCTTTACCTTTAACTTAGTGGGTCAGACATAGAAGTCTGAAACTCATTTACCAACACCCAAATCACCCAGGATTCAAGTGAGAAAATGGGATTCTGTTAACTTAGATTTGTTTCCCTATATACATTTATTTAGAAATTCCTTTAAAAATATCAATCTTGTCTCTGAAAAGCCAAAGGCAATAAATATATTCATCTAAAACCTAAAAAGGAAAAATGAGGAACTATGAATCCCTAAATATATTGATATCCTTGGTGGCCTTGCTTATAACCTAGGACAAAAATCACAGATTCTCAGACTTACATCTAGACATAACTTTACAACGAAACCTAATGGATTAAATGCTGCCAATTGACTGTCCAGTGGGAGTAAATCAATTGATTCATCACTTCTAAAGGGAGTGGGTAGACTAGAAAAGTCAGTGCACTTTCAGTGAGAGGATGTGAAGTTGGCTCTGTACAGCACCACTTCCCAGCTCTTGAATTTTTAGTGAGATTCTAGTGCTTTCTGAGCCTGATTCTTCATTTGTGAAACATAAAATCTAATACTTTCCTGACTTCACAGGTTGTGGCCACTCAGTTACATACCTGAGAATAACTGTGAAGATCTGGGTGAATGTCAAAGGAAAGAAAAAGTTTATGGAACTTATATTATTGGTACTATTGCTGAAGGTCACACAGCTAGAAGTGGCCAAGCCAGGACTGGGTCCCAAATATCCTGATTCTCAGTCCTGTTCTCCTCCCTATCCTAACACATTCATTGCACCAGCTGGGGCTAAGTGTCTGCAATCAAGACAAAAATGTGCTGACAGCTTGGAAAAACAGCATATGCCATTTAAACATTTTACATGAAACCTAGAATTTTCCAAGCTTTTCAGAAAGAAATGATTTTTAGGGTCAGCAGATAGCTTTCACTCCTATGACAATGGGCTGGATATACAGCTCTTAGTTTTTTTTCAATGCTCGATAAGAAAGCAAACACCAGAACAGGAACGAGAACTGGATTCTAGTCTTCCATCTATCACACACTAAAATCAATAACTTTGAATAACAGTCTGACTGAACAACAGTTCATTCATACCCTCCTAGTGCCTGGAGTCAAATACATGTGGGTTTAAATGACTGCTCCACACATTAGCTATTTTGCTTTGAATGAATTACAATTATATCTTTAAACCTCCATTTCTCATGTTAAAATGGGGATAGTTTTTTTCTGGATTTTCTCCATTTTCCCAAACAGATTCCAATTTCCTTTCAACCCCATGGGGGCTGAATCCTGGAGTTGCATCACTCCCATCCTTTGGTAGTTGGATTTCATTTGGGCTCAACCCACTGGCAGGACAGGCTGGTGAGCAAAGGATTAAGAAGGAGGGTGGAGCCATAGTATCCTATATTCTCCCTGTTACAGTGCGCCATCATTGGCCATAGCATTGTCTCTTTCTGACTTCATCTCCCTCTGGAAGCCCCTGCCTCATCATCCAGCTCTCCAGCTCTCCAGGAACAATTTCCTGTCCGTTCGCCTTCAGCCCTAGAAGCGGGAATGGCTACTCACTGTTGCTATTTTCTGGATACCCCCACATCACCACATCACCCACCCCTAAGCAGTTCCTTTAAGCCTGCTCACTTCATTGTAAATAGTCCCTTCATGAAAGCCCATGCTGCATAGGTCTGTTTCCTGTCAAGACCCTGATTAATACAGTCTTACATATTTTGCAGTTACTGTAGAATCAAACAAAACAGTGCCTAGTACAGGATAAGCCAGTAGTTCTTAACCAGGGAAGGTTTTGCTCCCAGGGGGTGATGTCTGGAGACATTTTTTGGTTGGCAGTATGGGAGTTGCTACTGGCATCTAGTGGGTAGAGGCCAGGGATGTGCCCAACATCCTACAATGCACAGAACAGCCTCCCACAACAAAAAATTATCTGGACTCAAATGTGAGAAACCCTGGGGTAAGCAATCAATCAACAGCAGTTATTGATATAATAACTGTACTACTCTGGGATAATTAAAGGATTCTCAAAAAGGATATAGAAGGGTAAGGGAAGAAAGGAAAGATTATCAGAAATTGGGGAGTGCTATATGTAGCTTAAAAATATTAACTACTTCAATACATTTCATACTTAGAAATTGATTTTTAAAATATTTTAATACCACTAATATTTATAAAGAAAGTAAAACTAGTCAACTTTTATTGGTTGGTGGAGATACGCAAAAAGACATAATTCTCAACTTTGGAAAGGATAATATTTGAGACATTGAGATATTTTTATCAATCAATTGAGGAATAAGTTTTTTAAAACCAGGAATACTTGCTACACTGTAAAGTGCAACATAAATTTATTTTCACAAAATATACAATATACAACTTCTCAGAGGAAAGGCCCCTATCCAGTAATTCTAGCAAATGCATTTGCCTGTATTTCAATACTGGTTTTGAGTCATCAGAGATATTACTATCGTGGTAAGCATGAAGGATGGGATGATAGACAATCATCATTTACTCCTTGCAAGGCTCCATAAAGTCATTCCTAACATTTCAGAAGCCCACACACCAAAGCTCAGCATGACATATACCCAAGGAGTAGAATTAATGACCTAGAGTGCTGACTCAGTTTGCAGTTAGAGTTAATTCCATGTTTAATGCTTCGGTCTCCCCAAAGGCTGGAGATTTCCATGCTGGTGACTTACTAATGGGATGCAAATCCTCAGAGCCCAGAAAGAGATCACTAGCTGGGGAAAAGTTCTGCATGTATGTGAATGTATTTCATGCCTAGTTGCACTAATTGCCTTTCCATTTCTACCCCACACCCATCATTCTCTACATCTCAAGTAATCACAGAGACAGAAGGCAAGCTTTCCAGTGTATGTGCTCATCTGAATACATTTGTCTGCTGAGATGAAAACCTTCCATAAAAATTGGTTATTATCTAAGTGAAAAAAAAAATATTAAAATAAACAGGACAGAACTAAAACCTTTTCCTCTTCTCATTTAAAAGAAAAAAAAAACCTGAACAAAAGGAAACAGAAAACATCTGAAGAACAATACGTCATGAGCTAATCGTATTTCAAATCTTTATTCTCACACTGATCTCCATAGCACAGGATAAACTTAGGTGGTAGGATATGACAATAAAAAATGGGAAAGGAATAGTAAAGTTAGATAGCAGAAAGAAAGGTTAAAAAATTAGGATTCCAAAGCATAGGAAGTAGCAAGGTCCAGACTTCTCATTTCCTTAAGAGATTGGTGTGCATGACTGTGTACCTAAGTGTGGAGCATCATTTTTGCACATGTGCACACACACACAGACACACCAACTATCTTTTGTAGAAGCACAAAGGCCTCTGACACAAATAGGCAAGGCTCAGATTCTAATGCTAGCTCTTTCAGGTACTGACTGTAACCATGGATGAGTTATTGAATTGCTGTGAATCACATTAACATCTACAAAAGAGCAATAACGATGCCTACCATACATCTTGATGGAAGATGAAAGAGGTAGAATAAAATTCCTGGCTCAACTGGTTGTCTGTTGCAAAAAAAAAGTTGTTCAATAGATAGATGTTGAATAAATAATGTTTCATGTAGTCTATGTATAAGACTAAGGAACTTAAGTTAAAATAAAACAAAATAAAATAAAAAATAAGTAGAGAGAGGGACAGTTACAATTGGTCTATTCCTTTGCCTAGTGCAATGTTATCTATAAAAACAAAAATAACAATAATCCTTTTCTGAACTTTTACTCCATAGTTAAATACTTAAAATACTTAAATATTTAAAATACTTTTTGGTTAATCATTGACTTTACCTATTTTCCTCAGTGTTTTTATTTGCCTGTTTATAAATTCTATTCTATTTAGTTCTAGGTCTTAAATATATCACCATCCACTATAAATGATTACCAGCAGTGTGCATTTTGTTTCTGTTCATTCTTAATCCTAGGTTATGAATATTCTCTACACCAATAATTTAGACAAAAATATTCAGTACCACATATCACAGTATACAAGTCCTTCATTTTTATTGGGAATGATCATAAGGAGAAAATGAAGACTTTCCATTGAGTTAATATTATTTATGTTAATATTTTAACATAATATTTCATAATATTAAGATGATTATTAATCAAGATTGACTATTAGATTGATAAATGTTTCTTTATGCTAATGAATATTTGGTATATTCCACAATTTAGGTTTAGTTGTATAATCATAGGTGAAAGTCAAGCCCTCCCAGCAGCCTCAGATCCCTTTTCTGGCATTGTCTATTCTTCCCTGCAGTACTGAGAATCTGTCAGCTTCTCCATGCAGCCTCTCCCGCTCTTGGGTTTCTCCTGCTATCTCCCACCCTCAGAGCTCCCTGAGGAGCTGCCACATTCAAGAGCTTTGTCACTTGGAACAAACACTTGTAATCTATCACCCATTCACTCTCTGTCCTGTACGCCCTTCATGAAGATTAGGTTTCCTGGCATGGCACTGTAGAAATCCATGCCATGTGTGAACTGTTCAATCAAATAACAATTACAGTTATAAAAGACACTTTGGGGACACTGTAAATCCTTTAATATAGTTGATCAAAAGACTTGGGTTACTCTAATTAAAAGTTTCATAATTAGACAAAGGCTATATATTTTCAAAAGTAGCATTCAGCATAATATAATAAATCTAATACAACTCATGCCTTTTTTTGGCTTGGATAATATGAATCTTTAATGTTATGAATCAGATATTATACATTTTAATATTGAGCAAAATTTCTAATCTAACCCTTTCTAATTATAACCATTTAACAATGTATAATTCAAATATAAAAGTTTTTAAGAAATCATTTTTGGGGGAAATTTTAGCTTCTAATAATTAACTATATCTATGGTAACATATGAATATAATTTCCTAAAGAAATTATAATACCATCTATCTTTGATTGAGAAATACTACTGCAAACATCTATCCATTCCCTCACTGCAAATATACCAATTATGTCTATTTGTTAAAAGATAATTATTTTTCAAAAACCATGTTGGTAATTGTTATTCATTTTACTCAATTTATACTGTGGTATTCTGAAAAGTGTTTATTTTATAATAACATTATTATGTAAATCATACATGTTCGAGATTTTTAAGAATGGGACAATTGTGTATACCCTACTAAAATGTTTCCTTTGTGTTTTATATGTAAAAGTATTTAAAAATGAGAATCATATAATATTTATGATTGTCTCCTATTTGTTCATTTAACAATATGTTATGAGTCTTTTCCCAGGTAATTATATATTCTTTAAAATGATTTCATTTATTCTGTTTTCTACTTAAAAATCTATTATAAGTCTTTTCCCAAGAAATTATATATTATTTTTAAAATATAGTATGTGAATATACTAAATATTATTTATCACATTTACATGTGAATACACAACATTTAATTTAAGCACATGACAATGCTGGACACTTAGGTGGTCTACATTGTTTTACTTTGGAAGACAGTGAGACACATCATTATGAATCTCTGTGGGCATTTTGTATTTCTTTCCATCAATATAAATAGGAATTTAATTCTTGGGTTCCTCACATACCACGACAATGATGACCTCCTCTTTATAAGTAGGGGAAAAAAACACCAGTGGGCGTACATGGGAAAGAGTATTACTGAGTCATTGAAAGCAGCTCAGGGCAGCATGGGAAGACAATATCGGGTCCTTGGATAAGAGAAGCATGGTCTAGAAGGGGAGGGGTGGGCATTTTCCCTTAGCGTCCATGAATGCCTCATCTCCTGGGCTAGAGCAGAGGCCTCTAAAGCTCAAAGGCCCATGGCAGGGCACTCAGTTGCCTCAACCTAAGAGCAGTACTATATGGTGAATCCTGTTTTCTCTTCCTCACCAGTGTTTCTCAAGAATGCCTGGCACTTTAACTGAGTGAATGAATGGATGCACAAATTGCTACTCAATTCTGTTTTGGTTGTTTTTTTAATATTGGGACAAACAGAAGAGAAAATAACTTTCTTCAAATTTTTATGACATTTTAAGTACAAATTATTATTTTTAACAGAAAAGGATACTTTAATCAAACAATGTAATTTCATATAGAAACAAATTATAATAATACATTGTAAAGTATTTAATCACTTTTTATAGTTAAAATTAAAACCTACTATTTAGTTGGTCCCATTGTTTAATTAAATTCAATCAATGGCTATTGAAGAATAATATTGAGAACCAAGGCTGCAAGTTTCATGTGGACTGGGAGTAGGTGTAGTTATATTTCCACTGTTTATCCAGCACCTATCCAGTGCCTACTACATAGAATAAACCCATTAGCTATTTACTGAAAAAAGGAATCAATAAATGGGGAAAGGAGTGTGTTAAGTTCCAAGGCAACTGCCTCAGAGATAAGATAGACAGCCTTTTCCTCCTAAGTACTCATGGTCTCAGGAATGAATAATAGACTGTGATCAATGCCATGTGGTAAGTAGAGGCAGAGCATTGTGGCTGTAAGGCAGAGATTCATTTGCCTTTAGGAGAGACCCTCCAGGGCTTAGTGAGATGCTGACAGGCAAAGGCAGGAGGCAAGTGCAGCTCTGTGCAGAGGAGACATTGAAGTCCAAGGGAGGGTGTCAGTAAATTCAAGGAATGGGGATTAAATATGCTGTGGGGGCAGGAATACTAAATGGAAAATAAGGCTTCAGGGATAAGTATCAAGCAAAATTTAGCTAAATTATGAAATATTAACAGAGGCAATTCAACCTGTATCTTCAAACTCCCTCTCCTCTCTGCCTCTCTCTTTTTAGCAGGTAAACAGGCACAAATCTTCATTCAAATAAAAATAAGCCCCCATAGATATAGATCTTATTAGCTACTTCCTGTATTTGTACTTTAATTCACAATCAAGTTAAAAAGGAAAGTGGCCTTATACATGCCACCACCACTTCCTAACCTCAAAACACTGCAATATGGCTCCAGTACTCACTGCTTCACAGAAATTATTCTATCACAGATAGCGTTCAGAACCATAAATGTAATAATTGATTTTGTGTCTATTCCCAGTACTTAGCAACTATATAGGTTCATACCTGATTGTATGAGAGGGTGGGAGCATTTTAGTAGCAGAGATCTGTATTGGGTACAGCCCAGCATTTGAAAGGGACACATAACTGGAACAGCACAGAATTCTTCCCAGAAAACCACCTTACAGGTCAGGATTGTATGGTCCAGGAAAGTAATACCTATTCCCAATAATTCCCTGGGTATCACTATGAATCTAAACTTTACTGTACTGGTCTTAACAAACAGTTATTAAATGAATAAATATATGCCTGCATATATCCAAGCATGAAAAGAAACTTAAAATCAAAAGGCTCAGTTTCATATACTGTTGAGAAGAACTAGATGAACTTCAGTTGCTCTAATTTCCAAGAATTTCTTGATGCTGAATGTTATGGCAAGCGGTCTCTTATATCAGATGTGGAATGCAGAAGGAATTTCATTGCTCTGGCAGGCATCACAAATACCACATTTTGCAGTCAAGAAAATCCATATTGCATATAGCCTAGAATACCTTCATATGCTAATTCCTTTATATGCTTTAATTTTTAAAATATAATGTGATTTATTTACTTTATTTTATTTATTTATTTAGTATTTTATTTATTTAATGACAAATTTTGAAAATCTATGCAGCATTATTTTGAATTAGCAAACACTAAGCAAACACTATCATTTCAATAAATCAAACTAGATTATGGACATGTTTTAGTCTTCTTTGATCCACTTTCTAAAACAATTTTCCTTTTTACCTGAAGTCCAAAGGTTTATAATAAAGTCATACTTCTGACTTAGTATTTCAAAACTTAAATAACATGTTACTTTTGGGGGAATCTGAGTTTATAGATATATTTATATAATTTTTTCTTAAAGTCCTTTGTGGTTCTAAAATTCTATACATATAAATAAAAATCAGAAGTAATTACTCCATTCTGCTATAAATATTTCTGTAATAAACTAATTCCTGTGTATGCATAAAAAATTATACCACATATTTTTTAGGTAGTTTTATTTACTTTGTCACTACGTGTATCTTTTTTATACTATTTTAAATAGAAATATCGTGAAAAGTAGTTCTGTCTGTGGATATACAACTTTTTAAACTTCCTCTCTCTCTATCTAGACAGTTCATAAGAGCTACATGTATAAACATAGGTGTGACCTGATTGTATGAGAGGGTGGGAGCATTTTAGTAGCAGAGATCTGTATTGGGTACAGCCCAGCATTTGAAAGGGACACATAACTGGGAAAGCACAGAATTCTTCCCAGAAAACCACCTTACAGGTCAGGATTGTATGGTCCAGGAAAGTAATACCTATTCCCAATAATTCCCTGGGTATCACTATGAATCTAAACTTTACTGTACTTTTTTGTGTACTCAGCGTGAACCTCCCCTTGTTACAATCCTAAAAGTCTTGAGTTGTTTTCCAATCTTGATTCTACCAGTATATGATTTGAGCGAAGTGTTATTTAATGTGTCTGTGCCTCAATTTTCATGCCTGCAAATGTGGATAATAATATACATTTCCCTGACCTTAAAGAATTCAGAAGTACTGAATGGAATAAATTGAAAACAATAAATGTAGCAAATCACTGGCTAATTTTAAATGCCATGAAATTATCTTCTTTAAATTCGTTATTTCAGGTTTTTTATCTCTGATGTTTACTTGATGACTTTTAGTTAATTCCCATAAAACTGTAAAATCACCCTCTAGCTTGTCATTTCATTCCACAGGAATTAAAATAAGATAATATTAAAAAGACTGTAACATCAACTTGCTATCATGAAAAACTTTGTTTCCTTTGTTTTCTTCTGAAGGACCCAGTTACAGCCACCCAAAAACAGTCAATCTCTTTCCTCCAAAATATTATTGCAAATTAAATTCTTAAAAATTATTTAGTAAAGAAACTTCTCAAATTTTAAATACCTAAATTGATGTATACTAGCTCCTATTTTAGTTCACATATTTATTTATTCATATAAGAGAAACTTATTGAGTGACTATTATGAGCTCTCTAAAGATGCCGCGGATACGATACCAAATGAGCTATAGATATTGTCCTCAAGTATTCTCAACTGAGTAGAGAATTTAATTTTAATATAGAGATAAATGCACAGAGATATGTCCAGGTATATTTGGGCATATATATTTGGCATAAAGAATGAACTGAGTATTTGGGCTGGCACGGTAGGTGAGAAGAAGGCACCAGATAAAGCTGAGCAGAGGAAAAGGATGTATCAACTAAGCATTTGAAGATGAGTATGAACTATTCAAGCAGACACTTTAGGAAGAGCAAGGAGCATTTGGAAAACCAAGTGTGAATGGCTTGTGTGCGTGTGAAACAGAAAGATTTGTCATGGAATTTCAATTTCTTCAATACTGCTAGGGCAAAGGGGCATGAGGTGGTAGATTGGGGAGGGGAGACAGAGAACATCGGAGAGGGAAGGAAGAGAGAGATCACGCATGCTATGGAAGAGCTTAGCCTTGCACATAATAGAGTAGCTATCAAATGGTTCTTTAAGAGGGCAGGAAGACTAGATTTAAATTTTGGAAAGATGTAGGGTTGCCTGGACAGGGCTATGAGGGAATCAGAGAATTTTTAATAACTGGAATGGGGAATGAACTAAAATAGTAGGCATGACAAGAAAGAGGCAGTTTAAGAGCAAGAAGTAACAGAAGTTATTATAATATCAGAAGAGATGAAAGAGAACTAGGAGCCCAGCTGTGGCTCCCAGATTTCTGGATTAGGTCACCACGTAGAAGGTGGTTCCACTTTAATTTCTTTAGGGAATCACATTGTTCAGCTTAGTTTAAGTGGCTTTCTGGCCAATCTTGTCATGTACATATATGTTTAAGTGTTCAATAACTGCTACTTAGAACTGTTCTCTCTCTCAATATAATTACTACAATCACTGGTCTATTTGGGTCTTCACAACCCCTCAGACACATTCAGGTACCATAGATCAGCAATGCCAATGACAAAGGGTCAGCACTGACTTTTGGCCAACAGGAGTTTGTTCTCTCCCCAATTCAAATACCATCTTGTGTCCTGCTCTTTTCCTATTTCAAAATCTGCTAAGTCACTTGGGCATTTGTTATGATTTATTTTCCTTTGCAACTTTTGATTTTATAACCTTCATGTAAACTTTATGTTTTGGAATATTCTTGGTATATCAATTCTGCCTCAATGGAATTCATAGCTTTCCTGTATTATTTTTATCATAAATTTTCTTTAGAATATATATTTATAAGGAAATACTATTATCTATTTCAGACTGATGTAAAAGGTAAAATTTCACCTCTGGATTTATCAGGTCTCCTCAGAATACTTTTCTAGACAGACTATTACTTAAACACCTTCTATTTAGTCAATTTTCTTTGGATGATTGTCTGGGTAAGGACACCTCAAGTAAACTTCAAATAAAATGGCAAAGAGGTAGTAAGTCAAAGTACAGTATAGAAAACATCATCCTAATGGAAACTCTAAGCACTTGGGGTAGGCAGAATAATGCCTCCCTGCCACAAAGATGTCCATGCTCTGCTTCTCTGAACTTGTGAATATGTTACATTATGTGGTAAAGGAGAATTGAAGTTACAGATGGATTTAAGGTTGCCAATCAGCTGACTTAAAGATAAGGAGATTACCCTGGTTTATCCAAGTGGGACCAATGTAATCACAGAAGAGAGAGGTAGAAGAGTGAATGTCAGAATGATGCAGTTTGAGAAAGACTTGACTGGTCATTGCTGGCTTTGAACATGGAAGGGGTCCACAGCCAGAGAATGCAGGCAGTCTCTAGAAGCTGGAAAAATCAAGGAGATGGATTCTCCCCTAGAGCCTCCGGAAAGAAACAGCCCAACTGGCACCTTGATTTTAGCCCAGTGAGACCCATTCTAAACTGCTAACCTCCAGAATTGTAAGACAATAAATATATATTGTTTTAGGTTAGGCAACTAAGTTTTTGTAATTTGTTATAGCAGCCATAGGAAAACAATACTGTAGTCTAATGAATTCTAAGATCAGTGCTGTTTTGGAAGTCTGAATATTCTGAAATACTAGTTCTGACTAGATCAGGTTTTATTACACTATGTTTTTATTGTACTATTTTTAGGAAATGAAGTAGAATATTAAAGAGAGTTTTTAATGATATATGCCTATCACATAGCATAAATACCAGGACAATAATTTACATAAAATTAATATTTACTACTTTATCAGATTTAATTTTCTATAAAAGGTAATGGTTTTATTAATATGTTTATTTGCAAAAAGATCCAAATCAGAAAAAAAGGCAAAAATTGCAACTTTTTTTCTTTTAAATCTTTCTGTGAAAGTTCCATAAAGGTATAAGTTAAGGATCATTTATTTTAACACTAAAATACTAAGAATACATTACATAACCATAAGCGAGCAATTTCCAAAACTTGAGTGGGAACATTTGCTTTTCCTTTTTTTTTTTTTACAGACTCCATTTGAGATATTAAATTATTAAGTCAAATATCAACTCTATGATAGGCCTACTTCTAAAAAAATTTTCTATTTTTAGTTCAATATAAGTAAAACAGGAGGGGGGAACAAGTTTAAACCTCTAATTAGTTTCAAAATGTAGTTAATTAAAATATTTTTGCTTTTATATACGACCATTATGGTATGAGATACAATTCCAGTCTCCTACAACTTAATCAGCTAAATATAAAATGTAACCTTCCATCTGGTAAATCAATTTAACAGATATAATTGTGCCCTACCATAACTCAGTAAGACACTGAGGAAAACCATTGAAATGCTATTTCCTTTTCTTTAGAAGAGAATTATGTACAATTTCAGCATGCTTTGCATTTCTAAAAGTTAAAGTCAACAGGGAGGTATCACTCTCCTTTACATGAGTTTCCCATGAGAAAATCAACAGCAAAGTATAAAGCTTGTGCTGTTATTCATGAAACACTCCATAATACTAACTTGGCTTTAACCAGAACATATTATTTGGCAGCTAAAACCTTTAATTAGAATTGTGGTTTGAACAGATTTTCACTGAATTTATGTTCTGTAGGGGCTCAAAGAACAACATTGTTTTTCTAACCAGTTTATTCTATTTCAGGTGGTTTAAATGTTGTAGTTGGGTAGAAAAAAAGGGAATGGCGCTCTGATTCTTATTTCGTTGGCTTTAATTATGATTTGCCATTTCTTAAAGAGTACTAAGCATCATGAAAGAAGAAGAGAAGAAAGAGACACTCCTTTCAACAAATATTGACCAAGCATTTGCTCTCTGTGCAAAGTTTATACCAGGCATTTTGGAAGGGAAAAATACAGCTAAAAAGATGATTTCTACTTAAAAAAGAACATGTAAGTGTGGGGAAAGGTATTAACTTGGTGACTCCAGGCTAACATTTCCAAGATGTCCTGTCACTATTTAAACTTAACAGATTTAGAAGTTGCCCCTCCCATCTTCTACCTCAAGACTTCTTCCTTCTCTTCCTGATTTTCTCAGTTCTGCTAATGCTTCTCCCCCACTCATGTAGTAGTTGGTCACAGCCCGCCCCCCCTCCCAGAAATTGAGAGACAGAGATATATCACATAAAAATACTGTGATCTCCATTGTTGAGGCCATAGAAGTAAAACACAAATCCTGCCCATGAGAAAATTTCATTATTATAGAAGGGCAATGTTGACATGGGAATAATATAAGTAGCAAGGGCAAATTAAGGGAGCTGAATTGTAAAAGATCTCAACATCACTGCTTCACGGCAGGGAAGGTAGAAGATTGGGAAAGTTTCCTATAAATTGTAGTGCTTAAGATGGCTTTTGAAGAAAGAGCAGGCAATTCAGATCTGAAGAGCCCACTGAAGAAAGGCCCAGGGCATTCGTGAAAATCTACACAAAATTCTAAACAGGAGAGTTAATTGGATCTGAGCTACCCTTTCAGAGGATGAATGCTGGTCAGAGTTTGACTCTCAGTCCAGGTGATTTGAGAGCTACTGTAAACTCCATTCAGATTTCTAGAGTGGGCAAGTGAGGCAAGTGTTCCAGTAAGATGGTTCTGCGGATTTACCAGAACTACTGGGGACAGAGTGTTTGTTTTTGCTGTTCTTGTTAAGCTGTCAAGAGGGAAGCCTGGGGCTGTGCTGGGTTGTCCTTGTCATCATTTGGAGAGATCATTACTGTCCATAGATCATCCTACAGAACCAAGACTGGAATTCATCCTTCTAATAACAACATTTGAACACAATGAACCAATAACATCATCTAAGCACTTGGACGCTAGGAAAATTCAGTTAAATGATCCCCTCTGGATCCCCCTCCCATTTTTAACTAAACTGGTTTGTATTTGGTTCTTGCTTCTTAAAAATTAAAGAGTCCTGAAAAACTTAATTCTTCTCAGACATTTTATTTTCTTTGAGTGATGTGATTTGGAATGTTTCTACTAAGGCTCGTGTCCAAACTCGGAGGAAACAGTTTGCTTTGACTGATTAGTGAACTGTCTTGGCCACTGAAGGGATTTCACCATGACACCTATGCCACATATGTGCCTGCCTTGGTCTATACCTGTGCCGTCCTATATGATAGTCACTTGCTACATGTGGCTATTTAAATTTAGATTTAAATGAACTCAAATTCATTAACAAAAATTTAGCTCCTAAGTCACTCTAGTCACGTTTCAAGTGTTCAATTTCAGGTAGCTAGTGGCTACTGAATTGGACAGTGCCAACATAGAACATTTCCATCACCACAGAAAATTGTATTTGGCAGTACTGGTCTATACTATTTTCAAAGAACCATATACGTACAGCTATAGCAGGCTAATAAATTCTCTCTGAGAGTTTTTCTTCATTGCTTCTGTGTTACCTACTTTAAAAGATATATATAATAAAATTAAAATAGATATTTCAGAATAAAGACACTGAAAGCTTACAACTGAAAAAAATTTAGCACCTCAATAATTTCTCTTAGCTATATTCTTTAGGTGGTATGGATCTTTGCTTAAAAATGCTTAAAATATGAAAATACCTCCTCAAGAAGTAAGGTGGTTCAACTGCTAAATTAATTATCGATTAACCCACCAGGAACCTCTTGCATGTGCCTCACTATGAAAACTGTGAGCTTCTTAATGTCAAAAATCCTTCTTTACTTATATTGGTTTATTTAATACTCATTATTAGGCCCAGAACAAAGCGTGGTTTGACAAATAAGGCATGAAGATGCTATAAGCGCTCTCTTCAAGGACATTTTTTAAATTGGGAAAAACAAAATAAAAACATTATAAAATTTTATATCTAATAGTTGACATAATTGTCAGCATTTATAGCAAAAATTACAATGATTTGCAAATAATAGGTAAGGGAAGAGTCAGAATGAAGGTTTATGAAAAATGACCTTTGCATTTATGTCATATGTAGATAGGTAGAAAAGAATGGAGGAATCAATATAAATATTGAAATAAAAATACAAATAAGAGGCTAAAAAGCAAATAGTCCTATAAAAGAGGGGGTTGGTGGACATAAAGAAAAATAAGGTCACTTGATGAAAATCTGGCCTGCCATGATACACTGTCCTGTGCTGCTTCGTTATATACTAAGGAGGTTCTTGAGCAAGCAGATAGCAGTTCCCGCCCAGATTTCTTTGCCATAAAGGACATTTTCATTTCAAAGTAACTAGGTGAGTGGCTAAAAATTTAAGAAAAATACAATCACAAATATGTCATCCTTTATTTTTTTCATCTTTTAATTTATTGCATTAGATACGTCTAGAGAGAAATATAAGTGCATATATTAATGTGGAATATTTCCTCAGTGTTTCCAGGTCTATAGTTGTGAATATTACAAATTAGCAGTCATTTTTCAACCATTCTCACGATTATACAACAGATGGTTAAATGCTTTTAAAGTCTTAATTATTATTTTTTGCCAATTTCTCATTCCAATTTCTCTAAAATGTCCTGCCTGTTGCTAATTGAGCATTTTATGGGGAGTAAAAAATATGTCATTAGACTTTACTACAGTTAACAATTATGACAAATTTGAGATACAATTATGCAAAAGCACAATAATTGATTTCTTGTACATTCTTCAAATAATTAACTTTTTATCAAATTCTTTATGAAACACAATCATCTATTTGTGTATTTAGACCTATATACTTCCCAGAATCATTTGGGCCATTTTCATTTAGCTGAGAAATCTTAAATCTAAAATCATCAAGTGCTCAGGATCATATTAGTGATAGGCCAGAACTTATCTCCTTTTCCTATTCCAATTCTTTTATAATTACATTATGTGGCTACTACTATAATTCCTACTACTAATGCCATATCATTATTCTCAGTAATTTATACTGGTAATATGTGCTGAGACTGCCATATGCCAGGCACTGTGCTGGACACTTTCATACAGTATTTTTATTGTATATAATAACACTAGAAGGCAATATTTTCCATACGTGACACTTAAAAAAACTTAAGCTCAGAGAAATCCTGTAATGTGCGGAGGTCACACAGCTCTAATCAAAAGTGCCAAACTAGAATTCTCAGTCATATCTATCTAACTCCAAACCATGAGATTATTTTCCATGCTTTGTCTTTCTATGCTGCCTTAGCTTTTTCACACTTGTTTCCTCTGTAAGGAAATAATTTGAGTTAAATTTTCAAAGTTCTTACACGGCTGAGTAATTATCACACAATTCTCAATTAATACTTGCTCTTCGTTCCAACTACTTATCATACAAATTGCATATACAATCAGTAAAACCAGCTTCTCATCTATTGAACTGTGAAATTTAACACATTGACTGAACACTAGAAAAAAAATTTTTTTCCTCGGGGCCACAGTGTTTTATTACAAAAATAAAATAAAAACTTTGAAACAAAATGATCCCTTCTAATTTAATGAAAATTTTTACTTTTTATTGTTTTCTGTGTGTAAGTTATATGCAACTTCAAAAATTATTCTCGTGGCTCCCAAAGTGAAGAGATGTGAGTTACATATGCTTCACGAGGCACCTGGCTCAAAACTAGCATGAGTTAAATACAACTCACACGGCAGCTAATGTGTTAAACCATTTTGTTCTTTTATTCTAATCTAACCATACTTTTTTTATGGAAAAGATAATTTTTTTATTATTTCAAAATACTAAGGGGGTAAAAATATTTTAGGTTACATGAATTGTTTTTGTAACGCTTGAGTCCTGGCTATAGGTGTGCCTGTTACCCAAATAATATTCATAGTATCCATTATGTTGGTTTGTTACCCTCCCTCCCTGCCCCTGCCCCATTGCTTTCCAGTGAGTTTTACTTCCCTCTGTGCACATGTGAGCTCATCAGTTAGTTCCAATTTAATAGTGAGTACACGTGGTGTTGATTTTTTCATTTTTGAGATAGTTCACTTAGGAGAATATTCTCCAGTTCCATCCAAATCGTTGCAAAAGTACTTAATTCATCTTTCTTCCTGGCTGAGTAATATTCCATAGTATACATATACCACATTTTGTTAATCCACTCATGAATTGATGGGCACTTGGGTTGATTCCACATCTTTGCAATTGTGAATTGTGCTATAATAAACATTTGAATGAAGGTATCTTTTCGATAAAATGACTTCTCTTCCTTGGGTAAATTCCCAGTAGTGGGGTTGCTGGACCAAATGGTAGGTCTACTCTTCATTCTTTGAGTAATCTCTATACTGTTTTCCATAGATATTGTTCTAATTTGCAGTCCCACCAACAGTATATAAGCGTTCCTTTTTCTCTGCATCCACATCAGCATCTCTTGTTTCTGGACTTTTTAATAAAAGCCATTCTAACTGGGGTAAGGTGATATCTCATTGTGGTTTTAATTTGCATTTCCCTGATGATTAGTGATGTTGAGCATTTTTTCATATGTTTATTGGCCTCTTGTCTTTCTTCTTTTGAGAAGTTTCTGTTCATGTCTTTCGCCCATTTTTTAATAGGGTTGTTTGTTTTTTTCTTGCTTATTTTCTTGTGTTCTTTGTAAATTCTAGTTATTAGCCCTTTATTGGATGTGTAGACTGTTAATATTTTCTCCCATTCTGTAGGGTGTCTATTTGCTCTGTTGATTGTGTCCTTAGCTGTGCAGAAGCTTTTTAGCTTAATCAAATCCCATTTATTAATTTTTCTTGTTACCATGATTGCCATTGGGGTCTTTTTCATAAATTCTTTACCTACGCTGATACCTAGAAGAGTTTTTCCTACATTTACCTCTAGAATTCTTAGGGTTTCATGCCTTAGATCTAATTCTTTTATCCATCTTGAATTAATTTTCATGAGTGGTGAGAGATAGGGGTCCTGTTTCATTCTTCTGCATGTGGCTATCCAAATCTCCCAGCACCATTTATTGAATAGGGCTTCTTTTCCCCAGTATGTGGTGCTGTCTGCTTTGTCAAAGATCAGTTGGTTGTAGGTAGATCCTTTGTATCTGGGTTCTCTGTTCTGTTCCATTGGTCTATGTCTCTATTTTTGTGCCAGTATCATGCTGTTTTGATTACTACAGCCTTGTAGTACAGTTTGAAGTCTGGTAATGTGATGCCTCCAGATTTGTTCTTTTTGCTTAAGACTGCTTTGGCTGTTCGGGCTCTTTTCTGTTTCCAAAAGAAACACAGAATTACTTTTTCTAGATCTGTGATGTATGACTTTGGTAATTTGATGAGGATTGCACTGAATCTGTAAATCACTTTGGATAGTATGGACATTTTAACCATGTTGATTCTACCGATCCATGAACATGATATGTTTTTCCATTTGTTTGTGTCATCTGAGATTTCTTTTTCCAAGTTTTGTAGTTCTCCTTGTAGAGATTTTTCACCTGCTCGGTTAAGTATATTCCTAGGTATTTTATTTTTTTTGTAACTATTGTGAATGGTATTGAGACTTTGATTTAACTCTCGGCTTGACTGTTATTAGTATATAGAAATATTACTGACTTATGTACATTGATTTTGTATCCTGAGACATGGCTGAATATATTTATCAATTGCAGGAGACTCTTGGTGGAATCTTTGGGCCTTTCTAGATACAAAATCATATCGTCAGTGAAGGGCAATAATTTGACTTCCTCTTTCCTGACTTGGATACCCTTAATATTCTTCTCTTGCCTGATTGCCCTGGCTAGGACTTCAAGCAATAAGAATGGTGACAGTGGGCATTCTTGTCTTGTTCCACTTCTTAGGGGGAATGCTTTCAACTTTTCCCCATTCAGTATGATGTTGGCTGTGAGTTTGTTATATATGGCTTTTATAATTCTGACATATGTTCCTCCTATGCATAGTAGATTGAGGGTTTTATCATGAAAAGGTGCTAGATTTTGTCGAATGCTTTTTCTGCATCTATTGAGATGATCACATGGTCTCTATTTTTGCTTCTGTTTATGTGGTGAGTCACATTTATTGATTTATGTATGTTGAACCATTGTTGCATCCCTGGGATGCTGCCCACTTGGTCCTGGTGGATTATTTTTTTGATGTGCTATTGAATTCAGTTTGCTAGCATTTTATTGAAGATTTTTGCATTTATATTCATAAGGGATATTGGTCTGTAGTTTTCTTTTTTTGTTGTGTCCTTTGCAGGCTTTGGTATCAAGGTGATACTGGCTTTGTAGAATGAGTTGGGGAGGATTCCCTCATTCTCAATATTAGGGAATAATTTCTGTATTACGGGTACCAGGTCTTCTTTGTAGGTCTACTAGAATTCAGCTGTGAATCCACCTAGTCCAAGGCTTTTTTCTTTTTCCTTGGGACGTGTTTTATTACTGATTTGATCTCACTGTTCATTATTGGTCTGGTTCAGGAGTTTTACTTCTTCCTGGTTGAGTCTTGGGAGGTTGTGTGTTTCCAGGAACTTTTCCCTTTACTCTATGTTCTCTAGTTTCTGCACATAGGGATTTATGTAGTATTCATGGATGATTTTTTGTATTTCTGTGGTATCAGTTGTAATGCCATCTTTTTCCTTTCTGATTGAGCTTATTTGGATCCTTTCTCTTCTGTTCTTCATTAATCTAGCAAGAGGTCTGTCAATTTTGTTTATCTTTTCAAAGAACCATCTTTTTGTTTCATTAATCCTTTGTATAGTTTTTTGTTCTCCAATTCATTTAGTTCTGCTCTGACCTTTGTTATTTTTTTTCTCCTGCTGGTTTGGATTTGGTTTGTTCTTCCTTTTCTAGTTCCTTGAGGTGTGACATTAGGTTGTTGATTTATGGTCTTTCTGTCTTTTGGATGTAGGCATTTAAGGCTATGAATTTTCCCCATAGGAATGCTTTTGCTGTGTCCCAAAGATTGTGATAGCTTGTGTACCCTTTGTCATTCAGCTCAAAGAATTTTTTAATTTCCATTTAATTTCATTCTTGATCCAGTAATTGTTCAGCAGCAGGTTGTTTAATTTCCATGACTTTGTGTGGGTTTGAGTGTTTCTCCTGTCATTGATTTCTAGTTTTATTCCACTGTGGTCTGAGAAGGTATATGGTATGATGTCAATTTTTTTGAATTTGTTGAAACTTGTTTTGTAGTCTAAGATATGATCAGTCTTGGAGAATATCCCATGTGCTGCTGAGAAGAATATGTATTCTGTAGTTTTGGGGTAGAATGTTCTTTAAATGTCTGTTAGGTCCATTTGATTTAGAGTTTGGTTTAAGTCCATTATTTATTTTCTGCTTTGATGATTTATTGAGCTCTGACAGTGGGACATTGAGGTCTCCGGTAATTATGATCGTACTATTTATTTCTTTGCTTAGCTCTAGTAAGATTTACTTTATGTTTCTGGGAGCCACTGTGCTGGGCGCATATGTGTTTAGGATTGTTATGCCTTCTTATTGGATAGCTTCCGTTACCATTATATAAAGACCCTCTTTGTCTTTCTTTATCTTTGTTGGCTTAAAGTCAATTTTATCTGATATGAGAATGGCTACACCTGCTCTCTTTGGATTTCCATTTGCATGGGATTTTTTTTCCATCCTTTCATGTTGAGTCTGTGTCCATCCTTGTGGCTTAGATGTCTTACCTGGAGACAGCAGATACTCCAGTTGTATTTTTTTCATCCATTCAGCCAGCCTATATCTTTTGAGAGGAGCACTCAGTCTGTTCACATTGATTGATGGCATAGATATGTGGGATGTTGGTCTGTTCATCCTGTTAGGTAGTCCCTTATTGCTTTGTTTCACCTCTTGTTCTATTGTTTTATAGAAGTTGTGAGTCTTGGAGATTTTTTAGGTGAATTAACAGTGGTGGGCATCTGTTGTGCTGACTTCTGTAGAGTGCTGTTCTGAGTATTTCATGAAGAGCAGGTCTGGTCATGGCAAATTCCCTCAGTGTTTGCTTGTCTGGAAAGGACTTAATTTCTCTGTCTATTGTGAAACTTAGTTTTGCAGGATACAAAATTCTAGGCTGGCAGTTATTCAGTTTAAGTCAATTGAAGATGGGGCTGCAATCCCTTCTGGCTTATAAGGTTTCCACAGAGAAGTCTGCAGTTAGCCTGATGGGTTTTCCTTTGTAAGTTATTTCATGCTTTCATCTTGCTGCTTGCAGAATTTTCTCCTTCATTTTGACTTTGGCCAGGTTGATTATTATGTGCCTTGAAGACGACCTATTTGTTATGAATCTTCTCGGTATTCGATGTCCATCTTGTAACTGTATGTCTCAATTTCTGGTGATGCCTGGAAAGTTTTCCTCAATAATTTCCTCAGATAAGTTTTCCATGCTTTTATCTCTTTCTTCTTCACCCTCACAAATACCTACAATTCAAATGTTAGTTCACTTCACAATGTCTTATATCTCTCTCAGTGAATGCTCAGACTTTTTTATACTCTTCTCTGCTTCTTTGGATGACTGAGTTATCTTTAGAGCCTTGTCTTCAATGTCTAAGATTCTTTCTTCTCCTTGGTTTAGCCTACTGTCAAAGCTTTCAACTGCATTTTGAAATTCCCTGAATGATTCTTTCATTTCTTTAAGTTCTATTATATCCTTTCTTATGTCTAGCTCTCTAGTGACTTTTTCATTTTTTTCATTGATTTCCTGAAGTATTTTTTCAGTTTCTTTTTGCTGGTTTTCAACTTTCCCTTCAATTCTAATCATCTTATTTGCCATCCACATTCTGAATTACATTTCTGTCATTTTGGCAATTTCCTTGTGGGTGGAGTCCACTACTGTAGCGCCATTATTTTCTCTTGGGGGTGTCAAACTATTTTGTCTTTCCATGTTGCCAGGATTCTTTTGCTGGTTCCTTCTCATCTGGCTCCTCTTCTCTCAGCTCTGGGTTAATAGCAATGCAGGGTACCTATTCCCCTTTGCTGAGGACTCTCTTAAACTAAATCCAGGAGTGACGGCTGCTCTTGGCTGGGGGTTCCTGAGTGAAATGTTGGACCTCAAGGAGGTTCTGCCAGTCCAGGGGTAGTGGTGGGGACTCAGTAGTGGGGTCTTGGGTTCCAGGCACAACTCTGGAGTCTCTGTGGTGGAGTCATACGGCCAGCGGGGACCCTAGAGCTACTGGGGCAGAGACTCAGACTTGGGCACAGCAGGAGCTTCAGAGCTGGCTCTGAGGACTTCCGGGGCAAAGCCACCCATATGGGGGGGCTGTTGCACCAGTGTGGGAACTGCTGATGCCCAGTCACACAGGCAGGGGTTTTTCTCAATGGCCAGGTTCCATGTACATGGGCCAGAGCTGCTGGTCAGCCAAGGTTCTCCTCCCACACCCAGGACCCACCCAGAAGTCACCTGAGGCTTCCCCAGTGGTGCACGGGGCATCTGAGGCTTCCCTCCTATTCGACTTCCATGCCACGGACCAGGCATGCTCAGCCCCCAGTCACAGGGCTCAACATGGGGGAGCATCTGTTCCCTTCCCAGTCTGGCATGGGTGATGCTAAGGTTACTGATGGGTGGCTGGGTTCTGAGCAGACTTGGCTGCACCAGGGCAATCAGGATGTCATCAGTTGCAAAGCCTGGGATTGGCAGGCACCAGATCTCTGCTGCAACTGTTCTCCAGTGGAATGTCTGTGCAAAGACTTTGAGCAGCTCCCTGATCAGCCCAGAAGTCTGCAGTGGAAGAGGGAGACCCCTCACAGACTGAGCTGCCTATAACTTTTGTTTCTCTTCTAATAAACAGTGTCCCCGTGGGTTGCCTCTTTCCTGCTGTCTTCACCTCTTCCCAGCGGTATGAATTGTATTGCGTCCCCCAGCTTAATCTCTGAGATGGTGGGTGGTACTTGTAAGAGTCAGCCACACCCTGTCTTATTGAGTTGGTAGATGCTGTGATGAGCTATAGATTTGTTCTCGCTGTCAGTGGTTGATGTTTGCAGGAAGGAGCAAACTCCCAAAATGTTCTTTTGTGCCCGTGGTAAGCTCTAGTCCCTGGGGTGGAACACTTGAATGCCCCAGGCTTTGTGAGGGGCCCTGTAGCTCCCAGGGGGTTGCTTGATTTCCACCACAGCAGAGGTGGGTGGAGGAGCAAGGCAGAGTGTGGTTAGGTTGCACAAGCCTGAAAGACTTTGCAAAGATTCAGCAGGGCTCAGAGGTTGTTTTACTGGCTGCTAGGGGGAGCTTCTGGGAGGAAAATCAAGGCAGGCTCCAGACAGGGAGGGCTGCTCATGAGGGAGGGGACTGTACGCTTTGTTGCTAAGGTACCCTGCCACAGTTCCCCAACAGCCCAAGTGCCTGAATGCACCACACTTGGTCACTATGTCTCCCTGGGCTGGAATCTTCACCACCAGAGGACTTGGCCTACTCCATCAGCAAAGATTTCCTGCGGGGGGGAATGGGCGCTCTCCCATATCACTGTGTCTCGGATCTCCGTAGTATTCTCATGTCAGATCTGTCCACATGGACTCCCTTGCCACCCAAGTCCAGTTCCCAAACCTCCCACCTGTGTCTCCCAGCAACTCGCTCAAGTCTGGGGGGCACAGAATCTGGCCTCTGGTGTGCATCTCCGTGAAACACTGGTAAGCAGGGAGCTCCCAGATTGGGCACTCTGGGTCCCCTGCAGGTACCCAAAGGGAAAGGCGGGGGCCCCATTCTCTGTGGAAACTTCAGACTGCAGGATGCACCAGCTGGGGAGAAGTTGCCACTTGCCAAATTCTCAGGTCAAACTGCTCTCCCGGCTGCAGTGGGTGGGGAAGGGGCAGGGAGAGATAAGAATCTGAATGGAAGAAAACCAGCTTTCTGGCCTCTTGGGTCACTCTCATTGGAGGGGAACCCCACACGGTATGTTCAAGCTCTGGGATCACGCAAGTTCTCCCCACAGTGTTTGCCACAGTGCTTGGGCTTGTGTGAGTAGAAAAGCTTCCAAGAAACTTTGTAACCTGCTGGACAACAAAAGAGTGTGGGAGGGAGAAAGGATCCCCCCTCACCCCTTCACTGGGCTCTGAGCCTATCTGGGTTGAATCCTCACCAATATGTTTTTTCCTTTATCTTCTTCCTCCTCTGGTTTGCGATTCTTCTCCATGAGGTCCCTGGCGGGCTCTGGCACTTCTCTCTATGATCTAGCTGCATCTCCTCTCCCTTCTCCTTTATCTGAAACCGTACCTTCCATCCAGGACAGTCCAGCAAGCGATGTCTTTAGTCAGCCATCTTGTCCCCCTCCCGATACTTAAGTTTTGAATCAAAAATTCTTAGGAACATTAACTTCTATTACACTTGTTATGATTTTAAAATGAAAAATTATATATTTTAAATGTGTATTCTTTCTCTATCACAAGGAATCTTACTATTCTGAACCATTTAATTCTTGGGTAAATTCTATAGTAATTAATCAATTATAACATTCACAATTACTTTGTACACCACTAAAAAAAAATAGAAAAACACTACTAAACTATAAATATCACCCATTAGACCTATTGAGATTTTAGGTATGTTTCTTTAAAAAATGAGCATCTTTGAATGAATGAAATATGGTATTTTAAAATTGCTAACTTTTAATAATCTAAATGGTTAACCCTATCAAAAAGGCTTTGTTTAAAAAGCAAATTATGTAGTAAAAAATTAAATCCTATTTTAAAGGTAAATCCTATTTTTCAAAGGAGCAGAAATTTGTCACTTTTGGGGGGTCAAAGATTGGTTTAATTTTCTTACCTTACCAAATCTACAGGATTTGATATTATGAGAAAAGTATGACAAATACAGACATAAAAAAGTCCCTGTAATTTCCAAGTCTTGCTTAAAGCATACTCTATACTCTGTTCCAACCCAATATTTTATCAAACTTATTTTCAAACTAACAAAAATCAATGGAGTGTTGATTTCTATTAAGGAGGGAAGAGTAAGATGACATACAAAAGAAGGTATAGAATAAAAACATCATAGAATAAATCACTAGGCAAAAGACTTTAGCATAAAACAGAGCATTCCTTTCAAAATGTGACTCAAAATTATTTCAGTCTATTCTACCTCTCTCTGTTTTTAGCACATGAACTTGTGAATCATCATGCTAATCAGAAAGAGTCAATCATTGATGTTAACCTTAAAAGAAAAAGCTACAATCATTAATTTATAAGAATAATGTTGCTTAAATACGAATCTGTCACCTTAAAAATTGAAAAGTTGGGTTTTTAAAAATTTACTTTTAATATATTATAAGGTTAAAAGTTAATGGCTGATTTCTAGTTTCATCTCCAACATGTAAAGAGCTTGGAAAACTTCACTCCCATCCTCACCACAAATAAAATGCTGAGCAAAGTAAAAATCAAAATGATTTCCTTAGATCTATCAGAGAATTAAGGTCTTAGGGCAAACTGCCACCCCAAAATCTGGAGAAAGAGGAAAATACAGAAAATTACAGCTGAGCTCAGATTACTGTAAGCAGAAGCTACTTGGAGTCAGTAACTGGTAGGAACATTTCAATGGTAATTTTGATGTGAATTAGCTTGAGAGTTAAAAACTCAAGGGACCCAATCTCAAGGGGGACCCTACACTTTCATGGGTTTTACTTGCAGGAACCCAACCAGGTTCTTTCAGTGAAGATCAGAGAAAAATCCCCTCCTATTTAAGTGAATGTAGGGAGCAGGGCTGGGAGAGGGGAGAAAAGCAGCCATTTTGAAATACACCCAGGGGAAAAATAACAATTTTGAAATATATCCAGAGCATTCTTCATAACAAAAGCCTACCATCCAATGGAAAATATTTTATAGAGACTTATCTGACCTGAGGGAAAGGGCAAGTAGTCAATCCCAGACCCCTCTAGCATTCCTGAGGAAAAAAAAGAGACTAAGAAATGGTTCTGGTGGTCACAGGACACAGACTCAGGCCCACTAAAAAAAATAATAATAATTTAATCATAAGATTACAGAACTCCTCTCCTGCCTGACACTTTACCACTACATCAACAGGGTTCCATGTTAGGAAAATAGAAGAAGAAAAATATAAGCCTAAAGTAGGCAGAGGAAAAAAATAAAAATTAATGGGAAATCAATAAAATTGAAGCCAGGAAATCAATACAGAAAATCAACAAAACCAAAAACTTGTCCTTTGAAAAGATGAACTAATAAAACTATAGCCAGGTCAATGAAGAAAAAAAAGAGAGAAGACATAAATTATCAATATCTGAAGTGAAAGGGGAGCCATAACTATTGATCCTATGGATGTTAAAAGGCTCAATATTATGAATAACTCTATGCTCACAAGTTTGAAAACTTAGATGAAATAGACCAATTCTTTGAAAAACACAAACAACTAAAACTCATATGAGGAGAAACAGATCATCTGAATAGGCCTGTATATAATGAAAGAAAACAAATAAAAAATTAATACCTTCTAAAAAAGAAAGCACCCAGTCCAGATAGTTTCACTGGTAAATTTACCAGACATTGAAAGAAGAAATGGTATCAATACTCTATAATCTCTTTCAAAAAAATAAAAGGAGAAAGAATACTTCCTAACTCATTCTATGAGGCCAGCATTACCATACTACCAAAATCAGGTAAAGACATTATAGGAATAGATAATCAGAGATCAATATCTCTCATAATATAGATTTAAAAATCTTCAACAAAATATTAGCAAATCAAATCCAATGATGTATAAAATGTATTATATAACACAAGCAGGTGGGATTTATTCCAGGTATATGAGGCTGATTCACCATTTGAAAATTGGTTAGTATAATCCATCACATCAGCCAGCTTAAAAACAAAAAAGATCATATTAATTGATGCAGAAAAAGCATTTGACAAAATCTAATGCTAATTCATGATGACTTTCAAAAAACTAGAAATACAGGGAACGCCTCTATTCGCCACAAAACATAGACAAAATCTACAGCTAACATCACGCTGAATGATGAGAAATAATATCTCTTCTGCCCCTGACACTGGGTACCAGGCAAGACATGAAAAGTAGAAAAGAAGCTACACAGATTGGGAATAAAGAAACAATATTGTTTTCATTCACAGATCACATGATGATCCATGTAGAAAATCCCAAAGAATCAAGAACAACAACAACAAAAACTCCTGGAACTAATGAGCAATTATAGCAAGTTTGCAAGTTAATATACAAAAGTCAACTGCTTTCCTACACACCAACAATAAACCATCAGAATCTGAAATTTAAAACACAATAAAATATATATTAATACCAAAAAAATAGTTAGGTATAAATCTAACAAATTATGTATAGGTTTTATATGAGAAAAACTACAAAACTTTGATGAAAGAAATCAAAGAAGATCTAAATAAAAGGAGAATTATTCAAGTTCATGGATAGAAAAACTCAACATTATTCAGGTGAAAATTCTTCCCCACTTAATCTATAGATTCAACACAATCTCAATCAAAATCCCAGTAAGTTATTTGGTGGACATCAACAAACAGATTCTAAGTTTATCTGGAAAGGCAAGACTCAGAATAGCCAACACAACACTGAAGAGGAAGAGTTGGAGGACTGACACTACCCTAGACTTTAAGACTTACTATAAAGCTACAGTAATCAAGACACTGTGGTATTGGCAGAAGAACAAATAGACCAAAGGAATAGAATAGAGCGTCCAGAAATAAACCCACACAAATATAGTCAACTGATCTTTGACAAAGGAGCTAAGACCATTCAATAGAGAAGGAATGACAGCCTATTTGATTAACTGCTGCTGACAAAATTGGATGTCCATATGCAAAACAATGAATCTAGATAAAGACCTTACACCTTTCACAAAAATTAACTCAAAATGAATTACAGAGCTAAATGTAAAAGTGTAAAACTTCTAGAAGACAACATAGGAGAAAATCTAGGTGATCCTGGGTTTGGCAATGAGTTTATGGATATAAAGTTAAAAACATAATCCATGAAAGAAAATATTGACATTTTACTTTATTAAAATTAGAATCTTCTGCTCTGTGAAACACACTGATAAGAGAATTAAAAAGATAAACCACAGACTGGGTAAAAATATTTGTAAAACACATATCTAATAAAGGACTTATATCCAAAATACACAAAACACTCTTAAAATCAACAATAAGAGAACAAACAACCCAATAAAAAATGTGGAAAATATCTAAATGGACACCTCACCAAAGAATATACAGAGATGGCAAATGAGCATATAAAAAGATGCCCAGCATCACTTGTCATTAGGGAATTACAAATTAAAACAACAATGAGAAACCACTATATGCCTACTAGAATGGCTAAAATCCAAAAAATTCAGACTAAAAATACCAAATCCTAGAAAGCATATGGAGCAACATGAATTCTGATACATTGCCGGTGAGCATGCAAAATGCGACAGACACTTTGGAAGGCAGTTTAGCAGTTTCTCACAAAACTACACATAGCCTTCCCATAAAATCCAGCTAACACCCTATTAGGTATTTACCCAATTGGAGTTGAAAGCATGTCCACACAAAAGCCTGCATAAGAATGTTTATAACAGCTTTATTTGTAATCACCAAACTTTGAGGCAACAAAAATGTCCTTCAGAAGGTAAATGGGTAAACAAACTGTGGCTCATTCATAAAATGGAATTTTATTTAGTGATTATAAAATAAAAAGCTTCAAGCCACAAAAAGTCATGGAGGAAACTTAAATGCATATTGCCAAATAAAAGAAGCCAGTGTGAAAAGGTCACTTACTGTATGATTTCAACTATATGACATTCTGCAGAAAGCAAAACTATAGAGACAGTAAAAAAAGTAATGGTTACCAGAGGTCGGGTTGGGGGAGAGATGAATAGGTGGAGCATTTTTAGGGGATTTTTAGGGTGGTGAAACTATTAGGTATTATACTGTAATGGTAGATACATGACACAACATAATGCATTTTTTAAAACCCACAGAACTTTACAACACAAAGGATAAACCTTAACATAAACTATGGACTACATTAATAATAATGTATGTATTGATAGTGGTTCATTAATTGCAACAAATGTACCACACTTAAGAAAAAGCAGAAACCTGGGGGTGGTGGTGGGGAGAGGTGGCAATATAGGAGCTCTATACTATCTGCTCAATTATTCTGTAAATCTAAAACTGTTCTAAAAATTAAAGTCTATTAACTTAAAAAATGAAGTCAATAGTAGAAATTAAAACTCTCTTTAGCCCTAGTGATAAGCACAGAGCTTCTTCCCTCCTCAGCCTCCCGAGTAGCTGGGACTACAGATGTGTAGCTTGCTGCTGTATTTGGACACCATACTGGGCTCTGAAATGCCAGGGAATAAGCAAAATTAACAAAGACCTTTATTCCCATTTTGACATTAGCCTTGCGAGTTGCACATAGCTTTAAAAATGAGAACGTTTATCACTTTGTCCTTAGTTTACCTGTTTCATCAACAAAGGTAGAAGAATATAAGACATTAAAAAGACCTTCCAAAACAAAAAAAGAGTTAATTTTTACCAGGTGGAAACTTGATTCCTTATCAACTACAGACAAAAAGTCAAGATTAAGCACTCCCTACATCCTTGGTAGGATCCTAAGTACTTTACATGCATTATTTAATTGAATCCTCAAAATAACAGTATGAATCAAATGCAATTATTATTCCCATTTTACAGATGAGGGAATCATGTCCTAGAAAGGTTAAATTAATCACTAAAGATTGAGGACACAGATTTCAAACTAGTACATATGAATTCAAAGCCTGCATTACAGTGCCATATTGCTTTGTAATCCTGGAAAAACCGGTATAAAATTTATCAGGAGTATATTTCAATAATTTTAAGCAAGATTAGTCACAACAATGCAACTAAGATATGTAAAAATGCTCCAGTGTTTGCCAATCTGGAGTAAGATTTTGAGAAAATATTTTTTATAAGCCTAAGTGCTATCTTAGTGCTGCCTTTGCAGAAATGTGTGCATGCTCACATGTGTACATGTGCATGTGTTTGTGTATTATGAGAAAGACATAGAACTAGAGGGGGGGGAGAGATTTTAAAGTACTAAAAAAATCTCCTTGTGTTAATTTTAAATTATAATAACTTGAACAGGTCACCAAGGTACCACAACATAACTGCTGACTGCTACACTGAGGGGAGATTTATATAGCTATATATCTCATCTCTGCCTTTTTTCCAGTTTACTCAGGGTGGAAAATGACACTGGCCTTCCAAAACCTTAACTTATGTTTGGACCCTTTCCATCTTTTAGTCTTATTCTAGTATTGCTGACCATTAAAATGAATATTTCAGTGGAGCTGGAACAGTCTTATTAGCCCAAGCCAAGCTTTATATGGCTTGTGCACTTTAAGAGGTTAATCTAGCCAGCCAGCTCACTTTGTTCAGAAGTATTAAATGGAAAGACTATAACATTCAAAGAAAGGCAAAATTCACTGGGTAAGACCTCAATAATATAATGGAGCATAAAACCTCTAGAAATTTTTACCACAATATTTTATGAAACATATGCACACACTCACTGGAACAGAATCCAATTCAAATGGTTTTGAAGGTCAGTTCAAAGTTACCATATATGCAGCATCTCTGTGAGAATATGTACTATTTCAAAAGTGCCTAGATCCAGAAGCTTTCTTTCCCTACTTAATAGTTAATCAGTCCAGCAGTATACTATATAAGGAAAAAAAGTCACCTACTACAGCAATGATACTATTTTTAATCAAAGCATAATGTTTAGTAAAACATTTCAAATTTCCATATCAACACATCCTTGTGTCATGGGACAAAAGGACTCATAGAGTGTAATTCTAGAAGGAAGTACTATTTTAAGTGTAGGCAATAAATATAAAAATTAAAAACAATTATGTTATTCTCAACTTCAAAATCAATTATGTAAAGCCTTTGATGTTCATTGTTGTGAAAGGATCAAAAGACACTCAATTCCTACATTAACAAGAAAAATGAATTAAGAATGAGCATAATTATATCCAAAGATTAGTATTATTCTGATGTTTCTAAAATGTCCAAATTCTAGGGACAGCTATGATCTCCTAAGGAGAAGGAAGTAAAGGTCCACTTTGTGTGACAAAGGTCAGATTTCTGCAGGCAAATGAGACTTCTGTAGTTGACTGTTCCTGAGTTATCACTGTCTGGGGAAGGTCCTGAAAGGTCAAGAGAGGTTCCAAATTGTGCTCACTGCTTAAGGGACACCCCTGGGGCTACCTTAATCAACTTAAGGTCATTAGGATTTTTCTCACTCTGGTTCCAGTTTTACTCTCCTAAATCTTGCTAATACATACTGGCACATTCAGTAATGATATAGATTTAAAAGAATTTAAAAGTATTAAGTATTATATGCAGATCAAAAGAGAGAATACACTCATTTAACAACTTCTTTTAAATCTAAGATTGAGTTCAATGAAATTCAAATAGACAACAGAAGCTGAGAATTTGGCCCTAATAGAAAAGCATGACTCTATAATAGCTGTGCTGGTGTTTCTACTATATGATCAATGACACTATTCTAGATTTCATTCAGTATGATGTAGCTTTACACAAAAGTTATCTTAAACAGTTTCCCTAATCATCACATATGTTTTATTATGGTAAAATTTTTTATTGTTTACTCTTTGTGTTATGACTTTTGAGTCACCGAAATGCAACAAATGCTGAAGTAAAAATTAATTATTTGATAATATTTCAATGCTCTACAGTGCAAATATATGTCTAAATTTTCTCACAATGGAATTGGAGATACACCAAATGAATTATATTTATAAAAGTTGAAAGAGTTCTGCCTATTTTGTAATTAACAAAGGGTATCTTTAAGTATTTTAGATAGCATGTAGAAAACATCTGTATTTAATTATATCATACTTTTCTTAAACAGACAATGGGAACTGAATTAAGGAATATTTTGAAACCCCTGTAGAGATATTAAAGCATTAATGGCTGTTCAAGAACTTTATTGCTACAATGCTTGAAAATGTTTGGTTTTACAGATCAGCAGCCTGACACTTCATAAATATCAGATTTTCAATATAAAAGGAAGAAACTTGAAATACTGGGTAAATACAGAAAATATACTACTAGAAAAGACCAGGGATTTTCACTATTATTATATATCACATAATCGGGCACAGAAAACGTCTTGCCTGTTTGTACAGATTTGAATAAGAATTTGTAATATATATCCCGTTCAGGATTTCTTTTTTAATTTTGTTGTGGATTGAGAATTTCTATGAGAATAAATTAACAGCTTGTTGTTTGTTCTTCACAGAGGAAAGATCCTAAGCTGTTCTCATGGAAACAGTGGGACACGAAGTGTGGGTTTTTAGTATTTGTCCTTAAGTACTGAAAAAGATCAGATTTTCTTTCTGGATGCTTACTGGTCCCAAATGCCACTTCTTTTCAAAGTCAGTATCAGTTCTGCAGTCAGTTTTCAATCTCCCAGTGGTAAAGATATATTCAAAGGCTGTGTGCTCAGCAGGATGGAAGTCTTTCTCTGTGAATGTAACTGTATCACTCATCAGTAACCTCCTGCCATAAGGGGACTCCCTATTTTCTTTCCTTTTAGTGACTCCTTGGGCTCTTGAATGCCAGTCACTGCCCTGAGACCTGGGGCAATATCCACATAATCTCTGTCAATAGTTCCTACTCATGCCACTGGTACAACTAAATGTCAGAGTTGCAGATCAAAGTCCCTACGTTCTAAGACTCATGTCCTTTATGGATCAATTTTCGTAAACTATACTCCATGTTTTAGAAATACATACAGGCTCACTCTTCGCTTTCTTCCTTTTATCCCAGAGAAGTTTATTTATAAGAAAGACAATCTGGTAATCTACAGATAATAGTGTGAAATTCTGATGCGACTACATAAAACTCAATCGTTCTTGCCTTTGCATAGCCTTCTATTAAAGTATTTTACAATACCCATCATCTTTTAGCAGAAATGCAAAAATCTTTGGGCTATTAAAATAAAAAGGCATAGACTGCTTTGCAGTACTTTGCCAGTGCCTGGTACAGTATGGGCTAGATAATGGATAATAAATTCTTACTCATGATTGATTTTATTTTTAAATCTTCTTTATGCTACAGGTAAATTATATGACAAAAAATAGCTTCAGCGATTATTTTTACTGTCCATATCCATTTTAATTATTCAGAATTGCTTGGAAAAATGAATATAAGTATTTGAAATCATTTTCACTCTGTAGATTTCATATATAAATTAAATACATATATACTTCTTCAAGTAAACCTGAGTAAAATACAATAGACCAAATTATATTCTGTGAATACCTTCTCAGATCAGTTGTGGAGATAAAAATTTTAAATTTTACTACTGTCTCTAAAGAACTATATTTGGAAAACAGCATAAGATGTGGAACAGAATGTACACAAATGCTATTTATGTGTATATCTAGGTAAATTTAAACATATTTATTATAGTAGTAAGAGCAAATAACACATTAAATATGCACATATCAGAGTGCTCAGAAAAGAGAAGAAAATAGGAAAACAAATACAAGCCTTAGAGCCACAGAGTTATTCACTAAATTCCAAATAGAAGCTTCATTGTGCTATTTCCCCTAAACAAAATTTAACGTAACTACATGAGATTTTCAGGTATAAATCTTCACTCTGAGTTCTCCTGTAATCCATGAGACATTAGGCAAGTCACTTACTCAGAAAGTAGCCTTGGCCTTACCTGTTTTCACCACATAAACAATTAAAATTTAAGGTTGTAAAAAGAAAAAAATGGTTATTATTCCCATCTTTGTAGTAAATGGTTGAGGCTCAGCAGAAAAACAAATAAATGGAGAAAATTACAGAACTCCTTACTAAAGGAGAAGAATTAAATTTTCTGAGAAATCAAATTTGTATTTTCCTTTATTCTATCCTTTATTGCTAATAAGAAAATAATTTGGCTAAAATCCAAATATGATAAACTTTTAAATTTAAAAATGGTCCTTTGATTATACAGTGAATCAGCTGATGTTGAAATAAGTAGGGGTGTGTGTGCAAGGGCACTTGTGCACACGTGCTCGGTAGCATGTTCATTTATGTTGGGGGAGGGTATAATATCTATGATTCAAATCCTTTGATTTTTCTCTAGCGGTGTGGTAAAATGAAATTACAGGTCTGTTATAGAAGAGCAAGTGAGGTTTTTGTTAAACCAACTTACCAGTTTTTCGAAGGGGAAAATCATCCTTTGCATCTTGGGTTCCTGGTAATGTGTATTTGTAGGATGGAGAGGTTCCACTAAGGGGTGGAGAGCTTTGATCCAATGATGTGTGGTGGGCAGCCCTAGAAAAGACAAAAAAGTTTCACTATTTACTCTGAAGTTTTTACCACATGTTGGTCAGCAACAATCAGTTGCACATGCTGTACACATGCCTCAGCTGTGTTTATGTTCTTTCTTCTTAGTGTATACAAACCACAGCCTCATGTAACCGAGTTCATTGCAGCAGCATGTTATGGAATGATGCCGGATTCCTAGGAATGTCCACTACACAGTGGATATATATCACACAGAAAAGTTTGCTTCACTAAACGAGAGAATTTACCAAGAGCCTGAGCTTTTGACAATCTGAGATCATGGTGTATGTTTTCTTAAGAGCCAAGCCAGGGGAAAAGTCACCATCTCAATTTTTTTAGTCAACAATGTAGAATAGCTAAGGTAAAAGTAAATATATACAAGGACTTCATTTTAAAAAATTGCTAGATAGTACAGGCAAGCATGTCAGAGTAGCTTTTTTACTGAAAAGACAATATTGTGCCAATAGCCTCAGGTTTCCTGACTTTGATAGCAGTTCCAATAGTAATGAATGGAGATCACATTCTTCAACATGAAACTGATTTTTTAAAATATTTTCTTTTTCCTCAGTGAATATAATGAAAGAGATGCAATTTTGCTACTTGAGAATATAGGACTGAACATTGACTATCCAGTGGATATAAACATCTATAATTATAATTTGTAATGAAAACAATGAACAGGGCATAGTATCACCACCACAATGGTTGTTCTACCACTATTGTTTATTTGAATCATACACTCTCAAGAATTTACTGGTTTATGGATGTTTCATCTAGCTATAACTGGCAAAAATGGCATTAAATTCAGATTCCATAAATTAATGATTTATAATTATCTGGAGTTGGACACTATTGAAGTTCAATTCTGTAAAAACAAGACAGGATTGCTAAGTACATGTGAGAGCCATGTTTAATACACCCAAGAGAACAGCTAAAGAATCTTCAGCTGACAAGTTGTTTGCATGCAGTTGTTTCTCATTACAAAAAGTTATTAACTTTTCTTAAAACAGGCTTTAATTTTGAAGGAATTATGAATTATTTATAAGTGATATATGTAATTTTAGATAACAAAATGGTATTTCTTTTTGAAATACTTTGTGGTGTTTGATGGAATGTCTGAAAATTTTCTTCAGAGATTAGTTTCTCAAGTCAGCTAACATGCATGGTAGAAATTATGTAAATTGTTAAAAAGTATTTAAAAAACATTCTGGAATCTGCCTGTTACCTTTTTGGAGGGAATGCAGAAAAGGGCAGATGCCTATAAAATAGGCTTTTAACTACAATAACTCTTTAAATAGAACTCCTGGGATGCTTACAATTTCAATACAACAGAGTAATCAAGTGCTATGTACTGCCTATCCTTGCTGATGTAAGGGGTTAAAAAATATGTAAGTGTAGAAGTCTATGGTCACTCAGCAAACACGTTTATGAGAGAAATGAAACTATTATCTATTAGTCTATTAACCATATATGATTTGCCTATCAGTTCTTCACCCTGATTTTTAAACACACCACATCCTTCTTATTTTATAGAAAGAAGAATTGTGTATTGCATAATATCTCTTTACTGGACTTGGGGAAATATAGTGCCATAAAAACGGTAATCCACATTGCAGTATGTTGTCAGTTTGAGTGCCAGAAGCCAAACTATTACTTTACTGGGTGGGAGGAAATGGGGTGAGGTGGACAGGGGTAAACTATTCACTGAAGTCTTAGATTTATTTATTTAGCAACCTCCCCTCTCTTCCCCCTTCCCTATGCTCCCTTATCTTCCTTCCTTCCTTCCTTTTTTTTTTTTTCTTGAGTCAAAAATCCTCTGGACTTTTAAAAATAGCTCTGACCTCCATTTTATATCAAGTCAAGTAAAATAAAATCACAATCTGTCAAGTCTTCAAAAATGATAGTACAAATATCAAATGCAGCATTTGAAAATAGAAAAATACAAAATACAAATTAATTTTTATGCCCCACCATACATTTGTCAGTTATTCATTCATCAAAGAACATATATACTTCCTTGTCCTCAAGATGATGAATTCTAATATTTATTAGGCAGCTCTCTCTGATGTACTGCACCACACTATTTCATAGGACCCTCCCAGCAACCCTAAAGGGCAGGTACTATTATTATCCTCTTTTTATAAAGAAGGAAACTGATCCTTAGAGAATTCAAGGAACTTGCCTATAGCCACACAGCTGAGCAATGGCAGGCCCGGGACTTCCACCCAAGACAGCTAAATACAGAACCTGTGCTCTTTACCCCTGAGAATGAAAACAGCCAAACACTGAACATACGTGTACCAGAGCTTGGGATGGCGGCTCACGGAATGATTTTTTCCATTAGTTGGAGTGTCTTTCGTTGCAGATTTACTCAATAGGAATTCTTGAAGCTTCTGCTTTACTTCTGTACTTGCTACTGCTCCTGAAACATGCACACACAGAAACAGATGTTGATTGTGAGTTTGGTCCTCTCCTGCCTCTAAAACACTTAACAAAGATTAAGAAGTAACAATCCTGGACACAGCATGTGAAGTTTTCCTATTAAAAGAAGAAACCACAGGCTAAATAGGCTTTAGAAAATAGCATAGTAATGCTTTGAAACTACTGCTTAAACTGCCAATTTTCAAAAGACCTTCAGTGTTTTCTTTAATTGCTTTTGCAAAAAGGGAGTTCCCAGAATTAATACTTTTTCTGAAGTTTAAAAAATACTGCTGAGGAACAAAACACTGTTTTTTAATAATCAAGAATCTTGGGGGATTAGATACATTTTAGATCCTGTAAATACATTAAAACGATCTTTTCTAAGTTGCTAGTTTGAAAAACTTAACTTTTGAAAACCACTTTGAGCATTAACCAAATAAATATTGCTGACAATTCCAGTTCAAGTCATCAAATTTTAAATCTTGCTACGACCTGATTTTGAACTGACCTAATACAGGGGAATTATTTGGATCTGTCTCCCTCTTGTGGATAGTTCTTTTACAAGTGTTCTGCCTTAAATCTTCCCAAAGTTTGAGTATGCAGAAACTAAATGGAGGCAAGGCATGACTTACAGAGCAATTATTACTTGGGTAGGAAGAAAGAAGGCATAGTGAGGAGATACGGATGTACATTTATTATTAAATAGAATGGCCTACACTAGAATGCTTTAGAATAACATTATTTTTAAGGTTTAAAAAACCAGAAATTAGCATCTTTGCCAAATAGTGCAATGTTTACTTCTCGAGCTGCTCTGCAGACCGAATAAAGAGAAATGATATGTGAATGTCAAAACTTCACAGTTGTGTCTACAGTTTATTCTTTTAATTAAACACAGACAATTTTGACAAGTTTAATTCCACTCTTTGTCAGTCTTCTTTCTGAATGATGATCTGCTAAAGATGAGGAAGAGAGTCCATCTTTTACCCTGGTGCCTCTTACTTTCTCGTCCTCTATCTTTGCCTCTGAGAGGAGGAAGCTGCTGTTCTCTGCGATGCCTCTCTACTTCCTGTTCTTGCCTCTGCTGCTCCAGTTTCTGCTCCTTTTCTAGGAGTTCTTGTTGCTGTTTTATGGCTAGAAGTTCCTGTTGCAACTTGCGAGAAGAGAAAGACATGAGAGTGTGCAGTTTCTTTAGGTTTCATAGACCAAAATTGAAATGTTATGAGTTTTTGGAACTTGTTTGTATTTAGTTTATATTTTCGCCCACTTTTTCTGTAAGTTATTGTAATCTAAAGACAACTGACTAATGCCGTGATGATCTTAATGTCATCAACAAGCAAGTTTTTAGGTAGCTCCATTACCTGTGCCTCCCTAACAAAAATAATTACCAAATTTGCTCATGTCTTCTAGTTTCTATTGATTAAATCTTTAGTTATCTTAATAAGTTTGCTTTGTACATATGAAATATATTAAACAGGCAATGGTAGGGACTGCTCAGAAGTGTATTTTATAAAGTTTTTCACATTATAAACAAATAACTGAAATCTTCAGTTCTTATCCTGAGAAATGGTGGGAAAATAATCAAAGTAAATAGAATGGTGAGATGTAAGATAAGCTGGGTGAACTCTACCTGAAATAAATGAATCCTAAAAATTTTTAAACCTTACAGAGAAAGTTCTCAATAGACCTATGCGATCTATATATCCATAATAGGTTTTTTGCTCGAAATAGCAAACGTCTTATTCTTTCATTCAATACATAAAAACCCTTAGACTAGAGACACTGGTCAAAAAGAAATCACTTCCATAAAACTACACTTCAGTGCACTATTGTTTGGCTTTCTGAATCCCTTGAATTCACTTTCAAACAATGAATAACATAAATATGAAGCTTTCTTAATAGCCATTTTGAGATGTCAGTTTGCTTTCAGACTGAGAAATATATGTCTATGAAGTATAGTAAATGTGCTCACTAAGGAATAGTTTAGGACCTTGAGATCTACCTAGGCTCTGACATTACTAGATATGGGATCTGGACAAGTTACTAAACTACTCAGAGCCTTAGTTCCTAATATTTAAGATAGAGAATAATCTCCCTCATACCTCATATTCATAATATATATAACATTTAGTTTTTAAGTTTGAACCATACTAATTTTAATTATTATTAATACAGGTTGAGTATCTCTAATTAGAAAATCCAAAATGCTCCAAAATCTGAAATTTTTTGAGCACTGAGGTGACACTGCAAGTCACATCTAATCTCAGGTGACAGGTCATAGCCAAAACACAGGAGCATAACACACAGTATACTCAGCACCTCCAAGGGAAAAAAGACCCTCCTAACCTCCTTCACATGGGATATATTTTTTCAGCATACAACCAGGTTACCCCATACAAGAACACCCACAGTGGTTAATAGAATGGTATGTGTGCAGGCCAGATGCGCCAACAGCAAGTTCTCCACACTCAGTCAGGAATGATGGTGATGCCAAACAACCACGGATTTTCCAAATGGGTGGCTAAGATAGTGATACCTTTGCTTTATGATGGTTCAATGTATACAAACTTTGCTTCATGCATAAAATTATTAAAAATATTACATAAAACTATTTTCAGGCTATGTATAAAGGTATATATGAAACAAATGAATTTCATGTTTAGACTTGAGTCCCATCCCCAGGATATCTCACTATGTACGTATATGCAAATATTCCAAAATCCGAAAAAGTCCCAAATCCAAAACACTTCTGGTCCCAAGCATTCCAGATAAAGGATACTCAACCTGTATTTTTAACTTTCAATACTAATGAAGTTAGTACAATTTGTTTTTTATACTAGATAGGTACCTAAAACCCTGAATTTAAAAGTAATAAGAACAAAAATAAAAAGCTATATGGAATGACATCAGAATCACTCTGGAGCAATAAGAAGTTAACACTGTATGTCAACCATGATAGGCATAACACTCCAGAAGAATATGTTTAGAAGCATTTCTGGTCACTCTTCATATTAAAATCTTTGGAGTTTTGGCTTTGATACACCAGTCATTTAATGGATATTTTTAGATATTCCTTTGTAGGGGAAGAATTCATAACTCTGCTTAAACTCTGCCTTAATGTTAATTCTATACAGATATTGGGGTTGGTCAAATTGATTCAGTACTTTATCCAAAGCCCCAGTGCATTTGAGCTTTAATCTTTCATAGGAATCTAGAAAAGCACACAATTTAATTACCATGCCTACTACTCACTATCAAAGTTTGCAGGAATGAGATTTAAAACAACAGAAAGAAATAAAATTTCAGCCCTCTCTTTCTAGATGTTCTGGCCCCGGAGAGAAGCAGGGTGACTTAGGAGCTTTGGAGGCAAACCAGGCAAAACTGTAAATCTTGGAGCAACCACTTACTGACAGTGTAACCTTGGGAAACTTACATTATTTCTCTCTACCTCAGATTCCTAGGTGGAAAAATGGGATAACAGTACCTAACTCAACAAATGTTGATTATTACAGAAGCCAAAGATTCAAAAAGCTGATATAATTAAAGCATCATGCACTGTGTCCTCTTTCTAATATAAAATCTAAATGAATGTTAAAAGCATCACCTTTTAGCCTCACCTTCAAAAAACATAACAAAATAAAATAAAATAAAGTTTTTTAAAAGCACAAAACTTCCTAACCTTGAAAAGAAATGTTAATTGTCTTCAGTTTCTGAAAAAACAACTTATTACTTTGGAAAACCATTTTAAAAGCTAAATTTTCCTTTTAGCTCTTTCATAATGTCAATAAACCTACATTACCATTTTGCTTGTGCCAAAGGAACAATTAATATTCTACTTGCTACTATTAACTTCTGAGTAAAATTAAACAATAAATTACTTACTAAAAAATTTATATTGATTTTATAGCTACAAAAGGCATCAAATATAAATGAAAAGAAGTATCTAAAACAGTAACTTATCAGTACTGCCCTGTATTCAGGGCAACATAACTCACATGAAGCAGCAATATGAACTTAGATCTTAAAGTATGGTGAAGAACATAAATTTTACTCATTTATATTTGCCATGCTAACATGCCTGGAAAGACTGAAGAAAGAGACCTAGACATCAATGTTCCTATTATTGTTTCATATTTCAAACTGAAATAATGATTCAGTATTCATTCACAAATAAGCCTAAACTAAATGAAGGTTACTCACACTTCAGAATACAGCCATGAGCTATTGATTCTATATGGGCCCCAAAAGACAATCCCCACCCTTATTTTTAAGGTCTCTTATAGATCAATAATACACAAGAGTTCTTTTAGTAAAGTTCACTAGCAAAAGAAAAAAATTATATTTTATATCAAGTGTAAAAGAACCTTTTTAGAAAAATAAGATGATATAGGCCTTCCAGGCTAAGGAAATAGCTTGTGAAACAAGAAACATAAGGAAGATGATAGCCTTCTCAGACACTGTAATACTAACATGGTAAAATTATATAATATTAACATAGATTACTTATCTATAATAACCCCACATCAACGTGTTTGTTTTACTTTACATGCAAATAATAGATTAAGTGCCTAAATGCAATATAATAAAATATGATATAATATAAAATTTATTATATTAATAAATTAGCATATATTGAAGTCATCGTTAAAAGAGTTAGATGTAAAAATAAATTTTTATTGTAAATATTTGCTGCTTTTATCTTACTGTCATAATAAATCCAAATTAAATATCTACGTGGACTAAAGTAGCCTGCTTTCGAATGTCTTTGTCAAAAAGTTGGAAGACATTTTACAAATACAGCTAAACTAATATTTTTCTCTGAAGAGACAAAAGAAAAAATAAAAACACAGACACATCTAAAATAATCTGATAATAAAATAGGCCATCATAAAAAAATTCTGGGATATGGATATATTTATCCTAGAATAATTTAAACAACTTGAGTCTTAAATTGTCAACTACTCCCCAAATTCTTTCAATAAATTCTTATCTACAGTCCATAAAAATATTTGTACCAGTTTCTCCATATATAACTCCCTTGAGCTTTTTATTATGCTATTATTTTGAATGTATATACTATGTGATCTTTTGTATAAGGAAGATTAGGACATACTCAGAACATCTACTTATAGACCAAAGATTTAAAAAAAAAAAGGCACTCCACATTAGATGACTTATTTATCCTTTCTGGTAAATAGCATATACAGTTTCTTTAGAAATACAGAATGAGTCTTTCTAAGTTCATGGTTCTTCTTAGTGAAGGAAAGATGGGACAAATGAATAAAATCATGTAGAAGAGAATCTAAAACAAGGGTGGGAAGTTACTGTTCCCTACTATTGACTCTGTAAGGTAGAGAAAGAAGTGGTAGAGGCCCCCCTAAGAAGCAAAGCAGGTTTTTAACAGGTACTTACCCAAAGTTTTCACTAGTACAATCACAATTTCCTTCAAGCCACATATCCATGTCTTAATCACAGTGGAACTCCCCCCAGATCCCCCATGGGCATTTCTTATGCCCACCAATGTGCAGACTCCCTGAGTAAGGTCAGTGACAAAGAAACATTTGCTACCTTGATGTGCTCCTGAAGCTGAGCCTGGTGCTGCCGTGTCAAGTTCTCATGCTGTTTCTGAAACTCTGCTATCAGGAGCTGCTTCTGGATTTGTTGCTGCTGCTGGATGAGAAGTAACTCCTGTTGCAGTTGCTTCTCACGGACGACAGGATCTACCACAGGCATCATCATCCTGAGGTCTGTCCTTAGGTCTAAAGGCGAGATGGGCTCCAGGCCCACAGGAATCTCTGACTTCACATCCACTAAAGAACCAGGAAAAAAGAGGGGGAGGGTAGAATGGAGTGATAAAGGATTGGAAATTAGCACACTGATTTGGAAACAAAAAAAATAATAAAAGACATTTTACCTTGTACAACGAACTTTATGTCAATGAGTCTAATCATTTCTTTACAATGATGATAATTTGCATACCAGTTTTGATAAATGGGCCATATGCTAATTTTTACTCAGCAATTTGTACTCTTGCCATGAATCTTCTACAATTCCCTTTTTCAAAGAGATGACTTCAGTTGTTCACTAGTATCAAAAACTTATGCTACAACTTATGCTACCAAACCACTAACAAAAATCCAGTCAACTTAGGACAAAAAAATGCAACTATATTGAGGGAAACATGTCATGTTATAAAAGAGAACTTCTACCACAGGTAAATTTGTGCATTTATGAACATTTTTCTTTATTATCAGAGTCAAAAGATATATTCAAGCTTAAAAAGTAAAGATTATAATATAATGCATTTTCAAGGCAATTGGACCTAGCAAAGACAGAATACAAAACTGCATGCTAAAATGTGGGAAATGGTGATTAACCACAGCAATGGTGCCAGATCCAAATGTCAAGGAGTGAAAGTAGCCAAGTTTCTAAGTGCTAGTTTTTAAATAGTAATACTCTGTATCTCGGTTACCTCATTCCTAAAATAAATAAGGTGGAAAAATATGAGGAAATTTAAAACAAGTATTTAATCAAACTGCTAGAGGAAGAAAGATTTGATGATCTGAGAATAACTATAGGTAGTAATATTTAAATTTATAAAAATTACGTCAGATAATGTATATAAAATGCTTAGCACAACTTCTAGTAGATAAAAATGCTGCTTTCTAAAGGAGTAGTTTAAGCAGAAAGCTTGCAGACAGGGTAGATATCCAGATATATCACTTATTTATGGCTGGTGTCCATTCTGATTGGTAAGTGTCCATATGCAACTGGTTGATAAATATTTTGTATATGACTCTTACCCACAAGCAGTAGCAGGGAAACTTTGTAGTTAATTGAAACAGGTTAAATTAAAGGGAATAGGGATTTTGGAGGGGAAACTGTGGCAAACTGTATTGCATGGCTCTTCAAAAGAGGTCAGCTACTACTCAGATCCAACCAATTATTAGTGGGGGGAGAAAAAGACAATGAAGGCCCAGTAGACAAAATAACCTAATTTTTAATTGAAAAATTATTTCAAAGATTTAAACACTCTGGGAACCAAACAAAATGCTTCTATAAGTCAACTTTGACATGAAGGCTTGCCAGTGTTCAACCTCTGCTCTGTAATCTAAATGACCGTTCCTATTCTTCTACCTGTGTAACTCTGAGGATGTTATTAACTTATCTAGGCCTCTGTTCCCTCATCTGTAAAATGGTGATATCAAAGTAATGGTTACAACAAAGTTATTAAAAGGTTTAAATGAGATTATCCATTCCAAGTACTTATAGCATATAGCACATCCCTTAATAAATGCTCGTTTTTGCTTTTTTTATTATATAAAAATGGAAATTTCCTGTATATTAAAATAAACCATCAATACTAAGTGGCTAACAAAACAAAAATACTAGGAACAAATATGAAAATAAAATGGTATATGATTCCTACTAAATATCAGAAAATAAAAACACTAAAACCTCTAGAAAAATAGACATAAAAAAGAATACAAATAATCAACTGAAAATCACCTTCAATAGTAAAGAAATGCAAATTTTCAATCAAAATAAAGCACCATTAATTATGAAATATCACATACATGATTAATGTATATACATATGTATGTATAATGCCCTATTATATAGGGTAAGCATATGACCAAAGAGACAATTATTTACTGCAAACGTAGCTGTCAATTGGTACAAAACTCTGTAAAACCCATTTGGTGATATGTATCAAGAGGTGTTACATACTTCTACCATTTGATTCAGGTTTGCTAACTCTAGGATTGTATCTTAAGGAAAGAATCCTGATAGAGGAAAAAACAGTTCAATGTCATCTTGTTTACTGGAGTATTATCATTCTTATTGTTGAAATCACCAACTACAAGGAAATGTCTACATAAAATTGTCACATTCATTTCACAGAAAAATAAAGCAATATTAAAATTGCTATTACAACATTAAGTGAAAAAACAGTAATAGAAGTGACAGATACACTATCATAACTACTTAAATGACATAACTGTAATTAATTTAGTCAATATACACTTATTGAGCCCTTTTAAAGACCCAGGCTTCATTCCAGATGTTGGCGTTTCGTACTTTAAAAAAAGAAGACGAAAATTCCAGCCCTTATTGAGCACATAGTCTACTGAGGCTTTTAATCATATTAGTTTCTGAATTCTAAAAGCAAAGACTGGCGATGTAGAAAACAGAAGATGGTTATTTTCTGGGTGGGAATATGAATGATTCTGCCCCTTCTACTTTTCTGTATTTTTCCAAATTGCATCTAATGCTCTGACTACTACTATAAGTAACTAACTTAAATTTGCAGATTCCAGGTTGGGAACTACAAAGTTTATATTCCATGTGGATTTAAGAGCAATTTGCAGTGATTTAAGAAAGTCTAACAGAAATCCTGTCTATAAATGTTAAGGCTTCAAATACTAAAATGTTAAATATTCTTACTTGCCATTTGAATTGTATGTCTGTCTGCATATACCTGGGCACGTAGACTGGTATCAGTCTTGGGTTGCTAACACTGGTTATTTTTCGACGTATTAGTCAGAAGTTTGCAATGATGGTACTTTACGTGTCACTTTAATGAAAATGGGAAAATGATTTATTAATGAACTATAGTTGGTAGACAATTAGTTCTAAAATATGATATTCGTGAAAGGAAAGAAATTAATTGTGACAAGTTTAGAAGCTAATCAGGATGACGGCCTGTAAGATCTCTTAGTTGCAGTGCCCAATGTAGAACTTTCAGTCAAGACTCTGGAGTAACATGAAATTTTTAGCATTAACTTAAATAGTTGGCATGATTCCAATGAAAAGCAACGGCTGTTAATGGTATATTTCATTTTTACATTAAAAAGCCCAAACTATAGCCTTCAGTTTTTACATGGAAATCCCAATAAACAAAAGGTCAGAATTTAACCCTATAAAGACAAAATGTAAAAATTCAAGAGACCCTGGGGTCTCTTCTTGCTGGCATTTTTGTTATCCATAAACTACAAACATCAAACCCCTAAAAATTAAAAAAAGAAAAGATAAGGGGGGGAAAAAGTCCTCTGAAACAGTTATTGTAAACCTCAAAGGGTAATTTGACTTCTTAACCTGCTATCCCAACAGAAATGATTGTGTCTAACTGCTTGCCTTTGTTCAGAGACTAATCACTAAATTGTGAAAAATCACCCTCAACTTACAAAAACTGCTCTTGATTATAAATAATTGCCCAAGACTGAGAGAAAGTGGCAGGCAAGATCCCAGTCTTTCATCCAATTTATTCAGCAGCAATCCACATTCCATTTGTCTAGACTAAATATAGCAGCGTTTATACAAGAAATCAATAGTGCTTGCAGAGAGGAGAGCAAAGGCATGAATATTTCATCAAACTCAGAGAGAAATGGCAATCAGCACACTGATGGTTCTGTGTAGGTCATCTTTGGCCTGCTAGATTAGTTCCTGTTACTTGGACAATAGCTCATCTCTGCCTAATCATAATCATATCATAGCCATTCTTTCTATTTTTAACATTAAATGCATGTGGGTGACAAAGGCTCATCGTATTCCAAAAGGAATGTTGGATTTTTCTTACATCTTTTTGACAGGCTAATAAGCCTCCCCAGGAGAAATAATAGTAACAAAATACCAGAGCTGAGTTTCAACAAGTTACAGACACTTTCATATCACAGAATGTGAAAGAAAGGGCATTTTCTTTCATATTATAATTAGAAAAATTATATTTTCTGCCATATTATATTTAGAAAAAATCAATTTACAAGGAAAAATTAACCACCACTTTTAACAATGGGTAAATGGAATCATCTCTGTTCACAATATTCCTTGTCTGGGAACAAGCAAATTCCTCACAAATTACTTCGAACAGGTGGCCAGTGATACATATGTTAGAAGGAAGTGGATGACAGCAAATATTAGTATTAGTATTAGTTATAAATGAATGATTTTTTTTTTAACAGATCTCAAGACCTCATGGCACATGTGAGAAAGAACCATGACACAGCCAGCTTTATTTGGACTCACTCTGTTTGTCTTAGATTGCAAGTACATGGAACATATATGCTATATTTATATTATTATTTTATTATTACATACCAAATGCCCAGTCAGAAAATTTCTACATACATATTAACTTGTCTTAATTATCACTTTACAAAGTGCATTCTTTCTTCAGTGTCTTTATTTGTTCTTTGATAGTTATTCTTTCTTCTGTTTAATGTTTATGAATTCATACAATTTTTTAAGAAACTTTAGTTTTTAGTGAACGTGTAAATAAAAAACTCCCATTTCAAAATAAAAACAAAATCCCAGATCATATAGGTGTTTATAATAATAACATTTAAGTAACATACATATATTTAGTTTTAATTAAATTCTGTGACAAATTTGTTTTTAATTCCAAAGCTGTTAAAAAGTTAATTTAGGGTACTAAGAATAATCTGGTAGCCATGGAGTGTTTCTTAATCCTTCACTTTAGATGCTGTTATTCATAGCACAGGTGAGCAGGAAGGATTTTCATACGTTCAAAACAGGACTCTTTGGTTGCTACATTATCAGCTGGCTTACAAACAAAAGCCATCCATTTTAAGAATGTTTTAAGTGAACAACTTGCAAACCCCATGGATGAAAAAATTTTAGGAATGCACAATTTTGTCCATGTACAACTATCACTATGGCTGAAGACTGTTCATGCCGTTCTGAAAGAAGTAGAGTTCAAAATACAAGCTTTCACAAAAAAATTGGCATGGGTACAATCTCACCACCAACATGTGTGTGTCAATTATTTAGTTAATTTTTCCACTTGAAAAAGTACTATAAAAATTGGAACCATGCTTAACAATCTCAGTTAATATTCATAATTACAGAGGGCATGACTTGGGATACAGTAGCAACAATGCTGCCCAGAGCCAATTTGTACTTAAGTTCTTTACACCAAGGAAATGGTTGTTCACAACCACTGGCAAGTGGACATATGAACCAAAATTTCTAGATTTGGAAGGAATAAATGTTGCTCTCATCATCTATTCTGCTACTTCTGTTCCTTCTTTCATGCACAGAAACCCGTGAGAGTTGGGTTCTGTTGACTCTGTCCACTGGTAGAGGCTGCCTACTGTACTTTTTTCTGCTTTAACATTGCCAATCAAATATATAACAAACATCAGTAGTTCAGAGTCCAGAAAAGATTGTGGAATAGCTGCCTCAGATACACATAATCAGGGCTTCCTCAAAGTGTGGTCCATAACAGCAGTTTAAGCACATGGCAAATTCTGCAGGAAACCCTTTTTATTAAACTTTAACAGTAGTAGACATCTTCTATCATTAACCTTTTCATATTTGCTTCTTTATTGCAGACTTTAGCCTTTGCCATGGCAGGCTGGTTCTATTAAAATAAATTAACATGCATCTTGATGATACCACGTTATTTCTGAAACTCTGATCAATACCAAGATGTGCACTGATGCTAGCTTAGCAGGTAGTGCCAGAGAGACTATTATCTTCTTTATGGTATGTGCTGCCTTGTCTTGTTTCTGTACTTTTTGGCCAAACTAAAATCAATAAGGAATAACCCAATACCAATTAGGAAGTCATCTTGTTTGAACTCTTTGAATCAAAATCTTTGTATGTACATATGCAATTCCACTGCTCATCTGTTCAGCTAACTAAGTACTGTTTTCATTATAAGCCTTCTCGAAACAAAAAATGGAGACCTTGAGGACTGACGATCCATGAGCAGGACATTGTAGTCTTTGTCCTAACTATACCACCTCATGTGTGAGCTACCAACCCTACTTTGAAGCACCTTAAAGAATTCGCTCTGGTACAGCAATGAGAAATATCTAGCTTTCTGAGATTCTAGGCTTCTAGCTTCACCACCACTTCCTTGCCATTGGTCATGTTCCTCGTGTGATTCCTGTCAGTTTACATTTCTCTCTGATAATCAATTTGGCTTTGGAGCGACACCTCCTAGCCATCCTGAGATATGACGATGAAGGACTGGAGCCAGGCCCCTACACCTCTGAGGAGGAGACAGGGCCTCTGGGGCTTGTCTACTAAGCAAAGCTACTGAGGAGGGCACCAAAAAAACAGAAAACAGAGGTTCTTTCCCGACGTTACAGGGCCCAGAATGCACCCAAGGGGAAGCTGATCGCCACCGCTCGGTAGTGTGTTTCCTTCCCCCAGGCTGCCATGTGTGAAGGGGTCGTCGCGGATACCAGGCCAAGACACTTGTTTGACCTCACTGTGTGGAAAAGAGGACAATGAATTAGAGCGGCACTACTGCCCAGGAGAAGCCCATTTTTCTCTCACTCTGTGATGGTCGCCCTCTTGCTCTTCCGGTTGCAGCGTCACAAATACCCCCGGTCCCGGAAGCCGCTCTTGCCCCGCACAGAGCACTCTGGGAAAGGGCTCCCCGGGACTGGCTCCCAGAGGTCCGCCCTGGGGTAGGGGTGGGAGGGCACCTGCAAAGGTTTTTTAAGCAAGTCCTTTTTTTCAGTCTCTTTCTTCCTATCCACGTGTTTTGTTATGGAGTGGGCTTCCTAAAATACTGTTTGTCCAAACAAAATTCATCACAGTCGCCTCTACCCCACTTCTCTAGGCTTATCTCCTGCTACCTCTCTAGGAAGCTAAATCACATTCTCCTTTAAAAAAATTTTTTTTAATTTCCACAGTCTCCTTTCATGCCTTTTACCCTATGTCTCTTGCACGTGTCTTCCTTCCTCATCAATATAATTCAACAAACATTTTTTGAGCATACGCTATTACTCTACTAAAAAAAAATGGAAATGAAAATGAGAAGTATAATGTCCCTGCCTGCCGGAGCTCACAATCAAGTGCGTATACTATGGGGTTGGGCAGGGCAGGACAGAGTGGTCAAGTTCTGTTGATAGGAGGAAGGGATGAGACAGGCACACAGCTGCGAAATAATGCAGTCTGTTATTTCTTACAGATGAACTTAAAAGAGAAGCCACTGATTATTCCAGATGGAGTCAGAAAACATGCTTCACAAAGCATGTTTGCCTGACTCTCCCTCTGCCATTAAAAAGGCAAAGATGTGAGTCATGGCAGAAGAACAGCATGTACACAGCAACAGGAAAAGAAAAAGGAAACTGCAGATGGCTTGGTGTGACTGGACCCTATTAGGCACAGGTGGTATAAAAGGTCATAAAGGTAAGCAGGAGACGTGGTTACTTCAGAAAACAAGCAGTGTGAAAGAAGCCATGGCCACCAGCGTCAGACTGCAGAGAGACAAGGTGTTCAACCCTTTGATAGTCTCCGAGGTTATTGCGTTACAAAATCTGGCCTACCTAGTTATGAGGAATAAATGAGTAAAATAAGTTTCCCTTATCTTCTTTTGTGAGCACTAATTGACATCAGATGTTTTAAAGTAGAATAAAGGCATGAAGGAATGGTTTATGTCTAGTGGGAGTAAAAAGCATGGAGTGAGAGGAGAGTGTCTCTCTCAATCTCTCTCTTCTCTCCTCCCTTCTCTCTTTTTTCTTCTCTCTCTTCCCTCCCTCTCCCTCTCCCTCCAGTTCTCTATTTTTCCTAGATCTCTATCAGAATAGTAAATTAAAACAGTGGAAGTGGGAGAAACGGTAAGGGCAGTGAACAGGAGAAACGTTTCCAGGTAGAATCCGTAGGCCTTGGGAAATAAGTACAAGAACTTAAGTCTTTTTCTTCCTTTAACTCCATGAAAATTAGTTTAAGCCACCTTGCTGTTTCCCTTCCCTGAAATCCTGCTCCCACCTCCCACCCACCCTTTCAACGCTGATTTGGAACTAAACAAATACAATTTTGTAATTTGATTTACATTTTTATTCCTTATATTATGTTGGTTATATCACAGCATAAGCTGACTAAGGAAAGGGGGCCGTGCCTGATGCCTGTTTGTATCTTTTTCCTCTAGTCCTCTAGTGCCTCAATAACTACACCACAGCATCAGTTCTTAAGTATTGTATGAATACTATCTAAAGAAAATGTCAAAGACTGTTTAGGGCTGTGTGTATCTAAAATAACACTGAAGTCATTGTTTTTGTAGTATCATGAGCTTGACATGTCATTTTTTTATTCACTCCCTGATTCAGCAAATATTTATAAGCCCTATTAAATGCCAAAACAGTTTTTAGTCAACAAGACAAATAAACACCATCTCTGCCTTCAAGAAACTCATATTCTGATGCAGAAGACCAAGCAATAAACTGATGCAGAACACATGATGCAGTGAGGGCAGTGATGCTGGTGGCTCCTGGGGAAGCCCTCATGGGCCCTTTTCTAATTCTCTCCAAGACTCACCAAGTCAATCTCTTCCATTCCCACAATCTTATTCACATCCTATATGGTGACAGTTCCATCTCCAGTCTAAACATCTATTCCAAACATATGACCCATAAGTACAGCCACTATTGGCAGCCTTCATTTAGCTCTTTCAAACTGTTCTTCCTCCAGTACCCTGGTTTCAATCATTGCAGGCAAAAGAGAAACATGGAATTGATAGTCAACTCCTTTCTCTCTCTTCTTATCTACAGCCAATTGACAGGAATGATCTTAAATACTTTTTGAAGCCATAAAGATCTCTCCACCACCACTGCCTGTTTTACTAAAGCACTCCTCTGTCACTTCCCTGGCTAACACGCACCAGGGAAGCCTCAGTCTTTAACATAGCAGGCCTGTTTCTCCATGGTCTGCCTTCTGCCTGTGTTTCCCACCTCAGTGCCATCTGTCCTCCCCTCACTCAAGCCACACTGATCTTCTTTCTGTTCCTTAAACACGCCATGCCCTCCTAAGCCTTAGAGATTCTCCATGTGTTCTCTGTTCCTAAAACCTTTCCTCCAATCCTGACCCATTTTTCTAGACTGATTCTTACTTATCCTTCATATCTTAGCTAAAACATGACTTATGTAGGATGTCTTTCTGAGTCTTATTAAATGTTCCCATTAAATTTTGCAATTCTTTTTATAACATTTGTTTAATTGTCTATCTTTACCACTATTCTAAATCCCATGAGGGCAGGAACTATGTTTTTAGTGCTTAGTACCACATGAAAATGTAGTCAGGCCTCATTGCATACCTGGAATGAATGAATGAATGAATAAATGAATGGATGATAGTCACATAAATATTATGGGAATAAAATTAGAAACACATGCACATTTGCATGTGTATGTTCACATACACACCTACCCAGTTATATCCTAAAGTTATATCCTTATTGGGCTTTTTGACTATTTGAATTCCAGGTATATACTACTTAGCTGCTTAAGTTATTAAGTGAATGAGTTTCTGGCAATAATGATCAAGTATTTGAAAATAAGCTCAACAGTTTTTCCATCCAAGGTGTCATTTTGTATTTCCTAGACTCCACTGTATCTCTTAAAATTCAATATGCTGACATGTAACAACCATCAAAGTGGAGTAAGAGAACACTCAGGAGAATAAAACTTACCCATTCATGCTGTTTGCCTCAGTAGGGATCACCAAGTATAGGCCACATCCTGCATTATCTAAACAATAATGCCTAATTCATGATTGAATATCTCATGCAATATTATTAGAAAATTAGACCAGAACTACTAAACTGTAAGCTAAGAATTGTTTTTCAAATCTTCAATTTGAAAGATGAAGAATTAAATTAACAAATGTAAATACAAGAGGTAAATCCTCTTAAACCTATTTAATCAAAATTCTTTGACATTTTAACTAAAGTAACCAATAGATTTTTTTTGAAAAATGCTAAAATGCTTTTTATTGAAGGCTGTTCATGAAAATGTGTAGTCTTGGAAGGCACACTGTTTTCTGGATAAGTAAATTAATGTTTGAATGTGCCTAACATCAAAAATGGAAAATTCGAAAACAAGTAATACAGCCTCAGTTTGATAACAATGCTGCCAAAATTTCACTTTAGTAATGCAAATATCCTCAGCTGATTTTCCACTATTAATATTTATGATAGCATTATCATGGAATAAAAACAATTAGTAAATTATCAAACATGAAAAGAATAATTTTTATAACAAGAATTCTTTACATTGATTAATCCAGAAGTGCAATTCTCCCTCAGAGTGATTCTGTTTAAGTTATATGTCTTTAGTTTCTTAAAGTGCACTAATACATGGCATAAATGAAAAGAAAATAAATGCAAAAAGCAATCTGGGCTTTGATTTACTATTCTCTTATTTCCCAGGGGTCTGAACAGGAAACAAAAATAACCGCAAATGACTAAAATATCAGTAGGCCTTGAAATATCAACATTTAAGTTAAAGCAAGCTAACTTTTTAATCAAAGCCTTTACTATTTTGATTTACTTAATTCAAACTCCCTGTCTGCAAATATGCTTTTGAATTAAGCAGTCATAACAAACCACAACACAAACATGAATTGCCAACTAATTTGTAATACCCACTTAGTTCTAAAGTACTGCAATGTTTGCTAGTTCTTTACTATTTAAGAACTGAGTAAAAGCTTCATTGAGCTCCCTGCACTATGGAAACAAAATCAAGCCAATTTATGGGATTTCAAGGTAACAGGAGCTAAGAACCTATTACTAGTTTGTAATCTATATTATTTTGTAATTTGAGATAAGAGTTCAATCTGATATAAAGGTACCTGTAAATGAACCCTTGAGTAGATGAGAAATTTTTAACGTTTTAAAATAGACAATATAGATATTAAGCTAAAAGAGCTATTTATTTAGCTATATATAACACTCCTCATCTGGGATGTAAATTGACTTCTAAAGGAATTATAATGAAGGTGGGCAAACTGTTAGCCTTCCCCATTTTGTTTTTCTGCAACTTATATTTTCTTCTAGGTAACAGACAAATACTAAACTATTACTTTTTGCAAATGACTGACAAAACTTCCCTCTCGTGAAAATCTAATATTTGAGGCAGGGATTCCCTTGTAATCCCAGAACCTAGTACATCATGTGGCATGTAGTATAAGCTTAATAAATATTGGTTGAATAAATGACTCTCTTAGCAGATACCCCCTCTAACAACACTCTTTTTCAACAAATTACACTTGTTTACTCAGCAACTTTTTCAAATAATGTGTTGCCCCTCTTCCATCAGGAACCCTCACTGGCAAAAGCATATAACTATGCGCTATTTTTATAGGAAAAAAAGAGTTTTATAGTTTGTCAGTTCCTGTGTCCTGCCAGCAAGAAACAATTACCTTTAACCAGTACAAAACAGTTCAACATTTTCTGAAAGTCTCAGTGCTTAAAAGACAACAACATACATTAAAGCGTGCAGGTAAAGTTGAGGAAAAGAGCCAAAATGCTGTGCATGATACCTCCCTTCTTTTCCTCTGCAATTCAGACTATGTCTTTTCCTTTGCTCCTCTCTAATCTTTCAGTCCTGCAGAATGGGAATAGGACTTTTAAAATGCATTTTACTTTTTCTCCAGAATTCAGCTGTTTCCTACATTCTGAGGAAATCTTTATTACAAAAAAAAAGGTCTTTTAAAGTCCCACTAAAACCTTCTAATATAGGATTGTACTGGCTTTTAAAAAACAAAAACATTTCCTTTAAATTGCTGGACATTTTCTTCAAATAAAATCTTATGAATAGTCACAACATATAAAACCAGCACGAGTGCAAATGTTTTGTGGGGTAGGAGGAGGAACCAACGTCCCACCCGTTCACTTCCTTTCCTGCTCCTTCCCCCTGGGAATCCAGGCTCCATGGAACTCAGTTTGAAAATCACTACTCTAAAGGCATTATTTCTTTGTTTATTTTGCTAAATTCAAATCTGGGGTAAATCGCATTACTGCTTTTTCAAAGAACAATGCATTCTTATGAGAATTGGAATTGTGGAAATTTGAACATTTTGAATTGAAAATAATAAAGTTACACTTTGTACATACAATTTAGAAAAAAAGCAAATGTTAAAACATAAAAATTCATCTAACGTTGAATAATTTCAAACCTCACCAAGCCAAATGGATTGGCAGCTATATTTATGTTATTGCCACATGGTGGCACCACTTTTGCTTGTAAAAAGAAATACCCACTATCCTTTGTCAGGAAGTACTTTGGATATGTGAGTTTTACAATATGTGAGTTTTCAGGATTCGAGCATTCTAATAAAATGTGACTTCCCTACATATACTGATTCCACGCTTGGCTTTCCAAACTTGGGTAACGACAAAGAGTAATAGCATAATATTCATCAGTCTGGAGAATTTTTATTTTCATTTAAATTATAGAAACAATACTAATACAACACTTACGTGCCAAACACTATTCTGAATTCTTTATAAAATAATTGTTAATTCATTGGTTCTTCTTTACAACATTATGAGTTTGTACTATTTAGTAACCTATTGAGTGGACATGATTATAATTCTCATTTGCAAATCAGGAAAATGGAGGCCACAGAGGAACTTGGCCCAAGGTCACACAGCCACTGGGAGGTGCAAGAGGAATTAACACACACACAATCCAGCTCCAGAGTCCATGATCTTAACTACTACCTTCTGATTCTTCTTGAGTTCTACAAAACAGGCATTCCATTTTATTTCCACATAGTTCACTTTGGAGTATGCCTTGATATAAATGACACTAAAAAGTTTTTGTTAAAATAATATTACATATTTTTATTTTTAAAGGTGAAGAAAAACATTTGTTTGCAATTGCCAATATATTCCACAGAGAGATGTGTAACTGAATATATTTCTGCATATTTTGACACATTTGTATATTTTCAGGTGAGTCCAAAAGCATCTTTCTTAACGTGTTTTTCAATGCGCTTTTTAAGAAATAATTCTGTACTTAGGAATTCCAGATTTGGTATTTTCCCCTTTTCTTTTAGGTATAAAAAAATTCAGTTGAGTTTAGACAATTTTCTTTCTTTCTTTCTTTTTTTATTAAATTCACTATGGCCTTACTCTCCAATATGTGAACCTATTGACACACACGTAAAAACTGCCTAAGTTGTCTTTGGTACTTGATTAACTAAATCCCATTGGATTATATCAGAGGTAGAGATGCTGAATCATAATTAAGTGTAAACAGTGTTAATGAGGTTTGGGTGTATCGTTCATAAATTTTTAGATTATTTTTTAATTGAAGAAAATAGTAACAAAAAGTAATAAGCAGCTGTTTTTTACAGTGTGAGAAAAGATTTGACAGGATAGATTGTGGTAGTTTATTTTTTCTTATTGCAGTGGGGTTTTATTGGTTTTGGTTCATGATTCCCTGTGCATTATGTAAGACAATCACTGGCCATTAATACACAACTTATCGGATTAACAGAAGGGCTCACCCCAAAGAATAGCTTGAAGCTATCAGAAAAATTATTTTTTTACATATATAAAAATAAATGTAGATCTGTGCATTAATTAAATACATCTATAATGTTGGCATAAGAAAATGTATTAATTTTTCTCTGTGGCTTCTATTTAATTAGACTGTCATTAAAATTTCTATTTCTGGCAGAACTCATAGTATCTGTTTATAGAACTAGCCTGTATTGAGAGAACTGTCAGCATTACAGAATGCTTCTCAATATTTTAAGCACAGCTTTGAGATGATCAATCTTTAATGTGAAGTCACATCTCTTTGTACAAACAAAAAAAGTATAATAAATTATTGAAAGTATTAAAAATGAACAGAACTATGCAGAGCAGGGTTTAGCAAACTATGACTCACAGGTCAAATCTAGCCTGCCCCTGGTTTTTTTATGGCCTGTGACCTAAGAATGATTTTTACATTTTTTAATGGCTGAAAAAAAGGAAACAAGAGAAAAGAATTTGTGACATGAAAATTATATGAAATTCAAATTTCAGTGTTCGTTTATAAATACAGTTTTATTGGAACACAGCTGCTTTTGCACTACAAAGTGAGAGTTGAGTGCCACAGAGACAGTACAGCCTGAAAAGTTTCAAATATTTATTATCTACTCCTGCTTGCCAACCCCTACTGTAGAGAATCTATGGCAAAATTTTATTCTCACACAGTGGAACTTCCCTGTGATAATCAAATTTCCAAGCTATCGCTCTACCCTAATGGTTTAATGGAGAAGCTTAAAAATTATCATAGTTTATTTCATCTAAAATAAAATGTAATTAGGAAATTGAATATGCTGACAAGGAGAACACCATGTAAAAGAAGCTCTAAGTATTTCATTAGATTGATGTATTAATTTTATTTTATTACTTCTTTTTTTTTAATTTTTCATTTTTTTAAAGACAGAGTCTCACTGTTGCCTAGGCCAGAGTGCACTGGCATGAGCATAGCTCACTGCAGCCTCGAAATTCTGGGCTCAAGGCATCCTCCCATCTCAGCTTCCTGAGTGACTGGGACTACAGGCAGGAGCCACCATTCCTGGCTAAGTATTAATTTTCAACTTTGCTGTCTGCTCTTTACATTAAGCAGTTAACTGGAAAACAAAAATATAAATAAGAACAATGGCATTTTTAAATGAATAATATGTGTGAAGCACTAGCTATGGTTTTTGCATGGATTTTCTCATTGAATACACAGCAGCCTTATTATTATTCCCATTTTACAGATGAGGATAATGAGCACTAGACAGGTTAGAGTAACTCTGCCAATGTCAAGTACACAATATTATTTTTAAGTGCTATTTTTTTATCTTGCTTGTTTATTATAACAACATGGTAAATATTAATTTAGAATGGCATTAAATGAAAGACACTATAATATTCCAGACTAGGATTCAGGTGGGTTCTCCTTCTGATTTATCTCTTTTCCATGAGGCAGAGATAATATACCCTGCAAAAAGCTAAGTATAGAAAAAATACATGTTCAATTGAAATTTATTTTAATAAAATACAGCAAAAGACTGTTCCAATCTGTGTAGCAGTTGCTATATAATTCACACACTTACAAATATATATGTACTATATATATAAACTAAAAAGTCCAGTATATCCTATAGAAATCAACATTTAAATGAGTTCAGCAAAGGAACGTTTGGAAATTAAAAGATATTGTGTTTATTTGACATTTAAATTTCTGTTAATAATGTGTGGGTTGATTTCATTTATACTGAATATTTTAAAACCTTGAGGTTTTAAAGAAACATCTTACATACCTCAAAGAAGCAATAATAATACTGCAAGGTTGGCTATTACACCCTAATGATAGATCTGTAGCCAAACCACTAAAGAAATTTGGTGCCTCAAACAAAATAGTCCTGGTAGTTAGGCATTGTTTAAAAAAAAAAAAAAACCCAAAACTTACGGAAAAAAATAGTTCTCCCAGATATTAATGCAGTTTTAAATTAATGTAACCCAAGATCACAGGAAATACATTGCTAATCATAGAGCTTAGCAAAGCCATTCTGAATCCAAGGGCTGCTATTTATTTTCCACAGAATTCATAATATACCTTAGATCAGACCAGTAGAATATTTAGCAGCTTGAGAACTCATTTGTTACAAACTTTTTAATTTCTAGTTTTTAAAAAAATGCTTTAAGTGAATTATTTAGAATTTGTAATTCTTGAAGTTAAAAAAATAAATATTACCATGAATAAACAAAAGAAATGAGAAAACAAAAAATAGATGCAATTTTTCTCTATCCTAAGAGAAATGCACTTATATAGGGGTTATTCAGGTTTCCTCACCTTGCCGAGGCACAGAAGAAGTATGGAGATAGAATCCCATGTAATTCCTCAGTTCAATACAGAAATTCAACCTGCCATATTGGGCATGTCTCGGTTAGATTTAAGCAAGCAGTTCACTTGGGTTTATTACCCCCAAGGTAAGTTTGGCATGCTGCAAGATAGAATTGAAGCCAAGGTTCAGAAAACTTCTGGGCATGTCTGGAGAGAGCAGGTGGGGCTGGCACAGCAGATGTCCATTTGCATAAATGACTAAGGCACCTCCTAAGAAAAACTCTTCTTCAGCAAAGAGGAAGCCAGGCCTAATACACTTGACCTGATAACCAAGCCTCAGGACCTGAGGGATGGTTTGATTCTGAATACAGGGTACGTCCTTCCTCTGTCCACTCTCACTTCCAGGTCCTGGTGTAAAAACCTAGTTTCCACCTTCTAGGCTGCTCTGAAGATGCTTTCACCAAACTTATTGGTAACATCCATATTGCTAAAACCAAGTCTGTCTGTCTTGATTCTCTCAAGCATGGGAGAGAATAAATAATGAATAAATTAACCTATCTATCAATCCATTCCCTCAATTGTTAATGCCCAATATGGTGCCAATGTATAGAAACAGAACGTAGCAGAAAGAACACTGAGTTACCAGTTCTCATCTTGATTATTCCACTTCTATGGACTTTGAGTTTCTCATGTATAAAACAAATAAAAGAAGCTGAAGTAATGACTCACAAGGCTTTCTCTAGTACCAATGCTATTCCCTCCCTACCTCAAAATTATATGTTGTTTATGTGTGTTATTTTATTTTTTATTCTTTATCAGAAAGTATACTCATGAGAAAGGCAATTGCTGTTAGCCTTCATTGACCTACTTGCGTAAATCAATAACCAGAACAGGTTCTGACCATAAAGGAAAGGAGGAGCCCTAGGAAGTAAGAGAGGGACCCCCACCAAATAAGAAATGACAGAGAATTGAAAGCAGGAACTCCTAAAGAAAAGCTTTATCTAATTAAAAATTACCCTAGGGCAGGCTTTGCCTGAGATATAAAACTCAATTATGGTCAAAATTGGTTTATTCCTTGATTGTAGTATTTGGAAATTTCTCCTCAAACCTTCCATTATAAACAGCAAAACATTACTTTCCATTTTCTGTTTCAATGAAAACACATCTTTTTCTACAAGAGTGGCTTCTTAAGGGAGTGCAGTGCACAAAAATATATGCTGTTCGTAATTTGTTACTTATGAAAGTAAGAATAGACATTTTCCTCACTTAAAAAGTTTTTACTATAGAGCAATACAATACCCAGTTTGAGAAAAATCAGAAATATTATTTTTATTGTATGAAATGTGATGGTTATTCAACAGCTCCCACATTGCTTAATAAAGAAACAGAAAATTGCCCAGAAATAGAAACAACAAAACCAATTAAAGCTGCAAGGGTAAAAGTGGAAAAAAAATTATCCACATTATAAATATCTTAGAATTCTTCTTCTTCTTCTTTTTGTTAACTTAAAAAGATTACATTACTTGCAAAGGCTTACATAAATAAAATTAAAGCAACATCACCCATTTACTTTTATTCTTTCAGTGCATTTAGATATTTCAAAATGCACCATTTTTTGTTTTTAGGCTGAAAGAATACTTTTTTTTTTTTCCCTAGAGAAGTACTCCACACTGTGCAAAGCATTTAATCCCGTTCAATAGCTAAAGAACTCTTTCCCCTTCCCCCTCTAATTTGGCTTCAAGTCAATGCTGTTTTTCTCATTCCAACTGTTTTGGACATATGCTGGCCCAACTAACAATGGTAAACACAGCAAGCTGTCTCTGATATGGTGCTGATTAAGTAATCTTGTGAGCAATTGGAGTCTGGATATTAAAATGCTGAGAAAAAAATTACTCTCAGAAATTCTCCTCCTTTTGAAAAATATTTGGATTCTCAATTTTAAATTATGTGATAAACAAACCATGGGATACTTTAAAAAATACATTTATTTAATGCTGGTCTAGGCATTTGAGATACAAAAGAAACTAAGATATGGCCCTTATATTCATGAATTTTATAGTTTAAAATGATAACGTGAAGTAAAGGAAATAGCAGGAGCCCAAAGACGAGCTTAAAATAATGTTCTGAAGAAGGGCAGTTGCTCAGTCTTGCAGAAAAAAAGGTACAAAATTGAAATTGTGAATACTTTAAATAGTATTTGAATAGTATTTCAACAACATTCTATTGGTAAAATGTTAGTACAAAAGCAGTACCTTAACCAAAAGAAATAGGACTAGAGACCCAATGACCATCATAAGCATGTGGTACAAGATAATTGAAAGAAATATAAATATTGTAGTGTAGACAATTATTATTCAGAAAGAAAAAAAAATTGTAAAAATTGATGCCATCTATCCTGTTTTTGTATGTTAGAATTGGACACTTATTTTTCACTTAGCTTAGATTGCTATATGCCAGTTTCTCTTCAGTATGCAAATAGACTAGATAAAAACAAATTGTAAAATAAAGCCAGAAATATAAATTTTCATTTAAAAACTATTTGGAAGCTTAATAGGAATAAGCAAGTCAAAAAAAGACTACCTCAAACTTGAAAAAATTTCTCATTTAGTAGTTACCAAGTTAGTACTATCCATAATTTGACAGAGATAAAAGCAGGACAGATTAATTTATAATCATGGATAATTTTTTTCAATTATATTGTAACTGTACTCAGTTTTCTTATTTCTAAATTATGCAGGCTCTAAAAATAGAAAGATGAGGAGAGTAGTCATTGCTCTCAAAAAACTTAAAATCTAAGCAGGAGTTGGGGTGGGGATGTTCTGAGCAAAGAGGTGGCAAGAAAACATAAAAAGGATATAGAGTATGATAAAAGCTATACTGATGTTTTGAATGGATAATTAGGGATGGTGATAAGTGCCATTTTTTGAGAATTTTCTCCATGAAGGATACTGTGCTAAGCACCTTAAATACATTGTGTAATCACAGAAGTTATAAGAAAGGCTTCTGAGCAAAAGATATTAGAGGCTAGAGGATGGGGAAACAACTGAAATAAACTGACAACAGCCCAAGATAACAAGAAGATAGCCATTGAATAATTAGGGCTACTAAACACAGAATAGAAAGAAAATGATGAATTGAGAGACGTTTTCAAGGTATAATCAGCAGGATTTGAAGACCGACTGGATGAAACAAACAGGAATCCTTTTTAAAAATCAGATCATGATAGCAGTATTATGACCACATTGAACTTTTTTATTAATTTTAAAATCAGAGGGCAAAAGTAACTTTTTTTTCCTTAAAGAGGCAAAGTCATTTGAGAGCAAAAATGGGAGCTCATAAATGGCAATCAACTATTTTCTTAGTCATCACAAAAGTTTTCTAACTGTACAAAACTACATTAAAAACTACATTATAATATACTCAGAAGTTCTTGGAAACTTTTGAGCAGGAAAGACAATCAAACTAAATATCAAGTCAATAAAATATGACCTACATCAAAAAGAATACAATTCTTAGGCATAAATTTAACAAAAGTACAAATATTGTTTAAAGAAACTGAAGGAGATCCAAATAAATGGAAATACACTCTATGTTCACAGATGAAATATTTAATATTATTAAGACAGCAATACTTTCCAAATTGACCTACAAATTCAATGCAATCCCTATCAAAATTCCATCTTCTCTTCCCGGAAACTGACACACACTGATATTAAAGTTCATAAGAAAATGGAAGGGACCCAGAATAGCCCAAATAACCTTAAAAAGGAAAAACAATATGGAGGACTCATATTTGCTGACCTCAAACTTATTGTGAAGTTATAATAATCAAGATGAAGTACTGGCATAAAGACAGATATATAGGTCAATGGAATACAATTTAGAGTCCAGAAATTAACTTTTACATTTATGGTCAATCGATTTTAGACAAGAGTATTAATTCAGTGGGGAAAGAGAAGGGAAAGAATAATCTTTCAACAAATGATGCTGGGACAACTAGGTAAGCCCATATACACAAAAATAGCTCAAAATGGATCTTATAACAAAATGTTAATAGCTAAAACTATAAAACTCTTAGAAGAAAATACAGGAGCAAATCTTTGTGACCTTGGATTAGGTGGTTTATTAGGCAATGAAACCAAAAGCACAAGCAGCAAAAGAAAAATAGAAAAATGAACATCAAAATTAAATTTTTTTGCTGAAAATGATATCATCAATCCACAGAAAGGAAGAAAATAATTGCAAATCACCTATATTTCCTAATATCCAGAGTATATAAAATAAAATCTTACAATTCAACAACAAAAATACAAATAACTCAATTTAAAAAATAGGCAAAGAACTTGAAAAGGCAAAATGTGAATCAAAACTATAATGAGCTACCACTTCACACACACGAGAATCACTATAATCAAAAAGATAGATTATAACAAGTGTTGACAAGCACTTATGGACCCAGCCATTCCAGTCCTAAATATATACAAGAGAAATGAAAAGACATCCATACCAAAAGTTGCTCAAAGAGGTATTCATGTAAGTACTATTCATAATAGCCAAAAGGTGGAACAACCCAAATATTCATAAACTGATACATGGATAAATAAAGTGTGGTATATCCACACAATGGAATATTACTCAGCAATAATAAAAATAAAGGAAGTACTAAGATACATGCTCCAACATGGATGAACCTCAAAAAAATTATGCTGACTGAAGCAAGCCAGTCACAAAAGACCACTCATTGTATGATTCCCTTGATACCAAATGTCCAAAACAGGCAAATAAATAGAGACAAAAAAGTAGATTAGTGATTGTTTATGGCTGGGAGGAGGAAAAGGGGGAATACAAATTGATTGCTAATGAGTATGGGGTTTCTTTTAAGGGGGCCAAAAGTATTCTAATATTAGATTGTGGTGATAGTTGTACAACCATGTGAATATAATAAAAAATACTGAATTGTACAGTTTAAGTGGTGAATTTTATGTTACCTCAATAAAGCAGTTAACTAATCTAATTGAATTGTTTAAATATACTGAGATCTAGGAATATCAAAAGGTTACTCTATAGAACAAAATACTTCATTTCAGAAATGAAGATGATCACTTGGAAACTGGTATATTTCCTTTAGAAATTTAGAAATTTTAAAGTATGCTCAGTGAAAGGTGTCAATGCCATATTAGTGTTCTCACTTAAGCTATTAAGGTTATATTTTAAATTCAATACATACTGTTACCAGCTTCTCTTGGAGAAGTACAGGTGAAGGCATCAACTTCAAATGCCAACACAAATAACCGACTATCCTTTTAATCAAAGCAACCGATCTTTCAAGTGAGAGAGAAAAATGATTAATTTTCTTGTTCCTTTTTAGCCCCTGACACTTTAAACTTTCTGGGGCTGACTGATACAGTATGTAGGGACATAGGGGGCTCCAGTTTCTTAACTAAATAGTGACTTTCTAATGCCTGGAGTGCATAGGACAAGGTGAGGTTCAAGCAAAACTTCTAAATGTGTACTCTGACTTCCATGGCCTTCCGCTTTTGCCTCTTGCCTTCTTAACATTGATCTCCCTTTCTCTCCGTCCAGCTAATACTCCCTCTCTCTGACTCTGGGGGAGTCAGTCCCATGATCCCACAATTCCCACAGCATCAAAATATTACACCTCTCTTCATTTCCCTTCCATCAAAACAGAACAGGCCTTCAATGATGTTGCTTAATTTGTGTACTCACTGGTTCAAGAAATACATAGTGTTTACTAGGTGCCAGTCACTATGTTGAGTGACAAAACATTGAACAAGGCACTAAGTTGTGGAGAAAACAAATATTCAACTACACTGCAGTGAGGAAGTGCTATAGCAGACATGTGCACAGGGCACCATGGGTGCACTTCACACAGCAAGGTTTTGTAGCCGAGTGTATGCAGGGAAACAAGCACTTGTCACAGAGGCACACAGAGGGTGTTGGTGACAGAGTGGCTAGTATGCAGGGTGGGAAGGATGCAGAAGCTAATATCATATGATAAAGAGCTTGGGATTTAAAATTAATACTTATGAGTGCATATTCTGTAACAGAAACTGTACCAATCCCTTTAAACCTATTTTTCTCAGTTAATTCTCACAACTATGTGAGGTCTTTAGTATTATGATTTTTATTTTATAGATGGAATACCAAGGTTTAGCACAGTTATATTCCATGCCCAACATCTCTCTGCTGATAGATAACATGTAAGTAACATTAAGTCAGATCAGTCTGAACCCAATTAGGAAATTATTTTTTATATTCTCCACATGATCCTTGAGATTTCCAGAAATGCTTGAAAAAAGAATCTTAAAATAACTAATAAAATATTTGCCTCTTGGAAAGAGAACAGAGTGACTGAGATACTAGAGCAGAAGAAAGACTTGTCATTAGATAGTCTTTTACATATTTTAGATTTCATATCATGTGTATCATGTTATGTATTATCTATTCAAATAAATGAGTAATCAATCAGAACAAATATAGGAAGAATTTAAAAGTTGGGTCAACGTGGCTCATGTTTAGTATATAAACTTATATTTGGGTCGTGCAGCCAGCATTTCTGCTTCTAACACACAAATATTTTTTAAAAGACTTTAGAATGTGATGTTTGAGTGTAAAAAGTATCTCATAGACTACGGAAAAGGTTGAAAAAGTTATATTCCCAAAGCTGTTAATAAATAGTTGTTTTCATTTTGGCTGAGGCCCCAGGAAAGTAGGTGTCAACTACCCCCACATTCCAGACCACCTATGCAGGATGGAAAAGGAATAATTGAAAATCAGCATGGGAACTGTTGGTTCCTCAACACTCAAAGGTATAAAAGACCTGCACTAAAACTGGCTAAAGAGTTGGAGAAAAGAGATACAGAATTTCTTGAGAGAGAGTCGTCAATATGTTCCATGGCCTCACCCCTTCCTCCTTAGTGATGTTGTGAGGCTTGATTTTCCTTCAGCTTAAGATTAGTGAGAAGGACTTCAAAGAATATATTTAGAGAGATTGGTACGTTTCCTGAAGTTTAGGAGATATGGTAGACTGGTCTCGGACGCAAGACTGAGGATAAAAAAGGTAAAAGCCAAGGATGAGAAAGTAATTGAACTCACTTGGGCAAAAACAGCCCACCAAACAAGCAGATCTAAGATGTGTGTGTATTTTATGGGCCAGGTCCAGGCTGGGAGAGGCAGAGAATAAAACTAGTGGCCTGGTACTGTCTTAGAATCTACCCCTGAGGGGCACCTCACTGGGCAAGAAGACTTCAGCAGGAATATTCCTGAGTTTACAGGCTAATGCCAAAAGGGTGAAGAAGGAGTTGTAACTGGCCAGTTGGAGAGTGCCTCACTCAGTTCAGGGAACTGTGGATAAGTGAACCCTAATAAGCACCCACAAAAAAAAGAGCCAGCTTTAATTGCAGGTCCAAAGCAGGATGTCAGCTCCACCAACATGGAAGGCCTTTCCCTGCCTTCTTACCTGTCTTGCCGCTTGCTAGTGTCATCACTTTTATCAAGCTGGCAGAGGAGGAGTAGAAGACAAAGCTGGACAAACAGCAAAGCTGACACTGCCTTTCTTTCCTACTTCAGGCTTATCTATATAGCTAGCCTGAGCTAGGGAAGAAGAGAAACTTTTACTTTGAATGAAGTTTGATTATTACATTGATAATTAGTCAACTGAGACTACAGAAGGCTAAAGTGCCTTGAGGACTTTTGATTATCTGAATGTGACCGGAACAGTCCCGGGGCCTACAGTTCATCCCTAGTGGTAGATCAGACTTCTCTTTCAGTACTACTTTGAATGGGCAGAGGAGAAGGAGATTAAAATTGATTTTCTGTTGGTACCCTATAAAACCCATGTATTTAATATAAAAGTTACAATAGTTGTGGGAAACAAATTAGCCGAAAGAAGGACTAAATCTGTGTATCATCATGGCATTATCAGAACCAAGCATTAGTGAGCAAGGCAAAGCACAGTGTCAGTTTCTGCCGCTGTAGAGTATGCTCTATAGATTTCCTAGGCTGGTCCTGAAATGCAGTTTTGAAATGAACTCTGCTATATAGCTTTTAGATGACCTTGGCAACAAAGGCCTTCAGACATCATTCTTGTATCTTCTTACCCCTTATTTCTCTACAGTTCCTTCACTTATCATGGCCTATGAAAGAAATGTCAATAACAGAAATATACTACATTTAGGAATATATTGTTACGTTTATTTATTTTTAGTAATAGGAAGAACGAGTGTGTTTTCTGAAATTTCTGAAAATGAAATGTATAAAACATTAAAAGAATAGCCATTAATAATGATTGGGCAGAAAAGATGACTGGTTACATGAAGTTCTACATGGAAAAAATTGTATCCAGTAATTTTGGTTTATTAGCTCTGTCTTGTTTGGGGGAGCCTTTTTTAATGAAAAGAAATGCTTTCTTTATTTGGGGACCAAAGTCTAACAAATATAAGAACATTCTTTAAACGGCTTTTAAAATGTTTAAAGTGTTTATGCTTGTTTATTCTAGGTCTCATATATTGTTAAAAACTTTTAAATGCTAGATTCTTTCAAGTTCAGCAGCTGGTAGGCTCACTTGTAAAAATAAAAATAAACGTTAAGTTAAATGTTGAAATTCAATTAAATATTTATTAAGCCCCTAATATGCCAAAAGCCTAATATAAACCTGCAATTTGTGTGTAAATAAATAAAGTTTTATGTTTTTCTTTTAAATTACAAAAATAACAGTATGTTCATGGCAAACATTTTAAGAGTGCAGGAGATAAAGTAGAAAGTCAAGGTCTCCCTTTCTCACTTATATCCCAACATTCTTCCTAGAAGAAATCCCTATTAAGTTTCTGTGTATGCTTCATGATGTTTATCTTTCATGAAATGTTTTTCTATCTCTGTGTATTATGGATAAAATAGATATCATTAAAATGAAGTATGAGCATAAGAATTATATTTTTATTTATATTTGTAATAAAGAAAATTTAGGAAGAGATGACTTTAAAGTACACCAGAAGGCTTAAGGTTTGATATTAAAAAAAACCCTCATCATTGCTTTAAAGTTGTCAACACCCCAGGATAAAACACCAAAAGTGTTTGCAGAATCTCCTTTGACCTACATCTGCTTTTCAATTTTTAAGTCAATGTCACATGGAGAATAGATCTAGAATGTTGAAATATCAGGAATCCAAAATATTCTTTCCGGCTTTCAAAATAACCACAATCATACTATTCCTAAAGTAGCTGGGAATTTAAGCACAGAACCTTCTCTCTTAATTTAAAACTAAAATGTTAATGATATCTTTTAAGAATTTTTGAATCTGTTGATTCCCTAACAAGCTATCCAGGTAGTTTTCTAATTAAAAGATATTCAGAAACCCTCTCAATAAACAGTAATAGTAATAGATTTCTGAACTTGCCATATAAGAAGCAGATGAAATTACTGGTTAAACCAGTAAGAAATCAAACAGTACTCATTAGATTTATTTAATTACTCCAAAGAATCATTTACCACATTGCCCCTAAAACCACTCTAAATGATGTTGAATCCATTTAGTATTCTTTGGAATTATGTAGCATTACCAACAATTTAACAGACATATGAAAATGTGTGGGGAAACACTAAGAAACAGAAGATTTATTGAGTTAAATATTCAGATAAGTGACAGTAAATTTTAAAATATTCACTTTACTTCCAGAGGAATGTTTTCCCATATGTGGCATTTGGCTGCTGACTTGAACGCTGGATTGAGACAGCAATTAGGAAACTTAATTAAAGAGTTGAAAGAACATCTGAAAATTCAGTAAATATTACTTAGAGAGCAAAGATACTTTGTATTTTTGATCACATATGATATTGCTATCATAACAGAATTTAAATTTCCTCCAATTGTTGCCTAAAACTAAGAGAAGAGTCCATTTTAGGTATTGTCTCCTGCTACATTTCATATTTCTGCATTCTTAGCACCCAAGCCCATGCTCAATGGATAATTGTTGAATACAGGAGTGAATAAATGATTTAATAAAAAGTATTATTAAGGAACATGAATTCAACCTTTATGTTGAATTTGCAGAAATCCTTGTAACCATTTTTGTCTACAAGAAGTTTGTAGATTCTTAACCTATAAGGAAGACATAATATAACCCCCTCCTAAAATGTATTTCTAGCATGAAGTAGTACTTGTATTTAAATACAGCCATGTTTGCAGCTATAACATTTTTGAATTGCCTGCAACAATAGCCTCAAACTTTAAAAACATACACTCGAGCTCTTCTAATAGAATTTTGATGATATATGTTTTTTCCAATTAAAATGAAATAATATATTCATTATAGAAAAAATTCAAGAAAATAAAAAGAAAAACCCAGGATTTTACCACTTAGAAACAATTCCTGTGAGATCTACTTTTGGAGTATACACTTAATGAGAACAACCCACGTAAAAAGTTTTTCATCTTGCTCTTTTCACTGAATATTATGATAGAAACATTTTACAATGTTTTCAAAATTTGTCATAAATGCTATTTTTAAATGTAATGAAATAATCTAGAATATAGACCTGTAATAATTAATTAAATATACATTACTGATGGACATCTAAATTGTTTTCAACTCCTTCTTTATTTTAAATATTATTTATTATTACACCTGTGTAATGGGTATTGTAGAAAGTTAAAAAATACAAATAAAAATCAGCAAGTTTGTATACCACAAAACTAAGTTTCATACATAAATGAGAAATAAAAACTTTTCCAGACAAGCAAACACTGAGGGAATTTGTCAAGACCACACCTGCCCTGCAGGAAATACTGAGAACTGCATTATACATGGGTCAGCACAATAGACACCCACCAGTGTAAAACCACTCAAAAGCTAAAGCTCAGAGCTCATATAAAACAATAACACAATAGGTGAAGCAATGAGGTACCACCCAACAGGATGACCAGAATAGCATCCCACATATCAATCCTATCACCCCACATATCATCCTATCAATGTGAACGGTCTGAATGCCCCACTCAAGAGACACAGGCTGGCTGAATGGATGAAAAAATACAGTCCAAGTATCTGTTGTCTCCAAGAAACACATCTAACCCACAAGGACTCGTACAGACTCAAGGTGAAGAGACGGAAAAAAATATTCCATGCAAATGGAAACCAAAAGAAAGCAGGTGTAGCCATTCTCATATCAGATAAAATTGACTTTCAAACAACATTAGTAAAGAAAGGCAAAGATGGTCATTATATAATGGTAAAGGGAGGAATTCAACAAAAACACATAACAATCCTAAATGTTTATGCACCTGACACAGAAGCACTGAGATTAATAAAGCAAACCCTACTAGATCTAAGCAAAGAGATAAACAGCAGCATCGTAATTGCCTTGGACTTCAACACTTAACTGACAGTACTGGACAGATCATCCAAGCAAAAAATAAATAAGGAAACACTGGACTTAAATGAGACTCTAGAACAAATGGGCCTAACAGACATTTACAGAACAGTCTACACAAAAACTACTAAATATAAATTCTTTTCATCAGTACAAGGAACATTCTCCAAGATTGCTCATATCTTAGGCCACAAAACATATCTCAATGAATTCAAAAAAATTGACCTCATACCATATACCTTCTCAAATCACAGTGGAATAAAACTAGAAGTAAACTCCAAGAGAAACACTCAATTCTACACAAAGTCATGGACATTAAACAACGTGCTGCAGAATGATTATTGGGTCAAGAATTAAAATTAAGATGGAAAAACAAATTCTTTGAGCTGAATGAAAAAGGGTACACAAGCTATCAAAATCTTTAGGACACAGCAAAAGCACTCCTCAGGGGAAAATTCATAGCCTTAAATGCTTACATCAAAAAGACAGAAAGATCACAAATCAACAATCTAATGACATGCCTCAAGAAACTAGAAAAGAAAGAGCAAACCAAACCCAAAGTCAACAGAGGAAAAGAAATAACTAAGGTAAGAGCAGAACTAAATGAAATGGAAAAAAAAAATACAAAGGATCAATGAAACAAAAAGTTGGTTCTTTGAGAAGATACACAAAATTGATAGACCTCTTGCTAGATTAACCAGGAATAGAAGAGAAAGAACTCCAATAAGCTCAATCAGAAATGAAAAAGGAGATATTACAACTGACACCACAGAAATACAAAATATTATCTGTGGATGCTATGAAAATCTCTATGCATATAAACTCGAAAATGTAGAGGAAATAGACAAATTCCTGGAAACACACAAGCTCCCAAAACCCAACCATGAAGAAATAGAACTCCTGCACAGACCAGTAATGAGCAACAAGATTGAAGCAGTAATAAAAATTCTTCCAACCAAAAAAGCCCCAGACCAGATGAATTCACAGCTGTATTTTACCAGACCTACAAAGAAAAGCTGGTACCCATACTGCAGAAATTATTCCATAACATCAAGAAGGAAGGAATCCTCCCTAACTCACTTGAGGAAGCCAGGATCACCTTGTTACCAAGGCCGGAAAAGGACACAACAAAAAAAGAAAACAATAGACCAATATCCCTTACGAATATAGATGCAAAAATCCTCAATAAAATACTAGCAAACTCAATTCAGCAGCACATCAAAAACATAATCCACATGACCAAATGAGCGTCATACCAGGGATGCAAGGAGGGTTCAACATACATAAGTCAATAAATGTGATTCATCACATAAACATAATTAAAAACAAAGATCATATCATCATCTCAATAGATGCAGAAATGGCATTTGACAAAATTCAGCACCCTCTCATGATAAAAACCCTCAACAAACTAGGCATATCTCAAAATTATAAAAGCCAAATATGACAAACCCACAGCCAGCATCATACTGAATGGGGAAAAGGTGAAAGCATTCCCCCTAAGAACTGGAACAAGACAAGGGTGCCCACTGTCACCACTTCTATTCAACGTAGTGCTGGAAGTCGTAGGCAGAGCAATCAAGCATGAGAAAGAAATAAAGGGTATCCAAATGGGGAAGAGGCCAAACTATCACTTTTTACTGATGAGATGATCTTACATCTAGACAACCCCAAAGACTCCACCAAGAGACTCCTGGAATTGATAAATAAATTCAGCAAAGTCTCAGGTTACAAAATCAATGTACACAAATCAGTAGCATTCCTATAGACCAATAACAGTCAAGCTGAGAGTCAAATCAAAGACTCAATACCATTCACAATAGCCACAAAGAAAATAAAATACCTAGGAATATATTTAACCAAGGAGGTGAATGATCTCTACAAGAGAACTACAAAACACTGAGGAAAGAAATTGCAGATGACACAAACAAATGGAAAAACATATCATGCTCATGGATTGGCAGAATCAAAATTGTTAAAATGCCCATATTACCAAAAGTGATTTACAGATTCAATGCAATCCCCATCAAATTACCAAAGTCATACTTCACAGATCTAGAAAAAATAATTCTATGCTTTGTTTGGAACCAGAAAAGAGCACGAATAGCCAAAGCAATCTTAAGCAAAAAGAACAAATCTGGAGGCATCACATTACCAGACTTCACACTATACTACAAGGCTATAGCAACCAAAACAGCATGGTATTGGCACAAAAATAGAGACATAGACTAATGGAACAGAACAGAGAACCCAGATACAAAACCATCCACATACAGCTAACTGATCTTTGACAAAGAAGACAATAATGTACACTGGAGAAAAGAAGCCCTATTCAGTAAATGGTGCTGGGAAAATTGGATAGCCACATGCAGAAGAATGAAACAGGATCCATTTCTCTCACCACTCACAAAATCAACTCAAGATGGATAAAAGACTTAAATATTAAGGCACGAAACCATAAGAATGCTGGAGGAAAATGTTGGAAAAACTCTTCTAGATATCAGCCTAGGCAAAGAATTTATGAAGAAGACCCTAATGGCAATCACAAAAAATAAACAAATGGGACTTGATTAAATTAAAAAGCTTCTGTACAACTAAGGAAATAATCAACACAGCAAACAGACAATCTATAGAATGGGAGAAAATATTCACAAGCTATACATCTGATAAAGGGCTCATAACCAGAATCTACAAAGAATTCAAGCAAATCAGCAGGAAAAAAGCCAAACAACCATATTAAAAAGTTGGCAAAAGACATGAATAGAAGCTTTTCAAAAGAAGACAGACAAATGGCCAATAAACATATGAAAAAATGCTCAACATCACTAATCATCAGGGAAATGCAAATTAAAACCACAATGAGATATCACCTTACCCCAGTTAAAATGGCTCTTATTAAAAAGTTCAAAAACAATAGATGCCGGCACTGATGCAGAGAGAAAGGAATGCTTATACACTGTTGGTGGGACTGCAAATTAGCAAAACATCTATGGAAAACAGTATGGAAATTCCTTAAAGAACTAAAAGTAGAACTACCATTTGATCCAGCAATCCCACTACTGGGGATTTTCCCAAAGGAAAAGAAGTCATTTTACCAAAAAGACACCTGAACTTGAATGTTTATTGCAGCACAATTCACAATTGCAAACATGTGGAATCAACCCAAGTGACCACCAATTCATGAGTGAATTAACGAAATGTTGTATATGTATACTAGGGAATACTACTCAGCCATGAAGAGGGATGAATTAAGGCCTTTTGCAACAGTTTGGATGGAACTGGAAACTATTATCCTAAGATGGATATCTAAAGAATGGAAAAACAAACACCACGTGTACTTGCTATTAAATAGGACCTAACCGATGGGCACACATGTGAACAGAAGGAACTAAAACTCAGTGGAAATCAAGCAGGGGGTAGGGGGGAGGAGGGGATGGGCTAAAAGCTACCTAACGGTTACAATGAACACTACCTGGGTAATGGGCACACTTAAAGCCCTTACTCAAGCATTACAAAAGTGATCCATGGACCCCCGTAATATTTGGAAATTAAAAAAAATCAGAAAGTATGAACATCAATTCCCAATACCCAGGGATTACCACGATTAAGATCTTACATACCCTGTTGGATCTTTTTTGTATATACGCATGTGTGTGTGTATTAAAATGAGATAATATATTCATTTTATTTTGTAGCTATATTATTTTTCTTGGTCAACAATCTCTACCTTCCTATTTCTGAATAATTTTATCTCATCTAAAAGCCAAATCATATTCACACACAATTCCTCACAATCATCCCAAATTTTTCATCAGAGTTGGTTTGTCAATAATTAACAAATTTCTCATTTTTATCACTCAGAGTTGTTGAAGACTTTTCAATTTTTTTGCTATTAGTAACAGTGCTGAAATGGAGACTTTTATGTATAAGGCTTTTTCTATAATTAGAATTATTTCCTTGGGAAAGGTTCCCAGAAATGGAATTAATGAATCAAATGCCATGAACTTGTAAATCTCTTGATACCTACTGCCAAGTGACTTTCCAGAAGTACTGTACCAAATTACATTTCCAACATATGGGCATGAGAATGTTTTTAGAATGAGCAAAGTTACCTTAAAGGAGACTTTGAACAGAATTTTAATTTGATGTCAATAAATAATGAAACTACATTTGATGTTTCCTTCATTTACCTGTAAAGTTCAGGTCATTTAATGAACATGAACTACACACATAGAATTTAACTTGGTAGGATAGATGTATTGCATAGTTCCTGCCTGCAAAATGCGTATAATTTATTGAGAAGCTATAACAGATCCATAATAAGTGATGTCAATAGAATGCTAGAAGACAATAATAGATATACACCTAAGGATTTATAAGAATAATGTTAGGAGTCATTCAATCCAGTCTGAGACGAGAGAAAGTTCATGATGTCTTCTTGGAAGCTGTAACAATGCAGTTTACCTTGATGATTAAGTAGGAGTTATCCAGGAAAAATAAAAAAGGAGGGAGACAAAAGAGTATAGTCACAGCAGAAGGATCAGCTTCAAGAATGATCTCTAATACAAGGTGGTATACACCAGGGCAACTGACCAGACTTTTTTTTCTGTCTTGTCATAGCTTTTATGGTATGCATCATGCCTTTAACATAGTTTGAACAACACAGTTCTATAATCACTTCCTATCCACGTAGTATATACTTCAGATCTTCCAACTGTTTGTGTTCTAACACCTTCTCTAGAGGACATTTGATAAATATATGGGCATAGTTTTTACTTTCACAATAACTAATGGTGCTATTAACATTCACTGGACAGGGGCTAGGGAAACTTAACTTCCTACAATGTGTGGAACATTCCCACGTAAGAAAAGAATTGTCCTACCTAAAACACCAATAGTGCCCCAACCTCCCTTCTTAAGAAATACAGAGCCAGACTGTAAATTCCTTGAGGACAAAGATGGTATTTTATATATCTGTCACCCTCATCACACTTATAACACATGGATGCTGGATATATAATAAACATACAGTGAATACCTCTTGGTAGATTAAAATGAAAGTTAGTAAAATTTCAAAAGTAAGTAAAATATAAAAAGCACTTCACCAAATCTCTTATTATTTACTCCACTACTTACCATCCATCACCATGAAGAGAATTACCAGGAAATGAAGAGGATGCAGACTGCCCACTGGTAAATAAAATCAATGGCAACCACCTATCTAATCATTTACATTGGCTGAGAAAGCAGATGAGCTTTAATTCCCTCTATCACTTGCCACAGGAGGAAAAAAATTCCTAGAGACATTCAAGATCTGCAAAAACTTACATTTAAAAAATTATGACTCAGTGGTCACCTGGAATTGAAGCACAACCTTCTGAAGCTTAATATTTAACATGTTATAGAAAGTGCAGAATAAAATGATAAGTTCACACAAGTACAGTTGGTTCTTAATTGTTTGATTGGAATTTTTGAAGACTGCAGCATGTATTACCTATAAAAATTTCTTCTTAAAACAAAATTGCCATGATTTATTTTTTACTGAATCTTTACACACCATTAAAACACAGTCATTTAGCCTTTAAGACAACCATACTGTTCTTGGGGGGGTAAGCACCCTAAAAACATAGGGTTCTTACGATTTTTATTTTACAATAAAATAGGCCACAGGCAAATAAACACAGTTCTGAGTTAAAAGTAGCAGGAGCATTAGGTTTCAGAATTATCGTAAAACAGGAAGGTTGTGAGGGTGTAACAGAGGATGAAAGCAGCCTCAGCCCTGGAGCCTTCCTGCTGACTCGGGCCATGCCAAAATACACAATGGTTTATACGCAGCACAAATACAAAGGTGCACACGCACAATCCTCAACGGATAACTGATTTAGGGTAGCAATTATCTTTCGAAAGGTCCAGTTCAAAAGTAGAAGATAGTAAAAGGAAAAGTTCAAAGAGTTAATGCAACTACTCCTGAAAATAACACACTACCAGTACACTTGGATTAGAAATGGTTTTCAAGCTTGTGCATATTAGCAGTTTCTATTAAGGTAACGCCATCTGGGAGAATAATCTCTCTTTGACGATAATTCTACAAACACACATACACACACTTAAATGCCTGGAACAGGTTGTACTCCAGTGTTGTATTGAATTTCTCTCTGAAAAAATTGCTTCTAAACAATATCTCAGAGAAAAACTAATATCAGCATTGGTAAATATGGCTCAAAGTGTACACTGTAGTAAAGAAAATATACATTGTGGTAAAGAATGCCATACCTACAGTTATAGCCACATTCCAATAAAAGAAGTGGGAGAATATGCCAAATGGAGGTAGCAGTTAACTTGCTCACCAGAAAAATAAAGAAAACCAGGTCATTATTTTCCTTCCCTGAAATAAAGAAGCAGCTTCTGCTTAGTTTGGAACAGTCAGTGCAAAAAGGGAAGCTTGTGTTTATTCAGCTCTGTTCTTTGCAGCAGTCCAGTTCATCAGGCTTGTAGTGTTGGTTTTTTTTTAAGTTTAGCGTTTTTCTTTTAAACTGTGTTACAGTAATTTGTGAGTACTGTAAAGCCTGAAGGTGGCAACTCAGAAGCCTGAACTGCAGAATATAAGCAAATTACAATATAAATACACATAAAATACATAGAAATTAACTTCCCAATATTCTGCAGGCAGAAAAGGAAAAAAAAAAAGGAAGACAGAAAAGAAACATGAAAATATAGCCACTTTTCCAAAATCATAAAATTGCATTATTTATATTTCACCTATAATCCTACATAGACTTGATATATAAAAACTTGACATCCTTGAGTAAAATATATGGGCAAATTCAGTAAGAGTGTAAACTACCATATATTAGTCACTGTTTGAAATAAATCCCTGCATAATTTTTAATCACAGTTATTACAAAGGATTATTTGATAATTCCAGGTCAAATCCTTGATCTTTTAAAAATGCACAGGCCCACAAGAAAATGCAGCCAAAAAATGTTATTTATAAAAGATAACTATAATAACAAATGTGATCATAATAAAGATGAGATGCTAAATTCATTTTTCCTGAAATAATTACACATAAAATACATTTCAATTTAACCTCCTAGAATGAGTGTAATGGGCATCTTATTAAGACATCACACCATCATCTGATGTAAATAATGGGTCAAGAAAATACATAATCACCACAGAAACACTATTAACACAAAACCTAGCTCTTACAACAATTTAAAACATTGTCGATTCTGTTTGAAATTTGAGCAACAACAACAAAAGACTACTTTTTTCCTATCAGGATAAATTGTGAACAAAAAATGATCTTGTTTCCCGGTATCAAAATACTCATAGAATAAAAATAAAACAAGGGGTACAGCAAGACATTTAATCACATCATACCCACTTGCACTGACGGTAATATATATATATATATATATATATATATATATATATTTATTTCAGTAATTGGACCCTTTTTGATACTTGTTCTTCACTTGACTGAGAGGACACTACACTCTAGGTTTTCTTCTACCTCACTGGTTGCTTCTTGGTCACATTTGCTGGTTTCTAACTCTAGAGTTTCCCAGGGTTTAGGAGTCCTTGGTCCTCTTTATCTATAGTCACTTACTTAGTGACCTCATCTAATCTCATGATAAATATTACTCTGTGTTAGTAACACTCAAATATATATCTCTAGTCTGGACCTCTCTTCTGAACTCCAGACTCATATACCCACCTGCCTACAAGCAATGTCTACTTGTATATCTCAAAGATATATCAAAGTTACCATATCTAAAAAAAGAACTCCTGATTTTCCTCCTCAAACCTGCTCCATATGTCATCTTCTCCATATTGGATGTTGGCAACTCTATCCTTCCAGCTGCTCACACCTAAAATCTTGGAGTAATCTTTTACCCCTTCTATTCTCTCACAATCCACATTAAATTCATCAGGAAATCCTGTTGGCTCTATCTTCAAAATATCCTGAGGGGTTTTGTTGTGGTGGTTGTTAATAACATGAATAATAACTCTTTCTACATCCACTGTTAACAGTGTAGTATAAGCCACTGTCTTTCTCAGCAGGATTGCCAGGGTCCTAAACTGTAATTCGGATCTTGTGATCCTCTGCTGAAAACCCTGACATGGCTGGCCCTTTTCCTCAGAGTGAAAGCCAAGACCCACTAAGCCCTACATGATCAGACCTTTCTTATCCTCTGACCTCACGTCCACCTCCTCTCCTCTCACCACTCTGCTCCAGCCACTCTGTTCTGCCTGCTGTTCCTTAAACTTTCCAGGCACCTCCCATCCTAGTGCCTTTGGGCTTGCTTTTCCCAGTGTCCAGAAAACTCATCTCTCAGATCAATTTATGGTAAAATCCCTTATTTCCTTATAATTTCTCACTCCTTTTTGAAAATTTTAACTTTCCCTGCATCCCCATGTGATACCTCCCATGTGCTTAACTTTTTCTTTCTTCAGTAGCACCTACTAACTTATAAAACTTACTTTTGTGTTATGTCTATTATTTTTCTGTCTACTCTTCTTGGAATGTAAGCTTGAGAAGAAGAGCCACTTTTGTCTGTTTTGTTCACTGGTACATGCCAAGCCACGTAGAATAATACCTGGCACATACCAAACACTCCATAAATATTTATTGGATAGAAAGGAATAGAATAGAATGCATGGAATAGATATAAGTTGGCAAATCATAGAATGGAATGGAATGAATAAAATGGGATAGAATAGAGTGGAATAGACTAGAAAAGAACAGAACATGTTGGCAGGGCAAATGGCTGTTCTCAGTTTTGTTACCCACTCCACTTCCTGCTTTATATCACTAACTCTCTCTGCTTTAGTTTTTAATCTGTAAAGAAAAAAAAAAAGGCTAAGTACCAATGGAACAATAAGATAGCTATGAAATGATCTGCACTTCTCAAAGAAGTCACATAGCCAAATTATAATTGCAGTAAAATTATCTAAAACTGGGTTAGAAATGGCAAAAAAGACTGCTTGTCAAAAAAGTGAGGGCACTGGTCAGAGAGGCCAGAACCAGTGAGGACATATTACTAAATGAGAAAAGTAGCATCTCTCAAAAGCCTATGGTGAAAGAGAAGAAGGAGGAGGAGGAGAAAAAGAGGAAATCCTACAAAAATAGAAACAAACGATTTTGGCAAGAATACATGAAATGCCTACACTACCAATTTACTTCAAAATACCCTTTTCCAAAGAGAAATTGAGTGTGTGTGCAAAGTATTACTTAAAAAAAAAGTTTTTATTTTGAAACAATTATAGATACACAGAGAGCTGCAAAAAAATAGAGGACCCTTGTATACCTTCACCTACTTTTCCCCAGTGGTTACATCTTACATAATGATAGTGCAATATCAAAACCAGGAAGTTAACAATGACACAATGTTACATAAATGGAATCATATAGTCTGTGAACTTTTGAAATTGGCTTTTTTCCCTCAGCATAATGCCCTAGAGATCGATCCAGGCTGTTGCTTGTATCCACAGTTCATTCACTTTTATTACTGTGCAGTATTCCATGCTGTGGATGTACCACACAGTTTGTTGAACCATTCATTTATCAAGGGACACTATGGATGTTTACTCTTTGGGGCTATTATACATAAAAGCTGCAATGAACAACTGTGTGTAGCCTTTGTGTGGATATAAGCTTTAATTTCTATAGGATAATTCCCAGAAGTGCAATTGCTGGGTGATATGGTAAATATATTTTTAATATTTTTAAAGAAGCAGTCAAATTGTTATACAGAATGGCAGTATCATTTTACATTCCCACCACCAATGTATGTATGAGTAATCCAATTTCTCTGCATCCTCACCAGCATTTGATATTGTCACTAGTGTTAATTTTAGCTGTTCTAATCGGTATTATATTACCATCTCATTGTGGTTTTAATATAATTTGCCTAATAGTTAATGCTGTTTAACATCATTTCATGTGCTTTCTTACTATTTGTACATCCTCTTCAGTGAAATGTCTTTTAATTTTCGTTCATTTTCTTATTGCCCTGTTTGGTTATTTTATTGTTCAGTTTTGAGAGTTACTTATACATTGTAGATATGAGTCCATTGTCACAAACGTAGTTGCAAAAGTGTTGCTTTTTTATACAGTCAAGGTTACACACATAGACTCATTATATTCACTTATTAAAGCAATAAACCCAAGAGTAATTACACAACAGATACAACTACAGGCATAACTGTTTTATTGTGCTTCACTGTATTGTGCTCTGTAGATACTGTGTTTTTACAAATTGTAGGTTTGTGGCAACCTTTCTTCGAGCAAGTCTACTGACACTATTTTCCAATAGCTTGTGCTCACTTTGTCTCTGTGTCACATTTTGGTAATTCTATCAATATTTCAAACTTTTTTATTAGTATTATCTGTGTTGTGGTGATCTGTGACCTCTGATATTACTATTGCAGTTGTTTTGGTCACCATGAACTGCAACTATATAGGACAGTGAACTTAATCACTAAGTGTTGTTAGTATTCTGACTACTCCACCGACGACAGTCCCCCCCTTCTCTCTCCCTTTCCTTGGGTTTCCCTATTCCCTGAGACACAATATTGAAATTATTAACCCTAAAATCAATAACCCTACAATGGCCTCTAGGTGTTCAAGTGTAAGAAAGGGTGTTCAAGTGAAAGGAAGAATCGCATGTCTTCTACTTTCAATCAAAAGCTAGACATGATTAAGCTTGGTGGGAAGGCATGTCACAAGCCAGGACAGGCCAAAAGCTAGGCCTCTTGCATCAAATAGTTAGCCAAGTTGTGATGTAAAGAAAAAGTTCTTGAAGGAAATTGTTAAGTGCTACTTGAAGATGTGACTGAATTGCTGCAATCCCATGACAAACGTGAACAGATAAGAGGTTGCTTCTTTTGGACGAGCAAAGAAAGCAGTTTCTTGAGATGAATCTAATCCTGATGAAGACGCTGTGAACGTTGTTGAAATGACAACAAAGGATTCATAATATTCCATACACTTAGTTGATAAAGCAGTGGCAGAGTTTGAGAAGATTGACTCCAATTTCAAAAAAAGTTCTACTGTGGGTCAAATGCTATCAAACAGCATTGCATGCTATAGAGAAATCTTTCATGAAAGGAAGAGCCAATATATGCAACAAGCTTCATTTTTGTCTTATTTTAATAACTTGCCACTGCCACCCCAACCTCCGGAAGCACCACCCTCATCAGTCAGCAGCCATTAACATCGAGGCAAGACCCTCCACCAGCAAAAAGATTATGACTTGCTGAAGGCTTATATGATTGTTAGGTTTTTTTAGCATTAAAGTAATTTTTAATTAAGATATGTACATTTTTTTAGACATAATGCTATGGCACAATTAAATGACTAAACTATAGTAGAAACATAACTTTTATATGCTGAAGAAGGTAAGTCAGCCAGATTTCACAGGCAGACTGCATTTTAGTAGTTCTAGTAAAAAGATATAGTAGACGTTAGAACTATTATAGAAATTTAGCCTTACTGATTACCTTGGCATATGATTATTCACGGGGCCTATGATCTCAAATTCTTCAGGATTGGCTATGACAACTGAGCAAGGCCAGAGAAAACACGACGGGCAGAAGTTGCACTGCGAACACTCTCAGGTGGGTAAAGGGGGAGAGGGGGAGGGCATGGTACTGGCGTGGGCCCCAGTGACTCAGTGATTCTCCAATTCTGTCCCTGCTGGGGAACTGTCTATGGAAATGTTTACATCTGTTGATGAGCTACCATCCTACACTTTTAAGAGGGAAAATACCACTATACAATGCAAAATACCAACAAAGCTAAAAACTTGCCTATTTCAAAATGGTAATAGGTTCTATAAGCTTCATCCTAAGTGTTAATGTCAAACAAAAGACTAAGAGAATGAGAAAAAGCAGAAGGAAAGTGTCAGGATGGGTCAGGTTGAAATAGAAGGAGAAGCTACAGTTTATCAAGTCTCTCCTCAGTGTCAGGCACTGTGTAGGTACTTGTCATCAGCTAACTAGTGTAATCCTCATAACAACTTTGAGAGTTTTTATTCCAAGTTTACAGGTGACAAAACTAAGAGTCAAAAGGGCTGAACACTTTGCTCCAGGTGTCCCCCAGTGAGGATGGGATGCAGGGGGCTGTTTACCCCATTCTAAAAAGCTAACTTATTGCAACTACACCAAGAATGTTTCTGTAAATTAGTTTATATTCTGAAATCATATTCTTACACTGAAAAGATTCTTTTTTACTTAAAACAAAATAGAATTACTGAATCTAAAAAGAACATCTCTTTCCAGCATCTATGTAATCATTAGGCAAGGGCATGTGGTGCTTGGCAAAAGGGACAGGAAGAAAAGCAGCCAAAAATTTAGGAGATATTCAAATTATTCCCTTTCACATATTCCTGCAGAATAAAATCACAGTTTTGTCAATATGCATAATATAAGCAAGAATAGAAATCTGTATTGGTAAAAAAAAAAATTAATGTAATCTGAGGAAGTAAACTTGCAAGTACTAAACTCAAGAAATTTTAGTCTAGAGACTCACAGGCCAAAAAGTAAGAAAGCCAAGCTTTATTTTTTTCTCCTATCTTATTTTACCAAATATAAATAGGGAGATATTTAGGGATCTTGTAGTATATAGTGAACCAGTTGAAAGAACTACACTATTTACCATATCATTACTTTGACACAACAGGGCACATGTGCCTCTTCATTAATTTATTCCATACCTGCCATTTTATTTAATAAATGTATTAAATTTCCTTCAATCTCTATGTGGATGTCTGTTTAATATCTTATACCTCACACTTGGACCAGGCACTGTGCTGGGTGCTGAGGATATAAAGTACTAATACACAGTGTCTATTCCCAAGGAACTTAAAGTCTAGCAAAGCAGTTCCAAATTTTGTACTTTATGGTGCCCTTAGCATATCAGTAATTTTTTTACTACACCCCCATGCCAAGAGATACACCTATCAATTGAGTTTCTTGAGTTGTCATGTCTAAACAATTTAGTAACTACTTACATTCTAACAACTTAGCACTTTCTGGACACTACCAACTTCTTAAACCTAGAAATCAGATTGGAAATTGTCACCCTCACTTCCTATTCCACATTGATTTTCACCAAGTACTTGATTTTTATCACAGAAACTTCCAAAACCCAGTTTTGCAAACACATATTATTTTAAAAAATAAAGAGAGCTAATGTTGAAACTGTGAACTACCTTGAGTTAGTAGTTCATGTAGTGTTTGAAAGATGTCTTTATGTGTCCATTCAAATTTTAAAATATCCCACAGCACCCATGTGGGTCCACCCTGGGGTGCCTAAGCACACAGTTTGGGAATTATAGGTTTAGTGCAGGATTTCTCAACTTTGGCACTGCTGACATTGTTCTGATAGCCAAAAATGTCTCCAGACATTGCCAAAGGTTCCCTGGAGTGCAAAATTGCCCCCATGTGAGATTCACAGGTACAATGGAAGAAACAAAAGTTTCTTTTTATTACTTGCCAAAGAATAGCCTCATTGCTCTGACAGAGATAGTCATTTGGCAGTGACCTCCACAAAGCAAATCCAATGGTAAATTCCTACTGTCTTTGATCCAGATGATCACCTCCACCTTCCTAAAACACTGTCTTTCCTTAGCGTCTAGTCCTCCTGTTCTCTCAAGTCACTAACCAGCCCTTCAATTTTTTTTTGTTAGATTCTCTTTGTGCTCTCTAAGTGGGGGAGCATCCCAGAGTTCTGGCCTCTGACCTTGTGTCTGCACAGGCTACAATCACAGCCCTTGTGGGCACATCAGTACCACAACTTTAAGTACAATGTATATGCCGATGATGCCCAAATCATATCTCTGTTCTGACCCTTTTCCTAAACACTAACCCCTCAACATCTCGGTGTTGATGTATGATTGGCATCTCACACCTAACACAGCCAAAACCCAATAAGATGTTTTCATTCCTAAACATACCCTTCACCCAGTGTTCACCCTATCAGCAAATACCACCAAAACCCATCCAATTACTCAGGCCCAAAACCTGAAGAGTTATCTTTAGGCTTCTCTTTCTATCCTATACCAAATGAATTGAACCTTGTCAACACTACCTTCAAAACTGCTTTCAAATCTGATAACTTCTCCCCACCTCTGCTGTTGTCACCTAGATCCAAGCCACCTACATCCCTTAACTAAACCACAATGACAGCCTCCAACAGATCATCCTGCTCCACCTTGGCTCCTACAATCTCTTCTTCACAGAGCGGCCAGAAATTTGTTTATTAATGTTTTACAACATAAATAAGATCATTTTATCCCATGCTTAAAATCACACTTAGAATAAAATCCAAAGATCTTACAATGGCCTTCAGGACTCTGTATGACCTGACACCTTGATGTCCTTTTGGTCTCATTTCTTGCCATTCTTCTGTTGGCCTCTGTTTTCTAAGCCTGTTTTCTGTTCCTGGAATACACTAAATGAGTCCGGAATATACTAAATGAGTCCAGAGCTTTTTCATATGCTGTTCCCTATCCCTAGAATGCTTGTCCCTCAGATATTACTGTTGTGTACTCACTTCTTTGAGGTGCTGATCAAAATCACCTCTTAAGATAATTTTTTTTAATTTTTAAAATATATTTCATCTCCTTCACAAAAATGTAGGCCCCAAGAGAGCAGGAAGTATTTACCTTTTTGTTTACCAAGACTGTAGGCAGCACTTAATATAGCATCTAGCATTTAATAGTAGCTCAATTCATATTGGTTGAATAAATGGATATCAGAATAGATGAATGCATTCATGAATGGATGACTAGATCTGCATGCGGTGCCACAAGAATACATAAGTGCAAGGCATATAAATCTGAACAGAGTGGTGGTTAGGGAATGCTTCCTGGAACAGACAATACAGTCGCTTTTTCTTGGGAAGAGAAAAGTGTAGACCAGCCTGAGCAAGAGCAAGACCCTGTCACTACTAAAAATACAAAAATTAGCTGGGCATCGTGGCGCATGCCTATAGTCCCAGCTACTCGGGAGGCTGAGGCAGGAGGATTCTCGAGCCCAGGAGTTTGAGGTTGCAGTGAGCTATGACGACACCACTGCACTCTACCTGGGTGACAGAGTGAGAGTCTGTCTCAAAAAAAAAAAGAAAAACAAAAAGAAAAAAAGGAAAGGGTAAAGGAAAGAAGAGCACTCCAAGTAGAGGAAATGGCTTGGTGGATCAGAGGTCAGACAGCAAGGCTTGTTTAGGAAACTCTAAGCAAGTCAACAGATCAGGGGCACTGGCCAGCAGTTCTCAGCCATTTTGTGTCTCCACATCATGCAAATTCATCATTCACATGTCCCTCAGAAAATCTTCCATGTGGTCCTCATATGAAGATGCATGTCCCTTTATTTATGTTGTACCAGAATCTCTTAACGTGTGGGGGTTGGGAAACTTGGAAGGAATTCCAGAGAGAATAAATGCCTAGATAAATAGGCAGGAACTTTCAAAAGGTAACTTTAACAGGTGTATGTTTATGTGTGCATGAACATGCACACCTAAAGGATTTTATTATCTTGAAAGTGATGGAGGCATTCTGAACCGAGAATTACCAAGGTCAGAGCATTTTCCCAATTTGTTAAATATCATTTGAAAATGTGATACCAACAAATTGTATGACATAAATACACCATGAGCTATTTCATCCTTTCCCTATTTTTGAGATTTTAGGTTGCTTCTAATTTTGACATTATAAATAACAGAGTAATCAACATACTTCTTCATTAATTTTGAACACATTACACAATTAGGATAAATCTCTAGAACTAGATTTAATCTGTGAAAGGCCATAATATTTTAAAGCTCCAATATAAACTGCTAAATGATCCTCCTGAAAGAATATAGCCACATAGTCTCCCATGAGTAGAGTACAGTACTTTTGTCATACTCTCTCTTATCAATACTGTTTTTTAAATCCTTTTTCCAAATTTAAATCATTATCATGATGCTATTTTGTATCTCCTTGATAATTAGTGATGCTAAACTGTGTTTCATGTATTTACCATCATTTGTTAATCTCCCTTTTTAAATTGTCCGGACATATCCTTTGGAAAGAAGAATCTTAGAATTTTCCTGAATTGTGGGACTATTGTTAACATTTAGTGGTATTAGTTTATTATTACAAACATTTATTAACTTAAGCATACTATGTGCCAGGGACTGCTTTAAATGTTTTATACATGTTATTAGTTCATTCAATTCTTATAACAATCATATGAAGGAGGATTTATTAACATGTTCATACTACAGATGAGGAAAGAAAAGTGTAGAGAAGTTAGTAACTTGATCACGTTCCTCAGCTATCAAAGGAGGCAGGTAAAGTTTGCCTCAGACATGCTCTTAACCTCTCTGTAGGAGATGATCTGAGGGGAAAATGTGTTTAATTTTGTATATGTTGTTTTTCATAAACCTATAGAATATCTAAATCAGTAGTTCACAACTGGGGAAGATTTTGTTGCTCAGTGGCCTTTTGGTAATTTCTGGAAACATTTTTGATTGTCACATTACAGGTGGATGATGGTGCTACTTACATCTACTGGGTAGAGACCAGGGATCCTGTTAAACATCCTACAATGCACAGGACAGCACCACATAACAAAGAATTGGCCAGTCCAAAATGTTAATAGCATTGAGGCTTGAAAACCCTGATCTCAATGAATATATCTATACAAAGTTTGGAATTCAAAAAAGCTGTCTAGGCCAGAAAGAAAGATCTGTTATAAAAAACATAGAGTCATACCACAAAGGATTACATTTTCATGGATCACTATGAACATATGCTATTATCTAAAATTCTACTTGCAGTCTGCTTATTATCAAATTTATTATGAAGCTTTTCAGAATTAGATAGACTATAAAAGCTGAACATTTAGACACATACAATTCATTTATAGAGGAGCCTTGTTTTTCAGTAATTGCATACAGAAATTAGAATTCCTGTTTTTGTTCCAACAAAAATATTTCAAAACAAAATTCCATATAATTAATTATATGTTTGTCACCAAAATGCTTGTAAGCAAATGGGGTCATTGCTAAGTAACACAGAACAGAATATTTTAGACAAGTTAGGTAATTCCAACAATAGAAAAACACAAAATTAAGGAAAGAACATTTTGGAATTACAATAGCCTAGAAGGAAAAACTGAGAAACAAGCCCCACTTAGAATCGTTAGCTTATTAGCCACCTTGTGAAAGGACTACTGCTGTGTGGATAGACATGGCAAGGCTTATTCGGTGGTTCAAAGAGTTTCTTCAGGAAGTTAAGTGCTACTTTTGCTATTCTGGAATCTTGGCTGGCACACCAGGCTGCCAAGGTCACGTTCTGCTGGCAGACGGCAAAGTAAAGGGCACCTGTCCAGGCACATTAGCAAAGGGCAGGGTGCCAACTGGAGGGCATGGTGAAGGCTATTTGCTTCCAGAGGAAAAAAAAAATAAGTTATAACCATTGGTATTTTGAAGTAGTTTTTCAGGAAAAAAATCAGGGTTTCTTGGATATTTAAAACATTTTATGCTATTTCCAGCTGGAACAGTTAAATAACCATCACTATAGATGCCATGTATTTAGTGGGGTGGAGTGTGTGCTCTGAAGTCTAACACCTGGATTTAAATCCTGGCTCACACACTTTTTAGTTGTATGATCTTAGGGACATTATACACATGGTGACGCAGTTTCTTTATCCACAAAACAGGGAAACAACATTATCTATCTCCTAGAGTTCTTGAAAGAATCATGTAGGTTAATACACATAAAGTCCTTATAATAGTGTTTTACCTATGTTAAATGCTCATTAGTGTAGGGTATTTTAATATAATTTTGAAACAAAAAATATTACAATGTTTAAGTGCCAATGTTCCTTTCTTAAATATATATAGTCTTACACAGATGCTCTTCCCAAGGTCTTTGTACTTGTCATAAAATTCCTTATTCATCCAAGGATGTCTTAAATATTCTCTGAGCTTATGTCATCATAATTCACTTTCTTTAATACATTATCTTGAAATATCATGTAAATATTTCACTGTTGTTTAACTCCCCACATGTCTATGCCCTGACTGCTCACCTGAACTTTTTTATAGTATATGTTGGCCTGTCTTGGAATAAGGACTTCTTTTAACATCCGGAACATCTCAAGTTCTTGTCTCCAAGCCTCAGCACAGTGTTTGACACATCTTTGGGATTCAATGATATTTGTTAAATGAAAGAATAAGCAGATTTAATAATGTTTTGTTGATTTGATGATAGCATTATATATAAGAGGGAAGACTCCAGTTTTATAATGTCTATAAATATTTTTTCATTTTGCTTTATTTATTATAAAAGTACTTTATTCTTCCCATTCACGTTTTTTTCTTTTAAGTTGCTTTATTTTAAAAAATTGACATACTTTAAAAAATTGACTTTTCTTGGTGTAGAAGTCTATGCATTTTAACACATGTATAAATTCATACTACTATAATCACAATGAAGATGCAAAACAGCCCCACCACCCCAAAAAACTCCCTTGTGCTCCCCCAGCCCAACTCCTGGCAACAACTGATCTGTTCCCTGCCACTATAGATTTTTCTTTTTCAGTTTAAACAAAAAAAAATTTTAACTTTTTGTTCTGTAATAGTTTCAGATTTGCAGAAAAGTTTCCAACATAGTACATCAAGTTCCCGTGTACCTTTCACCCACTTTCCCCTAATGTTATCATTTTATATAACCATTACACATTTGTCAAAACTAAGAAATTAATATGAGCACAATACTATTTACTCAACAACACACTATATTTGCATTTCACCAGTCTCCCAATAGCATCCTTTTTACTATTCTAAGATCTAATCTGGGTTCCCAGGTTGCACTTACATGCTTTGTTTCCTTAAGTCTCCTCTGATCTCTGACAGTTTCCAGTCTTTCCTTGTTTTTCATGACCTTCACCTTTTTTGAAGATTACTGCTCAAGTATTTTGTAGAATGTTCCTGAATTTGAATTTGTCTCATGCTTTTTCATGATTAGACTGAGGATATGAATTTTGGGGAAGAAAGCAATGAGGTGAAGTGCCCTTATCACACTAACACAGATAAAGTACATCTACATGACTCATCACTGGTGATATTCACCTCGATCGCTTAGAGCTATGGTTTGAAAGTGTCCCTAGATTTCATGTTTTGGAAACTTAATCCCTAAGTTTGTGTTGATGGCATTTGGAAGTGGGGCCTTTTGGGAGATAATTAGGATTAGATAAGGTCATCAGGGTAGAGCCCCCATGATGGGACTGGTGGCTTTATAAGAGAAAGAGAGACCTGAGGTGGCATGCTTGTGCTTTCTTATCATGTGATGTCCCCCACATCGTGCAGTAAGAAGGTCTTCACCAGACGTGGCCCCTCAACCTTGGGCTTCTCAGCCTCTAGAACTGTAAGAAATAAATTTCTGTTCTTTACAAATTACCCAGTTTCAGGTTTTCTGTTATAGCAACAGAAAACAGACCAAGACACTTGGTTAAAGAGGTTTCTGCTAGGTTTCTTCACTGTAACCTTACAATTTTCCCTTTTCTACACCCCATTCTTGGAAGTGAGTCACTAATTTAAAAGTGTTATTATGACTACACTATTACAAGCATAATTTATCCACACCCCTATCATGTGAAAGTCATCATGTAAAAGGTGCTTTCCATTTACTCGTCACTGCACACATGAGACAAGTATTATCATCCTGATTTTATAAGGCAATTGAGGCTCCTGGGAGTTAAATAGCTATTAGTTAGTAAGGAGTAAAAGTAAAAATTCAAGTCCGTGAATATCTGACTCCCAAACACATGCTGTCTTCTCACCAGACTGCCCTTTCGTCTACCTCAAAATAAATGTCAACAAAAGTGAAGCAATAAATTCCCGTCACTGTTTCTAGGTATGCAACTCACATAGTTTACCTTTACTCCTTAACATACCATCATACTTGAACTAGTGTGTTTATTTCAAGACTGTGGCTGAGCTATGTGATAATTAGCAAACTGATAGACAGGACCTGTCATTAGTGGGGATACCAGACAACATAGATAAACATCATCAAGTCTGGGAAGAGCAGGAATAAATGGAAAGTGAGATCCCACGGGAGAATGAAAGTGAATGCGTGACCAGAAAAGAAATTCAGAGTGTGAATACCAGAGAAATAAACAAAAAATAATGGCAGACAATTGTTACAGAAAAAACTAATACCACAGTTCCCCTATTTCTATGCAATCAAGGCTACAGGGACATGAGTGACCTGCTGGAAAGTAAGTCCATGACAACTTGTGAAGCACAGAGCAGCGGTTGTGCCAGGTACAGCGAACAACACTGTCTGAGGGCTGTAGAGCCCTGCCGAGGCCCAGCAACGGAGGCCTTAGGACAGACACTGGTCTAATTCTTCACTCTGTGGCTCAAACTAATGTGCTCAAGTTCAGGATTTGGGCATTTTCAAGAGTTGCAATGTCTGTGGGCACCGAATAGATATTCAGATATTATCTGCATCTCTGTGGCCCTTAACTTTTTGCCCACATAACTTTTAGGTCAGATTGGGGTGGACTTGTATCCCCCTCCATATACAAAGCCCAATGGCTTTCCTCACATTTAAGGGAATTTCCATGGCCTTACAACTTTATGGTTACTTCTGGCTTTAACTTCTTGTCTCCACTAAATTATTGTTTTCTGCTCTGCGTTTTTCACCTTTATCAATGCCCTGGCATTGATCCTGCTGTTGACACAAATTTAAAAAAAAACAAATAAAAACAAACTTTTTGCTTTTTATCCCTATAAAAATAAGCCCACTCATTCATTGGCGGCCTTTTTGATTTTATTGCAGAGTTGCAGATGAAGAGTGCAGCATAAAGACAGTAAAACACAAATTAAGACAAGTCTATTTTTGGTCTATCGGCTCCTCCCTCTTATCCCTTTTCCAAACCTTCTCTCCCTGTTCCACCCCTCTTTATTCAGTTCCATTCCTCCAGGAACAATAACAGATAAATTTCTTCCATTCTCCTGGCACAGAAATTCAACTCTCTCCTTTACCTGTCCCAAAATTTAGTCCTTGGTCTCTTCCACTAGTTTCAATTAGAAGATGGGAAAGCAGGAAGGAGAAGCACGGAGGCAAATTTTTGTTCTGGTTACACTTAAAATGTCTGTTCTACGATTATTCCTGTTAGTTAAATTGCTATAGTAGAGTGAAAGTAAGTTTGTCCCATATTTCAGATGATCCCAGGAGAGTTAGGAGAATGTGGAAATATGTTAGCAATAAGGATATTCTAGTAAATTAATTTCCAGGGGAAGCTAGGGGAACACAGATTTACACACGATATTTTGTGTAAGCATTTATTTCATAAATGTTTAAGTTTTTTTTTAACTTGGAAGATTCTATATTCCATGAGGGTTGTAACTATGACTAACTTCTTTAATACCCTCACTAGTACAATCCCATGAATTTACAGAGGTTTAGGGAGGATTTTTATTGAACACTATTAAGTTAATGATCTCCTATTTCCTTAAAATACTTTAACACTCACACATTGTGTTTGCATTAGCACAGTAGCATCTTGGATGTCCAGAATTTTAATCAGATGACTCATTCAGGATGGTTCAAATTTCCATAGAGGTAAAGGTCAAACATTGGAAATGGAATATATTAGCTATATTAAGTGGAAGTCTTTCTTAAATATATACATAATTCTTATGTTCTTAAACAGAATGTATTGACTATAACTGAATGTTTCCTCACTGACTATGAAGCATCCTGAAAAGTAAATATTTTACTTTTTGTACATATAATAATGTCCTATTGTGGAACATATAATTGTTCTCCAAATCTAAATTATCCTTTCTCAGTTTGGGTTTTCTCACACTAAGTCAAAAATTTTAGTTCATGTGGTTTACTTGGGAGATGATTCTAGAAAACATCAGCACTGTAGTAGAGCGGGGAAATGCAGCAGTAAAGGGAGGCAGCCGACAAAGCAGGCAGATTGCCACGGTGATAACCGTGATAACCGGAGCCTCATCCCTCTGGGGACCTCTGCTAACCAGTGCATAACACATACTTGAGACTTCACTCAACCAAGGAGCAAGGAAGCTGGGATATTTATAAATCAAGTCCTATCAGTCATTGGTTGGAGGCTACTTCCTGGTGGCATTACTTTTCTGGCACTTTAAACCTGCCATGCACCCGGGCTAGGCCTGCGTATAGGCTTGAACTACTAGAGTAAGCCCTCAGATGAAGTGAGATTCATGCCGGCAAGCACCAGGCCAGGGCGCTTAAACATGATAGAGCCTTGGCAGGTTTGGGTGGGGTACCTGCAGCTTCTGCTACAGGCACCTAGTAGAAATTTGAGTGCCTTTGTTTACCATTTCTAGTTCCCCTGTCTTCCTCTTTGTGGTTAAGAGTTTCATTGATTATTCCTTGCCTGCTGGTAGGTTTTCCCCTTAATTTCTTCTGTTTGGTTTAATAAATTCTGCATATTTTGAATGTAAATTTCAAAAGCTGTTGTACTTGGTTATGAAACAGAGGTAAATGCTTTTTTGCTTTCTTCCCTTACAGTCTATCCCCAGAAAAATATCTGTAGACCCATTGTAAACATATTGTTTTAAAGCCGTTTCTGATACTTTCTTTGTTCTGGCATTTGTTACCAATAAAATGAGATCGCTAAATAGCTGAGTTCTGGATGGATAAGCTATTAATAAAGAAGAATGTAATGTAGATATGAATACATCATTGATAGAGGTCACAAATGTCCATCACAAATTTTAATCTTATGACATCCTCATTAAATTATAAATGCAAACATATCAGGTCCATAGTATTAATAGGCTTCTTCAGTAGCATATTTTAGGAAATCTGTTGGAAAGTCTCCAGTATTATTAACTTAAAATACCTCATGTTATAAATAAAAAGAAGAACATCAACAAAAATATTGACTATAGTAATTTTGGGTGATGTAAAGACTATATGACTTCTGAATAAAAGTGATGAATTGACCAAATGCATTTATTTCTACTCCCTTCAGAAATGCCATAAAATGGCAGTAAAAGAATTAAAATGCTATAAACCTATAAGGAGAAGGCAAATGGAAGAGATGACAAGAATGAGCAAGAGAGTTCAGGGAACTTCTGAAGAGGGAAAATGACTCGAATAGTGATTAACAGCCCACTGAAAGGAGAAAGAAGAACTTGAACTCACTGTAGTCAGGAAGCAACCAGCATGCCAGAGAATCCCCAAGGGGTCCAGAACCTGCAGGCACAGGCACTGAGGAAGGTGAATAGTCAAGTACAGGGTCAAAAGCACAGGGACTGGTTTAAAATCTGATTACAGTGTACTCAAACCACCTTCTCCTTTCCCCCACAGCCAAGACATTTCTCCTTCTCTCGAGATCCCTTCGCACAATCTGCATGTACCACCCCCATTTCCACTTAGAAAACTGGGGAGTTATTCCCTGGATAAACAGAACTGAGGTGGAGCCCCAGCCCTAGCAGAATGCCTGGGACAGAAGAGGGGTAAAGTGGCAGATTAAGTGCAACTGTATAGCCTAACTGCCCATCTACTCCCTGAGCTCTGGCAGCCAAGCATATTCCCTTCAAGAAAAAGCTGAGAAGATTCTTCTCTAGAGACATCCAACAACTCTTGAGAAGAGAACTAAAGACACCGGTATGCAAGGATTCTCTCTAACCACATACACACAAACACACATATACCCACTCAAAGGACTACTAAATATCCATGCCTCCTACACTAGAAGCTCCTCTAGTCTACAATTGCCAAACAAATAATATGCTTCCAATTAGCAAATGCTCACCCTTAAATATGAAGGCTCCCAACATGCAGGAGAGATCAAAACAAACATGATACCGGGGAGAGCAGTGAAAAAGTATAAAGTGCAGGTAGAAAAATAAAAATGTGGTTAACTATAATTAATAGCCTCTATTAAATAGAGGAAGTTACCTAGTACATTAAAATAAAGAACAGTGCACTTTGATACACGAAAACTCAATACAATTTTTAAAACTCTGAAATGATAAATACAGAACTTAAATTAAAATATCACTAAATATCCTTGAAGGCAAAGTGAGCTAAATTTACCTGAAAGAAAATACAAAAGAAAACAAAAACAATCAGAATCAAATCAGAAAGTCTAATATTCAACTAATAGGAATTCTAGAAAAATGAGAGCATAAAACACAAAGGGGAAGAAGTTATATTAAAGACAGGAAAATAATTCAAGTAAATATCCAAGAACCAAAGAACATGAGCCTCCAAATTGAAAAGGCCTACAGAATTACCCAGAAAAATGTATAAGACTAAGACAAATTATTGTAAAATTTTAAAAACCACAGAGATAAAGAGATCTTAAAAAGCTTTCAAAGGTGATGGAGAAGCCACATGCAAGGGAAAGAAGATCAAATTAGGACTAGAATTCACAGTGATTTTCCACTAGTGTTCTATGCCCAGTCACACAAATCTATCATTTAAAAGAACAGAAAAATGACATTTTCATGCATGTAAAGGACTCAGCAAATATAAGCTATTGTAAAATATTCTTCAGAAAATAAAAACAAGAAGAAAACCAAGAAAGAAGCCAATAAGGATTGAAGAAAGAGAGGATTACACAAGAGAACAGCAAAGTAAAAGACTTAGGAATAGTGGGAGCCTAGAGCAACCAATTCACAAGAGACAAAGGGTAGGAAACTCCAGGAAAAAAATAAGAGTTGAAGTGTTGCAGGTATGGAAATTATTTTTTATCAGCACATGGCAGAGATATCCAAGCATAGGAGATCAGATAAATGATGAGTAAAATTTTGCAATGAACTCCAGGAAAAAGGCTGAGTTGCACAAGAAAAGTGACATGGTTATAGTACATGATTTGGTTCAACAGTAAACATTTGACTAGTCACGTAAATATTAACTGTTAATTTGATACAACTACTTGGGAGGGTGGAGAAGAAAAGTGCACATATATTTGTGTGTGCGTGGGTGCACACACATGCACAAGTGCACTCCCAAGGGTGTGTACATATATGGGTACTGGGAGGACCCTCCTTATCTCCCAAGGCAAGAAAACCATGTATAATGTTTACAACTTATAAACTAAGAATTTTCTCTGTATTATTTAGAAATACTAAGAAAGCAAGAACTGTTGAAGATGGTTGCCTCTGTGGAGTAAAAAAGGGGATTTGGGAGAGGCAGGGCAGAGAACTGCTATTTTCATTATAAGAATTTTTGCCTGTTTAAATGCATGCCTTACTTTGATTTAAAACAAAAACTGTATAGTATTAATATATAACATTTTGATAATTTTACTTGTTAATTCATAGACAGCCCAAAATTCAAATCAGTATTTAATGCCTGAACAGCTCTCACAATAGTCAATATTGACATGAGAGAGGAAGGGAATAAAAAGAATGTTTATGATGTTCTATGAAAATTGTATTATTTAGTAAGAAAGTGAAAATTAGTTTTTAGAACTGGTATATTTTAAAGAAATAATTAGACCACTTTTATTCCTCCATTACTGTATTCTGAAATAAACAAATATTTTAATCTAGCTTTAGAAATATATTTTTAGGACAGCTCATAATTTATCGTAGGCAACAGTGTTCCTGGACAGCTGAAATATGATGCCTCAAAATGAAAGTATTTTAATTCTTTAAATATAAAACAAAAGCTTTGGACAAAAAACACTACTTCACAGTTTTTTCTTCAGAATCACCAACATTTTGACAAAACATAAAGAGTTCATTTTTCATCACACATCAACTCTTTAAACATTTCCTTTACTTGTTTGTATTGAAATTGAGTTCAATATAACTCAAGACAGCAAAAGTGTGGTTCTGGGAGGTTAAAGGTATTGAGTTTTGCTTACACAAGCACATACAGGCAGAATTACATTTGTACAGTTGATGAATCAAGGGGAAAAAAGTATGAAGGGATCAGAGGATTTTTTTTTCCTTCCCATTTTCTTATTTATAAGAAATCCATCACTTTGTTTATTAAAGACTTTCAAAGGCAACATATAGGTCATGCATTAACTTTAGGGTTGTTTGATTTTTTTTTTTCAATCACAGGAGGAAAGGTGACTTTTAAAGTTTTTTTTAAATTTAAAATTTTTTTTCAAGAGTACATTTCTTATTTGGTTCTTAATTGCATACATATTAGCACATCAGAGGAAAGAATTTGAAGAAATTAAATTAAGATAAATTACTCAACAATTTCCTGCATTTTATGTCAAGTGGTTTAAATTCTTATTTTCTTAACTAAAATAGCAATTTGAGTGTAACCACATTCTTTAATAAAGCACATTTATATGGTATTTATAGTTTGTTAGTCTACTTACATTCCACATTCATTCAAAGCTCAACAACTAGAAGACCAGTAAAGAGTCCTCTTATTCCTGGGTTTACTGAATACTCATTAAAATTTAAAATAATGATGATAAGTGAAAGAACTAAGAATAGTGATGTATGAATGTTATGAGGCAGGAGGCAGAAGAGAAAAACTAGTGAGTTATTCTCATGACCATGCAATAAGTCATCAGACAGTGTTTAAAGTGAATAAATGAAAAGTATTATTTAACGATATAGAAATAGTCACTAGAAGCATAAGAGTAAGAAATTGTTAAATCTGGCCAGTATGGGAAGCAAGACTGGGGAGTTGAAGAGAGTTGAGTTGAAGTTGAAATGAGACAGAGGACAATTTCTTTTCATTATAAGCCTTTCTACATTGATTGATTTTTAAAAATTATATATCTATATTTAAATCCTCATACTTTTACGAGTGTTGCATATATGCACTTACATACACATACACAAATACATATACAAATGTATATTTTATATATAAAATTAAGCATCCAATACTTTTACAAACATTGTATACCTCTTCAGAAGATTATGATGTTAGGGGAAATCCCTCAGAAAGCTGTGTAGAGCCGGATGGCAAGTTTACAACGCATGACCTATTTCTGAACTTCAAGTAAAATTAAAAGTTAATGTATGTAAAATAAGAAACTTCACATCCTTTCAGAGACTTCTCAACAAGTTTCTTTTTTTAGTTTTCTAGAAGATTTTGCACTAGCTTTAAAAACTCCTTGCCATCTCACTAAATGAAAAGCCAGTATAAGTCGTTTGTTGGAGTCACACAGTACTAGAAGAGGCTAATGCCAAAGCAAGAGCATGGGTTTTTGTTCAGCACTATTGAACACTGTTTATGTTCTGAAGCAGTCATGGGTTGGCTAACTTCACATCAGGGAGTCTCCCTTAATTCTGGAATCAGCTTCCATAGAGTGTTAACAATGTTGTTTTCAAGTAGAATATACATTATTTTATAATTGTTCCATTCTTAAAGCACTAAATGTCTATTTTTTAAAAATAATTAGAGTAGAAATTAAATTCAATTTTTATGGATAAGTAATGTGACAAATGGAGCAAAATACTGAATTTTATGATTCACATTAAAAGGGTGGATGTCCTGACAAATCATGAACCACATCAAATCAATGGAAACCAGTAAGGATTTAAAAAATTGGTGAATCCAACCAGTTCAAGTCTCTTTCCTCAATAATACATGAATGCCCGTTTCTTAACTTTACAAACAACTAAAGAAATAATTGAGGAAAAAATAAGCCTATGTATGAAATAAACTACATAATGGGTATAAGCATAAATACACAAAATGCCACAACCATCAGTTCTCTTTTCTATTATGTTAAAGTTATTATGGGGAGCTTCTCAAATTCCTTTAACAAACAAAACCTAGAGACTGACTCAATAACTTCCTCAATCTGCTTTGGCATCTACTACGGAAATCTATACAGGCATTGACATGTTAACTACCAATTCCTCCAAACTAAGTGCGTGATGGAAACTTAACTTGGAAATTGACCAAAGTAATACCGCTGTCTTTATTCTGGTCTGAACAATACCCTCTCCCTTTTTTTACTGGCCGATTTCCTACCACATTCTGATTTGCTATCATATCCTATGCCAATTGTTGACCTTAGGAAGATGAGAAAGGAAAAGACAGGTGATGGAGATGAGAGGTATCTTTTCTTGGAAGGTTACCTCGAAGACATCTGATCACTCCTCCAAAGATTATTTTCCCTCTCCAGTTATTTCCTGTCTCCTATTATTAATTTTCTTCTTGGCTACAGAAATTTTCCACTCATTGTTATTAATATTTTGTTTAGCTGTTTGAGGCCCTCTTATATTGAGTCATATTAAAAAGAAAAAAAGGTTTACACCCACACAAATGTTTGGGAATCAAGAGATTCACATGACAGAAAGACAAAGACATTAAGCAAGAAAATAGAAATGTAATACAAGCACCCTAGAAAAACTCTGATGACTAAAATAACTATTTTACCTCAGATTTTTTTACTTATGTGGTTCCTTTATAAACAGATATGATTCCAAATATACACACTCTAGACTGAGCAGGAAATTGTTGAAGTTGAAGGGAAGAACAGAGAGGATGGAGAAGTATTACCTTCTAATAACACTTCCCATGCTGAAATATGTTCAACCATAATATAGTCCATACTAAACGCTGTTCTCATTCATTCCTATCTTCTTACATATCTATCATTACCATAAAAATTACTGTTATTATTAATGTTATTAGTGCAAAAGTATTTGTAAATTTATAAAATTGTATCACTTTTAGAAGTGACTTCCTAGAATAAAATTCCTACAAAAGCAAATGCTTTTTTTTTATATGAGTTTGTTAAGTCATTTTTAATGCTCTATTAAAGACTTGTGAAAAGTAAATAAAGGCGCAAAGAAGAACAAACATTAATCTTAAAGGTGATATCTCAAAACTTTAAGTAAAGAATCAGAAATTCCATTTGCTCTGAGAATTTATTCCATTTCCTTCTTTGGACTTATGAATATATTGTTTTACCTTAGTAATTTTTTGTTTCCACCTAAATAAAAGATTATTTCCTCTAATAGGCTATATTAGTATTTACAATTTCTACTTACCAGCTTCAAAATCTATTTTTTGAAAAATAGCAAATTAATTTGACTGAAAGTTAAAAAAAAAAAAACCTCATGGAAACTATGTTCTGTATAAAAGACAGTTTCCATGAAGTTGTTTTAAGAATAATTTTTAAGTCAAAATTATTTACCATTATCATTTAACTAGAGACACATATAGGACAAATATTTCAGTAGGTTCCAAACAAAAAAAAAATTAAAAATTTTCAGCAACATTAGTTTACTTAATTACATATAGTCCATATGACAAACAGAGAGGGAGATACTTGTGAAGAACAAAGATGGCAAAATTTAGATCACTCAGCTTTAACTAAAATTTCCCAAAAGACATACAAGTCTCACTCTCCAACAAATTTTTTTCAAAAGTTAGTAAAAGGTACAGTTTCAAAAGGTAAAAGATTAATATTAGAGCCACTGCCCCTCCCTATCTCTCAATGTTCCTCCATTTTTTCTTAATTATATTCCAAGAAATAGGGCTTAACTGAGGATCATATGGAAATGATCTTCTAAAAGTTCATCTTTTTCCCCACTAAATCATTTTATATTTCTGACTTGTATTGTTATAATCTCTAGAATGTAGACTGTTACTCTACATTCTGGCTTACCTTTTTTTCAAAGAGATTGCCGCTGAATTCCTTATTGACTAGACAGAACATTTTTTAAAGCTCAACCTAAGACCCCTCCGCCTTTGAATTAGTTACTATCCTCCATGCTCCTATCTGACCCTATGTATCCTTTTCTCTCTGGCTGTACTTCAGGATACTGTTAAGATCTAGTTGAGTTTTTTCTTTTTAAGTTATGTAGGCTATCCTAAGCCATAGATCCTTTGTACTACAAATAGAACTGGTGCAGTTAATTGAAGGCTTCCTGCTGCTGTATATAGTCAGCTACTGAGGTAGTTTGAAATTTCAGTCAGTTCTTATAACATGCAGCCAAAGGCAACTTTAATTTCCTCTGACACCCTTACAAGATTAGCTTTGATAATATGTTTGGTGACACATTGACAAGAATTGGATGTTCCCACCTTTTGCATCTATTGTATTACAACTACCAGAGTCTGGATCGTCAGATGTAGACACAAAGTAGTAATAAAGAGATCATGTCAGTTGAAATACCTACAACAAAATTTTCCACTGCTCATAAAATACAGTCCCTTTAATATTTTAGTGCCTTTATATCTTGTGGCCATTAAGTTCTAACAGTTACCTTGCAGTGTTCACAACATGTTCCTTTTGGAACATGTGCTTATCTTTACTTAGACAAACTACTCCTTTTTGGCGCTGGGAGTGGTTGACAGGGAGGATTTATATTAATATATCGGTCTAAGAGAAAGATGATTCAGGACACAAGAATTCTCAAATAGTTACAACTTTAAAATATTGCTATATAATTCCAGCAAAGTATTAGATATCAAAAAGCTCATGTGATAATCCATTTGATATAACCTTATTAAATTATTTTAAAACTGCTCTGTGAACCTTTCCCATGCAGATTGCAGGCTTCTTGAGGGCAATGATTTTTTATGTACCTCTCAAATAGTAGCTAAAACAATGAGTTTCATCTAGTACAGAACAACTGTTGAGTGACAGGCAAAGAGACAAAATGAAAAAAACCACAGGACATGATGTCTTAGGTGGTGAGAGAATATGTACTACTCTAGAGACTACCAGCAAAGACTTATCTAGAAATCATATGCAGAAACCTTTTTTTTAAATGTCATGCTATTAGCTTTAGATTGAAACATCCTGATGCCACAATACATAATATGTTACTATCCTGAATCCAACCTTTGTACATTCTGTGTGCTTGTCTTTACTTAGACAAACTACTGATAATAGCAAAGAGTAAAAGCCGCTCTCAACTACAGCTCTGATGGCAGGCCTCATCACAAAGTAGATGGCCAAAGCAATTCCAGTCACCTAAATGAGAAAAGGCAATAGGTCACATCTGAAGTTTACCACTGAGTAGTAATTCTGAGTCTAAACTCCCTGCAATTCTTGTTTGAGACTATAGTCAGAGTTTTCTTCAAGTACACAAAATTGTTGACTTTCAGTCCCCCAAGAAATACAGCAGCTAACTATGAATTATTGTTCTCACATTTAGTACATAGGTAAATATATGTATCTATGTAGATATGTGTTTGTTTGCCAAGGCTCAATCTCTACTTACCATTTATACTTGCGTATCTAACCTGAGAAGAGCTAACCCAGCCAGATACCGAAGGGCTTCTCTCCCCTCTATGTTTTCATTGCTTACCGTTTCTTTACTCTCAGTCTTCCTCTAGCCCTCATTTCGTGAAAATCAGTCAATGTTCCCATCAAGTTTACGCTCACCTCTGCCAGTCCAGGTGGGTAGCAAGACAAGAAATGGGGAGGGAAAAAATTTATTTCTGCATCTGAATCCCAAATGAATGAAGTGAGTAATCTCCCAATCTGTGTCTTCTCCTGTAATTCCTCTTCTCAGTAACACTCCTTCAATCTTTTGCTGAAAATCTTACCTTCACAAAAAATCTCCTCTGACTACTCCATGTAATGATGCAGCTTTCTTCCCCCACTCATGAACCATTTTTCTCTGCCCTACCTTTTCTTCATTTCACAGCACTTATCATTTCCAACCAACTACGTAATTTCGTTATCTATATTTATCATTTATCATTGGTCTCCCAATACACACACATATACACACACATACATGCAAATAGAGTAGGCTTCAAGTTCCAGGAGGGCAAGTGTACAAGGTTCTTTTGTTCCCTCATCTATTGAGGCATCTACACAATGTCTGACACATAAGAAACACTCAAAAAATACTTATTAGATGAATGTATAATGGCATCACATCTACCCAGTCGTGAATACTAGCAATCTCCAAGTCATTCTGGATTTTTCCCTCTATCTTTTGCATTAATTCCTGATTTCTCTCTTCCTGGTCCTTTCAAGTTCCCTCTTACTATTTCTGCCTGGGCACTTACGGTTAATGATTATGTGAGAGTAACATAACCCATTTTAAGAAGTGTCCCATCCTTTCACTGTAGCTAAAGTTACATTTCCAAGAAGTATTTCTGATCACACCGCTCTCCTGCTTACAATCCTTCAGAGGTTCACAGTCACCAGCTTTGCATGGAATTAAAGCTCCTTAATCATCTTTCTCCTGCCTGGTTTACAGTTTCATCTCCTGCCATAGTAACATCATAGATCATGTCTTCTAACCACCCTCAAGCACACTGAACTTTCTTTCATTTATCTCCTTTGAAAAGCTTCCCAGGCCTGCTCCATCTTGCATATTCCAGTTTTAGCACCTACTGCATTATACTTACTTTGCCTTTTTCCTCCACTCTAGACACTGTGCTCCTGGAATCAAGACAGTACATCATTCACTTTGGCCTAAATACAATGGACATCCATAAATGCTTGTTTATTGAAGTTATTCAGCCTCCTTGAGCTCAGTTTCCTCACTTGTTAAATGATATTACCACCAAAAGAGAGGATTCTTGGGAGGAACAAATAAAATATTATACATTGAAAGTTCATAGCACTTAATAGATGCTCACTGAATGCTATTATTCCTTCTTAAGACATATCCTGCACCCCATTTTGATTACCTCACCTAGAAGGTCTAAGTAAAAATTAGATAGGGCAAGAAATAAGAGAGGTATGTTTTGTTGGTTGGTTGATTTTGCTTTTTTTTTTTAATTAACCTCCCTGCTTCTCCTTTCAGTATTAACAAATGAGCTTTATGATGTAGCTGAGTAGAAGCTAAGATATTATGCTGTGTCCAGTTGTAGGCCCAGGAAGAAATTTGACTAGAATTGATGATCAATCCTCAGGATCAAGAGAAGAAATGAAAAGGTGGCCAGACACCTGGAGTCAAACTCGTAGTATACTGCTGGAAGGTTCTGGCTCCTCACAATTTCTCAGCCTGGAGCTTTATCCCTGGAGCCCTCCCCATCCCTGTCCTTTCTTTGTTAAAACTTCCATCCCCATATCTAAAGATGTGTTTACTAATCAGGTACCTTTTGATTTAAAGTCTTTCAGAGTGTGTGGCTGTTACTTCTGAATGGCCCTAAGTGTTTTTTTGTACTTGGCAGAGCCAACATAGCCATTCACAGAGAGGCAATCTCTCTATAAATGAACAGATTTCCACACGTGGGCTGTAATATATGCATAACACATTTCTCGCGGTGTTAATTTTGGTCTAACATCCTCCTGATGGTCTTGATTACCTTGGAGACTTACATCCTGTCTTCTGTATATATGGAGTTGTTAGTCACTTCTACTAAGTTGTCTCACCACCACTTCTCAAGAATGATAACAGAAGACACAATATTTCAATAACTGATTTTTTCCTTTCAACAAATGTTCATTCAATCTCCTGTTTCCAAGCACTGTGCTAAGGATTAATCAAATCTAAATCTCATGTAAAATAGAAAAACTCTGAAAGTCCAGCAAACTTTATAGTAAAAATAAACGGAAGTATTTGAGGGTATTAATTAAAAAGTTTTATTAATTGAATTTTTTTTTACATTTATAAGTAAAAAGTAAATATCTTAATATAGGCTCCCTTTAACTTGCTTTATTATCCTTTTTCTAAAAATTGGAAATCCTAGACTATTACTTATGATTGGCCATATTATTGATATGATTGGCCATATATTGATATGCAAATACAATGTTTATTGAAACTATCTTGAGAAGGCAATAGCATAGGAATAAACAGGGTAAGACAGTGTGGTGATAAATGCTATTTCAGATAGCACATTAATAGTGAAAAGTAATACAGAGCAATAATTTTTTTCTAATTGGGAGTATTAAAGGCTTTATCCACTTTGCTTATTTTACTCATGGGGTGCTAATCAAATAGATGAACGACTGGGCACTAATTCTGTGTAAATGATCTATGTTGTGACAAATCTCAAGGCATCTGGTTAAGTCAGATACCTCCCTTGGGTAATTAAAATGAAACAAGAACTGTTTTTGTTCTTCAAAATCTGTACCCTAGTAGATAGGATCCAACACAGAATTAAACATCTCATCTAACTTTTCCAATGCCATGTTTCCAAAAGGAAATTACATTAAATTCGTCCATTCAAAATGCAAAAAGCAAGACATCCAAGAATGAGGTTTCCAGCAGAATATAATTTTGAAGACATGATTTTTCTCCATTACTGGAGATATCAAACATTTTAAAAGCCTGTTCTTTCATAATTGGATTCCAGATCATTATTTTTTTGGCCAAAAAGAAAGGTTTTCTGCATTCTTAAAATAATTAGGCAAGATTTCAAATCAAATTATCCAATTTCAAAGTTCTATTTTTCTCTCTAAAATGCCTGTTAGAGAAGGACTGCCGATGACTAAGCTTTGTGTCATTCTCATGGCTTTATTAGGAGAATGTTCTAAGTCCTTCACTTTCTATGTAATCAGAACTATAATTCTTCAGGTTATTTTAAGACCCAGCTATGGCTAAAGCAGGAAACTCAATTTTATTCTGAGCTCTAGACATGTCGACACAGCAGAGCAGGGCTCCAGCTTTCTGGGCTATCTTCTTTCATAAACCCTCTTGCTTGGTCAGACCAAGGCTCTAGGCTAGTTGTACTTACTCTCTGGGTATCAGGTAACTCTTTCCAAGATACTGAGGATAGTAGGACTGTCATTTTGGAAAATGTGTGTTGACATATCATTATTCTACAAAGGAAGAGATTACTTGTCCAGAGAACCCCATTCTTCTTAACATCAATTTGAAAACCATATTCAACAGAAGGGCAGTTGAGAAAGCCCAGGTGCCAGAAACATTTGATAAAAAAGCAGAACAGAAAGCTCTAACTACATATGTCTACTTAGTTCATCACACTCCCTTAGAATTTTATAACTTAATTAACCAACTCTATTTAAGCAGGATGGTTGCCTCTAATTATGCTGAAAAATTTTCTGTGTTGCAAAGTGATATTAATAGTGAGTGACATTTCTGCAAGTAACAGGTAACTTGCTTCTTCTATACTTGTGAGCTATAACCAAAGTAAAGAAAGGAGAATAAGACAGTTCAATAAAAATGTAAAAAGTTATCTGCAAGAGGTGGTCTTCAGAATGAAGAGAAAAATAGTATTTTGATCTGTATCAAAAAGGCTCTCATAGATATGTAAATTAATCTTACTACTGAAGCAAATTTATTAATACTTTTAAGTTAACATTCTGCTATAAAAACAGTTTCTTACTTTAGATTTGTGTATTATGGCTTTAACAAATTTCTCTGTGATTTCTCATTGTAGCATTTTTTTTCTTTGGGTTAAAATACTCTTACTACTTTTCTACTGCTACTAAAACAATAAATTGATAACAACATCATCATGGATCTATTAGTTGAGCTCACCATACTATATATACTATATAGTTCTACATTTTTTTCACTCAATAATATATTAAGCCTGTCCTTCTATGTTAATACATTTAAACATTACTTATTAATTTTAATGACTATATAGCATTTCAGAGTGTATGGATTATGGTCATATATTTCTGTATTGACTGACACTTAAATTGCCTTCAATGTTTCATTATTATAAATAATACTACAAATAAAATATCCTAGTACACAAATTCTTGTGCATTTTTATAAGTATTTCTGTACAACAATTAAGTAGAATTACCAGATTGCAGGGTGTGTAGATTTTAATTTTGATAGTACTGTCAATTTATGCTCCTCCAAAATTTAAACAGTGTGCTCTTCCATTAATATATGAGTGCCCTTTTCCTCCAAGTCCTAATCAACACTGAGTATTATTAGTCATTTTATTTTTACTAGTATAATGGAGACAAAAATGGCACCTTATTAATATTTTAATCATGACAAAGTTTGATCATCTATTCAGACATTTACTGGCCATTTTTGGTTCTTCCTCTGTGATTGTTTTTCATAGCCTTTGACCATTTTTCCATTTAGTTATTGGTGTTTCTTATTGATTTATAGTTTATATTTGTGCCTTACAGATATTAACCTTGTGGGTATTTAATACATGGCAAATTTTTTATTTGTCATGTAGTGAAAAATAGGCATAATTTGTCATGTAATTTGATTCTGACAATCAATGAATGCCAAGTCAATCATCACTCTTCCTAAACTTTCTCTAGATAAGATTACACTGACCTAGATCTTTCCTAGAATGAGTTGTGATGACCTCAGTCATATGAAAAACAAATATTTTTTCCAAGGCATAATATCTAAACTATATTTTCTGCTAGCATCTTTTTCATATTGATCTGTGAAGTAGGGTCTTGAAACCAAACTTTAGGTTCATTCTACATGGAGTGTTTATCAATCACTGAGAACCCGCAGATGTTTGCAAAACTAATAATACAGGGACCAGGCTCTGGACAAAAAGATTCACTTTCCATCATAGAATAGCTTTAAGGGGCAAATGACACATCCCATAGCCTCATATACTGATTTGACTTTATATGGGAATAAGAGACTCTACAAAATGAACATTCAAATGTCTGAAGCTTTTGTCTCTAAATCAAAAACAATTCCATTTTAATGTTTTAAGGGACTCTTTGCAACATGAATTAGATACATCTCTGCTTTTAAAAATGCCCAGAACATGCATGACACGTGGCCATCACTGGGTTCCTTCAAGGCCAGATATGCACAATAGTTGGCCCTTGTTGGATTAGGCAGCTGCTTTTTAGTCATATTTCTACTTTTTCAATATTTTGAGGGGAGTGGTTTTTTCCTTACTTGCTATTTGCACTCTGGCTGTGGGTAAGCCTAACCTTAGTACCCTCCCCTGCCTGTAATCTATGCCTTCTAATCTTGGCTTTGAAAACCCAAATAGTCAAATTTGTTATCACTCTTTCTAAAATTGATGATTTACGTTTACCGAGGACACAAATTTCTTTGAGAATTACACACAGAATTCAGTCTCCCAAGAAAAATGCACACGCACACAAATATATTTGTGTGCAGACAATTTCATAAGATTCAGGGACTGCCTAAAGCCCATTTAAAGATCTTTGGGTTCTCCAAGTCCCTTTCTGGTTTACTTGAGACTCTTAATTTTGGTTCATATAGAAGAGGTTTCTAAATAAGCGAGTCTTTAGTAGAAATCAGTCTAGTTAGAGATGACAGATCCCAGTGAAATCAACCACTGTGGGAGACAATAAATCAATAAATGCTAGATTGTGTGATAATAAATAATGCCCTTTTAAATGCTCAGTTAAAACACATAAAATATGTGATTATTTGCTCACAGTGAAAATTTCTCACAAGATGTTATTTCAAATGGGAAAACAATGAAAAACTGATACAGTGTTCATATACATAAGTATGAGCATGTGAGTGCCAGAACTGGAAAAGGAAAATGAAAGGGCCCATTTGTATTTTAAAACACAAAGTTGTACTTCAGCCAGAAAAGCTGTCATTCCAATTACTACTTCAGAAATACAGTCAGGAGTTCCTTAGCATGTGAAAGAAGATTCTTCTCTTCACTCCCCTGCATCTTGTCAACTCCATGTTAAAAGCTCACTTTCTACCCTGCTGTTGCCATCCTGGCAAAATAGAGGATGAGAATGGAAGAAAAGGGGAGTAAAGTCCTTTGCTTTAATTAAGGTATCCTGGCTCAACTGCTGTCTTCCACCTGCAAGGTCCTATCCTGAAAGACTGAAAGACAAACGATCAAATCAGTGTAGAGAAAAGAAGCCTGGTTGAAAACAAGAGAAAACAAAGGTGGGCTACAACATACAATACATTACAGCTAATTCTTTAGAACAAATGTATAAAAGAAGGATGACAGCAGCTGTGCTAGACTCCGAGGGTCTAAGAGAGGAAGAACGGATGGGAGGGAATAACACGAAGTGGCCCCTGCATCTCACAAGCTTTCCCTTGAGTTCATCCATCCCCAGTGAACATACTGCGTTCTTACCGTGTCCACGGGACCATGCTTTATGAGAAACTACAAGTGGAGAGTAACAAGTAAATAAAACATTCTGAGAACTCATTTTCATCATGCACACTTAGAACTTTTATCATTTGTAGAAACAGTCAGGGGGCAAGCAGAGAAATCAGGCAGTCATGAAGATGGAACATATTAAAATACATCAGTGTCTGTGAATACTTGGTGCCCTTCACATCATAACCTTTCCAAATGTTTTTGTCTTTAAACACTGCAAAGGAAATTTGTCTCTGTGTGAAGTCATCAGTTTTGAGCCAAGAAATTACTCTTGGACTAAATATTCATATTTATTTAAAGAGAAATCAGAAATACAGAGAATACTGGCTGAATTGGGGTTTTTTTTGTTGTTGTTTCCAGAAAAGGAAGCCAAAATCAGATGTCTTTTTAAATAATCTTTATATATTAATTTTTTACTACTATGCCAGATGTTTGATTTTTCAGCTACAGCAGATCAGATGCTCAATGTATTACTATTCTAGAATTTGAATTTGATACACATCACAACATTCTCTGGGGCTCTTTTCTGAAGGGGGTGGGAGGAAGGTTGAGTTGAGCTTTTCCTGTTAGTGTTCTCAGGTAAATAAGATATTGAGTAGGACAATAAAGCAATATTCTCTTCTCTGGATATGTCTACTCTAATAACTTCAGCTATTCAGAACATACTAAAGACCCAGGATCTTTGATCTCTTATTGGCCAAACTACATTTTCTATGAATATGAGCTTAACTGAGCATATTTTGCCCAGAATAAATCCTTCTTAAGGGTCTTTTAAATCTCACTTTAAAAGCCAAAGTAATAAGCCTGATCATCTGACGTTTTAGTCCTAACTATATTGTGCATTATAAATTAGGATGACACCCTAGAAAGGTGTCCCACTTTCGGTGGCCCACTAGAAAGAGGCCTGCAGGCAGGATGAAGAGTTTAAAATCACAGCTGCAGAGCCATTTTTGCCTGAAGGAAACAGCCCCAAAGAACCTTAAGTGTTGCTGAAGGATCTCCATATTTGAAATATGACGTAGTTAAAATTTATAAAAATAATAATGAGCCCTTAATAAAAGCATCATGAAGAAGAAAGAGAAGCTCTTCTTCCCTTCAATTTTTTTAAATTAAAAATTGGCTTTGAAAATGTATTCTTTATACAACTTATGCTTGGAAAACCCAGGGTAAAAAACCTAGAACATTTAAAGTGCAAACACACATGTGCAGTTGAAATATCAGCTGCTGTAAATGGACGACATTCAATTCATTCATTCATTCACTCACCCCATAAACATTCATTAAGCAATTATTATACACCAGACATTCTCCTAAGTCTTAGGTTTGCTTAACTGAATTCCCATGTTTTAATTAACTCGGGGATTTTATTTTTATTTTATATATGTATTTTCTTTAAATGTTAATGAATGTGTTCAGGAATAGAACCTACTTTGTTCTCCAAAATTGTAATGCTTTTTGATCTCATCGTCAACACAGAAGACTGATTACTGTTCTATTAACTGGCTATGAATTGTGGTCCAGGATATCGTAGCCTGCAGGGTCCAACGTATCTATTTAGAACTCTACCTCATGTGCTGGGAGCTAATACTTAGCCCTGGATTCCACGTAATACGTCTAACATTGTGGGAGTTAGAAATCTTTGCAAACTGGCTTTCACCATCTACCCAAGTAGCTAAAAAAAATTTCATTCTCAGAATACTGAATATTTGTGAATGACTGATGTGTTTTTGGCAAAGAAGGGAATACTTCAGTGAGGCACACTATATTCAGCAATGAGATACACTTAACATATGAAAGAAAAATTTCCATGCATTACATTTCAAAAGATTGGAATGGGAAAGAAGGAAAAAATACTCTTGTTATCTTGATTGCAACATGTAGCTTTGGCATCATTTAAATATCACCCATAGTAGGTGTAAAACCCAGTAAGATATGACTTTATAACCAATAACCAATATAATCTCTCTCTGTTTTTAAATTTTAACCATATAACTATAAACCGGGGTTTAGAAAAAGTTATGAGTAAAAAAATTCCTAAGGACTATGTAGTGCTTATTCCAAAATACTGTTTTTACAAAGAAAAGTATTTTGATTAAAATAAATAGGAAGAAAAAAGGTAGCTGGAAACAATTCCTTACCTATTAAACAGATGACCTGCACCAATTCATTATATGAAGTGGTAATATTTGACTGAATTTCTGCTTCTTTGCAATAATTTCTGTTATAGTGCTAATCTGAAATTTTTGCTATATTTATTAGTCCAAAATAGGTACCAATTTTTAAAAGTAAAATGGAATTTTAAATGAGATCTAAAAAATTCATATGTAGTCAGTGGGCAAAGAGATAGGAAAAAAACATGAACACTGATGATAAAACCATATGTGTCTGATAATCAAATAATCTTCATTACTAAAATGGTAATAACAGGTTCAAAGTCACAAGAAATTTAGTATATAGTCATATTTTCCTTTTATTTCCTTCTATTTCTATTGGAAGAATGATATGACTCTTGCTACAGAGATAAAAAATTCAATTATAATTGTAATATATACATTATATGTGTATATATTAATACATACATACACACACAGAGAAAGAGAAAGATTGATTTTGATTGCTTTGAATTATCAAACTAAACTCAGTCATAATAATTAGTAAACAGTTCTTTGTATGCAGGTCAGACAACAACACTTTTGTGAAAAGGTAATACATTCAAAATCAAAGTCAGACATAGAATGAGCTTCAGAATAAACAATATAGTTCAAATAAGCTAGAGCCAAATAAGTTTCTAAAACTAAAATCTGTAGGATTATAAATTAACAGTATCAAACAAACATATTATTGCAGTTATTTGTCTATTGAATCAAAATTACTTTCGGTATACAAGATCTTGTGACCTGATCTGTTTAAAGGAATTAAAAAGCCAAATTGCTAACATTTTTAAAGATAGCAGGGACCCTAATAGTAATCTGAGCAACCCCCCTCATGGATAACAGATGCCAAGAGAAGACAGCTAAATTATCTACCTTCACATAGACAGTGGTAAACCCTGGGCTAAACTCCCTGAAAACCCTCTCCGTTTTGTTGAAAATGCCATGGCCACACTGGCCTTCATTCTGAGAACAGCCAACTACAGTTGGACTTAGGGGCCTTTGCACTGGCTGTTCCCTCTGCCTGGAATTGCTGTCCTTCCATCTTTGCATGGTTGGGCTCTTCTAGTCACTCAGACTTCGGCTTAAAAGTCACTCCTTCATCGGTCTTTTTAGGTACTATTCAGTGACTAACACTTGGTGAAGCTTTAGTGTAGAATAATCTACCTTCTTCCTTGACTGAATTACCACCCCTCTATGTCATTGAGCGGTGCTCTTAAACCTGAATCTTTTATTTAAAATAGTCTTAAATTACTTTTCGAAAATTGAGCAATGTAAATACTGAGTATTTCTCTCACACAGTTTATATCCACTTACCTAAAATCCTTCCCAAACTTTCAGAAAATTCCTTCCTATCCCTCTATAAAATGCAACACCCTATGTGCATTATACAATACAGCAGCTTTGCAGAAGTATAAGTTGTAAAACATTGGGGAAATACTTCAGGACATTGTTATGTATGGGCAAGGACTTCTTTAGTAATACCCCCAAAGTACAGGCAACCAAAGCAAAATTGGACAAATGGGAATTGGACATCTTGCAAAAAAGCTTCTGCACAGCAAAGGAAACAATCAACAAAGTAAAGAGACAAAATGGGAGAAAATATTTGCAAACTACCTATCTGACAAGGGGTTAATAACTAGAATATATAAGGAGCTACAACAACTCAATAGGAAAAAATCAAATGACCTGATTTTAAAATGGGCAAAGAATCTGAATAGACATTTCTCAAAAGAAGACATACAAATGGCCAACAGGTATATGAAAAAATGCTCAATATCATTAGTCATCAGAGAAATGCAAATCAAAATGACAACGAGATATCATCTCATCCCAGTTAAAATGGCTTTTATCAAAAAGACAGGCAAAATGAATGCTGGCGAGGATGTGGAAAAAGGGGAACCTTCATACACTGTTGGTGGGAATGTAAATTAGTGCAACCACTATGGAGAACAGTATGGAAGTTCCTCAAAAAATTAAAAATAGAACTACCACATGACCCAGCAATCCCACTGCTGGGTATACATCCAAATGAGGAGAATTACTATATGCAAAAGATATTTGCACTCCCATGTTTTTTGCAGCACTATTCACAATAGCCAAGATAAGGAATTAACCTAAGTGTCCATCAACAGATAAATGGATAAAGAAATTCTGGTACATATATACAATTGAATATTATATAGCCACAAAAAAGAATGAAATCCTCCCATTTGCAACAACATGGATGGAACAGGAGAACATTACGTTAAGTGAAATAAGCCAAGCACAGAAAGACAAATCTCTCATGTTCTCATTCATATATGGGAGCTAAATATTAAAAACAATTGATCGTCCGCCTTGAAGAGTTATGGGAAAAAAAAAAAAAATAAATAAATAAATAAATAAATAAATAAATAAATAAAAACAATTGATCTCATGGAGACAGAGACTAGAACGGTTGTTACCACAGGCTGTGAAGGGTAGTGGAGGGATGGAAGGAGATAAAGTGGGGATGGTTAATGGGTGCAAAAATATAGTAAGATAGACAGAATGAACAATATTTCATAGCACAACAAAGTGACTATAATCAACAATAAGTTAGGGCATACTTTAAAATAACTAAAACAGGGGAATTGGAATGTTCCTAACACAAAGGAATGTTAAATGCCTGAGATGATGGATACCCCAATTACCCTGATTTGATTAATTCATATTGTATGCCTATGTCAAAATATCATATGTACCCTATAAAGATATACAGCTAATTATGTACTCATAATAATTTACATATATAAATAAATAAGGAAATATAAGTTGTAACCTGCCCAACTGGATGACAGTGGTATTACAAAAATGGACATTTGAGTACAAAATCATTTGGCTATGTGTTTACAAACTGAATATATTAATTGTTCCCAAACAATTTAATTAATAGTCTGCCCTCTTTCCATTGGTTTATGATGCAAAGTGTCATATACAAAGTTATTAAAAATAACTCTGTGTTCTATTCTTTGTGATCTATGTGACTGTGTCCCTGCCCACACCAAACAATCACCATTAGCACAGTTTTATATGATTTGACGTCTAAGACACCTTCTTCCCATTTGTTGCTTTACAAAATTGTCACCTGTGCACACTTACTCTTACATTCGAATTTTAGAATCAGTATGCAATGTTCCCTGATAGGCCCTGTTAGGGTTTTAACTGAAATTGTACTGAAATGCATCTACAAATTATAGAAGAAATTGATATTAGGATATGTATGAGGCAGGGAACTGAATGGTTGGTAGAGTTGGGGTAGAAGTGAGATTTTCACCATATGTCATTCAGTACATTTGACTGTTATAGTATTATGCATCAAGCATCCATTCTTTAAAAACACTGTCTTAAGGACAAAGAGATACATAGATTAATTTGGGAATAAATGACTTTTTAAAGATGTAGTCTTCCTATTCATGCACACAGAGCATCTCTCAAATCTGATCAAGTTTCCTTACATGTCCTTCAATAATTTTATAAATCTCTCTATAAAAGTTTCAGTTGCTACTGCAAATACTATCACTGTTACATTTTTTGTTTGGTTATTTCTGGTATAAAGCACTCCTTTCAAATTTTTTATTTTGTACAAACCCTGTTCTGAGTAATGTAACTAAACTCTTTATTAGTTCAATTATTTTCTTTCCCTTTTAAATTATCATACATCTTATTGAATGTTCATGTCTTGGAACATTGACTAGAACCTCCAAACACAAAGTTCCTGACATTAAAGAAAATATGTTTTAATTTTACCATTAAATATAAAGTTTCTGGTAGGATTTTGGTTGATAACACTTACTTTCCTCTTCCATTTTTAGTTTAATAAAAATTTCTACCCTGGGAGGGTATTGAATTTTATTGAATGTTTTTCTACATCTAATGAGATGATCATATTATTTTTTCACTTAATCTGTTAACAGGGTGATGTTCACTGATAGACTTTTTCCCTTTAACTGATCTTGCATTCCTGGAATTATCTCTCCATAAAAGAAAACCCAAATGGCTAATAATTTATGAAAACTGCTCAACCTCACCAGTAGTCAGGGAAATTCATATAAAAAAGTAATGCTATACCATTTTCATTTCTCAGTTTGGCAAAAATATCTAAAGTCTGACAATATCCAATGTTGGCAAGGATGCAGGGAAAATGGATCACACATATGTAACTGATGAAGCACAAAGATAATCTCTATTACATGTTGGTTTGTTGCCCAAGGAAGGTTACTGGACAGTAGATAATCAAATAGAAAGATGTCTCCCATGTCTACAAAGCAATTTAATATATTTTCTAGTTATCTAAAAATGAACTCAGATAAGAGTTTCTAGAGTTATATCCATATTCAAATTTGGAACTATGTACTAAAAAAAATTTTTTTTTAAAATGATCTTTCCAGATCAATGATGTAGATGAATTTCCATTTAACTATTAGGATAACAGATAGTGAGAGACTAAGGACATTGTTTTTATTATGTTTAATCATCAGTTATTTGAGGTTTTTCCTTCTCATGACATAAAAGTTAGGTTAAGTTGATATTCATGTAATTTTTTCTAATACTTTTATATTCATTTTTCAGAAAAGAAAACAAATGAGTGATTCCAAGGAACTGAGTTTATAGTTCCAAAAATTAAAAGCCTATGGAAAGTTGCTTGAACTAATTCTTATTTCTTCTTAATGCTTAATATAGGAATGGGAACCTTCTAAATCCAAGGTTAAATCAACCTTGATTTTTCCATTTCAAGATGATTACTACAATGGTTAAAACTTAGCTTGGACCCACAATGATGAGAAAGCCCATTTGGCAGTATGTGCAAAGTCACGGAAAGGACACCGGCATACACTCGTTCACTGTGCTCCACTATACTGAGTTCAACGCCTACGTTGTAAAATTTGGTTTTATTATCCAACTCATTTCTTGGCCCATACTTAAATTATCAACTAACTCAATTAATTTTCTGAGTCTTAATGCCTTTATCCTAATCTATGCTGAGATTTAAGGCTAAAATGGCAAAAGAGATCACTTTGAAAAAATTACATCTTTCCCTACATATATTACATCTTATTTTCTTTACCAATCTTCTCCCACTTACACATAAATGTATTTGTTTCATTCTTCTCTTTGAAGAGCTGTGTATAGAGATTGATTCAGCCCTTCCATCTGTCTTTCCTTAATATCTATGAGAATTCCCTGTTCTGACATTTTACTTTAGATAATTTTTTAAATTACTGATACCACTGGCATTCAAGGTTTTATTATCAAAGTTTTTATCAAAAATCATATTTCCTTGGCCCCTTGTCAAAGAATATGGTCAATTAAATAATGTCTGAATAAAGGTAGATGAGCTCAAAATAGCAGTCCCAGCGGTTAAACTATTTCAAATTTATACTATTGTTAACAGAAGAATCCACCTATTTTTGCCCTTTATCTGAGAAAACTGTCTCTACATAAAAATATTGCAGAAGGGAAAAATAGTGTTAAATTTGAAGTGGTATTTGAATAACATAAAAGTACACCTGTAATCATTTTCACAACTAAATTTATTCTTCTCCTTGGATAAAAAAGTATGCATTTATATTCAGGCAGTCTTAAATTAGCTACTTCACACTTCACATTTTGAATGCAGACATATCTCAGGAAATTTCTATTGGCATTCATTATTCATTAAAAAATCAAATCAAATAAGAATATTCCAAAATTCCTTTTGTTAAGAATATCTGAAACATTTAAAGGGTCATATACGTATTGTCAAAGCACTGGAGGTCATTCCTGAATTATGTTCTATAACGAATGGTTTGAATTTTTGAGTAGAAGGCTCTAGCACTTTAAAAATGTCTACGTTTTTCAAATTTACAAAGAAACTGAAGAGTTACTTTCTTTATAAAAGAAGGAATCATTTCTAAAAAATATAAAATTTATGAAAACAGACATTGTGCAATAACACTGTACTCTTTAATCACTCATTCATCTAAAAATAGTCTCAGGGATCAATTATGTGCTAGGCACTGTAGGGAATAAAAATAGAAGTAAAACATGATCCTTTTCCTGTTGGAGTTTATATTAATAATATAACTAATGGGGGGATGGGGACACATGTACATAAATAACAATAGTGTAAGACAGAAGATGGAAATGTTCTAAGAGAGTAATAAAGGACTATGGGGAGGAGGGGGGAGAGAGAGAGAGAGAGAGAGAAATAGGGAGTGAGAGAAAATATACATAATTGAGGAAATACTGCAGGGGGTAGGGAGAATCAGTGATGATGTCAGGCATCAGGGAACGTTTGAACTGGGCTTGTAAGAGTTAAGATTTCCCCAGTGATGAGTTGGAATGGAGCATTAAGGTATATCAGAAAAAGGAAATATATGATTATTCTTAAATATAAAAAAACCAACATCAACAATAACAGATAAACAAGAAGCCTACCTTAAAAATACAGCTGTCAAGTACTCAATAAATATTGATTGAATGAGACAATCACTGGGGGGAAAAAAGTTGCTATTAACTATTTTCCTCAAGCTACACTTTGGAGAAAATCGTAGCTGACAGCTTTCCCCTGGTTCCCTCTCCTACGGGCTGGTAGAGGCTTCCCCATCCCTTCCACAAGGCAGAAGTAAGTGGAGATTAAAATAGCTCCAGAACACTTCCCGCTCTATTCTAACTGTGCTTTCATTCCATTTGACTTAGACCAATTGGAATGTTGAGGGGAAATCCCCATGAGGCATCAAGCATGTGAGATAATGTGTCAGTCCCTCAAAAATGTCCAACCTACCGTGCGTATCCATCATTGTTCTCTATTCACAAAGCACAACATGCAGGGAAAATAGCTTAGCACACACTGCTGTTTTTCCTTTTTTAAAAATAGACCTGTCACCTCCATGAAATACTTCCTTACTCAACTATTGTGACAATTTGTCACAAATCTAGCCACTCACCAACAGAGTAAAGACTATGTATTCTAGACATTTTGTTTGGAAGTTTAAGTTCTCCAGCCATCTAACAAAGGTATTATTTGACCCATGATTCACCTGAATTAAATACCTGGTACATAGTAGGCAACCAATAAATGGCTATGTAATGAATATTGTATTTTATACCCCTTTAAAAGTGTGCAATATTGTTTATGATATACTGCTCCCCTTCTTTTTGGCCTCCAGGAAGAGAAATTGTTTACGTTACTAACTACCAGACAACGGCTCATACAGCTTGGGGAAGAAGTTTTAGCACAGCTGAGGTCAGAGTTGGTATGAGGGAAAAGATAATCCTTTGAGAACGAGAAAAGGTAAGGTAAGGTTCTAAATGTTACCTTCACTTCCAGTCAATAACATTAATCCTAGAGAGAGGCACCTGATTCCACAGTCTCTCTTTATGGAAAACAGAGAAAACCCTGGCTCACAGCCTTTTCCTGGATCCCCTACCTACCTACTGCTAAAGGCTTTCCATCCCTTCCACAAAGCAGAGGTAACTAGAGATTAGATTAGCTCCAGAACAGTTCCTACCCTATTCTAACTGTCCTTTCACTCTATTTGACTTAGACCAAATGGAATGCTGAGGCAAAACCTACTTTTTTCAGAAAGATGCCCTTCATGACTTAGCCTCCTCAAAGGCTTCACTTACCTACCCTAGTTAACACTGCCCCTCCTACCATCAGTCACTTTCTACCCATTGTTCAATTTTATTTTACCTTATAATTGTTACTATCTCAAGTAGCCTCACTCATCCATCATTCAATTGAACAATCAACCATGTGTCTCCTTGCCTTCCTCGTTTCATAGTTGTATCCTCTGTGCTTAGAATAATACCTGGCACATGATTGGTTCTCAAATATTTTTGAGTGAAAAAAAATTAATAGATGAATGACTATTCTACCTCAGCTCCCAAAGCTTCAAACAATTTCCTCACCTCCCAAAACCTTTAACCTGTTCATTAAAAGACAGGTCAGGGTGCAACTTGTTATGTTGTTCCTTCAGTTGCTTCTACTTCCACCCTCTGAATTTATTTATATCTTGGCTTCTTTTAATATATATTTTTATTGCTGTGTGTTTCCTGTTTTTGTCTTTCATTTTGCAAATTCCTAATGATCAGAGGATTCCTTACAGCCAGCACAAACACAAAAATATTTAACTTTTAAAAAGATAATATGGTATTTCTGTAATATTATTCAGTATATAATTAATGATAAAATTGTAAATATTCCTAAAGACCCCTATAAGTTATCCATTCTAAAACGTTTTGACTCATGTGTAACATGAAATGTATTAATATATCATTTTAACATTTTCATCATCTAGCAACAATGAATCAAGAAATATAATGCAAATTTAACAGATTAAAATCACAATTCTAATTTTAGAGCAAAATCATCAATTACTAAGGTGTGAATTAAGCACACAGTTAAAGTAAACTAACAGAACATTTCTCAAATATAAAACTGCACATTTTATTCTATATGAAACTTTCTGGGTTCACCAAGAGTTAGTTATACCCGAACAACAAGCAGAGGCTTATACTTATTCATATGCTCAGAATTTTATCTCATCTATTTAAATATGTAACTTACATAAATGCACCATAACCACAATATCTTTTATAGTTATATGTTATATATTATAGTAATAAAGCTAGAAGCATAGATGATATTTATTATTAAAATTCATTTATGATGTATATTCACCTATATTCCCACACCTTATGGTCAACCTGTATATTCAGTGTGCTTATACTATTCAAATGTTTTTCATAAACCATCTCTTAAACTCAATCTTCATGGGATTTTTTTTCAAATATTCTAAATCTATTGAAGAAATTGAATAGAATTTAGATTTCTTAGTTTTAAAAGTTATAATTTTTTAAACAATAGAATCATTCTTGCAAAATGAAAAAAGAAAACAGTGTGTGTGTAATGTTATATTCACTGGAAGGGTCAACAGCCCCAAGGAGCCCTGGTTATGTGCTATATTAACACCAAACAGAGAGCTTAGCAATGTCTGTTTCTAAAAATAAACCTTGTGTGTCTCTTGTTGTCATCATCACCCAGAGTCTTGTGTGCTCTGCGACAGAAACCATGAAGGCCACTTCTTTCCCTTTCCACAAGCTTTGTACATCACCACCCAAAGGCCACCTCTTTCTCTCAAGGTGGCAGAGATTAAAAGAATTCTGCAATCACCCTAAGCGCATATTGAAACAACATTATTGCCCCTTCAACAGACAGTTATCATGTTGTTTTGGCAGCAGGAAGGAATCTGTGGTTTCACTTGAATGTTATTCTTCTTTATTTAAACTACTAGAAATAACCCAAAAATGACAGAATGCTCTTTCTATAAATAATCATTCCAGTGTAGAGTTATATTAGGAGGTAACTCAGATGGCATGATAACGCCTAACAAGCTAATCTTAGACCTGCGATGCCGTAAGATAGAAATACCGGGCTAAGAATAACTGACCCAAAGGAGTCAGCCTGCTAAAGAGAGGCACAGACATGTGGGCATCTGCAGGTTTTAATGCACTTGATGATCTTCTAAAATCTTCTTTCCCCTAGGAAGGCAATAAATTATGTCGGTCATTAACATGATAATCAATAATGCTTTTACAATGTATTGATTCATAAAGATGGCTCAAGAGTCTGATAGCAAATAAGATTATAAAAATTAGTTGATAGAAACCAAAGAGTTGGCTCTTGCATAAATGAACTAGTATCTAATTGGTGAATTTTATGCTTAAGCCACCTATAGAACATACAATACTCATCTGATAAAATAAAATTTAACTCAAGATAAAGTAAAATGTAGTATCATGATAGTACATATAAACACTGCCATCCAGTTTTCACCCAAAATGTACAAATTAGACCCAAATTGAACCAATATATATCAAAATAAGTAGAATCTGAATTGAATTTTGTTAGCTGGATCTTTATTTTGGTTCAAGAATTTCACATTGCACATTGAAATCAGGAATTGAGTGGAGATACAGACTTTATTAGCCCCACATTTCTAGGTAAAGATCAAGATGGGCATAATTCAAACATTTTGGTCAAAAGCAATGAACCCCACAGTGGTAACCTTTCAAAGAAATACTTTCCCCTGATGACACACTTAGTAATAATTTGTTTTTTTGAAGTGGGGCTAACTTTACTCTAATGATCTGTGTCTTGTGAACTTTGACAAACAGATGCCAAATGCATTGGGAATGGTAGTTCTGTCCAGAGTATCTGCTCCAGGGCAAAGACCACTCTCATAGAACTTTAGAGGTTTCGTTAAGCTCCTCTCAGCCCTGAATAGTGTTAACTTCCTCCAATTTAATTATCAAGCCCTGAGAATGTGAAGTAAGGATCTTCCAGCAAGACTATCAACATAGTTGCCTACTTGTGTCTTAAACCTCCCAGGATTAAGAAGTCTGCCTAGATGTTTGTTTATAAATATAGATGATTCCACATCTTTAGCACCAAACACATATGAATAAAATTATCTTATGCTAAATATTTGTCTCTTTGAGAAAAAGCACCAGTAGTTTAAACCCGACCCTGCCATTCCCTACCTATAGTAACCATCAGTAAGTTACTTATCTCTCTGAACCTGTTTCTTCAACTGTAAAATATGAATATTGCTGCATCTACTGCATACTTCATTAAATTGTGCTGAGGATTAAATGATAAAGCAAAGCCTGGTACAGAGAAACTCTTGAAACATTAGCTATTGTATCAATATTAATAAGAATGACTGATAAAAAATTTTGAAAAATTATGCTTCCAATCACTGACCTCCTAAATTGGAACTAAACAACTACCAGATCAGAGTGGAGTATGACTGAAAAAGCATGAAAAGAATAATTGGTGGTAACACTTTTCTTTCTAATCAAAAATGAATAGTTCCTAATATAAAAATAATGGATTCAAAATACATACTTAAATTTTAATTATAAGCAGATTTCAAAAGCAACATGAAGAATAAAGTTAAAACAGTGCTCAACTCACCGAGAGCTTTTTCTAATTCACGCTACATGGGGTTATCTGAAAACTTTCTGGCTAACTATGTTTTTACTAAAGCAAGAACTTCTAAGCTACGATGTCACTTAATGAAAATTCAGTGAAATCTTCTTGTATTTTGTCTTCTCGGGTTTTTTTGTTTGTTTGTTTATTTTGTTTTAATTTCAAGTTTCAAATTTTGAAACAACTTCATGACATTCTCACATTTGAACCCAGTTTGGAAATGTCATGCCTTAGACAATCACCAAAATGTACCTCAAGCAAACTGAAAACAGCATCCACGTGGCTGCAAATGGCCAATAATGAACATAAATTCTGAATTTAAAAGTTTTTGATACAAGTGGTGAACCGTGAGGAGAAGCAGGAAAATAAAGTTGTGGGTATTTCCAACCTTATAAGAATGCAAAGAGTTTAAGCATAAGTAAATGACTAGTTATACTCTGTGGTTTGGTAAATTTCTTTCTTCCTTAAAAGTGGTTTTCATTGGATTTAATCATTGGGTATTTAAAAAAACACCATGCATAAAAAAGCCCATCACTTATTTTACTACGGAAAAGTTAACAGTATGATAATGGATGGAATAGATATTCTTATAAAAACATAAGAATTACTTAGTTTTGTATTCATGTATCATAGCAACTTAAAGTAACCCTAATGATAATGTTCTCTGATAACACTTAAAAGTGTAAGTCGTTTAGTGTTATAAAAATGTTGTATAAATTAAATATGTTTTGTGCAACTAACTTAGTTGAAGAAGAATGGAACTGGGAACACAAGGTATTGTCTCTTACTCTACTTCCTTATTGCCAACTTCCTGGGAATAGAAAAGGAGAAAATTGCCAATAGGAAGGACACCACACAATCCAAGCCAACCACTGGCCCTTCAGCTTCCTTTCAAGAACAGACCATGGCACAGCCACACTGATTTGAAGCAGTGCCAACATATTTTTGAATTTTATCTTGAAAGCATGTTTTTTTAAAGTCATTTTCATGGGATTTTATTTCAATTAAATTGTTTTTCAAAGTATCCCAATTCAGAAAAAAAATGTTAAAATGTTGTTATTCCATACTGTAAAAACTTTGCATTATTCTTAAAATGCAATAATTATGATGACCTACTAGTAAAGACACTGCATTCTTAGTATTTGAGAGATAATCCTTTTGTACATTGAAAACAATTCACAAGTTATTAGATTTCTCTTAAATTTTTCTGTATCCCTCAAAGCCAACATTAAAGGAATATTCTATTCAAGTTGGTAATAAATGCTTATAATGCATGGAGGTTACAATGTTGACTTTCCTCCCTTCAAAAAAATGATTTACAACCTAGAGAGATCCAGTTTCTTCCATAATTAATTCAATCTCCTTTTTAGGGGGCTACATCTAACAACAGATAGTACTAAGAAAGGCAATCTATTCAATACTAGTAAAAAATTATGTCAGTACTTAAACAGATGTATTATCTTCATGAAAATGAAGTAATACCCACTGTTCAACTGAAAGGGAAATTAAAAACATAGTACATTTACTTTACTTTATTATCTATATTTCTGGAAACTAAAAACTAAGAGAGTTGCAAAGAAAAAATTTCCAGTCACCAATATACACACTGTAGCAAATACTGCTGGTGCCTAGCTAACATTTATTCCTCCTGTGCCTTTCTTCTTCCCAATAGAAACTTGATTAGATTCAAGTATCCACACTCCCTGGCTCAGCCATGTCCCAACTGGCCCGTGTGCCCACACCCCACTCTTCTCAACAACTGGTTGAAGAATAGGCAGGTAATGCTATTCTGGCCAATGAGTCATGAAGGATGATTTACTGTGGAAGTCCTGGGCAAGATTTTTTTCCTCAAGAAGAGACCCCAAGAAAGCAAAGTTTCCTTTCCTTGTCTTTGGAATTTTTCATACATAACATAGGCACGATGCCTGGAACTGCTACAGTCAACTTGAGACCATTGTAGGAATCAACTTACGATCATATCAACTAAGGTAGAGTGGAGCTGTACGAAGGACCTGTATGTTGTTGACAATATCAAGCACCTGGTGCTGCCTGACCACCCAGCTATTTTACCAAATGACAAATGTCCTAGTTCTTTGTCATTTTGACTAGAGTTTTCTGTTACTGGCAGTGGAAAACAACCTAAATAATGTATACCTACTACTTACAATTAATCATGGTTAGTATTTTGGCATAGTAGCATTGTGTGTGGGTGTGTAAGAAACATTTTTTGGAGGATATATACCTATTATAAAAATTTATACAAATTTATGCAAAAAGGTACAATGATGATAAAAGCAAAAGCCTCTTCCCTTCACCAAACACAAACACAAAATCTTTCCTGATTTCTTTCTATCTTTATGTGAATTCTTTGGGTAGATGGATGGATAGATGAAAAAAAAAATACTTCTTTAAAAATAAGAACATATCACTGATGTTATTTTTATTTTAAAAAAATGAATTTAAATTTAACTAAATTTAAATTTTACTGAATTTAGCAGATTTAAAACTGCAGTAAAAGGGACTATAAATGCACCCTCACCATAAGAGATATCATTTCCAAAAAGATCTCTCTAAGGTTAAATAAACTATTTTTAAAAATCAGTGTTTGGAATCTTTTTTAAAAAAAAAACCTTGTGTTTCTATTTTAAGCAGCAGGGAGTCTGTCCCTGCTCAGAAAGGGAAGGATATTAGCATTTTCTCACATCCTTCCATCTTATCTCTCCCCAACACCTCACATTGGTTAGCTTTATTAATATTTTTACATTTCCCTACTTTATAACATTTGGTCCCTGTCCTCTAACCACAATCAAGTAGTTGTTTAAATGGATCCAATGCTTCCCCCATTGCTGTTAACAGTGTTTTCTCTACTTCTGAATTTAGTTTTTTGTCTTTGTTTTGAGTTCATCTCTTCATTGTGTGGGTTTCATTTTCAAGTATTCACTTACATGTTTGAAAATTTCTACCTTGTCTACCTATTTTCTTTATATTTTAATAAAATCTGGGCTGAGTGTCACACTGGATTTCACTTCTTTTAGAACTTTAGAGGTTTTTCTTCATTATCTTCTAGCACTGAGTGTGGTGTAAGTTTGATAAGCCTTCTTAAGTTCCATACAGTCTCTTCTTCCCCACCTTCCCCTCCATAGGCTCCACTTTACCTGCCTGAACTCCTAAAGAATTATTCATCATTTGCTAGCCCAATCAGGACATGACTCTGTGCTGAGCATTTGCATCAAATTTTCCTAAAAGATGGGGAGCTCTTTCAATCTGCAGATTTATATTTTTCTTTTTCAGTAAAATTACCTTTCTTCATTTTTGAAAAATGAAGAACCCTTGCTTCCGTTTTTTTTTTCTTGGCTATTGGTTTCTGAAGTATGCTGCATTAGGTTATATCATTTTCTTTATCTAGTTAGTGTTAAATATTGGGGGGGTGAAGGTAAAGGGGGTATTTGTTTGGTGGCTTACATTATTTTGGGCTCTCTTCATTATCTATCAGTGGTAAGAAATTATGTGGTACATTTTCAAATATCTCATCTCCAAAATAAAAATCACCATTGAAAACATTTTTAAATTCCGAATTTGGATTTATTTCAGTCTTCTAAGGGTTTTTATTGAATTTTCTTACTTAATGGACATAACAGTAATTATGTCACCTGTGTCATCCTCAGAAATATAAAACACTCATTCTTGTCCCCATTCTCAATGGGCCTATTTATAACTAGCTTTTTGATTGATACCTATCAACTATTTCAATTGATAACACACTTGTAAGTGAAGATAACCTGAGTTAGAGAAAACAGTAATTATGGGGATACCAGAAGTGATTCTTGACATGACAGGAGCATTTCACAGACTTACATTTTCATAATTAGATTCTGCTTTTCAAGTAGACATAAGTGACTACTGAATCTAAAATGTTCCTTTCCTCTTAACACCACACACCAAGGAACAAAAGCATTCAGAAAGGGTGAAGGCATATATAAAAGAAATACAGGATTTTGATTTAAATGTTTTTCTTCTTTTATACCCTAAAGTAAGAATACATGGTGAACATATGAGTTTTCCTTACTGTAAATGTATCTTACATTAATGCTGTACAAACTCTAGGAAATTCCTTCATAATAACTGTTCCAATATTATCTGGACAGCTCTGCTGTCCAACATGTTAAGCAACATGCCCTGGCAACAGGAGAGCACCCCTAATCTTGCCAGCTCCTGCCGAGTGACCTCAGTCAGTATTTATACATGCTTCAGTGTCTGCCACACTTATCACTTATACTGGCCCACACAAGCCACAAAAGTAGAGCTGTACCTGGCAAACTGTGTCACTCATACTAAATTCCAAGATTTAATATTATAGAACTTTAAACTAAAAAGCCATTAGGAGACTACATTATAGGACCTAGTTCTACCTAAGATGTCTAGCCGGGCTGGGTCAATATTAGGAAAACATAGACCCACATAAAATACTTGCAATCCAATAGTATATAAAGCACTCTTAACAAAAATCATCTATATTAATGTATAAAATCCAATATAACTCGAACAACAAATGGAAACTCTAAAGCAATGGCAATTATACAATAAAACCAAGCTTTTTAAATAATTAATCTCAAGGAATCTTCCATTGGGATTTCACTGTTCAATCACAAACTCTTCAACTTCTTTTCCTTTGATTATTACATAATTAGATATTTCACAGAACACACACACACACTAGCTATCCTGACCTACAGTCACAATTTGCATAAGCAAAGGACTTAATACTCACCAGATCAAGATAACTAAATAAATAGCTGATTTATAAGATAACTAAAGCAAACTAATTATCAAAACAAAAAAATAATTTCCACAAATGACCTACAAAACTCATTTGGCTTGTTCAGCAAGACACAGCATAGCATTAAAGAGCTGGGATCCCAGTTTCATTCACTAAAAATAGTAAAAATAATAGTGAGTATATACACTTTAAAGACATGTTGATACATTTAAGCCACACAAGTATGCTAAGAGGTAAACAGGAGGACATCATTATTCTTCAGTTTGAAGATGAGTAAAAAACCAGTCACACAAGTGGCTAGCATCAGAGCTCATGCCAGAAGACAGAGCTCTTGACTCCTAGAACAGTGCTCTCTCCACTACTCTGCACTACTGCCATGCATCTTTTCTCCTTTCAGATAGATCCAAAGACTCTATCCACTTCTAAACCTATGAATCACATCCAGGCCACCGGTCCAGAAGGGAGCAGAAACAAGATTTATAGCTAAATTAAGACAAACACACCCCTAATTTAGCAGTTAACTCAAAGGACAAACTCTACTGGTGATAGTTTACCAGGATCACCATCCACTTCCTAGCCCCACTGCAGTGGACCTCACTTTGCTAAGGTTACAATAGCTGGGGAGATTTTAAAAACCCCAGAGTCCATGCTGTTCCCATACCAATTAAATCAGAAATTCTGGGGGTGGAATCCAGGCATTCCATTTTGTAAAATGTTCCTGGTGACTCCAAGTTTGAGAACCAATGTGTTGCAGGAAATGCACAATAAAGACTAGGTGAATTAAATTTAAGAAAATGTATAAAACAAAACCAAATATTGCACGACATAGAAGGAAGGAAGCAATTGTTTTTATGTTTCAAGTTCAAAAAATAAATAGAACTTAAAAGTTTCCTTATTTATACCAGACAGATTTTGGATTTGATGTTAACCTACATCACCTATCATTTAATAACTAGTGCTTAAATGTTACTTCCTGTAGAAGTGGCAATAACAATATCATAGGCAGTCTCAAGCACTTCCCTGTTTGAAAATCTTGTTGCTTTGTATAAAAATCATTAAATGTTAGGAAAATGACAATCTCAACTGAAATTGGAGTAAAGTTGTGTGTGATTATTAAAGACGTGGAGAAACAGCAAAGCTTGCAAACACCTGTAGCCAGCCTCAGTTCAGCAGATAGTTGCTACTTGGGAGGCATGTATGTTTCTACCGTACGAAAGAAATATCAAACTTGTAACACAGAGGCAAGGACTAAAAGCATAATGCACGGTACTGAAAAGATATCTAAAATAGTTATTTTCAAAGAGTTCGTCCATATTTTATAAATAAAGTGCTAAGTTAAGTGACCAGTTCCATTAGAGACATACCTGCTAAACCCTCCCTAAGGCCTTGCCAGCTTTGCAGCCACAATAATAAACTGTACTGAAATTCTGGTAGGTTTGTTTTCGTTAAGCAGACACTGCTCATTAATATAATTCCTGTCACTTCTGTGTATAAACACTAAATTGTACAAAATTGATATTTCATTCTGATTCTATGAAAAGATTGGATCAACAGAAGGCTCTTAAAATCATCATAACTAACCAAGGTTTTAAGAAAACTAGCTTCAACATAGATCCCCAGATGGGAAGGTGTATCAACACCAAAACAGACATCATGCCAACCTGTGGAATATTTCTTTCACACCTAGCTCTACTAAGTAAACGCTGCTCTATGTTGCATTCTTATCATGGAAATCCAGGCAGTGATCTATAATTATGATTAAGCCCACATGGGAACTTAGAAGATCAGTGTGAGAACTTCAAGCCAATTTAGGTTGAAGCATTCAGAAGGGGACAGAAACAAAGAGTCTCCAAAGCTTCATGATCTGGCTATAGGAAATAAATATTAAAAGCAATAATTACAAGTAAGTGATATAGCCTAAAGAGTATGCTCTTTTAACAAATATAAATTGATAAGGCTGGCAAGCTCCATCTCCCATCAGCTCATCTCCTTGAGGGTACAAGCACATACATAGAGAAACTACAAATTGGAATCTGTTACTCTTATCCTTTAAAATGTTGCACCTGCTTTTAAAAACACATTTATATATGTGTTATGCCATCGCATCTGCCTGACAATGCTAGACTTCTCAAATGTTCTTGAAGAAAATTAAAATAAGCATCTGCTAACAATAATTTTATTTCATCCTAAACAGTTGCATTTTGGGCTGATGAGAAAAAGCCACATTATAGAAAAAAATAAAACTACCTTTACAACTCCGTAGCAAACACATTTCAGAAAGTAGGTCTATAAATAGATGTGCTTCTGTATGCACACTGTAAATATAAAATCATCATGCTAGCCGAGGCTGCAATTTAAACTGAAGCCACATGTGAACTTACCTGATTTTTAATGTCCTATTTGAATAGGCTTACAATCAGTACAGATCTCCTTTTTCTAGTTGCATAGTAAGGCAAAACACCCCCAACTACATTTTACTTAGCTCAGTCTCATCTTTCATCAGAAGCAATAGTTTGCAATTTCATTCAGAAGCAGCCGTCCCTAAACAGTCTCTGAATATGCACAGAAACAGTAATGGAAGGGATCTAAGTTAAACCCTACAGACGCACCAAGAAAATAGCAACATCAACACGAAAAAGCAGCAATTCCTTAAGAGAGGTGCTTTTCTTAGCTGCATTTCCCAAGCCAGCCCCCTTTCAAACATAAAACGTCTCAGTTATGAAAGAGGATCTTACCTGAGCTGATCATACTGTGCATTCTTTGCTGAGCCAAGAGCTGTTCTCGTCCAGCCACCCCATCTGAGGAAAAACAGGAGTCACTCTCGTAAATTGTCTGCAGCATACTCCAATCACTCTTACTTCAGCTACATGAAAGATTCATCACTGCACAGTGCACCGGCCCCAGGAGCTAACCTCGCTGGTCCTCCCTCCTCCCCAAGGAGAAGCAGAAGAGGATCAACTTCGACAATGATTTCCTTACGGCTCAGATGGACATACACTTTAAAAAAGACCTGGATACTTTTCCCATGTTACCAACCTGTGTGAAAAGCAGAAAGGACAGAGTGGATGCTATAGCTCTCTGGAGTTTAGGTTATCCCGGAAACTAAAAGCAGGTGGGAAAGAGGAATGTGCTTCGGGGTTATTTCTTTGTCAGAATAAGTAGAAAAATATTAACTCTACCCACGAGAAAAAGAAACCAATTAAACCTGACTTACAGTTCTTCAGGCTGCTAGGGTTTCCTTGCAAAAACCCTCAGTCCTGAAAGCGGCTCCAGCCGGTGCCCTTCTCCTATCTGTTTGTGTGTCTCTCTTTCCCCTTTCTCAGTCTCTCTCAGCTCAAGTTGGCTAAAGCTAGTGATAATCCATTTGCATATGAATCAACAACAGCATGGCCCACAGGCACAGAAATAGAACAATGGTCGGCCTGAGCCAAAAATAGGTCAAGCATGGCCGAGTGATTGGAGCCTGCATTAATGCATTTAAAAATACCCCAGCAAACCCAGCTGTCCAGCCTCTATCTTTCAAACCATAATTCTCTATTGCAGGGCCTTAAAAGCAATTAACTCTTTCCTCCCTCCAAGCTTGCTTTACACATTGTGTTTCCACAGTGGCGATTCACTTCTAAAGAAAGGAAAGCAAGAAAAAAATTAAGAATCATAATTCCAAGAGGGCAAATGCACATATATTTTATTTCATTTTATTTTTATAGTATGTGTTTTTGGAAGAGAGAGGAGAGAAGTACAGAGCTCTGTATTGGTTCTAAAATAATACTGGAAGCTTTTGCTCATAATGTGGTTTCTGCCTCACCCACGCACAGCAATCCTGGTGTTCTATTTTTGTTGCCGGTTTCTCAGGCTACACTGCAGTTGGCTGTAGCACTAGAAGCTTTTCTGCCTTCTAGTTTCAGGACTAACAAGAGATTTAGTCGAGGTAGTTTCAGAAAACAAGCACACCGCAGGATGAAATTTTTATGAAGGACAGGCTTGATTTTTTACTTGCTATTTATGTAAGACAATTGTCCATTCAACAAATCCTATTGTGATCTTAGTACCACTGTGAATTTTATTGCATCCAGTTGCTACTATGTCTACAAGAATAAAACAAAACAAAAAACACAAAACCATGGCTTACACCTGAAAATTTTCCCTCTCTTTCAGCCTCTCAGGCTAAATTCAATTTACTTGCAAAAGGAAAAGAAAATAGTGCTGGTTTCTTATGGATACAGAATTACTGAATATGTGCACCTGTTGATCAATAAATCAATATGGTCAGTACCCAACTATGAACGTTCTGCATTCATCTATACATTGGTTGCCTGAAATACAGCCCTCCTCACTTTTCTATAGAAATAGCATTTATAATAGTTGACAGATTCCCAGACACAGTGAAGCATTCACCTATAAAACAAATGAACTACAGTAAATAGTATAGGAGTTCAATAGTCTCTGGTGTACCTTTATAACATCATTTCCAAATGAGAAATAAATTCTGCATCCCAAAATTGGATGCTAGCATCTAGTCACTCCCAAGTACAAACTCAAAAGTGATAATACCCTGGTTATGGAAGCTCTTCTCCTTTTTCTAAACTGTATCAGCAAGGAAAATGTAATTCCTAAGGCATCAGGACCAACAGGGAAAGATAAGGGAAAAGCAGATTGTTTCAAGGTTCCCACAACAATCAGATGGAGGAGGGACCTTGGTCAATCCCAGAGTGTGGGGTTGGGGGAGGCGAACAAGGGAACAGAGTTTTGGCAGAAAGTTAGAAACATGTTAAATCATTTATCAGATAACCCACAGCTGAATTCCTCTTCTTTAATAGATTAATTTCTGTTGAATACCCTACTTCTTGAAAAATCATATGTGGACAGGTAAGTTAAAAGACTTTTTAAAAAGTAGTTATTCCAAATTGCATTTGACTTCAACTAAACAACAAAATCTTATGTTCCTGTCAGTGGAAAAAACTATTTGATTCCATCTGATATTACAAATAAACTCTCGATTAGGAAATTTGTGTGTAAAATTCGAGGGTAGAAATAGTATAGATGTAACAATTTTCCTTGAGGATTATGTGTTTATGTAGGAACCACCAATTGCACCAATTTACCTGGAAGTAAATTTAGAGGTTGTCCACAATGGGATTCAAACTCTGCCTCAGGACACTAGGGGAACTGTCTGGGAGTTGCCTCAGTTTCCTCCAGGAAAGGGTCTCCCCCTAACCGGGGAAGCTCCACTTTTATCTGTTTACATTTGGGGATGTAAGATTTCTTTTGAACAACAACTTTTTTTTTTATTCTGCTATACACTTATTTAAAGAATATTTTTAAGTTTAGGTATATTTGAAAAATCAAGATTGTATATATTTAAAGTATACAATTTGATGATTTGATATACATAAACATTGTGCAATAATAACCATAATCAAGGTACTTATCCATCACCTTAGCTAGTTATAACTTTTTCTTTTTTTTGATGATGAGATAAGAACAATGACTTCTTACATGAAGGAAAAAAAATTATTGAAATCCACTCATCCTGTCCAAACTAGCTCTCAATTTTACACATAGGGAAACTAAGGAAACTTGCTGAAAGTTACAAAGATTACAAAAGCACTCACTAATGGAGTCAGGCCTTAAAGAGACTTGCTTCAGGTAACGTAGTAATTAATAACTAACCAAGTAGATCTAGTATTCACGTTCTCCAGACACACCATCTTGTCCATTACCAAAACGATACCAATCATTATCTGAGATATTCAGAATAAAATTTAGTACAATCTTAGTGACTAAAAATGGAACCACTGTCTAATTGTATCCCAGTGTTTTTTAACAGAATATACAAAAATCATGATAAACATATGAGGGATAACAAAAATCACAATATTGACATAATATGCCTACACATATTTTGTTATTTTAAGTTTAAATTATACCCTCACACCACAATTGATAAAAAGGATCTCCAAGTTTTTATAATCATAAAGAAAAAATAGAATAAAACTCCAGAAGAGTGAGTTAGTAATTATCCTATTTCTCAGAGGTTCCAAGGACAGGGCATTCCACATAAAATGGTATAAAAAAACGTGTCTTCTTCATTTTGAGCAAGTTATTTAACATGAGGTTTATTTACATTTCATCCCTGCATTCTTGCAGCACTTTTTCCCCCATTAGCAGTGTTCTCTTTCATTTAATTCTTGGTAATGAAAAATTATTTTAAAATGAAAAGACATTAGACACATCATAAAATAGATCCCACTTGTTTCTGTGAAGAAAAATAAGCATCATCAAAATAACCATCAAGTATATTGATTATCTAAGAGCTTAAATGTTAAGAATGTTGAGTTAATTCTTCTCATATCATCTCAATAATGTTCGTAAAGAAATGGGGCTAGGCTTCTTTTGGGGTGTTTATAAAACCAAATTTTACCATTAATAGTCTGGGGAAAAATATATCATATTTTCTGTTATTATACAAGAACCATAACAAACTAATATAAATGTCAGGCTAGAATAGATGGGTAGTTTTGAAAATCTCTATATAAAATAAATTCTAATTCAACTTAATAAGCATTTTTGGAAATTGATCTAAATATTATACTTTCTAATCATACAGGCCAAAGAAAAAGTAAAAAAGAACACCTACAAAAAAAAAAACAAAAGCCCAAAACCCAGGTTCCCAATTTAATAGAAAATGGAAGTAGGGATCGAATTCTAAAGCAAAATGTCATTCAAAAATTATGATAATTCCAATTCTTTTTATGTAGGTATACAAGCAAAACCAAAAAAGGATTAAAAAACCTATACGGCACCAAAATATTTCCAGAAATAACCTCAGACTTTTAGCACACAATGATCTTTTCTAAAATGGGTTGGGATCATAATCCCAAAAGACACAATCCTGAATGTCGAAATTCCTCATGTCAAAAATCCCAAAAATCACAATCATGAAAGATTAAAAACCCCAATGTTGAAATCCTGAAAGGCAAATTTGGGGGAAGGAATCAGTGTGTTTTCAGTTATATGCAACGCAGGACAGTTGCATCATGTTAGTTGCAGCATGTTAGGCGATTGTTATTGTCTTTATTTGGAAATTAAGCGTGGTTTGAGAAGATGTGTATGGGTGCCAAGTTGACAAGGGGTGGATTTGTGAACTTAATTTTAGATGTCAACTTGACTAAATGAAGAAACACCTAGAAACCTGGTCAAGTGTTATTTTTGGTGTGTCTGTGAGGGTGTTTTCAGAGGAGATTAGTGTGGGTCTGAGGGGACTAGGTAAGGAAGATCTGCCCTCAATGTTGGCGGGCACCACCCAATTGGTCAGGGGCCCAGAGAGAACAAATACAGAAGGCAAATTGGTTTCTCTCTGAGAACTGCGACAGACTTTTCTTCTGCTGCTTTGGACTTCAGAAATTTGACTCCAGGAAAAGTGCATTATCACAATGTTGACTTTGTGTTATAAGCATTGTGTGTGTACGTAAAAACGTTGAAACTTCCTCAATAAATGAAGAGATGTTCTCTTTGTACATCTGCATTTATAAGAGATAAAATTTCTTGAGATCACAACTCTCTGGGTGACTACATATGTGGTGGTCACCCATCGCTGTTTCTGACTGATCGAGTCAAAATACTTAGGTTGTTCATCATGTAATTTCAGATAACCACAGTTATAAAACTGGGTGCACACAATTACCAACCATACTGATATGCATTTATATGTTTATACATTTCCCTTTTTGGCCTATTTCTTTATGAATATGGTTTACTACTCATAACTGTTATGTGGGCGTGACAGTCATTACTGTACCTGAATGTTTATGCTTGCAAAAATATTTATGCTATTATTGCCTATTTTACTGAGTAAACTGGCCTATGAAGTATTCTGTCATATTTTTATATGTTTCTCAAATAAATCCCCTTTTAAAAATGTATATAAATATCTTTTACAGAATGTTTAATTATTTTTTCCAGAAATATATTTCCAGGATTTTAATCTTTTGGGATTTTAACACTTGGGATTATAGAGTTCAGGATTGTATCTTTGGGGATTATGATCGACCCTATACTAAAATCAGTCTTGGTTGATGAGTGAAGACTCCACTGAAGACAAGCAAGGAAGGTAGTGTGACCCAGTTTATTCTACCACAATGATATAGTCTCTGTTCATGTTTAATCAAGTGAGACGTTTCATGCAGTAACACATTGTATGATTCTGGACTCTAGATAAAGTAAGATTTAAAATCTGTTTACTTCAAATACTGAATTTGTGCTCTACAATTGTAGAATACTGCAAATTACTCATCAATAACTGGTGCTTGTCCACTCACTCACTCATTTACTGATGTTGCCTCTTCTCCTAACCTCACAGTTCTGAAAGTATTGTAACAGCAATAAAATTATACACATTTGCCTACAGTCAATAGGCTTGGTTCCCTATGACCCCCAAGGAATGGTGTTTATGCTTGCAAAAATATTTGTTATTATTGCATAATAGGAGGCCGAAAGTACAGTGTACTAATTTTTGTTTTTAACTAAGTAGCTTATTTATCTGAATTTTCTATGTCTTAGAGCAGCAATCCCCAATCTTTTTGGCACCAAGGACCAGTTTCATGAAGGACAATTTTTCCACAGAAAGCGGGGTGAGATGGTTTGGGGATAATTCAAGTGCATTACCTTTATTGTGCACTTTATTTCTAGTATTATTATATTGTAATACATAATGAAATAATTATATTAATACAACTCACCATAATGAAGAATCAGTGGGAGCCCTGAGCTTGTTTTCCTGCATCGAGACCGTCTCATCTGGAGGTGATGGGAGACAGTGACACCCAAAGTGTGTTGCTTATGTCCAGTCTACTCCATAATCTCGTTTTGCTGCTGTCACTGCAGAAAACCCTGCTTCACAAAGATAGGATGTTGGAAATGGAAGCAGGCTTTTCAGTGCTTTTGTGGTAATCTCAGGATATTCCGCCTTGACTTTAATACAGAACGTATGGAGATTTGAAGTTGTCTCAAACATACTTTTAAGGCCACTGTCATTTGTGATCGCCAGTAGTTGATCCTCTTCTAGCATGGAAAAAGTCGATTCACCTGGCATATTCGCAAATGGGTCACAGATCCATTCCTACCCAGTTCGGGGATCTTTTGTTGTTGGGAAGTAATGCTCAAACTCTTTTGAAAGCTGAGATAGGTGATCATGCACCAGCTGGGAGAAACAAGGGCCTGGCTCAGTCTCTTTCAAAATCTTTGCTAATATATGAAGCATGTCAAAAATCCCAATGTTCGCTCGTCGCCCCCAATATTCCAGTTTGGCTTTGAATGCACTTTATTTGCTGACTTGAACACAGTTGTTGTTCTCCCCTGAAGTGACAGATTGAGTTTGTTGAGCAGGTTGAATATGTCACACAAGTAAGCAAGTTTTGCGACCCATTCTGTATCACTGAAATGTGCTGCCAGTGGTGACTGTTTTTCTAAAAGAAATCTCTGGAGTGGGCTCTAGTAGCTCAAAAACTCTGGCCAGTGATCTACCTTTAGAAAGCCATCTCACTTCTGTGTATAAGAGAAGACATGTGTGCTCTGCATCCATCTCCTCATGGAGCTGCATGAACAGATGTGAGTTAAGGGCATGTACTTTAATGTGGCTGATAATTTTAACCACATCCTGCAAAATGTTGTTTAGTTCAGGTGACATTTTCGGCTAGCCAGCATTTCTCTATGGATGACACAGTGCGTAGACTCACATTCAGAAGTGACCTCCTTGACCTGAATAGCGAAACCAGAAAGCCATCCAGTCATGGCAGCCACTCTGTCCATGCATATACCAACACAAAATGACCAATTCAGTTTTCCTGATATGTAATCATTCAAAGAGTTGAATAGTTCTGCAGCTGTGGTATTGGTTGGCAACAAAAGTGCACATAACACCCTCATGCACATCCTCCTGAAAAATATATTGCACAAAAACAAGCATTGTTGCCTTGTTGTCAACATCGGTAGACTCATCAACCTGAATTGTGCACCATGGTGACTCATTAATCCTCTCTAACAATTTTGCCTCAATATCCTCTGCTATTTCATCAATTCATCTAGTTATGGTGCTAGATGAAAGAACACGTGCCACCTTTTGAACTGTAGCCTCTCCTAAAAGTTCCTGGCAAATGTCCTCAGCAGCAGGCAGGATCAACTCTTCACCAATAGTAAAGGGCTTCTTAGCTTTAGCAACACGGTTAGCCACTAAGAATGATGCTCTCAGTGCAGGCACATCTGATGAGGTGGTGGCCTTCAATAATTGTTTCTGTTCTTTGTGTTCATGTTTTATTTTCTTTTAAAAAATTCCAAAGGCTTGTCTTTTAATGCAGGGTGCTTGGTATCCACGTGGCGAAGCAGTTTTGAAGGTTTCATGGGTTAGCTGGATAGCTGGTCACCACACATTGTACAAAGAGGGCTTGCAGAATGTGAATTACCTGTTGCAATGAACCCATAATAATTTAAGTAGGACTCTTGGTATTTTCTTTTAAATGCAGCTTTCATTTTGTCGGCAGTCTTAGAGTCTTCTGCAGTCTCTTCATTGGGTCTTTCCCCTTTTTCAAAGAAGCTCTCCAGTGATGTTTGTTTTTACTCATTTTTGCTAGGGTTAGCTTGTGGGCTTACCAAAACTGTGACTGAGACAAGTGCACGGTGTGGGAAAGAGGCGAGGATGGAAGTGGTAAATAAAATAATGGGCGGGCCACGCACAGACTAAAATAAGTGTCGGATTCTGATTTAAAGCCTGCCACCAGATGCAGCTGTACAATTGAAGTAAGATGTTCACTTGCCACTATAAAGCCTGCCACCAGATGCAGCTTAATTGTCACTTGCCACTCACTGATAGTGTTTTGATATGATTCTGCAAGCATTTGATTTATTATGGTCTCTGTGCAGTCAAACCTCTCTGCTAATGAAAATCTGTATTTGCAGCCACTCCCCAGCACTAGCATCACTGCCTCAGCTCCACTGCATATCATCAGGCGTTAGATTCTCATAAAGAGCATGCAACCTAAATCCCTCACATGTGCAGTTTACAGTAGGGTTTGCACTCCTATGAGAATCTAATGCCACTGCTGATCTGACAGGAGGTGGAGCTCAGGCGGTGATGCTTGTGATGGGGAGTGGTTGTAAATACAGAAGAAGCTTCGCTTGCTTGCCTGCTGCTCACCTCCTGCTGTGTGGCTCAGTTCCTAACAGGCCACACACTGGTACCAGTCCTCAGCCTGGGGGTTGGGGACTGCAGTCTTAGAGAAACAGTCCCATGCTTATTGAATATGTGATACCCAATTTACAAGTGATTCCTCCCTACTGAAAAAGCCTAACTGGTTACCAAATGGTCTTCAGATGGGGAAATTTTGTCTGGACCCAACAATAGGTAAAGGGTTTGAGAAAACACATATGCAGTGAAAGTCCAGGAAGACTGTTTTATGTGAAAATAAAACAGATCAACAACAACAATTTTAAAATCATTAGCCTGGCTTTAATGAAAAATAATTTCTTCCCTAACTCTTCCCTTCAAATGGGAATGTGTTGCTCCATGATTTATTCAATTTTTTGAGGATTACAGCAGATCAGGGTCACCCAGGAACTTGTTGGAAATGCAGTTTATTGGTCCCTACCCCAGAACTATTAAGTCAGAATCTCTGGAAGGAATCTGCACTTTAACAAGCTCTCCAAGTGATTCTGATGCACAATAAAGTTTGAAAACCATAAGATTAGATCATCCTTTCCAAAGCAATAATTAGATGGCTAAAAATATAAATGGATAAAGTATCTTTTTTGGTGCAATTTCAAATTAGCCAGTATTATTAGAGAACAATTTTTAAAAATGAAAATAATTAAACTAGGCAAGAAACTTAAAGCACAGGGCTATTAACATTCAAGGTATGAAAAGACTGAGGAGGTTTGTCAAGAAGGGATCCTCTAGCTTGTAAATGAGACCAGCATAGTACACTTAAGGTGATGGGCATGTGTTCATGGCTGTCCCCTGCTGAGCCACTTTATTCCGGGTTCTGCTTTTCTGAGTGTTTGCCAGTTGCACATCAGACCCTCTATGCAGAGCTCAAGGCAGCCAGCACAGAAGAAGAAATCAATATGGTCATACACAGCCCTGTAATTAGAGGGACAAGTAAAATTTAATGGTCTTTTGATAGAATCAAGAGAAGTTTGTTTTTGCAATGAAAGTCAGTCATTTCATATATTGAACATCAACTATTTCACAGCTACAGTGCAAGCCCTGAAGATACAAATATACAAGAATAACATAGTCTCTACTTTCATGGAGTTTTCCATTTTAGAGGAAATACAGTCAAGATGATTATTATACAATTTGATAAGAAACTCTGTAACTCTAAATTTATTTAAATCTTCTTTAGATTTTAATTTATAACCATGGATTCAAAATAATAAATCTTGCAGGGTTGTTATGAAGATGACAGAATTATATCACTCTTGGCAAATAGGCATTCAATAAATGGTAGCTATTATTACTGTAACACTCTTCTATGAACCTTTAATTCGTGATTATTAAAATATTTAAAAGGCTGTCACCTATTTTTTCAATCTATAAATACTGAAGAAAGTTATATAATTGATCAAATATTGAGTTCTTTACTCACAGTTACAAAAGCTTCATGTATCAACTTGAAAAGATAGTCTATATTCTTTCTACTGTATCACCAGAGCTTAACATGTCTGGAACATAGTATATCACTCAATAAATATTTCTGTAATGAATAAATAATTCCTTCTCCAGAAGATCCTTTTAAGTGACTACTGATCTTGAGAAAACTACTAACATACTTTTCAACCTCAAATATTTCATTGTTATTCATTTTATCATAGTTTCTTATTAAAATACCAATTTAATAATAAATAATAAATCATAATAAAAAATTAAGTGCCTATCTGAAGAAAGAATCTCATAGAAATCAAGTGCAGTTTAATTGAACTTTCACTTTTGGCATTTCCCTTGCCTTGTTGTTGTCCCACAAAATGGAATAACCAGTGAAAAATGCCAGGCATCAGACTGTAGCAGAAATGATCTTAAGTGATCATCATCTAGTACAATTTGAGTGAACAAAGTATTACAATATCTCTCTTGTTAGGTATTTAAAAGATATTAGCACTAAGAAATTAATATAAAAATGTATTTGTAACTCTGCTTTACAGTAATGAATCTAATAGCTCCACAGTGATGACAGAGCTTCCAGGAAAAGTCTGATTATCAATTGCATTGGCTTGTGCCTACATCCTCTATTTTTAATTGGTGAATTTCATTGAGTATACCACTTTCACTCAAAATTCTGAAAGAAATATATTATGGCTTCAGACTCAACTTCTCTTTCTTCAAAAGTCACTTGAGAAAATTTTAACACTATTTTTTACACTTTGTAGATACAGTATTTCTGTGACTCTAAAACTAATATTTCACATAAGAAAACTAAGCAAGTAGACCCCAATTTTCACCACTGTATGTACTATCTATGCTTGTATATATCAGTACACATCAACCAGAAATCCTTGCTATTGCTTTAAATATCATGTAATGGTTCATGCTGATGATGAAGCACCATTTTCTCTATTTAACGGCATCTACTTTGAAATACAAATCAACCCTGACTAACCCATCCTATGCTGACTAAACTATGTATGCACAAGGTGTTCATAAGATCAGAAACTCTTAATAGAAGTCTGAGTTTCAAGAAAACAAACTATTTTTGGCTATAGAGTTGTGAAAATAAAAATTCTAGAAGAAGTCCAGTTACGTATATAAGTATTGTGATCTACACTACTTGGTATGAATCAATTGTTTACCTTTATATTATTCTACAAAATAAGTCTCCTTCTTATTTAGCTGTACTTTTAATATTTATCAACTTGGAAATAAATTTCTGAACACCACAAATTCTGTCATATGTAGTATCTAGATAAATACTACATTTGAGAACTATAAGATTAATTTTTGATGTGATAATATAATTATAGCAGAAATTTAAAAATCAGTCCAGAGTTTTTCACATAATTTCTTGCTATAAAGATCAAGTTGATACGCTCCATACCACACCATGACCTATCTCTAAGTTAAATCAAAAGAATTCTAGAAAGCTTAACTCTGAAAATAGCAACAATTTTTAATGATGCAATTCAATTCTGACTTCATAATTCAATCTAGTTGGGTACCAAATATTAAATTTAAGAAATAGCAAGCACCTAAAACATACTACTTTTGACAGATTAAAAATATTTATAGGAATGGCATACAACTGAAGTATAAAGATTTGCAACTGGCCTTATCACTAAGTTTATCAGACAATCCATGGATATGGAATCTTTCCTATTTCAGGACACTTATTTCAGTGCCCAGAACAGAGACAAACAGACTCTAGGCCATTCATGTTCTGACCACAACCTGACCTAGGAGCTGGATCTCTAGCTTGTTTTTGCAAATGTCATGCAACAGGTATAATTCCTTGGTATTACCCACAGAAAAATCTTCATTCTTCAATGTCTTTGCACATGCTGTTCTTGTATCCACTCTTTTCCAATTGGGAAATTCTTTCTTTATTTTACAAGCATATAGTGTCCTTCTTTGTCCCTTATGACGGGTTTTTGCCTCAAAATTAGGACAACAGAGTTTCTTTTTGTTCACATTTGCCTTTATTTTCAACCTTTCCACTCTTTATTTTAGGCATGGCTCTCTCTCTTATAGTATTTATTTATGGATTTTTTTTCCTTTCATCCAATATAAAAGTCTCTGCATTTGGGAAGTTCACGGCAAGGAGATAGGAGCCCTTGCTGGTTCACCATCTTCTCGGGAGCTAACAGCAGTAAATCCTTTTCATCCTCCAAATGTTACTCAAAGGTTACCTCCTTGGCAAAGCCTTCTCTGGCCCGAGCCGTCATGAATGAGAGGACCTAACTCTATTCTTCTATTTCAACATAAATCACTGGGTATTTGAACAATTTGACTACATGTCTCTTCCCCACACTAGACCTCAGCAAGTCAAGAACAGAGACTTGTCATTCATCTATCTGCCTGTTCCACGCTGCCTGGGAAACATTACTCAGCACATGGTTGAATGGGTCTATGTGAATTTATGTAAATGTACATAATGCAGTGGATATCAATACACTTCCATTCATCCTTATTTTCACACATAAATGTCAGGCACACAATTTCTACCATCCTCTGCATCATCCCTCTCATTCCACCTACCACATCATCCCCAATCTATTCCCAGCCTGATTCCTCTCCTCAGAATCCCACCACCACCAGCACACACTACATGTATGATATAATATTTTAGCATATTATATACATACTTTCAGGACAATATATAAACATGAATTAAATTCATTATATTATTAACAGAATATAAACTATTATGAATTATTTTTCAGAATTAATTAAAATTAGACATTCAGATCGAGAATTTTTTAAAAATCATTTTTACTGAAACCATTTTTACATTGCAGATTATGTTTTCTGAAATTTAACAATTGTTTCTATGTTTTAAGGGTTCTGCTTAGCAATTTGGCAGCTGGCTGTATCGCAATTCTCTAAGAACCTATAAAAGAATTCTGACACACCAAGCTCTAATAGATGAAGTTCCTTCACTTAAAGCTCTTGGCTAACGCTTTTGATGAAGAGCCTTATGGTCTAAGCTTTTGAAAGGAGACTTATGTATCACATATTTAGTCAAAGAATAATATTGGAATTTAAAATTTAGATTCAAAGATAACTTAAATTTGCATATGAGAAAACACTGCTCTTTAAAGTCAAAGTCATGTGAAACTTAATCGCCAATGCATCTAGAAGTGGTCTCCGGAAAGTTCATGGTGTTATCCCCAGATGGATAACCTTATTCAAGGGATTTTGGTATAGAAGTCAGAGGCTGCCGCAGGATGGATTAATCCTTTTCAGAGTGATTTGCTCTAAAAGCAAGTCCAGCCCTTACTGTTTCTCTTCCGCCCTTCTGCCTTCTACCACAGGATGACGGAGTAAGAAGGCCCTTGCCAGATGCCTTCACCTTGATATTCGACTTCCCAGCCTCTAGAACTGTAAGAGATAAATTTCTTTTCTTTATAAATTACCCAGTCTGTGATATTCTGTTATAGCAATACAACACAGACTAAGATAATAACATTCCAAATAATGTGGCTTATTGTATGGAGAAGAGGCTCTGGATTCAGACAGAATTTGATTTAAATTTTGTCTCTGCCAAAAGAGACAAAATAATAGAGTTTATAATTTTATTTTGTCTCATATACAGTTATGAGCTATACAACTTGGATAAGTTACTTAAGCTTCTGAGTCACAATTTTCTCATCTTATAAATAAGGATATTAACATTTGCCTTGCAGTGTAGCTTTAACATTTGGAAATAGTGAACATAAAGTTCCTAGCATCATGATAGGAACATAATAATACTTGATACACAGTAATTATCATTATTATAACGGTATTAATACACAAATTAAGAACCGAATGATTGAGGGACTACTTAAATTTCTGCGTTCTGAACTAAGATAACTCCTATTTCTCAAGATCAGTTATAAACACTGTAAAATAGAATATAAAATTAATTAGTTTCCTCTGTTTTTTAAAGGAAAACAATAAATATATATAAATGAGATAAGACAAATTAGAATAGAAATTTTCATCATATTAATATCACTCTCCAGGTTGCTCAATAAACCATGTCTACTCAACAACTCACTGATTCCTAACTGCAAAATAAGATATGGAAATAATAAACAAGAAGGTGATGGTATATGCCAGGCTATTTGCTATGTTCTCTTAATAAGGCCAAATCTGACATCTTAATATGAAGAATAGAGATTGATAACAGCACTCACATGACATACAGAACTTTCACTAGGTACCCTGAATTACATCTACGTTTGTCATTTAATTGCAACCTAGGAATATCTTCAATACACAATGTGTTCCCCCCAGCTAATATTTTTTTTCCAGATGGCTGCAACAGTCTATTTAAAAGTCAATAAGCTAAAATTAGTTATTTCACCTGAAGCTATAACAATCTGTTTTTAGTGATGAAGTGAGGACTGTTGTCTTCCTATTTTGGCTGTATCTGAAGGAAATCCTCAATGGTACTTGCTGTAAGCAGGAGGGACCTTTTGGAACCCAAATTTAGTTATTTTAAATTCCAAAGCTTAGTTGGACTAAAATTTACTACATGTTCATTATTTAAATTATGAATAATTATGTATAGACTTGACAGAACACAACCCTAGTTAAAGGAAACTAAAGTCTAGGAACAATTAATGTTCTGAGGGCTACAGGGTAGGAAATCCACAACATAAATTAATATTATGCCCTTTATAAGCTAAGGAGAGAACATCGGTAGGAAATAACATCCAAAAACTTTAGGTATTTGATTTCACTTAAGATATGCCCTTCACTCAAAACATACATATAACATTACATGGAAAAAATTAAGCCAATATGGGGGATGAGAAATGAAACCCATAATTATCTTCAAAGTCTATGATAATGGGGTTACCTTTGTGTTTCATGTTATAACACCTATAACCATATTTTAAATATCTAGTCATTAGGGTAAACCTAAAGTACTCTTTCCTCCATTTTCAAATGAATCATGAATTATCATAACATCTCAAGAATGTGTGGATCATTGAATAGTAGAGTATGTTGACTTTCAGACATTCAAATATATATGATTCAAATCAGCTGACAGAAAAGAGAAAGATTAAGATGATACTCAAAATTTTGAATCTGTGCTATTAACACAATGTTTAGGCATTCATAATATCAGCTTTTCTGATAATAAAATCTGTTAACTTTGAACTTTAACAGAATTACCAATGTAGCATCAGTTTTAGAAAATCTGAGATCAAAAAACAAAAAGAACTTGATTTGTAAAAATTTTAAATGACTATATTTCCAGAGGAAAACAAATTTCCCCAGAAGTTTCTATATGTATCCAGAAGCAGTTTTAAATTTTCCAGAATTAAGCTTCTTCACATGGGGTGAGTTGAATAAGAAGATGCTTCATTCCAAGCACACTCTTCCCCAGGATTTCCCTTTGATCACAATGATGCCTGCTGACACATTTCATAAATAATCATCTAAACACATCCACTATCAAATAGATTGTTGGTCGAAGTTCTCTCCAATTCTCCTTTGTGGGTTTATTTTTCCTTTATTCTGTTTATTTTTAACCTTGCCCTCATTTTTCATCAGGCCCTTCAAAATCACTGTATCCTGACTGTATATCAATGCTTTTTGAAAATGTCCTTTCTGGTTATTTAAAATATTTCCCTGATTTCAGCAATCTTGCCTGTTCCTTGAGACTTGTTGAAGCTTTTGAAATCAGAAGTTGACTTTCTTCTTGCCCCAAACCTAAGCACATATTGCTTACCCATTAGTTTCCATATTCTTTCCTTCTTCATCCTTCCTGTAGCATATATCAACTGCATAATTTAGTGTCTTTTTCTTTGGCTAATTTTCTTACTGGGATAACTGCAGCAGTGGCAAAAGTCATACTTTTGACCAATATCTTAAAAAATTTTGGCTTGCAGAGCAATATATTAGCCTTTGTTCTGTCTTTAATTTTACGGGGTTCCTCATATTTAGATAACGGATATTGTTTGCTTTGACAAATGTTGATTCTTGCAAAGCCTTCTGGGAAGAAGGGCCTTAAGGGTGTCAAGCAAAGTGGACACAACCAGAGAGGGCAGCGTGTCACTGGATGGGATGCCCATGGGCTGTGGCACACACAGCTGTTAATGCTCCCTCTGTGATGCTTTGATCCTATGGCCCAGGAAAAGATTCCTAAAACTGTGTTCTTGAAACTGTGTATGCTTCTCCAGAAAAAAAAATAAAAATAAATGAATAAGTAAAGGCATAGCTCAGTTACTTTTTCTTCAGAAATCAAGTTTTAATACTTCAATGCTATTTCTATCATTCTATCAAATTCACTTCTAAGATTTGATGAGTACAATAACCTCTCAAGTGTTTACTGCTGGAAGATGGCTGGGATCAGGACAAAAATACAAACAAGATCCACATATGGGGGAGACAGCTTTTTTAAAAAAATCCCTGAAATATGGCAGCCAGAGAGACCCCTTAGCAGTGTGATAGGGCATGCCAGGGTCCATGGTTCTGCCCCCGTTTTCAGTTCAGACTCCTTCTCTTCTTGCCAGAAAGAGCAGACTATGCCATTTGCCATTGCCACAACTCTGCAGAGAAAATGGAGAACACAGTCACAGCTCCAGAGGCTCTTGGCTCATGCCTCAGAAATGTGCAACTTCCAACAGGCAAGTGATGAATGGATTAGAGGAAAACCAAACCCTTTTAGAAATGCTTGTAGTGAAGACTTGGCACATAAAGTGACCCACAGACAGTTACAGACACAGATACTAATCATTTTTCTTCAAATAATAACAAGGATCTGGACATGAGGAAGTAACACCAGACAAAAGTCATCATGCGATAGTGTGGCCTGCCCAGGTGAGAAACTCTAGCGTTCAGACTATGCAAGGCAAGAAATCTAGCCTGGACTTAGCTCCGCATGGTGAAGGTACACACTAGATCCACAGTGAGGTAGGAATTGAAGATTCGTATCAGGACTCATCATTTGTTGCACATATAATTTTTCTTTCTTTGACTATACAGGAAAATAAATCATTGTGCAGTTTATTAACTCCACTCAATTATTCTATCATCTTTCTAAAGCCCTGAGTTAAAAAGAAATTTTCTAAGTATTGTAATAGATGCTAAGGTGACACAATCTGACTACTGAAGACAAAAACTCTGGTATTCAAAGTCAACAGAACCAAGTACAACTCTTATAAAACTGATCTATAGCGTTCAGTAGTTTACAGTAGTATTGTAGTTAAGAATACTCATTTGAGTAACCCAAAAGTAAATCTAAGTAAGTCAAGTCCATTATTCATAAGTTTTGAACACCAAGAAGGAAACAATACATGCATGTAGCTATAACATAATAATTGCATTCCAGAGAAAGTTCATATTCTGTTAAACATGTACCCTAAATCACAAGTCTGTGGGATTATAGGGTTATCAGCAAACTGTTCAAAACCTATGTTATTTTGTAACTGTACTACTATGTCCATCATCATCATCATTATCATCTAATATTATATTATTATTATTAATATATATAATTGTTAAGTGGGGATATAATTTGGATTCCCAGACCCCAGCTCCAGTAACCCCAGCAGCTCAGCTTGGCCAGAGGCTGCCACAGTGAATAGACAAATGCACAAAACCATCAAGAGGACAGTGAAGAGACATTATGGGGCTGAGGCACTGCTGAGAGGAGTGGAGCTCTGCGGTGGGGCTGCATCTCAGGTGGGCTTGGAAGACATGCCTTCTGTCATGAGCCTGCGCCTCAGCAAGGCTGGGCATGTGCACCTGCAGTGATAAACTCGCTGGATGCAGCCACTAGTTTTTAATTTCTTAAATACACTCCAAATTGCTCCTGTTGGCGATGTAACAGCCCAACTATAGCTTTTTCCTTTCTATTTTTTACTGAAAGTTATTATTGCATTTCTACTCTTCTGGTTTCTCACGTCTAGACAAAAATTACATATGAACCAAGATCATTTTATACTCTTTATAATCCCCTATTTACCAATCACATTTGATTTAATTTTTGTTCTAGGAATATGTGTTGTAGCAGAACAGACTGAATACCTTAAAACTTCCTTTGTTCCCTTTCCTCAATCCCCAGCTCTGACATACAGAAGGTGCATTACTTGGCTTACCACAACTACCTTTGGAAGATTCCTCGGGCTCTAGCCCCTAGGTGCCTCTATCTTTCCTGCCCAGCCACCCCCCTCCCTTGAAACTGTCTAGCAAAGCAGGAGCTCCACGGCCCCCAGGGCAGGGGAGGTACAGATCCCTCCTTGGGATCAGGTTGTTCAGCTTTAGAAGCTTACATCACATTGTCTCTGATTAAACTTCAATTTTGACATCTTGTTATATAATAGAGGCAGATGGTGCTGGGAGGAAAGCAAAGACAGACTTGGGCTCAACCCTGACTACAGGGCATTCCAACTTCATGACCTGAGGCAAGTTATCCTCAGTTTTATTTATATGTTGGCTATTACCATATATCCCTACAAGTAGCATAGCTGAGATGATGTAAAATGTCTAACACAAACACTGGTGCATAGTATTTGGTCAACAATAGTAGCTAATTAATTAGTATGTCTTAAACCCATACTTGAAATAAATTTACTTTTATCTCAAACAAAATTCTAAAAAGTTGGTTGGCAACGAATTAGGGAAAAAAATAGAAAGGAGGAAAGGGTGCTGCTAGAAACAGGCAATGTTCCAGAAAAAAAGTCAGAGATGAATTTGTAAAATAAAGGAGAAGGAAGAAAAGCTAAAATTAGTAGATTTTAGACCTTTCTAAGCCTTGCAATCTAGGATAATTGAATGTTGGCACACACAGGCCTACTTTCACACCTCAATATTATATAATATAATAATAAACCATTAGCATATTACATAATATTAAAACAATGTTAATAAAGATAGTCCCGAGTGAAGGTTAAACCGAGTAGGTTGCCCTCCATTTAAGAAGTCATAGATAAAAGACAATAAAGAAAAAAATTAATTGTAAGATAGATTATGTCCATGAATAGGAAAAAGTCAATATTTAATATTAATATCATTCTTAACTGGACAAGCTAATTCAAAAATTTGCATGGAATAGCAAGTTCCAAGAAAAGTCATGATAATTTTGAAGGACCTTAAAATGAGAAACTTAGTAGTTATTTGTTGCTATAATAAAGAGAATGCATTATTGGTTCAAATGTAGACAGGTAAGATAACAGACTGGACCCACAAAGATTAGGCCCATATATATGTAGAAACTTTGTATATGTCAGTACTGGTACTATAGATCCCTGTATTAAACTACACATACACACACACACACTTATACTTACAAAATCAATTCCAAGTAGATTAAACATCTATAAACAAAAAGTAAACTTTAAAAGTTCTAGAAAGAAATAAAAGGTCTAGAAGAAAAAATATAAAAGAATACATTTAAATCTTCAGATGAGGGACAGATTTAAATGAAACACAAATAACACAAATCATAAAGAAAAAGGTTGATAAATATGATATATTAATACAATTTTTGTACAAAGGTACCTTTAAAAAAGAAAGAAATTAATGACAGATTGGGAGAAAACATTTATAGTGCATCTAATCAACAAAAAATTAGTATTCAGCATATATGTTAAGAAAATTTACAAATAAGTTAGAAAAGACAACTCAATAATAAATTAGGCAAAGGTACAAATAGGCAATTTACTGAAAAAGAAACTCTACATGTTCAAGCATACTATTAATAAGGAAATTAAAAATTAAGCCATAATGAGAAACCACTTGAAACCCAGTGGATAAGCAAAAATTGAGTCTAACAATACCAAGTATTGGTAAGAATGTTGAGTAATAAGGACTCTTCAACATTGATAGTGTAAGTTTATTTTGTTACAAACATTTCATTTAACAAGGGCTAGGTTTTCTCAAGAAATTTCCATTTGAAGTGGAAACATTTTGCATTTTCTAAGGCAACTAAATATTCTGGGTAAAATCCTAAATTGAATCTTGGCTAAGTTTACCTTCCTCTTTTCTTTTCTGCTTAATTTAAACTAAATGTATTCTTTTCAAGATTTGCTCATTGTAATTCTTTTATCAACAATGAGAAATTACTATGGCACCTGAAATAAAAGTTGCTTTTCAAATTAAGTAATGTAACATAAAAGGAAAGACCTAATAATGTGCAGCCCATCATCTTGAGAGTGCAGCACAGAATTAGTAAATGCATAAATTGCACTTAAAAGTTCAGTTTCTTTTCTAAAGATGATTGCTGCTTTAAGCAATGCTTCATCTGTTTATAGCTCTCAGGCAATTAAAGTATTGACTGATCTTTGTTTTCTAGTGTCAAATGCAAGCATTGTAAAATGCAGATACGGTTGTGGTAGGCAAACATATTTTAACCTAAAATGAAAACTACTGGAACAGTTATTAAAATATCTTAACAAATATACCATTGGCAGAAAGGGCAGAAGTAGTTACAGCCAGTGAAAGGTTATTATTAGATCAAAGAACATTTATAATTATTCTAAAGCTCTCTTGATTTCCATGAGTGCATGTGATAGATATAATTTGTGAATAATGGCAAATTTTAAGAATCAACATATCATTAAAATTTGGAAATCTCACTTAATGCAATCTGCCAAGTGACAAGCTCCTCACTTTTTAAGTTCCAAAGAATCATAAGGGCTTGGAAATGTGACTAGAAATAAATTTTGAGATCATCTTAAACCTCTTAAGTTATAAAAATATATTTTACTAGTAAAGGAGCATTTCCTCCATGTGGACACAATTGGGCCTTAATTTAATAAATACCCCCATCTCAAATATATTTTATCAACAGTCTTCTGGTTCCTGAAATAAATACATATGTATGTATTTTTTGTTTGTTTTATCTATATATATAAAAAAACTAATTACCTTTTCTGTCAGCCTTGGTTTAAATTTTGACACACTGGATATTGGGCTTCCCTGGATAGCTTTTAGTCATTGATTGCCAATTATTAAAGTGACAGTTCACAAGGGCCAAGTTAGGTCTCAGAGGCTATTATTATTTCCTTTATATGCATCTTCTTGGGAGCTAATTCTAACTTGAATTAGAAACTATATAATAGATTGCAGATTAGTCACAGTTGACTGTAATATAATTAATTACTTTGATCTATTGAATGAAAGATCCATCAGAAGGGGCATTAGTTAGCTTTGGAGTCAGAGAAAATGTGGAGCACAAAGGTGAACATCGTCAATGCCCACCTGAGTTCTGCTCTGGGGAGAGGGTGCTAAGTCCCAGAGGCCAGTGAATTCTCATAATTAAATATAGGAAGTCTTATTTTTCTTAGCAGCAGAATGTTTTCCTGGGAATTTTTAGGTGAATACTTTGAAAACTTATTTGGCATGGAACATGAGATCTCCAGGGGGCAAACATAAAAAGCAAACCCTTATAGAAAGGGTTTAGCTAACTACATTCTAGGTGAGAATACAAAACTGGGGCCAGAACTTAATTATTCAAGACAATACAATATACTTGAGGGGCCGTATGAACAGAGAATGAAAAACAAAACAAAACAAAACAGATAGAGGTTATTGGCTGCTAGGGAGGAATATTAGGGGAAGAAATAATTATTATTTAATGGGGATTTTTCAATTAAGTTTTCTGTGTAGTAATCATTTGGCTTTTTTCTCATACTCTACAGTAATCTAAAATACTAATGCTTTAAGCCTTGAAGTTTAAGGAGTTAAATTTGCCTTTGACGAATGCAACAGAGTCCAGAAACTTGGTTCATGTTGGGTTTGGGGCAGCATCTGAGGCTCTCTGTGGTGGTCCTGCCACATTTGTGCCCCCCAGAAATAGATCTATCCAGCCATCTTTGCCTCATGGTATTAAACATTCAAACCGTATAACTAACAAGTATGGGTTTGAGTCAAAATTCTGCCAACATACTTCTAATTACAATCTGGTTTCCCAGAATTTGCTAGTCATAGGTCATGAGGAGATTTTCCCTTGGAGTAATACTTTTTATTGTGAGTATTCACTTGACATTAGGATTGAATCCACTAGTCTTTATGGGCATTGATGATGTGAATTTGCCAAGGCAATGCCACCCTGGGGGGACTTATTCCAATCATTCTTTAATCAGTATTTTCTGAGACAATTACCTCTGCAGAGTGATATAATATAAACATTACACCTGCTATTTCTGTATAAATATAATAACATCCAAAAACAAAATTTAAAAGTTGAAGTTTAGGACTATAATGGAAATAAGTCTTGATTTCCAAAAATTGGTCTATCTTTGGTAATGGAGACCAAACCTTCAATGGGAGATTTGCCTTATAAATACATAGTTGAGTTTCAAGAGACATGATCTAAGTGGGGCTACAGAAAATACACATAAAAAGGGGCTCTGTTATATATCATTGTACCACAGAACATTCCTAAGTATGCCTTTTTTAAATTTTCAAAATATTAAAGGGGTACAAATGTTTTTGTTACATGGATACATTTTATAATGCTTAAGTCAGGGCTTTTAGTGTGCCCATCACTTGAATAGTGTTCATTGAACCCAATAGGTAAGTTTTAACCCCTCCCCCTCTGTCTTCTCCCCTTCTTGGTTTCCAATGTCCTTTACATCTCTTTGTGCCTGTATGTGCCCATCGATTAACTCCCAATTACTAGGGAGTACATGTGGTGTTTGTTTTTCCATTCCTGAGATACTTCACTTAGGATAATGGTCTCCAGTTCCATCCAAGATGCTGCAAAAGACATTATTTCATTCCTTTTTATGGCTGCCTAGTACTCCATGGTGTATGTATGTGTGTGTGCATATGTGTATATATCTCTCTTACATTTTCTTAATCCACTCATGAATTGGTAGGCACTTAGGTTGATTCCACATCTTTGCAATTGTGAATTGTGCTGCAATAAACATTCAAGTGCAGGTGTCTTTTTGGATAAAATGACTTCTTTTCCTTTGGGAGCAAGCTATGTTAATCTTAAGATCACATAGAGCTACATGCAGAATAAATAATGCTGAAGTTGCATTAAGATGTTCTGGAATATCAGTGATCTTAGTGGATTTTGCTGGTATTTTGCTGTTTATGACTGACATTTACAGAAGCTAAAGCCTAACACAGTCATTCCAGAAGAAAATTTCCCTGCAATGAACAAAGCCCTTTTGTGCTTCTGGTAAAACATGACTCCACTAAGGCAATTAGCTGTTTTAAAAATAAACTAATTCATTTTGGAGATCTGATGTATAATTATGCAGCTGCATGGACTGGGGCGGCATGGTGACTGGCTAGAGTGTTAGTAAAATTAGAAAAAAAAATGCATCTCCATGCTGACAAAGTACTGATTTATTGTCCAATTGCTACCTTTGCCTTGTTTGGAGCTACAAAATGAACCTCTTTCTACAATAATCAAAGAAATTTCTGATAATGATAGCAGGACATCTCCAGGGACGGAGGGGATGGAACTAAAAATATTTATCCAGATCCTTGCTTCTAAGAAGCTTGGCACCCTCTGTAAAATTAACTCTTAAATCTCATAAAAATATGACTCAGATAATTTAACTTTCTCATTCCAAAGACAGAACAAATCCATGCTAGTTCAAGAAAAAGAACATTTGGTGACATGGCACTTTGCATGGGTTCAGGGGCAATGGCCAGAAGAGTAAATGGCTCCTGTTTCATTTTCAGAGATTTGTTCCTAAGGCAGCAGCCTCCTTGGGTGGAACGATCAAGGCCTGAACATTAACCACCGCAAGATCCTTGCGAGCTTTTTTGGGCAAAGGGCTCTGCCTGACCACGACACTGCACTAGGCCTTGCTTGCAGTCTGAGCTTCTACAAAACCCACAGGGTAAATCCACAACATAGGATGAACTTTAGTTTAAAATTCTATTAACACTTATTTTGACGATCTTTCAATTACGTTATGTACTTCCCAATAAGTGAAGACAGCAACATCCAGCAATGTGTTTTTATTGATTTCTTTCCTTCGGATCAGTCCTTCTTCCTTCCTTTTTTCTTCCTCTCTCCTCCCCTCTTCTCCCTTCTCCTCTTCTCCTCTCTCCCTTCCACCTTTCCTTCCACAGTATTTTTTTCATTCGCTTATCTGCCTCTAGGTATTCCAGATTCTTGCTATGGATGGTTTTAAATCTCACTGTTTTTGTGTCTCTGACTTTCAGGTTTCTAGTGTTGTGTTTATTAAGAAGTAGTTTGCTAATATCCTGAAACCACAGAATATGAATTTCAGCTCAAGATAAACACACAAAATAATCATTATCTATTTCAAATATGCTTTTAAGTTATCTGAGAATGTAAAGGTTTATTAAAATTTGGTAATAAATCTGCCTTTCTCTCCTAAAGGAAAAAATTATAGTTCAAAGATAATAAAATATATACAAACAAAGGAGTATATTAAAATTTGATTGTTTTAAAATGTTGCTTTATCATTTGGATGCCTTTTAAAAATTAGATACAAACTTCATTTCTTCAAATTTCATTTCCCTTGGTCTCTGATTTCATCAGCTTTGCAGAGCCTACCCTGGAGATTAATGTCCATCAGGGAAAAACAGATGCCACAGGGGCACCTATAGATGGATACCTGAGACGGGAAAGCAAAAGCCTGACTCCCTTAAATGTTCCTAATATTTTGTAAAACATCTTTTTAAAATAATTTAAAACTTACAGCAAAAGTGCAAGAAGAGTACAAAGAACTCCCTATATCCTACATATATTCATCCATTTTTAACATTATGTCACATTATATTATTATTTTAAAATTTAACTTACCTTCCATAAAATGCATACATGTACACACACAAAAAAAAGTTTTGAGGACAGTGCAGTGGCTCCCAGCACTTTGGGAGGCCCACGTGGGAGGACTGTTTGAGACCAGGAGTTCAAGACCAACCTGAGCAACATAGTGAGACCCTGTCTCTACAAAAAATAGAAAAATTAGCCAGGCACAGTGGCATGCGCCTTGAGTCCTAGCTACATGGGAGGTTGAGGCAGGAAGATCGCTAGAACCCAAGAGTTTGAGGTTGTAGTGAGCTATGATCGCACCACTGTACTCTAGCCTGGGCAACAGAGTAAGACCCTATCTCAACTAAAAACAAAAAAAAATGTTGTGAGATATTATCAAGGCTCAATATCAGTACTGGACAGAAATACAGAAATAGCATTCCCCAGAGAAACACTGCAATGCCATCCCCTTCCTCCATTTCTTCTTAGATGGTCTCCAGTAATACAGACAGGAAACTGAGAAGCACAAGTGCCTGGCAATTTAAGAACTAGTTGTTTTATTTCTACATTTTCATTGATGTGTGTGGAATACCAAAAACTCATACAGGAGCCTTGTTACAGCATCATAATATAATACATAATATCTACAAACATGCTACCCAAAGAGGTCAGAGGGTTTGATTTCTGAACTATTTTAAGACCATTTAAAACCATTTAATCAACAGGTTGATCCATCAGCATGAAGCTCAGAGGAAAACATCATAACAAGGCACTAGTCAGCGAGAACTATATTGTTATAGCTATGAATAATTAAGCATGCTGCCCAAGAACAGCTACTGAGGAAAAAAATTAAGGTTGCTAAAGACAAGTCAATATATCTTTTATCTTTTACAGTTACCTTAAAAATTTCCAAAATAATCTCTCCTTATATTGTCAGTGGTTGCCTTGGTGACTTATGCTACAGCATGGCTTGAGCTGACACTTCTCAGAAGTGCAGTCACTGGTCTGCATGTACATGCACTTGTACACTTAGGTTACAGGTGCACATATTAGTGGAAAAGAAATACTGTCTCCTAGAGATTTATGAAGCTGATGTGTATACAGGTACTGTTGACTTAGCGAAAATAGAAATGCTGGGTCTTATAAAAGGTGAACTAAAAATAAGTCCCCTGAGTTAATGGTAGAGGCATGCCTAGTACTAAGGTTCCATCACACCTACCACATGTTACTTCTTCCAAGCCTGGCAAAGTTCTCTGCTGAGTGCTACAAACATGCTGGCACAGATACTGAGAAGGGCAACACAAGAGCATGGGTATAAAAGCTGCTGCAAATCCCCAACACCTTTCTTTGAATGGGTGTTAAGTAGTGCTGGTGATCCCTGTCTGCATTTGTTTCTGGAACCAGAGATTCAGCAAGTCCAGTGCTCACAGCTCGCCAGAGTCTGAAAGGTGCTGACTGCTGAACTTTCTTCTCCCTGGCTTTGATATACCCCAGATAGGTGAGTCTGTCTGCATTACTGTGCATCAAAGATGATTTAGATATTGCCTTCATTCATTCATTTTTACAGCTGAGCGCCTAGTATACCAGGAGCTGTTCTAAACACCTGGGATAAACCAGAGACAAATTCCCTGTTCTCACAGAGCTTACAGTCTTGTGGGAGAAGAAAACAATAAACAAGGATACAAATAAGTGAGATTCTAGATGGGGGACATTGCAACATTGAAATAAAACAGGGTAATGGGATACAGAGTGACTTAGGAGGCTTGCACTATCTATTTAAAAAGGGTGGTAGAAAAGGCATCTCTTGCTAAGTTGGTGACACTTGAGCTGAGATCTGAAAAACATGAAGGAGCCAGTCTTGTAAATATGTAGGGAAGGCTCATTCCAGGCAGAGGGAATAGACCACTGTGTGGCTATAACAGAAAGCAGACCAGTGGGACCGTATCACAGAAAGCAGTGGGGAGAGGTATACAAGATGCTTTTCAGGACACATGCAGTCAGAACCCCTCAGTAGTTGCAGACTACAATAAAAGAACAAAGAATGAGCTTGAGGGCGTTGTGGGAAATGGGGCCAAAAACTGGGAAAGAACTTCATTCTGTCTTTCTAAGGGCCCTTACCCTGTGGATTGGGTCCAGGATCATGCTGGGGCAGTGCCTGTCTGGGTGGCAACTAATCAAGGACAGAACCAGAGGTGAATAGATCAGAGGGAGCAGTATACTACTTGTGCCATTTCTTACCGTGGAATTTGATCTGAAACCTCCCAGTAACAATCTTTTCTTGGAAGTAAGCAGGGACAGATATTATAAATAAATATAATCTAAAAACAAAAACAGGACTCAAAATCAAATCTTCCAGCTAAAGGCAGCTAAAGCAGGGCCCAAATCAAATCTTTAGGTTTAGCAGAAGTCCGTAACAATTATAGGACAACGTCATTCACAGCGGAGCGGAGGCCTGGAGAGAAGTGTCATCAGCACAGACCTCTGGGAGGTCTGCAGCCTGATTTGCATTAATAGCAGAATTTAAAACATGGGAACAGGCTTTGGAAAACCAGAGTGCAAACAGTCATTTACAAGGTCTAAAAAAAAAAGGGCACCAAAATCAACATGTCTAACCTAGCTGAGTTTTCCTAGCATCTCTTTCTCCCACATCCTTCTGGCAATAGTCTCTGATTTTCTCTTCACAAGGATGCTCACATAATGGTCCCCTGACCCACTAGCCAAGAAACCGAACTAAACAGCAGACACTTGACCTTAGCTGGGCCAATACCAATCTCTCTCCCAGAATTAAAAACTGGCACAGAGCACGACATGCCCTGAGCCTGGTGGCAGGAAAAGGTTAGGAGCTGAGTTATGTAGGGTGGCATTCCAGAGAGAAGATCAGCAGATCCCTGACTCTGAGTTCTCACCAAACCTGTTTTCCTAATATATACCCTTTTTGTTTAAGTTGGCCATATTGATTCTTATTGATTATAGTCAAAAGAGCCTTAGCTAATATAATTATCAATGCTCATAAATGTTTCTTTGGAGCCATAAATGTTGGAACAACACATTAAAGGGCAAGATTCATAATCCTCAAATTAATAAAAAGAGGTGGAACATTGGATAAAAACAAAAAGATAAGGTATAAAAAACAGAAAAGCTGCGGCTAGGATTTGATTGTCTGAACATCAAATACAGGGACAGTCAGGCCATTTGGTTTTAGGGCATCATTGTATGCTAAGGGTGAACAATGTGAAAGTACATTCATTCATTACACAAATATTTCTCAAAATGCCTACCCTGTGCTTGGCACAGATCCAGGTGCTAGAAATATAGCAATAAACAGGAGACAAAAGGTCCTTGCTCTCTTAGCATTTCCATTTTTGGACTTCAACTCAGCAGAAACTTTCCCTTCATATTTTCTAGGTCATTTATTTGAAATAGAGGTTCCATCTGATAAGGGTATACACCACAAGTTTCAAAGTAAGAATTTCAACTAACTGGAAATCTCTCAACAATACTGTAGAGACAGATTCCTACTTTAGATATCTCAGTAGGTAAATGAAACGGAAATTCTCAAACTTAAGTGTAAGTAATAATGATAAAATGGGCAACTGGTTAAACACGCAGGTTCCAAGGGCTTATCTCTCTGGAATCTGATTCAAGGAGGTGTAAGAATTTGGTCTTTGCATTTTTAATGAAAGTCATAATTCAGGGGTTGGGCAAATCATGGCAAATAAAACCTTCCTCCTGTATTTCTAAATAAAGTATTATTGGAACACAGCCACACCCATGCATTTACATATTGTCTATGGTTGTTTTCCTGCTAAAAAGCAGAGTTGATTCCTTGTGACAGAGACCATATGGCCTGCAAAGCCCAAAATATTTACTATCTGGTCCTTTATAGAAAAAGTTTGCCAACCCTTGCCTTAAGTGATTCTCATGCAGGCTGTCTAATGTCTGTAGGGAAAGCTTCTTTTACCTGTGCATTTTAATGATTTAAAACAAGTAATTTTATTTTAATACTATGATAAAGAAAACTCCACAACTGGCTAAGGGTGTCGAAGTACATACAAGAAAACATTGAGATTATTCTTGCAAATTATAGTAGCTTAAGGTAAGTGGCTTTTTTGTTTTGATTTGGTTTAACTTCTTAATTTAAAAAAAAACACTTGTTTCAGAACCATGGAACAATTATAAAATCACTACTAATAAGCTATACACAGAGATCACCTCCATTAAGTTTCTGACATATTTCCTTATAGTCCTCTTTGCAATTGGTTTATTAAATACAAGAAGACATATGTGCTGGGTGACAGGATTTTACTTTCAATGATGATCTTACCTATAATTCATTAGTTCTACAATAAATAATATGAGTGATTTACCTCTAAGACCTGAGTTCCTCCCACTAAACTGAGCTACATACAAAAAAAGATTGTGACTCACTAATTTTTATTTTCATGGTAACCAGGATCCTGCCTGCTACTTAGTAGGGACTCATAAAATGTTGATAGAATGAATGATAGAGAAAGCTACTAGACAGTTATGTTCTTGCTTGAGGTCCTATTTGTGGGAACTTTGTGAATTGCTCCCATTCATGAAATATAATGTGGTACCATTAGGTTGTTACTATTGAACACCTACACATTTTCTCTTGTTCTTCTAAGCTCCCAGTTAGATGTGTCACCATTTAAAATGTGCTTTCTTTTTTTCTTGTTAATGTGAGCTTTGCAAGGTCAACCCACAGTTTCCCAAAATAACACTAGATCTGGTGTTTCCCAGAAATAGCATATACAAATATGACATTTAATAATGCTTTTTGATTTATGAGATCTGTAATTGATGATGAATAATAGTGAGAAGTTCCCAAATTTGAACATGAAAATGTACTGCTCTTCCCCTAGAGAAAGTGGCAGATTATTATAAATAAGCCAACACTATTCCTCTTTCAGAACACAGCAAAAAATTAAAAAATAATATACACATACTAAGCCCACAAACAAAAATCTTCTCAGCTCCTTCTAATAAGTTTTGATTTAGTCTCATTGGCCAATAAAATAAAAACTAGAAGTTATAAAAACCTGGTGGCTATCTATGGGAAAACACAGAGGCCACCACAATTATGCTTGGGTCTGAATCAATATACAGTAAGTGATTACAAGACTTGTAGAAACAGCAGGAGGAGTTAGAAGCACAAATAAAAGTCTAGAACGAGACAGATGCCCAGGGTAACAATGATTTCATCCTTTGCAACACAAGTCTGGCAATACAGAGATTTGTTTGTCTTTTAAATTTATTTTCATTTCATCTGTTTTGTACCTGTACAAGTAGCCTGGTGGCTCAGAGAATATGAAAAATAATCAAGCACTTAGAAACAGAAGACAACTCAGGAATCATTCAACACTAAATAAGCATATCTATATAGGCTCCATTCATTCATTCATTCATGAATTGATTTTTACGCAAAATGAATATTGATTTCTACAAGGCACCATGATTTTCACTAAAATTTTAAAACAGACATGATACCATCCCCAGGTAGTTTATATTCTAACCAGGAAAACAGATATTTAAAAAGTTGCACTTCCTGAGCCAGGCACAGTGGTGGACACATGTAGACTAGCTACTCTGGAGGGTGAGGTGGGAGGATCACTTGAGCCCAGTAATTCAAAGTTGTAATGCACTATGATTGCAACTATGAATAGCCACTATAATCCAGTCTGGGCAACACAGTGAGACCCCCCTCTCTTAAAAAAAAAATTATACCTCCCAACTGTAAAAGCTGTAACAATTTGAGCATCAAAATAAAGTAACATTGAATTGTAACACAAAGAATAAAATAAATATCCATGTGTCCATAACGATATAAATAAGTGGTTAAATAAACAAATGGGGGAGAAAAGACAAACCTCCCACGTAGAAGAATCTTAAATAATTTATGTAGATACTCCCTTCTCAAGAAGCAGCTTCACTTTCAACTCCTTGATTATGAGTTATGCTTAGTGACTTGTTTCCAAAGAGTAGAGTATGGTAAGGGGAAAAAAAATAACTTTAAAGAAGTCTAGCAAATACTACCTCAGCTGGGTGATCAAAGTTAACATCATCAGGGATTAGTCATATTGACATGTGCCCCCTAATACCATGTGAGAGGAAGGGCATTTTACCTCTATTGTCATCTTCTGAAAACCCATAACGTAAGTCTAACCATGAAAAAAAATTAGACAAACCCAAATTGATGGAATTTTACAAAATACCTGACTCCCCAAAATTGTCAACATCATCAAAAACAAGGAAAGCCTGAGAAAATGTCCTGGGCCAGAGGAAGCTAAGGAGACATGGTGGCCAAACGTAATACGGCATCCTGAATGGAATACAGGAACAGGAAAAGGACAAAAAAGGAAAACTATTAAAATCCAAATAAACTGTGGCATTTAGGTAATAGTAAAGTACCAGTGTGGGTTCCCCAAAGGACAAAAAAAGTGAGCAGTATGTGGGAATTCTGTAGTATCTGGGCAACTTTTCTGTAAGTCTAAAATTTTCTACAATAAAAACTTATTTTATAAAATTATATAATTTATCAATCATTTATAGTTGTGGTAAGTAATATGAATGGCAGGTATAAGATGTTATTAATATTACAGCCCTGGGATTTGTGGAGAGCTTTCCTGAGAAAGTGACACTTATCTGAGGTCTAAGGGATAACCATAAGATAGTTAGGCAAAAAAAAGCAGGCAGAACAACAATAAGAGTTGTTTCAGGCACAGAAAACAGCAGAGGCCTAGACTGAGATGCAGCCCAGTATGTATGACAGTGAGACAAAGTGGAAACATTCAAAGGATAGTTGACATGAAGAATCAATAGATCAATGGAAGGAGGGTATGAAGGAGAGGGAAATACCAAAGATAATTACTATATTTCTGGTCTGCATAACTTACTGGAGTTGTGGGGTCATTAATCAACAAAGAAAAAATTGGAATACCAGCAGGTTTGGGATGGGTGAGTAGGGAAGAAGATGGTGAGTTATTTTGGATTTATTAAATTGATTTCACTGTGAAACATCCAAGTAGGAATATCAAGTAGGCAGTTTTATATATGGGTCTGGTGTTTAGAGAACAGATCTGAAGGTTCCTGGTGTATAGATGGTAACTGAAGCTACCTGAAAGAGTAAGAGTGCCCAGGGAAAGACAGAGCAAAGACAGAAAATAGTCTAGTCATGAGACTAAAGGGATATTGAGTAAAAGAGAGAGAGAGAAACTATAAATGGTGAAAAGTAACGAAATTTTGAACAAGTTTCCCCTAAAACAGACAGAAGAATCTTGGAAAAAGAAAGAAGACAGAGCATTTGAGGCATGGTGGTGGGCTGACCACAATCTGGGGTAGGCAGAATTTTGGTCGCCATGATCCTCACCCCTGGGTCTTACTCCTGTGAGTGTGTTACACTACATGCCAAAAGGGAATTAAGATTGCAGATGCAATTAAGGTTGTAATCGGCTAACTTTAAAATAGGGAAATTATCCTGGATTTATCTGGGTGAGCCCAGTGTAATTACACTGGCCCTTAAAAGTAGAAGAGAAAGTCAGAAGAGTTGATCAGAGAGGTGCCTGGACAAATCAGAGTATATTCTTTGGGTAGCCACAGTGGAATTAATCCAGAAATCTATAATAAAAAATAAAGAGAAAATATCTGTGTTTGACAAATAAGAATTACACTCATGGGTCAGAGAAGAAATTAAATGGGAAATTAAAAAATAGTTTTATTTGAATGATAATAAAACTAAAGCATAATGGTAAGAGGGAAAATTATAGTCTTCAATATATAAAGGAAGAAAGAATAAAAATCAATAAACAATCAACCACTTCAAAAATAAGAAAAAGAACTAAAAGTTAAACCCAAGAAAATTTAAAAAGGAAATAAGAATAGTTGCAGAAATTATTTAAATAGAAAAAATACGCAGAACAAAGAGGATCAGCAAAGTCAAAGGAATAATGCAGGAATACAAAAGGAGACTTCAAACTTATTCTAATAGGATTTTCTGTTAAAAAAAAAATGGAAAACTTAGATAAAAGGAAAAAAATTCCTAGAAAAACCAAGCATACAAAACTGACAAATAAATAGAAAATCTGAACAGTCCTAAAACAATTTTAAAAATTGAACTCAGATTTAAAAATCTTCCCACAGAGAAAACTCTAGGCCCACATACTTCATCAGTAAACTGTACCAAAACTTTAAGGAAGAAATTACCCCAAATTCTTCCAGGAAATACAAAAAGAAGAAACACTGACCAACTCATTATGTGGGTATACCCTGCTACCAACTCTAACAAGAGAATTTCAAGACAGGTTACAAACTAATCTTGTTCATAGAAGTCAAAATCCTAAACAAATGTAAGAAATCAAATCCAGAAATAAATTAAGAATGGGTTCAATTTCTTTTTGTTATAGGACTCTTCAGGAAAATTTTAATTAAAACAAAACCCATATACCCAATGACATGACTAAAATTACAAAGACTGGGGACACCAAGTATTGACAAGGAAGTAGAGTGGTACTCTGACACAGTGTTGGCAGGACTATCAACTGGCACAACCACTTTGGAAAACTGTTTGATATTGAGTATTACTTTTGATCATATTCCTATGCTATGCAATGGCAATTCATAGGGAAAAATGCATGAATAAAATAATTATTCATAAGTGGTCAAAACTGGAGATACCTAAATACCTATCAACAGTAAAATGGTAAATAAATTATGATATAGTCATGTCGAGAAACTAAAGTTATACACAATACTGTGAATCAATCTCACAAAATAACTTTGAATGAAAAGGCCATTCACAAAAGAATATAAAAAGTACAGAGATTTCTCAAAGAACTAAAAATAGAACTACCATTCAATCCAGCAATCCCACTATTGGCTATCTACTCAAAGGAAAAGAAATCATTATATCAAAAAGATACCTGCACTTATAGGTTTATTGCAGCACTGTTCACAATAGCAAAGATATGGAATCAACCTGGGTGTCCATCAGTGGATGACTAGATAAAGAAAATGTGGTATACATACATAATGGAATACTATTTAGCCATAAAAAGAACAAAATCATGTCTTTTGCAGCAACATGGATGGATCTGGAGGCCATTATCTTGAGTGAAACAACGCAGTAACAGAAAGACAAATACTGCATGCTCTCACTTGTAAGTGGGAGCTAAACAATGTGTACATATGGACATAGAGTGTGGAATAATAGATACTGGAGACTTTCCAGGGTAAGGGGGTGGGAGGGGGTAGATGATGAGAAATTACTTAATGGGTACAATGTATGTTATTTGGATAATGGATACACTAAAAGCCATTACAAAATTACACTTGCACTCCATAAAAAGAATATACACAATAATACCAAATATATACAATATATAGTATAATACTAAATACATATAATAATTATACCAAAAAAGAATATACACAATATAATGACATTTATGTGTAGTATAAAAACAGGCAAAATGAAATGACCTTGACAGAAATCAAGACAAAGATTACCACTGGGGGAAAAGGTTGGAGTAGGGATTGGGAGGGGACCTGATTGCTATAATCATAATGTTTTGGTATTATTCTGTTTTTTCATGGGGTGGAGTAAGAACTAGAATATGTTCACTGAGCATTTTCAGTATGTGAGTTTTACCTCACTTAAAAAAAAAGCTCCAGACCTTTAACAGCATTTCTTTTTTATAACAAAGTAATAATGTGAACCTGGTATCTGAGTAGTATTATAATGCAGTTCCATAAAAAGTGGATGGGAACAGGAAGCTTAGACACGGGAAGGAAGATAAGAGGCTGTAACCAATAACACTTCATTTGTCAGAGATTAAGTAAGACACACTTTTATATGAGAGATTTGTAATTTCCAGCCCATTCTTTTTAAATGTTAAGACTAGAAGTTTTAAACTCTGAGTTTTATAATTAATTAAAGGAGATAGCATTACATGATAATGAGAAATATTAGCCAAACATAACCATTTACTAATTTAGTGACCATGTCCAGGTTATTCAATTTCTCTGGGCCTCAGTTTTCTTATCCTAATATAACACCAGGGAGGACTAAACGAGATAATCTATGTAACTAACATGTTTAGCAGAATGCCTGACACATAAAAAGCACCCCGTACATCATCATCATAGAAAACAGACTAAAGTCCTATCAGTTTAAACATATTTTTAGTATAATATTTTAAATAAAAAATTTCATTCAAAATTTATATATATATATATTTTTTGCTTACACAAAACACAAAAATCACATGCATCCAGACCACAGTTGTATAAGCCCTTCGCCCAGCCCTCATCTGCGCTTTATAAGCAATAAATGGGTGAGGGGAGCCAATTTTTCTCTATAAGATTGCTCTTGCTAAAACTGCTTAAATTCCACTTAACTTCCATGGTTAGATTATACTGATAAGCTCCCAAAATAAAACAAAACAAATCACATAGGATTTGGTTTTGGTTGATTGTGGAAATTAAATCAAACAAGAAAATACATTTCTTCTAAAAGTTTATGGAAAAAAATCTTCTAAAAGTAATGCAGTGAAACTGATTTTAAAATAATTGGTGGAGATCTCTGTTCAGATGCTGCCCTGGAGGTACAAGTAGGCAAAGTAACTACTAACAAAGTGAGACGATTTAAGTCCAAATTGGCCCGTAAGAAATAGGATGATTTTTAAAAAGCAGTTGTTTTGCCTAGTACTAATTTAAGTGTTATTTTTATATAATAAAAAATAAGGAATCCCATTATCAGATAGCAAATAGTATGATACTGTTGCTAACAAAATGAGGTGCATATGTTGTACTACTAGATTACAATATTACAAACATTTTAGGAAATATTGGATTTAACTAAATGTTGGGCCTATTGGGTTGAGAACTCGGAAAATATGTATGGAACAGAATGCGGTAGATGAAGAACTCAGATAAGGACGGCATGGAGGGTGAAAAAATAGCCACAGGGGTCTGGGGAGTTCGGAGGTTGTACAGATGATCGGCTGTTCAGAGAGAACTCCCCCTCCCCAAACTTTTATTCAAACCTTCTATAAAACTGGCCACTCTCCCCTTTGTCAGTGTGGATGCTCTTTTCGGCCTCCACCCACTTGCAACCAGGTGCCCAAAATAAATGGCGTTTTGCTATGTCTCAGGCTTGAGTGTCTTCCTCTCAGCTCCAACCTAACACTAAAACCATTTGAGCTTTTCTTTTTTGCTTTTTCTGAAAATTGTAAACAAAATATTTTAAAATCTTTCAATTTTACAAGAAACCCTTTCATTTAAACTTGCCCTTTTTATCACTTTAACTTAATCTAAAATTCCCAATATCCACTTCCTAAAGCTTTATTTTTAAATTTTACAAATTTGATAATTTTATAATAGGATCAACCTATGACAGAAAGAGTAAGATTTGCATTCCAAAAACCAACTTAGTACCAGTTTCTAGTACTTAACTAAATACTTACTACTCCAAATTTTTTCTAACTGGAAAGTACATATGTGTGTGTATGTACATATGTGGGCACGCATGCACACACAAGACTTTTTGATAGACTTTGTTATTCTCTTCCACAGTTAATAGGCTTCCCCACAGAAAGAGTGCCACTAATTTAATTTTCTCTTTCTGGCTTTTTCACTCTTCTCTAGGAATCATGGTTTATTTTCTGGAGTATATTAAACAGGTTGAGTTGCATATGTTAGTCACAGTAGAACATTAGGCTGTTTTTATAATTTTCCTGCTCAATCTACCTTACAGGAAACAAAGTAGTCTTTCCCTCAAAATATTTTCTATTTAGGTTCAGGAAAATTCATTCTTGATAGCATAGAATGAATTTGAAACTCATAAAACATAGAAACCTGTGAGTTTTGCCCCCCAAATACAGCTGTTATTATATATAGCATAATTCCACAAAATTTTATATAACTGAACAAATCACTGTTTATCCTGTTCTGAAACCAAGCTGAGCCACTGTAAAAAGTTTTGTTTCCTTCCTATAATTCCATAAAGGTTAAACTACAGACACAAGTATAAGCAATACTATAAAGTATCAACGATATGGTGATGGGCTAGAATTATATATTGTGGTCATGAATAGCTGTGATTAGAAGCAAACACATAGTTAACTCTTCCAATTACTTTAAGTTAACTTCATCCATAAGCAGTGCACAAACTGAAGCTCTGAAATATGTCGATATAAGAAAAGCTATGAGGTTTGAAGATGCTATAGGATAGATGAATGCCTTTCTTAAATATAAGGACTGGAAGATAGGCTGTAAGAAAACCAAAAGGGAATTTCTTTTCACTTTAATAAGGAAGTTATACAATGTAGCCCAAGGGGGCACACCATCCTCAGAAAACTCTTTCTAGGCTTTAGCACAATCCCCCAAATCTACACTTGCAAATGTTAATTTGTAATTTGAATACCATGAAAATTAAGTCATCACCCTAGGCAGGCTGATTCACTGGCAAGGGAGCAAAAATTGGACGCTAAGGGCTATTTTCTATGGTTGCCATTAGTCAATTACAGTCAGTAAAATGAAGCTTATATTACCTGTTAAAAATGCCTCCCTAGAAGACAGACCCCTAAAAAAAACTGGAAAAACAAAACATTTGAGCATGTATATTACCAAAATACTACTTTGTTTACTCATCATTTCTGCAGAAAATTTCTTTCACTGTTACTATTTTAATATAATTTTACGCTTTCCTATCCAATTCCTACCCCACTACAGTATCATTTTATCAAACTTTTCTGGGAAGAGAAGTATTTTAGCATTTTAACCTTGGTCTGACTTATCTGTTAAAACTTAGTAGGAAGTGACAGATGGCAGACACTTTGGGCTAAGAAGAGGAAGGAATGTAGGGCCTATGGTAAGAGGTCAAAAAAAAGAGCAGGGAGAGGTGAAAAGACCCGAAGATACACCTGGCCAACCTGAGCGTTCCGCCCAGCTGGCAACCCTGTTTCTCTGATGCATGCCAGCTCCCGACAGAAACCTCTTGGTCAGTCGCCCATGGTAAAACTGGGTCAAGCATGTCTTGGCCAAGCTGGTGCTGACCACAGCTTTGACCAATAGCCTGGAAAAGGAAGTCACCCACTCGTACTCAGCTCAACTCCCAATAAACCAGAGTAACAGGGTGAGGTCGGGTTCTACTCGGGAAGAACCTAGAGCAGCCACAGAACAATACCTATAGTACAAGGGTCCATGTGAGGTCTGCTAGGGTAGGAAAAAGTCAGGTTTAGGAAAGAAGGACCCTCCGTGTGAATGAAGTGACAAGCAAGAGGTGTTACTCTTCTGGGCAGAGGTCTAGAGCTTAACATTTTTATTAATTTAAGGTCTTAGCCAGCTAAAAAACAAAAAAATGTATTTGTATCAAGATATTCCTTTGCCACCTTTAGCCATGATGTAGAAGACTGAAATAGGAAACCAAAATTCAACAGTTAAACACAGTAGCATAGACTATGAACTTTTAAGTAAATTCAGTCTTTGTGAATTGGTATCCCATCCTTAAAAGGACAGTAAAATCTTTCTTTCAAAACAAACCACAAAAATATTAAGAATATTAGTGAGTTAGCATTAATTTTTAGCACAAAGTGATCTGAATTCTATATTTATTGGTATAGCTTGGGGGTCACATAATTAGGGGGCTTTTCATGGTTTCCTAGTAACCATTTTCTTTCAGAAGCATGAGCCATATTTCACATATGCTCATCTAAGTTACCAAGCCTAAAAGAGCTCTCTTCTTGCTCATTAGAGATGACTCTGCCTAAAGTTTTCATTTCATTATATTCTTTTGATCATTTTCACCTGCAAATTGTGGTCAAATGTCCACATTTTAATTACCAGCATACTGGCACTGACAGGGTGACTGTCTCTTTTGATAACGCAACACTTCCTGGGGCAAATTGCCAAGGAATTGTTAGCACAATGGCACCTGCTCTTTGATGGTGAGGCAGCAAATGTCACAACAAAACAAATGTGTTTCACCCTTAACATTTTTATAAAACCAACCCCATTTGAGGCATGCATACCCATACACCACCTCAACTTGAGAGAGAGAAAAAACACAGAGAACTTGTATACCATACTCCTCAGTGTCAGTATGTGCATTTGCACAGTGTCCTGTCAAGCTACAAGAGCAGGATCTCTTTCAGTGGCAGAGATCTAGCTCCTACCTGGCAGAATAAGACCTATCCAAAGGCAAAGAAAAATCAGTTTAAGAATTCTCATCTCCTGAAAATCTGTGATTTCAAATACCATGAAGCCAGTTTAACAATACTTTTGACCAATCAACAAAATGAAGCTGTATGTTAACTTACAACTTTTTTTAAAAACTCACTAATGCCTCAACAAGAAAGTCAAATTCAGTAGATAAGAAAGAATTAATTAGAGCAGATTTTTATAACATATAGTGATAAGACTATTAAGGCCCATGCGCAGAAATCAATCAATTTGCAAATATGATGGGTCATCTGCTCAGAGGCAGACAGTAACTAATCAGAAAGAAACACTTAATTAAAAGTCACAGAATGGTGTGATTATTCTTTTTAAAATCGTATTTTATAATTAATTTTAATAATCAAATTAAAATTTCAGAAGCAAATAGCTTTATAATGTCTGATAAATTTTACTTCTTAACTAATATATTCACTGAAAAGCACAGTTAATGACAGCTCTTTTTATTATATATTAAATTAAAAGAGTAAGACAATAGAAATTAATGGGATGGACACTCAAAATACTGTAGGAAAAATGGGAGCAGAACTGCATGCACATCTTCTGGGATCTGAAAAAACTGTATTCTCTTCCTGTTCATTAGAAAAGAGCTAAGGAATGGACATGTGAACTAATCAGAATCTCTGAGATTCAATGGCTGTCTGCAAGAAATCTGAGGAAAGGGAATCTAATATTTCTTACCAGATTAAGATCTCAGAAAATGTAGGCACTTGAGCTGTACTGCCACCTTGCTATAACACAAAACTTGAATATGAAGCCAACACAGTAGGGAGCAAAACTGAGGATGGACAGAACTATTTTGTGACTCCTGAGTATAGCTGTATCTAAAGTCGGTTCTGTCTTCAGGGCCATCATTTATGTGAGCCAATAAATATCCTTTTACCTTCAGCCAATTTGAGTTGGACATATTTTAACTCGGAACCAAAGACTCTTAAATGGCACATTGCTGCATGTTCAATTTAGAATCTGAAAAATCTATTCATCCAATTTTGAAAAATCTCTCACCCGCAAAAAGCTTGTTGATCATCCCATTTAAGTAAGCAGACACAAGAGATTGTTACTCCCCTTCCATAGACACAGAAAGTGTAGAGAAAATCATAAGCTATACAGAAAGGCCAAACCTTCTTAAATTTAGTGTAGTGTTATTTATAATCTTATTTTCTAATATCTTCCATCAAACTGTTTATCAGGCTCATGAATCTTACGAAAGAAAGTGGGGAATATATGTAAAATGAAAAATTAAATGTGGGCTAATAATGCAAATGGGTTAATTTATGGTAGAATGAAATTATCTTAACAAAACTTGTTCTAGTTCAACTATAATTATTGCACCAACAACAGATATCAAAATGAAAATAAAATGTAGGGACTGTATTTAGTAATATATTATTATATTTGTATCCCAAGGAAATTTGGGAGATGGAAACTCACAAATATTTTATTATTATATTAAACTCCCCAGCAGGTAAAAAAAATATGCTTCTGTTTCTTTTAGAAATAATTTTCTTGCTTCTTTATTTTATCTTTTGGTTTCAATGTTTTCTGGTTATAGCTGATGTTTTCAAAGTTGGCACTAATTGATGATAAAGAAAAATTTTAAAAGAGCAAGGAAAACACTTTCTAAAGACGCTTTATAGTTCTCAGTAATCTAATTTGTGGGAAATGGAGAGAGTACCACAGAGTGCTTTTCAATAATTTATGGTGGAGATTTAGCTTCTAAATTTAGAAACATAATTTGTGACCCAACTGTGCTGTGAATCTATTTGTGTAATTAGACTGTTGGCTACATCCCCAACCCAGCCTGTTCTTTTTGCACTCTCTTCTGGGTGTGCAACAGATTTTGTGCTTGGATCCATCCTTTGGGAAATGGTTAAATAAAAAATCATTTATTTATAATTTTTAAAATTCTGATTATTACCAAAACTCAGACCTGGCTGGCAGATTCTGAATATAAGAATTGCTCCTTTTGAATTTGGAGGAGAAGCGATAAACACCAGTACACATAATTCTTTTTTTTTTTTCTCATTTCATTGAAATGCTTGATTTTTGCTAGATTTTTTTTTTTTTGCTGGATTTATTTTAAACACAGGATTTTTTGATTGTGTAATGAAATCAATGTCCTGGCTAAAATTTCACACAAAGTGGAAAAGGGGCCAAGGATACCATAGCCACTGATATTTCTAGTTCAAGTTTTATAGGATTCATTGAGTTAGACAATATTTTTAAAAAGCTATTTCAATTATCATCTTGATCTTAAACTGAAAAAGCAGAAGTCATTTCATCCTTATTTTTATTTATAGGACTATAGTTGAGCTACAGAATATTAAGTTTCTCAGTGTAAACAGGAAGAGACCTGGCCCATTTACTATGCTTATTTCCATGTCTCTGACTCCTTTTTATTATCCAAATAGTAGACTTTGAATGAAATAAATAAACATTAAGTTTTAAAAATGAAAAAGACAAAAACAAAAGGAAGAGAAAAGGAAAAATCCAGACAATAGACAGCTGTGAATTATGTGAGACCTGTGTGCTCAGGGCAACTAAATAACACACTAGTTGAGATAAGAGTAAATTCTGATGCTATCCTCCTCCAAATTTTTTTTTAATATTTTTTCTCAGCAATAACCAAGATCCACAGTGAAAATTAATTTATGAGGTTCTACTTTACACAGTTACAGAAAAATAATTATATTTAAACTGATAATGAGAACAACAGAATTGTTAAATAAAACATGTATAATTAGTTAATTATCCATTGCCACTTTTTTTAGGATAAATGCTGAAAATAACAGCTATATAATAAAGTAGAAGACAAATTTGTTTAATTGGGAAATTAATAAACAAATTTCCTGCTATCCACAAGGTCTTAACTTGATGAGCAATAAGAAAAGCAAATGAATAAAATTTTATTTTGCCTTATAAAGATGTATATTTTTAAGCTGTTTTCAAGAATATATTATGTTGAGCTTAACATAACACAAAGAAAGAATTTGGGAGTAAAAGCCCAAACACTTGGATTTGACTTCCAACTCTACTGGCTTTGTGAACTTGAGTAAATAATTTAAACTTTCTGAGCCTCAGTAACCTTACATGGAAAATGGAAGCAATACTTGACCTATTTATATTACTAAGTACAGTATCTGGAAACATAACACTTTGCAAACTTTAAAGTGTTATTCAAATATAAAATACCACTACTATAAAATTTTGTAGAGCTTTAATCTCAAAATTGGAGTGACCTGCCTAAATGCAGAAGGTTAATTATGTTGCCCAAGAAGAACTAAAATTCATCAAATTATTAATTCAAAGGGGTTTTTTAGTTCAAAAATTTAAAAATCTCTGATTTTGTAAATCTCCAGTATTTTCATAAGATTAATAAATGTAACACGATTCTAGATCTTTTTTGTTATGTCTAAACTGGCTTTTAATATTTTAATAGTTAACACTTTAGAAAACTTCAGCAATTCTATAATTATTAATTTAGGCAATTATACTTTCTGAATAATATGTCCATTTTCATATTAGATTATGAAGCTCTCAGTGCATAATCTAATTCTGAGAATATTTTGGTACTTGCTAAATAAATATTTCTGCAACTGAATTGAAAAGGAACAATTTCCCCATTTATTCAAGGCTCAAGGCTCGAGTCCCTTCTCTTTTGTTTGTAGACATGTCTAAATAGGACTCTGGTTTTCATCTGTAGATCAAGTGTATTGTTTGAATTAGATCATAATTATAATTGATGATTTAGTTCCAGATAGCTGCACACAACATCTGACATTTACTTATCTGCAATAATCTGTAGAAAAATTATAGAAAATAATATAACATCTGTAGAAAAATTATGGAAAACAAAATAAATTATATATTATATAGTGTCAGTGAACTAGCTAAACTAAACAGTTAAGGAAAGCTTTTAGACCATGACTGGCAAATATGCAGCACTTGTGTCACCACAACCTCCCAGCCACTAGTTTAGCACTCACAGATAAGCATTACCAATTCCTTTCCACCAAGCCTCAGCCTCTTTCTCAATACAGTACTCTAGGTAGCTGCCACCAATACTGTGGGTTTTATACCCAAGGAGAAAAGTATTTGCCTATTTATGTCTTAGACCATTATGTGTTTGCAGCAGCCTATTAAGGTATACTCTTGATCTGTTTAAATAGATTTTAGCTCCAGAATTAACACATTCCCACATTCCCTTTTTTATCACTGCTGACCTTTATGTATTTATCATCATTACTCTTAGAAATAGGTTAATATTTTAGAAATAATCCAGTGTAAGAAATGCATACAAACAGATGAATACCTTGAATAAGTAAAAAGATACCTTGCAAATTTCAGTCTTTTGAAACCACAGGCATATAAAAAGCAATTTTTACCCTAACCACATGATTAGAGAGCTTCCTAAGGAAAATTTTGATTAGCAGATATAAATTCATTCAATGAGTACTCTATAACTTATTTTCTGAAAAGTATCACAGGAATGGAAAAGAGAAGTAAAATCATGGTAAACTTACACTGGGAAACAAGGATAACACTTTATTGAGTTTCCTTGATAGAGTGTCCAAGTTTATATTATGCACGTCCAAGTTTATATTACATATTGATGTAGCTAAATCTGCATCTTGTAAGATTGTTCACACATCCTTTCTCTCTTTGCAAACAGTAGGCCCACCCACCTGTAGTTTCCCACAAAGGTCCTTTGACAAATCAGGCCCACACTCCAGTTTGTTAGCCCCAACTATAAGACATGGGCCTCAACTTCCAAGACTCATTTCTGATATTTCTGGTTGTTTTCTAAGAGTGTCATACTTATGTGTTCTTACAGGCCTATCCTGGCCAATGTTCCTGCTGCCACTTCTACTTTACACTCTGGCCACATTCTTAGTGCTCATTTTGGCCTGTTCTTGCTCTTGAAAGATCACTGCATGAGGCTCAAAGCATGTGCGTATACCATGGCTCAGCCCCAGACTCAGGTCACTGCCTGGAGCCCTGGTCACACCACTCCTCACTTGCAGTTGGACTTGGAACTCTAACTTGATGACCTGCTCCATGGCCACCCAACTACCCTGGCTTGCATCTCAAGGCTGCTGAATGAAGCTCCAATGTTGACTCCATACTTTGGATAGATCCCACAGCAAAGTTACTTGAGACAGAACACGTTTTTTTTTCATTTTGTAAGAGATGAGGTCTCGCTACGTTGCATAGGCTGGACTCTAACTCCCGAGCTCAGGTGATTCTCCCACCTCAGCCGCCCAGGTAGCTGGGACTACAGGCATACGCCATCATGTCCCACTGAGTCATAATACTTTTGGGCAACATCTGTTTTAGGTTTCACACAGTCTTACACACCTAGGATATGCATCTACCATGAAGATGGTTGGATTGGGTCAGATTCAGGTGAAACTGCCATGCTGTTCTCAAAGCCACAATTTCCCCAGTGCACAGGTGCCCCTTAACCCCAGATCACTGTGCCAGACTCTTTCCTTCGAATGAATTCTTTCCTAGGGGCCACAAAGTCCATCCTAAAATGTGCCTTCTGTCCTCCAAGCCACTGCACATCACACAGTTCACTACAAATATCAATAGGGTGGAATGGCAAACATGTTTTTCCCCCAAGGCGCATCTCCATATCCACATAAATCTGTTGCTACAAATAACTGGGAAAGAGCCGAAGCATTGTATCTGGGAGCTCCGTGTGTCAGATATGTACAACTTCTACTACTGGTCGGCTGGGATTCTCCATTATTTATGCATATTGATCTATCTGATCTAATCCAATCTATTCATCTACCTATGTGTACATGTATATTCACATACATGTACATACACATGTGTCTTAGTCTATTCAGGCTGCCATAACAAAAATGCCTTAGACTGGGTAATTTATAAACAACAGAAATTTATTTCTCACAGTTCTAGAGGTGGGAAAGTGTAAGATCAAGGGGCCAGGAGATTCAATGTCTGGTGAGGGCCCTTTCCTCATGGATGGTGCTTTCTCTGTGTCCTCACAGGATAGAAGGGCAAGGGGGCTTACAAGCTCTTTCAGGCCTCTTTTATAAGGGCACTAATCCCATTCCCAAGGGTAGAGCCCTCATGATTTAATCACCTCCCAAAGGCCCCCACCTCTTAATACCACCACAGTGGGGATTATATTCCAACAGAAATTTTGGAGGGACATAAACTTTCAGACCACAGCACCATGTATGTATACATAATCTACATATGAACATATACCCATACAGAAACACATATGACATTTGACATATACTATTCTTTTTCCCCTTTTTGACACTTTTTCCTTCATTTTGTATGTCTTGTTACATAGCAGTTAAAGAGTAAATGTAAGAGATATCTAAACAAAATCTCCTTTCTTTCTGATAAAGAAACTGACCAATCAGAATATGACCTCTGGAGCTTTACCTCTTCCTAAAAAACATTAACAAAAACATAGAATAAGAGTTTGGTATTAATAATATTAGTTATGGTATAAATATGAAGAAACAATGAAAGTACCATTCAATGTCAGGGCTCTAAGTTCAGTATAAAAAGAGAAGCTCCCTTGAAATAAGAAAGCATATATTTCCTAAAGTCTTAATCAAATTTATCCACACGTGGCTAAGTGAATAACAATATCAATAGTGATGGAATCATAGGTTACCCTTGCAAAATATTTGTGTCATTTAAAGAAGGTTACTAAAAGTGCCTATCCCATAACCAGGACTGGAAAGGGGTGATGGAGGATAAAAATGAAGTATACCAGCTCTGTTAGAAATTCTTCTGCCACTGAAATAAAGCCTTTTGGGGGACACCTTGTCTGCCATTTGCCAAAAGCAAAGGCTTCCATCAATATTAATAGTGCCAGGCTTCCACCTCTAAAACAATGGCAAAGTTGATGAATAAGCACCAAAGCACTGGAGTTGAATAGGTAATCACTGAAGTGGATGTAATAATTAGAATCAGGCACCATGATACACCATTTAGCCTCAGTTAGTGAACATTTCACAATATCTTTGTTGACTTTGCCTGTTAACATATCCTAGGCAATCAGAGCGGGAAAGACTTCCAGTCATTAATTCATTCCACAGACATATTGAAGAAGCCAGTATTTGCCATGTACTGGCATCTCCCATAACTTCTCCAAAAAGCGGTCACTTAGCCTCAACTTGAATGTTTCTAATAAAGGGAGCACTCTCTTTTGAGATACTTGTTTCATTTGTTAACATCTTTGTTAGAAAGTATTTCAATTGGAAATAAATTCCCCCAAATAAGGAAATAGTAAATACCTGTCGGTACTTCCAGTCAATGAAATAGTCCCAATTGAAAATATTTAATGTCATAGGAAATGGCAACAGTAGAATGACAAGTGAAACATATATAAAAAGTATGATTCTAATTTTGCTAAATAAAAAAGACGGGTATATGTTGGAGGTATAAATTGGAAAGTGTCATTATCTGAGATACTAGAAAAAGACCATTAGTGAACTTAAATTTCATAATAAACTGTGGGGGGTGGGGCAGGTGGCAAAACACTTTCTCAAAATCAAACAAATATAAAAATAAATAGATTTTAATATTTCTTTAATAAAATTTCAGTTATATTTACAAGTGTGAGCTCATTCTCATAATGAACAAAGAATGAATTAAGTGTTGTGTTTTGAGGGGGAGAGGAATAGGGACAAGGAAGCTTTTTTTAAAAAGATAAACTCTTACTCCAGTGCTATATACATACAGAAAAGTGGGCAAACCATAGGTGTAGATCTTAGTGTATTAACACAATGAAAAAAGGAAAGACATCTAAGAAAACAGCCATATCAAGAAAGAAAACATTTTGTGCACTGCAATAGTACTCTTTGTGCTCTCTGTTGCTAACTCCTTCAAAGCAATCAATGCAATTACTAGCCAGACTTTTAACACCACACATTAGTTTTCCCTATGTTTAAACTCTATAAAAATTAAGTCGTACACTAGGCATTCTTGTGTCTGGTTTCTTTCTTTCAATATTATATTTGTGAGGTTAATAAATATTATTTTATGTAACAGTAGTTCATTCTTTTTCATTGCTGGATAGTGTCCCATTATATGAGTATATCATAATTTATTCATTCATTCTAATTTTGAGGCACATTGTTTTCACTTTTTAGCTATTATGAATGGGGTTGTTATAAGCATTCTTGTACATGTATTTTTGATAAACATATCTTGGTGTAGACATTTCTATTGTGTATGTGTCCAAAGGTGTATGCGGAGTCTTAGGGTATACGTATATTCAGATTTAGTATAAACTGTTGTGGGCTTTATTTACCAACAAAAAAGGTACGACTTCATAACACAATCTTCAGTTTTGCTAAAATATTCTAGGGCTTTTTATCAATTTTCCCAAGAGCTTTTCTTACTCCTCTGACATGCAAATTATTCTCTCTGCCCCTCTTCTATCACTTTATTTTTTGAAGCACCTACCATGCCACAAATTTTGTAGGTTTCATCTTAGTGAGCTGTGAACACATCAAATTTTACCAGAATTTCAGCAGCTTTACTGTCCAAATTGTTTTCCAACCTTACTTTTACCAATAAAATCCTGAATCTTTTCCAGAAAACATAATTTGACTTTGCAAATTAATTTGTTCCATATTTGCAGTATAGTTTCAGAAAGAATCTCTTCTACATTGTTGCCAGAAATGGACAGGAGACTGACCAAGAAGGAAACTGACTGAATGGGTCAATTAAAAAAAAAAGTGGTGTTAAGTAGGAGGGATATTTGAGTAAGAAATTTATTATAAATATTCAATTTACCGTGAAACAGTTATGTTATAACAACACTTTCTTCCCTATGCAAGCTAATAACTGTTAGAAGTCTAATAATTAGGCCAGGCACAGTGGCTCATGCCTGTAATCCCAACACTTTGAGAGGCCCAGGCAGGAGGATAGCTTGAGGCCAGGAGTTCAAGGTTACAGTGAGCTATGATTATGCCACTGCACTCTAGCCTGGGTGACAGAGTGAGACCCTATCTCTAAAAATAATAAGTCTAATAATTAATATTCAACTGATTTGAATACAACTGCACATATATAAAATCTTTTTTAAAAATACCAAATTATTTCTTGGTGGTGGGATCAAAGGTTATTTTTTTATTTTAATACTTCATTTTGTACAATAAATACATATTAATTGTATAATATTTCTGTATAAACAGAAAATATCCTTAGGAATTAAACTAAAATTGAACTATGCTTCCTCTTGAACATCTACTCATTGGTCTTAGTTTTGGTTTATGTAGCTACACAGAATAAATTTAACTTATTTCCCACATGAGAGTTCATGAAATATTTTATAACAGTTACGTTTGTCTCTTCTTCACAGTATAAATACCTCCAGATCCTCCTACAGTTCTTTCTATGACATGGTTTCAGGATCCCCTGCAATTTAACTACTCTCCTTTGTACATGCTCTAATTGTGTTTTTCCAAATATATGTTGTAACAGGAATACACATACACAATAACAGCCAATGGACTTTTTAAGCACTCAAACTTGTTCATTTCATAAAACTTATGCTAGTCTTTTTAGGTGTATATTATGGTTAATTATAAAGTTCTTGCTATAATATTCAGTCTGGATAATATGGCATAGTTTGTAAGAGCTTCGAATACAAATATTTCTGGTATTGATAAAAATAATCTCAATGTTATGATTTTAAATTTGCACTGCTAAGGTCATTACTCTGATGTTTACTTTTATGTATTTCAAATTCTAGGCTACACATGAATAAAAGGAGTGACCGAAATAGCTGCATTTCTAATTTTCCTCCCACATGGACTAACAATACAAATGGTTCCACAATAATGATCAAATTAGACACATATTAATATCTTCTGTTTTATAAACAGCATACCATATTAGTATTTATTTTTACCTCTGAAATAAAAAAAATTTTAAAGGGTTAATATTAGAGACCATAATTTTAACAAGGGGTATAGAAATATTTCTGTGAAATACAGCAATCATGTTAAAATAAACAGTGTGAAGTATTTCTTCATATGGAGGTTATTTTAGGTGTCAATATATTTCATCATAAATCATTTTTACTTTCATACCTCTGACTCATATCTAGATTTGGATTTTTTAAAAGGTCAATGATGCCATAGATAGACTAGGGCCAATAAATATTTCTATTATTCCAAACACATCAGTAATCCTATATTATCTTTAGGGTTAAGAGAAAGAATCTATCAACGTGGGAATTCAACATTTACCCAGGTATTCAGAACTTTTTATTTCTAATGTAAAGCTCACATGTTCACAAGCATTCACTGATGAATATGTACAGAAGTATTCACTAAGTGTTTTTTTTCTGTAATGGAGAAAAATGGCAGACAGTCTAAATACCTAATATCAGGGAAAAAAGTTAATCATGTTACACCCACATTGTGGAAAATGTGTTGAAAGCATTTATAGCTTTTAACATAGAAGTCAGCCCTTGATATTTCCCTGAGTTTTTTTTTAAAAAGCATCATGCGGAAAAATGCATGTTGTTTTCAGCATCACTTGGAATATATGATCCCTACACACACACATACACATACACACATACAGAAGGAGAGAGAGAAGCTCATGTATATATTTATAAACACACAGCAAAACCACATTAACAGCGCTTTCCGCAAGGATGTGGAAATACAGGCAGAAAGGGAGCTTTAGTTTTTTTGTTTTTTTTTTAATTTGCTCATAATATGGTATTTTTAAACAATAAATATATGTTATTTTTGCAATTAAAAAACTTGACATATTTCAATATAGTTGGACATGGGGAGCAGCGTTAAGTGTAAAGGAGAAGATTTGACTCCAAAATATATCCCTAAACATTTTTCTTTTTCAAGTCTTGCCAAATCTATGCTAAACACTTTCTTTTGTTCTTTCTTTTTTTCAATCCACCCCACACTAGGCAAGTGAAAGAACAGTGACAAAGACTGATGAATGGCTGGGCTTAAAGCAGTGATGTCATACACACCAACCTAGAAAACCATGAATATAATCTGAATATGACAATAAACTATTTATTTTTGGCCATCTTCTGGATTCCAAATTAGATACAGTTCTCTAACTTTAGTGGAGCTCTGTGTGTGTGTCTGAGAGTGTGAGAGCCAACAAAGGGTAGTGTTTGTCCCACCGAATTTAAATATCTCTGCACATTATCTTCTCGGCTGGCCAGATGACAGAGGCCTTTGCCAGCCCCACTCTCTTTAAATAGAGACCTACACTTTTTAAATAGAGTTTACTTGTTCCAGAGAAAGGTTTTCTTTCCTTGTGCTCAAATTTTATTCTGTAAGGAGCACATGAGCCTCTATGCCATCAGCAGCTCATGCAAATACCCAAGATGTGTCTGACTTGTTAGCAGGTTTTTGTTCAAAAGGTTAAGCAAAGGTCTTCTTTTTATTCTCTGCTTTTATTTCTATCACCTAATGAAAAGGTCAAACCAGTTTCAGGATATTTCCAAATATTGTTGTCAACTATCTTTGGCCAATTTAACTAACCAGGCATAAAAGGAGGTATTTGATTCAGGCAAACTGAAGTTTCAAAACAATGCCTTCATTGCTATCTGTAAACAGCTTTGCCTCCAGGCATTTGGGAAAAGATAGGCCTGGTTGTAACTTACAGGAGAACAATGACTGCCACTGATGAACAGTATTGGGTTTAAATTTTCATTAAAAATGGCTCAGAAATTTCTGTGAACATTAGCTTATATTATCATGGGTACATCTTTTTCTCAATAATGGCAGATGCAAACTGAAACACAATTATAGGGGCCGCTCAGCTCCTATATATTTCAGCATTAATTATGTGTACTTTGACAACATAGGAAAATTGTTTAGTGAGCAGGCAATTAGCAACCTCTCAATATGTAAAGTAGATTAACACCATCATATAGAAAATAATATAGGCACATAAATAAATTACACAACTCATTCAAAAATAGCGTGCAGTGGAAAACAAAGTATTCACCAGAAAAGTTAAAATAACTCAATGCAATTGGACTTATATTACTACTTAAAGGAAGTTGTGACTTGAGCTAACAGAACTAATTTTACCTGCATGGTTAGTGAAAGCTGATTACAGTTCATTAAGTACGTAATCTGTTGCCAGGATATGATTATTGTCTTAAGAAAATGCGTAATTCATTTTTCGGCAGCTGTGAATTCTTGTATCTTTGATTTGGTGAATGCAACCTCCTGCCTTTCTACAATACAGATATTGGCAACTGGGCAGGACCTTCTCAGATCATAGAATGATAAAGCTTTTGCATAATTTGAAAAACTCACAAGTAGCTAACATTTCCAATCCTGAGTCTTACATCAGTTGCATATTCTAGGGAAATTTAGTTATTTAATGAAAGAGATGAGGAAGGTAATATTTTCTATTCTTAGTATAAACTAAATGGATGGAAGTCATATTATGACAAAGATTATAAATAAGACTTGATGGAAATAAGCAAGAAGGGGGTTAGCAAAACCCTAGTTTGAGAAAAATGAAAATAGAACAGTGTTATCAGTCAACCAATGTGAGCAATTTATATTCCAGTACCAAACATTTGTCTTAACATCACCACTATTTTATGTGATGTTAAGCCTCCTCTGGGCATGGCATAGTATAAAGAAGTATGAATCTGCAAGGGAAAAGGATGTTCTGGCAAAATCAAATAACCAGACTCTTTTGTATCTAAGATATCATCATTTCATCCCATATGCTTAAAAAATGAATGTATTTGGAAACAGCAATTTAAATACTAAGATGAGAATAGGATATACGTGTTTGGAGGGTAAAATAATAGTTATTTAGCTTTTCCCTTGATTTCCAAGATATGTCACGGGTACATTTTTTCCGGGTACATATGTCATATTTCCAAGTATGTAGAAAATATAAACTGAGTCGTCTATTTAGAGACTTACTTCAATATTGCTGTTAATAGTAAATCACTATCTTTATTAGTAGTGGCCAGCATGAAGCTTTTTCCCTCCTCATAGATAGATACATACATACAAACACACATTCATACATACATTTGTATTATATATACACACACAGAGAAAGAACATATTTGTGAGTGTATATGTGTATGTATGTGTGTACAAATTCAAACTGAGTTCTATTATCATCCAAAATATATCTAAGCTCTTGAATTCTATTTTATAAATGAAGGGTGGTGCTCTGCTAGTCAACACAGAGTTAAACATTTGGTTTTAAGCCAAACATATCTACATAAACTGTCTTGAGAGCTTTACTACCTGATGGATCTCCCAGTTATTATTAATATTAGAGGAGCATAACATGTTTTTTAGAATGGACAATAACGAATACTTGAAAAGCTAAGACTTAAAAAAAAAAGTACCCATCCTCAATGGTATAATTAGTACTTACTTCCTGTTTATTTAACTCTGTCTTCCTTCTATGAAGTGTATGTGTGTGCTCCCTGTAATATAACCAGTTTCCAACCTGGTATTTATGAGAGAGGTGAGATTATTTATCCACTGGTCTTTCCTGGTTTAATTTTCTATCAGAACACAGTTACATTAAATCACTACATAATTTTCCCTGATCATTTCACTATAGTATACAAAATTAATGCTAAAATATAACTTATCTAATCCTTGTGGAAATTTATAATCAAAAGCAATGAGAGGTATTTTCTTCAGAAAAATCTAAAATCAATAGACCAGTTGATGTGAAAGTAGGACCTCATCTTCCCTGGCTAGTTTGTGATTACCAAGTTTCTGTCTCAATTCTGTGGAAATGGATTTGTATCAGGGTAGGCACTGCTATCAATTCTGTTTCTGTCCGTGATACCCCAGCAAATCAGGGGCTCCCATTGAGTTGCATTGGTATAGGAGAATAATTCAGATATTAGGAGTAAATCAGCTGTCAGCCTGGATGCCGAGGCCATGCACTGTAGTTGAATCCCCAAATATACCCGCTTATGAATCTTATTAGCCCCACATCAAAGTCAGCTTCCGTGGTTTGAAGCTGTATATTTGTGGCTGGGTTGGGACTGAATACGCCTCTGGGGATATAGACAAACCAGCTGCTAATTAACCAGGCACTGTCTTGACTCTCCGACCACTGAAAACCCCAGAGAGAAGAAAAAATACAGCTTTCCCATGGCACTGCAGCATGAAGAATTATAAATAGATATTGCAAAGTAGTAGGATGGTGTAAACTCCTTCCACTCAAAGGATAAACCTATCACAAACATAGGTCAGTTCAGATTACTCTGAGAACAGTAAGTAGCACACTAATTCAGATAATGCAGGTCTTATGTTTCCACTGAGAATCCAAGGTATTCAACTGATTGTGAGCCCTCCCCCTACCCCCATGGAGATAAAATGAGCATACGATTATATGAGGCAAGGGGGCGGGGAGGGTGGAGAGGGAGGTGTACCATGATAATATGGATTTGGGAGTTTTAAGTCTCAGCTTTACAGGAAAGTGAGTCCAGCAACTGGGGGAAAATGTATATTTGGCCATTTCTATTGTCTCAAATTTCTTATTTCCAAGCATTAATGTCAATTTTAAGGCTACAACGAAGTAGTGTATCTTGTAAGAGGGGTGAATGGGACAGAGAAAAAAATGACAATTCTTCCCACCCCCTCTCCACACCTAACATAGGGGTAGAAAATGCTAAATGTTGGCAGAAAGGAAATCCTGTGCATAATATGATGTCATAAACATCGTCACTGGTGGTCATCTATCGTCTCTAGGTTGCTCTGACTTTGAAGAGTCCCTGCATTGGAAATTGAAAATCTGTGCGAAAATTAATTTCCCTTCTGTGTCTCGATAGCCCCCGTAACAATGTAAGTCCCTCTCTTGATGGAACAGAGATGGAAGAAGAGTGAGGCTGTTCTACAATTTGTTTTCTTTTGTTTTAGATTCTAAAACGTTAAGTCTCCTGAGAGTCTCACCTCAAAAAAGGTGAATACTGAAAAATATCTTCAGAATGTAACATAATTTGCACCCTCTATTATGCCCATGTAAAGATAAAACCTGAGATAAATCACAACATATTATTTTCAAGCAAGCGTCATACCACTACATAGAAAAAATATACATTTTAAATATGCATATATGTGTGCATTTTGTATGCTTCTAAATACTTCTAAACATGTTTAAAAATTTAACATTTTGCATTGCCACACAGGTGCTAAAATACCAAAAAATCACAAAAGACAAAAGATAATCCAGAAATGAAGAGAAAGATCAATGTCCAAGTAAAATATTACAATAAGAGCCAATAGCTGATGTGGGTGAAAGAATGGAATACAATTTAAAAAAAAAAAGTTCAGATGTCTACACAGCACTGGATATGAAAGAGCTTATGAAATTGCTATTAAACAGAATAGAATGATACAGTCTTGATATACAAATGTCAGACCTAGAAAGAACTTTGAGTATCCAGGTGCCCTTCAGCTTTTATGAACACTTAATATTATTATATCAGTTTTAAAGATGAAGGAACACAGTTCAGAGAAGTCCATTGAGTTGCCAAAGTCTCCAAGAGCAAAGAGTGGTAAAGTTGGAACTAGAAGCCAGATCTCTTGCCTCTAGTGCACTTAATTAAAGCACTTAATATCATTAACTCGTATTACGGAATCGAATTACAAAATATTAATATGGAGGCCTTGAAGTTAAGCAGCATTCAGAAAAGATAATATTTAAATATAAGATTATTAGGGTTTGAAAAGACATACATGAGGCAGTAATAAGAAAAAGAGATTTCAGAATTTTATATGTTTTGTTGTATCTGTATTATGGCAAACTCAGTGGTTATGGCTTTTTAGAGTCATCAGCATCTATATATGTCTTTTACTTTATTTTAGAAAAAAATAGTTATTTATTTTAGAAGAACGATTTAATATAATCTATAAGGGTAATGAAATAGAAAGAGAGAAAAGAGTACATTTATAAAATGATGTCAGAAATAAGGAGGGGAAACCAGAATAAGGATAAAAAATGATAGCAGAAATAAGACAAAGTAAAATGCATGTCAAAAAAACCTTATATATATTCACTTATGGATAGATCACAGCATTAGTTCTAGTCTATTTTACTACAATATAAAGAAGTAAACCTTGTTGGGTGTATATTTCAGTAACCCGAAGATAAAAATAAAATTAGAAGTACAATTCTTCTTATATTAATACCATAGAGGAGTTTTTCCAGGGTCTCCATGATAAAGTGATGCAATGAATAACTTCTTTGATAACATCCTATGAGTGGGTGCAATGATGAATTTCATAAAATATTTTCTTTTATCAAACTTCAATATAAGCTGACGATATTACTCCAAAGTATCATTAAGTGAAGGTAGTTCAAAATAGATTTTACGTTGTGCGTGTATATATCTATGTATACAGAGAGAGCGAGCGAGAGAGAGAAAGTCCGTGTGTGTGTAGAAAGAGATAGGGAAACTGAAGTTTTATGAAATAATACTTCTCTTGCCACATGTTATGCATTCCGATACTTTTGATCCTGTGTTTAAAATGCTGCTTTCATCCCACTACATTGATTTCTCAAACTACTAATAGGCCTCCTTGTCAGTGAAAAGACAGTAGCAATGAGGGCTAGGACCTCAGAAGTTGTTGGGCCAAGAAGTTCCCAGGGTTTTAGAGGAATGAGCAGGAAAGGAACGGCGTGTGGAGGCTGTTGGGAACCCGCTGGAGTAGAAACGAGATGGCCAAAAGTCTTGAGTCTTTACATACGTGAGAGACTCCAGACAGAGCTCTATTTGTTGCCTTGATTTAACCAGTTTTAAACATTTCAAAGTCTAACATCACTATTAGGAAGTCAAATATCAATTTGCTTCCAGTATTTATATAAAACTATTTTTAGGACTTGAGAGAATGAGAGAAGAGATGAACAAAGAGGCCGAATGGGAGAAACGGAATGTGTAGAGTCACAGAGAAAGAGACAGAGAATGAAAGAGATTAGTTGAAAACTCCCATATGTGGCAACCTTCCCATTTTGATTCTCTGGGATTACCAGAAGAGAAATATTTAGCACTATTCAAAGGCACCAGATCCAATAAATAATGAGTTATGCAGGACAAATTAACTGCTTGCTAAGTGGAGGCTATTCAAACTCATCCAAAGTTACACACAATACACATTCTACAGAAATACAGAGACTAAGGATGAAGTCACACCATGATTTGCACACACAATATTTGGTACTGTGCAGTGTTCGAAAATAATTTTCACTTTATTGCTTCCCTTAGGGTTTATCACCATCACTGTGATGCAGGCAGGTATAATTTAGAACTTCTATTGGCTTTCAAAATATTATTAAAAGTTTAACCTCATAAAATTAAAACAATTCATAAGTTTATACAATAAAAAGGGAAAGCCCCCCTCACAGGATTAACAACTGTTAACAGTTTTCTGTGTATCTTTCCAGATCCCCTTTTTTGAGCATTTACACACACACACTACACAAACACATTAACACATTATATGACATACAATATGTAGAGCATATAACTTATCTTTTCACTTAGCAATATCTCCTGAACATCTTTCCATATCTAGACATATGTCTCTATCCCATTCTAATCTATAGATATATCATAGTTTAACCCACCTCTGATTGTTCTGTGATTGCAAATAAAAAGCCTACGTGCATGAGTTTGCACAAATGTATAAATATTTCACCATGATAAGTTGATTCTAAAAATTCAAATTCCTGGCAAAGTATTATATTTAAATTTCTAAATAAAAAATTGGCCCCCAAATTGTTTCTAATAGTATATTGAAGTGCCCAGTTTCCCATACCATCACCAACACTAGGTAATACAAATCTTTGAAAATATTTTACCAATCTTCAGGGTGAATAAAGGTATCTCACATTAATTTTTTCTTGATAACTTATTAACCTAGGCATATGTCATATGTTTATTGTCCATTTGAATTTCTTCTTTTATGAATTCTCTTTGCATAGCCCTTGTCCATATTTATATTGTTTATTTATTTGTGGGAACTCTTTATATATTACTTATGTATTTATAATATATATTTACCCAGCATCTAATATATATGTTACATATATTGTCTGTCAGTCTACACCATGTCAAATTTGAAAGCTTTTCCTTTATGGCTCCTGAAGTATGTATTTTGATGGTAGCAATTTTTTAAAAAGATTTCAGATGAGCACATAGAGATTCAGAGGCTCTAAATGAGTTGTGCATGGTCACACAGATACACATTGCTAATTCAGGGGTCTGACCTTAGTTGGCTGAAGTTCCTCTGGCTAGAGATCAAATTGCAGCAACAAAAAAGCCATATGATATTTTTGACAGATTTATCTTAGGGTTCTTGAATATATTTCACATATATAAACACAAAATACATACCATACATATACACATACACTCTTCAAAAATTCTCCTTGTATCCTTCTACGTTAAAGACTACTTTCCACAGACCATTTTAACTTCAAATGCAGTGAAATTAAGCCTAAAATCAAATTTAATTAAAATCAGCTCAGAAAACCTGATATTGGATTGCCAGTGCTATGAGGAGGTTTACAGCATTTTAGCTAGTATATAAAATCTTCAGTCCCATTGGAAGACAGCCTTTGAAATCCTTCTTGCTTCACATGAGCTTCAACCTAAAGAGAATCATCAGTTAATAACATGAATGTTAGTGGTATCAGTATAGTTAGATTCATCAGTAAATGACATATAACAGGGCTTAAATTTCAAGATCAGCAATCCTGTTATTTCCATCACATCAAATCTATTCCTTCTCCATCCACTTCTTCTCTCAATAAGTAAACAATGCTAAAGCACCATCTACATTTCATTATCTGGCTACTGCCAACACATGGATGATTTAACTATAAATCGTGTATCAAAATGAAGCCTCACTTAGAAAATGCAAATTTTCATGAAAACATAATCTATTGAATTTAGAAGGTCTTACCATACATAGCAGATGCTGTGTTTTATACCCTTTCCCTTGCAAGGATGTTAAATTAAATGTTTGTTGTACGTGTGAAACTCCAAACAGTTCTGCATGACAATTCCACAACTTTAAATCATTAAGACAGATGGATTCATAAAGATCAGTCTATCAGAAACTAGTGTGAAAACAAAACAACCACATATGGATTTTTTTAATGAAAAATGAATGGAATTGAGGAATCTTTTCACATTTACTTTACGATTAGTCACAGGAGTCCCTAAGAAGATTACACCGACTTTCAACAACTACAGGCTTTTTCCATTAAGGTTACTACCTAAACCTTTGATATGAGGAACCAAAGAATAATCTTTCCACAATTTTATTTGCAGTAGAAATTTCAAAAAAATCATTTTAATCAAATTTTGATTGAATTATACCACTTAGGACTTTAGCAGTAATAGATTTTATAAAACTACCTTATATATATATGTCACTTCAATATATTCAAAGAAAATATATCACCTCAACATATTCAAATAAAATATACAGAAGCCATCACTATATGTATTGTAAATGTTTTGCTGTTATTGTAGTACAAATATTACTTATTTGATTCTACTTGCCATAGCCTATATAACCACAGACTTTGATCTTCCTGGGCAGAACCCTTCCACCAATGTTTCAAGCAAGCAAAATGAACAATCCAATTTCCAACATAAACCTCAGGGTTCAGTAGATAGAGAGTAGCATTATTCCTTACTCCAGGTGGAGAAGCAAATGTCAGTGTATGAGAATGCTTTAACAAAGACCTAGAATCTGAGGAACTAGGGATAGCTTGTATTATATTTTACACTGTAGTCCCTTAGGAAATGTTGGTTGAATGTAACAAATGAATTATTATAGCATTTTAATTAAATACTGAAAAAATAATTTAAAGAAAGATTCCAATCTATAGAGAAGAGTTTATACTGTATGTCAGCTCTCTGACTCAATTTGGAAGTATATCTAAATAATATAGGAATTCCACGATTCGGTTCAAAGAAATGTTGAATTTCTGCCTCTCCAAGTTTAAACTTTATGCTCTGCATTCATTCTGGAATGACTTGCAACGACATGGAAAAGTTATATCAAAGACATGTAATCTGTATTCCTCTTTGTTTTTACTACAAACATTACAGGGTAAAGACAAGTTTAAAATACATATGCACGCACACACAGTCAAACTTTTGCTGGTCATCTGCAACTGAGGACATTAAATGAAGCTCCAGCATCCAATGGAAGGTAACTTTTCTACAAAAATGGATGGATGGATAACACATTTATAACTAAAGAGAAACAAAATACCACATTCTTGATACATGAAAACTTGGCTGAATGAAAAACAGTGGCAGTGGGGGGCATAAGATAAAGGAAAGAACAAGAGAAAAAAGTAGACAAATTAGTTCTTATTCATTTATTATTTATTTTTTTCATCCAACTAGTATGAAGTATTCATTGAATCCCTAACTTCAGGTCATAGTAGGTATTCTTCTAGGCACTAGGGATACGGAAGTTCCAAAACAGTCTCTGCCCCCATGGAGTTTATGTCCTAATGTGGGTACAGACTACAAACAACTAAACAAATACACATGCCTTGATGGTTGGTAATAAGTGCTGCAGAGGCCAGGTGCGGTGGCTCGCACCTGTAGTCCTAGCGCTTTGGGAGGCCAAGGCAGGAGGGATGCTTGAGGCCAGGAATTCGAGACCAGCCTGAGCAAGAGCGAGACCCTGTCTCTACAAAAAATAGAAAAATTAGCCAGGCGTGGTGGTGCATGCCTGTAGTCCCAGCTACTTGGGAGGCTGAGGCAGGAGGATCTCTGGAGCCCAGGAGTTTGAGGTTGCAGTGAGCTATGATGACACCATTGTACTCTAGCCCAGGAGACAGAGAGAGACCCTGCCTAAAAAAATTTAAAAATAAAAAAGATATGTGCCACAGAGAAAGCAGGGTAAAGGGAAAAGGAGGGTAGAGTGGTTGAGATTGCTATTTTATACAGGGTGGTCAAAAAAATCCTCTCTGAGAAGGTGACAATTGAGCACAGATCTGAAAATGTGAGGCAAAGAACCACACAGATATCTGGGAGACGAACTCCCTGAGCACCAGGAACAGCACGTGCAAAGGACAGCATGGTAGGCAAGAGTGGTGGGAGATGAATCACAGTAAGGGGAGCCACAGATTCTCCTGGGCCCTGGCAAGCATTTTTGCTTTTACTCTGAGGGACATGAGAAGCTATAGGAGGGTTCTGAGCAAAGAGGAGACATGGTATGTCTTCTAAAAGCTCACTCAGGCTGCTGGGTTTAGAATGAATCAGGGCTCCAATTTCCCCACACACTCATCAACACTTGTCTTTTTGTTGTTGTTGTTGTTGTTGTTGGAGAATAGCCATCCTAACAGGTATAAGGTGATTATCTCATTGTGGTTTTGATTTGCATTTCCCTGATGATTAGTACATTGAGCAACTTTTCATATAACTGTTGGCAATTTGTATGACTTCTTGGAGAAAGGTCTATTCGAGTCTTTAGCCCACTGTTTAATTGGGTTATTAATTTTCTTACCATCAACTTGTAAGAGTGCCTTATATATTTTGCAAATTAACCCCTTATCAGATATGTGGTTGGCAAATATTTTCTTCCATTTTATAGATTGCCTTTTCACTCTGTTAATTGTTTCCTTTGCTGTACAGAAGTTTTTCAGTTGTTCACTTTTAGTGGAAATGGTACACTGCTATGAAAAACAATATAAAGTTTCTTCAAAAAATTAAAAATAAAACTACTATATGATCCAGAAATCCTACTTCTGGGTATTTATTCAAAGAATTAAAAACCTAAATGTCCATCAACAGATGAATGGATTTTTAAAAATATGGTGTATTGATGGCACAACAAAGTGACTATAATCAACAATAAGTTAGGATATTCTTTAAAATAACTAAAAGAGTAGAACTGGAATGTTCCTAACACAAAGAAATGATAAATACCTGAAGTGATGGACACCCCAATTACCCTGATTTGATTAATTTACATTCTATGCCTATCAAAACATCACATGTACCCTATAAATACATAAAAATATACCCATAATAACTAGAAATTAAAAATTAAAAAAAGAACTGCAGAGAATAATTCTGAGGAATTTTATCATTTTCCACAAGTATATAGCAACAGCTATAGTAAAAACAAAGGGAATTGACCTCACGCCCTCTTTCCAACCTTGCCCACACCCCTCAACTCTCACTTCAGGCTATTCAAAGTTTGGGCAGCTCCCAGTCTCATACGGAATGGGAGTTCCTCAGAATCTCTATGTTTTAAACCTATGGATAAAGGACAAAGAAAGACTACACAGACCTCCCAGGATTGAGTTTAACCACTGTAAGAACAAAGGCACAAAATAACCTGGACAAAGGTAATTCTGGTTGAAAGATAATCTCATGGTTGGACCCAATTAAATGTTAAGATTTATTTCCTCCTGTCTTCTCCATTTTTTTACTCACATGCACTAAGGTAACTAGACTAAATAGATGTTCTAATGCAGAGTAAGCTTGTATCTCTCTATATGCGCCAAATAAGAGAAAATAAACACTGATTCATCTAACACAGAATAACTTTCTTTCATATGCTGTACATTTTTACATTGTGTAGGATGAAACTTTATATTGTAAAATGAATTAAACACTAGTAAAAGCTACTACCAGTGGGGAATCACAAAATCCCCATCCTTAGAAAATTTTTGAAAAATAATATTGAGATTTACATAGTCTTAAGACTAAGATGGAATGAACACTGTTGAACTGTCATTTTGTGCCATTGTGTTAGGGTCTTATATATATTCACTCATTTAAGTATCACTTATAGCCTGCCAGCCAACTACAGTGTTGTTTTACAGATAAAGAAACTGAACATGGGAGAGACAGAGTAGCTGAGCCAGAATTCAAACCATTTGTATCTCACCTTAAAACTTGTACTCTTGGTACCATAGCATGGTGGTGTGCTCTTTGCTGGAATTGTGTGAGGACTGGAAATGACACATGTATCAATATATCTCCTGGCACATACTAACATGAAATAAATGTTTATTCTTTTTTGTAAAAATAAGTGTGGTATACACATAGGATGGAATATTATTCAACCTTTAAAAAGATGGAAATCCTGCCATATGCAACAACATGGATGAACCTTGAGGACATTATTCTAAGTAAAATAAACCAGTCACAGAAGGACAGATACTACAAGATTTCATTTATATTAGGTATCCAAAACTGTCAAACTCATAGAAACAAAGACTAGAATAGTGGTTCCAAGATCTAGGTGAATGGATGGGGAGCTGCTAATCAGTGAGTATAAAATTTCAGTTACATAAAATGAATAATTTCTAAAAATCTGCTGTACAATATTGTGCCTATAGAAAACAATAATATATTGTAGACTTACAAATCTGTTAAGAGAGTTGATCTCATGTCAAGTGTTCTTACCACAATAAAAGAAAATATTAAAATATTAAAAAAAAAAAACTATGGCCAGGCTGGGGGAGGGGAGATTTAGGACAAAGCCAAGGAAATCAATTTGAAGGCTACTGCAATAATCCAAGTGCCAATGGTGGAGGCCAGGATCAGCAGGATTATAGTAGAGTTAGAGCAGATAAGAGTCACTGATAGACTGGATTGAAATGGGAGAGGAAAGAAAAGTCAAGGAAGGTGGATTACGTTTAGATATATGAAATTCTAAAATGAATGAATGAACAAATAAATAGGTGAATAAATAGAGATATAATGCAAGCAAGGAAACTGAAGATGTAACTGTTCACATTTAGAGAACTCAGAATAAATCTTACCCCTGGTAATGACAAAGTATTCTCTGGCAGTTGGGGAGTGTGTGGCTAGGCAAGGTTCTGCCATGAAAAAGATGAGGCTCTAGGCGTGAACAAGCACCTATACCTCTTTAAGGGCTTCACTTACTATAACAGGAATTTAGGAATATAGAGAACAGAGCCTTCAATTTGAAATAATCAGTCAGTCATTAGAGGCAAAGCGTATTAGGATGTTGTTGTGCCTGCAACAATTGGTTGTTACTCTCCAGCCGGTTAGTATCAGCCAGGCAATGAAAGTAATTGTACTAAGGATCAAAGAGCTGGGCTCCTACAGAGAAGCAAGTGCATACGTTGCCAATATTTCATCATTCAGAGCTACTTTCCTTCTTTTCCTAATATGAAAGCTATAAAAAGGAAAAAAAAAAGAAAAAAGAAAACAGCCCCCTGAAAGTGCTATTGTTAAGACCAAAAACTAATTAGTCATTGCTTCCCAAAGTGTTATGTGAAATGTCTCCAGAAATAATGGTCTGCTTTCTCAGATTTTATAGGTTTGCTGAGTCTAGTGTTCTCTGGAATTTCCTGTTTCCCTTGCTAGGGAAGATTGAGTAAACTTTACAAGTCATCTTGAATAACACAAACCTTTCAATAAAGGCAATCATTTGTGGATTCATAAAGTATACAACTAGACTTGAAATAAGGATGAGAGTAGTAAATAAAAGCAATTTTAAGATTGTGTATACGAGTATGATTAAACTTTTTGGTTATTATATGCCTGAGGTAGTCATTTTCTACTCTTTGAAGATGCTGAATGAAAATTTCACATTTCCTTTCAGTGTGTTCATAGGTCAGATAAACTATGGTCTAAATATGGCAACCCAAGGCCCTTAATGTTTGTAAATAATTTGTGCCAATTCAATTGTAAATTATACAGATATCCCTGGATAAAAGTTTCTATTTGATATTAAGTACCATTGTTATTGTACTTACTAAGGTACTACTGTACCTTAGTAAAATATTGAGATTCTCAGCTTCTCACTAGTATTAAAAAACTGTATTAGCATTTGTATAAATGCTGCCACTTATATGGAAACTCACTTGGCAAACTGGCACCTAGAAAGAAAGAATGACAAATGACTTTTGCACAGCAGCTGCCTTCAGAGGTTGCTACGAACAAAAGATAATAAATATAAACTACTGACATTTCTCTTCTAAAGCTCTTGACGTATGCCAACCAATTCCCTGGAATCACTCTACCTGATTTAGTCACATGTGGCTTATAATTATGCCTGATTTATTCAGAAGAAACATTATACCACAAATCAAATGCAAATAATGTGTCTGCATTTCTGTAATTGTGTATCCATGTATTGCTGTGCTAATGTATGGATGGAGTCTATTCCCCACTGAGAGCCAACAACTACCCAGTCATGTCCAAAGTGAAAGCAAATTTCTCCTCTGTCATGTCCTCCCAAAGTTGAAAAATATGTGCTGGCTTGGTGGAAGGCAGGTTGGATTTGATCACCAGGAAGATATAATTTCTGAAGAACAAAACGGATTTGTTACAAGACACATGATGACCTCACCTATATGCAACGACCACAAGCATAGTGTTAAAGGGATTTGCAGTTTATTCTAGAAAGAGCCCAAACCTTGGATGGAGCTTGCCAGGAAGAAATTTCCTCTCAATACTTTCTATAAATGTAATGTACAATGAGTATTTCAATGTTAACTTTCCAAAATAACAACCCACATGGCACTTTCTGCTTCCTGCCAAAGCACTGATAATTTAGTATTAACTGGAGAATGAAGATCCTTCTCTGGAGCCATGTGTAAGACTTAGTTAAATGCTAAAATATGCCAAAGACTTCATCCACTCTGATATTTTGAAAACCCAAAATTCAATTTAGTTGACAAGCTTCTTAAGAGGAACATCAAAAAGCAGCTCTTTCCCTAACAAGTGTCACCTGCCCACTCAGCTGTGAATGGGAAAATTTGTCATGCCACCTTCAGCTCTGCATTTTTCTCTTTAATGGTAACATGAGTACTTGCTGAATAATCTTAGTTCTTACCCAACTTTCAAAACAGAGTCATTGTGATCCATCTCAGATACAAACTGGCATTTTACAACTATTTCTATATCTACTTGAACAAAATTGCCTGCAATAATAATTTTGTAATAATTTTGCATTTTTCCAAAGTTTTTAAGTCTACTTGGACACAATCCTGCAAGCTGTCAACAAATTCTCGTCCAATTAATTTTAGTAAAAGCCAAAGTTCAACCTCCTGAATGCTATTTTATGACAAGAAAAGAATTGCTCTACTATACCTCGAGATTAAAATTCATAATAAAAATACTTTCATAAATCTGTCCTAGGTAACCCACAAATGTCTTTGCTACAAAACACATAAGTAAATACTATGCAACCTGACTACATAATAATAAAACATTCTGAATTAAATAATCATGAAATATATTATCATTGCTATTGTTTCATTTAACTATTAAAGGCTGATATGGGAGGAAATAACTCATTAGAATTTTTTGACAACCTTGTAAAAGCCATATAATCACAAATATCTATAAGGCAAAATAAAAATACTACATACCTTCCACTTCTGAGGAACGTTGTCATTATAAAGGAATAAACAAAAAGAATGGTGTAAAATGAAACCTTCATATGAACACTATATATCAGTAAGTATAAAAAAAGTACCTATAGAATTTATATTGAATTTTTAATTTTCTTTACTTATTTTGTCCTCCATCTATTTAGATAAGGGAAGAATATCATTACTACTCTTGCTATTTTAAGATCTGACTAGAATAATCAAATCCAAAACTGAGGATGGCTTCATTTCCCCAATATTTTTAAAAATAATTTTTATATAAGAAATTTAATTACTACTTTGAAGGAATGTAGTGGAAGGGAAAACCTACTATGTCCCAGTAGAGTATCCCAGTGACCATATTATAATTATTTTATTTAATCTTCATACCAACCTGATGAAGTAGGTATAATTATTTTCATTATGCAAATAAGGAAAATGAGACCCAAAGAATTTAATGAACTTGCCCAAATAACTTGCCCAAATGTCGAATACCAATGTGGAGATTGGTATTTGAACCTAAATCCATCTGCCTCCAGACTCTTTTCACTATACCATGGTGAAGGGGATGTTTTCTAAAATAACTCAGTTGATTACCAAGTGAAAACAGTGAACATTTGGAAATTGTCTGACTTGAGTGACAAGTGCTGCTTTTTATTGTTAAAGATCAACAAAGTAGAATTTCATAACTCCAAATCAAGGAAACAAGCTCATACTGCAAGATTAAGAGTGAATACAAAATTACTGCATAATATTTATAGGTTATATGTATCAAAAATACCTTCCTAATTAAGAAGTCTTCCTATTATATTCAAGGATATATTTATAAAAGGGTTGTGCTATAGTCTCCAAATATGGCAGACAACAATTTTTTCCCTCCCTGTAGATGCACACAATTCTTCCCAACAAAATGTGGAGTCCATTCTCCTTTTTAAATCTGGGCTGGTGTTGTGACTTGTTTTGGCCCATATAATGCAGGTATAAGTGGTACTGCGTTTATTCTGAGCTAAGTCTTTAGACAGACCTAGCCTTTAAGAGGCCTGGCACCTTCTGCTTTCACTCTCTTGGGATGCATCCTCCATTTAAGAAGCTTGGGACTATGAATGACAGGAGGCTAGGTGGAGAATGGCCTCAAAGAACGAGAGGCTACCTTGAACTTGCTATCCCTAGCTTCCACTAAATGCCATGAGAGGACAGACAAACCATTCTGCTAAGTACTGTCCAAAATGTAGAACCATGAGCAAATAATTGGTTGTGTTTTAATTCACTACATTTTGGGGGTAATTTTTATACACCCATAGAAAATGAACGCAGTGGTGAATTAAATCTGTTCTTTTAAGCCTCTTCTTTAAGTACATTGTAATATTTTATGAATAAAGCCCTCTCATGATGAGCTATCTAGTGTCAGTAACTAAACTCATTTAATGTTGTCAGAGAAGAAATAACTTAGGACTACTGATTTTCTAAAAGTGTAACATAAGTTAGTCCAAACAGAAAACTCCTATGGTTACAAATAAAGCACAGTAATACATACCCAAAATGGAAAAAAAAAAATTAACTTGTTGAAATTTTTACTCTGCAAAAAGTATAGAAAGCTGTTAAATTTTAAACATTCATAAAAATAATCAATGTATTCTTTTGAAATAAAAACAAAAGATACCTGTTCTGAATAAACTCTAGCATTCCAGGTAATTGGATTGTAAAAACAAAAACAAGTATTAATAAAATCTGCTAGTTTCAATCTGTTACAATTTTAGTAAAGTGCATCTCAATTACCCAATAGTAGTCTCCTATAAAATAACTTTTGATAGAAAACTGATGTATTTGTAGCCCACTAGAACCCTTTTCACATTACACTTTGGGGGCATGCCCTGGGATTGAAACTTTTAAGACCCGACTCCTCTATCCCCAAACTCAGGGCTGTGGAGAAGCAGTAAAATTATTGATGTAAACTTAAGATAGGAAATAAGTCCACAGAGGGGGAAAAAGTAACCTTCAACCCAATCCATTCTGAGGCTAGTGGCAGTTTTGTGTATGTGTATTTTTGGTTTTTTTTTAAAGCTAATGACAGGTTGGGCTGTGGCCTGCTGCTACGTCTTTCTCTCTCCAAGTCCAAACCCCACAGCGAGTCCTTCCTTTCCCATGACCTATTGCCAGGCTTCTGCTTTCTTTCCCCACAGGCCTGGTTTCCCCCTCCTTTGAAGATTCTGTTTTATAAAATCAGTGCCGCACTCTTGCCTGTTACAGTGCTCTTTAAGATCACCACTAGTAGTCCCTTGATGGAAACTGGGCAGAGTGAAATAGATTCAGCTTTTCCTCCTGTGTATAAGTATTTGTTTATAATCTATTTATAATTTGCACATGCATTCTCCAACCAGGCTATCTCACCTGCCAAAATTAAATCTCTTTTACTACTGCTCAGCTGTTGTTAGTTGCCAATGGCTTCTCCTTTCCAGTCCTTTCTTCCTAATGATCACTGTCCCATGTTTCCTTTACCTAAAATGGTACAGGATTGAAAACAGCAACAAGATGGGTGGAAAGTGAGGAGAATAGGAAGAGTTTACAGACTCTTTTCTCACCATGTTATTGTCCACCAGAAGACTAATGCTAGGAAAAGAAAAAGTCTTTAGTGTACTTGGAGGGAGAATAAACTAGAACTAAGGCATTAACTTCCAGATGTGAGCATGTGTCCTCTTCCTATCATCTGGGATAATAGGTGGAGTAAAGGAAGAACTATAAGACCTACATTTAGACACAGCGAGAAAACACAAGGATATGCAGTGGCTCTTAAAAATAGATTCCAACAGAGAATGACATAATGCCGGTCACAGAAAAGCAAGATCAAGGCGTTAAAGATAGACCCAGATCAGGAGCCACCACCACCACGATCCCTTCTGGGGTTAGTGCAGGGCTCAGCCTCCACAAACAATAACAACCAGCCTTTCAAGATTTAGTGCTGTCCTTACAAGAGACTGTTTTCACTCAGGGCTCTCATTAATCTTGTGCATTCACCCTGAGTCTAATCACGTGGTGAGCTAAGGTTAAGAGTCTGTTCTTGGGGAGCTAAATGCTTACTTGTGAGGTAAACTCACTCATCCGTGACACTGAGCTACCAAGAGGGCAGTGAAAGAAATAATTTAAGAAATTATGCCCTGGAAGTTTTACTTTATGAACGTGTGAATCTGTCTCCCAGCTTCAAAGTTACCTCATTTGGGAAAAAGTTCCCTGTATCCTTCCAGACATAAAAAGAATTGCATTCTTTCTTTTTTATTTCTTTCTTTATTTTTTCCCTCCTTCCTTTCTTCTTTCCTTCCTTTCATTCTTTCTCTCCTTTCTTTCTTTTTCTTTCTCTTTCTTCCTTCCTTCCTTTCTGTTTTTAAGAGACGTTATACTTGTTCATTTTAACGCAAGTTATGAGACAAAAGATTTTTGGGGAATTGTTTTGAAATTTATCTGTTTCTTACGTAACTACTTTTAAACTAAATCACTTTGTGGAATTATTCCAAATATGAAATAATTTCCTTAAAACACTACAGAATCAATTAGCTAAAACAACTATATTTCTATGGTCACCCAACAATATAGTTTTCATTAAGAATATACAATTTGAAGGGTAAGGGGAGGTGGGGACAGAATACAGCAGAATTTAGAATGGTAAAAGTGAAAGCAAATCAGGGTACAAATTAAGGTGATAGGATGCATGTCTAGCCATGTCCTCATTATAGCTACATCCTTGCATTAGCTGTTACCTCTGCCTGGAATGTTCTTCCATCAGATCATTGCATGGCAGCCCGCTTCTCATTCAGGTATCAGCTTACACAACACCTCCTTGGAGAGGCCATCCTTGAGTGCACAGTCTAAAGGAGGCATCTAGGCACACTTAATTGCTTCACATTGTTTTACTTTCTTTTCAGTGGTATCACTACCTGATATTTTCTTGTTTGTTTTATTCACCTTTTATTTCAGCCCCCAATTAAAATATGAGCTCTAAAGAGCAGGGATCTTATTTTTCTTTTCACCACTGAGTTCCCGTGACCCATAAGAATGTCTGGCAGAGATTAGGTATTTAAATGTGCAGAGTCAGTAAATAAACAGATCAATGAATGAATGTTTTCAGAAGAGTTTACTTACCCTGCAGCATGAATTTTATGAGTTATAAATATGAAAAACCTTTATCAAGAAGAAACTGAAGTATCACTGATGCAAGGCTATAGCTAAAAGCATAAAAAGAGCAGGAACTCTCTTTATGGTTAGATTATTATGCCAGGGCCTATAGTTCAAACCCAGAGTGGTTTACTAAGATTTTACTATTGTAGATGAGGTGAGCACAAGAAACTTTGATATTGTTAGCTCCAGTAATCACAAAAAGTAATGCGAGAGAAGTCAGTGATTTCTGCAAACAAAATAACTGCAGGAAGTACACCTATTCCTGGGTCTGAAATTCAGACTTCATGTCAACAGTCTAGGAAGATAAATAAATCATCCTAGGTAATCAGATAGTGTGCTTGTCCCAAGTGCAGGAAAACTACATTTAGGAAGAGAATGTTTGTTCCTGCCTGGCCTTCCAAACAACTCTAGCAATTTATCTAATCTCAGTGGTTTATGAGTTTTGTTTATCTCATTTAGGTCCATTTCTCTGTCCCAAACATTTCTATAGAACAGCAGAGCTTTTCGTTTTTACAAAATGAGGGCTGTTCTCACAATGCCTGTGCCTGAGGCTGTAATCTGCAGGTGCAGGCCTCCAAGATTCATGGGCAGCCATCACTGGAAAGCTGCGCCTTTCCCAAAGTGCAGGAAACAGGCTACAGGAACTTTTCATAGTAATGGCGTATGCTTGTAATTTTTAATGAACCTACCCAGTGACATATCCTTGCAGCTATTTTCACAAAGAAACCAGAACGCTTTTATAAAAATGGAAATATTTTAAGAGATCTTAGCAAAAGAAAAGATTTATTAAAAAAAAAAATAAGTCACAACTTCTACTGGAATGTCTGTTTCCTTTGGTTTCCAAACTTTTTCAAAGGCCTAAAAGGCTTATTTCAACAAGTATAATTTATCATTCTCCTTATTAAATAAAAAGCTCTGTATAATAACAAAAGCAATAAATACTGTATAGAATAGAGTCGTTTCTCCTCCTTGGTGATTATGAATAGTGTCTGGAGAGGAACATGGTCACAATTTGGAAAACTAAAGCTCATCTTCTCACTTGGAGGCAGTGAATGGAGTGCAGTCCTTGCCTGGCACAGACCTGGGGTCTCATCTATGGCTTTACATTTCGCTGTGACATCTTGAGCAGTTACTTGCCTCTTTAAGACTCAGTTTCTTCATTTGTAAAATAATCATAATGATGGCCACCTGAAAGAATTGCTATACGTACTGAACGATATCTTTCTTAGGATATCATATTTGATACCTTATTATTATTATTAATATCTTCATTAAAAAGGCATTTTTCTCACTGGTCATATGTTCATGACAAAAAGGGCAGGAACGACATCAATTTCTGATTTTTTTGTCATACAATCAAGAGGAGGAATATTAGGAAACAATCAAAATCAAAAATAAATCTCCAAATACTGGTTATAAGTATTAAGGAAACAATTGAGTTTCATATCTATTATGGGGTAAAGTAAAGAAGGACATATAAAAATGACAGAAGTTGGTCATTCAGACATGTCCCATTGTCTGTAAAGATTCAAGTTGTACAGGGCAGAACATACTATCTCCAAAATAAGGATGCTCAAAAAAAGAAAGATTACTTGTTTTCCTGAATAAAGTCTTATGATGATCTTTGAATAAAAACAGGTAAGGATAAGGTATTTGAGCACAGCAAACAGCTATTTCCAAACTATAGGCATACACAGGGCAGTAAAACAAAAATTTTATGGGAATCAATATAGGATGGAACCCCTCTTGTACTTTTGCCAGATAATGACAAAAAAACCCTTACAATCCATTGGCTATTGTAATAAATTCAATAGTGCATGAAATTTATCACCAACAATGTAGGAAGAACGTAGTCAAAAATAAAATCTTTTAAATGGAATAATTTAGTTTTGTAGAAAACTCCTACAGTCTTCTCATTCTTCTGTGGCCTGGTAAAATCATCTTTAAAGACAACTACTCATACACGGACGTGACTTTGGGAAACACCTACACAATCTATGAGATTATCTATAATCATTTTATTTTATTAATTTATTGAAGAAAACTTTAAATGTGTGGCCATAGTTTTTTGGTTTGTATATTTTTCTAATTTTTTTAAAAAAAGAGCAAGTTTTTATTTTCTGAAAAAAATTAAATATGAAGATGCATCCAGTAGCCAAAATACTAAGATTTATTCTCTGGAGTTTTACCCTCTGAGGCTGGCACTTCAGTATCCAGTCTCAAAGTCTTCCCACTTCAGTTCTGCACCAAGTACCTAGGAACTTCTGCTTTCAACTTATATGGAGTAATAAGAACTGAATTTACCCTTCTGCCTGAAACAACTAAAACCCTGAAGCAAATAAAATAAAAAAATGGAACACTGGTTTTCAAGATTCTGGACTTGAGAGCCATAAAGGATAGTAATCCTGAGAAATGGAAAACAAAGGAGGTGAACCCCACAATTGTCCAAGGTTCTTGCAATGAGGCAGTTTCTATGTGATGGCATAGGGAGGGAGGGTCCAGGAGGAGCCTGGTGAACTCCCAGAGTTGAGAAGACAGAGCTGAGATTTCAAGGAGAATTAAGTAGTTAGAGTTTTCTGGATAGAGAACCAGACACAGGAGGATGAACAGAGACAGAACTCTAAAAATCTACAAAGGGTCTCCATTAACAATTCAGCAGAATACATATTAATACACACATGGAAAGAAACTACTTGAGGCAGGTTGGTTGAAAGAACCATCTGAAAGATGTAGAGGTAACAGTGAAAAGCACTCACATAGGCCAGGAAGAGTGCCTGTTCCTACCACCTGGGCTAGAAAACTTCATAAGATAAAGTGTATTCAGTAGAATAGCCAGAAGGGTTTTGTCTCAGTACTGGGAAAAAATTAGTCCATAACTAAGCACTGCTCTAATCCTGATAAACAGATCTTAAAAGCAACACCCAAGAGCATAAAACTTTTTACATGTAACTTAACTGCACCCCCAGAACAAACCAAGATTTATAGAAGTACAAAAATATCCAGCACCCAACAAGTTAAAACTCACAATGACTGGTTTCCAGTAAAAAATTATCAGGCAGTCAAAGAAGCAGGAAAATATGACCCACAGTGAGGTGAAAAACCAAACAATTGAAAATGATCCAGCACTAAAACAGATGTTAAAATTAGCAGGCAAAGACATTAAGATAGTCATTAAAACTGTAATCCTATGTTCAAAAAGTTAAGTGAAATATGGAAGATATAAAAAAGATAGAAATTGAACTTTTGAAGTGAAAACTACAATATGTAAGATAAAGTATGCACTGGATGGGCTAAATGGCAGAGTAGACAATGCAGAAGAAAAGATTAGTAAACTTGAAGGCACAGCGATAGAAATTACCCAAAAAGAAACACAGAGAGAAAAGGAATAAAATAATAATAAAAGGCATCAGTGAGCCCAGGAATAGCTTTAAGCAGTCTAATATATTTGTAACTGGAGTCCCCAGAGGAAGTAGAAGGGAGACAGAAAATTATTTGAAGGAAATTATCCAAATTTGATGAAATCTATAAACCCACAAATCCAAGAATCTCAGTGGATCCCAAGCATATGAAACATGAAGACAGCTAGATTAAAATACATCATAATCAAATTGCTCAAAACCAATGACAAAGAGAAACTATTTTACAAATCCACAGTAAAAAGACACATAATGTACAGAGGAATAAAATAAGAATGACAGCTGATATTTTGTAGGAAAGAATATGGGCAAGAAGACAGTGGATCAATTTGTTTAAAATATTTGAAAAAAGAGGGAAGACACAAAGGTGATATCACTATAGATTCTATAGGTATTACAAAGATAATAAGGCAGTATTATGAAAAACGTTTTCAAATAAATTAAACAACTTAAAGGAAATGGACAAATTCTTTGAAAAACACTATCAAAGCTCACTCAAAAAGAAATAAGTAACCAGAATAGTCCCATATCTATTATAGACATTGAATATTTAGTTTAAAAACCTTTCCTCAAAGAAAACTCCAGGCCTAGATAGCTTCACTTGTGAATTCCACCAAACGTTTAGAGAAAAAATAATACCGATCCTACACAGCTTCTCCAGAAAAATGAAGAGGAGGTAATACTACCCAACTCCTATGAGGCATTACTCTGACATCAAACCTGACAAAAATGTTACATGAAAACTATAGACTGGAACCTGCACCCTTGGGGCCATATGTAGCCTTCTGGATCCTTGAGTGTGGCCTTTTGACTGAATCCAAATTTTACAGAACAAATTCCTTTTAATAAAGATGTTTGTTTTGTGAAGTTTGGATTTGGTCAAGGGGCCGTACTTGGGGATCTGAAGGGCCACACGTGGCCTTGGGCCACAGGTTCCCCACACCTGGATGAAAGTAATATCCCTCATGAATATAGATGCAAAAATTCTAAATAAAATTTTAGCAAGTCCAATCCAATGATACATTAAAAAGACAATACATTACGACCAAGTGAAGTTTATGCCCAAAAATGCACAGATGGATTAATACTTGAAAATCAAACAATGCAATTCCCTATATGAATAAACTAAAAAAGAGAAAGAGTACAATAAAGATACAACAATAGTGTTTCCATATTTGAAATCCACAAAACACATATAGATATATTTTGAGTTATTTTAGAATGAAAAACTTATAAACGATTTCTAAAGGGAACATATCTGCAAAACTTTAAGTGGTCATAGGTGCTAGAAATATCTGATATTGCATCATAACTATTTCATATTGCTTTCAAACATTTCTTACCAGACACAATTTTTTAAAAATTGAAAACAAGCAAAACCTAGATCAGCATTCTTTTAGGAGAGCAAATTTTCCCTATCATTATTATGAGAAGGAAACAAACCAAAAAGATAAATATATTAGAGAGTGTAGCTCTGTACAAAAACCTGAAGTGTTTCATTCATCATTTTGCCCAACTGTTGGTAGCTAAACGCCCCACTTTGATTGCTACTGGGCTAAGGTGTGAGGGTAGTGCAGACTGGAAAGTGGTTCCTGAGGGATTTACTGAGTCTGCTAAAGCAGAAGGAGGTACCATTGAGAGGCTCCTGCTTATTAGGCAGTGTAGAAATATTTCAATAGTTTAAAAACTGGCACAATTTTACCAGTGTAAATTGGCTGAAGATATCAGCCCCATGGACATTCCTAGTTTAGATAGAAAAACACATAAACGTTAAGCAATTGAGAACTACACCACAATCTATCAGCATTATATTCTCATATAAGAAATAACTCCATTAGAAACTCAGAAAGAGCAGAGTACCAGGAAAGAGGTTAGAGACCTTGCCACAGTTTCGACCAATTAGCAGCTGTGTAAGCTCTATTAAACTACTTAATGCCTCTGAATATCAGTTTTCTCATCTGTAAAATCAGGGGAAAGATTTGGAAACATAAAAAGAAGGATGGGGAAATATTAATAACAAAGTAAGGAGGAAAGAAGGAGGCAGACAGGTCATAGAATAACAAGGCAATGTAGAAAGCCATGGAAAGCATTTAAGATCATTCTCTAAAATGAGGAGGGAGAGAAAAAGAAATTGAGATAAAGATATCAAAGTCAATCATCCTTACTTCCGCATTAAATATAAACTCAACCAGGACAGTCTCCAAAAATAACAAGTAGGCTTTCTTCTTGATTTGTTGTTATATTTATTCTTAATTTCTTTATGTTTTTTTAACCTATTTAAAATTTTTTATTTCTCACAGTTCTGGAGTCTGGCAAATTCAATATCAAGGTGCTGCCATCTGGCAAGGGCCTTCTTGCTCCATCCTCCCATGGTGGAAGGCAAGAAGGGCAAGAAAGCACAAGAGAACAAGGGATTGAACTCATAGCCTCAAGCTCTTTTGTAATTGTCATTAATCCATTCATGAGGGTGGAGCCTTCATGACCTAAGCACCTCCCATTGGGCCCCACTTCAGAACACTGTTGCATTGGGGATTCAGTTTCCAACACATGCTTTCAGGGGACACATTCAAACCATAGCAAGGGTTAATATTCATAATATATAAGTAACTGAAACAACTCAATAGCAAGGAAACAAATAACCTGATTTAAAAATGGGTAAAGGACCTGAACAGATGCTTCTCAAAAGAATACATACAAATGACAAACAGGTTCATGAAAAAATGCTCAGCATCACTAGTCATTAAGGAAATGCAAATTAAAACCATAATAAGATGTCACCTCACCCCTGTTAGAATGGCTTTTATCAAAAAGTATAGCCATTATGGAAACTGATATGAGGTTTCCTCAACAAACTAAAAACAGAACTACCATATGATCCAGCAATCCCAGTTCTGGGTATATATCCAAAGGAATTGAAATCAGTACACGGAAGGGATATCTGTACTCCCATGTTCATTGTAGCATTATTCACGATAGCCAAGATAAAGAATCAATCTAAGTGTCCATCAACAGATTTCTTCTAAGAAGTGTTTGTGCCTATCATTACAATGTTTTTTTATGTAAAAGTAAATGTTGATATTCTTAATATTCTGCCCACATAACTTGTTTATTCACTAAACAACAGATAATGTAACTTGGAAACAGCAAGATGCAAAAATTTTTATCTCAGGGGTCATTTGTTTAATTATAGTTTATTGGTTATAATATCTAAAAGGCATTTTAGATAGTATATATAATTAAATACTTACATTGTGAATAATTTAAAATACAAATAAAACATATAATGAAGGTATGTCCTAGTACTTACACTAAGATAAGTTATTTACCTCAGCTGAATACTAAATTTAGTTTTCTGTCGGCCAATGCAAAAAAATGGAGGATGAGGAAGTAGGAGACATATCTCCAATTATTTGATAAGAAAAAACATAAAAGTTACTTTTTTCTTTTGTTGTACTTTAATGGACATCAGGTAATATAACGGTCAATATCTTCATTACATCTTTACAAAACACATGAAAGTAAAATATTTCCTTTAACAAAATGAAAGAAATCTGAAAAGTCTGCTTAGGCTCAAATTATTTTTCAAATTTTCACTTAAATGCATTTAAAAAATAAATGTCAAATAACCATGTCTTTTAAATGTCTAAGTATTTTAATATCTTAGTAGTAGCATTCTAGTTATAGCATCTCAGTTTTAAAATGTCATTCATTTACTTGTAATTTCTTCCCTCTGGCCTTCTAATTTCCTTTTGAGCTGAAGTTTCTCATGTGTGGTCTTAGTATGAAGTGAGTTTATTAGCACTTTTACTTTAATCTCTTAACATAAATGGTTTATACAATATTCAAGGAAAAGTACCAAATATTAAAGTATTCTTAGCTTAACACAAAGACATAGCACCTACCACAGAGTTAATCATTATTAGCTAATACCCAAATGTTAAATATCTTGAGTTTTATGCAGCATTAACATCAGCCTCACTCTGCAATGAAATAGATTATTTTACTCACCTAGGTGTCTAAGTACAATATACAGAATAGTGACTCCCCAGCCTTTTTACTATACCCTTTATTATCTATTCCTCTAAATACACATCAATTTTCAAAGATTTTGCTTACCAAGCAAATTTCATAAAGTAAGAATTAATACGGTTTCATACAATTTATACATAAATACACATGTAACAGCTAATCAGGCATACACGAGAGGCAATGTCATTATACTGTTGATGTGGTAATAAAGAGTGAAAACAGTTTCAGTCCTGTGTAGCCCAAATTGCAGGAAAGGTACTAACATTAGGACTTTTAAAACATCAACAAGGACACCAATTTTTAAGTTGGTGGATCCTCAGGGACCCAGAGATGGACTCCACGTTGGAACCATTAGCTCCAAGAATTCTGCTCTTTTTCCTTATATATTTTTAACTGAACCTAGAGAACTAGTAGTATATTATACTTTTCACATACTCTTTCCTCAAATTAAGTTTGACATTTCTATACTTCCTCCTGTTCTACTTTCCTTTTGTGATATCATTGCATCAAATACCAATTCATAATTGAAATATTTATAGGAAATTATATACTACTATTTTACATATCCTTCAAATTATGGTGATACCTTTCCTATTTAGTTGGTAGTTAAAATTAATGAATGCCTTTAAATGGAACTTTAGTAGATATATATTCTTGACTGAGAAGTTTTACAATTTGCTTCTTAAGCTAAATACTATTTTTAATTAGTTAATCTAAAGATGGGCATATTAAAACCCTGAGGTGACATTTGTTTTTGACATTTTGTGGTTTAAATTGTTTCATATTATACTAGTTTCTAAAGCTTTTAAAATCAATACTTCATTTAATTATGAATAAAGAAAAAGAAATTATCCATTTCATTACACTATTGTTTTAACTTTTTCAAATTTTCACTACAAGAGTCTTTATTTGTTATACTATCTTTTCTTCCAATTTGTATATCATTATTATCTCACAGTTGAACTATGAAAACTGGAGATATGTGACATATACTTTTTATTCCATATAACATTTGCTTTGTTTTCTGCCGTGTTATAAAGAGCTCAGGCTTTGGAGCAGGTAAGACCTGAGTGTGAGTCTCTCAGTGATACAATGGCCAGCAAGTTACTTCCCTTGTCTGAACTTCAGGGTCCTCATCTAACAGGAGGATAATCATGTCTCCATCGTAGGGTTCCTATGTGACTAAATGATGAAAATAAATGAGTATAAGTCACATAGCACAAAGGCAGTCAACAAAGCTGCAAGCAATCATTACTAGTACCCATTACGATACTGTGGGAAGGCTTCCTTTTCTGAAACACTTGTCTCTGTCTCCTCCTCTGATTGATATACTCCATCTCTGTTTCAGACTTTTATGTTTATTATTGTTTCCTCAGTGAACTATATTTGTTTGTTTGTTCGCTTGTACTAAGAAGTAAAGAATATATAAGAGAAGACATATCCCTATTACCTATTTTTAAATAAATTTCTCTCCTAGACAGGCAACTAGTGAAAGACCTATACAAATGCTCCTCAACGTATGACGGGCATAAATCCCTATAAGTCCACTATAAATTGAAAATATCATAAGTCGAAAATGCATTTCATACAGCTAGCCTACTCTACAGCTTAGCCTAGCTTACCTTAAACACACTCCGAACACTTACATTAGCCTACGGTTGGGCAAAATCATCTAAAATAAAGTCTATTTTATAATAAAGCGTTGTATATCTCATGTAATTTCTTGAATAACGTACTGAAGGTGAAAAAGAGAATGGTTGTGTGAGTACTCAAAGTATGGTTTCTACTGAATATGCCTCACTTCTGCACCATCGTAAAGTCAAAAAATCATTACGTCGAACTGTGGTATGTTAGGGGCCATCTGTATATAGAAAGTAGGTCCCCAGTAAATCTTGTGGACTGACTTGCTTCTTTCCCTAAGGTGAGGTACCCACCAGCACTCCATGGATATACCAAATACTCAAGCTGAAACTCTGGACTTATTTGCTTATTAGCACCTCCCAAACATTGACAGACAAGCCTCTGCTGCAAACTACTCCTTGCTAAGCAGCTTAGCGCCTTTTCACTTGACAAGAAGTGGATTTCCAAAACTAGGCTTTGATTACCAAATACTTCCTTGACTGGATTATAATTCTCTAAAGCTTCCTTTTTTTTTCACCTTTCCTATAAAATTGAGTTTGCTTCATACACCCCTCACCAAAACAGTGAATTTTTTGTAAAGCTTGTATGTATCACATTTTTCTGAGACTACTTGCTTCATAATAATATCATTTGGAGTACTTTTACAATTTAAAAACTATATATAGACAGATCCTTGATAAATATCCCTATTCCCACCCTTTTGTATTTCATCAGGTCAAAACAATCAATTGTTTTTCTTTCCAGAAGCAATATATTCACACACAAAAAATATAGTAAAGTAAGGCAAGGGGAACAAATATTTAAGGGACTATATTCCTGTCAATTTTGTTGTATGTACTACTATCATGCATTTAAAAATGAGATTTTAAAAACTAAACTAATTTAAAGAAAGCCATAAAATTAATTCAAATCCTTATGAAAATATAGTATATTAACAGTGTATGTGTGTATATAGCATGTATGTATATCATGTATGCATGTAGAGTGTGTGTATATATATGTCATATACAATTTTAGGTACAATATGTCATGCTTAGAAAGCATTCTTTGTCAAAACAAAGTACTATAGGTTCTTGGCAAGCAGTTTGAGAGACCAAGTTCTTAGGGCTGATGTAAGAACTAAAAGCCCAACAGGACTGTTTATTCAGCATGACCTCTTTCTTCACTGTTAACCTTACCCAGTGCCCTTCTGTAGCCCTGGTCCTCAGCTTCTCCATGACTTGCTCATCTTGTCCTTAAGTCTCTCCATCCCCTACCCCTGTACAATCCCACCTCCCTTGCTGCTCCCTTAACCTGACCACAGATAACCAAATTAGAAAATAATCATTTTTTAAAAGAGTGAATTTGAAGAAAGATTCTGTTTTTCCTTCTCAGCAACAGATGCAAATGGATGCAGTGCCTTCAAACTAAACTACCATATATTTACCAAGAGAGTAAAGAAACTAAATCATAATCTAGTGTTCCAAAAGAACTATTTTTAGATTATGATTTAACACTAAGAGAAACAAATAGAAATTCTCCCCAAAAAATGGATAAAGTGTTGAGCTAAAAATTTGTAATAAAACAAATACTTCCTATTGTTTATTTTTCTACCCTTTTCTTAATTAAAACTAATTCATTTCACTATTTCTCTATGTTAGAACAAACTATAATCCTAATTACAAAGAGCTACTTTTAAGATTTTGGGGCAAATGGTTAATTAAGCCAATGTTTGAGGGGTTTTCTCCCCTAAAACCACATGTAAAACCTAAGAAAATGTAGCTTCCAAAGGACTACAATCATACCACTTTTTCCAAAATTTAATTATGTAGAATCACATTGCTAGCCACAGTGTATGTCTACATTTCCTGATGAAAACGTGGACTCAAAAAAGGAAACGTGCTAACATTCAAATATAACATAACCATAATTAAGTAAACACTGTCTTCTGAAGGGAAAATAAAAATGTCAGATTTATAGCATTTCATGTGGTAGAAGCAACTTCTGAGACAAGGGCAGTTTCCAAGGTTAGGAGGTGAATGCAGAGGGTGTCACTAAATTCTTAGTCTCAAAGAGGTACCACTGGGCCAATTATTTTCTTCTATGCTTCTGTCTATAAGCATTACACTTTTCACTTTTCTATGAAAAAAGACCCATAGTTAATGAGATCCATAAAGATTCCTTAATCAGCTTATATGTGAAAGAGTATTAAAGTCTCTATTTTCACAACAGGCACATGAAATACACACTTTTATGATATATTACTAGCACAGGAACTTACATCTCTCTCTCCTTGAACCACCTGCAAATTTTAATAGTCATGTATCGCCAGGGTACCAGAAACTCATAAAAGTTTAACCTGCCAATTAACAAGTAGGTAAAGTTCCAGCCCTGTATCATAATTTGTTTGCTTCCAAGGCATAGTCAGCAAAACCTAGAAAATATTCCCTTGAATTTTTTTGCAAGGTAACTATATTCCACGACTTCTTTCTTTCCAAAGTCACCAAGATATAAAAGCACACAAATGCATATCGAAAATCACATCCTTATGGAGGGCATAAAGTTAGTGAAAATGTGGAAGTCTAAAAATGGATTTGATTATCTCCAAAAAGCTGCTACCTGAAGAATTCTATTTGGACAAGGTCGATTTTGTTTCACATTCAATCTGTGCCTTTTCTAGCGTTGCTGTAATATAGGTCTGTGCCATTTGTTTCATTTTTTTTACTGAGAGCCTGCGTTAGAAATCATTATATATTTTTAGGACTGTTCATTCTTATGTAAATACTCAAATCAAGATCCCAAATGTAGGACCCACAAAATACAGAAATCTGAAGAAATCATTGCAAGAAAGAAAAAGCCTCCTAATTCTTTTCTGTAACAATGGTGATGGCTACTAAGGACATTCCAATAGGATGACATCAGGCTATTTAACTTTTATAAGTGGCCCATTAGTGTCAAGGCCCTTGGTCTCAGTCCCAGCCCAGCTAGTGGAAGTAGGGGAATTACTGCCATATTAAGAAATTGGTTATTTTTCTGAACTTACAGTACCAGGCAGAGCTATTTTCTTTTTCTAGCATTATTTCCTTCCTAGAAGGCTAGTTCACCTATGTGAAATTTAAAAATTTATACCAGAAAGCTAGTGTAGGTATTATATGATGTCTGATTTTCCTGTGGCTGAGAGAATATCTATATCCTTAAAGGCCAGTAGAAAGGCACAAGTTAGGAAGTCGTACATTCATTCATTCTTATTTTATTGAGTGCCTTCTGTAACTCAGAGACTATGTACTGCAGAAACAATGATTTAAAAAAAGACAACATATCTCTGCCCCTCATGTAACTGATAATCTAGTGAGGAAAAAACATTAGGCTGGGTCTTCAATATTTGCTGATTTTAATAGAATTCATTCATTTTTAGCATCAAATTCACACGATAATAACTCATATGTACTGAATACCAACTTTGTGCCAAGTATAATGCATTCTACATACATCATCTCATTTAATCCTCCCAATAATTTCATGCTGCAAGTACTATGTAAGTATGAAGTTATTTGCCCATTGACACAATTGAATATGGCCAGAACTCAAACCCATTCTGTTAGACTCCAAAGCACCTCTTTTGACTTAATTATTTCCATGTGAAAAATAATTTAGGATCCAATCTTAGTAGATCTCAACCTACTTAAAGATATTTTCTACAGAATTTATATACCTAGATTGAAGGAAATACAATCAGATTTCCTTTAACAACTGGGGATAGCAACATCTTTTTCCTTAATGGTCTCCAGAGCACAGTCTTATTTGACATTTGAAAAACAGTTTTGCCAGTTTTACTATTATTCTATGGAACTGATGCATCCTGGTACTCTAACATTTAACTCATAAACGCTTTGCAGGGTTTTCAGAATTCGAACCGCATGTAATTTATTAAGTGCCTAGACACATTATGCTAAAGATTGTGTGAGCAATGGGACAGTTTTTTTTGTCGGAGATCTTACTTTGTGAACTGACCAATCACAGAAGGCTGGGCACCAACTTCTGTTAGCTGTTCACACATTTTTAGATTCTTTGTTTGCCTAAACATGTCACCCTACTTTGAGATTTGTTACAGTAGCTTGAGACCTTAGAATAGGATCCATAAGGAGGCAAGATCTTAATGTGCAACATTATTTGTCCCTGACTAACAATTGATACCTACTGCAGGGGATGCTCAAAGAACATTTTCCTTTGGCAGAGAAGAAATGATTCTTGGGTCCAAAAAAGGCACGATCAAATAGAACTTGGAAGTTTTCTAGAAATAGAGTAAAGAACTCAATAAAGAGGTCCATAAAACCTGAAGATTAGGAAAGTTGAATCTTCTCCAACTGACTGAGAAGATAAGTAACACCTAGAATAAAAGAAAAAAGAATCAGACCTGGGACTTTGGGAGGTTTAGAAAGAAATATATATGGAGAGAGAGAGAGTGAGATCAGGAGATTTCAGTAAGAAAGACTATCCAAGCTGGGTCCTATATTTATTGATGTACCTTTAATTGCTCACAGATATATAGTTTATATATTTTTATGACAATTTTCAAGGCATGTAAACAAGTTGTTTCTTTTGTTTTATCCAAGAAAATTTATCTGATTATTTCTGGGAACCTATCTCAGATAAATAAATTTAAGCAATACATACTTATGTATATAAAGAGATTCTTTCATCATTATGTCATTTTTAATAGCAGAGAGAGAGAAACAAAAAGGAAGAACTAAAACTCTAATCATAAGAGAGATGTTTCATACAATGTGGTATAGCTACTAGATAAAAACCAGGCATCCAAAGAAGTTATAAGTAGAATTGTTTTAGCAAAAAAGGAAAACACTTGTCTTATAAAAATGTTTGGATGAAAAAGCAAGACAATATTTTGTGATCATTCCACTTCCAACTATGAAAAAGTTATGTAATTGTGAAACAAGTAAATAATTTAAAAACCAAAATGATACACTTGCTCATGTAGCTGGATTATCTGTATTTTTAAGAATGTTTTCTCTATTCTACAAACTTTACAGAACATAATTGTACAATATTGTTTTTTATTTAAAACATATATTTACAACCAACGAATGGTCTGAAAGCCATCATTTGTGTGATAAGTTCAGGTAGACAGGACTCACGAAGCCCAGAGGTGAGGCGAGGCAAGTTACCCAGAGATCTGGTTAGAGCAAAGAAAGGTACTGCCAGGCAACTGCATTTGACCCATCTAGAAACTAAGGGCAGAAAAACCATCCATAGGCAAATGAGCAGAATCTAATTCTTAGCCCAATGGTTGTTTTATTTTTTTTTTTAATTTTTATTTTTACATTATTTTTAATGCTACAAGTTAAGGTGCTAAAGTAGTGCTTTAGTTGAAGTATTAAAGTTGAAAACAATATTAAATTAATGTCAAAACATATAAACTATTTAAAAGAAAAAATTCAATTGTATGTATTCTCTTTTGGTTTTTTTGAAACAGAGTCACGCTCTGTTGCCTGGGCTAGAGTGCAGTGCCATCATCATAGCTCACTGCAACCTCAAGCTTCTGAGACTCTAGCAATCCTAGTGCCTCAGCCTCCCGAGTAGCTGGGACTATAGGCACACACCACCACTCCTGGTTAATTTTTTTATTTTTGGTAGAGATTCGGGTCTCGCTCTTGCTCAGGCTGGTCTAGAACTCCTGGCCTCAAGTGATCCTCCCACCTCAACCTCCCAGAGTGCTAGGATTACAGGCGTGAGCCATCGCGCTCGGCCCAATTATATGTACTCTAACACTATCAATTCTGCCTTATTTTTTTTCCCCTAACATATTTTTTTCTCATTTAAAAAACTGTCCTGCACTTTCAAAAGTTATTTCCTTTCTTTTCATGTCCCAACTTCCATTACCTTTCTGAGAAGGGGTGCCCACAAAAGCTGGATATTGTGTTTCAGGTCTGAAGAACAAAAGTTGCTCAATATGGGGAGAAAAGAAACCAAAATTGCTATGCCCACTGCTCCAGGATTACAGATGCTTCTGTACTAACTGTGCTGTATTTCCACCTGGGGAAAGAAAAGTGAGTAAAACAGAGACAATGGTTGTGTGTGTGTGTGGGGGGGAAATCTGTGGAGAGACACTGAAAAGCAATCTAGAACAAGAATTAATGATCAGAACTAAATACGACAAAGGAATACCTGGAAACTGGAGTTACACTGATGCATGTTTAGGTAAGAATAGCGATATAAAACTAGCCTGAAGCAACTCTGTTTTCAGGAAGAGTTAGGGAAAATCTACCAAATTCTCATCCCCAAATGAAGCTGTGTACAGCAGGTCCTCTCAAATAACATCGTTTCCTTATAATGCTGATGAGAAAAAAAAAATCATTCTGGACGGGGGCCACTGTCTGTGTGGGGTTGGCACGTTCTCCCCATGTCTGCATGGGTTTTCTCTGGGTCCTCTGGTTTCCTCCCACAGCCCAAAACTGTGCTTTATCAGGTGAACTGGCATGTCTACATGGTCCCAGTGTGAATGTGGGTGGGTGTGTGAGCGCACCCTGTGATGGGGTGGCATCCTGTCCAGGGTGGGTTTCCACCTTGCACCCTGAGCTGCCAGGATGGGCTCCAGCCTCTCACAACCCTGAACTGGAATAAGCAGATAAACCATTATCTTCCTTGTTTTTATTAACTTTTCCTAAATGTATATCTATCTCCCATTTATTTCAATGTTTAATATTAGAAGTGTTTGGGGTCCTTATTTGGAAGTTTTGTGATGCTTTCAAGACAAGAAATATGTTGTAGGAACTTAACTCATGTTTATATCAATTAGCCGATGGTAAAATGGGTTTCATTATAAGTCATTTCACTTAAAGTCACAGTTTCCAAAAACCTATCAACAATGTCAAGTGAAAACTTACTGTATTTTGTGTTACTAAACACAGTTAGTATAAGAAACTCTAATTTCAAGAATACAAAGTGAAGTAGAATGAATTCAATAATGTTAGCAATTATGTTATACACCTGCCTGGGCACTAAGCCCTGGGGATGCAGTAGTGCATTAGACACAGCCCCTGCCCTTGTACCACTTACAGTCTAGCATAATTCTAGCATAATCCTCCAATATACAACCTATTCTCAATCTCCTTCTTCTGATTTGATTTTGTTCTTTTAAGTCAGTATAAATCATGTTTATGGTTTTTTTTCCCTTTTAAAAAATATGTTAAATTCATCCTGCCCACATAAGTTATAAACCACTTAAAGATGAGATTCCTTCTTATATTTATGCTGGCCTTCAATTTGGCACTCAATAGATACCTTTTGGTGAACTAACTAGCTGTAAAATATGAGTATAATATCATATTACATGGCTTTATATTTGTACTGTTCTATTACAAGTACATGAGGTCAAAACAGAAATTTGAACAATACTTTGCCTCACCTTTATTGTTTTCTGATTAAGCTCAACTCCCCTTCACTTTTCTATTTCTGCCTCTCTGTTCTTCCAACATGCTGCATGCCTAACCTCCTCAAAATCTCCAAAAGAGGTTTTTCCTCTGCCTGGAAGGTCTCTCCCAGTTCATTTAACCAATGCTAACTCTTGAGCTTGAAGGCTACTTCTTCACAGAGCCTATTTACCCTGACCTCCCCAGGTTAGGTCAAATCTCTCCATTCAATACCCTCATGGCAAGCTCTACTTTTCCTTCACAACACTTACAGTATGTCTTAATTACATATTTTCTTTTGTAATTATTTGATTAACATATGTCTTGCTCTTGAAAGCAAAAACTCAAAAGGTAAGAACTGTTTCTGTCTTGCTTACCATGGTGTACCAGATCAGAACCTCAGCCATAGTAGCAACTCAATAAATGTCTATGAGTGAGGCCAGACCCACCTAGAGTTCATTTACTTATTCATTTATGCATTTCCTCATTCACTTATTTATGTTCATTTACTCATTTCGTTTTGCCATTTGATCTTAACATATATATGGAGCCTAGTCATAGTAATTGCTCCTCCGAGTGCTAGACTCTGGGGTTACAACCAAATACACAGTAGGCTCTGCCTTCAATGTACACACATCTAAGTATCGAATCTAGAAGAAAGACACATGAAAATAACTTGTATAATAGAATGTTTCAGTTTCATGATAGAAAGAAATATGGGAGTATACAGAAAGAATAGTTAAAAAAATAGTTAAATCTGTTCCTCCTTCCACCAATAAATGATTAATGCTCAAACCATAAGATCTAATATGCCATTCAATACTAATGATGAGTTTACCATAAGAGTCATTGAATTTCATTATTATATTTTGGATATGTTTCTATTTGAAATAAAATGGCAAATTAGTAATATCTTACTATGTCAGTATATACCTCAATGTATTTATACACTTAACTGGGAAATTTAAGTCTGTATGTACACACAGTCAATATAATTCTCTGCACCAAATTTGTAAATAAAGATATTTTATATCCAATTCTCAAAACATGCAATCAGACTTACAATAAGGAATGAAATGTAAACATATTTCCCTAAGCCACTAATTTACTATCAAGCAAGGGACTTTTAGGATCAAGCTGATTCTGACTCACAGCTATGCAACTCTATGATTGCGTTTGCTTAAGCCACAGCCAGCATTTTCTATAATCACTCTGTTTAGAACATCAGATTTCCTGTGGATTTTTTTAGACTTGCTATGCCACCCAAAATTTTCTCTCTCAAGGGTAATATAATATATATGGCTCTTTATTGGGTTTGTTCTTGAAAGAGGTGCCTAGCCAACAAAGAATGCCATGAAAGCAACCTTTCATTCCACCGTTTTACATACAAAATTCATTCCAACTGTCAGCAATACCAGATATTAACCAGTCTCCCACCTCCAGATTCATTATCCACATTGTCACCAGAGTGACTTTTCTAAACCAACAATCTTTTTTTCCTTTTTTTTTTATTTGAGACAGGGTCTCACTCTGTCACCCAGGCTAGAGTGCAGTGGCATCATCATAGCTTACTGTAACCTCAAACTCCTGGGCTTGAGTGATCCTCCTGCCTCAGCCCCAAGTAGCTGAGACTGCAGGCGCGAGCCAGGATGCCAGCTAATTTTTCTATATTTTGTAGAGACAGGGTCTTGCTATGTTGTTCAGGCTGCTCTCGAATTCCTGGCCTCAAGTGATCCTCCTGCCTCAGCTCCCCAAAGTGCTAGGATTACAGGCGTGAGCCACTGCACCTGGCCTAAACCAACAATCTTATGATACCTCTCACATGTCTGAAACCTTCTCATGGAACTCCAGTATGTTTGAGACAAAAGTCAAGGTCCTTGGCTTGGCAATGAAAACCCTTCACAAGTCAGTCCCTGTCTTCCACTCCAGCCACATCCCCCACCTCACCCAATCTTGCATTTCAAACTCCCTTGATACCGAGAAGTTGATGGCTCCTCTTACTCACCATGCTGTCTCCTGTCTTCATGCCTCTGCACAGGCTCTTCCCTCAGCTCAGAACTTCCTCCTCTCCTGGCTAATATTCCTGCTTAACCTTTAAGATTCAGTTCAGTTCTTTCCTCTAGGAGGCCTTCTCTGAACTCTCCATCCTAGGCTAGTGACTTACTCTGTTTTCCAGAACAAATTGAGAAGCCTGTATTGCTACAGGCTATATCACGTTATATTGATTTAATCTGCTCATCTGTAATACTTCTGGTTCGAGTACAAGATCCTTGAGAACTGAAGAATGGGGAGGTGAGTCCTATTTTTCTTTGTATCCACCCCCTCAAGTCAACCCTGGTGTTTAATGCAAGATTGGTGCTTGATACATACTAGTTTTTTTCCTTTCTCAAAAAGGTACTTAAGGCACTCAAGGAATAGATTGCTGGGAGAAGAGACAAGTATATAAACAGTCGCAAATCAGGAAGTGGATATAGGAAGTGCTACAAAGGAGCATTCAAATAAAAGCCAATGGGAGTTGAAAAAGGAAACAACAGATTGAGAACATCAACAAAAATTCTATTTGAATTGGGTCTCTCAGAATAGGTAAAATTTTGATAGAAGAAAAAGTGTATAAAGGGCCAGAGGAACTGCCTGCATAAATAAATACCAGAGGCAGGTAACAACAGATTGTGAACTATGAGTAGTAACTCTGGTCACAAGAGGTATATGTAGCAGGATAACATGGAATAAAAACGGAAAGGAAGATAGGATTAGAGCAGCAGTCTCCAACCTTTTATGCACCAGAGACTGGTTTCAAGGAAGACAATTCTATTCTTCCACGGAAGGCACGGGCTGTGGGGGTGGTGCAGGCGGAGCTCAGGTGGTGATACCAGTGGATGAGTACCGGCTGTAAATACAGATGAAGCTTCGCTCCTCCCCAGCTAGCCCACTGTTCACCTCCTGCTGTGTGGCCCAGTTCCTAAGTTTCATGGAAGACAATTTTTCTACGGATAGAGGGTGGGGGCACAGGCCATGGACCAGTACCAGACCAGGCTGCAGCCCAGGAGTTGGGGACCACAGGATTAGAGCAAGGGGTTTTTTGAAGGCTCATGGATTTACACAGTTTAGTCTATATACAATATAAGTAAAACAAAAACCACTGTGGTTTTTGAGCCTAGTTTTGACAAGAGGAAAAAGCATTGGTCGTTGGCTGTCCAGTGCTGCTGAGGCATAAGGGTTGTTCTCCATCACCACCACCACCACCACCATCACCACCACCACTCCAATGTAACCCAGCTCTATCAGTTTAAATATGCTGAAAGGAATATACTAAGTAATATCATGCAAAGTACAAAGCTCCCAGGCTAGACAAGGTCCAGAAGAGCTGTGTGTTTTGCAGACCATGGCCATCCCAACCCCCAGCACAGCTGCTCCTTTCTCTTCTCCAATCACATCTTTGAATGAAGTAAACAGCCTCAGAATCTGCAAAGCAGCTGTCAAAGGTGAAGAGGGGCACCCAGTAGATGTGTACAGATTAGGGAGGATCTGTCCTTTCCTTGAGTATAAATCTCTCTCAAGGAGCCCTCAAAGTGATTATGAAGTTTTTTTGTTTTCTATTAGCCTGTAATTTCAAAATTGTATCACACTCAACATGCACAACATTTCATAAAAATACCAACTCCTGGTAGTTTTCAAAGAGCAAATCTTTGACATGCCACAACCAAATGACTGAAAGTAATGAAAACTGAACAAGATACAGGGAGACTTATTTTCTCCAGAAGAGCCATAAACAGCCTACAAATGGATTAAGTGTAAATTTAAGAGTTTCCCATCATTTTCATACCACAACTAAGGCATCTGAGCCTAGCTTATGCAAATTGCACCACTGTTTTTATTTAACATCTGATAACTCAACCTAAATGCTCATGCCCCACTCCACTAAGAAAAGAAAACCTCAGAGGAAAGTAAGTATTGCAAAATGCAGGCAACTTACACCATACAATCTCCACTTTTTGAAAGGGAATGTCACTGAAAGCTACTCTTCCTTTCCCAGGCCTCAGGATTAACTGCTTTCATTACACTTCTACCTTCTTGTTCCTCTGCCTCACCCATCCAGCAGAGCCCTAATTCATCTCCATCCTCCTCTACTTGACTCACATAGTTTCATGTATAAATGATGCAGAGCTCTCAATTTTTCCACGTGCCACTTGTAAGCATCCTGTCCCATTCCAGAAACTGTCCACTTACCTCTTATTCACTCTTTTCAAGTTCCCATTCACACCTCTTTGACACCCTCTCAGTAAATGACCACATGTCCAACTTCATGGTGAAATTAAGAAATCATCTGATGGGAGGGAATGCTGTCAACCCCTGGCTCCTACAACAACACACTTGTCTGAGTCCACACCCATCCTGATATGTGTCTTCCATTTCAGTAGGATATGTCCTTCTCCCTGTCAATCACTATCCCTACAGTATCCCAGTACAGCTGTTGAACAACAGTATGTCAGCAATCTTATGTATTTCTAAGTTGATGATCTAAAAATCTCTCTCATATCTACACACCACATGCTTTTACCTTTTCTGTTAAATTGAATTAAAAAAGGGAAAACAAGTCCTTTGGCTATATCCTTCAAAGGCCTTATAAATGTTTTTCTCTTTCCAACTTCATCTAAGACTTGGCTCCAAAGTAGCATGTTACTTCTTCCATCTAATATTGTTTGTCATCTATGAGTCTCCATCCTAGCTGTTAAAATAAAAATTATGAAAGGAAGACTCACCCATCACCTGTCCAAATTCCTGTGGTTTCTGATTCTTCCTTTGGGCTCTGATGGGAATAGGCCAGTGCAAGAATTCCCTGGGTACCTTGAAAGAAGGGAGGTAAAGAGAAGATCCATGGCCTCCTAAGTATACATTGCTGCTGTGCATGCTTGCTATTCTCCAGCCTGAAGAACTAGAGAAAGAAATGTGACTTCAAGCTTACTAGGAGCAGATTTGCCAGCTACACAGGTGCCTGGGCATGTTATGCAGCCCTGCTCCCAGCTTCTTTCCTGGAAGGTGGCCTGTGAATATCCTGGAGAGAGAGGAGGGGTGTAATATTCCTCTATCATGCTCTGCAAGACACACAGCAAACACTCTGCTGAACCTCAAGGGAAGAAGCCCAAGTTTTCTTGATTAGAATGTCTTCCTAGCACTCCTCTGGGAAAATGTGATGCTTGGGGAAAAGGAACTTTGCAGAGGAGCGTATTTATTTGAATGACAATCGCTTTCCAGGTTGCTATGATATGCACGTCACCTCACACAGCTTATTACTATGAGGCTCCCTTGTCAACAAAACAACGAATAAAAGTTTAGTTTTATTGTGTTTTAAACAATGAGTGCCATTGGTGTCAGATTTTTAAATCTAAATTTAGCTAAGAAATTTCATACACTTTAGTTTTTTCGTCTGTACCTTTTATATCCCAGAATTTTTTGTTGTACTAGAAATCTGGAAGAAAAAAAGTGTCATTTTTTTTTTCCTTTCCGTGACACTGGGGATAACTCTTACCCTTATAAATTTGGTACAGAAGGGTGGGTTTTTCAGTTTCCCCATATTGTTTTACTCAGTACCACCTGATAAAAAGCTTATAGAAATTAGCTTTGCCACACACCACTGACCTGTGGAGTCATTTTTCAGCTTCATGAACAAGTCCAAAGGAGAGGAAATTATTTTTTATTAACCAGGTACTAAAATCTAAAGCCTTTTATAAGGGTTGCTTGCTTCTTTCCACTGAGACCAGTGGGCAAAGGAAAAGAAATCCAACTGGAATAACTTTGCCCATAGGCAGCATTATTAAAATCTATAAGGTGAAATTTTTTAATACAATCAAATCACCATAAAATATGTTAGGTATTTATGGTAAATACAACTATTATTATACACCTTTCTCCTGTGACACCACCCCTGGGAGAAAGGGATTTTGTATGTTTCAAAAATGAGCCTTTTTTGTAAGGTGCATTTGGGCTCCTTTGGTTAAGGTCAAGTTGCATTTTCCATTATAAACCTGTTTCCAGGGGTTTATTACTTTGACATAAAAATCTGCTTGAGGCTAAAATATGGCATATAGAGTCTTAGTTCAGCAGCACATTCTTTTTAAAAATATATCAGAATTGGCTAAACAGAGTTTAGCTACATTTAAATGGTAAAATTATGACTGGAATATGTCTTGGACCAGTAGGCTATCCCAGCTCAGGTACTGAGTTGAGCAAAGGCTCACACCCACAGTCCTGTGTCTTTCCACTTGTCCCATGTAAGGATCTATAAAGTGCACCACAATATTTCCAGGCAAAACACCTGGCAAATGTTTTCAGCTCTAAAACACAAAAAGAAAGAAAAATCAAAAACAAACAAACTCAAGTCTAAGGCAGTGCTTTTACTTTGTGAGGTCTGAAGTAAAAGAGTTTTCTGATAACAAAATCTTACTTCATTTCACCAATGTTCACATTGGGAATACCTTCTTTTCTACTGGAAAATAAGAAGACATCAGTTAAAATATTAGAAAAATACTGAATCAATAGAAAAACTGATAGTGGTCCTTATTAAATAGTTCTAATCTGTGAGACACTTTCTTGGAGTAGTGTTTTGAATAGTTTTTGCTTATCTTAAAATACAATTAACTGAAGAATGGCAGTACTTTGAAGCAATTGTGGAAAAAAGTCATAAACTGAAGCTACAAGGGATGTCTCTGAGGATTAGGATTTAAGGAATAAATTATGCCACCCTGTAATACAAATTTACTTTGGAATACACTTGGAATTTAAGATTGTCTATTGTAACCTTGGACAAATCACTTAACCTCAGTGGGTTTCAGATTCCTCTCCTGTAAAATGATGGGGCTGGATTCATGATTATCCAGTTCCCCCTTGGTAGGATAAAATATACAGATAATACCTGGTTTTGCGGGGTAGGGCCTGCTACTTTGTGACGTTGTTAAAATTACACCACAGGAAAGCTCCTTCTCTGGCCCTCCTGACTGATTTAGTACTACAAATTGAGTTGATAATAACTGGGCTCATGGAATTTGTCTTTTGAACTCTAATGTAAACCTCACTAAAACTGACTTTTTGTTATCAGGTAATGGAGAGGAATGTCACAGACAATGTATTTCTATATGGCAGAATATTTAAAGATCACTTATATCTTAATTTTTCCATATATTACATGAATTTGTAAAAGCAGATTGCATTTCTGAGTGATGTCTGGTTTGGTTAACATTAAAAGAATTTTACATTCTCAAAGACACCCACTAACATAGGAAGGAGGGAAACCTAGAAGTTTTCTCAGGAAGTGGTGGTTTTTAAATTTTCCAAAAACAGTGAATAAAGTATATGATCCATCTGCCAAAAACTAGCCTAGGGAATAATGCCTTTGCTGATTGTACTTAATAAAGAGCTTTATTGATTTCAGATTGCCACCTCCAAATTCTGTGACATGTTTTTCTTTCTGTAATAAACAAGCATTTGCTTGCCTCTCAGAGCATTCTGAGTTGAAAATACACTGGTATTTTTACCAACAAATTTCTTAATTAACTTAGTGCTAATGTGTCAATATAATTTTCCTTTCTTTGAAAAAACACTATATGATCACTAACCTACAATGACCACTCCCTTCTGCCCCATCCTCTCCCACACACCTTCACCCACTGAAGAACTATATGCCTTGTATTTCCATTCATATCCACTGCGTATTTCTTAAACATCTACTTTCATGCATCCTAAATCTATTCTTTCTATACGTTTCTTACTCTGCCTAAAAATAGCAAACAAAGATGATTTTTTCCAAGATAGGATCGATTTTTCTAACTCAGAAGACTGAATCCTGGGCAGGGGGTGGGAGGAATTTGAGAGAGAAGGTATTACATCATAAGTCAAAAATAAATAAATAACCAAACAAGCCAAAAGAAATCATTTTAAAACAAAAGGAGAACCTTTGTCCCATGCAAATTCATCTACCAAAGTAGACAGCAATGAATCAGGAGAGCTTGTATTTCCAGGGTGAACATGTTAACTGATGTAATTTTCCCAAGTAAAATTCTAAATATTTAAGCAGTTTTCAATTTATTGGCTAAACGCAATTATCACCACTAATTTTTAAGCCCTGTCTCCATAAAGGAGTGTGAAATATAGGTGCATCATCTCTTCAGAGCACCAGTCAAGGGTAAATATTAGCACCTTGACCTCTATCCCTTAAAACAATTTACAGGAATAGAATCTGATTCAAATGAAAGAGCAAGAGCAGCTTCAAAGGGTAAATAAAGTTACAAAACAGAATGTATAAGGAAGGTGGAGGGAAAAATATCAATATATCAACTCCTCTTTGTTTCCAAACTGTTGGGGATGTCAATAAACTAATTGCACACCCTGCATTGCATGCAATGAGTTGCACCCATCTATACTACCCCTTGTTCCCTCCACAACAGCACCCTGCCAATACCTGCCTGGTCCTTATCATTTCTATAATCATCTTAGATTTCTTTTAACCTACTTATTGTCTATCTCCCTAACTAGAATCTAAGTTTTGTAAGTGGGGATTCACATCTCTCCACAACATTTGTGGAAAGAAATAAGGAAGGGAGGGAGGGGAATAGGTAGTGGGAGGAAGGACTGACAATTTGAAAGTCACTGGCTGGACAATCTACTTAACTAGTAATGGAATAAAAAGACTGCCTTGTCCTTACATCCTTCCTAACAGAATAAAAAGTATAATTTCAAAATATTACAGTTTATCATGTGAGAAAATGTAATCTAAGGTAGAATGAACTACTAAGCCAATATATAGATCTTCGAAAGAAGGCATCTCCCAAGTTTTTTCACATAGAAAAATTGCATTAAATGTTAATTGTGTCAACATGTAATTGTACAGCTTTGGAATTTTTGAGGCAAAATTAAAGGCTTTAGGCTTTTCTTCTGAAATAAGGCAATGGCCTTGGGAAAGCAGTCGAAAATTTAAAGAGTTAACATGTTAAAAAAAAAAGTCAAATATGTCTTGGCAATGTCAAGTTTCTAACACATAGAATATATCTTTTATGTAATCACAAATAATAGTGAAGAAATCTAATCTCGGGAAAATAATCACACCTGAGAACACTCTAACAAAGAATGTTCTCCTTCCCAAAAGAGTGCAGAGACATTTAGTTAATTTCCTTTTGAAGCCTTAGGTTGCTAAAAATATAAATGTGAAAATGTCTGGCATAATTCATTTCTTCTGCAATGCCACAATCTACATACACAAAATTACCACATGATATGCCCATATGTGCATCATTTCCAATAGAGAAAAAGGGCAAAGTGAGTCCAATCCAAGCAATGATATTGCTTTATATTTGTGTAGCATAATGTGGCATCTTCACATATTATCTCATTTAATCCTTAAAACTATTTTGTAAGGTTGGTGAAATCAGCCCTATTGTAAGGTTAAATTACTCGCTAGGTCGCACAGCTGGTGGCAGAACCAGGACTCAAAACCGGAATTTACTTCAACTACCACGCTCCATTCAGTTTATCATAACTGCCTCCATATGCCACAGCATTTTAACAAAAATATTCCTCTTTCAGTAGGATGTCAAACACAGTGCAAGTATTAATTTAAATCCACATTGTAAAATTACTATATTATCATTACCAAAATTTTTCAGTAAATCATGTTAACCATCATGTTAATCAGAATACTGATTTAGCAGTCCTAATATTTATGTATTTAACTCAGTGGAGGTTTTGTTGTATTTTGTTAAATTATGTTAAATGAAACTTTTAAAACTAATATACAAAACTAATTAATAAATACATAAATGTGTTGTCGATTGATTTCTAATGTGTCCCTTGATATAAAAAATGACTCATACATACAACAGTTCTTGCAATCTTGTAAGCAGTAGCCTTGTTATAGCTTGGCAAGCAGGAAATCTGCAGCATGTAGTTCTTAAACAATGAATTTCTATAGAGAAGAAATTTAATACATTGTAATAGCCCTTGATCCTCAGATTGGCTTTAAATTAACTTGCGGAACTTTCCACACACAGACACAGACAGACATACACACACACAAACACACATGCACACAAACCCAGGCCTAGTCCCCTTGAATGACTGAATAAGATTTCCCAAAACAGGGTCCCACTATGTATACTTGTTAAGAACTCCAGAGGGGATTCTAATTAAGAGTCAAGATTCAGAACCATTGCTATAAAGTACAACATTTGTTTCCTCCAACAATTTTTTAAAATAGTATTTTATGGCATTATAGAAAAATGATGCTGAACAATATCTCTAAGGATTATAGCCTTTGCTCCCTCTTAATATTTCGCAATCACACCACTCCCAATAAGCACAATTTTCCCAGCCTCCATTTTAATTTGTTAAAATCAATGAGACACCTACAGAATTTTAATAATGAGATTAAGATAGCCCCGACCTCTAAGCGTCCCTTTAACAAACAAGGTATGATTGTAAAGGATAGCTCTTCCTAAATATTTAAGGCCCCTTGTGGAAATGCTAAGTGGAGATTATTTAAAGACTTAAGTACACAGAAACCTGACACACTCATTTTTAATGGGGAGGTAGACAGTTGTTTATTTAGCTTTTGAAATCTATCCTAAATTTGGCTTTATGGAACCAAAAAAGTCTAGCTTTAAATTAACAGACTGCCTTCTACTGTCCAAGGGATAATTTGAACTTCACGGAGACATGTCTATGAATGGAAGTAAAAATAACTCACATCAAACTCTTAAGTACTTCCCCACACGCATTTCACTTGCCATAAGGCCCATTGTTCCATGCGTTGCTTTTAGCAGCCTGTGGGAATTTTCACTGTAACAATTTCTCATAACCAAGAAAAGGAAGGCCAAAATGATTTCACTTAAAACAAAAAAGACAAAAAATAAAAAACTTCCTTAGCTTTCAGCATCTAGGGTATGAAAAGCAGCTCTACCAGAGTAGCAGGAATGGGAAATGGGAGGCTCTCACAATACTGTAAAATTTTGTGGCTTTAATTTTAGCTCACTCTCCTCCTGCACATTTGAATAAAAATCTACTCCAGATGAAGTGTTCTGCTCACAGTCCTAAATGCCTCCCCTCCCCACCTCACCTCATCCATTCTTTTAAAAACTTAATTTCAAACTTAGAAATATTTCAAGTATCTAGAAAAATAACAAAAATAGTATGAGAAGCATGTCTGATTTAAAACACGTTAATATTTTACCATATTTGCTTCAAATTTCTTCTGTCCCCTCTTCTCCTTTTCCATCCAGGTCTAATCTGTCTTGTGAAAACCTCCCTGATCCTATCAGGCCAAAATGATCTCTTCTCCAAAACACTGGTTTACCTAATTATAATTTTAACCAATTTTATGTTTCATCTCTTGTCCAGGATGGTTCTTATGAACTTTGTTGATTTCATTCACTCTGCCCTTTAGCCTAAATTAATTTCTTTAGTGCTTACTGATTCTTGGGTTTTCTATTTCATCTTGAGTCAATTTATGTTTTCCTTTTTAAAAAAAATCCATTTTAACTATGTTTTTAAAATTACCAGCAAAATTTTTTTTCATATTTACTTAAGATTTTAATATCTCTATCAAATCACTGTTATGTCCTTTCCATTTCTAATAATGCTTATGTATCTCCACATGATTTTTTTTCTAAATCTTGGCAGAATTTTGGTTATTTTATGCATCTTTTCAATTATTTTTTGCCAATCATGTCTAAACCTACATTCAGCATCCACCACCCTTCGTGCCTTTTGAGCCTTCTAGGGAACTGTCAACTCTGACTGTCAGGGTCAGCAGGAGACTCTTTTCAGTTGCTTCCCTCAGCCCTGCTCTGGTTCTTTGCAGGCTACACTGTATCCAACTGAGTCCCTCTCCTACAAAAAGTGAAATACCATGTCCTCTAGAAAAACAAAAGCACAACTTCCAAGACTTTGTTAATGATAAGGCAAAATATAAAAGATGTCAGTAATAAATGATGCGGGTGCTTGATACATAGAGGTCAAGCTCTTAAATTCTGGGGAAAATTACATTACTTGGACTGTAGAGTTTGGAGAAAGTGACAGAACGAGAATAGGATTTAAGCTAATAATTATAATAATTCTAAGAATCGCAACAGTTTCCATTTACCAAATACCTATGCATGCTGGTAACTGAGATTAGCACCATCCACACAGAACATACATATTAACACACAGATATAGCTACAGATAGACAGATATGTGTGTGTTTGTGTGTGAGAGAGAGAAAGAAGTGTATAACTGAATATTCCCAGCAAACTTGTGGGTCATTATAATAATCCCAGTTTGCCAGGGAATCTAAGGTCAAAGCAGACTTAGTAACTCGCTCAGGTGACACAACTTGTAAACTGGGTTCTGGGATGAGAATACAAATCTCTGTGGCTCTAAAAACCCCTCTCTTTTCACTGTGTCTTGCTCACCTCACTCAAGAAGGTGTTAGCTAAGTTGTGAGGAAAAAACAGGTTAAATAACCTGCTCAGGGCTGCCTGTGAATTAAGTGAGGGAATTTAGATTTATATCCAGGCGTCTTACTTCAGAGCTGCCATTCTTAATAGGCAATAAAGATGAAAAAGTGGAGAAATTTTTGGAAGGTCCCTAGTGACATCAAATCTAGTTCACTATTTCTAAGAATGTCTTCTGGGTAACACTATTTGCTTGGAGTGTTAATTTGTTGTGTTACACGCAGGTAAACAGGTCACTTTGTGGCAGGACTTTTCAGAACCTTTAAAATATATCACTATACAATCTAGTTGACTAATAGAAGGATATAGGGCATGATTTTCTCTAATTTTCTTTGACCAAGGAATAGTTACTGTTTCACAGAGGAGCTGAGGATACTTATAGTTCCCTAAATGGCTTCCCCATAACCATGCAGCTAGTTAGTGGCAAACCAGGAGCCAGAACTGAAGACCTCGTGACTGCTGTGCCAGGCTTTGTGTAGGCAGAGACAGTGAGAGATCTTGAAATGTATCCTTGGGACAATATACAGCAATTTACGTTTTATGAGCAGGAAAGAGCAGGGCACAGAATATACTGGAGAGACATGAGCAGCCTTTACAAAACTCCTGCAGAAACTCAGGAAAAACATGCAAAGTGGCCTGGACTAGGAGGTGACAGGAAGAAAAAACAGGAAGCAAGAATAAAATCAAACAATCAAGAATAGAAGTAAACCTTGAGGGTTGCTAGGAACCTGTAGTTGCTGCGAGAGACAGAATCTGCTGACCTACTAGGATCTTAGCACTGAAACCCCCTCTCCAGTTCTATCAGCTTATTCCAGGGAGCGGTCAGTTGCCAAGAGCCATGCAAACACCATCTAATTGGGTCTAGTCATTATCAGAGAATTACTTTTAAAGGTAGCTATATATTCCTTCCCAAAAAAAGCCAAGAAAATCATGGTCAAACCTTTGAACAAATTTTCAGTTCTCACCCTTTACCTTATTCCCCATGGCCTCCCTTTTCAACTATTTGTGTGTGTGTGTGTGTGTGTGTGTGTGTGTGTTGTCTTTCTTTCTCTAGGGGCAAGCACAACTGAGATCTAAAAATACCTTATTTTTTCAAAACAACTACACTAATTGATGTGTATAGAGAAAATGTTAGTCATATTCACAAAATGCCAAAATAAGTAAAAAACCGTATCCTCAGGAAGTCACACACTCTTTAACGTATACAACCACAGAGGCCAATATTTATTAACCCCCCCCTTTCTTTTGCTACATTAAAAAAAAAAGTAGTTACATCTTTCAGAATATTATATGATATTAATTATTAGTTCACAGTTCCTTTTCTACTTTTGTTTCCTTATCATCTAATCCTTAAGTCCACTTGCCTTTAAGGTAAATGTTTTCTTTTTTCTTATGCAAACCCTTGACAACATAAATTCCTCTCCATCATCTTGTGGCAGAGACCACTAGTCAGCCACTAAAAGTTTCTCTCCTCCTACCATATACATCCCAGCCTCTCTTGCAGATAAGTAAAGGGACATTTTCTCCAATGGAATGTGAACACAAGTAATGCATGTCACTCCAGGTCCAGCCTCTACAGAATGACCATAAGTACTCCTCCAGATGCTGTCTCTTTTCCAGCACCTGGGATGCTGAGGTCCTAGGCAACATTGGAGGTCACGTGTTGAAGGTTTCAAAACTATCATCAGTATGGGTCCCTGAAGGACATAGGAGAGGAAAGCTGCTGTGCTGACCTAAACTCCTATAATCCCAGGACTCTTGTGTAAATGAGAAAATATTGTGATAATCCACTGATTATTTTGTGGTCTCTGTGTTACCACACCTAACCTCGTTTAACAGAGAAATGGGATTAACAACTTGAAATGGATTGGGACTATAACAAGGGCCCAAAACTCCAACATTGGCTTAGTGGTCAGAGTCAGGTAGCAAGAAAACAGACATAACAAGCTGGAAAGCTGGCAACTCACGCCAAAGAAAAGACATTTAGTAAAAGTGAAGCCTGCAATTACTCGAAAGACAATCCAAGTGCCTAGTGAAACTGCAGCTTTAGGGAAAAAGGTTTCACGAAGCTATGATGTTCTTGTGTATTACTGGTTTTTTGCTGCCTATTGCAAGGTTTAACAAGCAAATGACTAGTTCAGACAAAAATTGACCAGTTTGTAGACAGAAATGAAGGAGAACGAGAGTCTCCAGAAATTTGGGACTTTGTAGGCCTGAAAAATCAGACTACATCTGATCACCAAACAACAAAAATAAATACAACTGTAAAAGGCTTTGAACAACAAAAGCCCGTTAAAAATTCTCAATTAAACAAAAAGACTTAATTCTGTGACAAAAATAATATCGTAGCTAGGGGTGCAGCCAGCCCAATCACTACGCCCAGTCTACTGTTTCAGATGGACTCAAGGTGGCACCTCTGAATGGAGAAAGAAGCTGGGGAGAAGGAAAGAAAGAAAAGAAGCAGAGTTTAAAACTATGTTTAGAGACACGTTTTTGGGTATGTTGCCTGGTCACGGAACTGACTAGAAGCAAGAGAGCAGAACCTACTGAATTTCTGAGGGAACTGAACTGCTAAGAAACTAAGAGTCTATGGTAAAAGAAGCCAACAATCTGATTAGAATTTCCAAAAGGCGCTCTGAAGCTACCCCTCAAAAACACTTCTTCCTTCATGCCTCTTCCATCCTCAGAGGTTGTACAAAACCGTATCGTGACTCCAATCTTATACTAACGGGAAAGGGGCTCTGGAAGCTATAGAGCCCTCAAGACGGGCACCTTCCCCACCGCCTGCTTCAGATGTGCTCGTGGAGGGTCATGGTCGAGGGAGAACCTCCCAGAGGGTCATGGCAGGAGCTACTGAGAACATCAATGAAGTACTCTGGGGACAACTGGGGGAATAGCATCATTGGTTATCTTAGCCACACATACAAATACAGCAGGGTGTTTTTAGCCAGAATATTTATATTGTTTTTGTAAAACAAACCCACATGATTAAGTGAAATAAATTCTTCTCTCCTGGATAAGATGAACCCACACATATCCTATGTATAATTTAAAATATTATTCCTAGAATTTAAAACTAAAATTTTAGGAACTTTTTGAAGTACAGGAAATCACAGGGTTATTGCAATCTAATGTGCATGGAAATCTTTTTTCTTTTTTCTCCCACAGATTATTTTGCCCCCTGTAACCCACTTTAAGACATACCAAAAAAAAAAAAGTTAAGGTGTTTTTCAAATACTGAGATAATATATCATTTTACTGCCATACACACAGGCCCCAATAAAACATATAACATTATACTATTGGAATTAGTATCAAAAATGTCAAGAAAAGAGGTATTTTATTCAATAGTTTATCCCTATGCCAACTACTATTATTGTTTAATCATTTATTTTGCCACTCAGAGGAAAGATTTTTAAAAGTTCACACTGCCTTAGTTATTTCTAAAATTCTAAAGATGAGCAGTGTTCCTACACCACTGGCTTGGCTAGGAGTACTATTTCAGTTGGAATTTCTCTCTGTTCAGCCTACCTCCTTCCTCATTTTCTATGAGTAGTCAAAATAGCAGAGTATCACTTTTGGAGTGACATGGCATTTCGGGAAAAGCCCACACGACAACTGTTTAAAATATTCTTTGCAAGCTTCTGACTGAGAAATACAACATAGGCAATTTGGAGAAGACTTTAATTGTACTCAGATTCTATAATAGCAGAAGAGAATAAGATGTGGGGATTTTTAAAAAATGGGCAGGATTATGAGTCCAGCATTTAAGTGGTCATTTTCTATATGTAAGACTCTGCATTGGGTACCAATATATTGTTTTGGCTGATAATATACACTTGAATTAAGCAAGAATAATTATGGACAGAAAGATGTGGTTCGGTAGGTTCCCATGCTGAAACATGGAAAAGGTTCAGGTTATAAAAAGGAAAGCTTTTTAAAGCAAAGATAGAGACAGGCACTCGTTTGAGCAGGAGATACTCTTTCTCTTTGGATCTTCTTTTATCCTCAGAAGCTGAAGCTCACCACTCCTTATCTGTCAGCAGAACCTGACATATCTGAGATTAAGGATCTCCACAAAAGGCCAGACCCAAGAGAGGCTCAAAGACATAAAAACACTGTTGAGCTGCCACGCTGGGGCAGGGGAAGAAAATGGTGAGAGGGAGGTGAAAGGAGAGGACCCATGAGGAATATTTCTGTCAAAAGTAGAGAATGGATTTGGCCACAGGATGTGTCCCAACAGACTAGACTAAATTCCATTAGTGGAACTCAGTAAAGAGCTGAAAAGACTACAGAAGGCAGTGTAGAATCTTCTTCACCCTGGGGATGGACTAGGAGTGGGAATAGATTGCTTGAAGCTAAAGAGACTGAACAGTCTCCTTTCCAGCTGTGACTTAATTATGATGGGTCACTTTTATTATCATAATTAGTCTGCACAAAAGGGACTGGGGAACCACCTCACATAGTGCAATGTTAAATGTGATGTTCTTGCAGGTGTTTAATTCCCCTCCCATGGTTGGTGGGTAGGTTCAAAATGAGAGTGACCTGGGTTTCAAGTTAGGGTTTGGTCTCAAGGTCCTCGTGGCCTCAAAAGGTGTTCAGTGATATGCACAGGGCACAAGATTTGCCCTGGAGAAGCCATTGCAAAATAAAAATTACAAAATGAGATTTCCAATGCAAGTTCAACGAAAATAAGACCTTATTTAAAAGCATAAAACTGGAGTCAGTAGAAAATAGAAACCAAGTGAGGTGAAGAGTGAGGAAATTATCTAAGGGAATGAAAACCAGAAAGAAGTGAGAAAATCGCAGATACACGATGCAGGTGCCCAGGGTGTGCGATATTGGACTGCCACAGGCTTAGCGGGGCCAGAAAGAGGACTTATAAATGCTCTACGCAAGGTACACCGTACTGGAGGTATACACAAGCAATCTATGGGAGCACAGAGTTGGGGATGAGGGAAAGCTTCATTGATGAGTTAAGCTGGACCATTCAGACAGGCAGGATTTTACCGGAGAGATGGGGGAGGCAGATATATTAGGAAACCAAAAACAGGATGACCAAAGGAAATAGAAAATGGATAAGTATCATCATCTGAATGTTAAGTACTACAATTTTGCTGGAACAAAGCATTCATTAAATAATAAAAGCAGCTTGAAAGGCAGCCTTGGGCTATATGGACTGTGTGTGTTGGGCGGGCGTGTTTCTGACAAGCAATGGGGAAGGAGAAAAAGAGCTCAGTGAAAGTAAATACTGTTTGCACTACAGCCTACTTAGCAGGCCCGGGGCTGGGGAATTCTTCCTTTCAGCTCTTAGAGAATGTCCATAATGGCTGCAATGTTATAAACTGTACCTAACAATAAAAGGATCATAGGCTTCAGTGGATTGGGTTTGTTTGTACAACAAAGTGGTCACTATCCCACTGTTTAGAGGTATTTTCTAGAGCCAACTTACAAGAAAACTGCTATCAGCAAGCAGCTCTAGAGGAACAATATCCTAAATATAACTATGGCCCTTATTTTAGTCAATTTGAAATTTGTTACATCTAGTTAGATGTTTTCCAATAATATTCTCCTCTCAACAGAAAAGGCATAGAAAGGCCCCAAACTCAGACCAGGGAACAATACAACACATCCATAGCGATATACCTTTTCAACATTCATGCAAATTTATGTTAGGATGCTAACATATCCCAGACCAGAACCAAAAATTGGCTACTTTCACTAGCATACTAACACAAATGTATTTATTTCTTATGGTGCTATTACCCAAAAGGAAAATGATGGGATTTGAGAAGCACGCACGCTGGAACACACTTATCTAGTAGAATTACCAGTCTCAAAATACTTCTGCATTTGAGAAGTGCTTATTTCTTACCTGAAGCTATAATGCATGCATTTGATTCCATCACCTTGCCCCTTTTTGCAGCACAGTGCCTATAACACATAGAACTGAGGGCTCCAGAATGTCTATAATAAAAGAATAAACCTTTTCTTTTGCAATGTTAACATTCTTGGCAACCAAAAGAACTTGAATACAAGCTTTACAAATTGGTGGGCCAGAAAAACAAAGATGGAAGGATTATATCCAAGCATAGACTCACATTTGCAAAAGGTAAATGAAAACAAAAAGAGCTCATTTTTTATCCAACTCTGATGTTTCATCTCAAAGGCCTAACATTGTTTATAGGAGAAATGCATCTAACTCATCACCCAAGATGCAGGGAAGCAACAGGGAGCAGGAACAAAAGGTAAGATAAAATAAGCCCCCTTCTGCTGATGGAAGATCAGGCCTGGACTTAAACTTAACCTGTTTTCCTTCTTTCTCCCCAATTCCAACATCAAACAGGATAGAGATCCATAACTGAGGCTGGTTAATGATCTATGGGATAACACAACCACCAGCTTCTAATCACAACTCTACCTGAGTGATCCCAGGGCATTTATATAATATCACTGAACCTCAACCTCCTAACATTTAAAAGCAGAATGTTTTTACATATTTCAAGAGGTTGTTAAGGGAGTTCAGAAATACTGTATGCAAAATATTGAATATTAGATATTTAAAAATATTGGTTTCCTATGTTTCCCTTCATAATCCTGATATGTATTCCTTTTAGAATAACATATTTATTAAGGAAAATAAAAAACAATAAAATTACCCATAATCTCCCAACCTTTAATGAATGACTAAAACCATTTTAGTATGTTCCAATTCAATTTATTTAGTATGTATGTGTATATCTTGTGTGTATACAAATTTTCAAATATTTTGCAAAATACTGTAAAACATACCCAGTATGTTTTGTAACTAGTACATTTAAGACTTAAAGAAACTTAAAACGTTGTAGTAATTTCATCTATCCTTTCTTTTATTGATTTCTTCCTTTGCTTTCATGCTAAGAAGACCTTCTTTATTTTGATGTTAGATACTTACCTATGTTATCTTCAAGCTCTTTTCTGCTTTCTCTTTTTACATTCAGTCCTTTGATCCATCTGGAATTTATTTTAGTTTATAATGTGAAGTAAAGAACTATTCTTTTACAGAGTTAGCTAGTTTTTCCAGAATCGTTTCCTAAATAATTCTTCCTTTCTTTACTAATTTAAATGCCACTTTTATCATATACCCAAACAGAGTGCCAAAATGTTTTAACCCATGTGCCAACTTTGATAGCCTAATAGTGCCTGTCTGGGGTATTCTGAGACCATGTCCAGGCCCAGCAGGGAAGCATGACAACATCATTTAGCAATGAATGTCTGTCACGGTGACAAAATGGGAAAAGATGGTAACTGTGACACAAACGCGCCATCCCTGAGCTAGTTAGTTGGTTTCTGGGTTTTCTAGCTCAATTCCATTGCAGCTTTATGATATATATTTTAATCTGTTGTGGGCCAGGTGCCCTTTTATTTCTCTTCTTCATCAAATTATTTATGATTGTCCTTTAATGTTTATTATTCCAAATGAATGTTATATTAGCTTTACAAGTTTCCTAAAAAATTTTGTTAGAATTAATTTATAACAGAAAATTTATTTTAAAAATATGAAAAGAAACGACAACTTTATACCAATAGGTCTTTCTAGCCATAAAAATAAGTTGATCCATTTAGTCATGTATTCTCTCAATTTAAAAGAGAAAAAAGGCCGGGCGTGGTGGCTCATGTTTGTGATCCCAGTACGTTGGGAGGCCCAGGTGGGAGGATCACTTGAGGCCAGGAGTCTGAAACCAGCCTGGGCAACACAGCGAGACCCCATCTCTACAAGAAATAACAACAAAAAAATTAGCCAGGCATGGTGGCACTCGCCTCTAGTCCAGCTACTTGGGAGGCTGAGGCAAGAGCATCACTTGAACCCAGGAGTTTGAGGCTGCAGTTAGCTATGATCATACCACTGCCCTCCAGTCTGAGTGACACAGCAAGACCCTGTCTCAAAAAAAAAAAAAAAAAGAAAAAAATATATGTTTGTATGTATTCATACATTTATAAACATATATATACACACTTACATAAATATATATTTTTTCATTATATATGTTCAACACTTCCTTGTTAAGTTTGTTCCAATATATTTTATGTTATTTGTTGTTATCATGAATGGAGATATTTGTCTATTACATTTTGTAAATGATTATTTAAAAACTATTACTTTTATCTGTATTTTATGTTCTCCTAGTTTACTATTCCTTCATGTCATTTCCAATAATTTTTCTGCTGACACACTTTGACTTTGTAGGTAGACAATGACATCACAGCTGAAATCATTAGATTGCTATCTGGAATCTCCTTGTTCACTTGTTTCCTATTTATTATCTTCCTCTACTTGCCCTTCTAAATGATACACTCCACAGGCCTTGCCTGTCCTATGATCAACTTGATCTCCAGTGCCTAGGACAGTGCTTACCACATAGCAGATGTTCAATAAATATTTAGTGAATGACTCTGTTGCTTGCAACAAAATCTTCCAAAAGTGATGGGAATGTCCTCTTCATATTTCTAGGAGATATATCCCAAAGTTTTGTTTTCCTGACTTAGTACATTCACTAGAACCTCAAAAATACCATAGTGGGGGTGGCTGTTTTTCCTTATTTTTTCACTGAGAATGTCAATGGTAGTTCTCTATTACTGCAGTTCCCAACCCTCGGGCCGTGGACTGGTACCTGTCTGTGGCCTGTTAGGAACTGGGCCGCACAACAGGAGGTGAGCGAGTGAAGCTTCATCTGTATTTACAGCCGCTCCCCATCGCTGGCATCGCTGCTTGAGCTCAGCCTCCTGTCAGATAAGTGGTGGCATTAGATTCTTATAGGAGCGTGCACCCTACTGTAAACTGCGCATGTGAGGGATCTAAGCTGTGTGCTCCTTATGAGAATCTAATGCCTGATGATCTGCAGTAGGGCTGAGGCAGTGATGCTAGTGCTGGGGAGTGGCTGCAAATACAGATTTTCATTAGCAGAGAAGTTTGACTGCCCAGAGACCATAATAAATCAATTGCTTGCAGACTCATATCAAAACCCTATCAGTGAGTGGCAAGTGACAATGTAATAATAATAGAAATAAAATACACAATAAACATAATGCACTTGAATCATCCCAAAACAATGGCCTCCCCTCTCCCCGCCTCCAGTCCGTGGAAAAATTGTCTTCCATGAAACCGGTCCCTGGTGCCAAAAAGGTTGGTGACCACTGCTCTATTACATATGATTGATACTTAAATGCTGGCTTAGGAATCATTGTTGCTGTTAAGAAAATACTTTCCATAACTACTTATTTTAGTTTCTTGTTCTATTTTGTTTTTCTTTTTGTAATACAGAATGGACATAGACTGTATTTTGGAAATTTCCTAAAAGAAGGTTACTATTTAGGTTTTCTTGTTTGGTCTACCAAGATGACTTACTGTTTCAATGAAAATATAATAATAACTGTTTCTTTTTTTTGGTGGGGGGGGGGCTTCCTGACCACCTCGAGATGCTGATATTGGCACTGTCCAGGAAAATGTTACTCACACACAAGTTGGTATTTAAGTTCAGAGTTACATTGGGATTTAAGCCTTTCATGGACTATCCAAGAGTCCATATAGCTAAGGTGAAAAATATGAAACGAGGAACAAAAAAAGTAAGACATTAAAATATTTTTCTAATGTTAAATGTACTCTAAAATCCTGAAATAAAACCTATGTTGTCAGCACGTATTTTCCTAAAATACACTCTTCAACCTATTTGTCCATTCTGTTAAATGTGTCTTTAATCAAATAAAAGATAAAATCAAGTAATTTAAAATTTACTTTTAAATTACTTCCTTCATATTCTTTCAGTAGTGTTATTTATCTAAGTTTGAGTATTGCACATATAGTTTATTTTCACTCTTTCTTACTTAATAAAAAGCATAGGTCTGAAATTTGCCTATAAATTGTAGTTTTGTCCTATGCCATACATCATGATACTTTATCCATCATTGCTACTATTTCCTTAATTGTCAGTAATTAGTTTGGATTTCTTTTTGACCTGAAAATTCAGAAAAGTTGTTTCCTTTTTATGTCTCCAGTGATTTTCTTATTTAAAGATTTTATATTAATTTATACTTTACTGCTTTGTGATCAGATAATGTAAACTGTGTTCTTTCTAGTTTGAGATACTTATTCAACCATATTCATTATACACTCTAAATTTTTTCCCAAACCATGTATCAAAGACCCAGAATAATTGTGTTACTGGCACAATTAATCTTCTTTTTCAAAAGTTTTGCTTTATAAATATGAAGGGACTACTTTCTAGAATCCAAAGTGCTGGAAGTGGTGATGTTTTGGGAACCCCAGAACACTAACTGCTCTTTCCTCCCAGGTAAGAATGTAGATTTGCAAATGATGCACTTATTTAAAGAACTAAAAAACAACCTCTTAGAGAAGCTTATAGATCCTTAGTGTGAGTTTTTCCAGCCTGGTGATGGAAGCCTGTGTGTAAACAGATTCCAACATAGCAAGTATTCAGACTCTCTTTCAACTCAGTGAGGAATATACCTGGACCATACTTGTACCAGGAAAGCCAAGGGCAGTGGTGTTAGGGACAAAGGAAAAGCCAGGCAGTAATTTGCTGCACCTGTCCTCTCTGTACAGCCAACTTTCTTCTGCTTAATCACATACCCTTGGTAAATTTTATGGCAAACTTATAACAAGTAATGCTTTGGTTTCTTCCTTGCTAATCCGAATCACCAAACTGCAACAATACAATTTAATCAATGCAATTTTATTTGATGCTCTTTTCTTTGGTTTTTGGTCTATAAAGTATCACAACTGTGTTTTCACTGTGGATGTTTCCTTAAATTATTTAAAATAAGTCCTTTTTTTCTCCTTAGTGTTTTTTTGTCTTATATTCTATGAGTTGTTATATCATTTTCCCTATCTACTATATATTCAGTTAAGATCTATTTTAACCCATTATTTAATTTTAACCTGGTTGTGCCATTTTGTTTTAGATCTTTTGGAAACAGGCTTTTTAAAAAATCTAATCTGAGAGAGCCCCTGCCTTTTAATGTAGAAATTTGATACATTTGTATTTACTGGCATAATTAAATGTCTCATTTCACTTAGTGATAAGAGACATTATTTTAGGAACTCAATTGGGTTTAGAGCAAGACTAAAACGAGTTACTCCACTCATTCTATTCCAGGTAGGAAGAAGCCCAAGCAATTCTGCTCCCACTTGGTGGTGGTTTTCTTGAAGATTCAGCTGCAAGACCCAATCCCAGAGGGTTCTAGGAAGTTCAAACTGACCCATTAGGAATTCTGCAGAGTCTATGTGGAATTGAGATCCCTTAGATCTCTTAAAAAACTACAGGTGAGGAAAAACCACAGGAAACAGAGACTTTATCATTATTTACCAATTATGTGCTGTGAGACCCAGAAAAGCAACTACACAATGAAGGAAGACAACAATCCTCCCACTAAAACAGAAAAACAAATATTGGGAGAAAAAATTCAGTGCTCTTATGATAGGTTCTGAAACTAAGACAGAAAAGGATTGCATACTTAGTCTTCTTAAAATTTAAGAACTGCTTATGAAGCTAGATTTTGAGTGAGTTCAATAAAACACAATTGGTGGGCTACTCGATTCCTTATTCTAACTCAGTTCAATTTCTGATATAGGGCAGGAAGCTATTTAGCAGCAGAATAGTGCTATACGTTCAAGAACTCATGAAAAAGTAGTATTGATTTCCCTAAGAAGATGCTCACAAAATAAACAGGTTTCTCATTGCGAGACAAAACTGTTGTTTCTCCAGTATACATGAATTTGAGGCCTATTTGCTACATTGACAGACTTAATTGTTTGGTCTACTCACAGAACAACTAAACAGTGACCACTAATGTAAAATAATGTAGTTACAATTTTAATCTATACTTATCCAAGAATCAGTATCAACTGATGACATACTAAAAACAATGAAGCACTTATATTCATTCTCTTAAGTGCATTTTCTATTATTCACAGAACCAAATTTTTCAGTGGTGCATTTTTAAAAGTATTGCTAAAGAAAGAAGTCACTTATGAATTATAAAGTTATAAATTTCAATACCTGTACCTCAAGTACAAACGCAGATCCCTATGTGTAGTACAAATAATCATTTTTCGATATAAATCTTTCAAAAAACAAGCTTTGGTTTTATCTTAGTAGGTATTTGAATAAAACTGATGTGCCCATAGATCAAATAACTAACTACAGCTTTAGATAAAATTGAATTAAGGGAAGGCTTTCCATATTTAGTCCTACTGAAAACAATACAGATGTCACTTAATAAAAACAAGCTCCCTTTGATATCTGCTTTATCACGTCAATTGCTCAGACATATTGAAGTGAAGGCATTTTGTTTTGTTTTGGTATGGGCTATGCTTTTATAAAACTCATATGTTTACTCCAAAATATAGACTATGCATATATATAAACATATTTATATGCATATAAACACATTTGCGTAAATAAATATATATCTACAGTTAGGTGTGTGTGCATATATTTATGTGTGTGTATATATAGATATATAAAGTTCCACTTTACTCTGGTAAACATCCACAGGAAAAAAATTAGATTACTAAAATTTGACTTTCTGTGGTTAGGCTCCTTTCCCCCCTAATTATTCTTAATGTGAATTTAATCCATTCTCAAATATTTTTATCTGGCATTATTATGGAAAGAAACTATACTGTAATATGATCAGCAATGAAGTAAAACAAAATAAATATAGTTTCTAAATATACACATAAACATAAAATAAATACATAGTTTGTTAAATATAATATATACACAAATATATCAATACATATACAAATACACTCTAAATTATTTATTCTCTCAGAAATTCAACTGTGGCATATACTAAAAGAAAATTTATATTTGCTTTAACATTTGTACAGAGTTGAAACTCCTTTGACTTGTCACCTGCCAGTTACTTTAATCTCTTATGTTTTCCTAAATCTGCACTAAGAATCCGAGAATCTGAGATATCCTTTAGGTCTTCTGGAATGAAAGTTAAGTACCTCTCCAGGTGTAAAATTGAACCACTTCCATGTTCCTTTCATTTAAAGGACCAAGTTTCTACTTTAAATCTGGAGAACAAAAGGAAAAACAATAAAAAACAAAATCCATATCTTTGTATGAATAACAGAATTTTTAAATGCTTAAACATAATCCCATCCTTAATGAATCATTATTACATTATTATCTTTGGAGGATGAAACACAGGAGCTAGATCAGAATAGCTGCTCATTATATACTCATAGTCCACCTGATTTACTGAAAGAATAAAGTACACCTGAACTCTGGAGGCTGCTGTTGATCTTTAAATTTCAAATCATACTGAACACATTTGCCACATTTACTCTGATAAGAGGATTTTAAGACACATTGAAATTATTTTTACTATACTTTACCTTTAACAAATCAAATGTCATGCATATATGTAAACATTGAATATATTTTCCATTCTTTTTTTTTTTTTAAGAGATGGGGTCTTGCTTTATCTCCCAGGGTAGGGTACAGTGGCATGATCATAGCTCACTGCAACCTCAAACTCCTGAGCGCCAGGCTAGTTTTTTCTTATTTTTTTAGAGACAGGGTCTCACTATGTTGCCCAGACTGATCTTGAACTCCTGGCCTCAAGTGATCCTCCCTCCTCAACCTCCAGAGTTGCTGGAATTACAGGCATGAGCCACCGTGCCTAGCTCTTCCATTTTTAAAGGGGAAAAAAATAACAAGAAATCTTCCAAAATAAATAAGTAGTTAATATAGTTAATCAATACTAATGACTAAAAAATATCTACAGCATTTTGTAGGTAAAACTAATGCTCATTTTTAAAAGGAAACCTCCAGAAAATCAAGTTTCCAACAGTTATAAACTGAATATTTGTGTCCCCTCAAAAAACATATGTTGAATCCTAACCCCAATGTGATGGTATTAGGAGGTGGGGCTTTTGGTAGGTGACTGTGTCCTACCAAATCACCCATGGCTCTGCCCTCAAGAATGGGCTTGGTACTCCTCCAAAAGAGACCCTGGAGAGCTCCCTCGCCCCATCTACCATGTGAAAAAGTGGTGTCTATGAACCAAGAAGCAGGCTCTTACCAGAACTCAACCACGCTGGTACTCTGATCTTAGAATTTCAGCCTCTGAAGCTGTGAGAAATAAATTTCTATTGTTTGTAAGCCATCCTGTTTATGGTATTTTTCTCATTGCAGCCCAAGCTGATTAAGATACCAACTTTTTTTAAAGAAAAAGCACATGATTATCGACGAATTAGAGAGACTACAAAGTAGAAGTTCTAGGTTGGGGATGAACAAAGTGTTGGTCCATAGTTTCCCACTCTTACTAACTGGTTCTTAGCCCCAGCATCTCTGATAGCTCTTTCTTGTGTCAGGCAAAGGGAAGGGTGCATCACATTAGTTTTAAGGTTAATAACCAGAAGCCAGCATCAATATGGTGAAGAATTATTTCATGAATGCCAGGCAACCAAAGCAAAAGAAATATACAGTAATTAATTCGATAATTTCACAGTAAAAATGGAAATGTGCATTAATTTAGAGTGCCAGAAATCCCAAAATACCAAAGATGATGAATCAAAGCATTCTGCATATGAAACATGAGGAAGTATGCATTCATTCCACGGAATCAAAATTATGGCATTAGGGCAAGTTTAGTAGTATTTTTTATAATATTTATGTCTTAGATACAGAACTATTACAAATATACACATTTCAAATCTTATTTAGAAGAGAAATTACTTCTACTTGTAGACTGAATTTATTTTGATAAATTTTCTAATGAAGCAGAGTACCTACTTCTCTTCTTCATGGCCCAAGCAACATCAAAGTTATGCTCTAATCATTGGCTTTTATGGTGGCCTTCCATGTCTCTCACTTCCTCCAGGACCTTGTTTCTTATTCTACTTCCTTATTACCAATCCTTCCTTGCTCTTCACACACAACAGCTCTGGCTCAGAAGAGTCACAAAGATCTCTTGGCCCCTTCTTTAAAACCACCCATCTAACTAAAAATAACACTCAATGTCAATAATCAAAATGTTTTTTATGATCTTGCCTATTCTGCATATAAAAACTATTATACAGGAACTTGCATACTACAATAATTTTATAATTATTTCTTCATAGACATTATTTCATTTCATCTTTCAAAAAATGGCATCTGGATTAGCATTAGAGGACAGATCTTATTGCCTTTCCTCTAGATGAGGGAATGGATACCAGGTTGTTAGGTGGCATAATCAGCACTATGTAGCTGGTTAGGGCCAGCCAGGATTCAGTCCCAGATGGACTTTAGATTCTCACTTCAGGGCTGTAGACTCAGGGCCACCACTGGCTAGTATGAACATAGTTCTACACCAGGGTATGAGGCTGATTAAAAGGAGGGCAGGCTGAATTGTAGCAACTACTTCATCCCTCAGCCAGATGCCAAACATGCAGGGTACCATCAGCTAAAGGGAAAGGAGGAGAACTTATTAAATGCCTGCTATATACAAAGCACATTATATAAATTATCTTATTTGTTCTCCCAAACATCCTTATGAATTAAGTTTTATCATGCTAATTTTAAAGAAGAGGAAAATAAACCTCTAAAAGGTTAAGTGAGCTATTTCAGGCTACACAGCTAATAAATAGTGAAAAAATAAAACTCAAAATCAGGTTAAGTCTGTCTGTCTGATTTGGATGCCTATCCTCTTTTCTTGGAACACTGCTGCCTCCTTCTACATATGTTACAAAATATGAGGCAGGGGATATATAGCTATATATCTCCACTAAACCATACCATATTCAGTCATGTGTCGCTTAACGAAGGAGATATGTTCTGATAAATGTGTGGGTAGGTGATTTTTTTATAGTGTGGACATCATAGAGTATACTCACACAAGCCTGATGGTACAGCCTACTACACACCTAGACTATTTGGTGTAGCCTATTGCTCCTAGGCTACAAACCTGTACTGTTACTGTACTGAATACTGTAGGCAACTACAACACAATAGTAAGTATTTGTATATCAAACATATCCAAACATTAAAAAGGTACAGTAAAAATACCATATAAAAGACAAAAAAAATGGTACACCTATATAGGGTACTCACCATGAACAGAGCTTACAGGACTGGAAGTTGCTCTGGGTGAGGTGGTGAGTGAATGTGAAGGCCTAGGACATTATTATATACTACAGTAGACTTTATAAACACTATAAACTTAGGCTACACTAAATTTATAAAAAATATTATTCTTTCTTCAATAACAAATTAATCATAATTTACTGTAACATTTTTACATTATAAACTTTAATTTTTTAAATTTTTGACTCTTTAATAACACTTAGCTTAAAACATAAACACATTGTACAACTGTACAAAAATATTTTCTTTCTTTATATACCATTATCCTATAAGTTTTTTCTATTTTTAATTTTTTTTTTTTACTTTTTAAACTTTCTTTGTTAAAAACTAAGACACAAACACACACATTACTCTAGGCCTACACAGTGTCAGGATCATCAATATCACTGTCTTCCACCTCCATATCTTGTCCCACTGGAAGATCTTCAGGGGCAATAACACACATGGAGCTGTCATCTCCTAAGATAACAGTGCCTTTTTCTAGAATACTTCCTGAAGAACTTGCCTGAAGCTGTTTTACAGTTTACTTTTTGTTTTAATAAGTAGAAGGAGTACACTACAATAACAATTAATAAGTATAGTATAGTAAATATCAATATATAAACCAGTAGCATAGTCATTATTACCATTATCAAGTGTTAGGTGCATAATTGTATCTGCTATACTTTTATATGACTGGCAGCGCAGTAGTTTGTTTACAGCAGCATCACCACAAACATGTGAGTAACACTTTGCACTATGATCTTATGACAGCTACAATGTCACTAGGCTGAATTTTTCAGCTCTGTTATAATCTAATGGGATATGCACCCAACATCTGAGCACCTAAATATATAAGGCAAACAGTAAGAGATATGAAGATGCACTGCATAACATTTCAGTTAGTGATTGACTACATATAGGACACAACAGTGGTCCCATAAGATCATAATGGAGCTGAAAAATTCCAATCACCTAGTGACGTAGCCTTTGTAACATCATAGTGCATTGCATTACCTTTTCTATGTTTAGATATGTTTAGATACACAAATATCGCCATCGTGTTACAATTGCCTACAGTATTCAGTACAATAACATGCTGTACAGGTTTGTAGCCTAGGAGCAATAGGCTATACCATATAGCCTAGGTTTCTAGTAGGCTATACCATCTAGGCTTGTGTAAGTACACTATGATGTTCACACAATGACAAAATCATTTAATCACACATGTCTTAGAACATATCCCTGTTAATGATTCATGACTGTGTATACACACACACATATATATACATACTATATATACACATACATACTATATATACACATATACATACACACATGATATATACAGCATATATATAGGTACCTCTTCCCACTTCTAAGGTCATTCTCAAACGGTTGAAAGTGTTTTGATAGAAGAGTAAGAGGGCAGATCTGTAATTATTTCCTGTAAAATTTTAAACATTAGGCCAACCTGAGCCTTTGTCATAGCATCACCAACATGACCACCAATACCATCGAACACAACCAAGTCTGCCAGAAGGTGTTCAGCTGGTCGAGAACACCCTAGTAGCCCTAGTAGATCACAGACTAGACTAGGTCTGGTCTGGTTCTCAGGATTGAGAGGCCCTCGGAAGATCAGTAGCGCAAACTACTACTCTAGAAGGCTCAGGTGTCCAAGTAATTCATTCTGCCTGGAAAGTCTGATATTTCCACAGTTGTAACCACTGTGTTCAATCTCCCTAGCCCTGTGGCCCTCAACTCTGCTTGCACGTTGGAATCATGTGGGAACCTTTCAGAACTACTGACACTTGAGCCTCACTGAAGGCTCAGAATTTGCTGAATGTGCATTACCTTATTTGGCTGGTTGAGCTCATTCAGATTCCATGAATGCCTCATTTGTAGTGAGAAAGTAACTGATTCAAGAAGATCATCTGTGTCATTGCAGGTTATAATTCAATTTCAATTCAAGGGTCCCCTAAGTTGGCATAAGATCTGCCCTTACCCCAAGAAGCTCAGGATACAGCAATTAAGAGCACCAATACTTCAGTCTCCAGACTAAGGAAAGACATATGACCAATGTCAAAAGATCTCTGAATTCTGTTTTCACCCATTGCCAGATAAATTAGTCTGGGAAATGGAACCAATATATATTTTCTTGTCCATAGCATCCTATCAGTGAAAATTGATTCAGAGTTCTTAAACCATTTGAGACATTTTTACAGAGAAAAAAAATCTTGATTCCATAATTATTTTTTATTCCATAATTACTTAGAAGATATGAGAAAAGAAAATGTATAGCTGTGGCAGAATGCAGCAATTACTAATTCACCCTTTTTTCTGCTATTGTGTCTGTATAGTACTTTCAGTGTAATTAGTTCCTATTTTTGTTTGTTTTGGTTTTGTTGTAGAATTCCTAATGTGTTCTAATACATGCGTTATAATAGACATAATAGATACCAAAATAGACATACTATTTTATACTAGAAAACTAGAATCAATGAGATAAAATATACACACAACAAGATACTTCATCCCAAACATTCATTTAGTTAACTCCTTTGATCAGAATTTTAATATAAAAAGTTAAATTTTTAAAAATTCATTTATTTTCCTTCTGAACAATAACTTTTTTAACAATAGGGTGCTAGATGCATTCTACAGGGGGAAAAAACACAAACAAATGATATGAAATCTCCCACACCTAAACATCCATATTAAGGTTGTTTTTGAAGGGGAAAAATGTACACCTACATATTGTTAAATTGAAATCCATTCTTCGATTATTGCTGCAGAGCAACTGGCAAGGTTTGTTTAGCAAATTTCATGCCAAGCTTCTGAAGTATGCACCCTACCCATTTCCACACATAATTCAATATAATCACTTTTCTTCTGACAGACATTTTGAAAGATCAAAGTGCAGAACAAAGGCAAAGAGTGACATGAAGCGCGAGTTCTGGACCATTCAGATGAATAGACAGATTAGCCAGAAAATTCACTATGACACCTCAGACCTGCAGAAGTGGTTCTGTTTATGTGATTACAGTTTCAATGCTTAGGAGACCCAAATCTCTAAACAGCCATTTTCCTCTATGCCCCTACAGGAAACTCTGCAATATTTCAACAAGTCCATCCATCAATGCCAATCAGTGCAATTCACCTGACATCTCATTATAGGTTTTAAGCAACTGGATGTCATCTAGAAGAGGACAAATAGTTCATTACACAAAACATTATGGACCAAATAGAACCCTTATGCAAAATGCATCAAACAAATTCCAGTATATTACTAGCAAGGGCTAGATAAAAGTCAAATAAAATAAATTGGCTATTGTGGAATACGCTCCTTATAGAGCACAATGATCCAATTGCCTCACACTTATGATTTGCAGACTTATAAGAAGCAGTGTTCAGCTTGCTAAACAAAAAAATATGGCTTTATGCATATGTACTTGAAAAAGAGAATTAGATTAAGAGCGAAGTTTTAACTACATGGACTTCTGTGATCTGGAAGTAGAAAAAAAGGAGAATGTTTGGGTTCACTAGCTGGAGTTCAATATTTTCAGCAATTTCCAGCCACCCTCTAAATTAATGTTTTCAGCAATGTCATATACCATCATGTTGATTTTAGAATATGGCAAAACATCAAAATCCTGGCCAATGTTAGTCCTTTCACTGCTAGCTTGAAAGGATATGCAATTAATTATATTACAGATTTATGGGATTCTAACTAGAACCACACTGACTGGCTTGCTAGTGAGTACAGGAAGAAGGTAACCCACTTGGGGCTGGAAGAACCTATCAGAACACAGGCACAATGGTTTGCAGGAATAAATTTACTTTCTTAATAGCTTGTGCTCCAGTCTATTTAAATTCATACTTTTTTCCCTTGCACTCTCATTGTCTGTATGGACAAATTATGTTTGTGGTTACAAAAAAAATGGAACTGAAAACTCTTCTTGAATATGCTTTGAACCTACAAAAAAAAAATTATTGCATTGGCAGGTGGTGGGAAAGTTGACCTTATAATTCCTTCCTAACCTAGAATGACTTAAAGATTCTCTATAAACTTTTTTCCCCCTCAGAGCAGCAGTTCCACTGATGCAAACAATCCCATATGGGGATGACAGACACACTGAGTGGCACACTTCCTGAGTCATCCCTCTGAGTCCCTCCATCATGGGCTTCCAATCATTTTTCATGACTTGCTGTGTGCCATTGTAAAAAGGCTTTTGGAATAAAAATGCTCGCTAGCTTGAGTTAATCAGCTTCCAGTACTAACAAGTCCACAGTATTGGGGGAAATTTATTTCATTCATAATTAGAAATTCCACTGAAGGCGTTAGTAAATAAAGACCAGATATGAAGCCCAAGATAAAGTATTCTCAAATTTCAATGTAAGGACACTAACTTATAAATATTTAAGAGAGAAGAAAAAGGGGGAAAAGGCAAAAAACAAAAAAAAAGGGAAAAGAAAAGTGAAGGGAAAAAGAGAGACTGGATCTCCTGCAATATAACTCTCTTGGTCAACTTTCTGAAAACACGGTAAGCATATTATTACGGTATCCTAAATACTCCCATAGAAAATAATAAGTTGTTAATTACTTTTTTCTTGAATTTGAGTTCACCAAAAAAGAATGTTTTAAAGTGTAAAAAATTATTTACATAAGAATTTAACTATTCTACTGTTATGATGAGACAGAAATTCTTAAAATGATTCATTAGCAACAACCCAGAATTTCATCTCATTTCTAATTCAAAAAGATAAAGAGAGACATGGCATGATCTAGTAATTTTTTTTAATAGAGATATGGGAAATGTGGGAGTACTTCTCATTTTAAATACATAAAGGAAACGGAAGTGGAACAAAGGGGAAAAAAGATATAAGAAAACCCTAAATGTCCCATTATATAAATAGTGTGACAGCACTTAGCCAGGGGGTAGATTTTCAGGGGCTGAAAAACGGGCTTAGTAGATTTTTAAACTAGTAGCAAATGGAATAAAGAGATAATTTACAATCACCGTCTACAAATTTATAAGAATTTTTGTCAGCAATATATTCAAGCATGAGGCTGTGGCCTACAACGTAGTGAGTTCATCAATTATAACCCCCGTTCCTGCTCAGGAGTACCACAGAGAGGCATTTCTCTCTTTGGCTTGGCCACTAGTTAGGCAGTAACTTCTGTGTTCAGTTTTGCTGCCCTGTGTGTGTGTGAAAGTTGGACATGTTCTTTCTTCTCCAATATTACTCAAGTGGATCATCATGAAGCTTAGAGACCGGAAAGAGTTCCTTATAACCAGCACAAAGGGGATAGAAGAAAAACAGTATGAAACAATCTGATGGCCTTTTTTCCATAAAATTAATTTAAACTTTTTTTTTCCAGAAAATAAAGCACAATTTAACAAAACAATATGTTTTGCTTTATAGACAGAGTGTACGTGCGATGCAAAGCTCTCAGCAATGGAACCAAGTGGAGTCCAGAAACAGAAAATATGTGTTTGATATATAACAAATCTGATATATGGCAATGGCAGCACTGCTGATCACTGGTTCATCAGGGATACTTGGTTAACCATATGGAAAACAAAAATGAAACTGGATCCCTCCCTCTTACCACACATACAAAAATCCCAAATGGATTAAAGGGTAAAACATGATATGTCACTTTAATCTTAGAACAAAACACAGGAGGGTATCTTTATGACCTTTCATAGAAAAGAATTTTTAAACAAGACATAAAAAAGTATTAACTGTTAAAGTAAAAAATAATAAATTTGAATCCATCAAAATTAAAACTTCCACTTATCAAAGGTCACTAAAAGAAAGTGAAAAGATAATCTGCAACCTGGGGAAAGATATTGGCAACATAAAATTGACAGAGGATTAGTATCAAATTGTTCCAACAACTTCCATAAGTCAACAAGAGATAGAAATGACCCAAAAGTAGAGAAAAGTAGACATTTCCCATCAAAAGAAACACTATGTTGAATAAATACATCAAAAGATACTTAATGTCATGTAATCAGGGAAGTGCAAACTAAGACCACATGAACATTCTCCAGATGACAATAATTAAGAAATCTGAATATACAAGTGTTAAAAGATGGAGGACAAGAGGAACTCTCAGATACTGCTGATGGGCATGTAAATTGGTTCCAATTTGCAAAACACAATTTGGAATTATCTTATAAAGTTGAATATACACCCACCCTATGACTCAGTAATTCTACTTCCAATATATCCAAGAAAAGGTACACATGTACCAGGAAACATGCACAAGCATGTTCAGAAAAATACTGACATAATAGCAAAAACCTAAAACAATGTAACTGCCTATCAAGAGGAAACTAGATAAGTAAATGTGGTTTATTCAAGTAATGAAATATTAAAATTCAGTAAAAAATGAATAAATTCCAGCTATACACCTTATATATAATCTCATATAACCCTAGAATAAATTTAGAAACATAATATTCAGTGAAAAAAGCAAGTTGCAAAAGACTGCATACTTTACCATGCCATGTTTACAAAGCTCAAAACAAACAAAACTAAACTAAATATTGTTTTGGAATATATACAGGTATAGATAGTACCTTTTTAACAAAAAATAAACGGGAATGAGAAATACAAACCTGGAGGGTGGGTAGCAGTTATCATAGGATTGGATTGCTATGAAACACAGCACACTGCAGGTTACAAGCATTCATTTTATTATAAGTTACCTGCTGTACACACATCTGTATGTGTAAAACCTTACATGAAAAATTGCAAACACAATTGTAATTTCTAATGTTACATTTTATATATACAAAAGAAAGAAAGAAAAATTGCTGCATACCTATCCTGTTTGGTTTCCAAAGGGTCTTCATTGATTTTTATGCCATTCAAATTTCAATATGAGATATGCTGTTAAAAAAATCTGATAGCCTTCCTTTGAAAAATGGGAAGAATCTACGACCCCAGGCCCATGTTCTTACATGGTTCAAAAATCAGTGGAGCTAAGTAAAAACCACTCCCTCTAGTCCCACAAGCCCTATCCAGCTTGATTCATTCATTTATATCACCTTGGCTTCTCCCAGCATCTGAGTTTGCAACCCCTTAGAATGCACTGGAATTAAAATTGGTTCTCTTGGAATGGTGGAATTAAATATGATTTTATTTCTTCTATTTACTTATCTGTACATTTTATTCTTCTGAAATGAACATCTATTACTTGTGAAAAAGAAATAAAAGCACTATTTTGATAGATCTTCCAAGAGAAAATGAAGAAATCTCATACAGATAGAAAGAGAATGAGAAACAACTTATCTAGAAAGGTAGTAAATACCGCATGTTAAGAATTACATGTAAATAAAACTAGCCAAATTTATGAGATTTTAATAAACATGCTTAATCCAAAACATTTTCTATTTTTTTTTCTTATTAAACTGAATAAAGTACACAATATATAGAAAATGTGACCATGTAACTAAAAGCATCACTTTACATAAAAATAGGAGTCAATATATTGGAATTTCAATCTCAGAATGAAATATGAGCTAAGTGAATAGCTATGAGCATTTCATTTAGAAATCAAGTTATAACTTTGCAACTACAAAGACAGAAAACTGCCTTGTAGCAAGGGACTAACCACCCTGCCAAAAAATGTCATCATCTTTCAGCATCATATATTCTTGAATTTTTTTGAAGAATAAAGAGAAAAATGTGGTTATGGAATTAATGCATCCCACCCTTTGGCTCTTGGCCGTGCTCCTTTACAATGTATTCATGTAGAAGATCGTCAGCCAAGAAGGTTCTTGGCCAAGTCTGACAGAAAGGCCAGAACCTGTGGAAGAGTAGGCACAAGTCTTGCCTGGAATTGTAGCAAGTTATTTTAGGGTAGAGAAATTCCACTGGTGCATATTCTAGGTCTATGTCCCAGGCCAGTTGCCAAGATCCAGAAATCTTTATTCTCAAGGTCCTATGCTATATCAGTCCATGATTTTCTTCTCAAACACACAAGGTATTGCCATCTAATAACTGACCCTGTTTGTGATAGGACCTCCACTTTCATGAGTCACTTGGTAAAAGATTTGTCAATTTCAGAATCAGCTTTGCTCACAATGATTCTGCAAAGTTAACATCAGCCACAATCAATTTTCCTCCAGCTTTCTTCATATAACACATAAAGCAACAGAAATTAAGATTAGGAATAAGAATTAAATTATAGTAGTGGGGAATGAGGGTGGGAATACCAGCTTGCTATTTTATTTTTCAACCATAATCCATAATTCCTGGTTGCTTTGGGGGCTGACAGAACATTTTTTTTTTAATGGAGGAGAAATTGACAGGAAAAAAACGAACAATCGAAAACAACACAAAGGGGGAAAAGTAACTAACATGAGACTGCACCAGGCATTATGTTATATTCATTTAATCTTCTCTTCAACTCTATTTGGAAATTACCATTAATTATTCTTACATTAAAGATGAAGAAACAGTTTTTCATTCTAGGAAATGGTTAACTATAATTTACCCAATGACGCAGCTAATAAGTGGTAGATTTGGTGTTCAAATTCCATAGTCTTTGTTCTTCGCAATAGTCCACACTTTTCGGAATATGGAATTCTTCAAATTTGGGCTTCATTTGCCTTTCTATGCAAAATGAACCTCAGAGTCAGGCATTTCAAAATGAAACTTATTGGTCATTATTCCTTTGACTATGTTTCTTATTCCTAGGCTGAGTAACTGGAGAAAGAACAAACAATACTGCAAAAATGATTCACCATAAATCCATGTTACAGTTACTTCTTTATCTCTACTCAATAATTTCATACAATGCCAGGAGATCTTTTATCCTAGGGATGGTGAACGTGTGGAGCATTCACCACTACTTCTTCCTGATTACCAACATCAGGAACTGCTCATCAAGCATAGCTCTCTTATCTGCTTATACTATGTTGGCCTCAGAATCCTTCTCAACACAATGTTCCATGCAGCCACTACCAATCAATCAGACTCCGCACCACATCTAAAATTTATTTACCATTCTAGTCCTATTTAATTCACCACAGTGGTTCCAAACCTATCAAAACACCAGTTACTAATAATGTTCCCACCTGACTTGCTCCCAGAAAACAGCCTTGTAGCCTAGAAGACATCTGATTAGAACACATTTGCCTTCCCACTTGACCTCCAACTGCTTCCATCTTTGCATGTCTATAGGAGGTGTTTTTCTAAAACTTACCAGCTGTCAGGGTTTTTCAGAAACTCTTTGCCCCATCTCTTACCTATGCATGCCATCACTTATTCATTACTTTTCAATCTTTCACCCACTGTGTGACACTTTATCACCACCTAAACACATATTCAATTTTTTCTTGTTCATAAAAATAAAAACAAATTTCCCCTCGATTCTGCTGCATTTTAAAAGTGGCACCTAACTTTTTTCCAACCCTGCTAAATTTTTGAGCTTCTTGAAAAAATTATCAATACCTGCTTCTTCTCTTTTATTTACCACCTATCATTCCTTCCTGTTCTCCACCTAAGGTCTAGCAGGCAAATTTGAAGGTTTGTTTAGTCTTAACGTCCTCTGTCTACTCTGCTGCACCTAATGTGGTAGACCAGGCCTTCTCAAACTTTTAAAGTGAATCTTCTGGGGATCTTGTTAAAATGCAGATTTCGATTCCTTGGGGCCTGCTGGGGCCTAAGATTCTGAATTTCTAGTGAGCTTTTAGGGGATGCCCATGCTGCTGGTCCATGAATCACACTCCCAGTAGCAAGATTATATACAACTCTCTATTTTTGAATCATTGTCTCTTCTTTTTTACTTCCAAAAACACACCCCATGCTGGTCCTCTCCATTTTCTGGCTGCCCTTTTTCTATCTCCTTACTGACTTCTTTTCTTCTTTCATTGTGCCTAAACTTTTTTTTTCTTTCTAATATTAATACAAGTAACAGTACTTAGAGCATTTATTATGTGCCAGCCACTGTGCTACAGACTTTATATTGATTATCTTAATCCTCACAAGAATCCATAAGAAAATTTTCATTTTAAAGACGGTGAAATTGAGGTAGCATCACTAACGTTGCACGGCCAGGTTAGAGCAGGGATTCAGCCCCAAGCAATTTAACTCAAAAGCCTGGGATGTTAACCTCAGCAATCCTGTCTCACACCGATGTTGTCCAAGAAGCCACGAGTAAGTCAGTGATGACAACCTTGCATCCTGAAAATAAGTGGACAAAAGTTATGATAAAGAAGGGGGAAAGGCTGAAGAAAGAGGGGTTATGAACTATTGCAGGAAATGTGAATGACAATGCAGAAGAGTGAATGGATTGTTACTGCAAAACATTATGATGCAGCCCATCCATTCATAATTAAATTTCTGAACCTGAAGATCTTTAGGAAAATTAGGACTCTGAAAAAATATTCATGGTAAGGCATACTAAGAAAATAAAGTAAAATATGGGGCAGTCCACATTCTTACAATTCATGTCATTGAACCAAATAATACAATGGGATTCCCTTTGTATAAAAATGCAAAAGCAAGATTCTCAGAATTGAGATAAACCGCACACAAAAAGAGGAGACACCTGGTAATGCTGCCTTTTGTCTATATTTATGCCTTCCTCAATGCTCAGTCAACTGGACTTCTCTAATTAATCCTTGTAACACTGCACCTCTGAAGGGCAAATTAGAAGCAGAAAACATCTCCATTTTGTAAATAGGAAGCAGATGCAGTGACTTAGTGGTTCTTAGTGAATCAGTAACAGAACTTCAAAATCAAGCCTAACTTAGATTGTACTGATTTATCTACATAGCATAGTGCCAAATGCAAACTTTAAAAAAACAAAACCAAAAAACAGTGCTTTCTTTCTTAAGAAAATGAACAACCAGAAGTCTACAAAAATTCTTTTTTTGGCTAATCTAGGCCAAATTCTACAAAAAAACAGGCAAAAATGTGCCAGTTCTTTCTCTAGGATTAGTATGTTTCTTCTAAAACCCACAATTACTAGATAGAATCCTTGCCCATTAATCCTCACAATCAGCTTTAGAAGTATCTAAGATCAGACACCAGGAAGTTACAAAAGATATATATACCTCATTTGCCATTAAGAAAAAGTAAAGAAGGAAATGATATGAAAATCTACTGTGGTGAAAATAAAAGCCATGGATTAAAGGCTCTATGAAAACCCACCTTATTAAATCCTAGCCTTCCTTAAAAAAGATAAATAGAATTAATTATAATTAATGCTTGCAATTACTTTCACAATGTGATTTTCTTGACATAAACATACTTTAATCAACCCCAAATGCAAAAATGCTTATTAGCGAGTTTACTATTTTAACAAGTTTTATCAACACATGTCTAAAACTGGCATCTCTAGGTACTTAAATCAATCTGGGATAATTCTCTTTTTTCTCCCATAAATTCAACTCTTTTGGTAATTGTCAGGCATACATTTTTACTAGAAGAAAGTTATAAACTAAACATAACACTGAATATTTTCTGACCTTTAAAAACATAGGCCAAAACTCTTACTATTCAGGACTATTCTACCTTCAAATATGAGACTCATGAATAATTCTTGCTAAAAGATAAATGCAGCATGAGGGCCAGTATACGAAATTTAAGCTTTCTCTCCCTTTCCCCACCATCATAGTATGTACGATTGACTGCATTTCTTGCTATCTCTTCTTATAAGACTTTCAGGATCAAGCAATTCCTGGCCAACAAACCAAAAGCAAAATCATCTCATTCCCCAGTGGATTCAGGTGACAACTGGTAATAAAATCAGGTACAGCTCCAAGAGGAGACATTGGAGAAGACCAAGCTGGGCCTATAAGGAATTGCACATGAGATGGCACACATGTTTATGCTGCATCATGGTCACTATCATCTTACCATATCAAGCTGAAAATGTCACCACTATCTGGACAGTTGGACAAGTTTTATTAGGAAAATGGTTCTTCTCTTTCTTTATATGCTCTGCACAAGTAAGCTGGTTCAGTAATAACTATGTGAGACTTTTTGTTTGAGAAAAAAAAGAAATTTAAAATCACCAAGTTGATGTACAATGTGAATAAGGGTTATGAAAACAAAAATCTCACCATTCCAAGGTCAATTTTTGCTTATTTTTTGAAAAGAAATTGCTACTTTTACACCTAACATTTTTACTTATAACAATTCCAAGCTATTTATATCTGTGTACTATTTACCTATTTATTGCTCTTCTATGCCTTTATGAATATCCAAATTCCCCAATATTTAGAATCTGTATCACAATTTTGATGACTGGGCCATCCAAGCTACTAAGAAACTTGTGTTTCCAAGTTACCAAGATTGATATTTTTGTTAAAAACCAAGGTTCTTCTATATACATAACATAAAGATATCACTTTGCTCTAACACAGATATATAGGGAAACTAGGTTTGCAACACATAAGCATCCCAGATTTCTATTCTGTGACAACAGAATCCTTCAATTTCTGCAATTCCGTAGTGAAATTTGGAAATGAAGACTGGAATATGATAAATGCTGAAAGTCCACATGGTCAAATATGAAAGGTTAGCTCATTTGCAGCCTAACAGCTCATTCTGTTCTCCTAGAAACAATTCATAATCAGTGAGGAGAGCTATGACTCCTGTGAGAATTGGAGAATTTGCTGGTGCTCCATTTGCTCCCCTCAAGGTGACTCCTTAGGAGCAGCGAAAGCACTAAGTTAGCCTAATACGGTGGCCCATGCTGAGTCAGCACTTGTCCTTGAACCAAGAAATTCCAAAAGGGTGGAGAGCTGGCAAGGAGAGAAGGGAAGAAATAAGGAGGACTAGGAGGAAAACAGCATATCATGTACTAACGGTGGTTCTCCCAAGTGTATCAGTAATAAACTGGCTTTCCGCCAAAATGTTTTTTTCTCTCTCTCTGCAATAAAGGAAATAGTACATTAAAGTGTTTTGTGACTGTGGACAATTTGGAAAATTACACATTTCCAACAGCATTACTCTATGAATTAAAGTTAAAGCCTTTTCCTTAAACAGAAGTAGTATTAACCATATATTCAACAGAAATCTAACCCTCAGTAAAATTTTATGCCTATGGAGTTAGTTAAAGTGTTTCTAAAATAAGAGAAATGAATGTATCTTTTGGTTTCCCTGGTGTAATATAACTGAATGTAATTATTTACCAAACATACAGAATGAGAATGTTTAAATTGAAATTTAATTTAAAGGTTTTAAGTTCTTCCTGGGGTGGGGAGGCAGGGAGAGGAGAATGCTATCCAAATAAGAAATCAACATGCAATAGATTAGATGTTTTAAATGAATAGAAAACACTGGTCTGGGTAACTTCAGGAGAGAGGTATGAGTGGATAAAGGGGATTGGTTGGTCACCAGCCACTTTCACTTATCTGTGTATTGCTTCAGATTTTTAATGAGCACCTATAATTTTGGTAATTTAATATCTTAGGATAAGAAAACTCAGTTTTTCTCCTTGTTAGGCATGACCAAAGAAAGGAATAAATCCCCCCACCTTTCGGAAACAGTATATTCTATAAAATACAGTATTGTTAATAGAAGGTACAGAGATGAAGAATCAGCTGGGGAGAAAATTTTGTTAACTAAAACACTTTCTAATAATTCTCAGAAGAGGAGAAACACCATTCTACTCTAGGAACCAGGCCATTTTGGAATGAGCCTAATGAACTGAAAATTTTCCTGTAACTGTGGTATGTTATAAAACTGATACCAGACAAGGATAATTCTTCTCCCATTTTTTAAAATGACCTTCAAGTATACAACTCAATGCTAATTAATTTACCTTTTGACCATTATCTACCTAGTATGAGAGTTAACCAATCTATCAAGAATTATGTACAAAGAAATGTTCTAGATGCTGTGAGAGTAAATAAATAAGCATAAAGAAATCATGCCAGCCCTTGGAAAGTAAACACTTTTATTGGTACAGCAAGACAAATACATAAAAATTGTCAGCAATGTAGTATGTAATAATTTTGAAATGAGTGGCACCAAGAGGGCTGTAGTAACTAAAGGAAAGGAAGAAAGTATTCTTTGAGGGAAGAACACGGAAATCTTCAAAAAGGAGATGAGATTAAAGTGGACCTTGAAGATGTAAAGAATTTATTAGTTTAAAGTGACCGTGAGAGGAAGGGCATTGAAGAGAGAGGCACAGAGGGGGAAACGGTGATTCTCACATTTTCCTTTTTTCCATAGCGAATGGGAAGCCTGTGAAAATTTTTGGCTCCAGAGATATTTTAGAAAGTGTAGGAGAAAGGATTAACGTAAGGATAACAAGTCATGAGGTTAATACGTGTTTCTACAGCAAGGAAACTAAAGTAAGGAGAAGATGCTAAAAAAAATATTACCAAGGAAGACTGGGACTAAATGACTGAAGGAATCCTGACAACACAGAGAAAAAAACTTGAAAACTTCACTTGTGTAAATAGGGAAGATGATGGCACAAAGGAAGTCCACTTGGTGAGAGAGAGGAGTTTTTTCAGAAATGTTTAAAAGTAACTGAAACTGTAGGAATATGTGTAGGGTAGGAGGTGAGGACTGGAGATTAATCTCTAATTTGGAATTACAGTAGAGCCCAAGAAAATATAAGAACTTTCTTATAACAATCTAGAACAAGAAGTGTGGAGTGGAGAGAAGAGGAGAATCCGGAGGGCTGCAGGTGACAGTGTGTGTGGCAGTGCCAAGGCAGAAGAGAAAGTGCTGTCGGCAGGAACCTCCACTGGAGAGGAAAATGACATTAAGGAAACGCGCTTGGGTTTGGTTAGAAGATCACCAAAGTAATCTTGGTAGGTCACTGGAGACACAAAGCAGGGACTGAGAATTATGGCTACATGGTGGGCCATTGTACTATTGGCCCCATTTTTGTGAGATTTTGAAAATTTCCTTCTTAATTTTAGGTAAACATGAATGAGAGTTGAGGACATGCAAATGAACAGACAAAGTGAAGTCAAAGGATGGTTTGGGACAGCAGCAAATATCCTTCCTTCCTCCTCCCTTTACCACCCCAATTTAAGGGAGACGTACAGGGCAGTCATTAACAGTGTAGATTTTGGCCTAAGACCTTCTGAGTTCAAACATTAGTCCTGCCATTTATTAGCTGCTGTCCTTGGGCAAATCACTTAATCTGGGATTTCCTGAACACCCCTGACTACGTGACAGGTACTTTACATAAGTTATTCCACTCAATCTTCACAACATTCTTGTAACATGGTTGTTTTATCTCAATTTTCCAGTTCAGGAGGATTAGTGGAGGGTATAGGCATCTAAAGTTATAACTAGTCAGTGGTAAAGCCAGGAATCAAACCTAGATCTGTCGATTCTAGTAAATGTCTAGCTGTGTGTTCTTAACTACCAAATGATACAGAGAGGAGATAACGTACAGTATATTGTACTACACGGTGTCCTATGTTGGCTTCCTGAGCATAAGTACCATACCCAAGACGTGAGTGCCTTCTAGACCTTTGCATCTACACCTCTTATTTAACATGCATGCAACCCACAGCTAATCTCGAAGTTGAAGTCAAATGCCTGCAAGTGCCAGTTAAGTAACACATGAATTTAGAGGCCTGGAGAGCCACCCCAACTATGAGATGTGGTTCTAGGAACAGTCACCCCATTCAGTACCAGTCAACGGTTGCCATGCAGAAATGCAGATCCAAGCTTATGGATTTTCAATTTTTCAAAAGTGGATGAAAATGAGGATTTTTATGCTGACAACTAATTCAAAGTGTCCTAAAACTATTTTGTAAGGCAAACAAAACATAAAAGTCCTCTGGGCTGGGTCACAACCTATGCATGACTGAACAAAAGTTCACTTTTACTCTACTGGTAGCACAGAGAGCAATGCTATTCATACCCCTTGCTGTTTCTAGCAATGGAAAATGGCATGTCCAGGAGCAGTGCCTAAATCAGTAAATTCCATGTTACATAAGAAGTACCTTGTAGCACCTGAAGACACATTTTGTGTTGTTTAAAGCTTAACAAATAGCCTTGAGTGACTAACTGATGTTACTGGGAATACGGCCAACACTAGTATAATGCTTCATTTGTGCCAGACACTGTTCTAAGTGTTTTTCATAGAATAACTCTTTTAATCATCCCAAGAGCTAGCTGTATGAGGTAGCTGCATTTATTATTCCCATTTTACAGAGAAGAAAACTGAGATACAGAGAGGTTAAATAACTGCTCAAGGTCACAAAGCTAGTAAGCTTCAGAGGCAGCATTTGAACCCAGGTAGGCCACTTCCAGGGTGTGAGCCCTTCACCCCTGTGGACACCACCTTCCTACAGTAAAAGGGGGGTAGTGGAGGATGATGATGCTATGGAGTTTGACTGTCCTCTAGTTCCTCAGAGGTGCTGCAAGAAAAATATGTGGTGCTTTTTTACTTTTAGCACTGCATGTCCTACTAACCACCTCAGCAAGAAGGAATCTTATGTGGTAGGCATAAAATATCTCAAATGTTGTTTTTTATATCACATCTACTTATAACAAGACTAACAATATGTACTGATAGAACTATTTAGTAGTATTCATAAACGTGTAAATTTGTATTATTTTAATGTATTACTGAAATATTTTAGGCATTCATGAATGAATATATATATATATATTTGTAAATGCACATGTATAACGTCTTCCTGGATGTTTTAATACTATTTATAGATTTTTAATTTTGTTTTTGGGTTTTTTTGACATTTAAAAAGTCTCAGCAATCAATTACCATACTTGATTAAAAGAGAAGTTCCTAACAAAATGGTATTAAGGGATATGAAAGCATATTTATCAAGTTCTTCATGTTCTCATCTGCTCCCATATTTCATCAGCAATTTTTCCAAAGTACAGCCCTCAGAGAGAAACACTCATTCAAAGATGTTTGGATTGCCTCACCCTTTTACGATCAATGTCAGTTTACATAAAACAAGAGTCACAAGATACCCTTTCAAATATCCCACTAATCATTAACTATGGTCTCAGTGTAGCCACATTTAACAAGCTGAAAACTATTTTTAACTTTATAGGAAAAAAAGAGCTTTTTCTTCTACTCCCTACATCTCTGTTTGTACTCCCCACATCAGTGGACTCAACACATTACTTCCTATTCCTCAAGTGCAGGTGAAACTCAGTTGCAAGAACATTTCAGTCTAGATCACAACCGCCTTGTAACTTCTGCCGCATTCACTTGAGCCCCTCTCCAATCCATTCTCCATAGAGCAACCAGGATGAACCTTTCAAAGGCTAAATCAGATGATGTCACTGTTTTTCTTTTGCGTTTTGAAGCCACCACTGAACCTAGAAACAAATCCAAGCTCCTCGCAAAGACCTTTCAGTCCTGGCCAGTCACTTCTCCAGCCACATCTTAGCCCACTTCCTCATTCACAGTGACACACCTAGACACCTGTTCAGTTCCTACAACAAGCTGAGCTCTTCCCTGACACAGGGCCTACTCATACTCTGTTCCTCTGCCAAGAGAACTCTTTGCCCAATCCTGGGGGGGCCACCTAAAGTCACCTCCTCAGAAATCCTTTCCTGACTCCCTAGCCGAAAGTTGGCCCCAAGAGTTATACTTCCCGCCCTTTTTCTTCTTAGAATTGATTTCAGTCTGTAATTGTGTATTACTTTTTGTTTATATGTTGTTTTATCTGTCTCTTACACTGACTATAGTTCCACAAGGGCAGAAATTATGTTTGTGTTCTCCCCTTTCTCTTTTCTTCATTTCTTTCTCTCAATAAACCACCTAACAATGCCTAGCACACAATGAGCATGTGGTCAAAGTTTACTGAGAAAAGGAAATGGAGAAAGGAGAAGGGAGAGGAGAGAAGGAAAGAGAAAAGGAGGGGGAAAAAGTTAATTTAACTGTTAGGTTCACACAAATACAAATTTTTTTATCATTGGACTGTGAGGTCTGTTCAGACATTGCTCATTATTTCTTACTATTGATTGATTGATCTCTACTCTTTTTCACATATATATATAAGATTGGATATATCGGAAAAATTTCAGAACCAAAGTGAAGATAAGACACAGTGACGGGAGCCTAAAATTATTCCAGATCCCTACGCTGAAATCAGCCCCTATAAATCCTATAAGATCCCAGAGTGGTGTAAATTTGTAGGAATTTTTTAAAATTAAGTGACCATAGGGAAATGCCATCAACTGTGAGGAAGAAAGGAGGTGAGTCATTCTTAAAACAACCTTCAGGTATATAACTTAAAGCTAGCTCATTTACCCTTCGACCATTATCTGTTGGCTTCTACTGCACACAAGACGAATAATAAATAGCTAAATGAAAAGAACAACAATAATAATCTAAAAACAAGCCAGGATGTTGATGTCTTACAATTTAAAAAATTCTTACAGATTTTTAGATCCTGCATTCCTAATTATTCATACATTGAGGAGAACGCTGACATTGCATTTATCTCTTGGCATAACTGGATTCTTCCAATGGGAATTCTTATCACAATCTCCTGGGCTTCAACCCTCACCCATGTGAAAATACTGGTTTTATTCATTAACTGACTACTGTCTTTACCTAAAAATCAAGCTTTCTAAAGGAAAAAGGTGTGAAAGTCTCAACTGAAATTACTCCTACATCCCCCTGCAAAGAGAGCCAAGAGATGTTTCTAGGGCGTTAAATAGGCAGAGGTGGAAGGGAGCCGTTAACAAGAAGAAGGGAGGATTCATTCTTACGAGTCACTGAAGAAGGGCTCCCAACTGTTGAGGTCCTCAGGATGAACCCCTAAAATTTGAGGGTTCATCTGAAGCAATTTGGCATTCCTGATGCTTGCGAATTACTGAAGTTTGTTCTGGGAAGGTAAGACTTCTTTCTGAGACGTTTATCTTTCAAATAAAAACTTATGTGCTGCCCTCTAGAGGCTACAAAAAATAATAAATGAACCTAAAAATATCAGAAAGGAAAAAAGTAAAGAGAAAGAGGACAGGAGGAACTTATTTTTGTCTTTACTGTTTTTCTGACCTAACATATTACATTTAGGTCAGCCTTCAAATTTGAAAAGTAAATTAATATCATAGAGAGGAAATTCTGAATCTGATGCAAATAATAATTCTGTCTGAAAACACAATTCTGGATCTTCTTTTTTTCTTTTTTAGTGTTTTTGTGCATTTTTAAATGACCTTATTAAGGTATATTACTATGCCCATAAATTTGACCATTTTCAGGGCACAATTCAATGATTTTAAAGTACATTTAAACCGGGTTATGCAATTATCACCATTATCCAGTTTTAGAATATTTCAACTGCCTTCAATGTTTAGATTCCTCCTACCAATTTACAGCTAATTCCCATTCCTGCCCCAGCCCCTGGAACCCGTAAATCTACTTAGTATTTCTACAGATATACCTCTTATTTTCATTGTTTAAATACAGAAGTCTAGAATTAAACACTCCATAACATGACAAGAGAATTCTTCCTTTTTGTCATGCTTTTCCTTCAAAATGTCCTACCTTGATCAGTGTCATGAAATGGGGGTTAAATCCCTCATCAAACCAAACTTTGGGGGGAAGCACCCGTAAATGCCTAATTCTCAATGTCCATATAGTGTAAATTTGACCTTCCATAGATTTGAGGGTGATATTAAATTTGTCTCTAATGTCTCTGAGAAAATTATCCATGAGTATACTTTTAACATACAGGTCAATGGTCCACTTCAAAATAAGGTTTCACATCCCAACATTTTATAAAGGATTCATGGTTTAAATATTTGCCCTTATTATTATGAGCAATCCATTTTTAACTGAATATTCAAAACAAATCCTAAATTACTCCCTTCTTTACTGATGAGCTTTTTTAAAATCTCCATTTTAAATCTGTCAAGAACATGTAAGTCATGTTGGCGTGACACAGACACTATGCTGAACATGGAGGTTGCCTCAAGAACCCAGATTCTCGGAAGGTTAAGACCAGGGGCTCTAAACCACCTTTTGGGGTGGAAATCCAGCTCTGGAATTTACTGTGTAATACTGGGCAGTGTACTTAATTTCTCCATACCTCAGTTTTCTTGTGGAGGAACGGAGATACTAAGAGTCTTTATTTCAGGTGTAAATGTGGTGAGAAGTGTGCTTGGAAAATAGTCCATAGTGACTGTGTGCAATCAATATTATCTGAAAATTATTTTACCAAGGATAATTATCATCATTTCTATCTGAAAATAAAGAATGGATTTGTAATAGATAGTGGAAAAATGACTGACAATAAGTAGACTGAGGATTTTTAATCAACAATTTACAATTACATGTATCACATGTTTCGTGGATCTTAAGGCCAGCTGTGGTTTCAGTTCATTTCCAAGTCTAAGAACCAAACCATGAAGAAATCAAATGCTGGTCTCAAAGATAACTAGCCACATCAGAGCTTATGTGCCACAAATGTGCTGACCCCCTAAAGCTTTTTATGTTGCCTGTTCTGGATCCTTCTGAAGAGCCTTTCCCTCATCGCATCCAATTGGTAAATTGCCTACTTCACAGAGGTCAGATTGTGGGATCAAAGGCAAGGGGGAAGTGGCATAAATTTGGGTCTGGATAAGTAAAATAAAGCAAATCAAACCAAACAAAGCAAAGATGAGTATTAATAGTTTGATTTTTAGGTTCCTTTTTTTCCTAAGCAATTAATGCTTTAAAACAATATTAACTTAGGAACAATGTGTAGCTTTGTGAATCAAAACCAGTGGAGAATCAAACCACTATAATTAATGTAACAAGGCTTGCTGACTCACCTCAACTAAACGCAGTCTCTAAAAGCCCAAATCTGCACATTAATTGCGATTAATGCTTCTCTCCTCTTTCAAGCACCATGGAGCAGAACTTTATAAACAGCAAAGTGTGTTAATTTAAACAAAATATAAGAAACCCAATTTTTTCAAGGTGGTAAAGCTCAGGTCTGCATATTTTCATTATTGCATAATGGTTACCTTTAGCCCGTAAACTACCAGGTTATAGTAAGGTCAAAATGAAGTGGCAAATGTAATAAATAAGAGAAAAGTAACTAGAGAACATATTTAAGATGACTTTTTCCCTAGCTAGGTAAATGAATGTTCTTTTAGTATAGTTCACTCAGTAGAGCTAATTTAAAATAGGTTTTCTATTTGAATTCTTCATGTATCTCCTGTATTATAACAAAATTTCTTTATGAATCCTTCATAAAAAGAAAAAAATTTCTTTTTAGTGCTTTTTCCTCCCCTTAAAACACACAACCCAGAATTTGCTATGTCCCAAATGGTTTGATTTAACTTGAAGGCTAAAGCCATCCTCACATTCAAAATAAAAGAATGTGAAACAGGTCACTGTTCAGATTGTGAAGATAACATTAAAATAAACAAAGAACAACAAAATGAAAAGAATAAGTCCGGGCTCTTTGTGTTTCTAAAAAACTTATCCTTTACACCAGGTGGTGGTAATCTAATACCAAGAGTTCATAATTTCAAAAATTTCTGTACCTGCTACTTCACTGTAAAATACAAAAGTGCAAAGTCTGCTTAGGCAGAAAATAGCTTGAGATCTTTCAAATCCAAATGTGTTGGTCAATGTGGTAACACAGGCCAGTCACTCTGCTGTGTTTTTCATTTATATGCTGTTGATACCCAAGATACAGCAAATAATGTCATCAATTTCCTTCAATTACCTCATAAAGGATTCATTTGCACTAGGGGAATAAAAAGGTTGCGACAGTAGCTTTAGGATCACTCAGCAGCAAAAATCGGCATTAGTAACTATCCTCAGAGGCACAGAGGGAGGGAAAAAAGTCATTTACTTAACATTCTTTAATTCTTTGTGGTATAACAAGACTATGTCATGATTTAGGGCTGAAAAGCAGAGTTGTTTTGCTCACGAGAAAAGTCTTTCATAACCTACGCATATTTGTGACACATGGAGTTATGAGATCTTCGGCTACCTTTAAACGTGGTATCCCCCTGCTGAAAGCTCTCAAACAGCCTTCAGAGGAAAAAAAAAGAATCCCAATATTACTTTACTCCTGAGACATCAAATATCCCAGGTCTTATTTTATAAAGAAGTTTCTTTGTAAAATAATTAGATAGTGCTGAGGAAAATAACTTTTGTATGCCTATATCCTAACATAAGGTCATGTACAGCTAATTAAGCATTCTTCCTTCGGTTTGATTACATAAAGAGTTGGTTTTGTAATACAATAGCACATGAAGGTCAGTATGGCTATGAGAGAAACCTTAGATTCTATGACAAATCCAATAACTATCAGGGTATTTGTTCATAAAAGTAAAGCATTTCTCAAAATATTTTGCTGATTTGTTAAGGTACTGGGAGATATTTTGCTGGCTGCAGGAGTGACCTTCCGCAAGACCCTATACAGTGAGGCTGTCAATAGATTTTCTTAGAAGATACAGATTTGAATTTTAGAGTAAGGCAGAGACCAAAACAAGGATCATAAAGTTGAGATGCACAAGTACCAAAATAGAAAAAAAAGGGGAAAAGAAGAAGATCAGTTGGTTCCTTATGTTTACACCCAGCTTCACTCTCTCCATATGCTAAGTCCTGTTTCAGGTCATTTTCCCTGAATCTAGCAGGCTAAACATCGTAACAAAAGACTTTACTTTCACCTTTATGTCCCCTTTGAGTATTTAAAGGGAATGATTCACATCTTACAAGGCCAGGAATCTTTCAAATGAACTTCTGGAAAATTCAAAGGTACCTGACGCTCCTGCAACAAATATAAGACTGCACTGCCCTCCAGAGGTGACTCCCTGGCAAATACTTTCAATCAATTAATGATATGAGAACTAAGGAAATGTACCGCAATAACTCTCACTGAAGTTTTAATCCTTCCATCTCAAAGATTTTTTTAAAAATATGCCTAACAATCAGTGGAAATCTAGTGTTTTCCTCTAGGCAGAATATGACATTGTCTCGGCTCTTCTATTGAACCTCATTTCCTTCTGTCCTGCTCAAAAGTAATATATGCGACAGCTTTTGCTAAATGTTAAATATTAATTCATTTGGTTGGAGGGCCTATTTATTCACGTACACTTTTCAGAGAAATCAGACTAAATGGATAGCCTAAGGAAGCCTTAACAGAGCTGAGGATCCTCAGAGATAATAAGGCTATACCAAGGAACAGTTTAAAAAAACGAATATTTTACTGTCTAATTATGTTGTCATCACTTAACTGAAACTTGAAGGGTGCCCACAGCTATTATGAGAGAGATATAAATTTATTCTGAACTTTTTTCTTCTTGAACTTTTGTTCTGTATAACTATGTTATCTAGGTCTGCTCTGTCCCACACACCACTTCAAATAATAAACAATTTTGTGGATTGTCACTTTTCATTTATTCTCCATCAGTTCAAAATTTTCAAGAGCTAAGACAAATCTAATCATTTCTTGATAAAATTGTAATAACCTGTGTGCCTGTGTGAATGACTCAAAACACATTAATGAAAAGTATTCACTTGGGAAAATTAAACTTTATTTATACAGCAAATATTTATGTAGGGTTTTGTAAATATTAACTTATTTAATTATCATAACACCTATGAAATAGATAACTACACTTATCATCCACCTTTTTGACAGATGAGACACAGAGGGGTTAACTTAAAATCACAGAGCTGAGGTGTGATAGAGCTGAGTTCATATTCAAACAGGTTAACTTCAGAGTCCTGGTTCTTAACTTCTTGACTTTAACTTAAATGGTAATTTAAATATAGATCCCCCCAATTATAAAAAGCATTAATAAGATTTAAAATAAAGTTAATACTTTTAAGATATTTTTTATAATACATAGCACATAGAAAGCTTAAAAGGAATTAAAACACTGGCAGACCAAAATGCTGGAAGGCAGAATGAAATTGTATAATAAAAAAAATTTTTTGTGTGATAACTTGCAAATATTTACCAAGTCATTAATCTTTGGGAGGAAAAAAAACAAGAAAATATTGAAACAACATGGGAAAATATTAACTATCTTCTAATGATAAAAATAAATTATATAAGTAAATGAGCCATTGACTTATTAAAGTCAGTATCAAAAATACACATTTTATCTTGTAAATATCAAGCAACTGTTTACTATCTTTGAAATCAATAATTGTGATTATGTTTACCGCAACAAAAAATAAAGAAGGGCAGAAAAAACACTATTTATAGCTGACTACTAAATTCATCAAGAAAAAAAAGGGAGTGAATAGGAGACTTTAGATTCAATCACAGAGGCACCATCACAAACCTGCAGTCATTTAACTCAGGCAGGGATTACAAAATAGACTTCAGGTTGCACTTAGAAAACAATGTTCTTGCACCAAGCACGAGCTGGCCAGCTACAGCGGCTGGGTTCAGAAACTAGAAGGCCCCTGGGAAAGCAGCTCAGTTAACTACAAAGCAATGTGGTCAATGCCCAGTGTCGTTATGGGGATTAGACCAGGGTCACAGCTTCATGGCAGCACCTGCACAGCTATGACATAAGCTTATACCCGACATAAATCATATCCCCTCTGTTTTGAAAGCAAATAATAAAAGAGTTGTTCCACGTCCCTTGACCTTTAGTTCTGGGAAACGTGGATTTTTCCCTTATAGCTACAGAATGTACTAACCATCCCCAGTGGGACAGACTTAGAAACCCCCATCACAGAACACATGTATAAATATCCACCTTTTCACTTCCAAAGCGATTTGCATCTTAAATATCACTAAAGTATTATTATTTTTTAAGGTAGCTTAAAGTGAGGAGGAAAAGGAGAATAAGAAGGAAGGAAACACATAAAGAAAGATATCTGAAAGAAGAAATTAAAATGCCAAAATTGATGAAGATACATGATTGACCAACTAGTGATAAAGAGAAATCAGATGGATGTGGCTGCTGACAGTTGCTAAATGTTGCTTTGCACAAATGCCAGCAAACCCGGTGCACAATTAGCTCCTGAATTCATTTTTTCACTGAATCCAATTACTCAAAATTACTGCCTCCCAAAAAGAAAAACTGCTTCCAAAACTCTGCATTAACATTACTTGAGATTCAGTGAAATGATGTTGTTAGAAAATACTTGAATTTTTTTTAAAAAAAGACAAGGTAGCTAATTACTGTTAAATCACTGAATTATGCACATGTACAATAATTCTGGACACCTATAAATCCAATTTGATGTAAAGGCAAACTACAGAGTAAAAGATAATAACACGGGGGAAGAAACCCCTGGAAACCTATTGAATTAGCACTTATATAATACTACTACTAATAATAATGAATGTTGACCAGAGCTGGCACATGGGACAAATTTTATCGGCAAGCAGAGTACTTCTTAATATTAAGATAATACCTAATCCACACATACATTTTAATGCCCTAATCTCCAAAGGAAAGAGCAATGAGATATACTGACTATTAATACTGAGTAGCCACTTAGTTACTTGAGTAAGGGATCCTTTAAAAAACCCTTCATTCTAAATATTCTATATATTAATTTTATAGAAAGATGTATTTCATTTTCTACATAGTGATATTCCTGTTGGTAGAAAAAGTAAAACCCAACAACCCATTTTTTGATCAGGAACTTTGTTATGAAAAATACCAATCAATACAGATGATATCAGAGTAAGTACCAAAACATCATATATGAAGCTCTAATGCTGTGAAAATTATAAAGTTACTAATATAAAGATTATCAGATATATCCCCCAAAATGTTCGATATTCAAATATTTTTTGAATCACTGATATGTGCTAGGCACTGGGGATACAGCAGTGAACATAAACAAAGTTACTGTTCTCAAGAACTAACATTATACTGGGGAGAAATAAAAAATAAATTAAGAAAACCATATAAGATATCAGCTGTGGATTACCACTACAGAGAAGAAGTAAGCCAGCAAGGAGGAGAGGCAATATCTGTGTATGTGTGCGATGCTCCTGTACATGAAGGCATCTGGAAAGGTGTCTCTAATGAGAGGAGGGCAGAGCTGCCCGATTACCGAGGGTAAGACAGTTCCAAGCAGAGGGACCAGCAAGTTCAAAGGTCCTTGAACATGGAAGGCATATGGTGGTTGGTGCAGTGTTTTGTGGGCCTTGATAAGGACTCTGAATTTCATTCTGAGCGAGAGGAAAGCTATTGGGAAGCCAATGTGAGAAATGCATGTTCTAATCTTGGGGCCAATGATTGTACTCTATAGAAATAGCTTATATGGCATAGTGGCCAGAACTTGGGCTTGAAGACAGACATATCTGGATTAAAATAATTTCTGTTCTTCAACACCAAAGCTGTAAGACCCTGTCTCAATTACTACATTTCTCAGCTTCCATTTAAATGGTCATAGTACCTAAACTGCTCTTCACAATTGTACTATTGTGAAGATTAAATAATACAAGCAGCACCTATTAATAAAACTGTGCCTGGATTACAGTAAGTGCTTAATAGATAGTAGCTGTCATTTTAGTAGTGTTGCAAGAAGCTTAAAATGTGAACATAAGCATGAAACACACAAATTTTAAAAGGGCTGAAGAGAAGGTGGAAGAAGGAAGTTTGTGTTAGGATAGACTTTGGATCCTGGAAGATGTTAAGGGGCTCTTTACCTCTAAATATATCTCCAAAAGACTCCAGTAAGAAACATAGCTCAGAACAACAGATGTGTGATTTCATAGTGAGATCTTGGTATTCAATATAAATACCTAATAGAGATAATCAAATTATGATCTCTACAGTATAACAGATGACTAAAAATAGTGGTATTGCTCCGTAAAAATTAAGCATTTCTTAGAGCATATCTAATTGAATCTTCCCAAAAATCTGTGAGTAAGGTATTAAACTCATTTTTAAAATGAGAAACAGAGATTCAGAGAGGGTAAAAGACATGTCCAAAAATCACACATCTAGCAAGTATGCTCAAATCTGGTCTAGTAAGTGCTCAATAAACATTAATAAATAAGTGTTTCCTAAATGAATATATGAATCCTTACTCCAAATCTCACTTCTTAATTGCTGATATTGCCTCTACAATTCATTAAACCAGATGTTCCCCAAATTCTTCTGATCATAAGAATCATCTGGGATGCCTGTGCTTTTCCTGTGTCCAACTGCAGGACCCAGAATCTTTTGGGAAGCAGCCTAGAAATCGGTATTTTTAACCAGCAATCCAGGAGATTCTCATGATGAAGGGAATTTTGAGAAACAGTGGATAGTTACTGCAAATCCCTCTTTCAGCTCTATAATTGCCACCTAGTTCTTCTCTCTTTTAAAAAGAGAAAACAAGAATGTATGGTCCTTTCAACCCTTTACCTATTTCAAAACTCAGTACTTATAGTGCCACTTTGCAAAGATGGAGAGCCCTGAAATACAGATTAAAAAAAAAATGTTGCAGTGTATCGACTTTGTCTAAGATCCCTTTGTTTATTTTAACTGAACAGGAATAAACACAATTTACATGGGAGTTGTTGCTGTTAGCTTTGTTTTTCCATTACTGGTTATGAATCCAAGCAAATGTCTAAGGAAGGATGTACTAATATTGGAAATCTCTACAGGGACTCATTATAAAAAAGACCCCCTCCTAAGCATTCCCAAGGAGTCATGATCAAGTTCTCATAGTATCTAGAAATTTTACCTCATATTTTATTTCCTGGCAGCACAATTATGAGCGTTGCTGATGAAGTGCTCATTTTCCTTTACTTTCTGCTAAGAATGGGAAAACAGCCTTCACTTGAAAAGTTTTCAATATGCTTTAAAAATACACATGGCTGCATATTCTGGCAATTGTTGAGTGGTGTGTACTTTGCAGTGTTGGTAATTAGGACTGGATGATGTTACATTAATATGGTGAATCATTATATTTTCCACAAAGTTTTGTGTTCTAAAAAGAAGTATAAAATATAGATTTAGCATGGTGCAGAGAACAAACAACAAAAATTTTTTAAACTCCCATCCTATGGTATAATGTAAAGAAATTGACCCATAGGTATCATGTTATCTTTGTGCTGCCAGACCCTCCTATGAATGCCACACCCATTAATTAGGAAAGACTGGGGAGAACGTGTTAGACCCAGGAAACAAAGTAAAGTGCAAACTGGCTATTCTACTCTCCTCAGACCAAGAAAAATGACCTGTCCTTTTATCCTCTGGCTCCCAGGCAAACAATGGGAAATTTCCACTTTCTCTTGGTATGAGATTTCAGTGAATATTAACTGATGAGAGTCACCAATAAAACATGCCACTATCTATTATAAATGTAGAGGAAAAAACATGTCTTTCAATGACATTGTTTTTTTAGTTTTCTTTCTTCAAAAATTTTATTTAAATGGAATCATACAAAATGCACTCTTTTATGTTGGGCTTATTTCATTATGTTTGGAAGTTTCATCCATATTTTTGAATGTGGCTGTAGTTTATTTTTGTACACTATCCCATTATTTTAAAAAATAACCCATTTTATTTATGCTTCCTATTACTGATGCACATTTGGATTTTTTTCAATTTGGAGACTACTGATAATGTTGCTCTGACCATTCTTTAGTGTGGTGAACATATGTAGGTGTTTCTATTTGGTGTATACTTAAGAGTGGAATTGTTGGGTCATAGAGTATGTATATGTCCATCTTTACAAGATATTACCAAAGAATTTTTGAAGGTGGTTATCAGTTTACACACACAGCAGTGTATGAGAGTTCTACTTGCTCTACATCCTCACCAACATGTGATGTTGTCTCTGGTTTTTATTTTAGCCGTTATCTGATGGTATCACATTGTGGTTTTAATTTGCATTTTCCTGATTAGTAACAATGTGGAGCACCTTTTCATATACTTGCTGGCTATTTGGACATCTTTTTGTGAAATGCCTAGTCAAACAGTTTGTCTAATTTTTCTGGTAAATTGTCTTTTTCCTCTTTTTTTTTTTTTAGTGGGATAAAACAATTTGTTTATCAAGATATCAACATACCTCTACTCTTTTCCTCACACTTTTCTTTTTTTTTTAAATTTCAAAATATTAAGGGGGTAAAAATGTTTTTGTTACATGGATACCTTGTATAATGCTTAAGTCAGGGCTTTTGGTGTGCCCATCACCAGAATAGTGTTCATTTTACCCAATAGGTAAGTATTTATCCCTCAGCCCTCCCCTCCCTGCTTCCTGGTCTCCAATGACCTTTGCATCTCTCTGTGCCCATGTGTACCCACTGTTTAGCTCCCACTTATTAGTGAGAACATATGGTTTTTGGTTTTCCATTCCTGAGATACTTCACTTAGGATAATGGTCTCCAGTTCCATCCAAGTTGCTGCAAAAGACATTATTTCATTCCTTTTTGTGGCTGAGTAGTACTCCATGGTATAAATATACCATATTTTCTTTATCCACTTGTGAATTGGGCACTTAGGTTGATTCCACATTTTTGCAATTGTGAATTATGCTGTGATAAACATTCAAGTGAGGTCTATTTTTCATAAAATGACTTCTTCTTCCTTTAGGTAGATACCCAGCAGTGGTATTGCTGGATTGAATGGTAGGTCTACATTTATTTCTTTGAGGAATCTCCATACTGTTTTTCATAGAAGTTGTACTAATCTGCAGTCCCACCAAAAGTGTATAAGCATTCCTTTCTCTCTGCATCCACGTCAGCATCTATTGGTTTCTGACTTTTTAGTAATGGCCATTCTGATAGGGGTAAGGTGTTATCTCATTGGAGTTTTAATTTGCATTTCCCTGACTGGTGATGTTGAGCATTTTTTCATATGTTTGTTGGCCATTTTCCTATCTTCTTTTGAAACACTTCTGTTCATGCCTTTTGCCCACTTTCTGATGGAGTTACTAGTTTTTTTCTTGCTGATTTGTTTGAGTTCTTTGTAGATTCTGGAAATTAGTCCTTTGTCGGATGTATAGTTTGGGAGTATTTTCTCCCATTCTATAGGTTGCTTATTCACTCTGTTGATTATTTCCTTTGCTGTGTAGAAGCTTTTTAGTCATACAGCTATGACCAACTTATCTTCAACAAAGCAGACAACAACATACACTGGGGAAAGGAAGCCCTATTCAATAAATAGCATTGGAAAAATAGCCACATGCAGAAGAATAATATAGAACCCCTATCTCTTACCATATACAAAAAATTATTCAAGGTGGATAAAAGGCTTAAATCTAAGGCATGAAACCATAAAAGTTCTAGTAGAAAACATAGGAAAAACTCTTCTAGACATCAGCCTAGGCAAAGAATTTATGACTAAGACTGAAAAGGTAAATTCAGCAACTACAAAAATAAATTAATGGGACCACTGACCATTATCTTATCAAAAGGCAAAGTCATCCTAAAAATTTTCAGATGGGAAGAAGATTCTGAGAGTATATTTACTAAAAATATTATTTCCAGGTCAGATGATTTTTTTTCCTTTTAATGACAATAAAAGAACAATGTGAAAACTGCAACTCTTCTGTTCGACCTAAAACGAATGGTTGTCAGGAAATATTCACATTCATCTTTTAGTTCAACTGAAATAAAAGGAAAAAATGAAAAGTTGTGTAACAGAAGTTGTGGCATCCAACAAAACCAAAACTACAAAGATTAAAATAGCATGTGACAATTTTTGAGATTTAAAATATCCAAATTTTCTCATAAAGAAGGTCGTAAAGATGTAATAACAATGGGTGATCTTTGTTTCAAAGCATTTTCAAATTAAATGTTCTTTGAAATCTAGTTCAATTTATCTGCAACATCAAGCCACCAATTTCAAAGGTTTTATAATTCATAAGACATTTTTTAAATGGAAACATTTTCTTTCCTTTTTTTTTTGTAGCACAATTACTGCTATCTTAGGAGGGAAAAAGAAACTTTGTTCATTATGGGCCAGAACATAACTTTTCTTTAGCAAATGATTTGTAATTAAACCAATTACATTTAGCATTCAAAAATTCAGAATGTTGTTTCTATATTTTCTAAATTAGCATCAGTATACTTTAGTCACTCTAGAAAAAAACTGAGCAAAATGAGTTCCTGAAAACTTAAAATATCTACCTTTAAACTCATGTCATTGCTACTGTGTTTAGAACATAAATATACTATACATGAAGCTTCTTGAAGAGAAATGGACAGAAGAATCCTTGGAAAAGACTCAACCCTAATGCTTGCCAGAGGCCAGCAGGGGGAGTAAAATCTCAAAAATATAGGTAAAATAAAAGAAAAATGCTGAATAAAGGTACAGCTGGCACCAACCTGGAAAGAAAGGAGGATCAGTCACCCAATCAAACAAGGGGTGAGAATCAGATTCTTTTGGGCCTTGACCTAAGAAAATAAAGTGAATTTGAATTATACTTCATTCACCTTGTCAGAAATAAATTGACCTCTTTCTAAATATGTTCTGGGGAGCATAATAAGCTAAAAGGGCCTTTCTTCATCAGTCCTTGAAAAATTGTCATTTTATTCATCTTCTGTTGACTAATAAAGAGAACAAACTGCCCTACTAGAAGACAACCATATACTTTTATTTAACAACAATTTATTAAATTAACAATTTTTTGAATTCCACTGTGTGGTTGGCTAGGAGAATTGTGAGCCCTATTGTCAATGATCTCTTAATCAGGCATTTATTCTTGTGCATGAGAGAAAAATGATGCTTAACATGATCTGTATGAATCAACAACTTGGAAGCAAAGCACAAAGGAGGAAGAAATTTCTGAAAGCAATGAAGAAATAAGCCAGGAAATACTTTCAACAATAGGCTAAAATGTATTCCATGTTCCTAATGTTTCATTTTAAGACATTTTATACATAGGGACACAGCATTATCTAGAAGAAAGGAAATTCCGGCCTTTGGAAACACAATATCCCCTGTAGGTCACAGAATTACCAATGCATCTGATTAAAATACTACCTTTCAAATTTCTCAGAAGCACCTACTACCATATGACAGGTGTTTGCTGGCTGGTTGTTTCACTCACTAAAGCAATGAAGGGCCATAAACTTTATCCTGTCTTATTTCCATTAAGATGTAGGCCATGAGCTTTTAGCAGAAAGGCCAAGATCATCCAAATCCTCATTATACAAACTCTCTGTGGAATGACCTGACTGATTACCCTTTAATAGAAGATTTGTTCATCAAAGACCACATCTTTTTATGGATTTTACTTATCAACCCTTAGAAGTTGGTAAAAGAATTTTTCAAGTGTTAAAAAGAGAAAGTTTTGCTAGAAAATCTTCAACTGTGCAGTTAACACTGAATTTGATAAACAGTACATTTCCAGTAACAGCCACCAAAATTCCAAGTTAAATCTGTGCCCTTGGAACAATGCCAAAATGCCACAGCATATTTGCACTTTGAACAAATTGCAAATTTTTAACTCCTATTTTTTTTTTACCAAAACAAAGGCTCAAAATATGTGGATTCTATCTTCTTTGAAAACTTTACAATGGTAATTTGGGATGCAAAGAAAAATGCTTTTAACACCAATAGAACAGTGGATTAATTTGATTTGCTATTTTAATACTAATGCTACCAGAACTATTTCTGGAGGCCACATGTCTAAAATAGTCACTATCATGATCTGTTTTTGAAATCAAACATATTTAGAATTCTTTCTTTGTTACCTGACCAATATCCTTAAGCATTCAACCTCAGTTTCCTTATCTGTCAAATGGGGATAATAAGACCTCATAGGCTTGGTGGAAGGAGTCAATAAGATACCATCTATAAAGTGCTTAATCTAGTTCCTACCACATAGGAAGTAATCCATAAATGATGCCTCAATTATATCCTATTATACATTTATACCTATCCTATTAGACTAATCATGGCATTTATAAAAGGAAAATCATTTTTTAAAAAGGCACTTCCAGTTTTCACTTACAATCTGAAATACCCTATTTTTGCACATTATTTATAATGAAAGAACTCTGCTAAGAAACTAAATATTTTCTGTCAAATATGCCACTCACCTAAAATAACTACTCATTAAGACCCTAAAAAAGGATATTCCTATTGAATTGTTCACTACAGAAAAAATTCTAGAGAAGGCAGATAGATAACGTGATCATGACCCAATACAGTTGGGTTAATGAAAAAATAAAGGTTTCCCCAAACTATTTCTAGACTATACTAGACTATTAGTTCAGTGGGTATCGTATAATAAATATAATTTATTTTTACTTTTGATTAAAGAATATTGTGATTCTTTTGGTGGAAATAAATACATATATTAAAAGGTGAATTTACCAAGGAAATAATTTTTCTTGAGAATGCAGATTAATATAAATAAAATCTATGTTAAAATGGTTGTTATTACTGAATCCAAGAAAAGTAAAGAAGGCAAAAGAGTCTTCTAGTTAAGACCAAGGTAGAAATTTATTTCTATGTTTCATATCTGTTTTTAAAAGTATATTTTAACCACAGTATTTTAAAATATGAAAATATGAATTTGGATTTTAGCTTTAACTTTGAAGTAATGGATAGCTCCTTCTCACTGTCAATATTCTGTAAAGATACACAGCAGAGCTGCACATGCCATACACATAGGCAACGTTTTTCTGTAGATAATCTGAATGCTATGATGATTTGAAATGTGCCTCACATTGTTTCCATTAAATCATGTCTAATACACTATAACTGTGTTTTAAGAATTTTTATACCATAAATTCCCTTAGAGGTTTTATATAACAAGTTACTAATTACTTCTCTTGCCATAAGTTCATAAGACATAAAGTGTTTATTATTAAGTAGCTTCTATATTTCACCTTAGTGAATGCTGAAATGTTTTCCAGTGGGCAACTTTAGCGACCTATACCTTAAAAAACTGATGAGTAAGATACCACAGAGATGTTAAAATCCCATGCTTCTGAGTTTGTTTTGTTCTGTTCAACAGCCCGTCTTTTATTAAGAAAGATGGGATTAAATGTGAATCTTCCCTGACAGGAGAAGATTTTTTGCAAGTAGAATACAGAGAGGATCCAAATCACAAATAAACGACTGGTGAATTTTTAGTGGGAATCTTTTGTCTGGATAGGGAATTTTATTCTCAAAAGAACATTTTGAGCACCATGTTAAGTGCCCTTAACAAAATTTTTCCCAAGAAACTTTACCCAACTAACTATATTAACAGTTAACACCTGTCTGTCTTTCAAGATATATGATTCTTCTCTCTCATTTAGTAGATCCACTTAACCCTTTGTTTGCACATAACATAAATATTTAGCTTGTTTAACAGGAATAGAAATTGAATTTAATATAAATGGACATGTATTTAAAAGTGAGAGATTGTTTCATGTGATTTGTAACATAAAAATAATCATAATAAAGTATGTAATTTATTGGGTGTTTGCTACGTGTTTATTCAATGCTTTACATTGTTATCAGTTAAATCTCTCAGTAACCCTGAAAGTAGACACAACTATAATTCTAACTTTATAGATGAGGGAATGGAGGCATAGAGGTGAAATAATTCGCCTCTTTAGTAAAAAAGGAGAAAAATAAACATTTAAAACATTATTCTTATGATATAAAAATTACTGAGTCATGTCAAGATGGTATAATGGACCAGATTTACACCCCCACCTGCAACAATCAAAAAATGCACAAAATATTTGAAGCAAAGATTTTAAGACACTGGACATCAGGCGATGAAAGATAGTAATCCCTATGATATAAAATATACAAGGTGAGCCCAAAGATTATTCCAGCTTAATGCCTTGAAAGATTTTCTGGCAATGATACAGTAAGCAGAAACCTAAGAAGAACTCAGGAAACTCACAGAGTTGAAGAAATAGACTTGAAAGTCTGAGGACACCAAAGTGTTTGCGGGAGAGAGTATCAGAGAAAAGAGAGTAGCACCAAGCAACAGAGAGAATTCCAGACCTACACAGAAATCTTTCCCCTGAATAATGAGCAAAGTACTCATCAGTACATGCATGTAAGGAAACTAACTGAGGCAAGGGAACAAATAACCATAAAATATTAGAAGTAAGAGTGCCTGATGGTCACAAAGGACTAGAAATATTGCGTGTTTCCACCATGAGGAAAATCTCATGAATCATGGGACATTGGGTACAGTGACCTGAAGGGGCTCCTCTCAGTAGGGAAAAATAATAAGCCCTAGACAGCACTACTCTAGTCATGCCTAACTGGAACTAAAAAGATAAAACTACTTTCAAATAACTGTGTCCCTGAATAAAGCTGAAGAATAACTATAGGAGTATAAAAACACATTCAGCACCTAAGAAAGTAAAATTGGCCTTATTTGGCATATAATAAAAAAATTACAAGGTAGGCAAAGAAATAGGAAAATATAACCTTAAGTAAGAGAAAAAAAATCAATCAAAACAGGCCCAAAGCTGATAGTGATGCTAGAATTAACTGAAAAAAAAAGCCACATTAAAACAGTTATGTAACTGTATCCTCTACATTCAAAAAATTAAGTAGCAACATGAAAGATATTAGAAAGAACCAAATGAAAGTTCTAGAGATGTAAACTACAACATGTCAGATGAAAAATACTTTGGAGGAGACTAACAGCCAATTAAATGTTGCAGAAAAAAAATTAGTGAATTTGAAGATAAAGCAATAGAAACTACCAATATGAAACACTCACAGAAAAGAGAATTTAAATTTTAAAATAAAGAATAGAGAATTATCAATATATGGATGGGACCATTTCAAGTGGTCTAAAATACATGTATTTGAAGTCCCCAAAAGTAGAATATATCTGAAGAAATAATGGCTAAAAACTGTTCAAATGTTGATGGAAAATACAAACCCACAGATCCAACAAGCTCAGAAAACACCAAGCACAAGACACATGAATAAAACTACTCTAAGGCACATTACAATCAATTTCTCCAAAAATATCATGAGGTGCAGGAATCTTAAAAGCAGCCCCAGGGGGAAAAACATACACTTTAAGTACTGAGAGACCAAGATAAGGATGGCAGCATATTTGTCAGAAACATAACCAAGAAGATAGTAGAGCAACATTTTTAAAGTACCAAAAGAAAAATAAAGGCCAACTTAGAATTCTACACCCAGCAAAAATATCTTTCAAAAAATGAAATAGACTTCTTTAAACATACAAAAGCAAAAAAATTCATCATTAGCAGACTCGTACTTCAAGAAATGTTAAAGAAAGTCCTTCAGGCAGAAGGAAGATGACATCAGATGGAAAAATGGATTTATGCAAAGCATAAAAAGTACCAGGCTGGGTGCGGTGGCTCACGTCTGTAATCCTAGCACTCTGGGATGCCCAGGTGGGAAGATTGCTTGAACTCAGGAGTTCAAAACCAGCCTGAGCCAGAGTAAGACCTACTAAAAATAGAAAACTTAGCCAGGCACAGTGGCCTGTGCCTATAGTCCCAGCTACTCAGAAGGCTGAGGCAGGAGGATCGCTTGAGCCCAGGAGTTTGAGGTCGCAGTGAGCTATGATGACGCCACTGCATTCTAGCCTGGCTAACAGAGTGAGACCCTGTCTCTCAAAAAAAAAAAAAAAAAGTACCAGAGAGGGTAAGAAAATATAAGAAAATGTAAATTTTTCTTATGATTTAACTCTCCTTAAAGATAACTGAATGTTAAACAAAACTCATAAAAATTCAGTGTGGAGTTTATAACTAATGTAAAAGTAAAATCTGTGACAATAATAGCACAATAATAGAAAGGGGAAATGGAAGTATAGTTTTGGTAAAATTCTCATACTGTACATGAAGTGCTGTAATATCAAAGATAGATTATGGTAAATTAAAGCTGTATACTATAAACCTAAAAGTAATGACTAAAACAACAAAACAAAGAATTGTAGACAATAAGCCAACAAAAGGAGATAAAATGGACTCATTTAAAAAATAATCAATCCCAAAAGAGGTAGAAAAATAAAAAGGGAACAAAGAACAGATAGGAAAAGTAGGAAATAAATAGCAAAATAATAGATTTAAATCTAACCATATCAATAACCACACTAAATTTAAATGTCTAAACATTCCAATTAAAAGACAGAGATTGCCAGATGGGCTAAAAAAGCAAGACTCAACTATACGCTGCCTTCAAGATACTCATTATAAATATAATGACACAATTAGGTTAAAAATGAAAGGACTGGGAAAGATATACCATGCTAACACTAATCATAAGACAGTTTAAGACCAAATAGATTGCAAAGCAAAGAATATTACCAAAGATAAAGATCGTCATTTCATAATGGTAAAGGAGTCAATTTATCAAGAGGATATAACAATCCTAAATGTTGATGTATCTAATAAAAGAGCTTCCAAACACATGAAGCAAAAATTAATAGAATGGCTAAGCAAAACAAACAAATCTACAACTATAATTAGGAGATTTCAATAATCTTTTCTCAATAATTGATATAAAAGGTAAAGAGAAAATCAGTAAGGATATATAAGAATTGAACAATACTCTATCAACAAACTTGATTTCATTAACATTTATAGAAAACCTAACAGCATAATGCACATGGAATATTTACCTACAAATGTGGTTTTATAGACCATATTCTGTGCTATAAAATAAATCTCAATAAATTTAAAAGGATTCAAGTCACACAAGTTTTATCTTTACCTCAAAAGAATAAATTAGAAATCACTTACAGAAAGATACATGGGAAAATCTTCAAATACTTGGAAAATAAATAAAACACTTCTAAATAGTCTGTGAATCAAAAAATAAATCGAAAAGAAAATTAGGAAGTATTTCATTTTTATTTTTAATTCTATAAATTTAAGGTGTACAAAATGAAGTTTCAATATACACATACATAATGAAGTGATCACTACAGCCAAGAACATTAGCATATTTATCACTTCACATAGTTATCTTTCTTTTCTAAATTTTTAAAAAGTTTTTAAACTGAATGAAAATGAAAACAACACATCAAAATCTGTGGATTGCAGCTGAAACAGTACTTAGGGAAAGTTTCAAAGCACTAAATACCTGTATTAGAAAAGAAGAAAGGTCTTAAGTAAATTATTGCAGGTTCCACCTTAAGAAACTAGAAAAAGAAAACCAAATGAAAACCAACGCAAGTTGAGGAAAGGCAGTAATGAAAATCAGGCTGGAAATCAATAAAATAGAAAACAAACAAACAAAAATAGAATCAGTGAAACCAAAAGCTGATTATTTGAGAAGATCCATAATACTAACAAACTTCTAGCCAGATTTATCATGGAAAAAAACAAGACAAGACACTAATTATCAATATTAGGAATGGGAGTCCTGACATCACTACAGATTCTACAGATATTCAAAGGATAATAAAAGACTTTATGCCTATAACTTTATGCCAAAAACTTTATGCCTATACATTTGAAAACTTGGATAAAATGGACAAATTCCCTGGAAAACACAAACTACCAAGATCAAGAAGAAATAAGTAGCATGAATAGCATTATGTTTATTAAAGAATTTGGATTTGTAATTTAAAATGTCCCCACAAAGAAAGCTCCAGGCCCAGTTGGAGTTCACTGTTGAATTTTACCAAGTATTTAAGGGGAAAAAATGCCAATTCTGTGTAAACTTCCAAAAAATTGAAGACCAAGAAATCCTTCCCAATTCATGAGACCAGCATTACCCTGATACCAAAATCTGATGAACACATTGAAAGAAAAGAAAATTATAGACCAATATTCTTCAAACAGAATCCGGCACTATACAAGAAGTATTATACACCTTCACCAAGTGGGATTTATTCCAATAATGCAAGATTGGTTTATTATCTGAAAATCATTTAATAAAAAACACCATATTAATAGAATAAATGACAAAAACCACATGAAATTTCAATAGAAAATACTAAATGAGCTATATAGAAACAGGTACAAATTTTGGATTTAATCTCAAAGTGCTATTCATTCAGTAATATCATCAAATATTTATTAAGCATCTACTATGTACCTTGAGCCTAATTCTTGGATCTGAGAAAACATTAAGGAAAAAGAGACAAAAACCTGTGCTTCAGTGGAGATTATATCTTTGTAACTGTCATTATCACTGCAACATTATCATCATTCCTCTTCCTCTGTTCAGATATTTCTTTGACTAGCACTGATACTCTACCATACACTTCAACTTTGCCAACATGATTAGTTGTTACTGCATATTCAATTGATTATATATAATATACCTTGTGTCATTGTAGGCCTGTGCATATTCTAGTTCTACTTCTTAGATCTAAATTACCTTAAACACAGTAATTTTCTATTCCCCTCTTGTTTACCAGAATAAAGGTGCTTAAGTCTGTTGTACTTCTAGATAACAATAGTGAAAAATATGAATGCCCTTATACTTCCATAATGCTCTATACTTTTCAAAGCATTTTCACATTGATTATCTCATTATCTCATTTTAAAAACTCTGTGAGCTCACCAGGGAGGATAGAAATATCTTTATTTTATAGATGAGAAAACTGAGGTCCAGAGAGGTTAAGTGGTTTATCCATTATTCACACCTACTTAATTGCAACACAAAAATATTAATAGATGGCATTTTTCCATCTCCTTTAAGTTTCAGAAAGGGAAATGGTTTCATAAATATGCATCATCTTTCTTGAATGCAGTGGCACATGCCCAGTTACTTCCTAAACTGGCTCCTTCAAATACATGTAATAATGAAACCTTTCTAATATGGCTACTAAGATTTCTGCTTAATGGTAATGAAGTTGATTATAGAACATACACACTCCATAAGTCCTACACTGTTGCAAGATGATCAAACTGGCCAGACTGAGTAAGTCTCCTTGTAAGAAAGGGACTAAGAACTTACATTATTACAACATTAGAATTCACATATAAAAAATATTCATTACACTTCTACAAAGTTACTCTGTAAAAATAAATACCCCTTATTGAAGGATGTTTTTAAAGTGTTATATAGGAATGTCAGACCTATATCATGGAACCAGGTAGTAGACTTAGCTAGAAAGATAATCATCTTACTCAAATTATTTAACAGAAACTAACTCAAAGTGCTAAAGTGTATTTTGGAGATTCTTTTATCCAATTTAAGTAGAACTGCCTCGGCACAGCTGACAGGAAGAAATGAAGAAAGGTTTTCCTCTGCTATAAATAAAATACAGAAGTATAACGTGGTGGGGGGGTGCATTTGAAAGTTGGTTAATTTTGCTGTTCCTCTTTTAAAGGTCACCAAATTAATGTGAAAATAATTCATATAGTAAGTTGTTCGTGGATTCCTCCAAATGATTGCAAATCTTTGGAAAATAATCTTATTCTGTCACTATTTGTCCCTATTTCTGAAATAAACTAAATATATTACAAAATAATGCCATTGGACAAAACTGACAAAAGCATTAAGAAATTATGTTTCTAGGCACATGCAGAGCTCATTTTACTTTAATTATACAGTCCTTTAAATTGGTAATTATAAAATATTCCATGACAAAATTAGTTTTAGTTGAAAACTTAGGCATGTAAATTTCACACAGCCACCATTTTTTCTGACACACTGTCAGAATGTCACAGTTTTTAAATAATGACAGTACGTGACATGACACCACTACTTTTTAAAGAAATACATCCACAAGAACTTAATGTTCACTTGGCTTCCTCAAAAGAAAATAGATGAAGAATAAATAGTGGCAATACTTTGCCATCTTATAACACATAAAATTAACATAATGAAATTTCACAATAAATATCCCTAACTTAAAAAGTGACTTTTTAGAAATGTTTAACATGAGATTAAACTAGCAATAATAATTAAGTCTCACTCAAATGGCTAGGATTGCAGCCAAATTTCTATCCATTTATTCTTTAAAATATAGAGATAATTTTACATATATTTATAGTGAAAAATATCTATGTTAAAATGAAGATATTGTTATTTACAACAAAGAAGAAAATATATTTACAGTGCTCTCTTTACAGAATTCATTGCACAGTGTCTTGTTTCCTTGTTTGCACCTACATATGTGGACTGCATTTGAGTCAGTGCTTTGATGTGAAAACATGAGCAGTAATAAGAGAGGTTAGGCTATAACACATGGATAACACAGATCTAGTCAAAAATCTCATAAAGGAGTTAAAATGAGGCTAAGCCAAAATGCTTATAACAATATAACAACAATAATATTACCAATAACAATAATAGCTATTGGACCTGATATAAGATGTGTTATGTGCCGTTATTATTTCCATTTTACAGTTGGGAAAACTGACGCAAAAGAGGTTAAAATACTTGTCCAAGGCCCTATATCTGTCTAGCAAGCACTTGAGGGAAATTTGATCTCAGGCATTATGAATAGAGAAGGTGAATTCTTAATTTTCTTAAGAAAAACATAAAATTGTTTTAAACTAAATATTTTAACATTATATAATTAATATCATTAGGGTTACATCATGAACAATAAAATAAACGAAGGAAAAATTGCAAACTTCAAAATGTGCGGCTAAAACACTTTTTGAAATATACTAGTTCATATCTTATGCTTGCCCCGTATGTATGGATTACCCTCCCAAACATGAAATTCCCTCCCCTACCTCTGCAGCTGCCATGATACCTTCACCACTCATCACTTCATCACTTCTGTTGATAGACGTGGGAAGAGATGATCTGGAACCATCCCATGTACAGTATGGCTCATGATTCTGCCCTTTTCTTCTTTACTTCCTCTATGAAAAAGACATTCTAAGCATTCTTAGAAAGATAAACACTAGCTCAGCATTTATTACCACCCATTACTCTGAGAATGAGTCTGCTTTCCCCACTAATTTTTTAAGACATTTTAGAGATATCTAAAATTAAAGATGTCTCATTCTCACCCTTTTCCTCTTCCAGGCTCCAGTAGACTCTTGGAGGCTAAGACAATGAAAAACAGGCCTATCGCCTTCCTGGCACTGGACTAGGGTGAGCATCAAATCCATCTTTATCGAGACTGTCATGGGCGTGATCTAACCTTGGAACACGGCAATGAGCAATCCAGAGGAACCAGAAGATGGGATCTCCCAGTTATAGTCCTACCTGCTGAAAAAGCCACAAGATTAGAACCTAGATAGTTGGTGGCAGAAAGACTGTGCAGGACCAAGAAAAGGAGAGAGCAACAGAGTCAAACAAAGAAAGAATGAGGGAAGAACAATTGAGTCCAAGGCAGAGAGAAAGGATTACAGTAGAACAAAAACAGTATCCTTTTGCTCAATTGATATAGTTTTTCATTTCTTTCTCTGAAGCTATTGTTAAATTGTTTTAATTTTTCTTCTGTTCCCTGCAGTAAATGTATTCCTTCCAATTTCCTCTTTTCTTATTTCTGTTTTCAAGGTTTTATTTATCTCCTTAGGGTTGGCAGTTCTTCTGAAAGATGGCTGGCAGGTGGGAGGTAAGTTGACAGTTCTTACCTGCAATGTGCAGACTTTCACCTAATCCCTTATTTATTAATCCCATCCCTCACTCCCAGCTTCCCATATTGCTGGTGTCTGGAATTCTCAAAATCTGTGGATTAACTTATTCCAATAATCAACTTCCCCAACATTGCTGGACAAGAAGAAAGGTTGTCTCCTAAGTGTGTAGGCTGGTGAGGCAAGGCGGGGAGAAGAGTCATCTAGTGATCTGTTATTTAGACACATTTTTCAACCAACCATTACATTCAGCCCATAACCTCATTGCCACCTGTAATCTCTGGCCCTTTTAGAGTTTCAGGGAGGAAAAGAGCTTGCTCTTCAATGTCACTCTCCCTATACACTTTGAGTTTCCTCCATGGTGCTGACTATTCTACCCTCTTAACATTCTCCAAAAATTTGCTGACATTCCTTCTTCACAATGATCTCCTCTCCTATTCTCTTTCTCCTGTGAGTTTATACTTTGAATCTTTATTGTTACTTTAATGGAGTTTCTGGAACAAATAGAGATAAATATATGTTTTTATTAATACACTGGAAAAATATTTCCTATTTTGAAAAAGTGACCATCACCAATAATCTTTAATATGCCATCAAATACAAGACATGATCTGATTGTAGCAAGAATGCCTCTGGCATCTGACACCAAATTATGATACTGATTCAGATATATTTTCTTACATAATCAGGGTTTTATTATTTCTAGTTCATTAATATTTATCCCCAGGCATACTTTTTTCATACTTTTAATCCATCTATAGTGACATTTTTCCTTTGTTCTACTTCTGTGATCATTAATGAATTCCTGACTCTAAGCAATCCCTGTTTTAGGTGAATTATTCTTTTAAGACATTTCTAAATTTAATTTACTACTTTGTACTTAGACTTTTTGCCTATATATTCATAAAAGGGATTGGTCTATAGATATATTTTGTAATATAATATTTTCAGTCAGATTTTAGATTCACGATTATGTGATCTTCAAAAACATTAAGGGAATATTTTCTATCAATTTCTATTCATAAAAACAAGAATTTATCTCTTGAAAATCTGACAAGGTTACTAGTAAAACATTTTGAGGAGTAATTCTTAAGTGAAATTTTTCCAATTTCTTCCATTTCAAATATTATAGTTTTCTGCCTTGAAGTTATAAGTAGTCAGTCATTGACTTTTTTCCTGCCATCAAGTTTCACAGTGTATCAGGTATAATTTCTATTCTTATTATAATTTGTATTTCATTTCAACTTATTTACTCATTTTTAAAGATACTTGTGCTTTACATTTTTTCTTAGTTATATTTCTAGGTATTCCATTGTTGTTAGTTTTAAGACCATATATAAACTCTACTTTTTACGACTTTAAATTTTATTTTGTATCAGATCTCATTCCCCTTAAGATCGTTATGTTATTTTTAAGTTTTATACATATTTTTTTAAATTCCGAAATTATTTTCTGGGTTTTTTAAAATGTTTTCATAGTAAAATAATTTAATAATATTTATTTGCCATGCATACAGCTTTGGCTGCATCTCATATGGTGTCTTGTTTTATTTTTTTCCTCAATGGTGTTATTATTTTCTAAATAAACTATGCAGGTTCTAAAAAAGTAAATATTTTATTGCGTATATTTGAGGTTTACATCATGGTGCTATGGGATACATATAGATAGTAAAATGGTTACTATAGTGAAGCAGATGAACATATCGATCATCTCACATAGTTAATTTTTTTGTAACAAGAGCAGCTACAATCTACTTATTTAACAAAAATCCCTAATACGACACAATTTTTATTAACTTTATTCCTCATGTTGTACATTAGATCTCTCAACTTGTTTATCTTACATATCTGCTATTTTGTATCCTTTGCCCTAAATCTCTTTATTTCCTCTCCCCCACCCTGCCACCTCCTGTGGTAACCACTGTTTCACTCTCTGTCTCTATCTCTATTTGCACTCTTTTTAAAAAAATTGCCTCCAACTCAGTAGTTTCAATGGTTTGTTTCCTCCAAGTATGTTTATTTGGTGTTACAGTTTTTTGTTAATAATTTCTGGTTTTTATTATGTTGTGATCAGAGATATGGTATACATAGTATCTTTTGGTACATAAATTAATACCTAACAATATCAGCAACTAAATAGGCATGACAGAAACACAAATTTTGGCATAATATAAATTTAGGCCTCTCACACTTTAGCAAATACCTTGAGATGAGATCTTTATATGAGTTTATCTCCTCATGATAGGATTTTTTTTTCAGAGTACTTCACTTCTGAAATTAAGCCAGGTTTCTACTTTCCCAATGTTACAAGGTGTACATTGATTTCTCCGACCCTAACAAAACTATTAGCTCACAGTCTACTGAATACAAAAACGGGATAAGCTCTTTTAAGGTCAATACGAAAAGACAGGCCAAATTGAAATGTGGTGTTTCCAAACATTTAAATAACTACCGTCTTGAATTTTTGAAAAATATTTTCCCAATGCATTAATTCAAATCGACAGCAGCCCATGGCTGGCCTGTCATGCCACACCTAGCATGGGGCACTGAGATGTGGAACAATTTTTCTATGGATCCTGGTGCCACAGTCCCCTTCCAATGTGCCCCCTCTTTTTATTGGCCCAAATTATGGATTATATTCATTAATTCTAAGTATTTTTAATTAATTTTATTAGAAAAGCTATATGCCAGAAAAGAGAAGCAACAGTCAAGTTTAAGTGACCAGGAAGGGGTTTTTTAAATTATTATTATATATTTTTTTAAAGAAAAATCTCAATCTCAGTCTGTCTCTCTCTCTCTCACACACACACATTTAAGCACAGCCTCAATTCACAGACACTTGGAAAATTAAAAAGTGCTCTCTGAGAAGGGAAGAGGAAGCCTCTCAGGAGAACTCACACTACCCAGGCCACTTCATAACATTTACTGTTCAACCTTGTTTCCATCAGAATATCTTGCCTGCTAGTTTAAAAATGTTTAAGTGAGAAAATAATCGGGGAAATCATTAAGCATCTCTATGAATTACTCACTCCTCTTCAAGAAAGAATGTTAATTAAAGCTCCAAAGAAAATAGATGGCACTGTTTTAAACAAATTTAAACACTTGAATGACTGGTATGTGTTGCTGTGGAAGATGTACTGAGCTTGACACGAACCTAGTGTCTGTGGTCCAGTCCTGTCTCTGTGATCTGAGCATCTCTCAGTCAGTGCTTCTCTAGCCCACCCCCACCCCCTTTCCTGACAGGCTTTGCACAAGTAAACACACTGTGCCACTGAACTCAAGTTTTGAGAACCTGAGTTTGCAAGTGATATTATTTTTTATTTCAGGTAATATCTATTGAGAATCTCTTAAGGGCCAGACAACAATGCTAGGTAATGGAATATAGCATTAAAAAGGGCAGTTATGGTCCCTGTCCCCAACAAACTTGTAGTGGTTCACTACTTCATCTCAAATAGCATGATTAATTTATTATACTTAAAATAATCTTTATTCTAATATAATTCTCTTGTGCACATAATAATAGCCACTTTGCACTTCTTTGGGAGTTACATAAAGTTGATAGAAACAGAAAGTAGAAAAAAAATTCTGTTACATTCTGCAAGCAATAGTATAAGATCAAAAAGTTACATTTTACCATACACCTAATAAAAGATTAATGCTGTATTCCTCAGCTCTATTCCTGCCTGAGATTATTAGAGCTATTTTAAGTTTTAATTAAAAACATGTATTTCCCAAAAATAAGTTAACTGAACATATCATCTTTTTTCTTTTTTATTAAAAAACCCCACAACTTCCCATTATGCCATATCAGAGATTAATAACAAAAGTAAAAGATAATTAAGCAAAGATATTTAAAATAAATGGAATTCATAAATGTATTACATGCTTGATTGTTTGACTAAAATTAAACAACTGATCTGAATATGACTGATGGGAATGGTACTGAAGGAACAATTAAAAGAAAGCAATTCTTATAACTTCAATCAAGTTAGGTATCTTTATTTTCCATTTTCTTTTGATCGTTATACCTGAAATGCAAAACCTATGATCAGTTCCTCATCTCTCTTTATGGTTGTGGCAACAGAGAAATCAGTTATTAATTGGTCAGCTCAAACTGTACTCATATATTACTGTATGTCTGTATAAACTTCCTTGATCTTAAATTTCCCTGATTCTCCTCAGGGTTATTTGCCTTATGTTGGTAAAAGTTTACCACAATGCTAAACTTACTGCTCTACCATTTGTTTCAGATTATTCTTCCTACATGCTCCAATTTGCATAACTTTATTGTTTTGTAGATCCTAAGCTTGTGAATTTATTACCAAGGCACCTGCCAGTGTTACTGTATTTAAGGAACTGTCAGCAGTTTCTATTTTAGGGTTCTAAGTTGGCTACAAAAATTCACTCTGGGCTGAATTTTGGCATGTGTTATAGGGTAGCAAACCAAAAGTGAATTATTTTTAGAAAAGGGGGAGGGAGTGGAGGGGAAGTAGTTTCGGGTAGTTTTTTTTTTTTCTTCCCAAGGTATAGAAATATAAAATAAAAAACAGAAGTTGGTGGTTTCAGAAGTATTCTAAGAGATTAATTCTCTTTGGTTTTTCTGAAGTTAATATCTTTTTCAACCCATTAGTCAAGACTGTAGACTAATGCCTTTGGGGATTGTGGCAAACATTAAAAATATCTTTTCTATTTACAGACAGATATCTTGTATATGCATTAATTTTATAGTGGAACAGCAGTTTTAGAAGAGAAAAATCATCCATTTAGTGAAGATTAGACTAAAACCAACAAGAAGTTTCAGATTTCTGGAAAATGTCTAAGTGTTGAAATATGACCTCCAAGTGTCTAAAAAGTAGCTCCTCCCCAACACACATATACTCATATCATCACAAAGAGATTTGCTAAACTGTGAAGAATTAGGGATGTTCTGAGTTTCATTTCATTTTGAAGATTCGTCTTGAGAAAGAATCTTCTAAATATTTAGTTGGCAAGCAAAAAAGATTGATAAGCATAACTAAAGCTTTTGCAAAATAATATCAGAAAATTTTTATTTTTCCAGCAAATCAATATATAAGAAGTGGGTATCATACCTTTCCATTATCCTCCCATGTGTGAGAAAACACAGACACACACTCACACAGAATCTTAGAATGAAAAAATAAAATATACCCAAAGTACCTTATAAGTAACATATGTACTATTTCCAAAGCAAAAATAATTAATAATGTTGTAGCTAGCTACATGGTAGTGTCAACTGATTAATAATTTCTTGAACACTTTTTGGACAAGGCACTAAGCTAGAGAGTTGGGTTAGTAAGTTTACATAAAATACTAAGGCTGCAGGGAGAGTGTAATGTGACATGGAGAAAAGAAAGGGAAGGCTTCAAAAGACATAATCTGTGTCCAAGCACTGTCAGTGGGAAGTGTATTCTCGCCCATAGTCGTGAGCAATCTGGTCCCTCTGGCAGGTGCATAACTTTTGTGGAAATGGAGTCATCAGAATTTCAGAGACAAATATCATCAAATATTGAATCATACAATTTATTCCATTAACTTTTTTTTTTTTTGAGACCGGGCTCACTCTGTCACCTGGGCTAGAGTGCAGTGGTGTCATCAGAGCTCACTGTAACCTCAAACTCCTGGGCTCAAGAGATTCACCCGCCTCAGCCTCCCAAATAGCTGGGACTATGGGTGTGCACCACCACACCTGGCTAATTTTTCTGTTTTCTGTAGAGACAGGGTCTTGCTCTTGCTCGGGCTGGTCCCAAACTCCTGGCATCAAACAATTCTCCTGCCTCGGCCTCCCAAAGTGCTACGATTATGGGCTTGAGCCACTGTGTCCGGCCTCCATACAGTTTTTTTTCATGGATATGGCATTTATTTTTTTTAATTGATAATTATTCCACTTACTCTTAAGCCCATTCTCACCAAGTGGCCTTCTAATTATAATTTTTATTTATTTTTATTTGATAAATAATAATTGTGTATATTTATGGGGTACAATGTGATATTTGATCTATGTATGCATTGTAGAAAGATTCAATAAAATTAATTAACATATCTATCACCTCACCAACTTACCATTTTATTTGTGGTGAGAACATTAAAAATCTATCCTTTTAGCAATTTTGAAATATATAATACATTATTATTATCTGTGGTCATCATGCAGTGCAATAGATCACTAAAACTTATTCCTCCAGTCTAACTGAAACTTTGTACCCTTTGATCAAAATCAACAAACCTTTACCTAGACTAACACAGAAAAAAAAGAGAAGACTCAAACAAAATCAGAAATGAAAGAGGAGACATTACAACTGATACCACAGAAATACAAAGGATCATAAGAGACACTATGAACACCAGTGTTCTATATACACCAACAAATTGGATGATCTAGGAGAAATGGATGAATTCACAGAAACATGCAATCTGCCAAGACTGAATCAGGAATCAATAGAAAGTCTGAACAGACTGATAATGAGTAAGGAGACTGAATCAGTAATAAAAAGTCTCCCATCAAAGAAAAGCTCAGGACCTGATAGGTTCACTGTTGAATTCTACCAAACATTTAAAGAAGAACTAAATACCAATCCTACTTAAACTCTTCCAAAAAATTGAAAGGGAGGGAATGCTTCCAAACTCTTTTTATGAGGCCAGCGTTAGACTGATAATAGAGCCAGACAAGGATACCAGACAAGAAAACAAAGTTACAGGCCAATAACCCTGGTGAACATAGATGCAAAATGCTCAACAAAATACTAGGAAACTGAATTCAACAGCACATTAAAAAGATCACTCACCATGACCAAGTGGGATTTATCCCAGGCAGGCAAGGATGGCTCAACATATGTAAATCAATAAAATAAATATGATATACTATACTAACAAAATGAAGGACAAACACCACATGATCTTCTAATTATAATTTGATTTTCCCTTTAGAGTAACTTTCAGTGAGTCATCATGGGGTAGATTTACATGAGTATTCAAATTATTTGTAGCAAAGTAAGAGTTCTGTAAATCAACACATTTGCATTTTGGTTTATACATTAATTAATATCTCATGAGTTTGGTTAATGCAAACCTGTCCCTGCACGAAAGCTCTAGTCCCAATATGCTAACCAAATACGTGTGTAGATCTCCATTGCTAAGGTCCACACCCTGGAAACTGTGAGTCCAGCCCCAACACATAGCAGGTACTTTTAATAAATAAATCAATAAAGGCAATGTCACCTTGCAAAAAGCCCTGGAGGATAGCCAGTCTCTCCTGTTAACACCCTTAAGTTACTATGTGCTTTACTCTCCAATTTCAACAGGAACTAAAGTTCAAAGAGAAAAACAGGCATAGTTTAAGTTTTTATAATTTCATTTTATTTTAATGAACTATTTAAAAAAAAAAAAAAGAGAGCTACAGCAAAGAGGTTTCTAAACCATATCTCCTTTCCACTCTACTGTTTTCCAAGCATAATTACTATTTAAATAAATATTCTTAAAACTATGTTAGATTTTTCCTATTTGTACATCAGCCTATTGCTCAAAGACACCTTAAAACACTCCTAACCCAACCTTCTCTTTTAAAAAGGAGCAAAGTGATATTATTATTTCATCTAGTCCTATAACAATAAAGAAGGAAGTAAGTACCAAAAGTAGATTAAAATAACCAAAAAGTTGTTCTCCACTAATTAAAATCAGGAAGTTTGATGAGTTTGATGTTAGGAAACAGAAAATTATTTCCGAGTAATTTATCTATATTATTTTTTGCCATTTATCCAACTTTGGTTGGTATAGGCTCTTCAACTTTACCTTCAATTTTCTGGTTATTAATAGTTTTAATTAGCTCTTTCACATTTATGCAATGATATAAAAACAACAAGTTCCTCAGAAATATGTGTTTTCTTTTTGTTTTTCCTGTTTTTAAGCACAAAAACTTGCATCCCAAGATGAAGTGTCACTCATTCCATGTTTTGTTTTGCAATTGTTTTAATTAGTTTAACATTCCATGTTTTAGCTTTTAGTGTTATAATAGGTTGACTCATCTGAAACTGCCATATCTGTAGGTCAGAAATGGTCAAATATCAGCAATTCCATATGGCTCAAACAATCATTTGCTGAAAAATGTGGTTATTATCGCTAATTAACTATATTATAGCATTGTATTTTCCAGCCTTTATATCCAGGCTCTGAAGTGTAAACTAAAAATAATAACCAATTAGTTACCAAATAAAATTTAATTTATAGTAACTGCTTATCGTAAGACATAAGTTTATTTCCCTAAAAACAATTATTTGTCATCATATAAGCCCTCCATGCATTAATTAAAAATGAAAAAGAGATATTTCCTTACTAAATGAAGTTAGTCCAATACATAAGTCAAAAGTAAAACTAGCTCAAATAAAAATCAATGTAAGAATTCATTTATAGACATATACAATATATCTATATAGATTTTAATGAGTCATCAGCTCATTTATAGGGAACTGTAAAAAAAATTCCCTCAACACTTAATTGCTTTTATAAATGCCTTAAGGCATCCAAAATCATAAAGGTAAAGTGATGGAAAATAAGGTATTCAGGGTTAAAGGTATGGACCTGAATAACCTGAATGACTTAATCAGTCAACTGACTACTTAACATCAGCTCTCCTCTGGATCCTAACTATGAAGATCTCAAATTTCTGAAAAATTTCTACCCTGTGCAAAAGGGAATATAACTACAAAGAAAGTTTGCAAAGATGAACTTGCATCAAAAGAATATATCCCATACAGTACACAACGCTTAAATAACCCTTCTAGTGGAATTTTTAAAAATCCAAACAATTTAAAAGTGATGACTAATCCAAAGTATACATTCATTTTGGTTATAGATGGAGCATGTACATTGTTAACATGTTCCTCTTCCTAATCAGACTCTTCGTTGGAAAATATGTAAAATATACCATAATGTTTTGCTGTTTGGGACAAAATTAAAAATACATAAGGGGTGAGGAAGAATTCCGAACTGGTAATTCCTAAAAAGAAGTGAAGCATCCACTGCATTAGCATAAAATAACCAAGAAAATAATATAAATACTTCTCAATATCTGTTATCCAACTTAACACTTTCTCTGAGTTTCCCTTGTCCCAAACAATTTGTAAAAAATCATAAGAATGTCGTCATTTCTAAGACAAATATATTCTTTTAGGTCATTTTATTCCAGTATAAGTTATTTGAAAAACGTAGGTAGGAAATTTCAATTTGAATTAAGTTCTGAAAAGTAAAAACCAAAACTTTTGCCAGCAAAAATGCAATCTGAAATAAGACAATAAAGGTCTTTACATTTGCTAATAACAAAAAAAATACAATTAACTGTGAACAATTTCACTTCTGCTATGTCAGAATCTCATTGGTCCAATTTGTCACCTAAAAAGTCCTTTCACTATTTATATCTGTGCATCAAGAACAAAACCCAGCTGAATTTATTCACTTTTGTTAAATACAATCATATGTCACTTAACTATGGGAATACTTTCTAAGAAATGGGTCATTGGGCAAACATGGAGTGTACTTACATAACCTAGATGGTACAGCCTACTCCACCCAGGCTACATGGTATAGCCTATTGTTCCTAGGTTACAAACTTGTAGGGGATGTTACTGTTCTAAACACTATAGGCAATTGTAACACAGTTCTAAGTTTTTGTGTATCTAAACATAGAAAAGGTACAGTAAAAATACTGTATCATAATCTTTATGGGACCACCGTCACATAGGCAATCTTTTCTTGACCAAAATATCGGGAGTTATACAGTGCATGAATGTGCCATTAGTACAGCCAGTGACAAAAACACTTCAAGTTATTATTTTTACACATATTACACGAGGCTATGTGGGTTTTACTACAAATTGAAGTGAAATATGCCCAAACTTGAAAACTTTATGTGCTCGTTGCAAAAAGCAAAATGAATATCAAAAATAACAAGTACATTTTACTAATTATATGGAACTTAATCATCTTCTTTCACTAGATTGCTTTACTTCTGGCTGTTTGAGTAACTTGCAATGGTAAACTTGACAAGATGAAATCAGTACTATTAAAAGGATAATAATTAATAAATCAATGTTTTGTTCATAATGTCAACAGGGAAAATTGTAGACCATTTTTTGTTTCATTCATTGCTTTTATATTTAAGAAATAGAGCTTTCTTTTCAAAAAAGCACTGAGCATCAAAAATTAAGGTAATTGTAATATTTCCATTCACATGCTTGTCTGAACCTTTACCCTTCTCTGGGTAGTCTACTTCATCTTGCAGACAAAATTATTAGGTCACTTTTAGTAACTTCTGGTACTTCCTGTTTCTTTTCTTTCGGCAATGAATTCAACTCATACTTATCAGTCAATTGACTCTAACGTGCATGAACAAATTTAGCTCTCCACTTAGATACATGATAAATTCTGTGGTTCATAGCAATTGGAGGATGGCAGAAAGAAAAAACGAGTTCATTGTAACTTTAAGAACTTTCAGACTTTATCAGTCAGAAAAAGAACTTTATACTATTTTCAATTTGAGCTGAAAAAAATCTGCTGTATTTTAGCATTTGGTGAGGATGTCTCATGTCACTTATCACATTATACTATGTATTATAATTATTTCTGTAAATCCTAAAGTTGTCGTTGGGACCTCGAAGCTCTGCAAGGGCAAGAGCTGTTTCTTATTCATCTGTTTATGCTCTACAGCAATGCTCCTCAAATTTAATGTGCACACGGATTGGGCTGGGTGCAGTGGCTCATGCCTATAATCCCAGCATTTTGGGAAGCCAAGGTGGGAGGATCACTTGAGGCCAGGATTTCAAGACCAGCCTGGGCAACATAGCCAGACTGCATCTCTACAAAAAAAAATTTTTTTAGTTAGCCAGGTGTGGTAATCCCAGTGATTCAGGAGGCTGAGGCAGGAGGATCGCTTGAGCCCAGGAATTAGAGGCTGCAATAAGCTATACTCACACCACTGTACTCTAGCGTGGATGAGAGAGCAAGACCCTGTCTCTAAAGAAAAAGAAAATTATTGTACGCAGGAATCATCTGGGGATCAAATGCACATTCTGTTCAGTAGTTCTGCAATGGGGCCTGAAGCATTGCAATTCTGACCAACTGCAAGATTATGCTGACAGTGCTGCTCTGAGAACTACGCTGTGAGTGGCAATGGTATACAGTACCTGACAAAAGCCATGAACCATTTAAAGTCATTTCTTTCCATTTTCTTTGAGAGAAATGCCTAATTAGCTTTCATAGAAATGTAACATTATTGAATACTTACAATACCTCCAATATGCCAAAAACGTTGATAATTCTTACATCCCTATGAGGTAGGTACTATTATTATCTCCATTTCACAGATAGGAAAATACTTCGCTAAGAGCTGAAGTATTAAAAATTTGCATAAGTAATTGAACCCCGGTTTACCTGATTCAAAATCCTCAGCTCTTAATCATATCAGCATGTTTCCTATTAGCATCTCATAGCCATGATAAATGAGGTTGTCTTGGCTGCACGTTTTCCCCTTTTCTCTCAGGGAAAATCTTCCCCATCCTTCAAGATCCAGTAGGATGCCACTTCTTTGACTTCCCTCTTGTGTAGTTTTTTGGTGCTACAGATTGAATGTTTATGTATTCCCAGAATTCATATGTTGAAGCCTCATCCCCAATGTAATAGTATTTGGAGATGAGACCTTTGGGAGGTAATTAGAATATTAGTGTCCTTATAAAAGAGACCCCAGAGAACTCCCTCACCCCTTCAGCTGTGTGAGGACAAAGTGAGAAGAGACCATCAATGAACCAGAAAGTAGGTGTACTCACCAGGCACTGAATCTGTCAGTACCTTGATCTTGCACTTTCCAGACTCCAGAATTATGAGAAATAAATGTTTATTGTTAAAGTCACCCAGTCTATGCTACGCCCAAACAGACAAAGACACCTGGCTTCCCCAGCAATTTGCTCATTTTGGGACTTGCCAAAGATTATTACGGTTATCAGGGTGGGTGCCCCCTCATTTTCCTTGCCAGGTATCAGAAGCTTAAGAGTTGAAACTCAGTCTTATTCATTGTTGTTACCCAAAACTTAGAACACGAGAGCTTTTAAAAGATACAATGCTCAGGTGCCACTCCCAGAGATTCAAATTTGTCTGGTCTGGGTTACAGCCTAGACATGAGCATGTTTGTAAAACTCCCCAGAGGATTGCAATATGCCTCTATGTAAGAATTCCTGGTACTTTTAGCCTCACAGGACATAGTGAAGGCCTGAGCTTCACTCTGAGTGAAGTGGGTATCCTTTGGAGGGTTTTGACAAGATCCCTCTAGCTGACGTGTTGAGAACAGTCTATAGGTAAACAAGGGCCAAAGCCAAGAGCTGGGCCACCAAGTCAGAGGCCACTGTAATAATCCGCTGACAGAGAACAGTAGTGTGGACCAGGGTGTTAGCCATGGAGGTGATGAGAAGTAGTCATGGGTCTAGATATATTTTCCACAGTAGAGCCAATAAGAATTGAAGACAAGTGGATATGGAATCTGGGAGATAGAAAGGCATATAGGATAACCCCAAGGTTTTTGGCCTGAGAAACTAGAAGGCTAGATTTGCTACTTACTAGGATGAGGAAGACTTCAGAAAGGATAAATAGCACTATTCATTCCAGAAGTGAGCCAACCATCCCTGAGGTCGGTATTATTTAAAATGGAGTCTACCCTTTAGTTATAGAGTTCTTTTCCCGTCACACTCTCTACTTCCTGATGCACTTCTCTAAACCAGGCCCCTTCTCTTCCCCAAGCCGACTTCCCAGCTCTCCCCTTCATGGATCCTTTCCCGAGTTTCCTGTATGGAGCTTTTCTCCCAAATGGGCACTCTTCTTGCTTCTTTCTCCATCCTGAGACTAGCTGCTTTTTTTTCTCTCTCCTACAGTGACCTCACACTTTGCCCTCAATTCTATTCTCAAACCCCTGCTTACTATTATAAATGTCTGTCTGCTTTCTCCTCTTATGCCCCTAATAGAAACACCGTGGATGCCCCAGCCAATCAGCAAGCAGCATGATCCATACCAGCATACAGTAGGGGTGAAAACAAACAAACAAACAGAAAACAACTCTGCCTCTGTCTATAGAATTTAACCTTTTAATATGGAAATGTAATCTCTTGCTAAGTAGAAGATCAGAACTGCAGTGTATCAAAAATATGTTTCCATTAAGTAAACCCTGGAAGTTATTTTCACTGATAAACCAAAGATGTATCTAACTATACTCCTGCAGATAAATTAGACTCTGTAGTATCCGATATGGTAATCCCCCCAAATCAGCTACTCTGTAATAGCTTAGGATCATGAAAATTACACTCAATATCCAAAAAACATTTTTTCTCCTATGCTCAAAGTTTGTGATTATGAAAAAGAAACAAGCTGAGTGATTCAAATTGTGATGCTCACATTCAAATCCTGAAGTGCTGGACTAGAAAATATAACTTTCTGTATGCTACAACTTAACAAATGAACAGTGTTTAATGCTGCTAAATCTAAAGAGAAGAAGGGATGATTTTAATATCAGCTTTACCTATAGATGATATTGTTCTACATGTTATTGTCAGAAGATGGTTCAAATAAAAGAGGAAGAACCTGGGGTGGCTGAATGATGTGAGAGCTCTACATTTCTTCCACTAGAAATCTCAAAGGAATTCTCACCTCAAAGAAGAGTAAAATAAATTTAACTAGTTTGAAATGTTAAATATCTCTCTGAAAATGAGGCGAATACATAATGGAAGCAGAAATATTTCAATTTCTGCCCTACTTTTTATATAAATTCTAAATGAAATATTCAAAGCTACAAAAAAGTTACGGCTCCCCAATTTAAAAGAAGTGGATACCAACATTTATATGGTTCTATTGTGCACCAGGGCGCATCTCATCTGGGGCACACTATACAATTTGATTGGAACTTGGCTTAGTTCAGGAAAGAGAAGGAAAGTTAATAAGGCAATTATTCATGTGCTGCCTAAAATCAGACAGGAATTGGAGCCTTCAAAAAGGCCCAGCATAAAGGAATAATCTTTCCAGAACTCACCAATATGTACCATTTCTGAACTAAATCAAGCAACCATTTTCCCATTTAATTTTCTTATTCCTGTAATTCCACGATCACAAAAACAAAATTTTTTAAAAGCTTACAAAATGAGTCTGTGCTTTAAATGAAATATTTTCAGCAACATGAGGGCATATCATCTATTTAGAATGGCCTGTTATTGAGTTTGTCAACATTTTCTAGCTCATCTTTGCGTGCCTTCTTTTCCTTTCCCTCCCACAGTGCATGGAATACGGTAAGTGTTAAAAACACATGTGAGACAGGTAGAGATATGCAAGAGGTGGAGGGATTGATGATGAATGGATAGGATAGGAAGAGCAGGAAGGTTCCAAAAGTCTGGAGTTAACCAGGGAGGAAAGAGAATAATATGAAAGGGAAGAGACAGAGAGAAAAGTAGTTGTAAATACTAAGAACAATTTCCATCCACTTCACTATTCAGACTCAAGCCAGATCTGACTGGAGTAGAAAAATCTCTAAGACAACTACAAACTTGCCATACATATATATATAGAGAGAGAGAGAGACTTAGGCCCTGAGGTATGGATAGAGGAATCTATTAGGTCAAATCATATGAAATTGTGTGGCCACAAAAATGGCAATTGAATGTGGGTCAACCTGAGATAAATATTTTTATAATAAATGCTAGTTATCTCTTTTATTCTCTCTCTTCTTCCTCTCAAGTATGACTTAGATAAATATGCTGGAAAATGGGCAATTGGAAAGTTTCCCCATAAAGGCTATGGGACTGCTTGAGGTCACACAACTAGCCATAGGTACAGCAGCGATCAGTAATCAGGGTTTACCCCCTAGCTCAGTGTTCCTTCCACAATATCACTGTGACAAGTGGGGTGGGGGAGTCATGTCCAAAGTGAGAAATAAAAGTGGTAAGGAGAGCAAATGTCAGGCTTAATCTGTTCATTCAGAATTTCACTGAGGGACAAAATTATACCTACCAAAATAGAGCTCCCTTCCTCCTCAGGTACCAGGGAACAATGAAAGAATAAAAAATGAGTCAGCAGAAAGAATGACAGTTCCTTCAAGTTCCATGAGTTAATGGCATTTTTTAGAGTAAATCCCAAGTTTGCCAAATTCGAGAGTCCTCTGCTGGTGATTAGTCAACGTGATTGACAATAAGGGATACTTTAAAGAGCCACCGATCCTACAGCAACACATCTTTCAGGGTTGGACAGGAGAGCCAGTGCAAAGGATTTTATTCCCTCAGTCATTATTACTGTCCTAAAAAATAAGAGCTCATACCATTGACAGTAAAGCTCCTCCATTAGCTGGAAGGAAGTTAAAGACAGATTTTGAAGTCTTGTGGAGGTGTCACTACTGGATTTAATGAGAAATTTACCTTGGAGCACATGGTATAGTCAAGTATCTGATCAACCCAAATTAAACTCCTAAGCAGATAAGAAAAATTGAATAGGCTGTTACTATAAGCATCCTTGATGTTCACTGGGCACCTCAATGTGGTTGAACATCCTCAAGACATTTCTCCCACACATTTGCTGATGAGCCTGTTAAAAGTCAGGCTGCCTATAGTAAGTAGCAGGTCTCAAAACAACCTGGGTTATCGAGTGAGAGAAAAATCTTTAGTTGCCAATATCGTGAGTTAAGGTTAAAATTTGGAACTGAAAATTGGTCAACAAAAACAAAAAACTGCTACACTAACCAAAATAGATTCTATTAAATATATATAAAAAAGAAAATTACTTTTCTCACTCAGTTTGTGCTCCAGGAAAAAAAAAATCAAAATATCGGGTGAATGTCGTGATTGTCTGCCATTCATGGCAGTGCTGTTATTTTAAATAATTACAAAGAAACTTTTCAAAAGCTTTCAATAATGATTTTGATAATATTTAAGCCTAGCTCTAGATGACCTTCCTTTCAAAGTTGGATGGCTAAAAATTTTTTCAAGGAACACAACAGAAGTGCCTCTTAAATTTAGCCTTTTCTGTATTTTTGTCAGAGCTAAATTACAAACAATATATTGGTGAGTTTTAGAAGTCAAATAGAGAAAGTAAATTTAGCACAACATTTACAATGGCTATTTCTCTTTCCAATAATGATGGGGAACTCATAAAATTTAAGCTTTGCAAGAATAGCAGATTTGTTTGACTTATTTTTAAATTTATAGGCATCAACAAATAGCATGGCTTCCAAATATTTTATTTGATCTGATTTTTTAAATTTGGCTGAGAATTTGCTTAAAACATTCACAAGTTTCCATTTTACTAGTTGCTAGATGAGCTTTTATTTGTACATACGATGTGCCTACTTTTAAACTGTTTCTTTGGCTTTTTAGTTTATGTTTAAATGCATAAACATAAAAATGAAGAGGGAAATAACCAAAAGCTACTTAAGATGTGAGAGGCAATTTTGAAAGTTTTACTGAATCCCAAACTAATCTTCACCAGCAACAGAAACGACTCTTGTTAGTATAAATAATAAAAAGAAAATACCAAAAAATAAATACCATAAGGTGTTTTTGTTTCAATCATCATGTGTTTTTAAGATGATCAACTTAGAACTGAGAAGCACTCAACAATTGCGACAAATGCTAACAAGCATTTACTGTTTGTTTATATCGGTGCTTACCACACTTTAACTTACAAAAAAATGCCCCAACAATGCAGATTCTGATCGAGGAGGTCTAGAATGGGCCTGAGATTCTGCATTTCTAGCATCTCCCTGGTGATCCTGATGCTGCTGATCTGAGGGTGAGACTTTGAGGAGCAAAAAAAGTCCATAAGGTACTAAGCAATACACTGTGCATGGTTTTACATCTAACCTTCTTCACCACCCTGTGCCATACGTACATTATCCCCACCTATCAAATAAGGAAACAGAGGAAAAGAGATATTTCACACAACTAGTAAGAGACAGAACCAAAGCATGAACTCAGGTCTCTTTGAAGCCTTATCTATAAAAATTCACTGTCTTCATCTCTCAAGAAAAGAATCTATCATCATCAGTAGTTAATGCTACTTACTAGCAACCTGCTAATTCATGATGAGTTGATTCAAATCAACAGTAGAGCAGTTTAAAAATCCAGATGCTTAGACCCCACCTCGGTGTATTTTTTTTCCATGAATGTTGTAGGAATTGAGAATTCTAAATATTTTCACCATCTCTACAGGTGACTCTGGGAATCACTAAAGTTATTCATTTGTTACACTGTCTGAAAAGAAAGCCCACTGCAATAAGTGCCATCTGCATGCCATTTGCTATTGAAAACGGCAAGTATGAGGTTGTTGATCAAGTATGTGGGCTTGAGGGAAACGATTTCATCTTTTTAAAAAGTGAGATGTTTATTTAGCATTTTCCATTGAATTAAAACATATAAAATGTAATCTTTCAATTAATCCCTCGGCCTGAGCTACAGTCCCACTGTAATTCTTCTCCCTTATTTCATCAAAACCTCTGATCCAAGAGATGCTGGCATATCCTGCAGCTCTAAGTAAAAAACTATTCCATTCTAAAACCTCCCTAGGATGTCAGGACGTTGGGATGAACTAGGCTCTGATGTGATTCTTCTTCTCTCTCTTTGATGCTGTTTCAATGGCAAGCACATGTCATCAAGAAATATATGATTAGTCAGAGCTCCTACAGAGGACCATTATCATATTTTCTGAAATTTAAGTAGGGCAGGTCTTCTCTCCCTATTTTCACTTTTACAGGCAAATTTTCAAGTAGAACCAACCATTTTAAAGGACCTTTATAATAGGCTATTGGTGCAAGGAGGAATAATAAAATTTATGGAGAACTCTTGGCAGCACAAAAGCAGCCTAACAGAAATAAAACAGAGTGGGGACTTACACCATCGATTTTTTTTTCAAATAGAACGTTCCATCATCCTAAACAACAATTCCACAGGTTGCCAGGGGCTTTCCACCGGTCTTGCCACTAATTTAGGCAACAGTTGATTTAGTAGTTATCAGAAAACACAGATTCAGCACCCGGGTAGCGTGCCATCAGTGACAAACTGGAACCAGTTACTCAACACACATTTAGGAAAGATTCCTGTGAGTCGCCGGTTCTGACATTTTTGTCAGCATTAGAAGTGACTGGATATTCCCATATAGTTTTTCTTCTCATGGCCTCAAAAGTCTATTTTAAGATTCAAATTTATCAATGAGAAGTCCAGCATACTTAATTTCAGCAATTCCTTCTTCAAAATACATAAAGAGCAATGCTCTCAAGATAATAAATTTACTTCTTAGAATAATCAGAGACCCATGACTTATTGCTTTAGTCAAGAAAATCTGGCTGCTAGAAGTAAACATGACTCAACTACATCTTTCATTTACTGCTACACACATATAAATCTTTTAATATGGGTGATTTTTTAAATAGAGTCTTATTCCAAGGAGAACTCCACATTTATTTTTGGTCACAATGCAGCACGCAACCAGTATACAGTGCATTGTTTCCCGAAGAGATTCTAAATGCTATACTTCTCAGTACTTATTTATCTTATGTGCATATTTTAGCAGATACCCCCAAACTGAGTGCAAAATTATCAATGGAAATGTTCTGTTAATATAATATTTAACAGCTCTTATTAATAGAAACATTTTTGTCTGTGTATATTGGGTAACACCTGACTACTCAAAGTGTGGTCCCTAGACCAGTGGCAGCAGCATCACTTGAGAGCTTGTCAGAAATGCAAAATCTCAGGCCTCACCCCAGACCTACTGAATCAGAGTTTGCACTTTATCAAGATCCCCAGATGACTCACAGGCACTTAGAAGTTTGAGAAACACGGGTGTAGCAGTTACAGAGCTAGGCGCTTGATGAATGTTTTTTAACCTAATTCTCACAACAAACGTATGAGCTAGGTATTATCACTTTCATCATTACCATTTCATGGATGAAGAAATAATATTCAGTAATAACTTTCCAAAGGTCAAATAAATAGGAAGGGACAAATGCCAATGCAGGTCCATCAGATACAAAAGCCCAATTTGTTTCTTTCTGCTGTCTTTGAGGCACAGTGTCTTCAACCAGAGCCCAGGGAAAGGTGTTGGACAGTATGCAAAGTTTAGTGCACTTTTCTCATAGAAGGTTCACAGTTTTCAACTGACTTTCAAAGAAGCCTATGTCCCAAAAAAGTTTAGTGATCGCTTTTTAAAATCTTTATTGTAACTATGTATAGGAGCAAACAATGGAAAAGCAAAGACAGACCTCAATCCACAAAAATTTTCTTAACATTAATACTTTAACCCCTGAAATTTAAAGATGACCACTGCAAATGAAGAAGTCATATTCTAATCAGCAATTCACATTCTTATATTTCTTTTTTAAAATCTTTGGTCATGTAGTTTTTCTCCTCTGCTGATTTTAAGATGCTTAAGAGATTAAATAAAAGGAGAATTATAAATGAAGGACACTTTCTGCTGAAACTTTAGGTCTAACTGAAATTTAGCACATCCCTAGAGATTTAAAAACACGATGGTAAAGAGAATAGCTATTCGAATCCCATCATCTTCTGGGTTTGAATTTTAGTTCCACCTCTTATTGTATAAGTAATCTCAAGAAAGTCATGTGGTTTTCTAAACTGCAGTTTCCCAATACAAAACAAAGATAAGAATAGAACCAATCTCTGCACTTGTTGTTTTATTAAGATAATATATGCAGTGGGCTTAGTGAAGTGCTTGCCAATATAGTAAGCACTCAATAAATTTAGTCAATTATCATTAAAATCACTGTATTTTATCAGTATTATATTAAGAGATTTACTGGAGTTTTTCCAGGATCCAAGAAAGCTATGCATCAGATTTTGGAATCTTTGTAAATAAAAGCACAGGTATTTTAAAAATGAGGTGCTGGCCTAAAAGCAAAGAGAAGAAAGCGGGGGGGATACCTGAACTCCTTCTCTTTACATTTTTAGAGCAAATTAGTGGTTTTCAAAGTGTGGACCGCAGACCAGCAGCATCACCTTCACTGGGAACTGATTAGAAAAGACAGTCCTCAGGTCCCTCCCCAAACCGGTGGGACCAGCAATCCACGTTATTTTACAAGTCCTCCAACTGATTCTGATGCATGCTAAATTTGAGATCTGCTGGTATTAATGAAAAGCACCATTAGTCAAGGACCATCTCTGAAAACAAATATACTTCTCTACCTAGTCTCTAAAGGTCCCTCTTCAGTGTAGACATCTGAGGCTGTGATTGAATCTCTTGAGATCTGTTGCAAAAGTCATAATAATAAGGATCTGCCCAGGAAGAAAGTCAGTTCAGGAAGCAGAGGAAATGCAAATTTACATAAATATGCAGCTCTCTAAACTTCCAAAAGTTAGGGTGTTATCCTCCTAGAAACTCCCCCCACCTCACCAAAGGGGATAAATTTAATCACTCACATTATGTAGTGCTGTGAATATTTATATCAACGTAACTTATCATCGTTTTCTACAGAAATAAATTTCAAGTCTCTGATCCTAGCTTTAAGCCTGTATTTTACTAGGGCAAACTGGACATCTACTTAGGTTTAAAGCAGAGAGGTGTTAACCAATAAGAAGCAAAATGAGAAAAAGCATAAAACATAGATGTTAAGAGTGTGGACTCCAAAGTCCTGCTGCCTGGTTTCCTATCCCAGTTTCACCAGTTATGAGCTCTGTGGCCTTAAGCAGCTAATGAACCACACTGTGCCTCAGTTCCTTTATCTATTCTAAGGGGATAATCATCACAGTACCCATCTCATAAGATGTTAAAGATTAAAGAAATGCATATCCGTACAACACAGAACAGTGCCTGACACCTAGGAAGTGCTTGATAAATATTAATTTTACAAGAAGGTATATGAAACAGAACCATAAAAACAATGGTCTCTCTGTCTTCATTAGTCTTATAAAAAGGAATCCACTTCCTTTAACATGGGTTTTACACAACAATGCCTTATGCTTTGATACTCTGCATGACACTTAAAATTAAGATCACAACCTGTATGTGGTTATTTTTAATTACTTCATGTCCTTTTGTCAGGTTTTTTCCATCAGACTGCTGAGAACCACTGAAGACAAGGACTTAACATCCCCCACTGTTCCTCCCTCATAGTAGCTGCTTAACACGTATTTATCTTACATATGTATGTAACAGTACAACATGAAGAATAAAAATCTGAATTATAAAACAAAAATTTCAGACTTCATTTAACAGACGATGGCCACAAAATTAGAAATATATTTGTATAGCTTAAATATTACTGAAATTATTTTAAATCCATTGCTAAAAATCCATCTATCCATGAAATAATTTCTATAATATCAACCATAGCAACTCAACCCAGTTGTTTCTTGGAGCTGGAATTAAATCATGCTCTTAAAACACTGTAAATAACCTAGTCTTCAATAACTAAAAACCTGTTTATGGCATTGAATGTAAAGAATGATGAAAGTTATACCACCCAACCCTCCTAAATAAAACTCCTTTAGGTTGTCTTGCTGATGCTCCAACAGAGATAAAAAAGAAAGTTATTACCTGAAATAAAACCTCAGCTTCAATTTATTGCCACATTTCCAGGCATCCCACATCAAACATAACTATAAATAGCAGGATCCTCAAACTGCAAGTCCAGTCAAATTTATAATTTATCTCCCCACTTTTCCTGTCTTTCAGTTTTGGAATTCATCAGCCTAAAAGAAACTCCATCCTGTTGTATAAGTTTGCTTTAGAAACAGTCGCTGCAGATCCACTGCAAATAGCACATCATTGTCCCCTTGGCTGGGCTGTGATGTGTAGATAGGGCAGTCAGCGCACTACCTCCAGGATACAATGGCCGGCTCACCCGCACTTCCCTCCCCTCTGTCTCACATGGCTAACTGCCTAGCTATGAGTTTCTATAGAACTTGTCACCAGGGAACTGTCCAACCCACTTTGGCAAAGGAATTATTTCACCCTGTAAGGAAAGAGGATAGCAGATAGTAAAAAGAATAATCTCTTGCTTGGATGCTGGCCATCTAATTAAACTCAGAAGAGTATTGATTCTGTCCACTTAGATTAACTTTAATTTTATATATAACCAAATTAACCAATGTAGATCCCTGAAATCCCTCCAAAAATGTCTCTAAGTAAAATTTCCCAAGTGAACATGATTGCCTTGCAACTTGATTTGTAGTTTATTTTCTATTTTAACATAAAATCTTAACACAAAAGGATAAATTGAGGCAGTATATTAAGTATAATGCAGGCCACACGATTTAACAAACAAAGACAATAGAAACAACCTAATATTCGTTAACGGTATGCTATTATTCCAGTGGTTTATAAAATATTCAAGAGTAGAATTTTAAATTAAATTGTTGGCATGTATAATTTTTCACCTAACACATCACACATTATAAGATTATTTGCATATATTAAAATTCAAGTCTTCCAAAGTTCACACATGGTGAAATCTTGAATTCCAACCTTGAGTAACCAATATCTGGCTAGTGTATTTCACATCTTTACTAAATGCTGAGCAAGAGGAAATAAACTAAGTATTTGGATCTGAGCCTTAATAATTCTCGGTGTCAGGTCATAAATCTTCTGACAGGAAAATATTAAATCCTGAAATCACTTCTCAAAGAATTTGCAGCATTATTTTCTTCAGATTATTTGCTACATAGCATCAATTTTGTTATCTCTGAGTTAGTGTAGATATAACTGAATCAGAAAAATGCATAATGGACCAGATCACTTATCCATACATTTCTACCAACTTACCACTTGATTGCCTTACTGGTCTATTTCTCATATAATTATCACTCACTAATATTGAATACTTTTTCCCTGAAATCAGCTAAAACATTCTTAGAATGCATGGGTAACAGAAAACTCAGATAGTGAAGAAATGTTTTCTTTGCAAAACTGAACTAAAAGTTTTCAGAATTGTTGTCAAAGAATAGGACAGGAATAGATAACTATGCATTTAAGAAAACATGTGCCTTATATCTAAGTTTCAAAATCTCCATGAATTATAGGCAAAAAATAATCTGAAAAGCTTTAATGGCTATGGAGAATAAAGCAAATGGAATTTTCAGAGCACAAAATATTTCTTCTAGAAATAAACACTCGAAGTCCCTAATCTATCCATTAAACTGTTAGCAAATTGCATTTCTTGAACCCTTTAAAGAGGACCACTTTAATCTTCCAAGAGAAGATTGTCTAGGGCAAGATATGAAGATTTCTTACCATGATTACTGTTCAGAAGTTAAAAATAGCCATCCGAGAAAATTGAGATCAAGCAACTTCCTGACACAAACCTGACCTAATTCAACAATCTGATCTTTATCAGTCCCTGCTGAAGACCCAGAGAGTTGTGAAGCTTCTGCTAAGAATAAAAGACCACAAAAAGGACTCAGAACCCTAAAGGCAATTTATACTTAAAATAATCAGGCTTGCAAAAGATTAGAAATTACCTAATGTCTGTTAATAGAGAATGTGTTCAATTAATTTTAGAAAATATGTACAACAAAATACTATGTGGCTGTGAAAAAGAAGGAAGCACAAGGCACTTCCATATATGGAACAAACTCTGCAAAGTACTACAAGAGGAATAAAAACAAGGCACAAAAAATGTGTTATAATATGTTAATATTTACTACACATACCCACACAGATACATACAGCACAACATTCTGGAAGGCTCCACAAGAAAGAGATAACAGTGAGTGTTTCTGGGGAGAAAGACCCCAAGGAAAAAGAAGAAGAGATACAGACTTTTCACTCCATGGCTCTACCTTTGCCTTTTGTACCTGTGCATTGAATACATATTTTAAAGTTATATTTAATAGCACTAGGGAAAGAATAATGCCTGTGGTTCAAAAATATTCATCCATGTTAGCAGTCCTTCACATCTAACTGTATGCCCTAGAAGGAGTCAGGACAACAAGCCTTGAAGTAACATTCCATCCTTTCCTTACTCACCAGGAAGTTCCACACAACAAAAATTTTGTGTTAAGTTTGGGTACACATCTTTTCCATCTACTTTTCCTTGGATTGTTTAAAATAAATTTCCCGAGGTAGTGCCAAGAGGGTGGTTAGGTGGCAAAGGCCAATTTCCCTCCATATTAATCTCCATCAGCCTCTTTACAAAAACTTTCCCAAAACAAACACACATCCTAAAGTAAAAAAGATGCCTCCAAAGGAAAGGCAGCTTCAAAGTCACTCTCCAGCCAATCCCCACCCTTCAGCTCTAATCCTTTTCTTTTAGAATTCTGAGGCCACCACTATATCTTCCCTGTATTTGGGAGAAAAATTCACCATTTGGTGTATTTCTCCTTGATGGTAATAGAATATGAAGATACTGACTAGGCAGGACAGAATATAGTGTTATGAGTGAGGGTTTTGGAGACAGACTGCCCAAGTTTGAACTCTGGATTTGTCATTCACTGTGTAAACTTGGGAAATTTATATAACCTTTCTGTGTCTATTTCCTTATCTGTAAAATATGGATAGTAATATTATAATCTGTTTGATAGCATAATTTTTCATTCTGCAGGTTGTGGCCCATTAGTGTGAGTAATGAAATCAGTTTGCTGAATCTCAACTGGTATTTTTTAATGGAATTAAAAAATATAATAATAATAAAATGGAATAGGATAGAAAAGAAAATATCCTGAGTTGTTAGACATAATAAAAATTCATTCATGATTTTTTCCCATTCATATACAATATATACACAGAAGGAGTATATATGTACTAAGTCTCAATTTTTCATTGGGCTTCATGTTCAAAAGATTAAAAGCCTCTGTTATAGGTTGACTGTAAGGACAAAAGGTATTAATAAATATAAAGTACTTAGAACACTACCTGGCACTGAGTAAGCCCTCTAAGTGTTAACTGCGTAATCCTTGTTATAATAACAATAACCTATTTTTGTCATCATCATCATCATCTCTGTGCAGAATTGAGAAACAAATAAATTCAATATATAATTGATGTGAGTAAAAAGCTATACTAAAATAAAGATCTTAAAAATTTAATTAATGATATTAAAATATCTATAGCTATAGAAATAATTGTCAACAATGTACTTGGAAATTTTTTTAGAAACATAAATTGGAAAGAAATAATGCAGTAGATTTATATAACATGATTCAGATGAGAGAGACACTGAATTCAGGAACCCTCAGCAAACCAGTAAATGATGAACTCGCATGTGTGTGTGTGTGTGTGTGTGTGAAGGGGATTTAAAAAATTCATAAAGATCTAGAAAAAATACCAACTTCCCTTTCTTCTTATTCTATATCTGCATGGTAACAATCCTGAATAAATGCTGTCACACCTGCAGTAATACATCGAAGGTAGAGGCCTGAATTGGTGTCATGGGCAACCTAATCACTGGACAAGGGATTGTTGGGATGTGCCCAACTCTCAATGTTCACTGTTCACAGTGAGAAGTTCAGGAGGAGATAAAATTGAGTATATGCATAATTTTTGGGTTATGCCTCTCATGGTAATTAGGAAAATAAACCTGGCATTCCCGATTTGTACATATGTTCCCTAAGAGTCTGGTTAGCACGAGGCTGTCACTGACACACTGACCAACTCTTATTTTGCTGACCAAATCCAGTTTCAGGACACATACATGGCTAGAAGAAGGTGACCACAGGAAGAGATGGTGTTGTTCCCTGAAGACTTTGTGGGCCACCATTCATCCTCCTCCAGAGGAAGATCTATCTCACTGGTTTTCAAAACTGCGTTTAGTTGTAGAACCCAACATAAAACTTTGCGATACGTACAACAGAAAATCAAAGCTCCCATAGTTGAAACAGGCATGGGGGAGCCTGGGAACCATTCCTGATCATTCCCCTCCAATCCCCTCTTTCCACATGGCAGACCTTGAAGGAGCTCCAGGGGATAGTTTGAAAGTCTCTGCTCTATCTGGACACTTACCAAACTTTAATGTGTATCAGAGCACTCAGGGGCACTTGTTAAAACCCAGGTGGCTGGATTCCACCTGTGTCTGATTCAGAAGGCCCAGAATCTGCATTTCTAACAAGTTGCCATGTGATGTTATACTGTTGATCCAGGGACCACACTTTGAGGACCTCTGCCCATCATATTGCTTCAATAGATTTGTTCAATATCACAAACAAAAACCACTTGTAGTTTATTCCTTTGCAACTATTCGAAAGATTTAAATATTTTCATTACAATCGCATTTTTAAAAATCTAGATATTGAAGTAATTGAATTTGAGGATTTTTTTTTCAACTACGCAAGTTTTAAATCCTAGTGATTTAGTTTCATTAATTGAGAGCAATCTCACTAGGGGAGGAGAAGGCTCTGATAAAAGGCTATCGCAACAAACGCTCCTGAAAGTTCTTTGGGTTCTGTTTGCTTATAGAACAATAAATGTCCCTTGTTTGGAAATAATCCCCAAATGTTCCCTCTCGTTTAAACTGCATGAATTCTTAACATACTCAGCACACATATTGTAATCTATGACTGAATGAAGGCCTTTCTCTTCTCAGGGAGAATGGAAGGATGTTATTTTTGGGAACAGTGAGGCTACCTTTACCATTTTTTTCCTAACTTGCAAAATACTGCAATAAAGTATTGCTCAACTCAGACTGAAACAATTTTCCCATCTGTCAAAATATTTTAAATAGTATCAAGCTGGTATTACTTTGTCAAAACATTTCATCAGAGACAGTATCTAAATTTAAACAAGCAGTTCCTCGAACTATGTAAGTAAGGTGAATAAACTGCCAGTGACACAGTATGCTTTTTGGAAAATCCACAAGGTCTCATTAGAAAGACCTTGAAGGAAATGGGCGTTTAAACCAAGGATAAGTATACACTGGGCAAAGAAAAATGAATACTACATAAAAGGCTGAACATTTCATTGTCCTTGAAATGACATATTTACGTTCCTCCCAAAAGCCATAAAATAAGCTCAGCTTTACAATAATTCTAGTCAAAGTCTCAGTAAACTTAAGTTTGTGCAATGAAATGATATGAATTGATGTAGAGATCTCAAAAAGCATAAGCAGGAGCTTGGGATTTAGCCTGATGTTAATTCTCCCCTCACCAGCCATGGGACTCTGTCCAGGTTTTCTGGTGTTCCTGGACCTCTCTTTCTAAGCCTATGCATGCAAGTAAAGCCTGCCTTATAAAGTGGACCTGAAGATAGGGTACTAAGAAGGCATTCTATGGATCCTATCTTTCTGTCTTCATATTCATCCATAAAAACTCATATTAATTCCCAGAATTTGAGTTTAAATTGGGGGATAGCATGAATAAGAGAAAATAATGACTAACAAATTTTCATATATATACATATACACTTACATCCTGGCTTTATATAGTCTCTCTTTCGTTATAAATCTAGCACAAGAAAAGGATTAACAGAACATTCTGTGTAGGTCAAACATACCTTACACATTTTTCTCCATGAAGTTGTGTACCTCTAATCATCTACAGAAAATGCCTAAACGTTCGTACTTCTTTAGGAAACACAAAATCCAATATCATGCACTAAATGCAGGTCAAATACCACCTTAGGAGGGAGTATGGTATATTTAGAGCAAACGATGATTAGGCTATGAACTCTCCAAAGCCTAATAAAAAATTATAGATCAGAGTTCTAGTTTAACTTTTCCTCACAGGAAAAGTTCTTTTCTTGTACATGGTTAAACAAATGTGTATAACTATGAGAGAAACAAGGTTAAAATAGTGGTATTTTCTTCTTTGATGTTTAAAAATATTCTGTGTAGGCTTGGTTTTGCAAATTTCACATTTTAATTAATCTAGTTTAACTAGATTGTTAGAACCAGTTTCATTAATTGGGCAAAAACATCTTAACAATCAATATCACTTAGTGACACTGTTAAAACGTTTAAACTAGTTGTGAATGTAAACAAATTAAGGCAAAGTACTTAATATTACATTTAAGTTAAAAAAAACTTGTGTTTTTATATTTGTAAAATTTTCATGTACAGGTATATTTGTAAGTCTCAGAAATATTTTTCTTCTTCTAGAACTTTTTGAAAGACTCCAAGTATTTTAACTGCCTAGAAAGTACATCTGGCCAAATAGAAAACTGTTGGTGCATACCTTCCCCACACTGATATTTGGTGTTACTGGCATCAGTTGTTTTCTATGTGAAGTAATTGCTTTTAGAAATATTAATATGACTTTGATCATTGTGATTTTATAATGTTGGAGACTACTTTTAGAATTTTTAAACAGGCAGGCATTTTATTTGAGAAAATGACATGGTAACATGGTAACAAAGGACATTGGAGAAAATGAAATATTTTTTTAAAGGGCCCTAAACACTGTTCGAGATGATTTTCATATTATGAGCCTTTCTAATACAGACCAGAACTTTCATTTATGTGCCCTCCCTTTGCACTCTTGGATTAATAGGCATAAATGTCCATGCAGGTTGAGGTGTCAATTACTTGCCCATGGACACAAAGCTCACAAATGGGGAAGTCAGGATTTGAACGCAAGAGGCGTGTCTCCCTCTCTCCCACAAAAAAAGTAGAAGTGCCCCTCTCAAAGAGTACATAATCTAGGTGAGGAGCCAAGACATAAACACAACTAATTTAATAACAAAAGAAAAAATAACAATTCAAGTTAATAAACGGAAGACGTGTCACAATGTGAACTATGCAATGAGGTCAAGGAAATAAGTCGCTGCTGGCTCTGATGACCAGGAGAGACGGCTGCATAAAAGAGTTCGTAAATGGACATGGAGAACGGGCAGAATTTAAGTGGGAGGTGCCTCACATATCCAAAATAGCAGGAGCAAAAAGGATGTGAGTAAACAAGTCTGGCTGGAGTGAAGGATTTATATTCAAAAATATTGATGAAGCTAGACAAACAGCTGAAACAATTGTGGAAGAATTAAAGTCTGAGGAGTTAAGACTTAATCGTGCCAGCATGAATATCCATCCAAGGATTGTAAGCAGGCAAGTGCCTGGATCAAAAGATGTTTGAGAAAAGCAGCATGAATAGTACTATTTGGAGAAAGACCCAAACTATGTGTGGAAGTCTTCAGAATCTACTAGTCAATTCCAAACTACCCATATATTACTCAATCTTAATTAAACTTGTAATGTTATCATCTTTTGTTTCCTACAAATGCAGCGACTTCAAACCATGTAAACACATTTCTGGAGCATGGGTAAAGCAATTTCACTCATTTGCTTCTGAAAGCACGTCATAACAGATGCTGTCAATGGCCCATCCATATCTCCTTGCCTTCACATCTATAGTACACACTGGCCAGACATTGACTTCAAACTGCTACAACTGTATTTGTTGTCCAGTGGCCAGAAGTGCTGGGGCATTACCACCCCCACGCCCAATCTGAGTGCTACCCACAGCAGCCCTCAACCAATGACTAAGGTCGGGAGTTGGTATATAAATACCTCACCTCCCTCACCCTGGGTGCCTGTTGTACACTGTTTCCCAGTGTTACCCAGCAGAATTAAGTTTTAGTTATCCAGCACACCAATTTACTTGATAAAATATTGTTTTGGCTGCCTTACATTCCCTGTCTCATTTCCCCTATGAGAGGAAACTCCCCTAACGGAGTTTCCTGGAATCTCCTCCCAAATAAACAACTTACACTTGATTCCTTGCTTCAGAGCCTGCTTAGGAATGGGGGTGAACTCAAACTAAAATACATCTTGGTGCTTCAGGTCACTCACCTTGACACAAGTTACCTGCCTTGTTCTAGTGGTCTCTCAAGACCCAGAAAGTATTTCCCTTCACCAGCCCACTCCAAGCTTTCCTGATCACCCAGGCCACTGGGCTGGCTCCCTGAACTGAACCTTTAAGCAATTACTGCCTGTACCCTTTATTTGTTCTGTATCACATGGTGTGCTACGTGTATGTCTTATCTTCTCCCTTACTAACCCCTCACCTAGAGAGCAAAAACTTTGTTTCTTTGTATCCTCTATAAGGGTAAAGCAGAACTCTGTGTCATTCAAATAGTTATTGATTACTATTTAATATTTCCCTGGTTGACTTACAGACCAGAAAACCTGATGATAAAGGGGAGTCATACTTTATTTAGCTTGGAGTTTAGATATGTCTCTTTGGACATGTATGGGTTGGCAGACTGAGAGAAGGTAAAAGGACCAGCAAATCTCAATTTGGTTTTCTGGCTTCAGTGAAAGCAAACTGTTCCAGAACATGTTTTCATGGTCCTCCTTTTTCAGGATTAGCTGAGAATGTAGACGAAACTAACACAATTTACTTTTCTTGTACTCAAATCTAATACCATTCATCCATTTTCTTATTCAACAACTGTTTATTGAGCACCTGCTATGTGTCAGGCACTAGCCCAGGAGATCTGTACATACTGGCTGGGGGCAGGAGGCATATAATTTTTGCTGTTGAAGCACTTACAGTCAAGGGTGGAGACAGAATAAGACAATATACAAGTAAAAACAAACACAAAAACAACACTAGAATTATAAAAAGTGGGGCTATGAAGGAAAAATACAGAATTCAGGAAAAGAGAATAACCAGGAGGGAAAGGAGCTACACAGATGGGGTTATTCAGAGAAGATCTTCCTGCCCTAAAGAATGAGCATGTGAGCAAAAAACTGATTTTTTATCCTATCAAGAAACATCATTTAGAAATTCAGGCTCTTAAACTTTTTACCCTATTCCAATAAAATCGGGGACTATGGCATTCTGCATGCTAATAAGGCTTCATTAGTGGGGGAGTGAGCAGCAAGCAGTGGGGCACATGTCAACTTCCAGGGCAGCGTGCTACGATCTCATAAGTCTCACGTTGAGGGTTCCACCTTTCCATCCTGCTTGAGAATTTCTCTTAAAGAAACCACACACATTCTTAATTCTTGTGATATGTAAAAATGACTTCCCCACCCTGTCTCCATTGAAATGGGTGCATGTACCTTAAATATTAATTTAATATAAACAGTGTGGAATGCTACATATTCTATTATATGATAGCATGGTAGATGACCTAATTTCTAAGACTCATTGATGCCTATTTCCTTTTTTGTCAAAGAGAAACTACTTTCCTTCAACTTTCATGTAGCATTTGCACTGTAGTGACTTGTTTATATATCTGTGTCCCCTGCTAAACAGCCTGAGGGGCCCTACAGCACAACCCATATTGTTTTACCTATAACAAGTACCCCACTAAGGTTTGCTGAAAAATTAATAATACTATTAGCATTTACAGAATGCTTAATATTTTTCAAGCATTGTGCTAAGAGCTGCTGGTATTGCTTAAGATTGTGCACGCTGGAGTCGGGTGGTCTCAGCCTTTTAGGGTGGAGAACCTGCAGCCTCAAGGCCACGTGTGGCCCTCCAGATCCCCAAATGCAGCCCCTCGACTGAATCCAAACTTCACAGAACAAATCCCTTTATTAAATTAAATTAATCCCTTTCTGTGGCCCCAAGGCTGCAGGTACCCCACCATTCTGGAAAATACTTTATAATCATCATTCCTCAAAGTTTCCATCCATAGAATCCAGATAGTAATTCCTAACTCATAACTTGGCCATGAACATTAAATGACAGTATATGGAAGGCATTTAAGCACAGTGCCTGATATAATGTAAATGCTGAACTTTTAAACTCATATAATCCCACAATAGCAGCACATAACACATGAAGGCACTGAGGCTTGGACATTCAAATCACATTGCTAATGATGGGCAGAGCCCAGATCAATCAAATTCTATGGGACCCTGTACCAGTCAGGGTTAGGTGATGCTGCCACAACAAAGAAACCAATTACTACAGTGGTTTAAACAACAGAGAAGTTTCTTTCTTTCTTATGTAACATTTCAGGTTGGCAGGGTCTTCAGCAACCAAGGTTCTTTTCACCTTGCTGCCTTGACATTTCCTAGGGCACTGATGCAACATATGGTTGAAGCTGGACCAAAACCATTTGAGGTTCCAGCTAGCAGGAGGAGGAAGGAGCACCAGGAGTAACTAATGCCTTAGAACACAGATCCAGAAGTGCCACACATCACTCACATTCTATTCATAAGAACTTAGCCACATGGCCACACCTATCTCAAATGGGGACTGGAGATTGTAGTGTCTGGCTGGTCAGCCATGTGCCCAGCTACAACTCTTTCCACAGAACAATGGGGAACGGATTTTGGTAAACAGCTAACAATCTCTGCCATGGACTCCAACACTTATGCTTTGAACATAAAGAATGTAAGGTCACATTCCATAACTACTCTTATGCCATCTCTGAAAACATAACAGTTTATCATGCTAGTTACTTGACCCTGTTACAGTGGGGATGAATTTACCACACACTTGATAATTATATTAACTGGTGTTCTACCCTTTCTATGAAAAACTATCAATCTTTTAGTGGCTCCAGTGAAATCATATGCTTTTAGGAAAAGCCATGAAAACCCATTGACAAGACTACACTTGATATTATATATGTAGGAAGTAGGACCTGAAAGAAAGTTACTTAACTGAAGTCTTAACTATTGTTAGCTAGTAACTCAACCAGATATAGAACCCTGGAAAAAGATGAACATAGAACTAATATTTGTTGAATACCTACCAGTATCCTAAGTGCCTTAATTCATCCAAACAAATAATCACTGAACACTCACTATGCCCCAAACACTGTACTAGAGATTAGACGCTGCCTATGCCTTTTAGAAAGTTAGTTTCTAGTTTTACATAATTATTTCATTTTACTTTGACATCTTACAGAGGAGACATTTAGATGAAGAAACTGAGATGTATGAAGGTAAAGTCAATTTGTCTATGTCTTCTAGAAGATTAGGTTCAAATTTTACATAAATATTTTCATTTTACTTCACTACTGCCTTACAAAGTAGGCATTAGAGATGAGGAAACTGAGACTCAGAAAACTAAACTCATTTTGCAAATGTCATGCAACTAGTTAGTGACAGTGCTTATGTAAAAACCCAGATCTTTCTGGCTCCAAGACCAATGCCCTTTCCATGATGCCCTGACCCCCAGATCCAACCACACCATACACATCAACGATGCCTTAACCAAAAAAGAAGACATTGCACACTTAATATCATTATCTGGATTTTTTCTCCTTTTCTGACCGAAATGATATATATAAATTACATATGCCAACTAAGTCCCATGATTGGAGAACTATGCATATAGGCACACGTGGCAATGAAGTGCATAAGATCAGTACATTGACCCGAGAGTGCAAGCAAACAAGCAGACTGAGGAATATTTATTAATCACATATACATTTTTCTACTTAACTGCTGTACAACTTGGGCTCTTAAACTTAAACTCTTAAAATTCTACTTAAAGGAATGGTAAGGCCTTTGTTCTTAACACCTCAGTATTTTAGATTTTAAAGAACTGCACATATGACTTCAAAAGCAATAGAGTCACTGAACATTTAAATGAATGCATAAGCACAAAAATGAGTAAGTTTGATGATGACAGAAGATACATTTTCTTAAATATTGAACTCTGTGGTGGTTGAGAGGGACCAGAAAAACAAAGGTGTGTTAAAACTCCCTCATCTGAGAACATCTAATTAACAAGACAGACCTTTTCCCACTGTATGCTTCATTCACCCTCATTATTTAGCAGGAGTGTCTGGGGGGAAACGGGAGAAGAGGCTAACAATTCTCCGTTGAGGGCAGATTTATTTTAATCTCTTGGTCTCTATAGCATGAATTACAAAAAAGATAAGAGTGATTTTTTTCTATATGCATGTTTATTTTTGTACATATTTATATATGTAAATTCATACATTCAGATGCAGTAGGAGTCAAAGTTTTGGTCTCTATTTCTACATTTAAATACTTAGATAGTAACACAAAAAAAGTATTAAACTATTTACTATGCCAGTGGGATACTAAATGAAACTAAATAAATCTTTGGAATAAAAGTGAGGCTTAAATCACTTTATGCAAGAAAAAAAATCTATACTGTGTCTAGATTGCTTTTTGCTATAATTATTTTCAGCATAAAGTTAAAAAAGAAGACAACAATGTCTATCATAAAATGTGACTCCAACTACTATATTTAAATTAATTTGCTCCATCTGAGAATATAGACATTCTATCTTCAAATCACTAAGACAATAGCTCATGATATTATGACCTTAAAATGTTATTCTGATGCTTATATTGAGAAGCAGGAAGGTCTCAACTGAACATGTTAACTTGAGGTAATAGTTTTTTTTAAGCAATTTCATACAGAATGGGTATGATGAGGTCATCCAAATGTATACGCAATAAACATTTTGTTTAGAAAATTACATTGCAGAAAAAAGTGTTTTCACCTAGAAGACTAAAATGTTTGCATTTCTTCATTTCTGTTTTAAAGAAACCAATTAATTTCTTTACTTCTACTTAATTCTTCTTCTTTTTTTTTTTCTTTTGAGACAGGGTCTTGCTATGTCGCCTAGGCTAACCTCAAGCTCCTGGGCTCAAGTGATCCTCCTGCCTCAGCCTCTCCAGGAGCTGGGACTACAGGCACATACCACTGCACCCAGCTTGTAATTCTTTATTTGACGGTATTTCTGTCACCATGAGTCATGAAGAATGGTGTGAGCTCTTCTTTATTATACTATATTAACTAGAATCCATAATTTCAGGGTTTTCAACTGCTATTTCATAACCTTTAATAAAATTATTGTATCTCTAAAAGTATTTTTTTTGGTCAATTACAAATGTAAAATCATCTTCCAAAATACACAGGAAATTTCTAGCAAGCAAACGTAAGATAAGGTTTGCCTAGTTTTAATATAACCTATCTTTTTACATGGAATAGTTTGTGTTGTATATAGTTCCAGAACTTTAACTGTACATTTATTAAGATATTTACTTATATTTGATTAAGAAAATATTTGCAAACTGAAAAACTAAATCAATTTGTTCTTGTGGTATGGCTTAATTTTATTTGATGAAAATAACTTCTACATATAGTTAACATATTGCTTTATAATCTGCTTTTATTCACTTAGATACAGAGAATATTTTATGTGCTATTCAATACTTTTTTAGTGGCTTACACAACCTGCTTTTAAAATGTCCTTCATTTCATTGTATTTCTTAATTAAGATATTGGTAAGTCAAAGAAAACCTGACATTTATAGAAGAAAAGCTTCCACCAGGAGTGGAACCAGTTAAAATCAGATCTTACCCTTGACATTCCTCAGAAAAGTCAGTACATCTAGAGAGATGCAGCTCTAAGAGGAGGAAGACCTGAATTTTAGGATTGTGATATCTGAGTTCCTGGGAAAGCTACTTCATGTCTCTTGGAATCTCAAGTGTTTCATCTGTCAAAGTAGAGATAATAAAGAATATCTTATTTGTCAAGAGAGTCTCTTCAGAGACCTTCAAAATTTAACGTCTATGACTAAAATATGCAGCTCCCTAGAATCAATAAGGGGAAAGTGATAGAGAAGATGAAGGTGAATTGGTACCCTTTCCTCTGTGCAGGTTCAGATCTCCATTGCAGAGCCCCAGAACAACTGATCCTGGAGATTTTCCTTTAGCACCAGGCCAATCACACTTTTCAACCAAGCAAGAGTGTGTTCCTGCCTTCCAGAGCTGGCACCAACCCATGAACAAAAACTTTTTTTTTTCTGACTGTAAAAAATCAAATTATGCCACCCCATTTCAAGGAAAAGATCTGCAATGGCAGCCAGACCAAAAACACCATTTGTATGCAAAGGGAGTTAAACTACTGGAAAAGTACCCTTGCCAGTAGAGTGTGGTATCATTAAACACAGAACTAAATTTGAAGCAGAAGTAGTAGGAAAAAAATATATCTCCAAATGTGATAGGGTCCATTACGCTTCTTGATGAGATTACTTGTCTCTCCAATACATTACCCAAATGCGCTTACAAAACAGGGAATATATTACATTGGAATTATCAGAACTTTTCTAAGTAGGTCAAATTTTGAAGCAAAAAAGGCTTCAAATTTTATGCAGTGTTACAAAAAAAAAATCTCAGGAGTTGTACAGCCAAGGTGCTAATCACTTTTTAAAATAAATTTTTAAAAAAACTTACTCCTGCATAAACATTAAATGTACCACTTTAAAATGCAGAGCCACACACCTGAGGCTGTTTGTTACTGTCATCTTAATTCAGTTTTCAATAATAAACTGAATTTTAATTATATAAATATCTTTATTCATTTGTAGCTTAGAAAAGTTCAGCTCCAAAACAAGTTTAAAACCTAACTTATCATTTTGAATCAAACAAATTGTAAATATAAAATACTTTTCCTCCTACTTACTGGGTTTTCATTTGTGGTCTTATTACAAAACCATAAAACACTGATACAATGTTTTCAATAAAATTTCAGTTTTCCTGTAGGTAAATTTATAATAACAGGTTTACTATTTGTTTTTATAACTTCTCATATAGAATGTTTTAAAACAACTAGCAGCTGTATCATATGCCTAAAAGTGTCCTATGTAGCAACATGATCACATAAAAATTGACTTAAGAACACTATCAATTCAAGTGCAAGTTAAACGAAAGAAAGTTAATTACTCTGAAAGTTAAAACTTCTTTTGAAAATCACCTCAAAGAAGAAAAATGTAAAAATGTAGGTCTTACATTTCTAATAGTATGTTTATAAACTTTATAAATTTTAGACAAATATGGATCAAAAAAGTACTTGTGAAAATAAATAAATAACAATATCACCCTCTTTAGCTTACATCTGCCGTGGTACCTGAATAGACCACCATCCAGCATTACTTTAGGTTCAGGCAGTGAAGCCCCCAGTGAAGATGCCATCTGGGAGTGAATACATTAGGCCAATAATAGTGTATTGTGAATTACTGCGAATAATTTAGGCTTGACACGTTAACATTAGTAACTAGCAGGACTCGGAACCTAGAACTGTAACATTTAAATGGGGTGTGAGAAAAGAAAGAGCAGAGTAGAAATCCCTCAAGCACAGGTCTTAACAGGTAGGAACGAGAGACATGAAGGTTAAAAAGAGGGACTCTAAAAAAGCAGAGAAAATTTCTTTGAATAATTTTACACATTATCTAGACCAACTTCTTATGTTGAAGATGAGGATGTTTAGGACCAAAGAAACTAACAAAAAAGAGAACATCAGCCCTAGAAACTAAAAACTTGTTCAAAGCCTTATAAAAATTCCAAACCAAACCACATCATATTTATTGTCACTTAGAATCTAACCTAGTTTTCAATGTTAATCCACTACCATAATGCATATTGCAAAGACAGAAAGACAGAGAAAACATAGAAATAAATCAACAGAGGATTTTAAAATAAAAATAAGCAAAAGCAATAGAAAAAGTTCATAATATGTTTTTAACCTCACCATTACCTACGGGCATTCCCTAAATTTAAATCCTTTTATAAGCCTTTGTTTCTTCTTTTCATGTGGCTTTAACTCATATCCCACACTAAGCCTCTCAAATCTCTAGCTCAGTTCTACTATCTCAACAATGACTACTTCTCTGTCTTGAATTGCCCAGAAAGGGCAAACTCTTAGATGTCCTGCTGCCATGGCAAGTACAAGTCCAGACAAGCAACGTGGTATTTCAAACTTCCTGAAAGAAGGCACAACATACAAAGTCAGTCTCAGTCTGCATGCTTCTTGTCCCCCGCCTCCTTCTGTGATTCTGTTAACAAAACCTCCATTCTGCCACTGTGTTTAAACTGCCATCATCTTAACCTTGGGCTCCTCCTTTATCCATGTGCGCAGATAGGCACAGGGACGTCTGCTCCTTCCTAATGGTGCCACTGACCCCACCCTTGGTGCTAGGCCTCACAGCCACGTGTCTTCATTTCTCAGTCATTGAGGTTGCTTTATTTTTCCATCTCTCCACTTGCCAATCTATCCTACAGGCATAGACATTTTAAATATTCTAATTTCATACCTTCTTTGGGGATACAAATATACGTAGTAGAATTTTAATGCAAATTAAAGAAAATAATAAGTAAAAAACTCAGAATTGTGTTTACCCTTGGCAGGGAAAGGGATTCACACAGGTGGCATTATTATAAGGGTTAAATTCAATTTCCCACCTTGGTTACCAGTACGTAGAAGTTTATTATAGTTAACACACACACACACACACACACACAAATTATTAGATATATGCACTATTTTATAATCAAGTGAAAATAAAAATTTTTATTTTTTAAAAAAGAAATAGGTCCTCATGGGTTTTAAGAAAATGAATCTATTAGATTTTAAGGTTTTGGGGGCTTTTGTTTGTTTTGTTTTGTTTTGTTTTTAATACTGAAACTTCCTACACTTCAGCAAAGGAACTAACTCTACAAGGATTCTAGTTCTGATGTAGGAAGTCTAACATCCATTGGGTGGAGCACTGTCCTCTATTTCTAACCACATAGATGAATTCTGTTGCAAGATAATTGTGCATAGGTAGTTCATATGAATGCACATTAATTTATTTATTCACTTTTTTCTACAAATAAGTCTCAAGATGAAAATCAAATCTGAACACCACTTATTACAAAAGCCTATTGGTAGACCACAAAAAAAACAGTAAGAGATCTCCCACTGTCCAGCAGAAAAAATTCTAGTGAAGATCTACTATTGCCAAGGCCTTATGTTGAGCACTGAGCAGGTCTGCATTATAGGCTGTATCAGGGTTTCTCAACCTTAGCACTACTGACATTTTGGGCCAAATAATTCTTTGCTGTGTGGAATTGGCCTGTGCATTGTAGGATGTTCAGTAGCATACCTGACCTCTTCCCAGTAGATGCCAATAACATACTTACTCCCCAGTTGCGATAATCAAAAATATCTCCAGACATTACCAAATGTGCTCTGGGGACCAAACGGCTGCCAGTGGAGAACTGCTGGTCTATGTGAATGGCACTCCCTGCAGGTTCCCTCAGCAACAATACCCAGCCACTTTGACATAGGGAATACACACATGAAGAAAAAGTGCTGAATTCAAGCATTTTACACTTCAGGGAAATAAATGTGGACCAGCATAAATAGCTTATTATTATCTCCTTGAATACTACACAGTTACATAAAAACAAAAATAAGATAATTTATAAATATACTACCACTTGGGAAAATAACATGACCCTTTCAGTGTTCACACATTTGTTCAATTACTCAGTAGTAAAACTGAATAGCCAATATGTCAAAATGCGATGCAAGAGATTACATTTCCTCCTGTTTATTTTATGTCAATGAGCTCCATGTTACCAATCCCGTTTTTTGATCATTTATTAGCTCTTTAGCATTTGACGTGGGTAACCACTCCTTCCTCCTGAATATGCTATCTTCTTATGTCTTCCTTAAAAATTACAACTTTCTGGCCACTACTTATCCACCTGCTTTACTGGCTGCTTCTCTACCTGTCTCCTAAATTTTGGAATTTGGAAAGTACTGGGCCCTCAGCTTTTCCTACTTCATACCATCTCCCTAGGTGATCACATCTATCTCCATGGTTTCACATACCATCTACATGTCATCTCCTCCTACTTGACACATCCCTCGAATATTTAGAAGGCATGTCAATCGAGATGTCCAAGCCTGCTCTTCTTCCAATTTGCCCCATCTTCCTGTATGATATCTCCCTAGGCCCAGCTGTTCACACTATAGGATCGATCACAGTTGACACTTCATCACTCTCACCTTCACTTTTAATTCTTTACCAGGTCCTATGAATTATTCAGGATTTCTCACTCTCTTCCCTGCTCCTGCCCCACAGGCACTACTTCATCCAGGCTGCCATCATTTCTGGACTAGGCTACTGTACTAGTTTTCTAACCTGTTTCCATGTGTCTACTCTTGCTCCTCACGAATCCATCCTCCACTCTGCAACTAATTTAAAAATATCATTCAGGTCATGCAGCTTCCTGCATAAACCTTTCCATCATTTCAGAATGCACTTGAACAACTTGCAGCCCTGTAACAGGACATACTAGGCCCTGCATAATCTGGACTCTACCAACACCTCCACGCAATGTTCTCCCTTTTTACATGTTTCAGCCAATCTGGCCTTTACTCTTTCTCAGAGAGGCCAAACTCTTTCTCACTTTGGCACATGCAGTTCCCTGTGACTAGAAGGATCTTTCTATGTCATTCAGGCTTAGTTTAAAGTTAATTTTATCTGAAAGACTTTCCCTGATCCCCCAAAATATATATGATACGCCATATAAATATTTCACATGTATCATACCACATAATTAATACAATACCCCTACACCCGACATGCCTGTTATCAATTTACAGGTGAAGAAATCAAGGCTTAATAATGTTACTTAGATACCCAGAATCACAGAGTAACAAGCTTTGAACCATGGCTCTCCAATCCCAGAGTTTGAGATCATCCACACACACTGTCTCTCTCAATGTAGATAGTCCAGTGTCATTAGAATATATTTTATGAACTATAGCTTCACTTATTTCATATTTCATTTTGTTTCACCCACTAGTCTGTGAGATTTCTGAGGGCAGAACTGTGATTATCAATCTCCGAATCTCCAGGCCGGGAGATGCCAAACAACTGTGAATAAATGGTCACAAGAACAAACAAAGAGGGAACTCATCTCAAGGGAAAATAATGCTTTATCTATTCAAAACTTTTAATGAATTTTAGTACGAAAATTTAAATCCATTATTATTAAATTAATAATTAAATTAACTGTTATTAAAATTTATTGAGGTTTTATTAAAATTTATTGATTTTCAGAAATTATTAAATTAAATATTTATTACATTTTGTTAAATGTTTTCATAAAACAATCTCCAAACAGCAGTGGCATAAAAGCATTGACCAATGTTAAAGATTAAGATAGAAAAGGAGGATTTGGAAACATGAGAGCACTGGTACTCAGTAATCCAGCGGGTGACCAAGCTCACCAGAAATTACATTAGTGCACAAAGAAGTGGCCACTGATAAGCTAAACGGCACTTCTGAACCTATCTCTAACCACAGACAAATACAGAAATTTCCAACCATGAACCCTACTTTACAAGTAGTGAATATATTCCTGTGAGACAAAGACATTAAAGGAAAAAAAGAAGAAAACAGGGATGATGGAACAATTCTGGAAGATGATTTGCAGTGGCCAGTACTAAAGAGCCTCTTTGGTTTTCCAAAGGTTTAAGAATCCAAGGATGCTTTATAACAAGGACCCTTCTTACTTCACTCCCTCCCCCACTAGTAGCTCCAACTCCCTTTATCCTTTTCCTTCTCTGCAAAAAGATAACATGATTTCAAATCTCTTCCAACATTTTTATAGGTAAAGCTTGGGTGATCCTGTCAGGATGACAAAAGTACTGTAGCCAATGAAGGAAAAATAAATAAAAATGAAAGATTGCAGATTGTATCAGATTGCCTGACAAAAGACAAGGCAATCATTTTATATCTGATGTTTGCATTTTTAGCTCTAAATTTCAGACCATGTCCCCTTCAGTGAAGGAAATTTTTTTTAAAACACCATTACTCTATTGGAGGGAAAAAAAATTCTCTGAAGTTGTGAAATTAACTTCTCCCTTCATTCACACATTCAGTTCTATTTTTGCAGTTGTGCCAGTAATCTAAAAGAAAAAGCACTGAAAGTCAATTCCAGGTTTCTAAAATGTCTGACTGTGCATGTCCCAGTTCTCTTCAGCACCTCCCAGAAGATTCGGCCAATTTTTATTTCTGCAGCGCATCAGTGTTTATCATTTGTTTTACAACAGCACTGCATGTTCTCGAAAATTGACTGAGATGTATTTCACTCATACTCTACAAAAACTCAAGAAGAGACAAACGGCCTTAAAAACAAAATCCACCACTGAGGCATGGGTAATTTACTAAAGGAGTATTTCTTTTTTTACCTTCTCAGCTCAATATTTACTTCATTATAGTGGTAACTCCACCCCCAAGCCCGGAGATTTTGACAAATTTCCGGCTTGTAATTAGGCATTATGAAAATTCACTGTAGGAAAACTACTGCTAGAGAAAAGCTTTTCCATTCATTTTTCTTTATAGGAATACTGATGACTTTCACCTTCAGGAAGGCCAAGAGCAAAACCATGGATAGATTTTGATTGTACATGTGTGAATAAACCTAATTTTTATGGGCAAAAGTTCTAAGGAGTGATTAAGTCGAACAGACTTGGAATAAAATCCTGACTGTCTCTTTTTGGCTGGGTAATCAAAGGCAAGTAGCTTAACCTCTCTATGCCTCAGTTTCCTTTTCTATAAAATGAAGATGATAATAATAAGCATCACATAGGGATATAGGGAAGAGTAAATAAGAAAACCACCCAGTGCAGTGCCAAATGCAGAGTAAATGCTCAATAAATGGCAGCCATTACTATTTAATGAATAATATAGACAAGGGATGGCCTAGAGAAGGTCCTCACCTCTCATCTGTTGCCTTCCTCAGAATTTTACCATTCTCATTACTAATGAAAAAAGTATCTGGGCTACTTGCAGCCCTAAAAGAAGGCCTCGGAGACTTCTACCTCAGAGAAGGAAGGGTAAGAGCTCGGATGTGAGGCAGTCTCTCAGGCCCAGCACTGTTGCCTAAACTCACTGCAACACACATCCTCACAGGGAGTAGAGGAGCTCACAACAGGGGCTCTTCCCTCAGAGCTACTCCTTGCTCTGTGAGCTTAGACAAATCTCTACTCCCTCATCCTCAAAATGGGAGTGGACAAGACAAGCTCAGATACTGTTTGTTTTCAGAGAGAATTAATTCTGGGGGGGCGGGGGGGTGGACAGCAAGAGCAAGGAGTTCTCAGAGGTGCAAAAATAAGCACGAGATCTCAATGGAGACTTCTCCTAGCCTGGCATCATCAAATAATCAGGAGAAAAGCAACTGTCAGAGGACAACCAAGTATGAACAGATACAATGTTTGGCTTTCTGTTTGAACAAATCTCAACCCTACCATCGCTCGAATAATTTCAACCAAGAGTTTTGGGGCTAACATACAGTGAGCACTCTCTCTGTTCCTAGCAATTTGCAGAATCTTTGCATGCACTGGTTCATTGTCCCTCACCCTCAGGAGAGTATCTTCATTTTCAGGTGAGGACCCAGGCACAGAAAGGTTAAGAAACTTCCTTAAGGATACTAGATTGCAATGGAACCAAAATTTGACCCCAAACAGTCTGGCTTCAGAGTCCGCGGTCTTCACTCCTACTCTCCCCTATTCCCGCTCCCACTGGTAAAACAACCATTGGAAACTTAGTCTTGCTTTCTGTGACTCATAATTCAATTTTCTGTAATAATATTTCTCTAAAACTTATATTACTGAGCTGGTATTAGCCCTTAGGAGATTTTTAGGCCTCTTTTATTTAATATTCACAATGGGAACATTTCAAAATATTGCAATTCAACTAGGTTGAAGGGGGGAGTGTGCCACAGAGGTGTGGAGGAGACAACGTGAGCCCTGAGTTCATAACTGTTAAAGCTGTGTGATAGGTACATGGGGAATCTATATACTATTCACTCCACTTTTGTTTGTGTTTGAGATTTTCCATAATAAAAGAGTTACCAGCAGCAAAAATATCAACCACAAAGAAGATAACTGAAGACTAAGCTGTTTCAGGATCCAGAGGGACATTGCTTCAACACACAATGCCTCTACTGAAGATTCCAGTCTAAATTTTGAGAACCGAGAGTACAGGAATTTATTTATAGAAAATCTACTAATTCAGGAATCCTCCCTTCAAAATACCTTAGTCTTGTCTATCTGGAACAATAAAGACATTCCCAGAGTTGAATTTTTTGCTCACTCTAATTTCTGTTGTTGCTGCTGCTGCTACTACTGCTGATTGGAAAACCTTTTGCTTCCCTCCTCGTGACAGGTTTATCTGTCCACAGCCTACAAATTACTAAAGACTACTTGCAAAGTCAAACTTAAAAACATACACCCCAATATCTTTTTTGCTTACAGTTCTCTTAAAAGATTAAAAGAAAGAAACTTACCCGTTCTGTTGTGCATTCCCTCTTTGCCAAAGTGTGCTGTGGTTTCGAAAACTAGCCCAGTCCTTCTGAACTTTTCTGTATCCGTTATAATATTAAAGAGCCACAAGGAAGGGAAGTGGTTAGTCAACTTGCTAATTTTATCAGTCCCTCCCACTGGTTAAATAGTACCTGATGCTACAGACGCAAAATCAGTTTTCCAGCTCATTTCCCTGCTACAGCATGACTTTATAAAGACAGCATAACTTTGGAGGCAAAGAGAGTGACTCTGTCTGGTTTGTAGTCACGAGATAGTTAATGAATGAACATTTTATTACTATTAATAAGAAGTCTAATAGACTACAGCAACCAGCAAAGCAGTGATTCAAGAAAATGAGGAGGAGAGAGAATGTCTGTCAGCTCCATACTCTGAGCAAATTCAGTTTGGGTGGGAAGGGGAGTGATTTTTAATGCAATCAGAGGACGTGTGGGAAGTGGCTGGTGTTTCATTTGTTGATAAATGATTCTGCCCTGGAATGAAGCCAGTTTACCGGATATAGAAACTTCCACAACTTGGGGCCCTGGCTTGGACAACTGTCTTCCTCTGGAGCTTAGTAATTACACAGAACAAAGTAGCAAATATGTGCCTCTGAATGAGGAAAAATTAAACATCCTCTGAAGAAGAAGCTATGAACTGTTTCCTAGACGTAAAGACCTACAATGAATGAGAAGTAAATACAGAGCCTGAGACAGATTTTAACAAAATGAAATGCTTTTGCTCTTTTAATCCCACTCCAAAAAATCTAGAGGCCGGGTGTGGTGGCTCATCCCAGCACTTTGGGAGGCTGAGGCAGGAGGATCACTTGAGGCCAGGAGTTTGAGACCACTCCAAAAGATTTCAACATATAAAACAGTGTCAACCCAGAACCCTAGATCATGGAATTTTCTGAGCTACTTAAATAGGTGGCATTTGAATTAAATCTGCAGTACTCACTTTGAAGTGCATTTCCCACAATATCTAAGGATTATGGCATTAGAAAAAATACCTGAAAGCCAAATCATCTTGAAGGCTCATTAGCCCTTGCTTTTGATTGGCTGAGAAAATGTCCCTTCAGAGAAATTCTGACAGGTTATTATATATTCACTTGTGATGTTTTCACAAAAACAGTTAAACTTGGTAAGCTGAGGCAGGGAAGGGAAACCAGCAATTCTCTACTGTCACCACTCCCGTCTTAGTATCCTTGCACTCAATAATACTTACCATAAAGCTTTGGAGAGTCATTGTATTTATGTTCTACCTCCATTAGTGTTTTCACACTAGATCTAAGAAAATGTACTGGTGGCACTGAAATGAAATATAAGCAATGCCTTGCTCTGAGATCTCCCCAATAATTTCTCTTGAAAAGCAACAACTCACAGTTCTAAGCCCCCAAAGTCTTATCTTTATATTTGTCTGAGTTTAAAGTGAGAGTAAATACCTAAAATCAACACTTCACTATCATGACTCTGTGGCTTTTCATCCCTCTCACATCTGTAGGTTTTGTACCTTCAGGAAAAGAAAAGGAAAAGACATAGAGTCTAGAGAAGAAAGAAGGGAAGGAAAAGTGAAAAAGAAAGGGAGAGACGTGCCCTCACTGTCCCCTTCTCTAAAATTCTCCATGGCCTCCCCAACCTTCTGGGTTCGGTGGCACCTATTCAGCCTCTTCCAGGAGCCTTTCTCCCTCATTCAAACATACCTACCTACCCCTTTCTAAAATCCTAGAGCATATTTCATCATCCTCTTGGTCTGTCCATAAATTTATCTATGTAACGTTTTTCTCGAAGACTGTAAGCCTCCTTAGGACTGATGTATATTCTCGATGCTTACCTAGAGCATTAAGCTTCTCAAGCACAAAACCCCACTTTTAAAACAAGTATTTTGTAATGCATCTTTTATTAACCTAACATGAAACTCACAGATTATACAACCAACCTCTGTACAGAATTTCACCGAATATACAGTGTGTTTTTTAAAATTAATAAAGTGCTTCCAGACATGAGTATTTACACATGTAAGAAGTCCTCTGATGATTGCCCTACTACCAAGAAGTAAATCTGAATTGAAGAGAAGTGATAAGAGGCTAGTCTTTCCAAGAAGGGTAGAAAGTGAAAGACCGAATGGTCAAGTGGTTGCATAGACATTAGGATAAAATTTTATATTAGAATAAGAAACAGTAAAGCAGATTTATTGGCACATGATAAAATAAAAAGAAAATAAGATTAACTAAAGTCTAAATAACATGCCAAGGCAAATTAAATGGTAAAAGTAAAGACAACATGAAGAGTAATTAATATTCTCTCATAGGATATTAAGAATTATTCCATATTCATAAAAAATTTTAAAGGAATCTCAACTTTGCTTTATTATATAATTGAACAAGGGACCTGCAAATGCACACTGATAGAACTGTGTTGTGTTGGTTATTCAAGTACCACAGGCCACTCTGTTGTCAGTGACTTGGTTTTCCAAATGGTTAACAATTAGCAGTAAATCTTCTAATAATAAAACAAACAACAGTCTTACCTGGAATTATATAGTAGTTGTAGTCCTAGGAAATTCAATGTACACTAAAATGGAATAAAAAAGTTTTTATATGTGCAACCAATTTCGTTTTTAGACTCAAATAATTATAAACAGGTGTTTCACCTATATGAATGTCCAAAGGGATATTTGAAAATGCAGGACAAAAAAAATTTCTTCCAGGTACAGGACAACCTCTCAAATTACAGAACTCCTCTCATGCTTGAGCCCGATCCACCAAATGCTAGTAGCACCCTCCAAGCATTGTGGCATCCAGAAAACACTTTCAAATCTTTTCTTAGGGGCCAGTACGACCTCATTAAAAATCAATACCCCTGACAAACCACAACCCCCAACACTCAGCTGGCTTTGGGAGTCAGACAGGAACATCAAGGGGTGAAGGACAACAGGGAAGGACTGAGCTGAATGGAGAGCATGTGCCCCAGCTAAGGCAGGCAGCCGCCAGCAGCTCCTGCCAACTGGGGCCAAGCGAGATTATGAGTCTAGCATCACGGAACTTCCCATCTTTCAGGAGAAAGTGGACATCTGGATCTTTATGTCAAATTTTTTTTAAAAGATTGGCAAACACTCTTCGAACTATACAAAATCTGTCTTCAAGCTGAGATGATTACTAGTTGCTCAATCAAAATGTGTAACAACATTTACAAAATATGTAATGTCAAAGACACAGTATTCAATAGAACAAGCACATAACCAAGTATTTTGATCTCCTATTGTATATGTGAAATATATAGAACAGACTCTGGAGTATCTGCCAGCTTGTTAACAGGAATTCTCTATCTACACATTATTTTTTCATTTTCTTTTTACTTTTTGGTCTTCTCTAATTTTTCTAAAATAAACACATAAGGTTTTACAGTAAGAAATAAGCAATAGAAAGTATATTTCCACTTAAAAAAAATTAGAGGACAGTAGCTATGGAAAGCTCTTTGAATATATTCAGAAAGGACTACGGCTAAAATGGGCAAAACAAATGAAATTCCTCCTAAACTGCTGTCCCCAACCCCCAGGCTACAAAAAAATTGTCTTCCTGAAAGTTAGGAATCGGAGTGGGGAGGCCGCACAGCAGGAGGTGCGAGCTGAGCAGGCGGGTGAGCAAGCAAAGCTTCATCTGTATTTACAGCCACTCCCCATCAATCACATCACCGCTGACATCACCACCTGAACTCCACCTCCCCACCCATGGAAAAATGTCTTCCGTGAAACTGGTCCCTGGTGCCAAAAACGTTGGGGACCGCTGCTCTTAAATACCCAGTTCTGCTCCATCTCAAGCACTAGTTAAAGACCAGATGTAAAAATTAAACTGTCTGCAACTCAGAATAGGGATGTGCTCAAGTAATAAGATTTATCTCCTTGTGCTCTAGATATATGTCGTTATTTTATCTCCTTTATTAGATAGCCAGAGCCCACACAGGCAGGATCTAAGTCTGAGTACGTGTCATAGAAAGCACTCAAATAATTGTGCATCAATTAAAAAAGACCTAAGGCTTTAAACGTGGTAAAAAATAAATTTTCCTACGAGCAATAATAATAATAATGTTAACCTCTAAAATGAAGGTGCTTTAGTAATTTAATTACCTTTTTTCCTATTACTAAATTAATATTAGAAGCTGAGTCATGTTTGAATTCAATAAAATTATTTTATTAACTTCCTCTAAGGCTTAAAAAATACTTTATTAAACTTCTCTTCTTATAAGTCAGTCTTATCCTTCACTCTACTGAAGACTTGGACCACATTTTATTCCTATAAAAAGTTCTTTTCCCCCAATTTACAAATATTTAATTAGAAATGTTTCAAAGCTGATCCTCCTAGGTACCAAACACAACATCCTGAAAAATAAGCTTACATCTTGAAATATCATACATAATAAGACCATTTAAAACACACATCTATATATACTACAAAGTCGTAATTACTATTGATTTTTTGCAATCTAGAAAAATGTACCACCAGAGTGTATAGAGAGGAACTAATAGAACCACAGTAATTGGTATGGACATGATGATATATTTTCTGGAGATATTACCTTTTTTTTCTTTTCTTAGGGAGTACAGTCATGCGTGGTTCTTATTTTGAAAGGAAATTCACCCTTTTTCCTGTCTTAAGTTATATGCTGACTAGAGCTTGAGTCCTTGAATATGTGTTCAAGTTTATTCATTTCAACTCTGCAGAATCAGAAGATTATACAGTTTGTGAACTAAATCTTTCCTTTCAGTTGTATCTTTCAATTTTGATTACAAAGGCAGATGTTTGCAGGTTTGAAATTTGCTAGTTCAACACTGTTGGGGAACCCAGGGTAAACAACACAATTACCAATTGCCTAGCACAAAAAGAAAATCTCATAAGCATAGTATCATGCAGTACATCTTTCTGAGATGCATCCCAAATTTAATCTCTCTAAAATGCTTTAGGCATTTGATTGAACTTGCTGCTAAGGTGATTATTTTTAGCCAAGATTTTGCTTATTCATGTATGTTCCAATAAATGAAAAAAACTGCCATTGAAATATAACGTTTCTAATTGCTGAAAAGAAAGAGCATTCCAGTATGTGTGTGTGTGTGCACATGTGCATATTCCCTAGTAAAAATAACACATAATATTCAACTTTACTGGTAATCAAATAAATGTAAATTATAAAAGATTGGTATTTTATCTAACAATTGATGCTAATAAATTACAAGAGTATGATGTGAAAAGCACTGCTTATAGGAGTGTAAATTGGTACACATTTCCTGGTGAAAAAAAAGTCTCAGTATGTCAAGAATCTTTTATAAAGTTCACCCTCTTTAAGAGTGATTCTATTTCTAGGAATCGTTTCTAAAGAAAAAAAAATCAAAGGTGTGGATGGTGATTTATGTAAATTGATGTACGTCACACTGCTATTTTAAAATATCATTGAACAAGTGCAAATGGTCTATACGCCCAATATAAGAGGAATAACAAAAGAAATTATGGTATAATTACATGATAAACTATCATACAAACTTCTACAAATCATGATATTGAAAATATTTAACAATAATAAAAAATGTTCATAATACAATGTTAAGTAAGAAAAAAGATATAAAATATGCATGTATTATGATCCAAATCTTGTAACACAATCATACACATGCCATTCACACCCTCACACTTCCCACAAAATTTACACACATATTCAATAGAAAACAGACCAACAGGGAAGCCCAGAATGTGAAAAGTGTGCCCTTCACTTGTTCTTTGGCTTTGGGAATTTTATTTTATTTTTACTTTGGCTTAGTGGATTTTTATTTTTCTTATTGATAAAGTGAAGCCTGTGTGCTAACCCAGAAGATTTAGGGTGAAAATCAAGCTCACATTAATGGGGAAACAATTGGTCACTCAGTTATCTTTTCAGTTACTCTACAAGAGATTAGATTACTTTTTAAAAACAGAGTACTAAAAATCACATCCTATTTATTGCAAAATGAATAAAACAATTTTTACCTGGGATAACATTGAGTGTTGAATTTAAATCAAATGAAGAAGAAAGAAATTTAACTTTAGCCCTTTAATACAAGACACTTGATCAATTTTAACTCATTTAATTATCACAACAACCCAGAGGGATACGTTTTCTTAAATCCATGTTATAGATAGGGAGACTAATTTATCCAAAGATTAGGTCAAATGACCAACGTCTCATATTTGGCAAACAAAGGATCAGAACTGATTACAGTCAATTCTGATCCCAAAACCAATGTCCAACACTATACAAAGACATTTCTTTTTGAATACAGATAGTTCACATGTGGTAGAGTCTTCAAATTACAGACAAACAACAAAATCTTTGATGATCATAAAATAACGGAGATTAAGAATGAGAATAAAACATGCTTTTCTTCTTTGTAGTCACTATGGTGGAAGAAGAAATAGGAGGTAGTACAGAATTGGAAAAAAGTACACAACTGAATACGTAACTAAGCCCACGTTTTCTGAAACAAAAGCCAGGACACATGATCTGAACATATGAAACAGAAGTAGTCCCAAAGTTTCATGTTTCATGTAGCCACCATTTGCCCAATACTTAATGAAAAAATATATTTATATATGAATATATATATGGATAGCTAAACTGGCATTACATATTATTTGTAAATACCAAATTAAATTCACAATTATTTTTGTTGACTTTAAAGAGAAAGTTGCAACCACTATACAAATAATCATAAAATCAAATAATAGCAAAAAATGTAAAAGGGCAAAAGTAAAAACTGCCTTAAAATCCTACGTTACTCAAAAAAACAGTGTGAACAATTTGGCAGCCTCCTGAACTTCTTTCTATTGACATCCATAAAATCTTAGTAGCACTTAAGAAAATGAAGGTTGTGTAAATTGTCCAAGTTGTGTAGCTAGTGACAGGAGGCAGGTTTTGAACATGCATGGGTCTAACTCCCACAGTGATGTTCTTTCCACCTCCTTATTTTGCTGGGGGCAGTGGATGGAATATTCCATAAACATAGAAATTGAGAATTTTGTTCTTTTGTTTTTAAAACTTTCCCAAAATCCAAAATATAAGGTGGCCAATTCTGCCATTTGCGACTGTTTTCTTTTGAACAAATCATTTAATTTGTGGGCTGAATGTTTCTGGTCTATAAATAAGGGTGATCACCTCCAGAGTTCTGAAAAAGTCAATGACTCAGTGACTAAATGGAATTATATTTTACTGTCTTTAAAAATCTGTTTTAGAGAAATGCAACTAGCTTGACATAAAAATCAAATGCACATCTTTACAATTTCAAATGAAGAATTAAGATATAATTGAGCCATACGTACTGACAACCCATTATGCAAAAAGGAATGATAATTATCAGTTCACCAAATAATAGTCAGCCCACTATTATATTTTCTGCTACCTAACCTTGGTATTCCACTAAGTTTAAAATAAATCTCTAATTCACCTTTGATTTACTCTCTCTCTTCTTGTATTACTACTATACCCTACCATGAAATATCTTCCTTTGCTGGGTTATAGTGTACTTTGAGTATTTTAAAAATTATGAGATAGTAATTTCAGGGCACCAAGGACCAGAAAGGGGTCAAAGGATTTCATGTGTTCTTTATTCCCTTTCAAATGGAGGGCCTAGAAAATATCCAGAATTTCCAACAATTCCTTCAGCCTTAATTCCAAGGGTGGGAATCTTTGATCATTCAAGGGTGAACAGAACCTGAGTTCTAGCTGGTTCTGTTCATGTGGAGACTGGACTGTACTGAGTGAAGATCACACCTTCAATCAGGTGGCCAAGATAAGGGAATGCCCAGACCTATTTATTACTTTTTCCCAGGGCAATAGTATGGACCCATTGTGAAATGCAATTACAATGCAATCTGCCTCAGGGAACCCATGGTAATACATTCCTCACCAGGTCACACACAATCCAAGCACCACATATACTCACCATCAAATTGGTATTAATTGATCAAGTGAGTTGAATTCTTAAAGAAGTTGTCAGCAACTGATAATCATCTTCCCTCAGTGCAAATATGACACTTCCCTTTCTGGAAAGGGTTCTAGGACCTTGCATTGCCTTGCTGAAGAATAATAATCACAACATATCATTCTCATCTATTGCCCTAAGAAGTAAAATGTTCTTATTTCTCAACGATAGGTAGTCTCTGGTACCATTTTGGATTTTTCTGAGAAATATTCATAATATGCTTCCAAACTATACAGTATTAGGAATGTTACTAAACTCTCTGGCATTTATTTTCTCATTTTTAAAATTGAACTTATAATACCTATTCAATAACATTGCTGTGAACATTAATTAAGGTTAATTATATAAAAGGCCTTTGTACGGTGACTAGCACATTATAAATAGTCAAAAATTGATAAATACAATTACTATATTACTAATAAACAATATTTAAATAGTTTTTTCCTCTGAATACTATGAAAGATATTATGATGACTCTCTTTGTGTGTGTGTGTGTTTCCTTCAATATATTTTACGGTAGTTATAGACTTATTTTGGCCTTTTCTAAAAGCTTTACTATATAGTTTTTAAAATCCCTTTAAGATCCACACTTCTATTGAATCCAGAATAAAACATGTACTTAGTTTCAGGCAAACAATTGTTCAATAGAAGCCCCTTCATATTTTAATTACTCTCTCTTCCCTCTCCAAGTTCACTGTTGTTCTCTGATTTTTAATCTTGAAAGCCAGTCAGGGTACATTATTTACGTTATATTCAATAGGGAGAAAAAGAAGAAAAGGGATTTTATTCAGGACACTAACTCTAACCTTGAAATGTTATTTTCTGAACATTTGTTCTGCTCACTGAGCAAATTTTAGTCTTCAAGTCAGATGTCTAAATACAGTGCTTGAGCTCTGCTTAAAGGCTAAAAATACAGACTTCTGCACAAGGTGATGGTACAAAGGAAGGTGTTTAGAAAATGGTTCAATAGAAGCTAAGGTAATTGAGCATTAGCTATATACTTCAGCCAGAAGAATTCCTCATCTACACTGAAGCTTTGGAGTCAAATCTTAGGCTATTATCCTTTGAAATACATTTTACTTGGAAAGAGAATCAATTAAGGAAATGGTTTCCTGAAATCCTTCACCGGGTCCTCAATTTTGATCATTTGAAGACTAGAAGTTATAGAATCCTTTGTCAACCTCTCTCTCAGAGTATTCATACAAGTGTGCTCCACAAAGCACAGTAAGTCTGAACAGGAAGACTGGCTGCAATTCTCATGTAGTATTTTCCCTCTCTTGAGAAAATCTATGAATAAATCAATGAATAGTTTTGATGTTCACGAATACCACAAAAAAACAAGGCCATCATATAGAAAGTTTATTGTCCTCCACAAAACATACTATATATCATTGTCTGATCCTGCTTTGGACTCACAGACTAAGCTCTGCTCCACTTTGTATCTTCCCTTGGTCTTCCTCAGGCACACTTTTCCAAAAAGAAAGAAGGTAGAGATGGGAATAGAAAAATAAAACAAGGGCCAGGAACGAATAATCCTGACTCTGTTTTCAAATGACATGTGAAGTCTATTTAATTTTTAAAATTTTCTTCCTTTTGAGAAATTGGAAAATATAACAGTGGGTGAAGAAAGAGAGAAAAGGGTACGTAATAAAAATTCAATGTACTCATGAGTAAACAGTGCCTAAATAAATGATTAAACGAAAGGAGAAGTCATAACAATATTGGACGATCTCAATAGGTTATTCTATTATCCAAATCCCCTCTTTAAATATTTATTACATGTAAGTTTTATAAGCCTATCCTGTCTTTTTTCAATAGTTTCTTCCCAGTGCCTAGAAACATAACTGACAGAGGTAAGTCCTTAACAAATATTTGCTGAATGGATGAATACATTTTCATTTCCTTTTTATTTGCTTTTTAACTTTCAATCATTTTTTAAGGGTAATTCACAGCTAATTTTTTAAACCTCTAAGAATTCCCCTTTCAATAGTAAGAATTCCCCTTTCAACACTAGACAGAGAAGACAAGTGAAAAATGGAGTCATAATTCCTTAATAAAAATTTTAAGCAAGAAATACTATTTGGTCAATTTACACATAGTACATGAATTAGGCCTTTTTGAAACTGATTTCTAGGCAATATTTGTCCTGATTAAATGGGTAACTGCAAACACACAAGCATACTTGATATACATTTGGCCAATTTTTTGCATCACCCTCATCATGAAGTCACTGGGTAGAAAAGATCAGAATATGAAAATTCCCCTAATCATTTCATTTATTCTTATCCCATAACAACCAGAATTGCCCACACATTTACTCTTCAATAAGAAGAAGAGTAAAACTGATGTTGTAAAAGTCAGGCAGGCAGTGAGATGAAGTAACTAACACAGGGACAACAAAAATCTAAAAGTCTAAAGCAGGTCTCTACATCTTTGTATTGAGTCAAGCATGTTTAATAAAAAGTTTGCTATGGCCAAACATGTCTTTGTGAACAAGCTTTCACTGTGTATTGCATTTTTTGTTGGAGGTTTAGTTGTGCTTTATTGAATGATTAATTGAATTTTATGCAGGCCTGAGATTGGAGTTTAATATCTTTCAAATTTATTTCTAAAATGACATAAAGTTGACTTTAAAACTCCCCAAATTTCACACATCCATGTTTCTGAGTTTCCAGATTCGGACTTTCAGAATAGAGTACCTACACTTCCACAGCAAAGACAGCTCTTGGTATGGGGTTAAATGTTCAATAGAAAAAAAAAAAATCATTTTTCTGTCTTGAATTACTGAACACCTCTTCATACCTTTCAAAGTGATCTTTTAAAATCGAATGTGGAATGCATAAAAGATTATGTCTTTCCTCATATGCACATATTCACAATGTCCTGGGGCATTTAATTCAGTATAGAAAATTCCTGATATTTTAAAATCAATTTAGAACAAAAAAATGCTCAAGAAATAACTGCATCTTATAGAATTTTAAGTACTTCTCTTTTACCATGTTACATAAAAGGCATGTCTAAATTTAGACATATGTAGATAAACATGCCGATCCCTGAAAAACCCTACACCACAGAAGTTCTAGGGAAAAGTCTGTATTATATTAAACATGAGACTCCATTTCCTTCTTTTGAATTATTGGTGTTGCTGTGGCAACAGCACAATAAAGAACTTTGTTGCACTCTCAGCAAAGCTATTTATATTATTTAAATTCTCCCCAGGGAATTCTTCCTCTACCAAGTTCTTCTATTATTTTGATGAAGTAGTCCATTCAAAGTTTTTTTTTTTTTTCTTCAAATCATTGCTAAATGTGAAAAAACAAAACTTACCTTTGAACTGTTAGGCAAAGACTCTGGACATAAAGCTAATCTCTTGAAGTGTTTTAAGTAACTGAATACCCATTTCACAGATCATGGTATTCTGAGATAAAAGGCCAATTTCCTGCAACTGAAAGGAGTGGTATATGATTTCTAAATGCTCTGAAAATTTACCAAAATATCCAGAAAAGGGAAATAGCTGGTTAAGTAATGATTAAAATACTTGAAAGGGGAAGATATTTCAACAAATATCAAGATAGTGTTCCTTCCTGTTTGTAAGATGTTGCTAGTGGAGTGAAGGTTCTGACGTCATTAACTAAATAGAAGCAAGTGCAATGACATGGAAAAGGACTAACATCAACTATTTGCATAAAGCTACATCATAAAAATTTCTTTAATACTTAACCTCTGAAAAAGTTAAATTAAGCAAAAAGATGAATTAATCCATTTGATCTAAACTGTTAACATGTTAATTAACTTTAACTATAAATCATTCCCTATTAATTAGTAAATTGGCTAACCATTTAGTTGGATCAAAGGTAAGACCTTTCAATAAAATCTTTTGAATATGGTAAATGAAATTCATTCCTATATTCGGAAATGAATCAAGACAGTTGAAAGAAGTTGATGGGAAACGAGATAGGAAAAATGACCACCAGCGAGTCTTCTCTCCGATGGCCAGGAAATGTTTGGAAGAGGGGGCATAAAACAAGGTATTACAGCCAGGCAGAAACTATCGAAAATGGAAGAAAAGTTCTATAAATTCTATGGAGACATGAAAATTCTACTTCTCCAGCTGTATCCATCATTTCCCCCACACACCTACATCTTTCTTTGAGCTGGCCAAAACTTTTCACTCTTCTACCCATTTGTACCTGCTGCTCCACCTGTCTGCCCCTTCTCCCTGCCTTTTTTGCTGGCAAACTCACATTCACTTTTTTAGACTTGGATCAATTGTCTTCTCTGCCAACTTGCACTCTTGGCCAGTGTCCCCATCCAAGCAGAGCTTGTTACTGTTTCTTCAGTGCCACAGGCCATCATTGCCACTTCTGCCAGAATGCACCCATCTTGTCATTACAAAGCTGTTTTTGTCTACTCACACTAAACTGGGGCCTCCTCTAGGACACAGTCCACACAAAGCTCATTTATTCATCTTTGTACCTCCATTTTCTTTTAGCATTGTGCTATGACTACTGAATGACTGGCAATATAACATCAAAATGAATTTAAAATTAGTATTAAAAAACCACAAGATGTTTCAAAATTTGAGGCAAATTTGCTCATATAAATGATGCAAGAAAAATTTAGGGTATAGGAAAAAATGATAAAGATACAGAAAGAAAAATACAAAAATTAAGGAGAAAAAGACAAAAAACTACTTTTGTCACTGTCATCTATGACTACAAGCAAATTTATTTAGTAAATATTCTCCTATTACAATGTTTGTGAAGCAAATATTAGAAAGGCTAAAATGAATAAGCTTTATTTCTAATTTTATATTTGGCTCATGAAGAAAAGCAAATTGAATAAGCTGCCATTCCAACTATTCATTATTTCATTATAAAATGTAACACCACTCACTTTCTATGGAAGAAAAAAAAATCACATATTCTCTCTTATTAAAACCTATGCCCTCTAGAGGTGCTCTGTCAAGCTGAGAAATGGCATGTCAGGAGACATAATATGCTGCAGAGACAGATGTCCCTATTCAAAATGCATGTACAATGATCACTCACAGCTCAGAACATTCCTGAAAACTCAAGTGCCACACTTAAAAAACAATTACAGAAAGACGTGTTAAAATAATATCAAGAAGCTGACACAAGCTGAATGCATTAGTCAAGAAATTCAAAAGTATTTGTAGAAAATGAAAGGATTTTGTGTTTTCCAAAGGTTCCATATAAGAGTTTAAAGGTATTGTAAAGGAAATATTGTATCAAGACCCAGCTCTTGGGTAAGCTCCCCCTTGCCTTATCCTCCTTTGCTATGAGTTACCCAATCAATATGCACACCTGGCCTATTATTAGTTCCATTTCTAGTCTCAAAAAGGTTAAAAATAGAGTCAAGCTTTATTGTAAGAATAGATATAAAATCTGATATAAATATCCACTATGTTTGCAATTACATTTAGTGTCTACCACTGGAGTATGATTTCTTTCTCAACTGGATAGCTTTCTTTAAATTGTTACATTATAGATAGAATAACATAATAAATAATTGTATACTCATTCATTCACTTATTCAACATATATTTATTGAGAGTCTACTACACCTGTACTCTTCAAGGTGCTGGGGATATACTTGTGAACAATACAAAAATTCTGGCCCTTGCAGAGCTTATATTCTAGCATGGCAGGCAGATGATAAAGATGATAATCAGTATACACAAGGCAGAGGCAAATGACAGGTATGTTAGAAGACAGTAAGTGCTACATACGAAATGAAGTATGGAATGGGAGTATTGCAGTTTTAAATAGAGGGCCAGGGTAGGGCTTGGTGGGAAGGCAACCTTTGAGAGAACACTTGAAGAAGGTAAAGGACATATAAACAAACGCATGAAGGCACTTGACCACGCAGATTGATGGAAAAAGCTCAAGTACGAAAATGTGTGTCTGGTGGGAGCACTTGAGGCAGGCTGAAGGAACATCAAGGAGGCTAATGCAACTGGAGCAATTCGAGTAAAGGAAAGAGTTAAAAGAATAAGGTGAGAGAGATGACAGGGACCATACCATACAGTGTCTGGAGGGCCATTGTAGGACTTTGGCTTTTTCTGGGAGAGAAATGGGGAGCCACTGGTGGGCTTTGAACAGAAAAGTAACATGATGTGACTTATACTTAACAGTACCATTCTGGCACCTGGGTTGAGAATAAATGTTGGGGTTGGGGAAAGTTGTTGAGGTGGAAGCTGAGAAGCCAATTAGGAGGCTATCTCAAAAATCTAAGCAAGAGATTTAGGTGATATAGGTCTGCAAAGGGGTAGCTGTAAAGTGACGAGGAGCAGTAGGAATTTGGTTATGTTTTGAAGGCACAGACAAGAGGAGCTCCTGACTGAATTTAGGGCATGAAGGGAAGAAGACATTCAATGATTATTCCAAATTTTCCAGACGGAGCAATTTGAAGGAGGTGTCATTAATTAAGATGGGAAAGACTGTCTGTGAAGCAACTTTGGTGGAATACCAGAGTTCAGTTTGGTCATTTGAGAAGGCTATTAGATCATCTGGATATACATGCCTGAAGTTCATGAAAGCTAGACATACAAATTTGGGTTTGTTGTCATATATATGGCACTGAAAGCCACCACTCTTAACAAATACATCGTGAATACACTTGAAGGTCCATTGCATCCCTCTCCCCAAATAATCAGCTCTAAAATTTTGAATTTATCATTCTCAAGAATGTTGTTGTATTTTATTTCATATGTATATAACCTTAAACAATAATGTAGCAGTGTTGTGCATGTTTTCAGCTTTATATAAATGATAAAGTAGATATAATTTTCTGCAATTAATTTTTTTCTAAGCATATTTTTGAGATTTATCCATGATAATATGCATATCCCTAGTTCATGCATTACCAAAGCTGAATACATTCCATTGCATGAAAATACCTCAAATTGTTTATCCATTTTCCTATCGATGGCTGTTATGGTTTCGATGTGGTTTGTCCCCACCAAAATTCATGTTAAAATTTGGTCTCCAATGTGGCAATCTTGGTAGGCGGGGCCTAGTGAAAGGTGTTTGGGTCATGGGAGTGGATCCCTCATGAATACATGCCCTCCCTCAGAGGTGAGTTCTTGCTTTTAAGGGAATGGATTAGTTCCCCTGAGAGCAGGTTGTTAAGAAGAGTTTCGCTATATCCGGTTCACTCTCTTGCTTTTTCTCTCTCTCCATGTCATCTCTGCTCATGCTCAATCCTGTTATGTTTTCCACCATGAGTTGAAGCAGCATGAGGCCCTCACCAGATACAGCAGCCCAATATTGAACTTTCCAGATACTAGAATCATGAGCCAAATAAACTTCTTTTTTTAATAAATTATCCAGCCTCAGATATTCTATTACAGCAACACAAAACGAACTAATACAATGGCTATTTAGTTTTACTCTAAGTTTTTAATACTATGAACAATGCTCAGTAAACATTCTTGTACATGTCTATGCATATATGAAAGAGTATCTCCAGGGATTATATGTCCCAGTGGAATTGCTGGGCCCTTATAAGATACACAATGTAACTATATATATATGTGTGTGTAAAATTGTTCTCCCAAGTGTTACCAATTTACACTCCTCAGAATTATAAAATTTCCTACTACTCCATATCTTCACCAACATTTGGTGGTGTCGAACTTTAGAATTATGTCAATATGTGAAATTGTATAACACTAAAGTTCTAATTTGCATTTTCCTGATCATTAATTTGGCTGTTTTATAGCCATTTGGGTTTCATTTTATTAGAATTGACTATTCTTATTAGTCCTGTTTTCCTCTGGGTTATTTTATTTCTTTTTTATACCCTGAATGCTAATCCCTGTTATATTTATTGTTCATAATTTTTATTCATAATTATCAATCCCTTCCCTTGTGGTTAGTGCTTTTTAAAATTTTGTTTAGAAAAGACTCTTCCCTATATCATAAAGATACTCTCCAATTTGCATTTCCAATTAAATACTTAATTCACCTGGAATTGATTTTATGCTTTTATAAGGCAAGGAAGCAATTTCAACTTTTTGTCCCAGTACCATTTATTAAATAACTCATCCCTTTCCCACTGATCAACAATGCCACCTCTGTCATCTACCTGTATATCATATGTAAAATGGTCCTTTTGGGGCTCTCCAGTCTGGTCTACTTTACTATTCACGATATACATTACAGCTTTATAAGAAGTCTGGGTACCTTATAATGCCATTCTTCTTCAAAAGAAAAAGAAAAGTCTTTTCTTAGGCCTTTACTCTTTCACATAAAGTTGAGCATTAGCTTGTCAAATTCCATAAAAAATTCTGTTAAGGTCTTGATTAGAATTTACTGAATCCATAGCTCAATTTGAGGAGAATTAACAAATTTATAACATTGACTACTCCAATCCATGAAAATGATATCTGTCTCCATTTATTTAAATCTTCTCAAATGATTTTCATTAAAGATCATTTTTGTACATGAAGATATTTTGTATCTTTTATTAGATTTATTCCTAGGGTCCTTCTATGTTACAGATATCTTCAACTGCATTTTCTAAGTATGGAAATATATATTCTTGATCCTTGTATACACATCTCATTATAACATTTTACATCCAGTGCTCCTTATATGCATGTTGATTATGAATAAATGAATGACAAACTGACTAATCCCCTTCCTCTATAAAATATTGTGACATTTAAATGAGAAATAAAATTCTATAATGATGGTTAACTATAAACATACTATTGGGTATTATTTTGTTTTAATTTCATTTGAGCCAAGATTAATATATGAGAAAAATGTAGGAAAGAATTCCTCACAATTTTAGAGACCCATTTCAAAAGAAACTGTCTAAAGAAAGTGAAGAAATTGTTTCAGAATGCAGCCTCTTAGGCAACAGCAAGAACAGAAAGATGAAACCAAGAAAGAAAATTTGAAAACATATTTTTAAAAATCAGATTCAAAATAAAGGGTCTAGAAATATTTATTGTAGAAAAAAAATTATCCCTACATCCCACTGACTCCTTCTTGGAAGGGTTTTGCTACAACACGCTCTATTTTTTTTTAATCTTAAATATGCCTGTGCTATATTACATATAAGAATTAATTATACCTACAATGTTACAATGAATCAATTCAATGAGATTGAATGATGCACTACTTTCCAGATAAGAAAAGCATCACTCCCAAATTGTTAAGATTTAAAAACAATGTTTCCTTTAATAGGAAAATGTTTGAGGTGGATGTGAATACTATAATTGTTGGTATAATTAGCACAAATCCTACAAAAAATAAATATATGGAACATTGTTATTCCACAGTAATTTATGACATCACTAAAATTCACATTTTCAAATCAGCCTCTTGGTGGTAAAAGAAAAAATGAGTATTTGATGCCCTGCCATTGTGCAACAAATATTTTACTAATCTGTAGTATTTGAGAATTGTTTCTGATGCTTCTTACTCTTTCCTCCCAGTGAGGTTGGGACTATTTCTCCTTTCTTCATTCAGGCAAACATTCATTCATCATTTATTAAACACTGTCTATGTGCTAAGCATTTTGTTAGATGCTGGAGATATCATGGTGAATGGAACATGCCTGATTGCTGCCCTTACAGAAGCTTGCAGACTCCTGAAGAAGGCAGATGTTAAAGGAGGGCTCTCCATCCTCTATTAAAGTGCTATTGCAAAGGAAGCACAGGGTGTTAAGAGTACAACTCAGCACCCAAGGAAGAAGGCATCATGGAATAACCATTTGAGAAAACGCTTTCAAACTAAAGCTTGAAGGAAATTTAGGAATTAGGGTTGGGGGAAAAGAAGTGCTTCAGCCTGAGGGAAAGGCCTGGGATGCATGAAATGAAAGATTACAGCATTTCTAAGATCCAAAGTTAGTCTATATAGCTGGATCAAGGAAAGCAAGTGGGAAGCTGGTACCAACTCTTTGACCTTTTTGACTTCTTAGTCAAACATATGACAGCCTGAATACATATCACCACATGGACTTTTAGGTCCAACATGATGGCAAGTAGATAGAACTGGGAACTCCTAATGTTCTAAGTTGTGGATCTTTCTAAGAAAATACGTATATACCTACAATGTGCTTAGGCAGGAGAGCTGGGATTAATTCACAAATAGCTATTGAGTAATCTCACTTCAGTATACAAGTCAATACATAGAGTAATTACACATATAGGTATACAGCCACATGTGAATCTCACTGAGAATGTATAATTCTTTTAAAAATCACAAACTGTACACTTGCAGCATCAATGTTCCCTTCTCTAGTTATAGTTTCTATGAGAAAACTTTACCAGGAGAATAATTACAAGGAATAACAGTGAAAAAAGATCAATATTACTCAGCGATGTTTGCAATACAGACAAACTTTGTAGAAATTATTTCTTTTATATTTTAAGGAACTTCCATATAATAGTTATTAAATACACTGAGTATTCCTTCCAGGCTATGTTTAGCATACTGAATCAATTTGAACGCTACATTTATTCTTGCCAATTAACGATGTTACAACAGAATCAAATAATATAATTACAAGAAAATTTTTAAAATTTGTTATTTACTTCACTTTTCATTAAAAAAATGAACAAAATGCCATTTCAAATGATAATATAAAATCCACTTAAATTTAGCTGGTTTTCTATTGATTTTATTTAGCTTTTCAAAAGACCAAAGAAAAAGAAGGCATCCTCTCAATAATTACTCAGAGGTGCACATAAAATGTAATCATATTGCCAAGAGCAACCAAGACTAATAATGTAGCATTTTCCTCCCACTCTTTTTTCACCTAAAATAATATACTATGTATGTATATTCATACATACATACATACATATTAAAAACAGATCATTATGTAAGTTTTCAACCTACTTTTTATGAAAACAATATCATTTAAAAGATTTGATAGAAGCCTTTTTTATGAATGTGTAATATTCCACAGAAGAACTGCACCATATTAACTTAGCCATTTTCTGTATTATTAGGCATTCAGATATTTTTCTGAGTTTTTGCTCTTTATAAGTAATGCAACATTGAGCCTTTTTATTCTATGCCTGTTCTACCAATAACATGGAAAATAAATGGCAGAGAAAGTGACAGAAAAATAAATCACCTTTCTTTTCTAAGTCACACTTTTTTTCCATTTCTGCAAACATTTATTGAGAACTAACTCTATGCCAGGCCCTTTCAGAATATCCCTTAGGAGACAGCGATGAATAAGAACCCAGTATCACTTGCCAGAACTTCACGGTTTATTACAGAGGATTTCAACTGGGATGATTTTCCCCCCTCCGAGGGACATCTGGCAATGTCTAAAGACATTTTTGGTTGTCACAATGTAGGGTAAGGGTGCTTACTGGCATCTAGTGGGTAGAAGCCAGGGATGCTTTTGAACATCCTACAATGAACATGGCAGGCCCCCACAACAAAGAATTATCCAGCCCAAAATGTCAATATTGCTGAGGTTGAGAAACCCTGGTCCAGCCCTTTTGTGTGGTCTGCCCACACATCTATCAAACTCAAGAGATCTTCTCACCCCAAAGAGAACATTTAATAAGAATCAACAGGTACACCGACAATTACCATGCAATTACATATTTAGATCAACAGAATGGCCTAACCGGAAGGAGGCATTATGAGTTCCCATACTCATATTTCAAACACAATGACTCCATACACTGATCAGTAAACTCCAGAGACTGGCAAGTGTGGGGATTTTGTTTTCTGGGGCGTACACTTCAGGTCCCATTCAGTGTAGTTCCTTCCACTCTCTTTTAAACCTTCAGACTTTAGGACTTTCTCAGGCAAGGAAATGAAAACAAGGTATTTTTAACTACCTGCTCAATTGCTTGGAAAATTACCTCTTAAAACATTTAAACACCCACTTCTCATTTTTTCCAAAGCCCTAGAGTAGCCAAGTGATATAAATCACTGGAATTCCTTGATGAGGAAATATAATTTTTCAAAGTTTAGGCAGTTTATTTATATATATTCCATATATATGTGTATTTACATATGTGTGTGTATATATATGCAAGACAAATAATTATAAATTTGCTACAAACCCTGAAGCACCACATTCTCTGGGATTTTAGAAGAATCAATTTTGATAGACCCACATGAGCCCTCCAAGGGCAGCAAACTCTCATAACAATAGAAATCGAAGCAATAATAAGTCCTTCAACTATAAATGTGTTATTTATTAAGCAAAAGAATCTTGATTTTGTGTAATACTGTATATAATGAGATTGTACAATTACTTTAGTTTTCCATTTGTTCAAATAACCATAGCACAGCTGGTGGCAATAAAAGCTATTCAATTGTTTTCTTACTGTCGGAATTTGGAATAAATGGTCCAGCTCTAGAAAAAAAACTGTTCTTCTGTTTGATCAGTTCCTTTCAAGTGGTTATCAATTTAAGTAGAGAAGTCAAAGCAGCCCATCAGTAAATACCTCATTACATAAAACACCAAATACCAACCCCCGCCCCATTACTGAAAACACTGGTTTGGAAAACAAACAGGCAAAATGGCTCACTGCTTTTCATCAGTGTAATGAAGACCATTAACTTAAACCACAAACTCCCTACTCACCAGAAGTGAATTATTTGGTTCCAATATTTCCAATAGTTTCTTTTTCTCCTTAAACTTTAATTAAAATCAACCACATTTGAAAAATCTAGGTGTGTAAGCCTAAGAAAGAATTTTCAGCAACAATTTTTTTTTAAACTTTGGTTCTGGCAACCTCTCTGATGTTTGAAAATTCTTCAACTCAGCTGGGAATACAGTTCATAAACTCAAATATACATAAAGTGAGATATAAAATTGAAGTTATTTGACAAACTTTTGTCAAGTATATTCCATGTGCTACATGACAAACAAGACATGGCCATCAAAGAAAGCATCATCTCAAGCAATTTATACATCAATTGTATGTGTTTCAATGAAATATGGGCATTGATAAGTTTTTTGGAAGTAACTGTAAAATACACAGCATAATTGATATTTTGGAAGAATTTCATAAAATATTTTACTCTCCTCTTTCATTTCTTAATATTCTAATAGGTTTAGTGTTTTTATTAGTTCTACTAAATAACAGAGTTCTCATACAAATATTTATTGATCAAGAAATGCACATTTAAATTACTCCAGTAACTGTGAGTAGCACCAACATCAATTAAGATTAACTGTGTTTATTCATGATGCTCAGCATTCTACCAAGCACTAAGCAAAGAAAGAACAAAATTGGAAATATACTATAAGAATGGCTTCACAGGTTTTTTGCTGGTATTTTAATAGTATTTAGGTATCTGCCTAATATTTATTATGTACCATGTACATAGCTATGTAAAAGACAGAACCAGAAGCACAAATATTTCTAGTTGAGATCTAGCAATCCCACTACTGGGTATATCAAAAGGAAACAAAATCAGTATGTTGGAGAGATATCTGCACTCCCATGTTCACTGCAGCATTATTCACAACAGTCAAGATATGGAATCAATCTAAGTGTCCATCAATGAAATAATGAAGAAAACGTGGTATATATACACAATGGAGTACCATTCAGCTTTAAAAAGGAAGAAAATCCTATCATTTACAACAACATGGATAAACCTGGAAGACATGACATTAAGTGAAATAATACAGGCACAGAAAGACAAATATTCCTTGATCTCACTTATAAGTGGAATCTAAAAAAGTTGCACTCATAGAAGTAGAGAGTAGAATGGTGGTTACTAGGCACAGGATGGAGGGGGAAGAGATTGGGGAGATGCTGGTCAAAGAACACAAAATTTCACTTAGGAAGAATAAATTCAAGAGATCTATTGTACAACAGGGTGACTATAGTTAATAACAATGTATTGTATCTTGAAAATTGCTGAGAGAGTAGACTTTAAGTGTTCTCAGCACACAAAAAAATAAGTATGCAAGATAATTCACATATTAATTAGCTCAGCTTTGCCATTACACAATGTATACATATTTCAAAACAACATTTTGTACATGATAAATATATATGTTTTTTATTTTTTAATTAAAATAAATTCAAGTTTTTAAACTACACTGTCATGATAAAGGCAAGTCTTTGGACATGAACCTAATTCAACAAAATGAGCTTTGGAGTAGATAAAATGTAGACTGGTCCCCTCAGAATAGATATTAATAAAATGGTTTTTCTTTTCACAGTTCAAAAGCACAGAACTCAGGTTAAAACCTAGATATGTCATTTTTACAATTTTATTCTTAATTTGAGAATTCTTATTAAAACCTATATAACTTATGCTTTTTGTCTCTCTAAAACTGGATGGCTCCACTATAAATATTACAAAATAAAGCACCAGTTCTCAAAAAGCATAGCACATTCACCCTTGGGGGTCAAAATTACTTTCATAAGAACACTAAGATGTTACATATTTTTTCACTGTGTTGACATTTGCACTGATGTTGCAGAAGCAATGGGGTAAAACTGCTGTTGTCTTAGCAAGAATCAAGGCAGTGGCACCACACTGTATTAATAATCACTGTATTCCTCAAAACCACACCTTCACCTTTAAAAAAAAACCTACCAACACAAATTTTATTTATTAACATCTTTGATGAAGCAGGAAAAATTAATTTTTATCAAATCTCAACTCTCAGGTACACAATTTTTAATATTCTGTATGATGAATATTAAACCATTCATAAATCATTCATATGTGTACATCAGATGGGATGTATACATAAAGCATTTCTGTTACATATGGACATATGATGGTTGTCTTGAAGAACAGTACTTGTGCAATTGTTTGAGTTGTGAGCCTAACTAGCTGCCTTTTTAAAGACAGAAAACCATTTTTACTTGAAAGATTGAATTAACTGATTATGCAGACCTGAGTATTTGGCAGATATTTTATCAAAAATGAAACATGTGCCCATCACTGCAAGGGAAACAACTGAGAATATTTGTTGTCAATGATAAAATTTGAGCTTTCAAGCAAAAATTCAAATTTTGAAAATTTTCATTGGCTACCATGATATGTTCTCAATACTTAGACTTTTCTAGTTAGTTTGATGGTATAATTTGTTAGAGAATGAAAGTGATTTGATAAATATTGTATAATGAAGTATGCCGGCATTTGGAAAATCTGTATAACTTAGCGAAACAATATTTTTCCAAATGACCAATGCATGATGTCATAATATCAAGCATAAGTAAAAAGCCCATTGAAAGTGCAAGATAGACAGACCAATGGATTTTAATGTAACAGAATATTAAAAAATCATTTATATGGTATCAGATTCCACATTGCAACCAACGTTTAAGAAACTACCACTTTTTGAGTTTTGGTGTAGTGTTAAAGAATATCCATAATTGTCTGGAAAAGTTCTTAAAATACTTCTTCATTTTTCAACAATATATCTGCAAAAGGCCAGATTTTCTCTATTTACTCAAACTAAAACACATATTGCTACAGATCAAATGCAGATGTAGATGTGAAAATCCCACTGTCTTGTATTAAGTTAAACCTTAAAGCTATTTGCAACACTGTAAACAATGTTACTCTTCTCACTAAATTCTTTTGAAAATATAGTAATCTTTCATAAAAATGTTATTTACATTAACAGTAATGTGATTTATTTTCAGATAAATAAATACTTTTTAAATGTTTCTAGTTGAGAAAACATATGACAAAAGAGCCATTTACAGGAATATACTGAATATCGTGAGGAAAAGAAAGTCTCAGACTTAAGGAATGTACATAGACTCTTTCTGACCCCGACTCTAATTTCTGATATTTACTAGCCAAATGTTTTGTCAGAAAACAAAACTACTTGTGGACTGATATAATATTCCTTCTCGGTGGGTATTTTGATGTTTTAAATAAATGTCTCATTTCCAACCGAGAAATTCTGTGAACGAAAATAGCATGAGCAGGTAGCTAATAAACGGTACTTCTAGCAACACTTTTGTGCATATCGTGCGTATCGTGATTTTTGCTTTGGGCTACCTTTCAACCATCATGGAGATTACTATAATCAAAAGTGCATCTATTCAATTGAAATGCCCAATATTGATTCCTCCTTGCTCTGAAGAAAGAGACAAGTTTTTCTCTAAATAATTGCAGGACCTATTTTTTTACCCCCTAACATAGACCAAAATTAAATCAAATCCATTATTTGTAATAACAGCCCTTGCCATTCTTCAACCACCATCAAGACTCCTAAACACATGTGCTCTGAATTTAACAATGCACCATGATAGACAAAACACAGGCATTTCTGGGCACAAAGTTTGACTATCCCTAGAGCACCTAAATAGTTTTCCCTTAATGACACTAAAACATATAGCAAAAAGTCCATGAAAAAGATGTGGACTACTTCATACCATTGAGATTTATTGTCAACATTTTTTTTAAAAATAGGTAGCTAAATTTCTAAATTCACTTACATAAAAAAACTTTCTTACAACTTAAAATTTTGTCTAGCTGAAGTATAAATTTGATGCAAGGGCCTTGAGATATCGACAAGATAGTAAAATAAATTAATCTTCTCCATAAGAACCAAAACCTATATAACAGGTATATATAGGTAATAATGTCTTAACAGGACTCATCCTTTCTAAGATAAGAATATGTTAATCCTTCAAAATGAATTTTTGGCCTTTGGATCAATGTCCCTCTTACATAACGAGTGTATTTACAGTCATTTTTAGCAAGCTAAAATTTCCCATATCTAATTTCACCATGGAAATAAGGTACATTGTTTGAACAACTGTGCAAAATTTTTTTAAAAACCATGATGTGTCCACAACTTCTTTAAATTGATTCATTAATATTTAAATATATCTATGTTTACCTTACTTTGTTCTTCTTTGATCCATTGGTTATTTACGAGTATGTTGTTTAATTGTCACATATTTGTAAATTTACCAAATTTTTTTCTGGTTTTGATTGCTAATTTCATTCCATTTAGGTTAGAGAATATACTTTGCATGATGTCAGTTCTTTAAAATTTATTAAAACCTATTTTACAGCCTAACATATATGGTTTATCCTGGAGAGCAGTCCTTGTGCACTGAGAAGAATATGTATTTCACCACTGTTGGGTGGAGTGCTATTGGGTGAAAATGTCTGTTAGGTCCAATTGGTTTATAGTGTTGTTCAAGTCTTCTATTTCCTTGTAGATCTTCTGTCTATTATTGAAAGTGCAGTAGTGAAGTCTCCAAATTTACTGTTGACTTTTTATTTCTCCCTTTAATTCTGTCAGTTTTTGCTTCATATATTTTGGGGCTTCATTTCTACTAGGTGCATAAATGTTTATAATTGCTGTCTTATTCATGGATTGAGCCTCCTTATCTTTCTAAAATGTCATTTTTTTTGTCTGTAGTAACAATTTTTGCCCTTTAAAGTCTATTGTGCCTGAGGTACAATATGCTGATATTAGTATAGCCACTCAGCTCTCTTTTGGTTATTCTCTGCATAGTATATCTTTTTCCATCCTTTTACTTTCAACTAATTTGTGTCTCTGAATCTAACATGTGTTTCTTGTATGCAGAATATAGATATATCATGTTTTCTTATCCATTCTTCCAACGTCTGAGTTTTGATTGGAATATTTAATCCATTTACATTAAATAGATTGCTGGGAAGGTAGGATTTATGTCTGTCATTTTGTTATTTGTTTTCTATATGTCATGTCTTTTTTTGTTTCTCTATTCCTATATTACTGCCTTCTTTTATGTTATATACATATTTTATCGTGTATCACTTTAATTCCCTTGTCATTTCTATTAATATGAATTTTTAGTTGTTTCTTAATCCCTGGTGATTAAAATTATCATCTCAGTGTATAACAATCTAGATAGGATTAATAACAACTGAATTTCAATAGTATATAAAAATTTGCTTTTGTATAGCTGTTTCCTCCCCTCTTCTTTGTGTTATTGTCGTACAAATTACTTATGTATACACAATTAGCCAATCTCATAGTTTTATAGTTATTGCTTTATGCAGCTGTATGTTAAATCAGATAAGAGAAAAAAGTCTTACAAACAAAAATACACCTACATAGTCTTTTACATTTACTTATAGTTACATTTATTAGTGTTCTTTATTTCTTTATGTGGATTTGAATTGTGGTCTAATATCCTTTTATATTAGCCTGAAGGACTTCCTTTAGTATTTCTTGTAGGGAAGCTCTACTAGTGAAAAATTCTTTCAATTTTTAACTGAGAAAATTTTAACTTCTCCTTCAATTTTGAGGGAGTTTTGCTAGATATAAAATTTTTGGTTGATAGATTTTCCTTCAGGACTTTGAATATGTCATCTCACTGCCTTCTGGCCCCCATGGTTTCTTAAGAGAAATCAGCTGTCAATCTTATTGAGAATCCTTTGCATGAGATGAGTTGCTTCTCTTTTGCTGATTTCAAGATTCTTTATTTGTTTTTTGCTTCATCTGTTTGATTAAGATGTGTCTAAGTGTGGTCCTCTTTGAGTTTGTCCTATTTGGAATCTGTTGAGCTTCTTGGACATTTTTGTGATCAATCTTTCCACTTTCACCTAGATATAGCTAGGTAAGACAGGGTTTACCAAATAAGAAAGCTATGCTTGAAACTTTGCATGTTAAAATCAATTCACACATTTTAAAAGTTCCACCCAATGAAAATGCCTACAAAATGAGAATCTGTTTAAGATGACTGATTGGATTCCATGCTATGATGATGAATATTAACATGTTGGTATTTTGCACGTGGAAGCTTTTAGTCAATAGTTAATACTTTGCTTAAAATTAACTGACTGATAATCATAGTTGGATACAATAAGTGTTTTCAAAATATTTTATTAAACCTGGCAAATGGTTTAATTTTGAAATAAATAAATTGACTCATTGAATGATACACAGTTATGGTAAGAAGTCACTACAATATTTTTAACTCTTTAGAAAGGAGAAAAACATATCATAAATGGGAAAATCTATTAATGAAATGTAAGGTACAAATTTAAGCACAAAAGAGCCAAGAAAAGCAAAATTAAAGTCTTCAGGTTTACAACCATTAGGTTATATTAAACTTAATATGTATTTAATAAGGCTATTAAATGTATATTTTAATGTATCACAGGTAAAATGCAAAGGAGTTAATGTTTCTATGAGAATTTAACTTCTAAACTTCTTTACTCATCTGTGCTTAAATATGTAACCTTTGGGTTAATATAGCCCTTTGCAGTTAATTGCTTTGTTTTGGTTTAATTTTAAAAAGAAAAGAATAAAGCAACTGACAGTTTTTAGTCCTATTAGTGTTTAAATGGTCCTTCTTGCTTTTAACAATAATACCTTAGTAAGAGGAATACATTGGAGGATGCATTTTATATCTTTGCTAGGGCCAACCTGCTTGGCTAGAGCTAATATCTTTTGCCAGATTGTATTAGCAAGCAATGAATTGAAAGAGAAATTTTAATTTAGTTGTATTATTTTATTTTTAGGATAAGTAGCCACAATGTACACATAAAATCCTTAAAGTGTCCTCACTCATTTATTTCAGCAATAAAAACAAAAAAACTAAGGGAGTGCGCCTTTGATTTCACTAACTCCATTCTACAAAACTTCTAAACATTAGCAGAAAAAGACAACAAAATTTTTCTTCTTGGTGTTTATGAAAAGAGTATGCCCCATGAAACCCTAGCTATCCCAATCTATGCCTGTTTTCTTCATCAGCTACAAACCTTTTGTGTGGGTGTTCTCCATTACACCTTAGATCTGGAAAGTAAACCTTATTTTGCAGTAGGAATTAAGATGGCAATCCTTCCCATTATTCTCATGGAGTCACAGCCTGATGGCTTCTGGACTTGTGTGATTACCCTATGATATACTGCCCTAGCGGACTGGACTGTGATGTGTGCCTTGGGATCCTTAAGGATTTATTCTTAAATGAATGGGACAGGGTTACAGTGCTGGCTTCTGAGAAGCTGAGTAGGGTTTCCATTAAAATACATTCTGCTAAGTCAGAAACAAATATAAAGTTGTCCAGAATGTCCATTTATGTTTTGGAGCCATAAAACACCTATGGTACAGCTAGTTCAGTTGATTTAACATACAAACTCCTCTCTTCTAAAAGTGCACAGCTATTGATCTCACTCTTTATGACTTCCAAGTACGAGCATGACCATCCCACCAAAGTCAATTTTCAGAAAGAGAGTAGTATAATATCTCAAATCAGCTTATTTTGTATATTCATGTTCTTTCAGAATAAATGTCCTCGTCATTCATTACCTCCTCGTTATTCATTCACTTTTATCCTTGAGCAGTGAGCAGCAGTTTACATGCAAATGTAAATCCCAGTTTCACCACTTACTACCTCCACAACTTTGCATAAAGTATTAATTCCTTATAATCCTCAGTTTCTCTATTTCTAAAGTGGAGAAAATAAAAGTTCCTAAGACTATTGTGCTGACTAAATGAAACACGTTTTTAAATCTCTAAAAATAGTGCCTTGGCACAGAATAAACACCCAGTAAATGCTAGTCTTCTCAACAGCAGTACTTCAAATCTCAAAAGCATTGACATAGAACACTTTTGACTAGAAAGGCTTTGACCACGTTTAAAAGGCAGCCATTGGGAACTCATTAAAGGCACAGGTTGCTAAACTAAATTTGACTTATAATTATTGCATTGATCATCATTCATTCTTCATTTAAATATTTACTGAGCATCTCCTGACTGTACATGCCTAACTCTATTCTATGCAGGAAAGAAAAATATGACAATTTCTCCAAAAGGCTTATATTACTATGGGAATATAAGACAAATATACACATCAGTATGATATGGGGAAAACTGTAGCCAATGGCAAATAAAGCATAAAGTACTTAGAGATGGGGAGCTCATGTCTGGTAAGGAGGATTAGTATACTGCAAAATGTTTCTAAAGGAGGTAAGATTTTTAAATTCTGAATATATGCCTTTGATTCCACTCTTTCATTACCCAGTAAAGGTGAGATGTGAAAGTGATTTCAAGGGTAAATATTTAATTCTTTCACTCCATCAATATTTATTGAAAACTTACTATGCGCTAAACACTTCATTTCACTAATCCTCATACAACACCCGGGGATAAAACTGTCTTGTCTTCATATATTAATAAAAACTTATTTTTATTTTAGGGGAAAAAACTGCAAGCATGATACTCTTTATTTTCACAGAATTTTAATTCCTACATAGTTACCTTCTGAGAAATCCTGAGAAAAACTTCAGTATTCACCTCAGTTTATATTAATTAAAAATAGCACTTGCTCTAGGAGATATAATTCAAAATTATTACACTGTCTGAAATACTAGAATTGAATGGAGAAAAGTCTACTGATTTATAGAACTATTTTTCTCACTTTCTTAACAGCTTTCCTTTCTTTTTTTTTTTTTTCTTCCTTTTAAGCTGTATTTTAAAAGTGTAAACTAGATTTAGGATCACACAGACCTTGAGTTCTTAACCTTGTAACATATTAGCTGCATAATCTAAGATAATTTATTTCTCTGCGCTACTTTCCTCATCTGTAAAAAATCTATAAAATAGAAATAAACACCTCAGCACTTTGCTTATACCTTGTGGTTCTTACTTCCATTCTGTCAACTTGTTTACAACTAAGTCTCTCTTACTAGATTGCTTGCTAGAAACAGTTACCATGTCTATCTTGTTCATCTTTATGTTCCCAAAGTATTTAACACAGTGCTTCGTGCATATTAGATAGTAACTAAATGTCTAAGACCTTTCCCCATGCTGGGATAATGGCAAAAGCATCAGATCTACCCCTAATCAGTAAAAAAATATGTATTCATTTCATGTACTTTGTCGTAGAGACAATCTCCAAATTCACTGCTCCATAATGTTTATCTAAAACTCAGTTAAGAGAAATATTATTTATGAAGGATTACCTAAATGTCAGTTAAGTCACCTTAGACACTTTAAAATGTGCTTCTCGATAGTTCCTTGAAGATTATGATTCAGTGGGTCTGAGATGGGGTTGGAGAGTCTGCATTTCTAACGAGCCCCCAGGTAATGCAGAAGCCACTGGCCAGCAAGTCATACTCTGACCAGCATGGCTCTAAATCTTTCCCTTACAGTTTGTGCCTGTAAAACTTCGGCCAGAAGTTTTTCCTGGATTCTGCTTAGGCATTACACAACTAACCAAAAGCATTATAAAACTGTACTTTTAAAAGTCCTAAGACAAACTTGTCCTATTTACTTGTAAGGATGTTTTTGAGGACATTCATTTTCCAATACATTCTATTTGGCTTCTTTCAGAGGATCTACAGAAAAGATTTCTTTCTCTCTGGACTTGGTATCAGGAAGGGTTGTGCTCCTCCTGAGTCGCTGGCTTGCTTTCATATTGTAGACAGTGTCAATTTTATAAACTTACTGTCATTCCCTCTTTTCTGTAGCTTCTAGAAAACTCAGAGACAGATATGTGGGTCATTTATTTACACAAAATGAATAGCACCTTAGCCCCTGGTTTTATCATATCTTTAATCGTCATTTTCCTTATTAGGCCTATTCTATACCTCACCTCTTGTATATTATATTGTTAACGATGAATCCGTCAATAGGGATGGAAGGAGAAGGACATTTGTCACTTTAGAACAAACCCACGTCTAACCATCCACTTACTGTTTAAACTACAAGAGTACTAAATATACTGACTAATATTTAAAAGAATTAGCTTCAAATCACTACATTCTTATGACAATGTTACTTATAGCATGCCTGAACACTAGTTGAGAGCGAAGCTCTCTTGGCTGTTGATTTACTGATCCGAGATCACATCATCTCTTCTCAGTTGGGGTAAGCCCTCATTTCATCTACCTCTGAAATTCAGTCACAACTCTAAACTCCTGCAGAACTTATTTTCTATACCATTTATTTGCCATCTCCCAAATGCTATTCAGTATTATTATTATAACATCATGTTTTTATATTTTTGTGTGTCCCTCACTTAACCTAGCACCTCACTTTTCATGAAGCAGAGTCAATATTACTTTCTGCTTATTAAATAATAGCATTATTATCTTTATGTAGGAACCCTACAATAGGGGACACTGCATATCAATATTGGACACTCAACATAGAGATAAGAAATAAAAACCTAAAAATCCGGGGCAAACAAAATTATTCCTTCAAGATATTGAGAGAAGAAAAGTTCTAGATATGCTAGGATGGCAAGGTTTCTGAAAGGCAAACAATAGTCACTAAGTCATCTCAGCAATTAAGATTTTTTAAAATGTGCTTTCAAAGCTCTCTCAATCACGTCACCCCATTGTGAAAACTCACCAATCGATTATCAATTAAAACTGTCCATAAAGCTGTCTGGCTTTTAAGGTTATCCAGGGTCTGGTCACAACCTGTTTCCAAGCTGAATAATTTCCCTTTATTCTTGAATGTGTCTAATTCTCCAAGCAAACCAAATGGTGTCTCTGTCTTCCCTGGCTCATACCATGCTCCCTGCCTGAGGTACAGTACGTTCATGGCTGTCACACCACTAAGAATCAATGAAAATGTTCCTTCTGGATGATGTTGTCCTTCCCTGTTCTCCAACCTAAAAAGAATCTCACTCTGCCACATCTATACCACTTGTATGTCTCCTGATCCTCTGGTTTGACTACATTTTACTTTTCTTATATATTGAATATCTGCCAACTTGTGAGCTCCCTGAAAAAAGTTCAGGCTGCTTTTTGTTAATATCATGAAAACACCTACTAGACTCTCTACTCGCTACAATTTAGTCTTCAAATGTCTCTTAAATGAACACATCCACAAACTACTGGGAAACGTGCATCAACAGGTCATTGCAAAGAAAAGAGGAGAGGAACTTGTTTGCTTGTTTGACTTATGAAACAAGTCACTTTTAATCACACCTATCATTTATATATGTGTGTGAGTATGTGTATATGGGTGTGTGTATATATAAAGTATATCTTCCTAATTTTGTAAAACACACATTAAATACATAAAATGTTTAGTCTGTGCTTTTCAGTTTTGATTATTCATGACGTGGTTTTCTTTCACAGAAGTTGAAGAGAGCTACTCATACAATGCAAATCCACATAATAGTACTTGCCTTAGTACTACTGCACTTAATAAAGCACTTAAAAAATTCACATCAAAGTACTCTAAATTGCAGGATTAAATTTATTTTAAATGTGTGATTAAATATGCTATAAAATTTCCCTTTAGAATACTTATTTTATTTGTTAAAGAACATATGTTCTACCTCAAAATAACTTGCTATTTTTGAACTATTACTCAGCCACATACTTCCAACAAGCAGCGAAGGTTACCTTAGATAAACCTTGATTTTACAATATTTGAAAGACTTTCTATGCTACTCTATGCCAACTGGAAACTCATGAGTCATAGGTGAATGACAGAAGCAGTCTTGGAAGTAATTTTTCCTTAATGCAACTAGCCTGAAATAAAACTTGTTTAGCAATTAATATTTTACAGACCCCCTAATATACGAGATTTTGTTTGCTTCACAGCAAGTAGGAAAGCATACATTATTATTATCTCCACTCTTCATAGGACGCAATTAAATCTTAGAAAAGATAAGCAAATGGCTCAAGGATATATGGCTAGTTAATGGTGATACCCAGATATTTAACTCTTTACACTATCCCATTTAGTCTAAGATTTGAAACACTGAATTAATCACCTTTAATTTCCATTTGAACTGTCTTTGGACAGCCATTTCTTTAAAGATAGTGCTTCCAAATTCGCCAATTAATTTGACATGTCTTCCTTTTCCTTTTTGCTATGTTTTTGGTCATTCCTTTTTCATTTGATCCACCAACTTCATGTTAAGTTGGAAACTTTTAAAATATATTCTACGTCCAGAAAATTTTAAATCAATGCACGATGTTTAATCACTGTGGCAGAAACCACTCTGCATATTTCCAAACCCATTTCCTTTTCCTCCAGGGCATAGGGCTAGATTACATTTCCCAGGCTCCCTGAAGTTAAATGGAACCATGTGGTTAAATTATGGCTAAGGGAAAGTGGTCAGAAGTGATGGCTAGCACCTCCAGTTCTGGACTGAAAATATACCCTTCAACACAGTCCTCCACACTTTCTCCTCCCTTGTTAACAGGCCAGATACAGAGGATCCACTGGAGACTCCAAGGCCTTCCTTGATAGTGAAGTCACTTAGGGAAGAAGCCAGAATTCCTAAAAGACTAGGTGGAACAAAGGCTCCCAACACCTGCCCCATTACCAACAACACTCAAACTGAATGATAACACGGTGAGAAATAATCCTTTATTGTATTAAGCAATCAAGATTTGGGTTTGTTAGCTAAATTTACCTATCCTAATATAAACATAAATGAATAATTTAATTTCACTTTTAATAAACATCTTATAAACAAAAGTATGTGATTTCAGGTTCCCAGCTATTATTAACTTTTATAATTAGCTAAGTTCTTTTATGAATGTGCTTTGGTGTTAAGTAGGCTTGAAACGAAGAAATAAATTCAAACTGTTAAATGGATTACATACAGCTCCAAAACTCTTATCTTTAAAACACGGCAATGGTAATGTATTCTTAATTTTGATATTTCTAAAGTCGTTCCTGTGTTTCATGCACCTTAGGATATATAGAATATATATCCTATACATAGGATAGGTTCATGATATAGGATATATAATGAAGCTAGTATTTTGTAGTTATAAAAATATTAAAGTCTAAGATTTATATGTATAATATTCACATTTTAATGACACATCAAATACTGTTTGTCACCCACAAAGAGAGAAGCAGGATGGCACACTCTCTGCTTTCAGACAGTCAGCCTACAGTTCTCCAGACCATTCCTGCAATCAATCAGTGATGATGCTGACTCCAGCCACCCCTCAGAATTTGAGGATCACTGCCACTGGATGCAGTTACACATTTCTCTTGTAGGTGGCCTCAAATATTACATTATTTTTTTTTGTCCCAATTTCTCTATTGAAATGTTAACTTCATGAAGGAGTAATGCTTCATCTTTTACTTATTTTATATTGTTCTGTGCTAGTAAATGCTGAGTGCTGTCAAGACCAGCTTATTGGCAAGTAAAGCTAAATAGCTAAATAGTAGTTATTTGCATTATAGTGATAGAAGTGAACATATAGGGAAATATTAAGATGCAGTGCATCATTTTTGGAAAGCATACTCTCAGAAACATATGTGTATACAGTGCATATAATTTTTTTCCTTCAACTCATACTCCAACTATAACAAAATATGTTTCCAATGCTAACTTCATAGTAGTTTGCAGAACTGGTAAATACCTAATTCTTCAAGCCACACAGGCACACACATAAAAATCATTCACCTGTTCTCACCTAGAAAGTTAAAGAACATCTATTAAATGGAAATTTATGCATAGAGGTAATGGCATTGACTTGATACAAGATTAAAGGTTGTCCATTATTTTTTTTTAATTGTAGGTGAAGTCCTACCTGAAAAAGCTTGAAAGACTAATGGATAATGTTGCTTTCATTTGTTTTTATAGTATCAGTTTGTTCTTAAAACATCCCTGGCCTCCATCTGCTCCAAAGTCCACCCTAGAGTTTAATACAGTAAAGGCTTTGTGATTTGGGTGGTAACTCATTTGCTAAAAAATATTTATTAGCACTATGTGCCAGGCTCTCAGCTAAGTGCTAAAGATACAAGGTGGTCTACTAATCTTGCCCAAATGTTGGTGACAGATAACCAAGGAATACCCACAGTAAGCCCATAACTATGAGTGAGAAAAAGAGGATGACAGAATGGCAGATGTCAACAACCAACAATAGTGACCAGAGGTTCAGGGACATACAACCTGGGAGGTTGCTTAGTGAGAACCATTCTGTTTGCCTTTTACTAAGGATTCATACTGTACTGGAAGAACATGCAAGGTAAGTTTTTGGTCACCCAGGAAATGTATTGTCTTTTATTGAGACATTAAGTTTTGCAGGGGAGAGGTTGGGGGGAGGGGGAAGAGGGCAAAATAATCACTTCCTTCTAGATGTTGCCTCTAAACCCAATGCTGTTTGCTCTTCTGCTCCCTTTGATTTATCTTGCTTGGGTCCATCCCAAACTGAATAAGATGACAGTGCAGAGAAATAAAAGCATTTCACAATCTTTACACAGGTATCATATCTAAATATGGCATCGTTTTCCTTCCTATTTCAACTGTCTACCATGGCACTCATTCTTTTTATCTTATTGGCAGGGCTTTTTAATGCAATTCCACCTGAGTAATGTAGAGTTCCCTCTTTTGTTCCTATTAGATGGTTACTTACTCCACAGCTGAAGAAACATATTCATTTTCTTTGTAAATTTCCAGTTCCTAGAGTAGAATCTTGCCTAAAATTAGCAGGCATATTTATAATGAATTAAATCCTTATTTTAAAGTATTTATAACTTCTCATCTTAGTGTTCTACCTGCAGAGGTAGTATAACCTTTCATTAAAAGGAAGATTAGCAGATATTAACAAGAAATGTTAAAAACATTAGGTACTGAATTTTCTAACTACTTAATTTGTGTTTTCTCCCAGAAAAATAGAAAGATCATTTATTGATAAGAAAGAGTTAATTCGGGAGTTGAAGGTTAGGTGGCCACAGGCGAGCACCAAACACTGATAGATTTGCCCACTTGAAAGAAAGTTAAGAAATAATCTCTCATTTTTAAAACTACCCACTTAAAAAATAGATTCTTTAAGGCCAGGCACAGTGGCTTACATCTGTAATCCTAGCACTTTGGGAGGATGAGGTGGGAAGATTACTTGAGTCCAGGAGTTCGAGATCAGCCTGAGCAACATAGTAAAACCCTGTCTCTACAAAAAATAAAAAAAATTTAAAAATGAGCCAGGGGCAGTGGTGCATGTAGTTCCAGGTACTAGGTAGGCTGAGTCAGGAGGATCCCTTGAGCCCAGGAGTTTGAGGTTTCAGTGAGCTATGATGATGCCATGCACTCTAGCCTGGGCAACAGAGCAAGATCCTGTCTTGAAAAAAAAAAATAGATCCTTTAGAAAGATTTATGAAAATATTTGATTTTACTTAAAAATGTGTTAATTTTTTCCTGTTTTAAAAAATATGTCCCAAAATAGGGAAATATAAAGAATATGAAATATTAAAAACTAAGAATTTTCTTATGAGCTTTGGGAAAACAGATAAAATAGCTCTCCAGAAATGTAAGTTACAGGAAGTAGCATAGTAGTTTATTTGATTAAATTATAAAGCAAAAATGTTTTATCTTTATTTTCAATTGCTTCAGAATAATGACTGCCTTTAGATATTTGTTTGAATAATCCAAATGATTTTGGATAAAAGTTGACTGAATGAATGAATCTAGCTTTCATCTTTGCATCACAGCATTTAATACAATCCTTGGCACACTGTAGGTACTCAATAAATGTTGGATAAAATGTTTCTTCCCACAGCCTGGTGAGAAAACTTTTGCAGAATCAATCCTTTAAGACTTTTGCATCTCATATTTCAGCCTCCTCCATCTCATGTAGTACATGAAAAAACTGACTTTCATTTGGAAATATTGAGATTGGAAGACAATTATCAAATGGAAGAGTAGAGTAGCACGCCAGAAGGAACTAGGCATGAAACAATGCACCAGAAGAGACTGTGGAAGGTAACGGCTCAAAAACTGCAAACGATTCCACCAAGTTTCACGTCAAAACACCATGTCCAATGAAATGCAAGTGTTCTTTCCCCTTTATTATACAGCTACTTTTCAGAAAACTTGTCTCTAAAACTTTTTAATGTCATAAGAGCATAAAACTAGTTAAAACAGAATCTACTCATTAGTAATACTAGTAGTGGTGGTGGTGAAGTATTCTCCTGCTTCTCAATTACTAGAACATATAAGAAATGTTAAATTTATTTCACCACAGCAACTTTAGAACTCCATCTGTGATTTAAAAAATTAAAAACATCAAATAGCAAATTCAATTAGTAAATCTGCAATTTGCTTTCTTAATCTACCATATTTTTAAAATTTAATTATCCCAGACACAACTTTATTAGCTAAGTTATACATAATACATTTTTATGTACCTAAATAAATTAAGCATTGTAAAGGCCTTAAAATAAGCATTGCATATAATTTCCTGTTTTTCCAGGGAACTAGGAGCAAAAGGTATTCAGATATTTTCCCCGTAACTTCAAAATTTTCTAAATTTTCTAAATTTGCTTAGTTTTTTGTAGGAACAGTTATAAGCTAACCTGTAAAAAGTACATGAATGAAACCTTTACAGAATAGTTTTTTGAAAATGTTTTATTTTGTAGAACATTATGTTTATTATTAGTGTTTCAGAAAGAGAATCTTCTCTCAGGTCTGCTTCTTATCCCTCACTATCTTGCTCACAAGTTTCTTTTTCTTTTTAAATGATGACAGGGAACATCCTCAGAATCTGTGGGGAAGAAAACGGAACAATATTTCCCAAAGAAAAGTGTCACTCACAAGAACTAACTATATACTCACCTGTTACAAAAATCAGGAGATAATGAGTTTCCAGTGAGGGCAAAGAGCTGAAGAAGGGGGCCCTGCCCCCATGTCTTTCAGCCCTTTTGCAAGAAAGCCTTTCAAATATTTGTCTCCACTCACTGTTCCCAATTCCTCCTTTCCCATTTTCCCTTAAACCCACTCCAGTCTGACTTTCAACCCAACCACCCCACTAAAGCTTCATTTTGCCCCACAAACTGCTAGAGCCAATCGCTGGTCACTTCAGTGGTATTTCTTTCTGTTAACCACTCTCTCCTTGGCTCACTCTCTTCACTTGGCTTTTAAAACACTACACACCCATGATTTTCCTCCTACCTGGGTTCTTCCTTTTCTAGTTCCTTCCGAGCCCCTCAGCACTGAAGGAGGATATGCTCCCATCCCCGCAGCTGGCCTCATCTCATTATCTGTTTGCCCTCAACCCCTCGGGGACTTCCCCCACTCTCACAGCTTTAAGTACCATCTCCACACTAGCAACTCCCAGGTTCTTCTCTCCACGACAGACCTCTTTCCACAACTCCAGACAGGCAGATCCAGCCACCTATCTGACGTCTTCCTTTAAATGAGCAGACGTCTCAAGCTCGACCTGCCCCAAACTGTATTCCTGATATTCCCCCAAAACCTGCCCAGGTCAGTAGATGGAAATTCATCCTTCCGGTTGTTTAGGTCAGAATCATTGGAGCAATCCTTAATTTCACCTTTCTATCTCACCCCAAATCCAATCCCTCAGCAAATCCTGTTGGCCTCAGCTTCAAAATATTACTAAAATCCAACTCCTTCTAGCACTTCCACTACTGTCACCCAGTTCCAAGCCATTATCTTCTCTTACCTGGATTACTCTGATAACCTTCTAGTCAATCTTCCTTCTACCTCTGTCTCTCTCTCACACACACACATACAATCTACTCTCCCGCCGAGCATTTTATGTCTCTGTTTAAAACTCTGGAATATTCTCCATTTCATTCAGAGTAAAGACTTAGTCCTCACCATGGCTTACAAGGAATCCAGCTAAGCTCTCCACTAATTCATGGACTTTCCTCCCTACAAAACTTCCTCACTTACTATGCTCCAGCCCACACTAGCCTCTTGTTCCACCTCAAAATGACAAACCCCTCCATAGAAGTAGAAAGCAGATTAGTGGTTGCCAGGAGTTGGGGGAAGTGAGTATGGGGGATGACTACTTAATGGATATGGGGTCTTCTTCTGGGATGATGAAAATGTTCTGGAACTAGATAGTAGTGATGTTTGCACATTGTGAATGTAATAAATGCTAATGAATTGTACACTTTAAAATGGTGGATTTTATCACAATAGAAAAAAAATGCAATGCACACTTCCAACCTTTGTTGTAACTGTTTCCTCTGCCCAGAGAGTACTCTTGTCCCAAATATCCACTTGACTACTCCCTTCCACCTGAAGTCTCTGCTCACTATCATGTTCTCAGTGAGGCCAATCCTGACCACTCTATTTAAGGATGCAAACTGCTGCTTACTCTGTATCTCCCTTAACCTGCTTAACTCTATTTTTTCCACAACACTTATTTCCTAACTAGATAACTTATTCAGTATATGTCTTGTTTACTATCTCCTTTGCTAGAATGAAAGCTCCATGAGGGCAAGGGTCTTTGTCCATTGTGTTCAGTGGTAGATTCCAAGTGCCCATCTGTTATATAAGAGCACTCGGTAAATATCTGTGAATAACTGCTCTTCGGTGTTCCCAGAGATGGGCAATGAATGAATGACTGACACAGTCCAGGTAACTAACTTCTGGAAACTATTTAACAGCCTGATTCATTCACTATTTATTTAAAATATATATTAGGCCTACTATGAGCCAAGCAATTTGCTAAATTTTAGGGATTCAATGGTGAACAAACAGGCATAATACTCCCTCTTCTCAAGTATAGCAGGGCCTTTATGGAGAATTCACTGCGGCAGGATCACCTCCTGAGAATTTAAGTTAGCCTTGTTTTTCTCATATTTAGCTCCACTGAGGAGGAATGAAAGCTACTTTTTTTTTCATCCTCACATCCCCCAGGAGGTAACATTGAAGATAACCTCAGTGTCTCTGAAGTTAGCCTTTTTGGGTGATCTGAAAAGAAGTTCTAGCTGGGTGGGCTCCCCAAACACAAATCGTAAATGGGCCTTTCTAATGAAAGGTCAAAGTCCATGAGGGAACTGAGCTAGAGTTGTTCCTGAAGGTTGAGGAGCAGAGGTCTCAGCGTGGGAAATGGCCCCATCCCTTGGGGGGGGTCAAATAGTTTCCAGATACATAGAAAAGACAGGGGTTGCAATTCTACAGGGTGTAAGATATATGAACCCATTTGACAGCATAGCCTCTGAGGTGACAATACCACAAGGGGATGCCTGCTGGTAGCCTGCAAGGGAGAAAGAATTAGTACTAAGCACAAAAGTTCTGGGAGATGAAGCAAAATTTTCCCAGCTGTCCTAGAGTAAAACCAGCTGGCAGTGGAGCCACCCAAATCGAATTGGCCCCACATACCTAAGCAAAGAGCCCAAGAAAAGTGATCAGTATGGACTGAGAATAGAGTTCTACCCCTTCTCCATTTTCTAGAACTGAATAAGTCTTGGGATGCTCATATATATATGTAGGAAGAAGGAACAATCCCCAGACTGAGTGATACTTGCTTTCCATTCAATCTCACTTACAAAAGAAAAACCGAAGATTTAGCTCTTTCAACATCTTATTAAGCAAAAGCTCACAGACATCAAGGATAATATGCCGTTTTCCGTAACTGCTGTTATAACCAATGCAGTCCCTTCCACAGAGCAAATTTTCAAGAAATGAACGAATAGTGATTTAAAATGAGATCAGTGGAAATCTGTTTGCATTTTGCAGTAGTTTGATACTTTTCTAGAAAAATACCACTTCATTTCAGCTGCCAATTTGCATAGTTGCAGGGGTTTTGTTTTTGTTTTTGACCCTGGAATTTTTTTCTCCTAGTACTAGAACTCCAGTTTTTGTTGCATAAAAAGAGTCCCATCCCCACCCCGGTAACCCCTCACCCTCCTGTACAATTTGCTTTTCTTTTACCATTGCTCAGCTGTATGCTTGCTCATATTTGGGAAGTTGCTCATTTTATTTTGAAAACTTACATTTAAGCTCTTGCCTCAAAAAAGAAAGAGCCTTACTGTCACGCTGGGCTATTCAGCAACAATCTATTCCCCTCCATGGGATAAACTCAGCCTTCACCCCCATAGTTTATCTGCTTTGGGAACTGGATTACTGCCTCATAAAGCAGCACAACAGTACTATTATCACATAATCATTATCATTACCACACTTCCAGCCATATAGACTCTTCTAATACTGAACATCTTGCCTCTCTAATCTTGCTACATCTAACCTCTCCTGCTGTGAAACTGGTGTGTTCCATTTTCACGGAAGCTTAACATAATCAAAAATGGAAAAATGAAATATATTTTTTAACTAAGCTGCATTTTATTGATACAGGAATTTAAAAGAGCTCCATATTTCATTTAAGTAAACAAAATAAGTATGCATATAGCAGTGTGGGGGAGACCTTAGCCTAGGTCCATGCTTTCTTCCTCAACCTTATCTTTCCGGCTTCTGCGTTATTATTTAAGAGAGATTCAACATGACACTTCTGAGTGGAGACTGCTTAGCCAGCAATAGAATTGTTCCCACCCTGAGTGGAGTTTGGGAAGTGCACTGCCATTCCACTGAGATCTACCCAGAGGCTAGAAGTCTCACTGTTTAATTGGGCCTTCTCCATGCCCAGGTAAAAGTTGCAGGGGATATACAAAGTGGGGTCCTTCCTTGATCACTTTGACAAAACCTGGACCAATAACCCATGCCCTCCAAAGCTCAAAAGAAGTAGACGTTACGCTTTAGTCCTCACAACCAAAGAAAAGAAAGTTAAGAAAAGTTTTATAGCACCGTCAGTGCTATCAAATCATCCAACAGTTCACAATTATTTCTTTATACCCATAGGACTTTTATTTTTTCATGTTTATTTTCCATGTTGGCTTTTAATGCTAATAATACAGAAAACTAGAAAATAAAAATTAGAAAAAGAAATGTATGGATGAATTAATGAATGAATGAAATAGTGGGGAAAAAAGAAAGAAAACTACAATCACCAACATTCTAAACACTCTCAAAAAATCAGTTAATGTTTTGGTGACTAATCTTCCACATCTTTTCATATGCAAATAGCTAAAACAAAATATTTGTTTTTCAAGAAATTGAATCACCCAGCATTTATTGTTTTGTGCTACATTATGCACTAAACAATAGACCATGAATGTCTTTCTCTATCAATAAATGTGTTGTAGATTAAAATATTTTTTCTAATGAGACTCTTCCATTCTAAAAGTACATAATAGACCAAGAGACTCATAGAAACTTAATTGCAGAGACTAGGGAACTGACAGAAACATTTATGGAAAATGTGAAAGAAGCACCTCAAGTGGAGATAAAGGAAAAAGAAGGGAGAGAAAGAAAAATATGAATAGCTATGATTAGCACACAAATTAATTAGAATTTTACTCTGACATCACTGTGAAACACAGATTAAAGAGAAAATAATTAATATTGGCCCTTAAGAATAGAGAATGACTTAAAGACATGCTATAAATTCTTCTCTAAAAAAGAAAATGAAGAACACCAGAAAAACTGACTGAAGAAATATGCAGGATCTCATACAGATGGATGATGATACATTATCAGATTAGATCACTGCAAGGGTTTCAATTCAACTCTATATCCCTAGGTTTCTTATCCATTTTTCTCGGAACAAATCAATTGGACTCCTGCTTCTTCCAGTAACCTAGGGCTTATAATGCCTCATACAATTCTTCACATGCAAAAATAGCATAAGGACTAATGATAAGAAAATATAATAACTGTAAATCACACAATTTCATTTCTTCCCCAACACACATCAAATGCCTCCATATACCGGAAGCTGGGCTATTTGTTCAGAAAGCTCCTTAAAGAACCACAGCCAGTGGGGGAAAGCAGTGATAAGGAAATTCTAAGTCAGAGAATGAGGTAGAACACTGTGTATTGAGGAATGACAAGCAGATACCCAATGATTCCCTTGCCATGCACTGGGGGAAAACACAAGATGCCAAAAGATCTGACACAGGTAGAGCACCCTAGTGACTGGAAGCCAGCTGTTCAAAGCCCATAATCTGAAACTCAATCCATGCTATTCCCACAGGTTTGCTAAATCCCAGAACTGTGTTTGTGGTTATGTAACAGAAGCAGCCCAGTCTCCAGATAGATCATGCTGCCTTACCCTCCTTCATATCACAGCACAGCCTATGGCATATACTTAAACGCTACTGCATGTTTTTGCCCAAGAATCAAGTCCACTATTCTATTAGCGATAACATGTTGATACATATACTGCAAATGAAAACATCATCCAGTCATGTATAACCACAGTGGTACTCAAGTGATTCAGTACCAGGAAACACTGAAACTTGGCTTGCAAGAATGGATGAGCCAAGTGCCCAGAAAACTTCTAGCTAAATTACATTAAAATGTTGTTGGCACCTGAACAGCTAAAGGCCAGGAAGAACAGAAACAACAGAGAGAAAAGAGCTCCAAATAATGGAAGAAGAAAATATCTTTTCTCTGTTTAACCCCAGGGAAGGCTAAAAATGCATCTACAGCAATAATGGAGCATTTCCCAGAAGGAATTCCCAAAGAGAACATTAGTAGATCACATTTTCATTTGAGATGTGCTTTATGAATTTTCAGCACGCACTTTGTTTTGTAGAGTAACAATTAACAAACTAAATAACTAAAGAAACATAGTTGATAAACAATATAGCTTGAGCAGAAAGTGCACTTTGAAGTTACCCAAATTTTACCTGGTGTAAATCCTGGCCTTTAAGACCTAGATATTATTGCCTCCTCAATTCCAGGGCCTGGGAAGCACCAAATTTCCTAAGGATATCTCCTAATTTCTGGGGTCAAAGCTCTCATGGTCAGATTCTGTATATACCTAGGGGTAGTGGTGCTATTAAATTGCAGATGTTCAAGGAAGGTCTTGGTGATACGGTGACTTCTGAGCAGAGACCTGAAGGAAAGGAGGATAGTAAACCATGCAAATATCTGGGAGAAGAGAGAAAGGGAAATGCAAAGGCCCTGAAGTAGGTCTGTGTTTGCTGAATGCAGGCACCAGCAAGGAGGCCAGTGTGGATTAAAATAAGCAAGGAAGGGTGTTTTGTAGATAAAGCCAGAAAGGTATATGTGAGGTGCATATCACTTATAGAACCACGGAAGAAGGTGGGTTTTCTAGATTTTCTTCTGATAAGATGGGAAGCCACTGAAAGGTATGAGCAGAGAAGTAATATGATCTGATTTTTAATAGGATCACTCCAGATATTGTGCAAAAAATTAACTATATGGGGGAAGGCAGAAACAGAAAGATAAACTAGGAGACTACTGTGAGAGTCCAGGCAGATATTTTTTCTCAGAGGAATTCTCCTAATAGTTGTTTGGAAAATAGAAAATATACTTCATATTTTAACATTAAAAATAGAAACTAGAATAACCGGGGAATTATAAATTACAAATAACAGAAATCTTTTAATAAATTCAAATACAAGGAAGGCACTTTTTCAGTAGGGGAAAATGCAGTATAGGGTAAGAAATCAGAACACAAAGCAAATCCAGAGTCACAAAAGAAAATACCCCAAATCACAAACTAAATTCAAGATTCTAACCTAACTACTTTTGGTTAAGGCCTTCATCAGTACCCAAGTGGGAAAAATCATGAAGAATACTATGGTGGTTTTAACTGTACAGCATTTGCAGTTATATATTTAGGAAACACCCAGACATTTTTTTAAAATTTACTTCAAAATACTCACATTTAGATCTTACATAATATTTTGCATTACCTTTAAAAAGTTCCAAGTTAAACTATCTCTTCTGACATTGTTAAGGAGATGAGACTGATTACATGAACTTTAGAAACACTGAAATTTGCTGTCTTGGATAATTTCCAAATTATCCAGAAAAAAACATGCAGTACATCTCATAGGAAAGGTGAGCTGTACAAAGATCACTCCTGGTAAATATGTCCCTCTTATCTTTCATGCATTATTTCTTTAACTGTTACTTGTCTTTATTTACCTTGGAAATTTTACCCTATATTATGACAAAAGGAGATTAAAATTTCCGGAACTATTAACTGTTCCCAAAAGGCATTCCCATTTTCCTGTGGCAACTTAATATATTTGAAGCTGAGCCCATTTTTTATTAAACTATAGGAAGACTCTGCCAGGTCTCTGCTAAAATTTATCACTATATTTTTCTTTCACATCATCTGAAATGGTTTTTGAAGAAAATCAAAGGTACCTCTAAAATAGAACTTTATTTTTAACTTCTTTTTACCACTTGAAAAGAACACAGTTGTCAATGACACTGATCTATCGGTGAAGGAAAAAAACCAAGGTGGTCAGGAAGGCAGCTCAAAGTTTTCACAAAGTCCTTGGTCAGCTTTTATGTACATCAAAACGAAACCTATGGCCCCTGGTGACTGAAAGCCTTCATCCACTCACAGCCTCTCTCCAATTTCCCCTCCATGCTATGCGGTCACAGGGGCTCTTCCTTTTCAAGTGGGAATGTCAGACAAGAATGTGCTGGTTGTTCATACTCTTCCTTTGTGAGAGGAAGGTCTGCTCAAAGTAACCCAGATAAAATGGATTTCCTTCTATTTCTAATGGCAGCTTAAACTATTTTAAAATGATGTATCCTTCTGCTTGCACATGATCTCAGTTTTTCTCCAGTGCACTCGGGATATTGTCACCTTGTATTTTGAGCATTGTCTTTCAGGGGGAAAAAAACAACAACAAAGCGCATATTCTGACACTTGGAAGTATTGTGATAAACTAGGCCATTTCCAATCATAAGTGTAAGGCCAGTGAAAAATCTTTAAGATACACAGAAGAAAGAATATACCCAGGGTTAAAAACTTATGGGAAAAACAACTTGTAAGCATTACCAACTTGAAGCTGAGTGCCTAAGGCAATGTTCCCAACCTGCACTGAAGCCAGTGATTTGCCTCTGGAGTCTGTTCCACACCTCCCTAATGGGCCTGGAAGCTACAGACAATTAATTATTAGATTATGCAACTCCCACTGCTAAAAGTTAGCAGAACAGTCTACGGTTTTCCTTCAAGTGTGCTGCTCTTCAGTGAGGGGTGCAATTTCATCAGCTCACTCATCTGCCTCTTTGTGCTACTTAATCCTGGCTTCTCAGGGTTTTTCTGTAATTGGCTCAGCCTTCTTCTGCCCTCAACCAGCCTGATTTTATTCTTGGGTTCTCAGTGAAGATGCCTGAATCTGAAAACTGTGGTGCTAAAGTCTTATGGCAGTGTCAGATATATTTAACCATCTAAAACTTCTATATAGAGAGGGTCTATCTTTCTGTGATTAATCAAGGCATGTCACGGAAAGTTTCTGAAGTCTACACTGTGCTGAGGAAATGCAGAAGCAACCACTGACTTATGCTAGTGTTAAGGTATGATGGCCGGCAATTATGGCGCTGTGGAAAGTGCATTTGTCAAGGAATCAAAAGATCTGACTTAGCTGCAATTTATTTTACTATATGTCTTTGCAAGTAATGCCATTACCCTGGGCCTCAGTTTACTCATCTATAAATTAGGGATTAAACCACCTACCTCAAAGTGTTTTGGTCAGAGATGAACAAAATAATAAATAATAAAATGCTTTGCAAATTATAAATGCTGTAGAAATTAAGGGATCACACTATCATTGGTATTCTCAAACCCTAATTTCCTTATCATTGTGGGAGTAAACTAGCTCTTGAGAATTTGGAGTTCTTATTATTAGAAATTTAATTAAGGAGACCTTCATTACCATGTGCAATCAAGTTCACTGCTCTGATTGGTTCACTGAAATTTCACTGCTAAAATAACATGAAAGGAACCACAACAAAATCCTTAATAAATGTTAATTACACAGCATCAAAATGTGTTGAGGAATAACCTAAAGATTTATGGCCATTGACATTACTCAACTCAGTTGTCTGCTCTTTATAATCACCTGCCACCCTGATGGGAGGATACTACTCCACCACCAAGGTTTTGACTGTCACCTTTGATAAAAGAGCACAAATGGCCATATGCAGCCCATACCTCTCTCCCGGGCCTTAACCCAAGTCTAGAACTGATTGAAATCATTTGAGTTCCTGACACTTACCAGTCCTAATTTTGAGTTTATTTCAATTGTCTTACACTTGCTTATTTTTCATTAACGACATCATCATTCTGTCAATTTACCGAGGTTAATACTTCATCCATTCTTCCTTCAAAATATCTTACAATAATTATTTCTTTTTATTCTGACCATTAATCCCTAGCGTGCCATTACCATTGCAGTCCTAGACTAACATGCGTTTTCTCGTGAGCCTTCACACCTCATAATCCCTCTCTATTTTATTCCACAGATGGCAGGATTAATTTTCTTAAGATCCCACTTTCAGGTATCACCCATTTATTCCAAATAATCAATACCCCAGTGCCATGCCAAGCTTTTAAATTCTACCTTAGGTGCTTTTCTTTAATTGAAGTCACTCTACAGCAAGATGTTTCCAAGCTTTAATAAATTGCAGTTAGTAATCTGGCTGTATCAGTAACATGTGAGTAGATATTTCCAGATCAGTAAAAAATACTTAACACAGTCTAAAAATAACTTCTAATCATGCTTTCTACAAATATTACTTAGGTGTACAAGAAGTAAAAGTGACTGTTTCACAGCAACTCTCAGTAGCCAGCTGCCCTGGAGTTCCCCAAGAGCAGTGTATGCTGGGATTGCCAGCCTGTCAGAGATGAGGGACCAGCCTGTGCCAGTGGAGGTTGTTAGTCAAGTAGGTTTACCTAGGACTAAGAGGTTCCTGGGACATTAGAATTTCAATTTCAAAACTGGGACAGTCTCAAGCAGACTGGGATAAGTTGGTAACCCTGGTTAAGACCATGGTGAGCTATGCCAAGCTGAAAGAGAAGCACCAAGCACTATCAGGTCAGAGAAGTCAAAGCCATGGAGTAGGGGCCAGAGTCCATGGTGCTAAAAACCAAGGAAAATTCACATGGACCATATTTTGCCACAGCCTGCTATTACAAATGTTTTGGCTCCCCATCCCCACAGCTGTACATAATGAATCTTAATTCAGTCACGTGTTATGAACTGCCACCTGAAGCTACATGCAGTACCAATGTCTGTTTGTTCATTTCATCTGTTTGGTTCATTCTAGGACAAAATTGAAAGTGCATCCAAAAGGTACATAGAAAATTCTATTTCATAAGCTACAAACCCAGGTGTGTATGAAGTGTAACTATCTTAGTTTCCTTAAACTGAACTTAATTTCTACCTTAAACCCCCAATTCCACCTAATAGTAGTCAACTTAATTGAGTCACTTCAAGTCAATGCAATCAAATTAGTGATTACTCAGTTATTTCTGATTTAAACTCTGTCAACTTGGAAGGAGACACCCAGGTTGTCTTTTCTTTAAGATTCCACAAAAACCTCTCTAGGGTTTCTAGGTCTGAGGGGAAGACCTAGGGCTCTTTTCAAACTTCAGCAAGCATCAAAATCACCTGGAGGGCTTACTAATTACTGATCACTCTCAATAGCCCCACAGTTTCTGCTTCAGCAGGTCTAGGGTGGGGATCTGAGAATTTGCATTCCTAACAAGTTCCTAGATGATGCCAATGCTGCTGGTCTCAGGATCATGCTTTGAGAGATCCTGGCCCAAGTACAGGTCTCTTGTAGGTAATTTTAGCTCCTCACTAGGCTTTTTTCCAGTCTCTGAATTGTCTCTCTCAAGCTTGTCATCTCTCCACTTCGCAACAAAACTGGTAAGTGAGCGTGGAATGAATGCCTTACCTGTCTCAACTTGGGGATTGGTCATATGGCATAACAAAGGAAATGTACAGTTGTAGAAGCACCTCAACTAATATATCAGAATTATTATTTGCTACATCCATGGTATCAGTATCTTAGCATTGCATACATAGCTCCCCTTGGTTGCATCCTGTAGCTTGTTAAATAATATTGATCCAGTATAGAGTGCAGAAAAATGACTTGACCAATAGTCTAGAAACAAATAAGGCTTTGTCTCTCAGTAGTCATGTGACCTTAAATAAGCTTTTAAAATTTACCAGCTCTCAGTTTTATCACCTATAAAATAAGGCTGATATTATATTCCCTGCCATGGTTAAACTTAAGGTGAAATATACTTCATATCAGCCTAAGTATTAATGATTAAGAGTTTACAAAACCTGGAGAGAGATATATGTGTGTGTATATATATATTTTTTTCTTTTAAACGTTCACTAATACTTCCCATACTGTCACTTACTGATCAAACTCATAGGTAGTTAGGCTGTGGGGAACTGCAACCAATGTGTACATCACTTCCCAACTCTACTTTCAGTGATATTAAGTTGGTACTTTGAAATCAACAAATGCTAAAAATCAAAACTTGTGTGTTATTTATTTGTTTATTTTCAGAGAGCTGGTTGTCAAAATATTTACCAGCATTCCACTGCTTATAGGACATACTGGGCCTCTCAGAGGTATATTTCCAATGGCAGTTTTTGATAAAGTGATAAACATATATTAATATTTTTCTTTTCTCTTTTGTACCACACAAAAATGTTACCATTTAAACAAAACACATTAAAATATAAACAAATATGGTGTTTTACCATATGTGCTCTTTTACCTGTGGCAGTAATTTACCATCTAAAGTGGGATAAGGATCATCTGGGGCACTTGTTTAAAATGCAAATTTCGGGACCCTACCCCTATGAATCTGAACAAGGGGTTTGGATGAAGGATCCAGAAGGGGCATTTTCCACAAGCTCTGGGGGGGATCCCAAACAGGGAGTCCTAAGATGACACGTGGAGCTATCGATGAAACACAAACTCCACATTCTGGCTTTCAAAGTCCTCTACTATCTGGTCACAGACATCCTCCTCCCCATCTCCAGCTGTTTTCCTATGTGTGCCTGTCCTGGATTCAGAAGCTACAATTACTCTCCTGCAACAGAATCCTTATCCTTCAAACTTGCTTCTGTTGTATCTCAAACGGCCCCAATTTCTGAAACGCAGGGACTTGGTTCTAATACCTCCATGTCCCAGCCCTCTCTGAGAACCTACTACTTGACAAGCGGTCCACAAATGTTAGGCAAAAAACAGTAGGACATGCTGGTGAAGAGCCAGGCTCTGGAGTCAGCAATCCTGTTTTATCACCTGACTCTTCCACTTATTATCAAGTTATTCAAATTCTATACCTCAGTTTCCTAATCTGCAAAACAACATGTTAAATGATTTGCACATATCATGCTCAGTGCCTGAACAGCTAAATAAATGTTAGCTGCTTTTTATTAATAAAGTTGTTAATTAAATAAGGGGATGAATGAAAGAATGGATGAAGGAAACTCTCAGTTCAAATTCTAAGTAAGAAAACTTGCTTGGCCACTCTAGCCTATCTGCCACTTCTCTGAATTTCCATAACACTTACTTTCCCTTCTACATATTGACAATTTATCAGTCACTGCTTTTCACTGATAATTCACAATTTTAAATATCATTATGGTCCCCAACTATGCCTAAGACCCCCGAGAGAAATATCTAAGCTGTATTCTTGGTTTTGGCCCTACCTTCCCCAGCACAGGCTTAATTAGTAGCACTCTCTAATACCTTGCATATTGCCTCAGTGATATAACAGGTGCCTGGAAGGGATAAAACTCTTGCTTTGCATTCTCCTACAACAAAATAATCTGACACAGCTCACCCATCTAGGCAAACAAGAGAGCCAACAAAGGTGAAAGCTTCCATATTAAGAAAGCAATCCTTATGTATTTTATGTCAATGTTTAGATTATGAAACTATGAATGGAATTGATGCAGATCACTATTGTAAGGGAAATTGATTTGTATAGGCAATAGGTTTCTTAAGCCAAACCACAATGACTGCCGGTGTGTCTTCCGGCCCGGCCTTCTGGTAAGGCATGAGTCAGCACACTTATGTAACTATGATGTAATCTCTTATGTAAGACCCATGTGCCTACCCTTTGATTGCGCACGTTGCCACTATTCTGAGCCGTTTATATATGAGTGTTCGCCATGTTACGCTGCGGTTGTTGCTGCACCCTGACACTAAAGAGTATGTCTCATTTGCCTGCCGCTGCTCATCTCTTCTTCCAATTCCTGGAACCCGCTCCGGTACCCTCACTGGCCCTGGAACTCGTGCCCCACATTTGGCGTAGTCAGCAGAATTCAACTAGGGTAAATGTCCCCACAGTCCCTGTAGAGGAGGACATGTGGCCTCCTACGGGCTTGTGGCACCCGGTGGCAGTGGTCCTCATGTTATGGGCCCCTGCCACAGAGTGGGAGCAGGTGGAATGTATACCTGCCGCCCTGGAAAGGGCCTTGCGGGCCCTGGAAGAGTTGTTGCAGCCTAAGGAGCGAGCGGCAGCTGGTCGGGTGGGCTGGCTCGTCCTTACAGCCCTCCATGAGCAACATGCAGATACCCTGCAGCAAGAAGCCCAGGTAAGAGAACAACAAGTGACCAAAGAAAACCTGGAGCCCGAGTACAATCTTTGGAGAAGGGACTAATGACTGCCTCAGCCGTGGATGCCGGTGAAACCGCAAGTACACATGGGACTGAGGGTGGGTCACTTCCGCTGCTGAGTGCCCGCCTGGTTATGAAACAAAGAATAGAGCATGAACAGCCTATGGGACCCCGGGGGGTTCCGCAGGGTGCGCCCACAGTAACAGAGCATACCTCATACTCTGCCTATATATCTGCTGGGCTGCAGGAACTGGGGAAACAGTGCAGGCAATTCCCTGGAGAGACCATACCTGCCCGGTTGTTGCACCTGTGGGATGAAGGGGCAGATAGTGTCCTGTGTTCCCCAAAGGAGATGGAACAATTGGCATCCATAACTACATATCCTCTTTGAGGCAGAGGCTGCAGACATGTAGCTGCTGAGGCGGGAGCAACCACTCCCTGATTGAATAGCTCATGGCTGCTGCCCACATGGTATGGAATGACCCTGGTGAACTACATGAAACCGTAAGTGGACCTCATACATGGGCTTAGTCCAGATCCTCCGGGAATTGGGGATATGCCAGGCCATTTTCACGGTAAACCACTGGCGGGGGCCCGATGAGGAGTGCTTTACCACACGCATGCACGATTTAGTCCTAGTCATGGCTCCCCCCAGTTCGTTTAGTTCGCTGTGCTTACCCCCTACGTGGGGAAGCAAATTCATGCGGTCACTACTGCCATAGCAGCTTTGGGAGATGCCAAAGGACAGAAAGGGGGGAAGGGACAAGTGCATCTGCTATAAGGACCCAAGAAGGGCCCACAAGGTCCAGGACCCCTACAGAAGAAGGTAGCACAAGGGGCCCAGAAGGTGTCACGAACCCAGATGTGGCTGGACCTCATCTAGCAGGAGTATATTCTGGGTGTTGATATCCTGTGTGGCTTAACCCTGACTACCCCTGCAGGTGAGTTTTGCCTCCGAGTCAGGGTCGTAAAGCTGGTGGTGCGTGGCCACCGCCATCACCTACACCTCGTTGAGTGGTACGCAATATTGTTTGCCTGGGGGGCACAAAGAAATTTCACAAACCATATTGCAACTGGAAAAGGCCAGCATAGTGTGCCCTGCTCATAGTCCATTCAACTCACTGGTGTGGCCGGTTAAGAAACCAGATGGGACTTGGAGAATGACAGTAGACTATCAGGAACTGAATAAAGTGACTCCCCCACTGCATGCGGCAGTGCCGTCTACGCTGGACTGGATGGATCAATTGACTTTGGTGCTTGTACAGTACCACTATGCGGTGGACCTGGCCAACGCCTTTTTCTCCATAGACATAGCAATGGACAGTCAAGATCAGTTTGCCTTCACATGGGATGGGCGACAATGGACATTTGTGGTATTACCACAAGGATACCTACATAGCCCCACCATGTGTCATGTTTTGGTGGCACAGGACTTGGCCACATGGAGTCAGCCATCCTCAGTGCACTTGTTTCATTACACTGATGATATAATGCTAACCTCTGATTCCCTTACAGATCTAGAAGAAGTGGCTGCCAGCCTTCGAGCCTCATTGGAGCAATGGGGTTGGGTGGTGAACGACTCTAAGGTCCACGGACCTGACTTGTCGGTCAAATTCGTGGGTGTTGTCTGGTTGGGTAAGACAAAAGCAATCTTCCAGGCACTTACAGATAAGATTCAAGCCTTCCCCTGACCAACTACAGTAAAGCAACTACAGGTGTTTGTGGGGCTCTTAGGGTATTGGCATGTCTTCATTCCCCACTTGGTCCAAATGTTACAGCCCTTACACTCATTATGTAAAAAGGGGACACAGTGGGACTGGTCCCCGGAGGCAGAGACCGCTTTTATGGCAGCCAAGAGGGTTGTTGCCCAAGCCCAGATGCTACAAGTAATTGACTGCTCACAGACATTCCACCTTAATGTTATGGTCGACTCAAGTGGGATGGGCTGAGGTTTGTGGCAGCGCCAGCATAAGCAATGAGTTCCTATTGGGTTTTGGTCCCAAATATGGAAAGGCCCCCAATAGCGCTATTCCCTGGTGGAAAAGCAGTTGGCGGTTGTCTATGCTGCCCTTCAGACCTGTGAAGCTATAACACAGCAGTCTAAGGTGTTAGTGCACACCATGTATCCCATTACAGGAGGGGTAAGGTCATGGATAACCAACCCACGATCAGGGATAGCTCAGATGCCCACTTTGGCAAAGTGGGGAGCTTACTTGGAGCAACGAGCAGAGTTTAGCTGCAGCCGTGGATTGCAGAGTTGCAGACAATATTAGGCCCTGTTGAATTTGTGTCAAATGCTGACCCTCAAACCACAGTATTACTGGGGGAAGAAAGGCCCTATCTTGAAGGACGGGGTCCCCCTCTGGCAGAGGTCTGGTATACTGACGGGTCCAGTCCCGGCCTCTCAGCCCAGTGACAGTGGTAGCCATCCAGTTGGATCATGATGAAATTTGGTCTGAAACAGGGCGGGGACAGAGCAGCCAGTGGGCTGAATTGCGTGCCATGTGGATTGTGGTCATGCATGAGCCGTCCCCATTACATGTTTGTACTGAGAGTTGGGCCATTTTTACGGGTCTCACTGTCTGGGTGCCTACATGGAAAGCCCAAGATTGGCTAGTAGAACACCTCCCGGTATGGGGACAGACAATGTGGGTATGTGGTAGATATGGATGGCCTTATCTTCCCACTTATTGGACGGGGAGGTGCATTTGGGGATGGCCATACATTTCAGGGAGGGTCCTCCCCACCTTTACCAAAAAGCCACATAATTGGGATGCCATGTTCTCCTGCTGGCATCAGGTGAAACGGACTCCATGGTGGTTCTATCCGGTAGCCATCCTGTTCCCTGGGGGTGGCGCCATTAAGGTAGAAATAGATGTGAATGCCCTAGGAGAGCATACCACTAGGGCCCTAACTCAAACCAGACAGGCCCTCTTAATGGATGAAACCACCCAGATGAGGAAGGTGGTTCTACAGAATCGCACGGCCCTTGATCTCCTTACTGCAGCCCAAGGGGGCATATGTGCAGTCATACATACTGACCGTTGTGTATATATACCAGATCACCAGGAAGCTGTCTCCACTGCATTAAAGGAAGTCGATGGCAAGGTACAGGCCATCGAACGATTAACTGGAGAACCACTACAACAATGGTGGGAATGCCTCTTGTCGTCCTGGCATTGGGCCCTCCTGGTGTTAGAAATTGTCTGCTGTAGTTTAGTAATACTGTGCTGTTCTCTGTATTGTTGTTGGGGCCTTTGTGCCCAAGGGGCCTTCCTATGGGCCCATGTGTCAGCCATGAAACCTGTTGCCTAGGGGGTGGACTGTAAGGGAAACCCATCTATATAGGCAATAGGTTTCTTAAGCCAAATCACGATGATTGCCGGTTTGTCTTCCAGCCTGGCCTTCTGGTAAGGCATGAGTCAGCACACTTGTGTAACTATGATGTGATCTCTTATGTAAGACCCATGTGTCCACCCTTTGATTGGGCACATTGCCACTATTGTTCTGAGCCGTGTATATATATATATATATATATGTGTATATATATATATATATATATGAGTGCCCGCCATGTTATGCTGCTTGCTTGCTGCTGTGGTTGTTGCTGCACCCTGACAATAAAGAGTATGTCTCATTTGCCTGCCGCTGCTCAGCTCCGCTTCCAATTCCCGGAACCCGCTCCAGTACCGTCGCTGGCGGTGGAACTCGTGCCCCACAACTATATTAAAGTGAAAACTAAACTCAAGAAAAAAAATGGGATTTTGGTTTACCTATTTGCCACGTTTCCTACAGTATGACTTGAAAGCTCTCTAATATGGACCTTGAGTTGACAAGATAAAATAGATTTCATAGCCTTTTAAACTAGCAAACTTAGTAACTGTTTCAAGGGCGCATGCTGGCAATGAGTCAGGGCAGGTATACAAATTGAAATCTTGCAAAAAGTGGCAAGGAAAGGGGGTTCTGAGAGAAGGATGAAGGTCTGTGTATGCACTGTTCCCCCACAGGCTACAGAATAATGCTGAGCATTCTGCTGAAGCAATTTTACTTTAGTCACAAAAGTCCTGCTGTACAAAAATAACTTGTTTTATAAATTAGCTGTCATATCCTTGGAGAAGCCAACCATGAACAATTTGTTCTTGGTTATATTTCCATTATTGTCACTATTTAATCCATAGTTTAGTGATTAATGGTTTTCTAAGAAAACTTGTTTGAAGTATAAAGAATGAAATCCGTTAAACCAAGTAAGACCCTACAAGATTCATTTCTCTTGGGGTCTCATCAGTACTGAAACCGCCATGGCATAATTAATGGTCCAAGAGATGAAACAGGACTCCTGTTCTGTCATGACTCTTCTATTTAAGTCTTCAAAAATGAAAAATAATGACTAAAGGTGTAAAACCAATTGCTTGATATGCCAAGAAGCAGAATAATCTCATTAAAATAATTAGAATTTCATCTCAAATTATTAGACACTCTGTTTCATTGGAGGAAAAGCACAGGCGGGGTGATCCCATGATGTATGTGGGCATCAATTATGACACTGCCTTTAGAAATGTTTGAAAGGATGCACTTTCTGAAGCTTGATAAGAAACCTCTAGACATGCTTCTCTCAGAATTTAAAGGCTGTTTTGGGGCAACAATCTTTCAAAAGTTTATACCTACAGACAAAATTGCTTGTTCCTTTAGTTTAATTGCATCTCTTAGATATCAGAAAGAAGAGTGCAGGATACAAAACTATTCATTATGAGCCTATGCTCACAGATTCATAGTAATGATTTTTGCATGTATGGCATACTAGAAAGGGCAACAGAAAATGATAATAGTAGAATTATTCAGGATTGGACAGTGGGCATTAAGTTTTCCATTATGCAGTAAATATGAATTAAGAATGCTGACAGTAACTCAACCTGGCTCTATAGCATATTGGGTCAACAACCTCTGTCTCGGAACTGTTAGCATGTAAACCATTATTGTAATCCAATCTGATTTAATGTAATAAGCTATTTTTTGAGTACCAACTATGAGAAAGGCATTTTGCAAATATCATGAGGAATAGAGAAATAAGGATTAATTATAATTCATGTCTCCAAAGACCTGGAAGTCTAGTGGGAAATAAAGCCATGAATAGAAATAACTATGATAGAAAAGTAAAACTTGAAGTGCTGTGGGATACGCTAGGAAGGAAGTGATTAGCTCCAACTAAGGGAACAGGTGAAGGTTTTACAAAAAAGATAGCAAGAGAGAGGAGACTATAATTCTCCTAAGATGTGCTTCAGATGGCCTTGGTTAAAAGGTGCATCTCAGGAAGTACTGGGGACTGTAGTAACAAAAGGAGAAACAAACTATGAAGAGAGGCTATAATTATAAGGTATATTAATTATACTGCAACCCTAGGAGCTTTTAGTTTTGGTTCCTCTAGTAACACACTTGACACACAGTAGGCACTCAACATATATTGAGGGAAGGCAGCCAAGCCCAAGGGCGTCAAGAAGGAAGACTACCCCAGCTAGGATGATTGTTTCAGTGTAAGATTTCTAGGGCTTTAAATGTGAAAGTGCAGGCTAAATTTCATTTTATATGCACTTAAATATGATGTGTCATAATTATGATGAACAAGCAGCAAAAATGACAAATGTGCTTATTATTTTACCTTCAATGGAAATTAACTTGTTCTCGTTTGTTTTTACAAAAACGTCATCTAATTTATCAGTGTTTATCTTTCCATGTGTTCATGTATGATTTTACGTGTTTTCATCAGTTCTAACAATAGAATATAAATGTGATTTATTTCATGCCAAAGGATAAGAAAAACGGAGAAAATTACACTCAAATCAAATAGTACTTCAGTTAACATATACAAGTACCAGTTAAATTAACAAATCCCATGGGAAGGAGATAACTAAACCAAAACCAATGAAGTGAAAAACACTGTACCTATTTCCTTCTGCATCCATTTTCCCTATTTCCTAGCCCCCAACTCCCATATAGAGGCTCTGCTTCTTCAATCCTATCACAAAGTGGAAAATGACTATTCTTACCATTCCATTCTAAGTAGGACCAATTCATACTGAAAAGAACTCAAAAATTTTCATTTCTAGAGTTCTCTAACTGAAAAATTTTTTTATTCCTAATAAGGAAAGGCATTTTCTCACTTTAAAGGACTCCTAAATACTTAGGCTGTCTACTAAGCCTTCTTAGCTGGCTCTAAGGTGGTCCTAAACACTAGCCCTGTGGTCTCCAACCCCCAGGCCACGGACCGGCACCTGTCTGTGGCCTTTTAGGAACCAGGCTGCACAGGAGAAGGTAAGTGGCAGGTAAGCAAGCAAAGCTTCATCTGTATTTACAGCCACTCCCCATCGTGCACATCACCACCTGAGCTCTGCCTCCTGTCACATCAGCAGCAGCATTAGATTCTGCATTATGGTGAGTTGTATAATTATTTCATTATCTATTACAATGTAATAACAATACAAATAAAGTGCCCAATAAATGTAATGCAATGTGCTTGAATCATCCCCAAACCATACACCTCCCCCCAGCCCTGGTCCGTGGAAAAACTGTCTTCCATGAAACCAGTCCCTGGTGCCAAAAAGGTTGGGGACCGCTGCACTAGCCCATGTGGTGATCCTTCTTGGGGGGGAGAGGGGAAGCACATCCCCATGAGAGGATATGCAACTTGATCATCATAAAGTGGGAGGGTTTAGATGCCATTTGCCTACCACCCAATGAATCCATGCAGTGAAACAACTTGCACAACTGAACATAGCAGCCCTGCTTAAAGGACAATCCAATTTAAATTCTTGTGGGATGACATGGAGAGGAAGGCACAAGGCACAGTCTCCATAAGACAGACTGGCTCCTTATTCTTCTGGGACGCTGGCTAAGGCTGCTAGAAACTTTAGGGAATAAAAGAGCATATGTTACATCTTCTGAAGTGAGCCTGCCTCACCCCAGCAAAAGGCTGTCTGCCAGCAGGTCCCTTCCCTCTAAGCTTGTCCCAATGGATTTTCCTTTCCCAAGTATAAACCGACCCCAACCTTCATCTTTTTTAACCTTAATTGCTTAAGCTTTTGCTTAAAACTAAGATATCTTTCTTGCTATTTAAAATTTCTGTTGTATACTCTTGCTTATCTGAAATGTATCCTTCTGCTTCCCAGATTATTTATGCCTGTAGTTATGAAGTCTCTAACAAATAATTATGTTGTTGGAATGTATTAATTTCATTAATAGAGCTATGACTGCACCCAGTAAACAATGTTGATGATGACAGGCTTTTCAAATCAACTTTTAAGGCCACTTTTTAGACTTCTGTTTATTTATGCTCTTTACCTACTTCCAAAAAAGGATCTGAGATGGCTTAAAACATAAAGACCAAAACCCATTAACGTTGCATATAAAGTCAAAGCCAAATAATAACAAAGAAATGGCATCGGTGGCATCCACTGAGAAAAACTACCTCATTTAAACACAACAATTCTGATAACTCCTATTGCTCAATCAAAGGAACCTAATAGGTCATTTAGGGTGATAAATGCTATTCTGGTGCTGAGATCAAACAGGAATTTATCACCTGACTCTTCCTTTGCAATTCACCAGGTAACACAGTGAATAAGGTCTTTAACAACAGCTTTCATAAACCACAAAAGCTTCTTTCAGGGCCAGCTTCATGGGCACACAACCTGTGCAGTTATACAGCACCCCAAGCTTAGAACAGCCTCATAGTTGGTTCAATGATCTGCTGTTGCTGTCTTGAAATTACTAATAATTTTTTAAACAAGGATTCCCATATTTTCTGCCCTTCTTGCTCCTGGGCAAAAGAAAAAAATAGAGGAAAAAAAGGATTCCCACATTTTCATTTTACACTGGACACTACAAATTATGTAGCTGGTCTTGACATCTTTCATACAGCTAGTTCTTAGATTAGCCCCTAAATTTCTTGTTTTAGGATGTTTCTCCTTTATCAGCATAAAGTATAGTATTTGCAGAACTTATATCCTGTGTTTTTCTGAGTATTAAAAATAATCCACCATGGTTATGGAGACCTCCACCCCTCCCCACATCCATCAACCTTAAATCTTTAAACACCAAACTTAAGCAATAATAGAATTATTTGGAGGAAAGAGGAAATACCATTATTTTTCTTTCTTCATATATTTAAGCTCAAGATACTTTTCATCAGAAATAACATATTTATTATGATGGTTTATAGATATAGTTAGATGTCATATCTTGTAAACAGACTTCTGGTTTAACATCAATTACCCAGTTAGATGAAGTCTGACTTCAACAAATTGAAGAACATGATCTATGAATTATGCCTTCCATGACTTTTTCCCTTGATCTTACTGTCTTAAGAAATAAATTTTCAAATGTGTTCAAAGACAAGTAAAATATCCACAGAGGGCATTTTGTACCTAATTCTACCTTCAGACCTCATATAATTACAACTTCCTACCAGAAGGATGGACTCCTAGCCTGTTCTTCACTAATTTTTGTACATATTTGAAAGACATCTTTCCCATACATAATTCACCATGGAAAACAACTTGGCAGCTGCTGTCCCTATGATTCATAGAAACTGTTTCTGCATGTAATAGCACTAGAAACTTCTAACAGCACATCAGGTACAGCACCAGGGCTGCTGCTGGAATGTGCTTGAAGGGACCATGACCTCAGCATCCCTGCACTCTACTTTTAACAGCTACAATTTTCTAAGCACTGTTCTAGGCACAAGAAATACAGCACTGGGCAAGATACCCTAGCCAATCTGCAGTTTGGAATCTATTAATAGTAGGCAGTTAGATGAGTAAATGGCTCATTACCACACCATGTACACAACAACATGGTGGAGTTACATAGGAAGCAATCAGGGAAGTTTTCCTCAAGAATGAGACATTCAACCTGATTTTTAAATATTTAGCTTTATTATCAATTCGGCATTTCATTTAATAGATGCAGTTTATGTACAATTCATCTACTGTGCTTAATAAAGCTTAAGTACAGGGCCTTTTACTTGCATGGGCCAATTCTGAGACCTTTTAACTTATTTTATATTCATAATTTTGTGTTCCTTTTCTTAAAGGGGGTCCCCATAAACTGTATAAGACTCAAAACCCACAAAACCCGGATCCTCCCCACAATGGGTCCCCATGCCGACTTGACCTCCACACAGAGTCCCTTTCAGAATTACAGGCTCACACATCTGTATGCTGTTAGAAACATTCGTTCCATTTTACTACCTCATAGGCTTAAAGACATAATAGGACTAGTTTGAAAGGCTGCAAAGTTAATCCTATTCAGCCTAATTTTTTCAGGTTAAACTCTCTTCCTGAGCTCAAAGTCATATTGCTAATTCCGGCCTTCCTCCTACTAAAAGCATAAAGACAAGAGGAGGTGACCATATGCATTTTGGTGTTGATCCTAGAACCAAAGAGAGGGAAAGGGTAAAAAGAAGAAAAGGTGTGCTAAGAAAAAAAAGTCATTCAATTGCAGCTTTTTTCTGGAACTAGAACTTCTCATTTCTTGGTGTCACCCCACAACCCACAGAAGCTTTCTAGACAACCTCACTGAGAGCAAGGAAACATAAGTTGCCTATTTTTCTCTAGAATATTGCCCTCTAATGTCACAGATTTCCTTTATAACAGTGACAGAGAACATCAAGATTGTTGCATGGGTGACATTGTGTTTTCAGGGATGTGGTGTTTAAGATGATTTTTAATCAACAGAGTATATACCTATCACAAAAATTGGGTTTTATACTTCATTTTCAGTAAGTTCATCTGCTTTATTTAACAATAAAGTCATCTACTTCTGAGACAATTTTTCTTTAAAAAAAAATCACTTGGCAAAATTAAAAATAACAAAATCTGAACAGGAATAGTGAATTCTTGGAGTATTAAGCAACCACCTTTATTCTATGAAAATGCCTGTGACTAAAGTTGTGTTTAACAGTATTTGAACTTCTTTGGCCATCAAACATTAACGTTTATACCAGATAAAGAAAACAGTGCTTAAGAATTACAAGCTAAAGAAACTCAATTCACATGATGCCATTTCCAGCAAAATTTATTTTGATTTATTCTGGATAGAACTGCAAATAAATCTTTTGAGCACATATAGACCTAAAGAAGATTGCCATAAGACTTAAACATATTTATTATAACACAAGGGAAAATGAATAAAAAATGTATTAGCACAGTGGCTTAGAAAAAGAGACATTCAAAGCATATAATTCATCCAATAAGCAGGTCACACTGTTTCAAATCAAGAGTGCAAACAAAAGTTCTCAAAATATTAGGAGAAAATCTTTAGAAGCTATTATAACATTACACAAAAGGTGTAAAAATAATAATGTGATACTATTTCTAATAGAGGAAAAATGACAGCAGGCAGCAGGCTGCATTGTTAGTTGATACGGAAGGACCTTCAGCTAAGGAAGCAACAGAAGATTATCTCTGCAAAAGACTTTCTCATGTAAATTTGGAAGAGTTTTATCAGATATGGTTCCAGGCTCTTTATTTTCACCTAAGAATGTTGATAGCAAATTATTATCTTTTGTAATAGTACAGCCTTCAAATAGTTGTATATTGCTAGCAGCTAAGAAGAATTAGCTACACAATCATCTTGGGTGTGATTGGACAATTTTAGCAAGTTCAATTTTAATTGAAATGCATCTTCCCAAAATGAACTTAAACTTTCCTTTGTCCGCCCTTAAACCAGAATACTTACAAGATATCAACAGTATCTTGTAGTAAACAGTGGCAGTAAATTGTGAATTTATTTGTTCTTTCAAAAAATTTTATAATTGAATAATTTTATTCAAATAATTGGATTCATCAGAAAACTAAATACTCAAAAGGATTATAAAGTGTCCATTAGAAGGTGAGAAGTCTAATTAAATTCATAGCTGCCCTAGCTTGACATAAATTTTCTGATTAGTATTTCAAATAAAAAGTATTCATAAAAGGCTTATGTGTATGCACCCATCTAACTTTCTAAATATCTTTACTTGAATATCTTGCCCTTCAAGGGCAAAATTTACAAAACTATACTAATCTCCTATACATCTCTTCCCACAAACTCCTTTCCTTGCACGCCACTAACAGGTCTTCCTCACTCTGGCTTTTCTTCCTTCCAAGTTACAGTTAGAATGATCTTAGCCCCAAAACATAAATCTGATTCTGTCATTGCTCTATTTGAAACCCTTCAAATATTTCTAATTACCCTTCATTCATCTGAATTTGACTCACAACCCACTCTGAGATTTGGTCACTGCCCAAATATCCTGCTGTGTTGTATCACTTTTCATTCTGTCTCATAGTCTAGGCTGTAACCAGCCAAGCTGAACTGTTCTAAATTCCATAGATGTGTCAAGATGTCTCTCTTCTTGCCCAAAATCCCCTTCCTCAATCCTACCTCCTATTCCTTCATCTTAAATACCACTTCCACAGAACCCCTAAGCTAAGTTATGTTCCCATAGTATTCCATACTTCCTTGTTCATAAACTCTAACTTATACACATCATTATTATTAAGGGGGCAGGGGAATGCTTCTTCCCCACTCCTAAAGTTTCTTTCATGTGGAAGAACCACTACTAATATGATACTGACTCTTCCCCAGAGAAGGAAGAGTGACTGACCTGGTGGATTTTAAAAGAACAATGCATGGTCTGACTCTTCTATATCTTTTTCTTCCTGGGAGCCAGCTTACCCACAGGGAGCACGTGCTAGATCTCTCAATGCTGTATGTCTCACAGGGACCAGGTCTTCTCCGCATAGGGGAGCCTGTGGTTGTCCACCACTCCCAGAACTGGACAGGTTCATGTCTCTAATCCTAGGGTTCGGTATTAGAGAGACTGCTTGCTCCTTGATACAGGACACATGCTCCAGCGATAGCTGTATCATTCTAAAGGTGATATTTTTTTGCTGACCGTCTGCCATACTTTTTTCTCTTATTTCTCAGTTCTTTCAGAAATCAGGCAGGAACAAGGAGTGATTTTTATTGGGAACCCTTAAACCCCTCATATTATAATTAATTATGTACTGTCTTTGATCGTAGCCTATAAGCTCTGAAAGGCTGAGAAATATATGTCAGTCTGGTTTACTACTATAGTTCCTGTAACTTAGCAAGTGCCTGGCCAATAGAAGGTGCCTCATAAATATTGTTAATTGAATAAATAAATGAATAAATAATTAGTTCCCATACTTCCATCTTATTCACTATTCTGTCACTGCTATTAACACCAGTTAAGTTGTAGCTATTTAACATATTTCTTATTTCCAAATTCCATCCAACATTTTCTATCTTAATAGATTTTAGACTTTTGACATCAATCTGATATATTTTTAAAATTCCTATTAATAGCATTATAAGTTACTTAAATAAATCCTAAATTGGAAACAGATGAGCTAGCACATTAATTTTCAGATCATTTTCACCCATTAGGTCACTGCAGAAAAATCGCACATTTAAAAAATAGTTCAAAGATCAATTTCACAAACATTTTAGCCTTAAACTTCACATACTCTAAATTTATCTTATCCGGGGACATACAATACAGTGTAGACATGTTATGGTCAAGTATAGTTCAAAATAGCTGAAAAGAAGCAAGTTAGCATTTTGGAAAGTGGAATACTGGGTTAATAAATTACATTATGAATAAAGTTAGGAGAGATAGACTATTATATTTTGAGAGTTTCTGGTACTCTCATCTTTAATTTAAAATTTTTTATTGAGCATAAAAGAGAATAGCTGTTAATATTCTAAATATGTTTGCTAATAAATTTTATAAGATTGTTATTTTATGTTTAAATATATTATTTTAGAAGGACTGATGTATTCCTGAATATGACTTCCTATTTAAAATATGGGATTTTAAACATATCAAAGGGATATGTCTTCCCTTTGATAAAATAAATCTATAATTTTACAATGAAATCCAACAGGAAAATATAAATCATATAATAGAAAAATCTGTCAGGGAATTTTTTTTCCTGTAAAGTATCTGTTATTTTAAGTGAAAGATGCCTGCATAAACTAATTTGTGGCAACTTAATTTTTATTCATTCAATTATATTTAAGATTCCATGTATATGCATGAACACATAATTAAACTTTCTTGTAAGATTTGTCTCTAGACTTGAAAGAAAATATATATATATATTCTCAAAATTTGAGAATTATGATGCTACTGCATAAAACATAGAGAAGGATTATATGTCAATGGCTTTCTTTTGTATTCGTGACAAAAAGAAAAACATTCCAAAAAGAATTGTAAATGAAGATCTGAGTTGTACAGGACAGGAACAAAATGTGCAATAAGCAGAAGTCTTTGGGGATGTATTTTTAAACGGAGGTTTTGAAAATTCCAAATTTAGCTTCATAAAAAGAGGTAGTGCAAGTGTGAAGCATGTGGTCATTTTGGCATACTCAGTGTATAACTTCTCTCTTTACCTATATAAGGATATGATAAAGCTTCAGAAATGTGCAAAGCAGAAATCTTGCAGTCCTGTTTATTCACTTTCAGTCAGGTAGTAAAATATCCTAATGCTCCATGAAGAAATCTTCAAAATGTACTACTGAAATAGCCTGCTGAAGAGAAATCAACAACTTCTTTATTTAGTTACTGAACAGTTTAAAGAAAAGGATCAGTGGGTTTTTTTTTTTTAAGCCAACTGTATCTGTAAGTATCAGTCCCTTTTACTAAGTTTTCATCGTCTGTGCTGCATTTTTTCATACTGACTTGCCTCCTTCTTCCCTTTCCATCCCCCACATACTCCAGCTTCCTCTCAGGCCGTTTGTTTGTTTGCTTGTTTGGTTCAATGTCCTTCATCTTTTCCCATCTTTTCTCCTTCTGGCTCCCTCTGGCCTTCTTTCACTATTGTAATTATTTCCCAGCTTCGTATTTCTTTTAGAAATTCAGTTTCTAATACACTCTCCATTCACTTCTAATTCTACAGTCCTTGGTCACGCTTTGTAAAGAACGGCTTCCTTTCTCGCGGTTGTCTGAGACATAGAGCAGTAATGGAAGGAATAATAGCCTCCAGGTGTGATGTGTATATGTCACTGTGGCCCTCAATCTTGGAGAAAACCAAACTCTTCCCAGAACCTATGTATACGGCAAAAGCATCCACAACTGGGGTGGGGGGCGAGGGAAGCACTGAATTCAAACCTGTTTGCAGAGGTTAATTTGTGGTGGCAATTTAAATGTGACATTCCGCCTATTTCTATGGTGCTACGTGACTTTCAGTTAGATTTTGAAGAATTTTGCTCCCCTAAGGACCATTATGGTTTTAAATATAAGTTTAAATGGATATCCAGAATTCAAATCAACCGATAACTATGAATCTTATCTAAAGGAAACTTAACTTTCAGATGCTAACAGCTGGTTAAGTAGAGTCTCTGGCCATCAAGACACAAATCATTCCTCACTCTCAGACACTGAATATACAAAAAGAAGAATGAATTAGCATAATACTCATAAAATGGAAGCTGACTTTGTAAACATTAAGGACAGTTAACAAATTCCACTGTCAAAATGGTATGCAGTCATAAATTTGACCAATAATCAGCACAAAATTTAACCCAGGAATATACTTATACAATAAAATGTCTAAAACCTAAATGAAGTCAATTGTACAGCTTTACTAGAAATGTTAATTAAAAGACATATCACTTCCCTGAATAAGAAGATCAATATTGTAATGATGCTAATTGTGCTATTATAATTAGTGCAATTACAAACTGTTTTGAAGGGAAAATTTGCACAGTAAATTTAACATATTGGTTCTGGAAGAAAAAGTATATGAGAATAGTCAAGAGGAGTTTTAAAGAGAAAAATAAGGAGGGAGACTTCCCTTTAGACATAAAAATTACTCTAAAGCCAGAGTAATTTAAACAATGTGATACTGGCAAAGAAATAATATGATTATTATAATAAAAGAGTCGATAACAAATGTGTAGAGACATGTATATATAAATAAATTTAGAGTAAGATGAAAATAAAATTAAACAGTTAAATGAACTCCATAGGAATTTAATATTTAACATAAACAGTGAAAGCAATACAGGAGGTTTTGTTGTTTTGTTTGTTTGTATTAATAATCTTGGGGTTAGGGAGGTATCTGACTGCCTGTATTTGAATTATGGCACTATCATTTAAAACTGTGTTAACTTTGGATAAGTTATTTACCCACCACCTATAAAAGGGAAGTTAATAGTATCCTATTCATAGGGCTGTTGCGAGGCTTCAATAAGAGCATGCATATAAAGTGCTTAGGTGTCCAAAAAGGGTCAGCTAGAGTTTTTACTGTTAGCATGCAAACAAAAGCCAGAAACCATAAGCAAAAAGAATGACATATGTAAATATGTCAAATCTTAAGTATTCTGTATGACAAATATCACAATAGAGATAAAAGAAAAAAATGTATGTAAATATTTACAACATATATATCAAAGGATATATTAAAAGCTTTTTAAATTAATATAAAAACAAGCACCCTAAGAAACATAAGACAAATGTCAAGAACAATGTGTTCCCAAGAGAAATATAAAGGTCCATAAACATAAGACATTCTTTTCAACCTCACTAATAATAAAAAAAAATTTCTATTTTCCTACCTGACTAGCAAAATCTGTTATTCATACTATTGTAAAAAAGTCGGGCAAAAAGACTTTCTCATGCAATTCTGATAAGAGAATAAATTGGTAAAACCTTTTAGAGAGCAGTTTATGAATGTATATGGAAATTTAAAATATGCATTACCTTTCCCTTAACAGTTCTGTTTGTATGAATTTAGCCTAAGAAATAGAGAATTGTACAAAAACATACAAAAGAGGTATTTCTTCACGTTGTTGTTAAAATAGCAAAATAAACCAACAACCTAAGAGGTAGATCTCTTATTTCTGAAGAGAAAATAGATCAACAACAATTTTCAATAAGAAAAGGAAAGTTAAAGATTAGTACATGTAGTATAATCAATCCCATCTAAAACATATGGAGATAGCAATATAGGTTTACATTTGCAAAGAGAAAGCTCTGGAAGAATATGTATTAAACTGTAATCAGTGGTCATCTGAGTAGGTAAGATAAGGGAAGCTTTCACTTTTTAATGTATACTGTTCAGTATTGTTTGAATACTTTTTAAAATTTAGCAATTGCTTTTATAATAAAAAATAGAGATTTCTATTTTGGAAAAAATAAAAGATTAAGAAACTCATAATAATTACTTTCCTAGTTTCAGATTCTCACACAATGCTAACAGCTACCTGCCTTTTAAAAAACACTTTTTGCTTAGGTTTAATAAGGTCCTTGTCAAGAACTAATAGATACTTAAATGTTAACTTCCTTTTTTAAAGAACTACAATTAAAAGAGCCACATAAAGAAATTCACAAGGATGTTTTTCAGTTCAGGGTTTAACTTGCAAGTAACATCTCCATTAGTATTTGAAACCAAGAATTATAAACCATATCAGGCAGAGCATTTAAAGAAATCTTAATAACAGGAATGGGTACAATTTAATTCGACCTTCAAATTTTTTTACACTTAAAAAACTAAGAAGTTTCCCATACAGTCTAAACCTTGTACCTTTCATCATAGTTTTTAAAAGGAGAAAGTCACCTTTTACCCATTAATGGCAAACTAATTCATTTCTTTCAGAAACTATAGTTATGTGGAAAATTCATGATTGTTACACTGGAAAAAAAACCAAGATATTCTTTTTCATCAAAGAAGGGTATCAGAATCTTCTTGAGATTAGATATTTGCATTTTCCAAGGTTTTTAACATTTTTACTAAAGCCAGCTCTAACTATATTTAAATATGGAAGGCTACCACCCAATTTAGTGAAGAATTTCACTTCCTCAGGAAGCAGAGGAACAGCCCTATGACTAGATATTATATCCCTCAGAAATGATCAAGTTGGATTCCTCCAGAGGAAACTAACTTCCCCTATCTCTGAGGCATAAAAAAAATCAACATTACTGTTCTTAGTTTAGTCCTTATTTATCCTGCCAAAAGTACATTCTCCAGATTGTCTTAGGAAGCATCACGTTACAAAGCAGAGAATTCTGCACCAACAATTACCAGATGTCTAATTTTGTGAAAGCTCAGTGTACACATCTGTAAAATAGGAATAACATCACCTGTTTTAAAAGGATGTTATGAACACTAAATGAGATGCTGAGACTAATATGCATTATACAACCTAAGGGCTTAGTAAACACTACTCCCATTCCAGCTTATCTGTAGCCAGAATAACTCATAGTGAACACACCAAGAAATAAATAAAATTGTGAAATATTACAGAAATTGTAATTGTATAATTATAATTATATGATTTTCAAAGTATGTTTACTTGAAAAATAAAGTGCTAAATTTTTTTTAAAAGTGAGGTCAACCAAAGGTAAACAACAGGCATCTCACATTTTAATTTCTTTTTTTAAAACAATATATTCATAACAGACCAAGAGAACATCACTAAAAGCTTCTTGAGCAGGAATCTGATAGCCTCATTCTTAGGTTACTGAGCTTACCGTGAGATTGCATGTTCATAACTGGATTATGACAGAAGCCTGGCATCACTTCTCCTACATTAAAGACCCTCACACACTGGAGTCATGACATCTCTCCTGCTCCAGCAGCTTCAAGTGATGGTTTACTGTCTGCTTAATCTCTTTTGCCCGATACTTAAGGTTCTCAGTATCCTGATCATACCTTCCCTATCCATACTGCATGCCAAACACAGATTCTCTACTCTAGGTTAGGTCAATTTACTTGCAGCAAAACACCATGTAGATATCTGTCTCTGTGCAGATGTTCATACTATCCCCAGGTTTAGGACACTCCTTCCTCCTTACTCTTGTGCAAGCCAATACCTTCTTCAAACCCAGTTTGAGACCTACCCCTCCCTCCACCTCTCCCCAGTGAAATCATGAATATATTTCTATCCATACACTTACAGCCAGTTCCACAGAATTCATCACATCTATTGATTTCATTTTTATGTTCATACTATTAATCTATGGCTTGCTTTATTTGACTACTTGACATGGCCCTCAGATTCTATTTTTAATCCTTAAGCAAACTTACATATAAATATAATAACATCAAAATTCTTTACTGGTATAAAAAATAAATATTTGTTCCCCTCCCTCCCCTCACAAACACTCTTGGAAAGAATTCTGGCATACATTTAATATTCACCTACAAATCATTGAATTTTTCATTTTGTTAAGGTCTTATTAAGATCTCTCTTTCTAACCACTCACATTAAGAGTAGTATACACTTCCCCAGTTATTCCTGTTGCTTCATACATGTATCCTGTGCTTGTGTGTGCCAGGCACTATGCGTACATTATATAACCTAATTTTGAAAAACTGTCAGAATAGGCATTTTCACTTCTTTTGTGCAGATGAGAAAACTGAGACTGAAGGGGCCAAGGTCACAAAGCAAGTAACAGAGCTGACTGCCACACAAGGATCTCCAGATCCCAAGGTCTCTATGTTGCACTCTGCTCCTGCCTGGCGAGACAATGTGTATCCTCATATTTTACCCACATTCAATGTCAAGCCTCTTAATGAAATTCCAAGTTTAAAATCAACTATTATGAAAATATCAAAAATCCAAATGAAATTCTTTTGAGATCCAGAAAACTGTTCAGTGAGGTAATTTTTTTTTTAAACAACACTGAGAATATCAGTCATATGAAAGGAAAAACTTTTCAAGTAATAACAGTCGTTCTCATTCTATCACATGGGAACACTGAGGGTGTTTTTATTATTTTTTTTAGACTAGACAACTCTAAATTATGCTTTTATCCCTTGACAAATGTTCCTCAACACTCACCAAATTTTGGCAGATGGCTTACAACAAAAGTAAAAAAAAGCATCTTCTCACTTTTTAACTCATTATTCTAGCAAATGTTCAATCAATAAAATATAAGTTAGGGAAACTCAGTTTAGTAACCATCAAACTAATTGGTATTTTGAAAGTGCTTAAGTTATTCAATTATTTTTCAACATTTCCAGGTTCACTACAGAACACTCCCATTGTGTAGCTTTAATAGAAAAGTCCAGTGAAATACATTTTCAAGGAAAGCAAAACAGTTTTTTAAAGAGAATTACTTACACCTTTAAAAGAGATTATTTAAAAAAGTAATTATGACAAAGATATACATACCTTTAAAATCAAAAAGAACAATACTATATAGATTCAGGAATAAGATTTTAAAAAATAATTCCCCCTACTTTATTAGTAATCAAAAAATAAATAAAACTATAATGTTCCCTATCAGGCTCTTTTTATTTTATTTTATTATTTTTTCAAAAATTTTTTTGTAGAGAGACAGGGTCTCACTAGGTTGCAGAGGCTGATCTCAAACTCCTGGGCTCAAGCAATCCTCTTGCTTCAGCCTCCCAAAGTGCTGGGATTATAGGCATGAGCCAGCCACTGCACCCAGCCACACTCTTTTATTTTTTAAATATTGTACCTAGTATCAATAAACATATAAGAAGCCAGGCTCTGTTTTGTTATGATGATGGGAGCATAACTTTGGTATACATTCCTGGAGAATAGTTTTGGCAATTTGTGTAAAAAGCCTTAAAATGTTTATATGCCTTGACCCAGGAATAACATTTGTACAAATTTATTTTAGGTAAATGGTAGGAGATGTACTCAAGGATTTATGGGCAAGAAAATATAATAAACAATTTATAATAATCAAATACTCAAAACAACCTAATTATAAAATAATGTTAATAGATTGGTAAAATAAATTGGCACACCCACACAACAGATACTAAACAAAAATATAAAAATCCATATTTTAGAACACTATTTCATAACATGAAATATGTTTATGATCTGCTGTTATGGGAGAGGGGGGAAAAAACTCTGAAAGATCCACTATGACTGAATGGTGGACCTAAGAGCAATTTTCATATCCTTCTGTATGTGTGGTGGCTAGCTTTCAAGATGACCCCAATGATCCCCACCTTCTGGCATTCATTCTCTTGTGTGATTATCTCCCACACTTTATCAAGTTTGGTGAGTGGGGTCAATGGAATACAGTAGAAGGGATAGTATGTCACTTCTGAAGGTAGTTCATAAAAGACATCGTAGCTTCTCCTTCACTCTCTCTTGGATCACTTGCTCTGGAGCAAGCAAGCAGCCCCGTGGAGAGGCTCACATGGCAAGGAACAAGACCTTCTGCCAATAGCCGGTGAGTGAACCATCTTTGAAGTGGGTCCTTGACCAGGGCCATTCAAGCTCCAGGTGAAAGCAGCTCCAGTCTACTGCTTAACTTCTACTTCATGAGATACTGAGCCAAAACAACCCAGTTAAGCCACTCCCAGAATTCCGACTCTCAGAAACTGTGTGAAAAAAATAAATGCCGTTTTAAATTGTTAAATTTTAGGGTAATTGTTACAAAGCTAAACATGTTTCTCTCTATTTTCCAAATATCTATGGATAACATGTAGTGTTTTTAAAATTAGAGAACAATAGGCTATTTTAAAACACTAGACATTGTCAGTGCAATCCCGATACAAATTTTTAAGATTAACTCCAGTGTTTCAATTTTTCTAGCTAAATGTTTCCAAAGGATTCTCACACAGGTAGCATACATGTGCTAGTTAGTTCAACTGTAAGTTGAATTCTCCAGTTACAGTAAATTAGCAAACCTAAAAAGTACCCAGAAAAGCCCTTTGAAAATAAAGAAAAATAAATATTCAGTGCATATAGCTTTTTTAAAAGAGAACAAACTATATCTAAGGGAAGCAAGAGGAAAGAAAAACTAAAGATAAAAACAATTATTAGTTTTTTAAAAAATAGTAAAACATATACATTCTGGTAAATAAAGCCAAAGATACCTGGAGAAGGAAAGAAGTAGTAAAGGCAAACCTCAATACTCAAGAAAAAGACCAAAAATTAAAATGAGAAAACCAAAGAGGAATGAAAATATTAATGCAGAAGAGATTTTAAAAACTATAAAAAGTACTATGCATAGTGAATGTGTTGCTCAAGAATTTTAAAAGTTCAATAAAATTAAAAGATCATCCAGAAGAGTAGAATCTATATCTAAAAAGACCAACAGTTCTAGAAGAAACTGAAGCAAACAACTATTGCCAAATAAACTCTAATGATTTTATGTGTAGATTCTTTTAAATGTTAAGGGAATAGAAAAATATGGAGTTTTTTTAAAAATCTGTTTTAGATATGGTAAGTTGGTGTGGTAAATAAAGGTCCCTTCCTCAAGATACTTTATTGCCCTCCTCTGTAAAACGGTCAAAATAACTACACAAATTATAATATTAGATGGCAATGTGCAACTTGTACAATCACAAGTAATGGGCCTAGTAATTTTGACACTAAAACCTGAAAACCAGTCAACAGAACAGAAAACCTCAGCTCAGTATCACATGAATAGAAAGGCAAACATGGTAGAGGAAGTACATTCCAAACCCAAGAGCATACTAAAATAATAACAAAACTTGTCCAATTCAGTTTATTTCAGAAATCCCAGAATGATTTAATATTGGGCAATCTACTAAAGTTATGATGTCAATGGGTCAAAATCAATTAAAACAGAACCTTCCTCTTCCCTCTAAGAAACATGTAGTCATCTTGATACGTGTCCAATAAGCCAGTAAACCAGGACAGTTCAATGATAATATAGTAAAGACTCACTATCTTCAACTTAGAGTCAGCACCTTATTAAACATTTAGCTGAGTAGTTTCCGACAAAGTCAGATGTACAGATGCCCATCGCTAACATTAGGATGAAATTGTGACATTCTTACCAACACAATAGAAAAAAACCTAAAATTTAAAAATATTGAAATGACAGATAATATATACATATAATATTGTTGCTTATCTAAAAAAAATTTAAGTGAAATCCACGAAAAGTAATGAGATTTTGTTAAATTCACCAATAAGCCAACAAGAACTGTTTGAAAAAGTTCTGGAAAAAGCCCCAATCACAACCAACCAACCAACCAATCTCTCTTCTTTCTCTCTCTCTCTCTCTTCCTCTCTCTCTCTCTCTCTCTGTCTCACACACACACACACACTCACACACACCTCACACTGTACACATCTAGAAATAAAATTATGGTATTTATTGAAAAAAAGAAAGAGGGGGGGCATTTGCAGAGGTACAGGACAAGAGAAGACACAATGAAGAAATGACACAACTCTAAAAAGCCATCGTACATATTAACATGATATACCAGATGAGCGACTTCTCTTTTTTCAAGGAGCAAGAAGTGTTTCAGAAATTGTCTAAATATGTATTTATATGATTGACAATAACAGCTTGGAATATGCCAATGGAGCCCAAGGGTATATAACAAACATTTTCAGCCCAATACTTGTCATCTCTTCAGGAAGATCAAAGCAAGAAAGTCCCCCATGGGATAAAGAAAATAAAAGTTTTCCCTTCACCTACCTATTTTCTCTGGAGTCACTAAGCTCCAAAAGCCACACTATTCTGGGTCCATATTTTAAGTCCCATAAGAGCAATGCTTCTTTTTGGTGCCAAGTGCCGAAAGTTCTTTGAGGACAAGGACACAGTCACCTCTTTAGATGTTCAACATTTCTTTATTAAATCATTTAAGAAAAGCAAACTAATGATTATATTAAGCTACTAAACCTTCATACAGTGGAAAAGGAACAATTCACCCTTATTAGCATAAACACGGATAAATTTGGCTGGGATTATTTTTCATGTATCATTTTCTTTTCTAGAACACCACAGGACCTCACACATTCATATTTAATAGAAAACTGATATATATTTATTGACTGCATAAGCCTTGTTGGCTCATTCCAACATAAGTCTCTCCACATAAAGGACTGAGATTCTCCCTAGGACATCTATAATGTCTCTCATCCAATGACACTAAAACACTTTTTTTAACTGGCCCAAGCAGGTATCAGATTTCATATTCAAATCTGGATCTTAATTGAGTACAACTGGGTGAAATGTGAAAAATGAGGTTAAGTAATTGTTTAAATACAACATTGTCTAATAGAGTAGGGTAGAATAGAATAATCTGTTTATTAGAAAGTAATCTTTTCTGTTCATTTCTCCCTTTCATTTCCAGGAAACAACAAATAACATCAACTCTTCACTAACAAACAGCACAAGCCCATTATTCAACTACAGTGCATAAGTACTATGTACTTTTCTATTATTTTACATTATCTTTCAAGAAGTAGCATTTTATGGTTCCATATGAATACCAACAGTATTCTCTCCCAAAATAGTCAGAAATAATAAAATCTTTTCCATGAGCCATCAGTTTGTTTTGAGTAGACAGAATCACACTAAAGAAGTCTTTATAAATAATGCTTTGCTTTATTTCCTGCTGCCTATGACACAATGTGAATATATGACCTGCTGCATTCACTAATGGATTTCTTTATCTTATTACTTAGTGTGTTAGATAAAGGTGTAAGAGTAGGATTTAGCTTTGGTAAACTTTGTACACATTAGTTTCCTATGCTTTTTCATATTATACAAGTGCTTACCAGTTTCTCCAAGTACTATCCATCATTGTAATTCTTAACTACATATTGGGAAAGCACCAAAATTAGATTTTCTCCAGTGATATGAATTACTTTTAAAGCACATCAGTTATAATGTACCTAATGAGATGGGGGAGAGATCAGACCCTTTCACATATTAATCTGAGTTTAAAATAAATCCTGAGAGCAACATTGAAAATTCCTCGAAGCACACAAGGGTGGACAGAGGCATACATTTACCTCTGAAAAAACATCCCCAGTTAGGTCAAGTACCAATTTTCATAGATTAATGGGTGGAATTAAAGATCCTGAGTCAAATACACCATTAATACAACAGTAGCTTCAAATCCTGGCTCTGATACTTTCTGTATGATGTTGAATAATTATACTCCAATGCCACTGCATCCTTATCTGTAACACAGAATAAAAATATACACCTTGTAATGTTATGCTGTTGTGAGGCTTAGATGCAATAATATATAAAGTGATTAGCACAGTTCCTGGTACTACAGTAAGAGTAAATAAATCTGTAGCTATTATTATAACGGTATTTATGTTCTGATATCACTTATCCTGGAGATGAAATACCCTCTCCTCTTTAAACTGGATAAGGAAAAAAACAACTTCTGGGAGATTACTAAACTTACAAAGCTAGAAGGCTTGAAACTATGGAAAAATTATGACACAAGAGATCCTTCAAAGGTACTTAGCAATCTGTTACATGCTGCCTGGTAGGTGTCTCGAGAAATAAAGTACAGAATACTTCATTGCCTGTAATGGGAGATCAGGGCTTAAAAATGCTTTTCCAAGAAGTAGTATCACCAGTGCAAATGGAAGAATTGCTAATTTCCCATCTCTTATAAGCAGGCTATAGCCGAGTTTAGGTCTTACAATGTGAATACTTTACACATTTATCTTTGCTGTTTTATATGAATAGAGAGTTGGGTAAAATTAGAATTCAGCCAATATCAGTGACATTTGCAGTCCTCAGCTGACAAAACTCAGTCATGATTACAACAGGCTTATAGAGAAAATTCCTTCTGAAAGAATATGGTCATAAAAGTAAAATCCCCAGAAACACCACATTAATAATTGTCTGTTCAATAACTATTATCAGGCTTTACAGTAATTAGATATGTGTAGAAGAAAGTTAAAAATTAGCCAAACCATCTTTCTATAGGTAAAGTAAACAGAATTATAAATATGGAACATCCTAGTCCCTCGTATATAGACTACATTTTAGGGAGAAAAATGGAGGGATAGGTCACGAATACTGCTCATCTTTCTCTAAATGCCAAATCTAAAAATTAACCACTGGCATACAATAACTCTTAAACAGTACTCTGTCCTGAGAACAGATCTTTCTGTAACCTGTTAAAAGTATTCTTTGTCGTGACTTAGATGGAAAATTTATTAAAATAAATTAACATTATACTGGGTCTCTAATTGGAAGTGGCTGTTCTCAACAAATATGTTTATCAAACAGTGTGACTGGCAAAATGTATTACTGTAGCTGTAGTCATCCAAATTACATGCTGTCTAAAGCAAAAAGGGCAAAAGCCATCTGGCTCATATAACTTGCATTTTCTAGACAGCTTGCAGCTGGTTCTGATTAAGCAGCATCTCAGAACTCCCAGAGATCTATTTTTATCCTTAGAAGTGTATTTTTAGGGCTCACACACCCAAGACATGGGGCATTTACATTAATAAAAGAACAACCACCTTTGATTAGGAAAAGGTTTATGTAACACTCTGGTTTGGTCTCCAGCTGTACAGGATGGACTGTAAGTTGTATATGACAGTCTGAAATCTATTTTTTAGAACCTACCTCCTCTTTGGCTGTTTCAATATCCCAAGGGAGGAAAAGATGCTTTCTCTGTCTTATGAAACAATCAAGGAAAGATATCTTAACCAGAAACTTGACTGCATTATCTTTCCTATCCTAAGAGGTTAGTACAATTGTTATCCCATTTTACAGATGAGAAAACAAAGGTTTAGAATGGCTAAATAACATGGTCAATGTAAATAATCAGTGAATGATACAACCAAGATTCACACCTGTATCTTTTGGCTGCAGAGCCTGAGTTATTAACCACAAGATTATACTGCCTCACCATTGATTGAGAGGGTTAATAATGAATTTTAAAAATTCATTTTATTTTAAGAAAATCTGATAATATTATATAAAGAGGTAATCATAAATTTTGATGGAAGCAGCATATTAGAACATTCTAGAACTGAATAATAATATAGATTTATACTGATAAATCTTACAATAATAAAGATGATGAATAATAAAGAATTTTTCCTTCTAATTTAAATCTCCATAGTTGTATTATTCACCATCCTATGCATCATCATCCTAATCATCAAATTGGGAGGAAGTCTGACTTGGGTGCTCGATAGAAACATACAGAAAATATTTAGATGGTTACAAAGATATGGACATTCTAATTTTTATAGGCCTCTACCCAAAGAAACACAGTCAATGAATCACTGAGCTCAGTGAACAGCTCAATCCTGTAGTAACTGAAGAATTTTTTTTTTTGAGACAGGGTCTCACTCTGTTGCCTGGGCTAGATAGAGTACAGTGGCGTGATCACAGCTCACTGCAACCTCAAACTCCTGGGCTCAAGTGATCCTCCTGCCTCAGCCTCCCGAGTAGCTGGGACTATGGGTGCACACCACCACACCCAGCTAATTTTCCTATTTTTTTGTAGAGACAGGGTCTCGCTCTTGCTCAGGCTGGAGGTAACTAAAGAATTCTCTCCCAAGAGAATCCTTGAAACTTATCCTTTGCTCACTCCACCACAGTGGCCTTTCATCCCTCAAACTCCCACTTTCCCCTTCCCTCCAAAATTCCTTGCACCTTTCCAAGTCTCTTCCTCACCCTTCCTTCTCAGCTAAACATCCTGACAGGAGCCTTTCCTTACTCCCTCCCCCATTATTTACTCCCACAACACTCTATGATCACCACAACAGAAATAATCACAATGGCTGCCATACATTTTTGCATCCTCAGAGCTTAACACACTCACCAGCACTCAGAAGCATTTGCTGAATGCATGATCACAAAAGTCATTCTATCGAGGCACAGACACAGAATATGCAATATACCCAGTTCTCTCCAGATTAGAGTTTTCTTCTCATTCATCAATTAAGTAGAGTGCAGTGAATGTCTATGTAATTTTGTCATAAGGACCAACTCGAATAACAGCCACAGAATACTGTACTATGACTGTTTCAGAAGAAAATCATGTGTGTATCAGCACTTTCATAGAAGTTCATCATCTTCACATGCAAGGACAAAAAGTCAAATCAATTCAGACATTCTTGACATTGGACTTCTATCACAGCACTGTCAGACTCAAAACAAACAACGCCAGAAACTCACCTACTATGTGCTATATTTATATTCAAGATGTAGCATCGGGGCTTGAAAGTCTAATTTTTTTTAAGCTCTCAGATTTGTCATGTGGAGATTGTGAGTTAGTGGGCTTCTCTGATGACTGGATCTTCACACAAGCACAAAGGTGCTGAAGCACAGCCCAACAAGAGCTTTGTAAAGCTGCATTAAAACACAGATGAAATGCTATTGCATAGATGGTCACTGATGAGATTCCTGAATCACTAATCCGAGACTGACATTTTCTCCTTTTATTATTAGATGATCACGTACCACAGTTATAATTACATGCTTTTGAATTTCCAGAGGACTTTGCACATCTTGACTAGTAATTCTTTTCATGCATTTTAAGTAATTATGGTCACATTTACCATCCAAAGGAAAGGCTGTCCTGTATAAATATGTCAGGGAACATCTCATTCCTATCCTTGACGTCACTGCCACGCTCCTCTTACAAATAAATACCTTCTGATGGCAAAAGCAGACAATAATGAATGGTTGCCAAGTTTCCTCTCCTCCGGAATGTCATGGAGGATTAAGTGTTAAAATGATGAACTTGGCTATAAATAAAAAGGATCATTTCATTATAAATAAATAAAAACTGTCATTTTATAACATGGGAAACTACTTCATGCCCAAATTTAGAAGGGAAAAAAAGAGAGTTTCAATTTAATATACTACCTTAAGCTGAAAAATACTAGCTATATTAACTCGGTTTTGGTTCCACATCATATAGCAACTCCCTAAAAACAAAAACAATACTTCTCTGATGCTGGAAGCCTATGTGTCACAGGGTGCAAAGAAAGAAAAGGAAGTAACTGGTTTTAAAATAGTCCTGGTAAGTGACTCAATTACATTATAATGAAATCTTTTCAACATCCTTTAGTTCTAAAGGTAAAATGTGGGTTATATTTGAAAAAGGTTTAAAATTATGGTACAAGCTTATTTACCCTACATTGTCTGAAATAGGAAACCCTCTTACTGGATCTTATGTTCATTAGAAAAGTAGTAAGTGTCCAAAGCTGATGATTTTAATAAGCAGTTGATTGAATTTGAATTTTTGAAAATTATCACTCTCATTATAAATTCAAAGTTTCTCCATTAGACTATAAATATCTTGAGAGCCAGATCTATGTCTTACTTATTTAAGGTTGTATCAGGGAATACAGCAGAATATCTGTATTATACTAGGTGCCCAATAAATGTCTGATGAGCATGAATACATTTTAAAGAATTCCTACTATGTGCCTCACTTTCCTTACTATATCAGGAAAAAAGTTTACAGTATATATTGTTCGAAGTTGTCCTTAGCAGTCAAAAAGAGCACTAATATCAGTGTTAAAAAAAATTACAAGCACTTTTTCCCATAGAGAGATGTTCCTTCTTTTTATTAAGCTCCATCCACTCTGATGTCAACAAAGGGAAATTTGATCTAACTCTTCTCAAAACTGTTGTACAGTAAACAACAATTAGATTTGCATCTCAATGATTCAATTTCACAATTTGGCCCAGATAACAATAGCAGTCTTAGATTTAATAGAAGATTACATTTCACATAAGAATAATTAATAAACAGAGAGCAGAGTTGATCTAAAGTAAAATTCAGAACTGCTTAGCAAAAGACATGGCTGCAGAAAGAACACTGGCTTCAAGGGCCAAGACTTGGGTTTGAGCCAAAATTCAGCACTTATTAGCAATGTGACCCTGGGCTAGTCTCTGCCTGCGGCTTATTGTTCTCCTATAATCACTGGTGACCATAAAGTACTTACCTCATGGGCTTATTATGGGATGTAATATGTGATAAGATATGAACAATCTCTTAGGATAGTGCCTGTTAAGTAAGCAGGTGATCAATAAAGTTTTGTTGAATCAGAATGTAAAAATACCAGAAAAGTTACTAGCCAGCCCTTACCACTAAATCGTCCACACCTACAATGGTTTATGGGAATAACAGACCAAAAGGACTAAAGGCACTTGGAAATGACATAATAAATAAACAAATAGAATTTAAGAAAAAGAAAAGCTGCTAAATAAGGTACGTCGACAGTTACTTTTGTTTATTTAATGGATTAGGACTTAACTAAGGGACAATTAAGTTGTATATAATAAAAACAAAATGCACATCTGAGTAAGGCAGAGGTCTTTTTCTGACTCAATATCATTTCAAGACTCTTACTCAGACTTACAAGCCACATCATTTACATAGTGTCTTCCAGGTTCTCAGTGTTTTTCATTTTCCTCATGCTAATTTAATCCTTATCTTTAGCTTGCTTTCCTTTCTCATTGACAGCTAGATTAATTTTTCTCTTTATATTTTCTTCCTATAGTGTATCCTATCAAGGATGGTGCTGTTTATAATTTAGAATAGACACTCTTAAGACATTTTGGATACAAATGACTAGGTCCACCTGTGAACTAAAATTAAATAAAAATCTTCCCCCCCACCGGCTGACTGAATGGACCCCCTCCTGGCCAAGGGGATACCCTAAAACTAAAACTGAATTGCCTGCCACGAGGAGGGAGGTCAGACATACCTCATCATGCCCCCCTCCCTTCTTGGAGATATCCTTTGTAACTCATTAACAGGCCTAAGGCTATGCAAGACAAACCTACAGGTCCCCAATTTACAAAACAAATATGTCCGGTGACTTGTCTCTTATCTAAAACATTCCAAGCCTTTAGAACCAATTACAAGTCAAGGAGTCTTTAAACCCATCTATAACCTGTAAGCCCCCCTACCCTTCGAGATGGCTCACCTTTTCCGGTCAAGCCAATGTATGCCTTCCATGTATTGATTTATGACCTTACCTGTAACCCCTATCTCCCTAAAATGTATAAAACCAAACTGTAACCCAACCACAGCGAGTCCACTTGCTCAAGGCTTCTTGGATGTGGCTCCAGGTCATTGTCCTCAAATTTGGCTCAGAATAAACCTCTTTAAAATTATTTTACAGAGTTTGGCTTCTTTTCTGTCAACACACCACATAAATTAAAACTGGGTTCAGATGAAAAGAGTTATTTTTGTTTTGTTTACTGCAGGTGATATTAGGGTAGAAGAGGAAGCTAGATGTTGAGACAGAAAAAGTGAAATGTAGTGATCTGGGTAACTAATAAGAAACATTTGGCTGGGCGCAGTGGCTTGTACCTGTAATCCTAGCTATTCGGGAGGCTGAGGCGGGAGGATCACTTGAGCTCAGGAGTTCAAGGCTGCAGTGAGCTATGATTGTGCCACTGCACTCCAGCCTGGGTGATTTGAAGTTGTCTCTCAAACAAAATTCAGTCACTTGTCTAACATCACATTTGCTTCTCTCCCAAACATTTCTTATCTCTCTACTCTTAAACTAGGTACTGAATAGGGTGATCTGAAATCACCCACAGATAAGTCAGTTATTTTAAAGGGAATTACTTAACAGTACTACTAAGCACATCACTTGGAACCTGCTCTAAAAAGGTCTGAAGGTCTGTATGAGAAATTTATTTTAGAAATTAGAGATTGACAGAGCTGTGCTGCTCCTAAAGAACATGAATGCAATTTTCTTTTTTTAACATAACATAAAGATCTAATAATAAATAAAACAAGTAATTATAAGTGTGTGTGTAAGTATAGCAGGAGACATGGCACCTATCTCTCTCTATCAATCTACCTATGCCATAGCACTCTATTTGTTTTGGCTTCTAGAAAGCTCAAGGTTAAAATAAACAATGAATCAAAGCAAAACCACGTAAACCCTAAAATATTTATTTTCTTTTTTCTAGTTAGGACTTCCTACTTATTTATATTTTTTCCAATAATGTACCTTTTCTTCTATATATATTTTCTCATTATTAAGTTAATATGTTCTTACAAGATATCTCAAATCATTTTTTGAATGAGGCAGTGCATAAATTAAATAAGATAAACACTTGGACTAAATTTATTATCAAGTTGCTGCCGCTCCCCCTTCCTACACTTGAACTTACTCTGAAGACTTGGAATTTGGATTAACAGAACAATTGCAGTGTGTTCCCCAAAAACATTGTGCACCCCTCAAAAAATAATTTTTTAAAGGCCATCCACTTATTTAAGTCAATGGCCCTGTGAATACTCATATTATCTTTTATGATTCATGTAGGAAAACATCTCCTCATTATTCTTTCATCTCCTGTAACCACAAAAATATTCAAGTAATTGAAAAGCTGAAATTTAAGGAGTTTCTCCGGGAATATTCATCTCCCCCTCCCCACACCACCCTTTCTTATTTATAATGGGATCCTCACCAAAAGAGCTGTGCTTGTGTACAAAAAGAATTACACAAAAGAGAAAGTCTAAAGACAATCTTCCACTGGGATTTGTTTATTTACGTCATTGAGGTCCTACTTACTCCTGACCTCATCTATAAACACAGAAATACTTCTAAATAAACACAGTTTAGAAAACTGAAATAATGGAATAAATTTTATTCTGCATTTAAAAAATCAGGTTTACACCACTGATACAAGCAGAATTCCAGCAATGATTACTATCCGAAGTGTGTTTAAGTTTTATTTGCCAAAACTCCTTAACACCTTTTATCCAGCTTCTTGTCACCAATTAACAGCTGCAATGATAGCAACTGTAACTCACATGCCAGCAATGATCAGTCACAGGTTTCCATGACTATAAAACACAGATTGTTTTCCATAAATCCAATCAGGTTTTCATAAAAATATGGCTCTTGGCACACAAATTTCCCATTGGCCTATCATTGGTTTCAAAAATTAACTATTCAAAACTTTAACTATTAAAAAAATTGCTATTCAAAACATAACCTCAATGACACATCTACATTTGTGCCTATGTGAGTAAATCTTATCGAATCCCAAAGGTATTGTCAGTGAATGTTTGAGCCCCCACACTCAAAAAAGAAAGATAAAGGAGTATGTGCTCCAATTTTCCCTGTGAATGTTAAACCCCAAATAAAGGCTTTTAAAAAAGAAGTAAGGCAAATATAGAATTACTTGTAGATTGTCACAAATAATATTCATAACATGCACATTTAACTTGAAAATTTTCTAGTAAGTATTTCACATTAAAGAAAACTACAGAACTTAATTGGGAAATAAAAAAGATGACACAGACAATAATCCTCAGTGAGAAAATTACATGATAAAAAATAAAATTTTTCAAGTTATTTTATAGATATAATAAATTAGCAATTAAAATTATAATAGAACTTCATTAGAACTAGAAAATATATTACAGAAAAATAAATAGGTGAAAATATTTTACCTCCCCTGTGTTATCACAGTTCTTTGTCCACCTCTCCTTTATGTTTTATAGCATTATAGTATAATTACATTTGTACATGTCTGTTTTCCAGCAAGACTTTGATTACCAGGAATGGGGGAACTGGGTAATTTTAAATTCCATACCGATACTTTTTCCTTCACATAGTAAAAGCTCAATGTTTTTTGAAAAGAGGACTTGAACCTAGTATATTTTAAAGCATATTACAAAACATTAATAATTTAAATAGTGTACTTTCTGTATCTAATCTGAAGTAGATCAGTGAATAAGAAAATAAAGTCCAGTAAAATATCTAATTTATGTAAGAATGTAATAACATGATAAAAAGGAAATTGAAAACAATTGGGGAGGAGGAGAAAGAAAGATATTTAATAAATGATACTGACATAACTGGTTACTAATTTGAGGAAAAAATGGATCAAAATTTATAACATGTATTATAATTATAGTACTAATCTCTCCATCTCCGTGTGTGTATGTATGTGTATAGACACATATGCAAATATGTAATTTAGCTCATAAAAATTACATAAAATAGAATTGAGTATTTTTCATAGAATGACAACTTTCTAAACCTTGAGTCAATAAAAGAAACAAAAAGATGTAAATTTTGTAGCAGTTTGATCTTTAATACTAAGAAAAATAATTGTAGTAGTAAAATGAAAAACAACATAATATGGAAATATGTTTATCAAATACAAGAGATAAGAGGTTGATTTCTGTTACATAAAGGAGATAACCAATCTGATAGAAAAACATAAAATCTAGAGGAAAAATAAGTCAATAACATGGACATACCCAGGAGGAAATTAAATTATTAAGCACACATAAAGAAAAAAAGAACATTCAAGCATTTTATTTGTCAAAGCAATACAAGTTAAAACAACACTTAAGTACCATTTTACATTTATTGAATAAATACAAAAAATTCTAAAAAAGTAATATTCATCACTGTCCAGGTTCTCAAAAGAGTGAAAATGATAAACTCACACATTATTATTGCCAGTTTACATTAGAAAGCAATTTGACAAAGCACTTCAAAGGCCATTTTTTAAAAAATCACATCCTTTGACCCATAAAAATATGCAAAACCTCTAACCTAATAATATTAGGTCAGCAGTTCTAAACTGAGTAAGTAACTCCCAAAAAAAGAGGGCAGATTCAAATAAATGTTTTGTGGTGATATAATTTATAAGAGCAAAACATTATAAATCTAAGTCAGTAACACCATAAGAATGATTAAGTAGACTACAGATTATCAAACAACCATTCCTAAAGGAATATCATAAAGTCATTTAAAAGTATAATATGTGTAAAGGACAATATAAGTTGAAACTGAATATGACCTGAAAATTAAAGAAAGCAGACAAATTATACAACTTGGTATGCTAAGGCACAGTTCCTTTCTGATCATAACACTGTTTATTCTCCAATTAAAAACTGAGAGAAAAAGTTGGTAGCTATTATTGCATAAATTATTAGTAGTAGATGTTAGAAATTAGAGACACACGGAAGGATCACAGATGAGGCCAAAGCTAACAACAAAACTAATTCCTTTGAGAGAAATTATCATTTCTGGGATATGGTACTTGCTCTGGCATGTAAATTGAAAAGAGGCTAAAAATGAATGAGAAAATTAGTACAGTAAATATACAAAAGACAAAACAAAAAGGCCTACAAAAAGCATTTTCTCCATGGAGATCAAAAATTAAAGCTGGTTTTAAGCTAAAAAGCACCAAATTAATTAGTCCATTCAGGAAGTTAGAAAATGGAAAAAGGAATATTATTTTTAAGAACTTTCCCTACCACTAATTTTTCTGTCCTCTTCCCCCCACCAATCCTCCTCCTTCATTCCTCTACGCATTGTAGCCCACCGTGTCTAACTAGGAAAAGCAAGACGGTTACAATCAGCTATTTGCTGGTTTACATTCACCATTTGGACACAAGATTTAATATTAGCTTAAAAAAAATTGATGGATAGGTTTGGAGAAAAGGCAAGCTACTCCCATATCTGTATAACATTATCTGCAAAAATACAGTGTTCCTTCCACTATTACTTTCATTAAATGTAACCAAAATGAGAAAATTTGTTACGCCACGATCACAGGTGTTAGCACAACCCTACCCGGATCAGCCACTGTGCTGAGACACATCTGGTGTGCCAGAAACAAACTAGGAAGTTGTGTGTGGGAGGAAAGAAAATTAAAAGTTGTCAAACATATTTCTTTAGACATTCAACATAATCTGTTATTCTAATTATTTTCCTGGTATTTATGTAGCCAAGTTAATTATTATATAAACTAAACTAAAACTTTTAGTTTCCCCTAAAACTCTTCCTTCAATATTCCTTCCATGATGAAATTGGCATACCCACATACACCACACACATACAAACACATTATATTATGAAATTTTCTACTTGGGATATTGTGCCTCTGGGTATTAGATTATCCTGTATTCCTCCAAAATACCCAACCATTTTATGGTTGTCAAGATCTGTCAATAGCTGGAATATTTCTTCCTCAATATTTCCCTTCTAATAGGAGCAATTAAAAATAGTGGGCAAAATAAATTTAGTGCCAAAATCAATGCCAATAATCAAGACGATATATACAGTCTTTTGGCAGTGGGAAATAATTGCCTGAAGTCCTCATATTTCACACAGACTACCAGAGAGCCCAGGTTATTTATGAATATTAAATTATACAAAATTAAGACTCGCAGTCTTTTGATGCACAGTCCACCTTTAAATATAGAAGCTAGGAACACCTCAGATAATTCCTTTTTAGTCCAATTTTCCTAAATAATAGTGTCCTGAGAAAAACACTTATCCATGCATAGGAACCTTGATCCATTCACCCAATTAGAAATGTGAGGACTGTTTAATAGCTCACATTTATAAAGCACATATAATGTTCCAGACACTGTTCTAAAGTGCTTTACACGTATTCATTCATTTAATTATCACAAGAACTTTTGAGGTAGATATCTTAATTAGTATGCCCATTGTGCACATAGGCACAATAAAACAGAGAGATTAAGAAAGTCAGTGTTGGAACTAAGTTTCATACCCAGGCAAATGGCTCCAGAGCCCATGTCCACCAGTACTCTACACTGCCTGGGCATTATCCCAGGTGTACTGTGACAAGTTCTGTGCTGTTTCCTGTGGGCCATCTCTGGGTTTCCACTGTGACAAACACTTGTCATGCCCACTAAGCAAAAGCATTATGGTGATTCAAGAGAAGTCAGTTAAACCACTTCTGCAGAAACAATTCATCTTAATGATGATACTTTCAACTCAACAAATCGCACTGGAACATCTTAAATTGTAATACATAAAATCTTAAATATGCTAGTCTGCAATACAGTATCTTTTTATTTAAATAGTCTTCAACCTTCTAAGAGGAAGTGAAGCCTAGCAAGCATAAGAACAGTGAAGGAGAAGGTATGAGTATTGAGAACATTGGAATTTTACATTACTTTTAACTGATCTCTGAATTAAGTACAAGTGTCTGCAACACAATGCAATATGCTCCACAAAACAAGAAATCCTAAGGGGGGAAAAAAAAACCTTAATAGGATATTCTCTGGGCTGTCATAGGTAAAGATTTTGAAGAATGTCAATGTAGAAGGTAAAGAAACAAGATAATCACTGAAAAAATATCAGGAAAAAAATGAAATGTAAAACCTACCTACATAAGTCAACTAAAAATGCCAAGAGAGTTCTGTGATCTGAAATTTTACTTAATTCAAGACCACAGGAAAACAAAAGCAAAATAAGATCATTTGAATCTACCTATACATTGCTGGGAAGATATTTACTAAAATTTAATGTTGGGTACTGGCAGAGGTCTAAAGTTTAAACAAAGATGGTAAGTAGAGAGGGAAAAGTCTTCCCAATTTTCTCTTCTTAAAAATGTCAGAAGAAGAATGACTTGGTGGAGAGAGAACAGAAAAGTTCTTCATATCCCATTACTGTGAAGTACTCTGAGCACATTTCCAAAGTACCACCTCTCATCACCAGCTACCTAATTCTTCATTTATTTCCCTCATTGTAAATAATCAGTTGCCTAGGCTGATTTCACTACCTTTGCTTTTTCAACTCTATTTAGGAAGATAATGGGAAAATAACTCATCTGAGAAAAGAAATGTAAACGACATTGATTTCCGAATGCTAGTAGGAAACTGGAATGCTAAAGCAAGAAAAAAGAAGAAAAAACAAAGACACTCATCCTAGGTGAGCTATTGAAGGAGACTGCTTCCTATGTGTGGGAAAGGAGCCCTTGGCAGGAGTCCTTGGCTCCTGGGGTCTCTCAGAGGTGCTAGTCTGCCTGTCCTTCCTTAGGACAGGCCCTACAGATGGGAGTTGGACCAGGAACCTGCAGTTTCACATGTCTCTATGAATGAGTAGCTAAAGTCAATGGGGTTTGGGGGAGGCATAAGGAGCTGGCTTTAGCCTCGGGTTCACTATCTGTTCTAAAATCCAACATTATTTGTAATAAAGTTGTTATTTTGATCTCTTCCCCATTCCTATGTTTGTTTCTTAGTGGCTTGGAACACGAGAAGAATGGAGTAGTATACAACACTCGGGAATCCCAACCAATCCCAATTTAAACTAAATTTCTGGCTGGTTTCCCAAATTAATATGACCTATGGGGAGCTAAATTTAAAAAGCATTAAAAAAAAAAGGAAAACTACCTAGAGATATAAAGTCTGAGACTGAGAATGTGGATATTTCAGCAGTCGCATAAGCTTCCAAAGACTGGCTCTGTTGCAAGGTGGACATGAATTGTGGCCTAACAGTGCCATAGCTTCCTGAGAGAAATAAGAAACTGGGCCTAGCTCCCCTTATGTGTAAAATAAAGGAGCTGTACCAAACCATTGCTAAGGCACCTACAGGCTCCAGCATTCTATGATGTTATAACTAAAATTAACTAGCTTTGGCAGCACCTTTAAGGTAAAAAATGAAAACCCACATCAGTACCACATCACAAGACTGAAGTCAGCCAAGAGCCAGAGCCATCACACTTTTAGAAAGAAGAAAAAGCTGTTGATCTTCAGTAGTTTTAGAAACTGCTGAGGAGGGAAAAAATTATAATAAGGAATTAAAATAGAGCATTGACCTTTATGAAAAGGTCAGATACAAGAAAAATAAGTGCCAGGCTAAAGGTAAAGTAGTCTCTCTTTGTATTATTTTTAAAATAGATATGTCCTTAGAAATATTATTGATAATATTGAACCCCCAACTTCTCAATGGTATTAGTCCACTACCAAAATCCAAGAAAGCCCCATATTAGCTTGCAGATGAATCATGGCTTTTAGGGTTTATCTGGAACCCAATGTGATTCTATAGATAGGTTGGACCAAACACCAGAGAAAATGCCAAGAAACACTTGACCCAGGCCAAAAAAGTGCTGAAACATTTCACTGACACAGAACCCACAAGTCAACATGAAGCTTTCACTGGAAGATATAGTCTTTGAGTGAAGTTTTCCACTGATCCAGCCAAAACTCATAGATTATTTAAAATACAAACAAAAACCCTCAAATCCAAAATGGCTCCAAATAGAGGTTTGTATGAGAGGGAAATTATGCATGGAAATTTATCATTCACAACCAGTGGATTCAATTGCTGATCCAATTACATCACAGGATTTTAATTCTTCCTGGAAATTCATTACAAATTACAGGTAACCACAGTCTGAGCAGAACTAAAACTTCTGTGTATTTTTAAACAAGTCAATTGTTTCAATGAGATAAGTACATTATTTCCACCAGACAGATAATTGTTTTCTTGTTCAACTGCATTACATTTGTGTATCCAGGTATAAAATGTTACAAATGGAAAATTACTGAGAAGCAAAGCAGTCATTAGTGTGACTTATAAATGGAGCAAAGTTGTCACAAAAGTTTTATTCATGCTTTTTTATGGTTCCGAATATGTAGATCTTATTATTTTAATCTCTTATATATCTGATTGCAGAGCAAACAGTAAAAGTAGATCCTTGGTGTATCCAACTGTGTATGTATACAACTACACGTAATACAAACAGAACTAAGAGGTCATCTGATCAATATGAATGGCTAAGTCCTTACCTATGAATATACACAAAAGTAAAATGAATCCAAAGATACATTACTCAATTTTATAAGAAATGAAGAAAGTTGGGATGTATGGAAAATACAAATAAATAATTTTAAAGTATCTCTATTTGAAATAAATAATCTTTCTGGATTTTACTTTGTAGATAGAAGAATTATATCTGAAAAGTACAATCTGATTACTGCTATGACACTATTCCCTTGAGAAAATTCTTAACTGTTAACTGTCCTCAATTAAGGAGTTTTAAAGCAAATATAAGACACAGTAAATGACAAAAAGTACCATCAGCACTTTGGTAGTTCAAGGCAGAAGATTATTTCCAGATGGAAGCTGTACATTCTAGATGGTAACTGGGCAAGAATTGCCAAGGAGAGTGTCCTGGCATACCAGAAAGTGAGAAGACAATTATAACCAATATCTAACACACAGTACATATCCTGGGGCATAATAAGTTCTACTTGATAAAGAAATGCTGACTTTTAATCCTAGTCATTGAATGTCTTTGAATTAAAGTTTATGGTATCTCTTCCCAACTGTTCAATGGTTTCCATGTCAAATACATTATATCAACATACATGTTGTACATTTTAAAAAGAGAGAGTTCATATTTTTTCTGAACTATTTTTGAAATTTACCATATTTTGAATTGTACAATTAGAAAAAAAATTGTTAAAGAGCATAGACTACAAGTTAAACATCACATATTGATCAAATTCCCAAAACTTCCATTTGATATAGCCTAGAGGAATATGCTATTCAAAACAGAAAGTATTCTTGCATACATTAAAAATGGATATTGTGAGACTGTATGATGTTAACATGTAGCTAGAAACATACGAGGAGGTGCAATAGAATTTTGAATGAAGTGTGGTAAACACAGGATCACTTGAACCAGTGATTCCTCCTTTTGTTTTAAATTACATAATTAATTCTATGAGAAGATTTTAGGGTTGAAATATTTGTAATAGAATGAAACTTCAACAAGAAACAAAATTTCTTTATAGTGCTTAAATTTAAAGAAAAGTACTGCTTATATTTTTTCTTTTTTATAGCTATATTAATTTATAGCTATATAAAATAAGGTTAGGCCATCTGTAAAGGATACATTTTTTTTAAATCACAACTTTAATATTTTGGGAAGAAAATTCTTAGCCCAATGCTGCCTCTAGGCAAGATTATATGAAAGCTTTTATTTGTTTTAATCTATTATGTTTTGATTGGTATTAAATTAATAAAAATATCAAAAAAAGAGGTGCTGAAGATGATTTGCTATAATATTTATTATCTGAATTTACTCAGGGCCATTTTTTGCAGCTTAGAATAATTTTTGGCATATAGATATTTTTCTCCAGAACTTCTGAGCTCTAAGGAATCCTAAAAATTCTTAATCCAACCTCCTCATTTTTTGGAAAGAAATCAAAGTCCTAGGAATTCACCTCCTTTTTATGAAATTTTCATAATTCTCAAAACCATATAAATCTTTTAGTTTTCTAACCCTCATGTGCATATAAGCTAAACAAAACCACAGTTATTCTATACTACTCCATCTTGTTCTCTAATTTATTTCTCCTGCACATCCCTCTTTCTCCAGTCTCCAATCTTATCCCATTACCCCCAAATACACACTTTCTCTTTATCTTGGGCTGAAAAGCTTTCAATCTGTGATGTGCCAGGCACTGTGCAAGGCAATGGATACGCAAAGAGGTACTACTCTCAAGAAACTTACAGTCTGATGGAAAAGATGGATAAATATTCAAATAATTATGAAGCAATGTACTGCATGCTATATGAGAGGTAGATACAAAGCTCTAAGGGAATATAGAAAATATAAAAAAGGGAGAAACTAAATTATCCTAGTAGAAGGATGTGTTAGGGGATAAATTTAATAGGAGGAAGAGAGGAAAAGGCATTTCAAGTATTGAGAACACCAGTGCAAAGGAACAGAGACAATGAAGAACATAATATATATGTTTAAGGTATGATAAAACATTTACACACAATGGAAAACATTGAGTATAAAGAATCAGAGCTCAAGCACAAAATGGCTGAAAAACAACTGATTAAATTCAGCAGATGAATCGTTGAGTAACAAAAATGTCTGTAACAGTGAAAATGCCAAGTCTATGACTTGAATGGGGCTGAGGAGTAGCAGGCCTTCCTGGAGCATGGAGCCAAGCCACTTCTAACCAAGGGAGGTGGCAGCCCCTAAAGTAGAAGTGAAATTGTGTTTGTTCCTTATTCATGATCCTAAAGAACAAAACTCATTTGGTGACAAATCTAAACTTATCTGGCAGCAAAAACTGGCCTACACAGATGAGGCTATTTATTGTTTTCATTTATCTCATTTAGGATTAAAGTATGTGAACTTCACTGTAGAAATATTAATGTTTTTTATGATGCAGAGCCACCCCAGACTCCATTAAATGTGACAGACAATATAATATATAGGTTTAAGTGATCCTTAAAACCTAATACATTTTTAAAATCATACTACCTTTTCAAAATCTGATAAATTCTCAATTCCAAAACACATCTCACCTCTAGGGTTCTGGATAAGATTCTGTAGACTGGAGGTTTTGAGGTTCCACAGAATCAGTCAGATACACAAAGAGGTCTATTGTCCAAAAAAAGTTTCAGAGTCCATGGAAGATCCATTTAGAATTGTTTTGTCAGATGGAGAACAAGTTTTCAATGCCACACACTTTCTATTATTGACCACCTTTGTGACCAATGGCGTAGCTTATTTTACTTAAATAATAAGTCAATATTGTTTTTGTTTAAAAACAAAAATAAACTGCCAATCACGAACTCTTAAACCAACCTTCCCCCCTCCCTTATAATGCCAAGAACAACACACACACAAAAAAACGTAAAGCAACATTTTCTTTGCCTCCTATAACCCTAATAGATAATTTCCTGGAATTGTCTATTCAAATAGAAAATTAATTTCCATGCACAGCTGGAAATACCACATTGGCGAGAAAGAAAAACATCAAACACCAGTAGATTAAATAAAAAGTGGAGGAACTGTAAAGACTAAATAAAACAACTTGCTCAGTAAGATGGTCATATGAAAACAGCTGTTTGCCTGTTTATTTAATATATAAATACATCTTTTAAAATGAAGTAGCAATAATCATGGCAGCATTGGATCCAGAGAAATCATTAGAGGATTATATTATTCAAGAACTATTTCTGGTGTTGTACGAAAGGAAAGGAGGTTAGCATTCCCCTTGACAAGAATGCAAGAGGCCCTCAGGCCTGCACAACACACATATGGTTAAGGCTTTGCTACCTACTTTGTGGCATTTAACCATTGTGTTTTCCAGTTTGGGATGATGGAAAAGTTCCAGAAATGGACAGTGGTGATGGTTGCATAACAATATAAATGTACTTAATGCCACTAAAATATACACTCAAAACATGTTAAAATGGTAAAAATTTAACCACAATCAAAAAAATTAATTTCAATAACATAATAACAACATAAATCAATAACAAAACAGAACAGTCTGAAAGAAAAATGAGCAAGGGACACAAATATAGATTCAAAACAGGGAAAGAAAATCCTATAAAGATATGGAAAAATGTTCAAACCACCAATAATTAAGAATGCATGTAAAAATTACTAAAAAATTTCATGTTTAATCTTTCAAATTAGCAAAGATTTAAAAGACTGCCAATTAAAAACAACAAAAAAAGCAGCTTTTCTAGACCCACTGACAAGATCAGGCTCTGTTTATATATCTCTCTCCTTTGGCTTAGACCTACTTAATGGGTATCCCTCCTTGCAGTGACAGCCATCAAGAAAGAGCAGGCTCATGGTGCCATCTGGGGACTAGTCCATGATGCTGTAACTGCTACAGGCAATGAGTTACATGGCCAACACTCAACTAATAAGCAAACTAAAAACAGAATAATATGCTTAGCACAAACACTTTAAAAACAAAAAGAAGAGACAGAAAACAGAACCCCACCTTCAGGAACTGCTACAAAGAAAGGCAAACAAGAAGCAGTAACAATGTGGGAATGACAAAGCCTCACATGGCAGCCAGACAGTCAGCCCCCTTTGTCCTGCTGCCTTGATTCTCAGGTTGTCAGAGAAAAAGAAAAAACATTCATCAGCTCGTGGTGCAGAACTGACACTGTGTAAATAGCAACAGAGAGAAGGTTCAATAAAAATCAATGTGTTATGAAAACAAAGATAGAGAAAAATATTACAGGTAAACTTTATCATTGCAGGACTTCCTAATGAGTGAAAGGTTGAGTTCAAGATATTAGGAACATTTCTAGATAAAACATAACAGAGTTCCAAAGTGGCATATTGTGTTTTAAAGCATGGAGCTACATTTATTTTATCTTTGACAAACAAAACACCTCTTACTTCAGTAAATGTCCTTATATACCACAAGCAAAGGGAGGGATCAATGTAATTGTCTAGATAATTCATTCCCCATAAAGGAGGAAGTAAGTGGCTGACAAAATACCTGGTACAAAGTAGAAGCTCAATAAATATTTGTTGAACTGAACTGAAATAAATAGTAGAAGCTAATAAAGATTACTTGTATCTATTATTGATGAAATTTAGTAGATTCTTTTTCCAACTTGCCATCCGATTTTACCTATGGAAATAACTGACCTTATCTATAGAGAGAGCTATCAATATTCTGTTCTTTTCCCCTTGATAGTAAGCCACCTACCCAAGTCAGTGCTCAGAGACTCAGTGAAGATTTATCTCCCCAGAATCAGCATCTTTGATCCTGGTCACAAGAATAGAGAAACTTCTAAGCATGGGGGAAAAATTGTAAAAGATGCATAAGTATCAAACAGAAGCTAACAGGAGAGACACCTGATGAGAGAGAAGCCACCTCGTGGAGACCCACTCATATAAATTGGGAGTCAGTGTCCTTCAGTTTCCTCATCTGCAAAATGGGAGAAAAACTCAAGTGGCTTGCAAGCTTTTTCGACTGCAACTCACTCTGAGAAATATCTTTCATATTAAATACAGTGTACATATACATATCTAGAAATATGCCTGTCCATATAAAACTCAAGCATCAGTTTTATAAATTAATACTTAATCTTCTAATGTGCACGCACTCTGGTAGGTTGTAGTCTATTCTATTCCACTGTTTAACTGCAACCCACTAAATTGATTTCATGAACACTGGACTAGATAATTTCTTTGCAGTTCATTAAAAGAAAAATCATGATTTTACTTAGAAGCAATCTAAAAATATCTACCACTCCCAAATACTATTTCCTCAGTGATCTTTCCAAAGCTAATTCTTGAGTGAAATGGTATAACCTAAACACCTTTACCCTCCCTTTCTTCTCACATTAAATACCCATGATCCTTTCTACTTAACAGATTTAAAAGTGATTCTCCCATGCTCATGACTATTGCCAAACTAACAACATAAGTGAGCACAAGGGGTTTTCCAATAAAAAGTTAAACATCTACCAAAGGAACTACAATTTACCCATAACAAAGTGCATTTGAATCTTTATAAACCACCAGGCAATAGTTAAACAAAAGTCAGAATGATATTATTCAGCAGTAGCAAACCACACAAATCTTGCTTTTAACTAAATGAAAGACATTTCAAAGAAGCTGCATTCTCCCTTCCAAACTACAGAATTTGTTCCCTGAAATAAAAATATTCTGACTTTTAGAACAGCATATATTGTCACTTGTAGATTTTCTTAAATAATTGCCTTCTACTGTGACACCCCCAGTTCATCCTATCTCATCTCCAGGGGTGTAGAGGAATCTGCTGATAAATGAGCTGAAATTTGAGTCAAGAAATACTTTCCAATCACAATTAGGGTTTTTTGGGGGGTTTTTTCAGCACATAGCTGGGGAAAGGCCTTGTTTACTTCTCCCCATCAAAGCTTAACAACCACCTAAAATGTCTCCTCAAAGGTAATACAATCTTGACATGGAATCCTAACAGTATCATTTGTGTTTGTCAATGATTTCAAAATGTTTTACTCTAAAGCTTCTCTCAGTTTCTAAGTTATGGGGTAAAGAAGAAATAAATTTGACATATATTTAATAGTATTTGGATATTTTAATCATTATAGTTTAGAAAATGAAAATTTTTAAATTTTAAAAACACTTCATAAATATCAAAGAAATACAAATGTCAAAAAATTAGGTTCATTGTAATCCTGTAATCAAAGAATTGTGTAGCAAGCCACATTTTTATTTTTAATTTTTGAACTCTAATTCTGGAGGAAAAACAAACACCATTAACTTCCTCTTCAGTCACTAGCTGTCCATGCCATGTGTTTTTATCGCTTCCTGCCACAAGGAAATATGTTTGAAACAAAGAATGATATTCAAAAAGAGTTCCCTGGGTTAGTACAAAATCATTTTTTCAAGAATTGGGAAACAGTGTAAACATACTTAAATTATGGTACAGAGTGATAAGACTACACAGAAAACCTTCGCATTTTTGTTTTACTACATGATTTCATTTAATGCTTACCAGGTCTGTAAAGATTATTTGAGGAATAAACTGAGCTTGGTCAAGTTAAGTAACTTTTCTGCACCCACACAGCTAATAAACGGCAGACCTAGAATTTAGGTCTCGCTCTGTTTCATGCCCAATCCCATGGTGGAAACTGTATCACACAATTTTCCCTATGAACCTTTGATCGCATTGTAGGTTTTTATTTTAGCCTATTAGTCTAAACCGCCAAGGGTTTTTGTGTATGGGTGGTGGAAACAGTGACAAATGGAGGCTGTAGATGATGATAAGAAGATGAACTGACTCATCGTTCCACATCCTAAGTTCAACAGTTATTTATTGAGTCCTACCTACAAGGTAGTACACTAAATACGGGGGATCCTAAACAAAGATGCATATTATAGCCCTTGTGCTAAGGAGTTAGTAAGAAGTTTAGTAAGGGAACCCAACAAGTAAAGAAATAAGCACAATTACAATTGGCCCTTGAACAACACGGGTTTGAACTGCAAGGGTCCACTTATATGCAGATTTTTCTTCTGCCTCTGCCACCTCTGAGACAGCATCACCAACTCCTCCTCTTCCACCTCCTCCTCCTCTTCAGCCTACTTGTGAAGATGACAATGAAGACCTTTATAACGATTTACTTCCATTTCATGAATAGTAAATATATTTTCTCTTCCTTACGATTTTCTTAATGACATTTTATTTTCTCTAGCTTTATTGTAATAATACATTATATAATATATATACAAAATACATGTTAATCGACTGTTTATGTTATCAGTAAGGCTTCTGGGGAGGCCAGGCACGGTGGCTTATGCCTGTAATCCTAGCCCTTTGGGAAGCCAAGGAGAGAGGATTGCTTGAGGTCAGGAGTTTGAGACCAGCCTGAGCAAGAGAGAGACCCTGTCTCCACAAAAAATAGAAAAATTAGCTGGGCGTGGTGGCACACCCCTGTAGTCCCAGTTACTGGAGAGGCTAAGGCAGAAGAATCCCTTTAGCCCAGGAGTTTGAGGTTGCAGTGAGCTATAATGATGCCACTGCACTCTAGGCAGAGTGACAGAGTGGGACCCTGTCTCAAAAAAAAAAAAAATTGGGGGTGAGTCAAAAGTTATATGCAGATTTTCAACTGCATGGGGCTGCGGGAGGACCCCTAACCACTGCATTGTTCAAGCATCAACTGTGGTTTGATACCTGTAATTCTAAATATATTATCAATTGCATTCAACAAATATTTATTGGTAGAGAAAGGGAAGTAAATTTTTTACAGTGGATTAAATCCATGAGATACAGAATATTCTCCATGATTTACAAATGTAAAAGAAGATATTTTGTCCAAGATCAGTGAAGGAAACTGGATTTAAATATGAGCTTACCTAGCTTCAAAGCCCAGTCTCTTCCCACCGGAACAGGATAGCTGAAGCCAAAGGCAACAACAGCCTCTCACTGCCTCTTCAAGAGGCAAGAAAGAGTAGTCCCAAGAGCAGTTGCAACACACACAGCACAGATAATTCCTCTTTGTACAAGAGGTGACTAAGGCCTGAATGCTCGTACAATGAAGAAGGCCAGGGGACTACTTAAGAGCACATACCCTAGACTAGCCTGTCCCACTTGGAAAAAGAAAGCATTCCACCCAGTGAGACAGGGGACCCACTGATTTCATGGCCAGACATAGTATGACTGTAATTGTCAAAAAACATTTCATAATGTTGAGTAACAGGATACTAAAGGCACACACATATTTAAAATATTAAGTCAATATAAAAAAAACAAGTATTTTAATATTAAAGTAAATCTACCTAGGATGGTGACACAGACTCATTTATCTTCCTTTAGCTTTGAGAAAGTCGGTGTTACCCAGTGAATATCAAGGCTACAGCAAAACTTTAAGAGTACACATCTGTTCTGGCACTATACATAGTGGGCATTTAATAAATATATTGTGGGTGGATGGGTGGATGCATGGATGGATGGATGGATGCAAGAAGAAGGGAAAGAATGAATTAGTGTTCACATTACTTGGCCATGTTCAGAATGTAATTAAATATTTCAATTTACTTATGGGTTTTAAAATTATTTCCTCACCTTCCAATTAAACAACAATCTATATTTACTTCTAAGCCTAATCTGTACAACAGCCAAAGGGTCTAGGTTTTTTGTTTTTAGAAACAAAACAATTATATGCTACTATTTCATTTGCAATTTTTTAAACTTTGGGTTCATAAAAATACTATATTTAAAAGGAATTTGTGACAAATAGAAATTGCTGATGAGAAAAATCCTGTAAATATAGTGATAATACAAGTAATTTTTAAAACTAATTATTAACAATGCAAATTAGGAAAAATAAAAGAAAAAGAGAAAAGCAGTGATCTTTATTTCAATGCACGATTTAATAGCATTTCAATGATAATGTAAAAACTTTAACAGAAAAATTTTTCCACTCCATCTTACTTCCTGGCCATTATTTTCCTCTTACTTCATAATCTTATGGTGAAAGTTTTTTATCTTATAATATTGGGAGTCTTTTTATAAGCCAGTTTGTACAGATGGTCCCCAACTTATCACAGTTTGACTTACAATCTTTCAATTTAACGATAGGTTTGTCGGGACATGGCCCATTTTAAGTTGAGGAATATCTGCATATTAATAATTTGGGAGGAAGGAAAGTCATATATGTATGTATGTGTGTGTACCTACATACTTATGCCCATAGTCATTTATGTACATATATACACATATTTAATTATATGTAATTATACATATATATGTATATCTATCTATCTATATAATTTCAAAATGGGACAATTCATATGTTAGCTAAACATTTATTTACAAGTAAAACTCCTTTATGTATTTCACATTGTACTCACATAAAAATATCTCATGCTCATACAAATGTGAGAAAATCACCTCTTTGGAGGATTCACTTCAATTAAAGTATCTTTGGGTCTTTATGCACTTGGTTTGCACCTCAGGGATGTGTGAGAAAGGGTGGCTGAGAGGACTCAGGTATGACTAAGTGTTATCATGTCAGGCAGCACTGGCTACTGGCTGACTTCCTCAACACACAGTGCTAGCAGGAGACCCGGGATGGTCACAGCTGTGTACCTGTGCTCTGAGTTTTCAGAGGACCACCAGTCTTACCATGCCCCACAAGGCTCTGTAAATCCCTGAGGATGCTGGGTCAGTAGGTTCAAGGGGAGCCTGGGAACTTCTGTACTAATAAGCCCCAGGTGTTCTTACCAGACAAGCCTGAGAAACTCTGATTTTGTGTGTGGGAAGGACCACACTGAGGGAGAAGGCTGGAAATGTGGTTTGCCCTATACCCTGGACAGTGGGAATGCCTTGTGAGTACTGACAATTTCTGTAGACCATGACAAGCCGTGGAAGATTTCTGAGAAAGAACATAATTACATTTGTGCTTTAGTAAGATTCACCAGGTAACAGTGTCCAGGTTAGGCTGAATGGAAGAGAGAGTAAGAGTAGAAAGACTAGTAGGAAGCCTACTACAATAGTAGATGCAAGAAGTAATGAGTGCTAAAGGTGGACAACAAGAATGGAAGATAAGGTTGATGAAGACCCACAGACTTGACGTGGAGGGGAGCAAAGTAAGAGTTTCAAAAATGGCGCTACTGTTTTAAGCACAGGCAGCTAAGAAAATATCTGTAACGTTCATAGAAAGAAGAAAGTCAAAAGGATTAGACTGAATGAAGTATGAATAAATGAATTAAAAATGAGTGGTCAAAAGTAAAACCAATTACTGGAAGAGGAGTTAGGGTTTTAATTCCTGTTCTACCATCTCCTTGCTAGGAGGTGCTGGACGTGTCTCTTAAACTCTGTGAACTTCAGTAGCTTCATTTATAAGTAATGCTAGTAAAACCTATATTGCAGGATTGCTGTGAAAATTAAATGAGATTATATGTAACACTTGGTCCATAGTAGGTGCTTAATAGACAATTTCATTTTTGCCTGCTTTTACTTTCACTGACTTTTATTACCAATAAAACCATTCCAGACACACAGTAGGCACTCAATCAATATACATTTGCTGAATGAATGAATTGCTAGTGCTATTACAATTCATCATGGAATTTGCCCATTAGGAAGTAATTGGTGCCCTTGGAGATTGCTTAAATGCCTAGGGGTTTAAAGTAAAAGTCAGCCCAAGTGGTTCAGGAGGGCATTCTAATTCAAGTAGTATTGTAGAGTAAGTTTTTTTAAATTCTGCATATTAAAGGAATAAAGACTTCCAACTGGAAAACAAAAATCTGATTAAGTTTTCAAAAATATGCTTTTTTTTTTTAGGAATGCACAGTGTGTAGCACAAAAACACGCTTTATTTAGAGTTTTTACAGTACATTATCCTACTTGATCTTCAGCCCCTTGAGGTAAGGAATTCAGTTACTACATCGTCATTTCCATTAAATATGAGAAAACTGAGATTCAGAAAACTTGAGTGACTTCTAGGGCAGCTGTCCCCAACCTTTTTGGCACCAAAGACCGGTTTCATGGAAGACAATTTTTCCACAGATGGGAAGCTGGGGGGATGGTGAGCAATGGGGAGCAGCTGTAAATACTGATGAAGCTTTGCTTGCTCACCGCTTGCCTCCTGCTGTGCAGCCCGGTTCCTAACAGACCATGGACTGGACTGTTACTGGTCCTTGGCCCAGGGGTTGGGGATTAAAAAAAAAAAAAAGAAAAAAAAAAGGCCAGGCGTGGTGCTCACACTTGTAATCCTGGCACTCTGGGAGGCCGAGGCGGGAGGATTGCTTGAGCTCAGGAGTTTGAGACCAGCCTGAGCAAGAGACCCAGCCTCTACTAAAAACAGAAAAATTAGCCAGCATGGTGGCACATGCCTATAGTCCCACCTACTCGGGAGGGTGAGGCAGGAGGATCACTTGAGCCCAGGACTTTGAGGTTGCAGTGAGCTATGATGACACCACTGCACTCTACTGGGGTGACAGAGCAAGCCTCTGTCTCCAAAAAAAAAAAAAAAAAAAAAAAAAAAATAATATATATATATATATATAAGATTTTTAAAAATAGTACTTATTCCACAGGGTTTTTACTCTGGTTAAAAGAGATATTACATTATAAAGCAATTTAGTCCACTTAGAACCTGAAATATAATGAACACTCAATAAATGGTAATTGCTATTCAACAATGTGTGATATCCCAGTTTTACAGAAAAAGCAACCTAGGCCCAGAATGATCAAGATACCTTGCACAAAGTGACCAAATATCGTTTTGTAACAGTAACCATGCTTTTCTTATGGAGAAAAAATGCCCAAGATAATAATTGGATTTTTCATTGACGGCAAGTGTCCCACTCACTTCACTGATTTTAAATTATGCATTTGTAAATTAATGTACAGTTTCAATTCATAAATTAGAATAATGAAGGGGGGAGAAAACTAGGCCCATAGTTGAGATTCAATAATCTTGAACATAAGAAAATAAGTGAGTTTAGATACACACAGAAAGAAGGCTTTTTTTAAAACATAAACATGTACTCCCACCTATCCTTGTAACAGTATTTAAATGAGATTAATTTGTCTCCTTTCAAAATATAACTAAAAATTTAGTTTTCATAACTAATTAGACAATATTTCCTCTTTTAGAAAGGACATGTGTTATCTCCTAAATAGTAAGGATTTTATGTTTATTTACTTTATCCTGTTCTTTTGTACTTTCTGATCCTTCCTTTAATAATGGGGTTCTCAACATTGGTTGCACATTGTAATCACCTTGGAGATTTAATGAATACTCATACCTAAGCCTCACACAAGCTGAATTAAGTCAGGATCACTGAGGTGATGGTGCTGGTTCAGATTTTGGTTTTTGTCTTTGTTTTCAGTTCTCCAGGTGATTTTAATGCATATTCCAAATTGAGAATCACTGGCTTTCCTGTTGTTTTTCAAATAAAAATGACGGACTTTTTTGCCTGTTGGTTGCTGTCTGTAAATAAAGTTGTTTTACTTCTAACCATAAAATTACTTGCTCTGAAAGCCCATCTTGACCTCTATCACAAGATAGTTTGATTTCCCTTGATTCTAATCAAACACTCATGTGAGATTTCCATTCCATTAATTTTTCTAATAAAGTTAGGTGAAATGAATTATGTAGGAAGACCACAGTTTACCCTACAACTCAACTACAGTACTAGAAAAAACAGGACAAGCAGGATACAGACTAGAGTGAGCTCTGCAGTATTTCTTAAGAGTTTACATACGATGCTAATTTTGTAGTAGTTGAAATTACAAATCTCAATAAACAATGCGATTCTGAGAAAACCAGCACAAGAAATACAGCATTATAACATTAAAATATTTAACACAACCATATAGCTATTCTGAAATCCTTTTTATTCAATACCCTAAACCTTTCGAATGAATATGCTACATTCTTATTGTGGAACAATGAGGGTTAAAAGAACAAGACAAGCATAGGAAACTTTATCTGGTTATACAGGTTGAATATTCCTAATCTGAAAATCCGAAATCTGAAATGTTCCAAAATCTGAAACTCCTTGAGCACCAACATGATGTCACAAATGGAAAATTCCACACCTGACCTCATATACACAAACTTTGTTTCATGCACAAAATTATTTAAAATATTATATAAAATTATCTTCAAGCTACGGTTATAAGGTTTGTATGAAACAAAAACGGATTTCGTGTTTAGACTTGGGGCCCAATCCCAAGATATCTCATATTAATATATATGCAAATATTCCAAAATCCAGAAAAATACTAAATCTGAAACATTTCTGGTCCCAAGCATTTCAGATAAGGGATACTCAACCTGTAATGACAGGTAACAAAAAAGAATATAATTTATATATTTTAAAGGCAATAATTTTATTTTCCTGGATTATTTAATAGTGCCTTTTTATGTACACTCATTGTGAGACTGGTAGAATTAAATAAGTTTCAGGGCACTCTGGGGCAGGGGATGAGAAGGACACTCAACAGCCCATTACTTTACCATTTATGTATTTGTCACTTTAATACCTTAGTTTACAAAAAACAGGCAACAGAATTTGAGGAAATTGTTTAGATTTGTCTCCTTCAAGTCATCATAATTATTAAGCATGTAGAATCTTAAGCACAAGTAGAAAAATTTGGGATTGAAAGACTGGTTCATTTGCTTATTTAAATATTCAAAGACTTTTTTAAAAAAAGAATCATGTGACTGGCAGCCATAAAGAGAGATAATAAGATACTGTCCCTGAAAATTTCAATGAGGCTTGGTCATTGTCCCTTTATGTTTATCTTTCTTCCATCTTGTAATTGATGAGGTGATGCTTGCTGATTTGATACTACTCATTTCTGAGCATGACCTCTCCTTTGATGATTCTTAAACTCCTATCTCTGGGCCCAACTTCTCTTCATCAACTTTACTCTCAAACCAGCCTCCTGACAACTAGCAGAACTGTGGTTAACAATACAAACTCTAGAATTAGGGTACCTGGATGCCAGTGCTAGATGTTCTAATCAATTCACTGTGAGACCTTGATAGAGCAAGATAATTAAACCCTCAAAGTCTCAATTTCCCTATCTGTAAAATGGGAATAAGCATAGTACCTACTTCAAGGCTATGAAAAGAATTCAATGACATAAAGAAAACACAGTGGTAAAGCCCCTGGCTTGTCAGAAGAATTCAACAAACATTAGCTGTCTTTTCTATCGATATCCCTCACTCCCACTAATTCTACCATAATTCTTGAACTTCTAAATTACCTTTGTTACTTCCCACTGTGTTTTTCTTCTGTGTCTTGCAGCTAGTCACCATATCCTGGCTATTCTTCTTTTGAAACATTTTAAATAAAACCTTCCTCTCCATTTTTATAATATTTCTCTCTCTGAAGCCTGCTCCTATTCTTACAGGACATAGAGCAAGAGTACGAATGGAAACCCAGCTATCATGTTTCTAAATTTCTAAAAATCAACCTATCAGCTGACAAATAAAATATGTTCTACCCTCCTTCCTTGAAAAATTATGTCTTCGTGATGACCTAGAAGGCCAGGTTTAAATTTAGAATTCTCAGACTCTTCAGGTTTCCAGGCCAGAAAGTCTCAGCAAAAGGAGAACCGGTGCCTAGATTTGGGCCCCTGGCCCCTGCTGCCAGCCGTGACCCACCCTCTTTCCCCAATTCCAGATCTCTAGGGATTCTCTTCCCTCCACTCTCCCCTAATTGATGCTTGTTGAAATCTTACACATCTATCAAGGACATTTCAAACACTTCCTTCTCCAAATTTCCCTTGAGCCAGGTATGATCTCATCCTCCTCTGAGTACCCAAATTATTTTGTTTCTGTATATCCTAAGGAAACTTACAGCATTCTGTCTTGCATTTTTATCAGGACCTGTGTGTTTTTGTTTTCCTGTCCTTCTATTAGAGCAGAGCTTCTCTGCGTTCAATGCTAACAGGACGTAAGACCCTCCTGATGAGTTTTTTAAAAAGGACCCCTGGGCTCCCCCCAGAATCAAGCACAAGGTGGGAAGGTGAACAGGTGTGGGTAGTGTTTAAAGCTCTGCTGTTGATGCTGATGTGCAGCAGGGTTGATAATAATTGTATAAGATTGCAAATTCCTTGGGGGGCAAGGTCTACACTTTGTTTTTGTATTCAATATATTCTTTTGAACTGAATTTAAGCCAATACATGTTGTGCCCCCTGCAAAACACTTTTTGGTCCACAGGCTGCACATAACCCCTGTAGTTACTGAAATGGTTTACAAGCACTGAAGCATGATGGTAGTTTGCGCTCTAGAATTATGCAAAAGAAGACACACAAAGAATTAATCCAGTAGAATGAAGCTGTCTGTCTTAGCTTTATCTAAGCACTTATTCTATATGGTAATCTCACTGACAACATAATAAACTTATTAAAGGCATGGTCAGTGGGTTATTCCTAATACCTAACACACTGTCTGGCACATAGTGGGTATGAAATAAAAGTATGGTGAATGAGTGAGTGAGTGAATGAATGAATGAAATGAATAGCAAATGTGTGAATAGAAATTACAAGCCAGTATGACTTCTGAAATTACTTCAGGTGTTTGGTAGCTGACACCCCCAAAGATATTCACATCATTATCCCTAGAACCTGCAAATATTACCTCATATGGCAAAAAAAGGACTTCACAGATGTGATTAAAGATCTTCAGATGGGGAGATTATCCCAGATTATGCAGGTGGTCCCTAAATGCAATCACATATACTCATATGAAATGGAAGCAGAGGGAGATTTGACACACACAGAAGAGGAGAAGGTAATGTGACCGCAGAGGCAAAGACTGGAGTGATACAGCCAAATACCAAGGAATGCCAGCAGCTACGAGCAGCTAGAAGAGGCAAGGAACGGATTCTCCTCTAGAGTCTCTGGGGGAAGCAAAGCCCTACCGACACCTTAATTTCAGCCCAGTAAAACTGATTTTGGACTTCTGGCTTCTAGGACTGTGAGAGAATAAATTTCTCTTGTTCTAAGCCACCAAGTTTGTGGTCATTTGTTATAGCAACCACAGGAAACTAATACAAGATGGAAAACTGATATCCAGAGAGGTAAAGAAACTTGTCCAAAGCCCCAGAGTTAGGACAGAGTTGGGTTTCTAATAGGAATTTTCTGGCTCCTTCTGGTACTCTTATTTTTCCAATTTACTCCACTGTCTGCTACATATTATAGAGCCCTGAGTTCTGGGACTCAATCTAAATGTAGATACCAAACACAAACTCAGAATGGCCACAGGATGGAAACCATAAAAAATGATAAATCCCTCAAACTCACCCTTTTATCAATGACATATTTGATTTGACAAGAAAAATGAAAAAAAATTACTTCACAGAAATGACAAGACAAAGTTGCAGTGCAGGGTCCAGAAAGATGCTCAAGCCAAACATTTTCACTAATATGTAATCAATATACAGCAGTAAATGTCCACAGGGTAAGTGGAGGGGAAGTGAGTGCTCACAAGAAATGCTGGCATGAAAAACGGTACACAAACACACCAAAAGGTGAGGCAAGGCAACTAAGTCACTCCCTATTATGGGTGGGATAAAGTAGGCAGCTGGATATAATTTTTAAAAAGGAAGAGATGGCATAATTTTATTTGCTCAAAAGTGAGCAAACCTTGAGACAGAGACAAAACTGGAAACTGATAGAATCGGGAAATGATGGCTTTAGGCATCAATCACATCAGTGTAGAAAGACCTAAAGACATCAGATTTTACAGTGACATTCACAAAAGGACAGTTACAGGTCACAGTTGAGGGAAAAAAGCACAGATGTATGTATGATTAATTCTAAATAAACATGTGATACTTCACTATCTCTTTTATAACTATAAATTTTATATACCAATATAACAAATTCATGACATATTTTCCAAATGAGGAAACTAGGACAAAGGCAGATTTACTGAATAACAGATAGATGACAGGTGTTTCCAGAGCTTGTGTTTAAGTCCTTAATCTTTTATTAATAACTTCAAATATGTACTTGTATAATTTCTCATTAATAGATAGATAAAGTAACGAAATACTCAAAGCAAAGATATATGGGTTTATTTAGACCCAATGAGTGTGAACACTTTTTTCCTTGGGTGAGGGGAAGAGAATGGTAAGGAATACAAGGGAAGAAGAAGCAAAAAGATCAAAACCTCTTCACCCTGTATATTGGTTAAGAACGTATAACCCCAATAGGATGTAAACATTTCCTTAATGATCCTGCAGTTATAACAAGCAAAATAAACAGTCCAACCTTAACATGTCCCTCCTCCCTTAGGACCTTAGCTTTACCTTGTAGTTTAAGAATTAGTCACTCATTTGGACTGGGGCAAGTCCCTGTGGACTCAGGGAGTTTGTGATCAACTAATGGGTTATGGCGTTATTGTCAGTAGATGTTATCCCACAGGAGGCTGGACCATTGCATCATTCAGGTAAAGACATACTTGTTATGTGTGTGGGAAACAAAAGCCTACCCAAAGAGGTTCCCCAGAGAGCTCTGAGTGAAAGACATGCAGTGCTTGCCTATTCCACATCTGTTCTTTCCATGATTTTTAGAAAAAACTTCCTGGACAGATATGAAAGGAACCTCATTTGACTAGATATCTTCCAAAGTAAGAGATCTCGTTCTCCATCAAATGCCATACAACAACACTGTCAAATAATAAAGCCAAAAACACATCTTTAATGGAGACACACAGAAAGTTAAAGATCCTAATTTAATCTTTACAAAGACTTCAACTGTTATTTTTAGTGTTCATAAGTTCATCATTTTAAATAAGAGGAACTGAAAACATATCTAAAACGAAAAGTCATAAATTTTAAACCAGCTGTTTTCCTTTTTACATATTTTACAAAAGGTCCTCAGAAACCTAGTTCATTAAAAAGTTACTGTTAATTATACAGTATAAAAAATGCATTAATTTTTAAAAGTGTAAAGAATGTTGGACCAATGAATTCTACTAACTTAATTTCCTGCTTAGCCTCAATTCAAAATCCTTTTATTCTTTCCACTTTTCTTAACTACAGTGTGTAGTTAACTACTGGTTATGGGAGGAAGGTGGTTTATAAGCATTGAAACACGGGAGAAGTTTAAATTACTAAAAGGAAAAAGGGTGGTAGACGTCATTCTACTATGCTAGTTAAGCGGATCCAAACTTAGTGACTTCTCCACATTTAGGGAACTCAGTATGAAACCACAAGTCTTGCAAACAATGACTACCCTATTGCAATATTTGTTGTTCAAGGAATACACAAGCCACCTCAAAGAGAGGATAAAAAACATTGCAGTGGGTAGCACTAAACAGGCAAAAGAATATCTCCAAGTTGTCTTTCAGAAGAGGGGAAAAAACAGTCAACAAATGAGTAAATAAGAAACAAAGGAAAGAGACATGATCCACAAAAAGAGATGAAGCAGCTTGGTTTTGCTCAGATATTTCCAACTGCCTCCCCCTCCCGCAATTCCACATCCCCAGCACCAATACAATCACCCTTCTCACAAGCGTCCTTCGTTCTTCACGTATTTGTTTGCTTTTATGTGCTAGGCAGTGTGTTACTTAACTAAGAGAGCAACCATAAATAAAATAGCCAACTGCTTCACTTTATACCAAAAAAAAGAAACTTAGAAATATGTCCCTTGCCCTCAAAAATCTCAGTCTATTGGAGAAGACAACCCCCAGCATCAGGAGATAAGTTCCAGAGTTGAGAGAGGTAACAAACGTCAGTGTCACCCAGGAAGACTTCACAGAAGAATGGAGTAGGAACTGAGTCTTGAAGGGTAAGTAAACAGTGTGCTCTCAGCAGGGAGAAAGGTGCATTCAAAGGCTGGCAGACAGGACAGCTGGACCTGGGGAAGGCACGCAGCCCCACATGGTGAACAAAACAGGGTTCACTGAGGAGAATTAGGAAGACAGCCTGGAAAGGGTACAGGGTTCTTGCGTACCTTAGAGATGATAGAGTCCGCTGACATTTCTTAAACAGGGAAGTGACTAGATCAGATTTAGGCTGAAGGAAGATTAATCTCATGGTAGAAAACAGACTTGCTACCACGAAGCTCAGGCACATATCTATCCCTTTCTAGCAACTTTGCCAAAATTAAGTGTCTATACTAAGAGTATTTACCCAATTTTCCTCTATTTCCCTTCCTCCTCGTGTATTTCATTTTTCAAAACTTACTTATGTGGACCCTAAATCCTTTTTGGAGTTAGGCAGAATAAAAGAAAAATAAACAAAGAAAACTAAGAAAGGTAGGAAGGCAGTTGGGTAGGCAGATTATCAGTTCTCCCAATAGAAGGGAAAATGAACTCAACTTTGTCATATTTTATTGAAATTCGAAGATTCAATAGCATATATTACCTAACACAAGTTATGGTACATATTATTTTTCCTCTTTCTATAATTGGGTTCCTGAATTTTTCTGCTAATTTTTAGGTCCTTTCATTGACATATCATGACTCTTTAATATGTTTTACAATTTATTGTTTCACTTTAAACATAAAGCCAAAGTAAGATACATTCAACTCTTCTTCAATAAAAAAGGAAGCACAATAATACAGGCACAAGGATACAGATATATTCAAAAATAAAAAAAAAAATTCCCAAACAGAATTTTCATAGCTGTTCACTTTTATTTTCTAAAAGTAGTTTTAAAAATATCTCTAATAATAATACTTTTGTGTGTGTGTGTGTGTGTGAGACAGGGTCTTGCTCTGCCAACCTGGGTAGAATGCAGTGGCATCATCATAGCTCACTGCAACCTCAAACTCCTGGGCTCAAGCAATCCTTCTGCCTCAGCCTCCCAAGTAGCTGGGACTATGGGCGCATGCCACCATGCCTGGCTAATTTTTTCTATTTTTGGTAGAGACGGGTTCTCACTCTTGCTCAGGCTGGTGTCAAACTCCTGAGCTCAAGCAATCCTCCTGCCTCAGCCCCACAGAGTGAGGGCATGCGCCACTATGCCTGGCCCATAATACTTTTTTAAATACAATATATAATGAGAGGTGATAGGACTTTTGAAGAACTATTTCATAATCACCAGGTTAACAATTTATTCCAATAGGCAGCATACCCTGAATGATAGTAACATATCCCAAAATGTCCATGTCCACGAACACACTGGGCAAACATTTGGAATCCCAGTGACAAACCAAACAAGTAACTACAATGACTTGCAATATTTTTTCTTATCAGATATTTTTTAAAAGAGGAGTTCAAGATAAAGTGCTGACTTTTCTCATGTGTACAGCAGTCTTGGATCTCCATAAAGCACTAGAAATCTCAACATCAGAAAAATATAGGTAAGGTAATCAACTAGCCTTTCCATTTACAGTTGACCCAGAAGGTGTCAATAGCTTTTATTAAACATGTTTACATTTCTAGAAAGCCCAAAATTAACTGTGAAAAGCAAATATGAGGACAAATAAATGTGCAAAATAAATCTATACTGAACATTTTGGGGAAAGGTTCATGCCTCACTATTAAAGCACTGTCCCTCAGGAAGTAGAGAGTAAATAAAATACTTTCTTTGTTTTATGTTTCAAACTTGAATATCGGATTGAGAAGTTTAGACTTAGGAATAGCAAAAGAATGAATCACTTAACTGTGAAGTTAAAGTGGTAAAAAAAAATCTAAAACAATATTTAATAAATTTAACATGCAGTACTCCCTATTAATACCATACCCTATGGTCAAATTCTGTTACAACAAACTTCAAGGGACTAATTTATTTTATTATCTTGAAATATTTTTCCTGAATATTACTTGAAATAGATAATTGGCCAGGAGCCTGAAAATATTTTAGTTATATAAAGCTTCTTGTAGTGGGATTTGACCTGTATTTCATTAAAAAGCCAACTAATCACACTCATCTGGGGAAGCCATAACCTATTTGATTTGTCCTATGACTCTATTTCATTTAACATTCATTTTTTATGGTAACACATTGTGAGCAAACTGAAGGAAAAATACCCACTTGGACATTATGATATTTGTTTGTAGCTTTGTCCTGGTTTTAGCTTCCTACTTAATGACTCAATAGCACCACAGTAGGTAATGCACTGGAGGAAAAGTGGTGAATCATTAAAGAGTTAGTAAATTTTAAAAACAGGGGCAGGCCTTCTGGGTCCCATATGCTTCTAGAAAACCCAATGTTGTGCTGTATTAATTGAACCATGAAGTTTTTATTAGTCCTCTTTAAAAAGGCTTGCAGTGAAGCTTTTATTAATGCTTACCCTCAAATTGTTTATACTACGTAGCATTTCCATAACAATTTATATTTCAAAGAACTTTTTGATCATTAGTTAAACCTACTCTACATTTCTACAAGGGAATTCAGCTGTTTAGCAAAACAGAGTATGAAGGGAAATCTCTTAACTAATTTTTGCCCAAGATTTGCCTATGAGAAAATGAATAGAATATAAGATCCTGCTGTACACCTTTAGCTTATATAAATAGGCTGATCCTCTCACTCCATATGGGTACAATAGTTGTTATAAGTGTTCTCACAATGGTGAAGAAAAGGGAAATGACCTACCTTTATACAATGGGCTTTGAAAACCAATGTTATAATTCTGCAACACAGCTCTGGCCACGCTTACCTAAAACTTCACAGTTCTTCCAAACTTACCTAGAAGCCCACAAGGCTACAGAATTGCACAATTCTAGGGGCATCATGCACATTGTATTCTATGCTTGGAAAATTCCTTTGGATGCATTTTCATCAAAATTACATAATAAAAATTAGATTCGTCAAATTGAAAAGTCATCCTGAAATCATTTTAGGGTTGATGCAGCCCAATTTATTTACTCTTAGAAATGTCCAGACTCAAACCATGTTTTCTATAATCTTGGGATCATACTAAAAATCTGCTTTGGTTTAAAATAGGTTTAAACTTCTTTTGAGGGAAAAAAAAATGCACTCCATAAGAACCTCTTTGGTCCATCCACCTCCCCATAAAAACAGGATGGTCTGCAGAGGATACATGTCAGCCACTAGAATTTTCCCCACAAATTATTATTTTCCTCTAGGTTTCAACAGTGTTAGCTTTTTATTTATTTATCATCAGAGAACAAAATAACTGAATTATCTTATTTTGGCTCACAGGAGAGATACTTACTTGACATAGGACTTAATGATGTCTTTTTTGTTTTTATAGAGTCTTGAAATGAGAAACACTAGTGCTATTAGGCAGACTAAGAGCATTTCCTCACTTTGCCAAGTCATAGTGAAGAGTACTATGCATTATGTTATCTAGTACCCAGCCCCTCTACAGGTCTATAGGGTAAGACTTTTTGAGGGAGGAGTCTGGGAATCTGTATTTTTAACAACAGCCCCAGGTGATTTTTATTACCTGACATTGTTTGAAAAATGCTAGATTAGATGAGCCCTAAAGTCTTTCCTTCTGAGATTTGGCAATTCTGATAAAAATTAAATTACTAGAAATAGCATCCATACTGCTATATACAGGAAATGAATTTCTGGTCTGTATTTATTAAAATATTTAAGACAGTGAATGGGCCAAAACTATTAACATGTGTCATAAGGGTAGAAACCATGTTTTAGTATTCTTTGTGTCTACTGGCTAACACACTGACTGGCACAAGATAGATGCTTAATAAATTTTGAATGAATGAATATCTCAACTGCAGCAGCTAGCTGCCAATCTTATCCAGACAGATTATCCAATCTTTCCTCCATTCAGGCTCCTTAGTGCTCCAAAGCAATACCCAATGCTCTAACTTTAAACATTACTGGGGAAGCAAGATTAAATAAAAACTAGTGAATCCTATATACAAAAATCAGCACTTATTGTTTTACTGAATACATGATTAAGACACTAGCATTTTGTACTTGACATCAACTGTATTTGAATATGGATGGAGAACTTTTCTGAAAATGGTCTTAATGCATGGGGAAAATAAGAATTCACACTATCTCAGAACCAATTTTGAAAACTCAGTCTGAAACATGGACTATTAAAGAATTTCTAGAACTACGGGAGTGAGTCTATTTTTCTTTCTGGTACACAATAACTCCTTAGAGCCATTTGTGGAACAAAAGCAAAATAAATGGATGGTGATTGCATAAGACCAATTTAATTCTCTTTTTAGATTGTGGGGGAAAAAAGGAGACATAAGAAAAACACTTTTTCTAAGTCAAACAATTAAGTTATTTCTCACCAGTAGAATATATATGGCACCATAAGACACAGGCTAATAACAGCAGAAGAATATTTTTATGTTTGTGGCAAGAACATCTTCCTTTATATATGCAAAGTGCATTTCAGGTCTCTGATCATAGTTTGTTACTTGCAATAAATAGAAGAGACTCCTACCCAACTGGTGCATTTACCATGACTTTCCTCAACTTCAGATTTCATTCATAAACATTTCCTAAACAGAGTTGATTGAGACCTCTGCTTAATGTTGTTCTCAACACAGCAAATGATTTATAAGAAACAAATACACAAGGAAATTTTAGTGACCTTAAAGTCAAATGAGCTTCACTCAATGGTTGTCTCATTTATAGCCCACTTTTTCCATTCTCCTAACTGAACAATTATCATTACTGGCAAGAATTTCCTCACCAAAATATCAGCCTCAAAGGAGATCTTCATATTATAAAATCAATATTCTTGGGGGTTAGGGTGTGCCAACTTCTGCTGCCAAATAGTACAAGAAAAAAATATTTGACCATGGTGGTTCTAAATTAAGTGCCTCTTTTAAACTATGCAACTTTGCAACATGAATTTATATACAAATAAATATATGTGATAATATTTTAAATGTAATATATACATACAAAATGCAAATATTATTTTAAGTTCATCCCAATAGAAAGGATAATAATACTATACTACAATTGCAATGAGCAATATAGCTCATAGAACATACGTCAACAGGGCTGTCTGTAGGGGATAGAGGAGGAGGAGCTGAGAAACAGGTATAGGAGTTTAGAACTGTGGTTACCAAAGTATGGTCCCCAGGCAGCAATAGCATTGCCTTGGGGAACCTGTAAAAAATCACAATTCTTGGGTCCCACTCCAGACCTACTAAACCAAAAACTATGAGTATGGGGCTTGTTTTTAACAAACTCTCCAAGTGATGTCAATGCTTATTAAAGTTTGAGAACTACTTTAGGCTATAGAGACTCAGAGATAACAGGCATAGGTAACTTTCATCTGCTTAACCAGATGACACAATGCCAATTATAAACCATGGTTGTAACTAAAGACTCTGGGATTTCTTTACTGTATCATTTTGAATTAACAATCACAGCTATACTTTCCAATAATTCCCAGTTCCAAATTCAGCATACAAGCTGGCAGCCTGTTGGGGATATGGAGAAAGGTTGATTAGTCAGTGGAATTCCTGAGCAGCTAATCTGGGTTTGGCAATGCAAGGATTGAAAATCTTGGCAAAAGTTTTCCCCTTATAATCCCTGAATATAGCATTATATAAGCTTCACTGAGAGAGTTTAATATTTAAAAGATACCAATATGCTGAAGAATATATAGAAATAAATGCTCCTATAATGATCCAAGCAGAAAATTCTTTTAAAATTTGTCTGTTATTAATATGCGGCATCTAACCCCACTCCATCATTCCGAAAACTTGGATTGTGTTTGTCCCAAAAGTGACACCCTGTTCCTGGAGGAATGGGTGTTGGCTGTGCTGATCACAGCACTACGTGATCCACACATATCACTCTGGACTTGGAGGAAGCAGGTGCTGAGATTATAATTATATACGTATATAGGAAACAGGAGTGGCAGCAAAGAAGGGTGGGGAGGAAAAATATCCTTCCGGTGTATCAAAGAGATGGAGGCAGAGTCAATCCACAAGCTGACTTCCAAAGCCCCACAGCATAATTTGGAAGCATACAGACACCTTTTAGGTCAGAAAGACTAGGGGTGTGAATTAGATTCCTATGTAATATTTAATATTCATAACTTCATAAAATTCAATCTGAATGTTACATTAGAAGCAGATGAATTAAAGCCCAGTGCTCGGACTACAATGCAAATGAAATGAGTTACCCAGGAAGCAAAATAGGTTAAGTAATAGAGAATTAGCTACAGAATGCAAAATTCAAAATTTATTATAGTATTAACCGATCTTCATCAGAAAAAAAAATTCCTTCATGATTTAAATTGCTTGGCTTGAAGCACCACAAAGCAATAACTTTCACATAAAGTCCAATAATGGTTTAAAAAGCAACCAGACTGACCGGGCTGCACTGGTGAGCTCATCATGGGAAGCAGAGGGACTGACAGACAAGGATGAGGATTCACAGCCTGCGTTCGTTCAGCTGGCGATGGTGGTCCCAGAGGGTCTGCCAGAGGAGAAACCTGGAACATAAGAAATATGCAATGTGTAAGATACAAGCTATGTCAATTCACACCAGAAAAGAAACAGAGAGAATTGGCCTCGAGTCTCAGTTCAGCTACAGCTTGACACCAAGGGTCTTTGAGGCAGTCACATCAACTTCCCATGTCTCTACGTCTTCATCTATAAAAAAGCAAATTTAGCAGTCTTGCTTGTGGCACAGGAATATTGTGGACACCAAAATAAAATAATAGGTGTAGAAGGAATCTGTGAGTGAGGAAGCAATTCATGTAATTATAATTAGTTTACTATTTACTATTCACTATGATTTGTTTGCTATTTTCATTATTATAGAAATTAAAAGAATTGGATTTTGGATGTAAGTATCTCACTACATAGCATTTTAAACTATCACAGTCAAAGACTTCCTTCTACTGATGGGATCTCTTGGGGAAAAAAAAAAGTTTAATGGACTAAAAAAGGAACAAATAAGCCATAAACTATAAGAGTGACAGAAAACTCCCCTTACAATTGCATTTCTTCTTGAAGTCTTTTGCAATCTTGTTCTAGCCAAAAGTAATAACAGCCATTGTCTTTCTAGGAGTCAGACTAACAGGATGGACTTCTTGAAAGGAATTTAAGGGACTTTCTGCCTTTGATTTGAATATACTCCCACTTCTTGACACTTAGACAGAGGAAAGGCAATTGGAAGGACATTTTCCTAACAGTTTACTGGAATGTTAAACTTAAAAATAAAAGAAGCAGCTTTTAAAGTTACACTTAATGAGCTTCTTACCAAAATAGTATATCCCAACTGCACTATTTTTATAGACAGATGCTGTAACTCTGAGAATTATACATCCCTTTATCTTGAGAACCCAACATATTTATTGTGACTCGTTTCCCCATCAGTATTTTGAAAGTGTTATTACTATTTTTGCCCAAACGTATAAAGCTGGATATAAATACATATTTTCTTTGAAGAACTTTATAACATCACCAAGAATACCTATAATATTTCAAATGGTCTCTAAATATAAATGTGCTATTTAGTTATTAAAGTAGCTAAGTAGAGTCATCAGGTCTAGCAGGCTATTTCTCATCACATCTTTAGTGCTCAATAAGTATTAAGATTTAGTAGCAATAAAAATGTACGTTTTTATAAATCTCCTTTAAAGCTTATTTTATTAGCATTATTGAAACAATCTTAATTTCCATGTCGATGGGAAAGCAAAATGAAGATCATTTCATCTCTACAAAATGAAGATGAAAAATGAAGAGCAAAAACTATTTTAATTTTATATCAGAAAATGGATATTCTGATGTTGACTTTAAAGAAAAAGTTGCCAATGTCATATTTATTATAATAATAACAGCACCTGCATAGTTCCTTATAACTACTAAGCACTTTTAGACATATCACCATATTTGATATTATTTTCACAAGAACCATGCTAATAGATAACTTATAACTCTCTCATCCCACCCCACCCCACCTGATGGGTGAGAAAATTGAGATGTCATGTGCTTCATAATTAAAAATCAATAAAGTAAAATAAAAATTAAATTTACTGGAATTTGAACTTATAGGCTATCTTAATAAATGTGAGCTCTGAGATTTTTGTCATTTTTATGTTTTTAGGTTGTAGTTTGAAACATTTCATAAATGCTCTTGATACATTCTTGATTCTCAGTGACACAGTTTGATGTTAAATTAAGAATAACAAATAGCAAGGAACAGGAAACAGAGAATGTAAGTGCAGTGGCTCTGAAAGATGCCTTCCATCAAGAGCAAGTTAGTGTTTTTAGAAATACTGTTTTTAATGTCACTTTATACAACTGAAACTTGTATATGTATAAATACAACTCAAATTTAAGCAACAATCTCCAACAGTTCAACAGCAGTAACCCCTGCCACTTATTTCCACAAACAACACATATAAAGACTGTCCATGACATGCTGATTTGTGGCTAGGTATATAATTATTGGGTTTTGACTACATAACTCAAAACTTGAGTTACAAAGTGAATCTGTGATGGAAATATAAATTTGGCCTCCAAGTATCAATTTTTTTGAAATTTAAATAATTCTCTTTGCCATTCAATGTTCTCAAGAACTGCCTAATCATAACATATGCTTTTAATATTATGAAAGCATTGTTATCTGAACACTGTTATAAAGCCAATTAATAGGCATTTCTGTGTTATATGTACTAGTTTCCATTTATTGCATTTCCATTTCCAATAAGCCACATTAAACCCAAGTTATCACTACAATTACAGCTGCACAACTGGACTATGGTCATTTAAAGAGTTCTCCTAAAACGTTTCAGGGGTATTGATCTGCTGTAAGTACATGCACATTATGTGTATGGATGTATCATAGGCTATACATGCTTCCATCCATTCATGGCCACAAAATCAACAGATTAGTAGCCTGATCTACACCTTTGAGGGACAAAATCCATACAGAATTTTACATAAATTAATACCATTTTTAGCTGCTTGGAAAAGAAAGAGGGGTTAGTACTCAGCATCCGTCCATGAGAATGGGCAATTTATTCTCAAATCTTCCTGCACTTCTTTATCCAAAAAGTTAAAGAGAAATAGACTGTTTAGAATGAGGAAATTTTTCCCCTCATATATTAGTCATTCTTACGATAAGTCTGAACTAGAAATAATAGGAAACTGGCCTTCAAGTGGGTAGATAACCAAAAAAAGAACAGAAAAATAATGCAGGTTGTTTGTAAGTACCAATCATTAAAGCATATAATAGAAATATATCTGCTTTCAATTAATAGTTTCAATTAATTTGAACATGAATTTTCCCATGCTGTAAAAATATATATATAAGTGCACATTTAAAGAGAGAAACACAAGTGCAGCAAAAACAAAACTGCTGTAATGAATCCTTCATCTCTTGAGATCCAGGAATGGTTATTTTGGTTCTTAACTATGTTCCCTGAGCTACTTGGATCCTTAATAAAAGACTAAGGATCTCTGCCTCAAAAAGATCATCTCTAACTACAAGTTGATCAGCTTCCTGCAAGTAAGTTACTGCTGTAATATCCTGGGATATAGCACAGGGCAACAACCCAAGGCAGTGACATCTTACAATGTCTTAGCTTGCCCATGCGGCTGGGGAGAGAGAAGGCACTAACACATTTCATTACCTCAGCCCATTACTGTCACTAACCTCATTTGCGATGGTCTTTCCATAGGTCCTTTAACAATTCCACCTACATGGCCTGTTCAATAGTAATAATACCGCAAATCAGCAGAGCTTTACAGGTCACAAAGAATTTGCATATGGATATCTTCTCTGATCTTCACAACAGTCCTTTGGAGTACACTGAATAAATACACTGTTATTTTATTATTCCCATTTTACAGATGAGGAGTCTGAGGCATAGAGAGTTTCAGGGATTTGTTCACAGACATGTGGCTGGTAAACGTAGGGCTGGTCTTCTGACTCTTAGCCCATAGCTCTCTCTGTTGCATCACAAGAAATTATAGGCCATTTGAGTAGAGTTGCTTGAATATCAAGACCCTGCCTACCTAGTCATCATAATTTCAATAATAGCTCATTGAGATACAGGTCTTCTTTACTAAAGGACCTATATAACCACTGAACACATTGAACTCAGTCACAAAACATGGTAAAATAAATCAAAAAGTTGGAATAAATGTCTACAAGTCATCTCACAGCAGAAGCCTTCCAGTTTGACTTAGACTTCATATACCTTGAATACCACAATATTCCTTTTGGTTTTTAACTATATTCTGAGTTTCTTATTATAGTTTTCTTTTTTTTTTTTTTCATTTTGGGCAACTGGTATTATTTCGAACAGTATGCTACTAAGAAAGCAGAATGCTTTTGTAGACTGTGTAACAAAAATCTTGTCCATGTGACTCTAATATATCTTCCCCAGACTTAGGGCAAATCATAATATACAGTTCAGTCTACAAAGCCATTCACATGCATCTGCAGATCCTTCTCTTCTCATATGGAGCCATTAGCCCTGATTCCTCTATAGCGAATGCTTCATAAGCTGACTCAATTTATCAAACCCACTAACAGATAGTTTATTGGTGGAAAAAGCCTACTGTGCCAGTGCATTGAGCACCAAGAGATTCATCAGACCCACAGTCTCTCTCTTACGCCTCAGAACCTGAAATTCTGCCACGATTTCAACTTTGGAGAAAAGCACTAGAAAATTGCTCTGAACATTCTATTCAATTCAACAACCTTTATTGAGTACATGCAAGACATTCTGTTACCTAGTATGGAAACTTCAGATGCTATTTCATTCCTGTTTCTTGCATTTCCCATTGACAGTCACCAAAGTCAGAACACTGACTCTGATGAAAGACATTTTAAAGTATCTTCATATCTGGGCCCTCCTTTCCATTTCAGTTAATATTGCCTTGGCTCAATTAATTGTTCTTAATTGGATTCTTGATCTAGCCTTCTATCTGGTATTCCTGCCTTCACGGAATGTATAAATGAATGAATGAGTCAGTAAATACAACTGGGTGACACACCAGCTTCTTAGCTGGCATTCGAGTTCCTTCATAATTATTCAAGTCTCATTTCACTCCACTTTTTCTCCTGCCTTCTTTTCCTCACACATAACCCCTATGGTTTCAGGCAATCTGCCATTATTCCTAGAGTGATGTTCAACATTATTAACTACTACTGAGGCACAGGCACCAGCTGACTGGAATGAACACTTGTTGGATGAGCACTGGTGTGGCTGTACCAAAGCATGTCAACTGACTATTAGTCCTGATTATTCCTATACATTATCATTTCACATTTCCATGCTTTTGTGCCTTCCTCTGCAAAGGATACTATTACCTCTTCTCCACCTCCCACCTTGAATTCTTTAAGGCCATGTTCATATAAGAATTCTTAACCAACCACTCCAAGTAAAAGGACAGCTTCCTCATCTATGTTCCCATTGTGTCCTGTACCATATATATATAAAACACCTCTTATGTTAGATAATAATACTACCTCTTAAGTTAGTGGAGTGCTTTTATCCACCAAGAAACTATGTTCTTAAGTTCAGGGATAGCGCTATATTCATCTCTGTAACCCCCACACCTAGCACAGTACCTGGTTCATGACAGGTGCACAATAAATTATTGATGAATGAGGGAAGCTGGGGCAGAATCATTTATCCAAATTGTTAAGTATATAATTCTGAAGGACCTAAGCACAGTCTTTTGATTTCGATCAGAATAAGAAAGAAAAAAATTCTAGAGTTTGGGCCATCAAGTAGGAAAAGCAGACCTAGATGGGACAGGTGCCTTCATGGACTGGGGGAGACACCAGATACTGCGCCCAAAATTTGCCATGTATTATGTTGTCCAAAACAGGATCATTTCATAGGCTTTTCATTTGGAGTGATTTCTCAGATCATTGGAAGGGTTCAGCTTTCTCACTTTCTTATTATAAGTCTCAGCTTTTTTTCCCCCCAGGGAAATCCATTTTTCCATTAGACAAGTTCTACAAACTCAAGTTTACCTCAAAATAATCGAACCACTATTCATCAAGATATGGGAACATGGAATGCAGAGATGTAAGGATACTTCTTACCCTTCAACTTTAGTAGCAAACACAGGACTGTGCTCATAATGCTCCTGACAATTCTTATGTTGTCCTAAGCAGTAGGATGGTACAGAGTCTGGGACTCTGGGGACTCTGGGGACTGGGGTGATGGGCACAGGCAAGAGCCACATCAATGATGCAGTTGGTGATTTAGCCTTCCCTAATACCACAACATACTCCTGGCACTCTGAATCACACCAAACACAATGGCAAAGACTGGCATATCAACTCCTTTTGGTTCATTCCAGTCTCTGGGAAGTTATCCATGCAAGATTATTGGTTTCACTCCCCTCCTGCATTGCCAGAGTACACCCTCAGAGTACAGCTAAGAGCAGAAGGTGTCACCCAGAGGGCCACACATCTTGCACACACTCTCTGTGCTTAAGCTTTATTCTAACACTTTCAGGAGAAACATGTAAGCACAGGCTACAATGTCGGGTGTAATATAGAGCAGGGAACGCAGCTTGGGAGGTTAGTTATGCATATATTTTGCATATTTAAGATAGGATTTAGTAGTCTATCCTATAAATATAACTCAATGGTAACATCTAAAAATACATAACATAATCAGGAATGGTCTCCTGGATATTGCATTTCATAAGAAGAAATCCTGCCAACTACAGTACCTGCACTAATAAAAATAGACCTCTTCATAGTAAGCTTTCATTTTAAAACACCGGGCTTAGTCCCAGGGCATCCAGTACACAAATCATATCATAAACAGTCTCTATATCATAAAGACCATTTTATCAAAAAGCCTTATTCCATTGATTTTTATTCAATCATCTTTGAAGGGCCCCATCTGCAACTTCCCTCCTTGGACAATAGGGAGTCACAATCACCATTATCACCAATTTGAGTTTAAAACTCAAATTGAGACTCAATGCCCAGAGACTGCAGGACTTAGAAACTGCAGGACTTAACAAGGCTTCTTTTCAGTCACAGCAAAGGGGTTGTTTTAAAAAAAAAAAAAAAAAAGCTTTGTCTACCTGTAAATACACACAGGACAGAAGTCCAAAATAGAATTGTGAAAAGGAAGTAATAGTCGAAGTGAAGGAACTTGTAACAGACAACCTCTGATACCTGTGCAGCAGGAGGGCTTTATAACTCACACACTATAACCTTCCCTGCAGAAAACTGCCGGAGCAAGCATGCTTAAAAGAACTTGGCTCCCCTGGTCTACTACCTCACGGATGTGAAGGCACGGGTTGTGATCAGCTAGCCAAATACAAAAGACCTTTATCCATCATTGTAATTTAGAGTGACATGGTTCTCTTTTTCAAGCTTCAATATTGTGTACATTAAAAAAAAATTCTGTGATTTCTTTAATGCTGCAACCTACCTCTTGAAGATCTGATAATCCCCACATTCAGCAAAGTGCCCTTATAAAACGTCTCACTAGCTGGGTGGTCTGGAAGTCAATTAACCTCTCTGAGCCTCAGTTGCTTAAACATGAATTATTTAACTTACCAGGTCATTGTAAGGCTTGGAAGAAATAAATGTAAAGTAATCATCAGTAAGGAGAAGGTGCTCAAAAAACGTTAGCTATTCTTATCATTATTATTGTAGAAATGGTGTTTTACTTCAGGCCAAATTCTATCCCAAGAGAAAACAGTGACACACAGTGCCTCTCACTGTGGAACAGAGTCCTGCAGCACAGCTATTAATCTTTGTCACTCCACTAGGGTTACAACAGGGATCTAATTACTAAAGCTTTTTTCCGTTCTTTCTTTCTTTTAGAAGGCAAACATGTACTCTAAGGAAAAATACTGAGCTATCCTTTGCTTATGAATATACCATGTTTACTTTAAGCTTTCACTGATGTTACTCATATTTAAAAATCAGTTGGGTATTGATAGAAAGGAAAACATCAGAATGGGAAAAAAAACAGAAAGTTAGGTACAACTATCATTTTGTAGATATTTGAAGAGAAACATGAAATGTTTTCCCGTAGTACTGTATAGATCCTTCTATGAAGAACTTTTCTATGATTTTATCAATTTCACTTGGGAATTTCAATAGAACCTAAGGCTCCTCTTTCTATTTTGGGCAGGATTTCACAGATCATTATACTTGCTGCTCTATGTATTGCTAGTGGTCCATCCAATCTTAAGCCAGCCAAGACACATCTGCAGGCATGGACAGCTATGTCCCTCTGGTGAAGAAATGATAACAGCAGAGTACCCACACAACGAAGGAGGAAACCAGGATGAGTCCTGAGCCACCAGGGCCATTGCCCAAAGACGTGAGGTACATGGGACTCTTCCCCAGGCAAGACCTACATTGCCAGTGATTCTGTTTACTCCTCATCCCTCCGTCTATGACCCGCTTTTCCACTAAGTTTCTCCAGGACCTATTCCAACTGAATAGGCCATTCCTCCTTTGATCCCTTTCCAAAGAACCTACCTTCACTTACGAGTTGAACCAACCCCACATCTCCCATCTTTATCTCTTTCCCATCTCCTTCCAAAGAACTCTATTTTATACCTAAGATTTATCTTGATTCCATCCCTCTCTGGTCCTTTTCTAGCCTACACTTTTCATTTTTCTACAAAGTCTTCCTTGGGAACACACACCAGTACACCTAACTTAGGATACATCTAAATTTCCAGAATATCCTAATATGTAAAAAGTGAATCATCATATCAGATATCTTGTTCTTTGAACTTCACCCTACCAATTAGTATTGACTTTTCTAACTTGCACAAACTTTAGATTGATATTCAAGTTAAGAACAACCAGGTTCATGCCATGGAACTTTGTGGGCTATATTTAGCACATGGGCAACAGTTTTAACCATGCTTGAATTTAACATGTACTTACTGAATACTTGCTATGACTGTTCAGTATAAGCCTGAGATAGTTCCTGCCTCACAGATTGCATACCAGTGACTTTTCAGAGTTTGGTCCAAGAACCCCCCTGAAAATGCAGACAGATTTAGATACTCAAGACTTATCTGAGACCTCCTGAATCAAAATCTTTGGGACAAGGGCCCAGAAACAGCAGTTTTAACAAGTTTCCATGGTGATTCTTAACTGAGCTAAAGCATGGGAACTACTGGAGAAACAACATACACATATGAACAATTAAGAAACAAAATAAAACATATAGAGAAAGTAACAAGGTGAAAAGTACACTGACTTTGGAGTCTGATTGACTTTAAGGCAAATTCCAACTGTATTTTCACAGGCAAATAATTTACCACTCTGACCTTCAGTTTCCTCTCCCATAAATTGCTGGCTCTAATAGCTACTTGCAGGATCACTAGGGATGAGCAACAATATATTTAAAATACTAAGCATAGGGCTCAATAAATGTGAGGTATCGTTATGACATTCGGGGCCTCTATGCTGCAGACTGCCCCTGGAATTGTGAACCACTGCAGCCCTGATGGCTATCATTTCCTTAAAAAAAAATGGGACAGCACAAGTGCTATAGGAATTTGAAGAAGGGGAGTTTCATTGTCTTTAGAGGTAGAAGGGAAAGGTACCATGAAACAGCTGGCACACAGCTTTAGGATGTTGAATTTTAGTAATGGTTAACAGAAATGTCCTCCTTTCCCGGAAGTTTACCAAGTCCTACCCTCAATGAATTATAAATAATTTCAAGAAATAATTTTTAAATTGCCTTGCTGTGTCCTTCAACTATTGTGATTAAAAATGATCTAATTTTTTGTTCCCCATATCATAAAATATTTTCAATGTAAAAATTATCCTGAAAACTATCTCAAGTTTTATGCTAGTAACAGGATGTCAGTAGTTTGTTTTATGTAGCACACTCTGTTCTCACTGAGATGGTAGAATTTCATATAGACTGCTTCTCAAATATGATTTTTTTTTGTTTTTTGGGTTTGTTTTTTTTTTTGAGACAGAGTCTCACCCTGTCACCCAGGCTAGAGTGCCATGGCGTCGGCCTAGCTCACAGAAACCTCAAACTCGTGGGCTCAAGCAATCCTCCTGCCTCAGGCTGCTGAGTAGCTGGGACTACAGGTGCACACCACCGTGCCTGGCTAATTTTTTCTATTTTTAGTAGAGACGGGGGGTGGGGGTGTGTGTCGGGGGGTGTCTCACTCTTGCTCAGGCTGGTCTCGAACTCCTGACCTTAAGGGATCCTCCTGCCCCAGCCTCCCAGAGTGACAGTATTACAGGCATAAGCCACAGTGAGGGCCTCAAATATGAGTTATTTACATACAAAATGATCATGCTAACCTCCTGCCAGGAGGGGGCACTCTTTGGTTTACTATACTATCATTACAGTATAATATGGGTTGCACCTTTTCCATTGTCTCATTCAAAAACCATGTGAAAGATGTTCACTAAGGGCCAAGGAGGCTGCAAAGACAGAGGCTCACCTGCTCCAGGAAGCCAATTGGCTCATGAGGGGATCAAGCCCTCTTAATGATACCCTTAGTAAAACACACTAATCAATTAAGGTAACTCACTCAGAGCCAATCCTATTAAACCTCATTATTCCTGCGAAGAATCAAAAACAACTGCAACTCCATCTCAAAAACTGGAAAAAAGCTTGAAATGATAAAACCCGCAAAAATAATGTAGCAATTACTGTGTATATAAATACAGTGTCAGAACTTAAAACAAACTCAGCACTTAATCCACAGGACATTTATTCCCTCTGAGTGAGAAAGCCTCTTTTGAAACTGAGAATCTGTATAAAAACAAGGAGACTAAAACAATTCATTTTATTGCAGGCAACTTCTATTAATGTCACACAGGGGAAAAGATACAGCCCTTGGTTTCATATTTCAGTTCTGCAAGAAAAAATATGCATATATATATATATATATGCATGTATTAAAATAGACTGAGACAGATCAACACATATAAATAGCTCAATGCAACATCTGTAGTGGTCCTTTAGATTGTATTAAAGTCCTTTCTGTTTATCAGGTTGGTAAATCATATCGGCTTCTAGTTATTTAAATTGCCAGTTGCTGGGCAACCACATCTTTTGTCAACTGTCACTCACTCTTAAGTTCCTCTGCAACACTCCCTTAAGAAAAAAATAGTGAAAAAATCCTGAGACACTTATTTTGGGCATAAGAAATGCACTTAATTTTATCCTTGAGCTTAAGGAATCTGAAAATTGAGTGATATTGAGAAAATAAAACCTGTTTAGTGAGTTGGAGGAGGAGCAGTGTGTGGAACAGGTAGTGATGTGGATGAGCACACAGACAGAAAAGTTGTGGGACTTTGCTAAAATAAGTTTCCTTTTTGGGACCTGGTCCACAGTAGAGTTATGTTTGTGAACGAAGCCTTACAAAAGAAAATATGCATTCTAAGAGCTAATAGATGATTCTTAACAAAACTGATGTCTAGTTATTATTTTCATAATCATACTCTTCAAGGTAAGGCAGGGCCCCTTGGCCAATGGAGATGATATAATATAAGACAGTGTGTATGCAATTCAATTTATCAGTAAAAGTACTTCTAGAATTGCCACTCCCTGTCTCTGGGCCTCGGTTTCAGACCAGATCATCTCTGAAGTTCTTTCTAGAAGTAACATTTCATAAACTCATCAATCTTTAAATCATACAATTTCAACCTGTATAAGACTGAGCCAACCCAATAAATCAGACTTTATGTTGCTTCATCTCAAAAAAACCAGAAACATGTATATCTAGATACAAAGAAAATTATTTAAATGTATAATGTTGCTCTTTATTTAAAGAATAAAGAGGGATATCTTTTTTACTGCAAGTAGGAAATGACAGAGTTTGTCAACCTTAAAATTAAAACCTTTGTGCAATATAAGAAACCCTAAAAAAGTACAAAGATAATTCACACTGGGGAAAAATATTGCAATGCAAATAACCAACAAAGAATTAGTAACGGAATTATTTAAAGAACCCACAATAAATGAGTAAGAAAACAAAATAAAAAAGAAAAATTCAGAAATAGGAAAAGGAAAGGGATAGGCAATAAACAAAAAAGAAACTTCAACAGCCAGTAATTATATGAAAAGATGCTCAATGAGATACCAAATCACACCCATCAGACCGGGTAATATTTTAAAGCATTATTAATCCTAGTGTTGGCAAGGATATGGAACAACTAAAATTCTCATACACTTTCAGAGAGAGTGTAAAATGCACACACACCACTTAGAATAGCAATTTAAGACTATCTAGTCAAGCAGACAATGTATAATATACCCTATGTCTGATGGTAGGCACAATAACACTCCCCCTCAAAGATATTCATGGCCTAATCCCCACCACCTCTGAATATGTTACCTTACATGCCAAAGGGGAATTAAGGTTGCAGATGGAATTAAAGTTGCTAACAAAATGACCTTAAAATTGGGAGATTATCCTGGATTATTTGAGTGGGCCCAATGTAATCATAAGGATTCTTAAAAGTGGAAGAGGGAGGCAGAAGAAGAGAGTCAAGTGGAGATGTGACTATGGAACAGTAGTAAGAGAGATGCAGTATTGCTGGCTCTGAAGATGTAGAAGTGAAGCCACCATCCAAGGAATGCAAGCATGCTCTAGAAGCTGGAATAGGCAAGGACATAGATTCTCCCCCGAGAGTCTCCAGAAGAAACACAGCCCTGCTGACACCTTGATTTTAGCCCCGTGAGAACCATGTCAGATGCCTATACAACTGGAAGATAATAAATGTGTGTTGTTTTAAGCTAGCACATTTGGGGTAATTTCTTTCTGCAGCAAAAGGAAACTAATAAGTGACCCAGTACTTTTACTCCTAGGACATTCTCCCACATGTCTTCTTGGAAAAAAAATCACAAGAATGCTCATAGCAAGACTATTTAGAACAAAAAATTAGAAAGAATCTAAATGTCCATCCACCGTAAAAATGGATCTGTGAAAACTGTAGCAATTTATAAATAGAATATTATATAGTAATTAATATAAAGGACCTAAAGCTATATATATCAACATGGATATTCCTCAATACTTATGATAAATTAATGAAACAATAAAAAATTATTTGTAAAACAGATGATGTGTATAAAGTCCAAAAACATACAAAATGATACCATGATTTCCATGGATAAATATTTTATAGTTAAAAGAGTAAATAAATAAATGGGAATGATAAACACCACACTCAGGATAGTGGCTAACTTTGGGGAGTAAATAAATTGTACGCAGAGTAACACAAGTATATTTTAAATGCTTTATTTCTACAAAAAAAAAGTCCTGAGGTAAATAAGACAAAATATAGGGATCTGATAAGAGTACATGATAAGTAGATGAGTATTTATAAAATGTATTATTCATATTTTTCTGGATTACTGAAATAGTTCATAATAAAAAATAAACAACATATGGGCTCAAATGATGTATTTTCCATGTGTCCATTGGCAAACAGGCAAACTGATTCCTCCCAAGTTCACAGAAAATGATCTCACCCAAGGAAGTATCCCTATTAACTTGCCAATTAAAAGACAAAAATACCAAAAAGCAAACATCAATATTTAACCCAATTTTTGTAACCTTCCAAATGTACACTGAAACAAACAGTGTATTTTTATTTTTCCTTTTATTTTAAGCAATTTCATCTTAAGTCTTAAAAGTCAAAAAGTAATTCACATTGGAAGGATTTCTTCTGCATGTTTCCAAAGAGGCACACCCAGGTGTGAAGAGGTCTATTTGCAAGTGGGTATTTATGAAATAAATCATAATAAATATACTGTCGCCTTCCAGACAAAAAGTGAAATGATTCATTTAGAAATAACAGTGTTTAAATAAGTTGTTAAGTAGACAAAATAACATTCTACAAATCTTTGTCAACCCTCCAACAACAAGGGGTAATAAACCTATTAGCTAAAAGACACAAATATTGAGGAAAAAATATATCCACTTTTTGTGATTTAATATTTTTCCCTTATTACTTATACTTCTATCAAACATGTTGCAATTCCTATTTTTCTCTTTTTTACGTAGCAATGTCTGTCTAATGTCCCCAGGGCATTATGAGAAGATTAGGAAATGACTGTTCTGCTTCGTTGGAAAATGTTAAAAATAAGGCTGGGGGTTTCCACTTTGACTACTTTTCCTCCTGAACTGGAAAACTTAACCTCTTTCTCTAGGATGAATTAATAACTTAAAATACTGGAACTAAATTGTTTTTGCTAGAAGGAAAAAATAAACACACGAATAATCTGAGAATAACGTATAACTTAAATATATGACATGCATAAAAGAAAAGCATTGTTTTGCAACCCATTGTTATTCAAGTAAAGCTTATTTAACCTTTTAAAGAGCCAAGGTCCCTTTCTTTTAAGCCTGAGAAAACTAAGTTAATTATGTTTAGTTCTGGGTGGCGCACAACTTAATACCTGTGCTGCCAAAATGCCAACCACAACATAAAAGGCAATAATAGCAGCTCTGAAGAAAAACATGTTCCTTTGTTGTTTTCCTGACCAAGCCAAGCCTGAGTCCAAATAAATTTATGTCTCAATCTACAACTCTGAATACTAAAAATGAAGACTTGCCATATTATTATGCCTAAAATGAAAGATAAGCATATTATTACAAATAAATTTACATACTATTCAAGGTATTAACAGACTAAAAACTATTACCTAAGAAATAGTGACATAAGAAATATTTCAGCCATATAGTAACTTATAATCAAAGCTTATCCTTTCAACTGATGCCACATCTATTCAGAGCATTACTGCATTTAATATTCCTGAATCATTTGATAGAGTCCATCTTCTTCATTAAGACGCTTTCCCTTTCTTGATCTCTTTCTCTTCTTTCTGTTTCCTTTTTTCCCAACCAATCAGCATGAAGCCTCTTTTGCTGATCAATCAACATTCTTACATTTGCTATGTGTCCCTTCTCCAGAGAAATGCCATGTCTTGTTCCATCCACCTCTTCTGTAGGTTCTTCCTGCTCTGGCTAGGATTATCTCCCTCGGGATACTGTCCTCTATTCCTCCTAGGTCGAGCTCCCTAAACTTAACACAACAGGGATCTTTAAAACTATCTAGGCTACTTTTCTCACCTTTAGAGGAAATTCTACACTCTCCTCTAACAGATAACCTGTACCCGAGCACATCCCTTCAAAGATTCGACACAACTATTGTATTGATGACTAAATTATAAACATTTAGAAGATGTTCTCTATGTCAAGTTAAAATAACTTTTCTTTATTGGTTTACTTCAGTCAGTCTTCTGGGGTGTTCCAGAATCTCTTTGTTATACAGTCGTTCAATTATTTGAATGCTATCATGTTTCCTCCAAATCTTAGTTAAACATCCTCTATTCATTCAAATAGTGCTTTAACCCTAAAACCGTTAGCCTGACAAATATGCACAGCTCTCACTACCAATTGCTGTTAACTTAGTATATGATTGACATATGCCTAGCTAATGCATTGGTATGTAAAACATAGCACACCCCTCACCAGCTCAATCACCTAAAATCATACAATTGTACCCAAACCCATCACAAAATATTTCCATGTGAAATTATCTTGCTTATTCATTGCATCTTGTTGAGTGTCTGCCTCACCACCAGACTACAAACTTCATGAAAACAAAGATGGTGTCTGTCTCATTCACAGGAACCAGAGATCAGTGCCTGGAATATGATAGATAGCCCACGTATATTGTTGACTGTTCAAATAAAATCTGCCTAAAGTATTGCTTCTTAGGGACTTTCATCTGACATAAATATTCAGGATCACTTACTGACCTAAATTCTACAACAACTAAGTGCTGGACATAAACTGTGGAAACACAAACAAGTGAAACTTGGTCTTTGTGGATAGAGAGAGTTCCCAGAGTTGATGAGAAGCTGAGTTCTGGAGGAGGAACAGAAAGATGCCATTCAACATACATATTTATAATAAACATGCAGCATAAGGTCTTTCTACTTCATTGTTGAGACTTCAGGGAGGTCTGAAACTTCAAGAAGGTTGGAAGAAAAGTATCATATGTACAGGGAACAGCATGTGTGATCACTGTGGATGTAAGAAAAAAGATGGTCTAGAAACTGCTAGTCCAAGGACCGAGATGCTGGCTAAGGGGAAGACAGGGAAAGGAAAGGCAGGGCATGAGGGGTTATCAGGCAGATCACAAAAAGGAGGGCAGTGGGAGCCACTGAAAGGGTTTCCATGAGAGTATGACACCACTGGGTTAACATTTAGGAAAAACATGTTGTCAGTCTCAGAATGGTGCACATAGCAGAGGAGGATATGACCAGGGGCAGGAAGATTGGGAAGAAAGCCGCTGCAGGATTCCAAATAAAATGAAGGAGACTGAATTAGGATAATGGGAGTGGGGCTGGGCCAGAGGGAATGGAGCACAGGGATATCCAAGGATGTAAGACCAATAGGGCCAAAAGATGAAGGGGTGAGTGAAAACGCAAGCCCAAGATGCCCTTAAGGTTTCTGATGTGGCAGACCAGAAGGAGGTCCCAATCACAGAAATTGGGAACAAAGAACAAGGAACAACAAGCAGCTCAGAAGCCTTCAGTGTCCATGAACAGAAAGAAAAAATACATCAAAATGTTAATGGTTCTCTCTGAGAGCTATTTAAGGTGATTTTATCTTCTTTACCCTTTTTTTAATTTCCAGATTTTCTCAAATAAACATGTATTATTCATAATCAGAAAATGTTTTCATTTCCAAAATTTTTCAATAACACTGGTTTTATTATTAAATATTTGTTTATTTACTTCCCACTAAAGAGTCTGAAAGTCATTAAAATCAAAACCAGGTGTGAAGGGATTTAGAGATTTTATTTTTTGCATAAATAAAGCCAGCAATACAGATGACTGTGACATACCAGGTGATCCATGTCAACTTGGGCTTTTTTCCTTCTTCTAATGAGGTTATCTGCCACATGGCACAGAATTTTTGTACAATGCCTACTGTAAGGATATGTCATGCACAGCCATACTATATACCAAATTAACAGGTAAAATAAAAGGGACATTCACTTTTTATGAATTATAGCAGCAATTCATCTTATTTACATACTTAAAATCCTGACATGGTAATTTAAACAGATTCCATCTGCCATCACCTTGCCAATAAATAGAACTTTTTATTAGACATGCCATTTTCATAATCAGACTGACCAAAGCATAGTACATACAGAGCTTTTTCAAAAATGTCTTAATGTAGTCAGTTGTATTAATAGTAAAGATTAATTAGTATAACTCCATTTCCTGATTTCTTTGAGGAATTTTTTTGTGTTGGTTTCAGAAAGATTATTATTAGTATTTGCTACAAAAAGCAAATATGCTATTGTAGCAATTTATTCATTCAACAATAGGCCCAGGTGCATGGGATTTACAAAAGAGGAGGGTTTACAAAAGGGGGGGAATCTTTGCCCTCATGTTACTTACATTTGGGTAAGGAAGTGGCAGGGGGTAGAGTTTTGGAAGCATCTCAACCAGGTTACTCTAAATCCAAAGTAATTCAAAACCTGCGGGATCCAAAGAGTGGAACTGAAGTTTCTCCCCCCTACCCCTCCGCAGAGGGACTAAATGTACCTAACAAGTAAATCCAGGGCTTCTGTGAACGCTGCTGTTATAATGGAAGCTTTTAAGGGAAGAGGCCCCCTCGGCTTGGTACAACATTTATGCTGTGGGTTTACTCCACACACGTGGGAGCAGGGAGAAGAGTCAGAAGATGTGAACATGAAAGGGAACACTCTTGACCTTCCAGACCGTCTGGGAGATGGGTTAACTGAGTTTCACTTCAAGGGGAATAAAAGTCTGTAGCCCTGTGGGCCACCAGAGATGAGGGGCCTGGGAGAGGGCAAGCTGGGAAGCTATTAGATTGGCCTGAGATGAGCTGGTCCCAGAAAGGACAAAATATTATGGCCAGTTGTCCCTTCTGCTGAAAGCAGAGAAATAGCTAGGGAATTCACTGAACTCTAATCCCCTGCATGATGAAGGAGGGGCAACAAAGTTCTATGTGGTGATGTTCACCTCATCCTAGTAACAACAGAACGGACGTCTCTATAGTAAGTTGTGGCAGCGAATAAGACTCCAATACATTTAATCTTCAAACACGTATTTTTTCAATGTGGAGAAGAACCTCAGGGATAAGAATGAGAACTGTGTGTGCGGGTACAGAAGGATGAGCAGAAGAAGCGAAGGGTCCCCCAGAGGATTACTCTCCTCTTGCTGTTTTGGAAGCACCTTATATAATAATTTTACCAGTAGAGTTTCATTGGGTCAAATTCAGTTACTTCTTTGGGCCAAATGAAGACACTTCGAATCCCTTCTACATCCCCTAAAATATGCTTATGGGGGTAGGGAAATGGGGGAGATACTTACAGGTATGGGCTTTTTGTAGCCTAGCTCCAACCTCTCTAAGAGAGAAGAAAAACTCACCTACACAGACAGCAGGTGGGGTGCTGGAATTTTTCAGATAGGGCTTTTTACTCAATTAGGATTCAGGAAAAAAGTCCTGTGACAATAAAGGACTAGGGTCAATTCAATAAATTAAGAACCCAAAGATTTGTGTGGGAAAATTATGATTCAATGAACTGATAGGGTGTTCTAGATCCTACCCAATATCTGCCCCCTGTATTCCAAACTTTGCTTACCCTAAGATAAGTGTATAAAGCAGATATTTCCATGAATAATATCTTAGAGCAGGACCAAGACTGTGGTTGTTTCAACTTGATAATGAAATGGTGTGAGTCACTAAGGAAATGGAAAGAGGTAAAAAATGAGCTCCAGTCCTACCACATGCCCCCACTATTCTGAGCCCTATAGACAGTCCATCAAAAAAACGCAAATGGACTCCAAATGCCCCAGGAGTTTCAATTTTTATTTGATGAACTAGGCTGTCAATATCTCTACAACAAGTACCCTGGCATCATGAAAATGCACTCTATTTATTCAGAGATGTTAGTCCTACCCTGGATTTAATATTCCTTCCTGAATACCAAAGTTTTAAAGTATTTACTATGCAAAATTTCCTGCTCAAGCAGCAGCTCAGGAAGCAGAGCCCTGACTGTAGACTCTGATGGGTTTTTAAACTCCACGCACCTTGGATCAAAGGCAGGATTTTCAGATAATTTTAAACCCCTTGCTAGGATGCTTGTGAAATGTTCAAGGTTTTAAAATTTATCACCAGACATAGGGAAAAAAATCTTTTTTTCAAGTAGATAATTTTTCTGCAGTCCTGAAAGTGCTTTTTAAAGAACCATAATCACCTCACTCAGATGTACTGAAACTAGCAAGGGAACAATACAGTTTACTTTTGAAAGGACTCTGCAAAATACTCATTACTGAACAATAGAAGCGGTGCTTCAGCAGGGCCCTCAGTTCAATTTTAAAATGCTTGAAGCCTAGGGTGGCTTCCTTGCTAATCAGGGCACACAACTTCTCACCAGCTGAGGACGCTTGTTTTCATAGTGGCTGGTTTATTCTACAGAAAAATGCTGCTCATTGAGAATTTTAGATTTATGAAGGGAAGTCAAATTCTATTGTAGCCACTCTATTTAAAAAAAAAACTTACAATTTGATTTCCCATTCAAATATGAGTGACCTCCAAATTAAATACTATGTCAACAGAACTGCTTTGTTTTTAAGTTAATATTTTATTACTAAAGAACTTGAAAGAATGAACAGGATATATGTATGCTCAATAGCATAGGCGTGTAGATTAAAATCTTTGGCATTGGAAAGAAAAAAATAAAAAATAAAATAATTTTATTTTTTCAAAGTATTGCACACCAAGCAATAACTTATTTAAAAAATTCTAAGTTATTATAATTAGATGGATGTACTTATTTGCACAGCTAAATAAAATCTTAAGTAATCAGTTGTCTAAACATAACAATTTCTCTGGCATAAAACAAAGTATTGATAGAGTTTCCTAATTTTGTTTATTTGAATTAAAATAAATAATAAGAGAGAGGATGAAATCTGGATCTAGTCAAGAATGACTTTTTAAAAAATTCTGTGGAAAATAGCATATTTTATTATTTTGCTTATTATGGTAAGGTCAAAGAGAAAACCCTATAAAATAACATGTATACTGGTATTCTGATTTTTAAAAAATACAACAAAATCCACAATGTTTAATCTCTTCTTTTGCCAATTCTGTCTTTGCCTATGGGATAAAGGTCACATCCCTTTGGCCAACAATCCCCGAGCAGGGGACTGACCTGCTGCCACTGGTTTCCCATCAGAGCCTCTCTTCCTGGGTAGAAAAGCCCCTGGATGGTTGGAGATTTCACATTGGCAAGATGTGAATTTTACCTGAGCAATAAGTGCCCTGGATTTGGGGGAAAAAGTCTACATCCAGCCATTGCTTTTTTTCATGGACTGAGATTGGTGGAGGGCTTAGACTTCTCCGTGGTGTTGTATCAGTTTCTTGTGGCTGCTGTAACAAATGACCACAAACTTAGTGCCTGAAAACAACAGAATTTATGCTCTCACAGTTCTGGAGGCCAGAAGTCCAGCATCAGTTTCACTAGGCCAAAATCGAGGTGTCAACAGTGCCACTCTCCCTCTGGAGATGTTAGAGGAGGAATCCACTGCTTGAAATGTCCACCTTCTGGTGGTGGTATCAGTCCAGTCTTTGCCTCCAGTCACATCACTTCTCCTCTTTTGCATGTGTTAGATACCTCTCTGCCTCCCTCCTATAAAGATATGGTGATTGCGTTTAAGGCCCACCGAGATAACATAGAATAATCAGAATAATCTCCCTATCTAAAATTCCTTAATTTAACCATGTTTTCCAAATCCCTTTTGGCCATATAAGGTAATATCCACAGGTTCCAAGGATTAGAATGTGGATATTTTAAGGGGTGCCATTATTCAGTCTACTACAGGTGTTTCGTACAATCCAATATATTACAAAACAGTTTGTAAAACCTGCCAATTTACTTTTCCCTGACTCTCAGGAAAAAAAAAAAAAAACAGAAAAACACAGTATGTATAGATTATAAGTAAAGCATCATATGTTCCATAATTTCTTGGTGCCAGGGGAGAAAATAAAATGTCATAAAAAGTCCAGATTATAATGGTATGATGACGATATCCAATAAAATTAAAAATTTAATATTCTTAAGCATACTTTTCACTTTCTAAAATACATCATTTAAAAAAAATTCTTAACACATCTGATTATCAAGTTTAGAAATGGAAGATTACTGGAACTTCTAGTAAACATAGACATAATCATAACATTTATTTGTCGGGACTCTACCATGTCTCATGCTAGAAATCATTTTTCTAGGGTACCAGTAAGGTATAACGAAGAGAATCAAGCACTCTGAATTGAGAGAGACCTGGATTTGCATCCCATCCTTGTTCCTGACTAAGTGAGCAATTTCAGGCAAACACTCATCCTCAATTTCTTAATCTGTGATGTGAGAGATGTCCCCGGCATTTCCCTGCCAATTGATATTCATAATGAAATGAACAGACGAGCCCCTAATCTTTTGGCTGGTGTAAGTCCAAAGCAATCATATCTCTTTTGCTACCAGGAGAGGTTGCAGCTTGACGCACTCTGCTTCTTGGGCTCTCTCCAGCACTGTATCCACTTGAGCTAAGAGACCCACTCTGCATGTGCACATGCACACGCATACAAACACAAACTCTACCTGAAGCTTCCCACCATCTTGCTTTTTGGCTCCATTTATTTCTTCCTCTCTCATCTCTATTCTGCACTCCCTTGATCTCAGATAAACCCAGGAACTCTAAACCCTTCATCCACTACTTTGTAATCTAGTTCTCACTCTGACGTCTCAGCACCAGTGACAAGAAGAGGCTCTTGCAAGGAGAGGAGGGGGGAGGGAGGCATGCAGGTAGATCAGGGGCTCATAGTTTCCCCAGCACCCTTCTAAAGAAATTCTTGTAGACAAACACAATTTCCTTCCTAAGACAATTTTTTATTTTTGTCAAACTAATAAGACATTTTTCACCTCACTACATTTTAAATAGGGCTATTCTCTTGAAAAGGTAGTTATGAGAACTTAAAGAGAAAATAGATGTCAAATAGTTTAGCACAGAGTCCGACACATATTATAAACTCAATAAATATTACTGCTATCATGATCATTATTAATATTACCATTATTATTATGCTATAGGGATTTAAATTAGATCTGTTTTGATATAAACCATATAAGAAAATTTAATCAATATTCTTAAACTGAGTACAAAAATCATTGAAGTCAGACTCATATTTTGATTCAATGCTATATTCTAAGGGATTGTCATGCATAAAAACAAATGCCAATGAATTCCACTTTGAAAACAATTTTGCATAGCTTTATTTTTAGTTTCTCAAAACTAGCCTGATTCTCTTTTCCCTGGATGAAAAGAATTTCCTCTGAAATCCCTAAGGTAGCAAATAAAAAGAAAAGAATATTTCTGGTTTCAGTCAAATATTATTTGGGTGAGGGTAGGGATGAGCATGGAGGTGAGGGTGAGGTCTAGAAACATAAAGCTGATTCAGAATCACACTTCACGCTTAAGAAAGACCAATAATGTTGTCCACTACATTGATAATTTATAATTGATCCTCTTCTTTTTTCCTTTTATGCAGTCCTTATAACTAATTTCTTCCTTTAAAGATTCATATGCAATTTCCACTCCTTCAAATAGAGTCATGCATGAGAATCTCTAAACCACGTATATTCAATCCATGAATTCTGATAATGACAGGTGTAAGTACCACAATGGTGGAAATTAACCACTAGCTCCACTGGTCTTGACTCATCAGAGTTATAAAGGAATTTATATGGTCACCCAAAGGCTCATTTCTGTCCCTAGCAGTCCTTTAATTAACACTTCTTAATTAATATATACCATGACATTAATAAAAAAATAATATGCTATCCAGCAGAATTAGGAATAAAGCAGGTCCACTTGGTATTACACAGCCACAAGATAATTCAGTCTCTTTTGAAATAACAAGGCTCTTGCTAAGGAGACTTGAACTTTAAAGCAGTCCTACAGCATGAACACAGAGAACACTATGGTGCCAAGGAACTAGCGCATTTACAGGAAACTTCCACAAGGTTAGTCAAACAATGGTTGTAATGGACCATTCCCAGGCTGGTGAACATTATAATCAAAGTTCAATTTTACTCTGTTGGCCTTAACAAGTGGCACTCATACATTTAAAAAAAAAATCAATGGATGGATAGAGAGGTGTGTGTATATATATACACACAGAGATACATAGATATAGATATAGATATAGATATTTTTTAAGAATAACTGCAAGCAAGCAAACAAGAAAATAAAATGTGACAGCATGGAAATGTTGCATGCTTCCCATAGCAACTTCCAATAGTCAAATGGTTTTTCTCTGAGTAAGCAACATGAAAGCATTTATAGAAACATGTTTCTTTCCCTTTTTTCTACAATAATCATTTTTTCCATTTTGTGCTTTTGGTTATCTGTTTCAAGTGGCATTTTAAACACAAAACTTCCAACAAAAACTGAGCCCATTAAGTTATTTAAAAAGGTGTTCACACACAGAGTTTGCTAAGTGAAAATGTTCATATCCACTGAATAACGTGTGCATCTTATAATTGCAAAATTGAGCCCAGGGATAATAACCAGGAAAAACAGACATCACACACTGCTAAAAATAAGCTGATGCCAAAGCTACCAGACTTAGCTCTTAAGTCTCCCTAAAATGACAAGAAGTCATGCTGTTTCTAGTTTCAAGTTATGGATATTTGACAAGTCTTCTCACATGTCATCTAGAATATCACCACTGCTTAACTAAAAGCTCAGTGGATTTTTTTTTCTTAAGAGGGTGATAAGAGGAATGAACAGCTCTAAATATATTATGATGTTCTGGTATGTCCAAAGACTATAATCACTATTTTCTGTGATTAATCCTGTTTTTTACTGACATGTCATGGGCAAGTTTAGTGGAATTTATTCTATTTTGAACTAGAGTTCATATGTCTGTGTTTTTGTGTTATTAATTTCCAATGCAATTTGTGACAGAATCTAAGGATGGTGAGTTGGGGGTAGGGAGGAAAAGTATGAATCAAGATTTGCTTTCCTTGACAAACAGACCACTGGTATCAGCTGTTTCCATGGTGAGCAGTTTCATCTACATTAGAGGCCAGAGGACCCCGTTAGGCCAGGGCCCAAAATTCACAGCCAGTCAATTTAATTCTGAGAGTTATTTTAAAAGACTGTTAACCTTAGGGTGCTATACAAAAATAAAATCAAATAAAAAATAAAGTCATTTTTTCAAGGGGGGGTGAGCAGAGCACATTGAGATTCTGATACAAAGAAATAATATAATTTGAAAAGGTTGTTCTTATTAATAATTGTCAGCCTTGCACCAACAACAGTGATAAAGACCACCTTAGGCCTAACTTTTTATTTTATGGATAATAAAACTAAGGCCTCACAGGTCCAAAGACCTCAGCCAAGGTCATTTTAATGATTATATGACATTTTCTGAATAATCTTACTTGAAGGAATATGCTGGTTTTTTTGAAAATTATTCATTTTTTCCACGTAATTCAGAAAGTAATATTAAGTAGTTTTTTGACCCCACAAAAAGTAGGCTAAAAATTTCAATCACAACTTTTGAATATATTCAGATATGACAAAATATTTTACCTATTGTTCTTCATACTACTACAATCTTATGGGAGTTTCTAAACACCTTCAATGTAGTTCTATTTTACTTCCGTAGTTAGCAATTTGGATATCGTTGTGGATTTTGGAAGCTACTAATTGTCTGAAGAAAAGAGAAATAACGTCACTGGGACACGTTGGCACACTGAAGGCAAGAAAAAGTCCTTAATTGCTGTGACTTGGGAGCAAAGGGAGGGAAGCAAATGAACATGCAATAGAGAATTTTAAAAAGAGGCGTGTGAAGGTGTTAGAGAATGGAACACATTCAACTCTTATTTCTCTAAGTCTGTAATTACCACCTGGCCCAAAGAACAAGCAGTGATTCTCCATAATCTATCTGTTGCCATTAGCTAAAATAGCTTTTAAATACTTGACGTCAGCCTCTTCTTTGCCTGAAACAAATTGGGGAAGAGGTGTCTTAAATTTTGACTCCAATTATCTATCATTCCAACCATAATTTTTAGATTTTCTATTGATCAGATTGCAAAGACCAAAGAAGAGTGAGCATGACTGCTTGACATGCTGCTTTCTTTGAGGGGGAAGGGTCTAAAGTCCCTTGCTAGGATTGTGCACCTCACTGTCCTACAATAGCAGAGTTCAATTTCCCCCTCCTGCCTTGCTCATAACATCAGAGTTTCTTTCTTTCTTTGGTGGAGGGAAGGGGAGTAATGACAATAGCCAAAGCTTTGGTCCAGGAAAAACATTGACTCTTCCTCTTCTGCCTTCAAATGATGCTTTCTACAATTTACCTCAGAAGGTAATATACATAACTTATATTAGGTGCATATATTATATATAATAGTGCACACTTAACCCCCACTCCATGTCACAAATGGTCTAATCAAAAATAAATGAAGATTGTTACTTGTTAATTCCTCTTCCTTGCTAGGAAAGAAGCAACCTCCTAATTTCCCAGAAACCAAGGAATTCCGATTAGTGCTACTAAACTAGTTCTTCAACCATAACATTCTGATTTTCAGCAGACTGTGGCTACCTAACCAGCAACCAAATCATGCTATTAGCTATCAATCGATCAATATTTATTAAGTTCATACTAACAAGTATTGAACACTGAATTATCACTGTTAAGCAGAGAGTCACTTAAAAAATCATCGGGTAAGTATTTGTTCTTTACACATACCATCCAAAACATCAAGATGCACACTCTCCAGGTGTTCCTCTTATTTAGAGGGGCATGGAAGCTTTGTGCAATGTGTCTATTACATTACAAAGTCTCACTTGAGATTCCTAATTATTTTAGGTGAAAGAGACCAGATTTGGGTAACAGACAAAAGACCAATTGGTGATCCGTAAAGAGTTATAAACACTGAAGAATAATAAGTAACAAGAAAGATAGCTTTTCATCAATGTGAATTTTACTACTCCATTTAGCAATGTAGACACTGTTCTAAATTTGGATGTTGCTAATGTAATGGGGGGAAAAAAAGAAATAACATCACTGGAACAAGTTGGCACACTGAAGGCAAGAAAAAGCCCACAACTGTAGTGACTTGAGAGCAAAGAATGGGAAGTGAGTGAACATGCAACAGAAAATTTTAAAAAGAGGCATGACACAAAAGATCACATATTATATGATTCCATGTGTAGGAAAAGTCCAAAATAGATAAATCTATAAAGGGAAAAAGTAGATCAGTGGTTGCATAGTGTTTGGGGGATGGAGGGATTCAGGGGTGACAGCTAAAGAGAACAGTGGTGAAAATGTTCTAAAATTGATTGTGATAATAGGTGCACAACTCTGTGAATGTACTAAAGACCATTGAATTGTATGCTTTAAATGGGTGAACTGTATGGTATGTAAATTATATCTCAATAAAGCTGTTACCAAGAAAAGAGGCATATGAGGATGTTGAAAAATGGAACGCCAAGAAAAGCAACTGCAAAGAAGTAATTTAGTAAGAGAATAAAACATTTGGGGAATTGGGCACTATGAACAGCACTGCCTCCCCTCATGCCACTAATCCTCATGCTTACTTTTCAATTCCTTGGGCCCACATGGCTCTTTCCCACCCCAGGGCCTTTATAAAGGTTGAACATCACTAATCCGAAAATCCAAAACCTAAAATGTTCCAAAATCCAAAACTTCTTCAGCGCCAACATGATGCTCAAAAGGAAATGTTCATTGGAGCATTTCAGATTTTGGCTCTTCAGATTAAGGATGCTCAACTGGTATGTATTTCTGTAAATAGCCAAATCTGATACACTTCTAGTCCCGAGGATTTTGGATAAGGGATACTCAATCTGTATATACCATTGTAATATGACTGATCCACTCTTATCTGTTGTTTTGGTTTGGTTTGGTTTGGTTTTGTCTAGCCAGGAACTATTCATCCTCAAGAGTGGATCTCTCTTAGCTTAAATGGCACTTCTTCAAAGAAATTAAATATATCCAATCTAGAGTGGGTGACACTGTTATTCCCATTAACTTGAAACCTGATGTTTTTCCTAACATTTATTTCAATTTGCAATGACACATTCATTTATGTTTACTTTTTTTATTGCCTTCTCCTCCATTGACTATAAGCTTCATGATGGCAGAGACCGTGCCTGGTTTGTGCCTAGAGTAGTTCAGTGGACAGTTTATGGAGAAAGTAAATATATGTTGGATAAATTAATGGATTAAGAATGAATGAGTAAACACCACAACCAATGCCTTATAAGACTTCACAAGTTACAGATAATTGAGTATGCAAAAATGGATAAACATAAAGTATTTAGTCAAATATAATAACAAAGTTAAATATTCCACTTTCCTCATGTTTTAACATTGTATTAAAAACCGGACAGAATCATAAGTCAAATAAGTGTATGTGTACATGCTTTCAGACACACTAGTACACATAAAAACCTACTAAATGCCTACTCATTTTATAGGATTTATAGACCTATTAATTGGGGTTAAAAACATGAAAAAACAAGTTCCGTCAATGAACTTAAAAGTCTAGCATGAGAGAAAAACACATTATAACAACTCTGGAATTACAGACAGAAGAAAGAAGACAAATCTATCTAGGCATGTGAAGAAATAATTTCTATAGTATATAATCAGTTTTAAAAGTGCTTTCTGATAAAATTTCAGTGTTAAAGAAACTCTAAGAGTTCAAAAAGGGTTATGTTCACATTTTAGATACAAGGAAATGTATTCAATGACTTCCCCAGTAGTCATACAAATAGTCAATAAGAAGATACTCAAATCCCAATCTTTTTGCTCCAATTATAGCATCATTCTCTTCAATATATTTGAAAGGATTAGGGGTTTGTGTTGTGTTTTCTCTCTTTTTGAAAAGCACATGGAGAGAAATGGGCTCTGGAACTCCAGATAAGGCAACATAACTATATCATTTCTAAAAGACTATCTCCTAAAGGTCCTGTTTTCATCCTGTTAGAATGGCAAGGAAGGAAGAAAAGAGAATGAGGGAGGGAGGAAGAAAACAAGGTAGAGAAAGGGAGAGGAAGAGAAGCAAAAGGGAAGAGAATCAAGATTCAGATGTATTAATTATAAGGAATAAAGGGACATTGCACAAAGACCCATTAAGAAGATACCTTACCAAATGCCCATCATTTAGGTAAAACATATCATTCAACCCTCTGAATATTTCTGCCCTGTCTGCAGTCAAATCTAAGTGCATTGCTGACTGCAGAGACCTTGGGGAACAGCGTTTCCAGATCCACTGTTTCTATTCCAAGAGATCTGCACATAGTTGAGATGGTTCTCATAATCACTCAGCTATCCAAAGGTGTCCTGAGAAGCAGTTCTAAAAAGGCTACTTCATGTGGCTTGGGGCTTCACAACTCTGTTGGAGCCAGTAACAAAGTAATAAAGACCTCAGCGATCATCCAATCCCAGCCCCACTTTATCTTCCAGATGAGAAAGCCAAGGTCCAGAGAGATGAAATGAGATGATCCATATTATAGGTAACAGCACACTATTTTTGCTTAGTGGTCTGAAAAGAGTTTGAGGCCTCAATTAAATTCCTCATGGTAACTAGATTAAAAAAAACATTTCTCCTCATATACACAGTGGTTTTCCAGCCCAGTCTCTAAGTGTTTTTTTTTTGTTTTTTGTTTTTTGTTTTGGTAAAGGTACAAGTTTCCTAGAGTTTTGGCAGAGTGTAAGGTTCTGGCTTGGATTAGTGTCACTGAGAAGCTCCTGGTCTGCTACCATCTTGGTATATAGCTAAGTGGTTGGATACTGAGAACCTAACTTCTCCCACTGTATTCTAATTGCCCAAGAAATAATATCGTAAAAGCATTACCTTTTACTGAAATTGAAATATAGTTTAAGAATTGTTAGAGATCTCAATCACCCACCAAATTTTTATAAAGTATTTTGTTACAGTTTGTTTTTAAAAATGCACCAAAATTGTCTTTAAAACTTGTGATGTACACAAGAATCAAAAACAAAAAAAAACCCTAATAATTGTAATAATCAAATTTTAGATGATATTAAAAATCTAGCTAATGTCACAAACTCAGGTTCTGTGAGGGAAAACATGCTACCAGAATAACTAAAGAATGGTTTCAAAACTCTTCATTTTCTTTGCACTTGGTCTGAAATTCTGGCCTTTGGAGTTACTCTGCATTAAAACATTAACTCCAGCAGGTCATGTTAAATAAATATGAAACCTGGAAGAAATAATGCATGAAGCCATTAGCTCTGATAAACAGGCTAATATTCGTTACTTTAGCAGATTAGTCACTGGACACTTTGAAAATCAGAGAGAGTAAGGTCCTCAGTTAATGATCCTGAGCAGATAAACGTCAAATTAAATAAGCAAAGAATGGGGTTAATAAACCAAAGCTAGCAGTACAAGGGGAGTAGGGAGGGTTGGAAGGGTCCCTGGACAGCCTAAATGCCTAGAGAAGGAGAAAGGGACACTACTAGGGCTGCCAGATTTAGCAAGTAAGATTAATAACATAGGATGCCCAGTTAAATTTAAATTTCAAATAAACAACAATTAATTTCGTAGTATAAGTATGCATCGTGCAATATTTGGGACACATTTATACTAAACAATTATTTGTTGATAATATAAAATTCAAATTTAACTGAGTGTCCTGCATTTTTTCTAGCAACCTAGACACTGTGAAGGGGAGCACAAACTCACAAGTTGTACCAACTTTAATTCACATCCCAGCTCTACCACTGACCTTACGCAAATTCTTTAAATTCTCCGAGAGTCACTTGAAACCTAAAAGGATTGTTGTAAGACCAAAATTAGATAATATTAAAATGCCTATGCATCAATAACTATTCATTTATTCTCTTGCCCTCACGTACTTTATAATTTTGTTTGGGGCTGATTTAAACTAGGAAGACACTTTTTTATTTAGATTACTAATTTTAATCCCAATTGATCCTCCTTAAACCTACATAGGGTACTGAAAACCTTAGCTTAGAATCGAACTACTACTATCTTTAATTCAAACAGAGACACAGTTTGATTTGAGGAAAATGTTTAGAGCAAATTGATAGCCGGCACTAATAAACCCCTCACTCTCAGAAATTGGAAGTTTCCACAGAAGGATTGGACTTTCTGTGGCCAATAAACTAAATTGAAAAATCTCCAGCCAACTGTAATAAACACAGAATTGAAAGCTAATAAAACACCACAGGGCATTTCAAGGTAACTCAGCAGGAGAGAGCTCACCAATATAGATGTGTTTACAGATGGTGACTAAAGATATAATAATTAATCTGCTTTTGAACTAATGAACAAATCACATGCTTCCTTAAAATACAAAGCACAAAGCTCTTAGCTGCTAATTAAGTTCAGGAATGGAATAAACACTTGATTTGCAGTAAAGGATAAGGCTCATAAACAGTAATATACAGCTATCCCAAGTCTTGCCTGTCTGACTCAGAAAAAACAAGTGCCCTATTCAGGATGTAAAAATTTACCCAACACTATCGTGCACCTGTGGTTTTCAAGTCTTAACAAGATCCAGGATAATTTATTATTAGATGTAATATACTTCCTCAAGGAGCTTTTGCAAAGGAATTATTCTAAATTGGCTGTAAGAATGCTAAATGTAGTATTTTAAAATAATAATGATAATATTTAAAGCTTGTACAAGTTCAACCACAGGAAACAGAAGTGAGTCAATACCAGAAATACAAAAAATCAGTTCTTCTCTACCTCCTTTATAGGTGTTTAGAGCAGTTGACTATATGAATAATAAAGAATTCCTTGTATAGAATTTAATGGAATCAGATTCTTGCCCATAGATGAACGAGGGGAAAAGGAAGATATATAGGTAGACCCACAAATAAACAGATGATAGTCAGATAGACCCAGGGTCCACAAACTACAGCCCACAGGCCTGTTTTAGCACAATCCACAAAGTGTGGTTTTCACATTTTTAAGTGGTTGAAAAAAGTCAAAAAAAAGAAAAATATTTCATGATACATGAAAACTACATGAAACTGAAGGAAACACAAGGAAGTTATCCATAGCTAAAGTATGACTGGAACACAGCCAATTTCCTTAGCTATCATGGATGGCTACTTTTCTACTGCAAGGGCAGAGTGCTGGTAACACAAACCATATGGCTCACAAGCCTAAAATATTTACTATCTCACCAATAGTAAATATGAATGGTATGTGCTGACCCCTGAGGTAGATAAATAGATAGATGATACAAATTATAATTCTATATTGTTTACATGTCCCAAAAGGTTTAAAAGGCATAGTAATTAAAATCATCATAGGGCTTTGGAGTTTATTTTATCATTACTTAAGAAACTAACATATTCATCATGAGCCAGTCCTCATCTCATTGCTGCATTTGACTTCATATATATATAAATATATATACTTTCCCTTGGGAAACAGACATACAAGATAGGCCCAGAAACTTGGGTTACCTCTCCTCTCCTCCCAGCAGAGGATTTCTTTGCCATCTCCCTCCCCTTCCCTCATGGCCCTGAAATCTCTGATGCTGCCTTCACAGCCCTTCCCTTCTCCAGCCCTTGATCCTCACCCAAACTGCAGCCAGTGTCCCTGTGGCAGGAATGGACATGGTGAGACAAAGGGTAGAAGATGGGAGGATACCCCCATTCCCCAGGACTCCTGCAGCTGTTCTTAGGCTCCAGTGAATTTCCTCCTGCACACGTTTCTCCTTTTCCTCCTCACCAAAACTGGTTATTTTTCAGAAATATAAGTAGATCTTATTTCAGTATTCTGGACTCAAGGAAACACTATTATTACCTTTATGCACTTCTATCTCTCTCTACAGGTCTAAGGGAAAGAAGTAGGAAGGGTGGAGAAAGCTCCCTCCCAAAAACCACTACCATCTATTTCCTCTGTTGGTAATAATATTAAAAAAAAAACCCACAAAACAAAAGTGAGAAAAAAACCAATCAGGTTATCTGTTTCTTTTGGGGTCAGAAGCAGAAGTGTAAGAAATGTGTGAGATTATATGTTGTTCTAGAATGGGCAATATAGAAAGACAGAAACCCTGTCAGAAACAACAGCTGGGGGCAGGGCAAATGCAAGGGATCAGATCAATCCCTTGAATTCTCAAAAGATAATACGTGATATGAACTGGCCAAGACCAAGAAACTCCCCCTAGAGTTTACACTGGCAGAAGGCCTTACCTGTCCACACCATCCTTACTCCAATCCCCATAGTTTTGCCAGGACCACAGCTTCTCACACAGAATCACATAGAAACATATGATATCTGGGAAGGACTGTTGAAGGTTCACCATTTTATCCTCCATGTCTAAAATACTGCTCATAACAAAGTAGGTGCTCCATAAACATTTGTTGGGTGAATAAATTGAGGAATAAACTAATCTATCCAATCTCCTTATTTTATAGAAACTGAAGTATGGGGAGGGAAATCACATGACTTTTTCAGGATCACACAGCTGGTCGGAGAGCTAAAATAAACACTCAGATGTTATGACCTAGCCTTTGCCCCAGTCATCACTCCATGGTGGCAGACAGTGTAGAAGACATGGATAACGTTCACCCAACAGATATTCCACCTTTTTATTTTTGTCCACAGATCTCTAAATTAGCTTGGCAATGTGCTCAGAGAAGGTGGCCACCTGCTCACCCCTAGAAGATAGAACCATAATTTGTCTAGAACTTACACTCTAAACCACTTCTAACAATTGGACTCTTGGGGGCCAGTGATTAAAAACAATCTGACCACATGGCAGGCTGTGAGTCAGAGTTATGGCCGATGATATCTGCTGTTATTTCCCGATGATAAGGGAAATCTGCTGGAGGGATGGTCTTGTGGGAAGTATTTTCCTACTTAGTAAGATTAAGAGACCACTCCTCATTCTCTCACCTGTAGGGGGTTGTTATGTGTGGACAAAATTCTTGTGGCTTTAGTGGACATCTTATAATCACAAGGTTATAAAGATTTCAAAGAACCTACTCTAACCCAGAACCATGATTTCATTGAGCTGTTAAATTAACCACTGCTGGAATTGCCTGTTTTAGACTTCTCATGTGAGAGAATAAACTCTATTATTCAAATTCAGTAGTCTGTTGCTTGCAGCTCAAAGTGTGTTGAATCACGTTTCCACCCTTGGAAGACACCCTGTTCCCCACCTTAGCCTTCATCCTACTACAGCATTCTTCACTCCAGGTCATGGAAACCATAGTTAGCATTTTAGGAAAAAAAATGCTGATTCTCATTGCCAAAATGGCAAGAGGACTTTAAAATACCCAGTTCTTCTCCAGTGAAGTTCTAGTCTATTCCAAGCTAAACTCCAAAGGCATTTTCCCAATAGAAATATGATTATATATGTTGTGTGGGCTCCATGATGATTTAGAGAAGAAATTGTACAATATGGTTTAAGTAGGCTTTTGTGGGTTGGCCTGGAAACCTAACATTGTTTCTATGGAAAAATGTTTCAAACTCTAAACAACTCTGTTCCAAATGAACTTTTGAATGCAACCTGTTTTAAATTGGGGGGTTGCACATTTATTTATAATTAAGTTACATAGGGATGAAGCTGAATTATCAGCTTCAAAAATCACATTTGGACTTCTGGCTTTAAGTTGGGAAAATAGCTTTGAATAAAAGGGGGTTGTGACCTCTTGCAGTACCAAATCACAACACAAAATCAGAACTGACAGCACCTACCAGATTCCATTTTAAAGCAATTTTCTGTTGGAAGAAAGGTTTACCTTACAAATTAAACAGGTAATGGGCCACTTATTAGTAAATAATCACCCACTGTGCCAAAACCTGTCATTATAACCAATGTCTCTTTAGGGCCATTGGGAAATATTTAAAGCAGTAGTTTGAATGAGTGTATGAAACCTTTGCCCCCAAATAAAAAAAAACACCCTAACTAGTAGAAATCTTTCTATTTAAGGATGAATCCAAATCCTTAGAATTTTGTGTTCAAATCAAGTAACAATTACAACTTGGCCCCCCCACAAAAAATGTCCATTTCTTGCTTCAGATAAGAATAAAGTAAAAAATACTTCCTAGTTATCATAGCTTTTTGCCTCAGCTGTAAAATGAAAATAATACCGTCTAGGTCCCAGAGACATTGTGATATTTACATGCCACAGCATCTCCCTGTGCTATGTCTGAAGCCTCGGTGTCAGTTCCATTACTTTCCATCCTCTTCTCTCCCTACAAGAATACTGCCCTCATATAACATATCCAAATTCTCACCAACCTACACACATAACTGACAACCAGAGTTTATTCTACTGGTAAATAGGCATATGGTCTCTAAAGAAAGTCAGTCCCAGCACAATCTTTCAACTGCTTGTGAGAATGAATTAACTTATCTCTCCCTACCTTAAATAAAATATGTTTGAATGCTATGGGGGCTTTTCAATACTGTAATTACTGTTACTTGTATTTAAATTCTGCAGAAACCATGGATCTTGAAGTTGGCTTCTGGGGAATTGGCATATTGAAGAAACACAGGGATAGCTTCATTTCATAAAAGGTTGAAAAAGAAACGCATATTAACAACTACAATTCAAATCAGGGTTTGATATGATGTAGAAAATCTCAGCTTTTCCTCAAGATCTCCTCATCTTTTCTTTGTGAACTGTTCAGTGTCAGAGTGTCCAAAACTACTCTCAATAGTATAATAACTTTTGTTTTAACTTAAAAATAAATTACAATGATCAGTTGTGCCTATAAAAATAGGGGTGACTGTCGTTAATATAAGATAGTAAGGGTTAGACCTCAGTGTTCTTAATGCTTTGAAATTAATGTTGAAAAGCTGGAATTCATTCTTTTGGTTAACTTGACTGCCACACTGAGCACATCTCTGTGTATTGCTCCCTTAAAATGTTCAATTATTGAATGTTGATTAAAAGCTGTTTTCAACTCCTCTATAGACAATTTCAGTGTTTTATTTTCATATTATTTTGGTGCTTGCCTTACCTGGGCTGTATTAGCTACAAAAACTGTCCTCTCTCTCTTTAATAAATCTACCAATTGACAGAATGAACACTGGGTAAATCAGTGAGGTGCCTTTGCTCTGTGCTGATGTGGCACAAAGCAACTGAAGCTGCCGCCACAGGTCTCCAGAATAAATCCTGACTCTCTGTGCAAGTATAAAACTCTGGGGGCAAGTATAACCCTACACAGGGCAGCTGTCTATATTTTTCAATGTACAAGTCCCAAAATACACTATCCGAAAGGCAGTTGAGCAAAAATTTAATATTATAGAGGAGGGAGTCGTGTCAAATTTCCCTAAACCACACTTCCCACTCATAAAATGTAAGTTTCCAAATAAAATAATTTAAATTAACTTCTCCCCACCTCCTACAATCCAGTAACCTTACTTATCTGTCAGGCTTAATCCTGAAATTGAGATTTATCAGTGACCAGAGGTATAAATAAAACACAGTTTCCTCGTGGGGCTCTCCACACTTCTCTCCCCAAAGTGCAATTTGGTCTTTCTCGCATCTTTATATCTTCTGTTACGCTTTAAACCCAAAACCCAAAATCTACCTTACTGCCAGCGTGGAAGTAAACTCTCTCATCCTTAAGTACCCACAAAAAGTCTTCGATTTCTCAACAACCAGCAAGCTCTACAAATCACCATCATGCCTAAGGGAAGAGCAAATCAAATTGCTTTTGAAAGATACAAAGAGAAGCAAAAACTAAAAGCTCTCATTCTTAATCTAAAAACAATGCATATGTATGAGCAACACTAAAGTCTAAATATACATTTTGTATTTCACCCACACTGCTTATGACTACAGATTTTTGCCAAAAATACTACATTTAAGCATAATACCTCAACTTTTCGAAAATCTCCAAACCTCCTATCTTTTCTCCCCACTGCCTACCCCCACCCAAATATACTACTACAAACTTCTGCTAAAGGACAGAAAATCTTCTCATCTTCAAAATGAAGAAACTATGGTGAAGGAGACTTCCCAAAGTAGTAAAAAGGAAAAGGTTTGTGTTTGGGTATTGTCCCTCAACTTAAGAGGAATGGCTTTAGAGACTGGGATGGCATGCTGGCTTTGTCTTTAATGAACTGTGTCACATTAAGAATTTATTTAACCTTTCTGAACCTCAGCTATAAGATGGGCATAACATCTTCTACGATCAGGAAGATGTATATTTATTAAACAAGAGAGAGGCTATAAAGCAGGGTTTCTCAACCTCAGTACTACTAGCATTGTGGCCCACATAATTCTTTGTTATGAGGGGTGGTCCTGTGCATTGTAGGATATTTAGCAGCAGCCCTGGCCTCTGCCCACTAGATGCCAGTAGCATTCCTCCCTCCTGTTGTTATAACTCAATGTCTCCAGACATTGCGAAATGTCCCAAGGGGGCAAAATCTTCTCCTGTGAAATATCTGGTGAGTTAATCTGTACAATTATAAATGTTGAATAGATGGTAGTCACCATTATCATTATCCATTTGACAGTGGTTTCCAGATAAAAAATGGTATAATCCACATTTTTCAGACTTCCTATATATTACCTCTGAAAATGTTCTTAGGCAGCAAAGATGGCAAGCGAGACAAGGTCATGGTAAACATCCCAAGGATTAACCAACACTAAATGAAATGCATCCTCAATATGACATGTATGGTCTTGTAAGTGGAAGAGGAATTTGAGAGACGTTAAAGGGAATGTAGAAACCCACAGCTCTGACACAAGGAGAAAGTTACAGTCACAAAGCACCACTCAATTCCTAGTCATAATGTCAATTTGTAGCAGATCTGTGACCAAAATACTCACAAACTTACTCCCAGTCCAACAGATATTTCACTCCCCCATGACAGGTATACTGGGAAAATCCAAATTAGACACTCAGATTTTCCAGTGTCTATTCACTGTCCAAGTGTGTTTTCCTATTAAATCCCTCTAGTCAACTGGCTGAGCTCCTCAAACTCTCTTCCTGTTTCCTTCACTATACTGCCCAGTTCTTCAGAAGACTGACAGTTCTCTAGGGTCTGGAAGACAGAAGACAAATTTAACCAAGGCAAGTTTGGGTAGAAGAAACCGGTAGCTTCAGTCTCTCTACTGTGCCATAACAAACATTTTCTATGGCAAACATCCGCAGCTGAGATAGAACAGACAGTCTTTCATATTTCATGTAACCAACATACATTGCCTGGTTAGATCAGTTTTGCCTCTAAGACCCACTCAAACACTACTTCTTACTGCATTTTCTAAGAATTTTTAGTATTAGAGGCATGTATGTGACACAGTGTCTATAACTTCCAAGGAAACAGAATGGAGCATGGAACGGACTTATCACGCAGTTTGATTTCAGATATAACATCTTTTCTGTTATAGTAAGCTACCATTTACTGAAAGGTCTATGTTAGGGATAGAGTATAAAGTTTGTTACCATGTTCTTGAATAAGAGAATATAAGCAACCAAAAAGTTAAGTAGGAAACATCCAATTTTTGCTTGGCCTTAATTATGGTAATTAAGGAAATTAGTCTAACTCTAGAAGAATTTTAGATAAAATATTCTGAAAGAAGCCAAGTTCATCTTTGATATCCCCATGCCGATGCACCTGGGGTCCTCATGCTGTGCTCCATCCACAAACCTAGGCTACTTATATTCAGCGCACCATTTTTCAGATGCTTCCTGATTTCCTATACTTACCTATCTTGGCCAATATCCTCTTAGAGCCCAGATGCCTAGCTTCCAAGTTGATCATTAATATGATAAATTAGTCCACGTCACTATGGTAATGGCTTTCCCTAACACAGATATGCAAAAATTGGCTCTGGAGGCAAAATAGACAAGGATTTGAAGGCTAGTAATTTTGACCGGGTTACTCAAGCCTTGGTCTGTAAGATGTGGAATAATATCACCCATCTGATAGGTTGCTCTACTTAATACTGTGCCTGGCACACAGTGAATGTCAGTATTGACAACTATACCATTAAATTCCTCTATTATATCAGTAGCTCTAATAGTGAAATTACCAAGCAAGCTAGAAAATAAGAAAAATATATTAAATTTTTTTTACAATCAAAAAAGGGGAAAATATAATGAAGAAAGAGAATTTTTAAAAAGAAAATACAGACCCTGTGTTCAATACATGAAGAAACCAACATGGCCAAAGTGTGCATACCATGTTGATGTAACATCCCTTTCCAATGGCCTTCACCCCCATTCTACCCAGATTAAGTCAAGTTAGGTATCTGTTATCACCTTTTCTATCAAGGAACCACAAAGACTAACAATATTTCAGCTCCAACTCTCATGTTCCAGTGTCTGAGGGGACAAGGCAAGGTGAGAATTCACTGAGAAATGTTACCATTTGGCTCATTTGTGAAGTAGGGATGATAATAATAATGTAATAATAAAAACACATTCCTCATAGGATTACTGCGAGAAGTAAATGACAGAATGCACGTTAAGCACTGAGTCCTGGCCCTGGCACAAGGTTAAAATCTCATTAATGTTAGTTATGACCATTACTCAGAAGACTTTGAGATCCTCACTTCACTAATGAGGCAAGTGAGACCCAGAGACATTAAATAAGTTTGCAAAGGTAAGTGATGGAGGGGGAAACAGAACCCAGCTTTCTGCTGTGTATGATAATAACATGGGGAGAGGAAGAAAGACATGGAACTACGGGAGAAAGAGCAAATCCACGCAGCACTGCCACTACTACTGGCTCTTCATTCTCTCCATCATCTCTGCATCCTGACCTAAGTTAGTTTCCTAAGGCTGCTGTAACAAAGTACCACAAACTGGGTGGCTTAAAACCACAGATGTTTATTCGCTCACAGTTCTAGAAGCTAGAAGTCTGAAATCAAGGTGTCAGCAGGGCCACGCTCCCTCTGAGACTCTGGAGAGAATCCTTCCTTGCCTCGTCCTAGCTTCTGGTGGTAGCTGGCAATCCTTAGCATTTCCAGGCTTGCAGCCGCATCACTCCAACCTCTGCCACTGTTGTCACATGGTGTTCTCCCCTTGTGTACCTGTCTCTCTTTCTCTTCTCTTCTTCCAAGGATACCAGTCATATTGGATTAATGTCCCATCCTACTCCAATATGACCTCATCTTAACTTGATTACATCTGCAAAGACTCTTATTCCAAATAAGGTCACATTCACAGGTACCAAGAGTCAGGACTTACATCTTTTGGGGAAACACAATTCAAGCCATTGCACACCTTTCACCTGGAAATAGTTCATTATGTTGTTGTTTGGTTTGAGTTTTTTGGTCAGTTCTAAAGCTACAAAAGTAAAGTTCATTGAAATGCTATTCATGCTAATGGGCCAATTCAGAATTATTGTAACAAAAAGGCAACTATGCCTATTTAACCATGTTTACTTCCCAAGCTTATTAGTGGTTCCATGCGGTGAGAAATAGTTCCCACTCACTGTATCAAATTTAGCACATTTATTTAGCCTGAGTCAATGCTTGAAATATCCTTTCATACATTTAAGCCAATTTTCCCCAAGGTCATACAGCAAGATAGAAGTCATAGATCTTTCTCTTGTGAGTCAATCACTGTAAAATACAGCACTGAATTTGGTGAAGGGGAGTTAGGCTATGAAATGTGCCTAGAATAATACAGAGTTGATTTTTTTCATGTAACAAATTCTTATTATTTTATGTGACATATATTGGAACCAAAATCAAAGCTCTGTTTGTTGATCTAGAATTAACTATAATTTCATATGGATGTTGCTATAATGAGGTAGATTATTTTTTGAGACTGAACAGCAATCATTTTTTTTCCAATCATACTTCACAGTGTAAGGGAGAACATAGTACAGTACTTTCAATAAATACCCTTTAAACAAAGTAGTAGTTGAAGAATAAAATTGATCACTTTACCCTTATCCTAAAACATTAGCAAGTAACATAAAACATAACTTTTCCAGTCAGGTATAATCTTTCATCATTGCTGAATTTTTGTGTCAGATTTCTCATTCTGGAATTTTCCTAATATACATTTAATTTTGATAAAAATAATTCAATCACCTATAAAATGAACTAATGTAAGCTCTGGTCATATGTGCAAGAACTAAAGCAATGTATAGCAAATTTTCATTAATGTACACCAGAAAAATAGCTACCAAATTTGATCTAACAGAAGGAAATTATCTCACAGTATGAAACTGTTGAGAAACATGAGAAGGATTTTCTGGAATTTCAAAATGTGTGTGAAATTTTCTCTTTAGAAATAAACATAACATTTTACAGGAAACTATAGAGATACAAGTAAAACATGTGACTAACTACATATAGGCAGTGTAGTGAAATGGTTAGGCTCCATATGGGAGTCAGACTGCCTGGGTTTGAAGCCACACTTTAGCCCTGGAAGCTTCAAGAAATTGAGACAGGTACTGAATCTCTCTAACACTGTTCTCAGCTATAAAACAAGAACAATGATAATAGTACCAACTTCTAGGATTTTAATGAATAATAGATTAAATGACTATAAAATCTTTGGTATAATGCCTAATTGTTATTATTATTAAGAGCATAGGTCCACAGCTGGCAGGTATGGCACACTGCCTGGTTTCAGAACAGCTGCTATGAGTTACTGGCACAGAAACTGTGAGCAAGTAACTCAATTTCTTTTGAGTATCAAATTCCTCAAAAGGGGAAAATAATAGTAACCTCCTCAAGGATATAAAACAATATAATATATGTGAATCACTTAACCCGATACTAGAACTCACTAAGATCTCAGAAAAATGTATATCTCATTATATCTTCACAGTGAAATGTAATTTTGCAAATAACATAATAATTGGCTTTTCATTTACTTATACTGCCAATTTTTTGTCATTTAAAAATTATTTTCACAAATCTAAAACAAAGAATTATTCTGTGCCTAGAGAGTCAGAAGTATTATATTTTTGCAAATATGAATAGCATAAGAGTGATCCAGACAGGGTTTTATAATAGAAATAAATTTATTCACTTCCAATCTATTCTCAATGCTCCCAGGTAGCACATGAACAAACAGTTGCTTTAAATTTCACTCTTTTCTAATGTTTTTTACTGCAAAGAAAGAGACAAACATATTCCAAACAAGAAGTCTTGATGTATGGTCCCACACAAACCAGAAAACAACCCAGCAACGTATGCAGCTATACTTGCTTATAGCGTTCAGATATAAAAAGTTATCGGGAAGATTCTCAGATTACTTTTCCTCTTTGCCGATCTTTTTTACAGGAGCCTTCTCAGAAGCCATGCTTGGGACTGAGATGCCATTAATATCGGTTCTCTTTCAAGTCCATGGTTGTGTCTTACTTCCTGGACTGCTCTATCTAGATCGACATTGAAAAATGGATCCTCTCCTCCAGAAGGGACTGTGTCAGGTCTTTACTTACCAATTAAAAACAAAGTCTAGATGGAGGTCAACAAAGTTTCTCCCAGGCATGCAGATAAGGAGACAAAAAAAGGCTGCTTTCCAGGTAAGACAGCCTAAAATTGATAATAGAAATGCAAAGGCTGGAAGGAGATCATCCCCTTTGGCAAACACTGCTAATTAACTGAGGAAAGCCTTTCTCTACCGGGAAGCTAAACATCCACATTCGCTTCCCAAACTCTCTTGTAGCTAGGAGTGGCCAAATGAAATCTAAGCAAAATTCTGCTGAGGACTTCTCTCTAAAGCTTTTGCTTTCATGATTAAACAGGACACACACTTGGCAGGTGCTGTCCTGACCCTTCCTTTTTTTTCTATCCTGAACATGGCACTAAGACAAGCAGTAGCATCTTGCAACCATGTATCAATCAACAAACACAAGGAGCGGCTTGCCTGAGCAGGGCCACAACAGTGTTCTAACTCTAAAAACACAGAGTGAGGGATTGTTCTTCCAAAATCTTGAGATCCTCAGTCAGATGTCTGAGGTGCTGTTAGACTGCAAGAGAGGGAGGGTAACCAGTGTTAGGCTCAAAACTAATAGCTACAATGGCACACTAAGAGCAGACTACCTATGTATATTCAGTATCAACACCCATACTTTGCATCAACAATACTCATATCTCTGAATATTCAGGATAATTATTTAATATATATTTCAGAAAATAGATCTGAAAAGATTTGAAATCTTAAAGTACTATGCAAATACAAAATATCTCTGTATTTTAGTATATTTCAATTGAGAGAAAAATAAAAACTATAAATTTTAATAGTGGAAAACTAATAGAACACAGATAGTGTAAGTAAAATGTTATGGATTTCTTTGATTCAGGAATATATATAAATAAGAGTGTGTTAAAAGCAAGAATCCAAGTGAAAAAGTCATAAATTATAATGCTGAAGAAAGTCATGTTCCAAAATAAGACTTGTTTTCTTCAGCAGTCTGGATAACATTTTACCTTGTGTTCAAACTATCCATGCATGCAATGAATGCAGTTTAGTCAACCTCAAATTATATCCCATTTCTGATCATCTTGTGGAAACTCAATCCGTGTCCATGGAAATGTAGCATTACGTTGCAGGGCTAAGAGAAATAATACTTGGCATTTAAATGCAATGAGGTGCCTTTAAATTGTCTCTCATTTTTATTTAAATATTTCAGCCTAGAAAAACAGACTAAAAATAAAACATAATATTTCAGAGATTAAATCACCATAAAAACCTGTCCTGGTCAAGGACAGTATTCACCTCTTATTCTATAATTTACTCATAAATTAATTGATATCTTTCTGAGTTTCTTTTCTTGAGCTCATCCTGCCCGTTTCTTAAATTTCAATTCACTGATGTAAGTGATTTTAATGTACATGTACTTGAGCTCATCACATCTTACGTTTTTCATTCCTCATCCTGACAGGAATAGGGGTCCTCCCAGTGTTCCAGGTTAATTTTCCCACAATAGTCTACATCTTATTTCCTCCCATTTCTTTGTCACCTTCTTCCAACATTTATATCCACCTTCCCCTGTACCATCCATCTCTCCCTCTCTACTGGCTCCTCACTTTAGGGCCATATACATTCAAGGAAAAACACAAACAACAAAACACCACCCAAATGTGCAAATGTCTTCTGACTACCTATCTACCTAGAACCTAGGGAACGTCCCTTCTCTGCTATACTTTTCAAAAAAGTAGAAGTGACCAGCTTCCTCACAATCTATATATACAGCCATTGTGTGCTGGTAAATGTTTATCAACTGGCTCTCATAAAATTAAAGGTACGTGTGGGTATCTATGTCTATAAACATATACGTGTTCATTATAAATTGTACTGATATAAAGGGGATATAGTGCAAATTTATAAATAATAATAAAATATATATTAACATTATCATTTATTATAAATTCCATATAGCCAACTATTTCTTACAAGCAATGAAAATGCTTTCATTGATACTTACTGGTATGTTCTGACACAAATATTAGTTGATATTTTCTTTTGCATTAAGAAGTAGAAAGACAAACAATGACTATATATGTAGATATTTATCTTATCAATAAAGGAAGAAATTTCTTTCTTGAATTGGATAATAGTTTACAAATAATGAAAGAATATTTCCTCAATTTTTTGTGCCAGTCACAATGTAATTGCTATATATCCAACAACAATTTAAAATGTATTCTGTATTTTTAATAATTTTTCTATCACTTTCTCAAGTCTAGAAAATCAACAAAATAGGCCAGGCGTGGTGGCTCACACCTGTAATCCCAGCACTTTGGGAGGCCAAGGCAGGAGGACCACTTGAGGCCAGGAGTTCGAGACCAGCCTGGGCAACATAGCAGGACTCCATCTCTACAAAAACTAATAATAACAAAAAAAATTAGGTGGGCATGGTGGCACATGCCTATAGTCCTGGCTTGGGAGGCTGAGCCAAGAGGATCACTTGAGCCCAAGAGTTCAAAGTTGCAGTAAGCTATGATCACACCACTGCACTCCAGCCTAGTAACAGAGCAAAACCCTGTCTCAAAAAAAAAAAAAAAGGAAAAAGAAGAAGAAGAAAAAGAAAAAGAAAATCAACAAAACAAAATCTCTGATTTGTGGCATTTATTTGCCAATTTCATGGTGTAAATACTCTCACTATGGCTAATTTCAAGATACCAACATGAAGTCAATGAACATAGACTTGAGAAGAAATGTGCAGTAGCATACTATTGTATAGTACACCCACCATCCAGACAAAATAGATATTAATAACCTTAAGAGCATAAATAATAGGAAAATGCAGTAAAATAATTAGGGAGGATGAGTTTTTAATATTTATTTATTACATTTATTTTAATATATTATAATTTATTTAGTTGTTAAGTGTACATAATTTAATTTTTAATAATGGCTGTGTTTAACAACCAGCTTGCATAATTCCTGAAAATTTAACAATTCGTGTCTCACAAACCAGCATAAGGTAGATCCAGCACTGGATAGAAATATGGCTTGTACATCTCATCTACCATTCTATCGTACCTGCTTTTGTTAGAGCCAACATGGGCTTGCAGTTCCAAAGCCACGGTACTTTTTACACTTATTTTATTTGACCTTTCTGCAACATTCCCAACCCTTTCCACATGCCTTTCAACTATAGTCAGCCCTTCGTATCAGTGGGTTCCACATCCCCGGATTCAACCAACCACAGATGGAAAATATTCTAAAAAAATAAAGAAAGAAAAATAACAATACAACAATAAATATGCAAATTAAAAAACAATACAGCATAACAACTATGTACACAGCATTTACATTGTATTGGGTATTATAAGTAATCCAGACATGATTTTAAAAATATAAGAGGATATGCATAGTTTTTATGCAAATCCTGCACCATTTTATATAAGGGACTTGAGTATCCATGGATCTTGGTATCTGAGGGGAGTACTGAAACAAATCCCCCTACATATACCAAGGGACAACTGTACCCTGCGGTTCCTTTCTAGCTGCATTTTAGGACTTTATTTATCCAACATTCTCCTTAAATGTTCACATTGTTTTAACCTCAGCTCCCTTTTCTGCTCATTTTGCAAACCCTGTCTGAGCAATCTCACCAATGACTTCAGTTAGCAACTATTCACCAATGATTCCCAAATCTCTGTCACTTAGCATACCAGACTGTTCTGCTGTGCTCCAGAATGGACTGCAAACTGCCTTACAACTTAGGTCCCCTTCTTATATACTTACTAATTAAGTAATTAGTTAGGTAATTAAGTAAATAGTTAGGTAATTATTTATGTCTGTCTCTCCCACGAGGCTGCAAGCTTCACAGGCACGTGGAACATTCTGATTCTTTTCGTGCCATATCCTCAGAGTCTAGCACATTATGTAGCACAGAGTACTTACTCTAGGAATCAATGAAGATGTAAACTAATAACCAATAAGCATTTCAAAGACAACATGCACAGAACACAACTCAATAAATGTCCCCTAAAATGTGTTTCTCTCCTGAATCCTAATCACAATGTATGATACCAACATCCAAACTCTGCCCCACATGAAAGAATCACCTCCCCTCCACATCTTTTCAATATCTTTCAAATGCATTTCCTCTTCCCCATCATCACACGCACTACCCTAATTTAGACTCACTCTTGGCTGGACCACTGCAGTAGCCCGCTGAGCTCCTTGCTCCAACTCAACTGCATAGTGCCACCAAAACAAACTTTTTAAAATTAAGATTATGGCTGTCTCCGTTTAATAACCTATCAAGGGTGGTCCACCAGAAACTCCAAACTCTTTACCCCAGCACTCACACAGCCCTTTATGGTCAGGACTCCATCTGGCTTCCTAGCCTTACTCTCCTTCCTCTTTCCCATGAGGAGTCTACATTCCACTTGCGCTCACAAGGCTGCAGTTCTGTGCCCTCTTTCACATCCCTGGGCCTGTGCACATGTACTTCTCTCTGCCTGGAATATCCTTTCTCTATTGTTCACATGGTGGTCACGGCCCATCATAAGTATTCCTGCCACTGTGATGTTTTCTTGACCTCTATGTAAGACCCTCCTCTGTACTTTCACAGCACTCTAATCCCTCCACGACTGCATTTATCCCCTTCTATAGTGCTTACTTTTGAACATTTATTTCTTCCCCACTAGACTATGAACTTCTGCCCAAAATAGATTACATCTACCACAGGGACAAGCACATAGTAGGAACTCAGAGTTCCTTGTATGACTGTAAAAAGACAAACAATTTGTTCTGCAGAGAAAGTACAAATTCAAGTAGCTGCTGTCCCTTTTAAAATCACTCACCTTGAAAGTTATCTGCTCAGTTTAATGATGGTGGCATTACTCCAAGTATCTTTGGAAGTCAACTTTCAGGATTGTCTAGGGAATGTTCTTTAAATTATCTCAAGTGAGGCCAAAAAAACATCATTCTGAACAGATCTGAGGTCTAGGAGGAATCATAGGGTGAGAATACATTTCTGTGTAGAAAATGAGGAATGAAATATGTAAAACACCGTATGATTGATGCAGAGAAACTGACTAATAAACTGGCTCAGAAGCATGCCTAGAGGGAGAATCTCAAAAAGTACTCTGAGAAAAGGGTGTTATTATTTAAAGACATTTACAACTCCTTAGGATGATTAACAGACAATATTAACGTGGATGTGTAAGAATTGGTACCTTGCTTGGTACCAATTGGTACCCACCACATGAAACTTTTCAAATTAGCCTTTTTCAAAGACTGTCCAATATTAATAGGTATTACATTAAAGGGGGAAAAGAAACCAGTGACTAAAGAAATTTAATGCACAGTACTAAATGAAGTAAAAAAGATTTTACTCCCAGATTTCTCAGAGCTGTTAATATCTTAATGTGACTTTCCATGAAGTCCATCTATGGTACACAGGGTTTCTCAAATTCTTTTATTTTTTTAGAGACAGGGTCTCGCTCTTTCACCCATGCTGGAGTGCTGGAGTGCAATGGTACATAGCTCACTGTAACCTCGAATTCCTGGGCTCAAGCGATCCTCCCACCTCAGCCTTCTAAGTAGATGGGGCTGCAGGCACATGCTACCACAGCCAGCTAATTGTTTTTGTTTTTTGTAGAGATGGGATCTTGCTATGTTGCCCAGGCTGGTCTCAAACTCCTGGCCTCAAGCAATCCTTTCACCTTGGCCTCCCAAAGTGTGGGATTACAGGTATGAGCCACTGTGCCTGGCCTCTTTTTCCATTTTACAGACTCAAGTAATTCATTTCTGGGAAATTCTCATGTATTATTGCTTTGTTGATTTCTTCCTTTCCATTGTCTTCACCTTTTTTTTTTTTCCTGGAACTTTATAATTACATGTTGGGTCTTCTGGATTGATTTTCTGATTTTCTGATTTTTTCTCTACTTTGATCCATTTTTATTGTTTAGTTCTACTTTCTGGGAGATTTACATAACTGTAGCATCCAATGCTCCCATACACGTTTATTTTAAATTTAAGCTACTCTACCTTGGGATATTCTTGATCCAAAGGAGAATATACAAAAGTGTTAGTGGAATTGTCTGTGTTCCACTCTAGAGAGAGTAATGTTGACTGTTCAGAGTAAAGTCATGTGCCATTCAAAAATCAGCTCTTTATTTGATTATAACCTGAATGTAGTATGGATTTGTTTATACTGAGTCACTTTATCTCTTGCATTACAGCTTAAAAATCAGAAAAAATGGGTCTACTACATTTATCAGGAAGATCTCAGATTAAAAATAGTGGCAACACTTTAATTTGAATTAAAATTATTCATTTGGTAGATTATCTACAGTAAATTTTAAACAAAAACACTTCCAAGCTGCCTTTCATCATATGTCCATACAGAATGGAAACACAGTTTAATTACTAGCCTATGCAAGACTTACAAATTTATTTATTTATTTATTTATTTATTTATTTATTTTTAAGAGACAAGGTCTTGCTCTGTATCCCAGGCTAGAGTGCAGGTGCAAACACAGCTCACTGCATCCTTGAACTCCTAGACTCAAGCAATCCTCATGCCTTAGGCTCCCGAGTAGCTGGGACTACAACACACACACCACCCCACCCAGACAGCTTTTAAATTTTTTGTTGAGATGGGGTCTTGCTGTGTTGCCCAGGCTGGTCTGGAACTCCTAGCCTCAAGCAGTCCTCCTGCCTTGGCCTCCCAAAGTACTGGGATTATAGGGATGAGCCACTCACTGTGCCTGGCCTCAAATTCTTTTAGCATTATACTCCTTTTTTGTTGCAGATGTTCTAGGATTGACTTTGGGAAATACTGCTTTGCTTGGGGCTGGATGACTACACTGAATGAATACGAAAGTACACTGATACCAAAAGCTACAGGTGAAATTACTGAGAAGTTATTCTACTCTAATTGCTTTACATGACATATCTCATTTATCTTTACAACAATTTTATAGGGTAGGTAGTACTAGTATCCTCAATTTATAGTTAAGGGGAAAAAGGCTAAGAAAGCTTAAGTAACCAGTCAGAGACCACACAGCTAGTTAGCAATGAACAGATGTCACCCTGTCCTGGCCAACACATGGGCCCAAACGCTTAACCCGGGCACTGGGTGGGTTCTCACCTGCACTGCCTCTAGGACTTTCCTCAAGCTGTCCTGGAATGCACTGTTCCTTCATAAATTCCCTATGTCCACACGGCTAATTCCTACCCATTATTTTAAGGTCCATTTTTATCCACCTTCCCCGGGACGTCTTCACTGCCAACTGGCTAAAAATAACCATCCCCACAATACCTTATTCCTTTCATGGAACTTATAAATTTACTATCTTACACATGCTGCACCAAGAGGCCAGATTCACACAGCCTAAGAATAAAAAAGCTTTTGACTGGCTAACATATTCCTGATAAGAGAGGAGTTTATGGTCTAACCATGTTTCTACTGTTTTCTCAGGGTCAATTTGGGTAAATAGCATAATAATAAATTTGAAGTGCTGTTTTAAACATTTCAAAGTATTTTCAGGAATATTATCTCATTTGATTCTCAACTTTGACAGAAAAAAATAGAAGTTATCTTTATAAATAAATAACCTGAGCTTTAAAAAGCCAAGAGCCTCTACAAGTGAATTAGTATATCCCATCCCCTAGCACAGCACTTACCCATAGTAGGTACTTATGAGCAGTGAGTTCATGCTTGAGCAATGCTAACTTAAATTCTGGTCTTGGTCACACATTAGCAGTCCTCCCACACTGGTGCAACATCTCCACATGTAGTAGATGCTGTTGACACTCGACCACATCCCCAGGCCATTACTACTTGAACTTGAAAGACTTCCAACTGCCAACCCTTTTATTTCTTTGCCCAAGGGTTTTCCCTGAACCTGCACTGAAGCTGGAAGCTCTGGGGAATAATACCCCCTGGAAGCTGTCCTCAACTAAACAGTAACTGGTTCTAGGATATAATACCCCAGCTCCCTTGCTTCTCAGATAGATAATTCTAGGGCATATTTTCTTCATTCCCCAGAGGACTTAAAACTTGAATTGCTCAAAACGGCAAAAAAGTAGCTGGCTTAATACAAACTCCTTATTGACTGCCTTCCCTACTCCTACTCACGTTTCCTTTGCCTCCTAAATAGACTACCTGCACTCAAATCTTTGTCTCAAGGTCTGATTCTGGGAACCCAAATGAGACACTATAGGAGTGAAATAAGAATTTCTAGTTTTAAAAATAAAAGGTAAAAAAGGGAGGGATCACTTATAAATAACTAAGTAATAATTACATTTTTCAAAGAGAAAGCATTAACCAGCCACTATTTACTACTGCATAATGAGCAAATCCAAAATTGGAGTTAATGTTGGTACATTAATTTTAACTCATGAATTTCCTGACATGACAAAGAAAGACTGTTTACAAAAGTACAGAAAACACTTTAAAAATCTGTTGGGGAAAGTGTCATTTTAATACCCACTTTAGGCCTTAAATCTAACACCTTCCTCAGGTACATAGGCTGAGAGAAATGAAAAAAATCGCACATATTTTGCTTCTACTATTTTTGAAATAACTTTTTAAAGGGTGTGTGTGTGAAAGAGAGAGAGCGAGAGATCAGGTTGTGTTTCAATGAAGCCATGTAATTACAAGCATTTCTTAAAAAGTCCCCAGATCTATGATATTCAGTAGGGCAAATGCTAGTAGTCTCTCCCACACACCTACATTTGATATCGCTGAGGATGTCCACTCATTTATTCAAAATTTACCAAACACTTTCCATGGAGAATTACTGGGATTTAGTTATAGAGATTAAAAAAAAAATGAAAGGCATAAGACCTATCCCCCAAAAGTTCTCAGTCTCTACATGAAGAGATGGAAAAATAAACAGTTAGTTACCATTTAAGGTGACAAGGGATGCCCAGGGTGTTTGGGGACACAAACACCCTAGGCTTTGCTCCTAACCTACATAGGGTAGAGGCGAGGGAAGTGGAGGCAGCAAAGCAGGATTAAGACCATGATGTGATGTTTGGTCTAAAATATCACAGTTGCCTCTACCCAGCCCACCATATTTTACTTAAAATTAAAATTAAAAAATATAAAACATAACACATGTACACTCAAAAGAGCTTCTTTCTAGATTTTCTTATTGCAAAATTTGGATAAGCTCATCAAAGTTAATCTCTTTTCATTTTGTAGGATGCTCCTGCTTGGCTGTGAAGAATCCACCTAATCCTCCTCTTGAGTAATCCAACCCTGGTGTAAAAGACGGGATTCCAGGGGATGTGAAATATGAACTAAAACTCAAAGGAAAATCAGGAATTCAAGAGTTGACTGTGAGAAGGGAAGGGTGGATAAGATTCTTCTGGTAGAAATGTGTAAACAAATAATAAGACTGAGAGAGGGCATGGAATTCGTGGAACAGTCAGTAGATTAATATACTAGCACAAGGGAGAGAGGGAAGGTAGGGCATGGGCAAACACTAAAGTACCAGGAAATGAGGCTGGAGAGGCCAGCACAGGTCAGATCATGAAGAATCTTGAGCTCTAAAGAGTTTCTGTTCATTTTTTTTTTCTTTTTTGTTTTGTTCCCCAGTTTTTTGGGGTTTTTTGGAGGTGTAATCCACATACCTAAAAAATCACTCTTTGTAACTGTACAATTCAGTGATTTTTTTTATTATATTCACCGAGTTGTACAACCATCAGCTCTATCTTATTCCAGAACATTTTTATTACCACAAGAACAAACCCCATAGCCATTAGTAGTCACATCCCATTTCCCCTCCCCTGAGACCCTGGCAACCACTACTCTAGTTTTTAATCTCTGGACATTTCATATAAATGAAATTTTACAATATGTGGCCCTATACAGCTGGCTTCTTTCACTTAGCACAATGTTTTCAAGGTTCATCCACGTGTAGCATGAATCAGTGTTTCATTCCTTTTTTTGGCCCGACAATATTCCACTGTGTGGCTATCCCGCATTTTGTTTATCTGCTCATCAGGTGGTGGACGTTTAGGTTGTTTTCACTTTCTGGTCATTATAAATGGCTATGAACATTCACATATACATTTTTATCTGGAAATATGTGTACAGTTCCCTTGGGTATATACCTAGGAGTAGAAATGCTAGGTATAATAATATAGTAGTAACTCTATGTTTAACTTTTTGAGGAACTACTAAAACTGTTTTCCAAGGGGTTGTGCCATTTTATATTCACTCCAATGCCAAAGAGTTTTAAATCATCTAGAAGGTAGATGAGCCACTTGAAGTCTTGAGGCTGGATAAAAACATATTATATTTTTAATTTTAGAGAGGCTATTCTAGAAGCAGTGTGGAGGATGATGAGAGGATTTGGATAAGACATGAGGCATAAAAGCCAGTTAGAATTCTATTGCAAGAAAGCCAGGTAAGACAGCATGATTGTCTATTTAGGACAGTAGTAGAAAGGATGGGAAGAAGGAATTGGAATTGAAAAGGAAGGGGCAGCAAAAAGAAATAGCTTTTAGAAAAGATTAATTCTAAACTTAAATTACCCAGGAAGATGAATATCATACACTTAAATGTCCAAAATATCAGGCAAGTAATGAAAATCAATAAAACACAAGATGTAAGCAATAGGGAGTGCTGGGGACTGTAACAAAAAAGAAAGAACATGCCTCCTCCAAAGTAGGCAGCTGTAACTTAGCTCCAACCACTTAATGCTATAGAGAATGTAGGTGCAGTGTGGTCAGATCTCCTCGCTCAGGAGAAGCCAAAATCTGGATTTTACGTTGATATCTTAATTTTTAAATACTGACAATTAATTAAATATTTTTTAAAAATCCTGTGTGGCATCAATAAAACATATCCACAAGCTGAGTGGTCTCCCTTGTGGTCTCCCTTACACAGAGTAATGGGAAAAGTGAGCCAAGAATCAGAATATGCCCACACTAAAGGGATGGATTAAAGAGGGTCCCGTGAAGAAGATGAGGGGAGAGCAGAGGCAGAGGAGGAAAATGTAGGGTGCAATATCCCAGGGGCTCAGGGATGATGATTTCCAAAAGGGGGAGTAGTAAACAATGTGAAATGGCACAGGGAGTCATTTCACACTGAGGACTGAAAAGTGGACTTCTTAGGATTTGACATCTAAGAAATATGAAATACAGGAAAATAAAAAAAAAAAAATCTAGTGACTGTGAAAGCTGAATACTTAAGCTCCCTTCCCAAACCTTGTTTTCTCCCAGTCCGCATAAGGATTATGTGCCTCACGTCTTTATTTAAATTCCTCAGAAAAGAGCCAGATAGGTTTAATTGTACTGTCCTCCTTGCCGCTAGATTGAACTAGTCTAGTTTTTTTTTAAAAATGGAACCCTTTGAAAAAGTTTAGATCTCTGTGATGCAAGACTACTTCATCCTTTCAAGCTTACAGTTATAAAAAGCAACTATTAACATGTCTTATACATAAAAAAAAATTATGAGAAAAGTGTCCTGCAAGTCCCCAACATTGTTTCATCATAACATTGATGAGGAAAAAATCAACATTGTTTTGTTATAATGTTGATGATGGAGAAAAACTCCACTGTCTATGTGAGTTTTCTCCCAGTCCTCCGGTTTCCTCCCACCTCCCAAAGAAGTGCACATTAGGTGAATCGTTTCTACAAGGTCCTGGTGTGAGTGAGTGTGGGTAAGTGTGAGTGCGCCCAGCAATGAGATGGAGTCCTGTCTGGGGTGGGTTCCCACCTGGAGCCCTGAGCTGTCGGACAGGCTATGGCCACCTGCAACCCTGAACTGGAATAAGCGGGTAAACAATTATCTTACTTGTTTTTATTAATTTTTCTTAAATGTATGTATAGTTAACATTTATTTCAATGTTTAATGTTAGAAGTGTTGGGGGTCTTTATTTAGAAGTTTGGGGATGTTTCTGTGACCAGAACTACACCATAGAAACTTAACTCTTGTTTATATCAATTATAGTAAAATGGGTTTCATTATACATCATTTCACTTAAAGTCACAGTTTCCAAGAACCTATTGACGACATTAAGTGAGGACTTACTGTATGTATACAGCTTTGGCAATATGTGATAGAGACCCAAAATAACAGTGGCTTAGACAAGACTCCAAGCTGTTGTGGCTACTCTATTTTATGAGGCCATCATCATTGTCCCAGGCCCTTTTAAAAAATCTTTAGAGCTTTGCCATCCTTAGAGTGCTGGCCTCCTTAGCAAGGTCTAAGTCCGTCCACATTCCAGCAAGTGAGAAGGGAAAGGAGACAGCACACTCCTGCCCTTTAATGGACCATCTGGAAGTTGCACAAATCACTTCTGCTTATATCCTATGGCCAGAACTTTGTCACATGGTACAATTCCTAGCTGCAAGGGAGGCTAAGAAATGTCATCTATATTCTCTAAGGATCTGTCCGCAGCTAAAATTCAGAGGCTGTATGTCTGAGGACAATGGGGAAAAGGGATACTGGGAGACAACTAGCAGTCTCCCCCACAGAGTGGTATTCAATTTTTTAAGATTCTGTTCTTAAAAGTCTATAAATTATTTATATTTTGGTTCAATTTTACAAGAGAATATAAATCTGGCCTAACCTTTATGCTTAAATATTGGAAACATAGCAATGTAACATTGCCATAATTTTGGCTTCATGGTGCTGATTATTTATGACAGTGCTGAAGAAAGTTAAAATTAATTTTAATTTGTTCTTACAAAATTATTTTCCTAAGAATTCTAAAGTAACTCTAGTCTTCTTGCCATGCTTAACAACTAGCTTTCAAAAGACTACATTAAAAACTCAAATTACAAAATTAAAAAATCATTGACATATTCCCACAGCATATGGAACTATACCACCTCAAGGATTCTTTTAAATTATCACAGTCAATTGTGCCCTTACTGCCAGAAAACTCTTGAAGTAACAAGATGTATTCACTATAGCAAGATGTGCTCCTGAATTTTGACACTTTATTCTCATATTAGTTCACAGTACTATATTTTATCATTCAAATATGAGAGGATTAAAAATAAAATAATTTACCAGCACATAGTTCATTACTACTTGATACATGAACATTCTCAAGCCCTATCCATGAGGTACAGAACCTCTTAAATAAATATAAAAGGGGAAAAATCCATAAAAAGTGATCCAATTTAAAATACAGTAATTTATGAGCTGTTTTATGATCATTCACATCTACTAAATTCAAGAGTATATTATTTCAAAGCTACTTGGCTTCTATCCTTCCTTAAAAACATGGTACTTTCCTATAGTAGCATCTTTTATCCACTTAAAAGTATGTAAATTATTATGTTCAACAAATTTAACTTCTTAATTTATGACTGGCTTGCCTTAAGAATGGTTTTGAATGGCTAGGGCAGTGATAAAAATCATCAAACATAGCATAGAGTAAAACTGACTATGCAAACATGATTTTTAAAAATAGATTTACAATACAAAGTATTAATTAAATAAAATTTGGAATCTGCTGAAAAGAAGGAAGGAGAATATCACAAAACACTATATTAAATTGAGTATTAAATACTTAAATAGTCTCCAAAATGATATTGACCAACAAGATTTTACATGGGAGAGAAAAGAAATGGAGGACACCCACTTCCAATCAAGACAGAGTAAGAAGGACCAGAATTGCCATCCTGCCTAAAAAAACAAAAGTTCTATACAAAATATATGAAATGACAGTTTTCAAGACACTGGATACCAGGCAATAATCCCTGAAAAATGGGAAACATAGCAGGTGAACTCTAAGAAATGAAAAACTGATGACAGGAGCCCTCTGACTGTCCCAGCTTCCAGATCACGGCCCAGGAAAGGAAAACCCAGGCAGCACCTAGCATAATCCCTGAATTGAGGAGGTGAATCTGAGAAACTAAGAATATCAGGGCAACTAGAAATCACAGAAAAGAGTGCTAGAGAGAAAGGAGAGCTGAGCACAAAGAGATCTCCAGAGATCTGCAGATGATCCTCCTTGGATATTCAGCAGAGTATTGATGAGTACATGCATGTGAGAAAACAACCCAACATCAGAAAAAGAACCACCTGAAAGGATTAGTGGCAATAGTACCCAGAACCCACACAAGGCTGGGAATTGTACCTGTTCCCATCAGCCAGACCAGAAAACTTCATAATTCATGGAGTGTTGGGTACAGTCCTCAGAAACTATCTCAAAAACAAGAAAAAATTCTTCTATATAAATCTTCTCAAGAAGATTTATAGGGATATAAAAATATCCAGCACCCTGCAAAGTAAAATTCACAATGTCTGGCATCCATCAAAAATTACCAGGCATGCAAAGAAGTAGGAAAATATAACCCACAGCAAGGATAAATAATCAACCAAACAAAATTGACCAAGAACTGAAAGACATTAGAATTTGCAAACAAAGTCATTTAAACAGTTATTATAAATTGTTCCATATGTTCAAAAAATTAAATAGAGACAATGGAAGATTTTAAAACACCCAAATTAAACTTCAAAAGATGAAAACTACAGTATGTGAGATGAAAAATAACACTAAATGTGAGTACTGTTAGCAAACTTGAAGACACAGCAATAGAAACTACCCAAAATGTAACACAGAGGAAAAAAAAGAATAAAAAATATATAAACAAAGCATCAGTGATCCTAATATACATGCAACTGGGGTCCCTGAAGGCAAGGAAAAACAGGAGGGAACCCTAAAAATATCTGAAGAAATAATTACTAATTTTTTTTTCAAATTTGATGGAAACTATAAATTCACAGATCCAAGAAGCTCAATGAACCCCAAGCACAGGAAACATGAAGAAAGCTATACCAAGACATTTCATAATCAAATTGTTTAAAACCATTAACAAAGAGAAAATGTTATAAGACACATTATCTATAAAAAAGAACAAAATAAGGTTGACAGCAGATTTCTCATAAAAACCAATACAAGTGAGAAAACAGTGGAGTGTTAAAAGAAAAAAATCAATCTAGAATTCTATATCCAACAAAAATCTTACAAAAATGAGGTTAAATAAGGATGCTTTCAGAAATAGGAAAGCTGAAAAGAATCATCACCAGTAGACCTGTGCTACAAGGAATGTTTAAAGGAAGTCCTTCAGACAGAAGGAAAATAATTCTAGATGGAAATCTGGATGTACACAAAGGAATGAAGAACACGAAAATGGTAATTACTCAAGTAAATACAAAAGATTTTTGTACTATGTAAATCTCTTTAAACAATTATTTACTGTTTTAACAAAAATAACTATATAGTGAAGGTTTTATACATACATGAGAAACAGAATAAGGTATGAAATAAATTTTAATGTTTCAACAGTTACTTGAAAATTATAAATTTGCACAAGAATATTTCAGATCTGCTAGTCTAGTGAAATTAAAACTGTAGCCACTATTCTGAAATCCCATTCCATTTGGCCTACACTTTGCCATTTGGTTTGAGTAGTCTTAGCATTATACCTTTGAAAATATAAGTTGAACTTATATTTGTTTTCACAGAGGAAAAAGTAGTAAATCTAAAAGGATGTTCTTGTTAGTAAACAAGTTAGCTCACAAGTTTAGGCAATGGCCTTTGCTGAACTTTATAAATAAAAGCAAACAACTATTGTTTCATTGTAATACTAAACTCATGTAATTTTTATTTTAATGTAGGTAACTTTTAATAATTGGGTCAAATACATAAGTAGGAGATTTAAAAATATATTTATAGCACAAGTCACAAAAGAAAGCTCCCTTCCTCATTTCCCCAACATGCCAAAAATGAACATAATGTATAATTCACATCATTGGGGCTTTTTAGGAAAATTTTTATAGAGAAGGTTAGGGGGAGAAGATAACAAATCAGTACAAACTTCTCACCATCAAAAGGCATATGAAAGCAATAATAAAATCAAAGCACAACTGGGGATTCACAAGTATAAAATTCTATATATTGCTAAAGAATTTTTCTCCTATTTGTGAAACCTATTCATGAGCATATCTGCAAGTTTCCTCAATGAGTAGTCATGTGCTAGAATGAAGGTGGTAATAGAGAAATACAGAGGAGATGCATCTTTTGGGGAGTGAGAGAAAGGTAGGCTCCAAGATGAACAACTAGTATAGATAATATTGCCTTGCAAAAGAGGTTAACTCATCCATAAAGTATAGTTAACAGTCTTTTGCATGTATCACCCTGAACAGAAATACTGATGCACACTCAAGTTTGGGAACTGCTAAGCTGGACTAAAAGAATTAACAAAAGGCAAGTTTCCATGCTGAAGTCTATGCATTCAGATTCTGCCATATAAGACAACTATTACATCTCTAGCAGAAAACAGAAAATGAGTGGAAAATTCTAAAGTATTTCTGCTTATCAGCAGAGCTTATTTCAACTTCTTTACATAGTTAGCCTCTATAACCATTACATATTACTACATTTAATATTATTGTAAGAATTAAATGAGACAATACATGTGAATATACCGAATACCAAGGTTCAATATATGTATGATATATTTTAATCTAAGTCTTGATCTAGCACACCCACAAGTTGCATAAAAGATCTCAGCAACTTGCAGGAAGCAACTCTTGCCTTTCTAAATGGACAGTCCTGTTGTATGTATTTCATGAATTTTGGCAACAGTTGTGAAACTTGTTATCATGGGATTACATCTTATGTAAGGACTGAGTTCAAATATGTTTAAATGCATCTGATGCTTCTTCATTCTTCTGTACCAGAAAGGGTAAAAGGGCAAGATAAAGAAATCAATAGGAGAGAAGGAATATTCAAAGACATTTTTAAGAATATAATAAATTTGAAATCTGTCCAGAATATCAGCAGACATTAGTACATAATATCAAATATGGGCTAGCATAGCACAAACACCAGAAATTGTAATGATGATAGTGGTAATAATATTAATAATATAGACTGGGCGTGCTGGCTCATGTCTGTAATCCCAGCACTTTGGGAGGCCGAGGGGGGAAGCCAGGAGTTTGGGACCAGCCTGGGCAACAAGCAAAACCATACCTCTATGAAAAAATTTAAAAATAGCAGGGCATGGTGGCATGCACCTGTAGTCCTAGCTACTCAGGAAGCTGAGGTGGGAACATAGCTTCGGCCAAGGAGTTTAAGGTTACAGTGAGCTATAATCAGGCCACTGCACTCCAGCCTAGGTGACAGAGCAAGACCATGTCTCTAAAAATAATATAATAATAATAATGTAGATAATCCAAGTTTAAATGGCTTATTAGGAAAGAAAAGGATTAAAACAGACAGAATAGCAAACGCAAGGAAACCTGGGCCATTAAAAAAAAAAGACAAAAGTGTATATAAAACTTATTTGGTAAAATGGTAAGTGTCAGGCCTCTAGCCTAAGAAAGAAATGATGAAAAACCAAATTACATGGTGGGGTAAGTAAAGAGATGTCATGCAATGTTGTTGGTCATTTAGGAAAAGAATGAAACCAACTTGGTAGAATATATTGGTCTGTTTTTAAAGAGATATAATTCACTTCATCCATCCAATAACAACATTTAATTACAACCAAAAAATATAGTAATGTTGGATACGTGGGCAAATGAGTCTGAAAATAGAGGCTTTATCATCTGAACCTGTGCTGCTCATTAGCATCATGTGACTATTTAATAATTAAAATTAGATAAAAGTAAATTCAGGCCCTTGCCTGCACTAACTAAATTTCAAGTGCTCAAAGGCCACGTGTGCCTAGTGGCTACAGTGTTGGAGGGCACAGATATAGAAGATTTATATCATCACGGGAAATTCTACTGGACAGCACTGATCTAAAACAACTGTTAGAAGTACCTGTATATGAGAGATGAGATCTAAAAGAACACACACACACACACACACACACATACACAACCAATAGTCATCCAAACTTTCATTCAGAATATTTACTGAGGACTTCTCATATTGGAGTTGCTGTGCTAAACATTCAAAGACCACAGAGTAAAACAAAATAGTCCCTGCCCTCAAGGAGATCACAGTGTAATAGGAAATAACAACATATAAATAACCGGTCAATTAGCAAACACTTGCTAGGCACCAACTGTAAGAAATGTATTACAGAAGAAAACAAAAAACAGTAAGCATGTAATCTCTGACCCCAAGGAGCTTATAATGTAGTTAATGACACACAACATGGACTAAGATGTAAAATGTTTTAATGGTAAATTAACATTTGCAACTGTGTACTTCAAACTGAGATCCATGAGTTTGACGTAGAATTTTTTTCCCATTTTGTTATTTCAGTGGGATGATAATCTAAAAAAATATATATATAATATATAAAAATTTATTCTAACCGATTTCTGAATAAGCATTTTAAAACTAAATACCGCCATAGAATTTTCATTCTGTTTTTTGCCATTGGTGTTTTCAATCACACATGTACAAAGTGAAGGCCAAATAATATAGTTTGCTAATCAAATAAAGTCCAATCAGAGAAAAGGTGAGGATGAACTGAATCATTACAGAACACATGGTAGTGTAGGCATCCAAAAGTACCTGCACTATAGTGGTTAAAATCATCACTATAGTGAGTACGAAGACAATGCACGCATCCTATCTCTGTGTAGTTTCTACACAATCTGTTCTCCATTTCAGCAATCTTTGGATACAGCTTACACATTTGATTTAGAATTCAATAACTCCACAATGCTAATCACATTTTCAAGAGAACAAAAAAATGTTATAGACTTCCTGGGTGACATCTCATTAAAACTGACATTTGAGGATTATTTACTGGTAGAATTTTGGTCACGTATAAAGTCTGATTACCCTGAACCAGCAAACAAAGCCTTGATGTTAATATTGTTTGGTTTTAATCTACTTTTAAAAGGACATTTTCTGTATTATATTGATATAAAATGTGGAAACAGATTAAATAAGGACAGAATCTGAGGCTACATCTTTATACTCTCAAACCCAACACTGGCAATGTAATTTCAACAATACAGCATCATTTGCCACATAATTCAATGTTGTTTCTTTTAATTTCATCAGTTCTGTTATTTGTATTTGATATTTGTTCATTGGTTTGGGTTTTCTAATTTATGAAATCTATAAGCAAAATGTTTATCTTTTATGTTCCTACATACTTAAGTAAAATGTTTAATAAAAATAAGTTCCCACTGTACAGAACAGTAGTCTTAGCGAAAGCCAGCCCATTCTTCCTGTGGTGTTTTACCTGGAGGTGGTGCCCATTAGGAAGCCAAATCTTCTCTGCCCTCCTTTCCATCTAGGCATGGGGAACCATGGATCTCTAGGGGGCCACAGAGTAATTGCCAAGACCACAAATACATACGTAAATCCTTCTATATATTGGATATACTATAATACTATATTTCAAAAGTATAAATATGCCATTCTGGGTAATAAAATGCAAATTCCTTTTAAAGAATTCACTATTATAGCAGCTTTTCATTATGGATTTTCTCAATTAATACTAGAACTCAATTTGTAATCCTGTGAAAACACAGCCATAACTCTAAACTACTATAGGAATTTAGAGAAGAGAAAGATCATGGCGAGCTGCAGTAATCAGAGGAGCATCACTAAAGAGGTGGGACATACATTGGGCCTAGGGCCAAAGTAGAGCAGAAAAGGTACAGCTTCCTAATGGGCCTACTCTGAATAACCCCAGTGGAATGAAAGTCTGATTTTGGCTAAGATGACCACTGATAGAAACCTGTACTATTTAGTTCTCTTTCTATTGCAAGGGGCAGAGACTCAATTTATAGATAGCTTATTGCTCGCATAACGTAACTCCGGAAAAATCAGTGGTAGAACCAGCCTTGAGAATGACTGGGTACAGGAACTGAAAAACTAAAATGCTGTTCTTATTTTCTCCCTCCCTCTCTCTCTCTCTCTCTCTCTTTCTCTCATCTTGACTTTTCTTTATTTGTTGAATTATTTTCTCAGGGTGGCCGTACCCATTTATCTAAAATCTAAGCCACTTGGGTAGCTCCAACATAGGACTTAAATCCTTAAAGACTTACTGGGTGCAAGGCAGGGAGTGGCAACAGTTAAAAATGTAAAGGTAACAAACATAGGCTAGGTCCAGACTGTGAAAGAATTGGTGTCATGCTACGGAGTTTGGGCTTTTAAAGTCAAATCTGGCCTAAGCTGGTTTAGGAAATCTAAAACCTATATGAAGGAATAAGTTTATTTCAAGATTTCCTGAGCTGCAGTATGCTCTGGAATAGATTATTACAGTCTACCCCAATCAGGCTGGGGGTGGCTCACAGTTTCCCTTTTTGCAAACAGCACTATTCCAGAAGGATAGACACCTAGACTGAGATGGAGCAACCACAATACTCCATCTCCCTGGCCTCAGTGGAATGGTCCATAGGTACGTACCTGATTTAACACAATCCAATCAGAGTACTTCCTTGAGGTATTCAGTTTAAAATGTTTACATTTTAAATCAGATACCCTGGGAAATCTTAAAGGCTTTCTCATACTGTGCTGGGATGTAGAGTACAACTCAGTAAAATTAACAGAAAATAGAAGAGATTTCCTAGGTCCCACACTGAGTTTGTATTTAACAGTGGAGCAGCAAGGGGATCTGGGCCAATGATTTTGATCAATGGAACTAGATCCATTTAAAGAAGAGATTTGAGTACAAAAAACAGAAGAAAAAAGTAGCCTATCTATGAATAGAATTCAGAGGCACCACAGAGTAGAAAGAGGGACTGAGTAATAGAAGAACAAAGGAAGAATGTCTCAATAGACTTTTCAAGATCAAAACAGTAGCATCTATTGAAAAAGCTATAGAAAGAACCCTATGGCCAAAGACACAATGAGAATTCATAATGTTTCCTGATTTAATTTAATAGTAGAAATCTACATATAGGAGAGAAAGGAGACACAGAGCCTTTGATTTTAACCAAAATGATAAGTAGAATAAAATTGTACAGCCTCCACTCCCCATTCTTACTTTTAGATCTAAGAGAGACCTATAACGTTTACTTTCTGCTGGGACAATAAAAGAAGTCATGATACAGCACACTCTCTCACTCTTCTCTTTAACCCTCATCTACCAATATCCAGTTCTCTCAAGGTGAATGAAGGAGCCCAAGAGCAACTGTAGCACTGACATTCACTTCAATGTGAATAACAGCTTTGGCCCTGGAAACTTTGTTTACTGCTTGTGAGCATGAGATGCTTACTACAAGACTGGGGGCTTTGGAATCAGACTTGGATCCAAATCCTAATGTAACCCCTATTGGAATGACCCTTGGCAAAGTATTTAACCTTTCAAAGTCTCCATACACCTGGGGGGGAGGGGAAGGTTAAAGGAGGTGGAACTAGGCAAGTAGGAACTAAGCTGCCAGAGTTTGAGATACAGAATAGATTAAATCATTCCTGCAAAGTGCTTTAGAGCACAGGCTGTGTTCGATAGACACCCCCCAATCCCCTACATAGCACCCCATAGTCTTTGGGCCACAGATGTAGCACAGTGGCTCTGCAGTGGTCCTTGGCTCTGCTCCCTTCCTGTAAAATGAGGGAAAGCCATGCTGCAGGCCTGAAAATCACAGCACTGGTTCCCTGCCAGGATTAGTGGAATCAGTCCCTTAAAAGTCTTTTGCATGGGGCATATATTAGGGATTAATTAAGTCAATTCTCAGACTAATATATGTGCTAGTGATTCATCTTTTAAAAGGCTTCTACTCCTTTCTTACCACTACCACTCCTAACTGGGGACCCACTACCACCATTCTCCTAAGTCCTGGAGGAGCTTTCTTTCCAAGAAGTCGTACAACTCCAGCCACTTTTCAATTCAATCCTATCTCCAGATGGTTATCATGCCTATCCTGGTCAAAACCATTTCATTAAGCAATCATTTGCTCACATTTTTCTCCTTCTTCTTTCCCTCAGCAGTGGACACCTGTCATTCTTTTTGGCCATGAACAATGAGACTCCATTATTACATAGGAAGAATCCTCTCTTTATAAGATAGAGCCCACCTTCCACTATAGAAGCTGGGGTGCCAGCAGCGGCAGCAAAGGTATCTCACAGGATCAGTTCTGCAGAGGGATTTGGAGCCTTGTTTCTGATTGAGTGGCTTCTGAGCCAGGTCTTCTGACTCTACCGGAAGATTCTATGAGCTGGTCAATGTGGTGCACACATCCTAAGTAGACCTCCAAAGAGTCATGCCCTTGTATAGTCTGATGTCACTCCCATTCACATGTTAGTAAGACTGTCTTATCAGATTGGAGTAAGAGAGACTTCCTTGCTGGCTTTGAAAAAGTAAGCTGCCATGGTGTAAGAGTACCTTTGAGAGGGGTTCCATGGCAAAGAACAGCAGGTGGCCTCCAACAGCTGAGAGGGACCTCTGGCTGACAGCCAGCAAGAAAACCACAGCCAGCCTCAGTCCTAAAACCACAAGGAGATAAATTCTGCCAACAATAAAAGGGAGCTTGGAAGTGGATCATTTCCCAGCTGATCCTCTGACGAGACTGCAACCCTGACGAACACAGGATGAGATCTCTGAGCAGAGGACTCGGTTGAGTTACATGTGGACTCCTGAGCCATGGAACTGAGATGATAAAGGTGTGTTGTGTTAAGCTGCTAAATTTGTGGTAATGTGTTACACAGCAATAGAAAAAAATACAGTCAATATCCTCTAATAAATTTATTTGATGCTTAAATTAAGTAAAGTTAGTTTCTATGACTTGCTACTGAATACCTTGAGTGATACACGGTCTATCCAAATCTTACCCTCCTTTCAGTAGCCATTTCAACTTTCAATCATCACTATTCCACTCGAACTAGACCAGTCCATACCCATCTCCTTCTTATCATAGCTTCTGGTGAAATGGGAAGAAAGTACCATTTTCAGCAACCTGAACCCTCCTCAATCTCACCAGCAGCATGTTATACTCTCTCTGGTGCAGCAAGAATAGATAGAAGTTTTCCTCACTTTGAAGCTCTGAACAGAATTCATTATAGTAAACAGAAAATCATACTTGAACTTTTCTTTTCAGTATTTCACATTTAAAAAGATTTGGATGAGCTCCTGTTAACTACATATTTAGCAAAAGGGTCAGTAATACATATTTTTTAATAGAAAGTTCTTAGTACTGTCTGCTTATTCAAAAATGCTTGCATAAGATTACATATTACCATTTTCTACGAAATTACAATGCTTTCTTCTGCATCCTGGATAATATATTCCACTCTTGAGTGTAACAATGCAAATATCAGAAGTCTATCACTTTGGGGTTTTTTTTTTATCTTTAGTCTTTAGTTTTATTTTAAAAGATCATCTGCATTTTCTTCTGTAATAAACTGAAAAGATATCTACCCATTTGATCAGATTTATTTATTCTTTAGCAATGGAAGCATTAAATGATGACAATTTTTACTCTCACTCCTTGATAATATTATATTCATTACATTTCAGATGTTTAGCTTTCTCATGGAGAAAAGGAAACCCAGGCATAAACCTTTAAACTATCCTCCTGCTACTCCTACAACACAATTTTAATAGCAATATTAATATTTGGACAATTTCTATGATGTCAAAGAGATATCAACAAGAGTGATTCTAAAGTGGCTAGTCTTATAAGTCAGGAGTTATGAACTTTGACCCACTGCTCAATCCATTTCAAGATCTGATTTACATTACTTTCTAACTCTTCTGGGTTATTGCTGGGCAGATGCTGCTCGATTTCTTCCTTGTAGGATGCTGCGGCTTCTTCATAAAGAACCTGAATAATCTCACACTCAACACTGTCTTTTAATTTCTTCTCATTATAACCCCTTGTTTCAAGTCTTTTGTACATTCACTGGTATTTCTTCACAGCACAAAAACTATATGACACCAGCATTCACGGAAGAAATCACAGCCATGGTAATCAACAATAACTTCACCTTCTGTCATTTGTTTATCTAACTCATCAACTACTCCATCTTCATCTAACACGGGACAATCATTTCTTCCTCATAGCCATCATACAACTTCCCCGTGAGCAGGATGTTCGGAAGCAACATGATCCTTGCCACGATGGCTCCAAGCACCTCGGCTCCTGCATCCTACGCACTACCGGGAGGAACCCTAAGGTCAGAAGTCTATCACTTTGGCTACTACACATCATGTGGCAATTATCTTGAAAAATTCTAGTGAAGTTTGGAGGAGAGAGGATTCGGCAGGATAAAGGAAAAGAACAAGTTGCTGTCCTTTTTCTCTATTTTTTAAGTCTGATTTATTCAGATATGAGGTCTACGTGGACAGAAATGACTAGATAATTCCATAAGCCCTCTGTTCACTATGGTATCTACAAGTTCAGCCAAAGAAGCAGAGCTAATAAGAGAAAAAGGGTGTCCTGACCCCCAGAACATGATCCCTGACTGATGCTGGTGGGCTCTGGAGTGGACACTCCATTACTATCCTCTGTCAATACTTTCTCTTCCTAAAAATCAGGTTCTGAGTTCTCTTGCCAGTGAGGCTGATAATCCTCAAGTTTGACGACTGTGCTGATAAACCTCAAGGGTGTTTGATTAGTAAAGGGGCTGTATGTTGGTTGATAAGGCAAGGCCAGTGGGGGCAGAGCAGTATGTGGGCTGTGGCTTGATTGCAAGAATGAATACCCCTCAGAGGTGTATATGCATGTTTGTTTGTTTTAGCACTACCTATTAGAGTCCATGGTTCCCTCCCCATCAACTGGCAACAGTAAGGGCCCATCCTCTTACGACTAAATTGACTGATTTAAAATCTGATCTGCACATATATAAAGATGAGCATTATAAAACTGTAGGAATATATAAATCTTTGAAATTATCATAAGATAGCCACAGGAGCAGCTTTCTCTTATAATTATGATACAGGAAATATAAATGTTATCCTCAGCTTCACACTGATTCACTATTGTGTAACCTTGGGTTTATCAGTGTACCTGCTGCCTCCTTCCTAAAATGAGAACAATATGTCATCCTACCTATCTCTCAAACGTTTTGAGGAATCATCAAGAAATGTAAGAGTTATAACAACAAGCTAGAAAACAATTGTATGTATCTGTGAATGTGTGCAATGAAAATTAAGTATGAGTATTAAAATTAAGTATTTTCTTTCTTTATTGAAAGAAAAAGGCTTCAAGCAAAAAAGCCCCCATCAACTTAAACGTTAATATAAACTACATTTAAAAACAAACAAAAAATCCACTGAAGCAAAAATAAAAAGCCACATTTGGATGTAATAACAAAAAATGTCCATAACTACAATATTTCACTAATGAGAAGGTACAGATGCTACATACAGAAGGATTTTATGATGTCCATATGTTTCTCAAATGACTCTCCTTGTTAGCTATTTCTCCATATCTCTATTTAAGAATAACCTACACCTTCCCCACTGAGTGGGTATAAATTATAATATGTTATAATATTTAAACAAATTCAAAAAAGAAGTAATTCTAATAAAAGGAAATGAAAGCTATTTAAACCTAGATGCAGATATTAATAAAAATCTGAATTATGGGTATCATTTGAATTAGTTAATTTAACAGATTTTTGTCTGGTCAGTTGGCCTTAAGATTTAAAACTTTCTAAAACCTCAAATAGAGCTAATCTCTATCTTAAATATATGTAATAATTATTTATATATAGTGACAGTAACTTCATAAAGCAACTCATTCTGTTATAATAATGGTCATAGTTAATTTGGCCACAAAACAATCATAAAAATCTATAACCATCGATAAAACTACCTTTTAATTTCACAAGAGCCATCATTATTTTTACAGAAGATGGCAGTTTAGTACACTAAACAGTCTCTAGTCAGAGTATTAGTCTGACTTTCCAATAAAGGCCAGCACAACAGGCTGAACTGCAGAGGGAGAGAAACAGGAAGACTAAGGTAAAAAAAAAAAAAAAAAATCTGTCTCCTACCCATAAACTGGTAACTTAATTTAAAACTGTTAACTTCCTTCTGCACAACCTTATGTGCATCTAATCATGTCCATTCTGTAGCGAAGATTATCAATTCAGGAACAGAGCTGGGAAAGCATCTCTCTCTCTCTGGCTGGCAGCCTATCAAAGGTCAGACTCAGGATTCCCACCATCCAAGCACCCATTTTGTAGCTGAAACATATATGAAAATATTAGCTTTTTCCCACACAGAAAATGACATATTCCAAGAAAATGTTGCTCTTCCTGAGATATGCCCCATTCAAACAAAATGGATGAGAATAAATTACAAGTTTTACAACTGATCAAATTATGTTCTTTCAGAAATACAATATTCTTATTAAGCATCTTAAATATGAATGGTTTCCAGAAGGAATGTCAGTAATTTGATGTTTGAGTGATTAAACTGGAACAGTGGTTTAAAAGGATGAGGAGTACTAAATATCTATGGTAAAAGGCAAATACATTAAACAACAAATTTTCAGTCACAATAATTTCTGTAATAAATATCAAAGTACCAAAGAGAAGTTCAAAAGATATCCCCTAAACATGATTTTTAATTTATTAACTTCAACTTATTCTGTGCTGTTATTAATTACAGGATTAAAAAGATTTCTGATGCATCAGAAAATAACATCTAGACCTTTTCAAATGTCAAAAGGTTTTCTTTCTTATTATTTCTTCTTTAACATAGGTTCTGTATGTATTTACTCCCTTTTTCCTAGATTTCAATAATGCCTACAAGATTTGAAAACATGACTGTCCTCCGAGTACTTGCAATTCTTAAATCTTACTCTTTAAGAGCAATCTCAGTACATCAAGAGTATTTAGTTGTATAAGCATTGTTATACCATTTTGAGAGAAAAAAATTAACTCTTCACTTTCTTTTCTGGTACAAGTTAAACTTTTTAAGCCCTTCTTACCCTACTCCCATATTTTACACACACACACACACACACACAGATATCTCATGTCTCACAGAATTTTAAAATGCTATCGTCACTTAATCTAAAAGTTCCTTCTACGAGATTACACACATCTCCCGGCAGAAAAAACAAACGACAGATCTTCCTGAAATTAGAGCATAGGAGACTCACTAGAGAATTTTCCCAGTCCACATCACAGGAACCGCATCCTCAGCTCCCGTCGCAGGCCACCTCTCCTGACAACCGCGCCTCGGATCTGAAAGGCAGCTCGGTCCCACTCTATCACACCACACACACAGGCCTGACACCAGCACCTCTCGCTGCGGACAAGTGGGCGACGGCGTCAAAGCCAAACAAACGCTGCCAGCCAGGCGCTCAGGGAACGCCCCCGTCCTCCGCTCCCTCTAGTCCCCACTGTGACACCCTTGGGTGGCGTTTAGTTAAACCAGTTTACCTGAACAAGCTTACGATTCATCACTCTCCTTCCACTAGCCAAGGAACTGCTTTATCTCCCATCCCCCAGCCTCCTGAACTTTTCTTAAACCCCAGTATTCCGATGTATAGACTTGAAACTGAAGTCCCCACGAAACATCACAGGTACCCCCATTAAGCATTGCTCCCCTCAAGCAACACGTTGGCAGTACAAACTTTTTATTCACAGCTCGGCTCCAACACAAACTGGGTGTGTATTTGGGGGCGGGGGAGAATCATGCCTCCGACCCCTCGCCTCGGTTTGCCTAGCCAAACGTCAGGGTCTGCACCAAAAAGATCACCTAGCACCCAACTTCTGACAAAGGTTCCCTTAGACCCACCAATGTCTGGGTTTGGAGATGCAAGGCAAGTGGCAGCGGAGTCCGGACGGAGATGCTGTCAATCCAGGGAGCCCGAGCAGGGAATTCAGAGGCGCATCCGGAGGACCGGTGGCCCCCAATTCCTAGGGCTTTCGCTGGGGACCCCGCTGTGGTGCCACTCACCTCCGCCCGCTCCTGCTGAGGCTGTCGCGCCCTCCTTCGCTCCGCGCCGGCGACCTCCTAACTTCTCCCCCTTCTCCAAACAGCCATCTTTCGAGGAGGAGAAGAGAATGGCGAGGCAGGAAGCAAGAGGGGGCTTGAAAGTTGACTGCAGGGCCGCCACTTCTCCTCCAGCAGGGACTTACCGGCCACGGCAGGCGCCGGAGGAGGACACCGCGGCGAGAGCGGCGGGCGCGGCGGGGCAGGCTCGGTGCGCGCTGCGCGATGTGCGGGACGCGCCGCCGCCGCCGCCACCGCCGCCGCCGCCGCCGCCGCCGCGCGGGGGGAGCTCTGGAGGGCGGCAGCGGGCGGCTGCGAGCTGCGAGCTGAGCGGGCGACGGCGCGCTGAGGATTTGCTAAAAATAGCACTTCTTGGGGAGGGGTGTGGGGGACGGAGGTGGGAGGAGAGGCTCGGCCGGGAGCCCCAGCGCGGCGGAGGCTGGGCGGGGCTGGGTGGGGAAAGGAGGAAGGACCCGCGGCCAGAGCGCGGGCCCAGGCGCTGGAGACCGCGGGGCCGGGAGACGCGGGCCGGAGAGGATGAGGGGTGCGGGGACACCTGGGCGCGCGGCCGAGGCAGGGGGAAGGACGCGCGAGAGGCCGGAGGGCAGCGAAGGCCGCCTGGGGTGGAGCGGAGGAGAACTTGGGGCTGGACCAGCGATTCGTCCCAGGGGAAGGACCGGGAGCCTAAAACGACTTGGGGTTTCTGAAGCGAAACATGCCCACGCGAGGCGCGAGGTGATGGTCAGGCGGCCGGCGCACACGCTCCTCCTGACAGGCCCCTCGGCAGCCCGCGGCCGTGACCGAGGATGGTGCGGGGTAGAAGCCCGGCCGCGCCTTGCCCTCCCGCGCCCGCCCCGGCTCGGGGAGCCCCTGCCGCTCAGGTGCGCGCCGCGCAGCGCCAGACCGCCCCCAGCTCCGCGACTTCTTTTTAAAAGGAGGAGGAGGGAGCATTGTGGCGCGGTACCTGGAACGTCCCCCCACATACGGCTGGAGCTTAAAGAGTCATTCAAGGGAATTTTAAAAGAATATGCTACATTTGGGGTTTTTCAAAGGACCAAATGGGAAATGTGAGGAAATATAGTGACTGCCGTTGGAAAGTCACTATATTTTAGTGGGTTTGCCGCGTTTTAAGGCAGAACTGAGAGCATCATCCACTCTGAAACCAACCCTGATAGAAGGCAGACAGAGTTAGTAGGTCGGAGAATTGACGAGGCGATCCCTTTCAATGGTTAGTATTTTCACCTTGGGGATTTCTTTTTTTTTTTTTTTACTGCTGTAATCTAAGTCTCTACTAGTATTGCTAATACCTACAGATTCCTTTATAAAGCATACAACACTGAAACATGTTAGAAAAAAAAGGGGGGGAATGCTAACCATACTTGGCTAATGCTAACAGTTGATTACTCAAAGAGGCTAATATTTATGGTGTATACACTTTGACCCTCTAAAGAATTAAAGCTAGTGTCTCTGCATGAATATTTATGGTTTTTCTCTACATCAGCTAAAACACAGCTAGCTTGTAGATTATATGGATGGAAAGAACATAAGAGACCTAACCCAGTGCCCTCATTTTCAGAGGAGAAAACCAGGATCAAGGGGAGTAACGTGATTTGCCCAAGGTCTCACAGTAGCAGGGTTCGGATTAAAACTCAGGATTAAAAGTGACTACCAATGCCATAACACCAAGATAACTCGGAGAAAAAGAGCGGTATGGTGTAGTTAAATTCAAAAGAGTTCAGCATTCATAATAGGATAAAAGTATGTGATTGCTAGATTTAGCCCTCACTTTGCCCTAATCAGGAATTCACGCTGCAGGGGTGGTCAGCTAGCTTTAAATTTAAAAGGTCATACTCCTGAGGCTGTTGGTGCTAGAGCTTCTGCTAGCTTAGCTTTCCACATTAGGGATTCTGTTCGTTAGCATGATAGATCTTAAAAATGGGTTCTCCTTTCATGGGTGAAATCAATGGTGTTGACTAAAATACTTTAGAGATACTTATCATTTATATCACATATGAGCCAGAAATAAATATCTAGTGACCTTTCGCTCTTTACCTTTCAAAATGGAGTCCTTTAAAACAGCGGTCCCCAACCTTTTCGGCACCAGGGACCGGTTTCATGGAAGACAATGTTGGGAGTGGGGGGGAAGCAGAGCTCAGGTGGTGATACCAGTGATGGGGAGCGGCTATAAATACAGATGAAGCTTCTGCTTGCCTCAGTGGCACACCTCCTGCTGTGTATCCCCCACCCCCATCCGCAGTTCCTAAGTTACATGGGGGTAGTGGAGCTCTGCCACCTGGTCCCTAACAGGTTGTGGACCAATACTGATCCATGATATTGGCCTGGGGGTTGGGGATCCACAGCATTTAAGAAGTGGTCATATCCAGCTTTTTAAAAAAAATTTTAATGATTCTGTTTGCCTACCATTGACTCTAAGGGAAACAATTCTCTCTCTATTGTCTCCCAAGAAAACCTTTCATGTAAAGTGTAGTTGAAGCATATAAAAGGACATATCCCTGGGGTTTCACTGGGCATCCAAAACAGACGTTTGTGTAATAAAGATGTGTATGGCAAAATTTGAACTGAAACTTACTTTCACGTTTTAAGGAGGTGGTACAGGGAGTAGTTAATGTTCATTCACTTATCTCTATTTATGTCTACCACATCTAGGTCATCTCACAATAGGAGCTGTCTTCCTCATCATTCTCCTAGATATTTGAATGCCAACTCTGAGCAAGGTACTTTCTGGGTGCTACTGGAGATTCAAATCTTTTAAGATATGATTTAGTGGAAAAGATTATAATTTCTCTTAAAGGTTTTGATTGGGCTCCCATACTCTCTGAACCTATATTGAAGCATTTATGTCACTATAATTTTTTCTGGTTTTAGTTTCTCCTCAACTGAAGTGTAGGAAGACAGAGATAACTCATTCATATTTTTTGTAGTTTTTTAAATAGACTTTATTTTTTAGAACAGTTTTTTTTTTTTGACAGCTTCTATCTATAGCAAAGAACAGTTTTAGATTTGTAGAGAAATTGAGAAGATAGTACAGTTGACCCTTGAACAACACAAGGGTTAGGGGCGCCAACTTCCTGCAAAGTCAAAAATCCACGTGTAACTTCTGACTCCCCAAAAACCAAACTGCTGATAGCCTACTGCTAACCAGAAGCCTTATTGATAACATAAACAGTCGATTAACACACATTTTGTATGTTATAGGTGTTATATTCTGTATTCTTACAATGAAATAAGCTAAAGAAAAGAAAATTTATTAAGAAAATCATGAGGAACAAAATATATTTACTATTCATGAAGTGGAAGTGGATCATCATAAAGGTCTTCATCCTTGTGTTTTCACATAAGTATTCTGAGGAGGAGGAGGAAGAGGAGGGGTTCGTCTTGCTGTCTCAGAGGTGGCCAAAGTGAAAGAAAGTCCGCATATAAGTGGACCCTTGCAGCTCAAACCCATGTTGTTCAAGGGTCAACTTTATAGAGAATTCCAGTATACTCCCCAAACACACATATATACAATTTCCCCTTTATTAACATCTTTAGTATGGTACATTTGTTGTCATTAGTGAACTGATATTGATACATTATTAACTGAGGTCCACAGTTCATCAGATTTCCTTAGTTTTTACCTAATGTCCTTTTTCTTTTTCAGGATGGCATCTAGGATACCACATTATATTTAGTGGTCATGTCTCCTTAGGCTTCTGGCTGTGACACTTTCTCAGACTTTCCTTGTTTTTGATGACTACGACAGTTCTAAGGAGTACTGGTCAGATATATTTTAGGATGTCCCTCTATTGGAATTTGTCTGATGTTTTTCTCATGGTAAGACTGGAGTTATGCATTTGGGGTAGGAAGACTATAGAGGTAAAGTTCCATTTTCATCACATACCAAAGGTACCTATTAGCAACATGATTCATCACTGTTGATGTTGATCTCAATCAACTGGCTGAGGTAGTGCTTGTCACATTTTCCACTGTAAATTTATTCTTTTTCTCCTCCTTCACATTATACTCTTTGAAAGGAAGTCACTGTGTGCAGCCCACACTTAAGGAGTGAGGCGTTATGGCCTCCTGTTTTAGGGCAGATTATCTACATAATTTATTTGGAATTCTTGTACATTCATTCACTTTTTATTGACAGAGATCATCACAGTGCCCTCAGCATAGTAGGTTCTTAATTCATGTGGAAAGCAAAAAAAGGATTAAGTAGAATTTTTCCCTCTAAGAAAGATGATTGGGTCCAGATGTCAGCAAGATGGTGAAATATGACTTTCCAGTGCTTGTCTGCCTGCAGAAACATCAATTTGAACAACTATCCATGCACAAAAATATCATCATAAGAGCTAAGGACGCCAGATGAGAGAATATCACACCTGGATGTAGCACAGAAAAGAAAAGACACATTGAAAAGGGTAGGAATGACAGTTTTACATTACTTGTGTTACCTCTCCCCCAACCCCAGGCAGCATAGCATGGAGAGAGATACCCTTCACTTTAGGGAAGGAGAGAGAAGTGATCACCGGACTTTGCCTTGGATCCCAACAACAGGCTGCCCCAGTAAAAGCCATTGCTGGGCAGGCCGCTATGACCACAGACTCCAGGCCAGTACTCTTGCACTAAGCCTCCAGATCAGCCCTCACAGACTTGAACTTCCAGGCCTGCCCTGCAGACTCAGTTTCTAGGCCTGCCACAGGTACAGGCCAGCCCTAGCAGCCCCAGGCTTTGGGCATGCCCCAGCACCAGGCCAGTCCCTGCATCTCTCATCAGGCCAGCACCCACGGGTCTAGCCTCCAGGATAGCCCCTGCATATACAGGCTCCAGGCCTGCTCCAGGTTCCACGTCAGCCCAGAGCCTGCTCAGCCCACACAGCCCCAGGCTTCAGGCCTGCCCCAGCACCAGACCAGCACCTCTGGCCTCAGGCACTAGGCCTGCTCAGTTCCAGCCCAGTCTCTGTGGAACTACCCCCTAGGCTGCACACCCTAGCAGACCTCAGGTCCGGGCCTGTCCTGGTAGACCCCAGCTCTGAGCCCAGGCTCTAGGATTGTCCCTGTGGACCCACTACATTAACAGAATGAAAGACAAACACAATTGAGATGATTATCTCAATAAATGCAGAATAAGCATTTTATAAAATTCAACCCATTTTCATGATAAAAACTCACACCAAATTAGGTATAGAAGGAATGTACCCCAACATGATAAAGACCATATTTTACAAACCCACAGCTAACATCATACTCAGTGGTGAAAAGTTTAAAAGGTCTTTTCTTCTAAGATCAGGAATAAGAGGATGGGTGCCCATTCTTGCTGCTTCTATTCAACATAGTACTGGAAGTCCTAGCCAGAGCAATTAAGGAAGAGAAAGATATACAAGGCATCCAAATTGAAAAGGAAAAATTTAAATTGTCTCTGTTTGCAGATGACATGATCATATATACAGAAAACCCTAAAGACTGCCCCCAAAAACTCTTAGAACTAATAAACAAATTCAGTGAAGTTGCAGAATACAAAATCAACATACAAAAATCAGTAGTGTTTCTATATACTAATAATGAACTATCCAAAAAAAATCAAGAAAACAATCCTGTTTACAATAGCTACAAAAAATAAAATACAAAGGGATAAATTTAACCAAGGAGGTAAAAGACCTAATAAACACTGAAAACCGTAAAACATTGATGAAAGAAATTGAAAAAGATACAAATAAATGGAAATATACCCCTGTTCATGGATTGGAAGAATTAATATTGTTAAAGTACCCACAATACCCAATGTGATCTGCAGATTCAGTGCAATCCCTATCAAAATTTTAAGTCATTTTTCAAAAAAATAAAAAAACCCAATCCTAAAATTTATATGGAACCATAAAAGTCTTTAAATAGCCAAAGCAATCTTGAGCAAAAAAACAAAGCTGGAGGCATTACAGTCTCTGATTTCAATATACATTATTAAGCTATTATAATCAAAACAGCATAGTACTGGCATAAAAACAGACATATTGACCAATGTAACAGGATAGAAAGCCTAGAAATAAACCTAAGTATTTACAGTCAATTGATTTTCATCAAACATACCAAGAATACACAATGGGGAAAATATAGTCTTTTCAATCAATGGTGCTGGGAAAACTGGATGTCCATATGCAGAAGAATGAATTTAGATCCTTATCTCATACCATGTACAAAAAATCAACTCAAAATGGATTAAAGGCTTAAACATAAGACCTGAAATTATAAAACCACTAGAAGAAAACATAGGGGAAAACTTCATGACATTGGTCTAGGTAATGATTTCTTGGCTAGGACCCCAAAAGCATAGGCAACCAGAGCAAAAATAGACAAATGGGATTATATCAAACTAAAAGGCTTTTCTAAAGCCAAGGAAACAATCAACAGAGTGAAGAAACAACCCATGAACTGGAAGAAAATGTTTCCAAACCATAAATCTGAGAAGGGGCTAATATTCAACATATGTAAGAAACTTAAATAGTTCAATAGTAATAAAATAACCCAATTAAAAAAAAAAGAAAATGGACCTGACCAGACATTTCTCAAAAGAAGACATACAAATGCCTAACAGATATAAGAAAATATGCTCAACATCTCTAATCATCAGGGAAATACAAATTAAAACCACAATGAGCTATCACCTCACACCTGTTAGAATTGTTATTATCAAAAAGATGAAATATAACAAGTGTTGGAGAGGATATGAAGAAAAGGGAACTTTGGCACAATGTTGATGAGAATGCAAATAAGTATAGCCATTTTGGACAATAGTATGGGGGTTCCTCAAAAAACTAAAATAGAGTTATCATATGAGCTAGCAATCCCATTACTGTGTATATATCCAAAGGACATGAAATCAGTATAAGAAACATCTCCACTCCCATGTTTACTGCAGCACTATGCACAATAGCCAAAATAGGGAATTAACCTAAGTGCCCATCAAGGGATGAATGGATAAAGAAAATGTGGCATATACGCACAGCGGAATACTGTTCACCCTCAAGAAAAAAAGTGAAATCCTGTTATTTTCAACGATGTAGATGAAGCTTGAGGACATTATGTTAAGTGAAATGAGCCAGGCACAGAAAGACAAATTCAGAATAATCTCACTTATGGTGGAATCTAAAAAAGTTGAACTTATATAATAGAAGCAGAGAGTGGAATGGTGGTTACCAGGGGCAGGGATGTGGGAGGGAGTGTTAAGGAGATGTTGATCACAGGATACAAAATTTACATTAGACAGGAGAAATAAGTTCAAGATATCTATTGTACAGCATGGTGACTACATAGTTAATAACAACGTATTGTATTCTTGAACTCCGCTAAAAGAGTAGATTTTAAACGTTCTCACCACAAAAAAATGATAAGTATGTGAGGTAATACATGTTAATTAGCTCTATTTAAACATTCCAGAATGTGTACATATTTCAAAACATCATTTTGTACACCATAAATACATACAATTTTTATTTGTCAATTAAAATAAAACAATTACAAAAATAAAGCTGGTAATATTCTCTGCATTTAAGCAGGGAAAAAAAGCCTCATGCTAAATTTCCATTCTTTTTTTTTAATGTTGGGCATGGAGGGGAAGATAAATGAGGTATTTGTGGGTAGTGGTGATGGTAGATGTTGTGTAGTTTTCTTTAGAGGGAGAAGTACTGTGTAAATTTTACTACTGTTTGAAATATTTGTGATACCCCCTAAAAGGCCATACCTCCCACCCCACTATCTGCCTTACCCATGTGTTTTACTTTGGCCAATGAAATGTTAGCAGAAGTGATGTGTGCCACTTTCAGGCAGAATCTTCTTTTTTTTTTTTTTTAATTTATTTTTTAAATTTCAGAATATCATGGGGGTACAACACTTTGGCCATACATATTGCCCCTGTTCTGCCCGTGTCAGAGCCACAATCGTGGTCATCTCCCAAACTGTGCTCCCCACATCCATTCAGTGGGAGTTTTTCCCATCCCTTCCACCCCCCTCCCGCCCGCCCGCCCTCAGATGAATGTTATTGCCCTGTGTGATGTAAGTGTTCATCAGTTAGTACCACTTTGATGGTGAGTACCAGTGGTGCTTGTTTTTCCAATCCTGTGACACTTCGCTTCGAAGAATGGGTTCTAGCTCCAACCAGGATAATACCAGATGTATTAATTCACTGTTGTTCCTTATTGCTGAGTAATACTCCATGGTATACATATACCACATTTTATTGATCCACTCGTGTATTGATGGGCACCTTGGTTGTTTCTACAACTTTGCAATTGTGAATTGTGCTGCTATGAACATTCGAGAGCTGATGTCTTTATTATAAAATGTCTTTTTTTCTTTTGGATAAATACCCAGTAAATCTTTAACAGCCCTCCTGTTGTTTCTTCATTTCTCTTTGCCCTCAGCTACTAAATCAGCAGTTTTCTAGATGAGGGAAAACTCTTCCTTTTCCAAGAATGTAGGCCACACATAGCAGAGCCTCTTCCAAATCACGGAAGACATAAACGTGAGCAAGAAATAAATCACTGAGATTTGGGGGTTTGTTGTTACCACAACATTACTTAGCCTATCCAGTCTGATTGCAAAATTGTTTCTAAGTTCCTAAAATTGGACCACCAAATGCTGTGCTTGATTCAATTCTTATCAGTGATCAACTTTCAGTTGTAGCCTTTTAGGACCTGTGTGTGTTTGGTTATGACACTAGTATGTTTTAAAATGTTTTTCCATTATGTTTAAAAATAAACATTGTTCTTTGCAAATGAAAAAACTCCATCTTTTGTTACAACACTGTCAACAAAATTAATTGAACCCCCATTGTGTGCAGAATACTGTAGCAGATACTGTAAATCATTTTTCTGAATATTAATTTTAGGATGATGCCATAGAAAAAGTAAAGGTATAATATTTAGAAGCAATAGAGAAAGAAATTTAGCTAGAATAACATGCTATCAGAGGTGGATTTTACCATGAAGCTAATGAAGCTTAAGCTTCAGGGACCCTCATTTGCACAGGTGCCTTCTAAGGCTTTGTATTCATGATTTAGTATTATTTTACTTAAAAGTGTCCCAAATATGTATAAATTTCAGGCCCCACCAAAACTGGCTCTTTCCCTAAACACTAACAAATATGAAAAAGTGAAAACAAAGGGCTATAAGAGTCCTGAGAATAAAGGGCAACCCTCCCACACAGGGGCAAATACAGAGAATCTGGACATCTGACCTACCAGAAAAAAAGCTTCCTTGGAAGGTGGCTCTGAAGTCTGGGTTCCCTGGTAAAATTTAAAACTGAGTCAGCACGTGCATCCCTAACTGTAGGGAGAAGAATACATCCAGCATCAGGCAGAACCTCCTGAACCTAGAAACTACCCGTATCCAATGTCTGAATATCCATTTTCCTACCGTGGCTTTCATCTTGTTTGTCATTCAGAAAAATCTTAGGGCATGTTAGTATTCTTCCCCATAAAAGTTCCAGGGTTTGTTTTGTTTTGTTTTGTTTTTGAGACAGGGTCTTGCTCTGTCACCCAGGCTGGAGTACAATGGCATAATCATAGCTCACTGTAACCTCAAATTTCGAGGCTCAAGTAATTCTCCCCCCTTCAGCCTCCTGAGTAGCTTATACTACAGGGTGTGCCACCACATCTGGCTAGTTTTTTTATTTTTATTTTTTTTATAGATGGGATCTTGCTATGTTTCCCAGACTGGTCTCAAACCCCTAGCCTCAAGCAATTCTCCCACCTCTGCCTCCCAAAGTACTGGAATTATAGGCGTGAGCCACCACACCCAGCAAAATTCCAGTTTTTATTGAGATCATTTTTTCCTAGAAGTCATTTCATTTTGAAAATAATTTTTCTCATCTTAGCTGATAATACTTCCTCTGGAGGTTTAAGTAACTTTTTCTCAATTAGTTTTGTCCATTTCTAGGTCTGCAACAATGGATATTGTACTAATCATCTGTTCAGGAATTCCCCATTGAAGGGAGAGGTCTGTGCAGTAATAGAGGTTGTAATGTGACCCACTAGGGATTTTTTTCCCTTGCTAAATTTCGAATGAAAACTGGATGAACACACTGCCTCTATTTTTAATAATTCCTTATGCAAAATTGTGTGGGTCATGGTAAGATTTAATCACAACCCATTGCTCATTTATGAAATAGTCTGAACTTCAATTAGTCACATACAACCATGAAGTGCTGTTATTATGTGCATGTTAGTAGGCCATCAACCAAGTTTTGAACTATGAAACAATCAAAGAAAAGCCTTTGCATATATATGTATGCCTTCAGGGTAAATTTCTTTTAAAAGAATAGTTTTCATATCCATTTTTATACATATTTTATTTTAAGGTGATCTATGTACCTCAAATCTATAGTATATAGATTATAGTATATAGTATATAATGTAATCAGCTTACATTGCAAGAAAAGACTTTAAAATCTAGATACATATTTATATGTATATGTCTACATTTATACATATAATATTAGTAGGTGAATTAAAGCCCCTATCAGAAAATGATTTAACATAAATGAGTTTTTATGTTGAGTTACGTAAGTGCCATGGTACTCTGAACAGAATGTCAAGACATAAGACAATGGTAGAACAGAGCAGAGGGTATCATGGACCAATTAAGTTAGAGGAAGAACGTGAACAAATGAATGCTATTTATGGGTTGTTTTTCAACATGCTTGAACGAATCATTAGGTTATATTTCATCTCTAATATAATGTTACCTTATGATGTTAAAATATAAGTTAATGTTGCCTTTTAAACTTGGAGTGTTCAACCAGCTGGATAATGTTTGCCATATGAATAAACATATACAAATTTTAGGATGCCTTTTTAAAGAAATCCATTTAGTCCCTCTAAGAGTTAGGGTTTGCTAAACTGTGAAAAATCTAAATAAACTGTGGCTTAAGCAAATTAAAAGTTTTATTTATTTAATTTTAACATAATAAGTCTGAAAATAGGAAGCTGCTAATATTAGCTTGGTGGTTCAAGAATAGAAGGCCAAGGTTTTGTAATTTTGGTAACCTTTTCTTTATTGTCACAAAATGGCTGTTGCAGCTCCTGTAGTCAAATCTACTTTCTAGACAGTAAGAAAAGGCAAGGGGTGGTGCATGTATCAGGAAAACAAAGGCTTTCCCAGAGGTCCCAAAAAGGTTTCTGCCCAGTTCTCACTAGTCACAACTGTGTCACATCATCAATGCTGTCTGCAAGGAAGGCTGGAAAGCAAATTTTTCTCGTTTTTTTTTTTTCTTTTTTTAAATCTGTTTCTATTCTTCTTTTTTTTCTTTTTGCTTTTTTTTTTTCTTCTTTGTATTTTTCAATAGATTTCTGATCTTTCATCTTTTTTTTTTTCCTTAAGAATCATCCGGCCCAAAATGTCATGGAAAGCAAGTTTTATTTCTCTTTTATTTATTATTTATTTATTTTTCCAGCCCCTATACTAGAGAAAGACAAGGGAAAGAGAGTTGGAATGGATATGTGAATCAACCTATAATATCTCCCATCATCCCTGAAGTTAAGTTTCCCAAAAAATGATGTTACTGATTCTACTAGAAAAATTTTGTTATTCAGTATTTTTTAAGAGAATGTGCTTTTGTTACAGAATTTCATTGAGTTTCAGAAGTTCATTTTCCTGATTTTAGTGATCACAAAACTCAATCTTACAAATGAGGAAACTGAGATCCACAAATTGTAAGTACTTGCCCAAGACCACAGTCAGGTCTTACCTATTCCAGAACTAAGAACTCACTCTGATCAAACATGCATCTAACATATACCTTCTATGTCAGCATCCTCCTCCCAGTGTAATCCCTGCCCACTATGCCTTTTCTGTTTAAGTACTTTTTTAAAAAGGAAGGCAGGAAGGAAGGAAGGAAAAGTGTGCCTCTTATCCTCTTCTAACTTATTTCTGTCTCCTGAGCCAAAATTCCAAATACATGGTAAAGATTTTGCAATATATTTGGTATATTTTGATTAATATATAAAGACAGTTTTACATTATAACTCTCCTTTTCTCCTGTCCCCATTCCAAACCATTTTCTGTTAACTTTGGAGTTGTTATTTCTGAATATTAAGAATACTGGAATGCACCTTCCTTCTGTAAAGTTAATTATAGTTGCTTATGAAGGAGTATATTCTCATCTATAGCTCCTTGGGGCTGCCTGAGAAGATAGGATACGTCCATAAAATACTCTTAAGAAAATTCAGATTTAGAAAAAAAGATTAATTTTAAGAGCAATTATTAACAAAAATACTGTTTATGTTACAACAGTTTTGACCATTAAAATCTTTAATCATGTACTGTTAAATATAATTTGAAAAACTTACAGGAATTTTTCTTAAAATTTATGAAGAAATGTTTTTTAAAATTGTAATCTCTGGCTTTTATTATATAACTAGCTCTATTAGTGATTTCTAAATTCCCAATTTTTATTTTCATGTAATTCAGGAATGTTTAGAAAGCATTAAGTAAATTAATTCCCATTATATGTTATTGGCTTTTTTAAAAATAATTCATAGTAATGTAGATGTATGTTTAAAGTATGTGAGCATGATTTCTTCTAAGCTAAAGAATTACAATAAACAGCTTTTAAATTGTCCCAGTTGGCAGAAAATTTTTAAAAGATAAAACACCAAGATTGTATAACTAAATTTACGTAAGTGCCATGGTACTCTGAACAGAATATCAAGACATAAGACAATGTTGGAACAGAGCAGAGGGTAACATGGACTTGCCTTAAGGGTGGCATTGCTCAGAGGGTAAGTCTTTTACTGGCCAAATGATCAACTTTAAAGATATTTATTTGTAGATATTTCTCTCCTTAAAAAGAAAACATAAACAAAGACCTACAGATATAAAGACAGTGAAGAAGTAACAGTCTGACGATGAATTGTGATGAAATGAGGAATGTATTTCCTTTCGTTAAGTTAGGCACTATTGTAAACACCCTCCTCCCCAGTCTTAAAGTTATTTTATGCTCATGAAACTGGTCCTGGGCAGGTCAGCTACCAGCCTCTTCCATGATGTCTCTATCAGGGCCTGGACAAATAGAGCACAGCTTTCTTGAAAGTGCATTCTCATGGCAGAGGGAACAAAGCTACGGTGGACAGGTGCACTGGCTCTAAAATCTTCCACTTGAAAGTTGCATATTTCATTAGCCAAAGCAAGCCTCTTGGCCATGCCTAACTTCAATGGGGTAGGAAATATCCTCTCACGGGAAGGAAGCTCATGTAGTATTGATAATATCATAATAACATTTATTAAGGATTTCCTATATACCAGACACTAGACTAGGTGCTAGTACATTGATTATCTCTTTAATTTTTACAGTCCTACAATTTGAGTCCTGATAATTGTCACCACTGAAGAAGAGGAAATTGAGACAGAGTCAAGTTAATTACTGCTAAAATCCCATAACTAATGAATGAGTAACGGAGCCTAATTCAGACACAGGCAGTCTGAGTCTGGGGCCCAGCTCCTAACCAGTGTATGAAGTAGCAACACAAAGTTCTATCCCACAGTTTACTGAATGCAGAAGACAAAAAATTCAATATTGAGAAATATGAGAAAAACAAAGGAAGCTCATAAGACTTTAGCACTAAGTCAGCAAATCCTGGTAATAAACATATTCAGTAAATTTGATTACTTGCAAAAGCGATCTACACATACCTTGCAATATCCATAATAGCACAGAAACAGACATTCTTAGGGACTGAGGCCAAGAAGGCCAATAAGGATAATGTGAGACAGATTATATTTATTGAAAAAGACCAAAGATCAAGACTGAGGAGACCAAAGAAATTAACTAAGATGTGGATACCTGGCCTCTCAGGCTAGTCAACTACCTCTCCCTGGTCAGGAGGGATTTGTGGTTAAAACTAAACTCACACAGAATGTTTCTTTACTTATAGGTATATATAATAAAGTGTTATCTTAAATCTTAATTTAGTAATAGTTTTGTTTATATACATACTTGTGACTCATTCTCAAATAATGCCATTTTATCAAATCTGAAATTTAGTAGATATTGCACCTAGCAAAAATAACAATCAGAAAGAACTACTCTGACATGATCATCAGTGTTGTCATCACCATCATCATCATGTCAGCTAACATTTCATGGGATTTTTCAGGCATTTTTCTCTACATGCTTTATCTCAGTCAATCCAAATGATAACCTTGTGAGAAATACGCCATTATAGACCATGAGGAAACTGAGGCTTCAAGGGGTTAAGTAACTTGCCTAAGGTTACAGAGCTAGCAGGTGGTGGACCAGGATTAGATTCCAGGTCTGTCTGACTCTACAGTCTAGCTTTACATTAGTGTCTAGGCAGTCCATTACTTTGTCCTACCTGTATCACGCCAGAATGAGTTAAGAGGAGTAGGCAGGAATGTATAGAATTAAAGCCCAAATTGATACAATTACAAGAAAGGTACATGGCATTAATCTGTTTATTTTCCAAACCTGCAACTTCACTTGGCCCTCATTTTCACCTGATGGGTTCTATAAAAAGAATCTGATATTGATTATATCGTAGTGCAAATAAATTTCTGTTAATTTGCTCACCTTGGGAAGGATAAGCTTGCTGCTGTAGCTTTTGAATTGTTTCTAGGGACTAAATATGGACAAACAAATACGTGAGCCGCTACCAGCTTTTCCAGGTGGTTGATGCCACTATTTCCCTACTAACCTAAATCCACCCAGTCTGCTGTCTCTTTTGCCCCAACAGGCCCAGTTGATTCTTCCCCTTTCTTCTCAATCTATTCAACATAAAATTGTTCAGACCTGCAATTAGAACTTAATTATCACATAAACTTATCACATAAAATGTTGCATATTTCTTTTCCTATTATTCCTGGGTTCTAATCCTGGCCCTCTGATACACAAAGGGGAAAGATTTTTAAAAACTAAAAATTAAGTTAGACTTTGAATATAAATCACATTCTATGGTAAACCACTTGCCTTTGAATAGACAGGTAGATGACTGAATGGACAAAGAAATGAACGCAATATTGACACTGAACACATGATTAAATGTGTTGATTCATTCTGGATTCCAACCTTAACTGTTCATTTATGCTCATCCCTTTCATCATTCGTGGCTTTGTGTGATCGGTAATCAGTAAACAGTTCACATTTTCAGTTTAATTTCAATATAATTTCAGTTTCATAGTAATCAGGTCACATTTTCAGTTTAAAGAGAATACTTCATCCATTGTCTTCTCAGCTGGGCTCTTTGCCCAGGTGGCTGGCCTCTGCAGACTGCAGACTGCATCACCTGGACTTCCCTGCCTTTGGGCTCCTGGTCGGCTTTGGCCAGTGGGAGGGTCAGAGAGAGAGGTCACACCATATTATTTAGTACCACAACTCCCAGCTCTGCCTGCTGGACCATAGCTTGGCAGCGACGGAGGTCTTCTTCGGCCTGAAGCTCCCCCACCGCTACAGCTCTCACAGGATTCTATTAAATAGCCTTCACTCCTCAACACTTCAGACCTAGGGATATTAAAGACTTGCTGCTACTGCTGCAAGAATACCAGAAGTACCCAGTTCCCAGGTACTTCTCTATTACTTGTTGATCTATTTTCCTGCTTGGACTGTAATATAGGCTAAAACCACCTGTAATAAGAATAAGGCTTTAAATCAGCCAACCTATCACCATCGTAAGAATAAGAGGATAACTGTTTTAAGGCACGTCAGGGAGCTCACCAAAGCCTAAAATCCCAAGCTTTCCCCGAAACACTGAATTTTCCCACCCAACTTGACTCAAGGTATCTAGGCCATGTTTGTATTTCTCCAAACTTTAGTCTCACTGGTGAGGGAATCACAGTTTCATGGGGAGAGGGGGAGGTTCAACTTAAAATATACATATGTATCTTCAATGCATATATTTAATACAATAATAGTAGTATTGATATGACAAGTAGCAAGTTGCAAGGAAGTGGATCCTCCAGATAAAATATGTAAATTATGAACCAAAGAGGAATCTGTTTTTGAAGTACTTCTCACAGAAAAGCATTCTTTCCATTATAGTGTGTTCTGAGGGGCCATGGTTAAAGAAGTAATATTCCTGTCAGTTTTCAAAAGAGGCAATTTTTTGCTCCCAACCAGGCAATTTTAGAATAAATTATCTCAGGCCATAATGAGGTATTAGGAGAAATGAAAAAACCAGGAAATTTCAGATTTGAGGCTAACCACTATATATAATGAAAAGGAAAAAATGTGGTTTATCTCCCATAAAATTATTTCATTAGCATGGTGGTTCATATCAAAACTACCAAACAACTAAAACAAGGTAGCTTGTTGAAAACAAATCAAAATAATGAATAAAATTAGTCTTTAATGATTGCAAAAATAACCAGCAAAATGTAAGTGATTCGATGAAGGGGCATTAGTCCCCTAATGCAATAAAAGAAAGTTTAAATTAATTCTGTCAACTTAGGACTCTATGTTTCCTTATTATTCCTACAGTCTTGGTATTTATTTGTATTTTTAAAAGATAATGTCGGCATTGTACCTCTTGTGGATGTGTTTATCTTTATACCTTAAAGAAACTCACTTTCTCTAAATGAATCCAGAATATAGTAAATCCTCAGTACCATCAATAGCATCTTCCTACTCTTTAAAAAGAGACTTTGATCTTTTGTTCTTGAACAAAAATTTTCTAGTGTCAGTTGAAAACTCTTGAAAAATAGAATTCAGCAATTATATTTTACAGGGTATTACTTACCTCATATGAGTTGCATACTTCAGTGCTTTAAAGAATCATTTTAGACTTGTAAAATATTTCTTAAATATATATCCTCTTCTCTCCACGGCCCTGTGCTTTGTTCAAACTTGTCCATTTAATACTCAAGAATGAAGTGCTACTTTCCCTAACTCTTTGGCTTACTAGTAAGAAAGGTATATTTCATCATCTTTAAACATGAAATGCATCCGTGGTTTTAAAATATGTTACTTTATAGCCTGACAAAGACTCAGGTAAAAAATAGGGACCAGGAGACATAAATTATGTTTTTTAAAAAAGCTTACTGGGAAAAATATTCCTTTCTGCTTGTTTTTCTCACTTGTAAGTTTTAAAGGGATGAAGCAGCTATTTCCCCAGAAGGGACTAGAGAACTATAGGACAACTGATAGGCATATTCACAAATCCTTATATTGAAATGCTATTTTAATATATTTCATATGGAATTATAGGAAATCCTCTTTACTCCTATTTCAAATTGATTTAACCTCAACGGTAGCCAAAATATTAATGCTACAACAGAATACTTTTGAAGACTAATTCCCATATTTAATCACTGTGACTTTTCTACAATTTTATTATAAACTTAGGGTCTATAAAGAAACAGTTAAACTGTTTGAGAATACTCTATTTAGAACTTTCAGTTAAATATAGTGGATTGCATATGTATTTATCTCAGCTTTTCCTATAGCCCCATTAAAATGACAATGAAGATTTTTTTTAAAGCATAAATCCATGAAAACAAAAAGAATGGGAAAAAAGATGACAAAACCACAATTTTAGAGGCTGGAAAATAAGATGGATAAATGGTAACTGACTTAGAAGCCAAGACAAAAAGACTAAAACCAGAAATAAATCAACTCACAACTCAAGAGTCAGAAGAATAAAGACCTGGGATATGTCCACGAGGGTCCCCACTGAGAGGTTTAACATTTTATGCTTCTCTCCTTTGCACTATGGGTTCAATCATATTTAGTTGTAATAGCTTCCACTGCCTGCAATGTTTCAGTAATTCTAATATATCCTTGTTGCCTGATGTAGGTGATATTGTGGGGGAGTAAAGACATAGGCCAGAAAAGAGAATGGAGCCTGCCCTACATAGAATGCTCTAGAGAGCCTCCTGCTGGGTGAAAACGGTATTGCAGAGTTTCAGGAAATGACCATCAGCAAAGTGGGTGGTGAGAGAGAAAAGTATACCAGGAGAAGAGCTGAGGGCCTCGCAGCTCAGAAACAGCTGTGAGAGAAACTCTCAATTTCAAATATTCTAGAATATTCTAGAGGAAGGTGACAAATAGGGTGTGTTGCAATTGTTTTTCCCAGAAAGCGCTCAGAGGGAGACTGGTGTGCAGAAAGCACAAGCTCAAGCAGAGCTCTAGAGACCAGCACCTAGGAGAAAGGAGGCGGCAGGACTGAGACAGAAGAAGTCGGGCTTTGGTGCAGCTCAACAAGGCCTCCGCCGACCCCCCTGGGAGCTCCGAAGCTGGGAAGGCCTTTCCCAGTTGTCCTGAGTTGGGGCAAGGGAGCTGAGCCATTTTTATCCTTAGTTCAACCAATTGGATGCAGGCTGATCAGGGAAAGGGGTGTGGATTTGGGAAGGAGGCTCCCTTCAGCAGAGGACAATTCTTCCCACCAGCTGAGGGAATAAGTCCCTCAGTTCTGAACAGGGGATTTGGACAGCACAGTAAACTATCCACAAGAGTGGAGAAAACTGGTATATGGAAAAATGTGAAAATAAAAAATACACTGATTGTATCCAGTTATCCAATGATGCAGATTTATATGGCAGGGGAATAAAGTTTGAAAATAATTATATTAACATGAATAAGTAATCGGATGGTAAAGATGAGTGTAAAGATTGTGAAGATATGATCAAAATTTTCTTGGCATTTTATACTGCTCTTTATGCAAATTATGGCCAAATAAAAATAATACATTTTTATCCTATGTTGTAGTCTTTATCCAGACTTGAGAACAAATGTGTATTGATTTGGAAAGTCCCCTCTTCAACACCCAGTCTCCCTCTCTCCCCCTTTCTCTCTCTTTTGCCCTCTCTTACACACACACGAACACACGCTCTCGTAAGGAGACCTGTTTTGTTGGGTAGATACTTGGGTAAGTGCTTTGGCATGGATGGTTGGTCACTTAAAGGACAAATGAGTTATAGTAGAAGGTTGATAAACTGCTTTGTGAAAAAAGTGGGTTTGGTTAACTGTAGGGAGACGTTTTGTCAGAGTAGGAGAGTAGGAGGCAAAACTGAGACCAGATGCAGGGGCTTCTCGAGTCGGTGCAGGTGCTGAAATAAACAACCCTCAGGCAAAAACTAACTAGACTACTGGGCTAGAAGCCGGATACAGGGGTTTGCAGAGTGGGTGCAAGTGTTAAAGTTTAACTAAGTGGGGGCTGATAACCACAAATAAAAAACAGCTTCAACTAGCTTGTCACCTATCTAGGTCACCCTACATAAACTTTGGATAATTACAATATCATTTGCATTGTGGTTTTAAAATTTCTCTGCCCTTGAAATTGCCATGACAGCTCTAAAACAACTATATAAAGTCTAAAAATGGGAGGGAACCCATTTCTATGAATTACTACCCAAATTCTTAATAAAAGCCAACCCCTTAGCCTTAATATTCCTCCCTCAATTAACAACACTTTAAAAGGCCAAAAACCTCATCATCCCAGTGCAGATGCTCTTTTCCAGCCTGCCCACTCCCTCTCTCTTGAGAGAGCATACTTTCACTTTCACCTTCAATAAAAACTGCTTGTTTTGGCTTACGTGATGCATCTTGAAATTCTTTTCTTCAGATGATCACCAAGAATCTGAAAGAACCTCCATTTGGAGGACAGTAACAGTTTTGTTTTACAGAGGGTGGAAGATAAGCAAGCCTAAAACCAGATATGAATTGTTTGGGTAGCAAGGAAGGTTCTGCAAGGTAGCAGAGAGGGTGGGGGAAGAGAATGGAGGTATGACAGCTTGTAGGCCAAGAGGAACTTTGAGGGGGAAAGAACCAAGGTGATATTTACTACATTTTATCTATGTGGTATGCAACATCAGGTTTCTCATCTGTCAAACCACAAAATCTACAATAAAATCTTCATTATTTGCCAATATATTGTGGAGTTGAATGTTTTCTGCTCTGCTTTATTTTGCTTTGTTTTGAACTGCAACAAAGTGTGAGTACTGTCTTCTAGTGGCCTTGAGATTAGAGGGCCTAGACTGCTCACTAATGGCCAGCCCCACTTGGCGCCAAATGCATTTATAGCAAAGATGATGGTAAAGTTGGAAGCTAAAAGTAGAGAAAAAATACCTGTATTTAATATTATCATCAGACAAACTTCAAGTATATCAAAACACCTAAAATCAACCTATTTGCACCATCACCATGAGAAAAGACAATAGCATTGGAACTGAGAATTTGATCTGGTACGCACATCCAATCTTATCACTTTAAATACTGTCCATATGTGGATGACTTCCAAACATGTATCCTAGCCTAGATCTCTCCCTTCATCCCAGGTTTTGTGTCTGCTACCCAACAAGTCCACTGAGATGTCCAAACCAGGCATCTGATCTTCCCTCTGCAATACAGCTCCACTTAATAGTTTTTCTCATCTCAGTTAATAACAACTCTGAACATCCAACTACTCATGCCAAAACTTTGGATTCATGTTTGACTGCTGTCCATCTCTCACAAACTACATCCAACCCATTAGCAAATCCTGCTAGCTTTACCTTGACAATATATCCAGAATCTGACCACATCTCACCAAATCCACCATTCACTCCCTAGCCATCATTACCTTGCACCTGGACCGTGGCAGTAGCCCCTTAACTGGTCTCCCTGCTCCTACCCTGTCACACCCCAGCTTGTTCTCAAGACAGAAGCCAACACAAAGAAAAGCCAAAGTCTTAACAATGGCCTGTGAGATCCCTAGATGATCTCCTCCCCTTTGACTTCTCCGAACTTCTGTCTCATTTTCCACTGGTCTCCTGATTGTGCCTTGAACATGCCAGACACACCGCTGCCCAGATCCTTCGCACTTGCTGTTTCTTCTTTAGGAATGTTCTTCTCTCAGTTATGTGGACAACACATCCCTTCTAAAGCTTCAGTATTTACTCACAAGTCACCTATTTAAAACTGCAATCCACATCCTCCCCATTTTGTCACTCGTCATCTTCTTCCCTGCTTATTTCAATGGTAACTATCTCCATCAATGTCCTGTATTTTTTACTTTTTTGTTGGGGTGCCATGTGTCTTCCTCCCATCCCCACTAGATGCAGATTCCACGATGTCAGAGATTTTTATCCTGTTCAGTGTTGTATCCCTAAGTGCCTAGAACAGTAGGCACTTGACACATAGTAAATATGTGATAAAATTGATTGACTAAATTTAATAAATTAATTTTATACTATAAACCTTCGAGAATTTTGTCTTCATCTTTATTTTGAAGGTTTTTTTTTAATCATTTCTCAATCTATATATCCTCTGATTGACACTCTTCAAATAGGAGAGCCTTCATTAGGCTGTTTCACCTTCTAGTATTTTTTTTTAATCCAAGTTCCTCAGATTTGTTGTTAAGGCAGGTTACCTGCTGAGCATAATTTTACTGTGAATATATGCAGGAGGCAATATAAGAGACACTTAATGATGCAAAACCCCCAAATCCCAACCCCTCTCTTTCAGTTCACTCCTTGTATAAACACGAGTTGCATATAACATTTCTAACAAAATGGGATCATTTGGGGAAGGTAGAATGGAAAACTAAGTGGGTAGCCTGAGAGAAAAACACTAGAAGTTGCAATTTGCCTTTCATAAATTCACACAGTGAGAAATTCATCTAAAAATGGAAATTCTAGAACAACTATAAAAAATATATGATGTTACAAACCAAATCTTTGTTTTTCTTTCTCTTGTTTTGTGCAAGTGGCTTCCATTTTCTGTGATTTCATCACTGAAAAGGGGCCGTTTCTGTTGGTAAACGCACTCCTACGGCACATCTGTCCTTTCCTTGTCGTCAATCAGCAACATTCGGTGAGTGTCCACTGTTGATACAAGGTACTGTGATGTGTTTTTGAAAAACTAGACAATGCTTTTCTTACTTTCCTTAATTTTTCCAACTGGAATGTGGAACATTGGAAAGGCAACAATGCCTCTTTAATTCACACTTCACTAAAGCTGAATTTGTAATTCAGAAGGGCCAGACTAATGTTTATACTATCTCTTAAGAAAGTCTTTGTTAAGTAAATCAACATTTTTCTAAAATTTCATGAAAACTATTTAAACTATTTGGGGCCACTATTTTCAAGTACCTTTAAGCACTTAAGAACACTCTTTTATACATGGCTCATTCTTATGCTCTTTAGAAATCATTTTGATCTATTTACCAAAAGCAAGTCAGCAAAGGCCATCTAAGCCAACTTTTCTCTTGGACCTAGTTATGGTATCTTCTTTAAAAGAGGAAAAAACTGTAATTATTTTAAAATATCTTATCTAGACTTCAAAGATTTAGCTGAGGCTTTTTCATATTAATTATAAATTAGAGTGCTTTTTAAAATATTTATAAAAAGTTTTAAAACATTCTTATAACTAACTAAAGTTATGTAGAAATATACACAAGTGCTATGTAGGTAGGGAACAAATGGCAAAGGAAGGAAGGAAGGAAGAATCTTAAATTTAGAGTCAATGACCATATGCTTTAACGTTGTATTTGCGGTAACTAAAAAACACTATGTTACCACTATAGATTACTCAGCTGGACAATCAAAGCCATCATGAACTGGTCTTATCTTCTTTAATTCTTTCTCCAAACGAAGATATTTGGTGTATTTATTGCTGGTCTGGTAAATTTCCCCAAGATGAAGACCATCCAATTTGCATTTTGTGTCCCAAGTTAGTATATAGATTTAGACGTGGTACATAGCTAGGGCTTATTCCCCAAGAAAATCAGTGGACTAGGAGTCAAAAGTTTTACTCCTAATCCTCCCAATTTTCATTTTTGAGCAGCAACATAGTACAAGTGTTTAAAAGCTCTAGAGTCAGATGTTCTGGGTTCAAATTCTGATTCCACCCTTTACTAGCTCAATAAGCATGTCACAACCTCTCTGTGCCTCAGTTTCCTCATCTGTAAAATGGGGACATAATAGTTGTACATACTTCATAAGTTGTTGCAAAGATTAAATGATTATTGGACTGTAAAGCTCTTGGTACTGTGCCGGGAACAAAGTAAGTGCTCAATAAATGTTAGTGCTAATTATTACTGCCATTGTTATCATGGCTGGGATGTATATTTGCAACTCATTCAACATCTCTAAGTTTAGTTTCTTTGTGTGCTTAATGAAGACAACTACCCTGTCACAACCTGTCCTCCAGCCAAGCCAGCAATACAGCCAAGGCTCATGGAGGCCTAGAGGTAGACTGGGCCCAATCTGAGCTGGGAGAAGCTGTCTGGGGACTCAGTCAAGTGGTAACAGAAGGAAGGGAATAGTCAACTTTTGCCTGGGAAACTGAAGAGGGAGCTAGGCCCATGCTAGAAGAGCAGAGCAAAAGAGCAGCTGATGGTGAAAAAAGAGTCTAAAATGACCTAGCCAAGGTGAGATGAGTCATGGGCGAAGAGTTCAAGGCTGGGAGAGGAACTAATTCTGAGGTTATTGAGTATTCTCCGTGGGGCTGGAAATGTGTGCTTCCTTGGTCTAGGCCCTGTTTTTAAAGCTTCAGGTAGAAGGAGACAGTAAGTGTGTTGCCCAAGTCTCTAACGTACCCTACACCTCACTATCCCTCCTCTCCTCCATTTTCTTGCTGCTCCTTGGTTTCTGACTACTTGGTTCTGCATCACCCTTCATTCTTGGTGCATGAATCAGTCCGTTTTAGTCTTCAATTCCTAATCTATGCTAATCTCCTCCTCAACTTGGTCAATGCGTAGACAACAATCAGGGACACACTTATCTAGGCTGCAACCATCTCACACACAAGACCCAGAAAGTTGTATCAAATCAGAGAACATTATAAAACTAATTTTTTTAAAAATCCTAGATATTCATTGAAGAGAAATGAATACTTTTGCTCGCCAAATACTTGTACACAAATGTTTATAGAAGCTCATAATCACCCCAAACTGGAAACAACCTAAATGTCCTTCAGCCAATGAATTAATAAAAAACATTCTGGTACTTCCATACAATGGAATGCTACTCAGCAATAAAAAGGAAAGAACTACTGATTCACACAACAGCACAGGTGAATGTCAAATGCATTTTGCTGAGTGAAAGAAGCAGACTCCAAAGGCTACACATTATATGGTTTTGTTTATATGAGTTGCCAAAAATGCAGAACTATAGGGACAGGAAACAGATCAGTGATTGTCAGAGATTGGGGGTATGGGAAGGGTTGACTACAAAGGGACAACATGAGGGAATTTAGGGGGATGATAGAACAGTTTTGTATCATGATTGTGATGGTAGATACATGACTTTATGCATTTGCCAAAACCAATAGAACTGTATACCCCAAAGAGCGAATTTTACATGATTAACAAAGGTAGAATAGTGCAGTTCCTCAGGACTAGTACTTGTGGAGCTGTTATCACCTTGAGGCTTAAATAACCAAGGTAAGGGTACAGCCACCAGAATTCAGGAGGAGAGTCCTGTAGAGAGGGCCACCTTGGGAAGCTGTATCCTTTGACTGAGGAACATGAGCAACCTAAGGTGATGCTCCAGGGAGGGAGCCAGGGAAATAAATATGCCAAACTCACTCTCCCCTAACTTAACGCCTGATGAGATTCCTATTGGCTGAATCCAACTAGAAGCAAGAGGTCAAGGGAATCCATAGATGTAGTTCATACAGAGCATCCTTGCAAGGCATAGAAGAGGGTGAAGGAGGGTGGAATGTGGCTACAGAGGGGCCAACAGAAGATAATTGCACCTTCAGTAAGGCAGCAAAGGTAGGAGGTAGGGAATAAATACCCTGACTTTTCTATTTTCCTGCCATCCCATTGGCCAAACTCAACCAGAAGTCAGAAGGCAAGAGAGCCCAGGCATCTGCAGATGTCTGTTTCCCCAGCATGTAGCCAATCAGAAAAGGTGCATAATGAATCTGCAGGAAGTATGGGTACAAGGCAGCAAAAAGAGAATAACCAGCACACATGCTATGTATCAACCATTGTGCTTGGCATTAATAATACGAATTATAGAGATGCCAGTCCTGCCCTCATAGAATTTACAGACAACTTGAGAAGACATAAATGAAACAAATATGATTAATGTGTCCCAAAAAAAGTAGAGCAGATTGGCCTGGGAGCATAGAACAAAAACAACTGGGTTAAGTAAGCACAGGGAGCCCAGGAAGCACATGGGAGGATCCTTAAACTGTTTTAGACAGTACAGGGAAGACTTCATGAGCCAAAAAAATGCCTAAAGAGAATAACAAAGATTTCTTGGTTAGTAAAGTTGGCCAGGGGAAAAAAAAAGGAATAAGAAGAAGATTATTCGAGGCAATGACAACAGGAACAAGGATCAAAGGGAATTTGACATATTCAGATTACTACTATTTAGCTCAATATAGCTAGAATATAGTTTGCAAACCCAAGAAATGAAGCCAGAGACAAAAATAGAGGCCAGAGAACAAAGATCCTTTCATGACGTGCTTTGTTCTTAAGAGGAAATTTAGACAACTAGCAAAATGGCTGGGGTTGAGATAGTAATCAATTCATAGAAAATTAAGCAAACATGCCAATGTGTCTGAGCAAAAAAAAAAGAAAATTAAGCAAACAAAATGTTTTTTGTCATTTAACTAAACAAGAGAAAAAATTATGCAAAAATTAAAATTATAGATTGGCTATGAATTATATTTACATACTCATAGTATTACCAACTCTTAATATTAATTTAAGCAGAATTACCTTATATCTACATTGGGGAATGAAGGAATGGGCAGAGAGCACATTTGTGATAGTGGTATAGGGAGGAAAAGGGATTAGTCTTTGTGTTAGTTTCCTAGGGCTGCTGTAACAAATCACCACAACTTGGTGGCTTAAATTATCACAGGGCCTCTTCTTCTTTTGTGTGCATAATTTCCCTCTGCTTGTCTGTTATAAGGACACTTGTGATGGCATATAGGGCCCATCCAGTTAGTCAAAAATAATCTTCTCATCTCAAAATCCTTGACATAATCACTTATGCAAAGACCTTTTTCTAAATCAGGTAATGTTCGCAGATTCCGAGGGTTAGGGTCTGATATCTTGGGTAGGACATTATTCTGCCTACCTCAGTCTTCATCTTCCACTGTGGGAAAACAATATCTAATACCTAAAACTGAAAAATCAAGCATATCTTTAGTGGCATGGAGGTAAATACCAACAGAATCAGCTGAAACAGTAAAAGCGGCTGCCTCTGTGGAGAGGCCATTCTCAACCAGGGTTTCACTAGAGAGTTGAGATTTAAGCCTTAATGCCCTAAAGCACCCATTGCATGTTAGGAATTAACCTCTCTCCTGTGCTTCATGAAGGGTACTATCCATGGGAGACTTGAAAAAATAGTCACTCAAGTCACTTTCTATAGTGCTTAGTTCTCTCTCACAACTGTGGTTGAAAAAGTCACATATGGTTGGACAGAAAGAAAAGTAAAAGTTAACTTTAAAAAATAAAATAAAAGGAGGAGCAGAATCTGTATCTTTCAAAGGCTTTCCATAGTTAGGCTGTCAAGAACAGATGACAAAGAAGATCTGACTGATGTACTGAGTGCCCAGAGGAGATGGGAGCATTTAGCTTTCGAAAGGAGGAGAAGCACTTCTTCCTTCAAAACTGATGAAGAAAGAAGAAAATGGAATGGATGCTGGTGAATTTTAGGTGCATAGCAGGAAGCTGAAGAAATTCACACGTGATAACTCTTATTTTCTCTGTACGAGATGGGAAAATTTGCATAATTCTACTTCATTCCCTACTCTATTATGACTGTCACCTATAAAATGAAGCCACTAGGTTACAACAATGTCAGAAGATCATTTTGTCTTTTTTTAAACAAGTAATTCAACTTCAACTTGGCATTTGAGTTAACATCGGCTAATAATCGTTTTCTGAAGTGTTCTATTCAATTTACATCTCTCGCCTTCTAGAAGGAGGAACGTTAGTGGTGAGGAAAGCTGTCAAGTCTCTGATTACTGCCTACAAATGTTATCACTTGCTACTGTTCAACAATGTTCTGATGAAAATATTACTACTAATGGAACAACATGCATATGTTCTTAGGATAGAAATAGCATTGCTACATTCTGTTTGCTTACAAGGAAAGTAAATTAACATTGAACTGAGGTGAAAAGTAATTCCTTGAGCAAAGTTCTTATGAAATTTTAACTCCAAAAGCACACATTTCATAGAAAATTGCAAGAGACTTCAGACTGGAACACGTTCCTAAGTAAAACCTCATCTAACATTAGGTATTGTTACAGAATGAAAGCAGTTAATGCAGTTCCTGAAGACCAGTTTCATACTTCTGGTACACTACCATATGTTTAGTGCTGTAAACTTTCCTGAGGTGCCTGACAAAGGACAAAAGGTAGAGCTAGAAATCACCCTCAACTTAACCTACAAGCAAATTTCACACACACGCACCAGCCGTCTACCCGGTTGTCTTTCTTCAGTTCAAACTAAATTTTATAAAAGCCTGTCTAATATCTTTAACAATAATGACAGAATTGCAAATCTAAATTTTAAAAGACTTTTAGGATATAGTGTATTAAGAAGCAATGAGGAAGTAGATGTAAGCATTTTACATGAAATAAAGAACAAGCGAAGAAGTTTTAAAATTAAAACCATAGAACATTTGTAATATTTATCAAGAGCCTTGTGCTTTTTCACACATTGAATCGATAATTCCAACACTGGGACTCTATCTCAAGGAATAATTTTATATATGGACAGCTACTTATGGGTAAAGATGTTCATCACAGCATTATTTTTAGTTTAGCATCACTATTAGTTTTTAAAGTTAAGAAACAAACTAAGTTTCCATCAATGGGGAGTGGGCGTCAGCAGTGAGGAAAGGTTAAATACACTACAGCACATCCATTCAATGCAATTTTAATGTAACCATTAAGATTCTTTTTACAAAATAGTACTATGCAGCTGTTTAAAAGAGTAAAGAATAAATAAACATGTAGATGATAGATAGTAAGATATCCAAAATGTATTAAGTGAAAAACATAGGTCATAGGTCGCCAAACTATATACAAAATATGATCCCAGTATTGTATGTTTACATATATGTTTATCTGTATATATGCATAAAAGTTTGTGTTTAAAATCATGGGCAAAAATTTGGAAGGATATACACTAAATTTAACTCCAGTTATTTCTGTGTGGTAGATTACTGTTGCTATACACGCTTATGTATTATTAGGAATTTCTATAACTAGCATGAATTAGTCATATCATGAGAATAGGAAACAAAGAAATATTCATTTTTGGTTTAAAAATTATGCTTACTAGGTGTTTTAAATGACTAGGAAAAATCCTCATGTTGTAATATTAAATGTAAAAGCAAGATGTAAAACTGCACATACAGCAAAGTTTCAGATATGTTAAAAAAATGCAGGAAAAACGCCAAAATGAGTAGTGGGATTTTGAATGACTTTTTTCTACTCATTTATACTTTTTTATACTTTTAAAATTTTCACCAATGAATGTTTATTAATCTAAAAATAAGAAATAGACAAAACATAAAGCTTCACAGGCAAGTGTGAAGTTCCATGTACGAGTGCTAGGAACTAGTGTTCATCATTGAAAAATTCCCACTAGAATGTGCTTGGGTATGTATATTACACAATGGTGTGATTCAGTGAGTGTATCATATGGTGTTTGTGACAGGCACTTCCTGCCAAGTTTTCATTTATTCATTTTTGAAAATGATCTTGAACACTTTTGCATAGTCTTGAGCTCCCAAATTTCTAGCTCCTGGGTTTGCTGTATGGCTGACCCAATCAAAAATAAACAAATCAGTGGCTAAGATGACTAACTAGTTTCACAATGTGTCTTTGAGCCATTATCAAATTGATAGATATAGAAAAGAATGCTTTAAATTCAGAGGTTACAAAAGCGGTTGCTGCAATGACTTAAAGTTTAATAAACTGGGGCTGGGGGAGCATAGGGAGGGTAAATCTGTGTAGGACTTAAACTGGGCAGTATTTAATTGATATGGAGAAAATATTTCATGTAGTCATCATTTATATATAGGTGAATTAAAAATTAACACCTGACCACCCAGATATGCAAAGAAAATAGTTCCTTCATGTCTTATAATGGACGTAATATTTATCATGAGCCAGATCCTGCAGGAAGGTGGTGGAGAGAACGCTATAGGTACAGGACACAAACTTACCAAATGTTGGTTTCTCAGTCTCTTACACTCTCACTGATGACTCAGTATTTTTAAAATGAATTCTCAGACTTTCAGATTTCTTTGTAGAGGTGAGGGAGGAATAACTTAGTCTACATAAAAGAAATAGTTGTTGTAATCACCAGGTTGTGACAGTTCTTGACCATATTTTCTTCTCCATAGACCCATCAAGGTAAAATGGAGGTAGTACCACATCCTTTAAATAATGAACTTGTTGAATTTAGCCATTTTATCTTTCCCCAAAACAGAAGGCGTGGGGAACCTGTGGCCTTCTGGATCCTTGAGTGCGGCCTTTTGACTGAATCCAAATTTTACAGAACAAATCCTTTTAATAAAGGGATTTGTCCTGTGAAGTTTGGATTTGGTTGAGGGGCTGCACTTGGGGATCTGGAAGAATTATTCTGAAATGTTCCAAAACCTGAAAATTTTTGAGCACTGACATGATGCCACAAGTGGAAAATTCTACACCTGGACTCATGCGATGGGTCACAGTCAAAAGGCAGTCAAAACTTTGTTTCATACACAAAATTATTTAAAATATTGTATAAAATTACCTTCAGGCTATATGTATAACATGTATATGAAACATAAATGAATTTCCTGTTTAGACTTTGGTCTCACCCCCAAGATAACTCATTGTCTCAGTCCGTTTGTGTTATTATAAAGGAATACCTGAGGCTGAGTAATTTATAAAGAAAAGAGGTTTATTTGGTTCGTGGTTCTGCAGGCTATACAAGAAGCATGGTGTCAGCATCCACTTCTGGTGAGGCCCTCAGGCTGGTTCCACTCATGGCGGAAGGTGAAGGGGAGCAGACATCACATGGTGAGACAGAGAGCAAGAGAGAGAAGGGAGGAAGGTGCCAGGCTCTTTTTAACAATCCGTTTTCAAAGAAACTAATTGAGTGAGAACTCATTACCACGGGGAGGGCACTAAGCCATTCATGAGGCATCCGCCCCCATGACACAAACACCTCCCACCAGGCCCCACCTCCAACACTGGTCATCAAATTTCAACATGAGATTTGGAGGAGACAAATATACAAACTATATCACTCATTATATATATGCAAACATTTCAAAATCTGAAAAAATCTGAAATCCAAGACACTTCCAGTCCCAAGCATTTCCGATAAGGGATACTCAACCTGTAGTTTGAAAGTGTGAGGAACCAGGGAGACAGAGATGCCAATAATTCTTTTTTAAGCATCCTATTCTTCCCATTCAGTTTTCCAACTGTACTGCCCCTACTATAGGCTCCAAGTCTCACCTTTTCTGTACTGCTGACTAAAGGACCTAACTGTCCATCACCCACTTGGTGGCTCTCAGTTGTGTGTCACTTTAGCTTTTCACTTAAGAGAACTTTTCCTAGGGCTTGGCCACAAATCCTGAGGAAGAAAAGGGTTGAGGAGAGAAGAGCTGGCCTCAAGGATCAGCTACATGTTAGGCCTTACGATTCATTCAAAATTGCTCTTCCCTCTGATCTTCAGCCACTGTGTCTGAGACAAATCTACGAAGCTCAGCTCCTGTGCCACTCAGGATGTGCTCCTTCCCCATCAGGGAACGCTGGACATAGCTTTTATTACCAATCTGGAGAGACCGACCAATGACTCCAACAACTCTTGCCATTGCCCTTTCCATGAGGCCCTCAATCCACTTCATGAAGGGCTGGATGTGTCTGGTTTCTCCGTATCTGACCTGAGCAGTCCTCTCTTTGGGACACCCACCACTTATCCTGAGCATCCACCACCTGAGCTTCAGCTTTAGTTGGCATAAAAAGATGTGAAAAGGCATGTCTCTATACTAAAATACGTCAGAAGCTAAGAAGAAATTAAAGGCAGAGGCAGAAAAATTCATCACAAAACTGGAGTGTAGAGGTTCTGGAAGGGGGGGTGGGCACTGGAGGTGTCTGGAAGGTAAACTGGAGCTAGACTGTGGAGGACCTTTAATTCTGAGTGAAAATGATGAAATGCTACAAATCTTATTTCTTAAGCAGTGGTATTTCTGTGATTTATGTCAACAGTTTATTTCTGAATCTTAAAAAAAGTTATTTTGGTCACTTTAAATATACCACAGGCACATTTTTAGATTCTTAGATTTTGTTAACACCTGCAGCTTTGTCATTGTACAAAATAAGTCACATTAAATGCTAAGTGGAAAAGCTTAAATTAAGTCTTTCAAGAATAGCCTCATCTGGAAACCAGTGCTTATGGTGAGGTTTTGGAGCACTATTGCTCTAATACCATGCTAATCATTCTTAAGTTTGATTCTGTGATATGTGCTTAAGGACATGTGAAGAAAGGGAGCAAATTGCTTGCTGATCGTTCATTAAAATAATTATCAGTGTTCTTTTACATTTATACCCTATATAATTTATTTAAAGGAAGTGCATAAACGATTTCTCCATTTTAATTTTAACCCTAAATAAATTAATTCTAAAACTTTTGCCATAAACCAATCATGTCAAATTTTTTACTACATAAATCTGTACTATATTTATTTTCAAAAAACCCAAATAATTGAATCATTTAGTTATATGTTACCTATTCTATATTCTTACACACCCCTAATTAGTGGACTTACTTCTCATTTAACTAATTCAACTTCACAACCACTGAAGGGCTTTTACACATTTCAAAAAGTAACCTGACTCCAGAAATATTACAGGGTTGGTTCACAGCTAAAGTGGCCAACAAAGGCCAAACCAGTTATATTGGAAAACCTGGCTTTCTCATACATTACTGTGCCAAGTTAAGAAAAGCAATGAACAAGATTCAATAAGGACTAATATCATTGGTGCGATCAAAATGTTGGCATGTTGGCTCTGCCTAATAAAGTCTGTAGCAAAGAAACATGCCCATGGAGAGGTGGAGACCTCGGTCAGATTTAAAGGATAAGTACTGTACTAGATAGAAGGATCAACATGTTCAAAGACAAACATGAGTGAAAAAGCACATTGGTTTCAGAGACCTTCAGGTGATTTGATAATGTTAGAGTACAGAGTAAAGTGAATTAGGTAGAAAATAAATCATAAAAAGCTTCCTGGAACTTGACTTGAAAGGAAGTTTTTGTTTCCAGAAAATAAAAGTTTCATTTAGGGGATTTCTATAGTTATAACTGAGGTTCCTCTGTTTGATCAAGTTGCTAAATGGAAATGTGGCATCCAGGCAAAAATGATTTGTTCATTCATAAGCCATTTATTGAGTACTGTTACATGCCAGAAACTGTGCTAGGCACTGAGAATACAAAGATGAGTTAGTTACTTTCCTATTTAGAACACTTTGTTGTAATTGATATTGGGATTGACTCCCTATCACCCATCCAGCATGCCCCCTTGTTGTAACAGCAATGTAATTTTGAGGATTGACCTTAGTCACAAGAAATATAGTAATCCCATCTCCCTTTCAAGTGATTGGTTCAGGAAACCAGATTTAAGCCAATCAGAGTTTCAAAATGTCCTTGAGATAATTCTTGGACTTATAACCCATTGTTTTTTTACCGACCCCATAAAACTGATCATAATCCCATTTTTAAGAGACTGATAGATTGCTTGATACACCACTTTGTTCCAAAAAAAGATTTGAGGTAGCCTGCAGATATGCATGCAAAATAGGAAAAAGAATAAACTGATGAAGAATTGGGAACAAGAGGTAGAAAAAGAATAGCGAACAGCCACTAGAAGCAGCAAATGTGGTCCTAATGTTCCTAGGAGAAAAAGCAAAAACTAACACATGAATAGTTACAAGAATCACTAATTCCATGATTTAAAAAAATGATAAAAGCTTACATTTTTAACATTTATGTTCCAAGCACTGTTCTAAGCACTTAAAATATATTAATTCATTTAATCTACAGAACAACCCTATAAAGTGGGTAAAATTTTTATCTCCACCTTTGAAATGAGAAAGTGAAGCCCATAAAGGTGAAATAAATTATCCAAATCTTATAGCTGATAAATGACAGTGCTAAAGAAAAAGTAGCTCAGGGGAAGCACAGTATTTCTAATATGCTGTCAGGAGAGAACTATCTCTCATGGGTCCTCATAAATAAAGTTTGTACTTTGATCTTATAAAAGTAGATCTTGCATTATAATAGTTAACCTGGTTGTGAAATAATGCAGAAAATTCCAAGGCAGATAAATAAAACTTAAAAAAAAATATCTTAGAAGTAATATCTGGATGCTCTGTATTTTCTCTCGGTACTTATGAAAAGTTACACTTTTCTCTGCCGAACGAGTAAAGTTTCCAGTTTCAAATATATAGGTTTAAGCTGATTGTGAAATGAATCCTTCAATGGGGACTGGAAAATCTACTTGCCTAGCAACTATCTTTCAAAGATATATATGTGTATATATATATCTTTGATAGTTTTTCATATATATCTGCCTCTGTGTATATATATATACACCTATATATGTATACCTATATACACACGTATATATAAAATATATACCTATATACATGTGTGTATATATAAATAAAACTATATATATCCAGCTGATACTAATTTACTATTTGAAGTTTCCTATAAAATTACTATTTTGATAAATAGTAATTTCTGTATGTTTTCTTACAGTAAATAAAATAGAAAAAATACCTTAAAGCCTCATGTATTTTCACACTGCAATCATCTTACATTTCCTTCATCATAACTTTTCGGATTGTTTTCCACTTGGACAATAATTCTAACGCTAAAATCATGAGTGAATCTTTGTTGCACTGTGACCAGGCATGTGGCCCAGACAGACGTGGCCCCCATTACAGCATTCCCTCCCCACACCCGAGTCATCCAGTCTCCCCAGGCTGTCTTCTCCCTTTCATTAAAAGCTGTTATCAGGAAAGAATCTGAGCAAGTGACTCCCACTAAGGTTAAGTGCAGGTGAGGCTTAATATCTACTTACATTTCAACCATGGAAAGACCCGAAGGATCCAGTCGCTGACTGCAGGAGTTATCTGAAACTGGCCAGACCTAGCAATTTAAAGAAATACTCCAAGTTGAGGGAAGGGATGAAGGGAGGGGAAGGCAAAGGCAATGAAATTCAAAAGTTACAGTTTACATTTCCTTCTTGTAATACATTATAAAGGAAAATATTTTCTGTAAATAAAGAGGTAGATCTTTTCACTATAATATTGCTGCATTGTAGGTGTTCTAATATGCTTATTTTTGCTAAAGAATTTCAAACTTACAAGAATGATAAAGTCCAAACTTGCTTTTCGAGACCAATGCTACCCAGTCTTGTCCACAGACCACGACAGTTCTATGAACTGTTTGCTATCATCTTATGACAAACACAGATGCTTACTAAGAATAAAAATTTAGAGATAGAGCAGTTGGACAGAATAACTTTATGTCTATTTCATCAAATGATACACAAGTTGTATTCATATTTTTATGTCTTCTTAAAAATATTCCTTTTCTAGTAATTCATTTTTATTGTATTTTACAGAAGTATTGGTGTGCAATGGATTGGAAATTTAAAAGAAAAAACTGTCTCTACACCACAGTTAGTTTGAGAAGTACTCTATTAGACCAGAAAAGTGCTTCCCAAACCTTAAGAGTGTACAAATTGTCTAAGGATCTTTTTAAAACAAAGATTCTATTTCAGTAATTCAAGGGAGGGGCCTGAGATACTGTATTTCTAATAAGCTTGCAAGTGATGCCAATACTGCTGGTCATGGGCCACACTCTGAATGCCCTCGTATTACCGAATCAAAATTTGCATTTTTAATAAGATTCTTCCAGATAATTCCCCTACATGTTCATGTCTGAGAAGCACTGTTCTAGAATTTATTGTGGGTAGAGCAGTGCACTTATTGATAAACTTGTCATCCTCCAGCTGCTGTTTGACAGATTATAGATTCTAGAATTTGTAGAAAGGTGCAGCGCCTGGAAATCCTGGGGTCTTTGTGACACACCATGTAACACTGACATTGTATAAGATAAATACAATGGTATGCACTGTCTCATGTTCTCTTGGCCTCACCTATTTCCTGCACTCTAGTATTCTTGCTGCATCTTAACCATCATGGTGACTGATTCTGTGAGAGTCTACTTGGTTCCCCCTTCTAAGAGAGATCCATCTTCTGAAACTGACTTGCTTCACCCCTGTGGAGTGCATTTTGACCAGTGGGAGAGAGTCTGTAGATAAAGTACCTTACTTTTCTACCTCTGCTGGCTGTTCCAGGGTGCAGCTGTTTATACCACTCATCTGAAGACTTCCTGCAAGACTGGCAGATGCACCCGCCAAGTAACAGCCATGTCTCTTCCGGGCTTGCTGGAAGCAGTGGTCAGAATGGTAAGGCAACACCTTGCCTTTGCTCCCCATCTTCGCCTGCCTCAGTTCTCTCTCCTCTCTCTCTGCCATGTGATTGCACACTTCAACAAAACGTTAGCGTGTAAGCATTTCCTCTGGTTCTGTTTTCTAGAGAACATGGGCTAAAGAGAACGTGGATATATTTTGTGTAAAATTATAACATAAATAATTTTGTGCTACATGGAACACACTGTCTATTTTGCTGTAATACAAATAAATGGTACCAGGTGTCAGAGGTTTTAAAAATATTTTATGGGAGAAGTCTTTTATCCATTAAGTCAATTTTTTTTTTTTGGTGAATTAGGAAAGCATTTCCATTATTTTTGTAATCAAATATATATCCAGGAATCAATATTTGAGCAACACTATACTCAGATAATAAAAAGACTAGATTATAGAAGATAAAACAAATTTCCAGGAAATGTCAGAGAGTAACCGAGGGATCTCTAGGCACAGGGGCTGTTGCACTTTTGGCAAATGGCTGTTAATGGAGGAAAGATTAATCGAAACATAAGAGTTAGAAATCACAGAATCCTATTTCTTCCTTTTGACAGATGAGCCCAGAATAAGGAAGAATTTGTTGGGACTAAAAAGATAAACTGGTGGGTGAGAACTGCAGTTCCCAGTATATGTACAGTTTACATATATAAATATATCCTTGTTGCTATTTTGTAATATCCAGAATCACACAATATCAGAGTGAGAAGAAACCATCACTATCACATAATATAGCTTCTAAATTTTATATATAAGACAACCAAAGGCATAAGAGGGTAAATGACATGCCTGAAATTGCCCAGTACTTAAAGAAAGGAAGGCATGGAGATTAGAATCCAAAAGTATTCTGACTCCCATTTCAGTAATTTTTTGTGGCACCATGGCATGGGGAACTTATAAATGAACTACCATCTTAATTCCTCAAAAAATATTCAGCTCAGTACTCAAAGCAGTATATTTCATAAGAATAAAGCTTTGCTTTTCTTATGTAAATTAACAAAAACTATCATTATTTAACAAATTAAATGATTAACCATAAAGATGGGAAAAGAGGAATTTTGCCAAGTAAAGATAGTCTGAGTGAATGATACAATTTATGAAAATTAGAGAATTTCAGGATTAGAATAAACCTTAACTAATCTATATACCCTGACTAGAGCTATCATCTATCCTACCCACCACAAGAATAGCAATGACCTCCAAACCCAAAACTTCTATGTTTTTAGATTCACAAACTGTGCTGACTTATAAAAATGGAAGTTGGGCTGAGCACAGTGGCTCACACCTGTAATTCCAGTGCTCTGAGAGGCTGAGGCGGGAGAATCACTTGAGCCCAAGAGTTCAAGGTTACGGTGAGCTACAATCGCACCACTGCACTCCAGCATGGGCCACACAGCAAGACCCTGTCTCTAAATGAATAAATAAATAATAAATAAATAGAAGTTATTTTATGAATACTTTTATAATCCAGGCACCAAAATAACCTCTTATTTTAAAATGTCATAATAACTCTGTGAGGCAAGTACTATTGTGAACCCCATTTTACAAATTGGATCTTTGAAGCTGAGAGAAGCCAAATGTCATATCTGTTATATATATTGCTTACATGAGATTGGACTTCAATCTGCTTCCATACCCCTCATTTATATCTATTATGCCATCTTGAGATCTAGCTAGTCAAAGTGGTGTCACAGGCAGCCATGAGGGTCCTGGAGTCAGAATGGGTTCACATCCAGCCTTTACTGCATACTAGATCTGTGACCCTGGGAAAATTACTTAACCTCCCTGTGCCTGCCATTGCCTTTCCTGCAAGATGGCAGTGGGATTATAAGCGTCTGGCCTATAGTAAGTACTCAATCCATGTTGCCTATTATTACCAGTGGTTGAGGAGCCAGCTCAAGCTAAAGTAGACCTCCTGGTTGTCCTGGGCACAGCAAAATCAACTTATTAACTCTACCATCACCAATCTCCCTGTCTTTAGGCTCTTCATCTGGTGGAAAGAAGCTTCTGTAGTACTTCTCAAAGAAATCATGTATTTCTCCTGCTGAGGTAAACAGGTTCAGATATCTCCCCATGCCAGAACTCGCTTGAAGGTGTCAGTCTCTGCTTCTCCCAGGGGTTATCAGTATAATTTTATAAATTAAAAAAAGAGAAATATTTGAAGATGGTAATGAAATTGTCAAATAATAAACCAAATCAATATTCACTACAAGAAACGCTGAATATTATACTTCTAATCTAGAAGTGTATTGCAGTAGTTCTCACATGTGGCTGGACATTAGCCTGCAAAGCTCTTAGGGTTAGGTTTAGGGTGACCCAGAACCAAATATGTCAGAATCCCTGAGGTTGGGGCCGAAGCATCAGGTTTTTGTTAAAGCTCCTAGGTGATTCTAACATGCAGGCAAGGTTGAGAATCACTGGTCTAGTGCTACTGAGTAAAAAAAAATTTCTGGGGTTGGGTCTGGAAATAAATATTTTCAGAAACATTGATGATTGGCCACACTGGGAATCACTGGCTTAGAACAGACAACACTGCAATAAAATAGTTGAGGGTCCATGTTTACAGTTATGAAGTCTGAGGAAACATAGCCAATGATGCTTTCAGATATAAATATGTGGTAATATTTTGGATTACAGATCATGAAATTGGAAATAGCTTCTTAAGATCTCATTATTTCCTAGCCTATAAACAACATATAGGAGTTAAGGTTAAAGGAACACTTCAGATTTGTACTTTCCCTCTTCAGTTTTACTTAAATCATAACCCTTAACATTGAACCAAAATAGTTTATCTTTTACCTACGAGGAATTAATTTCATATGACGATTGGGTGAAACTCATACCTTACAATACAGAAAAGACAGCACAAAAATCACAGCTATGTAGCAACCAAGCAAAAACAGTGCTGATTTATGAAACTTCACAGACTCAGAAATAGAAACAAGGCACTAAATATTCATGAAATCCCATACAGTGCTTGCACATAAGTTACATCTCAGTGATCTGTAACTTAGTTATAGGAAAAAATAATAATCTGAGCACATCCAAACATATGGAACCTCTCAAGTGTTAAGTTTCACTAATTTTTGGTCTTCTTTTGTTTTGAATCATAAATAAATTATGAATATGCTATAAACGGTTGGCCATAATCTAAACCTCCCAAAGAAAGATAAACAAAGATTTCATCAGCAAAACAAAAGAGTAAAGATGGAAAGAACGATTTAATGCCAATCTTCCCTGATTGCAATGTTTTAAAAAAGTGGTAGAAGCTCTTTAAAGACACAGCCACAAGTGAACAAAGCAACTATAATTCTGTCATTCAATGAAGCAACATCATAAACCTATCATGAAAACATGGAGTTAAAATAAGAAAATCTGTGCCATGTATTCTTTGGATTGAATCATACATTCAAGAAATGACCTGATAGGCTAATAGAATAATTTAGGAAATCTTAAATTTCATTGAGTTACCTTGCCAATTTAGGTCTCAGTTTCATGACATAATTATCCCAACATTATTTATCTATACTAATGAAAGATGCAGACTTCAAACACAAACACTATACATAAAATCCACTTTTATTTTATTTTATTTATTTATTTTTAGAGGCAAGGTCTCGCTATGTCTCCCAGGCTGGTCTCAAACTCCTGGCCTCAAGTGATCCTCTTGCCTCAGCAAGTTGTTGGGATTACAGAAACAACCACACCTGTCCATACAATCCACCTTTAAAGTAGAAAGATTAAAAGCATATCACTTATGACGTCTAACAATTCGACTTAAGAGCTATTTATTTCAGACACATTGGCTTTTTAAAAGAAATATTATTACAGAGCACCCACCATATTGTTAAAATCAATTCTTTTCATCCTCTTTTCACCCTGTGTTTTTTTTCCTTCAATGTGTAATTAACCTCACATAGCTTTAGAACATAGTGCTGTTCTTTAACAACTCTTGTATAATTAGAAACAATTTATAATAAAGATACGCTGTGTGTGTGCACGCACACCTGTGTGTAAAGGGAGGGTGTTTGTTTTCAAATGGTCTTAGTTTACCTGTGACACAAATAAATACTGGGAGATAATGTATCGCTGCCACTGAAATGCTTTTACTGTTCTTAAAAAAGCACATGTGATACTGGGATGTATAAATAGTAGTTAAACATTAGGAATGTGAGGTGACACATCCAATATAATACTACACTGGTCAGATCCACAAAAGCACAATTGTTTAGATGCAGATATTTAAGAGAGATGTGGAGACCCGTAAAAATGATCAAAAGATTTAAAAATAGGACTAATGATAAAGGCCTCAACAAAATGAAATTATTCAGCAGAGGGATATTTTAATAATGGTTCTCAAGTATATGAAGAGGATGATATCAGCTGTTCTCCATCTTTACTGAGGAGTGAGTGAACAGACGATTTAAGTGAGATATAAGAAAATTTTCCAAATGAGCTATATTTTTTAAAAGGGCAAATCATCCAAAGGGTCTATGGAATTTCCTTTCCCAGAGATATTAACAAAATGTATATTTTCTTGTTCAAAATGTTTCAGTAATGTCTTGCTGTGAGGAATAGTCTACCATCATAGAATCTCAGCATAGGAAGATCATGTTTCCCAACCACCATTTATTGCTATAAAATATACTAAAAATGGAGATTTAATATATAGTTATAAGAATTAAATGTTAAAATACTCAAAAGATTTTATGTTCTATAATTTAAAATATGCTTAATCCCTGTAAGATGAACTGAGAAAAGCGAGAAGCAATCCTCTTTTGGTTAACCAATAATTTTCCACATGGCCTTATGACCAAACTTTTTTTAAGGCGACTTACTCTATCCCTACATGTGGAGAGAGACTGCTATCATAAGGAAGCATTAAGATGTCAAAGTAAAGATAAACACACCTCAGTCCATGAAGGAAGGAAATAAAATCCTGCTCCACTTGCAGACCGAGGCTCTACACTCACCTGGAAACGCTCCACTCAAAGGGCCCTCTCAGCCTCACACCACACCATTCATGATCATTTTGTTGCCATTGTCTAGGTCACCTTGTCCTGGTTTCAATTTTGCAGAGCACCCACCACATTGATTAGTCCAAACTTTCTATTCTCACCTTGCACTTCAGATTGTGATTAAGCAGTGCCTCCCAACTCTCACCTGACTTAGGAGTTTTTGGGTAAAGACTCCCCTGGTTCAAGGAAACAGATGGAACCATGCACTTTTTGGAACAGGCCTACCTTCAGCATGTGCCCCTCTCATCACAACTCACTCCAACCCCCTAGGAGAGAAATGGACACAGTGACAAGTTGCCTGTTCTACTCACTGTTATTGCCCCTTCAGGAGGAAGATAAACAGCAAATAAAGAACCTGGGGTGGTTGGGACCAGATAGCTGACTAGAGACATCGCTTGTTGGACCTTCCCAGAGGGAAGATAGGATTTCTGGCAAAGGAGAGAGGAGAAGAGACGCAGAGTAGGTGTGGATCATAGAGAGAGGTGCTGGAGCCTGACGGGGATCTCACGGAGGAAAACTTTCATGCAGAGAAAATAGAAGATAAAGGAAAAAACATATCAGTGAGGTCAAACCCAGAGAAGCTCCAAGCCCAGTGAAAGGGTAAGGGGGGGATAACTCTCACCCTCCCACAGGCATCAGTGGCCAGTGGGCTACCTAGTTTCTTGAAGGCTTTTCCACCCCCACAAGTCCAGATGCGGCAGCAAACACAGCATACTGGGGAGAACTTGCATGATCCCGGAGCCTGGACACTCTGTGCAGGGCTCCTCTCCAAGGGAGGGTGTCAGAAGAGGCTGGAAAGCCACTTTCTTCCATTCAGATGCTTCCTTCCCTGCCTCTCCCCCACCCACTGCAACAGGGAAAGCAGTTTGGGCCAAGAATTTGGCAAGTGACTGCCTCCCCACAGTGGGACCGTGCTACAGGTTGAGGCTTCCACAGAAAGTGGGACCCATGCCTTTCCCTTTGGGGGCCTGTAGTGGATCCAGGGTGCCCAATTCAGGAACTCCCTGCCTGAAGGCATTTCGTGGAGTTGCAGGCCACCAGATCAGACAAGTAGGCCATACCCTGTGTCCCCCAGACTCAATGTGGGTTGCTGGGGACACGGGGGGAGGTCTGTGAGTTGGACTTGGGTGGTGAAGAAGCCCACATGGACAGATCTGATAGTAGAATACTGTGGGATTCCAAGACATGGCAAACTGGGAGAGTGCCCACCTACCTGCAGGAAAACCACCCTGTTTGATTAGGGCAGATTCTACGGTGAGGAATAGTAACGATGCTCAGTTCCTTCAAGCACTGGGGCTGACCAGGAGAGCCGGCCCCTCTCCCCATTCCAGCTGGGAGAGCAGTTTGTGAAGTAGGCAAGTGGCTCCCTCTCTTCAGCAGGTGCATACTCCAGGCTGAGACATCCACAGAGAGTGGGGCCTACGCCTCTTCCTCTGTGGACTTGTAGTGGACCCAGGGTGCCCAATTTAGGAGTTCCTTGCCTGCTGGTGAGACACACCCTAGTGGGACAGACATGGAGGCTGGGGGGAGATGTGAGAGCTGGACAGTCAGGCTGTGAATCTCAGATGGCCCCTCCCCCACAAGCAGACTGTCTGGCTGGGTGGGGCCACTTCAGCCCCTCCCAGGTGGCTTCCCCAGAAGCCGGGAGCAGACCTTTGAACCCTGCTGAAACAGCTACCTTACCAGCTTTTGTGGAGCCTAAGGGCAAGCCCACCCAACCCAGTCCTGCCCAGCCTCACTCCCCCACCTGCCTCCACTGAGGCAGAGAATATGGACACACCTGGAAGTTCCAGGGCCCCATCCACCACCTGGGGCATTCAAGTACTCCTCCTGAGGGACTAAAGCCAGTCACAACAACAACACTGCAGCCTGTTCCTTCTGGCAAAAGCCACCTACTGACAGGGAGGTCAATTTGCACAGCCCTTTTAAACATCAACTGACTCAATCATACAGGTTGAGGTCATTTCTCACCCACAAGTGCCACTTACTGTCTCAGTAATTAAACTGGGCATGCTGTTACAATTCACATGGCTAAGAAGACCACAGGGCTGGGGATAGAGAAAGAATTTCAAAAACCTCCATCCTCTCTCATCAAAGAGAGACAGAGAATCTTCCCACACATATAATTCACCACTGCTAAAGCACACAGACAACTAGCAACTGAGAAAAGCATCACACTAAGGATATACATTATTAAAGCACCTATCTGGAACCTAAATTGCCATTACAGCATCCACAAACCAAGCCAAAGGTTCTCACCCAACAAATGCTACAAACTCCCCCATATGAGTGAATGGGGGAGGGAGACACATCTAAACAAAAGAAAACCAAAAATTAAGAAGCAACAAGTGTTCCAGATGAGAAGGAATCAACATAAGAACCCCTGAAGTATGAAAAATCAGAATGAAAGATTTCTTCCAAAAGGGAACACCAGCCCTGTAGCTATGGATACTAACCAAAATGAAAATACTGAAATGACAGATGAAGAATTCCAAATATGGATTATAAGGACACTCAATGAAATCCAACAGAAAATGGAAAACAAAGAAACCAGAAAAACAATTCAGGAAATGAATGAAAAATTCACTAAAGAGATCAACATATTAAAGAAAAACCAGATAGAACTTCTGAAAATGAAAAATTCATTTAAGGAAATACAAAACACAGTGGAAAGTTTTAAGAATAGACTAGACCAGGCAGAAGAAAGAATCTCAGAGCTTGAAGACAACTCTTTCAGATTAAATCAGTCTGTCAAAAATAATGAACAGAGAATTAAGAGGTATGAACAAAGCCTACAAAAAATAGGAGATTACATAAAATGTCCAAATTAAGAATCATAGGCATCCCAGAGAATGAAGAAGAAAACACACAAGGGCTGGAAAACCTATTTGAGGGAATAATTGAGGAAACTTTCCCTGGTCTTAGACTTAGACTTAGACATCCAGGTACAAGAAGCTCAATGAACACCTGGGAGATTCATTGCAAAGAGGCAGTCACCAAGACACATAGTCATCAGGCTGGCCAAAGTCAACATGAAGGAGGAACTCCTATGAGCTGTAAGGTGAAAGCAGCAGGTAACTTACAAAGGAAAATGCATCAGACTAACTGCAGACTTCTCAACTGAGACCTTACAAGTCAGAAGGGATTGGGGCCCCATCTTTAGTCTTCTTAAACAGAACAACTGCCAGCCTGGAATTTGGTATCCTGCAAAACTAAGTTTCATAAATGAAGGAGAAATAAAGACTTTTCCAGACAAGCAAACACTGAGAGAATTTGTCATGACCAAACCTGCCCTTCAGGAAATACTCAGAACTGCATTATACATAGAGCAACACAGTGGTCATCCTCTAGTGTAAAACCACCCACAAGCTAAAGCTCAGCGCTCAAACAAAGCAATAATACAATAGGTAAAACAAAGCAATAAGGTATAACCAACAGGATGAACAGAACAGCATCCCACATATCAATTCTATCAATCCACATAAATGGTTTGAATTGCCCACTCAAGATACATAGGCTGGCTGAATGGATAAAAAAAATACAAGGCAAGCATCTGCTGTCTCCAGGAAACACATCTAACCCACAAGGACTCTTACAGATTCAAGATCAAGGGATGGAAAAAAATATTACATGCAAATGGAAACCAAAAGAAAGCAGGTGTAGCCATTCTCATATCAGATAAAATTGACTTTATATCAACAATAGTAAAGAAAGACAAAGATGGTCATTATATAATGGTAAAGGGAGCAATTCAACAAAAAGACATAACAATCCTAAATATTTATGCACCTAACACAGGAGTGCCCAGATTCATAAAACAAACCCTACTAGACCTAAGTAGACAGATAAACAGCACCATTGTAATTTCCGGGGACTTCAACACCCCACTGACAGAACTGGACAGATCATCCAAGGAGAATATAAATAAAGAAACACTGGACTTAAATGGGACTATAGAATAGTTGGGCCTAACAGACATTTACAGAACATTTTACCCAAAAACTACTGAATATACATTCTACTCACCAACACATGGAATATTCTCTAAAATTGATCATATTTTAGGCCACAAAACATGGCTCAACAAATTCAAAAAAGTTGAAGTCCTACCATGTGTCTTCTCAGACCACAGTGGAATAAAACTACAAATCAACCACAAGAGAAATACACAATTCTATACAAAGTCACGGAAATTAAACAACTTGCTACTGAATGATTATTGGATCAAAGATGAAATTAAGATGGACATTTAAAAATTTCTTGAACTGAATGACAAAAAGGGCACAAGCTATCAAAATCTATGGTATACAGCAAAAGCAGTCCTAAGGGGAAAATTCATAGCCTTAAATGCCTGTAACAAAAAGATAGAAAGATTACAAATTAACAATCTAATGACATGTCTCAAGGAACTAAAAAAGGAAGAGCAGACCAAGCCCAAACCCAGCAGAAGAAAAGAAATAACTAAGATCAGAGCAGAACTAAACAAATCGAAAACAAGAAACTTATACAGAAGATCAATGAAACAAAAAGTTGGTTCTTGGGGAAAAAAAAACCAAAATTCATAGACCTTTTGCTAGACTAACCAGGAATAGAAGAGAAAGCACTCAAATAAACTCAATCAGCAATGAAAAAGGAGACATTACAACTGATACCACAGAAATACAAAATATCATCTGTGAATACTATGAAAATCTCTATGCACACAAATTCAAAATATAGAGGAAATGGACAAATTTCAGGAAACACACAACCTCCCAAGACTCAATCAGGAAGAAATAGAACTCCTGAATATTATTGCTCCAATAATGAGCAATGATATTGAAGCAGTAATAAAAAACCTTCCAACAACAAAAAAAAAGCCCTGGACCAGATGGATTCACAGCCAAATTTTACCAGACCTACAAAGAAGAGTTGGTACCCATTCTGCAGAAATTATTCCATAACATAGAGAAAGAAGGAATCCTCCCCAACACATTCTATGAAGCCAGTATCACCTTGATACCAAAACCAGGAAAGGACACAACAAAAAAAGAAAACTACAGACCAATATCCCTTATGGATATAGACACAAAAATCCTCAATAAAATACTAGCAAACCGTATTCAACAACACATCAAAAAAATAACCCACCCTGACCAAATGGGCTTCATCCCAGGGATGCAAGGATGGTTCAACATATGTAAATCAATAAATGTGATTCACCACATAAACAGAAGCAAAAACAAAGATCATATGTTCATCTCAATAGATGCAGAAAAAGCATTCAACAAAATTCAGCACCTTTGCATGATAAAAACTCTCAAAAAACTAGACATAGAAGGAACATACCTCAAAATTATAAAAGCAAAATACCACAAACCCACAGCCAGCATCATACTGAATGGGGAAAAGTTGAAAGCATTCCCACTAAGAACTGGAACAAGACAAGGATGCCCACTGTCACCACTTCTATTCAACACAGTGCTGGAAGTCCTAGCTAAAGCAATCAGGCAAAAGAAAGAAATTAAATGTATCCAAATTGGGAACGAGGAGGTCAAACTATCACTTTTTGCAGATGATATGATCTTATACCTAGAAAACCCCAAAGATTCCACAAAGAAACTCCTGGCATTGATAAATAAATTCAGCAAAGTCTCAAGTTACAAAATCAATGTACACAAATCAGTAGCATTCCTAAACACCAATAACAGTCAAACTGAGAGTTAAATCAAAGACTCAATATCATTCACAATTGCTACAAAGAAAATAACATACCTAGGAATATACTTAATAAAGGAGGTGAAAGATCTCTACAAAGAGAGCTATGAAACACTGAGGAAAGAAATTGCAGATGACACAAACAAGTGGCAAAACATATGCTCATGGATCGATAGAATCAACATTGTTAAAATGTCCATACTACCCAAAGTGATTTACAGATTCAATGCAATTCCCATCAAAATACCAATGTCATATTTCACAGATCTAGAAAAAATAATTCTACACTTCATGTGGAACCAAAACAGAGCCTGAATAGCCAAAGCAATCTTAAACAAAAGGAACAAATCGGGAGGCATCACATTACCAGACTTCAAACTATCCTACAAGGCTATAGTAACTAAATCACCATGGTATTGGCACAAAAATAGAGACATAGACCAATGCAACAGAACAGAAACCCCAGATATAAAACCACTCATGTACAGCCAACTGATCTTTGACAAAGCAGACAACAACAATATATACTTGGGAAAAGAATCCCTATTCAATAAATGTGCTGGGAAATTTGGATAGCCACATGCAGAAGAATGAAACAGGATCCATATATCTCACCACTTACAAAAATTAATTCAAGATGGATAAAAGACCTAAATGTAAGGCATGAAACCATAAGAATTCCAGAAGAAAATGTTGGAAAAACTCTTCTAGATATAGCCCAGGCAAAGAATTTATGAAGAAGACCCAAATGGCAATCACAGCAACAACAAAAATAAACAAATGGGACTTGATTAAATTAAAAGCCTTCTGGACAGCCAAAGAAATAATTAACAGCGCAAATAGACAACCTACAGAATGGAAGAAAATATTTGCGAGCTATACATCTGATAAAGGATTAATAACCAGAATCTACAAAGAAATCAAGCAAATCATCAAGAAAAAAATCAAACAACCCCCTTAAACAGTGGACGAAAGACATGAATAGAAACTTTTCAAAAGAGGACAGACAAATGGCTAAACATATGAAAAAATGTTCAATGTCCCTAATCATCAGGGAAAGGCAAATTAAAACCACAATGAGATATCACCTTACCCCAGTCAGAATGGCCTTTATTAAAAAGTCCAAAAACAATAGATGCTGGTGTGGATGCAGACAGAAAGGAATACTTATATGCTATTGGTGGGACTGCAAATTAGTACAACCTCTATGGAAAACAGTATGGAGATTCCTCAAAGAACTAAAAGTTGACCTACCATTCAGTCCAGCAATCTCACTACTGGGTATTTACTGAATGGAAAAGAAGTCATTTTATCAAAAAGTCACCTGCACTTGAATGTTTATCGCAGCACAATTCACAATTACAAAGATGTGGAATCAACCCAAGTGCCCATCAATGCATGAGTGGATTAATAAAATGTGGTATATGTGTACCATGGAATCCTACTCAAACATAAAGAAGGATGACTTAATGCCTTTTGCAACAATTTAGATGGAAGTGGAGACCATTATGCTAAGTGAAGTATCTAAAGAATGGAAAAACAAACACCACATGTACTCACTACTAAATTGGACCTAACGGGTGAGCACACATGTGCATAGAGAGAAGTAAAACTCAATGGAAATCAACCAGGGCATGGGGGGAGGAGGGGACAGGTGAAAACCTACCTAACAGATACAATGAACAATAACTGGGTGACAGGCATTGTTATAACCATGACTCAAGTATTGTAAAAGCTATCTATGTAACCAAAATTATTTTTACCCTGTAATACATTGAAATTAAAAAAAGATTAAAGATCTTAATATAAGGAACTCTTACAAATAACATAAAAGAGAATACATTAATAGAAAAATATGTAAACAAATGAATTGATTATTTATACAAGAAAAATGCAAATAGCCAATAATTTTATGAAAAAAAATCTATAAAACTACTAAGCAAAGAAATGTGTATTAAAACATCACGAGAAAAAAAAAAGAACCTGGAACAAGTCCCCATGTAGACCAGGACTCTACTATCTCTTTTCAAAATGTTCAACACCTATGTGTATCCTGTATTGAAAATTAGCTTACATTTATAAAATACATGTGATATACAAATAATATATAAGGTTCCTAATGGTTTCCTTTTGTTTTATTTATTTCATCCTCACAACCCTAACAGGTTGGTACTATTATTGTTATCCATTTTACAGATGAGGAAATTTTGACTGAAACGTGTTAAGTAATTTGCCCTAAGTCACCCAGACCTTAAGCTTCTGAGTCAGGATTCAAGCCTAGGCAGTCTGGCACCAGAGTCTGTGTGTATTTCCACAACACCAAACTGCCCCTCTGCAGTGAGATTAAACTTAAAGGAGGTAAGAAATCAACTATTTCTGTTCTACTCATACATGGAAAGACCATCAATCACCATTTTTCTAGGCCCCAAACAGACAAAAGAACTAAAGTTAGTGAAAATGAAATATTGCTTTAAAAATATGTAATTTAATATAATCTTAACCACTGGCAAAACCTCTTTTTCTTATATCTACAAAAAGAGTAAAACAGATTGACATTAATAAGCTGTTTCTTGTTTTTCATTGTAGTTTACTTGAAATGAGAGCTCATGAATTGAATTGATAAGAAGTAAATTAACATATAAGGATATGAAGCAGAATGTATTTACACAAAAAGTGACTGTTAGTGAAGTAAACTGCTAAAGTCAACAACAATCAGAAGTAACATTTTTAAAGATGAATTACTAGAAGGTAGTATATAAAATATGCATTTAGTGTCTGTTATCACTGACCTGGAGTATATTATAAATACAAGTATAGCCCTGTAAGACATGAGAAAACCAAGCAGGAACTGTAAATATAATTACAATGGCACAAGCTTATACTAGCTAATTCCAAATTTAGCCCCATTTCAAAGTGTCCTACAGTGAGCTATTTCTGAGTTTCTCAGATTACTAGTTTCTTTTACATTAATATTAATACAAGATCCCACTTATCTGTCCACTTCAACCTCTTCATCAGCCACCATGGTACACCCTCTGCTACCACTAATCTTCAGGAGGTGGCTTCTCCTTGGGGCACAGATGTTCTTTGCCAATGGCAGTTGCTGCTTGCTGCCCCTACCATTCAGCCCTTAAGAAGAAGATATGAGCACAGGCTCATCCTAAATTCTTTTTGTTTTTCTTTTTATTTTGAGACAAGGTCTCACTCTGTCACCCTGGCTAGAGTGTGGTGACATCATCACAGCCCCTCTGCAAACTCAAACTCTTGGCCTCAAGTGATTCTCCTGCCTCAGCCTCCCGAGTAGCCGACTACCGGCATGCACTACCACATCTGGCTAATTTTTTCTGTTTTTAGTAGACACGGGGTCTCACTCTTGTTCAGGCTGGTCTTGAACTCCTGACCTCAAGTGATCCTCTTGCCTCTGCCTCCCAGAGTGCTAGGATTATAGGCGTAAGCCACTGCATCCAGCCCTAAATTCTTGTTAGAAGAGCCAAGACAAGCTATAATCATCTCAGGCTTCATTTTTAATAAGACTGTATTGGCCAAGGGAGATAGACGTTAAGGCCCAGGGCCTGTCCAAGGTGAGGCGTCTAGTAGGAGACCTTCTGTTCATTAAATGGGACCTGAGAGCTATCTTCAGACTGACGGTGAGGCAGAAGGAAACCTCCACAGCTCATACCAGAGAGGGATGACTTGTTGGTGAGCATAGCAGTCGGCAGATAAAAATGACGTGAGGGGTGAGAGATCCCTGAGAAGTTGTGCCCTTTGGCCACCCTTGCACAGTTCTGCCATCTGGGATTATATCACCTGGATAATCTGGAGAAACTAAACCACTGTACTTGGTTTAAGGTGGTCCCAGACTAGTAACAACTCTAGGCAGGAGTCCAAAGCAAATTCTCTCTGGAAGAAGAAACTTTCATTGTAGACTTCAAAGAATCTCCTAAAATAAATTCTATTACCATGAGAGTGCATAGTCAAACATAAACACAAAAGGAAAAAAGGTCATCATGAGCAAGAAAAATAAGTAGCAGATCTACTCCAAAAGTTTCAGATATTGGAATTACCAGACACATCTTGTAAAACAGCTATTCTACTATGTATTTTAAAAATAGTTTCAAACAAGAACAAATTTGAAGTTGTCTGCAGAAAACAACGAACTCCAAAAAGTACCCCCAGCAGAACTGAAAAAGGACTAAACAACATATCTTCAAATAAAAACTACAGTAACAAAAATTTAAAACTCAATAGGCTGGGTTTATAGCATAATAGATCCAAGTAAAAAGAAAGTAAGTAAGCTGAAAGATAGGTCAGAAGAAACGATGCAGAATGCAGCCCAGAAAGATTAAAAAAAAAAAAAAAGGAAACTATGAAAGAGAGATTTGTGGGAAATAGAATGAGGCGTATATTGTAAGTTTCATCAGAGTTTCAGTAGAAGAAGAAAGAATTGGACAGAGACAATATTTGAAGAGATAATTAATGAGAACTTTTCCATAACTGATGAAAAATACCAATCCACGGATTCAAGAAACCAAATGTATCTCAAGCATGTAATTGCTTTTTAAAAAATTCCACACCTAGACATATAACAGTGAATCTGCATCATAAAAAAGGAAATGAAAATCTTAAAAAGCAGCCAGGGGGAAAATATATTACCTTCAAAGAAGCAATGTCAAAGGAGGCTGAGTTCTAAACAGCAACAATGAAATCCAGGAAGAAGGGAAATGATGGCTCCAATGGGCTGACAACCTAGAATTGTATACTTAGCAAAATATCCTTCAGGAATGAGGGTGAAATGAAGATATTATCAGAACAATGACAACAACAACAACAAACTTCATTTTTACCAGTAGTACCTCAAAAATTTGTAAGGATATACTTCAAGTAGAAGGAAAGTGATCCCAAATGGAAGGCTTAAGATGTGAGAATAAAAAAGGAGCAAAGGGAGTAATATATAGGTGGATACAGCTAAATGGATATTGCTGATATAAAACAGTAATAGTAATGTGGTTGGGGAAGTAAAAAAAGAAAAGAAGCAAGGAAGAAAGAAACAAAATTATATACCCGGCTGCTAACATTTACATCAGGAGGGGACAAATGAAGTTAAATGACATGAAAGTCTTTGCATTTTCTGAGAGGAGGGTAACAGTATTAATTAAGGTATAACTTTGATTAAGTCAGACTAAATAAAATCTAACTATATCCTATCTATAAGCAACACATCTAATACATAAACATGCAGTAAGATTGAAATTAAAAGACAGGAAAATAAACAAAATACTATCTAAAAAGATGCTAATATAACTATATTATTATCAGACAAAATAGAATGTAAGGCAAAAGGTGTTACTAGAAACAGTGTTACTTTAAAATGATGACATCTCAGTTTATCAAAGTTGTAACAACTTAAATTCTTAGGTAACCATTAAGCCTCATAATATAAAGAGAAATAAAAAAGAGAGATATATATAATGAGAAATAGATATCCATCAATTATTTTGGAAATTGTAACATATTTCTCTCAGTATTTGATAAAACAGACAAAAAATCAGTAAAGCTATAGAAGAGGTAGATAATATTACAAACAAACCAGGTCCCAGATCTAATGTATGAGTATGTATATTGCACCCAATCACCCAAGAATACAATTTTTTTCAGCACATACAAAATATCTGTGAAAAGCAACCACTGAGGACCATAAAAAAGCTGCAGCAAATTTCAAAGGACTGAAATCACACAGAACATGTTTGCTGACTATAGTGTGATTAAGACAGAAACCAAAAACAACAAGATCAATAACAACATATATAGAAATTCCCCAAAGTTAAGAAATACATTTTTAAGTAACTCCTGAAACAAAGAAGAAATAACTATCAAAATTGGAAAATAGTTTCACCTGAGAAATAGCCCAAAAATACCATGCATAAAACCTCAGTCAAAATAGCACTTAGAGGGAAAATGTATAGCTTTACTAGTAATAAATAATAAGCTAAGCATACATCTCAAATTAGAAAAGGAACAGTAAAATAAACTCAAAGAAGAGATGAAAGTAAATAATCAAAATAGTCTTGAAGTCAACAAAGTTAAAAACAAGCAGCCAACGGAGTGCATCAACAATTTCAAACATTAGGGTTTTTTTTTAAAAGACTGATAATAGACTTCTGATGAAATTGATCAAAAAGAAAGAGAACAATTACAAAAACCTGGGCCAGGCGTGGTGGCTCACGCCTCTAATCCCAGCGCTCTGGGAGGCTGAGGATGGAGGATCGCTTGAGCTCAGGAGTTTGAGACCAACCTGGACGACAGCGAGACCCCATCTCTAAAAATAAAAAAATTTTAAAAAATTTAAAAATATGAAAACAAAAACCTAATATTAGAATGACAAAGGGAATTGTACTAAAGATGCTGCAGATACTAAAAATATAATAAAAGGATATTATGGAAAGCATCTAGCCAATAAATTTGAAAACTTAAATGACATAGGTTCTTAAAAGCGTGGTCACCAGAAAAGCAGCATTACAATCACCTGGTGTCTTGTTAAAAACACAAGGTCCAGGCTTCCACCCCAGGCCTACTGATGAGAACCTCTGGGGATGCAGTTTGGGAATCTGTATTCTGACAAACCCTCCCAGTGATCCTGATGCCCTAAAGTTGGAGAATTGCAGAACCATTTCAAAACACACTGCACTCAATTTTCACTTAGGTGAATGCAAAACTAGTCTCAATGTTTATATCAGGATTAAATAAATGGTCACTATTGAAGAGAAATAAATGTCTTTAAAAGAGGTTGGAGGCTGGGCACAGTGACTCACATCTGTAATCCCAGCACTTTGGGAGGCCGAGGTGGGAGGATGGCTTGAGGCCAGGAGTTCCAGATCAGCCTGGGCAATATAATGAGACCCCATCTCCACAAAAAATAAAAAAATTAGCCGGGCATGGTGGCACATAACTGTAGTCCCAGCTTGGGAGGCCAAGGCAGGAGGATGGCTTGAGCCCAGGAATTCAAAGTTATAGTGAGCTACAGTGATTGGGCTACTGCACTCCAGCCTGGGTGACAAAGTGAGACCCTGTCTCTTAAAAAACAAAAAAAGTTTTGAATAGCATAAATGGAGCTTGCATTTTGCCAAAATATAGTTAACATATATTTTTATTAATTTCATGAAACAGAAATTCTACATGAGAAAGGAAATATCCATTATTATTAAAAAACTGCTTTAAAATAATTCAAAATATTTCACATAAATATTAAAAGGATATTTTTCTTATTTGCAATTTACTAGTTACGGAATCTCTGTATATATTGCTTTGTCTGTCATTACAATTAGATATTATTCAGCTCATGAAACTTTGTTATTCCAGGATTATTATTTAATACGAAATTTTTAAGTTCACCAGAAAGCTTTTTTTTAAAATTCCAAAGTACATTTCAAAAATACCCTCATGAGTCTAACATAGCACTCAGAATTAAAGTCACATTTCTGAATCACAAAAATTTGTCCTATTCTCCTGTTTGTTTCGCTCACCTTTATTTACCTACCTGTTATCTACACATCTATTGTATAAAATGACAGATTTCCAACTAAAAAGCTCAGTAAACACACACAGTAGTCAACTTTTATTGTAAACAATCACAAAACAAACTTTAAAGCATTTATACCGATGCGAAGCTCCGTAGGAAATTGTTTTCTCAAAGTATTGTGGATAATCATTATGAAAAAAATAAATGAGGTAAGATAATGTTACAATAATGATCTGGAACTGTGAGTCAAATGAGTGAAGATTAAAGGCATAAAGAAATTCTTCCTAATAAACAAGCAGATAACTGCTGGAGAGAAAAATATGTTCCTCATTTGAAATTAACTGCCAAACATTCTCAACCTACACAAAGCTGTCATAAAGGACATCTAAATCTGTCCTTGTTTGTAACATGTGTTGTGACAAGATTTGACAGTTTATCAAAAAACTATAATTGCCACCTAAACATCTAGCATTTTGTCAACTGCAAGTATATTTAGTGAAAGCATTTATTCCATTTAAAATACAACCGTTTTTCTTCACTTTCTGAAAGAACTGACTGAGTTTCTTTTTTCCTTAGCTGATCAAGCTGCATCAGAGCTCTCTTTGAATTATTTATGTTGGAATTGTGAAGGGTAAAAGAATAATCAGTAAAGCAAGAAACTATTACCAAGGTAATATATATATTATGGGAATTGACTCAAAAGACCTTCGAAATACAACAATTCTCACAGATCTGTAGAGATGACATTTAAATATGCTTGCCTCGGGAAGGAGAAAGATAAGGCATTTTCTCTATATCACAATTTTTGTTTCCAGAGTAATTAATTAAGAAACAATGTCCTAAATAGAGAGAATGTGTTGTTCAATAGGCATCATTCCTACCTGTAACTTTTGTCAGAAGCATTCAATGATAAAAATAGATGTCCCTCTCCAACCTACAGAGACCAAAGTAAACAGGAGCTAAATCTCCTTGCAATAGATCCTGGTAACAGAAATGTCAGAATAACACAGATATTTCTATGACATTATTAATGGTTCATTTCTTTCTGGAAATAATTTTTTTTTCAAGCAAAAGAATTTTCTGGTTTCACATTTGGGATTTTTTTTTATTGTAGTTTCCTAGTAAAAGAGAAAAAACTTAAGCAAATATTTCTGCAGTACTTTTAAATTTTTCCTTCATTCTGATAAACCTCAAAGAAAAGAAGTAAAAGTGATAGGTCTTTGATAGCGAATAAAGCCCTACTTGGAAATTTAGGAATGCCACATTCTAACCCACACTCTCCCTCTAATTAGCTGATAGATCCCAGGCAGGTTACTTCATTCATTCCTCTAGGCCTCAGTTCCCTGTCAGTGAATTGTGATATTAGATTGAGTGATCTCTAAGGCCATTTCCATCTTTAACATTTTATAATTCTAGACAAATCCCTGGAACTATGAGGTATAGCAACAGTTAGAGCTTAAAGCAAAAATAGCAGCAAGACAAAAATTTCTCCTACTTAACACCTCAAGGAAAATGCAACCAACTATGGATTTGAAATGTTTACATTAGCATTCAGGCCTATTTAGGTAATATTAAATCTATTTAAAAATCTGTTTTGTTTTTCTTTAAAAATGTGTGACACACCGAGAAAAATCAATCTAACTGAAACTACAAGTACTTTTTAGTGCTCCCAAATTAAGCCATAGGATTTTCTTTAGAAATCAGTATATGTAGTCTGGCTAAGGATGAGAATTATATGATATAGGTAGGTCTGTTGATTTCTTGATGGGAAAGAACATGAGTGAAGGACTGTGGACAGAAATGAGCTGGTATGCACTGTCAACTGTGAAGAGTCTGAACTAAGGAGAAAAGCATGTTGATGTCAGGAGACATGTGATTGAATCAGCAACAACTCATTTTGATGTAACATTTTTATCATAGCTGTTTATATGTCTTCATAACAATATCTCACTCAATATATAAAAGTCCTTTTTCTATAGCAAAGTAATGTGCTTCATAGACATTGCTGAATCTTATTTATCTTTGTTGCCTACCCCATTTCTTATCCCATTTCTGAGCTTATCCTATTCATGAACCTAACACATTGGGGAAGCTCAGAGGTTGGGTGAGAAAATATATTAAACAATTATTTGGTTATTTTAAAATATGAAAAAATGATGAAATGATGATTTAGTTTTAGGCTAAATGAAAAATCCCAGTATCCAAATGTCAGGCACACAATTAGTAGGATGTGATATGTATCTGATGCTTCCATTATTTTTATGAAACTGTTCATTGTTGAAATTCTTGGTATCTATGATCCTTTCTACTTCCTGCCCCACTACTTCAACCTCCAATACATTGTGGAAGCTGTATACTTAAAATTTGCTAGCAAACACTTAATTACCAAATATATTTTGCTCATCTTTTTTTTAATTAGAAAAATAATGAAAGTTCAATACCACAGTAATAGATGGCAGTGAAATGTAACAGTCCACCTTTATCCTCCACTCCCAACAACCTACTCCAAAGGTAATCATTATAAAAGCGATTTCCATGCTGATTTGATGCAGTGAATATTACATAATTTTAAATACATACTATAATACTATAAATATTTTTTGTGACTGGCTTTCTAACCTTTAAAAAATACCTTGAAGATATTTCCATATGATTACACTTAAATCAATCTCTTTAATGACTTCATGTGTAGCTACAATAAATTAGTTGATAATTTACCTATTGATGGACATTTGTTGGTTTCCAGATTTTGCTTTTATAAACAATTCTAGAGTGGTTACTATTTGTCAATCACCATCTTATACTCTAGAAGTAGTACAGCATTCACAAAATAGTTACTGAATGAATTAATACAGCAACCAACACCACTATATATCAACCTATTTTGGGGGTGCAAAGTTTTCTATTTTTATGCATTCAAATTTGTTTAAGCAGCCCTAGGAAGCTAATACGGGCACTAACGGGGGGGGGGGGGGACGTCCATAAACTAAAAAGATGATTCTTTAGTTTAAAAGCGTGAAGCGGATGCCAAGCAGGAACTTTTTTTCAAAGATCCAAGGTCAATTTAGGGCTACAGGCCAGAAGGGACTGTAACGGCTGAGACAACCGGAAGCCGTTAGAGGCTGTGGTCCCACTTCCGTTCCGGGCTCAGCCGCAGCAGAAGCGACTGCTGGACGAAGAGCGCTTAGGTAGTTGGCGAAGATGCCGAATATCAAAATCTTCAGCGGCAGCTCCCACCAGGACTTATCCCAGAAAATTGCTGACCGCCTGGGCCTGGAGCTAGGCAAGGTGGTAACTAAAAAATTCAGCAACCAGGAGACCTGCGTGGAAATCGGCGAGAGTGTGCGTGGAGAGGATGTCTACATCGTTCAGAGTGGTTGTGGCGAAATCAACGACAGTCTGATGGAGCTTCTGATCATGATTAATGCCTGCAAGATTGCTTCAGCTAGCCGAGTTACTGCAGTCATCCCATGCTTCCCTTACGCCCGGCAGGATAAGAAGGATAAGAGCCGGGCCCCAATCTCCGCCAAGCTTGTTGCAAATATGCTGTCTATAGCAGGCGCAGATCATATCATCACCATGGACTTACATGCTTCTCAAATTCAAGGCTTTTTTGATATCCCAGTAGACAATTTGTATGCAGAGCCGGCTGTCCTGAAGTGGATAAGGGAGTATATCTCAGAGTGGAGGAACTGCACTATTGTCTCTCCTGATGCTGGTGGAGCTAAGAGAGTGACCTCCATTGCAGACCGGTTGAATGTGGACTTCGCCTTGATTCACAAAGAAAGAAAGAAGGCCAATGAAGTGGACCGCATGGTGTTAGTGGGAGATGTGAAGGATCGTGTGGCTATCCTTGTGGATGATATGGCAGACACTTGTGGTACAATCTGCCATGCAGTTGACAAACTTCTCTCAGCTGGAGCCACCAGAGTTTATGCGATTTTAACTCACGGAATCTTTTCTGGCCCAGCCATTTCTCGCATCAACAGTGCATGCTTTGAAGCGGTAGTAGTCACCAATACCATACCTCAAGAGGATAAGATGAAGCATTGCCCCAAAATACAGGTGATTGACATCTCCATGATCCTTGCAGAAGCCATCAGGAGAACTCACAACGGGGAATCTGTTTCCTACCTGTTCAGCCATGTTCCTTTATAACAGAATAATTTCCAGGTTATTCTGTTTTAAAATAAAATAAGATAAAATAAAAATATACCTTGCCCTGTTATTTTTCCTTGGTAGTTGATGAAAAGTTCAGAAGAAGATCCAGCTTGCTCCAGTGTAGCTTTCTACATCCCACATCATGTATGTTGGAGTTTATCTTAAATTGGGGTAAAACAGATTAAGAATAATTGCTAAGATTTCCTGACTGGCTTCTTTGATGATTTTGTAAGCCCTGCAGCTTTAACTACAGCTCTTCTGCTGCAAGATTTCAGACTTTTGAGGGTGTTGTGTAGAGGAGTTTGAAAGTGATTGGGGAAGCTTTACTTATAAGCCGCCCAATCTCCCCTCCCACCATATCACAAGGTCTCCAAGGTCTGTGCTCAATTTCAGCAAGATCCCTGAGCAACCACAAAACTAGTTCTCCTGGTTGCTGAACTCCCTGAAAGGCAGGAGCAGGCAGCTCTCAGCTTGAGCAGCCATTGGGGTTGTAAGAGGAGGCAGCAAAGTGCAGCAAATGCTTCTTGAGCGGAAAACTAATCTATTACCATCTATTTGGAGACTGTGTATCTTGGATTCTCAGTTATAGCTTTACCTCTACTCATCTTGGCCTTTTCCTGGCCAAATATCTGCAGCGGTCCTCAACTTTTTTGGCACGACAATTTTTCCACAGATGGGGAGTCAGGAGGTGGGGTAGGCAGAGCTCAGGCAGTGATGCAAGGGATGGGGAGCCGCTGTAAATACAGATGAAGCTTCCCTTGCTCATCCTCCACTCACCTCCTGCTGTGCTCACCTCCTGCTGTGTTGACTGTTTCCCAAGTTTCATGGAAGACAATTTTTCCATGGATGGGGGCAGGGGGTGGTGCCAGAACTCAGGTGGTGATGCGTGGCTGGTTCATAACAGGCCAGGGACCAGTACTGGTCTGTGACCTGGGGCTTGGAGACCACAGTCCTATTGGATCCAAATGGTCAGTGTGCCATAGTTTTCTGGAAAGCAAACTTACTTTCTGCTGTGTAATCTCTAATATTTACATTAGATGTTTTTGCTGTAACTTAATCTTCCTTAGCCTATTACCACAATGGTAGTAGATGTTAGGTAGATGTCAGGTGGCATTGTAGTGCCTTTTGATCAATTTAAACATTTAATTTTTATCTTCTTTCCTTGTATTTGGCTGACCTCTCAAATGACCTCAGATTTATATTTTAAAATGATGCTATTGTCCTTTGTAGTGGAAACAAATAAAATGTCTGCATTATGGGGGGGGGGTGCGGTGGTGAGGCACATACCTAGACATATCTTGTGATTTCTGATCTCCAAGAAAATAGAGAAAATCCCTAAGAGTTTCTAAAGGGTAAAACAAAAACAAGATAGCTTTAAAGAAGCAATATTCAGATTGCTGTCAAAGTTCTCATCTGAACTTCTGGACAATAAATAAAATGGAACAATTTCTTTACAGTTCTAAAGGAATATTATTTTTAACCTAAATTTCTGTGCCTAGTCAAACTGTCATTCAAATTTAAAGGCAATATTATGGCATTTTTAATATTAAAGGACTCAGAAACTTTACCATCATTAATGCTTTCTGAAAGTTTTACTTGAAGATACTGAAAATAAAAATTACATACAACCAAGAGGAACACATGGAATGAAAGAGATAGTGGTAAGCAATGAAAAAGTGACACTGATAGAAAAATAATTGTTCATGAAGTTATTGTAAAGATTATGATAGTTATTAAGACAAATTCACATAACAATTGGGCTACAATGTAATACAAATTTTTAAAAAATCTGTAAATAAAATTCCAGATGATATCCACAAAACATGGGAGGCTGGGAGGAGTTAGGGTTAGTGTAAGTATACTAAGGAGCTTGGCTATTCAGGATGGAGGTTATTGACATTGTTAAAAAATCTAAGTTTAAATATATTTCCTAAAATTCAAAGACAAGGGGCAAGCAAGAGAAGAAAAGAATGGGATAAATAACTTCTAAACTCCTAGACAGAAAAAAAAAAAAGGCATGGGCAAAACTAAACAAATCCAGCTGAAGACAGGAAATAAGAAAGAAAACACAGCAATTATAAAGTACCAAATATATGCTATCACAACTAAAGTCAATTGGTTAATTTTATAAAAGATAAATTGTTAGATTGGGTAGCAAAAATATCTAATGATATGCTATTTATAGGAAACACACTAAAATAAATATTTGGATATAAAGGGATGGAGAAAAATACAGCAAGTAAATGATAACAAGAGAAACTAGGAATGATACTTTCAGTTAAAGCAAAAATGGAATGTGCTTTGCTAGTTAAACTTACCAGTAAGTTATAGCCATCATGAATTTTTATGCACCTAACAACTCAACACTGAAATAAAAAGAAAAACAAAACACTGAGAATATAAAGAGATGTACAATCTTCATAATCATAGAGTGAAATTTTGACAACACTCTCATAAATCAAATAATCAAGAAAAGGTATATAGGGTTTAAATGACTCCATTATTACAATTTAATTAGAAAGTAAACATAACTTATGTTGTTCAAGCATACATGATGCAAATATAAATACTGAAAATATAGTAGGTCACAAAAAGTCTTAATAAAATTCTAAAAAGGAATTTATGTAGACCAGATATAGTATTGTAGCATTATTATAATCACCTTGACAATATTGTGAAAAAATAAAACTCTCAGCAAAATAGGAATAGAACAAAGCTTGCTTGACATGGTAAAGAAAATCTGCTACCTACAAAGACATAGTGATGAAATGCTGAAGACATTCCCATTAAAATCAAATTTATAAGCCAACGGGAATAAGGCAAGGAAAAGAAGAGGTATCAATACTAGAAGGAAAAAGGCAAAACTTTCATTATTTTCAGATGTCATGATTGTCAACAAAAAAATCCAACAATCAATAGAAAAACTATCAGAATTCATGAGAGCGGTCAGTAAAGTGACTATATAAGATAAAATGAGTCCTTCCTAAACATCCGCAAAATATAATTTAAAAATATAATTGAAAAAATGTTTCCACAGCCTAAAGCAATAAAATCTACAAAATGACCAGTAATAAACCCCAAAACTGTAGGACTCATATGAAAAAAATTCACTAAGGGATATAGAAAATACTTGAATAAATGTATTATGAACCTGGATAGGAAGAACAATATTGCAAGCATGACAGTTTCCTCAAATTATCTGGTCAATGTAAACCTGATCAAAATTCTAACAGGATTTTTTAAAAAGAGAACTTGAAAAGCTTTTCTTAAAGTTCATCTGGAAAAGTAAATGAGCAAAAATATTAAAGATCTTTTTTATTTTATAATATATTAAAACATTATAAAGCTACAGTAAATAAAATGTGGTATTGATGCAGGAATAGACACATGAATTAGTATTGCAGAATTTAGATTCTTGAAATAGACCCATGTATACTTACAGGAATTTAGTACACACACACCCTATTTAATGGAGGGACTGTGTTACTGGAAAGAGGTGCATAACTTAATCAACTCCATAAGAGAATCATATCACAAAGTCCCTCTGGGGCTGCTTTCCTGATATCATGCCTTGGCAACCACTCCTGCAGTTTACTTAGATTCCCTGAAGTAGAGATGAAACTCCTGCCATAGTTTTCATCTAGCTATATTTATACAATTTTTGGTCAATCCAGATCATAGTGATACTTACACTTCTTAATGTCAGTAGTCACTTACCAATATCTAGCTTCTTGATGATTTTAAGCTTCTGCTTTCCTGATTGTATCCTGGAAAGCACCTCTTCAAAAACTTCTTTGAGGCCTCTACTTTAAGACCCATTATAACACTATTTTCTTGTTTATATGAAGCATATTCAACATTATTATTTTTATACAATCAGACATTTGGGACAAATTTCTCTCCAGAATACAAAATAAACCAGAGAGAGGCCATCTCATACTAAATAACACATGCCGCAGGATATATTCACTCTAGGGTAGCTAAGCAGTGGGATCCCTTGCTAAAGCTACAGTTATGCTTATTGCCTGAGAACTGTTTTATATAGTCAGTCACACTACACACCAGCTCCCATATGTGTGTGTATAAAAAAGAGAATTCTGTCAAAATGGCATTAAATTAAGCATGCATATATATGATAAAACTGGTGTATCATAGATAAATAATGTACTGTCAATCAATGGTGCTGGATAACTGGCTATTTATTGGAAAACCAAAGTCTTATCTCAGCCTTGAATGATATACAAAAATAAAGTCAAGAAGGAATGGTTATAAAAAACAGAAAAAGCACTGGAAGAAAATGTGGAATACCTTATTCTTACAGTGGAGAAGGCTTTCTTAAAAAGGATATAAAACTCATAACTCATAAAAGATAAGATTGAGACATGATGTCTGGGTTTCTTCAGGCAGGAATAGGCTGATAGAGCTACTCATACAAGTATGTGCTACCCTTTGAGAGTAAAGAAGAATGACTCCAGGGGCAGAACGGCAAAGAGTGGTGCAGAGGCCAACCGGACCACTGAGGGCAGCCCAGAGTCTGACTGAGATGGGCCCAGAGGCTAATGGAACCATTGGGGCAGGGCCAGTGGCTGGAGCTGTGATCCCAGCCGGTGCAGCATTGTCTCAGTCCATTCAGGCTGCTATAACAAACTAATTGTGTGGCTTATAAACAACAGAAATTTCTCACAGTTCTGGAGGATGGAAAGTTCAATATCAAAGTGGTGGCAGATTCTGTGTCTGGTGAGGGCCCACTTCCTGGTTCATGGACAGCTGTCTTCTCACTGTGTCCTCACATGACAGAGGGGTAAGGGCTCCATCCTCATGACCTAATCACCCACCAAAGGCCCTACCTCCTAATACCATCACATTAGGGGTTAGGGTTTCAACATATGAATTTTAGGGAGACACAAACATTCTGTCTATAGCAAGCATCAAGCCATAGAGGAGCCATTCTTAGGCCTTGAAACCTAATTAAATCTGTCCTACCAGATTTCAAAGTTGGGACTGGCAACCTTTTTATTCCTTCCAATTTCTCCCTTTTTGAATGGGAATGTATAAAGATATACATTGTATATTCTATATATATAAGAATATGCAATGCCTGTTCTACTATTGTATTTTAGAAGTGGGTAACTTGTTTTCTATGTTCACAGGTCCAGAGATGGAGAGGAATTTTGCTCCCAGCATGATTTACTCATAGTCTCATCTATGCCTGATTTAGATGATTTAGATGATGAGATTGTAGGCTTTTGAGCTGATGATATTTAGATGAGATTTAGGACTTAGAGGTGATGTTGTAATGTGCTGACACTTTTGGAGATGTTGGGATGAGGTGAATGTGCTTTGCATGTGGACAGACATGAATTGAACAGTGGCCCCCCAAAAGATATCCAACTCATAAAGTTCACAGAACCTGTGAACATGACCTTATTTGGACAAAATGCCTACAAGACATAATTAAGTTTAGGGTTTTGAGATGAGATCATCCTGGATTTAGGGTAGGCCTTAAATACAATGACTGGTATCTTTTTTTTTTTTTTGAGACAGGGCCTCACACTGTCACCCAGGCTGGAGTGCAGTGGCATGATCACAGCTCACTGGAACCTCAAACTCTCAGGCTCAAGCAGTTCTCCTGCCTTAGCCTCCTAGTAGCTGGGACTACAGGCAAGTGCCACTACACCTGACTAATTTTTTTTATTATTTGTAGAGATGGGATCTTGCTATGTTGCCCAGGCTGGTCTTGAACTCTTGGCCTCAAGTGATCCTCCTGCCTCCACCTCCCAAAGTGCTGGGATTGCAGGTGTGAGCCACCGCACCCAGCCCTGGTATCTTTATAACTGAAAGGCAGAGGGAGGTTTGAGAGACAGAGACACAGAGGAGAAGGTGATTGAAGATGGTGGCAGAGATTGGACTGATACGTCTACAAACCAAGAAATCCCAAAGATTGTCAGCAGCCATCAGGAGATAGGAAAGAGGCAAGGAACAGATTCTCCTTAGAGCCTTCAGAAGGCACCAACCCTGCTGACACTTTGATTTTGGACTTTTGGCTTCCAGAACTGTGAGAGAATGCATGTCCATTGTTTTAAACCACCCAGTTTGTGATAATTGTTATTGCACTCCTAGGAAACTAATACAGAGCCTGATACCAGGAAGTAGGGTGCTGCTATAACAAATACCTAAAAATGTGGAAGTAGCTTTGGAATTAAATAATGGGGAGAGGCTAAAAGAATTTTGATGTGTGTGATAGAAAAAGCTTAGATCGCTTTGAAAAGACTGTTGGTAGAGGATGATAAATATGCTCCTGCCATCTTAGGGAACACATATATCATCATGAACAGATCATTGGTAGAAATATGAACATTAAATGTGCTTCCAGTGAGGTCTCAAAAGGAAATGAGGAATATATTATTGAAAACTGAAGGAAAGGCTATCCTTGTTATAAAGAGGCAGAAAATATGGCTGAATTGTGTTGTACTGTTAAGTAGGTAGGAAAGCAGAACTTATAAGTGATGAACTTGGATATTTAGCTGGGGAGATTTCCAAGGTAAATGTTGAAGATGCAGGCTGGCTCCTTCTCACTGCTTATAAGATGGGTGAGCAAAGCGATAAATGTAGAAAGAACAATAAAGCAAAAAGGAGCCAGCACTTGATGATTTGGGAGGTTGTCAGCCTATCCAGATTGCAAATGATGCTAAAATTAGGAAATTCACTGTTAGGAAAGCATGCTCTGGATAGAAGGCCAAGGGTGTGGCTAGATAACCTTTTGCTAAAGAAATAAGATGTGTGACTCATGGATCCAATCAACCATCTCAGCAGAAGGCAAGAATAAAGACTAAATAGACTAATAGAGTACTAAATAACCACTTCTTGGTTATTTGGTACTCTCATACTGAGGTCCCCAACCCTGGGGCTGCGGACCAGTACTGGTCCGTGGCCTGTTAGGAACCAGGCCACACAGCAGGAGGCGAGCGGCAGGAGAGCAAGCGAAGCTTCATCTGTATTTACAGCTGCTCCCCATTGCTTGCATCACCACCTGAGCTCTACCTACCCTCCCCCAACCCCCATCAGTGGAAAAATTGTCTTCCATGAAATGGGTCTCTGGTGCCACAAAGGTTGGGGAACTCTGCTCTAATAACTTGGAGTTAATTTTTTTAAATTGATATAAACCTTACCCAATGATGGGTAAACCTAGAAATAGCTAAGTAGGTGTCTTAAATACCAACCTAAGGATTTTTCATTTATTTAATATAGCAATGAGGAGCCTTTGTAGCTTTTTAAGTAGATTTTCAGTAGATGACTAATGCAATGAAAATAGTACTTTCTGAAGAGAATTCAGCAGCATTGTGCAAACTGAACTGTACTGGAAAGAGCCTGCAACTGGGAGACCAAATGTATCTGGGTGGTTTCCATTTTGTGAAATTAGGCCTAAACCGTATTTTTTTTAGAGTTATAGTAAACACAGAAGGCTTCATTTTCCTAATCCCAAATGTGCCCAAGGATTGTTTACTGGAATTTAGTCTGTGTATAAAATTTCTAAATGTAACGCTGACAGTACCTCTTATCAGATGACATGATTAATGATGTTTTTTCAGAGTGGCTTCAGTTAGTGTTTATTAAGATGCTTCCCAAATCCTTATGCTACTTCCAAGATACAGTCAGATGATTATACTTATGAGCACACTTCAAGAATTAGAAAAGATAAGGTAGTGATTGAATGGTTTTAAATAATACATTTTATCCTGATTAATTATTATGCAACTAGTGACTTTCTTCTTTTTCTGTTTTTATACTGGTCATTCTGTTTCTTTCTTATCTAGGAAAGCCATTAATTTTTTACCCTGATTTCATTGCAAATGCTACGTAATGACTGGCATAACTCATTGCTTAGGGCCTCCCAGCCTCCCGGGTAGCTGGTACTACAGGCACACACCACCACCGCTGGCTAAGTTTTCTATTTTTTGTAGAGACAGGGTCTTGTTCTTGCTCAGGCTGGTCTCAAACTCCTGACCTCAAGCGATCCTCCCAGAGTGTTAGGAGTACAGGCTTGAGCCACTGTGCCCTGCTGGGAAACAATATTTTTATTTTTATTTTTATTTACGCTGTCCTGGGTAGAGGGAAGCAATATTTTTAAACAATTAATTTCAGTGATTCTTACAATCAGGCAAGCTTAAGAATCACTAAGCCTCAAAACCAAGATTAATAGAATTTTGAGTACAGAAGACAGTTTTGAGTGCTAATCTCCCAAGTCACATACTACTTTACTAATACTTGTGGCAGCTCTGAGCAAATATTTGGTACGTGAACAGCCACTTTCCCCTTCGTGACCACACCTTCATCTCTACTGGATCCCAGAACTCCTTCCTGCTTACTCCAGACATGACCTTAGAGTCCTTCTCCATGCAAGCATCCAGGGAGCCACTGTCAATTGATGAGACCTGGCCCAGAAGATGAAACTTACATGCCATCCCTCTTAAAGGGTTATCCCTAGACCAGAGAGACTTCTCAGCCGATTTTTATTTGGGTCAGTATTGAATTATTACACAGAAAAATGTATTTTTGTTTGGGGTTGATCTATAGGGTTAACCTTATTTTTTTGACTCAGCAATATATATTGATATGGAGTTCACAACTGCAGTATCTGGAAAACATGGATTTTGACAACTTCTCTTATAAAAATTTATGTATACAGATATGTTTCTGAGAAGGAAGTGAGAATAAAAATGAGCTTTAGAATTAGATAGACCTTAATTTTAATCCTGGCTGGGCTACTTCCAAGCTATATTACTAACCAGTTAATATATGTCTTTGAACCTCTGATTCTTCATCTCCATAATGGAGACAAAATACCTCACACAATTGCTATAATTTAATAGGAACATGTGTGAAATAGCTAGAACAGGTTTTGTCACATGATGTGAATGCGAAATAAAGCCTAAATTTTCTTCTTTCCTTTACTTGAGTCTCCCTTCACTCACAGACTTGTTTATAAGATTTTTCTTGTATTCCTCCATTTGGTAATAAAATTTAGATAACATAACATGGAAATTTTACAAAATATTCTAAAATGTTATCTATTCAAAGTTTAAGAATTACTATATAGTCAAACAAGCAAAGTCCTTAATTAACCTTGTAAGGAAACCATGAAATCAAAGTTCTTTTGAGTTAAATGGGACCTTCAACATCATTAGTGCAATGTACTGAATTCCTATGCCAAATGATTAGAAAATAAGTTGAAATTGGGGCATTTACAGATATGTTTGTCCTAGAGTTAATAATATAAAAACTAAGCTTTCTGTTTCTTCAGCAAAGAGTAATGACTGTTAGTTATGTGCAATCTTCAATTATTCAAAAAATATTGAATTATATGCATTATACTACCAATGATAAGGCAGGAAATTTAAGCTAACGTAAGAAAACCAAATTTAAGAAGAACTTATGCCTAAAAATGTTTTCTAAATAACTCAATCACAAATCTAAGTGAATAAGAACAATCCAATCCCTGAACATGACTGTTATTCAAAATTATACTGAAGTTGAATATTAATACCTCTCAAGTTTTCCCAACTTCTCTCTTTCCTCTGCCCCTCAGGCACACGCACTTCTTCAAGACATATATCAACAGGCTAAAATATCAAAACATTGAATTATAAGCTGTTGTTACCTGCATTATTGTATCAGTTCAAAGGGTCAACCCCTATTTCCTGTCTCCCACCTCGCCTTCCTCAGCTGTTCTCACAGGGATCTGGAGCTTCTCAACCAACCCTAACAAAAGCAGCATCAAAAGCTTTGAATCTGCAATCTGCTGTAAGCTTAGAATTAATCACAGCAGTGCAAGATCTACGTACAGTGATTGTGCTGCCATATGCCCTCTGTTTCTCCTCTACCACCAGCATGGTTCAGCCTAAGGTCTACTATGAGGACCAAGCCTCAAGTGTCTGGGCGTTCCTTGGGGTGGCACACTCTGACACCCCCTCTTATGTTAGCTGTTAGGCTAGGTTTTTCCTTTGGGTGTCTCTCTCTTCTCCATATTCTATCAGCTCTGTGCCCTAGTCCCTATTTGCACTGAGCCCTACGTGGAGCCCCAGGTGATATCAAGGCCCTAGAAACTTGCTGAGCCTGAAGTGGTTCTTCTCCACACCTACTACATTGTCACATCTGGTCACCTCTCTGGCACCATTACCTAGATTTCCTATCACTGTGTTCTGACCATTCAATCAACTCTTTTTTTGTTTCTTCAGTAAGACTCTGTAAGGTGACAGGGTCTCACTCTGTCACCCGGGATAGAGTGCAGTGGTGTTATCATAGCTCACTGCAACTTCCAACTCCTGGGCTAAAACCTCCTCCCATCTCAGCCTCCCAAGTAACTCAGATGACAGGCATGCACCACCATGCCTGGCTAATTTTCCTATTTCTTGTATATATGGGGTCTCACTCTTGCTCAGGCTGGTCTTGAACTCCTGACCTCAAGTGATCCTCCCACCTCGGCCTCCCAGAGTGCTAGGATTACAGGCATGAACCACCACACCCAGCCCAATCCAGTCTTCTGATGGTGGCAGTTGCCAACATCACACCCAAGTTTACTGTGCCTTTTGGATGCTCTGCTTTTGGAGCCCCCTTGTGACCTCACTGGGGCCACCCTCCCACTTCCCATACCCTAACCTCTGCCACAGTGAGTAGCTCTCCACCCAGTGTTGGCCTTGACCAACTCCCTGCTGAGATCCTTCTAACAAGGCCTACCTAAGTTATTTCTACCTGTTCCTCTGCCGCTAATATTCACCTACACAATTTCTCCTACGTAATGCTGACAGATTAATCTTCAAAGGCGTCTTTTTAATCTCATCATTCTGATGCTCAGAAGCCTAATGATAACTTCCTATTGCCTACTGCATTTAACAAATTCTTCTGTTTGGCTTTTAAGAACTTCCCAGAATCCATTCAATCAAATTTCCCAATAATTCCCAAGAGTCAGAGATGACTTGTTCACAGGCCAAGTCCTTCATTCGGGCTGTTGGTTCCACATATACTGCTCTCCTTTCTCCTCTCTGCATGTTCCTGTCCTAGTCGTTGCATGAAGATGAGCTCCAGTAGAAATCCCAACATAAAATCTTTCCTGACCCTCCAGCTTTTTGGTACACTGACCTAGTTTTTAAGAGTTTAGTACTTAATTCTTTCCTAGTTGATTCACGCCTTTGATTATTCCTGCCATTCATAAGAAGATTGGAAGGATTCTGAGGGAAATGACAATTGCTCTGCTTTGGTGCCCCTGACAGTCTTAGGACAGTAATAGGAGGCATGAAATAGACTGATAAAATGAGCACATTTGGTTTAAAAAGTGCCCCATGGGCAAATCTTTTATTTCCATTGAAAATACACTGATCGCTAAGCTGAGTAGTGATTCAGTTACGTATGATGTAATGATTCAATTATGTGGGGCTTTTCTCTGTCAAAACTGTCTAAGTATCAAGGAAAACATAACGTGACTCCACCTTTGCAAAGCAGAAACAGATGTTATAATTGTGGAAACCTGTCTGGTGTGGTAACTGGGATGGTACTTGACTCAGCTGAGCTATTATAAAAGGCCTGGGAATAACTGTTTCCTGATTGTTTCTCTTGGAGAGATTTTCTAGGACACTTATTTCAAACATGAATTTCTAGGGTGTTTATTTTGAACAGGGCTGAGGACTGAAGAAAGGTGAGGGATGATGAACTATGCTCCCAGAAAAAGAGAGAGAGAGAGAGAGAGAGAGAGAATGAATATAAATGTAAACAGTCTAGTACTATGAACCAATTAAGAGTTAGGTCAGAAAGGCCCTGTAGGAGAGCCATGCCTAGAACCATTTACCTTGTACATAAACGGTGGAGTGCTGGTAAATGTGTAACAACCAACTCTGGAAAATAAATGTCCTGATTTGTAGCGTTTGCAAGTTTCCATGGAATAAATATTTCCATTGCCAAATTCAAGCTACCAACATACCCTCACTGAACATGGAATGGGGAAGAGCTTTTTCCAATTGGGTCTAGTGAGCCGGTAGGTGCCAGCTCCAGCATGGCGCTACGTGAAAGTTAAGGACAGCCACTAGGAGAACTTTCTGAAATTAACTTGAGGGCTTATAACTTCTTTCATGTTATTCAGTCTCCTAAGGTGGCAGGCAGTGAACCCGTTATTGAAAAGGGACTAAATTGTTTTTATTAAAATAGGACCAGTGAAAGTGCTCCAGAAGGACTGAGTTGAATTCTTCAAATAGTCTTTGGAAGCAAGCAACATAATGTTGCAGAAAGTATAAAAACATCTCCCATTGTTTTTTTCTGATTCTGAAATAATTTGTTTTATATCTATTATTATTCTTTCTTTTTTGTTAATTCTTCAGAATTTTTATTTATTCACTTATTCATTCATTTATTTATTTATTTTTTGAGACAGAGTCTCACTCTGTCACCCAGGCTAGAGGACAATGGCATGACCATAGCTCACTGCAACCTCCAACTCCTGGGCTCAGGTGATCCTCCTGCCTCAGCCTCCCAAGTAGCTAGGACTATAGGCACTTGATACCACACTCAGCTAATTTTTTTATTTTTTGTAGAGATGGATTCTTGCTATGTTGCCCAGGCTGGTCTCGAACTCCTGGCCTCAAGGGATCCTCCCACTGTGGCCTCCCAAAGTGCTACGACTTCAGGCATGAGCCACCACCATGCCAGGTCCTAATACTATTCTTTCATATAGCATTTTTGAGGAGACTTTTAAAATTTACTGAGGGCATGCTTGGTCCTAATTATTGTTCTAGGTGAAGGTTTAAAAAAAAAAAAGTGGCTTGGTTCCTGCCTTCAGTATCTGAAAAAAGTCTTTCCTTTGGTAGAGGCTCTAGAAGATTCTTTTGAGAAGAATTTAGTTTTTTACAATAGTAACCATTTCCATATACCCAATAGAAACAGAGGATGAGGAGCTGTGGCCAGGACTTGGGTCAGGAGGGAGCTGAGGAAGGGTAGGCTAAAGCAGAGCCTGGTGGAAAGCATAGCTTAACTGAAAAAAATCTTCCTTCCCCTTGGGCAGAGACAATAACCTAGCTATGCCAAAAAGTAAGTAAACTGACCCAGTTAAAAAGTTACAAATATAAATTGATATTAAATGATCTACACAAAATAAGTTTGGACAACTTTGATTTATTTAAATGAATAGAAACAAAATGTTAATTTATGGACATAATTCAGTAGGCTAATTAGTCATGCAGTACAGCGTTGCCCTTCGACAGTTTATTTCCATCAGCAGAATTAATCACAGCACAGCAGATGTAGTAGGGACAATCCAAGGTTAAAACAAATGATACAAAATAATGAACTAGAGCACAAGATGATAACCTGGAGAAAGTCATGATTTATTATTCTGCCAGAGTTGTCTGTGAATTCTGCAGCCACTTTGTGTAAGCCTGTCTCCCTTTTAACCAGATATCTCTGATTGTAGTGATCTTTTACTTTGCATTAATTTTATCTGCCTTTGAAGGTAATGTAACTGTGATAAGAGCCAATTAGTTTTGCACCATCGAGAAACACAATGAAATGTGACTTAAGAAAACAAAGATAAAATTAACCGTCTAAATGAGACTACAAGGCAATCTCATCTTTGCTATTTTCTAATAGGGCTAGAGCACCATACGTTCAGCACCATAAACTGAAGGACAACTATAAGGATATTCAAGTTGGTTCAAAGACATGCTGTAATGAACACAATTCTTCCAGAGTAACATTAACCAGTAATTTAATGCTAACTTTCCACAGGACTTGAGAGCTATATCTACAGATTACATTACAGACAAATACAAATATCAGAGTTCCACTACGGGAACCGACTCCTTTTCAAACTCTAAGTTTGGGAATTTGATTATGAAATAAAAGGAGCAAGAGGGTCTTCAGTTGAACATCATCTGGCTTTATTCTGTCACCATCGTTTCCCTATTGTATACCTATTGTATACCCTGGAAAATTCCAGTGTTTCAATTGCAGGGGTGTTTAAAAAAAATACTTTTGGTAAGAATAAACTTTTGCATGTATTTTGTGTTTTTTAGTTGATGTTCATGGTAAGATTCGGACGTAACTAATGGTTCAATAATACAAACCAGTTACGTTGGTCTAGGTCTCATTTATTTGTGATAAAGATCATACCACAATCAATTTTTATCCTTTTTTTCCATTAAAAATAACAATTTCTATCTTATAAAGGTTATTTTTTGGGGGTTAGAAAAATTGATAATGAAGGTTTTTTTTTTTTAAAGTAGAGAAACTGACAACAAAAAATGGAAACAAGAAAAAAAGAATTATTTTACTTTAGAAAAAAGTCTGTATGCCAAAGTTATAATGAAGGCAAACAACAATCTTGAATATATGTGCAATATATATGACAAAGGATCTGTAGCTTTAGTATATAAAGAGAAATAAACAAATCAGACAAAAGACAATTGCCTCAGTTAAAAATGAACAAAAAACAGGTATAAATAATTCACAGAAGAAAAAATAAAATGGCAAAATAAACTGGATAGGGAATGGAATTCAACCTCCCTAGTAACACAAGAAATAGAATAAAAATACAATATGCCATTTTTCACTTATCAAATAGAAAAAAATAATAATTAAATATTCAATATTAGCTTGGAATAGAAAACACATTCATACATCATTTGTAAAAGTATAAATTGGTGAATACATTTTGAGGGCAGTTTGGAAATGTTCATACTTTTTTCTTCAATAATTCCAGTAGTAGGAATTTGTCCTAAGTAAGTAACCATAATTGTGCTAAAAAATTTTTCTAAAGGGATGTTCATGATACTGCTGTTTAAAATAGTGAAAACTTAACAATCACCTTAAAATATATCTTTTGAGAAAATATTCATTAAATAAGTTATACTGCATCCATTCAGTGGCACTTTGCAACCATTAAAGTGGTGGTTTCCAAGCCTGTCTGCAATTTAGAACCACCTGGGGATCTTTTAAAAATTCCAAAGCTTAGGTCACATTCTACACCAGTTAAATCATAATTTCTGGGGATGAGGCAACATTACTTTTTTAAGCTCCCCAGGTTCAATGTGCAATATAGTTTGGGAACTATTGCATTAAAGTGATACAGTAAAATATTTATTATCATGAAAGAATGCTTACAATATATTGCATTCTTTTTAAAAAATCAAAACGCAAAGCATTGTTATTTAGGATATGGGCAGCGTCCTATAGTAGTTTTGTTCTACTTGCAACTCTTATCTAAAGGGACCGCCCCAAGTCTCTGGTGACATGCCTCACTTTCACCTAATCTGGACTGAACCAACAGTAACCTTCTGACCTATAGGCAGCCAATCTATGAGCTGGCCAGAGGTTCAGGGTAGAGAGGCATCAAAATCCCTGAACACACAGAAATAATCTGGGTCAATCAGAATCTTGCTCTAATGAAATTGCAATTGTAGATATTGAAGGAATCAGGCAGTAAGACTGAAATTGAAGTGATGTGCAAAGAAAGGTCATGAGTCAGAGAAGGAGCCATAAGAAAATGAAAGTAATGAAAGCATTAGTGAAATGTGGCATTAGTGAAGCTCCATGACACTTGTTGGGGTCTGCAGAGCTTCCTCCATTCAGAAGACCCACCTGGGCCCAGTCTCCATGACGCTCAGTAGAACCCCAAACAAAATTGTCAAGGCAAGCACTATGCGTGATAAGGGAAGCCTCAGGCCCGTTTCAAGGAGAGCAGAAGCTGAAGACTCCAAAGACCAAGTCAGTAAATTACAAAGGTAGAAACCAAGAAAACAGACATTGATGAAAGCCATGAAGAATAAATAAATAAGGTGACAATGCTAGAATTCAGGTTCTGTGAAATTTAGATTAATTTTTTAGCAAGAGGCTTATTGATAGAGAAGCCCCTTCACCAGGCCCTCTGTACCCGGCAGTTGGCAATTTTTGAATTCTAGTTTGAAACTATATTAAGGCTGAACTTTAAAGAATAAATGGAAAAGAATTTCTCTATGGTCCATAAAAGAAGGCTCTTGGGTTCCAGTCCTAGGTACTCTGTTGATACTAAGCATGTAGGTGGCATGGGAGGAGTCATTTCCTTATCTGGGCCTCTCAGCTTTCCGTCTATACCCAGGGGATTGAGCTAGTCTCTACCAGCCATAAACTGTTCTCACTGGATTATTTTTTAATTTAGATAAATAAATAAGTAAATTTAGGATTGTGGGAATTTCCTCTCTTTGAGCAGCCATCTTAAAAACAAATATGGTTTACTATTAATCACTTAAGTCAATATATTTAGGTAAATGTTTTACTATTAACGAACTACTACACCAATGATGTCCAACCCAAGGTTCAGTATCTTTGGGAATAGTTGAAGGTGCTCCATATGGAACACAAATATTAGCACTTTTAAGAAGATCAATTTTCAGATCTCCATTTTTTAAATGAAATATTTTCCTAAAACTGATGCACCTGAGAATGTACTGATGGTCAAATTATCATGTCTGGTTTCCTTTTCCACCTCCCTTTCCTTAATGCCTTTGTCCACTTTACCAAAGGAAGGCATACCTCTTACCCACCCTGAACCGTATGAATGTTGCATTTCCCTGGATTGTATAAAGACCAGGAGGTGCCAAACAAAGGGTGATTCAAAATTTTGGTGTCTGTGAAGCCCCCTGTAATCAGGACACTGTTTGGCTTTCTGTTACTTTTTAAAAAATGACTCCAAGGAGGAATAAAGTAGTGAAAACTTCTGTTTTTACTTCCTATGAATGTCTCAAGTTTGAGTGGAAAGAACAATGGTGGAGGTTAGCAGGTTGTTTTTTAACATATACTCTGACTCATAAAAAAAATTTCTATTAACATTTGCTAAAATATTATTGACATTATAAATTCACATTTTCCTTTGGATACGTCTCCTCCTCACCATCACATGTTGCCCACTTTTCTGCTTATTTTTTCATTCCTACCACATTATTATTCAATTGGGATTAACTTAAAGGGGATGTATTGTGGACTCTACTGTAAATGATGCATTTAGAAACAATCATGAAGAAACTTCATGTATACTGTATACTTATTAGTGACCTTTTTGTTAATTTCCACTAAAACTTGTCTCATTTTAGAAATAAGGCATACCTGTCCATCGATAAACACTCTATTGAAAAAGTCTACATCTATCATATTAAGAAATGCATTTCTGATAAAATCTTACTGTCAATGTTTAATAATAATTTATAAAAAGCATAACCTGTTTAGAATTCTTTGATCAGAGATTCTTTATTTAATATTAGATGTTATTGTAACTTAATCCAAAAGAAAAATTTTTTAATGCTTAGAGCTTAATGGTTACTGACGATAAAGGAATTTCAAATGCATTTTATGTGCATACTTCTGTGTCAGAGAGGTATAAAGGTATAACCAACAAATCCTTTCAAAGAATAAATAATTTCAAACATAAAAACAGATTACATTAGGATAAAAAATCAGTGGGGTAGGTGTATAGAAATATGAATATAAGGAGGAAAAGGAACAAAGCACACTGTACTTTCTGACTAAAAGAGCTTATTGATGTATTTCTCAAACACATGATTGTGGGCGTCAAATCACTGTGATATTAGTTTCCATGAGCTATATTTAAGAGCACTGTAACATATTTAATTTAAGATGTTAATATTTTAATATTGTGGAAATGGCACATTTTGTATGTATTAAACCCATGATAAAAAATTTAAATGTTGACTTAAAATTAGCAATGGGGTTCCTAAATTTTTCAAAACATTTTTAGGGAGTAATAAAACAAAAAATTAAAGATCCATTTAAGTGGAACACTTTATATTTAGTATTTAATATTTTCATGGCCATTACTTATTGAAGGCATGAAATATCTATCATTCAAAATGTGTTGATTACTAAATTAGAGTTATAGTATGATACATTACAACTTTAAAAATCTGGAAGATGATAAAATTTTAACACATTAATATTAGCATATTATGTCAATTATTTAAAATATATTAATTAGATTATAATATCAATATTAAATACTAAAATATTAACAATGGTTATCTCTGGCTGGTGGAATTATGAGTGGTTTTTATTTTCATTTTAGTTTATCTTTTTTCCCCTAATTTTTATACCCTGAGTGCACATTATTTACACCATAAGAAAAAATTATTTAAAATAAAACAGTAACATGTATTCTTTGCTCTGGACATCAATAGCTTTACTAAGCAAAAACAGCAACACACACACACACAAAAAGCCCTGAAGAATTTGATTCATCGATTGCAATTTTGGAGATTTAGCCGTGACAAATGCTAAAATAAAATCTTGTTTCTTGATCCTAAATTCAGCTGTCTTCATCCAGGATTCTCAGGGCATTTATTCTGAACAAGGAGTGCAGAATCAGGCCCCTAATAGCAATAGTACTACATCACCAAAAATATGCTTCCTACGTCTTTGTGAAAAAGGCCAATCAGCAGAAAACGTTTTAAAAAGGCATCTCCTGCATGGCTCTGAATTATAACTTATCTTAACTGAAAAATACAGAAACTAAAGAACACAGAAATAGTAGTCAACTTACATTCTACATTAAGTTTGAATTATTATTCTTCAAGGAGTTCTGAGGCTGTTCAGTGTATATTAAATCTTGAACAAGTTATAGGTTTTTGGAACTGAACAGTAATTGGTTTGTAAAACTGGCTTAAGCATTTCCATCTGCACACATAAAATTTTGATTAATTTTCTTTCTAGCTATGTGGTGAGGCATACCAATGCATTTTGACATTGAGCTCTTATCCACATTTGGAGGACTGAAAGGCCATTGTACTTTCACTCTCTGTGAAGACATTTCTTGATAATAATACACTGTACAAAAACAGTACCAGGTGATACTGGGCTAGCAGTCAAATGGAGCTCTGCTTTGTCTATAATTACAATTTCCAAAGGACTCAATTCCACAAACACTTGACTGAACACTTTGGTTGTGCATGCATATATTGGAAATATCCTGGTCAGAGTATATCCTAATAACCCTATGTCAATTCACTTCTCTTTCTTCATCTTAACCATTGACTCCAAAATTTCCCTTTAATTTAAAATTTAGAAAATGAAGTTTTACAGGGAATGTAAATAAGAACATTCTGATAAGCAAAGACTAAATTTCACTTAATCTAGCTCAGTGGACTAATGAAATAGGCTTTGAATGCCACATGGGATAGTAAGGCAGGACCATCATATCTTTTTTTTTTTTTTTGAGACAGAGTCTCTCTCTGTTGCCCAGGCTAGAGTGCAGTGACGTCATCATAGCTCACTGTAACCTCAAACTCCTGGGCTCGAGCAATCCTCCTGCCTTAGCCTCCTGAGTAGTTGGGACTACAGGCATGTGCCACCACGCCTGGCTAATTTTTGTATTTTTGGTACAGACGGGGTCTCACTCTTGCTCAGGATGATCTTGAACTCCTGGCCTCAAGCGATCCTCCCACCTCGGCCTCCCAAAGTGTTAGGATTACAGGCATGAGCCACCGTGCCTGGCCAGGACCATCATATCTTGAATTCCCACTTATTTCAAATGTGCAAGCTATGGCATCTTATGGATTACATCTGAATACTCAGGGAAGAGAACACTTGAGTTACATTTCACGTAGATATAGATGTTATTCTCCTAGAAGTGGGATTTTACTTGATATTGAAGGAGTTTAGAATGAATAATTCTAATGTACTTTGATTTTAAATGAGGGCTCATTGAGAGGAGAAACTGTACTAAAACTTGAGCTGCCAAATAAACTAATCCTCATGTATTAAAAACCTATTTTGCATTTTAATATATGATTTATTTGCCCAAGACATTGCTGAATATTGTTTATTAATATATAAAATTCTTCATAAAAGTTGATTTTTATGCTAGATTTTACTATGTACTCTATGCTTCTCCATCATGCACTCACCCTATAATTGTTCAGAAAGTGCCCCCACCCCAAACTTCCCAAGTGTATTTAGAAACTAATAGTGACTACCATAATTCCATAATTTCTTCTGGTGAGATGTTAGAAACAATGGAGGAACACTAGAATCTGAACCCCAGTTTTAATACTGACTGGGTATTTGATATTTGACATGTTTCTTGTCCTAAATGTTGGTTTCATCATCATTTAAGTGGAAATGGTAATATCCCTGTTATACTGCTACAAGGAATAAGTGAGGAAATACAGGAAAAAACCTATCACCAAGTCTAACACATAATAGTTCCTCAAGAAGTTTTCTGTTACATTGAATTCTGATGCACCATTTACCGGCTTATATTTGTTGAAAATTTTCCATGGTGGGAAATATAATGATAATATTAGGGTATCAGCAACTATGTGAAAACAATATTATTCTGATTATCAAAGTCCATTGGATAGGGTCATAGATAAATATAATTGAATTGAATTCCATGCCATAACTGGTTTGATCGTGCTCCAATGTACTTATTGGCGCTTTGTTTAACAGTGTCCTTAATAATTCTGTCAATGTCAATGTCGTTTACTTTAAACTTTTTAATTGCCTTTGTACTTCAGTTAGCACAGTGTTGTTACAACAGATAAGAACATATAAGTGCTTAAGAACTTTAGTGTTAAACAAATGTGGCTTGAGTTGGCTAAAAATCCAAAACCAAATGGTGAAAAAAGTTGCTGCTGCCATGGAAAGATTTTACTTTCAGTAAAGATCAAATTATGGAAGGCTTACTGCAAGGGGGAATGTATTAATAAAGTTCTCCCGCAAATGTAGAATTAAGCACAAAGCAATTAATGGAAGTGAGTATCACTCATTCACATGCGGAAAAAGTATTATATAATCATTTCAATCCTGTTGTGACCTTTGTTTCCCCAGGCAATGACAACTTCAGAAGCAATCAAAGATTAAGCAATAATTACATTAGTAATTGGACCAGCTCCCATCCAGAATTTTTCCTGAGACTCCAAATTCTCTTTTCCTGGTGGTGCTATTAAAACAAAAATTAATTGTGCTAGTTGACTATCCTATGTAATGCTATTCTGAAAACTTCCATAGGTATGTGAAAAGGGCAAGTTAATTAGAATAAAAAGAAAAAACTATTGGTTTTCTTCAACTCCCATCTGTTAAGAATTCATAATTACAAAATACCTTCATTAAAAAAAAGCACAGACAGACACAGGAAACAGAAGGGAGATTTACAAACCCTCTTCCTATTGGAAAGGTTCTAGCTCAGTTCCCCCCTAACTAGTACACTGAGTAGATAAAAGCTCAGTGTAGTAAAATTTCTACTTGTGCAGCTCAGCATCACCATGGAAACATCTCCCCCTCAGTGAAATAATGAGATGGTAATGAAAACAGCTGCCACATAATAAACCTAGGCACAAACAGAGGCTGAGTTACTCATGCCAAAAAGTGAGTGACAGGAGGGTTGAATAGATGGGGGTGTGCGTGCACCAGGCGTAACAAGAAAGCCCGTCAACAGGCGTTATGGGAAGGGGTCCGAAGACCTGCCTAAAATTCTAATATTGAAATTCTTGATGTGATTATTGCAAATTTTGGTACTGGATTTGTGGCATTCCCATTGCAGAGGCAATGGGGTGTATAACTTAAGTTTTGATTATCTGTGTTCAACCTAGTATTTCACACACCTATCACTTCAGACTCAAAATATATGGCTTGACAATTTAGGATTCTGTATTCCACCGGGTCGTAAGGAACACATGTAAGATGAGAACAGAATCAGGATGCCAGGAGGAACATTCCATTTTGGAGGATGAATGGATGCGATGCCTTCCTTTAAAAAACTCCCAAGTGAATAGAAATTACACTCTCCCCATCAGAGACGATCTGGGCCCATGGACTAGAACTGGTTCATAGACTTGGATGCATAGAGCAAAGGGAGACAAATGAAAAATTGTTTTGTGGAGAAATTTACATTAGAAGGCATGAATCCAAAAGGTCTGGGCCAAGAGAGAAACAAACAAGATTCAGTACAAGGCAATCAGGCAAATAAGGAACCCAGAATATAACAACATGGATTATATATATAATATATATAATACAATATATATGTGTATATATGTGTTTGTAAATTTTATATATCATTTACATTACATTCATATTTAAATATATTTATCATATATTTGTATATATATGCATATATATGAATATATATGAATATATGTGTATGTATATGTACATGCATGTATATGCATATATACGCACACACAATTGGTCTAAAAATCTCCCTTGAGGAGAGAATCACTTTTGTTGAATGAAGGCTTTAAATCAGACTTCATTCAAACTGGGCCATCAGGGCTGTGATACAGCTAGTTACTAAAAGCGACCAGAAATTCATGGGTCATGCCCTTGGTTCCATCCAGAGATAGGGTGAAAACTAGTCCCAGAGGAAATATTTCAAAGGAGAGTGGGAGACAAGTATAAACGTTTTCATTTTTATATTACACACACTATGCTTGCTTGATGCAATGGTTTTACCTGGTAACTTGCTGCATGATGAAGGAGAGGAAGCTGTTATAAAAGTAGAAGTAAACATGAAGAAGGGAATTATGAGTTCGGGTTCAGATGAAGCAAGACTTACCAAAGTTTTTAAAAACTTATTGGCTATGGAAATCTTATTAATTTCTTCCATGCATCCTTTCATTAATTTAACAAAATTTTAACAAATCCTCTTAGGCTAGGAACTGTGCTTGGTGTGGAGGGAGGGTAGGTAAAGCAGTAAACAACACAGGTGTGGCCTCTGTCCTTACGGGTCTCCAGTCTCAAGGGTTGAGACCAGAGGTGGAGACTGTGCTTCCATGAAGCCTGGCTGTGAAGGTGAAAAATGGAAGTAACTACAGGGAGTAGCCAAGTTAATGATTTTTTTTTTTAAGAATAGAAAGATCTGACCACTTTCATAGCTTGTGAGGAAAGAGCTAGTAGGGAAAGGTTAAAAATACAGTAGAGAATAAACAATAAAGTAAGACCTAGGTGAAGAAAGGAGGGTCTCTGGCCTTAACGATTCTCACATACACATTGGGGAAAAGATGGTGGTAGGTGCAGGTGACAGAAGAAGGAGTAAATAGTTGCTCCAGTCTGCCGGCCTCTCCTCCTGGGTTGCTGTAGAAAATTAAGGACACCTACCAAAAAGGACTGGAGGGCGGGATTCCTAGGGAACTTTGGGAGAGAACAGTGAAAGTTTAGAACAGCCTGTTGAAAAGACTGCAAAGCTACCTAGTGGTTACAGTGCATTTTCTTCTAGAATCAAAAAGGAATTTATTTGAACCCTAGCTCCTCCAACTGGAGCAAATGACTTAATGTCTCTAATCCTAAATTTCTTCTCCTTTAAGATGTGGTTAATAATAGTACCTGTCATAGGTACTGTGGGTTGGGTTGTGAGGATTAAATGAGGTAATGCTTGTGAAACAGCTATCACTAGGAGTGTTCAATTAAATATTAGCCATTATTTATGCTGATACAAGTAAGAGGACTGGCAGATTACTAGAGCTTTAGGGAGAATGTATATCAACACCTGACATTTTTAAAAGAATTTTCACACAGTATTAAAGGACCAACTGAGACTGGGTAGCCTATACTTGAAAAGGTCCTAGACAATAGTTTGCAGCTGTGCTTTGCAGCCTGGCTATAATGGAAGGAAGGAAGGGAAATCGTGCGACTGAGAGATTTGAGAGATTGCAGGCAGGGATGGCCAAAGAAACTTTAAGAATTGCTGATGAGAGATTTGTCATCCACCGTGAGGTACATTGTCTGTAGAGAAGCAAGTGTAGTGGGCAGAAGTTGGATAAAAGTGAAGGCATTATAAGAATGCAAGTATCCTTGAAGGGAGGCAAAGAGGAAGCTAGAAGTTAAGGAAAGAAAATGGTTTGTGAGAACGGAGAGTAGTGACTCACGAGGGTTCCATGAGGGCCTTTGAAAGCAGGTAGGACTTATTGAAAGTTCAAAATGTTGTCAGCAAGACCCACATCATGAGGTCAACTTCCCCCCTCCTGACCAGCCCAGCTTCTGTACGCTGTCTGTCTCCTATTAAGCTGACTTCCTTAGGCGGTTCAGGGTCTTTCTCCTTGGCCACCCAGCATTGGACCCTAGTCTTTTCCCATTTTTCGGTCCTTATACCATAAGGGTTCTGCAAGTGTCCTCTCTTGGGATCCTGCTCTAGCTACTGCACTGCCCCAAGGTGCTGGTCAAACCCTTCATTTCAGATCTCCCTTTATAGCCCAGGCTTGTTTTTGATTTACATCACCCCTACTGATGGGCCTTCCTGCTCTCCCCTGCCGCAACCTGGCTGCTGTAGTGCCCCCAGCTGTCTCAAGAGATCACCGTCAGTGGCTGGTGAAGCACCTCCTCCTTCTGACTGTCTTTGGTTAAGGTAATCAGGAAGAATGCCAAAATCTTCATCCTTATGTGTATCAATCAGAAAACCTCTGCCCATGATAGGTATGGATGATGAAAGACAGTAGCCATTAGATAAGGTATCACTTTAGCAGTTGCGTTTAGTAGGTTTAAATTTGCTGTCATTACTCAACTGTGCAGAAATAGTGATGGAAATCTCATACTCTTGCCATTTCAATATCTTAAACTCTTCTTTAAAATTTAATGTCTTTCAGGCAAGTAGTAAAAAAAAAAAAATAGGGTTTTCCTTCTCCCCTTCCTCTTAGATCTTCCCTTGTCTCCCCTAAGTAAACTAAGTTCTCTGGGGATTTACGTATCACCTTGGTGTATTTATGTGTTGAGGGTAAAGAGAGAGAATATCCTGTCCAGGAGCTGTGCTCTGGTGAGATGTCTCTTGTCCCACCTGGGCTTCAGGCATCATAAGTTGGCATTTTCTGTGTCTTAGCACGCCCTTGTGAGGCCTTTGGATATCATGAGCTGCTGATATTTGTGGTGCCTGATCCCATGCATTTGGAGGTTTTCTCACTCCAGTCCCCCAGCCTTCTCAGTTCTTCAGTACACTCCTTAGAGCTCCAGGACACTCAGCTGTTTTCCCTTCCTGTTCTGGAATGTGTGGTCGTCTGTGCCTTCAGGCTCTGCATCTCAGACACCTTCTTCAGATGTGGGCAAAGTATCAGCACCAGGGTTCCTGCCAAGCTTTTTTGAGGGGCCTATGTTCTTCTTCAATGTTTTCCTTGAATTCTTCCTCAACCTATTGGATTTTCTAGCTAAGCCAGGATTTAAATCTTAGTCATGCCCCTCTCATCTTCCTGACACCTAGTTGAAATTTTATCTCTTTTTATAGTGCTAAGATGCCCTGACATTTAATAGTAAATTCTTCCCATTTTATGGTTTATAGTATAAACCAGAGATTTTCAAACCCTAAATTATTAGTAGTTTGTAAAATCAATTTATTTTTGTTAAAATTAAATAGACTCAAACAGAGTAGAAAGTACTACTCTATCATGTAGTAAGGTGGTAGTAGAGGCAAACCCCTGGGGATGGGGAAGTCTATTGTGGTCTAAGGAAAATATCCAATGAGCAACCAAGGATAATGATATAGAATCCAGGGAAGGATAATATTTGGGATTCCCAGGGGGCAGACAGCTGCTAATGGGGAAGTATGTCAGAAGGTGACCCATTCACTGGGTGGAGTCTTAAGAGAATTCTAGTGCCTGAGAGAGAAACTAACAAAGCAAAGGACTGCAGACCTACAGTAATGGAATGCTAGCTGTGTATTAAGTGGGGTCCTAGGTAGAGAAAAAAAAGCAAGGATCCAGGCTAAGGGTACAGTATGGGAATGGGTCTTAGAAAGAAGGTAGAAGCCTGTTACCAGCTGATTGGGAAGATCATGGAGAAAAGTGCTGATAAGTACTGATTTCAAAAGTGTCAGCTAATGTTTCTCCACCCAGCAAGTATGTTGTAGTCGCTTGGGGAAGTTTAAACAAATATCTTTGCCTAGTATCCATACTAAACCAATTAAAATCAGAATCTCTGTGGGTGGAGCCCGGGTGTTGCTCTTTAAAACAATAACTCTCCAAGTGTTCTAAGCAAAAGTTGAGAAGCACTAGTTTAGAGTGTACTCAACTTTAGCTGCCTATTGTAATCACCTGGATAGCTTGTTAAAAAACCCTGAGGCCGCATTCTACCTTAGTAGATTCTTATTTAATGACTGAGGTTTGGCTTGAACATCAGGGCTTTTCAAAGGTCCCTAATGATTTCAATGTGCAGCCAAGGTGAAGAGTCATGGTCTAGAGCTACAACATCCAGTACAGTAGCCACTAGTCCCATGTGGCTATTAAGCACATGAAGTGTAGCTAGTTTGAATTGAGGTGTGCTTTAAGTATAATATACACACTTAGATTATGAAAATAATAATGTGAAATATTCATTAATAATTTTTATATTGATTACATGTTGAATATTTTGGATATATTGAGTTAAATAAAATATATTAGTAAAATGAACTTTACCTCTTTAACTTTTTAAAATGTGGCTACTAGACAATTTAAAAGTACATATGTGACTCACATTATATTTCTATTGTTTTAGGGCTTTTTACGTGTTTCTGGCTTAAAGTCCAGACTGGTCCTAAGGACTGCAGTTGAGCTGAGCCTGGGCTGGCCCAGCTATGGGAGTAAAAAGGCTGTAGAAACTGAAAGCCAGAACCTGACAGCCTGTGACCAAGATAAATTTCCCTTATACAACCCTTATTAAGTCATAAAATTAAAGAACATCAGGGTTAAGGGGAACATTAAAAGTCATCCAGTTTAATTCCTTCATTCTGTAGTAGGAACTATATATTTCATTTCATTTTGTTGCCCTGAATGAAATTCTTAGGTAATAAGCATCCTCCTTTAATGATGTAAACAACTTGAAACTGAAGGAACTGTTGCTCACTGATAAAGAATTCAAACTAATTCAATCAGACTGCTTTCCTCATAATACCCAAGGGAAACCTATGAGGTAGAAATTTGAGTTTAGACTGGGGAAGGAGAGGTGGGAAAAGTAGGAACAGAAAGTAGCCTGGAGAGTAGGATGGGCCTCAGAGGAGTCCTACAAAGGGCATTTAGGACAGGAAAAAGATATTTACACTGTTTATCTGGGTGGGCTACGATGCCATAGTTTAAAAAAAAAAAGGTAAAATTTTGCCTGTTTCCAAGGAAACAAGGGAAAACTAGACTTCCTTTTTTTCTTTTTCTTTTGCAGTTCCCATAAGCCTGATTAATACTACAGTATTAAAGTTTAGTAATACTGAAAGCTAAATAGGCTTTTAAAAATCGGGAATTGCTCATATGGAACACTGCTAAATGGAAAATTCCTCACAAAACTTAGCTATAAACAGCACCTAGATTGCTAAATGGTGATAGATCTGGACAAAACTAAGTATATAATATATTCAGGAGGTGATAGTTTTATAGCTTGGAGTTACTGCCTCTTTGATGGGCTAACATCCTTGATTGAATACTTCGGACAAGAAGGAAAGCGTTCATTATCCCTTTATATCCCAGAGTCTGCTCTGATGGGCAGTTTAGAGTCAAGAACAATAAAATGGGTGTAGGAATCTAAACTTGATTGGTAACTTCTTGACAGCCAAGGATTTTTTTAAAAAATTCTGTTTCATTTACCTTGAGAAAGAGATTTGTTTCTCCTATCACTTCCTCATATGAGATTACTAATCATTTAAAACTAGTTTTATCTGTGTAACATGTAGCAAATGCAAGATTCTTCTTTAAGGTGAGGCATTCTGCTTCTGGATACAAAAAAAAAAGAACCTCGGTAAGGTAGTAAAAAGAAACTCTAGATGAGCAAAAGAAGTTACGTGAAGAAAAATTTTATATCAGCCAAAATAATTTGAATTGATATCCTACCCTAACCGTATTATTGGCTCACAAAACAAAACAACCCTCACATAATCTTTGTGAGACGACTCAAATTTGACTAAAAATTTGGTAAAAAATTTCTAAGATTACAAGGATAATGTGTCTAGTCAATAGGTTTAGAGTAGTTCCTTCTAGAAGCTTAGATCCTCACTGATACAGACATACCTTGTTTTATTGGGCTTCACTTTTTGCATGTCATAGATAACTCTTTTTTAACAAATGGAAGGTTGTGGCAAACTTGTATCCAGTAAGACTATCGGCACCATTTTTCTACCAGCGTGTGCTCAGTTCATGTCTCTGTCACGTATTGGTAATTGTCGCAATATTTCAAACCTTTTATTACTTTATCTGTTATGGTGATCTGATATCGGTGATCCTTGATGTTACTATTATAATTTGAGGGCACCATACACCACATCCATATATGACGGCACACTTAATCTATGAATGTTGTATGTGTTCTCTTCCACCAACAGCCTTTTTCCCATCTCCCTCCCTCTCCTCAGGCATCCCTATTCCCAGAGATACAATAATATTGAAACTAGGCCAATTAATAACCCTACAATGGCCTCTAAGTGTTCAAGTGAAAGGAAAAGTTGCACATCTCCCACTTTAAATCAAAAGCTAGAAATGATTATACTTAGTGAAGAAGGCATGTTGAAAGCCCAGATAGGCCAAGAGCTGGGCCTCTTGTGCCAGACAGTTAACCAAGTGTGAATGCAAAGGAAAAGTTCTTGAAGGAAATTAAAAGTGCTCCTCCAATGAACACATGAAAAATAAGAAAGCAAAACAGCATTATCGCTGATATGGAGAAAGTTTTGGTGGTCTGGATAGAAGATCAAACCAGCCACATTTCCTTAAGCCAAAGCCTAATCCAGAGCAAGGTCCTAGCTCTTTTCAATTCTGTGAAGGCTGAGAGGGGGAAGCTGCAGAAGAAAAGTTTGAAGCTAGCAGAGACTGGTTCAGGAAGTTTAAGGAAAGAAGCCATCTCCATAACATAAAATGCAAGGTGAAGCAGCAAGTACTGATGGAGAAGCTGCAGCAAGTTATCCAGAAGATCTAGCTAAGATCATTGATGATGGTAGCTACAGTAAACAACAAATTTTCAATTGAGATAAAATGGTCTTATATCAGAATAAGATGACATCTAGGACTTTCATAGTTAGAGAGGAGAAGTCCATACCTGGCTTCAAGTCTTCAAAGGGCAGGCTGATTTTTTTCTGAGGGGCTAATGCAGATGGAGACTGAGTTGAAGCCAATGCTCATTTACCTTTCCAAAAATCCTAGGACCCTTCAGAAGTATGCTAAATCTACTCTGCCTGTGCTCTAGAAATGAAACAACAAAGCCTGAATGGCAGCGCATCTGTTTACAGTATGGTTTATGGAGTATTTTAAGCCCACTGCTGAGAACTACTGCTCAGAAAAAGAGATTCCTTTCAAGTATTACTGTTCATTGACAATGCATCTAGTCACCCAAGAGCTCTGCTAGAGATGTACAAGGAGATTAATGTTGTTTTCATGCCTGCTAACACAACATCCACTCTGCAGCCATGGATTAAGGAGTCATTTCAACTTTCAAGTTTTTATTATTCAAGAAAGGCATTTTGTAATTCTAGAGCTGCCATAGACAGTAATTCCTCTGATAGATCTGGGAAAAGTAAGTTGAAAACCTTCTGGAAAGGATTCACCATTCTAGATGCCATTAAGAACATTCACAATTCATGGGAGGAGGTCAAAATATCAATATTAACAAGAGTTCGGAAGAAGTTGATTCCAACCCTCATTAATGACTTGGATGCATTCAAGGGGACTGAATTACTACCATCTCATGATCAAATTTGAATGGATGAGGAGTTGCTTCTTTGAGATAAGCAAAGAAAGTGGTTTCTTGAGATGAAATCTACTCCTGGTGAAGATCCTGTTAATATTGTTGAAATGACAACAATGGATTTAGAATAGTTCATAAACTTAGTTGATAAAAGCAGTGGCAGGGTTGGAGAAGAGTGACTCCAATTTTAAAAGAGGTTCTACTGTAGGTCAAATGCTATCAAATAGCATTTCATGCTACAGGGATATCTTTCATGAAAGGAAGAGTCAATTGGTGCAAACTTTATTGTTGTCTTATTTTCAAAATTGCCACAGCCACCCCAACGTTCAGCAATCACCACCCTGATCAGTCAACACCCATCAACCTTGAAGCAGTGTCTGCTCCCGAAAAAAGATTAGATTCACTAAAGGCTCAGATGATCATTAGCATTTTTTAGTGATAAGGTATTTTTAAATTAAAGTATGTACATGGCTTTTTTAGACATAACGTTATTGCACACTTAATAGACAACAGTATAGTATAAATATAACTTCTATGTGCACTAGGAAACTAAAAAATTTGTGTGACTCACTTTATTGCAATATTTGCTTTATTGCTATGGTCTGGAACTGAACCCACATACTCAGATATCTCTGAGGTATGCTTGTATTTTGAAGGCTTTACTCCTCTCAGCTTTATAAACCAAGATCAATTGCCCAGAACTTTATCAGGCTACTCTCTTCTTCCTGAGTCTCAGAAATGTCTTTTATGTCATGTAGTTCATTTAAAACCTGAAGGCTCTATTTATCTACTTTTCTCACCTCTATAGCAATGGTTCCATTTGATTGGACTGAGTAGACAGTCAATCACCTTGTCAGAATCCTGGGTTTCGGCACCAAAGATGTCAGGGTGGGAGTCTGCCCTTGGTTCTTGGTGTGCTTTTTGGATGAAGAATGACCAGACACATCAAAGTGTCAAGTCCAGACTATTATTCCGGCCCTCTGATGCCTTTCTTGGAAGAGTCACCAGCAAGTCCAATACAATGGAGTAACCTCAGGCAGGAAGCAGTTTCACAAGAGCAGCTCTTTATTGTAGGATAAAATGGGTCTATCTCCACGAGGGGAGAGAGACAGACCCACTCACTTCTGACTTCTCGGATTGTTTCCTCTTACTATCCCAGTCTGGAGGAGGGCTCTTTAAAGGTGTAGGGTGTTATCAAATGATCAACAGGTGTCCTCAAAATACCATCTGCATATACAAGCTCTTTCTAAGAAAGCCCACCTGTGTGGGGGTGAACTGCCATACAGATTCAAGCTAATGGCATATTAATTACCCTTAGGTTACTCTAGCTCACTTTTTAAATCTTATTATGCCTGGGCTGGGGAATTCCTAGATTGATAAAGCATTCCCACCTTCCCCAGGTGTAGCAGTTGCTCTGGATAGGATTAAGGGTGGGGCAGCACCAAAATGGAGTGCCCACCCTTATCCTTCTTCCCAGGTAGAGCAACTGCTTGAAACAGCACCAAAGCGGGGAACCCTTGTCCCGAGAAGAGCTGGAGATCCTAACTATCTACCTAACAACCTCTTTTCAAAAAGAAACATTTTATTGCCCCCAAATTATAGCTGTGTGATCTTAACAGATTTTCTTCTTAAACTTAAACTGATTTCTTTCTTAATTAAAAAACAAGTCTGAGATTCTTAGAGCTCCTTAGGAACTAGAGTTGAGGCATAGAGAAGCAACAGCGGGAGGATCTGAAGAGGCTCTTGTAAACCAGCTTCACCAAACCTTACAAACACCTCAGGAAAATGTGGCAAGTATGGAATTTGTTGGGTACTAAATTCCCAGCATGGCTTTTATGGTTTCTGTTTCATATAAGGTTACTTTATTTTAACCTTTTTATTTTTATAAAGCATCCAAATCTAACATTAGAATTGGGCATTGGCCCAAATTAGGAGTGTGTTATAATAATCTATAACATTTTCTAAGTAATTTTTCATAAAACAACATCACTTTTACTTATAGTTATTAATGGAACTCCTGGTTTTTAACTGAATACATGTGCACTGAACAAATACTACGTTTCTCAGCTGCCCATGTAGTTAGGTATGCACACTAAATAGCTTCCATCGAATGTGATAAAAGTAGAAATGATGAGCACAACTTCAAAGAAGCATTACTAAAGTGAGAGGGCACGGCAAGTGGAATAGTTGGTCCCCAAAAGCTATGCCCACCTGCAAATTGGAAAAAGAGTCTTTTCATATGTAATAAAGTGAAGGATCCTGAGATGCGATTGTCCTGGATTTAGGGAAAGCAGCCCTAAGTCCAACGACAAGTGTCCTTATAAGAGAAAGGCAGAGGGGCATCTGAAACACAGGGACATAGAGGGGAGACAGCAACGTGAAGACAGAGCAGAGATTGGAGTTATACAGCCCAAGCCAAGGAATACCTGGAGCCCTTAGAAACTAGAAGAGGCAAGGAAGGATTCTCCAGCAGCGCCTTTGGAGGGAACAGGGACCTGTTTACATCTTGCTTGATTGCCCACACCTTGATTCAGATATCTTGGCCTCCAAAACTGTAAGAGAATAAATATCTGTTGTTTTAAGCTACCAAGTTTGTGGCACTTTGTTACAGCAGCTCTGGGAAACCATAATAATACAGAGGGTTTGCCATTATTCTTCCCCTTCTTTCCTGCTCATTCTGAAGGCTGGAACCCCCAAAACAATATGGGCCCCTGTGGGAGCCTTGGAAATGAAGGCCTGACATGCTAGACATGGCAGAGTAACCCTGTCACCATGGTTTACCGCCTGTAAATTTCTTAAAATGGAAGAGAAGTGTCTTCTTTTAAACCATTGCTATTTTGAGTTTCCCTATTAATTACATCTGAACTTAATGCTACTCAATACCTCTTACATGACACTTATTTTGTGTGTTTAGCTTGTAATCTTCCTGAGAGCCAACCTGATATGGGAGTCATCTTTGTATTCATTTTAGGTGTTGTTAAGTCATATTATCACCACTCAACAGACGTTTGTTGAGTGAGTAGGTGGATTCAACTTTAAATCTTCCTGTCAGTGTATAAAAGATTAAGCTTCTGAACTTCATCAAAACCTAATAAAAATCTAAGTTTTAATGATAAAAACTTAGATGGTGATAGGCACTAAAAGAAAGTCAAAGAAAATTAGGAGATTGTAGCCATTATAGAGAGAATGTAAAAGACAGGTATAATTTATTTTTAAATTCCCATAGTATTTAGTTCCCACTCCCCTCTTCTTCCTGTTTTTGCCCAAATGAAAGGCCCTTTCTTCCCAATAGTGTGTCTGTGTGTTGTCAAGGAAATGCTTTAAAACTTCTTGTGGAATCTGATAGGAAGTTCTAGAGGCCTAAACAATGACCACAGAGGCTGGGTGCGGTGGTTCATGCCTGGAATCCTAGCACTCTGGGAGGCCAAGGTGAGAGGATTGCGTGAACTCAGGAGTTCAAGGCCAGCTTGAGGAAGAGTGAGACCCCGTCTCTACTAAAAATAGAAAAATTTAAAAATTAGCCTGGCGTTATGGGACGCCACTGCACTCTACCCGGAGAGACAGAGCAAGACTCTGTCTCAAAACAGACAAAAAACAACAATGATCAATAGAAAGAGAAATAGAAAGTGAAATTCAGCACAAATTCTTCCTCCTAAATCACAATCTAAGATGGAGCTAGGAAACTCAAATTACGTATTATAGTGCATGTGGGATTTTAAGGGGAAAGGTCTTTTTTTTTCTTTTTTTTTTTTGAGACAGAGTCTCACTCTGTCATCCAGGCTAGAGTGGCACATTTCTTCTTTAATTTACAATTGATAATCCCAATGCTTCCAATAATCAACAAGGGTCAGATTTGTAAATTTTAAATATGGGTCATACAGATAATTGGAGTGGAGCAATAACAGTAAGCTTATCAATAATGACATTTAAATTTGGTGTTAATAAAAGTATAAGACACATGATTTCCAAATTCCCATTGCTCAAAATATTTAGTGATCTCTTTTCATTTCACTTCCCTATGTTTAAATATCACTTTGGTTCTCAAGGTCCTATAGTCACATAGGTATAATAAAATAAAATCAATGCCAAATATATTCAAGCTTAATATTCAATGTCTCTTAAGTGATGGAGTCAATCAAAAGGGAGAGGACTAATATCCTCATGCCTTACTTTTATTCATGTATTAGTTCATTCAGTATTAATATATATAAGACACTCTTCGTAATTCTAGGATTGTAAAGTTAAATCAAATAAAAATATGTCCCAAAAAGTTTATACTTTTCATAGGGACATGGAACAGAGATTAATAGTTGTACCTATATCATCCTCTCTTTATCCCCTAGTAATATAACCACTATATTTTTTAACTAGGCATATGGCCATGTGGAATAAATGCTGCATTTTTCAGCTGTCTTGGTTACTAGACATGGATACGTGATTCAATCCTGGCTAATGTAATAGACGTGGAAGTGTGGTACACAACCTTCAGAATGCATTGTTAAAGTGCAGAGGTAATGTTATTCTTCCTCCCTTCTTCTTTCATGCTGGTTAAATTGCAGATACAATGGCCACTGCTTAAGCACCCGTCTTTGACCATGAAGTTGGAGCCATGTGCCAAGGAAGACAGAGCAACAAGATAGAACAGCTTAGGTTGGTGACGTCATGAAGCCCTGAAACAGCTCTCAGCTGCCTCCTTCTAGACTTCATCACGTGAAAGAGAAAAAAAAATTATTTGTTTAAGCTATTATTATTTTGGATAGTTTAATAATTTTCAGTTACATGTAGCTGAGCTTAATCCTGGTTAACACCGAGATATGAAAATGCTTATAGAACACGGCAATGGCCATACAGAGAGACAAATGCAACAGAGAAGAGAGGGGTTCTGGTTGGAGAGATTAAGAAGGCTGTGTAGAGACATTTGCATTTGAACTATGTAGGATTAGGGCATGTGGAAATGAGGTGGGAAAAGTGTATCCCTATGTGGGATATGGAAGGATATTTGTGGGAAACAGACCTGCAAGGGCAGCCTGGAGCCAGATGGTGTATGGATGGACCTGAATAGCACCATGAGAAGTTTGGGCTTTGCTCAACAGGCAGTGGAGGAACATATTCAGACCTTGATAATGAAAATACCTGGTGATGTTAGAATCATTCTTTCCAGTTTTTTTCACGTGAGAGTACACATAGAAGTAATATTTTTATAGCACCCTGGCTTAAATGGATGAGGCTGTTAACTGCTGAGGGCAACTGGCCCCATGTACAACTGGCTCAGACCCCACCTGGGAATCCTGAGGCCTGCGAGGATTAATACATCAGCAAACCTGTTACCTATTCCCTCTGTAGCGTGCCAGTTAGGGAGCTCTGCCATAGGGGATCAATTCTGTGGTAAGATAGAGGATTTCTTTTTTACTTTAGATATATTTAGATATATTTTTCTTTAGATATATTTATGTGAATAATTTAGAAATGGAACCTGAGTGAAATAAGAGATTATGTTCTATTATTAGGGTTGGTACCTTTGATTTCTACATAAACCCTGAAGGATATCATTCAATAAATTGAGAGTGCAGATGGTGATGACATTAAAATGTATACCTTCTCTCCATCCACACATATTATAAATATATATGCATATGTATTATATATATGCACATATATATATACACATACACGTAACACACATATATATCAAGGAGAAATGCAGAAACTATTCCAAGTTTTGCCAAATATAATTTTGTATTCGTTTTTATAAACAATTAGACACATTTTAGAAATTGTTAATTTTCACACTCCAGTGACTAATATCCTCACCCCCTACGCCCAAGCCATATGGCTTTTTCCTAGGTTCCCTCTACACATAGGAGAATAAGGAGCTAGGGATAGGCCTGGAGGAGTCAAAGGCGTCAACTTTATAAATCAAAGCTCCTCATGAGTTTGTCACATTAACCAGTCTCTGAGATTCTAGTTGACACCCTTTATTAATAAAAATAAGATTAGTAAAAATAAGAATAATGAACGTGCAGAATGCTAGGTGCCAGTCACTGTGTACAAACATAATCTTATTTCGTGCTCACAACAACACAGAGAAGTAGGTACTGTTATTATTCCCATTTTAAAGAAAATTTTAGGCTAAAATTTAAATCCTTTACACACTTTTCTCCTGCTAGGACTTAAAACATGAAAGAACTGTAAAGTGTAGCAAGTTTTTTGTGTAATAAGTGCCTGGGAATTATTCTGTATATCCTGTTACTGGGGCTCTTACAAATATAAAACAGGACAAAATACCTCATACAGATGTGTTGGGGGTAAGTAGTGGAGAGAGACGTTGTTTTTAATTGGGCAGCCTGAGTATTCTGGTCCTTGACAACCTAATTAAACTCTAGCTTTGGCTATTTCCATCAATGAGATGCAAAGGAACACAGATATGAGTCATTTTCCTTTTTTATACAACGGTTTTCCTTCAATTACATGAATACCCTTAAACAATCTCCGAAAATCCAGCATCTTGGATATTCTTGATATTTCTGGAAATTAGTGTATTCATGGAAAAATTATTCATACTAAAATCTATTCTGCACGATGGGAACACAACCTTGACATAGAACTATTGCAAGGATTTAAGAGGATTATATTCCTTAAAAAAATTGGTTAAAACATTCATCTTTATTCTCTTTTGCTTTATCCTATCAGCTTAATGAAACCAAGAATGACAAGATACATGGAAAACCTGCATCTCAAGCCACGATTTTACTCCTAAAATCAAATCTATTTTTAACTGATACCGAGAGCCAGGGACTAATTTTTACACAAAATTATGCATTCATGGAAAAACTGTGAATGAATCTACTGCTTTTTAAAAGAACATAAGTAAGTGATGGAGTAAACTGCCACCTAGAGTTGAGGTTTGAATTCACTTCAATATATGACAGAAAAGTGATCCTATCAGTCTGAGATTTTTTTAATGTCTCACATATTTAGCATGTACACAGAAGTCCTTCGCTACAGAGTCCATTTAGTCCTTTATAAAGTCCATGTCTCTATAGATTTGGAAATTCTGTTTAAAAGAAAGAGTAATTTTTTATGAGGAAAAGACACCACTACCAGAAGTAAAATATTTTATTATGTATTGGCTATATTTATAAAAACAGTCTTTGGGGAAGTATGTTTAATATATTAACATATGCATATGCCAGAGACAAAAGGTCAAATTATTTGGAATGTCTCATGTAATACATTTTTACAAAAATTTATTCAGCCTAACTCTTCCAGTCAAAACCTATTTGTCTTCCTGCTTCACTTACATTCACACTGGTGGTCAGAGGCTTCTAGCACACGCTAAGATCACTGCCAAAATCTGAGTGAACTATTCAGATTTAAGTGGTTCTCAGGTCAGGAAAGCTGATATTTCACTTCCCTAACTAGGTTGCTTTAAAATCATACCCTTGTCAGAACCCCTGAAATTAATGGAGTAGCCATAATAGAACCTAGATAAGCTTAATAAATTGTGAATAGCTCATTCCTAGTCCAAATTTGCACTTAGCCACAAAAGGGAAAAGGATTTCTACATGTAACCACTCATGTGCAGCATGGATCAAGCCTTAACTTTGTGCGGGTGTCATGGTAGAGTTTGGCTTTCTGGGTCGAGCAGAAAGTGTCTATGAGGTGAGGGTTTATAAGAGAGCTAATTCTAACACTTTCGGTACAAAATTCTATGTTGTCTGTCACCTGACTACCCTTATTTTTCACCCTGACCATGTACCTCGTTTATCTCTAAGTCTCTTGGTGCATGGAAAATATGTTGGTGACTCTTTTCTGCCTCATATAATGTCATACTTCTTTCTCCTACTCCAATACTTCCTCATTCTTATTCTCCCCACCCACTTTCCCAGGACATATTAATTATTGTCATTTTCTTCCATAAAATTATCTTTCAACATTCCTTTTATTTCCATTACCTCTTTGTGACCCGCGATGGCCCAGTCTCCTGAGGGCAAGTGTGTTTAATCCTGTCTGTTTCCGCAGCTTCCTTCCATCGCCTCTGAGCTCTTCCCAGGTGTCTACACTCTTACAGCCTCCTCTGTGAAGCTCTCGCCTTCCACTGCTTCTGTCATCAGCCAGGAGGAGGCAAGGAAGGCTTCCTCCTCATTTCCTAGAAATTTCTGGATTTTTGTTAAACTGTATTCTTTTACTTCTCATTATTTACCATGCACACCTTACCTGTTCAGTCAGCTTGCCTACGAGCCCCTCTGCATCTTCTCCTTCTTCTCCTCCTTCCGCGAAGCCATTTTTTGTCTGTTTTAGAGGATTTCATCCTCATTGCCCTCTTGGTTTCTATCCCCATGTCCAATAATAACATTATTGGAAAAATCTGACAACATGACCTGAACACTCCCCATGTGAAAAGCTTTACTCTGCGTGCTTTGTGGTTTTTATTACTTTATCTTTTTTAAAAACTGCATGAGATAGGTATTATTATTATTATCACCATTCTGCAGATAAGGAAATACATGCACCAGGAGTTTAAGTAACTCGCCCAAAGCAACACAGCTGATAGTAAGTGATAAAGCTGAAATTTGAAACCCAAGTAGTAAGACTGCAAAGTCCATAGCGTTAGGCACCAGGCTGCACCGCCTCCACGCCTCAGCTCTCCTCTTCCCAGCCACTCCCACCTCGCACTAGCCGTGAAGCCCAAAAGACGTGAGAAAAGCTAGATTTCGGTTGCTTTAGGAAGGATTTGGGAATGTCAGCTCACCTCAAACTTTTGCAATAAAAATACCATGGATCCAGGCAGCACTGCCACATAATAGAAAAACGGTAGGAAGGATTTGGAATCAAACACTCTAGGATTTGATTCCAGGCTCTACCACCTGCGAGACTTTGTGTGGTTTTTCACTTCTCAAATTCCTCATGTATGAAATGGAAATAGGTATCTGCCTTTAGCCAGTGTGATGATTCTAATCCAAAGTTAAGTCTCTTTTTCTTTTTTCTTTCTACTCCCAATTATGTCTCTTCCAACCTACTGCTGTCCTTTGGTTGCTATTTGAACTAAGAAAGATGCTGAGCCCCAGGCACTATCCTTTCCTCTGCTAAGCTCTGCTCAGGGTTCGTTCTGGCAATTTTGACTCTTGTCAAAGCCCGCAAAATGTCAGGTTAATTTTTCTGATAGAACTCTCTGGAAGAAATAAGTAAACTCCTAGGGAACAAAAGATAGGTTTTATCAGAAATAAGCAATAAATGGGAAAACTCCATGTCAACGTAAGACTAGAAAAATTTTCATAGCCCTCATAAAATTGTATCAGTGAAACAGCTGTTTAGTCTATATAAGGGGAAAGTAAGGCAAATATACACATACATTCTGCCATCTATTAATTAGTGTATCAATTAGTATGTACAGTGTGTATATATATATATGATATAGGTCATAGATCTTTTGGGGTGTATTAGATAAGATCATGCAAATTGAACGCTTAGCACAATGCTGTGCATATAGTAAGTGCTCAATAAACATTAACTATTTTTTCATTATTGTCTTACAAGGGGGTCTACACTTGACTATTAAAAGTCTGACTAGAACGTATCTTGTTCTTAACTCTGTAAACCTATATCTTGCTCTTGCTCTGTAAATCTATCTTGTCCTTCCTCAATAAACTTCATTTCACGCTTGCAAAAAAAAAAAAAAAAAAAAGTCTGACTAATATTTCATGGAAATAAAAATAACTAGACGTGTCCACTTGAGAAGTGAATAAAACTCTACTTTCACAATTGCATCTTTTCGGATTGATCTATTAGATGATACTGCTCACACATCACTAGTTGTAATTTACTTGAATTTTAATCTAAATTATCATTAATATCTTTTCTTTAATGCTATAGTCTGAATGGAGCTCTCAGAATAAATCCTATAAGGGGAAAGACTAAGCAATATTGATATTGCTTAAGCAATATGTAGATCATTTCCATACACTAATACATTTGAGAACACTAAAAATACACTACAGTGTTTAGAAAACAGAAAATATAGGGGATTATTTTAGTGTATATTATTTCTTAATGTCATATCCCAACATAGGCAAAAAAGAAACTTGGGGAGTGGTCTGGTCAATAAAATGGCAGAGTTTCTAGTTTTGTCTCAAATCTAGGAAATAGCATCAAATGTGGACAGAAGTTTCAGGAGCAGTTGTGCACAAAAAGGACATGTCCACATTTGTTGCTGAGAAAAAAATATCAATTTCCGATGATCTTGAGGGAAGCTGAATTGAGAAATAAATAGGTCAACTGAGTACTGTCAATAGAAGTGAGCCAGATGCAGTGGCCCACACCTGTAATCCCAGCACTTTGGGAGGCTGAGGTGGGAGGATCCCCTCGAGGCCAGGAGTTCGAGATCAGCATGGGCAACATTTAATTTTTTAATTTTTTTGTAGAGATGGGGTCTCCCTATCTCTACAAAAAAAAATGTAAAAATTAGCCAGGCATGGTGGCATGCACCTGTATTCTCAGCTACTCAGGAGGCTGAGATGAGAGGATCACATGAACCCAGGAGTTTGAGGTTACAGGGAGCTATGATTGTGCCACTGCACTCTAGCCCAGGCAACAGAGCAAGACCCTGTCACTTAAAAAAGAAAAAAAAAAAGTGGTCAGAAAAAAGCTGAATTCAGATGAATTTTTCTATATAGTTTGCCTTCTAAAATAGCTGTTTTTATTAATCTAGTTGCACAAGCAGAAATTTTGCCCTGACTATGGCAGATACCTTGGTGCTGTTCTGTCCATGAGACCTACAGGGAAATTGTGGATGGTATAAAAACGATGTAGACAAATGGAGTTCAGAGCCATACTAGTGCTCAGGAATACTGCTAGTCATGAGCCATCAAGGTTACTGACTTAACCTGTCCACGTTACTAAACACTCTGTGCCTGTGTGTCCTTATCTGTAAGACAGAGATAGTAATAAACCTATGGCCTAAGGTAGGCTAGAGAATTTGAGAAGATAATACATGGAAAAGCACTTAGAACACTTCCAGAACATATTAGTTGCTCATTAGTTGTTAGTTATCATCATCATCACCATTATCATCTACATTTAAATTTAAAAGGGTAAAATGGGCCATCTGGGTACTTGTTGCATGGAAGCCACTTCAGCGATGGTAACTTTGAAAATTTTCCTTTCCTTGTCATGGAATGATCACACCTTTACCATTTCCTTTAGCCTGATACCATTAAAGAAATATCAGTAGAAAGTTCTCTAATACCATTGGAAGGGAATCAATAATTATTTTCTTTTTTAGATTTATTCCAGTCTAAAGATTTGAACCCACATTGTCTGTGTTAGCACATCTCCCAAGGAAGTTGTACTAGTTCTTCATGTTCGAGATGGGCTTGGTATCTTCAAAGCAAGTTTGAGTATTAATTAAACAACATCTCTATGAAGCAGGTCAGTACTTTCATCTTTCAGGGTAGGTAAATAGGACGCAGAGAAGTAAAATAATAATTTGCCTTAGGTCATGAACTAGCTCATCATTTGAATTGACTTCCTGTCAATTAACTAGTCTGTGGTTCAGTCTGAGAGGCCAAGCTACAACAAACAAAATATCAAGATACTAATTTATATATTGTTATATATTAGTGAGTCATCAGTGCTTCCTGTGCTTCCTAAATCAGAGCTTTCCATCTCATGTTCTGGCTGCCTGAGTTGACCTTCCTTCCCTATTCCCCTTATTTTTCTATCTAATTTCTACTCATGCTTTATAATTTAACTCACATGTAACCTTCCCTAAGAAGCCTTTTCTGGCCTTGTCTCATTTAGAGTCTCCAATTCATTCTTCACATAGCATTCTGGATCCCACAGCCTATCTCTATCATAGCACTAACTGGACTCTATTATGATAAGGGAAAGGAACATTTCTTCCTTGTCTTTATATTCTCTAGCACAACGCTTAGCACATGATCTTTACTCAGTAAATATTTTTGAATGAAGAATGCACAAATGGGACATGTACTAGTCAGGATGGGAGAGGATGTGCCATAATAACAAACACAAACTAAGTCTATTTCTTATTTAATAGAGATGCCTAACATAGGTCGGAAGGAGGCACTGCCCCAATAACTCAAGGATGCAAGCTGACAAGACTCCACACTCTTGTGCTGCATTGTCTGAAGCAGGTAGACTTCTAGGTTGCAAGGCAGGAGAAAAAAATGGCAGAGGAGTGAACACTAGAAGTGAATTTCCTGTGGCAATTATTTCCATCCAAAAATCATTGGCCAGAACTACTCACAGGGCATCTGAAACAGACAGTGTCTGTTCTTGGCTTAAATCCCTGGTTGGCTTGTGTTCAATGGATATCATCTTCTTTAATGGCTTGTCTTTGGGCTACTGAAGCCCCTTTGCATAGAAAAGCAGAAGTGCGTGGCGCATACCCCCAAGTGGCTGTTGATTAATGACTGTCTTGTGCAGGAATATTAGCTCAACTCCCTTGCCTCAGGTTGGAACAACTCTGAGGAATTTCTTACTCTCCAGGGCTCATTCTAAAGTCTACCCTCTGAGACTTTGCCCGAGAATATACTCTTGCTTTGCTTTATTTCATTCTCTGTCTTGCTTCTATCACTTCCTTACCAGTCTTCCTTGAGAACACATTCTTAAATCACTTGCATACACATTTTTGTCTTTGAGACTGCATCTGGGAAACTCGGCTTAAGATAGTGCCACCTAACTAAAAGGTGATCCATTGAGTTTCCAAAAAGGAAGAACTGAGATAGGTGAGCTCTGTAACGTCTACCGCAGCATAGTGAAAGGCAATTTGGTGATGAAGCCGAGTGTTAGATGACATGGGTCCAGCTATTTAATTCTAGCAACAAGGACTGGACACAGAGAAGAAAGACAGGATTGTGTGGGAAAAGGGTCACTGATAAGAGTGACTTCCCTGCAGGTAAGGCACAGAGGAAGCCAGGCCAGTAGTGCAAAATGCAAAGTTGAAAGATGCCCTGGGCTTCATTCTAACAGGAGTCATTATTTGAGGAGAGACAATTGTGCTGTAATTACAGAGATGACAGGCAATACAAGGGGTCCAAGTCATATCAGGGTATAAACAGTATACACAGGGAAGTATAAATACCAGAAGAAGTCAATCTGATGGTAGTCTGGCTCTGGGCTACGATATCAAAACAGGTCTTCAGTTAATAACTAACAGTATGGGGAATTGAGGAATAATAAGATGTGGCCTTTGGTGGGAAGACAGTAGTAAATTCTATGCAGGGTCTCTGGGTATTAGAGAGGCCGACTAGAGGCTCCAATTTTGGTGGAGTACCAGGTAGGGAAACAAATGCAGAATCCCAATTGAATGAAGTGAGCAACACTGTGAGAGGTAGAGGTAGGCTGCACATGATGGGCACAGTTTTGCCAGATCTCATAGGTGCTCTAGGATACTGGTCCTGTAGATATAGGGTTCACCCCAGACACCTCTGGCTAATTTTCCCTGTTCTGGTGAGGATAGGCACAGCCTTCCATTGGATAGAGATTTTTTTCAGCAATAAGGGCTCTGAAGTAAAATATTTTCTATTAATGCTTCTAGATTTTGAGTATAGTTAGAAAGGCCTTCTGTAAACTTTTCAAAAGAAGACAGAATAATGGCCAGCAAACATAAAAAATTGCTCAACTTCTCTAATCATCAGGGAAATGCAAATCAAAACCACAATGAGATATCACTTAATTCCAGTGAGATTGGCTCATATCAAAAAGTCCCAAAACAACAAATGTTGGCAGGGATGCGGACAGATAGGAACACTCATACACTGCTGGTGGGGCTGCAAATTAGTACAACCTCTATGGAAAGTAATATGGAGATACCTCAAAGAACTAAAAGTAGAACTATCATTTGATCCAGCAATCCCACTACTGGGTATTTACCCAAAGGAAAAAAAGACATTCTATAATAAAGACATCTGCACTCGAATGTTTATAGCAGCACAATTCACAATTGCAAAGATGTGGAAACAACCCAGGTGCCCATCAATACATGAGTGGATTAATAAAATGTGGTATATGTATACCACAGAGTATTACTCAGCAATAAACAATAACGGGGAATTAACACCTCTTGTATTATCCTGCATGGAGCTAGAGCCCATTCTTCAAAGGGAAGTATTGCAAGAATGGAAGAACAAGCACCACTGCTACTCACCAACAAATTGGTACTAACTGATCACTATTTATGTGCACACATGGAAATAATATTTATCAGGGGTCGGGCAGGTGGGAGGGGGGTGGAAGGGATGGGAAAACTCACACCTAGTGGGTGTGGGGCACACAGTTTGGGGGATGTCCATGACTGTAGCTCTGACTTGGGCAGTGCATAGGCAATATATATAACTAAAGTGTTGTACCCCCATAATATTGGGAAATTAAAAATTAATAAAGAAATATATATAGCATTAATATAAAAAAAGAAAGGCCTTCTGTACATCCATGCTTTAAATGAATGCACCCATGTTTTCCTCTAGTAATTATATGATTTAATATTTTAAATTTAGATACCTGATGCATTTGGAAAATTCTCTTTTGTATGATGAAGTATGGATCTAATTTTGTCTTTTTCTAGAATTCTAATATTCAAATATAATTTTTAAAAAAGTCCATCATTTCCCCTAATGATTTAAACTGCCGCCTTTGTGATTTACTAAATCCCATATATACTTGGATCTATTTCTGTACATGGTATTCTGTTCCACTGGCCTCTCTATTCCAGCATACACATTTTTTTTAATTATAGAGGCTTTATAGTATGTTTTATATCATGTAAGCCTAGTTCACACTCATTAGATTTTCTTTATTTAGAGTTTCCCTAACTATTCTTGCATGTTTATTTTTCCATGTGAATCTTAGAATTAACCTATCTTCATCAAACAACAACAATAACTTCAGGGTATCTTTACTGGAATAAAATTAAATTTATATATTAACTTAGAGGGGATTTGCATCTTTATTGTACTGAGTTTTGCTTTCAAAAAACAAGGGGTATCTTTCCATTATTTCAGGTCTACTTTCTGAACTTAAAGAGTATTTAAAAGTTTTCCTAACATAGGTTTAGCGTGTTTTTTGATTATATCTAAATATTTTTTCTGTCCTTATTATAAACATTGTTTCTTTAATTACATGTTTTAAGTGATTATTGTTTCTATCTGTGAAAGCTATTGATTGTGTATGTTAATTTAATAGCTGCTACCTTACTAAATGTTTTTTCTCACTTGTGTTAGTCTTAGCATTGATTATCTTCTGTGTTCTAGGTACGCCAACATATCATATATCATTAGATGTAGTTTTACTCTTTCTTGTCTAGTTCTAATTCTTCCACTTATTCTGTCTTGTATGATTGCACTGGCTAATAACTCTGGTCCAAGTTTAATAGCCGTGGAGCTGATGGGCATCCTTGCCTGGTGCCTGACTTTGGCGAGAATGCTTCCAGTGATTCTCTATATATTCATCATGGAAATGTGTATCAGTTTGTAGAGCTTTTTAAACATATCTAGGCCTTTGTGCAGAGCAGGGTCTGAGCATCTGTTTTATAGAAAGCTTCGGAAATGATTCTAATGTAAACTCTCACTTGAGAATATGTTCCATAACAATATAAGGTATAAGTAAGTAAATTAATCAACTGCATAAACATGTATTGAGTCACATTTTGTGCAGGACCTGTAGATATAAAGACAGGCTTCTTTTCTTCAAGGAGCTCAACTTAGTAGAGGAGAAAGACCTACAAAGTAATGTATGCATACGATATAATTGTTACAGTACAGGAAGGTTTTTTTATCACTAGTATCTTTGCTGCAGGATGTCTTTATCTCCAGAGAGTTCACAAAAGATTTACTTTTAGGGTTTATAAAATTGCATCCTATAATACTATCTATTAGTCTCTGCTTTTTAAAATAATTCAAAATTGGCCTACATCAACAGTTGCTGCCTAAAATATCATGATATCCTACAGAAATTCTAAGTTTCCTGAACGGACCCCTCCTTGCCCCATGTGTTCTTTTCAAATTTTAACTGTGTCCATTATGGCAAGCAATCTAATTCACAGGTGTTTCCATACTTACTTTATGATCAAAGGCCAATTAGTTGTCTATTAAACAAAGTTATGCAAATAAAAATTTCTGAAAGCAAAGGAATTCTCTTACTTTTGTTAAAGGGTTTACACTAATATTTTAAATGTTTTGTACCTGCTCCAAAACACCTCTGAGCCCCACATTTTTTTCTCACGGTGCCTATTGGCTTCTGTCCTTTTTAATTTCTCAGCTGTTTTCAAATTTGGAGGAGGGCAGAAAAAATGGTACTAATGTTTGGGATGGGGAGTGGGAGAGGAACTTTGGAAAAAGAAGAGATGGGATTTTTAACCTAAAATGGGCTGTAGAATTTTTTGAATTGGACACAGAGAGGTAAACTTTTGGCCTCCTTTGTACTTCTGCTTTAACTGGCACAGCATTTGGATTGCATTCTCCTGCCTTGCAGGCTCTTTTCCTGCCTCTTGGGTCTGTAGTGCCTTTAATTTAGGAGTTACTCATGAATCAGAAAAGGTAGAGGGGTCAGAATAAAGTTTGGGAAAAGAAAACATGAAGATGGGTGATTAGGACTAATTCCAGATTCTGTATTTCAGGACAGACCAGGAAAGAGGATTTAAGAATTTTTTTTCCCTTGCTTACTGAGCTTGGTTTATTAGAATAAAAGCAGGGACCCAGGGAAGATGCTCTTTTCAGAAACAAAGGTAGGCCAGGCATGGTGGCTCACGCCTGTAATCCTAGCACTTTGAGAGGACAAGGGGGGAGGATCGCTGGAGGCTGGGAGTTCAAGATCAGCCTGAACAGCATTGTGAGACCCCATCTCTACAAGAAATGAAAAAATTAGCCAGGCATGGTGGCACACACCTGTAGTCCCGGCTACTCTGGAGGTTGAGGCAGGAGGATTGCTTGAGCCCAGGAGTTGGAAGCTGTAGTGAGCTGTGATCATGCCACTGTACTCCAGACCCTGTCTCAAAAGGAAAGAAAAAGAAAAAAGAAACAAAGATTATTTATTTGGCTAGGTTGTTATTTTGCAGGAACACAAGCTTGCCAATGAGAAATAGGTAGAAGTAATCCAGTAGAGGACAATTCACCAGGCCTCTAGCAGAAGTCCTGTTGGTTGTAGAAGATGTCACATTATTTGCCCTTCTTCTGGAAATGGCAATATCAGTGGCAGCCTTGATTGGTGTTTGCCATTTATTTTCAGCTTTTTATATGTGAGAAGAAAGCTTATGTATATATCTAAGTAGCATGTGTGAAGTAGAAAACAGTATTTGATCATTACTCTTCTGAAATATAACATTAGCTTCCTAAGTGTTAATAATCCTGTTCATAATTTCTTTTTTGACAGTTTTTCTACACTTCATGGGGTAAGTGTATTAAGCATATCAATGAACTGTACATGTCATCTGCTTGTAATTTCCTCCCTGGCAGCGTAAAGGTGAAAACGTTCTAACTCTTTATTAGTGTTATCTATGGGTGGGTGGGTGATGTTTTATATACTCCTTAGTGTCTATAAAGTCTTTGGTGTGAGGGTTGCCACAGGGATTTATTGGTTATTTATTTTACCTTTTAAAACTCTATCTGTACGTCACACAGAATAACGACTTAAATAGGTGCCAAACTCAGTTTTATAGTATATTGTTTAGTTTGGGATAAATTACTATTTTTGACATCAGGGTAAGGCATCTTATGGAAGAAATAAATAATTTCAATAAGTAGATAATAAAGAATAACATATTTCATATTTCTTGTCCCAAACCAGATTTCTTTGTTTCTAACTTTTTCTTTCTTTTTTTTTTTTTTGAGACAGGGTCTCACTCTGTCCCCTGAGCTAGGGTGCAGTGGGGTCATCATAGCTCCCTGCAACCTCAAACTCCTGGGCTCAGGTGATCCTCCTGCCTCAGCTTCTTGTGTAGCTGGGACTACAGGCGTGCACCACCACACCCAGCTAATTTTTAAATTTTTCATCGAAAGGGGGTCTCACTATGCTGCTCAGGCTGATCTTGAACTCTTGGGCTCAAGTGATCCTCCTCCCTTGGCCTCCCAAAGTGCTAGGATTACAGGCGTGAGCCACCGCACCTGGCTACATCTAGCTTTTTCTTCGTAGAGCTGAACACCTAAAGCCATGTTAGTTTGCACTGCCATTATAATGAATTAGCATGAAAATCTGAGTTCTGTCATCAGGAACATACAGGGGCTAATTCCCTAATCTTATTATACCCAAACCTTTCTTTTAGCCACACACACATACACACACACGCACTCTCTTTCTCTCATGTAAAGGATGGCAAAATATTGTTTCAGTTTGGTGAGCAGAGACTTCATAGTTTTCTATGTCATGTTTACTTATCAACATATCTGTACGTGTTTGGATCAATATTATCATCATTAGCATTAGAGGCATTTGTGAAGACAATTATAGATTCCAAGAATCTGAGCTAGCCTTAAGGTCAGACTAGACCGACTACCTATTAAATAGGGATAAATCACTGCAGCCTTAGAACTAAGGGTAGAATTTTTTTCTGTGTATTAATTAATTACTCTCAACTGGTAACTTAATTGTTTATATAATTTAGAGAAACAACACTAAATTTCAACTAAGAGTACAAGTTTAAATGTAGTAAATTTCTTCTCAAAATAGTCCAATTTATTTCATAGCTTCAGCTCCTAAGCTCTCATTGCTAGATTTACCTATTAACCTGATATTTTAGTCTAATTGTATTCATGTATAAGCCTTAAACATTGTTTATCGAGTTCAACCTTGACAGGCTATTTGTAATGTTGTCTATTGGCTCTAATGAGAAAGTGTTTTTGTTTTTTAGAAACTAAAATATACCACATTTTAATTTTCAAATCAAATTTATTTCCAAAGAAATCACTATATTACTTTATTGTGGACATTATATTTTTAAAGAACATTTAAATAATTTCTTTTTAGTGCAATAGATACAATCAACTAAAACTCTTGGAAAGACAGACAAAATATTGCGTCAGTTAGGCAAGCAGGACCTGCACAGCCTTCTGTGTCATGATTATCCAAGCAATAAATTACTTTTTTAGACAAAAATCATCCTCTGAAATTGCTTTAGCTTCTTCTGAAGTAAAGATATTGAGTGCATAGTATTGGGAACATTTTATTTTGCTTTTTATCAAGTGCAATTATTTTCCACTTGATAGCTAACATCACAGAGAAACATAGGTTTCTTATATTTTACTATTTTCTCATTCATATAGAGTCTAGTTTTAATTTGCCCCCAATAAAGGTTCTTCCTACTCTATAACTTAATTTTCTTGGCCTCTTAAGCCAGAAGTCTTTTTGAAAGTAATCTTTAAACATCTGAGAAATAGCAAATTTGGGTATAATGCCTGATGTTATTCCTTTGAAAGTTATTTCAAAAGATAGATAAAAATCATTTTTAAAAGTTTTGATAGAATACAGAGAGTGTCTTCTTATTAGGTGTTCATCTTCCTTGAAATTTCATAAATCAAGTGAATAACAAGTACCTCACATTTTAGTCTCTCTTGAGAAATATGCTAACAATTTCACACATACACAAATAGGCTAGTCTGTGAAGAAGGTAACAAAGAAGAAATTAAATGAAATTAGGTGCTTTTGGGATTTAAAACTCTTACAAAGCCTTGAAATCTAGGTTAAAAACATCAGAAAAAGACGGACTCAAATTCATGCTCAGGTAAAGGTAACTACCGCTAGGTTGGTATGGTATATACTGAGAAATTATGACACAGAAAACTATGTATTTAGCTTATTTTGATTCACATTAACTTTAGCCAGCTTTTGTGGCTTTATGGGTCTTTTTTGGAATCTGAGGAAAGCCATGAACCCCATTCTCAGGAGAGAAATGCACTTAAACACAAACACACAAATCTTGCATATAATCTCAAGAAGGTTGCACTCACCAAAGCCTGTCCATTAACTCCAGAGGGATTTGTATTAGTCAGGACTCTAATGTTGCAAATAAGATAAATCCAACTCATATCATCTTAAGACAAAGATCAATATATTGCCCATGTAGCTGGAAAGATATTAACATAACTCAATGGCTATAGGAAGGTAATGCCTAGAATAACTGCCTCTGGCAACTCAACATCATCAGGACATGCTCTATCTGCTTGTCTTTACTTCTCTTAGCATAGGAATCTCATTTTCTCCTGCTGCAGAGATACCATCTTCACATGGTAGAGAACATACCTGCCAGCAGGTCCAGCCAGCAACCCCAGGAAAAACTGTTTTCCTGACCATCTATGTATTAAACCCAAAGAAGAATTATTTCTCTGCTAAGGTCACTTGCCAATCCACTGATCACTGTTGCTCAAATTAATCAAATGTGAGTTCCATGGCCACTTCTGTGGCAGGAAGGTGAGGGAGGAGGAGTTTGCAACTAGAAGAAAGGGATGGAACACTTAAAAGTATAACCAACATTCATGGGTTCCTGCGTCAGGTACCTAAGACAATAGAGATAATGGCAAAGAATTACCTTTCTCAACCTTTATCTGAGAACTATTTCAAGTCTTAACTAATCAAATGTGAGAACGGAGAAGAGGGAAGTAAGCTGGTAAGCAATGGATAACTGAGGCTGTGTGAAGGGGGTCAGAGAGTGTCATTGTGCTGCTGGGGGAAAAAAATGTATGCATATAGATTTTTAAAATTTATTTTACTGATATAAAGAATGAATGGCACATAATTTATTAAAATGATAAAACATTCATTATTTTTTATGATTTCATATAGCCAATTGATTCTCCTCTAGTGCTTTTGCTGACTTTTGATGAATTCCTGTATCCTCCTTAAATTATGGTTACAATTAAGAAACAAGTGTTCAGTAAACATGAATGTTGGTTGATATTTTCCTTTTTCATTAACAAATAAGATGTCAGAACTTTTCTCGTTTGTCAATAGTGTGAGCAGCTTCCTTGCTGAATTGGATAATAGTTTTTGAACAAAGGCATACCACAGAGATAATGTGGGATCAGTTCCAGACCCAGCAATAAAGCAAATATTGCAATAAAGCATGTCACACAAATTTTTTGGCTTCCCAGTGCATGTAAAAGTTATGTTTACACTATACTATAGTCTATTATGTGTGCAATATCATTATGTCTAAAAATACAATGTATATACCTTAATTTAAAAATACCTTATTGCTAAAAAATGCTAGTGATCATCTGAGCCTTCAGTGAATCATAATCTTTTTGCTGGAGAGGCTCTTGCCTTGAGGTTGATGGATGTTGACTGATCAGGGTGGTGGTTGTTGAAGGATGGAGTCACTGTAGCAATTTCTGAAAATGAGACAACAGTTAAGTTTGCTGCATCTATGGACTCTTCCTTTCACGAAAGATTTCCCTGTAGCATGCAATGCCGTTTGATAGCATTTGACCCACAGTGGAACATCTTTCAAAATTGGAGTCACTCCTCTCCAACCTGCCACTGCTTTATCAATTAAGTTTATGGACTAGTCTAAGTCTTTTTTTTTGGTCATTGCAACAATATTCACAGGATCTTCACCAGGAGTAGATTCTATCTCAAGAAACTACCCTCTTTGTTCTTCCATAAGAAGCAACTCTTCATCCATTCAAATCTGATCATGAGATTATAGTAATTCAGTCCCATCTTCAGGCTCCACTTTTAATTCTAGTTTTTTTGCTATTTCCACCATCTGTGCAGTTATTTCCTCCACTAGAGTCTTGAACCCCTCTAAGTCATTAATGAGGGTTGGAATCAACTTCTTCTAAACTCCTGTTAATGCTGATATTTTGACCTCCTTCCATGAATCATGAATGTTCTTAATGACATCTGGAATGGTGAATCCTTTCCAGAGGGTTTTTTTTTTTTTTAAATTTCAGAATATCATGGCAGTATAAATGCTTTGGTTACATAAATTGCCTTTGCACCGCCCGAGTCACAGCTACAAGTGTGCCCATCCCCCAGACAGCACACACCGCACCCATTAGGTGTGAGTTTACCCATTCCCTCCTCCCCCCACAACCTGCCTGACACCCGATGAATGTTATTTCCATATGTGCACATAAATGTTGATGGATTAGTACCAATTTAATGGTGAGTACATGTGGTGTTTGCTTTTCCATTCTTGTGATACTTCACCTAGAAGAATGGGCTCCAGCTCCATCTGGGATAACACAAGAGGTAGTTCACCATTTTTTTTAATGGCTGAGTAGTACTCCATGGTATACATATACCACATTTTATTAATCCACAAAGCTTCTTTAAAGGCAAGGAAACTATCATTAGAGTGAATAGACAACCTACAGAATGGAAGAAAATATTTGCCTGCTATACATCTGATAAAGAGCTGATATAGAACTCTATATTTTATATATATATATAATATATATCTATATATAGAGTCTATATATATAATATATATCTATATATAGAGTCTATATATATATAATATATATCTATATATAGAGTCTATATATATATATATAATATATATATCTATATATACAGTCTATATAGAACTCAGGAAAATCAGCAAGAAAAAAATCAAACAACCCTGTTAAAAAGTGGGCAAAAGACATGAACAGAAACTTTTAAAAAGAAGATAGACTAATGGCCAAGATACATGAAAAAATGCTCAACATCTCTAATCATCAGGGAAATGCAAATCAAAACCACAGTGAGATATCACTTAACTCCAGTGAGAATGGCTTTTATCAAAAAGTCCCAAAAGAATAAATGTTGGCATGGATGCAGAGAGATAGGAACACACATACACTGCTGGTGGGACTGCAAACTAGTACAACCTCTGTGGAACGTAGTATGGAGATATCTTAAAGAACTAAAAGTAGAACTACCATTAGATCCAGCAATCTCACTACGGGGTATCTACCCAAAAGAAAAAAAGACATTCTATAAAAAAGACATCTGCACTTGAATGTTTATAGTAGCACAATTCACAATTGCAAAGATGTGGAAACAACCCTGAGGGTTTTCAATTTACTTTCCCCAGATCCATCAGAGGAATCACTGTGTATGGGAGCCTTACAAAATGTATGAAATGTATTTCTTAAATAATAAGACTTCAAAGTTGAAGTTACTCCTTGATCCACGGACTACAGAATGGATGTTGTGTTAACAGGCATGAAAACAACATTAATATCCTTGTACATCTCCAGCAGAGCTCTTGGGTGACCAGGTACATTGTCAATGAGCAGTAATATTTTGAAAGGAATCTCTTTTTCTGAGCAGTAGTTCTCAACAGTGGGCTTAAAATATTCCATAAGTAATGCTGTAAACAGATGTCCTGTCATCTAGGCTTTGTTGTTTCATTTCTAGAGCACAGGAAAAGTAGATTTAGCATAATTCTGAAGGGCCCTAGAATTTTCAGAATGGTAAATGAACATTAGCTTCAACTTAGAGTCACCAGCTGCATTAGCAGCTAATAAGAGTTAGCCTATCCTTTGAAGCTCTGAAGCTAGGCATTGACTTCTCCTCTTTAACTATAAAAGTCCTAGATGACATCTTCTTCCAATAAAAGGCTGTTTGTCTCCATTGAAAATCTATTGTTTACTGTAACTACCTTCATCAGTGATCTTAGCTAGATTTTCTGGATAAATTGCTACAACTTCTCCATCATCATTTGCTGCTTCACCTTGCACCTCTATGTTATGGAGACAACTTAAACCTCCTGAACCAATCTCTGCTAGCTTCAAACTTGTTCTTCTGCCCCTTCCTCACCTCTCTCTGCCTTGAACTGAAGATAGTGAGGGCCTTGCTCTGGATTAGGCTTTGGCTTAAGGGAATGTTGTGGCTGGTTTGATCTTCTATCTAGACCACTAAAAGTTTCTCCATTAGGCTGTTTTGCTTTCTTATTTTTCATGTGTACACTGTTGTAGCACTTTTAATTTCCTTAAAGAACTTTTCCTTTGCATTCACAATTTGGCTAACTGTTTGGCTCAAGAGGCCTAGCTTTTGACCTGTCTCAGCTTTCAACATGCCTTCCTCACTAAGCTTAGTCATTTCTAGCTTTTGATTTAATGTGAGAGACATGTGACTCTTCCTTTCACTTGAACACCTAGAGGCCATTGTAGAGCTATTAATTGACCTGATTTCAATATTGTTGTATCTCAGGGAATATGGAAGCCTGAGGGGAGGGAGAGAGATGGGGAGATGGCTGGCTGGAGAAGCAGTCAGAACACATAGAACATTTATCAATTAAGTTCACTGTTGTATACCAGCATGCTTCATGGTGCCCCAAAACAGTTACAATAGTAACATTAAAGATGACTGATCACAGATCCTCATAAAAGACATAATAATTATGAAGAGATAGGAATAATTATGAAAAAAAGTTTGAAATATTGCAAAGATAACTAAAATGTAACACAAAGTGAGCACATGCTGCTGGAAAAATGGTGACAAATAGATTTGCTTGATGCAGGGTTGCCACAAACCTCCAGTTTGTAAAAAATGCAGTGTCTGTGAAGCGCAATAAAGCAAAGCACAAGAAAACGAAGCATGCTTGTACTTGAAGGATAGTTCCTCAATTTGTTTGTGGTATTCACAATGTAATAGCTAGTCATGACACCTATTAAATTTACTATGCATTATTAACATTTTCTTGATCACTTTCCTAACTCAACAAAATCAACAAAACAATAATTCAAGCCTTGATGTGTTATTTTCCAATTTCTATTGTGTAAATACTCCCACTGCAGCCAGTTTTAAGCTACCAGCAGGACATCACTGAACACAGAGTTGACAAGAGATGTGCACTAGGACTCCATGCTATGGTATTTTCACCATGCAATAGACATGAATAACCTCAAAAACATATATAATAATAGAAAGTAGTAAAATAATTGGGAAGTAAAGATTTTGAGTGTTTATTACCTTTGTTTTATATATAACATTTAATTGTAAGTTTATATACTTTAACTTTTAATAATGGCTGTGTTAAAATGTCATTTAGCAAAATTCCAAAAATTTCGCAATTGCCCTTATGAGCCAGTCCAAACCAGTTTCAGGATACCACTAAAGATGGTTTGCATAATTCCTATGATGAAATTTTTAATTGAGAAATATTAATTTGAAGTTATTGTTAATAACTTAGAGAGCTGACATGTAAAATTGAGCTCTGTCATGGCATCATTATGGTTTATCTAGAACAATATACTCAATAACTATGAGTAGGGGGAGATCCAGTATCAAACACTCAAATTTTAATGGCTTTACTTTATAATTTGGCAAGTTTTAGATTATTCACCATTTCAGATATTTCAAATCCAATTTGTTTCTTTTATTAGTGCAAATGATTGAGAGGTTATTGTATCACATTTACAAAAAGTGTAATTTCCATAAGGGTTATATTTAAACTAGCAAAAGAAGCAAGTCAGAATCTCTGAAAGCCTTTTCTGCTCCTTCATTGGTGTGTGTGATTAAAATCTGACTTCCATTTCTTTATGTTATGAACTTTATCAGAATCTTTTTAGACTTTAATCTTTTTCACACACACTTTTTAATCTTCTAAAAAACAGTGCTAGACAAAGTGTGACAATGAACACTAGGTATATGCTTTTTCTCTCAGAGATACTGCCATCAGTTAGTGAATATGATTTTGCTAAGAAATAGGACTGAAGGAAAATAACAGTGAGAAACACTTTTGATATTTTGCTTTACTTTGGTGCATTTAGAATTGAATACCGAAGAATATGTATGGGTGACTTTCCTGCAACTCAAACTTTTATATGCTTTAAGCAACAAACGAAATGGATAAATGAGAGTAACTGTTGAATAAATTAAGTTGGAAATTGGATAGCAATTGTGTCATTTAGTAATTATTTTATCTTTGATGTTGAGTATAGACTTGTTGCTTTTAAACGTTGTGCAGTTGTAAAAAACTATTCGTTCTCTCAATGTATATTTTTAACATTAATGTCTTTATTTCTTAAAGTAAGCAAAGCAAAAAAGCCCCTGTGTAATTATGTGAGATACAATGTATCAAAAATGTTTTTAAGGAATTAGTGAAAAAGAAAAGGGATAATAAGGCTAATAAATAAGAGAAAGATAATCTGAAATTAAGGAGAAAAATCTGACATGACTGAAAATAAATTTACATTAGTAGTCTGAAATGTCAAAAATGGAAGACTTTACAAATTGACTCTGGACTTAACTTCTTATAAATGTCCATGTGCTATAGCAAAATAGGGCTTCTGATGAAGATAGTGTACAATTTGTATTTTGAGATTTGTTCTTTTTGGCGGTTATAGATCACAGGATCATCCGTTTCTGCTCTAATGAGGCTCAGATGAGGCCTGAGCCCACGGTCATGGCAGATGCTGTAGGGACTAGGGACTAGCGTAAGGAGAAAGAGGATGAGTTAATCAATGATAGACTCATCAATGTCAGAAGCAAGTGAGGAGAGGGGGATGCAATCGGTCTAGAAAAGCAGAAAAGCACAGGTTCCCAAGAGAGAAAAATGTAGCAGAACAAAACTGACACGGCTCAAGTCTGGCACCTCACTTAGAAAGAGAGGCGGAAAGAAAGAAATAGACTCCATACCCTTGGGTTGCAGTATAGGCAGGGCATGAGGCAGAGGATAACTGGCATGAGGCAGACATATACAAATCATACTGATGTCAATGATAAAGAGGCTGCCAGTGGGCTTTCTGAGATTGGCTGAATGTATAATGTCATGTCCATCAATGAGGAAAATTCACTAATGTGAGATTAGCAATTTACAATCAGGAGAGGCAAGGTTTGTTTACATTAGAATAGAACTATGGTTAGATTTCCACAAATTAACAAGAGAAATCAGGTAAAACTTTCCTTGGATCATATTCTTATCTCTTCTTATATGAGAAGGGGGAAAACTGGAAAAACTGGAAAAACAAGTCATCACTAGACGAATGATAGTTTATTTCAAGAGATCCTCATGAGAAATGGACTGTAAAAAGCAAGAAATGCTTGGGAAAAGGAGACAGCTTTTTATTGGCCATCCAAAAGGTGTATGAACTCCTAGAACTGAGAGTGAACTTGTGGGAGCTTGTAGGAAAGAGTTAGTTTCAAGTCAGAAAAGTCTAGACTCAAGTGATATGCCATTTATTAGTAGAGAACTCTTAGGTAACTTATCCTGAGTCTTAATTTCCTCATTTTAAAAATGGGCCAGAAATACTTAGAGGTTTGTAGGTGACAAGGTACATAATGCACCTGGAACAGAGGAGATATTCAATAAACATTAGTTCCCTTTTTCACCCAAGCGAGCTGCTCAGTGTGGGAGACTCTGTCAGAGGTGAGAAGCACCTGAAAAACATTCCCAGGGCAAAATCTGCCCCAGATCAGATGACTAGAGAGTTATTGTTTGATGCAGATTCCTGAGCCAAACACCTAGCTGTACTCCCTTCCTTAGTTCTGAGTTTGGCCACATCCTTGGGTTATAGGTATTAGGACTCTCTGGAAAGGCTCTCAGGATTTTTAGAGCAACTGCTCCCTGATTCCGGTCCATACCTGTCTCTTATTCACCTTTATTCCTATTCCATTACTTTCTTGGTTTTCTTTTCTAAGTAGTCTGGATGGAGCAGAGTCTTGGTTACCCTCTAGCCCCAGAGATCTTAATCTTTGTGTGCATGTATGTCTGTCTGTCTGTCTAATCTGTAACACCCAGGCCATGATTTATTAAAGTGGTAGTCCTTAGAGAACTACATATCTATTGGATATATCCTTAAGTAATATTATTATACTTAAAAACAGTCCCCTCATTCTGACGGGGGAAAAAACCCAAAGATAGTGAACATTCCTCAGGTTAGACACTTTCTACTCTCAGTAGGTAGAGTGTTTTATTTAAATTATGTATTTCTAGCTGCTACAACAAACAACATACCATAATAAAAGAATTTGTCACTTATGCAAAGTTCAAAGGTGATTTTTTTTCTGATCTGGTGGATGGGTTCTCCTGTATGGTTCCTTCCATTTTGAGTCCGTGTTATCTCAACCTGTAGCACCCAAGGTTGCCTTGGAAGATGGAGAGAGTAGGATTGCTACATTTCATTGATTTGAGCTAGTTACATCACCCTATCTAGAGAGGTAGGATATGTAATCTCCTTCAATGCCCAGGAGGAAAATGAAATGACTAGGTGAACACATAGCATTGTAATGCCACAGAAAGATTTAGAGAGATATTATGAAACATTGCCTCTTTTCCATAAGCCAACAGCTCCTAGATTAACAACTTTCCTCTAAAGACAAAAATGAAATTTGGAAACTTAATTATATTTTCACAGTGTAGAGTTTCAGTGTAACTAAAATTTCTGGCATTAGCATAAAGTTAAGTGAATTACCCAGAAGAATGTACACAGTTTCAAACAAAGTAAAAGCTCTTGTTTAAGAAATTAACAGTCTTCCACAGAGTACTGCAACACAATTAAGATCATAATAACATAGAATTTAATTTCAGGGCAACAAAATTACATTTAAAAAATTCTGTAATTCCTATCTTAAGCTTAGGATAGCTAGAATGGCCATCTTTTTTTCCTGCCGTTTTAAGCACACTACATATCAAAGTAATATTTCATAATATTTTGTCTGTGATATTTCCCCCATCAGTTTCCTGCCCTAGATAGAGCAAAAATAATACATAAAGACTACGAGGAAGATGGCTTGTGTTTTAATTATATGATCATAAGATTTGAAGAAAAAGACAGATCTTGTCTATTTCTTTTCCCCCTTTTTTGTTTTGAGGCTAAATTTAATCAGGCAAAAATGTAAAGAATATAAATATCTGCTTTGTACCTTTAATCACTAGAAGTTGTGTGATGATGGATGTTCCTGATATGAATTCCATAACCCTGTGATCTTTAAATTTGAATAGTTAGCTCATTTAAGATTTTGTGATTAAAATAATGTGTAAACAAACGAGCATATTCCATAATTCTATTAAAGGATTCTCTGGTAAATAGCCAGTCATGTACCTGTACCCAGAAGGCAGACATCTCACTTATAGAAACACAGTAAAAAACATAGATTCCTTCATTCATCCTTCTGCCACTCCTACCAATAAAAACAAACACGTCCCATTCAAAGCAGAACATTTAGCTCTCTGTTAGCAACAGCAAGAACACTTCCCCAGCAACAGGAAAACTCGAAAAGGACATCTATTTTTAAAAATAAAATGTGAAGCCCTCAGCATTTTGCTGATTTAGTGAACAAGACAGAGTACAAATCTTATTCATCCAAATTAGGTGAATGTCCTATAGATTTCAAGAATAAATAACCTGATTTTACATGCCTTTTATTTGTGGTGTTTATACACCAGACCTTTTCTTGACAATTCTGCTGATTTCTCTGCTCATGGATATTTGCACATATGGCCATTACAAGGTAGGTGGTGTCTCATTTTAAATAGAAAGGTGGTAATTCAAGGAGTTCATTACCATACACAAAATAGTTCACAGCAGTATGTGCCACTGCTCAGTGGCAAGGTTTTTGTAAAAGGTGATGATGAATATGCTTGTTGAAGGAAGGTGATAGGAAAATGAACTGCAACTTATTTTTGTTAAATATCACAGTTTTAAAATGAAAAGAAATCTTAAGAAGCATTTGATCTTGAGCCACAGAGCATTATCCAATGATTATGATAACAACCCACTGTATTAATGTAGACAGTACATTAGTGTTAATCTAATTATATGTTTCAATCTCATTATTTTACAGAAAAGAAAACTGAAGCTCAACAAATGGTGAATTTTCACTTCCAAGGTTTAATCCTATTTAATAGCAAAGACAGGGCCACAGTGCAAATCTTCCAGGCTTCTATTCTTTTTATTCCACAGCCAATATTATGGGGCCTATGTGTAACATCTCTTCCATTTAATTGTTTGTACATTTATTATAAATAGTTTTTAATTTAAAATTTTTATTGAAAACAAAAAGATCACCATAAGTGAAAGGGTGAAAGCATGCTAAATTAACTTTGTGCCAATTAACATATTACCATTTAAAAACAATAGTAAATCTTAGAACAATCTATTTTTTTTAAGCTTAGTTGTTAAGCTAGTAAAATAGGAAGCAGTATAATGATAGTCTTTGATTTTACCCTTCCTTTGTAAAAATGAAACTAGCTGAGGTAAGCCTTAAATATGGGGACATATCAGGCTTGGTCTATGAGTACTGATTCCTTTTCTCACTTCCTCCTTTGGCTGAAGGCAAAAACAGGAGGTAAAAGGCCAATCACAACATTTATGATTTACATAAGAAACTAGAGACAAAGATAGTTGAAAAATTTTAGTTCTTAAAGTTAGCTTAATTATTTGAGACACAGTTTACACACATACATAATTCTGTAACTCTACGTGATATATACTCATATACATACAGATATATGTGTATACATATGCACCTATATGTATATATGTATACATATGTATATATTTAATTTTTTCTTCTAGTATTGGCACTATTATTAGCTGTGTAAACTCAGGCAAAAAATTTTAAGTCTCTGGGCCTCAGTTTCCTCATTTGTGAAGTGGAAATAATAACAGTTCTTATGTTATAGGATTGTTGTGAATCACTTAGAACAGAGTCTGGCACATGGCAAAAACTTAATAAATATCAGGTAATGAGGTATTATATACAATTAGATTCATATATATGTATATATTTATTTATTTATCAATATCTCTATATCCAAGTGAAGTTTATTCATAAAATCACCAGTTTTGTTCAGGTCTATAGATAAGCATGTAAAACCAATTTTGTTACGCACTTCCCTTTTTCTTTATGTTTTAGGGTCGTGAAACTATTCTGTATGATACTATAACAGTGGATACATGACATTATGCATTTGTCAAAACTTGTAGAACTTCCAAGCACAAAAAGTGAAACTTAATATATTATATGTAAATTAAAAAAGCAAATATTTAGGAAGTAGGCAGATCTCAGGAAAGAAGGCAGACTTCAAAAAAGAGGATCTAACTGTATTATATATGTATGAAACAACCTCACTAAAGGGGTTGGGGGAAAAGGTGCGGAACTAAGTAACTTTGGAAATGATTGGTCTGTAAGACTAAAGACAAAAGGAACTGCACATAGGCACTGCACTCTAGTTGATAAATTTGTTTCCCATGGGGGTGTGGATTAACAATTCTGATACTGCTACATATGTATTTTGAAATTGAACAATTAAGTAAATGATGGCAGATGATAGGATCCAGGTTTCTTACCATTAAAGTGGGAATTACAGATAAGCAAGGGGAAGAGACTAGAACGATCCATCTGGTAATGAATTAGAGTTGTAGACATCAGTATGAACTCACGTTTAGCTTAATATAGATACAGATGGTTACATACAAAAATATTTATAGATAGGTGTATATACATGGATTACTGTAAAGGTATAAAATTCCTTGCTGTGTCAGCTACAAAGACTTAAAAGACATGACACCCTGAGCAGCAAACAGCACTTCTAGAACCTAGATCTTGGTTTCTAATACCATTCTCTAATAAAAGGAACCAAGATTTCTTAAAGAAATGGCCCATTCTAGGACTGGGGTATGATGACCCTGGAGCATCTTATAGTACAAGAAAGTGCTAAAAAACAAAAACAAACAAAAAACCATCCTACATTGATGGGAGTATGTTAAAAGAACACAGGACAACTGAAAGAGCTCTAGTGGCCAAAGTTGGGGAAATTTGAACAACAAAATAAAGTAGTATTGGATTATAACCCAAAGAATAAGACAAACACCTATGTGTCCACACTCATATAAAGAAATGATTAAATGGAGAAGAAATAAATAAAAAATGGAGAAGAGGCAAAAAAATTTCCAGTAGTTTAGACACTCCACCCTCAAGAAGAGGAGCACAAATCCCCACTCTTTAATTGTGGGCTCCACATAGTGACTACCTCCCAAGGAGTATAGTGTAAAAGTGGGGAAAAGAGTAACTTTACAGTGAAGGAACTTGACAAACACTACCTCAGTCAGTTGATAAAGGTCAACATCAGCAATGATAAATCATGTTGATAGTATGCATCCTTGATAGGGAACCTGCAGCAAGTTACTAAACCTCTGGCAATCTCTAAGGATTATAAGATCTACTGTGATGGCCTTTTTCAAATGGTAAATACAATATATGTAAAACGCCTACCACTGTGCTTGGCCTATAATAGGAATGGAAAAACAATATCCATAATTAAGAATTAACTGTTTAAAAAGTGTTCTGGATCTAACTTTTGTGGTGTAAAATTATTTGTTTTTAAAACTACTAAGTTTTAATGACTAGTGCCATTGACCTAGTAACACCTCTGAAATATACCACAGACTTTTATATATTTATAATATGGTCCTTTCTATTTAGATCTTTGTATTACAGAGCTATTATTGAAGAGAGATTATTATTTCGTTACGGCTGCATTTGTTAGTAAAGTCTCATATTATTTCTGCCTCTGTCTCTTAGTCTTGAGTTGGCTCAATATTTCTTCAAAAAGCAAGCTGGGCACAGTGGCTCACGCTTGTAATCCTAGCACTTTGGGAGGCGAGGCAGGAGGACTGCTTGAGGCCAGGAGTTTGAGACCAGCCTGGGCAACAGTGAGACCCCATATCTACAAAAAACAAATAATTAGCTGGGTGTGGTGGGGTGCACCTGGAGTCTCAGCTTCTTGGGAGGCTGAGGCAGGAAGATCACTTGAGCCCAGGAGTTTGAGGTTGCAATGAGCTATGATTGTGCCACTGCACTCTAACCTGGGCAACAGAATGAGACCCTGCCTTAAAAAAAAAGAAAAAAAAGCACATGCTGGGCTAGACTACTTCAGGGCACTCTTAATGCCCTGAGATTTCTGCTTACTATTGCCCTATAAAACTGTAACAAAGAATCAGGATATCCTACTGCTATCTGTTCTCAGACTGTGTCTCCTCTTTTCAATGCATTATTTCAATACTGATTTACTGGCTTTGACACTGGACCTTAATAATGAATGTACAGTACTATCCAATGTTCAGTGGAGGTGGTGGATGACATTGATGATATTGCATTATGAAGCAACTGTAGTTAATAGAATGGTTTAAGACACCAAAAGAGTAAATGTGACAATTGTCTGATAGATGAATTTGCTTGGGAGGTTAATGTTATACTTTCCCTGCTTCTCAAAAAGGAATTAGAGCCAATTTATGATAATCTGAATATATAGAGGAAATTGTTTTTGTTTCAAAACTAAAAAACAGGTGGCATGGATATTCTGAATCTTTGCTTGTAGGTTTAGAAATCACTGGCAGTGGCCTGTTTAAAACATCTCACATTTGATTTTTGCCACTTACCTCTTTTTGTAATCCTTTCCTGTGTTAATTGGACCAGATTGGACACTGCTGCTGAGGAATCAAACCTTTGCAATAATAACCACAGATGCATCCTTACCATGTGCTTCTTAAGATAGCTTGTTTTACTTTGTTTTAAATTTCTGATTGATAGCCAAAGAACCCGGCAACTCAGATCACCCTGTCCCAGGTTTCCTCTATAACAACTGATATGAATAGGATGTTTTAAAGACTACACAGAATGAAATTGCAATCTGTACCAAATTAGGTGATAACTTTTTTAAAAAGCTGCTTCTGTAAGCATTCTCTTCCAACTATAAAACTCTTCAGTTTCCATAAATCTCTGAAATAGCATACCTTATTTACTTTTTTGCTTCCCTTACTAGCAAATTAACTTTGACTCATGACCAGGATGTCTTTGCTTAAGAAGGTGAAGGGAAAGACGTAGCTCACAAACCTGTCATAAACTTTTATTTAGCATTCTAGTGGCAGGAGAAGCGATGTTTCCCATAATTGCAAGATAACACACAATGTCCAATTTTTAAATTTAATCTTTCAACACCACGGATTTTGTCTTTTAAATAGTTTTAATTAGGCCTTTCCCTTTTGGGGTCTTTTAGGAAATTATTCATCCATTCATTTAAGAAATATTTATTGAGCATTTACTCTGTTCCATGCACTATTCTAGTATTTTAGGCACTAAGGAAACATCATTGAGCAAAACAGAAAAGTCCCTGATCTCGTGGAGCTTACATTCTGGTGGAGGGAAGACAGACAACAGGAAAGAAAAATAGTAAGTATTAATAATTTATGTTAGAAGGTGTAAGTACTATGAAAAAATCTGAATCAAGGACAGGAGGATGCTGGGGAAGGGACAATATCTTAAAAAAGATGACTAGGGTAGGCCTCTTTAAAAAAGGTAAATTTTAAGCAAAGATTGGACAGAAGTGAGGGATCACCATGCGGGCATTTGGTGGAAAGATCCTTCAAGATAGAAATAATAGTGCAAAGGCCCCATGGCAAGAGGATGCCCTTGTGTTATGGAAGCAGGGAGCAGGTCTGTGTAGCTGGAACAAAGTGCTTAGTAGAAATGAGGTCAGAGAGGAGGGGGTGGAGTAGGACTTGGGAGGCCAGCTAGCATAGGTTTTTTTAGGTTGCAGAAAGGACTCTGGCTGCAAAAATAGGGAAGTCATTGGAAGAGCTGAGTTTGGCTTGCTCCTGGCTTTACAGACAAACTTCTGAATGTTAAAAAGCATACCCATGTCATATCACAGGTTGGTTTAAACCTCAAGTTGTGTCCACACTTAACTTACCACCTTTAAAATAGAGAAAATGCCTTGCTTCTGCAAAAGGGGAAAAGATGTGGAGAATAAAATTGAATACTCAAGCCAGACACCTAATTACAGTTTTAATTCACTAGCTGGTATCTTAAATATTAATGAGCCTCCTTCTCTGTTTTCTTATTTACATATTGGAACAGTATCTTTTTCCAGATTCCTTGTTGTCTCTAGTATCTCTTGGTTTCCCTTAATACCTCAGTCCAGGCAGTATTTTCCAATCTTATTTCCTATTCATGGCTTAATCTATCACTACCAGTAACACATTTTATTGTATCGCAGAAGTCAGAATTTTGCTGGTCCAAGAACATAGAAATTACACATACAATGTAGATTAAAGCAACAACAAAAACTACTTTGCTTCAGTTAGTTGAATTGAGCAAAATCAGAGTTTTTCTTGAATTTCTGCATGACTGCTTAAATGAACTATTTTGTTTCCTTGTGGGAACACAATAGACTAGAGATAATATTAATACAGGATTTGCAATGCCCTTACTTATTTTGAGAATTTAAGAGTAGTGTATTAAGTAAATTTCATTTAGCACAGTAGTACTATTGTTAAGAGGAGGGGAAAGATTCTGGCAGAGGGGGAAGGAACTACTGGCCTTAGTTTTCCCAAATGCCTTTGTATCCTTGTAAGAATGAGATGGAAGTGTTTTGAAAGTGAAGTCTGAAAATTTACTTCACAATTTCCTTGGAAACCGGTTTCTAACATACAACAGGGTAGCACACTTTGCCAGCATATTCAGGTAAACTACTTTCTCTACAACTCACTGCCTTTAATTCTGCACATCGTAACCCACCTAGTGGTAGGTTCAGAATGCTATCAGTCTCAGGAATTTCTATGTACAGAGTTCCAGAATTCAGTTCCACTTAATTTGGGACTATTTACAGTAACATCTGCTGAAATTTGCTCACCCTGATATACAAACACATTGTATAAATAAGCCAGTAATGCGGCAGAGATAGCAGTTATAAAGCGAAACCTGTTTTAGTTTTTTTTTGAAGGTCTCTTACTTGAAGCAAAACTAAGCCGTCATTGTTATTCGGGTGCTGGCCAATCACCAAATCAGCTAGTCCAACTCTCCTAGGATGGGGTAAAGCCGATATGCCCGTATCACATCTACAACCTGTCGCGCACCCCTGTAAAGAACTCACTGAGGATTGGAAGGGACAAATGAAAGTTTCTGTCAAAGTTTAGGCGAGAGAGACTGCGCAGGAGCAGTTTCAGATCACATTTAAATGCCAGGCAGTGAAGGAAGCCGAACCCCAAGCGTGCACTTCGATCGCCGCGGGGCCCGGGAGATGCGAGAGGCAAGTTTTTCTACAGGAAATCGACCGCCTTGTCCCCGAGACGAGCGACGTCCGCAGTGCCATCACTCGAAGTCTGGGCCTCTGCCATTCTCGCTCCTCCCCAAGGCTGGCAGACCCTGGCATGGGGCGGAGGACGGGCAGCGTCCGCCGACGTGCGCGCCGGCTTCCAGGAGACTCCGGCGCTGGAGCCTCGCTCCCCTCCCCGCACACCCAAATTGGCCCCAGAGCCCAGCCCCGAGGGTCTCGCAGCCAGCGCTCAGGGGGCCGCCGAGCGCCCGCCCCCGCTTCTCCGCGCGCCGGCGCTATGGAGACGGTCACGACACGACGGCAGCTCCTGCGCCCGCCAATGGGAGCGCACGTAGCGGGGAGACGCGGACGTCGCTCTTCCAAGATGGCGGCGCGTCCGTCGCAAGCAGCCGGGCCGGGGGGAAGCCAGCGAAGCCGAGTAAAGCCGCCGCCCGGGAGAGGACTGAAGGAGCAGTTGCTGCCGTTGGCGGCGGCCCGGGCAGTTTTCACTGCTGCTACGGCTGTTGCCATGCGGCGAGGCTAAGGAGGACCTCACTTCCCCGAGGTGTAATAATGTTAACAGAGGTAAGCGGCGACGGCGGCCAGTGTTTACCTGTGAAATGGGGAAGGGGCCGACACCAGCCCGTCAGAGAACATCATCTCTCCGGCCGGCGACCCTGACCCTACGCCGCCGGCCCGAGGGCCCCAACGGGGATTCTACAAGTGCCCCCAGAGTAGGAGCTGTGCTGACTCAACAGAGTCCCACCGCTCCCGCTGCCTCGCCTTTCGCAGTTGCCACTTGCCAGTCGCCCCGGCACTGGTCTCCCTCCTGCTATCGCTCCCTCCTAACCCATCGCTCCCTTCGTGGTGTCCCCTTACACACTGCTCTGTGGCAGCCTTGGCCTCTTTGCGTTGCTGCTGGTTGCTGTTCCCCTACGGGTTGCCCGAAGTCTCCCTTCTCCGATTCCTGGGCTCCAGGGCCCTCCACCTCCGAGTTCGGTCAGCATCCTAGGTTTATCGCTCGGCCATACCGGTTTCTTTCCCACCCCCTACTTTGCTTCATGGAGTGGACCTTTTTCCTCAAGCTACGCTGGGATGGCTCAGTTATATCATCCCCCTCCCCCACACCGCGTCACCTTTTGCTTAAATCGTGGCCATCACAAAGTTCAGTTTAGCATCTACATTCTTGATTTGTGTATGGTCCCCTTGGTACTCTCTGTGGAACAGTTTCTTTCTTTCTTTCTTTTTTTTTGGACCAGAAATGGAAGTAGGGCAACTATGACTAGCCAATCAGTTTCCCTTTTCTAGTGCCTAATGTCCATTGCAAAAAGCAGACTTTTGAAGAAGTAGAGTTTGCCTTTACTAGCAATAGTTTAAGGGGAAGAACTAAATTGGTGCAACCAGGTACTTAACCCAAGTTGACACAGTTCTGTGCAGTGGTATATGCAGGTGTATACGTCATTGAACATAAAATACTGAAGCTTGTGGATTTGATGAAGTATCTTTTTAGAAGCCGTTCGTTTTGAGTACTGTGAGGGTCCTGATGTCAGGACTGGTTTAGGCATCTTGTGAGCTGAACTGAGGATAGGGAACAGTTTTAATGGGCAATGGGAAGTATTTCTACATGGGTCAAAAATAAAATAAAAACATTTTATTTTTTGATGAGTGGCTTTTATTGTGTGGAAAGTGGTGATAAAGGGCGTACTTGCCTTACTAAGTCCTTGGAACTTGATTAACTTTGAGGAACTTCATATTTTGATGTTTCTACTTAAGCTAAGCACAGAGCCTGGCATATGATGTGTCTGGTAAATACTTGTTGGTTGATTGTAACTTCTGAAATACTTATTTCTAGTACTTTGGAACTCACATTATATTGCTAAATTCTGCAGATATTTTATTCCTGGAGTTAATTTAATTCTTGGAGATTATGCTTATATCATAAGCTTCTGTTGTCATTACCAGTATTAGATTAAAAAAAAAAAAACAGACGTTAAGTAGTAGAAGTTCTGTTTTTACCTTAAGTGTGATATTTTGGTAGGAACAATTATTCTTGTAAGTTTTCAGTGGTAATGTATTATATTTTGTGAGGTGATCTTTTGATTAAACTTGGCTTAAGTTAGCATGTTTTAAAGAGTTTTAATATTTTCACATGAACTCATTAGTGTGTGCTAGTAAAATGATAGTGTCTTGATTTAGAAAGAACTTTCTAAGCTTCCGTATTTTATTTTTTTATTTTTAGCTTCTGTATTTAAATGTAATTTCATATTTCAGTGAAATATTTTAGACAGTCAATGATAATATTAAGTAAGCTGTACTTTATTGCTTTGTGTGGGTACACTGTACAGCTTGTAAGTGGTAGAGCCAGGGTTCCAACCTTAGCAGTTGCTGCCTAGCCCATTCTATTAACCACTGCTCTGGATTGCCTCTCCAAAGAAAGGCCCAGATTAGATTGTACTTGGATCTTATCTATGGTTTTTAGTAGTTGTTTTCTGGATTGGAAAACTGAAGCCCAGAGACTGGTCCAAAGTCAATTATTAGTGACAAAGTTGAACCTGGAATCTCATTTCCTAACTCTCAGTACAGAACTCTGACCATTTTGCTCAGCTACCTCTCAATGAGTAATTTTCAGCAATCTTGATAGATTTTAAAACATCCTTCCTTGTCTGAATATTGTCAGAAGTTAAACTGAAAATTATCTTTACTTGAGAAAGACTTTTTGCTTTACCTTAGTTTTTCTCCTTTTTTCTTTTAAAACAGGTCTTCTAAGCCTTGTAGAGTAATCCTATTTTGAAATATTTTAGATGTAAAATTTCACTCAATATTGATTACTGAAAAAGTAGTGTGGGACTTTTTACTGCTTCTGTTAGTACTAACTTAAATCAGCAGATTTTATGGGATGTGACTTAATTCATGTTGGGTCTCAAAATGTATGATGAGCTATGCTATAAAAATTCTCCTGTCTTTATATTAGTTATACTCAGCAAGCATTTACTGTGCCCAGAAGGTGGTGAATCATACCATGTGCTTGATTTCTTTACATCTCAACATTGAAGAAGGTAATATTTTCCCCATTAGCCAATGAGAAAACGGGTTGAGATAATTGAAATAGCTTGCTTAAAATCATGTAACAGGTGGGGGAGCCAGGAATCACACCTAGGTCCTCTTATTCAAAATTATGTGCTGTTTTTATGGTTCAGTATGGAATGCATCATTAATTTTCTTGGTAGCTGATATCAGCACTATACTATTTTTAGTTGTTTCTTTTTTTTTTTAAACCAAGGTGGGGATACTAAGTATATAGATACATAATGATAACAGTAATGATAAACGTTCATATGAAGCTTTTCAGTTTTGCATTTTGTCAAATATATCTTTAATTGAAACCTTTTCAGAAACGAGAAACTGCGAAAGTCATCAATTAAGGGGTATTTTAAGTTAAGCTAAAAGGGAAAAATCACTCAATTGAGCACACTAATATGTACGTTGAACTTTGAAACCTGTGAAATGTGATAGATTAGTTTGAATTGAAAATACAGGCCCTGTTATATGGTTCTCAGTTTAACCTTTTTCACTTCAATTTGTTTTATTTTTATCCTACGTACAATTGAATTATTTAAAAGACTTGCTAGTTATATTTGTGTGTTTGTGTTTTTTGTATTTTCCCTACAGGGGTGATATATATTATTTTTAATGTCCAGTTAGCTTTTTTTTCTTTCACTGTCTTTGTTCCTGTTAGGACTTCCTCCTCCTAATGTTATTGCTACCACATTTGGCAAAAAATTTGTCATGGTATACGTGAAAATTATTTGTTTAATACCCATCTACCCACCCTCCATCCTTTCTTTTCTTTTTTTTTTTTTAACTGACAGTAGACGTCATATATCAAAATTAGAGAATGAGATGTTTGTTTACTTGAGAGTTTGTTTTAATTGAGTTTTCACAGCATTAGAGTATAATGAAATATCAGTGAATTTTCATTAAACATTTTTAAACTTGATATTTCAAAAGCTATTATGATTATGATTCTGAGAATTTATTATTACAGAGAACTAAATGTATAGATGCAGGAAAATGTGCTGAATTCTTTCCAGTGCTATGGCATTCTCTGGAGGTTGCTTTTTCATAAAAACCAATTATCAGCCTGTTGTCACTTGTCCTGTGCTTGTAAAAAGAGTGAATAAAAATTGTAGTTATTTAAAGTTGTTAGTTGTGTGGGTTATTTGTAAATGTGGCATTAAGTGAATGTTAAATAAAAACAGTTTATATTTGGGTTGTTACTTTTATCCAAATTTATTGTTTTTAGATGTTAAAACTAATTCTTGATTTTGAGGTTAACAGATATGATACAGATGGGAAAAGGCATAAACTGCAGTACTTTTAGAGGTTGCAGGTTGTTAAGGAAGTAAAAGGTTTTGTGGTTCAAGTAAATTCAGAGGATATTTGCCTACAGAAAGTTAAATAGGTCTCTTCTCTCGGGAGCACTTCCCATAACTTTTGATAGGTGATTTACTTTCAAAGGAGGTGATAGAATTTGCGGCATATTGCAAAGTTGTTTAACCATGGAGATTAATAGAATTTCTTGTATTTCACTTAGGTAAATCCTGAGATGTAGTGATGAGTTGTGCATTAAGGAAGGGTCTCTGAACTTCTAGGGCTCATTTTGAACACACACACACACACACACACACACACACACACACAAATGTGCACAGACACAGTTGTCTTGCCCACTAAGTGCTAAGTAAAATATTATGACTTGCTTTTGTTGGGTAATATATTTGTAATAGCAGTATTCTTGGGATGGATTAATCCTTAAACTTCATAAGCTATTTCTTTATTAATTAATGGCATTGTAAAGGCTACTAACCAGAACAAAAACTCCAAAGGTCCATTGACATTCAGAGGGAATTAAGAGGTAGGAAAGGAATTTTATAAGGGGACAGTGGAAGGACATCACTATTTAGAATGAGTCTGGTTTGGCACTCTACACACAGCATTATCTGGTGTCTTTTGACAAGCCAACGTGAATATTGCTAACCATTTTTCAAGAATTTTTGTTTTTTCTTTTATTATTAATATTTTAAATTTAAAGTCATATTTGTATACATTTATGGGGTACAGTGTGATGTTTTGAAATATGTATACAGTGTGGAATGATAAAAACATATCCCTCACTTCACTTAATCATTTTTTGTGGTGAGACATTTGAAATTTACTGTCTTAGTTATTTTAAAATATGTAATACATTATTGACAGCAGTCACTCTCTTGTTTAATTTAGCTCAAAATGTCTTTCTCCCATCTGCCTGAAACTTTGTACTTTTTGACTAGTAATCCCCTATCCTGACCCCCACCCCGACACCACAGCCTCTGGTAACCATCATTCAACTTTTTTAGATTCCACATATAAATGAGGTCATGTGGTATTTGTCCTTCTGTGCCTGGCTTATTTCTCTTAGCATGATGTCCTCCATGTTCATTCATGCTGTAGCAAATGACAGAATTTCCTTCTTTTTAGAATTTCCTTCTTTTTAAAGCCTGCTTAGTATTCCATTGTGGATGTATATACCACATTCTCTTTATCTGTTCAACCATTGGTGGACACTTAGGTTGATTCTGTATCTTGGATATTGTGAATAGTGCTGCAGTGAATATGAGAATGTAGATATCCTTTTGACATATTGGGTTTCATTCTTTGGATATATACTCAGAAGTGGGATTGTATGGTAGTTCTATTTTTAGTGTTTTGAGGAACCTGCATACCATTTTTCATAATGGCTGTGCTAATTTACATTTCCACCAACAGTGTACAAGAATTTCCTTTTCTCTGCATCCGTGCAAACACTTATCTTTCATCTTTTTGAGCACAGCCATTCTAACAGGTATGAGGTGATGTCTCATTGTGGTTGTAATTTGCATTTTTCTAATGGTTAGTGAGGCTGAGCAGTTTTTCGTGTACCTGTGTGTGTCTTCTTTTGAGAAATGTGCGTTCAGGTCTTTTGCCCATTTTTTAAATGAGTTATTTGTTTTCTTGTAATTGTTTGAGTTCCGTATATATTTTGGATATTAGCTTCTTATCAGATGCATGGTTTATAAATATTTTCTACCATTCTGTGGGGTGTCTCTCTCTTATTTTTAATAGACAAATAATAATTGTGTATATTTTCAAGAATTTGTATTATTTTTATCCATTGATTCCAAGTTTTCAGAGAGGTTATAAATGAATTATATTCATTATGTGATTATTTTCACTGCATTTTATTAATTCAACACACATATACCTGTTCAACATTTCTGATCAGCAGCCAGCTGGCTAGTATTACTGTATGTAGTTGATAAAATTGCAAACAAAAGCAAATATATGTGATATTTTAGTTTAGCCTTACAACTTAGATAAATATATATCTAATATTAGGCATTTTGAAATACTAAAAGATAGTTTTTAGATTTCCATAAGTATCCTTGGGAATCCTAAGTAGGGAGATAACAGTGTATAAGACTCTCAGGCATTCAGATGTATTGTTCTAAAGTTTGTTGACCAGTTTTCCATAGAAATTGATAAAGGATAGTTTCTTTGCTCATCTACTGTGCATATTTTATTACTTATGATTAAGAGTGTTGCACCATTGCAGATTTATAAAGTTACTTTTTTAAAATTTCAAAATATTAAGGGGGTACATATGTTTTTTTGCATGGATACATCGTATAATGCTTAAGTCAGGGCCTTTGGTGTGCCCGTCACCAAAATAGTGTTCATGGTACTCAATAGGTAAGTTTTTATCCCATACCTTCCCTCCCATCCTTCCCTCTTCTTGGTTTCCAATGACCTCTTCATCTCTTTGTGCCCATGTGTACCCATTGTTTAGCTCCCACTTATTAGTGAGAACATATGGTGTTTGGTTTTCCATTCCTGAGATACTTCACTTAGAATAATGGTTTCTAGTTCCATCCAAGTGGCTGCAAATGACATTATTTCATTCCTTTTTATGGCTGAGTAGTACTCCATGGTATATATATATATACACACCACATTTTCTTTATCCACTGGTGAATTGGTGGGCACTTAGGTTGGTTCCACATCTTTGCAATTGTGAATTGTGCTGTGATAAACATTTGAGTGCAGGTGTCTTTAATAAAATGACTTCTTTTCTTTTGGGTAGATACCCAGCAGTGGGATTGCTGGATCAAATGGTAGGTCTACATTTATTTCTTTGAGGAATCTCCATACTGTTTTCCATAGAGGTTGTACTAATTTACACTCCTACCAATTTTGTTTGGGGAAATATGAGGTTAAATTTGGGAGTAGAATAGGAAATCAGTAGAAATGTTTGTAGGTTTAAAGATTTATGGCATTTGCATGTTCATAAGGCCATTGCAAAATGTGTGGTTTTTCATCTCGTAATGTAATAACTACCAGCATGTACATAGACTTTTACAAATCATAAAAGGTGCTGTATGTCTTAATTTAATCATATTGTTAGATATGCTTACTTAGGATTTATGTCATTTCTAGTTTAACTATGTAATAAATAAGTTCTATCATGAGGAAGAGTTTCCAATGCTGGCCATTGACTAGCCATTTGATGGCAAAGCTAAGTGACTGTATTAGTCAGGATTGTCCAGAGAGGCAGAACCAATAGCAAAATATATAGAGAGATAGATACATGAGAGGGGATTTATTAGAGGAATTGGTGATTATGGAGGCTGAGAAATCCTATGATAGGCCGTCAGCAGGGTGGAGACTGTGGAATGCTGGTAGCCTGGCTCAGTCCACGTCTGAAGGCCTCAGAACTAGGAAAGCTGATGGTGTAGCTCTCAGTCTGAAGCCAAAGGCCTGAGAACCCAGAGGCTGCTGGTGTAAGTCCTAGAGTCCAAAGGCTGGGGAGCCTGGAGTTACTGTCTAAGTACTGGAGAGGAAGAGTATATCCCAGGTCCAGTAGATAGATTGACACATTTGCCTTTTTTCTATTTTTGTTCTCTCTGGGTCCTGCGCACACGGAAGGCAGATCTTCCCCATCTAGTCCATGCAGACTCGTATGCCAATCTCCTTTGGAAGCACCCTCACACACACACCCAAAATAGTGCTTTATCATGTTTCTGGGTATTCCTTAATCCAGTCAAGTTGACATCTAAAACTAACTATTACAGTGACTTTACGGCTTTCCCTGAGCTAGGTTCTCAAATTATGGCTTTTTAAATTGTGTTTTGAAATTCTGTGGTTTCACAGACCATCAAGTACCTCCTTAGTTGACTATAATCTACAATTGACTTTCTATTTCAGAGTCAGGTTTAATTTTGTTAATATAATACCTTAAATATTTGTAAGGAGAGGGAACTTTGAATAAAACAAGGGGAGAGCTTTTAAACAGTTTTAACATTTTAAAAGGTGGTTGAAATTAAATGAATCATTAGGCTGGAGTCATGATAATGAATACTTATGTCTGTGTACCTATTATAGTAGTGAGGCAGCATGCAAATGAACCTATATGGTAAGCATTATAAGAGATGAGTCCCAGCTTCACCACTTACTTATGATGGGATGTTGGGGGAAGTCGTTGGAACTTTCTAAGCTTTAGTTTCCTTCTGTGTAAAATTACCGTAATAGCACCTTTCTAACTGCTCTTACCTTGTTATGAAGATCATATAAGATGATGGAGGGTATAATTTTATAAATTGTCAGTCATTATACAAATATTAGTAGTTAATACATCAGGTTTGTTCTTTATATGCTTTGTATTAATGAATTCAAGTCGTAGGTTCCATCTAGCTTCATTGCTTACTATCTTGGTGGGTGGGTGGTTCCCAGGGGAAGTAGGATGTCCCCTGGTAATTGGTGCAGTTACAGGGGAGGCAGAGAATAGACTAAAAGAAGTGAAAGAAAAAAAAATAGATTGAGAGCATGTCTTAGAAATTAGTAAGTGAGGATAGTTTCTTGTGTGGTTGGTAAACTGATTGCAAAGAATTTCTTACGGGGAAGTTCCAAAAAATGTTTTGAAAAAGGTGACTTATTTAAGGGTTAGGAGTCATTTGTGTGTACATATTCTGAAACATTTGTGGAAAAGAAAATTTTTTATTATTTTTTAATCAACTCTGGTAAATTCTTAAAAGGAAAAGCTGTTGTTGAGGATAATATTTATAAGGCTTTGGTTATAACTTATATTGGAGATTGATTTTTGCAGATTAATTGGTTCATCAAACATGAATACGCCTACTTTGTGCTAGGCACATGCTAATAAGTTCTGGTGCTGAAGTGGTGAGTCAGTTGGGAAACCTGCCCTCAGAAATCACTATCAGGGCTAAAGTTAGCTCTGTGCCACTTTGGCCATCTTTTGTCAGAGTAAAACAAAAATATGACTAAGGGGTGAACAATTAAGAGAAAGAAAAGATTAGAGAATACAATTAAAAGGTAAGTTTGACTTGGATTAGCTTTACAACTCCTGGTGAAGCTACTGGTTTGGATGAGATGGCAGCTCTGAAATGAGCTTTCCTTGCACTTGAAGAGTCAATCCATCTCTACTGCCTACATTTGCTCCAAGATAATTCACAGTGAGAAGTGGAAAAATAAGAACAGAGAAGAAAAAAAAATCTGTGAATATTTTTTTTTCCTGAAAAGTCACGTTATAGAGCTCTGTCAGTCTTTACCAAAAGACCCTGCTGAATTCTGTAACTGTGGTAAAAGTGATACTTGGTCCCTTGGTCGCCACTTCCGCATATTATATATTTATTTATTTGCTTATTACATGTTTTTTCCTAGTAAACTCCTGAGGATGGGGCTCACAGTTATATTCCCAGAGCCTAGAACAGAGTTTGACACATAGTAGGCCTCACTAATTACCTGTTGAACGAATGACTGTTGAATATTCCGTCAGGAAAAATTAAGATAAAAGTGAAAAATTACTTAGACACAATTGTCTTTGATAAATTTAAAGTATCACATTAATTACCTTTAAAGGATTGGTTACTATCTGTGTCCACTAGACATTTTATATAGTAAGGTACACAGTGGTTGAATATTGTGTTTAGGATTAATTGGATAAAAAAGTTGAACACAAGGCTTTTAGTTAGGAATGTAATTCTGTTTTAATTTTTCCTGTAGGGAAAAATCTGATTAGGTTATTATTTTGATATAACCAATTATAAATGCAAGAAGGGGTTGGATTTAATACTTTGCATCTCTTACTACTTGATATTTATTATGATTTCATGAATACCACTTAGAATTTAATTCCTGAACTAGATACACTTAAAGAAAGCTTTGTTTATAGTAGTACAATAATGCTAATTTTCATGGCACTTTGTTGAGTGTTTCAGTTTGTATGACCTTCAATGCTGCCTTGAAACTTTGTAAGTATGACTGTAAATTTGGTCATGGATTTCAAAGTTGGAAATTTGAGGGGTACATTTTCAAGGAGGGCAGCTGCCTTTCACCCATCTATAATTCCATTGTATATTCAGAAATAATATGTACTAGAAAAGTTCAATAAAATAATTCTACTCAGTTCAGCTGTTAAAATTAAACTAGTGTAATGATCTATGTAATATACTTTTGAAGTTAGAATGAGAGGATCATATATGTCAACAGGAGTAATTCACCATTGTTGACTTACTGCATTGTTTTCTCCAATTTCCTAAGGGACCTTTTTATTCTGACACATGTGTGGAAAACCTAAGATGAATCCTACTTTGCTTTTGACCCGTAGCCCTGCATTGTTGAAGAGTCCTTGGATGTTACTCCATTTAAACTTGAATTAGTTTTACTCCTGAAACTCTGGGGCTATTTTTAGCCTGACTGGTTTGGCTTAGGAGAGAGTTTGTGATTCTTTGTATTGTGATTTCTTTTATTTTCAGGCTAGAGTTGTGTGACAACATGCATGTGTGGAGCATTGCCTTTGAATTCACCATCATTTGAAGCTTGGAAATTATAAAACTGGTTGAAGTTGTACAATTTTAGTAGAAGAGTTAAATAAGAAATAAAATTTCACCACGTTTCTATTACTACATAACTTCTAGGAAATAGTGGTTTCACTTTAATATACGATATTATGTATTTTCTAGTGTGTTTCTCTAAGCAATAATACTGTACTTTGCAATTTGTTCTTGATTTCTCTTCCTGAGTTTGAGATAGCCTTTTTTTTTTCTTTTTTTTGAGACATGGTCTTGCTTTGTCGCTCTGGCTAGAGTGCAGTGGCATCATCATAGCTCCCTGCAACTTCAAACTCCTGGGCTCAAGAGATTCTCCTACCTCACCTTTCCAAAGTAGCTGGGGCTACAGGCGTGCACCACTACACCTGGCTAATTTTTTCAATTTTTTGTAGGGGGTATGGGGGGGGGGGTCTCCCTCTTGCTCAGGCTGGTTTTGAACTCCTGACTTCAAGCGATCCTACTGCCTCAGCTTCCCAGAGTGCTAGGATTACAGGTGTGGGCCACTGCACCTGGCCGAGATAGCCTTTTTTCTCAGAATTTTTCTCAGCTGAGAAACACTATTGGTGCCTAATCAGAGTGCAACTACTAATATAATCAGCTATTTTTACATCTTATGTTAGTTACTAACATCTGACCTTTTTCTTGGGCAGTACCTAAGTGGTCACCCTTAAAATGTTGCAATGGACTAACCCTGGGAGAAGTCAGGAGAGTAAAAGGAAATGGGTAGAGAGAAGTTGGAAACAACTTGAAGGGTAGAACACAACTAAAATACAGAAAAAGAAACTGAAATAATGTACTTTACAAATAGTGGGTGTTATATAAAGGTTTAAAACCAAATAGGCTTGAGAGTATTTTATGATTTATTAGAACAATGTATTTTATGAACTAAAAAGCTCTAGAAGCTAATGTCTGGGAGCTCAGAATATTTAATCAAATAATAGGCACTAATGCAAAATTTATATGACTAGGAAAGTTAGTGAGATTATCTTTGTACTGGGACCCAGAGTGTTAATCATCTTTTTTATTTATTTTATCACAAGTTGAATTATTCCTGATTTCTGAGGAAGAGTGTACACTTTTGGTTAAGAGTGATGGCTGGTGTCACATTATTTGGATTTGAATCTAAGTTTTGTCACTTCTGAGCATTTTGACCTTGGAAAGGTTACTAACCTTTATCAGCCTCAGTTTTTTCATCTGTATGACTTAGAAATTAATGGTACTGACCCCATAGGTTTGTTATGAGTATTAAGTGAAGTAACATGTTGAGTACTGTGCAGTGTTTCTCACAGTAACAATCAGTGCTAAGCTTTATCTTTTCCTCTGATATAAATAGCAAGTGGCTTATTTTCAAAACTTAGAATTTAATGTTTGAAGTTGTTTACATGTTCTGTCTTTGTTTCATTGAGGAAGTTTTAAAATATCGAAGTAATCCTCTTTGACCTAGGATGATCTAATTCTTTCCTTATTTTCTATCTCAGTTTTTACTAACTTTCTAATTTATGTATTGCATTTCCAAAGTGAATACTAAGAGCAAAGTTTAGACTGAATTTCAGGAGGAAATCCAGAGGGATAATGCCTTTATAATACGAATTGGTCATAACCAGAATTTTTGGCTAACGAGTGTTTCTTCCGGTCACTAAGGCTTTTACTGTAGATGAAATGAAAGGGAAAAATTGTAGTACATTTCCATATTATGCTTTAAAAATGCTATTATTGTACGGTTTTCTGATATGGGAAGTACTATGATTCTTGTCAGTATGATAAAGTTTTGTGTAAAGTGGCTCTAAATTTATATAAGCTCTTCTATTGAATTGTTTGTCTTATAGGGAGGAGAAAGGTGAGGAATATTAAAATCCTTTTTTTTTTTTTGGTTAAATTATGTAGTTGGCTTGATTGGTATTTATAGTACTGTGCAGTAGGTTAAGAAAAGGACTGGGGCTAAGTTATTGCAAGTAAAATTTATACTCATATAAAACTAAATTATGGGTATTAAGCATATAAATAATTTCAGTCTCTTTGTACAACAATTGCTTATCTGGGTTCGTGTAATACAGTAAATTATTATACTCAAGGAGTGGGGTGTTCCTGTTACAATAACAATTTACTTAGAGATTATGCCATCAAGGTCCTTTGTGGGTGAATCTATGTCTGTCTCTATTTTCCTTTTTATACTTATTTTTTTCTTTCTTGTCGCTGTTGCTTTGTGTGTGTTGATTTCCACCCCCCTCTTCTGTCTTTATTATTCTCCTCTGTACTGTAGGCCTGCAGTGTACTCTCTCAGGGTTCCCCCCCAACCTTCACCCTTTCCTTTTCCTCTCAAATAAATGAAAAAGGCCACAATTGAAAAATTAACTTTTATTTTTTATATTATACTTTATTTATGGGTTTAAAAATATTTTTCATTGTTAACTTAAAAGGTGAAAAAATAGAATGGTTTGTATATTTTTTCTTAAACAGTCCAGCCCAGTGTACATTTCCATGTATGACTCTTATCTGAATTTATCTTGATTAAAATGACACATCATCTTTGAGTTAAATGAACACTGTTAGGCTTATTTTTTATTGTGAATTAAGAGGATCTTGTAGTACTTTGAGGGTCAGGGTTATGGTTCCAATATTGAGTTGTTACTGTACAGCCCTCAGGATTGTGAAGGAAATTTATCTGAGTCTGTACTACCTCTAGAACATATCCTGAAAGTTATCTTATTACCTACAAAATCTACATCATATTCCTAAAGGGTGTCAAGGACTGTTAGTGTCAGGTTAGTTACTTTTGGTTTTTCTGATAATTGAATTTTTTGAATCGTAATAAATCACTTTTATTTGATTATTTAGATATTGTGTGCAGAATTTTGCCCACTTCTGCCTTTTTAAAAACCTGCTTGAGATTGGGTGTAAAATAATAGCTTAAGAACATGCTAAGTTCGTTTTAAACCAAGCTCAGTTAATACTTCAGTTTTATCATTTAGCTGTTTTTTCATCTGTAGAATAGTGTTAGTAATATAACATGTCATAGCGTTGTGAAATAGATATATTTCAAGAGGTTAGCAAAGGTCTTAGCCAATAGTAAGCACTTAATATTTTTTAATATCTAAAAATTTTTTTTAGAGACAAGGTCTCCGCTATGTTCTCCTGGCTGGCCTTGAACTCTTGGGCTCAAGCGGTCCTCCCACCTCAGCCCTAGTAGCTGGGACTATAGATGCCCACCACTGTGCCTTGTGTAGTAAGCACTTAATAAATGATAGCTCCTATTGTTTTAGATGAGGCTCCTTTTCATAAGAAAGAAGCAAAGGGTTAGAAGGTTGGTGACAGTTCGTGTTATGCTGTGCATTGAGGATCTAGCTTTTTCTACTGTTATAGGTTTGTGTTGTTTTTATTTCTACTTGGATTATATTATGGGGAAAAACAGAAGTTTAAAGTTGTACATATTGGGACTTTTCTTGTATTGTTATAGTCCTGTATGAATGAGGGATAAACGAGGGGCTATTTATGAATATGGCCTGTTTTATCTTGCTTTTGCACCAGTGAATTTCTGTGATAAGTTTTGTGTACTTTAGTAGAGGAATACTTTTGTGGTTGGAAGTCTTCTAATGTATAAATTAAATTTATTCTTTCTAATTCTGTTATGTTAAAGGAACTTAAGATGACTTTCCATGTAATTGAGCTTATTTTTCAGTATGAGATAGTGATAGAGAATGATCTGGATGTTTGAGGATCTTTAAGTACTATAATGTGGCCCAAATAGAGTGGGTAGGCAGTAGACAGATTGTTGGGTTAGAAATGCCAAGTGCAATGCTGTATTATGTCTAAATCATACCTTTTAGTTTAGTGTCATAGTGACAGGGAATCTAAAGACAACAGGGTATTTATGGAATAGGAAAATTACTGAGAAACCTGGACATTCAAGATTTTAATTTGCTTTTTGATGTTTTTTTTCTTGCCTTGAAAAATATAGTGGAATGATGTTCCCTTCCATGTTAAAACATTTTTGTAGTTATTTCAGGAAACATAGTGAATCAATTCCCTTTCCATTATTCAGAGAGAGTTTTAAAAATAATTGATTTAAATAGAATTTTAAAAATTATTTTTGTTAGATGTTTAAGAAACAGTTTTAATGTTAATTATTGCTAAGATATGATTAAAATTACTAGCAACATAATTTTTAAGCTTTTAAAATCTCATATAGTGTTGGTGGAAGTCCAGCTTTTTTATTTCTTTATCCGCATATATTAACCCTGTGAGGGAGTGTCATAACTTGTTAGAGATCTTATTTTAATTCAAAAGTTTGTTTCTGTTATTTGTCCTAACCTTGAGTAGGTTATACAGGGGTCTCATTTCTTCATGTAAGCATTCACAACTAATTATTTTTCTTTTTCAAATGAAGATGGCTTTTTTGAGGTGTCATTTTAAAAATGCTTATAAAAGTTGGAAATGTAAAGTTAAATGTAAAGAAAAAATATTAATCACTGGTAATTTCATCCTCCAGAATAATCACAATTAACATTTCCTATCTTTTCCTCCTTTATGAAAGCATTCACAATGAAGAAAAAAAAAATAGAACGAAAATTATTTATAAAAATTTTATTTATAAAATAAGTATAAAAAATTTCCTATCTTTAATATTTTGTTTTATATGTGTTAAAAAAAAGGATCATATATATGTACAAATTTGTAACCTCCTGTCTTCACTTAATATATCTTAGATTTACAGAACAATTTTACTTATAAATATTCATGTAAAACTTATAAATAAAATAGATGAATGTCAGATTGTACATTAAAGGAAGACTATGCTATACAATTGAGATTTATTGAAGATGATAATGAGATGGCTTATTATTGGAAATACACTAATATAACATAACTTTATTAATTGGTCAGTGGAGAAAAAAATTTCAGAGTATTATATTAAATGCAAAAAAGGCATTTGATGACATTCACTTTCTATTTCAGATGAAATATATTTAATAGGAATAGATGAATACTTTATTAAAAATTGTATGTCAGTACATATGTCAATAGCATACTTTATACTTTTGAATGTTATATTTAGCTTATTAAAACATAAATTTGACTTATAATTTTTCCTCTTTGCCTATTAGGTGAAAAATTATATTCTTGCTTTAAAATTTTGGACTTTTTTATATTGCAGGTAGAGTTTATAATTTTTTCATATGCTTTTAGCCATTTGTATTTCCTGTTTTGAATTGCTAGTCCTATCGTATTTTTCTTTAGGAGTATTGGTCTGTTTTTAATGATTTATAAACATCTGTTTTTTCATGGATTTTAATCTTTTGTTATATTTGGTACACGTATTTTTAAAAGTACATATATACTTCATGGTTTTATTTTGCTACTAAGAAAAAATTAATTTTTTATTGTCAAATATGTCAATGTTTTCCTACAGATTTTGCCTTTTTAAAAAAGACCTCTCCCAGCCCTGGCTAATGCAACAATTCGTCATTTTTTTAGTCAGAATTTGTAAGCTGTTTTCTACATATTATTAGTATTTCTGTGAGGTGTTTTGTAGGGGAAAAACTACTCATGATAATTTAAATTAATTTTTTATAATGCAAATTTTCAAAAATACAGAAACTCTGAAAAAATATTATCACTAGCACACATATACAATAACTTGGATTTGTTAAAATTGTGTCGTATTTGCTTTCTTTCTATATGTCATTTTGGTTGTTATTATAGCTGAACTATTTTAAGATTCATTGCAGATATGTCATTTCTCCTCAAAATACTTTTATGAATCTCCCAGGAATAAAGATTTTTTTTTAATATGGCTACAGCATTATTGTCACACCTGATAAAATTGCCAGTAATTCCCTATTATCATCTAATATTCAGTATATTCAAATTTTCCTAGTTTGAAGCATGGTCTAATCCAGTAATATGATTATTATGTCTCTTTAATCCAGAATAGATAATCTCCCTGTTTGTCTTCCTTCTTTTTACTCCTTTTCCTCCTCTTTTTCCTCTTCCTCTTCATTGTAGTGAGGGATTGTCCTGTGCATTGTAGGATGGTTAGCAACATCCTGGCCTTTATGATAGCACCACCCTTCCCAAGTTGTGATAGCCCCAAATCTCTCCATACATTGCCAAATGTTTGGGGGGGGATGCCAGAGCTGGGGGGCGGAGGATGGTAAAATTGCCTCTGGCTGAGAACCACTGCACTAAAGGTAGTACCTTATTTTTAAAAAAGATTTATTTTTAGAATTCTTTGATCTCGAATCTGTTTTGTTCCCTTGATCTATGTCTGCCCTTCTTTAGCCTAATCTGCTTATGTATTTTACTTCTCTATGTTGTTTAACTAGTAAGTAGTAATTTAAAAACTAGCTTTATTAATATACAATTCACGTACCATACAATTCACCCAATTAAAGTGTGCAATCCAGTGGCTTTTGGTGTATCCGTAGAGTTGGGCATCCATCACTACAATAAGTTGTACGACTCATTACTCCATACCAAAAACCCCTTACCCTTCAGCGTCACTCCCCAGTTCTTCCTCCTCTGCATACCAGCCTATCACAAATCTGTCTCTACAGATTTGCCTATTCTGAATATTTTATATGAATGGAATCTTACAATATATGGTCCTTTGTGACTGGCTTCTTTCACTTAGCATGTTTTCAAGGTTCATCCATGTTGTACCATGTACAACAGATTTCTTTTTATTGCCGAATTCCATTGTATGGATATACCACATTTTGCTTATCCTTTCATCAGTTAATGGACATTGGGGTTATTTCCACTTTTTGGCTATTATGAATAATGCTGCTGTGAACATTTGTGCAAGTTTTTGTGTGGAAATATGTTTTCATTTCTTTTGGGTGTATACCTAGGAATGGAATTGCTGGGTCATGTGGTAACTCAGTTTAACCTTTTGAGAAACTGCAAACTGTTTTTCAAAATAGCTGCACTATTTTACATTCCTACCAGCAATTTAGGAGGATTCTGTTTTCTCCACATCCTCCAGAATAGTTGTTGCTGTTTGTTTTTTTGATTTATGGGCATCCTAGTGAGTGAGAAAGTGGTATCTCATAGTGGTTTTTGTTTGCATCTCCTGAGTGCCTAGTGATGTTGAGCACCTTTTCATGTACTTACTAGCCATTTGTATATCTTCTTTGGAGAAATGGCTATTCAAATCATGTGCCCATTTTTAAATTGGTTATTCATCTATTTCTTACTCAATTTTAAGAACTCTTTGTATATTCAGAGTAGAAGTCTATTATCCAGGTATATGATTTGCAAATAATTTCTCCCATTCTGTGGGTTAGCTTTTCATTTTCTTGATGGTATCATTGATAGCACAAAGTTTTCTAATTTTGATGTAGTCCAATTTATTTTTCTTTCATTGCTTTTGGTAATTGTTTAAATTCTATAATGTATTTTTTTTAAAAAGTTAGCTTCACATAATGGTATCAAGTATCACATATGCAAGATTAAATAGAGAAAAGAATGGCTGAAGTTAAGCCGTGATAGTTTTCCCCAAATTGAATTTTGAGTAAATACTTTTTTCATGAATTTTATTGTTATATGTAGGTAGTATATATTTTATAGAAGACTTTACTGAGGATTTGAGGGTGATAGGAGCTTGGGTTTACATTGTAGCAGTGCTGGATAATTAACACTGCTCTGTAGTGGAAATGAAGACTACAGGAACCTAAAATTCTTCTGTGTTCCTCTTCCAGTGCCCTTCTGTGAGTGTTCTTCATGATTAGCCACAACCCCTAGAAGAGGAGCAATCCTCCAAAAGCAGAGACCAGTATTTGTAACCCTGCTGTCTTGGCCTGTATGATCTGTTTACTCCTCCTTGCTGCATGATCTCCCACATTATTGGGGTACTTAACAATATCTTAGCTTTGGCAGCTCCTTATTGGGCTGGCTTCTTCTTTCAGCAGCACTCTAGGGCTAGGAATCCTAGCTCAGATCACGGTATTCTTGAGGATCATCTCCTCTGCTTATGGTCCATCTACCTCTTCCCAAAGAGTCACTTGAAGCAATGTGTTTGCCTTCATCACCTCCACCTTCATTGAAGTGTTTTAAACGTTTTATTTGCCACTTAAATAATTAAACCATGACAATATACAAATATATATCTATTTTTCTTTTAAAATTTTTCCATATGCAAATGTGTTTTAAAGATTATGTGTGAAGTTATTTCCTGGTTATTATCGTAATTTGACCAACTATTTTATCTTGCTTTCTCAAACAGGATGTTAGTTTCATGGTTTTTCATTTGGTGGAATACAAGTTTTATGACAGCCTTTATGATCATTGCTTGGTAGAAATAAATACTAGAAGTAGCATCTTCACTTAAATATTTTAAATGAGTATTAATTGAATGTAAATAAGGATATGGCGTGTTTTTTGTGGAAAAGTGGTTTGTGCTATCTAAAAATAATAAAGTATTATCTGCATTATAATTTTTGTTTAAAAATTTACATGCTTCTTGAAAAGTAAACCAGCGTGGAAGCACAATGATTCATTGACATCGAGTATGTTTACTGTGTTTTGCAGCCACCGCCTCTATCTAGTTCCAGAACCTTTTTATTACCCCAGAAGGATACTGGGGTACTGGGGTATCCTTCCAAAGTAAAAAGTATAAGTATTGTGTACTGTTTCCATTTTAAAAACAGTCTGGGTATCTACTTGCATACCTTAAGTATAAACACATGAGAATTTTTATTAAATTTTAAAAAACTACTCTTAAATGTAGTGATGTGATTTGTCTTCTTCTGCTTTGATAATTTCCTTAAGTGTTTGAGTTTTCCAAGTAGTTTTTATTTATTATACTCTGTACTCTAATTTTCTCCCTTTCTCTCTGCTTTGTCGATAGTTGCCTAGTGAATTGATTTGACACATAAACCAAGGACAAGTGGAACCTAAGTGTTAGGATGACAATTAATGACCAGAAAGGGAAATAAACTGGTGAAGATGTATCACTGGGGAAAAAAATATTGATTTATAAAACATGGGTTTAGATGATTAATCAGAAGGTCTACTGTATTTTTATTTTACTTATTTAATACATACTTGGAGGCTACTATATGTACCAAATATTATTATATTATACATGGTATCAGGCATACAACAATGAACAAAGCATACACAGTTTGTGTCCTCATGAGACTTATAGCATACAATATGCAGGAAAATAGACAGGCAATTCCAACAAAATGTGATAAATGAGGATACTGACGAGAGAGTTGTTGAAATGGTGATCCATGGAATCCAATCTAGATAGGGAAAATGAATCCCAGAGTGGGCTAATTAAGGAAAAAGTGGGAGAACCAAGTGTCTGAATGACAATGAAAAATAGATGCAGTTTGTATAATTGATTTAGAACTGGAAGGTTGTGGTCGGAGAATAAGTTAATTTTCATACTTCCTAGTCAGAGAAGACAAGGTAAGATGAGGTCCAAGGTGTGGTCTTGTAGTGTTTAAAGTGGAGTTGCAGTGAATGTTGGTGAATGTGAAATGCTTATGATATTAAAAGAAGAGTGTTAGATGGATTATCCCTGTGTATGTTGAAATAATTCAAGTTTATACAGTACTTGGGATAGTTATTTGCCACTTACTAGAGTTTTCAGTGAGCGATTAGTAGTGCCTTGGAGATCGGTGGGTTTCACCGGTGACTGCATATTGGAATCACCTGGGGAACTTTACCAACTACCAGTGCCCTTATCTCAACTTTGCTGCACATTGTAAATTCTGATGCATGGCTCCCATCCCTAGATGGGACTTAATATTTTGACTTAATTTGTATGTGGTGTATCCTGGGTAGTGGGATTTTAAAATGCTACCCCCCCCCCAATAATTCTAATGTGCAGGAATTATACAGGAACAGCAGGGATTTTTACAGGAAACTGGCTGGGAGTTATGGTTGGGATCCTGACCTTGCATCCTGAAGTTAGGATACATGACAATGCAAGAATAAGCAGCCTTTATTGGGGAGGGCTGCAGGAGAAGCAGCTTTTACTTGAAGCAAAATAGTGAAGTTGTTAGGGATATAGGCATGTTTGTTTTTACTGTAAAACAGAGTGAGCCTAAAGGGAAACTTTAGGAGGGAGGGAGTGATTGGGAAGTTGGATAAAGGAGGAAAAGGCAAGAACAGTACAGTGGTCAGGGTACAGGAAAGGATTGATAACTGAATAAATTTATCTTTTAGTAGTGACCAAGGATAACAAAGCTTAGTGACTTCGGAATTAGTCTGGAGAATACATCCACCAGTCCTCTGGTGGACGATGATTGGGAATTGTGTGAATGGTTCTCAGAAGTCAGTATAGACCTTAATTGATAGAATTTCATAGTAAGTCCTATCCTTGTATCCTCTTTGGTGAGGGGTCTGGATTAATGTGCAAGATTCGAGGAGAGGCCTAGAGTTTGGGGCTGTTGTCCCACAGTCTCGCAGGGTAGTGGTTAGAGTCTGTTTGTTCTAACACTGCAAGGGGAGTCTCTGGAGTCTGAAGGTTTGGTCAGATCTGCATAGCATAGTTCTTTTCACTCAGATGTACTGCTTGGGTGATTACACTCTGCTGTACCTAACAATGGCAAAGCCTTTACTATTGCTTCACTCTTACACTGATGCTTTTTAGGAACAATTTAAATTGCCAGTCCCAGAATTGTGAGCAACTATTTATAGGTTTTACTTTTTTCAACTTACAAGAAATGGTGTAGACTTAGAAAAGGGACTCTCTACATTATCTAGGCAAAGTTCTCTTATTTATGCATTAGAATTTTATGTATAGAGATTGAAGTGCATTTCACAAAGAAACCTCTCTGCATAGATTAACTAAAGTACAAACTGTATATAATTGTTACACTGATTTGGTTTTTTTGCAAGAATAAATCAGTTAACTGCAGCCTATCCTGTTTGACATGTAACTTGATTTTTTTGCATTGTTAAACTTGGAAATATGAGAACATTAGATATAACTGTCAATAGATTGCTTCAAGTTTGTTTTTTTTTAATTAAAGAAATCATTTAAAAGTATTATACTTGTAAGCTTTAAGAGCTACTCTAGTTATGCTAGAGAACTATGAAATTGCTTTTGAATGAAGAGTGCATTCAAAACATTTTCAAAACTATTCCAATATATTTTTGGTCAGAATAAGGTAAGTAGTAAAACAGTAAGTTTGGTAACAGCTTGTAGAAATAAGAAAATTGTATGCTAAGTGAAAACAAGACTTTCACATAATTATATCATGTTAACTACTAATTAAAATCCATGTGCTTTTACTAAGCAAAATATATGTCACAATTAAAGCTTTTCTACTTTTTAAAGTTAGATGATTTTGCATACAGTGCTTTTATTTCACATGTGTTTGAATTATGAAACTCAAAGTAACTTTTTGAGTTTGTGACACCAGGTAGATGAAGTCTGTGATGGGTTATGGGGATTTAGACTACATCAAAAGGATACTTTTAATATCTGGGTTGTGACATACATTTTTATATGTATCTTTTGTAGTCATAGTTTTAAATGTGCTTAGCAAGATGAAAACTGAGGAGCAGTTATGCTAAATGGGGCTTGTTTTACTTTCCTCTTTTCGAATTGCTTTCATTGACTTACCTGATGTCTAGGTGGCTATAAATCGTATCTAAAAATTCACTGGGTGTTTGTTAAAGAACTGTGCCTGCAAGTCAATTGCTTCAGTCTTCTGGGGGGTACATTTCACAGTTTAGTTTTATAGATATAGATTCAGACTATTTGTAGGAATGCTATTAATATTTTCCTTTGGCTATGGCAAGTAACATCATTTGGCTGAAAATTTCTAGCCAGAATTATTTGTACTATGTGTAAGGTGTAAAATTGTGGTAGCTCAGGTCAACATTTGTTATGTTGGAATATATTCAAAGTTGCTTTCTGAGGAAACGTTTGGCTTTTCTTATTTGGCTTTGCTGTATTCTGTCACAATATAAGTAAGGTGGTGAAAACACTAGTTAGGTTCTTTAGTATTAATGGCTTATCTGATTTTTAGGTGTATATGGATCAACTCTAATGACAAATACAGAATACCAACGTTCGTTGATCTCATATGATACTCTCAAAGCCTGAAAGAATTGATTTTGGGAAAATACCCAAGAGTTAATTCAGCCTTTCATCTAGATTCTCTATTTTCTTTTTTTTTAAATTTACTTACTTATTTTAAATTCTCTAATTTCTATCCTTGGGTATAGTTTCACTGCTAGACGATGATAATCTTACAACACATTAGTTGTACTCCTTATAGAATTGCCTTCATTGAGTTATCTTTTAATACTTTTGTTCAGTTTTACTTAAAGTCACTATGGGAAGCAATTAAACTTTCTAATGACTTTCCTGAAAAACTATTGCTGAGAACATTAACCAGTACTTCATGCTTTGTCTTTCGGATAAATTCCTATGTGATAAAATTCTTTAAAAATTCAGTGCTACAGATACGGAGCACCAGTTGATGAGAGGGACCTTGGACATCATCTGTTCCCAACCTGTTTTGCAGATGAAGAAATCAAGGCCTAGCGTGGTCAGCTAGAAGTAGCTAACCTAGAACCTGGGTGTAGAAATTGTGTCTTCCAACAACTGAACCAGTTTTTTTTTTTTTCTTCTGTTTAGATAGGATCTTACTCTGTTGCCTGGGCTAGAGTACAGTAATGTATGCAACCTCAAACTTCCAGGCTCAAGTGATCCGCCAGCCTCAGCCTCCCAGCTGGGACTACAGGCTGGCACCACTGCGCCCAGCTGATTTTTCTATTTTTTTTTTTTTTTTTTTTTGTGGAGACAGGGGTCTCACTATGTTGCTCAGGCTGGTCTTGAACTCCTGGGTTCAAGAGATCCTCCTGCCTTGGCCTCCCAGAGTGCTGGGATTACAGGTGTGAGCCACCATGCCCAGCCAGTATTTAAAAAAAAAAAAAACATTTTAAAGTGACTGATTCATTGACATCGAGTATGTTCACTGTGTTTTGCAGCCACCGCCTCTATCTAGTTCCAGAACCTTTTTATTACCCCAGAAGGAAGACCATATTCATTAAGCAGATTCTCCCATTTTCCTTTCCCCCAGCCCCTGGCAATCACTTATCTGAATTCTGTCTTTACAGATTTATCTATTCTGGATATTTTATATAAATGGAATCATACAATCTGTGGCCTTTGGGTCTGGCTTCTTTCACTTAGCATAATGTTTTCGAAGTTAATCCATGTTGCAGCATATATCAGTACCTTGTTCCTTTTTATGACTGACTTGTATGTAGATACTGCAGTTTGTTTATCTGTTGATTCATTGATGGATATCTGGGCCCTTTCTACCTTTTGGCTGTTGTAAATAGTGCTGCTATGAACATGTATGTATACGTATATCTGTTTGAGTACCTGTTTTCAGTCCTTTTGGTACACACCTTAGGAGTGGAATTGCTGGGTCATATCATAATTCTATGTTTAACTTTCTGAGGAATCACCAAACTATTTTACACAGTGGCTGTACCATTTTACATACCCTGAGTTATGTCTTCCTTTTACTCTATCCTTCATCATACTGAGATAATGCTGACTTGAAAAAGAAAATGAGCCAAAGATTAGTCTTTTTTTTTTTTAAGGTGTGAACTCATATTTGGTACATCTTTTGCAATAGATTTTCAACTAGTTTTATCAGTCTTTTTTTCTAGTGGCTTATTGGTTTATTGAATTGGATTTTTGTTCCTTTCATTCAAGCTGAGGTGAAGCACTCCTTTTTCCCTCGTCATATTTATGTTCTTAGAACCTGTGGAAATGATTTTTGGAGGTGTAGGTAAATATCAATCTATTCATTGTACAGAATAAAAGGAAAATAATCGAAAAGAGGAAATAGCAATGCTAAACTAGTCTTGAGTACTTTCAAGGAGTTTACTTATAGGTTTTAATTGACCTAAGTACGTTCCTTGTCTTCTACCTTTGTTATAGGAGTCAGTTGGTGGGGGTTGGCAATTGTTTTCGAGTCTCCTTAAATTTCAGGCCATCCTATAACATGTTTATTAAAACAATTCCTTTTGTTATACTTGATAAATGGGTGTTATAGAAAATTTAAAGTAAATAGTAGTCAGATCTCATGTTCTTGAGGGAAGGCTGATTTTGATTTAGTTTGGACTAAATGATCCTCTGTCATTATTGAAGTCTGCCTATTTTTTTCAGTATTTCATTTTTTATTTGGTTTAATCATAAAATGGGCCTCACCAAGTTACCTGTTTGCCAAGAAAGAAAGAAAAAAGTTCTTATGACGAACAGGAAACTTAGATCTTCCAGAATTGACATTAGCATATTTCCATTTAACCAGCTACCTTATTGAATATGATTTCGGTTTGTATCCTTTGACAAGGGCTTGTTACCTGCCAAATGATAGGTGTCTTTAAGTAAAGAATCATACAACTTCAGTGTTGGAACATTTGAGAGTGTCTAGGAATCATAGTCCCTCACTTCTTTTAGCAGAAAAAGGGACCCAGAAAAGCTAAATGGATTACTCAGGGTCACATAATTAGTATGTACTGTATGAGTCAATTAATAAAAAAGGTATATTATAAAAAATAAAGGGAAGAATGTATATGTTTACAGTGGCTTATCTCTTAGTTATATATAAAAATTGGGATTTGATGAAATACTTTTTTTCCTGAAAGGTATCTAAAAGGTGCTATAGCATTTGGTAGAATCTTCATACTGTGTTCACATAAAGTATTGAGAACAGTAGGCTTTTTGTATAACATAGAAAAGAATCTGAATAGATGCTTCAAATAGAAGTGTAAACCTGTACTTGTAGTGCTGAGGAAAGAATCTGAAGGTCATTATTTTTTTCATTTTAATCTTAGAAGGTAGACTCCTACTAATAGGTTTGTAGAATACATTTAGCTTTATGAAAAGCATTAATTCTTTTGGACTTTTTTCCTTTTTTTTTTTTTTATAAGGGTACAAGGCACAGAGGGATTCTGGAATTACCTCAGGTGACAAGAATTTTATTATAAGGCAACATGGTGAAATCAGTAAAAGAAGAGCCTTATTAGGTAGCCAGCCTTCACAATAGAGCAGAAATGGCTGGCCTGCTGGTTTCGGGTAGGCTGAAATATAGATTGGTGGAATGGATACAACACATATCTGGCCATGAAAAGGTCATCCTGTGTGTATAATATAGATCTAGCTACCTGGTTATCCTGTGACCATCCCAGCATTAGGCTTTTGGCAGTCCCTCTTCTGGTGCTGTGCCATTTTGGTTGACTCTCAGCTACCATCTCACTGCATTTTTTTTTGTTTGTTTGTTTTGGACACAGGGTCTTACTCTGTTGCCTGGGGCTAGAGTACAGTGGCATCATCATAGCTCACTGGAACCTTAAACTCCCAGGCTCAAGTGATCCTCCTGCCTCAGCCTCCTGAGTAGCTGGGACTATAGGTGGGCACTACCACACCTGGCTGATTTTTAAAATTTTTTGTGGCAATCACTGCATCTTTTATCCTAATTACTACCAACTAACAATCCTCAGAAAATATCTGATTGGTTAGATCAAAATCTCAATTTATTCTAGGCTACCTGTGTTATGTGATAGAGCTTTTCTGCCGGGCCATTGAACCAGCTATAGAAATCCATCCTTGTAGATATGGCCTAGCATGGTGGGGATCATTTGCGTGATTCAGAGCATGGTGATCTATACTTAAGGAATCACTCAGAAGATGGTTAAGGGTATGGTAGGCAGGCATTTTTGAGGAGTCTAAGACGGGGACAGTGAGTATCAGGTGAGTATCTTGTTTGCCCTGGAAGGAAGTTCCATATTTTTACATAGATACTACATTTGCATCAAGTATTGCTTTTTGGATTTCTAGTAGCCTTAGTAATGATCTCAATAGCCAAATAGTTTATTACATGTAACCTAGCCAAAGACTCTTAGGAAGGAACCACTTTATACTCCAAATTTTACATTCTTCTTGCAGTTAGAAAAATTTACAGGAGACGTCCAAAGGGTTTGCTTCTAGAGTGTATCTTTGAATTTGTTGTATACCCACATCCACACACACACACACCCCCCCACACCCACACCCACACCCACACCCACATACCCACATTATCATCCCAGGTTAATTTTTAAGCTGTTTAAGCCCAAGTTCACATGACATCTTGGAGCAGAGCTAGGAATAGAAACCAGAATTCCTGACTACTTCTGTGTTAGTCACAGTGTTTAGTGCATGTTTAGTGACTTAAAAAAACAAAAACAAAAAAGGCTTATGTATTCCTGGCATTTGCCTAATCTTGTTTAGGATTTTTCCAGCTGGGACTCTTGATTGTAAGGAACAGAAATACACCCCTGTTGCCTCATGTAGAAAGGGGAATCCAGGGAAGTAAAATGGAATGCAGCTGTCCTGTGGGCACTAAACAGCTGACTGAGGCCTCAACTCTTTTCATCTCTCTTAGCAGCCACAAAGTCTGTCATCTCAGCTTTTCAGCATGTTATCTGCTTCATTTCCAGTTTTTCTTTCAGCTGGCTTCCTTGCTTACTTATTGACCTGTATGTCCCCTCAAAATGGTTATGCCAGCCCCAGAATGCACATGTCATTTTTCAGGTTCAGTGCCCACCACTGAACAACAATTTATAAGTTTTCAAGTTATTGAGAGTCTAGCTCAGATCATTCGTGGAGCTAGGTCTCACAAGATATACATTACCTGCCAAACAATGAGTTGGCTGCCTTTGTGTCAGGTATACATACCTGGCCTAGATCAGATTGGGGGAGGGAAAGAGTAAAGTAGATGGAATAAAGTGATTCTGAGGGATGTGGATGGGAGGATGGGATAGGTACATGAAACATCTTTTACAGTATATATTAGTAAAAATTACTGGTTTCATATTCAGTTTTATTGATCAGGTGCTAAACTAAATCTTATATTTGAATGGAAAAGACTGAATAGACAGCATGGGTCATTACTCTATATCCTGTATACCTGTGCATTAAATTCATTAATTGTAAATGAATTTCTGATAACTCTTGAGGGTGGAGATACATACTTTTAGGGAATGTTTCTTTTTAGCCTCCTCTCCCCCCCTTTTGATAAGATTGTTTATTTCAGTGCTTATTTTTAGTGTTTTATGGTCCACTGTTTTGTGAATGTTAGAAAGGGAGATTCCAACTGAACTCATTCATGTATTCATGCTTGTCACAGAATCTTTGAGTACCTGTTATGTTCTGAGAATTTGCTAGCTACAAGGATATAAAGTTGAATATGGTATGTTCCCTGCCCTTAAAGAACTTCATGCTTTGGAAACTGAGCTGTCCCTCTTGCAATTATTAGAGGTCAAGCTCTCTTTATGCCTTTGAATCCATCACCTAATGCTGCTCCACGAGTCATACCTTATCTCACCTGTACTTTCAGTTGACTTCCTCTTTACTGGATCCTTCCCTAAAACCTGACATGAATGCAGTCTGGTCCTGTGCTCACTACTCTGTTGGTGCTGCTTTCTGTAAAGATCAGTAATTACCTTCTACTTGTCAAATCCCCTGGATATTTACTGGTTTTTATCTTGCTGAACTGTTCTGCTTTTGGACATTGCCGATCACTTCTTTTTTATGGCGATACTATTCTTTAGTTTCTGGGACTCCACCCACTACTGCTTCTTTTTCTACCTTTATGAGCATGCCTTTTCAGTCATCTTCATGGGCTTCATTTTTCTTTTTCTGCCCCCTTCAATGTTGATGTTTACCAGTATTCCATCCTTGACTTGATGCTCTCTTCAAGATCTCCTTTATTCTCATTTTAAAGATTATTATCTGTATGGCAATAACTTCAAATTCTCTGTCTCTAGCCCACGGTATTCCCTTGAAAATGATGTGTGTGTATGTGTCTCTCCACGTGCTGGCTATCTTCACTTGAGGTCTTGTATACACCTTTATCCTGGACACGTCACATACTGAATTCATCTCCTTCATCCACAAAACAAAAAAACAAATATACTGACCCCCAAACCTGTTCTCTTCTCATTTGTGGTGACTGGCTGCTCACCCAGTTATTGCTCAAGCTTAAAGAGCTGTGATGATGGCTACTTATGCTCCATGCATTAGTCACAAAGACAGTTGATTAGATTGTTTAGATGTTTCTTCAAATCTGCTGACTCCTCTCCATCCCTACTATCTCTGCCTTATTTCTGGCCTTTAGAAAAGGTTGACTGTGACTGCCTCTTCACAGGTTTTCCTGCCTCCAGTCTTGCCTATTTGAAATCTTGCAATAGTTGATAGAATGGTTTAAGCTTGAATGTGCCATATGCTTCTCAAAATCTACCTTTTAAAAACTCTTCACTGGCTTTCCCATGGAACATTATTTCTTGCTTCAGTGCCTACTCATGGTGTTGTCTCTTTATCAGTTACCCTGTTCTTCACCTGGCTATATCCTGATTATTCTTTGAGACTAATCTTAGGTGTCACCTTTTCTAAAATACTTCTCTGATTTACACCCCCTCTCCATTTCCAGCTGAATTAGATGATATGCTCCACCCTGATGCCTTGTAATAATTGATGCATATCTGTCATTCCTTACTATGTTGTTTTATAATATATGTATGTATTTCTCCAGCAAGACTGTGAGCTTCTTGAGGCCAGGAAGTGTGCTTTACTTACCTTTGAAATTGCAGAGCCTAGCTATTCTAGGTACATGATAGACTTCAGTAAATGTTTAGTGAATGAATGAAAGAAGCTTCTAGTCTAGAAGAGGCAAGTATACATAAATAACTACAATAGAATTGTAAATAGTGCAATGGAGGCAGAGAAAGCAAGGAACAATGTACAGTCTGTGAATAGGGCAAGGTGCTTATGAGAGAAGGCTTGCTTCATGGAAGATAAACATTTGAGCTGGTTTTTCGAGGGAATTTGCTAGATTCTAGCTAGAGAGAAAAAATAATGCATCCTAGAGAATAGAAGCAAGAGAACAGGTCCTATTCATGGAAAAGCCAGGTATTTCAAAATCTTTTTCAGAGGTCATTTGGCAGTAAGGAGGATGGAATATAGGGAGAAGCAGGAATTGTAGTCATGCAGCTATGATGAAGCCTTTGGCAGTGAGGAGGGGACAGCCCTAAGAGATATTTAGAATATAAGATGGGCAGGCCCTGATAACTGGTTGGATGAGGAGTTCCAAGAGGGTAGTCCAAGACAACTCTGACATTTCTCTTTTCAATAATTGGGTTGGCACTGATGCTTCCTTTTAAGTATGGGAATATAGGAGGTATTTGGGGTATGTAATGAATTTAATTTTGGACATGTTAAGTTTGTGGTCCCCATGAGAAATTCAGCCAGAAGTGTTCACTATGTAGTTGAATATAAGTTTTTGAAACTCAGGAGATATATATGAGCTGGAGGCACAGTTCTGGACATCACAGTACATATGGGTAGTTAGAAGTGGGGTAGAAAACAAGATTACTCAGGAATTACATGTATAGGAAGACTATAGGAAGGTGAAAACAGAACGCTGGGGGTTGCAGGCTTTCTTCTGCGTAAAGACAATCAAAGGTATACTTGCAAAGTAGTATTAATTTTTCTTGGTCCCTTTTATTTCCTTTATTCTTTCCTACTTTAACAGATTTCAGAAATTTCCCCTTTGTAGCCCGTATTTGCAATTTCCTAATTTTCTTCCATCTTCACTTTACTGGATTCTTCTTGAAGCTATTAGTTTATTCCTCCTTGTGGTTTTTTTTTTTTTGGTCCAAGTAACTGGGGAAAAGGAACTGTTTAAATCAGATATGTCAACTCAAATCCCTATAATCAAAGCAGCAGTAAAATTATGATGATAAATCACATCTTGGACTAAGCATGAGGTAAATCTTCTAGCAAGTGTTGGCGCTATGGCAATACTCAAGCATTCATGGCTCATTTTCATGGATGTTGCCACTCAGCTTTATCTAGTTATTGCCTTGCAGGGGTGTGATTCTACTGATTCCAGATTTTTTTGTTTTTCAAGAAAAGCCAGAAATCCGTGGGTTTTTAGTGTTTATTCAGAATTTTTAAAAGTTACTATGTTGCCTAGACAAAACACTGACAATTTTTTATTCTTTTCTCGATCCTTACGTAGATCCTTAAATTCTTCATACATAACAAAGACCAACTAGCATCACCTACTGAGATATTTGAGATATATTTGATTCTGTTGCATACTAGGGTAAGAGAAAAAAACTTGACTGGAATCCACAGAAAATTGTAGTGGAAAAGGAGACAAGCTGAATCCCTGGGCTTAGAAGATTGAGAGATTGAGTAATAATGGGATCTTGAGTCAGATGAGACTCATCTGTGGTAACTTACGCTGGTAGTGAATCTTTGCCACCTTTAGCTCCTTATGATTTGGGGACTTGAAACTTGAGTGGTTTTTAGGGAGGATATTTTTCTATTATTTTATCCTGCATATTTAAGTATAAAATTATAAAACACACAACACAAAAAATAACTTGGCGTTTTGCTCCAAGAACGTAACCAACATGAATAGAAATGTTTCTGTCAGTCCCTGGCTTTCAGGTTCTAAACACCTGGTTTACCAGGTGAACTAAGAGTATGATTTGTTAGGGCTGACTGTATTATCTTGATTTATTTATTTTTGTTGAATCAAGGTAAATTTTACAGGAAATCACCTACCCATTCCATAGGAAAATCAAGGAGATATTTGGAACTGACCTTCGGCTGTTCTATTTGTTGACTCTCTGGGAGGGAAGAGTAATGATTCTTGCGAGTGGAACTTTCATAGTTTTGATTTTGCATGTTCACACTTAGAAATAGATTTCCCTTGTAAATCATTTGTGTAAAAATTAGATCTTACAATTTAAAGTTATATATTTAAAAATGTGTCACAAAATATTAGAATTTGGATTGTTGATTCTTGATCACATTGGATTAGATTGTGAGAAAAAGTTATGCAGTAGGCCTCTTGAATAAAGGAAGTGTGATTTTTCTTTGAGGGAGGAGTCTAGATGGAACTAAAGTATGTGTGAATTTATCATGTCAACTAAAATTCTGATCTAGTAATTTCTCTTAATTATGTGATACATATTTTACATGTGCCTATGGTTTCTCTTAAGGTTTTCTGTATGAGCTGCTGATCTATTATTTCCTATTCTAAAATGAGTGATTATGAAAACTCTTAAATGAATCAAAACTATTTTAATATTGTGTGAAATAGGGTTTTCTACATTTTATTAAAAGTTGAATGAATTTTGGGCAGTTTGACTTTCTTTTTCTTTTTTTCTTTTAATTTGTTCTTTTGGACATTGATAAGTCTGACCATGTATCAGTTTATTATAATTCATAGGTAGTGCCCTCTGGCTGTCATTCTCCCTCTTTTCTAAAATCATATTGTACTTGAGAGTATATGTAGTTTTAAAAATTACGTTTTGGAAACTCTTGAATAATGCATTTGTCCCTCACAATTAGTGCATGTAGAGTAAGGATCATATTCTTACTTTGTTGCCATTTATAAACAAAATCTTTAAATATATTTAGACATAAAAGTATAAATAGCCCTGAGCTTTGGACTTAAGTTCAGTAAACAAATGTTATTCTCTGTTCTGCATCTGAAACAGTAAATTTTGAAGAGTACTTTTTCTGTGATACACTGTTGAGTAGCCTCAGCATTTGTAAATCTTTGTTCACTTGGAGTTTTTGTTTTTGGAAATCACCAAAACTTTAGTATATAAAGTTAGTAATTGGTTTTGGTTAGTACCATTTTGGTAGAAATAACTGAGTAATTATAAAGAAAAGAGATTGATATATATATATTTTTTTAACTGCAAAACTGCCTTTTGAAGACAATTTAAAAGGGGTTTCAGAAGTGTTTAATCTCTGAAGACATTATCTTTTCTGTATTCCCCAAACACTTTGTAAATCTCTTTATTATGGCACTACATTTATGTGATCATTACATGTATATTTTATCTTTTTAGTTTGTGAGCTTATTGGGGCAGAAACTGCCTCATTCACTTTTGTATCAGTAAGGCCTAACACATACCTATCTAATTACTACAGAATCAATAAGAAACCCCCAAAATAATTGTTTTGAAGGACAGTAGTTTTTACATAAAATGTACACATACCCACACATAAAATAGGATATTGAAACTCATTACTTAGTTTCATATTTAAAAGAATCTTCTTCTTAAGCCATGTGTATGTTGTTCCATTATTTACTAATCATAGGAAACTTTTAATCCCAAGTTAGTTTCCTGGGTTATAAACATATATTAATAGCATGTTTATGGGCTATTTATCTCCCTGTGGTGGTTACATCAGAAATGCAAGTGTGTTTACTGTCCAGATAAATTTTATGATTGTTGTGTTTTTAAAAAAATAATTGTAATGAAAAATTTCAAACATTAAAAATAGAAAGAATAGTATAACAAGTTCCCTGTGCCCATGCCCTGCCTAGACATTTATCAACTCATGAACGATTATATTTCATCTATATCCTTTTTTACTCTTTCTCCACTGTCTACCTCCAATAATTGTTTTGGAGCAAATTCCAGATATATGATTTCATCTGTAAATATTTCATAATGCATTTCTAAAATACAAGGATTGTTTTTGTTAAAACGGAATCATAATACCATTATGCCAGCTAAAAATATAAGCAGTAGCTCGTTAATATAATCAGATATTTAGAATGTGTTTAGAATTACTGGATTTCTTTTCTTCCTTTACCACTTCACCCTCCTCTTCCTCCTCTTTCTTCCACTGTATTTTTGTTAAAATCAGTTTGAATAAACCTTGCACATTGCACTTTGAATCCATAGATTTCCCCCAAACCCTTTCTGCCCACTCTGTTTTTCCCCCCTTGAACTTCATTTGTTGTGCACTAAGGGCAAATAACCTTGCACTGAGGTCTTTTGCCCTTAGTGTTTCCAACAATCTGAATTTTGCTTAGTTCATCTCCATTGTGTAGTGAAATATTTTCTCAGTCTTCTGCATTTCCTATATCAGATTTATGTTTGATTTTTTGTCAGCAAGACTCTTTAATGATGGTGGGGTGTATTTTTCTTTCATGAGACATATAATGTCTGGTCTCTCTTTTTGTCTGTCTCCCTCAATGGTAGCAGCTAGATACCACTAGACCCCTAATTCATTAAAGTGTGCAGTATGGTGATATTCTAATTTTATCATTTCTTATTATATGGAATATTTCACTGTTTATTTTTTTATTATTTTTTTCTGAAGAATCCTAATGACAATCAAAGGAATATTTCTTTAAAGAGAAACTGGATTTTCATCAACTCCCTGATTATCTTGATAAATGCTTAATTCTATACCTTTTTTCAAAATTATGGCTTGGTTACTTTAGCACTCTTCAAAGACAATCAATGAAATTTTTAAAAAGTATTTTTAGGATCTTCTGAAGCCAAATATTTGAAGTGTTCCAATCCATTACAGTTATTATTCTTACTGATTTGTCTTTGGCCAATTGATGCCCCTTCAGGTTGTCTCCTGAGTCCTCTTGGCATACCCTTAGTAGACTTTGGTAGCTTTCTGGTGCTCCAGGTTCATCTTAAACTTACTTCCTGCTCCACACTTTGAATCAGGCATTCCTCCAGGTTGTCTTGGTTCATATTAGTGGAACTATCTGCATTTTTTTAACTGCAACATGAAATATTTAAGATTTTTTTTTGTAGGTATTTTTTGTTGTTGTTCTTAGGGTATATCCTACTAAGGATTCACAGTCAAATTAATGTGTTGTGAAATCACTCAGAGTAGTTTCTCTGTGTGTGGTGTCAACGGGACAGAAGCCCAAACTCTGTAAAATAATTTAAAGAAGTTTATTCTGGGCCATATTTGAGGACCGTGACCTGGAGCCACACCCAAGAAGCCTTGAGCAAGTGGACTCGCTGTGTTTGGGTTACAGTTTGGTTTTATACATTTCGGGGAGACAGGGATTACAGGTAAAGTCGTAAATCAGTACATGGAAGGCATACATTGGTTTGGTCCAAAAAGGTGGGCTATCTCGAAGTGGGGGCTTACAGTTTATAGGTGGGTTTAAAGACTCTTTGACTTGTAGTTGGTTAAAAAATGAAGCTTTTGTCTAAAGTCTTGGAATGTTTTAAGATAAATCTGTTAATCAGAGACAAACTACAGGAATTGAGGATACTGCAGGTTTGTCTTGCATAGCCTTAGGCCTGTTAATGAGTTACAAAGGATATCTCCAAGAAGGGAGGGGGGCATGATGAGGTATGTCTGACCTCCCTTCTCGCGGCAGGCAATTGAGTTTTAGTTTTAGGGTATCCCCTTGGCCAGGAGGGGGTCCATTCAGTCAGCTGGTGGGGGGAGATTTTATTAAGATTTTATTTTAGTTCACATGGTTATTCTACTTTGTCAGTCTATACAACCATTTGTTTTTATACTTAAAATATTTACACTGCTGCAAAATTAAATCTATAGAGCAGGGTATTTTTAGAGAGGTGTAGCTGTTATCCCTGTCTCCTGTATCCATTTCCTACTTTCCCCATATATTATCATTTTTATAAGTTTTTGTATATCCTTACATTTAGAAAAATAAGCAAATATGTGTGTATTTATAACTCCTTCCCTTTCTTACATGAATAATAGCTATTCATACTTTTTTTTTTTAACTAGTATGGAATTAAATTTAGGAAAAATAATCAGGCGAAATATGCTAATACAAAGAAAACAATTTGCTCAAAATAAATAAATTGGTATTTTCTGATATCTTGATATGGATTCTATTAGCTCACATAGTTATCTCACATAATTGAAATTTAAATGTCTTAGTCTGTGGCAACTTTAAAATTCTTGCTTTCAATTTTTTTTAAGGGAATGCTTTTCCTTTTTGTGTGAGATACTGTGTGTGTGTGTGTGTGTGTGTGTGTGTGTGTGTATGATGTATATGTATCAGCCCCATTCCTAAACAATTTTAAAATAGCCCTTTATCAAATGGAAACATATATAAGGAAATGAATCTATTTTTCTTCTCAAATATTCAAAAGTTTGCCATAAAAGAACCTAATATTTTCTTTTTGATGAAGAATGAAAGTTTAATCTTTTAAAAAATTTATTATTTATTGAGAACTATTCATAAAGCACAAAAACATGTTTAGCTGGGAAAATATTGTTTCTGAAAAGCTCCTTTGATTAATTTGTTTCAACTTTGACTATATAACTAGACCTTTCATCAGAAATTCGGGAAACCATAGTAAAATAGTTTTGCAATTTGAGGCTTTGAATATTTGCTGGAAGCCTATCAAGAGTGTTCTTTGCCATATAGCCCCAATCATCCACAGTTTAAATACTCTTATTCTTCTTCTTCTATCAGGGAAAGCATTCAGTAAAAATGGTCTTTTGATTTTTTAATATTGTGGTTGCTTCTCCCTAATTCAGTGACTCCCAGTGTGTGGGTTATAGGGGAGGGAGGAGATCTGCAACCTAACCTTGTTTGTATCCTCAATAAATAATACGCATTATGAATATATATGCTATTATTTTAAACTGTAGATATTTTGTAATTTGTAGAATCTAGTTTTAAAAAACACTGAATTCGTAGTAGCCTGTTATCTCATATTTTCTTTGTCGTTGGATGTTTGGAGTCCTGCTATTAGCATGTGGTAGTCTATAATCTTTTATAACTACTGCTTTAATAAAAAAAAAAGAAGGGTTTGTTCAGGTATTCACCTACGTATATATATATGTACGTAATTCATTCTTAAAAATGTTTGAAGTTGAACAATATACCTGTGCCATAAAGGAGATGGTTCTATTGCCAAAGAACTGAAAATACATAGAGGTGTGTACATTTATGTGTATGTATAACCTTTCATTATTGTGGGAGTCCCCAGTTGGGAGAGGAATGACAAACTCCACAGGTATCCAGTAGTCATCATTTTTGCCTGCTGGCTAGTTAGCCAGCTTGGAGGCAAGGGTAGCTGGTTAAGGTTTCTACCCTTTCTACAGGCCCTCTGTCACTCCTGGCTCAACAGTTGAGTTGAAAACTTGTACTGTGTCTCCAGTCTTTAACCATCCTCACAAGGATATACTGAGTACCTTAAATAGGGGTGAGTGGAAGAGAATCTTTATTCCCCTGTCGCTGGAGCATGAAAGGAGGGGTTTGCGGCCAGTTGACCCAACAGATGTACTGATGATCCCTGAGTGGTTGATCCCCCAAGAGGAAGTAGTGATGCAGACAGGTTGGCATTAGGGTATGTTGAGCCAGCCAAAAGAACACCATTTTTGTACATCAGTCCCAGGGAAGAACAAAGACCAAACCCCTGAATAGTTTTTTTGAGGAGGTAAGGGTGGGGTGTTGGTGTGGGTTGTGCTGGTAGGAGTAAATAGTGGGCCTGAAGCTAGCTATAAGGTGAGGCTGAGAAGGAGCACTGCAATTTAAGGTCCTTTTCTTTTTCACTTTCCCTTCCCTTTTTCTTTTTCTTTCCCTTTTCCCCTTTTCTCTGCTCCCTTCTCTTTCCATTCCTTCCCTCAATTCACTTCTTTAGTTAGTACATTAATTAATTAGTTTCATATTTAGTGAGCAGCTTCTATGTACTAGGCCTTTGCTAAATTGTTATATAATGTTGAGTGAGACAAGGTTCCATGTCAGGAGCACATTCTGTTGAAATTACCTGAAGAAGAATTTCTAACTATCTACAATTAGATAGAATAAGGTGGAAGAAAAACGGGCTATACTTATGATAAGCCCACTCTTCTTATGGCTATTTATTTTTGTTGTTGAACTGTATATACTAACTATCTATCTATCTATCTATCTATATATATATAAAATTTCTGTAACACAAATTGGCATTGAATTAGTATCAACTTTAAGATTCTCAGCCCAATCTGTTTGGCTGCCCTATGCCATATAATGTATTAAAATATACCAGGTGAATATACCTCTGAGAGGTTATATTAGGTTAGGTTAATGTACCCTAGTTAGACTTATCTCAGAGTACAAGGTCCTTTGTATGGGAGTTCAGACAGTCTATTCTAAAACAACTGTTTCCACTTAGCCCCACACTCCACATGAGACAGGATAATCTAGGCCTGGCTCTGCATCAAATTAGCTGTGCAATTATGAGCAGAGTTGCTTAACTAATTTGCTATAGCGAGACTTGACTTGAGAGGTGATGCCACAACTCAGCCCCTTCATTGTGCCAGTGGAAATTCTGGATCAAAGAGAGGTTTAGTGAGTTGGCAAAGGTCATGCAGAAAGGTAGTGCGAACAGCAATCTGTAATTTCTGACTCTTCTTAGTGCTGTATTATGCTACCTTTCCTATCATAAATATCTGTGGTGAGGATCAAATGAGATGAATGTCAGTATGCTTTGATAGGCATAAAATATCACAAGGGTAAATTATTTCTACTTGCTTTCTATTGTCAGGAGGCATCTATAATCCTTTGTGTTGTCATTTCTTGATTCTCAGAATCTTGGAAGCAGAGGTTATTTTTAATGTCTTTTTGTGTCCCTGAGCTCAAGGCCAAACTGATACAAGTGGGTTATCTGGGCATGCTAACAAATTGACATCCATTGAAACTGAAATTTTTTATTTGAAACTGAATTTATTTATTTAGAGTATACATGGATAGGCTGATTTTCTAATAATAAAAAGTATATGGTTTATGTTCAGACCGGGGATTTATTACATTCATTTATTACAGGTAGTTTTCTGACTAGTTTCTTGGGAGGTATATTAAGCTGATTAATATAGATAGAAGAAATTATTCATTTATGATTTTAACATTTTTTCTTACTGTAACTTTTAACTTCAGGCAATTGTCAGTTGACAAATTATATGGTTAGTTAAGGAGTCAGGGTTTGTCTAGGATCAAATCTCACTCTTATTAGCTGTGACCTTAGGCAGTGTTTTAAAACTTTTCTGAACCTTAGTTTCTTCATTGTTAAACTAGACATAATAGTGATTAAGCTAAAATTGACCATTGGACCATGGTTTCATTTACTCCCCACAGTAACCACATGACATAGGTGAGGAAATGAAGGCAAGTAGTGATTACAGAGCTAATAAATAGTAAAAGAGGGATTTGAACTCAGGTAGTCTTAACTCCTCAGTCCATAGTTTTTGAACACTATGTTACTACCTTCTTGACTACTTCATGAGTTTTTTTGAGGAGTAAATGAGATATGGTATGTAGAATGCTTGGTACAATTTTGGTTTTCAGAGCTTTTTGATTTTGGTATTGTGACTAAGGTTTTATGGACCTAGAGATTAATTTAGGGAGGGAGAATTATAAGTATATAATTGTCCTTGGTTCTAAGCAGTTCTGTGGTAGCTTGTTAGAAATGAAAGAATCACTCCACTGCGGGTTAGAGTACAGTGGTGTCATCACAGCTCACTGTAACCTTGAACTCCTGGGCTCAAGTGATCCTCTTGCCTCAGCCTTCTGAGTAGCTGGGACTACAGCTGTACAGGTGCGTGCCACCATGCCGCACTAATTTTTTTATTATTTTATATTATAATTTTTTTTTCAAGACAGGCTCTTGCTCTATCACCTGGGCTAGCGTGATCATAGCTCACTGCAACCTCAAATGCGTGGGCTCAAGTGATTCTCCTACCTCAGACTCCCGAGTAGCTGGGACTACAGGCACGTGCCACCATGCCTGTAGAGACTGGGTCTCACTCTTGCTCACCTGCTCTCCAACTCCTGTCCTCAAGCAGTCCTCTCGCCTTAGCCTCCCACAGTGCTAGGATTACTGGGTGAGCCACTGTACCCAGCTTTAAAGGATTATTTTAATGTAAATCGCTGTCCTGTAGATTTTTTTCTATTCTTTGTCTTCCATTATAGGGCAGCTTTTGAGGTAATACCGGATTGAATTTGTGAAAGGTTTTTGACATAGAACAAAATTACTATAAATTTAATCATTCTGCATCATTTTAGGAAATAGTGAGAACTCAAACTTTTTATGTGGTGTTAGATCAAATGTTTTTAATTCATTCCTCTAAAAAAGAAGGTTAAAATATAAGCCAATTATAGTATGAGACACTAACAATAAAATACAGCTTTATTTTTGGACAGTTCACTATTCTGATGTTTCAGTGAACAGTTTAACATTTGAAGTTAACACTTGTAAGATTAACTACAAAGCAAATGAGCACTTGACTTGCTTGTTTAGAAATATTTAATTTTATTAGTTTTAGGAATTAAAAACTTCTCTCAAACTTAATTAAGGAAAGGATTCTCTCGTAGGTTTTCTTTTTTTAATGTGACAGTAATGTCTGTTTTGTTTGGCACATTGTAGGTATTCACAAATATTTGTGGCATGAATGAATAGGAGTTTCTTTTTGGTGATTTTACTATCCTTTTCAAATCAGTAATAAGAGACATGTAAGTCTGAAAACGTGAGTTTTTAGACAAATTGAAGATCTCCCCTTGTTAAGTAATTGCTGCATTAATTAATCTTCTCCGTATCAACTAATTGCAATTTTTTTGGAACATTTGTGAAAGATACGATTCAAACATGAGTCAATAAAACATTTATATAGTTTAAAGCAAACACCTGGTTAAGAAATAGAACACTACTGAGTATTTGAGAGGCCCCCCTTTGTGTTGTCTTTCAGTTAAATGCTGCTTTATCCCCAGAGATAGCCACTCATTTGGTTTTGTTTTTAAAACCTCTGAATATATCCTTAAGCAATAAGTTGTTTAGCTTTGAAAAACTGGAAGCATAAATCTAATTGTGTAAAGAAAGGGTAATATTGCTAATATTAGATCAAATCTCACCAGAGAAGGTATATTGAATAAAGTATCTGGGTCATAGTCTGGTTTCAGTTATCTGGAGAGTTTACAAGAACTGTTTTCTGGGGAAGTCAATGGATAAGGTGTTGACTGAGTCTTGGGAAATAGGATCTGTTTCCCATAGTCGGGCATCTGGCAATACTGTAGTGTGGATCAGGTACTGGGTGTTCAGCAGAAGTATTATCAGAGGGATTAGGCTGCTCTGTACTTTATTCTAAATCACTATGTCCTGCTTTCAGCTCTTAGAAGAAAGTCAGAGGAGACCACTTCTGTAGGTGAAATAGTGTTCCCAGATGATTCAGCGAGGAGAGCATGAAGGCAGAGCAGAAACTTTGTTAGCAGGCATTCTGTCCTCTGGTTGAAAGATAATAATGGCCAGGATGAGGAAAAGGATAATAAAAATACAAATAAACAAGAGTTGTGCCAGCCCTGTGTAAAAGAAGAAGCCAAAAATACTCCACTGAGGGACATAAAAGAAAATATTAAAAAATTGAAAAATATCATTTTGTGACGGGAAGACTCAGTATTATAAATAAAGTCTCCTGAAATAAATCTTATCCAGAATTTTTGTTCATGTGTCATCTAAACATTCAGAGCTTCTTTGGTCATATGCAGTTGCTTTATTTTTCTCCATTGCATTTATGCCCAACTGATGCAACTCTGTATTTACTTATTTGTTGGTCTTTTTCCCCTTTCCAGAATGTAAACTTATAAAGGTATGTGAACTTAGGAGGGCATATCTGTGTTTCTCTCGTTACTAGAACGTAGACTTCAGTGGGTATGTTTTGTTTCTTGTGGTGTCCTCAGCACCTTGAACTGTGCTTAGTACATCGAAAGCAGTCAATGACTAGTAAGTGAATGAATAAATAAATAAATCTTTCCTTTCTCTCATAATCCACAGCACTTATTGTCGTTCTGTAGTTTTTAGGTCATTAATTTTGTTCAGTTTAACATCTTATAATGCTTTCTATTATTTTCTTTTGGTTCACTGTCTAATTGTCTCATTCCTGTAAGACATTCTTCTCTATGCTCCCTGATGGCACGAGTGGGACAGATGCTTCCTTTGTGTACTACCTCACAGTGTAAGGCAAATGGATATAGGAACTTGTTGAATTTAATACATGTATGTATTCAAAATGACTTAAATTGCTAGAATCCAGTTTTCCCTCAACAAAAGGAATATTTTTTATTAGATAAAGCAATCTAATTCTGTACAAAATAGGATTTTTTCATTGTTTTTTTGAGGATGGAGATTTTTTGGAGATGTTTTGTTGAGCTCATGGTAAATTTTGGTTACTGGAAGTTGACACTTTTGTAATAATTGTATGAGTTTCTGCACACAATATGAGTAAAAGAAAAATACCACTATTTTCAGTGAGATAAGGATTTCTTACCTTGAAATTTAAATTAAAAAAAAAGTTCCTCATGTTGTAGTTATATTGGAACTTAGTTTTAAAATGAAATATTAATTTTAAATAAGTATAACTTTGTAGCCTACTTAACCTTTTATATATGCTTTTGCATATATAAATATGCATGTTTTAATAAATGTTTTGTTATAGTTTCTCATGCCAGGATTTCATTCCACAGTTTGTAACTATTTCTCTCTTCTTATACCTTTGCATTGCCACTAGTTTTTTTCCTTTTTTGTCATTGCTGATGCTCTATAAATGTCTATACATATAGATTTTATATATTGTTTTTTGGAGATAAATTTTCAAGAGCAAATATTTTAACAGTTACTGAAACCATAAATGTTTAAAAGGAGAAATTTGAAACTACATAAAGTTTTGTTGGTTCCTTTCTAATTCATATGGAGAATTATTTATTTATTTATTTAATTTATTTATTTATATTTTTTTGCTTTATTTCAGGCCAGTCTATCCATATGGGGATGGGGAAGCCTTGGCATTGTCCTTTTTCTAATAACCTTTGGACCCTTTGTAATATTTTATTTGGCATTTTATATCCTCTGCTTTGTGGGTGGGTAAGTATACTCAATGATAATTTTATAACACATGTGTCATGTCTTGTTCAAATGAAAACAAATGACTGTGAGAAATGGGAGTGTGATTTATTTGTGAATGCTATTTTTTATAAACTGTTTTCACTAAAATTTAAAAAAAATAAGATTAAGATACCCATAGAAATAAAAACAGTGGTTATTATTTGTACCAGAAATATGGGCAATCATCTTGAAAAATGAAATGTGGATTTCCAAAGATATGAACTTTTTCTTGGTGAAAATAAAGTTGAAATTTTCTTGTCATTATAAGTAACTTAAATTGAGCTGACACAACAAGTTTCACACTGTAGAAATTGTTTCATTGATTAGACTTCAAACAATAATGTTAATTATTTCCATTAATGAATGTTGTCATTGTGGCCTAGAGAATTCAAATAAATGCCTGATTTTGCAGTCTTCTCTTTATAGTCATTCGGTTTACAATGCTTATGTTTTCCCTTAAGTTGATAAACCTGTATAAGCGAGGTTTCAGTCATAATTTATTATAGCTTCATATACAGACATGAATTGTTAGAAAATGTATAGACAAGTGAGATGTTTGTTATTTGGACACTCTCACCAAGGTAGCTTAGCTGAAATGAGTATTTTATTAATGTGTGTGTATGTGTTTATATGATATATTTATGTAATTAGTTGTGGAATGAACACCTATGAGTTCTTTTTTTAAAAATCTTTTGATGCCCCAGACATTCGGAGGAGTTGTTTGAGCCTGTAGATTTAGAGGATTTATAAACAGTGGCCTGAGAGACTATATAAGATACTGAAGGGTTAGCTTCTGAATGTACCTACCACTTACCACCTCTTTTGGGGTACAGGCTTGAAAGTCATGTTGTTGTCATTTTATAGGGAGCACACTCACTGATTGTTGAACAAGTGTGAATTACTTAAATTGAGCAGCTATGTCAAAGGCTCTATAAAACTGTATTTTCTATTAGATTTAGTATTTTCATATTGCTTAGGTATGATACTGTGTACTGAAACATTTAGACATATTTCAGTCATAAGACTCAGATACATGGAGTTCAGAACATCTTTATTGGTGATAAAGATGACTGAAGATCTTACAGATCTACAGCCAAATGGGCTTCCTAATTATACTCCTCAGTCACAAATTAAGGCCGCAACATGGCTATAAAGCTGCATGGTTGCATCTCTGCCCAGCAGGGTCGAGGCTACTTTTATTGATTGAAAGGAGATTATTTGTCTTGAGGTGTTTTTCTGAAAGGGAGAAATTTCTTTTAATTTCACTCATTGAATAAGCCCTTGTGAGGAGTGAAGGAAAGGGATTTCAGAATATTTCCCAATACTTCAGAAAGGGAGGATATTGAAGCTTTATAGGGAAAGGAAGGAGCCTGTGGAAGGTGGAAGTGTAGAGAACTATTTCTCTTTTACTAAGCTGCTCCATATAATATTTGGGAAAGAGAGAAGAATGATCAGTTTATTGGTTTTAAAGTCATGAGAATCTTTGTTGCTCCCTCCTTTTTGAGTCTGCTAATTTATAAAGGAATAATTTTTAAAAATCTTTTGGATGCTTACAAAGGTCTTTAAAAATTTTTAGGTAAGGTGGGACACTGGAGGGTGTGGGAGGGCTACTAAAAAACTCTTTAGGTAATATTGAGTCACGTGGTAGGGTCTGAAATTTCAAGTTCATGCTATATCCTGAATTGATACAAAGTTCTCTTCCAGACTATGTTGATCTCAGTGAAATTCACTGCCATGATCAGGGGATTGATACTTACACTAGCAGGCTGCCCAGAATCATCCCAGGGGGATTAGTTAATTAAGCATCCTTAGGTTATTCAGTTATGGTCAATGAGTACCGTAATTTCCTGACTCAGATCTTTCTTATTTTGGTTCTAATTATGAAGAATGATTGTCCCTTCTCTAATGTAACTTAGTATGGTTTAATACCTTATGATTTTAAAGAAAAAAAATAGGCTTATTTTAAGTAAAGTGATTGCATTTCATGTAATTAAAAATCATTTCTTAGTTTTAGTATGTTTTCTTATTGTATAAGTTTTGAAGATTTTTTTTTCCTTAAAATGCAAGTTTGAAAGGAACTGATACATTTTGTTGTGGGAACCCCCCCCACTTTTTTTTTTTTGCTAATCAAACTAACAAGTTTTAAGTTAAGTTCTGCAGTTTACCCATCTAAAATGTTGATAATGTATTTATTTTGCTTATCATCAAAGCTAACTCCTATGTTTTAATATAGGGATAATTTTTGGAAAGAAAACCTGTCAGGGACTTTTTTGTTTTTGTTATTGTGAGATGCTGTCAATACCATATTATGGTTATTTCATGGCATTTATATTTGTTGGTTTATGGAATTATTTGTAGTACCTGTTTTTACTTAAATCTCACAGCTGAAACTATTAATTAGTTTCTTTGTAAGATCAGAGTGTTCCTTACCTTGCCTTCCTGTTGTTGTACACAGTGGGCAACGGCTAATGTTTTATCAGTCTTATTCATGTTGATGTTTTTAGAAATACAATGCTAATTTAATATAAACATTTTATTGTGTCTGTAAATGTGCTTAATAACCAGACAAAATGGAAATATAGGGCCAATTTGAATGTTAGTAATAATACTGGATACAACACAGATAGATGAAATTTACCAATAATTCTAAGGCCGACCTTTTGCAAAAAATCAAAAACAGAGTTAATGATATGAACCAATTTGACTTTATCTGTGTTCTTCACCCCCCCACCCTTACTTTTGTGGTACCTGTACTGAAGACCAATGAAATGGCAGGTAGCCACAAAAAGCAGAGGACTTTGGAAATCTTCCTTTCAGTAGTTGAGACTAATCATATTTAATGTTTCACTGTTCCCTTCTTGTCACTGTAGTCTTTGAATTATTGTAAGATTACTGTAAGATCATTGTAAGATTAAAATTTAGTTTTTTTATGGATTTCCAGCACTTAGCTTTATTGGTACATTTTAAATATAGGAAATATTGATAACATTTAGTTAATACTTACAGTGAAGTAGTTCTGAATCAGAATTTATCTTACCTTGATCCTATAATTGTTTTTAAAAATAACCTTTTTTGGGATACATTCATATTTCTTTTCCCAATTCTAGCCATATTTTAAACAGATCATAAATTGGCTCATTTTTGCCTTTATAGCTTTTGTTTACTCTGTATTCATGGTGGCAAGTTAAATTAATATTAATACCACACCTTAATTAATTAACAGAACTATGGAATTATGTCATTTAGCTATAAATTTAAATCTCATTTGTCTTTATCCTTGGTTATTAGCTAACCTTATTTAATTAGGGCTGATTTTTCTCAAGTTTGAAAATGTCATCTGAGATTCTTTATGAAATGTATTTGATTAAAACTTTGAAAAGCATTATTGTGTAATTCACAAAATGTTTATAGGTGTTTTAAACTTAAGAATGTAACAAAATCTGTCAATTTCTTGCTTTCCCAGAGTCACAAACTGACTTTTTAGTGAAAGATAAACCATTTTATGAACTCTGTAAAACATACTTGGATATAGATGTATTAGAAAAATTTAGTTTTTATGTCTGTGATTAAATTTTTTTTTTCCTAGGGGTTTAGTGGTTACTCTCCTGTTTGGAAAAACAAACTCAGAGAAGTACCTAGAACAGTGTGAACACTCATTTCTTCCTCCAACATCAACTGGCGTTCCTAAGGTAAATAGTGTGATAGAATATGAAACCTCAAAGTCCAGTTCTTTGCAATAATAATAATGATGTGATCATCTGTATATGGCTTGACAAATTTTCCTATAATTCCTTAATGCTTACGGGAGATTTTTCAATCAGACTTAGAAAACACATTTTAAGAAGTCACCTTGAAAACTTTCTTAGTGTAAAAAGTGGGAATGTAGATTTGAGGAAACGATAGAAATTGGTTAGTTTAATTGAGTGTTTTTCCTTCTGTCTTAAACATAGAATCTCAAAGCATCATGCATATGATTTGTAAGAATGGTCAATGAATATTCCTTTTTGAATGAAATAAATTGCGTAGGAACCAGAGGGAAAAAATGGATGCTTTTCTTTAACTACTTTAAAAAATATAGCTTGCAATTAGATTATGCAGTATCTTTAGTTTTAATAATTCAGGCCAAGTTTTTATCATCTCGAATGGTGCTATTTTTCAATTTTTTTTCAGTATCATACTCTATAAATGGAATTGGAATTGGGTAGGCTTCAGATTTGCAATACCTTCTTTCTTGTGGGATTGGGGGGGAGGTTCATCTTGTATGAAGAGAGGTGCATGGCTTGGAATTGATGCCAGTAACTTAATTTTACAGTTATTAATTTGTCCATTATATGATAAAATATAGGAGATGTTGAGGTAAATAATGTATAATATTATTTTACATTAATGAAATAAAAGAAATTCACTCTATCTCACTGCCTTTCATATTGATAAACTAATTTTTGTAATACTTATAACTTTTTTATAATCTGAAACTTTTCTCTCCTCCTCTAGGACTCCTGTCAATATGTATTGTTTGAGTTTGCTTACAAGTTGTAATGCACCTTTTCTTTTTTTGAACCATTTCTTAGCCATTTTTAGTGTACATTCACTTGAGTGGTACTTACAGAGGATGGGAAATATTTTAAGAATTAAGATCATTAACAGTGGGCTGAAACAATTTCTATCTCCATCAGCAGTGTGCAGTGCCTCCACTTTGGCACATCACCAGGACTGGGTGATAATATGCTTATGACGTTTGCATTATAAGATCATTAGCAGTAATAAATGATAGTCAAAACTGGTTAAGTCTTTATAATCCATTTTTAGTAGATGGTATAAAAAATAGTGATTTTGATTTACTATTCCTAAAATGTGATTTATGTTTTATGAAAAAATTTTAGTGGATGTTATAACTTGAAGCATATATTTTTTTTTATATATATATGTGTGTGTGTATATATATATCTATGCTTTGGTTTATATTTTCAATTAAAGAGTCTTCTACTTTTCATTGCTATTTTCAGGCCAGTGATCTTTCTGAAGACTAAGAAGTGGAGAAGTATATTATCTTTAGTTGCCAAAAACCATCCCTAAATCAAATAAATTTAAAAATATATTCATTTGGCAGCTGGTATACTGTTTTGGGGTGGGAAGAGGGAGGGGGAAGAGGAAGAGTGTCCAGTAAAGACAGTTATTAATTTCACTCACCTGAAACACTAATTTTATAGTGTTAAAGTTTCATTGAAATATGGCAACGATATATATGTACATTTTCTGTTGTCCCACATTCTAAAGTTTGCTTATTTAATTAAATTTTTGAGGATAATGATTTTTTTTTTCTAGGTGCCTAGTTTTGTTAACTTGAGAAATAGTGTTTGGTTTATATTAGAGTCTCAAGAAATGAGATTATTTATTGACTTGAGGATAATGAAGGGAAGTTACAGTGAGTATTCAATTTGAATTAAACTGGAGAGATTTTAAGTCAAGAAACTATCAGTAAAATATTATGGTTTCCTTTAAGTGTTTAGAAGAAATGAAACGGGAGGCCAGGACTATTAAGATTGATAGAAGATTGACGGGTGCCAATATAATTGATGAACCTCTCCAGCAAGTGAGTTTCAGTATGTGGTATTTGAATTCCATATATTGTGTGCCAAGTGTATTTCTTTTGAAAATACTAAGATTCTTTTTGCTATTTAAATAATACACTGTAACTTCATGATAATGTTATCCTTGAATTTTGTACTTGAAGGTACTGCCTTATTAACTCATATAACCTTATTATGAAGTGGTTTACTTAATATGAAAGCTTTTTGATTGAATTTGCATTTAGAAAAAAAGTTTTTATTGACATATTTGATAGTGTTTCTAATAATTTCATAGTTAAAGTGTTAGGCTTTTGCTGATGAACAAGCTTAGTGGTTTGGTAAATCAGACTCTTTTTTCTACTAGTTTTATTACTTTTTAAAAATGGAAATGCAATACCTGATTGATTGAAAAATTAGAATTAGGTAAAGAATTATTCCTCCCAAAATATTTTCCATTGATGTTTGTTTGATTTGATTATATGATCATTATAAAATGTGTACTTTAACATTTTAACATTTATTTTATAAATGAACCCATATTTCATTTATTTGATTTGTAAAAATTATACATTGAATTGTTTTATTTGCTAGTTATTATCTAACTGAATACTGTTGGCAGTAATCAAAGGTATTAGTAAAAGTAAGTAAATTCCTATATCATTTTGTAATTAGACTGCAGTGGATCTGATATAATCTTGGAAAAACTGGGGTTTTTTGAGAATTAGGGCCCACCAGCATTACTTTTTGTTTTATTCCTTCGAACTGATTAAAACTCTTTATTATAGCATTGAAAATTTATTTTTTATGTAAACTCTGTCTTTATCTAAATTTAGGTGGGACTTGGCCGTAGATGATGTTTTAATTTTTAAAAAACTTGGGCAGTGGGTGAGTTGGGATACCAAAGTAATTTTAAAATTTTTGAGATGGTTTTTAGCATGTTGATGCTTTTGTAATGAAGGCAGGTATTTAACACCACAATTTAATATGTAGAGAGTAAATATAAATTGGCAGATAATCATAATCATCTTAGTTTTTAGTTTACCACTGTTATTTTTTAAATCCTAAAAAGTTATATTTTTTTGTAATATTTTTGTTGTAGGTTATCCAGTTTTCCTTGAGAGATTACGTCCAGTATTGGTATTATACATTAAGTGATGATGAATCTTTTCTTCTTGAAATTAGACAGACTCTTCAAAATGCACTCATTCAGTTTGCTACGAGGTAAGGATACAACATTGTATTTATGCAGAAAAATTTGGGTATTTTTTTTTTACCAATAGGGAAAATAACTTTCAAATGTGAGGGGGACTTGTTTCTTAAAAGGTAAGTAGAACAGAAGTATTATTGTGGGATAACTTCCAGATTATAGAACGAGAGCCCTTAAAACTTTTAAATGACCCCACATTTGAGGTTTTTTACAGAATGTTTATCTTGATTAAGCCCTGCTCTTTCATTGTTTATGCCAGTTTTATCCTCAGGGTCCAAATCAAGTGGCTTTTCAAATCTTTTACCCCACTAATTGGTAGTACTTTCCCCCCCCTCTCTCCAGATACTCTATTTTATTTGAGGGCTATGGAAATAGATTAGTTCTATGCTCTTCCATGTAGTTTCAGTATACTGATCTCTTACTTGGCCCCTGTGAAGTCCTTAGAGAGAGACAGACATATATGAAATCCTTATCTTTCAGAGACTTATTGTGAGTGTTAAGAATTCTGTGGAACATAATTTTGCTTCAACAACTGTTACTAATTCCTATATGACAAAAGTATTTTGGCTTATATCCTTGTACTTAAACTGCTTGATTTTTTTGGTTGGGGGCTATTTCATATCTATTTAGATTATGTTCACTTTCATTTTAATTTTTGAAAGCTTTTAATTGGCAACCTTTATGAAAGGGTAAAATGCTCTAGAAATTATTTATTTTTAATAGAAAGGATTTTGTTTGGATGAGTTTGCAGACTTTTTTTTTTTTTTTTAATTAAAAGATTTTGCTACCCAACACACAAAGATTTCTCTACTAGCCTGTATTTTCAAGGCAGGATGCTGCATGCCATGGTCATGAGTATACTCTGAAATTTGAGGGTGTTATTCTCCAGCTCCTTTTCCTCCCCACTTAGCTTCTTTTAATACAGTCTTGTGATTCTGAGTGTCTTGGAGAATAGAGCTTTGCCCTAGGGCTGTTACTGTGTTTTCTGTTCTGTGTTGATAGGTATTTCCAGCTCATGCTGTCCTCTCAGCATCTCTATAACTATATCTATATCTCTATAACTCAGTTGATCCTAAAGCTCAACTGAGTTGATCCTAAAGCTTTAGTTGATCCTAAAGCTCTGGATTGGGGGTGGGGGATGGGATGTATTTCTCAACCTCAGGTCATTGGGGAGCCCTGCGCAAGGTTTATAGTTTGAACAATAACCTTAATTATAGAGATAGATTTGCACTCCTTATCCCTTATAATTAGCAAGCATTTGCAAAGTAGCCAGCCGCAATTACAGGTGCAGGCTCACTGTGGAACACAGAAAATTTAATTGGTATAATCAAAGAAGGTCAGAAATTGGATTTTATCTCTTTTATTTCATATGCAGCGTTATTGAGTGTTATATATTCTTTCAGTGAACTCTTCTGAATAATTATTCATGCATTGCTGTCTATAATAACACTATCCTAATGATTTTTTTTTGTTTGAAAGAGTGAGAATAAGAAGAGTTCATTATTCTTGTGCCTGACTGTTTAAAAGTGTATTAAAATGTAACAAAGTTTAGACCTGGAAAGAGATTTGAACTAGTAATCTGAAGACTTGAATTTGCATTCTGGCTCTACCACTTAGCTGTGGAACTGTGAGCAAGTGTTTTAAACTCTTTGAACCTTGGTTTTTCTTATATGTAAAATAAGTATAATAATACCTGCCCTGTTCTGCGTTCCTCACAGGATAATTGTCAGGATCGAATTCATCTATTCACTCAACTAGTATTTTGGGCCTACTTTGTACCAGCCAGGTGCTGAGGATACAACAGTGAATAAAACAAAGTCCCTGCTCAGTGGAGTGAAATGAAAATAATACCCGTGACAGCGTTTTGAAAATTGTGAAAGAATTTAGAAATTTAAGTTTTTATGCCATCCAACGCCCATAATTTCACTGATGAGGAAAGCTAAGTTCCAGAAACATTAAGTGGTTAGTCTAATGTTATCCAGTGAGTTAGAGTTGGAATTAGAATCAGATTGTTATTAAAGTCCTGTGTTCTTTCTCCGATTCCCCATCAAATATATTATGATGTAGGTTATTCATCTTAGTTTCCTGCCCTTCTTATTGCATTTTCAATTTTTCCTCTTTATCCTTAGTCCTTTTCTTCATTATGTCTAAGTTTTTTTGTTTCTTTCTATAAGTTTGCTATCAGTTAATTTTGGTGATACTAAAACCAGTTCTTCTATCAAGCTGACTATTGGTGATACTTGGCCAAAGTCAGTTTTTTACAAACTAAAAACTGAATATTACTTTGGCACTTCTTTAAGTTTAAAAATTAAAAGTGAAATAACTAGCTTAGAGAGATCATTTGAGGTCTAAAATTATCAATAAATTCCTTTGAAGAACTTTCAAATTGTTTGTTATTATCTTTTACCAGTGAATGACTTGCTACGTTGGCTTCTCTATTTTACAACAATACGTCTACCAGAGGCTCAGGTACATTTTCATGCCATATCAGAAAATTAGGTTAGTTTCATTCATTACTCTTCTTGAAGCCATTCAGGTACTTTCACCCCTCTTCAACTACAGTCTTTTTCGCCTCTTAACAGGTCCATAAACTGATGTGTTCAAAGGTTGTCACTTGAAATGTGTCAAAGCTGTTTGTTTTTTTCTTTCAATAGTCCCTAGATTGATTAAAAAGGCCATAGAACCAGATAAAGAAGAACAAATTTTAATTCATATTTATTCAAACTTTAGAAAAGAAAATGTGCTAAATGAAGTGCAAATTGAGAAAATGGGAAGGGATGAGAATCTGAAGTTCTGGATTTTACTTTTAGTTCTATGCACTTATTAGTCAAGACATGAATTGGCAAAAGGAATAATAATTTCTATCTGGGGATATATTAGCATATGCCATTATCAGTATGTTAGATTTAAAGTACATTCACATGTAGAGGTATCTGTAGCGGTAACATTTTGTGATTAGACACTTTTTTACCCCTTGAGCTTTTGGGGAACACTTTTTGAGCACCTGAACTTTCTCTGGGGAACCTGGGTGTGAATTATCCTGGAACTTTAGAGGATGAATCTTTGATAACCTGTTATTTTTATTCTCTTTAAATAAGATGATATGACATAGGATAGAGAGCCCTGGGCTAAGTGTCAGAAGATCTATATTATAATTCTACCTGTACCATAAAGTTACAGTGTACCTAAGATAAAATTTTTGAACATCTATGTGAAACAGTAATACTTGTAACATACTCAAGAGTTGTAAGGGACAAATGAGATGATGGGGGTGAAACATTCCATAAAGTATTCATCAACCAATAAATGACATTTTGGGCAAGTTACTTGACTTTCTGTGCCTCCATTATCTGGCACATAATAAGTGTTCAGTAAATGTTAACTTTGCTGTTATCATTGTTCCTGCTTATTATTTTCCTATGTTATATATGCAGATTCTTTGACCTTGTCTTAGCTTTTTTTGTGAGAGGTGGGAGGTGAGGAGGTGAGGAAGAAAAAATTAAGGCACGTGAAATGGAGAGAAATAAAATAGGCATTTGTGAAGTACTGAGGCAATTTGTCGTGTACAGATAGAATGGACCAGAGTAACTCATGGAGATCTCAGTAGGCCAAAACTGGTCTTTAAGAATGGGTATATTTGGATAGATATGAAGGACATGTTAGGAAACAGGAATAATATGAGCAAAGTTCTAAGAAAGAAGATAAGGATAGTATGGTAGAAACTGTAAGGAGATTCAAGTGAACAAGGAACCTCATTGCTGCTCTTGAAAGTGAAATGTGGTTAGCAAATTCCTTCATCTTTATTCTCCTTAACCCCAAGATTAGCAGAAAGTCAATATATTCTAATGCCACTGTGTTCCTTCCTGAAAGGTTTTACCATGGGGGGAGAAGGAGCCAGGATTCACTGGCTATGCTACTAATGATGTACTAATGATGTAATTGTTTTTTGGAATGACAGGGAGTATATTCTTTTACCATTTTCTTACTACATTTTGCCATAGAAATAATGAAAATAAATGATACATTCCTAGACTTGCTAAAAGCAAACACAACTCAAATAGTGGACATTTGCAAGAGTAAAGTTTTCCCTCTTTTTTTGCCATTTTATTTTCTTTGCCATTTGAAAATTTAACTCAAAACTGACATCTCTCAGAAAGGCAATTATTGTCATATTTATTGTACTAGAGCAAAAAACAATTTGAAACCATTTGCATGTTTAAAAGAAGAGAAAATAAGTTAATGTTTTTATATCTATAGAATAGACTAGGGTATAATAATTATATATTTATATAATTCACAAACTCTACATATCAGCTACTTAAAGTCAATGGCTTTAGCAACCTTCATCATAATCAATTTAAGAATATTTTAATATCTTCACTAAGAAACCTTGTATCCACTATCAGTCACTTCTGTATCCTGTTAAGCTTCTAGCTCTAGGCAACCACTAATTCTTGTCTCTCTGGATTTGCCTATTGTGGGTATTTTGTATGAATGAAATAATATATGTGGTCTTGTGGGACTGGTTCTTTCACTTACCATAATGTTTTCAAGGTTTATGTACATGTATTAGTACTTATTCCTTTTTATCGCTGAATAATATTCCATTGAGCTGATAGACCACATTTTGTATATCTGTTCATCAGTTGGTGGACATTTGGGTTGTTTCTACCTTTTGGATCCTATGAATACTACTATGAGCATTTGTGTACAAATTTTTGAGGGACATATGTTTTCATTCCTCCTGGGTATATTATCTAGGAGTGTAATTTCTGGGTCACATGGTGTTCAGTCTTTTGAGGAACTGCAAACTCTTTTTCAAAGTGGCTACACTTTGTTACATTCCCACCAGCAATGTGTGAAGATTCATATTTCTCCACATCCTTGCCAACACTTAAGTTATTATTGTCTGTCTCTTTATTTTTTTATTTTTCACAAGCCCACAGCTAACATTATATTGCCTGTCTTTTTGATTGTAGCCATCCTAGTGGGTATAAAGTGGTATTTCATTGTGGTTTTGATTTGCATTTCCCTGATAGCTAATGATTTTGAGCACCTTTTCATGTGTTTATTAGTCATTTATGTATCTTCTATAGAGAAATGTCTATTTAAATTCCTTCGCCATTTTTAAATTTGGTTACTTGTCATTTTATTATGGAGTGTGCTGCTGCCTCTTGGTTTTGTAAATACAGTTTTATTGGACAGTCATGCTTATTTGTTTGCGTTTTATCCATAGCTGCTTTTGTGCTACAGTGGCAGAGTTGACTAGTTGTGACAGAAACGATGTGGCCTGCAAAGCCTAATAGTTGCTAATTGGCTTTTTAGAGAAAAAGTTTACTGACCCCTGGAATAGACAATTTTGTAGACATTAAAATATATAAGAAGTATTATTAGATATATAGGAAATATATTAGAATCAAAATGATACAAAGTGTAGTATATGCTATATGATTTCAGCTGTATAAAAATTTTAAATATTTATGCGTAGCTAAAGCATTAAAAGGAAATACCTAAAATATTAGCAATGATCTTTGGGTTGTGAGTTTATGGCTGTTTATAGCTAATTCAGAAAAACTAAAGAAGGAAATTACATTTTACAAAATAGGCATATATTACTTTATAGCCAGAGATAGAAACTTGTTAATCAGCAATAAAGATATCTAGAATGACTTTTTAAGAAAAATTCATTTACCTATTTTTCTTTTCTGTTCTTTTCGTTTTCATTAACATAAATAAAAGAATTGTTTTTTCAACTATAGATAAAATGTTTTGTGTAGGAAGCCACTATTTTTCGGAAGTAATCTTGAAACTAATGCTTAATATCATAGTTTGTACGTGATGGAATAATGAATACTTAATAAATTCTGTTAATAGAGTTTCATTTGTGACTTCCATGTTAATTTTTTCCACACAGTTTTAATATGCTTCACCGTTGGGTCTGTGAATGTTTCATTTATTTGGTAAATTTTACCAATACTCTTGTTTATTAAAATAGTTAACATCATGAGTTTGATTTTTTAATACTTTATTTAACATCATATTTAAGAGGATGCACACTTAGCCCCAGGGTTTTTTTTTTCCTTTTCCTTACTGTAGCTTGATTAAGGCTTCCAGCTCTTGTTCTTTATACTCAACCCCTGAAATTGTGACTGTGCTTTATGTGTGTTCCTCTATCTAAGTTGTTCATTATATTCTGAGGTTCAAGTCATTCAGAACATCTGGATATTAGACCTCTTTGAAGCATTGAAACACAGGATATAGAACTGGACTTCTTAAGCAGTGTTGTAGTTCACTAAATGTTTCCTTTCATATGGTTATATAAAACTGCATGCCTAAGTCTTTCTTTGTAACTTTTATGAATCATATTTTGTTTTGTTATTAAGGTGGAGTACAGAGAACACTGAATTAAGATTTAAGAACCCTGATTTGTTTAATAAAACCTTAGTCTCACTGTGTTACCTAGAATATGTCATTTAAGTTCTGACACTGTAATTATAGGGAATTATGGTAATTATTTGAGATTTCTTTCAATTCTAAACTACTAAGATTCTCTGGACAGGTTGTTACTAATCTTGATTTATTTGTTTTCAATCGTGTCTCCTCCCAAAACACTCACTAACATAGTCCACCACACCCTACATTTTGAATACCATTTGGGGAGTTATTTTTTAAAGTGTGTGGGGTTGCTAATTAGAGTTAATTTACTTTGAGATTAAAGTACTCCTATGATCTGTTGTTTTGCTAGTAGGAGTCTTAGAGTAGGATGATAGCAAAGTTTATTTAAACCTTTCAGTATATTTCTGTGTGATCAGAAAGAATGCTAGACTTCAAACATAAAAGACTTTTACTAGACTAATCTTTTCTTGATAATTAAAAACCTTGTGTCAATGAAACAACAAAACATTTTTTTGTACAACCAAACTATTACTATTCTTTATAGAATGCTAAAAACACAATAAATCTATATAGTGTTATAAGTCTACTATTTTAAGTTTTCTGAGGTGTAAATGCTCCTACCATGTCAGTTTTAAGCTTTCAGCATGAAGTCACTGAACATGGAAATAGGAAGAGATGTACACAATTGGTTCTCCCATTCTAGCACAGAGCCAGGAGGGGATACAGCTAAGTGAAGGAGAGGAGACATATTTGTAACTATGAAGTAAAGAGACTTATTTCCTTGTGTGGTTGCTAATTTAGCTCCTATGAAAGAAGAATTCTCCATATATTTTTGAGGATTATAGTAGAGTGTAATCATAAATATAATATAAGTTCAGGAATGTTTATGAAAAAGATAAACTTAGTTTTGTTATTTTAATCAATACTGATAACTAAGTCCTTAAAGTAGATGGTATTATAAAACGAAAAAACAGGTGCTCTAGAGCAGTGGTCCCCAACCTTTTTGGCACCAGGGACTGGTTTCATGGAAGACATGGAAGACAATTTTTCCATGGGGGGATGGGGGGTGGGGGGTTGTGGAGAGGTGAAGGTGAAGGTGGGGGGAGGCAGAGCTTAGGCAGTGATGCTAGCGATGGGAGTGGCTGTAAATACAGATGAAGCTTCGCTTGCTAGCCTCTGCTCACTTCTTGCTGTGAGACCTGGTTCCTAAGTTTCATGGAAGTCAGTTTTTCCACAGACAGGTAGAAGAGGTTGGGGGAGTGGGGAAACTCAGGCAGTGATGCGTGGCCAGGTTCTTAACAGCCTGGGGGTTGAGGACCGCAGCTCTAGAGAGATGGTTATGGTAACATGTAGTATTTATGAGCTTGAAGGTGGGGAGCATTGATTTAGTGGATGTAAGATGAAGCTTACAATTCTTTGCCTTTAAAATTTTGCCCAAATTCAATTTCAGGCTGAGCTTTTGACACTGTAACAAAGTAGTTCTTTAAGGACTCTTGAAAGATGAAAACAAGTAAAGAATTACGTATTTTAAAGAGTATATCCTTTCTAATAGTGAATTAAGAGAGGGGGAATTAGTGTCTGATTCAGTGGGTCAAGGAAGAAGGAATTTTTTGTTTCACAGCTAAGCCACTTGCTTGCTTTCTCTCAACAACAAATGTCTGTGGATCAGTTGATCAAAAGTCCTCTAATGGAATAAAACTTTTCTCAAAATCTCCTCAAAGATGCTTGTCAAAATCTACCCAGAAAAACTAGGCATTATATTAATGATTTTTTAAAAGTTCTGATTTTTTTTACATAGAAGATAAAGACCTTATGTAGAATATTAATACATATTATTATAATTTTATGTGATTGGTTATTAATTGACCTTATTGATTAACATACCTTTAAAAAAGCCTTTATATACATTTGTGTGTATATCCCTTTCTTCCTTGAGATCCCTTTAAATCTGAAAATACTAAGATTCTCTGGACCTGTGTGTGTATGTATGTATGTATATATGTGTGTACATACATAGTATATGTATGTATACATACAAGCATAGTATATAGTGTACTTTACAATTCTTACTGTTTTTAAATAAGGTCTTAGTAGTCATTTCTCTGGAAAACTTATGTGACATCAGGAACATAACATTTATTATAGGATTGTTTCTATGGGAAAAAGCAGGTTTTACTTTTATCATTTTGACATAAGGCACCTTTTTCAGGAAAGTATTCTGCCATGAATGTGAAGATCGCCTTTACTGCCAAATGGTCACGCTCTTCACTAGTCAGGCAAGTCTACAAGATGACCCTTGCATATATATATATATATATATATACCATGCTCATTCTCTTCTTTACTCATTCCTGTATGCTTTCTTCTCCCACGTAAATACTACTCACTCATCAAGATTTAAGTGTAGCCTCCTTAATGAAGAAGCCTCTTTAAATTACAACATATCTATTAATCTCTACTTATTTGTGTGTGTGGTTCTCCAACAAAATTTTAAGCTATTTTTGAAATGGTACCAGTTCTGTACTACTATAGTGAAAGCTCTCTTAACTGATGTTTAGTTAGCTGGTGTTCTTCAGTCCCTTTGTATGATATAGTGACTGACATCCCTAGCATTAAGGCTAGGCTAATAGACTACTTTCTGTTACTTTTGTCCACTTGTGTTTCTACCTTTTGAGTTTTAAGCTTATCAAAAGTCAGTTGTGTATTGCCTGGGCCCTACCTCCAGAAAATCTGATGTAATTAATCTGTGGTGTGACTGAACATTGGTGATTTAGAGGAGAAAGATGATCAAAGTTGTATTTGTTTCTGAGCCTGTATATCCCAGTTATACTTTTTATTATAATCATATTGTTTAATTAACTCATAACTTAGATTGAAGAAATACGAATATGGCAAGGTAGTTTCTGGGAAAACTTAAATTCTTGCTTTGGAATTACTCAAAGCTGGTTGAGGATTGTAGTTGAATTATGTGTGCAAAATACAACTATGGAATATTGAGAGAAAGTCTTAAAGGACTGCATTCAGATTTGTTCACAAATGTCTTTAGTTGTCATGCCATTTTAAAGAAACTAGAAACTATAGCTTTTGCAGTGTCAGAACAGATTGTGGTTTATTCAAAATAGGAAGCACACTGATACCACTCAGTGGAACCTTAGTCAAAGAAAAGGTCTTAGTCCTACATTGAAAGATTTGTATAATTTAAGTTAAAATGAAATATATTTATGACTTCCTTTTTTGATCAAATATTTAGATTTACCTATTGACCAATTACCAGCTTTCTGTAAACTTGGCCCTTGTGTGTGTGTTGTTTTATTTAGTTAATATATCATAGACTCAAAGCTATAAGTGTCCTTAGAGAAAACAAACTTGGGAAGTGATGTGACTTGCTGAATTTCATAGCTAATGAAATGATGCATCTTTTACTCAAATCAGGGACATCTGTGCCTGTCCAGTGTTCTTTCCAGAAATATTTAATTGATTGTGGTATTGTTTTATATTACTGATGATGAGCTATACACTGCTTAGAATAGATGGAACAAGTGAGACAATTGATCTAATACCAGTCTCAGCTATATATTTGGGACATTCCTTGCAACTTTAAGGCACTGGCATGAAGTAGTGGTGGGGCAAAAAGAGCTTCTCAGTACTTGTTCTTTTTCAGCTCTTTGAGAAATAAAGAAGCAACTGTTGTATGTGCCTCATGTGGCCATTCTCCAAGCACCTTTTGTAAGGAGTGCTCTGACCCTGAAAGAGGAATCAGTAAATCAATATGTATCGAGTGCCTACAATGTTCATTACTTAGGGATACAACTGTGAATAAAACAGCACAGTTGGTTGGGCGTGGTGGTGTGCCTGTAGTCCCAGCCCCTCGGAAGACTAAAACAGGAGGATCGCTTGAGCCCAGAATTTGAGGCTGCTATGTGTTATGATTGCGCCACTGCATTCCAGCCTGGATAACATAGGAGACTCTGTCTCTTAAAAAACAAACAAATAACAGACACAGCTGATCCATGCTTCCTAAAAGTATTTAACTGCAAGTTGTAAGTGCTATAAAAAGTGAAGAGTCTGGTACCGTTAGAATATATTAGAGACCAGACCTAGTCTGAGAGAATAGTGGAGAGAGGTGGTCAGTGAAGGCTACCATGTGAAATTGATATTTAGATAAACTCTAAAGTATAAGTGGGAATTCTCAAGTGAATGTGGGGGAGGGAAGACAAATTTGTGCAAAGTGGACAGGGTTGAGCAACGTTGGCAGAGGGAATAGTCTGTCCAGAGGCGCTGAGGTAAGAAGGGACATATCTGAGTTTGTCAAGTGGAAAGACAGCCTGTGGATCTGCAGAACAGAGAAGAAGGAAGAGGGTGAAATCGATTATGAGGGTGTAAGCAAGGGCTCAGGTAGGCAAGATCTTAGAGAATGTATTTGTGTTTAGCCCTAATAATAATAAGGAGTTATTGAAGGGGTTTTAAAGCTCTCATTTTATACTGTCATTTTGTACATATATTTCTAAAAAGATAACTGTGCTCTATGACAGTTGGAATGGAGGGGAAACAGGAGTGGATGTGGGAGACCTGTAAGCAGGATGGCAACATTAGATATAAGGACAGGCAAAATTTACGTTTGGAGAGGTACATTTTATAGTTTTGCTTTGCTTTCATGCTTTAATTGAAGCTTTGTTACTCGTTTGCATTCCTGGTTAACCTTAATTCTTTCTTGCAGCCATTCTGTCAAGATATATAAGCTTCAGGGGCCTACTATAAATTTTATTAACCCAGGTTAGGGTTGATTGTATCACTTATTTTCTTGGTCACGTAGGAAATATGCTTTCTTATTTTTAAATTTAAGAAATGACAGCTTATTAGTAATGATAATAAAATGAAAGTGTCAGTACTAAAATCCATTGTATAATATAGTAATCCAAGTGTTTTTACTAGAATAGGAATCATGTGGAGGAATATTTTAAAGTGAAAAAGCTTTGGCTTTGGCCATAATTTTAGAATAACAGGTATTAAGAGTTCTAATAGAGAAGGATGTAGTGGATGTAATGGAAGTGTGACTATTACATAATTGAATGACTCTTTAAAATTCATATTCACATTGCGTTTATTACATATTTATCATACACTATAATCTTAGAAAGTAATTCACTGTCATCAAAGTATTTCCCAATTTTGTTAAGACAAACATTACTAGAAATTGTTAGTGTATGTTCTTCTAATTTATAAGTGGGAAGCAATGTACTATTATTGTTCTTCCTAATCTAGAAAGTTCCTTGAGTTGAGATTTATATTAAGTTTGCGTGTAGTCAGTGGAAGTGAGTGAAGCAGAAGGAAAATAATAACCTTGGATACAGATGTTGAATACCTGTTCTGTTTTTCCTATTTTTCCCACCCTCAACATGTATCTTTATTGAAAATATAAAACTATATTTAAAATTTTATGTGTTTGCGTTGCTTGATAATTTTACTATTTTAAATGTCATTTTAAATGTCCTCTGTAATGAATTGAGATGGGTTTAAAATGCCTTCTAAAATTGGTAAATTTTGTTTGAAAATTTTGGTAAATTAAATAGCATTGTACCATGAAACAGAACAGATGTAACTTGAAAAGTTATGTATTCTTTCTAAATTTGGTAGAATGAAACTTTTATGTATTAAGTGAGCTAATGGCAAAGGATTCTAGAGACTGCTAGGTTTAGGTTTTTATTTTAGGTTTTATGTTGAGACTGAATAGTTACCAAGTTTAGTTATATGCTTATATGCATGACTCTTATATTCTAAATAATGTTAATTAACTCTTCCTCAAATCCCTGAGCTCAGAGATATCTTTTTATGTTAATTTGTTTTTGCATTCATTTACTTAGTTTCCTTTTCCTTTTCATGTATGCAACAAACCATAGTTGTCTCTTTAAAAAAAATTAGTATATGAGTGTTAGTAGCTGGTGTTTTTATTTGAAAACTGCCATCTGTTGTTTTTTCAATGCCATCGCCATCACTCTTTAAATTTTTTTCTCAAAAAGTGACAGCAATCAAGTCAACTTATTCACTAGATTTTTTATTATATGAGTATGGGTAATTATTGTAATGAATTATGGTGGACTTTTTGGTTCCCTTATTGCCCAGCACCTTCATTAATAGATTCTTTGATTTCTACTTGGTATGTTCCTAAAGGGGTGAATTAACTTTAGTGCTGTTTTAAGAAAAACAGCATTGAAAAAAATGTTTATTCAAAAATATTACTCAATCCAAGAAGAGATGTAAATTGTTTTTGTGTTATATGTTGTATTTGTTATCTGTTTCACTGGTGTACTAAAAGCAATGTTTCTTGAGGTCTGTTGCTTTTGAGATAGAGTACTAGATAACTTTATAAAATTAGTAATCACCTTTTTTATGGGTATTCTAAAGGCTTTTGTACGCATGATATTTTATGTCATTCTTTAAACCATTTGTGTGACATTATTTCTAATGATCATGTTTTTAAGTGCTTAGTATATGCTAAAGTATATAATTTGCTAGTATATGCAAATCAGCCAGGCTTATACCAGAGGTATTTGGTTCAGAACTTGGGTTGAATAGCTAAAAAGAAGAATGTGGAGAATTCAGAAAGGGTTCAGAAGAAACCAAGAAATGTTTGAAGCAGTCTTTTAAAAGCAAGCAAAAATATTCTGAATCTCTTATGTATTCTTATGTTGGGGCAGAGAAGTTACATGATATACCTATTGTTAGACTCATTTCAGATCTAACTGGAAAAAAATTAATTTATTTTCCTATTTTAAGCATTTAGACAGTACTTTTAAGCTTTGGCACATAAAATAATTCAAATAATATCATTAGACTTAGTGAAATAGATTTGATATGCCTTGGATTTTGTAAAACAGAGTGCTAAGATATAATAATGAACAAAATCTAAGTATAAATTTACAGTCTCTGGTAATTATGTTGTCTGTCAGTAGTCATTAAAATGAGCTTATTTTTTGGGGGAAAGCATTTATATAATGCTTTTTATGTAATATGTTTTCTATAAGGTCAAAAGAAATAGACTGGCAACCTTATTTTACTACACGCATTGTAGATGATTTTGGCACACACCTACGTGTATTCAGAAAGGCTCAACAGAAAATAACAGAGAAAGATGATAAAGTAAAAGGTAATGTCTTTATTCCATTTGAAAATTAGGATTTAAAAATCTGTTTTCCTTTATCATTTTATATAACTTGAATTGTTTCTTTCTTTGTTCAGGTACAGCAGAAGATCTTGTAGATACCTTCTTTGAAGTTGAAGTTGAAATGGAGAAGGAAGTTTGCCATGATCTAGTGTGCACTTCTCCCAAAGATGAAGAAGGTTTTCTTTGCATTATAACTCTTTTGAGGATGGTAACTGGTTAGAGACAAGTTAGGAGAACCAGTGAACAAATCTAAGGATAAAATTATTCTTATATAGGACAGGTAGCATAGTAAAGGCACGATTTATTTTATTTTACTTTTTAACTATTAAAAGTAGTTTTTAGATTTTTTTCTCTTTTAAAGGTCATTTTTAAAAATTAACCTATCTTCTTTTAAAATATAGCAAGCACTAACATTCTATAATTAAAAATTTACATTTTTGATCTATAGTAATTTCTCTTCCCCTTGAAATTATTATTTCTACTTCAAGAGTATACCTGCTACCCTAAAATATTTTCTAGGGGAATGATTATAATCATTTCAAACAAAATTTATAAATTTGAATGGACTTGTCTTAATTGTAGGAGTTCAGATAGGAGTTCAGACCAGACAAGTTTTAGCTGAGGATGTTGTCTTTTCCCAGTTTTGCAACTATAAATCTTTGTTAATTTGCACATTTTAAAATTAACAGTATCATAATATTATTCCCAGGAAGTGTCAGCATAGGAACAACTACAGAAAAGCTTTTTTAGTTGTGGAAATTGTTTTCTTAGACTTTGAAATTGTGTTAAACTTTTTTATTTCCTTTGCCTTTCCTTTCCCCTTTTTCCCTTTTTTTCTTTTTACATTTATTATACACTTCAGTTTTTCATTGCTGGTTCTTTAGCACTGTTAGGAAATACAACTGACCTTTGAACAATAAGGGGGTTGGGAGTGCTTACCCCTGTGCAGACAAAAATCTGTGTGTAAATTTTGACTCCCCAAAAACTCAACTACTAACAGGCTGCTGCTGACTGGAAGCAGCAGTAATAATGTAAACAGTTGATTAACATAAACAGACTAACATCTACATATATTTTATGCATTCATGACATACTTAACTTTTTCTTAATTTTTTAATATTTCTAGGCCGTGTAGTTCATCTGCGAGTTTTTTTAAGTTGTCACAAATCTCCAATGAATTTTCCAATATATTTATTGAAAAAAATCCATGTATAAGTGGATCTGAGCAGTTCAGACCCATTGTTGTTCAAGGGTCAACTGTAATAACTAAGAATGTAAGAAATAGATCCATTGATGTGGAGTACTTTTATGCAAGTTGAGCTCTCTTAAATCAGTGAAATAGAAGAGCATGCTCTCTTTTCTTTTGTTATTGCCTGCTGAGATAGTGGAGGTTTTCTCTTGAAATAAGAATTACGAGTATATTTTTAAATGTGCAAATAACTTTTAAGTATGCAAAGATAATTAATGTGTGGTAGAAGTGCAAAATATTAATACATGCTACATCTAAAGCTGTTTTGGGGAAAACACTTTCATAATTGAAGTTTTTATTTTTCAACAAAACTGATTAAAACAGAATTTTAAGAAATTAGTTTGATTAATGAATAGTTAGAGACCAACAATGGAATTTTTAATGAACACTGATATGTTCTAATTACTACATAATAAGCCAGTGTAACAAGGAAACTGCTTATTTTTGCCTTTCTTTTGTATCTTATATCAAGAGTAGGTGGAGACTTTATATTTTATAATGTTATTATAGCTACTTTTTCTATTTTTAGGATTCCTAAGGGATTTGTGTGAGGTCTTATTATATTTACTGCTACCTCCTGGAGATTTCCAGAACAAGATCATGCGATACTTTGTCAGGGTAAGCTTAAACTCATACCAAATAATGGCTGTAAAGAAACTTGGAACAGACAGTAGGTCTCAAAATTTTTGGTCTCAAGACCCTGTTATACTCTTAAAAATTATTAAAGAATCCAAAGAGCTTTTGTTTATGTGAGTTTTCTTTCTTTTTTTCCTTCTTTTTTTGGAGACGGAGTCTCACTCTGTTGCCCGGGCTAGAGTGCAGTGGTGTCGTCATAGCTCACTGCAACCTCAAATTCCTGGGCTCAGGTGATCCTCCTGCCTCATCCTCCCAAGTAGCTGGGACTATAGGTGCGCACCAGTGTGCCTGGCTAATTTTTTTTTCTATTTTTAGTAGAGACAGGGTCTTGCTCTTGCTGAGGCTGGTCTGGAACTCCTGAGCTCAAGTGATCCTCCCGCCTCAGCCTCCCAGAGTGCTAGGATTGCAAGCGTGAGCCACCATGCCTGGCCTATGTGGGTTTTATTTATAATATTTATGTATTATAAATGAAAACTAAGAAATTTTTAAAACAGAATACACAAGCATATTAGCTGACAGATCAATGATACCGTTATACCATCATATACCTTTGGTAAATCTCACTGTTTGCTCATGAGAGAATGAAAAGGTAAATAATGTCTTAGTATTATTATGAAAATGGTTTTGATACAACCCCCCTGAATGGGTCTTAGGAACCTTCTTCTAACCCTGTAGAGGTCCCTGGCCAATACTTTGAGACCTGTTTAACTTAGAGTTAAGTGCTTGGATTTTAGGTTATAACAGAAGCTTGTTTAAAATTTTCTTTACTATAACTTTACTAAAATTAGGCTAGATAAAAACAACATTTCTAGGCAGAAACTTAAGAAAGAACTGGGCAGTTAAGATTTTGCTTTTTATAATTGGAAAATTAATGTCAGATGAAAACAGTAGTTTTGGGCTCTTTATTCCCTGAGTATAAAACTTCAGAGTAAAACTCTGTATGTGAATGTGAAGTAATAACATTTGGCTTTAGCTGCTGGTTATGATTGCAAAATGGTAGCTACATAAGACCATATCCTAGTGCAATGGGTAAAATGAAAGTTTTGAATTTTCCTAAAAATGAAAGCTTATGATCTTTTTAGTCTATCCTCCTGCAAAACAGATACCAATTTCTGAGGTGTGATTTTATGCTTTTGTGTTACTGTTTAAGCAATACTGCACAATTTTCTAACACCTCCCTAGCTTGAGTTCAGTGTATTTCTCAGGTATGTTAATGGTGCTTAGTGAAATGAGTAGAAAGTGCTTAGTTTTGATTAGAAGAGTCTGATAGTTTATATATTGTTGAGGCCAATTATTTGGGCTACTCATTTTCAAGGGCAGTAAACTTGGTGTGTCTATCACTCGATTCACATCTACCACTGAAGGAAGATATTACTAATCAGGTATAGCATTCACTCATGCTGAGTGTCCATTTGGCATAAGATTCTGCCTATATGGTAATCCAGACAGCTACTATTACATGGTATCTCAGCAGCATTTCATGTGGCTTGCCATCTTTTCCTTCTTGAGACTTTATCTTTTGTTTGCTTCCATGTCACTGCCCTCCTGATTTTTCTGCTCCTTTAGTCTCCTTTTTAATCACATTTATACTCCTTCACTCCTCTTCTGCTTAACTTTTAGGTCTTCAGTCCTAGGCACTCTTCTTGCTCATCCATTCCTATGGCTTTGAGCACCATCTAAATGCTAATGAGTTCCAAATTTATAGCTTTAGTCCAGACTTTTCATCTGCGCTCCAGGTTACTCTGACCAGCTGTCTAGTTGAAACCACCACTTAAGTTACTCACAACCCTTTTAAGCTTAAATGTCCAAAATACAAGTCGCATTCTTGCTTCCATATCCTGTCTTCCTTTTAGTCTTTTCTCCATTCCAGTAAATGGTGTGACCATCTAGCAAATTTTTCAAATCCCGCGTCCTTCTAGAGGCTTACAAGGTCCCATGTGGTGTGTCTTTGTTTACCTCTCTAGCTGTCATGCCATGCAGTGTCAGTGAAAACCAGAGCTAGACAGTAGTTAAAGTGGTAAAAAACCAATTTTATTCAGGAACTATTGCAATAGGGGAAAAGAGACCTCAGTATAGAACTGGACTCAATTACAAATACAGCAACAACAAGTGAGGATTTATAGCCAAGGAGCAGGATAGGGACCAGTGAACAGAAAATTAATAAGGGGAAACATCAAGGGTAAGGGGAAATTCTGGTTAAACAGATTTTAATAGGATTCTTGTTGAAGATGGGCCAGGAAGATCAGATACCAAAGGTGGAGGGATGAGGAATTTGATCAGATATCCAGGGTGGGGGAGATCTGGCTAAACCCACTTGACAGGATTCTTGCTAAAACTGTGCAATGCAGAGATGGACCCACATGGAAGCCCAGAGGTCAAGGCCTAATTGGGAGGAAGATTCAGAGGAGCCTGACTAAAATTTGGTCAAGGATAGAGTTTTTCTCAACAGTCACTATACTCTAGCCACATTGGCCTTTTTTCCTAAAAGTTTCATTTTCCTCCTCCCTATAGGACTCTCTAATATACTCTTTTTCCCCCTGCTCAAAATGATTCCCCTTATTCTCTTGACTAAATTGTATTCATTCCTCATATATCACTTAATGTCACTTCCTCAGAGATGCCTCCCTGATCACCTAATATAAAGCCTCCTGGTAATTCCCTATAATTGTAGGTAGTACCCAGTTGTTTTCCTTCATAGCATTTGCCATGTTTTAAAATGGTAATTTGGTTGTGTTTACTTACTTGATACCTCTTTCTCCCAAATGAACTGTAAGTCCAGTGAGAACAGGGACCGTATCTGTATTTATCATAATTAGATACTTAGTGGTTAACATAATACCTGGCACAAAGCAGGTGCTCAATCAGTTTTAATGCAAAAGGAAACCCATTTGCCCTCTTGCTATCTGTGGTGCACATGCTACTGCAGCTTCTTGAGGATTACACATTGATTCCTAAGTGCCATGAAGCTCTGCCTTGTTATGTGAGGTTATTGTTTAAAATAAGTAGGATTTTAATGAGGAAATATATTTTGCTATAGATTTCTCTTTCAGGCCAGTATTTCTTTTTTTTTTTTTTTTTTTTTGGTTGAATCTAATTGAGTAAGGGTAATTGTAGAGCACGCATTCAGCAAATCAGTTTTTTTTCTTTTAATGTAACAGAAGTTCTTTGTCAGTTTTCTTTTGTCAGTAATTAAATCCAAGTTTTCCCAAAAGGCATTTTTGTTTAGATTAAATAACAGATGAAAGAGTTCTTCTTTCCTTTGTATGGATCCTTTGTATAGATTGTACAAATCACAGTATTTGATTGAGATAATTGCTATTTAATTGCCTCTGCTTTGTTGCCATTATTATGTATTAGTCATTTAAAGATTCATGGTGTCAATGACTTTGTATCTCTTAGACTCCCATGTTTGACAGAAAAGTCTTCTAGAAGTTGGGGGTCTTAAAGTAGGAATTACATGGAAATGGCTACCTTCTTTGGAATATTTAGAGCTTTCCCTAGGACCTGTACAGGAATTATTGAATCATATGATTAGCCCTTGAATAACCACACCCTTTTATGTGACAAATTAGGAGATCAAAGTATTTGTTTTCTAAGACAGATCGACTAATTGCATTAACTAAGAAGAAACACAAAATTTTCTGAAAATTCTTCCCAATGTGTTTTTTGCTCATTGTGAAAAGAAACTTTGGAAAAATATTTTTGTGTTTGAATTTTCTCCTTACAAAGTACATTTTAAAATTTGAACACATGTGGCCAGAGACATAATTTGAGGAAGGGATTACATAAATATAATTAAGAAGTTAGAGACTAAAACTAACCTTGAAAGAAGGAATTTCTTGTAATTTGGAACTGTAAAGTGTCTCCAAAGACATTTCAAAAAATTACTGGTGCCTCCATTAGTGCCTTTTAGATATATTAATTCATCATGGGGTACTATTAAATAGTTGTCAGAGATGTGTACAGCTTACAAAATTAGAATTATATAAAATATTTCTCTAAAGGAAAATAAAGACCATCTTCTATGAACTTATACAGAAAATGGCCCAGATAAATTAGAGATCTGGGAAGAAGGAATAAATAAATTGGTCCTTTGCTTAGAAAAGTGAAACATCCTATTAACCTTATTGTTATTTAGCCTTTCCAATATTCTTAAGAAATGAGGTTTCATAAATTTGGATATCACAGGCATTTATGAATTCTTCCCAATGAATGAAGGTATTACCCTTCATTCCCATTTAGGAATGAAGGGTAATACCAGGTGAAAACATAATATTTATAGAATCAGTACTAAATTCTTAGTTTTTTTATTTCCATTCATTTATCAAACACCTGCCATATTTAAGACAATGACCTTGAGAAGATGGGGGAGGTAAATATTTTTAAAGATAGATAAATCAATAAATCAGTTGACTAATCCCACTTACATACAGAGGGTTCTAGGTAGTTGCAGTCTATTAGAGAAATATAGGACATATATAATAATTACATAGAAGATATCATAGAAAAGTGATGTCAAAATATCATAGAAAAGTGATAAATGCTGTAAATACAGACCATGGGTGTGTTTCAAGCATGTGAGTGAAAAAGTGTTCACCCTAGAATGATCAGGGTTTATTTAGTAGGATAATTGATTCTGCCGTCAGTTTTTAAAGGAAGGGCAGAATTTTAATAGGTGGGAGAGTAAATAACTGCAAAGAATGGGAAAGAATAGAGAATGGTGAGTAGATTGTATTAACATATTTATTATTATTTTTAATATTTTTATTAGGAAAATATTCAAACAGAAAAGCATAGAGAATAATACAATAGACGTTTATATACCAACCCCCCACACTTAACCAATGTTAATATTTTACTGTAGTTGCTCTGTTTCCTCCCTTGAAGTAACCACAGTTCTAAAATCGATATGTATCCTTTCCTTTTCTGTTTTTATACTTTTAATATAGATGTATGAATCCATAAACACCTCTAGTCTTTTGTTTTGTGTTTTAAAAATTGATATTAATACTAAAGTGCTAGAGGTATCCTTTTGTTTTTTGAGACAGGGTCTTCCTCTGTTGGCTCGGCTAAAGTGCAATCGCATCATCATAGCTCACTGTAACCTCAAATTCCTGGACTCAAGTGATCCTCTTGCCTCAGCCTCCTAAGTAGCTGAAACTACAGGTGTACAACACCACGCTCCGCTATTTTTCTATTTTTGTAGAGACAGGGTCTCTCTGTGTTGCCCAGGCTTAGCTCGCCTTTTTATATTAATAATATTGTGTTGGTTATTAAGTTTTACTTTCACATGTATCATAGTTTTCTTAAGTATTTAGCATTGTATTAGGACATTTACATTATGCTATTGATTTGAGAAGGTTATTACATTAAATTTTTTTTTAAAATTTTTTTTCAGGAAATCCTTGCACGAGGAATTCTTCTTCCATTAATAAATCAACTCAGTGATCCTGATTATATTAATCAATATGTCATATGGATGGTAAATACCTTTAAAGTTACAACTCTGTTTTTGAACCAGTTTTTTAAATGTAAAAATACAGTTTAGAAATAAGGGAAGTTAAGCAGTAATTTATTAAGGAAATTACGTAAAAACGTTTCTAAAGTAACTCCTGTATTTCCAGTATTTCTGTTTGCTTCTATGTTGAATGTGCTAGCAAAGTTTTCTTTAAAAAGTTTGTCGATTAGCTTTCTTGCAATTATGGTGCTGCTAAATTTATTTAAAAATAGAATATTTTCCTGCCTGTGTGTATAGATGAGCATTTTTAATAGCTACTATTTGATTTAAAATACAACTTGGGATCTAAACTACTTAAATAGCATGTACTTCACATTTCATACTATATAATGGTGGAAAGTATGGAGGATAGAACACTAACGAGAATGAGAATCTAAAGATCTGTGTTCCAGGTCTCCTTCTGTAAGTTGCTTAGTATGTCTCTAGCAGTTGATTTGTAGTTTTCTCCTCTATCGGACATATCAAAGAGTTAGTGATTATTAATTTTACTAGTTCTAACTTTTTTTCCTTATTATTATATATGTACTTTTCCTTAATAAACTCATGGTCAAGGAAGAGTTGTAAATGAGCTACCTACTGGGAATACTGCATATATACTTCTAGATCTTTGATTCATCATCTTGAATCTGGAATTTCTTCTCCACATTTGCTTTCTTTTAACTCAATCTAGCTTTCCTAAGAAAGAATTACTTGATCTTTGATTTCTCTCAGGCATTATCAAACTTGCCATTGTTTTATTGTTGTTGTTGCAACAGTTGTCTATGGTATCTGCAGGCAAAAATTGTGTTACTAATTTTGTACTTCTAGAGCCTTTCCTGGAGATCATGAAACTCAATTCTTCTTTTCCATTGTCAACTTTTTTTAGAGTCCTGCTAGGCTCTACCAAAAGCGTAAAAATATGTATCAATATATATCTATACAATAAAAAATTTTAAAAATGTGTATCCTTTGGTTAAGAAATCTATTCAGAATTTATTCTAAAGTGATAATAAGCAAGTTTGCAACAATCTGTATTTAAGGCCAATTCATAGCAACATTTCTAGTAGTAAAATATCAAAAGCAACTTAAATGTCCCAAATAGGGGATTAATTTAATGTATTATAGCATATTGATACAATTGAATACTATGCAGCCATTAAGAATGATAGTAATGTATCTTTATGAACATGAAAAGATGTCAGTATCTTTTGTGTGAAAAAGATAACTAAAAATGGTATGTATGTGTAGATATATAATTCCATTCTTTCTAAAAAAGTATGAGGAATTATATAGTTTTGAATGACTATATAATTCTGATAGGGTATACACAAAAATGTTAATAGGCAGTAATTTTTCTCTTTATATATTTCATTTTACATACAATGGTTATGGGTTATATAATAAAAACAGTATTTTAAGTAGGAACATACAGGTGACATTTAATAACATTTTAAAAAGTAAGGGTAAATGGTGTTAAAATTTTTTTAGTAACACAAAAAATGAATATTGTATACTAACCTTAATCAGGATATAATAATGTATATTCCTACCTGTGGTGCAAAAAAGGAAAGATATTCACCAGAATGTTATGGTTCTCTCTCACTTGTGGGATTAGAAATTATTTTTATTCCTATTTATATTTTTCTTTAGTATTCAGTTTTCTTTTGCTGAGCATGTATTAACTGTGTAATTAATTATATGGCAAAAACATTTTGGGGAGGACTTAACTCATACTCTAAAAATATTTCAAACCACCAAAGTTTTACTTGTTCTTCCCAAGTTGTTTTTCCTACTATAGTCTCACAACACAGAATGCTTCTGTGACCCCAGATATGTTGGGGGTATTTCCTTACACACCAAGCAATCAGTTCTGCAGCAGATACCAGCTGGGTATCCTCTAATTCAATTCAATTCTGACACTGTTGTTAACTTAATAAGTGACTGATAAGCAGAGTCACACTCAGTTTTAAAGTTTGGTTTATTAAACCAAAGTCTGAGGATGTGTCCTGGAAAAGCATAGACCACAAAGCGTCTGTGGACTGGGCTCTCTGAAGAAGAATTGGAGAATTCCTTATTTAAAGGAAAGGGTATGCGGAAAAATAAGGTGAGGGTGGGAGGAGGTGAGCAGTGAGGCAAATGATTGCATTCTTGTGAAGCTCTATTTATTGCTCAGTAAATTTACATTTTACATAAGATAAGAGGGACATTAGAGAAAAAGGGAGTAGAGGAAATAGGCAATTTTGTAGTCTTCTCAGGGTGGGTAGAAGAGTGATTGATCTTCCCTCTTGGGTCTGTGGAGATAAGCTTGTAATAGACATTCAAGAGTTTATTTAGGCTACAGTCCTAAGGCTATAATTGACATGCACTTGTTTGTAGCGGGCTATATATCTTGAAAGGTTTTAGGGCTAAAGGAAATCAGACATATTTTACGCCAAAGTTACGTTTCTTTGACATATTTTGCCGTGGCTGCTGGCAAACAGAAATAATGCTGCAAAGTTATCTTTGTGGGGGATGGGGAGAAATTTGCATCTATAGAGTATCTCCATAAAATACAGCAGGGTCCTGCTTATTCAGTCTGGGAAAAATAAACTGAGAATCTGACACCTTTAAAGGTCTGAATGGAAGCATTTACCATGTATTCTCCCTGAGGGCTCTTGAGGCTTATCTGCATAACAAGACCACCTTTGCTAGCCAGGCTTCCTTTCTCTTTCCCGTAACCTGTCCACCAAAAACCTGCTTAGTCATTATCCATGCCCCTCCATTTCTTAAAAAAAACCTGTTACCTGAAAGTTTGGCCCTTGTCCCCAAGGCCACATCAGAAGAACAAGAACAAGTGGTTTGAGGAGAAGGAAAGAGAAGTTTATTAATTTGCCGGCAAATGAAGAGGATGGCAGACTCTCATCTATCATCCTAATTACAAGCAGAAATGCAGAGCTTTTAAAGGGGGAGGTTTCAGCTTCAGGGTATTGCTGTTTAACTATAGTTGATGATTCTGATCACCCCATCTCCAGTGAAGACAATCTTGTGACCTCTGCCCGGACAGTTCCCTTGAGTCATCTCTTGTGGTACAAAAAAACAAAGAACACTCTCTTGCCCTTCCAACCACTGGCCTCAGGAGGGGATGCAGGTTTTAATTCCCAAAAAGAGGGGGGTGGTTTTAAAGAGACAGCTTGTAGAATATTTTACTCTTTTTCACGCCGCCGCCATTCCTTCTGTTACAAACCTTCTGTACCTTGTTGAGGAGTCGAGTTTGAGGAGACAATGGCAGTGCTTGGGTGACTCAGTTCCCAAGCTTAGTTCTCCCTTTGGCATAATGAATTTTGGGGTGTGAACTAAAATAAAATCCTAAGCACTCCTGCTGAGTGAGTGGACCCCCTCTTGACCAAGGGGACCCCAGAGAACACTTAAAACTGAGTTCCCAACCAAGATGGGATGGGGGGGGTTAGACATGCCTCATTATTACCTCCCCTTCGATAACAGCCATCAGGCTTTCTTTTGTAAGGGCTAAACAGAAACCAGTCTCATGATCACTTCTCCCTTTTTGTGGTTTCAGTATGACAGCTGACCAACATTCCTTCCTGATAAATGAACATCAACCATGGAGTGGTTCTGACCAGTGTACAGAGGCTGTGCAAAGAGGGTTTTTGTGTCCTCTGCTTCCCCTTTTGACATCAGAGGGCCAAAAACCCCACCCTGAGATCATGCTAAAGCCGCCATTTTCTGTAGATGGATCTCATGAAGGGGCACGAGGCTCAATTGAGTATGCATGTTTCTCCTTTCATAAATATTTGTGACTCCTCCTATAGCTTGTTAAAGAGGCATATTTGGCTACCCAGCTCAGCATAAATTCCTGTTTCCTATACTGTTACCTCAAAGTACATGCTCTTGGCTTCTGCCCAAGGCAGTTGCTTCCCAGCCTGTTAGAATGGCCACTCTGCAGGCTACAACCCTTTATGAGAAATAAAGCTCTCCTTTCCAAATTTATGAACCTCATCATTCATCAGTTGACAGGGGGTTCTGAGATTTTTCTTTCTCCTTCAAACTATGTACCTGGAGATGGCATCAGATCCCACAGGTTGAGGTCCAACAAGGCTGTCCCCACTTCAGATGCCAGTCTCAAATATTGGCTTTCAGAACTTTTGACCAACTGGCTATAAATTGGGATTCCCACTACCCCCTTCTCTGGTCCAATTAATTTGCTAGAGTGGCTCACAGAAGTCAGGGAAACAATTACATTTATTTACTTACTATAAAAGACATTACAAAGGATACAGATGAACAACCAGGTGGAAGAGATGCATAAGGCGAGGTATGGGAGAAGCAGTATGTAGCTTCCAGGCCCTCTCTGGGCATGCCACCCTTCGGAACCTCCACGTGTTCAGCTCTCTGTTAAGTTCCCAGAACTTGGTCCTTTTGGGTTTTTATGGAACCTTAATTATGTAAGTGATTGGTTAAATCTTTGGCCATTGGTTTATTAACTCAACCTTCAGACCCTCTTTCTTCCCCAGAGGTGGGAGGGAGGTATGGGACTAAAAGTTCCAATTCTTTAGTCACATGATTGGTTCCCTTGGCAACCAGCCCCCAGTATGAGGTTATCTAGGGGTCCTCAGCCACCTGTCATCTCAGTATACAAAAGACACTTATTACTCCTGAGAGTCCAAGGATTTTAGGAGCTGTATGTCAGGAAATGGGGACAAAGACAAAATACATATTTTACAATATCATAACAACATACCACAACCTATGGGATACAGTAAAATTAGTACTAAGAGGGAATTTTATAGCAATAAATGCCTATATTAAAAAACAGGAAAAATCTCAAATCAACAACCTATCATTACACTGCAAAGAACTAGAAAAAGAAGAACAAACAAAACCCAGTTGGTAGAAGGAAGGAAGTAATGAAGATTAGTGCAGAAACAAATTAAATGGAGAATAGGAAAACAATATAAAAATAAGTGTTGGCTTTTTGAAAAGACCAACAAAATCAACAAACCCTTACCTAGAATAACTAAGAAAAAACAGAACAGGCTAAAAGAACAAAAATTAGAAATGACAGAGGAGATATTACAAGTGATGCCACAGAAATAGGAAAAGATCAAAAGATCTATTATGAATTACCATGAACAAATATAGAAGAATCATAGAAAAGCTACTATGGACAATTATATGCCAAAAAATTAGGTAACCTAGAAGAAGTGGGTAAATTTCTAGAAACATAAAATCTACCAAAACTGAATCATGAAGAAATTAAAAATCTGAATAGACTATAAATAGTTATGGTGATTGAGTCAGTAATCAAAAACCTCCCAGTAAAGAGAAACTTCACTGGAGAATTCTACCAAGCATTTAAAGAAGAATGAATACCAATCGTTCTTAAACTCTTCCAAAAGATTGAAGAGGAGAGAATACTTCGAAACTCATCTCGATACCATAATCAGTGACACTACAAGAAAAGAAAACTACAGACTAATATCCCTGATGAAGATTGATTTAGAAATCTTCAACAAAATACAGGTGCTCCTTGACTAATGAAGGGGTTATGCACCGATAAACTCATAGTAAGTAAAAAGTATCATAAGTTGAAAATGCATTTAATACTCCAATAAACCTTTATAAAGTCAAAAAATTGTGAGTCAAACTGTCATAAGTCCAGATGCTCCTCAACTTACAATGTATCTAGGGTTATATCCTGATAAACTCATTGTAAAGTCAAAATTGTAAATTGAACCATCGTTAAGTTGAACCATCGTAATAAGTAGGTGACCATTTGTACTAGCAAACTGAATTCACCCACACATTAAAACGCTTACATACCATGACCAAGTGGGACTTATTTCTGGCATGTAAGGATGTGTTAAACATATGAAAATCAATCACTATAGTCATATACCACATTAACAGAATGAAAGACAAAAACCATATGATCATCCCAATTGATGCAGAAAAAGCACTCAACAAACTAGGAATGGAAGGAAATTACCTCAGCACAGTAAAGGCCATATTTTAAAAGCCCATAGGCAACGTCATACTTAATGGTGAAAACCTCTAAGGTCAGGAACAGGGCAAGGATGTCTACTCTTGCTGCTTCTATTCTGCATAATACTGGAAGTCCTAGCCAGAGCAATCAGGAAAAATAAAGAAATAAAAGACATCCAAATAGGAAGAAAAAATTACCTCTGTAGATGACATTATCTTGATGTAGAAAACCCAAAAGATTTCACCAAAAAACCTGTTAAAACAAATAATCAAATTCAGTGAAGTTGCAGTACGATATCAACACACAGATAACAGTTACATTTCTATATACTAACAAAATATTAACATATTAAGAAAACATATTAAGAAAACAATCTTGTTTACAGTTACATCAAAAAGAATAAAATACTTGGGAATTAACCAAGGAGATTAAAGACTTATATAATGAAAACTGCAAAAACATTGCTAAGAGAAATTAATGATGGGAACACATCCCATGTTCATGGATTGGAAGACTTAATATTGTGAAGGTGTCTATACTACCCAAAATGATCTACAAACTCAGTGCAATTCCTATCAAAATTCCAATGTTTTTTTGCAGAAATAGAAAAAACTATTGTAAAATGTATATGGAAACTCAAAGGACCACTAAATGGCCAAAATAGTCTTAAGAACAAAGACAAATCAGGACACCTCTCTTTTCTTGATTTCAAAACCTGTTACAAAGCTACATTAATTAAATGGTACTGTATGGCACTGGCATAAATACAGCCATATAGAACCAGTGGAACAGAGTAGAGAACCCAGAAATAAATTCTCATGTGTATGGTCAAATAATCTTCTGCATAGGCATCAAGGGTACACAATAGGAAAGGACAGTCTCTTCAGCAAATGATGTTGAGAAAACTGGATAGCCACATGGCAAAAGAATGAAGTTGGACCCTTACCTTACACCTTACTTTACATATATAAAAATTATCTCAAAATGGATTAAAGACGTGAAACTATAAAACTTCTAGAAGAAAATATGGGGGAAAAGCTTCATAGGTTTAACTGTGATTTCTTGGATGTGACACTAAAACCTCAGAACACAAAAGTAGAAATAGAGAGTAGGAGTACATCAAGGTAAAAAACTGCCCAGCAAAGGAAACAATCACTAGAGTGAAAAAGCAGCCTATGGAATGGGAGAAAATATTTGCAAGCCATATATCTGACTTTATGAAGAATTCCTACAACTCAATAACAGCAAAATAAATAAATAAAATTTTAAAAATAAAGTAATTTAAAAATAGGCAAGAAATTTGAATAGACATTTCTCCAAAGAAGTTATACAAATGGCCAACAATTGTGTGAAGAGATGCTAAACATCCCTAATCATCATGGAACTCCAAACCAAAACCTCAATGATAAGTGAGTTATTATAACCATTTGCCCACTGTAAAAAAACAAAAAAACACAGAAAATAACAAGTGTTGGTGAGGATGTGGAGAAATTGAAACCCTTGTGTACAATTGGTGGGAATGTAAAATGGCACAGACGCTGTGGAAAAGCTTGAAGATTCTTCTGAAAATTAAAAATAGAATTACCATGTGATCCAGCAATCCCACATCTAGGAATGTATCCAAAAGAATTGAAAACAGAATCTAGAAGGGATATTTGCATACCTATGTTGATTGTGGTATTATTCATAGTAGCCACGAGGTGAGAGTAACCTAAGTATCTGTTCATATCAACAGATTAATGCATAAAGAAAACGTGGTGTATACATACAATAGAATATTACTAAGTCTTAAGAAAGGACATACTGTATGTGCTACAACATGATAAAGCCTAAGGATATTGTGCTAAGTGAAATAAGCCTGTCGCAAAGAGACAAATACTGCATGATTCCCCTTATTTGGGATGCATAAAGTAGTCAGACTTTTAGTACCAGAAAGTAGAATGCTGATGTCAGGGTCTGGGAGGAGAGGACAAAAGAGATTTGTTGTTCCATGGGCATAGAATTTCAGTTTTGCATGGTAAAAAAGTTCCAGAGATCTGTTAAGTTAACGGTGTTTTTATGGTTTATATTACTGTGCTGTATACTTAACAGTGTTTAAGATGGTAAATTTTATGTTATGCATTTTGACCACAATAAAAAAAGAGGAATTACCAAATAGTCTTCCAAAGTTGTTATGATTTTGCATTTCCACTAGCAATGTTTGAGAGTTCTGAGTTTTCCACATTTTGATTAACATTTAGCATTGTCAGCCTTTTAAATTTTAATGTCTCTAGGGAGTGTGAATTGATATTTTGTTGTGGTTAACTTACAGTTTCTTAATTACTGATGCTGTTGAACATCTTTTCATGTGATTATGAGGCTGTTTTACATCTTTTTGTCAAAAGCCCATTTCCCCCCCTTTTTTTTTAATTGATATGTACAAGTGCTTCATATATTCTACAGAGAAGTTCTTTGTCAAATATCTTCTATTGCAGATATTTCTCCCTAGATTGTAGCTTGATTTTTTCCTGTTTTAATGGTGTCTTGATGAAAACTTCTAAATTTTGATTATGTCTAATTTCCACATTTTTCTTTTATAGATAGTATTTTTGTGTCTTTTCTAAGAAATCTTTGTTTACCTGAAGATAGTGAAAATTCTCCTATACTTATTTTTAGAAGTTTTATTATTTTTACCTTTTTATTTTGTTCTGTGATTCATCCCAAATTTTTTTGTGTGGAATAAGGTAGGAGTTTCAGTTCATTTTTTTTCTATACAGGTATCTACATACTCTATCTCTATTTGTTAAAAAGGCCTACCTTTTTAATAAAAATGATTTCCTTGGTACCTTAGTAAAAAATCAGTTAACTGTAATAATGTGTTTCGGTCTAATTTTGGACTCTGTTCTTTTCCATTGATCTCTTTGTGTACTCATATGCAAATATCACACTTTTCTTTATTAATTTAGTTGTATAGTAAATCTTGAAATTAGATAGTATGAGTCTTCTACATTTGTTCTTTTTCTCTAGGATTGTTTTGATTATTCAAGCCTTCAGCTTTTTCATATAAATTTGATCAACTTTTGAATTTCTACTAAAACCTTTTTAGAATTTTGATTGTGAATACATTGGCTCTATAGATAAATTTGCAAAGAATTGAATTGACATTTTAACAACATTTTGTCCTCTGATCTAGGAACATGACATAACATCTCTTCCCTTTTATTGAAGCCTTTTGGAATTTCTCCTAGTATTGTTTTTTAGTTTTTAGCATATGGGTCCTGCACATCTTTTAAAAAAAATTTCCTAAGGATATTTTTTGAAGCTATTATAAACATGATTAAAATTTTTCTTTTGCTATTATTTTCTATTAATGTTGAAATTGAATAGATTTATTTGTTGATTTTATGTATTTGCAACCTTAGTGAGTTCATCTTTTAGCTCTAATAGTTTTTAATAGTTAAAATCGCTAACCATGACTGTTAGTTTGTCTGTACTTCCCTTTAAATTATCTCCTTTATAAACAGCATGTAATTAAGTCTTGGTATTTTATCCAGCCTGATAATTGTTTTTAATGGGATTTTTAGTCCATTTAAATTTAATATTTTTACTGTTAATGGTTCGATGTACTGTTTCGCTCCTTGTTTTCTTAAAAAATTTTTTTGTGTGTGTGTTGTACTTCAGTCTCCTTTCTTCTTCTTTTGGGTTAACTTAATAGTTTTAAGTACAGACATACCTCAGAGATATCAAGGGTTTGGTTCCAGATCACCTCAATATAGCAAATAATGCAATAAAGGGAGTAACACAGTTTTTGGTTTTCCAGTGCATATAAAAGTTGTGTTTACACTGTGCTGTAGGTCTAAGTATGCAGTAGCATTATGTCTAAAAAAACCCAATGTTTTACTTTAATTAAAAAATACTTTATTGCTAAAAAATGCTAACAATTATCTGAGCCTTCAGTGAGTTATAATCTTTTTGCTGGTGGAGGGTCTTGCCTCGAGGTTGGTGGCCACTGACTGAACAGGGTGGTGGTCTCTGAAGGTTAAGGTGGCTGTGGCAAATTTCTGCAAATAAGAAGACAATGAAGTTTACCGCATCAATTGACTCTTCCTTTCATGAAATATTTCTCTGTAGTATGGGTTACTGTTTAATAGCATTTGACCCACAGTAGAACTTCTTTCAAAATTGGAATCAATCCTCTCCAACCCTGCTGCTGCTTTATCAACTAAGTTTATAGAATAATTTAAATGCTTTGATGTTATTTCAGCAGTATTCACAGCATCTTCACCAGGAGTACATTCCATTTCACGAAACCACTCTCTTTGCTCATAAGACTCAACTTGTCTGTTCAAGTTTGATCATGAGATTGTACCAATTCAGCCACTTATTCAGGCTCTACTTTTTTTATTGATACATAATAATTGTACATATTTATGGAGTAAATGTGGTATTTTGGTATATGTATACAATGTGTAATGATCAAGTCAGGTTTATTGAGTTATCCATCACCTCAAAGAATTTATCATTTCTTTGGGTTGGGAACATGCCAGATCTTCTTTTCTAGCTATTTTGAAATATACAATAAATTATTGTTAACTATAGTCACCCTACCGTACTATTGAATACTAGAACTTATTCCTTCTATTTAACTGTATTTTTGTATCCATTAACCAACCTTTTTTCTTTTTAATCCCCTATTCCCCCCTTACACGTCTGAACCTCTGGTAACCATAATTCTACTCTATCTCCATGAGGTCAAATTTTTTTAGCTTCCACATGAGTAAGAAAATGCAGCATTTGCTTTTCTCTGCCTGGCTTATTTCGTTTAACATAATGTCCTGCAGGCTCATCCATGTTGTGGAAATGACAGGATTCTATTCATTTTTATGGCTGAATAATATTCCATCTTGTATATGTACTACATATTCTTATACTCTGGTTTCTCTTCAGATTGTATAAATCTTTTGCCTTTTACATATTCTTTATCCATTCATCCATTGATGAACACTTAGATTGTTCCCATATCTTGGCTATTGTCAGTAGTGATGTAGTAAACATGCGAGTGGAGATTCTTTCCGAAATACTGATTTTCTTTCTTTTGGATATATACCCAGCAGTGAGATTGATGGATCATATGGTATTTCTATTTATAATTTTTTGAGTAACCTCCATATTATTTTGCATAATGACTGTACTAATTTACATCCCCACCAACGGTGTATGATAGTTCGCTGTTCTCTGTATCCTTACCAGCGTTTGTTGTTTTTTGGTTTTTGATGATAGCCATTTTTACTGGGGTGAGATGTTCTCTCATTGTGGTTTTGACTTGCATTTCCCTGATGATTAGTGATGTTGAGCAATTTTTTCACATACCTATTGACCATTTGTATGTCTTCTTTTGAGAAATGTCTATTCAGATCATTTGCCCATTTTTAAATTGGGTTTTTTGGGGTTTTTTTTTTACTATTGAGTTGAGATCCTTATATATTCTTGTTTTTAATCCTTCGTCAGATGGATAGTTTTCAGATATTTTCTCTTATTCTGTAGGTTGTCTCTTCGTTCTGTTGATTGTTTCTTTTGCTGTGCGGAGACTTTTTATCTTGATATAATCCCATTTGTCTATTTTTGTTTTTGTTGCCTGTGCTTTTGAGGTCTTACACAAAAATTCTTTGCCCAAACCAATGCCCTGAAACATTTTCCTAATGTTTACTTGTAGTAGTTTCAGTTTCAGGTCTAGCATTTAAGTCTTTATTCCATTTTGTTTTGATATTCTTATATGGTGGAAGATAGGAGTCCAGTTTTATTCTTCTGCATATGGATATTCAGTTTTCCCAAGACCATCTGTTGAAGAGACTGTCCTTTCCCCAGTGTGTGTTCTTAGAGCCTTGAAATGAGGTGGCTGTAAATGCCTTGAAATGAGTTGGGTGTAAAGGAGTAGATTTATTTTTGGTTTCTCTGTCCTGTTCCACTGGTCTCTGTGTCTGTTTTTATGCCAGTACCATGCTGTTTTAGTTAATATAATTTTGTAGTATATCTTGAAGTCAGGTAGTGTGATGACTTTGGGTTGCTCCTTTTGCTCAGGATTGCTTCTGCTATTTGTGGTTCCATATAAATTTTAGGATTTTTTGCTGTTTCTGTGAAGAATGTCATTGGTGGTTTCATAGGGATTGAGTTGAATTTGTAGATCACTTTGGATTGCATGGACATTTTAATAATATTAATTCTTCTAATAAACAGCATGGGATATCTTTCCATTTCTTTGTGTCCTCTTTAGTTTCTTTTAGCAGTGTTTTATGGTTTTCCTTGTAGAGCTCTTTCACCTTCTTTGTTAAATTTATTCCTAGGTGTTTTTTTTGTTGTAGTTATTGTAAATGAGATTGCTTTCTTGATTTCTTTTTCAGATTATTTGCTGTTGACGTGTAGAAATGATAATGATTTTTGTATATTGATTTTGTATTTTGCAACTTTACTGGATTCATTTATCAGTTCTGACAGTTTTTGGTGGAGTCTAGGTTTTTCTAAATATAAGATCATGTTGTCTGCAAACAAGGACAGATTGACTTCTTCCTTTCCAAATTTGGTGCCCTTTATCTCCTTCTGTTGACTAATTGCTCTCGCTAGGACTTCCAGTACTGTCTTGACTAGAAGTGGTGAGAGTGGGCATCCTTGTCTTATTCCAGTTCTTAGAAGAAAAGCTTTCAGGTTTTCTCAGTTCAGTATGATGTTAGCTGTGGGTTTGTCATATATGACCTTTATTGCATTGAGGTCCTTTTCTTCTATACCTAATTTATTGAGAGTTTTTATCATGAAGGGATGTGGAATTTTATTGAATGTTATCTTAGCGTCTATTGACATGATCATATGTTTCTTGTCCTTTATTCTGTTATTGTGATGTATTCTACGTATGGATTTTCCTATGCTGAACTGTCCTTGCATCCCTGGGACGAATCCCATTTGATCATGGTGAATGGTCGTTTTAATGCGTTGATGAATTCAGTTTGCTAATATTTTGTTGAGGATTTTTGGATCTATGTTCATTAGGGATATTGGCCTATAGTTTTCATTTTTTTGTTGGTCCTTGCCTGTTTTGGGTAACAGGGTAATGCTGGCCTAGTAGAATGAGTTTGAAAGTCTTCCTTCCTCTTCAATTTTTTTGTTATAGATTGAATAGAATTGATAGTAATTCTTATTTAAATGCTTGGTAGAATTCAAGCATGAAGCTATCTAATCCTGGGCTTTTCTTTGATAGGAGACTTTATTACTGCTTTGAACTCATTACTCGTTAGTGGTTTATTCAGGTTTTCTACTTCTTCATGGTTCAGTCTTCGTAGGTTGTATATGTCCTACAAAGAAGAAGTTATCCATTTGTTCCAGGTTTTCCAACTTGTTTGTGCTTAATTGTTCATAATGGTCTCTGGTGATCCTTTGTATTTCTTTTGTATCAGTTGTATTGTAATATCTTCTTTTTCATCTCCACTTTTATTTATTTGGGTCTTTTTTTCTTAGTCTAGCCTAACGGTTTGGCGATTTTTTTTATTCTTCTAAAAAAAAAGTTTTAATTTCATTTATTTATGCTCTAATCCGTATTATTTTTTCTTTCTGCTAATTCTGACTTTGGTTTATTATTGCTTTTCTAGTTCCTTGAGATACATCATTGGGTAGTTTATTTGAAATCTTTCTACTTTTTAAAATATAGGTGTTTATTGCTATAAATTTCCTTCTTAGTACTGCATTTACCGTATCCCATAGGCTTTCGTATGTTGTGTTTCTATTTTTTTTGTTTCAAGAAACTTTTTAATTTCTTTCTTAATTTCTTCATTGAGTCATGGTTGTTCAGAAACATATTGTTTAATTTCCATGTATTTGTACAAATTAAAAAGTTTTGTTATATCGATTTCTGGTTTTATTCCATTGTGTTCAGAAAAGATACTTGATATCATTTTTAATTTTTTGAGTTTATTGAGACGTGTTTTGTGGCCTGTTGAGGAGAATGCTCCGTGGAAGATCTCCATTATCCTGGAGAATAATGTATACTCTGTAGCTGTTGGATAAACTGTTCTGTAAATGTCTGTTAGATTCATTTGGTCTCAAGTGCAGTTTAAATCCAATGTTTCTTTCTTGATTTCTGACTGGATAATCTGTCCATTCCTGAAAGTGGGGTATTGAAGTCCACTACTATTACTGTACTGCAGTCTATTTCTCCCTTTAGATCTATTAATGTTTGCTTTATATATTTGGGTGCTCCTGTGTTGGATGCATGTATATTTGCAATTGTTATTATATATGCTATTACTGAATTGTCCCATTTATCATTACATAATGACCTTCTTTGTGTGGTTTTTTTGGTTTTTGTTTTTTGTTTTTTACAGTTTTTGACTTGAAGTCCTTTTTATCTTGTGTAAATATGTCTACTCCTGCTCTTTCTTGGTGTCCACTTGCATGGAATATCTTTTTCCATAACTTCACTTTCAGCCTACTGTGTGTCTTTGTAGATAAACCAAGTTTCTTGTAGGTACCATATAGTTGGGTTCTATTTTTTTATCCATTCAACCACTTTATGTCTTTTAATTAGAAAATTAAGTCCATTTACATTGAATGTTGTTATTGATAGGTAAGGACTTACTTCTGCCATCTTGTTACTTGTTTTCTGATTGTTTTTTAACTCCTCGCTTCCTTTCTTTTCTTACTGATTTCCTTTGTGTTTAGGTGATTTTCTCCGATAGTATGTTTTAATTCCTTTTCATTTTTAGTTTCATTTTTAGTTATGTTGTTAACATAAGGCTTACAAAAAACACCTTATAGTTAAAACAAGTTTATTTTAAACTGATGACAACTGAAGTTTGATTGCAAAGAGAAGAAACAAAGAAAAAATAAAAAATCTCTACATTCTACCCCCCCACACTTTTGACTTTTTGTTGTTTTAATTTAGGTTTTTTATATTGTTCAGGATCCACTTCGAATTCTGCTTTCTTGCTATTTCACCACATCTACAGTGACTTCCTCCACTGAAGTCTTAAACTCCTCCAAGTCATCCATGAGAGTTGAAATTAGCTTTTTCCAAACTCTCATGCATATTGATATTTTGACCTCCCGCCCATGAATCACCTCTTCAACTCTCTGAGCCTTTTTAGAATTGAAGAGAGTGAGGGCCTTGCTATGTCTGGATTAGGTTTTGGCCAAAGGAAATGTTGTGCCTGGTTTGGTATTCTATCCAGAACACTAAAACTTTTTCCGTGTCAGCAATAGGGGTCTTTCAGTTTTCTTATCATTCGTGCGTTCACTAGAGTAGCATTTTTAATTTCCTTCAAGAACTTTTTCTTTGCAATCACAGCTTGGCTAACTCTTTGGGCAAGAGGCCTAGTTTTCAGTCTTTCTTGGCTTTTGACATGCCTTCCTTGCTAAGCTTAATCATTTCTAGATTTTGATTTAAAGTGAGAGATGTGTCATTCTTCCTTTTACTTGAGCACTTAGAGGCCATTGTAGGGTTATTGTTAATATTTTGCTTAATTTCAATATAATTCTGTCTAAGTGAATAGGGAGGCCTGAGGAGAAGAGAGATGGGGGAATGACTAGTCATTGTTAGCAGTCAGAGCGCACACAACATTTATCGATTAACTTTGCCATCTTATGCGGGTATGGTTTGTGGTGCCCCAAAACAATTACGGTAGTAATGTCAAAGATCATGGATCACCATAACAGATATAATAATAATGACAAGGTTTGAAATATGGCGAGAATTACCAGAATGTGACAGAGACATAAATGAGCACATACTATTGGAAAAATGACACTGATAGACTTGCTTGTTACAAACCTTCCTTTTGTAGAAACGCTGTATCTGCAAAGTGCAATAAAGTGATACAGAGTAAAATGAGGTATGCTTGTATTCCATTTTAAGTACTTGAATGACTTTCCACCTATTCCTTAGTATTACTACTACTACTGTTTTAGTGGTTGCTCTAGGAATTATAGTGTGCCTCTTTAAGTTAATCATATTCCTAGAGCCAGTACTTTATCACCTCACATAAAATCTAAAAACCTTGCACTAGGATCATTTAAATTAACGCCCCCAATCCTTTGTTCTTCTGTCGTCATATGTTTTACATTGTATGCCTAATTGATTCTACAATGCAACATTAATGTTTGCATTAAACAGTCAGTTATTTTTAAGGAAACTAAGAACAGAAAAAAATATCTTGTGCACTAGTCCAAGTACCATTTTCAGTGTTCTTCATTTTTTTTTGTAGATTCATATTTTCATTTGTTGTCATTTCTCTTCATTATGAAGAATTTCCTTTAGGATTCTGTGTATTGTCAATTTGCTGGAAACACATTCTCTGAGCTTGCAATTATCTGAAAATGTCTTCATTTTATTGCAGTGTTTGGAGGATATTTTCATTGGCTGTAGAATTCTGGGTTGACAGTTTTTTCTTTTGCTACTTTTAAAAATGTTTCATTGTCTTCCTGCTTCCATTGTTTCTAATGAGAAGTCAGCTTCCACTGTAATGTGTCTTTTTTCATAGTTCTGGACTTTTACAATCTTCATTTCTTTGATTTTTGTTGATAATAGACAATATCTTATGTCTGCTACCTTTTCACAGCTTCTTCTTGCTGCTTTGCTTGGTTTGAATTTTATTATCAGTTATAGTTATTAGTTCCTCTGCAATATCCTGTACTCCTTTATTTTGTGATTTGCTAGGTGACACCACAGCCCTGGTTAAATTCAACATACTGGTTACTCCATTCTTTTTCTTAAGGAGCTGAATATGGCTGTAGAAAAAAGGTAGACCTACACTGATCTCATTTGAAATTCATGAGCACTAATCTCAAGTGTGCCTTTACTCTTGCCTTGCAATCGTTATATTTTTTCTGTTTTATTTTCTGCCCTGCTTTTCTGAACAGATCTTTTATACTTCCTCCGCTTTCATCGAACACATTTTTTTATATCTTCACTCTTAGCTCATGACCTTATTTATTACCTTACTAGAAAAATTGAGGTAATAGAAAACTTTCATAATGTCCTATCATCTCATATATTCATTACTTGCATCTATGCACATACATTCTATATTTTCTCCTGTTACTGTGGATGAAATATCCATGCATCTAACTAAGGCAACTCCTTTACTTGTGTTCTGTAACTTATCCCTTCTAGACAGTTCCATTTTATTGCTTTGGCAGTTTTATACTTTCTCTCTTGCATTATCAAATTTTCGCTTTCTGTAAGATCATTCTCATTAGCATACACCTGTGCTAGTCTTGCTCTTATTTTAAAAAACAAAACAAAACAAGTCTTTGTGTCTGATATTCTCTTTAGGCAGCATGCTATTTCCCCCCTTATTTTTACAGCAAAACTTTATGAGAGGGTTGCTTATATTGGCTGTCTACATTTTCTCTTCTCTCTTTTTTGTACCCCTTCGATAAAGTTTTCTAGGTCAAGGAGGATGATCCCTATTGTTAAATTTCATGGGCAGTTCTTAGATTCTCCTTTTTTTTTTTTTTAACCTATGTGAAACATTTGACATAGCTTATCATTTTCCTTGTTAAAACACTTCTTTTCCTGGCTTGTTTGGACACCACACTCTCTTGATTTTTTTTTTCCCCCTACCTTTTTGGCCTTTCTTTTCTGCTGTTTAAGTATACTGGGATATCTGTTCTTGGGTCTCTTCTCTTCTCAATCTATACTCTTGATGATTCTCATCTGCTTTCATGGTTTTAAATGTCATTTGTATGTCAGTAGCTTTGAAATGCATATTTTTGTCTAGTCTTCCTTCCGGAATCTTGTCCTTCATATCCAAAAGCATATTTAATGTCTCCATTTGGATTTTTAATGGGATCTCACACTTAACATGGCCAAAACTGAGCTCATGACATTCTGCCCTCCCCTGCAAAACAAAAATAAACCAAAAAACCCCCCTGCTATTCTTGATATATTTTCCATCTTGTTTAATGGACTCTATTGCTCCAGTTATGAAGCCAACAATGTTGGTGTAGTTCTTATTCTTTTCTTTATTTTGCACCCATATCTGATTTGTCAGCAGATTCTTCTGGCACTGTCATTACAAAATACTTCTTACCACAAAATACTTTTCAAAACATTTCTTACCATACCTCCACTTGCCACCATCCTGCTTCCAGGCACTCCATCATGATTCACCTATGTTATTAACTGATCTTTCTTTTGTTTTTGACTCTGTCTTTATTCTGGTTTTATATGGCAGCACAGTGATTCTGTTATATTCAGGTCAGAGAGTGTTGCGCTTCTGTTTTAAACCTTCCGGTAACTTCTGATTTTCTTCAGAGTAAAAGCCAAAACCCTTACTATACTACAGACTTTGCCCTCCATTACTGCTGACCTTATCTTCTACTCCTCACCCCTTCCTTGGTTTAGTTCTAGCCATCATGGCTTCCTTGCTTTCATCAAACATTCTGAGTAGGTTCTAGTATTTTTAGCATGCTGTATATTTTACTTATTTTATTTTGTTTACAGTCTGTGACCCATTAGAATATAAGTGCAATGAGTCCAGGACTCTCATTTTTCTTTTTATTATAAGCACTGGGTATGTAGCAAATGGTGCCTGGCACATAATAGACACTCAAGATTCAGTTTTCCTCTTAATAAATGAGTTCCCCACTCACCTGTTTTTTTTTAAAACTTTCTTTTCAGATCCGTGATTCTAATTGCAACTATGAGGCCTTTATGAACATTATTAAATTGAGTGACAATATTGGAGAGCTAGAAGCAGTCAGAGATAAGGCAGCAGAAGAATTACAGTATCTTAGATCTCTAGATACAGCTGGTGATGGTAAGCACTTTGTTTAAGTAAAAATGTGTGTTCTTTAAGGGATTATCATATCTTCAAAACTTTGATTAATTTTTCTTAATGTCATTTTCTGCTCTTGTTTTCACCCTAACTAAATTTTCCTTGTTATGTTAATGTGTCCTTAGAGTAAAAGCATTATATTCTGAATGTGAGACTGTGATTATTTCAATTATCTGTAAAGATAATTGGCATGGTTTAATTTTAATTAAATAATTTAATTATATAATTTCAGATGGTTTCTTTTATTGAATAAAATAATTGCCCTATCAATTGGTTATTTTGTTAAATTACAGTAAGTGCATGTTTAAAGGAGTTCATAAATTACCACTTTATAGCTCATAATCAATTTGTTTGTTTTTAGATATCAACACTATCAAAAATCAAATAAATAGCTTACTATTTGTAAAGAAAGTATGTGACTCAAGAATACAGCGGTTGCAGTCAGGCAAAGTGAGTAAAGTACTTTTGAATTGACATTTAGTTATAAATATTGTACAGTGATTAAAATGACTAGTAAATGACAAAAAGTAGGATATTTACCAGTGCAGCACTTTACAACAGGACTTACAGGAAAGTTTTTTCTTATACAGTGTAGTATGATATGTATTTGTTAAAACAAGTCAAAGGGATCAATTAAAGCACTGCCTGAAAAGTGCTGAAGTAATTACAGATTTTATTTTATTCCTTGATTTATTTATTCATTTACTCATGTATTATTTATTCAAAATTTAACATTTCTTGAATGTTGTGAATTGGGTGCCATTTTACATGGGCCAAATAGATAAGCTCTTTTCATGGAGCTTACATTTTAGTTGCTGAGTCAGAAAATAAATCAGTGAGCAAATTGATACATAGTATCAGGTGGTGATATCTGCTATTAAAAAAATGAGCAGAGTTGATATAGAGAATGTCTTGAACTGTTTTATGAGATGTTAAACAAGATGAGGTCTTGCTATGTTGCCCAGGGTAGTCTTGAACTCCTGAGCTCAAGTGATCCTACCCCCTCAGCCTTCTGAGTAGCTGGGACTACAGGTGTGCATCACCACGCTTGGCTTTTTTGGGGATGTTTTAGATAGATCCCAAAAGGTTTGGTGATTTTTGAGCATGGAGAGTATCTGAATAACATGAGGGAGTTAGTCTTGTGATTTGTTTTTGTTTGTCTTTGAAGAATCTTTCAGGCAGGAGTGAGAGCAAATGCAAGGACCCTGAGATAGGAACGTCCTTGGTGAGTTAGAGGTCAGTATGGTACGGGATGAATGAGGGATGTGCTAGGAATGAAGTTACAGAAAAACCTAGAGGTTAGATCATATATGGTCTCACGGACCATAGTAAGATTTTTTTTTTTAATTCCAGTTGTGATGGAAATCAATTGGAGATTGCCCATGGCAAGTAACGTGACCTGACACATGAGTTAAAATGATTACTTTGACCCTTTGTGAAGAATAGATTGTGGTGGGTTGGTGGGGGCGAGAATGGAAACTGACAGATCATTTATAACACTACTTCTTTAAACCAGGTAAAAGATATCTGTGGAGGTTGAGAGAAGTGATTAGAGACTGGATATAGTGTTAACAAGCTGGGACTGAATATGGGGTGAGAAAGAAAAAAAGAACTCAAGGATGATTCCAAGGCTTTTTAGCCTGAGCAACTGAGTGAAGAGTGACGCTGTTTACTGAAATGTGTAAAACTGAGGGAGGAGAAAGTTTGGAATAGAGAATCAAATTTTGAATGTCTTAATTTGAGATACTTGTTTGACGTTCAAGTAGATGCACTAACCTGGTAATCTTGAGTTCAAGGGAAGGTTTAATGATGGAGATAAACTTTATGACTCCTTAGAATTATCATATGTTTATTTAATGTTGAGAGACTGGATGAGGTTATCTAAGAGTTAGTATAACAAAGAAGATACCAGTGACTTGGTTCTAAGACACTTCAGTGAATAAAGTTTAAGACAAAGTGGAGGATCCAGGCAAAGAAACAAAGAGTAAGCAGCTGGTGAGTTTGAAGGAAAACCTGGGTGTGTCTTAAAAGGGTTTGAAGAATGGAAAGATCAGTGTGTATAAGTATAACATTAAGTAAGAGGAAGACTGAGAATTGACCAGTTGGTTTGCTACCATGGGTATTATTGGTGATCTGATGAGAGTGGTTTTGGTGGAGTAGTATAGAAAAGGCTTGATTGAAGTCTGTCCAGGAGAGAATGGGAACAGATGAATTAGAAATAGTAATGATAGTTGCCCTTTAGAGGAGTTTTACTATAAAGAAGAGCAGAGATTTCGGGCTTCAAAGCAGGAAAAACCATTTTTTTGTACCTTTAGTTTTTAGTGTAGTCACCTTTTTTGCTCTGGTTTTCTGTTTTGAAAATCTATGACTCTCTGGTCTTGTAATTTTGTGTGTATTTAAATTCCTTAAGGAATAGAAGAATTATTTTTTTAAAAAGTTGTTTAGTTTGCTAGATGAATTATAATTTACCAAAATGTTACTTGAAGTCTGCATTTGTCACGTGTGTGTGCATGTATGCCTGTATTTCAGTTAACTGTATGTTAAAACTAGTTTATGTATAGTTATATACCTATGCAAATTAGAAAAGAAGAATGATATGGTTTTACTTGTGCTTTTCTTTAACTATTAATAGTTACCTTACCTAGATGTTAGAGTTAGTCATCCTTCAGCATCAATATTTAAAGTCTGTCTTCCCTGACTCTTTTTGATGTTCAATCCTTTTAAAATTTAGATATTTTGTTTGGAAGCCTGTCAATTCCATTTTGAATATCGAGCTTTATTTTTTTATTAGCTCAGGTCATACAATATTTTCCTCTTGAAAGTAACCTCAGCATTCCCACAGATTTGCAGTTTTATAACCATGTTACTGATCTTGAAATCTTAGAAGACCCTTTATCCTTTCATATTACAAATAAAGGTATAGTGTATACTCTTCTGCATCCCACATCTGTGGGCTGCTGTTGGGCAGGAGAAAGAGGTGATATAATTTGAAGAAGGGAGACTTAAATCATGTGCTGGCACTAGGTTGTTCTGTGCCACACATTTAAAGTCAGTTATCTGTTATTATTTAGTACTTATATGAAGGGAAATACTAATTACAGAAATAGATTTTTTTCCTTTTTTCAAATTCTCTTCTTTTTCCTTTAGGTACCACCTATGATTAACTTAGTATCTGCCCCGGAATAAGGCAGCCTATTTAATTTACAGTAAACATACCTAATTTTCTTTTTTAAATAGTGGGTTGTGAAATAGGGATTTGGGAATATGGAGAAGCTAGTGAAAATAAATAGTTCACAGAAATATTGTGGGTTTTATCGGAAAGGGCAGCAGAATTTGAAAACACAGACTTATACTTACCAGCTTTGTGGTTATAGGCAACCTTTCTGATCTTCATTTTCTTTATTGGTTGAATAGGATTGGTTGAAACATATCCACTAGGATTGCTGTGCAGATTAAATGAAGTAATATGTGTGATGTAACTAGCACAATGCCTGATATGCAGAAGCTCTTTAAATTTGGGGCCCAATTTTTTCCTTTTTTTTGTATGTAGGTTGTTACCTTGCTCTATGACTTTGAAGAATATATATAATTCACTGTTTGGGTAGTCTGAAAAGAAATACATTTTCACTAACAATTATAGAGTTTTTACTGTGTTAGGAGCACAATTGCTCTTTGGGAATATTTTCTGGTTTTTCAGTAAACAGACTTTAATCTTTACTTGAAAATGTTGGCATTTGTTTATTCTTGGATATACAAAACATTTTAAAAATCCCCTTCTCCCTTTAGCCCCTGAAATGTTCATTATCACTTGGGATATGTAGAGATAGATAAATACTTGAAATTCAGTCATTTGGATTTATTTTATATTGAAAGAAATGAATGCTTTTATTTTTAATGTATATTTGCTAAGCAACTCTTAAAATAACTAAAAGTTAAAATTCACTAAACAAGAGTATTTTATTGGGAAGCAACATGCATGAGAAGTGAAAAACTTCATGTTTTATTCCATTTTAAATAATTTAATGTTGGATTTTATGTCTTATATAAAGATCTTTAACCTAATGAGTGATTAGATAAAATATTAACCTATATATTCACTTTTGTCTATAGGAAATAAATACTGTGAAACTGGCAGCAAACTTTGGGAAACTTTGCACAGTCCCCCTGGACAGCATTCTTGTAGACAATGTTGCACTACAATTTTTTATGGGTAGGTAAATCCATTTTATTTAAGTGATATAGCCATTGAAATTCTTTTCCCAATTTTCTTACTGTAGTAAAATACACCTAGCATAAAATTTAGCATCTCAATAATTTTTAACTGTACAATTCAGTGATATTAAATACATTTATAATGTTGTGCAGCCATCACCACTATTAATCTCCAGAATTCTTTTTGTCTTGCAAAACTGAAACTCTGTACCCATTAAACTCTAACTGCCCATTTACCCTACCCGCAACACCTGGCAGCCACCATTCTACTTTCTGTCTCTGTGATTTTGTCTATGCTTAAGTACCTCATATAAGTGGACTTGTACAGTATTTGTCTTTTTGTAACTGACTTACTTAGCATAATGTCCTTAAGATTCATCCATGTTGTAGCATATGTCAGAATTGTCTTCTTTATTAAGGCATATTATATTTAATATTGCATTGTTTATGTGGGTATTTATACATTTGCTTATCTATTCATCCATCAATGGACGTGGTTACTTCTACTTTTTAGCTATTGTGAATAATGTTGCTATCAATTTGGTTGTCCAGATATCTCTTTGAGACCCTGCTTTTCCCAGTTCTTTTGGGTATAGACCCAGAGGTGTAATTGCTAGGTAATATGATAATTCTATTATTAATTTTTTGAGGAACCACCATACTGTTTTCCACAGTGACTGTGCTATTTTGTATTCCCACCAATAGTGTACAAAGGTTCCAATTTCTCCACATCCTCCCCAATACTTGTTTTTTTTTTTTTTTTTTATTAACTTTTTTGGGTGGGGATTAGTTAGTATTCTAATGGAAGTGAGATGGTATCTCATGGTGGTTGTCATTTGCATTTCCCTGACTAGTGATGTTGAGCACCATTTCATATGCTTATTGGCTATTTGTATATCTTCTTTGGAGATAGGTTTATTCAAGTCCTTTGCCCGTTTTTGAATTGGATTCTTGGGGTTTTTTGTTGTTGAATTTTAGGAGTTCCATGTATATTCTGGACATTAATCTCTTATGTATGATTAGCAACTATTTTATCCCATTCTGTGAGTTGCCTTTTTACTCTGTTGATAGTGTCTTTTGATGCACAAAATTTTTACATTTTCATGAAGTCTACTTTGTCTATTTTCTTTTATTGCCTGCGCTTTTAGTGTCATATTCAAGAAATCATTGCCAAATCCAGTTTCCTGAAGCTTTTTACCCTATGTTTTCTTCTGAGAGTTTTATAGTTTTAGGTCTTATATTTAGATCTTTGGTCCATTTTGAGTTAATTTTTTGTATATGATGTGAGGTAAGGGTTCATTCTTTTGCATGTGGATATCCAATTTTCCTAGCACCATATGTTGAAAAGACTGTCTTATTATTTGACCATATATATGAGGTTTATTTCTGGGCTCTCTATTTTGTTCTGTTCTAGTGGTTCCTATGCCTTTTGTTTTGATTACTGTAGCTTTGTAGTAAGTTTTGGAATCAGAAAGTGTGAGTCTTTCAACTTTGTTCTTCTTTCTTAAGATTATTTTGGTTACTTGAGGTCCCTTAAGATTCCATATAAATTTTAGGATGGTTTTTCCAATTTTTGCAAAAAACATCTTTGGGATTTTGATAGGAATTACATCAAATCTGTAGATCACTTTGGGTAGTATGGACGTCTTCATAATGGTACATATTTCCATTTTATGTGTCATATTTTATTTCTTTCAGCAGTGTTTTGTAGTTTTCATTGTACAAACCCTTCACCTCCTTGGTTAAGTTAATTACTAATTTTTTTTTTCTTTGTGATGCTATTGTAAATGAAATTGTTTTCTTAATTTCGTTTTCTGATTGTTCTTTTTTTGTGTACAGGAATGCAACTGATTTTTGTGTGTTGACTTTGTATACTTTTACTTTGCTGATTTCATTTGTTACTCTAACAGTTTTTTAATGGGCTCTTTAGAGTTTTATACTTACAAGATCATATCATCTGTGAACAGAGATCATTTTACTTCCTCCTTTGCAGTCAGGATGTCTTTTTTTCCTTCCTTTTTTTTCCCGTGATTGCTCTGCCTAGAACTTCCAGTGCTATGTTGAATAGAAGCGGCAAAAGCAGGTATCCGTTTCTTGTTCCTGATCTTAGAGGAAAAGCGTTAAGTCTTTCACCATTGAGTATGATATTTACTGTGGGTTTTTCATATACAACTTTTATTATGTTGAGGCAGTTTCCTTCTGTCATGAAAGTGTGTTGTAGTTTGTCAGATGCTTTTTTGTGCATCCATTAAGATATTATGTGGTGTTCTTCATTCTGTTAATGTGGTGTATTACACTGATTTATTTTTGTATATTGACTCATCATTGCATTCCAAGAATAAATCTCACTTTGGTCATGGTGTATAATCCTTTAAATATGCTGCTGAATTTGGTTTGCTAGTATTCTATTGAGGATTTTTGCATCAGTATTCATAAGGAATATTGGTCTGTAGTTTCCTTTCCTTGCAGAGTCTTTTATCTGGCTTTGTTTTCAAAGTAATGATGGCCTCATCCAATGAGTTAGGAACTGTTCCCTCTTCAATTTTTTGGAAAAGTTTGAAAAGGATAGGTGTTACCTTTTCTTTAAATGTTTGGCAAAATTCACCAGTGAAACTATCAATTATATTGATACATAATTTTTTATGGATGGATATATTTTTCCATCCTTCCACTATCTATGTATTTGTGTCTTTGTATATAAACTATCAGGTCCATGGCTTTTCTTTATTCAGAGGTTTTTGATTACTGATTCAATCTCCTGAGTACTTATAAGTCTCCTTGGATATTCTGTTTCTTCATGATTTAGTCTGGGTAGGTTTTCTATTTCTAGGAATTTGTCCATTTCAAGTATGATATCCAATTTGTTGGTGTACGGTTGTACATAATACTCATTTATGATGCTTTTTATTTCTTTAGAATCAGTAGTAATATCCCCATTTTCATTTCTCATTTTAGTAATTTGATTTTTTTCTCTGTTTTCTTAGTCCTAGCTAAACGTTTGTCAATTTTGTTGCTCTTGTCAAAGAACCAACTTCTGCTTTCATTGATTTTTCTTTATTGTTTTACTGTTCTCTAGTATGTTTATCTCTGCTCTACTCTTTGTTATTTCCTTCCTTCTGCTAGCTTTGGGCTTAGTTTGTTCTTTTTCTAGTTCTTTATGTTGTAAAGTTTGGTGTTGTTTTGAGATCTTACTTTTTTGCTGTGTCCTGTAAGTTTTAGTATTGTGTTTCTATTTTCATTCATCTCGATGTATTTTCTAATTTCTCATGTGATTTCTTCTTTGATCCATTGGCTGTTTTAAGAGTGTGTTGTTTGATTTCCAGAAAGTTGTGAATTTTCCAGTTTTACTTTGGTTATTGATTTCTAACTTCATCCCATTGTGGTTGGAGAAGATACTTTGTATGATATCCATCTTTTAAAATCTAATGAGACTCAATTTGTGGCCCCACATGTGGTCTGTTTTGGAAAAAGTCCCAGTAAACCAAGTGGATTTAACATACATATAGAGAACACTACCCAACAACAGCAGCATACGCATTCTTCTCAAATGCATATTCTTCTGTTGTCATTGGGTAGTGTTCTCTATATGTGTGTTAGACTTACTTGGTTTATTGTGTTAAATCCTCTATTTCCATACTTATTTTCTGTCTGGTTATTCTGTCCATTAGTGAGAGTTGGGCATTGAAGTCTCCAACTATTACTGTGAAACTATCTCTTTCTCCCTTCATATCTGTCAATTTTTGCTTTATATATTTTGCTGATCTGTTACTAGGTACATAATTGTTTATAATTGTTATATCATTTTGCCATATTGAACTTTTTATTAATATGTAATGACCTTATTTGTATCTTAACCTTTTTTGAATTAAAGTCTATTTTGCCTAATATTAATATAGCTTCCTCTGCTCTATTTTGGTTACTGTTTGCATGAGATATATTTTTCCATCCTTCCGCTATCTATGTATTTGTGTCTTTGTATATAAAGTACGTCTCTTGTAGACAACATATAGTTATATCATGTTTTTCCATCCATTCTGACAATCTTTGTCTTTTGATTAGAGGGTTTAATCCATTTCCTCTTAAAGTAATTATTGATAAGGAGGGACTTCTGTCATTTTGTTACTTGTTTTCTATATTCCTTATATATTTTTTGTCAGTCATTTCCTACATAGCTGTCTTCTTTTGTGTTTTAGTTGATTTTTTTTTTTTAATTTAAGAGACAGCGTCTCGCTCTGTCACTCAGGCTAGAGTGCAGTGGCATCATCATAGCTCACTGTGGTTTTGCACTCTGCAGTCACCTTGCAATTTTCTCATATTTGCGGTTGCTTTTGAATGTCCCTTTCTTTAATGTCTGGCTCCCAACAGGAGAAAAAGATAAAAACTTAGGGGGCAAGGGAGAAAGAGTGACAGTCCTTTAAATTCCCTGGAAATGTCTTCAGCAGGTAGGTCAGGGGCTTGCAACAATAGGGGGACGTGTAACAACAAAGGCTGCCTATTTGTCTACATGTGTGTGATCAGAAGCAGCAGTGTACTATTAGAGCATAGATCCCAGATATATGCAGAGCTGAAATTGACTGAAATTAACCACAGTTTACCTCCCAAGCCTTCCCCTAGATGTTGCATGCAGATCTTCAGTAGACTCCAGAGTTCCAAATTACATCAGATTCTGCAAGTGGAATTGTTAGTGTCTACTCTGACATGTACTTTGAGATTTTTAATAATATTAAGTATCATTTCTTTGGGAAAATACTCTTCAGACCATGCTTTCCTCTAAACTCCACAACAGGCAACACAGAAGAGGACATCTGTGACCAAATCTGGGGATTTTCCCCACACACCAAGCAGCAGTAACCCCAGCTGGGCATCCTCTAATTCAATTCCAGTGCTATCTACCTGGAGATATCTACCCAAGATCCCCCCCAACCTCACCCTCGTCCCCACCCCAGACACCAGTCTTAAGTCTGGGCCTCCGTAACTTCTGACTGACTGGCTTCAAATTGGGGGTCCCATGATTCCCCTCTTTGGGTTTGATTAATTTGCTAGAGTGGCTTCCAAAACTCAGGGAAACATTGTTTACCAATTTATTACAAAGGATGTCTTAAAAGATACAAATAAACAGCCAGATGAAGAAATACATGGGGCAAGGTCTGGAAGGATCCTGAGCGCAGGAGCTTCTGTCCCTGTGGAATTGGGATGCGCCACCCTCCCAGCACGTGGATGAATTCTTGTTCCCTTTCCTGTCCACCTCCACATGTTCAGCTCTCTGGAAGCTCTCTGAACTCAGTCCTCTTGGGTTTTTATGGAGGCTTCATTACATAGGCATGATTGACAACTGTGTAGAAATGTGGACAAAAAGCACATGATCTAAACCCTGCACAGCCTGTCTGTTCAAATTCTTCCTGGCCTCTTTGTGTAGCATTCCTTCCTCAGGGTATGGGGCAGGACCCTCTGTGTAATGAGGGCCTTTGACTCACAATCAGATTAGAGTCCTGCCTTGGGCAGGTGAAAGGAGGACAGCAGAAGGTCCAAGAGACAGAGATTCTATCTCCTGAGACCTAAAGCACCCCATCATTATAACAAGGACTGTGGGAGTTATTAAACTTCATAGGAACCATAGATGAAAACCTATAGATATATCATAACACCACAATTATTAAATTTTAAATAGTCACTATTTTGTACACCAAATTGGACCAAACCCTTTATTCTCTGAAATGTTAGTTTTTCCTTAGAGACCATGGAGGTAGAGATTTATTAGGTTATTAAGTATGAAATGTCCGATTTCCTTAAGTACTAAATTTGATGGTTGATATCTCTGACATTTCACTTTGACATTTCTTGTTTTATTTTTTTTGTGAAGGTACATCCTCAGTCTTGCAAACGCATGTTTTGGCTTGCAATTATCTTTCAAATTTTTTTAGAGCAATTTTTGTGAAACCACAGATAAGTAAAAAATTCATGTTATTTTCGAGTATGAGTTGCGTCGGGGAACCAATGCAGTGCAGACAGCTCGAAATATCAATGAAGTATTTGGGAAGGATGTAGTTAATGAATGCACAGTATGTTGATGGTTTGAGAAGTTCCATTCTGGTGATTTTCATCTGGAAAATGAGCCATGTGGGCAGCCTGCGACCAGGGTGGATAATGATGAGCTAAAAGCTGTAGTGGAAGCGAATCCCTCTCAACCTATGTGTGAATTAGCAGCAAGGTTTGATGTTACCATTCCAACAATATTGGACCATTTGAAACAAATCAGCAAGGTAAAGAAGCTAGATAGATGGGTTCTGCATGAATTAAACAAGTGTCAGAAGAGAAACCGTCTTGAAGCTTGCCTTTCTTTGCTGTCATGACATAAAGGTGAACCATTTCTACACCGTATTGTTACATGTGATGAAAAATGGATTCTTTTTGATAATCACAAGCACTCGACACAATGGTTGAGTAAAGATGAAGTGCTAAAACACAGTCCAAAACCAAGTATTGATCAAAAAAAGCTAATGGTATCTGTTTGGTGGTCCATTGCTGGTATTATCCACTACAGCTTCATGAAAACTGGTCAGTTGATTACAGTGGGTGTCTACTGCACCCAATTGGATGAAATGTTGAGGATGCTTGCAATTAAGTAGCTGAGATTGGTCAACAGAGACAGGCCAATATTCTTGCAAGACAACACTCAACCACATGTCGCACAAACAACACTGCTCAAACTACAGAAACTGAACTTGGAAACTCTCTGTCATCCACCATATTCACCAGGCCTTGCACCACCTGACTACCACTTCTTCCAGGCTTTGGACCACTTCTTGCAAGTAAAAATACTCAATTCTCAACAGGCCATGGAAATGCCTTTTGCGATTTCGTGGCCACTCACTCTCCAGGCTTCTTTGCTGCTGGCATAAACAAGCAAACATGCTACCATTAAGATGGCAAAACTGGCTGGGCACGGTTGCTCACACTTACAACTTAGCACTCTGGGAGGCTGAGGCAGGAGGATTGCTTGAGCTCAGGAGTTGGAGACCAGCCTGAGCAAGAGCAAGACCCTGTCTCTGTTAAAAATAGAAAAATTAGCTGGGCATCATGGTGTTCACCTGTAGTCCCAGCTACTCGGGAGGCTGAGGCAGAAGGATGGCTTGAACCGAGGAGTTGGAGGATGCAGGGAGCTATGATCGCTGCACTCTAGCCGGGGTGACTGAGGGAGACTCTGTCTCAGAAAAAAAAAAAAAAACGATGGCAAAACTCTGTCGATAGTTTAGGCATATACTTTGATTAATTATACTGCTTCTTGTTTGAGATATGATAAACTACACTTTTGATTTGCAGACATTTCATATTCAATGACCTAATATTTTTGTTTTGAAGGAAATGTTAATCATAACTAATGTGTATTTCTTAAACTGCTTTTTAAATAAATCCTTGGAGATTCTAATATGAATTTAAATTCATTAAGAAAGAGTACTTTATTGGGAACCCACAGTGTATATAACCTGTTTGTATCATTTTTGTTCATGTGTACATGAGAGACCTTGTTTTTATACCATTTTAATATATATAAATATTTTATGTACACATTTTATTAAAATTGCTTTTATCTGGAGGACATTTTCAGCAAAACTTCCTTCATTTTCATTATCAAAAATATAAAATATGTGAGTTGTTAAAAAGCCATTCTTTATTTTTAATGTATCTAGAAATATTCATGTTATAACTAATAATCTTTATTAAGAGCAAATGTTTAATATTGAAGTAGTTGATTTCTGATGAAGCCTTATGTAGCAAATTTATTCACTAGAGATTTTATCATGAAAAATGGGATTAAAAATTTTAAAATACGTTCTTTCACTTGTGTTTTTTACATAACCTTTTTTTTTTTTTTTTTTAGCTTAACCATTTATGTTATAACTATTTTTTACCTCAGGGATTTGTTAAATGTAGAGTTTTAAATATTTGAAATTTTAATCCTTTTTATTTGTTATACAGCTGCATGGACCAAAAATTGTGTGACATTAGTATCTATGTTGTTATTAATTCTGTTTGGTAGATTACATGCAGCAAACTGGAGGCCAAGCACATCTTTTCTTCTGGATGACAGTGGAAGGATACCGGGTTACAGCCCAACAGCAGCTGGAGGTTTTATTAAGTCGTCAGAGAGATGGAAAACATCAAACCAACCAAACCAAAGGTCTTTTAAGAGCAGCTGCTGTTGGAATTTATGAGCAGTATTTGTCAGAAAAGGTGAGGATATATTTCAATTACTGATTTCTTAACCTTTCCTAGCAGTCTTATTAATAATAATTTTTGTAACATTTGCAAATAATCATTACTTAAGCCAGGGACAACTACCTCACAAACATTATTTCATTTAATGTTGGCAACAATCTTCCTGTGTATTTTTATCCTCATTGTTTAAGTGAAAAATCTGATCTTTAGGCAATCAAATTAACATGGCCACAATCATGTAAATGCTACATGCCCAAGTCAAGATTCAAGGTCGCACACACTTTAGGTTCAAAGACACAATAGGCTGAGAGTAAAAGGATGAAAAATATAAACCATGCAAGAGTAAACAAAGGAAAGCTGTAGTATAGCAAAGGGATAGGCTATACTAATATCAGACAAAATAGAATTTAATATAAAATTGTTATTAAAGAAAAGAGGAACATTTTATAAGGATAATAGGGTCTACTGATCACAGTGATAAAACAGTTATAAACATACATACCTAACAACAAAGCCTCCAAATACATGAAACAAAAATTTATAGAATTGAAGGGAAAAGGGCAGTTCAACAGTAATATTTGGAAACTTCAATATCCCACTCTCAATAATTGATAAAATTTTAATCCTTTTTATTTGTCATACAGCTGCATGGACCAAAAACTGTATGACATTAGTATCTATGAATTGAGAAATTCACCAAGGATGTGTAAGACTCAAATAATATAATTCAATTAGACCTAACACATCTATCGAACATTTCCTCTAACAACAGCAAAATACACATTATTTTTAAGAACACATGGAACATTTCCCAGGATAAATCATATGCTAAGCTATAAAACCAGTCTGTGTTTAAAAGTGTTGAAATCATACAAAGTATGTTCAATGATCACAATGGGGCCAAATTAGAAATCAATGGACAGAAATTTGGGAAATCTACAAATAGTTGAAAATTAAACAGCATAATTCTAAATAGCCTCTGGGTCAATAAGAAATTACAAGGAAACTATAAAGTATTTTTACTTGAAAATGACAACACATTGTATCAATATTCATGAGGTGCAGCTAAAGCAGTGCTGAGAGGGAAATTTGTAGCTTTAAAAATGTCTACATAGAGGCTGGGCACGGTGGCTCATGCCTGTAATCCTAGCACTCTGTGAGGCTGAGGTGGGAAGATTGCTTGAGCTTGGGAGTTCGAGACCAGCCTGGGCAAGAGTGAGACCCTGTCTCTACTAAAAATAGAAAAATTAGCAAGGCATGATGGCATGCACTTATAGTCCCAGCTACTTGGGGGGCTGAGGCAAGAGGATCACTTGTGAGGCAGGAGTTTGAGGTTGCAGTGAGTTCTGATGGTGCCACTGTACTCTACCTGGGATGGCAGAGCAAGACTCTTGTCTCCAGAAAGTCTAAGTAGAAAGAATAAAGATCTGAAATCAACAATCTAAGTTTTCACCTTAAAAATCTAGCAAAAGAAAAAAATACCCAAGACAGAAAGGAAGGAAACACATTAGAATGAGAATCGATGAAATAGAAAACAGAAAAACAGTAGTGAAAAATCAATAAAACCAAAATTTAGTTCTCTGAAAATATCAATAATACTGACAAACCTTTAGATAGACTGGCCATGAAAAAATGGGAGAAGACACAGATAAGCAAAATCATGAATGAGAGAGGAGATACCACCACTGACCCTACAGAAATTAAAAGGAGTAAGAGCACATATTATGAACAACTTTATGACAACAAATTAAACAACTTAGGTGAAATGGACAAATTCCTAGAGAGATACAAGTTGCTAAACTGGCTCAAGAAGAAACAGAAAGTGTAAGTGGCTGTCACTCTTGCCAAGTGTAGAAAAGATGCTAAAATGTTGGTCTGCAGTAAAATCATATTTTCAAAGTGTGGGACAAAAAGAATGTCATTCTCTAATTTGAAAATATTTTGAGAATGAGAGTGGAAAAGAGGATTACAGGAAACAGAAATTCATATGCTGTTTCTGTAAAACTGGTGGATAATCTTTGAAGAGCCCAGAGGCAGCCTAGAAAAGGATTAACTGACCTGACTTGTTCCAGGTTATGTGTATGTTGTGACAAAGTGAATAAAATGACTCCTTTTTTGGAAAGAAGACTTGAGGATCAAGAAAATGTCACCAGAAAGGGACAGCCAACTTAAACAAGATTTTCTCAATTTCTTTACTAAAACTCTAATTTATTTGGAATCCAACTTCAGTTTCACAAATGTAACTTTGCTCTATATTGTAAAACCATTTTTCCTGAGAAAGAGAAATTTAGCTTATGATGACATCATTATGCTTCAAAGTATTTAAAAATGGGCGTTTTAGACATGAATAGCCTGTATGATGAATTTATAGATGGAAAGGACCAGATTGACAAACAGCTGGTCTACCTACCAAACAAGCCATCTATACAAAGTTGTTGGACTTCTTTTTTTAGAACTGGAAACAAATTCCTACAGATTTAAAAACCTGCTGTTTTTAGTAAATAAAACCCCAATTATTCCATGCCCAGATGAGTATGTTGAAAGGATATTGAACTTGATGTCATCAACATTGGATTGACACAAGAATTTACTGTGAGTTGGGCTTGAATAGAGCAGAGCTAAAAGTCAAAGTGAATTCTACGTTTGACTGCATTCAGTTGTAACACTATATAAAAGAAAAGGATGTCCTAAGGGCTGCAGGCAGTTCAGAGAACTATTACTAGGAAAGGGAACAGAAAAAGTAAAAACACCCTACTGTATCATGGAACAGATAGAAAAGTCATTGTCTATTTTTTGTTGAGTTTAGATAATATATGTTTTTGTATGTACATTCTGCTTTTAAAAAGTCTTACATTTCTATATTTTAAAAATATAAAATGATATAGCCTGCAAAATTTAAATACCCCTATTCTATATATATGTTGTTTTTACAAAGTCTTTTGTTTCTGGATTTTAGTAATACAAAATAATATAGCCTATAAAATTTAAATATCCAATAAAGAGTTTGTTAAAAGTTAAATTGGTGTAGCAGAGGACAGAAACATTGTAAACTATGTATTACATTTTTCCCACAGATTGTTTTTACTAGTCCTATTAATTACTACTAATTGCCGCTGTTACCTAGTTCTGTTGTTTAAATAATCACATTTAGTAATAGAAAAGTAAAATATACACATTAATAGATAATTTTGGAAAAACATCCATTTTCATATTTTTAGATTAAAGTGGTAACAAATGTGTATAAATATTCCTCAGTATTACTTTTTTTTTTTGAAGAGGGAGTCCTGATTGGTTGTTTCATGATAGCTGTCTAAAAATGTTGGTCACCCTATACCAAAGATTTGGCTTAATCCAATTCTGTGTACTTGAGATGTGTAGGAAGAATTAAAACTAAATAAAACAACTATAAAAATATTATTTTCAAATTTGCCTCTTTATTTCCTAGAAACTAAGTTCAGTGAGCTCAGAGGGCAAATGAAAGGGCAAAACCAACTAACATATTCCTCTCTAATCTTTGTCACTTACTTGAAGTTGTTTAGTTCTCCCGTTTCTATTTCAAGGGACCGCCCCCCCCCCCAACACACACAACAGCTAAGCACCCCTCCAAAAAAACGACTACCACCACCACACAACCTGCTTAGATTTACTCACAAGAGTGTTTAATTGACAATGGAGCATTAGAAGTTTCATAACCCTTTTTCTATGCATTTATACCTTGCTGTTTACTTCTTTTTCTCCTTTCTTGATTTATCCAGTCTGCTTTTTAGATATTTTATTGGATGTTATAGAGAAATTATTTAAACATTACATTCTTTGTTAGTTTCTCTAAAAGTTACCATGCAGGAGTGGGGAACCTACGGCCTTTTGATTTCAAGATTCTTTTTTTTTAAAGCACTAAAGGAGGCAAGAAAAGCTTCATCTTTCTCTCCTTCTCCCCTTTTAATAGAAGGATTTGTTCTGCAAAATTTGGTTTCAATCAAAAAGCCGCACTTAAGGACCTAGCAGGCCACATTTCGCCTTAAGGCTGCAGATTCCCCACCCCAGCTCCAGAACTAAAAATGCAAAAGTCGACATGCCAAAGCTTTTGACATGCCTGGCTTTTTAGCATTTTTTTCTTTCAATAAAGTAATTTTTGAAATTGAAAGTTCAGATTTTATATTTCTTATAGTATCTGTCACATTATATACTTTGAATTGGAAATTCTTAGAACAAATTAATTTTTTCAGATTTTTTTTCCTTGCATATCACACTGGAGCTTTGCTGCAGCATTGGCTATAAAATCAAATTTAGCATAACAGTAGTCTCTTTTAAAGGCCATTCATGAGGATTCTGTAGTGTAAATGATAAATCAAATGGCTTATTTTGACGATCATATTATTACACATCTAGTACTACTGAATACGAAACACTAACTCCTTTTTTTAAATCAGACCAAAATCACATTTCAATAGCTCAAAGTGCAAATGTAGCAAGTCATTTCACAAAGTCTTAAGATACAGCTTTAAGTACTATGAAAACTAGAGATATATAAAATAGAAGGGTAAATAACAGAAATAAAGCTCCTCAATTTTTAAAATTCAAGTAACTTGAAAAACCTTTAGACTAAAATATTTCACTTACATCAATTCAGAAATGCTTTAATTTATACATGCCAGTAATACGTTTCAGTAAATAAGGACTCTTCAAAGAAAAAGAGAAGCACCCCAACCAGGCAGCTCCAGACAAGAGTGGAAGTTCTTGGTGCTGGCTGTTCCTGATTTAGCAGTTTCAGTTACTCACTGTATCAGTTGATGTTGTTCAATTTATGATATTTTGATCTTTAGATAAATTCTAAAAAATGTTTAAAGTTAAATCTAAGGCCAACACCACTGTTAAGAATTTCTGAAATGACCAGTGTATATCTAAAAGATCTAAAGACCAATGTCAACTTTAGGCCTATGATATTACTGGGGGGAAAGACATAGATTAATACTTCTTCTTTTACTTAATACCTTTTTGTAAGCTTAGCAACATGGCTTTTAAAATTTCCTCATGAAAACTGAAGTGAATTGTATATTTACTTCTACATGTACAGAACTTGTATGTAAAGTGAAAAAGTTCCCACTAGGACGATAATTAAAGATTGTTAATGTTCTTTTCATCCCTTAGCAGCCGAGACACATGCTTATTTCTGTGCTCCAGAAACAATGTTAGCTACTAGTTTCAATTCAGGAAAATGTATACCTTCAGGAAGGTTTCCATGAGATGTATTTAGTCTTTTTCTCAAACTTCTTCATCTTTTCATTATAAGTGTTAAACATGGAGTCTGTTCAAAAAATTCTGTCCTACCACATAAATGTTGAAGCATAGTGTCCTGTGAAGTTTATGTGGTGGAAATCATGACGCTGAGAACCACAATAGAAAGGGATGAGATTTAAAGGGTTGAGAGGAATATCATAACCATTATGGACAACATCAATAGTTTCTATCAAATAAATGATCACCCATGTCCAAAGAAGAATTACATGATCACACAAAAGTATGATTCCAATGAAAAATCCAGTTCCCAAGAATTAGAGTTTCCAAAGAATGTGAAGCACATTCCAAACGGTGCCTGAAATTCAGGATAAATTTTATGAGTATATTTATATATTCTTTTGTGGTGTGTAAAAGTCTATGCAGGAAATAGTGCCAAGTATCCTCAATGACTGCACAGCCAAAGCATCTTGTCAAAAGCGTATATCATCTTGGCATTCTTTCCCAATTATAAGGAATATTGAAATACTCTGTAAAATAATAGATTCCAAAAATCAAAGGCAACTGGATACAAAAGTGATCAAAGAGAAGTACTTTAAAGCATTCCCATTGGTTTTCCCATGTTTCTGGTTTATCGTTTTGAATTTTGTTCTTTTCATGTAAGCTATAAATTGACATAAAAATCCAGGTAAACAGAACAAGAAATAAAGGGCATCATAAACTCTAAGGGATCCCAGTGTTGCAGTCTGGAACTCTGTATAATTATTCACCATATTGTTCCAAGCATTTTGTTTTTGCAGAGGATTCTTAGGTAAAAGTGAATCTACATACTCCACAGCCAAGGATGCTGAGCTAAAGATGCTGACACTTTCACTTGTTGCCATTTTTTAAATCTCTGCAGAAAGCCTTATAATTCAGGATGGTCGCAAGGTGACTCTACTAATTAACTCCTAGACAGTGTTTCCTATGTGCAAGACACTGTGCTATATGTCTTACATAGATCTCTTTTAATCCTTGCAGTAATCTTGACCTTATATAGTACTCCATTGTATAGATGGAGTAAATTAGGCTCAGCAGGGGGTAACTTGTTCTGCAAAAGTCAAGATTTAAATCCGTGTTTGTCTACCAGTCTTCTGCATAGTAAACATTGAAGAGAAAGTTCTAGCCCTATTTCAGCCTTCTTAAACATCAAGGTGTCGTTTACAAACAAATGATTCTTATCTGCCAATTATTTTGAATAATAAGATTCCATTATTAATTCTCCTACTATCGAGTATTAACTTGTATTTAGAAATTACAAAGATCATTACTATTATTTTTCTCTATTTGTTAGGCATCTCCAAGAGTTGCTGTTGATGACTATTTAGTAGCAAAATTAGCAGATACTTTGAATCATGAAGATCCAACCCCTGAAATCTTTGATGACATTCAAAGGAAGGTATTATGTACAGCATTTATCATCTTTTTCTTTCTTGAAAAAAATGTGTATTTCTATATGCATGAAATAATTATTTTTTTAAAAGTTATTGAAACTTTAAAAGTAGTAACTAAAGATGTTATGTCAGTAATACCTCTGAATTCCAAAAATGTAGACCAATTTTTTTATTTCATTAATTGATCAATGAGGAAAATCCTTAAGTTGGGTGGTTTTATCTGAATCTGACTGCAGAGCCAAATAGTCTAGTCTTAGAATTTGATGAATTGATGATATATAAATACTAAGACTCTCAAATTCATTTTAATATGAGCCGTGAGCCTTTATGTGTACTTGTTTCTTAGAAAACGTTACTTCCTCGAACATTGTATATAACCTGCTATCATGTGACTTATGTTGTAGTAGGATCGTTTTTAATGTAATTTAGTTACTGGAGGAACTAGAAGAAATCATTAGTTGTGAAATAGTCTTACTGCCGACATCTTGTAACTATGATACCTTATGGCAAGACCTCAATGTACCTTTTGGTGAAATCTTAATTTAGTGAAAATCACCACATACCTATATTAATTATTGCATATCTTGATATATTTCAACAAGGTATATGAATTGATGCTACGAGATGAGAGATTTTATCCTTCCTTCAGACAGAATGCACTGTATGTGCGTATGTTAGCTGAGCTGGACATGTTAAAAGATCCTAGTTTTAGAGGATCAGATGATGGGGATGGAGGTAAGGTGGCACACATTTTACATACATGTATTCTTGTATATATTCTGCTTACCAAAAAAAATGACCTTTTATATAAGACTAAGAAATGTTCTTGAAGCCCAAATATAAATTGTAATATATTTAAAGATTTATAAATGATTGACAAAGTTTAGTGACTATACTAAATTAAAATGTCTGAAAATTTAGTAATAGAATATAACTATAGGATCTTCGAATTCTTAAAGAAGAATGTTTTCATGAGGTGAGTCACTGAAATATTTTTATGGTAGTTTCCCTTTTAATATTCATGATTAACAATAGGATTATTGAGAAGATTAAATAATAAGTAATGACTCTGAAAGTATATCATAAACTATAAAGCATAATAAAAAACTACAGTTTAAAAAAATCTTTAATTGTATCCTTTTCCAAATCCTGCATAGTGTGGGAGACTTTTGAGCTAGAAGGAGTTTCAAAAGTTGTTTATTCCAGCCTTTCAAGTGAGGACCTATTAGCATGTTATAGTGAAAAAAGCAGACTTTGAGTCAGAGAATTTAGATTTTACTCTCCTCCTCCCGCTTATCACCTGTGTGATATTGCCAACTACTTAATTTCTTTAAGCCTTATTTTTCTTATTTGTAAATCTGGAATAATCTCATCATGATATCTTACCTCTGAGTCATTGTCAGATTTAAATGGAATTATGTATATAAAAATGACTTATAACCTAAAACACAGATATAGGTTTTTCATTAGTAAATAGTAAGTTAGAGATAAGAATAGTGGGAGAAAAAGCCCTTAGAACACAAGTCTCCAAATTCTTAGGCCCAGTGATCATTTTACTTGTGATTTAATCTAGAAATATTTATTAAGCTCTAATTAAATATCTAGGGTTTGATGAACTTTCTGGTATGTTCTACTAAGTAAATGAGCAAGGTAAATAAAAAGTAAATCAGAAAGTTTTAAGTAATTATTTTAAGAAAGTGCTTTAGTTATGACCATTTACTTATGAGTAGGTTTTATGGACACGACCACTTGGGGATGGAGATACAATGGATCCGTTACATAGTGAACACTGCTTTAAGAAATATCTCTATTTATGGAAGATTCCCTCTCTTCCACCTCCTTTCCCTCTGTCTACACTAGCGAGATACTATTTTTTAAATAATCTAAGAAACTTAGTTATAGAAGTTTACATATAAATTTTAATAACTTTTATATTGATTATCTGATACTTTGGGTTTTTAATTACTCTCTCAGGTTTATTTATTTGTAAAATTGGAATAATCTATTAACTGAATTGGATTGCATAATTAAGGAAGTTTTCTGTTTGTTTGTTTGTTTGTTTGTTTGTTTTTGAGACAGAGTTTCACTCTGTTGCCCTGGGTAGAGTGCAGTGCTGTCATCGTAGCTCACTGCAGCTTTAAACTCCTGGGCTCAAACAATCCTCCTGCCTCAGTCTCTGGAGTAGCTGGGACCACAGGCCCACACACCTATGCCTGGCTGACTTTTCTGTTTTTAGTATAGACTGGGTCTCTTTCTTGTTCAGGCTGGTTTCGAACTCCTGAGCTCAAGCAATCCTCCCGCCTTGGCCTCCCAAAGTGCTAAGATTAGAGATGTGAGCCACTGGGCCTGGCCAGGAAGTTTTTTTGTTTTTGTTTTTGTTTTTTGTTTTTGTTTTTTTTTTAGAGAGTACTTCTCTGGGAGTTGAATAGTAAAATTTAATTTGCCTGCAGTTTATCATATAGTGTATCTGTATTTCCCATCTCTGTTGAAAATGTTCTTTGATAGAGCTGCTATGAAATTTGCAATAGCAACTCTATATCAACTAACCATCCTAAAATGACTATTGTGAAAGTGTTTGTTGTTTATATTAATTTTACGTATTTTAGAAATTTCTTAGTACTTGTGAAATGGATTTGCTATGTGACTCAGAATGAAACAAGATATATTGAGTAATAACCAACTAATTGTGTGAGCTTCTAAGTAATTTAAAATGGTGATAGTAAGCAATATATTTTGTGGGATTAGTTTTTCATCTTATAACTTAAGAACTCTTCCAGAATCTTCTAAATTGACTTTACGCTTCCATTCATATCTTTCCAGCCAGTCTATCTTCTTCCATGCAACTATCGGAAGCAAACTATAAGCAATCTCAAACTTCCCAAAACTTCATACTGTACTTATTTAAAGCATCAAGTACATTAAAATTTTTTTCTCTGGAACTGATTTTGACCTAAAGTAAATATGCTTCTCTTATTTGTCAGTCATTGAGTAACCCCTCACATTTGAATCATTGATGATTATAGTTTCAAAGTGTATACTTATATATCTTATTGTCTTTCTAGAACATGCATTCTACCATTCTGTTTCCTAATTGATGAGTTTTTATATATTTTATACTGAGAAATTATCCCTTTTGTGAAACCATTTGGAAAAAAGTATGTGGAATGATAGGTGTAACATGAAACATTATTATTAAAAATAGCTGTCAACTTTATTGTCTTTGTCAGTGTTTAGGTTTTAGGCTATTAATATACTTTTTTCAGATAGTAATGCTTATGATTTACTTTTTTAATAAGATTATTTGATCAAAAATAGTCCTTCACATTTTTTGTTACAAATTAGATTTCTGACTTTTAAAATTAAGCTTCTCATTTTATTTTTAGGCATTCTGAAATTTTGATTATTTTTTAGACATTCTGAAATCATTGTTTAATCCAGAGATTAATGTATAGCTGATTTTTAAAAAAAGGCAGTCAACAATTGAGCCTAAAATTAATGGGCCAAGTTTTATCATGTGTGATAGTACTGTATCTTATGGTGGTTTCTCTTTTCTGGGGAAGGAATTGTATTCCTATTTAACCAAATTTCACAATAGGTAGATAGTTTAGCTGAGTGGCTTGCTTGTGCATACGCTCTCCTCTCCTCTCCTCTTCCTTCTCCCTTCTCTTTCTCTTTTTATTCATGATTGCTTTCTTTAGTTATTTAAGCTTTAAATTATTTTATAAGTAGATATTTTCCCTTTTAGTAAAACAAGGTCACACAATCTTAAAAATATTTGAATTATGCTTCCCTTTTTAAATTTTCATCTCAGTCACATTATTTTTTTCACTGTGTCGAACAATTCTTTCTTTTGTTTTCTACTATTTATAGGCAGTTATCAAATTCTTGATTAAATGTGGACCAAGATTGATTTTAGACTATATTTCTTTATCTTCTTATTGTTGACCACAAAAGTAAACTATACCTTATTTTGCTCCTGAATTCTTTTAACTTGACTTGTCTTTGGTTGGAAGATTTAAGAGGTGGGCAGACCACGGAAGAGGTAGGAGGCATATAATTGAATGAGGAGGATAGAGAACTATTTGTTTACTCATTTTGATTATCACCTTCCTGTTTACCAAAGGGTAATCCTAGGTGAAATTTCCTGTTTACTTTTTGTGACCAAAGGTGTGAGGAATCAAGAAATGTTCTTGGGCATTTGGAGTCAAGTTGGAAGCCAATACCAGCTGCCTCTTTGTAGAAGTAATACAGTCTTGCTTTTTGAAGACCTATTTGGAAAACTAAATTCATAAATAATCTCTTAGTGCTAGAAACCCTACATTAACTTTAAAGTATATATGAGTATTGCTTTACCATAGAATTACTTGTGTTTTTAACAAAAGGATACCTTAATTGGTATTTTGCTTTAATTGGTTATTTGCTTACATATATAATAAAACCCTGAGAGAAAAGATTATTTCTTGACATTAATTTTTGTAATCTATAATTGATTCATTCTCTAACACTAATTTTAAGAATTAAATTTTCCTAGTTGCTTTTTAATTAAATGTCATTGCATATGGAGTTTTGAGTGTCTTTTGGTCTATGAGTTATATATTGATATAAGAATTTAGACTTCCAATGTTTTTAAGCCAAATCCACAAACAAAATAAGTGGATACTTATTAGATAAGTGGATACTTAATAGATACTTTAAAAATCAATCTATCCCTCACACTAAAGACTAATTTTACTTGTAATATTTCTTATCCAGTGAGACAGAAATAACAAAATAGTGCTGATGTTTCCTAATGGGTTTCCCTCTGCAGTATTTTCCTCATGCTTATATTGTATTAGATAACTTAATATGCTACTATGAGAATAAAAATACTCCCCTGAACATTATTGCCTTTTTGGTTTTTGGCCAGCTGTCAGGTACATATATATTTTTACTAAAATACCTGGCTTAGAAAACCATGGGACTTAAGTGGTCAGATTTTTGGAAGTATTACACAATTTTTCTTTACTGTTCTGTTATATCTTGGCCTATGTGACTTTCATTCTTGGTGTTTGAACCTTAGATAAAGCAACCGTTTTAAAGTTTTGTACTGTATACTAAGTTGAATTTCCCCCCTACAGAATCTTTTAATGGGTCTCCTACAGGAAGCATAAATTTGGTAAGTACTATTATGGGTACTTTAATTATTAAAGTGACTTGAAAATATTGTAAAAGGCTGAGCCTTGTATGTAAATAAATGATATATTAGAATCCCCCAAATCATCCTTTAATATTATAAGAAGTTATTATGCTTTTAAAGAAATGCTAAGTTCACATAAGGGATAAATAAATAACTTTAAAATGATGTTTCATTTTTATTTTATTTATTTTTAGTGGTAATTTTATTTTTTTATTTTTTATTTTATTGATACATAATATTTTACATATTATGGGGTACGTGTGAGTATTTGTTACATGCATAGAATGAGTAATGATCAAGTCAGGGTATTTAGGGTATCCATCAACATGACTATTTATCATTTCTGTGGAGGATTTCAAGTCCTCTCTTCTAGCTACTTTGAAATATACAATATATTGTTGCTAACTATAGTCACTTAGTCTGCTACTAAACATTAGAACTTATTTCTTCTATCCAACTGTATGTTTGTAACATTCACCAGCCTCTAGGCTTAGGTCACACCTGCATAATTGCAGTTGCATTTTATAAAGAAATTGATTTTATTGTTTTCAATTCTAATATTTAGTATGTTTAAATGACTCTGGTTAGTGCTGTTACATGCAGTTGATTTGTGACACATAAATGTTTACATTAGAATCAGTTTTTTCTCCTCTTGTATTTAGAAAAGAAATATAAAATTAGTTGGGATAACTTAAAAACTTCTAGAAGTTTCTTAAAATCTACACTAAAACAAATTCAGGTCACTGTAAAAAAAATTTTTTTAAGCGCAGAGAGTTTTATAGCAACTATATCTTATGATTGGAGGTTTAAGAATGACATGATTTTAGCATATAAACTGTCATTGGCATTTCATATATTCAGGGGTGTAGTGTGAAATAATAAACATTTCAGTTCTCTTATATCTCCAGCCTTTCCATTGAATAACTTATTTCCTAAAATGCTGTTAGGAAGAAATGTTAGTGTTCTATGAAGGTTTCAGTCCAGAGTTTGGCTGAGTGGGGGTGTGGGTGGGAAGAGGTATGAGGAGTTGTTTTGCTTTTCTTCTCACCTGCATTACTTTTAAACCTTTTGTAGTAGCTAAATGGTTTACAAGATCCATTGTCTTATGTTGTCAACTATACTACTACACTTATTTCTGAAATAACCTTACTGAGTAAATGTTCTATTACTATACAAAGTATAATCTTTAACTTTAATCTTTGCTTTAACTAAAGCAAATCAGCCATAGTATTATGTCAGATATTTTGTAACTTTTAAAATATTGTTTCCTAAATCGTTTGATATCATTACCATTCACTTGTTATAGTTCAGAGCCTTATAACAAAAAGGAATTATTTCTAGAGCATTGAAGGAAGTGTTAGCAATGATGTTCATTATATAGAAAAAGTTTCTAAATGTGATGAAACTTTTCCTTGGTTTGAAATTTTCTAGTATTCACATTTGTAAGGTTTGTACAAGTGTTTAAACACTAGTAACAATTTTTTTCCTTTATTCCATATCTGGAATAAATATTTTTTCAAATAAAAGAAATCCCTTTTGTCACATAGTGATATAAACCAGAACAGTCTGTGGATCAAAAAATGGTCACACTTTAGGTCAGTGACTTGGAGTATTTTGTTATTCCTATAAATCTATTAAATTCAAGGTTTTAAGTAGCTGGAACTTTTGTTACTCTTTTTATTAATACATAGACAAATTTTAATGAATAGCTGCGTTTTAAAAATGGTTTAAGATTATAAACTAGATCATGATAGTTTATTTCAATATACTAAGCAAAGAAGATACTTAATGTGTTTGGTGTTTTACTCACTTTGCAATTGAGATTGGCATGTAAATTATAAGCATTTCTAATAATACCATTGTAGTTGTGTTGAGCTATCATACTAAATTTGAATTTTCAGTTTTTGTCTTAGTGTAGTGTTAAACACTTTTTCTTGCAAGGACTTTAAGAGTCTTAAGGACTACTTTGCAAATTGTGTTTTATTTCAGTATAGCATTAATGCACTTGTTTTGAAATCACAATTTTCTTTTACTAATCAATACCTATATTTCTAAATCAGAAGTTTTTCTGTACTTAATATTGTTTTACCAATTGTAACTTTATAGTCTACTTGTGCGTTATAACTAATGTTTAAGCGATTTTTCAATCAGATTTTTCATCATATATAATGAAAATATTTGTTAACTGCATATTTTAAATGTGCTAAAAAAAGACATTTATCTACAAAGTCTTTTAACAACTTTTAGATTGCATAGATGCTAGCATGTTTAAAGTGAGTAGCTTTTTAAATGTTACCTACAAAGGAAGATTACCGTTTTATTAATGCTTTGTTTTTTGATTATTTTATGTTCCCTGTACTAGCTGGTAATCAGAAGAAGTTATGGTAGATAGTATACATTTGATGGAATATTCCATTCCTCAGAGGCTTCTCTCTTTCACGTAAAAATAATATTGAAGGTTGTGCTCCTTCTATCAAAATGTTTTATTATAGGTCACATGAGCACTTAAAAATAATTGGATTTCATTTCTTTTCAAAGTGTTTTCATTCACATTGTGTCCTGACAGAGATGTTAGAGCAGGTATTAACACTATTTTACCATTGGGGAAACTGAAATACAAGAAAGAGTAGTTGATACAACTAAAGTCTCTTAAGGGTCTCAGTGGTGGAGCCTGGACTAGACCTAATTTAATTTAATGATTCTACCACTTCATTTGACTAGGGAAGTCCTGCGGATTATCTTTGTGGAGTTATTTTGCTTCTCTTAACAATCAGTCTTTAGTAGATACATTTTTGGCTGTCTTCTTTGAATGCAATTGCCTTAATTTAAATGGCTTTATGTCATATGGATGGCTGCATTTAAGTCATTTAGATGACTCTTTTAATAATAATTGCTAATATCACATTAGAACTCAAAAGCTTATTCAGATCCTATGGTTTTAGAGTGTGAAATATGTCTGAATTATATGAATATATGAAGTATGAAAAATATGAATACGTGAAAATGTCTGAATTATATGTGTTGGGTGTCTGCAAGACCTCTTCCACTTTTCAGTGATTTGCTAAGAAGGCTCACAGGACTAAGCATAGTCATACTTACGGCTAGGATTTATTATAGTGAAAGGAGATAAAGCAGAATCAGCAAAGGGAAAAGGTACATGAGGCAAAGTCCAAAAGAAACTAGGCACAAGCTTCCAAGAGTGCTTTCCCAGGGGAGTCACACAGGACATGCTTAATTCCCCCAGCAATGATTTGTGACAACACATGTGAAATGTTGCCACCAGGAAAACTCATTGAAGATTAAGTGCACAGGTTTGTTTTTTTTTTTGGAGGCAAATTACATAGCACACACCAAATCCCAGAAGGAAAGCAGGTGTTCATCATAAACCTTGTTTTTACAGATAGTTTAGTTACAGTAAACCACTTGTTATTAGTTAGAGAATGCTAAATCTTAGTTCCCAGATTCCATCTGAGAGACAACCTTGTAAGCAGTCCTTTCTAGGGAAAGCAGTTCTTGGCTGCCATGTTAACTCTTCTTCTGTACGGTCTGCCTTCGTTTTATGATTATGTTCCATTCTGTGTATGTGTGGGTATACATATATGTGGTAAAATCATTTTTAAAATTTAGAGCCAAAGGCCATAGTTATAAAAGATTGATTTTGAGTCAGTCAGTAGTAATTTTTGTTTGTAGAATTACTTTTGAAAATTAATTATTTAAAGTTTATCATAGTCTATGGGTTCATTTCATTTAACAAATAATCATAATAATAGCTACCATGGAGAAGCAGTGAAGGAAGAAATAATCTCATGTATTAAGTCTATTACTAAATTATTTTGTTTTATAGTTCCTTAATTTTGGCTTTTCTCCTGTTAGTATAAATGGAGAGGATTATTGTTTGTGGAAGGGATGGGGGGGACATACAAGTAATGTAAAGTTTGCATTGCAATGAAGATGAGTAATACATATTTCACATAGATACTTCACATAGAATTCTTTAACACTTTTTTCCTATAACATTAAAAAATTTGTTTCCTGATTTTTTTCTCAGTCTTTAGATGACCTTTCAAATGTATCTTCTGATGACTCAGTACAGCTTCATGCCTACATTTCAGACACTGGTAAGAGACTTTGTAGTATAATTATTACTTTAAAACTATTGATTACTGTATCCCTAAATTATTTTATTTCCACATTTATTTTTATAAACCTTTTTTTTTTGTTTTGTAGTCATATTTTTAAGTTACTTTTTTTTTCCTGCAGCATATTCTTCATTAAATTCTATAATGTTTATTTGCTTATATATTTGGGTATTTCCTTTCTCTAAGGTTGTGACTACTATTAATGAAAATACTTACATTCTAAGCCTTTTGTCATTTCTAATAAACTCTGTAACCATTCTTTTCCTCTGTGTTTGAGTCTAGCTGATAATTGTCTGCATAATTCTTATTAAATCTTTTTTGGGGGAGACCTCAGTTCAATATTTGTTTTCATGCATGCAAAGTCAGACTAGATAAGTGGGGCAAGTGAAGCTCCTGACTATAGAAGTTTGCAGAAATTCAAGAAATGCGTGAGTGGGATGAGAAACCTCTAAGGTATTGTGATCAGTTGGCATATGTGCAGAATTTTTAGTAAACCAAGAAAAAATAATGAATTTTCATCATTACCTTTGAATTATTAGGTAATACTGAGTATATAATGATAGTTTTCTTATCTGGCTTCCCTGCAATATAGGAGTGTGTTTGTCATTTTATACACTAAAGTATAAACATACTGAGGTATGTACCTCAAGTCAATTTCGTGCTTACATTTCAGGTACTGAAGAGATTTTGTAGTATAAGTGTAGTTGAGAAGATATTAATTTGCATCTTTTTAAAGGATCTTTGTTTTCTTTTGCTTCTCACTAGAGCTGGAGTCTCAGTTTGCATGCTGTTCCCTGGCAATTTTTAGAATAAATTACCTATAATTTTTGATTCTGTTATTCCTTTATCTTTTACAAATAGTTGGTGCCTAGATTACTCTGCTTAAAGGTCATTAGATAAAATTGTTGTCAATAAAACCAGAGGTCTTATTGCTTTTCTTTCTAGCTTTTGAAACAATTGTTCCATTTTTTTCCTTCCTTAAATTTTTAAAATTCTTTTAAAAATCTGTTTTCTTTGTCAGCTTGTCTTCTAAATGTGAGATTCTTTGTTAAAGTGCAGATGTTTAGTATTTGTCATTTTATTTCTTGGAGATCTTAAACTTTTACATCTAGAGGAAGACAGACATTCATGTCTATATTTCTTTTTTTCTATACATAAAAATACATATTTCTAATGTTGATCTTTCGCTCATCTGAGGTTTGTGATTTTCTAGCTGCTTGTCCATTTGTTCATTTATTCAACAAGTACTTATTAGTTTCTTAAAATGTATAGAAGCACTATGCTAGACATTTTAAATAAATTATTTCTGTCAAACAAACTTGTGTATGGATACTGAAGAGGCAGCATAGTATACTAGCCAAAGTGTACAACTTTTTGACTGAATTGCTTCGGCTCAGACCCCAGCTCTGCCACTTAATAGTTGGGTGAACTTGAGCAAGTTTCTTGACTTCCTTGTACCTCAATTTCCTCATCTGTAATATGGGATAATAATAATAATACCTACTCATAGGGTTGTTATGGGATTAACTAATTACATTAGTAATTATACATGATAGGCATCATATATGAATGTTTGTTCAATAAATATTTATTTTTCCAATTGGACTCCAGAGTCTCTTTGATTCTAGATCCCATATCCTTAACGTTTCCATTACAGGAAGAATTCATAGTCTAGTACAGTGCTACTCAAAGAGTGGTCCACAGACTCTAATGTGTATTGCTTCCTTTGTTGATAAATGTTGCTTTTAAAAAATATTGGCTAAATTAAACAATGTGATTAGTGATGAGGTTGATTTACATTCTTTACCTAATTATGAATTAGTAACAAATAGTTTGCAGATCACCTGCTATGAGTAGCATTGGCCTAATGAAAACAACACCTGGCTATATCACCATCTTCACAAAATCAATATATGTAATCTTGTTATCTTCTTTTAAATCAAATTACCTTTTTGTCTTCTGCATTTCTTTTATAATAACCTCATTCTTCTTCCTGTTGTGAATGTACCCTGGGTGATCGCCATGCCTATCAGTTTGTCACAAGTCCTGATTATTTTTTAGAATGCTTTCTTATGTTACTCTTTCTCTCCTTTTCTGTTCCTTGCTGTTCTCCTTGCTCTTGTTAATTCCTAGTTGGTTGTGGTTAGCTGCCTGATTGGCTTCTGCTTTCTGTTTTCCTTTCCCAAACCTATCTTGGATACAACTGATAAAGCCATTACCTTGTTGCCGTGCTAACTGCATGAGAAATGGTGGTTTTCTAACTTGATGAGAAAGTGGTGTGCTGTTTGATCTGCATAGGTCTCTGAGCGAAAGATGACTGGGAGAGGTGAACAGTGAATAATAGTGTTACTTACAATTAAAGCCTCTGTGTAGAGCAAGATGACTGGAGTCTTGTATTTTGTCTAGTCAGAAATACTGATATTAGATGGAAAGGGAACAAAAAACACTTTCAAGAAGAAAGTGCATATCTTAGAAAATTTTCATGAAAGCCTGAGAGAAATTTCTGTCCAACTACTCTTGCCAATATAGATTTCTAGCTTTTATGTTATTGAAATAATTTATGAAGAAATTACACAAACCCTCCTTTGCCCAGGTATATACAAAATAGCAAAATATTTAGCTCTAAAACTTGACCACGTTTATTCGCAATTATGGATCGGTGTAATCCATTATTATAAAATCAATTTTAGACTTCTGGTTAGTATGGTAGTCTAAACTGCTATGGGAAATCCTGCCTGCCACACGTAAAAAGGCTGAAAACAGTATCAGAAAAATAGCCGAATGGGGATATCTACAGGTGCCACAGACCATGAGGAAAAACAAATTCAGGGAGGTGAAGAATCATTGAAACAAGGGGCTTATAGTAGCATAAAGACTGCTGTCTTCATTTTGATAGCATTTTCATGCTGTCAAGTTTAGAAGAGGTAGAATGTGCCAAGGACATGGGAAGTTGGAACCAAGTCATTTACGTAAAGCCTGGAGTCAAAAAGGGCGGCTTGGTGTGAAAGAGGAACTAGGAAAACTTAGCTTGCCTTCAGCAGAAAGAATAAGAACTGTCAATATCATGGTTAGAAATGGTATCTTTCACTCACAAGAAACTGAAAGCCCAGCTTATATCCCAACATGGGTGTGTCTGGATTTAGCTGTCTTCAAGTAATTGCGTACCACAGGGTTTCAAGCCTGAGAGTTAGTATTAAAATTATTTCTGAAGCATTTAAACCAGCAGTATTTTAAAGTGGTGACACTGCTCATTGTGAATGCCTCCATAGCCCAGAGCACTCAGAACACCCAGGGAGAGACAACACCTCCTGAAAATGAGCTTACAAAAAGCAATTAAAAGTCATAGGAAGAAATATGAACCACAATAAGGGAGAGTCAGCAGACTCAGAAAACGAGATAATTTGTGTCCTAACATCTTGGAGATGGCAGTCTTGGTAGACTTTAAGATAAGTGTGTTAAAAATATTCATAGAGATAAGTCCTAGGATAAGAATAAGCAATATGAACAAAGAACCAAATAAAATTCTAGAAATCAAAAAATACAGGGATTAAAATTAAGGTCAGAGGACGGATTAAGAAGTAGACCTGATACAAATGAGAAGAGATTCAGTAAACTTGTGGAGACTTGACCTAGAGTAGAATAGAGCACAGAGAGATAAGGAAATGGAAAATCATTGATTGTCCTTAGGATTCTTAACAAAAAAAAAGAAAAAAAGAAGTGGAAAATCAGAAAGAAGAAAAATTAAAGAAAATGATATGATTCAAAGTACATCTCCTTAAGGTTAGTACAAAATGGGAATAGGGTTTGATTTTAAAAATTACCTGACTTGGATTATCTGTGGCAAATCAGTAGGAAAATGCTTTTAAATGTAAAAAGATTCCCATAATAAATTACACTTTTAAATTGCTGAATATTATCAAAGAGAGAGAGTTGACAGAAGATAAACTTCATCCTGTGGCTTTTGCTGTCTGTTTAATTGAAAAGATTTTAATTGAAATACAACTGAATAGTGAAGGCTAGTACAAAAGGTTATTTTGTTTGTTATTTTTCCTCTATTAAATTTAAGAGACTATAATGCTATACTCTGAGGTGGTGCTGTGATAACATCACTAATAATAGGTAAAAGCTCCTTGAGATGAGAGAGAATCCATAGTAGACATCACTTTGTGGTTGGTAGTGTCATCATAAACTTTTAGTTTATTTTGTATTACAGCCATCCTATGTAATACCTTATGGGTATGAGTATAGAAGATGGAAATCTATTTTATCTTTTCGTGATGTCCTTTTGTGTCAGTCTGTCATTTCAGATTCTTCTTCATTTCATGTTGTCTTTTTTGTTTTTGCTCTTCACCTTCCTCCTCTTTGTGTCTTTTGTTCCTCTTCATTTTGTTTTAAATGACTAGTATATGCTGACTATGACCCATATGCTGTGGCAGGCGTTTGTAATGATCATGGCAAGACATATGCATTATATGCCATCACTGTACACCGGCGCAATCTAAACAGTGAGGAGATGTGGAAGACCTATCGTCGTTATAGTGACTTTCATGACTTCCACATGAGAATCACTGAACAGGTAATGAGGTTTTTAAAACTTGCATACTTTACATTGTTTCTGATTTCATTTTGATTCTAAATAGTTCTGGGGATGCTCAGATATTGACCAAAGCTAATGAAAGAAAATAAGGTAAGATTTTTTATGCAATCAGCATAAATCTTAGAATGATTTTGAGTGTTTAACCAAAAAATTAAGTGTTGAGAACTATAACCAGTCCTGACCATTGTGAACTAGGGACAAACTATCAGTGGTATACCTTGGAAAATTAAAATGAATGCATATTTCTGATTTTAAAATTTGTGTGTGTACATGTTGTGCTTTACAGAGATATTTGGGTTTGGTTTGAAATAGGGATGAGAATTGCTGTAGGACATTTTGTGCCTTTGTTTTTGGAGGCGTAATTCAAAACTAAGCTATAGTTATTTTAAATGGCAGCCTCATCCAACAGTAACAGTTAAATCCTTGACCCATTGCTTTGTTTTGAACCACAATCTAAAATAAGTTTAATATTTACCAAATAATGTTTTTAATTCTTATTAAATACAACTCTCTTGTTTTATAGAAGTAACTATAAGGACCCTTAAAGACAACAAGTGTGAAGAAATTATTTCCCTGTCCTATTTTTTTATTAGATATTTTATCCTCTCCTTAACTTAGAAACAAATAAAACATCACCAGATGAATTGGAATAGGTGATCCATGAAATCTAACTCTTGAAAGTCTTTGATTCATTCAAGGTTTTTAGATATACAACTAGTATTAAGCCAATAAAAATAATTGGTTATTATTTTTAAGGTGACACCTGATTGAGCTAGAACTTTGAAATGATATTATACTACTTTGGAAAGCAGAAAATATCCTTTTCACTTAAGATAGTGGAAAAATATGGTTGACACCATGATAATCATTAAAATATTTTATGGATAGAGTGAGATAAACTATTAATAGCTTAAAAGTGGTTAAATACAGAAGGTTAGTGTTGACTTCTGAAGTCCATATTAAAAGGACTATTTTGAATTTTATTCATAAGGAAATTAATAACTGTGGACATGTCTGTTTTTCTATTCTTGTGTTGAATAGATCTTTTCTTCATGTTTAGTTTGATTTGTTTGCAAAAGTGAAAGAATTTTCTGCCCCACAATGAAGAAATGATTGCTTTACTTTTTCAAATATAACCTGTTTGATATTGTTTTAAAAGCATATAGCTTATGTATCTCTTTCTTCCCATCCTTACACTTTAACCAAACATGATAATTTAAAAAATAATTTGGATTGGTAAGAGTACTTTTATTTACTTGAAATTAATGGGAATTTGGTTTAATATGAAATTTTCTTTGTTTGAATAGTTGTAATTTTCTTTCTAGTATTAAGAAGAATAATCATTGCCTAATTTAAATGTTCTAGACTAGGACTGTAAACATTATGTTTACATATTTATAAATATAAGTGAAGAACATACTTTAAAAGAAAACTTTGTTAAGAGGACAGTTCATGCAGAAATTTGCCTTTTCAATATAGCACCAAAAATTAAATGAAATTGGTACAGCATAATTCCTTTTCAAACGGCTCAATGCAGGTGAAACAGACATGTTTTGGTGGTGTTTCTTATGAAGTCACAGTAGTTGTAATCACTTAAGTGTTTAGATTGCTCACAGAGCTTAAGAAATTAAAAACTAAGCTTTTAAGTGAAAATTAGGTTTTAGTAAAATACTAAACATCTGCAAATAAGATGCTGTTTGCCTTTTAGTTCTGCCTTATCTATATTTTCAAAACTCAAATCTCGTCTAATGGAAGAAAATGCAGTGACTTACATTTCAACAGTTGGTAACAGTACAACCTGTTGACATGATTAAATGTTAACTCATAGAGCTCTTGAAGTAAAATTATTTTAAAACAAATTTCATTTTGTTTATTTAACTGCGATATAAACTTTTTCCAGTCTGACTATATGAACTGTCATTTATTTTCTTTAAATATTTTAATAGTCTAATTTGGTATCTTATGGAGAAGATTTATAAAAATTAATTTTAAAAAATTAAAATGTTAAATGTCATCTGATTTTTGAAGTGGCCTTAACTGCTCATTCATTTGTTCAACAAATATTTATTGAGCTTTTCCTATATGCCTGACACTCTTCTTGGTGCAGTGTAACAGGGAACAAGACAGACCAAGTCCTTGCCTCTTGGAGCTTATATTCCAGTAGCTACTGTGCATTTCTGTTTTATTGAGTGAGGTCTATATAAGTATAGATAAAATGTTAGTGATTTAAATAAGTATTCATTAAGGCAACTGAGTAAAAAAATGCACCTATATTAAACAAATTTTGAATTCTTTTAATACAAAATTTCAAGCCTGCTCTTTAAATTTTCCAGTAGTGTATTAGGAATCTAAACCTGATATGTTTAATATGGAAAGATAAGATCTTTGATTTTAGAATGTCTGTGATTTATATATAGTGTTCGAGTTATTCGTAAACATTGAAATACTCTTTTAATTTATGTGAGTTCTTTTTTGATAAATTTCTAATTTCTTTGACATGGCTTTTAAAAATGTTTTCATGAATTTTTAGCAGAGGAAATTGTATTATTTTTCAGAGAATGAGCTACCTTTTGGTTGTACTTATAAATGATCTTTTAAATAGCAAGCATATAATAAGTTAATATAGAGTATAAAACCCCCCCCTTTTTTCTCCGTACTTTTACAGTTTGAAGAAACTGTTAGTGACAGTTCTGTTGTGGACAGATAACTTAAAAAGGAGTTTGTTTTGATAATTTAGGTTTTAAGAAAATAACTGTGTTATTGTGATGTTTAATTTTTTCTTCTTAATAAGGTTTAATATTTTTAAATTTTTGAAATAAATTGTTGTTTTAATAGATATTGTTATATTCCCTTGGTATATTAGTTTGCTAGGGTTGCTATAACAAATTGCCACAGACTGGATGGCCTAAACAGCGGAAGTTTATTTTCTTATAGTCCTGTAAGTTAGACATCGAAGATCAGGGGGTTGGCAAGTTTGGTTGCTCATGAGGCCTCTCTTCTTGGCTTGTAAATGGCCACCTTCTTGTTTTGTTCTCACTTGGCCTTTTCTCTATGTGTATGCATCCCTGGTGTCTCTTTTTGTGTCTAAGTTTTCTCCGCCTATAAAAACACAAGTCAGATTGGATTAGTCCCCACCCAAAGGGACTCATTTTAACTTAATCACCCCCTTAAAGCCCCAATCTCCGAATATAGTCACAATCGGAGGTACTAGAGGTTAGGTCTTCAACATGTGAAATTTGGGGAAATGCAGTTTAGGCCCGTAATACTTTGTAATGCCAGAATAAACTACACATTTTCTAAAATTGAGTCAGTAGTTTAATGTGGATAAGTAATATTGCAGGAAATTAAGTATTTGGGAGGATACCTCAGAAAAGTAAATTTACTTCCATTAAGTATGATTTTTTAAAAAAGAATTTAATTCATAAAACCAGGTGCTGTCTATTGGACATGCAATATTCAACGAGGACCCATTTCTATAATACTTTTGTGAATCACCAAATTTGTATATATCACTATAGCATAACGTTTTCTTGGTAAATTGCCCCCACCCTTTTTTGTTTTTCTTGCCATGACTGGAGCAGAAGAACTGCTTTTACTTTTCATATATAGCATATAATGAACTTGTTCACATTTTAGCTCCAAGCAACCGTCAGATTTGTCATTCCATTTAATAATTTATCAGAATCTCCTGTTTGGGCATGGAAATTATCCTAATCCTCTTCATTTCTTCTTCTCTTTCATCTCTGCACCAGGAATTAGTTTTCTTTACAAAAATGATGATGTTGTTATTGCTTTAAACAAAGAATGGTTTTAAAAAGTTTGTTTCACTTTAGGATATGTATCACATGGGAAAAGCAATGAGACTGCTTGAAATTTCAGGTAGTAGGCTGTTGGCCAGGTATAGTCACTAGCTAAATGACTTTGCTCTTATTCTGTTTCAGCAGCTAGTATGGTTAAAAATCTGTTTTAGTGCGGAAGTACAGATTACTATCATGGACTATTAAAGATGCACCCATATGTTAAGTATGTAAATGCTAGATTTATAGTATATACATTTACTTTGTGTTTGTGGCTTTACAAGATAAAACATATGCCGATAGCTTTTAATTATTTTTTTTTTGTGAATCTATGAGTTTATTTTAATGTGGTTGATGGGGAAGATGTCTGTGTTTATTATAGTTGTATGTATACAAAGTTGTAATATAGCTACTGTCTATATTTTGAAATTTGTCTTTTCTACTTTTAACAATTACCTATTGCAATGATTAATTGATTAAAGTCATTAATATTAAAAAATATTTCTTTATTTGATATTTTAACAAGCCAGAAACTCCTAACATTGATCACTAAAAGTTTTATTTGCCAATACTTTATTCACAAGTAAGTGGATTATTAAGAAAAATATTTCTTAAAACTTTTTATCATGAAAATTTTGAATAATCTCAGAATTTGAATATTAAAACAAAACTCCACATGGCCAATACCTGTCTTCATCAATTATCCAAATTTGTTATTCTTAATTGAAAATACTTTTTTATAATAACTTTAGAACTGTATTTTGAGCATATTTGGACAATATTTTTGATTTTTTAATTTAATAAAATATATTGCAAAATTATCTGTTTTGCAAGATGCTTTTGATGTGTAGAGAAATTGTCACTTTGGAAATTCTTCTGTCTTTTTATTAAAAACTAAGAAGTACTATTGAATGTATTTTGTCTTATAGTTTGAAAATCTATCAAGTATATTGAAACTTCCTGGAAAAAAGACTTTTAATAATATGGATAGAGATTTTTTAGAAAAGAGAAAAAAGGATCTAAATGCATATTTGCAGGTAAGTCCATGTTTATTATTGTCCATAGATTTTCATTTAATGTAGCACACGGATATAGCAGATCTCTTTATTAAGGAATGTTTTTACTATAGTAGTGGGATAGCAACCACTTTTGAGCAGCTTGTCAAATGTGACATGTAGTCTGCTCAGTAATTTATAAACACTATTTCTGTGTTTGTTGATTAACTTAGTTTTTGAGGCAGTGTTAGGGATTTTGCTCGTTCATGTTTAGATGGATGTGTGCACACACATACATCCATTCCAGATTACCGTAAAGTCTCAGTATTTAGTGGTGTACTAAATAATTCGATGTTTCCAATTCAGTAGAAAGTAGCTCTTTGTGGTGTATCAAAGGCTAGCGGATTTTTATTCCCAGAGAAATGTGTATAGCTGCCTCCCATGGCCCATAATGATTCTAAGGCTTCTAAAATTATAGAATAATTTAAGAGAGGGATAGATCTGAGGGACTGTTACTAATGTGTAATGTCCAGGACATATTGTTTTGTTTTGTGGAATAATAAAACATGTCTTACAAATTACTTATTGCATAAACAGGACTCCCAGAAATAACTTTGTTTTAAACCTGAGTACCCAGATGCCAGATATAATATCACCTTATAGTTTTTTATACTAATTAATGGTTTATAGTTTTCCCATGTACTAGACAAAGCATTGGCTCAGATTTATAGTGTTCCCTTATTTAGCTCCCCAACCTCTGCAACAGGGGTTAGCAAACTACAGCCTGCAAACTTGATCGAGCCTACTACTTGTTTTTATCAAGAGTTTTGTTGGAGCACAGCCACCCCTTTCATTTACTATTATCTATGGCTGCTTTTGTAAACAGCAGGGTTGAGTAGCTGGAGCTAAGACTCTGTGGACCACAAAACTTAAAACCTAAAATAATTACTATCTGGCCCTTGACAGAAAATGTTTGTTGACCCACATTAGAATTTAGTGAAACTTAGCTAATAAATATACTGAATTATTTTGTTTAGAAGGTTTTCTTTCTCTCTCTTAAATATTTATAGCTGTGATTGGGTTTGTTTATAACTATACTTATAATTGCATGTGATTATTATGTACTGAAAGGATAGCAAAAATATAAATCTCTGCTGTAATTCACCTTTGTCTTGTCCTGACTTAAAACTGAATGTTTGATATCATTGGCGTGACCCTTATCAAACGTTTTGATTTTTCCTAAAGTACCACCTTCAGTTCCATTAATATCTATATCATTTATTTATAAGATTTTAGAAAATAACCACCATTTCCAAATCTGGTGTGATAAACGTATCTTTTAAGCGTGGTTGTATTGTATACTTCTTAGCTAAAGAACTCAATATGTCAAAACTTGTCCCATTGATGGAACTAAGATAGAATGTTAAGTTATTATTAGCAGTTGTGAAAGCAGTATTTTGTTTGGGACTTCTTTATAACACTCGAGAGTTTTTGTTTGGATTATTGTATGCACTTTATTTCATAAAATTCTTTTTCTATTTAATGTTAACCCTAGAATTATTATGCAAACAATATAACAATTTTCTAATGTGAATCTTAGTATAAGGTATAGGGCCTGAAATATATTTGGACAACTTTCAATTAGATGCACTGAAAGTCAAAATAGCAGATAGGAAGAATATATACCAAACTGTTAATCATCATAAAATTATTAGTGACTTTATTTTAACTGTGTATTTGGGTTTTTTAAATGTAAAATTAAAATTCTTTACTTTTTAATGAGCTAAAATTATAAACAAAGTTTATTTCCAGCATCCTATCAGTTAAAGATGTCTCTTTCTTTTTTTTGTTTTTCTGTTAGTTATTATTAACTCCTGAAATGATGAAAGCATCCCCAGCTTTGGCTCACTGTGTGTATGATTTCCTTGAGAACAAAGCCTACAGTAAAGGGAAAGGGGATTTTGCTCGCAAGGTAAGCAGACCATTGCACTGGGTTTCCTTTTAGGTCTGTTTTCATACCTTGTTTTTAATAAAAGAAAACAAATTTAGATTTTTATGTGTGTTTTAGATTTAGGGGGTACAAATGTTTTTTTGTTACATGGATGAATTGTATAGGGGTGAAGTCTGGGTTTGTAGTGTACCTGTCACCCAAATAGCTTACATTGTATTCAATAGGTAACTTTTCATCCCTTACCCCCCTCCCACCTTCCCCCTTTTCTGAATCTCCAGTGTCCATTATACCACTCTGTGTGACCATATGTACCCATAGCTTAGCTCCCACTTACAAGTAAGAATATGTGATATTTGTTTTTCCATTCCTGAGATACTTCTTTTAGGCTCATGGCCTCCTGTTCCATCCAAGTTGCGCCAAAGACATTATTTCATTCTTTTTTGTGGCTGAGTAGTATTCCATGGTGGGTGGGTGTATGTGTGTGTGTATATCCCATTTTCTTTATGCACTCATCAATTGTTGGGAACTTAGATTGGTTCCATACCTTTGCAATTGTGAATTATGCTGTGATAAACATATGAGCATATGTGCCTGTTTTATATAACAACTTCTTTTCCTTTGGATAGATACCCAGTAGTGGGATTGCTGGATTGAATAGTAGGTCTACTTTTAGATCTCTGAGGAATATCTATACTGTTTTCCATAAAGGTTGTACTAATTTACATTCCCACCAACAGTGTATGAGTGTTCCCTTTCACCATATCCGTGCTGACATCTATTGTTTTTTGACATTTTAATAACAGTCATTCTGATGGGGTAAGTTGGTATCTCATTGTGGTTTTAATTTGTATTTCCCTGATGATTAGTGATGTTGAGCATTTTTTCATAAGTTTATTGGTCATTTGTATATCTTCTTTTGAAAAATGTCTGTTCGTGTCTCTTGCCCACTTTTTAATGGGGTTATTTATTTATTTTTCTTGCTGATTCTTTGCGTTCCTTGTAGATTCTGGATACTAGTCCTTTGTTGGATGTATAGTTGGCAGAATATTTTCTCCCTTTCAGTAGGTTGTCTGTTTACTCTGTTGATTATATCTTTTCCTTTGTAGAAGCTTTTTAGTTTAAGTACCTTTTGTTTTTATTGTATTTGCTTTTGGGGTCTTAGTCAAATTCTTTGCCTAGGCCAAAGTTCAGAATAGTTTTTCCTAGGTTTTCCTCTAGAATTTTTATGGTTTTAGGTCTTACATTACACTAATCCATCTTGAGTTAATTTTTGCATATGGTGAGAGACAGGGAACCAGTTTCATTTTTTTAGATGTGGCTATCCAATTTTCTCAGCACATTTATTGAATATGGTATCCTTTCCCCTGTCTGTGTTTTTTTCAGCTTTGTCAAATATCAAAGGTATATGGTTTTATTTTTGGGTTCTCTATTGTGTTGCATTGATCTATGTGTCTACTTTTGTACCAGTACCATACTGTTTTGGTTACTATAGCTTGTAGTATAATTTGAAGTCAGGTACTCTGATGCCCTCCACATTTGTTCTTTTTGCTTAGGATTGCTTTGGCTATTTGGGCTCTTTTTTGATCTTATATGAAATCTAGGATTGCTTTTACTAATTTTGTGAAAAATTATGTTGGTATTTGAGGGGAATTGCATTGAATCTGTAAATTATTTTGGGAAGTATGGGCATTTTAACAATATTGATTCTTCAATCCATGAGCATGGAATGTTTTTCCATTTGTTTCTTTCTTCTATGATTTCTTTCATCAATGTTTTGTAGTTCTGCTTGTAGAACTCTTTCACCTCCTTGGTTAAGTGTATTCCTAGGTATTTTTTTTTTTTTTGCAGCTTTGTAAATGGTATTGAGTTCTTGATTTGATTCCCATTTTGGCTGTTATTAGTATATAGAAATGCTACTCATTTGTGTATGTTGATTATGTAACCTGAGGTTTTACTGAATTCATTTATCAATTCTAGGAGTCCTTTGGGTTTTCTAGATACAAGATCATATCATCAGCAAACAGGGATAGTTTGACTTCTTCTTTCCTGATTTGGATGCTCTTTCTTTCTTTCTCTTGCCTGATCACACTGGCTAGGACTTCCAGTACTATGTTGGATAGAAGTGGTGAAAGTGGGTGTCCTTGTCTTGTTCTACTTCTTACGGAGACTGCTTACAGCTTTTCCCCATTCAGTATGATGTTGACTATGGGTTTGTCATAATATGGCTTTTATAATTTTGAGGTATGTTCCTTCTATGCCTAGTTAATTGAAGGTTTTTATCATGAAGGGGTCCTGGATTTTATTAAATGTTTTTTCTGCATCTGTTGAGGTGATTATACGGTTTTTGTTTTTAATTCTGTTTATGTGGTGAATCACATTTATTGATTTGCATATGTCGAACCATCCTTGCATCCCTGAGGTGAAACCCACTTGATCATGGTGAATTATCTTTTTGATGTGCTTTTGGATTTGGTTTGCTAGTATTTTGTTGAAGATTTCTGCATCTATGTTCATCAGGGAAATTGTTCTGTAGTTTTGTTGTTGTTATTGTTGTTGTGTCCTTTCCTGGCTTTGTTATCAGGGTGATAATGACTTCATAGATTGAGTTAGGGAGGATTCCCTCCTTCTCAATCTTTTGGAACAGTCTTAGTAGGATTGGTACCAGTTCTTTGTAGGTCTGGTAGAGTTTGGCTGTGAATCTGCCTGGTCCTGGGCTTTTTTTTTTGGTGATATAATTTTTATTACTGATTCAGTCTTGCTACCCGTTATTGGTCTGTTCAGGATTTCTATTCCTGATTGAAACTTGGGAGATTGTATGTTTTTAAAAATCTATCCATTTCCTCTAGATTTTCTAGTTTGTGTGCATAGAGATGTTCATAGCAGTCTCAGATTATCTTTCGTATTTCTGTGGGATCAGTTGTAATGTCTCCTTTTCATTTCTGATTGAGCATATTTTAATCCTCTCTCTTCTTTTCTTGATTAATCTTAGCTAATGGTCTATCAGTTTGTTTATCATTTCAAAGAACCAACTTTTCATTTCATTGATCCTTTGTATTGTTTTATTGGATTCAATTTTATTTAGTTCTGCTCTGATATTTGTTATTTCTTGTCTTTTGCTATCTTTGGGTTTGGTTTGTTCTTGTTTTTCTAGTTCCTTGAGGTATTACTTTAGGTTGTTAATTTGTGATCTTTCTGTCTTTTTGATTTAGGCAGTTAGTGCTAGAAACTTCCCTCTTAAGCACTGCTTTTACTGTATCCCACAGGTTTTGGTACTTTGTGTCACCATTATCATTTAATTAAGAAACTTTTTTATTTCCATCTTGATTTCATCATTGACCAAAAGATGATTTGGGTTGTTTAATTTCCGTGTATTTGCATGGTTTTGAGAATTCCTCTTGGGATTAATTTCTAGTTTTATCCCACTGTGGTCTGAGAAGATACATAGTATGATTTGGACTTTTTAAAATTCATTAAGTCTTGTTTTATGGCCTAATATATATGGTCTGTCTTGGAAAATATCCCATATGCTGATGAGAAGAATGTATATTCTGCATTTGTTGGGTAGAATGTTCTGTAAATGTCTGTTGGGTCCCTTTGTTCTAGCGTCCCTTTTAAGTCCAGTGTTTCTTTGTTGATTTCTGCCTCAGTAGTCTATCTGGTTCTGTCAGTGGAGTGTTGAAGCCCCCTGCTATTATTGTGTTGCTGTTTATTCCTTTTTGTAGGTCTAGTAGTGTTTATTTTATGAATCTGGGAGGTCCAGTGTTAGACACGTATATATTGAGGATTATTATATCTTCTTATTGAATTGATCCCTTTATCATTATATGATGACCATCTTTGTCTTTTTTTTTTTTACTGTTGATTTAAAGTCTGTTTCACCTGATATAAGAATAGCTACTTCTGCTTGCTTTTGGTTGCCATTTGCATGAAATACTTTTTCTACCCCTTTACCTTGAGTCAGAATCTTCTCAAGTTACGTGGGTTTCTTGGAAACAGCAGATATTTGAGTTATGTTTTTTAATCCATTCCACCAATCTAGATCTTTCAAGTGGATCATATAGACCATTTACATTTGATGTTAATATTGATATGTGAGAAACTGTTCTAGTCATCATGTTGATTGTTATGTAGTTGCTTTGTATTCTCCCTTGTGTTAGTCTTTTGTAAGAGCTATTAGTTTTTACTTTCTAGTGTTTTTATACTGGTGAGTATTGACCTTTTGTTTCGATGTTTATAACTTCTTTGAGCGTTTCTCATAGTCTAGTGGTGACAAAGTCCCTTAGCATTTCCTTTTGGGGAAAGATTTTATTTCACCTTCATTTATGAAAGTTAGTTTTGCAGGATACAGAATTCTTGGGTAACAGTTATTCTGTTTAAGAATACTAAAGTCAGGACCCCAGTCCCTTCTGGCTTGTAAGGTTTGTGCTGAGAAGTCTGCTGTTAGTCTGATGGGTTTTCTTTTGTAAATTACTTGATGTTTTCATCTCACTGCTTGTAGGATTTCCTTCTTCATGTTGACTTTGGCCAGTCTTGGTGATATACTTTTTGCACTGAATCTCCTAGGAGTTTATTGAGCTTCTGGTACCTGGATGTCTAAATGTCTTGCAAGACCAGGGAAGTTTTCCTACATTATCCCTTCAAATAGGTTTTTCAAGCTTTTCGATTTTTCTTCTCCTTCAGGGATACCTGTGATTCTTATGTTTAAGCATTTTACATAATCCCATATTCTCGAAGACTTTACTCATTTCTTTTAATTCTGATTTTTTTTTTTTGGAGACAAGGTTTCACTCTGTCGCCAGGGCTAGAGTGCAGTGGCATCATCATAGCTCACTGCAACCTCAAACTCCTGGGGTCAAGTGATCCTCCTGCTTCAGCCTCCCAAGTAGCTGGGACTACAGGTATGTGCCACCATGCCTGGCTAATTTTTCTATTTTTTGCAGAGACAGGGTCTCAGTCTTGATCAGGCTGGAAATTCTTTTTTTAGTTTTTTGACTGACTGGATCAATTTGAAAGTCTTATCTTCAAACTCTGATATTCTTGCTTCTGCTTAATCTGTTCTTAAGACTTTCCACTGTGTTTTATATTTCTCTAAATAAATTTTTCATTTCCAGAAGTTTTTTTTTTGTTTACTTGGTTGTTTTTATCTCTCTCCTTAGTAAAATTTTCATTCATGTGCTGAATTATTTTCCTAGTTTCTTTGAGTTGATTTTCTATTTTCTCTTGGATCATATTGAGCTTCCTTAAAATCCTTATTTTGAGTTCTTTATCTTTCAGTCTTTTCATTTTGGTTGGGAACCATTGCTAGAGAGCTGGTGTGATCCTTTGCTGGGGTTGGGGTGGGCGGGGGGGGGAATGTCATTAAGCTCTGTTTTTTCATACTGGCAGAATTCTTGTGCTGTGATGCCTTCTCATCTGGAGAGACTGTCATTTCTTGTTTTTGGATTTTCTTTTGTTTAGATGTGACTTCCCCTGCCCCTCTTAAGGGTATAATTGTAGCATTTGTTGGGTCAGGATCCTTGGCTTTGCTTGAGGGTACTTCCATGGGGGCCTATGTTCCAAATGAATATCTTGGTTATAGATATCCTTAGTGTGGTGGTTTTTTCAAATGCTAGTTATTTGTAGGCTGTAGCAGTCCCTGCCTCCTGTTGAGAAGGGAATGGAAGTCTCTGAAATCTTCTCTCTTTCTCCAGCCCTGTGCACTTCTAACAATATGAATTATATTGGGATGTCCAGTTTAATCTCCAGGTCAGTATGTGGCACTTGTAGGTAAGAGTCAGCCAAGCTGTGTACAATTGGATCAGTAAATGAGGTAATGGGCTGTACAAGTTGACCTCCCTGCCAGTAGGTGATGCTTATAAGAGAGGGCCAACTGCAGTGTTATTTGTGGGATCTATGCCTGGCCCTAATCAATCAGAAGAAGCACTCGGACATCTCGGGCAATGGATGGGGCCCTCGAACTCTCAAGGGACCCTTTCTTGTGCTCCACCACCATTGGGGCAGATGGGAGGGTAAAGCTGAGCAGGGCTGGGTCAGGTGAGCCTGGCTGGACACAGGCTCTCCAAAGACACGCACAAGTGCTGTGTCAACAGGAGTTGGGAATCGGCTTCCTGGCCGCTAGGAAAGCCTTCAGGGAGGGGTGGAGGTGCCCCCACCATACCAAAGAATTTCCTTGTAGGGGAGGGGAAGTTCAGAATTCACAGTCTGGCTGGTAGGGTAGGTTTCTCTCTGTTCCTACTCCCCTTCCCTGGCAGATCTCCCTTCAGTGTCTGGCATCTGGTAGCAGGCTAAACCAGCCAGGCCAGTCAAAAGGCAACCATGCTTAGGCAGCAGTGCCACTGCAGGTTGCCAGCCTCCCTGCCCGGGATCAACAGCACAGCTTCCCTAGCCATTCCTGTGGGGGAAAGGGTGTTCTGCATGTGGTTTGTGATACAGACCCACACCACGCTCTTCTCTCAATTCTGCCTGCACAGGCTCCCTCCTCACTAAGATCAGTTGACACATCTCTCCTCCATGTCCCTGATTGAGTCCTGGGAGTATGGGATCAAGCCTGCAGACCTCTACTCAGGCCCCCTGAGTTCAAGCTCTTACCTTGACAGGGAGAGGTGGGCTGGTCCCAGGCTGCCTGGAGAACACTCAAGCAGGCCAGGTGTTACTTCGCTGTGGTCCAGCCATGGGGTGGGCTGGGTATGTCCTGCTTTGTGGGAGCAGCCAGGCAGGCAGCTCCAGGGAGAGCTGGTGGGCAGGGAGCTCACAGCTCAAATACCACTCAGTCCTGCAGTGGCCCACAGCTGTGGCAGCGAAACTTGACCCTGGGGCATGGGAGATCACCTGGGTTCCCATCTGCTTCCTCCGCTCCCCCGCCACCAGCCCAGCAGTGGGGCAGAAGCATCTTCGGGGCAGGTCTTAGAGCACTGGGAAAGGGGCTCCCCACTTGACTCTGGGTGCAGATGCTCAGGGTTCAGAAGCCTGTGGAGCTCCATGTGAGCTTAAGCAGTGCCTCTGCCTGATATCCCTGCAGCTCCTCACACCACTTTGTGGGCCTGTGGAGATCAATGAGTTTCCTTGTAGCCAGAACTGCCAAGGTCTGAGGTGGGAGTGCAGAGCTCCAAAGGTCTACTGCTTACCCCTTTCCTGGGTCCAGGTCCGGAGGTCACTCAAGGCTCTCAGTGGCCTTGCACAGTCAATCTGGTTTCTACCTAAACTCTTGGTGTCTCCCTGTCACCTGTTATCTTCAAGAATTCTTCCTCCAATGATCAGGATTCCTCCTTGGCCATCCATTGGTATTACTATCCCATATGACTTCAGCCAGAAAAGATTAAAATGAGTCTGTGTGTTTTATAACTAGAAAATTTTATTTATTAAGTGCTCCTTGACGTGTTTATCACTATTGATAGGAGTACCTGTATATAAACTCTTATCTTTACATGTATATTATAATCTAGCAGAAACTTGAGGGAAAGAAAAACTTTTGATATGGTGTACTAAGGAGAGTTTGTCTAAGACAGGTCACAAGCTTTTCATTCCTTCTTTAGAAGGAATTGTTTCCTACTGGGAGGGAATATCTTTTACTTGGATAAGAAAAATGTTAGGATGTTTTCTGAAAGTATTTATGCCTCTTGAGTAAAATCTTTATTATTTAAAATCTTTTTAATAATTTAAAATAGGATATAAGACATATACTTGGAATAAGATGCTAGGTTAAGACAATAAATGGTTGCATTCTCAAATTGGGTGGGATAGCTTAGTGGGCAGTAACACAGGCTTTGAAATCAGGCAGTCTTTGGTTCAAATCCCTGCTCTGTTCTTTACTAGCTGTGACCTTGAATGTGTTACTTAATCTTTGGTACTTTCGTTTCCTCAAGAAATAAAGGTGTTAATCCTCATTTTAGAGCACTGTGTAAATCAAGTGTGATATTCTATGTATGACAGAGCCTGGCAAATAATTAACCTCTGTATAAGTGTTTGCTCTCAGTAGCAGTAATAGCAGGGACAGGAGAAGCAGTTGGGGAAGTTGGGTGATGGGTATGCAGGAACGATTTGTATTGCTTTTGCAACCTTCTATAAGTCTGAAATTATTTCAAAATGAAAATTTAAAAAGAAAAAGGACTTTCCCCTATTCCTCCTCCCTCTCAAAAGACTAACCTTTTCTAAAAAGATTAAGGAATTGATACAAAATAAGTAAAAACTAACAATTGCTAAGTATGAGAATTTCATTTGATTACTCTAGGACAACGGTGCCCAACCTTTTTGGCACCAGGGACCGGTTTCATGGAAGACAATTTTTCCATGTACCCGTGGGTGAGAGGAGATGGTTTTGGGATTACTCAAGCGTATTACATTTATTGTGCACTTTACTTCTATTATTATTATGTTGTAATATATAATGAAATAATTATACAACTGAAGATAATGCAGAATCAGTGGAAGCCCTGAGCTCTGATCAGGTGGCTATGCGAGCGATGGGGAGCAGCTGTAAATGCAGAGGAAGCTTCACTCACTCACCCACCACTCAGTTCCTGCTTTGTCGCTAGTTCCTAACAGGCCACAGACCAGTACTGGGCGTTGGGGACCACAGATCTAGGATGTTGGATTTTAATATCCTAATGGATCTTAACATTTCTAAATTAAATGTTTGTTTTAACAGGTTTCCAGGGTAAGGACCTTACAATGGTGGGAAAAAAATATGGTGCTTGTCTGTGTAGTTCGTAATTGAAGTGACGGAGTTTAAATTCCAATTTTAAATAGTTTTATTGTCAATGGAGGTGCATTTCAGTCTTCCATCTTTTTGATGTTTATCTATCTTATTTGTCTTAAGATTGTATCAATTTTCAGATAAAGTAATTGATAACAGCTTTTTGAGATAAAAGAAACATTGTATTAAATGTACACAATTTTTTTTATTTTAACCAACCAACAGTAGGGCATATGTATGTTCAAACAGCGCTTTGTAAAAAAAATTACCAATGGAGTCTAAAGATTTCTTCTGAATCATTTCTGGCAATCCACAATAACATCTGTTTTTCATAAATCATGTTGGCGATCACAAAGGTCATCTTCACCTCTTTTAGATTGTCAGAATAATTTTTATGCATATCAAGAATTTGGGGTTTTCAACTACATTTCCTTTTTTGCTGAATTATAGTTTAATATTTTTTCCTTAATTGTATTTCACTGGAAATTAAATAGCTATTTGAGAAAATCGTCAGTAAACATTTTATCAGTGGCTGTTTAGAGCTTGACAAATAATACTATATAACACATTAATTTGATCACTCAATTTGTCCTAGCTTTGCAAAATCTGGAACAATTCCTAGAAAGAGTAACTGACAAGCAGCCTTTCTCTGTGCACACCCAGTATCTTCCTATCCAGTTTCATATGATGTTGTGAAGGCATTTTAATCTGTAGTTAGAGATCTACATTTAAGCTAAAATTCCATTGTGTGTGTTGTTACCAATGGAAATAACTCAACTGGGGTGGTAAATGTATGAATAGACAGTATCTATGTAAGTCAGGCTAAGTATATACAGGTGCTGGCAATCCATAATTTACTCCTCTGCCTAGTAATTTAAAAGTTTGTTTTTTTCTTTCTTCCTAAAAATCTATTTTAAGACAAATTCTGTTTTTGGAAATGTTATCATACAATGATGGACTTTGCCTTTATGCTTATAAAATTCTACTTCCTTCAGAGTTAGGCATCAGAGTCATCTGTGGTGGTTTTTCCATCCTCTGCTCTTCCCTGTTCCCTTCTAATACAGATGCCTGGGCTTTACCCTCAGAAATTGGAAAAAATAAATTGATTCTATAGATCTTGGATGGTACACAGGCAACTATTTTTAATTATAAAGTAATTCATTATATAGATTTATGATCTCTTATCTTAAAAGACTATTGTTGGTAGTTTAGCCCCATGCCTAGATAACATGTGAGGTAGTATTATTTAACCAACATGTAAGTCGTATTAGCTGAACTCTTCTGCTGTGAAGTATAAGATGTATAAAATTCTGAAATATTTTTAAGGATATTCAAGCAATTTTTAACTCAGGTTGTCGATTAAAGTAAAATTCACGCCTTTTATGCTTCTAAAATTCTATGTCTTCTGTGAAAGTTATAACTTGTTGGGAGTGGCGGCAGTTTTCCCTCAAGCTGCATAATTTGAATGTTATCATTCTTATCTCTTTAGAATTCTTTGTGTGTTGTGTTCTCATGACTTAGCTTATTTATAATGTTATTACAGTTAAAACACACACACATACACAGTGTTGGAAATAATGTTCCAAGTGATTTGAACACATTGTTCCGGTTGACCAAAAACTACAGTATGTGGAATTAGAATTACACATGTGCATGAGCATGCATGTGTGTGTGCATACACACACAAGAATTATCAGCCACTCATGAGATTCACCTTCATCTTTTTATCTTTGAATCTCTCTTTACCTGTGGCAGTGTTTTTCAAATCCATGTTCATCTCAGTTTCTGTCCGTTGTTTCTGCTCTGAGTTGTCGTCTGGTAATGTCCCTCCTAAGGTTGGCTATATCCATCACACCTATCTACAGTACTAGTTAGAGTGAAGTTTTGTCATCTTGTTATCATCTATTAACATTGTGCTGTGTTCCCTAAGCAGTGAAGTTCAGTTTTGTTACTATTATTTTGTTTTCTTTTTTGCATAGAACATAATTTGTTTTCCTTGGTAGCTTTTATGAGGTTCAATGCTTTCTGGAAAATATTCTTTTAGTTTTGTATGACTTTGGCTTTGTGTCTTTTTTTTCATTTTTTGTTTCTGTTTAAAAATCTCTCCTTTCAGAGAGTCCCATGTGCAGCTAGTTTGGTTTCTTTAGATGTCTCTTTCTTTCTTAATTGAAATTATTTGACATTTATACAGTTAGAATATCAATTTTGCATCCTATTCCTCTGGAGATTTTTATTCCTTTTGGTATCTCTACACATATTTTCTTTTATAGTTTTTGTATTTTGCCTTACAAAAATATGATTTACATGTCTGATTTGCAACTTCTCTTTTTCTCTTGTGATCCAACTGAGATTAGAGTAAGTATCTAAATATTTGAAATATCAATTCCTGTATTACTTTGTGTATTTATCTGCTGTTTTCATATCTACCAAATATCTAATTGCTTGATTGCAGATATATGATAATCATGATCAATTCTTTGAATTTATTGAATTCTTAATAGAAGACAGCATAGTTATTCATTTTCTAGCAATAATCTCATCAGTCAAATTTTTAAACCATACATATGGATGTGAAAAGACATTTTTAAGACACACTAAAGACAATATTTTTTATTTTTAAAATATAATGACATAACATAGACCAGAAAATTATTACATCTTTTAGGGTGTTGTGTTCTGTATTTTCTCAGGTTTCTCATTTGAGTAACAAATCTGATACAATGATGTCATGGTATAATATCTTTTTCCCTTTAGATGGACACTTTTGTAAATCCACTTCGCAATTCTATGAGGAATGTTTCAAATGCAGTTAAATCCCTTCCTGATAGCTTGGCAGAGGGAATGACTAAAATGTCAGACAACATGGGCAAAATGTCAGAAAGATTAGGTCAGGACATAAAGCAATCATTTTTCAAGGTAAGAAGACATTCTCTGCAATGTCTAAAAGCAAACTATTTTTAAGTCAACTAAGATTTGTGTAGCTCCTGCCTAGATTTACCTTATTGCCTTAACCTTATTTCTCTTCCAAAGTCCTCTAGACACATAGTCTCATAAAGAATGAAAAACTAAAGAGAATAAATGCTTATCAGAAACAGATATTATAAAATCCAGTCACTTGTCAATCTGTGCTATGGTACAGTTTTAAAATCCATTTGAAACAAATATTTAAAATTACTAAAGTTAACATTCTTGGTATTGTTCTATTCTGTTGTGCCATTTTTTATCCTAAAATGCTATTAAATTCAATATCAAACACATAAGTGCTATTGTGCAAATGAGTTATGCTAGCATTCACTCAGGAAACATGAAGTATTATTACTCCTGATTCACATGATGGAGTGATTACCAGATCAAAGAGACAAAAAGTCCTTCACTGCTGTCAGTTTCTGGGGTCACACATTACTGGATATATACCTCTGAGAGGCATAGAAGAGTTTCCCAGGAAGCTTTTATCATTCCATTAACAGATAAAGGTACTGGACAAAGTAGTTTGTTGCATTCCTAATTAACATTTTTAAAATCATTTTGAGGCCAGGTATGGTGGCTCACACCTGTAATCCCAGCACTTTGGGAAGCCGAGGATGGAGGATTCTTTGAGCCCAGGATTTCTAGACCAGCCTGGGCAACATAACAAGACCCTGTCTCTACAAAAACAAACAAAAAAATCATTTTGACATAGTTATTTAAAGTTGTAATCAAGCTATAAAAGAAAACTTTGAACTATTAGAATTTTCTATGTGATAGATTATGTTTCAATGAAGGGAAAATGTATATAAACGTAGATAGGTTATCTTTAATGTAAGAGACCACTCCTAAAATAGTATGTGTAAATTAATACTATTCTATTAATTCTCATACTTTCCCTGATGCCTTATTTTTATTTCTAATTGTGAGGAAGTATACTAACACTGAAACGAGAATTTTTCAGTACCACTCCACTCCCATGACTGTCTACAAAAGTCACTGAACTTTTCCAGGCTTCCTTGTCCTCACCAATAATATGAGGGGGTTAAAATAGTTTATCTTGATGGTCCTTCCTATGCTGACAAATGATTTTCCACTAACACTGGTCTTTCTGTCCTTCTCTCCGCATAACCTATCAAACAATTGGTTAATTCCTTAAACCTATTAACATACTATCAAATGCTCTTTGTGGTAAAAGAAAGAAGATTAGAGTTCTGTTCCCTGGCTGTACTGCTAACTACAGTCATGTATCACCTAACGACTGGGATAGGTTCTAAGAAATGTGTCATTAGGCAATTTAGTCATCATGTGAACATCATAGAGTGTACTTACACAAACCTGGATGGTTTAGCCTGCTATAGCTAAACACATAGCCTGTATGGTATAGCCTGTTTCTCCTGGGCTACTGACCTGTACATGGCATGTTACTGTACTGGATGCTGTAGGCAGTTATAACACAATGTTAAGTAGTTAAATATTTGAACATATTTAAACATAGAAAAGTTACAGTCAAATTATGATATAATCTTGTTGACCAAAATGTCATTGTGTGGTGCATGACTATTTGGTCTTCAAGTCATTAACCTTTCTTATGTTTAAATTCTTCTAAAAAGGATGGGAGTTTTAAGTAATCTCCCCTTCTAACTCAAAAGTCAGTCCTTTTTTTGAAGAAAAAAAACCTTTTGGCAATGAAATAATCACCGTTTTATAATTGCTTTTAAATTTTAGATTGTTAAACGTTGCTTATATATTGTACCAAAAATCAAATCAAATGCTGCTACTTGTTTCAGTTTGTTACTGTGTTGTGTTCTTTCACTGTCTGCTTTCGTGTGTTTATTTTATGAGGTTTTTTTTTTAAGGTGCCTCCTTTAATTCCGAAGACTGATTCAGACCCTGAACATTACCGCGTTTCAGCTCAACTTGATGATAATGTGAGTTAATGTTATTCTTGGTAGTATTCAGTTGTAATTTAAATCATACTTGGCAGATCTCTTTAACTTGTTAATGAAGTAGAATATATATATCTATTATTAATGTGCACATGTTGTAAGTGTGAAGCTTGACGAATTCTTACAAACTGAACCTGCCTATGTAATCAGCACTCTGATCAAAAAACAGAACATTACCAGTACTCCAGAAAGCCCCTCATACCCTCTTCCTGTCATGATCTTTTCCCCCACCAAGGATAATCACTATCCTAACTTCTACCCTGCTTTTATACTTTATATAAATGAAACTGTAAGATATATACTCCTTTAAGTCTGGCTTTTTTTGCTCAACATTGTGATGTTTTCCCATCTTGTTTTGTGTGATTGTAGTTTCTTCATTCTTGTGGCTTTATACTATTCCATTTTGTAAATATAGCACAGTTTATTTGTTGTATTATGAATAGTACTCCTGTGAACATTCTAGTGCATGTTTTATGGGGAAAAAAAGTACAAGTACTGTTGAGTTTATACCTAGGAATTAAATTATTGTATCAGAGGGTATGCTTAAGTTCAGTTTTAGTAGCTACTGCCAAATAGTTTTCAAACTATACACTTACAATGCCACCAGCAGTACATACAAGTTCCAGTGTTCCACATCCTGCCAGTACTTAATATTTTGTCTTTAATTTTAGTCATTCTAGTTGTTATATTTCATGTGAATTCACATTTCTCTGATAACTATTGAAATGTTGAACACTTTTTCTTGTATTTATTGGCCATTTGAACATTGTCTTGTGTGTCTTTCTATATCTTTTGCTCATTTTTCTATTGGCTTGGCTGTCTTTTTGATTAATAGGAGTACTTTGTATAATCTGAATATGAGATGTTTTTGTCTCATTTGCATCACATATATCTGAAAAAGATATATGTGATGCATCACACCTTTCTACAGTGCTAGTTAGAGTGAAGGAGTTTTGTTATCTTGTTATCATCTATTAACATTGTGCTATGGCCTAAGCAGTAAAGTTCAGTTTTGTCAGATGTGTGATGCAGATATCTTCTGTTCTCTGTGTTGCTTTTGTGTACTGTATATGTAATCTGTGTCTACTGCAAGATCACAAAGATGTCCTCTGACTTTCTTTAAAAACCTTGTTTTACCATGTCAACATTTAGATTTGCAATTCATCTGGGATTAATTTTTGTATATGGAATGAGATAGGGGTCCAGTTGACCCAAGCGTCATTTACTGAAAAGGCCGTCTTTTCTCCACTCTACTGTTTCTCCCATATCACAAATCAGGTTATCGTGTATGTTTGGATCTGTTTTTGGATTCTGTCTTCTGTTCTATTAGGCAGATTTATTTTAAAGTTATAATTCTTATATCTCCTTTCAGCTTCTAATTAAGACAGTTTATAATAAACTGTCTTAAACTAAAATAATACTTTTCTTTTTCAAGATTATTTTAGTGTTTTATTGAATATTGCTAGTTTAATAGCTGTAACATCATACCTTTTGGTATGTGGTTTTTACAGTTTAACTGTTTATTAGAATTGTCATGTGGCACCAAACTCCTCTGAATATATTTGATCAGAGAATAGAGCAATATTTATTCTGCCTCAGTAATAAAATAGGTCTCCCTCTCCCCCCTGGTTTGGTTAAGCTATATGTTTTCAATTTGTGAAATGGAAGGTGTACTAAGAAAATGTTTACAACATAACAGTGAAAAATGTATAACGTATGCTTTTTTCTCTATTCAAATTACAACACTGATGAAGAAATAATTGGAAAGAGTTTGAAAGAATTATAAAATTACTGGCAATTATATGTTGTCCTAAATCTATACCTATTTTTTATTTTATACGTATTTTTTACATCAAAGCATGCCAGTTGTCTTCCTTTACTTTTTACCTCATTGACTGAATACTTCCATAATAAAAGTATACTAATTTTTGGTTGTTAAAAGCTAAAAGAAAATTCTAGTAATTTAGTGAAATGTGCCTTTTGTAATGTTAATTTAGTTGTGTGCTGGATTGAATTTCTTTTTCTTGAAAATACCTAAATACATACAACTTACTAACCAAGGAAAACACGTTATTCTATATAGATTGTTTTGTTCTACTAAATACAGAAAGATATTGAGACTATTTTACTCTTATGAAAAAGATGCATCAGAATATAGACAAAGGGTCTAGCAAATGCGTTATCAAACTAATAGTCTCTACTAATAAAGAGCCAAATCATTTTTTTCTAAGACCATCATGAATCTACTTTGAGAAGTATTTTTAAATATAGCCTTGGAATTCACTCATCATTATAGAATTGTAAAATTCTGTATTTTGTCAAAATGACTATTAGAAATTTTTTTTCTAAATTAAAATGAAATGTCAAGTTATGAAAGTGATAGTGTAACTTGTTTTCTGATTTGTGAAATAGTACTAATCATTCTGTAAAATCAGAAAATAAGCCATTTCTCATAAATAGTTAACTCAAACTTACTCTTATTTTTTCTTATATTTTGTCAGGTGGATGACAATATTCCCCTTAGGGTGATGCTGCTTCTCATGGATGAAGTATTCGACTTAAAAGAGAGAAATCAGTGGTTGCGAAGGAATATCAAAAACCTACTTCAACAACTTATTAGAGCTACATATGGTGATACTATTAATAGGTACCACTCTTTTTCCCCCCACTTACAGTCTGATCTTACTTAGCTTTTAAACTTTTACTTCGGGAAGTAGATTGCTCAACCTTTACAGGTGAATTTCCTTCTCTCAGCTTTTTAAGATCATTAAGCAGTCTGTTGCTCTCAAAGATAGTCTATTTTCATATTAAGCTGCTTGCTCCATGAAGGTTGTGTTTATTTTATTCACCTTCTAAATTTTAAGATTTCTTATTTGCCTTTTTTTACTTTCAGAAAAATAGTTGATCATGTTGATTGGATGACTTCGCCCGAACAAGTAGCTGACTCAGTGAAACGTTTCAGGTATATCTTAAGACACAGTCACTTCTTTCAGGTAGTACAGAGTTTAGGATTGTTATCACTAATTAACTTTCATTGCTTTTGTTTCTTTCCTGGCCATAAAATTGGTTTTAGTTATCATTGATGAGCAAAAGACTTCTAAGAGTTATAATAAATGTTTGTCACATGGACCCATTGATTTTTGTTTCTTCAAAACCAGGGTAGAAAAAGTATTAAAGAAAAATATTTTAGATGATGAGTTACATTTTTTCACAGTACTATGGCTTTAAGATAATTGAAATATTAGCATAGAAATGACGTGGTCATATAATCAAATAACTAGTTTTGGGGATTAGTTTTGTTCAATTGTATTTGCTAACCTTGATTTTAAATGAAATATTTTTTTTAAAGTATGTTTCTCTGGCTATGGTCTAATTTTTTATTAAATATTTGAACCCCTCAGAAGAACACAAATTAAGCAGCATTGATACTCTAATTCATATATTCATTCTACAAAAATATATTGAGCTCCTCTGTGCCAATCATTGAGGAGTGATAGATAAGTTGCAGTCCCTCAAGGAAAGCACAGATAGTAGAGAAATAAGCCTCTTTTCTAAAAGTAAAGGTAATCAATGCATAAAAATTTATGGCATCATGTACTTTGAAGGAAAGGAAAGGAAGCAAAAGGGAACTATTAATATGGAGCACTAACTATGTGCTTGGCACTATGCCCAGTACTTTTTGTATGCTTTCTGATTTTATCCTATTTTACGAGGTGGGTATTTTTGTCTCTCTTTTGTTATGAGGAAATTGAGGATTAGAGTTCAGTAGGTTGCCCAAAGTCTCTTGTGCCGGAAAATGGGGAATCCATTTCTTTAATGTGAAGCTAAGTTTCTCCCCACTGTACCATGTTGTTTCCAAAAGTTGGACTATCTGCCCTGGCATGTTGATTTTATTTCAGGGTTGGTGAATGATGTTCTTCTGGAGCAGTGATTCTCAGCCTTGGCTGTATGTTGGAATCACCTGTAGCACTTTAAAATTTCCTAATGCCTATATCCCATCTCTAAGGAGTCTGAGTTAATTAATCAGGTGGGAGACCTGTACATTTTTTTAAAAGCTCCCAGGTGTTTCTAATGTGCAGAGTTTAAGAATGGCTGCTCTGGGGAGCCTCTCTCCCTCAGACCAAATTCCCAAATGGAAATTTAGTTATTGTGCACAATTCCTGCCTTTGGACGAAGAATTAGGGAACAGGAATCAAGCACACTGTGAAAGTCAAGAAGAATGGGTTGTTGTATGTGTGAAAGGACCATTGTAATCAATCCAGCTATAAAGTGTGGGCATGAAATTTAGTTTTATGTTGGCTTATATAAGGGATATGGGGTGGCATAACACAGGGAGATTAGCTGTTAAACTCTAAGGTATCCAAATTCAGGATATCATGGGGTTGTATTTGGATGAGATGTTCAATCGTCCAATACCCACTTTGAGCTTTCATGGCTGTGATATAATCATCTGTATATTCCATTTCTGTCTTTGTTAGTGTTTATGAACTACTTCAGGTCAGAATTCATCTGTTACTTTTCTTGTGTATATCCTTTTACCCTAAAATTGGACCCTGCACTTAGTTGATGCTTGTTGAATACCATTATACCTATTTAAAATTTCAGAAATGTTTCTTCTTTCTGTTCACATTTATGTTTTCTGTAGAAATTTGGAATAATTTTATCAACTTGTATCATTAGAAAATGAAAATGTTTACAAAATTTATTTAATCTTCTTAAATAGAGATGCATTTTGGCCAAATGGCATTTTAGCAGAGACTGTTCCATGCAGAGATAAAGCTATTCGAATGAGAACAAGAGTTGCAGGAAAAACTAAATTACTTGCAATTATGCCAGGTAAGTGAGCATGTTTGGTTAAAAAGCTCATTAATTTGTAGTTCTTCTGAATTTTTGGCATTGATCATGCTAGTTTAACTGCCTTTTGATTATAATAACTACCTTTTGATGGCCTACTAAATACCAAGTACTGTGCTAGGCACTTCTTATATATTCTTTGCTAATCCTCATAACAGTACTGTGAAGCTAGACACTGTTAACATTACAGCTTTATTAGTAAAGAAACAGAAGCTCAGAGAGATTAAGCAACCTACCCAAGGTTTATAGCTAATGAGTGACAGCTGGGATTCTGACTCAGCTTTGAGTGATTTGAAAGTTTGTGCTTTTGAGCACTATATTCTTCTGCCTTGAAAAATTGGGAGAGTAAAGTTGTTAAATAAATAAAATAATATGACAGATGAAAGGGCTAATAAAAGAATATGAAGTATGAGTTTTTCAGGAAGCATATTTGTTCTACTTAGGAGAACAAATTCTTTCAAAGAATCCATCTTCTTAGACACAACTGCCCATTATTAATCTTTATTAATTAAAACATAATCTCAAAGAATGTGTAGTGGCATTTTGCTGGTTTCATTTTAGTTACTTCTTTAGAATACATCTAATTAATTACTTACATTTACTTTGTCTCGTTTGTCTTCTCTCAGTAAGAAAGGCTATATAATATAAAAGGCGGTTTTGTATGGCTAGGATGTGGTGGTAGTGGTTTTAATGTCAGACAATATTTATTTCTCTTCCTATAATTTTGTTTTCTTATTTAAAACTATATTTTCATTATAAAATTTTAATGATCAGCTTTTTCTTCTCTCAGTTAAATTAGAAATTTGCCACATGACTGTTGATTCTTCCCTATATTCTGTTGCATTTGGTGGTAAAAAGCAAATTACAGAAATAACATTTTAGAAAAGAAGAAACAATAACTTGGGATGTTATTTAATATATTATTATAATAAACCAGATTGTGCTATTTAATATATAGACTGACTCAGTTATGCAGCTGGAAGAAATTTTAATTCACTTATTCACTAAATATTTATTGAAAGTGTATCATATGTCAGGCACTGTTCTTTGTACTTGCCTTTGCCTTCTTGGAGCTTACTTACATTCTAATGGGGGACTCAAAAACAAAACAAATAAATAAAACAAAGTATGTTAGATAGTGGTAAGTACTAAGGAAAAAAATACTGCAAGAGAAAGGAATAGGCAGTGTTAAGTGAGTTGCAGTGTTATATAGGGAGGCCAAGGATGGCCTCACTGAGAAGATGACAGTAGTGTGAAGATCTAAAGGAAGTGAAGGTAGATTAAAAAAAAGTATATGATTTTATATATACATAATCCTTTGCCTGTTTTTTAGTACATTCACATCATATTTGCTTTAAATTATATTGTACCCCCAGTTAGATACAAACCTTTTGGAATTTGTATGTTTCTTTCCAAAGCAGCAGATATTTATGCTATTGGGGCCCTTATGATGAATAATTAAGAATAATCATACACATTGGTCCCATGCTCAGACATCTTTAGTAACTTCGTGTTATCTATGGATAAACTCCAAACTTGCTCACCCAGACAGTCATAGCACTGTCAGTTTTCTATTCTTTTCTCCACTTTCTGTTACAGGAATTCTAAAATTCTACCAAACTGTGCAATCCCCATTTCTTGAACATGCCTTGTCATTTTTCCATTTACTACTTATTTGCCCGTTGATGTCCTCTCCACCAAGGCTAATCCTTCATCTCGTTGCACCTGTCAAAATCCTGCCCAAGTAGCAAAGTCTGTGCCAGTTGTCACTTCGTTGAAGGGAACCTTTCCTTATTATCTATCTCATCTGTCTGGAATTCTTCCCACTGTAAACGTTTTTATACTTTTAATATTTTTATGGCATAGTTACTATATCACAAGTTTTTTGAGATCATGGACTAGGTTTTTGTGTTTCGTGTGTGTGTGTGTGTGTGTGTGTGTGTGTTCCAATAAAACTTTATTCACAATCATGGATTAGTTTGTTTCCTTATAGCATTTCTCTTCACTAGACATAGGAAGAATATTTGTGTAGTGTTTTAGAGTTTACAGATCACTTTTCACTTCTCATTAAAGCCTTATAAATCCTTACAGCTATTAGGATATTAGTCATTATAAATACCCATTTAATAGATGGGGAAACAGAGTCAGGGCAGTGGATAAGTGTCAAAGGGATATTAAGGGACAGGATTGTAACTGTAATTTGGAATCTCTGAGTCTGGATTTTTACCTCTTTTTCCTGTGCTGTATTGTCTCCCAGTATCTATTGCATAAGTGGATAGATAGATGCATAAATTTTGTTTCAGTTACAATACATAGCTGAAATGCATTCACTGGATCCCTATTACTTATCTCTTACTCTGCTGTCTGCTTTACATACTTTATTTAATTTAAGAGCATTGTTTAGGCCTTGTGTTTCCGAGTAATGAATTGTGTGTATTTCTCCTTCATTTAGATGAACTGAAGCACATTATTGGGGCTGAGACAACACGAAAAGGTATTCTTCGTGTTTTTGAAATGTTTCAGCACAACCAGTTAAATAGGAGAATGGTTTATGTCTTCTTGGAAGGCTTTTTAGAAACCTTATTTCCACAGTATAAATTCCGCGAACTTTTCAACAAACTGCATTCACGGTCAAAGCAGATGCAGAAATATAAACAGAAACTTCAAACTACTCAAGCGCCTTCTTTACAGAAAAGGTGACACTCCAGCCTATGAAGCCGGTGTTCATTTTGTCCAGGACTAATGGTATGGACAGATCTGCTGGGGCTTAACTCATACACTGTTGTGTCTGCACCAGTCTTTTAGTGTCTCAAAATAGATTATTAATACATCCATAAGTCTGTGGTTCTTCTCATCCTCGTCTGTAATCCAGCCACTACCAGGAGAGATTTCCGTGTCTTAAATGATTTGGTGCATATTTTGCAACATTGAGAGGATACTGCCCCCATCTCAAGCAAGAATGATGTTGATCTCTTCCGTTTCAAACTAGTCAGCATTCTTCAGCAATGACAAAGTGCCAGAGTGTGTATATGAGAGCTAAGGAAAGCACAAAACAATGGTTCACAGATGAATTGGCTAATTTGTTTAACAGTTGGAGATGGTGCAATGTATGATTTGGAGGAATTCGTTTTGTATAATGATTTTGTAGGTCTGTGTCAGCATTTTGATATAGTGTGGATTAGCCAGGTGAGTGATCTTTTGATCTGTTTCAGGTCTGGGAAAAGTGACAGAATGTCCTTAAAGTATGAAATAACCTTATTCCCAAATTAAAGTTTTGTGATACAAAATAAAACCGAGTTTAAAATAAAACCAATCAAAAAACAGAATTTGATTGGATTTGTTATTCATTGGTATAAAACAAATTTTAATTGATTCTTATATGTTTTAAGGGCTCTATTTTGCTCTTATGGTACTTAATTTTAAGTTTTCTTTTGTCATTCTGTGTGCATAAGGAAGCATGTGGTGGCTGTCATTTAAATTTCAAAATTATTAGTTTTATCTTTAACAGATTACTGACTATACAGAAGGGGGTATAATTTGTTGGAAGAACTGCCAAATACATTTTGTCCTTCTAAAAATATGGAAATTAAAAGAAGATAGTACTCTATTGAAAGTTACCATATGATAGTTAAAATTGTGTGATCTAGACATGCCTTAGGTAACTGCAGAAATAGCAAATCAAAGGATTAATGAGCTTATTAGTCTTATGTAAACATACAAATTCCTAATTCTATTACAGTGTATATATATGAAAATAATGAAAACAGAACTATAATATTTTTAAAAATATGCTTTTATTTATATTTCGCATAATGTAAAATTCTACTAAATAAAGCTAGTAGGCAAAACCCCTCAGTGTGTATATTTAAGTCCCTAAAACAATTTTATACCAACAAAACAAAATACCTTCTCCAGTTTTGGAGCCTCTGTATTTCCTATAGTTTTCTCACTTTTCATTTTGTCCATCTTGGAAGTCTTCGTTTCCCTTGTATGCAAGATTTCTGCATAGTTTTAAATACTTCCATTGACTAAGGGTTTGGATGTATCTGCTTTTTTGTTTTAAAAATATTTAACAAACACTAAAACCTTAAAATAGTGAAGCTATTTACCAGACCACTGAGCCAAGATTCTGGTATTAAAAGAACGTCTGGGTGCTTAAGATAAAGGGACAGAGTATTGGTATCCCAGTTATTTGGGAGCTTTAAGATTGGAACAAGATATTATTGTCTTGTTTTCACTTAGATCCTACTTACAAAGTGAGGCCTATTAACAGAATAAAGCCTTCCTTTAAAGCTTTATAATAATAATCATATTTATTAATAGTGCTGTTGTGCATACTTACAGTTTGCACATATTCAGCATGTGTTGCATGTCTTCAGAATTAAATAAATGAAATCCCTTTCATTACAACTTGCAAGTGAGAAAAGATCCTTAGTGGCTCTGGTGGAAGAAATCATATTTCTTCTTCTCAGTGTGTCTCCCTGCCCCAGCCCCTTCCTGAGCCCCGGGCTTTAAAATTGAGGATGTGTAAAACATGTCTGTAGGAAGCATCAGCATGACCATAAGTGCAATGATTTTCATATATACCCCTGCCCATTTCAAGTATATTTTTTGACATGAATAAATCTAAGACTATACAGAAGATTTCATGTAAGAGCCTAGTGTGTACATCAACCAGGGAAAGAAAGGTCAGGTAAGATTGTGAATTTTCAAAACAGAGCCCTGCAAGATAACTTGCAGTCATACCAAAAACTATTTGAGTAAATGGGTTTTTAAAGTAATTTTTGTTTAAAAGAGTTTATATTTCAAACGCAGAAATGTCAAATGGTAGTCTATGTAAACAGTAGTGCATCTTCTCTCTGCACATCTGTGTTTTACATCAGAAAGCCGTGGTCATGCTAAAATTAGAGATACTTTTTGAATGACTTGGTCAAGCTGTGTGTAAAATATTTAATCCCTAAGTCAAGTACAGTGTACTATGTTTAATAAAGTTATTACATTTAATGCATTTATTGCATATATGAATATATACATGAAGAAGCTTTATGTCTTTTGGTATTTGATTTTGAATGTGTTTTTAAGTCAGTGGTGCCTTTAGGCAAGAACCCTCAAAATTAATCGTTCTTTGTTTGGGTTTTCTGATTTTTCAGGTAACATATAAACTATTTAGAAACCATCATAGTTTATTCACCTAAAAAATTGATTGTATGATTTAACTATATCACTTAAATGGGCATTTCCTATAATTGGGGTGTTCTGAATAGTTGCTGAAAACAATTGTGCCATTGACCAATGGATGCACTTGGTTAGCCTTAATTTTTTTTAAAAAAAAAAACATTAAAAACTTCCTTGAATATTTCAGTTTGTTCATTTTAAGTTTGTGCTGCTGGTGTTTGGAAAAAATCAAATGGTTAAGTGCAACCAGAAAGTGTACCAATTTGTTTTTTAAATTAAGAACAATATAAATTTCACAATCTAAAATTTTAATTTTGTGCAATATTTTCATTTAATGCATGTGTATTTGAGTAATTGTAAAATAAATGAATTTTTTAATGTTTTGAGATGTAGTTTAAACTGTCTTTTTAACCCAACAACTTACATTCCGTTGTTGCTGCATCCTTTTATTTAAGGACTTGTTTTAAAAGTCTTTTTGTCACTCCTTGTAAAATTCTTTTATCAGTAGTAAATTTTGCTTATAGGAGCATGGCTCCTGTATTACAAGGGAAAAATATAAAGAGCACATTTTAGGATTGTAATTGTTAAAAGATAAATTGTGCATATCATTGTACAGTTAAGTGTCAACTGTGTGCCTAACTGTTGTTATATCAATACTTTCCTTCTTTAACAAAGAAGAAAGAACAATCAGAATGTCAGTTATTTTTATTGAACTAAAAAGATTAAAAATTTTATTTGGTTTGTGTTATGTTCTGTCCATTAGAAAATACTAATAAAGTATTAACAAACATCTTTGTTGAGTTTATTTAGTAATAGTGTATTTTTGTTACTTTAAAAGATGCTTGCTCAATAGTCTTATTTTTAGTATCCATGTGTACTTTATTTTATTTTCGTTTTAGAAATCAAGCAATGCAAGTTCCAGATTGATAGATGAGCTATTGAGTGATTACTGACTTAAACTAACTGAATTTAATTTTTCCTTTTATGGGGAAAATAATTTATTACCACAGTGTTAAAGAAACTTCCTACTTCCCTATCATAAAATTAATTTTCCCATATATGGAAAGACCTATAATTAGTAATCCATTAACAATTTTTATTTGATCTCATTTTTTATTCATATTTTGGCTAATATTTGAGACATTATTAGTTCTAAAAGGCAATAGATTTAGTACTCAGCAATGTAGCTATGTCTGGTTGGTCATAATATTTGCCTTCTTGGAGTTGTATCTACAGACTTCTTAGACATCAGATGTGATAACTGCTACTTCACTGGGGACTATCATAAATATTTCTTTAAATGCATACTGTAAAATATTCGTCTACTTAAGATGTTCCTGGGGGAAAAGTTTTATACTTCTGTGTAACTTATGCAGAACTATCTACATACTAACCAAAATGCCAGAATGTTCCTTCACAATTCAAATGATTGTATCAAAGGCTCTGAGAAGTTCTATAAGAAATCTGTTTAACTTTGCTTACCTAATTTTGCAAACTTAGTTAACCATAGAATCTTTTGACAAACAGCTTAGGGATCATGTTTTCAAGGAATATAGTTTGGAAAATCTTTAGTAGGGGAGCAAAAAAGGTGAAGCATCTTTAGTTAGGGAATATAAACTGGACAGAAAAGCCAGTGGATTTGGGACACAAAAATTTTTTTTCCCCTACCATTCCAATGGAAAGTTCAATCTTTGGAAGAAGAAGAATATGGAAAGTTAACAGCTGATTATATAGCAGATATTAAAGAGTGGAACTTGGGTCTGAGTATCAGAATAATGAACTCAGTGAGGGATAATGGAATACATCTCATATAAGAAGTAGGAAAGATACTTCCAAGGATTTTGCCGGTGTGATCAAAAGAGTAGTAACTAGAAAATGCAAGGGGAAGAAAGAAATGTCATGCAGTTTAATTTATAAAATGTGCCAGACATTGACCTATATGTATATAATGGCAGATAATATGTTTGATTTAGGAAAACTTACAGCAGCTGAGAATGAAAATGACACTTAATCACCTCATATGTTTACCAATGCAGTGTATGAGAGATGTGTTAAACATGATATATTAATTTAAGTTGGTAAATATGACCTTTTACATATCATTGACAGTGGAGTGAAACAATAGGACTGGAAATCTGTGCTGGAAATCTCCAAGACTACCCCTTGGTGATTCACTAGGAGGACTCACAGGGCTCAGGATATAGTCATACTCACAGCAAAAGAGTATAGAACAAGAGCAAAGTGAAAAGGTGCATGGGACAAAATCTGGGGGAAACCAGGGTCAAGCTCTCAACTGTTCTCTCCCAACCAAGTCACACAAGATGCACTTAATTTCCCCCAGCAAGGAGTTAGGACAACACACGTGAAATGTTGCAAACCAGGGCAGCTTATTTGAGACTTAGTGCCTACAATTTTTATTGGGGGCAGTTCATTTATGCCCCCTCTGCCTGGCACATAGCAAAATTCCAGACTCAGAAGGAAAGTCATGTTCACCATAAACTGTATTTTTTATACAAACAGTTTAGGCTTATTGAGCCACTTTTATCAGTTTTGGGAATTGGTGGAAACACTCCTAAAATTTAAGTTCTCAAAGTGAGAAAAAGGGTCAACCTTATAAGCAGGACTTTCAAGGATAACAGTCAGCCCTGCTATGTTAACTCTTCTGCACAACTATTTATCTTGATCCAAAGAAATGGCTATTAGCGATGAGTAACACTGAAGGTGAGTAAGATTTATCCTTGTGTTGAAGCCTCCACACTTAGAAGGAGAAATGTGGCAGAGAGAATTTAGATGTAGATAAAAGGAAAAACCATTCAAGTAATATTGATATGGATATATATTGCAATCCAAGAAACTGGAGGAATAGATTGTGTATTTCCAATAAAGATTACCATAGCAGTTACATAGCACTTAATAGTCACAACAACTTTATGAAGTATAGGCACTATTTTATCTTTTTCAGTTTACAGATGGGGAAACTAAGGCATAGAGTGGTTGAATCAATTATCCAACGCTTCACAACCAGTAAGTGGTCAAGCTCTAGGGTCTATATCATGGTTTCTCAACAATGGTGCTATTGACATTTTGGGTTACATGATTCTGTTGTGGGAGCTGTCCTGTGTATTATAGGATATTTAGCAGCATCCCTGGGCTCTGCCCATTAGATGATGCCTGTAGCACCACCTCCCCTATTGTGACAACCAAAAATGTCCCCAGACATTGCCAAATGATGTCGGGGTAGGGGTGGGGGTAGGGGAGGAAGGTGTGCAAAATTGCCACCAGTTGAGAACTACTGATCTAAGCGCTCAGTTACAAAAACAACATAAGTAGAGACTAAAGATTTTCAATATCTGAGTGTCTTTTTAAGCAAACACCTGACAAATTTGTGGCTTGCTTTGTAGGGAGAATGTAAGTGGAATGCCTGACTCTACCTTAAAGGGAAGGAAAGGCTGGGGGCAGCAAAACCAAATATTTTACCAAACCCAAATATTTTATTTAAGTAAGCACTCCATAGTTGGGAAAGGTGGGGTGGAGAAGGGACTTTGCAACCTGAGATAAAACAAGAAAAACAGAGTTTCTCAAGATGTTTGAAAATGTGAGGTGAATGATTATATGAGAAAATTGCTCTCTGACCAGGCTAATTATTAATTCAGTAAATTGGTGCTTGTGAAAGTTATTTTTCTTTGAAATAACTGTTGTTGTGTTTGTCAGCCAGTTCTTCTAAAGCCTAAAAATTCTCTTGCAGTCTTCTTTGCAAGTAAACTCCCTTCCTAAATGCTCTTGTCTCTGAGTTTTCCTTTGACAGGTGGATGTTCCACCAGGATGCCCCTGTGACTCACCTACTGAGCCGAATTTGCCTGTGAGATGCACCTCATTGGCTGTTTGCACTCAGGCTCACCTTGCCTCCAGGGATGAACCTCATTCAACAATTACAGCTTTTACCCTTGCTAACTCCCTGCCCCACATCCCGTTCTTTTTCTGGGTCTTGCTCAAGTCTGGTTCCAGTTTTCATTAGTACACAGCTGCTTCACTTCTCAATTGGTGGAAGCAATGTTGGGAAGCTGACTTTTGTGGTCTCACTTTCTGATTCTCTGTCAAACAACCATTTGTCTTTCTTGTTTGTCTGCCTGTCTTGAGGACTCTGAATATCGACTGGCATTTCAATCAGGCCAGTAGCTGGTGTCACCTGTAGGATTAAGAAGTTGTTCATGTTGCAGCCTGCACCAGTTGCTTCTGCCAGTGGCAGAATCCTCCATGTTGTTTGTCTTATTTACACAGTTCTATGAGCTTAAAAAAGCATTCAAGAGAAAGTTTCATGCTTGCTGGAAAGAAAGCAGCTCCCTGCCGTCCTTCGTGTCTCTGATCTTCCTCCAACAAACTGGTAAGATTTATTCCTTGTTTTTGATTCATGGATGAAGTTGTAAAAGTGAGGCTTCTAGTTCTGTGTGTGTGTGTGCACACACATATGTGTGCACATGCACGTAAATGAGAAAAAGCCTTTTCTCTCCTTACAAAAAGTAGTTGGCCTTTTACAAATGTTTACAATTGTAATATATCTTATATTTGTGGCTGGCATTCACCCACTTTATCATCTCTTAACTTCCGGAAGTTAATTGGGCATAAAAATTTGTCATTTATATGCACTACCAGGATATCTAATTCAAAAATACAGGTTAACTATCAAATAGAAGAGAAATGTATGCAGAGATTTAAGAAAAAAATGGAAATTAGTTTTACGTGGTTTCTCTAGAGTTAAAGACTTGAGACTGAAGCATTTTCCTTGGTTTTCATAACAGAGATGTGAGTGAGTTACGTATGTGTGATGAAATGAGACTGCAGATTAAAGGGGAAAATTACTCTGGCTTGTCTGGAGCTTCATGACTTCCCAAGCAACCTGAAGGATGTTGAGTAGCTTGGATTTTTCTTTCTCCTTTCTTTAAAAAAAAAAAAAAGTCCCATAAAAAAATGAACCAGATGAAGGTGTAAAAAATAGCTTTGTGTTAACAAACAAAACAAAACATACACACATATATACTGATACGGGAAGAAATTCAGCACTAAACTCCTTCAGAGTTCCCTAGTTTGCCCATGAGTTGGATAAAATTCTTTTATTGCTTGAGTGTGAAATATTTTCTAAATGTATTTGTTGATAGGCTTGCATGCCTTTGCTCATCTCCAGAGATACATAATAAATTATATTTTAAAGTATCTTAAATTTGGCCGGGTGGGGTGGGTCACGCCTGTAATCCTAGCATTCTGGGAGGCCGAGGCGGGAGGATCCCTTGAGCTCAGGAGTTGGAGACCAGCCTGAGCAAGAGCAAGACCCTGTCTCTACTAAAAATAGAAAAATTAGCTGGCGTTGTGGCTAGCACCTGTAGTCCCAGTTACTCAGGAGGCTGAGGCAGGAGGCAGAGTGGAGCCCAGGAGTTTGAAATTGCAGTGAGCTAGGATGGTAACACTGCAGTCTGCAAGGCTCTGTCTCAAAAAAAAAAAAAAAAAGTTTCTTAAATTTAATGGTGCTTCTATTTTGATTAGCATAAATAGACAAAGTAGGACTTATGTAAGTTGAAGAGAACCAAATAATTTTCAGAGAGAAAGTTAGAAAATCCAATGGGTAAGTTTGCTGGCTCTTTAAGGAAACTCAAAATACTTGCTCAAGGAGGTGGGTGAAAGAAGTTAGCCATGATTTAAATTAATGGCCTTGATTGCTAGGTTACAAGAAACAAAGGTATACATTTGTTATCAAATAAGAAGATGCAATCTAAGACCTTCAATATTTTTAAATAAAAGGTTTTTAATCCCATTAAAAAGTCAGCAAAGGATCAGGTAGACATTTCTCAAAAGAAGACATACAAATAGTGAAAAGGTATATGAAAAAATGCTCAACATGGGTAATCAACAGGGAAATGCAAATCAAAACCACAAGGAGATACCATCTTATCCCAGTTAGAATGGCTATTATCAAAAAGACAAAAAATAACATGCTGTGGGGATGTAGAGAAAAGGGAACTCTTATACACTGTTGGTGGGAATGTAAATTAGTACAACCCTTATGGAAATTTCTCAAAAAACTAAAAATAGAAGTACCATACAATCTAGCAATCCCACTACTGGGTATTTATTTAAAGGAAAGGAATTCAGTATATCAAAGGGATACCTGCACTTGCATGTTGCGCTTGCACGTTCAATGCCACACTATCCACGATAACAAAGATATGGAATCAAACTAAGTGTCCATCAGCAGATGAATGGATAAATAAAATGTGGTATATGTACACAATGGAATACTATTCAGCCATTAAAAAAGAATGAAATCATGTCATTTACAGCAACATGGATGGAACTGGAAATAATTAAGTGAAATAAGCCAGCCACAGAAAGACAAACATCACACGCAGTCACTCACATGTGAGAGCTAAAATAGTTGATCTCGTGGAGGTAGAGAGTAGAATGATAGTTACTACAGGCTGGGAAGAATGTGGGTATGTGTTGGGGATGAGGATGAAAAGAGGTTGGTTAATGGGTACCAACACACAGCTAGATAGAAGGAATAAGTTCAAATATTCGATAGTAGAGTAGGGTGACTATAGTCAACAATGTATTATACACTTCAAAATTGCTAAAAGTGAGGACATGAAATGTTCTCAACACATAGAAATGATATATGCTCATAGTGATGGATAGATATCCTAAATACCCTGACTTGATCATTACACATTATCTGCATGTAAAATATCACATGTATCCCATAAATATGTACCAATATTATATATCAATAACAATTACCCAACTCTAAAAAAAACAGTGAAGTTTTTATAATTTGATATGTAAAAGTAGAAAAAGTTAAGGTAATATTACTGAACAAACTGAAAAGTTGGAAAAATCAGACAGGTGTAATAATTTTGATTTAAAACAACCCTATGTCTTTGCCCTGGTGTGAAAAGTAATATTACTCTAAAGTTTCTAATTTATGCAAAATTTGGCTATGTTTTCTTATGGAAAACATAATTTGAACACCATAAATGTCCTATACTGATTTAGTGGATCAAGCAAGATTTTCATCTCCACAAAACATTTGTGATTATGAAAATATAAAATATATGTTCAGCTAAATTAGTAGTTTTCAACTGGGGGTGATTTTACCACTCATAGAACATTTTGGATTATCTGGAGATGTTTTTGATTGTCATACTTGAGAGGTTGCTACTGGTATTTTAATGAGTAGAGGCCAGGGATGATGTTAAACACCTTATAGCACCTCACAATAAAGAACCATCTGGTCCAGAATGTCAATAGCACTGAGGTTGTGAAATCCTGAACTAAAGTAAATTTTGGCTTTATAAAAAAGAATTGATTTCTCTTATGCTACAGATAATAAGATGATGCTATATTGATAGTTATTTCATTTATAATGCCTATGTAAAAAAATTATAATGTTCTTGAAATTCATCTATGTTGCATATATCAATATGTTTGTTCTTTTTATTGTTAATAGAATTCCATTGTATGGATATACCACAATTTATTTTATCCACTCACCAGGTTGAAGAACATTCAGGTTATTTCAAAGTTTGATAATTATTAAAGCTGCTGTAAACACTGTTGTATAATAGAGAATTTAACTGGCTTTTGACCCTAGTTCCTGGGACATAGACTCTAAATCCTTGGAATTTCCCTAGCAATAGGAGTTTCTTTGTTATTCATGAGCCCCTTGGATCACCTGGGTTTATGCTAACAAGATAAGATGACTTAGGATGGGGCTGGTCTTCAGAAAGATCAACCATATAATTAGAGGACTGGGTCTTTGAGCCAGCTGACCTCTAGGGAGGGGAGGCGGGGTGGAGATTGAGTTCAATCACCTGGCTGACCACTCATGGCTGTGTAATGAAACCCGAATAAGAACTCTGGACAGCAAAACTCAGTAGAGCTTCCTGGTTGGAGAACACATCGCTGTGCCAAGAGGATGTCAAAGAACAAAATTTCAACAAATTTAGTTTCAAAGATCTAATTGGCTTTTATTAGCAATTCATGAACCAACCAGTGTCCAGTCTACAAAATAGAAAAGAGCTCCAATGAGCTAGACAGAGTGGGTGATTTTTATGGGCAGAAGAAAACAGAAGAAAGTAGGAACAATAAACAAATAGTGAATTGATCATTTCAAGATTACTTTCCTTGTGAGGGTGTAAACAAAATCTTGTCGGCTTAATAGAATTTGGCTATCATCTTTCTCTTGATTTCTCGGAAGGTTAGATCTTACAAGTGAACAGCTTAGGTTTCAGTTTCGTGACGTGGGACTTTAGCATACGTGACTCCATTTTGAGCCTCTTGTCTTTTCTTTAACAAGGGTGACCACCCTGATTCCATGGGAAGAGTGCATGGAAGTGTCTCTTCATCTGTCTTGTCCTGATGTTCGTCCTTTATAATAAAACTATAATCATAATTATAGTGCTTTCCTGAGTTATATGAGTTACTCTATTGAATTAGCAAACCTGAGGAGGTTGTAGGAACCCCTGGATTTGTAGCCAATTGATCAAAAATGCAGCTGACTTGGGTACCCACAGTACAGCTGGCATCAGAAGTAAGGGCAGTCTTGTTGGGGGACCATGCTTTTAAGCCTGTGGAGTGTGATGCTAACTCTGGGTGGTTAGTGTCAGAATTATATTATAGTACACCAGTTTGTGTCAGAGTAAACCTTCATGTACAAGTCTGTGGACATATGTTTTAATTCTCTTGGATAAATTTTTAGGAGTAGGATAGCTAAGTTATATAATAAATATATATTTAATTTTATGAGCAAGTGCCAAATTTTCAAAAGTAGTTGTAACATTTGTATGCCCACTAGCAAATTATGAGCATTTCAGTTGCTCTGCATTCTTGTCAGCACATGGTATTATAAGGCTTTTTATTTTTTTAAGCTTAACCATTCTAATGGGTGTGTGGTGTCTCTCAATGTGGCTTTAATTTGCATTTTTCTGATAACTAATATGTTACACACCTTTTCATACTTATGAGCCATCCTATCTCTTCTTCAGTGAAATGAGTGCTCACATCTTTTGTTCATTTCTTTTCATTTGGGTTGTTTGCTTTCTTATTGATGAGTTCTGGGCATTCTGTATACATTCTGAAAACAGGTTCTTTATCATATGTATGTTTTGCAAAGGTTTTCCCCCAGTCTGTGGCTTATCTTTTAATTTTCTTAACAGTGTCTTTCAAAGAGCAGGAGTTTTAAATTTTGATGAAGTGCAATTTATCAATTTTTCCTTTTTGATTCATCTAAGAAAACTTTGCTTAACTCAATACCACAAAGATATTATCATATGTTTTCTTTTGGAAGTTTTACATTTTTAGGTTTTACATTTATGTATATAGTCCGTCTCAAGTTAAGTTTTATGTATGGTGTGAGGTATGAATTGAGGTTTTTTTTTTTTTTTATTAATGCTCAATCATTCCAAGCACCATTTGTTGAAAAGACCATTCTGTCCCCCATTTGAATTACCTCAGTATCTCTGTTGAATATCAATTGACCGTATATATGTAGTTTTATTTCTGGATTTCTGTTCCATGGATCTATTTATCCTTTTGCCAAGATAAGAGTCATAGTAAGTCTTAAAATCAGTAGTGTGAGTCCTCCAACTTGGTTTTCGTTTTTCAAAATAGTTTCAGCTATTTGGGCTCCTTTGCTTCTCCATACAAATTTTAGAATCAGCTTGTCTGCTAGACAAAACAAACAAAAATGAAAACAAAAAACTCTACTAGGGTTTACATTTAATCTATAGCTCAGTTTGGTGAGAATTGACATCTTAATGTTGAATCTCTCAGTCCATTAATGTAGTGTGATTTTCTCATCACTGTTCTATAGTTTCATTGAGTAAATCCTTTACGTATTTTGCTACATTTATTCAGTGTTTCGTGTTTTTTGATGTTATTATGAATGGTACTGTATTTTAATTTGAACTTCCAATTGTTCATTGCTAACATGTACAGTGTTTTTATATTGACCTTATGTTCTATGACCTTGCTAAACTCACTTGAAGATTCTTTGGGATGTTCTACATAAACAATCATATCATGTTTGTTTGTTTTTGGTTTTGTTTTTTGTTTTTTTGGAGACAGAGTCTTTCTCTGTCACCTGGTTAGAGTGCAGTGGTTTCATCATAGCTCACTGCAACCTCCAACTCCTGGACCCAAGTGATCCTGCTGCCTCAGCCTCCCAAGTAGCTAGGACTACAGGGGAGCACCACCAGCCTGGCTAATTTTTCTATTTTTTGTAGAGATGGGGTCTCACTCGTGCTCAGGCTGGTCTCAAATTCTTGAGCTCAAGCGATCCTCCCACCTCGGCCTGCCAGAGTGCTAGGATTACAGTCATGAGCCACTGAGCCCGGCCATATCATCTGTTAATAAACGCAGTTTTAAATCTTCCAAACCCTGTGCCTTTCTTTTCTCTCTTGCTTTGATTCACTGTCTAGGAACTACAGTATATTGCTCAATAGGAATGATGAGAGTGGACATCCTTACCTTGTTCTTAATCTTAGGGGAGAGTATTTAGTCTTTCACCATTCAGTCTGGAGGTTAGCTGTAGGTTTTTTGTAGATGCCCTTAATCGGACTGAGGGAGTTCTCTTTTATTCCTATTTGCTGACAGCTTTTGTCACAAATAAATATTGAAAATTTTCAAATGCTTTGTCTGCATCATTTTCAGTGACCATATAGAATTGTTTTCTAGTCTGTTGTTATATTGAATTACATTGATGATTTTCCAATGTTGAATAAACCTTGCATTCCTGGGATTAATCCCAATTGATCATGATTTATGATCCTTTTTATATATTGCTGGATTTGAATTGCTATTATTGTCATTATTATTTTTTTTTTTTTTGAGACAGGGTCTTGCTCTGTCGCTCGGGCTAGATGCAATGGTGTCATCGTAGCTCACTGCACCTCCATCTCCTGGGCTCCAGCGATCCTCCTGCCTCAGCCTCCCAGGTAGCTGGAACTACAGGTGTGGGCCACCATGCCCAGCTAATTTTTCTATTTTTTTGTAGAGACAGGGTCTCATTCTTGCTCAGGCTAGTCTCGAACTCCTGGCCTCAAGCATTGAATTGCTATTATTAAGGATTTTTGCATCTATGATCATGAGGCATGTTAGTCACAGGTTTTCTTGTAATGTCTGGTTTGGGTAAGAAGATAACGTCTTAAAATGCGTTGGTGCATATTCTCTCTATATATTCTGAAAGAATTTGTGTAACATTGGTATTATTTCTTCTAGTTGTTAGAATTTGCCTGTGAGGCTATAAGGGCCTGGAGTTTTCTTTTTTGGAGAGTTTTGAACAGTGAGTTCAGTGTCTTTTACAGATAAATGACTATTCAAGTTATTTCTTCTTAAGAAAGCTTTGGTAGTTGGGGTCTTTCAAGGGATTTCGTTTAAACTCTCCATTTCCTCTAAATCAGAATTTCTCAACCAAAGTGACACTGGGCAGCATAATTCTTTGTTGTAGGAGGGTGTCCTGTGCATTATAGGATGTTTAGCAGCATCTCAGGCTTCTACCTACTATATGCCAGGAGCAAACCCCCCAGTTGTGACAACCAAAAATGTCTCCAGACATTTTGCCAAGTGTTCCCTGTTAGTTGACAGCCATTGATTTAAGTAATCAAATTTATTGGCACAAAGTTGCCTATGGTATTACCCTCCTATCCTTTAATGTATGTAAGAACTATAAGGGTATTTCCTCTTTTATTCCTGATATTGGTAATTCGTGTCTGTTCTTCTTTGCTCTTCCCCCGACCCCCCACTCCTCTTCCTCCTCTTCCTCCTCTCTTTTTCTCATCAGATTGGCTAGAGTTTAATTAACTTTATTGATCTTTGCAAAGACCTGCTTTTGTTTTCATTGATTTTCTGTGTTGTTTTTCTGTTTTCACTTTTATTTATGTCTACCCTTTATTATTTATTTCATTTTGCTTGATTTAGGTTTAATTTGCTCTTTTCTACGGCAGAAAAGGTAGAGAATCTAAGGTGGAAGCTTGGATTCTTGATTTGAAACTTTTGTTGTTTTTTAATATAATCATTTAATACCATAAATTTCCCTCTAAGTATGCTTTAGTTGTATTTCACAAATTTGGAGTTGTTTTTTATACATTTTTATTCAATTCAAAAGATATTTTATTTCTATTTGACTCCTTCTTTGACCCATGGGTTATTTAGAAGTATGTTTTTTAATTTCTAAATATTTGGGGGTTTTTCCGTATATCTGATATTGATTTCTAGTTTAATTCCATTTTGGCTAGAGAATATACTTTATATGATTTCAGTTCTTTTAAATTTGTTGAGGTTTGTTTTGTGGCCCAGAATATGATCTATCTTGGTGAAAGAATGTATATTCTGCTTGTTGTTGAGTGGAATGTTCAATGATTGTTGGTTAGGTCAGGTTGGCTGGTTGTGTATTCAAGCCTGTATGCTTACAAGTTTTTTCCTGTTTGGTCTTTCAATTAATGAGAGAGGAGTGTTGAAGTCTCCAACTAAAATTCTGATTCTGTCTGTGTTTCCTTTTATTTCTCTTAGGTTTTGCATCGTGTTTTTGAAGTTTTATTCTTAGGTACATACATATTTAAGATATTTATGTCTATATGATGAATTGACCTATTTATCATTGCCTCTAATCTTCCTCTTTATCCCAGGCAATATCCTTTTTTCTAAAGTTTACTTCATCTGAAATTAACTTTCTTTAGATTAGTGTTTGAATGGTATATCTTTTTCATTCTTTTACTTTTAAGCTATCTGTGTCTTTATATTTTAGGGAAGCAGTTGGCAAACTTTGTTCATAAATGGCTAGATAGCTAACATTTTAGGCTTTATAGGTCATATGTGGTTTCTGTCACATATTATTTTTTTTTTTAAACAACACCTTAAAGATGTAAAACGATTCTTTGCTCTAATGCCTTAAAAAAACATGCTGCAAGCTAGAGTTAGCCTATGGGCTATAGTGTGTTGACCCTTGTTTTAACAGGTATCTTGCTGACAAGATAGAGTTGGCTGGTGGTTTTTTGTTTTCTTTAAAAAAAAAAAAAACCTCTGCCTTTTAATTTGTATTAATATAATATATTAAATGTAGTTAAACCACTTGTATTTACTTTAATTATTGATATGGTTGAACTTAAATTTATCATCTGGCTGGCTATTTTCTATTTATCCCGTTTGTTCTTTATTCTCCTTTTCTTTTGTATTGAGTATTTTTTATGATTCCATTTTATCTTCTCTAGTGCCTAAATATTAGCTTTATTTCCTTTTAAAAAATTAGTGGTTCCTCTAAGGTTTGAAATATACAACTTTAACTTATCGCAGCTTCCTTAAATAATTATGTACTTTATGTATAGTCTAAGAATCTCGTAACAGTGTATTCCCAGTTCTTCCTTCCTTTATTGTTGTTTTATTGTTGTCATACATTTTATTTTTATATATATTATAAGCCCTATAGTAAACTCACTTATTTTATGTTAGTGAAATATCTGTTAAGTGATTAAAAACAAGAAAAAGTAAATTTTATATTTACATTCATTTTTACCACTTTCAGTCCTTTTCATTTCCTTGTGCAGGTCCAAGTTTCTATCTGGTAATATACTCCTGCCAGAAAAAATTTTAACTGAACGTTTCTTGTGGTACATGTCTGCTGCCGTTGAGTTCTCTCAGTTTTTGTTGTCTATAAGAGTCTTTATTTCACCTTAAGTTTTGAGCAATATTTTCACGGTGCATAGAATTCTACATTGACTGTGCTTTTTTTTTTTTTAATTACTTTAAATATGCCACTCCATAACTGTAAAAATATCAGTGGTTGCCAGGGACTTGGGAAGAGGGGAGGGAGAAATGAATAGGTGAGACACTGGGATTTTTAAGGTGGTAAAATTATTCTGTATGAAACCACAATGGTGGATACATGTCATTAGGCATGTGGCAAAACCCATAGAACTGTACAATACAAAGAATAAACCTTAATGTAAACTATGGATTGTCATTACTAATGATGTAATCATCACATTATGAGATTATTATAATATAATTGCATTAATGAAATTATTCTATTACAATAAGCAATTGTAATAAATGTACCACACTGATGCACGATGTTAATAGGAAAAACTGTGTGGGAGTGGGGAGTGAGGAAGGGGATGGGTTGGATATATGAAACTATGTAATATCTCTCTTGGTCAGGGCTGAGTTTCTTAGGTCTGTAGTATTATGTCTTTTATTAATTTTGGAAAATTATTTTTATGTATTTCTTGGGTTTTGTTCTCTTTTTCTGGTACTCCGTTACTCATATGTTAATTCTGTTGATGGTGTCCTACATTTCTGGAATTTTTTTCCATTCTTTTTTCTCTTTGTGTTCAATCCAAGAGGGAGGATTTGATTGACTCATCCAGTCAATATCCAGTTTACGGCATTTCTATTGGGTGGATATTTCAAAACAGACCACCTCAGAAGTCATCTTTGGGCCAAGAGCCATTTTTTTGTCCATTTGGCTAGGGCAGTGCTTTATGGTATGCAGCATGGATGCCTATAGCTGATTCTCTCAGCAGGGCATCACAGGCAAGGAGATTTCTGATGGAGAGATGTCATAGGCATGACCAACATCCAACATATGGCAGACTCCTGTCCAATACAGATTACAAGGGAAGGCAATAGGAAAAGCAAAATCATCCTCTGGGAGAAGGAAATCAAGATGATTTTCAAACTCATGTCCTAAAACAGAGAAATGTTGTTCAAAAGCTCTGAGTATGCATATGAGTTTGTAGGAGAGAGTTACTTCCTTTTCACCTATAATATATTTGAGGCAGAAGTAGGACAGACTTACCTCTGAGGAGGCAGTTTAAATGATATCTACAATCATGTAGTTAATAATCTGAAGATTAGACACCAGGTCTGGGTTCCTATTACAACAGAATCACACATCCCACCAAAACTGTACTTGTCTGAAGTCAGTACATAGAAAACAGCTTTTAAGGACTTCACTAATTAATCCTCTCTGCTGAAGGGTAATTGTGGGGAAAGATAATCCTTTATTAGTTGTGGTGAGAGCCTGTCCCTGACTACTACTTCTACTTGTAATTGACTTGAGTTCTTTCACAGTGAGGCAACATGCAGTGAGGAAAACAAAAAGAAAAGGGGCATTGGAATAAAATTCTCCTGCCTAAAACAGTAGTTCTCCTGCCTAAAACACTGGCTGCATGACCCTAGTCACTGACAAAATCATTCTGGGGCAAGGGCTAGTTTGAGCTTCAGCTGTGCTCATTCTAGAATTCAGATGCTTTTGGGTACATACAATCGATGTATAGAGAGGCCCTAAGAACTCTCTGGAAGAGAATGTGTTTTAAGGGAAGTGAGAGGGAGTCTGGTATATGAGCTTGGTCAAATAACATTGCCCCATTGATCGGAAAAGAATAATAATACAGAGGGCAGTTTCTCAAAGATGGGCTTTTCCAAAATCTCTGCAAAACCTTTGAGTCACAGGGCAGTTATTTGAGACCCATGTAGCCAAGAGTATAGCCCACAGATGAAACGGAAATGAATTCTCCTCACTTCAGCAGAACAGTTTTGGTGCACCAGGTGTCTGGAGAACAGAACACATCTTGGACACCTGTGAGCCATTGGCAAGCACAGCGCTGGTGGACATGAGGCCCAACAGGGCTCTGGGCCCTGCTTCTTCTCCCTGTGTGTTTCTTTGAGAGTTACTTTCCTGTTAGCCTAAGTCATTTGTTTTTCTGGTGAGACTTTTCATCCATTAGGAGTTAAGCTTTCTAAATGATGTCCACACATCCTTTTTATTTATTAATTTCTTTTTTTTTTTTTTTTTTGAGAGAAGGTCTTGCTCTGTCTCCCAGGCTAGAGTACAGTGGTGTCATCATAGCTCACTGCAACCTCAAACTCCAGGCCTCGAGCAATCCTCCCGCCTCAGCCTCCCAAAATGCTATGATTACAGGGGTGAGCCACCATGCCCAGCCCACATATTCTTTTGCAGGGCCATTTGTATTTCTTGAATTATTGCTGAGCTTACAGATAACTTTGGGAAATTTTCTTATATAGATAAAACAGCATTGAATTAGTACGTGGTAAAAAAAAAAATTTTAAGATTCTATTCCTTCAGTCCATATGCCAGTTGGTACTTAGAGCCCATCTTCTGGTCTTGGTGCTGTGAAGGGTACAGTGACAGAGCCTTTAATTTATGGAGTCATTTATTTCTATTGAGCTGTAGTCATGGAGATAAGCTTACCAGTAGTCAGTTTATAACTTATAAAAAATAATTAGGTACTTTTACATTTTATCTTCAAACTCTGCACTTCAGAGTGGCCCGTTAGAATTTGATTCATGAGGCTGCTCTTTATTGATGGCTGACGTGCCTTTTCCTGAATAGTAGTTAAAGAATGGTAGGCCCACAAGGGAGGAATGGGGTATCTATCACTCACTTAGATGGTCCTCAAGTCCTGTTCCTGCTTTGAGTCCGAATGTAAAGGCGATAATATAAAAGATCAAGTCAAAATGAATCAATCAATAACATTGAGAGCACAAGGTGTTAGGAACTTGGGTACTAGCACCAAGAGACAGTCCCTTCTCATGGAGCATAGGAGTTTGCAATCTGGGCATAGAATTGTGAAAATGAAGCCCTCAGCAGTCATGATGTGGTACCTTCTGCAGGTATTAATCAGCACAACACTGAACAGGTGAGGAAGAAAAGGCTAAAGAGTAGTCGAGAAGACCAGGCCAAGGAACACATGAGATGCCTCCTAGAACAACGCAGGGGAAATCTGAGACACCTGTATGTCCCCCAGGTTGAGTGAGTAGAGCCAGAGAACCAGTCATTAATGGCTATATTGTAACCCAGTGTTTATCTGCAGGCTGTGCTAGCAAAGCTTATTGTGGGATTGTTGTGGCTGTTCCCTTTAGAATTGTTGCCCTTTGGTCTCCTAGTCAGAATTTATGAATCATGGGGCACGTGAGAGATATTTTGGACTATGGCAAACCAATCAGTGCTCTTGTGATGAAAACTTGCAGCTTTCTAAATTCTTTCTAATAAAAAGCTAAGGCTCAATAAGAGATAAGCCTCTGACAATAAATTCGAAAATTACAATAAAGGGAAAGTTGTTTTATACCATTCAGCTCGTGTTTGAAGAGTTTGGATTTTTAAAAGACATGATCTTTAAATCCATCCACAGAGTAGGATAGTTAAGCATTTGAGATTGTCGGGCAACAGAACCTGCTGCTCACTTGGAAAATCTTTCAGCAACAGGTGCTATTTCTTTTTCTCTTCAGGACATCAAAAGATCAAAGAAGTATGAAATGTGCCCTAATGCAGCTGAACTGCTGATCATAAACAAAGAAATGAAACTCTAATGGAGTTGTGAACAAACGCCCTTTGACACCTGTTTTTGTCATCTTGGTTTTTCTTCCCACAGCATTTTACACCTCCTAATTTAATTTGTGTCTGGCCCCCTCTTCCCCCAGCTGTCCAGGCCTAGAAAGCATGTGCGTGCGTGCGCGCGTGCACACACACACATATTCCAACTGGGGTTATTGCAGCTTAACATGGGGCAGGGATTGAGCCAAGAGCATTGGCCACATCACATGCAGGCCTCGAGCCCTAGCACTTACGCTGCCTTATCCCGCTATGAGCTAATTTGAGACTGCAGGTCTGATATGGAGTCTGCAAAGTTCAAAAACTATCAGAAAGTTTATTCTATTCAAACAGGGATTTCTAGGAGACCTAAAGGAACTTTGGGTCACTATGAAAAGTGACCTTGGTTGGAGTAGCCCCTGTGACATTCTCACCATACTCCTGAGCCAAGCTGCCATTTCGAATGTAGTTTCTGGGGAATATGGGCAGCCAACAGCAGACACACACACCAAGCTATGAGTATGGAAAATTGGAAAGTTTGATTTGGTCCCGCACTTTCACACAATGCCAAGGAGACATGAATGGACAGTGGTAGTACACTTTCTCTTTTGGGCCGCAGACAATGGGAATTTAATCCTAATCCTTATTACTGCTGTCTTCCAAAGGGAGATGCAAGGTACCTGTAGAGTTGAGCAGACAGAATGATACGAATTTGAAAATCTCAGCTGAGATGAGTGGCACAATACTCTATCATCAGAGACAGTGCTTCTGTAGATGTTTTCTGCTGTAACACCACTGTTAATTATTTCTGTAACTTCCCCAGGATGATATGAAAAGGGATGTTGGCAATAACATGGTACCTTAAACAGACCATAAATTTATCTCCAGCACTAAAATAATACTTGAGTGCAAATGCAAAAGCCTGTGCTGCCTCATAAATTAAAAATAGTCTTCAAAGGGACAAAATAAGTCTAGAAATGATCCAAAATGCCTAAGAGAATTCACTCTGTGATAAAAGGGGTATCTCAAACCACTGGGGCAGAGAGGGCAATTTAATAATGGGTGTTGTGACAAATAGTGAGCTCATTCATATCTCACCTGTGTATCATAATAAAATATATTAAAAATCATGTTTAAAAAGAAACCCTAGAAGAAAATATTGGGAGAATTCCTTTGTATCCTTCAAGTGGGGAAGATCTTTCAAATGATGACTCAAAATCCAAAAATCATAAAATGAATGCATGGCCAATTATACCATAACAAAAGCCAAATGACAAATTGGGAAAAATATATCACAAACAAAGACTAAACTCCCAATGCATACAGATCTCCTAGAATTCAATTTGAAAAAAAGATTTATTTTAAACATGAAGGCAGCATATTATACACGTTATGTACCTTGCCTTTCAGGTCAGTGAGAGCTTCTGCATACTTTTTCACAACTGTGTTTCGTTGGAGGAACCATAATTTCTTTAGCCAGTCCCCTATTGATGAACGTGAGTTTGTTTTTTCCAATATTTTGCTGTTAAATAAATTTACAAAAAGAAGAATTGTAATGTTCAAGAGCTTAGACTCTGAAGTCAGATTGCCTGTGGATTTGAGTTTTGGCTTGAATATCAATTTCAAGCTACTTGACCTTGGGCAAGTTACTTAACCTCTCTGCTTCCTCATTTGTATAATGGATTTGAGGTTAATAGTACCAACAGCATGAGATCATTGTGAGGATTCAGTGTGTTAATATATAGGTAAAGGACTTAGAATAATACCTGGCCCATGCTAAGGTGTATGGAAGTGTTATCTATTATTATCATCACTGTGTGCCGAACAATAGAAATTTTACTGACTTTATAAACTTCTGCTTTTATAATGTTTAGGACTCATAGTAATAGGGAGAGAGAACTTAAAAGGGAGATGCTGTTTCTTAAAGGCAAAAAGTGAGGCAATAATTCTTACTGTTTCTTGCTTTTTAGTGAAGAGCTGCTTAAAAATGCAGCATGGCAGGCACCAGCCTAGATGTCAGTAAATGTGAGGAGCAGCTCTGGAATCTGCATTGTAATAAGGGTGCCAGGAAATTCTGCTGCAGGTGGACCCAGACAACATTTTGAGAAAGTACTATTGTCTCCTGGGTGGGTGGTACTCAAATTTTAAGTATAATGCCTTAGGGAAATTGGTCAGGTTCAAGTTTCTTAAAAGATAAGCCATAGTTTAGCTATAACCAACATCAGAGGAGAAATTTACACAGGGCGTCACTTGTTTGTGTTTCGCATTCTAATTTACATTGTAGGTCCTTGGGGTGAGATTATTAGATTTCCAGTTTGTCCCCTAAGTCCAGGACATATTCTCTTAACACATTCTTCTTAATATTTTAATGCTGGTTTGAGCGACTACAGAAATAGGGAAGTTCTAATGCTTGCTTCAAGATTTCTTGTACCCTCTAAGATAGAGATTGATGGTATAAAAGAAAGAGCACAAGCTTTGTAGTCAGTCACATCCCAGCTCATCAATTACTAAACTGGGAAATGTTGGGAAAGTTACTAAACTTCCTTGAAAATCAGTTGCCTCTTTTATATTAAATAATATCAGGGTATTAATACTGTATGGAATGTCCACAGTTACTCCAATGACTAGAGACAATATTCATAAAGAAGATGCCATGTAGCAGGTTCTCAAAGAATGGTAGATATTATTTGATCAAAGCTGACTTTTCTAGGGGATTCTCTTCTTGTCTGATGCCCCCTCCTGGAAAGTCCAAAACCTGAATTAAGCAAGTGTCAGCATCACTTGCTTGACTAAAGATCATGTGTCCAGAGGAAGAGTCTGAAATCAAAACCAGAGCCAGTCCAACCAAATGGAAAATTCAGGTGAACACCAGAGAAATCAGATAAAGGTGGAAGGCAGAGCCTGGAAATATCATTCAATTGTATGAATGATAATATAAATTATTTACAATTACTTTCTGTAGATACTTATATGTCCAGAATTTACATTAATTATCCCAGTTAATCTTTACCAAAATTCTATAACACATAGGAGTAGATCTTAATGAACTTTGATTAGGCAACAGTTTCTTATATATGACACCAAAAGCACAAGGAACCAAAGAAAAAACAGATAAATTAGACTTCACCAAAATTTAAAATTTTGTGTTTCAAAGAACACTATCAAGAAAGTGAAAAGACAACCCACAGGGAGAAAATATTTGCAAATTATATATCTGATAAGAGATTTGTAGCCAGAATACATAAAGAACTCTTACAACTCAATCATAAAAAGACAAACTACTCAATTAAAAACTGGGCAAAGGATCTATTCTAAACAGACATTTCACCAAAGAAGATATACAAATAGCCAATAGCACATGAAAAGATGCTCAACATCATTAGTCATTAGGGAAATAAAAATCAAAACCGCAATGAGATACTACTTTATCTCACAAGGATGGCGTGAATCAAAAAGACAATAACAAAGATATGGAGAAATACACTACTGTTGGGAATGTAAAATGGTGCAGCCATTTTGGAAAACAGTTTGGCAGTTCCTCAAAATGTGTAACATATAGTTACCACAAATCTGGTGATAACTGGTAGGTTTCTGTAAATAGACGTGGTTAACTAAGGAGCTTAGTAAGCAAAGGAGTTTAGCAAGCAATGGGCTGCTGTATGTAAGAAGCTGGACTCTGGCCCTTGTCTGTGGAGGTCAGGATGCTTTGCTTCAAGTCCAGAACTACAATAGTGGCCAGAGGAGCAACACATTCATCTAGCGGGATTCAGTACATGTTTTGACTATATTGGTAAGAATAATTTGTCCTTTTTGAAAGCAACTCAAATAATCAAGAAAAATATGAAGTCTTAAGTAGAATTCATCCCAAATCTTTCCACCAGAGAAAACCATTGTTTTATACTTTGGTGAACACAATCCCAGATGTTATAATGTATGACTCTGAGTCTATGTACATGTAGAGATGGTCTTATACAATTTTACATAAATAGGATAAACTTGCTGCCAATATCCTTGGGACTCTCATGTTTTAGGGAGAAAATACTTCAGTTTTAAAGAAAAAAGAAAACAGCTTGGCTTTGATTCTCTACAGGTTCATAATAGTCACCATTTTATATGAAGCATATAAACCCCAGTCTTAAAATACATGTACCAAATCAACAGATCACACAATTTGCACTGAGGTTTATGTCATTACTCTTTCCCCCCTGTGTAGTGCAAGATTTATTTTTTAAAAGATTAAAATCAACAATTTCTACTATAAATTTTTAGCAGTGCTGGGAATATTATGATCAAAAGAATTTTATGAATGCTTTCTAGAAGCATGAATGTATACAGCTCCTTAGAAGTAAAAATCGTGGTGTTTGAGAGTTTATAAATATTAAGTTAATTTTTTTATATGTAGAAGGACAGAATATTAGTTTTTTGTCACTGAGTTTTCTTGCAATTCTAAAATTCCCCTGGGGCAAGAATCGACTTACAAGCTATTCTCTAAACTTCACTGTACTTTATAATAAAAATATACTGAAAACATACCCAATGAATATTCACTGACAGAAATTCTAGAATTTTTCAAAGTCAAGCTTTGTGTCCCAGTAATCATTCTTCCTATCTTCAGGAAATTTGACGGATTATTTTCTGCTTTTATCCTGGGGGATGTCTACATGATACTGAAATTCTTCATTCTAACTGAGAGGAAGAGATAAGTTGATCCCAAAAAGAAATTAGGTGGAAGAAATTTTGTTTTGAAACATGTTTAGTTTTGAAATATGTCCTAAAAGTGTTAGTTGTTTCTCAAGAGAAATGCTCAACTTGATCTGCAGAAATAATGAGAAAAAGCAAATCTTTTTTATTTATGGTTAAATGGATTAACTATTATAGTAAGGATTAAGGAAACATCTTGAACAAACTAACAGAACCCTCTTATGCTAAATGGTAGGACATTTAAATATAAAGATATATATTTGACACTCCCCCCTACAAACATGTAACTGCCTTTCCCCGCTGTTTATATGACTCCATATTCTTTTTTTAGAGGTATATTCCTCCCTCTAGAAAACATTAAAATTCTCTTGGGATATCTATAAATAAGCAAAAAAATTTTTTACTTTCAAGAGGTTTTGCATATAACTTTTCTGCTTATTACCACCTCTATCCTTGTAATGGGAGAACTTGATAAAAGTGAAAATTAAACTTTCTTTTAAAAGCACAGAAATACCAATCACTTATTAGAACATTTTCCCTTTTATGTGCCCCCAAGGAACCATGTTGGCTCACAAGGTCTACTAACCCAGCGGTCTCCAACCTTTTTGGCACCAGGGACCAGTTTCATGGAAGACAATTTTTCCACAGACCGGGGGGAGAGGGATGGTTTCAGGATCATTCAAGCGCATTACATTTATTGTGCACTTTATTTCTATGATTATTACATTGTAATATATAATGAAATAATTATACAACTCACCATAATGCAGAATTAATGGGAGCCCTGAGCTTGTTTTCCTGCAACTAGGCTAGATGAAGCTTCCCTTGCTCACCACGGCTCACCTCCTGCTGTGCGGCCTGGTTCCTAACAGGCCATGGACTGGTCCTCCGCCCAGGGGTTGGGGACCGCAGTACTAACCCATAGCTTGCAGTATGTTTTCTTTCTTTTTTGCTGAGCCTGATGGCAATGCCTGATGATTGTGGTGGGGGGTAGGGGAAACAGTTCCTAGTTTTTGAAGAGTTAGTGTTAGGAGTTCAACTAAATATTTGATCATATACTTTTAGCAATTTTAGTTACTGAATAATGAATCATCACATGTAGGTAGTGATAGAGCAAAGAAACCAGACAGAAAACATAGAAAAGTAAAAGTATAAATTGACATTAATAGTGCTGGGCATGCCCTAATTTCTGACCAAAGAATATTGTCTGATGAGCTTAAGAGAGCCTTTTCATATTGGCACCCACATGTGGACACCACAATTGGATAAAAAAAAAAACTCCTGCTTATACAGAAAGAATTCTTGAGGTTTTTCTTTGAATGTTGCACCTCTGTGCCACCAAACCTTGGGGTGAGAACTCTTGACTTGATCACCCTTCACACAGATGTGAATATTGGAATAACAGGATTGGAAGCCCAAATAAGGATGTTCAGTCTTTATGGATACCCACTTATTTAGAGGGAGATTCTTAATTTTCAGGAAAATTATAAGTTTATAAGATCTTTGAAAAGAGGCAGTAACATTTGCATAGGCCTCTGAATTGCATTCAACAGGTATAGATGGGCACACAAGCCTGGTTCATGTTGCTCCACTAGGGATTTTACTGCCATTCTAAGAGTTTGGCTAAAGGCAGTTAAATTGTTTAAGGAAATGTGGGCACTACTGAGTGGATCAGAAAATGTTCGGAAATAGCATTAGGAGACGGAAGAGAATGGAATTCACCACTTTTCCACTTCTATGTGCTGGAACGTCAGTAACATCAGGGCTGTGGCAGGCTAATGAGGAGTAATGTAGGAATCACAAAGGGAACAATGGTTGAAGTTTGACCACTTTGCAATGATGCCTCCTAAAGTGACTACCATTAGATAATAACCGTTACAGGCCTCTTATGTAGATTTGTCGAAATATAAGATCTTTTAGAGACCACCCAATAGACTACATTTTTAGTTCCAAAAATATAGTACAATTGGGTATGGTGGAAATGTACATAACTATACATTAAGATAAATTTTTAAATAAATTTGCAGTCCTCTCACTAGCCTTGTGACTGGGAAATTTCATTTCTGTGTTTCATTTAGCCTTAAGAAATTAGTGTAAAAATAGATGAGAATGCAATTTTAAATTACAAAATACCGTACAAATACATGACCATCATTGAAGTTGTGATAGCTCTGTGCATCTGAGAGAGTTGGATCTTTGACAGTCTTCTAGCTTCCTGAGATATCTCCACAGTATAATTCGTTATTAAATCTTACGTGCAACATGGGATCCTGTAATAGACCCTGAATGGAAATATCTTTTTACCATAACCACCAAAGCTTCATATGCTGAACCCCACAGTTCAAAGGATGGAGTCAAAAACTCACAAGATAGACTGAGGTAAGCAGCTGAGCTGAGTGTAGAGGCCAAGAGAAAGCTTTCCCTCTGCCCTCTGAAGGTTCGCTGAAAATGAACTGACAAGAGATGGATTAATAGGAAAAAAAGGCATACAAAAATTATTTTTCGTGCATAGCATATGGTAATCACAGGAGAATGACTATCCAGTAACCCAATGGGGTACAGGTGCTTGTATACCCTTCTTCACTGGGGAAGGGGAGATTAGGGATATAGGAATAAATTATTTTCAGGGGAAATTAATGAGCTCAAAGAACAATGACCTGGAATAAAATTCCTCTGGGCTCTAGGGGAGGTGGTGGAAAGTGGGTGGAACTTCACTGTGAACAAAGGTTGTCTTGTTATGCAGATATTGTCTCTCAGGTAATCTCTTGGAGCTGCTCTCAGAAGAATAGATGAAAAATCTGTCTGGGTGTAGTGACAACTCCCAGTCTCTTCTCTTCTTTGGTGGTTAATCTTTCCTGGTTATTGATGAGGTTCCTAGGGAGAGGGTCTTTAAAAATTGCATTTCTTTTGGAAAGAATTCTTCTTAGTCAAATAAGGAAATTCCAGAGAGAGTTCCTCCTAGTGCTTCAGGAAAGAAGATCAGAGAGAACTTGAGTCTGCTTCTTTAGTTCAGTATGTCAAGACGCTGTATTTTGCAGTATTGTTTTCTAAGCCCCAATGGGAGGCACCACTTTGTGATGAAGCATATCTATAGGATCCTACTGCACATTATTGTTAGATAGGGTAAGGATTAGTCCATCCTGACGTTTTAAAGTTAGACAGTAGTATCTAAAGCAACAGGACTGATCTTTGACTTCTGGCAATAGTTTATTGAAGACACCCCCCACACACACACTCATTGAGTACATCTAGGAATGCTAGACAAAACAAGTGAACACTAGTTTTAAGACACTGGTCTATTACCAGGCAATCAGAAATTGAGGCACCAAGATCCCAGAGAGAAGGGAAGTCACCAAAGTGTGTACTTTTCTTCTCAAAATGTTAGTTGATTTGTAACACCAAACCGAGATGCTAAGAAGCTAGAAAACTGAGTAGAGATTTGAGCTGTCTCATCTCACAAGGGTAGGGAGATTTAAAATGAGGATTTCAAGGTCCACCAAGGAGTATGGAAAACACCCATACTTCCAGTAACAATGCCGGAAGGGGCTATACCCTAGGAGTAAGAGTAAATTAGAAAAATACCAGCCTTTGTAAAGACTGAAGCCTGGCTTGGAAACAACTAAAGCCCAGACTGGATTACAATGATCTGTCCATACTATGCCTACCTGTACTCCTACCCTACCCCCAAAAGGTAAAATAAATCCTCTCTGGAGGAATATAACATCAGCTAGAGACTCAAACTATCTCTAGAATCTTTTATTCAATTCATTTATCTTGCTATGCAAGAAAATAGAAAAAATTACTAAAAACAACAAAAGATATTAGAAATCAGCCCACAAGTGATTCAATTACTAGAGTCTTCCAACATAGACTTTTAAATGACTGTATTATTTCAATAAGATAGGTAAGATGGATAATTTCACCAAAAACGGAACTTTGTAAAAAACAAAATGAAAATTCAAGTACTGAAAAATTACTCTATAGATGCATCAACTGAAGAATGAAGAGGCTCATACATTTGGGAAGGAGAGCTTTATTTCTCACAAAGGGTTACAGCCTGCCAGGGTGGCATTCTGACAGGCTGGGAAGCGAAGCCTCGGGCAGATGCCAAGAGTACTTCCAGGGAAAGGCAATGGGAATAGGAATGTACATATTTAACAAACTATAGGAGGAGTTGCGAATATTTACGAAAGGAGAAACATGTACATGTGCAATTTGAGTTTCATGCCCTTTGTAAGTCTCATGTACAAAAAATGGTGACTTCAGCATGATCTGAGGGTGGAATTTTCAGCCCTCTGATGTCTAAAGGTGAAGCAGAGGACAGGAAAACCCTTCGTGTGCATCCTCGGTAGACTGGCCAGAACCACTCCAAGGTCAGTGGCCTCTTATCAGGAAGGAACACTGTTCAGTTGTGCCAAAAAAAGGGAGGAACAGCATTAGGCAGCTGATTGAAATCAGTGGTGGAGCAAGTCTTTTGAAAAGGCTGGTTCTGTTTAACTCAGGGAAGAAAGCCTAATGGCATTAACGAGGCACGTCTGACCTCCCATCCCCTCATGGCCAGGAACTCAGTTTTAAGGTTTCTCTGGAGTCCCCTTGGCCAAGATGGGGTCCATTCAGTCAGTTGGGGGGCTTAGGATTTTATTTTTATATCTCAGATGAGTTTGAACTTTGTAAAAAATGAAAATTCAAGTACTAAAAAATAGATGAGTTTAAAAGCAGATTGGACATCTCAGGAGGATTATTGAACAGAAAGATAAATCAAAGAAAATATACAGATAAAGAGGGGACAAACAGAAGGTACATTACACAGTGAGTTGGTCTAACATATACTAACATGTTAATATGTTAGTAACATATTACTAACATAATAGTAGTCTTCAAAATAAAGAATAGAATGGGACAAGAGCAATATTGGGAAAGAAACTGGCTGAGAATCTCTGAAACATAAATGATATCAATCCACATATTGAAAAAGCTCTATAAACCCCAAGTAGAATAAATACAAAGAAACCAAACCTCAGCATATCCTAGTGCAACTGTTAAGAAACAAAGGCTAAGAGAAAATATTAAGAGAAGCCAAAAGAAAAAAATACACAACATTCACAGGAGTAACAATAAGACAGCAGAACTCTCCACAGAAATGGTAGAAGCCAGAAGACAATGTAATGACAACTGTGGGAGAGAAGGAAAACTTCTCCTTTATGAAAGTTTGCTGAAAGATCAAATCACAATAAGGCAGATTAATAAGAGGAAAAGATTACAAATATATTAATTGTGTGCACAGGTAGAATCACAGAGTGATCACCCAATATCTCAATACGGTCTAGAAATTTATATACCCTCATTTTAGCGGGGGAGGGGGGAGATGAGGAATATGGGTAATTCTGTTTAGGGTCAACAAATGGTTACTGGGGAGGATGAATAGATACTTGGGAGAATGAATGGATGGGGGGGAACAGATTGACTTGTAAATGATTCTCTTTGGAAATTAAATTAACCTGAGAGACATGTATTATCTTTAAAATGGGCTGGGCCAGGTCTGGTTGTATTCTTGATCTTCTTTCCTGCAATATATTGAGATAACTGGGAGGGCAAGGGTCTCCTTTTGATGGGTCTGTCTGGTTTTATGCAGATAGAGGGAAAGCCCCTTCCAAAGCCTGTTTATCTGTAAGGGCCTTTAATTCAAAATACTCTTTATACCGAGGAGTCATATTTTGGGGTGAAATTCCCTGAGCTCCTTCACACCATGAAAGTTCTAAAAGAAAATAACCATCAACCTAGAATTATATGTCCAATGAATAGGTCTTTCAAAAATGAAGGCAAAATAAAGATGTTTGTAGATAAAGGGAATTTGCCACTACCACTAAACTCACACTAAAAGAAAAATCTAAAGTGAATTTTCAGAAAGAAGGAAAATGACTCCAGGTGAAAGCATGGAAGGGTAAGAAGGATGGAAGAGTGACAGAAAGGGTAAACACATGGGCAAATCTATTACAAGTAATTATTTATATTAAAGAATTAATTAAAGAATAATGTTTTATGGGGGTTAAAATATGAAGTATTAAGGCATAATGTTTTATGGGAGTTAAAATATGAAGAGTTAAAATCCATGATATATTTATAGCACTAAAGGCAGGAAAGTAAATAATGGAGTTACAGTGTGGTAAGATTCTTGAACTGCCTGGGAAATGATAAAAGTCAATGATGCATGTTATAATCTCTAATAACCAGTAAAAGCAGAGTAAAATAAAATAAAGTATATAACTAACAAGCTAATAGAGAAATGAAATCATAAAAATAGTTGACTAATGCAAATGAAACCACCCTTTATAAAATTAATAAAGGGCCACAAGGTGGGAGCTATGGTAGGGGAAATATATATATAACCAGCCATTGTTCCCTGGCTTGCTTTCCTACAATTGCTTACTACTCAGGAGTCATATAGCTGATGGTCATAAAGATTCTTAGCTTTCTTCATTACTCCCATAGATAACATCACCCTTGTGAAATCTAAGGTTCGTTTTTGAGATATCTTCCAGGCCTGGCTGACCCACCCAGACCAGTGGCCCATACTGAGGAACTGACTCAAGTGGTCTTGCGACCCCCACCCAAGAACTGACTCAGCAAAGAAGACAATTTCTATACCCCTATGGTTCCACCGTGAACCCAGCCAATTAGCAAACCCAATTGCCTAGTCCTTTGCCTGCCAAACTATCTTTAAAAACCGTTTCTCCCAAATTTTGGGGGAGATAGATTTGAGAAATTCCTCCCATCTGTTCGCATGGTGCCTGCAGTATTAAACTCTTTCTCTGCTGTAAACCCTGCTGTCTCTTGAGCAGTGGGCAATGAACCTAGTTGGGCTGTAACACAAAGAAAGGCAAAAATGGAGAAAAGGTAACATAAAACATGTAGACCAAATAGAAAAAAAAAATGGTAAGTTGGTAAACTGAAACCCAAATGCATATATAACACTAAATAGAAATGGAATTCAATTAAAAGCCAAGAATTTTGAGACTAAAATTTTAATAATATATATACAACATTCAGGAAATACACCTGACACACTATTGGGGCTCAGAAACCAATACTCCAAAATATGCAGCTTTGATGTGCGGAACTGAAGAAGCCCTGAGGTCTCTCTGACCTTCACCCCACCTCCTGTCTCTCAACCCTCTGTCCCTACCAAAGCACAGGATAAAGCTGTTCTCTGAAGTTCCCTTATCTGCCTAAAGTCTGGATCTGCCAAAGAAAAAACCAATTACCTCTTGTCCTTTCCCTGAGTTTTCATGAACTAAACTCATATTGAAAGAAAAAAGACGGAAGTCTGTCAACACACCTGGACAGAATTTTCACACAAACCATCGTCGGCTCTGTGGGCCAAAGAGACTTTGTCCCAGGCCATTGTGTATTGTTCGAGCCCATTGAATTCTCCTAAAAATCATTTACTACCCCCCTAAAATCATCCATACTTGCCCATCTTCCTTTCCCTTAACAAGTGTATGGTACCATCCATATGTCATCAGGTTTTTGGGGAATTATTCTCTTATGATTCCTTGTGCCATGCACATTAAAATAAATTTGTATGCCTTTTCTCCTATTAATTTGCCTTTTATGAGTTGATTTTCAGGGAACCTTCAAAGGGCAAAGGGAAAGTTTTCCCTTGGACCCTACAATACAAAGAAAAAGAAAGAATGGAAGTAAATGGGTGAAAAAGATATACTATGCAAACTTTAACCAAGAGAAAAAAAAAGTCTGGTGTAGCTGTGCTAATATCAGAGAAGACAGACTTTAGTAAAAGCATTTCTTAACATAGAGGGAAATGCTTCATAATTATATAAGGATCAGTATAACAGGAAATTATACAAGTTTTACTTTGTATCTAATAATATAAACCTCAGCTTCCAAATTTTATAAAGCTGAACAGACATGATAAATGACAAAAGCAGACGAATCCACAGTCATGGTGGAAGATTATAACACCCCTCTCTCAATAATGACTAGAACAAGCATACAAAATGAATCTGTAAGGTTACAGAAGATCTGAATAACTCAATTCTCAAACTTGACCTGAATAATGTATAGTGATAGTTTTAGATGTGATAATGGAGTATTGATTGTATTTTTAAAATGTCTTTATCTGTTAGAAAAATGTATTGATCTAGTTACAAGTGAAAAAAGAAAAAACGCTTGAAGACCCTAAGCTTAGATTAGTAAAGGGAACAGAAGATGGATTGGAAAAGGAAACGGAAGCACAAGCGGCGACAGAGAAGACGTGTGGCACAGACTCTGGCCAGAGTATCAGAGTGAGACTGAAAAACACTGGGCACCTAAAGACAAACAATTTCAAAATGTAATTTTCCACAACTTAGGTTGCTTATTATTATGCTTCAAAACTTTTTAAAAAGTATGACAATATGAAATATTTTTAAAACAATCTTACTAATAAAACAGTGATATCCCAGCATTTCATGTATGTCTGCTAATTTAATATTTTGTTATAAATCTGTAAAGAAGGAGTCTCCTATTCTTTCTGTTCATATACACAATTGCTTTGATATTTTGCAGTAACTTCCCTTTTCCAGTGAACTTTTTCAATCAAATATGTAATTGGAAATGCTATAAATAATTAATTTAAATTATTTCTAAAGCAATGAGTATAAAAGTCTTACTGGATCCAAGGCTTTTGTAGTTACACTGGTTACTTTATGCTTTACTCTCAAAGTCAATTTTTAGCTCCGTTAACTCTTCTTGAAAATGCTGGCTAACAAGTTACGTTTCTTTTTAAAAACAGATAAATCACAGAAAACGGTATTGTAAAAATCATAGATCTTTGAAAGTCATCATCAAATCTTTATAACAGCTTCCAACTAAAAATATATATTTTCAGATCAATAGTTTAAACCAATCATTACCTAATTGCTGCAAAAAATACAAACTGAAAATTCTGTGGGCAAGCTTACTTTAAAATTATATAAAATTGTCTATTAACTCTCATTAAGCTTCCTTTTACTTTAATAATCTCATTTTCTTCCAGCTTAAAAAGGATTTCATTAACCTTTTACATATATTTGAAAGGGGTTCATGTAACTTCATAATATTTTAATTTTATTGCTTAAATTTTCATTTGCTAGAATAAAAAATAAGTAATAGTATTCAATGATAGTATCAAATATTAAACCAAAAAAGTCAAATAATTACTTTTGGAGGGTCAACTTATTTCCTTTTGTAGCATAATATATACAAACTCTTCTTCATGTTATTGAATATTTTACAAAATAATCTATCACTCAAAGGATTACTCAATTATATAAATAGAACTAAGAGCATCTGGTGATTTATTGAGTCTCTCACTATAATTCTTAGCAATAAATTACATTATTTCATTTAGATTTTTTTCCTTCATCACACTAAAAATCCTATCATACACATGGTAAGATCACCTTTTCTCCAACATTGTGTGCCGTACCCCATCTGTGATCATTTGTGCTATTCTATGAGAAATCTTTATCTGATTATATGATTTTTAAAACTTTCACTGGTAATATTTATAATTTGCAAATCTCTTTTAACTCATATAAAAATGATTATTTTTATCAACTCTACTAATGTGTTTCTTGTAAAATGTTCAGTTCATCTTGACAGGTTCTTTGTTTCAATTTTTTTTTTAAAAAGAACATAGGCACATTTGTGGGGCTGTCAACTGGTTTGTGCTGATATGGACATATTAGTTGTTAAAATAATGAAATCTTCCCATTCCAGTTGGTAAATAACCTCTATTCCAAGTCTCTGAGTTTTTAAAGAAGTATATTGACATATACTTTGTGTTTATATATAAAACAGATTTAGACTTCAATGTAGGTAAGCATGTGTAATTTTTTTTTAATCTACAAAAATGTCTGGAACAATATTTGAACATTCTGAGGAACGGGGAACAATTTTTTGTAGTGCCAGATTGTCCAGCATCCTTGTTCCCACACTACCAGTAGTGTTCCCCAGTCACTGGGACAACCAAAAATGTCCCTACGATTTTCTGAAATATTCCATGAAGGTCAATATTGTCTTCATTGGCAAACCCTAGAATCACATATATTAAGTACTAGTATATCGCCTTAGACATTCAAGATGACTTCAGTCAAAACATTTAGCTTTAGTTCGTCTCTTTGAAAAATCAGAATAGAAAACTCTATCTTATTTCCATATAAACAGAGAGTGGTAAGGGGTAGGGAAGAGTACTGAGTGATAAGGACGTTCTGAAATAAAAACATTGGGAGTGTGTGATTTTTCCATAACAATAATGATAATAAAATAATTATCATTGGCTGGGTGCAAAGCCTCATGCTTACCTGTAAGCCCAGTACTTTGGGAGGCTGAGGCAGGAGGATCGCTTGAGGCCGGAAGTTTGAGGCCAGCCTGGGCAACATAGCAAGACCCCATCTCTACAAAAAACAAATTTAAAAATTAGTCAGGAATGGTGGCATGCACCTGTCGTCCTAGCTATTGGGAGGCTGGGGCAGGATGATTGCTTGAGCCCAGGAATTCGAAGTTACAGTGAGCTATGATTGCACCACTGCACTCCAGCCTGGGTGACAGAGAAAGACCCTGTCTCAAAAAAAAAGAAATTATTATAATTTATAAGTAATTACTTTGCACCAGGCTTTGTACTTATTTTACATTTCTGAATTTTACTTAATCCCCTTAGCATCCTAATCTTACATAGGCATCACCATCTACTTTAGAGGAAATGTGAATTCTCAGGAAATCTGCCTACTGTGTACGTTTGGCCTGATGGCTAGCTTCAAGCAGGTGGGCTCTCAGACGATGAAGGTTTGGGGCTGCTGTCTACCACTTTGCTCAGACCCAGGGAATATACAGGTCAAGAGCACAGCCAACATCATCTATGGCGTATTTTTGCCCCACAATACCCTAGGACCTTGATTTTTTCAAATATTTTATGTATAGTTTCTATTTGCTAAAAGTCTCTTCCTCTCAGTTTTCAAAATTGAGCTATTTACTTGTGCCAATCATGTGTTGTTTTTGTTGTGTTTTTTTTTTCTTAGCATTTTGTCATACCCTTGAGTTCTTGGAATGATTTACCAGAGTTTTATTTTCATATTGGAGTAATTAACGTCTTTCTGTATGTGATTATTTCTGTGAATAGAAAATAAATAATTCCTTGTAAAAATTTGGAGATCAACATATTGGATAGAAAAAAGTCCTTTAGTCCAAACTTTTATTGGAGAAAATGATGTCTTTGTTAATCCCTATAATTTGGAAATAAAATGTTAATTCTTTCTCTAAATTCAGATCTGTTGACATGTCATTGCTGGTGGTATCTGGGCTTAGAAACATGCAAGATAATGCAAGAAGAGTGTGTTTTTGGACTTTAGTCAAAGGCATCCTAATTGTTTAATAACATTTGAAAATAACTGCAGAGGCGCTGTTAGAGCTGCAATAAGAGAAGTTTTGGCAAAGACAAGCTTGTTCACATTAATTGATGTGAACTTCAGGTGTGGAGAAATTTTTTTAAACATAAGTAATGTAGGGACCGAGGAAAAACTTTCCTTTTGCTCTACGAAGGTTTGCTGGAAACCAACCGACGAAAGGCGGATTAATAAGACAAGAGGTATACAAAATTTATTAACGTGCACACAGGTGCATGGGAGTCATACAAAATATGAAAACCCAAAGAAAGGCCCAGATGGTTGATGTTTTTATGCCATCTTGAGGGAAGGAATAGGGACTTGGAGCATGGACGACAGATTATAGGAGGGAGAGAAGAGGAAAGGCATGAACCCTCATGGGTAGCTGCTCTCAAAAAGAATAGATGGCAGCCTGTGATTAAGTTACTCTTTCCTAGATCCGGATGGTAGGGGTTGGGTTGGGGTGGCTACTTATTTCACTAGTGTAGCTTTTTCTCTACAGGTGCAAATCTCTTCCACATAAGCCAGCTTTGCTGGGCTATTCCTGTCTGCAGGTCCTCTGGATAGCCATCTCAAAATATGCTAAAGAAATGTATTTCAGGGGGGAAATATTTTTGGTTTGGCTTCCTTTGGTTCCTCATTTGAGACTTTATTTTCAGAAAGTTTCACATATTAAAGTAGCATTGGTAGCTATGGAGAAATCTGGGTTAGAGGTTGTGAGATAAGAGATTGGCAAAGGAGGGAAAATCCCATAGATTAGAACGAGGAGCCCATATCTTGACTCGGTCTCTTAGAACTGAGAATAAGTCAGTTCAGTCAAACAGTTGTGTCCCATTCCAGGAGATGGCCTTGCAGATGGGCTGTAAAAGCCAGGCCTCCATATATGATGGAGGCAAACAAATCTTTAATAAGAGGCATTTCTATGGAAAAAGAAGAAAAGCAAAGGTTAATGTGTGGAGTGATCTATAAACTAGTTTTTCTAGTCTCAAGCATCTTCATTGGCCGTGGGCAGCCAGTGACAGTCTGACAGATTTTTCTGGATTGAGTTTGAATAAGGCATTCATTCCAGTGAACCTTCTGAGTAGCCTATACATCAACAGGCACAAAGGTTGTTTGTGTGTAAGTTGCTGCAGTGATTTCTCCCGAAGTTTATGTCAAGTTGTCTAGCTTCATTTTTCAAGACTTTAAGGAAAGCACAGTTTTAATTTCTAGTGATTTTAAGTCAAAAAAGTTGGAGAAAAATTGGAAACATTAGTCTGGAAAAATAACCAGTAGTGTTTCAACACAAAGTCATAAAAAATCATTTTAGTCCTACATTAGTCAGTCCCATGTAGTTAACTCTTGTTCTATTTGATGTTAGGTTACCAGTTTTATGAGTCCAGTTCTTCCCAGTGGAGTTTTTGAAATTCTTGCCCAGTCCAATTGAATAATCAGCAGAGGTCTGTATGTCAGAGTACCTGTCAGAATCTTTTATCCTATTCATGAACCTCCTTGAAGACACAACTCTTTAGGATTTGCAAAGAACTTTTAGAAAAAAAGCATCAGGATAGAGCAATTTTCTGTGGGCAACAAGACTTAAAATGGTCATGGTTGAAGATGCAGTTGACAAAGAAATTTGGTTATTTTCTGTAGCCTACAACAATTCAACATGTCAAATTTTTAGGGCTCTCATATAATTTTGGAACACATATTAATAACACATTTATACAAACATAACTCAAAGCTAAACACCATTTCCTATTTGACAATGTTTCATATATAATTTAACATATCTAATAAGCCTGTTTAATATCTCTCTTTCAGATGCTTCAGAAGCCCTCTGTAACATCCAAAAGTTTAGTTTGAGATAAAAAAAACTTAATTTGGATTTCAAACTTTGATTTGGGAAAGCCTATCAAATATGTCAAAGGTTTAAAACACTTGATCAAAATGGAATCACAGGTCACTGTAAAATAATAATCATTCATTTAACCAAAGTGATAATTAAAAGATTTCAAAAAGCAAAGAATAGAGAGGAGATACAGTTTTCCATGCAATCAAAAGACCTAATAAAGACAGCATGACGCAAACAGAATCTGTCTCTCCTCTCCTCTTTTTTTATTTGAAGTTTACTGAAAAAGGGAACAATTTTTTTTACTATTTCTTGTTAAAATTATATGAAAAATTTGTTCAAAAGAGAACAAAATGTAGTTTTGCATTACTTATTTTTGATATTAAGTCTCAATACTCTTATAATACATTCTAAAACCCTTATAATAAATTTGTTTAATTTTAGTTAGTTTACACAATATTTTGAAGTTCTCTTTTCCCCCAACTTTCCATACCCCTTTATTTTTCTTTATATCATTTTCCCTTCATTTTGAAACATTTAAATAACCTCTAAATTAGATAAAATTATTTTTTTCTCAACAAATACACACCCTCATGAATTAACTCTTGGTAACTCTAATTTTCAGTGAAAAACCTAGGAAGTTATGTACCAGGTGCAGAGCCCAGGACAGTACAGAGTTGTAAAGACCATGCCTGGAGGATCTGACCCCTCCCAGGATGGCCAGAAGGCAGGACGGGGCCAGGGAGGACAAGACCATATTGGTCATGGCTCTCCCCTGCAGCTTGTGGCCCAGGCTCTATGGACACACATATGTCCCCAGGCCTCACCACGGCCACTTGTCTAGACCTCAGAATCCAGAGGCTCAAAATCCAAAGACATAAGCTCTCAGACAAACTAAGCAAGTATCAAAAATGTCATAAAAACAGCAGTTTTATGACCTTAGAAGATCTAGAAGAGACAATATAAATTTGACCAGTAGACCCAGGCAAAAATGTCAAATTCCTAAGACATTTCAATTTCATTTTGCTAACAATTTTAAAACTAGTTTTCTTTACCAAATACAGTTGACCCTTGAACAACATGAGGGGAATGGGTGCTGACCCCTGATGTAGTTGAAAATCTGCATATATATTTTGAGTCCTCTAAAATACTAGCCTACTGTTCACTGGAAACCTTACTGACAAATTAAACAGTAAATTAACATAATTTTTAATGTTATATGTATTATATACTGCATTCTTACAATAACTAAGCTAGAGAGAAGAAAATGTTATTAAGAAAATCAAAAGGAAGAGAATATTTATTTACTATTAAGTCAAGTAGATCATCATAAAGGTCTTTATCTTCATCATTGTCACATTGAATAGGCTGAGGAGGAAGAAGAGGAGGGGTTGGTCATGCTGTCTCAGGGGTGGCAGAGGCAGAAGAAAATCCATGTATAAGTGGACCCTTGCAGTTCAAACCCATGTCATTCAAAGGTCAACGGTATTACTAAAGTCATGTGAACTTGAAAAACATTTTGGCTAGTTATTTAATTTATGAATACTCATTTATAAGTCAACTTGGTACCGAGTAGACAATATACGAGTGCAGACATGTATACATAAAAATACATACAAACAAAGATTTTACAGCTTTGATTTTAAAATTTTAGCCATGAGTCAGGTAAAACTCACTAGTTTAAAAGGACAGTTGGATTAAACTGTGCCTCTGTAAATGGAACAAGTTAAAGTTTATTTCTTCCATATGGCCGAAGCCCTTACTGAGTTTTACAGAACACAGGGTAGCAAATTTGCATCTGAAAGCACAGAGAGAGAACTTAAGCTTTTTCAAGAGGGAGCTTGAGTGTGTTAGTTAGAGGAAGATTAAAAATGGATGCCAAGATGACACAAAATCAAAGGAATTCACCACAGAATTTTATAAGGAATCTAATTTTAGTTATGTAGTTTCTAATTTAGTCTCCATTTTCCAACTGGACCACTGAGCTCAGGGCAGAGCCCATCAACAAACAGGCCATCAAAGTATTTGCAGTTCTCAGGGCCTAATACTTACATATGTGAAAAGTAGATGAAGCTGGAAGGTGGAGCACCTAGATCCCCAGATATCAAGGACATTCTTACATTAAATCCAGGGTACCCCAGAACTGAGGCAAAAGCCCAAGAGGAGAACACTAGGGAGCCGGGTCATGCAATGCTTCCACGGTCACCTTGCTGCAAGGACATTCCTCTAAGTCAGCTGGGCTCACCAATAAGCCCACTCTGTGATTGATCAGCCTGTCCTTCAGGGGAGTCTTATCCCTTGGTGGCAAGTATTCTCACTGCCTTCAAGTGTCCAGGCTGTGCTTTTCTTATCTAAACACACAAAGAAATAGGTAGCTCCATGTAGGAATAACCATTCCCTGCAAACAACATTGTCATCCACCTCCAAAATTGCAGCCCTTACCAGTGACTTCCACTGCAAAAGTCAAGCGCAAACAACCACTTGCCAGCCACCCAAAGGTCAAGCACTCTCTGACAGTACAAAGTAACCCCTGGTATCCCCAAAAGCCAAAGAGATCAGGGAACTCAATGCAAAAGACCTGAGACGAACCTGCCCACAACTCTTGGTGCTCTGTGAGGAAGACAGAAGACCCCAAAAAGGAAATGTGTGGTGACTTTTTCTGTGTTCCTCAAGAGTACAGGTCTCAGGGGCCACCAGAATTCCCTTCTAGATATCTTCATGTGCTATCAAAGGTGGCAAAAAGGAAGGAGAAGTAGAAGTAAATGGGGGCCAATTTGGGAAGATTTTAAAATTTCAAAAAAGACCATGAAATTTTACATTTTTCTCAGCAAAGATCATACCAACAAGAAAGGAAGTGAACTGTGGGATGGAACATATAATTTTTAGAAAAGGATTTCAGTTGACTGAAAAATATTCCCAGGGGAGAAATCGGATCCAAAAAGAAAAAGCAGAAGGACCTTAAAAAAAAATTATAGCCTGAATATCAGCTTTTAATTAGGCTAATTTTTGACCATAGAGCTCTTTTTTAAAAAAATCCTTCAAGTACAAGCAGCAATCTTTCTGTTCCACAAGCCGTCAGGCTTTTGCAGGACAGAATGCTGCCTGGGAGGGGCCTGCGTCCTAGCACCTTGGATTGGTTCCCAGCGGGGGGTGGTGTGTCTCTCCCGCCAAGTAGAGGAAGCGGAAAAAGTTGCTGTTACACTCTAAATACAAACCAAAATTTTAAACCAGAGTTAGACTTAAACAAATGATCCTGAACCCAAACAAATAAGCATGCATGAGACTAAAACCAAGAAGCCCTTTATGGTTTTAACCGATGTCTCCGAAGAGGGAACAAAGCTGCAACCCTCCCCATATTCAGACCACTCCCAACAACAGCTCGAAGAAAAGCACGTTTCACTAGCCACGAATGGGGTACAACCCTCATTTCTGTATGAACATATTCTCTAGGGTCTCATCTTCTCAGTTGACCATTTGCACACAAAGGCCCAACAACCCACGTGCCCCACAAACAGAAGAGTAAAAGAGACAAACAGTTGGTAATATAGGAAATCAAAAGCTGTCCATGAGGGTAGAAAGGATTACAAAACAAATGGATACTACAAAGGTTAAGAGTCATACAAATATCAAACTAACTTTTTATGGGTGTTTCTTTTTTTCTTTGTGAGTTAAAGGATTTACATTTCCAAGAGGCTGGTTCCCATACATGGAATCAAACCCAGGCCATGAGGGTGAAAGCATGGAATTCTAGGCACTAGAGCATAGGCTAAGGCTAGAGTGCCTTCCTTGCAAATACCGCCGGGGATCTAAAGCAGGCAATCTAAGCGTACAAAGGGTTTTAACTTTGTTTGAAAACAGGCTATATTTCTTTTAAAATTTTTTTGTAGATACCAATAAGATAGCTGTTTAAGATGAGAGCTCATTATAATTTTCTTTTAAATATAGCCAATTTATTCCTCAAGCCAATAAGCCTTTTTTAAAATATTTTTTATTTTTAATTATTATGGGTATATACCAGTTGTATATCTTTATAGGGTACATGTGATGTTTTGATGCAGGCACACAATGTGAATTAATTAAATCAAGGTAATTGGGATGTCCATCACCTCAGGCATTTAACATTTCTTTGTGTTAGGAACATTCCAGTTCCACTCTTTTAGTTATTTTAAAGTATATCCTAACTTACTGTTGATTATAGTCACTTTGTTGTGCTATCAAATATTGTTCATTCTATCTATCTAACTATATTTTTGCACCCATTAACCATCCCCACTTTACCCTCTCCACCTCCCCGCTACCCTTCCCAGCCTATCATTCTACTCTCTGTCTCCATGATATCAATTGTTTTTACTTTTTCATTTTTACTTATTTATTTTTTTGAGACATAGTCTCACTCTGTTGCCCCGGCTAAAGTGCTGTGGCATCATCACAGCTCACTGCAACCTCCAATTCCTGGGCTTAAGCGATCCTGCTCAGCCTCCCGAGTAGCTAGGACCTGGCTGATTTTTCTATTTCTTGCAGAGACAGCTCTTGCTCAGGCTGGTCTCCAACTCCTGGCTTCAAGCGATCCTCCTGCCTCGGCCTCCCAGAGTGCTAGGATTATAGGCATGAGCCACTGCGCCCGGCCGATTGTTTTAATATTTAGCTCCCACATAGGAGTGAGAACATACGAGATTTGTCTTTCTGTGCTTGGCTTGTTTCACTTAACATAACGTTCTCCAGTTCCATCCACGTTGTTGCAAATGGCAGGATTTCATTCTTTTTTGTGAGTACATAATATTCCATGGTGTATATGTACCACATTTTCTTTATCTATTCATCCATTGATGAACACTTAGATTGATTCCAAATCTTGGCTATTGTGTATAGTGCTGCAATAAACATGGGAGTACAGATATCTTTTCGATATACTGAATTCCCCTCCTTTGGATATATACCCAGCAGTAAATACACAATGCTGGGTCATATGGTAGTTCTATTTTCAGTTTTTTGAGGAACTTCTGTACTGTTTCCTATAGTGGTTGCACTAATTTACTTTCCCACCAATGCCATATGAGGCTTCCCCTTTCTCCACATCCTCGCCAGCATTTGTGATTGCCTGTTTTTTTGATAAAAGCCATTTTAACTGGGGTGAGATGATATCTCATTGTTGTTTTGATTTGTATTTCTCTGATGACTAATGATGTTGAACATTTTTTCATATGCCTGTTGGCCATTTGTATGTTGTCTTTTGAGAAATGTCTATTCAGATCCTTTGCCCATTTTTTAATCAGATTATTTGATTTTTTCCTATCGAGTTGTTGTAGCTCCTTATATATTCCAGTTATTGATCCCTTGTCAGATGGGAAGTTTGCAAATATTCTCTCCCATTCTGTGGGTTGTCTTTTCACTTTGTTGATTGTTTCGTTTGTTGGGCGGAAGCTTTTTAGCTTGATGTGATCCCTTTTGTCCAATTTTGCTTTGGTTGCCTATGCTTTGGGGGTATTACTCAAGAAGTCCTTGCCCAGATCAATGTCCTGAAGCATTTCCCCAATGTTTTTTTTTTAGTAGTTTCATAGTTTCAGGTCTTTAATCCATTTTAAATCCAAAATTTAATCCAAGAAGTAGGCTAAGATGGCAAAAAACTCCTGTTGCCACAGATGGCTAAGGGTGGCATTTGTGCACATGGTGCTTCTGGTATCTCACAAATTTGTAGAGGTATCCTACCAGTCATAGACACATTAATTCATGACACTGGGTAGGCCCTTCTGGGATTGGACTTTCCTAGGACTAAACAGGCAACAAAAGTTGAGATGATAAAAGCCCCTTATGGATGGGACATGGGACTTCTTATTAAGAAAAATTCCCTTGGAAGCTTGGCACATTCAGAACAAAGAGTTTGGTGCTTAATATCTTACCTGTCTTGGGGTTCTCCATCCTTTCAGACTGGTCACCAGATGTGATCCAAAGATCATGACCCCTGGATAGTGGAGACCAAGATAGCATGCTCCCACTTGGTCACAAGTCAAGCTCTTAAGGATGTAAAACAAGACGAGAGGAGAACCTTCAGTTTTTATTCCAGGACCTATGGTACCTCGCTTTATGATAAAACAACACAGGAAGACAAAGACAAAGGAAAAACAAAGACTATTTCTAGGAGAAAAAGGATGAGACAATATAAGTATTTATACCCTCCCCCCAAAAATCAGAATTGCTAAACCTAACACTAGTCTGCCTAAATGCTTTTCTCCCACAATCTTAAATTTCGAAAAGGAAAAAGAAACAAATAGTCATTTTTACCATCTGCTCAACCAGATTCCACAGGCAGAACCTAGGAATCTGACTGGTAAGAAATTCTTATTCTTCTGCCAGCTTGTCAAGTCCTGGGTTTCCTTGACTGTGGCTTCCAGAAGGGCAGAGCAGTTTTGGTTATCTTGCTCACAGTGCCAAAACTGTAGGGGCCAAGGGAAAACTTTCCCAAGCTTCTGAAGGCTTGCTGCAAATCAACTGACAAAAAGGTAGAGTAATAGGACAAGAAGCATACAAAATTTATTAACATACACGTGGGTGCATGGGAGTCATACAAAATATGAAAACTCAAAGAAAGGCCCAGATGGTTGATACTTTTATATTATCTTGAGGTTACAGAAAGAATAGGGACTTGGAGCATGGCGAGACAGGTTATGGGAGGGAGAAAAGAGGAAAGGATGGCAAGCTAGGGCAGTCTTGTTAAGCAGATGAAACCTCACACTCTCAGAATAGATGGTAGCCTGTGGTTGAGTTAATCTTTCCTAGATCAGGACAAAAGGGGGCTCAGAGAAAGCCCTGTGAGTATTTTGCTAATGTCAATTTTTCTGTACCGTTGCAAATCTCCTCCACAAAAGGCAACTTTGCTGGGCTATTCCTGTCTACAGGTCCTCTGAATAGCCATCTCAAAATATGGCAAAGAAATATATTTTGGGGTGAAATATTTTTGCCTTTTTGTAGTAGATTTTACCTTAATTCTAACTTTACCTCTCCTATGACAGGAGATGCTTATATTAAAAAACAAACAGACAACAAACTCCAGTCACTTTGCTATTTCTCATCAATATTCTTGGGAAAATGGAAATTTACTGAGAAGAGGAAGTAGAAGTTGATACTTACAGATTTGACATCTGAACTATTATAAGAGATAAATAGGCTCTAGGATGCTTAATGTCTTCTGGTGATGACATATGTCACTATCAGCCTAATTCAGATTAATATTTAATGAATAAAGAAAAATAAGACTGTCTGGTTGTGGGCTCCAAGGCTAAGATAATTCCAAAGTTCAGAGTCTCTCCCTAGGTTAGGGGTTGGGGAGCCATCAGGAAACCTGCAAGAAATTAGTCAACACATATGTGTGCAAGACTGGAAAAGAAGTTTCACGACCAGTGAAGGGCAGCCAGCACATTGGCCCATGCCTATAATCCCAGTACCTTGGGGGGCCGAGGCAGGAGGACTGTTTGAGTCCAGGAGTTTGAGACCAGTCTGGGCAACATTGTAAGACCCGGATTCTACAAAAAAAAAAAAAAAAAAATTAGCTGGGTGTGGTGGTGCGTGCCTGTAACCCCAGCTACCAGGGAGGCTGAGACAGGAGGATGGCTGCTTGAGCCCAGGAGTTGGAGTGTTAGGGAAGAAAGTGGCCTCCTTTGGAGTGTGGACCCAAACAAATATCACTTTGGTTCCCAGACTGTCCCCTAAATTATTTGACATATATAAGCCTTCAGTAGAAGGCTGGCAGATACAACTTGAATGTAGTGCAACATTTTTAATTTAGAGGCAAATTGGGGGCTAAGGCCGATATCTAAGAGGATGATTGGAAATAGTGATATATTTTTAAATATCAGGGTTATTTTAGACCAGCTTCTATAGAAAATAGAGCCTGCAAAAGCTTATGTTCGCATACATCATTAGGGAGTGCAATCCCAGGAAAGCAGGAGTGAGGGACATAAGAATGAGGCAGAGAAGGAGGGAAGGCGAGTACAGGAAGGGCACTGCGGAGTGGGCTACTGTTTGATGTCAAGAGCAACGGATCTCTTGACCTCACAGGACCATTTTCTGACAGGCCATATATACTACTGAGTTTTACGAAAGTCTTTCTAGGGAGATAAAAGAGAAATAATTAATCTGACAACCCCCATTTCCACAGTTGATCGTCAGGAGGATCTCAGTTTCTCGTGCTTTGGCAGCAATAGAGAAGTGGGAGGGGAGAAGAGGCAAGAGCTGAGGGGGACAGCCCAGGCACTGTCACCTTGCGCCATGGAAGATGGTGCAAAAGCAAGTGGCTAAAGGCCCTGGAGCAAGTTGCCGCCAAGAGAATTGGAGGTAGCAAGTATGAGCCTTAAGACAGGGGGTGAATTGTGCCTGGGCAGTCCAGCCCTCGAATGCCTGGCCCCTCAACGTGAGTCAAGATAAAATGCAGTTAACCCTGTGTACAGAGAGAGCCCCCTAAGAGAGGCTCTCTCTGCACCCACTTTAGGCAACAGGACACACATCAGGTCCTCGCTCTTCTCCTGAGCAGATAAGCACCCAGTTTTCTTGGTATACCATTAAGATGGATTTGATGAAAAGTAATGACAACTTTTGATGACAACTCAAGCTGGTGGAACATTAAGGAACTATATAAACTCAGATAAGAGGAAATCCAGAAGTTGGTGGATTCGGCAGTTGAATCATATTTAAGCTCTCTGCGTTCAAATAGGCTACCATCTGCCCAGGTTTCTTTCTTTCTTTTTTGTGGAACAAAACAGTCATATGTAACATGTTCCAACGTCATAAATCTTTCCTATTTCCTTTTATATAACAGCCTCAGCACCCTAAGGTATAAAATTCAACTGTTTAGTCAGCTGTTTCACAACTTCCTAAGAAAAGTTGCCAATTTCTCAGCTAGAAGAATCAGTTGGGTTCTCATGTGTTTCTTCCCTGTATCTTCCACTTGAACAAATCCACATTTTATCTTCCCTTATTTGCCATACCTTCCTCTTCCTTTATCGTATTTTATACTTTCAGGATCCTTTGTTGCAAACAATAGCTAAAACATGGCCACCTTAAGCAGAAATGGAATCTATTGCAAGTATATCTAGGCTGCCAGAATCTATGGGAAAGCTGGAAAAACAACATGGGCAGAAACCATGACAGGTTAGGCACAGCCAAAATTCTGCCACAGGATGGTCTCCTCAGGAGACTTGGTAGCTGGTAGCTCTGCCACCCTACACCTGCCCCTGTTATCCCTGCCTACCCCCACCCCACCTCATGGTACCACCTCATGGTACCACCTCACCCATCCATTATTCTTTGTTGAAAATGATAAAAAGTTAATAGTACTTGCATTTCAGAAGTAGACACATTTATAAACGAATTGAATTTTTTACTCCTTGTCTTTAAAGACCTGGTTTTTAAAATAATGAGTCTTAAACATTATCTAATAGTAAACTTAATTATTATGTGATCTGAGCTTCCCTGTTGGGGTTTCACTACAAATCATTGATGTTTTCTCCCCATTGGTTTTACTTCAGTTTTAATCAAATATCATCAGATAATTTGAATTTTCTACCAGACTATTTGGCATGTTTTCTAGCAGTTAAGTGAATAAATTTATTGAGCATGCATAGCTTGAAATTTTCTGGTAATAGTGTTTTATTGATTTGTTCTTGTGTAATTAAATCAAATAAACTAACATTTCTAGGTACCCAAGCAGACAGAACATGACTTAAAAACTTACTGGACTGGATTTGTTATTTTGTGAAGTTGAGCTGATGGACACATGAGCCATGCAAGATGAGATACGAAACATAATAAACCTCACATTTTATCCACAAAGCAAAATTTACTTTGATCGAAACTGTCCAGATTTTTTAGCACCAGCTCAGGAGGGAAAGGCCTGAGTAATGGTGGCTTACGTTACTCATACAAGTGTGATTACAGCTAGAAAAAAATGGATTCTTTTTAGCCTAGAGGGTCTTTCCTCCAAGAAACCCCAAAACCATGACTACATTTTATGTGTGTTTTCGATGTATTTAGTACAAGAAAAGCAGTAGAAGTCAATCAAAAAATATAATTTTAGAAATGGGATCTGTAAGACACACATGACAAAACATTGACTCACTTTTTAATTCTTAAGCTAGCATTTAAGATGTTATGTTGAACTAGTCAAAATTTTTCATAAATACTATAGAGTCTTTATTGAGATTGAGTTAGGGGTTTTAAATAGGAAAAAACCAGAACACAGAGCATCATTAGAATTGCTTGTATTCACAAAGTTAATTAACAGAATCAATGACTAGATTATTTTGCTTTTCATAATGTGTCAGGAAACAGTCCTCACCAGGCCCTTTGCCATAACCATAGAGTTGCATAAGATAAGCTGTTCATTGCCTTGATTCTGCTAAAATTGCATATGGGAAATTCAATTTAAATAAACCTAGAAATACAGTCTCTTTTTTTCTAACCAAGGAAAAAGACCAGGGCTTAAAGAGTGATGTGTTGAAACTGGGTGCATCAATACACAAAATATTTATAAATGGTATCACTGCATGAGTGGGGACCTTGACCTAGGGCAAAATGGCAGGAGGTTGTTCTCTTTCTACCTGGATGGCAGCACTGGCAAAACAGAATGTGGCCAATTTGGAGAACATTCATCACTCTTTATGAACATTGCTAAATAAGCCCTTCTGGAAAGGCTGTTTAGATCCCACAGATACTTCAAAAGAGCCTGTCAAAGTCTGTGGAATGTAGGTTTCCTTCACAAACTTTAAAGAGCTTTGGGAGCTACCTGAGTTTCTCAGGCCGGAATGTATTCTGTACTTGGCAGCAAGGAAACTAACTGATTCAGATCCATTACAGACACACCATAGTCGGTGGCTCTTGACCTTGTAAAGTTCAGGCACTCCCTTTCAAATGCCTGACATCGTAATCCTAGTTGAGAGGTACAGATTGGGGGTGACCTGTGATTTTCAGGTTTCTTTTTGATCTTCCACCCCCCCTCACTTGCTGCGCTGCCACATGTGCATTCCAGCACAGGAACTGTCCCTGCACCTTCCCTAGAGAGCAGCCCACCTGCTCCTCACCGCCCCTTTGAAGTGAAGGGCTTCATTTCACAAGACACCCCCATCACTCACCTTCCGCACTCCCCCAGCCCCTCCTTGTTTTCATTAAAAAAAAAAAAAGAAAAAAGAAAAAAAACCCAGACTGGGCACCTAGTTCAGACTGGAGAAGCTGATGTGATCTCCTTGCCTTTTAACTTCTGAAAGAAAAGTATACATGGTTTTTAATGCTTTTGTAACCAGTAGAAATGCTACAGTTAAGCAAATATAAAGCAACCAATAGAAATGCTACAATAAAGCAAATATTACTCAGTGACACTATTAAATCAGGCCTCTGTTCTATATGGTGATCTGGAGGTCATTTATAAATATAAACAACTGCCACATCATGGTCTAAAACAGAATATTTCTTGGCACTTTTCCTTTAAGTTATACGAACACTGTTGTGAAGTTCATATGGATTTACCCATAATTTTCAAATTATTTTGAAATGATTTATCAAATCATTTAATCATTTATCAAATGACCAGTGTACCTATTGTTCTGAGTATGTCTTTTTAGAACAGTGATCAACAATGATTAATTACTTGATCTATGTATGATTTACTAGCAATTATTTAAAAGCAAAACAAAATCTTGGCTTCTCCTCTTCTTTGTAGCAACTGGAAAACAAAGCAACAGATCAACTTTTTTTTTTTGATGCATCTCCTTCATTTGATCAATATCATTACAGAAAGCACAGCCTAGAGTAATATGAAGACCTTTTTATCTTGGGGTCTTCCACATTACATTTTAAGGCTGGTTCAGATTAAGGGATATCAGGATGGAGTCTTGCTTCATTTTTGTTAGTTTGGGACAGGTTTCTTAAGCTTTAGGAGCCTTAGTCTCCTCATCCAGAAAATGAGGCTAATGATTACCTCCTTGCAGGATTAAACGAGAATCGTGCTCAGAAAGTGGTGGAGCCTGTGTCAGAGCCTGTGTTGCAGGCAGGAATTCTGAAAGTCAAGGTGACTTCTCTTCCTTGGGAGTAAGTGAAAGTCTGTGAGAATCAGGTCTTTTCTCCAGCACCTGCTGGTGAGCCCCATTCCTCCTGGCTCTCCTCTTCCTCCCTCAAGTTGGTTTCTTACTCCTTGCATAGCAATGGCCACCTGATCTAGCAACTCCAATTCCCCAAAGCACAGGTTTTCCAAAAATAGCATTTGCCACTTACCCAGGACAAGTTTATAATATTTTTGTTTTCCACCAGCCATTCTGACCAAACTAACATATCCGATGTTAGTTTAACAATGAAAAGGTCTTAGTGAGTGATTGATGACTAAAACATTTTAATTGAAATCATAGCAACATTGGAGACTTTTCACAAATTTTTTTAATTCAATTTAATTACTCAAAAATTTTTATATAGGATTCTTAAACATTTTTCTGATTTTTCTTTGTATTTTTCTTTTAAGGAATTATTTTCACCAGGATCAGTTTTCTTCTATGGGCAGTTTACACCAAAATTTGATTTATTAATCATTTTGTTTTTAGCAATATCATTTTTTTTTACCCATTGCCATTATAGGGTTTACTTTGCCATTATTTCTTTAATTTTTTAAATTGTGAAAACATTCTAACTCACAGAAAAATTGAAGAGTAAAATGAATGCTCATATACTCCTTTACTAAGTCATTAATTATCACACTTGCTTCAGCTCTCTAACACATTTTCCTTTCCCAAAATCATTGAGAGTAGGATGTAAAATCATGGTAATTCACCCCTAAATATTTCAGTGTGTCTGTCCCAAAAACAAGAATATTCTTCTACAGAAACCAACTCCTTAGTTGTATTGGGCTCATAGTTAAAAAGGGGAAAATTATTTGATCAACATAATTTAATAGCATCCACTCACATAAAGTCCATATTGAATTTCCCCAAGTTGTCCCCAAAATGTCCTTTGTAGTTTTTGTTTGTTTTTCTTTTTTGGTCTAGGATCCAATCAGCTTCATACCTTACATATGACTGTTATTTCTCTTCTGGAAGCAAAACTGATGCTCTTCCATTGTTACCACTCACCAATCCCTCACAGTCAAGAGAAAAAGCACTTCATACTCTGAGATAGACAAAGGTAATTGAGCCATCCTATTTGTTTCTGATCCTTAAATTAAAACCAAAACAAAGTAAATTTGGAACATTTACCATAAATGTAAAGTTTCTAGCAGAAGCAAATTTATCCTTAATTTTTACAGTGCTAATGTTGAGATATATTTCATGAGCCTTGTCAGTATGTTAATCATGAGAGAAAGTTGCTGTATTTACACCATGTATGTAATCTTGGTAAACTTGATAAGTTTTGCTTTTTTCCCTTTAGATGTATTGGTGATTTTTTTTTTTTAATGGTGGGCTGAGCCCCTTGTGCCTTTTTGAATGACCTTTCTATACTTGCATCTCCCAGTCTTCTTGGACCCTCTTGAGTCTTCCTCGATCCAGACTAATCCTTCTGCCTCACTCTATTCTTCATGTCACTGACTCCTCTGAAGAGTCCAGGCATGTCATCCTGCAGAACATGCCCCATTCAAGATTATTCTGTTCAATGTGATAAAATCCATGACCATCATTACTCTTTTTGATACCAACATTGTTCCAAATTTAGTCAGTGTGTGCCACATCAAAAGCCAGCTTCTGTGTCCTATTATCATGACCTCATTACTGTTTGAGTACTTCCTTGCTTTCCAGTACAATAAGTGGTTCCAGACTCATCCCAGTCCTGGAGTTAGTTATTTCTCCAAACAGCTGTGGTTCTTTTGGTATTTAGAAACCAAGATCCCATCCAATGGATACAGCTAGGATAATTATTTTAAAAATCAATCATGCTGCAACTTTTAATCAAATTCAACAACAGGGAAATTTTCCCTGTTTTTGCCCATTCCATTTTATGTCTCCTTTTTCCCCACGGTGAAAATGCTGGCTCTCAACAACATCATTATATTTATTCATTTATTCCAAACTGCAATATACTACACTTTCAGAATTGCAACACCAGTACCAACAAACCTACTGAGTAAAGTTTAAGATTACTTTGTAGTTCTTTTTGTCCTCAGAATATATCCACAGTACTGTGTTCTCATTGCATACATTATTTTCTCTGTGTGATTATTACCAATTACATATATGGTTAAGATAATTTATTTCAGATTATATTTAATTTTAGGGCTTGCCTTTCCCATCATTTCTGATTTAATTGTATTTATTGAATGTGTAAAACATTTACAAGGTATAAAAGTTACAACTAAAAAATAAATTACACCCAGATAAATCTTGCTCCAATTCCTATCCCTTCTAGCCCATTCTTACCCACTGCTACTGGCGACTACTTTTGTTAGTTGCTGGTTTATCTTTCCTGTGTTTCTTATAAGCAAAAACATATATTTTCTTAATTCTTTTATTTTTCTTCCACAAAATGTAGAATACTATGTATATTCTTTTGAATTTTACTTTTTTACTTAACCATATAACCTGGAAATGACTCCTAATCAGTTCACAGGGTGTTCCTCATGGTCATTAGTTTTATAAAATTCAATTTTCCTGGCTTAAATAGATTTTTTTCTGTCAATTTTAAGTCAATAAATTTACTGTGTACAGCCAATGTCAGTTATGTTCTTATGTTTTTCTCAGGTCAGTTTTAAAAAATATTATTTTTACCAAGATATTACTATTTTGTCAGTTTTTTATAAAACTATTAGTTTTATTTAAATTTTCTGTTAGTTTTCACATTATTTTTTATTGCAATAGTAATTGCAGCATTTTGAAAACTATAGAACTATTTTTGTTATTTCTTTTATAAACATGTATTATTAATTGATAATTGACCTGTGATTTATATTTATTTCTCATCTAATCTATGAGAAGATTTTAAACAGTATCCTTTGGGAATACTCTATTGTTCAGGATTAGATAGCAAATCAATTTCACATTCTTTATATCACCTTTGGTAATGGACAGTCACTGACCACATTGCTGGCTGAGTAAAGAGTTAGTAGCAAGGTTAAAACTGGTTAAAGTCCCAGGTTTAAAATGGCGAAGTCAAACAGTAGGTTCAAATCACATGACTCATCTTCAAGATAGCAGTACGCATAGTTTATGCTGCTCCATTGAATGAATTAATCTCTTCTGATCTATAGCACGAAAGATTCATCCAAATTGGCTTTTGACATTTTATCAGATGGCAACAGCCTCTGTTATCACTACAAATTGGAGTTTTTAAGTAAATTATTAGAAAAAGAAAGCTGTCAGAAGAATTTTGTGACTTAACAGCTGTGTTTCTCAAGCCTAAAAATCTCAAGAACAAATCCCAGTCCAGAGATTGTAGTTCTTCCTCTAGGTCTTCTACTTAACTAGCCATTTTATCTCAGGTTCTTTTGAGGAATAGCTTTTCATCTATAAAATGGAGGTAATGATACTTACCCTATCAACCTGACAAGGGTTACAGTAAACATCTAAATTAAACTGTGGCTATCTATAGATAAGTGATAGGGATACTTTAAAGACCTACATAAATAAATATAAGGCATTTTTATTATTGTTGTAATTATTCAGCAATATGACACCATTGTACATTTCCTATACCTAGCTCCATCATAATAATTTTTATTTTGTAGCCATGGGAGCTTGCCAAGTGGTAATACTTGGAAAGTGATTATGAGCTTTGGAGTTTGATATTATGTAATATGTTGGCTCTTTCAAGTTGTCATTTGTTTAAAAAGTAGACCATGTCTAAGGATTTACTTTCTTCCATGGCCAGCAAATAAAGCATTATGAATATTAAGCCATGCTTACAATGTACCTTTAATTCTGAATACAGGAACTGCTAGAAGCACTCAAACTTTGGACTGGAGACTGCTGGTCTATGGTAGGAAAATGAAATGAAGATCCAAGTTGCAGTCTGTGCTGTCTTCCCTTGGTTTTGGACATGTCTGGCAATGCCTGGGATTGCAGTGCCAGGCTCTTGCAGTAGGTATTTGCAGGAGAAAAAAGGTACTTCATACTAAGTAATGGGGTGTGGTCTGATAACAAGATTTGAGGATAAAATGACAAATGTCATTCAGGGCATCCACTGGCTCAGCCCACAAAATTGATTTCATGGGAGGGGGCTTTGAGCAGAACAGACAGGGTTGCACAGAAAGTTTCTTTGAGACATTAGGGACTTCAAACTGCTGTGATTAGGGGGCTTTGTAATAAAAAAAAGAAATCTTGTCACCTTGTTTTGGTGGATAGGGAACTCTGGTGCCAGCAGTTCTGGCAGCAACAGAACCCAGAGCAAGTGTAGTCTACATTGTCTGAGACTCCTCTGGGACTCCAGATATCATTATGTAGTGGACAGAGAGAGAGAGAGAGAGAGAGAGAGTGTGTGTGTGGTGTGTGTGTGTGTGTGTGTGTCTTGAGGGGATGTGTCAGGGGAAGAACTTAAAAGAAGCTATTTGTCCTATAATAACAGGCAGAGACACTATTTTTTACCATTATTAGAATCCTCTATTTTGTCGTAGACTAGTCTGCTAGGTTGCTTAATATTAAAAAGTGAACTTCAAATTAAGTTTTTAATAACTTAAAAAAGGGGAGACTCAACAACATGAATGTATTTAATGCCACTGAACTGTATACCTAACAAGGGTTAAGATCGTAAATTTTATGAGAAGTGTATTTTGCCACCGTTAAAATTTAAAAAAAATAATGAGGGCAGGGAAGAGGGAAACACAGATAACATTTCCTTTTAAGGAAAAAAAAAAGGTAGTTAATTTAATAAATAGCACAATATGGGACAAAGGATAGCCCCAGAGGGATTTCTGCCGGCCAGGCTGAGTAATAATTCAGGCTGGTTGGGTCATTAGCTCTCCAATCTGGTCGTTAATCCCTGTACCTTGAAAAAAGACACTGCAGAGTCTTCCGTGCATTTCCAGTAGGATATCCCAGTTACCCTCGCTCCACTGAACCTTCTCTAGGCCAGATGTTTGAAGATTTTTCAGCCCTCTGGATGAAAACTGTCCTTTATCTTCTTGATTTATGACAGAATTTAATTTGATGATCAAACGAAGCCACTAGTAATTCTGTTATAGATGTCTTAGAAGGTCCGTAGGGGAATGTTTATACCCATAGGCTTTTGGTCTTTAGTTCTGCTTCTCTGTATCAGCAGCACAGGTGTTAGTGAACTAAGAACTTTCTTCCATGTTGGGATATTATTTACATATTGTTCTTTTCCCTTAGTCTTTTTAAGATGTGGCCCGTGTAGAGTGATGCCTGAAGTGGCAGTCGCTGGGGGTGAAACACCGCAGGTGCTTCACCGCACCATTCATGTAACTTGGCCCTGTCAAGTCCTGTGATCCTTCCATTGTCACATTCACTGTGATAGTGGGAAAAGTTTTCTGTTTGGCCTACTCAACCCAGTAAGGAGGTTTGGGAAGTTTGATTCTTGTGTGATGAGAAACAAAATGACTATCTATTATCAAAAAAATCTCTATTTTCTTTTAGAAGAAAGATAATAAAAGGAACATATTTTCTTTAAAATGAGAAAAGTTGTTAGAAGACTCAATAATAAAATTGAAGTGGTTGAAGCATTCAGAGAAATGTACATTTAGAAATATAACTTACTATTTCTACTTCATTTTTTCCCTGTGGCTATAGGAATAGCACCTCACAGAGCAATTGAACGGTCTAGCCATTTTAGCATTCTAAGACACTAAATCACATAGCCCATGCAGCAATTGATTGGAAAATACTTAGTTTGATTTTAGAAAAAGCCACAGACTGATGAGTATTTGTTCTTAGTTATAAGGGGGAAAAAAAGTGGTTATAGGACTGCTAAGTATAAAGAAAAATATATGCAATTTTGAGAGCATAGGAAACCTGCACTCTCTCAAGAGTAGTTTTCTTATCCAATTGTCAGGTGCCTGAAAAGATGCTATTATTTTTTTTTTTGTTTATATAGTTGAAGACGTTATATGAAAACATCTCTGGAAAAAATTAAGCCACTCTTTCTACGTGTAGGACTAGCTCGTTTCAAATTACCCAGGGTACTTGTAGACTTGGTACTGAGATCCTCTGAATCAGAAATTTTCGAATCAATGTATTAGCAAGCCCCCAGGTCATTTTCTCTTACCAGAGTTTGACATCCCTGTTTTAATCTGTTATTAATCATCTTGACATAATCGAGCTGTTGTCCTTAGGGGAAATGCTGGTAGGGAGGAGATTTAGTGGGCAGTGAGAAGCAGAGGGATTCGAGACAGGGCTCAAGGGTGGGAAAGAAGGAGGGAAGGACTGATCAAAAAGAGAAAGGCTGGTCGCAGAGATACTTGTCCTATTTCACACTTGGAATTCAACATTTGGAAAGGTCTCGATGGTCTTTCAGAACATGCAATACAGGAGAATTAAAGAAAAAAATTAAAAATTCAGACCATAGACAAGCTGAAAGGAACAGAGCAGACATCCTATTCGACAACTGAGGACCGACAGCTTGTAACCCTTGCAAACAATGCGAGAAATCTTAAAGTGAAAGATGATATAAAACTTAATAAAAACAGCATTTCATGCACCAAAACAGAAGAACAGGAACACAAATGGAAAAAAATCAAAATGTAACCGTATATTTACCAAAAATATGACAAAAGATTATGAAAGAAATTTAACATGCATTATAAACCTACTATATGCCACCAACTTGCACATATTTATTGAATTCAATCCTGACAACTGCCTTACAAGGCACTTATTTCTATGGCCATATTAGAAAAATGAGAAAACTCAGGATTAGAAAGTTTTAGTGCCTTGCTTGATATATAGTCAGGTGTGTGTATGTGACTCTGGAGTGTGTTTTCTTACCATGAGGCACAGCAGGTTTCATACCGACCAGGGTGAAGATTGACAACTGCCCACCAGGACCTGTGGTACCCTCTTCTCCTTGGGTATGTGGCTGACTGTGTTTCCCAGCACCTCTGCCGTGAGGTTGGCTTTATGACGGAATGTACCAAATGGTTTGACAGTGGAAATAAGCATTCCACTTCCAGGCCCAGCCTAAAAAACTCCTCTTATGAATCCTCCGCTCTTTCCTTCCCGTCTTCTTGCTGACTGGGATGGAGATGTGCTGTAGGGCAACTTTGGCGCCTGTGGGCTACCGACGGCAGGGCCTCCACAGCCTGGCATCCCGGTAACTCTGTAGAGGGCAATGTGCATGCTCCAAGAACAGATTCCTCATGCACTCGGACCATGACACATTTAGATCTATTGATTACGATGATTATCCTGTTTTAACTAATGTTCACGTGAAGAAATCATGCAAGACTTCCAAAACTCCAGGGACAAATGATATATAAACAAGCAATTTAGGTAATAGGAAACATACCCAATAAGTAAACGTACAGAGCCATATTCCACCTAAAGAATTGATAAAGAATTGTAAATTAAAATGTGAATTGTGCTGATAAGATTGTGGGGACCAACACATATTGATGTAACACTGAAGCATTATATAATAGTGAGATCTTTTTTAAAGAGAAATTAGGGAATATTTATTAAGCATTCATCCTTTTGGAATTGAAACCTAGTCCTAGATGTTAATCTTATTAATTATTTGAGATATAGTCACCAATATAGGTTTGTATTTATGATAGCAAACAAATAAACAAATGAACTCAAAATACAAAAACCAGTGTATTAGTCAGGATTCTCCACAGGATCAGAACCAATATGCATATATATCTATATCTATAAGTACATCTATATCTATAACTGTATATAACTATATCTATATCTATATATCTATAACTATATCTATAACTATATTTATATTTATATCTATACCTATGTCTATATCTGTATCTATATCTATAACTATATCTATATCTGTAACTATGTCTATATCTATATCTAGGGAAGTTTTAAGGAATTAGGTTATGTGATGGTGGAGGCTGGCAAGTCCAAAATCCACAGATCTGGAGGGTGGGCCAGCAGGCTGGAGACCAAGGGAAGAGTTGCAGTTTGGGTCTAAAGGCGGTCAGCTGGCAGAATTCCCTCCTTTTCAGGGGAGGTTGGTATTTTCTATTAATGCTTCAACTGATTGGATGAGGCCCACCCACATTATGGAGAGTAATCTGCTTTACTCAAACTCTACTGATTTAAATATTAATCTAATTGAAATAATGGAAATTTCTAGAATAAAGTTTGACCAGATATCTGGGTACCATGGCCTAGCCAAGTTGACACATAAAATTAACTCTCACAACCACTATAGTTAAATAACCAAAAATTGAGAAATGGTTTATCAAATTATGATAGTTTGGTGAACTATCACACAGCCATTCAAAATTATGCATAGAAAAATGTCATTTTCTCATTTCGTGGAAGCTCGTTGAATGCCCTAATTGCTAAGTTGTGTACATAATGATGGAGAAGCCACAGCCCCTCATCTCAAGTTCACACCCTGGTGAGACTGACATCTTGGCACATGGTTTGGGGCCAAGGGGGGCTCTGGTGGAAGGCGGGGGTCAGGGACAGACGAAGCTGAGGGGTCTAGATCGGCTCATAAAGGGCTAGATGATGAATGTGTTGCTGAGGCATTTGGGTTTTACCCTGTAGCAATGAGGAGCCCCCAAAGTGTTTTTAAGGAGAGTAATTTTGCTTTTATTGAAGATGAGTTTGGTAGCAAGATAGGGATTGGTAGGTAACAAACCCTAAGGCCAAGAGACTGATTAAATAGGCTTGGTGAGAAATGACGTGGGCCTGAATTAAAGTGATGGCAATGGCCATGGAGGAAGAGATTCCAGGGAGGTGTGTGTGTGTGTGTGTGTGTGTGTATATATATTTATATTTTTATATATATATATATAAAGGCAGAATCAGTGGAATTGGATGACAGATTGGCTACAGAGGCGAAGGGGGAGAAAAAACATTGGAAAAAACTCCTGGGTTTCTAGCTCAGTCGCTTCCCAACAAAAATACAGAACCAAGGACGAAAAGCAACTTTGAAGGAGGGGAGGATGAGGTTTTGAGTCTACTTTTGAATATGTTTTGCTTCTGTGTTTCATGTGCTTATGGGACAGCTATAGTCAGGGTCCAGTCAGAAAGCAGAGACCAAACCAGTTATTTTAGCAGAAAGAAATTAATACAAAGGATTGGTTAAGCAGGAAAAAGTTAATAGGGGATACTTTCGTAACACAGAACTAGTAATTACAGGAAGCAACTTCCATCCTAGGGCTGGAGAAACAAAGGGAAGAAATTGGGGTTTTTAGAGCAAGGAGCTTGAAAGATGCCGTACGGAGTCGGGACAGGCCGCTGAGGAGCGATGAGGCCCGTCGGGGAGGACCAAGCAGGAGCTGGCAGCGAGAGCCAACAGGCCAGGCTGGGATGAAAGGCTGTTGCTGGGGTTTGCTGAGAGAACAGAAGGCAAGCAGGAAGAGCGACTCCCTCCTTCTCCCTCCAGCTCTGCTATCTCGCTTGAGCATTCCCTATTTGCAGAGCTTCACCCACAGGTGAAGGGGAAATGCAGTTTGCTTGGGAGAAGTCTCAGCATCACAGAGTACACGTACAGAGGACAGAAGGATGGGTTTAAAGATGAAGGAAATAATTTAGAAAACTATATCAGAAAGAAGAAAGGCTGAAAATTAATGACTGAGGTATAGATCCCCAAATTAAAGAGCAATAATTAGTGAAATTGAAAACCAACATATATAGAGAAAATAAAAAAGCCAGAAGTTGTTTTTTAAAAAAATTAGGGCTGGGCGTGGTGGCTCACGCCTGTAATCCCAGCACTTTACGCTTGAGGCCAGGAGTTAGAGACCAGCCTGGGCAACATAGTGAGACCTCGTCTCTACAAGATTATAAAATAGCTGGGTGTGGTGACACACACCTGTCATCCTAGCTACTCAGGAGGCTGAGGCAGGAGGAATGTTCGAGCTCTGGAGTTCAAGGTTGCAGTGAGCTATGATTGTGCCACTGCACTCCAGCCTGGGTGACAGAGTGAGACCCCATCTCTACAAAAAATAAAAATATTAAGTGGGTGTGGTGGCACATGCCTGTGGTCTCAGTTACTCGGAAGGTTGAGGTGGGAGGACGGCTAGAGCTCAGGAGTTGGAGGCTGTAGTGAGCTATGATCATGCCACTGCACTCCAGCTTGGGCGACAGAGTGAGACCCTGTCTCTAAAAAACAAAACCAAACAAAAAACTAGCAGAATTGATAAACTCTTAGTAAGACTGATAATAAATTAAAGAGGGAGAGCACAATTCACCAATATCTGGACTGAAGAAAGGATAGTCCTACATATTCTACAGGCATTAAAGTAAAAAACAAATACAAAAAACCAACAAAAACAATATTGAGAACAACTTGATCCAATACATTGGAAATCTCTTGAAACTAGAAATGAAAGAAAAGGCCTTTTTGATGTACCAACCTTGGAGGCCAAAGCCTTCTAAATGAGGGCCGCTCAGTCATTCTAGAGGAACCCTCTGGTTTTAGCAAGTCTAGGTCAGCTATAGCACTTTGGTTCTTCTGAGATGAGCAAATGCTCATCAGCGGGATGACACAGACATCCACTGTGGTGTATTCATACAATGACCAAACTTGCCACACGGGGGAATATTGAGGAATCTCACTAACATGATGTCAAGCAAAAGAAGCCAGACACAAAAAGAGTTGTGCATTGTGTATGACTCTGTTTAGTTCAAGTTTGGAGGAAGGTAAAACTGACCAGTAATGGTAGAAACCAGACTTGTGGCTGCCTTTGGAGAACTACCCACTGGGATGAGGCATGAGAGAGGCTTCTTGGGCACAGGAAATGGTCTACGTCTGGGTCAGTATGGTGGTCATGGGAGTGTATTTGATTTGATAAAATTCATCAAGTTCTACCCTTATAATTTATGTACTTTACTATATGTACATTATACTTTAATAAAAATATACTTTAACAATTCAGTTAGGACAGAGACTAAGAGGGGGTCTGTCTTGCTTTAGTCTCATTTCTTTCCTCTCTTACCTGACTCTGCATTGTTTTCTGATTGCTTCTGTGCTTCCCTTTCAACTAGGTCAGCAAACTCTTTAATCAGGGAGGACTCGGGGTCTGGTTTGCAATGGCTGGAAATGTTGAAATTGAGACAGACATTTTAGTTTTCACTAGGAAGGCATCATTGGCTGGATTTCATCTGCACTGGCTTTGTTGATCATTGTTACTTTGCAAAGGCGTAAATCAGGAACTGCAGAAAGGACTTTTCTAATGCCAGTGCACTCAGTGAAGGCCTTCTGCCAAATCACTGGTTCAAAATGCTGTGTGGGTGGAAATTTTATAAATCTCTAGCTTTAGACAGGAAAAAAGATACCTCTGGGCCAGGCATCTTCCAGATGTCCTTTCTGCTGTGGTTTTCTAGTCTATTACTAACAAATGTACCCCTGACAAGAGCACTGAGGTTTGAGGCTGGCTGCTTGCTGCCACGCTGGGATTTTTGCTGTCTAACTTTGTCATGGCTACTTGTCTCTAGGTGTTGCCGACATAGTAATAACTTCAATGGATTGGATTTTAAAAGCATATATTACAGAGTAGCCATTTAAAAGTTCTTTAATAAAACCTAGTTACGTTCATAAGGAATACACACACACATACACAAATTAACACTTTTTTAAAAGTCCCCAAACATTGTTAAATTTGGTCAATTTGGAGGAAAAAATCAATAGCAGCAGTTACATAAGGCGTCATTGAAGCTAAAAAGGTAGATCACTGAGTTTTTAACTTTTCAATTAAAGGAATTGGTTTCATGTAGACAGTTTGTACATTAATATTTTTCATATACTTACAAACACATGGTAGACTAACAATAATCTTCACTTGATCAAAGGTTTAATCAAACTCTAGTTCAATTCTTTAATAAGTTGCAAACAGCAGTGGGGGCTGTGACGGTGGGTGGAGCAAGAGAAAACCTTACCAGAAGGCTGTAGAGAGAGAGTCTACTCACAGACTGGCAGATCTGACTACTGCCCAGATACTCAATGTTACCAGTTCTTTATCTGCTTTCAAATACTAAGAAGTATTTTCGGCAAATGACAATGGAAACAGAATCCTAAAAATGCCACCTTTTGGTTTCTAGCTCTCATTTTTAGAAAATATTCTAAAGCTTTGATATTTGCCACTGGACAATTGAGAAATATTTTGGAGACGCTGTTAGGGCTTCATCTACAGTACGATTGCTGTGATTTCGAGGCAAAAAATAAAGTCCTTATGATGATCATTTTAAAGAATTGCTTTTGTCTTTAAAGTTTATTGTAGAAAGTTTCTGATAGACCAGAATTATAAAGAATATAAACTCATGTACCCACTTCCCAGATTAAGGAATACAATATTATTAACATGGTTGAAAAAGTCCTGTGTGTGCTACTCCTTTTTCTCATAATCCTCCTGTCCTCCAGAGGTACCTAGTTCTTCAATCAGGTGTATATCACTCCAGGAACTTCTTACCACTTTGACTCCATATGTGTGTATATTCCTGTGTGTGTGTGTTAGTGCATGCAGTATTACTTTCATTTAAAAATTTTTATATAAGTGGTCTCATACTGTGTATATTCTTTTGTTAATGCTTTTTGGTCAAGTTTATATATATTTTTTTCTCCATCCTGCACTGATTGCAGGGTCAAGTTTATATTGATGTAGTACAAATTCATTTGTTTTAACCACTGTGTAATACTCCATTATATTACTACATTACTATTAATCAATTTTCCTGTTAATAAATATAAGTTTATGTTAACTAATAAGATAAATATTTGTTGAAAAGATGAGAAACGATGTTACCACTTTTTTGGTGGAGCTTTTTGTTTAGGTCAATAAGATATTGTTTTGTGACCCGTGTAGATTGAAAAAAGCGAGGCCTTTGTTTTCAATAAACACGTTATTGGAACCTGGGGTTGACAGTACATTTGTAGTGCTGTTCTTGATTCTAGAATTTTAATGACCTCATTTCTACTTCATCTTCTTTATGATTGGGAACATTAGCCAAAGCCTGTTCTCTCTTTCTCTCTCAATTGAAATATTAACACATAACATAAAATTCACTCCTTTAGAGTATATGATTCAGTGGTTTTTAGTACATTCACAAAGTTGTGCAACCATCACCACTGTTTAATTCATAACATTTCATCACCCAAAAAGGAAACCCCCATATCCATTAGCAGTCACTCCGATTTCCCTTTAGCCCTAGCCCTTGAAAACCACAAATTTACTTTCCGTCTCTATAGATTTGCTTACTCTGGAAATTTCATATAAATGGAATCACACAATATATGGCTTTTTATGACTGTTCTATTTCATTTAGCACATTTTTTTCAAGGTTCATCCATGTTGTAGCATGGGTGTACTTCATTCTTTTTTAGTAGCTGAATATTATTACATCATATGGATATACCTTATTTTATTAAGCTATTCATCAGTTGATGAGTATTTGGGTTGCTTTACATTTTTGCCTATTATAAATAAAGATGCTATAAACATTTGTGTACAACTTTTTGTATGAACATATATTTTTAATGATCTTGGGTGTACACGTAGAATTGCTGGATTGAACTTTTTGGGGAATTACCAAACTGTCTTCAAAAGCAGCTGTACCATTTTATATTCCCACCAGCAATGGGTTAGGGCTCCAATTTCTCTACATCTTTGCCAGTACTTAACTTATTGTGTGTGTGTGTGTGTTTGTTATTATAGCTATTGTAGTAGGTATGAAGTAGTATCTCATGCTGGTTTTGATTTACATTTCCCTAATAACTAAAGATGTTGGATATTTTTTCATGTGCATGTCTTCTTTGGAGAAATGTCTATTCAAACCTTTGCCTATTTAAAAATTGTGTTATTTGTTTTTTTACTGTTGAGTTCTAAGAGTTCCTTATATATTCTAGATACTAAACTCTTACCAGATATGTTTTGTGAATGTTTTCTCTCATTCTGTGGATTGTCTTTTCACTTTCTTGATAGTGTCCTTTGAAGCACAAAATTTTTAAATTTTGATGAAGTCTAATTTATGTATTTTTTTTCTCTTGTTGCTTATGATTTTGTTGTCATATCTAAGAAACCACTGCCTAATTCAAAGTGAAAAAGATTACATCTATGTTTTCTCTTAAGAGTTTTGCAATTTCAGTTCTTACATTTGGTCTTAACATTTTGATCCATTTTGAGTTATTTTTTGTATATGATATAAAATAATTGTCCAAATTATTTCTTTTGCTTGTAGATAACAGTTGTCTCAGCACCATTTGTTGAAAACACTCTTCTTCACCCATTGAATTGTCTTGGTACCCTTGTTAGAAATCAATCATAAATGTATGGGTTTATTTCTGGACTCTCTATCCTATTGCACTGATCTCTATATATGTCTATACTTATGCCATACCAGATAGCACTGATTACTATAGCTTTATAGTAAGTTTTAAAACCAGGAAGTGTGAGATCTCCAACTTTGTTCTTTTTCAAGATTGTTTTGGCCATCCTGGCTTCCTTACAGGTCCATATAAATTTTAGGATTACTTTGTTAATTTCTGAAAAAAAAGCCAGCTAAGATTTTGATAGGGACTGTGTTGAATCTGTAGATCAATTTAGAGAGTCTTACCATCTTAACAAATTTGGACTATCTTAACAGTGTCTTTCAGTCCATGAACTATAGATATTTTCCTATTTATTTAGGTCTTCAATTTCCTTCATTGATGTTTTGTAGTTTTCAGTGTACAAGCCTAGTAGTTCTTTTGTTAAATACTAAGGATTTTATTTTTTTTATGCTATTGTAAATGGATTTGTTTTCTTAATTTAATTTTTCATTGCTCATGAGTGCATTCTATTTTGTCCAAGAATGAACTTTCAATTTGATTGAAATAGTCCTCAGGAATACATTTTCAAATATGGCTTTATAGAAAAGATGATTTTTGTAGCATGAAGAATTTTAGTGTGAACACTAAGATCTTATAGGTAAATTTTTTGTAACTGCTCAAAACGTGAACTTGCACTTCTGAAGTTGAGTTTGATCTCTTTAGAAGAGGTAGAGCTTACCTATACATCTTTGTATTATAGTAAGTTATCAGTGAGACATTTGTATTAGTACAAATTAAGAGAGTCACACAAAAGCAATTCGTTTCCAAAATGAGCATATTGGAAACTATCTTTTTCTTCAGATTTTAGTCATTCTAATGCTGAAGTTTGATTAGTGACTTTCCTTTTATCCAGATAGCCAGAATGTTATAAGGCTGTGGTCCCCAACCGCCGGGTCCCGCAGACCAGTATGGGTCAGTGGCTTGTTAGGAACTGGGCCGCACAGCAGGAGGTGAGCTGCAGTGAGGGGTGAAGCTTCATCTGTATTTACAGCCACTCCCCATTGTTCGCATCACTGCATAAGGTCCACCCCCTGTCAGATCAGCAGTGGCATTAGGTTCTCAGAGGACCGCGAATCCTACTGTAAACTGCACACGCAGGGATCTAGGTTGCGTGCTCCTTATGAGAATCTAATGCCTGATGATCTGAGGTGGAGCTGAGGTATGAGTGCTGGGGAGCAGCTGCAAATACAGATTATCATTAGCAGAGAGGTTTGACTGTACAATACATGTAATGTGCTTGAATCATCCTGAAACCATGCCTCCCATGCCTCCCCTCCCCCAGCCCATGGAAAAATTGTCTTCCATGAAACTGGTCCCTGGTGCCAAAAAGGTTGGGGACTGCTGTTATAAGGTATAAAATGCTTCTGTAAAATGTGTCTTAGCTATCCCCTGAGGACAGGGTCATGTCTCAGGGATGCTATACTAAGTGTTGTGTGTCTCTTATGAATTTTTACAGTCCTCAAATGTGCCTATAAAGTGTATTAGATCAGTAAAAAGAATTTTGCTAATCCATCTTCATCCCGTCACTAACCAACTGATACTGTTTAAATTTCCATCATTTCCAGGGTTGAAGCAGAATTTTTGTCTATTTATTATGCCAGGATGGCTCTATTAATTTCTGAGAAGACAAAAAGTACCTTTTGCTAAGACTTTCCTTACATGTGGCTATGGACAAAACAAAATTCTTCAGCTTTGCCTATGTGGGGATAAACAGTGGAGGAGCCAGCCAGCCTTCCTTGCCTCGCCCGCCGGAAGGCTCCAACTGTTGAATAGCACTGCCCTCTTGTGAGCAAACTCAAAAACGACTGGCTTGAAAAAGTCTCCTCAGTGTAACTGCTGCCTGCCCGTTTATGCTAAAAACTGCTGTCTAGTGGAAACCTGAATTTTGTGAACCACTGGTTTCTACCACAGATTTCCATCACAGGTTCACAGAGCCCTCTGATACTCAATTTTCATCCTAAAAGAACAAGAACATTCCCAGTGTTCTAATAATCATGATCTCTTCCCCACCTCCTTCTCCAGGAATTTAATATTTCTTAGATTTCTAAAACCTCCACGTGTTTCACAAAATGATGTAGTTAAACAACACCAACTTTGTTTTTTTTCCTCAGTAACTAATGCTTCATGACAGCAGGAAATTGACCATAGAGAAAAGACAGGAAAATCAATGTAGATTGCCAGTTTATTTCAGAGATACTGCCCCTCATTTTTGTGGATGAGAAACCAGAGGCCCAGAGAAACTTGGGACTTATCAAAGAATTATTCAGAGTCCTTGTCTCTCACATCTCAGTCCAGCCCCGCTGTTGCTACAGGACGTGACAGGATGTAATTCCTTAAAGGCAGAAGCTGCTTCCCTAATGTTTTTGTTTACCTGACAGAATGGCATTGTGATCAACATTGAATATGGAAAGTTTTGCTCACCCATCGCAATGTTTTTCTTGTTAAATTGTAGGTTTTGATTTATTAGTTGTGTAAGTAGTGTTTGCACTTAATAAAACTATAAAATCAATAAATAGGTCAATATACAAAGTACTGCCAATAGGAATTATTCCCATCTAAGCAGGACTCCCCTTAAATATATAAAATAATGTTATCAATACATCTTACAACCTATGTCTGATGCTCCCATCCCTCAGGCTCCTTTTTATATTCAGCAAACGTCTGTTAGAATGTTCCATGTGTCAGGTAACAAGCAAGGCCCTGTGGACTTTGTCACTCACATGCCTTTTGTTCACCTTCATCTACATCTTACTCATCAGGTTGGAAGGCCAAAGGCTTAATTAACCACAGCATGTTGTTTAGTGCGGTGGGCTGTACTTGCAAACTGCAGATCAGCAGATGCGCTGTTGGATGGGTGCTTTTTCTCCTTTCCTTTAATACGCGTTTTGAACTTTGGCATTTCTCAGCCTTAAGCTGTTTTATAGATTGAAATTTGTGCTCCAAGTAGAAAAGTTGAGTACATTGGCTGCAGAATAGACAGGTATTAAGCAGAAAGGGACCTTAGTTTATTGTGACCTTTATCCTCTTTCTGTTAACTAGCTGTTGGAGAGAAATGGGCACCTATGAACGCCAATAGCACAGTTAGACCTGAAGCCAGATGGATGGGTCATTCCAGCGCTGCTTCTTTCTGGCTGTATGAGCTTGGGCGTAATTAACTTCTTTTAGCTTCGCAGGATTGTTACAAGGATGAAGTGAGATTTTATACACACACATACACACACACATAAATTAGCACATCCTAAGTGCTCAGTTAGTATTAGTTCTTATTATTACATGCTCTACTTTGTGTTTCTTGTATGTTCCAAGTTATACTTCTTTTTCTTCCATTTACTTTTAGTAAAGCATATTGTTTCTCTTATCATTTATTTTGTTTTATTTTAATTTTTTCCAGCTTTATTGAGGTATAATTGACAAATAAAAATTGTGTATCTTTAAGGTATACAACATGATGTTTTGATATAGGTATACATCGTGTGAAATGAGTACCACAATCAAGCTAATTAACATGTCCATCATCTCACATACTTACCTTGTGGTGAGAATACTTAAGATCTATTCTTTTAGCAAATATCAATTATACAATATATTATTATTAAGTATAGTCACCATACTATACATTAGGTCTGTAGAACTTATTCATCTTATACCTGAGAGTTTGTATCCTTTGACCAACATCTCCCCATTTCCCCCACCCCTTCACCTCTGGTAACCACCATTCTACTCTGTTCTATGAGTTTGACTATTTTAGATTCCACATATACGTGAGATCATGCAGTATTTGTGAATCTGGCTTTTTTCACTCAACATAATGTCCTCCAGGCTTGTCCATGTTGTCTCAAATGGCAGGATTTCCTTCATTTTTAAGGCTAAATATTCCATTTATGTATGTATGTGTACATATTTATATCTCATATTTTCTTCATCCATCGATAGACACTTACGTTGTTGCCCTATTTTGACTATTTTGAATAATGCTGCAGTAAACATGGGAGTGCAGATATCTTTTCAAAATAGTGATTTTATTTTCTTTGGATGTATATGCCCAGAAGTGGGATAGCTAGATCATCTATCAGTTCTAGTTTTAATTTTTTGAGGAACCCCCATACTGTTTTCCATAATGGTTGTACCAATTTACATTCTCACGAGTTATGTGTGGGGTTCCCATTTTTCCACATCCTTGCCAACACTTGCTATCTTTTGAATTTTTGGTAATAGCCATCCTAACAGATGGGAGGTGATATCTCATTGTGGTTTTAATTTGCATTTCCCTAATTATTTGTGATGAGCACCTTTTCATATAATTGTTTGCCATTTGTATGCCTTCTTTGGAAAAATGTCTGTTCAGGTCTTTTGGCCATTTTTAAAATCAGGTTATTGTTATTATTATTAGTATTATTTGCTACTGAGTTATAGGAATTTCTTATATATTTTGGATATTAGATATACTTTATTAGATACATGGTCTTCAAATGTTTTCTCCCATTCTGTAGGTTGCCTTTTCCTTTTGTTGCTTGTTTCTACTTTTGTGCAGAAACTTTTTATTTTGATGTAGTTTGTTTTTGTTGCCTGTGCTTTTGGTGTCACATCCGAAAAATAATTGCCAAGACCAACATCATGGACCTTTTCCCCTGTGTTTTCCTTTAGGAGTTTTATGGTCTCAGGTCTTATGTTTAAGTCTTTAATTCATTTTGAGTTGATTTTTGTGTATAGTGTAAGACAAGGATCTAATTTCTTTCTTTCTTTCTTTTTTTTGCATGTGGTATTGTTTTCCCAGCACCATTATAGAAGAGATCATCCTTTCCCCGTTGTATATTCTTGGCACCTTTCTTCAAGATCCAGTGACTTTACATATGTGGATTTGTTTCTAGCTCTCCATTCCATTCCACTGGTCTATGTGTCTGTTTTTATGGCAGTACCACATTGTTTTGATTACTATAGATTTTTAATATACAAGTGGTCCCTGGATTATGGATAAAAACTCGGGTCCCTGATGAACAGCACATATATGGTAAATAATAATAATAATAATAACAATACTATAATGGCACATATGTGGCAATAATAATACAGTGTAATACTATAACAATGATAATAATACCCCTGTTCTATAATAATAATTTATAGAAACTACTATGCTTTTTCTTTTAATTCAAACAAATAGAACATAAAAGCAAATTCATGCAAAAAGTTTAGATAGGAGATAGGAGAAATTTCAAAAAAGAATTTTAGAGGTTAATACTCAGCTAATGTTGCAGCATTGCTGGGCTAATAGGAATGTTATGCTTATTTTGATCTTCTGACCATTGAATTTGTAAATTACTTTGGGTAGTATGGACATTTTAACAATGTTGATTCTACCTATCCATGAGCATGATGTTTTTCCATTTGTTTGTATCCTCTGTGATTTCTTTCCTCAGAGCTTCATAGTTCTCCTTGTAGAGATCTTTCACCTCCTTGGTTAAGTATATTCCTAGGTATTTCATTTTTTTTTTTGGTAGCTATTGTGAATGGTATTGAGTCTTTGATTTGACTGTTGGCTTGACTGTTATTGGTATATAGAAATGCTACTGATTTATGTACATTGATTTTATATCCTGAGACTTTGCTGAATTTATTTATCAATTCCAGGAGACTCTTGGTGGCATCTTTGGGGTTTTCTAGATACAAGATCATATTGTCAGAAAAGAGTGATAGTTTGAGCTCCTCTTTCCCAATTTGGATACTCTTTATTTCTTTCTCTTGCCTGATTGCTCTGGCTAGGACTTCCAGCACTATGTTGAATAGAAGTGGTGACAGTAGGCATCCTTGTCTTGTTCCAGTTCTTAGGGGGAATGCTTTCAACTTTTCCCCATTCAGTATGATGTTGGCTGTGGGTTTGCCATATATGGCTTTTATAATTCTGAGATATGTTCCTTCTATGCCTTGTTTGTTAAGGGTTTTTTATCATGAAGGGTGCTGAATTTTGTCAAATGCTTTTTCTGCATCTATTGAGATGATCATATGGTTTTTGGTTTTGCTTTTGTTTACATGGTGAATCACATTTATTGATTTACAAATGTTGAACCACCCTTGCATCCCTGGGATGAAGCCCACTTGGTCCTGGTGGATTATTTTTTTGGTGTGCTGTTGAATTCAGTTTGCTAGTATTTTATTGAGGATTTTTGCATCTATAATCATAAGGGCTATTGGTCTGTAGTTTTCTCTTTTTGTTTTATCCTTTCCTGGCTTTGGTATATAGGTTGGGGTGTTGGGTGTGTATACCAGTTCCTGATATCCTCATGGTGAAGCTGAGTGTGGGTATTTATCTCCCACCCTCTCTGCATGAAGCCAAAGAGAATATCTGTGACAAATGCCTATACTCAAATTCAGGTTGTACCCTCTGATCCTGGGGAGATAGCTGCTGAAAGTAGACCTGTTGTATGTGCACTTCTTTGTTTTCTTTGGTCTAGGACCACTCAGGAATGTAATGCCCCATTGACTCCTAGAACTAGGTCATTAAGGAGACTGTCCCTTGGGTGGAAGCTATAGAAGTTGTAGCACTCAGTACATGGATAAACTCCTACCAGGAAGAATGTGTAGACCTTGATTTATCAGGGTGAGGAAAGGCATGAGAAGTGCTGAGCTCAGGCTCAGGCTGACAGAGGGCTACTCTTTGTCTACCCTGTTAGCTCCTTGACATAAGTTCACTAGAAGCCAGGCTGTCAAGTAACCCCTGGAAGAGTGTGCAGTAAACCACTTCCGGGGAGAAAAATGACTGCTTGGTGTTCCATCCTCTTTTCTGCACTGTCCCCAGGGGGTGCAGCTCCTGGAAGTGTTTCCATGCCTATTTAAAACCACCTCTATGTTCTGTGATCTAGGGAGACTCATATATGCCTAGTCCCTTCTGCTTTCAGAGGTAGGAGGTTTTTAGGATGCAGTCCCTCAGATGGTAGCTATAAAGGTTGGGGCACTCGATGCATGGCATAAACCCCTTCTGGGGAGAAATAGGGAGTTGCATTTTTCAAAACTTCTTCTCTGCACTGCTCTTAGGGGATGGAGCTTCTGGAAGTGCTTGTGCACCTATATAAAACTGCCACTTTTTTCCTCATGGTTTAGAGAGACTGATGTATACTTAATCTCCTCTACTCCCAGAGTTGGTGAATTCAGAGCCAAACTGTGGGGAACCTTAGAGTTAGGGCACTCACTATATATGAGGTCCAAACTCCAAACCCTCCTCTCTACAGGGAGAGGCTGGGTGAATCCCCATTCAATGTGGATGCTTTTTCAGTTGCTGGTTGGGTAGGAGTCTCTCAACTGGTTTCTGAGTTTCTTTCAGAGGAAATTGATCTGTGAATAGATGTTTATTCAATGTGTCTGTGGGTGGAAGGAGAGACAGGGACCTCCTATTCTGCCATGTTGCTGAACTTGCCTCCTCCTTGTCTCTTATATATCTTCATCTTTCAAGAATTTGTCTATGTGCGACTTCATCCCTAGCATTATCTTTGTAATGTAGTTGACTTCCTTTGTTCTATTTGGAACACCATGGGTGCTCAAGAAACGTATATTAAATGAATGCATTGACTCCATGGTAAAAATGTTAGAAAACCCTACTCTTGCTTCCTTAGAACTCCTTCCACAGAGAGAAGGTCACATCAAGGATGATTGTTCCAATGGAAACACTTGTGATACAAATTACCAGACTAATCAAATGACAGACATTTGGTGGGTATGTGCAGGGTGAGCAGAGGCAGGGATAGAATTCCTAGTAAATAGGCTCAATATATGTTTAGATCACCAGTAAATAGGGACATAAAAATATAACAAAATTTGGAAAGAAGTTTTGATATTTCAGAAAATGTATCACATCATTATCACAGAAAGAGTCTGAACTTTCACAGGGTTTAGGTCTTTTAAAAAAATATCATATTACATATGGTAGGTAGTAGTGGGATGTGAAGCATAATCTCTTTAATGCTCAGGACTTCTAAAGATCTTCATCTAGCCCTGGGAGGGTGTTGCATCAAATTTTTGTCAGAGTTTAATTTCTTGGCTTTCAAAATGTCTTCTGTCAGTTTCTGAGGTCACAGGGCAGGGCAAAATTCCATGGTTCTGGAATGAAGTTTGCAGGGGTTGAGGCTTGAGAGGAAGGCAGAACGTTTGCTTTAAGCTTTGGGCTTTGCTGGTGACTGGTGAGCACCCAGGGACAAAGTCCCAGTAAAGAGGAGGGGAAAGGCCTCCCCAGCTAGTCACCTTCACTCAGTTCCATCTGCTACTCTGGAGGCCAATGTGATTGGCTTTCTTCCCACATTCCCCTTGGGCAGCAGGTTGCCCCTTCCTGACAAACTTTCTTCCTTCAAAACTGCCCTAGGGGTACATTCTAACCTGATTTTACTTTTGTAAAGAATTTCATGGGTGACCCTATAGTAAGACATATTAAGTTTCAGTGATCTCTAGAGATGGCCTTCATTGAATGGATTTCTATTTCTTGGGGAACAAAAAAAAAAAAAAAAAAGAAAAAAGAAAGGCCCAAATTAAGACAAGTAGTGAGATATGAGATCAGAGATAAATAACAGGGAGAGTTAGCAGACTCAGGCATGACATAAATCAAAGATGGAGATGTTTAACTTAGAGAACAGAAGAGAATTCAACCACACGGACAGAAAGAAAACATGCAAAGATGACTTGTTAAATTAAATTTTCTGCTGTTTATCAACATGAATATCTTCATCTCCCTTTTATTGACAGAGATGTCTCTCTGGTGAAATCATTTCAGTGACTAAGGAAGGCTGAGTAATTTTCATCACTGGCTTTGTCTAGGCTGAAGGCCCTCTGGGACACACATTGTTTGCACTGCTTGGTTTGAGTGATGCAAGACCCAAGCTGCACCCTGCAACAGCGCTGGCCTCTCTGAATGCCTCGGGCCTTGTTCTAGACAATATTTCTTTTTCGCCTAAGGAGTGGCAGGATGCCCACACTGCTTTATTCCCAGTACCGAATCAAACCTTCCTTAAGTGTTGCTACATGTTAATAAACATAGTCAGTGAAACCCACTTAAAAAGAATGACCTGTTTATGAAAGAAACTTTTTGAAAGACAGAATATTTTTCCCTATGGGCCAAAGCTTAGGCAGAAAAACAAAGAGCTCTTTCAAAGGCTTAAATCACGATGGAGGATGGATTCTGACTTTCTAACTACAAAAATAATGATACTTTTAGCTCCAACCTGCCTTGCTCCAGGGAGTTGTAAATATACTTACAGGCACCAGACTGAGCCTTTCCAATTTTCTACCTCAATGCTATTTGAACTTTTTAAAGGGGCAGGGATATTAGCCCCAATTTGTATGCTAAGAAACTGAGGCAATAGAAATCTAGGTGATTTGTTCAATACCACCAAATAACTTACAGGCGAAGTGAAGAATTGAACAAATGGAAGCTGACTAGTTGCCTTCCTTTTCTATTATTTTCTTTTCTCTTTCCTCTTTGTCTTCCATTTTATGATTCATTGGTTCTTAGCTCTTGCCGATGAGCTGGGACCAGCATTAGGCGTTGGCACTTCCATCAGAAAATCCATGTTGGTCTAGGAGGCAGAGAATCTACAGCTTGTATTAACCAGCTTCTGCAGCTTGTTGCTATTCCTTTGAGCAAGAAAATATTATTAGCAAAACTCATCTTGAAAACAACAACATTCTTTCATCCTGGCATACTTTGTATTTCTAGAAATACTACTCTAAAGTACAGGTGCTCCTTGGTTTACAGTGGGAGTAACTTACATATGTCCTGATAAACTCATTATAAGTTAAAAATACCCTAAGTTGGAAATGCATTTAATATGCCTAACCTACTGAACATCACAGATTAGCCCGGCCTATCTTAAATGTGCTCAAAACACATTAACCTACAATTGAGCAAAATTAGCTTACCCAAAGCCTATTTTATAATAAAGTGTTGAATATCTCATGCAATATTGAATACTTACTGAAAGTGAAAAGTAGAACAATTGTATAGTACTTGTATGGTTTCTACTGAATGCATATTGCTTTTGCACCATTGTAACGTTGAAAAATCAAAAGTTAAAGCATCTTAAGTCGGGTACTGTCTACAGAAAACTTTACATTTAAAAAATCTCCAGTGTTCAGCATTTTTCTAAAGAAACACTGCCCAAATAGTTCTTAATTTCCCCCATCTGTCAAGTGTATATTTATTCACTTGTTCATTTTTTTATTTGACAGTTTTTTGTTTTGAACTTACTTTTGGCATAGCATTTAGCTTCGTAATGAATATTATACAGCAGATAAAAAATCTTTCTTCTTCCTTAGATTTTTCTTAAGATTTGAAAAAAGGTTAAATCTTTGATTTAAACATTTTTAAATTTCTTTTTTTTTTTCTTTTGAGACAGGATTTCACTTTGTTGCCTGGGCTAGAGTACAGTGGCATCGTAATAGCTCACTGCAACCTCAAACTCCTGGGCTCAAGCAATCCTCCTGTCAAAGTGCTAGGATTATAGGCGTGAGCCACCACACCCAGCCATAAAAATTTTTTAATTTCTTAATATTAAAAAAAGATTTAAATCTTTAAGTTTAAAGAGTAAATCCTATTTAAGGAATAGGAGCTGGTTTCTTGTTGGTTGATTTTCCCCAGTTAAAGAATTGCAAGTTAGCTTAATGGAAATGTATCACTTTGAGTGACCAACCATCATTGATGTATAGTCTGATGCTATTTTGAAATAGATTAATATGCTTTCTCTTGTGCACACCTTGGTAGAAAACCTTCCTCAAGTCAACCAAGTACCCTATTGCCTTGGGAATGTTAGGTTTCTAGAGATGTTTAAGAGTAACAAAGGATCCATGTTCAGCCTTGACAAGACAGACAATAAGACCAAAATAATTCCCAAAGACTAAAGTCTTTCTTTTTGAAAGAACTTTGTGAGTGTATTTTGAAACATTTTGCAAACAAGTAAGAACTGTACACAATTGTTCATAGCAGCATTATTCATCTTAGCCAAAAGGTGGACACAACCCAAATGTCATTAATGGATGAACAGATAAACAAAATATGGTATTTCCATATAATGGAATGTTATTTAGCCATAAAAAGGAATGAAGTACTGACACATGTTGCAACACAGGTAAACTTTGTGTAAAAAAGCCAGACACAAAAGGCCATATATTTTATGATTCTACTCATATGAAATATTCAGAATAGGTAAATCTATAGACAGAAAGTAGATTATTGGTTGTCAGGGGCTGGGAAAACAAGGGAACAGGAGTCATTGCTAATGGGTAAAGGATTTCTTTCTGGGTGATGAAAAGATTCTAGAATTAGAGAGTAGAGATGTTTGCATGACACTGTGAATATACTAAAAAGAAAATCACTGAATTGTACACTGTAAAAGGGTGAATTTTTATGGCATATGAACTATATTTCAATAATGACAACCAAACAAAGCAGCAACAACCACAACAAACTTGAAAAGAGAATAGTTGAAGAGTTAGGTTAGGACCTCAGTGTCCTCCTAGACCTGGAGGACCCTGGCACCCCACCCTCTGAGAAGATTGCTCAGCTCTTCACAAGGAAGCGTCGTAAGATCCAAGCAGACTTCAGTGAGGGGTTTGTTCTTGTGAGGGAGCACCTGAGCCCTCTCCGCAACATCTGCCCGCAAATCTCACTTGTACCTTGCAACAGGAAATATTCTTGCTTATCCTTCCAGACTTTGCTCAGTCCATCCAACAACGACTCCACCTTTAAAAGTCTGGGAGGATGGAAAGCGGTCACCTCTGAATTAGAAACAAATTAAGCGAACAAAATAAAGTACATGGGACCGTAGATAGCAGACAGGACAGAAGTAGCCTGGAAAGGAAGGTCCTAGATGTCAGAGGGGCCTAGTAAAATCTGCTTGATATCCTCTCCCTACTCTGAGGCATGCGAGTGGTGTATCCTATGTCCTGGTTGTGGCCGTATAATTTTGCCCTGCTGGAGGCCATTCTCTTACTGCACTACAGCTCCTGTGGTCAGTTGTGCTTGGTGCTATGACCTAAGGGGGCTTGGCTTTTCTTCTTCTTGCCAACTATTCTGTTATTGATTCTTCCGAGACGGTCACTCCTTTGACCTTATCCTTCACCCTCTGTAGCTTTTTGGCCTAATGGAAAGAGATGGAATTAGAAATCAGAAACACGGGTTGTAAACCAATCTCTCTTTATCTGTGTGACCTAGACTGGAGCCTCCCAACCAGTGTTGTGAATGCATGAAGGTGGTGCTTCAAACTATTGATCCCTGCCACCCCCAGGAGTCACTTGGAACCTGGGTGGCTGAAGCCCTCAGGCACAGTACCTTTGTCTGTTAGCAGGGCATACCTAGCAGGGTGAGGCCCACAGAATCCCAAGTGGTGAGCACAGTCAGCTACATCAACATTTAGGGGCTCTGCCACCAGGACATCTTTGCCTGGGATAGGCAAAACCACGCGCATATTGTAGACAAGTGGCTGATGGCTTGTGTGTGTGTGGGGGGGGAGGGGTCATGTTCCAAGTGTCCAAATATGAACAGAGCTCAGCCCGAGGTGTGGACGGTCAGGAGTCAGGGTGTGGGGCTAGGGTGGGGCTCTGGGTGGGGACTCCTGAAGGTGCTGGCCCACATGGCAGTCCCCAATTACTCTCTTCATATCTAGGATACTTCTGTCCCATTTTGGTTGATGGGCCATTTTGACAGGATTCCAGTTCATTGTAGTATGATTCCTGTAACAACACATGTACCTTTTGCAACTTAGAGCTTCATCTTTATCTGGAAATGCTTGATATTAAAAAATCATATTAGATTCAAAATCGATTTGCATTATTTTGATGAAATTTAGTATTACTCTTGTCAATGAAAGAAAGTAAGAACTGTACCAAAATGACCAATTTCTGTGTCTGCCCTAATGTCAAAGAGGATGTGAGGAAAGAGAAAGTTCCAGACTTTCTGAGCCACAGTTTTCTCATCTGCAGAGTAAATATGATAATTCACAACTAATTTAGGCTAAAGCTCAAGGGTGACTCTCTTCTCCTTGCCATGCTCTAAAATATTTAGTAGGTTCTTTTTACAAGACATAAATATAAGGTTCAGAATTTTAAGAAACAGACATCTGGTAGAAGTTTTTTCAACAAAGTCCCTTTTATTTTATATTCAAGGTAACATTAATTAATATCAGACATTGTCCATACTGGTTTCTCAGCCTTCTGCTGGTGAGGTTTTCTCCCCTTTGTTTCACATGTTAAAACAGTGAAAATCTTTTGCCCACGCCCCAATCTTGGGAAACAGACATGAAGTCATCCACAGGCCAGGTACACAGTCTGTTCCTTGCTTCTCCCCTAGGTAAGGTGACCACCTCCTTCCTTTTTACTCAAGTTAATCTACAGTGATGGTACTCTGTTATAAATGCTTTGGTTTGCTTTCTCATTTGGGTCTCCTCTGTGAAATGAGCTTGGTAAAACTCTCACGACACAGGACAAAACTAAGATTGCAGCAATTGCATACTTTCTACCCCTCCTTTTTTTTAATATAAATTATCTCTTGAGAGTAGAATGGCCCAAGCCTTGGAACATTATGCATTCAGGTGATGTCAAGCCCATCCTTTTCATACACAAAGGGAGAATTGTCACATGGCAAATCGCTAGGAAGCCTTGGCCTATAAGAACATATATATACACAAAAATTCTGTGACAGACAGTCTTGCTGGGAATAACATTACAGGGTAATCATGAGGATCAAATGTGCTCATATGTGTTGGGGAGGCCTGGGAGAGACCTGCCCTTCCTTTGCATGTTGTAACTTTCCCCCATTGAACCCAGAGGAGAGAGGTGGTTTTAGATCACAACAAAGAACTTGTTTTTCTACCTAAAAATTTTTCTCTTTTTTGAGGACTACTCAAGCAGAATGCTGCTGTAATGAGAAGGAACACTATCCCAGTGCTGTCTCAGCAGTCACAGATCACCCATCCCAGAATGTGCAACATGAGGAAAACCAGACAGATTCTGCCAGAAACACCCACCATGCCAGTGGTGCTCAGTGCCAAGAATAATTCTACAAATGACTTGCTAAACCACATTCCCTGTGCTGGTCTTTCTACCCTACAGGTGCTTTCATCAGCTCTAGAAACTTCCAGTAGTCTCAAAGGAGACAGGAGTGGGAGCTTGGGGGAAAGTCCTTCAATGGACCCAAATGAGAGTTTCCCAAAATGTAAGTATTCCAGCTTAAATCTTAGAATCACATACTGGCTTAAAACACATTAATACTTCTTAATGCATAAAGATTTATTCTAACTTACCCATGTTTCTTCAAAGGAGAGAGTTCTTTTTATGTGTTGACATTGTTCAAAATTAGCCAGGAGCTTAGTCTGTAATCACCATTCCATCAAGACAAAACAGACAATGATAGTCTTCATACCTGAATCAAGACTTATCTTCTTGAGTTTTAATGATGGATAGGAGCTTTATCATACATGTTACTATTACTACATGCCGTGTAAGGAGTGTGGGCCAACTGTATTATAATTAAGGTGCCAATGACTTTGACCAGTCCTTGAACCAATGTGAACAATAAATTAAATCTATTCTGTATATACTCAGGTCTTGTTGGATGTTTTCCCCTTTAATGATGGATGACCTTGGCATTTGACTGTCTCAGGCATTAGTTCTTCTATATATGTTTATAGAGTACTCGCAGGCTGAAGGAGCATCGTACCATTCCCATCATATCACATAAATTGAAGGGAATGTTAATTTTATGTTAGTGTAAGAAATGTCATGTTTCTTTTATTTGTTTGAGTCAAATTTAACCTATGTTCCCATTCCATAAGGTGGGTAGGAACTTCTACGTCTGTTGTCTGGAATTCTTTTCTCTCTCTCTTTTTTTAAAATTTAATTTTATTATTATTATTTTTGTTGTTGATGAGACAGAGTCCTCACTCTGTCACCCTAGGTAGAGTGAAGTGGCGTCATCATAGCTCACTGCAACCTCCAACTCCTGGGCTCAGGAGATCCTCTTGCCTCAGCCTCCCGAGTAGCTGGGACTACAGGTGCATGCCACAACGCACGGCTGATTTTTTGTTCTATTTTTGGTAGAGACAAGGTCTCACTCTTGCTCAGGCTGGTTTTGAACTCCTGAGCTCAAGCAATCCACCTGCCTTGGCCTCCCAGAGTGCTAGGATTACAGGCGTGAGCCACCGCTCCCAGCCAGTCATCTGGAATTTTTTACCTGGCCTCAGGATCATATCAAGATCCTAGGCCCACTCACAGTCTGGAGCACTTAAGGAAAGCCCTGTGGTCTTTTGAGTTTATAGTACTCACTACTGATATTTTAATTGTCTTGGAAAGCAAATAGTGTGACTGCCTTTAGGCCAAGCTTGAACATGGGCTTTGACAAGATGAGGTGTCTTACTAAGCCGTACTGCAGAGACCAGCAAAGCCTTCACCCCTTCCCGATCCTAAGAGGAAATCATCAAAATCTTATGTCTCCTTCTGATGCCCACATCTTCAACTCCAATTCCATTCTGCCATCCAGCAGAGACTTTCTAACTTAATTCTCCAGAATGAGTCAAGTCTCCTATACATAAACATCCAAGGACAGTGAGGGTGAAGTAGAGTGTTGGTTGGGCATTGATTTTGGAATAGCAGGCAATGCTGCATTAAGCCCTGCAACACAAAACCTCCGAGGCAAGGAAAGTAGAGCTGTGACCACTCTCTTATTAGAAGAAAGAGAAGCATGTCCACCAGAAAGAAGGATCAGGGTGGGAGGCTGGAGAGAGCCTTGTGGGTAGTGCAGGCCAGCAGGGCATGATTAGGACCCCTGGGTCAGAATCCTATACCATCGGCCACTAGGACCTCCCATTGCTAAGGGAGGGCAGGACATCGCTACACACATAGAATGGAGCTGGGTTTTCATGGGAAGGAGGGTCGGGGACACTCAAAAAGTGGCTGAAGGCTCCCAGATTTCACTACCCCAAAGTATGCCTCTTTCACATGGATTATTTTGAGCTAAAAGCTATTGAGAACCAGCAGATGCAGGAAAAGCTCTAGAAACAGGGCAAAATTTTCTTTTTGTAGATCTACATTTCTAAAGAAAATTTCCATTTGTCAAAGAGTCTCCTTCTCTGGGAGAGGAGGACCAGGAAGAGGAAGTCTATAACCACTCTTATCTGTGGAGAAGGTGCAGACTTAATCTGCATGACAAATCTCACCAAACAACCTTTGTTTACAACACTTTTCCTGGTCACTTTCCCATCACTTGCTACCTCCCTCCTCCCCAGAAAGCCCAAGCTCCTTTTCCTTTGTTCAGCCTAAAATGGTAGATAAGTCTCAATCATCTGGTCCCCTCCTAGGGGCATTGTTTTCTTTGTGAAGTCCCTTGCATATGTATACATTCATAATTAAAACTGTTTTTGTCTCTGGTTAAAAAAAAAGAAAGAGAGAGAAGAGCTCCTATTTAATGAGAGCAAAATCAATTATCCTGTCAATTAACTTGTCATAATTGTGAATGTCACATTTGGTCCATAATCACTGAGAGCAAAAACTAGATGTGACTGAGAAACATAAACTCAGAGGGAAGAGGAACATATTGTGCTCCTATTATATGCTGGATGCTGGGACACACATAGGTGTTTCATGTTTCATTGAATCCTCACAATAGGCCCACTAGGAAGGCATCATTATTCCCATTTTCAGAGAAGAAATCAGGGGTCCAGGAAGATTGAGTGACTTGCTGTGATAGACGTCCTGGGCTGCTAAACCCACATGCTTCCCCCACCCCCCTCCTCCCTTGTCCGGCTCCATTGTAGAGGCTGGAAGAACTAAAGAGTCACTTTCTCAACCTCCCTTACGGCCAGGGGTGGCCCCGAGACACAGTGTTTGGCTATGGCACAGGTGGGAGGGTGATGGGACCTTCGGGGGGACCTTCTCCTTGCCCCATTTTCCCTGTTCTTCCAGGCAGTCTCCAGGACACCAGTTCGTCTTCGGGCAGCTTGCACATGTACGATGCTCAGTAGCTTTTTCCCTGAAAGGCCCTAATGCTTTTCTGGTGATGTTCATTGGCTCATGTCCTCTATTCTGCCTGGAGTGGCCTGTACTCCATCCCTCCACATCCCAATCCTGCTCATACTTCTGGCCACAGCACAACTATTGCTTCTTTGCTTGTAACCTTGTCTAGTCCTGAATACAGTGATTATTCTGTCTCAGATAGATCCACAACACAGTATCTACACCTCCTGTATAGTTCTTTGTTTAACCTCAAGCTGAAGGTATATGTCTCCGTGTTTGTTTTTCTCTGCTATCATATAAGGCTTTCTAGGCAGGGCCTATGTGTGCATTTATATCCCCCAGAAAAGTCTAGCATAGTGCCTGAAATATAGTAGTGTTCAATCAATATTTTTTGAGTGATTGAAGAAAAGAGAATCTAAGGGCACATTTGATTTTGGAGACTACCAGGAAGAGGCCAGGAGAATCCTACACACTTGTCCTAACACGGTGAAGCATGCTGCATGAATGTCAGGCATTGCCTCCCTCCAGACTTGGGTAATATGAGATAATTTATTGTATTTTTCATAAGCTACGATTTTGGGGGGTATTGTGTGATTTAGAGCTAAAAATCCACTTTTTTCCTGATACACTCCCCAAGGCCATAAAGCTATCTGACTCTAAAACCCGGTATACCACACACATAACACCGTTCAGCACCTAAACATTTAGACAGTACTGAACTACCTATAAGTGGGCAGAAAACATCTATGTTTTGAACAAGGCTGGAGAGTAAATTGAGTAGATATTAAAATATTATTAGAGAGGGGGAAAGTCCCCAGGACAGCACTAAACCTTAGTAGAGCATGCGTACAATGGGAGGGAGGAAGGTGTGGCTTTCTCTCATGGCAGCAGAATGATTTCAATTTATCAAAATTTATGGGAACAGGTCAGTATGGACATCTTCTGGCTGGGGGACCGTCATTTTCAACAAGGTTATATTTCTGAGTTTGAGTGTTTTGTTTTTAACTCAGATGGAAGTAGATGGAGAATCTCAATGTGTTGCATGAAGACCTATGGCTACCCCTGCTGTAGAAGGGTAGGGAAAGGCAGCTAGTTCATTCACACCTGCAGCTGCTTAGAATCCCTGCCAATTTACAGATCTTTGGAGAGTAATTAGAGACCTGTTGTTCAAAGTACAGTAGTTTTCTCCATCTAAATTCACTATCAATGTGGATAGAAAATGAACTGGAAAATGTACTCTCAAATTCATCTGGAGCAGGCGGTAAATAATTACATGTGGGTTGAGAGGGTGACAGAGTCTTTGACAAAGAAAAGAAAGGTTGTAAAGTGGGTGCTGTGTACTCCCCAAATTTGTATGTAGAAGCTCTAACTTCTCATGTAACTGTATTGGAGATAAACCCTTTAAGGAGGTAATTAAGGTTAATAATAATGGTGAAGGCCTAATCTGATAAGATTAGTGTCCTTGGAAGAAGAGGAAGAGAGAGATCTCTCTCCACAACATGCCAGAGGAAAGGCCATGTGAGCACACAGTGAGAAGGCTGCCATCTGCAAGCCAGAAACTCTCCCCAGAACCCAACCCTGTTGGCATCCTGATCTTGAACTTCCAGCCTCCAGAACTGTGAGAAACACATGTTTGTTGTTTAAACCACCCAGTGTATGGTATTTAATTATGGCAGCTGGAGCTAAGATATGGGGTATTCTCACAAGAAGAACAATGAAGCTTTTTAATTTTGAGAACTTCATGGCAGTACCATGGACTGTTGGTTTTATGTAGTAGCATTTGCTTCTGAAAATAAGATATTTCTTAATTATTTAAAATATTGATTGATTGGTTTGTTTGTTACCCTGGGAGTTACCTGGTCAGGGAAGTTCAAGAGAAACAGCAGCTTTAAGGGGCTCCTAGACATGTTTGCAAGCCCAGGTGTCTTTGCAATTTATTTCTCCTTCAAATTGGCTCAAAAAAACAGTGAAAGAACTCTAAGGTCATTTCCCCTCCATAGCCCCACACTATACTGCTTCGGCAGCAGAACTGACTTTAATTGGAATCAGTGTTTTCACTGGTCTGCATATTGGTCATATATGAGATCAAATGACCATCACCAATCCCTGCTTTAGGGTGCATCTGACATCCCCAGAGGTGTCAAAAATCTGATAAACCAGAGGTCTTGAACAGCAGGGTTTTGATATGACCATATTACTATTATATACTTAAAATATTTTTTTAAGCTGGCTCATCTTTTAAAATTATATACATTTAAAAAACAATATCTGAATTAATGGGCCTGGTGGACTAGTTATATTTTTTCATTACGTGTTTAAATAGATGTGTAATTATTGAAATAAAAATGGAGCTAATCCTTGTCACCTGAACTTATTTTACATTCTACCAGGGACACTTGGGGAAATACTGTAAAAGCCCTGAGGAGTTTTGGTTGAAAACCCAGATGTGCAAATCTGCTGTTTACAGAACAACATTTCTAGTTGAGAAAGTTGCAACTAGTTCTTTTAACTTTACGGTTAAAGAAAGTATTAAATGTGTGATTTCCTTTAAAATTGAAAAAGGTTTTAACTATTGACTTTTAAAAATATATTATAGTGGCCTTGATTATATGCCTTTTTTGTAAATGAAATTTCAAATGGGGTTTGTTTGCTTGTATGAGTCATTTATAGACTGTGTTTGCATTAGTTTTTCATTTAAAAATAGATACCATACATTGAATGACTTCCTAACTATCCCAAGGGAATCTGAGGGGAATTCTCAGTTGAATTTTTCATGTAATCTTTTTTTTTTTTTTTTTTTTTATTTATTTTTTTAATTTCAGAATATCATGGGGGTACAACATTTTGGCCATACACATTGCCCCTGTTCTGCCCGTGTCAGAGCCACAATCGTGGTCATCTCCCAAACTGTGCTCCCCACATCCATTCAGTGAGAGTTTTTCCCATCCCTTCCACCCCCCTCCCGCCCGCCTGCCCCCTGATGAATGTTATTGCCCTGTGTGATGTAAGTGTTCATCAGTTAGTACCAGTTTGATGGTGAGTACCAGTGATGCTTGTTTTTCCAATCCTGTGACACTTCGCTTCGAAGAATGGGTTCTAGCTCCGACCAGGATAATACCAGATGTGTTAATTCACTATTGTTCCTTATTGCTGAGTAATACTCCATGGTATACATATACCACATTTTATTGATCCACTCGTGTATTGATGGGCACCTGGGTTGTTTCCACAACTTTGCAATTGTGAATTGTGCTGCTATGAACATTCGAGAGCCGATGTCTTTATTATAAAGTGTCTTTTTTTCTTTTGGATAAATACCCAGTAGTGGGATTGCTGGGTCAAATGGTAATTCTACGTTTAATTCTTTGAGATATCTCCATATTCTTTTCCATAGAGGTTGTACTAATTTGCAGTCCCACCAGCAGTGTATGAGTGTTCCTACCTGTCCACATCCCGCCAACATTTGTTATTTGGGGATTTTTGATATGAGCCAATCTCACTGGAGTTAAGTGATATCTCATTGTGGTTTTGATTTGCATTTCCCTGATGATTAGAGAAGTTGAGCACTTTTTTATATGTTTGCTGGCCATCATTCTGTCTTCTTTGGAAAGTTTTTGTTCATGTCCTTTGCCCATTTTTTAATAGGGTTGTTTGATTTTTTCTTGTTGATTTTCCTAAGTTCTGTATAGATTCTGGTTATAAGCCCTTTATCAGAGGTGTAGCATGCAAATATTTTCTCCCATTCTGTAGGTTGTCTGTTCACTCTAGTGATAGTTTCCTTGGCTGTGCAGAAGCTTTTAACCCATGTATTTATTTTTGTTGCTGCTGTGATTGCTTTGGGGGTCTTCTTCATAAATTCTTTGCCTAGGCCAATGTCCATAAGAGTTTTTCCAACATTTTCTTCGAGAATTCTTATGGTTTCATGTCTTAGGTTTAGATCTGTTATCCATTGTGAATTGATTTTTGTGAGAGGTGAGAGGTGTGGGTCCACTTTCAGTCTTCTACATATGGCCATCCAATTTTCCCAGCACCATTTGTTGAATAGGGAATCTTTTCCCCAGTGTACGTTTTTCTGGAATTTGTCAAAGATCAGGTGACTGTATGAGGTTGGTTTTATATTTGGGTTCTCAGTCCTGTTCCATTGGTCTACATGTCTGTTCAAACTTTCACTATTCGCAGATGATATGATATTATACATAGAAAACCCCAAAGATTCAACCAAGAGATTACTGGAATTGATAAATGAATTCAGCAAAGTCTCAGGATACAAAATTAATACACACAAATCCATAGCCTTCATATATGCTAATAACAATCAAGCCGAGAAACAAATTAAAGATGCTATACCTTTTGCAATAGCAACAAAGAAAATTAAATATTTAGGAATATATCTAACTAAGGAGATCAAAGACCTATATAGAGAGAATTATGAAACACTGAGAAAGGAAATTGCAGAGGATGTAAATAGATGGAAAACCTTACCATGCTCTTGGATAGGCAGAGTCAACATAGTAAAAATGGCTTTGCTACCTAAATTAATTTACAGAATCAATGCAATCCCTATCAAAATACCAACATCATTTTTTGCCGATCTAGAAAAAATAATTCTACGCTTCGTGTGGAACCAGAGAAGACCCCGTCTAGCCAAAGCAATCTTAAGCAAAAAGAACAAATTGGGAGGCATCTGTCTACCAGACTTCAAACTATACTACAAGGCTATAGTAACCAAAACTGCATGGTATTGGCACAAGAACAGACATTTTTCATGTAATCTTACATCTTGACTATTTCTTAAAGGTGGCTAGCTGCCAACCAGCACACCACTGCTGGGTTAACAAGTCGTTAGCATTTCAGTTCCCTGCTTAAACAGTCGTACTCGCTCCCTCATGCTGATACTAAAAAGCCTTCTCAACACTTTGTCTAGTTCAATTTCAGGCATTGTCACCCCAGTAATACTTAGCTGCTTATTTTGCATATACTGCATACTTCATGCTTTTTCTTACGTTCTTTGACTCATGTTGTTTACACTTTGAAGTGGCCTGTGTTTCACTCCCTGTGTCCCAATTCTGCCCATTCTTTAAAGCTCCAGCTTAACTACCACAAACCTCTTCTTATCCCCCTAAAACATTGCTTCACCTCCCGAAAGTCCATCTCACTTTATATCTCCTTGATGGCTTTGATTGCAAGCTTGCTTTGTATAATAGTTACACATGTAACTATGTGTGTATACCTGCTTGGTCTTCCCTGATGGCATAAAAGGCCTTTTGGAAGGTTTATATGTGTTTTTATTTCTTCTAGAAATGTCTAGTGCACTGTTTGGCATATAGGAGCATCCAGTAAATATTTTCTTTAATAAATAAGTAAATATCTGTGCATCCAAAGCCAGCTGTGTATGTATGTGTGTGTGTGTGTGTGTGTGTGTATGTGCATGTGTTAGAAGAGTACCTGAGGTCTGGGAACCACCAGCTATAGATATAATACCTTCCAAATATACAGAAATTAAATCAACTTTGTGTGAGTGAGCTAGGTCTTAATGGCAGCCTTTGGGACTTGGATAGTTTCAACCACAGAAATGACTAAAGCAAAGGCTGTAGCAGTTTGGAACAGTTTTGGAGTCTCTCAGATTTGCCTAGAGCCGTGGTCCTCAAAGTGGGGTCCCTGCAGCAGCAGTATCAGCATCTCCTGGAACTAGTTAGAAATGCAACTTCTTGGACCCCACCCCAGACCTGCTACATCTGAAAGTCTGGCAATGGAGCCCAGCAATCTGTGTTTTAACTAGCCCTTCAGGTGGTTCTGATGCACTCCCAAGTGTGAGAACCCCTGGCTTAGAGAAAGTTTCAGGAGGGCTTCTGTTCAGTCTTGATATCTTTCAGCTCAGCTACCAAATAGGGCTTTTATAATTACAGAATGATTGAGGGTAAATTCTGTAAGAGTGAGGGATCACAGCATGCAATAATGCTTGCTCAATTTCAGTGCATGAATCAACTGATGACAATTTAAGAGCCTAATTTGACCTTCCATCCTCATTTGGTTCATTGTGAAAAATGGCTGCTCATAACAGCGTGACAAGTGAACAATGATGCATGCATCTGAGCAAAGTGTGCTGATGCTGAGAAGCTGATGTGAGAAGCAGCAGGGGCTCTCAGCTTCCTATCAGCTGACTAGTGAAGGTCATGGTGGGAATAATGTCCTATGTTAAAGGAATAGTCTTTGACTCTGAGTTGCCTGGATGTCCCCTGCTTTCTGAGCTCTCCTGTTTCTCAAACACAATTACATCCTAGTGCTTGGTTACGCTATCCTGATGCAGCAGTCAGTGCTGGCTCACTTGCCCAAGTTGTATTTTTCCTTTCTTGCATGCTGGCAGTACTTCAGTTTTGTGCCAGAGGCCACCCCTCCTCCGTGTGAGTCAGATCTGATTTGTCAAAGCCAATTATGGTGGTTCCATTCTCTCAACAGTGACTCATGGAGGATTGGGCAGGTGACCCACTTCTGGCCAATAAATTGCAAAGGCAAATCTACTGGTGGGTTTCTGTGAAAGTTCTTTCCATTTTTAGTTAAAGATGAACAAGGGGAAAATGAACCATGCCTTTGGACGATGGTGCAGGAGGACGCAGTGCTTGGAGCTGAGACAGCTTTTTTGGCACTGCAAAGGCATCTTGGCCAGCACACTGAGGATAGCAGAGTTGAGAGAGTGGAGGGAACCTGGGCCCCAATAATGTCACCGAGCCATTGAATTAACCATCCCTGGAGCTGCTGGTATCAGGACTTTTGTTACAGGGGCTAATAAATCCCCTTCAGCCTGGAATTTAAGTATTTATTATTGCTATTCCTTTCTTAAAAAATAAAGGGGACTGATACGGTGACGGCTCTAAATTTCTTCCAGCCCTAACCATTGATGATTCTTTGCTCAAAGTGTCTGTGTGTTTGGGGTTTCAAGATGAGCCAAGATTTAGCAGATGTGGGATCTGGAGGGTGGTGCAGGTATTGCCTGAGTTAGGGTCGTTTGTTTGTTTGAAGTCCAGGAAGTAGCATTAAGGTAAGGCAGTGGGGTCAGTAGCATGAATTCCTAGGGGAGAGACTAAGTCCTAAGTTCTAGAGCACAGCAAAATCAGAAATCCACAGGAAAAGCCAGACATTGAAGATAATAGCTAAAAACTACTATCGGTATAGGACAAGTCAGAAAAATTGTGATGAATGATTTACTTGCCAGCAATCAGAGCTCACGGTATGTGTTTAACCTCTAAAGGTACCAAGAATGAATGATATGTTAGCCTTGTGTACTAAAGGGCCAGCAATCTCCTTGGGGGCATTACCAGGATCAGGAACCCTTTGGTTATCTAGATTTACTGAATTTCCTCCCTGGCCATCCATCCTGTGAACTCCTATGCCAGGTCTGCTGTGTTTCAGACTGTCTCTGTTAACCTTGGGCAGCTGCTTTTCTTTCTTCTCCAGTTTACTGAATATTTCCCAAATCTACATATTTCAGTTCTCAGTCTTAACCGCAGAGTAGTGCAATTCCTAAACGTTTTGGGTATCCTGAGCCTTGGAAAACAGGTTTAACTTAGCCACAAAATACTGGAAAAGAATGTTTACGTTGGTTTCTGGCATTTTTGAGTGAACATTGCCATCTAGTGGTAAAATACTCCTTAAACCTGTGTGTGACTTGAAACTATTTTTACTTGTGATTGGATATTTGATGTCAAGGATCTTCAAATGGTAGAATTTTGAGCAAGAAGAAACCTCAATGATGGTTCAATTTAAACATATTATTTTGAACATGAGGAAATTGAGACTTTGGGAAAGTCTTATAGTAAGCAGTGATTAATTTAGACCCACTAAATTAATTATCGGGCTAATAGCCTATGGTTCCTGTTTCACAGCCTGTGACCTTTTCTCCCCCCAGAAATTCTTAATTATTTGCTCTTAAGATTTTGATCACTCAGTTTTTATCCCTTAAGTTTTAAAAAATCCTTACCCAATTTAGCCACTTCCTGGTGGTAATTACAAAACAAAAAAAACCCAGACAACAAAAATCAGTTTCAAATGAACCAAGGTTATACATTACTTTTCTTCCTTTAACATGCTTGTTTTGCCTCTTTTTTCAAGTCTTTCTCAATGACTTGTCAATCTATGAACATTTCTTCCTCTCTTTTCTATGTTTCAAGACAGTAAAAATATTTGATTGCATTCTGTACCACATAGCAATATTTACACAGTTCTGAGCAGGTCTTGGGCAGAGCCAGAGATTCTGAATTTGCACCAAGCTTCCCAAAGATGCCAAAACTGCTGCTCGGGGATCACACTTGAAATTGTAAGGCTTTATAGGACCAAGACTACATTCTCCGTAACTCAAAATCTTTCTTTAGAAGGGATCAAAAAACTGTGTGTTTGGCTGGGTGAATGAGAAGCATAAGGGGAAATTTATTGGCCTTAAGCAGCATCTCAGCTGAAGTGGCTAATTTTTTTTTTTGCTGCCATGGAGGTCACGTGCCATGTGAAACTGCTGCTGCTTGCACTGCTTAACGAGACAGGGTCAAGGAATTTCCCTGCACTCCGTGAAGACCACTGACCCTCTCCAGGGAGTCTGTGATGACCACATCTGGCAAATGTCCTCCCAGCAGTGATCCTAGGCTAGACTGTTGTATTAAAGTTCTAAATTTGGTCACGCATTGGGATCACCTGGGAAGCTTAAAAACATCCTGATGTGTGGCTCCTAGCCCTGGATGCCAGAGTTTTAAAAGCTCCTAGGTGATTCTAATGTGCTGCAAGCCTGAGAACCACTGTAAACCTAAAGGCATGTAAAGACACCAACTTGTCCCTCCCCTCTCTCCGCTCTTCTCGGCACCAGTTCTGTCTGAGGCAGTCTGCTGGAATTGGGATTCAGCGCTGAGCTGCTCTAGCAGTTAATCATTCTGTCAGGCCCTCCTCCCCATCTGTTACCTGCCCCCCGCCCCGGGATGGGCAAGCTTTCTGGAGCAAGTGCAGGCCCTACCCGAAGTTCCCAGGGCTTGGTGAACTTCATATCACATTTTAACGTCACACCCACCTGCTCCCCTCTAGGCCAGATGAGGTCATGTGATGAGGCCATTGCATCCCAAGGAAAGAGTTTTGGCTTTTATAAGGACAAATGCTGGATCAGTTTGACCTCCTGGGAGTTATGAATCAGATAGTCTGAATCTGAATTTTGTGAAGCTTGTGGAATCAGAAATGGTATTCAGGTTTTACCTTCAGAACTTTCCATATGGGAGCCTGGGAGCTCTGGCCTAGAACTGAAATGACTTTTGACTTTGAAAATAACTTCATTAGGATTAATTTTTTAAGGCTGTTCCTGTCACTTGTGTGTGTGTGTACACATATATACACACATGTATACACACGTGCATTTTAAAGACAGCAATCTGCAGGCTAGAAACTGTAAAAGTAAGATGTAATACCAATTTCCAGTTAAAGAAATGATTGATAATGTGCAATTGTGGTTAAAGAGCAAATGAAAAATGGCTTGGTTCTTCAATCTTGTCATTGTCCATTAGGTATGTACTGGAGAGAGAGAGAAAGAGAACTGTATGTGTGTAGGAACTTTTAAAAGCCTTGTCTTCTTGGCTTTTCTGTTTTTTGGCCCTGTTAATCAAACCTTCTTGAAACTGTTTCCTCTCTGGCTTTCATGGCATCACTTCCTCCTGGTTCTTCAACTGCCTTAAATACTTTTCAGATTCTTATTCTTCTTCCTCAAGTGTAGAAGTTCTCAGGAATCCATCTTTGGCTGTTTTTTCACTCCCCTTGGGGGGATACCACTCGCGGCCCCCTCCCTTCTGGCTATACTCATTGCAGTGCTGATGACGTCAACACCACTGATGACCTGGTTTTCCACCTGAGTGTCAGACCCATACTTCTGTTGCTTACTGAACTTCTCATAAGTCCTACTGCAGGTCCTGCAGAAACCTAAAATTTAACATGTCCCAAACCGAACTCATCATTCATTCACACAACGAATATTTACTGAGCAGCTAGTATGTGCCAGACACACAGGTTTCTGGAAGTTCACTCTGGAGTGAACAAGACAGATACTGTTTCTACTTTCATGGAACTTATGTTTTAGTGGGAGAGATGAGCAGAAAACAATATAGTGTGCCATCAGGAATAGATGAATGCATTGAAGAAAAAATAAAGCAGCGTAAGTAGGAGATGGAGGATGATGGTATTTGCATTTTAGGGGAAACCCACTTGGAAAGGCGGCTTAGAACCCAGACTGTAGCAAGGTAAGTAAGAAAGTCACAGACTCTCTGCAGGAGGAGGTTCTAGGCAAACGACTCTCTCTAGATTTGCTTCTCTGTCTCCCATCCCCTCAGTTGCTCAAGCTAGGAATTTGGGTGTTTATGTATCCCTTCCTCACCCCCATCCCCCAAATTCATAAGATCTACCATATTTGTAACCTGAATCTCTCTCAAAGCTTTCCTCTTTTCTTCATCCCCATTGCCACTATTGTACTTTAATTCACTCCTTCATTTTTTTTTCCACCTGGATAACTGCCATGGACTCCAAAGAAGTGTCCCTGCGCCAGTCTTATCCCTTCAGCACTTCCATCTTCCATAGTGATATGCCTGTTGCATTCATCTGAATGTCCACATTGCTCCTCAGAAGCTCCCTGAGCCCTCAAGGTGAAGTGCAAACACCTTCACTGGGTGCACAGGGCTGTGATGATTTGGCCCTTAGCGTTATGTCTCTCTAAAGCAATGCTATCGCTGTGATCTCCTTGTCATGCTTAGCAGTTCTCCAAATAAGCCATATTTCTTTTTACTTCCAGGGTTTGCATGCTGCTACTCTTCTTGGGAGAGCCTTCCTCAACTGTGCCTGATAAACTTGGTCTCATCCCTCCAGGATGGTCATATGACCCTTGTCCTCTCACTGCATCCTGTGCTACCCCTCTCTCGAAGGGCTAAACTAACTCATCCATCTTGACTTATCTAGCTCATCTATTCCCAACCTATTTATTATGGAAGTTTCAACATGTGATTGATAATAGGTCTTTTATTGAATGTATGAAAAAAATAAATGTAATACAGGTTGAGTATCCCTTATCTGAAATGCTTGGGACCAGAAAGAAGTGTTTTAGATTTCAGATTTTTTCAGATTTTGGAATATTTGCATATGCTTAATGAGGAAGATAGAACCCAAGTCTAAACACAAAATTTATTTGTTTCATATATACTTTATATACATAGCCTGTAATTTTATACAATATTTTTCATAATTTTGTGCATGAAACAGAGTTTTGACTGTGATCTATCACATGAGATCAAGTGTAGAATTTTCCACATGTGGCATCATGTCTGCACTCAAAAAGTTTTGGATTTTGGAGGCTTTTGCATTTCAGATTTTCAGATTAGAGATGCTCAAACTGTATAAATTAAAAAATTTTAATTTTCAATGTTATGGAAATAAAAATAGTAAGAGTTTCAGTATCTATTAAATATTAGGTACTGTTCTGAATACTTTACATATTTTGACTCACTTAGTCCTCATACCAATTCCTTTGAAATAGGTGCATTATTCCCATTTTACAGATGCAGAAACTGAGGTGAAGTAAATTGCTCAGGGTCACACATCAAACTTGGGAAGACTGGCTCCAGATTTCATGCTCATAACCTCTATGCCTCACTGCCTTTCTGTAGCAGTAGAAACAATTTTGTGTTCTGTTTTAAAAAAAATTCCTTAAAAACCTGCAGAACTACGTGTGAATAATACAGAAAGCAGCCTTATTTATTTAGAATCACCCTTTATGTTTCACTATCAGCAATAGTTACTCCCTCAGGAAAAACTGAGGGAAAAAGATTTCTTTGGGCTGGGAGGGAGGGGCGGAGAAGAGGAGAAAATTTCTGTGGATCCCATATCAGTGGAAAAATGGCCCAATAGCAAGGGGATGTGGAAAAATTTGTGGCCAGATGACCAGTAACCACAGGGCCCTTTCTCCCTTCAAGATATCTTGAAACTATATAGGATCCTGGAACTATGCCACAGACTCATGTTGGTAGGGTGGACAGGGAACTCCAATGATGAAGTTAAATTTTCTACCTGTATGGCCTAATGGAAGCTCATAATAAAATTATGTTATTTTATGAAAAATATATAGTTGCAAATATTCTTACACACATACTTGAGTTTATGGAGTGATTTTTAATACTCTATCCACATCCTTTAGAGAGTTGTTTATCTCTGGATATGTCCATGCTTTCTATAAATTAGTCTTTTCAAAAAGGTTGTTGATTGAGGAAAACTTTTAATAAAATCTGGCCTGGTCCCAAATTGGGTAAAGCCATCCTTGGAGAGCAATTAATATCTGACTTCTAGTCTTAGAATGAGAGGGTTGTAAACATGCAATTTCAAACAAAAATACCGGGTGAGTGTAATCAGAATTGTTGAAGGGACCCGATTCAGAAAAATTTAGTCTGTTACTTGATAATCTCTTAAGTCCAAGAATTGCAAAAGGCTTTTGGTAAGTAGTGGATCTCATATAAAATCAAAACTCTTTTTTGGTTGTGGTTGTCTGTGGCCTCCAGTAAATTTTATTTTAACTAGCATAAGTATCTCTTGGTGTGCCATGTATTCATTCCACGGTCACTATTTAAATGGTGGTTGTGCCCGACTGAGGCACTAAAACCATATTTGAAGTATAAGTCAGAAAGCCGGTGGGTCTGTAATTTTGACTATGGGCTAGTGAGTCAGAATGTTTATGTTGTAATTTCAGCTTGGTTATTTACCTTCTTTACCCAAAGTCTCTTACTCTCTACAATTGAGATCACATACCTATTAATCTTTCAGAGGAGGTGTTGGAGAATCTATCTGATGTTTTATTTTGTGAGCATATTTTTAGCATTCCTATAGTTTTCCATGTGTGCTGCATTTATTTATTCAACAAATAAATGAGTGTTTCAAATGTTTGACAAACTTTTATTGAATGCTACTAAGGGCCAGTTATGGATGATGTAAAGATGATTAAGACAGAATTCCTGCCTTCCAAGATCTATAGAGTGTGGTGGCAGAGAGAAGCAGGTAAACTGGCAACTCTGAGTCAGGAGTGAGGCAGACAGTGTTGGTTCTCTGCTCAACAGCCACTCTGTCTTCCTGGATAACAGGGCCTTGATTTAGGGGGGGTGGGAAAAAAAAAAGAGCAGTATGCTCAAAGGAGGTGGGCTCCCCATTTAGGGGAGGAATCATTATTGATTTAAGCCAATCATATAATCCTATTCTCCTTTGCTATGATTGGTTGGAATGGCCATATGTCTCTGTTCCCAGCCAACGAGACAAAAGGTATTCTGGGGGAATACCTGGAAAGGATTTCCTTCCTAATAAAAAATGAGAGACAGGTGGGTAGAATGCCTCTCCTTCTCTTCCTGACTTTGAGTGTGGTTTTTGAGGTGATGGTGGTTACAGCTTGAGGGGCAATATTACTAACTCACTGGGGATGATTGATGGACAGATAGAAAGGAGGTATGCCCTTGATAACTCTCTAGAACAACTAAACCAACCACACCACTAACTTTATCCAGAATTCCTGTTCTGTGAGGTAATAGTAATAATAATCTATTGTTTCAGGCACTTTTAGTCACCTATTGAATTACTGGCACCTGAAAAAATTCTAATTGATAGGAATTTCAATAAAGTTAGGTACATATCCTTAAAGAAGCACGGAGTACAGGGAGGTAATCTGGCCAGAGAAATCACAGAAGTTCTCCTAGATGAGGTACACTTTGAGTTGTGTTTTGAAGAACAAGTAGAAATTCACTACGTAGGAAAGGCAGGGAAACACATACAGGGAGGGCATGTGGCACAGAGGCACGAGGGCCCTGGCCTCTCTCAACTAGTATATAGTTTTAGATGCCTAGAGTATTTCAGATGCTCAGTAAAATAGATGCATAACATTAGTGGATTTAACATCCATTTACATGTGATCTTTAAAGGTCTTAAATTAAGCATATAATCTGAAATGTACAGTAGCCTGTCATCTTGAATTTATGCCTTGGTGGCATTGAGTCTTGGAAGTGGAGTGAATCCTGTGGCAGTGACTACTAAGCACACAGTGTGGTTTCCAAGTTCTGGTTTTTTTGTTGTTCATAACTCAGTAACTTTCATGAAGCATAAGAAATGTGGTTCTTTTGTTAGTCCAGGTCATCTGAGAAGCAGATGACAAGACAAGATTAAGCACGTAAGGATTTTATTAGGGGAACCACCCTGTGAGGGGAAATGGAGAGGGAGCAGGGTGAGGCCATCGGACTGGGATGCAACTGTGACAAGGAGAGCCGGAGGGAGGGTTGGGTGGAGGTCTGCCAGACCCCTGTGCTGTCTGAAGAAGGTTCAGAATGGCCATGGGGAGGTCCTCAAGCCAAAGTTGCTGTCAGAGAAGTCCCCTGTCCCCCAGTAATGAGCCTGTGCCACTGAAAGCAGCCAGTGGAAAGCAAACCTCCGCCCAGACGTGGCAGTGGATCTCGGAGCACAGCTGCTGGGGCCACCGTCCATTATTCTCCTTGCAGAACCAGTTTCTTTTCAAAAAATTATCTTAAAAGGAAAACTACTCAGACTGGTGATGGAAGCAAAAAAGAAAACCAAACATTTTATACATTTCATAGGTAAAGTTCTTAACCTTTTTTTGGGTCATGGCACCCATTCAGCACTTGATTTCAGCTATGGACTCTAGCATGACTCCCTGGCTTCGTCTCAGCTTCCTAGACCCCCAGCTTTCCTACAGCTGGGCTCCCAATTCTGTTGCTGCAGCCCCTCCACAGTTGTCCACGCTGACATCTGGACCCCTTCTGGTGGTTGCTCATACGACTTCTTGGATAGACTCGTGGTTCAGCAGCTGCAAGCATACTCTCACTCGAAAGATACCTTGGTTAAGTGTACTTGTGTCTTGCCTTTCCGTTCACTTCACAGTCTCAGAATTATCTCTGAATTCTCCCTAAGTACTAATTCCTAAAGTACCTGAAAAAGTTTACTCCTTTTATGTTGAGATTTTCACCAGTGCTTTGCCCACTCGGTCAATTACAGCCTTTCCCTGTCTTCCTTATCCCATATGAGCCCATTGTCTGAAATCTTGTTGACAACCTAGACTGTGATCTTGCTTTCCCCTTAACACTTAAGAGTATATACCCTTTTTAAATGTTCTTCTCAACCCCTGTGCTCCCATAATCATAAAAATCAAATAGATGATACACACATACACATACTCTCACACATGCAGTAGTAAAAATACACATGCAGTTGATTCTCGTTATTCATGGTAGTTATGCTCTATAAAGTTGCTGTGAACACTGAATTAGTGAATATAGAACCATTGCTCCTAGGGGAAGTATGTACCTACATATACATACCTCACATAGATGATAATTTTAAATCCTAAAACCAACTCATCCTACTAGATTCCATTTTTCTTTATTTTTTCAAAAGGGAAAATGAAGTTCAGAGTGTTAAATGACGTGCCTAAAGCTACCCCTCTAACAGGTGCCAGAGCTGGGATTCAAACCCCATCCAACCAGCCCAGAGCCAGAACTCTTAGCACTGCCCTGATCAGCCCCTACTGTCTCCATCCTCTGCTCACCTCTGTATGAGGACTGAAGCCAGAGGCTGAGCCTCAACCAGTTCCACCTCACGGAGAGGTGGCATAAATCAGGGCTCAGCTTTAGCTACAGCCAAACACAGAGAGGGGAAACAAGAAGATGTAAGCGAAATGAGAACAGAGCGGGCATTTCCTTAATCCGATAACTATTATAGTGTCACTTCACTAAGCATAAGCACCTAATAATGTACTCAGTGTTCTTTCCTTCTTTCAGGTGGAAGTCGGTCCTTAGTGGAGAAACCAGTTTCCTGCCAGGAACACTAAGCGCTCTGCCTACCCAGATAAATTTCAGGCATTGACCCTGCTTGAAAGGATCTATGTGAAAATAATTTCCTTTTAAGAATTATTAATAAATAGCTTTCCCCTTCAGCAATTGTAATTATTTTTCAATTGTATATGTATTTTCACTTACTAGATGTGCTACATTGGTAGAGTCTTTAGGAAGGTTTAACATTAGAGCTATCATTTTTTAAAAGAAAGTCAGCATTGTATATGAGTCAAGTCTTTCATGCAATCAATCTGCTAACATATAAATAAAATTAAAAATAAAATAGATGACCGTGTCGTGGGGAAATGAGCCTGTATTTGAATCATTTAACTGCCTTATATTCCTAGGTAAAGCCATTGGAGTTTGTTTGTTTCTGTGTGAGCTAGGAAGACTGGTATTTCTCTGCTTTGTATATCTTCAAGATTTAATTCTTATTGACTTCAAAGGGAAAAAGATAGCAGATACATCAAGTTTTTGTTTTGAGGATGGCTTCCGAGGCTGTCTGCCTTTTTAAAGAAAATAAAAGCCCTTCTGTTTCCTCACTTGTTCAGGAGCAGCTATCATCATAAATGTAAACTCAGATTTCTCATAGTCTTATGTTTTAAGTTAGGAACAGAATACCTAAAATATGTTTGTGCTTTTTCTGTATACTTTAACTTTTTGTAAGTAGGTAGCTCAAAAACACTTGAGTTGAAATTAAGTGAAGTAAAATGTATTCTGGTCACTGAACAAGTTAAATCTTCTTTTCCATTTTTGAAAACTCAGCTCTGGGCTGAATGGAATTCTTTTGCTACTTGACTCCCCAGAATTCCTGACCACAAATATTACTATGGGACACTCGGTGCCCACCCCCCAGTTCCAGGTCAAGGTGTGGGAAAAAGCTCATCATTAGATACTGCCCACAACTTAATATCATCTATCTTGGACAAGTTCATTAATGCTAATTCTTTCTTGGCAGTCTGAAGCTTTACTGTAATTATTCAAAAATATTTTCTGTTTGCCAATCTCAGTGAGATGAAGGGGAAATTCTTATCATTTAGCTCTGTTTATAAGTTAGAAAATTTACAGATAAAATGCTTTTTATTTCTCCATGTGCTATAGTTTGAATGTTTGTCCCCTGCAAATCTCATGTTTAAATTTGATCCCCAATGTTGGAGGTGGTGCCTAATGGAAGTTTTTTGGTTCATGGGGTTGGATCTCTCATGAATGGCTTGGGGGCTGGCTTCTCAGAAATGAGTTCTTGCTCTATTAGTTCCCACAAGAGCTGATTGTTAAAAAGAACCTGGCACCTCCGCACATCTCCGTCCTCGCTTCCTCTTTTGCTGTGTGATCTCTGCACACATCAGTTCTGCTTTGCCTTCTTCTGTGAGTGGAAGCAGCCTGAAGCCCTCACCAGAAGCAGGTGCTAGTGCCCTGTTTCTTGTACAGCCTACAGTACCATCAACCAAATAAACCTCTTTTCTTTATATTAATAAATTACCCAGTCTCAGATGTTCCTTTATAGCAACACTAAATGGACTAAGACAACATGTCTCAATAAAATTTTTTTGTTACTGTGTGCTCATCATTAGATTGTCCTCCTCCATGGATCAATGGCCCTTAACAGGGAAAAAAGTTGCTTACCTGTGCCATGTGATAATTTCTTCTAATATCTGAGACTCAGCTGGGATCAACGTAAGGAAATGGGGAAATACTGTTCTTGTTCTTGGGATACTTATGTCTGGCTAGTGAGAACACCATGGAATTATTTGCAATGATATAGAAATGATAAATGGGATTGTGGTTTAGGTAAGTAGTTTTCTACCTGTTTTTTAGCCACAACACACATGTAAATTGAAGTTCACATATGTGACACACACCCATGGGTGTAATCATGGTTAAACACAATTCTTCAGAAAGTAGCTATAACCTTACCCCTTTCTTTCCTATTCAAGAAAACATCAGAATGTGAATAAGTGAATTAAGCATGCTAAAATTTAAAGGATGTCCTTGAATTTATCCCCATTCATTTAAAAATGCATGGGAAAACTCTCACCAAATGGGTATGGGGTGCACAGTTTGGGGGATGTCCACGATTGTAGCTCTGACTTGAGCAGTGCATAGACAGTATATATAACCAAAGTGTTGTACTTCCATAATATTATGAAATAAAAAAAATGCCAATTATTTAAAAACTTTAGTACTTATCATTAGCAATGAATTACAACACACTTCACAACTGACTACCCACACATTTTAGAAGTTGAAAGATGCTGATTTATGCAATAATTATTACTGGGGTTCAGTTGGGCCCCACAAATACACACAAATATAGTTATCAAAGAGCCTATGGGTATCTCTGTCTCAGTCAGAGGGCAACCTCGAAATCTGAACATATCCTCTTGTCCTGATCACTGTTGAGGCTCTGAAGAAATGCTTCTCCACAACTCTTTCCATGTGTCCTTGGCATTCTGTGTCTGAATGCCATGAAAATTTATAGTTAGTATCCTGCTGATGGCAGAGAATGACACTACTTCACAGCTCAGAAAGGATTTCAGCAGCAGAAGTGCTTAGGTATGCCAAATCCACTTACTCAGGAAAGAAGTATCATTTCTTAGTAGCACCTGGACAGCAGCCTGGCTGTGTGACTTGCTTTGTCGATTTAAATAATAAGTTGTGACATATGTCACCTGCAAGTGGAAGTATTCAGAGCTATTGTACAGTTCCACCACTGCTGTTCCCCTTTGCTACTAGGGCAGACTCACTTTCCAGAATAAGAACTACCGTGGAATGCAGAAGATGTGGAATTCACCTGAAACCCATCTGCAACAGACATTGATGTGAGCAGGAAGTGAACCTTTATCATCAACCACTGAAATTGTGTGTTATTTTTTTGTTTGTTGTTTTCAATCCAGCATAACTTAGCTGATAGATATATATTGATATATGGTATCATGAAAATAACATCAATTTTCATAGAGTCTTGGTTTCACGTTTGGCGTTTCATGTTTCATGGGCATGTTCCTTAACCTCAGTTTTCTCATCAGCAAGATAGGAATAAAAAATAATTTTTTACTGTTTCAGTGAGAATCAGTTTAGAACATTGTAATTGAAAATACATTGTAAACTCCAAGAATAAATAAATGTAAGGAGGCAGCTTTTCTTAGAAGGAGAACAGTTTTTAGGGTGAGGCAGACCTAGGTTTACAATCAACCTCTGCTCTTTATTCACTTTGAAATCTTGCACTGAGATGTTACTTAAAATCCTTTGAGCCAGTTTCTCAATATGTAAAAAGTGGTTCTGAAACTAACTATGCAAGTTTGTTGAGTAGTTATTGTTTGAAAAATGTCTCTCTCTCAGCATATAGCATATAGCAGGAATGGTCCAGCATATAGCAGGAACTCAATACATCGTGGCTACGATTATTGTAAGAACTATGGGTTGTTCTACTATATCTGTTGGAGAATCATGGCATATGATTAACAACGTTATTCAGTGTTTTAAGAGGTTATACAACTATACGATCCAATTAAAGTGTGTTGTAGCTGTTGCTTACCTGGCCATTTCCTCTTCCTGAACTCTGATTGCCTTTAGAAAAAGACCAGTTCATCTTTCCATTCTGGCCTTACCACATAGTAGATGTTCAGTAAACATTGGTTGGATTTTAAAAGATTTGAAGTTTAATCATGGATGTTCTAAAATACTAAAAGCTAAGAATTTTAGGCTTTTAAAAAATGTTAGTATTTCCCAAGGTACGGTCTGAGGGCCACTTGCATCAGAAGTATGGGATGGGAAGGTGGCAGCCTGCCTGTTAAAATGCAGATTCCAGACTTATTGAATTGGAATCTCTGGGGGGCTTGTTGCTCAGACAATCTGGATTTTTACTAGGGACTCCAGTTGACTCCTGTAATTATGGAATTTTTGAAATTTGCTGTCCCAAATGATAGAAAGCTCATGTAAGAATGACCCCCATATATTAGTGTGAGGAACAACTAGTGAGCTTGTAAAAATGCAGATTCAGAGATCTCTCCTCAGACTTTAAGATTCAGTGGGTCTGTGGTGGAGGATAGGAATCTGAATTTTTAATAAACAGCCACACCCCCATCCCAGGTAAATTAATGCAGGTGTCTGGGACATCAAACTTTGGGAAATATGGAACTAGAATCTCTTTAAGAACTGGTATTTTTTTCCCTTTATTATTTCACACACTGCTATTCCTTTGGAGTTCTTGCATTTAACTGAAAAGTGTTTGAGGAAACTTTTTAATTCTCTGCTGCTGGGTTTCACTTGAACCAGGTTGTGATAGCTGGGGAAACATAAGTAGCATGTGGTTCTCCCGGCTACGGTCTGTGGGGAGGGGTCTGCATAGTGATTGGTACCCCAAGTCTTAAATATTTGCATGGGAAATGCACTTACTCAAATATTTTGGGAATATCCCACTAATTTTCTTTAAAAATATAAATTCTTCAGTAGAATAGAAAATACACACAATTATTTCAGTTAAAATGGAATATTAAAGAAAGAAATTGTAATCTTACAGCTGTACATCTAGTTCCTACTCCCTCAAATCCTGCCCCTCCCCTGGTACCTGCTAAGAGTTTACTCTTCTCTGCCATTGGGCATACAATTGTGGGGAAAAACATCTAAAAATTCTGCTTTGGGGACATTTGTTCATTATCTACTTATTTTTGTTAAACATTTTTTGAGCATCTACATTATCCTAGGTATTGTGCCAGCCACTGGGTATACCAAGGTAACCAACTTGACATTAAGAGCTCAGTCTATGGCACACTTTGGTGGAGATCAGTTTCAATATTTTACACATAATTTCAAGGTGTTTCATAATTGTGTATTGTACAAAGCCGCAAGCTGCATGGTTAGTGAAAAGACATGCATCCTGGAGTGAGAAGAGACTGCTTTAAAGTCTTGACTCTGCTATTTAGGACTAGGGAAAGGTGCTTTCCACCATGCCTTGGTTTTCTCATCTGTAAAATGGAAATAATTGTATTTACCTTATAGATTCCATGAAATAATAATTGCTAACATTTATTGAAGCCTTACTATATTCCAGGTACTGTGCTAAGTATCTCGTGTTATCAAGAGCATAATCCTCACAAAGGCACTCTGAGATATTATCCCCATTTTACAGAAGAGGAAACTGAAGGAGAGATGTTAAATGCATTTTCCAAGGTTACACATGGTGGAGTCCAGGTATGCGCCCAGGCAGTCTTGCTCAAAAACCCAACTTCTTTAATCTATGTGGTGCCTGGCACAGCCTTGGTACTTGGTCCCGGCAGGGCAGGTTATATACTTTGCAGGGCCCAGTGCAAAATGAAAATGTGGGGTCTCTTGTTCAAAAAACAAGAAAAAAGTGCTCTTAAAGGCAATAAAATACAGAACTGTTGCCTCACTTCCATGATTCTCTCTTGACTATGAGTGGCCTTTTAAATTTGATATTTAATGTTGCTTTCCTTTGACCTTCCCAGGCGCCAGGGCACATGTGCAGCCCATAGGCTGCTGAGGTCCGCTCCAGCCCCCTGGGCTGGAAAGTCAATCCCAGCTTCTCACAGTCCACAGCCTCAACTCCCGGCCATGGCCACCCCCAAGGGGATCACTCTCGGTAGCTGGATCAGGGTGGTCAAGAGACTGTCCCTCTCAGAGTCACTTGCTCAACGCACGGGGGGCGCTGCCAACGCCCTGTCCCTGCTGGAGACACATGCTGGGAGGGGGTTCGGAGCCGTGGGCGCCCCCGCCCCGGATCCTCCCAGCGCCCAGGCTCCTCCACGGCGGAGCACGACGGCGGAACGCAGGCCTCATCCGTGGACTTGATCCAGTGGCCCCCATCGGAGGGCGGCAGCGGTGGCTGGGCAGGGAGCGAAGAGGGGAAACCGGATCGGGTCCAGGGACCAGCTGGGCTGAGAACCCATCCCAGAGAGGTGGAGAGGTGCAGGAGGCAGGACTGCCCGTGAGCTGAGGCTCCAAATCATTTCCCTGTGCAAATTCAAAGGGCCACTTATTAAGAAATTCACGACAGCGATTGGGGAGAATTAAACAACCCAGTGCCCGGGCGGGGCGGGGTGGGATGGGGTTGGGGAGGCCCTGCAGCCTGCTCTCAGTCTAGGGATGAATCGTTTTTGTTCCTGTCCCAGAGACACAAAGGGAACTTGGAGAGGAGGGTTCTCAGCTTTCACCAGGCTGTTGAGGATTTCTCTCATTGTTCTTGCATGGATGAAGCAAAACAACCCCTTTGGACCAAGATAATATTGCAAATCAGTACACTTGTTTCTTCTTTAAGTTTTGTTTGTTTGATTGTTTTTGTTAATAAGCAGTAATACATAGTACAAAGTGCTATGAAAGAACTAAGTAACTATTCCCTCCTGTGGATCCTTTAAGAATTTTTTTTTTACTTAAATCTCATATGCCTGCAGGGTCAACATGGTCTAATTCTAGGGAAATGACATGGGTTTCTACTAGGGGAGACCACATTTGCATTTGATGTGGATATATAATATTTTCCATATGTGACCACAAAGCAACCCAAATCCTCCATCACAGGAGGTATGATTAAGACTTTAAATAAACCCAGAGCAAACAGCAGGTGATAAAGATAAATAAAACCCTGATTGGTGAGTTCTCCTTGCCCCTGAGGCTTCTGTTGAACAATTAATTCAATTTTAGAAGCCACTTAGAGATACTTTCTGAGGATTACATTGATAAGAGCAATGAGATGTACTAGGTATTATCTTGCGACTGGTTTTCCTCATCACCTTGGATATATTCTGCGTGTTCTTTCTTGCAAAGTCAGGGCGATGTTACGTTCCCACATTTTTCAAGGGTATGTGGCTATGTGGTGTAGATGACATTTATTGATCCTAGTTTTTTAAACACCTTTTTATCATGAATGGAGTCAAAAGAACATAGATTGGTCCTTATTGTTCCATGTAGTACATTTAAAACTGTAGTGCCTTGAAATTGCTAGGTTAGCAGGTGGGTTTGTAGTTGGAGATGCTGAATGGCGCCAACAATGGTGATCTCAGAGAAAATAAGGACAATTATCCCAACTCTCAGGAGTCTCTAGAATTTAGTGGAGATGTTTTCCAAGACAGTTATTTTCTTCTGCATGAAAAAAGGGGGCAGAGTGGAGTGATTCTTTCCTGCTTTTTTAGGTTGGGGTTCTGGGGTGCCAGAGAAGTGTGTACTTTGTATTAATCTTGTTTCTCTTCTTTTATTCTCAGGGTAGGTTCATGTCATTTCATTATTCTTTATTTTTCACTGTTCCTTTGTTTTTCTCCATATTACTTGTTAACATCGGACTTACTTTATATTTACTTGATTATTTGTCTATTGTCTGTCACCCCCAGTGACATGTAAGTGTCATAATGGCAGGGGCCGTGTGTTTTATTCTGTCCACACCCAGCACCGTGCACAGTGCCTAGCAGATAGTGACAATAATAGCTGACAACAGCTGACATTTACTGACTATTTACTACATGCCCAACAATGTTCTAAAGTGCTTGACGTTTATATTACTTGATCCTCACAACAGCTCTTGGAGATGTCATATTTTTATCCCCATTTTACAAATGACAAAACTGAAGCTCAGAAAAATTAAGCGAATTTCCCAAAAGTCACACCATTGGAATGTGGGAGGGCCATGATTCAAACCCAGGCCAAGTGGTTCCAGCATTTGCACCTAACCACTAAATTGCTAGGTTGCTCCATGGGGGCAGGAACCTGATTGTTTTGTTTCCAGGCTCTCTCCTCCTCCCCCCTATACCCCCATACTGGACTGTCAATAAATATTTTTGGAGTACATGAATGTTCAACCTGAGGTTGATGTTCCTGGCAGTATGGGTAGTGGCCATGAAGGACAGAGACAAGGGTGAGGCAAGTTATTGGGACTGGCTTCTTCTAAGCAGTCAGGTGGGATCTGTTGGCAAGGATCTGTTCTCCCATCCCTCATGCCTATGCTTTCCCCTTCTTTAATCTCTCTCCACTCTTCCCTCACCTACGTGTGTGCATTGCTGAGGGCAGGGGCTGCTCTGAATTCAAAGACAGCTCTGGGAGAGGCCTTTAGGGCAGATCTGCCCATACATCCAAGTAACTAATCCCTCTGATGTGCAGCTGAGTCAGTGGTGTTGGCAGAGCCAGCCCATCCCCTGCTCAGCCCTCAGTGTCCTGGATCTCATCACAGGCCCCCACAAGTTGTTTGGCTCAAGAAATGTGTGGACTCCATTGACTCATGTTGTATTCATTTGATGTCCTTCTCAAGCAGCTCTCTTTGGGGGCAAGCCTTTAACCTCTCCTTCTTTTGTCAAATTAAAAATGCTCCAAGATGTGTGTGTGTGTGTGTGTGTATGCACATGTACATGTGTTCAATGACTGTTGCTGGGTCCAGAAAACATTTGGGTTATCCTTAAGAAGTTATATATAAACCATTCAATTTCCTTTGTTCTTTCTTGTTGTCATACAATTGTTAAGTTGTGAGAGAGTCCAAGGGCAGCTTTGGAAAAGAACAATTCTTCAGTGTGTGTGTTAATGTGTGTGTGCAGGCTTGTGCACCTGTGTCGGAGGGGAAGGGAAGGAGGTGGAGGTGCAGCTCCAAGGCCAAGTTTCAAGTATCAAAACACAAAGGTGTTGCTTCAGTTGGGACTGTTAAGCTTTGCAGCCCTTTAACGCAAGCAGTGGGGGATCATTGCACTTTGCATACTTGGAGGTAACATATATCACTCCTACTTGGACACAAAGGCTGCCTTGGGAATGAGGTTGCTAACCACAGTTGAGGGAAGGCCTTTCAACTAAGAAGGAAATGAGCAGAATAAAAGAGGCTTTTATTTGCGGGCAGCTGACAAGCTGAATCCTGCTTCTGTTACTAGGAAATTGGTTTTAGGATTAAGGTATGATATAAACCTATAAAAACTGAACAAAGAAATAGACTTGCTGTTTAACAATCAAGTTCTGATAAATAAAAAGGATGCCTCAGGACTATTTCATACTTCCATACAACAAGGGAGGTATGTAATAGTATAAAACCCATTTGGTAGCCAAATATCCTTATTTCCTCTTACTTAGTCTCATATGGGAGTTTGTAAACTTCTATTTTGTTTAATACATCTAATAAGGAAATGTCATCCATGCTTTTAGTTTATATCAATGTTTTCGTTTTTTAAGCTGTCTTCATCTTTTTACTTCTAACATTCTGGTGCCTTGATAGAAGCTCCTTAGAAAGATGGTCATAGCAGGCATGATTTGCCTTTGTTTGTGTGATCACTGTATACCCTACCCTGGCATTACAAAATCTCATCAGCACTTTGAAAATCTTAAAAAAATAATGTTAAACAGAGTAATGATAATGAACAATGTATCTTGACTTGAGTCCATATTAACTATTTTTACATGCTAAAAGAGGGTTATGATGATTTTTGTATAGGAATAAACTCTAGATCATTGTTGAGAGCAGGGTAGTTCATTTAATTATTTGCAGATAAAGAAGAAAAAAGACAAAGACATCTTCCCTCTTGGAATCTACATTATTTCTGGAGGAAAGACAATTAACAATAGACATAATAAATAAGCAAAATATGCAGCAAGTTAGAAAGTGATGCATGCTGTGGATAAAACAAAGTAGAATGGGGAAAGAGAAGATATATGGTAATTTATAATGTGATGGTCAGGTTAGGTCTTGTTGGGAAGATGACATTTGGTCAAACAATTGAAAGAGGCAAGGGAGTTGGCTATCTGGGGGAAGAGCATTTCAGGGAAAGGCAATAGCCAAGGCAAAAGCCAGCAGGTGAGCACATCCAGCACGTCTGAGGAACAGCCAAGAAGCCTGTGGGGCTGGGGTGCAGGTGAGTGACTAGTAAGATTTGAGGTCAGAGCAAGGGGGAATTGTGGGATCTTTTAGGTACTATAATAACTCTTACCTTTACTCTGAAAGAAGAGGGAGCTATTGCAAGGTTTTGAGTGGACAGATAACTTGATCAGACTTGTTTAAAAGCACAAGTCTGGCTGTACTCTGGATGGGTAATAGTTAAGTAAGGACGTGTATTAGAAGACTATTGCAGTAGTCTGGGTGTCTTAGTTATTTATTGCTGTGTAACAAGTTACCCCCAAACTGGAAACAACAAACATTTATTATCTCACAGTTTCTATGGGTCAAGAATTTGGGAACGGCTTAGCTGGGTTCTCTGGTCTTGGGATTCCCATAAGGCTGCAATCAAGGTAACAGCCAAAGCTGTAGTCATCTCAAGGATTGAGTAGGGGGGATTCACTTACTACCTTACTTTCATGGAGGCCAGTTCCTTGTGAGTTGTTGGACTGGGGCCTTTGGTTCTTTCCAGATATTGGTCAGAGACTACCCTCATTTCCTGGCCATCTGGGCCTCTCCATAGGGCAGCTTACAACATGGCAGCTTATTTTAGGAAAGTGAGCAGGGAAGAAGAACCAGAGAGAGAAAAAGCATGAGTAAAATGGGGGTCCCAGTCTTTTAAAACCTACTCTCAGAAATGATATCCCAATAGTTTTGCCATATTCTACTTATTAGAAACAAGTCATTAAGTCCAGCACACACTCAGGGGGAAGGAATTGCATAAGGGTGTGAATACCAGGAGGTAGGAATCATTGCAAACCATTTTAAAAGCTGTCTAACACACTTCGCAAGAGATGATGCAGTGGAGGGGGTGAGATGTAGTGACAAAATACATCAAAATATCTTGGAGTTGTAATCCATGATCTATTATTCTGTAGGTGACTTCAGGTACCTTGGGTAATATATCTGGATTTCATTTTTCTACTTTTAATTGAAAGTCTACTCACTTACTACTCTATAAGTAGCTGAAACTTAAAGAGTTTAAGTAACTAGCCAAAGTTACATAGCTAGTAAGTGATAGTGGTAGTGTAATTAGTATTTAAACTCTGGCAGTCTGACCTATTGCTGTTAATCTCAGAGGACACCAGAAAGGATAAAATGGCTGAAACTATTCTAAAAAATGCAAAGTGTTATACAGTACAAGTAAATCATGCTCATCAATGTGGACACAAGAGTATAAAAAACTTAGTTTTAAAGAATGTTCATTGCAAAAGATGATGCTGATGTCAATTTTTTGAAGGCACATGGCTCTGACAAGGGAAGAGGATCCTGCAGTGTAACGAGGCCAGGACCTAAGTAAAACCCACTCGGGGATAGGCAGTTCAGGGTGGAATCCTAGGGGCTGGGCCAAGCTGGCTAGCAGCAGTGTGGGTAGAAGCAGGTGAGTCTGCAAAGTCACAGTAATAGAATGGAATGAGCCAAAAGCCTTTGTAACACTTGGCTAGTGAAGATGGTTACAACCTTTCTTTATATATATAAAAATAATAATATATAATAATATATATATTCTTTTTCTATTTTAAAATTTTTATTAGAGAGGGGGTTCTCACTATATTGCCTAGTCTGGACTTGAACTCCTGGGCTCAAAGGATTCTCCTACCTCAGCCTCTTGAGTAGCTAGAACTACAGGTGTATGCCACTGTGCCTGGCTAATTCTAATATCACATAGAAATTGCAGCTTTCTCATGAGTAGTTGTTGCATGGTAGCTCTATTTATCTACTTTTATTTTATACTATCTGTATCATTATATTTTAAAGGAGTTTCTTGGTACCATGTAGTTGAATGCTGCTTTTTATTTTATTTTTTTATTTTTATTTTTATTTTTTTATTTCAAAATATTGTGGGGATACAACACTTTGTTTATATATATTGCCCATGCACTGCCAGTGTCAGAGCTACAATCCTGGACATCCCCCAAACTGTGCGCCCCGCATCCATTCAGTGAGAGTTTTCCCATCCCCTCCGCCCCCCTCCCGCCTGCCCGCCCCTGATGAATATTATTTTTATGTGTGAGATAAGTATTGATCAGGTAGTACCAATTTGATGGTGAGTACCAGTGGTGCTTGTTTTTCCATCCTTGTGACACTTTGCTTTGAAGAATGGGCTCTAGCTCCATGCAGGATAATACCAGATGTGTTAATTCACCGTTGTTTTTTATTGCTGAGTAATACTCCATGGTATACATATACCACATTTTATTAATCCACTCATGTATTAATGGGCACCTGGGTTGTTTCCACATCTTTGCAATTGCGAATTGTGCTGCTATAAACATTCAGGTGCAGATGTCTTTATTATAGAATGTCTTTTTTTCCTTTGGGTAAATACACAGTAGTGGGATTGCTGGATCAAATGGTAGTTCTACTTTTAGTTTTTTGAGGTATCTCCATATTACTTTCATAGAGGTCGTACTAATTTGCAGTCCCACCAGCAGTGTATGAGTGTTCCTATCTGTCCACATCCCCGCCAACATTTGTTGTTTTGGGACTTTTTGATATGAGCCAGTCTCACTGAGTTAAGTGATATCTCATTGTGGTTTTGATTTGCATTTCCCTGATGATTAGAGAAGTTGAGCAATTTTTTTATGCTTGTTGGCCATTATTCTATCTTCTTTTGAAGTTTCTGTTCATGTCCTTTGCCCATTTTTTAATAGGGTTGTTTGATTTTTTCTTGTTGATTTTCCTAATTCTGTATAGATTCTGGTTATCAGCCCTTTATCAGATGTGTAGCATGCAAATATTTTCTCCCATTCTGTAGGTTGTCTGTTCACTCTAGTGATAGTTTCCTTGGTTGTGCAGAAGCTTTTTAATTTGATCAGGTCCCATTTATTTATTTTTGTTACTACTGTGATTGCTTTGGGGGTCTTCTTCATAAATTCTTTGCCTAGGCCAATGTCCATAAGAGTTTTTCCAATGTTTTCTTCAAGAATTCTTATGGTTTCATGTCTTAGGTTTAAATCTGTTATCCATCATGAGGTGATTTTTGTGAGAGGTGAGAAGTGTGGGTCTAGTTTCAGTCTTCTACATGTGGCCCATCCAGTTTTCTCAGCACCATTTATTGAATAGGGATTCTTTTCCCCAGTGTAAGTTTTTGTGGAATTTGTCAAAGATCAGATGACAGTATGAGGCTGGATTTATATTTGGGTTCTCAGTCCTGTTCCATTGGTCTATGTCTCTGTTCTTGTGCCAGTACCATGCTGTTTTGGTTACTATAGCCTTGTAGTACAGTTTAAAGTCTGGTAGATAGATGCCTCACAATTTGTTCTTTTTGCTTAAGATTGCTCTGGCTAGATGGGGTCTTCTCTGGTTCCACATGAAGCGTAGAATTATTTTTTCTAGATTAGCAAAAAATGATGTTGGTATCTCGATAGGGACTGTATTTTTTTTTCTTTCTTTCTTTTTTTTAATTTCAGAATATCATGGGGGTACAACACTTTGGCCACACACATTGCCCCTGTTCTGCCCATGTCAGAGCCACAATCGTGGTCATCCCCCAAACTGTGCTCCCCCCATCCATTCAGTGAGAGTTTTTCCCATCCCTTCCACCCCCCTCCCGCCCACACCGCCCCCTGATGAATGTTATTGCCCTGTGTGATGTAAGTGTTGATCAGTTAGTACCAATTTGATGGTGAGTACCAGTGGTGCTTGTTTTTCCAATCCTGTGACACTTCTTTTCGAAGAATGGGTTCTAGCTCCAACCAGGATAATACCAGATGTGTTAATTTACTATTGTTTTTTATTGCTGAGTAATACTCCATGGTTTACATATACCACATTTTATTAATCCACTCATGTATTGATGGGCACCTGGGTTGTTTCCACATCTTTGCAATTGTGAATTGTGCTGCTATGAACATTCGTGAGCAGATGTCTTTATTATAAAATGTCTTTTTTTCCTTTGGGTAAATACCCAGTAGTGGGATTGCTGGGTCAAATGGTAATTCTACTTTTAATTCTTTGAGGTATCTCCATATTCTTTTCCATAGAGGTTATACTAATTTGCAGTCCCACCAGCAGTGTATGAGTGTTCCTATCTGTCCACATCCCCGCCAACATTTGTTGTTTGGGGATTTTTTGATATGAGCCAATCTCACTGGAGTTAAGTGATATCTCATTGTGGTTTTGATTTGCATTTCCCTGATGATTAGAGAAGTTGAGCACTTTTTTATATGTTTGCTGGCCATTATTCTGTCTCCTTTGGAAAAGTTTCTGTTCATGTCCTTTGCCCATTTTTTAATAGGGTTGTTTGATTTTTTCTTGTTGATTTTCCTAAGTTCTGTATAGATTCTGGTTATCAGCCCTTTATCAGAGGTGTAGCATGCAAATATTTTCTCCCATTCTGTAGGTTGTCTGTTCACTCTAGTAATAGTTTCCTTGGCTGTGCAGAAGCTTTTCAATTTGGTCAGGTCCCATGTATTTATTTTTGTTGCTGCCGTGATTGCTTTGGGGGTCTTCTTCATAAATTCTTTGCCTAGGCCAATGTCCATAAGAGTTTTTCCAATGTTTTCTTCGAGAATTCTTATGGTTTCATGTCTTAGGTTTAGATCTGTTATCCATTGTGAGTTGATTTTTGTGAGAGGTGAGAGGTGTGGGTCCACTTTCAGTCTTCTACATATGGCCATCCAGTTTTCCCAGCACCATTTGTTGAATAGGGAATCTTTTCCCCAGTGTACGTTTTTCTAGAATTTGTCAAAGATTAGGTGACTGTATGAGGTTGGTTTTATATTTGGGTTCTCAGTCCTGTTCCATTGGTCTACATGTCTGTTCTTGTGCCAATACCATGCAGTTTTGGTTACTATAGCCTTGTAGTATAGTTTGAAGTCTGGTAGATTGATGCCTCCCAATTTGTTCTTTTTGCTTAAGATTGCTTTGGCTAGACGGGGTCTTCTCTGGTTCCACACGAAGCATAGAATTATTTTTTCTAGATCGGCAAAAAATGATGTTGGTATTTTGATAGGGACTGCATTGATTCTGTAAATCACTTTAGGTAGCAAAGCCATTTTTACTATGTTGACTCTGCCTATCCAAGAGCATGGTAGGGCTTTCCATCTATTTACATCCTCTGCAATTTCTTTTCTCAGTGTTTCATAATTCTCTCTATATGGGTCTTTGACCTCCTTAGTTAGATATGTTCCTAAATACTTAATTTGCTTTGGTGCTATTGTGAAAGGTATAGCATCTTTAATTTGTTTCTCGGCTTGATTGTTATTAGCATATATGAAGGCTATGGATTTGTGTGTATTAATTTTGTATCCTGAGACTTTGGTGAATTCATTTATCAATTCCAGTAATCTCTTGGTTGAATCTTTGGGGTTTTCTATGTATAATACCATATCGTCTGCGAACAGTGCAAGTTTGACCTCTTCTGCCTCCATCTGGACGCCCCTGATTCCTCTGTCTTGTCTAATTGCTGTGGCCAGGACTTCCAGCACTATGTTGAAAAGAAGTGGAGATAGTGGGCACCCTTGTCTGGTGCCAGTTTTAAGGGGGAATGCTTTCAATTTTTCCCCATTCAGTATGATATTGGCTGTGGGTTTATCGTATATGGCTTTAATAGTTTCTAGGAATGAGCCATCTATGCCTATATTGTTAAGAGTTCTTATCATAAAAGGATGCTAGATTTTGTCAAAAGCCTTTTCTGCATCTATTGAAAGGATCATATAATCTTTGTTCTTGCTTTTATTTATATGGTGAATTACATTTATAGATTTGCATATGTTGAACCATCCCTGCATCTCAGGAATAAAGCCCACCTGATCGTGATGAATTATTTTTTTGATGTACATTTGAATTCGGTTTGCAAGGATTTTATTGAGAATTTTTGCATCTATATTCATAAGGGATATTGGTCTGTAGTTTTCTTTTTTTGTTGTGTCCTTTCCTGGCTTTGGTATCAAGGTGATATTGGCTTTGTAGAATGAGTTTGGGAGGATTCCATCCTTCTGGATATTTTCCAATAATTTCTGCAGTATAGGCACAATTCTTCTTTGTAGGCTTGGTAGAATTCAGGTGTGACCCCATCTGGTTCAGGACTTTCTTTTGTGGGAAGATTTTTTATTACTGCTTCGATTTCAGTGCTTGATATTGGTCTGTTTAGAAATTCTGTTTCTTGCTGGTTGAGCCTAGGGAGGTAGTATGTTTCTAAGAATTTGTCTATTTCCTCCACGTTTTCGTGTTTGTGGGCATAGAGATTTTTGTAGTATTTGAAGATGATGTTTTGTATTTCCATGGTATCAGTTGTGACTTCTCCTTTCTCATTTCTAACTGAGCTTATTAGAGTCCTTTCCTTTCTGCTTCTGGTCAACCTGGCAAGTGGCCTGTCTATTTTGTTTATCTTTTCAAAGAACCAACTTTTCATTTTATTAATCTTCTGTATTGTTCTTTTGTTCTCTATTTCATTTAATTCTGCTCTGATCTTGGTTATTTCTTTTCTTCTGGTGGCTTTAGGATTGCTTTGCTCTTCCTTTTCCATTTCCTTAAAATGATTCATTAGTTTACTGATTTATGACCTTTCTGTCTTTTGGATGTGGGCATTTAAGGTGATAAGTTTTCCTCTCAGGACTACTTTTGCTGTATCCCATAGATTTTGATAACTTGTGTCCCCATTATCATTTAGTTCGAAGAATCTTTTGATTTCCATTTGAATCTCCTCCTTGACCCAATAGTCTTTCAGCAACAGATTGTTTAGTTTCCAAGTTTTTGGATGAAGATGTGCGTTTCTGTTGGAATTGATTTCTAATTTTATTCCGCTGTGGTCTGAAAAGATACATGGAATAATTTCTATTTTTTTGAATTTGTTTAGATCTGTTTTGTGGCCTAGGATGTGGTCAATTTTAGAGAAAGTTCCATGAGGTGATGAGAAAAATGTATATTCAGTGTTATTTAGGTGGAGTGTTCTGTAGATATCTGTTAGGCCCAAATATTCTAGAGTCCTGTTTAGGTCTTTTGTTTCTCTATTAATTTTTTGTTTGGAGGCTCTGTCCAGTTCCGTCAGTGGGGTGTTGAAGTCCCCTGCTATTATGGCATTGCTATGTATTATGTTGTCTAGATCTAGCAGTATTTGCTTTATGTACCTGGGCGCTCCTGTGTTGGGTGCATAAATGTTTAGGATTGTTAAATCCTCTTGTAAGATTTTTCCCTTCACCACTATATAGTGTCCATTTTTGTCCTTCTTTACTTTTGTTGTTTTAAAGTTTATATCATCTGAAATAAGGATGGCTACTCCGGATTTCTTTAGGTTTCCATTAGCCTGGAAAATTGTATTCCATCCTTTCACCTTGAGTCTGAATGTATCTTTGTGTGTAAGGTGTGTTTCCTGAAGACAACAGATACTTGGCTTGTATTTTTTAATCCATTCAGCCAGCCTATGTCTCTTCAAAGTGCAATTCAATCCATTTACATTTATTGAGAGAATTGATATTTGGGGTAAATTTCTGATTATTCTATTGGGTGGTGTCTTTTATTTTACCTCTTGCGTCATTGTGGAATCTGGTTTCTGGGGTTTTAGCTTTTGCATGGATTTACATAGGTGGGTGTCTGTTGCTCTGGTTAGTGTATAATGCAGGTCTAAGCACTTCTTGCAAGGCCGGTCTGGATTTCACAAATTCTATCAGTGATTGCTTATCTGGAAAGGTCTTTATTTCTCCCTCATATAAGAAGCTTAGTTTGGCAGGATTCAGAATTCTGGGTTGGCCTTTGTTTCATTTTAGGAGACTGATGATGGCTCCCCATTCCCTTCTGGCTTGTAAGGTTTCAGCTGAGAAATCTGCAGTTAATCTGATTGGTTTCCCTTTGTAGGTTACCTGCTGTTTTCACCTTACTGCTCTGAGGAGTGCCTCTTTTGTGTTTACTTTGGTCAGTCTAATAATTATGTGGCATGGTGAATGCCTTTTCACGTTGAGTCTCCCAGGATTCCTGTGTTCTTCTTGTACTTGGATATCGAGATTTCTGGCTAAGCCATGGAAATTTTCCTCTATTATTCCTTCAAATAGATTTTCCAGCCCACGCGAATTTTCTTCCTCTCCCTCAGGGATACCTATGATCCTTATGTTTGGCCTCTTTACATAATCCTACATTTCTTGTATGCTTTTTTCCTGCCTCTTGTTTTTGTGTTCTTTCTCTTCGCTGATTTATTTAGCACATAGGAGTTGTCTTCTAGCTCTGAAATTCTTTCCTCTGCATGGTCCAGCCTATTCTTAAGGCTTTCCACTGTGTTTTGTAGATCTTTGAATGCTTCTTTCATTTCTAGGATTTCTATTTGATTTTTCCATAATATTTCTATTTCTTTGGAGAATTTTTCATTCATTTCTTGCATTTTTCTTGTGGTTTCTTTGTGCTGGGATTCAATTTTCCCTTGAATTTCATTAAGCTTTCTTATAATTCATAAACAAAATTCCTCTTCTGTCATTCTACCCATTTCATTTGAGTTGATATCTGTTGCTGAGGAACTGATCATTTCTTTTGGGGGTAAATTTTCACTCTGGTTTTTCATGTTTCCTGAGTTCTTTTGCTGATTTTTTTCTCATCTGGCCTCTTGGTCGAGTGCTGGGGGTGTTAGGGCTGGTTTATGGCCCTGTCTCCAAGTCCCTGAGGTTTGTTCCTTGGCAGAGTCAGGGAGAGGATTAGTGGCCTGTATTGCCTTAGGTATATTTTAGCAAGTTCAGTGGATCTTGGGTTACCTCTGACCTGTTGTCTTCTCCTCTTCCCGGTGGAGTTTAGTGAGATTGTCCTCCCAGCTTGAGCTCCAAGCCTGTGGATTGTACTGGAGGGTATGAATCCACAGCTCCCTAATAGCTAGGTATTCTGTTGTGTCCGTGGCAGACTCTGATCCCCCAGGTGGGGTATGCGAAAGCCCCGTGCTTTGGGAGGGGCCTTATAGCTCCTACAGGTTACTTTGACCCTGCTCCTCCTGAGGTGCAGGTAGAAACACAATTTCTTTTGTCTGCAGTGCAAGAGCTGAATTGGAAAAATTCTATACAGCTCAGAGGTTGCTTATCTAGCCACGTGTGTCTGTCCCTCTGACGTGCATCTCCACATGACACTGGCTGATAGGGGGATCTCCAATGGTATACCCCTTTTCCACCACTAGACCCCAAGGTGAGGTGGGTGGGCCTCTCTATCCCCAGAAGTTTCTGCCTGGGTGATCTTCCCTTGGGTGGGAATAGTGGCCACTGGAGGAACTCTTGGATGGAGTGAAATTCCCTAATGAAGTGGGCAGGGTTATGGGGAGCTGCTCTGGTTCAGCCTGTGGCTCTTGAGGCATTCGGTTGCCATGAGAACCGGTACTTATACAAAATGAGTCGCTATAACCAGCAATCTTCAAAATGACTAATCTCTGGGGTACAGGAAGGCTGGGACCTGAAAAGTGCACACTAGGACCAGCATGTAGCAGACTCATAGGAGGCCAGAGCCAGGGTAGCAGGATTGGATGGACAGGCTGCAAACTGTTTCCAATACACAAAGGTTCTGCACCACAGTTTCGGGGTCTCGTCCCACCTGGAACCCACAGATGCAGGTGTTCCTGGCCACTGGGCCAGCGGAAGAGCCCCTGGGCCAGGGCGGGGTGGAGCTAGAGACCTGGCTCACAGCTCTGGGCGGGAAGCTTTAAAGATGGCTGCCGCCACCAGCCTGGCACACAGTAGGGCTCAGATCGTGCCCATGAACTCAGCTTTTCTCAGCTGGCCTGTGTCCCGTGGAGGCAATGGCCAGCAGCCCCTAAAGGCCTGTCCTGCTCTCCGTTAATCTCCTGGGCCCAGGTCTCGCTGACTTCCAGTGGCAAGCTGCCAGTCTGGGGATTCCCACGCACTGTCCTGGGAAGCTATATCTCTGCTCTGTCCCTACCTGGCCCTGTGCAGACCCTGTATATTGCAGCTGGGAGTTCCGGACGGCTCTCACAATTGTTTCCTCTCCACAGAGCCTGCTGTCTCAAGCAACAGCTTTGCCCAGACCTGGGCTTGTCCCAGACTGAGTGGATGGGAAGTGTGTGGGGAAGGTGCGTAACTGCTTGGGGGTCAGGTTGCACTGCTCTGATCTGGCGAGCATGTCCTTCCTGTGCTCTGTGCTCTATTGCACTCCCTGTGCTCTCCGATCTTTGTGAATGATTCTGTCAACTGTTTTCTTGGGTTGAGCATCCCACGATGTTTCTCTGTAATTCACAATACTGTTTTCGGAGTGAGTGGTCTGCACACACAGGCAGCTGATGGCATTTTTCACCTCATTCTCTGGGAGCGGTAAGGTGGGAGGACTTTATCAGATTGCCATTTTTTTCCCCTCCCTGAATGCTGCTTTTTAAATCTAGTCTGGCAATCTCTGCATTTTAATTGAAGTGTTTAGGTCATTTATATTTAATGTAAATGTCAGTATGATTGGTGTTAAGTATATCATTTTGCTATTTGTCTTTTATTTGTACCATTTGTTCATTTCCCATTTTTTCCTGCCTTATTTTGGATTAACTGGGCATTTTTTAGGTTTTGATTTTATTTCCACTATTGGCTTATTAGCTATACCTCTTTTTTTTATTTCTAGAAATTATTCTAGGGTTTAAAATATGCATTCTTAACTCGTCACAGTCAAATTTCAAATAATATCATACAACTTTACATATAATGTATAAAACTTTCAACAGTATACTTTTATTTCTCCCTTCCACCCTTGATGCTACTGTTGATATAAATTTTATCTCTACATATGTTAAAGACTCTAAAATACAGTTATTATTTATGTTTAAATAGTTAATTATCTTTAAATAAATTAAAAATGAGAAAAAAGAGTTTTATTTACCTACATATTTACTATTTCTGGCACTTTTCATTCCTTTGTATGTATTCAAATTTCCATCTGGTATAATTTTCCTTCTGCTTGAAGAATGTCCTTTAGTATTTCTTAAAGTACAGGTTAGGTGGTAATAAATTTTCTTAGTTTTCATGTTTCTCAAAAAAGCTTTATTTTACCTTCATTTCTAAAAGATAGTTTTACCACATATAGAATTCTAGGTTGACATTTGTTTATTCTTTTTTTAATTGTAAAAACCACATATCAAAAAAATTAATATCTTAACCATTTTTAAGTGTACAGTTCAGTAGTTTCAAGTATATTTAAATTGTTATGAAACAGATCTCCAGAATATTTTCATCTTGCAGAACTGAAACTCTATACCCATTGAATGCTCCTGTCTTTCTCCTCCTTACAGCCCCTGGTAACTGCCATTCTATCTTTTATTTCTATAAATTTGACTACTTTATATACCTCAAGTAACTGGAATTATACAGTATTTGCCTTTTTGTGACTGACATTTCACTTAGTAAAATGTCCTCCAGGTTCATCCATTTTGCAGCATGTGATAGGATTTCCTTCCTTTTTTAAGGCTGCACAGTATTCCATTGTGTGTATGTACCACATTTCCACTCATCTGTCAATGAACATTTGGGTTGCTTATACCTCTTGGTCATCATGATTAGTCTTGGTACGAACATGGGTATGCAAATATCTCTTTGAGATCTTGCTTTCAATTTTTGTGTGTATATACCCAGAAGTGGGATTGTTGATCCCTACAGTAGTTTTATTTTTAAATTTTTGAGTAACTGCCATACTGTTCCACAGCAGTTGCACCATTTTACAATCCTACCAGTAGGGTACAAGGGTTCCAAATTCTCCACATCCCTGCCAAAACTTGCTATTTTCAGTTTTTGTTTTCATAGTAGCCATCCTAGGGTTTGAGATGATATACCTCATTGTGTTTCAATTTGCATTTCTCTGATGATCTGTAATGTTGAGAGTCTTTTCAGATGCTTTTGGGCCATTTGTGAATTATCTTTAGAGAGATGTCTATTCAAATCCTTTGCCCATTTTTTAATTGGGTTATTTGATTTGTTTATTGTTGAGTTGTAGGAGTTCTTTATATATTCTGAATATTAACCCCTTATCAGGCCCATGATTTGTAAATATTTTTTCCCGTTCTATGTTACCCTTTCAATCTGTTGATTTTGTCCGTTGACAAACCTAAGTTTTTAAGTTTAACATAGTATCATTTGTCTACTTTTGCTTTTGTTGCTTGTGGATATTTGTTTATTTTTTCAGCACTTTAATATGCTATTCTTTTGTCTTCTGGCTTGTATCTTTCTGAATAGAAGTCTGTGGTACTCTTATCTTTGTTTCTCTGTATTTAATGTATCTTTTTTCCTCCAGCTGTTTTTAAAGATTTTCTCTTTGTTATTACCTTTAAGCAACTTGGTTATGTTATCCTGTAGTTTGGTTTTCTTTGTATTTTTCTTGCTTGGGTTTTGATGAGCCTCTTAAATTTATGGGTTTATAGTTTTCATCAATTTTGGAATATTTTCAACCGTTATTTCTTCAAATATTTTTTTCTATCCCTTTCCTTCTCCTTTTGGAACTCCATTTATACTTATGTTAAAGTTCTTAATATTTTCCCACAGATCACTGAGCTCTGTTAAATTTTTTTTAGTAATTTTTCTCCCTATCCTTTATTTTGGATGATTTCTACCACTATTTTCAAATTCACTGATCTTTTCTTCTGCAGTTTCTAATCTGATATTGATTTCATCTAGTGATATTTCAGATATGTTTTTCATCTCTGTTTCCATTGACTGATTTTTTTCCCCTTGGTTATGGCCCGTATTTTCCTGCTTTTCTCATATCTAGTAGTTTTTGTTTGGATCAGGTTGTAGACTAGGTTTATCTGTTTGAATTTTAAAAAAAAATTTTAAGGGTAGATCTAGAGTAGTTTAAACAAGGGCTAATTTAAACTCACTTCTTAGCTTGACCCTTCTATGGAATACATGACTGCCCCATGTATCCTATGGGGTCTTTGTATTCTTACTGGTGGGAACTTAAACTATTCTTGGCCCTGTGTGAACTCTAGGAATTGTTTGGCTTAAAAGTCCTCAGTACATTTTCTTTTCTCAGAAGTTATTCTTTGCTCTGCCTCAAACTGTTTCATACTCTGCAAGTGCATATTGACATTTTGTCATAGACTGTAGGGTTCCCTTATATAGATTTCTAGAACTCTTTCTCTGCATATCTCCATTTTCTCAGGTATTCTGGCATGCAAATTAAAGCCACCCTTGGACTCTTGAACTTCATCTCTGTCTCCTCTACTCAGTGAGATTGTAGTTTGGGTTTCCCCTCCTTGCTCAGCAGTTCAGAAATTGCCTTTAGGCAAAAAGCCTGGGCAATCAAAAGGCTCACTTTATTTATTTCCTTTCTCTCTGGGATCACAGTTCTCTGTTGCCTGTTGTCCAATGTTTGAAAAGAGTTATTTCCTGATTTTTGTTCTGCTTCTTAGTTGTTTACAGAGGAAGGATAACTCTAGACCTTGTAGCCAGAAGTGGTTTTTCCCTAACTATATTGAAAACTCTTGGTACCTTCAGGGTAGTGACCTAGTAATGGAAGGCACTTAATGAAGGATTTTTGAAAGAATTGAATTCATCAGTGAAGCCTGGAATTAGAAAAATTTACAATTTTTGATGATTTTTAACCTATATGATTTATATGATTCAGTTTTATACATTTCTAATTTGGATTAGCCAAGAAAATCAGACTCAAGTAGAGGCAGTTATACCTTTAGTGTGAGTTCTAGGCCAAGGATGTATCCTTTGTGTTTTATATGATGTCTGGAACTGTGCATCTGGAAATCTTAGGACAATTCTGTTGACTTCATTTTTCAAACAGAACATTCTAGGTCTATCTATGTGGACTTTGGGTCTTTAGTTTAAACTATTTTTCTTTGGAGAGGAGGACTCTTTCATGGAGTGGGTTTACAGTTTATTCAAGGAATATATCCTTGTTCCTCATAGGCTTAATTGAATTGTGTCCCAAGACAAGAGGTTTATGAAAGAGATTTCAATCTTCACAGTTGATCTCAGCCAAAAGGCCAAGAAGCAATGGAGACTTCAATCTTATCCTCATTGGGTAATCAAGCCTCTATGGCCTGGCTTGGGGATCTTTTAGCAGGATTGTAGTTGAACTCTTTGTAAGGAAAACAACCTCACTATGGACACAGGCATGTTGTTGGTTGTTGAGTTTGTGGTTGTGATGGCCAGGAGGGACAGAGGATTTAGAGACCTGTGATAAGGGATAAAAAGATTGTATTATTGCCACTATTAAATATACAAAATGGAGAATTAAGCTTCAGCAGAGGATGATTGAAGAAAAAGCCAAAGTCATTGTATTCACAGATAATTACTGTTTTAGTTTCACCATTTCACAATATTGTACTATGAAGAACACTTCACATACAAACATGTCTTACAGGTAACCAGATTGCAATGAATTTCATTGGGCATCATGGGATACTAGTTTGTGAGAATTATTCTGCCAGCTTCCTGCAAAAGACATTAATGAAATAACACATGGTCCAGTGGGTTTTGGCATTTTTGCTTCTCAGAGTGCAAATCACTCTTAAGTGTCAGTAGTGTTCACTGTGTAAGATTGGATAGATGGTTGTTATGAGATGAATTTTATTCCCCCCAAATTTACATGTTGAAGTCCTAACCCCTAATCTTTCAGAATGTGACCTTGTTTAGACACAGGGTCTTTATAGAGGGAATCGAGTTAAAGTAAGGTCATTAGGGTGGGCTCTAATCCACTGTCTGGTGTCCTGATAGGGGAAAATTTGAATAAAGAGATATGCATAGAGGGAAGAAAATGGGAAGAAACATTGGGAGAAGAGGACCAGCTACAAGTCAAGGAGGAATGGCTGCAACAGATTCTTCCCTCATAGCCCTCAGGAGGAGCCAACCCTGTAATGCCTTATCTCAGACTTCTAGCCTCCGGAACATTGTGAGATAAAGAATTTCTGCTGTTTAAGCCACCCAGTTTGTGGTACTTTGTTACAGCAGCCCTAGTGAACTAATAAAAGGGTTTTTGCAGAAGTACATATTCTAGACTGACTGTTGGCAGGAGGAAGAAGCACATAAGGAGCAGTGGGCCACCAGGACACTCCTTGAAACCATGAGACTTAGATAGAATGTGCAAGCAGTTCATGCATCTTGTGGATGGATACAAATGCCATCCAGACTGCGCAGAATAGGGCAAGGCAGCAGACCTAGCCAGAGGTTTACTAAGAGCTTACTACTTTGTGCTCATCTGGTTGGGAGGAGTTTAGAAGTAGAATGAGACTTGAATTTTCCATGTGAGTTGTGAGGAGATTGTTAAGGCTTTAAAAGAGATTATTTGGGGTGCATAGATGCTTTGGAAGAAAAGCACATAAACACTAAATTTTGCCATTGGCATTTAAGAAAGTTAATATCATACTGCAACAGGGTTACTTTATACTTCATTGCTTTGAAAGATTATGAGATACATGCAACATGTATAAATCTTAATATTTTAGTGAAATGTTTAGGACTTCTGATAACCTACCGTGTGTCTCTTTCTGTCTCTTTGTCTTTCTGTCTCCCTATGAATTATGTGGATGACAATGCAGATTTTTGATCCCTGACTCATCTTTTTACCTACTTGCTCTTCTGTTGATAATAAAAAATGTTGCTGCAGTTAAAATGGCAACTGTCCTAAAACATACAAAACAAAGGATGTCCAAATGTTACCTCCCAAACAATGAGAACTTATTAGTGGTGGAAGTAAAAGGCCCCAGGACACTCATTGAGTGAGTGAGGCTGCAAGAGCAGCCCCAGGCCTGTCAGCAATCTGGTGTCGTTGATGTCTTTCCTGTTTCTCTTTCCAGCGTGTAATTTAAAACTCAGTTGGTCACTGCTGCTGGACTTGATTACAACAGTTCTCAGGCTGTGAGGAGTTAAGCCAAAGTGGTTTTCATTAATTTGCCTTCTCCCTGAAGATTTTAGGCTTGCTGTTTCAAAGAAAGCTAGATACCACAATGAGCCAACTATTTGGTGAGAAGTTTCTCCTCTGGGAGAGAGCCGTTTGCTGCGGTTCCAGCCTTTCAAATGTCAAATGTTACTCATTCCCGCTTTGGCTCTTGTAAGTATGTGTAGTCCTTCTTTTTTATTTTAATTTGAGAATGTTTGCTTCCACTGGTAGCTCAGGGAACTTTTACTTGCTGTTTGAAATCTAACCCTGGAACACAAAAAGTATGACTAATCCTACTTACTGGAATTTCAAATGTTTTCATCAAGGCCGCAGTTTCCATTTCCAATTTTATATAATGAGGGCAAAATACCAACTGGCAAACATACTCTTTTTCTTTTTGGTTGGTGTACATCAAACTATCTACTATGTTATAATAAAAGGGGACGTTTCATAATAGTGATTTTTGCAATTAAAAAAAAAAACTGTTTCCAAGAGTATTTAAAGAGAGGAGAGTTCATGATATGAGTCCCCAGTTAAGATATTGACTCAATGAAGCACTTAAAGTTAAACTTTCCGCTGCTTTTCATCCTCTGTACAGCAAGGATATTAGGTTATCTCTAGGCAAGAGGAATGGTATATACACTGGAGTCACAGCCAATGGAAAGATTTTAGAACATATGAATACTCATGCCATAACAATGACTTGGTTAAGCAATCATTGTGATGACCTTTGGGAAGATGAAAGAATCAGCTAACCAAAACCAAGTTTTTGTCTTCTTCCACAGCAATCTTTTATCACTTCCTTATGTCCTAGAGTTCCAAATATGGATTTCTGGAATGCTGTTGGGAAGAACTTATATGAGGAAGCTCTAGTGGAATTGGGTTGAGACTTACTGACCAGGCAGTTCTCTTAAGACAAGATCTGACTTGCTTAAGGGGAATATAGATATTAATTTGGAATCGCCTAAAAGAAATTCCCACTCTTCTGCTTAAAACAATCACCTGAAGATTTGAAAAACAAGATCCCCAGGTCCCATTCCCAGAGTTGCCAGTACAGTAGGTGAATGTATTTACTTTTTCTTCCACATTATTCTGGGCACAGTCATGATGGGGAAACTCTGGCTCCAATTGCCAGTGTGTAATTGTGGCAACAAAGAAGTTATTCAGAATTATTGGATCAACTCAGTAGGGTCTGCTGAATGTGGCATGTAAAGACATAACTTTTTGTTTTTTTTTTTAATCTATAGGCCACCTGAAATCTCTTGCTGTTTGTAGAGCTTCTTTGACTCCTAATGACTGGTAAAATTGTGGGTAAATTGATAAGCACTCAGCTGGAATTCTTCTTGGAAACACAATATCCTGGACCTGGGTGGATATCAGAAACACCTGTGGAGCCACTTGAAAATACATTTTTCTCAAGACCTACTGAACCATAGTTGTAGGAAGGAGTGCAGACTGCCATTCTTATATAAGCCTCATAGTTAATTTTGAAAAGCAGCTAATTTTGAGAATCTCTGAGTCATGCTAATGAGGAGGAATATTGATTGATTGGCCTTGGATACTAACTGAAGCTGAATTGCCTATAAATCATGTTAATCATGTTAATTTGATTGAGATGATTAAAACTATTCATTTCATTATTCTATGATTAGACTTTGCATTTCATCAACAGATATTTGGTAACAGTCATAAGTTTTATTGTTGGGGCAGGAGAATTCTAACACTTGAAGTCTATAAAAGCTTTTAGATATAGCTTAAGGTGAATCGTGAAACATGGGTAGGATGTGCATAGGGAGTGGGGAGAGCAGACATTCCAGGTGAAAAGGACACAATGAATGAAGTGATTAAGATGCGAGCTAGAATTCCACGCTGGTAGGACAGTGTTAACACAGAAAAGCATATGTAATGGGAAATAATGGAACACAAAATTGCACTGAGTGGATTGGGGTTTGGGAATAGGCTTGAAGTTGCAAGAAATCAGGAACCATTACAACATTTTGGGGTGTGCACAAGAGCAAAGGGATAACATTTTATCTTGGTAGGGTGTGCAGAAGTGTGGAGGCAGGGCTGTGACAGTAACAGAGTGAGGAGATGAGGCTTGATCTAGGATAGTGGCTGGAGAGTTGGAGGAGGACACATTCAGCAAATGTGTATGGAAGTAGCCTAAACCAAAACTATTCCCTTTGCAGATTACTTGGAAATTTTCAGTTTGAGAAGAAATCATATCAGGCAGAATAAGGCATAAAATAACTATCTCTACAATTGCAAAATAACTGCTTTGGTCAAATTGGCTGCTTGTTTAAATTATCAGCAAAAACATTCAGACACTAGCAAGATTTTTTAGTTATGTCTCTGGGCAAAACTTTTCAACTTGAGTGTGCAAGCAGTCTAGTTTGTTGTTCGTGTAGCAAGCAGACAGGTATTCAGGTATTTGCGTATTATGAATAAGCAGGCAAGACAAATGAGTATACGTAATTTAACTATAAAGCTGTCTGCCCCAGTATGCATAATGTTTGCATTTTTTAATGATTCTAGACACGCAGAGTGATAAGTTAAAAGTCAGAGATCCTGGAATTTTCTTGGCTTCCTCCCATCATGCCTCTAGTATCTTTCAAGATCTATTTCAAAAATTGCCTTGTGGGTGAATATTTCCTTAGGTGCTCCTTCATATGCCTTACCTCTGATCTGATGGCTCCAATTGTTCTTCACCTCTCTAGTCTCCCTCCCAGAGTCTTGATACCAAAGGACTCAAATCCACAGAGGCCAGGGGTCCAAGGCAGCCCGTGACCTATACAAAAAGCAGAGGACTCCCTCTGCTGCCAGAGTAGTGTTAAGGGAGCCCCAGACTAGCTGGGGTGGACTCTTGGAATCTTGTGGATCTGGGAGCAGAATGGGGAACAACGGGAGGCAGAAAAGGCTGGGAAGATCTCCTTTGGGATGCAGACATATCAGGTCCCAAGGTTGCAAAGTATCTTTAAAGTATGAAAGTAGCTAACTCACAGGAATAGTTTTCCTGTTCAGTTCCACAAACATTCACTGACAGGGAGTGTGGCACTGTACAGAGCTGACACAGTCTTTGCTGTTGTGGAGACTTGCCTCAAAATGAGCTCAATTTTATGAAAAAAAGGGGGATCATAGGATATATACCAACCCATTACATTCTTTGACCCTATGTCAGTTTTGTGGAGATAAGTTGAGACTAAGCAAAGCCTTCCGACTTTATTAGATTCCATATTGTGTTTCTCCATGTACTTAAACGCAAAAATTAAATTGAAAGGTGGATAGAGTTGAACAGATGTGAGGTGCCAGCTCTTAAGGTTGATGTACAGGACTATGTGATGGCTTTTTAATTTTTTTTTTTAAACACCCTAGGGGCTTTTTCTCAGAGGACCAGTCCAATTTCTCTTGTAATTTTTTTCATTCTCTTTGAAAATTGCTAGAGACTACAATATTATTAATCTCAAGAATTTCTTTTTTTTTCTTCTGAAGTTCTAGTTCATTTATTTATTTTAACCTCAGTTTAGTATTCCATTATATGAATATACCATAATTTTTTTTGTCCATTCCCTTCTTGATGGATATTTAGATTATCTCCAATTTTATGTTCTGACAAACATAAGCTCAGGAATTTCATTCCAATCCCATGTTGAAGAATGGCCTCAATTATTACTATGAACTATAACAGGAGAAAGATAATTTGTCCATCACAGCATCAAATACAATAATGCGAATATGAATTTTCCTTAATGAACAATGAAATCTTTTATTCAGTTACAAAAATTTTTTGACAAAGTGGCAGCTGGAGATTGGACTGTGTGCTAATACTTAGGTTAATTGCGTCTCATGTTAATACGCCTTAGTGGGGGCAATTAAGCAGAATTATAACTTGTCTATATTATACCTTTTGTCTTTCTATTTCATCTGTGAACTCCTCCATTCCTTCTTCACTCAGGTGCCTGTTCCTCTGCAGGGGAGATAATGTTAGAAGACTTTTTTATTGCTTAGGTTACTATGACAGGGAAACATTAGGGTTTGTCTTAATTTTAGCATCATTGTCTGTCCTTGAAGGCAGAACCACTGGACATGCCAATAGCTTGCTGGAAGACTCATTCCTATGCTGGTCATTCTATCTCATACCTCGGCCACACCCTCAACTGGAATTCAAACCTGAGGTTAGAAGGAAAATGCTCTTCACCAGCCCTTGAAGATGTCTGACCTAAACTTACAGCAGTAGTCCCTTAAACATGAAGAATAATCAAGCTCAATAAATACTCTGATATTTTTGAAAGAAAATGACAATTTTTCAGCATTGAGAAACTCTCTGAAGTATAAGCATACCCAAGAAGAATGTCATATATTTCATCCTTTTCTTCCTAGATGGAATGTTTAAAAGCTAGATAACACTGCATTAGAACGTTAGTTCACGTTTTGGGTTCAGTTTCATAGCTTAGCATCTGGTATTTATTATGGGTTCACCTGAGGTTTATTTTATTTTTTAACTATATAGTTCCTAGTTTGAAATATCGTTTAAGAGATTGATTCTTGACACTATTAAGTTGCCTTTTGCTAGTGCTGTTAACATCAGATATTGGCCCTTTTTTTTTTTTTTTACTTCCAGTGCCAGAAACTCCCAGCAGATGTCATTGTAAGGCAGATTTGTTTGACAAGGCTTTTCTAGAACAGTGAATAGAATTGTTGCATGTAGTAGTGATGTGTGTATTGGATACTGGATTTAATTCATTCTGGGTTCACCATGGTGGAGTTTGTTATACAGAAGTAAAGAGATTCCTGAGATTCTTGCCTGTCCTTCCATGATGTGGGAGAATTGCTTTCCTTCAATATAAGTTAGGGAACAAAGAACAGCAGCCTTGCACCCAAGCATTTCCTGGGCTACTGCTGGGGCTACCAGCTTAGCACAAGGTATGGCTGTGCTCCGTGTGGAACAGAAGAGCCATGGGGAGGGAACACTTGCTTAGATACCTAAGACAGTTAAGCTAAGGAGTTGGGATTTCAAATGAAACAGCCTCACTGATTCTAGACCCTATACCCTTAGTTCTGAAGGAAAAATACAAAGGGGCATAAAAACACATGCTCCAATAGAGCACATGGCTGGTCCTCATCTGAAAAAGAAAGGCTAATTATTTTACAACTGCCTAACTGATTTTTTTGCTATCAAATTCAAGTGGAAAAAAGTTTTTCCCAGGGAAAGCCAGGACACATTGGCTTATTTAGTATAAATGTAAATAAAAATCAACCTAAATTCTCTTTAATTTCCATGTAGAAATGTGATCATACATTTTTGTTACCTATGAAGATCTCATTGTGTTACTCTTTATTATTGTAAATGCTCAGTAGAAACTTAACATTTTTGCATTGCTTGACGAGACTTTTAAAACTAAAGTGTGTTGAGGAAACCCCTTCTAAAAAGCCAGAACTATACCTTGTATGGTATGATAGTAACTAAAAGACTAATTCCTTGGAAAATTTTTAAAAAATGTATCTGGAAATCAACTATTTTATAAAACTGCCGGTATCAGTCAAAAGAAACACTGTATCAGAGGTTGTGGGGTGAAAATCTGAGGAAATAAGTAAAAGATATGGACTTGGATATAGAGTTGGATGCTCCAATTAAGTATCTCCACTTAACTGACTCACCAGATTGACCAATTTTCTTTTTTTCTGAAAAACGTGCTCTCTGATGTCTATGTCATTCTAAAGCCCAAGGATCCTCACTCACACTTGTGCTCTCCCAGAGCTGTGTGCTTGCCAAGGATCAGGTACCGTTGTCCCAGGCCTGTATATGCCACCTACACTTGCCACTGAATTAAAGTGGGTAATTCCGATATTATGGTAACCAGTGAAACATAACTGGAAAATAAAAGGGAATTTTTATTTCTGTAAAAACTAGTGATAATGACTGCAAAAGACTCAAGAAAGAGAAGTTACAAGAATTGCTATTAAATTGGAATGTAGATGAAACAAATATAAGGGATTGGAGGGGAAATTGAAAATATTGAAGGATTTTGTGCTAAAGTTTTTACAAAAATGTCTGTGAGTTCTTGTTTCACTTAAAGTGAAGCTAGAATTTGGAGAGAATGCCTTGTGAGTATGGCTTATGTAAGAAAGACGATGTGGATTTCTGATCAGGTAATATGCACTCAAAAAAAGAGGCCCTCTCTATTAAAAGATTAGTGAATGGGTGTTTATTCTCAGGTTTTAAGTTACAATATTTGATTTAAAAAAAACATTCTTCACTTATTCAACTTTTCCAACTAACTGACCAACTGTTGATCTTGCTCCCGCCAGATGGATGTTTCTACTCTCCATTTTGAAAGTAAGTTTAATTGTACTTAAACTTTAATTGACTTGAGAACATAGTCACTAGAGAGTTTAAGCTATATATACGGGGAACTCTTCAGATGAGCTCAGTGATTTTCTAGGTATATATTTTGCTCTTTTTTTAAAAATTGATTTTATAAACAGGTTAAGTCAATACTTTAAACTAGTAAACTTCATTTAGAATGATTTTATGCTAGATAATGATGCCAAGCTTATTTTTTTATATGGAATATGATTATAAAGCAACTTTACTAATTTTGAAAATAATCATTCTGTCATACCCAGCCCTTGTTGGCCTGTTGAAGTTCTCACCAGGCTGACTTTTGACAGGAGGCTGGGAAAACTGACCAAAACAAAGGGGAATGAATCTTGAGGCAAGCCCCAGTCGAGTTTAGTCCATGGTCAAGAAAATTCTATTTGAAGTGCAAGAGAGTAGAGCATGGAGTGTTCTGGACCAGAAATAAGGCTACATTTTTAGGCCAGGGCTTAATTGAATATAGCTTCCCAAATCATTGCAAATATTAAAAAATAGGCACATGTTATGCATAATTCTGACCTTACTATGCATACCTCTAACCTCCCATACTAGCAAAACAATGATGACAGCAGGGATTGTAGTGATGACAAAGGAATCTTTTTATTGGTTTGCATCGATCAGGTTTAACTCCAGAGTTGTTCATCTTTAAAACAATTCTAAGGTTGGGGTGGGGTAAGGAGGAACTACTTTCAAAGGGATAACCCTCTTTTTGAGATTTGCAGGTGGTGGTAGGCAGAGGTGGCAGTGGGAACGAAGAAAAGAGGATGGAAGGGGGCAGATGAAGGGAAAGAAAGTAGACAGCGCAGTGAGAAGGTGAAATAGCACTTCTTAGAACCTGGTTTATTGTACTTTGCTTTCTTTTGGGCTCTAGTGGGAAGACATAGGTCTATTTGCATTATTAGTTAAATAGAATAATAACAAGCACTGATCATTTAAGGTCTAGATCTATAGTCATTTTAAATTGAAACTTTTCCCCCCAAGCATTTGGTCTCGTAAAGGAAAATGCCATAATTAGCTTGAGAATGAGAGTTTCAGGAAATATTTATCAGCGTAAGCATATCCTGCAGTAAATAGAACACGTGGAAAACCAGCTTCCAATTGCCATTCATTCTCCATCAGAGAAATTTAATTATAGTGGGTATATGTAGTTCATATTTCAAAGAAAGGATAAGAATAAAAAATTAAAATTACTCCCATGTAACTTTGTAACTTAAAGACATTTCCATTGCTGAATTTAGGCATCTGGGGAGAATTCCCTAAGCAACTCTAGGTGTATCTGAAAATGGGATTGATTTTTTTTTGAGACAAGTTCTCACTTTGTCACCCAGGCTGGATGGAGTACAGTGGTGCAATCATAGCTCACTGCAGCCTCAAACTCCTGGGCTCAAGCGATCCTTCTGCCTTAGACTCCCAAGAAACTGGGACTACAGATGCACACCACCACGTCTGGCTAATTTTTAAATTTTTTGTAGAAACAGGGTCTCACTATGTTGCCCAGGCTGGTCTTGAACTCCTGGCCTCAAGATATCCTCCTGCCTTGGCCTCCCAGAGTGCTGGGATTACAGTGTGAGCCACCGCTCTCAGCCTGGATTGATCTTTGAGCTTTATAGCCACATGCCAAGATTCTGACTATTTCCTTTCTGTGTCAGTGGCATATTGTTTTAGGGGTGACATCTTATATAACCTTGGCAGAGAGCCCTTCATTTTCTGCTTCTGGGTGAATTGCTGAAGCTGAATTTTTGATGTTTCTGGACTTTGTTTTATCCTCAATGCATAACGATTTAGACAGCCTGGAGTAGGGAAAAAGAGTGCTAGCTTTTAAAAACTATTTTGTTAGTCAGGTAGAGGTACTGGTAAGGGGGGCTGGGCTGGGTGTTAGAAGATTTTGGTTCTTGTCCTAGTTCTGCCCCTATTGGCTGACCTTGGCTATGACATTTCAATTTGAGGCCTCTTTCTTCAAGCACATTTTAAAATTCAATGTAGAAAAATTAAAAACCTTAGTTGCATTTTCTTTCTCAGCAATTCTGTCCAGGGTTTTTGAAGATTGTTTCTGGGAAAAAATTCAAAGGAAATGACATCTAAAATTCAGTTTATGTGTTATATTTTGTATACTCTGATTCTAAGATGTATACTTGTAATCCACTTTGTTGATGAAAAAAATGGGTAAATTCCTGCTGAATTTCTAAATCATGGTCACGTCTTATGCTGATAATAGGGCCCTAAGTGGTCAAAGTTTTGGTTCTGTTATTTCTTAATGTCTTTTTGAGATTCCCTGTTTGCATTGAATAGTACTTTTGCCACATGATTTTAACGTGGTTGAAAAGATAACACAGGTTGCACACATGAGGCAGTAGCTGACCAGGATGTTCTGCTTCCCACCAAGGCCTTACACAGATTTTTTTTTTAACTTAAAATACTATAGTTTTAAGAAAGGAATGAGCAGTTGATTCTCAGGGCAAAATGTAATGAAGGTCAAGATGAGTTCATATGTTTTTTTTTGTTTTTTTACCTTCAGGGTGATAGGCACTTTGGTACCATTTTCCACAAATACAACTGCCACATTCAGTTAAAAAAGGAAAAAAGTTTGGCTTCAGCAGCAGCAGGCACACTAATGGCCATAATAACACCTAACACGTATGGACACTGAGCTCAGTTCCCCACACACATTGTCTTATTTAATTCTCACAGGGTCCTCATGAGGCAAGTCTAATTATTATCCACATTGTACTGATGAGGGAAAAAAAAGTATTGAGAGATTAACACTTGTTCAAAATCTACTAAAACCACCAATCTTTTTGTCTCTTTGAAGTTTTTAATTGACATTTTACCAAACACTCTTAAGTTCTAGTTCTCTTGCCTACTATAATTCTTTAAAATATACAATTTAATATGATCCAGTAAATGACTGTAAGCATCAGTAGAGTCATTTTGTCATGTGGACTAGGTTTTGATAGAATTTACCCTACTTTAAGAAAATTCTATGTGGGAAACTCCACATTTACTCAAAAAATAAATAATGAAGTGATTATTAATTATTTTGCAAAACATCTTTTACTTAAAAATGATTAATAATAGGAACCTTTAAAATGTGATATTCCCCTAACACATTTGCTGTTATGTGACTACATTTAGAATTGCAGAATTTTGATGGAAAAAAGACAATGCCTTTTTTGTGTGTTTTTTAAAAAAAAGGGTTGGTGGATAGTGGGGGTGGTTGTGCATGTGTGGAGACAGGGGTAAATGGGAACTCTCTGTACTTTCTATTCAATTTTTTTGTGAACCTAAAATTGCTGTTAAAAAATAAATAAAGTTTCATTAATTTACAAAAAGGGAGTTGGTTAGAATTTAGAAATTTAGTGAATCTGTGACTCACCATTTGTATGATCTTGAACAAGTTAATTATCTCTCTGAGCCGTAGTTTTTTATTTTGTAAAGTGAAGATAATAACGGATCTCATACCAATATTGAGGGGATTAACTGAAATTTACATATATAGATATATGGCTCCTGGCTCATTATGCGTACTCAAAAAAAAATACTGGTTCCTTCCCCTTTAAATTCCCTTATGTCACACTTGAGGGACATAGTGCGTTTATAGCAGAATAGGACTGAATACAAGTATTCTTCCTCCTTGTCTGATGCATTTTCTGTAATCTCACACACTTACCAGAAACCCAGCTTGGTGTGACGTGAGAGATGTCTATCTGTGCGGGTGGAAACTTGTGCGATGTGCATCGTGGCGGGTGGTGAGAGGCCCTTTAAGAAATGTAATAAGAAGCAATAAGCTGCTGCCCATCAAAGAGCCTAACTGGGCTCTATAGTCTGGTGAGGAGATTTGAAGCCTACTGGTTTTGACAGGTGAAAAGCTGTGCACTTTAGTCATGGATGAGCCGCTTCCAGAAAAGGATAACTCACTCTGTCTTCTGGATGGCTTAATTGCTTAACTGCCAAATGGTTTCTTCTAGTGCCTTCTAACTTTATTATTTTGATTCTCCAAATCACAAGCACATCTGCTCTACAAAGCAGAGGTTTTTAACCTCTTGGCATCATGTACTGCTTTGAGAATCTGATGAAAACCATGGACGTGTTCCTTGGAAAATGCATACACACATATGCACGGCAACCTTTACAAAATGATTCAATTCAATTGCAGGAAGCTAACCTCTGTTGTAAAAAATTTAGGCATCAAAAACACTCAAAATACATATAGGAAGCAAAACTAATATTGGAAAATAAGAGTGAAATATTGAGCAGTTGTCACTTTCTGTTAGAAAATGAGAACCCTAAAATGGGCCACCTTTAAGAAAAATGTTAAACCCAAAGGCTTATTTCTTACTGTGACTGGACAGGATGATGTTAAGGCTGCACATAGATATGGTGGCCAAGGGTGATGAGAGTCAGTAAGAACTGTCTCAGCAAAAAACCCCCTAATTCCAACGCAGCAAAGGCAGCGGATATTTAAAATATTTATTTAAATAATAATCCTTGGGAAAGTATAATTTTCCCTTTCCTTACACCACAAGATTTTAAGAACCTTGTTTAGAAAAAACCTTATGCACTGTAGCAAAAAGATAGAGTACTTCAGGACGGAAATCTTCAGGTAGGAAATAGATGATGTGATACATTTGATCACGTGGAAGGTTTTGAGAGGCCGTTTGAGAGTGAGCTACAGTTACGTAGAAAACTAAGCCAAAAAAAAAAAAAAAAAAGCAAGCATTACTTTCTGGAAAAATAAAATAAAACTTGTACATATAGGAAATAGTTCACCACATGGCTTAGCAGTGAGTTTATATGGCCATGGTAATTTAAACAAAAATAATGGGGGGGGCAGGTAAAGAAACTATTTCTCATCTCTCATAGTAAGTGTTGAATAGATTATATTTAAAACTGATAATCTAAGAAATACCAGCATAAGCACAGTTTTTAGAAATATGGAGGCAAATACTTGGAAGAACGTAAGGCATTAAAAGTGCTTACTTTGGGGACTGAGATTAGAGACTCAGAAATATTAGGGGGGGACAGCGTTTTTTTTTTTAATATAACTTAAAAAGGGCTGTATCTTTAAAAGAAAATCAAGTTTCATATGAAAACTGTGTTTCTGGGTTCTCTTGAGTAATTGTAAGATCTGAAAACACTGGTCGCCAATTCCCAAAAGGAAAGCCTGTCTGGACCTGGGAACCAACTGTGTTGAAGGTCCTGTGTTCTCCCTTCTTTCCTCAGCCAGCCCTGTCCCCTGGCTGTTCTCACTTTGCATTTGCATTTTCCAGCCTTTCCTCCTTTTTCAGCTTTGTTGAGGTATAACTGACACGTAAAAATTATACATGGGGTGTACAACTTGATGTTCTGATATATGTATACGTTGTGAAATGATTACCACAATCAAGCTAGTGAACATATCTGTCACCTTACATAGTTGCCATTTTTTATTCCTTTTCTTTCTTTTAAAATTTTTGTTGTGATGAGAATACTTGAGATGTACCTTTTAGCAAATTTCAAGTGTGCAATACAGTATTGTTAACAATAGTCACCATGCTGTACATCAGATTTCCAGAACTTATTCATCTTGCATAACCGAATATTTGTACCCTTTGACCAACATCTTCCGGTTCCCTCCTCCCCAGGCGCTGGTAACCACAATTCTACTCTCCCCTGATTTTATGAGTTTGACTTTTTTAGATTTCATGTGTAAGATCATGCAGTATTTGTCTTTCTGTGTTTGGCTTATGTCACTTAGCATAATGTCTTCCAGGTTCATCCATGTTGTTGCAAATGACAGGATTTCCTTCTTTATTATGGCTGAATAATATTTCATTGTACTTATATACCATATTTTCTTTATTCATCTGTCAGTGGACACTTCGTTTGTTGCCATATCTTGACTATTGTGAATAATGCTGCAATGGGTATGGAAGTGCAGATATCTCTTGGAAATAGTGATTTCAGTTCCTTTGAATATATACCCAGAAGTGGGATTGCTGGATCACCTGGTAGTTCTATTTTTAATTTTTGTAGAATATACATTATATTTTCCATAATGGCTATACCAATTTATATTCCCACCAACAGTGTATAAGGATTCCTTTTTCTCCACATCCTCACCAACACTTACCTTTTGTTTTTGATAATAGCCATTCTAGCAGATGTGAAGTGACATCTCATTTTAGCTTTGATTTGTATTTTTCTCATGATTAATGATTTGTACCACCTATTCATGTATCTCCTGGCCATTTATATGTCTTCTTTTGAGAAATGTCTATTCAGATATTTTGCCCATTTTTAAATCAGGTTATTTATTTATTTGCTACTGAGTTGTGTGAGTTCCTTATATATTTTGGATATTAACCCTTTATCAGATATATGGTTTGCAAATATTTTTTCCCATTCCAGAAGTTGCCTTTTCACTGCCTGTGCTTTTGTTGTCATATCCAAAAAATCATTGCCCAGACCAATGTCAAGAAGCTTTTCCCCTATGTTTTCTTCTAGTAGGTTTATGGTTTCAGATCTTATGTTTACGTCTTTAATCCATTTTGAGTTTATTTTTCTATATGATATGAGATAAGAGTCTAATTTCATTCTTCTGCATGCATATTTCCAGCTCTCCCTTTGATGAATCTTTTAGTGTTACTGTTTGTTCAATAATCCCATTTAATTTTACTCCAATTTCTGTTTCATTTAATTCAAGTATATTTTTATTTAATATTTTTATTCAAATCACATATACAGTGTGATCCTCATCATATAACATTCTCTCTACCTATCTGTCTCTGTAGCTGTTCAGAGGTGTCTGGAATTGTGTTCACCAAAGACAACCTGAGCTAATCTGGGAAAAAGGATATGGGTGATTTATTGCTTTCTTTCTTTGTAATTTTCTATATTTCTTGAGTTTTTAAAAATAAAAAGACTCATTTGTAAAACAATAAAGTCACAACTTAAAAAGAATTTCATCCACTCACCAACTAATTTTCAAACTCTATTTGTAAGTGAAATGGTTTCTTTTTCTCTTTATCACTCCATGTAATTTGTTGCCAGGACTATAGTTCCTTATCAAGCTAAGCTTTTATGTTTTCATCCATCTATATTTGCAAGTCTAAGTTTTCTGAGGGCCGATATTTTGTCTTTTGTGTTCACAGCTCTATTCCTACTGCCTAGAGCAGTGCCAGGCACATAGTAAGGCTGCAGAAAACATTTTTTGAAAGATGAAATAGATAAAGAACCTTGAGCAGGAATCTTATTGTAGTAAATATATGGATTTACTACCAAAAAATCCACATATTTATAGCCAACTGATTTTTGACAAAGGTACCAAGAACATACATTGGGGAAAAGACAGTCTCTTTCAATAAATGATGCCAGGACACTGGATATCTCTATGCAGAAGATTAAAACTATACCTCTATCTCTCACTGTATATAAAAATCAACTAAAAATAGATCAGAGACTTACATGTAAAACCCAAAATATGAAACTACTAGAAGAAAACATAGGGGAAATGCTTCAGGACATTGGCCTGGGCACAGATTTTTTTGGATGAGACCTCAAAAGTGCAGGCAACAAAAGCAAAAATAGACAAGTGGGATTATGTCAAACTAAAAAGCTTCTGCACAGAAAAGGAAACAACAGTGTGAAAGACAACCTACAGAGTGGGAGAAAATACTTGCAAACTATTCCTCTGAGAAGGGATTAATATCCTCTGAATTAACATCCAGATTATATAAGAAATTCAGACAACTTGATAGCAAAAAAATAATCTGATTGAAACATGGGCAAATGATCTAAACAGAGATTTCTCAGGAGAAGACATACAAATGGCCAACAGGTATGTGAAAAAAAAAAAAAACAACCCAAAACTAAGTAATATTAATCATCAGGGAAGTGCAAACCAAAACCACAATGACATATCTCATCCCAGTTAAAATGGCTATAATCAAAAATATAAAAAATAACAAATGCTGGCTAGGATGTGGAGAATGGGAGCTATTAAACATGATGGGTAGGAATGTAAATTAGTACAGCCATTACGGAAAACAGTATGAAGGCTCCTCAAAAAACTAAAAATGGAACTACCATATGATCCAGCAATTCCACTACTGGGTATTTATCCAAAGGAAAGGAAATGAGTGTGTTGAAGAGACATCTGCACTCCCATGCTTATTGCAGCATTATTAACAATAGCTAAGTGCCTATCAGGGATGAATGGATAAAGAAATGTGGTAGACATACACAATGGAATACTATTCAGCCATTAAAAAGGAATAAAATCCTGTCATTTGTGGCAACATGGATTAGCCTGGAGACTATGTTAAATGAAATTAGCTGGGCACAGAAAGACAAATATTGCATGTTCTTGCTCATGTGTGGGAGATAAAAAAGTTGATCTCAAGGAAGTAGGGAGTAGAATAGTGGTTACCAGAGACTGAGAAGGGTAGAGGGAAGGGAGGGATAGGGAGAGGTTGATTAACAGGTACAAAATTACATCTAGATAGGAGGAGTAAGTTCTAGTGTTCTATAACATGATAGAGTGACTATAGTTAACAATAATTTATTGTATATTTCACAATAGCTAGATGAGAAGACTTTGAATGTTCCCAACACAAAAAAAATATAAGTGTTTGAGGTAATGGATATGCCAATACCCCGATTGGATCATTATACATTGTGTACATGTATCATAATATCATTTGTACCCCATAAATATGTACGACTATTATGTGTTAATTAAAAAAAAGTCTTGCGATAGCAACAAAAGTTTGTGAGATGTACATAAATGTTACTAGGTACCCATCGTGCCTTTTTGAAAGAGCTCAAGACACTTGATAACTGTTTTTTTCTTAGAAATGTTTTATGAGGCAGATATTAGGCTCATCTGACTAATTTTTGTTGTATAAGTGTCCTTGGTTGTTCCTTAATTTCAGTGCTGCTGACTGGTGTGAAACGGGTGTGTATCACATTTATTGCCTCTTCAAAGAAGCAGAATAGGAAAACAATGACTCACATTCTAGCAATAAATGGAATGACAACGCAGATCAACAATGTCTAAGCCACGGGTGGGCCTAATTCAGAGCTACAAAGGGAGGCAGGGAGAGGCCTCATGTGCCCCCTGCACCCACGGTTGGGTTGCTTGGGCCAATTGATAGGGCAGTTCCCAGGAATGCAGCTCTGACTTTGGCAGAACCCCTATTCCTTGCTTTCTTTTATCCCTCAGGCTCCAGGGACTGGGTCAGCTACCCTTTTTACTGTAAATCCAAGACTAGCTATGGAGCAAAAACAACCTCCCTTCCTCCCCACCCTGTGGCATTCTTCCTGTTTCTTTGCTCCTTTAGCATTTTGGACACAAGAAAACGTGCTGGTTCAGAGCTTGCATTCCAGGTTAGACGGACTTGTGTTTGAAGCTTTTGCCAATTTATGGGCTTGGACAAGGCGTCCAGCATTTTTAGGGCTTCTGTTTGTTCCTCTGTAATAGTACCTACCTACGGTATTATCGTGGAAAATCAAATAAAATATCCATGTAAAGCACTTAGCATAGTGTCTAGCACACCGGAGGCACACAGCAAGAATTAGTACAACTAATAGTGTTACAATATTGTTTGTTTATATATTTGTCTCCTCTAATGGTAGAATTTTCCAGGACAGAGATGGTATTTTAGTCATATTTGTAATCCCATTTGTCTAGCAACATAACTTGAGTATGGAAATTGCTCAATAAATCTTTGACTAATGAATAACTAACTGCATATCTGTGTGTGTACATATATATAATATACCTATAATATAGAATGAGACAAAATGGCCCTTTGAAGCTCAAATTTGCTTACAAATATGGATAGCATTATTAGAATAATTATAAATAGCACTATTTAAATCCTTAATCAATCATATTAGAGATTTTCCCTCACCATTATGGGAACTTTTCCAAGTTTAATTACTTTTGGCCTCAAGAAATTTAGACCTTTAGGGCAAGACCCAGTCCCTCAGTAAGGAGACTTCATATCCATTCCCTAGGAATGTAAATTCTCTGGGCCAATTTTGGATTAACTGAAGGGAGAGGACCAAGTGCTTTGGGATAGCTGATCCCTTGGGGCAGGGGGAGGGAGGTGCTGCAAGTTGCTCTTTGTCGGAATCTCTGTTCCATTGTCCAACTCGTCCCCAAGGTCAGATTTTTCATAGTAGGGAACTTGGGTGATAACATTGACACAAACTAGAAACTCAAGATGGTGAGGTGGGAGAACCAGTTTTTTTGGTGATGAAAAGTTAGCTATTGATAATTTTTAGTTTTAGTGATATTGTATTCAAGTGGATGTGCTTACAAGGATGAGATAATAACATGATGAAGTTAAAGGGGTGGCTGAGGGTTGAGAAAAGCTATCTGAAGTCATTTGAAGGTATTTGAAGTCATTTTTTCTGAATATCTGTTCATGTTGAGTGTGCATGTTATGCTGTTTAGTTGGCAAAGAGGATCACATGGTCTAGTTAGGATAGAGCTTGTTTTGATTCCATAAATAAAATTGGGGAGTTGAGAATACATTAGCAGGAAGATCTACAAGAGACCTTTGCCCCACTGAAGCCTCATCAGACTTGTTCGCCAGCCTTGTGTTGTGACCCGCAGTTTGCAACAGAAGTTAGCTCCTGAGACCGTAACTGCTGACCTTTATGAGCTCATTTTCATTCGTGTGCAAAAGCCATATTTAGGTATTTGAGAGTTAAGAACCGGGAATATTGGAGCCCACTACATATTGAAAAAGAGATGGTAAAAGGAAAAGGAAGTATAAAATTATGGATAGAAGTGTAGCAAGAAAAGATTTTATGAAAAATGGGGAGCTAGTGTGGACAGAAGGAAACGTGGAGGGAGAGAGAGGGAAGATGCTGGCGGAAGCAGCCAGGGAGTAAGATCCAAGAAGACACGTGAAGGAACAAGATGGAGAGATTGGGGGGTTAGTGTGGAAAACGATGCCGTCTTCCTTTGAGCCTTGAGGGAAAAATGAGATGACACAGGAGAGTCAAGGCCATTTTTCAATGAACAAGATATTTGAGAAATTAAGTCATATTAATGCTGTATAATTATGTATCACTAAGGTTACCATTTATTGAGTTATGGCTGTGTTCCAGGCATTGCATTCACTTTAATTCTCATGCCAGTTTTTAAGGTTGGTATTAGCATGGCCATTTTATGGAGGAAGAGAATGAGGTTTAGAGAGTTTAAGTAATTTGCTCAAGGTTACCCTACAAGTAAGTGGGAAGCCTCAGCACATGTGTCTGTACAGCATCCCAACTTGTTTTTTTGTGGGTTATGAAAATTTTTGAAAATCTGATGTCCCCAGAAAGTTTCCTCCTCTGATGAAAAAAATGAAAGGCACATACACACCACATTTTACATGCAGTTTCAGATTTCCCCGAAACCCATCTGTGGACCTCTGTGGATGTGTTGATACCAGATTAAGAGCAATGAGCCAATTTTACAACAAAATAACATTTAAATATGTGTTAGCCTCCCAAGTTGTCACAATGCAATGCCATTCAAATGACACTTCTGTGGCTCAAAGCATTTCTGGAGCTCTAATTTCAGAATGGTCTCAAAATCCATTTACTGGCCACAAAAGCAAATCAGTCCCAGTTATTTACTTTTGTTTCCCCCAAACAGTATTTATTGTCTTGTCTTGTCCATTATCCTTGGTTTCAAATGACTTTGGGCTATTTTTAAAATTCAACTATTCTCAAAGGATTTTATCATTAAAGAAACCCAAAGAATATGCATTAGGCTCAGAGAGAAACCCTAAAGGGGCATTTTAGAAGGCATTATATCTGAGGTTAAAGCTTAGGGTAAGAAACCATGTTCTCAAATGCAACCACACAATAGCAATACATGTTGTTTGTGGTTACTACTTTGATGACTGTAACTCATATTTCAGTGGCTAAGGCAAAGTATGCTTCTTAAAATATTATTTAGAAAATATAATATTAAATTTGATTATCATAAGTTACCTAGTAGAATTTACTGCTTCAAGATATTTTTTGATTGTTGGAAACAGAACTTTGTCACTCATGTAGGTACAATTCTATGTAACTTTTGCAAATCGAATCCTTTCATGAGCTATGCAGAAATAGTATACATGTTAGTCATTGTCACTTGGCTTTTCTCGTTGTTTCCATAGTCCAGTTAATTTTCAATGCTTTTGAGAAGGTATTAAATAATTATACCTAAAAGAATGATTTTTAAAAATTGTTTCTTATGGCAGTTTTTGCAGCATCCTCCCCTCTTCTAATGTCTGATTAAAATATATCTATTTTAAAAATTAATTTTTCTTTTGGGAATATAATGTTACTTCTTGGGTCATTGGAAATAGTTCTAGAACTGTTTATCTGAAGTCACTTTGGATGTTTAAGTTATCAACTATATTGACTAGAAAATTGTTCTAAGGTGCTAGAGAAGCAAAGGGCCCTATACATTGCGTACAAATGTCAATATATAGAAGGGTATAGTTAAAATTTCCATGATGTCATCTTGTCCTCCAGACCACTTAAATGACTAATGACTTTGCTGATATGTGTTTATGCCAACCTGATGGGATCCCCTTCTGGAATGAACTCTAAGGCTAAAAGATGAAGTACACTCTTCAAGTTATAGCAGACACATGCTTAAGATAATGGTTTTCACCTTTTTTAAAACTGTCAAACTCCTGTTCACAAGTTCTTATGGGCAACACAGCCCTGTCAGTAACTAACTGTTGGGTCATTGAGAATATAGATTTGGGTGCGTATGAGTGATTCCCAAGTCCAGGTGCTTGTTCTAGTTCTATCACTTTCCTTCTCATGAAGATAGTCATACTTAGTGTACTGTAGTACTATTGTTGACAACCATTGGTTTACAGTATAGACAGTTGATGTCCTGTTTTATTTCCTCAGTATATTTAGTGTAGATTCTTGCTTTTCAAAGTATGATCCGGGAAACAGCAGCTTCAGCATGACCTGGAAAGTTGTTAGAAATGTGGAATGTCAGGCCCCATCCCAGACCTGCTGAATAAGTGTTTGCATTTTAACAAGATCCCTAGGTGAATAATATACATATCAAAGTTTGAATAGCACTAATTTAGATGATTCTACATAAGCTCATATCCAAAGCAATTGCAGGAAATACTTAGTTGCTGTATTTTGGGTGGTGGACATTGACAAAAACCAACCAACAAACAAAAACCACAAGCAGACTGAACAGACACAATTCCATCTATTGCAAGTGATGGGTATAAATATGTGAAATGGTTCAGTGCTAGATATTTGGCTTATTCACTTTCAGCCTTTGAAATTGGTTATTTTTCCATTTCTATTGCCTTTCATGTTGAGTTTGGGTTCTATTCTGGCTCACGTGGTGAAGGTGACTAAAGTACATAATCCAAACCAGCATTTTTAATTTGCTTCTCCTGACAGCAAGATTTTGTGTTTTATCTCATACAGAATGACAGTTCTTGTGAAGTAATCTAATTTCATCCCAAATCAGTAGCAAGGATTCAGGATGCAACCAACTGACCAAAAATACATTGTAAACCCAAGATGCAACCACAGATCTGTGTCAAAACCAAAATGCTGTGCCTGGAAAGTAACATTCCATTAGGAGACTCTGCAGAACCCCAGCGGGTCTGGCTGGAGCCCCAGGTAGCGTTCTGTTATATCCTGGGCCACTATTGGATGGGATGTTGAGTGGATTCCCCTTCTCTCTTACTCTGCTGGTGAGATTGTAAATTTGTATAGGCCCTGTAGAGGGCAAATTTAATAAACATGTATCAAAATCCTTTAAAATGAATATTCTGTGATCCAGCAATTCTGCTGCTAGAAATTTATTAAAAATAATCATAGGCATGGATTAGTAAATGGCATGTCAGTTCTATGAAGAGATGGCTACAGCACCCACAGGAGGCAAAAGAACCTTTTTGCTTGCTCCACAATTGCCACTTCCACCTTTTGTTCTACACCCTTCCCTCCTTCCTCGAAGTAAATGAAGGTCCTTTAGTAAACGACTTAATCCCACCTGGTGCTCACTTCCCTCATTTGGGCAACAAGGAGTTTGGGGAGGTAGTGTTTCTCAGAATTTATCGATGTAGACAATGTGTGTGTGGATCATTTCACTTCTTTGTATGAAATGCAGATTCCCAGGCCTGAATCAGCATAGCACCCTGTGAAGAAGGGATTATCTTCTTTTTACAGAAGAGGAAACAGGCTCAGAGAGACTTTTGGTATCCACTTTAGTGAAAGGTAGAGCTGGGATTTGAATCCAATTCTACTGACTTGAATTCCAGAGCTGATTCTATCACTCATAGGTGCTAGGGAAGCAGGTGAACAGAGAAGTGCAGAGCCTGCCCTTGTGAGCTTACATCCTAGCAGGAAGGAGTTGTGACAATGATTGTCATGTGCTCCATGTGGTTCCTTAAAATGATTCCTTAAAATGGCTTTTTTGATGGAAAGGCTTTTGTAAATCTTTAATTTACTACCATGGAATTAGTAGAAGACCTGATTTTAATTTTTTTGATTTATAGAGAAGAGATATTCTACTCTTTTTAATATAATTAAATATTTAATATTTAATAGCCAGTGAAAATGCTCCATCACAGTTTTAAGTTACAGACCACTCTAGTAGGAACGCATATTGCTCTGCTTGGAAAGATGGTGCTTCTGTGAACTATTAATAAAACAGGACTGCCTCTTGTCTGTGGGTTATGTCTACTCTAATTGGCTGTGCCACCCACCCTTGCCTTCTATTTCACAAAAGTCCTGGTTTCATTTCCAGTAGAGGTTTGACACTGCCTCCAACCTGTGCTGTTTGTATCTCCATTATACTTTCTGAACTGTTTCCCAACTGTTGGGAAAAAATATTCTTGGGGTTCTCCTTCATTATTTTAAGAAATATATTTATTGAGCACTTCATATGTGCCTGGCACTATGCAAAGTACCCAGTGAACAAAGAACAAAGTACCCAAAGACCTATGGCCTGATAGATTCAGATCACTTTGTTAATAGCCCACTTTTAAGCCCTCTCCCCTCATTTAGTTAAGCTTCCCACTAAAATTTAGTTAATTGAAAAATAATCAGTTAAAGTGAAGTCTTGTGTGTGTGTGTATATATATGTATATATAATCTAACTCATTGGAAGCATGGTAGTGTGCAACATACTGCACAACTTCCATCACTTCTGAAGAGGAAGACCCACACTGTGCTAACCCTTTATGTTAAAACTGTGAATTATTATTATTATTTTATAAATAGAGTAAAAAATCTGGTTGCTTTGAACATCCTGTCATGCTACTTAGTGCTCTTTCATTATATTTGGTCTTCAGTTTTATGGGCTGCTTTGGTTAGTCGTGGTAATAGCGGAGAATTATTGTAGCCTTCAAGGGGATGAAAGGAGGAATGGAAATAATTAAAAATAAATTAGCTTTTTCATGTACAGAAAAGAGGAATAGTGGAGAAGCAGCAATGCATTCTTAAAATGATTCAGTAATTTACTAGGGCATTTTGAAGCCTCATTAAAAATTAACAAATTGATCCTAATGCATCTCATCTCATGTTGTTGGCAGGTTGCCCAGTGCCTTGAGGCTCTGGTTAATGGGCTCAGATGATAATCTCCACCAAATGGCAATAATCTAACCTTTTAAAAACCATCTCTCCTTTCAGTTGATTATATAGTGAGGCAAAGACAGAAAGAGGTGGGCCCTTTCAGAAAATCCTTACAGTGATTTTAACAAAATTTTAATTTTAATTTATCAATTATATAAAAGATGAAATCTGCTAAGTATTGCTACTGAATCTGGGACTTGTTGATTCACACTGGGATTATAAATGCCTTTGCCAAAAACACCAGCTATATCTACATACATTTAAGTAAATTAGACCAGAATCAAAATTCTAGATCTCTATGAACTATGTAAATTTGCCAGAATGGAAGTAGCAAGACAAGGAATCCAGGCTGTTCCTGTGGCACATTTGCTGGCTTAGGTCAGCACTCTAGCTTTGTCCCATTCATTCCTGCTCAAGGAGGTGCCATTGGATGGGTGTGTTTCTTGCATTCGCATCAGCAAATTAAGGAGCATTTCTGAATGTCTGTGTCCTGATCAGTGTTTCATCTACATAGGACGCTAGCTTCTCTTTTTTTGCATGTATCATTATTTCTATGAAAACCCATGGTGACCAAGAATCCTTGAGTTAAAAAGCACTCTAAAAGATTCTGATTCAAATCCATGCCTTTGGGGTTTTTTCCATACCTCCATTTTAGGGCTTAGGCTATATAACTTGCCTAATGACATACAACTAGGACATGGAAGAGTCACACCAAATCTCCTTTGTTCATCTCTCCCCACTCTCTCCCAAGCATTGGTCCAATCCTACCTCATTCATTGATTTCACACGCACATGCACACACACACACACACACTGCATCCTCTCCTACTTCTAGTCGCTCATTTTTAAGTGCATAAGTGGAGGGATAATTTAATGATACTTCTATAGCGTTTTTGAGATATGTCCTTAAAGGGTTAAGAAATTCCACAGTCATTTTTACTGGCTCAACTCACCCATACCTCATATATTAGTAGTATTTTTTTCTAGTGGCCTGTGTTTATGAATCTTTCCAAAGATCCATTTACATTCATCCATTTTAGTTTCTGTAGAAATATCTTTTTCTGCATATATTTCATGGGTTTACATAAAATTTAATTGATTGTACATAATTAAAATAATAAGTCTGATGGAATTTGTAGCTTTGAGAACATAAGCAAGTGACAACACAACAGTTAGGAGCAGAAGTGTGCAAGGGTACCCCAGATGAATGTAGTAGCCATAAATGCTCAGTATTTCATGGACATTGGCACACGTCAGTTAATCTAGTGACTTGATTAAGAGGAGATTGACTAAGAGAGCTACACGACAAGTGACATTTTTGGAGGGTTCATTCTGGTCCAGGCCCTATGTTAGTCATTTAACGCAGTCTCTAATCTTTACTGTTAAATATGAGGGTTAGGCATTATTAACCCTGTTTATACAAATGAAAGAAAAACCTCTGCTAAGTAGCTTGTCCAAAGCCACAGTGCTAGCAAGTAGCAGATTAAGAAAAAAACCAGATTTGGCTGTCTCCAAAGGCTTTATTTTTAACCATCATGCTATATCATCATGATACATTTTGACTATCTAAAAACTCAAAGAAATCTACACCCCTATAAAGAATGAAGATATCACAAATAAAATTTCCACTTTAAGAAATAACTATAATTTTCCCTACTTGGTATTAGTTTGTTGCTATTCCTATTATAGGAATTCACAGGAAAAGTTGTGTGGAAGGAGCTTGGAAAAAAACACAGGCAATGACTTTTGGGTTTTGTGTAAATGAGGGTAAATAAACTAAATGTCGTCTTCTGCTCTGTGTTATTTATTAGAAAGTTTACAATTTCAGTAGTGAATGATGTCAAACTTAATATATCCTCAGGAGCTAGCGTGAGTTCAGTCTGCTTGCAGATTTCTAAGCTAGGAACATGGAGATTTTATGGCAGACATTTGTTGTCTTGTGGTTTTTTGTACTATTGCTCCACCCTATTCATTTTAAGTCCTTCGGTTTTGATGACAGCTTTGATCTTTGATTAGAGAGAATAATTAGGATAATTAGGGAATGTTTGTGGGTTTTATTGGTGATTTAGACAGTGATATGTATATGGCTAAGCTGTGGGATGAACTTGAGTTCATACGTATGTGGGTTTTTTTTCTTCACTTCTCCTACCTTTAGGGATTAAAGGGTATTTTAAAAACAAGTTTAAAATAGAAAATCGACCTTGACTTTACGAAATAAGTCTTCAAGTAGGCAATTATTTGTTTTGGCTCCCCTAGAGCTCTTGAAAATCACTGCCCAGAATCCTTAATCATACATGGAACGGCAGGTGCTGTTGTTCCTCATTCTCTTTAATGAAGTCAAGATAATCCTGGGTTTAATAGATTTTTAGACTCTCCTGTACTTAAGTGGAATGCTCTTGCCTTAAACTAATTTGGCATTCAATTCCCTAGAGCACCCTTATATCAGCATATTTATCTCACACCTTTTGCATATTTTCATGCATTAAAAAATTATTTTTCTCATTCTTGCCTCTGAGTCATCACACAGATCACCTAATTTATCTAGAAAAACCTCTCCTTCACCTACTGGTGGCTGGTAAATGCTTAACAATCAGCTGTCAAAGGAAAAACAAAACAAAACAAAAAACCACCCCCCACCCCCACCCTGGTCCTGACTGGTAGCATTTGCTGATTTCTGCACTGTCAATACTCCCCTGTAACCTATTTCTAGCTACCAACCTGACACTACCGGATACTGGCTTGGGAAGAGATGTGCACAATGAGCTCTCAAGAGCTGGCTCCTGAAGAGCCCTGCTTCACCCCATCTGTCCTTTCATCAAATAACTCCAAGGGGCTCAGCTCATTTCTGGTGCTTTTGACTGATGGGAGGCAGGCCACAGGCTCCTCTGACAGCACTTCCTTGCTGAGTTTCAAGTTATTGCTGTATCAACTCTTGTACTTACTACTTCAAATGTACTTGTAAGTGAAAGATTTCATTATAGGATTATTTTGTCAGGAGGCAAACACATGCACACACACATGAATTGATATTTGTTCTGTTTCAGGTCCTCAGTTTTGGTGTTGGCATACCATGTTTTCCTAGTATTTTCAAGGCTCTCAAGCCGTGTCTGTTCAGCTTGCTTAGCCTCCTGCTCAGTAATGAAATCAACCCACACATCAGCTCATTGGCTTTAACCCTTCTTCCCAGTCTGTTTTCACAGATTTCCCAAGTACAAACTGCTCATGTGACCGTGGTGAATACTTTGCTGCAATGTCTCTGAATTTTTGCAAGAGGGGACAGACAACACAAATGGGATGACAGCCCTCAACTTTATGCAAGGCCTTCCTAACATTTGAACAGGATTCCAAGTGCAAGTTAGATGATCCATGTGATTTTTAATGATCTAATGAAATGGGGTCACCTTTCTCATAAAATGTCTTCTGCTTTTCCTGTCATGTTCTGAAGCTCCCTGTATTGAATTGTATAACATCAGTAGGATGAAATATAGAAGACTCCTACTCCCCAGTGGTCCTTCTTCCTCAAGACAAGATTTCCAGACTTAAGAAAGGTTTGCTTTTCTTGGATAAGACTTTAGTCCTTTCACGGTTGGTACAAAGAAATGACCACACTTGTCAAAATGATGTAGAGAGTTTGCGCTTTGATAATCCCTTCTGCTTTGAACACGTGGAAATGATAGATAAAATATAACAAGAAAAGAAAAGAAGACAAAAAAGAGAGACACAATTGGCTCAAATACAAAATAAAAATTTTGGGGCCCTCAAAATGTTGCAAAAATGCCCCAAAGTGAACAAAGCTGATGCTGCTGTCTTTCTCAAATGTCACCTCCTCAATCAGGCCTTCTCCAGACACCCTGGCTAAAGCGGCGACTCCTTTTCTCCCACCCTCACGTGCACCATCCCTCTTTGCTGCTTCATTTTTATCCTTAGCACTTATCTTTTAAATACTACATATTTTGCCAATTTATCTTACTGTCTGACCAGGATGCCAGGTTCAGGAGGGCAGAGACTTTGTCGGTCAAATATCTGTGAATGAAGAAAGGAAAGTTAGCACATTTAGCAAAGTACGAGCATGCAGTAAACTTTGAGTATATATCATTGCATTATCACCACTGTTAGTAACAGACAAGTCGGTGCTGGCATGGTCTGATGTTTCCTACCTCTCTCTGTGTCTGTCCCTCTTTTCCACTCCTCTGCTGCTTCTGCCTCTCACTTTGCTGCTCTTTTCTCTACTTTTTGCCACTATTCATTCTTTCTCATCTCCAGGGTGTGCAGGGTTGTGTCAATGCCGTGTGCCTGTGGAGAGCAGTGGAGGCCACTTCAGGCGTACCCCCCCCCGCCCCGCCCCGTCTCTCAGTTCAGGCTGCAGGTGGGCATCTAGCAGCCAAGAGCAGAGTGCGTGGGAGAATGAAGAGGCTCATGGCAGGGCAGGACCCCTCCTGTGCCTCCCCACCTTAATCCCACTGCCACATCCTCAGGGCTGCTCTTTGATGAGAGCAGAGCCCGAGTTCTTAATTCACATCAACTACACAGAGAAAACCCAATCACATTGGTATTTTGAATTTTGCTTTTTTTAATTTCAACTTTATTGATGTAGAATTGATAAATAAAAATGGTATATATTCAAGGTGTACAAAATGTGTTTTAATACACATATACATTGTGAAATGATTACCACAATCAAGCTAACGGATATACACATCTCCTCACTTTGTCACCTTTCTTTTTTTCACAGTAAGAATACTTAAAATCTCTCTTAGCAAATTTTAGGTATACAATACATTGCTGTTAACTGTAGTTACCATGCTGTGTATTTGGAAGGTGATACATAGGTGAGATATAACCTATAACAAAGACATGATAGGGGGAGCATAGGACATCAGGGATTTGAATTCAGTACTGAAACAACTTATTTTTCCTGGTACAGAACTCTAATGAGGACAATAAACACAGCATCCTCCCCAAAGAGGGTCTCAAGAAAAATAAGGGACTTGAGGTCCTGAATTTCTCCTAATTTCCTAGATCCTGGTCTATAGGTAGGGAGTACATAGTGTAGATGGTAGGGTGAAATGATCAATCACCTGCATTTGATGAGAGGGTAGTTCCCAACTTTTGCTTGGTGAGAACAAAGTGAAACTTGTGGCTTGTTCCTATTTGTACTTTGTGAGTTCCTTTGTACCCTTTATCTAGTCCTCAGCAAGTAGCAAAAATATTTTAAAGAAGCCTCTGAAGGATTTTGTGTCCCATAAATAACATGTGGATTGAAGGAATTACAAGATTAAGAGCACGCTCAAAACAAGAAGGTGCTAAAGCTAAGTTGAATATTTCATTCTAGTTTGGATTTTAAAACCGAATTACCATGAACTAGCTCACTGTTCCATGCTGTACACATCTATTTATTGCTTTATCAACAGATGTTTACTATACAGATCTCTAAAATTTGAGCCATTTACTTCAAAGTGATGCTCATCTTTGCTAAGTCTTTGAAAGTAGCATGAGGATGAGGTACTTAGGTCCCCTAAGGTAGCAATAGGAAGTGGGCAATGTCCACCTGAATAAATGCAGGCCTCCTGAATAGAGGTCCCTGCAGAGTGACATATTTTGATTATCACCCTGCCTCGCTGTTAGAGGCCCAAAGCTGCTGGAGCCATATCTCTGGGGCAGGAGGTGGTGAAAACTGTTGCGGAGTCTTACAAAGCAAGGGGTATCGGCTGCCCATCAATTGTGGGAATTACATTTCAGAGCCAGGGGGAGTTTTGGAACATGACCTTATCTGTCTCCACTGCTGTAATCTTGTGGAACTCGGGCTCTGGGGCCATACAGATGAGGCCTAAATTCAGGCCACTCTCTTTTTGAGTTGTGTGACCTTTTAGAAGTCACTTAAACTTTCTGAGCCTAGTTTCTTCAGCTATAAAATAGAAATAATGCTTACTTTCAGGGTTGTTATGATAGTGGACATTTGGTTGGTTAAAAAGAAAAGGAAAACGTATGAACCGTCTACTATAAGCCAGACCTGTGTTAGATGGTGGGAATACAATGGTGAGCAAAAGAAATACTCTCCTTGCCCTCATGGAATTTATAAATATAATCCAGCTGGGGAAGCAGATATTAACTAGTGACTGGTATAGAGTAACATCTCAAAAAATGGTACCCATCTCATTATTTATTTTAAAAATGAGAGCATTGCCACGCCAAGAGTTTAAGTGACACACTCCAGATTTCACAGTGAATATTAGCAGAGATAAAACTTTATGTCAAGGCTATAGAACTTAAAATCAAGTACTTGTCATAGAAGCTGGTGGTGGTGGCCCAGAGCCTTGGTGACTAGACCTTTTAATTTATTTGCAGGCAGCATTTCCCAACCAGGCGCCAAGGTAGCATGGGTCCTTTCCACCATTGTCAAGTATTGCCAGGTCAGACTTATCTCAGGTCAGTTGGAATAATTCCAAAGCCACAATTAGTTCATTCTATATGGAATTTGTTACGCTCTGTGGGTTCTTGAAAAATCTGCACAAAGGTCAGTAGCATAAGCCATAGGCTTAGGGTTAAATGAGCATTGATTTGCATTGACCACAGAACTGGTACTGAGGAGAAGGTCCATTATGTAATTCAATGATTCCTGTTAAAGGACTCATGAGAAATTTATTTGAGAATGTAGTGCCAACAAAAATTTGCTTCCTCCTTTCGTGTGAGAGCTATGTAAATAAGCATCTTTGCCTTTTTGCTCCACCTGCCAAAAGACTTGGACTCAAAACTTGTGCCCAGTTATAGGGAATACATTAATCCTTGAGGTTGGCATATATGTTTCCTTCTCATTTCCTTGGTTCTGATGAGTCATTCATTTCTATTATTTTATTGTCTGTTCTTTTATCCAAGCTGATATACCAAAATAATATGTTAAAAAACTGCTTTCCCTTGGAGGGCAGAGAGTGCCAATATAGGGAAAAAGTAGAAGAACTGAGGGAGATAATGGGGAAAATTGTGAATGAGGATGACCTCTGGACAATTATTTTGTCATAAACTCCTTGTGCCAGGTAACTTTAGGCTTTCTGTTTGCTACTTATGGAATGAAACCCAAGGACCTATGACCTCTCTTTTGACCTGGGTCTCATCTCAAAATGAATGCCTTCCAGCTCTTTCCTTTAGTTTCTGTTGTACATTTGCTGGCATATCAGATAAAGTACAGCTGTCCAAAGCCTTTGGTCCCGGGTTTCCCGTTTATCTAGATTTGCAAAGTCAGTTAGGCCTTGGCTTCCAGTATGCTTGCTGTGATTAGGAATTTGATCTCTGTGACCAGAGCTACCTTTACCTTTCTTTACCTTTGTGCACTAAGTTCACATCACTTTTCTACAGAATGGAATGTTTTCTATGGAATTGGTTCTTCCCTTTTGTTCTTGTTGATAATCCAGAAGGGAATACAAATAAAATATTTGGACTCAACTTTCAAATAGGAATATGTTTCAACCAAGTAGAGCTATAAAAACATAATAAACAACCCATATTTACCCCAGTCCTTCAGCCTAGGACACAGTAAGGTCATGGTAATAGTCACAGAGCGGCTGATTTCTGGCCCAGCCCAGTTAGTGGTACTGCCACAACCCAAGGTTCTTTCTAGTTGAAGGGGTCTCTAGTGACCCATGATAGGCTCATCAAAGCCCAAAAAAGACCTGCTCTTTTGTTTTGCCTTGAGGGGGGGTCCTACTGTTCTCTTTGCTGCCTTGTTCTGTGTTTCTCCAGTGATCCTCTCTTGACTGTAGTGCTTGAAGCTCATTCTGAGGTCACTCTGGTACTACATCTCCCTGGCCGTAGGGATGGAGACATGGTCATAGCTATTCCTCTGCTCCTGTTTCATGGTCTCCAGGTTCCCTCTGATCAGATTACACCCTGTTCCTAGGCACAAAGCACAGGTACCTGTGTCCTCAGTTGTGTGCAGGCCCTAGCATGACCATCCTTTCTCTGGACCTGCTCATTAAGTAATTGGGTGGGTGTGGCAGACTGCTGGTTATACCCCCAGACCTCTTCTCTTCCACATAATATGGCTGCCTGGTTGGAGACTACATTTTCCAGTCTACCCTGAAGCCAATTAAGGCTGTGTAACTAAGCTCTCACTAACAGAATATGAGAGTTTAAATTTGTATTCACTTACTTAAAAAGGAAGGGTTTGCCCTATACATTATCTTTCCCCTTTTACCCTAGAGCAGCAGTTCTCAAAGTGTGTTTTGTAGACACCTGGAGATTCCCGAGGCCCTTTCAGGGAGTTTGGGAAATCAAAACTATTTTCATTATAACCTAAGACGTTATTTGCCTTTTCACTGTTTTGCATTTTCACTGATGGTGCAAGAGTGATGGTTGGTAAAACTGCTAGTGCTTTAGCATGAATCATGGCAGTGACACCGCACTGTACCAAAAAGTCATGGCATTCTTCATAGCTTTGCATTTGCAATAAAACAAAACAAAACATAATGCCAGCTTCAGTTAAGAATGCCCTTGAGGCACTTATAAATTATCAGTTTAATTCAATCAATGCCATTAAGTACACTTTTAAAAAAGATTCTGTACAATGAAATAGGGAATATTCATAAATACTTCTGATGCATATGAAAATATGTTGTCTCTAGGAAAAGCACTACTGTGATTGAGTTGTGAGTTGAACTATACTCACTTTTTTCATACAATACCATTTTTACTTGAAAGAATGATTGACAAACTATGTTTATTCAGACATTTGGCATATATTTCCTTGAAAATGAGCCTGTCACCTCAAAGAGGAAAAAACCTGACAATATTTGTTACCTGTGATAAAATTTGAGTTTTCAAGCAAATATTTGAATTTTCGAAAGTATGTATCTAGCATCCCAATATTTAAAAATGTTTCTGATGATATTTGTGGTGATATTAATAAATGTGACTTTCTGATATTGTATAATGAAATATGTCAAAATTTGGAAGTTCTGCATAATTCAGTGAACCAGTCATTTCTAAAAGATCAATGCAGGATGTTATGAAATCATGCATGGGTAAAAGATCTATTAGAAGCATAAAATAAGAAATTTTGCTTGTTTGATAAATTTTGACAAATATATTCGGTTGTATAATCACCACCACTCCAGTGGATTTTAATGTAACAGAGTATGAAAAGTTTATTGATATGGTTTCAGATTCTACACAGCAGTTGACCTTTAAGAAACTCCCATTTGCATTTGACGTAGTATCAAAGAACAGTATTCACAATTACCCGAAAAGAAGTACTCTTCCCTTTCCCAACTCAGTTTGTGTGAGGCTGGATTCTCTTCACATACTTTAACTAAAATAACTTACTGTACCAGATTGAATGCAGAATTATTCAATAATAATAATAATGATAATGATAATGGTAATCTATGGGTCTTCTATTAAGTCAGATATTTAAAATATTTGCAAAAATATCAAATAATGCCACTCCTTTTCACCATCCTTTTAGAAGATACATTTATTTTTCATAAAACAAATTACTTATGGGTAATTTGGGTAATATGGGTAATAAACCCAAACAATGGGTTTATTACAGTTTCTAAGAAATAAATTAATAAATATTTAAGAATTTTTCAGTCCTAATTTCTTTTTTTCCTTCTAATTTCTACTATAGTAAATATCAATAGACATAAACAAAATCTCTTCAGCATCCTCAATAATTTCTAAGCACGTAAAAGGGTCCTGAGACCAAAACATTAAGAGCCTTTGCCTTTAGTTGTGACAGAGCTACATGATGGAATCCATCTGGACCATTGAGTGAGCTCTTAGAACACAGCCAGCTTCTTTTAGGCTGGTATATGAAAGAGCCACTTGTTTGAGCCACTTGTATATTGGGGACTCTTTGCTACAGCATCTTGACCCCTACCCTAAATAATATATTGGTCTAGAAAGTGATCTAATGGGCACAATTAGAACTGTTCCTCCTCTTCTACCCCCAACCAGGGAATCCAAGGAAGCTTGTGTTCCTTGCCTCTTTCCCAGATACAGCCTGAATGGTTGAGCAATGACTTTTTATCCTTAACTTTTTAGACAAAATCAGCAGCTGTTAGTCTGAACATATCAAGTCAATTGTACTTCCCATGAAGGACCTCAAAATTCTGAAATTGTGGAATTTTTAACAAGTAAATGGCTTATTCCCATAATCTAGAATCTTTGTTACACAAGGTTTTAATCTGCATTCTGTTTTTATTCTGTTAACGATAGCATGTTTGTTCTAGTTGTTATGGTAAGAATATTTTCAGGGATGACAATGAGGCCTGTGGTTTAACAAGGATAAGGGTACCATTTGGGACAATGGAAGAATACTTAAATTTGGAATTATCTGGAAAAATTCATTATTGTTGGTAATCTTGCTTATAACAAAAATCCCTAGAATATGGGAATCACATTTCACTGATTAATTAGTAGACTTTGCACAGTGGATATAATTGGCTTGTTAAGATGCTCTTTAATGATAGCATCAACATTCTACTGTGCATATAAATCCCCACAAATCTGAATTACTCAAGAGAGAAGAGGAAACCTCCTGCTCTTTTGCCGGTTTCTTTTTTTCTAACCCACATTAGGTTTTTGAACTTTTATAACTTTCCTGTTTAAAACATCACGAATAACTACCCATTTTCTTCAAGATCAAATCCAACTTCCAATCTGGGCACTTAAGACTCTTCATCCTTTGGCCTTATCTACCTAGCCACTGGTACTCTCGGTAGGTAACATAAAGGCCTATAGACTGCAGAGTTCAAAAAGGAGGAAACAAGGGAGAAGCACTATTTCCTTCCTCTCTCCCTCCCTGCCCCCTTCCCTCCCTCCCTCCCTCCCTCCCTTCCTTCGAGAGATAGAGTCTAGCTCTGTTGCCCAGGCTGGAGTGCAATGGCATGATCATAGCTTACTGTAACCTCGAACTTTTGGGCTCAAATGATGCTCCCACCTCAGCCTCCTGAGTAGCTGGGACTACAGGTGCATGCCACCAAGCCAGGCTAATTAAAAAAAATTTTTTTTTGTAGAGCTGGGGTCTCGCTATGTTACCCAGGCTGGTCTCAAACTCCCGATATTTCTTAATTAGATACTATAACCAGTCTCTCAAAAGCAACCTTTATTCTCTTGTCCCCAAATGTACTGATCTGCAACACCACAACCCTGACTAAGCTCAACTCCCTGCCTATTCCAAACCTCCTCTAACAGCTGAGCATCATTGGAGAAAATCAAGCAGCTGTGCTTTCTCCCTTTAAATTTGAAACTGCATATCTCAAATGAGCACCCAACACAGACTGTCAGTCCTACTAACTTCTCCCATACATTTACTGTCCCACTAATTGAGATGACATCTTTTCTAACATCCTCAGCTGATGACCTTGCCTCATTTATTTAAAAAAAAAAAAAAACTGACATGTATCTGCTCACCCATATTCCATCTTCCCTCCTTTTATAACTGGAGACTTGTCCTCAGTTCATATCTAAAGCCATCCATTCTCTCCCTGTGCTTGGACCTTACCCTTGTGAAACAGGAAAGGGAATTTCCATTCTCCCCAGAAGGCAACTTATCACGTACCCCATTCGCTGTGCCACAGATATATTGGACTTCTATCTTTTGAAATTTCTGTCTTAAGTCTCTTGCATTTGACCTTTCCTCCGCTCTGAAAAATGTTCATTGAGGTTTCAGCCCAGATGTTACCTGTCGCTACCTCACAGAAGACTTCCTTGGCCCTGTTAACTAAGATAGGCTTCTGTATAAATTTGCTAGGGCTGCTGTAATAAAGAACCACAGACTGGGTGGCTTAAACAACGGAAATTTATTTTCTCACAGTCCGGAAGGCTAGAAGTTCAAGATTGAGGTCTTGGCAGGTTTGGTTTTTCTGAGGCCTCTGCCCTTGGCGTTTTCTCCCTGTGTTTTCACATGGTCTTCCCTTTGTGTGTCTGTGGCCAAATTTCCTCTTTTTATAAAGACACCAGTCTAATTGTGTTAGGGCCCATCCTAACAACCTCGTTTTAACTTAATTACCTCTTTAAAGACTCTATCTCCAAATACAGTCACATTCTGAGGTTAGGAGGTCAACACATAAACTTTAGGACATAATTCAGTCCGTAACAGCTTCCCTGAGTAACTACCCAATTGTGGCATTTTCCCTCAGCATCTGTCACCCTCAAAATGTGAATTATTTCACTATTTGTTTATGTATCTCTCTCCCCCACTAGAATGTAAGCTCTGTGAATGGAAGGTCTTCATTGCCAGTTGCCTTGTGCCCAGAGCAGTGTCTAGCACAAGATAGACGCTCAATGAATGTTTATGGAATAACTGAATAGGCAGAGAAGAGACAGCAGGGATTACGGATGTTTCCTTTCAGCCTGGTGAGGTTTTGTTTTCACTTTTGCACTATTGTTTTTTAGTTCTCCTACATTTAATGCTCCTAGTTTCCTCTTCAAATCCTTCAAAGTTTATACCAAGTCATCCCTCTTTCTGGAAATTTTTCCAAATTCCCTGACCTAAACTGACTTTTCCAATCTTCCACAGCAGGTATTGCCTCAGTTAAGTATTTTGGGATATCACACTCATCACTAAACATCCCTTGCTGTTGTCCTTTAACTGCTTCATTTCTTCATATATGTGCTCTGTCTCTCCAGTGAGATCGTGATGTCCCCTAGGGTGTCAACCATCGTTTATTTATTTTGCTTCTGGGTATACTATAGATGCCTAAAATTCCTTTAATGACAACTTTCTGAGAAATTGGTAGGTTGAAAAACAGAACAAGGTGTTTTAAATGCAAATATCTCTCAGGGAAGACAAGGTAGTGAGTTACCTTCACATTTCCTAACTGATAACTTGTCTTTTCTAGAAGAAAGACTTAATGAAGTGTGGGAGGGAACTGGATGCCTGAGGTGGGAAAAACATGCTGACAAAGGAAGCAGAGGACCTGATTTACACTTTAGCCTGTCAGCCCTGACCTGAATTAGCAGTCTGCGAATAAGATGTGTCCTTGAGTTAGAATCAGGTGTGGCTGAGTCTCTGCTTTAGGGTACTATGGTTCAATCACTCTATTAATATGAGCCATATGACCTAAGAAAATTACTTCTTTGTGTCTGAGAACCCCCATCTACAAAATGGTGTTACTTCCAGGTTTATTGTGAGGACTAAATTCATGTTTAATAAATATTAACTACTATTGTAGGGCCCTTTTCTTATTATACTTTAAACCATCCTTATTGTAAGTAAGAATAAGTCTGTTTTCTTGGGAGTGTCATAGGGGCTGGAGGATTGGGCTAATTTCTCCGTAAGGGATTGCCATTCATTCCCTATATGCTTTCTCATTGGGGGCAGTAGTCCTCAAACTTTTGGAAAGGAGGTGCTACTTTTTATTTCCCAAAAGGTTTGAGGTTATCAGGATGTAAATGAGAGGAGAGGTGTAGATATTGAAAAATATCTGAGCAAGTTGGGGTGGGCATGGGATGATCCTGCTGATGTTATCTCTGAGAATGATAGATATAAGAATGAACTAGTACACTGGGAATGTCAGATCATCACTGGGAATTCCATCAAACTATGGAAAGGAGGCTAACCCTAAAAAAAAAAAGTAGGTCTAAGGTTATCCTCATTTTGGGGCTTTAAGCCCAGTGAACTGACTTGAATTAAAGCCCCACAGATGAACTCCAAGCCAAGTGCTCTTTTGATGACTTTATGCTGCCTTTCCCACACTCTTTAGAAATGAACTGAGCTGCAGTAATGCCAAAACCCAAAGAATGTTGTAGAAATCCATGTGAAATCTCTCAGAGGTAGATTTGACCTCTAATGTAGGGTAGGGATGGCCTTGTAAATAGTTTAGAAATACAATGTTTATATTACATCAATATTTTCATAGGCTCCACCTACTTTGAGGCCAATTTATGTTCTGGAGACACACATTACTTCCTGCCAGCTACCCAAACAGCCTTGAAGTAATGGGCATAATGACTCATGGTCATGTAACATTCTTTTCAGACACACATCAGCATATTTGTTATTACTTTACTGTCCAAACACCCACAGAATCCCGAGAGGTAAGGTAGGATTAGTGTTGAAGAATTTAGTACCACCCATTTCTCTTTTATTCAAATCAAACTTTTGAAATGATCACTGTTGAGGGTTCGTTTTTGCTTCTAATAAGAGATATGGTAAGAATGTGTGATCAGGCTGGTCTCAGTCTTTGGAGTCAAGCCATATTCTGGAACTATTTTGTTTGAAAACCACATCTAAGTCATAGCAAAGAAATCATCTGACATGAAATCACATGACCCGGCTTGCAGGTGTGAAACTGGAAGAAGTTGGCATCACATAGCATACACAGCATATAATGGGGAACCAGAAAGTGTCCCATAAAATGCCCACTAGCTACTCACCATGGAAAAATGGCTTACAGTTGAAGCCAGTAATTTAGGTCTAATAAAATGGTCAGATTCACCTATTTCAGCCATAAATCTCATGCCATAAATCATGGCCAATGACCACACTCTTTTGCATGATCTCCGTAACTGGTCTGTAAATAGCATAAAGTATCTGTAATATCTACAGTGTATATTCAATTAAGGGAGCAGATCTTTTATGCCAATCACCAGGGCCAAAAGGTACTAGCACACAGTGAAGGTCTGTTACATTTGCATTGATTAATTTCATTGAATTTATTGGTGCTGAAAATGTTTTAGTATTCCCCAAAATATTTATTTTCTTGTTTTTCACGGTAACAGGGATATTCATTTATTTATTCATTCATATAATAAATATTTAGAATACCTAATCCAAGCACTAACTCTAGTCCTTATTAGTTGAGTGACCTTTGGCAGTTACTTAACCTTGCTGCCTCAGTTTCCTCATGTGTAAAATTAGGAAAATAATAGTACTCATCTCCTAAGGTGGTTGTCACAATTAAATGAATACATATGATGTTCTTAGAGCAGTTTCAAACATTACAAACACTAAAAATGATTATTTTTGGTGTAGGAAACACAATGATTATATTGCTGCCTACCAAATTACCCTGAAATTTAGTGGATTAAAACAACACTCCTTTATTATCTCACAGTTTCTGTGGGCCAGAAATCATCTGAGCATGGCTTTGATTCACAGGCTGCAATCAAAGTGTCCACTGGTCTCAACTGGGCAAAAATCTCCTTCCAAACTCACACAAATGGTTGTTGGCAGGATTTACTTTGTTGATGGCTGCTGGGCTGTGATTGCCTTCAGATCCTTGCCATTTGGGTCTTTTCAACACGGCAGCTTGCTTCAGCAAAGTGTGCAACTTGAGAAATCAATAGATAGAGTTGGCAAGCAAGAAGCAACTCACAGTCTTTTACAACCTAATTATGGAAATATTCCATCACTTTTGCCATATTAATTTTTTAGAAGTGAATCACTAGCTCCAGCCCATGCTCATGGGGCAGTTATTACACCATAGTATGAATACCAGCAGTCATGGATCATTGGGAGCCATGTGAGAAGCTGCCTACCATGATGGTGAACAACACAAACATGCAGATTATATGTTTGTTAGAGGAGACAGACTTAAAAATAATTCTAGAATAAAATACTAATTACAAATTTTGGTAAGCACTATGAATTAGAAATACAATGTTTGATGATGAATTATAATATTGGTACCTGATTTGAGTTGGGATGTTTTAAATGAAGGCATCTTTGTGGAAGTAATTTTTAATTTCAGATTTGAAGGACGAGTAGAGTTAGCCAGGGGTGGAGCAGGGAGACAGATAGGCCCCCTTGAAAGAGTGAATAGATGACATGTAGGCCCTAGGTAGGTTAGCACTTGTACATGGCCTCTCCATGTGGCTTGGACTTCTCATTGCATGGTAGCTAGTTTCTGAGCTAGAGTACTCCAAGAAAAGCAGAAGCTGCCAAGTCAAGGTATACAGCATCTCTTCCACCGTATTATATTAATCAAAGCAGTCATAGGCGTAGACCAGAGTCAAGGAAGGGGTAATAAACTCTACCTTTTGAATGGAGGAGCAGCCTACCTGTACAAGAACCGGCAGAATTGTTTGGAGCCATCTTTCGAAAATAACAACCACAATCAGTGATCTTAGCAAGAGTAATTTAAAGATTGGATAAGAAGTAAGAAAGCAAAGAAAGCATATGTAGATGCCTCTTTAAAAAGCTTGGGTAGGGCTGGGAGATGAGTCTTAGATGGGTAACTGGAAGAAGATGAGAGTAAACACAGGACTTTTATGTAAGGAATGATCCTATAGAGAAAAGATTGAAGATCATGATAGAGATGGGCTAGTGGATGATACAGTTTCTGAGAGACAAGAGGAGAAGGAATTCAGAACACAAACTTGGGGGATTGGGTTTTGATAAGAGAACCTTTTCCATAGTAATAGGAAAAGAAGAGGTGATGGTATAAGCAGATGCAGGTAGTTGTTGAAGGCTGACTTTTCCAGTAGAGTTGGGGATCCCATGTAGCAGAGACTAAATGAATATTTGTGAGTGAATGACATCTGGACCATAGCAACACAAGTAGAATACAGAAAAGAAGAGTGTGGGTGGGTGTGGGGGGAACTCTGTGCAGCAGAGTAAGGAAGAAAGGAAGATGGGAATTATCACAGATACAGCTGAACCCAACTCAAGGGAAGATTTTTAGTTTAATTTATATGTTGCTACTGAACAGGTTGTTTTATTGCAGGATTTATTCTCATTTTGTCTCCTGAACAGGAAACAGCACAAGGAAAACTGTATTCATGATCAGAGGTGGGTGATCTCTGTCCTCTCTCTCTCCTTTTTTTTTTTTTAGCATAGATGACATTTTTTTTTCTTTCCAATTACCTAATTTGTAATACTTCCAAATACCAAGCTTATTTTTTCCATTTATTTTTCCAAAGTGATCTACAGATTCAATGCAATCCCCATTAAAATACCAACATCATTTTTTGCAGATCTAGGAAAAGCAGTTCTGTTCCCTTCTATTGAGCTGCCTTCCTAAGTTAAACTGAGCTGGACAAGACAGGGAAAATTCCTTTTGGAAGCAGAAGAACCCCATACTGGAGGACCTCTTTGTTCTCCAGTCTTTGTGTCTTCTTCATGCGTGAAATATCCCACTGGGTTCCTGTGTCCTCAGCTTTGATTGGAGGCTTATGCAGAAACAGAAATATGAAAAAAATGCTGAAAACTGTTCTCTGCCTGTTAAGATGTCCATTATTATATAAGGCCAGGCATGATTTATTCTTTTAGAATGTTGCTCTTACAAATTTTTCTCTTTTGAAGAAAGGGCCTAATGAATTTTCTGGAAAATTAAAATGCTAAAGCAATCACTGTTTTGTGCTTTTTTCTTTGTTTTTGTTTTTTTTTGCATTTGATGTCAGGACCTCACAATTCAATTTAGTTCTGCGCCACATCATATCTATGGATGGTCATCATGGCATAGAGTTTAAGAGCACAGAATTTGAAGTTATATTTCTCTAAGCCACAGTTTTTTCATCTGTAAAATGAGATAATTTTGGAACCTACCTTATAAGGTTATTTTGAGCATTAAATGAGTTTATACCCGTGACGTACTTGGAATACTACTTGGCATTTATTAGCTCTAATGGTCTTAATTGTGTCCTTCAATTTGTGGTGGCTGCTTTGCAAATATAGAACTTCCCAGTTCTCTGGATTCACATTCTCATAGTAGGTCCAGCTTTGTCTGACATAATCATCTTTTCTTTTTGTTTCTTCCTTGCAAAACATTTTTTCCAGGATTTTTTTTTTTTTTTGATCTCTCTCTTCTCTTCTGCAGGGGCCAAAGTAGATGGTCTCTAAGGAATCTTCCAGTTGTTCAATCATAGTCATTTTATGACTCTTTTATGTAGGTAGGGATGAAGGAGAATAACATATATTTTAGGCAACATGTAATCAATATGAATGGCTCTAATATAACACATATGGACTTTAGTTACTTTTGAACTGGAAAGTGGATATTAATTGACACTCGTGATATTCTTTTTTTTCTATAAACTATCTCCCCTATCTGGTATGAATGGATAGGTGGAACAAACAGAGGGTTTACTGGCTCATGTAATCTAGTGAAAGACAGGGTAAGAAAGCATCAAAGTTCTTGACATGTAGGAGCATAGAATCTTCTATATATATGTACAAAGAGATTATTATTTACCATTAGCATGAGGAAAAAACAAGGGATCCACATCATTTGAGGCACTTAGTCATTTTACTGTCACATAAACATTGGGTTGTAAGATAATCATTTCCTTGTTCAAAGTTGATGACTATTTTTCTAGAATGTTATAGAGAGAATTGATACATTAAATAGACAATTATAGTAGATATGGTAGATAAACTACATGTACTATATAGTTGATAAGTATAAACTATATCTACTATATATTAAGAGTTGCCCTTCTAACTCTTTATAGTCATACTTTTATGATCTTGTCTTCAGAGCATTGAGTCTGGAATTTCTCTACTCACAATGTGACTCTTACCTGAGAATTAGGTGAGTCATTTTGATTTCATAGTGGGGCTAGGAGTCAGGGCATCCCAAACATAAACAATCAGACCTTTCCCTGGTATTCTAAATTAATCCCTCTGAGGTCAACTGTAACTGTTGCTTCAAGATTTGGCTCTAATTATGCATTCTTTCAGATCACAGTATGATTTTCTATTTGTGGCTCTATCATAATATGGGTTGTCAAATCCTGGCTAAGGGTTGGTGGGTTAGGTATACTTTTGTATGAAATCAGGGCATTTTTTTTCTTTCATTTTACATCTAGCATGGCACAAAAGACAGATATACCAGAGATATTTTTTCTATGCGAGGCATCAGAAATTCACTGGCTCCTACCCAAGGTTTTTAATCAGGCTGGGGTCTCCTCACCAGATTTGTTGTTTCATTTATACTCTTAGGATTATATGGATGTATACTCAAAGTTATAGCCATAACTACAGTGGAGGAAGGCAGTTATCTATGGTCTAAGGTGTGGGCATTGGAGGCTAGCTCTCCTTATATTCTGAATCTGCCAGAATGAAACCAACTTCCCTTTGAAAGGGCCAGGATGCTGTAAATTTACCAAGACTCATTCTCATGCTGCTTGTGTATTTGAAATAGCCAGATACATAGACATCTCTATCCCATTGCATAGAAAGAAGACACCTGACTCAGGTGTGCCCAACATCCTGGTAGACATTACATAAATACTAGAGAATAGTAGATAATACCTGCCAACAATTGCTTTCTATGTATAGGATTGATAACCCAAATGTGCCTGGTACTTTTCCTTTTAGTCCTTGCAATGTCAAACTAGCTAGGAAAGATAGGCAAATACGTATATATTTTGTGCTTCTCTCTAATATTCCTTTTACTAGGCTATCATTTTTTTCTTCTTTATTGTAAATGATCCTGTATTGCTCTGTAATTGCTTAAACTATAGACAATAAGCATTTCAATGGCAGGTACTGGGCTTCCCTAACTCCCTTTCCACATCTCAGTGCCTTCTCCAGGACTAGGTCAATAGTATTAATAAAAGTAACCTCTTGAGACTTATTCTTTGATGAACTAAGAAATAGGATTTGGTTCCAACTGATGCATTAAAAATTGAACTTTTAGGTTCTGTTTCTTCCAATTATTCTAGGTAGCCTAACAATTGCCTAGTGTGGACTGTGAAGAGTTAATGCATCAGGAGAGGTGTGGGGACTTGCCTCTCCAGGGCCTAATGAGTTGTCTGCCTGCTGTGTGGTGGCCACTCGATGGAGGTTTGTTGATGAATAAACGAATGTATAAAAGCTGAATTCATCTGGACAGTCCAGTTGGGTTAGCTCCAAATCTTCCTTCTCTTTTCTTGGGAAAGCTGAATTAAATCCAGCTGTTCTTCAGGCTGCCAAGCCACTTTCGAGCAAACTTCTTTCTCTTTCTTCCATTTATATTTATTTTCCCCTTGGGTACTGAAGAAATAAATGCTTTACCAATTATTTATTCTTTATAAGGGTTGGCCCTTTGTACTTGACATTTTCTTAATTGTTCACATTCTGCATATTTACTTATTTTTCCTAATACTGTTCCATTCTCAGTAACAACTTATTATGTGACTCTAGTGATTAGGGTATAGTGGGTTTCCTAGCTAAGCCATCTTACTTTGTCCTTTCCACATGTCTCTGCTACATATTTTTCCTAATACCAGTTTTCTTACCTAAGCTGACCACACCATTGACTATATAAATGTGACTTGGAAGTTTCAAATGACTTGAGATGTTGTATCTCTTACATTTTAAACAAAATATTTCAAACATAGGGATGTGCAATTCAGCTCTTCCCCAGAAATTCTGCCAGGCTTTTGGAATGCATGCACATCAGTCAGATTCACTGAACACAACCTGGATGAGACTGTGCCTGTAGTAGATTCACACAACATGAAGCAGGAAAAACATGAACAGGATGTGATCATACAACTGATAAGGAAAAACGGAAAAACTCTGAATCCGAGCTCCTCGTGGTACATACAACTTGCCTACACCCTTTAGCCAGCATAACTTAAGAAAATTACGTTAGTGTTAAAGTCACTTTTAACAAAAACAGTCACTCATTTACTGTGCAATACTATTCATTATAATATCTTCCAATTCTTATTCACATAACAGTATTTTAAAAATAGTAATGATTATACATATAACTTTATATTCTGTTCCTTTCTTGACTTGTCTTTGCAGATTACACTTTCTTTGTTGTTGCATCACTTATAGTTTACCTGGCTTCTGCCCCCATTTACCAGATCTTCCCCCTCACTTCTTAAATATTAGCTAGTATTATTATTTCTTCTGCCTAACTTGTGAATTACTTTACAATCCAATGGACAAAGCCAGCCAAAGCACAGCCATATTCAAACTCACTTCCTCCTCCTTCTCCTCCTCTCCCTGTCCATTTCTTTCTGATGCACAGAATTGGATTGATTTAATGAAACATATTCTCACCTTGGTAAGAAAATACCATAACTTGTCCGGGCACGGCCCTTTTTTAACGACCCTTTTTTATCTCATCCCCAGACTTGGGTCCTGTTCACAGAACATCCTATTTTCAGGCAGTCATTTTGGGAATTCCTTGACTAATCAGATACTTCAATGTTCTTGTGGCAAACTTTTCCTCACTTTTGGGAAAATTTCCCACATCATTTGATTGTGCTGATGTCAATGATAAATACAGCAGAGCAGTGGTTCTCAAATTTTAGTGTGCTTGTTATCACCGAGAGTGCTTGTTAAAACTGGTCACTGGGCTCCCCCTCAGAATCTCTGGTAGGTCTTGGGTGGAATCCAGTAATTTGCATTTCCAGGTGATGTTGGTAGTGATGAGGAGCCACTTTTGAGAACCACCCTATTAGAGGATTTCCACCTTTTCATCAAAGTACAGGTGAAAGAGAACTGGAGCTTATTTAAGAAAGAGTGATTTGTCTTAGGTCAGAAACCCAAGGATTTACTCAGCATATATATAATTCCAGCAGAGAGTCTAAAAAATTAGTTGTGTAAAATGTGGAATTCCAGTATTTCCAGGTTAAAGAAAGAGCCATGGTGAGCCACCCTGTAGGATAGAGGTGTATACCAGCCAAAGGCTTCATATGCAAATGTAGGTTAATTGAAGGCCAATTATCTGGGGGCTTGCTTCACTGTAATATTGGCTTTAGAGGAAGGGTGTTTTTCCACAGGTGATGAGGAAGGAAGAACTGTCCCCTTGAGTAGGGCACTTGCCTAAACACCTCCACAGTCTATAGGGGCATTGCAGAAGGTTGTAAAATTGTGGAGGCCATTTTTATTATTATTAATTACTTTTAGTCTGCTTAGCAAGCTCTCCCACTGTCCTTTCTTTAGGCACAGGCCCACTGTCTCTGGCTGTGCATGTGAGCCAGGTGTGACCACTTATACTACCTCATCCCCTAGGCCTGATGCTGCTCTGAGTTGAGCATGTGATATAAGCAGAACCAATGAGCGTCCTTCCCTGTGATTCATGGGGTGGTACGAGGCTAGCAGCTGTGTCTCCTGCCAGCAGAGAAGGCTAGCTTCCAGAAAAAGAGCGTGAAGCCAAAACATGAGGAGAAGCAGAGATGAGCAGAGATGAGGGGTGAATGGTGAGAGAATCCAGGAGGTAAGAAGTCCCTGGGACATTGGTTCCTGCAGCTCTTTCTTCAATGTTGAACCTACCCCAGGAAGCATAGTAATTTCCTCTCTTTAGTTTGAGTTGGGTCTCTGTCACTTAAATGAAATCAGAGCCTAACCCAGGTGACCTTCTTAACTTCAAACTCTCCCCACCCATCATTATAGCTGGCAAACTGTTGCAGGAAAATCTTTTAAAAAGGCTACTTTCTGAATATTATTTATTTTCACAAAATTTGTGGTATTATTCCCTACTGTTGAGTCTATATTCTTTTGGCTTAATTTCAAAGCCAAAAAAGGATATTATTGGTGATCTTTCAGACTTTCAAAGCACTAAGTGACCTAGGGCATAATCTAAGAATGACTAAACCTCGAATGTCCTAATCTGATAAATGCCAGAGTCCACTCTCTTTGCGAGTTCATTTCCCAGGTGATTCAGGTGCCCTTTTCAGAGCACTTTGCCATTCCCTGGACTTCTCTGCAGCAATAATGGGGCAGTAGAACATAATCTCCAAATGCTCAGCTGGTTTTCAGGTGATTGGTTGTTTAGCACTCCCAAAAGTGCCTTCTTTAAAGTCAGGCACAGAGATAGATCTATTCAGCATGTGTTGGATTTAGACTGTCATGATTTATTGTTTAAATATCTGGGAGTTGGCAGTGTGTTTTCTGCTAAGCATCTCTTTATTTTTTTTAACCAATGAGTTTTACTCAAATGTATTAGGATTCACGTTTTTCATTAATGCACAATTAACTCATATCAAGATGTTATTTTATAACAACAATCTAACATCCACCAAACCCTCTGAGTACTTTTAAAATGTCGTTTTTGACCTTAGAAGACATTAGGCATACTATCAAAGGCAGCTGATGCAAAGACCATGGTAACTGTTGAACGAAGAGCCAATAAAGCTTCATTTTATTAGTAGTTAATGAGAAATTGAAGCTGGGTTCCTATTTAGCCAGTTGTGAGATGATGGGCTTTCCTTGCCTTTATTTTCTTACCTATATAATGGGGATAATGAGTTTCTGACTACAAAAGGATATGAATTTATAAAAGCCTTAAAAGACATTCAGTAAAATAAACACTATGATTCGCGTAGTCCATTAAATCTTTCTCAACGGTGATGACAGACTTGCTATTGAAATGAATTCTGCCTCTGCCATGTGCTCCCCAAGTTATAAACCAACATGTAGCTTGTTTCTCAAACACTTCCCAGTGCCTTTATCTTTATATTTCCATAAATGCAAATTTTGTGGTTCAATAGAAAAACACAGAATTTTGAGCCAGAATTGCATGTGTTTAAGGCACAGAATTGAAGGCAGGTCAATGATCCTGTTTTTTCAATGTTTTATTCCCTTCTTGGAGGAACATAGGGGAAATAGGTGGTGATATGAACACTCGAGTAATTTGCCTGTGAGGCATTGTTCATCTACGTGCCTGAATAATAAAAATTGGAATATTTTCCTTTACATTGATGTATATTCTATATATAAATTAATACATAAACATATGAATAATGCACTTAATATAAATATATAAACATAATTTAGAGCAAATTAAATGCATTAATTCCTCAAATTCAGCCTGCTTCATTGCCTTGGAATGTCAATTTCTTCAAATTCTTCTTGTTGAATTCCTTTATATTACATAAGGCCTATCTCAAAAAGCCACCACCTCCGTGCAGCCTGCCATGTTCTTCCAACATGTTCTCTATTTGTGTAGATGATGAATACCTGTACTCTGGGTGTGAGTTAGTGTGAGCCTTTCAGGTTCAGGGCCTGGTGTCCATTGTCTTTGTCTTCCACCGTATTGATTACCCCTGCATTGATCATGTAGCAGAACTCCAGTGAATATTTCTTGAACTGAAAATTGAGTTTAAATATTTTTTTTTCAAAGTTTCTCCACTCACCTCATTATTGCTGTTCCCTAGGATCAAGCTCAGGTCTCCTCCACAAGTTCTTCTCTGATAAGCTCAGCCAAAAGCTTCCCTCCTTTTCACAATAGCATCTATTTCCCCCATTGTTTTACTTCAAATTTTTACATCTTGCCTTCTGTTCCTTTTGCTTATTTTCTCATGGTTTGACTCCCCAAATTGCACTTCAAATTTCTTATAAAAACAGACTAAGTTGAAAAGTATAGCACCATTTGAAGCACCTGGAAAGTACTTTGTGATAACAGGTGCTGAACTGCTAGTTGTTGATTGACCAATCCCAACTGTGGGAGAAATGGTCTATAAGGAAGAGATCAGTGTTGTCATCTATGGTTCGTCCTCCCAAAAGTACAGATAATGTGGACCATTGGGAAAGAAGCTCTAATAACCTTATGACCAGAATCTAACCTTGATTGATTTACAACACATCATTATTGGGCAAATACTATTTCTTGTTTTTGGAAAGGTTCAAAACAGATGATTTTTATTTGAAATGATACAGGTTAGAATTGTTCAGGATAGTTTGTCACAGATTGTTACGTAAAATAGTGGAAGGCTGTCAGCTTGATCATAGAGGGTATATTGACTTAATTCTTCTTTGGGAGATAATACTTACAATTTGGGTAGCTGCCACCAGTTGAATGGTGATGACTGGTGGTTATAATGGGAGGTTCATATCAGCATCTCTGGGGACTTAACATGTTATAATATACATTACTGGACCCCACTCACTGTAGGAGTTTCTGATTCAGATGGTTTGAATTAGGAACCAGGCATATATACGTGTGTGTGTGTGTGTATGTTTGAAAGCTTCTAGATGATTCTGATGTATTTTACAGTTAAAAGCCGTTGGTTTGGAGTTTAGGATATCTTGGTGCCCAAGAATAGGTTTTCTTCAGATACGGAAAATAGCAGTCAAAGCTGGAAAGCAAGATGCACTTGACTTTGCTTTTTCTATAAATTATAATTACTTATTTAAAATATACATATTTTAAATATATTTTGTTTTGAGTTTTGTTTGTCTTATAATATTGAAGTTACAGTCAAAGAAATGGACATTCCTAAGTATAGGACACAGGATGAATTTTTAAGCAGTAACTAATACAAACTCTAAATATTTAAGAATTAACTTTCCTTTCATCCTAAAGGAAGGTTTTTAATGTTCTTTCAGTTTTGAGACTTTTTTGGTACTTTTTCATGGCTTTGGGCCTCATTCCAGCTATTCCTAATTTCTATTCAAAGGAAAGGTGTGATTTCCCCCCCCTTTGGTGAGATTTCCCTGTTGCTCTGCAATTCTTAATTAGCTTTAATTTCTTTTGCCTTTGTGTTTCTTTGATCCATGCACTGCTACCTAGTTACTGAGCTCTTGGATTGATTCTGTCTACCCTCCAGCTCTGAATTGCCTTCTAAAAAGAAAAGTGATAGTTTTGGACCTATGTGTGTTAGTAACTCTCTCATTCAAAACCTGTTTATTTTACCGTCTTGAAAGGGCCAAACACTTTAAATCTGAATGCTTAATCATCAAACAGAATGGTGTTTAAAAGGATTATATAGCTGATGTATGGTTGTTATTAGTATGAACTGTGCTTAAAAATTTTCCAAGAAACCACATGCATTAATCTGAAGGAAGCTAAAGCCCTGTATGTCCTACACATGTGTTCCACGTGGATGCCTTCTCCATGAAACCTTTCAACACAATCCTTTTGGTACTTATGCTCATATAAATGGGGGTTATTAGGATTTTACTCTAGAAAAGTCTTTTTATCAAGATTAGTTTCTATGAACATTGAGTAGCTCAAGTGCCAGACATTGTGAGGTGCAATGCAATCTTCAAAGCAGCCTCATGAACAAATGGCATTCCCATACTCTATTTAATATATGAGAAAATTGTGGTGGAAGGAGTTTCATAATTTGTAAAAGGTCATTGTAACTGCTTGGTGTGTATTTTCTCTCTCACTCATTGCAGCTAAGTCAGCATGCACTTAGACCACTAGCCTCTGGCACCAAGGCACAAGACACAAAATTGTAAAGAAGCCAAGTTCAGAGCATCTGTCAATAATGTTCCTTCATTCTACACGAAGGATGATAAAACAGTGCATTGATCCTTAGAAGTTAGCCAATGATACCAACTGATATGTCCTTTGGTGAGCACCACCTTTAATTTCCACAGAAATAAACTGCCTCTGGAAAAATGGACAAGCTTCTACAAGTCTAACAGGTTTATTCAGGAATCTCAACTCGGTGAAAGAGTTAATACCTTTTTTGCCCTCCAATTCTGCCTTTGACTTTGTTGATTAGAGGACTACTTTTCTGTTTTTAGGCAGCGTCTTTGGTGGATTCTGTACATTTCTGGTCAATTCTGGTTACTCTGAGCTCAGTTTTCAATTTTCAAGATCACAATTTAATCCAAGTCCAGCTCAGTTTTCAAGCTCCCAATTTAATCCAAAGAAATCCGAATTTCTCTTGCTCCATCTTTTAGGCGCAAGTACCTCCAGTGTCTTGATCCTGGATCCGGGAAAGGGGAAGCGTCTCTTTATTCACCTGGTGCTGGTTTAAGTCTCTCCTTGTTGGTTTTTGATGCTTCTTTACTGGCCTTCCATGCCTCTGGCTCAGTATCCAAGAGTCGACCTTCTCCTCAGCCACAGGGTGTGGTCTCTCCACTGCCCAGTTCTCTAAGAGTGGAACCCCGTTATTTTCCAGCCCCCACAATCCCCACAACCTGTAGTCTAGCCACAGATTCCTGCTGCCACAATCCAGCCTTCACTCAGCACCTGGTAAACAGCTGTCTTGGGTAAACCATGGTGAAAGACAGCTGGAGCACAGCTATTTGCTCCGCATCAGTCTCTTCTTTCCACCATAATGTTCTCACTCTCTTTTCCCCTGCTTACATAGGCAGAGGATAAGAATGCCCACAAACGCATCGCATCCGCATCCGCATCCGCATCCGTTCTTGTAGGAAAGCCCTCTTGGAATTGTCTCCAGCCACCTTCCCACCCTCCAGGCTATTCAGAGGAGAAAGATATCTCCCAGTTGGAAGAGGTGATCCCCTCTCACATTGTCTTCCAGGCCAATGTTTGCACCTCCCCCTTCTCTTATGTAGTGGTTATTCCAACCTTGCCTGCAATTAGAATAACCTGGGGAGCTCTTTAAAAAATCCCATTGCCGAGTGTAGCACCAATTAAATATCTCTATAGGACGTGTCTAGGAATCAGTAGATTTGCAAGCTTCCAGGTGATTCCAATGTGCACTCAGGGTTTAGAACCACTGAGTACACATTGGAATAGACTAGAAGTGGGGGTGAGAACAATAGTGGTAAGCCTGATTTTGCCACCTCTTAACACATTGACTGCCACGCTAGAAGAAAAAAAATGTTTCCTTGGGGCCGTGGTGTTTTTTACAAAAATAGAATAAAAACTGAAAACAAAACGATCCTTAATGAAAAATTTATTTTTATTTTCTGTGTGTGAGTTATATGCAATTAAATTGTCAATATTAGTTGTAACAAAAGAACATCAACAAGTAAGATTTTCACAAAACCAACTGCAGGGTTTTGCCCAGGGGGCCACCCATCATGTAACATGTATGCTACAGCATGTCAGCATGAGTTGCCTGTGCACCATGTGGCTCCCAATGTAAAGAGACGTGTGAGTTATATAGGCTTCATGAGGCCCCGGGCTCAAAACTAGCATGAGTTAAATACAACTTACATGGCAATTAATGTGTTGTTAAGCCCTGGCAGGTGTGGGGGTGCTAACTGCAGGTGTTGGCATTCCCTCTAAAGTGTTAGGATACCTCTCTCCTGTGGTTTGCAGTTGTGGAGCCTAGCCAATTATTCTGGGAAAAAATCCCCTAAACATGCTGTTATGCCAGGATGAAATGATGTGCTGGAGTACAGGAAGTGAAGTGAAAAGTGGGCCTCCTGATTTCCTCAGCTGTGGCCCCTAAAAGGGAGGTGAACTTAAAATTAAAAAACACCAGGTATCTGTGATAAAAATGAATTGTACAAATGTGTGCAATCAGTTTGCTTTCTGTTCCTTCACTTCCAAGGACAAATAAAAACAGATAACTACATGTGGTTATTTTTTTGCTCTTTTTGTTTGTTTGTTTAAGTAACGCATGACACCGAGAATTTTTTGTTGTGGTTTCACTAGTCATGGTTTGGTTGTAGTGAGATGTAAAATGAAGGTAGCTGAGGAGAGAGAGAAATTCCATCTGTGAAATGAGAAGCACAACCAAATCTAAAGTTTGAGGAGAAAAAGAAGCATTTTGATACAGAGATAACAAAGGGGCCTGAGGGACGGGATCATAAGAACCTATCTTGGCCGTATAGAAACAGAAACTTCTAAGTGGAAGCCACATGGGGTTTGGAGTCGGGAACCTTGTGTTCTGGCCTGACTCTGCCACTGATTGGTTTGGGGAGGCAGCTAGAGCAGTGGGAAGTAACCTGACGCAAGGAGTCTACCTCCACCTGCGGGGAACCAAGCCTGGCTTTGCTGCTGACAGGGGAAGTCTCTTGACTTCTCTGTGCCTCAGTTTCCTCATCTGTAGGATGGGGTTCACAGCACCTACATCAAGACAGTTATGAAAATTAAATGAGATAATACTCTAAAATGTTCTATGTGAGCAGTTGTTAAATGAAAAATAAAGTTGAGCATTTCATTATGTCTTTCTGCACCTAAATATCCTCATTTTTAAAATGCAGAGCTAAAAGCCTCCCATACGATCCAATGATCCTGCAAAGGTCTGGCATTTTTCATTTTCCTGGTTTTCTTGTTTATATGCCATTAACACTCTAAAGCAGCTTTGGAACTATATATAGCAATACATCTTCACCAGTAGGATTAATGATATACCAGAAGTTTGATTTATTTTATTTTTTTTAAATCACAATAGTAATGATTAAATAACTATTTGCTATTCAGGAAGACCCATTCTTGAGAGTGTGAAAAAGTTCATTATAATTGATATGCTATGAAATTAGAGACTTGGACACTGAGGAAAAGTCACCAATGTCTTCCACAACCTAACCACATACCCATGATGTCTGTTCTCCAGGTCTTGTTCCTACTGCCCTCTCTCCCTGGAATGTCCTTTGCTTCTCACAGCATTACAGAGAGCAGAGCTACCCTTCAGTGACTAGCTCAGATACTTCCTCCACCGCAGCTTCCTTGGTTTCTCTAGTTGGAAATGGCCACTACATTCAGTAACTTGTATCAACCTTTCCTACAGAATTTTGTGCATTATATTCTGAACTGTAGTTATTTGTGTACTTATCTTTGGCCTTCACCTTAGATTGTGGAGCTCATGGCTGCGTGGTATGTGCTATATCCTAATACGTGGACTTTAAATGAAGGACTTTGAAGAGAACAATTTGTATTCTCCCAACTTTTAAAAAAAATACTTTATTTTTTAACAGCAGTTTTAGGTTCACAGCCAAACTGACAGGAAGGTACAGAGATATCTACACGCCCACCCATCAACATCCCCCACCAGAGTGATACATTCGTTGAACTTACATTGACACATCATCGTCACCCACAGTCTATAATTTTACATTAGGCTTCACTTTTGCTGTTATGTATCCCATGGGTTTGGACAAATGTATAGTGACATGTATCCACCACTAGTAGTAGCATGCAGAATATTTTCACTACTCTAAAAAATCTTTTATCTTCTGCCTACTTCCCTGTTCCTCAACCCCTGGCAACCACTGATCTCCAACTTTTTTACCATAAAAACTAACACATTAGTGACTTTCTTTTCGGTAACTGCAATACTGCTTTTCTGTTGATTATGGTGTTTCTGGTTGATAACCAGGGACTTCAAACCATGCGGTTATTCTCCTTCAGATTCCACAGTTTTTTAAAATAGTTTTTCGAATAGTTTGAAGTACCTTGTATAACATACCTAGCATAGTAAAATACCTGGTATTATACATATACACGTTTAGTATATGTATATCATATATACTTCAATAATTTAAGGTAAAGTATGATTTTTACATACTTCTGTCTCGTTTTCCTTAGTTAGAAAACATTTGTGCTTGGGGCAGGAAGTTGTGGCAAATTTCTTTCTGTATTGTGTTTATATATCTGAATAAAACATAATGTCACCACATTAGTTTTAACTTCATTTAATTTAACTTCATTTTCTCAAAATGCCAAAGATGTCAGTTTCAATCATGTAAAAGCTGTTTTTTTTTTTTTAAAATTAGTCATAGACACCAGGATGAAGTTGTTGTGTCTGTGTGTGTTTTTTTTTTTTTTTAAGATCAACAGAGTTCTATTGCAAGGGAGAGTAAATGTAGAAGTAAAAATCTTTTAGGGATTCTGAAAAAAGCATAGACATTTCTCTGCTGCTATAATTACTTGTAGATCCATGTGGAAGCAGGAGGAAATTTCCATGTGAAGATTATTTCCTGACATTGATCTCCAAATAGTTCCAATTTTAAGTGGGAAGATTCAATTTCTGGCTGTGAAGGATCATGTACCTCAGACCCTTCATAGCTCTTAAAAGAAAAATGTTTACCCAAAATCTTTCTCCCAGCTTGTGGCTTGCTTTTTCATTTCTTTTAACAGTGGCTTTGAATAACAAAATATTTAAATTTTGATAGTCTAACTTATTGTGTTTTTTCTATTACAGTTCCTATTTCTTGGGTCCTATAATAAATCTTTGCCTAACCCAAGGAGAGAAATAATGTTTTCCTCTATTTTCTTCCAGAAGTTTTATAACTTTAAGCTTTACATTTAGATCTATGAGTCATTTTGGGTGAGGTTTATTATTATATACATTTTTTGCATAGGGATATTCGATTATTCCAGTACCACATGTTGAAAAGATTATCCTTTCCCCATTGAATTTCCCTGGCACATTTTGTGAAAAATGAATTGCTCAAATATGGGTATATCTATTTATTTTCTTTTCTGTTTCATCTGTTAAATATATGCATATCTCTACATCGCACTATCTTGATTACTTAAGCTTTATAATAAAGTCTTGAAATCATGTAGTATAACTCCTACAACTTTGTTCCTTTTGAAAAGTATTTTGTAGGTTTTAGATCATTTGCATTTCCTTAGAAATTTGAGAATCAACTTGACAATTTCTACAAAAAGGTTTCTGGGATTTGTCATGGGACTGTGTTGAGTCTTTAAATCTATTTAGGGAGAAATGACATCTTCACAATGCTGTCTTTTATTAACACAATATAATTCTTCATTTCTTCAGATCTTCTTTAATTTCTCTCAGTAATGTTTTATATTTACCACTTATAAATCTTGTAAATATTTTGTTTATTCCTAGATGTTTAATATTTTCTGGTACTATCGTAAATCGTAATGCTTTGTTTTAAATTTAAATTTCCAATTTTTCATGGCTAGCATGTAGAAATACAGATTTTTAAAATATTGACTCGGTATATTAGAAACTTGCTAAACTCACTAATTATAGTTTCCTTGTAGGTAGATTCCACAAGTTTTTCTATATAGACTATCATATATTCTGGGAATAAAAAGAGGTATAATTTTTTCCCAGTCCACATATATTTGATTTCTTTTTCTTCTCTTATTGTACTGGATAAGACCTCTACCACAATGTTGTGTGGAAATAGTAAGAGTGGACATCCTTGCCTTGTCCCTGAACTTAGGAGGAAAGCACTCAGTCTATAATCATTCAGTATATGTTAGCAGTAGGATTTCACAGATGCCCCTTTCTTAGTTTTAAGAAGTTCCCTTCTGTTCCTAGTTTGCTGAGAGTTTTTAGATTGGTTGTTGGATTTGGTGGAAGGCCTTTTCTGTATCTGTTGAGCTGATCATATGGCTTTTTCTTTTGTAGGCTCTGGAATTGATGAATTACATTGATTGATTTATGAATGTTAAATCAACCTTGTGTTCCTGGAGTAAAGCCAATATGGCTGTGATGATTTATTCTTTCTGTGTTTAGTTGGATTAAATTTGCTAAAATTTTGTTAAGAAATTTTGTATATCTTCATGAGAAATATTAGTCTTCAGTTTTTTAATTGAATGATTTGTATTTGTATGTTTTTAGCACACTGTGTTCCAAAAATATTTTATGCGAACACAATATCTTATTTTTTTGAAAGTGGATAAGTTATTAAATACCATAGTCTTATTGTATTTTGTGGTTCAAGAACAGACTAGACAGATTAATTGATACTCTGGGCACATCTTTGAATAGTTTTAAGATATTGTGGACATTTTGAAGCTATAGAATTTTTTCTAGAACTTTATTTTAAGGAAATTTATAATTTTACTGTTTGGCTCTGTCTGTATCCATCAGACTGTTGCTTGGTTAAGACTACTGATTTTTTTTTTTTTTATAAAAAAGCCATTTGGGCTAATAACCTTGTGTTCAGGCCAAGCAGAAATGTAAGGATCAGAGATGTTTTATGTGCCCTCCAAATAAACTAGTTATTTTATTGTGTGGCTGATATTATCATTTCATGTAGCAAGAAGATTACTTGTTATATCTAAATTGGTAATTGGGTATTTCTGGAGTATACGAAATGGAAACACATATTTTAATAGCATTGGCAAACTTCCTCAACATCCTATGAGGTAAACAGGAAGAAATTACTATTATCTAAATTCAGTATCCAGGGTATTAAAAATTTAGGGAAATTTCCAAATCTGTGCAAGCAGTCAGGATTAGAAGAGCCTTTGGGTTTTAAAGGCAAGTACATTCTCCAAATCTTGGTCTGAGTCACACTGGAGAGGAGGAAACCCCATTCAAGAGATCTTTACTTCTTGCTCTGCTGTTTCTGTGGGTATTCCTGTTTTGGTTAATTTGAAACCAAGGTTACTCATAAATTCTCAACCTGGACACAATTTATGTAAGTGGTCAATTTATTTCTTAAAAAATGCAATGACATTGATCTAGTCATGGGAAATAAAGTATATTGGAAGCATCTTCTGTGCAGTCAAAAACTTTATTGTTGATATTAATTGCTTTCTCTGACATTCAAAATTAGGTTTTAAAGCGAAGGAAATTATTTGGAGAACTTCAGTATATATTATGTGGGTATGTAAATGTGTATATATACACATGTATACACACATATATACAGGAGTTCCCCAGGTTACAGATGAGATATGTTCCTAAGAATGCCTTTAGGTTGGATTTGTATGTAATTTGGATCCCTGATGAATGCTGCATATGTGGTAATAATAATGCTATAATGGCTCATGTTATAATACAGTGTAATACTGTAATAATAATACCCCTGTACTGTAATAATTAGTTACAGAAACTATTGTGCTCTTTCTTTTAATTCAAACAAACAGAACATAAAAACAAACTCATACAAAAAGTTTAGATAAGAGATAGGAGAAATTTCACAAAAGAATATTAAAGGTTAACACTCACCTGATGTTGCATCAATGTTTTATAGGCAAGAGCATTTTTGAGGCAAGAAGGTAGGCTGACATGAATTGGAAGATGATGGAGATGGGGCTGGAGAGGATGGAGCGGTGCTGGAGACTCAGGGTGTGGGTCTGTTGCTGGAGGAGGGGAGCTTACCACTGAAGTTGTTTTCTTGAAAAAGGTGTCTAGGGTTGTTTGCACAGCCTTTTTCTTTTTTTTTTATCATAAATGGTGTTGTAGCAGCTGATGTTCTTACTAACTACACGGTAAACATTTGTAAACTGCTCATATTAGGCTTTTACTTCTCAAGTTTACCAAATCCTGCTTCAATGAGACAAAAGCCTTCAGCTCATTCTTTTGTCATAAACTTTCTCGGCTGTAGATCTTCTGATTCTCCATGTTCTTGGTTTCTGTCAGCTGCTTCTCTACCCATCTATGAGAGTGGCCACTAGCATAAAGATGCGCCAGCAAACCACTTATGCCATCTGGGTTTGTTTACATGCACAGAAGAAACTAGTTCCTGAATTATTAATTTAATTATTTAATTATTTAATCATAAATTATCCTCATGGGGAGCCTTGGGAGCCCGTTTGTAAGTCTGGAATGCCATAAGTCGGGTCCTCCATAACCCGGAGACTGCCTGTATTTGAGAGGGGGAGAGAAAGAGAGGCTGTTTATGTCTATGAGTATTGAAGTGGTTAGAAGTAGTAGAAATAGTTGTTTTTAACATTAGGAATTTGGAAGGAAAATGAGGGCAGCAGTGAAAGTGAGTTTGAAATGTCTTTCCTAATTATTGACTTGTTATGAAAGACTTCTTATCATTCACAGTTAAAATGTTACCATTTTATAGGGAGAAGATATGCTTCATATTATCTTTCATACACAGAGATTTTTGTTTTCTAAGTAGTTTATTTTTCTCAGTTAATAAAATGCCTGGAGTAGGTGTTTTCTGGCATTGATTCAGCTCCTCACTGATTCCATCAAAAATCCAGGATTTTTTAAGCATTTAGCTCAACTGTCCTTATTTTGTGTCTTTTGTCCTTAGGATTGCTGACTAGGGTCACAAGATAGCTTCTGAAGCTTCAGTCGATTACAGGATGGCTCATTAAGTCAGGAAGTTGGAGGGAAGGTGCTATGCCTCTTGTGCCTGTCTCCTTTTATCAGGAAAGCAAAATGTCAGAAGCCTACCAGGAGACTTCCCTGTATTTCTCATGGCCAGGACTGGATCACATGACTATATGTAGCTGCAAGGGAGGCCGAGGAAGCAGGGAACAAATTATGACCGACTCAGTCTCATCATAATCTATCACCTGAGCATGGGCATATTGCTACCCTAAGGAATAAAGTGTGGGGGTAAATTTTGGGTAACAACTAAGTGTTGGTCACATAGGGTCATACATGTATCATTCACTACTAGAATTTAAGTGGTACTCTTTGATAGTATAATGTAGTCCATGTATTCACTAAAAGAGAATTACTTTATACTCTAAAATTCTTTACAAATGTCATAATACCTCTGAAGTATATTTATTGACGGTGTCTCTTGTGGAGGAAAATTCAACTGATTTGTCAAAGATTTAATCACAGATACAAAATAGGAAGGAAATATAATCTACCCTTCAAAGTGTAAATAGAAATTATCATAAAACTTCTATGAAAGCAACAGATATTCCTAAACTTAAGCATACTGTAGTTGCACGGGAAATATTGACATTCTCACTTGGTTGATTCTAGAGTCTTTGATAGTGAGCAGATAACAAAGTTTGGTTCATATGTCTGTGTTTCATCATTCAATCATCAGGATGTTGAAGTTATTTGAAAATATTTGGAAATAATTTAAATGTATAGTGAACATTTTGTTTCAGGAACTGTGCTAGCATGCTGGGATAAATATATGCAAGTTAAATTCTTCCTTCCACCTCACAACAAATGACATGAATTTCTCAGTAACACAAGATAGAAAATACTCAAAATCTAAAATACTAGGTTGGAGTTTTTTGTTGCCAAGACTGTCAACTTGAGTCTTGACACCAAGTGTGAGGCTGTAAGTATGGTGTTAGTAGGTCATTTTTAAACAAAATAAAATTAATAAACATCAAATCAAAACCCACTGTTTTTCCAACGTGGGAATACAGAGATACAGCAAATATTAGGTGATATTTTCCTACTTTCAAGCCAATTGTTTTGGCATTCTGAAGAAATAGTGTAAGTTATGTAGTCAAAGAAATAATGCTGTTACATTTAAAAGATATTTTCACATACAAGTTACACTCAGTATTCATTCTAGAAACATAAGAATCCAAAAATGATGGAAGAGACATAGTGTCTAGGTTCCTAGAACATTTATTTTGAAACTACAACAATCTGGACTCCATGCTAAAGCATTGTGCATGGAAGGTGTTCTAAGTTTCATTTTAGAGATGTGGAAACAGTTTCAGGGATCAGTAACTTGCCCAAATTCTCACAGGTCGTATAACAATGATGACAGTTCTGGCATCCCTAAGGGCCAGGGGGATAAGATTTCTAAATCCATTTCATACAACTGACAGCGGTGCTCAACTCTGGCTTGTGTTAGAATCACCTGGAAAGCTTTAAAAAAAAATACTAATGCTTGGCCTCCATCCTATACCAATTAATCCAAATTTCTGGTGTTGGGGGAAATATATTCCTCGGGTGATTCTGTTATGCAGCCTGGGTTGAGAACCACTGATTATGCCATAGACCTGAGGATATGATTGATCGGGTTGTTGAGTGAGGGTGAGGCATAGCCTGTGTGTTCTCGTTCAGTTCATGTGGTATTTCACGACCTGAAGGCAAATGCGGACAAGTTCCTTGTGTCTTATTTGAAATATTGTTGTCAGGTAGCATCTTTTCTAGTCATTCTTCTTTTTCATTTCCGGGTGACTCATGCTGAACAATGTGCTTATTTCATGTTGCAACTTAGTCCTTCACGTGGTTGTCCCAATGCCCCACTTATCTTTGTGGTCATTGGCACAGCCTGGAAATTTAGAACAATGCAAATCATTTTGAAATTTAAAACGTGATTTCTGGTAATGCTTCAGGAAGTATTTTAGGGTTAAGTTTTATTTCAAAAGTGCCCTGGATGCCTTCCTGAAGTAGATTAAAAACTGCTTATTGGCAAAGAGAGGGGAGAAATAGGTGAGGGGACTTGGGCTGACAGTGGATCCGTGTGATTTGTCCTGATTGAAATGCTGGAAATGACGACTAAGATCATTTATTGCATTTCTCATTCTGAACCTACCTGTACTGGAACATTTGTTTTAACAGTAACCGGGTAAAGATTTATAAGAGTTCAACCCATTCTTTTTTAAAGGGACAGGAGTCTACTTTTATCACATATGGACATGTGTATGTGCACACAGTAATGTCATATTTTCTTCCTTCTAGATAAAATGAGGAAAAGGCTAGAGATGAATTCTGTTAAATATATTGTGACCTGGGAAAAAGTTTAAATATTATGGTCGTCTCAGGACCATTCTTTACCCACACCTTGTGTAGATAGATTGTTTTCTGTGGTCTCTGATTCATCACTCCTCGTCTTCACAAATCTCTTTCTGAGGTTTTTTTCTGTGGGGTGTGCTTTTAATGAATTGTATATCACACTGTTCTTTCCCACCTCACGCAATGTTGCCTTGCTAAAATGACTAATTTGAATTTTTAACTTACTATTTATCAGCTATAGGACCGTGGGCAAATTTGCTTAACTCCTCTGAGATTGAGTACATTCCTCTCTAAAACAAAGACAATGTTATCGACTCTTACTATGGTTGCAGGAATTAAAGAGATAATGTTTATAAAGTACCTAGTACAAAGTGTGGGACGTGGTAGTTCTCTAGTAAATGTAATTTATCCTCTTTTCCTTCACCTTCCCTCAATAAAATATATTCTTAGGAAGAACCTGATGCCAGTCATTTATACATAAGAATTTGTCATTTTTTTTCATTTCCTAGGGTATTCTGTAAGAGTAGACTTATAGTAGTAATACTCGTAGTTGTAATGTTTGCTATGTATTTTGCTATGAGACTTATTGGTTGTCTGGCTTATCCTCTTTATAGAAATTTGATACCAGTGAGTGGGGAAACGTTATTTTTGTGAGTGGTTGGTCGGAGACCAGAGAGGTCATTCCCTGTAGGCAGCTTTATACTCTGCTTTCAAGGTAGACCCACTGGAAATCATATGCAGTGGTGTGTTTGTGTAGGCAGCAGTTAATGACTGTCTGCGATGACCTTGCATTGGAGCTCTATCCCAGCCGATTCAGGGTAGGATTAATCATGAAAGTCAGGATCTAGATGTGCATCTAAAGATGCATGTCCTTGGAAAGAAATTAGGCTGGACTTTTACAAAAACTGTTACAAAGAAGCAACAATGATTGGGAGAATGGCAAAGAATGGCCTTCAGCAATTTAGTACCCCTGGTAGGGGTCTACCAACACAGCCCATTTTAGGCTGGTGGGTGTGACATAATCTGCACAAGGGAGGCTTGCACCGTCATGAAAATATTTCTCAAAACCACTCCTGCTGGGATATTGGTCAGAAGTGCCCTAAGTCTGTTTTTCTGGAGCCATGGAACCCTTTATTCATGGACCTGTGGAGAGAAGGCAGACAAGACTATAGATTTTGCTCTCTCATCCTCTTGAGGGCACACCTTATTTACAAAAGGAGATTTAGATTACATGGTCCTGTAAAACTTGGCATAGAGAAACTCAAAGCAAATATTTATTCTACAAGGATGGGTTAGTAGTGTTAAGGTAGTGAGATTTACCTTGTACAACTTTAAAGAAGTTTATTGAGTTAATGGAATAACATCATCTATGATTAACAAATGTTAAACTGCGGTCAGATTTCTGGTAAATATTTAAGAACACTTGTGAGTCGGACAACAGAAATGGAATAAAATTCCAAAAAAAGTTACATTTGTTTCACGTGGCTTGAAGTCAGTATTGAAGTTATTCAAATAAGATTTTTTGTTCCCTTTGTTACTATATATCCTTCAGGTCTGGATCAGCCTGATGGGAAAGTGATAGCCTCAGGGAAGTTTGCTCTGTTTTGCTGACTCACACATGAGTATAATACCCGGATCTGATTGAGGATACCCTGAATAATGCTTTATTCCTGGTTTGGACTAAGGAAGAAAAGGTCTTTTTGCGTGCTCTCTCTCTCTCTCTGTATGTATGCCTTTAAAAAATTTTGCAAATTTATTGAGATCCTGATGCCCAGGCTCAGGTCCCTTGAACACACGACTGTGTCATGTTGAAACTTCTTCTGGCACTAATTCTACCTGATTAGTTTCAGCTCTTTGATAGCCTGGAGGTGGTGAGAGTTGATGTCACAGGGGTCTGGAATATTGGCATATGACTTCAAACAAGAGATCAAAGCTAATTTCCACATGAGTTCCAAGTGTGTTCTATAACTGCTAGTAAAGAGTATTACACATTCATGATTCATTAACTGTGTCTACACCACATAGAATGAAGTGGAGATTTGATACTTGTCATTAATTTATTGTCCACCTATACTGATAGACCCTATTAATCAGACTGATTGGTTAATTGACAGATCTCTGCTTTTTGTTCTATTGACAGTCCCAGTATATAGATGCCAAATGTGGTGTTCTCTCTTTGTGCACAATTCTCAGGATGACTTTTGGCTAGTCTAAACATTGCCTAGGAGTTGTTTATCATGCTTGATTTAATAATCCTCCTGAAGCATGTATACTATTAATTTCTGCTTGAGAATCTCCAACAAAGCAAACATTTACACAAGGAGGGTGATTCCCTTCTAGCTGCGGGGATGGATCAAGACAGTGGTACCAAAATAGATATGACTGTGTCCAAGTCCCCAAGACTTTAATCACGTTTAATCACTGTACAAGGTGTGCCAGGAGGAAGGAAGATGTCTCTCTGTGGCTACATAACATTTCTTGTTGACTCTCCAGCAAAGCTATTTTAATGACTGTAATAGAGGGGCTACCCTGTAGGTTTTTTCCCCCCAACTCCATTTACCAGTTTTTAGTAGAAAGCCATATTTGGTGCATTTAAAAACATTGAGAGTAAGGCAAGGCAAAGGAAGAGGAAAGATATTAGGTTTTCTACAGGAATTGCCAAGAATTCATCCTACAGAGGAAGTCCTTCTCAATTGCTCCTTGCTCATGGGAAATATTTTCACCTGCCTTGCCAAGGCCTTGATTCTGATATCTGGGAGGTATTGAGCAAGCCAGAAAATTCATTCAGCAACTTTGAGTCATCTTAATGAGAGAGCATAGAAATCAAAATTATTGTCCTCCTCCCCCAAAAGTTCAGGATTTGTAGTGCCACATGGCTTGCTCCCTATTTAGAGCAAACACATCAGTCAAACTTGATATATTGACTCATAAAGCACACGTTGGGGCCAAACATGTTCTGTTATGAGAAACTAAGATTTCCTCTTGACACACAAGTTGGCTTTGAATTTGAACTAAATAAACAACATCTTTTGTTTAAATGCTCCATTTGAAAAGTAAATTGAAATATATTAGAATAAGTGATCTCTTCACTTCTCAAAGACATCACTGGATTCAGGGCAAGAAACTCTGTATGTTGGGCTTCCTCTCTGAAATCAATGCCCTTCCTTAGGGCTTTTGACTCAGCCTCAGTTTGAGGTTGGGATAAGTTCTAATGGCAGTGGCTGTTGCAAGGGAGCAAGAGAAGGGAGCCAAGTCTGCCTTACAGAGGCAGCTCCTGGTCTAGTGTGAGGAGCATCCTTGCCTCATTGAATTCAACCTGAACTCTAACACCTCGGAGACTGCATGATCTAACCACTAGAACCAAAGCATAAAAGCCAGGATGAATTCACTATGCATGATCTGCAATCATAGTATTTTAGTAACTACTTTGAATCAGCAATGCTAAAAACAATTGTTTTATCAAAATATTTGAGATCTGAAGAGCAAATTAATAGCTGACTCCTTTGAAACCTTCCTTTATTAGAATCAGACAATATACTGCCCAGTTTTCTGCAAGGAAAAAAGTCTGATACTTCTCAACAAATTTAAAAGCAGAGTTTTCTTCTTCTCTGAAATCAAGAGAATCCTCTAAGTTATGAGGATGTTATATTAATCTACTCAATTATTTGGGGGATTTTAGTTATCTTTATACATAGCTTTTGATATCTTTATAGATGTTTTCTAAATAGAGATGTTTTCATCTCTTATAAATGTCAAAGTCACATTGCAGCTGTTGCCTGTGTCCTTAGAGGTGCTTGCCCTCTGCCCATCACCTCATTTTCCATACAAGGTCAGACTGACCTTTAAGTGCTGAAACCAGGGGAAACCAGGCCTTAATTAGGAGCAGCTAGACTATTGGTAGCAAAGTTAACACGTGGCACCAGGCTGTGCTTACCAGAGGAGGGAAGCAAGAAGTTACAGATTGTAGCAAAAAAATTTAAAGCCCATAGAATCTGGGAATCAGCAATTTATCTATTGAATTATTTAATGTTTTGTTGTTTTTGCATGAACACCTACTATGTGCCATACACAACTTTGTACTATCTCTCAGTGCCATTGGCCTCGCACACTATAATATACTCTCAGTCCTTCCTTTATTGGCTCTACTAGCAGCAGCAATGGTCTAATGGAAAGTAAGAAGGCTTTCAAATAAGAGTCTCAAATTCATATTTGAGCATAGACCTTCACTTGAGTGACCTTCAGCTACTTATATTACCTGAACCTCAGATTCCTGATTTATATCATAGGAATAAAAACATTGCCTATATTTAAAATTGTGGCATGCTCAGTTAATTTCATTAATAGCTAACATTTTTTTTCTGGAGTTGTCATTTTATACCTGAAAAAATTATGAAAATGGGAGCAATAAAGAGAAAATAAAGAAATAGAGGTAAGTTTAGAAAATAGTATGTATGAGAAAACATAGGAAACCAAATGTGGCACAGGCAATTTAAGAACCAAGGTGGGATGGGTTGCCTGGGAAAGGATTTTAAAGGCATGCTACTAAATGGCCAACTGTATCCCAGAACTGGTATCCAGTCTTCTCTCCCTGCTTGTGTGGTTTGATTGATAGTAAGTGGGTCATCCTGATTCTATTTGCCAGAACCATCTGTAGGAGAACAGAGCTCATCCTTTATGTATGAGGAAAAGTAGGCCTGTAGGCAGGGTGAGCGGGCAGGTGGTTTGTGTAGAATCATCCTGTGCTGACTTGGGAGATTTCTCTCTACAGCTTGCGGTACCTGAATCAAAGTTGGAAAGTATGCTGCAAGGTACTCTCGGGCACAGAGTTCTTTTTCTGCCAAGGCTGTGTGAGTGTTCATAAAACCGAGAGAAACAGAGGGCTAGATAAGCAAATTCTTGGAAGAGGAAGAGATAAATATTTTGTTAAATGCTTCCTTTTCTAATTTTTATCTCTCTTCATGTGCCATAATGATTCTTGATTTATTTGGGGGGGGGAAAAAAACATAGTCTACTTAGCTATCAGAGTTAGCAGTAACTTGGCCAGGGGTCCAGCCAAGAGTGCATAGCGGTAATGTGTCAAGTCAGGCAGTTGGCTAAAGTCAAGTGAGCATGAGAGTACCTGAGATCCACAGAGGCGGGTGAGGCGCAGGCTTCAGTCAGAGAATCAGTAAGCGCCTGCTTCGTAAATGGGGCTGAATTATGATCTCAGCACAGAATCTGTTTATGCTCTGCTTTAGGTAGCCTTTTGGGGTGGGTACCAAGGTGCAGCCTGCAGCCAGAAAGTTAGATATCTACAGGTGCTATTTACCCCTGATCAAGAAACACTGAAATTGTTTCACGTTGGCAGGCCAAAGGGGAATGGAGATGATGGGGTAGAAGATAGTCTGAATGAAGAGGAGGAATACATAAATTATGTAATCCTCCAAGAGGAAATTGAAAGTTGATTGTGTCCAGATGGTTCATGGAATGTTGATTTATTCTGACAGTGATAGCAGCCAAGTGCAAGAGGGACTTTTTTTGTGCACCAGCCAGACTGATCACTAGTTCACAATCAGGGGTTGGGCTTAGATAGAAGCATGTACAGTTCATCTGGGGGAACAGGAGGGAAGGCAAAGCATACAGTAAAGATGCAGTTAGGTGGATGGACCAGTGAGCAGAGAATGAGGAGGTTCTCTTCTTCTGTTTTTAGTGAAATAGGAAGCAAGGCCATCACCTGCCTGTGAGAAGGGGGAAAGGTTGTTGGAAGTATGACTGGGGAGTGAGGACAGAAGGAACAAGATCACTGGGGATGATCAAGGAACTGAAAGGGTGAGATATCAGAGGGATTTTCTGTGGGAATATGAAGATCACAGGAACTATGAAAAGACCAGCGATGGAGTGACAGAGGAAGCCATGAGTTAAACTCTTCACAAAACGCCCAGTGACATGGATCTCTGTAGAGGATTGCAATGGGAGGAGGATTGGGTGCTATAATGTCAGGCATGACCTTCAAATTGCTGAAAGTTTTTATTGTGATGGGAAGAACTATGGTCCGGAAGCAGCATTAAGAAGCAAGGGAGGTAACTACTACACCGGCTGGCCTTGTAGCATGGGAGTTTGAGAGAGAAAACAGTAACCCAGTGAGAAGCCTGTAGGAAAAGCAGTGTCCTCAAAGGAATCCAGATTTCAGATACATCAAGAAGGTCAAGGGAACATTTGCTTAGGATGTCAAGGATGCCTGTGGACTTTGCTGATGATAGGTTAGGGACATCAGAGAACAGAGGAAAATAAGAAAGATCATAGTCGGCTGGGAAAGTGGGATAAACTAAGCTATATGGAAATGACCATGTGGGTGATGAGAGATGACCTGGGATCTTAGGAGATAAAAATACATTAGCATAATTTTTTTTTTTTTTTGGAGAAGGGGAATGTGGGGGTTGTAAAATTTAACTTTATCAACATCATCACATTATCATCACACTGGATTGGTGCTTGTCACTTTGGATACAACTCATATCAGATTTGTTCTATTAGTGTAGGTTTTATCTCTTGGGCAATGTTTATTAATATTGATCTACCAGACTTGAAATAATCTTGGAGGACTTTAAGTTCATGACTATGTGTTTTTTTTGTCAGTTTTATTAAGGTATAATTTATAGATAATCACCTTTTTTAGTATTTCACTTTATGTGTTTTGACAAATGCATACAACACCAAATCAAGATCTGGAACAGTTCCAAACACCCCCCAAAATCACTCATACTTATAGTAGATACCTTATTCCTACCCTCAGCACTTGGTGACCACTAATCTATCTTTTGTTCCTATAGCTTTATTTTTCCCAGAATGACAACTAAATGGAATCATACGATATAAGGCCTTTTGGGTCTGGAGTCTGTCACTTACCACAATACGGTTGAAATTCATTTTTGTTGTATGTGTCAATAATTTGTTCCTTTTTCTTGCTGAATAATCTATTCCATGATATGAATTTGACACAGTTTATTTATGAATTCACCAGCTGAAAGACATTTGGGTTGTTACCAGTTTTTGGCGTTTATGAGTAAAGCCACTACAGTCAGTTTTTGTAGGGACATAAGTTTTCATTTTTCTTGGGTAAAAGTCAAGAAGTAAGATTGCTGGATTGCATGGTAAGTACATGTTTAACTCCTAAGGAACTGCCAAACCATTTTCCAAAGTGGCCGTGTCATCTTGCATTCTCACCAGCAATGCATGAGAACTTCAGTTGCTCTCCATCCTTGCCAATGTTGGCATTGTCAGTGTTTTCTTTTTTCTTTTTTTAAAATTTTAGTCAATCAGGTTAGTGGTTAGTGTTATATTACACTTTTAATTTACATTTTTCAAATGACTAATGATATTGAGCATCTTTTCATGTGCTTATTTGCCATTTGTATATCATTTTTGGTGAAATGTCTATTCAAAGTTTTTGCCTATTTTAAAAATTATTTTTCTTATTACATTTTGAGAGTACATACAGGTTCTAGGTATCTGACATGCCTTAAAAAACCCAACAGATCTTCAGATCTTACTTGTTTTATATAATTGAAACTTTATATCCTTGCATGGATTTATTTCTGGGCTCTCTATTCCATTGGTCATGGGACTGCATTCGTGTGTACAGTCAGGTCCACGATCAGTGGGCCTGTTACTTGGGGGTGGGGCATGGGTGGGCATACCCCCTAGCCCCCACCATAGTGGGTGAATGGGACAGCCTCTGGGACTGTCATCAAAAGGGTCTGAAGCCGGGTCCACAGTGGTGAGCCTGCTACCAGGGTGCAGTCCTGCCTTGTCAAAGTGGCTTTCCTTGGTCTTGGGCTCCACTGGGGTGTCACAGTCTCCTACCTGGATCCTGAAGCTCTTAAAAAGGCATTTTGTCCATGGTTAGTTGCCAAATCAGTGTTTCTGAGACATGAATTTGGATGATGATTACTCTGCCATCTTGCTGATGTCACTCTCTGACATGTCTTTCAAAATATTTAGGTCAATATATGATTTTAATTATAAGTTGGTTGAAATTTGCTTCATGATCCAGAATGTAGTCTATCTTGTTGAATGTTCCCTGTGCCCTTGAAAAGAATGGATAGTCTGCTGTTGTTGCATGGCTTGTTTAATAAATACCGATTAGCTCAAGTTGGTGGCTAGTTTTGCTTAGGTTCTATATTCTTACTGGCTTTCTTTCTACTTGTTTTATTAATTACAGAGAGAAGAATATTTAAGTTTCTAACTGTAATGTTGGATTTGTCCATTTCTGCTTTTAGGTCTGTTGGTTCTTTTACATTTTGAATCTTTGTCATTAGGTGCCCATGCATTTGGGATTGTTATGTCTTCTTTGTGTATAGACCCCTTTGACATTATGTAATGTTACTCTTTTTCCCTGTAATATTTCTTGTTCTAAAACCTGCTTTGACATTAATGTAGTCACTGCAACTTTCTTTTGATTAGTGTTTTTGCATGGTATATATTTCCCCATATGTTTGCTTTTAATGTATTTGAGTCTTTAGATTTAGAATGTATTTATTGTCACCACAATATATTTGCATCTTGCTCTTTTTCTTTTCTGTTATTTCTGTTTTTAATTAGTTTGTATTATCCATTCACCTTTAATATGATTATCAATATGGTTGGATTAAAATATACCATCTTGTTTTTCTTTTACTGCATGTTTTTGGATTTTTAATTTCCATTTTATTTATTTACACTACTGGTTTATTATTTTTATTTCTTTCTAAAAATGATTTAATCTTTTTCCCTAGCATTGGCAACATATATCTCTAATTGTAGTCTACCTTCATATAAAATTATACCTTTTCATGAATAGTTTAAGTACAACAGCATAATTCCAATTCCACCCTCCTAGTCTTTGAGATAATATTGCTACAGTTCTTTTATATGCTCTATAAATACACAGTAAATTTGTACTCTTATTGCTTTAGATAGTCAATTTTCTTTTAGTCCTTACAAATAAGAAAATATTTTGTGTTCCCCTTCATTTAAACCAATTCCAAAGATCTGCAATTCTTTGTATAAATCCAAGTTTCTAACTTGTATCATATTCGTGCCTGAAGAATTTCCTTTGACATTTTATAGTACATGTCTATTGGAAATGAATTTTCTCTTTATTGTCTGGAAAAAGTCTTTAATTTACCTTATTTTTTGAAGGATATTTTCATTGTGTATAGACTTCTCAGTTGCAAGGATTTTTTCCCCCTCTTTTATCATGTTTTCTTACTCCAGCACTTTCTGATGAGAAACCTGTTGTCAATTTTACCTTTGTGTAAACTTTATGTAATGTGTCTTTTTTTGTGGTGGTTTTTAAGATTTTCTTTTTGGTTTTCACCATCTTGTATATGACATGTCTGTGTGTGTGTATGTGTTTTTCTAAATTTATTTATCCTGCTTGTGAATCTCTGAGCATCTGAGATTTGTGATTTGATGTTTTTTAATATTTTTGGAAAATTCTTGACTACTTTCTCTTCAAATATTTGTTCCATTCTGTCTCTCATCTCCTCCTGGGATTCCAATTGGTATATGTTAGACCATTTGAGATTGCACATAGTCCTTCTTCTTAGTCTGTTTGTGCTGCTATAACAGAGTACCACAACCTGGGTAATTTATAGAGAACAGGAATTTATTTCTCACAGTTCTACAGGCTGGAAGTCCAAGACAAAGGCAGCAGCATTTGGTGTTTGAGGGCTGCATCCTCCTGAAGGGGGGAATGCTGCGTTTTCACGTGCAGAAGGTAGACGGGCAAGAGAGGAACAAACTCCCTCCATCAGCCTTTTATAAAGGTGCCTAATCCCATTCATGGAAGGAGAAGCCCTCATGGCCTAAGCCCCTTTTAAAGGCTCCACCTCTTAATACTATCACATTGGCAACACCTGAATTTGGGAGGGAATGCATTCAAACCAAAGCATCTTTGGATGCTCTCTTCTGTTTTATTCACTTTCTCTTTGTGTTTCAGTTTGGGTAATTTCTATTGACATAGTTTCAAATTTACTGACTTTTTTTTTTCTTCAGCACCATGTCTACTGAAGTGACATAGGGCATTCTTCACTTCTGTTTCTGTGTATTTGTAGCATTTCTATTTGACTATTAGAGTTTTCATCTTTCTGCTGAAATTCAACATATGCTTATGCATATTGACCACTTTTTTTGGCTAGAGCCTTTAACATATTTCTGACAGTGATTTCAAATTCATTATGTTATGGGTCATCTCTAGTTTTGTTCGTTGTTTTCTCTTTTGTAAGTGGGTTGTGTTCTTGGTTTGTGTTTCATAATTTTCCACTGAATGCTAGATATTGTGTATAACAGTAGTGAGTAAGAAACCAGTATTTTTGCCTGGAAAAGGGCACACCCATCTTCAGCTAGGCTGTTATTGTGAGGTGTTAGGTCATTCTACTCAGAAGTTGAGCTGGGCTTGGGTTTTGTTTTTGCTATGGGTTCATTTGCTGTATCTCTGGCTTCAAATTCCTCTAGCATTACCTTGTGTTCAGGGTGAGGTCTGGTTTGCTTCACCCTCATCGTTAGGCTTTCTCTGTGCGCCTACATTTCAGAGAGTTTGTCTCCATTCTTGCTACTACCACAGTGGCAGACTACTGTTGCTTATTTATTATAGTTTTTGTTAGCATGGGGGGAGAAATTTTCTCTGTTTTAGAGAATTGTGGAGAAGAATGACTGATATGGTACAAATTCTCCTTGTGTCTGCAATACCTAGGAGTTCTATATTCTCATATTGGCCTACTCTTGGACTTTAAGAATTTATTAAAAATCTTAACTAAACTTGTCTTACCCACTTGTGTGGCAGCCAAGCCTGGCTTCCTTCTGCTCTCATGAGTAAGCCCATGCTCATATTCCCTTTTTTCTTGAAGACACCTGTCTTAGGCTTTAGGCTAGTTAGATACCCTGTGACTTAAGTTCTCTAGGTTCAAAAAAAAAATGAATATTTGTAGTATATACAGATTTTTCTGGTTGATAGAGTAAGAGTGACATTCTTTCCACTTTTGTGCATCCCTGCAGAAGCCAGAAGTCAGTATAAGCTTTTAAGTAAGATTTTTTAAAGCATTTTTTACTTTTATTTATATCAGAATGGATGCTGAAACATTTTGATCTTAACTATTTTGATATTTATTCTGATGAAAAATAGGGTTCAATTTATAGAGCTGTGAGCCCAGCCTGTACAATTCCAAAAAGGAAGCAACTTCACATTCTAAGGTGATTCTACATGAAAGAACCACATCCTCAGGCAGTGACTTGGCTCTATAGCCACTGGCCCCTATTTACTAGCAAATGATGAGTACAATGAGTCACAGGCACACTTCTAAATATATCAACAGCCCTACAAAGTGTTTCAGGGGCACATTCATCAGTTGTGGTCATGGGAAAGGGCATAATAGTACAGGCTTTCATCATCCTTCAGCTCTCTCTCCCCAGTTTGCCTTGGCTGTGTTGAAATACTGTGATTGTTCAGTTAGAAGCATTGTTCACTTTTGAGGATCACTTACTGGAAATGAGTAAAATATCTGAGGGAGGCCATCCCATTTAAAGGCCTATTTCCTCATTCAAAAGCCTTTTGTTTAATAAAGTATCTCAAAAACCCTTCTGTGAGATTCACCAACCTCGTTCCTTCTAAACCATTGATTAGAATCCATAACTTCAATTGAAGAAAAGATTCACTGTGGACTTGGATGCCAGCCATTTTCACTGAATTCCCCTCTTAGACTCCTGCTAATAACAAAAGCAGTGTAGTTCTCAGTGCTGTGGTTCGTCTCTCCAGCATGGTGGGTATTTCTGAAAGTACAACTCTGGCAGCATTGAACAATCCATAAAGTCCTCTGACATTTTAATGTGGCTAAAAAATTGGGTGGAATCTTACAGAAAACTACCCTAAAAATTAGACTTGGATATGAGAAAATTGTTCTGAATCTCATTACTTGGAAAAGTGTTCTTCCTTGCGCCCCGCCCCCCACAAAAAAAGCAATGATCCTGGCAATATTCTACAGCCTATATAAATAAAATCAGATAACAGGAATCAGAAAATCAGAAAATATTTCAAAATTAAATATTAAAGATCTTCTAAAGTCAATACTCTTAACCCAGAATTTTAAAATTTTATTTTCCCCTTGGTAAACATTAATTTAAGGCAGGTCATGTTTTCCTTTGCTAAGTTTTAGTTCTAAAAATCACATGGATTTGTCAAACCTTAGAAGATTATTCATCAAAATAATTAATTTCAGTAACCTGTTACTATGTCCTGCCCACATTATGGCATATCAATGTTTCCTTGAGAATTAAGCCTTATATTCTCCACAAACTATTTAGCTACAGAAAGAATTCCAAAAAAAGAAGTCACACTTCTTTTTTGTCTGCTTATAATTTAAAATGCATACATCTCCCCCTCCAGTTAATTTGGAGTTTGTTTTTTTTTTGTTTTTTTGTTTTTTTTTTTTAAATAGTACTTCATCACTTGTTGGTCATTCTCCTTGTATTTATAGTAATGATGAATGGTAGAATTCTTAAACTACTTAGTTTATGATCACCCATAGCTTTGTGAGGGTCTGGAACCACATCATAAGTCTTTTGACACAAAAGTAGAACATATTTGTTTTGGAAGAAAAGCAACATTAGTGAAGACCAAACCATTTGGACATATTTTTGTTTGTACTAGAACTAAATTAGTCAAGCCAGAAAAGATTGCCTAGCAACGTCTGACTTTAAAAGATTCCATAACAAAAAAATAAGCCACATGAAGGATAAGATAGAAGACAGCTTAAATCTCATCCAGATAAGAGTCGCAGTCTGTAAATGGAGCTGCCTTTAACACTAAAGAGAGAAGGTAGAAAAGAAATTAGTTAAATTTAGAGGAAGAACTAAGTTACTGTAAGCTAACATATATCGAGTGCCTAGTAGATTTCAGATCCTGCCACAGGGGCATCACATGCATCTCATTTAATTCTCACAGAACCGAGTGTCTCCATTTATGGAGAAGCAGAGCACTGTAGTTAAAGACCATTCAACCCTGAAAGCCTAACATCTGTCTACTTAGATTAGTGCTGGACTCTTATAGGAACCTAGGCAAATCAGTTATCTTCAAATTATAGCCAGAAATTAGTGCATTTTGAAAAAATATAATTTTACAGGTTTGAAGTAGAAAAGTTAGTTAACTAGAAGGTCCAATTTTCAAACTTTCTAATTGACTGAATTCTTGTTATTGAAACAGACATATACGCAGCGTGTTACTATCTAGGCAGACTCCTGTGGAGGCCCTGCTGATAGGCAAAGCTGGCTGTGGCTACTGTCACTTAGTGGGGAGGGTGTTCTGACAGAACCAAGAAGTGATGGTTCTAGGTTTGGAGAGTCTTCCAGAAATAAACTGTAAGTCTTCTAAATAAAAGAATTAAAGTTATTCTATTTGTTCTGAAAAAGCCATAGAGCAATACCAAGTTGTAGTAGAGGAAAAAAGATGGCAGCTAAAAATAGTTTTTAAGATGTAGCATCCTACCAAAGTGGGGGATCAGGGGACATATTATCAATGGATTTGTGTGTGAAGGCATGTTTTGGTAGTAGATGGAGACCCTGCAGTGGTCAATACTTGATGGCATAGATGACCTGGCTTTTGAGATAGCTGGTTTATAGGGTATTGATGTTTCCCCCCCCATTATTTGTGAAAGTATGCATGAGGGAAAGTATACATCCAGTGAAAAATGGGAATTTTGTGAGTTTCACACTGGTAAGTAATCTGTGTACTCAATATTTTTCATTTTATTTGTTCTTTTGCTATTTTATTTCAAGAACAATTTTCATGCTGTTGAATCTTTTCTATATGGCAAACATTCCTGAACATGCTAGTAGAACATGAGACTATGCCAGGGAGGAAAATAGTGACCTTTTTAGGGCTTTCTGAGCTTTTGACCATGATTGGCTTTTGACATGTGATCAACTATCCCGTGATTTGCATGGTTTGGATATTTATATGGCTTTCTTGGTTGATTACCTTTTTAGAGTGTGGGTATCTATATTTGTGTGTATGTAAAAAATTTTTTGTTCTTTCCTGTATGCCATGGTCCAAGCCACTTAGCATCCTGTAGATTTTTTTTTTTTTTTTTGCTACCTCCAGGTAAAATCATCCTATAGATTTTTACCTCAGTGTTCTTGAGGGACTAAAAGGCTCAGAACTAATTAAGAAGGAGCAGAGAACCCTGCAAAGTACAACCTTCCCAATAGGCCTGGTTCTTCCCTACCACCTCCAACTTCTCTCCTAAAAGGTCACTCTGTTTTCTTTAGAATGAGCAGCTCCTTTACACTTTTTCCAGTCTACACAGAATGTCAAGAAGGTCACATTAAATTTATGAAACGTTCCATGTTTAAAAAAAAAAAAAGTCATACTATCCAGGCCCGAAAGGAAACTCAGAATGAGATAGAATTGGGATCTAGAAATGCTGAATGAGTTAATTCTACTCTTCAAACTTGGCAGGGAAAAAATTTCAGCTCTCCTGACAGATGGGCAGAGCATTCTCTGTTCATCTCCATATTGAATTCTTTAAGAAAGAACAGGCTAATGAGCTGGCTCCCCTGTGAATCACTTGGCCTTGCTTCTAACAGTATTGTGAAAAAACTATTTTTACTGAATCTCCTCAGCTTCGGCCTTTCTTCCCTTATCCCTCTTTGTACTTTCTTTCCCCAAAAAACACAACAAAAGACATATCCTTCCTAGATAGAACCACTCCACCCCAGGGAATGAGTCAGGAGGCTCAGGGACACAATTATCTTTTTTCCTGTATCACCCAGAGTACCCCATAAGCACCTGTAGCAAGCTTCCTAGTGTTTTGTTAGGAACTTGCCTTAAGGAGTTTGTAATTCTCAAATCTACCCCAAGGATATTATTTGGGAATCAAGGTTGTCAAGTCCAAGAGAAATATGGTAGTTATGGTAGTCTTCCGGCATTTCTTACACAAATAATATGAATCTAAAATACTATTACCGTCATGGGTAAAATGTACTTTTATATGGATTATAAGTAAAAGTTTTCTGTAATTAGAAATCTGGAAGCAATTTGCCTTAGAAGAACACTGGAGGTGGGGCACAGTGGCTCAAAACTGTAATCCTAGCACTTTGGGAGGCTGAGATGGGAGGATTGTTGGAGGCCAGGAGTTTGAGGCTGCAGGGAGCTATGATGATGCCACTGCACTCTAGCCTGGGTGACAGATTGAGACCTTGTTTCCAAAAAAAAAAAAAAGCTGGAAAATATTTAATAATATTGCCTAAGAATCCTGAGTTTTGAAGACTACTCAGAGGAAAGCATCATCCCAGCTTGTTTCAGCTGACTTCAGTAGAAACTTGGATATTTTGGAGTAAATATTTTATCTGTGGAAAATATTTTGGAAGATTTACATTTAGATAGAATCTCTGGATACAATGGTTGATTTCTAGTGAACTAGTTTTGAGAAAGACTTATTTACAGCTGGACTAGCTATACATCCACGTCGGGCCAGGCAGGGAAGAATTGGAAATGAAGCAACGTTTGATCTTGTCCCTGGATGCTTCCTTATGTCCCCTTTCGCTTCCCTGTCTTACTAGCACATCCTCCTCCCCTCAGTAATCATAGAATTTCACACTGAAGTGCCACAGAAGAGGTCACTGATAGCAGGATCCTATAGGGCCTAACTGTGGGGCCCAAGGATCTCCTCTAACTCAGGAATGGGACTTTCTTCTTTCAGGCCTGCTCTGTCAAATGGCCTTATTGCCAAGTAAAGATTTCTCCAGAAGATGTGTGTGTGTGTGTGTCTGTCTGTCTGTGTATATACACACACCTGAACACAAAAGAGAAAACTGAGGCATGGTACATGTGGGGAAATGGAACAGCGCCTATGATGGTCAGACTGAAATGTTTCGTAAGTGACTACTGCTTAGCTTCTCCCACATTCTTCACACACAAACACCCCTGTTGAGTTACATTTGTTAAGCACCGTACCACAGCAATGTGGGTTTTCTGTTTACTTGTTCCAAATTGACTAGGGGGGCTAATTTTTCCTGGAATCTTAAGTTTTCAAACAATATTGAGCAGCTAGGCCAAGGGCCTGGCTTGGTGAGGAGGAGGTGCATAACAGGGAAGACCCATTCTTCATGTATGTGGACCTTCCTGGAGGCCCAGAGTGTTGTGGGGAAGGGGAGCCCCCTTTCAGAAAATGTTCCAATAATCACATTGTAATCCTTAGTCATTGACTATCCTTTGCTTTGGAAGCAGACACACTGCTATATGGATGCTGGAGGCCCTTTTAGTGATGCTCATAAAGGCTACTCATTTTGTTCCTTATAAAAAAAAAATACAAATTCAACTTGGAAAACTTTGATAGTACTTGGATAATACCAAAGAATGTAAAAAACACCTATAGTATTACCACCTAGAAATAATTTTTTTTTTTTTTTTTTTGAGACATGGTCTCGCTCTGTCGCGTGGGCTAGAGTGCAGTGGCATCATCATAGCTCACTGCAACCTCCAACTCCTGGGCTCAAGAGATCCTCCTACCTCCGCCTCCTGAGTGAGTAGCTAGGACTATAGGTGATGACACCACACCTGGCTAACTTTTCTATTTTTTGTAGAGATGGGGGTCTCACTCTTGCCCAGGCTGGTCTCTAACTCCTGGCCTCAAGAGATCCTCCCACCTTGGCCTCCCAGAGTGCTGGGATTACAGGTGTGAGCCACCACGCCTGGCCCAGAAATAATTTTTAATAATATTTTGGTGAATATCCTTCCAGTCCTTTTTAGAAGAGGTGTGATGTGTGTGTTTGAGAAGGAGAGAGGGATGGAGAGGGGCGGGTATATTTGTCATAGAGCTTTGAAGCTTCTTCCTTTCATCTTTCAGCTCATAGTAGACATTTTCCTATGACAATAAATATTCCTCTATAACAGTGATTCTCAACCAGGGCAATTTTTACATCCAGGGGATGTTTGGTAACCTCTGAAGACATTTTTTTTTTTTTTTTTTTTTTTTGCTACTGGCATCTACTAGATAGAAGCTAGGGATGCTGCCAAACATCCTACAATGCGCAGGACAGCCCTCCCATAACAAAGAATTACGTAGTCAAAAATGTGAACAATGCTAAGATTGAGAACCTCTCCTTTATAACATCTTAAATATCCACCTATTATTTATCCTAAGATAGAATTATTGCTCCATTGTCAGAAATCAAGATTGTTTCCAAATTTCTTGCTATTATAAACAAGCTGTTGAATATCTTCGTACATTTTTGTGCATACTGCTATTTAAATTCAACTAGAAAAAACTCTTAGATATGAAAATTGCTGGATCCAAGGAAATTTATTTTTTGAAACTTTAATCACTGATCTCAAATTATCCTCTAGAAAGGCAATTTAATATTTGCACTGGTGTAATATCCCTATCTTTATGCCTATTTTGCTACTAAAACCTTTCTTAGAATGCCTCATAGTTTATTTCAAAGGACATTTTAGCTTTTGCTAGATTCACACAAGATCCATCAGAGAGGGACAGGAAAAGTTAGGCAGCATCTGTGGGGCCCCTGGTTTCACTCTAACCACTCACAGGAAGTTTTAGGGATAGAAGATGGCACAAGCAAAAGTTTGTGACAATCTTATTCCTGATCTATCTTCTGATTACAGGGATCGAGTGGCTAGACTTTGCCATGGCCTGTGAACAGCAATCAAAATGGTTTGACTGGAATTTACATACAGGCATCTGTCAGGCCAAAATCTAAGCCATCAGATTAAAAGGCAATGAATAGCTATCAAGTGCTCAGCATGGAGCCTGACGTATAAGTGCTCAATACATTTTAGCTATTATTAATTTAGACTTAGAGCTATCAAGTCCTCCAACTTCGAGGAATTCTGTTAGGTCTTGCAGCAAGTCCAGTGTGGACATCCTTCACCATGTCCTTGCTCACTGATTATCCTTTTGGGCATGAAAACTCTTTGGTCAGAGCCTGCATTACTAAGCTCGCATCACTAATCCAATATGTGCAGCTGAGCTTTGAACAATGTTGATAACGAAACATCCGGCTTTTTAGAAAAGGTATTTTCCTGTGGCAGCACGTTATATATATTTTTTTCCCCCAAAACTTACCAAATGAATATAGGTATGGCTTTTATACTTCAAATTAGTCGTATTTTTATTACTCAAATTATTTTGTAATATAGTCTGATCCTTTTTCTTTATATTTCTCTTCATTAGGAACCAGGCAAAGGTTTATTGTATCAATTTAACTTGTTACATGTACTATTCATAGTATTTTTCAAAGTATCTCTTAATCTGTACCCAGATGTCTATAAAACATCTTTTTTAGTTGCTGGGGTTGGGGCGGGGGGCAGGGAAACACATATGCTTCGAATTTCCACTAAACTCAAGATCCCTTAAGGAAATGTTTTGTGCCTTTTTCATCTCTATACCCAGCACCTACTCCAGTGCCTGATATATCATAGGTGCTCGACACATGTTAATCAAACTAAACTGAATGATACATTTCCCAGCATCTGTAATATCAAATTTTATAAAGGGTTAAATACAAATGAAGAATAGTTGTTGCTTTATTTTCCTGAGCTCATTGAGTCAGTCTTTCCTCCCTTCCTCCCCAGTCTTTCTGTCAGGGTTTCTTATATTTCTGGGGCTAGGCAGGCAGTAGAATATAGTAAAAAATCAGAATAACCAATCCTTTGGTTGTCTTAAATTTAACCATTTGCCTTTACATATGACCTCTTTCAAGATCCTTTTAAAAATCCTGTTAAATGGGAGGTACAATATTTCAGTATTTTATACTGTTTTTCCTTAAAGGACCAGAAAGTACTGACCACACACAGATTTTTCTCTGTGTTCTGCTGTGCGTAGATTGCTATCACTGTTTTCAGAAAATGAAGCCACTCTAATTCCAAAGAGTTCAGATTGTTGTCAGAAATATTGCATTGCCTAATCTTGTACAATAAACAAGTTTCAGTTGGCCCTGCATAGATTCTTGGGAGGGTGATGTTTCCTTGAAGCTGCTCTTCTAGAGATGTTAGTAGTATCTGTGCGTCACCTGAAAATTAGTCAGTTGCTAGTTGCCTATCTGAATAAGTATGTTAAATTGGGGTCTTGAACCCTACCAAATTTTCTATTGCCTAAATGCAAAGCACTTTGAACCCTGCTTGGCACAGCATCAGCACTGTGCTATTGTTAGCTTCATGGCGTGATAGCAGGTATGCTTGTCTTGTTCTTGCTCTCAGGAAAGAAACGCTTTCCCATTTTGCCATCAAATACCATGTTTGTTCACAGGCTTCTGTAGACACACTTTATCAGGTTCCTTTCCATACCTAGTTTGCTAAGAATTTTTTTCTAATGAAGAGATACTACTAAATTTCATCCAATGCTTTTTCTGCATGCGTTGGAATGATTTCATAATTTCTCTCTTATAATCTGTTAATGTGTTGAATCATTGATTTGCTTATATTACACCAACCTTCTATTCTTGGTATAAACCCAAATTGGCCATAATGTTTTGCCATTTATATTCGCTACTGGATATGGTTTGCTAGTATTTCATTTAGATGCACCTGTGTTCAAGAGTGAGTTTGACTCTAGTTTTCCTTTCACTTAGAGATGACCTCTGGTTTTGGGATAGAGTTTTTACTACTAGTTTCAGAAAATGAGTTTAGAAGTATTCTGTTTTTCCAACTTCTAGATTAATATTTGTAAGATTAATATTATATGGACTTGAAAATGATAGACCTTGCCTATCCTGTCATTTAATCTTGGTGTTTTCTTTATGGAATTATTGCAAACTATTGATGGATTTTTATTTTAGTGTTTCAGAATTTTTTGTACTTCTGGAGTTGATTTTGTCAAATTATTTTTAAAGGATTTATCCATTTTAGCTAAGTTTTCAAATTAAGACTTTAATCTTTGTCATTATGTCCCTCTTTTCATTTCTAATGTTTGTGAATTTCCCCTTGTTTTCTTAATCTTACCAGTTTTTCTATTTATTAGCCTCTTAAAAAAAATTCAACCTTTGGACATTTGATTATCTCTATTGTGTCTTTGTTATATATTTGATTTTAGTTTATTTTTGTTTTTACCCTCATTAGTTTATTTTTACTACTTTTATTATGTTAATTGGTTGTTTATTTTATTTTTAGAATTTTAAATTGTAAAATTTCTTATGGATATATATGTCTTTCTAGGTATTGCTTTAGCTATATTCTACAAGTTTTGATATATATTATTGTATTTCATTGTCTCAGTTCTAAATATTTTCAATTTCCATTATGATTTTTATTTATTTTGAAGTATGTTTTTAATTTCCAACTATATGATAGTTTTCTAATGATCTCCACATTATTATACTGAAGTCAGGTAATATAGTCTGCATAATACCAATCCTTTGAAGTTTTTTGAGGCTTGCTTTACAGCAACTTTTATATTTTTTTCTCTATTCATTAAAAATTTATATCTAATAGATTTTGTTATATAAATTTCCATTATATTAGAATAAGTAATTATATTGGTCAAATCTTCTGTAGCCTTAATTGATATTTTTGTCTGCTTAATTTATTAATTACTAAGGATAAATCTCTCATTATTTTGGATGTATTGTCATTTTGTAGTTCTATAAAATCCTGCTTTGTATATTTTGATTCTATATTATTGTGTCTAAGTTTAGAACTATTGTACCTTCCTGGTGATTTAAACGTTTTATTATTTGGCAGCTAGATCTACTTCGAGTAATGTCTTACCTTGAAATCTGTTTTATCTTCTATTATCTAGTCAATCTTTCTTTTTGTTCATATTTGCCTGATATATTTTCTTCTATTCTCTTACTTTCAGGACCCACCTTATCTATTTTTTTTAAAAGAATACAATTCAATGATTTTAGTATATTTTTAGAGTTGTATATTCATCAGCACAATCTGGTTTTAAAACATTTTTATCATCCCCAGGAGTTCCCCTATGCTCATTTGCACTTAATCTCTGCTCCCACCCTCAGCCCCAGGCAACCAGTAATCTGCCTTTTCTGATTATAAATGTGCCTTTTTGGATATTTCAATTAAGTTCATTTATATAGTCTTTTGATTCTGGCTTCTTTGATTCAACATAATATTTTTGCTGTTCATGTTTGCTTCTTTTCATTGCTGAATATTCTATCTTGGGCTACGTTTAAGATCATTAAAAAAAATTTTTTTTGCTTTGATGTTCTGCAATAACATAATTTATCCTGCTCAAGATTCACTGGGATTGTTAAATCTAAAACTCTCCAACAACTTTGCAAAATTCTCAGCCATCATTTTTTTGGATATTAACTTCTACCTTATTCTCTTTTCTGATACATATATATTCAGAATTCCAGTAAAACAGAAAACAGATATGCTATATATTAAGACTTCTCATTTTATCCCTCATGTGCTTTAACTTCTCACCATATTTTTTATCTCATGCTATATTCCAGACAATTTCTTCAGTTTTCCTCTCAGTTCACTTGTGTTCTCTTCTTTCCTCTCTAATTTGTTTAACCTACACATTGAGTTTTTACATTTATATATATTTTCATATCTAGAAATTTTATGTATTTTTTAGAACTGCCTGGTTATTTTTTCCTTATTCATATATTATTTCCATAAACATACTTTATATTTGGTGTCAGATAATTCCAGTATCTGGAATTTTTGCTTTTTTTTTTCCTTTTTATTTTAATAGCATTAGAGGGTACAAGTAGAATTCTGTTACATGTGTCTATTGTATACTGGTTAAGTCTGGACTTCCCCTTTTGAGTTGCCAGAGTCCATTATACTACCCTGTGTGTCCTTGTGTAACCACAGTTTAGCTCCCACTTATAGGGTGCGAACATGAGGCATTTATTTTTCTTTTCCTGAGTTTTTCACTTAGGATAATTGCCTCCAGTTCCATCCATGTTGCTCCAAAAGACATTATTTTATTCTTTCTTATGGCTGAGTAGTGCTCCCCTGTGTATTAATATATATACCACATTTTCTTTATCCACTTATCAGGTGAGGAGCACTTAGGTTGACTTCATATCTTTACAATTGTGAATTATGCTGCGATAAACATAAGTGCAGGTATCTTTTTGCTATAATGATTTCTTTTCCTCTGGATAGTGGGATTGCAGTATCCATTGGTAGGTCTACTTTTAGGTTTTTGAGAAATCTCCATACTGATTTCCATAGAGGTTGTCCTAATTTACATTCATACCAACAGTGTATAAGTGTTCCTTTTTCACTGCATCTGCACCAACATCTATTGTTTTTTGACTTTTTAATAATGATTATGCTAATTGGAGTAAGATAGTATCTCATTGTGCATTTAATTTGTGTTTCTTTGATTGCATTAATTTGCATTTCTCTGGTTAGTGATGGTGAGCATTTTTTCATGTTTATTGGCCATTTATATACCTTCAGAAAAATGCCTATTCACATTATTTGCCCACTTTTTTTTTTTTTTTTTTTTTAAGACAGTCTTGCTCTGTCACCCTGGCTAGAGTGCTGTGGCATCAGCCTAGCTCACAGCAACCTCCAACTCCTGGGCTCAAGCAATCCTCCTGTCTCATAGCTGGAACTACAGGCGTGTGCCACCACGCCCAGCTAAATTTTTCTATTTTTAGTAGAGATGGGGTCTCACTCTTGCTCAGGGCTCAGGCTGGTCTCAAACTCCTGAGCTCAAGTGATCCTCCCGCCTTGGCCTCCTAGAGCGCTAGGATTACAGGCGTGAGCCACTGTGCCCAGCCATATTTGCCCACTTTTTAAAGGAGCTGTTTGTTTTTTTCCTCAATGAGTTGTTTGAGTTCCTTGCAGATTCTGGATATTAGTCCTTTGTCAGACACACAGTTTGCAAATATTTTCTCCCATTGTATAGGTTGTCTATTAACTATTTTGATTATTTCTTTTGCTGTGCAGAAACTTTTTAGTTTCATTAAGTCCCACTTGTCTATTTTTCTTATTGAATTTGCTTTTGGGGTCTTTGGGGTCTTGGCAATTCTTTGCCGAGGCCAATGTCTAGAAGAGTTTTTCCTAGGTTTTATTCTAGGGTTCTTATGGTTTCAGGTCTTACATTTAAGTCTTTCATCTATCTTGAGTAAATTTTTATATATGGTGAGAGACAGGGATCTAATTTCATTCTTCTGCATGTGGCTCTCCAATTTTCCCAGCACCATTTATTGAATATTGTGTCCTTTCCCCAGGGTATGTTTTTGTTTACTTTGTTGAAGATCAGTTGGTTGTAGGTGTTTGGCTTTATTTCTGGGTTCTTTCTTCTGGTCCATTGATCTATGTGTCTAGTTTTCTGCCAGTACCATGCTGTTTTTGTTACACTAGCCTTGTAGTATAGTTTGAAGTCAGGGAATGTGATTCCTCCAGCTTTGTTCTTTTTGCTTAGTGTTGCTTTGGATATTCAGGCTCTTTTTTTGGTCCCATATAAATTTTAGAATTGTTTTTTATAATTCTATGAAAAATGACATTGATATTTTGATAGGAATTGAATTGAATGTGTAGATTGCTTTGGGTAGTATGGTCATTTTAAAAATATTAATTCTTCCAATCCATAAGCACGGGATGTTTTTCCATTTCTTTGTCATCTACAACTTCTTTCATCAGTGATTTGTAATTCTTGTAGAGCTCTTTCACTTTCTTGGTTAAATTTATTCCTAGGTATTTTATTTCATCTTATTTTTTGCAGCTATTGTAAATGGGATTGAGTTCTTGATTTGATTCTTAGCTTCATTGTTGTTGGTGTATAGAAATGCTATTGATTTTTGTATATTGATTTCCTATCCTGAGAATTTGATGAATTCATTTATCAAATCTAGGAGTCTTTTGGAGGACTCCTTAGGGTTTTCTAGGTATAAATCATATCATCAGCAAACAGGAATGCTTTGACCTCCTCTTTTCCAATTTGAATAGCCTTTATTTCTTTCTCTTGCCTGATTGCTCTGGCTAGGACTTCCAGTACTATGTTGAATAGAAGTGATGAAAGTGAGCATCCTTGTCTTGTTCCTGTTCTCAGGGGGAAGGCTTTCAACTTTCCCTGTTCAGTATTATGTGGGCTGTGGGTTTGTCATATAGAGCTTTTATTATTTTCAGTTATGTTCCTTCCATGCCTAGTTTTTTGGGGGGGTTTATCATGAAAGGGTGCTGGATTTTATCAAATGCTTTCTCTGCCTCTATTGAGATGATTTTATGGCTTTTGTTTTAAATTTTGTTTGTGGTGAGTCACATTTATTGACTTGATATGTTGAACCATCCTTGCATCCCTGGGATGAAACCCACTTGATTGTGGTGGGTTATCTTTTTGATGTGCACTTGGATTTGGTTTGGTAATATTTTGTTTAGAATTTTTGTGTGTTCATCAGAGATATTGGTCTGTAGTTTCTTTTGTTGTTGTTGCATCCTTTCCTGCCTTTGGAACTGGTATGATACTGGCTTCATAGAATGAGTTAGGGAGGATTCTCTCTTTCTTGATCTTTTGGAACAATTTCAGTAGAATTGGCACCAGTTCTTCTTTGCACATCTGGTAGAATTAAACTATGAATCGATCTTGTCCTGGGCTTTTTTTTTGGGGGGGGATTTATTACTGATTCAATCTTGCTACACATTATTGGTCTATTCAGTAGTTCAGTTTCTTCCTGGTTCAATCTTGGAAGGTTGTATGTTTCAGGAATTCATTCATTTCCTGTCAGTATTCTAGTTTGTGAGTCATAATAATCTCAGATCTTTTGTATTTCTGTGGTATCAGTTGTAATGTCTCCTTTTTCATTTCCGATTGTGTTTATTTGGATCTTCTTTCTTCTTGATTAGTCTAGCAGTTTATCAACTTTGTTTATCTTTTTGAAGAACCAACTCTTTTTGTTGATCCTTTGTATTGTTTTTTGGTCTCTATTTCATTTAGTTCTTCTCTGATCTTTGTCATTTCTTTTCTTCTGCTACCTTTGGGTTTGGTTTGTTCTTATTTTTCTAGTTCCCTGGGGTGTGGTTTTAGGTTAATTTGTGGTCTTCCTACATTTTTGATGTAGACATTTAATGCTAAAAACTTCCCTCTTAAATACTGCCTTTGCTATATCCCACTAGTTTTGGTATGTTGTGTTTTTATTTTCATTTATTTCAAAAAGTTTTTAAATTTCTTTTTTTATTGATCTAGTGATCATTCAGGAGCATGTTGTTTAATTTCTATGTATTTGTATAGTTTCTGAAGTTCCTCTTCATATTGATTTCTAGCTTTATTCCACTATGGTCTGAGAAGATACCTGATATGATTTTAATTTTTTAAAAAAATCATTAAGACTAATTTTGTGGCCTAACATGTAGTCTATCTTCAAGAATGTTCTATGTGCTAGTGAAAAGAATGTATATTCTCTAGTTGTTGGGTAGAATGTTCTATAAATGTCTGTTAAGTCCACTTGGTCTAAAGCCCAATTTAAGTCCAGGGTTTCTTTGTTAACTTTCTGTCTTGATAATCTGCTTAGTGCTGTGAGTGGGGCATTTAAGACCCCCACTATTATTGTGTTGCTGTCTACCTTTAGGTCTAGTAAATGTTTAGGATTCTTATAGCCTCTTGCTGAATTGATCCCTTTATCCTTATATAATGACCTTTTTTTTTTTTTCTTTATCTAAGTGTAGATACTCTTGCTCACTTTTGTTTTCCATTTGTGTGGAATATCTTTTTCCACCTCTTTATTTTCAATCTATGTGTGTCTTTCTGGGTAAGGTGAGTTTTTTGTAAGGAGCATATAGTTGGATCATATTTTTGTCCATTTTGCTAATCTATATTTTTTAAGTGGAGCATTTAATCCATTTACATTGAAGGTTAATATTGATATGTTAGGCTTTGTCCTTGTCATATAATTGTTTTCTAGTTGTTTTGTAAATTCTTTCTCTTTTTGTCTTTGTGGTTTGCTGAGCTTCTATTGTGTTGCCATTTAATTCCTTTTTCTTCCTCCTTTTTGTGATTGTTTTATTAGATCTTCAGTTTTATATGTTCATGTATTATCTTGTTGGTGAATATTGGCCTTTGTTTCCATGTTTAAGATACCTTTGAGTATTTCCTGTAGGGCCAGGCTAGTGGTGACAAATTCTCTCAGTGTTTGCTTGTCTCTGAAAGACTTTGTTTTTCCTTCGTTTATGAAGCTTATTCTGGCAGGATATAAAATTCTCAGCTGACAGGTTTTTTCTTTCAGTACTTTGAAAATGTCATCCCATTCTCTTTTGGCCTGTAAGGTTTCTGCTGAGAGGTCCACTGTTAGTCTGATGGGATTACCTTGATAGGTGACTAGATGCTTTTCTCTCACTAACTTTAAAATTCTGTCTTTCACTTTGACTTAGTCATTCTGTTTATAATATGCTGTGGTAAAGTCCTTTTGCAATGTATTTGCCTGGGGATCCTTGGGTCTTCTGTATCTGAATGTCTCATTCTCTTGCTAGTCCTGGGAAATTTTCGATTATTTTCTTAAATAGGTTTTTTTAACTTTTCAATCTCTCTTCTCCCCTGGGAATAGCAATAATTCATAAGTTTGGTTGCTTTATGTAGTCTTGTACATCCTCAAAGCTTCGCTAATTTTATTCTTTGTTTCTTATTTTTGTCTGACTGGATTATTTCAAAAGACTTATCATCAAGTTCTGAGATTCTTTCTTCTGCTTGGTCCAGTCTATTATTGATGCTTTCAAATCTGTTATGTGTTTCCTTCAATAAAATTTTCAGCTCCAGAATTTGTGTCTTTTTTTCTTTTAAGATATCTGTCTCCTTGGTACACTTCTCATTCATATCCTGAGTTGATTTTCTTATTTCTTTGTATTGGTGTTCAGATTTCTCTTGCATATCATTGAGCTACTTTAGAATCAATATTTGGAACTCTTTATCTGGCATTACAAGAAATTCTTTTTGGTTAAGATCCATTGTTGGACAATTGTTATGGTCCTTTGGTGTCATATGTCCTTTTTCATGTTTCCTGTGTCCTTCTGTTGATATCTGCACATCTGATGTAGCAGTTGATTGTTACAATTTTTTGAAATTGCTTTTGAAGGGAAGAATTTTTTCCTAAAGATGTATATATGTTGAGTAGGATATTTTGGCATTGGTTTTCAGTGCCTGCAGTAATGTGATCTTTTTATGATTTTTCAGGCAGTACACAGGGTCAGTGGTATCTTTGATTTCCTTGGTGGCTTAGGGTACAGTTATTATTAATATTTGAGGCTGTGGTGAAGTTTTGCTGGGGACTTGCCTCAGCCAGTCTTCGGCCCCAGTAGTGGCAGCAGTGGGCTGAGTATGCCTGATTTTAAGCCCCAGAGTAGCTTACACTGTGTTAGTGTGTCCTCAGGGGCCAATTCTTGGGCCTTCAGATGGCTTGCTCAGAAGCTAGGAGTTGGAGCAGAGGGCCAAGTCTGTGGGCAGGTTCTCAGGGCCCTGAGCAGCGGGTGTGATGTGGGAGGTAGCAGTAGCAGTGTTGGAGCCACCCTCTAGGACCAAAGTGGTCCATATTGGTGATGCTGGTAGCTGCAGTGGATTGGATAGGCTAGTCCCCAGTACCACAGCTGTGAGTAATAGGGTGGTGGGTATTGTCTGAAGTGTGCTTAGGAGAGCTGGTCTCCCCTGTCCCTTCCTTGCTGGGTGGTAGCTGCAGCCAAGTTACCTTTAACCTGGCCTGAGCACAGCCCAGCATTAAACTCTCAAGATAGCACCAGCTGTGGGTTTGCAGTCAGGGATGGTGGGGGGGGGCTTACAGATGAACTGCATGGGCAAGAAACTGGGGAGTGCGGTCCACTCTCGTCTTGGTCTCACAGCAGCCCATAGCAGGATGGTAGGAATTGTTCTAGGTGTATGTAGGAGAGCTTGGGCTTCCTTGTCCCTCCTTAACTGGGGCAGGGCTGCAGCTGTATCAGCCCTAACTCAGCCTGAGGGTGGGATGAAGCCCAGCTTTAAACTCCCAAAATGGCACGTTGGGCTGAAGACCAGAGGATGAGGCCCTTCTCAGGTAGGGTGCATTAGCAGGAAACTGGAGGGAGTGTGGTCTGCTTGAAATTGGGTCTCATAGCAGCCCACTTCAGGGTGGTGGGTGTTGTCCTAGGTGTGTGTTGGAAAGCCTGGTTTCCCTGTCCCTCCCCAGCCAGGTGGGGGTTGCAGCTGTGTCAGCCTAAACTTGGCCTGAGGGTGAGGCACCAGCCCAGTGTTAAACTCTTAAAATTGTGCTTTCAGCCTGGGACTGTAGAGGCTGGGGCCCACCCAAACAGGCAGTGTGGGCAAGAAACTGGAAAATGCTGTCTGCTTTCATCTCCGTCTCAATAGCATCCCACGGCTGGGCAGTGGGGACCTTCCCAGGGATGCGTGGAGTCACCTGAGCTTCTCTAACACTTCTTAGAGCTGTGCAGTGGCTGCAGGTGCACTGATGGTTCCCTGGTATCTAGGCTGTCAGAGTGGTGCCCAGCTCAAGCTGCTCTAGGCTCCGATGCCTGTGGGATTCCATGTGGGTTCCCTTTCTGGAGCAATCTCCAGGCAGCTCCCTGTGTTAGGCCTGAGACCTGCGTGGGTCAGGGGGTTCTCTTGTAGCCAAGATCATAAAACCTCGTCTTGGAATATGGATCCCTGGGGGCTTCTCTGTTACTATCTCCCAACTTCCAGGAGCTTCTCCTGGCTCTTAGCTAGTCCCCAGCCAGGCAGGTTGCCCTGAACCCTCTCCTTACTTAATTTTGAGAGTTCCTGTTGCTTCCCTTGTGAATCTTAATGTTTTCTCCTGGACAATCTGTTCGAAATGTGAGAATCTGCTTACTATTCTGGTTCCTCTCCATGGAGGGGCACATACTACCTGTGTCCAGTTGGCCATCTTGGTCCTATCTTCCTTTGCACATTTAGATCTGGTGTATCTGATAACTTTCACTCATGCTGCCCATTTTCTTGTATGTGTTGTGATTTTTTTTTTTTTACTCTCAAGTTTTTTTTACCTTGATCTAATGAATTCTTTGAGGTCTGGTTATAAGTGCATTCCTTCAGAGCGTGCTTGCTTTTGCTTCCTTTTGGTAGGTTTGGTTTATAATTCATTCAAATGGTAGAGCCCAGGTAACTATAGAGGGCAGTGATATTACACTCTCAGACATGAATTTTCTATTTCTTCTGTTGTTTACGTGTTATGTAAACACAGTCTAGGAAAGCTAACACTATTTCCCAATTTTTTCCCTTTTTAAAACTGTTCACTTTTTAACTACTTATTTAATATTTTTAGTTAACAGAGGAAATTTAAGATTTTAAGCCAACTGAGGGGGATTTGAGGCCACATGTTCAATTTTAAATGGCTTAAATAGCCAGTTGCAAACATCTTTAACTAAAGGTCAAAACTTGATGATGAGGAAACGAGGTGCAGGCACTTGTTTCTCCACTTTATAGGGCACGGCTCATGACTCTTCAGTGTCCTCTCTCTATCCTGCATGTTGTAATGAATGATATCATCAGGAAATCATCCTTTTCTACAAGGAGAGGTATGAGTCCTTGGACGTTACTCAACCCACAAGCTAATTAAATCCTTATTTTCTCTCTTTTCTTCTTTTTCCAAAATTGTATCAATCATTCAAATATAGTACATACATATTTTAAAGTCCTTATTCATAGAAACACAAGACTGAGTGGTTTCTTCCACCCACTTGACCATGTATAGCAAAAGCGATATTTTATACACGGATTATCAATTATATTTTACTGTAAGAAGAAACAGGACAGCACTAAATCTAAGTCAGATCCACAACATTTCCTATTAATTGCTTACACAAGACGTGTATTTCAGTACTTTTCCAATACATTTTAGGATTTCTTCTAGAAGAAAATATTTCCACGTTTAAGGTGCTGTTACTATCTATCCATGAATTAGGAATTCATTAACTGTATTAAAAGCCAATACTGTTATATATTATATTTGTGATTTTTAAAACAAATACCATAAGTGACTTTCCTCCTCTAAAATCTTTCTTCCAAATAACCTAAATTGTTTTCATGACTATGGAAATATTTCTCTCCTGGATAAAAAATGCCTGGCCCATTATAGGTGTTTAATAAACTTTTATGATGTGAATAAAATGAATGGGCCATTTTTGATTTGGAATTCTATGTATCTTACCTGGTGCCACAATTCTGGAGGCATGACTTCAAATTCTGTAGTCTCAGGAAAAATATTTTGTAATTCAAATAGCTATTCTCAACAACACCTGTAGTACCTGGGTGGTAGGGTTGGGGTTGTGGGACCTTGCCTTTAGGGCATCTCAAACTAGTATTGAGGCTATAAGTAGGACTTGGATGTAGTCCCGGCCTAAATTATTTCCCTCCAGACCAAAAGAAGATGTAAATTTGAACATATGTTCAAATTTATTCATGTGCCTGGTATTAAAAGAAGGAATACTTAAAATTCTTGAAACCATCCATCATGTTTCATTTTTGAGGGGTAAGCCTTTAACACCAGCAAAAATATTTCCTTAAATGTGTCAAATCTCACTTTATATAACAGGGTACCTGATGAAAAGGGATTTAATGTATTTTATTCATTTAGCAATGTATCTGCCATTTTTGAAGGGACGTGGGAAGGTTAGAAAGTGTTGATCACTGGTAATTTCAATTCCTGGAAGTGAACATGTCGTGACATTTGGAGGCAAAACCATCTTGAGTTGAAGACAATCACCAGGATTGACACTTTATTTACATAAATGTAGCCGGTGCCCACTACCAACCCAAGATCTAAAATAAGACTGAAGTCATCTGTCTGAATGCAGATGCTGGGTCCTGGTATGTTATGTTTTCAGTTTTGTAATGTGAATTGGAGGTGAAGGTAGTTTGACTGACTTAAATAGAAAGAAGAAATGGTTTTCTGAAAAGAGATTGTCCTAGATTTTAATGGACTGAGTGTTATTTAAGATGGTTTAACTTTGGGGAATACACTGTAGCCACCTTTGGGCAAGTTCCTCCACTTAATCAAGTTCATCAACTGTGTCTATCATAACAGTCAGTCTATTAAATTATTTTTCAGTCTTTTGTTTTTCATAGTAACATCTTTGCTTTTGTTTTTTTTTTAAATGACTTTTTCTCTTGTTTCCGGTGTCCTCTGTTTGAGGACATTTTATATGCTAACTTTCAAATTTTGTTTTTGGTTTACAAACCTTGCTTTTTCTAGGGAACACACTCTGTGGTTTGAATATTTGTCCAAAACTCATGTTGAAATTTAATCTCCAATGTGGCAGTATTGAGAGAGAGGGCTTTTCGGAAGTGATTGGATTATGAGGGCTCTGCCCTCCTAAATGGATTAATCCACTCATGAGTTAATGGATTAGTGGATTGTCATGGGACTGGAACTGGTAGCTTTATAAGAAAAGGAAGAGACCTGAGTTAGCACACCCAGCCCCATTGTCATGTGATATCCTGTGCTGCCCCTTGGACTCTGCAGAGAGTCCCCAAGCGAAAGAAGGCCCTTACCAGATGCAGCCCCATGACCTTCGATTTTTCAGCCTGTATGACTGTAAGAAATAAATTCCATTTCTTTGTAAATTACCTACTTTTGAGTATTCTAAGCAACAGAAAACTCACTAACACAACACTATACATATTTTTTTCTTTTAATGATTGAACTCTTAAGGTGCCACAAGGCTCTTTCCTTTGAGCTAAGGTTGCCTGGGGCACATTAGCTGCTTAGATAGTGGTTTGTGTGAGGGTGACCCTCTTGATGAGTTTAGTTGGTTTAGAGGGGGTGGTGGTGGTGGTTTTTCCCTAGGAAAGCTTTTTTTTAAAATTTAATTTTTTTTTTTAAATTTCAGAATATTACAGGGGTGCAAACGCTTTGGTCACATAAATTGCCTTTGTACTGCCCGAGTCAAAGCTACAAGTGTGCCCATCCCCCAAACAGCACACACCACACCCATTAGATGTGAATTTGCCCATTCCCTCCTGCCCTCTCCCACCTGCCCGATCCTCAGTGAATGTTACTTCCATATGTGTACATAACTGTTGATCGATTAGTACCAATTTAATGGTGAATACACGTGGTGTTTGTTTTTCCATTCTTGTGATACTTCAGTTAGAATAATGGGCTCCAGCTCCATCTAGGAATAATATAAGAGGTATTTTACAAACACATGAAAAAATGCTCAACTTCTCTAATCAGGGAAATGCAAATCAAAACCACAATGAGCTATCACTTAACCCCAGGGAGAATGGCTTTCATCAGAAAGCCCCAAAACAACAAATGTTGGCGGGGATGCAGAGAGATAGGAACACTCATACACTGCTGGTGGGACTGCAAACTAGTACAACCGCTATGGAAAGTAGTATGGAGATACCTTAAAGAACTAAAAAGAGAACTACCATTTGATCCAGCAATCCCACTACTGGGTATTTACCCAAAGGAAAAGAAGGCATTCTATAAAAAAGACATCTGCACTCAAATGTTTACAGCAGCACAATTCACAATTGCGAAGATGTGGAAACAACCCAAGTGCCCATCAATACATGAGTGAATTAATAAAATGTGGTATATGTATACCATGGAGTGTTACTCAGCCTAGGAGAACTTTTTAAGAAGGCCCTTGGGATGTGGCAAAGGACAAAGAGGGAGAATTGGGAGGAGGAAGTGCTCAGGAAAGGATAGATTTGCTTATTTATATTGTTAACCCTTCACCTCCCAGCCAGGCTACAGTTGTGCCCTTATCATTCTCTGCCACCTCCAGTGGATGCTGGACTGCCCCCAGCTTTCCTGTCTCATGGTGGTGATGTGTAGGGCAACGATCTGTACCATTGACGTGGTGGGAGAGGGAAAAGAACACATAAAAATCCCTCTATCCCATCCACTGTGCCCTGGAATCTGGAGGGTTGCCTGAATCATAGTGGGAGAAACTGGGAAGATGGGAGATTGGTGGAGACAAGAGAGCAGTAGCTGCTAGATGACTCAGTAGTGTGGCCAAGCCTCGTGGGTGGCAAGAAACAAGGAAGTGGATATTTGTGCAATCATACTTCACCACTTCCTGGTCCTTGCTGACAGTCAATTGACTCTTCAAAGCACTCTCTTTTCTATTCCTGTGTTCCCTTATTCTCACCTGGACAACATAATTCACCCTGCCTGGGATGAAAATACAATTCCAGAAAGCTTTCCTTAAACCTTACCTTTAATGTCTCATGGGCCACAGGGGGTTATATAATTTATTAATAGGTCTTTTATGTTTCATCATTTATGTTCCTGTCTGATGAGTAACCCATTTTATTTTTTAGGAGCTGATGTGGCAGTCACATCAACAGGCAGCTGTAAAAATTAAGCATCTGTAAATCCTTTTGATAAATATTTGTGAAGTTTCAAAATCCTCATGTCTGATCAGCGTAAGTCAGCCAGCAAGACAGTCTCCTAGGAAAGCCATTTGGAGACACAGTAGTGCATTGTGACCATGGGAACTTCCTCATAGGAGCACATGGGAGTCTTAGGCAAAGATACACTAGTCTTCACAGAAACAGACACTTCAGATACTGATACTGAATTTTATTGAGATCAAACATTAAAAACCCTACTTTGGAGAAAGGAAGTATTGGAGGATCAAAAGTCTGGTTGAAGGGACAAAGAAAGAGTCTACAAGAGAAGTTCCTGTAGTTTGTTCTCCTAGTCTCACTGAACAGAGGCAAAATTCTACATGATGAAGAAGAAAAAATTAAATGAAGATAAATTTGAAACTATAAATAAGCAAAATAAATACTTTAATATAAATATACTCTTTGGGTATTTTCCTGAATTTTGAACATGGAAAAAAAACCTCCATTTTTTTTTTTTCACTTCAGCTCTCCCTAATATTGACTTATTCACTAAAAAGAAAAGATATTGGAAAGTAAAATTCTACTAAATCAACTAAATGGGCTGGACTCAGTAGTATAAAATTAGAAAATAGCTTTATTTTTCTTCCATTTTGCAAACCTCTCATACCTAATGATATTTTATGGTCACTTTCAGTTTCATTTTTTTCAGGTATTAAAAGTTCAGCCTGAATGAAACTAAACTTCTGACATCCCGTTTAAAGCTCTTCCCTTTCCCTTGGGCCTGACCTTGAAGGTTGGGAAGGTGTGTGGTGAGTCTGTCCTCTTTCTTGCTTTATATCTTCTTGACTTGCTATCATTCTCCTCTGGATCCTCCAGGGCTAGATTACACAGAGGAGAAAGACATAGAAGGCAAAAAGTCTTATTTACTTAGCTGGTGCTGTTTGTAGCTCTTACTTGGCTGTCAAGGGCTCTCTGTCATGGCAGGCTGCTAATGCTGGCTCTTTATTTAATAGGGCATCATTGTGGATTTTCTGATCAGCACCATACCTCTCCCTGCCTCCCCGCCCCCAATCTCTGACACTGCATAATTCCTTGCAGGAGTTTCATGCTCTGGCTAAACCACTTCATTCTGCTCCCTTTGCATACTGTACCTATCATTCCACAGTTTTACTTGCCTGGGGTCACTCACTTGTGGTGAATGACAGCTTGTCTTGGGTGAAGTTCTTTTGAGGTTGCTCAACCCAGTGGTGGTCTTATAGTCTTCCAATTGGTAATCTAGGCCATGTTTGAGGAATTTATCACCCTATCCATTTGTAGTTTCTTTGTGGTCCGTAGGTCCACAAGTTTCTATAGCTCAGGAAGCATGAAAGTAGCAGGTGTGTGTATGTGTGCATGCATGTGGGACTTCAGCTGTCTCTGCTTACCTAGTCAAATCCCATAAAAGGCACAATTTATGTGAGTGGAATGAGGTATAGACAAACCAATAGAAGCATTTACATTGTTTTAGTCCAGTATCAGGCCCAAATGGTAAGTAAAGTTTTCATTGGACAAATATAGATGGGTTGGGAGCGGGGGAAATCAAGGTGACTAAACATTTGATGAAGATTAGTTTTAGAGACAAGTAAATGTGTTCTAAGACTCAAATGAGTCTAACCACCATTCTGAATCCACACAGGGGTTCCTCCCTGGGTCAATAAATATTTCAGTTACAGGGGAGAGTTGAGAATGCCTTTCTCTGAATGTGCCTATAGATGTCACTGAAGTAAATGACTCCTTTACCCTGGATTTGATAATGGGACAAAAAAGGCCCACAAAAAGGTAAAATAAAAAATCTTTCACATAGTCTATCTATGTTGTTATATTAACACCACCATATAACAGCAGCAACATAATCCACAGTAATTTTGTAAATTCTCCTACTTTACGGTTGTGATTTATCTTAGACAATGAAAGTATACTCAGCAATAGCCTTCATTATAGAGCAGTGAATGAAAACTCCATTCTCCTTCCTCGCAGACACACCTCCCTCAGGGCAGGAGGCACCCTGCTTCTTGTATCTGATACTAATCACTCATTAGAGACACTGTCTTTAACTTAAGAATATAGATACCTCATAAAGAAAAAAATATTAAATAGGCATTGGTAGTTAAAGGAGAATGAAGATGGAGAAAACATTTTAAAACATGCTTGGGACAGCATTTAATTCTAAAGGCATTTAAATTTTTTTCTCTGCACTAATTTTTAAGAAAACTATAAACTTTGATCATTTAGAAAAGATAGTACTTTTACTCTCTTTCTAATTAAAATCCAGTGCAAAATGATCAACTAGAAATTCTATCTGAGTTTTCACAGCCAGGGAGGGTATTTAATGTTTCCCAGAAAGCACTTGGCACTTTGTATTTCAGTATTGGGAACAATATTCTGTATGTCATTCTTCTCATCAAGAGGCTAAAACATTTTAACCCAGAATGGCCAAGACTGAGACCCACTGAAATAAGGATGCTCAACGAAAAGGAATTTACAGATCTTCAGCACTGTATTAACAGAGTGTGAACAGCCTTATGTTAGCAAGAATTTTGTAGACCTAACGAGAAGAAGAATTCTCTTTAGAAACTTATGATTTTTAAAGTGAAATTTAAGCAAGTGAAAAAGACATGGAGAATATAGGCCTCTGAAAAATTATTTGTCAATGAAAGATGGCTCAGAACAAGAAAGACATAAAATTCTGAGAATTATCAGAACCTAGAAGAAGAAAAAATAATCTAGACAGGCCAGAAACTATTCTTGTAGTTATTCTAGAATAAGTATTACATGTTTTTTGTGAGGAAGAATTGAAAGTTGACGGTAAGACTCCATTGTATACTTCGTGATAAATAAGCATATGTAAATGATAAAACATACTCTTACATATTTTGAAGGAATATATTCAGATCTTAACTGTAAGGATTTAAGCATTTTCTACCGATTTTTTTTTTTGTCCTTATAAAGTCCAGTGCTAAAGAACTCTTTATGGTGTTATTACCTACAAATATTTAAAAAGAATAGACCCTACTTGCATAGCACAGTCATGATTCTGGTCCAGATTAGAAAAAACCAATTAAACAGCATCCTTTGCAAAGTTCTGTCTTAATGAGACTTATTTATGCTTGTAATGTTTTTTTTCTCCTTGATGATGTTACTAAGAAAAGAAAACTATTCCATTTAGTAGATGGAGTAAAATTTAAAAAGTTCTAAAAAGATGTTTCTCGAAGTTAAACACAGAATTACCATATGGTAATTCAACTTCTAGGGGGTATATACCTAAGATAAATGAAAATATATGTATACACTTTAACCAAATGTGTATAGCAACATTATTCATAATAACTAAAAGGCGGAAACAACCTTTTAATTTCACTTTAAAAATCAGAAGTTTCTAAAGAGAATTCTTTTTCTTATTAGGCCTACAAAATTCTTGCTAACATAAGCAAGTATCCGTCAATGGATGACTGGATAAATAAGATGTGTTGTATCCACATAAGGTATTATTATTTGGCAATAAAAAAGAATGTGGTACTGATACCTGCCACAATATGGATGAACCTGGAATACATACTAAGTGAAATAAAAAGCCAGTCAAAAAAGTCGACATATCGTATACTTCCATTTAGATGAAATTTCCAGAATAGGCAAGTCAGTAGATTAGTGATTGCCAGGTATTGGGGTGGGGGTGGGAGAGGAGATTAGGAGGTGACTGCTAATGGATATGGGGGCTGCCTTTTGGGGTGATGAAAATGTTCTGAGTTGGTGATGATTGCACAACTTTGTTAATATGCTGAAAGCCACTGAGTTATATCAGAAGGGTAAATTTTATGGTATGTGAATTATCTCAATTTAAAAGAAGAGGTGGATGGGTTGTTGAACATCATGCATTCAGTTTGAATTTCCTTCATTAACGCTCCCAGGAAGGCAAAGTTTTTCATTTGATCAATTCAAGAGTGGAAGGGTAATTCACAGGATGCTACCTCTCTGTGTATTTAGTAAGGACACAGAAAAATGTCTGGGAGGCATTTACATACTGGAGTAGACAGAGGGATATAGTCTTTTATTAGTCACTCTGAAGAAAACCATCTTCCACAGTGCAGCCTATCAGTAAATGGAAATAAGTCATTGCCTAAGGCAAGTGAGTCACAATAACTCTGGGGAATGGTGGTGGAGGATCCTAAAATAGACAGTGGACTTACATTAAAAAATAACATGTTTGCAGGGTTTTGTGTGTATATGCATAGAAATTATACAGGAAACCAATTTAAACATTTCTGTGTTTCTGCTTTTATTTCTTCTGTGCAGAATATAATTATACCAAAAGTTTTTAACTCTAAAAATACAAATATAATTTTTAAGTACAATGTGTCCCCCCCTTCCAAACAATATGAAGAAATTACATTCAGGTCAAAACAATCCTGTCATTACAGAGTTTACTCCAGTGGCTTTGAGTATACAGTATATTTATGAAAACCCAATAGAGCTTTGTAACTAGAAAAGCCCAAAATATGCTCCTAACTATAACATATGATATTCAATCTGCAGATGGATGTTCTGAAGATTTTTTTCATAGACCTGGAACAGTTCCTTTGTGTTTCACCATGTGGTGTTGCTCCTCTGGCTCAGGATGGATTCATTTGATTTGGCTATTGGGTACCAATAATCAGTAAATTAGTGACTGTATCTGTGATGACACTTATTTTCAGTTTATAAGAGTGTTTATTCTACTACTTCCTTAAATGTTTTTAAGCACACTTAACAGGTGTTTAAGCAATTTTTTCCCCCTAGAAACAAAAGAATAAATAAAAACAATTTTTACATAGTTGCATCAAAACTCATTTAAAAGTACAGGCAGAGCTCACGCGTTTCTAGGCAGCCTAACATAACTTGCCAGCAAAAAGAAAGAAAGAGACAAAAGGATGACAACACAACCCTAAAGCCTCTTTTCTAAAGAATTCAAGTGAACTGCAGTTATAAAATTAGGACTTCCACTATGAAGCCCTTATCATGCTGACATTTGGAAGTTTTGTCCCCACTTCAGCTAAATGTCTTCTCCTTTATTGTCCACCCTAACGTGGAGCCTGCTGCAGACAAGTTCTGCCAATTTTTGTATGAAAGAACTAGCTATAAAATGAAAATACATAAACAGCAGAGGAGACTTATAATTTATATCTTAGAAAATCAACCTAATCCACTATACTTCCTTATAAAAAGACAGCTAAAGATTATTAAAAAAAAATAAAACCAGCAACATGAACAACTTAAAAAAGAACATTCACTTCAGAAGAAACAGAAAATTCAGGAAAAAGAACTTTAAAAGAAGCTAATTATCATGAAAGTAGCTTGAACATTTGAGAGGGTATCACATTCAAAAATAATAGGAAACTAAAAAAAGAACAATGGAGAGCAAAAAGATCTTTTGTATTGAAGACACAATTGCAAAAATTCAGTAGTTATGAAGATGACACTGAGAAAATCTCTCATAATGAGAGAAAAAAGACAAAAAGGAAAAACTGAAAGAAAAGAAACATGGAGGTTCAATGCAGGAAGACTTACGTTGGCCTTAATAGAATTCTGGGGAAAAAAAAGAACAGAGGAAAATGAAGGGGAGGAAGTTAGCAATAAAAATATAGAAGAAAAATTTCCAGTACTAAATCACCGGAATTCTTTCGATTATAAAGGGCCATTGAATTCCCAAGATGATGGAAAAAAATTCATATCTGAAATTTCAGAACACAGGGAATTAAAGAGAACATAAAAGTTACTAGGATGTAGGAAACATGTCCTATTTATGATTAATGATGTTAAAATGAATCAGATCAACGTCAGACATCTCACCAACAACATTGGATCCTAGAGGCAGTGCAGCAATGCCTTGGAAAGCTCTGAGGAAAAATTCTAGGCTCGTCACAGCAATCAAGTGTAGTAGTAAAATACAGCTATCTTCAGACATTCAGAAACTTTCTCTTATGTACTCTGCTAAGGAGGTTACTTGAAGATTTACTTCAGCAAAACAAAGGTGAAAACCAAGAAGGAGAAAAGACATGGGAGAAAATGAAAAAACAAACCCTAGTACGTATATCAATTATGTAGGAAATCTAGAAAGCTATTGGCTCAAATTACAATAAAGCGTAATGATGATAGACACGAGCAAAGCTGTATCCGAGTTAACGTCTGAGGTTAGAGGAAAAAAACCCTACGGGCAAGGAGGGCAAGAAATGAGACCACAGAGGCGTAGGGAAAAAGTTCATTTAGACTATATGTGAATTTTGAAAGAGTCAGTGTATTAATTAGAATAAGACTTTAAAGTGGCAGCAGAAACAAAATTAATAATGGCTTAAAAACACAGTTTTGTTCTCACACGATGAAGTCCAGTGGTCAAAGTTCTAATACAGAACTTCCATGAGTTCATCAAAGCCCCAGGGTGCTACCCAGCTTTTTACCCTGCTGCCCCTAGGGTATGGTCCTTGTCGGTATTGTCTCCATCCCACCCAGCACAGCAAGAAAAATGGGGGTAAAGTGCACAGACCTTCCCTTGTGGAGATTGATCACAACAGTTCTGTATATATCTCATTGACTGAAAGTTAAACATGACTTTACCTAAGGGAAGGTGGATGGGCCTGTGTGCTTGCTAAAATGTGGGGCAGTTTGGGGAGGGGGCCATCTATTTGTGAAGAAAACAGAACAGATAATTGGGGACTACAGGGAGACTTCTCCACAGACCCCCATCCCCCCAAAAGTCCATTTGCTGGTAATTTTTGTGGGCCTTGTTGGCCATATTTTATTACCAATTGCATTTCCATTAAAACTTCCATTGTACTTGGGAAGACACAGAATGCAAAGATCTTTAGAAAACAAATAGATTGGCTAAAGTCAGGGCATAAGATTTTTCGCAAGGGTCCATGAATTGATGTGGATATCAAATATTATTAGATAAAATACATATTTATGTATTACTAATTTTCACATGGATATGCTTCTGATTCATAAAATACAATTTCACTTTATTGTTGCATTTTTACCATCAGTGGATACTTGTGCAAGTTTAATTGTTGAGTATCATGGCTGTAGGGGGAGATTGTAGTTTGGGGGTGGTCTCTGAAAATTTCTAATTTTAGAAAAGGCAGCCTCATACTAAAAGTTGGGAATCATTCTTATCAAATTTTATTGTAAAGATGTGTGTATTTATTCATTCTTGGCTTTGTTTCATATACTTTCTCTTTTTGCATAAATTCTTTCACTTCTAATTTTTATTATGTTACAGTGTTTCTATTTTATTTTTTGTAGGAAACCTTTCCTTGTTTTTGAAGCAGAGTGGGTATAAACATAAAATCTGATAAAAGCTTCACTTTCTCTGCAGCCAGGTACTGGCTACTGGAGGCAATGAGTTTGTATTTAGGAATTGCAAAAGGCCTCTTATCCAGGTGTAAAAGGGGTTAGTTGCAAGTTGCATTGGCCGTGAACTTTGGATGTTTAATTGTCCTTTGAACCCATATTCAATTTTGCCTGTTTCTTCTTTGAAATGGCTTGAAACTTATCATCAGTTTTCAGCTGGTTTCTGGTTTCCTGGAGATTCTGGTTTCCTTTTAAACCCTTCAGAGTCTCTTCTCATACTCACTGTGCCCCAGACTTCTGCAGTACCTTCTGTTCACCACTTTGCTGATCATCTCTTCTGCATATTTGGTTTCCCCCTCTCATTTCTTCATTTTTGTTCTCCAGATATTTAACATTTTTGTCGTATGTGGTCAATTCTTTGAATCCTAAGTGGTACTATTTGCTTGTCTTCCTTTTCTTCTATGATGGGCAGGAGATACTAAATGTTTTCCCTGGAGATTTTTAGTTTTCTCTTACATTTATTTTTAGCCTGATCTGGGGCTATTAAATCCAGACTTCCTCCTGTTAATCTTGAATTTCTATGGATTATCTCATCGTCATAGCTAAACATAACTGCCAAATGTACAATCTTCATCTTGGTTTGGGTCAATCCCCCTGATCTTTTATGAGCTGCTCTGAGACCTCCCCACTGGTGGCCGCTGGCAGAGAGGCCGGCAGCCTGAGATGGTGGGGGGATGGGAGGCATCGTTGCCAAATAGCTGTGGCATTGTAAACAATGTGCAGTATCTTGCCAAACACTACTCATTAACCTTGTTTGAGGGAGATGAGGTAAGCCTCTTGAAGTAAGTTCAAGATTGTGAAACCTTAGATGATCACCGAATACTTAAAAATAGGATAATATTTCTCAGAGTATGAGAACTTTTCATAAGGAGAGATAATTATCACTCTAAACAGACTGTGGATTTCCTTTTGGCTTGAAGAATTTGACATTTGCAATGATTTACCAGAATCAGTGTTAATGGACCTAAGCTGAATGTAACCTGAACAGCGAATATAGCCAGAACTGTGCAGAACTTCCAATCACATCCATAGGAATACAAAATGTATAGAAGATACAAGGATAAGAAGAATCATATGAAAGGAAAGAAAACATACCTGGTGTTAAATGTCTATAATTCCTTTTATGTAGGTCACTTTAGGTTAAGCGATAACCCACGTGCTAATCAATACTGCAAAAGTTCAAAGAAAGCCGGCTGGAGTTCTGATCAGGGAGTCCATACTCCATAGGTGGCTAATACAAATGCTTCTGTTTTTTATGTCTCATTTAGCAACCAATATGGGGACTAGCATAATGATTGGAAATTTGGTTTCGTTGGTGAAGTTGGTGGATTATATATTAGCATAATTTCACTTCTTGGTGAAATTAAAAGTTTTCAGGAAAAATGACTTTGTTAAAAACATTTTGGAGATACTCTGCACATCTATATCCCCATAGAATAAGAACCAGTAAGGCCTGTACCCATTATCCTTAAAATACTGCCCAAGGCTTGATCCCTCAGTGGTCCTCTGGCCAGCCATTGGTTTAGGAGCTTTCAGGTATTCTGGAGCTGATTAATCAGTGTGCTAGATCCTCTTCTGAAAGGCTGTCTTAACTAGCTTTGGTTAATTTTTCATGCAGGTGGGAGTTGACCACTTAAAAGGGCATTGTACACTTAATGCAATACACTTAATGAAATGTTCTTAAAAGGGTATTACAGTGAAACTACAGTACAGGTTGTTTTTTGCTTGCTTGTTAATGAATTTAAATAATAATTGTAAGTGTGGGAGAGAATGTCATTATAACCTGGTCTGCTAGTTTTGTTGAATACTTAACTTCCAAAGCAACCTGAGAAGATATAAGAATAAAGTATATAGTATTAGCTAATCTTATTGATACGTCTACTATTCTGAAGAATTAAAAAATGTAATTTTCTTTAAAAATTTTTTTACTTTGATTATTAAAGGTAAACATAATTTTCAACTGGAAATAGGTGTATTTCCAGTTTTCTGAATGTTCAGGTTCTTTGATTTATCTTGTAAATATTTTATCTAGTTTGTTTTTTACTATTTTACTAATTTTCTGGGTTTTTTTAACTGGCAGAATATTAAAATTTTAGATCTTTAAATCTAGCAGTCAATCTAGTTTTTTGAGCTTAGGCTTTTCTTTTTCTCCCATAACTGGCAAATTTGCTTACTTAAGTTTTTATTTTTTATGATTACTGTTGGTTTTTTTGGTATTTAACTATCATTATTTTAGAATTATTTCCGAATTATTTATCAAACAAATCTTTCTCTTCCTAATTCATTTGAATTGCCTCATTTATTACATACTTAATTCTTATGTATTTGACAGTACTATGTTCTTTGCCTTATTAGAACTTCATAACATGTTAGTATGTGGTAGGGCTAACCTCCCTTCTCCCGTTACTCTTCTTTTTCAAAATGTTATTAACTCTTTTCATTTATCTTTTCCTATTAAATCTAGAAATATTTCGTCTACTTTCAAAAAACTCCTCAAAATTTTGATGTTATTGCTTTATATTTATAAATTTTAAGAGAACTAACATTTTCATGATTCATTTCCTCATCCATGAACAAGGAATATTTCACCACATATTCAAGTTGTTTATATGAATAACTCAAAGAATATTCTTGGTTTTCATCCATTTGTTTAAAAAGGCTATTTTGATATATTTTATGTTCTTGTCTGCTACTATTTTTATTCTATCTTATTTTTTAACTGGCTATTGCTGATATGCCAAGGAGTAAGTGCTTTTTCTGTTTTATTTGGTATCTATCTGATTTACTGAATTTCTTATGAAGTCTAGTAACTTTTAAATTGATTGTCTTGAATTTTCTAGGTAGAACAGAAAAGTTTTCACTTTATAGTTTATATTATTGGCTGAAGAAACTCCTAGAAAAATTCTAAATATTACTGGGGATTATGAGCGTCCTCCAGATTTTAATGTATGTGCTGCCTAACAGAGCTTCTCTATTAAGCAAGAAAATGGCTGTTTTAGATAGATTGATATTTTCGCGTATAAATGAAATGCTTTTACATGCTGGTTTTTTAAAGGATTTAAAACTAGGAAGGGGGGGCTGACTTTGACTAAAATGATTTTTAGCAGCTGTTGAAATGTTTTGTGTTTGTTTTGGGTTTCCTTGATATAACATTTCATATGAAAAGATTCCCAATTATTAAACTCCATTTATCCAAGGGGATGTTTTCAAAGTTAAAACTCAGTGAACCCCGGTATATATAACACTTTATTAAACCTCTTGTATAGAGATCATAATATTATATGTTAAAAAAAAATTTACTGAAATGTTTCTTTTTGCTTTTATTAAACAGCTTCTCAATCATATTGTAAATCTAGAAAATAAAGGTTTTATTTTTAATATTAGGGCTGAGTTTTCCCCACCCTTTATTTATTTGTTGCCTTGGGCTAGGAAATGAACATTTAGTTTGGAGAAGAGTTTTCTTTCCAATTATATTTGGAAATTTTACTGTTTCACAAAATGACTTGCTAATGTTTTTCTTTCACATAGCTTATTCCTTCTCATACTGGTTTCAGGAAATTATCTGTGGCCAACACTGTTTTGTTATTTTTGTTAGCATGTGACTCACGTCCTTCTGTCTTCCTTCCTTCATTTAGTTTTAAACAAGCTTAAAAGAATAGGCCAACAGACTGAGTCTATGTAGCAATGATAACAATAAAAAATATATAAACATTGAGATTGAAAGAATTATTATTAAACCAATAATTTTGTATTTTGTACAAATGAATTCTATGTAACCAAGGTAGTTTGTGAGCTATCAGGGACTTAAAGAATGTTATCTTTTTAAATTGGCATTTGCAGGCTGAGGTTTGTAATATTATGGTTCTAAGGGAAACCCACATTAATCAAATTTTTTCCTTGGAGCTCAGCTTTTGTGTCCCTTGGTTAACGTTCTATACAAATTCAGTACAAGTGAACGAGACAGAGAGACAATAAATGCTTTAGTAAGTCTTTTCACTAGATAGTGTAACTGGGATAACCTGAAGGTAAACAGATGTATCTTTACAGAGTACAAAATACTTCTACTTAACGCCAACATTTGTACCATTTAGACATGGACCAAGCATCTAGAATACTCATGGAATTTGAGTAAACAATATGTACTAGCAACTGGCATTGAACATAATTTTGATTAAATCCATTAAAACTCTAGGATATTAAATAGGAGAATCTGAATAGTTACTAAAGCTGAGAAGTCAATCACGTTATGAGAAAAATTCAACATTTTTTTTTTCTGAATTAAAATTTATAGTTTGAAAACAACTTCAGGGATGCTATGTCATCCAGTGGAAAAAGTAAGGGAAGAAGATGTGGTTTTGAATCCCCTCTGCCATTTATCTGCATGGTTGAACAAATTAATCTCATTAATCTTTAGTTTTCTTCTTGGTAGAATAGAGATAACAACCATCTCATAGAATTTTTAAAATTATTTCATGAGTTTCTGTGTATATACACACATACAATACATGTATGTGCATATGTGTGTACATATGTATTCTGTAGTCCTTTGCTACTCAAAGAAGTTCCAGACTATTGGCATAGGCATCACCTGTGGCCTTGCTAGAAATAATCTCAGCTCCATCTAGACTTCCTGAATTAGAATCTGCATTTTAACGTGACCTCTAAGTAGCACATTAAGTCTAAGTAGCATTGCCCAGTCTAGCACAGTGCCTAGCACAGGGTAGTGTTCGGTTAATGTAATTTCCTTCCTTTCAAATTAGATGAGTTTTAACTCATGAACCTGCCTCCCTTGACATTAAAACAACCACCACCACCACCACCCAACAATAACTGCTATAGCCACAAAATATGGGATTGGCATATTCTCTCATTTCACCTTATTGCTGGTAATCCTTCTAAACGATAGGATTGGAATTTCTTCGTTTCCATTATTTATGCCTACTTCTTGAAACAGAATGTTTAAATTGAGTTTTGAACAAGACACCGAGATAAAATAGGCATAAATTTCAAATGACAGATCCCAAATGCAGAATTAACCAGTTCCACAATTCTTGGACCCTTCACCAGTTAGGGGATATAAGACTGAGACAGAGTATGGAGCAGACAAGAATGGATTTTGGGTCGAAAATATCTTTGCAGAAAGCTGTACTGTGAGCCATTCCCCTTTGGAGGCAGGGAATCTGCTTCCTGTCATCAAACCCAGTGATAAAGAGGCTTTCAGGGGTACTTGGGAAGCTTAATATATGACTCCTACATTGGGGCTTTCTGTGGTCTGGCTCCCACCAGGTATATTTAAAGGGCAAAAAAAAAAAAAAAAATGCTAGCTGTGGAGCCGGTAGAAGATGCAATGTTGGGATTTGCCTGTACTTGTATAGTTTGCTGGGGTTATTTAAGTGTTTGCCATGGACCTGGTGTTGTACTCAAAAACTGATTCTCCAAAAAAAAAAAAACCACAAAAGCAATCCTCCTCCTATCCCCAATTTGTAGTATTTGTTGACTTCTGTGGCATAAATATAGCCTTGTGTGAGAAAGAGATCAAAAGAGGAGAAATACCAATTTCTTAATTAAGCCTGGCAAACTTGACCCTTTAACATGGACCACATTACAGGGAAAAAGAAGAATATTCGAAAACCTCTTTTTGATGTTGTATTCTTGAAAATGGCATGTTTGCAATGGAAATGGCTACTAAAGATATAATTTAGAAATTAATACTTTTTAGGTTTTTAAATTATAACAGTTCATTTGATTGGTATTTACTTATATCCTCCAAATGAGCAAGGAAGTTTCAGGTCAATCATAGTGGAAAGTAAAGTCTATGGTAAAAAGTCAATTTATAAAAATATTATGCTCTAAACATATTTAACAATATTTGGTTTTAGAGATTTCGTATTTTATTAAATTTTTATTTTTCATGTTATTATATTACGATATGGGGAATTTCTCAAAAGTATGATAGGTCAAGGTGCTTTCACATTAGTACCAAGGTCTGTGCTTAGCCTTCCATACATAGTAGGTGCTTAACAATGTTGGATAGTATTCTCTTACCTGCTCTATAATAAGAGACTGAGAATGTAATAAAATAAAATTTGGTATTGGCTGGCACCCAGGTTCAGGGAAAAAGGCAGACAATAACTATACCTATTAGCAACCAGGAAAGAATTTGTTGCTTCTTCAGAGGAGAAGGGAAATAAGAGAACATATAGAATGAAGCATGGAGAGAGAAATCAACAAGATGAAGAGAGCTGGGATCACATCAAGTTAAAAAGACAGTGACAATCCTGGTGGTGGTGTAACCAAACAGAATTTTAAGACAGATGACACCTATTTAATTTCAAGTTGATTTTGTGGCTGGAACATAAATCCTTTTCTGTTCTCCATTCCAGGAATCATTTGGCAAAGTCTACTATGCCTTCAAGTTCTTACTGTGTTTCCTTATTTGTTTTGTAGAAATCAAAGAAGATACATTTTAAGTTTGGGTTGAATGAGATAATGCTATGAGCAATAGCAAGTATGAACGCAGGTTTCTAGATCAAGGAGCCACAGCAATGAAGATCTTCACCCTCCTTCCCCATGCTTTATGGATTTGTAGAGACATGAGGAGGATTTTATAATTTCAAAATCCACAAGCTTGTTTGGAGGTGAAATGGTAAGTCAAATTAATGGATGTTGTGTAACTGACATTTGGGTTACAGAAAAATCTTCTCTATTTTTGCCTACATTTATATTTTGGTTTGAGTTTTGACAGTGTTCCTTTTGAAGAAGACATCTAACAGACTTATTATAAATCCCATGCATACATTATAGCAGTCTTTTTTTCTTAAATATTCTTGAGGTCAAAGCATTAAGAATTAGGAAACAGTTTTCCTGGGAAAAGCTAAGCCCAACTAACATCTTGATTCATCAACTTGAATGGGAAAATTTTTGAGCAGCAATTTAATGGTAATGAGTAATTATAATCAGCTGTCCATATTACCAAGTATGGCAAAGTGCCTGACATCTGGATCTGTACTGCACAACATCAAGATCTTCACACACAAAAAATTACGAATCAATGAGCCAGGAAAATCCAGCATTGTGCATATCCAACAAAATTAAATTATCCTAATATATAAAAACATTGACTACGAAGAAAAAAATAAAGACCAGCTTTTATCTGGGTAAGCTGTTCAACATTTTAAAGCTAAAAATGAACGTTCTGTGTCTACTTTTCTATCTTCCTCTCGATCTTTTTTCCCCAAAGATCTGTATCTTCCTTCACTTTGACATAGTCAAGTTATCCAGTAGAAGTCAGAAGAAATAAGTTAATTGGAAACAAGGTATGGATAAGTGGGTCTCTCAGGTGTTTAGTGACTATGCTTACAGAAGAATAATAGATTGAATACTTATATACACATATACTAAAGAAAAAAGTCTCAAACTATTGTGCAAAATTTTAAAAGATGCTAAACTCCTCTCTACGTGGAAGAAGATAAAAATAGTGTGCAAAAGAGAAACAGAACAGTAAGTCACTTTGGAATTTGGAGTGGTATTACTCTTGAACTATTTTAATTGGGTCCTCAGGAAATCAGACTTGAATCAAAGATACCACAATGTTGTATAAATTTTGAGTAAGCCAAAAATGAACTTATGCTAATCAATTCTTCCTTATTCTGTTTTGTTGTATTTTATATATATTAAATTGCAGTCAACATTTCCCTTTTGAGCAAAAGGTAGTTAAATTTTAATCCTTAACATTTTGACTCTGAAAATTTTTAATAAAAACAGGTAAGTTTTTTATATTTTTTAGACTCTACTTTTTATATTTCAATATTCCTTTCTCAGTTAATACAATAAGTGAAATTAAAATCAGTAAGGTTATAGAAAAATTAACACTAACGGCCAACTGGGCCTAATTAACATTTATAGAGCATTCCACCAAATAAGAGCAGAGCACATATGCTGTTTTTAAGACTTAATTTTTTAGACCAGTTTTAGGTTCACAGCAAAATTGAAAAGGCAGAGATATTCCATATGCTTCCTTCCCCCACACATGTACAGCCTCCCCCATCAGAGTGGTACATTTGCTATAAATGATGAACTTACATTGACACATCACTATTATCCAAAGTCAGTAGTCGACATTAGAGTTCACTCTTAGTGTACATTATATGGGGCCTGGGAAAACGTATAGTGACATGTATCCACAATCATAGTATCATCCAGAGTATTTTTCACTGCCCTAAAAATCCTCTGTGCTCTGCCTATTCATCCCCTGCCCCCCACCTCCAATCTCTGGCAACCTGATCTTTTCACTAACTCCATAGTTTTGCCTTTTTCTTAATGTCATACAGTACATAGCCTTTTTAGTTTGGCTTCTTTCACTTGGTAATATGCATTTAAGTTTCCTTCAGGTCTTTTCATGGCTTGATAGCTCATTTATTTTTAGCTCTGAATAATATTCCATTGTCTGGATGTACCACAGTTTGTTTATCTATTCATTTACTGAAAGACATTTTGATTGCTTCCAAGTTTTGGCACTTATGAATAAAGTTGCTATAAACCTCTGTGTGCAGATCTTTGTGTTGGCATAAGCTGTCAACTTCACTGGGTAAATGCAGCTGCTGGATCATATGGTAAGAGTATGTTTAGTTTCCCAAGAAACTGCTGAACTCTCTTCCAAAGTGACTGTGCCATTTTGCATTTCCACCACAGGAATGCGAGTTCCCGTTGCTCCACGTGCTCACCACCATTTGGTGGTGTCAGTGTTCTGGATTTCGGTCATTCTGGTAAGTATAGAGTAGCATCTCATTCTTTTGTATTTCCCTTATGATGTATGATGTGGAACATCTTTTCATATGCTTATTTACCGTCTGAATTATCTTCTTTGGTGGGTGTCTCCTAAGGTCTTTGGTCCATCTTTTAATTGGATTGTTTTCTTATTGTCATGTTTTAAGAGATCTTTGTATATCTTGGATAACAGCCCTTTACCAGATACATTTTTGTAAATATTTTCTCCCAGTCTGTGGCTTGTCTTCTCATTCTCTTGACAGTGTCTTTTACAGGGCAGAAAATTTTAATTTTAATGAAGTCTAGCTTATTAATTCTTTCATGGATTGTGCCCCGGGTCATCCATATTTTTTCCTATGTTACCTTCTGGAAATTTTATGGTTTTCTGTTTTACATTTAGGTCTGTGGTCCATTTTAAGTCAGTTTTTGTGAAGGGTATAAAGTTTGTGTCTAGATTCACTTTTTCTCCTTGCATGTGGATGTCCAGTTATTCCAACACCTTTTTTTAAAAAAAGACTATCTTTTCTCCATTGTATTGTCTTTGTTCCTTTGCCAAAGATAAGTTGACCATATTTATGTGGGTCTATTTTTGGGGCTCTCTGTTCTGTTTCTTTAATCTATTTGTCTGTTCTTCCACTGCTACTACATTGTCTTGATTATTGTAGCTTTGTAGTAATTTTTAAAGTCAGGTAGTATTAGCCCTCCAATTTTGTTCTTTTCCTTCAATATTGTGTTGGTCTGAGTCTTTTGCCTCTCCATATAATCTTTAGAATCAGTTTGTCAATATCCACAAAATAACTTGCTAGGGTTTTGGCTGGGATTGCATTGAACCTGTAGATCAAGTTGGGAAGAACAGATATCTTGACAATATTGAGTCTTTCTATGTATGAATGTGCAATATCTCTTCATTTATTTAGTTCTTTGATTTTGTTTATCAGTTTGGTAGTTTTCCTCATATAGATCTTCTACGTCTTTTGTTAGATTTGTACCTAAGTATTTAATTTTTTTGGTGAAAATGTAAATGACATTGTTTTTAATCTCAAATTCCACTAATTCATTGCCTGTATATAGGAAAGCAATTGATTTCTATGTAATAATCTTGTATCCTGCAATCCTGCTATGATTGCTTATGAGTTCCAGGAGGATTTTTGTCAATTTCTTTTTGAATTTTCTACATAGACAATCATGTTATCTGTGAGCAAAGACAAGTTTTATTTCTTACTTCCCAATCAGTATACATTTTATTTCCTTTTCTTCTTTTACTGCATTAGCTAAGACTTCCAGTATGGGATTAAAAAGGAGCGATAAGAGAAGACATCCTTGATTTGTTCCTGATTTTACTGGGAAAGCTTTTAGTTTCTTATCATTAAATATGATATTAGCTGCAAGTTTTTTGGTAAATATTCTTCATCAAGTTGAGGAAACTCCCCTGTGCTGCTACTTTATTGAGAGTTTTTATTGTGAATAGGTGCTGGATTTTTTCAAATGCTATTTCTGCATCTATTGATAAACATATGCTTTTCGGGTACACATGCAGCATTTACCAAGACTGACTGTGTACTGGGCTATAAAATATGCCCTAACATATAAAAGATTTAAAATCATGCAGTTTGTTCTCTGATCACAATGAAGTTGAAAAAAATAGCCAAAAGATATCTGAAATATCTTCAAATATGTGGAAATTAAACAATACTTTTTGTTTAAAAAGAAAAACACAAGGTCAATGAAAAAAATCACTAACTGTATTAGAAAATATTTAAAATGAAATGACACCTAAAATACAGCACGTCAAAACTTGTGGGATGCAGCTAAAGCAGTGCTTAGACTAAAATTTATAGTTTTAATTTCATTAAAATAGGAGTTATAAAATCTCTCTAAGTCCCTGCTTTAATAGGCTAACAAGAGAACAGCTAATTAAACCCAAAATAAGTGAAAGAAAATAATAAAGTTCAAAATCAGCTAATTTGAAATCAAAGGTGAAATAAAGGCATATTCTTTGAAAAGATCAATAAAATTAAAAATATCTGGAAATATTGATAAAAATGAGAAAAGACACAAACTAATATCAGAAATAAAGGGGAATCACTATAAATCCTATGGACACAAAGGATGAGAAGTCAGCATTCCCCTTATACCATAACCAAAGACATAAAAGAAAACTATAGACCCAATATTCCTTATGTGAGTATAGGTACAAACACTCTTACAAAAAGATCCAGCAATATATAGATAAGTCCAATTTGGTCATGATGTCTTATTTCAGAAATGCAAGATTGGTTTCATGTTTAAAAATCAGTCAATGAAATTTATAGAATTAACAAAATGAAGGTGAGAATGAGAAAAACCCCCACAAAATCATCTCAATAGATATATAAAGACATTTGGTAAAATTTAATACCCATTTATTGTAAAAAACGCCCAGCAAACTAGGAATTGAAGGTAACTTCATCTACCTGATAAAGGCTTCTACAGCTGACATCATTTTCAAAGGTGAAAGGTTAAATGCCTCCTCTAAGATCAGAAACAAGGCAAAGAAGCTAATTCTCACCATATCCATTCAACCTTTCACTGGAGGTCTTAGCATAATAAGGCAAAACAAATGAACAATACTTCAGACTGAAAAGGAAGAAGTAAAACTGTTTTTATTGGTAAATGACATGACCAACTATGTTAGGAAATCCAATGAAATAGATAAAAAGGCTGTTAAAACTAATAAATGAGTTTAGTTACCTATGAGGAGCAGTGGCAATTTACCAGAACTGGGATTTAAAAATAGAAATAACAGAATCTAGTTTATTTGGAGGCTTGGTCTCTAGACACTAATTCTCATTCTTCATTTGAGTATCTAATTTTGTCTATACCATATCCATGGTACATACCACAATTGAACTAGTTTTATCTGTATATAAAATCTCAACAGCTTGACTTCAATCCTTGCGTACATTGTTAGCTGCATATGTTAATTAGCTGATAAAACCTCTTGGTAGAAGAGATGATAAATACATTTTGGGTTTGATTTATGAAATTTAGTCTGCATAAGACTTCCAATAACAGAACTGGGTGTTAATTTATATTTATATTTTGAGGAGGGTTGCAGGGGGGATATTATTTCATTGAAGGTAGAATTACTTTCTGATAGTTAAAGCTATCATTTCCCCATTTTTGAAAATGTAGACCAAGCATTATTCTTGTAATAAAATCAACGTAATGGTATTAAATTTTACTAAGCAGCATTTGCACTTAGTAATTTGGCCAATGCCAGATCTTGAAGTTAATAATTTACTTAAAACACACAACCTGGGAGAACGCAGCATGGTATTATCATAACAGAAAAATGTCTTAATTGCTTGGTCACATTGATATTTGCTTATTTCCATCATTACTCAAATAAAACATTTTAAGAGACTAAAGTCCAAACATCTGTAGACATTCCCTGTATCCATTTCTGAAAATAATCACTGTGCATTTATTATTTACATTTATTGGCATGGAATCTCACTCTTATGGTATTAATATATTGTAAATCTGCCAAGCTGCCTTAGAGTATGTGAGCATAACATCTGAAGGGATAAAAAACTAAAGATGAGAGTTAATGGTTAGAAATTGGTAGAGAGTTAAAAGCTTTCTTTTTGGAATGAGATGAAGGATTTTAGAACCTATCAACAAAAAGTGTCAGGTTGGTATCTTGTCATTTAATGGACTTCTATTTTATTGCAGAATATCCATGTATCCATGAAAATATGAATCAGGTTTAAAAGCAAAGATGAGAGCATGCTAGCAGTTTATAAATATTTGAAGGGTATAAATATCATGAAAAAGCAGACTTTAATGTAGAATGTGAAAAAAATGGTAGAACTTGAAGCAGAGCCATAAATTTAAGACAAACAAAAATATTGTTCAACTATGTAGAGGAAAAATTATTCCGTGAGTAACCATTTCTATTAATTATTTTGACTTAACATTCAATATAATAGAGAATAAGGTGTTTTTCCTTGTGTACATCCCTAAGGTCTCCTCTTGCTCTTTAAATTTTAAAGAGCTCTGGCCCATTTAGAGGTAGAACAGTTAAGTGAAACAGACATTTGAGCCTCACAAAGCTAAACTATAGCAGATTAATTGGGCATCTAACCACAAAATATTCCACATGAATAGAAAAAGCTTTTTGGAGATAAAGTTCTGGTACCAATGTTAATGAGACATTAGAATGTTTACAGAAGGGGAGAGTGGCAACTTAAAATGCTTCATAACTAGATAAATCCTGTTTTGTTATGTATAACGCAAGCAAATAAATAAGACATTGTTTTTACACATTGTCAGAAATACTTCTCAGCACGTGCCTTTATTAAAAAGCTTTTTATGTCTTCACTTTCTTTTTTTTTTTCAGAGTTGCCATAATTGTTCATGTGCCCTTGTTTTCAATATCCTTGTAGCTTCTGGTGAACAACTATCCCTCTAAGATTGCCTATCACTTTATCTCAAAAAAAAACACATGGAGCAAATGAATGAGCAACTAAAATAAAAATATGATGGGACCTTGCATGTGTCTACCTACAAGGGTTTTTCTCATTACCATAATATGTCATGCTGGAAATCAGCCAATGTTAGGTATAACCTCCATAAAATATTCTAACCTGAGAAGTTAGGGTTAAAGGGAAGCCTCCATCATTCATTGTCAATTCAGCCATATCTTGATTCTGTGACTATATTTAGCTACTTTTATTTTTTATGAGATTGAAGTTAAAATGAATGTCATATGAAGAGAAGATTCTTTAGACTGCTTTAGAAGAAAGTATATGTCCTTAAGTCATTAAATATGTAGGTTTAGGCTTTATTTTTTCAACATTATCTTCTATGATTTATTTCTTATGAAATCATATGGTTTTCAGTGTGTTTAAGATACCACTAAATGGTAATTTTGTTGGTGCCCAGGGTCTGAAGAAGTTAGAGCTATTAGCCGGCATTTTGAACAATTTAATATTGTGGTGACAAATAACTGTACAAGCCACCTGGCAGCTTGAAAGGTAATAAATACTATCTTATCATTAAAAACATACAGACAAATCTTGTAACTGGAGGGTATAGACTCAGTTTTTCTAAAGTAGGGGTGTGCAAACTACTGACATGTCAAGTCTGGTCTGCCAGATTGATAATAAAATTCTAATAGAACTACAGCTATGGCTATTTGTTTAGACATTGTCTGTGGTTGTTTTCATGCTATGATGGTAGAGTTGAGTAATTGCAACAGAGACTGGATAGCCTGCAAAGCCTAAAATATTGATTTTGAGGCCTTTCACAGAAACAATTTGCCAACATCTGCTCTAAAACATTGGTGTATTAATTGTTTAAGTTTTAAGCTAACAAGAAAAGTGTACTTTTGTTCTAAAGATGCAAGAATTTTCAATACCAGGAAACCTGTCAATATAGTGCATTACAATGAACAAATTAAAGGATAAACATTCAAATGTCCATAGAGTAGATGCTTGTGAAAGTAACTGCTGGTTGTCTTTCAGTATGTCTTCTGCATTTTTAAAGGTAATAAATATTCCAGTTTTAGCTGGGCACATGGTTTCCCAGAATAAAGGTTATCTCTCAGCCTCTTGTGAATTTAGGCATGGCCATATGACTAAGTACTGACCAATATAACACAAGAAAAAGTAGTGTGCACATCTTTTAGCAAGGTTTGTCCAGAAAGGAGACTTCCCCTTTATTTTTCCATTTTCTTCTTCCTGCTGTCTGTAATTAAAACATGATGATTCATCTTAAAGCAGACATGGCACCCAAGCTGCTTGTTGAAGTGGCAGAACAACAGGAGAAGGAGCTTGGATCCCATGATTGTGGATCTGTCTTACCAGCCCTTAGCTTATTACATTTATACAATAGAGAAAAATAAACTTCTATATGTTTTATGCTACTGCTGCTTTTGGTTATCTGCTGCTCACAGTTGAACTTGACCCTATGTAATAATACAATGCAGAAAAAGGACTATCGGACTATGATTCAGGAGCTGTTAAAAAAAATTCTCAAAGAATAAAAAATTTTCATGAATGAAATAAAGACCATTCATCAGAAACCAACAGCTAATATCTTACTACATAATGAAATACTTAAATACTTCAGTTACAATCAGAGACTAGATAGGTTGAAGGCTATTGCCACTGTATTTTGGGGGTCTTAGCAATTGCAATAAAACATTGAGAAATAAGATATAGAACTTTTTTGCTGGTGATGCTATATGTATGTATGTGTGTGTATATATATATATATATAAAAAAAACACTGCAGCAATAAATGTATTTAATAATAGATACAGGATAAATACAACCAAAATCAACAGGTTTTCTTTGTGATAGCAATAAGAATGTAGAAATGAAATGGAAAAACATTTCATTACCAGTAGTGATGAAAACTGTAAAAAACATTTAGTATTTAATTTGACTAGAAAGATTAAGAGCCATTTGTATGGAATCTTATTAAGGGTCAGGAAAAAATCTTAATGGGAAGGCATACTATATTCTTGGATGGGAATACTTACTGATATACAAATAATAGTGTTATATTTTTATGCACATAAATATAGTGCAATTCCTATTAGAATTCCAACAGTTTTTGGTACTGAATTGAATAAGATGATTTTTAAAAATCTTGTGTAAAAATGAATACCCAAGAATAGCCAATAATATTTTGGAAACAAATTAATGAAGGGGGAATTGTCTTACCAGATATTAGAATACAGAAGAGAACCACCTATGAAATCAATATGGTTTTGGCATAAACATAGAAAAATACATCAGTGGAATGGAACAGAGAACCAATAAATGATTTCTGTTACATGTAACATTGTATTTTAATTTAGTGTGAAATGTATGGTTTGTTGAGTTGTACTACATACTGACTATCCTTCTGAGAGAAAATGAAGACCCCCTAATTTCCATCTGTTTTACCATGAGGGGCTTGAGCTCATTTTTGTGAACACCTCGACTCCCATTTTCAAGCTATATCCATAGTCCTGTGAGCAGCTAATCCTTGGCTATCTCTTTCTTGGGCTTAAGGTATACATCCTCCTATAGTCTTGTCTACCCTCAGAGGAACAGATGCAGGGAAGAGGCCCTCACAGAGCCTTTAGGCAGGAATTCTAGGATTCTAGTACTTGCAATACCACCACCTAGATTGGGGTGGGGACAGGCATGTGGACTCAGAGGGTATGACCCTTTGGCTCTTCAGACTGCTTGTCCCATTAGGAGGCACATGACCAGAGGAAGGCCAGAGCAGTGGCTTCTAAAGAGGAAGGCTAGAGCAGGGCACCTTTTGCCTGGGTCTCAGTGCAGTGGTGTCAACATAATCTTTTTCCCTCTGCCACCACAATTGCAACTCACTTCTCCATCAGCCAGAATATAAGGGTAAAGATAACTTGGAGCAGAAATGCAGCAGACCTAAAATGGAAATATAATCAAGAAATGTTATATTTTGGGGGGTCATTTGTTATAGCAGCATAATCTAGTCTGTCCTTACTGATATATGTGTATGTCTGTCTATGTATGTGCACAGATGTTTCTGTATACATTTATGAGCATCTATATAAACATGGAAGTTAACTAGATTATTAACATGGGATACTAGTCAGAGATGTGTGCAGAGGTGGGAAAATAGAATGAAGATGGAAGTGTAAGGAAGCCAAAAAAAGAAAAACGGTAAGGCAACAGACTACTTTTTAAAAAAGCATGTAAGAGATAATGTCATTTACCTAAAATGACACGCATGATGAATGAGGTACGTAAGAAGGTGGGCACTAAAACGTTAATGGTGATTATTTCAGGGTGGTGGGATATCAGGTGAGTTTTTAATTTCCTAGAACTTTATGCCATTTGAATTTTCTAAATTGTTATTTAAGTAGTGAGAGAAAATGAATGAAGCCATTTTCGTTATAGAGGGAAAAGAAGTTTCTCTCCTTGCATTGAACTTACTTCCTTCTGATCTTAGTGATTGTGACCTCCTTTCTTCTGGTAAACTGTGGTTTGTTCCCAGAATTTACCCAGAATCCAACGGTTTTATAGAACAGAAATCATAAAGCTTTCCCAGTTTCATTAAATGGTTTGGCTCGTTCACAGGGGAAGGAGACCACTGGAATCCAGCTCTTTGTGTGCGCTGTCCAGAAGGGTCCGTGAGCCTCTTGTTGAGGCTGTATTTCTGGCTTACCGGTCGATTGGGTTACCAAGTGTGAAGGGTTCATGAGAGTGGTCAGATCCTTCTTTCAGACTGATTTCACAATCAAATGATTTATCTAGGGAGGGAATTTAGGAACCAGTTGTGGAGATCTGGAAGAGATGTTGTAAAACCATAAGAAAAAGAAAAGAGATTTTTCAACTCTTCTTGCTTAGGGCCTGGAGACCTCACATGTCTCCTTCTAGCCAATACTTCTAGCCAATACATTTTAAAAAGTTGGGTAACATTTAAAAGAAAACAAGAATTCTATCTTAAAGTAGATAAAAATAACCAAGATAATATAAAATAAAACAGTAAGATAAAGTATTATAAGTAAGCACTATAAAATGGCAAAATAAAAGCCAAGAAGTAATAACATATAAAAATTAGGTGACTATGAAAACTAGATACTGAAGGATTAAAGAAGATAAAATTCAGAGCTGAAAAATTAGAAGAGCAAAATAAATAGTCTTAAGATAGAATATATAAATTACCTAAGAGAATATAATAAAAATGGTTAGAATAATAAATGAGGACAGAATCAAGGGGTTAACTGGGACCCTTTGGGCTCGTAGGCTGGGCGTCTGCTGGTGAAGATTTCTGGTTTTGAGGTTCCCAGATGGATGATTTCAGAAGAGCAGAGCCCTGAGATTTTGGCCATGAAGGTCTGTTCTTGTACTTTCCCCCTGGTAGCCCCACCCATTTCCAGTCAGGCAAAGTTGACCTCCTTCCCTCTGCACTTCTCCCAACGTGATTGGTGCAGTCTTTCTTTTAACACATACTAAAATATTTGCATTTCTTTATACTAGTTTGTTTGGGCTACAGGAAAAATTTAAATGAAACAAACTTAGCCCCTAAATTTTATACTTGGCCCTTACTCCCATTTTGAAAAAAGAATCATTCTACACGTGAAATCCTCCCAATTTGTAAAGTTGGTTTTAATTACTTCTACGCTAGTACCCATCATATTACAAAATCATGTTTATTTCATTTCACTTATATGAAATACTTACAAATCTGATTTTTCTTCCCTATTATCTACTGCATAATGCAAGTGGCCAAGACTGGTTTGGATCTCAAAAATCTGTGAAGTTTTACCAAGGTTTCATTTCAGTCCTCAAAATAAATGAAAACAAAACTTTTCTTAAACAGAATTGTTGTTACTGAGATATAAATAATGAACAAGCTGCTGCTTACTTGGAATAGCTTGCAATTATTTGATCAACCAATAATTACGTTATAAGCAAAATGATTTGAATTAAACCAGCGTCCTTGAATAAGAGTTCACCTTGACTTGATTCCCATTTGACTAGATCTGTTGTTGTAAACCAGTCACATGTTGTATATACATAGTACTACATGCACGTATTCTGTATAAACAGGCAACAGATGGTAAATACATCAAAATTGACACACAAAAATAATTATGGTTCAGAAAGATCTTGAAATCTGGGAAAATTTGATAAGGTCTCAAAGAGCCTCTTCAGAAGCGCTCAGTGGGAGAAGACCAGCAATGAGCCCACTGGGAGGATTATAGACTGACTGTTCTCTCTGATTCATTCCTTTCAGAATTAGTGGCCACCCTCCTTGAGGTAAGATTCCAGCAATATAATCTACAAAACCTCTTCAAAAGTAATTATGCATTAAAGGGCAACAATAAGAACAACAAACCTAGGATTGTCTCTTAAGGATTAGCAGAAGTTAATTATTTTAGTTCAAAATTTCAAAGCTGGGTTGTGAGCTTATCTCAAAATAGTCCTAGCTGTTTAAACTGGTTTTGAGGTCACAGTTGTAATGGAAGCCTACGTATTGGTCGATCCTCTTGAAAGCTGAGAAAATAGCAGGCATGGTTGTGCTATCATACAGACTGCATGACAACATGCAGAGCTTAAAGAGCTGCAGAACTTAACATGTAGTGAAGGGCCATCTGTGCTGCCAAGCCATTGTCACTCTTCCTGTGTCATGGCTCACTTTGCCGAATCAAGTTAACATGAATTTTAGATGCTTCTGGATCAACCATGCTTGAGAAACCGTATGTATCCCTGATTACCAAGCACGATGGGAAATGATACCAATAGTTTAAGTCTCCTCCATCACAAGTCCTGAAAATGCACTGACCAAGAAGGTCCAGTTCACCCCTTTTTATAGGACATTATTGATCTCAGAACAGCACAGTTCCTATAGGAAGCATTTGGCTGTACAACATAAAACTATTGTTTTGAACCCTAAGCTTCTGATCACGTCTTCATTTCAGAGGGACCTTGTTAAAAATACTTGGAGGAGTTTGCATAATTACTTCCAAATTCTTCTATATCCTCAAGCAGAACAGACCTTTTCCTCTAGGATTATAGGTGTTACAGATAGCACCTACAACTTCCCTGATTTGCTCAATGAACCTGGATTTTGTTCAGTGCTTAGAAAAATATTCATAAATCTCTGGTTTACCCCATATCCTGGCACCTCTCACTGGAGAGAAATCATTGATTTGAAGACCAGGTTTATGCACCCCTATGTCTCAATTGCCCAGCTCATCCTTGCCATGATAAGAACAGGTCTCTAGGCCTGTTTTATGCTGACCAATATTACTATTATTTTCCTGACTTTGCCCGATAGGACTCTTCACTTAGCTGCAGCCGTGAAGCCTGCATAGTCACTAAGGTGGAAACCAGAATGTTTAGGACAGGCTATGTGGCTTCCAAGGCTATAGAGAGATAGTATTTGGGGAGCAAGAAGGGTACTGAACACAGGAGCTCATTTGAAAGGAACGCTTCTTGACCTACACTCGATTTTGTGGCAGTTTTTTGCCAGGCGAGTCTCTGTACGTATTTGCCTAGCTTGAGTTCAAGGATAATGTTGAGTTTAACTCACTTCTTGAGAAGCCTGGCTCGGCCCAGCCCGGCCATGCCCTGCCCTGCCCACTTCTGCCCACTCCAAAGATGGCTTGCTTACAGAACAATATCCCAGTGGATGCTCAGTGTTTACCAACAAAACCTCCCCGTTTGTGTTTTCTTCCCCCATTTTCTGGCTCTGTTTCCCTGAAATTCCTTGAATTTTGGTTCTAGAATTCTGATCATCTCTTATATTTTGCACAGCCTCTCTACAAAGCAATAATTCACACTGACCTCCTCCCCTCTTTTCTGTGTCATCCATATATTTTGTTTCAGTGTACCATTCTTACAGTTCATTCCAGGCATGTCTTACTCTACAGGCAGGCACTGGACAAAGCTAAGACCAAAAGAAAATTGGTAAAAGTGGTTCCATTCAATGCAAATCGGTTCAACCTAGTTCTGACTTTAACAAAACAGGGTCAAAAAGATTCAAGCTAGGTTAGAGTAGTTAAAACTTCTAACAATGTCTTTTTTTATGAAGAAGTGGTATTTGTATTTGAAAGCAGGATATTCTTTTGCTCTGTCCTGGGAGATGTCTCTTCACACTTGATGGATGGATGGTGCTTAATGGGAGATCCAATTCCACTTCATCTGGTTTCAGTGCTGGTCAGTAGCCTAAGATGAATACAAATTAATTGGAAGAATGTTTTCTTCATTTGGTGACTTAAGATTTTGTGTCTGTGAAAGAATTACTTAAGATACATCATCAATCTATTTTGAGCCTAAGAAAGTAATTTCATTTTGAGAAACACTAGATGAAATAATTTGATCACTCATGAAATAATTTGATGAGAGTTTCCCTGAAATCTTAGAAAAATGCAGATTAGAAAATACATACCACTTCTAATATTTCTTTGATTTCTAAATGGCAAAATCATCCATGCCTGAGGATATGAAAACAGAAAGCAGCATAACTTTTAAAGCCAATATTATTAAGGGAAATGGGGAAAGAAAAGAGAATATTAAAACTATGCTAACTATTTCCATTTGAAAAGTAGTTCTTAAAATTCCACTTTGACCTACACTTCTCAAACTATTGAGTCAACACCAGAAAGTATGTTTTTAGACACTAAGTTATTCCAAAGTCAAAAGAAAGGAGTCTTTTTCTATTAAAAGAATAAAAATGTATGGTGTGAAAATCATTTTCCTTTGAAGCAGTGTTCATATCCACTTTTTTTTTTTTAACCTACCTAAACATCTTATTCATGTACCGTGTTTTTTCAATCAGTTTTTGGCAACATATCTTAAATTTAGAATTGAAACTGTTCCATTGAAGTCTCCCAGAAAATAGAAAATGAAAAATTAAGTGCTGATTTCAGGCGTATTGAAGTCTCTGCCTAAATCTGCTTTGGAGAATTAATAGTGCCAAAGTTATTTCATTTGTGACTTATTTACCATTTGGCTGAAATGAAAGAATAGAAATCATTATCACATCTTTGCCTCCAGGGCCAGAAATTTCCCTTCAGTGAGTGCCTCCTAAGACATTTTTTTTTTTTTTTAAATAAAGTGGTGTTTGTATTTAAAAGCTGATATTCTCTTGGTCTCTATTGGAGATGTCTCTTCACACTTGATGGCGCTTAAAGTTTGTGTTGTCCTTTGTGAAAAAGCTTGGTACTTTTGGGACTTATTGTATGCCATGTAAAACAATCAAGTTATTGTGCAACTCTGCCATTAAGATGTGACCTAAGTAGTGAAAATAAACGGTATCACCATATGAATCTAAGTGATTTGAGCACAAATGCCTTGGGAAGGGGGAGAAAACTATATATTATGGAATCAGAACTTCTAGAGATGGAAAAGATCTTTGAGATCATTCAGTCCAAACTTTTAGTTAGAGTCAACAAAATTAAAATCTGGATGGTTTTGAGTTATTCTCCAAATCCCACAGATTGTTTAAGGCAAGGATCAAGCCCAGCTTCTAGAGTTCTGTTTTGGAACTGAATAAAATAAATGTCCACAATGTACTTTTAAGCAAAAAAGGAAATCTCTAAAGTTGTTCAGTTGCCCACAAGCACTGTCAGTTATGCTGTATATTGTGAATACCATGATTCAGTTAGAAGAAAAAAAAAAAAACACTTCTGTTTTCATTTGAAGTTGGGCCACAAATACTCAACATGCGGTTGGCAGAAAGCTAAATTTCTGTCAAAGAACTTTGTTTTGTTTAGCTGATTTTCCCCATCTGACCCAATGTCCAAGCCAGCCAATTTTGAACTTAATTTCAAGGCAATATTGGGTTGCTCAAGGTGATCATGATGATAATTATCCTGTGACTTGTGAAGCTTACTACAGTTCTTTGGGTTAAGTTTTGTTTCTGGGATATGGCTAAAGCAGTGGTTTTCAATATTGGCTGAACAACGGAATCACCTGGGGGGCTTTAAAGATACCAATGGTTGGGTCCCAACCACAGAGATTTTTATTCACTTGGCTGGGGATACGACATGGGTATCAGACTTTATTTTGAAGGCTCTCTGGGCGAATTCTAATGTGGAGCTAAGTTGAGAACCACTAGGTAAGGAAAAATGGTTAGTATCATTGTAGTTGACTGGAGGCCTTTGGAAATCTCAGCTGCTGCTCCTGTCCTCTTAGGAATCCTCCTCCTGCTTCTGTGTCTCAAAGCTAAGGTGGTGGGTTACTGTGTTAGGGGTCTCTAAAGTAGGAGGTGGTTCCATTTCTCCTTTGGGCCCTTAAGAACCCTTCTCCAGAAGAGTTCCTATTTGGATTCTGGTGTTCTCCTGTGCTAATGTGGCAGAGATGTAGGAATATAAGTGCAAACCAAATGCACTGCCATGTGGGGTCAGAATTCCCCACGCCATGCTTTTTGGCAGTTATGTGTCATACACATTCTGCAGAATACTCAAAATGGGCAAAGCAATGCTGTGATACATCCTTTTTTGATTTCTCTTATATCTTGAATATACTTTGACATTGTCTTACGTGTTGTTTTGCATGATTAAAGTACTTAATCATGTGCGAGATGTAAGTGAGGTTTACTGAAAATCACTGACAGGAGGCAGATGTATTAACAGGAGAAAAGGCATATAAATTTTATTTAATGTGTATACATGGGAGCTTTCAGAAGGAAGACCCAATCCCCCAATAGGGTATAGAAGATTATATATCATCTTGAGGTTACAAAAAGAATGTGGAATCAGCAGGGCCAGAAAACCAGGTTAAGGTGGTAAATCAGGTTTTAGCGGTAAAATAGGTCATGGGAGGGGGAGAAGAGGAGGACTGTCTAGCAAAGTGGTCTTCTTACGTAGATGAAACCTCACAGGTAGCAACCCTCAGAATAGATGGTAAATGTTTCTTTCAGACCTTTAAAGGTGTCAGTCTCTGTTCATCTTTCCTAGATCTGGAAAGTCTGGCTGCATCCATGCAGATTCTTTACAGATGCAAGTCTCCTCCACAAAAGACAGCTTTGCAGGGTTACTTCTGTTTGCTGGCTCTCTCAACAGCCATCTCAAAATATGTCAAAGAAATATGTTTTGGGGTAAAATATTCTGATTTCCTTCAGTCTCCACTTTGAAACTAGAAAAAATTTCGTATATTAAAAGCCAAGCTGATAGCTTTGGAGAAATTTGCATTAGAGTTTGTTAGCTGGAGATGGACAAAGGAGTGGATAAACAAATTGGAATAAGTGGAAAAGAGCAAATTTAAATGTGTCATCCCCTATCTTCTTTAGTCAGTCTCTTAGTCCTGAGAATAGATCAAACAGCTGTGTCCCATTCCAGGTAGTGACATTGCAGATGGGCTAGGTCTCCATACATGATGCAGGCAAACAGATCTCGAATAAGAGGCATTTCTATAGAAACAGAAGAAAAACAAAGGTTAATGTCTGGAGCAGTCTACAGACTAGTTTTTCTGGAGTCTCTGAAATGTATCGTCAGATTGCGGTGGCAATCTGACAGATTTTTCTGGATTGTAGTTTGAATCAGGTGTTTAAGTGAACTTTTTGAGAAGTCCACGTATCAGCGGGCAGAAAGACTGTTCCTGTACAAGTTGCTGTTATTTCTTCCAAAGTTTAAGGTGTCTAGCTTAAGTTCTTAGGGCTTTTAAAAAAACACAGTTTTAATTTCTAGTGATTCCAAGTCAGAAAAATTTGAAAATGTTAGTTTGGATATCTGTAGCCAGGAAAGAATTCAGGTTTCAGCTCAAATTGTAGACAAATAATAAAAACTCAAAAACAATGAGTAAGGCTAGAACCTAATAATAGGTGCACTGTAGTTTTTTTTTTTTTTGAAGATAATTTTTCTCTATGCAGTTCCCCATTTCTACCAAAGACAAATCATAGTAGGACCAGCTTATTTGCAAGATAAGTTTTAGTCTTATACTTGGCCTGATTATTTGCATAAAGTGCAGCTAGAATAGTGATTGGTCATATAGGCTCCTTTTAAATTGGCTTTGCTGGAACTTTTTCATAAGGAATCTCAAATTAGACTTTCAATAGTCTGTTGAGGCTAGACAAGCTCTAAGGATTTAACTATGCCTGCAGATACCTGTTTGAATTGGGTAAATACCTCTCTTCTTGAGGTATCGAAATAACTTGAGGTTCCTGGGCCTGTCAGAAAGTGACATTCTTTACTTACCACAGGTCAGGAACCTTGTAAAGAAACTGTGTAGACAAGGTACTGAGCCAGTCTATCCAGGGGCCTTTTTATTGGCTCTTTAAAGTCAACCTCAATTCCTCAAAGCAGTCTGGTCATATCTGAAAATATGCCATTTCAGTCAAAGCCTTGGTAAAATAACCAATGTCTCCAATTGTGTCCTGCTACAAAAGATGTAAGATTCTTGTTGAATTTATGCAAATAACTATATTGCCATAAATTAAGAATACAAATAGTTTTCAAATTTTGGAGAAATCAGGTGGAGACAAATGTCTTGGATTTTGCACACACAACTATACTTTACTCAATTTGTTGTAAGCTATAAATAGCTCAAAAGAAAAGTTTTCTTGACTCTAGAAAACAAAACAAAAAGAATCAGTACTGTTTCAGACAAAAATCACACTTATTTCAGTTCCCAATTCGTTTAGTCCCATGTAATACTCTTGTTCTGCTTGATATTTGGTTAGCAATCCTTATGAATGCATCAGCTTTTTAATTAGAGTCCTGGAAATCTGTTTTTTCTCCCAATGGTATGATCTCAAAAATTATCAGAAACTTGTATTTAACAGTACTTGAAAGAGTCCTTTCCATGAATTTCCTTAAACAAGCAAATTATGGACTGTAGCTAATTATAAACTGCTTTTTGAGAAGAATCAATGTTTAACAATAAATGTGGATGACAAAAGTCTTAGAACAATTGGTTCTAAGCCATGGTTAAAGACACAATTGACAAGGAAATTTGCTTATTTCTGTGGCACACAACAATTTAACATAGTCATTACTGATAACATATATCAAGACATAGCAGAATTTTAAGAATTTCATATATTTTGGAACATTAGTAATATGTTTGTACAAATAAGACTGAAAGGAAGTTACACACCATTTCATATTTGACAATGTCTCCTATATGATTTTAACATGCCAAATAAGCCTAAAATATTTCTCTTGGACTTCCAGGGGTCCTAATATCCAAAACAGTAGTTTGAGGTTAAAAAAACAAAAACAAAAACAAAAAACAGAAAACTGAATATAGAATTTGAAATCCTGATTTTGGAAAGTTTGTCAAATATCATAGGTTTAAACACTTGCTATCACAATATAGGATCATAGCTCACTGTAAAATAAAATTTTCTGATTTCCTTCAGTGACAAAAAAACAAATGGGTAAGGTGACAATGTGGAAAGTACTTCCCAGTTGCCAAGGTTATAGAAGGGCTTGATAAATTTTTCTAAACCAATTTCAGCATAATATTTCTATTCCATTTGCATAACATACCCTTCCAGGTTTCTCTAATTTTATGGTAGGTAACCTTCACATTAACCATAATAAATAAATATGTCCCTGCTACTAACTTTAAAGTTCTCTGGGTAAAGGTACCTACGTGAGCTGGAGCTCAGTAGTACATCAAAACCTACCCTTGGGGCTTTCAAGCTGGGATTCATACTAAAATCAGTTATTTTTGGCATATAACATTTTATATTAATGTCACTTCTCTCCTGATTGGTTTTCACCAAACCTCTGGTGCTGCCTTAGTTTTGGTTTCCAACAGTATTATACATGTCACATGGCCTGGGTTTCAATTAGACCATCCCAAACATATCCTCCAAATTTGGAGGAAAACTATTACTTAACATTGTATTTTTTTTGTATTGAAGTAATAATAATCAAATGGCCACACAAGTAATTTTATTTATGTTGATTATAATGTAATTGATCAATTTCACAGGTTCTAACAGACCCAATGACCTCTTTTTCTAACACTATTTTGTAATCCCATTCTCCTTGGTGCCTCTCTGAGAGGCATTGCCTGTCACATGTCTTTTCTGCTATAATGTCCCCCAGTCCTGGTTCTCCCACCAAATTCTCCATCTTTTAGTTCTTGAACTACTCTACTCCCCACCCCTGTATCCAGTATATTTTTCTCTCTGTAGAAACAATATGGCTTGTTGCTCCCGCTCCTATTCCAATGTTGGTAGACACCTGTGTAGTTTCATTCCTACATTGGGATTTGACGCAAAAGATGTTCACCCAGCTAAGGGAAGGGTCTTGATGGAGTTCGGAGTCATTTAAGAAAATGGGCAGTGTCTGCTGAATACCTTAACAGTTTTCTAAAGAAGGAATCGTATTTTAAAAAAGAGCTTAAATTCTTAGTTTTCACTGTTCTTGCTTGTACAAAGGAGCCGGGAATCTTAGGTTCCTGTAAGGAAGCTTGTTTCTTTTGTTAGGCTCTGCCCAGAGAAGTTCTAAGCAACCAAATTTGTTAAAATTTTAACAATCTGACCTCTGACAGAAAACAAACCGATCTGTTACAGATTGAAAGAAAATGCAATTTGAGATCCATGTGTATTAATTTTTTCCGAACTATTTATTATTATATGTTTAAAGGTCACCAGTCCACATTGATGTTTCAACTTTCTGGGAATTTACTCACTGCTGGTAAGTTAGATGAGGCCACCCTGTTTTTCATTACTGGCTGGTATTTTTAAGTTTGTGAGTTCTGACCTTCTAACTTAGAAGTAGAACAACATAGCTTGCTTTCAACATTGTGAATCATGGCAAGAGGTTTTCTATTCCCGAGACGACCATAGGAACCGGATGTGACGTTATTTCCTTCGGTAACCAACATTATACTAAAGAGTCATATTTTTGCCACATTGGGCTAAAGCTGATGGGTGTAAGTTTCGGCTAAAACATTGCTATGTTTCTGTTTTGAACAGGATAAAATTGTCTCTTTCAATAACTTGGTTTTATTCTCTCCTTTAGAAACTGTTCTTTGGATGGAAGAATAAACAGTTATCAATAGTTTATGCTACATGGGAGGATCACAAGTGATTTCCATTTGCCTGGTTAGGTTTTTCCATATTTTAAAACTTGTCACTATAAAAATGATTTTTTTGGTAATTAAAAAGAAACCTGCCAAATATTATCACAATTATAATCAATATTGTTAGTTGTTTTTTGTTTTCAAATGATTTTTTTTATCTGCAGTCATTCTGGGCAAGGATTTTGAGGAGAAAATTTGCCAAGACTCTAGCGCTTCCCATATTTTAATATGCATAGCAATCACCAGAGATGTTATTAAAATGCAATTCAGATTCCGTAAGTTTGGAATGGAGCCTGAAATCCTGCATTAATCTTAAAAACTCCTTGGTGATGTTACTTTTGCTGATCTGATAACCGCACTTTCAGTAACAAGGCTCTGACCAGTGGTTTACTTTAGCTCACATCAAAATCACCTGGATGGCTTGTTAGAATGCAGGTTGCTGCTTTCTCCTGCCCCAGTTTCTAATTGAGTAGGTCTGAGGTTGGGCCTAAGAATTTGTATTTCTAAACACGTTTCCAGGTGATGTTGATGCTGCTCCAGGAACCTCACTGTGGCCACTGATCAAAAGCCCTATTAATCAAAGTCTGGTTCCCAGACCACATCAACATCACTTGGGAACTTCTTAGACATGTAGAATCTGAAGCCCCACTCTAGACCTACTCAATAGAATTTGAGAAGAACCACTTAGACAGTCTTTTAGTGCCTCTAAATCAATGACTCTGAGCTTTAGCTGCCTGTTAGAATTAACTGTGAAGCATTTAAAAACCCTGATGCCCAGGCTGAACCTCAGAATCATTCCATTAGAATCTCTGGGGTTGGGGCCAGGCATCCTTAGTTTCTAAAGCTCCCCAAAAGATTCCAATGTGCAGTCAAGTTTGAGAACCGCATCGTAGATGGAATTGGAAAATTGAGAGAGAGCAGTCTTGTTTGCAACAGAAGGCAGCTTGCAGTTGTCATTTTCCCTATTGCCACCCTATTAGACAATGTGTCATCGGCCACTGGGCCAAGAGGAAACACTGTGGACCAGAGCATGAAATTGCTTTGATCACTAGATTTTAGCAACCTGCATACACACTTTGGCTTTGGCCTCACCTTGCTCTAACTTTGTTACAAACTGGAGCTAACTGTTCCTAATAATCTGCCGTCTCTGGGCTAAGATCTTAGAAATGTAGCCTATGGGAATTTAGGTTATTTCCCCACTCTGCTTTCATTCAAATCTGGTGTATTCTCTTCCCTATCAGATTTTAATGGGAACAGAAAGTTCTCCTGCATGGATACTATGTACCAGGATGCAGATAGAGCTGTTTTAGAGAGATAGTATATAATTCTACAGATATGAGAGGTGATTTATGGGGTGGATTAAATAGAATAAAACACTTTCCTCAAGCGTATATTGGTCGTTTTCTCTAAAAGCATAGATTTGTCTTGTGTGGGCATGTGAGCTGGAATACTAGCTGTTATAATCCTGCCCTAATATTCTCAAGCCTTAAAGTCTTTCCTAGGCCAGCCAAGTGTTAGTGGTTGGTTGGTGATTTTGGAAAAAAAATCATATATTACTCACCTAGGAGAAGTGTTAGATTATTATCATTTCCAAGGGTCATAGAGGGTGCATTTAATTCTAGATAATGTTTCTTAATTTTATCTTCTGGGAAAAGGTTAACTACATTTCATCCTACAAACCATAGGAATTCCTGCACGCATAAGAGCCATAATCTGTTTTGTTTAGGCAAGAGAAGCATAGCTTATGAAGAGGTTGGAATTTATTCTAAACAACCTCCTCAGATATGAGGAATATGTTTAAAATGTGTTCTTCCTTTGTACCCCTGTCAACTTTTTAATTTCTTTAAATCTTTTGGATTCAACTTCTACCACCTGTCAGGCTAAAGATTCCCGTAAGTTTACCACCTGCTCTCTGAATTTGGGAATTCCTTTTACTTTTTCTACATTTCCTTCCCTAGTCTGGCAGGACCTGTTAATCTCCCTGCCTGCCTGATTCCAGTCCACGGAGGAGGCCGCTCGCAGCATCTGTTTCATGTGTCTCTTTCATGATGTGGGTTGTCCCTGTCAGGAAGCTCTCTATCCTGTGCTCTCTTTTCTGCAGGCAGCAAGCACAAGTACACGCAGATTTCCAGATGTGGTTGATTCATCCTCATTCAGGTTGAGAACAAAATCACCACCATAAACATTATTGAGAAAGTTATTGAATGAAACAAACTGTAAATCATGGCATTTTTATTACATGGAAAACACAAAAAGAAAAGTCCTTAAGGAATTTTCCTTGTCTCCTCCATAAATGTTAGTAAATGTTTAATAACTATGGAGGTAGAGAGGAGAGGCTTGATTTGGAGCATTTGCTAATTTCTGTTGTATAAAAACTCCTATCATGGCTGATTCCAGGCTGTTGGGTAGAGATGTGCATAACAGAGTCTTGCAAGTCAGTTATGAGTCAGACCAGGCCCAGCACACCAAAATACCAGGTACCAAAACATTTGTGATTATTTCGGGCTTCTAGATCTTATTTTCCTTTCTCTTTCAAATGACACAGAGACTTATCAGTTAGAGGGTGTCTCAAAGACATATTTTCCCTGGCAGATGTTATCTCTTTTAAATCTACTCCTGCATGCTCTGTTTTTCAGGAGGGTTTTTAGAATCATGTCAGGAATCTCCAGCAAAATGTATTTTTTCATCTGGCCAGCATTCCCAAAGTCCTGCAGAACTCTGAGGGTGAAACTCAAAGCAGCCTGGTTAGAATCCAATGGTATATTCAGGAGTCAAGGTGTAGAGCCTAAATCATAAGTCATAGTACTGAGAATGTTTAGAGCTGGTTTAAAAGTCATTTAACATCATTTTTCTCAAAAAAATCATTTCATCTCAAGTCCATGTATGTCCATAGCTATTAAAAATAAAAATGTGATAGCATCCTAGATATGTTCTCCACCCCCTAGTTGAAACCACAAAATCTGTTAATATTGCCTCCAGTTGAGATTTTACCAATGTTTACAGTCTGTAATTTTGTTATAAGATTTTTTTAGAAAACCTGCTATAATGTTCAATATGATTTTTAAAATCTATATGCCCACTCCATACAACCTTAAGCTTCCAAAATACTTGGACAGGGATAGAGAGCAATGTGACAGATTTCCAACTGTATCTCTGCCTCTCATTGAGAAACTCTGATCCTAAAGACTGATCAACCTGCCAGAGGTCACCTGATATAACAGCAGGTGGGGCAACACTTTCCTAATTATAAAAACAAACACAACTACCCTTTTGGTTAGGCTTCATATTAAAAAGTTGATGTGTATGTTTAGGATATTTTATTTCATCCTTCTGAATGGCAAAAGTCTTTGGACAACCAATTCAGTAATTTGGAAAGTAAAGCGTTCAACTTAAAATTTTCTTTCTTATGTTCTAATACAATGTTTACAGCTAGGTAAATCTGTCAATAACCCATACAAATACAATTGCATAAAAACTAAACACATTAGCTATTATATGGAAATTATTGTATGTTTCTTAGGCTAACATTAAAATTGCATCAAATTCTCTGGCCCCACAATAAATAGACATATTTACTATAGCAGGGTACTATCGAAGTCCTAGGTTAGCAATGAAATATTAAGTAGCAAAATTCAAATCTGCCTGTTGTTAATTTCATAGCATTGTTTGGATATCTCAAGATACTTTGGGGACACCAACTACATGAGGTGGACATGACACAATTATCCAAAGTAATTCACTACTTTTGGTTATGTATATTTTTTTCAGAATGACAAAGAAGCAATATATGCATGCTGCTTCATGTAAGGCCTAGATTTTGTCATTGTTTTGTGTATTGGTGTTAGAACATGTGAAATGTGAATTGCTATAATTTTTTTTAAAAAGTATAGGGTGAGGACACCCTCATAATTGAAGGTGTGGTTAATGCTTTCCTATTACACGATGGTGGTTATGTTAATTATGACAGTCTTGCCACTAAGAGGGAAAATTATTAATGGATGAGCAATATATTGTATAATATGTAACCTTTTAATGATTGTATTCCAATTCTGGCTAGTCTTGCCTTCACAGAGATGCCTTCTTTATCAGCATAAGGATGGTTGACTTTCAGTGTAATATTTCAGGGGCAAATTAGTGCCTCCAGGGTTGCCATATTTCTTATGAAAACAAACATTCCTGCAGTTATCTCTTGATAGCTCAGTTTCCAACAACTTATAAATCACATGATGACCATACTTTTTTTATATATATATATAAATTGTTGGTGTCTTTCCTTCAGAGTTGTATAAACCGGACTTTGAATTCTAGCTCTGTCACTTTCTCACTCTTGACTTTGGGTAAATTATGATCCACCTATAAACCTCAGTTTTTTATCTAGGAAACTGGACAAAAATATTTGTCTTTTGGGTTTGTTGTGAGGATTATATGTGAAAATGAACATAGAACATTTAACACAGTCCTGGCACTTAGCATATAATGAATTATATATGCATTGCACACATATAGGCATAAATACATATAGACATGCATGTGTATGGGCAAATAGATGTAGAGATAATTCTATATGCATATGGAATTTAAGCCTTTTGCATAGTCCCTGCACAAATTGGCATTTTTCCCTGGGAATCTTTGGAGAGTTTTTATAGCCTAAATGTCATCAGAGATGATGTGAACTGCTGAAAACAAGAAGGAGAATACATTAATTCTTCTGTGACCAGAAAAGAATTTCTATTGCCTGTGGGAGGATGACAATATGTTGTAGGACAGGGGCTTTTTAAAAGGTTGGTTTCAACAAACTTGTTTCATAGATTCTTATGCAGAAGTGTCCAGTGATCAAATAAGCTGTCTAAATAGAACAACAGAATGAGAACTGGAAGAGTAGTTGGTATCAGCTAGTCGAACATAGGAGGAAACTGAAACCTAGAGAGCTAGAAAAATGATATTTGAGGTTTCACACATTGAAACTGAGCACACAATTACTTGCCTTTCATATTGACAGTTCTGGAGAACTCATTTCTTGTTAGGGCTTGCATGATCTCAACCCAAGAACATTTTGAAGACAATGCAAATCATCCAACTCCGGGGCAAATGGAACAAGCTTCCTAAGAGGAAATATCTAAACATTCAATTGGAAGCAGGGAAGCATAGCAGAAAAATATTCACTTTGTTTCTCATGTCATATATGGTGGTAGATTTGTGTGAATGTTGTGAGAGTAGGAGCCGTGTCTAATTCAGTTTTGAACCTTGGGCAATAGCAGGCACCTGTAAGTTTATATAGTGAAGCGCCTAGAATTCTATAAGTTTCCAATTAATGTGTGAAGCAATTAGCATATGCAGATAAATTTTTGTTGAATTCAATCCAGAGGTTGTAGTCATGCAAGGCTACTGAACATTTTGATTTTTGTGTCATCTATTTTCACAAATTCTCTAATGTGGAAACAAAGGAGGGAAACAATGAATAGGGCAAGAAAAAAAAATTCTCCCATATCTGCCTTATTCCGTAAAGTATAAGTTACATACAAATGCAGAAAATAGAAATAACACAACAAGCAAAGGAATCACATTTGGAACATTAATTAAAGAAAAGTCTATTTGTGATGTCTTTGTGTTCAAGAGTTTTACTCTTGGCAAAACAAATTCTTGTTTGAAAGCTAAGAGGCTTATTTTACAAATGGCTTCAAATGCAATGGCTTTCTACAGAGCGATCAGCAATAACATTTTAATGGATTAATATAAATGAATACAAAATATATGAACCTGAATCTCCTAAATTCCAGTATGATGCAAAATGAATGGAAAAGATGCTTTTATGAATACTTCTGGATTTTTTAATAGACTCAAACAGTTTTGTAGTAGCCTGCTATGTGAAGGATCAAAAATGTATCTGAATTTGCATATCCTCGGTCAAGCATTTGTTCATGGCTTTACGCACATTCATTGAGAGCCTACAGTGTGCCAGGTACAGCAAACAATTGTTATTTAGGGACTGGACATCACTTCCCCTGAAGAGCTTTGAAAGTCAGAAATCCAAATTAAAAAAATGTTCTTAATTTTTTGCATCTTTTTGTCCTTGTGTGGACATGACTGGCTATGGAATTCCAAGGTGTATAGTGACAAATTAGTTCAATTAGGCCTCATCTTGTAATGATGTTCTTTATCTTCCATCAGCTCTTTGGATAACTCTTTGATATATTTGCTGTACTTCCAATTATATATACTTTTTTCTTCTCTTAGTTGTAACCTTAAGGTCTTTATGCTAGAGATCATATATTTCATTTGTTTCATACATTATATAGGACTACAGTAGATGTCTCCTAGATTTTTATTGGCTGTGTGTGTGAAGCTTAGCTTCTCAGGTGGGATAGATCACATAAACTCTGATAAGCTCTTGCAAAGGCTTTAGCAATAATCGGAACAGTAGAAATTGAGGTTGCTGTTACTATGAGTCCTTCTAAGAATCCCAGATACTTTTTATATTTTCTAGGTATGTTGAGAAACCTCAAGTGTTAGCAGAGTTGAGGCATGGCTCTTTCAGAACTCAGATTTTGAAAAATTAGGTTGCTGTTCCCAAAGGCTTGACCTACTCTGTGATAGCAGAACTCTAAAAATTAGCAAGTCATCATCTTCAAAGGAATGCATATAGGAATATTAATTGTCCTAAGAAGGTGGACAATCTGTTATAATACAAAGAATGAAAGTAAGTTGTTAAATACTTCTGATGCATTGGCCCATACCTTTATGAAGGAATCCATAATTTAGAACAACTTTAGACTTTGGGAAGCATTATGTAGTACCTATGTAAGCTCTTTGCAGCTAATATATGCTAAATTTTGTATAAGCTCACGTAAGCTAAATTTTCAGGTGAAATTTAGTAGATAGCTTGTGTGGTGGGTAGAAGGTAAGAAGCCTAGATCAAGGGGGGGAGAATAAGCCAGGAGCAAAGAATAGAACTATTTTTCCCCCCAAATCATTGTACTAAAATCCATTGTGACCCAGTAATGCACATATACACATCATATTTATTTGTATGGTGGAAACAAAAGTAATGATATTTATCCTGATGGGATGCTTTTTGGTATTCTCTATTCTATTATATAACATTTTTTAAAACACCATATAAATTATAGGGATTTCACCAAAAGATGGTGGTCATAAACTACAGTTTGAAAAGTACTGAACTTGAAGGTCAGATCCACCCAGGAAACTGGTTGTGGGGGCAAGGCTGGAAAAATGTGGGGGGAAGGGCAAATAGGATGAGGCTAGAGAGGCAATTAAGGAGGTACTTATTCTAACACACCAACCCCTTACTTGCGCGACCTGTGAGTGAGTGCCTCCATAAATTTTGCACTCGGGCACCTCACTCCATGCCCTACTCTCAGCCCTGAGGGCCAAAAGACCTTCCTTAATAGGGATACATCCATTTCATTCTGCCTGAAGAATGTCCACAGAGGAAAATGCAGCAAAGATTTTAGGGCAAACAGCAGGTTGAAAGATCACCCAACAAATCACAATTTGCAGCAGAATACTCCAGAGGGCAGATCCAAGTTAAAAAAGTCCAAGCAAAGAGGAAAGCTACAAAACTAAGAGACTTAACTTAGAAAGGTTGGATCTTGTCAGCGTCAGTGGTCTGGCTGGGATGAAGCCCTGCTGTTCCAGGGGCAGTAGTTTGGTTAGGGATTATGTTTTGTTGCATGTAGCACAAAACCCTAATAATAGTGGCTTAAACCAATAGGGGCTTATTTTTGTTACGTAGCATTGCATCTAGAGGTACATAGTCCAAGGATGGTGCAGATGCTTTAGGGACCCCACCAAGGACTCAGACTTCTTGTTCCAGCACCCTTAGCATGGACCTTCATCATAGTAGATATAAGTTGACCGTTCTACCTCTAGGCTCACACATTCCAATTAGTACAGTATTAATAGGAAGAAGAAGAGGAAGGAAGAGGAGAAAGTAGCAAGGAAGAAGGGGAAACAATACTTTCCTAGAAAACCCCCAGCTAAATTCATTTTGGGTCTTATTGGACATTCCTAGCTGCAAATAAGAATGAACAGTGTGTTTTCTTCCCCCATCTAGATACATTGCTATTCCCCTTTTCTCCTCACCAAATGATGGAATTTTGTTAGCAAACAAGCAAGCAAGAATGGATAGGTAACTAGTATTGTCTGCCATGTATAACTAATGCCAACATAACCAACCCATACAGAATAGATATTTGAGAACACCTGCTAGTGGAGGATGTAGGCATTTGTATTCCCATTTTACACCCAAGGATATTGAGGTTCGGAGGGCAAGCAAAGGGCAGGGAAAAGACAGAAACTCCAGTCTGTTTAACTCTGAAGCCAGATTTTTTTTTGACTTGTGATACTCTCCAAGGCTGTCAGCATATGTTAGTTCCTCTTCCCCAAGTTTTTACCTGCTGGCCCATTTGGACACATTTTCTTTTTCTTTTATGTAATAAGAGATCAAAGCATTGATGAATTTGTGACTCAGAGCAGGGCATAAGGTTAGGGAATATGAGATTCATCAGGTTAATTATTCCAGAACTTAAATTCTGGAGAAAAGGGAGGCAAGAAAGAATATCACAGTTTTGCCTTCTTTCTGGAGTCTTAAGCAATCAGAGTGTCTGGTTCAGAATATTTGGGGAAGTCCAGTGTCAATCCCTGGACAGCAGCATTTCTTAACATGTGGTCCATGGACCGTGTAGATCAGAATCACCTGATCCCTTCTACAAAATGCAGATGCTAGATAAACACTCCTGCCATAGAAGATCAGAACCACTGGGGATGGGGTCTGGGAATGTGAATTGTGATGTCCCCAGGTTAATTATCACGCACAATACAGTTTGGGATCCATTGATATGAAGTACTAGTAAAGCATTTATCAGGCACCAAAATTCAGCCAGCATTGGATCAGACGCAGATACATATTGTTTAATCCTGATATCCTTACAAGATCCATTGTTTTATTTTACTGTAGAGGAGGAGTACAGGCTCAGAAAGGTTAAGAATCTTGTCAAACTCAATTGGCCTTTAAGTGGGAATTGCACCTGGGATTCCTTCCTGGAATTCATTCTAGCCATCTTCCTTCCCAGGCCCCAGACTCGAGGACAGTGGGGGCATTCTATATTGTTTCTTTAATCCCACTAGAAAGCCCACTTTAAGTGGCGTTGCTGGGTGCATGAGAGTTGAGTGTGTAGTTAAGGAGAAAAACAGACCAATACTGTGGTGGTGTGAGTTGAGGAAAGAGAATCACAGATGGAAACAGCTCTCTCAAATGTCCAGATGTAGCTTTGGGGTTACAGCACGGTTTCTCAACCTGCTCGCTCAGGCTGTTCACTCAGCCCACTATTGACATTTTGGGCTGGATAATTTGTTGTTGTGTGGGGCTGTGTTGTGTGTCATTTAACAGCATCCCTGGCCTTTACCTCCAAGATGCCAATAGCAACTTCCCCCTTCCCCACCAGTTGTGACAGCCAAAAATGTCTCTAGACGTTGCCAAATGACTCCTGAGGGCAAAATTGTCCCTTGTGGAGAACCACTGTGTTGAAGTATAAACCTTGGTAAAATCTCACACTGGTGGCTTCACTGATAGAGAATTCCACTTATGCCTGGAGACAAGAAACAAGGCCTTGTGAAGACCAGGCAGGGCCAGAGAAGTGTGTTCAGGCCTGCTGGGCTCCAGCCCTGAGAGTGCATGGTAGGCCCTCTTCCTTTATTTGGGAGGGCTAACATTAGGGAAGGGCGAAGGGCAGGAAAACAGCAGATACACCAAGTCTGCCTTCGAATCCAGGCTGCAACAGCAGCAAAAGCAGCAGCAGACGCAGGAGAGAGCTCTCACTTGGCTTTGATATTGTCTTGTCTTTTCTGGGAGTCACTTTTTTTGTTAACAGAATCATTTCATCTGAATTGGGAAAGCAGTAAATAATTAAGCTAATTAGTTTGTGAATGTGGTTCAAAGGAGCCTCCAGAAATCGTGGTCCCGTAATTCTAAAGCAGTGAAGACAAGCACAAAAGCGAGCCTCATCAGTGTAATGCACAGGATGTGGGGCTGGGGAAGGACTGACTTTAATTATTCATCCTCGACATCTGGAAGGTCAATTTGGCTTTTACAATTTGCTTATATTTAGGATTAGGGTATACTTTGTTGTCAAATGTTTCTAAGGCCATGATTAACTATTTAAGCACTGTGCAGATTACTTAAATCCATGGCTAATAAGTGTATCGACTTAGGGACAATGGCTACAAATGGGTCCATATTTCTCACACATTCTTTCTGCCCAAACCGAGTTTTCACAGCTTTCCTTTTTCCCTTTTCTTTCTTCGGTCTTTCACTTCCTGCTGTCTTTGTTCTTGTTCCTTTTCCACATTCACTTTCACTGTGCCCCATTCGGGATTCTGTACTTACCGGGGGTTCCTAACCATTGGTTTGTGGAGCCCTGGCAGTTCACGGGAGAACTTCCCTGGGGTCTGTGTAACCTCTGAAATCATATGCCACATTTTGTGTGCATGGACCTGCTTTTTCCAGTACAGTGGGTCTTTAGATCCCCTCAGATTCCCAAAGGGGCCTTGACCTAAGAGTGGTAAGAGTCACCGAGGAGCATTTGCTCTAGACTTTCAGCGTAGAAGGGGGAGGGCATGTGCACGGGAGTGCCCGCTGTTTGGCAGGCTGGTTGCCCTGTTATCTCGTTTAACCCATGCAGCCTCTATATAGTATAGGTGTTTTAATTTTCACAGATAGGTGAGGACATGAAGACTTTAGGTAATTGCCAAGAGGATCCAACTTTCAAAGTAGCTCGGTGGTCAGAATTTAAGTGTGTCTTTTCAAGACTGACTCAAAAGCCTCTTTCTTGAACTTCATAAAGATGGAGCAATTGATAATCACGCTGAAGTAGGAGGGAGAACTCATTCCTGTGTTATCCCTTCAAGAGATGGTAAACAGAACTCAAGTAGGCTGTGGCCAGCTTCCTGGAAAGATGATTGGAACAAGGATACTCTGCATTGCATTAATACAATATTTTAATAGCCTGCACTATAAATATAGTCCATGCCTTCTGACTGCTATGCTAACACAAAGTGCTGTACTAACACAAAAGGTTGATTACAATAGTTATTAGAAGAATTTATAATTCAGTTAAAGTGATTTGTTGAAAATTCAGCTTCTAACATTTTTAATTAATGCAAAATGTATTAAGCAAACTCTTAAGAATATTTATTGCCAACTAACTGTCCAGTATAAGTTAATGACAGGTTTTTAAATAGTGAACCTTAAAGTTGTAATTTCACAAAATGATCTGATTTATATTGCCCAGTCCTGTCTGCCATAAACAGAAAGTTTATTAGAATATATCACTTTTCATCATTATTTTTAGAAAAGGAAAAGATGACCCACCAGTACTGTTTTTATTTTTGAAAATTTTCTTCCAGTCTTTATTTGTTCCCCTATTCACTTAATATTATGTGCCAAACATTTCCCCATGTTTCCATATTTTGTGTGTTGCTATATAGTCATCAGATTGTTGTTTTAATGGTTACATAATAGTCCATTATGTTGATTTACAATAATTTACTTAAAAACTACCTTATTGCAGGACATTTTAGTTGTTTTGAATGTTGACATTTTAAATGATGTTGAAAGAAACCTTGTGGAGGTTTAAATTCTATTGAGCCATTTAGTTTTGATTGATGAATCAAAGATTTTTAAAATGTGGTTCTTTTAATAATTATCAAAAGACTTAGAATTTTGTATAGACTTTGATCCAGCAACTCCACTTCCAGGAATTCATTAAAAAGTAATAACTTTGTGTGTTGAGAGTAATAATAATCATCCTCATACTTCTGTTTACTCATTTTATTCTGTGAGTAAAATGGGAACCATCTAAAAGTCAGGTAATAAGTGATTATATACATAATAGTGGAGCAATTGAAACATTTACATTCTGCTTAAAATTATTTTGTAAACAAATAATAGTAACAGTAGACAGTAATAGAATAACAACAACTATTAATATTTATTAAGCACCTAGTATGTATCAGGTGTTATGGTCAGCTCTTCATGCCCTGTGCATTGTCTCGTTTAACACTCACAACCCTGAAAGGATCATTCATTCATTTATTCATTTGACAAATATTAAGTGCCTATTACGTGTTTGGTATCATACTAAATGCTAGAGATGCAATGCTGAATACCATAAAGTCCTACATTCATGCTTCTAAGGAGTCTGTGGACTGTGGTGCAGATGGACATTAATTCCATCTTGAGAGAGGAGAAGGGAAAGAAGGAAGGAATGTAGGAGCCTCTGTTCTCCTGCCATCTCCGTCACTCCTTAGCCCTCGGTGCTTCCTCTGTTTGCAGGACAAAGTGAGCATTTGTTGCAGCTCTAGAAGGCTGGGGAGGGGCCCATTAGATCTCATGGATTGGGGCTGTGTAGCTTATTGGTAAGTGCCTGAGGCTCTAGAGATAACTTCCTGGGTTCTAGGTCTGGGTGCAACACTTAGCAGCAGCCTTTGGCAAGTTACTTCCAGTCCCAATTTTCTCAGGTAAAAAAATGGAATTAATAAAACCTTCTACTTTTAAAGTTGTGATAATTAAATTAATCATTTAGGATACGGAATGCGGTGGCCCATAAACTTTAGCTTTTATTATTACTAGTTATACGGGTGATAGTGTAATTCAAATCTAAAAAAAAGTTTTCCTTTTCCTATCACATATCATTGTTGACCTTAGTACCAATTACTTTTGTGTTAAAGGCAGAACCAGTGCAGAAACAACTGGGGGAGTGTGTGTATTTTTACTCACATGTATTGAATAATGTGAAGTCCAACAGATAGTTGAAACTGTGGACACTAAATTACACATAATAGTTGGAAGTTTCACAATTAGTAAGTGACAAACCAACAGTTGAAAGATCTGAATTATTCTTGATAACCTAGTATCTTCCAGGCGTTGTTTCATAATCATGTTAATATCTAGATATACATTAGTCCCCTCTTATATGAGGGGGATCGGTTCTAAGAAACTCATTCAACGTCTGAAACCTGGATAGTACTGAACCCTATATATACTATGTTTTTTCTATACATACACATAATTTATAAATTAGGCACAGTAAGAAATCAACAACAATAACTAATAATACAATAGAGCAATTATAACAATATACTGTGCTAAATGTTATGTGAATGTGGTCTCTGTCTCTCAAAAATTATCTCCTATACTGACCTATTTTCAGATGGTGCCCGGGTAGCTAAAACTGTGAAAAGGGAAACCCCGGATAAGGGGGTACTACTATATTGAAAACGTGTAAAATAGAGACAATTTCATTAAAAAGAGCTGCTATTTCTGGAGTGGGACATAAGGGAAGAAATTTTTGTAAAATATAAATGTTCTGAATTTCAGTACGACATGGCAGGCTGGTGAGGAGGAAGCCAGTAACCAGGTTCGAGTAACTAGTTCTCCAGTTACCAGTTGTTCTAGTTCTCCTTTGAAGAGAAAGGCAATATGATTAGATAATTCTCTCTTCATCTGTAAAAGAAATATGTCAGAAGAAATCTGTAGGCATTTGCCACTCCAGAATTTTATGATTTTAGTATTGTAACTTGTGAAATTATTTTAATGATGAAGATATAATTTTCTAAAAGAATAGTTAAATATATTAAAATTAGCCTGTAGATAAAAATTGAAGCTGTCATATCTACAACATCATTGGTACTTTTGAGACATAACTGGAACAGTTGTCTACTGTCATACTTGCTGCGACCCATAATCGCCTATAAATATCAACATCAGTTTCCAGGAAAGGCAAAGAGCTGACTAGTATGCAGATGGCACTTCCACATTAGGCCACCAGGAGAAACTTCCAAGTTACCCTCTGGTCACCGGTGCCCCAGGGGTAAACACTGTAAACTGTTACAGCATTCAATTTAGATAACCACTCAGGTAACAACAGCTCTGATGAAGAAAAAGATAATGACTTCTTTCATCTGGGAGAACTTAAAAGGATTTTTTTATGGGGGAAAAAAATCTATCCAGATAGTTAAACAAGTTTAGAAACTGTACGTAACATTTTTTACAAAACTGAGATATAATTCACATACCACAAAATTCACCCTTTTAAGTGTACAAGTCAATGGTGTACGTAATATTTTTAAACGAGATCATTTAAAATGGGTCCAGCACACAGTAGTCAGTTCATAAATATTAGTCCCCTTTTCCTACGTCAATACATTTTGAACCTGAAACGAATGAAATGAAGACACAGCTGACATTGGATGGTTCTGTTCTGCTGTGTCCCCCAGTGGTGTGCTGGAACCTTCTCAAGAGAGCCAATTGTCTGCATCTCTTCCTAACTCTGTGTTGACTGAGGTCACATTGGTAGCTTGAAATGGGCCCTGATGGAAATATTTATATCATGGAAACTGACAAATGCTACAAAATTGGGGCTTTATTATTGTTTGAGAGCCAGTTGTGAACCATTTACCAGCACCCCACTGCTAATGTGTATCAATTTCTTCAAGAGTAAATTTTATCATTATTCTGGGCCATATTAGGTGCCTCATCTCTTTGCCACGACCAACAAATTTAACTGAGTCCTCATCAATTGGAAATAGGAAATTTCAACTGGATAAGTACTATATTCATAACTAATTAGTTAATTTCCATGTGACTTTTTGGGGGGGTTTTAAAAAATGTTTTTAAAAATTGTGATAAACATAAAACATGAAATTTACTATCTTAACCATTTTTAAGTATACAATTCAGCAGTGTTAAGTGTGACTTATTTTTTGTCTTCTATAGCATGGCTTGTGTGATTCTGAAATGTCTAAATGATTTTTAAATTTCATTTGTTAAAGGGATGGTTAAATTCTATTTTGGTCAGGCTCATGCTTTCACAATTGGTTTTTGGCTGATTTACTTCTGGCTAGTCTTTCAGAGTCCCTTTCAGGCTAGCTCTAGGGAATTTGGTAGCTGGGCATCCTGAACCTCCTTCCTAGGACATTGTAGTTATGTGATTCCGCTTTCATTACTCCTGCCATCTCTGACTCTTAGGTCCAAATTCCAGATTCCTAGGAAAGAACTGGGATTCACCAGGCTTGGGTCTGGAAGACACAGCTGCATTGTTCTCATGCTGGCTCCCATGGTGATGGTTTTGAAGGATGTGCTGGTAGGGGCAGAGTTCTGGACCTGCTCCTTTGTGTAGAGAGATGCTGGCTAGTTAAAGCATCCAGTGTCTAGTACAATGTGATTTTCCTATCAGATGATAAAACGGTGACTTCAAAGAAATATTTAATCAAGATAGTTAGCATTTAGTTAAGAATGTCTAGAATATTAGAGCATAGTATAGATAGAATTAACAGAATTTCTGTAATCTTGAAAAGGGAGTTAATATAATTCACTTGGGACTATATCTGGTTAAAATTTTAGTAGTATAATTATAAAACTAATTTCTTAGATTTAAACAAGAACTGTTTTTTTTTTTTTTTTGGACAGTTTCTGGTGTGAGTTAAGCATGAACACATGTACTCTCAGATTGTTCAAATGAGAACAAGTTTTCAGACAATCTTTATCCCACTTAAGTGGACAAACTGTGATAGAAACAGTTGAAGTGAATAATTCCCAGAACCACAACAGTTCACAATGAGTTCTGGAGTCTTCTCCAGGCCTGTGTAGGCATTTCCCCAAGAGGCAATTAGAGTAGACAGAGCATAGAATTTGGCATCGAGGTTTGGAATGTGAGTCACTTTTGCCATTTTTATAGTATTCACTAGCTGTGTGATCTTGGGCTTGTTGTTTAAAACTATCTGAGCCTCAATTTCCTGTTCATAAAACAGAATAAGATCTATTAGAGAGAGTCGTTTTGAAAATTAAGTTAAATTACATCTGTGAATATCCTTGCAAACTATGTTTATGTAAATGTAAAGTATTAATACTTTTATTCAGTTTTTAGTTATAGGTTATCTTCTTCATGTTTAACCAACCACTTACACATATCCAATGTTTGTTTATTACTTCCTCAACCATTTTTTAACACTCACTATGTGGCAGATACTGTGCCAGCCTATTGGGATATCCAGATCTATCTAAAATGATCCCTGCTCTCAAGTAGCTAAACACTTGTTATTTAATCTGGGTAGTTATCAGTGCTTATGTTATAAAGCCATGCCTAAAAAGCACTAAGAAAAAATCTAGAAATTCCAGGCTTTTGCACACAATCTTCATATTCAATGGGCTATAGGTTACACAATCCTCACAATGAAGAGTGTAACAAATAGTGGGCCTCTCATGGAAGAGTATTTCTGGAGGAGGGTTCTTTGCAACATTGAGTTTGGGTAACTGTATTTTCATTCCTGACTGTGCATCTTCTATATAATGTACTCAGATTTTAGGTTACCAAAAAACACGCTTGCTTCTTTTTAAAACATATATCTGTTTATTTTTATGACTACAAATATAATCCATTGAAGTGGACACTGTAATATGCCACCAGAACTCCTTGCAAGACTTAAAGACTTATTCCTCTAGCTGCTTGGAGTGCCACAAAGTACCACAAACTGGGTAGCTTAAAATTACAGAAATTTGTTCTTTCTTAATTCTGAAGGCTAGAAATCCAAAGTCAAGGTGTTGGGAGGGCCATGTTCCCTCCAAAACCTCCAGACAAGGATCCTTCCTTGCCTTTCCCAGCTTCTGGTAGCCCAGGTGTTCCTTGGCTGGTGGCAGCATCACTCCAATCTCTGCCTCCATTCTGACATGGCATTCTTTCTCCTGTGTATCTGTTTCCATATCTGTGTCCAAGTTTTCCTCCCCTTATAAAGACACCAGTCATACTGGATTAGGGCCCACTCTAATTCAGTATAGCTTTATCTTAACTTGAATACATTTGCAAAGACCCTATTTCCAAATTAGGTTACATTCACAGGTACCAGGGCTTAGGGTTTGAATATATCGTTTGGTGGAGTGGGGGTGGGGGGACATAATTCAGTAGATAACATCTTGATTATTTATATTATCTGTATAAACAAGACATTCTTATGATGCTTTCAATAATGGTTCAGGAAAATTCCATTTTGTGTAATCATTTTCTTCTTCTTGAATATAGAGCCAAGGGAGATGTCCGTGGGCTTACTCCTGGCTTATAAAACATCCCAGAAAGTAATAGCTTCAACAGAATTCGCTAAGCAGAGTACAAACAGAATGTTTTCTGTTCTAAGGTCCAAGAACATATCTTGAACCCTCTGCAATTTTGCATCTCACTGAAGACTGTGAATCCACTGATTTTTTTTTTTAAAGAATATTTGGGAGGAATGTAAATGCCCTTATTGTGACTAAATGTTACAAGGCACATTCTGGAGCTATTTCGTAGTGTGGCACTTTGAACTGTAGCATACAAAAACAAGTGTCAATGCTAGTAGGATACCCCCCCCCCAGAGTGGCATTTGGTATTGAGGAGGATGAGTTAAAGCTGCCACCAAACCAACCACAGCAGAAGCTTCCTTTGGAAGAGTCACAGGAGCTGCTTGCGTCTTGTCCCTCCTCTCAGACAATGTCCCAAGTGTGCCTTCCGGAACTCCGTTGGCAACAAAGCCTGTGATATCTGGCTTACAGTGCTGCAATGTAATTTTTCCTCTTTTCTGTTTGCTTTTTTTCCTCTACAAAAAGTGGCAATGAAGACATCTATTGAGGGGGAAAATGACATAAATTATTGCAAATGAAAATAAATCAGTTAACGAACAAGACAAGCTGATCTAGAAACCAAAGGGATGATATTGTGTGTCAGATGAAGTCCTATACCAATGAAAAAATAAAGCTTTGTGCTTTTGTTTTATGTTGTTTTGTCTGTCTGTTAGAGCATATAGTAGCACTCCTTGTATTTGATGAAAATATAATTTATTTCATAAAAACTGAATAAGAGGCATAAAGGAAGAACTTCTAAATCTGAAATCATCTGAGATATAATGAAATGTACTGAACCTTGAAATCTGGAGCTAAATAGAGATTTTTGTTAGTACATGATCTTGTCATAGTTTATAGTGGTCATTAATAGTGACAGGAAAGGCAAGAACTTAATCTTTTTTTATTTTTTAAATTTTTTTTTTAGAGACATGGTTTTACTTTGTTGCTCAGGCTGCAGTGCAGTGATGTGATCACAGCTCACTGCAACCTGGAACTCCAGGGTTCAAGCGATCCTCCTGCCTCAGCCTCCTGAGTGGCTGAGTCTAGAGGTGCATGCCACTGTGGCTCATATTTTTTATTTTTTATAGAGACAAAGTCTTGCTTTGTTGCCCAGGCTGGTCTTGAACTCCTGGCCTCAAGTGATCCTCCTGCCACGGCCTCCCGGAGTACTGGGATTGCAGGTGTCAGCCACTGCACCCAGCCCGAGAACTTAACCTTTAAGTGTGCCTGATGGTTGTTTATAAAACTCAGAACATCTTCTGATATGTCAAGAGAATATGTGTATTCCAGAAAAGGTGTTGATGATATGAATTGACAATTTTGAACTATAATTTGGTGTGATATTTTTAATCAAGAAGAGACATTTTAACAGAAATAACTGGCTCATGGTACATGAATACTTAGTTTGAACCCCATTTTAATACCTCAAGTGTAAAAGAATAAAAAACATATGGATTACATCTTCCTTCAAATATCCAAGTCCCCCCAAAATAAGGAAAATATGTACTTGACAAAATGATTGAATCTATTTTAAATTACTAACACAAATTCTGGTTGATTTAGTTGTTCCAAATGGATTTCTTCTATTTCTGGAGTTTTTTTTTCTATCGTTTATATGCTATAAAAAATTGTCTATTTTAGAAGCACTATAAGTATTATTTTATGATGCTTAAAGAAACTCAAAATATCTTTCATTCTATTCTTTTTGATGCTGTGTGTGACAAAACTAAAAGGAGTAGAAATAGCTTATTCAAAGGGTCTAGGGTGTTTTAACTAATATTTTATCCCTATTAATGAATTTATCAATTCCTCATCTTCATCAAAGACCACTTGTCTTAGATAAATATATCGACGGTCCTTGCCTGATAATGCTACTCCAGCTTCAGTTACTTTTCTGAAGTTACATCTGCTTGGAACCATTTTTTTTCCTTCATGTCTTCCTTTGGTCTTCCAGTTTGAAAAGCATTCTCTATTCTGTTATTCAAACACTTCCTAAAATATAACTTCCTCCAATGAAGCTTTTAAAAGTTATTGGATGACACTTTTACAGGCAATATCAAGATACCATTCAACTATACAAGAGTTTAAGACTTGCCAGGGGGAGAACTCACGGTTCATTCCTTAATTCAAAACTTTTCATCCATTGTCTTGGAAGGTATGAAGCAATCTAAGAATTAGTATCACCTTTCTAGTTATTCAAACATCATCTGAATGAACTCCCAGCTCTGGACAATGACAGGTTTGGGTTGAGAGCATCATTTTGCCCAAAGGTGACAAACATTTAAATTCTTAAGTTTTGGGGCATCAGAGACTTAGATCCAGAATCTGTGAGGACCCTGGCACATCAGCATCTTTTGAAGGCTTTGTTATGGAGGAACAGAAAGTCCTTTTCTCGCAGTGGCTAAGGAAGTGTAGTCATAGGAAAGCCTGTTATTAAGGCCCCAAAGGCATAGCCAACCTAGGTCAGTGTGCCATAGTTGGGCCACATTGTCTCTTTAGAAACCACAGATTCAAAAACAAGGAGGAAAAACAGAAAAATATACTTCATTTAATATAAAGGTTAAGTCTTAACAGGAGGCAAATATTCCTATGTTCAAGTGCTAGGTATTTCTGCAAAAGGTTTAGGAATCATTGATCAGAAACTCAACCCTTTATTTATATATATATATTTCCATAAGAAATTAGCTGTGGTCTGGACCTACCAGGCAATGTTCTTCTACTTTTCTGAAATAAGAATTTAGGTTATCTGAATTCTTTTCTGCATAAAAAAATACATAAAGGTCATCTCACATTAATTGACTCAATTATTTATGATGAAATGCCATTCTAAATCTTACTTTGCAGAATCTTAAACAATATTTTTATGATTAACATAGAACTATATTAGGTTTTCCCTTAAAATAATCCAAAAAAGATTTTATTCTGCTGGTGAGAATAAAAGTGGAAATTGAAATACAAAAAGTGATGGCATTTATTAAAATGTCAAGCTGTTACTAATTATCCTTTTACTAATTATCTTTCACAGTGTAGTTGATAAATTTTCTAGTCTTTAAACTGAATAATAAGCTTTCAAGTCCTAGGTTTAGATACCGGTTCTATCAACTACTGGCTGACTGCTAAGCATAAACACCCAGCCTAGGCTTGCAAAAAATTTTCCAAAATCTAATTATTACTTTTTAAAAAAGAATTAGGTTAATAATTATTTCAATGTGAGTAATCATTTCTGAACTACTTATCATTGCCCACATGATATTTATACTATATTGGATGAGCTAATAAATACTTTTTATATTTAAATTTAGTAAGAACTAATCAAATACAGCTTCTAACAAAAATAGTCATTATTATTTATCTTATATGAAAATAACCATTAGTGATCAGATAAATATTTTCCTTTTTATTCATCCTCATATCGCTTATAAACATGAAACCTTAAGAAGTTCAAATTTTGGCTGAAAGTCAGATTTTTTTCAACCTGGACACCAACTAGGAATTTGCTTCAGGGCAATCGGAAAATGAGGTTAGTTGCTCAAAGAGCACCAACTGGAAGGAGAGAGCAGAGGGGGTGAGAGCACAGAGAGAGGAGGTGGCCCCATGCTGGATGTCTCAAGTAGTGAGACAACTTTGGAGCAATACCCAGTATCTTAACACTTGGGCCTGTGCCTTGGATTAGGAGGAAGTCCAGGCTTTCTCCTGAAATCCCCTCCCCAGGTGTTTGGGGTGTTTGGGGTGTGTGTGTGTGTGTGTGTGTGTGTGTGTGTGTGTGTATGTGTGTGTATGTATGTGTGTATGTATGTGTGTATGTAGGGGGGAATGGAGGGGGAAAAGGCTGACTCTAGGTCCTTGGCGCTGGTCTGCACTGCCCTCGCCACACTTCTGGTGGTCCCTGCTGCTGTCAGCTCCCTGCCGCTGGTCCCTCAGATTCACTGACCCCCACGGCTCCTCTCCCTCTGTGGGGAATGGAGGAAAAACTCTATTCACTTATCATGACCAGCTTGCTTCCAAGGAGAGATCCCACAGTGGGATTGGGCCCTTAAAAGCACAGTCTTCTCCTTATCAGAGTGAACAAGAATTCTGGGCAGGGAAGGTTGGAAGGATTATTATGGGATGGTGGGGGCTCCACTATGTCTGGACCCACTGCTTTCTCTGAGGTACAGGTCTAGTGTGAAAGACTTCATCTTCTCTGTCTTTATGGCAGATGTTTTTGTCTCATTTTGATTTTTGTTTGTTCTTTCCTTGAGGCTTTCTGATGTCTCTTTGCATCCTATCAACCAAACAGGCCCAAAGATGTCAGACCTGTTAAGAATGAGTAGGTATTTACTACGAGTTGTAAGCAATAACAGATTTAGAGAAGAGGCATTTCTGTATATAACAAGGGGCCACATTCAGAATGTGGACATGAATCCCAATTCATCCCCCAACTGTGACTAAAGCTGTATCAGACACATGGAGGACTGTGATCTTGGGTGACACAAGGATGGGGACTCCAGGCTAGACTGGAACTGAGATTCTGGCTGTGTATTGTCCTGAATTCCTCAGTGAATAGAAAATTCTAAAATATCCCACAAATCCATTGTAATTTGTATTTTTTTTATCTACATGTAAATAATTGTTTAAATTAAGTATGTATTAAAATTTTGGTGTCGTGCACTCCATAATATGCTTCACCATTCTGAATCCTTTAGTGTATCACAAAGCTGAGTTAAAGAACCCATCTAGGTAATTTTTTTCAGCAAAAATCTGGTGTTCAGGCAAAAATCATGTCAATGTTGCTTTAACAAGGTTTCCTTTGCCTGGCGCACTTCACCTGACAACAGAATAGGATGAAAATCTATGTATTGTTGAAAATAACACAGATGTGTTAACATTTACAGAGGGCATAATGCATAAAAATGAACATTAAGAAGTCAATAAGGTACACTAGAATGTTTCAGGAGAACTTGCTAAACTTTGCAGTTGGCATCATTGCAAAAAAAAAAAAAAAACTTTGAGGCCATTATCAGAAGCTGTTTTTAACCTGTAAGATAATTTTTATGATTTATAAAGCACAATGATTGGAGACTGTGTACTAGAGGTATAATACATCATTAGAGTTGTCTTTAGATTCCTATTTTATTTTCCTAGGATTCTGTAATCATTGTATCTCTTCTGTTTTCCCTTAATTTTTAATGTTGTTATTAGTGGCTGCAAACATAGGATAAAATAAAAAATACTTTCCTCCTCTCTGGGTAACTTATAGTTGAGATTAGCCTAACAAAAACATGTAAAAAGGAAAGGCAGAGGTAAGGATTTATAAAGGCATATAGTTGATTAAAAACGTTAAAAACACAGGCCTGATGAAATGGAGTCAAATCAGATATCTGGAGGTTAAATATTAATAGAACCTGAAGTATGCGTTAGAATATGTGTGTGCTCTTGTACCTCTCCACTCTCCACCATGCTCAGCAACTCCAGGCTCCATTTCCCCACTCCACGATGATAATATCTGTATTACAAGGTACAGAATATAACTCTGTCATTGTCTCCTTGCTATATTTTGTGACAGTAGTAAAAGGCCATTGTGTTTGTGGATTTCAAATAGATCATTGGATAAATAGCAACTAAGAATCAACGCAGGAGGGTTTGGGTGCTGAATAGTAGCTGTATCATCTTGGATGGGATATTTAGCTTTCAAAGACCTTCATTTCCTCTTTAATTAAGTGAACAAATTGTGCTGGATAGGCCTTAGTGTTCATCCAGCTCTACTGTGATAACAGAAGAAAAAAGTACACTGCTTTTTTCTAATGAAATAACATTCGTATCATTTCAGTCAGTGTTTGCTAATGGATTAATACTGATATAAGTCTACATAGAATATAAGCAATTTAGCTGAAATGTCAAACCACTTAAAGATTTTAATATTCTATGGTCTATTACACTGTTTTATAACACAGTAATTATGCTTTCATTTTCTTTCTAGGTTATGTGACCTCAACCTGTGAGTATATTTCTGGTTAGAAAATTTATATTTTAAAATGGCACCTTCTTTCTTAACCTATTGGTTTTCTGTGTCTTTGCATCAAATAATGCATGATTACTCAATTGACAAAAGGCATGGTTAGGTATATTTTTATCATAAAAATACCCAGTTAAATTCTAGTTGACACATTCATTATTGAAGATTCAGAAAATATAGATAGAATTTTAAAAATTAAACTTTTGTACTTTGAGATAATTGTAGATTTATATGGAGTTGTAAGAAATGATACAAAGATCCTGTGTACCCTTTGCCTAGTTTTCTTCAATGGTAATGTCTTTCAAAACTACTGTACAATATTGCAACCAGGATATTGACATTCATAAATTCAAGGTACAGAAATATGTCCATCACCACTAGGATCCCTCATGTTGCCTTTTTATAGCTGCACACACTTTCCTCCCACCCCCACATTCTCCCACACGCTCCTTAAAGCCTAGTGACCAGTAAACTATAATTATGTTATTTCAAAAGTGTTACATAAATGAAATTATACAGTGTGTAGTCTTTTGGGAATTTTTTTCCACTCAACATATTCTCTGGAGATTCATCCATGTTGTATGTAGCAATAGTTTGTTCTTTTTTATTGATGAGTAGTATTTCAAGGTATGGATGTACCACCGTTTGTTTATTCACTCATTAAAGAACAGATGGATAGTTTCCAGTTTGTGGCTATTATGAATGAAGCTGTTATAAACACTTGTGTACACATTTCTGTGTGAATGTTTTAATTTCTCTGGTATAAATGCCCAGGAGTGAAATTGCTAGGTTGTATGGTGGTTGTGTGCTAAACCTTTTAAGAAACTGCCAGACTGCTTTCCATAGTGGCTGGGCCCTTTTACATTACTACCAGCAGTGTATGAGTGATCCAGTTACTCCACATCCTCACCAGCATTTGGTATGGTAAACTAATTTTAATTTAGCCATTCTGATAGGTGTGTAATGATATCACACTGTGATATTAATTTGCATTTCCCTAATAATGATGTTGAGCATCTTTCCAGATGCTTATTTGCCATCTCTACATCCTCTTCAGTGAAATGACTTTTCACGTCTTTTGCCCATGTTCTAATTGAGTTTTCAATTTTTTTATTTATTAGAGTTCTTTATGTGTTCTAGCTACCATTTATCACATATGTAAATTGAAAATATTTTCTGTCAGGCTATAGCTTGTCTTTTCATTTTCCTAATAGCGAAAATGGGTCTTTTACAGAGCAAAAGTTTTTAATTTTGATTAAGTATAATTTATCAATTTTTCTGATTTCGTATTGTGCTTTTGGTGTCAAGTCTCAAAGCTGTTGTCTAGCCCTAGATCGAAAGATTTTCTATGCTTTTTCCCCTCCTAAAAGTTTCATAATTTTATGTTTTACATTTAGGTCCTTTCCAATCTGTCTCCCTTTTATATCCTTTTCTTGCCTTGTTGCATAGGCAACAAATTCTAGCACTATGTTGAATAAAAGTGGCAAGAGTAATCTTTATCTTAGGAAAGCATTCAGCTTTTCATCATTAAGTATAATGTTAGTCGTAGGTTTTTAGTAATGCTCTTTACCAATTTTAGGAAGTTATTTTCTGTTCCTATTTTTCTTGGAGATTTTATTATGAGTGCATATAGAATTTTGTCAAATGCCTTTTCTGTATTGACTGGTGTGATCATATGATTTTTCTTCTTAAGCTTAATACTGTTTATTATATTCATTTTCAAATATTGAACCATGCTTGCATCCCTGGAATAACCCCTTCCTTACTTAAAATCCTGAAATGGCTTTACATAATATTTTATTCTATTTATTATTCTGTTTAGCTCCAATCCTTAAGATTTTGTTTAAAATGAATGTATAATTTATTGTGCTGAAATTTTTGAGATCCCATCACATATCTGATCCCATTTAACCTCAGCATACCCTTCCATCACTCTTGATAGGAAATACTATTTGTTTTTTTCTTGATTTTTAAATTTTGAAACATTAAGGGGGTACAAAAGTATTATATGAATACACTCTATAATGCTGAAGTTGGGGCTTTCAGTGTGCCCAGCACCAGGAAAGTGTTTCTTGTACCCAATAGGTAAGTTTTTATTCCTCACTCCCCTTCCATCCTCCCCCCTTCTTAGTTTCCAATGTCCTTTACATCTTTTTGTGCCCATGTGGACCCATTGTGTAGCTCTCACTTATTAGTGAGAACACATGGTGTTTGTTTTTCCATTCCTGGCATACTTCACTTAGGATAATGATCTCCAGTTCCCTCCATGTTGCTGTGAATGACATTATTTCTTTCCTTTTTATGGCTGAGTAGTACTCCATGGTGTATGTGTGTGTATATATACACACACATATCATATTTTCTTTATCTACTCATGTATTGATGGGAACTTGGGTTGATTTCCTATCTTTTCAATTGTGAATTATGCTGCAATGAACATTCAAGTTCAGGTATCTTTTTGATAAAATTATTTCTTTTCCTTTGTGTAGATACCCAGAAGTGGGATTGCTGGATCAAATGGTAGGTCTACTTTAGGCTCTTTGAAGAATTTCCATACTGTATACCATAGAGGTTGTACTAATTTGCAGTCCCACCAACAGTGTATGAGCATATCTTTTTCTCCACATCCACACCAGCATCTGCTTTTTGAATTTTTAATAATAGCCATTCTGACAGGGGAAAGGTGGTATCTAATCAGGGCTTTAATTTGCATTTCTCCAATGATTAGGGATATTGAACATTTTTTCATGTTCATTGGTCATTTGTCTATCTTTTTCTGAAAAAATTCTGTTCATGTCTTTTGCCCACTTTTTGATGGGGTGGTTTTTTTTCTTGTTGTTTTGTTTGTAGGTTCAGGAAATTAGTCCTTAGTCAGATGTGTAGTTTGTGAATATTTTCTCCCCTTCTGTAGGTTATCTGTTTACTCTATTGATTATTTATTGTGCTGTGCAGAAGCTTTTGAATTTAATCAAGTCCCATTTATTTATTTTTAGTGGTGCTGTATTTACTTTTTGGATCTTAGTCATAAATTCTTTACCTAGGCCTATGTCTAGAAGAGATTTTCCTAGGTATTCTTCTAAAATTTTTATGGTTTCATGCCATACGTTTAAGTTATTAATCCATCTTGAATTAATTTTTGTATACAGCAGGAGATATGGGTCTTGTTTTATTTTTCTGCATGTGGCATTCCAATTTTCCCAGCACCATTTACTGAATATGGCATCCTTTCCCCAGTGCATGTTTTTGTCTGCTTTGTCAAAGATGAGGTGGTTGTAGCTATATGGTTTTATTTCTGGGTTTTCTGTTCTGTTCTATTGGTCTATGTTTCTACTTTTATACCAGTACCATGCTGTTTTGCTTACTACAGCATTGGAGTATAACTTGAAGTCAGGTAATGTGATGCCTCCAGATTTGTTCTTCTTAAGATTGCTTTGGCTATTTGGGCTCTTTTTTTGGTTTCACATGAAGCTTAAGGTTATTTTTTTTTCTAGATCTGTGAAACATGATGTTGGTATTTTGATGGGAATTGCACTGAATCTGTAAATCACTTTGGGCAGAATGCGCATTTTAACAATGTTGATTCTACCAATCCATGAGCATGGGATGCTTATCCATTTGTTTGTGTTATCTGTGATTTCTTTCATCAGTGTTTTGTAGTTTTCCTTGTAGAGATCCTTTATCTTCCTGGTTAAATATAGTCCTAAGTATTTTATTTTCTTCATAGCTATTGTAAATGGTATAGGGTCCTTGATTTGACTTATGTCTTGACTGTTATTAGTATATAGAAATGCTACTGATTTGTGTACATTGATTTTGTAAACTGAGACTTAGTTGAATTTATTTATCAAGGATTTTGGTTGAATCTTAGGGTTTTCTAGATACAGGATCATATCCTCAGCAAATGGGGATCATTTGACCTCCTCTTTCCTGATTTGGATGCACTTTATTTCTTTCTCTTGCTTGATTGCTCTGGCTAGTACTTCCAATACTATGTTGAATAGAAGTGGTGACAGTGGGCACCCTTGTCTTATTCCAGTTGTTAGGGGGAATGCTTTCAACTTTTCCCCATTGAATACAGTGTTGGCTGTGGGTTTGTCATATATGGCTTTTATAATTTTGAGGTATGTTCCTTCTATGCCTAGAGTGTTGAGAGTTTTCACTATGAAAGGGTACTGGATTTTATCGATGCTTTTTCTGTATCTATTGAGATGATCATGTGGTGAATCACATTGATTTGCATATGTTGAGCCATCCTTGCATCCCTGGGATGAAACTCAATTGATCATGGTGGATTATCATTTTGATGTGCAGCTGAATTTGGTTTGCTAGTATCTTGTTGAGGATTTTTGCATCAATGTTCATAAGGGATATTGGTCTGTAGTTTTCTTTTGTTGTTGTGTCCTTTCCTGGCTTTGGCATCAAGGTGATACTGGCTTCATAGAATGAGTTAGGGAGAATTTCCTCTTTCTTGGTGTTATGGAATAATTTCTGTAGGATAGGTGTCATTTCTTCTTGGTAGGTCTGGTAGAATTTAGCTGTGAATCCATCTGGTCCAGGGATTTTTTTTGGGGGGGGCGGCATTCTTTTTATTACTCAATTTTGCTGCTTGTCATTGGCCTGTTCAGGATTTCTAATTTGTCCTGATTCAGCCTTGGGAGGGTGTGTGTTTCCAGGAATGTATCCATTCCCTCTAGGTTTTCTAGTTGGTGTGCATAGAGATTTTTGTCATATCAGTGGATGATGTTTTGCACTTCTGTGGTATCAGTTGTAATGTATCCTTTTTCATTTCTGATTGAGGTTATTTGTGTCCTTTCTCTTCCGTTTCTGGTTAGTCTGTCTAGTGGTCTATTGATTTTTTTTTAAATCTTTTCAAAGAACCAACTTTTTGCTTCATTGATCCTTTGTATTTTTTTTTTTTTTGGTTTCCATTTCATTTAGTTTTTCTATGAGCTTTGTTATTTCTTTTCTTCTGCTGGCTTTGGGTTTGGTTCTTTATTTTCTAGTTCCTTGAGATGTACTATCAGGTTGATAATTTAGGATCTTTCTATCTTTTTGATGTAGCCATTTAAGGCTATGAATTTTCCCCTTAGCCGTGCCTTTTCTGTATCCCATAGATTTTGAAATCTTGTGTTCTGTTTGTCATTCAGTTTAAAGAATATTTTGATTTTCATCTTAATTTCATCATTGACCCAAGGATCATTCAGTAGCAGGTTGTTTACTTTCCATGACTTTGTATGGATTTGAGAGTTTTTCTTGAAATTGATTTCTAGTTTTGTTCTGTGGTCTGAGAAGATACATGGCATAATTTCAATTTTTCTGAATTTGCTGAGACTTGCTTTGTGGCCTGGGATATGATCAATCTTGGAAAATGTCCCATTTGCTGATGAGAACAATGTGTATTCTATATTTTTCAAGTAGAGTGTTCTGTTAATGTCTGTTAGATCAATTTGTTTTATAGTTCCATTTAAGTCCAGTATTTCTTTATTGATTTTCTGCTTCAATGATCTGTCCACTTTTGTTGGTGTGGTGTTGAAGCCCCTGGTAATTATGACACTAATATTTATTTCTTTGCTTAGATCTAGTAGAATTTGTTTTATGAATCTGGGAGCTCCTGTGGTAGGTGCATATATGTTTAGGATTGTTATGTCTTCTTGCTGAATTGCCTCCTTTATCATTATATAATGACTATCTTTGTCTTTTTTTTTTTAACCATTATTTAAAGTCTATTTTATCTAATATGAGAATGGCTACACCAGCTTGCTTTTGGTTTCTATTTGCATGGAATATTTTTTCTATCCCTTTACCTTGAGTCTGTGCATGTCCTTGCAAGTTAGATGGGTTTCTTGAATACAGAATATACTTGGACAATGATTTTTCATCCATTCAGCAAGTCTGTGTCTTTTAATTGGAGCATTAAGACTGTTCACATTTGGTGTTAGTATTGATATGTGGGATACTGTTTTGTTTATCATGTTGAATGATACCTTGTTTCATTTTCCTTCTTGTTGCTATTTTATGAGATGTGAGCTTTAGTTTTGGGGTGTTTCTACACTGGTGGGTGTCTATTGTGCTATTCCATGTACAGTGCACCATTGAGCATTTTGCATAGGGCAGTTCTAGGAGTGATAAATTCCCTTAGTATTTGCTTGTCTGGAAGAGTCTTTATTTTTTCATCATTTATGAAACTTAATTTTGCAGGATACAGAATTCTTGCCTGGCACTTGTTCTGTTTAAGAAGATCAAAAATGAGGCCCTTATCCCTTCTGGCTTGTAAGGTCTCCACAGAGGAGTCTGCTATTAGCCTGGTGGGTTTTCCTTTGTAGGTTAGTTGTTGCTTTTGTCTTGCAGCTTGTAGAATTTTCTCCTTCATTTTGACTTCGGCCAGGTTCATGACTGTGTATCTTGGAGATGTCCTATTTGCTGTGAATCTTCGTGGTGTTTGACAATATGTCGATATCTGAATCTCTGGTGATACCAGGGAAGTTTTTCTCAAAAATTCCCTCAAGTAGATTTTCCATGCTTTTTTCTTTTTCCTCCCTCAGGGTTATCTATAATTTACATATTTTCTTGCTTTACATAGTCCCATATTTCTCTGAGTGATTGTTCATTCTTCATTTTTTTGCATCTTTGACTGAGTTAGTTCAGAGGACTCATCTTTAAGCTCTGAAATTCTTTATACTGCTTGATCTAGAGTGTTGTTGAAGCTTTCTGCTATATTTTGAAGTCCCCTAAGTAAATCTTTCACTTTTTTAAGTTCTGTTATATCCTTTCTTATGTTGTCTATCTTTTTAGCATCTTTTTCATTTTTTTAATTCATGTTCTGAAATATTTTTTTAGCTTCTTTGTTTTGGCTTTCAATTTTCTCTTCAATCCCATTCATCTTATTTGCCATCCATATTCTGAGTTCCATTTCTGGGAGTTTTACAATTTTGTTTAGGTTGGGGTGCATTGCTGTAGGTCTATTGTGATCTTTTTGTGGTCTCAAATTAGCTTGTTTTTTCATGTTGACAGAGTTCTTTTGCTGGTTTCTTCTCATCTGAAACTCTTCTCTCAGGGCAGATAGGTTTGCAATGTTTCAGTTCTCCTTTTCTGGGAACTCTCCTATTTAGTGAGAAGAAGAAGAGGTCCCTAGATGGTACTTTTGTGTCCTATTCTGGAATACTGATCTGGTAAGGGAGGGGCAGATGTACTGCAATCTTGTAATGTAGCTGTTCTATGTTGTCCTGTTTTCCTGTGGTTGTCACAGTCCAAACCAGTGCAGGAGGATCTTCATATGGGGTGGTTGGGTTGGTCTCTAGGCTGCTTTTGGAAGCTCAAGTAGGGGGCTGGGTGAGTCCCTCTCCATAGAGGTGGGTGTTGAAGGAGACTGCTCTGCCTGGGTGTCTCTGTGGTGGTGGCAGGGGCTGCTTGGTGAGGCTATCTGGGTGGTGACCACAGGTTTCAGGGCTTCAGGCATTTGCTCCACCCAGGTCTAGGTGTAATAGCAGGGAGGCAGCTTGTGGCTATCAGGTCCATGGGGCATGGACCTGAGTGCTCCACACAGGGCTGGGGGGCTTTTTCTGCAGGTTGGTGCACCAGGGTGTGGCTTGCCACAAGGTATGTGGATTTGTGGGGGTGTGGCCCACCACATACTGTGCAGTGCTGGGGAGCTTGTTCTGCTGGCAGGGCCATATGTACTGGGCTGCTGGATGGCTGGGTCTCTCCCCACACTGGTCCCACTGGGGTTGCTACCATGGGACCTCTTGAGTGGTGTCAGCACCTGCTCCATTTTAATTTCCTGGTGCGGGTAGAACTTGGCTCCAAGTCACAGGCATGTGAGAGTGTCTGCTCTCTTTACCCCTTGCCAGGCCAGGGAGGGAGCAATTTGGGGGCAGTTGTAGCAAAGCTGATCCTTGTGTAGACCAGGTGCTCCAGGCCCATGAGCTCAGAGTGGTGTCAGCTGTGGCAACCCAGGAATTGAGGCTGGTGGGTCCCTACTGAGCTTGCTTTCCAATGCAACTTTACTATATAGTGTCCAAGTAGTTCCCTGATCAGTTTGGAAGCCTGCAGTGGTGGTGGGGGGCCCCTGAAAGCTCTAGTCACAGTGTCTGTGTGGGGCCCTCTCCTTTATCCCTTCCCCACATGTGGGCATCTGCCCCAGGTACCCTCCAAACTTGGCGAGTAGATCTCCCCATCCCCTTCACTTTGAGCGTATCCCATTAGTTCTGTGATCCACAATGTTCTCTCCAAGCAGGTCCATCCACAGTTGTGTATCTACCCTGAACTTTGGATCCTTTCCCTGAGAATGGCATGTGCAGGCTGCTTCTAGTCCACCATCTTGGTTTCTCCCTCCCTATTTATATTTACAGTTCTGCTTGAATATTCTTAGTTTTTGTTTTTTATGCATATGCTAGTCAAAGTAATAATTACTATATTGGTATCAAACTGTTGCTCTGAAACAAACTTTGTAGGAAATTGATTTTTCACCGACTACTGTAAGAAAGCCATTACATAACAACATAAATCATTTCTCTTGTGTGTGCTTGCCTGTCTCTGAACTTCACCTCAATCAGATTACTCATTAAACTGCCTCTGTCCAACATTTAAATCATAAAAGGAATGGAATCATCTCTTTTTTGTAGGACGGGGGGACCTCAGAGCATCAACCACACAGCTATAGGCAACAGAGATTCAACATTTCTCCTAAAAATAAAAATGTGTGATTTTTAAAAATTGTTTTTAGACATAAACAGTGAAATTTCAAGCAACAATATTACTTCCCTCATGTTGTCCTTTGCTGTTTTAAGATCTTAACCTCAAGATTCAACTGGATTTTCTTTGAAATTCACCATGGTCCCCCTCTGCAGCTGTGGTCTCAAAATATCATTTCTGCATTTATTTTAGCCCATGGAATAACTGTGCTGAGAAACCACAAAGTCAATCAGACTCAAAATGTCCCAAATCCTTCCTGCTTTGGAGTTTTCCATCTTCAGATCAAAGCATTTCATGCCCGTCAGCAACTTTTTAATGCATTTGTTCCTCATGTGCACAACTTCCATTTAAAGACTCTCCTTGGCTGACTTCTCTGATGAAGTTGTCTGCTTGCCAGGGGAGCAGTGCTAACACAGAAGTTACAAAGGGGGCTTTAGGCCTTTTTTCTAGAGGACCTGATATTTCAGATAATGTCCAAATTCAGTTTTGTAGAAACCAACGTTCTTTGCTTGCACCAGGGGCAACGGAATTGGTTTTCAGTGTATGTGACCTGGGAAGATAGAGACAAATATAAATATAAGAATGTCATGTAGGAAGAGAATTGAAGACAATAGAAACAACTACTGGAATGTATCAACATAGTTTCATGTCCTCAATACAGGATTTAAAAGTTTTATTTGTTCTAACTTAAGCTTACATGTATACAATGGGGTTGATAAAATTAGGAAATGATTTTTTTTGCATTTTTTAAAAACTGAGTTGATTTGAATACTCTTCATTGCCTTCCTTTAATGGAAGGAGAAACAATACATGTAACAGTAGATTTGAAAAAGAAGAACATAAAATTCTCAAGAGTAGTAATCTTTTGGAAAAAGTTAATATTCATGAGTTATGGAGAGTGGTGAGAGCCAACACATCACTTTTCTGTGTTCAGTTCTTTGCCTGCAGCCAAACCAGGCCTTATAATAAAATCACTGTTACTCAAAAAGTGGGGAGGGCAGCAAACATACATTATTGAGCCTTTATAACCTCAAAAATAATAAACCTGGGGTTTATATTTTTATTTATATACCTTACACTCATGCTAAGTCATCATGTAAAACTCTTATTTTTGTAAGCCACTTTTGTTCATCAAATCATAGTATTTCCATACTAAAAACTGGAGTTGAATAAACCTTGGCTTAAATATCCTTATTTGTCCTAAATCAATTCACCATGGTTTGGATTCAATATTTGGTTGATAATGAGAGAACTGGCTACTTTACTTATTGAATGTTCATCCTATACTACATAATATTTAAAACTATACAAAATACAGAAATAAGTTCCTGCTTTTCTCAGGAGTTCCCATTTTGTGAATGCTAGAGTAAGCACATCTAGATCAGCCTTTTGTCCATTTTCATGTTTCCTTAAGTCTCTTAGGAGAATGGTGGGCAAATTTGGATATCTATATTTTACCTCTACTTTTTAGGGAGAGAATTTTATGAAGGAGAAAGAAAGGGACCCTCTCTCTTTTTCACCCTTTGCTGAGTCAACACACTCCACACCAAGCCCTGGTCTCCTATCAACTTTACATATAATTCTTCCAGGAAAAGAAACATAGCCATGGATTTGTTTTTTTATCCTGTTCTTGATATAGCAAGAAAAAAAAAGTGAACACATAGGACCACTTTTATAATTTGCAGTATTCTCACAGAGCTACATTGCTTCATGGATTTATAAGCCTATCAAATTCAAGAAACCCAAGTGTACAAATAAAATCATAGAGGGTTAATCTCAGCAACAGGTAAGAAAGAGATGTAGTATGTACAATGTCAGATTAAAGTGACCCCTCAAACTAATTGCTGATTAGATGAAAACATGCATATATTTTCAGCAATTAGTGGAAACATGTATATTTCATTAGCCATATGATTTGTTTCCCTGGGATTGGAGCTGCATGTCTCTTCCTCTCTGCCAGGCTTTTAGGACTTCCTACATTTTTATTTTTATATATATATATACACACACACATATACATACTTCATGTATTTGGGCTATTGAGAAAAGAGAGGATAATAGCAAAGTAGTAAAAACATGGCAAGATTCCAATTCTTTAAAGAACAGGAATGATAGAAACTTTTGGTTTCAAATGTATAAAGTGTACTGTTTTAATTCTTTTATATATTATAAAAGAATGTATTATTAAAAATGTTAGATGTCAAGAAAATATAATAGTTCCCATGAATTAACACTTTACCAGAGTTTCTTTAAAATCTATTATCCATTTACATTTAAATGAGATAAATTTTATAGTAATACATCTATTTTCTAGTTATAGTTCTAATAGTTTAAATTAACATATAGGTGGGATGCATACATGTTCACTTAGGAAAAACCAAGCTACTTGGGTAATAGATAATATACTTAGACTTGAACACATCACATAAAATGCACATTGAAAAACAGCTAGTGTATATATTTTATTAAAGATGAGTCTGCAAAATATGTGGGTGATTATCTTTGTATGAAAAATAGCATCTAAATGGAGCTTATGATTTCAAGAATGCTGGCAAGTCCAAGCTCAAGAGTCAAGCTATACAAAGTCGGCTTCTCATTTAATCAGAACTCTAAGAAATCTGTGACCTAATGTATGTCCTTTTCCTCTGTCAAACAGAGGAAGACATAGCCACAAAAACTACTGAATGCAAGTTTCCTCTTAAAGCCATATACTGAAGAATTTATTTTTCTATTTATGAAACATTAATCCTGTCTACTCTAAAAGCTTCCTTAGAAATGTGAGACTTGTAGTTCTTAACCTATCCACTGGCCTTGTCTTTGATAAAATGCCAGCCAGGTATCCTTTCCCTCTGCCAGGACTCCATGTAGGTCCCCCGCTGGCCCACCGTGTATGGGCTTTGACTGGATTACAGAAAGCAGATGATACTCTATTGGTCAAGTGGGTCCTTCATATCAATTATTTTATCCCTGTTCGTGTCACTTTACCATTTTTATAGAAAGTTACTAATCACAACATATAGTCCTTATCTTTTCAGGAGATCACTGTGAAATGACCTTTCTCAGGCAAGAAAACCTGAATATCTCGACCCTCAGATTTATGAGTTACCTTTCTGTAGCAAAATAATTGATATCTTCTCTACCAAATCAATAATGCTCAGTCTGGCATTTATTTTCCCCCCTGGATGAAAGTGAAGTCAAAATTCAAAGAGGCTCATGAGAATTTGATCAAGTACTTAATCAAAATTTTAATAAATGGTCCTAGAGTTAACTCAAGAACTCATGGTGCCTTTTTTCCCCTAGTTTCTTGAATAACTGTCATTAATCACGGAATTTTGGCATTAATCTTTCCACCAAGGCTATGAATGCTCTTTGAATGAATGACGATTATTTCTTTGTGTTAAGTCTCTGTGCCTCAAGGCTATTAAAATTTCATAGTTGAGTTTCTCCACATTCTTCAAAGGTTCCTCTTTCAACTTTTGGCTTGAAAACAACAGGATAGAAAAAGATCTATTATCTGGGTCTATGAGTTAATCTGCATTCAAATGCCTGGTATTATGGCACTTAAACCTATCTATCAAAGCAGAGGCTTTTGGAGAAGGTATTATTTAAAAGCTGTGCCTGTAACAAGGGTAGAAAAGAGTCTGGTTTGATCAAAGCATTTGGACCAGGCAGCCATTCAACCACATGGACCGTTGGAACAGGGATTAGGCCCCCACAGAGCAGCTGAGTTTATAAAATGGTCAAAAAGAGACGAAAGATCAGAAAATAATAGGATTAGTTATCTGTTTTATTGTTCTGGGATTCTGTTTCTAGATTAAGAAAGATCAAAGGGGTTTTTCACCTCTTCCTCTATTGACATCTAGAACCTACTTCCCAAATAGCGTGGCAGGGCTTATCAGTATATGATGAAGATTCAGGGTTTTACTTGTGGCTTTTAAACTTCTTTGTGTAAACTGGATCTTTATCCTCCCATTTCATCCTCTTGACATGGAAGCCCGCCAAAACCTCCCCCTCGATCTTAATCTCTCAGGCTTTGCATGACAACAAATCATAATTACTGCTCTTTCCATTCTTTTTTTTCCTTCATTTCTCTGACTTCCCTTATCCACTCCTCAATTCCTTTCTGCCCTGCCCTCATAGTTCGAAGACCTTTAGAAGGGCTTCATCAGTTGTCAGAGGGCCTCCTTGCTTCATCAAAGATGTCTCAACATAGACAAATGTATGAGACAAATGGAAATATGGTTAAGCAACTTAAGTATTTTAAGTTTTTGAAAAAAATTCAAGAGAAAGTTGCAAAGCCTATGGGAAAGGTTTAGAGGAAATAAACTAGCCTTACTAAGAGCTAATGGGGGCTAAAGATTGTTTTATACTACCTATTGGATTACATTGCCTGGAAGCCAGACAACAGACTGGTCCTCAAAACAATGACATGGTCCAATTGCCATATATTCCATATCCTTGTGGTAAAAAAATGTGAATAGGAAAACAATAGGTAAAACCAGATCCAAACTTAAAATGACTCAATCATAAGTAGAAAGGAATGGAAACTCAAGCAGAATACATCCTCCACAAGAATTGATGTCCACTGCATTTCAACATCATTAATTTGGGCAATTGCCTCAGTGCCCAATTTATATGACTTTCAAAAGGATTTCTAAGTCCACACTGCTCACCTGTCCCTGTGGATGATTCTTATTTTTGTTCCCTTCGTTATGTGTGAGGTGCTGCGGACATAATGATGATCTGAAGTTAATTGACTACTTTCACGTACCAGGCTCCACGTTAGATATTTTATATTTGTTACTGCAGTTAATTCTCACAACTATCCTGAGAAGTGAGTTGTATTACCCCCATTTTACAGAGGATAAAACTAAGGTTCAGGGTGGTTAACAACAAGGTCATATGCTAGTAAATATTAAAGCTTGAACTTCAATTCAGGCCTGACTCTGTCGATCAGGCATTTCACCAACTGTATATATTTATAGTTCTAAGTCCAAAACCATGGTGTTCTGCCAAGAAATTTGAGGGTTTTGACATCAATTCCAGGAAGGTTTGGGAATATATGACATGCAAGGAAGGGAGTTATAAATTTCAGGTCCAGTGATGTAAGAAGGTCAACAGATTGTGGAATTTTTGCTCACCTTAAGTTGACCCTTTTAAATGGAATGACATAGGGTAATCAGGATCACCTTTCCTGGAACTAGGTAGAGAGCAATGAAGCTTCTTTTACTTAGCTATTTGAGGATCAGCCTTCTTCATTTACTTACATATTTATGAGGAGCCTACTACACAGGGTGATGTGACAGACAATGGGGATATAAAATAATTGATTACAGACCTCAAGGTCTTTTTAGTTTCAGCGAAGGAGTAAACATGTAAATAAATGCAAATTCCAGCAACTTTAAGGCACTGTTGATTTTTAAGATGCATCATTTTATCTATTTTACCTACCTTATTTTCCTTTATCAAGGAAAAAGATGTCAAATCAAACCATGTCATGCTACTTTATTTCAAATAAGCCATGAATTGTAAGATTCGAATGTGCCTATTTATTAATACATAGAGTAAATGCCATGCCAGACGTCAATGTGTTTCCAGTGATTGTGTTACAGCTGGGATGAGGATGGGGAAAGAGGAGAATTGGAAAAATATTTCTAAACAAAGCAACCTTTGAACTGAATTCAGAAAGGTGAGGAGGAGGTGGTGTGAATGAGAGATATGCAGGATATTCCACGCAGAAGAAATGGAATGGGTGAAAAAGTGTGACCGTCCAGCTGGGCCCAGCCTGGAGCATTGTTGCAGGACTAGGAAGGGGACATGGAGGCAGGGTGGTGGTTAGCAATAAGGCTCCCAGGCTGCAGGCCAGACCAGGGTGTCTTGAAAGTGCTTGGGGGCCACAGGCAGACAGGAGTAAAGAAAGTTGAGTACTCAGATTTAGAAAACAGATTTCAATCACCCCCGAGTACTTTGCAATTTTTGCCTTAGATCTATGTCACAGTTCAGATTCAGCATTCAATGATTTATTGCCTAAATGTGCAATGATCTATCTAGTCTCCTAAATGAGACCAGAAAAAGAGTGTGCTGGTGGAAGGAGGGTTAAGAACCTCCTTCCAAGAACTGAGTTTGTGCTCCAGCTCTGGCATTTACTATTTGGTTACCAATGAGGAATTTATTTAATCTGTTTTAAATCATGGTTTCCATCCTAGTAAAAGGGATATAATGATTTATGTCCTGCATATCTTGAGGATTAAATCTGTGTGTACGACAGAACTTTGTAAACTGCAAGACACCATCTACATAGAAGGTGCTTCACAAATGGTAATACTGATGTGTTTTGGGGTTCAACAGGCTCCATTTACTGAGTTAACTGGAGAATGGCCCTTTGACAACACACATTCTTTGGCCTTGTGGCAACTTGGGTGCCAGGCAAGTATGTGTTAGTCACAAACTTCCTGCCTCGTTCTAGGCCTCTCAGTCTCTGACCCTCCGTATTCAACTTGATTTTGAGAGGAAGGCATCAGAGAGAGTTGAGAACAGCATATACCCCTCCACGAGGTGAACCTAATGCTGTCACTGACAATGCTAGGAAAATTTTGAGCTCAACACTTGAGATAGGAAAAAAAAAAGGTATTCATGTCATGAAGAGAATCCCAACTGCCTTACTCAGACAAACTTATAAGAACAATGGATAAATAAATTCATATTTATATTAAGCTTCTAAACAAATCATCCATGGAATAGACCCCAGCTGGTTTTATCATAACATGTTAAAAATGAACATTGTCTGTCTTACCTTTAGAATACAAATTTTCATACATACAAAATTTCATAATTATACTTTTTATAAATATGTAATTTTTTGATAAAATTATTTCCTCGTGACCAAATAATGTCTTGCTTTTATTCCTCAATGGCATTAGAAATTTTCTAGAGGCCCGTAATCTTAGCATTATAATAAAGCTCATAATTACTTTCTCTGCCATTTCCTAAAAGAACTGGATTTTAAGTAGTTTACTCAGAGGCCTATTTTCAAAGGCTTTCAGGCAAGGTATTGCATAACTTCTATAGTGGATGCTGTTGGTGCACATGCAGTTACATAGCTTCTTAATGCAATCCCTGCAACTCTCTGCCTTAGAGCTTTGGCTGCAGGAGCAAGCTTGGTCCATGCATGTGTGGAGGAGGCTGGAAGTTCTGGGACATGAACAGCCCTGGAAGCAACCAACGAGGGTCAGGAGTTGGTAGCTAAATACTCCAGCTTTCTTACATCTCAGGTGGGACAACTCTAAGGTGTGTTCTGCGTGGGAGGATTTGGCCTTAGTTGCCTAGAGTCCTAACCTGTTCACCAATATCTCCTGTGAGGGCTTCCTTCCTTCTCTGTCTCACTTCCACACTCCCCTACTGGGGCTTCCTAAGATCACTTCCCAAATAAACTATGTGGATTTCTCAGGGTCTGCTTTTTGGGGAAATTGAATCTAAAAACTTCCTCAATTTTTATAAAAATATTTCTGGCCATCTCCAAATTACACATCAGGATGTTCCCTCACCAGTGATTTTCACAGACATGAGTTGGCTCTTGTAATAAAATAGACAACATATTCCAAAGAGAAGTTTTTCAAATGAAATAATAAAATATGATTATAAGAATTTCCACATCTTGTTACATAATAACAGGAATAATTTTTTCCAGGTACCTTTCGTAAATTAGTTTGAAACTCCTTCCAACTTCTCTTAAGTGTCATCAATTGTTTTGTAGACACAGCTGGGGGACATTTTGGGTGAGACGGTTGCCAGAGGAATCAGCCCTGTGATTAGAGGGTTGGAGCTTTCAGCTCCATACACCACCTCCCTGGAGAGGAGGGGCTGGAGATAGACCTAATCACCAGTGGACAATGATTTGGTCAATCATGCCTACATAATGAAGCCTCCATCAAAAACCTTACGTAGTCAGGTTTGGAGAGCCTCCAGGTTGGTCAACAAGTTGAGGTGCTAGAAGGGTTGTGTGTGGAGAGGGTAGGAAAAGTCCATGCCCCTCTCTAGTCATCTCTTTTTAAGTGTTCCTGAGTTGTATTTTTCACAATAAATTGGTAAATGTAAGTCAATGTTTCTGTTTCCCTGAATTCTGTAAGCTACTCTAGAGAATTATTGAACCTGAGGAGGGGATTATGGGAATCCCCCACTTACGGCTGGTCAGTCAGAAGTGGGGGAGGCCAGGACTTTGTACTGGCCTGTGAAGTGGGGACAGTCTTGTTGCTCATAGGAAAAAGTTTGTGGGTTTTTTTGTTGTTGTTTATTTCTGTGTCATTTCTCATTTCTTTGTTGTTAGTTTTTCCTCTGGGTAATCCAAAACGGGTTATTGGTGCCTGTGAGTAGCAGGCATCCCGATGGTGGCTCTCCTATAAGGAGAGAATGCCCTTGGATGAGTTACTGGGGAGATAGGGGAGCCTGCCCTCTGTGTAGTTCCCTGAGCTGGAAGATTCACTCTGTTTCTCTCCTTGCCAAATCCTCTCAGCTCCGAGCACCCCCACCCCCAGGGCAGTCCTTTTGGGTGGGTGTCAACAAGCAAATTCCCACCTAGCTGTCATCTTTGCCATTCTCAGGAAACCCACACATCCATAAGTGCAATGCAAAATGCTCCACTTCTGCTTTCACCACTGGGTTGTCTTTCTTTTCCCACACTCCAGTGTGGATAGGTCACCAAGTCTACTGCAAGTACAATTCTGGGGCAAAGGAAAATCCCACTCTATATCTATGTCTATATGTGAATTATTATCAATTAATCCATAGCAATTAATATAGTACCCAAGACAGAGGAGGAATTGAATAAACCTTAGTTGAGTGGACAAAGGTTTAGCAGCTCAACAACTCTTCATAGACAAAAAGACATTTCTCAAGTCAAAACCAAAGTGCTCCCATTCCATCTTGTTCTATTTTTGTTGTGGAACAACATCTGTTCCCCAATCCATTTATATGGTGTATTATATACACCGAGACTGTGATTAAGTCACTCACAGCCTTATCCTCTTTGGGCCAACCAACATCATTTCCATGATCCCTTCCTCTTAAGCCTGGGTCTCCAACCCTTTAATCATTTCTGCTCTCTTCTGGGTCCAAATGTCCCACTTTTAAACTGTGGAGAACTAAATGGAAATCTATCATAATGATGCTGTAAAAGTTTGGCAAATTTCAGAGGAAACCAACATCTGTTTGGTCCTTTCTCATTATCTTCTCACTGCCTTTTCATTAAGGGATTCTCAGAAAAAGCTATAAAATTTATTTTTAAAGTTAATTCAACAACATGCATTCTGGCCCATGTCTTCCTATTTGCACGCATATAATTTCTATGCAAATATGGCTTCATAAATGGAGGGTTAAGTTCACAAACACAAGCCTTTACATAATATTTTCAAATATCTTGCATGTATTTTTGACTGTATTAACTGAACAGTGGCATTGCTATTGAATAAATTATTTTTTGAGTTACCATTCTCTTGTGTTTATTTGAACCTTTCCTATGCTTTTGGTATAGACCCATTGAATATGAATAAAAATAGTATTACATAGCACTTAACTATATGCCAGAAAAGTTTTGCATGTATTAAATTACATAATCTTCATAACAACCCAGTGAGCCAAGTACTATTGTTACCCCCCTTTTTCAGATGAAGGAAGCACAGCAAGTGAGGCAAGTGAGAGAGCTAGGATTTAAACACTGGAAGCCGAGCCCTAGAGTCTGTACTCTTATTGTGACATGTTGCTGTACGTTTATGAATATCGGAGTGCACTGGCCCTTTTGTAGGTTTCTTTTTATTGGTGATCTTTAATATACACAAGTAGAGTTTTCTTTGAGTTTAAAAATGATTTTTCTAATACAGTTGTCATATGTGAGTACTGATGTTGGTTTGCCTGAAGAAGTGATGCATGGACTGTTTCTTTACTGATGTGTTCTTTGTTCCCTTACATTAAAAGAAGGTTGCATTTACTTTTTGAATGTGAATCCTGCAGTTGCTAAATATTGATGAATTAAACTTTCTTTAGGTCAGATACTGAGTTCATCTTGCCATCATGAATTGCAAATGCAACCTCCAGGAGTCCTATAAATTTGCCCCAAACAGCTGTGACGTACATCTCAGGCTACCCACAAATACAGAAGAATGCTTGATCTTCTTGCCCTGAGTGTAATTAATTTCTGAGTCAGTGTTCCAGAACAGATGGTACTATTGTCACCACCCAGGTCTTCCTGTGGGGCATTTGGAAACTGTAACTGCCCTTTCAGAGAACTGGAAAGAACCTATTAAATTGGTGGTGGTGTGTCTATACCCCAGTAAACTTGCTTCAGCTTCAGCTACTTGGACTGTTCTTTAAATGTTTTATTTAAACTTTAGGGAAAACAATCACCTTGCTGAAGGAAGATAAGCATATCCCAGTTTATTTCGTTTCGATTAATAAGTTGAATATGATATTAAAAACTCCTTTAAGAAGCCAACCCTGTAGGTGTTCCTTATAACAATTTAAGAGGGAGGTTTGAGAAAACACATGAGCCTATCTGTACAGAGGACAGGAAAACAATACTTACAATTACACATAGGCATTTTAAAGAAATTTTGGCAAATACTCTTTACTCCCTAATGTTATCAAATGTTCTCTAAAACAATGGTTTCTCTTTAAAAAATATGATATGCATGTGGTTTTATGGTAGGATCTGCATATATTAGGAAATACTCAAGAAACACATCTCTTAACATCCTGTGATTTTTAAAGGATTCACAGCAAAATATGAACAAAGTTTACCTCCCAGGGAACAGAATGGGGACTATTAGGGATAAAGACTGGACTTTTCATTTTATTCATTCCCTGCAGTGTTTGGATTTATTTCTTGACAAGTAGTTATCTGAGCAGTGAGATTATGGGCCACTTTGTTTTCATACATTTTTCTGCATTAAATAGGAATATTATTTAAAAATACAAAGTGCTTTAACTCATTAAAGTTTAACTAGTCAATGTATTTAGATAGTTGGTAGTTTGACTTTGAAAGGACAGGAGCCTATCTTTATTATTTTCAAATGGTAGCACTGAATGGGGTCCAGCCTTATTATTTTCAGATAAGGAAATGAATTTAAATGAAATTAAATGATTTGTCTAAGTTTACACAGCTAGTTAGTGGCTAAAGCTACAACTATTAATAGAATCCAGATCTCCTAACTATAGGCAGCACTTTTCCTATGAAACCATGCCCCTTCCCTAAGTACTATTTAATGTCATAATTTGCAACTAAAAATTTAAGTATATGCCATTAATTTAATTGTACCATAAAGCCAAGCTTTAGAAGAGGTATAAATACATGTAAGGGATAAATATAATGATTCATAGGTCAAATGAATTACAACCATGTTAAGTAATAAGCACAGGGAATATAGTCAGTTAAAAAATGAAATGGTGCTCAGCTGGGGACAAACTCATTTTTGAGGGATGGAGGATTCTAGATAAAAATAACGATCTTATCTAATGCCACTGTTTGGGAATGTAATGAGACTTTCTACTTGGACCTCATAAAAACTCTTTAATTTTAAATATCTTCTTATTTTAAAAAAAGGCTGCTAGAGTGGAGACACGTGTTCCCGTGAAAGCATGATATACTGTATGTATGTTTTATTCAAAAATTTTACAGTCATGAAAATTAAAAAAAAAACAAAACAGGCAATACTAGGCTAGATGGAAGTAAAATAAAAAATTATCAGCATTGATACTGCAACCTAATAAAGAAGGCAGACCTTATTAAAAATACACTTCAGTAGAAATCACTGCTTTCTCCTACTGGAATCATAGTGTTATTACTATGGAGAGGTCAATTCCTATGACTATATATAAAAAGGCTTAGCTCAGCTCTTGAAATCAGCGAACAGATATATAGGGTCCTTGGCATATGATTTTTCTGTAGCTTATGGAAACACACATGTGCTCTGCTCCTTAGATTGCTATGCCCTACTAAGTGAGGAAACATTGTCCCAGAGGGATAGTTCCCTTCCATATAGAAACAGTGATGTAGCACTGAGTAGGCACTCAGTATTTGCTGAATAAATTAATCAATGGCTGTGACAGCTTTCCCCTCTCCACTCCACACTCTTACATAAGCTTTGAAAAGTCTTAAGATGATTTACTTCTATTCCTTTCCATTCTACTAATTTTGAACTGAAAATATATGAAGAAAAATGGATCCTAAATAATTTTAGGCCAAATTCCTAGAGGAAAAAGATAAGAAAGGGAAATTGCTACTTATCTGTAGCTGCCTGGAAGTTGAATTTTCATGATAAAATAAATTCTCATTATTTCACCATTACCTCCCTCCTGGAAAAGATGATTATTGCTAGTAGCCCTCATTTGCATTGTTTTCATTTAATAAGATGATAAATAATGTTGTTTGTATTTTTTTATATGGAAAAACTGAGGCTTTGAAAAATTAATTAACTGGCCATACAAACAAGTCATTGGGTCAAGGACCGTATGGTGGGTTTGAAGAAGAGCCTGTTGAAGGACAGGCAGGTGCTGAATCAGTGGAATGTGAGAAGTTGTTGGCACTGAGCAGGGAGGCAAGCCCAGGAGAAAGAAGGTTGACTCACCAGGAAGGGGAATTAGCACAAAAGGTCAACTTTCTCTCACAGATAAAGGGGAACTCACAAGTCGTACCTCTGACAGGATAAAAACAAAGCCTAGACACTTCAGCAAAAACATAGTATGCCCAGAATATGATTTTTCTAGAAAAACCTTTTCTAAGATTTAAATACGGTAAAAATGTTTTTAAACCTGGGTACATATTGGGATAGAAAGAATTTCCAGGCAGGCAAGTTAACCATATTTCTAGCTCCCTTGTCTTCTCTGGGTACCACTAAGAGTGCAGAGGAAATTATTTTAGGAGTTTTTGTCCTAAAACATGGAAAATGAGAAAGAACTCATTACAGCTCATGACGGGTTGCTGAAGACATGGGAGGAGGGAAGAGCTAAATAGGAAAATCTTCAGGCGCATGTGGGGAAACCATTAAAATTCATTGGTTCAAGCAGTCCATTAAAACATTTTCCAGCCCGCTTAAGCATATTGAAGCTGTGGAAAAATTGGGAACTCACATTTCCCACTTCTAGGATGTGGAAAGTTTAAATTACAAGAAGATGGAAAGGAAGGAAATAGTGAGAGGAAGGAAAACCATGATTTGGTTGTGGCTCATCTGAATTTCTTGGTATTTCTCCATTTAAGAAAATGCAGGGAAAAATCAAACAAAAGGATGGGGATTGTAATAAAACTGCCATTAACTTTGTACACAAAAGCTAGAGAAAGAGGGCTTTCTTCAAGCCCATACAAATGAACAGAAACACTAAACTGTGCACTTCATTTGTTATTACAATAAATGTTTACTGAGTAGGCTCTCCACATAACGCATGTGCATATAAAAGGGCATTAAAAAGTCAACCAACCATTCTGAACATGCCAATGTCAAATAAATTGGAAGCTACCTCTTGGACGTTAGAATTGCTACCATTTGTTGAATGCTTCCCCATAATCTGGGTACTGTTCAAGGCAATTTACATGTGATTTCACTGAACTGCTCTAGCAGCTCTGTGAAGTAAGTCTTACTACCCCCATAGAGTAGATGAGAAAACTGAGGTCAAGAGAAGGTAAGTAACTCATCCAAGGAGATGTGGGCAGGAAACAGAAAAGCCAAGGCTTAAACCTGTAAGTCTCTCTGACAGAGTCCTTGCTGTTTCTACTGTGCCACACTCACTGTCACCTTATCTGTAGCTTGATGAGGAACAGAAAGTCTTCTGAGGACATGGAAACCAAAGTCAGTACTCCTGAGGGAAGATAGCTAAATAAGAGGATTTAAGATGAAAACATGGAAAACAGAGACTGCATGATATATACACCTAGTGCAATGCTTGACCTGTAACTTGACCTATGTGAGTGTTCAATGTACGGTTGTGTTGACGGAGAACAAGCAGAGAGAAGACAGGCATAGGATGGACAGATAATTGGCCAAGTAGGAAGATTTTCCTCTTCCTTTGAATGAAGTTTACAGGGATCTTCTGTGGAATCCTAAATTTCAAAGAAATGGAGGGAAGCATACACAGCTAAGGTCATGTCAGAGATAGGGTTCCCGCAGGAAAGGAAGAGGCACATCCCATCAAGATATGAAGGTCAGAGGCATGATCTCTAAAACTCTTCAGATAGAATGCATCCTTATCCCTTAACTCATGCAAGATGGGCAAAGCATTTAAAAATTTGGATTTCAAAGGTTTGGGATATATGTGTATGTCTTACAATTGCCTGTTTTGTCTTTTACTTCTGTTAAACTTTAAAGCTGTCTCTGTGTTAAGATGTTTGCCAGGATTAGTGGAGGGGGAGAAAAGTGATTGTCTGGTTCCTTGTCTTTTCTCACACATACTGTAGGTCATGGTAGGCTTTTTCTTCAACACTACAATCCGAGTTTTTAGCATCATCTTGTAGTAAGTTTTCCTTTGTTCTCATGAAACACTGAAAGGATTTTAGGGCACTCATGATGCCCTTGAATATTTTTTGAGAGAAAAACATAACATTTGAAATTAGAGAAAACCTTAAGTATTTGGAGGTTTTGATCAGACTTACTCTCAAGTGTGGAGCTATTAAATAGCATAGCTGTAGAAAGAGGCAGTCGAGCATGAAACCCTAGGTAACATTAGATAGAAGACCAAATAAAAAGTTGTGTGTTTTTAAGCCCCATTTCTTAAGGTATCTTAGCATGTCTGAACCATGCCTACGCATGTTTTGTCACAGTTACAACTAGAAAAGTAGCTTTCTTTAGTTTACATTTCAAACATTTCTAGGGTAAAACTCTTTTTCCCTTTCCTTTATATATTGGTAGCAAATTATGTTTTTTCAAAATATACATGTATTTCATGATTTCTTATTAATGTAAAAAGTAAGGCAATATTTTCACTTTTCCAGAAGTAAAAAATAATCATGAAACTAAAGAGGAAATGTCACCATCCAAAGACAACAATCTAGATATTTCCTATAGGACTGTTTGCGTGTCTTTGGGAATGGAGAAGGGTGATAAGCTCTATAGGACCCTTTTTCAAGCAGCCAAGATCAAGATGTGCTGTTCTTATTGCTCCCTGGGACTCATGGCCTCCAAGAAGTGTGGTCCAGGAATCACAGCAGTGTCTACAGTCTTAAGTCTATACTTCTCCCAACAAGGAAAGAAATGATTCTCCCCACCCTACTATGTTATCCTATCTCTAGAAATCAGACACAATAAACTAATTCTTTATATTTACAGATGGTACATAAAATGACTTCAATTTTCCAAACTTAGTTTGCATGGTTTTGCATATTCATAGTTCACAGATGACTCCCTAGTGACCTAGCAGCAACCTCTCCCCTCCTAATTTGGGCCTGACTGCCAGGTTCCTGGTCTCATTCTTGTTTTAGATTTCCCTATACCCTTTTTTTAAAGATTCCTTTCTTAATTCAGGTATTAAGCTGCATGGCCTCATTTTTAACAATTATTAAGACAGGTATTAGTTTTACTGTTCTTTGCTCAACATTATTTCTTGTTTTCATCTCTTGGATTCATATTTTATTTACTGTAGTATGTTCATAAGCCATTTTTTGCACATCTGAAAAATTGAGATTGGCTAGTTTTTGTGTGGCATCTAGTAATGATGCCTCTGAACTAGTGTTTTATGAAATATACTTTGGAAAACAATGACATAAATTTAGTAAATTTATGTTGACGGAAAGTATGGAGATTTCTTAAGCCAGATTTGCTTTCCTTATTAAGCTCAAATTTTCTTGTGACCAAAGAACCCCGATAAATATTGGTTCAAATGGACCCCACACAAAGAATTACCAGGAATACACATTTACCTTATTTTAATACGACATTTCAGTCATACTTTCTTCCCCTGTCCTACTGTATTGCTGAGTTATAGGAGTAAGAAGAAATAGGAAATTAAACACTTTTCACCTAAAGAAAAACAAAAACTTGTCAAGGTAGAATAAGTGAAGCTATGGGTTTATCAGTATCCCCCCTACCCGATTCTCCTCCTCCCACCCCAAATAGGTAAATGGAATCACAGTTGTGTGTGTGTGTGTGTATATATATGACAAGAAGATACATGTTCTCTACTTGTGAGCCAGTAATACCACTGAGGTTTGTATGGCCAAGTTTGCTTTTACTACCAACTTACAGAAAATGAGAAAATGAGATTTGAATAAGAGCAAATGCTAAGGTAAGGAGGGAGGCTAGAACCCCAGGCCAGAATAGCAACACTATTTGTCGTAAGGCTTCCTAAGTAAGTGCTTTTCATTTATAACTGGTAATTTCCACCCCCCTTCCCTAGTTATTTGTATTGAGAATTATAATGAACTCTATTCTGGAAGTATGGAGTTAAATGTAAAAGACAAATCTCTTGTTAGAGACAGGTTACATTAGGTTTTGCTGGATACAGAAAATGAATGCAATAGCCTTCACCTTCACGTCCTGGAGTAGCCGTGCCACGCCCCCCCCGAATTCCCACTTCGAACTTGAAACAAGATTTGATTTGAACATATGGTACATGTACAAACAGTTTCTAAGCCTTTTGATGTTCTTTGAGAGGAAGGAGTGGGGAGCTGTTTCCTGGAAGAGTATGGGGCACTAGGGAGCATTAAAGAAGGAAACAATGGCAAAGGAAATGTCAGTTTTTTGCACTCATTATGTTTCTGTGAACAATGAATTTCATGACTTTGGGGCCTTGAATGGACATGTTATAGGTTCCAATTCTGTTTCCCACCACCGTCTTGGAGACCATACATAACACCTCTTTAGATTTACATTTGAGAAAACAACCAATGTCCTACCTACTTCCCCTGGTCACCTAATGGGGATACTGGGTGGTTGTGATTACAGACAATCTGAAAAGCCTTTTGGAACATTTGTAGTTAGGAAATTTTTTTTAAAGGCATGGTTATATCAAGTCTTATTCTTTCTACCCTCCAATTCCCAACATTAATTTTCTCCTTCTTAAAGAAGAAAATAACAACCCTCCATAATTACATCAACCAGAAATAACCTCTGTATAACTTCCAATATGTATCCTCACAATCATATAAATGTCTATATTGTTTGTTTTATCAAAGTCAGAATTAAGAGTTTTGTAAGTTATAACAAATGGGATTGATTTGCTTCTTTTATTAAGCACAGTTATTAAAATAGAAGTCTATTGTGGTTTACTTTCCACAAAATTTTGTTCTTGCCAAACACCCTAATTTTTATTTTTTCTGACCTTAAAGTACAATAATACTTTAACATTTTTAAATGGACTTTGTATGGCTCAGACATTTCACATGTATTATTAAGCATGTATCATCTAAATCCTTGGATCAATCCAAAGATATAGAAAAAGAAATCATGGTACTCTGGACAGTGCTTTACTCAGAAATTCAAACATGACCTGCTCAACTGACAAGGCTCTAGTCAGAGTTTATCACCTTAGAACTTTCAATACTGAATATGGTTGAACAATAAATAATAAACTAACAATTATCTAACACCTATAATTTCCAAAAAACTTTGTTAGAAATGAAAAGTACCAGCCATGGTCCCATAACGAAAAAGGAATGAATCCACATCCTTGTCATGTTTTTATAGAGGCCCTTTAGAAGAATTATTTATACACAACCTCCACTGTGACACCCAGTCAATTAAACCATGCAGGAATGAGAGTTATATAAATTTTGTGTTACCAGACCTGGCTCAGTTCTTCTCATTTCCCTCCTGTCTGTATTTAGAGCTGTGCATCATATTTCTAATATCTCTTTCTCTGCTACTAATAATTATCAATCTCCTAATAAGAACATAAATGAGAGCAGGAGAAAGCTTTTATTAATTGTTAGGTTCTCATTAATACTCTATATTAGCACTTTAAAAATATTATTTTTTACATCTAACTATTGATATCAGTATTTCTGGTTAATAGCTATTTGGGAGTCTTGTGGCAAGGTGCCTGAATAGAGACATCAGTCACCAGATTGTCTCAGAAAGGAGAAACAATTTTAGATGAAAAAGAAAAAATACACAGCTCAGGTTCAATTCAGAGGGAAAAGTGCCAGAACCTACCAGAAATTCCATGAGAAGAAGTTGTGGAGCAGAACAAGGAAGAGCGAGATTTTGGCAGAGATCAACCCTGAGAGGCATGGAGCCCGGCAGAAAGGGTAGGTGGGGATTTTGTTTCTCCTTCCCTCACACCTCTGGATTTCAGCAGGCACTCAAGCTGAGATGGTGGGTTCCATATTGTTTCTCCACCCATTGTGTGCCTTTGTCCTCCCCAGGGAGCTTCAGCCCTTCAGTTTTTGTGTCACTGGTCCCCACACAAACATTTCTCAACTCCTGCCCAGACTGTGGTGGCCATGGGGGCTGGTGGGTCCTGGGGGATCGTTGTGATCCCAGAGCTTGGACATTCCAGGCAGGCTGCCTTCTGGGGAGAGGGACAAAGAGGACCAGAGTGCCAGCTCTCCTCCATTTAGGCTCTTTTCCTCCCCCACCCACTGCTGCCAAATGGCATGGGTGCCCCAAGGTATGATTGAGCCAGGGCTCTCAAGAACAACTGCTTCAATTTTGTTGCCATGTCCACTATACCAAGGCTTCCACAGAGAGTGGGGCTTACACCCTTCCTCTTAAGGACCTGCAGTGGACCAAGAGGTGCTCAGACTCTGAGCTCTCTGCCTGCCAGCCCTCCCCAGTGCTGCCCACCTGGCTGCTCCAGCAGGGCATACCCCAAAATGGACATTAAACCTGCTAGAATACTCCACAGGAAACTCGGACCAGCACACCCTGGCATGGTCAGGGATTGAACTTAGTACCAGGGGACAGGCCAGATCCCATACCCCCAGGACTCAACTGTGTTGCTCCAGAGCACAGAGGGGAGATTTGTGAACTCATGTCAGGAGGTGAGGGAGCTCACATGGGCAGAACTGCGAGGACAGTACAGTGTGGGTCTGACCCACAGAGCACTTGTGGAGGACCCCTGTCCCCACAGGAAAGCCACACTTTTGGTCCTGGGCAGGGGAGGGGGGAGGAGGGAGAAGAGCGAACCCATTCCCAGTCTGTGAATCCCAGATGGCCCCTCCTCCACAAGCAGACTTTCTGGCTTGGTAGGGCCACTTTAGCCCCTCCCTGGTGGGTTTACCCAGCAGCCCGGGAGCTGACCTTTGATCTCTGCAGAAACAGCTCTTGTGTCCACTTTTGTGGAGTCTGAAAGGCTTGCCCAACCCAGCCTTGTTCCTCTACCCACTTCCGCTGTGGTGGAGAATAAAGAGTCCCCTGGGAGCTCCAGGGCCCTGTCCACAACCTGAGGCATTTGAGTGCTTCTCCTGAGGGGCTAGAACCAATCACAGGTCCCAAAAAACAACACTGCAGCTGGCTGTTTCCTGCAAGTGCCACCTACTGGTAGGAAGGACAACTTGTACAGCCCAGTGCAGCATTTAATGACTCAATCATACAGGGTGTGGCTGGCTCTTACCCATAAGCACCACACCTACTATCTCAGAGATTAAACTGGGCATCCCAAAATAATTCACACTGTTAAGAAGACCACAGGGCTGGGGAAAAAGAAAGGATTTCTCTTTCAAAGACCTCCATCTTCCCTTGTCAACAAGAGACAGGGAATCTGCTCACACACTTAGTACACCACCACTACAGCTACAAATAACTAGCAATTAAGAAAACCACTGCACTGAGGATATCTATAACCAAGGAATCCATCCAGAACCTAGACACCCATCAAAGTACCCATACCCAACATATGCTACAAGCACACCCTTAAGAGTGAAGTGGGGGAAAGAAGCCCCATCTAAACAAAAGAAAATCCAAAAACAAGAAGTGACAGCTGCTCCAGATGAGAAGGAATCAGTACAAGAACTCCAGAAGTACGAAGAATAAGAGTGAAAGGACACCCCCAGGGGAGCGCACCAGTTCTCTAGCAATGGATCCCAACCAAAATGAAAATACTGAAATGACTGATAAAGAATTCCAAATATGGATTGTAAGGAAGCTCAATGAAATCCAACTGAAAATGGAAAACCACTCAAAGAAACATATTAAACAAAACAACCTCTGAATATGAAAAATTCATTTAAGGAAATACAAAACACAGTGGAAAATTTTAAGAATGGAATAGACCAAGAAGAAGAAAGAATTTCATTTCAGAGCTTGAAGACAACTCTTTTGAATTAACCCAGTCAATCAAAAGTAAAGAACAAAGAATCAAGAGGAAGGAAAAAAGTCTATGAGAAATAGGGGATTATGTAAAATGGCTAAATACAAGAATTATAGGCATCCCTGAAGGTGAAGAAGAAAAAGCACAAGGCCTGGAAAACCTATTTGAGGGAGAAATTGAGCAAAACTTCTCTGGTCTTACTAGAGATTTAGACATCCAGACACAAGAAGCTCAATGAACACCTGGGAGATTTACTGCAAAAAGAGAATCACCAAGGCACATAGTCATCAGACTGGCCGAAGTCAAAATGATGGAGGAACTCCTACAAGCCGTGAGGTGAAAACATCAAGTATCTTACAAAGGAAAACCCATAAGACAACAGCAGACTTCTCAAGTGAAAGTTTATAAGCCAGAAAGGGATGGGGTCCTATCTTTAGTCTCCTTAAGCAGGATAACTGTCAGCTGAGAATTTTGTTTCTTGCTAAACTAAGTTTCACAAATGAAAGAGAAATAAAGTCTTTCCCAGACAAGCAAAAACTAAGGGAATTTGTCACTACTAAGGGAAATGCTTACTGCTAGCACATGAAAATGCATAACAGAAAGTTGCTATAGTCAAATAGCACAATAGTATATCAATGCAGCATAAAAACAAACTAATAAATCAAAGAACTGTTAAATGTCCACTTAAAAGATACAGACGGGAATGACAAATAGATTCAACTAGTCTCAAAAAACAATTAACCCAATGGACTCATACAAACTCGAGGAATGGAATTAAATCAAAAAAAATTCCATGTAATGGAAGCAAAAGGGTATTATTCCAAAACTATCTAAACCCAGACCAAAACTAGGAATGATAAAAAAACAAATCTGGTAATGAACAAAAGCGAAAGATCTCATACGAAATAAAGACATTTAACAATGAAAAACAAAAATGATACATGATTTACCAAGGAGCTCAAGAATAATACAATTCCTAATTACAATGATTTACCACAGAGCATCTCCATGTTCAACGCAGTTCTAACTAAGCAAAGATAAACAGTAGCATCTAATAGTCAGGGACGTCAACACTCACTGATAGAATGGCAGACATGAACAAGAAACATGAAAAGAACATGGACATAAACAGACTTAGAAAAATGGACCTAACAGACATTTACAGACCATTTACCCAAAACTACTGAACACCAATTCTACTCACACATGGTACTTATCCAGATTGACAGGCCACATAAACAAGTCTGCAGCATTCAGAAAAACAGAATCCGACCACATGGAATAAAACTAAAATCAATCCACAGGAAACACTAAATCTAACAAACGTCATGGAAATTACACAAGTTGCTGGAAACTAAATCTTGATGGGATAAATTAGGTGGAAATCAAATAGTGCATCAAAATGGATGACAAACGGGACACAAGCTTTCAAAATCTATGGGATACAACAAAAGCATCCCTAAGGGAAAGTTCATAGCCTTAAATGCCTACATCAAAAAAATGAAAAGATCCCAAATTATCAATTTGATATTACATCTCAAGGAACTAGAAAAGAATAAACAAAGCTCAGAGCAAAACTAAATGAAATGGAAACCAAAAAAACAGTACAAATGATCAATGAAATAAAAAGTCAGTTCTTCGAAAAGATAAACCAAATCAGTAGACCACTAGCCAGATTAACAGAAATAGAAGAGAAAGGATTCAAATAACCTGAATCAGAAATGAAAAAGGAGACATCACAACTGATACTGCAGAAATACAAAATATCATCCATGAATACTATGAAAACCTCTACACAAACTATCCATTTCCTTTAGGTTTTCTAAATTCTTGGAAACACACAACCTCCCAAATCTGAATTGTGACAAAATAGAAACCCTGTACAGACCAAAAATGAACAGTGAGATTGAAGCAGTAATAAAATATCTCTCAACCAAAAAAAAGCTCTGGACCAAATGGATTCACAGCCAAATTCTACCAGACCTACAAAGAAGAACTGGTGCCTATCCTGCGGAAACTATTCCATAACATTGAGAAAGAGGGAATCTTCCCTAATATACTCTATGAAGCCAGTATCACCCTGACACCAAAGCCAGGAAAGGGCACACACAAAAAAGTGAAAACTACAGACCCCTATCCCTTATGAACATAGATGTAAAATCCTAAACAAAATATTAGCAAACTGAATTCAACAGCACACTGAAAAGATAATCCACTATTTTACTAAGTGGGTTTCATCCCAGGAAGGCAAGGTGGTTTAACATATGCAAGTCAATAAATGTGATTCACCACATAAGCAGAAACAAAAACAAAGACCACATGATCATCTCAATAGATGCAGACAAAGCACTTGATAAAATCTAGCACACTTTCATGATAAAAACCCTCAAAAAAGTAGGCACAGAAGGAACGTAATTCAAAATTCCAAAAGCCATATACGACAAACCTATAGCCAACATCATAATGGGGAAAAGTTGAATGCATTCCCCCTAACAACCGGAAAAAGACAAGGGTGCCAATGTCACCACTTCTATTCGACATAGTATTGGAAGTCCTAGCCAGAGCAATCAGGCAAGAGAAGGAACTAAAGGGCATCCAAATTGGGAAAGAGGAGGTCAAACTATCCTTCTTCACTGATGGTATGACCTTGTATCTAGAAAATCCTAAAGACTCCTGGAATTGATAAATAAATTCAGCAAAGTCTCACATTACAAAATCAATATACACAAATCATTATCATTTCTACATACTAGTAACAGTCAAGCAGAGAGTAAAATCAAGGACTCAATACCATTCACAATAGCTACAAAGAAAATAAAATACCTAGAAATATACCTAACAAAGGAGGTTAAAGACCTCTACAAGGACAAATACAAAACACTGATGAAAGAAATTGCAGATGACACAAACAAATGGAAAAACATGCCCTGTTCATGGGTTGGAAGAATCAACATTATTAAAATGTCCATACTGTCCAAAGTGATTTACAGATTCAATGTAATCCCCATCAAAATACCAGCATCATATTTCACAGATCTAGAAAAAATAATCCTAAGCTTCATTTGGAATCAAAAAAGAGCCTGAATAGCCAAAATAATCTTAATTAAAAAGAACAAATCTGGAGGCATCACATTACCGACTTCAAATACTACGAGGCTACAGTAACAAGAAGAGAGCATGGTACTGGTATAAAAGTAGAGATATAGATCAATGGAACAGAAGAGATCCAGAAATAAAACGATCTGTCTATAACCAACTGATCTTTGACAAAGCAAATAACAACATACACTGGGGAAATGAAGCCCTATTCAATAAATGGTGCTAGGCAAATTGGATAGTCACATGCAGAAGAATGAGACAGGATCCCTCTCTCTTGCCATATATAAAAATTAATTCAAGATGGATTAAAGAGTTAAATGTAGGGCCTGAAACCATAAAAATTCCAGAAGAAAACATAGGAAAACTCTTTTAGATATCAGCTTAGGCAAAGAATTAATGACTGAAACCCCAAAGGCAAATATAGCAACAAACATAAATAAATGGGACTTAATTAAGTTAAAAAGCTTCTGCACAATAAAAGAAATAATCAACAGAGTGAATAGACAACCTACAGAATGGGAGAAAATATTTGCAACCTATACATCTGACAAAGGTCTGATATTCAGATTCTACAAGGAACTCAAACAAATCAGCAACAAAAAAACCAAACAATCCCACCAAACAGTGGACAACAGACATGAACAGAAGATTTCAAAGGAAGATAGCCAAGTGGCCAACAAACATATGAAAAAATTCTCAACATTACTAATCACCAGGGAAATGCAAATTAAAACTACAATGAGATACCACCTTATCACTTTCAGAATGGCCATTATTAAAAAGTCAAAAAACAATAGATGCTGGCTGGATGCAGACAGAAAGATAGCTTACACATTGTTAGTGGGACTGCAAAGTAGTACAACCTCTATGGAGAACAGTATGGAGCTTCCTTAAAGAAAGAAATGTAGACCTACAATTCAATCAAGCAATCCCATACTGGGTATCTACCCAAAGGCAAAGAAGTCATTTTATCAATAAGATACCTGCACTTGAGTGTTTATTGCAGCACAATTCACAACTGCAAAGATGCAGAATCAACCTAAGTGCCCTTTAATTCATGAGTAGATAAAGAAATGTGGTAAATATATACCATGGAGTACTATTCGGTCATAAAAAGGAATGAAATAATGTCATTTGCAGCAACATGGAGAGAACTGGAGACTATTGTCCTAAATGAAGTATCTCAGGAATGGAAAACCAAACACCATATGTTCTCACTAATAAGTGGGAGCTACTAGATGGGTACACACCCATACCAAAAGCCCTGACTTAAGCATTATACAGGACATCCTTGTTAAAAAAATAAAAACACTTGTACCCCCTTAATTAGTATTTTGAAATAAAAAAAAATAGTTCTTTGTCCTCAAAATCCCATTCTCCCCTTTTTCCTGGGCACATATTCTCCCTGTTCAAGATTACATTTCTCAGCTTCCCAGGTGGCTAGATATAGTCATGTGACTAAGTTCTCACCAATGGGATATGAGGGGAAGAACAAAAGCTGTTGTTTGTGAGACTTAAAATTGTTCATCCTAAACTTCTTTTGACCCTTCTTGCAGGCCAGCTGAATTTGCTGAGACCCAGCTTTGCCCTTGTAAGTGTGGAAAATGGCCTACGACATGAGCCAGCAGCAAGACAGAAGGAAACTGTGCTTTTGAGTGATTTAAAGGAGCAGGGCCACCCACCCCAAAACAATTACATAAGCAGAGAAGAAAGCCTCTGTCTAATTTAAGCCATTGTCTTTAAAAAAAAAAAATTGTAGTTTGAGGTCTCTTTCAGCAGCTTAGTCCCTAAATAATAAGGAATTATTGGCCTCATTTTACAGGTCAAGAAAAGCAAGGCTCCTGGGAGAAAGTCACTAATGTGCTAGGATTTCCCATCATCCTCTCCTTGCCCAGCACAGCATATTTCCACTGAAATACAATGAGACCCTTGAGAATGGGACAGAACAAAACTGACAGGGCCCTCGACCAGAAAACACTCAGTTACTACAGGATCCAGTCGAAGCACTTTAATCTTTCTATGTCTGGATCTCAAATGAGCTCCTTTTTGTTTGGTAGTTCTCAAGAGGTGTGCTTTCCCAGAACAGCCTGTTCTCAGTGTAAGAAGTTCAAAGAGAACTCAGTGTAGGTTATATATTATACGGCATCACCCCAGCTTGTCTCAACACCTCTGACGAACAGCAGTGGAAGAAGGGACTCTTTCCACCACATGAATTCCTCATCAGTTCCCGTCTCTAAGGTAGTGTATTATTCTTTATTCAAAAAAATCCATCATCTTGTTCTACTACATCTAAATAAATGTAATCAACACCAAAATTGTGTTCTGCTGATCAAATAGCACAGCCATAAAAAGATAACCTTCACGAAATAAATGGCTAGGCCTCCTTGATAAGTCAATAAGGCAAAAACCTTGAGAGTAAATTAAGACAAATGGGAAAGCAGCTGGAAGAAATCAAAGCAGGTGGGTTTACTTGTGTTTGGGAAGATGAAACACAGCATGAGACATTGCACATTTACACAAAAGCAAGATCTATAACTTTAGGCTTTGCACTGAACTAAATGCATGACTTATTTAAAAAGAGCTGGTAGCTGGGAACTGGTTAAACTAAGAGCATCAAGACCAATTCTGAAAATGTTTTCTTATGCTTAGCCTGTTTTTACGTTCTCTGAGAATTGTCAAACAACCAGTGGCAGATGGTCCTGCAACTAAGGGTGATCCTAAGTGGTGTGAGGCATGGCATGGTCGATCATTTCACCATAGTAGCAAAAAAATAAAAAAAGGAAATCTTGTAAAAAAAAAATTAAAAATGCCTTTTGTGTTGGGTGGCTGTAAAACAGGCAAGGGGTGAGTAAACCTTCAACAAACTATTCCTTATTGGGACAAAACCAACCACTGGACCAAAAAGCCCTAAATCACTCCAACACACATCTGTGGACACTCAAAAGCTCAAAAATTGAACTATAGTATCAGCTAGAATACATCCTTAGGTGACAGAATCTTGCATCCAGCAACTCCATCACCTTTTCCCAAAAAGCCTGCCTTACTATTGTAGAAGTAGATTTCAACATCTCAGTTGATCCTGTTTGGCAGGGTTCCTTAGGCCAAAAATAAATAATGATTGTCCCCTTTCATTCTGGGCCTCTGAGAATGCTTCAGAAACTGTAGTCAAAGCATACACATATACCCCACCCACTGTCCCCCTCCCCTGAGTCTGGTTTCCAGTAACTTCTAGCTAAGAGCCCCAGAGTCAACCTCTCCCAGTTTGTCACACAAAGAGATAAAAATTAACAAAAGCCACCTAAAACTACAATTTTCAGCATCTAGGAGCTCTTATATCCAATTGCAAGATGGACAGAATTGTATTGAAAAATGCAATAGAGACCCACAAATGCCAAATCCTTGGAACAGAACAAGCTGCCCAGCTGGAAGTAGAGAAATCCCCAACCCATTTGTCCTATGGCTCAAGAACACCAGAACTATACCAACAAGGAAACTGGGCAGCTGCTGCTGTTCTGTGCAGGTGTACAGCCTTATGAAGTGATCAGAGAGCCTTCTGTGTTTACCAAACCCTCCTCACATACACTCACTTTTCATTAAAACAGCTATTTCTATGCACATTAGACTAATGTCCCCAGAAAACAACTTGAAAGGAATGTGGAGAAACTTAACATTGCCATATTTAGCAAATATAAATACAGGATGCCCAGTTAAATTTGAATTTCACATAGACTACAATAATTTTTAATATGTCACAAATATTAAATAGGGACTAAAATAATTTTTAGCATATATCCTAAATACTTATGGAACAGACATACATTAACAAATTATTTGTTATTTATCTGAAATTCAAACTTACCTGGGTATCCTATATTTAACCTGGAAACTTAAGGAGGGGGAAAAAAGAATAGCATTATCACATTGCATCATGGAGACAGAGACTTTAAAAGTGTTGTGGGTTGAGGCAGACACATAAGCCTTTGCAACAATGCTAAATGAATGTTATAAATTTACATCTATTAAATCTGTTCAGAACATCATAGACTAGAAAGGATAATATCCCAAATCATTCTGATATAGACAGCATCACTGCAAAGATGACCGTATCTTACAAACTAAGAATGGGGCTAGAAATTGGCCTGCCTTTCAGCTGATTTATAGCTAGATTCCAACAGACACTGAAATGTCATGAAGGGAAATCCACATACCCATCAGTTGATAGACAGTGAGTCTAAACAGAGCTTGTTTCATGAAGAATAAATAAAGGAGGAAAACAAAACCACAAGGGAAAACATATTTCAGAACATGGGAAAGTGATTACTATCCCAAGAGCATAAAAAAGTATTTTTAATACTGCTTGACATACTCAAACAGAAAATATCAACTCCATGAAACAAGAGCCAGAAGTCACGAAGATGAATTGAGAAGCTGGGTAGGGGAGATAAAGAAATTTCAAGAAATTAAAAATATTGGAAGGAATTAACAATGTATAAGGCTGAACTAGAATTTATGTTCTCTCAGAACTCATAAGAAAAATTAAAGGTAAAAATAATGAAGAGATGACAGCTAGCAAGGACAGAGAGCCCTGCAAGTTTCAAAAATAAAGGAGCAATCCAAGTTAAATTAAAAAGAAAAAAAATTGCATAAGATTTGCCTTCTGCAACAATAAATGCCAGGAGAGAAAGTGGAGAAATATCTATAAAATTTGAGTAAATATTGGGCCCGCAAAGTCCATATTTGCCCAAATTTTCCTTCTTGTGTAAAGAAATGAAAAAGACATTCTCACATATGAAATATTCAGAAAATATATCACATGTGTACATTTCTTGAAAATAAATTTCATTGAGAAGTTCAGCACGGCTCAAGAAATTAACCAAATTAACAATTCAAAATTAGGTAAATCCTAGAGAAAAAGCCCTGATGTTTCCCATAATAATTTGAGAAAAAAGCAACATCCATGCTGCCTGAGCAGGATGGTCTATAGCAACAGTTTTCAAACGTGGATGCACATGAGAATTATGTGGTGGTGGTGATGTATATTTAAAACAATTTTAAAATGATTAAATCAATATTTGGTCCCATTTCAGATTAATTAAATCAGAAATTCAGCACAATGGAGGCATGGGCATCGAAAGTTTTAAAAATTCTACAGTTTGATTTTAATTATAGCAAGGGTCGAGACCCATCATTTAGATACAGAACAAGCATCAGGTATAGGATTGAACTTCTTATAACTTTTGAGACAAGTTGTCATTGCAGACAAGTAGCTCAACCTATCTTGATGTCCTTGATCAATTTAAAAAACTAAGATAACAATCTCTCATATATTTGTCATTAGCATAAAATTAGAAAATGTGTGTCATTCACCAAAGGAAGGGTTACACAATTAGTAGCCACAGCACAATATTTTCACAGACTTTTTCTGGGAATGGTTTTGTACACATGGTGTTTTATTTTCCCCATCATCATAAATAAGGGTTTATAGTTAAGTTGGCTTTTCCCCCACAAATCACTAAATTCTATGTAATTTGAAACATATTTCAGATCTACAGAAAGCAGCAGCTCATTTACCAGCCTTTAAAAGACCTCTGAAATCTGGCCCAATAACCTGAACCAGTAATACTGCTCTCCTTACTGAATCCTTATCCAAACCTATAAGGTCCAACACAGCCCAGCTCACTTCTGCCTTGGTACAGTTGCTATATGTGGCTCACTGGTTTACACCTGCTGTCTTTTCCCTTCACCTCTCTTTCTTGGTAACTCCACCTCTAATTGATCTTCCATAACATCCATATAAACGTAATCATATTCCCCAGTACTTACCTTATAACTTTTAGTACTGTATTATCTATTACTTTGCATGGATTTGCCCTAAATAAACTTAGGAAAATCAACAAGAAAAAATCAAACAACCCCTAAATAAACTTCAATTTCCTGTGGGTGGTGTAGGAAGAAGAGTGTGTGATGTGGAAAGAATATACAAAATTTTTGTACAAGAATGTACAAAAATGTTCATGATACGGGTTGAAACAAAGAAAAGTAGGTCACTAAATTGAAAGTAATAGTGACTTAGTGGTAGATTAGCTAAGGCAATGGTTGTCAATATAAACTTTTACGGTTGCCCATGGAACCTCTTAGTGAGTTCTATAGGAATTCAATATATTCCTTATACGTATCCATGTTCACAAGAAGACAATGCATATAGTATCAAGAATAAATTTCCAAAGAAATAAAAACCATGGAAAAAAATAAATGCATATATCACAAATAGAATGCCAAAAGCATATATAAAAATTCCAAGAAATATCATAGAAAGATATTCAAACACAATCAAATACATACAACAAATTTAAAATTAAAAGAAATCTAAATGGCCACAATCATCTACACTCACAGCAAACTAATTAAATAAAAATGGAAATACCGTAATAACCCATGAATTGTCATAATTAATTTCAGCACATTCAAAAAGAAATGTAACAGGCCCAAATCTTTGAAAACATTTAAAATTATGTAAACTTCAAAACAGAAAAACATGTCAAAAAAGTTATTCCTGGGAACGTTAAGTAGTAACAAATTTTTCTGGCAATATGTAAATGTCAATTATACTTAACTCAACTGAAAAAAAATTTGAATGTAAAAATTTTTTTGATACGAATATTCAGCAGATATTTTTTTTAACCAGTGCCTTACTATGATGATACTCTGTTTACTAGGCAATAACTTTACTTAATGTATTATGTATTTTTGGTTTAATTATTGGTCAGTTTTGTATCCCATATGGTACTGCAACTCAAAATGTGGTGTAAACACCTGGGAAACCCTTAGTGTTTTCATAATAGCACTAAAACATTAGTTATCTTTTTCATTGTGTTGACATTTGCACTGATGGTGCCAAAACTATAGAGGGTAAAACTGTTGGTACCTTAGCATGAATCAAGGTGGTAGCACCAAACTGTACTATTGTCACTGTATTCTTTGCTATTACATATTCACTATAAAAAATAAAAATTTTACAAATTAAAAAGTTTACTTTAGAATGTCCCTGATGAAGCAGCCAAAATTACTATTAAGTCTCCACTCTTGAGTACACCTGTTTTTACTATTTTCTGTGACACAATAGGAAGTAAACCTAAACCATGCTAAGTACGATGATCGTCTTAAGGACAAATACTTGTGCTGTTGATTGAGTTGTGAGCTGAACTGTCACTTCCTTGGAACATGGGTAACCATTGTTACTTGAACAACATTTTTACTTGAAAAGATGACTGATGGAAAGCTATGGTTATTTAGATCTGATACTCAACAGACATTTTCTTGAAAATGATAAATAAGCCTGTTACTTCAAGAAAAACTGGCAGTCTGTTGTCAATGATAAAATCTGAGCATTCTGGTGAAATATAGAAAGTTGGAACTGAGACCCAATGGCAATTACAGCAGCAATAAAAATAAATAAATGGGACTTGATTAAATTAAAAAGCTTCTGCATAGCTAAGGAAATAACCAACAGAGCAAATAGACAATCTACAGAATGGGAGAAAATATTCACAATCTATACATCTCACCACACCTCCCTCATTGTACTATTTGACTTTTCTGCATCAAGTACTGGTTTTGTGTTGAGGATGTAAGAGCTAGAATGACAAGGTATCTGTTCTTGGCAACAATTAACATGGTGCTTATATTGTAGTGTATCATATCACAAAATAATAATTTTAAAGGATTGTATTATCACTTTTCATTATCTTTCTTTCATTCATTTCAAAGATTTTCTCCAACAAAGCATATGGTGTTAGGCAACACCATACTATTAAGTCCTAATAAAACAAACAAACAAAAAAACCCTGTATTAAGTTGTGGTATCATTCCACAATCTATAAAGAAATCAAACAAATTGGCAAGAAAAAAAGCAACCCATTAAAAAGTGGTCAAAAGACATGAACACAAGTTTTTCAAAAGAAGACAGACAAATGACCAACAAACATATGAAAAACTGCTCAACATCACTAATCATCAGGGAAATGCAAATTAAAACCACAATGAGATATCACCTTACTCCTGTTAGAATGGCTTTTATTAAAAAACCCCAAAACAATAGATGCTGGCATTGATGCAGAGAGAAAGGAAGGCTTATACACTGTTGGTGGGACTGCAAATTAGTACAACCCCTATGGAAAACAGCATGGAGATTTCCCAAAGAACTAAAAGTAGACCTACCATTCGATCCAGCAATCCCCCAACTGGGTATTTACCCAAAGGAAAAGAAGTCATTTTATCAAAAAGACACCTGCATTCGAATGTCTATTGCGGCACATTTCACAATTGCAAAGATGTGGAATCAACTCAAGTGCCCATCAATTTGTGAGTGGATTAACCAAATGTGATATATGTACACCATAGAGTACTACTCAGCCATAAAAAGGATGAATTAATGACTTTTGCAGCAATTTGGAAGGAACTGGAGACCATTATCCTAAGTGAAGTATCTCAAGCATGGAAAAACAAACACCGCATGTACTCTCTAATAAATTGGAACTAACTGATGAGCACACAGTGCACAGAGGAAAGTAAAAGTCATTGGAAATCAAGCAGGGGTGCTGGGCACGTTTATAGCCCTGACTCAAGCCATGTATCAAAAACATTTGTACCCCCTTAATATTTTGAAATAAAAAAAAGAAAGTTGGAAAACTGCTATCCATCACCACGGACTCAGTTCATTTGTGCTGCTGTAACAAAATACCTGAGACTAGGTAATTTCTAAACAGAAACTTATTTCTCATAGTTCTGGAGGCTGAGAAATCCAAGATCAAGGCACCAGCAGGTTTGGTTTCTGGTGAGGGCCTATTCCTCATAGATGACACCATCCAGTTGTCTTCACAAGGTGGAAGAGATGAAAGGGCAAAAGGGCCCACGTAGTTTCCTTCAGCACCTTTACAAGGACATTAATCCCCTTCACAAGGGAGAAGCCCTCATGACTTAGTCACTTTCCCAAAGTCCCCACCTCTTAATACTATCACATTAGTGATTAAGTTTCAACACACAAATTTTGGGGGGAACACATTCAGACTGTGGTATATGGAATGGGAGAAAATATTTGCAAATAATATATCTGACAAGGGATTAATATCCAGAACTCCTAAAACTCAACAACAAAACAACCTGATTCAAAAATGGTCAAAGGACCTGAATAGACTTTTCTCAAAAGAAGGTAGATGAACGGCCAATAAGCACATGCAAAGATGCTGAACATCACTAATTATTAAGGAAATGCAAGTCAAAACCACAATGAGATACTACCTCACACTTACTAAAATATCTACTATCAGAAAAACCCAAACAAACAGAAAATAACAAGTGTTGGCAAGGATGTGGAGAAATTTAACCCCCTGTTCACTATTGGTGAAAATGTAAAATGGTACAGCTACTGTGGAAAACACAGTACGGCAGTTCCTCAAAAATATTACAAATAATCACAGAGAAAAATGGCGGTCTGATAGAGTCCTCCCACCGCACCGCTCCCAGGGAAGGAGGTGAAGAACGCCAGCAGTGACATGTGAGCACGGACCGCTCACTCTGAAAACAGCATTGCGAATTACAGAGAAACAACACGGAACGCCCAGCCCAGGAAAACAGGTACAAAATTTTCACAAAGATCGGAGGGTGCACGGAGCACAATAGAGCCCAGAGCGCGGGAAGGACGCGCTCAGCAGGTCCGCGCAGCGCGACCTGCCCCCCAAGCGGTTACGCACCTCCCCATCCACTCAGGCAGGGACAAGCCCAGAGTTGGGGCAGGGCGGTTGCACAAGACAACAGAACCTGTGGAGATGGAGTAAATCGAAAGCCAAACACAACCCTCAGCTGCAGTATACAGAGACCACGCAGGGCTGGGGATCACAATGGGCGGAGATACAGCTTCCCGGGACAGTGTGTGGGAACCCGCAGGCCGGCACTGCGCCACTAGAAGTCAGCGGGACTGGGCCCAGGAGTTTAACGGAGAGCGGGACGCGCCCTTAGAGGCTGCTAGCAACTGCCGCTGAGGCCGGCGGAGAAAAACTGCGCTCCCGGCGCGATCGGAGTCCGCTGTGCGCCAGACTGGCGGCGGCCGCCATCTTTACAGCCGCCCGCGCGGAGCTGTGAGCCGCGTCTCTAGCTCCGCCCAGGCCGGGCCCGGGGCTCTTCTGCTGGGGCGAGACAGGCTTTGCCTTTGGTGGCCAGGGTCAGCTGCATCCGTGGGTTCCAGGTAGGACGAGATCCCGGAACTGTAGCGGCAGGATCTTTGTGTATTGGAAACAACTTGCAGCTCGTCCCTCTGGTCCTGCTATCCCGGCTTTGGCCTCCGACAAGTCCACTATGTGCTGGTCCTAGTGCCCGCCCTTCAGGTCCCAGCCCTCCTGTATCCCAGAGATCGCTCATTTTGAAGGTTGCTGGCTATAGTGAATCATTTGGTATAACTGCTGGTTCTCATGACAACCAAATACCTCAAGAGCCACAGGCTGAACCAGAGCAGCTCCCCATAATCCTGTCCACTTCAATAGGGAATTTCGCGCCACCCAAGAGCGCTTCCAGTGGCCACTACTCCCCCCTCCCCGTGGAAACATCCCCCCAGTGGAGACTACTGGGGATAGAGATGGCCATCCGCCTCACCTTGGGGTCTAGTGGTGGAAAAGGGGTGCACAATTGGAGATCCCCCTATCAACCAGTATCACGCGGAGACGCACATCAGAAGGGCAGACACACGTGGCTAGATAAGCAACCTGAGCTGTGTAGAATTTTCCCAATTCAGCTCTCACACTGCAGCCAAAAGAAATTGTGTTTCTACCTGCACTTCAGGAGGAGCGGGGTCAAAGTAATCCCTAGGAGCTACAAGGCCCCTCCCACAGCACGGGGCTTTCGCATACCCCAACTGGGGAATCAGAGTCTGCTACGGACATAACAGAATACCTAGCTAATAGGGAGCTGTGGACTCATATCCTCAAGTACAACTCATTAGCTTAGAGCCAAAGCTGGGAGGTCATTCTCACCACACTCCACTGGGAAGAGGAGAAGACCACAGGTCAGAGTTAACTCAAGATCCACCAAACTTGCTAAAATACACCTAAGGCAATACAGGCCACTACTTCTCTCCCTGGCTTTGCCAAGGAACGAAAATTGTGGGCCTGGTGACAGGGCCATAAACTAGCTCTAACACCCCCAGCTCTCAACCAAGAGGCCAGATGAGAAAAAACCAGCAAAAGAACTCAGGAAACATGAAAAATCAGAGTGAAAAGTCACCCCCAAAAGAAACCATCAGTTCCTCAGCAATAGATACCAACCCAAATGAAATGGGTAGAATGACAGAAGAGGAATTTTGTTTATGGATTATAAGAAAGCTCAATGAAATTCAAGAGAAAATTGAATCCCAGCACAAAGAAACCACGAGAAAAATGCAAGAAATGAATGAAAAATTATCCAAAGAAATAGAAATATTACGGAAAAATCAAATAGAAATCCTAGAAATGAAAGAAGAATTCAAGGATCTACAAAACACAGTGGAAAGCATTAAGAATAGGCTGGACCATGCAGAGGAAAGAATTTCAGAGCTAGAAGACAACTCCTATGTGCTAAATAAATCAGCCGAAGAGAAAGAACACAAAAGCAGGAGGCAGGAAAAAAGCATACAAGAAATGTAGGATTATGTAAAGAGGCCAAACATAAGGATCATAGGTATTCCTGAGGGAGAGGAAGAAAATTCGCATGGGCTGGAAAATTTATTTGAAGGAATAATAGAGGAAAATTTCCATGGCTTAGCCAGAAATCTCGATATCCAAGTACAAGAGGCACACAGGACTCCTGGGAGAGTCAACATGAAAAGGCATTCACCACGCCACATAATTATTAGACTGACCCAAAGTAAACACAAAAGAGGCACTCCTCAGAGCTGTAAGACGAAAAGAGCAGGTAACCTACAAAGGGAAACCAATCAGATTAACTGCAGATTTCTCAGCTGAAACCTTACAAGCCAGAAGGGAATGGGGAGACATCATCAGTCTCCTAAAACAAAACAAAGGGCAACCCAGAATTCTGTATTCTGCCAAACTAAGCTTCTTATACGAGGGAGAAATAAAGACGTTTCCAGATAAGCAATCACTGATAGAATTTGTGAAATCCAGACCGGCCTTGCAAGAAGTGCTTAGACCTGCATTATACACTAACCAGAACAACAGACAATCACATATGTAAAACTACGCAAAAGCTAAAACCCCAGAAACCAGATTCCACAATGACGCAAGAGGTAAAACAAAAGACACCACCCAATAGAATAATCAGAAATTTACCCCAAATATTAATTCTCTCAATAAATGTAAATGGCTTGAACTGCCCATTGAAGAGACATAGGCTGGCTGAATGGATTAAAAAATACAAGCCAAGTATCTGTTGTCTTCAGGAAACACACCTTACACACAAAGACGCATTCAGACTCAAGGTGAAAGGATAGAATACAATTTTCCAGGCTAATGGAAACCAAAAGAAATCCGGAGTAGCCATCCTTATTTCAGATGATATAAACTTTAAAGCAACAAAAGTAAAGAAGGACAAAAATGGACACTATATAGTGGTGAAGGGAAAAATCTCACAAGAGGATTTAACAATCCTAAACATTTATGCACCCAACACAGGAGTGCCCAGGTACATAAAGCAAATACTGCTAGATCTAGACAACATAATAAGCAGCAATGCCATAATAGCAGGGGACTTCAACACCCCACTGACGGAACTGGACAGATCCTCCAAACAAAAAATAAATAGAGAAATAAAAGACCTAAACAGGACTCTAGAACATTTGGGCCTAACAGATATCTACAGAACACTCCACCCAAATAACACTGAATATACATTCTTCTCATCAGTTCATGGAACTTTCTCTAAAATTGACCACATCCTAGTCCACAAAACAGATCTAAACAAATTCAAAAAAATAGAAATCATACCATGTATATTTTCAGACCACAGCTGAATAAAATTAGAAATCAATTCCAACAGAAACTCACATCTTCATCCAAAAACTTGGAAACTAAACAATCTGTTGCTGAAAGACTATTGGGTCAAGGAGTAGATTCAAATGGAAATCAAAAGATTCTTTGAACTAAACAATAATGGGGACACAAGTTATCAAAATCTGTGGGATACAGCAAAAGCAGTCCTGAGAGGAAAACTTATTGCCTTAAATGCCCACATCCAAAAGACAGAAAGGTCACAAATCATTAAACTAATGAATCATCTTAAGGAAATGGAAAAGGAAGAGCAAAGCAATCCTAAAGCCAGCAGAAGAAAAGAAATAACCAAAATCAGAGCAGAATTAAATGAAATCGAGAACAAAAGAACAATACAGAAGATTAATAAAATGAAAAGTTGGTTCCTTGAAAAGATAAACAAAATAGACAGGCCACTTGCCAGGTTGACCAGAAGCAGAAAGGAAAGGACTCTAATAAGCTCAATTAGAAATGAAAAAGGAGAAGTCACAACTGATACCATGGAAATACAAAACATCATCTTCGAATACTACAAAAATCTCTATGCCCACAAACACGAAAACGTGGAGGAAATAGACAAATTCTTAGAAACATACTACCTCCCTAGGCTCAACCAGGAAGAAACAGAATTTCTGAATAGACCAATATCAAGCACTGAAATTGAAGCAGTAATAAAAAATCTACCCACAAAAAAAAGTCCTGGACCAGATGGGTTCACACCTGGATTCCACCAAGCCTACAAAGAAGAACTGGTGCCTATACTGCAGAAATTATTTGAAAATATCCAGAAGGATGGAATCCTCCCAAACTCATTCTACGAAGCCAATATCACCTTGATACCAAACCAGGAAAGGACACAACAAAAAAAGAAAACTACAGACCAATATCCCTTATGAATATAGATACAAAAATTCTTAATAAAATCCTTGCAAACCAAATTCAAATGTACATCAAAAAAATAATTCATTACGATCAGGTGGGCTTTATTCCCGAGATGCAGGGATGGTTCAACATACGCAAATCTATAAATGTAATTCACCATATAAATAAAAGCAAGAACAAAGATTATATGATCCTTTCAATAGATGCAGAAAAGGCTTTTGACAAAATCCAGCATCCTTTTATGATAAGAACTCTTAACAATATAGGCATAGATGGCTCATTCCTAGAAACTATTAAAGCCATATACGATAAACCCACAGCCAATATCATAGTGAATGGGGAAAAGTTGAAAGCACTCCTCCTTAAAACTGGCACCAGACAAGGGTGCCCACTATCTCCACTTCTTTTCAACATAGTGCTGGAAGTCCTGGCCACAGCAATTAGACAAGACAGAGGAATCAGGGGCGTCCAGATGGAGGCAGAAGAGGTCAAACTTGCACTGTTCGCAGACGATATGATATTATACATAGAAAACCCCAAAAATTCAACCAAGAGATTACTGGAAGTGATAAATGAATTCAGCAAAGTATGCAATACCTTTCGCAATAGCAACAAAGAAAATTAAATATTTAGGAACATATCTAACTAAGGAGGTCAAAGACCCATATAGAGAGAATTATGAAACACTGAGAAAAGAAATTGCAGAGGATGTAAATAGATGGAAAGCCCTACCATGCTCTTGGATGGGCAGAGTCAACATAGTAAAAATGGCTTTGCTACCTAAGTTAATTTACAGAATCAATGCAATCCCTATCAAAATACCAACATCATTGTTTGCCGATCTAGAAAAAATAATTCTATGCTTCGTGTGGAACCAGAGAAGACCCCGTCTAGCCAAAGCAATCTTAAGCAAAAAGAACAAATTGGGAGGCATCTATCTACCAGACTTCAAACTATACTACAAGGCTATAGTAACCAAAACTGCATGGTATTGGCACAAGAACAGACATGTAGACCAATGGAACAGGACTGAGAACCCAAATATAAAACCAACCTCATACAGTCACCTGATCTTTGACAAATTCTAGAAAAACGTACACTGGGGAAAAGATTCCCTATTCAACAAATGGTGCTGGGAAAACTGGATGGCCATATGTAGAAGACTGAAAGTGGACCCACACCTCTCACCTCTCACAAAAATCAATTCACAATGGATAACAGATCTAAACCTAAGACATGAAACCATAAGAATTCTTGAAGAAAACGTTGGAAAAACTCTTATGGACATTGGCCTAGGCAAAGAATTTATGAAGAAGACCCCCAAAGCAATCACAGCAGCAACAAAAATAAGTACATGGGACCTGATCAAATTGAAAAGCTTCTGCACAGCCAAGGAAACTATCACTAGAGTGAACAGACAACCTACAGAATGGGAGAAAATATTTGCATGCTACACCTCTGATAAAGGGCTGATACCCAGAATCTATACACAACTTAGGAAAATCAACAAGAAAAAATCAAATCAAACAACCCTATTAAAAAATGGGCAAAGGACATGAACAGAAACTTTTCAAAAGAAGACAGAATAATGCCCAGCAAACATATGAAAAAGTGCTCAACATTTCTAATCATCAGGGAAATGCAAATCAAAACCACAATGAGATATCACTTAACTCCAGTGAGATTGGCTCATATCAAAAAATCCCCAAACAACAAATGTTGGCGGGGATGTGGACAGATAGGAACACTCATACACTGCTGGTGGGACTGCAAATTAGTACAACCTCTATGGAAAAGAATATGGAGATACCTCAAAGAATTAAAAGTAGAATTACCATTTGACCCAGCAATCCCATTACTGGGTATTTACCCAAAGGAAAAAAAGACATTTTATAATAAAGACATCTGCTCACGAATGTTCATAGCAGCACAATTCACATTGCAAAGAGTGGAAACCAGTGCCCATCATACATGAGTGGATCAAAAATGGTATATGCATACCAGGAGTATTCTCAGCATAAGGAAAAAATATAAACATGATTACGGAGCTAGAACCTTCTCAAGGAGTGTCCAGATGGAAAAAAACACACGGTATCACCATCAACTGGTACAATGATGAACACTTCATCACACAGGGCAAATATTCTCGGGGGCAGGCGGGGGGGAAGGGTGGGAAAAACTCTCACTGAATGGTGGGAGCAAGTTTGGGGGTGATCTGATGTGGCTCTGACACGGCAGAACGGGGCAATGGTAGGCCAAGTGTGTACCCCAAATTGAAATTAAAAAAAAAAAATAAATAAATAAATAATAAAAAAATATATTACAAATAGAATTACCATATGATCCAGCAATTCCACTCCTGGGTATATATCCAGAAGAATTTAAAACAGGTTCCCAAAGAAATATTTGTATATCCATGTTCACAGCAGCATTACTCACAATAGTTAAAACGTGGAAGCAACCAGTGGATGAATTAATACACGAAATGTGGTATATATATACAATGGGATATTATTTATCCTTAAAAAGGAAGGAAATTTTAACATATGCAACAGCATGGATGAACATTGAGGACATTATGCTAAGTGAAATAAACCAATCATAAAAAGATAAATACTATGTGATTCCATGTATATGAGGTACCTCAAATAGTCAAAATTCACAGAGACAAAGTAGAATGGTCGTTCCCAGGGGCTGGGGACAGGGGAAATGGAGAGTTATTGTTTAATGGGTATAGAGTTTCTGTTTTGCAAGATGGAAAGAGTTATGGAGATGAGAGAGATGGTGGTGATGGTTGCATAACAATATGCATGTATAATACTTAAAATCACTGAACTATACACTTAAAATTGTTAGGATGGTCAATTTTATCTTATATGTATTTTGCCACAGTAAAAAAATTGGAAAAAATTTAGATAGGTCCTCCATCCTGGTGCAGTGATTCCACAATGTGGTCAATGTCCAAGGCTTGTTATATCTTTCTATGCTGCCATCCTTAGCATGTGGCATTAATCTTCATATTTGCGAGATAGCTACTTCACCATCCATGCTCTGGGCAGGAAGGAGGAGGAGAGGGAACAGACAGCATCAGCAGCTGGCAATCAGCTTTGCATCTCAGTGGCCAGAAGTGTATTGCATAGCCACTCACAGCTTCCAGATAGGCTGGGTTTTTAACTCTTACTATCCTATGGTAGTGGCAGGCAGGGGAGAAATGGATTTGATATACATGTCGAATCAGCCAGTCCAAGTGTCTGCCATATCCACTAGGCAAAGAAGTAATACTAATAATGACTGTCCTCAGTGGAAGGAAAAATAGTAGAAACTGATTAGCCCCAGGAAAAATGGAAGTAGGCATATACATATATGAAGTAAATAGTGATAGCATCCACATGGTGGCCTAAGGTGATACTAACTAACTACACAAACATACTCTGTTGAGAAGTAGACAGTAAATGCAGAACATAGTTGTATTTTTAAAAACAAGAAAAAAAAATCAGCTTTTAATTTTCCTTATAGAAAAAAACAAAAACTTTAGGATCAATAACCTAACTACAGAATAGCAAACTTAGGAGCTGCCAACCTTTTTATTTATGTGGTCCACAGCATGTAAAGAAATAAAAGAAGGGAAGACCCAATAATCCTCACTAGAAATAGTCATCTGAAGATAATGCCACAGGTCCATAATCAGTAAGGAAAGCTTCATTTCTTCTTCGTTTACTGTTTATCGAACACAACTATGTGTCTGGCCCTGAACTCTTGGGAAAAAACAATGAGTAAGGTGCAGTTTGCATTTCAAGGAACTTCCTGTCCAGTGAAATTTGCTCTTAATTTTTGTCCATTAATTTATTTACAGGTGGTTTGATGAGCCAATTGATGTAAAACCATATAGAAAATGGTTCTAGCATCAAAGTCTGTCTCTACTTTATATACTTTTCAAACTATAAAATACATTTGTTCTATAATTAGGACATCTAGTGCATAACAAACGACTTAGTGACTCTTATTGAATAAGAGCCTGGAGATAATTTTCTTGAAGCCAAATTCTTTGGAATTATTTTAAAGCAGGAGGAAGAGAACAAAGCATATAGCTTTTCCAAGAAGGGAGATTTGGGGGGCAAACATTAGACTAGAATTTTCTTTTAGCTGGAAGAAGTGACTAAATTTTATCATCTTTCTTGGAAAAAGGTAGGAATACATAGATAAAAATAATTTTTAAGGATCAGAATTGGATACTTTCTGCATTCGGCTTTCCAAAATTTCAGCAGTAGAAAATAATTGTATGTATAATGCTTTATTATATGATGTATTTTTTTTTTGTATCTGGCTTAAAATTCTTTTTTCTTTAAGCCAAAATTTATTTGACGTGGCTGTGAAACTTCTTGATGGTTTGGAGACTGCTGTTAGCCCCAAATAAAATCAAATACCCACTCAGATCTTTTTAATAGTCTACCAAGATTAAATACTCCCCAAATCATAACATTTTTGTGGGTTTGACATTCTAAAGTTCTGCTTTCAACTCTACTTTGAAATCATTAATTTGGGGAGGAAGGAAAGAAAGAAATTTCCGGGTTTATGTGGCTATTAGGGACAGTCAGAACAATAGACGTGCCTCAGCCAATGCCTCCATTTAAACAACCAGCCCTATTCAACCCAAAGAGCACCTCTACGTAGTTAATTCTGGTTCTACACAACTGTAAACTTATTTTGGCATCCAGCCCCTTAAACAAGTTACAATATTGGAATATCATTGCACAAGTGAACCTCTTTATTGTGAGAATCTTGTGGTTGTTTATGGTAAGGGGGAGGACCAGTTATACATTTTATTGGAGAACCTTTATGAATATCAATTCTCTGTTTAAAGTCCAGGCTAATATGATTCCTGGTTCTAGATCCTATTACTCTAATGGAATAATTACTTTTCCACCTGAAACCTTATTTCCTTCATCCTTTACTAGTTCTATTAAAGTCCATACCTCTATAATAAAATTTAAACTTAATTTTTAAAAGTCATTTTGCTTGTGTGTAAAAGTCAAGATATTTTTTGTAATATCAAATGTTAGTGTATCATATCAAACTGTATCATGAATACAGTTTTTAAATACAAGGCAAAAGAGAAGGGGAGGAAATACAGGTCTGGAGCACAGGAGATCTGACCTTTTGTCCCAATTCTGTCATCAATATCCCTTAAAATCCCTTTGTTTTTTCATATAAACAAGTTAGGATATTGAGACAAAATATCAGGTTTTGTTTATTTCTAAGATTCCATGAATCTCCTAAGTATTAAAGGACAGGGTATATTGTATTTATTGTTTGTGTATCTTTAAATCTTTCCAAGATATCCAGCACAGCAATGTTGTTACATCACAGAGTATCCACAGTTTACAAACTTACTCACTGGTTACATACATGATCAGATTATTACTTATTATCTCTTTAGGCATACCTTCTAGGCATATTTATTTACACAGACTGGAACAGACTGTTTAATGAGAAATACTTCCAATGAACAAAGAGCAAGATTTCCCCTTCCAAAACCTCATCTAGTGGTTTCTATAAATATATGACCTATGAAATCTAAATTCAAAGCATACTCAATACTTACTAAAATTGTTCATCTGTTCCTGAAATTCAAAAGAAGTTGTACACTGCAGATTAGAGTATGTATAAGTTTTGTTAAAAATCATACCAATGATACCACCCTTTGTCATTAGCTTCATATTAAAATACAATTTTGTTCAGGACTCTGCCTGAGACAACATCTGTTCCATATTTCCTTTAGTATTACCACTCTTTTCAGCCTTCTAATACCCCCTTCTAAAGATAAACTCGATTTCATAGGACTCTAATTTCCAACACCATGAAACAAGGCCTCCTTTGTTGAATTTGTAATCTATAGTACTTGGATTATTAAAGTATATTTTTAACGAAAAACTTCATAGTAGGTATTTAGATGGTTATTAATTTCAGAATATACCAGTGGGAACTATACTAGCACTTTCCCCTTCACTGCTGTCCATAAAGTGATTGTGATGGTTTCCTCACTTCTGTAATGCTCTATTTTTCCAGTGACTTTTCCTGAGTTTCAGATCAAAATGATATTCCTTGCTCGAACCCTTCTCAGTGATTGGACTTTGTAACCATCTTCCAGGGTATCTTTGTTTCTCCCCTAACAACCTCATGCAAGAAGCATACACACACCCACAAATACAAACACCCGGGTGTCATCCATGGCTTTCACAACCCTTTTCATGTGTTAATATTGCTCTATTCCTTCCATTCATTTATTCAGTAAACATCTTGAGCACATTTTATACTCTGGGCACTATGTTAGGTATTGTGGACATAAACGCAAATGTGGCATTTTTTTTGCTCTTAAGCAGAGCTTAATCTAGTGGCTAAGACAGACATATTTCCAAGTATTACAATGCATCATGATTAGGTGCTCTGAGGTTAGTGCAAGTGTAAATAAATCAGAATAGGAAGAACAGCTAGGAAAAAAGCTTGAAAATTGAAACTAATTGTGAAGGGAGGGGGACTTGCACTACCATATTTGAAAACATTACAGTATAAAGCTAGGACCTGGCACTTTCTTTATCCTCAGGGAAGTCAGGTTATTCTCCCCACCATGTGTACCCCCCATACAGTGGGTAATTATATCAGCCTCCCAGCTTCACAGCATGACTTCCAAGTCATTAATTCTCATTCCCGAGATAAAATCCCCTCTTGTGGTTCCTGCCATCTAGTTACCACCTTCCACCATCCTTCTTGCCATTGTTCACCAACACCCTGTCACATCTCTCAAAGAACTTAGCACTCTGATCATTTTCTTTCTCATCACTATTTTCCTGGCCAATTCCAATGTCAATGCAGACATCCAACAAACTTACTTCACAGTTTCCTGATGGCTTCAACTTCAGGACCAGCGTCAGCAGGTCTCTTCCACCACACGCACCAGGGCCACACCCTGGACTTTAGCAGTGCTAAAAGATTGTGCTAACAGCTTTTTCTGTTCTGGATGATTAAACTCTCAGTAGTCTCTTCCCTACACTCACACTTCTCTCAATTCCTCATTGTTAGCACTCCAGTTATTTGACCACATCAAGACCACCAACACTTTTACTCTTTATTCTCTATCTTTCTACCCTTTCCTGTTTTCTCTTCTTGACCTATTACGAGAAACGCCGTGGCTTGTGAATTCATCCATTTAAGCCCAGGTGTGCCTGCTGTAGCACCTGCTGAGGAAAATGCGAAGCCTAGTTCAATGCAGACCTTTCTTTTACTTGTATACCTGAGGAGCTTGGCACACCTGGAGAGAAGGAACAAGTGGGTGTGATGACACACTCATGGTCTCCAATTTGATGCAAACCCCTAGTGTGTAATCATTTTCTTTCCCAGCCTCGGTCTAATTACTTTAAATGTCTACCACTCTCCTCAAGTGTCCTGACTTGCTGTTTTACCTATTAGTTTCCACGGATGATTGAACTTCTAATTCATGAGGAAACAGTGAACATCAGACCAGCACTACTTTTTCTTCATCTCCTCCAGCCAACATCTGCACATACAATAAACCGTCCCCTTCAGCTTTAGTGGGAAGAGAGACACCCACCTCGGATGATAGCTATTCTCTACCTTCCTCCTGGCTCTCGTTTTCTCCTTGTATTAGTCAGGTTTCTCCAGAGAAAACAATGGAAGAGAGGGAAGAGGGAAGAGGGAAGAGGGAAGAGGGAAGAGGGAAGAGGGAGGAGGGAGAGAGAAGGAGGGAGAGGGAAAGAAAGGGAGGGAAGGGAGAGAGAGGGAGGAAGGGAGAGGGAGAGAGGGAGGGAGAAGGGGGAGAGAGAAGAAGAGATTCATTATGGGAATTGGCTCCTGAGATTACAGAGGGTAAGAAGTCCCATGATTTAGTGGGTGGTGTAATTCATTCTGAGTCCAAAGGCCAGAGAACAAATTTAATACACTTTAATCTATACAGACAATGCTGCTACATTCTTGTACATGTCTCCTTATGCCATGGGTGAAAATTTCTCTAGGCTAGGGTAGAAGTGGAATGCATAGTTCCAACAGAATGAGCATCTCCACATTTACTACATCATATCAAATTGTTTTCCAAAGTGAGTGTCCCAGTCTATATCCCCACCAAAGTATAAATGGTTCCATTGTTTCACATTCTTAACAATACATGGTATACTTTTTTCCTCTGAAAAAATTGCAAATCTGAGAGACATAAAATTACATTTTTAATTTTTGTTTTCCTGATAAGTTTGACTATCTTTTCATATTTTAATTGGCCATTTGTGTTTTCTCTCCTGTTTGTGCCCATTTTTCTATTTAAAATTTGTTTAGTGTGAGTTATTTACAAGTTCTAGACACTGTTTTTCAGTGATACAGATTGCAAATATATCTTTCCATTTATGGCATGTATTTTTCCTCTCCCTTTTTATGGTGTCTTTTGATGAACAGAAGTTCTTTATGTTAATGGGGTCAAATTCACCAGCTCATTTTATTTCATTTTTTTTTATTGTTAAAGAAATCCTTTCCTATTCCATGGACATAAAGATATTTTGCTATTTCACCATCTAAAATTTTTGAAGTTTTGACATTTACATTTAATTCTTTAATTCATTTAGAACTGATTTTTGTGTGAGATGCGATACCACATCTGTCACATATCAAGTTTTCTATAGGCATTGGTCTAATTGTGGGCTCTCTCTTCACTTCCATTGGTCTATTTGTCCATTACTGCACCAAAGAAACCATGATATCTTTTAGGGCAAGTTGCTACACTCATTTTTTATTTCTTGACTCTTTAACTTTTCTACCTGAATCTTCATATGGGTCTTTAAAATTTCATGGAAAATCCAGTTTAGATTTTTGGAAGAAATTTCATTAACTCTATATATTAATTTGGACATAACTAATAGATTTAAAATATTGAATCTCTCTATTCATAAATATGTATATCTCTCAATTTAGGTCCTTTAAAATATATTACAAAATGCATAAATTTCTCCATGAAAGGATTGATCAACTCTTGTTAAATTGATTTCTAATTGTTCGTTTTTGGTTTTACAAATTACATTTCCTGTTTGTTAACTTTTGTGTATTGATCTTACATAGTCACTTAGCCAACCTCTTTTATAAATTTGAATAATTTGTAGCTTTCTTTGGGTTTTGTATGAAAACAATCATATCTTCTACAAATAATGAGAATTTTGTTCATTCTCCTCCTATTCTTGCATATTTTATTTTTTTATTTTCATGTGATTTCTGCAATCCTCAGTTCAATATTGAATATGCACGGTAATAGTAGGCATCCTTCTTTTGTTCCTCTCTTTAAAGAAACTGATTTTACCATGTCATCAATAAATATGTTGTTTCCTATGAGATTTTTATATATACTCTTTTGCCAATTAGGAGTTTCCTTCTATTCCAAGTTTGCTAAGACTTTCTAATGTGAATGAATATTGACTTTCATCTGCAAAAAATGAGATGATTTTATAAGTTTTACCACTATTTTGTTAATTTATATTCATAGTTTTAATGCTAAGTAGCTTTTCTTTTCTTGAATAAAGCCAACTTAGTAATGTGTGTGAAAGAGACAGAGAGATTGCTGGATTTAGCTTGTTAGTATCTTGCAGTGGATTTTGGAATCAAGAAGATAATGGCCTCATAAGACAACCTAAAAGAAGAATGTGTCATTATTTTTTTATTCTCTGGAAGAGTTTATATTAAATCAGAATTATTTGCTCATTAAACATTTAGAATTTGTTGTTGTAAAACTGTGGACTTGGATTTTTTCATGAGAAGCTAACAGCAGCACAATTCACAATAGGCAAGATATGGAATCAACCTAAGTGTCCATCAATGGATGAATGAATAAAGAAATTGTAGTCCATGTATACAATGGAATATTATATAGCCACAAAAAAAGAATGAAATCCTGCCATTTGCAATGAGATGCTGGAATTGGAGAACATTATGTTAAGTGAAATAAGCCAAGCACAGAAAGACAAATCTCATATGTTCTCACTTATATGTGGGAGCTAAATATTAAAAACAATTGATCTCATGGAGACAGAGAGTAGAATGATGGTTACCAGGGGCTGGGAAGGGTAGTGGGGAGGGGGGTATAAAGTGGGGATGGTTAATGGGTGCAAAAATATAGTTAGTTAGATAGAATGAACAATATTTGACAGCACAACAAAGTGACTATAATCAACAATAAGTTAGTACACTTTAAAATAACTGCAAGAGTGGAATTGGAATGTTCCTAACACAAAGAAATGATAAATGCCTGAAGTGATAGATACCCCAATTACTCTGATTTGATTAATTCACATTGTATGCCTGTGTCAAAACATCACATGTACCCTATAAAGATATACAAGTATTATGTACCCATAATAATTAAAACTAAAAAAATTTTTAGAAAGTGAAACTAAAAAAAATAATTTCTTCAATAGTTAGAGGATCACACAGGTTTTCTAGTTTTTTCATAAGTCACTTTTTTGTAAATTATGATTTTCTAGAAATGTGCCTGTTTCATCTAAGTTGTCATTGTAATCTAAAGTTGTCTATAACATTCTGCTATCCTAGTGTTTTTTCCTGAAGCTGTTTTCTTTTGCTTTGCCAATATTATTTGAATCTCTCCCCTTTTTTCTTGATTAATCTCGTCAGAGGCATCTAGATGTTATTTGTTGTTTCAAAGAACAGATTTGGTTTTATTGATTCTCCTCACTGTATCTTTATTTTCTATTTTATTAATTTCTGCTTTTAGTTTTATCATCTTTTTCTACATTCTGGGTTTATTTTTTCAATATTTTAAAAAATTGAGTTAGATGCTTAATTTATTAACTTTCAGCTTTTATGAAAGGCTATAAATTTCTATGAACTATTTTATCTGCATTCTACATGTTTTGATATATAGGATTTTTCATAATTTAGTTGTAAAATTTTCTAATATCCATTTTGATTACTACTTTGATGTATTATTTAGAAGTTTGTTTTCAAATTTCTAAACATATAAGCTTTTTCATAATCTTATCACAGATTTCAAACTTTATTATGATCATAGAATGTGGCCTATATCTTATGAAATCTTTCATATTTGTTAACATTAGTTTTATAGCTTATTACATGATTTGTGCACATTTATATAGTCAATAAGTACCATGTGTGCTTGAAAATAATGTGTTGTCTCTGTTTCACGTTTTATTCTACATACTGCAATTAGTTCAAGTAGTTATTTGTGTTCTTAAAGTCTTTTATATTTTACTGATTTTTTTTCTATTTATCAATTGCCAAGCAATATGTCTCAAAGCCACCATGATTTGTGAATCTCTCTTGCTAATTTCTACCATATACAATTTTGAATTGTGAAATTCAGTGCAATTTTAGAATTACTTTATCATTACATAGTGATCCTCTAATTCAAATTATGCTTTTTCCCTTAAGGTGTACTTTATCTGATTAAAATATAGCCACACTGACTTTTTTTTTTTACCCTTTTATTTAAAAATGTTTTATGTCTTTATATTTTAGATTCCTGATATATTTTATTTCTGCCATCTTATTTTGCACTTCCTATTCATGCTTAATACAGTTGATAATTAATCTGCATCTATCTGTCCTTCCTACAAGGACTTTAGCATGCTTTAACTGTGAGCATGAACTTTCTGATTTACTCAGTTTTAGTTCTATCTTGTTTTTGTTTTCCCAACTTCTCTGTGGTGAACACACCCTAAAGTGACCCCCTCTGAGTCACGCCCTTGCATAATTCTCTCTACTTAAGTGTGGGCAGAACCTGTGCCTTGTTTCTAACCAGTGGAATATGGCAAAGGCAATGGGTTGTCACTCCCATGATTAGGTTACATGATAAAGGTGCGAGGATGTCACTGCAGTAATGATTTATGTTATACATACTGGAGAGAGATTCTCCTTGCCGGCTTGAAGAAGATAGCTGTCATATTGTGAAAGGGTCTGTGGAATGGGGTGACCTCTGGGAACTAAAGGCAGCCTCCAGCTGACAGCTAGCAAAAAGTCTGGGCCCTCACTTGTACAGCCTAAAGGAAATTCATTCTGCTAACAACCTGATGAGCTTGCAAGTGGATTCTTCCTTGGTGGCCTGTCTAGATGAGAACACAACCTGCTTATACCTTGATTGCAGCCCTGTGAGACCCATACCAAAGGGCCCAATTAAGCTGTGCCCAGACTCATGACTCATGGACACTTAAGATTAATAAATAGGTGTTGTTTTAAGCCACTAAGTTTGTGGTAATTTGTTACACAGCAGTAGAAAATTAACATACTCTCAAATTAAACTTTATTGTTTCATAGATTTAACATTTGTTTAGATTCACATTTACCACTTTATTTGCTCACTCTTTTTTCTTGAACTTAGTTTTTCTGAAATCATTTCCTTTATTTCTGAAGTAAATATCGTAAAAGCTCCTGTAGGGAGGAGCTGTTGGTGGGAACTTTCATTTTTTTAGTTTTTATCTAAAAGTGACATTATACAATTTTACAATTCTAGGTGTGTACCTATAAATATTTTTTCATCAATTTAATATTATCTTTCAGTTTTCTGGCTTCCATTGTTGTCATTTAGAATTCAACTATCATTCTAATTGTTTCTTTGGCAGTAATCTCTTTTTCTCTCTGGATTTTTTAAAGGTCTTTTGCATTTGTGTTCTACGGTTTGGTGAAGATTGGAATTTGTTTTGCTTCCTAAATCTGAAAATTCATGTCATCTGGAATTCTGAAATTTCTCAGACATTTTCCCTTCCAAAATTATCTCTTTCCCATTTCTCTGATATTTCTTTCTGCAATTCTGATTTGACATATGTCTTATAACTACTTTTGATGTCTCTCAACTGCTTTCATATTCCATCTTAATTTCTCTATGCTATCTTTGGGCCAATTACTTGAGCTCTATGTTCCATTTTAGTCATTTTCTCTTCAGTCATAACTAATAGTCTAAGCAGGACACCTATTGAATTTTTAATTTTGATTACTGCACTTTTCATTTCTGATGTCCATTTTTTATTAGAACTGTCCAGTTATCTTCATGGTCACTTCTTCCTTACTTACACATTTGAATTTTTAACTTTAAATTTGCTCTTTTTTACTTTACCTTTAAATGCCAATCTTATATTGTAAATATGACTATTTCAACATCTAGGTATGATTCTGTTATTGTTTCTGCTGAAATTTACTCCTATTTTTTGTTTCCTTTTTTATTTTGTACTTTTTAATTCTAGGATAATATTGCAACTTTATATATGTAAACTCCTTGAGGTTTGATTTGACAGTTGATGATTTAGAGAAAATTATTTGTTTCTGACAGGCATTTAGACATGCTTCAAACCTAGGGTTGCTGGAATCTTTTTCAGACAATGCAGACATGAGATGTGGAACCCTGTATTAGTCAGAGTTCTCCAGAGAGACTAATAGGATGGATGGTTGCACAGATAGATAGATAAGAGGGGATTTATTAGAATGGCTCACAAGATTATGAAGGCTGAGAAGTCCATGACAAGCCATCTGCAAGCTGGAGAACAAGGCAAGTTGATAGTGTTGCTCTCAGTCCAAGGTCAAAGTCCTGAGAACCTGGGGACTGCTAGTGCAAGTCCCTGAGTCCAAAGGCTGGAGAACCTGGAGTTCTAATGTCTAAAGGCAGGAGAAGAAGGGTGTTGCAGTTCCAGAAGACAGAGCAAATTTGCCTTTCCTCTGCCTTTTTGTTCTATCTTGGCCCTCAGCTGACTGGATGGTGCCCAGTCACATTGAAGGTGGATCTTTCTTAGTCCACTAGTTTAAATGGCAGTCTCTTTCAAAAACACCCTCACAGACATACCCAGAAATAGTGCTTTGCCAGCTATTAATCCAGTCAAGTTGACACCTAAAATTAACCATCACAGACCCTAACCTAGAGCTATTTGAGGACTAGTGCTGGCTTAGGAGTTGTCAGGGGACATTTTGTTTGTTTGTTTCTTCATTCAAGGAAGATTTTATTTTTGTTTGTAATTCTTACTGTTTTCTAATTCACACTTTCACTGGAGATATAATTCTTTACAGGTCCCAGAACTTAAATCCAACTCACCAACTCTCCCACTAGTGCAGACCTCAGTTTGTCTGTGTCAAAACTGAAGCCCGAGGTCACTAGAATTAACAGGTGATTTCACTGCTTATGACTCTAAGTCAGTCCTTCCCAGAGCTTTTGGCCTCTTATGACTCTGATGGTTTCCCTTACTCTTTCCAACTCGGGCATGCATTAGAATATGTTTTTCATTTTGTATCTACTACTTTTAGGTGCTTTGTAGCAGGGTAGTTTTTCAGGATATTTACCCTGCCAATATTGTTGGAAAAGGAAGTCTCTGTCTACTCTTCACCTTCCTGTAACCCAGTTTTGCCCCTAGCATTTTACAAAATCCACTCCTGCTAAGGTCACCAGTGACATCATAATTCTTAAATAAACAGTCATCAGGTCTTTTCTCACTCTGCAGCTTCTGAAACTCTTGTCCACACTCTCTCTGATTCACCTTTCTCCTTTACTTTATCTCACATTACAGAGGCATGTGTAAACACACACACACAAACTTTGTATTTGCCATTTTCAACTCTTAGGATGTTATTTTCACAACTTCCTTTTATCCTAAAAAGGTCTTCTAAGAAAAATTACTAAACTAAGGAAATTTTCCTGATCTTCTTTCTATCCAATGAAATACTGAACATACATCTCAATACCTCTGTTTCTTATTGTAGGAACCCCTTGTCTTTCAAGTCTGCTCTGGCATTTATCTATTTTAAAAATGCACCAGCCCATCTTAGAAGTTGCCTGTCGCTTAAAATCCTATCTATTGCTGATTTTATTGCACCCCTGCTTCACAGTTGATTCATTTGCTTAGAAATACTAGGGAATAAATGGCTAGGTGCCATTTCCAATGGCAGCCTTCCAGTTCTATAGAAGTTATAAAAGTCAACTTCAGAACAGCAGCTGTGGGAATGATTGGGGTGGAAGGCTCTAGAGCCATAAGTCACTTCACCGCCAGAATGCCAGGTCAAGGTCTGATTTTTGGCTGCACCCACAAGGCAGGATGTAGGCTCATCAGTGACTCTTTAGCAAGATCTAATAAAGGAGAGAGTTTCTATGTGGAATCTAAAAAAGTCAAATTCATAAAAGCAGAGAGTAGAATGGTGGTTACCCAGGGAAGCAGTGGGGATAGGAGACATGGGGACATGTTTCAGATATGCACAAAAAGGGTACAAAGTTTCAGATATGTGGGATGAATAAGTTCCAGAGATCTAACAATAAGCTAGTGACTATATTAAACAATACTGATATATATTGAATTGCTAAGAGATAATCTTCAGTGTTCATAAATACACATACACACACAAAGGTAACTATGAGGAGATGGATATGTTAATTAGCTGACTGGAGTAATCTTTCACATGTCACATATATAAATCATCTCCTGACATTTAAGTATAAATGTTTGAAAAAATTTAAAAAGAATAAGGACTATAGCTTGGTGCCTCAATTCCCATGAAACCGAATGTCGTCTGTTTGAGTCAAATGTCTTTAATTAAATTTAATAGTGTCAATGATATTTGATTGGAAATGTGTCTCTTCTTTCAGGCAAATTCAGAAAGGAAATGTCAGTGAACATGATCTGGAGAAGGCAGAGTAAGTTAAATCCCCAACCTCGACTTATGCCTTAGCAGTGGTGACTAAAACGGATGAAGCTAGTGCTGTGGAAAGTTTTCTGTGGACTAGAGCAGATAAACGCCCTTTCCCCTACCCCTCCAGCTCCTCATTTTCAGACTCCTTCACTGGTTCCTCATCTGGCCTATTCTCTAAATATTGTTCTTCCTCCAGAGTGTGTTCAGTCATCTCTTCTCAGCCTGATTCCTTTGGATTTTGCAGACCACCAAATTACCCCGATGCTTGCACGAAATTTAGCTCTGATAGCACTAAGTACGTTGTAATCTCTGGTTATCACTCTTATCAATAATCATAAGAGAACAGGACTCTTCCCCCACATGGCAGCTGTCAGTTCTTATTGCATCAGCACCTAGAAAATTCTCTTAATCAGCTCGCTTCTTTCTGACCACTCCATAAAATCAAGGAAAGCCTAAAAATGGCCAAGACATAACCTGTCCTGCTCAATCATTAATTGTAATTTTGCCACAACGTCAGTAGTTCCTGACGTAAAAGATGTTCCATCCTTTACCTCTGAGTAAAGAAGTTAAAAATATTTTGTAATTTCTAAATTCCTCTTTGTTCTGAGACTACTCTCACCTCAGGGTTCATAGGTAAGTGCCTCCTCACAACTGATATTGCTGAAAGTCTTGTTGCAACAAAACATTAGTGTGAACATAAAAGAACTCATCTCACAAATTGAGAATTGCTGAACTTAAAAAATAGGTTCAATGATAAAGACAGAGGCCAATATAAAATCTGCGAGTCATGCAGAAATGAGAAGGAAGAAAAATGACCCCAAATTATTGGCTTCCTAGAACCCAGAGACCAACCTCTCTCTCACTTCCTGCTTGAGGTGAAGGAAGGCAGAGGCGCCTCAGTCCCTATCTTGCCATGGTCAGAAGATAAATATGAATTATTATTATTTTTAAATCAGTAAAGAAAGAACTTTCCACCACTCCTTGGGCAACTTTCCACAGCAACCACTTCCCTCTCATAACGCCAGTCAATGGTTCTCACATCTTCTGAGAAAAATAGGTGGAGGATGTTTCTGGGAGCCTCTGTTGCTGAGGTTGCCCACAATCAGGTAAAAGCGGGAAAAGTAACCACTAAAAACCTGTTCCTGAGAGACAGAAGTAGACAAAATTTACACATACAAAAAAAAAAAAAAAAGAGAGAAGCTGAGGTGTGTATGTGGGGGGAGGTGGTGGGTGGTGACTCAATAAACTTCCTCCCGTGATAAAGTAAAATAAGATGGAAACGTCCGCTGCTACATTAACGGAAGCCAACACTAGTCTTTTTACAGCCACCTCAGAGAATATCTTCAGGATTTCCAAGTGTTTAGATTTTTTCCAACTTCAAACTATTTAGCACCTGGGGCAATGGGAAGCATGTATACAGCTCTGTTAGCAGCACCCTTTGGAAAGGAAGCTGGCTGTGCTCTTTAGGACTTATCATTTCCCTTTTTTGAAGATATGCAGAATTTAGTGACCTTTCCACATAGCTTAATTTGCTTTCCATGTAGAAGCAAAATAACAAAATGGTCATATTTGTTTTCTATTTGCTTGCTTTCACCCCCAAGCAGTAGGGAAGAGAGAGGTTGGTCTCTGAGTTCTGGGAGGGCAACAATTTGGTGTCATTTTTCTTCCTGCCCATTACTATATTACTTATAGATTTAATATTGGCTCTGTCTTTATCATTGAATCTATTTTTTGAATTGAGCAATTCTAAGGAGATGATTTCTTTTATATATATTGATGTATATAAATTCATTTTATATTAATGTTTTCTTTAAGGTCTTTTTTTTTTTTTTTTTTAAGGTCAGCCTTAGGAGAAAATGATCCAAGAATTAAATAGTCGTACGTATACTTCAGGAAAGAAAAAAAAGTATAATCGTCACGATCTCACCATCTACTCCACCTGCTGAGATGGGTGTTGACTTAGGCATCCAGGTTTAAGGTCTTATTTCTATGTCTCTCAAGCTTTTTTGTGTAGATGTTGAGTAATAGGTGAGAGAGAGAAAGAGAGAGTTCAAAATAGTCCACTGGGGCTTGATTAATTTGCACTGGAGAAGGCAGAAGCTTATTGAATAGAAACCCAGAAGAGCTGCTTTGTGCAGAGAGGATGGGGAGAAGCCAACATGGGCTGCACTAGTGACCAGCTTGAGTCAAATTGAGGAAAGAGAAGGCAACTGCTTGTCTGGTGAGACAATAATAGGAGTGATGAGAAAAAAATTTTTAAAATATTTTTCTGCATCATGAGTAGAATGTACCTTTGGCATTTTTCAAGATGCTTCAACAGAGAATTAAATTGCTTTTCAGTTGCAGTTGGTAGGTATTGGATGGGGTGAGCCTTTGATTGCCGTAGGATACTAAGGAGTGCTCTCAAAAAGGAGCAAAACTCTGCCTGTATATGGCTCAATACTTTTAATCTGCCCTATCACAGTAGGAATTACATTCTCCTTAAGAACTTAAAATACTTCAAAGTCACATCAACATTTTAGGCCCTGCCTGTACTGAGTTTAATAATTTATTTCAACATAATAATTTGCTACCTTAGTTATTATTATACTCATATTTATTAGTAATGAGTGATTATAATGTACAAGGAGTTGTGCTAAATGTTATGTATGAGGTAATTTGACTTATCGTTCTACAAACTCCTATGAAGCTGGTGCAATTTTTGTCCCTATTTAAAGGCTGAGGATACTGAGACACAAAGATTTAACAATCTGGCCAGTCCTACAGCAATTTAGTGGTTAAGCTAGAGTTCGAATGGAAGCTGCCAGATCTCTAAGCCTGAGATTTTAAACTCTGCCTCAGAGGATCTGCTGGACTTTTGTGTGGAACTCTGAAAGTAAAACCATAGAGACAATTTTGGATTTAGAGTTCTAAAACACATACTTAGATTTTTAAAAGCCCAGTCATGAATAATACATCCTAAAATCCTGTCTCTGAATCGACTGAACTACTTTTTCACTGGGAAAGTAATACCGCTGTCCTCTGGGGGGGCAAAGGGATTAGAAGTTGAAAAATGTTTCCCTTTTCCTTAAGGCTATTCCACATATCCTTCTAATTAAATAGAAGATTTTATGTCAAAATATTTACTTATTTCCTTCTTTTCCCAAATCTACGAGATCTAGGACACAACCCAGAGTCTGACACCAAAAGAGTCTCCCTCCCTGTTGTTCATCTTCTTTGAAAGTCACGTGTCGTGAAATGTGATACCAGTTACCCTCAAGAGGCAATGAGATGGTCCCAAGAGACTCAAGGAGCTCTATTTTTCGCCTGCTCATTCTACAGCTTCAAAATTTGGCTTTTATAGACCTGCAGGTGGACTTTGTAAACAATATCATGTTCTTCCAGGTGGCTTGGAAAGTGAATGGATATGTGAAAGAAAAGGGGTGTTTCTTTTCTTTAGATCTGAAAGTTTCAGTGACTAGCTCTCTTTCCATTCATGCATGTATGCGTGCGTGCACACACACACATACACACACACACACACACACACACACCCTCCAGCTTCTACTCTGACCCCCCCCCACAATAACACATATATACACACACACATACATATGTATAGTTGACCATTGAACAACACAACGGTTTGAACTGTGTGGGTTCACTCACATGTAGATTTTCTTCCACCTCTGCCACCACTGAGACAGCCAGACCAACCCCTCCTCTCCCTCCTCCTCAGCCTACTCAATGTGAAGACAACAAGGATGAAGACCTTTATGATGATCCACTTCCACTTAATGAATATTCAATATCTTTTCTTTTCCTTATAATTTTCTTAACATTTTCTTTTCTCTAGCGTTACTGTAAGAATACAGTATATAATACATATAACATACAAAATATGTGTTAATTGTTTATGTTATTGGTAAGGCTTCCAGTCAACAGTAGGCTGTTAGTAGTTGAGTTTTGGAGGTGAGGCAAAAGTTACTCATGGATTTTTGACTGTTTGGGGAGTTGGCACCCCTAACCCACCAGTTGTTCTAGAGTCAACTGTATATCATTATATATCATTATATGTAATATATATACATACACACTCAAACACATACACATTTATATATAATATTTTTTTTTTTAAAGTTTAAGTCAGTATTCTTTTTAATACTCTAGAGCCTTAAGCAACACTAGAGATGACTTCCAAATTATAAACTTCCTGCAGTTTTGGCAGTCTAAGAATGTGGAGTTCTGGAAAGTACCTTAATAGAAGCCACAACATGAATAAAAACTGTACTTTGAACAACTGCCTTTCCAAAACTATTCCTACATGTTATTGACAGGACTACCTGACAGCATATAATGAGTTGAAATGTTAATGCAACCTGGTTCACCTTAGAAAAGCAAGTATGGCAAACATCCCAAGGAACAGGCCAAGACAGAAGAAGATATGATTGACTTTATGAAAAACATATTGAGGGGAAGTGAATAATTGCACATATACTTAGATATCCAGTATCTAAGTATACGACACACAAGGACACACAATGCATGGAAGGCAGCTTACCCTGGTTATGAGGAAATTATAGTTCTTGGTAAAGGAAAAATCCTTGGAACATAACCCGTAAATTCTTTTGTCTAGCATTCCTCTTGTCTAAGTACTTTTTTGTCATGATTATTTGACATTTAGAATGTTCAAACATCAAAACATTTTCTTTAAAAGGCTGGAGAGTGTTTTAACACCCTGAATGCTGAAAATACACATCACATCCACGTATACATGCACACTCACAGACATCTTCCAGGTTTGACTTTACCCCCACCCCTGCTATATATCACTCAGCAGCCAGACTAATTTCTTAAAAATCATAAATTGTATCTTGCCTATCCCTTGCCCTCCTTGGCTTGTAATTTTACACAAGAAAAAAGAGCCAGACTTCTCTCTGGCCTTCAAGGTCTGGCCTGATGCAGCCCCATGTACCCTTCAGTTCGTGTTGTTCCAGCCAACCCTTTGCTCACAATCTCCTGCCACTGTATCTCGTTGTTTCTCCCACCAGCCAAGCTTGTTCCTGCCTCTGGGCCTTTTGTCAACCTGAAATGTTCTCTTTTTATGGCTGCCTCATCCTCATTTTTCCCAGTTTTTCCTCAGAAAGGCCATTCCTGACCATGGGATTTGAAGTGCGTCTCTCACTACTATCCTCTCATGACACCTTGTTCTCTTCCTTTACCACTATTGTCATAACCCGTGAGCACGCATTTATGCATTTACTTGTTTAAATCCAATCTCTTCTGTTAGAATATCATTTAAAAGAATGCAGGAACAAGATCTGCTTTATTTTCCATTGTATATTCAGACCCCAGCACATCATTTGACACTGGTGTGTGTGCATGTGAATAATCTTATTTAATTAATTGATCAACTTCCTTTTAAATAAAAATTATTTCTGGCTTCTAACTTTCCTTCATTTTCACCTCATTGTTGCCTCCAGACGTCTCCCAAGAAACTTTGAAGCCATAGTAAATTTTACAATGAAGTGAGGCAATATGACACTCCCACTTAATCTGTAGGTGTACCTATAAGATAGAAAAACTACCAGTTAACCAAGAAGGTGGGGTATCTCCAGCAATGTAACTTTTCTAGAAGAACTCCAACCCTAAATTTTGGTCCATCTCATCATGGTGATTATCAGATGTGGTGGGCAGGGCCAGCCTAGACATTGAAACTCAGACCTTATTATTCCATAATGACTACTCTGATTGTAACTGTCCTCCAGATTGGCTCCCCAACTCATTCTGATAATGGGTAAGTAGAAAACAAAACCAGTCAAATTGGTGGTTTGTATTCTGAAGAGGAAGGAGCAGGTTGGTCAAACTCTACATTTTTTACCAGTTATTTTGGTGTCACATTGACCCTGTCTTTAGCTTTAGACACTCTGCAAAATAGTCACTTTTCAAATGTCATATTTCAAATGGCTGTGCTGGTGACGGCTACTACTTACTAAGGCACAGAAAAGAACATATCACTTAATATAGCTCTGAAGAATCTTAGAGAATGTTTATATCATTTCGTTGAAAAATTTGAGTCAGATCACTTTACATCCTTCAATTTCCATATTTACTCACAAATTACTGGTTTTTTTTTTTTTTGCAACACTGCAAATATTTTTGAGTGAGGCTTTGTAAAGTGAAAAATAACTCTTGATGTGCTATAGATCCATTTCTCTGAATGGCTTCTCTTCTGTTAATGTTGTCTTCCTGTCCCTCAAGTACACAGCTTCTGCTATTATTAACTCCCCTGCAGTTAGTAGTTCCGTAGTCCTTGATTTTGTTTTCTTGTGGTAAGCCTAATTTTCAGACTAATGTATAAGTCTTAAAAAAAGAGAAATTGGTGCTTTCTTATAAAAATGTGTAGGAAAAATTGACTTAGAATACAAACAAGGGAGAAATTTATGCATACTCTTTAGGCAAGATTCGGACCACTGCTTGCAAAGCTACGTTTGTTGATAGAAAACTCATTATCTTTCTTTAGATGGTTCCAAAAAATTCCCAAATTATTCAAATACGTGTATGTGTGTGCATTTCAATTCTAAAAATTAGAACACTAGGATTAACTTTGTAGCTGGGCAAACAAAACAAAAAGCAAGGTACTGACTCAAACATACTGCGTTTAGAAAAACAAGCAAGCAAACAAACAAAAGAAAAACCAGTGGTCATTGTGTTGGATCCATAAAGCACCCCATTTCAGATGTATTACCAAGAAAAATAGTTAGAAAACGTGTATGCTACCAGGGAAATTATACCTGTAAGGAAAAAAAGCCTGTCAGTTGAGGAATATATCTCACGATTTTGGCTTGGAACAATACTTTTTAAGTGTTAGTGATTGCCTTTTTTTTTTTTTTTAACTCAAAGGCATAAGAAACATGCATTGGTTCTTTGAATTTATATAAAAGTGGGAAGAAAAATAGGAATTTATTAGTGTGGGATGTTTTTGTGCTTATGTAACAAAAAAGCCTGGCTAAAATGCTTTGGCAGGTATGCAACGCATAATATAGTATAATAACTTATGGCATTTTGGAAGAAAAATAAAGCTGCTAAGATATTGTGGTTTTGAACTTGGCATAAGAATTGTAGAATAAAGTTGGCCCATGCACTTTCAGAAGAACTTTTACAATGGATAACAGACTTTCTAAGAACTGTACATAATGAGGTGATAAGCAACTTACCATGCTGAGTCCTACTGTAACCTTTAAGGGTCTATACACTAAGAAAGTCTTAAAAGGAGTTTATTTTACAGAGAAGGGTCTCTGGGATACCAATAAATGAACCTCTTGAATGTGGTTCAAGAAAGTCATAATTTATCTCAAATTACCTTCAAGAAGAATTGCAATATAGCAATATTTTAATTATATGAACATCAACAAATATTTAGTGAATGCCTCCTATGTGCCGGCTTCTACAGAGGCTATAATATTAGCAAGAAAGACAAGAAAGCCCCTGTCTATGTAGAATTTATGTTCTCATGGTCTCTCGTGTAGACATATAGCCATGATATTCTATAAGACAAAATAATTTAAGTGTTATAAGAGACAATATTTCTGTGTTCTAGGCAGTAGATCAGGAAAAAGCTCGGCAGGTGTCACTCGCTAATCTCATGGGGGGACCTAACTATTCCCATTCTCACAACCAGCACCAAAACATAAATTAATAAACAAGACCACCTATACAAAGACAGAATAGTAATATGATAATGAGTATAGGATAGAGAAAATTAAATCCTCAAATATGCATATTTAAGATACAATAATGAGTAGAGCATTCTTTCCATGGGAAAAAGGAAGGGTTTAAATTTCATCTTTGTGGTGCTCTCTTCCATCTCATTGGGCTGATATGGTTTTTATGGGAGTGTGCAGTGTTCTGAAGCAGCATGTATTTGGGGCCATTTAGTAATGAGGCACATCTTATTCTTGGTATTGTTAATAAAGGGATAAATGTAGTGGGGGAAGTACAAACGGCCCACCTGTGTGTGCTAGAGCAGGAGAGAGCTCAGGATTTGTGACTAATCTCTATCTAGAAATCAAGAGCTTTTTTTTTTTTTTTTTGGAATGAATCCCATGAAAATAACCCTCAGAAATCCAGCAGAGGTGGTGTCATCTGCCACTGGCAGCTCGTAAAGGATTTTAAGCTTTAGCATCCAGCTGTTTCTTCTTTACAGGCTTTATGAAAGAGCTTTTGAAGTGAACCTTGAAAGTCACAAAGGATTTCAACTGGCAGAAATAAGAGGAAGAAAATTCTAGAAAGAGGAAATCATGTATATACAGGTGTGCTGAAGAGTGGGGGAGGTTGGAGGTAGGGGTAGCACAGAGTTCTATTTGGCTGAAAAAATATATAGAAATAAGCGTTTCAACAGATGCAGTGCTGAAAAGAGATTTGGGGTCATATTGAAAACCAGGATGAGAAAGTTGTGATAAATTTAGCAGGAGTTAGCCTATCCCTGGCATTTCTAGTTGAACACACAACCAAGATGTCTTTCATATGTCCTAGAGGAAGATGGCTTTTTTTTCTTTTAACTTCTGTCCCCTTGAATCTACATTGTGGACTCCATCCTCCCACTCCTGGACGGAATCTTGGGTGGATCTCATAGCTTATCCAGGTAATTAATAAGTAGTCTCCTTTCCCAGGTAGTAAGAAGCTTTGTCCAGTATAATGTCAAAACTCAAAGCTGTCATCCAATCTATAACTTCTGTTCTTCATCAGGCTGGAGAGCTTGCAGCGGGCAAAGTGGGAGTGGTTGGCTCCTTCTCTCCCTTGGACCACCCTCCTCCCTTACTTTCTAGCTGCATTTACCGGTGGCCAGAGGAGGGCCGGAGGAAGGGGTTAAGTGAAAGGGAGTCTTAGGGCACTGATACCTCCAGTTGTGGCAGATGACAAAAGCTGACTATCTCTTGTGGGACACTCTTGAGAGTTCCTTAGGCCTTATACCCCCCTCACCTCCCACACCTTCCCCTGCCTTTGCCTGGAGCCCCCTCAGCTTCCGTAATGAATATCTGCTGTGCTCACAGCCAGAAGCCCGTTTCCTTTTCAAGAGAGTTGCAGCCAGCTGCCTATCTGGCCTATGGAAAATGAACATCTTTTTTTCACTGTTAGTTGAAAGGCAGCCCTTTCTGTCTTCAGTTTGCCTTCTCAAAATGCTGCCAACTTACTGCTTCTGGCCTACTTTTAGACTATCCCCTAGCCCCACACTCCAGGGGAAGCATGACAAGTTCACCAAGTGTTCTTTCAAAGTCCCCTTCACTTGATTTGAGGTAAATGGGAAGAATCCCTTCCCTTCCTCCATGGGAGAAATACATAACACATTTACTACTGGCTTCGGGGGAATCCTTAGTACCTCCATCTTCATGCAAGACTTTGTTGTATATAATCGGGATATGGATGATCAGTTGCACAATCTAGCATGTCCTGAATAGATGGTTTTGCTTCTCTATTTAGGATCTTGGGCTTCTTGGTACTTATTGGTTTTAGGGGCCTCTGCTGAATTTTGACAACTGAAAAGGTCTGATTTCATATCCTATTCCATATGTAAACAGCAGATGCGCCGTTTATGAATGGTGCTTCTAAAGGTCCACTTTCAAGGTATTTATTTGGAACATTGAGTTCGTGTTTCCTAAAAACCATGCATAATTATCACGCATGAGATCCAGAGAGTATCTCAAAGGCTTATGTTTATGTGGGTCACAGTTATTGACACTTAACATATTGAAACAGAGAAATTTTTGAAATATAAAAGTACACAAGCACCTGTTCCCTTAGAGGTCAGAGCAATGACATCATCACACGAGTAGCCTCTGGAGAGCTCCACTGTGCGCTTGTCAGAGAACAAGTGAAAAAGGCACAGAGCATGTTGTTATTCTTATGAAAACACTTTTGACATCATGGACCTCCCGAAGGAATCCCAGGAACCCCCCAGGGGTCCCTGGACCATACTGTGAGACCTGCTTGTCTAGGGTGAGGAGGGGCTGGGGTTTAGGAAAGAAGTGTTGTGTCCAGTGCTTTCAGGTGAAGAACTCTGATACTAATTATGAGAAGACTAGGTAACTAGGATAGGACAACCCACCGAGAATGTTCTGCAAATTGCTACGTCACTGGAATAAAGCTATTAATATGTTTTTATTCATTCATTAAATAAATCTTTAAATGCCAAGTATTGGAAATACAGTTGTAGCTGAGACAGAGGCCTTGCTCACATGGAATATGTATTCACCTTTATAGAGGCAGATAATATAGTAAAGAAGTTTATGTGAAAATCACGAGACCTTCAAAATAAAAAGAAATTTGCATAAAATTGGAATAGAAAAATCTATGATAGAATGTAAGCTTCAGAAAATGATAACAAAGAGCTCAGTTTTCAGAAAGATCATGGTGTTCATTGCAGGATACATAAAAAAATTCTTAATACAGCCTGGGAGCAGGAAATAACGCTCCCAATCCTAAATCAACTCTGAAGTCAGAGCAAGACTTTAGAGGAAATAAAAGAGTTTTGTGTCATTTTAAATTACAAATTTCCACAGGAATCAATCGCTTGATTATAAATAAGAGAAGCAAGACACATGGACAGGGCGAACCATACTCTATTACATTTATGATGAAAATGCCTTTTGATACCTATGTATTCTAAATTAAAAGTTCTACCAACGAATTAACTGCCTGAATTTTTCTATCATTGAAGAGAATTTTCTTTGACAAAGACTTCAGATTGAAAGTCATTCAGTAAATTTTACACCTAAATTAATTTTCACCTGTTGTACTGAATACACAGCCACTATGTATTTGTGCAGGTGTTATATGTGTGCATTTGGGAGTGTGTTTTATGTGAGAGTATTTCCACAAGGATTTACACTATTTTCCAATATTAAAAGTAATCAGTTCTGTCAAAATATTAGATTTAAAATTCTCATTTTGAGAGTCACAATAAATACGTTCTCTGTTCTTTGAATTTTATGTATCATTTCAACCTCACTTAGGCTTTGTTGTTGTTTTTTTGTTGTTGTTGAGGAGTGAAGTTTTCCTTCATTTGTTTACCCAGCAATATTAATCCATGGTTGACAAAATATTTGCTTTGCATTTTTTTTTTATACAATAAAAGAATTTGGATAGAATATTTGGAGAAGATCTATAGGAATACTTAAGGGCTAAAATTATCGGTCAGATGTTTCTTATGTATGTATGACATTTACATAAAATAATAGCTTTTAACAAAGATTTTGAAACATGCAAAAGAGTATTGTACTTTCAAAGTGGTCACTATAAAACTGATGGTATCATTTCTCAAAGTATTTAAATATGGTCTTAATAGTCACATCTAATGTAAATATGCCACACTAGTCCATCTTGCATATATTTCCATATATATTCATAATGCTTACAACATGTAAACTAGACACATTAGCAGATTTAAAAATGCTACTGTATTCCAAATATTGTTTGACTTTAGCATAAATATTATTTGAAATGTTTGATGATTCAGTATTAGTCATATGGCTTTTATTTTGTTAAAGTTTTACTTTGTTTTGCATGAATGTTGAAGCCACCATGACTAAACTGTGCTGTAATTTAAATACTTATTTGCTACAGCATAAGCTAATGAAAGGAAAACTCAAAGAATCCCTGCCCATGATACCACATATTTTTTCCTTACAGAAACATTAAAATCTTTCTTTAGGCATTTTATTTCCTCTCTTGAAAGAAGTCTTTTATTAAAAGAATCTTGGGAGAAATGGCAAAGCCAAATTGCAGCACTCAACAGGCACTGCACCACTGACTTTTCATTTCAGTGACTTTAGCTGTTTCTTCAAATCACAGCCAATGGCATAAAATCAAAGTCCCCGACAAGGTGTAACAAGCTTTGATGTTGTGCCTGGATTTTATAAGGCTCTATGTTGAGCCCTCTAAAATGTACATACATGACTAAGACAAGAGCCACTGGAGTTAACTGATTAAATATTTAGAGAAAATTTATTTTTCTTAAATTTTGATTTTGTCTCAACCATACTGCCAAATCAATAAATCAATTACAGATAAAATAAGAATTGTTAAAAAATATATCTACTTTTTAAAAATTACGAGAAAATAGAAATAATAACTCTCTGAAGAAGCAAAGGCTTCATAGATTTAAAAGGGCTAGAAGAAATTACAATTGAAATATCAAAAGATATAATTTTAAAAATTTTGTTTCTAGAAATAACTGAAATAGGTAGCCAAACAACCACAGATATAGTCTACAATAATTCCAACAGGCATATTTTATTACTTCAATTATAGAGCTGTTTATTCAAGCTGATTAAAAAATGCTAAGGTGTTCAGTAAATTAATGAGCAAAGAATTGGAATGGATTGTCACAAAAGAGAAGATGCAAAAAGGCAATTTGCATAAAAGTATCTAAATTAGGTAGCTATCTCTACTAGCAATGGAAAAGATACCAATTAATATTATGACAATATGTGTACCTATGAAATTAACCATGACAAATTTTTAAAAATTTTCAATGTTAGTGATATGTGGTCACTACAATACTCTCTCATGAGCTGCTCCAGGAACCATGATTTTTGAAACTCTTGGAAAACAATTTGGTAATATGCATCATAGGCCTTCAAATCACCATATCTTTTGACCCAATAATTTACTTGGATTATTATTTTGTCTTTAAGTAAGTCTCATGTATCAAAATGACAATTACAATGCCATTTTAAATGATAAAAATAAAAGCAACTTAAATGTCAATATCAGGGAAATGGTTAAGTAAATTATGTACATTAACATGAACATGATGGAACATTTTGCTCCCACTTAAAAAGAAATTTGAGTTTTTTTTAGAAAGCAGTGGTATCTTGGGGCCAGCCTGACATTTCTCAAATCCTCACATATTAGCTGTGTGTCCTTGGGCTAGTGACATAACCTCTCTGGGCCATTTTTTATATCTGTAAAGAGGGATAAAAATGCTAACTACCTCATATGGTTCTTGTAAAATTAATTTACACATGAATGTGTTTAAATCAGTATTTGGTTCCTATCAGCACTTAACAAATATTAGCTATTATTGTTATACATAAGTTCACATTTGGCAAGATCACAATGACAAAAATATGCATGAAAAAACATCCCACGATATAAATATATATGTTTACTTGGTAGAACAATGGGTAATCTTTGACTTTATGCTTCTAACATTTTATAATGACTATGTGTTAGTTTAAAAGATGGAAAATTATTGAAACATTTGACTTAATTTTTTAAAAAAGAAGTACATGTTATCTGTCCTCAGGAATTTTTGAATTCAGATGGGGACTAAAGTTAAGCATAGGCATAACTATAAATTAGGGCAGAATGTGTTAGTTACTAACACAAAGAAAGGAGGAAATTGATCCAGCAGAGGATAAAAGAAATACTTAACAGGGAAGATAGCATCTTCCTAAGGCCTCCCTGAATTGGATTTTGAAGGTGACATTTAATCACATGGGAAGATCTGTACTTTTAAGGCAGAGAAAACAATGAAGGCAAAGGTAACAATCAGAAAGGAATGACCAATAAGTAACCTGGATTGGTTGGAACATATGATACTTGAAGGTACAAAACTGAAAAGACTGTTTGGAATCTATGATGGAAGTTTTAAAGTCACAAGTTATAAATTTAGACTATTTCTGAAGGCAATTGGGTCTGTTCAGGTTTTTACTGTCCACCATCTACCTAGAAAAGGATAGATGAGCTTTTAACTTTTATTGAAATATTGTCTTCTACTTAAAGATATTAAACTGTAACATAAACATATTACTGTAACCATTTGATTCCTCTCAATGAATAAGCTTCTCAACAAACTTGCTCACATTATTCGTGAAGGCCCTCTGGGGTCTGCGTACAGCCAATGTCCTCAACCCTCTCTTGATGTTCCTCACACCTGGCACTCCATTGTCCATCCCCTAAACAAACAACACTCCTTCCCACATATGCAAATTTGGTCAAGAAACTCCTTAATCTTCCTACCTGGCTTTTTGACTCCAACGCTTATTTCCACACTCAGCTCATTGTCTAGTTCAACTTCTGCCATGTCACATGTGGTCCTCCATAACCCTCTGTGCTTGCTTTCTCCCAAGAAATAAAAATTCAATGTCAGAGACTTCCTTGAGAGTGCTCAAAATTCTTGCCTTGAATCTTTTTTTTCTACCTGGTATTTATTTTTAGGAGTTAAGAGTATATTTGGGTTTAGGGATCAATTGTGATACTTCTCAGTGTTCTCCATATCACAATGCACATTCTTATAATGAGTCCATGCTCAGATCTTGTTTTTTTGACCAAGTCAATGAATTCTGAGCAGAGGAATGTATAAACACCGGATCACACAGGAAGAGCTCTCTTAATCTATCCCATTCTGTTTCTGCTCAGGTCTGTCAGGAAATACACTTAATTTCTCACTAAACCCATGTAATACTCAGATGTTATTAGTGTTTTTGCAATTCTTTTGAAGAGTTTTAGATATTTAGCAATAAATTTCCAGGTACAATTGTTGCTCAGTATCCATGGAGAATTGGTTCCCGGACCTCCCCCCCACTCCCCAATACCAAAATCTATGGATGCTTATGTCTCTTATATATAATAGAATGGCATAGTATCTATATCTAACTTACCCACATCTTCTCATATACTTTAAATCATTCCTATATTACTTATAATACCTAATACAATGTAAATGCTATGTACGTAGTTGTTATACTGTATTGTTTAAGGAATAATGACAAGGAAAAAAAATCTGTACATGTTCAGTACAGATGCAACCGTCCATTTTTTTCCCCTAAATATTTTCGATCTGTGGTTAGTTGATTCCACGGATGCGGAACCCGTAGACACAGAGGGCTGACTGTACCACAGCCAAACCAAACTGGTTTTTGGCCTACGATGTATTTCCCCTTGTATAATTTTTAGATGTAAACAAAAATAATGAGATCTAAATTTAGAACGTTCTGGATCTAAATGCATTGGATAATATTTACAGTTTAAAGCAGCCCATTTGGAGATAGTTAAATTCAGTTTCAGCTTTGCAACTAAGAAAGAAAGATGTATCAACAGGAAGGGGTCTGGTTGACACAGAGGATGCTCGGAGGCGTGTCATGATGAATACCTTGACAAATGATATTGAGACTTACATCTGATCACTTTTCCTCAATGCTAGCTTGTCACGAGCATACACATGAAATATTTTTAATTTCAACTCAGTTTTTCACATGAAAAGTAACACTGGCAAGGATTTTTAAATGAAAATACTCAGAGATTGGCAAGAGTATGGTAAGTGAGCACTTTCCTATATCACTAGTGAAAGTGTTGATTGGTTTCATATTTCTGCTGCATAATTTAATGCATATTGCCAGAGACCTTAAGGCATACATACCCTTTAATACAGCTATCCCACTTTTAGAAATTTTTCTAATAATCCTAGATGTGCACATCAATGTAGCTATTAAGAGGCTTATCATTATACACTTAACATAGTGAAAAACTGGAAATCACCAAAATGTCCTGTAATTGTAGATTAAGCAATAAAAATAATTCATGACGTAACATTTCTATACACACATAGCTACTGGATAGAGCCATCTCATGATGTTCTAGGAAAATATTTACTGACATGGAATAATGTTCATGGTATGGTCAGTTCCAGTCAACAGGCCAACAAATATTTCCTGAAAAACAAAAATGTGCCTGACACTGTTCTAGACTCTAGAAATAACAGGTGACATAGAAGTGGTGAGAAACATACTACAAACACAGACAAACGAATTGCAGGTACTGCTAAGGGCTGTAGAGAAGATAAAATAGGGTAATGCAGTAGAGAGTGACAGAAGGATGGGATAGGGCCTTAGGAGAGGAATGAATTTATGTCTGGAAATATGTCTATCAGAATACTAACTAATCATGGTTATTTCTTACTAGTGGAATTACAGATTAGTTTGCATTTTCTTGTATTTGCCTACCTGTAATATTCTTACTTTTCTATAATTGACATGGATTAAGCTTTAATAAGAAAAAATAAAAATTAATATAAGTAATAAAATACTATCTTCATCCATGTACTTTAGGTGTCAGTTTCCTAAAATGATGGCTTATAGTAACAAAGAAAAGGCCTTAATCTATAAATCCAGTAGGGCTCATTCTGCCAATTTTATGATTAAAACAACCTATATCATAGATCATTCTTATCTTGGCCTGCTGTTTTCTTTTATTGGGAAGTAATTAATTTGACCTGGGTAAGATTTTCCATGGAGGCATAAGGATAGTTTAAAGTTGCACATTTGCTAAAGAAGCTAGGTCTAGACTAACAGGATGGCCCTGTATAGGTCAGGACAAATTTATTTTGCCTCAAAGTTGTGATGAACAAAATGCATCCCACTTGCCTAGTGTTCAAGTGGGAGTAGGGCAGCAATCCTTCACATGTGACTTCCGATAACACAAACCCACATTTAGATGCAGACATGCTATGTATGATGTTACAAACAGGGCTTCCAAGCACTAGCACCTACTGCAAGGCGTAGGGCGGTGAATGAAACATCTGCTTTCTATTGGTTCTGTGGGGAGCAACTCACTGAATCATCACATTTCTTCCTAGTGAAATAAGCACTTTGGTCTTTGGTCTATTTTCTGATAAGAGGGTAATAAACGATACAAGGAAAACACTCACTTGAAATCACCCTGTATAGCTATTCTCATTTCTTTTTATTTAAATCATTTTGACTTGATCTCCAAGCACGGGTTGTTTGTTGTGGCAGCAGAGAAAAATGTGATTAGAACCACACAGCAGGTTAATTCACTAAAGATACAGAAGATCTATGGAAAAAGGAGCTATTCTTTTGCAAATAATGTAAAGTTAACAAACTTTGACAAAAGAAGGGAGAGGCTTTGACCTCTACTGGGCTAAATTTTTATGAGCAATTGCACCATAAAATTGAAATTAAATATGTATGGGATTTGGATTAAGTATACCTTGGGGGATATAGAAGGAGGGGATAGATGTTTTGGAAGACGACCAGGGAGGGAAAAATCACTTTCTGCAGAATTTTGCTTTAGTTTGGTTCTGCCTAAGGGATTTTGAGGATTTATCTGATCTCTGAAGTTCTATTAGACTTCACCTTTTAATGAAAAGCAGAATAGACTCAGCGTCAAAAAGGGCTCACTGGATGCAAACTTTAATTAAAATTGAAAGTTTGCAAGAATATTTATATTAAATATTTTAATCTACTGAGGTTTCTTTTAGATACCTCTATTACGAAAAATAATTTTTAATCTCTCTGAAGATATTACAAGTTTATGGTTTAACACAGTTTATAAAGCAGACAGATCTGTGTACTTCCTATAGACCAAAGGACCTCACAAAGTCTTGGTAGTACAGATGGTAATAAATACTATATTTGCTTGGATTACATGTAAATCAAATAAAAACCCATCCAATCAACATCACTAATAGAAGAGACAGAACATTTAGTATTATCTTTAAGTGCTAAAAAGGATCTTTGCAGTCATTATATTTCTAAATGAAAAAGGTTTGTCCTTCAAAGGGCATGATAAAAATATGGTGGTCTTCAAATAATGAAAAACTCATGAAAATCATATAATCATTAAATGAATTGCTGATTTGGACCTATTTTCACAAAGTTTGCTAGTAAAAAGTCAAGACTCAAAAAACAGTTGTAACACTTATCCACAAGAACAAATTATCAAATACATTTGAATAATTTGTATTATCACCAAATTAATCAAAATAATCAGAAAACATGAAAATAAAGTAGTAAGGGGGATGGAAAAATTAAGTATCCAATGTGAATCTATTATTGCAGATTCTGCTCTGGATGTGACAAACACCAATCAGTTGGTGACTATTGTGTGCAATTATTAAAATAGACAATGTATGAGTGATTTTTAACTTTTTCTTGCCAGCTGAAAACCATCTGTCTGTGACTTTACTCAACAAAACAGCTCTGAACAATTGTACCTGGCATTGAATGACTGACATTATTCGTGATCAGCCTTTCGATAATATACCTGTAGTGAAAGACACAGACAGCATTCTTTTGAATACATTAGTAAGTACACAGAATATGCCTGTGAGCAGCTCATTCTCTAGATCCCACGAGAGGAGGAGCCACCTTCAGGACGTCCTGAAGTGGTGGACTATTACTATGTTTTTGAAACAGTTTTATGTTACTTTTTCAGGTGTCAAAGATGGAGTATTTTAAACACACATGCCAAAATGGATTTTCCTTTAAAAAATTTAAATTTAATGAAATGGTCCACCCATTGCAAAGTTGTTCAGGCCTTGGAAGGTGGTACAATGATATTTTAAGTTCTCTAATATATATTTTTAAAGACAGAGGAAAAGCTCAAACTCAACAAAATATAACCTTTATTTTAAAAGTTGATAAAGCTCAAACGCACCAACTGCAAGTTGTAAAGATATTTTGGAACATTTCAATAAAACAAGTGAGAAACTACAGGCTCCTTTTTTGAGCTCCCTAATTTGTCATCACACTTATTTATTGAAGAACTAAGGGAAAATAAGATCAGAATATAAACAAAAACACTAAAGTCAATTAGTAAAATCAAGATAAATTATTCTGACATCTAGAAGAAAATTGAAACAAAAATTTTTCATAGGTAAATTGCAATAAGTTTCTAAGTTTTAAAAGGCAGTGAATGACTATAGATGTTACTACCTCTCTACTCTGGGTTGCAGAGCTCCTGTCCTACTCCTGGGACATCTCACAAGCAGTCTATGATTTACGACTTCAGAAATGCACTATGGACACTGGTGGATCAAATATCAGTAAAGTTTGCCTGTTTCCTTTTTGTATACAACGTAATTTTAAATTTCTAAATTCTGGTATTAACTCCCTGTACCCCAGAGGATTCTCTGGTACATTTCTGATGAGGCAAGAACGGCACTTTAGATACTAATGCTTTTAGTGTTTTCATGCTGCTCTTCAGTCCATGATTGATTTATTAGGCTTTGAGCCACGTAATGTTAATTATTCATCTGGCTAGTGTTTCTTCTGCGAATTATAATCAACTTTGCCTTAATATAAATACTTAACACTGGCCATTTAACATATTCATATTAATCCTTTGGTCTCTGGGGAAGAAAAATAAAGATGCTTACTATTTTGTATGTAATTTGCCTAAAGATGTAACATTTCTCCACATGTTTAAAGTATTTGAAGACATATATTCTAACTTATAACTAATAGAAAGACTTTATTAATGAAAATATACCACCCCTACAATATTCACATACTGAAAGCTGCATAGGAAGAAAGTACATTGGGGATAAATTTTAGGATTTATCATAAAACCCCAAATCTAAGAGCTGTGTGATTAAACATAGTAAGGCACAGTTAGACATGCTCCTAGAGGCTCTTAGAAGCTTGCAGTAATCTGTGATCACAGATAAAGCTGAGAGATTGGCACTTGTCCAGTTGAATTTTGTGATTGAACTTAATATGGTTGTATTTCTACAAATTTCCTTTTCAGTTCGTTATGTGAATCATTAAGATAAGCAGAGGTGGATCCATAAAGGGATCTAGGGAGTAAATGTGCCTTAATATTTGATAAAGTGAATGGGAGAGCTCTGATAAGGTAACTCTGTGCCTCATTATTTGGTAGTTTTGGGCAAGTTATTTATTTTTTTAATTGCCTTTTTTAAAGTGAACAATTTGTATACCAAGGTCCTATAGGAGCCTATTCTTGGTCCAAATGCCATATTTAAAATATACCTAAAACATACATTTCTACAGATCTCCCTGATTAATTTAATGGCCATTAGATAAAAAGTTTTGCCTTAAATGCTTTTCATTGTGAGTGTACCTGAAAAAAATTTCACACCAGTCACTAAGACCCTTCCTCACACCCTGGGAGGAATGAATTTCCTTTTCTCTGAGTGTCCTAGATAAAGCCTCAGGTGACATGTTGCTACCTGTCACAGTTGGCTACAGAAGGAGTACAACTTTAACTCCTCCCATAATATTTAGTAGTTTTCACTGCTCAATGTTAAATCTACCTACCAGTTTAAAGAGATCCATTATTTTATGAAGTTAGTCCTGCAAGTTAAGAATTCTTTACTCTATAAATTGAGGCACAATGATCAGGAAATTAAAAAGAGAGTCATGAGGGGAACAATGTGCTCTATCAAGCATACTGTATTATAATTTTTTTAATTTGAAAAAATTCTAAAATGTTCCCAGAAATATTAAAGAACAGCAAACATCCTCTTAGGAAATACCCTTTGAACTAAATGGAACCAATATAAAAACCAAAGTTGCATTAATTCTGGAAATGGCAACCAAATAAAAGGTATGGCCAGTTCCTTGCAAAAGCAATACCATAAGAGGAAGAGAATGAAAATACATTGTCTAAGGTAAAGTATGCACATATCCACACACACAGCCATCTATACACACTAACCCATGATAATGCATTCATGTTCTTACACATATTTGTATATTTGGATACTTCTGAATGTTCTTATTGCTATGTTTAGCCATATATTTTATATGGGCCTATTCATTTAGCTATTTTTCCATGTCAACCATTTTTGCAAAGCTCCCTACTTTGTCTAAAAGATGCAGACCACATCTGGAGAACACAAATCATTTACAACCAACAAGCCACTGGACAATGGCCTCAGGTACTTTTGTGTCCACCAGTTGAGTCGTGTCCTGACTGAGATTCAGTTTATCCCAAACCCAAACCTGTACTTATAAATATTACAAATGAAAGAAGTGCAACAAGGAAGAAATTCACTATTCCTATGAAAATTTGGTTAAAACTTTTAAAACATTTTGAGAAAGGGAGTCACTAAAAAATGCTTTTGAATTAGATGTGGGCAAGAAAACTGTTGAGGATTAGAGAGGAAAATATTAACAGTCTAGAAAGATTCTTTACTCTCTCTTCTTTAAAAGTGTCTCTAAGTTCTCATTCCATTTTAAAAAATGGGCATAGTATAGTACCTCCCACAGGGGTGGGAGACACATGATAGACGGTGACAAGGTCTGTGAGTAGATCCATTTCTAAAGACAAAGGCTTGGCACTACCTGTATATCAAAGGATTAATTAAAAATGCACACACATGTTTTAGGTTAAAAAAAATTTTAACGCATGTATACATCAGGTTTTCATGATTCTCTGCTTTAACTGAATTTTTCCATTAACCAATTACCTATTAGTCTAGATCTCATCATTTCTATTTCATTTCTTTTCTAATATAAATAACTTATATTGGTCCCACTCCACAAAATACTTGAGTCATCCTACAAAAACACTTACATGTTATGTAAAGTATGAAATCAAAGCTGAGGTTTTAAGCAGAAGAGGAATAAAGGGAGAGAGAATAGTAAAGCCAGTTTTATTCAGTTCTGAGATTTGGATCAGATTAGTTTTCTAAATCTGCAAACACACAAATTGACTGCAAGATTCATAGCATCCAAATTAATTTCTTAAAAAAGAAAACAAGAAAAATGAAAACCAACTTATTGTTTAAGCAAAGCATAGCTTTTCCCAATATTGAGAAAAATCTGATAAAAAGCAAGTCAATCTGGCAACATTGTTTGGATACTAACATAGCTGAAATAAGGTACATTTATGAAGTGCTTGAGAAACTCAAAAGAACTTTCTTACATGGCAGTATTTTGTTGTAAATTTCCAAGATAAACTTTCACTTCTATTAAACAGCTCATTTCTTGAGCACTTATACCTTACCAGGACCAGAGAGTTCATGGCTTGTCTCGTCCTCACGCATCCTCCCCACAGAGGGTACGTGGCATCATTAATGCCATTTTAAAGATAAAGAATCTGAGGACCAGAGGCCAGCTAACTGGGCCCAGGTCCCATGGCTAACAAGCAGACCAGCCCGAGGACGCTATAGCGCTTTCCAGCATAAGGCTGCACTCTCACCTTCTCAAGTATTTTCAGTCCATACCACTGAGCCCAGTCCTTGGAGAGCTTCCCTGAGATGCGTTTGCTTGCTGTTGTTCTCGAACCTGACCGCACATGATAATCACCTGGGCAGCTTTAAAAAAAAACCAAAAACTTATTGGCTCCACCCCCAGAGGTTCTGATTCAATTGTTTAGGGAGGGACTTGGCATTAACATTTTTTTGTCTCCCTAGGTTGGAGGCAAGCACTTCTTTATTCTTAGCGATAAATGAGGATTTGTAAAATAAGTATCCTGTCCTTAAATACAATGGAGGCTGCTTGGTCTGGCCCTATTTTGGGCAGCTGTCATGAAAATTGGTATACTTATAACACCTGATTTTGTTAGCTCTATGGCTTCAGTTACAATTCCAGGTTAACACAAAAAGTTTCATTTACCTTTTCATTACATAAATTTTTAGTCAGCCTTGAAGACTCTTCCAGTTATCTTTGCTGTGTAACAAATCACCAGAAAACTTAGTGATATAAAACATCACCATTTCATTATACTCACAGATTCTATGGGCCAGAAATTTGGACCTGACATAGCAGGTATGGTTTCTCTCTGCTCTGTGGTATAGGGAACTCAGCTGAGAAGGCTGGAACAGCTGCAGAAGACTTGAATTGCATTGGGCAGGAATCATCTGGAGGCAACTTCACTTACAAATCTTGTGCCTGGGCTGGAATGACTTGAAGGCCGGCTGCAGCTGAGACAGTCAACTGGCATACCTTACACGTGGGCTTTCCATGTGGCTTGGCCTCCTCCTCACACCTCAGCCTCAGAGAAGTTGGACTTTTTTACACGGCAGGCCAGGGCTCTGAGAGTGAATTTTCATTCTACCTAACATTCATGGTCTTTCCAGCTCCCTGGTCTTTTCTGATCCTGCCTTGGACAGTCATTTTGCGTCACTTCTACTGAACTCTATTGCTTAAGATGGTCACAAATCTGCTTAAGAGGAGACAAACACCCAAATGCTTTTTAGACTCGAGAGTAATATCTATCTTTATGTCTCCCTCAAAGTATATAATACTTATCTTAATAACTATTTAAATACTTATTGAATGAACTAGTACAGCCAATGCATTTTATAGCTTGTAATGATATTTACATCTATTGGAAGATAAATAGAACTGTATTTTTTAAAGAAAATATGCTTATATTTGCCTTTTTATTTATTTGTATAAATTTATGGGGTTCAAGTGCAATTCTGTTACATGCCCAGATTGCATAGTGGTGAAGTCAGGGCTTTTCAGGTTATCTGTAAAGGCACTTTGCTTAGCAAGCATGTCTAAGCAAGCCCACTCAGGGTGGTCAGGGCAGAGTACTTATAGAGACGATATCTATACCATATTCTAATCCTAAACCAGCTTTTCATAGATACATAGAATTGCTCATAAATGGGGTCTGGGTAAAAATAATGGTTCTGTCAGAATGCCAGGTTTTGGCACCAAAGATGTCAGGGTGGGAGTCTGCCCTCGGTTCTTGGTAGGCTCTTGGCTGAAGAATGACCAGACACACCAAAGTATGAGGTCCAGATCACTATTATCCTGTTCCTGACTCCTTTCTTGGAAAAATCACCAGCAAGGCCAATACGACGGAGTAACCTCAGGAAGGGAGCAGTTTCACAAGAGCAGCTCTTTACTGTAGAATAAAACAGGTCTGTCTCTGCAAGTGGAGAGAGACAGACCAATTCACTGACTCACTCACTACTACTCCCTGACTTCTCAGATTATTTCCTTTTATTAGCCCAGTCTGGAGGCGGGCTCTTGGGAGGTATAGGATGTTATCAAATGATCAACAGGTGTCCTCAAAATTCCATCTGCATATATAAGCTCCCTCTAAGAAAGCCCACCTGTGGTGGGCTGAACTGCCATACAGATTCAAGCCAATGGCATATTAATTACCCTTAGGTTACTCTAGGTCACTTTCTAAATCTTATTATGCCTGGGCTGGGGAATTCCTAGATTGCTAAAACATTCCCTCCTTCCCCAGGTGTAGCAGTTGCTCAGGATAGGATTAAGGATGGGGCACCACCAAAATGGAGTGCCGGTCCTTATCCTTCTTCCCAGGTGGAGCAGCTGCTTGAAACAGCACCAAAACAGGGAACGTTTGTCCCGGAGAAGAACCAGAGATCCTAACTATCTACCTAAAAGTTCCAGTCAAGCTAATCAATCTTTCTAGATAATAACCCAAAGCCAATGTTCTATGATATTGTTACTTATCAACATCTTTGATAAATAGAGCCAAGTTCTGGATTTTCTGGGTAATTTTTTAGTTTTCCTTTCATTTCCAGGGAGCAAGTTATAATTATGGAGTATTTCAATTATCTTCTCAGCATTATTTTCAGTCTTGCTGCTGCGTTTAATGTAACAATGTAAAGTCCCAGATTTGTACTGGTACATTGGATTAAAATTCATCACTCATTTAATTTTTTCCAGATCTATTTCTTATTTACTTAAACTGATTTAGGTAATCAGTTGGCTCTATAGCAATTTTTTACTAAGTTTAGTTTGAGGTTTGTTTCAGCATTGTGGTAGATGAATAATGGCCCTTCATAGATGTCCAAGTCCTAATCCTCAGAACCTGTGATTGTGGTACCTTGCGTTGTATAAGAAAAGGGACTTTGCACATGTGATTAAGTTAAGGATCGTGAGGTGGGGAGATTATCCTGGATTATTGGGGTGGGCTCAGTGTAATCACAAGCGTCCTTATAATAGGGAGGGAGGAGATTAGAGTCATAGTAGATAGAAGGGGGAGGTTGGGACTATGTGAGGAAGAAGCCAGGAGCCATGGAATGCAGATAGTGTCCAGAAGCTGACAAAGGCAAGGAAATAGATTTCTCCTGATTGCCCAGAAGGAACCAGGCCTGCCAATACCTTGACTTAAGCCCAGTGAGACTGGATTTGGATCTCTGACTTCCAGAACTGTAACATAGTAAATTTGTGTTGCTTTAGGCCACTAAGTTCATGGCAATTTGTTATAGTATTAATAGCAATGGAAAACTAATACAAACACAGACATCATTTGAGGCATACAACTGTACATTCCATTTGATTGGTCTAAGTATTGGGGTTAATATTGATTCCTACACCAAGTATCTAAGTTTTCTACATTGCCGTTCAAATATGATCTGCTGTTGACTTAGATTTCATTGATGTCTTGAGAAAACATGTATGTTCATTTTTGAGACAACTACTAAGTGAGAATTCAGAGTTAAAAATTAGATAGAGTGGCTAGTCATTTTGCCAAAGGGTGTTTTGTTTATCAAAGGCAAATTTGTTGCATGAATCTTAAATATTATGGAGCCACACTAAAACATTTCAACTTACAAAATTTGGAAGCATGTTGCAATGTCCACACATACCTGTAAACACTCAATATTCAAAAGCAACTAGCTTCCAAATTTTGTGAGTACATCTATTGCATAAAGAAGTCAAGCAAGCAAGAAAGTCATGAATGTCTAGTTAATCTGAATACTTCAAATTCATTCAAATACTCATTTTTGATTCTTTTGAAGCACAAAGAACTTTAGACTTGGCATTATTAGCCTAATGCTTGTTCTCAGATTCCCCATTAGTACCCAAATGTTGTAAAAATCAAATAGGATAAATTATGTGGAGATGCCTGGATTAGTATCTGCCACAGGGTGGGTGGATAAGAAATATTAGTTGAGTGTGAATGGAGGTGGTGGGGGAGCTGCTAAGGAGCAGACCATGTTCACTGGCAGGCACTGGGTGTCATCTCCAGCTTAGAACTGAGAGAGAATGGCTTTCCCTTTCTTTCAGTAGAGAAAAAGGGGAAAAAAGTCCCTTCACTCCGGTCATGTGCCAGGGCCTCAAGCTACTGATATTAGTACCATAAATAACTAGCATCTACACGACAGGTTTTCAGGCTGTCACATCTTAACAATGTTAGAGAATCTATGAATAAGAAATGAGTTTTTAGGTACTTAATATATGTGTTTTACTTCAGAGTTCGCTTAACTGTGAGATAAAAAATCTAAGAACAAGTGATTACTTTAGTAGATCACTTTGGCTCAGCATTTAGGTAAAGGTGTGATTAATTGCTGTCTCTCTCTCTCTTCTTCTTTTATCAATCAAATATCAGTAAAACATTCTCCCTTAGAGTCATTTAGCTCACTTATGGTCACTGAATGTAAACAAATTTAGCTAACTAGCTAGATGGCTGAGAAGCCATGAGTAGGGGATGGGGAACTTACCTTGAAGTGGTGTTTGCAAGTTTGCACTTTACGTAAGACTGAAGACATCTCACAACCCAGCTGGATGTTCCCTCATGTGGGGACCTGTTGGAGGCTGCATACAGCTCTGGTCTTACCTTTTCTAAGCTTACACTGATGACAATGGAGAAAAGTGTTGATTCCTGCCCACTCTCCACCATATTAACAAAGACTCAAACTAGAATCTGTGATTTTTCCTTGACTGAATACCTTGAATTCACCATTTGAATAGAAAGAATTTTACCCAACAAGTCTTTCTAAACTAAATTCAGTGTGTGACCCTAAAATGCAGTAAAGCTACCTTTCAGATCTAAAACTATATAATTCTATGTTTTAAGCTAGTTATCCTTTCCAACATAGTATAAATTATTTTTTAAAGCAGAGAAGCTGGGGAAAATTTTGTCTCCTAAGGGACATTTGGCAATGTTTGGACACATTTGTAGTTGTCACAGCTGGGGGTGGGGTACTGCTAGCATCTAGTGGGTAGAGCCCAGAGATGCTGCTAAACATCCTACTGTGCACAGGACAGCCCCATGACAAAGAATGATTCATCCCCAAACGTCAATAGTGCTGAGCTGAGAAACCCACGAACAAGTGCACGCAGGAGGGAATGACGTGGGTTAGGGAAGGGAACTTGTGATGAGCGAAACCTTGCAGTTGTGTTCCCTGGGAACATTTTGCTAGTTGCCTAGTTGCAATTTTGCAATGTTGATTATTACTTAAGAGGAAGCAAATCATGCTCAGACTGAATGGGAGATGCAGATATGAGCTTTCTTCACTGTGATAAGGTTCCTCTGCCATGGATGCTCAGGAATACAATTTATGCATTTACAGAAATAGAAGAAGACATTTAAATGACCCATCTTCTTAGTTTTGCTTTATTTCTGAGGAAATCATTCACAAGAAATTCTGTTCATCTTAGACATAGCAAAATAATTCTTTGGTGGGAACTTCTCACCATTCCAGGAAAGCCCTGCTTCCTTTCCTGCTGGAGGCTCATGTCCACACATACCAGGCCAGGGTATTGCCTGTAAACACTCAATATTCACAAGTATAGGACAGCCATTGGGACACCACCTGGGAGCTTGTTAGAAATGCAGACTCTCAGGCCCTAAGCACATCTACTGAATCAGAGTCTGCATTATGACAAGATCCTTCAGGGAATCCTGCACCTGTTAAAGATCAAGACACATTGCTGGATCTTCATTCCATGGTAATAAAGTCCTAATGTTTGAGATTGTGAATAAAATGGATTTTACTCTTACCAAAATATGTGGGCGTCTGTTTATGACTAGTGATATTGAGTTGGGAAAGTTGGTTTACCTCTTCGGCTTCCGTATTCTCATTTGTAAAAAGAGGGAGTAAAGATGAGAGGATCTCTAAGTTCTTTTCTAATGTTGAAGAAAACATAATGTTTCCCTCCAGTGTAAACACAATCCATAATGGTCTGGGTTGTCCCAGTGAGTGTAAATGTAAAATACAGAGGGTCTCTGGCCAACACATGCTATAGATGCACAGAAGCGTGGAGCTACGTTCATAAACAGTCACTGAATTCTTGCACAACTCCACCCCCAACCTCGAAACTGAGCCTCCTAAAGGGGTGTGCCTCTTGGTTGGCACTTGGGGCTACCCTATGCATCAGCATTCTTTGCCTCCCTGGTTGCCTGGACATTGTGTGTCAACCCATTACTCAGCACCAGCCTCATCTGTAGGAGCAGGCTCTGCCAAGGTGGGCTCCCGTGCCATGCCCACTTGCTCCTGGTCATCCCACTCGAGTTCCTAAAGCAGGGGTTGCCTGGCTACCTTCTAGTCAACATTGTCTGAAAACAGAAAAGCTGGGTGTGGGAGGATCTTATGGTACAGTTCACAAAGATGGAAACTGATCTGCAATTCAGTTTTTTTCAAGAACTACTTCTGGAGAATGATTTGGAGAGATGATACTTTTGCTTATTTTTTGTTTACATTCAAGAAATTGCATTAGTTTGAGTGCAGTAATTATTTCACAATGCACAAATATATCAAAAAGTCACCTTGTACACCTTAAATATATATAATTTTTATTTGTCAATTGCACCTCACTAAAACTGGAAAAAAAAAGGTATATATATATGAGGATTAACCTACATGCGAGGATACAAAAATGCTGCATTATATATAACCTAACATCTTAAATAAAATATTTGGTTGGTCAAAATTAATTAAAAAAAGAATATGCAAAATAGAAAGACAGGGACAGAGACAGCAAGATCACACCTGAAAGCCAAATTATAGATATCACCATGCCTCTGTTCCTGTGAAGTACTGGAGGGACCCTCAAAGTTACTTTTCCTTTGAAAAAGATGGAATAATTAAAGTAGAAAAATAAAAGTTATTTTTACTACAAACCAGGGCTTAGGAAAAATATGTTTATTATTGTAAAGGTAGCCAGTGTAAACTGCTCTATGATCTAGAGTTGTGAATAATGTCACATTTCTTCATTTCCCAAATTAAATTAGAACTGGGTCTAGCTACCAACCACCAGATAGCAGAAAGTCCAGTGGTACTTCCTCTCGCCAGGTCATTCAAGAACTCAGAGGGCTATAGCCTTGCCTCTCTGGTAGGTGGTAAGGCTGGAGGCCTGGGGGAGGCGTCAGGACCAGTGGTTCCTGCAGACGCTGAAGTCTTCTCATGCTGGCTTCTGCTTATGCACAGAGGCTGGCATCTGGCATCACAGCTCCATGCATGTTAAGCCTCAGCCCGGCCAGTGCCGCCCTCTGCAGACGGGTTCATTCCCATACTCCCATTAGGAAGAGGTTGGACCTTAGAAATAGAAGAGACTAGCCTGTCTACCCCCTAGAAGGAGAAAGTTTCTTTTCCATACCTGGCTAATGGGGTACAATGGTCATCTCCTCCTGCACTTGCATGAAGGGCACCCACAGAAGGGACGCATGCAGGTTAAGTTCCCAGCGGGTCAGCCTGCTCCGCTTTGTAGTTTAGATCGCTGACACTTTCCCATATCTAATCAGAGATAGAGCTGATCATCTGAGTCAACTGGGGAACTTAAAAAACACAGATGGATCTGTGGTGAAATTAAGGAGAACTGAAGGATCTGGAGCCTCTTGTGTATATTGACACGATTATAAAATCAGAAAAAAAATCAGCTACCGTGAACTTTGTTGACCCGAATTCCAAATTCAAGTATGAATGTTAAACACTCTCCCAGCATTAGTTATATCTGGTACCACAGCTCCTAGCAGTCAGGGCTGTGAACAGAATGGTTTTTCTTGTATTCTTTACATTCTTTGTTTTGGTCTTTTTTCCATATCATTCCCAAAAAGTGTTGGGGAGGGAGGTGAGGGGGGTGGAGAAGGACTTGAATTTCATTAGAATAAGAATGCATAAAATAAAATAGTATGTAGCATGAAAAAATATATAAATGCAAAATAACAATAGAGAAAATAGAGAGTAGAAGGTTACTACAAGCTAGTGAAAGGTGAAGATATAACACAATTATGGAGGCTTTTAATGGCATAAATCATTGCACTAGTTGTGCCCTGATTTGGTTTTAAGCTTCCTGCTGTTCAAAATAAACAGGGAGTCACTTACAGTTTGATAAGGAAAAATCATGCTCTTTTTCTAGATCTAACACTTAAAAAAAGGCATATGGATCTTTTCTAAGGGGCTCATCTATGAGCCCTACAGTAAATACAGTAATGTGTTTCATAAGACTGATTTTCCTAGTAACCCTCAATGAAAACTATGATCAAAAACACCAAAACAAAATTCAGTGAAACACTTTCTGCAGATGGCCAAAATGTAGTAATAGGGCTGAACCACAAAGAGTTATCTGATAGTCAAGTTTGATTAAAAGAAAATTTTAGAATATACTTATAAGTGATATGGAGAAGAAACCATACAGTGAACACTTAGGTGTGGAGATAACATTAAACTCTTCCACACAGTGAAAAGCTGGACTGGGGAACGGGGTGAGAAACAGGAAATTCTTATGTGCTTAGGTAGAGAAATGTCAGACAGTTTAATGCAGACAGACATGTCATATGTATCCCAGAGAATATCTATAAAATGAGGACTCTGTGCCATTGGGACCATACAAGAAAAGAACCTGAGATCTTTTACCATAGATCAGATCTTCTCAAAGTATTTTCCTTGGGCTAGCACCATGTGATAAGTTCTGAAAATGGTTCCGGTGTCAAATAAGTTTGGAAAATATTGCATACCAAATTCCGTTTTTTTGAAAATTACAATGTATATTAACACATTAGAGACCTGTGGTAAAGCAATCTGATTAACTTTTCTTTGCCTGATGTTTCCCAAATTAATTTGATAATCCACATGTTAACATCTTGTGTGACTAATATTCCATAAAGCACACATTGAAAACCATTTTGCAGATTGTTTCTGAAGACATCAACTCAATTAAATTCACTAAGATTAAAATCACTAAGATTAAAATTCACCAAGATTAAAATCATTAAGAAAATGTCATTGTGAAGAATATTATAGGAAATGAAACAGGAGACATCAACTCAAAGCTCTTGCACACCCACAGCCAGAATAGAATTCTGGTATATCTACTTCAAACAAGTGTAAAATGGAAAGGCTGCTGAAAATTTATTGTATATTGAATGTGTCTGGCATATGGAAGCTACAAGTAAAAGTTCCTTTCTATATTATAAAATCTGTTTGGTAACTTGTTTTTTGAAAGGAATTTTTAAATGCTGTAGTTTGAAAATTGAAGGAAAATATGGGAGTCTACTATTTAAGTGTTCTAATACTTTTACTTTAAACTGAGATAATCTCATAACTTTTTAAACGTCCAATTTGCTGTTAAGGACTTTTCTTTGATACATACAAAGTAAGAATAAATTTTGTAAATGGACTTTGTGCAGAGGCACATGTTAATTTTGCAGAAAAGATGGCATTCTGGAAAGAGCAGAGTCATCTTGAATATCCTAAATGGTACAAAATGTCCAGTGGGAAACATTTAACTTCATATCTCACTGGAATCAAGGAGAGAAACCTCCTGAAATATTGTTCAGCCAAATGGCCAAATCATTCTTAAATCTGGTTATATTAATTTACTGTACAAACAAGCACTTTAGGTAGAATAAGCATTAATTATCTCACATTCTAGCCTCAATTTCCTTAACTGTAGGAAAAATAATTCCTCAATGGATTCCACAATAGTAATCCTGCCTTATTATCTGGGATTGACCCATAGTTTAACATATGAACTTCAAGGGTAAATTGTAAATGCTTGACGGATATAGTTAAACTAATAGTTCAATTCTTATTGTATCCTATCAAAGACCACTCTGAACTATTAAAAAAAATTTTGAACTTGGGAGTCAGATGACTTGAGTCCAGTCTTTGATACCACTAGTTACTAATTGTGTAGTGTTGAAAATCTTCTTGGATTCTTTCTTTTCCATAAAAACTCACCTTATAGTGTAGTAGTCAGAATCAATTCTGATAGTGGATGTAAAATTGCAGAGCAAATAAAGCACTGAACAAATATATGCTGCACTGTGTTCAGAAAAAAAGAGGTTTTCTGAAAGTTTTGGGTCACTTTTCTCTTTTAATGGTCTTTTCTTAGACCCCACTAGATGATAATATGATATAAGTAAAAACTTATTTTTTTCATATACAAATGCCTTAGATGCATAGCTGTAAAAAGTATCTCCAAAATAGCTTCGTTAATTTTAAACATAGAACAAACACTTTAAAGATGTATAACTAACACTGTTTGTGTAATGTCTAACCCACTGTAGTAAAGCCATTTTTCTTCCAGGAATGAGGCCAATTTGTAGGATTATTTGCAAAGACCAGACACATTTATCAGAACCCTTTTTCAGAAACACATGTGGGGCCGTAAGCAATGCATTTCCTGGCTTCTGACATGAGCTAAACATCTGGTCAAGGCAAAGCTGTAATGAAACAGTGAGTTGGGTATGTTCTTCCACACTTCTTTGCAATGCCAAGGCAAGGCTGGAGCCCATTAGGCACCACTGTCAGCCTCATAAAGTGGAGGTTCTTTCGTAGGTTCTGAGGCATCTGAGGGTGGAGAGGATGGACAGGACGTACTGTCAGAACTTCCTGGTCCTCTTCCTGCAGAATGGCACAGTTGTCTTACCCAGGGAGAGGTACAGAGAATAGCTTTTAAAATTTTTCTCTAGAAATGACATCATGGAGGAGTAAATATTTTCTTCCCAAATGCATCTCTTATTTTCTTAAAATCTATAACCATTGTGTTAATTTCCTATTACTGCTGCAACAAATTACCTTACCACAAACGTAGTGGCTTAAAAAACACAAATGTATTATCTTAACAGTATTGGAAGTCAGAAGTCCTAAAATCAAAGTGTTGATAGAGCTGTGTTCCTTCTGGAGGCACTAGAGGAGAATTAGTTTTCTTGCCTTTCCTAGCTTCTAGGAGCTGCCTGCACTCCTTGGCTTGTGGCCCTTCATCTTCAAGGCCAGCAGTGTAGCATCTTCAAATCCCTCTCCCCCTTCCCCCACTGCTTCCATCATTACATCCTTTCCTCTGATGTTGACCCTTCCTCTTATAAGGACCCTTGTGATCACATTGGGTCCACCCAGATAATCCAGTATACTCTCCCCATTTCAAAGTCCTTAACTTAATCACATCTGCCAAGCCCCTCTTGCCATCTAAATTAACATATTCATAGTTCTGGGTATTAGAATATGAACATCTTTGTGGGGGGCATTATTCTGTCTACCACAACTGAATTGGTCATTTTGATTGCTTTTTTAAAATTGCCTTTTAAACAGAAGATTGCTTTTTTTTTTAAAAAAAAAATATAGCTTAATCATGTATAAAATTGGGATACTTATGTTTATCTCATGGGAGTGTAGTGAGTAAATGAGATAACCTGAATTAAGCACTGCTGTTAGAAGGCCCACTCTTTGAAAGAGCTCTTAATTAGCAGGTGCAAAGCCTAGGTCTGTCTCCACCACCACCTGTGTGACCTGAGCAGGCTATTTTGCCACTTTGGCCTCAGTTCCCTCATTTCCAAGCGTAACTTGAATTTTATCATCAGCCTGTGAGAATTCGTAGTAATGACTCAAGTTTCAGTATGACCTCACCTACAAAAGGAAGGGCTTACTACCTCCCCACAGTCTCACCTATTTATTTATAGGAATATTAAGGGGGGTGCTTCACATGTATTCACACAGTCAACTCTCTCAAGTCTTTCCATGATGGACCACTTTGGTTTACTCTGGCCCAGCAAAAAAAAAAAAAATATATATATGTATATATATATAAAATATGGAGGATAGAAAATAATAGATGATTTAAGACAACTATGATTTGGAACATTAAAGAGGCCAAAAGGTGAAGAATTTCATAGACATTGCAAATAATCTTGAAGTAGCATTGTCAAAGAGAATGAGCGTGGAGAAAATGTCACAACCTCTGGAAAGACAGAGAGGATTGAAACCATTATTTATAGTCATCATCCCTTCACTTAGGCACTAGTTCTGTACTGAGCCAATCCAAATTCTATAAAGGCTGCAAAGTTTTATTGGCCAACATTTTATCTAAAGGCACTCACTCATGGATAGCGTATTTCTCTTCTAATATTTTCTCTACATCACTGCATTCACTGCTGCATCTTTATATGGATAATTTATAGCCTACCATAAAAGAAATCTGTGGCAGCTTACATCAAAACTTAAAGAAAGCTGGTGATATCAAGAGGGAAGTAACAAATGAAGTAGGGATAGTAGTGCAGCAGAAGCACAGATACTCCTGCTTGAAATAAGGGCGAAGGGAAGCTGTTGCATCTAAGTACAAAACTGAATTCTGCGCTTCCTGGAAGCATAAACAAGAGGTAAATGAAATAAATCATACAGCATTTTGTCAGAAGAGATGATTATTTTTCTAAGTCTGAACTCTTGACTTACTTCTGCATCTCACAGATCCCACATAGAAGCCATTGAACAAAATAATGGACAATGGAAAGGGCCCTTAACAAAAGATTTTTATTAAATTGGCAAAACTTTACAAATTTGCTTTATAGTAACAATAACGATGATGATGATGTTAGTGATGGTTTGGACAGAAAAATCTTTTTCCTCTTCCACAGTTTTCCATGAAGAAGGATGAATGCTCCCAGCCTCTTGCCTGATCACAGAAGGGCAAGGTGGGTGGCAGCCCTTGTCCACATTCCTCAAATATGTGAAGCAATGGTCCTGGACATGAGGAATTTGGTCTCCTTCTCCCTTTGTGTCTATGTGGAATCGTAGGAGGTTGTGACGTGAAGTAGGATGGCCCTACCCTGAGTATCCCAGAATAGTGCGTCCTAAGCTCTAGACTGGAGGCTGGGGGATGGGGTGGACAGTTCTTTGGCTCTCATGCTAAGTTAAGGTTTCTAATAATGAGGACTTTTTTCCCCCCTTCTCTATCTGCTTATACTTTTGTCTGATTTCTCAATAGCTTCAAAATTCAAATGAAAAAAAGGAGGTGCTACTTATTTTTTATTGGGCCCTTTTAGTTGTTCACCAAATTCTGTTTCTTCTTTTTCCTTAGATAGAATGGCAGTTAGGCCCATGGTTGCAAAATGTAATCATGTTAGTGACACCTATCCACAGAGGCGGCTGGAAAACATACTCCTTTTTACCTCAAGGTAACCAGTAAAAAGTCTGGGTTCTCTCACTAAGGAAGAGAAAATGAGATCAGTGTAGGCAATTGTCAGTCTCTGCTATAGACATGGTGGTGAGGCCAATTATTTCAGTTTTGTGACTCTCTAGTAAGAACACTGATCAGGAAAACAATAATGTTTTGACCAGGGCTATGGACTGGCGCAGCAGTTACCAATAAGGAAAGGAGCAAAGCCAGGATGTCCACGAAAATATTGCTGAAATCCTGATACTAAGGTCCAGGTTGATGGAGTGAAAAAGAACAATGTAAACTCAAGGGTCTGGAGACCCTAAGGCACGTGAAGAGTTAGCTGAGGAAGAAAGGATTAGAAAAGGAAATATCTAGTTGACAGAGGTAAGGCAGCTACAAACTCTCAGTATGGGATGTGGCTATATTTAGCTGAAATACTAATAAAAAAAATAGGTCTATTGTAGCTGATATGCAGGAGTTATGAGAACCAGGTTAGAAGGGCCATTGATAAGGATGATCTCAGGAGATCAAAGGGGAAAGGAACACTTTAACAGATTAAAAACCCGGATATTCATCCAATCAGCAGTCAACAGGATGAGGATTGGTGTCAAGGTATCGCTTTAAAACCTCCAACTGAGAAGAGCTTGTTTAGATATCACAGGAAAATAGTAATGACATTTATTAAGGAAATAAAAATGTTTTTTATATAAAAATGATGTTTAAACTATTGTGGAAAAACTTTACATCTACAGAAAAGTTGAAAGAATATAAAGAGGGTTCCTTTATTCCCTTTATCCAGATTCCTCTAATCTTAATGTCTTATACAACCATGGTACATTGGTCAAAACTAGAAAATTAACAGTGGTACAGTACTATTAACTAGACTTTGATCTCTGCAGTTTTTCGCTAGTGCCCTTTTTCTATTGCAGAGTGCAATCCAGGATACACTACATTCAGTCATCCTGCCTCTTTAGTCTCCTCTGCACTGTGACAATTTCTCAGTCCCTAATTCTTTTCCATGATTGTGACACTTAAAAGAACATTCTCAAGAGTTTTGTGGAATGTCCCTGAATTTGGGAGGGTTTGATGTTTTCTCATGATTAGACTGGGGTTATGTGCTTTTAAGATTATCAGAAAGCTGAACTCTACTTCTCAAGGTATCGTATCTGGAAATACATGTTATCAACATGACTTATCACTGGTGATGTTAACCTTGATGACTTGGTTAGTGTTTGCTAGATTTCAACAATGTAAAGTTATTATTTGTTACCTTTCTGTACTCTAATCTTTGGAAGAAAGTCATTGAGCTCACACTTCCAGGGAAGGGGAACAAAGTTCCACGTATTGGAAGGCATAGTAACTAGCTACCAATATTATTTGGGATTCTTCTGTAAGAAGATTTGCCCCTTCTCTCCCATGTATTTATAAAACCATTTGTTTATATCAAGATGGATTCATAGATATTTATTCTTTGGGTTGTAATCTCTAATGTGATTATTTTAGTTGTTCAAATTACTCATTTTGGCCATTGGGAGCTAAGTCTTTTCACTTACGTTAACTTATGAAATCCTCCAGTAAGCCAGTAGGCAGGAATTAACTATTATTCTTAATTTGTAGGTTGAGAGCGAGTAAGGAGCCTTCCCAATGGTTTCTATCTTATTTGTGGTGATTCCAGAATGTACACCTAGTAGTCTGACTCCAGAGTCTATGTGCTTAGCTTTGCTATGCTGTTCCCCAAGGGAATAATGCTTCACAAAGTCATTCAGAGGTAAGGCATCAAATCACCTCTTCTTAGGCAGTATGTAGAGAAGGCCACAAATGGTCAGAACTAAGCCTGTTGCCAGGTGGGAGGAGGGAAGAGTGGCTAAAAAAGTTATGAGAGGAAGCGATAGGAAGTTGTAGGAAAATTAAAGTTACAGAAGACAAAGGAAGAGAAAAGTTAATTGAAGGTGTAATCAATCTGCTTGGAGGGCCACAGAAAATCAGCCTATGATAAAAAGGGAGTTAAGGGTACCGCAACAACGAAGTATAATAGAAGGGTGGAAAACAAAACCAGATTTCAGATCAAAACTGTTTTAGAGAAAGGAGATAAAGAAGTAATTTAATAAAGAAAAGGGACACAAGTAATTTTTTTTCCCCAGGATGTAGGGAGACTAATACAGAGGGAAGCCTATACAGAAGGAGAACCTCTCAGAAGGGAAGTGTAGAAACTATGTGCATGAGAGTGAGGAAGGAAGGGTGTTAACCTTGCAGTTTGGGAACCTCTCCTCTTCACATACTGGAGGTAAGTCTAACAGACCTAGGACAGTGGTATTGCTGAGGTCAAGAGACAAACTTAGGATGATACTCTCAATTTTGTTATTAAAACAGGAAGCAAGGTAATCTGTAGACAGTGAGAGGAATTAGAAAGGTACCACCCAATCCTGTGAGTGGCCAACAGCCCTGGGTCAGTGTTTGGCAGGCTTGGTCAAATGGGGGCAAGCTGAAGTCATTCATGGTGACAGAAGCCACCTGAGTGCAAGGAGAGATCAGACATAAATTATCTGGATTTTTACTTGATTGTTTCAGATCAAATAGTTAAAACTAAATATTGTGTAATTTTCAGACAAAAAACTCAGTGTTAGTCTTTCTAAAATGTTCAGAATTAAGTACAATGCTAACTTATAATCTGGTTGTTGAGAAAAATATCTAACAACTGTAAAGGACAAACAGAAAACTAATGTAAAAATAGGTGCTGAGAATGAAAACAGTTTCAGGAATTTTTCTATCAATTCTAATTGCAGAATTTTTGGTGAATGTTCAACAGTTATGAATTTAAGGTGAAAGGCTTCTGTGTCATTTACATTTATTAAAGAGAGACTAGATTTGGGCAATAATTTTTCTCATATAAGCACAAACTACAGTAACAGGGTTATTTCAAATTTTTTCAGAAATATTCTTAAATATTAAAATGGGGTTTTAAATTTTCATCTGAGAAACACTAGTACATTTATAACACTAGTAACACACGACTTAATAAACAGTTCATTTCAGAAGCATTTTAATTTATGAAGTTACTGAACATATGCTTTTTATATTCAGATAAAGGCCAAAACATTGAGCAGAATTTGATAAGTTTATGAATTATTAACACATCCTTAAATATTGTAGATTCCCCTCATCTAACACAGTTGTAATACTATACTGTAAGTGTTCATTTCCCTTACATGGAACAGAAAGAATTAACATTAAAACATATTATTCATACTTGGTGATTACTGTATTACCATATATATTATTATATACAATTTTGTTTGGTAATAAGGATATTATAAATCATATTTTAAACAAGAATTTATGCATGGCGTATGTAAGCAGTAACATTTTGAAGGAAAGAGAAGAGCCATGAGAACATTTACCTAAAATTTAATAATACTGAAAAACAACTAGTTTGTGCATAGTAATGACTGAAAGCTCCATAATACATGGAAATACTGGTAAATCTTCAGGTACTGTAAGAACAACCTGATATAGGAAAAGACCAAATTAGACACATCCACATCCTTAGATGTACACATCATCTAAAAATAAACCCCTCGATATAGCAGTATACTAAGCATTCTTCCTTTGTTTGGCACTTTGCAATACAAACAAAGGTGTAGTTGGTTTAACGTGATTTTATTATTCTTAGATATATTTTAGTTATTTTATATAGATAAAAATATACAATATTGCTTTAAAAACTTAATTTTATAAGTGTATAATTGATTGTCATTATAATCACAATTTAAAAAGGCTATTTTTCCACTAAACAATTCATCCAATAACATGTGAAAGAGACTAACAAAAATGGTTTATATGAGGACTTTTGATAAAAGTTTAAATGTAAAAATAGACTATTAATCTAGACCACTGGTCTAAATCCTCAGTGATATCTCATGCTGGAAACAAATTATGAAATGTTTTAGACAGATTTTTTTTCAACACTTAAATTGATTCTACAGATTCAAAATTTTGACTGAAAATACATAGAACTGAGAGAGATTTTGTCTGAAGCCACTTTTACATATATTAATTTACTAAAAAAGAAAGAAAAGAAATGAAAAAATGTATTTTAATACTACATCTCAGTTTGGGATGCCATCGGATTTTTTAATAATATATGTAAAGTGTGTCTATGCCCTTCAGATATCATACTTATATAAAAGAATGGCAGATGGTGGCATTTTTACTTTTAAATCATTTCAGGACTGTAAAGTTAGTAGGGTGATTAATTTGTCTTATGATAACAAAGGTCATTATATCATAAAAACAACCTAACGTTTGAAGGTAAATGAACTGTGTGGTTGTCTTTTTCTTAGTATCAACTTAAAAGCAGTTTGATTCATTATTTCATTTCTTAGAAAGACACGGATAAAATATCTAAAACTCAAATTATTTAAGTGCATATATAAGGTATGGACTATTTTTAAAATGAAAAATTAAAAATATTTTACAAATAATTTTGTCCTTTATATCTATACAATGCACCATTCATTTCACCCATTACAATACTTTGCACCAAACACTGTTATCTTCAATCTTAACCCTCCTCAAATATGAGAAAAACAAAGTTTCCACCATTCTAAGAAGTGAAATTTATAAAGTCAACATAATATATCATAAAGGATTATAGATCTAAAACAGTTTTTAAAGACAACTTATACACATCGAAATGGGTGCTTTGCTTAATTTATTAAAAAGCTAGAAATAAAGCTGCTTCTCTTCATTGCAATTTAATAAACATGGTTCCACTTAACAGATTTGTCACATTGCAACATGCGACTATCATCACAGAGATTTCAATAAACAGTGATGTATCTCTTCTGAAAACACTGTTGAAATTTAAGTGCTACTGTCCTAATATTTTTATAATTAAGAATTTGGAAAGAAATTTTACTTTCAAATTTTTCAACATAAGGCACATAGCAACATTTAAAGTCTAGAAGCAATTAGATTACGTAATAAATAATTATCTTTTTGCTTATTATTTGCCCTTTACCTGAAGAAAGTAGGTGAGTGTTAAAACATGCCTGAATTAATAAAAATGACTGAGTTTAGGAAATACAAATAATATTTGTGTGCAAAAGAATGTTATTAATTTAAAAAAGAAAAAATATTTTATATAAAATATACATCCTACAGTGTTATAGGTAGAAAAAAATGTGAGGCACTTAGATTAACAGTGAAGGAGGAAAGCACTGGGACTATCTTTTTATAAAAAGCACCAAACCATTTAACATCTGAGATAAAAGTAGAGGCTAAAATGATAGGAAAATAGTTTAGTTTTATAACTTTGTATTTTGGTGAACTATTAAGAATCCAGAGGTTCAAAACTCATAAAGTTTTCATTTTTATTCTGACAGAAATAATTCAAATAGAGAAAGTTTTGTAATTTAAAAGTCTTAAAGTTCCTCTGAAAGTTCTGCACATTTTTTGGTGCTCCGAATAATGTGAAATGTAGATGATATCTCACTACTCTGTGGCAGCACACTCTATTTTAATGACTATAGTATATATACTTTTGATATTTAATTCCTTTTCTAAAAACAAAAATTAAAATTTGGCTTGGAATAAGTATGAACAACATGCATCAATGCCTCCATGTGAACTTGCTGATATCCAACACTGACAGTTTTATTAATATTCCTCTGTCACAAACTAATTTAATCCAGAAACCAAGGTCAAAATTGGGCTTGGAATTACAAGAATCCACTAGATGTCAAATCAGGGAAAGGTCTGGCTTCTGACGAATGATGATGTGGCTGAAGATGTGGCGTAGTCTGACTGTTACTTATGTGATTTAATTCAGCTGGATATGTTTCATTTAAAACTCCATTCTGAAACTGAAAACAAACATAGCAATGTAATTTATTAGAACAGATCTTTCAAATATCTTAAGCCATTAAATAACATATTAATAGTATTTTTAAAATCTTACTCCTGCATGTTGTTAAACTTCAAATTCCTTTACTGCTGCTAAATTTTAAATCTTTCATTCAGTGAAGACATACTGAGTACATATTATGTATTAGTTGCCTTTATAACCATTTGGTTTTTCCATTAATCTGACAAAAAATTTTGAAGATGGTACAGATGAGTAACACAACTGTCTCACTTCAGACCACCTTTGGGTCAGATAGAAATTGATGGGTCAAAAAGCACCAGTCATGGATCACCGTTAATATTCTTTGTCACAAGTAGGTTTGCTTTGACCAGATTTCATCTCAGTCAAGTTCTAGGTTATCAATGAATTGATTATATTCAGGATTACTACACTGGACTGCAAAAGACCTAGGACTTTTCAGAAAAAGGCCAGTTCTGATTTTCTAAAGGTTTCTTGATATCCCTAAGATATTATACCACGGGTACAATTTCTTTAACCAATTTCTTATTTATAATATACTTTAAATTAATGAATACTACTGAAAACATTGTCCTAATTACAGAATCAAGTTACCAAAAGAAAGCGCTCTTTTTTGCCTTCTTACACCGAAATGAGTCTCGTTTCTACAACTGCTACTAGGAAAAAAAAAAAAAGGAAACAAGGAAAGACATGAAGATATATAGTTCTGTAGAGTTTTATAGATTATAGAGCCTTTTCATTCTATAATATAGTTAGTGGAAGTTGTGGAAACTTTCAAACAGATCAAAATCATATCCTCACTTGCTTCAAAATAAAACCTACTTTTCTAAAGCCTATGTAACATTAGGCTTTAGTAATCAAAATGTTGATTACCTTGAAGATCCTCTAAAACATATTGTAGATATATAGTAAAAATTACATAATCTATATCTTTAATGAATGGCAACTTTGTCAAGTCTTCAAATGGAAGGTAATATTAGTTGCCCAGATAATGGTGGGTTTTAAATGAATTTTTCTCATAACTCATAACACAATGCATGTCAGCCATTCTCTTTAAATATACTGTACAGAGCAGTGTCAACCAATAGAAATATGTGAGCCACATACAGAACTTTAATTTTTCCAGTAACCACATTAAAAAAAGTAAAAAGAAAGAGGTAAAATTAATTTTAATAATATATTTTATTTAACCTAATATAGCCAAAAATTTATTATTTCAACATGAAATCAATAAAAAAAGATGAGATAGTTTAGATATCTTCTTTCTTTTCTCAAGCTAAGTCTTCAAAATCTGGTGTGTATTTCACACAGCACATCGATGAACTTTATTTTAGTCAAGATATTCTTCAAAACTACACTTAAATATACTTTAAAATGAACTAAATATTTTCTAATGGAAAAGCATGAATGCAACATGGTATATTCCTAGGAGGCCAGAGAGAGCAGCTATTAACATTATGTTAACTTTTCAAAAAAAAAAAAGGTCATTTTTAGATTTAGTAAAAGTGTTCTCATTGCTAGATGGATTCTGATGATACATTTAAACAATAAAAATACAATACCAAGTTTGATTCCCATGACAGAAAGCCAGCTGAGTTACCCTTTTTTAAGAATGCCAGGGAAAAAAAAAAGCAATTCTACCTTAAAGGATAACATGAGGACTGGGTAGATAGCATGGAGGAACAGCCAGAGAACAAAGAGGAGCCTAGGACTGAATTCCATGGATAATCCAGGACAAAGGCATTTTAAGAAAGCACACTTACACTTGATTTCAACCCAATTTCAAGCATATATAAAAAATTGAACTTTGAAGAAATTATTCTTAAAAAGTCAAGTATATTTTTAAAGTTTGAATTTTTAAAAAGTCATATAATTTTTAAAGAATCAAGAAAGATAAATCAAATTCTCTATTTTAAATATAATACTTTTAACTAATTTCACCTGGTAATTTAGGTCATTTTGCATTAAAGACATATTCATGCTGCTTTAGCTCTTGATTTCTTTTTCCTTCATCATTCAGGTAAAAGATAGACTTATATTGGTAACATACTGAAAAAAGCACAGGCTTATTAAAAGTAATCACAGATATAATTAAAAATGCTATCTCCAAAAACAGATAATCAATTAGAATAACAAAAAATTTGTAACTCATGTCTATTTATTTATAAGAATAATCATTGAAAGGATTTATTCAGTTGGATAAAACCCTTACCTTGTTTAAAAATGCCTGTTGGCCTGGAATTATTGGATTGTACTGAATTTGATCCACATGGGCGTGCAGAGGTTCAGGCTGGCACTGATACATTGACGCTGCCCCGACATAACATGTCTGAGGAGTTACTATGGCTGACTGTGGATTTATTTCAGGCTTTGGGTCTTCAGGAACTTGTAAACAAGTGACAAAATCTTCTAAACTAGAAGAAGTAGTGGGGTATGGGGATGGTTCAAAACTCCCCATAGGAAAGTCTAACTCTGTACATTTGGAATGTTGTGGTAACACAGACTGATTATAGGAAATAAAGTTCTGTGTATAAGGCATGGTATCAACCTCAGATTTGTAGGGAAACTCTTGATTGGCTCCATGTATGTCTGAAAAGACATTATACTGTTGTAGGTCTTGCTCAGGACAACTGAAAGGCACAGATTGGTTAGAGTTCCAATTTGCAAACATGCCATTAACTTGCATATGCTTCATTTTCTGACATAGTTGGTGCTGTGGCTCCACTACTGCTTGCTTTTGGTGATGCTGTAGCTGCTGCTGCTGCTGTTGCTGTTCTAACTGTAGGTGTTCTTGTACCATACAGCTTGAGTTAAGAGCCATGGACTGTTGCTGTTGGTAACCTGAACACATGAAGGTAGACTTATTTAAAGAATCTTGAATATATGTTAGGATTTCATCTGTTAAGTCAATGTCTCTGAAGTCAACCTCACCAGAAAAGTCATTTCTGAAAAATTTTTCATTCTGCATGTGTTTGATATCCTCAAAATCAATGCCTAGGTTTTTCATAATGCTGTATAAGTCATTATTTTTATCTTGGAAGAGTTCTGTGTGACCTCCAGAGAATGTTGGATTCATTTCCTGAGACTGATCAATTTGCTCATGTTTCAGGATATTATCATTTCCCATTGGTGCAATATTGTTTTGCCAATTACTGCATTCACTCATAGGTTCGTCAAAAAAATTTCTTTCAAAAGGTGCAGTACTTGAAGTACTTGAAGCAGGATAGAGATAAATAGACTCATCTTGTTGCATCACGGCAGCCAGGAGGGAACCAGGATGAAGAGAGTCCTTGTTTAGAGTTGACTTGGTAGCGAAGTCTTTCCCACTGGTGCCGTTTTTAGTTCTTACTGGTAAGGGATCCATTATGGCAGGAAAAGGGTTGGTTACCTCATACAACACAGCTTCTCCAGTGGTAAACATAAAAGGCAGCTTTGTATTTCGTTTTCGCAAATGCTCTGTTCCTTCTTCTTCTCTAAAATTGTGTACAAGAAAAGTCAGCATGTATTAGGAAAAATTCAATTGTATAAACATGTTAAAATAAAATAATATAAAAAAAGAAAAACAGCAAGCAAAATACATTATAATTGAGTCTGACAGCAGGGAACACAGAGTTTATTTTATTTTGACTTAAATTATTCTCATAACTGGTACCACAGAATTGTTTTTTAGACAAACAGATTTACATGATTTAGAATTTATTTCTAAAACTTAGTAATTAGTTCCACAGTCAGGTTATATCCTTACCTGCCATTCTGTTAAAAAAAAAAAAATGTGTGGAATAAAGATCCAAATATAAAAACAAACTATAAGAACTTAGGAATCTGAGTAGGAGAGGTATGTTTAATAAAACATAAAATCCAAAAGGCATAAAGGAAAAGAATGGCATAATTGGCAATATGAAAATTAAAACTTTTTGTATATTTGAAAAAGTATTCATAAATCAAATTAATCATGGAGAAAATATTTATAACATACATAATATATTTATAATTTAATACATGTAAAAGTTCGTATCCATAATAGGTAAAGAAGCTCTAATGAGTCTAAGAGAGAGGCAAACTACTCAATAGAAAAATAGGCAAATGATATGAATCGGCAATTCATAAAAGAAAAATGTCCTAGCAAGATAGACCCTAGAAAGAGAATGCCCTGCCTCATTAGCAATAACTAAATGAAAATAGCTAACCTCTTTTAGTTACTGATAGAACAAGCACACAAAATATTAATATCAACATATGTACAGAAATATGAACAACATAATCAACGAATTAGACCACTGATATATAAAGAACATACAATGGAACATGTATTCTTTACAAGAGCACATAGAATATTTTACCAACATTGACTATATATTAAATCATAAAATAAGCCACCACAAATTTCAAAGCACTGAAATCTTTTCAAAGAACTGAAGTCCATTCAGAGAATGTTCTCTGACTACAATGGAATTAAGCGGAAAGTCAATTTGTAAAAATGACAACAAGAAAAATCCCCAACATCTGCAGTCTCCAACCCCTGGGGCTGCAGACCTGTATGGTCAATGGCCTGTTAGTAAATGGGCCGCACAGTAGGTGGTGAGCAACTGGCGAGGGAAGCTTCATCTGTGTTTACAGCTGCTCCCCAGGCCTGCATCACTGCCTGAGCTCCCCACCACCCCCAAGTCTGTGGAAAAACTGTCTTCCATGAAACTGGTCCCTGGTGCCAAAAAGGTTGGGGACCACTGCCCAACATCAAAAAGTACAGTAACACTATTATTTCTAAATAATTCATAAATGAAATAAAAATGAAAATTAGTAAATATTTTCAGGTGAAAGATAAAAATAAGACATACCAAAACATGAGGTATGTAGTTAAAGTTATACTTAAAGGGAAATTGATATGTTTAAATATGTACCTAAAAAGAAAAAGTTGGAAACTGCAAATCATACCCAAAGAAAGAAGAAAATAATAATAAGCAGATATAAATAAAAAGGAAAATAAATGTACAATAGGAAAAATCAGTAAACTACACATTGGGGTCCTAGTAGAGACTAATAAAATTGATGGTCTTCTAGCAATATTGATAAATGCAGGTGTAAATTTGTAGGGATACCTACATACCCATATACTCATACACATAGGTACATACCTACTCGTGTCCTTAATATGGGTACTTATATACATGTTCATGGGTTAGAAGACTCAGTATTATGAAGACATTAATTCTACCCAAATGATCTACAGTTTCAATGTAATCCCATTCAAAATTCCAAAAGATTTTCTGGTGGAAATTGACAATTGATTTCTAAAATGTATACGGAAGTATAAAGGGTAAAGTAGAGCCAAGGAAATCTTGAAGAACAACAAAAAAAGCTGAACAAACAGAATGAAGACATGCACTCTGATACAAAAACTTACAATAAAGACAGAGTAACTAAGACAATACAATGTTGGCACAAAATAGACAACTAGACCAATGAAGCTAGCATAAGAGAGTTCAGAGACAGAACCACAGATAAAATCCCCTGATCAAAATGCAGTGCAGTGAGGAAAAGAGGACTTTTTCAATAAATCATCTTTTCAATAAATGTTACTGGTCAATTGGATATACATTTAAGAGGGAAAAAAAAATCAATCTTGACCCTTACACCTCAAGCCACAATCAATTCTCTAGAGTGCAAGAAAACTTTTGCAATACAAATATTTGACAAAGGACTTCTTTCCAGAATATATAAGAAACTCTTATAAATAAATCACTGCTGCGCTTAGAGAACATATTCTAAACAAAGCATTGTTATATTTTTCTTTTATTTTACGGATGACATGAGCTTTTCATCTGTCCTTCAGATGCCCAGGATAAAACCCTGGAGTTTTCTTTGATTATTCTCTTTCTGTAGCTCCACATATTTAACTGCTCAGTAAAGTTTGTCAATTCTAACTTCTCAATGTCTCTTACCTATGCCCTCTTCTTTCTAGACATATTATCTTCAATTTTCAACTTTTATTGCCAGACTCAATTCTCTGAGAATTACTTTATGTTTTCATGTAAGAGGACTTACAAATAAAACTGTTACTAAAAAATGAAAATGAAACATTCTAAGTCTTTGTGCTTACGTTAGAGGTCTCTGAGTTGCGATGATGTAATCTGGCCTTCCATTTTTATAAACTAAACGTGCATTAGACTGGAGCCATGTCCATCGATTGTTTTTTGTCAGAAGCCTGAAAACTATCATGCCACTCTCTCCAGTCTTAATCACTGAAATAAAATAAAAAAATTAAATTATCAACCCCCAAAACAATTTATTAAAGAAAATCCCTGAAACAAACCCCCCTCTGACATATTTCTGGATGTATTTCATCTATCACCGAAGATGATAAATATCTTGGCAACTTTTAAACACAGTATATTAAAAGGCACGAAAATAGTTCTTCACGGTTGTTTTTTTCCTATTTCAGACTAAATTTATTATTTAAAATGTTAAAGGGAAGATGAAGTGCCATTCAGATGATTCTAGTAACACAGGAAAGTTAAAAGAGTATAAACTGGCGGGGAAAAAAAGATAAAAATTGTTTTGTTTTAAATAGTAGAGTCTTTCCTACAGCCTAATACTTTACAATTTTAAGTTTAAATTTATATTAACATAGATTTATGAATTAATAATGATGCCATTGAAAACTTCCTGAGCAAAACTTCATGGGCCAGAATAGTCGTTTTTTTAGTAAACTATTATATTCCTGTGTGGCAGCTGTAGGGAAGTTAATGAATAAAGAGTGTAACTCTGGTTAATCATAATGGTACGACACGAAGTAGAAGGTTATCCAAATAGTTTACTTAAACACATTATCTTATGTAATAATTTGAAACATGTACTAGAGTATATGCTTTTTTTTCTGATATGTTCATAAGGAACCACAACTTACTCCGGATATGGGACTCAGCACAATAAAGCATATCAGCAGCATGAACAAATTGATATCCCGATCCACTCGTGCACAGCTCTTCTTCAGTATATCCTAAAACAATTTTTCCTCTGTTAAAAAAAAAGTAAAATAAGGGTGAATTAAGATTTAACGTAAATGAAGTAACCAAGATCAATTCATTGGCTATATGCTACTTTCTGCAATATGTTTTACTTGACAGTCAGAATTTCACATCAGTAGGTAGAAAAAATTAAACACATCTACATAAACTGCTCTCTTTTGCTTATGGCTGCAAATTTCAGTTTTAGACTATTTTCCTTTCCTGAATAAAACCATGAAAATTAGTATGGCTAAAAATAAATCTAATAGAGATTACAAGTAAAACAAAATCTTTGCTAAAAATTTAAAATGCTTATATTCCATTTTGGGGGAAACAAGGTTTTTAAAATGAGCTCTCTGCATTCCCACATTAGAAAGGAGAAAAACACTGATATGTTTTGATGTGATATAAAAGCTGAATACCAGACTCCACTTCATAATTTTCTGAAAGTTAGTAAACTCCCTAGGGTTAGAAATCAAATAATATTTGTACTATTTAAAAATGTACATCAAACCAACAATAAATGTCATCAGAAGGATGAACTTTATTAATAAACATATCAGTTTTTTGTGGCAAGTATTGTAAAAAGTTACAAAATAATAAGATGATTTGTGAGCCAGGTGAACTTATTTTACTTTAGAAGGCTATATTGAATGAATATGAAATAACAGTAGCTAATAATAAACAATGTTACAATCTACATTATGTTTTACATGCTAAGAGAGACTTACTAAAACAAAATACACATTTGATGAAATAAAAGTGAAAAAGTCTTTCTTACTTAGCATCACAACCAGTGGGTGTAAAGTCTAGTCTGTGCTTGGTTCTAAAGATGAAATTTTTGGTTCGTATTTCAAGTATGGATGGTGGCTGAAGCGGAGTAGCTATTGCAAATAAAGCCAACTGAGGTGGAAGTATTGATCCGTCTTTCCCTTTCTTTTTCTGTCCATGAAGATACTTTAACCTCCCTTGGAAATTCATTGCCTTAAAAAAACAAAAAAAAGTTCATTAAGATTAACAGTTTAAAATAGTTCCTTTTTAAAAGGCCCCATCATGGCTGTTTCCAGCGTTCTTGATAATTCCATAAAAGCTCCTGAGGAAAAGGACATGCAAGTTCCTTTCATTCCTCCTTCCACGGGGGGCCCACTAAAACTAACCCAAAATGTAATATGAAGAATATTCTAAAGGGATTGATAAGAGAAACACCCCTTGCTTCTAACAGTCATAACAGGAATACCTGTATCATTTTCTGAGCTTGCAATTCCCTATCATTTTTACCTAGCATAGCTCCTTGCACACCAGACACTCAATCTATATTTCCTGAATGAATGGTGATAAAGTCCTAAAGTAAACATTAATTTTCAAACATACTACATGAGCTATCATCTAGACCAAGGAATGATTTTGACATCAATCACACCACAAGGAAGAAAAGACCCTATTGTACATAGATATTCCACCTCAGAAATATAATCATGCATCACTTAACCAAGGAGGTATGTTCTGAGAAATGTATTGTTAGGTGCTACAGTATAGCCTATTGCTGCTAGGCTGCAATCCCGTATAGAATGTTACTGTACTGAATACTATAGGCAATTGTAATACAATGGTAAGTATTCATGTATCTAAAGATAGAAAAAGTATAGTAAAAATACAGTATAAAAGATGAAAAAATTGTATGCCTGTATAGGGCACTTACCATGAATGGAGCTTGCGTGACTGGAAGTTGCTCTGGGTGAGTCAGTAAGTGGTGAGTGAATGTAAAGGCCTAGGACATTACTGTACACTACTGTAGACTTTATAAACACTGTACACTTAGGCTACACTGAATTTATAGAAATATTTTTTCTTCAATAATAAATTAAGCTTGGCTTATGGTAACTTTTAAATTTTTTTAACTTTTTGACTCTTGTAATAACACTTAGCTCAAAACACATTGTATAGCTGTATAAAAATATTTTTCTTTAAGTCTTTATTCTATAAGCTTTTTCTATTTAAATTTTTTTTTCCCACTTTTTAAACTTTTTTGTTAAAAACTAAGACACAAACACACACATTAGCTTAGGCCCACACAGGGTCAGGATCATCAATAACACCATCTTCTACCTCTGTATCTTGTCTCACTGGAAGGTCTTCAGGGGCAATAACATGTATGGACCTGTTATCTATGGTAACAATACCCCCTGAAGGAACTGTCTGAGGGAGTTTTACAGTTAACCTTTTTTTTTAATGAGTAGAAGGAGCACACTCTAAAATAATGATTAAAAAGTATGGCAAAGTAAATACATAAACCAGTATTACCATTGTCAAGTATTATGTACTGTACATAATTGTATGTGCTCTTTTATATGCCCGACTAGGAGCACACTAGGTTTGTTTACACCAGCACTACCATAAACATGTAAGTAATGTGTTCCACTATGATGTTACGAAAGCTAGGACATCATTAGGCGACAGAAATTTTTCAGCTCCATTATAATCTTATGGGACCACCGTCACTATGTGGTCTGTCACTGACTGAAACATCATTATACAGTACACGACTGTACATAATGATTGATCTTGAGCACCAGCACGAGGAAAACTAGCTCAAAGCACAATTCTAACTCTGGGTCAACGATATTCTCTTCAGAAATAAAAACACAAACAAAAATCATTGCTTGGTAATACTTAAAAGATTTGATTATCTGTTTCAAATTCCTGCTAATTCACAAAAAGAATAAGCAACACACTTTGTATTCTCTTCTTCTGTACTTGGTAGCATGAGCTGTCTAAGGATAATTAAGAGAACAGACCACCTCCACTCTGGGTATCCTGCCTAAGCTGCTCCCTATGCTTATCCCACGTATGTATTCAGACTATGTAACAAGAGACAGCATCTCAGATCAGATCAGATGATTCTGCAATCACGAATATACAATCATTTTTCTATGTGGCAGTTATTCCAGACATGTGAAAATGGTCATAATTTGCCTGTCTAGAAGGCATTAAATCCCAAGATGGTAAGCATCCTATTAAAGAAGGGCTAGATAATTATTTTATACCTCAAAATCCCTAAAAGTAGTCAAAATACAAGGTTTCATGTTATTTCACTCAATATTTGTTATTATATCCTAAAAAATAGGGTTTTCTAAATCATAGAAGATATTCAAAATCTGAAATAATGATTTTAAAAAGTTACTTTCCTTTACCAAATTATTTGGTAGTCGATTTTTAAACTTGAATTCAAACATAACCAAAGAAAACTGGCTTCATTTAACTTTTCCTTTTTGTCTATAACTTAGTAGTGTTAAAGTAAATTAATTTGGCTTGAGGATGCCTCTGAACTTTGAACCTTACCAAGGAACTGCAACTTAGTATGTAAACTAACTGAAAGCCTAATTTAGGAGTATACTTTTGTAACAAATAGCTGAGTATACTTTTGTAACAAATAGCTGAGTCTCAGCCAATCATAGGTGGCCAACTGATCAGACCACATTCAAGTAAGGCAAGCCCCACGCTGTAATCAATCAAGGTATTTCTGTACCTCACTTTTATTTCCTGTCCTTCAATGCTGAATCCATAAATGCAGGTTTGCCAGCCCACATTGCAAAGTGAGCTCTCTGAACCTCTTCTGGTTCTGAGGACAGCCTGACTTGGGAGTTGTTCTTTGCAAAATAAAATCCTGCTAAATTAAATTTGCCTTAAGTTTTTCTTTTAGCAATGGTAAAAGTCAACATTGTAAGATATTGCACCTTACCAGAAAACCAGACGAATTGTCCAGCAGACACCTTAGTCGGCATATGAAGCACCTCTCCATAAAAGAAGAGTTTTCTGGAGGAAGCGGGTCTGAGTTATAACAGATTCCTGGCTGTGGGAGACCATGAGCTTCTGTAGAAAAAAAGAAACACATGTTTTACTGGGTAAAATAGGTAAAATTTGTGTAAATTTCCAAACTGGAGTCTGTATTCCGAATATAAAAAAAAAATCATTTTCAGAAGAAGAGCTAATGAAAAGAAACTAAAAACTTACCAAATATCACTTTTATGATATAGAACTTTCTTAGTTTTTGTTTATATTTTTATTGAGCTATAACTCAACAATGTCCATATTTTCTTATGCACTTTTGTTCTCTTAATACTTTCACAGATTTCTGAAAACACTTTCTGCATTTGAGAAAAGTTTTTATACTTGCATATGCTAGTTTACTTTTTCTTTGGTGCATTTTAAACATAACAATATACATGCTCTCTAGTGTCAACCCTGTACATTCCTTCCATCTTTCATGATGGTATTAGAGTTATTTCTATAAAATATATTACTGAGTATGGCAATATTCTGTTGCTTGAAACTCATTAGTGGCTCTCATCTGCCAAAATATTCCTTAGCTTGACAGGTTCTTTGTGACTTTATGGCTACAGACTCACATCCTTCCACTTCTTCCCTACCTTCAGCATGGAGTGCTATGACCCTAGACGTTCCCAGCCTCGTTTTTCAGAATCGTATTCAAAAACCATCAACACTGTCTCTTGTACCATCAATTCTTACCATCAATTCTTTGTCCAGAGTCTGCACACTGTGAAGGGTTTAATGCCCAGTGTAGCTGACGCTGAAATTCAGCTCGGTCTTCGGTATGGATAAGTTCATACACGCTCTGATGTATAACATCAGACTAAAGAAAAAAGATACAAGGAAATAAAACAAAAGTACTGATTAAAAAGAATATGGCTTCCTAAAGTAATTTCAAAACCTACCTAGATTAGTGGGTGCTTGTTAGTGGTGATGAATGTAAATCGAATGGAGCCAAAGCTCCCCAGTCATCCAAGACAGGAAGAGCTAGACAGGGAGATCAGCACTGCAACTGATACGCCAAAAGCTAACTTGTCATCACTTCCCAACATGAATGTTCTTGCTCACCCAAATAAATCACCTCCCCATTCCTTAAATGCAACATATTAAGACCTGCTTATGTTCCTTATCCTTTTATCTTTTAAATCCTACTTCTTCCATGAATCCCTTCCGAAACACTCAGGCCTCTTTGACTTCTTTAAGCTGACTACTATTCATTATGTGTTTCCTTCACTGTTCTCTAAAACTTCTCTTTGTATTAAATTTTCACTCTACGTAGACTCCATAAGCATAAGGGATTGTGCCTTTACCATATCAGAATCCCTCCTCACCTCTTGCTTCTTGGCATGTACCACAGTGCCATCAAATAACTTACAGATAGCAGGGGTCATGTGACAACTATGAAATCAAAGAGGTGCTATGTAAAAATACAAGTAAAATATTATGGTTTGTACCTTTAATTCTGATTTATGTGGATTCTGATTTAGTGTTTAAACCAGAGTTTTTCTAACTTTTTTTTTTTTCTACACCTCATGGTAAAAACCACATTTTCCAACTATCACGTGTGTGCACACAAACACATATACACAGAGAAAAAGTTTCACAGAATACCATCACGTGTGGTGATACTGTGTATTCTCTATTGTCTCATTTTATTCCATCCTAAGGAACTACGAAAAAGCTTGGTGATGATCTACTATATTAACTGCATATCCATTAATGGGTCACAACTTGAAGTTTTAAAAATGATGCCTTAATCCACCACTCATGTCAGATATGAATGTTTTCTTAAAGAATAACCATGTGCATACATGAGGAAAAAATAGGCTGAAAAGTAGCTAATCTCCTTGATTTTTTTAACTGATATAAATCACAATATCAAATCATGATTAAGACAGTTACGTAATTCATTAAGTTTCAAACAGGCTTTTCTATGGATATTAATATATTTTCTTTAAAATACAAGAAAACTGAAATTTAGGCTTTGTGGCAGTAGCCAGATTCCATAGATTTACTCATCTACACTTAAATCTCCCTAGGAACTTAATCTTCTAGTATTAAATCATCTCTATGCCACCCATTATACAATTGCCAGAATTCTCATCTGAAACACAAGGTGAAGCATACACATTTCCTTTTAACAAAAACTTTTAGTGATTTCCATTGGGTATATGATATAGTTGAAACTATAGTCCATGTGACAATGTTACATAGACAGTGTTACTCAGCCCAGTAGGCTTGTGAGCTTGTTAGAAATGCAAATTCATGGGCCCCAGTATGACCTACTGATTTAAAATCTCTGGAAATAGGGCCCAGATATTTTATCAAGTTTTATCAAGTCCGTCAGGTGATTCTTACACATTCCTACATTTTGATTCTTATTCTTACAATTTAAGAAGCAGAGATAAGATATAGCAAGCATTCAAGTGTACTTACAATCTGTTCTCAAATGTTAGCAGCTGTTTTTGTCTCTCAAATCTGCCAAATACTTTATAGCTTCATTTATTCATCATTCATTCAATGACATTAAACAAGCCAGACACATTCGCTTCCTACAACTTCTAGTCTACTGCTTACAGTACTACTTCTATGTTCCCTTGTCCAACCATCTGACTCCTACCCATTCTTTAGGTCAGCTTAAATACCATTTCTTTTAGCATATCTTCCATAATCCACATAAATCAGAATTAAAGGTACAAACCATAATATTTTACTTGTATTTTTACATAGCACCTCATTGATTTCATAGTTGTCACATGACCACTGCTATCTGTAAGTTATTTGATGGCAAATATTTTCTTTCTTTCTTTTTTTTTTTTTTTTTTTGGAGACAGAGTCTTGCTCTGTCACCCTGGCTAGAGTGTAGTGGTGTCATCACAGCTCACTGCAACCTCAAACTCCTGGGCTCAAGCCATCCTTCTGCCTCAGCCTCCTCAGTAGCTGGGACTACAGGCGCACGCCACCACGTCCAGCCAATTTTTTCTATTTCTAATAGAGACAGGGTCTCACTCTTGCTCAGGCTGGTCTTGAACTCCTGAACTCAAGTAATCCTCCCACCTGGGCCTCCCAGAGTGCTAGGATCACAGGCATGAGCCACACAAATATTTTCTTGTCTTCTCCCCTAAACCCTATCTGCCTGAAAGTTTCTCAAACATGAGATTCTTGATAAGTGAAAAGAAGAAACACAATAACCATGAATCACATAAACATTTAAAGAAACTACAGTGCAGTAAATTATTAATATTAGAAAAATATATTAGCTGTAAATATTTAATATATAATTTTTTACTCTACAGCATATATATTCTAATTAATACTTTATACATACAAATGGTCTACTATGTCCCTAACATTTAAAATATATAAACAGTAGAAAGTTCACTTTCTAAAAAAAATTATTTTAAAGGATTAAAAAAATCTACTTACCTGCTGAAATCCTAGGTAATCTTGTATGGTAGAAGAAGCATAAAAGACCAAAGCATCTGTAGTGACAACCAATACAAAGCCATTCAGAGCCTACAAGGAAAAAGAGTTATAAAATTAGTAATGTGACTTAATATTGTGACTCATAAATATTGACTGTCAGATAAAGGCTATTACTTTTATCTCTGAAAAATCTTTTCAAAATAGTTAAAATTATTACACTTCACACACACAGACATAATACACACACCTGGAGTAAGAAGAACATATTCATATCTTTTGATTTGTCTAAGGAAAAACTTACAGCTAAATTTAATGTTCAATCAGAATAACTAGTAGAATACTGATTTCCTCCTCTTCATGCTTCAGATTTTCTCTTTTAAATATATTGTACCTATCTTTTTTAACCTATACTATATAGGTATCATTCACTATAATCTAAATAAGAGAAAATTTTTTTTATGCAAGGACATTTCAAGCACTAAAGCAGTTTGAAATTTGGATCCTTTCATAGTATTATAAAATATTTTAAGACTTTTATAGTAAAACATAAGATACATATAACTTACATGTAATCAAAATATAATACAAATGTAAAACAAATAAACTTAGTGCATTAAAATTTAATGTAATTACTAATATATTTATGCTCAAATCTATCATTTTATATGTGTTATTTCTATTTGTTCATAGTACACATTTGTACTATGTTTCTTTTTCTCTCCCTCTTGCTTGCTTTTGGCCAGTTATTTTTTATTATCCCACATTCTTTCCTTCACTTAGTTTGAAAGTTATATCCTCTTTTTCTATTCTTTTAGTGGTTAGTCAAGTCCAATTTTAATTAATATCTTTCTTTTCCTCTTGGATAACACAAGTATCTTACTTACATCACTTTAAGTTTACTGGTATCATATATTTTAATTCTATAAGCCCTCACTATTTTCTACTTGAGTTTAATTTGGTACTTGATCTATTCTTAGCAATGTGATCATGGCCAAACTCTTCTGACATCATCTTTTTCACATAAAGGGAGACACGGTATGGTTTAGTGTAAGAACCACACAGTGTGAAGTCAGACAGACTTGGACTAGACTCCTATCTCTGTCTCTTACTAGCTGTGTGGCTTTGGTTAAGTTTTTTACCCCTTCAAGCATCAGTGTTATCATTTCAAAAACTGGCACCTTACAGGGTGGATATGATGACTATATCTCATCTAACTCAGCACCTGGGACAGAGTTGGCACTCAATCAACATAAGGTGCTATAATACTATATAGCAAATACTACAAGGTTGTAGAAATGAACAAATAAATATTTACATGATAATGCTCTGAGAACTATAAAGAGCTACATAAATAACAGGAATTAGTTTATTCAACACAATAAACTATTACATACCAAAGAGGATATGCTAAGTGGCGGGATTCAGGAGTTAAGAAGACTGCCCCTGCGCTTATGATGCTCACAGTCTCACAACGGTTCCCAACCTTTTTGGCACCAGGGACCATTTTTATGGAAGACAATTTTTCCATGGACTGGGGAGGGGGGATGGTTTGGAGATGATTCAAGTGCATTATATTTATTGTGTACTTTATTTCTATTATTATTACATTGTAATATATAATGAAATAATTATACAACTCACCATGGGTTGGGGACCCCTGGTCTAGTGGATACTCTCATTATCAGATAAGGTAAATGGAACACAGTGACTATCTCTCTTTTCACTCCAATTACTTTCACCTTCAAGATTCCTAATCCATATTATACTTCTGAGAACTTGATTACAAAGATAACCACATCTATTATTTAGCAGTCCTTTTTCTAAATGCTTTTATGTATTCACGTAGTTTAATTCTCCCAACAACCCAGTGAGGTAGGTGCTATTTCTTCTTTACAATAGAAGAAACTGAGGTAAAAAAGGACTGTACCTTTAAAAGTAACTAGCCCAAGGTTACATAGCCAGAAAAAAGCTGAGCCAGGGGGTAAACTCAGTCTGGCTTCAAAGCCTACTCACTTAAATATCATGATATGCTGTGTTATTGATCACAAGTTGGTGCATGGTTCTAACTCTTTAATCACAACTGGCTCTCAGGTCCTTGATTACAGACATTCTATATAATACTATAATATATATGCTATATATATTATAGTTACACTATATTAACAGATATATTACATAATATATGTATTTGTTAATATATGTTAACATATTTGTTAATATATGTATATTTCTTAATATATACATTTATTAATAATGCTATAATATATAATAATATAGCAATTTCCCCAGGATGAAGAATGGTGATTCTACACACTGGGAACACGAATATTTAACAATTAACACATCCAAAACTGAATATTATTAAATTCTGTTGGCAGTAACAGTATCCATCCATCACTGTATTATTTCACCCTGAAAATATCATCCTGAAAATATCTTCTTTCTAGAGAAGACTATTATCACATCCGTATTATTTTGTAGAGCATCATACTTTTTCAAATAGTGAAATGAATTCAGTATACTCCAATAAACTCACTGGTGCATGCCAGAAGACAAAAGAGTAATTTAAGGTACGATATCAAATACCTTTTGTCAATTGTCAGAAAAAGAATAAAAATGTAAAAAGAATAAATGTATACCAATTTTTTATACATCTCAAATGATCTTAAATACCAGGGGAAACAAGATTATTACTCATATTGAATTATTATATTAGTAAATGAACAGAGGGAATTAATATGCTAATTACATATTAATAAGAGATTACCATTATTTTAGTCTTAAAAAGATATGCCCAAAACCTATCTGAAAATCAGGTTGAGCTAGCTTATTAACTATAAGAGAAGTAAACTGCAATTGATACTGTTATATATAATTTCAATGGCATAGTTACAGAAAAATAAAGCTAGAACACTGCAATAGGCATAGTATTATATAGCACCAGATAGAATTTGTTTTAAATGTATGAAATAAACATGTGAAGTAAATAATAGATAATGAAAAGATACAAAAAAGTTACTTGTATTGTTACATTTTTATTCCTTATTAAATAGTGATAAATTTAAGTTAACCGAGAAAGTAAAATATTTTAAATTTTTGTTAATAAAATACTTAGTAGCATTTTCTTTATGTGCCTTTATTAAGTTAAGGAAAGGTTTTTCCTCAAAAGTTTCAGGCCATGTGGTATACACAACCTTTGGTAACATCCTCTACATTTTAGTGGTAATTAGCTGATAACTGCAGGTTGAAAATATAAAGTCAGATGTCATTGTGACAACTGTATAATATATAAAGAAATGTGCCATTTTCACAGTCTATAATGTTTTCAGTTCATCTTCTTCGTAAAGAGATAACACATAAGTACAATCCTAAGAAAATCATATGATATGTGATGCTTCCTATTGAAGAGTGGTGTGCAAATGTGGTGTACAATATAATTGTAATAGGTGGGTTTATTTTAACTACCTAAAAGATTCCACTTTCCAGATAATTTTATATATATATATAAAAACATATATAAAAAACTATAGCTTTGCATTAGTGTTATTCTGTGTCCTTGACATAGGATACATACACAGTTTGTCTAAATATTTTAAGAAAAAACCAAAAATCACTGGCCCAAAATTTAAACCAATTTGCCAAGTATTATGTCAATCAGGGCATATTTTTACTTGAAATACAGGATTTCATTATCATCTTATTATAATACATAACCCAAGAGGTGTGTTTAATCACCTTGCATAGCAATTATTAGAATGTTTTTCTATGACTTGAATAAGGAGTCTTTATGTTTTATCTAATACATATGTAAAGATCCCCAGCTGGGGGTGGGGAGAGGACTCATGCTTGAATATATCCAGTTTGTTTCACATAATGGAAACACACTTAATTTTTGCTATCAGGAATTTGAACATGATTTACAGAATTGTAATAAAAATGATATACATTATTAGGCTACACGCCAGCATTTTCTGAAAGAATTAATGGAGCTTTCAAACTTTATGGCTACTTTTTGTCACACTGAGGAATTATGAGCTATATTCTTCCAGTCAGTTCAGTGGATGGAACTGAGAGTTATCACATAATAGTGACAACACACTGTAGCACACATCTTCATTCTCTTTTTTAACCAAAATAAATATCCAAGAATTTTAAGTGAGAATCAAGCATAGCATGAATTCTTAAAAAAAAAAAAGTAAAAAAAATATTTAAAATGCTTTCACAGACAAAACTATTAGAAACTCTCCAAGTTCTAAAGCATAAAAATAGGGATTATAGTTGTTGAGAAAATCCCGTAGCATGTTAATAAGTCACAAATGGCTGCTCAAATAAAATGTAAGTTATAAGATAACATATTGAAAAAAGTAATAAAATTTAGGTTAAGAACAATTTTAAACTATTAACTGCAGTTAACTGTTTTAATAGAGACACATTTCTGAAAAAGTATATATAAATCCAATATTTTAAATGGGACTTTTAAAATAATCTAGGAGTTCTTGCTGTTTTAAGAAATACAAAAAGGGAGGGTAATGACTAGACCTCTACTTAACCTACTTCATATATAGCCATGCACTGTTTAATGACAGGAATATGTTCTGAGGAATGTATTGTTAGGTGATTTCATTGTGCAAACATCATAGAGTGTACTTACACAAACAAACCTAGATAATATAGCCTACTATTATAGCTATGCTACATGGCGTAGCCTATTGCTCCTAGGCTACAAACCTACACAGCATGTTACTGTACCGAATACTGTAGGCAACTGTAACACATGGTAAGTATTTGCATATGTAAACATATTTGAACACAGAAAAGGTACAATAAAAATATGGTATTATAATCCTATGGAACCACTGTCCTATAAGCAGTCTGCTGTTGACTGAAATGTCATTATGCAGTGCATGACTCTAATTCCATTTTTTCACATACTAGGTATTATTCCACTGCTGCAGTTCAGATGAAAGTGGACTGAAACACTCAGTGAATCATAAATGAACTAGGAATAATTAAAAGACTGAATAATTAATTTTCCATTTATAATTGTCCTTATTTTAATGAACTATATTTACTAAAATTTACCTGTAATAACAACTCTCCTTCTTGCAAATTCAGGCCTTCTCTGAAATTTGCTCTACTATTATCCTGGCCTCCATTTCTGTCAGCAGGGGAGGATTTTAATGCAACTATGGAAAAAAAGGAAAAAAACAATGATGTAGGTAGATTTTAAGATAAGCAATATTAAAGGACTATTGTAGAAAACTTCTCAACACTAAACAAAGAGACAATTTGAAATACTGGCATCCACTGGTACTATAATGACTAGGTAAATAATCCTTTTGCCAAGGGGTAGTTTCTTATTCTATTCCAATAACAAAATTCAAGGAACTAATCAAGTTGTCGGCTGACAATTTGTTACAAATAATTTTTGATGAGTTCACCATATGATTTTTGCCACATAACTTATAAGTTTCAAAGACTTGCATGATGCTGCTATAAACATTCCCCTCCATTCCTATCTACTTACTTATGAGACTAATGTTCCTCAGAATGTAACCTATAAAAATGATTAACGTCTACATATACTTATCTACATATAGGGAACTAGTGGTGGTGAGGAGAAAGGATCAACTATATACCTTACCGAGAGATGTATTTCCAATAAGTTTAGAATCTTATCTAGCTTTTGGGTAAAAACCATTAATACTGTTATTAGGTTCATGTTAAATTTATAAATCAACTCAAGGAGAACTAACATTTTTATGATGTTGACTCATTCTACCCAAGAACATGTATGTTTTTCTCTTTGTTCAAGTCTAATTTTTTTGTTCTACTAAGTCCACAAAAAAGATGTGCACAGTTATTTTTATGTTTATTCCTAGGTATTACCACCTTGTAAAGTGGCTTTTCCTTCATTATAGCTTCTAACTTGCAGATTGGAACGTCTGATGGCATGGTAGGATGCTTACTATTGGAGGTAGCATGTTGTAATGCTATCTCTTCTCTGTTTTTTTCTTACCCTGCATGTGTGTATGTGTGTGTGTGTGTGTGTGTGTGTTTATAGTGTGGAAGGCAGCATAGCTGAATAGAAACAATAATAGCTACTATTTAGTTATTTAAGCATTTTGTCAAGCACTTTCAAATATTATCTCACTTAAAAGCATGTGGATATTGCTATCTGACAGAACTGGGTTCAGATTTTAGCTCTGCCATTTACTAAATGTGTGAGCTCTCTGAGCCAGTCTCCTAATATGAGGTGGTAATTTACAAAAATAAAAAATAAAATAAAGCCTATCCTACAGGGTTGTTGTGAAGAGCAATGAGAACATATGTAAAGTTCCTGACACACAGTAGATCAACAGTAGTTCAACAAATGGTAGCTTTAATTATTAGAAATATTTCCCAGAGTTTATGGATTACCTTGCTATAAAGTATTATCTTTTATATACTTTCCATTTTTATCTTTGCATTTTTCCGATTTCTTTTTAACCTGTGATATTTAAGTAAGAGAAACTATTAAATAAAATGGACTCTGGCAGTCCTTTTAAGACTTATTTTACTACATTTTTATGTGCCAAAATAATCTGGCTCAGTGAAAAAAATGGAGATTTGCTAATAACCAGACTTTCTCTCAGATTAAGCAAACCATCACATATAAAACATGTGTGCAGTGTTTCATGCTTACAGTGTATTTTCTGGTAAATCATCAATACATGTGTCACACCAGAATCTTATCCAAGTTTTTGCCTTTGCAGAAGTTGAAACATATCTCTTTGAAAGAAGGGGCCAAAAGCACGGCCTCTGAATATAATAATTTCAAAAGGCCAGAGAAAAGATTTCCTTAGGCCAAAAAATAATTTGAGGTAAACTGATCTAACAGTTAATCAAGACAAAACGAGATGTTTAATCTGTAGAGAAAGAATGGTAGAAGAGAGAATGGCCTTTTCTCCCTTTCTATTCTGGAAGCTATGTTGTTGTTATTTGCTTTCTAACAGCTAAATGTGCTTGAATGCACTAAAACTGCACAATGTCGGAGTTACTTACACTGTTACTTTTTCAAAGGCTCCCATATGAAGCACAATTTAACACTGACTGCCACACTAGGAAAAAAAATTTTTTTCCTTGGGGCCACGGTGTTTTATTAGATGAGAAACTTCAAAAAACAAAACGATCCTTTCTAATTTAATGAAAAATCTGTTATTTTTTATTGTTTTCTATGCATGAGTTATATGCAGCTTGAAAAACAGTTCTCATGGCTCCCAAGGAGAAGAGACATGTGAGTTACATATGCTTCACGAGACCCTGGCCTCAAAACTAGTGTGAGTTAAATACAACTCACATGGCAGTTAACTTTTTAAGAGTTCTACCAAATATCAGTAAGACCTGCTTTTAAAAAGCAAACAACAAAACCAAAACACTTACTTTATGAAACAACCAAAATAAGCCTAAAAATAGACAATAACAGTGCCAAATATAAAATGTCTAAATTATCATTAGGAATCTCTTAAAATTAACATTTGATTAATGGAGTTGATGTTAGTTCCAACTAAAGTCACTGGTAGGAGAAAAACACAGACAAACTTTAAGACATAATTACTTGACCACTGAGAAGTTGATTAAGAAATAAACCATCTCAGAGTGATTTATGATTTGCTCTTGGGCTTATATTGGGGGTATTAGACAATATAATTAGACATTAAACAGACCCTGCCTTTAAGTAGGGCATATAAGCTATGGAAATAAAGAACTGGAAAAGAATGTAAAAAACATTAAGTACTAGAATAGGACATAAAGTACTACAGAAACTTGAGAGAAAAAAATTAAGAGAACACATTCTTTCTAAACAATGATTGTAATTCTAAATGTTGGAAGGACAATATTCAATATGTATAACTACTGCAGAAGTAGGAAAAGTGACAAGTGCATTTTGAGGAACGATTGCTGGAGTGTTCTACCAAAAACAAAAAAGCAAATATTTCTGTTGCTCTCATGTTTAAGGTTAATCATCGGTGAAAGATTTAAGTGAATATTGTGCAAAGATGATTCCAGGAAGGGTGCACTCCCTTTCCAGTGTCATCTAAAAGATACTACTGTACCTTTTTATAAAACACATTTTATGTCATGGCCTTTTGATCCAGACTATGTAATTTTTACCCTTCCATGAAGTTTTTCTTCACTTTCTTGATCTCATACCTGCTACCTTTCCCTTCTTAAAATTACTAGAAGTTATGTCAATTAATACTACTCATTTCCTCTATACACTGCTTGCCTTGATTAGAAAGAAAGCAATGGAGGAGTAAGAAGGTGACATGGGATACTGTCGTAAGAGCTGCTTCCTACCATCGGAGTGATCTTTACATAAATTACTTAGTAATATGTGATACTGAGCACACACTGTATACCTAGCACTTTCCTTGTATTATATCTTATTTAATTTTCATAATAGTTCTGAGACTGGCATTGTTGTTCTTTCAATATATTAGGAAACTGAGACTTAGGGAGGTTAAGAAACTTTTCCAGGGTCATAGAGATTTAAGTGGTAGAGTCTAGATAAAAGCCCAGGTAGTCTAACCTAGTGTGTGAGCTATTATTAACCACCTCTCAGACTTCTCCCTAGGCTAACAACCTTTGACCTTTGGTTTCCTCATCTTTAAATGAGGACAATGCTACTGCCTGAGACAAATTCTTGTGATAATTAAAATTACATGTAGAGTAGCTGGGTAATGCCTGGAATTGATCACTGACAGTCCAGGACAGAGATAATGAACTCTGTGTTGAGTTTATACACTCTCAAACCATTATGGAAAGCTTACAATAAAAGTGCCCACTGGGGTTTAACTATTTTATCATCTTTAAATGGGGAGCATTAATGAGTATTTAATAGGACTGCTATGATGACTATGACACAAACTTGAAAGTACAGTTGAACTTTGAACAACACAGGTTTGAACTGCTCAGGTCCACTTATATGTCTTGGCCACCCTGAGACAGCAAGACCAAGCCCTCCTCTTCCTCTTCCTGTAACTGACTCCATAAGCAAGAAAACATTATTTTCTTAGTTTTTTTTTTTTTTTTTGGTAGCTCTCTTATGTTTCAAATTCCCAGGCCAATAAGATTTACTGACCAGAACTTTGTAACTTTCTGTTGTACTGCTGCAATCCTTTTGAGTTTCTTTTCCAGAAACGGCAGAATCTCCTTGCAGCCACAAGGTGTAACTATTATACAAAGACTTACACCACCTGTTTGTCCAGAGAAGACAAGATAAGAAACACCCTGCTACAGATCATGCCCAAGGACTTGCTGAGCAACCTATTCTCCACATCCCACCTGCACACCAGGCTGAAAGAATGACCAATATTAACCCCTAGCTCATTATACTACTAAAATCCCCACCCTGGGAGGGACTTATCCACCATTTTTTGATCATGGGATGTATGTACTAGCACGATTTCTCACCGTGCTTTTCGTGCCCTGCACTCCACCCCAAACATGTAATGATGCTCACTCCCCTCATGCATTATTCATTTCACCTCCAGAAAAACCCCTGACCCTGTTGGTCGGGGAGGTGGATTTGAGGCAGTCCACACCTCCCACCTCCCAGTTGATGTGACTCCTGTAATAAATCCTTTCTTCTTTGACAATTCTCACTGTCTCAGTAATTGGCTTTCTGTGCAGTGAGCAACAATGAACTCCCCTTGTCGGTTCATTAACATTCCTCCTCAGACTACTCAACATGAATATGATGAGGATGAAGATATTTATGATGACCCACTTTCACTTAATCAATAGTAAATATATTTTCTCTTCCTTATGATTTTCTTAATAACATTTTTTCTCTAGCTTACTTTATTGTAAGAATACAGTATGTAATAATACAACATACAAAATATGTGTTAATCAACTATGTGAATGGTTCTTGGTCAACAGTAGGCTATTGGTAGTTAAGTTTTCAGGGAGTCAAAAGTTATACTTTAGATTTTAAACTGCACAGAAGTCAGCACCCCTAACTCTTCTGTTGTTCATGGGTCAACTGTACTTCAAAACTGTAAACTGTTATATATTTAATAAATTATATACATAATCAGATTCATAGGACACTTTAAACATTACACCACTGGAATTAAATATACAATAGTTCATAGAAACAAAATGTAATATCTAAAAAAAAAGTCACCAGCTGACTCCATTACTTGAGAAACATGTGCTGTATACTGTATTTGTCAAAATCCTCCCCCAACAGTGGGATACGCACCACCTTCCAAAGTGTGAGGATCTGACTGTGAACATTCAGTGGAATATTAACATAGTAAACTGCCAAAATATTTCAACTATTTCCTCATTGAGAGATCTATGAAACAATCATACAATACAAATAAGAATTTAATCTGACAAATGATGGAATTTACAGTGCAAAGATATCACAGCATTATCAAATAGTCATATTCCAGACGATTCAAGTCTTATTCCCACATGCATTTAACTACATCCATGTTTCCTTATCCATCCTTTTCTTACTTATCCATCTAAGCTCAGATTTCCACTTCTCCCTACAAGCCAAATATTTCCTCTTTAACTAACATGGTTTGAATTGTTCAAGAGAGAAAATTCATGAAGAAGAAATATTGGATTGTGGTAAACTATATTTTGTATTTTGTTACTATAATTTGCATTTGGATAGAAAGATGACATGATAAAAGTCTTGCCAGGGAAAAGCACTTGCCCTTTTAATCCCTAATTGTTGCTATAAATTCAATTTATTTTATAATATTTATCATCCCCTTTATTACTTTGGCAGGGAGAAATAAATTCCATTCCCACACTGACATAAGAAAACAAAGCTATGACTTATAAAATTCAACCAAACACATAAACTTTTATAAATTAGAAAGAGTTAAATAATGTAGTAGTTCTTAAATTTAAGGAAAACATTTCCAGTTTAGTTTAGTCTGGTATGAATGAGTATTTACAAATAATTTATAAATAACATATTAAGTATACCTAAAGGGAGTTTCTTCTAAATACTTTGGCATAAAAGATATATATTTCACTTCAAGACAATGTTTTCTTTTGTAAATGAATTGTTCTCCTTTCGAGAGAATAAAGGAAGAAACTGACATTAAAGAAAAAACTATGTTATATTTTAAACTCCTAGAAAACGAAGACTAGGTCTACATAGTTTGGTACATTCCAATAATATGGACAGATTGTTATATTTCTGCCTACAAATAAAATAATATTTTATTTTAGAATATTCAGTTTATTAAAAACACAAATGTTAATTTATATATTTATGACTGTAGCTTGAGAAACTGGTGGTTACTGTCTTTTTAGGAAATCTAAGAATCATCACTTTCAAGCTGGAAAAGTCCTTAATAGTTCCATTCCAACTCCCAAGTGAAAACTGACTTTCACTTGTGTTACTTAATATTCTTCCTGTTACACATATGTACACATTCAGTTATATGCAATTCTTCTACAACTTTACATTAAAACTCTGCACTAATGGAACTAACAAGAGCAGTTAATTTGCCTTTTCAGTGGGGAATGAGTTGCATTTAGCTTTTCACATATACAAGAGTGGAATTCAAATTGTATTTTCAGTAGCAGAATGTAAATAACCAATTAGAGCAGTGATCCTTACAATTTCACAAACATTAGAATCACCTGGAAGGCTTATTACAACACAGTGCTGGGCCCGACCCTCTAGAATTTCTGATTCAGTATGTCTAGGACGGGGCCCCTCAGTCTGCATTACTAACAAGTTCCCAGGTGATGCTGAGGACCAGGTGCTACTCTTTGAGACCCAGTGATTTTGAACATCACGATTTAGGAACTAAATTAACAAATTTTCTGGACCTAATTCCCTCATACTTTCTAAAATTATCATTTCCCTGCTTAAAGAGCATACTTATTAATATGAATGGCTTCAGGAAATAGTAACTGTCATAACAATTTACAAACACAAGAACTGAAGCATATATTTAAGACCATGACATGAGGCATGGGTGCTCCAGTGACACAATCAGTTAGAGCGCAGTACTTATATGACATAGGGCATTAACACAGAATTCTATACGTATCCAAATACAGCAAGCAGCACACTGTGTCCATAGTTTATATCCTCACCAAAGCAAGCTGTCACTTTTCCTTGAACAAAGTTTCTAGATTTGAGTATGTGTCACTTTTGATAAAAGAAAATAATATACGGAAGGAAATTATTACATATTATACCAAAAGGCTGAAAAAGAGTTCATTAGCAAATTTCCATCTCTAAATCAAAATGCAAAATTAATTCAACAAAAGGATATCAACACCAGGCGATATTAACACCAGGTTCCTAAAGACCCCTGTGCATATTCAACAAAAACAACAAAAAAGGCCTCCATTAAAACAAGTATCAGTATTCTATAAAAAATAATTTAACAATAACAATTTTAATTATAAAATTTACTTCACAAAGCTCTTATTTTCAGGATTAATCTACTACAAACCTAATATATGAAGGCAGGCAAACATTATTGTTGTCTGTGGAACTGTGAGGTTACAGGTCTTATCAAAAGCCACAAGATTAATTAATCGAACTAGCATCCACGTCTCCTGCCTGCCAGCGCTTTCATCACAAGACACCATCTCCCTGCACCATGCTGAGATAAAGAGGAGAATGTTATCTCCATAGTACAGACACTAGACATGATTGAAAATAAAGTTGACAACAGAATATTTTGTAAAATTGATAATAATAAAAGGTATCCCCACATCATGTGAGAAAATTTCAGGCTAGAAAATACTGGAAGAATTGAGTGTGGACAATTTATTAAGGTTCATTAAGTCGATCGATCCAATTTGACTGCCTGTCTCCCTCCTAACTTCCCACTGCTAACAAGTGAATGGCTTTATAGCTTCTATGGACCATTAAGGACCAGAAATTACCTTCTCTAGCATTATTATTTCTCCACATAGACTTAAATTTCACTTCAGTTTACATTTACATGTACAATTTTCTCCTTGGTCCTCTAATTTAAGAAATTAACCAAATGAAACATCTTAAATGAACTTATCACCCTTAACATAGTGTCATATTCCACAAATTTGCTTTCCTCCATCTCTGCCTATCCTTAAAACATCTTATCTTTGGTATTTTTCCTCTTATTCTACATGCTCACCCCCTAGAATATTTTATTCACTTTCATGGCTTAAAATATTATTCCAAGATGGTTTCTTGATATTACAATGACTTCAAAATCTAAATCTCCAGCTATAAGCAAATGAATGAGTCTGAGCTACTGATTAAAATTCATTGATCAAAAAGTCAAAAAGCTGTAAAAGCAGGATTTAAAAATAAAAATTATTACTAAATAAAAATGAAAAAATAACTACTGGTAATGTAACTGTGTTTCTTTACATACTCTAATTAATATTATATGTGAACATATTTTCTAAAACACTATAACACGAAGGTGTACATTTCCATTTACCAGATCACAAAGCCTCACAAAATATCTAAAGATTTAACCACAGACATTTAAATGTCTGTATTTGAAAGTTTTTTACGAAAAGAAAAATTGCTGGAAGTTGGCTGGCTTTAATATTACCTCAGTGGTAGCCTCCCTGAAAAGAAAAAAAACCTAAATGCATAAATTTGTGACTAACTAACCTGTTTATGGTCAAACAATCAAGGATCCTAGAGCCATGTAACAAGAGACACCCATTATATCAGTAAATTTAAGAAAGAAAGGAAAGAAGCAAAATACATAATAAATGATACAATGAATTTAGGTTCAGTTTGAATCTTGGATAGATATTTGTCACTGTGTTTTTTAAAATACTTGCCAAAGCAAACAAAAACATTCAGAGATGAAAGTGTCCTATATAAATTTATATCATAAAACATTACATGTATGCAAATAATCTAATGAATCTTTCTGGGGGGTGGAGGAGACAGGGCTGGAGTGCAGTGGTCCAATGATAGCTCACCGCAGCCTTGAACTCCCGGCCTGAAGCAATCCTCCTGTCCTGGCCTCCCAAAACACTGGGATTATAGGAGTGTGCCCCCACGCCCAGCTGCTCTGATCTAATAAATCTTATACTGCAAATTAGGATATCTGAGGAAAAGAGAGATTAAATTCCTGATTCAAAGAGGTTATATTATTAAATGTGAGAGCCAGGACTTGAATACTCAGTCAGTAGCTCTACTATTCTTTTTATTCATTCATGTTTAAATTTTGATGGATTTTATTATATAAAGTCCATAAATTAACAGTTTAAAAGAACCACTAGATTTACATAGTTTTAGCTATGAAAATTATCGTGGATATTATAATTAGAGTTACATATTTTAGAATGAGAATTTAGAGAAAAAATACACATAGTTAAATCACAATCTTAGATGGATAATGCCATGGGTAAATGAAACTCAGTGAGTACTTTATTTGGTGATTTCAAATGTGCTAACTGTTAGGCAAACAAACCTGCTTTGGACATTCCTAGAATTAAGAATTCACATTTGCTGTGATACTGTGATACTAAAACTTTGGTAAATTAGTTGACATACAGTAATTTAAAAATTACAGCAAAGCAGATAAAATTACAGAATTCTCATGAATGAAAAAGCAGACATACAAATCCATTAGACTTTATAAAATACCAACCCCCCTAAGTGCTTTATTATTTAATTCATTTTTACTGCTTCTTCAAGCTTGTTCTTGGCATATGTACATGTATATGTATTTGTTTTTCAAGATTGATGTTCTGATTTAAAGAGTTACCAAAACAGGACTGAAATTCAGAGAAATGCACAAGCTGAAGATGAATACAATAGCTCTCTTTCGAAAACCTAATGAACTGGGAATGAACTGTAAGCCATCTGCAAAGGGAAGACCAAAAAAAGAACACTTGCAATTTTTAATTCAAAATAAAGTCAATAAAGACTCATGATAAACAATGAGATCAAACAAATGTTAGGTCATAACGTAAATTAAATTGTCATCCTCTCTTCCCACAGCATTTTTAGATTTAGTGAATTTAAAATGTTCTAATATGTAAATATTCTACACTTTATAAGATGGTAATCATTTTAAGCATGTATAATGATTCAAGAGTCAGATTTTCCCCTACATTAGTTAGCTTTTAAAATAACCAGAAAACTATTCTCTACGACAGTTGCAAATGTAGGACTACCCAAACTGAGTTCTGTAAGGTTTAATGGTAACCTAGTCAAAATCATCTTTTTCTTGTTTCTAAGTCTTCTTTTCCACAAATTAAATTTATACATCTCAATTATACAGATGTCATAAGGAATAGCCCATGACTCAGATATAACGGAGAATATAAAAGATTTCATAAATATATTTTAAATGGTGGCAATATTTACTATAAATACTTTATTGAATTAATAAATACTACGTGACATACAACCTCTACTATTGTCTCACAGAAAGAAAACATTTTTCTGCCTTTTTCACCTCATTAGATATTTGTGTCTAAACTGAAAACATAGACTAGTCATTCCTAAATTTTTAATTGTGGGTACTGTCAAAAAGTGTAATAACTTGAACACAATACTTACATGATAACGAGCATTTCAAATGGTAATAAGGAAATCTAATTCAAAAATTTTTTTTAATATAGCTGAAATTATTCTTACTAAGAATAAAACACTGATTAGACTGGTCAACAAGCCCACTGTTCACTGTTTAACAACTTTAAGAGACACAATATAGGAGGAAACAATCCTTTCCCTTAACATCAACCAATTTCAAAGGTTAGGTTGTAACCACCCAAATCCTAGTCTCTATTAATAAACTACTGTTGATCAGAGCCATTAAGTTATTCAAAACTTTTTAAATACTTTCCATCTCAGAGATAATGTGATATTTGGGTCTAATACTCCAACAGTGTCAAAAAAATTGCTTCAGACTTTACCATAACTGAAATATGGCTAAGGTCTATTCAAGTACTTTAAAATTATATTTTATGTTTTTACTAATTGAAATGGGTAAATATTAATGTTGTACTTAAAACTTATAGTGTTGCTTTTCAGACAATAATAGCAGTATAATCATGGTTCCAAAGTTTAAGAAGATCCATCCAAGTTGGATTATTTAAACTTGCAATAAATAGATGTATTTTCTTGGAAAAATATCTATTGTTACAGTAAAACTTGAGTTTCCTTTCTAACAAGATTGTATGATTACTCGTTTATATTGTTCTTTCCGCAGGAATTTACACACCCCCTGTTTGCATCCTGTTATTCACTTTGAGCTTCCCCTCACTTTGCTATACTGTTTCCCTAATAGTGGGAGAGAGGGTCTAACCGCACACAAAAATCCTAATCACTGTCAGCATGCTTGAAGTCTCTTCGTTTGCATTTAGCATTTGTCCATTTCATAAGAGTTACCCTTAAAATTTTGTTTTCTGTGTGCTATGAAAAGTTGCACTGCCTTCCCAGACCACTGGGGATCTGGAGAAGACTTTGGGATTTTTGTTTTTAAATCAATTATTTCCACCTTCCATCTAACTCTCTGTTCCTGTATTGAACAACCATAAGAAACTGCTTAGGCTGTACGCACACCACTAAAACCCAAGCAAACACATTTGTAGTCTTCTTAAAATTTTTGTATGTTTGGATTTGTTTTTCTGATGGCAAAGAAAATCATTTTTTAAACTAGTTCAGGGCATAATCAAAGCCAGGCTGGTCACTACATCAGACTCAGTAATATGCTTTTTAAAATACTGATTTCCTGGATTTTACACAGAACCTATTGAATCAGCATACCCTAGAATGTGCATTTTAATAGGCTTTCCAGGTAATTCTTATCACACTGAAATCTGAAAACCAGTAAAGGATCTAAAATTAAATATAATTGATGAAGGTATTGATACAAATAGGTAATAAGATCCTACTGTCAAATACACTGAACCAGAATAAAAAACAGACAAACTCATTAATGAAGAGCTAATACTTTTTAACAAGAACTCCATGATAAGCCCTGTTAAACTATGACATTCTTTATAAAGTAGACTTTGGAATCTCCTTTACTTAAGGCATTGAATAACAGGACACATGTTTAATCATGTATGCATATCTGTGTGTGTATACACATTAAATATATAAATACATATGTGTGTGTGTGTGTGTGTATGCATCTTCCTAGAGGGTAGTAATTATGTTAGTACTTAAATGGCACACTGGCTATGCTATGCAGCTTCGGCTCTGTTCTACTACTTCTAAACAGGGACAACCTATACATTTTTTCTCTCTTTAACATCTATAATTTGATTTCCCATTAAAAAGGAGCAGGAAATGGGAAGATAAAGTGACTCAAGTCAATAAATCTTTACCAGAGTCAAGGGAAAATGCCTCCCTGGCTTCTAGACTGTAAACTCTCCAAGGGTGGAGATCACATTTTATATGTCATAGAATCTGCCACCACACGGTCAAGCAGTAAGCACAGCATGTGAATAAATGCTAAGGATCAGGACAGCATTCCATGAAGCTGGGAGTGGGTCCAAGGTTACGATCTACAGCAGTGGCTCCCAAACTTCAACATGCATCTAGCCCTACCACCAGGGGCCCCAGCACCCTAGATTCTAAGCGGGGCTCAAGAATTAGCATTTCTAACAACTTCCCAAGTGTTGCTGATGCTCCTCTTCTGGAGACTACACTTTTAAGAACCAGAGATCTAGGAAAAAGTCCTCAGCACTTTGATATACAACAGTTCCCAGAAAAGAGAAATAATTGAGATGCGGTCAGGAAAAACAATATAAGGAATCTGGAAAGCCTGGGTTCAAGTTTCAACTATATCACAAAATGACTATATAGTTGATAAACACACACTCAGAGACACACCACTGAATACCGCATAACTCATCTCCAAGATGAAGGGTTTGGTATAGATAAAACTGAAAATTCATAGTCTTTTAATAAAGATGAGAGAAAATTTAAGTGTCTAATATGAAATTTTTAAATATATAATCTTTCCTGAAATCACTATCCTTACATCAGTGTATATTGTCCAGACCACAATTGTTAAACTACATAGTTTTTGTCCAAAGGAAAGAACATAAAGGCAAGCAAGCAAACAAATAAATAAAAACATGCTCAGTCTAAACACATCAAACATATAAACACAGACCTAAAGGGAAATTAACTGTTTTACAAGATTCTAAACAGAAATTACAAATTCAAGTATCTGTAAATGTGTTGTTTAGGTACTTCCTAGTATCTGGACGAGCAGGATCGGCAGCATCTGAGAGCTTGTTAGAAATACAAAATCTCTGGCTACACTTCAAGCTACTGAATAAGAATCTGCACCTTAACAAGATCCCTATGTAATTTGTAACCAAATTAAAACCTGAGAAGCACTGACATAGGCCACTGAGATTTTATCATTAATTTCTTTACAATAGTTTGTAAAATGTCATTTGTAAAATGACATTTTAAAAAGACTGTTTCCTGGAACAATCTATTTATAAACAGATAAAAGAGAAATCAATGATTTTACATGAGAAAACGCTATTTTCAAACAAAAACTTCTGTTTAAAATAATTTATGATGACGAAATACTCAATTATTAAAATGGAACAAATATCATCTAGCTACCTGGCTCAAAACCACAACCTTTACAGCTGAGAAAACTGAGGTACAAGGATGCTACCTGGTTTGGTTAAAGTCACGTAGTTTGTCAGTGGCACAATGGAGAATGAAATTTAATTCTATTGACTCCTATAATGAAGTACTCTTTCCAGTGGAAAACACAATTTAATTATATTTTCCTGCAGTAAATATACAATTAATACAAAGGATCAGAAGTATGCATAATTTTGGAAGGATAAATGAAATGGAATATCTATAAAAACATAGAAAATCCATCAATAATATATCACAGTGTTAATATGTGTTTTCTTCTTTCTTTTTATAAAAAAAGAGAGACTTTAAGAAACTGAATTGGAAGGAGAAGGGAAACTGGAATTGGGACATACTTAATTTCAGCATAACTTCTAAATATATGATTTTCATAGAATGATACACATCACTTAAGTGGCTGCATCTGTTTGATGAAACTGGCAAATTCATTTTAGGACTTTTAAATTTGGCTCTGCCACTTAAGTTTTACTATACACCAATAAAAAACCCTGTTTTTCACATATAGCTAATTTTTATAGTAGTTAATACAGAAACAAACCATAAGTATTTTGAAAGTTATTGTAGAAAAATTAAACCCTTCTGTCTTACCATCAAAGAAGCTCTTGGCTCTCAGGTAACTGACACTGAGCCTAAGAACTGAAAGTTTGTCCAGCTTATTAATAATATCTTGTGGAAAAGGCAGCAGGCTAGCCAAACGGTCCAACTCTGTATTAAGGCGGTCTCTATGTCGCTTAGAAGGATTTGACTTGACTCCTTCAGCAGGGATTGGCTTTACTCTAAAAGCAAACAAAATACCATAAAAATCCTTTAAAATATATAAAGCAAAAATTTCTATTGCATTATAACATCTCCTCAAATATTTCTAATATAACAAACTTTTAAGATCTACGTCAAGTTTACATAAATCTTTCCAAAATTTATCATATCTTAATTAAGAAAAACAGGGGTAAAATTCTTCATAATGTTTTATTAAAAAGGTTATGAACTCAGCATAGGAAAATGCTTAAATATATCTTATGAAAATGCTTACTTTCATTTCATTCATTTGTAGTACAGTACAGTGATTCCCAATTAACATATCTAGGAGTCCCCCATACCTCCGAAACACAGACAGCCATTGTTAGGGCAAAAAAATTAACAGATATCTGCAATAAATTATGTGAAAATCATGCTTCCTTTGGTATCTTTCACAATAAGCATCTAAGCATCATTTATGTTGCAAATAAACAGGAACAATCCTAAATGAAAAGTTTATCTTCATTATCTCCAGCTTTCTATATTTATATACTTTCATTGCATTAGTGATGACTTCCCAAAACTCTGCTGGCACCTGCAAATGGTCCTCTAGCCATCCAATGAAGTCCTCAAACATTAAAAAAGGAATAAATTTGACTTTTGTTATTTATATTTGTCGTTGACAATTATTAGTGGCTAACTGTGATTAATGGCAACTTTTGCTTTTATGACTAGGCAGTAATTCTATTTATTAGCTTTCATAGTTTTTGTCTCAATTAGAAAGTTCAAGGAAACCCCAACAATTTAGCATAATTTTCATCTCAGAGAAAAAATATTTATGGGTAGAAGAGGAATATGAGTTCGTAAATGAGAAATCGGACAACTTCACACAAAGGCCTTAGCCAGGATATCACAGAAGAAATTAATCACTTAAAAATGAATTTAACAATCATCAGACACCCATGCTGAATTGGAAAAACCAAACAAAGGAATGCTTAGACTATGCCTCTATACCTTTCCATCAGCCAAAAAAATAATTATCCAGAGTTTTCTAACAACAAAGACATTTTTGACAATTCAAATGGAGTTACATTGTCTTATGAGTAGAAATTGGCCTGGGTATAGTGCTGTTAATTTGATTCAATAAAAAATTTTATAGAAAGTTTATGTTTTGATTGATAAATGTGGAGAAGTGATACCTTGTGCAAAAAAATGATGAAAGTAAATATGAAATTTTAACATGCTGTTGACACTGTTCCTAGCAAATAATTTCTTCAGCACTTGTCTATTTCTATCACAGTTCATGTTATTTCAACAAAAAAGGGTCATAAATTGCTCAAATGGTGTGTATGTGTGTGTATATATATACACAAAGTCAACAGATACTTTCTCAGATGGTTTATATAATTGCAAATATAATAGAAATTGGTGACTGTTTCCCTAACTATTCTCTCCTAATCATATTGCATTTGTAATCAAATTCAAGTCACATCTAATTACTACATTTCTCCAATTAGCCAAGTGAATTTCAATTTTTGCCTACAATGCTTCTCTACCTCATTATATAAATCTCTACTGGTTAATTAATAACTTGTTAACAAATATTTGTTTGCACCTATCATGCCCTGGACAGCCTAGGAAAACATTCTTTTACTGAATATTCAAAAAGCATTATGGGAGCTAAGTAGGAAGGACAACTGCTTGAAAAAAGATATTATAGAAAAGAGGGTATCTGAGATGGATCCCCACAGATGAATCGGATTTCATGAGGAGGCATAACAGGGGAATGGTAAACTGTGAGAAGTACACTGTCTGAAGTGTGAAGCACAGGGCAAAAGAGAGAGGAGAAAAGGAAAGACAGTTGGGGCCACGTTAATTTCAACAACTACTGAACACCTACCACATGCCAGGTGCAGAACACTGAGAGGTTAACGTAATATACAAAAAGTCCTTTCTATGGAGTTTACATTCCAATTGGAGGATAGAGAAATAAACAAATGAATAAACATATAGCTTTTGGGGCTGGTAAGTGCTAAGAAGAAAAATAAAGCAAGGTAAGGAACTAAGGAGTGACGGAGGCACTGGTTTTGATAGCCAGGGAAGGTCTCTGATGTGATGTTTCAGCACAGACATGGATAAAACGAAGCAGTGAGCCAAATGGGTGTCTGATGAAAAAGTGTTCAAGACAGAGGAAATAGCAAGTTTCCTCAAAGTAATGTCAAAAAAGTGGACTTTGGTATCTGGGAGTCATCTTAAGCACTGAGCTGGGATTTACAAGATCAGCCTGTGTTTTACCAAGTTGACTGATAGAGAATACGGACAGCAGGGCAGGGCTCACTGAAGTTAGGATTTCTGTCACTTTGGACCTTCTTTCAAAAATATAAATCTGATTATGTCACTAATCTGATTAAAATTCTTCAGTAGCTCTGGACTGTCCATGTTCCTTAGTGTCGCACACATTATCTTTCTAGCCTCTACCTATCCCTCTGGCTTCCTTTCCTCTAGCCAAAGTCTTCCTTGTCTAGCACACCTCAGAGCCAAGAATAAGAACTCACAGCTATCCACATGTACTTTGGTGCTTTCACATGACCTCCTCGTTCTGTTCCACCTCCTTCAAGTCTCTGCTCAAGTAGATCGCTTTTATAAAGTCTTCTCTGACCTACCTCACCAAGGATTAGCTACTCTGCCCCATATGACTTCTGTATCTTATACAAATGTCTTACACAACCATTCCATTAAGGAATATTCTATACAAATAACTTCACATAAATTGAAAATGTGTATACAATCCAGTCCTGCACCCCTTGGTAGCTTTCCAGTAATGATTATGAAACACTGGAGAGAAAAGAGTAACACAAACATTGAAGCAAGACAAGCTGGTATGACACAGGGAGAACAATAACTTAAAGGTTTCCTCCATGCGGTATTGCCGCCTATGTTGTGCTAGCTCTTTGTAGTATGCAACCCTGCACTAGATTCTGAGACTTTATCTTAACACAATGCAAAACTGTCCACATCTCTAATGCATTACTACGTACCTTATGAAATATTTAGCATGAGATCAAATTTCCATTACACAAGTGTTAAGTAACCTAACTGCATATGCTTGTTTGTCTGTGGCTCTTATTACTATGCAACCTTGATCATTTTTGTATCCTTAGTGCCCAGTATAGTACTTGACTCTAAATTACTGTTTGCTAACCAAAAGTGTTCAGAAAAGAAATGATCAGAACCTGACCAAAGGCAGTGATAGTAAAGATGGTAAGAAGGGTTGGCCTGAAGAGAAATTTAAGCCAGACTCAAACGTTCCCTGAACTTTTAACTGACTTGATACAGGGAGTAGGGGAGAGGATAACATTTAGTGAGGAGGGGTTGCAAATGACTCCGTGATTCGTAGCTTAGAAAAACATTTCCTTATGAGAGGTGTGTCAAACAAAGAGAAAAGTGACTTGAACAGATCTCAGTGATACCAACGTTTAGGTACGGGGCTGAGGAAGAGGTGCAGGCAAAGACAACAGAGAAGAAATGATAAGACACACAGGAAAAGAAACAGGGTAGAATATTTTGGAGGTCACAGAAGAAAGGCAAAAGTACAGAGGAATTAAGTAAAGTCAGGGCTGAGAAGTACCCACTGGACTCAGCAATTCAAATGCGCTAGATTTGAAGCTTTTAAAGTGTCAGACTGTCAAAGCCAAATACATTTGAACCACTTTTTCACTGATTTCATAAGAAATATTTAGAATTATTTTGTGAAAATATTTTGTACATATCTATACATATTGAAGATGTACAGAATAATTAAAAACAAAGAGTAATCCTATATTAGCTACATTTGGGTTATGCTAGTGCTTTTACATTTATATTGTCTTTAAATCTATATAAAAGTACACTGCCAACCATTATTTAAGTAAAAGGCTATGCTTGAAATATAAATAAACATCCCTGTAAGATTGGATTTGGGAGCTCTGGAGATCAGAAATCTCCTGAATTAGACCGTAAGATGTTGGTCAGGCAAAGGAGCAACTTTTTTTTTTTTTTAAACCCTAACTTCAAAAATCCTGTCCCAACCTGTAAATCAAAATTGTTGTGTAATCAAGGCTCTAGTTGACTGCATGCCACTCTTCTGTTTTAGAAACCCTGCACACTGTAACTACTGGTGGTAACAGGCCCAATAGTGTGTCCGATGCCAGTTTGAATGCTATCTTTAAAGCCTTTCTAACATCCTCACCTAAAATGTCTGTTAGGCATGCAATGTTTAAAGCAAAGTCGACAAAATTAACAACCGAGTTTAATCATAAATTAATGTAACTGTGTTTTATATAATGTTTATCATAAAACCTCAAAATGACATGCAAAGATACAGTTTCAGTAATCACACAAGATTAAAGTGACATTTCCTAACAAGAGATTACCTCTCACAGTACTGAGTTTGCTCTATCGGCTCTTTTCTTGGGGTGATTTAATCAATGCCACTGCTTCAGTCTACTTACCAATAACTTGTTTATCTTTATTTCTAGTCCCTGCACCTAAATGCCTTCTCATTCATATTTCCCAGAACTTGGGCACCCCATTCTTGGCATCTACTCTAGTGCTACTCTTCATCCAACAGCTAGGAAATTTGAAGTATTCCTCAATAAAATCCCCCTACCATTCTAACTACATCCAATAAAACCCAACACTTAACCTCATTCATTCTTCATTTCCTCCCCAAGCTTCAGTGCATACTTACTTATCTGAATATGAATTTCAAATATTTATAATCATAAACTATGTGCACAATGGAATATTACAGAAGTGATGTATAGTATAAATAGAGTCAAACTTCATTGTTAGGCTGAATACAGCTGGATATTTTACTTCCCTATATGAGGCAAAAAACACCTACAAAAACTGAGAATTCTAGCTACAAGCCACTTTTAATGAGTCAGAATTCTTCTGCCACTCTCCTGCTACTGCTCTACAGCTACGATAGGTTCTTCTCTTTCCTTCTGTCCACTATACATGAGGAGCGACGATGAGGTATAAATAACGTAACTTCTAACACAAGATATTGGCAGTGAAAACCAGGAAGATGAAATATGCCCTAGAAATCACCATGATTTCCATTGGCCTGAATTATTAAGAATACTCCCCTTTCCCCCTTCTTCTATGCAAATATACCTTTTTTTTTTTTTTAGTATTTCCCCTTGAGCCCATATTAAAATGTATCTGCTATACCAGAATCACTACAACATTACAGAAAAATTTTAAGTGGTGGTCAATTGCTAAATTTGTAAATCTCAAGTACCTACTATGTGCTAGGCACTAGGAAGCTCTGGTAGCTTCAAAGACAAATAACAGATAGTCCTATCTTTAAAGACCTCATTTTTCCTACTAGGAGGAAATACATTCTATAGCATGACAAAATCAAGCATAATGTATTGCTCAATAACACAGGTGCTATAAAAGAGATGCTCAAGGGTTCATGGAGATGTGGCATCTAAATAAGGTCTTAAATACAGGTAAGACACTTCTGGTTTCATGATGGTAGAATACATAGCTTTCTGCAACTACCCTCTATTCCAGTAAATCACACCAAAACAAGAAAAACAAGAGGCAAAAACACAAACCCTGTCTCCAATGAATCTATGAATCAGGTAAACCCAGATGCAAAGAAATACGAAGATGGAAAATAGGTAGAAAAATCAGTAATAGCATAGAACATGAAGGAAAATATAATCAAAGTATATTACTTAGTTCAGCAGTAAACAATACTTAGTCAAAAATAATGAATCATCTAAAGTGGATTTAATCCAAAATGAGGATAAAATTATACCGGAAGGCTGGAGAAAGGTGAAAAAAAGTTAAAGCAGAGCTCAAAGAGTGCAAAAATCCTTATCTACCACAATAAGACACCAAAAGATAATGCCTTACATGCCAAACTTAAGATGCACCATATACGTATTATTGACTTTTTAAATATATATGTATTTAATAGGAATATATTCTAAAACAATGTTTTAATCAAAAAAAGCAAAAATAACAAGCTAAAAAACTGAAAAATATAAGACAAAACAAATGAATATGTAAAAGACACCTCAAGTAGAAAATATGCAAATACATACTCCTACTACTACACACAACCATAATCCCAACATACAAATTCAATTACCTACCTCACTTTTTGCCTATGAAACTGACAATATTTTTTAAGCATAAATGCAAGGATATAGGTACGTCCATAGACTGATGGAAATGTAATTAGCAAATTTTTTGTAGAGTAATTTGACACTATTTCCCAGAATGTAATATTTGGCTCAACCTTAAAAGTGTACATATTTTTCTACCCCCAAATCCCACCTACAGGAAATTTTTCCTAAGGAAATAATTAATTTGCATAAAAACTCATATGTCTCAAGGGTATTCTCTGAAATACTAGTTAAAATATTAAATAACAAAATTTCCGCCCAAAAGAAAATAGTTAAATAAATTATAGAACATTAACACAATAGAGTACTATTCAGCCATTAAAAACAATGTTTTAAGTGGGGGGAGGTAGGTAGCAAATCAGTAAGAAAGGAGAAAAGGCTCTAAGAGGAAATGAGGAAGGACAAATCATGTATGGGAAATGGCAGATAATTTATTTCAGTCACAACACTAACTATTTGAGGAGAAAACAGTGGACAACAGAAAATCCCTAGGATATGGCAGTACCATATGCACCACGGAATTTACCCACTGGGAAGTCAGTAAGAAGATAAGCTTTGAAATCTAAAGACCTGGGATCCAATATCCAGACTGCTTTTTCACTTACTACCTGAGCGAATCTGAACCTCAGTTCCCTATCTATAAAACTTAAACGGTGTTACCTTTTCTTAGTACTACTATAAATATGAAGTAAAATTATGTATGTAAAGCACTGTACAGAACACTTATGTCACAGTAAGTGTTAACCAACAGTTTTTTGTTATATTAACCACTACATTTTAAAAAATCAATTTTAAAAGAAGTGAAGTAGAAATGTTCTGTTGTTAAAGTAACTGTCTCAATTAAATACATGAATAAGCATGTATTATGCAAGTTTATTCACCAGTGAAGTAGCCCATTTCAGCTGTATCTGTAATTGAGAACATAATCATATACTGCCTCTTACTGTTTCATAGGAGAATTGATTGTCCTGTGATAATGTAAGCTAAAATTACTTAAGGAATAGAATTTGTTTGTTTCAATTATATCTTCAGTAGTCTTCACAGTCATAAAACACTTTTATTCTGCTAGTTTTAGTTGTGAGAGTGCTAGTACAGGTGTTAAAGGCCCTGCTTTATTCATCAAGAAACTTGCCCAGATCCACAACAGTGTGGAAACTAGACCTCAGTTTTACGTTTAGATCCAGTGCCCTCAATTTACACCTGTTTCCTCTTTTTGCCATTTAATGTTACCTATAACTAAATACTTTCACTTACTACATTTGTTCCAATATGAAAGAGTGTCCACAGCCACTATGTATAAGATATCTAAATAAAGCTGCCTGAGAGAAAAATGATGATGGAGAAATAATTATATAAATGAAAAGACCTACTCTTTTATTTTAGATGCTATTTAGAAAATGGCATCATACATTTATATGAAATATTTAATAAGTACTACATAATGTCAGCAATAAAATTCAGTTAAGTAGGTATTATAAAAACAAAGTTCATGACGTTTAAATAGAATGAACAATTTCGCAAGAAAAGCAAGGAAGACAATGCTTTTATATAATTAATATGATTACTATGTTAATAAACTAAAAGCTTGCATCAGTATGCATTTAACAAAGCATCAGTTTAAGCTCAGAAGTTATGTCAAGTTCTGACACTTCATGATGTCTGGCTTGATCACCACTACTGCTGATACCATTTTTTTACTGCAGATGTCCTTTACCCAACACCTATTATTTGCCAACATTCAGTACTAACTTTCTACAAATACGGTAAATTGAAATACAAAATTTTTTCTGTATTAATAAGACTTTGAAAATATAAAAATATCCAAACTTAGTATCACTAGAGAAAAATACATTCTATTTAATTTTTATAGTGGGCTTTTCAACTATCTTCACGAGATAAAATAACAAACAGAAACGCTTTCATCTCCAAAGAGAATAAAATAAAAAGAACAGGATTTAAATAGAAAATATTTGTTCTTTTTTTGAGCAGGGTTACTAACTATGGAGCAACATTCCAAGAAAAGTTATAGATTTTATTCTGAAGGTTATCTTTGAAATTTTCTTCTTGAAGATAGGAACATGGATCAGACATTAGGTTGCTTCAGATCCTTTAATTTCCTAACTTTCATTACTCCAAAGAGAAAGGAAACATTTACTGAGAGTGTACTATGTACAAGATAACTTTAGTGGGGTTAAATTTAATACATTTAAAATGTATTTCCTACTAATAAAGATAATTTTCAATGTGAGACCTGCCACTAGGGGGAGTTTATTTTGCTTAATAAATTCATTTGAAGATTGACTGAAAGAGCTTCAGATTACAATTATGTCACCTATTTTATTCCAAAATTTTATGGAATTGTATATTTAAATGGCCATCTTTTTTAACCGTCCCATAATTATGCTACAGTATATTTTATCTGTAAGTAAAATAAGATGGCTATCATTTAAGGAATCAAAGTAAAGTATATCTGGATAACATTTTCAGGTCAAAACAAGATGTATTTTTCCCAATGTTGGCATATTTTAGGTCTCATTAGTTACAAACTGGAAGTTTAATCTAAAAACTCACATTAAACTTAATATTAAGTTTAGTGGCCTCATTCCTAAAATAAACTTTGAATAGCTGCACTTTAAAGTTTACCATTTTTCATTGAGGTAAAAATAATTTATATAAACACTTCCACTTGATAACATAAATGCCAGCACTAGGCTTTACTTATAGAGCAAGCTGGCGACATTTAAGGTGTTTGTATGATTAGTAGCAATGCATGGTGCTCAGCAAAGATCTGATAAACATCTATGTTAACTAAATAAAATGCAGATGAATGAGGAAAATATTTTTGTTATATTACAAGAAATTATTAAATACAAATATACTAAAGTCTAAGGAAATATATTAAAATATGAAGATAATATAATAAAAGGTACCTCTTATACAAATAAAAGAAAAATGTAACATGTAAAAAGGGAAGACCTTTCATAATATATTAACTAGAAACCAAAAATGTTAAACTTTATAATGAACACAAACTTATCGCATTTATTTTTGTTTACAAACCCATCTAGGTCCTTCTGTAACACATTAACTGAAACCCAGTATCTTAAAAACATGTTAGAGAGATCTTCAAGTTTTCTGACCATACACATAAAACCCATAATTATATATTACGCTAAGTGTATCACTATTAATAAACACATAGAACAGGCATTTGGGATGCCTCCCAATTTTAACCAAGGACAAAATCAAATTATACAAACACGCTTTAATATAAGAAACTATTCTACAACATGAAAAGTATTGTAAATCAAAGTCTCAAGCTGCCAAGACAGAAAATTGCTGACTTGATGACATTCCTGTAAGACGCACTGTACCACAAAACTTCCAAATTTTAATGACGGTCTATGTATAGATGAATATCTTCTGTTAATGCCAATTCATAAGTCTAGATCTGAAGAACTATAACTGAAATTGTTAAAGTAAATGAAAACTCCAGAATAACGAAATGTTTAAATCAATAATTGGTTTTAATATTTCTTAAACTGTTATTTTTTAGGTTTGCGTTAGTGACGGTTAAGTTTTAAGGAAAATGCACACTTCTGATGTGCTCTGGGCAGACGTTTAGGCGTTCTTAAAATTGTTCATGAAAACGTGAAAAATGTAGGTGAAGTAAAGTGACTCAGAGATAAAAATTAGGAATAAACACATGAATACAGCCAACTCACAAAAGGAAATCTTTCTGTCTCAAGTACGGATTTTTTTCCTGAAAAAATTGTTTTATTTGCCATTTCACACGAATATCCCACCAAAACAACGCCCCACCAAAACAACAAGTTAGAACTGACAAAACTTTGAAGTAAAGGGGAAAGAATTAGATGCCAAAAATGAAAATTTCTCTCTCAAATACAGTTCTAAATCTTTCACTTTACAGCTCCTAAAGCCACCCCAAAAGTGATCAGAAGGCTTCCCAAAAAGGTGTCTAAGAAAATCCTCCCCTTATCCTGTCCACTGCACCCAGTCCTACCTGCTACCATCTCTATCCACTTTACCGGTATGGTCACCATGAGCGCTACAAAATTATTGCCAAATATGTAATTAAGATAGCGCAACAGTAAGCCAGTAGCTACGGACCACAAAATACCTTTAGAGACACTTAGCCCCTTCCTTCAAGACGGCACGTGTTTAGCTCTTTAAAACATCTCGCTCTACCAAACCCTATACCAAAAATGAGAATTAAGCCTGTCCTCTAACCTAACTCATCTGGGTATTAAAAGTGGAAGGGGATTTCAAAGCAGGTTTATGATAACTAATCCACCAGGACCACAAGGCAGATAAATGCTGCCAACAAATCAGGACCAAGGAAGAAAGAAGAGTTGCAAACATGCGAGGGTACGGGTGCGCTGGTGACTGAGGGGACAACTTTTAAAATGCAATACTTGAAAACGGGAAAATCCAAGTCCTCAGTCTCTCAACCAGCCTCCAAATCTCGATTCCATGGGCTGTATAAGAATGGACCTAATCCCCCCGGATCGCGGGGACTGGGGGCGGAGTGGGGCAGCCTCCCGCACCCGCGTGCCACAGCGCCCAGCCCCCGCGCTGAGGACACGCTCCGGACACTCACGTTTTCTGCACCGGCTTCCGCCGCTTGCGACTGGCGTAGGTGATGTTGGCGCTGCCGCTGTTCATGGTGCCCAGCCGGCGGCGGCAGCTACTCCCCCAGGGCGGGCGGCGAGGTCCCCAGGACCCGGTGGCGGCTGGAACGACGGCGGCAGGCAGCGCCGGGTTCCACGAAGCCGCGCCCGCTCCACCTGCGTCCTCTTCGGGTGGCGGGGAGGGCGCGGCGCACCCCGCGCCTCGGCTCCCGCAGCCTGCGCCGGTCCAGGTGAGCCGCCCGGGCCTGGCGCCGTAAGGAGGGGGCCGAGGGGCGGGGACCCGCGAGTGCCGCAGCGCAGGTGCCGTTTACACCCACGGAGGCGGTGCGCCAATGCCCACAGGTGAGGCTGCGCGGGCGGAGGAGGAGCCTGGGCCGTCTGTTTAGAATCCTGGCCTGGGTCGCGCACGCTGGCGCCGCGCCCCGTGACCGTCGCCGCACCCCCTTGGGTGACCGAGGCGACGCCGCGCAGCTCCCGGGGCTTTCCCCAATCTTGGGTGCTTCCCGCCCGCGGAGCTCGGGCGCCGGCCACCAGTCCCGGCTGCTCCCAGCTTCCGTTTGGCAACACGGCTTTCCCTGCTCTGAGCCGGCGGTCCTGGGCAAGCTCTCAAGACCGAGCGTCGAGAGGACTCCCCAGATGTTGTCTCCCGCCTCCGCGCGCACCGGCTGAAGAGCAGAAGCGCCCCCGACCCCTCACCGGGCTGCGCCCCGCCCCGATCCCGCGTAGCCCCGCCCCGTCCTTCTTGCCCCGCCCACCTGATTCCAGTCCATCTTCCTTGCGGGCCCCACCCTCATTCCGGCACGAGATGACGTAGGACGTAGCGACGCCCTCCGGTAGCCATCTTCGTGAGGTCTAGGGGAGTGGCCTGTGGCCCTGTTTCCAGCCTGGAAAGGTGTGACAACCAATTACTCATAGGCAAACTTGTAGCTAGACTGTGTATCAAGTATATCAAGATATGCCAAATAACTTAACTTCACCTTTTAAGAGACAGTGGATCAGCAAACTTTTGGCTAAGAATTACAGCGAGCTGGCAGATAACCAATGGGACTGTGCATTTCCCTAGGTGGGAAAGCTTCGGAAGACCAGATTTGAGTTGAGACTTGAAGGCTAGCAGTTTCCTTGGCCTTTTCTTTTTTTGGGTCTTTACACTAGACAGGAAAATAACGGGACTGTTCTGTCATGGAAGACAATGTGCAGAAATGTTGGGAGTAGTTACCTGCTGAATACTGTTGAGGTTCAAATTAGATGAAAACTGAACTTGTCATTTTTGTCTCCTCAACGTGGGGTCATAGATGACTTTAGTGAATGCTGTGTTGGTGGGATAATGGGCCCGGGAGTCCCAATGAAGTGGGTATAGTGTTGAGTTGGAGATGAAGAAATGGCATCTGCAAGCAGACAATTCTTTGTAAAAGTTTGTGAATGGGAGACACATCAGATGGCAGGTAGGGGTTGTGAGAGCCATCTTTCAGTTTAAGGGTTAAATGAGGGTCTTTTAAATTTTGTTTTGGTTTAGTTTTTTATTGGGTGATACTTCAGCACTTGGACGGAGGAGGGAGGGAGAGAGAGACTATGTAAAAAAACAAAGAGCAATAAAGGAATGATAGCTATTAAAGATAGTAAAAGCAGGAGAGAATGAGTGCCAAAGGATAAGTGGGAGATCAGGACTATAGTAGATTAGATAATACCTGAAACAGCTCTTCTGATGCTTTGCTATTCAAAGTGGTCCACAGCTTCTTATGGGAGTTATAAGAAATGCAGAGTCTTTGGGTGTCCTTACTGAGACAGAACCTGAACTTAACAACAACTCCCAGGTGATTCAAATGTACATAGAGTTTGAGGAGCAGTTCTCTATAGTAGCTGAAGGAAAGAAGGACTAGGGGCTGTTTATGAATTAGGTATTCCGGAGGCACAGAGTCAACCGTCTCTGTTTTACCTTCTCTTTCATTTGTCTCCGTAAGAATACTCATAGCTATTCTATCTAAAATGTGTTAAGTGTAAAAGAATAATTTCCTCCAGGCATAGAAACTCTAAGGGTGAAAAATTCGTTATCAAGACATAATTTATTGATTTTGTAGCTTATAGCTCCTCTTCAGAAAAAGGGATGTACTAAATGTACTGATATGCCAATCTTAATTTAGTGATTTTTAAAAAATACCTACCCTTTTTAAGGTTGTTAGCTATTTGGTACAATCATTCTCTAATTTATTTTGTCCTACTTTCATACCCTTATTTTCTGTGTTTTACTTTAGGATTATTTTCATTGTCCAGAAATCATATTATGCTATTTTATGTTACAGTCCTGGTTGAGTAATGGATCTTTGTAAAGCCAGGATTAAAATAGAATACCAATTAAATTTCCAGAATTCATTTTATTTTAATAGTGACAACATGAGCTTCCCATAATATTTTCCTTAGTATGTCAATAAAACCAGCCTGTGCAGTATAATGCCATTTGCCAATAAAACAAACAAACAAAAAAACACTTCCGCTATCTAGAAACTATTGCTTTCTACTTCTTGTATTACCACTATAGAACATGGTTCTCAAAGTGTGGTTTGTGGTCATCTGCTAAGATTTTAAAATTTTCTATGAGCAATTTTTTTGTAGCAACATTTTTTTCTTATAACAATCAATTTGGCTATAAGTGTTCATGAACATTTGACTGCCTTATCCAAAGAACACCATCCTTTTCATTAGTTGAGGTGAGCTTACTTCTGAGTTTTCAGATGTAGCTATATGCCTATGGGTTCTTTTTACTGCTAAATAGTATGAGAAAAAGAGGAACGTTTTAGGAACGCTATTATAAATAGCAGCTGTTCTAGAATAAAGGAAAATAATCAAAATGAATGCTAAACCTATTCTGTCACAGTATGTGCAGTCATTCATCTCACTGAGCAAGGTGTTTTAAGCTCCTATAATATACTAGACACTGTGGGTTATGGATATGTTCCTATGGATATGTTACAGCTTATATTCTAATGAGAGAGACAAGAATTAATCAAATAGTTACACAAATGAATGTATAATTGCAACTGTGATCAGTGCTGTGAAATGAGCACTCTGAGAATGTTCAATAGGTGGATTTGCTTGGTAAGGGGAGGTTACCCTGAAGAAACTTGAGCTGAGTTCTGAGGCACAGGTAGGCATTTTATAGGTGACCTGGGGAGGGAAGGACATTTAATGCAGATTAAACATTTATCACGGTTTTTATCTCTTCAATTCTGCAGCTCCTTAATCCAGGCTCTCAGAATTACCTACTTCACTCATACAATGCTTTTGCATCTTAGATCACACATTATAGCTATATCAAGTATTTTAGGGAGCCTAGTCCATGTTTCCCAAACTGTTACTATGGCACCCCAATAGCACCACAACAAACTCACAGGGGCACCATCATGGGATATTTTAAAATTTCAAGGCCAACACAGTGACATCAATTGGACACCATGCAAAAGTAGTTCAGAACTTCAACATTACATTGTACTACCTTCCTTTTGATGATGTCATATCTTTGTAAGGCTGAGTTTTTGTAATCTACTGTGATAAAACACAAAGACTGTGGGAAAATTACTGTAGAATAGGTAGTGCTTTCCAATCTGATTCCAAGGTTTGAGAAATTGTAAAGTGCCCCAAAAATGTGCACATCTCATTATGAATAAAATAAAAAATTTAAATGTATGTGTTATTTTTTTAAGTAGCTACTAAGTTGTTAGGAGAGACATACATAATAAGTTTGTGCCTATTTAATAAATGGAACTTTTAAGGTTCCATAAGGTATTTTTCTTAGCCTGCAACACCATGAAAAAATTATTGAGACACTAGGAATGCTATGAACTGAGGAAGTTTGGAAAACTTTGACATAACTAAACCCTTTATTTAACAGGTGAGAAACTTTCGGCCCAAAGAGATCAAGTGGCCTGCTCAACATGGCCTAGAAGCTAGACCTTGTAACTTCTACTCCAGTCTAAAATGTGTAATTTATCTCACTTTGAACTGTTTTAATTCACTTATTAAAAATATCCGGTTTACACATTGCTTGCTTTGACTCTTAACACTGAAGAACAGGCAAACATCTAAGGGCTATTTCTAAATGCGTAAAGCCTTATTTACTTTCTTGGGTACAACAATGTCATAGTTAGACGCCATAAACAAGAAATTAACAGGTGTTTAAGAATTTTGGAAACATATTTTAGGCTAATGCTAATCTTAACCCTCAAGGAAAGCTATAATACAACATAGGAATATTTTGTTATTAGTCAAAATTATTTTTATTTACTTATGGATGATGCTTTGTTGTAAGAAACAAAGATTTTTAATACGTGAAAGACATCGTCTATTAAAATGTTAACGTGCATTAAGTTTAGATTTTGATTTTTGCTTTCTGGACCTTTTATTATCATAAATGTGAAATTTGATTATGGGAAGGTTATGAAAAAGCTTTATGTTTCACATGCTAAGATTCATATTTGATTAAATATTTTTAAAAAATATATATGTATAAATATAATTTTTATTTAAATCCATTTAGCTTTAGAGATAAATATATTTTGGATCTATATAACAATACATATTTTATGCATTTTAAATCATGATAATAGGAGAAACTGAAAAGAAGATCAAATATATTTATTAAAAAAAGAGAAAATTATATTAACTTGATAAAAGAATATGTAAATTATTGTGAAACTCTGACCTAAAATCTGTAATTTAGATTTGCTAACCTTTAAAAGACTAGTAAATTCTTATTCATATTAAACACACAAAAACAATTTATTCTTTCTTGAAAATATTTAACTTGAATTTAATCAATCTTTAGACAGTGGTTCTTGACCTTTGTTGCATATTCTATCACTTGGGAGCTTTAAAAACTACTGATGCCTAAGCTCCTCTTTCAGAGGTTTTTATTTAATTTATCTAAGTTATAGCCTGGGAATTGGGATTTTTAGGGGGTGATAGTGGTATTATGGTTCTGTAGGAAAAGATTCTTATTCTCAAGAAATGCATGCTGCAACATTTAGGTTGCTATATATGTATATATATTCACACACACAATTATGAAGGGGATATAGATATTCGTTGTATTCTTTCAACTTTGCCATATGTTGAAAAATTTTACAATAAAAAGTGAAAAAATAAGAGCAAATAGCCATTTACTTTCAAGTTTAAAAATTCAGAGACAAAATAATTATTTGAAGTTTGATAACTGTTTCAGTGGGAGGTCAGGACTGATAGATTAGGCACCCAGCTTTTATATAAGATAAAGCTTTAGAACTTGCTCTAACTCCTGATATTGCAGGAAACAGATGGAAGATAAATTAAAGACAGCTCAAATGAAATTTCTGTACTTCTCCAGTTTGAGAACAAAGTTAGAATCCCAAATCCTTATTTTGAAGCATCTGTGGGCTGAAGAATATGTGTAGTTAGTTGTGCATTTAAAAAATTTAGCTGGTTTATGCTAACCTCAAATTATTCATTTTGTTGTATTCACCATTCAGTTATATGTGCTAAAATGCTAATAGTTTCTAATACCTTACAAATACTTTTTTGCTTTTTTTTATACATTTGAGATTTCTCCTTTATCCACTTTATTGTTTATAATCACTGACTTTTGTAAGGGATTTTTATTTATAGGGCTTACATGCTAAAATAATAGTTTTTTTAACCTTTTGGAAAAAATACTAACTTGTACTGTAAGTTAAATCTTTTCACATTAATGCTATGCAAAACAAACTCTATAAGTATTATTCTTAGGACCTCCTCAGTCAAACCCTATACCAAGCATCAGAAAAATCTGCCATTACCTGACTGGTAAATTGATAATGATAAAGGAGATCTCATCACATAATTAATCAAGGGGATGTAGCTGAGGGTGGAGTGTCCTATAAAAAACATGTTCTCCACCCTTCCCTCCTAAAGCAGGCTGTAAGAATTTCCCTTATAAAACTTCAAACTTTAGTTGGGTGGCTTCCTGCCTGAACATAGATGGAGTTCCCATCTGCCATTACAGAGGTAATGGGTCCTGATGGAAAAGGATTAGAAGGATACAATTTATTCCCAGTTCTTAGACAAATCTCTTACATTCCTTTATTCCCTGCTTTAGGTTAAATCCATTCTGCTTATCTGAGTCTATAAATAAAGACTCACACAAAGCAAATATATTTCAGAAAACATGTAAATAAAATAATTATTTTGGAATACACTGATATTTAAAGAAATACCAAGTAGATTATTTTATAATGTAAACAATCCCTATTTAAACTCTTCAGAAATCAACATTTCAAACATTTGATTTATTACATAATTGTATTTTTCTATATTATTTACTTATTTAAATGCTTTTTGTGAATGGTCATATTTATGCCAAATTTTTGTATGATTCTTTGAAGCAAGTTACTACTGTCAAAAAAAAAAGAAAAGTCAACATACACCCATATTGGTAAAATCACCAATCCGAATACTACTAGAATGTTTTGATTGTATATGGAAAGTATATGAAAGATATAAAATGCAAAATTTGACTCTTTTTAATTACTCTTGAACAGCTCAGACAAATGTTAATTTCAGTAAGAAATGCATTAATAAAATGATGAGAAAAATGGAGGTCAGTATAGGATAATTCAATCCCCCAAACCATTTTGTTTTAATCACAGGCCAGTATTTGTCTGTTTTAGCATATTAAAAAGGTTGACATTCTGTAGAATTTTTTTCAAATATCTATAAACATGCCTTCCATGAAATATTAATAGAGGAAATAGTCTCACATACAGCAGATTATACTTAAAAGATAAATTGTTTATACTGAAGATATTAGCCAGTTATAAAGTAGGTTGTGGTCTTTAGGCACACAAGCTCTCAGTCCTTGTAAAAGAAAAGTCATTTTTATCAATCTAAAAGTGGCATTTTTTTCAATAATAACAAGAAGTAGTACTTAATAGCCCTTTCCTCATCTTTTAACATCTTCTCAAAGAGATGAGGAAAATGCATCAGTACTTAAAGTGAAATATACTTTTTTAAACTGAGCACTCTATGTCATTACATCTTAAGGATCAAGTCTCTAAATGGCAATTAGTTTAAATTTTATTGGGAAACTATACAGCTTAGTAAATGACTGGAATAATAATGGTTAATTTGGTAATAAACAATAGCATTGACTTGTTTAAGCCAGTAATTTCTGAGTTCTATATCACTCATTTCCACATTATCATGCTCAGAAAAAAAAAAGGTGGTAAATATGTATCACCATGGAATTAATACCTGATTTTCCATATTTTTTATATATCCTTTTAATGTATAGTCAAAAAATAAGAAAAAACAAAGGAATGTCAAATGTTATAATTTTCCAATCAGCTCTTACTAGAATATCTACATCTCATTATTTTATCTAAAGGATAATGAAAGGCATTTGTGTTTTGACATTGAATTATAAAAGATGTCCTTAATATAAGTTTTTTAAAAAGAGTGTACATACACACACACATATGTATAACATATATACATATATGTAATTATCATCATCATAAAGTTTCCTTCAACTCCTATGGGTTTACAGCTTATGATCTTTGATCATTTCTTACAGGGTACTATAGTATACTACGCATTTGGGATAACTGAGATAGTGACCTATTTTAAAAGCGATACTATCTATCCTACTTACCAAATAATACAGCAGACTTTCCTGTGAAAGATTCTTCAAAGAAAAAAAAATTAATGGTATGCTATTATAATTTTTAATTTATTTTTTTCTAATCTGAGTGAATTTAAAAGTTGGATTGAACTTACTATTTTAGCTTCCTATGCAAAAGCAAAGGAAAAACTCCTCTCATGTGATCTTGCTCTCTAATATACCCCCCCACATTTATATGTATGTATATTACATGTAGAGGTGTGTATATAGTATATAATGGCTTTCAGGAGTGAAAACATTCATCCTTTATAAAAGGTGGGTTCCAATAATAAATAGGAATGTTCAGATTTTTCTCAGGATCAATTCTTTTCTCTAGTAAGCCCCCCAGATTTCTCCCTAGGTTAATCACAGCCTTCACTATTTTGTGTGTTGAATACAAGAGCAGCTTTTGGCTTCAAAATGTATCCAACTATGATAAATTTAACATTCTATATCTCTAATTAATATATTGAGATAAATAATCTGTGATATTGATGTAATCTAACCTACTCAAGACTCAGGTAATTTCGTCGTCTTTATTTGATCCTTAACAACCACACATTGTTTCTTTATTATATTCTTTTCTATATGTTCTTAATACAAAACTACTAGATCCACTTCCTCTAACAAATTTTGGCCGATAATTATTTACTTGTTTAATGAGAGCAAATGAATCTGTTATAGCTAACTGTAATGATGGTATCTGCCTTTCGTTTATTCATTTATATGAATTTATCACCTCTTTAATTTTAACATAGTTGCCTAAGTCTAAACAAATGTGTGTGTAGTAACTTACATTTTTCTTTCAAGGTATAGCTTAGGAATTTTTGTATTTAGACCATTGAATGTACATATAAAAATATGTTCCCAAGGTTACTTTAAAGTGCATTTGAAATGAAAGTTATGATTTAATTGAATATGAATGAGATATTACTGATGCATTAAAATTTTTTCATTTTATACAAATATTTTATTTGCATAGTCCATTTTTTAATTTTAATATTGAAATACAAATCTAGGAAGATTTGCTTCAGAGAGCTTTCATTCTACTTTTCTTTTATGTGTGATTAAGATTCAAGGGGATTTGACATCCCAACTCTTTAAATTTTTTTTTTTTTGCTATATAGTCAGCAGAAAACACAAATTAAAATAAAGATAAGGTGCAAATATTGCCATATTGGTAGGTTTTACCCAGCAGAAAGCCACTAATGCAGTCTCTAATAACGTCCTTTCCCCCATTTTAATAAGAAGGTTTGTGTTGTTCTGACATTAAATGGATTAAGCAGCAAGCCTGCTGAGAAAAATACTCAAAGGTATTAAACCCTAGCAGTGTTGGTTTAACTGTAATTACTGTAAAATAAGATTAAGTCTGAGTTTGAAAGAAGAACTAGGTTTGACATAAGACTAAAAGGTAACAATGTTCACAGATGCCTGAATTAATGCTTCAGTGAAAAATATAATTAGCACAAGATTTGAAAATATGTCTCCTTTGGCAAATGTCTTCAGAGAGTAATCAGTGCAGTAGACTGATGTAGTGGAAAGAGCACTGGGCAAGTGGCCAAAATCTTTGAATTCAAGTTTGCTGCTCTAGCACTTGTAAGTTCTGTGACCTTGGATAAGAAATTTCTGAACTCTTTGAATCTTGGTATGGTGGATGTGGCCAATTGGCAACCATTCTCACTTTTTTTAATAGGTGTATTCCTGTACTGCAAAAGCTGGAAGGCTAAAAACTACATTTCCCAGATTCCCTTGCTGTTAAAGTTCCAAATGCAAATTAGGTTCAGCCAATTAGATGCACTTGTTGAGATTTAGAGGCAAAAGTCAAGTGGAGGTCATCTTCCTGCTGGTCATTGTTTTCTCCTAATAAGTGAGATCGTGGAAACATGATTTTTCTGTGATAGGTTCCGGCATCCAAGTTTTAGGGTCTCAGAGGCTATTGGGGTGGCAGCAGTGGTGGCTCCCTGATCCCTTAATTATAGCCACAGCTGTGTGTTTTTGAACTCAATAAATTCTGTAATGACTTCTGGACTCCTCACTTTTGTGATTGAGGCAGAAATAGTAGTTCCCCTAATAAGTCAGTTCTATCAGTGTCCTAGAAATATTCCTGTAATCCCAGCCTAGAGCCTCTATCTCTAGCCTTTCCAATTATTTTGTAAGCATTTTATTCCCTGTATTAAATCTCTGTCTACTTAAAATACCTGGAACTTATTCTCTTTCCTGCACTGAACCTAACTGACACACACACACAAATTTCATTCATGCCTTACAAGGTCTGTGAGAGGACTAAACCATACTATCTAAGTTTATTTAATATTGCTTCCTCCTTTGAAAGATGGGTATTCATTATATGACAAGCAGCTATCAAAATTGCCTCATAGCATTCTCTTTTCATTAATTTTACTCAAATACTATAGGTCTAAATACATTTTGCAAAGTACTGGTTCTCTTAGGAAAATGACGCACAAGAAACAATTGCATATTCAATAGGTATCTAAATATTATAAATCTCCAGTTCCGAAGAATGGCCATGAGTTTGTATGATGCCTTTCTTATAAATGAAATAAATACTTTCACTTCAATTTTATATTTTACTATGATTGTTACCTTTTTTGTGAGTATGAATTAGAAGTACTATGGCTAATACTGTAAGTGGAAGTGGACTAACATAACTCTTTTTGTCTATTAAGATTTTGAGATTTGAGCAGATTTAGAAAATTTTTTCTCTGTATTCTCTTCTGACCTCATACTTTCTAAAGGAATAAATAATTCCCCTCTCCCTTTTAAATCAATTTCTTTTTAGAAACATTTGCTGTTGCATCTATGAAGCCAAGAGACTTACCACCTTTAAACAAGCCCAAATGTCCAGCCACCATTAAGGCACCAATACTCTTCAAATCAGTTATTTCCTGCTTGCTTTACTGCTCTCCTTTCAGCTTGACTCCTGACTCTTGTCTCCACTTCTGTCTGTGGCTTCTTCTATACCCTTTAGACTTGTAAAGTCTTTTATTCTGCCTCTCCTAAAAAGGATCATTCTATTGGCTTCTTTTCCTTGACACTTTCTTGGGTAATATATACTTTGTGTGTGTGTGACAAATATATACACACACTATATATATTTTTCTAGTTTTGGTCCCTCAGGACTTAAATTCACTTGGGCCTCAACTGTGAAAATACCCTCCAGTTCTCCTCAATAGGTGAACTCAGAAAACAGGAGAATTACACTGAGTACTCATTACTTTCTCATATAATTTTATATATTGGACAGAATAAACAATATCGAATTTTCTAGCACTCCATGCATGAGAGCTTATTTGTTTACCTCCACATATATAAAATTCCATCATATAACCCTATTTTAATGATTTCATCTATCATTTCTTTATTGATCAATTCTAACCTTAAAGAAATAGCTTTCAATTTTCAGATTTACCTCCAATTTTCCCATCCCATCTTAAATACTACCACAAACTTTGTTCTGAAAACTTTGTTCTAAATACACATGTCACTTTTCTTCTTAAGAGCCTGTAATTTTTCCTTGTTTATCACATCAGTTTTAAATACCCATCCTAAGATGCCCATCAACTAATCTAACTTTACTTTCTTATCTAATTATATCTTCCCCATCCCCTAACACATGTCCTCCACTTCTATCAGACCACTATTCGTATGATTTCCTCAATATGTCAAATTCATACTTCTCTCTTCATCCTGTTTTGTTTAAAAACCTACTCTCTACTTACTCAAATTGCACCCATTCCACAAGATCCATCTCATAAAGTACTTGCTTGTGCCATATAGTCTTCACATTAACTTATATTTTATTTTGTATTATTTATGATTTTTTAATTAATAAGCCATATTTCCCATGTAATTGAAGAAGGTGCTGGTGAAATATTAAGTGCTTAATCTGTGTTGAATTGAGTTGAATTTATATATTTAACACAACATAGCCTGAACATTTTATTGTTGAAGTTAAACATCTTAAAAATTACATTCATATTATTTTTATATTGTTGGTTTGGTCACTCCCAAGTTTTCTCAGCTACAGTGTCTCTTTTTCAGCTGTCAATAGCAAGTTTGGTATTTTATTTATAATTCAAAATGGGAAGACATTTCCTTTGATCTATGTAAGTTTGTTTATATACAGAGGCCAGAGTATTTCATTAAATGTACAGTATAATATTCTTTTCATAGGCATAAAGGATGCATTCATCCAACAAATATTTAAGTACCTGTAGTGTGCAGGCACCATGCTGATGAATGGAGATAGCATAAAGAATAAGACATAGTCCTTGCCAAGCTTTCAGAAAATGTTCTAGGTATGCTGGGGGGAGGAAGGATGGGGGAGGAGGGGAGTGAACAGGTAGTCACCATAAAGTGTGACAAGTGTGAGGATTATGGTAAGTACAAGGTACTCTGAAAGCACCTAAGAAGGATGCCTTATCTAACCTCAGGAGTTCAGAAATGACCAGCTAAACTCCAAAGAGTAGGGATTACCCCAGCCAAGGAGGCTTGAGGAAGTCAGAGGAAACCTGGGGAAAGGCCTGGAGGTAATGAAAGAAAGTCTTAATTGGCATGTGAGAAGTTTAATGATAGAGGAAAACTTATTTAATTACGTAAATTTTTCTGCTAGTATATTTAGTTCTGATTCTGATTTCTTGTGATTTTTAGCTCGTATCTTGAAATCTAACAAAACTACCTCAAACCAAAAGAATATGCTGGTAATAATATATCTTTAAAATGATATTTACAGAAAAATTATGATTCCTAAAACATTTGCAAGGGGAACATCATTTTATGTCTTAGGTCAGGTTCATGAGAGCTATACAGACAGCGTGCTCTCAGAAGGGAACAGGGGAAGCAGGAGAGGGTGGAGCAAGGAGCTAAGCAGGAGTACAGTTGCAGCTGGGAACTAGCTTCAGCCTAGTGCTGCATGTGACTCTGTTGCATGAATTGTGTGTGTCTCAGAGTTGGTCCCACGTTGAGGCTGGCTGGTGTTAGGGAGGAGGGAAGGGAGGATTATGTCCCAGATGCAGAGGCTTCTACAGAGCAGAGGGACATTTTAAGGAGAAGGGGGAAGCAGTGAGTCTTTTCTGCCAGCATTCAGAACATCTAGGGTATGGGTGCAGTTGGGTACAGTAGTTGGTGCAGGGGATCTGGATGGGGAACCAATAGGACCCTCTAAATCTTATTTCTTATATTTTAGAGATTTTGAGTTCTAACAAAAAAATACTTGTTCAAATGTCCAGTGTACTTTCATGTATTGTGAAACTTATTTGGTTTTGTTGATTTTTAGAACAGTAAGCAATTTAGAGAATAAAGAAGTTGGGTATTGTATTTTTAGCCCAAGTCTGTACCTATATGACATGATGAATTCAGGCTTGGTGAGAATACAGTCACTTCTGTTCAGCTTTGTTGTATATAAGAAGCCTGCCAGATTAGACGTTAGCCATTGGAAAGGAAAAGTCACACTGTGAACTGTTTTATAGTGGCTGGGTTGTTTTTTTTTTTTTTTTAAGACAAAGCCACAGTTTATTTCCTTTAGTTTTTCCTCCTGTGATTTCTCTTTTCCTGTCTTTCTTCTATTTTCCCTCTTTTTCTTTCCTTCATTTCTCTCTCTCTCCTCCTTCTCTTCTTCCCTCTCTCCCTTCCATCTTCCCTTTTCTAAATTTCTTTTTCCAGAGTTGTGAACTGCCTGTCACAGGATAACCAAAGTTAAACCGGACAACTCAGAAGAAACAAATTGTTTCAGGCAATTGGATGTGCTTTTATTTATTTACTTATTTTTCATTTTCATTCCAATAAAACTCTGTGAGCCGTTTCATGGTTGTGGTCTTCTCTGAATTTTAATCTTCGGCATTCACTTCCAAAGTATCCCCCAATAACATTTATTGTGTTTTCGATCATTAAACTTTGATAAATTTATAGAATGTTCTTTGAGGTTGTATTCTTGAGAAATAGAAGTTCCTTAAAAATCCTACAACCTAGGGAAGAGGATTTTCTAAAACTGTTGTACCTAGCTAAGTTACTTATTTTCGTATGGAGTAAACTTGTCATCAAAACAAAATTAATATTGTATTCTTCTTTGGACAAGGACACATTAAACATTTAGTGCAGCATGCACATCTTTCAGGAATGCAGAACCCTAAACAATTAGGTGCATACATTCCTTATGACATAAGGTGACTTTTACAATATGCTGTGCTGTTTCAACGCTCACCACTATATATTGCACCTGTGAAAAGATTACAGGCTGGCATAATTTAGCTCTAATAATTTCAAACATTTTTTTGCTACAGATATGGGGTCCATTAATGATGATATGAAATTCTGACATTATTATTGTGATTGCATGATATAATTTTTATATCTGTTATATGATGTAGCAACCAACATATTAGTCATAATGGTAATTCAGCAATTAGTTTACTCAATTGTTGGATGGAGTGCAGTGTCTATCCCTGGGTGCTTGTTACTGTAGTAGTATTTACACAAACAGCTTGATGTACCCACGTTAGCACAAATCTAGTCAGGAAAATGTGGATAAAGTGGTCCATTGTCTTCCTTGTGATTCATTAGCCCTAGAGGAAGTATTTTGATAAAAAGTTTTAACACATTTGCATTTATTTTCCATATATCTTATGTAAATTGTAAGTATTTTTAATTTCCAAAAAATGAATAAAAACCATCTTTTCCATTCAGATCTTTTTTTAAAAAAATGGGAATTAGTGTTTATTGAATACAAGTCCTATGTATTTTAAATACTTTTATTTAGTGTTGCAAAAACCCTGTGAAACAGGTGCTTTTTAAAAAAATTAAATAAAATGCATGTACCATAAAATTTATCATTTCAAATTGTACAATTCAGTGGTTTTTTTGAATATTCATAAGGTTGTGAAACCATCAACATTATCTAATTCCACAACATTTTCATCACCCCAGAAACAAACCTCATACTCATTAGCAGTCACTCCCTATTTCTCCTCCTGCCAATTCTAGGAAAACTCTAATCTGCTTTCTCCTTCTGTGGATTTGCCTATACCAGAACTCTTATAAATTGAATCATACAATAAATGGCCTTTTGTGATTTGCTTCTTCCACTTATAATGTTTTCAAGGTTCATCCATGTCATAGTATATATCACTACTTCATTCTTTTTTATGGCTGAATATTTCATTGTATGGCTATACCACATTTTGTCTGTCCTTTCATCAGTTGATGGACAATTAGGTTGTTTCTATATTTGGCTATTTTGAATGTTGCTATGAGTATTTGTGTGCAAGTTTTTGTGTGAACACACATTTTCATTTCTCTTAAGTATGAGTGAAGTTGCTGGGTTATATGATAACTCTATGTTTACTTTTTGAGTAACTGCCAAACTGTTTTCTAAGTGTTGCACCATTTTACATTCCCACCAGCAATATATGAAGGTTCTAATTTCTCTACATGTTTGCCAACATTTGTTATTGTCTTTTATTATAGTGAGTATGAAGTGATATTTCATTGTGGTTTTAATTTCCCTAATGTGATCATCTTTTTATGCATTTCTTGGCCATTTTTATATCTTCTTTGTATATAAAAATGTTCTTTGGAGGAATATTTGTTCAAAGCCTTTGCTCATTTTTAAATTGGGTTATTTTATTATTGAATTGTAGGAGTTCTTTATATATTCTGAATACTATCTTAGATATATGATTGCAAATGTTTTCTTCCATTGTGTAGATTGTCTTTTCACTTTCTTGACAGTATCCTTTGATGTGCAAAAGTTTTTAATTTTAATGAAGTCCAGTTTGTCTAATTTTTTGTTGTTGTTGCTTGTGCTTTTGGTGTCATATCTAAGAAGACATTGTCAAATCTGAGGTCATAAAGATTTGTCTCTATATTTTCTTCTAAGAGTTTTATAGTTCTAGTTATTACATTTAGATATTTGATCCAATTTGTGTTAATTTTTGTAAATTTTGTGAGGTAGGGGCATAACTTTATTCTTTTACATCTGGATATCCAATTGTCCCAGCACTTTTGTTGAAAAGACTATTGTTTCTCCCATTGAATTGCACTGGCACCTTCCCTCTGATTTATCATTGTCATCTTTTTAAACAGACTATCATAGGCTCTCTCATATCTCTTCCAGGTCTTTCCTTGTCTTTTATTATGACTTTTCTGAAATCTCATTTCTTGTACAAAACAATTCTTTTACTGAGCAAGCAAGTCAGGGAATATCACCTTACTCATATTCCCATATCACAGTTTTGCCTTCGTATTTGTGTCAGCTTGTCAAAGAGTGAAAAGTAAAACTTCTAGAAAACAATATAAAGAGAGTAAATGGAAAACTTAAAAGATATCTAAATTTTGTGGAGCATTTACATAACATTATTTAAATTATATATATATATATATATGTATATGTGTGTGTGTGTGTGTGTGTGTAGAGAAAACAGCCATATCAAAGTTATGTTCTGTTGAGGGTTCCTCTCTATATAATGATGCTCAAAATCAAAGGCAGATAAAGATTGAATACCATTCATCATACATTTATTGAATAATTGTCATATGTTCTAGGCAATGTACTACCATCACTGATGCTAGAAAAACTAACATAGCTCCTCTCCTCAAGGAACTTACCTAGGAATGGAGAGAGATCAGTAAACAAATCATTACATTCAAGCCTTATGGTAGGAGCTTAAGTATTATAGGAGAACAGGGAACAACTAATTTTGCTTCAGTGTATTGCTTAGAATGTAACACTCCTTTGAATAGGTCTTGAAAATAAAATAAAACTCTTCTAAGAAGACAATAGGGACAAATGAATTTCCAGCCTACTGGGCGACATATACAAGGCAGAGAAGCATGAGAGGAGAGCATGATGTACTGAAGAAATGATCAGTTTGATGTTGCTAGATGCTAGAATGTAGATGGGGAATATGCTGGCAACTGACGACTGACAGGTAGGTTGAGGACAAATTCTTTTTTTTTTTTCTGGTGTTCAGAGCTTTGAGAGGCCAAATTCTTAACTAGCCTAAAGAGTATGGACTTGATCATCTAGGCCACTGGAAATCATAGAAGGTTTTTAAGTAGGTGATGATCCTGTGCTTACCCTAATTGCAATGACCTGCTTCCAACTCTGAACTGCTACAATAAGAGAGGAAGTACAACATAGTGATCAAAAACTTGAACCCTAAAGGCAAACAAAATCAATTCAAATTTAGTCTTCCCAACTAAATAGTTATTCAATTTTAAGTAGGTTATGTAATCTCTCTCAACTTCAATTTCTTCCTCTGGATACCTCACAGATTTGTTGTGAGAATTAAATGGGATAATACAGGTAAAATCTTTAGCACAATTCCTAGAATATGTTGGGGGCTCAGTAAAGGATAGTCATATAAAAATGTCTTCGAAGGCAGATACTACCTTGTCTTTCCAGTGCCAAATGCAGTGAGTTGGCCTTAGTCAATATTTTGGAATGACATAATGAGGTTAAAGGGTTAGTCCAGTAGCATTTGGAAACACAGGTCCAGAGTTTGGGTGTGATGGCTTTTGTCTATGAATCAGGATATCATCCAAATATAAATGGGAAATGAAGCTCTGCCAGGTGTAGAGACTAGACATACAGAGAAAATAATAAAAAGAATATATTGCTCAGGAGGGAATATTGAGAGGAAAGCAACTTTTAATGGAGTGGTCATTCATGTTTTTCTGGAGCACACAAACTTTGTAAAAAATATTAAAACTCTGCCATTTCCCAAAGAAACCATACACATATATAGAATGTTTTATATGCAATTTTAAGGGTTCATGCATACCATAAACTCATCTTAAGAATCACTGATTTAAGAAATGAAAAAATAATAAAGAATAAAAAATGAGTTTTGGAAGGAGAAGGGGAAAAAGTCCATACTAGAACATATATAAACTTGTATCTAAGTGAATATTTAAGAACCTAGGATTATTGCTGGTGATGTGGAACAAGAAATCAAGGACAATAATCCGAGTTTCAATGGAGATCCTTATTTATCCATATAACTGAGTTCAAACCAAATATCTGGCAACCTTAAATTGAGCAAGGAAAATCCTCTTGCGGTGATGACAACTTTGTGGTCAAACATTTCATGAATTTCTCCAAGTATGTTAGTCAAATAATTAGAGTACACAGAGAAAGCATATTGTATCCATATTGTTTTTCAAATGCATGTTTTTCATCACCATTAAAATGGCAATTTTAAAGAATACTCCAAATGATTTTTTTCTAATTCTGAAGTTTATAAGAAAATCCTATTTAAACATAGCTTTACATGGATACAGTGGTAGAAAAATCTTTCTAAAATGCATACATTTCTTTCTTTCTGATTTAAAAATGTTTTCCATATTTTATAGCCTTAATCTTTTGCCTCTTTTCAAAAGACATGGAAAGAAAGAATAAAGGTCTTAGAGTTATATTTCTATCTAGTTCCTGTTGATGGAGTAAGGTTATTTTTATTGATTGATTGGATTCCACTCATCTCTTTGAGACAGAGTGCTTTAGTAATTAACCAGTTCAATCCATTATGGGAAGTGCCAAATTATTCATCTTATTTTAACTGGTAGTAAAGTCATCATGGGGACTAAAGTTGGATCTGGTTGTTGTTTACCCTGTATACACATCTAAAACTAATTAGAAAGCTGAATCGGGGGGGGGGGTGAAGGAACAGATGAGAGGCAGGCTTGTGTGTGTGTTCTTGTATATTTCAATAATTGTATGTAGGAAATACCTTAGGTATTAAGAAAACGAAGATGAATTAGACACTTTCCCTTTCGGTAAAAACTCAATCTAGTTGAGGAGTCAGCATGTAAATAATTATAATTCACAGGGAAGAAAAAGTTTAGCTTCCTTGGGGTTGGGGGGATGGGATGATGTCAGGGAAATGTCAAGGAAAAAGTGACACCTGGGCAAAAATTTGAAAGGTGAAATATGAGTTGACATGAAAAGTATGAAAGGGGAAGAGAATTCAGGTAAAGGGAATAGCATGTTCAAAGGCAGGATGGCGTAAATAAGCATGATGTATTCCTTGAATGACAAGTATTGTTAGTGGGAGAGAGGGTAAATGGGCTGGCAGATATGATGCATTTCATGAACAAATTCCCATGAATTTGTAGGTAGCTGCTTGAAAGCCATGGTTGATTGATGAGATTTCTGAAGTTATATCCTTCGTTCCTTGTGAAAGCTTGGCTGTGATTAATTTGTGATGTATACCTTGGGCTTGTGGTTGAGAAGGGGCAGATACGTTTTTTTAAAAAAATATCTTTACTTATCCTGGGGGAAGCATTGGCAGATGAAACTGGAAAAATACGTTGGGAGCAGAGCATAAAGAGCTGTACAAACTATGACAAAACACTTTAGTGTCTATGAGGTCCATGAATTTTCATTGAGTAGTTATCATGAGTGTCTTGTTATACAAATCATATTTGGTAAAATAACTCATAAAAGCTTGGAAATGAATGGGAAAAGGTAAGAACAGTAGGGAGATTATAATAATACAAAAATGAAGGCCTGAACTAAAGGGCATATGAATAAAGAAGGAGAGAACAGGATTGATTTGACAAGTATTTCATGGGTAAAATAAACAGCATTTGATGCTCAAGTGATGTGGAGGGAGAATTTTTCTAGGATAACTCCCATGTTTTCTTCTGGATGATTGGGCAGATAATGATGCCATTAATGTGACAGGGAATTCAGGAATGTATGTGTGTATGTGCGTGGGGAAGGGGTGAATTTGATGTTGGACATACTAAGTATAAATGGTCTGCTGAACAAAAAAATAAAGATATCCAATAGGTTATTAGAAAACGATTATGAGGGCTAAGGAGAGAGAGAGAAGCTAGAGACATATATGCTTGGAGTCATTAGCATATAGCTTGTAATTAATTGTAATTTACACAACAGATGCACTAAAGAAGCCAACTGGTCATCCAGACAAGTGATTTACACAGTGGCTTTACCTTGCATTCACCACAACAGATCAGTATTTTGTTTCCAAGTTTGGAGAGCAAGAAAAATTTGTTATTACTTCACAGTTTTCAGACTCTTAGGAATAAATAATCTCTATATATTAGATAGTTGCATCCTCTCTTCAGGGGATATTTTTCCCTATTTAAAAGAAATGCCTCTATTGTAAGCAAATACTTTTTAAAAAAAATTACACAGTGAGCACTACTTTCTAGGAAAGTGCTTAAAACACAACAATAACAATAACAAAAATCAGTCAGCGGTTTTCAGTCCTTTTTAAAATAAAGTGTAAGAGGTAAAAATGGAGCTGTTCTGGCTGAATGAAGGTTGTGATTACCCAATGTAGCTAGCAGGAGGTCTTCTTAGGACATTCAGATCTCAGCAGAACATACCGTGGAAACACCTATTTGGAGGTGGCACCATTCCCACCCTACTGCCAAGAACACCATTGTCACTACTGAAGTGCTCAGGTCTTCAAACGTCAGTGTTTCCTTCTCCAGGGTTGTACTGGAACTGGCTTGGATCAACTTGGGAGAGTCAATTGTGCACATCTCTTCCCAACTTTATGTTTAGTTATGTCATGTTGATAGCTTGAAATTGGCCATAGTGAGTGTTGTTACACCACAGAAATCAGGAAGTACTACAGACTAGAGCTTCCTTTCTCTCCCACCTCAGAGCTATCAAACATTTACCAATTCCTCTCTCTCTTTCCCTCTCCAGCCCCTCACTCTCTTCAATTTAGCAAATTTATATCTCTAGGCCCCTGATGTGACCATATGTTTTCTTTAGATACATTTTTTCCCTGGGTAGGACTACTACTAGTTAGATTACAATGGTGTCTTTTTCTGCTTTTGAGCTGAGAGAAATTCTGTCCTTCATTGAGTTCTGCAGATTTCCTGCATTTTTTTTTTAAGGAGCATGAGGGATCTTCTTTTCTGCTCTTCTATTTCCATGAAGAAGAAGCACCATCTGAGTAACACTTTTGGCCTCCTGCTCTGCCTCTTTGTCACTGTCCGTGAAAGATTAAAACTGAGTTACATAACAATATGTAACATCTATTGATCCATGTTCTCAACTAAATGAAGTAGTAGGAAATCCCACCCTTTTTCCTTTGTTTCTCTGCCCTGGACCCATGAGAGGCTTTATTTCTGGGACAGAGTGTTCTGAAGACCCAAACTTTAGCTTCTTAAGCTGTCCCAAAACCAAACTGGGGAAGGGAGTAGGAGGGAAGAGAATTTACAAGCTGTTTTGCTGTAGAGGTAAAGCTGTCTTCTCCAAGTGATTTATCAAGTGTATAACTGACATTTAGGTGTCTATTGGTCTGTATCTGATGCTTTAATTCTCAATAATTCTGAACACAGGAAGGAAAGAACTTAAATTTTTAAGTATTAATAGTACCCTAAAAGCCCAATAACTTTCACATGCTGCAAGATTAGCTCAAATACCACCTCTTCTGTGAAGCCTTCCATGGGCAAATGAGCCAAAACTTCCTCTTCCTTTTGAACTCCTAAAGCACTTGTTTTAAATCATTCATCTGGCACTCATCATGTACTATTTTAGTTATATGTATACACATCTTATTCCCAAGTTTAAACATATCAAATCGTTCATTTTATACCTCCTGAAGGGTACATAAGTAACTAGTAAGAATGGTTTTGTCAGGAGAGACTAAAAGACAGTGTAGGTAGGTAGGCTTACTTTTTAGCATCCCTTTTGTAGATTTTGGATTTTGTCCCATGAGTTATCCTTTAAAATATATATCCATTAGGAAAACAAACCTTAACATAACATAAATAACCCTAATAAACTAACAAAAATAATATGAAATAAAACTTTATTCTAATTAATTTTCTAAATCTATAAACTATAATTTGATCACTAGAAACTACATACCTATATCATACCAACACAACCCCATTTGGAATTGTTTTAGAGAACCGTACTTCAATGTTACGCCGTGGACTTTTAACGAGGGACAATTTTGGAAATAGACGTAAGTTACCATATATGCCTCTGCATTTTCTGAAACACTACATTTTTTGTTGTATAGTTTAAACATTACTCTCAGAACTGTGAGCCAGGAAAAGAATATTGTTTCTATTTTGGAGCTATATGGTTCTTCAAATTACAGAATCGTTTATCAAATTTAAAACAAAACAATAACAACAACAACAAAATAAAAGGCATGTTGACTGTGGTCAGTCTAAAGCCTGTACATTAGCCCAATGTGGAAAACAGGTGAATGTGGAGCTGCCTTGTTGAGCTCCGGGCTGAAAGGCACCCAGGCCTTGCTATTTGTCTTTAACTTTCCTCAGGGAGCACTAATCTAGGAGTCATTATTCCAAACAATTGAAGTGAAGTAACTGTCACGTTTCTCTTTTTCCCTTGTGAACTAGGATGCCCCAGAGCTAAAGTCTGTGTCTTTTCTTATACATTTCTGTGTGTAGAATCTCTTCATATAGTTTTTTCCCTCTCTTTCCACTTTTTTCTGTAATTATTTCAAGTTAGCATATCTGTATTTACAGTGCAAACCACCTCAAATTTATTAAGTTGATTGCATATACATTAATCAATCACTTAGTCTCTCAATTTGATGGAAATAAACTCTTAGTTACAGTTTCCCCAACAGTTTAAGGCTTTCTCCTTCATCTACTGCAGCTTTCCGTAAAGCACACGCTCAGAGGCAACTAGAGAATGACGTAGGGCGAAAGACCTCGATGCCTCTGCAATAGTCTCAGTTGGACTCTGGCATCAGAAATGAAAATATAATAGATGAACTATACATTTAAAATACAAAATTATTTGTGGATTCTGAATTTGTGGCACAAAGTTAATATCTTGTGTGTCTTTTAAAAAATACACCAATTCCTATACCCAAAGCCAGCAGATGGCACAAATAACCTGAAGCTAATAAAACTGATGACAGATACATCTATTTAATGCTATGGATTGTGACTCCTAGATAGCTGGAGAATGCTTTACTGGAACAGTTGCTAAATACAGTAACTGCCTTTTCCGTATCAACATTACAACAATTGGCAACAACTTTATCCATAGTGAAGTGTGAGCTAAGGAAACTGGCCATGTCATGTCCCAAAGCTAGATTTGTAAAGGGCGCATAAGTGATGTTAGAGCAAATAAATGTCAACCTGAAAATTCATCAGTGTGACAACAGACTCTGGAACTTTCCAATTTTCTTTAAATTTATTTGTAAATTTGCAATAGGTACTGATATGTAAGGAGAAAAAATAGAATATGAAAAAATTAATCTCTTAGGCCTTAAAAAATATTCATCAGTTTTTTGTTGAGAACCCAACATTTACTAGACACCATATTAAGGTTCAAGGTTTACAAGGCAAGTAAGACATTGAGATAATATGTAGACTTTCCATGGGAAGAATAAGAAAAAAGCAAGAATGTCAGAATTTAGGCATTAAATTTATTATTGTTCCTCTTTCTAAACTGACTGTGATGCCCTTAGCACATATTTAAAGACCAGTGGTCTCTCTCTAACCTTTAACTCTCAACAGTATTGTCATTTAAGTCCTTGTTAAAGCACAGGTGGTAAATTCTGGCCTTTTTACCTCTTTTAGGAAGTAGTAGAATTAGAAGGCTACACATTGATGAGATTTAAAAGGCAGAACTTCCTTGTAAGTAATCCAGGTGTGCTTGAGGAGCCATTCATTATGCCCTGGCTTTCTGCTTCTGGGATATGGAAACCACTAAGGCACTGTTAACCAATCATAATTCAAGAACTAAAATTTATGACCCTCAGGTGCCCTAAATTGTATTTATTATGATCCTTGATTCATCATACACTTCATCATTGCTTCATGAGACTCCCTGAAAGTCCTGCCTCAGGGGAAATCCTTCAGTCCCTGGCAAATCAGGAAGGCTGGTCAGTCTGAATCATACCCCAGCTGGCCTCAAATAGCTTTTTTTTCTTTATTTAAACTTAGAGTCTGTAGCTACCATTTTTATCACTAGTATTACTGGTTTCCCAATATATGTACCACATTCTCTTCTAACCATTTGAGGTAGATACTATCATTAACCCCACTTTACTAATAAAGAAACTGAGCACTGAGGGCTTAAGTAACTGGCCACAGATTTCACAGGTAGGACAGATTCCTGAGTAGTCCACATCCTTAAGCACTTTGCGCTAGGGGCTAGAAACAAATTAAATAAAGCATCAGTGTATTCATCAATATGCCTGCTTTTCTTCACTGGCAAAACAAACATATGCTGTGGTTTGAATTGTTAGATTGAAATAAAATAGTACATTTCTAGTGCTAACAGAGTTTTAGTGTAACTAGCATCTTAAAGAATATGATTATATTAAACTGTCATTATTTGTATAATGTAGCCCATTATAAAATTGTAATAAATACTATTTTTTCAGCTACCTCATAGAGCAAGGAAAAAGGTTATTGGAAACACATATTCTAGGTTTTAAGATTAATTTTATTCTTTGCTTATCTTAGGATCTGGGGCTTTAGAAGGAAGCATAATGTTTCCATGATATTAGGACTAGTTTATTTTGATTTCATAGCTTGAATCTTATTTGCCTTTGCTCTGATAAAAGACCATTTTTTAAAAATGTATTTATGCACATGATGAGACTGTAATCCTATACTTCTTCCTGTGATGGTTTGTTTAATGCCCATCTGTCTCAGTAGACTGTAAGCTTCCTCAGGGAAAGGATCCTAATTTTTGTGCTCAGCATTTTATTATCAATGCCTGACACAAGGTCTGGTTCATATTCAAATATTTGTTGAATAAAAGAGTCCCTGAGGAATTGAATTAATAGGCAAATATTGAAAAGTTTTATAAGCATTGAGTCAGAAGTGAAAAATATAGGTGCTGAGAATTAAGCAAAAAGAATTTTAAGTCTTAGAAGTGCAAATTAATGCAATAAAATGGTTTGTAACATAAAATTAATGTTAGTTTATTATTGCAGTTAACATTTATTGGGTACTTACTATGTGCCAAATACTGTACTAAATGCTTTTTTAAAAATTTAATCCTAATAACAAATCTATAAAGAAGCTATTATTATTGGCCACAATTTAACATATGAGGAAATGAGCCTTTGAGAGGTTAAGCAACTTTATTATGATCTCATTGCCAACAGGTAGTGGAACTGAGATGGTAAGAACACCTATTAATAACACCTGCTTCCACAGACCTCTGTACTTCCCTTATCATGATACTCCCCAAACTTCCTTGTAAGTGCTTGTTTGGTATCTGTCCTCCCCACTCCGTGAAAGCAGAGTCTGTGTCTGTGTCTATCATATTTAACATTTTATTCTCACAACCAAAGTACCTGACATCCAATAGTAATAGCTCAATAATGTTTGTCAAATGAAGTCAAAGAATCAATAAAGTTATGAAACAACAGGACTTAAAAATTATGGAGAAAATAATAGATTGCTAACATTCTTGAAGGGTTACAACACAGATGACTATTCCCTGAGATGATTACCCACACTTGGCTTTTAAAAGAGACTGCAGCTATAAAGTCCACCGAGTGATACATATATTTGGCACAGAAGCTAGCCTCTCTAAGTAGAACAGCCAAGCGCTTTATATTGGAAGCTGTGCTGCATGAAGGGAAGTAACTCTGGCAAAATCTAGAAATGACAACTAGAGATGATGAATTAATACTTCTTAAGAGTGAGGATGACCTTGGCACCAGGACATTGTTAAATAAACTGTCATTGTGGTGGGATGTTTTTCTCCACCTTCTGTATTCCTCACGGAGTTGCTCCCAACCCAGATAAGAACAGACAAATGATTCAGTGCAGCTGGTTTAGCCTGTACTGATCCTATCCTTTCATAACAGAGCACAGCCTGGGTATATGATGCTTAATTTAGAGTGAAGTCAAGTTAAAAGCAGATGAGAACTGGCAGTTCTATTAGAGAGAACTGCTTAATATACTCAGGAACACTTAACATACTTGGGTGAAAATGGGTGCTGAGGGTTTTTGACCATTTATAAGTAGGTTTGTCTGGAAGAAGATTAACCAGGGGATGATGGTGGATGTATGGTGGACAGATGGTGGATGGATGGGTAAATGGATTCAGGTGATGACAACAGGCATAGAAATGAAGGTATTCACTAAGAAAACAAAGAATAGATAATAAAATTTTATAATTCTTTCTTCAAATACATTTGTGAGGTAGGAGCAAAGATGACTATGTTTGAAGTATAAAAAATTAGAAATTTGTACTTTTTAAAAAAAATGGTGTATTGGAAAGGAGCATGATTTAGTCAGTATGATGATGAGTTTGGTTTTAGATATAAGTTACACTATGCCAAGAGATCTAAGAGAGCAAGTGGAGTTACAAGATTACAATGTTTATGAGGAAAATCAGGGTCAAGATTTGGAGATTTTACTTGACCATGACCATTGAATTGCCAACATAAGGAATTTGCCAGAAGAAAGAGAGTGAGGAAGACCAAGAGCTACAGGACAACCCACAAAAAAGGGACAGAAGATGGGGTAATGGGGTGGTGGTCGTGGTGGGCAGAAGGTTGTGAGTCAAATAAGAAATCAAAAGAGAAGAGTTTCAAGAAGAGCAATAGTTAAACTTGTTTAATATGACAAAGGAATCAAGAGGGAGAAGATTAAGAAAAGACATTTGAATCATCTAAAAGGAAAGTCCTGAAAGCAGAATATGGCATATGAACAGGCCAAATAAGCGATAAGAGGGGAGAGTTAAAGTCAAAGGATGGGTAGCTAACAACTTATTAAGGACTTGGTAAAAGGAAATAAGGAGTATAGGTGGAAAATGTTAGGGGCATTAGGTTAACAAAATAAAAGGATACTGATATAATAAAGAAGAATCTAATCTAGAATTCTAAACTACTCCCTCCTAGTAAATTAGTAGCCTTGGGAGGCTCATTAACGCTGTGAGGGCACTAGGGTATTGTTCCATGTTTTAGGCAAGCCTGCAAAGCATAGAGGCATACTCAAGCTTTAGGAAAACCATTCGTATGGGGAGAGCACTCTGCGGAATAAAGAACATTATAAGAAACAGAAGCAGCAGTGTCTGCTTTTCTACAAGGAATATATATCTGAAGATAACTGTCAAATCCTTTAGCCAAATTATCTTCATTTAGATTTTAAGCTACGGCAGTTTATGTCTCAATTATCATTTGACATAAGAGTTTAGATTTGATATTCTTAAGGAAAACTTTAGGTCTCAAAATTATGTTCATGTACTATCAATGCATTCCATAGACATAGGACACCTGCGAATAAGGAAGATGTCTATCTATTACAATGCAATCCAATTAAGAATGAATGGACAGAGGAATCTTCTTTCTTCTTTTTCTCTTTTGCTTTCTCTCCATTTTCCTTTATTTTCTACAATTCAGTTTAAATATATATATTGAAAACTTCTTTATGGATCTTATGAATGCTAAAACTTCATGTGGATGTTATGAATGCGAAGGGTGTGCACATTTTTACAAAGCAGCCATTGACTTTTGAAATATTTTACCTATCTTGTAGCTCCTAGGATCCTCATAAATAGTGTTATTGACAATAATATCAGAAAAGTAGTAATAATAAAACTTACCATTATAATGTTGATTCCTTTAATCTAATTAATTTTTGAAAACAGAATGTATATTATTGAAATGGATTTTCTTATCTGTAGGCTTATGATTTTCAGATTTGGAAGAATGTGAGAATTCTTCTGTCCTCCATAGCCCTATATTGTATAAACCTTTAATGACGCATCTTGTAATTGTTGGAGCCTAAAATATAGAATGTACCAATTTGAATTCAATACATATTTTTTGAAGGTCTACTGTTGTGAGATTTTGGAGATATTAAAATGCAGGCAGGGAAGTTACCTACAGGAGCTTGGTATCTAACCAGGGAGGGGAATGGCAATGTTTATAATAACTGTCATCTTGATGCTAATTTGCAACTGATAATGTGCTTTCATTTCATTCTCATTTGACCGTGACAGCTGCTGTGTAAGGTAATCATGCTTCTTAGTTTCCTATATACAGATGATGAAATCAAGGAAAAGAGAGGGAAAGTGAGTTGTCCCAAATCAAAGTAAGTGATGGACTAAAATCTGAATCTTCCTGCAAAAATATCAAGCTCTTTTTACTGCATATGGAGGCAGCAGGATGCACTGGACACTTGCAGTTAGAGTAGGTTTATTGAACGTAAAGTTGGGAGGTGGTGGAGGCAGACATTATAGCAGGAGATAAGGCTGGAAAGTAAGGTAGGAACCACATACTAGAGAAGTTTAAATCCCAACCACAAGAGTTTAGGTGTTGTTATTTATGGATTAGTTGCTAAATGAAGGATGTTGAATATGGGAAAGATAAGGTCAGTTCTGTGTTTTAAGAAAAGAGTCCTGATGGCTAGAGGTGAGCTGACCCAGGAGGGTGACAAGGAGAGTCATGACCAGTGCAGAGGCAGTGGGCTTGAAAGGAGGGGGGATAATGTTAGATGTGGTTTCCCTAAGAGGAAGCATGCCCAGTTTTGGATTTGTTTGGTGTTATTAGGCCTACATTCAGGCCACATGTCATAGTGCCCACTCCCCAGTCTGTGAAGAAAACATTTAACCTTTTAAAAATTTACGTACAAGGCAGGGGACTTAAAGATCACTTCCTGTTACTAGAATCTGCCTGGTGATTTCAAGTAATTAACTTATTTAGCAAGTTTTAGTAAGACTACATTTCTAATTTTTTCTTTCTGACAGTCTTTTTAAGCTCTTTCTATACCAGGTCACAATATGCAATCAGCCTGCTAGTTTGATTTCTTTAATTTATGTCTCATCACAGCTTACTGGTTCCTTCAAAACAGAAGTAACAGGAGCTATGTAGGAAGATGGTAGAGTAGGAGATAGGAGCCTTCGTCCCCCCACAACAACAACAGACAGCTATCCACACATGAAAATAGCCCCAGAAAGGCTCAATAACCCGATTAAGTACTGCAGCAGCACAGTGAAATGTAAAACAGAGAATAACAGCACAGAAAGGATTGCTGGAGAGATCAGTAAACCTGAGACATCTGGAGATGGCTAGGAACAAAGAAGAAGGGCAGAGACTACCAGTATCAGCCACGCAGCAGGTACCACCGTGATCCCAATGGCCTGCTCTTCCAAGGACCCTAGCAGCCTTTTCCACTGAGGACTCCCTACAGCCTTCAGAGTGGAGGTCCCCTTAGTGTTCATCTGCATGGGACGCAAGGGCCTGCTCTGCAGAGGATACCGCAGCTTTTTCCACTGAGGTAATCAACAGTCATTGATACTATGAACCTAACAGAAGAGGGAGGTGCTCCTATCCCCCACCCCCACCCCCAAGAAGGTGCCACTGTTGTGCTGCTCCAGGACCAGGGCCATCACTGGGTCCCCAACCCTGTGCATGCCCTGGACCCCAGAGTTGTGGCCTTTTCATGCATACCTGCACTCCAAACCCTGGCTCTGTGGCAGCACCACACATGTCCATACTTTAGACACCAAAATCACTGCTGCTGTGGCCTAGGTGGCACCCCAGGTCCCAGAGCTACTGTTGCTATACTTATACTCATGCTATAGACCCTGGTTCCATGCTATTCCATGAGTGCCTGCATCACGGATGCCAGAGCCATTGCTACAGCAGGCGTGTCCATTCCCCAGACCTTGGAACAGAGGTTTCCCTGCACATGTCTATGCTCGAGGTCTCAGTTCCATGGCTACTCTGTAAGCACCTTTGTGTAGGACACCAGAGCCACTGCCACAGCAGGTGTATCCATACCTCAGACCCTGGAGCTGTGGTTGCACTGTTCTTACCCACTTGTTGGACACCAGCTCCATGACAGCTCTTGGAGCACATGTGCCAGAGACACGAAGCCACTGCCAGACCAGGAGCACTGTGTCCTGGACCCTGAAGCTGCTATATCTCTGTACATGCCAGTTTTCTGGACCCTAGCTCCCCAGATGCTCCATAAGCATCCTAAGCCTCACACATCATTACCACTGCTGCCATGAGGACACTGTGCCCCAGGCACCAGTTCTACCATTACCACAGACTCTGGAACTGCAATTTATCCATGCATGCTGACATTCCATACTGTGTGGCTACTCCATAGATGCCATGCATCAGACACTGGTACCACTGCTGCCATGAGTGCATATGAGCCAGACCTGGTAGCGAGAGGGATCCCCTTGGCCACAACTTCCTCCATGGGAGCAAAAGAGATCAGGAGGACCCTCAATAGCCTTCACCACTAAAGACCGCAACAGTCCTTGCCACAATTGCAATTGCCTATAGCTTTGGCTGCTGTAGACCCCTGCAATCCTCACTAATGCTGACCAAAACTGACAAGGCTACACAGAGACTATGTCACTGCACCCTCAGTGAAGCTGGAATTGTCACATCCCACCTACCTTGCACCCTTGCACCCACCCATAGGTGAAGGTCTTTATCACCAAAACCAGTGTGTAAAGTCTGGAAGAGGTCACTCTGCCATCAAATGGACAGACATTAATGCAAGGCAACAAGAAACATGAAAAAATCAAGGAAGCATAACATCAACAAAGGAAAACAATAATTTTCCAATAACTCATCCAAAAGAAATGGACATCTATGATTTGCCAGACAAATAATTCTAAATAATTATTTTAAGAAAGTTCAGCAAGCTACAAGAGAACAAATAGAAAACTGAACTACTCAGGAAAACAATACGGGAACAAAATTAGAATGTCAACAAAGACTTAGAAATCATGAAAAAGAACCAAACAGAAATTCTGGAGATGAAGAATACAATGAATGGAATGAAAAATGCAATAGACAGTGTTAACAGCAAACTTGATCAAGCAGAAGAAAGAATTTATGAACTGAAAGACAAATCATTTAAAATTACTCAGTTAAAGGAACAAAAAGTAAAAAATGAAGAAAGCCTCAGGGATTTATAGGATACCAGCAAGTGGTCTGATATGTGCATTATGAGAATAGCAGAATGAGAAAAGAAAAAGGGGCAGAAAGCTTATTTAAAGAAATAATGGCTGAAAACATCCCATGTACGGGGAGAGATATGGATATCCAAGTACATAAAGCTCAAAAATTTACAAAAAGAGGTGTTCAGTGAGACATATAATCAAACTATCCAAAATCAAAGAGAATTTTGAAAGCAGCAAGAGAAAGAAAAACTTGTCACATACAAAGGAATCTAACTAAGGCTATCAGCAAATTTCTTAGCAGGAACCTTGCAGGCCATAAGAGAATGGGATGAGCTGTTCAAAGTGCTGAAAGAAAAAAAAAAAAAAACTGTCAACCTAGAATACTTTATCCAGCAAAGCTGTCCTTTGGAAATGAAGGAGAAAGAAAGACTCTCCTAGACAAACAAAAGCAAGGGAGTTCATCATCACTAGACCTGCCTTACAAAAAATGCTAAAGGGAGTTCTTTAAGCTGAAACAAAATGATGATAATTAGTAACATGAAAACATATGAAAGTATAAAAATCACTGGTAAAGGTAAGTATATAGTCAAATTCAGAATACTCTAATACTATAAAGGTTGTGAGTAAATCACTGTTAACTCTAGTAAAAAAGTTAAAAGACAAAAGTATTAAAAATAATAATAAATACAATAATTTGTTAATGGGCACACAATATAAAAAGATGTAAACTGTGACACCAAAAAAACATAAAATGTGGTGGTGGGCAGGAATAAAGGGTAGAGTTGTATGTAATAAAAGTTAAGCTGTTATCAGCTTAAAATGGAGTACTATAAAAAAGTTTATGTAAGTCTCATGGTAACCACAAAGCAAAAATCTATAGTGGATACACAAAGGATAAAGAGAAAGGAATCAAAACATATCACTACCAAAGATCCTCAAGTCACGAAGGAGCACAGAAAGAGAGGAGGAATGGAACAAAGGATCTACAAAACATCCAGAAAACAATTAACAAAACAGCAATAGTAAGTCCTTACTTATCAAAAATTACTTTAAGCTAGGCATGGCATCCCATGCCTGTAATCCCAGCTACTCAGGAGGTTGAGGCAGAAGGATTGCTTGAGGCCAGGAGTTCAAGACCAGCCTGGGCAACATAGCAAGGACCCATCTCTTAAACAAACAAACAAATAAATAACTTTAAATGTAAATGGATTAAATTAATCAATAAAATACAGAGTAGCTGAATGAATTACAAAAAAAATAAGATCCCACTATATGCTGCCTACAAGAGACTCACAATAAGTTGAGCTTTAAAGGCACACATAGGTTGAAAGTGAAGAGATGGAAAATGACATTCCACGCAAATGGAAACCCAAGGAGAGGAGGCAAAGCTATATTTATATCAGGCAAAATGGAATTTAAGTCAATTCATCCTATCTAGATCATGTGAAAAAATAGAATTTAAGTCAAAAACTGTCACGAGACAACAAATGTCATTATATAATGATAAAAGAAAATATTAACAGATGTGAAGGGATAAATAAATAGCAATACAATAATAGTAGGAGACTTTAATACCTCACTTTCAACAATGGATACATTATCCAGACAGAAAATCAATAAGGAAACGTTGGGTTTGAACTACACTTTAGACAAAATGGACCTAATAGACATAAATAGATATTTCATACAACAGCAGCAAATATATATTCTTCTTAAGTGCACAAAGAACATTCTCCAGGATAGATTATATGTTAGACCACAAAACAAGTCTTAACAAATTTCAGAAAATTTAAATCCTATTAACTATTTTTTCTGACCACAAGAGTATGAAACTAGAAATCAATAATAGGAGGAAAACTGGAAAATTCACAAATATGTGGAATTTAAGCAACACACTCCAGAACAACCAATGAGTCAAACAAAAGGTAGGTCAAATAGGAAATTTTTAAAAATCTCAAAATAAACAAAAATGGAAATACAACATACCAAACTTATGGTATGCATCAAAAGGGTTACTAAAATTAAATTTGTAGTCATAAATATCTACATGAAGAAACAGAAATATCTCAAATAAACATCCTAACTTTACAGCTCAAGGAACTAAAAAAACAACATACTAAGCCCAAAGTTAGCAGAAAGAAAGACACAAAGATGAGAACAGAAATAAATTGAGATTAGAAAAACTACAGAAATGATCAACAAAAATGAAGAGTTGGTTTTTTGAAAAGAAAAACAAAATTGATAAGCCTTTAGCTAGACTGATTAAGAAAAAAAGAGAGAAGACTCAAAAAAATAAAATCAGAAATGAAAGAAGAGACATACAACTGCTACTACAGAAATACAAAGGATCATAAGTGACTACTATGAACAATTATATGCCAACAAATTGGACAACCTATAAGAAGTGGTTAAATTCTTAGAAGTGTACAACCTACAAAGATTTAATCATGTAGAAATAAAAAATCTGAATAGACTGAGAATAGGTAAGGAGATTGCATCAGTAAGCAAAAATCTTCCAACAAAGAAAAGTCTAATGGCTTCACTATAGAATTCTATCAAACATTTAAAGAAGAATTAATGCCAATTAATTCTCAAACTCTTACAAAAAAGTGAAGAGGAGTGAACATTTTCAAACCATCTTACAAGGCCAACATTATCCTGACACCAAAGCCAGACAAGGACACTATGAGAAAATAAAATTATAGTGCAATATTCCTGATGAACATAGATGCAAAAATCCTTAAAAAAAAATACTAGTGAACTGAATTTAACAGCATACTAAAAGGATTATACACTGTGACCAAGTGGGTTTACCTCTGGGTTGAAAGGATGGTTTAACATATGCAAATTAATAAATGCGATATGCCACATTAACAAAATGAAGGATAAAAATCACATGATCATCTTAATAGATGCAGAAAAAGCATTTGAAAAAATCACTTTTTAATGATAAAAATTCTCAATAAATTAGATGTGGAAGGAATGTACCCCAACATAATAAAGGCCGTATATGACAAGACCACAGCTAACATCATACTTAATGGTGAAAAGCTGAAAACATTTCCTCTAAGATCAGGAACAAGACAAGGTTGTGTACCATCACCCAGTACAGTACTGGAAGTCCTAGTCAGAGCAATCAGGCAAGAAAAAGAAATAAAAAACATCCAAAGAGGAAATGAAGAAGCAAAATTGTCTCTGCAGATTACATCATCCTGTATATAGAAAACCTTAAAGACTCCATTCCCCACATTTTGAAACTAATAAACTAATTTGGTAGAGTTGCAGGATACAAAATCAACATATAAAAATCAATTGCATTTCTATATACTAACAATGAACTAGCTGAAAAGAAATTAAGAAAACAATCTCATTTATAATAGTGTCAAAAATTAAAATACTTAGGAATAAATTTAACCTAGGAGGTAAAAGATATGTACACTGAAAAATATAAAACATTGATGAAAGAAATTGAAGAAGACACAAAATAGAAATATGTTATGTGTTTATGGATTGGAAGAATTAATATTGTTAAAATGTCCATACTACCCAAAACTATCTACATACAGATTCAATGTAATCCCTACCAAAATCCCAATGGCATTTTTCACAGAAATAGAAAAAAAAAAATTCTGAAATTCATGTGGAACCACAAAAGACCCCGAATAGCTAAAGCAATCTTGACCAAGAAGAACAAAGTTGGAGGCACCACACTTACTGATTTCAAATTATATTACAAATCTATAAAACTGTATGATACTGACATAAAAACAGACACAAACCAATAGAACATAATATAGAGCCCAGAAATAAACTTTCACATATATGATCAACTAATTTTCAATAAATGCTGGGGAAACTGAATATCCACATGAAAAAGAAGAAATTGGACCCTTATCTTACACCATACACAAAAAAACAACTCAAAATGGATTAAAGACTGAAATGTAAGACTTGAAACCCTAAAACTCCTAGAAGAAAACACAAGAGAACAGCTCCTTGACATTGTTTTTTGCAAATATTTTTTGTATTTGACAACAAAAACAAAAATAACCAATTAGGACTACATCAAAGGAAAAGATTTCTGCACAGCAAAGGAAACAATCAACAAAATGAAAAGGCAATCCACAGAATGGTTGAAAATATTTGCAATCTATATGTGCCATTAGGGGTTAATATCAAAGTATATCATCAACTAATACAACTCAGTAGCAAAAAACCAAATAACTCAATTAAAAATGGGCAAAGGACATGAATAGACATTTTTTTTCCAAAGAAGACATATAAGTGGCCAATAGGTACTGTATATAATAATATGCTCAACATAACTAGTCATCAGGGAAGTGCAAATCAAAGCCACAATGAGATATCACCTCATCTCCATGAGGATGACTGTTATCAAAAAGTCAAACTATAACAAATGTTGGTAAGAATGTGGGAAAAGGGAAGGAACATGGTTAGTAGGCATGTAAATTGGTACAGCCATTATGAAAAACAGTATGGAAGTTCTTCAAAAAATTAAAAGTAGAACTACTGTATAATCCAACAATCCCACTTCTGGGTATATATAAAAAAATAAAATAAGATCACTATCTTAAAGACATATCTGCAAGCCCATGTTCACTGCACCATTATTCAATTAAGTTATTTCCATATCTTGGCTATTGTGACCACAAACCAACAACTAAGCAAATGTCTCTCAAATGAAAGAGAATTGAGGGAGAGAGCTTTTATCTTTCTTTGCTCCAGAGAATGTGGCCTAAAACAGTTGTGTCATTAAGCATTACAAACTTTTGTTTAGTACTGGGGGAGGATAGTTGGTATCCTCGTATTCTATGACTATAGAATCCCTCGGGTGGAGCACTAGAGTTGTGAGGGGTGAAGCTGACCTCAGGCTTGGACCTTGGCATAGTGGCTGCAGCTGGATCCTCTGCTCTGCTTGTTATATTGGGCGCTGGTTTGCCATGAAGCAGGCCTAAACCCAAAATATTCCGGCAAGGCTGACACTGCATGGGTATAGACAAAACAGAACTGAAGCAAGTTCTAGCACTGGGGAAGGGTCCTGGAGGTCCCTTAGTATTCCTCAGTTAGTTACGCAACTGTGAGGAGGTCTGCTGTTTCCAGGAAAAGGAATAGGGCAAATAATGCAGCTATATACCAACCAGTACAGAAATATTTATGATTTAACAACTGATATGGGCATATCAGCTGCATAACAGCCCGATTTTGGCTCAAGCAAAGCAGTGGGCAGTTTTTCTTTCCAATTTCCAAAACCCAAAGGGCACCCTCAGTCTTCTGCTCAGGCAAATAGGAGCTTTCTATCCTATATCTACCCTTCTAATTGATGCTGCCCTTTGGGATTCCAAAGGGTTTTCTGTTCTTATCTCATGAAAAGTTAGCACTTTTCTCACTAAAGAGAAAAAAATATGCCTTTAGTCTTTGGCAGGGTATGCCCGCTACATCATGCTCATCAAGTTATTTCATGAGAGGTGCATTGGTTCCATAATGTATTTACCAAGTTGATTCCAAACTCTCACAACCTTCTAAAGATTGGTGCCCAAAGAAGTAGCAAGAGGTGAAATTGACATCCAATTTCCAAATGTCCATATTAATTGCTATGACAATCACTAGCAGATTTATTTATCCTAAATTGACTGATATACTTCAAAGATACTCTCCCAAATTTAAATAATATCCTCTGATTAAACTGTATTTTCCTATAAAACAAAAAAATCTGATAACAGGAACATTTATATGATCATTCAATAGATTTTTACTGAAGCCACTAAGTAAGACATCCTAGTACATGCTGGAAATACAAAAAGGACAAGCACAGATTATTCTAGAGATATGAGTTTTATTGATGAGCAGTTGTTGATACAAGTGATAATGAAAACTAGTGAGAATGGAAAGGTTTAGCAGAGGAAATGACTAGTCAAGATTTTGTGGGTTTGAGTATATAATGTTTCTATTTGCACAGAACCATTTTTTACCTACATCCTCTTTCTAATGATGCAAAAGCTGGGTATCAATCATTAAGATTGAAATGTCTAGACTAGACTGATATTCTCAAGGTTCTTGGCAGAATGACTCACTTAGGTATGAAACCACATATACACAAAACAATTACACTATGGAGTCCAGGGTGATAGTCTGGTATTTCTTGACATTTACAATCTTAGAAATGAGTAACCACAGAATGACAAGCTGCTATACATGGTAATTTGACAAAAAGTAAAGGAAGATGCACAGTAATTAAAATGAGTTTATGTCTATACCTTCCAGTTCAAATAAACTTTCCCACTAATATGACTGGTACTTGTAGTTAAAACTGTGTCTACTACTTTTTAAAATGATGAAATCACATAGTTAAATTTTTGGTCTACCTTCTCGGAAGCTTTTGGTATATAATCTCAAATGAAATTTTTCTCTTTGTCAAAAATGTATCTGTATTTAAAGTGTTTAAAAACAACCAACCAACTCTACTAAAAGGAGTTCAGAAAAAAATGAAACATACATGCATAGGGCCGAAACATTCATATGGCTTGTCTCACAATCAAGAACTCAATAGGTAAATATAATTAAACAACATCCAGAAAATAAAATCCTCTTTAACTTTGCAGATAACACCAAGCAGTGTTCTACAAAGAGGTAGGTGTGGATTGTAAATGGTGGAACCAGCATCTTGGAAGGTAAGTATTTGGATTAAAATCAGCATTGTAAATTGAAGTGGTCATAAGGAGAATAAACTAACACAAATGAGCTCAAAGGAGGCATTCAAATGCTAGTACATTTGATTCAAAACTTTCACAAACTCCATTAGGTTTTATCTTTAAGATGCAGAAATTAATATGAACTACTTAATAATTAAAAGTAAACATATTTTTACAACATTAGAAAACTAAGGAATGTAACATTAGTTACCCAGAAAGAGTACATAAACATGGAAAAATTAATGAAAAGAAAGGGTATTAGAAGTTCAGAAATCAAACAAACTTCAGTATGCTCTTAAGGAAAATTTCATAGAGCATAGAGGTAAAATCTAAATGTTTTTCCTGTTAGAGAAAGAATACAGTTCTTGGAGGCTGGGTATAATATATGAACATAATATTTTGAGAAATATAACATGCCATGCTTTCTTTATTTTCTTGTGAATGTTTTTTTCCCTAGTCAGACTTGGGAATTTAGGGGAAATTAGGAGAGTTGCAACAGAAAAGCAAAGAGAAGGGAATATAGTCCCATAGATAATGTGCAGACAGGCAGTAGTCTTGAAAATCAGACTTTTTGGAGAGGATTTTCTAAATTCCTTTATTTTTCCCGTTGAAAATTCTAGAAGCTGGCCTAGCAAGATTAATCAGAGTTTTGTGAAAAAGAAGTTCGAGTCAAAAAGGAAGAAGGAAAAATCTTGCCCTGTTGATCCCAAGGGTTAAATGGAAGAGAGAGGGGCAGTAGAGGAAGCCAGAGACACTTAGTCTGGCTCTCCTCTTTCCAGGCTAAGGGCCTAATGGGCAGAGGTGTGTGATATGGAACGAGATGCCCCCAAAGGCTCTCTATAAATCTAGCCCGACGCAGCAGATAAAACTTAGTGGCAGAAGTAGATTAAACAGAGAAAAGACCTGAATTTGGCTTCCTCCTGTGATCTGCTTCCTGTGTGTCTGCCACAGGACCCACAAGTGCCTGTGTTCCCTGAGGGGGACATGTGGGAGGGAGTCGAGAGTCAGGCTGGAGGCTAGTCCCGGGAGTTCAGGAGTCAGGGCCCAGAGTGCTGTGTAGCCAAAGGCCTATGAGGCTTAAGGAGGGGCTAAGTGGGCAGGAAGACAACCGTGCCCTGACCAAGTCCAGAATGTCCACACCCTGAGTCCCACCAGCTCGCGCTTTCTCAGCAGATGCCTGAACACTGCTCAGATGCTACATTGCCACTTGGACCATGCGGCAGACCAGGCCAGCTACTGCTTCACAACAGGGGCCAGTGAGGCCCTCGAGGCAGCTCCTTCCCATAGCCTCTGTGGTGTTCGCTCCCAAACTGCAAATACCATTTGGGTAAAGCATGAAGAATAGGGGTGCTAAGATACTGCTCATTTTACCAGAGACTAATATTAGAGTGGATTTAATTTGGGGGGCAGGACTAAATTTTAGACTTTTCCTTTTTTTCTCCCTGTCGTGTGGGTGTGTAGTATAAAGACAATCTGGCTGTTAAAGAGATACGAAGGGGCTATATTTTCTTTCCAAATCTGAACAGGGATGTGAGTAAATTTGCAACTCTATTACACACATTTTACCATTATTCACTTCTTCAGAGCTTTCTAATCATTTCCTGGAGACCCAGATTATCTTGCCCACTTCCCTAGTAAGAATCTCCTTCCTCGGCTCCCATGACGCTCACTTCCCTCTGTCTTTTTCCTATCTATCCATGATGTCTGGTTTTGCATCTCTTTATCTTGAGATCTTTAAACCTAGCCACATTGCAAGGCTCAATTTTTGGCAGCACACATTAATTCATTCTGTTTGGGGTTTTGTTACATTGGAAATAATTGTGTTATAACCAACCTAGTCTATTGCCTACAATTTTTCATTGGATAACTGTTTTGCCTTTGTCCTTAAGTGAATTCGTGTGTGTATGGTTGATCTATATTGACTATATCTATGTCTTCAAGAACAGTGGCTGTCATCAGGAAGATACTGCTCAAAACTCTATATACAGTACGTTTCGAAGCTCAGTTGTCCCACTAAGAACACTGAATGAACATTCCCATTGCCATGCAAAACAGTAGAATAAATGTGTTTATTGTGTTACAGACATATAGTCGCATAGTTACATTTACAGCTACAGGGCAGAAAAATCCATGAAATTGATATAACCAGGAGGAACACAGTATGTTTGTGGTGAGGGTCAGCTCACACAGGGAAATCTAGCTTCTTTAAAAGGTTAAGTATTCCATTTATGAGTACCTCCTGTTTTAAATTGGCCTCATGAGCAAAAGAGATCGGCACATCCTAACCTATTATATCTTCATCAGTGTGAAAACACATGATTATCTTTTAAAGAAGAATATTTCTTGCAAAGCCTTCTAGCTATAGAAAGTTATTCTGAATGTGTACCACTCCTGAGGAAGAAAACAAAACTCTTTCTACTTTTAAAAACAATTTTTTTTTGTGGTGTATATATTACAAACATTATCAGGTTGACTTATATTTCTGTTGGATTATGGTAATTTGACTACAACAACTCTAAGGAACCATATTATAAATTTAAACATTTAAAAATGTAGCTGGGCATCTGCAGAAATAACTTAGAAGATATCTATCAATAATTCAAGAAACTGAGGACATACATAGTCACGTGCTGCCTAATGATGGGGATACATTCTGAGAAATGCTGCGTGATTTCGTCACTGTGAGAACATCATTGTATACTTACACAAACCTAAGTGGTATAGCCTCCTACACATCTAGGCTATATGGTACAGCCTATTGCTCCTAGGCTACAAACCTGTACAGCATGTTACTGTACTGAATACTGTAGGCAACTGTACCACAATTCATGTATATAAACATAGTTTTTTGTTTGTTTGTCTGTTTGTTTGTTTTTTGTAGAGACAAGGTCTCACTATATTGCCCATGCTGGTCTCAAACTCTGACCTCTCAAAGTGCTAGGATTACAGGCATGAGTGAGCCACTGTGCCTGGCCAACATACGTAAACATAGAAAAGGTACAGTATAAACACAGTATTATAATCTAATGGGATCACTGTTTTATATGCAGTCCATTGTTGACCAAAACATTGTTATGTGGTGCATGACTGTAATAAGATAAAATGCTACAAAATGAAAGTCTTTTAACATTATGTTTATAGTAACACTCTTTCAAGGCAGAATTATTTTTGTCAGTGATTTTTATCTAGAACATGAATACTATCAATTAGTGCAACATATTATAAGTACACAAATTACCTGAGTTATGAATGGTTAATAATACCACATGTACTCACCATTAAATCGGAACTAATCAATCAACACTTATGTGCACAATATGGAAATAATACTCATTGGAAATCAAGCAGGTGGGAGGGGGAGGAAGGGATGGGTCAATTCACACCTAACAGGTACAATGCACACTATCTGGATGATGGGCACACTTACAACTTTGACTCAAATGGTACAAAAGCAATTTATGTAACCAAAATGTTTGTACCCCTGTAATATTCTGAAATAAAAATTTTAAAAAAGAATATTGTTTTAAATGAGTGTCTACTTGAAAGTTAATTTTAAATGTCATTTTAGGACTTTTGGAAAAGATAGTATTTTAAGCATAAGTTTATTGGGAAACTGCCTCAAAACAAAAAGAAATATAAGAATAATTAAAAATATTGGTGAAAATTGGTGAAGAAGTAATGCTTTGTGTCAGAGAAAGCTCTGCTGTTTGTGACTTTTACTCTGCGGAGTTTCTGCTTATTCTTGGGCTTCCCAGGCCCATCACATCTGGCTGCTGTTCTTCTATACTGGCAAAGATCATGATAGAATACTTCTAACCTGTCCCCTTATTCTACCTTTCCTTTTCCAAATTGGACTTGTTCCAGAATTTCCCCATTTCCAATAAAAACATACCAATTCCATAAGAAGGGATTGTAGATTGGTCTTTTATGCTTTCCTTTAGTCTGATTCCTTCTGCATTACTTATAGAAGTTTCATTAAGAGAAAGCTGAGTTACTTGCCTGGACAGAGGGTGTTATTGTTTCATCGTGAGACAAGAACCTGGAATACTGCTCTCTTACTTACCTTTGACTCTCCTTATGGGAATAATCTAAGGGTTCTCTGTCTTTTAAAAGAAAAAAAAAGTCCTCCTCCACCCTGCATTTTGCACCTAGCTGTTATGGCATTTGTTTCCTTCCCTACACAGTCAGGCTTACTGAAAGATTGCTTTCTGCCTGCCACTCATTGCTCATTGCCCAGTCACACCTTGCTGTTGAAATCTACCAGTCCCCATCCACCATAATCTTTTAATTTCTAAAAGAAATGGAGACTTCTGGATGCTTCTCTTATCTGATGTCTCGGCATTATCTGATAATGCTGTTGGCCAGTCTTCCTTGAACTCTTTCCTCCCTTTGCCTTCTTTAACATCATGTCATGTTTCTGTCCTCTATTTTCCCTTCTGTTCTTGGACTTCTCTTCTGCCCATCCTATGAATGTTGGTATACCCAAGGCTTTTCTTCCTCACGTGTCTTTATTCTTCCACATACATAGCTTCTTCTAGCACCAATATGCTTTTGACACAAATCTGCATCTTTAGCCCAGGTTTCTCTCCTAAACCACAACATGCAGATGTTCAGTGCTTCCTGGACATCTCTACTTGAAAGTCCCACAAGCACCTCAGACTCTTCAAATCTGAACGGCTCTTTTCCCACATCTTCCTTTCTTCTTTAACTGTCAGTCAGGAATTAGGAGTTATTTTAAATGAGCTAAAGAGGAGAAAGTCAATAGATGCTACTCATACCTGACAAAATATAAAAGTTTTTTCCATGAGCATGGGCTTTTTATAATTGTTTTTATCATTAACAATAATTTTTTTTTGTAATTGCTTTTATAATTAACAAACCAGAAATGTCCTTAGTAAACTCATATTTCCCAGCTATCAATTTCACATACAGATAAAATAAGACCTTAAAATTTCATTTGACATTCTGTCTGTAAGCTCCAGATTAGGATAATTGATTTATATGGTTTTCTAAGCACTAAGTATTTTGCATTTCAATGAGACTATAAGAAATTATTTGACAAATACGGTCTATGCATGATCTTTGTCTAGCTGTATGTTGACAGTAAACTGAAGTCATGGATGAGTGCTGACACATAGACATTGGTAGAAATTTTAGATATAAATCAGTACCAGGAAGAGATTTTTATGCCTGAATTTTAAGTAGCAGGGCTTTATGTTTGGAAGGCATTTTGCTTAATAGGAATAGCACCAAATACAGTCAGGAGAAACAGTGACTGCTGACTATTTATGCTGACAGTATTGAACATTTGTCATGACTATCTATATTTTACATAACTTTTTCTCCATACATTAGGCAATGTTTATAAGGAGGTGAACAGCACTCCAGCAGATGTTTTGATTCATGGAAAGCATAACTTGCTTCTGTAAGGTCTTGAGTAAAAGTTTTAAACCATGAGTTCACCTTTGGCCTATGAAACATGAGTGAATTGTTCAGAATCTCAGTCCTAAATGTCTTATTATACAGCCTGATTTGGCACTGGAAAGGTAAGGTCAGATTTGTAAACAACTCAGGATAGGTCATTGGCAAGTTAATGTTAAGATTTCACATCATTATATTTTCATTTTATTTTGCATTTGTGCTTTGGAAGTTGCCTTTAGGCTCTGAACATATCTGCTCTGGATATGCTGAGCCTGGAATATTGAAAAAATTCTCACCAAACAAGTGCAGCAGTTTTATTCCAAATTAGCTAAAAGGCATAACACTGTAAAAGAGAAAATGAACCACTCATTTGTTGTCATCAAAAATGAGGAAATGGCTCGAGGCAATAGCTAAAAAGTCCTTTTGAACTTGAGAAGTTCACTGATTTGGCAGTGAAGATCTTGTTTGTCTTGACTGTTCTAAAGAACTATTTATCTTCAAATAATTCCAGTAAGGCACAAGGAGAAAATCATCAATCTCATTTTTTCCAAATCTCTCCTTATGTCATTATTATATTTAACATCACTTCCAAAATATGGCTTTGGTTTTTTCATACGTGCAGTATCTTTCCATTTAAAATAGATTATCCCTTTAACCTAATACTGCAAATAATACAAATACATAATAATTTCATAATAAAATCAAAATAAAAAAACGAGTCCCATTTTATGGAATGTTAACTAGGCTATCTAGGAACAAAAATTAGCATTTTAATATTTTTATTACACTGAAATATTTCTTCAGTATAAATCTTTATGCTAACGTGCTTTGTAATATGATAACATTGATCTTTCTCTGCCCCCACTTTGTGCAAGCCACCATTGCCTCTCACTCTGGCTATTTCAATAACAGCCTAATTGATCTCTCTGCCACCCTAAGGTCAGATCTCTACCTAGCAGCCAGAATAATTATTTTTTTAAACACAGTTCAGATCATGTCTCTTTTCTACTCAAAACCTGCCAGTGGTTTTGCATCTCATTCACTCTTGAAATGGACTAGAATGGCCTGTGTGACCTGATCCATGGCTGCTATTCTGCCTCAGTTTCCCTCCTGAACTATGCTTTAGCTGCTCTAGTCTCCTTGCTGTTCTGTGAATACCCCAGGCTCAGTATGCCCTCAGGGTCTTTGTCCTGACTCCACCCTCTTCTGGAATATCTAGGCAGTTAAGCCTTTGGTCAGGTCTTTGCCCAGATAAATGTCACTTTCTTAGTGGCCCTTCCAGGGCCAGAACATGTGAAATAGCAACTCTCCCCTGTCTCTCAACCACTTTCATTTTCTATCCCTCTATCCTGCTTTTTTCTTCACAGGAATTTTCACCCCTTTGCATTTTCTATACTTATTTGTGGTTAGTTTGTGTTTTTTTGTTTTGGTTTGGTTTTGGTCCATTTCTCCCCAGTAGAAAATAAGATACATGAGGACAAGCACTTCATCAGTTCTGTCACCATTCTATCCCTGGACCTAAATACCTCCTGGCCCATAATAGGCACTCAGTATATGATTGTAGAATAAATAAATACAAGAAAATGAACGAAGATAAAATTATCAGTAAAAGAACTGATTTCTACTAAAATTCATTTTACCAAGTTGATATATTCCCTAATACTTTATTAGTAATGTCAGATTTGGCCAATCAATTCATAGTTTTCCATTTACATTCAGATATGAGTAGATTATCAGGCAGCTCTTGTCACAGTTGTCTTCCTAGTCATGACTCAGCCATTCCACCAAGGTAGGAGTTACAGTACCAGTATTGGCCCATCATCTGGTGAGATGGACTTAACCTTGGTGCCACAGGCTTCATATGTGATGCACAAGGGTTGAATTTAGGCTTCTGTGCACTTAAACATCCGTCATTATTATATCTGCATTTATTCATTCATTTATCCAATATTTGTTGGGCCTTCACTGTGCCCAACATCAAGGATACATTAGTGGTTTAAAACAGGCCTTGTACCTGGTAACATGGAACCTATAGAATGGAGGTGATGGCAAACATTAATCAAATAGTCACAGTGGGTGAAACTACTGTGGTTCTCTCCACTGCATAGTAACAATGACAAGTTCATTACAGATCCTGTAGTCACAATATTATGGGGACTATGTTTGGAATTATTCTGTTGTCACCAATGGCATATTTTTTTATCAATTAGCACCTTATACTGTGAATGTGATCCCAGGTGCAGATAGACTCTGCATTTTTTAATCCATCTTTCAGTTTCCAACTGACATTTCTTACAATATCCTTCCTCAAGTTGAACTTACTATACACCTTAATTTCATTCTCAGTCTCCAAATATCTCTTCCCTTTTTATTTGATTCTTGTGTAGAATAAACAGGCCAAATGTAAAGACCAGCAAAAACATTAATCATGATTAACTGAGATCAATCTGAAACATATGTGGAATTTGTATAATAGAAATGTTCACAGGTTTTGCCAGCTCTGGGAAATTGCCAATTAAAAAAACATTGGCAATAGATATGGAAAATAAAGATACTTTTGAACAAAAATAACTTATATTCTATTTCTGCAAATGTGTCTCCATTTAGATAGATTTTTATTAGTAGAAATGGCATGTTTTGCTATGAGCATTTTTCACAGATGAGATACAATATAACATAGTTAAAAGCACAGATCCTGGAGCTAAAGTGCTTGGGCTCTCAGTTTGTCTACCTACCAGCTATGTTAACACGAGCAAATTACTTAACCTCTCTGTGCCTCACTTTTCTTATCTATATAGAACACATAATATTTGTGTTTACTTTAAAGATTATAATGAAGATTAAATACATACATTATATATGTATATGTGTGTATCTATATGCAGGTATATTTATAGACACATGTATTATATACAGAGAGAGAGTGCACGAGTGCATGCACACATGAAAGAGCATGTGCACACACCTGTCTCTGAAGTTAGAAAAGCTGAGTGGGAAAAATGGCGGTCAGATAGTGACCTCCCACCTCACCACTCCCAGGGAAGGAGGTGAAAAATGCCATCGGCTGCCCACGCGTGGATCGCTCACTCCAAAAACAACATTGTGAATTTACAGAGAAACATCATGGGACACTCAGCCCACGAAAACAGGTAACTAGAAGATACATTCACAAATATCGGAGAGCACAGGGAATACAATAGAGACCAAAGCACAGGAAGGATGCGCTTACCAGGTCAGCACAGTGCGACCTGACCTACAGGTGGTCACGCACCTTCCCCACAGACTTCCCATCCACTCAGTCAGGGATAAGCCCAGAGTTGGTGCAAAGCTGTTGCTTGAGACAGCAGGCTCTGTGGAAAAGAAACAATTGTGGGAGTCATAAAGAACTCTTGGTGCACTGTACAGGGACTGCTCAGGACCAGGTAGGGACTGGGCTGAGATACAGCTTCCTGGGACAGTACATGGGAATCGGGGGATGGGCACCTTGCCATTAGAAGTCAGTGGGACCAGGGCACAGGAGTTGAATGGAGAACAACAGGGCACGCTCTTAGGGGCTGCCAGCAATTGCCTCCGTGGGATCCAGGCTGGTTGAGAAAAGCTGTGTTCACGGCATAATCTGAGCCCTGCTGTATGCCACACTGACAGTAGACAGCCATCAGTAAGGTCTCCTGCCTGGAGCTGACTGTTAGATAGGTCTCTAGCTTTATCCCACTCCTGGCCCCGGGGGCTCTTTGGCCTGGGCACAACAGGCTACACCCTTGGTGGCCACGGACAGCTGCCTCCATGGGTTTCAGGTGGGACGAAGTTCTGGATCTGTATCCATGGGACCTTTGTGTATTGGAAACAGTTTGCAGCCCGTCCATCTGGTCCTGCCTCCCTGACTCTGGCCTCCTACATGCCCACTATGTGTTGGTCCTAGTGCCAGCTCTTCAGGTCCCAGCCCTCCTGTACCCCAGAGATAGGTCATTTTGAAGGTTACTTGCCATAGTGACTCATTTTGTATAAGTACTGCTTCTCATGGCAACCGAATGCCTCAAGTGCCACAGGCTGAACAAGAGCAGCTCCCCCTAACCCTGCCCACTTTATTAGGGAATTCCTCTCGATCCAAGAGTGTCTCCAGATGCCACTATACTCCCTGGTGGGAACATCCCCCTGGTGGAGGCTTCTGGGGATAGAGACGCCCACCCACCTCACCTTGGGGTCTAGTGGTGGAAAAGGGTTCACAACTGGAGATCCCCCTATCAGCCAGTGACACGTGGAGATGCATGTCAGAGGGCCAGACACACGAACCGTGGGAAAACTCGAGAGCCCACCAATGGTCTGGAGGGGAAAGTGCCCAAGCTTATGGACAGGGAAGAAAAAACCTGGCTAGAGACCTCAGCAATCCTACCAATGGGCTCTTCCCATCAGAAGCAGCCCTCCAAGCCTGGAGAGAGAGCTCTGAAATCCATAGCAGTGGGCCCCCCCACCCAGCAGCCGGATAAGCAAACTCTGAGTCATGTAGAATTTTCCCAATCGAGCTCTCACACTGCAGCCACAAGCAATCTTGTTTCTCCCCCCACCTCAGGAATAGCAGGGTCAAAGTAACCCCTGGGAGCTACAGGGCCCCTCGCAAAGCTTGGAACTTTCGTATACCCCATCTGGAGGACCACAGCCTGCCACGGGCACAACAGAATACCTAGGTAACTGGCTACTCCACAAATTACAATCAATGACAGCGGGAACAACCCCACAGCAAAAAATATTGCCTTCCATCTGTAGCTATTAGGGAGCTGTGGATTCATACCCTCAGGTATAATCTACCAGCTTGAAGCTCAAGCTGGGAGAAAAAAATCACTACACTCCACTGGGAAGAGGTGAAGACAACAGGTCAGAGGTAACACAAGAGGTCCACAAAACTTGCTAAAATACACCTAAGGCAATACAGACCAGTACTCCTCTCCCTGTCTCTGCCAAGGAACAATCCTTGGGGGCTTGGAGACAGGGCCATAAACTAGCTCTAACACCCCCAGCTCTTGACCAAGAAGCCAGATGAGACAGAATCAGTGAAAGAACTCAGGAACCATGAAGAATCAGAGCGAAAAGTCACCCCCAAAAGAAATCATTAGTTCCTTAGCAATGGATGCCAACTCAAATGAAATGGGTAGAATGACAGAAGAGGAATCTTGTTTATGGATTATAAGAAAGCTCAATGAAATTCAAGACAAAATTGAATCCCAGCATAAAGAAACCATAAGAAAAATACAAGAAATGAATGAAAAATTTTCTAAAGCAATAGAAGTATTATGGAAAAATCAAATAGAAATTCTAGAAACGAAAGAGGCATTCAAGGATCTACAAAACACAGTGGAAAGCCTTAAGAATATGCTGGATCATGCAGAGGAAAGAATCTCAGAGCTGGAAGATAACTCCTTTGTGCTACATGAATCAGTCAAAGAGAAAGAACACAAAAACAAGAGGCATGAATAAAGCATACAGGAAATGTAGGATTATGTAAAGAGGCCAAACATAAGAATCATAGGCATTCCTGAGGGTCAGGAAGAAAATTTGCATGGGCTAGAATATCTATTTGAAGGAATAGTAGAGGAAAATTTCCATGGTCTAGCCAGAAATCCCAATATTCAAGTACAAGAAGCACACAGGACTTCTGGACGATTCAAAGTGAAAAGGCATTCACCACGCCACATAATTATTAGGCTGGCCAAAGTAAACATGAAAGAGGCACTCCGAGCAGTAAGGTGAAAACAGCAGGTAACCTAGAAAGGGAAACCTATCAGATTAACTACAGATTTCTCAACTGAAACCTTAAAAGCCAGAAGGGACTGAAGACACATCCTCAGTCTTCTAAAACAAAATAATGGCCAACCCAGAATTCTTTATCCTGTAAAACTAAGCTTCTTATATGAGGGAGAAATAAAGACTTTTCCAGACAAGCAATCACTGATAGAATTTGTGAAGATCACACTGGCCCTGCAAGAAGTGTTTTGACCTGCACTGTACACTAACCAGTGCAACAGACACCCACCAGTGAAAAACTACCCAAAAGCTAAAACTCCAGAACACAGATTTCACAATGGCTCAAGAAGTAAAACAAAACAAGAGTCTACCCAACAGGATAAACAGAAATCTACCCCAAATATCAATTCTCTCAATAAATGTGAATGACCTGAATTGCCAATTGAAGAGACATAGGCTGGCTGAATGGATTAAAAAATACAAGCCAAGTATCTGCTGTCTCCAGGAAATGCATCTTATACACAAGGACTTGTTCAGACTGAAGGTGAAAGGATGGCATACAATTTTTCAGGCAAATGGAAACCAAAAGAAATCTAGGGTAGCCATTCTTATTTCAGATGATATAAACTTTAAAGCAACAAAAGTAAAGAAAGACAAAGATGGTCACTATATAGTGGTGAAGAGAAAAATCTTACAAGAAGACTTAATAATCCTAAATATTTATCCACCCAACATGGGAGCGCCCAGATACATAAAGCAAATACTGCTTGATCTAGACAACATAATAAATAGGAATGCCATAATAGCCAGGACTTCAACACCCCACTGACAGAACTGGACAGATCCTCCAAACAGAAAATATGCAAAAAAACCATGGACCTGAACAGGACTCCAGAACATTTGAGCCTAACAGACATCTAAAGGACACTCTACCCAAATAACACTGAATATACATTCTTCTCATCAGCTCATGGAACTTTCCTTAAATTGATCACATCCTAGGCCACAAAACAGATCTCAACAAATTTAAAAAAATAGAAATCATACCATGTATCTTTTCAGAACACAGTGGAATAAAATTAGAAATCAATTCAAACAGAAACACACACCTCTATCCAAAAACATGGAAATTAAACAATCTATTGATGAATGACTATTGGGTCAAGGAAGAGATTCAGATGGAAATCAAAAGATTGTTCAAACTACATATAATGGGGACACAAGTTATCAAAATCTGTGGGATACAGCAAAAGCAGTCCTGAGAAGAAAACTTATTGCCTTAAATGCACACATCCATAAGACAGAAAGTTCATAAACCAGTAAACTAATGAATCATCTTAAGGAAATGGAAAAGGAAGAGCAAACCAATCCCAAAGCCAGCAGAAGAAAAGAAATAACCAAGATCAGAGCAGAATTAAATGAAATTGAGAACAAAAGAACAATACAGAAGATTAATAAGATGAAAAGTTGGTTCTTTGAAAAGATAAACAAAATAGACAGGCCACATGCCAAGTTGACCAGAAGCAGAAAGGAAAGGACTCTAATAAGCTCAATTAAAAATGAAAAAGGAGAGGTCACAACTGATGTCACAGAAATACAAAACATCATCTTTGAATACTACAAAAATCTCTATGCCCAAAAACGTGAAAACATGGAGGAAATGGACAAATTCTAAGAAACACACTACCTCCCTAGGCTCAATCAGGAAGAAATAGAATTCCTAAACAGACCAATATCAAACACCAAAATTGAAGTAGTAATAAAAAATCTTTCAACAAAAAAAGTCCTGACCAGATGGGTTCACACCTGAATTCTACCAAGCCTACAAAGAAGAACTGGTGCCTATACTGCAGAAATTATTCCATAACATCGAGAAGGATGGAATCCTCCCAAACTTATTCTATGAAGCCAATATCACCTTGATACCAAAGCCAGAAAAGGACACAACAAGAAATTAAAAGTACAGACCAATATCCCACATGAATATAGATTCAAAAATTCTCAATAAAATCCTAGCAATCCGAATTCAAATGTATGTGAAAAAAATAATTCATCATGATCAGGTGGGCTTCATCCCTGAGATGCAGGGATGGTTCAATATACACATATCTATAAATGTAATTCACCATATAAAGAACAGCAGGAACAAAGATTATATGATCCTTTCAATAGATGCAGAAAAGGCTTTTGACAAAATTCAGTACCCTTTTATGATAAGAACTGTTAACACTATAAGCATAGATGGTTCATACCTCAAAATTATTAAAGCCACATACGATAAACCCACAGCCAATATTATACTGAACGGGGAAAAATTGAAAGCATTCCCCCTTAAAACTGGAACCAGACAAGGTTGCCCACTATCTCCACTTCTATTCAACATAGTGCTGGAAGTCCTGGCCTTGGCAATCAGACAAAGAGAGGAATCAGGCGTGTCCAAATGGGGGTGAAGAGATCAAACTTTCACTCTTCGTGGATGATATGATATCTAGAAAACTCCAAAGATTCAACCAAGAGACTACTGGAATTGATAAATGAATTCAGCAAAGTCTCAGGATACAAAATCAATGCACACAAATCAATAGCCTTCATATACGCCAATAACAGTTGAGCCGAGAAACAAATCAAAGATGCAATACCTTTCACAATAGCAGCAAAGCAAATTAAATATTTAGGAACATATTTCACTAGGGAAGTGAGAGACCTATGTAGAGAGAACTACAAAACACTGAGAAAAGAAATTGCAGAGGATGTAAACAGACGGAAAACTCTACCATGCTCTTGGATAGGTAGAATCAACATTGTTAAAATGCCTATACTACCTAAATTGATTTACAGAATCAATGCAGTCCCTATCAAAATACCAACATCATTCTTTGCTGATCAGAAAAAGTTATTCTACTCTTCGTGTGGAACCACAGAAGACCCTGTCTAGCCAAAGCAATCTTAAGCAAAAAGAACAAATTGCGAGGCATCAATCTACCAGACTTCAAACTATACTACAAGGCTATAGTAACCAAAACAGCATGGTACTGGCACAAGAACAGAGACATAGACCAATGGAACAGGACTGAGAACACACATATAAAACTATGCTTATACCGTCATCTGATTTTTGACAAAGTAGACAAAAACATACACTGGGGAAAAGAATCCCTATTCAATAAATGGTGCTGGGAAAATTGGATAGCCACATGTAGAAGACCGAAACTAGATTCACATCTCTCACCTCTCACAAAAATCAACTCACGATGGATAACAGACTTAAACCTAAGACATGAAACCATAAGAATTCTCGAAGAAAACGTTGGAAAAACTCTTATAGACATTGGCTTAGGCAAAGAATTTATGAAGAAGACCCCCAAAGCAATCACAGCAGCAACAAAAATAAATACATGGGACCTGATCAAATTAAACAGCTTCTGCACAGCCAAGGAAACTATCACTAGAGCAAACAGACAACCTACAGAATGGGAGAAAATATTTGCATGCTACACATCTGATAAAGGACTGATAACCAGAATCTATACAGAACTTAGGAAAATCAACAAGAAAAATATCAAACAACCCAATTAAAAAGTCAGCAAAGGACATGAACAGAAACTTTTCAAAAGAAGACAGAATAATGGCCAGCAAACATATAAAAAGTTACTCAACCTCTCTAATCATCAGGGAAATGCAAATCAAAACTACAATGAGATATCACTTAAGTCCAGTGAGATTGGCTCTTACCAAAAAGTTCCAAAACAACAAATGTTGGCGGGGATGCGGACAGATAGGAACACTCACACACTGCTGGTGGGACTGCAAATTAGTACAACCTCTCTGGAAAGTAGTACGGAGATACCTCAAAGAACTAAAAGTAGAACTACCATTTGGTCCAGCAATCCCACTACTGGGTATTTACCTAAATGAAAAAAAGGCATTCTATAATAAAGACATCTGCACCTGAATGTTTACAGCAGCACAATTCACAATTGCAAAAATGTGCAAACAACCCAAGTGCCCATCAATACATGAGTGGATTAATAAAATGTGGTATATGTATACCATGGAGTACTACTCAGCCATAGAAAACAATGGTGAATTAATACCTCTGGTATTATCCTGGATGGAGCTAGAGCCCATTCTTCAAAGTGAGGTATCACAAGAATGGAAAAACAAGCACCACTGGTACTCACCATCAAATTGGTACTAACTGATCAATACTTATGTGCACACACGGAAATAATATTCTTCAGGGGTCGGGCAGGTAGGAGGGGAGTGGAGGGGATGGGAAAACTCACACCTAATGGGTGTGGGGCGCACTGTGTGGACGATGTTCACAATTGTAGCTCTGAGTTGGGCAGTGCATAGGCAATATATATAACGAAAGTGTTGTACCCCCATAATATTCTGAAATAAAAAAAAAAAGAAAATTTGAGTGAATCCTGATTTCACTGCTTACTATACGTATAGTCTTGGGTAGTTTAATTAACCTCTCCATGCCTATTTGCAAAACAGGACTCTTAATAATAGTATTCATTCCTCATACCACTGCCATGAAGTAGTGCATGTAAAGTTATTAGCACATGCAATTAATATTAGCTCTTATTTTATGACTGGTGGTGATGTGTTTCCAAAATATAGATGAAATTTAGTTATGTTTATTGTGAACCATGTAAATGGAACTCCATCATTATTTACTTTGCATTCAAAAACTGAAATAAGAAAAAAAAGGGGGGAGGGATGAAAAATATGGTAACATATGTTTGCCTATTTTAGCAATTCTAGGTAAGTTTGGCAACTCAGAGAATTTTCCAGAGATAGTAGTTTAACTTCAGTAAGAATATAGAACATATATGTTGACTGAATGATATTTAAGGTTACCAGAGTGAGTGAATGGCTTGTCATTAATCAGTGGTCTATCCCCTGATTTATTTGCTGTATGTAAGATAGATTTATCATTAAGGGGATGCTAAATACATCAACACTTTTGATCGGGTGGCTATATGCAATAAATACATACCAGCAGGATATCCAGATAGTTGTTTAGTGAGCTGAAAGGAGGTAGCCATAAGTATCTAGGCAGAAAAAAAACACACTTTCTTGATGCTCTGGGATGAATTTGTAAGATAAATGTGTCTAGCTGCAAAACCACTGTAGCCTACAAACCAGCTGGCAAGCAGCCATGGGTAAAGAGCAAAGGCCAGGGCCATTGAGCATTTACAGGACTGGGTTACAAGTAGCTAAAGGCTCGGCTAATAACAACAACAACAACAATCAGAGGACAATCTACAGAGCACAGAAAGGACTGTTATGACCACATTTGTCTTTCTTGTGACACCTGCACATATGGGTGATATCCATCATCAGCAGTACTGCCTTCTCAACTCATGCAGCACTATCTTCATGGAGCGACCTAACCATTGTTTAATGAAAATACTGAGCTACTTGGCCCCATGTAAACCCAGAGAAAGAACCATAAAGCTTTTTCATGTTTTATTTTCTACAGTCGGGTTTTTTATATATTGTAAAACTATCAAGCTGGGGGGAAGGAAGAGAGGATGAGATTTTATTTTAATTATCAGATTTTTTTAGAAGGAAAAATCTACCTCTATTAGTAAATTGACAGTAGAAAATTATGAGGCAGTATTTAAATTAAGGAAGTTAAGACTTTTTAATCTACAGTTAGAAGTTTCCTGATACACTATAGCAACCTTTCTCCTCAAAACAAGATTAGTTTAACCATGATGAAAGGAGGTGATTGTGCCAAAGATAGTTTGCTTTCACATTGAAAATTCACCTGGAGATAAAGAAGATCATGTCCCTTGACTTTGAGAACAGAAACTGTATTTTCATTTTTGTCTTCATTTACATGACTATAATTTAAGGGAGTAAAATGTTTTATACAAATGGAAACCACAAAAAACCTCTTTAACTTAGAAAAATCCATAATATTTACTGATTAAAAATCTAAGAGAAGGGTTTCTGTTTCTCTTGTAAAATAATAAAGGTAGATGTAAGTATATGTTTTTAATAAAAACTCACATAGTGCTCATTCCTTAGAGTATTTAATATTTCACTTACAGGGCTACAATCGTGAACTTATTGGTCAGCTGATGGCTATTACTTCCCATTTAGGATTTACTATTAAAATGAGAGTTTTTTGTGTTGTTTTTAACAACCATTAAAACTTACAAATTAAATTTAATACTTATGCTTAAATCATAGAAGATAGCACACAACCATGTAGCCAAAGGTTAAGTAGAGAGTTCAGCAATTTTCTCGTTAAAATCAAATACAGTCATAATTAACCTCTGCCACTTAAGACCCCTAAAATTCTTTATAGGCATCACGAATTTTTTTTACAAAATACTCTTTCTTTGTTTAAGGGCAATGTCAAATCAACAATTCCTGTGTTACATGTACTTTACTAATTCTTGTATAATGTATAAGAATTGATGAGTTCTAAGTGGGAAATAGCCAGACCAATGTAGCTTTATAGCTAAGGTTAAAAAGTGAGTGTCCAATTCAAATAAAATATGAATGTTTCTGGACCTTCACGAACTTTTGAACTCCCCGCAGCTTGCCAAATTTAGTTAAATTTTAATTGAAATGTAAATATTATTCACCTTAGAATGAAAAGGAGAATTAATCCAAATCTTTTAACACAGGCAGAAAGTATTCTGTGTAATGTTTTGTTAGATATATATCAATAGGGAACAAATACTGTTCTGTCCGATAAGTTCATATATCCCATGCATTTTACTTCCTAGTAGTATTATGCTGTGGTCTAACAGGTAGTTCTTAAAACTTGGTGGTGGAAAGGTCGTGGTGTTAATGAGATTATGTTCATAACTAATCATCTTGAGAAATGGGTATAAAAAGTAGGAGAAACAGAAAGTCTGCACACTGCAAAAATGTTTCTAGCTCTCTGAAACCCTTTGAGCTGAAAGGTGATAATGAAAACACCCAGAAAATAAAATGTCTGCAAAATTGGGTTTTGTGGAAACACTTACCTTAGTTACATTAGCAGAATTCTGTATTAAGGTGGTGTAAGAGAGGATATGAGTATGCACAAATGTTTTTGTTAGAAGCAGCATAACCTGCCAGAGATATGAGTCCCACAGTTGAACTTCACACCATCTGACCAATTCTTCCTTTCCCAGCACTGAGAAATATTTCCTACCAGTCCAACAGACATCCTTACCAATTTCAGGCTTCATGTTTGACCAAGGCTACAGGAGGGAACCATTAATCCTAAAAAAAGGAAAAAAAAAATTAGTGAAATGGATTGTTCTAGACCTTGAGCATAATTACTAGCCTTTTTCTAAAGCCTAGAAATAAAAATAATAATAATGTGCGCCTGCTTGGTACCACTGCTTTCAATTGAATTCCAGTCTCAATGGATTCTTGTACTTCTCTTTCTCAAAGGAGTGTTAAGTCTTTTTAGAAAAATAGAGGCAATTAAATGTATAATATTTGCCCCGGGTAGCACATTAAGGATCCATGTTCACAGGAATGAAATATTATGCTCTATTTAATCTCTAGTCATCTCGTAGGATCTCTGTAGTCTGCATGGCTTTTCTATTTTCAGGGAATAAATATTCCATCACTCCTGAGTATCCAAGGAATAAAAAGGGTTATAAAGCTATTGCAAATTAAATAACTGAGGAAAATGAAAGTTTGATATTAGCAAAGATTGAAAAAAGTGTGTTTAGAATTGATTCAAAATAAGAACAGTACACACTGTGTAGAAAAGAACAGTTTTTCTTCTGATCTCACACACAATAATCAATGCAGAAAACTTCTGTGACCCAATGTGTGGCAATTTTTCCCCACCACCACGCAGGCAATCTATTTTGCAGTGGATACCAGCTGGGCATCTTCTAATCCAATTCAATTCTGATCCCATCTTCCTGGAGACAGCACCAGATCCCACAGTTGGAGAGTTCAGTCCCATAAGACTGCCTCCACTTCAGACACCAGTCTCAAGTCAGCGCCTCTGAACTTCTGACCTACCGGTTTCATGTTGGATTTCCCATAATGCCCTCTTTAGACTTGGTTAATTTGCTACAGCAGCTCACAAAACTCAGGGAAACATGTTTATTGGTTTATTATACAGGATATTTTAAAGGATAGAAATAAACAGCCAGATGAAGAGATACACAGGATAAGGTCTGGAAGGGTCCCAAGCACAGGGGCTTCTGTTCCCATGGAGTTAGGGTGTGCTACTCCCTACCCCTACATGTAGCTGAGTTCTTATTCACCTTCCTGTAAGTCTCTTCAAGTTCAGCTGTCCGGAAGCTTTCTGTACCCTGTCCTCTTTGGGCCTTCCATGGAGACATCAACGGATAGGCATGATTGAAGCCTGGAAAACCATGTAGAAATGCCATTGGATGCAAAGGGTATGATCTAATACTAATAGACTGAGTGGGGAAACCCAGCAAGGCCTGTCTGTTCAGATTCTTCTTGGCCCTTCTATGTGGCATTCCTTCCTCTCAGGTATGGGGCAGGACTCCTTCTGAAATGGGGGTCTTATGACCTATAATCAGACAAGGTAGGTCAGAGAATTTCTTTATGGCCAGCCCTAAGACAGAAAGGTGAGGGAAGATTAGAGTATATTTTCGGTTTCTATGCCCTGACTTGGGGAGAAAAAGCAGCAGGTGAAAGGAGGGCAGGAGAAGGTCAGAAAGACAGATTCTGTTTTCTGAGGCCTGCTTCTGGGGCCTGAAGTGCCCCCAACATTATAACAAAAGACTGTCTTTCACCTTTATTGCTCTGAAGCTGTTTCGAAGCTGCTTCAGGAACCAAGGACAAAAGGCCAAACACTTTAACACAAGATATGCTTATTGTTTTAGTCATTTAGGAAATAACAAGGGCTATGGGAATTATGAGTCAGGAACTGCGGATGAAAACATATATATACATTGTAATATCACACTTATCAAAACCTGTGATATGTAGCTAAAGGTATACTCAGGAAAATTTGTCATCTTAAATGCATTTATGAAAAAATTAGAAAGATTTAAAATAAAAGAACTAAGCAATCCAACAATCTAAAAAAAGAACAAAAATAAATCCAAGAAAGGAACTAAGAAAGATACATATAACAATTAATGAATAAAACAAACTGAAATGATTGACATAATTTTAAAAATAAGAACATTGATAAGTCATACAAAATAGATCAACCTTTGAAAATTATGATTAAGAAAAAATAAGGCATGGATTTAAAAAATGAGATATAAGAGGACTATCTCTACAGAAGATTTAAAAACTAAAATTGGCAAAAGAAGAATGGGAAAACCTAAATAGACAAAAAATAGTAACAGACATTGAAGTGGTAATGATATAATGACTTTCCCCCCACAATCTTCCACCAAGGCCCCAGACTCAGATTATTTTATCAGCAAGTATTAACAAACCTTCTTGAAACAGGGAATTTCTATCTTAAATGGGCTAAGTATGAATACAAAATGTTTACATAAAATGATAACACATTGAAACCAGCAATTTACTGTAAAGATAATACAGCATGACCAAGGATGGATTTATCCTGGGAATGCAACAATGGCTCAATATCTTTCAATGGAATTCACTACATTAATATAGTAAAGGAGGAAAAACTATTTAATCATCTCACTCAATTTTGAAAAAGCATTCTAAAGGATTTCAACATGTTTATAATAATTTTAAAAACTTTTGTAAAATAAAAAAATATAAAGTAACTTCTTTGACTTTATAAAAGGTTCTACCAAAAGCAAGCACTGTCTTTAATGGTGAGAGATGAGTAGCAGGCCCATTTTTGACAGGGAGAAGACACTGTTCAACTTTTAACTCAAAGTCCTAGCCAGTGTAATAAAATATGGATAAGAGCTCAAATTTGTGAAGTTACAGAACTGTCACAATTGGCAGATAATATATGCATTTATCTGATAACCCCAAAGTGACAATTTTAAAACCAGTAAGGGAGTTTAATAAAGATGGTCAAATATAAGCTCAATATATAATAACCTATAGCTTATATTCACATCAGTAAAAGCCAATTAGAAAATAAAATAAAACAAGAGATCTATTTATAATAGCAATAATCATATCAAATACTTAGGAACAGTCCTGACAAGACTTTACTGAAGCACAAAAAAGAAAACCTAAACAAATAAGGAAAAATACTTTGTTCATAAATGGGAAGGTTCCATACTTTCAAGATGTCTGTTCTCCAAAATAATCTATGAATTTAATACAATAATAATAAAAATTAAGAGCATGTGTTTTAGAAATTTAAACATATTCTAAAATTCATAAAGAAGAGGGAATATGTAAAAATAACCAAAATAAATCTATAAAAGAAAACCAAGAAGGGATGACCTTGTCTAATATGTATCAAGTATATTATAGAATTATACTAATTAAAATAATGTAATACTGGGACAGGAATTGGTAACTAGATCAATGGAGTTGAATAGGAATCTAAAAATAGACTAAAGCATATATGATTATTTAATATATGATAAAAGTGGCATTTTAAATAAATGGGTAAAGTATTTATTTAATATAAGTTCTTGGGAGAATTATTTATTTATTTAGATATACATAGTTTTTTATCTCATATCATTCATTTAAAAATTTCAGATGGTTATAAACTAAGCATAAATATAATATGAAAATATTATAATAAATTATAATTTGTTTTTGATATTGAGACTGAGGTCTTCCTAAATAAAAATAGAAAGATCCAGAGTAATAGATTAAGCAATTTAAGTTCATCAAAATTTAAAACTCATGATAGTAAAATATAACAAAATTTTTAAAACCAGTAGAAGAAAATATTGCAATATATATAATAGACAAAGAATTAGTAGCCAGCATACATGGAACTTCCACAGAGAAATATAAATAGACAAACAACCAGATTAAAAACAAGGCAAAGAAAATGAATTAGCAATTTACAGAAGAAGAAATATAATTGGCAAGTAAACATATTCAAAGATGTCCAACATCACTTGTTTTCACCCCTTTATATTGGGGAAAAAAAAGATTTGATAAAATCAAGTATATACGAAAGTGCTGGGAAATGAATACTTAATCAGCTGATGAGAACTAAATGGGTACAACCATTTTGGAAATTAACTTTAAAGAGTCCTTATTAAAATATAAATATTCATAACTTATGGCCCAGGATTTCTAATTTGTATTATCTTTGTTTGAAGCCATTTGCTTAGGCGCAAAAATAGGCATGTGCAAGTCTGTGGTTGCACCATCTTATTTCTAACAGCAAAGGACTGAAAGTGAATTAAATGTCTGTGTATAGAGGGATTGATAGTGATCTGTGGTATAGGATATAATGCAGCAGTTAAAAGGAAGAAGGTAATGTTAAAGAAAAAAATCAGGTTTTTGGTCTCATGGTAGGCATATTATTATACCATTTCTATAAAAGTGATAGACCAAACAACACTATATATTTTCTTTGTAACTACTGAATTTTACAAATGTATAGAACGAAGTCTAGAAGTATCCACATTAATCTGGTAGCAATGATTGGCTCTGTAGAGGGGGATTGGAATTTAGGATTATTGTCAAAGGTACGTGGGCCTTGTTTGTAATATTTATATTTTAAATAAGAAGGATGTATAAAAACAGATAGATTATAGGTAAATAGACAGACAATGAGGAAAATAAGCATTATGGGGAAAAGTTGATCAATCTATTTTACAATTTCCACAAAGGAAATGACAAATATGAAAAAGACATTTATTAGAAATAAAACAGCTGTTTGATTTGACAGCAAGGGGAAAGAATGAGTTTGTTTCACCAATTCAGCTGAATCCCACAGAATCAAGGCAGTTTGAATTTATTATATATTTTTGTAAAATGAAATGTTTCTAAAATATTTCAAAGGATAAATTATTTATTTAGAAACAGTTAAATGAAATAAACATAATTTAGAGTGCAAATCAAAATGCTTAAACCATGCTATTTCTATGTTATTGCCTGAGTTAAACGCTTTATCCTGATATTATTTGTAGCTTAAATGTATACTGTTAATCCATGGTTCATATTATTTTAAGTGTATTAGTACCTAAATAAGTTCTAGGAATTTCCCTGCTCAAAATAGTCAAAGTTGACCATGTGGGATTCAAAAGCAATATTAACACAAGGTCACTGGAATGGCCCTAAGAAAAGTTTTTCTGAAAATAAACACATAGTCCTATCTTGTGTACACTTTTAAAACTATGTGCTCTTTTTTTTAAACTGTGGTTGATCATTTTGTGCATGTTTTAACTCTACCAGGAATCCTATTTTTATCTCCCTACCCCCAAGAAACATAGAAATAAAGAAAAACAGAAAGGAAAATAAAGTGGCTCTGACTTAATATCTTAAATTTTATTAAAAGTAATGTCAGTAAATACTTTTTATAAGAGTTAATGCCGCTGGGTTTGGTGAGAGGAGTCTTCACAAACATTGCTGGTGGAAAAGCAATTTGACAATATGGGTCAAGAACTTTAACAAATATTTAAATGATTGCTCATACTGAATCTATGTCTAGGGATTCATCCTAAAAAACTAATAGTCACTGGAAAAATATTGATATCCTAGGATGTTTATTATAGGATCGTTTATAAATTGGAGGCCAACTAAAAGTCTGGTAACAGAGTACCTGTGATTATATAAACTGTAATATATCTGTAGGATAGATTATTATTCATTGAATAAGATGTTTTGAGGACTAATTCATGACATGGGAGATGCTTATTTTTAGGGAAAAAGACAAGATACAGAATTGTATTTATGATAATGAATATATACCCACATTCATAGATACATATATGATATATATAATACAGATATATAACGTTACCTATATTTCTAGCTATGTATATATGTGAAAGGGAAGAAATAATTGCCAATTGACTCCTGAGATAAAAGTGATGTACTTTAATCTTCCCTAGCCTATATTCATGCTTCAACCTAATTGGTTCTTTGACACTAGACGTTGCAAAAGGGAAAAGCCTCATTGTGTAAAGACAAAAATAAGAGAACAATTAAGAGTGGCCTAATCATCTTTACCTCTAATTTCCCATCCCTGGCTCCCAGCAGAAGATTCTTTAAATCAGTATCTTCTTATTTGAGTGGATGTGGATAGATGCCTCTTCTTCAAAGACTGCGCTGCTGCTGAGCCTTTATTTTCAATGTCTTTGTTTATTCTTAGGGTTGAAGTGAAGTTGGTCCCTGAGCCCCCAAAGCATAAGTCTCACACCATGCTGAGGTCTGTAAGTTCAGTATTGCCTCAAAAAGCAGGATGTAACCTATAGGCTCCAAAGTCTGACAGTCGGAGAGAGAGGAAGACAGGGGAGGAAAATAGGATGTTGATAGTTATGAAATACTGGATCTCAAATGGTACGAACGAACAAGGCATTCCCTGCCACAGCCTCGTTATCGAGTGGGGCCCAGCTGGCAGCTTCTGTCCTCAGGACAAAGTTAATTTCTTGAGAGTCCATTTCCCTCCAGGCTATTACTTCCAAAGTGGGGCAGGATCTTATCATTGACACAACTACTCAGGGAGATAAGATTTAGCAATATTTGAAATCAAAACACTTCTCTGGTCATATTGTTCTGACCACTACAAGGTTTTTTTCTGGTCAAATGTAACTTTTAAACTAAAACATGCTTTTTTGCCATCTGAACTCTGAATATCGACCTGACCTCTTCTACTGCTTCTCTTTTTTCTAAACTTAATCTGCTGCCTACTTTAACCTCATTTCCCAAAGGTTAGATAACCACATCTGCTTCAGGAATAGGGCAACATATTAGTAATACTTATAGTTAGGTTTTTGGATTGTGGGTGAATTTTATTTTATTTTTAATTTGTTATTTTTCCAAAATTTTTTATAATGAGTAGTACTTTTATACTAGAAAGGAAAGAGAGAAAGTCACATATAACCACATGGATCTTGGATAATGTTTTGACCTTTGGCTAAGCTATTTTAACTACATTTGAGCCAAATTGGGAATCATGCTGATACGAACAAAAATATATCTAAAGTGAACCAAAAAAAGAAAAAAAAGTTGGTAATTTACCTCTCTACGGTTGATGGTTTTTTACTGTGTTTTTTATCATATAGTGTCACCACATTCTGTGCCATGGCCTACAAGGGGCTGCGTAATAAGACCTCTGTCTGCCTGTGTCCTCAGCTTTTCCACTCGTCTTGCTTGTTAAGTCCCCCCACTGGAGTCTTCTTTCTCATCTGTGCTCAGGCCACGATTGCTTAGACCTGATAGCCATTGCTCCTGCTGTTCTCACTGTCAGAAATGCTCTTCTTCCCCAGTGTGGCTGGCTTCTTGTGTTCTTTCAGGTGTCTGCTTAAATCTTCCCAAACTACCCTATGTAAAGTCACTGCTCTAACCTTCCCAGTCTAGTAGGCCACCTCACCCTGTATATTCCTTCCATACCATCCACCATAAAGTCTGTAATTTTTTGTTTACTTGTTTATTTTCTGCCTTCTTATACCAGTAAGTAGGTAAGCACCATGTGGAGGACAGGAATTGTGTGCCCTTCTACTAGAATAGTGCCTGGCATATGAGAGTACTCAACAGATATTTATAGGTTCAATGATTAAAGAAATTATATATCATTTTTACAACTTTGCTAGTTTTTTTCACAACCAGACATTGGCATAGCTCCCAATACATTGCCCTGTTTTTGAGGTGATTAATTCATATACTGGTGATATCAAATACATATCAACATTTGCTTTTATTCCACATGTGAACCCATGACACTTGTCCTGAAAATGAATAAAAAATAAGTTTGGGTTATGTTGTTTTCACGTAATTTTAAATTTCTGTGGGCAATGATATTTCAGACTCTAGCTGGAATGGAACTGAAAATACTGAAATATTATGAGAAAAGCTATTCCTGTACAATTTCCAATCTGATTTTGCAAGCTAAGTGTGTTTGGAAAGGATATGTAGAATATGAAAGAGATTTTAGATGCTAATGTCATAAATATCTTAGAACTAATCTCAAAAATTGACCTCAAAAAGCCACTAAATATTTCTGTCTTTCCCACTATACAAAATGTATTGCATATGCTCTATTTTAAAACAAATGATCAAAGTAGTAATAAAAGCAAACCATTATATCTAGTGCTTGCTGAGTACCAGGCACTGTTTAAATGCTTTATGTATATTAATTCATTCAATCCTTGCACAACCCTCTATGTAGGGATTATTATTATCATCCTTACTTTACAGGTGAGCACATTTGACAGCTAGAAAGCTTCCACAGCATCCCATCTATGTTTCCTTTATTAAGTGCCCTGCTTCAATTTATGAAGCAATTTTTTTCCCTCTCCAGAGTGATTGTTAGCTTGGCCAGGGTCATGTGGCTAGACAGAGCCAATATTTGAACACAATCTGATTTCAGAAGAGTTCCAGATACTCGGGAGGCTGGGACAGGAGGATCACTTGAGCCCAGGAGTTGGAGGTTGCAGTGAGCTGTGATGACACCACTGCCCTCTAGCCTGGGCAACAGAGTGAGACTCTGTCTAAGAAAGAGAGAAAGAGAAAGAGAGATAGTGAGGGAAAGAAAGAGGGAAAGAAAGAAAGAGGTAAATGTGGACGTAAGGTAGCAACAGTTGTGGCAATAAAGGGATTATATAGGAGATACGTTAGTAGAAAAAAGGGTAAGGGAAACTGAGTAACTGATGTCCATAAGTCTCAGAGCGTGTGTGTGTGTGTGTGTGTGTGTGTGTGTGATGGTTCAGGTGTGAAATGATAGCAGTTCTCTTTCAGGTGTCTAAAATGTGCTGTGACTGACACTGAGCTGTATAGAGATGACCTTTTCTTGATGCTGAGAAAACTTTAGCTTAAATGGGGCAATGCCCTGAAACATCTTGCCAGGGACACCAGACGTCTTTGTAGAAAGGGGAATTCCCCATTGCTGATGGCTTGAGGCACCGATCTGTTCCTCTTCAAATGTGAGTGTCGTCTTAATAAGCACAGTTTTTTTTTTTTTTGGATATCAATCTTAAGGTCTACTTGGGGCATTCAGAATGCTTCTTAAATTATTAACCAAATTGACCAAAGACCTAATGCTCTCTGAAGTGTTCACTTAGAGTCAGCAAATATTGCACAAATAAAAAACAATCGGTAAATTATTTCTAAGGATTGGAAACAGAAATCTTTAGATGATTCACCAACGATTCAGATTTCTGTGTATCACTTCTACTCTACTTGTTGCCAAGGGAACTGGGGGCCTACTTCCTACCACACTATGGCTATAAAAATACCAGCAAAAGCCACAGTAGAGTAACTTCTCTACTCTTTTATTAAAAATGGCTAACGGACTAAATGTCAGTTACACAAGAGTGATTTAGATTTTGTCTATGAGGTCCTATCCACCAGTACTATGAAATACTGACAATCTGTGTTGTTATTTGACTTATCTCCCAGCTGCTTTTGACCCTGCTGCTTTCTTTATGCAGGGCATTTTATATAACATGCCTAAGATGCCAACAGAAATTATATTTTCTTCATAATATTCAGACTAGTGTGCTTTTGCAGTAAAAGAAAGGGCCTGTGAAATCTGTGTCAACCTCAGAGCCAGGGTGAAAAAATGCTGCCAGCCTGCCTGCTTCTCTGGGTCCCCGTGGCAGGGGAAGGACAGAACGCAGGGAGGAGAGGTTGACTACTATAAATGCGTCCTGTGCACCTTCATTCTTGTAGCCCCTGTCTGTGGATCTATTTTTGACATTCATCTTTATCAAGTAACATAAAATATCAGTACATTCAAGTATCCATAAGAAGAAACCAGTCATGGGTGGATACTTTCCTTTTTATTTATATATAAACCAGTAAAATAGTTGTTTATTATCAAGTATTATGTACTGTACATAATTGTATGTGTTGGATTTTTATATGATTGACGGTGTAGTAGATTTGTTTACACCAGTGTCACCACAAACACGTGAGGAATGTGTTGTACTATGATGTTATGTCAGCTACGACGTCATGGCAGCCACAACTTCACAACAGCTATGACATCACTAGGCAATAGGAATTTTTCAGCTCCATTATAATCTTATGGGACCACTATAATATACGCAGTCTGTCATTGACTGAAATGCTCTTATGCAGTACATAACGATATATGGACACTAAAATTATGAATTTTAAATAAGTGTGTATATAGTTTTACATATCAATTAGACAGCAATTTAACTCACTTTATATTGAGGTACAGTAACATTTAATGGGGATATAAGTTCATTTTAACATGTTGGCTTTAGTGCAGGATTGAGTTTCCAAAAGAAAGAGTACCTAAAGAGCTTTAAAAGACTCTGAGACTTAGTTAAATAAACAAGTATTAGTTTAAGAAACATACTTAAAAATAATAAAACAACAAGGTGTCTATCAATAAATCAATAAAAAAATGTAGTGCATATATACACACACACACACACAAAATGGATTATGATTTAGCCATAAGAAGAAATGAAGTTATTACATATACATTACAACATGGATGAACCCCAAAAACAGTATGCTGAGTGAAATAAGCCAGATTCAAAAGGACAAATATTGTATGATTCTTGGATGGATACTTTCCATTGAATATATAACTAAGGCTTTTTTTCTTCCAATATATGCTTTGAGCTCAATGCTCATCTGAAAACAGGGAATGAAGGCTGCCTGTGTGGATAATTGTCAGGAAGGCATATACAGGATGTAAGTTAACAGCACAGACAAGCATGTTCTGTGTTTATGGAGGGCAAGAAGGCCTTGTAGGACAAGACAATTGAAAGCATTCCAGGAATTTTTTTTTTTTCGTTTGGCAGTGATTCTTACTAAAAAATTTGTAAAGAAAGTAAGTTTCCTCTATAAGATGACACATTTTCTCTTTATGATTCCATCAGGGCAGAGGGAAGCTATCAGCTATTCTTACAAAGCCTTGTCTGAGAGATATGGGATACTTAGTATTTTTTATGCTTAAATTTATATAACATTATAGCCCTTTGCTCTTTGAAGGGCCAATATAATTAAATATGAGGTTATAAAGTTAAATTTATTACTTAATAAATAAGTATAAGTATTACTCATAATAAACAGTGATTTTTCCAAGATGCAATTTTGCTCATATCATCTCCTTCTACCTTAAAAATCTATCATAAGTTTCCTATTTCTTAGAGGATAAAATCCAAGCTCCTTGTTGTGGGATGCAAAGCCCTTCATGGCCTGATCTCATACCTTTTCTTTGTGCTTTTTCTACTTGTAGAGCTATTTGTAGCTCCAAATTTATATTATTTTTCCCCACTTCTATGACTTGGTACATGTACTTTGCTAAGCCAGGAATGTCTTCCTTCTCTTCCTATGTAATTAATTCCTATTTATCCTCAACACAAAATTCAAATATCACCTGTCTGCTGTGTCCTGCCTGATTCAGCTGCCTATGAACAGCAGTTCTTCTGTAGGATCTCTGCCTTTGTCCATATTTATAATGTTGTACTCATAATACTATATTTTAACTATTTGTTCATGTGTACATGTAATTTTTCTTCTATTACACTGAATAATTCTTGGGGAGCCAGAAACATATTTTTTTAAATCTCTGTACTTTAAGCATTTTGCATAGTACCTGGTATACAGTATATTGTTCATAACTTTTTGTTGAAATCTTCCATTTCGTAAAAGTTATGATAATTGTTGGAGGGAAATCTGTCTAAAATAAATGTATCACTAGAAAATGTTAGTGATATAGTAAATAAACATTGCATATCTGTGCCTTACAATGTCTTATAGAAGAAAAATGTGGCCTAAATTCCTTATTGAATAAACAAGCAAAAGGTCAAAATGTTGTAAGTCTGATATGTGTATATAAAAGGGTTTTTATGTTCAACAAAGAAGAACAACAATGAAATCTCCCCAATCTCTAGGACTAGCTGGTGGAGAAATTAAGATGTGATTTTTTTTCTGATTATCCCAATCACTGTCAATGGGACCAACAAACATCCGCTTTAATATCTGCTTCTTAGGCAATTACTATGGAAATTCTTCAACAGGCCTATCAACCAAGAACTATGAGAGAGCAGCTCATTTCACTCATTGTCTCTTTGTCAGGGTACTCACAAGGCTGTGGACCCAAGTCTTGAGAAGCCCCATCAGCAGGAATGAAGGGATAAGGGTGAATTTGATAGGGACAGAAATAGAAGAGGAGTCTTATTTTGAGACAAGACATCAAACTGCACTTCTTCTGTAAGATCCTGGGTGGCAGTAGCATGTGACTTGCTCCAAAAGAAACCAGAGCTAGTGCTGGGAGCTGTGGCCTTATATCAGCAACTTGGACCTTGCCTGGCAGAAGCTGTTATAGCAGTGTGTTGAGGAGCCAGAGGAGCTAGAGGAAGAGTCACATCTGCTAAAATGAGAGATGCCAGGACATGCAGAGAAAACTAAAATAGAAATAGCACGATTGAGCCAAGTGCTAGACTAGGATCAGGAAATGAAGAAATGCAAGGCTGAGATGTAATTGTGGAATAGAAGGATCTTTGAACAAGCATCTGGAATACCAAGTAGGTTTTGAGTGGGGTATGGATAGGTAATCTTGGTGAAAAATGCTTTTCAAATAAGGAAAAAACACCCCCCACTTCCCCTACAGAGTAAACATTTTCTTCAAAAATAAGAAAGAGTAGAGAGCTTATCTGTAGATTTCTAAGGCCTTGGTGGAGTTACTACTTGGGATTTTGCCCACTTGCCTGACAGTGGGCCTCCTGGACCAACTCCATGGAGCCTGGGTCTTCACAGGAGAAGCTTCTATAAGCTGGAGCCTTATAGAAAGCCCAAGGTAAGAGTGAGACATGGAAAACAGATTTTAAGAAATGCATCAGGAAATTTGAGTACATGAAGATGTTCACTGACCTGTTCAGTACTTCCCTTGTCTTCCAAACATTGATGAATGGACTTCTCTTCTCCACCAGGGTATAATCCTCTATCGAAAGTTGCCATCTGGATGTTCCTCTACCTGGATGTTTTCTGGACAATATCCTTGTGCATTTGGCAGTCAGGACTCTCAAGAACTCTTAGAGAGATGGTTAAAGACCTGGGGGGGATTCCAGTTCTGTAACAAGATGGTATACACTCACTTTTCCCTGCTCCTCCGTAGCCTCTTCCCCCCAAATATTGCCCAGTGACAATAGGTAGTTCAAGGAAGTACCTTCCACTTCCACAGATGGCACCAGAAGGGACTGAGCAGTAAGCCCAACAGCATGAGAAAAATGAAGAACCATTCAACCAGAATAACATGGCAAGGGCTCAGAAAACCAAACTTTCACTGGAACTAAAGCCAACAAAAAAAAGTAGGCCAGAACTGATAAGCACAACCTAAACAAGGCAACTGCCAGCTAAAACATAAGATATAAATAGAATCAAGTGTCTCCCAAACATAATAAACAAAATGTCCAGGATACAATAGAATATCACTTATCATACTAAGAACCAGGAAAACCACCATCTGAATGAGAAAAGACAATCAACTGGTGCCAATAACAAGATAAATTAGATGTTACAATATCTGACAAGGATTTTTAAAGCACCTGTCATACAAATGCATCAAAAAATAAATTATAAATCCTCCTAAATAAAGATAGAAAATCTTAGCAAAGAAATAGAAGTTATGGAAAAGACCTGGGATAGCTTGCATAGCACCATTTTCAGGCCAACTTCCATGACTCTGGTTGTGTTTTAACTCATCATATTTATTAGACATGGTATTAATAATTCTGAATTGGAATAGCCCCTGGAACAAACAAGGATATGTAGTGTCTCTTAAATTTCCTTAACTATAATCAATATTTTACCCCTCTGCCACCTTTTCCCAATTTGCCACAGTAAATTTAACTCTTCAGGAAAGATCAGTGATTCACCCAGACCCTGGACATGATTATAGTATGCTAAGAACTAAAAATAACCTGTATTCATGCCCTCTTCTGGGACTACCCAATCCAACCTGACTTGTTACAGTCAAAATTGGTATCTACAACACTGAGGGGGTGGGGGTATGGGCAGGCCATCCATTTGTGAAAAGTTCCTGGTTTTGCTATCTCCAAGCCTACACCTAGTTTTAAAATAGATAGTTTTACTGAGGTCACTTATACTGACGGTAACAGCCAATGATGAACATTTCTTTTAGAGTTTAGAAACACTGCTTTGAATGGACCCACCTTAAGCCCCCAATTTAGCTTACACTAGGCAAAGTGGATTTTATCATTAGAACATCTTAAATCCACATCTGTTATATAGCAAGACAAGCAGTCAAAACAGACAGGCAGACATCCAAGAATGTTATGAGGATCTCCAAGCACTGGCAAAGGCATCACACCCAGAAAGATCCTTAAGATAAGAAATTTTCAGCCATTGAAATGTAGTTGTAACTGACCAGGGCAAACCAGGGAAATAATAGTACCTGCCTCATAGGGTTGTTATGAGAACTACATGAGATAGCACATTAGTTATGATGATGATGGTTATGGTGATGGAGCTTGCAATAAAATTGACCTTTCTAAAAACCAGAGAAGGGATACTATTCTGCAGGGCTTAGAAGTAAAGATGCATAGCCTCCTCAGAAACAATGAGAGAAGCCAGGGCTAAGGGGTGGGTTAAGACAGTACTCATTAACGTCCAAATCCAGAAGAGTGAAAAACACACCAAATCTGTAAGAGGAAGAGAAAACAGGGCCAGGGATACTTGTCGGATGTCAAGTCGAAAAAGCAGAACCAGAGAGGTGAAGCAGCTTAAGATCAAATGGAGTGGTGGGTGAGGGGTCTCAAACAATGGCCTTAAATGTTGCTGCTATCTGAAGCTGATTTTTACGATGCAAAGGTAAGGAGCATGGCCTGCCTTAAAGGGACAATGTGGGAAGACATCCGAGAGGCCAACACATCAAATAATTATTCAAAACCAGTTTTTGAATTATAGTTTTGGTGGTAGAAAGCTAAAATGCTTATCTATGGGTAATTGAGTTTTAACTATTTTATGTCATTTCACATAGACTTCACTGGAAGAGATGCTTCTATTGTTTTTGCAGTTTGTTCTCAAATAATGTGTTGTGACATAAGATTAAAACTCACATGGGCCAAAGGTCAGACTTGCTCAGTTTGCCCAAAGGAAAGATCAAAATGAAAATTCCTAAAGAAGTTTAATATGTCAAATGTAATTACATCTCAGCTAGTTGCTCAACATTTTTGAGCATATTCTTTGTGCAAAGTTCAGGGTAAAGCACCATAAATCTATATTTTTTATATGAATAGTTTATTCATATAACTTTTATCTTCAAATAAAAAGGGAAACATCATTCTCAAAGATCACAATAGCTCTCATATGAATCATTTTTTGGTTCATGGATTTCTATGTCTGCTCATAAAATCCCTTCATTACAATCATATTTCCATTCTCTGTCTCTTGTCAGAAATATTTTGCCATATGACCAAGGATAAATAAACCTTGATCAAGGATCAATATGATTGACCATATAATCAAGAATAAACATGAACTAGTATATATTACAATTAAATTATTGTGAAATAGAAACATAAATCTAAAGATAAATGAAGAAATTTCTAGATTAGTAAAGAAAACATAGCATATAACTATCAAAAATAATTCATTTTTCTCACATTATGAGGAAAATAAAAATCTCCAACCATAAACATTGCTTTATATTACTCCAAGATCAAATAGTTTAAAAATATTTAGTATCTGCTGTGGATGAGTTAATATACAATTTCATGGTATCATTTAGACCAAGGACTGTTTGAAATGAATAGGAAAATATTTCTTTTATTTTACATGATATTTTTGAGTAAGAAGTTTCTTTTTGCTTTGAAATAGTGTATGCTTAAACAGCAAGAGACTATATTTGAATTCATGTTCTTAATCAAGCTCTGTAAACTTTTATTTCAGTTGAAACTCTACATTTAAGCTACTTTGTTTGATTAAGTTCAATGAGAAGAAGATTCTTATTTGTTCTTTCTCTATAAAAGGACTATTCTTTGATAAACAATTTTGTCTCTTATCCTGGCCTATAATCATAAGTTTACTGGGAAAGATAAAGTCTCTGAGGTTTTCATTTAGAGATGACTTTTAAAGAGTGCAAATTGTACTCTGCCTGGTACATCGCATACTATCAGTAAAAGGTAGAAGAGCAATTTACTTTGATGGTTGAGTTTATAAGCCTTTTTTTCTCTTTATTCTTCCACGTTTTTATTATCTTTATTTTCCCCACTATGCAGCCTACTGGTAGCTGAAGAATACCAACAACCAAATGTTACTTCATCTAGTAGATTTTCCAGTTTCAAAGGAAACTTGCATTTTAGCATAATTTTGATGTGTCTCCTGAAGAGATTTATTTCTGATATTTGAAGACAGTGGTTTGTGAAATTTGAAATCTCAAATATTATAGATTTTAATTATTTATCAGTAAATATTTTCTGTGATGTCTTGCATATGGTAAACAGTCAATAAAAATGGTTTAATGCCTGAATGAATATGTGTACTAAAAACACAAGAATTCTAAAGTTCTTAAAATTATTTTGAATCAGACATACATAATTCTTTACAAATCCACTTGTAGATGACATTTACCTTCAGCTTGAATGATTAATTCTAAAAATGGAGTAAGCTTTGTGATCTTGCAGAACTTAATTCAAATCCTGGCTTTGCCTCTACCAGCTATGTAATACTGACCAAATTTCTTAGCCTGTCTTAACCTGAGTTGTTGCTTTTAAGAATTAGACACAAAATATATAAAGAACACATTGAACATAACTGTTCAACAAATGGTATCTACTGTTATTAATAAAAACCTCTATTTTTAAAGCTATGTGAAGCTATTTGAAAGAGGGTTTCTTGAACCGTTTCATTCTCATGTATATTTGTATATTCTCACAAACTATTATCCAAGTATCATAGAGACATGAAAATTAACGGATGGATATGAAAAAATTATACTGAATAAAAATAAATGTCAGGCAGAGGAAAGTTTATTAGTTTTAAGAGCAAAGAGTATTTCTTTTTCTGGCCACTTTTTGTTATTAATTTCAAATTTTCCTATATGGTGGTCAGAAAATACACACAATGTGATATTGTGCTGTTTGGAATGTATTAAAGCTTTCTTTGAGGCTTATTACACAGTTTATGTGAATGTCCTACACATGCTACTATGTGCTACCAGGAAAATAACATACCTTAGGAATTACAATTAAATTCATTGGGAAAATTAAAAAAATCATATTAAGAGGTGGTGATAACCTACTATTTAATAGTTCCTGCAGCAATCGTCAGGATGAAAGGAAGAGAAGTAGGGATAATTTAGCATTCTTTTTTCTGACTTTCTTGTTTCCATCAGCTCCTTATTCTTGCTGGGCACTGGACTGATGTCATCTCTTGGACAATAGGGGACTTTGGAGGATGCTGCTATTCTCTCTCACCAAAAAAGGAAACGAAAGAATTCAAAAGCTCCTCTGCCAGCCTGTCTCCCACAGTGGGACCTGATCCCCTTCTACTGCAGGCTGCCTGTCACCTTCACACCAAGCCGCTTCTGCCCTTTCTCCTCCCGGTGTTTCTCACAGTTACCATGTTAGTTCAATGGACCCATTCTTTCTCCTCTCTTTCTCTTATGTAGCATCTATAGTGTTGAGTTTCAAGATGAAGCCAGCAACCTCTGTAGTTTAGCTGTCTTGTCAAGAATGGAAATTCTTGAAACCTTTACTAGGGTAATTTATTCCAAGGACCTTTGCTACTCCATGCAAAACATTCTGCTAGTCTTATGTGGAAGTTGCTAAGAAGAGTTTTGAGTTACATACAATGTCTGACATTGGGTGGATCATTAATCTTTCTGTTGAAACAACCATTGACTCTCAGGATATTTAATGTGAATTTTAAAGATATTTCAAATAATTAAAATTCATGGAAAAGAAAATAGCCATTTTATTTCTTGATACAGCTCTCTTCCTGGGGAAGGAAAAGATTTTTTAAAAACATCAAAGAAACACTCAGTTTCATAGTTTGCCATCACAGTGTCCCTGCCATATATATAATGTAGTATTTTTAAGGCACATGTCAAAATACTACTAGGGATTAGTTTGACCTGGGGGAGGGATGAAAAAAAGTACTGACTGAATCTTAATTGTTTTATCTTCTCTATTTCTTCATATAATCACTTTCCATGTCTTCTGTCATATGTGTTCACATGTGAGTTCAGCTTTCTTTAGAGAAGGAATAGAGCTGGCTATTGTGAATGGTGCTACAGTGAATATGGGAGTGCTAATAATCTCTTCGCAATCCTGATTTCAGTTCTATTATCCACAATACCCAAGACATGGAAGCAATCTAAATGTCCATTGACAAATAAATAAAGGAAATGTGGTCTATACATACAATGAGATATTATTCAGCCTTTAAAAAGAGGGAAATCCTGCCATTTGTGACAACATGGATGAATGTGGTGGACATTATGCTAAGTGAAATAAGCCAGGCACGGAAGGACAAATACTGCATGAAACTACTTCTATAAAGAATCTAAAATAGTCAAACTCACAGAAGCAGAGAATAGAATGGTGGTTGTCAGGGACTGGTGGAGGGAGAAATGCAGAGGTATTAGTCAAAGGGTACAAAGTTCTTGTTTTGCAAAATGAATAAGTCCCGGAGATCTACTGTACAGCATAGCACCTATAGCTAACAGTATTGTATTGTATACTTAAAAATTTGCTAAGATGTTAAATCTTATGTTGGGAGTTCTTATCACAAAAATAATAATAATAAATAAAGAGGGTGGGAGGAAACTTTTGGAAGTGATGGATATGTTTATGGCATAGATTATGGTGATGGTTTTGTGGGTGTATGCTCTTATCTTCTAACTCACCAACTTATATACCTGAAATACATACAGCTTTTTATATGTCAATCAAAGCTCGATAAAGCGATGATTAGAAAAAAAAAGAATAAGATGGCTAAAATGTTTATATCCAAAGGGTAAACTTTCTTCTTCTCACTTCTTCTCTTATTAACATGTAATAGGTATTCCAAGTAGCATAGGAGATTTTACTCAAAATAGAAACAGGAAAGAGGTACGAGACTTAGAGAATGACCATTCTCTGTCATGTCCAGTACATGTGTTGTCTGATACATGTCCTATAAATCCATAAGACAAAAATATTGCCAAGCCTCAAAGCCTAGCAGTGGATGACAAGTTAGCAGAGTTACTAGGAAAACGGCCTTAAGGACATCCGGATTTCTTTCAAATACACTACAGTACATTGGGAGCACATCAGGCAGACAAAACTTTTCACTTTGTCTTCTGTGTTTTAAAGTCATATTTTACAAGGATTAAAATAAAGGATTCATATATTCAAGGAACACAATCATAGGTCACACTGAAAATATTCATAAAAATTCTTGCATAAACACTGTCATGACATCAAATTTTCAGAGTCAAAGACTGAGTGTGAATTTAATACAGTTCAGCAGTAATACTAATAGGCCATAAAATAGCTGTATTAAAGCATTCCCATTTGTCTTCAGAGTTCATGTTCTGATAGCAGTGGTTTCTAAAGAAAAGCATTCTGCTGAGAAGTCCAAAGGTTTGCAAAACACACAAGTTTAAAGGAATTATTGGGGTTAAGTAAGAATACTAATGATGCTTTGCTAATCAAGTCCAAATAATAAAATTTAATGCATATATATCTTATATGTAGGCATACATACATTTATACAGTTATTTTTACAATATTATATCTCTATTGTGCATACTATTTTAAAACCCATTATAGTACTTTCACATAATATGTATTTGAAAAAGATTGTTCATATGAAGTCATGGATATGATTAATTTTATTTATCTAAGCCATCATTACAGAACATTTAAGTTGTTTTCAAAATCTCATTATTTTATATAATCTTTTGGTCAATGTTTAATAAATATTTGAGCACATCTCTCATGCTTTTTGTTGGTCAAATTCCTGGCATTGGAAATGCTGAGACAAAGGTTGAAGGTTTTTGAAACCTTTTTCCAAAGTCTCCTTCAGAATTGTTGTATCAACAAGTAACCTCATCAGCAGTATATAAGTGCACACTTGTAAAGTGTTCCTTATAAATACCTATATATTTTGTAATGTCATCCAGATAATCTCATATAGTACCTTTATAGAAAGAACCTTTTTGCTGCTAATTAAAAGCTACTAGGATGACATTTGCAGAGGTCAATAATTAAATTAATCATGTAATCTCAAAAACATATGTATGAGAGGAGCCAATTCATTATAACTGTGCAGAATGCTATCAAAACTCTAAGATCTGTGGCTATTATTCTCTATTTCCTTCAGAGGGTAAACTCTGGATAAATGCTGAAAGCTAGTTGCTTTCTAAAGTTGTTTTCAGATTTGATTACCTAAGACATGTAGATGTCATGTCATGCCATGATATCAGATTAACACATGCAATAGATTGAATGTCAAGCAAGAGTGAGAATTCAGAGGAATTCTCTGATAGCAGTGAAAATGATCCCCAGGGCCAAGGCATAAGTACTATCTTGGCAAAACTCTACTTCTAGATGTGACAGACCTTTTTAAAACCATAAGAGCATGGTCTGGCTGTAGACTCTCGAAATCACAGGAAATCAATTGTTCTAAAGTGATTTGGTTTCAGGGCTATTCAGATTCTTTACTGGCAGAATAATTTAGTATTTTTCAACCTTTAGTATAATGGAAAGAGCATAGAAAGAGAAGCCAGAAAACCAGATTTTTTTTATATCCTAGCTGTATTACACATATTATATGACTCGGGGGAGAGGTAGGTACTTTTATAACCGTAGCTAATTTTCATTGAGCACTCTTCATATTTCAGGCTTTGTGCTATTGTGTGTGTGTACACACATGTGTGTGTTTATCTCATGTAATCCTACAGTAAGCACACTTTAGATTATGTTACACCCTTCCTTTTGTAAATGAGAACACTGAGGCTGAGAGTTCACATGCCTTGCCCAGCATGACTCAGTCATCAAGTGATGGAGACCCATTGTCTGACACCTCAAGAATCCATAGGTTGAACCACCACTCTGTTGTTAAAGTTGCTCATCTGAACAATGGGGGCACTTAGGAAATTTTAAAAATTTCTCTTTAATATTAGAATTCTCTTTCCTACCTTGTCTTTTGTTTTTGTCTTTTAGTAAAAAGACATTGTTCCTGTGTTTGTGGAATCAATAAGGGTTGAAGGTGACACTCAAACTTCCTAGTTATAGTCATACTACTTTTTAAAATTAACTAATACCATTATTAAGATATAATGCAGATAAAGTGCACAATTCATTGGTTTTTAGTATATTCACAGAGTTGTGTAATCATTACCACCATCTATTGTAGTACATTTTTATCACCAAGAAACCCCATACCTATTAGCAGTAACTACATATTTCCCACCAAACCCTGACCAAAACCTCAGCCCTAGGCAACCACTATCTACTTTTTGTTTCTATGGATTTGCCTGTTTTGGACATTTCAGGTAAACAGAATAATATAATACATAGCCTTTTGTGACTGCCTTCTTTCACTTAGCATATTTTGAAAGTTCTTCCATGTCATAGCAAGTATCAGTACTCTTTCCTTTTTATGGCTGAATAATATTTCATTGCATGAACATACCATATATACCGTGTATATCATACCAGGTGATGGATATCTGGATTGTTTCCAGTTTTGGGCTATTATGAATACTACTGCTAAGAATATTTGTGTAAATATTTTTGTGTGGTCATATGTTTTCATTTATCTTGGTTACATATCTAAGAGTGAAATGCTGGGTCTATGTTTATTTTGAGGAACTGCCAAACTGTTCTCCAAAGTAGCTGCACCATTTTACATTCTCACCAACAGTTTATGAGAGTTCCAGTTTTTCCACTTCCTTACCAACATTCGTTATTGTCTTTTTTATGATGGCATCCTAGTGGATGCATTTCACCCTAGTGGAAGTTGTATCTCATTGAGGTGTTCATTTGCATTTCCTTGATAGCTAACAATATTCAGCATCTTTTCATATACGTTTTGTATATCTTCTTTGGAGGAATGCTTATTCAGACCCTTTGTCCATTTTTATTTTTAGTTTTATTTATTTATTGATTTTTTCATTTGTCCTTTCCTTTAAAATTGGATTGTCTTTTTTTTTTATTATCGAATAGAAAGTATTCTTTATACATTCTGGAGACAAATCCCTTATAAAATATGATTTGCTAAAATTTTCTCCAATTCTGTGGGTTGTCTTTTGCTTTCTTGATAGTGATCTTTGAAACACAAGTTATTGAACTTTAGTGAATTCCAATTTATCTATTTTTATTTTGTTTCTCATGCTTTTGGTGTTATGTGACAGTAACCATTGCCTAACCCTTTTTATTTTTTTTTAAGAGTTTGGTAGTTTTAGCTTTTACATGTAGGTGTTTGCTCCATTTTAAGTTTTGTATGTGGTGTTTGAAGTTCAATTTCCTTCTTTTGCATGTGGATATACAGTTGGTCCCCAACTTACAATGGTTCAACTTACAATTTTTCAGCTTTACAATGGTGCAAAAGTGATATGCATTCAGTAGGAACTACTTCGAATTTTGAATTTTGATCTTTTCCCAGGCTAGCGATATGCTGCTTGATACTCTCTAGAGATGCCAGGCAGTGGCAGTGAGCCACAGCTCCCAGTCAATCATGCTGTCTCAGGAATGAACAGCCAATACTCTACAATGTACTGTGTTGACAGATGATTTTGCCTAACTGTTGGCAAATGTAATTGTTCTAAGCGTGTTTAACATAGGCTAGGCTAAGATATGACATATTAAATACATTTTCGACTTAGGATATTTTCAAGTTACAATGGGTTTATCAGGATGTGATCCCTTCTTAAGTCGAGGAGCATCTGTACTGTTGTCCTAACATCATTTCTTGAAAAGACTCTTCTTTTCCCACATTGAATCATCTTGACATTCTTGTTGCCTACGTTGTTTTGATCTCTCATTTTTCATGTCCATTTATTTTCTTTGTTTCTCAAAGCACTTATTTGTAAATTGTAAATTCCTTGAGTTTGACGACCAAGTGTTATACATATGCATGCCCCACCCTCAACAACTGGCAGAGTACTGAGTCTATAGTAAGGACTTAATAGATACTTGAGCAATTGTTTGGTTGAACAATAGAATTGAAGTTGTCAAAGGGATAAAGGAAATATGCCAGGAGTTTTTATAAATGTTGTAAAGTTCATCTTATATTTATGTATAGCACCTAAGGTTTTGAAAATGCTAAAATAATGAATATTTGGAAAATAATTCAAATTCATACTCTGTTAAAAATCATTTCTAAATCACTATATTCAAATATACTGCTATGTTATTAACATTTGGTGTTGTAGGAATTCCTTTAATCTCTAAAATTCTTTCAAGATATGGAGTCAACTTCTTTCATATACATTCTTGTTTTAGTGTAATATATATAATTAATTACATTTTTCCTATTCTATCCTCTCTTATGTGCCCACTAATTATATAGCCAATGGAATATTTTTACTAATGATTTGATATCATGTTAAGCCAAATGAACTACCTATAGACATCAGTCTAAATAAAAAGGAACTGATTATAAAACATTGTGCCTCTTTACTCATCGTAAACACATCTCTCTTCTAGATACTATATTCATGTTGCCAAATTCAGAGAATTTGAGAAATAGAAAACGAAAAAGCAGCCTTCCGCCTGACCTACAAACATGAAACCTTAAAAAAAAGTTCTGGTTTTCTGTCATTAAATGAATATTTAGTTAATCTAATCTAAGATTTATTTTTTAGTTAAGGTTTGCAAACAAGTCTCTAAAAATGCAAATTATATAATTGACTCTTGAGTTTTTCCTGTCCTTTTCCTTCATCTTATTAATCTTACAAGCATCATCATATATGTCTTTCAGAACATTGAATTTAAGTGAAGATGGTCCTGAGTAAAGAAAACAAAACTCCACATAAGCATTTAATACAATTGTTATAAAAAAAACTTGGAATGTTGTTTGAGAAATTAAGGCTCCTCTTTTGTTAATTTGACTGGATAATTGTCAAACTGAAACTTTGGCTTTCATTTTTATGTAACATTTTTAAAAGTTGAAAGTATGCAAAGGTGCAGTTCTGCGAAATTCTGCAGGTAAACAAAAAACTATTACAGGAAAATACCTTCTGTTTATAGATTAAGACTTAAAGTTCCAGTTGGTCTATTATTTAGTCAGTTCCTTTTTGTAAGTTATATTTTGCTTTTTAAAAAATCTTCTAGAACTGCAAGAGGGCAAATGAGGAAATTATGATGAGATATTTGACCTATATCAGGAAATACAAATAAAAATGAGGTCAATGATCTAAATATTTGTTAAGAAGCTCTGTTTAAGAACTTGGATTTGCCTGTCTCTCATATTTCTTTGGCTAGTAATTTAACTACCCTTTCAACTAGCTTAACTATATCAAGTAATACTGCCATCAGTGCATAGCAAGTAGCTGATGAAGATCTTGTTTAGGATAACTGAACCTTCTAGATAGCAGACATTACAGTGGGATTTAGGAGAGATTAAACTCTTTGTACCCTGCCAAAGGCAATAATTAAAATGAATGGAATCTGCTTATATAAACAGCTGTCATTTCTGCTTCAACAAAGAATTTTGCCATTTACCAGTGTCAAAAAGGCTAATCTTCTAAGAGGACTGAGTTTTTACCATTTTCCTGATTTATTTTTTGTCTTAGGAATGTTCCTGAAACAACAATCAAAAGGAACTCTGAACTCTGAGGATGTGTCCAGCAATGGCAATGCACTCTAGCCACTGCCCAAATCCATGGAAACTTTGAGAAGAGGCAGTTCAATACTTCTGGGTTTTGTCTAAATAGCTAATCAAGATTAGGACTCTTATTTATATCTTCTTCTAGCATTTTTACACTGATCTTCAGGTTTTAGAAGAATGCTAAGTATGCTCTAATCTTTGAAAGGCAAACCTCTCAGTTTTTAGCTAAATATTAATAACTAAAAAAGCATAAAATCAAAAAGCAAAAGGAATTTCTGGTTGTTGATTTTTGAAGTAGGAGACACCCTTCTTACCTAATGATCATCAGTAGAAATTAGTTGTCTGAGAAGCTGAACATCTGAAAATCATGAAAGCTTTCATTCTAGATGTTATGATGACTATAAGCTGTAGGATATATACTCTAAATGTTAAGAGAGAGGAGAGGAAAAATATTGAGTTAAATGTGAAATACAGGCCAGGTGCAGTGACTCATACTTGTAATCCTGGCACTCTGGGAGGCTAAGGCAGGAGGATTGCTTGAGCCTGGGAGTTTGGGGTTGCAGTGAGCTATGATGTTGCCACTGCACTATAGCCTGGGCAACAGAGCAAGACCCTGTCTCAAAAAAAAAGAAAGAAAGAAAAATGTGAAATACAGATTATTGAGTGAAAAGGAAGAGGTGAGTACACAGTATGTTACAGATTCCAAAATAATGTCAATACACTAATTTTATTGTCAGAAACACTTTGGGTGGTAGACAGAAACTGAAGCTCAGAGAAATTTTAATTGTTCTATCTTTAGTAGTGTTTGTTTTCTAACTACTTTATTTGCTCTATCATCAAGTTCCAACCAGGGCTGTAAACATTTTTTTTTAAAGGGAATATAATTTAGGGAATTAACTACATAGGTAATGGAAGAACTAAGAAGCCAAGAGGAGATAGTGAGGCAACCCAGATTTTAGAGACACAAGAAGCCACTCCATCCTTAGGGTAGAGATGCAAAAAAATAAAGACAGGATTCTAGAGCCCAGAGGACCAGATCACCTGTTGGCAGCTGGAACCAAAGCAGGCCTGTCCTGGAGAACTGGAACCACAGAGGAGAAGATCCCCTACGTGATCTGAGGGCAAAGAGGTACAGGACAAGCACAAAAGCCAATAAATTTTATTAACTATTACATAACAAGATTTTCAGTGTTAGGGAAAAAATAGGTACAATTTTAAAGTCAAAGAAGTTACATAAAATCACTGTTTTTAATATTGAATTCAAAATCTGTAAACCTTATGAATAAAAAAAATTTTTATTTTCTTGCTTTGTCCATTGAAATGGCCTAGACGTAATTTTACCCCAATGTCAATGAATATACTTAGCCTCACATTTTGGTCTCTAATATTATTCCCCAGTAAAAGGAATCAGTGCCCCTTGCAGAAATGCTTGATTCTTGATCAGGGACACAAAAGGTACAGACTGAGATTGGGACAATTTGAGCTCAAGATAGTTTTCGAAATTTAATGAAGTCGTCTTAAAAGCAGCTTGAAAGAGCCCCCACTAGCCAATGTTTTGACATATTGGACATCAAAAAGAATAATTATCGTAGTTCATTTAAAATTGATTTTATGAAAATCTTTCAGTGTGCAATTAAACTAAAAAAAAGCCAAAAAATGCATTTATCATTTGCCTTAGACATTAAACCAAGTCTTTTCTTTAAATATGGGTAAGTTAAAAATTAAATATTTATCTTTTTTTTTTAGTAGAAAACTGATTTTTCTTGTATCCAAATATCCCCAGTTAATGAGAGAAGAACATCAGCTCATTAATTTAGAAGGAATGTGGAATTAGAAAAAGCACACTTTGGCAATAATTGATTCATTCAAAGATTCTCATTTAGTGTTAAAACAATATGGTAGGCAAGGACTAAAGGCTGCAACAAAGAAACAAAGATATGAAAAGATTAGTGAAAAGAAGACGTACACTCTCATTGAAGTTTTACGTAAGGGATTTCCTACAGAATTTGCCATGTACTTAAACTATTGTTGTGGCTGTGCTTTAAGGAAGCCCCAGATTGTTTGTATCTGAGGCCACTATCCACATTCTTTTCAGGACCCTGAACCACCAGTATGAGCACACATTTGATCGGACAATGTTAAAGCAGAAAGCCTCTTCCAGTGGGGAGGGTCAGCCCAAATCCCCACAGGCAAGCAAACTGACAAAACCGAGAGTAATATGAAAGGTTTCTAAGCATGAAATGAGGAACAGAAGAAGCAGAGCATATGATTGCAGCAGCATTTGTTCTCCCTAAATCTAGAAATTCTAGTTCATATGTACACCAGCCAGTGGTTATGGACTACCATTTACTTGGTGTGAAGAATTTAATTTTAGTATAAACTGACTCTGGGCAGCATTGGTGATGCTGTAGCCCGAGTTGTAGCTGCTTTGATTGTAAATATTAACTGAGATAGTAAAACATGGTATCTGGTTTTGTTTTGCATTCTTTCAAGTGGAAGATTTAACTAATGTTTGACATACGTAAGTTGGTGGAGAAATTGTGTATATGCCATTTTTTTGGTTGTTAAAACCTTTTATTTTGAACTCTACTGCTTTGAGATCTCATTTCAGAAGAACATCCTGAACAGTCTTCAGCCACAGTTGTGGTGGTTGTAAATGCTCACAATTGTGCATTCTTAGGGTTTTCCATCCCTGGGGTTTGCAAGTTGTTCACACAAAACTTTCTTAAAATAGTTGGCATCTTCTTTACAAGCCAATTGATATGGCAGCAGCCAAAGATTCCAGTATGTGAGCATGTGAAAGACTCTGCCTACTTACCTGTGCTAGAAACAACAGCATCTAAAGTGAAAACTTAAGAAAAACTCAGTGACTACCAGATTATCCTTAGGACTCTGCATTAACTCTATAATGTTCTTGGTATTTTTTTTTAGAAGAGCATATTTGCCACAGAAATTTAGTTAATATCGTACAACCAAACATGTATGTATATTGATTAGATAAATGTAATCACTGTAAATATGTACATGAGCTGGGATTTGGTTTTTATTTTGAGATAGGAGCTTTTTGGTTTATAAGTTCATTAAAAACTAAAAACTGTTTCTGTAAGAAAATGAGATTTTTTTTTAAACAAAATGCCTTGCTGACTCACCATGAATAAAAATCTCCCCCAATTTTTTGATAGACTATGTCAAGCCATTTGTTATGATATTCCTTTGCAAGTCAGTTTGGATCTAGTGTGACAACTTTTCCTCAATTTTTAAGTTAAATTTTTTTTTTTTGTCTGAAGGGGAACCCCATCACACTGTGTGAGGTCAGCAATTGTTTACCCTCCCTGTCCACTTCCTGCTTCTCTAAGTGATCTGTATGGGGCGCTTTCTCTCAAGCTTATTTGCATGATCTTTTCTTTTTCTCTGACCCAACAAAAAGTAAAATTTATTGATGATAATTCTTTAAATAGTGTAATTTATTCATGTATAGCATTTCAGGATAAATTAAAAGAACATTTGTCTGGAAATGTTGCCAGGCACCTATTGTGTGAATGTACATATTTTGTAAAATATCCTTGAAATTGTAAATCGCCACATGTTTGGTCAGATTGTGTCAGATTTAATTCGTTTTTATCTTGTTTTTAGCAATAATTAATTCCCTGATTAGCACATTCTACCATTAAAGGAGGTGTTAGTACTGCAGTACTGATGAAATTTTACTAAGTCTGATCTTTTGGGGCAGGCGGTTTTTTGGTTTCTTTTTTATCCACCCGTGTCAGCTAAGGTATTTGTTGTCTTGACTAATAAATCCCTTGATACTTTTAGCCAGAAATCAGTCTCATAAAGCTATTTTTGAGTATAGTTCGTAGAAAATAAAAATGTTTAGCTTCGGTAATAACGTATAAGCTGAACTCCCTCTAGCAAGGTATTTTTTCAGTGCTTTTATTTATTATGCACTTAGACTATGCACCTGTTTTGAAATATTTTTGTAACACTTTTTTGTATTTTTGCCATTTGAAAAGGTTGTGGTATGATTGGTCTGTAATTAAGTTGCAGATTTAAAACTGCCGTTAGCTTTGTAAACCAAAACATAGGTGTTTTTGTCCTGGTGTATCATCTTTCTGTCTGCAGCTGCAGCTGGAATCCCGTTGGTCTTCTAGCTACCATTCATTTTCTTCACAGTTTACAAAAGAAAAACATGAAATTTGGTGAATGCTGTTACTAATCCTGTCGGGAGATGAATCTCATTTCACAAAAATTAAATTATGTTTTTCCACTAAAATGATGATACAAGTTGAAGACACATCACTCTGAAATTGGAAGACCTCACCACTTAAGGCCCCACAATGGCTTACTCAGCTGGACTTTAGGTTACTACTCTGCTTTGTTCATCGATTGGGGGGTGCAGTTTTTTTAAATGTTGGGAGATGGCCATTCTAAATACTGTTAAATATCTCTGTTTGGGAAGGTATAACAAGAAATAAAAAAGACTATTTGTGAAGGGAGAAAAAAACAATATGGTAAACGGTTGAAGAAGAATTTAATGTTTGTACAATGATAGAGTTGCACCACACAGGTTCCTTTTTTATCATAAGGGGAAAAATAGAACAGTACAATGGAGGGCTCAGACTGTGACCGCGTAATTCAGTGGCCAGTCTCAACAGTGCTAATGGTGGAACAGGAGATAGACTATCCTTACTGTGGTGCAATTCAACACAACCTTGGGTGTGATGCATTCTAGTCCCAAATGGCTAATTGGATTATCAAACCTTTGGATTGAACTTCCAATTCATAAAAAACGTTGAGAGTTAGATTTAAAATACACTAAGAAGCAGCCATCAGACAAATCCAGAGATCTGCTCTCTCCAATGAATGACATGAAAACAATTTAGATTGTTCTAGACTAAATGCAACTTGAGCATAACAACCATATGCAATGAATGATTGCAGATTGGAACCTGGTTTTGGACAAAACAAGGAAAAATTGGAGAAACATGATTTTGGCTGGGGTCTAAAATGAAATTAAGAAATTATTATTAATTTTCCTAGGTGTAAAAATGGTTATTTTGTCTATGTAGGAAAATATGTTTATTTTAAGAGCTGAATGTTGAAGTAATTAGGTGTCAATGTGATGTCTGTATTCCTTTAATATTCTGCATGAAAAATATTTTTAAAGGATTAGCATGATCCTTCATGATCTGACTCCATCTTATTTAACTTCATCTAGACATATGGTAAGATAATAAATATTATCTGTATTTGTATTTCTATTTTTCAAACAGCTCCCTTTGAACCTTCAGCATAAGTAAACTTATTTTATCATGTAACAAAAGTCTTGTTTCAGAGCCAGGGTTTTTTTTTAACCCGAAGTTCTTAAATGGACCTCATTGTGCTTGAGAAGCATGTGTGTGTGTGTATGTGTTTATAGGAATATGTATTTATCTTGGATGAGTTTTATGACTTTCATCAGGTTGTCAGAGGGGCACGTCACTCAAAAATATTGTCAAGAGTTTGCATAACTCACTGCATTGTAGCCCTTAGAAGAACAAAACTTAAACATTCTAAGGGTCTTTAAAATAATTGAATCAAAAAATCTTGTATATGAAGCTCATGGTTCCCTTGTTGAATTTTTGGCCTTCTCACAAATGATATTTCCATTTATATTTTCCATTGCATGATGAGGATTAGGTAGCTGCTGAGGGTTCTTCTTTTGTATACATTCACATATGTTATAAACTACGTCTAGTTTTCAGACAATGTGGGGATGGCAGTTGATTAAAAGGTCTGTCTTTGAGGCTTTAGAAAAAAAGAATCATTTAATCCTAAACCATTATCTGGATCATGTATCTGGCATTAAAGCCTGAATATTTACTTAGTTTTAGAATAAGATAAACTTCCATAAACATGGTAAAGGCTGGGCCAGCAGAGGCTGTTCCTGTACAGATAGGACTAGTGTTAAGCAGGGAAGGAAGGAGAAATGAGCAGGGCCAGCCTCGTGGGCATTCAACCTGAGCAGCTGTGCAGGGGTCCATACTTAAAAGGCCCTGGTGTGTGGTTAAATGATTGGCTGTCACCATCTTGAAATTCTCAATCATTTTTGAATAAGGAGCTCCACATTTTCATGTTGCACTGGGCCCCACATATTCTGTATCCCATCCTGCACATGTGGTTTGGCCCTGGGCTTATCTGTGTCACTGGTAACTGTGTTCTACTTGGTTCTTGCTCAGCTATTGCTACCCCCAGCTTCCTTCCTGCAGATAAGGATTGGGGTTGGGCTGCTTGTTACTACAACAGCACAAAAGCCATGAGCAAATGTGTATTAGGATTGGGGAATGTAGAGTCAGGATAGGGAGAAAGACCTCAACTGGGCAGAAAAATTCCATCTAAATGGTAAATCATTAATATCACAGTAATTTTATTCAATACATATAACTTTCACTGACAATGTTCTTTAAATTTCTAGTAATTCTCTTCATTCTATTGACTCTGACATACTACAATAGAAGGAAGCAACTCAACTGTTGAAGAAAATAGTCTCAGGGCTCCCCTGTACACTAAAACTAAAAATGGTAATGAATGATGCTGAATCTGCCATTCATACATTTTCTCTAAAAATTTAAAAGCATTATTTCTCAAAATACAGTTGAAGACTAACAGTATCATCATTTTGATAAGACAAAATTTAAATGTGTGTCTGTGCCAACAGTGTTGTGCTTTTTATTTGCCACAAATTTGCAGTTTACTAGGGCTGCTGTGTAGGGTTGTGTGGTGAGCACCATGCTCAAAGGGAGCTCAGAGACACCCAAAGATTAGTGTGTGTCTGGGCATTCACTGGCCTCTTATCTGATCTTTGTGATGAATTCTACTCAGTTTTTCAACAGAGGAAGTGTTCATGATAAGAGGGGATAATCTTTGGTTTTTTTCCCCCAAGTTGGTCAAAGAGTAGCAATAGTAATTATAATAGTAATTGTTATGTTAATACTTATAATAATTAATTACCACATATGAGGCACTGGGCTAAACACTTGATATGCCTTAGTTCATTCAAAGGTCCCACAATGTGAGAAGTAGTTTCTTAATCATACACTATTTATAAAAGAGAAAACCAAGGCTGAGAAAAGTGAAGTGAATTGCCTGAGGTTAGGTACCTAGTAAATGATGGAGCAGAAATTTGGACCCAGGCCAGAGGGATTCAGAGACCATGCTCTGAAGCACTGTGGTGCCCTTGCTCCAGCAGAGGAGCCATTTGAGATCCAACATCATTAAGAATGGGGAGTTTCTGGGTATGTCATTTTTATCAGTTGAATGAATGAAACTAACAAAAAAAATCATTCAATGAAAGTGATTCTACTCTTTTTATGTCTTAACTATTATTCTAAAAAATAACCATTGCTTTTTATTCATGACTTTAACTTTGAAAATTTCCTGGTGAGCAGTCATTCCCCAGGTAGGATTTTAGAGGATCATAATTCATGGACCCTTGCTGTTGGCTGTCATGAAAGGAGGAGGAATTGAGGAAGTACGCAGCTGATATGGCTGGGAAATATATTCTCTGAGAAAAAAGAAATTTTTTTAGGAAATGGGGTCTGGCTGTGTTGCCCAGGCTGAAGTGCAGTTGCTATTCACCGGTGTGGTCCCACTACTGATCAGCATAGGAGTTTTGACCTGCTCTGTTTCTGACCTCAGCCGGTTCACCCCTCCTTAGGCAACATGGTGATCCCCTGCTCCCAGGAGGAAATGGATGGAACTGGAGGACATTATGTTAAATGAAATAAGCCAGGAATAGACAGTTAAGCACTTCACGTTCTCATTCATATTCAGAAGCTAAAAAAAACTGACATCACAGAATTAAAAATGATACTAGATGTGGGGAGTGGTCGTGGGAAGCAGGGGATAGGGAAAAATTTGTTGAAGGATACAAAATTACAGCTAGAGAGGAGGAATAAGTTCTAGTGTTCTATAGCACCATAGGATGACCATCCTTAAGAATAATACATAGTTTCAAATAGCTAGAAGGAGGATATTGAATGTTTCTAACACAAAGAAATGATAAATGTTTGAGGTGATGGATATGCTACTTTCCCTGATCTGATCACTATACATTATACATATCAAAACCTCAGTATGTAACCCCTAAATATGTACAATATTATGTCAATTAAAATTTTTTAAAGAAAAAAGAAAAAAGAATGCCTAATTATTATTCAAATGCAATCTGAAATTCTCTAATAGAGGATTCTCTGCTAATATTTTGTTTTATCCAAACAAGAATGAGAGTAAATTTTAAGGAAATTCCCTAGGAGGAAATTCTGATTTCAGAATTTTGCTGTAATTTCGTGGTATACTTGGTGATGAATTGGAGATTAAAGTACAATTGACCCTTGAACAACATGGCTTTGAACTGTGCAGGTCCACTTATATACACAGATTTTTTTCAACCAAACTAGGATCTAAAATACAATATATTCAGGATGCAAAACTCACACATATGAAGGGCTGACTTTTCATATATGTGATTCTGAAGGGCCTACTGCAGGACTTGAACGTGTGTGGATTTGGGTACACCCAGCGGTCCTGTAACAATCCCCCACGTATACTGGGGGACTACTATAGCTAAAACTTCCCGGCTTCTCATTCTACTAGGTACCTACCAGGAAAAAACTTTGCAGAAGCCAGACATCAATGGCTGAACAGATTTCCTTTTGTTTTGTTTTATTTTTTTTATTTCTAGAGGTGCTCCAAAACACATGCTCCAAAAATTGCCAGAGGAAAAGAATATGGATTTTCTAGGTAGTTATTAACAGACTAAGCAAATTCTATACCTTTTCATCCTATGAAGACATAGGTAATTCTCAGACAGCAGAATTCCCAAAAAGCCACTCTTCCATAAGTAAAAAAATGGTATCAGTTGAATCTCATATCCTCATAGAAAATATTAATAAAGGCTTATTGTACTGACCAAGTTTTAAAAAATAATTGTAAACAATCTTTCTAAACTATGTAAAATATTTTTAAAATATTATGAGTATTAAAGGAAGAATAACATAGTAAACAAATGAACATTATTTGTGTTTATGATACATTAGTGCATTTGCAACATCACATAATTCAGAAGGATTTGCGCAGAGATTCATGACGGACATCTTGAGTTTTTTTTTTTTTCCTCATACTTAGAATCATTTCACAATTTTTGAGAAAGCTGTGGTAGGGGTACCTAGGGGTATTTTTCTTGATGCCCTGTTTCAGTGAAAATCTGTCCTTCACAAGAATGGGCATTAGAGATAAATTTCTTGATTCTTCCATGAGTTTGGGATTGTTTCTTTCTCTCCAGCTGACATCCTATCTTCAATAAGTGTAACTGGCTGAGCCCATCATGTGTATATGGATGTAACTATAACTGCTGTGAGTAGAAAACTATGTGAACAATGACAGAGTCACATGAAAAATTTTCATGCAGAAATACTTTCAGTCACTACTTAAATGGTATTAGATACAAATTTAGCAATTTTACAACAAATTGAAACATTGGTATGATTAGATCATGTAATTGCTGTATTCTTTGTACTCTTAATTTGTCAGAACCCATGATTCACACTGATTTCATGAGAGCCATAGAAGTTTAAGAGAAGAAATGGGCCGGGGTCCCAAGATGGGAGTCTCCACAGGCCACTGCATCCTCCACCATAGTGGCAACACAGCTTGGCCATGCCAACCTGGTCATCTTTTCTGAAACTTAATTTTGTATTATCTAAGGCTCGTCCCTGGCTGCAGCTCTTGGTTTCAGGGTTATATATTTCCTCTTGATTCCCATTAATCCTCTCAGCTTAAGAGCACTATCTTTGAAACCCTTTTCTTTGCCTTATCTAACGCACATGCCAGTCAATCACTAGTCCCTGTACCCAGGTGCCTCCTAAATATTTCTCTGTCAGCCCTTTCATCTTCATCCCATTATGAACACTCCCTGTTTCTAAGCCTTATAATTTCTTACCTGAACTATTTAAGGCATCTTCTTTCTCAACCTCTAGTCTTCACTGTCTAGTACATTCTCCATCTCCTTACCCAGGTGAACTTGGAAGTATAAATTTTATTATGTCTCTTTAATAACTCCCCTTTGCTTTTGAATTCCTCAGTAAAGAAACTAGTAACTCCTATAAACTTGTATCACCTCAAGCAGCCAGAAGAAACCCATGCTCTCAATGTAATGTTTAGTTTCCTTAGCATGCCAGAGGCCCTCCCACGTCATTCCAAGAACTTGAATGTTCTCATCTCCCACTATCACATTATCACCCTTACTTCCCTTCATACTTCAAAACCCTCCTCAAGACTCAGCTCAGGCATCACCTACTCTGTGGTGTTTGTCTCTCAGGTGTTCTCTTATCTCTACTCCCATATTATAATACCTTTGCATATCACTTACTCTATCATTGTTTATTTTCTTATCTGTGTAGACTTCTAGAGGTAAAGAAACTAGAATTTTGTTGACTATGTCCTGTTCATTATTGTATGCCTAGCACCTAGCACAATACCTGGAGCATACAGCAAGCCCAACACACATTGCTGAATAAAGTCATGAATTTATGACTCCAGTTGTTGATCCCCACATGCAGAAGAATAAAAATTGGGCCTGTTCTCATACCATATAAAAAAATCAACTTAAAGTGAATTAAAGACTGAAACATAAGATCTGAAACTTATGAAACTATTAGAAGAACACATAGGGGAATAGCTTTATGACATTGGTCTGGGCAATAATTTATTGGATATGACACCAAAAGTATAGGCAACAAAGCAAATATAGACAAAAGGGATTGTATCAAACTAAAAAGCTTCTGCACAGCAAAGGAAACAATTAACAGAGTGAAGGGATAATCCATAGATTGGAAAAAAATATTTTCAAACCATAAGTCTGATAAGGGGCTAATATCCAAAATATGCCAGGAACTCAGATGACTTAATGGCAGGAAAACAAATAACATGGTTAAAAAATGGGCAAAGGACCTGAACAGACATTTCTCAAAGGAAGACATACAACTGGCCAACAGATATGTGAAAAAAAACGCTCAACCTCTCTAATTATCAGGGACATGATTAAAATAACAATGACATCTTACCTGACACCTGTTACAATGGCTATTATCAAAAAGATGAAAGCTAAGTGTCGGCAAGAGTGTAGAGAAAAAGAAACCCTGGTATACTGTTGATAAAAATATAGATTAGTATTGCCATTATGGAAAACAGTATAGAGGTTCCTTGAAAATTACCATATGATCCAACAATCCCACTTCTGGGTATATATCCAAAGGAACTGAAGTCAGTATATCTAAGAGGTAGCTGCATTCCCATATCCATTGTAGCATTATTCACAACAGTTGATATATGGAAGCAACCTGAGGGTCTATCAATGGATGAATGGATAAAGAAAATGGGTTCATATACACAATGGAACAATATACAGCCTTAAAAAGAAGAAAATTCTGTCATTTGTGACAACATGGATGAACCTAGAGGACATTATGCTAAATGAAATAAGCCAGGCACAGAAAGACAAATGCTGTATTATATGTGAAATGTAAAAAGTTGAACTCACACAAGTAGAGATAGAATGGCGGTTACCAGAGGCTGGGGTAGGGGGGGCAAGGGTGGGCAGGGAGATGTTGGTCAAAGGGTACAACATTTCAGTTAGATAGGAGGAAAATGTTTTAGTGATCTACAGCACAGCATGGTGGCCATAGTTAATATTAATAATAACGTACCATATATTTCAAAATTGCTGCAGGAATAGATATTTAAATGTTTTCATCACAAAAAAAGTAGGTTAGGTGATAGATATGTCAATTAGCTTGATTTAATCATTCTGTCATGTATACATATATCAAAATATCACACTGTACCCCATAAATATATACAAATATATTTTTCAATTAAAAATACAATAAAATAATAAAAACACAATGAGATACCACTTCACAACAGATGAATGGATAAACAAAATATGGCATATCTATATAATGGAATATCTTTCAGCCATAAAAGGGTATCTAATGGTTAATTCCTAAATATTTTATTTTGAGCCTTATTTTTGAAACTAGTTTTAAAAATAGTCCTTGTCCACTTTTCTAGTTTAAGCAAGTACAATATAAGGAACATACTTTATGTGTACAGTTTCCTCCTATAAGCTCCTTAGGGGTCAGAAACTAAATTGTATTCACCATGGAATTCCTGGTACCTGGTACTTATCAGAGCACCTAGCCCATGATCCATTAATGTTTATTGTTAAGTGAATGTTATTGAATCTTTCTTCAATCACTGAGAATTTTCTCTAGGTTTAGGTTATCATTCCAGGTATGATTCTTTTTTTTTAATTTCAGAATTATGGTGCTACAAACACTTTGGTTACATATATTGCATATGCACTGCCCAAGTCAGAGCTACAAGTGTGCCCATTCCCCAGGCAGTGTGCCCCGCATTTATTAGGTGTGAGTTTTCCCATCCCCTCCACTCCCCTTCCACCTGCCCGACCCATGAAGAATATTATTTCCATGTGTGCTCATAAGTATTGATCAAGTTAGTATCAATTTGATGGTGAGTACCAGTGGTGCTTGTTTTTCCATTCTTGCGATACTTTGCTTCAAAGAATTGGCTCTAGCTCCATCCACGATAATACTAGAGGAATTAATTCACCATTGTTTTTTATGGCTGAGTAGTACTCCATGATATACATATACCATATTTTATTAATCCACTCATGTATTGATGGGCACTTGGGTTGTTTCCACATCTTTGCAATTGTGAATTGTGCTGCTATAAACATTCGAGTACAAACAAATTGCTGAACTTCTCTAATCATCAGGGAAATGCAAATCAAAATCACAATGAGATTAACTCACTTAACTCTACTGAGATTGGCTTATATCAAAAAGTCCCAAAACAACAAATGTTGGCAGGGATGCGGACAGATAGGAACACTCATTTACTGCTGGTGGGACTGCAAATTAGTACAACCTCTATGGAAAGTAATATGGAGATACCTCAAAGAACTAAAAGTAGAACTACCATTTGATCCAGCAATCCCACAACTGGGTATTTACCCAAAGGAAAAAAAGATGTTTTATAACTAAGTATGATTCTTAATTTTTCATGTCTATAAATATAGAAGGTAGAAGATATTGGAAGGAATCCCAAACCACTATGAACAATTGCTTCACTTCTGACACTCCCAATATGGGCTACCAACCACAGCTGACCATCAGAGTACTCTAGAACCTGGGGTCCTGCTTCACCACTGACCACATCTCCTTAACCTACAATGAAACCAAGAGGCACTTGGGGGAATGTATCTCCTGCAGTCTGTCTTCTCTTATGCTCTGCCATACCATTCTGTACTCCCTCCCCGGACTTACCTTCTCATTGCCAAAATCCCTCCATTCCATGATGTTTTAAGCCCTTATTCCATTGGAAATAAACCTCTCTATACCATCCACACCTCCATGCAGAGTGCTCTGTCCAGTTAATTGCTTTCTCTGAAGTCTGATTCTTTCCACAAGGTGGTGCTTTCTTTGTAGCTCCCCTGAGATGAAGCTGCTCCTCTAAAATGTTCAAAGAACCACATTCTCCTAGCTCCATATCACTGATTCCATGTTCTGCTCTTTCAACTCATCTGCACCCCTTTGATAAACATAGCACTAAGTTCAACTCCTGTGAGTCAAATTCTTCATTGGCCTTTACTGACCTAGTCACTCTGAGCATGTACCAAGGATCTCACACCCTACTCATAATCTTCCCCCAACCATAGCTGCAGCCATCATTTTGGGGAGGCCTGAACATCCCTGAGGATGATCTTTTCCTCACGGTAACATCACAATTCCTTTGTGTGATTCCTTCCACAGAATGTTTCCTCCACTTCAGTGGTAACTCTCGGGGCCATTTGTTGGAACATACGACTAGCTCCATCTCCAAAATCAATGACTGCAAAACTGACATTTTGGCCACAGCATTCTTGGCTTTCTGCACTCTACTCCCATGATGCTTCCTCTGATCACATCTCCATTCCAGGCCCTCTCCACAACCTCCTAGCTATAGTCTCACAAGGTTTTTATTGGCTTTGCTTCCAACTGCACCTGAGAGACATCATTTCAAACACTCTCTTGAAAATGCTTCGACCTCCTCCTCTCCGAAGTTCATCCATACATGGAATCCCCCACCGAGGATCACGATACACAACTTTATCTTCAGAGCTCCTAACCATTGCTGAAAACAGATACACCACTGTGCAATTGCTGTTAATAAAAACGGGTGTCCCCCAAGCTCAGCTGTTTGATGATGTTACCTCAGCAGTTCTGTTATTTTGCCTGATCTGTTCAGTCTCCCACTCCCCTCCGTAGCAACTTGAAACTTTTGTCACTCTTCTTAAACTGACTTCCCAGCCATTTTGTGTTCTATTTTTAACATTTATTCATTTGTTCGTATTTGGTAGAGTTATATTTTTTATAATTTTTTATAGATTGTTAATTGTAGTAAAATATACATAACAAAATTTACCATTTTAACAACTAAGTGTGCAGTCCAGTGACATTGAGTACATTCCTACTGTTGTTCAACTGTCACCACCCTTTCATTTCGAGGACATTTTCAGCTTCCAAAGCTGAAACTCTGTACCCATTAACTATTAGCTTTCCATTCCTTCTAGCCCCTTGCAACCGCCGTTCTACACCATTCTACTTCCTGTCTCCATTTATTTGATTACTACAGGTACCTTATGTATGTAGAATCATATATTTGTCCTTTTCTGTCTGGTTTATTTGATTTAGCATAACATCTTCAAAGTTCATCTGTGTTGTGACATGTGTCAGAATGAGGCTGAGGGTATGTATAAACTGGACTTATTTTTCCCTATGGCCACTCTTACTATCTTGGGAGAGAGCACTTTGAAAATCTTCCATCTACATGCCAGAATGCCTGCCATAAAGTTACTCAGAATGAAACTGGAATTCTAAGGGTACCTCCACAAAGGGAATTATGCCTTCTCCTAGTACGCACGTGCACACACACACACACACACACACACCCCTAACTGAAGAACTGCTTCTTCAATCATCCTTGATTAATATCAACTAGGCCATGTGTTACAAAATTGGGAAACTTGTTTGAAAAAAAGTTGTATAAATGCCAACCTTATAGCTACAAATCAACATTGACATGAGTTGCTGTGAGTCCTGGAGGAGAGCTATGATGGAATTTACCAACTTGGTGCAAGTGCATGTAAGGTCAACAAACGTTTTTCTTTAACTCTGAAGAGACTTACTTTCCACTGGAGCATATCCCCAAATTCAGCTTGTGTAGACTGTATGCCTCTAACTGATTTATCAAAGAATCTTAAAATATTAGTGCTATAAGGAACTTTGAAAACATCTTGTTTCTCCCAGAGCCCCGTCAACAGATTAAGAAAGTGAAGGCTAGGAAAGTTAAATAGCTTGTGAAGGTCATGACAGTCATGACATGAGTTAGCATTGACTTGGTGTAGGGGAAAATTTTAATGTAAAAATAAGTATTACTTTGGCACTAATAAAAAACATAAAAGTCATTATTTATGGTACCTTGAAAAGGAGAGGATAAATAAGACTGGGTATTCAGGCTTGAAATGTCTTATTTATTTGTGCCACAAAATCTCAATAGGAATTCTCTGACATTAGAGTATTTTGGTGAATTAAGTGTTCTGGTTGACTAAGTACTTGACCAAAACACCTTTTGCTTCAACCCTTCATGCTGAAAAGATTTTCTTCCAGAGGCTAGCACACTTTCTGGCCTTCAGAAGAATATGTTTTATCCAAACAAATTGTTTCCTTATGTCTGAAGCTGGAAACTGTATGTTTTTTGTGCCCTGCCATGCCTTTTTAATATTTTTCCTCATCTTGCATCTGTCTTCTCATCCCAGGAACTCAATGTACAGATAATGCTTTGGGATCCCATATCCAGATGTAAATTTGCCACATGAGCTCATGTTCCATTAGTGGTTCCCAAATCTAGCTGCTGCACATTTGAATCAATTAGGAGCTTACTGAAAACTAAATAGTTGGGCATAGGAATCCATGTGTAAATTACATGGCCCATGTGCTTCTTGTGCAGTCGAGTCTTGTGCTCAGTATCTAGAAAACAGGTTTAATCTCTCCCTTTACTCTAATGAATATACAGAATATGCAGTATTATTTTTTCATGGAGTAGCTTTTTAATTTTGCTTTATTTTTTCATTTTCAAGGTATCAGTTGGAGAGAAATTCAATAAAACTAATCAATGCCAAGCTTCTAATAGTAATTCTTTTATATTTACCCATTCCAGGATCATTTGCAATTTAGCAGCTAATCTGTGAAAGGTAAACTTTTAATTCTAAGAAATAAATCTCTTAAATAGAATTTTAGGTACCAGAAGTTACCTAGTTTTATGGCAGCCAGAAGGGATGATTTGAAAGAAGGAAGAATGTTACCCATAGCCTATACTTCATCTCTGATTTTGTCAGTCCTTGGGGTGATCATTCTAAATGGTAGTTAACGTTCAACAACAGTTTTATGTGCTTTTGAACTTCCATCCTTATGGTAGAGGGGATTTAAGTCCATTTTTAAGGATACGTAAAATATAATTTAAATATGTAATTTAGAAGTAAGGAAGAAAAAGAACATAATTGGAGCCAAGGATGCGACTGAAACAAAGGCAAAAAATGCCAAGTGCTATGATTCTTAAATTCATTCATTCATTCATGCATCATTCACAAATAGTAAGTATCCACTATTGGTCTTACACCAGCTGGGTGCCTATACAATGACAGAGTCCTACAGTCTGTTTACTTCAGATGTCTACTCTGATTGATTGGTGTCTGTGCCTTACTATTTACTTAATATTTTCAATATTACTCCCTACTGCTGGGAGTAGAATGGAGCAAAAACAAAGATGACATTCACCTATTAGGCTTCTAATCTTTCACAGACAGACATGTGTGCAAGTGACTACAATAGATTATGACAAAATCAAATATAATACATTAAAGAAACAAAAAATAAAACAATAGAAGAAAACAAATAAACCCAGTATGTTATAGAGATAGGCAGAGACCACATCATAAAGAACTTTATTATGTTCCCAAGGAAGTATGGACTTGACCCTCACTGGGTTTTAAGCAGGAGAATAAAATACATCACTGCGTGTTAGCAAGGTCCCTCCGGCTGAAGCAGGGAATATCTCCTGCTGGCCCTACCTAGTCAAATTCTATCTTCTAATACCTTGCTCAGAACTCTTGTACACTGAGGCCATTCTGAAAAGCAATGGTTAATGCTGTGGTGTCTGGAGGTAGAATGCCTGGTTTCAAACCCTGATTGTAATGAGTCAAGAAGTTTAAACTTCTCAGCGCTTCAAGAGATGGAGCCTTTCCCATTAGGTAGAAAAATTTAGTGATGTTAGCACCTCCTACGTGTCTAAAGCAAGAGAAATAAGATGAGCTCTGTGCAACCTGCCGTAAAGTATTTCAGGCCACTAAAGTAGAAGGAAGTGCTGCTGACATCCACCAGAACATTGACCTTCTCTGACCTGAAGTCTTATGCAACTTCTGCAAAAGAGAAGGAAAATCAGGGGCTGAGAACCTACCTTCTAGGTGGTTGTGAGGAATAAAAGATAATGCAAGTAAATAATACAAGTAAAATGTTTAGAACCTTATCTAGCACATATTAACACTCTAGGTGCTTTATACAATCATTCTCATCTTGTGACAACCCTTTAAGGAACAGGTCATTATCGCCATTTTACCATATTCATAATCTTTCATCACATCTTTCACAGTGTCAGACACAAAACTGAGTTTTAGATTTAGGTAAGATTTTTTGACAATTTCTCCTTAGTCCTCCCTGTTCTGATTGCATTTGGTAACCAAGAATAATTTTTACTTTTGATTTTTTTTTTTCCTGGCCAGGATGATTTTGAAAAAGTTGCAGTTACTAACGTGTGTTTTGTGTTAACTTCCTAGACTGAGTCTCAATGTGTCACCTCCTGAGAGATGGAGCCTTTCCCTTTAGATAGAAAAATTAAATGATGTTAGCACCTCCTATGTGTCTAAAGCAAGAGAAATAAGATGAGCTCTGTGCAGCCTGCTGTAAAGTATTTCAGGCCACTAAAGTAGAAGGAAGTGCTGCTGACATCCACCAGAACATTGACCTTCTCTGACCTGAAGTTTTATGCAACTTTTGCAAAAGAGAAGGAAAATCAGGACCTGGTTGAGCTAAGACCTGCCAAACTCAAAGTGACATTGAAGTAAATATTTTAGTGGCAAGAATATGGAGACTCTTTGCTTATGAAACTTGGAAAATATCTATGGGAAAGGGACTGGTGAAGTTTCCATATTTTTCTGTCTTTGTCTGAGTTGAAAACAGAACTGTGGACAGGTGTCAGATATTTTGTTAAAGGCTTTGTTGGAACCAGAGTACTTATGTTACTGTGGTTGGACATGAGGAATTTTTGGTAAGGACATTTTATTAGGCATTTGAGGAAACAGAAAATATAATATTCACTTTCCCCCTGTGTGACAAGCAGCACATAGTTACTAAATGCTTAGAGAAAAGGAGCTTCATTTGAGATGCTACCTTACAGTAACTCAAACCAGCTGGTGTCCTACATAGTTTGCTCCTACCCAGAGATGAAATCATAGCACTTCAGAAATCTTTCCATACTTTGCCTCCAGTAAAAACCCAGAACCTTCTCATTTCTGTTTTGCTTTCTGTGGTTTCAGGTGTAATGTTCCCTATAGCTTTTTACCCCTCTGACTAGCCCTTCTGGTTTGAAGCCTCTCTTAGCTATTTCTTTTCCTACTTCACCTCTGTCTTGGATAAGTTTGTTCTTTTTGGTATCCTCTTCCTCTTCCTTTTCTTTTCTTTTTTTTTTTTTTTTTTTTATGAGGGGAATTGGGTGGTAACTTAACTCAGAGCCAAAGGTTCATTTCCACTCTATTGTCCAGCTCAGGCTCATAGAATTTTAGTCCAATTTAGTGTGCTAGACCCAGATTTAGGATAGAAGAAAAAGCTAAACTCAATTTTGGGCATTAAGTCATTACTTTTTGACAGTCTTTGTGGCCCCTGGAAATCAGGTATTGGGTTCCTATTGTGGCAACACTGAAACTATCTCAGTTTGAACATCTTCTCTTCCCAAATCCATAATAAATGTTTCCCCTGCAGTGATCATTTGCCTAAATTTTTTCCATTGTATCAAGAACCAGTGTGGTTCCCTGAGGAGATTATTCAGATAGCAATAAGCCCAGATACTCAGGAGATTCCGTGTCATACTCGTCACATTATCTGGTGTGCCCTAAGGCTATCAAATAGGAAGCAGTGTGCTCAGTTTAAATATTTGGGCTCTGGATGCAGACATTCTATGTCAGCTAGCTATCCCACTGAGACCTTGAACAAGGAATTTTTTAAATTATTATTAGAATTTTAAAAATTTAAACATTTATTGAAGTGTAATATACATATAAGACATATAAATCTTGATGAAATTTTACAGAGTGAACACCCTATGTAACCAGCATCCAGATCAAGAAAGAGGACATAGTCAGCTTGCAGCAGGTCTGCTTGTGGGACACCCTGCAGTCACTCCCCTGACAGGGAGTCAGGGCACAGGGCACTACATTTTCTCAACATCAGACACTGTAGATTTTTTGATCTTGTACTTGACCTTCCTAAGCCTCAGTTTCTTCACATGCAAAACCAGAAAAATAAGAGTGCCGATTTCAAAGAATGTAAGGATTAAATGAGATAACCAATATAAAGTGCTTTGCACAGGATTGGATATTTAACAAACTCTTATGTAGTGTTCTTATAATTTATTTTATTATTTGCCTCTTTGTTTTAGCACATTGGTCTATCACCTGCCTTTCTGATCCATGGATCAGATCCTTGCTCCATCTCTTTTCAAGGACTGGAAGCTATTTTTTTTTTTGGCAATAGTCTGGCCAGGAAATGTAGGGTTGTAGCAACACCTGTGGAAAAAAGAAGTGAACACAAGAACACATGCAAACAGGTTGCAGGTCCATCTCAGAGAAATACTGGAAACTGTCAAGACAAATTTGACTGGCAGAACAAAGAAGAGGAACGGGGTAGAAACAAAGGAGGTTTTGCTAGTAAGAAGTGAGGGGAGAGGGTCAGATATTAGGTTTCCAAAAACAGACATTAAATTCAAGTTGAGCAGCTATGAGAACCATAGCCGTGAAAGTTCTGACACTGATTGGGCGCAGTTAGGGAGTCAGGGCACAGGAACTTTGGTGGGCCCTTGATATATCAATTTGTTTTTCAGAATAGAGTATGTTCAGCACAGAACTTCTATTGAGGGCTTAGCTCCATGTTTCCTTGAAGGTAATATTAATATCAATTTATAGGTATAGGTTAGCTTCTAATAGGCTCTGCCTTGACCTCTAGCCATCCAGAAATTTCATCTCACCTCTTTGTCTTCCGGACATTGCCTTGTCTCTCCTGATTCTAGTTTATATGCCTCCCTTCCCATCTCCAATTATACACCCTTCAAAATCCCACGTGGAACAAAAGAAGAAGTTTTCTGGCCCAGAAGCATTTTACTGTGCAAAGTTCCTAAACCCCAGATTTGTTAAAGTGGCTTAAAAATGAACTAGGGGCATTGTTTCAACTTTTGCACAAAGGTCAATTGTTCCTTTTGGAAACGTGGGGCTATTTTAGAGTAACCATATTTGGCAGGCCCTTTTTTCATATATTTTTTCCTGGGTTAGGAAATCAGTTTGATTAAAATTTGAGACACAGCACAGGCTAATGGAAAGCATACAACCCTGCAATTAACAAGCACTCAAGGAAGGGTCATTTCCTCCACTTTCCTTTTTGTCAGACTCTGAACTCCAGGATAAAAAAGTGCAAAGAGTGCTGGCTTACGAGTCTAACAAACCTGGGTTTGAAACCCAGCTCTGTACTGACCATCTCTGTGATATTGAGCATATTTTGTAAGTTCTCTGAGTCTTAATCTTCTGTTTTACAAAATAGGGCTAATAATACTATACTCAGCATCATTGTGAAGGCAAATGGAATCAGTTACCTGGAGCATCTTGCTTGGCCCCTGGCACAGAGTAGAAAATAAACGTAACAGATCATTAAGAGCTTTAACAAATTGGCTCTATTTTGTAACTTGGTTATATTGCCATTAATGTTCCTTTGTGTAGAACTAATAACAGAAAATATTTACTGAGCCCTTACGGTGTGCTAGATACTGTTCAAAACCGTATCTTATTTCAACTTTACAATTACTCTTTGAAGCGTGGTATTTTTGAAATCTCAAGTTCTATAGAGGAGAAAACTCAGTGTAAGTAATTTGTCCAAGTCCTATAGGAGTAAGGAATAAAATGAGATTTGAACTAAAAGTCTGACTGCAGAACCTATGATCTTAACCACATTTCTATACACCATGTTGCTCTTCCACTTGTTCTGTTTACAGAATCAACTTTAGAGCTTGTCCAATACATCTGTAACTGTTTTTAATGAAGCATATACATATGGTTTTGCAATGTGCTTGGGTTGAAGGTTTTGAGTCAGGGCATATTTGCCAAAACCCATATAAATCGATTGTGTGAGAAGGGTACTTGAGGTTAAACGGTTCATATTGAATTTCATTTGTACTTTCCTAGAGCTTCATGCTCATTCATTTGAACTACAAATAGTAACTGACACTTTAAACAGCCAGCCTAATGTCATCCTTTCATGAGATAAGCATAGTCTTCCAGAAAGTTCAGTGTTAAGGACTACCTTCCCTAATAGCCACACTATAGGATCAAATTTACAATATTTGAGAAAATTATTAAATTTCATGGTGATCAATTCAGAACCAATTAAAATTGTGGTTCATGATGGTTGCATGTCATTATTTAAAACAATGCTCATGGAAGTCTTTGTATATATGGGTGGGAGCCTGAAGAGAGAACAAATGTCCTCTATATATACTTGTTATCAGATATTCAATTTAAGACTTATTACAAATAAAGCAATTCTTATTATGGGCAGATATTCTACACTTAACAAAAATGACCATATTATGTCTTCTACTTGCTTATCATATAGTCTTCTGTCTCTTAATCCCTTTACATCCAAGGTTAGCATTATTATTTTTTCTGTTAATATAACTTTCCACATGAATTCTCGTATCTCTGAGTCATTCCATCACATCTGGCACTACCCAGTAGCCTCCTCCTCAATCCCCATCACTGTTGCCATCTTTAATATTCAACTTCCACTTGGTGAAATATTGACGGATACCAGGTACTCTGCAAGCTCTGGGAATCAAAGAATAGTAAACCTTGTCCTTCCCTCAAGAATTTTACAATATAATCAGGATGTATATGTAAAAGCGTATGGTACAGTGAATCTCAGAAGCAGACACAAGGTTAAAAGCATGCACATAGCTCACAGGAGGGGACGGTTAACTCTGTGGAGGGGAATTGCAGTGAAGGCTTCACAGAGATGTTGGCCTTCCATGTGCCAACGGGTACATAGAACCTTGCCATATGTACTAAATGGAGAAGAACCTTCTAGGCAGAAGGAACAGCATGAGCACATTCATAAAGGCATGAAACAATGTACCATGTATAGGGACATACAAGTAGTTTCCCATTTCCAGGGGACAAAGCAAAATGGAGAGAGCTCCATAATCTCAATCTAAAGAGGTACTTAAAACTTGTTTTAGGGGATAGCATCCTACCACCGCACCGCTCCCAGGGAAGGAGGTGAAGAACGCCAGCGGCTGCCTGCAAGCACGGACCGCTCACTCCGAAAACAGCATTGCGAATTACAGAGAAACAACGTCGAACGCCCAGCCCAAGAAAACAGGTACAAAATTTTCACAAAGATTGGACGGCATGGGGAGCACAATAGAGCCCAGAGCGCGGGAAGGCCGCGCTCGCCAGGTCGGCGCAGCGCGACCTGACCCCCAAGCGGTTACGCGCCTCCCCATACACGCAGTCAGGGACAAGCCCAGAGTTGGGGCAGGGTGGTTGCACAAGACAACAGACGCTGTGGAGTTGGAGTAATCCCGAAAGCCAAACACAACCCTCAGCTGCAGTGTACAGAGACCGCGCAGGGCTGGGGATCACGCTGGGCGGAGATTCAGCTTCCCGGGACAGTGCGCGGGAACCCGCAGACCGGCACTGCATCACTGGAAGTCAGCGGGACTGGGCCCAGGAGTTTAACGGGGAGCGGGACACGCCCTTAGAGGCTGCTAGCAACTGCCGCTGCAGCCCGTGGAGAAAAACTGCGCTCCCGGCGCGATCGGAGCCCGGCTGTGCGCCAGGCTGGCGGCGGCCCCCATCATTACAGCCGCCCGCGCGGAGCCTTGAGCCGCGTCTCTAGCTCCGCCCCGCCCCGGCCCAGGGCTCATCCGCTGGGGCGAGACAGGCTTTGCCTGTGGTGGCCAGGGACGGCTGCATCCGTGGGTTCCAGGTGGGACCAGATCCCGGAACTGTAGCAGCGGGACCTTTGGGTATTGGAAACAGTTTGAAGCTCGTCCATCTAGTTCTGCTACCCCGGCTCTGGCCTCCCACAAGTCTGCTACGTGCTGGTCCTAGTGCCCGCCCCTTCAGGCCCCAGCCCCCCTGTACCCCAGAGATCGCTCATTTTGAAGGTTGCTGGCTATAGTGACTCATTTGGTATAACTGTTGGGTACCATGACAACCAAATACCTCAAGAGCCACAGGCTGAACCAGAGCAGCTCCCCATAATCCTGCCCACTTCAATAGGGAATTTCACGCCATCCAAGAGCGCTTCCAGCGGCCACTACTCCCCCCTCCCCGTGGGAACACCCCCCCCCCCCCCCGGTGGAGACTGCTGGGGATAGAGACGGCCACCCGCCTCGCCTTGAGGTCTAGTGGTGGAAAAGGGGTGCACAATTGGAGATCCCCCTATCAACCAGTATCACGCGGAGTCACACATCAGAAGGGCAGCCACACGTGGCTAGATGAGCAACCTCTGAGCTGTGTAGAATTTTCCCAACTCAGCTCTCACACTGCAGCCAAAAGAAATTTTATTTCTACCTGCACCTCAGGAGAAGCAGGGTCAAAGTAACCCCTAGGAGCTACAAGGCCCCTCCCAAAGCACGGGGCTTTCGCATACCCCAACTGGGGAATCAGAGTCTGCCACGGACATAACAGAATACCCAGCTAATAGGGAGTGGAGGACTCATATCCTCAAGTACAATTCATTAGCTCAGAACCCAAGCTGGGAGGTCATTCTCACCACACTCCACTGGGAAGAGGAGAAGACCTCAGGTCAGAGTTAACTCAAGATCCACCAAACTTGCTAAAATACACCTAAGGCAATACAGGCCACTACTTCTCTCCCTGGCTCTGCCAAGGAACAATAATTGTGAGCCTGGTGACAGGGCCATAAACTAGCTCTAACACCCCCAGCTCTCGACCAAGAGGCCAGATGAGAAAAAACCAGTGAAAGAACTCAGGGAACATGAAAAATCAGAGTGAAAAGTCACCCCCAAAAGAAATTATCAGTTCCTCAGCAATGGATACCAACCCAAATGAAATGGGTAGAATGAAAGAAGAGGAATTTCGTTTATGGATTATAAGAAAGCTCAATGAAATTCAAGAGAAAATTGAATCCCAGCACAAAGAAACCACGAGAAAAATGCAAGAAATGAACGAAAAATTCTCCAAAGAAATAGAAATATTACGGAAAAATCAAATAGAAATCCTAGAAATGAAAGAAGCATTCAAGGACCTAAAAAACACAGCGGAAAGCCTTAAGAATAGGCTGGACCATGCAGAGGAAAGAATTTCAGAGCTAGAAGACAGCTCCTATGTGCTAAATAAATCAGCCGAAGAGAAAGAACACAAAAACAAGAGGCAGGAAAAAAGCATACAAGAAATGTGGGATTATGTAAAGAGGCCAAACATAAGGATTATAGGTATCCCCGAGGGAGAGGAGGAAAATTTGCATGGGCTGGAAAATTTATTTGAAGGAATAATAGAGGAAAATTTCCATGGCTTAGCCAGAAATCTCGATATCCAAGTACAAGAAGCACACAGGACTCCTGGGAGAGTCAACGTGAAAAGGCATTCACCACGCCACATAATTATTAGACTGACCAAAGTAAACACAAAAGAGGCACTCCTCAGAGCTGTAAGACGAAAAGAACATGTAACCTACAAAGCGAAACCGATCAGATTAACTGCAGATTTCTCAGCTGAAACCTTACAAGCCAGAAGGGAATGGGGAGACATCATCAATCTCCTAAAACAAAACAAAGGTCAACCCAGAATTCTGTATCCTGCCAAACTAAGCTTCTTATATGAGGGAGAAATAAAGACCTTTCCAGATAAGCAATCACTGATAGAATTTGCGAAATCCAGACCGGCCTTGCAAGAAATGCTTAGACCTGCATTATACACTAAACAGAGCAACAGACACCCACCTATATAAAACTACGCAAAAGCTAAAACCCCAGAAACCAGATTCCACAGTGACGCAAGAGGTAAAACAAAAGATACCACCCAACAGAATAATCAGAAATTTACCCTAAATATCAATTCTCTCAATAAAAGTAAATGGCTTGAACTGCCCATTGAAGAGACATAGGCTGGCTGAATGGATTAAAAAATACAAACCAAGTATCTGTTGTCTTCAGGAAACACACCTTACACACAAAGACGCATTCAGACTCAAGGTGAAAGGATGGAATACAATTTTCCAGGCTAATGGAAACTAAAAGAAATCCGGAGTAGCCATCCTCATTTCAGATGACATAAACTTTAAAGCAATAAAAGTAAAGAGGGACAAAAATGGACACTATATAGCAGTGAAGGGAAAAATTTCACAAGAGGATTTAACAATCCTAAACATTTATGCACCCAACACAGGGGCACCCAGGTACATAAAGCAAATACTGCTAGATCTAGACAATATAATAAGCAGCAATGCCATAATAGCAGGGGACTTCAACAGCCCACCGACAGAACTGGACAGATCCTCCAAACAAAAAACAAATAGAGAAATAAAAGACCTAAACAGGACTATAGAACATTTGGGCCTAACAGATATCTACAGAACACTCCACCCAAATAACACTGAATATACATTCTTCTCATCAGCTCATGGAACTTTCTCTAAAATTGACCACATCCTAGTCCACAAAACAGATCTAGACAAATTCAAAAAAATAGAAATCATACCATGTATCTTTTCAGACCACAGCAGAATAAAATTAGAAATCAATTCCAACAGAAACTCACATCGTCCTCCAAAAATGTGGAAACTAAACAATCTATTGCTGAAAGATTATTGGGTCAAGGAGGAGATTCAAATTGAAATCAAAAGATTCTTTGAACTAAACGATAATGGGGACACAAGTTATCAAAATCTGTGGGATACAGCAAAAGCAGTCCTGAGAGGAAAACTTATCACCATAAATTCCCACATCCAAAAGACAGAAAAGTCACAAATCAGTAAACTAACAAATCATCTTAAGGAAATGGAAAAGGAAGAGCAAAGCAATCCTAAAGCCAGCAGAAGAAAAGAAATAGCTAAAATCAGAGCAGAATTAAATGAAATCGAGAACAAAAGAACAATACAGAAGATCAATGAAACGAAAAGTTGGTTCCTTGAAAAGATAACAAAATAGACAGGCCACTTGCCAGGTTGACCAGAAGCAGAAAGGAAAGGACTCTAATAAGCTCAATTAGAAATGAAAAAGGAGAAGTCACAACTGATACCGTGGAAATACAAAACATCATCTTTGAATACTACAAAAATCTCTATGCCCACAAACACGAAAACGTGGAGGAAATGGACAAATTCTTACAAACACACTACCTCCCCTGGCTCAACCAGGAAGAAACAGAATTTCTAAACAAACCAATATCAAGCACCGAAATTGAAGCAGTAATAAAAAATCTACCCACAAAAAAAAGTCCCGGACAGATGGGTTCACACCTGAATTCTACCAAGCCTACAAAGAAGAACTGGTGCCTATATTGCAGAAATTATTTGAAAATATCCAGAAGGATGGAATCCTCCCAAACTCATTCTACGAAGCCAATATCACCTTGATACCAAAGCCAGGAAAAGACACAACAAAAAAAGAAAACTACTGACCAATATCCCTTATGAATATAAATGCAAAAATTCTCAATAAAATCCTTGCAAACCGAATTCAAATGTACATCAAAAAAATAATCCATCACGATCAGGTGGGCTTTATTCCCAAGATGCAGGGATGGTTCAACATATGCAAATCTATAAATGTAATCCACCATATAAATGAAAGCAAGAACAAAGATTATATGATCCTTTCAAAAGATGCAGAAAAGGCTTTTGACAAAATCCAGCATCCTTTTATGATAAGAACTCTTAACACTATAGGCATAGATGGCTCATTCCTAGAAACTATTAAAGCCATATACGATAAACCCACAGCCAATATCATACTGAATGGGGAAAAATTGAAGGCATTCCCCCTTAAAACTGGCACCAGACAAGGGTGCCCACTATCTCCACTTCTTTTCAACATAGTGCTGGAAGTCCTGGCCGCAGCAATTAGACAAGACAGAGGAATAAGGGGCGTCCAGATGGGGGCAGAAGAGGTCAAACTTTCACTATTCGCAGACGATATGATATTATACATAGAAAACCCCAAAGATTCAACCAAGAGATTACTGGAATTGATAAATGAATTCAGCAAAGTCTCAGGATACAAAATTGATACACACAAATCCATAGCCTTCATATATGCTAATAACAATCAAGCCGAGAAACAAATTAAAGATGCAATACCTTTCACAATAGCAACAAAGAAAATTAAATATTTAGGAACATATCTAACTAAGGAGGTCAAAGACCTATATAGAGAGAATTATGAAACACTGAGAAAAGAAATTGCAGAGGATGTAAATAGATGGAAAGCCCTACCATGCTCTTGGATAGGCAGAGTCAACATAGTAAAAATGGCTTTGCTACCTAAATTAATTTACAGAATCAATGCAATCCCTATCAAAATACCAACATCATTTTTTGCCGATCTAGAAAAAATAATTCTACGCTTCGTTTGGAACCAGAGAAGACCCTGTCTAGCCAAAGCAATCTTAAGCAAAAAGAACAAATTGGGAGGCATCTGTCTACCAGACTTCAAACTATACTACAAGGCTATAGTAACCAAAACTGCATGGTATTGGCACAAGAACAGACACGTAGACCAATGGAACAGGACTGAGAACCCAAATATAAACCCAACCTCATACAGTCACCTGATCTTTGACAAATTCCAGAAAAACGTACACTGGGGAAAAGATTCCCTATTCAACAAATTGTGCTGGGAAAACTGGATGGCCATATGTAGAAGACTGAAAATGGACCCACACCTCTCACCTCTCACAAAAATCAGTTCACAATGGATAACAGATCTAAACCTAAGACATGAAACCATAAGAATTCTCGAAGAAAACCTTGGAAAAACTCTTGTGGACATTGGCCTAGGCAAAGAATTTATGAAGAAGACCCCCAAAGCAATCACAGCAGCAACAAAAATAAGTACATGGGACCTGATCAAATTGAAAAGCTTCTGCACAGCCAAGGAAACTATCACTAGAGTGAACAGACAACCTACAGAATGGGAGAAAATATTTGCATGCTACACCTCTGATAAAGGGCTGATACCCAGAATCTATACAGAACTTAGGAAAATCAACAAGAAAATTTCAAACAACCCTATTAAAAAATGGGCAAAGGACATGAACAGAAACTTTTCCAAAGAAGACAGAATGATGGCCAGCAAACATATAAAAAAGTGCTCAACTTCTCTAATCATCAGGGAAATGCAAATCAAAACCACAATGAGATATCACTTAACTCCAGTGAGATTGGCTCATATCAAAAAATCCCCAAATAACAAATGTTGGCGGGGATGTGGACAGATAGGAACACTCATACACTGCTGGTGGGACTGCAAATTAGTACAACCTCTATGGAAATTAATATGGAGATACCTCAAAGAATTAAAAGTAGAATTACCATTTGACCCAGCAATCCCACTACTGGGTATTTATCCAAAAGAAAAAAAGACATTTTATAATAAAGACATCTGCTCTCGAATGTTCATAGCAGCACAATTCACAATTGCAAAGTTGTGGAAACAACCAAGGTGCCCATCAATACACGAGTGGATCAATAAAATGTGGTATATGTATACCATGGAGTATTACTCAGCAATAAGGAACAACAGTGAATTAACACATCTGGTATTATCCTGGTTGGAGCTAGAACCCATTCTTCGAAGCGAAGTGTCACAGGATTGGAAAAACAAGCAGCACTGGTACTCACCATCAAACTGGTACTAACTGATGAACACTTAAATCACACAGGGCAATAACATTCATCTGAAGGCGGGCGGGCGGGAGGGGGGTGGAAGGGATGGGAAAAACTCTCACTGAATGGATGTGGGGAGCACAGTTTGGGGGATGACCACGATTGTGGCTCTGACACGGGCAGAACAGGGGCAATGTGTATGGCCAAAGTGTTGTACCCCCATGATATTCTGAAATTTAAAAAATAAATTAAAAGAAAAATAAATAAATAAATAAAATGTAACTTTATCTTGGCAAGCAAAAAAAAAAAAAACAACTTGTATTAGGAATGAATTTTTATGCTTATAAAAATCATCAAATTATTCACTCATTTGTTCATGCATGCATGCATTCATTCAGAAAACTCTTCTTGAAAACGTATATGGGTCTGTCTCTGTGACAGATCTTTTGGAGATAATACTGAGCACAATAGTGATAGTCTATAATCTAATGGGAGAGAGAGAGTATTAAGCAAGAAATTATAATAACATGATAAAGCAGGGATCACAACCTAGGCTAAGGGATCAAGGTAGGCTCCCTATAGTAACAGTGTTCAATATGAGGTGGATGAGTGGGCGTTAACAAGAGCAGACTGCAGGGGGATGGAGGGAAAGAATATTGCAATCAGAGAAAACTGTCCCTTCAAAGGCATAGAGACAAAATAGAATGTGGCACGTTTGAGTAACAGAAAGAATTTCAGTATGACTGGAACTGGGGGTGTAAGGGTGGGCGCTTAGGACTTAGTGTCAAGGGGCTGCCTACAATGACAGACATAGTAAACATGTGTAGGAGTTTAGACTTTAATTTGAGGGCAAAGGGGAACCTTTAGAAACTATGAAGTAGGGCATTTTAGAAAGATTACTCTGGCAACATTATAGAGAAGAGAGTAGAAGGGAGCAAAACTAGATAGATAGAAGGCTATTGGGTGAGAGTAGCAGTGACAATAATAATCATCCTCCTCAGTGGCTCTTAATATAGGATTTCTATGCACCAGACATTATTCCAAGAGCTTTGCATTTATTAACATATTTAATCCTCACAACAAAGTATAAGGCAGGTGCCATCCCCCTTTTGCAGATGAGAAAACTAAGGTATAGATTAAGTGATACGTTTATGGTCACACAGCTAGTAAGTGGTCAAGCCAGAATTGAAATCCAAGACATTGGGATTCAACACAGTCTCCCTTATTCAGGTTAAATGTGATATTGGCATGAACTAAAGGAGAACAATGAGAATCGGGGAAAGTAAATAAAATCAGGAGGAACTTTGGAGGAAGAATCAATGTAACTAACGCAGTTAAGTACTTTGAACAACCAATGGGTCAAAGAAGAAATCACAGGGGAAATTAGAAAATATCTTGAGACAAAAGAAAACAAAAACACAACATGCCAAAACTTATGGGATGCAGCAAAAGCAGTACTAAGAGGGAAATTTATGGTGATAAATATCTACATTAAAAAAAAAAATCTGAAACAAATATCCCAACTTTACACCTCAAAGAACCAGAAAAAGAACAAACTAAGTTCAAAGTAAGCAGAGGATGGAAATAATAAAGTTTAGAGGAGAAATAAATGAAATATAGAATGGAAAAACAAGATAAAAATTGATGACATTAAGAGTTGTTTTTTCCAAAAGATCAACAAAATTGACAAACACTTAGACTCAAGGAAAAAAGAGAAAGAGAAAAAAAAAAAAAAGAAAGAGCAGACATTACAACTGATGCCACGGAGATAAAAAACGATCATAAAAGATTACTATAAATAATTATATAACAAAAAATTGAATCACTTAGAAAAAATGGATAAATTGCTTGAAACATACAACTTACTAAGACTGAATCATGCAAAGTAAAAATCTGAACAGACCTATAACTTGTAAGGAGATTGAATCAGTAATCAAAAACTTCCTAACAAAGAGAAGTTCAGGTCCAGATGGCTTCATTGGATAATCCTACCAACCATTTAAAAAAGAATTAATACCAATCCTTCCCAAATGCTTCAAAAAATTAAAGAGAATGGCACATTTATTCTATACCAAAATCAGACAAAGATACCACAAGAAAATAACACTACAGACTAATATTCCTCATAAACATTGATGCAAAAATACTAAACAAAATTCTAGCAAGCTGAATTTAGCAACACATAAAAAGGCTTAGACACCATGACTAAGTGGGATTTATTCTTGGAATGCAAGATTGATCAACATATAAAAATTGATCAATGTAATATAGCACATTAATAGAATGAAGGAAAAAGCCACATGATCATTTCAATCGATGCAGAAAAAGCATTTGACAGAATTCAACTCTTTCATGATATTAATGAAAACACTCAAAAAATTAGGAATAAAAAGAAATTACCTCAATATAATAAAGTCTATATATGAAAACCCACAGCTAACATCACACTCAATGGTGAAAATGTGAAAGCTTTCCCTTTGAGATCAGGAAGATCAGGAATAGGCAAGGATACCCACTCTCACCACTTCTATTCAGTGTAATACTAGAAGGCCTAGCCAGAGCAATCAGGCAAGAAAAGAAAATAAAAGGCATCCAAAAAGGAAAGTAAGAAATAAAATTATCTCTGATCACAGAGGTGACATAATTTTGTAGGTAGAAAACCCTAAAGACGCCACATACACACACACACACACAAAAACTGTTACATGTAATAAACAAATTTAGTAAAGTTACAGGATATAAAATCAACACACAAAAATCAGTTGCATTTCTATATACTAACAATGAACTGAAAAGGAAATTAAAACAATCCCATTTACAATAGCATCAAAAAGAATAAAAATGCATGGGGATAAACTTACCCAAAGAGGTGAAAGACTTATACACTGAAAGCTACAAAGCATTGCTGAAAGAAATTAAAGAAGGTGCAAATGGAAAGATACCCTGTGTTTATGAATTGAAAGACTTAATATTGTTAAAACATCCACACTACCCAAAGTGATCCACAGATTCAATGCAATCCCTAATCAAAATCCCAATGGCACTTTAAAAAAAATAGAAAAAAATACCCTAAAATTCATATGGAACCCCAAAGGACCCTAAATGGCCAAAATAATCTAGAGAGAAAAAGACAAAGCTGGAAGCCTCACACTTCTTGATTTCACTGCAGTAATCATAATAGCATGTCACTGGCATGAAGATAGACATATAGACCAACGAAACAAAACAGAGAATCCAGCGAGAAAGTCTCACGTATATGGTAAAACGATCTTTCACAAAGGTGAAATGGTGAAAAGATAGTCTCTTCAACAACTGGTGTTGGGAAAACAGGACATCTATATGCAAAATAATAAAGTTGGACTCTTACCTTCACCATGTATAAAAATTAACTCAAAATGGATTAAAGACTCAAATGTAAGATATGAAACTATAAAATCCTAAAGGAGAACATAGGGGAAAATCTTCAAGACATTGGTGTTGGCAAGGATTTCTTAGATATAACACCAAAAACACAGGCAAGAAAAGCAAAAATAGATAAATGGGACCATATCGAACTTTAAAATTTCTGCACAGCAAAGGAAACAATGCATGGAGTGAAAAGGCAACTTATGGAATGGGAGAAAATATTTGCAAACCGCGTATCTGATGGGGGTTAATATCTAGAATATATAAAGAATTCTTACAACATTAAAAAAATCAAATAATTGAATTATATAAGTGGACAAAGGACTGAATATGTATTTCTCCAAAGATATACAAATGGCCAACAAGCATATGAAATATGTTCAGCATATTTATGATCATTAGGGAAATGCAAATCAAAACCACAATGAGATATTACCTCATAGTAACTCACACCCGTTAGGATGCCCATTATTTAAAAAACAAAAAGCAACAACAACAAAAAAAAACCACCAAAAAACAAAAAACAAAAAAAAAAACCCCAGAAATAACAAGTGTTGGTGAAGATGTGGAGAAATTGGAATTCTCATGTACTGTTGATGGAAATGCAAAATGTTGTAGCCTCTATGGAAAACAATATGGAGATTCCATAAAAAATTAAAAATAAAATTACCATATGATCCCATAATCCCACTTTTCAGTATATATCCCAAAGAATTGAAAAGAGATATTTGCACATCTATGTTCATTGCAGCATTATTCACAATAGCTAAAATGTGGAAGTATGGATACAGAAAATGTGGCATATACATACAATGGAATATTTCTTAGCTTTAAAAAGAAGGAAACCCTGTCAAATGCTACAACATGAATGAACCTTGAAATCATTATCCTATTCTGTGACATAAACCAGTCACAGAAAGACAAATACTATATGATTCCATTTATACAATGTATCTAAAATAGTCAAACTTTCAGAAACAGAAAGTAGAATGATGGTTGCCAGGAGCTGGGGGGAGAGGAGAAGGGGAGCTGTTCAACGGATATAGAGTTTCAGTTTTGCAAGATGAAAAAGTTTTAGAGATCTGTTACACAACAATGTATATATAGTTAATACTACTCTACTGTATATTTAAAAATGGTTAAGATGACAATTTATATGACATAAGTTTGTGATCACAATTTTAAAAAAAGGCAGTTAGAAATAAAGAAGAAAATTACTTTAGCTTTTGCCCTAGGAATTCACTTTAAATAGTAAAAAATTTTCTTTAAATACTGTACTTACATTAAAACTCACCAGAAAAAATGGCTCCCTATTTCTCAAAATATCAAATCCAAATTTATGCTGGTATTTAAATTTATCTGCCAATTAGAGCTCTCCCTCATATTCATTGATTAAATCAACAAATATTTAATGACCTGCTCTGGGGCAAGTTCTGTATAAAGTCATGGGAATTACACAACATACACAGTTCTTGCCTCGTGGATCATTTATAGAATGTTCAAGGTCCCATTGTGGATTTTGTACATTTAGTCTTAAACACTCAAAAAGCTGGATCATACATTATCTGAATCCAATGCACTTGTTACAGTGCTCTAGAAGTTAATTTAAAAAATAGATTAAAAATAGATATTTAATTCAGATATTTAAATTTCATAAATTTAAAATTATGCATTTTAAAACATATATCCATATCCAGAGACTGATAATGTCATATATGTCTAAAAATGCAAAAATAAAACATTGTATACAAATAATGTATTTATCATTTTTAACGGCCCAATAATGAAATGCAATTCAAGACTTAAAATAATGCTTTCTATAGTACATCTTATGATTATTTTCATTATCTGTCAAATCTTCATTGGACCAAATTTAAATAAAATCTTGAGGGTATTTGCCTGGTCAGCCACTGGGTAATAAACTTTGCAACCAAATCACCATACTGGCCATAGTACAGTAGTAATTCAGTCATAATCTTTAAAATGCATCAACTTAATTAGAAAAGTAACTTGTTAAATTTTTAAAGGTTTAAAATAAAGGCAACACTAGTCACATAAATTGGTTAAAATGTTATAGTCTCTTAAAGAATTTGAAAGCTTGAACTATATATTGACAGTCTACTTTGAAATAATAAAGATTTTTGTTAAAAAGTAACAATAAGATCCTGACATTTGCCACAGCATGAATGAATCTGGAAGACATTTATGCTAAGTGAAATAAGCCAGACTCAGAAAGAAAAATACTGCATGATCTCACTTATATATGTGGAATCTAAAATATATTTTAAAAAGTTGAACATACAGAGATAAAGAATAAAACATACTCAGGATTTTTGCCAAAAAAGTAGATTTTAGATACTCTTGCCACACACACACACAAAATGGGTAACTATGTGAGATGATAGACATGTTCATTTGCTTTTAGTAAGCTTTTGTAGATAGTAAGCTTTTCACTATCTACACGTATGTCAAAACATCATGTCATACACCCTAAATATACACATAATACTTTGAAACACCAAAACCTTCAAAAGCTGGGACACTCATTAAGTTTCCAAGAGATTTAAAGTGAGGAGGGTAGATCTGAGTTCAAATTTGACATAGATTCATTGTAGGAAAAAGGTATGTTCTGGTTGGCCTATATTTGCCTTTTTCATCTCCTGGTGAAGATGAGGAGTATGAATTGACAAATTATTTTATCCAGTAGTCTTTGCATAAGTACTGATTACCTTCATAGTGAGGGTTTCCTGCACCAATTCTAGATTCACTAGTTTGTTAAGAACCAACTCTTCTATAAAATAGATTTTACTTTCCCAGTAAGAAATATATCTCCCCACAAAATTAAAAAAGAAAAAGTTTAGAATATTTCTGATGGAAAAGTTTGGTGAAACTTATTGTAAATTTAGAGCTAGAGAGGAGTAAGGAATTTGGATACAGAAATTCTTAGTATTCAGTTCTATTTTTCCCCTATTATTTCTTGTCCTAAATATTAAGGAATAGTGCCAAAGATGACTTTTTTTTAAATGACTAAATTTTTAAAAGCTTCAGATAGAAATCAGCTAGACTACAAATCAATGTTTTTTTACTTAATATTTTAATTTGTATCCTAGCCTTTCTTTGTTAACAAATGTAGGTTTTCTTGGATAATCAATCAGTAATTTAACTAAATAAAAATCAAACACCAATATAATATAGTTCCTCTTTCCATAACTAAAGTTATTATACTGGAAGAACCTAATCGTTGATCTTCACATTTGAAATTTTTTTAAAAGCATAGAAATATGCTATTCTAGTTACAAAATTTTAGAAAGGGTTTATTTATTAGATATGCAATTACATAAAGAAATTGATGTGAACATTTTCCAAGTTTTGATTCATTGTAATTTTGACTAATTGTAGCCAAGACTCATTGAGTTCATTTCACTTGGGGAATTGGCTGTGAAGATGTGAAAATTCCCAGCTTTGCTCATCTCCATATTGAGGTGAATTAATGTGCTTATATTCAAACAATTCTACAATCCATAATCATATTTGTTAGAGGAATATATGAGCCATTTAGAACCATAATTTAATATACTACCTGACAAAGAATCATTGAAAAATTCCTTTAGTATCATGAATTAACTTTTCCTAAAAATTGTTAAAAATACCTCCCCAAAATATACCCTCTCAAGCCCGTAGATTTGTGCTGAATAGCAAGAGGTTATCAGTACTTGTGCAGTGGGCAGTTCAGTTTCCTTCTCCTTCCTCACATCACTGTGGGAAGGGTGCTCCTAATAAGACCTATAATATATCTAATAAGAGCCGATCAGACAACTTTTATTTGGTGACTCTGTGAGCATACTGTGTAATAAATGAGAGATTCCTTTTCTCCCACCAGAAAACATGGCTGAAACTGATGACCTACAGCTAAGCTGAAAACATATAAAACATATATGAACCTGTTGGGCCTAAACTCTGTAAAATGATACTATTGTATCATTATGATTTTTCTATCATCTTTGTTAAAAGCTGATGATTTAATGACTTAGGGTCAGTCTTGGTATGGGCGTAAAAATAATAGACATTCAATAATCACCTAAAAATAAACCCATTGGCTCATATGTTGCCTGGATCAAACAAGGTGTCAAAAATTCCCAGGTGAGGACAGTGTGGTCCTGGCTAGGAGAGGTCAGGACTTGGCAGTGTCTAGACAGACCTCTGAATTGGATAAAAGTTGTAAGATGGACAAAGAAGCAGCTAAGTGGAGGGATCCATGGAGCCAAGCATCCACAGAGCAGATCTAGGAGAGGGAGATTATCATGAGAATGCCTGAGTTTCATAATATCAAGCCAGTCATGATTGGAACATGAGATGAAAGCAAGTCTAAATGAGCAGCACTAACTAGTGTCAGAGAGATAAGCCAGCAGTTATCGGGAGCTGCTGCAGAGCTGTATAAGTCAGGAGCCAGGCACAGGAGGAAGAAGCAGACAGTGATGGAAGCAAGGATCCAGGCCTGGAGACTTGCGGGTTGACAGGACCAGCGCTGAACCCACAAAAAAGAATATATGTAAGGCTACATGTGAGAACTACTGTACTATACTCCCACGGTTCTCTCCAGCCCTTAATAACCAGCCACCCTGAGACAGGACATGCAGGCCTGGGCTGAACAGACACGTGAGGGCTTCGTAGGGAAAACAGCTGGGTTTAGAAGACGAGGAGGCCAAGTAGAGAGAACACTGAATGCCACGTTTGAAAAATGAGGCCCCTTTTTACAGATCCTGCCTTTCTTTGAAAGAAGAAATTTTTTTTTGAAAAGTATGAATATTTCAGAATTTGCAGCTTCAAGGAAGAAATATTCCACTAACCTTTTCTATTTTTCTCCCTGTTACAAGGCCAGTAAAGCCAATTTAGAATGAAGCCATGACATCTAGAAAGTTTGTCTTCTGTCTTAGTGTCTCATTTATGCAGCATTTTCTCCTCTCTGGTACAGTTATTTAATGTTTCCTTGTTGCTTCATTCCCCTCTAAAATAGTGTAGGAGTTAAAAGCCCATGATTTATGTTTTTAATTAAATAACTGACTGCAATCTAACATTAGTTTTACTGTGTTACCTCAACTATCAGCTTTATTTTCAATAGGGTGTAAGAAGAGGAAGTAGGTAGAGCCATGTGAGTTGGTCAAAGACAGCCCAAAGGAGGCCAGGGAGGCTAAACAAGATGCCAGACATAAAGTGAAACTGAAGAAGGCATAGAAAAAGCCATGACCTATTTTTAGCAGTTAGTTGGAATTTGAAAGTTTGAGTTGTGTGTTTTTTTTTAATCAAAGTACTAACAACTCCAAAAATATATGGTAATGATTAAATTATCATATATCTATATAATCATAAAACATGAAAATCACACAAATAATCTAGTCCAGAGGGCATCGTTACTCTGTTGTAAGTGGTATATTCTTTTTATAAGTAAATGGTCGGTTCCTGCAACATTAGACAATTGTAGTTTAAAAATGAGTAATCTAATTTATTGGTCATGGCAGAGATTCAGCTCTTTGAAAAGCTTAGTCATTTTTAACCTTCCCATTGTTTATTGTTATGCATCTGACAATGGGATTTAATTTTTAGATATTTAGGCCTTTTCCTTAATTGCATGCAATGGTATCCCAAAGTCAGTCATTTCCGATGGTATTTGGAATCCCAAATCTTAATTCCATTTCAGAAACAATAGAAATAAACAACCCATTTTAGGTCTTTCCCCATTTCCTTCTTAAATAGAGCCTTTTCACTTTTGCAGGCCCACACTCTCCCTGTGAATTCTGGTTTAATTCTCATTAGTTGTCTTTCTTATTTTAAGCCTGCCTTAAAATGGTGGCAAAGGAAGTCTTCAATGTTTGTTATCTGCATTCCTCGAGAAAGGAAAGGTGGTTTAGTTTGTTTCTTTAAATTCAACACACACACACTCTTCTGATTTGGTAACCTGAGGCTTTGAAATTCTTAAACTGAAAAGTAATTTCAAAATAAGCATTTCTTTACTCTTTGGGACAATTTGAAAATAAACTGCCAACCTGAGACTTCCAAATGTCCCCTCCGAGTCCATATCTACATAAAAATATTTACCAAACCACTGAGTCCACATCTCTATGAGGAACAACATGACATTTTTGATGCGAGCTCTAGGGACTTAGCAGCAGAAACTTAGTCCCAAGCTACCTTTAGGACACCCAATCCACTATAGTTGTTTATTACTTCTGGCTATGGAGACAGCTTAAATGACTTTATATTGTTAGAAATCTGTATCATTTAGAAAAATAGATTTTAGATGTTCCTTTTTTTCTTGTCATTGTTATTTTTATTCCCAAGTGAATTGTCAAATCCACATTAGAATTTTTGTAAAATACATGAAATTATATACATCTCTAAACTGGCTTTAGGTTAACATCTAAATTGAATGTAGGAATGTGTAAATTTTAAAATGTTTAATATTTCATATGAAAATTTTTATATGCCAAGTTCACTTTTAATTGGTTAGTGTTTGCTTGATATTCCATTGTTAGAGGCTACTATTTTAATGACAAATTACATTAAATAACTAATAGTTTATCCTGTTTTTAGTAACAGAGATTTCCTCTTTAACACATTTTTCTTGATTTATAATTGATCCTCTCACAAAGACAGTTGTTAAATGAGACTATAAGAACTCACAGATCCAATTTCTGAGTGTGACATGTGTAGCCATTCCATATTGACCTTTCTTGTTCTCAAAAGTTATTTTTGCCCTACTTTGCATAGAATATTGCCTTTTATCACTAGCCATACATAGGTTGTCATACTGAAAAAATATTTTAAATTCCATATTTAAACTGACAAAGTTAGTGAGCCCAGAAAGAAACAACAGTGCTAAAAGCAAATAGATGTCTTCACCTGGGGGACAGCTTTTCTCTCTAGAGGCAAATAAAATAGATAATAACCTGAAGTTGCCAGAATTTGACATGGTAGGCCAAAACCTATCAGAAGATTGTGAAATAAATTTATTATTGCATTTTTGTTTTTTAGTCAGAAAGTAAACTTTGAATATGTGAAGAGCACTTTGGTTTTGACTGCAATTGTCTGTTCTGATCACTTTCAGATTGTTTCTGGCACTACCTAAGTAGAAAGTTGTTCTAGTGGATCAGACTGTTAGCAATTGGGTTAATCCTCTGAATCACTCATCTTTCATGAAGTGCTTGTGTTCATCTAGTTTGTCACATGCATTCTGCTTGTGATTTATTGAGAAATTTTTTTATAAGAACTTACAGCTTTCAAGAAGCAGTGTGTCATTTCTCGAAAGGGTTATACTTCATGACCACTAGCACAAGCTTCCCCTGTCGTGTGTTTTTGGCATATCACCAAATTGGACTGGGGCTGCATCTATTTTTCACCAGCAAAAGTATTTACCTCATTTCACCATGAAGCCTCCTTTTCTGAGCTTCTCAAAGTCTACAATCATTCCCTCCTATAGAATGTACACATAGGAGATGAGTTTAGCATAGCTTAAGGCAACTAAACATGGTAAATATGGCTCCTACTCTCTAGCATTATGTATCCTGAAACAGAAAAGCAAACATATAATTTCATAAACATAGAAAGGGAATACTGCCTAAAGAATACAGTAATAAGTAATGTACATATAGCACTCTATGTGATTTTTACATCTGAGATTTTTTTGTTTAAAATTTGTTTCTCAGTGAAAGGTAGTCCAATTAAAAAGGAATGACCAAACTCAAACTTAGGAAACTCTTATGGGAATTCTGTTGTTCATGTTCTGTTTTCAAAAGATGCTGTGCATTCCACCCCCCACCCCCAATCTTGTCCAGGGGGATTTTAGGGGTTGCAGTAAGTACTCTATTAAGTTAGTTCCATTTCAGTTAATTAAATATCCAAGTGGCTAACTCTGTCTACTTGATCATTATACATAGATGTTTTATCCTTTTTTTCATTTCCTGTCATAAATTTTTTTCACCTACAAATTCATTCATTCATTTACTCATTCATGCACGTCCTCTTAGGAATGACACAAAGAAATATTACAGTGGTACAGATCATGAAAACATCAAGCTGGACAGAAAAGATATGAATACACAAAAAATTAAAGATAAAATAATAAATAAGAAAAGCCAAATAAATGATACAGACAAAAACCACCGTGAGAGGGGAGAAAAAGGGAGATCCATTCAAAAAGTAAATGAGTGACTCAGGAGTCCAGAGAACCAAATCTGGATCACCAAACTGAAAGGGGTGAGCAGACAGAAGTAGTAAAACCCTGAGGGAGAGACCGTCTGAGGTGGTAGAGGCAAAGTTTCTGTCCACATCTGCTGTGGCATACCTACCACATGTGAGACACATATTTCATTTTTCATTCATTGGTTTAGTATTCATACAGCATATAATTCTGTGTTGGCACTGGGTCAGACATTGGGGATACAAAGCTGAAGAGATGTGATCTATGCCATCGTAGACTGACTGTCTTGGAGGGATACAGGTTTGCTGGGTTAGGAACAAGTCCTTAAATCAAATTTCCAACAGAGAGTTTTATCTGTTCCCTTCACTCATCTATTCAACAAATGTTTCCTAAGTGTCCACTTTGTGCCTGGCATTCAGATAGGTACAGGAGTGAAAAACCAGATAGTAACAACCTGCTACCCTCAAGGACCTTATATTCTAATGGCAGCTGAGGGAGACAGTCAACCAATAATTGAATAAATACAGAGTTTGTCATGTTGGATAAATTCTACAGTGAAAAATGAAGCAAGGGAAAGGTGTTAGGAGAATGGGGAAGCTAACTTACACAGGAAGGGCAAGGAATGCCTCACTGACAAGATGCTTAGGAAGGCCCCAAGGAAGGCGAGGGAAAAGCCAGCTGGCTCACTGAGGGAAGGGCATCTCAGGCAGAAGGAAAAAGAGCAGCTTATGCAGGGGTGGGAGAGGGCTTGTTCAGGAACAGCAAAGAGACCAGCCTAGTCAGAGAAGAGTTAGTAAGGAGGAAAGTGGGAGGGGAGGGGTCAAAGAGACAGGGTGAGGAGGGGGTCAAGTCACCAAATCCCGTTAGGCAGCATAGCGTGGTAGAGCTGGACAGCTTAGGGTAAAATGCTGACTCCACTGCTTACCAGCCAGGTACCTTGGAAAGCCACTTCATTCTTTGAACCTCTGTTTCCTTCCCCACGTAAATCGGGGCAATAATAAGCACTTCCTTATGGTTCTTATGAGAATGAAATGAAATAATACATTTACCTGTAAAACACTTAGAACTGTTCCCACACAGAGTAAGTACTAAATAAATAAATATTAGTAATGGTTATTGTTTGCAATAACTGATTGGCCATGATTCTGCTATTGCCCCCATTTATATATCTCTGTCATCCCTCAGACTGGATTATGCAAAATAGCTTTCTCCCCAGTTCAGTTTATTTTGCACCAAGCCATCAGATTTCTTTTGCTTAAGCACTGCTATCATCATCATGTCATTTATGGCTTCTTATAAGTTGGTCCAAACATACAGTTCCAAAAGTATCGCTCACGTCTTTGCAGCTGGGACCACCTGTTCCAGTCCTGCTGGTCTGTCTGCTCACTTGTTCTCCAAATGTCTCTGAGTTGGGCAAGTCGTCAGACCCCAGGTTTTAACTGCCATGCATTCGAACTTGCCCTCTACCACACCTAATTAGACCCTACCAACATGTCTAGGCCTGCTCTTTCCTAAAGAAAGATATTCAAAATCTACTCATCCTTTCCTTTCCTTTCAAACCAGTCCCCTACTGTTGGATATTCATGGTGTTTCCATGATGTGTTGTTATTATAATTAATGCTATTGTCAAAAATGCTAATTTAGAACACATCATAGTGCTTAAGTGAAAATTATTCAGACTGAAAGGAGACTTCTTATAGATTGGAATATGAACAGTCCTGGTCAGTAAAATGTTTATGGGTGATTTATATTAGATGTAACATAAAAACAAGAAATAAACTGTCCAATAGGAATCAATAAGTTCTCAGAGCTTGTCCCAGAAAGATGTCATAGTATGATATAAAACATTTTCTTTAATAAAAAGAAAAAGCAAATATGTACAACACCCCCACAGCTTTTTTGTTGTATCATTTTGGTAGTACTTCAATGTGGTTGCGGCAGTATTTTCATTTTGGCATCTCTGGAATATCTAAAAGCAAAATTCTTTTCAGGGAAATCCAGAAAGTGAAAACAAAATTTCTAACAGAAATGTTGAATTTTTGCCTCACCAAATACAATTCTCAGAGTTTGGGCATCTTGTAATATTTATGGTATATATAATATATATGCACATATTCTTAAATGAATAATTTTCAAAATATTCTTATTTCTAAGTTGAAAAATGTTTTTGAAGCATATGTATGTGTTGACTTAATGTAAACACATATTAATATGTTAATGTTAACCTGATTACAAGCTCCCAGGGAAGGACTTGATTGGATGGGCTTAAGTGTTGGTCCTCTCTGGGAACCCAAGGAAGCATAGTCAGGTAAGAACCCCTAACTCCTGCTGGACTCATGCAGTTGAGGGAGGTAAAAGTAATTCCCAAAGAAATAACATGATACTTCTAGAAGAAAAGAAGGGTGCTAGGCAGACAATATATGATAAGCTGAATGCATTTCTACCAAACCACATTGCTATTATTATTTATCTATCAGACCAAAAAGGAAAAGTACAAGTAGGACATGAGCATTCTTAACACCATGACCTCTCACACAGTAAGGGATGAACACAAGCTTAATTTTTGTCCAAATTGGCCTATTGGGTGATCTTATCCTTAATAACATGCAATGAAAGACAAAATGAAAATAGTATTTGATCAAAAATGAACTTCTGAAATATTTTTTATATATATATATATATAAAACACTTATCTAACTGTAAAAAGCAATTCATGGACATAGAGAAACTTTTTGACAGTTTAAAATAATAATAAATACAATAAAAATATATCATTTTCTCATTCCAGGCCTCAATTTCCTTTCCTAGAAGAAATGGCTCAGCAGTTTCCTATGCACCCTTCCAGAAATATTTCATGGATATATTGTATATAAAAGCATGACTTCACATGAATGTGTGTGTGTGTATATAAATATATATACCCAAATAGGAGCATAGCATTTATACTGTTATATAATTTTACTGGTAGGCAGTCTTCCATTGTTTGTATAAATTATAATTAATTTTACCAGTCCCATATTGGTTAAACATCTAGTTTGTTTTTTCTGTTACTACAGTATTATAATGAATATTTATATATCCATGTCTTTGCAAATATATTTATATGATAAAGTTCTAGTAGAATTGCTGACTCAAAGCTATTTTTCATAACTATTATTACACTGTCCCCCTAAAAGTACATCACCACTTTGTTTTCCTTGGTACCAACCAAGTACCCGTATAAGAATGCTAGTTTCCACGCAGACTTATCAACACAGTGTATTATCGATTTTTCTTTACCCTGGCAACCAGTGGAATATATTTTATAATTGTATGGCTCTATTTATTTATGTTTATAATCACCATAATTAATGATATAATCTCAGGAGCACAATAACTACTTTCACAGCACAAAGACTTTCCTCTTATGAATGTTAACTTTTTCTTACATCTATAAAGTGGAAAATTTGTCTCAGTCACCTGAATGTTATCCTTGTTTACGAGGAACAAAGCACAAGAACATGTCATAGTCCTTATACTATGGCATAGATCAATAATAACCCAACACCCCAATCAAAACAGAAAAATGCTCCTCAAATGGACCCTTTGCATTTTAGAATTAATTAGTCCTCCTAGCTGAGTTACAAAATTCAAAGTGGCAGGCCTATACTGTGATCATGTTAAAGGACCTTATAGTATGCTTTGTCTTTTAGATGTTACTTGGGGAAAAATTAAATTTCCTGATTTCAAATGGAAAACTCTGCTATTACATACTTTGTAATTTCAAAGAGCATCTGTCACCACACAAAGACAAATATATTTCTCAAAAAAAAACATCTGGTACTTTTTTACACCAGCCTCAGGCCAGCTCTGCGCAATGAAGGAAAAATGTGCTATAGATAGAGCATTATTTCATGTTGCTTGTCATTTAATCGGCGAGTGTGGAATGTTTGCATCTCAAAGAGTCAGCTCTCTACAAGGGCTTAGAGACGCTTAGAGGGTCTTTTTGTTTCTTTTAATATATATTTCTCTACGTAATAATAAATAATGAAATAAATTTAGGTCATGTTAATCCTCTGAAGAATAAATTATTTGTTGGGATAACATTTGTTAGGAGTGGGGGTTTTAATGCTTAGTGACTTTTATTTCCCTCTGCAATAGTTTGTGTTAAATGACCAAATCTATTTTCCATGAGAAAGTTGCTAATCTGACAACTACCAATATTGACTCAGATCAGGGCTCTAATAGTTTTTGTCATCTAAAGTACATTTTAAAAATTAAGCACATATGGGGAAAATCCAGAGATATATGACAAATTGGAGGAATATCTATTACAACTCAAGGCACAGGCCAGGTGCCAGCTTTTTTTCTTTCTTTCTTTCTTCTAAAGCCATGCAAGTCCTCAGCAGAGTAGAAAATCTTAAAGCACTCACCATATCATGCTAGTTCACTGAGGATTGATGGATGGAACGTAGCACACTAGCTGGCATCTGAGATAAGAGACATCACTAACAAATGGTGAAATGTGCCCTCTATCTAAAATTGAAATTGGGACAATTTTATCAGATATTTAAGGTCAGTGAATCTCAGGGAAAAGAGTCTCAAAGAGACTCAAAAAGGCTGAAAGAGAGAGCAGGCAGGGCTTGGCCTCCCAGTGCCAAAGTCAAAGGGCGAAGTGCAACGTTCAAACTGGTATGTTTAGTTTCATTTATGCAAGGTTGCAAAGACATTGTGAGAATATGATCCTGTATATGAAATTATTGTACATGATTTCTTTACCGTGTGATATGTCTCAACAGAGAGTAACCTATACGTTGAATAACTTCACTGAATTAAGGAGTCATTGAAAACACTCATGAGTTCTCAGTGGAAGGTGGGAAAGAGAGCTTCTCGCTTCCCTAGAAGAGTTTTCATAGTTTCTTGGTGTGGAGGTAAGAGGTTAGACTCTAATGGTTCAAAAAAATCTCTTTAGGGGACTCTGAATGCTCCCAATCACCCCACCCTCTCGCAATTAAGATTTTCTGCAGCATGTTCTTTTCACATTGGTATTATACATTTGCTGGCCAGTGGCTTGTGTGTTACAACATACAAATGCTGCTTGTGTAATCTAAGGCCTTTCCTATTCATGATACAGCCCCACACCTTCTTTTGTTCCTACTATTTAGTTTTGGGAACCCAGAATTTATCTATCTATCCAATTCCCCACCTCTTACACGGGAAGGCATGAGCTGTACGTGCCACTGGGTGAGCAGAGATCCTGAGCTGGGGACGTGAAAGGAGCATCCAGCGCCAGCAGTTCTCTGCTTGAGTCTGGGGTAGGCCAGACCTGAACAGTTTTCTTTTAGAGATTGTCTTTGTGGAGTAAGGCAGTGATTGGAAAAAATTCTCTGTTGCTTTCCCCAGTTTCAGGGGTGAGGAAGAGAGCACTAAGAGAACCACCTTGTCCATACCTGAGAGATCCACCCTGTCACTCCCCCAGCAGGCCCTGGTTTACCTTCTGATTTGGAGCTGAATAGCTCTTCTCGGTGCCTTTCCTCACAGGATTACTCTCCCCTTCAAATTTCTATAACTTAATGGAGGTTCTGTTCATGTCTCTGCATCAATTTCTACAATGCAAACACTGTTCCTTCTCCAACTGCAGATGGCAACATAAACTCCTTCAGTTTTTCAAGGAGACACCGAGTTTTCAAATAGGAGACAGCCTATTTTCTTTTTATAATTCTTTCAGGTATAACTGTATTTATTTTGTTTTTTCCATTCTGACATCGCTTAGATGTCCTAGGACAGCGGTCCCCAAACTTTTTGGCACCAGGGACTAGTTTCGTGGAAGACAATTTTTCCATGGATTTGGGCCAGGGGGTGGTGGAGCTCTGGGGCCTGGTCCCTAATAGGCCGTGGACCGGTACCAGTCCGCATCCCAAGGGTTGGGGACCGCAGTCCTAGAATGTGCCCTAAAAGTGTTTTCACTTATTTTTTTCTCCTTGGTGTTTCTTCATTAATTTTATAGCACAGCATACATTTAGGAAACTTTATATGAAGTATACTAAGACCTCATTTTTCCACTGCTTCAGGCACGTGAAGGTCTGTTTTGCATTCAATGTTACATTATACTTTAGATCTTCAGAGCATAAGCTAGAAAATAACCCTAATCTAAAAAGCAATCCAAATACTTCTGACCTCAACTGCTAAATAAAATTCCCTCTCCCAGCTAAGAGCCAGCTAACTTATTAAGGAACCATGGAACCACTCTGTAATGTACTCTGATGACAATTCAGAAGTCAATTTAAAGATACAGATGCAACTTCTGGCTCAAATTATAAGATATTACTATTTTCATACAGCCTTTTCCCACATGTAACTGTACAAAACTTATCTCCTTTGAAGGGCTTATGAAAAACAACCTTGTTGTGCTTAAAAATGACAATATCCTTTATGATATCCAGGAATGGCCCAAGATATGAGGGAAAGCTGGCAGCTACCTACATGCTGTGAGCTGACAAGTGCTAAAACACCAACCTGACCAAAATAGCCTCCCCTGGGACTTACATGCAAGGCTTGAGACACTTAGTTTTCTGTCTACAGAATCAGCTGAGGCCCAGGCTAAGCCCTGGTATTCATTGCAATTCAGTTATATAAAACAAACACTTGTAAAGCAATTACTACGTGTCAAGCACTGTGCTAAGGGGATATAAGAAAATGGCACATGCTGAATAAGAAAACAGCACAAGCCTCAGGAGCTAACAAACCAGCCAGAGAAAAACATCAGAATGAAAGTCTCACAACACAGGTGATGTTTCAATGGACCGTGAAGGATGAATAGAATTTCTTCTGGGAAAGGAGGAAGGATGAGCATTTAGGGAAGAAAATAGAGCATGACAAAAACAGAGGGGCATGACAGATATGACGCGTTCTTGAGAAAAATTTAAAACTCCATTTCCATGGAAAAAAAAAAACCTGGAAAAACTGGACCTTTAGGTAGATGCATGTGGAAGTCAAGCTAAAAATTCAGCTGGAAAGGTTAGTTATGACCAGCACATGAAGGATCTTATGCACCATGTCGAAGAGTTTGGGCTTTTTCCCATGGGTTATGGGGGATGACTGAGAGGTAGGTGCAGTGAAGTGACAGCCCAAGGCCTGAATTTCAGAAAGTTACCTCGGAGCATGGAACATGAAGAAGCAGAAAGAGATTAGTGTGTAGAGACAGGAGGATACTTAATGGCTAACTCTGCTTTAATGGAGAGGATAAAGTAAAGGAATTAAAATTAAGAATGTGGGACATACACTGCTGAGTTCTAAAGTAAGGAAAAGGCAGCTCAAGAGAGATTGCAAGCAAGGGGTGAAGCTTGAGAGATGCCACGGTAAACTGCAAGCATCAAATAAGTTGACTGGAAGACAACTTGAGCAGGAGAAAGGGCACAGAGAAGTCAGTAGAGTTTAAATTTTACTACTTAGATTTCCTAAGTTTAGAGAAATGAGATTTTACCATTACATTAGGACTTAGTGCTAGTTCTAAGTGAAGAAAGAAGAAGAGGCAACATGTATTGTCACTGAAATAGAAACTTTATGAGTATTATTTCATGACAGAAGTCCTGTGAGGATTTCCACATCTTGCTATAGTAATGGAGCTTGGATCAATTAACCTTCAGGCTGAGAATAACTATGGAAACTGGATACACCACAAGCACCAGCTCTTTGAAGTTTTCAGAACAATTATGACAGCTGGAACTTGAAGGGCAAGATTAAACAGCCAAGGGAATCACAGAGAGGTGAACCTGAAACCTTGTGCCACTGTTTCCCTCAAAGCATTTGCTGATTCTTAAATTGCATAGGCCAAGGAACCAAAAAAAGAAAAAGAAAGTAGTATCATGGGCTATTAAGACAAAAATGGAGCTTAGGTCCCACCAACAATTCAGTTGAAAGAATCTTTTGATATTTCTTTTAGTGCAGGTCTACTGCTGTTGAATTGTTTCAGTTTTTCTATGTCACAGAAAGTTTTATATGTTGACAGTATTTTTTTCTTTCAATACTTTAAGATATTGCTCAACTGTCTTCTTGCTTGCATTGTTTCAGATGAGAAATGTGCTGTCATCCTTACCTCCTCCTGCATAGGTAACATGTCTTTTTTCCTTTGGCTGACTTTAATGTTGCCGATTTATTATTTGTTTTAAAAAATTTATTATATGCCCTGATGTAGTTTTTCTTATCTTGTTTCTTGTTTTTGTTTATTTAGATTCTTGGATCTGTGGGCTTATAATTTTTATCAAATTTGGAAATTAAGTCATCTCTTCAAATGTTTTTATGTCCCTCCCTTTCTCTTCTGTACTTTGTGAACTCAAATTATACACATATTAAGCCAATCGAAGTTGTTCTGATGCTTACTGATGCTATGGGGTTTTTCCCGGTCTTTTTTTTTTTCTTTAATTTATCAATTTAGATATTTTAATTGTGTAGGGGAAGAAGATTTTCCTTGACCCTCTTAGGGTCTCTGGCTGGGTCTGAAAATACAACTGACAAAGACGTATTAACAAGGTAAAGCTTACGAATTTATTTAGTAAGTTTTATGTGACACGTGAGCCTTCAGAAATGAAGACCTAAAGAAAGAAGAAAAAAGGAAACCTGTGTATTTTTATGCCAGGTTTGAAGAAGTGGGTAATTGAGGAGAAGTAGCATTAGACAAAGGGGATATGATCTAATAGTAATAAAATGAGGGAAATTTAGTAAGTCTTGTTTGTTCAGATTATCCTGTCTCTGTGTCATCAGAGATAAAGACATTCTTTTCCTCCAGGTATAGGGTGGGCTGTGGCTGAAGTGCTCCAGTGAGGGAGGTGTGGTTGTGCCAGGGACTTGCCACCAGGGAGGGTAGGCTCCTCCCAGAAGAGACAGGATGCTTGGGGAGAGGACTGCTAGCCCCGTCCTCCCTCAGGGCAGAGAGTAATTTTTGTCCTTGGGGCACACAAAAGCACTTGCTATGGCTTTTTAGAGGGAAACGAGTGAGCCCCAAGCTCCTTAGAATCCTGGGTGTGACAGGTGCTCTACCAGAGGTGGGAAAGCTGCTCATAAGTACCCTGGCTTAATTGCCCCCTTTGGAACCCTCAGCCACCCCAGGCAGAAAATAGCCATGGTGGAGGAGGGAAGGAGGTGGAGAATGCCCTGAAGGGTGGGGAGCTGGTGCCCTGGTCTCCTTTGTCCTAAGGGGCCCTCTGGTATACTGTACTCTTCTTTCAGCTGGAAGCAGCCTGCCTTTCCCTGCATGCCCAAGCTCTGGGAGACCCACAGTTCCCCTGGGACCCATCTGTCCCCCAAGGCTGCCATAGTCTGAGTGGGTGCTGGGGGTGTTGGCTGTGGATCCAGTGGCACAGAGTGCCAGAGGCTGGGCTTCTCGGGTTGAAACAGCTGCAAAAACACTACCTGTGCATGAAGGGAGGGAATTAGTCACACCCTCTGTGTAGAACCCGGGCACAGTGAGCAGAGTACTATTGGGGGCATACCCCCACCCCCAGGCCTAGAACTGGCTGTCCCACAGCTCACTTGCACCAGAAGCTCTTGCTTGGGAGAAGGGATGGCTATGTCTGCGGCACTGGGTAGTTGAAAGAGAGGAGGTCCCTGTCTCCACATCCCTTCCAGGGCTACCCAGCTTTAAACTCCCAAAATGATGCCTTGGACCTGTGACCCAAGAGAGTGGGGCCTCTTACAGGCAACCAGCATGGGCAAGATGCTGGGTGGAATGCTCTCCACTCCCATCTTGGTCTCACTGCAGCTTGTAGCAGGGTGGTGGGAATTGTCCTTAGGAGTAATAGGAGAGCTTGGGCTCCTGTGTCCCTCGTCAGTTGGGCAAGGCTGAGGGTGGGGAACTGCCCAGCTTCAGACTCCCAAACACCTTGGGCCTGTGACCAGAGAGGGTGTGGCCCCTTCCAAGCAAAAGGCGTATGTAAGATATGAGGAAGTGCCATCTGCTCACAACTCAGTTCCACAGCAGCCTGTAGCAGGGCAGTGGGAATTGTCCTAGGTGTGTGTAGGCAACCTTGAGCTCCCCTGTCCCTCCTCAGCTGGGTGGGGCTTCATCAGCTTGAATTCAGCACGAGGGCAAGGCACTTCCCAGCTTCATACTCCCCAAATGGTGCCCTGGACCTGTGACCAGAGAGGGCAGGGCCCTTCTCAGGCAGGCTGCACCAGCAGGAAACTGTGGGGAGTGCACTCTGCTCAAGGATCAGTCCTATAGCAGCTGGCTGCAGGATGGTGGGCACGGTCCCCGATACATGCTGAAAAGCCTGGTTTCTCTGCCCCTTCTGGGACAGGCAGGGGCTGGAGCCACTTCAAGCCCAAACCCAGACCAAGGGCGGGGCATAGCCCAGTGAAAACTCTCAAAATGGCACCTTTGATCTGCTACTGGAAAGACTGGGGCCCCACCCAGGCAGATAGTGTGGGTGAGAAAGAGTAGAAAATTCTGTCTGCCTACTTCCCAGTCTCAAAAACAGCCTACAGCAGGGTGGTGGAGACCTTTCCAGTGGTGCGTGGGAGCACCTGGTCTCTTCTATCCCTCTCAGAGCCACGTAGTGGCTGCAGGTGAGCCCACAGTTCCCCACTATTTGGGCTCTCATAATGGCACCCTGCCCAAGCTGCTCTAGGCTCAGATGTCTGTGGGATTCCACATGAGCTCCCTTTCTGGAACAGCGTCTCTGTACAACCTCCAAGCAGCTCCCTATGTTAGGCCCAATGGGAACACACATTATTGCTAATCATGTTCATGTTTTGAGGATTGTTTTCTCTAATCTTTTCACATGGCTTTTTTCCCCAGCCTCAGAGTTTCTTCTCACATGTACACAGATCAATACTCAACTAAAGACTCAACTGAAACGCTCTGCAGGTCTCCAGACCTTTCTTTATTCAGCTCTCTACTCTCTGGAACTCTTCCCCGCAAACTCCAACTGCCTAGTCCTCCCCTGGACTCCCTTCTGTCTCTGTTTCTACCCAACTGAGGGACACTGTCAGGCTCCAATTGGGTTTTCCCTCCTTGTGCGCTGATCTGGAAAGTGTCTCACATCAGTAAATTAGAGAAATCATAGCGTTCTCCTCATTTGTTCCTGTCTCTCAAAATCACTGTCCTGTGCTGTGTGATGGCCAATGTTTGAAAGCCAGTATTTTTAATATTTTGTGCAGTTTTTAGTTGTTTCAGGTGGGGGTTATATTCAGTCCCTGGTACTTCATCTAGGCTGACAATAAAAATTGCCTTTACAGATTTTCATATAGTAAAATTATAGGTGTTATTCTGAGCCCTAGCAGGAGGCAGAAACAGCACGAGAACTCTAAGGGGTATACTAAGGAGGTAGGAGAATACTCAAGGAAGAACAAGCCTTAGGTGGGGCTCAGACTTCATTGAAGAAGGCATGTTTGTAGCCCACTAGATGCTGGAGAAATTACCTGGGTTTCCCAGGCCAGAGATAATCCACGGGAACCAAAGAAAAAGAAATGAATGTCTGGGTTGCAGACAAGCTGAAGATTGTAGGTGGGTGTGCAGTGAAGAGATAGAGTGGCACTGTGGACATGGGGTCTGTGGCTCATGATGTTGTGTCTATGTTGAGAGAGTTGCAGGAAACTTGTAGCACACAGGTGAGCTGAGGCTGATGGGCAGGTAGATAGCGGGAACTGGGCTTGCGGAGGGAGTTTGGGAGCTGTTAAAAGCACTGCTGCATTCAGCAGTGGATAGGTCTTCCTCTGCAGGAATATAGCCCACTTTGCTGTGCAAACTTGGGCCAGGATTACTGCTATCCAAGTGGATAGCTAGAGAAAACACACAGCAGTCAAATGCTGCAGAAGGCTGCACGCTGGAGGTGCCTAACACCGAAGAAATCCACGTAGGCTGGGCAACTAAAAAACTAATGAAGTAAAATGAAATAATAAATTTGATTACTGCAAAAGAAAATAATGAAGGATAGAAAAAAGATTTTTAAAAAAATGGAACAAAAAAGAACATGATCCTATGAAATAGGTATTTCTTCCCCATTTTATAGTCAAGAAAATGGGAGCTAGGAGGAGTTAAGTTACTTAAATAGCTAGTTTATAATGGTATTGGAGTTCATGTTCTTTAAATTACAGCATGAGGTCACCTTACAAGGTGCTATGGCCCAAACTGTGTTTGCCCAAAATTTATATGTTGAAGCCCTAACCCCAATGTGACTGTATTTAGAGATAGGTCTTTTAGGAAGTAATTAAGGTTAAATGAGGTCATAAGGGTAGGGCCCTAATCTATTAATAATAGGACTTGTGTTCTTATAAGAGGAGAAAGATAGACAGATTTGTCTCTCTCCCCACCATGTTAGGGCACAGCAGAAAGGCAGCTCTCTGCAAGCAGTGAAGAGAACCTCCACCAGGAACAGAACCACTGAGCACCTTGATCTTGGACTTCCCAGCCTCCAGAATTGTGAGGAAATAAATTTATTGTTTAAGCTACCCAGTCTATGGTAGTTTGTTACATTAGCCCAAGCATAACAATACACAAGTTATGTTAGTTTCTATGTAATAGGTTTTTTCTCCCTTTTATTTCTTGAAAAATTAATGTAAAAGATGGCATATTGGTAGTATTTTAAAAACTGGGAGATAAAAATAATTTAGAATTCTATCACCTTAGCACACCAATGTTATTTTGAATATTGATTTATGATAACTTTTGGTGTGCATGCCCAGTTCCATATGTCATAATATTTAGTTTATGTATACACATTTTCATCAAGTTGTCAGTCTGCCATTTGTTCATCCCTTTATTGTTGAACATTAAGTATTTCCTATTGAACTGTGTATGTGTGTACTTGTGGTTATTATATATGATGTGCATGTAGATTTTATTACTATTATTTCTTAGTTTAAATTTCCAGGAATAATATTACTGGAAGACCAATATAAGCCTTAAAACTCTTGTTTCTTTTTACTGGTGAAATTACAATATATATTTTAATTCAGTATACCTAAAATATTATTAACATAGGAAGTCAATATAAAAAAATCATTAATGAGATATTTTCTTTATTTTATATTGTCTTTGAAATCTAGTGTATATTTTACACTTACAACACATCCCAATTTTTGCCAGACCCCTGCTAAGTATTCAAATAGCCTACTGCATAATGTAGCTCTACATCTAAGTCACCTATTTTTTGAAATAACTACCTGTCTCCTCCATCATTTATAAATATTGTTTCATCTGGTGAGTATAACTCAAGCAATATGTCATGTGATACTGTGTTCTCTTATATCTTAACAAGAACTGAATCAACAAATGCAATATTCTCCTGGTTTATTTTATGATTTTGTTTTATTTGATAAGGTTTACTTCCCAGAAATGTACTTTCTTGTGGTTTTCAGGAAGATTTAAAAATCATGGAATCTTAATAACATTGATTCTTTTCAAGTCCTTGGAATACATACAAGTAATAATATCACCACAAACACAATAGAAAAGGGCCCACGTAGCTGAATACTTAGAAAAGCTGGGGGAAGAACCTTAGGAAGGACTGATAAAATATTTTATTTTTGAGGTCATGTTGTCTTGTGAATAATCAGAAACAGCAAACTTTACTTTAAAAAGAAAATTAACTTTCAAACAAAACAAATATATTACTAGCCCTAAACGAATTACAACATAAATTAGAATTGTCAGATAAATTGAGCTACTCTATAATCAACCATGTATCTTTATCTCCTTAAGTGATTCCTCAATGTTAATAAATGTAAAATATTGGGAAGAAAGCACTCTTTGACGTTTAAGTCAATACCATTGCTCTCTCAGAAATTTTTCTGCTATACAAACAGCTTTTTTGATCTCCCAAAACCCCCCCATAAAGCAAACCATTTTACCTGGTTAAAAGAATTTAAAAACAAATGATAATTAACATCTCTCCACATTTAGATGAGATACTTTTTATAGCAAATCTGTTATTTATCTTCAGTAAATTTAAATTCAGGTTCAGATGTAGTTCAGGCAAATCAAATTATGTAAACAAGTTACAAAATAATTTAATTTCCTCATGTCATCTTCATGATGTAAACTTATCAAAATGAGACTAGCCCAAGGTTGAAGAGGGTAAACTAATCACGTACAGTTAGAAAAGACTTTTTAGATATATTCAAAATAAACGAATAAATACTGAAACAATCTATGATAAAATAGTTGCATACTAAAATATCAGTCTCATATATTTATTTATATTTGTGTTGTCCCAAGAAGAATTTAAGTTTTAAGGATCAAATATATATCAATATAGCACAAAAGAGACATAGTTGTAAAGACAAAAGAAAAATAAAATAAAAGGTAGGGATGGACAATAAAGCAGCCAGGATTAAGGGTAATAGAACGATTAATTACGCAGTATCCTCTATATTAATCAAATTAGGTCACACATTTGCTCTTAGATTTCTGGCATCCAATTAGAAAAGGGACACCTGATCAGTTATAGAATTCACAGTGTTCCTAAGATAGAATTAAGGTGCTTAAAACAAAACACAACATATTCCAATACAAAGCTCAGAAAAGTCATGTTTTCCTTATTGTTTTCCTGCAGTATACACCATGTAATACAATAAATAACAGCATCACCTATATGATACACGTAACAGAGAATTTTGTGGAGTTCATTACAGGCTAACAGGTCAAACAACCAACTGGACTTTTTTTCTAGTGAGTTGATCAGTTATTTTGGCATGATATATGTAAAATAGGATTGTGTGGTGGAAAAATAACGATGCTGGATGTGGAATAAAGCAAACACAGACTCCAGTTCTGGCTCAGCCACTAACTAAATCTGTTACCTTGGAAAGGTGCTTACATTTTCTGGGCCCCAGTTTCCTCATTTGTAAAATAGTGGGGCTGTTTTCTAAGGTTCTTTCCAGCTCATAATGTCTATGTTTCTAAGAAAAAAAACCACGTGATTTACTGCAAACGTGAGAGTCAATAAGAATAAAATACGTTTCACTCTCACTGTGTGCAAAGTCATTTTGAAACAAAGTAAGAAAAAGTATTCTCTCTAGAATAAAACAGAAACTGTACCTATATCTCACTGGGTAAAACATGAATATATTTTAGGCTCTTTTATACCTATAATTTATGAATAGGTATACCAACATCTTCGATAATCATGAATGAGTCTTACTGGTATCAACATGTAAGTCCTAGCAACTTTTCAGTTACAAGTGGGGGTTTCCACTTCTCAAAGACAGATTGAACTTTAGCTCACCAGGGTTTGGGAAAGAACTTAAAATGAATGCTCTATGAAAAAAAATCAACTATTAATAATATTTCATGAGCACAAACTATGTAAAATATATTATTTTGAGCACTGTGAAAAATGTGGCAATAGGGGAGCTTCAACATCTTTTATCATTACTTTTTTCACTTGTCACTGGTAGGATGCTTTTAAAAATTATTCATTAGAGTCTTCCTTTAACATTGTGCTGTGCTTTTTAACCTCCAGTAAATTGTGAGTACATCTCAAAAATTACAATTAGTACTAAACAAAAAATCCAATAATTTCATTTGCAGTTTTTACTGATAAGGATTAGACCAATGAAAGGAAACTCTTTGATTTGTGTAGCATTCATCTGAGTCCTTTGGATTTCTAATCCCACAGACTGCGTTGCAGTTAAGTCGCAACTGCTTGAGAAATCATCGTTCATTTGTTAGCCTAAATATTTGAAATGGGAGCAGCATTTTACCTTGCATATAAAATCTTTATCTTCTCTTTCTTCAGATATGGAAACAAGGGAAAACTTGGAGTTTGTCATAGCTACTATTCCCCTAACTGATGCCGTCCACGCTAACGAGTCCAGAAAGAAACAAGCTGGGCTACAGGCACCCAGTATGAGACCCTCTGTCCTACAGATGTGGCTGCAGAACACTTATTCCAAACACAGCTTACTTCTGGTAGTCCCGATCCCTCTCCAACTTCACCTGCAGCTAAAGCTACTTGCCTTTTAGTTCCCTGGACCTTGAAGGGAGAGAGGCAGAAAGCATTCGGCTACAAATGAGATTACAACCTTTCCCATTTATTCTACATAGTATGTTTATTCTAGTACAGTGCTTGTCAATATTCAGCTTCTTGGCTCAGATTTAAATCCCCTCTTTCCTGTGCCCTTCTTATACCTAAACCTGAGGTATGCCCGTGTTTTCTTAGACATTTGTCTTCCTCAACTATGGCCTTCTGATTGGCTTTTCCTGGCACTTCCCAAATTTCCTCATTTCGACAATATTCTTCTTAATCCTATGTCTGTGAACCACCTACTGTAAGAATAAGAAACTGGAAACTGTCCAGCAAACAGGACAATTGCATTGTGTCATAGTCAGCCCTCAAAAAAGAAATCTGGAAAAGCTCAAATTGTACAGTAGATTGTTACTGAAATGAAGGTGGGGGATCAGAAGGGATAAAAATGAATAGAAAAATATATAGATGGAAAATCTGCTTTTACCAGATAAAGAATATTTCCACTCTTAGACATTCAAATATCTTTGAGGCAATATGGTATATGTCGTTACGAACAGGGACTCTTGGTGTCCATCATTGCTCTGCTACTTGCTGTCAGTGAAACATCAGGTAAAGTTACCTAATAGCTCTGAGCCTCAGTTTTCTCATTTATAAAATGTGAAATATAATAGTACCTTTTTCATAAGATCGGAATACATACACAAAATCATGTATTTAAAGCATAGAGCCTAGCTAAATGTTAGCTATTGCACCTCATCTGTAAGATGTACCCATATTTCTAAAAAAGCTGAACTTTCCCCCTTTTTCTCTTCAGTTTTTCTACTCCTTTGGCCTACCATCCCTTAGTTAAAACAAGATAGATCAACTCTGCCCTATAAGTACTAGCATCTTATTCACCTAGTATTAGTAAAATGAGTTTTCATTTTCTTCCAGTCTAAAACTGCAGCAAATAATTTATAATGATGGGTATAGTGTTAATTCTTCTTTTTTTTTTTTTTTTTAACAATGATTTAGGGTTTATATAAACAGAAGAAGGGAAGACGGGGAAGGAGGAAGGAAGGAACTTTATGTGAATTGCTCTTTAGGGCAGGATTACATACATTTACCTATGGTCAAAATTCATTGTTCAGTTTCAAGGAGCAGTTAGGCACCTAGTCAAGAAATAATATCTCAGTTCTAAAATATACTTTGTAGAGGACTCTACAAGACAAATCTAAGTCCAAACATGAACTCTACCCACTTACCAGAATTTAGGAAAAATCACTTAGCTTTCCTGAGTCTGTTTCCCCTTTGTAAAATGAAGCTAATTATTATTCCCATGAGGCTGTATGAGGACTAAAAGTAAAACATATGGTACACACTAGGCATTTGATAAATACTAGCTCCCTTTCCACAATAAACAATTTATGAAAATAAACCATAAAAAATTCCCAGACAGGCAAACTAAGATTCTCCTCCTGACAGAAATGTATTTTAAACATAATTTTCTTCTTTGATTATCTATTCTGTACCAATCAGTAAGACATGGCAGTTTTATGATTGGTTTCCTTGAACTCTGTTGGGACTTGCTTTATGGTCTAGTATTTTCTGATATCTTTGTTTGCTTGATCTATTAGTTACTGGGAGAGGTTTGTCCCCGTGATGGTGGTTTGTCAATTTCTTCTGTCAACTTTTGCTTTATATATCTGGAAGCTTTGTTTAGAATTATTACAAGTTCCTGGTAAAATTAAACCTATGATTGTGTAGAGATCCACTTTATCTCTAATAAGTATTGTTTTCTTAAAGAGTATTGCTTTTTCCTGATGTCATTATAACAGCATTATCTTTCCTCTGCTTAATGTACACTTGGTATTTATTTTGCTGTCTTTTGCTTTCAACCTTTCTGAGCCCTTAGGCTTTAAGTGTCTCCAGTAAATGCCATATAGCTACATTTTTAAAGTCAGTATGACACAATTTCTCTATTAATGAACTTAGTCCATTTACTTATACTATAATAATTAGTATGTTCACATTTACTTTTATTACCCAGTCCTATACATCTGTGATTCCCAACCCTTGGGGCGCAGACCCTTACACCCTTACCGGTCTGTGCATAGCTGCCTGAGCTCACCTCCGTGCCCCCCACCCCCCTTCCATGAAGCTGGTCCCTGGTGCCAAAAAAGTTGGGGACTGCTACCATACATTTCATTTCCCATTTTTTCTCTGTTTATTTTTATTCTCTTTTTACTTCTGTTGGGTTCATTAAGTTTTTGTCCCTTCTACTAGTTTGAAAGTTATACCCTCTTTTTTTTTTTTTAGTGGCTATACTACTAATTTTCATAACATTTTTATTGAGATATAATTCACAAAAGGATTACCCACTTTTAGTGTAGTCACAGAGTTGTGCAACCATCACAATCTAAGTTTAGCATATTTTCATCACCCCAGAAAAAAACTCTGTCCCCGTCAGCATTCATACCCACAGTCCTAGGTGACTACTCACTAATCTATGCTCAGTCTCCTTAGATTTGTTTTTTTTTTGTTTTTTTTAAGAATCTAGTACATCTTAATCAGATTTGTCTATTATTTATGTTTCAAATAAATAGTCATACAATGTATAGTCTTCTGTGGCTGCTTTCTTTCACTTAGTATATTGTTTTCAGTCAGCATAATGAACAAAGCTCATCCACATTGTAGCATATATCAATACTTCATTCCTTTTTATGTCCAAATAATATTAATTATATGGATATGTATACTTCATCCATGGAGGGGTCCTGAAACCAATCTTCCTGCAAATACCAAGGGATGATTGTATTACCATCTTAACAGTATTAAGTCTTCCTATCCATGAACATAGGATGTCTTTGCATTTATGTCATTTTAAATTTAACAATGTTTTGTAGTAGTTTTCAGTCATGCATTTCTCTCACAAAATTTACTCATAGGTATTTTATTCTTTGGGATGCTATTGTAAATTGAATTGTTTTCTTAATTTCATTTTCTGATTATTGCTTGTACAGTCATCCCTTGGAATCCATGGGGGGTGGTTTTTACGATCTCTTACGGATACCAAAATCTGCAGATGCTCAAGTCCCCGATATAAAATGGCATAGTATTTTCATATAACCTATGCACATCCTCTGTATACTTTAAATTATCTCTAGATTAATTCTAATACCTAATACAATGCAAATGCTATGTAAATAATTGTTATACTATATAGTTTAGGGAATGACAAGAAAAAATAAGTCTATGCATGTTTAGTACAGACACAATTTTTTTTGGAATATTTTCAATCTGAGGTTGGTTGAATCTATGGATGCAGAACCCATAGATACAGAAGCTATAGATTTTATATATATACAAATTATATATAAATATAATTAATTTTTATATTAATCTTGTGTCCTGCAAACGTTGCTGAACTTGTTTATTAGTTCTTAGAGCTGTTTTCTTTCTTTTATTCATTAGGATTATTTATATACAAAGCCATGTTTAATTTTTTCCTTTCCTATCTAGATTCTTTCTATTACTTTTACTTACCCAAATGCCTTAGATAGAATACCCAGTACAGTGGTAGATAAAAGTAGAGAGAGTGGGAAACCTTATCTTGTTCTTGATCTTAGGTGGAAAGCTTTCTATCTCTTACCATTAAGTATAATAATAGCTATGGGTTTTTTATAGATGCTTTTTTAAGATTAAGGAAGTTCCCTTCTTTTAGTTTGTTGCACACATGTATCATAAAAGGATGTTTGATTTTTCAAATGTTTTTTCTACATCCATTGAGATGATCATGTGATTTTTGTACTATATTCTATTGATATGGTCTATTATGTTAATTTGTTTTTGGTGTTAGACCAACCATGAATTGCTGAATAAATCCCACTTGGTCTTGATGTATAATCCTTTTGATTCATTTTGATAGTATTTTGTTGAGGATTTTGCATCTATGTTTTAGGAGATATTGATCTATCATTTTCTACTCTCATGATGCCTTATCTGCTTTGGTATTAGGATAATGTTGGCCTCATAGGCAAAATTGGGAAATATGCCTTCTTTTATTTTTTGGAAGAGTTTATGTTGGATTGGCATTAATTCTTTAAATGTTTGATAAAATTCACCAATAAAGCCATTTAGGCCTGGGCTTTGCGTTGTGGGCAGGTTTAAATTACTAATTCAATCTCTTTACTTACTATAGGTATATTCAGACTATTTTTTTGAGTTACATTCAATAGTTTGTGTCTTTCTAGGAATTGTCCATTTCATTTATGTTATCTCATTTGTTAGCATACAATTGTTCATAGTATTCCCTTATAATCCTTTTTAAAAAAAATTCTATAAGGTGGTAGTGATATCCCTTCTTCTCTTTCTGATTTTAGTAATTTGATTTCTGAAGCTGAGTTAGCTTTTATGAAAAATGGAGAATATGGTAGTTGATTCATCATTAAGAAGCTTGACTTCAGGCCAAAATCTTATATGTAATCTCTCAGGCCTGACTATAGGCAGGTACAAAGATATTGAAAGTAAACATGACAAAATGTTTTGAGAAGGCCCTTTGATTACATGCCATCAGCTGTTCATTTCATTTTTTAAAGATTTTATTGAACAGATAGTACAGAAAGCTCCTGTATACTCCCTTTCCCTCCCTATTCCCCCAGTTTCCCCTATCATTAACATCCTACATTAGTGTGGTACATTTGTTACAATCGATAAACCAATATTTATATATTATTAGCTGATGTCTATAGTTTACCTGTGTTGGACAGTTCTATGGGTTTTGAGTAATGTAAAGTGTCATGTATCTACCATTACAGCATCACATAGAATAGTTTCAACAGCCTAACAATCTCCTGTCTTTACCTATTCATTCCTCCCCTGAACTTCTGGAAAATACTGATCTTTTTACTGTCTATATAGTGTTGCCTTTCCTACAATGTCATACAGTTGGAATGATAGTATGTGGCCTTTTCATACTGGCTTTTTTCACTTAGCAATATGCATTTGAAGTTCCTTTATGTCTTTTCATAGCTTGATAGCTCATTTCTTTTTACCTCTGAATAATATGTCTTAGTCCATTTTGTGCTGCTATAACAAAATACCATAGACTTGGTAATTTATAAAGAACAGAACTCTATTTCCTCACAGTTATGGAGGTTGGGAAGGCCAAGATTGGGGGGCTGGCATCTGGTGAGGGCCTTCTTGTTGAATCATCCCATGGTGGAAGGCAGAAGGGTTAAGAAAGGGAGAGAGAGAGAAAAAAAAAGGGTATGAACTCATTCTTTTACAAGGAACCTACTCTTGAGATAAAGGCATTAAACTATTCATAAGGGCAGAGTTCTCATGGGCTAATCACTTCTTAAGGGTCTTACCTCTTAATACTGTTACAATGGCAGTTAAATTTCAATATGAGTTTGGAAGGGAACAAACATTCAAAACATAATAATATTCTATTGTATGGATAGAGCCTGTTGCTTCACATCCTCACCAGCGTTTGGTATTATCAGGTTTTTGGATTTTAGTCATTCTAATAGATGTATAGCAGTATCTCATTGTTTTTATTTGCAATTTCATAATGACATAATGTTGAGCATCTTTTCATATACTTATTTGACATCTGTGTATCTTCTTTTGGGAAGTGTTTGTTTAGATCCTTTCCCCATTTTTAAATTGAGTTGTTGATTTTCTTGAGTTTTAAGAGTTCTTTATATTTTTAATATATTTTGCATATAAATTGCTCTACAGTCTGCTCCAATTAAAATCAGGCCCTTTTGTCTGGGTAGCCTTTGAGGCTTGCTTCAAACCTAGGGGTGCTCTCTAGCTTTTTCCCTAGACTTCTAGTCTATCACATCACTTGTGGCTACCATGGAGCCACCAGCATCCTCTTAATATTAACCACAAAAACAATCTCCACTGTCTTTGACAACATACTTAGGATTGAGGTTTCCCATGCTCTGTTCTAAATAGAGTCAGTTACCCCAGGGAGAGCTATGGAGCTCTCTCTTCTTACATGCTGCCTTTTACTCACTGTGAAGAAACCCTGCACTATCTTTCCTGAGCTTGGGGGTGGGGACAATGGCCAACTTCTTAGAATGACACCCCTACTCTACCAGCAGGTCACAGGTCTGGGACACTAGCCTTTGGTATTCTCTGCTAGCTTATTCTGTCATGAAATCTCTGCTCTTCCAAATGAGCTAGAGCAGGAGTGATTAGGGTCCTGTATTCTCAGTCTGCCATGGCTGGGGCAGTACTTCTGCTTCGATAGTGGGAAATGGGCAGAGGAAGGGAACCCCAGATGTCTTGGCCATGCTGACCTGGAATAGAGTTTCTGCCACTCAGAGCGTGGGGGTGGGGCAGTGAGAAATGCTAGTGGCCTGTCTCTTTCAGGGAGAAACCATTGCCCTAGACTAAGAGATCAGAGGGAAGGAACCTTATTTTCTAGGTTACACAGGTTTCTAGGTTATAACAGATTTTTAGCCCTGTTTTCTGGGGATTACAACCACTAGCTAGAAGTGGGGGTGTGGCTCAAAAAACTATAAACTCTCACTGTTCTTACCAAGATTTAGATTTTCTCAAATAAATGTTTCTCCATTTGGTATATGCTCTTAGGACAGTTTGATACTTTAAATGGTTACTTTTTACAGTTTTTACCAATTATGATTGTTTCACTGGGGAGTGGATCCATGGAGTTCCTCATATCACTGTTCCTGAAGTGCTTCATTACTTTTATATAAATAATTATAAACCAGGAAATATATGTATTTTTTAAATTATTGAGGTTGAGTACTAATTGATCAAGTGTAAGCAAAAGAATATTACAATTACTCCCTACTAAGGTTGCATCTTAATTAACTCAGTTTTTGTCTCCTAAAAGAACATGAGTTTGCTTACAAAGCTATGCTTCCTGGTCAAATTCTAGACGCTTACTCAAATCACTTTTACAGCTAACACGTGAATATGCCACTTTGAGTTTAGTAATGTGAAAGAATTCACATAGTAAATGCTGAAGTTTGTACTTTTATATTTTTCCATCCCCAAACTATGTCTCATGTAAGTGTCTCTAAAAACAGATGATATTGCTGGAAATACTGTCTTTGCCATGTAATTCAATCTGTATTAGGTTGTAACAGTCAAAAAATTAAAGTGAAATAGTGACTAATTGCTTTGTTTCACTTCCCTTTTGTGTGTTTCAATTTCAGGATAGAAAAGACCCTGGCTGGCAGCTTTAGAAGATGGAGACAGAAAAGTAGAAGAGAGTAAACATATATGAGAGGGTAATTTTTTAAGTAAATTTCTATAGCAGACAATTCAGGATGGAATCACGACATCTGTAAAAGCGAAGGGAGGGGATGAGAAAATGGGGAGTTGATTATCAGTGGGCAGAGAGTTTCAATTAATTCAAGGTAAGTTCTAGAAGTCTGCTGTACAACATTTTCCATATAGTTAGCAGTATTGTATTTATTGTACAGTTAAAAATATAAGAGGGTAGAACTCACGTTAAGTGTTCTTATCATAATAAAATTTTTAAAAGGAAGTGAGATGACTGGAATTTGGGGGTTGAGAAAATACAATGTTTGCAATCATTGGTGGTATAAATGTTATAGTCAATTTGAGATTAATAAAAGGTTTGCAGGACAGCAGTGAAGATAGTTTAAAATAGTATGAATCTGCATGACACTCATTTATTTTACTTTTGTCACTTTGTTCAGTGCATCTGGCAACCCAGAAGTAGGACCAGACAAAGCAGATAAATGTTGCAGACTTTCCTGAGTTGTAGGCTAGAACTCTAAGCAAAATCAACCCTGAATTGGCTGGCTGTGGATGATAAAGCAAGGAAGACCAAAAGGGGAGCTGATGGGGCACGTGATCATGGAGGAACCAAAGGCTGTAGATCAGGAACAGGGTTAGGAGTGCATTTATTGGAAGTGAGAGCAAGTATTTGGAACGTAGTGACCAAGGAGAGTTAGAGAACATGGAAAAATTGAACAAATAAAGTTCAAAGGGTATTTTTTCCTGAGGATGGCTTGAAGTAAAGCTGATGATAACTGGAGCTCATGGTTTTGCACATAAACTTTGTGCACCTCCTCAGATTCCCTCAATGGCCTGTTTCTGAAGCATGCACCATCCTTGCAGACCACCAGTGATTTTACTGGTGCCCTTGCCTAGTTGTCAGAGATGGTGTGAGTCAGATTTATAAAATACTGGGCCTGGGTGGTCCTCATTTCCCACATGCCAAGCTTATCCTTGCCAAGTCACCTCTCCTGCTCCCTGCCTGCCAGACAATACAACACAGAAGTGCAGGAAAGTGAACTCTATGGGGCAAACTTTGACCACTGGGAAGTAGGAGTCAGAGGGTGCCAGGCAGATTCATTTCCCTTTCTTTTGTCTCTTTGGTTGACTACTTTGAATTATGGCTTTTGCTTGAAATCCTTACAAGGAAATTCCTGCATACTAGAACATACCTACAGAGTGCCCTACTGCTTCTTTTTGCAACTAGGTGAGAAGGGCCACTAGTATAATAACTCATTGCATTGCTTTGCATCTCTCCTTGTCTCTAGCGTTTTTCTGCCAGATCCCTGCCCTAAGCTTGTACGTTCTCAATAAAGTGCAACTGTTATGATCTTTGCTTCCTCAAGCTCTGCTTTCTAAAGAATGTGGGTTAAGACATGAAGTTTTGGAGGAGGTGGGAAGTATCATAAATGTAGATAGGGTCAAAATATAGGAAAAATTCTATTAATAAACTAGCAAATTCACTGAGGAAGGTAGAAGTAGTGGATTTAGAAAGATAAGATGGCTTATATATGATCATAGAGAATTAGCAACTCTCAAACAATGTGACATGGAAATGTTATATTGAGAATTTGGAAGAATGGCTGAAAAAGCAGTGATCTCAGGGACACTGAATTGAAGTGGTCTTACATAAGAAAACACTATCATGGTTTGAAGACATTTACAATAATAGTATTATAGGATAAGAAAAACATCCAAAAGGACATATATACATATACACTCACACATACAAATGTCTTTTTAAAAAAATCTGCTGAAAAAGTTTGTTAGACTTTCCATTGAATAATTGGAAATCAAGGTTCATTTATTTTCCATTCATAAAATATTTACTTGGGCCTTTTATGGGCCAGGCACTCTTCTATGTGCTTAGGATAAACAGATAAATAAAACCCTGCCCAACAGACCTTACATTCTAACAGGGAGAAGCAGAAAATAAGCAATAGACATGATCACTAAGCAAATTACATATGTTAAAGGTAGTAAGTACTATAGGAAAAATAGAGCAAGATAAGTGATATCAAGACTTGGGGGATGTTGGAGGAATGGAAGTCTGCATTTGTAAATAAGATGACCAAGACCTGCCTCCTTGAGGAAAGAGTTGAAATAAAGGTGAAGGAGTGAGCCATGTAGACAGGAAAGGGATGCAAATTCCAGGCAGAAGACAAAGCTCATGCAAAGACCTGAAGCAAGACTGGTGTTTTTGAGAAGCAGCAAGGAGGCTAAAGAGGGTGGATTAGAGCAAGTGATGGGAAGAGAAAGAAATATGGTGATGTAGGTCACAGAGGAGAGCTTAACCATGTAGGGCTCTGTGGGCCACTACAGGCAGTTTGGCAATCACTTAAAGGGAAACTGGGAGCCACTCCAGAGTTTGGAATAGAGAAGGGCCATAGTCTGAATTCCATTATATCAGTAGTACTCTGGGTGTGTGTTGAAAAGAGATTGTAAGGACCGTAGATTTTTTAAAAAGCTAGGAGCCCAGGCAGGAGGCAATGGCAGTAACTCAGTTAAAATATGGCACTGTTTTAGGCCAGAGTTTTAGCAGGGGAGGGTCTGAGAAGAGACTGAATTCTGAGCATGTTGAAAATAAAGCCAGTAGGAGGATTTGATTGATTGGAAGTAGGGTATGGGAGAAACCAAGGAGTGAAGAAATGACTCAAATTTTTGGTTTAAACAACTGGAAAGACAGAGTTGCCATCAACTGGGATGAGTAGCACTATGGTTGGAATGGGTTTTAAAGGAAAGATGAGAGTTTGGCTTTGAACACTTTAGGTTTGGTATGTCTTTTAGACAACTAAGTGGAGACATAAGGAGGGAGTTATATATTTGAATAGAGCAGAGGTCAGCAAACTTTTTCATAAATGACCAGATAGTAAATATTTTAGGCTGTGTGAGCCAGATATTCTCTGTCACAACTACTCTACCAACATGTAGCCATAGACAATATGCCAAAGAATTGGCATGGCTGTCTTCCAGTAAAACTTTGTTTACAAAAACAGGCTGCTGCTGCATTTGGCCTGAGGGCTATAGTTTGCTAACTCCTGGTCTAGAAGTTTGAGAGAGAGGTCTGTTGGAGGAGCACATTTGGGAATTGTCAGTATAAAATACTTTTAAGGCTATGTTAATTTGATGTAATAACTTCTTATTCCACATTTGATATCTGTGCTTTCCCTCTTGTCATAAATAGTAATGGTACCTTCTTAACTATATATCTATTTTCCTCAAAAAGGAGCCTGCGAGGAACTATGATAAAGCCAATTTGATCAAATCAAAAGAAAAATCTGAATGAAAACAAGTTTTTTCAATAAAGAATGCAATTGATTAAATATACATGTGCAAAATATGTATTAATATTTAGTTGGCTTGCAACATGCACATATAATTAAGTATTTAAGGAAGGCTAGGCTATTCAGCTTAGCCAATCCATAGACATTGATTTAGCATATATACATGTGTATATATATGCAGTTGTACAGTTGACCCTTGAGCAACACATTTGAAGTGCACGGGTCTATTTATATGCAGATTTTTTTCCATTAAAAGTTACAGCTAATATGCCTGCCTCCCCTTCCACCTCCTCTACCTTTGTCACTACTGAGACAGCAAAACCAACCCCTCTTCTTCCTCCTCAGCTTACTCAATATGAAGATGAGGATGAAGACCATTATGATGACCCACTTCCACTTAATGAATAGTAAATATATTTTCTCTTCCTTATGATTTTCTTAACATTTTCTTTTCTCTAGTTTACTTTATTGTAATATTGTATACAATACATATAACATATAAAATGTGTGTTAACAAACTGTTATCAGTAAGGCTTCCAGTCAACAGTAGACTATTAGTAGCTAAGTTTTGGGGGAGTTGAAAGTTATACGTGGGTTTTTGACTATGTGGAGGGTCAGACCCCCTAACCCTTGCATTGTTCAAATGTCAACTGTATATATAAAATAAGAATGAAGCTATGTTGTCAAATCATATTCAAAATAAATGGGAACTGCCATAGAGACTACAAAAAAATGAGATTTTAACAAAAAAGGAAATTGTCACCTGTGAAATAATTCAAGGCAATCCTGACATCATAGCCAGAGGTACTTAGGGAATTGAAGAGGCTCAGAAAATTTCACTCCAAAATATGACTCCTTGGTATGAAGAATATTTTGAATTAAAGGCCCTTAGAGATCCAACAGGCCTTGGAAGGGGCTTTCCCTCTATCTGCATAAAATCAGATGGACACATCAAAAAGAACAATCGAGTTCCCTTCCCCTCCCTGTTATCTCAATATGTTACAGGAAAGAAGTTCAAGAATGCAACCAGACCTGACCTAAATCATTTTAAACATAATACCTGTCTCTCGGGTTAATTTAATTTCCAAAGAGAATCATTTACAAGTCAATCTGTTTCTCCCATCCATTCATTCTCTCAAGTATCTATTCATTTTCCTTAGTAACCATTTATTGCCCCTAAACAGAATTATCTATATTATTCATCTCCCCCTCCGCGCTAAAATAAGGGTATATAAGTTTCTAGACCCCACTGGGATATTGAGTAATCACTCTGTGATTCTCCCTGTATGCACGGTAAATAAATCTCTTTCTCTTATTAATCTGCCTTATTGTGAGTTGATCTTTCCTCGAACCTTCTGGGGAGAAGGGGAAGTTTCCCCTCACTCCCACAAAATAAACAAAAAGTTTTAGGACAAAGAATGATGTAATACTAATGATAAAGGAAGATTCAGTTATCAAAGAGATGAATCAACAGGATGTTTAGCAATCAAACAAGATGGGTTCTTTCCTAATTACTACTTAGTTTAGCAAAGAGAAAAGTACTACTAAAAAACACTTGTAGGCAGAAGAAAAGCAAACCTTATTAACTGATATTAAAATGATACAGAAACACAGTATTAGAAGAACAGAGAAGGCTAAAATGAGGGGGGAAGGAGAGAAAGAGGGAATGCCCAGGGAAAGAAATATTTCTGCACAAGTTATTTTAGAAGCGAATAGGAGGCTATAGTCTTTCAAGCAGTGACTGTTAACCTTTGAATTTTTTTTTCATTTACTATTACACCCTAAGGAGTCTTTCTACACTTTTTCTTCTGAATCCTAAGCCCCTATAAAGTTTTAATACCCCAGATACACTGTGTATTTGTTTATGTACAGACATTAGATAAATTGTTTGAAGGGCCACAAGCCATTTTAGTATCTAAGATTTTGCCCTCTGAGAACCAATGCTCTCCCTCATCCTTGTTAGGGGCAATATTGCCCCCTTGAGAATGACTGCTTTAAAGGATGGACTATCCCATATCAAATTTACATCCTTCAAAGCTTTTTCTGAAATGCCCTGGGTGGTGGGGGTAGGTGGCAGAGAGGTGCCAGAGGCGTGGGTTAGAGAACAGTGAGGAAACAGACGCTTGCTTTTGCCATACTTGCTTGTCCCCACCTCAGTTGAACCGAATTTGACTGTGAAACATAGAAACATATAAAGAATCAAAAAGGACAAAGAAAAAAGAAAACACTTTTAACCTAAGTATCTCAATTTTAGGGGAAATGTGGATAAAAATATTGGGGGAAATTGGGTACCATATATAAAGGGAAAATTTCAGAAGAAATGTTCTCATAACGTAGTAGATAGGATTAATGCCAAATCTAAAGATCAAACTTAATATTACTTCTACTTTTTAAAGCTTAGTCATCTACCCAAACCCTTGGGTAGCCAAGATCAGTGTGAGTTAGAAAATCATTCTCCGTCTGTTTTGACGAGATACTCTGATAGTCCCAGTATCTCAGCTTCCAGTCTCCAGCCAATCTTGAATCTGGATTTTGAGACATAAAAACCACTGGGGAGAGCCTGCTGGAGAAACCGCCTTTGGTATCTCTGTCTGAATTATGATTATCTTGAATTCACAAGTGTCTGTCTGCAGAAAAGACAGTGGGTTTGAAAGAAATAATTTTAAGGCAACTTTATTTCTCAATCGGGGCCTTCTCCATCTTTCCACATTCTGTGTGGAGTTGTGGAGGAGGCCGGATGGGGGAGGGCAGTTTCCCAGGGCTGAAGACAGTGGCATGACTCACAGAGTCTATGCAAACCCTGTGAGTGAATTCTGAGAAAGAAATGAGTAACATTGTGATTTTGTTTCTATAAAAATATGTCATTACCATCAGTATGGTAAATGCTGATTATTTAACTCCATTTCCCATTTACATTTTGTGGCCAAGTAGATTTGTGTGTGCACTCTATGATATTTAGTGTTATCTGACGAAACAGGTTTATGTGGAAAAGCTCGTTTTTAAGGAAAATTAAAAATGTGTTTCAGCCTCAGATTTTCATTCCAAATCATTCTTTTGAACACCCAAAGAATTTTCCTCAGACAGTCAACTCCAAAGATAAAGCTTCTTGTTTTCCTTTTTGCCCAGAAGGAAAAAGGTTGCAAAGTGATAACAACATGTTAGTGGAACATAAAGAAGCTGGAAAAAAAATTCTTGAAGTAGGTAATGAAGAGGAAGATTTTTGTAATAAGCTGATCTTCCCATCACTCATCAGCTACACTTCTGGTCTGTGACTTCTTTGGAACTCATGCATAACCCTATCACACATCTGAACAATATTCACTGTTTTTTAAAAAAGTAAACAGCTGTTAACAATCGTGAACTGTAGCTTTGAACTAAGGTCCATTATTGCAAGGTCAATGCTTAGCCAATTTTAAAAATCCTAGAAGAAGGAGATGTTTAATGCTACATTGTCATAACAAATTGTTAGTTCATTCACCTAAGTAACCATCCAATTATCCATCCAAGTCCTGTTCATCTTTCCTTCCTTCTAAGGAACATATTCCTATTCCCAACAAGATAAAATCTAAGCCACTCCTTGGCTTGACAGAGGAGATACTTCCCAACCTGAACCCAATCTAATTTTAATAGCGAATCTCTGTTGGAGCTTGAGTTTTGCCCAATGCCAACCTGTGTGGGTATGTGTGGTACCTTGGTAGGACAGCCTGCTACAAATCAATTTACTTGTTTCATCTAGGAGCCTCAGAAAGATTTCCTTTTAAGAGAAGGGTGCGTCAGGCAGAGAAATTGGCCCAATGACAATATCTCAATTGTGAGTGTATCCTGGGATCTATTAGTCAGCCTTGTTCCCAGCCTGGATTCTCATTTCTGAATATTAGGAGGGATGAAGCTAAAAGTAAAAATGGAAGAAACTATGTTCGCTAATAACTCTGAAGCACTGAGGCACAAAGATGCACTGTATTGGTTCTATTAGGCCAAAGAACAGGGATTTTCTTTGAATCTCCTCAGTTAAATAACCGCACATGTTAAGTATTGAATAAGTGTTGAATTATGAATGAATGGTGAAATGAATTAGTGAACCGTTTCCAGAAAATAAACTCATAAAATCTGTCATGTAAATGTGTCTTCAAATGCCAGTCAATTTTCTTTTCGCAAAATTTAGCAGTATTTTGACATTTCATAAACAATCAGTATAAACTAAACATCTCCACCCATGTTTCAAACAACCAGTGGCTTTTCTCTTAAAACACTAATACTTATTTTAGTTCCATATGGAGCATTTTGACACTTCCCCATAAAATTAGCATGAAAGGTCCATTCAGAGGAATTGGCTTAAAGAACTATCTTTCTCTTGGAAATTCCAGTTTTTCTTGTTTTAGATGGGAAGTGCCACAACTTTAACTTTCTCACAGTCCTTCAAAGTATTTACTGGAAGTATCATCTATAATATGAAGGTCAGAATGTTTCCAAGCCAATAAATGACAACCCAAAAACTCAACTGAAGATAGAAAATTCCTGAAAAAAATAAACATTTAAATGTCAACTATAAGTTGCTACTCAATATAAATCCAATATTTGAAGAGGGTTTTAAATTTCTCGTTTAAATTTTATCCTTGCTGGCTCCCCCAACCCCAAACACACATGCACTTTTGTCAGGGCTAGGAGGGGGTCTTCTTAGCTTTAGTTACAAGACTGGGGCCTGCAGTTAGCTGTTGTTAATCTAATTTTATGCTTATATTCATTTTGTCTGTCTTTCAAAATTCTAGTGAGTTCTGAGTACATTTCTAAACAAATCTCATATATTTATATTCTTAAGTATTTATTGAACACACAATAGTTCAGTGTATGCATAGATGCTAAACATATGGCAAATATGGTTATCTCAAAAAAATCACTGAAATTTATTTTCTGGAAATATATCTTTAATTATAATTTGCAAAAGCAATATAATGTCAATATTATAACCCATCTGGAAGGAAAAAATTAGGTAGTTCAATGTGAAATATTTTTGCATCAAAAATCACTCTTAAGTAGAATTGACAATGATAACTGAACATTGTTAAAATGGTACATGATGTATAATTTTAAAAACTGCCTAATTTCATAAGGAAGAACATATACAACATAGTTCCTTATCAGCTATCTAATTATGACTAGAAGTTAAAGTTGACAATGCCAGTCAATGTGGAACTAAGTTTTATTTATGATCATCAGCAATTATGTATTCCTATATAGTGAAGTTAGATACCAGGAGTTCTAAAATGCCATACGGTTATGATTGAAATTAGTAACTATATTTGCTGTAACATGAGGACAACTCAGGGACCTTCAGACAATAGCTACTTTGATAGTGGCCTCATCCTTTCCATGAAATAGCTATTTACAGTGTATGATGAAGTGTATGCCATTATATAGTGGCTACAAGTGCGGGTTTTTTTCCTGTTAGAGTAGGCAAATCTCTTCTGCAGTAGAGTACTGTCATTTTTATAATCCTAATAAGAGTCAAACAAAATCTACTTTAAATCATCTAAGAATAATGTTAATGTTCTGCTATATTAAAAAAAAGGAATCTTTACTTCAACTATAAATAAAATACCTGCTAGATTCCCATCTGAATTTTTCACCTTAAAGCACTACACTGTACATAATATGTTGGAAACCGAAACACCAGTTAGTCAAACTCATATGGAATATATTTCTGTAAGTGACAGGGCTCACGAATTAAACATATTAGAAATACTATACGGATATTAGAGTAATGCTGTTTTTTATTAATGGCCTGTTGTCCTTCCCACAGAAGAGATTACTTCAGTAGCTACTGAATTAAAGGCATTCTCACTGCTATAAAAATGCTCCATGATTAATTATATTTTGAAGATAATTATATTCTAGTAAATGGCCCAGAAAATAGTTTTCCAGAATTTAACATACTATCCAGACAGATTCTTATCAGCACCCAAGACTTTTTTTCCGTTAAATGGAAGAGTATTTATAAATACTGTGCATGTAGAGTTATTACAACTACATTTCTTAGTTTTCTTTGTAGCACCGATCTTTCTCTTCCGAGGGGTCTTCATGGCATCCTTTGCTGAGTTTTCCAAGGATAAGGAGGAGAATATGGCACCAGAAATTAATATTACTCTAAAGAGACAAACAGATCTTCCTCAGGAATGTCCTCATCTAAAATATCTTCTCTTTTTTTGACCATTACTGAGTAGAAAACTCCAGAGGAAGTCTTTCTGGGAATAGGAGGTATAGGCCCCACAAGAAAGGATAAGACGTTTTTGCGTTTTGTCTTCCATTTGCTTCTAGTTGTGGCAGGAAGTCATAGAGCCTGCTGAAACAATGTTTTATTATCTTTAAAAATCTTTGTTATTAGAACATCATTGATTTTAGTTTTCCTGATGCTATTTGAACTACTATCCTATAAACCTTCACCAACAATCAATGCTGTGTCCTGTTTATTCATTCACTCTCTCATTTATTCACTCCACAGATATTGACGCTGTTATAAGCGATGAATTAGTTAATATCCCTGCCCTGGAAGAACCTAACCTCATCTCTCTTCTTTCCCTGTAACCCCCCTCAGAAGCTCTACAAGGCTTTTGAGAAATTAGGAAGATAAGAAGTAGTGACAATACTTTAAATCTCTCAATTTAGGCCCAACTTGTTAGATCCAACCGCAAACCATGTGTATTAAGGTAGCACTCAGTTTTACAGTCATCTTCAGGAAGCAATTCTGAGAATTAGCACTGTATAGCTTAAGAAGCATTTGTTTTTGATGCTTCAGTTAAGTCAGCCTCAGAACTGAAACTGAATCATCTATAAAAATTTAGGTTATATAGCCAGGGCGCCAGGTCTGTCTAACCCATACCCTATTAACCTTTTCTTCTGCTACACTCAAGACCAGGCTCTCTCCTTTCACTTAGACACTCAAACTTTAGTGTGCACAGAATCACCTGAAGGACTTGTTAAAAAATAAAGATCCCTGGGCCCCATCACTTATGGACTGAATCATAGTCTCAAGGGTTGGGCCTAGTCATTGGCTTTTTAATTAGCTCCACAGACAATTATGCACACTAACATATAAAATCCAGAAAACTGAAATAACCTCTTAATTCCCAATGTTAATATTTCATCTCATTTCCCTTAAATATCTTCACTAAAATAATCTAAAATATTTTCAGTGGCTACTTAGTGTCTAATGAATTATGTTTGTCTCACTTTTAGAGATTTCAAAAATGTAAATCTAGCCAAATCTAATTTATTGCTTACTCCTAACCTACCCAAAACCTATGCTGAATTACTTCATGTTTTTAAAATATCACTGTCATTTCCTACCTCTAGCTTTTCTCATTGTGTCCCCCTCTTGTTCCCAAATGCTTTCTTCTTAAAACTCAGCCTGGTTCCCCCAAGCAGACATACTCTTTCTCCTTCCTTTGAATTCCTTAAATCTTTTATATTTATTTTATAATAGTGATCATATTTTGCCTTACATTATAGTCATTTGTACTTGTCATTTTCCCTCCAGATTGTAAAATCCTTAATATAAAAAAAAGTCTTATCATAGTTGATATCAATGTGTTCACCTAAAACGTAGAACAATTAATGCTTTTTCAGAAATCATCTGTATGTTCTGCTGAGATCAAGGACTACAGGAGTGTGAATTGTTCTACATCTCAGGTGAATAGATATCAAGTATAAATTGTGCTTTTATCCACTCTAGTTATCTCATAATCAGGTATGTTGCCATTTATGGGACTTTTACATTCCCATCACTTTTCTCCAGTAAGCCTAAATATTGGTAGCTATACTGTTACAGATTTCTCGCTAAGTTTCTTCATATAAAATGCTTATGAAATCTTGATATAAAGTTGAATTGTGGAAGGATGGGAGGTAAGGGAATTTGAGTGCTAAAAAATCTTCTAATATATCTTTAGACAATTTTATAGCATGCTTCTCTATGTAGGTTGAAAACATCTATTCTTCAAAAATTGAGGCATATCATTAGCTTCTTTCCTAATGAAGTTGAATAAAAACTCTTGTATAAATGTTGAGTGAAAATACTCTAGGAATGACTTTTTAATGTGGAGGAAAATTCAGGTGACAGAATTGGTGGCCCAACATGGAAGAGAATTAACCAGAAATTAGACAAGAAAAAGGTATATTAAAAGAGAAGTGAAGAACAGGAAGAAATAAATTGCTTAGAGGAACATCTGCAAAATCCAATGTTTATAGATGATGTTTATCGTTCTTCATTGTTGTTAATGGAAATATTAGTCGTAAGAATATTTCTCAAAATAAATGAGCTTTTTGACTCTTCAGTTTTTTTCATTTTCCCTACAATCTCAATACATCTAAAATATTAATTATAAGATGTAATTTGAAGAACTGAAAGCTTCCAGGGAAGTCTTATAAAAGAGACTAAGTGAAGAGACATTTAAGGAATAAGAAATTGTTTTTTGTTTCATTTGTCTTATTCAAAGTATATATTTAACTTGCTACATAAACATAATTTTGGATAATATTTTCTTGAGCTTCAAACTAGTTTTTTAAAATCCATAATTAACACTTATTTATACTGCAGGTGGAGAGCTGGGGAGTTTGGAGACCGATGTCCCATACTGGCATATTACTAAGATTTGTTTTTTTTTTAAATACAGTGAGTGAAGTAATACAATAATGTCTCTCCTAGTCACAAATAGGTCTCTGAGTTATTGATGAAATACTGGCATTCAGCCCTTAAAGAAGACATAATTGAATGTGAACCGGAGGATAAACTCACAAAAATTTCTGTATCCTTCAAAACACAAACAATCCATACATGTATTGGTTTTCTATTGCTTCTGTAACAAATTACTATACATGCAGTGATTTAAGACAATACAAATTATTTTATGGTTCTGTTTATCAGAAGTCTGATATGGGTCTCCCTGAATTAAAATGAAAATGTATTGACAATACCAATTTCTGGCAGAGAAGCAAAGCAACGGGAACTCTCCATCATTGCTAGTGGAAATATAAAATGGTATGGCCACTTTGAAAGATAGTTTTGAAGTGTTTTACAAAGCTAAAGAGTTTTACCATACAATCCCGCAATCAAACACCTAGCATTTCTCTAACTTATTTGGCAACTTATGTCCACACAAACACTTGCACATGAATCTCTATAGCAACTTTGTTCATAATTGTCAAAAATAGGAAGCAACCCAAATGTCCAATAAGTGAATGGATAAACCAAAAATGGTACATACATTCAACAGAATATGATTCAGTGATAAAAAGGAATGAGCAAGCTATGCAGAGGTATGAATAAATCTTAAATACACATTAATAACTGAAAGAAACCAGTCTGTACTATATGATTCCACTTATATGATATTCTGGAAAAAGCAAAACTATAAAGATAATAAACAGATCAGTGGTTGCTAAGTTTTGGGGGGGTGGTTAAATAGGTGAAACACAGGAGTTTTAGGGGTGGATAAACCATTATATATAATGATGGCTATATGGCACTCTACATTTGTCAAAACCTGTGGACCTTTACAGCAGGAAAAAAGTGAACCCTTAAATATATATACATGTAAAAAGTCACTTTAGTAATCATGGGATCAAAGGATCAAAAGAAGAATGTGACAAAAGATATATTTGTAACTGTATTGCAAATATATGAAACAACCTCACTGAAAGGGATGGAGGGGAAAAGGTGCTGACCTACTTACCCTTGGAAATAAGTAAGATGTAAAAGACTAAAGTAAAAAAGACCTCTACATAAGCAGTGTACTCTAGTTGATAAGTTTTCCTTGGGGGTATGGGTTAATAATTCTGAAACCACTATATATGTATACTGGAATGGAACAATTAAGTAGATTGGCAGTGAACAGTGGGAGCCAGGCTTGTCAGTAGCAGAGTCTGAGGTTATAGATAAGGAAGAGGAGGAGCCTAGAATGATCTGTGTGGTAATGGATTAGAGCTGGAGACATCTGTATGATCTTATTTCCTCCTTAATCTGGACAAATATGGTTACATATGAAATATTTACAGATGTGTATATGCATAGGTTAGTGTACACATGTATTTCCTTACTCTGCTAACTGGGAGCCTAGAAACAATGGTTCCCCAGTAGTAATAAGCTCACCTAACCCAGAATCTTGGTTTCTAATACCATTCACAAATAAAAGTAACTGGACTCTCTTGGGAAAGGAAAGTGACTAATTATAGGACTGGGGCAGGAAATATATAACAGGAGTCCAGAGCATCTTGTAGTGCCAGAAAGCAGGAGCACTCAAAACAAACAAAACACACATTGATGACACTATGTCAAAGGGATGAAGGAGCCAATTGAAAGAACACCTAATGGCCAAAGCTGGAACAATGTGAGCAACAAAATAAAGTAGTATTAGATGATAAACCAAAGTATAAATAAATAGTTGAATAAATGGAGAATAGACAAAACTCCCATGTAGAAGAATTCCGAATAACTTATGTATTTGGAATTCCAAGGAGGCAGAACGTAACTCCCACTCCTTACTGGGCTCAACATAGTGACTTTTAAAGAGTATAGCGTGAAAAGATGGAAAAGAAGTAACTTTACAATAGAGAAAACTGACAATATTGGCTAAGTCAGATGAGAAAGGGCGAAGTCAGCAGTGATAAGATCTGCTGATAGTATGCACTCTCCTCAATACCTAAGGAAAGACTGTCATCCTCTCAACAGCCCATATCCCCATTTTAAACATGAGAAAAACGTCAGACCACGTCCCTGGACACAGGTGTTCTCAGTGGGTGCTCATCACAAGTACCACCTCTCTGGGCTTGGATGGTATTCCTTTTGGCCTTGCCATGGTGGCTGGACAGACCCCTTTCTGATTCTCCATACTTGAGACTGGACTGTAATATTGAACAAGAAGAATCAGAGATGGGAGAGGAAAGAAAAAAGCCATAAAATTTACAATGTTGCTTCTAAAAACAGCCATGTGCAGATATCTGCTGGGTCCAGACTCCCTGTAGGTGCAGCTCACCTGTCTTCTCAGGAAGCACTCAGATGCGTTTCACTAGTGATGGGCAAATGAAACTGCTAGATATTGAGAATGGGGAACGGGGCAGAAAGTGTGAATTTCTCTCTCAAGAAGTTTGGTTTTCACCTTGTGATTGACAAGTCAAAGGGTCACAGAAAATTCTGTGTGCCAAAGCATACCTCACCCTGACAGTGTACTCAGTAGCTTTAGAATTATCCGTCAGTGAAAACCCAGACCAGAGACCAGCAACTAAGCAAATGTCTCACAGACTGAAAGGGAACAGAGGGGGCGAGTTTTCTCCTTTCTTAGCTTCAGAGAATGTGGCCCAAGAGGGTTGTGTCAATAAGTATCAAACTTTTGTGGGTTTTGGGAGATGGGAGGACAATAGTTAATACATTAGTTTTCTACTGCTGCTGTAACAAATTAGCACAAACTTGGTGCTTAAAACAACATGACTCTTACTTTACAGATTTGGAGGTCAGCAGTCCAAAATCAGTTTCACCAGGCCAAAAATGAAGGTGTTTTCAGGCCTGGGTTCCTTCTGGAGGCTCTATGAGAAAATCCATTTTCTTGCCTTTTCCAACCTATTCCAGAGACTGCCTGCATTCCTTGACTCACGGCTACCTTTCTCCATCTTCAAAGTCCTTCTCATGCTGCCATTTCTGATTCTCTTCAGCTGGCAAATCTCTTTCCTTTAAAGGACTCATGTGATTAGATGGGGCCCACCTGGCTAGTCTCCCCATCTTAATCTTCTTAACCTTAATCACACATGCAAAGTCCATTTTGCCATATAAGGTAACATTCACAGGTTCTAAGAATTAGAGCATGGGCATTTCTGGGGACCATTGTTTCGCTATCACACTGCAGGACTTTGGATTTATATACATCTGTAGTTACTCATTGCTAATTACCTCCCATAGTCCTGTCAAACACATGATCTCCAAAACTAAATTAATCTTCCACCCAATGTGCTTCTTCCTTGATTGAGGACCTTATCTTCATCCAACAACCTAGTTTACAGATTGAGGATGTTTTTCTGTAATCCCTCATTAGATTGGTAAATCTGCTCAATTCCTGAGTATTTCTCTAATCTATCCCTGCCTCGCATCTCTCCTACCCAAACTACACTTGTGTGGGTTCCACTTTTCTTAAAAGAAAGTATTTCTTGATTAATGGTATCTGGCACTTGCTAGCTAGTAGTGCTGCTAATGTGATGAATGGATCTGTGTTGTCTGCCCCAGTGAATTTACAATCTAACATGAAAGACAGAGATTAAACACATACCTGTGATAATGTCCTGGGAGACGACTCTTGATCTTTCTGATCATGTATCCCTGATTCAGTTTTCGAGAACTGAAGTTCAGAATTTATGAATTTTCTAGGGAGAGCCCATCACAACAGCTAATTTAAAGCAGTCAAGTGTAAATATCTTTGTGTGTGTGTGTGTGTGTGTGTGACTTTTCCCTGATTCTGGAATACAAAGATGGAAAAATAAGACTGCTAGATTATATGTTAAATATGGCAACTTACTTTAAATAAAATTGAGCAAAAATGGCCTTTAAAATCTATCTTGATCATTTGTTGTCTAAATGGAGTTAAACGACAGATTCTAAGGGCCTCACACTGGATTTAATCAATCAGGATGCCTGGGATGGGGCCTGGAAAAATGCATCTTAAACGAGCAGTCCATGAGTTTGTTGTGCACATTAATATTAGGAAGTTATTAATCCAATTTCAACTCACCAACACCCCATTCTGTGCATTTTCCAGCTTCTTTAGGCTGCCCACATTCCTTGACTCATGACTCTTTTCCATCCTCAAAGCCAGGACCTGCAGGTGAAATCTTCAAGTAGCACCTCTCTGACTCCTCTGTCGACACAACTCCCTCGCCATAGCTGGCAGTCTTTCTGCTTTTAAGGACTGAGGTGATTAGATTTGTCCCACCTGGATAATCCAGGGTAATCTCCTCATTTCAAGGTTCTTAATTTAATCACCCCTCAAAATGCCTTTAGCCATCTAAAGTAACGTATTCACAGGTTTCAGGGATTAGGAGTTTTGCAAGTTGGGTGGAGGGTTCAAAACATCATTTCTGAAATGTTGTATCTGGCCAGCCCTTCCTCAGTTGCTACACATTAACCACTGTGTTGATCAGTCCCGTGTTCCTTTTACCCACATGAAAACAAGAGTGGAGAGAAAACATTCAGGAGATACACTGAAAAGACTTTCACCACTCAATGTTTGATCCAAAATGGAGCCTTAAACTCAAAGGGAGAATCTGTGCTTTCCAATATGCTACTAGCTCTTTATTTGACTTCTAATCTGAATATGTGGTTAACTTGATATAAAAGTTAAGTGGCCAACAGCATAATAGTTGGTTCTTATAGGTGCTGCATGTGGCTATAAGAATTTAGAGCATTTATTTTAGTAAGTTATCAGATGTCTGTAGTGTGTTGGGTATCATATAGAGATTATAGTTTGTGCTAGAGAACAGGAGATGGGCACTCTAATTTGGATTACCATCTTCGTACCTATATCATGCTATCATCAACACAAAATGAAGCACGAAGAATATTACACTAAGTCTATAATCCTTATCTTAACATAATCTTCTCTTCACTTAACTTACTACCAGCTTTTAAATGTCTGAGTCTTACTTGCTCATATTCTGTTTGTGATATATGTTTTTGTTGTTTTGTATCAATTTTAGGAAGTCACTAAGGAGTTGTGGATTGAAGCATAGAAGATACTGAAATTGAGATGCTGAAATTTTTCATGAGAGGATGATTAGTAAGATAGAGAAAGGGTAAAAGAAATAAAGGCTTTTGGATTAAGACCTGCTTTATTCTTAAACTAACCACAGTTCTTTTAGGCAAGAAGTAACTCCTGACACTTGGAAGACTCCATAATTAAAGCAATGTAGTGGCAATGCAACAAGGTAAAAGTTCCCAACAGCACAGCACACTCCTTGCTCTGTAGAGTTCCAGCCCTCCGCTCAAGAAACCCCACCATGACATACTGTTTTCATCACACATGCCTACTCAGAGATAAACAAATCCAGTCCAGATGTGCATTCATGGAAAGATCTTCATATTTTTAATTTGAAATTTTCTGCTCGGTGTTAAGAAGATCAGTGAAATGTGTGTTGGTTGGTTTCTGTTGGAAACAAAGGAGTGTGCAACTACACTTCCTATAACCCTTGAGAACCAAAACACATTGAACTAGTATCAGGAAGTGTCAGAATAAAGTTATTTTTCTAAGTGATGATGTGCTGTGAAATAACATGATCATGTTCCAAAAATGATTACACTGAGTCCATAATACATTTTACTAAATAAAGATCTCCACTGAGAAGCATAAAAGAGTGAGTTGATGAATTCTACTGCCAAACCAGATTCATTTTGTTATAAATCTCTCTAAACCTGCTCAATGACAGGTTTAAATCTAAAGCACATTTGAAGAGAGGAATATGTTACCCTTGTCTACTAAACAAGATACCAGAAAATTTACCCCTCACACATTGCTTGATTAAAACTCAAAAGTCTTTTCCAAGACTGACTATTATTAGAGAATGCTTTTAGTAGAATCTCACATAGTTCATAAAGGAAGGTAGATGTTAAACTAGCTGTGATGTAACAGTAGCAACAGAGGGTGTCAAACATCAGGTACAATTTAACAAGGAGACAGCTCATGTTACCAAAAGGTTTCCGTTTGCATAATTCATCAGGTGGCTTGTCATTCCAGCACCTCTGCAGGCATCCTTTTAACCCCCTGTCATGTTTCTGATACTTAGGTGAGTTGTAGAAATAAACAGAAACCACTCCCTGACCCCAACCCCTCATGTTGCATACAGCTCCAAAAGTATAATGTAGCACATTAGAAAGGAAAGTATTAAAATCTCAACAGAAGAAATTGATTGGACAGAACTGGGTAGAGACTAGGAAATGAAAGAGGAAAATTACAGTAAACTTATCTATCACAAACCTTCAACGGAATGCAGATGCCTATTAAATTGGCATCTCTACTTCTAATTCTTGATGTGTGTCCAAATCTATGCTTCCAACTGCCATTAAGCATCTACAGTTAGAGATCCTGTAACGGTCATTTGTCCACTAACTGGGATAATTATTTTTTCTCCCATTTTCTACTTACCCTGTTACTCCCCCTTTTACCATCTTTCCTGCCAGGTTGGACATCTTAGAACAATCTTCTACTTTAAGGTGAAATATTTACCAGATTTGCAATTTCTTCCAGATGTTGTTCAAATGTTCATAGTTGAGGCCCATTCCAAGAGCTTCATAACTTCACAATTGAGCTTGATATAGTGGACCAAACTGGGAAAGACCCATGTTTTTTAAAGAAAGCAGTAAAATCCATAAGATAAAGTTTAAAAATAACTGGAACTACTTAGAGCTGGTTGGCAAATGGAAAAAAAAATCATCAATATCAATTACATGGAAGGTATTTATAAGACATCAGTATTCTTAACACATGCAAATAACTTATTTAAAGCTACAAACCCCTCTAACAGCTGTTTCTTTTTTAAAAAAATGATTTACATTCCTCTGAAGACTGAACAAAAATTTTTTAATATATGTGCTATACTTATATAGAGTATTTATCTATATTCTTTACTCACATAAATCTCTATCTTTTTCTGATCTGCACCCCTCTAAGGGCTGCCTCCCTGGTTGAGAAGGCAGCAGGAAGGAAACAACCACATCATTCCCTTCCTAGCCACCATCCTCATTGGCATCTGTCTCAGTCTGTTTTCTGTTGCTTGTAACAGAATACCTGAAACTGGGTAATTTATTTTAAAATATTATTTCTTATAGTGATGGAGGCTGAGAAGTGAAGGTCGAGGGGCCTTCTTGCTGGTGGGGGCTCTCTGTAGAGTCCCAAGGCAGCTCAGGGCATCACATGGCGAGGGGGCTGAGTGTGCTAAAACGCTTGTTCACGTCTCTCTTCCTCTTCTTATAAAGCTACCAGTCCCACTCCCATGATAGCCCTTTAATTCATTATTATCCCATTAATCCATCAATGGATTAATCCATTCATGAGGCCAAAGCCCTCATAACCTGATCACTTCTTAAAGGCCCCATCTCTAAATACTGCCACATTGGGTATTAAATTTCAACGTGAGTTTTGAAGGGGACAAATAGTCAAACCATAGCAGCATCTCTACCATTTTTCTCTTTTGTGAGATTGAGATCCATTAAATGACTTGGTTTTTATTGAAAGAAGGGTGAACATGTCATTGCGCTGTCCTTGAGGACAGAGCAAGTGAAGCCTAAACTTTGAAATAGCAATGTAGAAAACTATCTTTAAAATGCAAATAAAATCTTCACTTTGAAGTGTGGTATAAGTATATGTGAAAGCAAAGAGATGGACAAATTGCTGTCTCAATATTCCTTTCTTTCTACTGATTCCATATAATTATTGATGTTATTGGAGATGTTTAATATCAAATGATATTTTGAGACCTATGGAAAACAATGACAAGTATTAGTTTATCAAGAGTAAATTCAATAATTCTGTTTACTTGTAGCAAATAGGCACATTTCCCTTACTTTGGAGAGGGCTAGTGCAATCTACCATGTAAATGAACTTGTATTATCTTGGAGAGGGAGAAAGCATAAGGCTTTGGTGAAGCAAAAGGCTAGCCCTGAAGGGAAGCATCTCTTCCAGCCCACGGGGAAAGATGATAAGAAAAGAGAAGGCTGAGGATGTAGGGTGGCTTAACAGATTTGCAATTTAATATCTGGTTTAATCTATTTTCCATACTGTGTCCTTAGTCTAAAGATCTATTTTATATCTTCTCAGAGCATAATGAAAATGTCATATCCAAAGATGCTATACAATAAATAGCATTCCTTCATAATTTTCCAAGACATATGAATGCTGATTTTTTTTCAGAAAATTTAGATATACTGTATAGGGAAGAAAGAACATTCCTTTAACTTCTTTTACTTAGACAGAAAGGCACATTCAGCCAAAATGGTTCCTAATGGTGCCCAATAGAAGAAAGCCAAAAAATTTTCTGGAATACATTACAATGGCTTTTTGTACACCCTCTTTCAGCTGCTACATCATTAGAGGTCTTGAACACTACAAAATCAGCAAATAAAGAGTGACACAAATTGCATCAAGGTGATAGATTCCAGGATGCTAGGCACCATTAACTGTACCCCTGATGTCATTAGCATACTGCAACCATAACCAAACCTGTACCTATCTCGTAATCTCAGGGTAATTTAAATTCATCAGTGTCACTGCCAATATTGGCATTAATGCCAGAATTGCAACTATAGTGTATGTATGGAAAGATCCACCATAGAAGCCACTGCCATATATTTCTCTAATGTAAAATCTGAGAAAGTGAAGCCCTGAAGTATTCGAATGGGCATCAGTGGGACACAAACAGCTTAATTCAGTTCAATTCAAGCCTCAGCTCCTTTTGCTCTGGTCTTTTGGCTCTTTCATTTCCTTATAACTAACTACTGACCTTTCCACATTTGACCATGAACTCATGACTAACTTTCCACTCCCTCAAATTGCTTTCCTTCCTCTGCTTTGATGTGTGGTCTAACACATATGGTGTCCAGTAAATGATCCCCCCTCCCTCTTTAGTGTCACCAACTTCTGCTTGTGCTTAGTGCCTCAGGAGAAACTACTATCAGATCAGATTTGGAGTCTGTTGAATCAGTTTTTATTAAACAATATGTGAGGTTATCAATGAAGTAAATGAATCATGAAATACTGAATGACTATCATTTGTTTAGGACCATGTTAGACTTGGTGATACTGTAATGACTGATTTTTTTACTCAAGGTGCTTGGGATCTGCCTGGGGAGTCTAGACAAACAAATGAGGAGTAAAAGCAAGAAAGCACAGTTATGAGTCAAATGGTGCAGCCCACACTCGTCGTGCTATTCAAGTTCAAAAAAAGAGTATCAATGGAGTCTGAAACTATTAGAGAAGGTGTAACAGGGTCGGTTGGCTTACACTAGAAAATCAAGAAAGGGTTTGGTATTGGTAAGAAGAAAGAAAATGAACATTCCCAGCAGCATGCTTATTATGAGTAAAGGCAAAGAGGTGGGAATAACGATACTGAGTTCTCAGAGCACTGAGAAGACGTTTGTTTATTTCTCAGCACGGCCAAAGCACTAGGGAAGGTGGGTCACGACTACAAGTAAGGCTGCATGTGTAAAAACAGGCCTGACTCTTGATAAAGTTTTGGTGTGGAGAAAACAGAAGGTTATTTTAAGCTAATGAACAGACGTATTGATTAAGGTAACAGAATCCTTTATTTCAGATAAAACTCACAATCTCAGTAGCTTAACATAATAGACATTTATTTCTTGCTTATGTAAACTCCAAATTGGGTGTTACCGATTAGAGACTTGGAGACAAGTTAGCATCTGAATTGATTAAATAAATGATGTCACAGCTCACATACAGTTTTCTGCCAACGTACATTTGTCATAAACTCACTCAGCAACCATCTTTTAAGCAACAGCTATCTATTAGGCACTGTTCTTGACTGACACTAGAGATTCTGACTGAGGCAAAGGCAGGGTCCCTGCCCTTGAGAAACTCCTGGCTGGAAAGGAAGCCAGACAACAAGAAAAGAGCATTTTATCATCTGCTATGTATGGGAAGCATCTACAATGGAAGGGAGTATTTTATAGATTATGGAAGCAGAGAGCTCAAATTAGGGCCTTTTAATGAGAATTACTTGACTGTCCAATGGGAGCAGTTTGCTCTACTAAGTACTTAGAATAAACATTATAAATCCCCTGAGGTCAGTGGAAAAACACCCAACTTTTAACCTATTGGTTCTTATCGGCTACAAAGATAACTCTCATGTCACTGCTCCTCAAATTCAGGAATTTATTTTTCTATGTCCTCTTGCACCATTATGAGCACCTGCATATCCTATTTTTGGTGACCACTCCTGAACAGAATATTTTTAGTTATAATTCAGGTATATCAGAACTGGACGGGGAGAAATAGGTCCTTATACCGACTCTGCTCGTGACTAAGTGTTTGTTTCTGAGACTCATCAGGGCCCTAGTTTTCTCCTTGTACGATGAATGATTCATAAAATTTCTTCCAGTTCCAGCTTGAAATTATATACTTCTAACACTCTGATTAAAATTATGTTTCTCCTCAGGACATTTCTCTTTCATGTAGTGTATTTGACACTGTCATGTTATTCGAATAGTTATAGACACAGAAGCAGTAGATGTTTGGGTTTGCAGTGTGGGCTTTGGCATGAAACTGACTAGGTTCAAATCCTGAATAACACACTTTTTAGCTGTGTGGACAAGATAGCAAACCTGTCTGTGCCTCAATTTCTGTAAAATGGAGATAGGAATAGGGCTTACTTCCTTTGGTTGATACGAAGATTAAATGATTTAATTCAGGGAGCCCAAACCTTCTTTATTCATACTGCCCTTAGTGTCTCTGCAGTTCTTTTCACTGTGTACCTAGACCAAAAAAAAAAAAAAAAAAAAAACCAAAACAAAACAAAAAAACAAAAAAAAAACCCTAATAGTTTCATTTACTTAATATTTATGTCCCAACAACTTACAATAGTAGCCTCTTGAAAATATAAAAAATTTTTATTTTTTACATACAAATAAAAGAAACAATAGCATTTTTATTTTATTTTTAGATAAACACTTTTACTTACTAATGAGATGTATTGTCTCACAGTCGTCTCTGCTCCATGATATCTGAGGCTTCAGCTGGGAGGACCCAAAGGCTGGGAGCAGGAATCATCTGGAGGCATCTTGATGCATATGTCTCTGATAGTTGGTACTGGCTGTTGGCAGGAACCTTGGCTAGAGCAGTTAGTTGGATAATCTACATGTGGCCTGGGCTTCTTCACAGTATGGTGGCCTCAACCATCTTGCACGGCAGCTCAAAGCCCCGCAGCAGTGTCCAAAGAGAACCAGATGGAAACCATCATATTTTGTGGCCTACCATCAGAAATCACATAGTATTCCTTTCACCACTGACACAGATCCACCCAGATTAAAGGAGTAGAAACATAGACCCCATCTCTCAATGGAAGGAGTATCATAAAACACATAGGATGGGAAACATTATAGCCATTTTTGGAAAAAAAATAACACTTGCTATGTCTCTCCTGCCTCTTCCCTTCCCTTCTTTTCCATCTCCATGGTATTCCCTGAAATTATATGTATTAGGTCCTGCTTCTGTATAAATTCTATGTCATATGTGTGTGTGATATACATGACACATACATACATACATCCGCATTCATAACTTTCTAACTCCTGCTGTTTTATTATTTTCATGCATAAAATACCATTTTTATCAGTCTTTGCCACTACATACTATTTGTCAAACATGTTTCCCTACATTGCTTTGTTCTTGAAGGGTAAACAAGTGAAACAAGCATTTACTTGTACTGGTTCCTGCAGGCCTTTACCTGTTGTTCTATACATGGTTACCTTTCATCTTTTGGCCTCCTTACTTCTATAACAGGTTCTTCTCTTGCTAGAAAGGGATAAAAAAGATTAATGTTTGTTCCATCATTATATTGCTAGAAATCATTATTTGGGTAGATCAACATTATTTGGTAGAAAATACATCTCATGGTTCACGTTTTATACTTTTCTCATTTGCAGTAAACGCACGCATGTCTTTATGAGTTGCTCTATATGTTCTCGATAATCTTGGTGTTTTCTTTTGTATTCTGTTTTACTTAGAGTTTATATTTTGGCATACTGCCTTCTAAAATAAATTGTCAGATTTTCAACCTAAAAAATTACATTAACATATTTAAACATCAGCTCAGAAAGCCCTGGTTCTTCTAAAATAAATTTGTTTTTCTTTAGGGGTTTCCCCATGAGTTGTGGTATATTTCAAATGCCCCTTAGGGATTTTCCAACCTCACGAATAGGCTTGATACTCATAAATTAGAGTTTTAAATTATGTGTGCAATTCAATATCTTTCTTCATTTTTTCCCTAGATCATCTAGGATGTCCAGGGCTTTATTTGATATTTAATCTTACAAACTACTTTTGGCCCAATTAGTGGGATACTATCTCTTTTTCTTCTCACCTCTTAGAGTCTTGGAATCTACTATACAGCATTTGCTCCATCTTTTCACCTCAATCATCCTATTTTATACTTTTTAAAAAATATATAAGTACTGTAAAGGTTTTGTGAAACCAGTGAGCATATAAAAAGTAAAGAACAAGGAAAAGAAAGAAAATGAGAAAAGGATGGAAGTAAATGGTAAAAGTATTTAAAGCAAAGATTAACTGGACGACTTTGGCTCCGTCAATTGGGCCACAAGAGTTTCTCTCTCTTTTCACGGCATATTCCATTCCAGCCATACAGACTCCTCAGCATTCCCCAAAGCTCCATGGTCTTTCATGCCTCTCTATTGCTAAACATGCAGGTTATGATGTCTGCAATGACCTTCCCCTTTCTTCTGAGGAAATCTTACTTTCGGCCCAAATATTATTTTCTCTGTGTCAAATCACAGTTCCTGTGTTGAGTATGTCGTTCTTTTCATGTCATATTGAATTGCTATTTACATGTCAATTGTTCCCACTGAGTTTCTCAGAGACAGGGCCCAGGTTTGACTCATTTCTGTAACCCTAGTGCCAGACAAATCTTTATTCAATTCATGTATAATGAATGACTAAATTTATGACCTTGAATAAGTTACTTAGCCTGCCTGTGCTTTTTGCTTTGTAAAATGCGACTAATAATAGTATCTAACTTACAGGAGTGTTTTGAGGATTACATAAAATAATTCATGTAGAACACAATGCCTGACACATAACTCATGTTTAGTAAATATTTAGCTGCTGTTGTTATGCATATTTTTTTAAATATTGCATTTAATCACCAAAATCCTACAATTATAAATAATAGTCATGAAAATGGATGCTTCATTGTCTACAGTTTTCAATAAAAGATCATTTGTCGGATGGCTGAAATACCAATGTTAATCAGACTAATTTACCACCACAATGAAACATCTCTCTAAAGAAAGCCTGCATGAAGAATCTTCTCTCTTCATAACAGAAAATCTAGTTTACATTATGGCATCATAAGATGTCTACAGGTGTTTTGAAATATCCAAAACAACTGCAAATACCCCTGGCCATCAATGTAAGCTCTGTTTGATTCTGGGATATCATACATCTTTCTCTGCAGATGTTTTGTCCACTCTCTATCATCATATAAATTATCATATATATTCCATGGTTTAAATTTTTCATATTAGAAAATTCAGGATAGATTAATTTACTAACATAATATAGATACAGATTTTAGCCGTTGGTTTAAAGACATTAATTTCACTATCAGTTGAGTTTTACGCTAAGTATTTTCTAAATAATAGATGTGTTCAGATAAATATTAAATGTCATGTCACACATACCATACAGGCACAATTTTTATATTAAAATATTCAATATCTTGGCAGTAATAATATTCCATAAGCAAAGTCTTATTTTGTTACATGAACATGCTCTAATCCATCTTTCTTTTTATTCCAGTACAGCTTATCAGGTACAGAGTATAAACAATGGTATTTTTGAGGTTTATTTGTTTGGGGGGATTACGGTGAGGAAATATATCTTACTATCTATTTATATAACTCTTAGCATTAGTTATCAGACTTGCCAAAATGAATGCTTTGGTTGAAAACATACTTCTGACCAACTTCATCAAAAAAAAAATACATAGAATTTGAAAGGTCTGGTTTTCTAGTGCCATGCAACTGATCTAATCACTACCTTCTTAAATGATGTACACCAATTATTTTGTAACTCAGGTATTTCACTTATTTTAACAACTGTGGCAAATTAACCAATTGCAGTTTACTTATATGCAGCAAATTTTGCCAAACCATTCTATTCAAACACACAGACTTCCTAATAACAAGCCGGGAGACACAATGAGACAGAAGAGGGCAGGGAGAAGGAGTAATGGCGTTGAAAGAAAAATTCATTACGATGAAGTTTTCTAATTTGTAGTCTTCACCAAAATCCTTCATTATGGACACCATTCTTTCTAGTTGAAAGGGGAATGGGAGGGGAGTGACAAGAGCTGTTTTCATCAGCAAGGATAGTAAGTACAATTTATGCCGTACTGACAAACAATATCCCAGTCTCAATGGCTTAACTCAAGAAAAGACTATTTTTCATTGTTTTCATTTTTGCAACATCCACTGTGGATCTGAGAAACTGAAGAGAAACTGTCTTGCATGCAATGCGGACTGCTCAACCATTGGCCCCATCATCTGCACACAAGGTTTCCTCCACGCTTGCTACAGCGGGGGCATGAGAGCCCAAGGGACTCTCACATGCACAATTAAACACTTCAACCCAGAAAGGACACTGGTAATTAAATGTCTCATCCTGTAAGTCATTTCTGCTTGCAGCTCACTGACTGTTTTCCAATTGCCTAGAAGGAGAGGAGACACTGTTGAAAACTAGGAACGCCTATCGCTGAATTTTGCACAGAACCTAAAACAGTGTTTTCCCCTTAATCATCACTGCGTATTAAATTAACTCCAATTTCAACTATCCAAACAAATTAGTCTTAATCTGAGTTTTGCATATATAGCTTGGGTTGTGGTTGTAGCACTACTGGAATCCAGATATAGTTGGGCAGCCTGGAGCTTTGATAACACAGACCTACCAAAGTCCATTTGCAGGAGGGACTGAGAGACCAGTGAGAAGCAGACTCCACGTAAAGGAGCAGAGAGTTGGCAAGATCATAAGGCTTCACTACCACGGCATTAGTCACCGGAGAAGAGGGAAGTCTGAACAGCATTTGGGTGGGTGGTGCTCTAAGTACCACATGACAGAGTTACTCTACTGTTGACTCTCAAAAGCATTAGGGTACATTCTTCTCTGCCTTTGGGAATTCACTTAACAAATGCAATGCAATGCAACACAAGGAGCTCTCTCCTAAGCTTTGACCCCAAATAGATCTTGGCACCGAGAAAGCTGCAGAATCAGCAGCAGGAGCTGACATTGCCTGGCAATAAATAAAAGGTGGTATCCAGTAGAAGTGGCCAGGCAGTGGTGCCAGTAACCAGGAGACAATGTGGTGCCCAGAAGACCAGGATCAACATGAAAGTGATAGTGCTCAACAAAAACAGAATTGGTAGTCCAGAAGATGGAGACAGTGATACAACAGCATGACATAGAGGAGGGCTGAAGAAGAGTGGAAAAAATGTAGTTATTCTAGGGTAACTGAGCAGGTTTTTTGGTAGTGCCTGGCTCAGATCCACCTGAGCAGGCAAGAACACCCCTTCCCCAGCTGCTGGGCATGGTAGCTGCTCATAATTCACAGCTGGTCCCTCTCTAGAGAATTGCCTTCAGCCAAATGGAAGTTCTCTTGCCCAGAAGATTGGCACCCTCTCCTGGCGACAGCCTGTAGTCAATAACTGACGGACCTGGGGGTATGAAAGGCTGCACTTGCCTCAAGGTGGGATCAACTTGTGTGCTACTCACAACCTGGAGCCTCCTGTGGGATCAGGCTGAAACTACCTTTTAACTAAGACCACATATCCTTGCTTAGCTTCATCTCCTACATTATCCCATTCTCTCTTTCTTTCCCATGGACCTGAAACCCTGAAACAGTCTTTGCGTCTGGTGAACTCACCAGAAACAGTGAGGAAATATGAGCAGTTTTTATGGAAAACAGAAAATAGACACTAGCTTCCTAAAGAAGGTGGCATGTGCATGGAGATCAGCAGGGTGAAGAAAGGCTTCCCCTTCCCCAATCTTTTGCTCTCGTTCTTGGTTAGCTTGGGAAGCTTACCTCTCTCCTCAAGGACTACAAATCTAACCACCCTGTGAGACCTACCTCTGAGCCACCAGTTTTCATGGAATCTTTCCAGATGACTCTAATCCACAGTGACATTCTCTGAATTTTAATGCTACTTATTTTTTGTGTCATTAATTCAGCATTTTTCCCTTCAACATTTTGACCTTCCAACATTTTAACAGCTCTTCTAAATAATTTGTTCTTCTACCATTAAGCATCAAGTATGCCAGACATTGAGCTAAATATTAGGGAAACAAAGACAAATTAGACATGGGCTACTTTCCATGATCTACCTTTAATGGTGAATACAGATATGTAAACCTATTACGATACCTTAAAGTATACAACACGGTATGAGAGTTGGAGACATTTTCACAAAGGCAATATTTTAAAGGGTAGTTAGAAGTTAAGGGACAAAGTTTTTGCAGGTAAAAACATTTAAAAAATGGTATACTCAAGGAATTTGAGACTGATTCATTGGTTACTCCGTGGACATGTTGTAAGCAGGGAGAAAAGAATAGAAGAAAAATATAGAAAGGAAAGTAAGATTCTAACTGTACAAGACCTTCTATGTCATGCTAATACATTTACCTTCTATCTAGTAGGCAATAAGGAGCCAAGAAGTACTATAATTCCAGGGTGAGGATTGCATGCATCATATTATAATCCATATTCCATAAGCTTTACTTACCACCTATGATTTCATAATAAGGGAAACCCTTCGAGAAATTATAAAATATTTTAGACATACAAAATGTATACAGTAGAATGTAATTGTATACGCATGCCCCACCCAGCTTAAGAAATAAAATACTTCAATAGTTTCTATTATTCTCCCACTTCAGATATAACTACTATCCTGAATTTGGTGTTTATCATCTCATCTTTTATTTTCCTTACCTATTTGCTACATGTAATCCCTACAAATATAATCACCTGAATGTGTTCTTCTGCACTTTGCTCTTTAACGAACATCATGTTTATGAAATTGATCCCTGTTGATATACGAAGTCAAGTGCGTTCACTCTGACTGCTGTGCAGTGTTCTACTGTGTCGATATACTGCACTTTATCCTTCTCCTGTTGATATATACTTAGTCTATTTTCAGTTTAACCATTATAAATCCTGCCATTACAAACAGCCTCATACCTGTTTCTCTGCACATTTGTGGGAGAGAGGTAAATATGTGGACACGAAATTGCTGGGTCATTTGATATGCATATTTACAGCTTTACTCAGCATTGCCAAGTTGCCATCTAAAGTGATTATACTGATTTATACCCCTGCCATTAGAATATAAGTATTCTCGTCGTTCCTTATTCTTTCCAACACTTAGTATTACCACACTTAATGTTTTTAGTATCTCATTTTGGGATTAGTTTTCATTTTCCTGACTTTTCTATCCTTTGCCAGTTTTTCTACTGGGTTGTTTTTCTTTTTGATTTCTAGGAGTTCTTTGTCAGATATATGTGCAACACATATCTATTTCAGTCTGAGGTTAATTTTTGCACTTTATTTATGGTGTGGTTTTCTGAGCACCAGATATTGTTATTTTAATAGGGTCAAATATATGAAGCTAGTTCTTTATATTTGTGCCTTTTTGTTTGCTTATAAAATACTTTGATATTTAGGTTTATAAAAATATTATCCTATAGTTTCACCTATATAGGCATACCTCCTTTTATTGCACTTTGCTTTATTGTGCTCTGCAGATATTGAATTTTTTTTTTCAAATTGAAAGTTTTTTGTGGCAATGCTGCATTGAGCAAGTCTATTGGTGCCATTTTTCCAACAGCCTATGGTCACTTCATGTCTCTGTGTCACATTTTGGTAATTCTCACAATATTTCAAACATTTTACTTATTATTATAAATATTATGGTGATCTGTGATCAGTAATGTTTGATGTTATTATTATAATTGTTTAGGGCACCACAAACCACACCCATATTAAAGTGATCTTAATCTATAAGTGTTATGTGTGTTCTGACTGCTCCACCCACTGGCTGTTCCACCATCTCTCTCCCTCTCCTCAGGCCTCCCTATTCCCTGAGACACAATATTAAAATTAGGCCAATTAATAACTGTACAATGGCCTCTAAGTGTTCAAGTGAAAGGAAGAGTCTCATGTCTCTTACTTTTAATATAAAGCCAGAAATGATGAAGCTTGGTGAGGAAGGAATGATGCAAGCCAAGATATGCCAAAAGCTAGGCCTCTTGTGCCAAACAGCCAAAATTGTGAACGCAAAGTTCTTGAAGGAAAGTAAAAGTGCTACTCTTGTGAACACACAAATGATAAGAAAGCAAAACAGCCTTATTGTTGATATGGAGAAAGTTTTAGTGGTCTGGATAGAAGATCAAACCAGCCACAACATTCTCACAAGCCAAAGCCTAACCCAGAGCAAGGCCCTAACACTTTTCAATTCTAGGAAGACTGAGAGAGGTGAGGAAGCTTCAGGAGAAAGGTGTGAATCTAGCAGAGGTTGGTCCATGAGGTTGAAGGAAAGAACAGTCTCCATAACATAAAAGGTGAAGCAGCAAGTGCTGATGGAGAAGCTGCACCAAGTTATCCAGAAGATCTAGCTAAGTTAATTGATAAAGATGGCTACGCTAAACAACAGATTTTCAATGTAGATGAAACAGCCTTCTATTGGAAGAAGATGCATGTAGGATTTTCATAGCTCAAGAAAAGAAGTCAATGCCTGGCTTCAAAGCTTCAAAGGACAGGCTGACTCTCTTGTTAGGGGCTAATATAGCTGGTGAATTTAAGTTGAAGCCAATGTTCATTTACCATTCCAAAAATCCTAGGGATTAAGAATTACGCTAAATACACTCTGTGCTCTAGAAAGGAAACAACAAAGCCTGGTTAACAGCACATCTGTTTACAGCATGGTATACTGGATATTTTACTCACACTGTCAAGGCCTACTGCTCAGAAAAAAAGATTTTTCTCAAAATATTACTACTCATTGACAATGTACCTAGTCATCCAAGAGCTCTGATGAAGATGTACAAAAAAGGTTAATGTTGTCTTCATGCTCGTTAACACAATAGATATTCTTCAGCCCATGGATCAAGGAGTAATTTTGACGTTCACATCTTATTTTTTAAGAAATACATTTTGTAAGGCTATAGCTGCCATAGATAGTGATTCCTCTGATGGATCTTGGCAAAGTAAATTGGAAACCTTCTGAAAAGGATTTACTATCATAGATGTCATCAAGAACACTTGTGATTCATGGGAGGGGGTCAGAATATCAATATTAATAGGAGTTTGGAAGAAGCTGATTCCACCCCTCCTGGATGACTTTAAGGGGCTCAAGACTTCAGTGGAGGAATTAAATACAGATGTGGTAGAAAGAGCAAGAGAACTAGAACTAGAATTAGAAGTGGTGCTTGAAGATGGGACTGAATTGCTGCAATCTCATGATCAAACTTGAATGGATGGGGAATTGCTTCTTATGGATGAACAAAGGAAATGGTTTCTTGAGATGGAATATACTCTTGATGAAGATGCTGTGAACCGTGTTGAAATGACAATAAAGGCTTTACAATATTACACAAACTTAGGTGATAAAGCAGTGGCAAGGTTTGAGAGGATTGGCTCCAATTTTGAAAGAAGTTCTACTGTAGGTAAGATGCTATCAAACAGCATTGCATGCTACAGAGAAATCTTTTGTGAAAGAAAAAGTCCATCAAATTTCACTGTTGTCTTATTTTAAGAAATTGCCACAGCCAGCCCACCCTTCAGCAACCACCACCCTGACCAGGCAGCAGCCATCAACATTGGGCAACATTCTCCACCAGTAAAAAGACTACAACTTGCTGAAGGCTCAGATAATTCTCAGCATTTTTTAACAATAAGGTATTTTTTAAATTAAAGTATGTAAGTCGTTTTTTAAGACAATGCTATGGCACACTTAATAAACTACAATACAGTGTAACATAACTTTTTTTATGCACTGGGAACCCCCAAATTTGTGTGACTTGCTTTATTGCAATGTTTGCTTTATTGTGTCAGTCTGAAACCGAACCTGCAATATCTCTGAGGTAGGCCTGTATATTTAAATATTATTTGTCTCATTTAGGTCTTAGTGCATTTTAAATTTACTTTTTATATGATGGAATTATGGATCATATTTTCTATGGGGGGTTCATGTGGGTGAATAAATAATAGATTTTTTTTTCTTTGAGAACCAACTCAATAGAAGCAAAAGTCAGATAAATGGAGTTCAAAATATCACCTTCATTACTGAAAAAATCTGATTGGAGATTATGGCTCTAGATTTGAAGCCTCATAGGCTTGCTAAGAATTGAGTCCTAAATTGGACAAAGTTAGTCACCCAGTCACTAGCACAAGTGAACCCATTGGCCTTCTACACTGTGGCAGATCCACGTGGATGACAGCAGGTAAGAGAACACCCTCTCCACGGGCATTCTCTGCAGGGAGCCGTGAGGAAGATGGTAAGCAGAGCATGCTCAATGAGTTCTTTCAAGCTCACTAGCCAAGACAATCCCTCCTCCTTTCAAGACGGGGAGTCAATAAAGACTGAGAGAAGAGGGCGGAAGAATTACTTAGCTGGAAGTCTTCACGTGGAAGCATAAGAAGTGAAGGATAGGTGTCCTCCCTCCTTAACATTTAAAACAACAATGAGCACATGAATATTAAAGCCACATGAATATGGGAAGGAGAGGTAGTCATGCTGGGACATGTATAAAACTATAAAGCCAAAGAGAAATGAGGTTGGAAAAACAGAGATAAGCCTTTTCAAGACGGAAGGTGTAATTTGTCCTCGAACTGTCCTCAAACAATTATTCTAGGGTATTGCCTGGATAAGCATAAACTCACTTTTCAATTTCCAGTTCCAGGTCTACTGTGGCCAGCCAGTACTTTATTTCTTGTTTTTGGATGACTGAGTTTGCCTATTGTGTTGTTACAATAACTCACTTTTTGTTCCCCTTCCTAGAGTAAATTTATGTTTCTTGCAACCATACAACCAATAACATTAACTTCAAGTTCCTGTCAATTGTGTTCTATTTTTAAATGTAAATAAAATATTTTAATGTGAAAATATTTACAATAATGTAAATATAAAGAAAACACACCAAGTGTGGTAGCTCATGCCTATAATCCTAGTACTTTGGGAGGCCAAGGCAGGAGGATCACTTGAGGCCAGGAGTTTGAGACCAGCCTGAGCAACATAACAAGACTCCACCTCTAAAAAATAAAATAAAATAAAATAAAATTAGCTGGGTGTGCTGGCACGTGCCTGTAGTCCCAGCTGAACAGGAGGCTGAGGCAGGAGGACTGCTTGAGCCCAGGAGTTTGAGGTCGGAGTGAGCTATGATGATGCCACTGCATTCCAGCCTGGGCAACAGAGGGAGACCCTGTCTCAATTGAAAAAAAAAAAGAAAACACAATAAGTAAGATATACAAATGACAGAACTCAGTACTAAATGGGAATGATAAGCATAATAATAGAACGCTAGAGTGCAGTTTTTAAAATTTTCTACAGAACTAGAAGTTTGGATTCCCTTTTGAGGACAAATTACACCTTTAATTAAAGAAAAACACTTTAATGGGACTTTTGGTTATGCAGAGGTAAACAAAAGATTTTATTCTCAAATGATACCCTTTTTTTAAGAAAATGAAGAAAACTAGCTAAGGTAAAATTTTCCAACTAATATATGTTCTTGGAGGAAAACCTTGTTAAAAACTTTATTTTATAGACATGTAGGGTAGTGACGTGGGCATTAAGAAAAAGCGTGTGTGATTTGTGAAGACTAAAGAAGTTGGAGAAATCCCTGTTATCCTAAGTGCAAGAACACAGTAGTCTGTTTTAGCTATATAGCACCAGACCGTGGTGCCTTAAACAATTATTCTGGGGTATTGCCTGTATAAGCGTGTCTGCTCTAACAATAGGCAGAATAAAAAGATATTTTCAGATTTTACTTCTTAAAAGGGTTAAAATGTAAAAATATCAAAAGAATTCAGATGTCAGAACTTTGGTCCCTGCCTCACACCATTCATAATCAATTGCAGATGGATTGTAGAACTAAGTGTGAAATATAAAACACTAAAGTTTTCTTAAGGAAACATAAAAGAATATCTTCATGACCTTGAGGTAGGATAGTACAGTCGGCCCTCTGTATCCATGTTTTTTTCCCCCATGGATTTAACCAACTGCAGATTGAAAATATTTTTAAAAATTGCATTTTATTGAACTTTTCTTTATTGTCATTATTCCCTAAACAATACAGTATAACAACTATTTATAGTATTTACATTGTCTTAGATATTATAAGTAATCTAGAGATGATTTAAAGTATATGGGAAGAAGATAGGTTATATGTAAATACTATGCCATTTTATATCAAAGAGTTGAGCATTTGTGAATTTTGGTATCCATGGGAGATCCTGGAACCAATATCCCACAGATACTGAGGGATGACTGTATTTCTTAAATAGTATTCTAAAAAGGCTAAAGAAAAGGAGAAATGATCGATTAAACTATGGACTAAATTGGACTATGCTAAAATGATGCTACAGTTCTGTTCTTCAAAAGACATCATTAAAAAGCTAAATTAAACTATATAGTGTGTATAAATTTTTCTAAAATGAGTGCATTGTGAAAGAATATATAAAGAAAATGAAAACAGCTCCTACAAATCGATAAGAAAAATAGAAACAACATAATAGAAAGATAGGCAAAAGACTTAAAAAGGCAATTCACAAAAGAAACTGGGACTGCAAATTAGTACAACCTCTATGAAAAAGAATATGGAGATACCTCAAAGAATTAAAAGTAGAATTACCATTTGACCCAGCAATCCCACTACTGGGTATTTATCCAAAAGAAAAAAAGACATTTTATAATAAAGACATCTGCTCTCGAATGTTCATAGCAGCACAATTCACAATTGCAAAGTTGTGGAAACAACCAAGGTGCCCGTCAATACACGAGTGGATCAATAAAATGTGGTATATGTATACTATGGAATATTACTCAGCAATAAGGAACAACAGTGAATTAACATATCTGGTATTATCCTGGTTGGAGCTAGAACCCATTCTTCGAAGCGAAGTGTCACAGGATTGGAAAAACAAGCACCACTGGTGCTCACCATCAAACTGGTACTAACTGATGAACACTTACAACACACAGGGCAATAACATTCATCTGAGGGTGGACGGGCAGGAGGGGGATGGAAGGGATGGGAAAAACTCTCACTGTATGGATGTGGGGAGCACAGTTTGGGAGATGACCACGATTGTGGCTCTGACACGGGCAGAACAGGGGCAATGTGTATGGCCAAAGTGTTGTACCCCCATGATATTTTGAAATTAAAAAAATAAATTAAAAAAAAAAAAAGAAAGACACTATCCTAATGGCCCTGAATATATTTTTAAAAGTGCTTTACTAGTCATCAGATAAATACAAATTACAACTGAAAAAGATATGCTATACACTCACCAATATAATAAATTTTAAAAAGACAAGCAATGCCAAATGTAGGAGAGGATATGAATCAAATGGAGCTCTATTGCTTAGCAGAAATTAATAAATCTATTGACTAAAGACACATATCCAACAATCCAGCACTCTCTTTCTTAGACATGTATTCAACAAAAAAGCACATGTGTTCACCAAAAGACAATGACAATGTTCATGGTTGAACTAGTTATAACAGCTCAATACTGGAAATATCCAAATGTTTATAACAGTAGAATGGACATATAAAATATGGTATATTTATACAATATATTACTACACAGCAATGAGAATAAATGAACAAGAACTATAGCAATAACATGGATGGATCCCATAAACATACATGAAGTGAAAGAATCAGACACAAAACAATATTTGTAATATTATTCTACTTACATAAATTTTAAAAACTCAGAATAGTTAATATCCTTGGGAGTTAATGTTTGGAAGGCAGGATAAGGGGGTCTTCTGGGTACAAAAAAATGGCCTCTTTCTTTATCTGACTGCTTGTTCCACAGAGACATTGTCATTCTGTGAAAAGAAGAAACAAGCTATATCCATATGATTTGTGTATTCTCCTGTGTCTATTTTACACTTCAATAATAAGTTAACTCAAAAGTATTTTCCAAGAATCCGTATTCAAGTGATTCTATATACTGATATTCACAATGATTCACATTTTGGAAAATCCTTGGGAAATATCCCAAATTTCAATGAGGAACAGAAACAATTCCTGCTGTTAGCATCATTTTTGGCCAAGGGTACCACAGTAAAAACAACATGCCAATCCACATGTGAATTCAATATAACAGTGATAATGGACTGTACGCACTGATGAAGTTCAAGAGTATTGTTTCTTATCTGAAGGTCTGAAAGTTGATTTTTAGTTTACCATTTTCTGAGTGGAAATTGATAAGTACACATTCATGTCCCAGAGCATACCCAGCGCCATGATTGACAGTGCCCAGATTCCCTTGTAGAGAGATGATCATTTACCAGCACAGCTCTCCTGAGATTGTCATAGTTCTGCTTAGATCTTTCCCCTTGCATGATTTTTCAATGCCTACTAATATACTTCCTTATAAACATAGAATTTATATAAATATGCTTTGTTCCTTTTCATTTCATTGGCACATTTATTGTCTGGAGCTATATATGAGATGCTTAAAAGTATAACTAGTTTTTCTTTACTCCAAAATAAATGGAAATGGTCTAATGAGGTTTTTGGCCAATATTCTCTTAAATAAAGGGAGCTGTCAAAGATCTTGTTAGTTATACCTGAGATTGAGTTACCATTTTTAAACTGACTAAACCTTTTGATAGACAGAAAATATCACAGTAAGGTGGGTAAGTTATGGTTGGTTGGAGTACCCTAAGGGGAAGTCCAACCTGACTTTATTTCAGGCACACTGATTAAGCACAGCTCATTCAGAACTAGCAAGAATGTTCTCTAGAAAGATAAAATTTCCCCTTGCATGTCATTACTGGGCCCAAGTTAAATCCACATTGGGGTTTTTGGCATTTTGTAGCATCTTTACAAGATAAATTCCAAGATAGCATTTACAAAAATGTTTCAGCATTTTATTTTATTAAAATGTTCCAACATTGCTATAACTCTTTTCTACATATTTTGTGTATTATTGGTTAGTAGAAGGCACTGAAAAATTTTTTTCATAATAACTATGGACTGAAATAACTTTAATATTTTGTGAGTAAATTTGAAACTATCATAAACATTTCCTTGGCCTTTTGTGATTTGAGACCTGTTCTTAAAGACAAACCTGCTAAAATTGTCTCTGAGGCACTTCAGTACAACAATGAAATATTTCTTTTGCATCTGTTTATTTTAAAAATTCATAAGGGCAATTATTTCTTCTCCATAATGCTAAAGTACTAGTGTATAAAATGTTTCATTAACTTTAAAGGAACGACACATACAAAAGGAACCAATTCAGCCTTTTTATATTTAGGCACAACATTTGTACAATTATGTAAAGAAACTTAACACAGGACAGAACTACTCAGTCCAGGAATTTGGTATGTAGCTATTTATTCATTTATGTATTCATTCATTCAAAGCCTGACAGTGTCCTCTATACACACGTGAAAATGAGAAAACTGCACTCTACATCCTCAGTGGGAGACAGATATGTAAACAGTCAAGGATAGTGCATTAACAGAAGGCTGTGGAGGTGCAGAGACCAAGTGCACTGGGGGAATGTGGGTCATTACCTGACCTCTGGGGCATCAGGAAACTTCTCACAGGGTGTTCTCATTGAACCTCCATGTCAGCAAAATCTCTGAGAGTCTTACTTGGGGCTTGGGTTTCCCTCAGCATCCTTCGTGGTGGCCTGCAGAGTGCAACGCAGTGCACGCACAAATCTGGGCTGGCTCCTGGAACAACCTGTTTATTAAACCCTCCAGCCTCTTCTGCATTTGCATCAGGAATTCCAGGAAGGCCCAGAGCAGATTGATTTACAGGTATTTCGTTTTGGAGTAATCACCTCAACTGATTCTTGTCTTGAAATCACGTCGCAACTTAAATGGAATTACAGAGCCAGAAATAGAGGTTTTGTTTCTTGTTTTTGTTTTTTTTTAATATTATAACTCAGGGCAATGCAGTGTATAAAATTACACCTTTCCTTCAACAACTTTTGTCTACCATAACATTGAAGAAACCCTTTGATGTGATTCAAAAGTAAACACCGCCTTTAGATACCATGTTCCCCCAAACTGGTGCTTCTCAAGGTTTCCATCTCTGAGTAACCACAGAGGAATTAAGGAGTTGAACCTATTTAGAACATTATTCACAACACATCCACAATATAGTAAATATTTTCCTGTTAGAATTAATAGTGGGCTACTGTATTTAGAAGGGCACAAAAGGCAAAGAAACATTTATATATATTATAAATGTATAAATACATAATTCTCATTGAGTGATTACTTTTTGATGTACAAAGTGTTCTAGGCATAATACCTCATTTTATCTTACCTGTATGGTAAGAATTATCCATTTATCTTTGTGATTTCCCACACTCACAAAGATACTAAATGGCAGATCTGGAATTTGATCTGAGTTCTGTTGGCTATAAAGACCACATGCTGTCCCCAGGTAGTGACTACACTGTCCAGTATAAGACACGGTTTCTCTTACTGAGATCAACAGACTACTAGTGTCAGAACCACTTGGGTTGCCTGTTAATATGCAGATTCCTGGTCTCCACACCAGACTGACCGTAATTTTAATAAATTGCTCAACTGATCATTACCCATTTTTGCTGTGAACACATTTCCTTCAGAGTTGCTGAACACGTTTAAATTTACCTCGCTGTATTTATTTAGATGACTGACAACTTGGCTCTTCTCTCTTCTTTCCAGTGCAAAGAATACAAATATCACTTAAAGATCCCAGAATAGCAAACCATTCAACAACTATTATTTGCATTTTTATTCTTGGATATATAAGCAAAGTTCTAGTAGAAGTTTTCTTCCAAAATGTTTAAAAAGTTATTATTTTCAAAAACTAAAATAGGTAACCTAAGGAACACAGATAATCTTCTTGGACATTTGCCAGTTGTATTTGGAATAGTGTTGACTTTTAATAGCAGAATTTGGCATCAGGTTAAGCCTGGGCTTCTCTCTCATATGCCTGTTGGGTACTGATATACTATTACCTAAATCTAAAACACATCCTTGTATTTGATTGTCATTTTCTGGGCAGTCTGGCTGCCTTAAAGTACTAGAACAGAACCAAAAATATCCCAGAAATGTGGGACTGGGAGGCCTCCAATGATTAGAAGTACTCTGAAATAAGTTATGGTAGGTCCAGATGACTGTACCCGGCCAAGCATTGTTGCTTTTACCAAGTAGAATTTTGATTGGAAGAAAACTAATTTAGTGGCAGTAAACCAGATCCATGATTAACAACAACAAAAGAACCCAGCAAATAAATGAGGAAGCCCACTCATTTACAAAATATTTATTGAGCAAGTTTTGTATGACTGGCGCTGTGCTAAATGCTAAGTCTAAAACTATGAACTCATTAAAGTTCACCGCACTGGGGACTCTGAAGAAATATGTGGCACTGGCTCTTTTCTCAAAAATTTTATTAGAAGATTAATGAGACAAGATTTATAGACATGAAATCATTATAAAATAATTGCGTTTAGCCTAGGGATATTGAAAAAAAAGTCTTCAAAGGGAGAAATTTAGTATGTTTCAAGTGTTGGGCACTTTAGTGATTAATGTTTTACACACAATCTTTTATTAATTTTCACAAATTTGCATGATATAGATATTACAATTTTAATTTTAAAGAGCATGAGATCTTATCAGGTAGTAGTGAGGAATATATAGGTATATAAAGTTATTACAATGAATACACAGTAGTAGCAGCAATAGTACTTTTCCACATAACCAGCCAAGTAAAATGCATAGTTGGAATTCAAATACAATTTGTGCATCTCCAAATTATACCTGTGCTTTTTCTGCTATACCACAAGGTAGCCTCCTCCTCTCATAAAAGAAGGAAGAGGAGATCAACTTGGGTTGATGTGTTCAGTAATCTTTGTAGAAGTAGGAAAGAGTATGTGGACTATTAGATTGGACCCTGAACTTTTGAGCTCTGGTAAAGAGTAAATATCCTTTCCTAGAAAGGAAGAAAGGAAGAAGAAAGTAAGAAAAGAAGCCATTCCAGTGCCAGCATAGAGCCAGTCTTTATTTAATTCTTCGGTAAGACATACCACAGCAAATTTTCACTGAGCTACTACATGAGGAGAAAGGATTACTTTAGGATTCCCGGAATCTGGGCACGGTGAGATAAAACAGAACAACCACAAGTGTGGGGGCACTTCAAAGCACAGCTTTGAGCAATGAAGGGCAGCTGTAAACTTCTGGGAAACAATAGCAGGAGATGAAGCAGCTTGGCATGTGGATTACATGGATTGTACAATGGGGTAAGGAGGACGTTGGCAAGGTCACTGACAGGTTCTGCAATCAATGACTACAGCTGAAAATTCAAGGAGAGGATTTACAGAAGCACAGGTATAAAGGAATGTTCCTGACTCCTTGTTTGAGTCATCCACAGAACTTCCCTCAAAACAGTTACTATCCTGCTGCCCTCTGTCTTAGGAAGAGGCACAGAAAGAGTGGTAAAACCATAGAATTTTGGAAATGATAAACACGTACAATTTACAAAAAACATGAAGGACCATGATATACAAACTTATTGCTTATCAGCTGAGAAAACTGAGAACCAGAGAAATGAAATGCATTGCCCAGAGTCACAAGGCTAGTTTGTGGCCATTCAGCCTAGAACTCGGTTCTCAATTCCACTTCAGGGCTCTTTACACTGTTCATGGCCTTATTATCCTGGTCAGAGAATGGGATGTTTTTACTTTTTAAATAAAAGTCATTAAGGATAGGTACATAGAAGGACCTCATTCCTAAATTCTCAAAAAGATGGAACAAAGTTACACAGAATCCTAAAACTGCCCTGAACAAAATCGAAGTTTTTAGGATCTTACAGAACCCCAGGGCCATCTTTTGAGATGATCATAGGTCTACAGTGGTCTGTATACATCTTTCTCATGTAATGCCTAATGGAATAAATTATTCTAATATTGTCATTTTCAAATACTCATAAATTATTTTAATTTAGCTTCTCTTGAAAGAAAGTAAAAATGAAATAATATTCTTCTACATGGTTCATTAATTTCCTCAGGTCTTTGCTCAAATGTCACATTTGCGGTGAGACCTTCCTTGAACACCCACTTTAAAATTGCAAACCTCACCCCACACTCCCCACCCCTCAGGCACTTGCTAGTCCTTCTATCCTGCTTTATTTTTTTTCTCCAAGACAATTATTGCAATCTAACAAATAATAATTTATTATTTGCTATCATGCCCAGAACTAGAGTGGAAGATCTAGGAGGTCGGGAATTGCTCTGCGTCCCCAATAGCTGAATACCTACTACATTATAGGCACTCAACAAAGATTTGCTAAAAGGATGAATGGATATAAAAATACAAAAGGTAAAATAAGTTTTAAGATGTACATTAAAATTTCTAGCCTCATACAGACTGAACATTCAAAATCTAAACAAATTTTAGATAAATGTCTTAATTTTTTACTTTTCTTCAGTATATTTAATGTCATGTAGGATATAAGCTTTGATAGCAAGGAAAAAACAAAAACAACACCTAAGGACTAATCTAAAAGAGTAATTTGATATGGTTGTTTAAGCAGTTAGCTTTTATAACATTAAGTGATATTAAATAAATCCGTCACTTATGTTTGCTTAAAATTTGAGTTTTCATTTTATTTTTTGTGGATATACAAGAAACTCTATTCCACCTAAAATGGCATTAATAAACTTTTCAGATATCATCAGGAATTTCTTAAAGTCTAAGTACATTAAAAATATCCTAAAATTTAGCACTTTCCTTGACAAATTTGTTTTTCTTCTTCTCAAGGTCGTAAGAGGGGATACTAAACAATCTATTAAGAGAACAATCCAGATATTGTCACTCAGTAAATCTGCATAGAAATCTCATTTAAAACAATGACAATAATAGCCACTATCTGAACACTTTGAAAAGATACCAGGGATGCATTCTCGTTCTCCTGGTCAACATGATCCAGGTCCCACGGCTTGTTTCTCAGTGTTCTCTGTCTTTAACCCAGGAACTCTGGGTCAGTTCTATTATCCAGCTGTGTGCTCTCAAAAAACTCATTTTCAAAACACCGAAGCTACAAAACACAGCTAAACAAAACATCTCCTGTGACTCCTGCCAGACTCTGAATCATCTAATGTGCATGAATTAAAAACACAGGCCTGGGAACTGAGGATGTTTTAATGCCAACAGACAGAGGTGATGCACTCGGGGTGGGGCTGGGGTAGGGGCTGCACCTCGTCTCCTCCCCTTCACTTCTTTAAAGTCTTTAAATACTGGTTGAGACTAACGATGCTCCTCAGGATTGGTGTTGCTTTATCCCTATGGGGCATTATTGGGGCTTTTGGCTGAAAACAATGCAGAAATATAGCAGGTGAATTTCTTAGTATTTTATGGAGAAATATATATCTATTTAATACATATGGTGTTTTTGCAAACTGAGTTCATTCTCAGAAAAATATCTACTTAATATAAGTTACCCTTACTATTGGCTCTAGAAATAAAAATGTAATTCCCCTAATTCTAATACTTTGGAGAATTTGCTGGAAATTTCGCTGGGGAGAACTATATGCTCATCAGAAATCTGAAATCAAGAAATTGATTCACTGTATAATTGTTTAATTACTCATATCTTTAACATCATTCTTCTCAGAAGGCATTTCAAAAGAAAAATAATCATGTGTAAAAGTCCTCATAAATGGCTGAATAAAAAGCCTGTGCTGCTAGAAAAATATTAATAACAGATATAGAAGTTATGAAAGACATTCCTATAAGCCCAAAGGTTATACATAGTCTATCTGGAAAGTATCCAGCCATGTAATATGAAAAATAGAGACATTTATTGAAGAAGATACAAGATACAAGAAACATTGTACATAGGACAATGATACCTCAGTCCCCTTCAAAGTAGGCACCTTGGGACCTCACACAGTTCTCCCAGCATCTCTTAACCTAACCCATACACATTCAACATTCTCAGGTGTTCTGCTTGTTGCAGGCCTTCCAGAACGTGGATCACTTTCAACAGATTCTCAACCATCTTTGAAGTGTTTTTGCTACACTTTTATTTGTGCTGCACTCATTGCATCGTCCCCAAAAGCCTTCTGAGTCATCCGAATAGTTTCCACAGAGGATTGTTCAAGCTTAACGCAAAATTTGATGCAGATTTGTTGCTCTACTAAGTCGGTCATTTTGAAGGCAACGGTCACACGGTACACATGCTCACTCAACGGCATCCAGCGCCCCACTGACTAGTACAGTGACATTGTCACTGTTCACACATGAGCATTCCAGTCCACGCTCCTTGGCTGCCAGGTTACATAGATGTATCACAAACCATTCTCTTTATGTTAACAGTGGCTGGATACTTTCCGACAGCCCTCATATATAAACCATTGAATAGATATGTAAATATATAATTAATCTATAATTCTAGTTCTTCCCCCAGAATAAACTTTTTATTTAAATGTTAAATTTTAATAAACTGAGGGTTTGATCTGAAAAAAGAGTCTTGGCAACATGGAGTGGCTGTCACTTAGGATAACATCAGGGGAAAGTGTCCCCCTCTGCCCATTTGCCTAGTCCTAGAGAACTGCTGAAAGTCAGGGATGACCATGGGGCCACCAAAATGGTTCTTTTGTGAACCAGGTTTACTTGACATTGTGGGTCTCTGGACTTCAGTGGAAATGGGAGCTTCTACTGGGTAGGTTAGATGGCAACAGGGCAGCAGAAACCCCAAAGTGACCAGAGCTACACAAGAATTATTAGGTGGGATGTGCTTAACAGTGGATGCCTTTTATTAACGATAGTACACCTCAGTAAACAAACAAACAAAGAAAAACCAAGAGATTTCTTTTGGTCTAAGTGTAGTTTTCCTGTTTTTCTTTACTGTCATGATAACCAAGGGCTACTGTTTGGAGTGTTGAAGCATCCTTTGGAGTTATCATGCATAAGTAGAAAGACATCCTAAAAGATGAAATGAGGGCCCCATATCATTTTGGTTATTAAAAAGAATATGATCTAGAGTTTCCTGAATTATCTAGGTATACAATTATAACATTATCAAAAAAGAATTTTGTATCTTTTTTTCCAATATTTATACCAGGTTTTTCATTTTCTTCTCCTATTATTTTAGCTACATTCTATTTATGACATTCAAATAATAAGTGATAGTGAAAATCCCTGTCAGTTCATGAGTTTATTGAAGTAGTTTTAGTGTGTTATCATGTAAAATATTGACCATTAGTATTTGTGAAATTTTGTTTAAAGTTTTATTTGTGACTAAATATAAGATTAGGTTTATACATGTTTAATGAACTTAAGAAAAATGTATATTCTCTATTTGAGGGGTGTGGGCTCTATCAAGCTTATTGATCATATTAGTAAATTTCATTATGTCCTTTCTTATTCTTTATTTAGTAGAGGTGTCCACTTATGAAGAATTATTCAGAAAATTTAAGAAGATACCTGGATATAAAATAAATATATAGATCAATGGATAATTTAAAATGTAACATAATAAAATAAGAATATTTTATATTAAAAATATCTTACTGAAATATATAAAACAAGATGCAAATAAGTTGAAAGACACACCACGTTCTTAACAGGAAACTTAATATCATTAAAGATTCAATTTTCTTCAAACTAATATATTAATTTAATGCTATTTCTATTAGACTTACAACAGGTTTTCTTTTTTAAATTAATAAAATCGATTTAGGATTCAGTCACTGATTGTCGATATATTATTTCTCAACTATAAATGGCAGATTGACACTTGTAAAGCACCTTTTAAAGTTTATTTTATAAACAACACACTAGGAGAACTTTGATGCAGATCACAGACATACACGTTCAGGGCAATAAGAAAAAAGAAAACAACAAAAGTAGCATTGTATACATAGATACATCTTAACTACAGACACTTATTGAACTGTACTCCAAAATACCCCATATAATGTTGGGATATTGTATTTGGGCCAAACATGTGCATCTCAAATCTTATACATGATTAATTTTTCTCCAGGTAACTCCTTGACCCCTCAGGTAAATATATTTTAACTAGGCTTGTCCCACAGTCATACCTCATATCTGAATCCTGAAATAAACACAGTTTAGTTTTAAAGAGCAGCACCAGGTGCAGTGACTTGTTTGATAATTTATGACCCTTTTTGATGGTAAGTTAAAACTGGCTTTAGGTAAGATACTCAACTGCAGTCAAGACTGGTAAGAATATGCTTCTGCCTCATATTTTCCAAGCCTGATAAAAGGTCTTGCTCAAGAAAATGCACTGCTGCATAAACTAGGTAAAAATCACATTTTAGGGATGACTGATAGAAAATAGAAGGAGAAAATAAGTGCTTTTTGAACAACTGAAGGTTAAAATAAGGAAGATGTAAACACAAATATCCTATAAACAATGTGATGGAATATTTCAGGAGTCTGGAAAGGGAGAAACAGTGAGTCTAAAATAATTTTTAGTGAGTTTTTTAATGGTCCATTTAAAAAAAGTAATTGCAAAATGTTTTCCTTTATTGAGAGGTCAGACCCCATTTCAAAACACATACATTACTAGGGTAAAATTTCTAGAGATCATCAGAAACTAAAATTGAGCCTAAAGCTCTATGGATAACAACATACTATTAATTTACCCAAAATGTGCATTTAAAAATATTTGCATACAATGTGACATCACTTAACTCCAGTGAGAATGGCTTATATTAAAAAGTCCCAAAAACAAATGTTGGCGTCGATGTGGAGAGAGAGGAACTCTCATACATTGTTGGTGGGAGTGCAAACTAGTACAACCTCTATGGAAAGGAGTATGGAGATACCTCAAAGAAGTAAAAGTAGAACCATCATTTGATCCAGCAATCCCACTACTGGGTATTTACCCAGAGGAAAAAAAGACATTCTATTAAAAAGACAACTACACTTGAATGTTTATGGTAGCACAATTCACAATTGCAAAGATGTGGAAACAACTCAAGTGCCCATCAATACATGAGTGGATTAACAAAATGTTGGTCTATGTATACCATGGAGTACTACTCAGCCACTAAAAAAAAAAGGTGAATGAATACCTCTTGTATTAACCTGGATGGAGCTGCAGACCATTCTTCTAAGTGAAGTATCACAGGAATGGAAAAGCAGACACCATGTGTATTCACCATTAAATTGGAATAAATCAATCAACTCTTATGTGCACATATGGAAATAACATTCATCAGAAATCAAGCAGGAGGGAGGAGGGAGGAGGGGATGGGTAACTTCACACCTAATGGGTACAATGCACACTATCTGGGGGATGGGCACACTTATAACTTTGATTCAAACAGTACAAAAGCAATTTATGTAACCAAAATGTTTGTGATCCCATAATATTCTGAAATAAAATTTAAAAAAATAAAAATATATATTTGCATATCATTTGCTTATGAGAACTAAATAAAGAGGTTAATGAGCGTAGACAGCAAATTTGACTATTAGTCAGCAAGTGACAGATACCTCAGAGTTGTGATAGAAGTTAGCGTTTAATATCCCTACCATGCGGATGCAGACACTGATTTTACAGACCGTCCTTCTGGAGTGGGAGGACCAGGGGACAGTAGAGAGGGGAGTAGACAGTAGAGAGGGGAGAGTAGAGAGTAGCGAGGGTTTTCATGGCCTGCATTCCCAAGCATTGCCCTTGATCCCATTTGGTGGATGAAAAAAAATCACAGAAAAAGAAAAGGAAGAAAAGTTGTTTTCTTTAGGTTCCAGAATTCTTCAGTTTCAATAAGGTGCAGATAAGAAATGTGATAAAGTTTTGTCATTCAACACTTACATCCACTCAATAGCCCACTAGGGAGTTGAAAGCCCTGCTTACCTTCCTGACACACACAACCTTAATGCAAGTTGCAAGGCTGGGCCACATAGTCAGCAAGAAAAGACAACTATAGTTTTTTTCCCTAAATTGAAGAAAATATGGGGGATGATGTTTAGAAAGATAATTGCTCCTATTTGGCATTTAGATGTCTATTTCCAAAACCACTTCAAATACTATATCTCTTATTTTACATCTAGTATGGGGCAGTTGGGTACTTTACATATTGATCAGCATTTTTACAGCGTAGTGTTCTCTTAGAGCACGTTACAGTCTCACCCTTGATACCCCGTGCTGGTCAGAATAGCTGGATGGGAAGCTACTGTGCCAAGAGTGCCACACATGGATGATGCCCGCAAACAGCAGGCACACACCCACAACGTGGGGCCACAAAGTCCAGCCACCACTTCTGCCCAACCCACAAAAGAGTGCTTTAAAATATTAGGGAGTTTCACCTTGAAATTCTTATTTCTGGCTTCTCTTGAAATAATGTAAGGACTCACCAACTCTAAGCCTACCTTCATTCTTGATGACAGTGGACTAGAGCTGATTAGTGGCTGCCGCTTTAGCTTCTATCCTCACCCTTTAGCACAACCTCACTTCAGTCCACTTCACACTGTCTAGCCCTAAAAAAAATTTTAATTTGAAAAACTAAGCCCCGGCATTTAACATGTAATATATGTCGCAATAGATTTTATCATAGGTTCTACCGCTATGAAATCTATCTCTGAGTGAATATTAAGTCATTCATTCATCAACTAGTATTTATTGAGTGAATATGTTGCCTTGCCCTTTATTCACCTAGGAAAACACACCATGGTGCTTCTCCTGTGATCCAAAAGATAAAGAAAATACACTGTAAACCTTAAAAAGCAAAATTATTACCTGAACTCTCACAATAATTACAGTACAAACCACATAAGGTATTTAGCTTTTAGTCATAAAATCTCATTTTTTGGTCCTTATTCATGTATAGTTATCTTTTCTCTCCAACGAAACTATAGCTCATCAAAGGTCAGGATGTTTGCCTTTCACGTCTCCATGATCCTCCATGGTGTTTTGTACATGGTGATAATGCAATAAGTGCATATGCACTTATTTAAAACCTTATGTGATGCAGAAACATCCCAATATCCTCCAACTGTAATGATGTTGCTACATATAAAACCATCCTCCTCTACCCTTTCTTCCTTTATAGGAATAATCTGAGGCTGAGTCATGCAAAGCAATGCCAACTATTTTTTCTAGATGTGTCTTCTATTGGCTCCTTTCCTTCAAATCACAAGCAAGTCTCCTTTGAAGCAGGCCCTGCCAGAGACATGATAATGATCAGGCTGTGATCATAATGAGTATGCAACGTTAGAACACAGCACTGGTTACTGGCACTTACATGTTCACACCAGATCCTGCCAAACCACATGTGCTCCAGTCCAAGGAGCTTCCTCTCAAACACAGAGCAGGCTCGCAGGCTGCTCATGCAAGGAGATGAATCAAGAGCAGAGAGCCCCAAAGGCAAGTAATAAACTCCTCTCGTCTTGGCATAGGCCATAGGCCAAGATGGGTCCAAATCAATTCCACAAACATAATTATCTAAAGTGAATGCACCTAGACTCTTTTCATTGTAAAAGCAGCCATTAATAGATCAAGGTAAGCTAGGTTGAAACGGAGATTTTACTGTTGGTTCAGTGGGTTTAAGCAGAGGGAATGGCCTGGAAAAAATATGGCCAAAGATGTTTTCTGTCTTTTTAAAACTTCCCCCACTCTTTTTGGGAACTGAGGCCTGTATCCCTTCCTCAGGGGCAGGAGGTCAGCAGGGGCAGGGGAATGTCTTTTGTTCTTTGCATTAAAGGAGACAGCTCAGCTGACTGTGGCTCCATCCTCGGCTGGGTGCCTGGCCAGCATAGGTCTGGGTGGGCCTCCCAGGTGTGTGGAGGTCATAGCTCTGTCTTCAGCAGAGATGGGACAGTTAGAATCATTAACAACAATAGCCTAGAACTGAGGGCCCTCCCTTTAAAAGCTCTGTATTTCTGCTTAGGGAGAGGAATTTGGATTTTGAGACGATAGAGTGTGCCATTTTCCTCCTTTGCTGGCAAAGTAATAAATTTCTTTCCTTCTCCCCAACCACTTGTCCTCGTTCTTCTGATGCAGCCTCGTGGACAAGTGCTGAGCTTTCGGTAACAGTATGTGGCCATGGTCCTATATGCACCACATGATGAGGTGGGCAAGTGGGTATAAGAAATCTAGCCTTTTTCCTGATACTTTATTTTTGTCTCATCTTGTGCTAGTACAGTATGTGGCATATTGTGCCCAGTGACTGTTGTTGGATGGAACTGTTACATTATTGCAACTAGTTAACAAGACTTAAATGGAATCCAAATCCTCATATTCAAAAAGGAGAATTGTCAGCTTCAGAGTAGGCAAATGGTTGCTGGTGAAAAATATAACTGCATTCATACATAATCTAAAACATGATGATTTTAAAATCAAGATGGTATTGTTTCATTCAATGGTAAGTAAAGATAGAGAAGAAGATTATATTTGACATTCTCCTTTACTGCCTAGATCTATTGAGAGTATTACTGAGTTTCTCATAGAACATTAGCAATGTTGTTTGAATACGGTTTAATCATGTCAGAGTATCAGATGAAGTGATAATCAGTTCAGTGGGGTAGGAACTAATAGACTAAAAGAGGAAATGTCTATGTGGACCTGGTTCTCACAGTTCCTTTTTCCCTGCACGACCCCCCATTGGCAACCTTTTTATGGTCCTGTAGGGTTACTTGTGGTATGGAAAATAAGAAAAAAAGACAAGGCATGCAATTGTGTCCAGTGGGTTATAAGACTTACTAATCAGCATTAGTTAACCATAGGAATACTATAATTTCCTTAAAAACTGATTCTTAATCTCAGCCCAAAGTCTACCTCCTACCACCCATCTAAATACTGACCCTCTACTCAACCCATTCATGCTTAGTTTTCCCTATTTTAATATGTCCAGTGCACTTGCATTCTGAAATAACCACTTGTATGAACATTTTCTGTCCTGTTCACTACATAGTAGGTACTCAATAAATGTTTGCCAAAAAAATTAAGGAACAAGTAAGAATTTACTATTTTTGAATGATCAAAGAACCAAATTAAAAACATGTTCTTTATTTCCAAGTACATATGCCTGGAGCATCTTTGAGCATCAGCCCATCTCTGATTCCATCTCCGAGCATTATTGCCCCGTTTCTTGGCTTAGGGAGGTAAGGTAGGAACATGAGAGGTGCAGAGATAGGACAGAGCAAGTCTTAAGAAAGGGATAGAGATTTATTTTTCATGATTTTAATGATTTTTTTTGGTAACAAAAAAGCAGATGTTTGTTGTTCTGTCTTATTGACCACAGTAAACTATTGATGATCTCAGCTAAAAGACTACATTTTCCTAACTCTTGGCATAGTCATTGTGTGTGGCTTCCAGGAACCAGCTGTGGTAGCAGGATGACTCAGCTGAGAGAGAAGCCCGTTTGCCCTTTTTACCTCCTCCTCCTTCCTCCTGCAAAGACAGATGCAACGGCTAGGACTCACCGAAGTAATGCTAGGGACAGAAGGTACACAAAGATAAGGGAGAAGAGAGACGGAAGTCAAGCCCACTGAAGGCATCACGGGGCCACCATCCCAGCCCTAGATTGCTACCTCTGAAAATTTCCTTTTTTTGAGAAGAAAATACATTGTTTCTCCTACCATTATTTAGGAGTTTTTCCCCTATCCTATTCATCCAAATCTATCCTAATGATATATCATTAAAAGGGCTACAGCCAAACAATATAGAATCATCAACTGAGTCCAAACTGCCACGTTAAAATGACTGTATCTAAATACCACACACTTCTTACAAAGCTTTTACTTCCTTTGCCATTTTAATCCTTAATATATACCTCATAAATTATTTAAAGAAGGTATGGTCATACCCATTTAACAGGTGAGAAAATAAGACTAAGGAGGTTAAGTCATTTATCCAACGTTTCTAGCTGGTAAATCAGAGCACAAGTCACCTGACTCAGCCCAGAGATGTCTGCCCAGAGAGTATGCTTGCCAGTTGCTGAAATATTTTTTAGTTTCAAGAATTTCTACATATGTCTTTTAATGAGATTCATGATCTACTTCCAGATTTCCTCTTTGAGAATGCAATTTTTAAAGCTTAACATGTATAAGGAGGGTGACACTAAAGTTTCTATTGTCATTAAATGACTTTTTAAAAATATTTCTATAAAGTTGGAAATCTCTTCCATAGAGAAAATATGTATAAAATCAATACTACAATCAGAGAACAATTTTTTTTCTATTTTAGTCACTGGACAGTAGGTAAAGAATATTGGCCCATTTAATCAACAATAGAGGCCAAATAATTCAGATGGTAGATATGAAAATGCACATTAAGACAAATTTACAGTTCTAGCCGGTGTCTGCTAGTACTTGGTACCACAACCAAAGAATTATATACTATCAACAGCTATGAAGCTATTTGAAGATTTACTGAAAAATAATCAAACAGATTGAAAAATAATCAAACAGATCGCCATACAATTGATCCAATATATTTAGGGCCACCAGATTATATAATATTTATCAATTTGAGTCACCTAAAGAATCAAGGTGAATTAATACTATAAAATCCACTTATCAAAGGATTTTTTCATATAAAAGGAAGAAATTTGCTGTAGATAAGCTACAGATATTATTTAAAATGAATCTTCCTTTATGTCCTGTGTTAACACCTTCACTATTGCATGGATCAGTAACTTAGAATACTAAAGTAGGGGATAATTTTTTTTTAACCTGTGTAGAGCTGGTGTTTGAGGATGAACTTTTGAGTGTTCCTACACTTTTGATGGATGACCTCATAGAAAAGAAAATCTACTTCTCTGACTAACTCAAAAAAATTTTTAACATGTTGGCTACTAAATTGTTTAATCTCTTGACAATGTAAATTTTGAGATAGGGTTGTTATTTTTTCTGAAGATAAAATAAATTGTAGGCAGATATGATAGTCAATATCACACCAACACCAATTCTTTGAATCTGACATTCTTTTTTCAAAAATATGTATAGATCCCTATCTATAACCTTTTAGAATGCAATTATTTTGAGGTTTCATTCCATTTTATAAATAACCTAGTAAAGAAAAGGAATAATTATTTTACAGGGTCTACCTACCTTGATCAGTACTGAAAATATAAATGTCAAATGATTTCTTGGACACAGCTGTCTCAGGTTGTTTCCAGACTTAGGCATGCTGCCTGAGTTTAGACAAATTTTGAATATGCTCTAGGAAATTTCCTCATTGTTCTAAGATCTAGCTTCTCCCACCTGCATTCCCTGTGCCTGATATCTGCCCTTCTTGTTATAATGACACACTGAATGTTTCTTGGCTGTTCTGGGTTCTGTCCTATATCAATGTCTTAATTCCTGGTTTGGTATTGTTTCATATGGCCTTTCAGGGACCCATATAATAATCCGCAACTACAAAGCTAACTTATTCTTGCCTACAGTATATATTTTGATAACCTAGACGTTGGAGTAATGTTTACCTTATGGATTTCAAGATATAAGATTTGCTCATATGCTTTGGAAGAACTGCCAAAAATTCAGCTAAGCCTTTCGTATCCTGATTTCATTGCCACCCACTACTCCCTCATTCTTTAGATCTAATATTTTTCCATGTTTACATCACATTCTCAAAAATGGTTGATGTTTAAAATGGAAAGTATATATTGCATCTATATGATTAAATTTTCTTTAAGCAGAAAAAGAAAACTGGTTTTGGTGGAAAAATGTCTGTCATCATCATTTTCATCCTTAAGTTACATTTTTTACACAACCAGTTTTGCAGAGTGCCGACTTATATCAGTTCAGCTGTTTAGGCTAGAAGTAAGAGAAAATCCAATTCAAAGTAGTGTTATTGATAAGGTAATTGACTATCTCACAAGACAAGAAGTATAGAAAGTAGGATAGCTCCAGAGTTGGTCTACTTAGCCAATCAATCTCATCATCAAGCACAGAGGTGCTTTCCATAATTTTATTCTGCCATCTTCCACTGTTGGCTTTTGTCCCCAGCATAACAGCTACACAAAATAAGAGTCCAAAGAGGATGATGTTTCATTAGGCCTTTTTTTTTTTTCAGGAAATATCTTCTCCCAGGCATCCCAGCAGACTTGCCCTCATCATCTCACATGTCCATTCCTAAACAAATCACTAGAAAGGTGATAAAATTACCATGTTTTACTTGTAGGGACCAAGACTCAGGCCTCATGTCCTGGTGCTTCCAAGGAGCCCAGACTTCCTTGAAGCTTAGGGCTATCTATTATCTGAAATAGTCAGTTATCAAGAAAAGTTAGGGATGATGACTCTTGATTAGATGATGGACAGTGTTTAGACACCACTGTCCTAGGTATGAGATGATTTATGTTTAGGGTTTATAACTCTACTGTCTTTGATTTATCCTTTAATAAAATTCTATTTCTCTTGATAGATAGGTATGTGGGTATATATGTGTGCATGTGTATGTATATATACACACATGCATATATATACACATGTATGTATAAATATACATATAGGTAGAAAGATATACATATGTATATACTCATACACACATACTCTATGTATTCACAAATACACATTCCTTGAAACTTATAAAATGTGAATTATGTGTTAGTTATATTGTACATATAAAAATTACACCTTCATATTTGATTATGATGATACAGATGATGATTATCTTTGTGAAGATGGTGTTAAAAAGATCAAAGCATGAATAATATCCATTATGTTAACCACATTTTTAAAATATTCCTTGATTTGAGACTTTGAACAGATTGCCTAGTATCTTTGCTGCATCTGATTTGGCCCTGAGAGAAGTCACTTCATTGTTAACCCCTACAGGTAAATTTATCATTGGAATTCTACAACCCAGTGAGAAAAACATTCAGTTGGCTGAGGCATGCTGATTTGCCCCAGAGTGAAAGCAGAGACAAAGAGGTCTTGGAGATCCTTAAGAAGGGATAGAAGAAGCTCCTGTTTGTTTGTTTTAGAATTTAGAAACATTTATTTTTGGTTTAGGTTTGCCATACAGAATTTCTCCTGGCATCACTAATTAAGGGACATATTCAGGAACTATTATTTTTTAAAAGCTACCCGAGGAAGAATAAATGTGAATAGGTTTTAAAAAGTCCTCAAGTATAATTTTTAATAAGTATGCTCCTGAAGTTTTGATTTTAAGTTTAGATTTCTGTCCTAAATTTTAGAGGGGAGACGAAGGAAGGTTATGGGCTGGTGAAAAACGTTTGAATTCTTGGGAGTGAGGTGCAGAGGTTGAGGAAAAAAATAATCAATTTCTGTTTATTTAGTGAATCCCTAAGAACAAGTAAGTATGTTTATAAAATTTGTTTATAAGTACGTTATTTGGAAAGCAGATTTCATTTTTCCATAAAAAGTTGTTGTAAATTAGGGTCACTCCTCAGTTTAGCCCAATGGACCATAGGAAAAACACTGCCATAAAAGCTGACCACTGATTTGTTCAAATCTTACTATGGGAAAATTCATATTGAACTGTAATATTAATACTTGATGGGAATTATTCCAGTATGGTGGACTGATACTCTGATCTATTCTATCTGTAGATAAAAGAGCAGGAATTGCCATACTTTTCAATTGGTTGCTCCTGGGATAGCATCAGTATGGTATCTATTCCTGAGATGGATGGGAAGAGTAATAACTATATAACAGGGAGCACATAACAACTACAGAGTCATTCAACATGGTTTTCCAGTTGCAGTGTGGGCCACCCCTATGTTAGGTGTCTATTTCTTTGGCAGTCAGCCATTGATTAATTTAAAAATAGTAAACACTATGCTAGCCTCTGGGAAAATAATGGAAACCAAAAGACAGACATGGTCTTTTATACTCATGAGCTTACAGACTAATTTGTGGTGTTGGGATGGGCAAACAATCAAATAATCACATGTGAATATCAAATTGCAGCCAGGATGAATGCTAAGAGAGAGACATAACCTACTGAACAATAGAATTATGTATTTGCAGAATTATGCAGGGGAATTTTAACCTGGAAAGATACAGAAGACTTTCCTAAAAAAAAGACTTCTCTTAAAAGGTGTGTTAGAGGTAATTAGCACAAGGAATTGGGATAAGCCAGTAGAAAGGTCTGAGAGAAGGCCAGAGGGCCTGAGACAGGAAGGGGCTGGTGTTGGAAGAGACCTGAGAGGTAGATTGAGCATCAGACCTTAAAGAGCCTTGCAGATCATGTTAAACATTTTAGTCTTTAGCCTGACAGCATTAGAAAATTGTTGTTTTTTTAATAGGTAGAGAAGCATGATTTTTTTTTTTTTTTGTAAATATCGATCTGACTACAGAGTAGAGAAAGAAATAGAAGGGCATCAGAGTTTGGAAACTATTGTGGTACCAAGGTGAATGGTGATGTTAGGTAGATAGTGGAGATCTCCAGCTCTTCTTGGGCCAAGGGTTCCCTGCTTTGGTGCTGTCTCAAGCAGTTGCTCCACCTGGGAAGAAGGATAAGGGGAGGCACTCCGGTTTGGTGTTACTCCATCCTTAATCCTATCCTGAGCGACTGCTATACCTGGGGAAGGAGGGAATGCTTTATCAATCTAGGAATTCCCCAGCCCAGGCATGATAAGATTTAGAAAGTGACCTCGAGTAACCTAAGGGTAATTTGGCCAAGAGCGCACCAAGAACTGAGGGCAGACTCCCACCCTGATCTTTGGTGCTGAAACCCAGGATTCTGACAGTGACAGCAGCTTGGTCTGGGAAAGTGGTTTTCAAGCTTCAGTGTACATGACAATCACTCAGACAGCTTATTAAAACCCAGATTGCTGGGCCCTAGCCCCAGAGCTTCTAACTCAGTGGGTCTGGAATGGAGCACATATATTTATATTTCAAACAAGTTCCCAGGTGATGTTAAAACTGCTGGTCTGAGGACCGTACTTCGAATCAAGTGTAACGATTGTAGAACGGAGGTGAGAAAAGTGGACAGATTATTTGTATATTATCCTTTCGATGCATAAGAAAGCCTCAACAGTAAAGTGATGGAAAATTCCCTTGGATAGTTATTTTGTACTTTGAAATTTTGAGAAATAATGAAATCTAATATAATTAGCATTTTATGATTTCTGACTTAACACTGATCTTGTGAGAGGGTTTTTATAATAACATTGTCAGAATCCTGGGATTTGGCCAAAGAATGACCAGACACACCAAAGTGTCATGTCCAGACTATTATCCCAGTCCTCTGACTCCTTGCGTGGAAAAATCCCCAGCAAGGCCAATACGATGGAGTAACCCCAGGCAGGCAGCAGTTTCACAAGAGCAGCTCTTTATTGTAGAATAAAATGGGTCTGTGTCCACGAGTGGAGAGAGACAGATCGACTCACTCACTGACTGATCCACTCACTTACTCCTGACTTCTCAGATTGTTTCCTTTAATTAGCCCAGTCTGGAGGAGGGATTTTGGGAAGTTATCAAATCATCAATAGGTTATCAAATGATCAACAGGTGTCCTCAAAATTCCATCTGCATATACAAGTTCCCTCTAAGAAAGCCCACCTGGAGGTGGTGAACTACAATGCAGATACAAGCTAATGGTATATTAATTACCCTTAGGTTACTCTAGGTCACATTCTAAATCTTATTATGCCTGGGCTGGGGAATTCCTAGATTGATAAAGCATTCCCTCCTTCCCCAGGTGTAGCAAGTTGCTCAGGATAGGATTAAGGGTGGGGCAACACCAAAATGGAGTGCATCCCCTTATCCTTCTTCCCAGGTGGAGCAATTGCTGGAAACAGCACCCAAACAGGGAACCCTTGTCCCAAGAAGAGCCAGAGATCCTAACTATCTACCTAACAAGATTAAAATGATGAATGGTGATTTATCATTCTAGTCAATATTTTAATCACAGAAAAAAATCTTTTACTTGAATTAATTTAGAAATTACCCAAATTAGCCTATATATATATAAAATAAATACGTTTAAGACCATGTAACCTGTACTTTACAGCAGTGCTAAGACATGGGTGAAGGATCCATTTTCTGTTTTTTAAATTTCTTATTTGCCAGGACCAACATGTGGTCCACATGCACATGCCCAGTGAGTAGTTTGCACCACGTGGATCCACCACACAAGTTCCAGAATCTGTTCAATGAGACAAATTTACTGACCATATATTTAGATGTTGTCACAATGTCAACTAGCTATGAAAGTTTCTAAATGCATACTTTTAATTTTTGTAATTACTTTGTTGTATACACGTAACTCTCCATTCATGGTCTGGCACTGGTTTACAGACTGCTGTAAGCAGCACTACTTGACAGGAAATATAAAAATATAATTTTTTTCTTGAAAATTACTAGTCAAAAGAGTTCTTCAAAATGGCCATAGTTCTGTTAAATTTCATAAATTAGCTTTGCTATTATTTCATCTAGCAAAAACCAAAATGGTAGCACAAAATTAGAAATATGATGGCTGATCTTGGTTCTACTTTATTTTACTTGGCAGAACTTTTACGTAAAGAAAGATCAAAAGATTTCAATAATTAACTTATTTAGCAGTGGCTTTGCTTTATCCTGGAAATCTTATAATCTTTAAAAATTTGAATACAATTTGACCTGTACTCTAGGGTTTAATTTTAGGCAAAATTCCCATGGATTTCTTGGTTATTCTTTCCTATTTTTTCTGTGTGTTTATTATTTGTGTTGCTCAAAAAATGCTTGAAAATAACTATCTAGTTAATGCTTAACTCTGATTTTTTTTGGTGTTTAAACTGCTATAGAACAAAAATGAACATTCCTGGTATACACCTAAGCAAACTGGAAAACTCTAGGGACACAAGATTTAGTGCTTTACCCTCTAGTTCATTTGACTGTTGGAAATATCTCATCATAATATCAATAGAAAGACCCCAGAAGTTTCTTAAATTAAAATATTTTTATTTTTCTACATCTTTAAGTACTATATTGTTCATTTTTATGGCAGAATCCTTCAATATCTTGGCATATTTATGTAAGAGGAAAACCTTTCTACTTTTCATAACCCACAATGACATGGGTACCAGTACTGCACTCTATTTGAATGTATTTGCTGAGCAGAGAGAATCATTTAGACATGGAATAAATCATTCACTTTTACAGATTCATAAGACTTGAACTGCATTTCAAGATTAGGCAGCAATTAACTCTCTAATGTGATAGGAAGATACATGAGTGGTTAAATGAGCAATCTCTAGGTTCTAATCCTGAGAAGACGAAGTAGATGTACTTTTTCCTATTTCTCCCACTAATTAAAGTAAAAACCCTGGGCTTTATATGTAAAATAAACATACGATGATTCTGAAGGAAGAGAAGAAGCCAGATTGACTGTGGATGTTGGGGCCTAAGGAATGATATGATGGTGAGTTCTCCAGGTTGTCTTTTGGCCTCAAACACACCAGACTTGCAGTTAAAGCAAACTAGAGTCATTAACAGGCACAGACAAAGCAAAACAAAACAAAAAAGAAAAAGAATCCTAATAAAAGCCTTCTCTCTCTAGGAAAAGGACAGAAAAGAGACAGTCTAACAAGACAAAATCAAAACGAAAACAAAATCAAACATTTAGACAATAACTAATACTTTATGCCAGCCAACCACCACAGAAAAAAGAAAAATCAACCATGGTTCCACCCATATCTAAATCCACACCAGCAAAGGCAGAAAGAGGAGCTGAGAAGCCTAGACTTCCACCCATGGCAGGCTACAATGAGGTGCGCCACAACCTCCCTCCACTGGGATTGTGTCAGAGAAGGCTGGGTGGGGAGTCAGACCTTTCACCACCACCCAGCAGTAAAGAAGCCATCTCTGTCCTCTGTAGTATATATGGAGGCCACATGAGAAGCAGTAATGCACCACTCCTCCACCTCCCAGCCAGAGAGGGCTGAGTGACGGCCTAGTGAGGAGCCAGAAATCCCACTGCGACCCAGGAGTAACATGGCTCCTTCCCTGCCAGGTGCCAGTGGAGGCTGCATGGGAAACCTAGACTTCTCTCCCCACCTGGTAGTAACAAGGTGCCCCCCACTTTTTCCTACCACAGTGAGGTCAGAAAATCACTTAAAACAGAATGGTTAAATAAGATCCAGAATCTTATAACATAATGCCCAAAATGTTCACGTCTCCAAAAAAAAAAAAAATCATTCATCACACCAAGAACAAGGAAGATCTCAAACTGAGTGAAAAAAAGATAAATAATAGATGGCAACATCTAAATGACAGAGATACTGGAATTATCTGACACAGATTATAAAGAAGCCATCATAAAATGCTTCATTAAGCAAATACAAACACATTTGAGACAAACAAAAAAATAGTCTCTGAAAGAAATAGAAAAATCTCAGCCAAGAAATAGAAGCTATAAAGAAGAACCAAATGGAAATTTTAGCACTTAAGAAAATACAATAACTGAAATTATTATCATTTTTAAAAATTAAAGAATGTGTTCAACAGCAAAATGGAAGGGAGGAAAGAATAAGTGAAGTGGAAGGTGGAACAATAGAAATTACCCAATTATAAGAACAGAGAGAAAATAGACTGGAAAATAAAATGAATAGAGCTTCAGCGACCTGTTGGACTATAACAACAGATCTAACGTTCATGCCATTGGAGTCCTTGAAATAAATGGGAAAGAAAAGGGAGCTGAAAAAGTAATCAGAGTAATATGAAATCAAATAATCAAAGCTGAAAACTTCCCAATTTGGCAAAAGGCGTAAACATACAGATTGAAGCTGAGTGAATGAAAAGCAGGATAAATCCAGAGAAATTATACACCAATACACAGCACAGTCAAACTTTGGAAAATTAAAGAGAAAGAAAAACCTTTATGAAAGCAAGAAAGAAATAACACATCCCTACACAGGAAAATATTTGAATGATAGCAGATTTCTCATTAGAAACCGTGGAGGCCAGAAGGAAATAACACTACAGTTTTCAAGTGCTGAAAGGAAAAACTATCAACCCAGGACCCCACATACAGTACAAATATATATCAAGAGTGAAAGGAAAATCAAGATATTCTGAAAGAAGAAAAACTAAGAGAATTTGTCGCTGAAAATCCTACCTTAGAACAATGGCTAAAGAAAGCCCTCTAAACAAAAATAAAATAGAATCTTGGAATATCAGGAAAAGAGATAGAACATAGTGAGAAAAAATATACACAAAATATAGGTAAAAAACTAAACTATGTTTGATGATCAAAGCAAAAAAAATTATAGTACTGTTTGATGTGCATGTAGAGAAAATATTTAAGCTAAGTATATTATAAACGGGGAGGGTGAAGGGATGTAAAGAGAAGTAATGTTTCTGAACTTCACTCATACTGGTAAAATGATACTACGATTAGATTCTGATAAGTTTTGTATGTATAATGTAATGCCTAAAGCAACCACTATCTCAACAACTGATAGAAAAACTATATAATGAGATAAACTCAAAAAACAATATGGATAAGTCAGAACGTAATTATTAAAAAAAAATTCAAGTAACCCACAGGAAGACAAGAAAGAGAAAACAGAAAAAAAATGAGAGAAAAAAGTGAACAAAAAGAAAGCAAAAAATAATATGGCTAACTTAAGCCTTAACATACTAATATAATATTATATATAAATGGTCTAAGTATTACACTAATTAGAAGACAAAGATTGGCAAAGTAGATTTAAAAACATCCCAAATATGCTTTCTACAAGAAATTTACTTCAAATAAAATGATTCAAACATATTAAAAGAACAAGACATATTATTGCAAATATTACTCAAAAGAGAGCAGCAGTAGCTATATTAATATCAGATAAAGCAGACTTCAGAGAAAATAAAAGTACCAGAGTCAGAGAAACACACTGCATAATGACTAAAGGGTTAATCTACCAGAAGACATAGCAATTATGAAAGTATATATACCAAAGAACCAAGATGCAAAATATGTGAAATGAAAACCAATATAACTAAAAGGAAAACATCCAAATTTACCACTATAATTGGAAACTTCAACACCCCTATCCCAACAATTGATGGAACAAACAGAGAGAAAATTAGCAAGAGTATGGAAGAATACAACACTGTCAACAAAAAGAATCTACTAGACATTTATAGAATACTCTACGAAACAACAGAAAAATATATATTCTTTTTAAGCACCCATGGAATATATACCATGATAGACTGTATACTGTGTCATAAGAATTAAAACCATACAGTGTGTTTTCTGATAACAAGGGAACCAAACTATAAATCAGCCATAGAAAGAAAACAGAAAAATCCTCAAACACCTGAAAACTGAGCAACACAATTCTAAATATCTCATTGGTCAAAGAGACAGATTCAAGCAAAATTCAGAAATACATTCAATTGAATTAAAGTGAAAACACACCATATCAAAATTTTGAGGACATAGGTAAAGCAGGGCTGAGAGGGAAATTTATAGCACTAAATCTATAGCATCTAGACTAGAATAAAGGAAATGCTTCAAATAAATAATCCAAGCTCCCACCTCAAGAACCTAGAAAAAGAAGACCAAAGTAAACCTAAAGCAAGCATAAGGAAGGAAATAATAAAGGTAACAGCAGAAACAATGAAATTTAAAACAGAAAAACAGTAGGAAAGAATCAATAAAACAAAGAGCTGTTTCTTTGAATGATCAATAAAATTGACAAACTTCTAGCAAGACTGACAAAAAGGAAAACAGAGATGATTCAAATTGCCAATGACAAGAATAAAACAAATCCTACAGACATCAAAAAGATAGTAAGTGAATACTACAAATACCTCTGCATACCTAAATTTGATAACTTAGAAGAAATTTACCAATTCCTCAAAAAACACAAAACTATCACAATTACTAATTGTTGTTAGTACCACAAAACTACCAATATGAAATAGACCTATAACCATTAAGTTAATTAAACTTATAATTTAAAAACTCCCACTGCCCCAAATTAATCTCCAAGCCAAATAGTTTCTCTGGAGAATTCTGTGAAACTTTTAATGAAAATTTAACACCAATTGTATACAATCACTTGCAGAAAATAGAAGAGGAGAGAACACTTCATAATTCATTTTATGAAGCTGATATCAAAACCATACAAAGATAGTACCAAACCAAACCAAACAAAACTTCAGACCATTATCCCTTATGAATATAGATGCAAAAATATTTAACAAAATGTTAGCAAATAGAATTCAGAAATATTTAAAACAAATTATATACCATGACCAAGCAAGTTTAAGGCTAATTTAATATTTGAAAATCAATTAATATAATCCATCATATTAATAGACTAACAAAGAAAGATCACATGATCGTATAATCTATGAAGAAAAAGAATTTGGAAAAATTCAACATGCACTTGTGATTTAAAAACTCAGAAAAATAGGAATTGAGAAAAACTTTCTCAACTTGATAAGCAAGATCTATAAAAAACCCACAGCTAAAATTATATTTAAGAATGAAAGACTAAATGCTTGCTCTGTAAAATCAGGAACAAAGCAAGCACATCTGCTCTTACCACTCTCATTCAACATAGTGCTGGAAGTTCTAGCCAGTGAAATAAAGTAAGAAAAAGAAATGGCACATAGATTGGAAAAAAAGGGACAAAACTATGCTATGTACAGATAACATGATTATCTAAATAGAAAATCCCAGGGAATATGTTAAAAAAAAATCTCCTAGAAATAAGGAGTGAGTTCAACAAGGTCACAAAAAACAAGGTAAACATAGAAAAATCAATTGTGTTTCTATATACTGACAATAAACAATGGAAACAGAAATTTAAAATATAATTTTATTTATAATCACTTAAGAAGATTAAATAGTTCAGTTTAATTCTATTAAAATACATATAGAACTTCCATACTGAAAACTAAAAAATGCTAATAAAAGTCAAAGTTGACCAACTCAAATATATCCAACTTTCTCATGACAAAGATGCAAAAGTAATTCAGCTTTAGAAGGAAGTTTTGGAAGAAGGATACCTTTTCCAAACAATGGTCCTGGAGTAATTGGACATTCATTGGATAAGCAATTGGACAGACAAAAAATGAACTTTGACCTAAATCTTACACCTTATATAGAAATTAACTCAAAAGAGATAACAGACTTAAATGTAAAACATAAAAAGATAAAACTTTTAGGAAAAAAAATAGAAGACATTTGGGATACAGGGCTAGAGTTTTTAAACTGGAAACCAAAAGCATGATTTATAAAAGAAAAGAATAATAAAATGGATTTTGTCAATATTGAAAAATTTTGCTTTGCATTAGACCCTGTTAAGAGGATGAAAAAACAAACTGCAGACTGAGAGAAAATATTTGCAAACCACATATTAGGCAAAAGGACTAGCACCTAGCATAATTAAAGAACTCTCAAAACTCAATGGCAAAAAACCCTAAAGAATTCAAGTATAAAATTGACAAAAGACATAAGTAGATATTTCATCAAAGTGCATATACAGATGACCAATAAGCATATAAAAATGATAAATACCATTAGTCATCATGGAAGGGCAAACTGAAACCACAATGAGATATTACAACATACCTGCCATAGTTAATAAAAATTTTAAAAAATCATGACAATACTAAATGCTGGTAAATATGTGGACAAACTGGATCACTCATACATTTCTAATGGGAATGTGAAATGGTACAGCCATTCTGGAAAATACTTTCAGATTTTCTTTAAAAAAATAAACATACAACTATTCTATGACACAACAATTGCATTTCTGGGCACTTGTCCCAGAGAAACGAAGATCATGTTCATACAGAAACTTGTACACAAATATTCACTGCATCATTGTTTGTAATAGTCCCAGACTGCAAACAGCTCAGATGTCCTTCAATGTGTGAATGATTAAACAAACTGTGTGGAATACTACTCAACAATAACAAGGAATAAACTATTAATACATGCAACAACTTGGATAAATCTTCAGAGAAATATACTTTGTGAAAAAAAATCTTAACAAGTTACATATTATGTGATTACAGTTATATAACATTATTGAAATGACAAAATTATAGAAATGGAGAATAGATTAGTGAAATGAAGAAGGGTGATTTTGAATAGTTTTTTTTAAAAAAATCAAAACTTGCATAGGTGATTTACGAGATTATTGGCCAGGCATTGGAGGAGGAAAGACAGTCAAAAAGTCACTATGACATACTGTACAAGGGATTTCAAAAGTCTGAATCTGGGAGCAGAAATGGGAGAACATTCAATATCCATTCAAGGGATATTTCAAAGGAAGAAATAACAGCACTTGAAGACAAAAGGATGTAGAAATTTGCTTTTCCTTTTTAATAACAGAAGTTCTAGCTGACAGTTTCTTGCCTTTTTTCTATATCTATAAATCTTATCCAAATCAACAAAGAAAAACAAATTATTTGCTCCCAAAACAACAAAATTGAATAACTGTCACTATGTTTTTAAAATCTCATTTTTATCTGAAATCCTTATAAAAGTATTCATTATATCCTAATAGTAAATCACCGGATTTTGAATCCTGATTTTTGCCGCATGACAGATCAATAAAACCACATTGAATCAGTGGTATCAACTCAAGTTTTCTAAAAATCTGAAAAAAATTAATGTCATTTGTCTTCTCTTGGCATTGATGGAATGCTTGATCATGAAAATATATAAAGTATTCTATTGCCTTATCAATAAATAATATCCTTGGTCAATGAATGGTTGTGTGAATAATTTTAAAAAATACTTTCCATGTAGTTCTGAGCAATTGTCAGGCACCGTTCTAACAAGAACCAGATCTAACAGACATGCTTGAAACAGATCCACTTGAAGAGATGTTAAACAAATGTGATGTGGAATATAAATTTGGAAGGGGGTAAAACTATTTATTATAAATGAATAGCAGTGGAAATCTATTCTGTAATTGGTCATCAGGAGCTCCAATAGCCCTGACAGATCTCACCAAACATAATTACTGGTGTGTGCCAACCACAGAATTTCTTAATTCATATCTTAAAAATCTTGGAAATGGAAAGTATAATTCACAAAGCTCAGATCTTTCATTTGACCCAGAAAATCCCATATAAATAGTTATCTGAAGTTGTTTGAACACCACATCAAGCTTTTAATCCAGCGCTTATAATTACTGCCTAATAGTTTTAAAAATGAATTTGCTGTATTCATGTGTAGCAAACATGGGTAGATCTTTTGAACTAGAATACCTTTAATTAGAATATATAATTGTGCTGGTCTTTTAAAAAATGAAAAACAATACATTCCAAGTATACAACATTGCAAGATGTGGAGGGATATTCTTTTAGAAATACCTTTTATTCTTGAAAATAAATAATCTTTCACAGTAAGAAGGTGTGGGGGCTAGTATTCACAAATAATTCTAAAAATACATCTAAACTTTATCTCTGACCTCTACCCATTTCAGTTGTTCCTTCCCTCAAGGCAACACCATTTCATACAAGCCTTAAAATAGGCTTTACATACATTTGTGCATATATGGTGGACATAGAGCGTAATTTAGAAACTGAATACTTTTGAGCTCAGAAAAAGATGCCCCAAAGAACTAAACAGCCTATTTTTATAAACCAGCAGGATGCATCATTGCTCACAAGAATACCTTCAATAGAAGTCAGTCATTCAAACTGAATTAGAGATGACAACTATGCTATTTGTTTCTACTCGTAAATTCTACAGTCTGTTTTTACTTCTAAAGGAATTGTTTAATCAACCTAACCTTATAAAAACCTTTTTAGAAAAGGTCAGTTTATTATCACACAAAAGTCTAATAAATAGTCTTTGATTATGTCTGAATGTCACTATCCAAACTAAGCTACCTCTTGCTTAATATAATTGGAGAAATAATGTTTCATTGTTGTGTCCAGAAGGGTAAATGATGCTAAAATTCCATATATTTGCATTAGATTACTATTAAAATGACATAACTTTCTGATTTCAACAGAAACTTTAAAAAATTATACTGAAATTCTTTGGACACCCACATAACTGTTAACAAAACAGAAACAAAACAAAAACCCTTTAATCACGGAAGACTAATAATTTCTGCTCAGTTCTGGGCTGCATAATTTACCAGAAAGTTTGAGAATTTGAAGCAAGTTTAGAGAAGAGCCATAAGGATGACTAAAAGATTGAAAACTGGATCTAATAATAAGAGAAACGTTTAGACAAAGGGAGACAAGTAAGGACTTAATGAACTTCAAATTAACCAAGATAGTTGACAAGCTGTTTCTATTGCTTTCTATCCAAGTCTTCTATTACTCCACTCCAGCGAGGAATAACAGCAGTAAACATTTTTTGTTCTCTGCATTTTCATAAAAGAAGGCAATAAGGTCATTTACAAGTGACAGGATCTTTTAAATATGAAGAATCGTCTAAGAGCTATGGAATATATTGTATAAATGTCCCTGTGAGGATCTTGACATTTATTATCCTAAATTTTTCTTCTAAAGGATTGTCTCCATGGAGTATTGGATTTGAATCCTTCACTCTAGAGCTCCTATAGAGACAGATGCCAAGTAATTGTCATAATTTGGGGAATGTTTGAGCCTTTGTTGTTTTCATACTTAATTGACATCCAGCAGACTTAGATCATTATTATATATTGAATATCTGTTCAAATGAAAAATTGTATCACATCAACATTTGTGATTTCCATTGCTGACCATAGGTCTAATATTTGTTCCTATTCCCAATAGGCTGTATTTTTATTTTTATTTTGTAAATAGAAATTGTGTTGCTGTCTATGGCGTATGGTCTTGAACCCTTTTTTCTGGTTTCTACAGACACCTGATATTGTGTCTTGCCTGAAGTGTTCCTATAGAGTAATGCTTAAGTAAGTATTCAATTATTAAATCATATTACATGTTTACTTAGAGAATATAAAAATATGTCTCTCCTATTTAAATTCTGGTATCAAATACCACCTTTTATGAGATATCTAGTGTAGTTATTTTCTAATTGACAACAAGTTTCTGAAATTTCACAGCATGCATGAATATCACCACCCTCTTTCTTTTCACAAATTGGTGGTTGGCATTTCTTGTGTTTGGAAACTTGGTTTGCCCAGAACTCCAGAGAATGGGGTTTGGGCTAAAGCTTAACTATAAGTGTAAAGGCCACATTTTATGAAACACACACACACACACACATACAAATTCCAAATTGCTTGCCAGATTTCACTGCTGTTAGCTTCCCACAATATTCTAAAAAATATCAGACAAACAGGCGTCAGTATGATTAATTCTGATGATTACTTGATTTTTTTTCTATGCACAGTGACCTCTGGAAGCTCTGAGTTCAGTTGACTATGCATAGAGTCTCTTCAGTTAACTGAAGTGTTTGTAAATAAATGATATCTTTTCTCCATTAACATGTCTCCATCTTGACCTACAAGAGAGGATTGTATGGTTAACCTCAGATGACTAATATTTCTTTTTCTTTAACCCATTGCAAGAGAGCAAAAAGTTCAGAGAAACACAGAAATATTTAAAAATATATACATATTCAGGCACTACTGCAGAAAGTGAATTTATGCTGAATTTAAGCCAAGTTTCCTATGAGTTTCTATTTTTTGTCATGAAGCTCAAAGTCCTGTAAATAATGACAACAAATAACATTTGAATTTTGACTTACAGATTAGAAGCTAGTTTCATTTGGGTTATCTCATTTTACTGTCACAGAAAGCTTATGGCCTAGGTGTTAGTGTTGTCATGTTACAAATGGGAAAACTGAGACTTAGGGAGATAAAGTAAATTTTGCAAATCTCACAGACAGAAAATGCTTAGCTAGATCTCCCTCTCTGAATCCTTGGCCACCACGACTAATAATGCCCACACAAATGCAAGTGACGTGAATCCACACAGAAATAGAGATGCTAAAATCCCTTCTTAAATGTGGCAAGGAACACCAAAAGCATAAGCAACAAAAGCAAAAATAGGCAAATAGGATTGCATCAAACTAAAAACCTTCTGCAAAGCTAAGGAAATAATCAACAGAGTGAAAAGAAAACCTACATTATGGGAGAAAATATTTGCAAAACGTCCATCTGATAAGGGGTTAACATCCAAAATATATGAGGAACTCAAACAACTCTATAGCAAGAAAAGAAAGAGCCCAATTAAAAAATGGGCAAAAGACCTGAACAGACATTTTTCAAAAGAAGACATACAAAGGCCAACAGGTATAGAAAAGGACCTCAACATCACTAATCATCAGGTAAATGCTAATAAAACCACAATGAGATATACCTTACACCTATAAGAATGGCTTTTATAAAAAAAAAAAAAAGATAAACATTGGCAAATATGTGAAGAAAAGGAAACCCTTGCACACTGTTGGTGGGGATATAAATTAGTATAGCCATTACAAAAAGGAGTATGGTAGTTCCTCAGAAAATTAAAAATAAAATTATCATATGATCCAGCAATCCCACTTCTGGGTATATATCCAAAGGAAATAAAACCAGTATGTCAAAGAGGTATCTGTACTTCCATGTTGGTTGCAGCATTATTCACAATGGCCAAGATATGGAAACAACCTAAGTGTCCGCCAGTGGATGAATGGATAAAGAAACTGGTATATATACATAATGGAATACTATTCAGCCTTTAACAAGAAGGAAATCTTGTTATTTGTGACAACATGGATGAACCTGGAGAGCATATCATGCATAGTGAAATAATTCAGGCACAGAAAGACAAATACCACATGATCTTGCTTATATGTGGAATCTAAAAATATCGAACTCATACAAGCAGAGAATAGAATGGTGGTTACCAGGGGCTGGGGGTGGGGCAGTGGGGTGGAGAATGGGAAGATGTTGGTTAAAGGGTACAAAGTGTCATTCAATTAGACAGGAGGAATAATTTCTGGAGGTTTATTGTACAGCATGGTGACTATAATTAATATAACATATAATACACTTAAAAATTGCTAAGAGAGTAGATTTTAAATGTTATCACAAAAATGGTAAGTATGTGAGGTGATGGATATGCTAATTAGCTTTGTTTAATAATTTCACTGTGTATACATATACCAAAACATCATGTTGTACACCATAAATATATATAATCTGTCATTGGTCAATTAATTAATTAGTTAATTAATTAAAATGTGACAAGGAGATTTCTCCAAATTCCAATTTGCTTAAAGATCACTTCTCTGGTTAATAACACTGTTGTGGTCAAAGGCTGTGTGTGCGCACTTCAGAGCAAAATAAAATAGTACCTATATAATTAATTAGAGAGTTCTATCTATAAACAATATCAGCTACCAGAAAAATATCCTAATTATATATCATTTCTTTAAAAAGTCAGATAATATCTGTATAACTAGAGTTCCATCTACAAATAATATCAGCTAGTGAAAAGTAACCTTTTCCCCATCATCTCTGAAAAAAAGGAAATACACATTTAGTTTATGCAATACTTAAAACTTTTAAAATAATTTATTCTTTTAATTTCTTTCATAATTTAAAACTTATTTAAGATATAATTTTACCTAGCACATAATGATATTAGTTCTTAACTGAAATATGTGTTCAATTTTGTATTGGTTAGATATCATTAATGCTATTATAAGCTCCAAAATTTCAATGGCTACAGCAGAAGTTTATTTCTCAGTTATACAGTAGTCTGAGCTGGTTGTTCATGGTAGGCTGCTTTTCTTTACAGGGAAATTCAAAGACATAGTTGACTTTCATCTTATGGCTATTCCTTCACATGGGGCCTCATTGTCCCCTAAGTTGACAGAAAGAGTAGAAAGCTTAGAGAAGACACACCATTGACCAAGCTTCTGCTCATGGTTGCGTTGGCAAGACCCACTCCCACACCTCATGTAAATAGAAAGGGAGCTGTAATTCCTGACCCGGAAGCTGCTTCCCCAGGACACCTCTGTATTACGGCAGGCAGTCCCGAATTGTGGCGGCTAGCTGGCATCTCTATGCAACTAAGAAAAGACATCTGCCTGCCTTTGTTCTATCACACCCAGTTAATCATTTTTGTCTCATTTTATGTTGTACATGTACAGTCCAGAGGCTAGGTGAATACATTTCATGTGGTATATGAATGCAATCTGAATTTCACTGTTTATCCTCTGTGTGAAAAATGAGAAAATCACTTGTTCTCAGAATTAATTTCATTTCTATAAATGGGATTTTTGGAGTTGAACATTTATCAGACCAGCCATGAACTGTGATGAAAGAATTCTATAAAGCAAACAAAAATAAACTATGTAATAATATAATTCTAGATATTTGTTAATTTCAAAGTATTTTATATCTAGTATATACTTTTTTACTTTCTGCCTAACTATCTAGTGGATAAGAGGGCTAGACCTAGAGTCACTCTTTCCTTCTGTGACCTTGAAATAATAAAATAGTGCTCTTTAATTAAATAGGGATAATAAAACGTATAACAAGGAGTTTACGGCAACTAATGTGACATAATAAATGCCATATAAATTCCATTAATCTGAAAATATATGTGATATGATTGTACCACTGCACCCTAGCCTGGGCAACAGAGCAAGACTCTGTCTCAAAAAAAAAATGTGAATTATTTTTCAACTGTAACGTTCATTACAAATGTAAAGGTATTATTTTCATCATTATAACTGTTAATATAGAGGATTCTAGAATTCAAGATATATCTTGTAACACAAATTAGAACCTCAATCTCTAAGTGGTTTACATGAATACTAACATTAGGAACTTGAATGGATTATATTTTGATGAACTTTATACAAAAATCTGCTAGCTTATAACATCCTTCTGAGAGAAGAGCTCCTTAGGATGATTTTACGGCAGACATCCTGTATGGAGGAGATATATGTTGTTAAGTGTAAAATTTCTATAAACCGGGGAGAGCAGGAAAGAATGGAAATGTTATGCAGACTCTCCAACAATCCTGTACATACATGTGGCTAAGTAGCGTGTATGGTAGGAAAAGAACAGAACAAGAGGAGGTAGATTTGCAGTTTTGCTATCAAATCTAGAACATACATTTAGAGAGAGAGTGTGTGTGTGCACACTCTATAAAAAATGTATGTTTTAGACTTTTAATCTGTAACATGCTATTTCTCATTTTGAAATCAAGATTATGATTTTGACCTGTAGCATTTTAGCAAATGCTTTTACATTGTCACTACACTCTGTCCCATACTCAAATAGTTTCTAGTACTCAAATAGCGACAAGCACCAGGAAAAGAAAAGCTCTCAGTGTGGCTGTTAGCTTGTCCACCTGGCACAGACTCAGAGAGAGACCAATAGGTTTATTTGAATAAGTGGCTTATGTTATGGAGTCTCAGACCACCCACACAAAACGTTTGTCTGACTGCCAAACCACGTGGTGTGCATGTGTATGTGAGCACTCATAGAGATATACTTAACATCACATACAATGTGTAATGGAGACAGGTAGTCTCTTCTTGGCTTTGTTTTTTTAAATAATAATGTGCTATGAATTATTTCATTGAGAAATAAATGGTCATGTAATTCAATAACCCTACTATACAAATTTATTTTGAATTGGTCATTGAAAAGAATGTGGAAATATTTTCAATTTTTTTCTATCGTTTACAAACTTTAGTCTTAAGATCTGTCAGTAAAGAACCTTTTTTGCACAGGAAATTTCACTATAATCCAGAGAACAATCCTAGAATAACAACTATGACTCCATAAATTGAAAGATGTTTTCCAGATCTATAGGTGGTATTAATCAAATCAATGCTTTCTTTCAAATCTGATGCCTTCTCTACCACATGTGACTACTGACAACCCAAAAGTGAAAATTAAAACAATTAGTTTTAACAGTGCAATTGAATACTACTCTGTCTGAATTTGGAATTTCTGGGTTACTTGAATATGCAGTTTGCCATAATACCACTCTATGGCATATAAGGATGAGAATTTCTGGATAAAGTTTTTGAAAAAAAAAATTTGTTGGATTTTCTTTTTCTTAACCAGAAGATACTGTGATATAGTGGGAAAAGTCTTGAGCTTGGATTCAGAAGCCATGAATGCTCCATCTCTGTCATTTACTCTCTATGTCCTTAGACAAGTTACTTAGCCTCTCTTAGCCCTGACTGGTTCATGGAAATAATGTTTTTTCTTCATGCAGTTGGTGTAAAGATGAAAAACAATAATGTTTGTGGTGATTAGTTTCCAGTAGGTATTATACAGTGTCGTGGGGTATCCCAACTTGAGTCTAAGAGTACATTAGGCTGGTTTGGGCATGTTTAGGAAATTGGCAGGGTGGACCCCCCCAGAAGCCTATTTGCAATGGGACTGAGTGACCGACAGGAAAGTACACTTCCTGACGGAAAAGGTACCCTGAATGATGAGCTTAACAGAGAGCCTCGGTTACTGGAGATGAGGGGAGATCTGAATAAATATGGCATCTCTTTCTTGGATTTATCTGTTGTTCCAGCCCTGCTGGACTCTCATCTGGGACATGTGGAAAGCAAAGAAAAAGTCATCTTAGTCAAGACTTTGGAAGAGGAGTAGCACTTCTTTGATGTCCCTCAAAGAAATCTTCCCCATTTAAAGCAGAAACTTGAGGAGCTTTAATACGCCAAAGCCTCCAGAACCCCAGTTGCCATGAAAGTTGGAGATGTCTGGTGGACATCAAGGCACCATCAGATGCTGGGTCAGGACTGGGAAGCAGACTTGTCTTCAGGATGTGTCAGGCAATCTGGGGAGGAGAGTTCCCAGGAAAACCAGAGGCACTCTATCTTGAGGGCTGAGCTCTATCAGCAAGCAGGGACAGGGCGCAGTAGATCATTACCATGTATGTGATTGCATCTGTCACCATGTGCTGATGATGCATGGGGTAAAAACCCAAAATACAAAAATATATTTTTATATCATATGATTAGCCAAATTTTGTTTTTAAAAAACTCATATCTTGTATTCTCAAAGACCAAAAATTTCTGCGAAATAGGATGTGAAAATTTTCAAACGATATTGCCACATAGCTTTTTTTTTTTTCTTTTCTCGAAAATAAAAAAGGATGTGAAAAACCTGGCCAAAACACATGTTGGACATATCATGAGAATTCTTTTTAAGAGCAGAAATACCTATTCATTTCATTCACTAAGTCACCAAATCTGACCCTAGGTCTGAGATGTTAAGTAATTATGGTTTTAATAAAAAACAATTGTATGAACACACACACACACACACACACACACACACACACACAGAGTCCAAGAACTTCTGAAGCAAATTTGAAAAATAGATTTTCAAATGTATGTTTTTCTGGTTTTGTTTTTCTCTTTTGAGGCAGCGTAGCATAAAGGAAAAGTCACAAGCCCTTGGAACCTAACAATTCCTGATCCTTCCACTTAACTGATTATAACCCTTAGCAAACTGTTTAACCTCATCTATAAAAAGTTACAGAACAAGATTAGATAACCTGCTTGTAGCACCTAGCACAGTGCCTGTTACAGTCAGCAGACAATGTTAATTGTTTTCCATCTTCCCAATTTCCTGCCCCCATTTCTTCCAAACATACTTTTCCATTCCAAATATCCACAGGCAGGATAGCAAAATGGTTAACAAACCATTGCATGGATGTGTATCCTGTTTCTGACAGGTTACATTAAATTCTCAGGGCCTCAGTTTCCTCAACTACAAAATGGGGATTGTAACACCTTCCATAAATTTTTATGGGAGTTAGCTTTTTATGGGAATAGATTTTTATGGGAGTTAGAAGAGTGACTGCTTTGTAGTAAGGCCACTAGCATTTAAGCTCTATGGGAACTTTTTTGTCACTCCTATATCCCCAAAACATAGAACGGTACCTGGAACAAGTAGTTACAAAATAAATATTTGTAATAAATGAATAAGTGTGGTAACATGCTTGCTTCTCTTTGCCCAACCCAAACTATCCCTTCCACAGACTGTGAGACCTATGTGGGTGTGTGCAGGGCAGAGGTTTAGAGATTGCATCTTACGTGGAAATAAGGAAGCTTCCCCACGACTTCCCGTGACCCAAACTGTATTTTCTGTGACCCATTATCGTACCCTTCTGTAGTAAATATACCCGCCCCATCTTGCACAGATGCAGATCTGGGTTCAATGCTCGAGCACTTATCCACGTGCCAGTGTGCCTCTTCGCTGCCCTCTGTCCAGGCTGGCTGGGTTTGGAGGGTGCTGAAGAGCAGTTTAGTTGCTGTGGCACATTGTGTCCAAGAGGCACTCAATAAAGGATGCGTGGGTCACTTTCCACGGTGCCTTGTGAATAAATATCTTTATTACAATGAGCTCTCTTTTACAAACTTTCAACATGTTCTAGTCTCTTAACAGTAATATTGTAAATTGCAGAGTTAGATTAAGTGCTACTAGAGTGTGGTATGTGTCTTAACCATTGCTAGCATGCTGGCAGACTGTGCTTACTAGATATAACATAGATAATGCACTAGGCAATCCAGGCTCAGTGTAATTAAACTGCTTTAAAAGCAAATTATAAATTCAACATAGTATTGAATGTGGCTCCTAACCTTGTTTCATGAAACTCTGTGAGATTCTACATGCCCTGAGTTGTATTATTTTTATGCTTTTAAATGCAGTCCCTTAGTACAAGTTGAATATCCCTAATCTGAAATCTGAAATGTTGCAAAATCTGAAACTTTTTGAGTACCGATATGATGCTCAAAGGAAATGCTCATTTGAATGTTTTGGATTTCAGATTTTTGGATTAGGAGTGCTCAATCGGTAAGTATAATATAAATGTTCCAAAAGCCAAAAAAAAAAAATTCCGAAATCTGAAATACTTCGGATAAGGAATACTCAACCTGTACTTAATCCCAAGTAATGTAACTATATTCAAATGGCCCTCACAACTCCTCAACATGCTATGCTTTGACAAGGCTAATATGATAAGAGTGGTAGAAGAAGGTCATGTGATGTTTTGACTAAGACAAACCATAGGAAACCCACCTTTTCAGCCTTAGTGTCCTGCCTTGTTTTCCACTCTTGCTTTGTGATGAGTCAGCAAAAAGTTTACTATGAGAATCTCTGGAAGTGTCAGACACTCGCTAAATGAAAATAGCCAGATCCGCAGCCAGGAGGAGGTACATGCCCAACACTGTGTAGAGACTTGGAGCTTTGCATTTAACACTCCACACCCCCCTCCCCCAAGCCAAACACAGGAAGACAATTACTTGGGAAATGACTCCCTATTTGAAAGCATTCATTTTTAGAAAACTGAATTAGCTGCTTTCGTTGCTTTGATCCCTTCCACACTCCAAAATCCTAATGAAGACTTCTCAGGACAATCACTTTCTCCTTGAAGCCGACCAAATAAAGGATATTTTGTAGTTCCTCATCTTAGCAATCAAAGAGACCTAGGATGATTCAAGCATGAATCACACTCTCTAGTTCTGTAATAAATTTGTCCAATAGTAGTAGATGCTTAAGAATAGCAAATGCAGCAAACTATCTTATTTGTGGTTGTGTGTGTGTGCATGTGCACATGTGTGTTAAAATGCCAGAATCTAAACTTTTTTGGTACTTTTCAGGATTGCAAGCAAAATCATCCTTAATTTGAGAATCAGTGATAGTCTGGGACTGATGGTCTTGAAAATGCTCTAAAACCTTTTAACATATTCTCCTCCACCCAAATAATCTTAGAACTATTAACTTAACCTTTCATTTAATTTAAGAAGATACAAACTCCAGTTTGTAAACGCTTAAGGATACATGAACAGAAGAACTCCTTACCAAAACTGAGAGCCTTAGGACTCAACTTCTAGCTCTGTCAGATATCCCCAAAAGGCCTATTGGGAGGTTCACTGCTGCAAACACACACACACACACACACCCTCTCTCTCTCTCTCTCTCTCTCTCACACTCTCTTTCTCTCTCTCTCTGTCACTCAAGTCAGCTAAAAAACAACCCAGGAATAATGGGTGACAAGTGGACTTGATTGAGCTTATTATAATAAATATTCACATCCCTTCTATTTAAAAGATGATTGAAGTAATATTAAGGAAAAATCCTCCAAACTGTTTTCAGATCATCAATCCAGTAGGTCCAGCTCAGTAATAATACATTGAGAACTCCACAATTCAGCACATCTTGTGGAGCCCTAAAGCAGTGCTTCTTCACTTCTCTTGGGTATCAGACCAGCACTGAAATTCTCACCATAGCCCTGGACATGCTCACCTGAAAATGCAGAACCACACACACATGAAATTTGGGATACAATTCCCTTGGTCTGGACCACAGTTCAAGAATGCCTGAACGAGTACCTAAAGAAGTCCCTTCCCTTCAGGGATCTTACAAACAGCCATTATCTGGACTAATAGTTTCCAATATATTGATATGGGAGCCAACTATTCTTTCTTACGTTTGTAAAGTGGCATCGATGAACATACTTGTCACACTTGATGAAAATATGTGGATAAAATCCACATATATGCACATGTATGTATTAAGTAAATATGTTGACAGCATCTATAGTATAGTGTATGCTTTACATTCAATAAATTTTATATCAATTTTATTGATATAAAATTTATATCAATTTTATATATTTATTTTATATATTTATTTTATATCAATTGATATAAAATTTATATCAATTTTCCATAGTTCAGAATCTCATATTTTCCTTCCAAATAATTGAAATGTATATTTTTTAAAATACCAGGTTTACTTCTTAATGACTGAACACTTTACAAAACCATAGTTCCACTGACTTGCTATGATAATAAAACTTATTTCCATAATGGCATATAGCTAGGAACAGAAGCAAAATATTGACCAATTTTTTAAAATTGGGAAGTAATAATACCATGAGATATCTTTTTTTTAAAGAAAATGACCACATAGTTTTTTACCTTTCCTTACAGGAAAAGGATGAAATCTGGACAAAGGAAAATATCGATGCAAATGTACTGGCACACGGACCCAGCTCTTCATTGCCTGGCTGGTGGCTAGCACTAACACAAAATCTGAAATATGTGCAGGACTCTACAAATGTGCCAGCGAGGCTCATTTTAGAGCCAAAGTGTTAACCAGCAAAGTATTGCTTAGTGCAGACAGAGTATGAGAGAACTCATTGACAAACAAGCCCTGACATCATGTTATGAAATGTTTAATTAGAAAATATTGAGCATTTATGTATTTGAAGTATTCTCAACTTAATTTCTCTACAGAAGTTTTAATGATCAGGTTGCCAGTTGTAATGATTCAGCCGATGCCTGGAAACTTTACATAATTCCTAAAATGCTGGCTACCATGTTGCCCAAAGGTGGACTTTCTAGTGGAGCTGAATCTTGTAAGAAAAAAAAACTCTAGTCCCAAAGCTAGGATCACATATGGAGATGGCTCAGTTCACCCCCCTCTTTTTCCACAGCAGCCACCCTTTCCCTGGTTCCTAGAGAACTCTCTGGGGTGTTCAGTAAAGTGTTCAGATGTGCTCAGACATTTCTGTCACTCTTCAGTGTTTCTTAACATGTCTACTGTAGAATCCTAGTCCCTTCCATCTCCCTGCTCTGCCATCCTTGGTACTGGTTTCATCCTAAAGTAAAAACCTTATAGTCATGTGATAGCTGCAGCAGTTCTAGGCATCATACCCTGACAAGACAATGTCCAGAAAAAGAAATCCAGAAAGCTCCCTTTTTAAAAGCAAGAAAACACTTACAGACGCTCCTCATAATTTACTGAACAGAACTTGATCACTTAAACTATTTCGTGTTAAGGAGAAAGGAGCAAATAACTGTGTCTGCTACCTCCTCAGATCTCTGTTTCTATGGACTCCTGACATGAGCTGTAGTAAGACTAAAGGCTTTTAAAACAATTTCAAATTATACTATCCTTAAATATAAACCAAAAAAGGTAAAACAGAACCACATTCAAGTAGGGTTAATTGGACAACTTCATATGTGAGCTTATTCAGGGAACATCATTCAACAACTAAAGGCACATAAAGTGAGTTTTTATTTGTGTCCTACTCTTTGGATACTGACTCTGCTTTCAGAAAGAGTGTGAGGGACAGTGACCTAAATAAATCCATCTGTGAACTAATCTATTCCAGAAACATCCACTTAAATTTCAAAATGTGTTTGATATGTTTATGTTACAAAGATTAGTTGCTTTATATTTAACATAAACTGTCCCATTTCTGTTGGCTCTTCAAGTGACCAAGATTTTTTAAAAATGAGTATTTTTATGGGTGTGAGAAGTGATGTGTTGAAATATTTTATTGGTTTAGATTCAGTGTGGTAATCTCCTGGCTTTTTAAAATTTTCTGAGTTGCCTACCAGAAATGAAAGGAATGAGGTTTATAAAATATCTTCTAGAAAATAAAACAGCGTAATTGAATATTTGCTCAAATATGCAAGTAAAACATTGACTTTGGGGTTTAAATGGCTGACTTTATATTTTTAAAAAGATTAATTTTAAATAATACAGCTTAATTGTGAAACCTTGAATATTCTAGCAATGATTATATACTTTCTTAACCTCCATCTGCTATTTGATTTTATATACATTTACTTTACTCTTGACATCAACAAAAGAAGAAAGGTAGCTGCCACAATGACAAAAGCGAAATTGGTTCAATTTACTAAAATGTAATACTTCTGACTCAACTCCTGTATTGGCTAGGATGAAATTGATGAATGACTGTGAATTTAATACACTTTCCAAGGTAATTGAGAGTTGTCAATTCTGCCTATTAAGGAAGATTAAGCAGTCTCCCAAGTAAGTTCAAGCTTTATATGCACCTGACCACAGTCTATGAGTCATAAATATTGCATAGGAACACACACCCCAATATTTTATTGGAATACTTCAATATTAGTAACATTTGATGCATTTAATTGCCAAACTACAATTGGGCCTTCCCAATTGTACTTGCTATTTGCAAGTACTGCAACACTCTTCTCCACCCTCTAGAATGCCCTTTCTTGTCTGCTTACCTTTTTCCATTGCACCTATCACACACTATATAATTTACTAATTTATTGTATTTAATATTTAATTTAGAAGTTAAAGCTGAAATTGGGTGCTTTATCTCCGTAAGAAAGCTATAAAGGTAGTACGTATTTAGCTAACAAAATAATTAAACAGCAGAAAAAAAATACCTCTAACATACTGAGTTGGTCAAATTTTTTGCAATACAAAGACAATAACATTTACATCTTAGGTTATCAGTATTGTGATTTATGTGATAGGCTAAGTAAACAAATCAGATAGTAACTAATTTCGACATTCTACACCACATGTCCTGAGGATTTCCTGCTTGAGAGTACTTCTACTCATTGACCTACATACTGAGGAAATAAAAAAGATGAAGTCCAGGCACGGTGGCTCACACCTGTAATCCTAGTACTTTGGGAGGCCGAGGCAGGAGCATCACTTGAGGCCAAGAATTCGAGACCAGCCTGAACAACATAGCAAGACACCAGCTCTACAAAATAATAGAAAAATTAGCTGGGTGTGGTGGCACATGCCTGTAGTCCCAGCTACTTGGGGGGCTGAGGCAGGAGGATCACTTGAGCCCAGGAGTTTGAGGTTGCAGTGAGCTGTGATGACACCATTGCACTCCAGCCTGGGTGACAGAGCAAGATTCTGTCTCAAAAAAAAAAAAAAAAAAGAAGGTGAATGTTCAAATCTGCAGAAGGCTAAGATTTCAGGACCTCTTTGGGCAATGAAAAGGTGATAGGCATGCTTTTAAAGATGTGCTGCTGACACCACCCCTGAGAGGAAAGGACTCCAGCCCATAGTCAAGTAAAAAGCTACCTCTGTGTGGGAAGCTTCCAAACAGTCTCTCCAAAAGAAGCAGGCCTCTTTTGTGGATGTAATAATCGCTAATTCCACTCAAGTTTATGTTTAACATAATAAATAATGGAAGAACATGTGCATTCTACCTATGATATACAAGGAATTGCTCTATTAAATGGGATGTCACAGTCACCTGAGTTGGGAGAAGATATAATAACATATTTCTCACAAAAAAATTTATCACAGCAAGAAATGAACAAATTATGAGAATCTTAACTAAGAATCCACTTAACATTTGACTAAGTGCTCTAAGAAAATCTGAGAATGCTTCATTATTTGCACAGCTTAAGTAAAACACATTGAGTGTGCATTCAATACATTCAGTGTATTGAATGCAGGGACATTCTTAATGCCTTCAGGCATGGATTTCACAGTGATGCCAGGATTAGGGTGTCAGATCCCTCATAATCTGAAGCACATAGTGCATTCACACTTACCCTTTTGGCTATACATTTCTATAAAAAATAATAGAATTAGCTAGTTCCCTTTTGTTTTTAGTCATTCTGTGTAAGAAACCACCTAACTTGTATCCGTTTTTTCAAGTACTTATTTACAAACAGAATGGCAGCAAATTTTATCTGAGCAAATATTGCTCTTGTTCCTATAGAAAAACCACCTAAGGTTGTGACATATTTTCCAGTATGCCCATTTCCAACTTTACAGAGAAACTTCCACTAATGAAGAGGAAAAAAAAAACCAGAAAGAAGAAGTAATTGAAATCAATTCTGTGTTCTGTAGGGTACTTAGACGGTATTTTGCTTTTATCCTAAGATACTTTAGTTTTATTTTGTCTTTACATAACCTCATTTTGGCCTTGAATATAAAAGGGTCCACATGTGCAGGGACCCACCAGTTAAGTAAGTTTACCATAACCTGGTCAAACTGTATTCGGTCACCTAAAATGAATAGAATTGTCCAGTGACAATCAGACTAATCAGAATTGTTTCTTTCAGCCCACCATATAGGGTTTATAGAGTGTTGGTCCCCTAAATCATAGATTCATGCTAATATTTGAAATATAAGCATGCAATCTCACCCTCAGAAAGTATTATTCCTTAAAAGTGTCATTGGCAACAGTAAATAAAAGGGAGGAGAGTCAGACATACATATGGTGAAATAAAACACACCAAAAAAATGTCATTTGTGGGGTGTTGTAAAATAATCTTTCAATATAAATTAGCCCTCTGTGTGAAAACACAATGACAGTCTTTAAAACTAAAACTGCAGTGACAGAAGGTACTAAGATCTCTGTATCTGGAGATGTTCAAGAATAGGATAGGTGACCGCTCTGTGGGTATATAAACAGATTCAAATATATGTAATGGTTGGGTATCAGGAATAGACAGCCATGAAAGCCTCTATCTCTGCAGAGACTATGATTTCATGACTATTCAAATTATTTATCAATAATCTGTAATAATTGCCATCTAAATTTGAATAGGCTATTTTTTCTTCACACAAATTAATGAAATAAAACAGCACAATTGGGGCAATTAAATACATAATGTTCTGGCCCACATACATACGTGTATCTTTATTTCTTTGATGATTGTTTCAGTTCCCCTAATCCAGCTTCTGTTTCTGAATTTCCTCTATGGTTTTTTGGTCACAGAATCAGCTGGTGACTCATCTCCTCATTTCTTCTTGAAAAATAAAAGTGGTTTGTTGTTGTATGGTTTATATCACAATTTTCTTCTCTATTTTCTACGTGTCTCTTTATTTAAACATATTTTAACTTCTGTCAATTAAAAATTTTTACTGTTTAAAAAATATTAGGTCTATTGTTTTCCAAAATTCTTCCTTATAATCTCTGGACTTTTTGACATGATTTAAGAGATTCTGAACTTTGATCCTTGGGTCCTTTTGTAATATGGTATTTCAAAGACTCATAGAATATTAGAACTATAAAGCAGAATTCAGCCCAAATACCACATTTAACACGTGAAGAACTCAATACTTGGAAAAGTGAAATGGCTTAGTTAACATTTTGCAAAGAAAGAACTAGAATTCAGAATTATTTACCTCCATTCTAATATTCTTTCCAGGACACAATATTGCCTTTCATGGTATGATACTTTTAGAACTTTTCAAAAACAAATACTTGAATAATGTATTCCCTAGATCTACAATCTATAATTATATATTAACTACCAAACCGAGTTATTATTGTGAACAAAAAATTGGGTATATTGTATGTGTAAATCATTGCAATGGGGTTCAAGAGCTGAATGGAAGGATGATCTATAATAAAATGTTTGAACCACTATAAAACAAGTACCTAATATTTCAAGATAAGCACTGAAGCAATGCCGTAAGGCAATGTCCAATCAATTAACCTATACAGATAATAATGACTTGATGTTGGGAGAAGAAAGACAGGTAACAGAGTAGGGTGATATCAGAATAGACTCCATGGTAACCGTCATCACGTAACCAGCTCCATTCAGTAGTGCTCAGGCCAAAAACTTTAGAGTCATCCTGATTCTCGCTTTCTCTCATAACTCCGCATCCAGTCTGCCAGGAAATCCTGGGGCCTATACCTTCAAAATAGACCCACAATTTGACCACTTTAAGTCTGGGCTATTTTTTGGCTCTTAACTGGTCTCCCTGTTTCCACTCTGGCCTCCCTTACAGTCAGTCCTAAAACCAGCAGTCAGAATGACTCTTGCCACTTTCGAAAATATAAATGACGTCATGTCATGCCTCACTCCCTGCAATGGTTCCGCCTGCTCCCCTTTCACTCAAAGCAAAGTCAAGATCTGAACCACGACCTACTCAATCTAGCCCTTGGTTTCTTCTCTCATCATTATCTGCTACTTCTATTCCTTTCTCTGTTCTGACTCCATGGGCCTCCTGGCTGTTCATTGAACATGCCAGAAATGGCTTCCCTTAGGATGATGGCACTAGCTGTTCCTTCTGCCTGGAATGTTCTCCCCCCAAATAAACATATGACTTTCAAGGGTTATGTAAGAACATACAAGTAGAAATGTTTTATTAACTATAAGTTACCAAACAAATAAAAGTTTCTTTACCATTATTATCAACAAATATATGTTGGCATTTTTTCTCATTTCCTTAGAATGAATTTGATGTACCTATACATTACAGTCTTGCAAAAACAGCACAAGAAATACACAACTTTAGTCATAAAACTGGTAAAATCACAATCTCTGCAACACCAATCTTTTAGGTATGTGCCATTACTCTCAGTAAGATAATAGTTGCCATTTGTTTAGTGTTTACTATGAGCCAGGCCCTGGATTTAAAATGCATTGTCTGATTTAATCCTCACCTCAACCCTCTGAGATAGGGAATATCTTTGCCCAATTTAACAGATGAGGAAATGGAACCCCAAAAGATTAAATAACACTCTTAAACCCATAGTCAATAAATGTGCTGGTGTTCAAAGCCAGGACTGTCTAACTCCAAAGTCTCATATAGTCCTCTTTATACCAGATATCTGAACTAGAAAAACATCAGTGTGAATTTATCCAGATTTATCCAGTATGTAATTCTCTTGAAAGTACTTGAACTATTTTGGATGCTGACATAATTTAAAGATGGGAGAAAATTATTTCATGCACTAATTTCGATTGCTACACTGTTTTCCATTTAGTAATCAAGCAAACATGGAAAACTCTTGATATACAGCACAACATATAAAAACAAAGTGCCAAAATAAATTAAAAGTGCAATGGGAAAAAGAAAGAAACATGAAACATGTTTGAGAGGACCATGAAGAGTTCATCTAAGGGTAAGGATTTCCAGAATGTTATAAAAAAAAATCAAAACACAAAAGGACCAGATACTTTTTTTTCTATGACAAAGGAGCTCTTATGAATTTGGGCCACGGATGGCAACCCTAGCATATGGACCATCTGAAGGCACATAGATCTATGCTGATACATTTCCAGTTGCCAAGCAAGCAAATGGCTACACTGCAGTTCAATGTAAGAAGAGCTTTCTCCATTCTTTCCTTTTGCCTGGCATGTGAAAAGACAACAAGTAGCTTTAGAGCCAAATGGGAGATACAAATGTGTAGCAATGCCATCTGTGCTTTTCTATTTCTGGTTAAGAGAAGGCTGATGGAGAGGATACCAACAGATACAGCTGTTAATAGTTACCCTAAATTAGTGTGCGTTAAGACCAAAGAATAGTTGTCATCTGGCTCAAGTGCTGAGCCTCTTTCAGATGACAGAATGGGGTATAAGTTAAGTCTATTACCTCTTGCTGGGAAACACTGCTGACCAACTACTCAATAATAAACACATCCATCCCACTTGTTTTGAGGCTTTTTAGAAATCATTAACTCAAAACATCTTTGTAACTGATACACATCTGCAGACCATAAGGTAGCTGAGACATAATATTAATAGTTATAATGAAAGAATGATCAAGTGCCAGAAGGGAAGAATACACCTTAAGAGTCTGGACATTATAAATATAATGCCATATCTTGTCCTTTGGAAGGCCAGGGAAAATATACTTTCCTGTTCACCAAATACACTTAAGCCTTTGCTAAATTGTTTTTTATAAAAAAATCTCTAGTGATAGCAGAACGTCATAAAATATAAAATAATTGAAATCATGGTTGTTTTCCATCCACATAGAATAAAAATGCTCATAGTGGTAGAGGGAAGAAAAGACCAAATGATGAAAATGGCCGAGACTTCTTACTTCTTGGTGAGAAAATATTTAACCTCTCTTGGCCATCAGAACCCTCACTGAATGTTCTCTTTTTTAAGTCTGCCAAAGGCGATCTTGGAATCTGGGAACAATTGTTTTACAAAGGAAATAAACTGTCTTAGTCTAGATTCCACAAGCACGTGTTGAGATCTTCTACCCGTTTCTTTCATTTATTCAACAAATATTTGAGGCACTATTCTAGGCATGGGGGTGAAACAATGAACAAGACAGACAAAGCCCCTGCTCTCAAGGAGCTTACATTTTAGTGGGGTGGGGAGAGACTCATAACTGAATAAACAAGATGATTTTATATAATAAAAGCTCTGAATAAAATAAAACAGGAAAATATTGAGATCAATTAAAGGAGGAAGGAACCTCTGTATTAGGGTGGGCTAGGTTTGCTATACCAACAAACAACCCCAAAGTCTGAATGGTGTAAAAAAAAAAAAAAGGATTTATTATTTCCCTCATGATCTATGTCCATCACGGTTCAGTGTGGAACTTGGTTCTATGTCCTCTCTCAGGGATGCTGGGGAGAGGAGGGGGAGGCTTCACTGTTGAATGTCATCAATTGTGGTGACATGGATAAGGACATGTGGCAAATTATATACCAGCTTCTATGGTATGTTCACTGAAGTGTTGTTTGTAAAAACAAAAAGATAAAAAAGACTTACATGTCCATTGTGGTATTTTCAAAAATCAATTGTGTATATCCTCAAAGTGGAATTCTATATAGCCATTAATCATGATGGTACAGAAACATACCTATTGACATGGAAAGATGATTATAATCTATTGTTATTCTTTAAAAGTAGGTTACAAAATATCCTATAAAATGGATAACCTATTCTGCAAAAAACTGTATATTTGTTTATATACAAAGATTTTGAAATATCATACAGCAAGATATTAACAATGGTTATTTCCAGGTTGCTGAGATTTTGCATGTTTTATATTCTTTTTATTTTTATTTTTTTGGTTTTTTTGGTAATGAACATTTATTTCTCCTTATAACAAGAATCATTTTTAAGAAAACAATTCTGCCACACATTAATAAACACTGTATATAAGAGCACAGTTTTATAACAAAAACTGTGTACATATAGGTGTGTTTGCTATAAATTTGTGGTTCTAAACACACATGTACTGCAAACACACATACACTAGATATATACTATATATACAGATATATAAACCAATATATGAATATATCCCAATATATATTGGGATATAATTGTGGTGACTAACATCAAGAAAGACTTTTCTTTTGCGCTTGTGTTTTTCTGTATCTTAAAAATTTACTGCAATAGTCATATATTGCTGTTACAATAAGAATTTTATTAAATAACATTAATAGGTCTTACCTGTGCTCTACTCCCATTTTCCATCATAACTTTCCCTAAAAATCCTTTATATAATGGAGGATTTAATTCTTCCACAAGCCACAATCCTCTCATTTGGCTCTTCAACCTGCAGGATATTAATTTCAGTAGAGATAGTCTATTTAGCTTGAAAAGATATTCTAGTTCTCTCTTACCATAATGTAATCACCATTTTGGCAATCTTATACTACAATAAAATTCTCACAGTTCATTGATTTGTTAAACTTTAAATGGAGCATAAAAATCAATAAATTCTGAAAACAAATCTGTCAAATTTTAAATTATATGTTAAAATATATTTGTTGAGAACCTATTATTTGACAAGATCTATGAGATATGTTTAAGCTCTGCTTTCAAAGACTTTATACTCTAATTTGAAAAGCAGTTAAAGAACAATAGAGGGCATCATTGTTTGTTAGAAGTACTTTTTAACTGCCTAACACCTGAACTCTGTCCTATTTGGGGAGGAACTCCTTTTTTTGTGTGTCTTGGTGGAAGGCAAGGAGATCGCCTTAGCCCCTGGCAGCTGTAGTTTGGGAGCATGGCAAAGATTCACTGGATTCTTCCAACCAGAACTTTGACATTGAACGACCAATGAAACAACAACAACAATAAACCCAAAGAGAGAGAGAGAGAGAGATTTAGAATTCACTAATGGTGATAGCATATAGTGTCCAGACACAACAGTGCCCAGCCATGGTATTTTAACCCAACTGCTTCTGCAGAACCTCCCCTGTGCTTCCTGCTATCTAGGCTCTTGCTTTTGACCCAAGTTTTAGTTCTTGTTCTCAATATATTCTGTTGATTCTGTGAGCTACCCAATATCGTCCTGTATAAATTAGCTAGAACCTGTTTCTTTTGCTTGTAATCAATAACTTTGACTGATACAACAGTACATAATTAAAGGCCTTGTAATGATGATACTAGTTAACATTTATTGAAGGCTTACTATAATGTTTGATCCTTCACATGCATTATTACACTTAATGCCCCAAAGAAACCTGTGAAGTTGATAGTTTTTTTTTTAAATTTTGTCAGAGAAAAATCTGAAATCAAGATTGATTAGTTAACTTGCCAAACAAAGATGGCAGCTGACTGAAGTGGGATTTGAACGCAGAAAGTTTGATTTCAAAGTTTAGGGCTTTGACAATGACACAATATCTGCCCTTCTTCCATGTACTTGGGATCATCCATTGGGTGTCAATCTGAGAAGTAGGTCATGGAGGCCTTGGATTTATATCATAGAAGGCAGAAGAAGAATTTTCATTCAGCAGAGAGCAATATGTCTGGGGCAAGTACCATGGTGTGCTTGTGGGTCATGGAGGCAGCAGGTTTCTCTTAGAAAATAAGAGTGGCTTGGTGCATAAAACCAGACCATGGAGAGCTGTGAATATCAGTCAGGAGTTTAGATTGAAAGTGGTTGTCTTAATAGAATGATAGAAAGTGTCTAAGCTGTGAAAATGGTATAAAAAATGCCATTTTATTTGACTAAAATATGATTGGACTCAAAATGTGTAAAAGGTGTCATTTTTAAGTGTTGCATTGCAATGACCTTGTCAATTGTAAAAGAAAACCAAACTGCGTAGAACTGTTGATTTTGATTATCAGTGCTAGGCATAGAAGTTCATAGCTTTACCTGTTTATAGGTGAAGGCAAATGAACTAATGTTTATCACAGTCATGGAGCACAGAGATCTAACAAACATTTGCCCTCCTGTACCCAAGAACCTCTTCCCACAACAGTCATTTTAAAGGGCTGGCTGCATGCCTTTAGTAGGCCTTTGAGCTTTGTTTTAATTGCATTATAGTTAATTGACTATTCCAGAGAATGCTTAATTCATAGTCATCATCATCAATATTTATTGAAGTTTTCCCTCTGGGCTTTCAAGGGTATAATGATGTGCTTTCCTAGAACATAGAAGAAAGAAAATGCATTTTATTTTTTCCTTGCATCTTACACACAATTATATTTAGATTCCCTCTCTTATTGCTAATATTATGTCCCTTTTAGAAATGACATAGGAAAATCATATTTGGTGAAAAAAATGTTTTCATCATGTTGTAAGAGAGAGGCAGTACTTTGGCAAACATGCTACCACTGCAAGAGTTCTCTTTTTGCTGGACCATTTTCCAACTGGGGTCAAAGCCTACTGGACAGATAGAACCATATAAAAATCTTCTAGGATGTTGAAAAAATCCAACTCATGTTTTAAAATGCAGAGATAATTTGGTTCATCTATGAGTTGCTCTAAAGAAGTTTATAGGTGCTCTGAAGAGACCACATAGATAAGTAGGGTACTCTATAGATCACCAAATTTATTCTAACAAATAAGGAGTAGACATCTGCGATTCTGTACTTACAAATAAGGAATATAAATCTGAAGTTGACTGATAAATTAATTTCCCAAACATAGCTGGCAAGTGGTGACAATCTGTTCCATGTTTAATCATCTTCAAGGAAAAATGTCCACACAAAGGTTATAAACTTTTCAAATGGCTAACTGGAAATGGTCAGTAATGAAAATGAGTGGAATGGGCTGAGTAGGAATTGTGGCAAACTAACAACGGCAAGTCCATCGATAAGAGGCTGCCATACACAGCATCAGCTGATTGTTGTCATGTGGGAAGGAAACCCTAGGGTTACCAGATCTTCCAATTTTTCAAGAGAAGCCAGAAATTCAAATTTTCACTTTTAAAGTTTAGCAACTAATTAATTTTTTTAATATAGTGAGCCAAACTAAATGTATTATGGAGTCTGAAATCAGCCTGGGCTGTCAGTTTAAAACCAATAATCTGCAGACATGCATAAAATCAGATCTAGCATTTCATTTCAAATCTTTCTCAAACAGAAGTCATATTTTGTATTTTTTTTCAGATTGGAAATAAGTCTTCACTACCTATGATATACTATAGGAAACTTTACCTACTCTGGAGTCTTCTCTCAAAGCATACTGCCTAAATGTATCCCAAGCAATCAATCAGCTGTAGATATATGTAACTGAGGAGGAATCTTAAACCAGAGTATCAGGGACACAATATAAAATATTAGAAAAAGTTTAAGTATGGAGTCAGGTAGATGTGTCAAAATTCTAGACTTGAAATGTAGTTCCTATGTGATCTCTCTGATAACATATTTATTCTCATTCATAATTTGAGCCTGGTACCACTTATGAGGATTAAGTGGAGAAAAACATACACAAAATTCATAGAACATGTGTAATTTATAGAACATTCTGAAAAACCATTTGTTCCTTCCCTACAAAGAATGCTGAGGGACAGATGGAAAATCTGAGTGAAATGGAGACTGTCTGTCTTTAGCCTTCCTATAAGGTGCCCACAATAGTTGGATTTATGTTTGGCTATGAATTATTTTTTAAAATAACAAAATAATATTACTTAAAAAGGAAAAGCCTAAAGGAAGCAATTTGGGATGACTATGGCAGCTCTGTTCCATAATCTCTTCAGGGACCCAGCTCTTTCCAGCCACACTCTGCCATAGCTGGGGTACAACCCTTGTCCCCATAGTCCAAGACGGTAGCCTCTGCATTCCAGATGGCAGGAGGGAGAAGCAGCAAAAGAGAGGAGGGACAAAAGGAACACACCAGTTGTCCTTTAAGGAAGGTTCCCAAAATCTGCCATAGGATAGTCAGCTTATATCATTTTGCCCAGAACTTAGACACATGGCAACATTTGCTGCAAGGGAAACTGGGATATGTAGTACTTATTCTGAGTGGTGAAGGAGCTCAGGAAATATCACCCCAAAATATGACTCCTTGTTATAAAGAGTATTTTAAATTAAAGGACCTTAGAGATCAACAGGCCTTGGAAGGGGCCTTCCCTCTTTCTTCATAAAAAAACAAGACTCATCAAAAAGAAAAAATGACTTCCCTTCCCTTCCCTGTTATCCCAATATAGTACAGGAAAGAAGATCAAGAATACAACCAGAACTGGCCCAAATCATTTGAAATATTATATAAGAATTTACAAGTTAATCTGTTTCCCCCATCCATTTATTTTCCCAAGTATCTATTCATCCTCCCTAGTAACCATTTATTGCCCCTCAGCAGAATCACCTATATTCCTCATCTCTAAAATGAGGATATATAAGTTTCTAGACTCCACTGGGTTATTGGGTGATCACTCTGTGATTCTCCCCATGGTACACATGGTAAATTAATCTCTTTCTCTTATTAATCTACCTTATTGTGAGTTGATGTTTCAGCAAACCTTCTGGGGTAAAGGGGAAGTTTCCCCTTATCCCCTCATTGGTCATATTCTAATCTAAAATTTCTGTTAAAATGGAGAACAGGGACATGGGTTATTGGGGGACAACTTGCATTCTGTACTTGAGAGCACTTTTTACCTAAGGAGGGCAAAGGGGTAACTTGATGTTTCCATTCTTATACTATTGAGTGTCCCCACTACAAACGAAAACAAGCAGTTGCTTACCCTACCCTTCTGTTCTATTTCCATTAATTCTTGTGGGAGATAAGAATGGAGGGCTGACTGGGGATAGGTGCCCATGTTTAAATGCTTTTCTCAATCTTCATTGTCCATCTTTTGCTGTTTCTGTGGGTGCCTATTTACTTCCAACAACAAATTAAGATGTATAGTCAATGGGGGAAAAGACTTTTAATTTTCTTTTACAAATTAATTTTGAAACATCATTGCTAGTTTTCTCAGCTGTAATGTTCTCCAAAATTCTCATTGTAATTGTGAAAAAAATAGAAGCAAGCCCTTCTCTGGAGAAGGCTGGAGCACCGAATGTTTCTTTCTTACATAGTTGACTGTTACCTCTCAATGACAGACTTTTTGATTAAGAAGCAAAGTATCTGGCATACAATAGGACTTTAATACATGTGTGATGACTGAGTAGAAACAGGGGAGGAGAGAAGGGAAGGGAGGGAAAAAAGGAAGAGAAGAAAAAGGAAGAACAGATGACAAACAGAAGAAAGAAAAGAAAGAAAGCTGCTTACAACAGTGATCTCTTCTTTGACACCCTGAAAACTCATCCAAGTGACAGGAAGCTCTTCTCCATCATGAGTCAAGGATCCTGTGGCTATGTATTGATGAGATATCCCTCAGATGAAGCTTGTGGGTAAGAAGGAAAACATCTCCTTTGCCCCTGGAAGGTTTGGGAAAGTTTGCAGAAACATCAATACTCACAATAATGCAGATTAAGAGAAAGACATTACAAAGTTATTTACCACCCATGGGAGAATCACAGAGTGATTACCCAATATCCCAGTGGGGTCCAGAAGTTGATATACTCTCATTTTAGAGGGGGGGGATGAGGAATATGGGTAATTCTGTGGAGGGGCAATAAATTGTTACTAGGGAGGATGAGTAGATAGTTGGGAGAATGAATGGATGGAGGCGGAAACAGATTGACTTGTAAATGATTCTCTTTAAAAATTAAATTAACTTGAGAGACAAGTATTATCTTTAAAATGGGTTGGGCCAGGTCTGGTTGCATTCTTGATGTTCTTTCCTGCAATATATTGAGATAATAGGGAGGGGAAGGAAGGGCAATTGTTCTTTTTGAGGGTCCGTCTGGTTTTATACAGAGAAAGCCCTTTCCAAGGCCTGTTGATCTCTAAGAGCTTTTAATTCAAAATACTCTTTATTCCAAGGAGTCATATTTTGGGGTGAAGTTTCCTGAGCTTCTTCAAGCTAAAATCTACATCTATTAATATATAATTTTCACTCACTTGCTCTATCTTGTCCTCTCCAGAAACAGAACTTTAACTGCCATATCAGGGTATATTTGTTTTAGGCAAGTGCTTTCTGACTAGTGCAAAGATCAATTCATTGGTATGAATTTAGTTGTTAAGTAGTGGTAATGTTTGTACATTTTACAAATAGAGACGATAATGTGTGCACAAGCTGTTGAGTTAGATTCAAAGAAGGAAAATGGGTCATAGGAAAGCTCCCCACCTCCTCAGGACTCCCACAGTAGTTGAAAGTTGAAGAGTCAGGTGGAAAGAAAGAAAGAGGAAGGAAGGAAGAAAGGGAGATAGAGAGAGAAAGAGAGAGAGAAGAAGGGGGGGGAGAGAGAGAGAGAAATCAAGAAAGAAAGAAAGGAAAAAAAAGAAAGACGTTAGTATATACAAAGATCCAAAAAAGATAGCAAACAAAAATAACATAATTTTGGTTAAGACGCTCATAAAGTTAAGATGCTTCACTGAAACATACGGGTCGATGTTTAGCTCTTAATCACTGTTCTCCAAACCTCTCATGACTGCAGAATTAGGTCAGAGATTTCCATCGTGCGGTCCTTGGTGTGCACTCCGATTGTCAGCGTAGGATGAAGGGAAATGTGTTTGGAGAAACTACTCCAGGAATAGATATGAATGTCATTGACTCTCAGGCATTTGTCTTAACAACAACAACAAAAAAGGCATTGTGAAACTATGCTTTATTTATGTGCAGTATAGCTAAGAGTAAATCACACTAAAAGTGAACAACATGCAGTGGTGACCAGAGCTATTTACTGCTTTGTCGTGGTCAGATAATAAAACAGAGTTGCTATAAGTTTTGACCAAGCAGCTTGTGCCACAGTTAATGGGAAGGTATCATATACTTTTCTAATTTGGACAATCAAAGTAGACCCAAAAAATAATAAGCTGGGTTTTGAAATCTTTTACTCACAATATTAGAATCTATAAAATTATTTTCTTATTTTTTCTAAATTTGCTAAATATGTATTCCTTTTTGGAACTGTTCTTTATGCATGTGAATTTTCATTTTAAATAAACTTTTTAGGGTAATACATTTTCTGGACATGTAAATAGATTGTGGAAAAAGAAAATAATGTGTGCCTATCACTCCAGCAAGAAAAAAAAAATTATAACCAATGATTTTATGTTGACAGACTTCAAGCCATAAAAAGAAACCATTGAGTGTCTGTAGGCAAATTCAAGATTTGCAAGGAACCAAAATTTTGACTCCTCTCATCTTTATGTGTTAGGCAAATAGAGCTTACTACAAGGTGGGGTGGAGATATCTAACTGTAATTCACTCATTTTTTTTTTCAGAGGAAGTACAAAATCTGAATATTATAAGAAATAACAATATTAACAAAGGTACTCTAACTTTATAGAGGCTATCATATCTTTGAATTTATAGAGAATCATCAGAAAGGGCTTTCCTCTTTCGTCCATATTTACCTACTTTTTTCCTATTAGTCTGTACATACAATATGTCTGTATGCAATACACAGATGCATCAACAGTCATGTATAGCAGTGTATATACAGGTGTTTATGGTCATGCAATTAGATATTTTTCTCACAGATACATACACAAAGTCATACACTACACATGCTAAACGTAATACTTTCTCTTTTTCTCATGATTTTAACTGGCTCTTGCTTCCTGAATTCCATATAAAAAATTGTTAAAAATGAGGGAATAAACTCAGAATATGATCCTAGTTTCAGAGCATAAATCTTAATAGAATGGCCCAATGTATCTACTACATTCAGTATTGCTTGAAAAACATACTTTTAAAATAAAATCCTTGACAAAAATGGGTGGATCTTCATGTTAAAGTTCATTATACAAATTATTTTTCCAGCCCAACTGTTCACATTCTCTGAATTAATCTGCTCTGAGAAGCCCTTGAGAAATTCAGATTGGTTCAATCTTATAAAATTTTAAGGTTACTGTATCATTGGTTGTTTCGTTTGGAATTTGCTTGGCTGACATGAGACAAAGGATTGATATCACTTCCTTCTCGATAAAATTAAAAAGTCGGTCAGGTATCACTTTGTTTTGATTTGGACTATGCTGCTACCTGTTTCTAATTGTTAAACTACCTTTCTAGTTCAGTTAGTGATGTGTGTGATCTCTATCAAGTAGATCGCTCTGAAGGGCACTCTTTCATTGACAACATATTTTGCTTTATGAAACTTACTCTATTTTCTGTGCCAAAAAATCTATTTGAAACAGAGCCAATGTCTCATTCCAGGAAGAGGAAAGGATATCAAGAGTTTCCATGGCAGTCAGTCAATGGAACTAAATTAGGCAGGAAACCTCTTCAGAATGCAAAGTAGTCTTGCAAAACAGAGTGGTTGGAAATATCCAGGAAGTGTGTCACAGCAAAATGAAAGGAATGGAGATACGAATACCTCCATAATGTAAACTCTCTAACCTTAAAATAAACAATTAAAAGCTAGCCTTTGTCCTACAAAAATAAACTCCCAAACAACTGTCATTTCTAATCAAATCCTTTGTTCCAGTTAGTTTTAGTTTTTTTAGTTCTTATCTCTTGTGATCAACATCATGTAAGAGTATAACTCCAATTGTTTACGTAAGTAAGAACAATAATTTCTTTTACGTTATTGCTGTTAAATTTAGTTAGTGTAAAATTATGCAAGCTTCATAAGCTATTTCTTCATGAGAGAGATCAGAAGGAACCAACAAAATTTATTTTAATGCAGTAAAAAAGAAGAAAGATTCTTTAGATTAGAGAAAGGAATTGGACTATTTAAAATGGGACTCTTCATGGTAATTTAGATTATTGATGGTTTTAAAAATATCATTCTACTTCCTGGAGAGGAAAAAAAAGGAGTGAGTCTTGAAATTCCAGGAAATAGAAAAGTTAGATTAAACTAGGGGTTCCTCACCTTCTGGTCAATTGCCAAAACTTTATAATAGTTTGCTTGGAAATAAGATTGTAACCTTTAAAAGTAACTATTTCCAGAAGGTCTTCAGACCATTTAAATACTTTTTTCCCCCTCTTTAAGAAGAAAGTTGCTGGAACAAACATTTCTAAAGCAGATGGATTTACAACAAAAAAATTTAAACTATTCCTAAACATCTATTAATAACTTGTTACCCTAGCCTTTTAAGTTAAATCATTGTACTTATTCTTAGTAAAATTATAGGGTCTTAGCAGGTGCAGTGGTTCACACCTGTAATCCCAGCACTTTGGGAGGCCAAGGCAGGAGGATTGCTTAAGGCTAGGAGTTCAAGACCAGGCTAGGCAACATAGCAAGACCCTGGCTCTACAAAAAATAAAAAAAATTAAGTGGGGCATGGTGACACGCGCCTATAGTCCCAGCTACTTGAGTGGCTGAGGTGGGAGGATCACTTGAGCCCAGGAGTTCGAGGCTACAGTGAGCTATGATCACACCACTGCACTCCAGCCTGGGCAACAGAGCAAGACCCTGTCATTTAAAAAGAATTATAGTCTCTCTTGATAATGAACACATAAAATAAACAAAGATATATATCTTAGAAGAGGGAGGTTTTATAAATTTTTTTCTCAAATATTCTGGCCTTAATTTCAATGTGAATTATAAAGCATGATTTCAGTGCTCACTGTGTATAATATAAACATTAAGGGGCACATTTTGACACCAGCTGCCTGATGTAACTTTCCTGGCATCATTGTGCTAAACTTTTCTGGACCAGAAACAGCTTTGTACAGGCATAGTCCAAACATGACACACATCATATTGCACATGTGCACACAAATTATACACACAGAGAAAACACAGTTTAAGTATAGCACCAGCATAAGTTAAGTGCCATAGGCACACCCACCTGGGAATGTTCTTGGAAATTAGATTCTCCTGGAAACTGGCCATCAGGTCCTATCACTACCATCTTTCCCAGGTATTTTCCCCAATTCTATTATACTTCCCAAATCTAGTCATCTCACTGGAGACAAAACATTACAAGGTCTCTTTAAATACAATCTCTTAAAAATCTACTTTAACTTGGAAAAGTGGTTTTCTGTATATTAGGTAGAAAAAAAGCAGTTTGGGTTAGCATACCCTGAGACAAGAATCCAAATGCAAGTAGTTTATCGGAAGTGTTCCAGGGAAGAACAGTGAAGGAATAAGGAAGTAAAACAAAGAAGGAAGGAAGGCAATACAGCTAATACCTGTGTTGTTAGTGAGCACATTGCCACTGTGGCAATCCGGGCTCAGTCTCACTGAGATCCTCTAAGAAGCTGTGCAGAACATCCCTCAGCACTGTCCCAGCAATGGCAAGAAAAGCAGGATATTTATCCAATAGCTCTCATCCTTCACTGGTTGAAGGTCACTCCTAAGGTGTTAATTCCCTCACATCTCTGGCCTGAACTTCTTGGACCTACCACATTCCCGTGGTCAGAGAATTCGCTCAGGTGAGAAGACTCAGGAAGCATCATTTATTCTAAACAGTTGAGTGAGGTAAGTGACTCAGAGGATCGTAAATGCTAATGATGCAAGTGTTTTCTGGTGTTAGCTAGCCATAGTCCGATATCTAGAAAAGTCTAGCAAAGCAGACCAAGTCTTCCTCCAGAAGGAGATTTTTAAAAACAGTACTGCTTTTTACCTGGTTGCTGGGACAACCAAATTTTTTGCCTGTGATGATGAATAGATGTCCTCCTGACCCAAGTATGAGTGTGTTTGAAGGCAGTTCTTTAATTTAGAATCATATATAAAGGCAACAAAACAGCAGGGACACAATATTGAATGAGAAGGCTGTATAATTTTTCCTGTATTGTTAACTTAGACATGAATATGCATACAAAAAAATTAACTTCTAAACTCTTCTCATTAAAGGACTTAGTAAAACTGGTTTGACTGAGGGAAGTCTCTCACTCTGGTCCTTTGTAATATCTCTTGGTTCTTACTTTCTAATTCTGTCCTCATCTAAACTGCTACGTCCTATGATGTTTATGTTCCTCCATAGGACCACATTAGAATGATCGCTTCCTTGATGTAAGGCTCTTAATTATAACTCCAGAGAAATCTGTCTCCATCTGTTACTGCTGAAAAAAATACACAGTTTTGCTCAACACTATTCCTAAAGAGATTTCTTTTCTTTGATGGCATTTTTTCAAAATGCCTGCTGTCTCTTTTACCTTAAGAATGGCAATCCTTAATTCATGTAGCATTGCAATTCCCAACTCTGTTTTCTGAAAAACAGAGTATCAGTGAAAAGAATTATTTCCCACTTTGGCTTTCTCTAGGAAAAGAAAACTTCCAACATTTTTACTTCCATGTGTAAAAGTCTTCAAATTCTGGGATATTTCCCATGAATCTTTAATCTAATCTACCTAATAATGCCCTTTGAGTTGGTTCCCTGAAGTTTTACTCTTCAACAATGCCATTCTCACTAATATGTGTATTAGGCTAGCATTAAAGTAAATAGGTTGAAGAAATGGTTCTACTTATTTTGGCCCACCTAAAACCAGGACTTGAACTTTACCAAAAAATAAATATCTAAGAATAGCACATTTAAAAGCAGCACACATTTAAAGAATAGAAAGTAGGGCTTAAGACCTAGGTGTGTGGCTTAATAGCAATTGACTCCTGGCACATTGGTGACTTCTCTGTCTTTTTTTTTTTTTTTTTTTGAGACATGGTCTCGCTATGTTGCCCAGGCTGGTCTCAAACTCCTGGGCTCAAGCAGTCCTCCCATCTCAGCCTCCTGAGTAGCTGGGACTACAGATGTGCACCACTGTGCCCAGCTTGGTAACATCTCTTAACCATCATGCCTCATCTAACAAGCAGGGTAAATCATCTATGTTACAAGGTGGGTGGTGGTTCTAAATTAGATAACCTGCACAAAGTCCCACATTGCTGCACATCACAGGCTCTCAAAAAATATTAACTCCCTTTCCCCTTCCTCTAAAGTTTCAGCTGAAAAAAGTATGAGCTCAAGGAACAGAAGATAAATGTTCAGTTGAATAGGAGTGGAATCTAATGCTTTTTCATGTTGTGGTAAAACACTGAAAATTTATCCTCATGCCACACTCAGTTTGGAAAGCAGTGTACATTTCCCTTTCTAAATATCATTAATCAGTGCATCCTGTCTTGTTTCCAGATAAATGAATCTTAAATCTCTCTTTAAATCGTTATAAGGCACGTGACTGACACAAGCCATAAATCCGGATAAAGGTTTAAAGGATATGTTAATCATCTTGAGATTACTAGAAGGGAGAATAAAGAAAATTATAAATAAATTGTTCTGAAATAAAATGACTGACCATACATTATACTTGGAAAATGTAGGGAAAAAAGATAAATTCAGTTTTGTTTTCTTATTAACAATTGCATTGCTTTCTTTCTGTGTTTCTGCTACCATTTTTGCCACATAAGGTGGGAAACATGAAATAGTACATGCTTAGAAAATTAAATATTGTCAGATGGAAAGTACACCTCATCCTTCTCTTTGGGCATTACATTCCAGGGCTTGACTGACTGACTACCTTCAAGCATGAGCGACTCAACTAATCTCTGTACCACTTAGCCCAGCTGGGTCTTGGCAGTAATTCAATTTTGGAAGAATTTCCTAGAAAATCATACTAATATTTTTAGTTTTTAGGAGAAAAAAATTAATAATGTAGAGAAGTGATGGGTGAGTTTGGCAATGCAGTTGTGGAGAAAAGGGATTCAAATGAGGACAATAGTTTTTTTCCCTGTGGCAGGCAAATTCACCAGGGTTGGAGAGATTAAGTAACCTGACTGAAGTCACAAAGATAGTAAGAGACAAAACCATGGTTTTAATGAGTCCTGTCTGGTTTCAAGAAAGAGTGTTTAAATGCATCATGTACCAGTCACTCTGCTTAGAAGTTTATATGCAGTATCTAGACCCCTCACAACAGTTCTGCATGGTAGGTGTTATTACTCACCTTTTATAATTAAAAGAGCTGTGACCCACCCATTGTCTCCAAACTAGTTACACTGCAAGCCTTTATTTAAATTCAGATTTGTTGGTTGTAAAACCCTACACTGTCTTCCACTGTACTATTTTGCTGCCTAAGAACTAAGAGTACTATATCCTAGAAATATTAGTAGATTGATAAATATTAGCTCATTCTTCGATGGCTTCAATATTTTAATTGAGTGTGTTGATGTTCCATCTTGAATTTATTTCAAGTCCCTCCTTGTAAAAGGGTAATTAATGATTAATTGTGACTAAATAGTGATAGGTGTCCTGTCCTTATAACAAAATAATATAAAGAAAGAAGAATAAGAAGAAAGAATAGTGAAGAAAGCAAATTATAGCCAATGAGTTCCAGTTCTGATTTTTACAAATGGATGATGAATATGACACGATACATGCAAATTCAATAATCCACAGAGTATTCTGTATGCAGATTGCTTGTAGAAAAGGCATAGCCAATCTGAGATCATAGACAGAGAAATAAACATGCACAAAGTAAGTGTAGAATGATAGTAAGTAAAAGAAATTCAAATTTTAAGATTTAATTTTCATTACTCAGTCCTGTGTCCTACTACTGCTAGGTAGCTTATTTAGAAAGAGTATGATTTACTAAGACTAAAACATAAAAAGAACATGCAACATACACAAAATTCTCATAATTTAATGACATGCAATACTACATAATGACATGGTTAATTTCAAAGTAATGATTCCAACTCTGGATGATTTTAAATCCTGAACCTGGAAGACAGAGACTTGAACTACCTATGAAAATCAATAATCTTCCATAAATAGTTTAACTAGAACCCCATTGTTAACGTTATTAGAAATAGAATATTATTGTTCTTAGCAGTGGCATACTTCTTTACCATTATATAGTAGGATTAGGATGAGGGTAATTTTATATAGTCACAATATTCCATTTGTTTAAGACTACTTTATTATCAAACATATATATGGAAATAATTCCTTCTTGGGAAGCACTATATTAATAAATTTGTATTATAAAGTTTAAAGTTACTAGGAAATTTTTGCTCCATTGTGCATTTTATCATTCTCTTTTCTCCAAAATTTTGGCCATTACCTGAATTATTAAATCATACTTTTTCTAAGATCATTCCAATGTATCTTTGAATGAGGTATTTTAATATAAATTTTAGAATAAGAACAATTTTTATGCTATGAAGGGGATATACTTTTTGCTAATCTAAGGAGTAACTTGGTCAAGTTAAAAAGGATTTGGAGTTCATTTCATGTGACTCCTCATTTTACGTATTGGGACTCAGATTTAAATATAATTTTTTTCTGCTATTTCCCAGAAGCTGAAACTTTACCTCTAGAAGACAAAACAAACCGATGTTTAGCACTATAGTCTCATGTTTTTTGTTTCATAGGGGATATTCAAAGTGTAGGAGAATAAACATATAGCCACATTCAGAAGTCTGAATTAGTGTCTTCTCTACTAGGAGTAAACCAGAATGAACCTAGTATACTAAGAATAAACAGCTACCCTCTTGGTCACCTTAAGTTAGTTCCTCATGTTTTGAGTATTGATTTTGGAATTTCAAAAGCATTTTCCCATATGTTATATTTTTTAAATTTCATCTTATCCTCAAAACAATTTAAAGAGGTAAGGATTATTATCTGTTTTACAGATGAAGAAATTGAGATCCATATAATTTACATGACTTGACCCAATTCTCTCAGTGGATTAAAGTTTTATCTATGATCTGCCCTTCAATTACCCTCCTTTTTTCCTCTAATAATATTTAGTAGGAGGAACTCCCAATATAGGTTGGAGCAGGCAAATGGACTTTAAGGCTAATTTTATTATACTTTAATAATAATAATAGTAATAATTTTATTATATTTTAGACAACAGGAAAACCACAGAGAGACCACTGCTTACAGTTTGCAACCCACAATAGTTTAATAATGTTAATATAATAAATCTGGTACAAAATCTTAAAGAAAAACTGAAAATATTTTTTATGCCCCCAAAAATATATAGTTTAACTAGAGAAGGTAACATCTCCATACCATCGGAACTACAAAAGTAGAGTTAAAAAGCAGACAGATTCCTACAAGGGACATCAGGACAGTACTACAGAGCTGTGTGGGGTATGACAATTGTAGTCATCTCGCTGATCCTTAGGTGTTTGCTGTATCTTTCACATGAGCATATTATTTCAAATTTATTTTGGATTGTTAAGATGCAGCATAGAACAAGGATTATGAATGGCTTTGGACAATTTACTTAACTTCCTTAAGACCCAATTTAAATTTTCTCCTTTACAAAGTTGGGACAATGGAGGGGGGTGTTGTGTGTGTGAAAATTAAATGTATGTAATCTTCATGTATGTATTATATATAAAGTACTTAACATAATCTTGAACATAATGAGACCTCAATAAATTTTGAGTGGTGGAGGTGCTATTAGAGTATGAGTAGTGGCTGAAATAATAGCAACAGTTAGGAAAGCTGCTTTCTCTAAGGCCCTGATAGAGGTGGATATCGATGGTGCCACCACCTGAGTTTTACCTGTTAGAACCAGAGTGCATAGTTCCTTTTATAATTCTACAACAATTCTGGAGGGGCCAGAAGCAACTACCTAGCTACTGTCTTTCAAGCTTTCCCACTGCCACCAGAATCCTTAGGCCCTTCAGCCAATTATTCACAGTGAAAATAAGATACAGAATTTCAGTTAGTGAATTACTTCCCACATCAAGACAGTATCATACAACAAGATAGGGACAATCAAATAACATATAAGAGTAATTCTTATTTCTTTAGGGCTGTAGTCCTCAACCCTGGGCCAGGGCCAGGACTGGTACTGGTCTGTGGCCTGTTAGGACCGGGCCTCATAACTCCACTGCTCCCCTCTCGCCCCCCCGCCCCCACCCCACCCCCAGCCAGTCCATGGGAAAATTATCTTCCATAAAACTGGTACTGGTGCCAAAAAGGTTGGGGACCACTGCTTTAGGGAATAAATCTTAAATCTCTATCTTACCCTATTCTCTAAAATATTTTCCAAGTGGATTAAGTAGTGCAGTGTGAAAAATAAAACTGTAAGAAAACAGAATAAAATGTAGATAAGTATTTATCTCACCTTGTGGTAGGAAAGGCCTTTCTAAACATTTTTTAAAATGGCCGAAGCCATATAAGAAATTATTGGTAAATTTGACTATATTAAATTTATCAATGTGTGTTAAAATTAAAAGGGAATAATATAAAATAACCACAAACACACACATTAAAAAATTGATATACCATATAAATGGCTAGTATATATTAAACATATTTATATTTTCTATTATATTAAATGTCAATGAATAAAATAAAACTCATTCAATTTTAGTAAAAGAAATAACAATTAACTCAATGCCATATCATTTTCCTCATAAAACAAGTAAAAATAAAAAGAGGTGATATAATATCAATACTATTTATAAGTACACTCACATATGACAGGTGAAAATACATTAAATTATACCTTTCTGGAGACTTTTTGGCAATTAAAGCCTTATAAATATCTATACTCTGATTTGAAAATTCTCCTTTTAGAAATTTATCCTAAGGAAATTCTCAGAGATATGTGCAAATTTTTTTTTAACTATAAAATGTGCACTTCAGTGCAATTTATGACAGCAAAAGATTTCAAAACAACATGAATACCCAAAATTATAAGACTGAATAATGAGATTTTCATACAATGGAAGAGCATATAGTCATACAAAATCATATTACAGAAGTTATTATTTATCTGAGAAATATTTATAATTACTATTATAAAATATACAGAATGATTTCAATTTTGCAAGACTAACATTTATTTATGTATATATATATATATATATATATATATATGCATAGCAAATACCAAAGAAAATGTTAAAGATACTTGTCTCTGAGCAATAGGATTATGGGTGTTTTTTCTCATAGTTTCAAAAATGAATATATGTATAGTGAAAAATGAACATATATCTATAACTTTAAAAAGAATAACTAAAAGGAGAACGCAGAAGAAGGCGGAGGCAAGCATGGAGCATGGAATGGGGGCAGGACAGAGGTACGGACGAGAACGGTGAGCGAATGAGTGGGGTTAGCCAAGACGTGGTAACAGGAACATGTTCATCTTCAATTGGTTTTCCAAGAACCAAGAGTCCAACTAATTAACTTCAAGGCTGTGTGACTGAGATCAGGCAGTTGGCACACCGTAAACTTCTTTCAGTTTTTGGTCATTTCCATTGAAATATACAGGAAAGAGAAGTGGCTGACACAGCTGCTCTTCCCATGGGTAGTCACGTCAGTTAGGGGCCGAGGAAGGGGACTGAGGGAAGTTTTCTGATTTTTCCTGAGAAAAAGACTTACTGTCAGCAGCTTTTTCTCTAATTGCATTCTCTGAGCAAACCCCTCCTTCTCTGCCTGTCCCCTTTGGGACACTGCATACTGATGGAGAAAAATTTGCAATCCCTGCCCTAAAATTTGAATAACTTACCTACAATGCAAATAACAGTATTGATTTTCACAAAAGCAATTTAAAATGGTACCTCAGATCAAATTTGCAAAATTATAACTCACTGGGCTAATGTTATAGAAGGAACACTGGGAGTGGATGAGAAGGAGAGAGAGACAGAATACAAGGTGTGGAGTAAATGCTCTCAGCTTCCTACAAGTTCAGGGAGGGCATTAGGTATTCTGAGCTTCTACTATAATGTGATCAATGTCCACTCGCTGAGGGAAAAGTCACTGGAAGCCTCATCTGTGGAAAATATCAGATTTTCTGGAAATCCTGCTGGTGTCTGCCCTTGTGCAGGAATAGAAGCTGTATACTCATCTCTCTCCTTAACTGGCATAGCCACGAGAGGCAGGCAGCCACCTTCCCCTGTCTATTTTGTGAACGAGAATTTTTTTTCAGGAGACAAGTCACAACTGAGCACCAGAGCCCCAAAGTCAGGGACTGTAAGCTATCAGCTATCTTGATATCTCACAGAAATCCTGAAATGCTGTAGTGGCTTTCCCCTAACCCTGCTCCAGAGCAAGATTCTGTAGTACATTGAAGAGTAAACGACTCTAGAATTTGGTTGATTAAGAACAGTCATATTTCAGTCATACTTCCTTTTGGAGACATGGAAGCCTTCAGGATAATACTCTATTTACAATATAAATCTAATTATCCTTATTAGCTATTCTGTTTTTCTTGACAAATTAACATTTGATAGACTTGATAATTCTATTTAGAGACTTTGTTATGGGAAAAACAACCCTCAACAAATGACTAAATTTCCTAAGCTTACCTCAGACATAATTATGTGATATAAGGTACAGATTGCTTTGGTATTTTGGTAAATGGGATTAAGGTTTGTAGGGTCCACTTTCTCATTAGGAAAATAGCTGAGGGCAAATGGGTTGAATCTAAGGTCCTTTAAAATATCGAGCACCCAGGAAATATCCACCCTGACTGACCGAAAAGTTCCTTTTGGCTTTTCTTTGCAAACCTCAGCTCTGCAGGCAAAATGTATTCTGATATAGAAAAATTGCACTGTTTTTATTATCTTGGACTACATCTCTAAGCAGGGCTAAAACAGAAAGAATTCTAACGCCACTTCCTGTCTCCCTGGGTTAGCTCTAATACTTCAACAATGACCACAAAATAGATGGTGTAGATTATAAAGTGCTAGCTAGTGTAGGCCAGTGGATCCTGTTTCAGTTTGAAACAGCAAAATGTCACTAATCCAGTTAAGAAGGTTCAGCTTCCCAGGTTACTGAAGGAAAATGTCTCTCAGGAGAGATTTGGACATGATAGAATTAAGGCTCAATTCTCTCCAATACAGTATTTTATAGACCTCTTGGTCATGAAAATAATTAGAGATCACCATAAATCCATAGATAAATATATGTATGAATATGATTGCCAGAAATCTGATAGAGCATTGGTTTCTCCACCATCTTATGAACAAACTAAAAGTATTTCCATATTTGTATCTTTACTTTTATGGCTCTTCTGCCTACAGTGTCTCTGCTTTTTTTGCTTTTCTTGTTAAAACCATATGCCAATGTCTAACCCAGATCCCAGTTCCTCTGTGAAAATTTTCCCAGTTGGTCAAAGATTGTTTTATTTAACTTAATCCCTATAATAACCACCATATCATTGTTTAGCTTATCATTTGCTATTTGCTATTCATTAATTCATTCATTTATCCAATCAACAAATATTTATCCAAACTTGTACTACTGGTTATTGTATTAGTTCCTGAGTATACAATGGTGATCATGACAGAGGGCGTTCTGCCTTAATGAAGCTTAAATTGTGATAAGTTCTAGGGAAAACAAACCTAGGGAACTGTGGAGAGAGTGACGTGGGAGACATACTTTAGTCGGGTGGTGAGCTGTGGCAGGTGGTAATGGATGTCTGTCATTGGTAGCTGCCCAGCATCTTTTGAACACCCTCCCCATGTTATGATAGCTTTCTACATTATGAAACTGAAGGAGCTCAGGAAAGTTCACCCCAAAATATGACTCCTTGGTATTAACAGTATATTGAATTAAAGGCCCTTAGAGATCAACAGGCATTGGAAGGGGCTTTCCCTCTATCTGCATAAAACCACATCAGACCCATCAAAGTAACAATCGACTTCCCGTCCCTTCCCTGTTGTCGCAAATATATTGCAGGAAAGAAGATCATGAATACAATCAGACCTGGCCCAAATCATGTTAAACATAATACCTGTCTCTCAGGTGAATTTAATTTCCAAAGAGAATCATTTGCAAGTCAATCTCTTTTACCCCATCCATTCATCCTCCCTAGTAACCATCTATTGCCCCTCAACAGAATTACCTATATTCCTCATCTCCCCCTCCCCTCCAGAATGAGGGTATACAAATTTCTGGACCCCATTGGGATGTTAGGTAATCACTCTGTGATTCTCCCTGTGCACATGGTAAATAAATTGCTTTTTCTTATTAATCTGCCTTATTGTGAGTTGATCTTTCAACCTTCCGGGGCAAAGGGGAAGTTTCCCTTCATCCCTACAAAACCAACCTTCTTAAGGTAAAAACTAAAAAATGTACCGTATAGGGTAAAAACCTGTTGTGCATCCTTAGATCCCTTCAAGTGCCTTCTTCCTTCTAAAGGTGCTACCCAGTTCTGAACTGTGCCACAACCCTGCCATACTTACAGGCTGGCTGGAGGCTGAGATGAAGCTCTGGGCCACGTGGTCCACACCCCTCAGATGTTGAAGCAATTCACCCTAAGTTGCCCCTTCACTTCCAGACCTAGATGAAATACCACAGTACCAGGAATGGGATCTGGCTTCCTGAATGGTCATGAGCGACCTGAATTATACAGCTTGGAAGCATGAAGGAACTAGACCATTGTGAGGCCAAATAGGAGATGGATATGGGAGGAAGCGCCACAGATAAATTTCTCCTCCTTTCTCCCTTCTAAGGATTACCCTGAATCAGTTCTTCTTCTTAGTTGCTCTGGAGAAGTACAACATGTCAATCAATGGACACATATTCTAAACCAACAGGAACCAACACAGAAATGTATCACAGCACCTTGCTTTGCCTCTGCTTTTTCCTCTCCTCACTCCTGGATTTGTACTTTTCAAATAAAGTATCAACATGTTAATCCTTGCCTCAGGCTCTGCTTTCTGGAGAACCTGGTTTAAGAAACTTACATTTCTTAGACTTGATTACAGTTATGAATGGACATATGTCCAGCTTTCACTAGTCATGTGCACCTGAAATTTGGATGCATATAGAAGCAATGTGAGTGGGTGGCCACTAGTGATGAAATCTTTGTGCATGTGGTGTTGTGGGGATAGTATCATGGAGCTTCTGTAATCCAGATCCATGATCTACAACTGACCACTGCCAACCAGGGACAGAAGTGCTAATTTTGCTGGAAAAGTTCTAATGTGTATTGAGTATTTTCTAGCTATATCACTAGGCTTTGTAATTAAAAAGTTTATTTCTCTACTCCTTCTAGAGATTCTGTAATCTAATATTCTACAATAAGTCTTCCTGTTTAAATTAAATACCATGAATTCTATTGTTTGCACCTAGGAATTCTGACTGATAGAAGGCTGGCTCATTGAATATCCATTCTCAATCTTCTGTTTTCCCTGCCCTTCTCAAAAAGAGAGACAAAAAGTAAAATATCTGAGTTTCTATTCTCCCGTGCAGTTAGGGATATCCTTGCGATGTACTCTGGCCTATGAGACAGAGGGAGCATTTCATGATCCAGCCTTCACTTTCTGAATGACAAGAAGAGGACTTACCTTCACACTTTCATCTTTTTCCTACCTTAAAGACAAATGATACACCTCTTGCCATGGCAGCCATCTTGTAACCACCAGATAATATGGCAGAGTGAAAAGAAAGAAGCAACCGGAGACATTGATAAAATGAATTGGTACATTCATGAGTTTCTGCACCATCCCTGGATTATCTATGTTGACCTATGTGTGGTAGGCTAAATATGGCCCCCAAATTTCCATGTCCTAACCCCTGAAACCTGTGAATTATGTTACCTTATATGGTACAAGGGAGACTTTTCAGGTGTGATTAAGTTAATGATTTTAAGATGAGCAGACTTGGTGAGTTACCCAGGTGGGCCCAATATAAGCACAAGGGTCATTATAAGAGGGAGGCAGGAAGATTATAGTCAGAGAGAGATGTAAGGGTGGAAGTATTGGGTAGATAGTTAGGATCTCCAGTTATTCTAGGCACAAATGTTCACTGCTTTGGGGCTGTCTCAAGCAATTGCTCCACCTGGGAAGAAGGATAAGGGTGGGCACTCCGTTTTGGTGTTACCCCACACTTAATCCTATCCTGAGCAACTGCTACACCTAGGGAAGGAGGAAATGCTTTATCAATCTAGGAATTCCCCAGCCCAGGCATAATAACGTTTAGAAAGTCACCTAGAGTAACCTAATGATAATTAATATGCCATTAGCTTGAATCTACATTGTGGTTCACCATCCCCAGGTAGGCTTTCTTAGAGGGAGCTTGTATACACAGATAGAATTTTGAGTATACCTGTTGATCATTTGGTAATATCCCACACGTCCTGAGAGCCTGTACCTGGACTGAGCCAATAAAAGGAAACAATTTGAGAATTCAGAGTAAATGAGTAAGTCCGTGAGTTGGTGTGTTTCTCTTTCTCTCCACTCGAGGAGGCAGACCTGTTTTGTTCTACAATAAAGAGCTGCTCTTGTGAAACTGCTTTCTGCCTGAGGTTATTCCATTGAATTGGCCCTGCTGGGGATTTTTCCAAGCAAGGAGTCAGCAGAGATCAGAGAGGAAAGAAGATCCTAAGCTGCTGGCTTTGAAGGTAGAGGAAAGGGCCATGAATAAAGGACTGCTTTCAGAAGCTGGAAAACACAAAGAAAGGGATTCTGTCCTATAGGCTCTAGAAGGTGTCCTGCCAACACCTTGATTTTTGGTTCAGACTTTTGACCTCTAGAACTGTAAGACAATAAATTTGTGTTGTTTTAAGTCTGTAAATGTTTATAATTTGTTATGGCAGCAACAGGAAACTAATTTATTATGTAAAACTCTAGTTGTTTAACCTATCATTCATTAATCAGATTCTCAGTTATTCACAAAGTCACGCCTAACAGATACAGCAACAATCTTTTGTTTATTGTGGAAAGGATTCTTAACTAGAAGACTGATACCTTGTTTTTGGTCTTAGCTGTGATACTAACTTGCTTTATGAACTTGAACATCAGTTTTTCATCTACACTTGGGGTTCAAAATATTGCATACTTTACAGAACTGTTGTAAAAATTAACTGTGTCAGCATATGTGAATAAATTGCACAATCTCTGAAGTGTCATATAAATGTCTGGGATTTTTTTCTGTAAATTCAGGATATTGAAAGAGATTAGAGATTTCAAACTACCTAATACACCTACCAAAATTCTCTATGCTGGGTCCATGTAGACATAAGTAAAAAATTATGGAACTATTTTTCCTAATCTATCAACAGCCCTAGAATCCTCAAAAATGTTCCACACAACTAATACCATTTCACCAGAATTAACAGAAGAATATAAACCTATTTATAATCCCAAGATTACATGGTTTCTGAGATCTTATTTATCTGTAACACACTAATTCCAATATACTATGCATATGAGTGAGTTACAAATAATTCCTCACCTTATGCTATACCAAAAATTCAGTCTATAATAGATGTTTAATTTAAGGAATGTGTCTAGTGGAGGATTATTAGTATAAATTTTAAAATCAGCATAATGCTATTATTAATATGTCTGTTTTATGAATATGATAGCCCAGATTATTCAACAAGTTAAAACTCAGAGTATTATGCAATCTAAGCCATGCATTCATTAGTTTGATTTCATTTATTTTCAAGGTACATACTGCTCCATATACCTACCTACCATTCATTTTTTTTTCTTTATTTGCCATAAGAATACTCATAATGACTTGAAACACACACATGAACTTATACATACACACAGTTCTTCAAGAGTCCCTAAGTTCTAAAAAAGAACCTACACGAAAAACAAGTGTATAACGAAGTATTTAATTTTATAAGTGAAATTGCACATGTCTACAAAAGAAGGATATGGCAATAATTTATAGACAATGCTCTGTGCTGTATTTGAGATAATAAGATCCAGGAATAAATGTCAGTCCAGTTGAGCATTCTCTAAAATCTCCAGAAATTTACAAATTACTCAAAATGCACAGCAGTTTAAAGTTGAAGATCTCTATTCTCCAGATAGTAGGTAGTAAACTTCAAGATTTAACTTCAGACCCAATGTGTGCCACCCATAAACATCAGATTCACTCTTAGCCAATATATCAAACTAGTGAGAGGGGAATTTCACTCACTTACATAGGAAGTACAGCTGTAGTTGTCAAATTCACCCAAGCACTAGCCCAATCAGAGTCAAGCCATAGGCCGTCACTCACTGATCTCAGAGGTTACCCAAGGCACTGAAGGCTTTAGGTCCCTGTCCTCCCAAATGAGGCACTCCCTTAAGCAATTATCAGTATACTTTCACATAAAATATCATCCTTTGGTAGCCTATGTCTATACAACTAGGATACAGCTTTGGTCAAATACAGTACAATTTTTGGTTACTTTTTAAGATATTTCAGCCAAACTTCTTTTGAATTAATATTTCTTTGGAGATCAATCTCCCATATTATCTATTTCTTGCCTTTCCACTTCATATGAATAATTCATGAACAGGAAAGTGAAACATTTGTTTTTGACTATCTACACATAGAAGAAGCAAGGCAGATTGGATTTTCCTTTTCCCCTGCTTCTCCTACAGGAGAAGGAATAAAGCAGGGAAAAAGATAAAGTAGGGGGAAAGAGATTTTTTTCCCTTGTTTCCTAGTTTTTATCCTCTAGTATTCTCGAAAAATAATTCACTCATTCTAACAGACACCAGAGAGAAACAAATGCTCTTGTTATTAAGTCAAAAAAAAAAAAAACTCGTCATAAAATTAATCTTGAAAACATACACCTACAGTTATATTGATTAGCACAGTCCAAGAACCAGAAATCCAGTTGGCCTGGCCCCAAAAATCAATGTCTGGAAAAACAATAATAATTTAAATTCTAATCTACATTTTCTGGTACAGTAAGGCATTTCTTAAGACTTTATGCTAATTACATTTAGATGCATCAACATCTGATGATACTATTAAAAGTGAGAGGAACAAGACAAGTCAAATCCCATTATCACAAATGAGGTTTCATGTTTCCATGCTAGAGCAGTTAGCTTGTTCATTATACATAACTGTAATTTCAATCATGGGCTAAATTCCAGGACAGAGATGGAGAATCTTAATGGAAGCAGTGACATCACCTTGAAATATCTGTGCACTGAATCTGGAATATGAAAATTAAGAAGTATCAAGATTTACAACTAACATATAGTAGAATATTTTGAATAACTAATGAGTTATATGAAATACAGACTAGTAGAAAACATAGATGCAAGCAAAATGATATTCTTTTTATGCATTGTAGTAAAAAGCAATGGTAGAATGATATTAGATAAGACCTATAACCCTGCAACAGTGAAAAATATCAATGGACATGATTTTGCACAGAGATATAGATATATACTCAAGCAGAGCTCTTTTTGAGCAGTGCTGAAACTAAAACATTCAATGTCTCAATAAAACTCTATGACCGTGACCTGACCCTGTAAGACTCATTCAGTCTTGAGTGAATCTGTGCTGCCTAGATTTCATCATACGCTTATGTAAAAAGAAAAGATTATTAGATATCCAGTTGGAGTGTGTGAGTCTTGACCTTAAGTTCCACCTTTAACTATGTAAGGCATATGTTAAAAGTCTTTTATTATTGAATTGTGTTGTATTAGGATAATTTTCCAACTACGATAGAACTATGCACATGATACAAACAATTCAAGGATGAAACTGTACAGTTAGGTATGTTGTGCAATATAGACTATACAGGTAAACAAAGAGGGGAGAGAAAATTTAGGAATTGGTGGGACTTGAGTTGGATCTTTAAGGGTATTTAGAATATAAAAAGGTCTTTCAAAGACAAACCCGGCCATTTTGTTTAACCAATTATAGGTAATCAATCAATATGATGCAGAGAAAAAGTTCTATTGGGGTTTAACTTAGGTAAATTATCCACAGATCATCTGTGATTTTGTAATAGCATGACATCTTTATACATTTTTATTGTCTCCAATAATCTTTATGAAATTAAGGGTATCATTTGCTAAACTAGCTTATAAAAGCATTTAATCCTCAAAGCACCTACATTATCTATATAATTTCTCTGTAAACACATTTCCTAAACACCTTTGGTAATTTCTACCTTTTATATGAAGAAATTCAAGAAATTTTAAATTTAATGCTTCTTGCTAGTTCATCAGAACCCACACATAGACTGTATTTCTGATTCCTTATAGAACTTCTTTTACTCAATTGACTTTCACAGATTACCTTAAAAACATTATAAAGACAGCCACATGAATATTACTACATTTGTACTTGTTAGAAGAAAGTCAACTATATACTTTATATGTACATTATAGATATCCACTATATTATACCATATATTTTTTGCAGTAAAGATACAAAGGAAACATTTCTCTCAGGGTTTAGCATGAGGGAAAACTTTGCTTCTCCTGAACAAAGAGTTTTCTTTCATTTTATAACCACTATGAATCTACAGATCATATTTCCCTCTTTGCTGTTTAGAAAGGAATTGAAGAAAGTCTAAATAGATTATAGACCAATCTCTCAATAAATGGCAAATGATCAAAATATTTCACCCTACCATATAATATAGGATTGAGTTCAAATTCCATCCAGGTAAACTCTGCAAAGGGAATCCACTCCAAACCACTAATTGCAGAAATAGCCTCACTGAATATGGGAAAACCTGTTTTTCTTCCCCTGGTTCTTCAAAGATATTAAGAATCTACTTTTCTAATCTGTAAATTATGTCAATTGTCAAATTAATCTGACATATATCTCCTCAGAAATCATCTGTCATTGCAGGATATTGTGGGACCATGAGTAATTTTTTATCAAACAATATCAGGGGACATATAAGAAAAACAATTTCAAGACTTCTCATATCAACAGATAATCCATCTTTGAAACTTCAAAAGCTAATAATTCTTGGATTATCTATGCATGAATTTTGAGATACCTTTTCTATACAGACTTTCTGTTTATTGCCTTAAGTCCATGAATCATTTTAATAAGCTAGTTAGTTAGGAAGTCTCAGATGAGTACTGTTTTGGCTGAGAATCCAGTAAGATGAATTGGAAAATGATGTTTGGAGGAGACGGAGCTCACAGCTGGCCCCCATAGCCTCAATTCTCAAGTGAGATTTTCAGAATGACAAACAAAGACCAAGGAACTTGGCTAGGAGTACCGAAAAAACTTGATTTTGGATGTAGGGAATGGCTACCTACGTAAATTGTCTTCCAACCCAGCCTCTCAAAGACCTGTGCTGATTTTCTCAGCAGTGGGGAGATATATTGAAAATGAATCAAGAAATACACTCCATTACAAGAGAAGAAAATGGGGTCACCTTAGTTTCTGACTCACACATAAGATCAACGCATGTGATAAAAGGATATTTACCACCAGTCTCTTCACTAGCATGGTTGGAGCAGAGCCAAAGCAGTGATACAAGAAAGGTGACCTGAATGTAGTCAGCAGAGAGAGATAGCAATAAAAATAAGTAGGAGCAAAATGTGAGTATATGTTGGGAACTGGAACTAGGGTTCCCTTAGCTGAAAGGAAGGTGGAATCTAAAGGCAGATAAAGTAATCTTACCACCATATTATGCCTCTATTCATCATTCATCAATTGTATCCAAGGGCTAACGAATAATAACCTGCCAAAGTAAAGATTTTACAATTTAAAAGTGTGGGATTCACATAAATGATAGAGTTCAAGACACAGATGACAGTGGAGTTAAAAAGCAAAGGAAACAACACAGAAAAGAAAAGAATATAGTGTGCTCAGGGCACCTGAAACTTCTGCAGTTATTGAATCATAGAGTGAATAAAGTGAAAAGATGATATTGGAAAGAGAGGTTGGAGTCAGGTTGTTGAGAACCCTGTAGGCTGGGCTAAGGCATTTGGATCTATTACTAGAGAAATTTGAAAGCCATTAACGATTCAAGAACAGGAGAGTATGTCTATCATATTTGTGTCTAAAAAGTAACAATACTGCCAATTTGGTGGATGGAGTCAAAGCTGATGGTTGGCAAGGATGCTAAGGATCTCCTCCAAGGAATGTCACTGGGGATGGTGATGAAAGAGATTTGAAAGGGATGTGATTTGATAGAAGCAAAAGGATATGGCGACTGGTTGAAGTTGGAGGGCATGAGGAGATGCCAAGAAGAAGTCATTTACTCAACATCTAACAGGATTTATTGAGACCATTCCATATGCCAGATACTTTGCTTATTGCCAAGGATAAAATGGCAAACCAAAATAAATATAGCTGCTGTGATTCTGGAAAACAGTGGAGTAGTGAGAAGCATAGTCAGCTATTTAATAATCATTCAAGTGTGTGTATTGCTTCAGGCTGTAATAAGTTCTATGAAGGAAAAGTCAGTTTTGAGACAGCTTATGAAAAATAAACCTGAGAGAGCTTCTATGAGGAATAGGCACTTAACATGAGATATGTAGGATGCATAAGAGTTAACTAAGTGAAGAGACATCTAAGAATGTTCCAGGTAGAGGAGGAACATGGAAAAAAGTCCTGCAGGGAAGGGAGTCTTGCACAGCCTAACTTAAAAAGGATTTCTGTGGATTTCATGATAAATGGTGATGCTGTGAGATAGAAAATACAGGAAGAGAAGCCAGTCTAAGGGTGGTAGAGGAAGAAAGTAAGAACATGTGTTGTATTTTGGACACTTCAGGTTTAAAATGTTTGCAAAACATTGGTTTAGTTGTCCAGGGCAGGCAGGTGGTTAGAGTTGGAGATTGAAATTTTGGATTTATAAGTGCCCACTTGATACTTTAATTTACAGCTTTGTGAAGTTCCCTGGGGAATATATGTAGAAACAAAAGAGAAGAGAGTTAAGAATGGAACCCTGGAGAAAAAACAATAATTAAGAAATAAGTAAAGGAAAAAGAGGGAGTAATGAAGACTGTAAAAAAAGTGGTCAGAAAGACCAGAAGAGGGACACAAGAGTGGTGTCATGGGAGCCAACGGCAGCACTTTCCATGGAGAGAATGGTTAATTGGGTCAAATGTCACGGACTGATCAGGTCTAATGTGCTATAAAGAGCTTATGCTTGGTCAAGTCATAGGTCAATGCTAACTTTAGCAAAAGAAGATTCAATTCAGGATAGACTCTGAAAAGCTATTGAGGAATAAAAAGAAGGAAAGTTCCATAAACATTATAAAACAAACAAACAGAGAAAAAACAAGTTTTATTTCTACAGTTCTTAGTCACCCTTAATTTTTCTTTTTTCTTACAAATAAAGGTTTCACTACCTTCACTAAAAACTGAGGTTGCAAGTCCAACTTCCATGGATGGTTGGATGATTGATGTGGGACAGTTTACAATTTTAAAACTAGCCTAATTTTTTTTTTTTTTGAAAACAAATCTGGTATAACTTGAGAGAACAATATTTTTGCTTTTGTGATTTCCTTGTAGAATCAGACTTGGTTTGCAAAAAAGGCAAAGGTTATGTGTGTGGGTAGGATATCATCTTAAACACACAGCAGAGTCCAAGAAAGCATTCAGTGTGGTGTGGGTGGGTAGGCAAATATTCTTCCCTTAGTTCTGGTACTTTCCGCTGGACTTTCACCTTCTAAGTCTGAACTTGCCCATTGGGGAAGAAAAGAATGTGGTAGAAACATGTGTCAGCAAGTGCATGCTTATTTCAAAACAGTACAAAAGAATGAAGTATATAGATTGCAATGACTTTGTATAAAAAGTAAATGACCCTCACAAAGTGATTGGTTTATATAAATTTAAATAAATTAAAACTTTTAACAGCTTTATTGAAGTATAATTGATATACAAAGGACTGCACATATTTAAAGTGTACAATTTGATGAGTTTAAACATAGCCAAACACTATTGTTACCATCACCACAATCAAGTTAATAGACACATCCAACACCTCCCAAAGGTTCCTTGTGTCTCGTCATTTTGTGGTTTTTTTAATTTTTATTTTTGTGGTAAGAACACTTACCATAAGATCTACCCTCTGAACAAATTTTGAAGTGTACAAGACTGCTATTAACTATAGGCATTATGTTGTACAGCAGATCTCTAGAATATATTCATCTAGCATAGCTGAAACTTTATATCCATTGAACAATCTCCCATGTCCCCCAGCTCCTGGCAACTACTATTGTATTCTCTGCTTCTGTGAGTTTGACTATAAAGATCTCTTATATAAGTGGAATCATGCAGTATTTGTCCTTCAGTAAGTGGCCTATTTCACTTAGCATAAGTCCTCCAGTTTTATCCACTTGTTATATGAATAAACGACAGGATTTCCTTCCTTTTTAAAGCTGAATAATATCACATTGTATGTATATGCATTTTCTTTATCCACTTATCTTTTAATGGACATTTGGGTTGTTTCCAAATTTTGGCTATTGTGAATAATGCTGTAATGAACATCTCTTCAAGATCCTGATTTCAATTATTTTGGATATATACCCAAAGTAAGAAATAAAACTCTACTTCTCCAACTGGTGAGGAACTTTTATAAGAATATATTTTTAGAAGTGTTTTAAAGCCATACATCCTTCTTCATTAATATCCTAGTATAATTTTATACAAAAGGACTGATTTTCCTCCTCATTACCACCAGGTACCAGGTAGACAGGAACACACACACACACACACACACACACACACACACCCCTTCACAAACCAGGAAAACTAAAAGGCTCAGATGATCTCCAGATGATCTCCCAGCTAATAATAAAGGAGTAGAGCACACAATTTATCTCCATATTAATTATTTTTAAATTAATAACTTCTGAAAACTTCACTCACACTCCAAGGAGCTTCATTACTTAACTCACTAGGACACAGATGAGCTTGAGAGTGAAAATATATGGCATAATATGAGATAGATATGTAAAATTCAAGTACTGGACTAATTTTATTTTAAGCAGTATACCTTTGCTCCACATTGGCCCTTAGATTTTACTTCATTCCTTTTAATCTATTAGAAAATTTCTCTAAATACTTTTTTATATCAGCTTAGCCTGACCATCAAAAGTAATTGTGGTGATAAAACAGCTACAACTTCTCCTGTCTCCTATGTTGCAGAAAACATGTAGTAGTTGTTTTATAGATATGCCATTTTACTGACAAAGAAACTGAGACTCAGAGAATTAACACAATTTGTCCAAGATCACACAGTTAGTGATTGTAAAAGCAGGGATTGAAACTCAGGTATTAATCTGAAACCCAAACTCTTTCCTTCGCCACACTGTAACCCACCATTATACCAACAATTGAATGGAAGGTGAATTGGAAACGTGGTTACGATGCATCATGAAATGGGAGTTAAAAAACAATAAACTAACGTGTAGGAGAAAAAAATCTGTTAAAACATGGGAAGCCAAAGCTTTTTATGTGGTTTGAACATTTGTTGTTGCAGCTGAAAATGATTAAATTCAGAAATCCCAATCAAGTGTTCACAAAATGATTTTTATTCTGGAATCTGTTTCCACATTACAACCATTTTTTAAACTTTCCTATATATATTTAGCTTGACCACCCCCTGCTTGAAATTCTTTCCCTTAGTTTTTGAAGATGGACCAACACGTTTCACTCTGGTCTTCCTTGAAAACCTCCCTACATTCTTCTCTGACTTCTATTGATTCTCCTTCAACCTAGGACATTCCCCAGGGTTCCCTACTCACTCTATTCTACCAGCCTAAGCCACTGAAGTTGGAATAAAAATTCAATGATTCACTCTGCACAGCCTGGCTGTGCCTTATGGGGAAAACAAAACAAAACAAAACAAAATTGGTGCTTTGCTAGATTGAGCACTGCTCAGAGGCATCCCCGGTGTATTACCATTTTTATTACCTAATTATGCACCCTGTGATATGACAGGAATTACTAGACCAGAAAAGGAAAGGAGAAAGAAACCTCTTCAAAGGAGCATTAGAGATATCTCAAACTTGCTCCGCTTGTAGGCAGTGGGTAAATTGCTACAACACAGAGGCTGTTCTGTTTTGAGAAAAGTCTAGGCTAACCTTGAGGCGAAAATGACAACTGCCACTATCGTCTGCAGCCACATCAAAACAAACATCCAAGGTGCACAATATGAAATAACTGCTGGCAAACCTACCCTCACACAGAGATAGTAATTGCCACCAGAAGTGATATTTTTGAAGGGCAGAAGTCTAAATGGTTGGCTAGCCAGGAAAAATATCACAGACCCTGAGACTTACTGATCAAAGCAAACTGAAGTTCCCTAAAGGAATCAGGATATGAACTAATATACATGTTTTGAAAATGAGGATACACTCAGATTATGCATATATAACCCCTGGATATCGCCCACGGGCATCCTAGTCTAGACCACACCTTTTGAGCTCCAAAAGAACTTGGAGAAATAAGCTTGGCATGGCCAACCCCTCTTGTTCACGGCTTTAAGGTTGGAAATGCTGAAATTCCTCACATTTTTTCCAATTCAAGATATTTAGATTGCAAACCCTTTAATCCAACTAAAAAGAGATATTTGGAATGTCTGAGCTCTCCGCCCAGATAGAAGAGTTGTTTTTCAATTAGTAACATGGGTTGAGGAATTTTATGGCATCTGCCACTACGTGAGTAAACTCAAAGATGATAAAATAAACTTTAAAAGAAAAAAGCCCCGCTCAGTTTAATTAACTTCCGGCGAGACTTAAAAGACAGCATAAACCACAAAAAGTCAGTTTCCAAAACGCTGCTCTTTTTTATTTTCGCCAGACAGCATGACTCCACTACCACTTATTAGTACTGATTTTTAAATGCATTGGTTGTTTTTTTTTAAGTAACTGGTTCGTAAACAGGGAGAATACAATTCTCTGAAGAACCAAGGCAATATCGGCATCTCTAAGTTGTTTTAAATTAACTTATCAAAACTAAAATACGAACATATCTCAATATTAACTATTTCAAAAATACAGGTCAAAGCCATACTAAATTTGGACCATTTCCCTAAATAGTACAATAAAATTCACTGGGTTTTTCAACAAGGATACTCTCTACCTTTCTAGGTGTATATAGGTTAGTGTATAAAACTACTGCCTCAATTTCCCTTGGCCAACCCCTAGAAAGATCCTTACATTTACCGCAATGTCCTAACTACACCTTAAAAAAAATCCTTATAACTATGAATTACATATACTTATTGGTATTTTGAGAAAAGCTGTCATCATGTTGTCATCAGGTTAGATTAATTTTGCTATTTAACTTTAATTTATTAAATTTAATTATATTTCTTTCTTTTATTATCAGCATATCCTTTGCACTTTGTTTAACTCTATCAAACTTTTTGACAAGTGGAACTTTTATAAAAGATAAAATTTTATGTTGGAAACACTTACTTATACTGAGATCTTGCCCAGATTAGAAATCTTATTCATGTCAAAATTATTTCCTTCACACATAAAAGTAGCCCAATAAAGTGAGAGATTTTCACAATATGTCAATTCATTTCTTGTATTTAGCAGAGTCGGCAAAAGTGAGATTTGTAGAAGTTTTACCCCAAGAAAAATGATTGATTGATCTGGCAATTTATTCAGTTTCCAAAATCCATCTTGCACTGTGACCTTAGTCAAATCTATACCCCATTACTCTTTAATAATGATGTGGTATTGTTTGCCAATTAGCTGTTGGAAGAATTAGTTGTACCTATTACACTGGATCTGTTGTACTAGATATAGAATTTACTTAATAAAGTTGTTATCTATGTGTGAAAGGTTGATAACTTTTTAAAAGAATGTGTTGAAAAACACGATAACATATAACCTGTATTCACTTCAAAGAATAGAAGCTGTAGATCAACTGTGTGGAGTATGAACTCTAATGACACAATTTTTCACACTTTGGAATTGTCCAAGATTACTTGACTATTCACCTATCACTTAAGGACTCATTTCAAAGGCCATCTGACAGAGCACTAGATTGTTCCCTCTCATTCTCGTAGATATTGTGGGGAGAAAATGAGATTGTATTCTTTCCCTAGGGCATCTGCTCAAGCGTCAGACTTATAAGGCAATCCGAAGTTTGACATTTTTCTATGTGCTTTTGAAAAATGACATACTCTTCATTTTGAAGAGTGAAGTTTCCTTTATTAAAAGACAATTTTATGAAAGCACTTAAAGCAACTATTAATATTAATAATTGCCTCTCTTTCACACTATCTCCTTTAGTCAACCAGATTACTTTGCCCTTGGTTCTAGGCTAGCCTTGTAGGCAGCCTCAGAATCGATTCTGCTCCTTCAAAATTGTTCAGGCCAGGGGTGCTGCACATGTGGGCCTGAACGGCAATGAAATCATGGATTTTTGCGTATTTATTTTGTATCTGGCCACTTTAACAAATTCTTACTAATGCCAATAATTCTTCAGTTATATTTTTAGTGTACAATCATGTTATCTTCATTTAAGGATAATGTTGCCTTGTTCTCTTAAAAAGTCGTACTTCCTCTATGGGCTGCCTTATTACTTCAGCTGCAAAGCTGGCCTTTTTACACTTAGTTCGAATGATGACAAGAGTGTTGAGCTTTTTGAGTAGTTTTAAGAAATAAAGATTTGAAGATGAAATGCTAAAGAGAGAAACTGAAGAAGTATTGTGGTAGTTTAGGTGTCATGCAATGATGCGTGAAATAGGACTGCTAAAAATACATACAGAAGGAAGAAGTAGCTAAAGAACATTTTAGATTAAAAAAAAAAATCAGATGGAGAAGACAGACAGGCAACAAAATATAACTCCACACTTTTAACAGGCACTATGGTTGACTAATAGATGGTAACCGGGATTGCTACATTTTTATGGATACTGAAATGTATTACAATATAGAAATCTGAAAAGAAGAATTAAATTAATCTTACTTCTTAGTTTTTAAACAGTGTGAAGTATGCAGCTCAAGAGAAACCAGCACATTTTAAATATTCTACTGTATCTCCATGGTCTCAAACAATCTTGCTAATAACATAATATCGACACCTATATAAAGCTCTCACACTATATGAAACTACAAATATGTTGTATGCAGAAATGATTCCTGAGAGATTGTTGACACTAAAAATCCCTAAAAATAGTTACACTTTACAAAATCTTTTCTGTGATCTCAGTTGATAATCTTAATCCACCCTTTATTCTCTTGCAAATTCCATTCTACCAAATCTGATCTGCCAGTGGCCTTTGCATGCAAACATGTTGTTCTACCCTTCCCTGTTCCACCCATCATTCCCCTTTCCATTTTTGCACATAAGGTGGAATCCTATTTAACCTTCAAAGCAATCTTTTCCCCTTCCCTTGAAGCAGGGGGGTTAAAGAGCAGAGGAGAAGAAATTGGGGGTGCAGACAGCAAAATTCTAGAGAGGGGAAATATTGGTTACTTTGCCCCTCCTGGGCAAATGGGTAGACCCGAATAACCGGCAGTGTGACTGCGGCTCCATTCCATAGCTGTTTGGGCATCTGGGAAGTCTCTGTCAGTACTCAAAGCTCAAGGAACCATATTACTGATGATGTTAGTGCATCTGCCCTACTTCCATCCTCAAAAACAACATAAAAATTGTTCCTTGTGACCTTTCCCTTGCCTTCCCCCACCCACAAATCTTTCCCATCCTTAGCCAAACTCATTTCCCTTATTTAAAGAAGGAAAAAACAGTGGCTTTTATTGCTTATAAAAGCAAACCATAATGAAAGTTGCAATTCATTTTTCTCTAGTCTCAATTTTAGTGATTATTCTCTTGGCTATGTAGAAATTTTTTAAAAAGCAAAAGAAAATTTTATGGAAAAAGTGTAACAGAAAATGAGATAAATCACAAGTAATTCAATGTGTAAAATTTTACCACTGAGGTTTTCAACACTATTTCTATCACAAAGAATGAATTATCCAAAAATTCAGTAGCTACTCTTTGCAGAATAGTTTATTCCCTTTAATAAAATGAAAATGTTTTTAATAGATGTAATTTAAGTTCCCTTACATTGCATCTATTAAAACACTGTTGAGTTGTAGTGTAAATAAGACTGGTGTTACAAGCATGTTTTTCCTAATTGTATCCTCTCACCTTATATTTGTATATTCTGTTTCCTTTTTCTAACTATCCTGCTGTTTTCAAATGGTCAAGGGGTCACTAAGACAGTGGGGTAGGGAAGAGAGAGAGGATGTGGACTATGTTGATGGGAGAAAAACAGTTTTCTGTACCCTTTTAAGCAACCAAAAAGGTGCCATGTGAAAAATTCATGCCTATTCACTAATGATCTTATCCCAGAGATCTTATCCCAGACTCTGATCTAATTTTGCCAATGCTAGAACAAAGCACGTGCTGCCTCTATTCCTATTTGCTTACCCCATTCACTCTGACATCTGCAAAAAATGGATTATGAAATTATTTTCGTTGGCATAATTTTTGAGAAGTATTTTTTCCCTTTTTTTAGTTTCGGGACATTGGTCTTGGGTAACTTCTCTGAGACTGAGCTCCCAGACATAGCAGTTGATTTGACTGACACTGGGCGCCTCTAAAGTGGTCCCAGTGTCCAGTTTCACTGACCCTACTCTACAGGTACTTCTCGACAGACTAAATCACTCAAAGTAGGTGACAAAAGACCATCCCAGTCATCTGTGCATCTGTTCAACAAACATTTATTGATAGCATTATGACATCTGCAATACAAAAGGAGTGATTCTGTGTTCAACTAACAGTGAACTTATTACATCCAATGTACTGAAATTTCTTAGCTCCCCCTATAGGGAGTGTTGGATTAAAGTAGTTAGTAAGAGAAGACAAATTCACCGGCAAGCTCAATTCCAGGGCAGAAAATAGAAGTTTATATTTGATCTTTTCGTCCAACCATGTCAAAGTCAAAATACCTACTGAGAAAATTATTGTACAGCTACTTAATAAAATGAGTAAAGGAAGAACACACTTTTGCTATTTTTTGGGAGAGGCAATAGCCAGTATTTTTTAAAAATCTCATCTCTGCTGCTTATCATCCTTTCTATTCTGCTGCTCCCTGCACGGCTAAGTATTAGCACTAGGAAAGGCTGTTGCTGATGAAGCTAATACTTAGCTTGGGTTTAGTTCTCACGTAGGCCATTGCATTAACTTATTCATTCAATAAACATTATCAAGCAACTAACATATATATAAGAAACTCACAGTTTCTCCCCTCAATGTTTATCCTAAAACAGAGAAGTAGCTCTGTACTCAGGTGTTCCAGCTCAGTGAGATAAGAGCTTTAGTTAAAGAATGTCTAAGGTCCCAAGTATTGTGGCACACACATAAGAAATGGCATAATCAATCCTCTGTGGTTGAGAAAAGGGATGATTTAAAGGTTCAGAGATATATTTGCTAATTTCCTCACCAAGTCAGACTGATCTTAAGAGCTTCTATATCAATCTTTCCTTCACATTCACCCTGTCATCACACTAATTCAGACCATTATTACCAAACACCTAAATTACATAGTGTCTTAAGTGGTTTCCATGTTTGTTTTCAATGCTATCTGTCTTTCTTTACCTCAATCCATACTAAAAAGAACTGCAAGTTTATCTCTTTGTGTGACCTTTTTCAATATCTCCTCATTGAATAGAATATTCATTGCCCCCATGATACATAATTTGAACACAGAAATGAAGCTAAATACTTGGACTTCAAGGCCATTACCATCAGTCTAGTTCTCTCTTTTTAATATTATGGGTTATATCATAATACAGAAGAATTTGTTATAAATACAAATCCACTTTAAAAGTTACAAAGCAACATCTGTTTAACTGCAAGTAAAATCAAGAGCAGTTATAACACTCCAATCCTTTCCCTCCCTGCTAGACATAACCGCCATGCTGAGACTGCTATGAGTCATAATCTTGTTTTTGTGGGGGATACTTATGGTACCCCGTGTCACAATTCCTTAGTCCACCTCTGATTGCAGTCACAGCTCTGTTCGACAGTTACCTGCGAGCTCAGTTTATGCTGACATTGTTGCACCTGAAATGCTTGGCTTGCACACCTCAGCTTTTCTGCCTCAAGATCCTTCCAAGACCACTCAGTCTGTACATAAAATACAGGAGAAGGAATGAACACCCCTGGGTACAACCCTCAAACAATGGCAAATAGGAGCTGATGTATAAATTCCCCGACCTCCTGTTCATCAGACCTAATCCTGGCAGGCATTTGTCCCGTTCTCAGAGGCGCCACCAGTGGCCTGGGAAACACACACTTATATCGCCTGTCTTCCTTTCCTTTTCACCCTCCCTACCCTCTTATCCTGCTTCCTAGGCTCTCTTTCCATATAAACTAACTATCTGCCATAAATCTTTGACTCATGCTCTGCTTTCGGGGAACCCTAAACTAAGACCTTTTTAAAATAATTATACCACATGAATGCAGTCACAACCAACACGTTTAGCTTTGTACCGTGCTGAACGTTATGGAAATGGAGCCACACAGTGTGAGTTCCATTGTGTCTTCCTTATTTCAATCAACATTATGTCTGTGAAATTCATCAGTGTTGCGGGTGCAGTTGTTCAGATTATTCATTCCATGGCATACAGTGGGGCAGTAGAAAATTTTTCTCTCAGGAATCTGACCATCCCAAGAAAAAAACCTTTATGATTATAATATTCGATTATTTATATCCCCAATGAAAATAACCAAACCATACCCTCCTACTGAGAAGCCCCCATTCAACAAGTCTCATGAAAATACCTACAGCTTCTTAATGCCACACTTGTTAACACAAACAGTCAAATCAAAGATTACTGAACTTTTAAGGCAAGACTCTATCTAACGTGAAAGAAAAAATCAAAGTAACCCAAGAGAAAAAGCAAATTGGAGATGATTGTGACACTGCAGGGAAGTAAAACTTTTACAAAACTCACTATTACTCAAAAAAATAAGGGAAGATTTTGTATCTATAAAACAAGAACAACATATTATTTTAAAATATCAATAGAAGGGACAATCCAAATTAACTCTTGGAATTTAAAATATGATGGTTAAAACTAAAAATTAAAAGGATTGACAATTGGGATAAAGCTGGGAAAACAAAACAAAACAAAACAAAACAAAACAAACAAACACCAGAAAGGGGAGAGAAGGAGAAAGGAAGGAAGAGGATGGAGAGAGGGAACAAAGGGGAGAGAGGCAGAGAGAGGAGCCTAGAGGAGAAATCAGAAGAAAACTACAGGATTTATTTAGTACATCCAACATATAAATAATAAAGATTCCAGCAATGGAATTATAAAAAATAAGCAGATGAAATTATCTACGAAATAATTCTAAAAATTATTCCAGAATCGAAGGACCTAAGTTTTCAAATTAAGACATTCCATCTGTTGACCTGAACAATGGAGGAAAAGGAGCCTGCAGCAGGGCACCCACCTCGAAAGTACAACAACTTTGGAAAAGAGAAAATACTAAAAGTTCCGGAAGGCAAAAGTGTGTCACATACAAAAGATCAAGAACGAGAATGGTTTTGAACTTTTCAACATCAGCACTAGATGTTGAAGACAAGTGAAGGAAAATGACTTCCAACTAATAACTAATGACCCAGATAAAGTGTCAATTAAATGTGAAAATGGGGATTCCAATTGGACATAGCAGCTGCTGCCTGAATCCAAATCTCTTTACACAACTTCCAAAAAGAAGGAGGAGGAAGAGGAGGAGAGGGAAGAGGGGAAAAGAAACACAAATCAAATCACATGTGACACACATGTTCAGCATCTCTAGGAGACCAAGAATACTATAAACTTCAATTTCCCTTCATGTAAAGGCACAACCACCAATTCCAGCAGATCTTGTACCTCAGCTTCAACGCTGTTTGGGGGAAGGGTGGAGGAGAAAGACTGTAAATACTCCATGTTAAAGAAAAAAGGAATCAGGGGACTTTAAAATAAAGCACAGATAAAATCACCTTTAGAAAGAGAAAAGCCCGATGCTAAGTACTAAAACACAGAACACAGGTCTGGGACCTGATAGTTCATAGCAACAACTACAGGGAAGGGGTTTACAATTGAGTGAGTTGGAAATTGGGAACTTTGAAGAAGCATTGCTCCTGGGGGAAAGGGAGAAAATTGGAGAAGAGAAGATAGCCTCTCGGAGATTAGCAATGAAGGGAAAGCAGGAAGCAAGTGGGAAAAATTTGTTAGTTTCCCACCTTTGGTCTAATTAGTTATATTGCAATATGTGGAGTCATATGGTGCAAATAATTTCACCTACTGCTGTCCCTTCAGCAAGATCCTTGATGTAATAGTTACCTTATAGGTCCCTGTGAGTATGGCAAGGTACTATGCCCTCATGGACTTAAGATTTTAGAATCATAGGAATGTGGCCTAGTTCATATCAGAATAAAAATACCCTTTAACCCATTGTCTTTTTAAATGAATAAAATTATTTTTACTTTGTTTCTATTAGAAAGACTCATGCATCCACCCTTTCTGATAGATTTCCTGACTCATTATGTTAATAATATCCGGATATTTATATAGAATTTTATAATTATCAAAATTAGGTTCAGCAGCATATGAAAGAAAACCCAAATTAATAATAGCTTAAAGACAAAAGGCATTATTCTGTAATATAAAAGGCATATGAAGGACAGCAGTCCAAGGCTGATTTGGCAGTTCCATGAATTCGTCAGTGCTTTACCTTCTGTGGTCTTTCACTCCAATAACCTTACAGTGAGAAGCCTCATCCTCACCATCCAAAATGGCAACAAGGGTGCCAGCCATTATTTTCATGTTCCAGGAAGCAGGACTGAGGGAATTAAAGAAACACTTGAATCCTCTCTTTTAAAAAAGTATAATGCAGGCCAGGTGTGGTGGCTCACACCTGTAATCCCAGCACTTTGGGAGGCTGAGGCAGGAGGATTGCTTAAGGCCAGAAGTTTAAGACCAGCCTGGGCAACATAGTGAGAACCCCATTTCTACATAAAATAAAAAAATTAGCTTGGTGTGATGGCACATGCCTGTGGTCCTAGCTACTCCAGAGGCTGAGGTGGGAGGATCACTTGAGCCCGGGAGTTAGAGGCTGCTGTGAGCTATAAGCTATGATTGCATCATGCCACTGCACTCCAGCCTGGGTGAGACCCCATCTCTAAAAAAAAAAAAAAAAGAAAAAGAAAAAGTATAATACAATCTTACTTCTTACAGCTTATTTGCAGAACCTTGTCACGTGGCTGCAAGGGAGGCTAGGAAATATAATCCTTTAACTGAATGGATAGATCCTTAAAATGAATTTGGGGTATTATAATTGAAAAGGAGAAGAAAAATGGATTTTTTTCGGTAGTCAGCAGTCTTTGCGTTTTTGGATATTCAACTCCTTCCATGTGTACTCCTTTCCTATTAAAAGAACACACTTTCTCTTCAGTGGAGACAACCCAAAGTCTTCCCCAGTCATTGCGTCTAGCTCAAAGTCCAGGATCTCTGGGTGATGTACAGTCCTCTTCATTAGGTCAAGATGTTGTTCCTCATTGTCTGGTGCCCTGTAAACCAAGAAAAATCCTGCCTCCAACACACTTGATACACTGGTAGAAAAGGAACAACACAACTGTAATACAATCTCCCATATGGAAACGGGAAAATGGCAAACACACCACACTCACTGGCCCAAGCAATTATAAAATCCAGCAGGTCAGAGTTGAAAAGACGCCCTGCCCCAGTAGTGAAGTGGGTTCCTTGGTGGGCCCCTCTGGTGGCCTCTGGTTCTGCTTTCTGGGAAAACACTGTCATCCATTTTCCATGATCTTTGGCCTTTTCTCCTGGAAACTTAGCTATGTCCACTGTCATTTGTGGACATATTGAACTATGTACTGGAGGATACCTGGAGGGTATGATCTTTTGGGGGCCTGCACAGTTTTTACAGCCCCCTTCCATCAGGGACCCAAGGTTCACTTAAGGGGCTTAATTGTCACAGGGCACTGTAGACCAAGTTGGGGTCTCTTTGCCAATATCATTCCTCAAATCTTAGTAGGCTTCGGATCTATTTGTTTCTAGTTAGTTCCACATACAAATAACCAAGATCTCGTGTATACTTAGTTTTTCAGCCTGCAACCCTCATCTTTTATTTACTGTCTTCTTTATCTCTTACCCTCTCTCTCAAATGAGTGGAAGCCAATAGGACAGCATTTGAAACAAAAGGTTTGGATGGGAAAATGAGAACCCTAAGCTAATATTTGCAATCTGATTCCTATTGTCTGCAGAGAACACTTGCTATAAGGTCTCTGGCATTGTATCATCTCCTACTAAGGAATGCCCCTTTGCTTCCATCACTTACAAGGACTCTAATTTGAGCTACAGGAAAAGGGTTTTTTTTTTTTTTCAGACCTTCAACATCTCAAATTATAAGATTCATAGGCAATTTATGCTACAGGATGCTCCCAGAGAGAACCTCTCTAAGAAAAGAGGTGTTTCCTGTCTCTGTTCTCAAAGGCTAGCCTACTATGCTCTGAGCTCCTCTCACTTTTACAGAACTTTGCTGAAAATGGAAAGAAGTATCCAACACACACCAACATTCTGATTCCTACCATTCCTACCATTTGCCCTAGTGCTTTATCTCCAACTCATATGTGGTTTGTCTTCCAAAGGACAATGGGTGACGATGTGACCATATATTTTCCTATTCCATAATAAGAGTTGTTAGTCATCCACCTGCAATATCTGAGTCCTCACTACCCCAACAGCTCCTTGCCAGTAAGCCAGGCCATGTTTTGTTAAGTTCTGTAATTGTGCACTACCTCCAGACACCAATCCTCTATTCATTAGGATTCAGTTTGACTGTGTATAACCAAAACATCCCAATATAACAGAGTCTTAAACAAGATAGAGTTTTTTTTTTTCCTCTCAAAAAAAACTTCTGGAGGCAAATATGCTAGGGACCCCTCTGGAGCAAATAGTAAACATACTTACTGCCTAGTATACTAAAGATAATCTCTCTCTCCAGAGCAAGGGTGGGCATTCTTATTTTCCCATTATAAAATATTTTGGTTCCTTAACTCTGGGGTTCATCTTCTGTAATGCAACTCACTGCCTATATCATCTGGCCCTCCTCATGTCACCCTATGGGAATTACAGTTCAACAGACCAGTACAAAGGCTGACACCTGGCTACTGCTGTTGCCATGAGTATTAAAGCCTCCTGGTTCTGACCCTAGAGCTACATGTCTTCCTTCCTTCAGCATCCATGAAACTGTGACAGGCTAATTTCTTAGCATAGGGAAAATTATTAGGGCAAAAATGTCAGATCCGTCACAATGCTTGACATGTAAAATAGATGGTAAACATTAATTCTGTTTCCAGGGTGAAAATGATGCTCAGGGAGGTAATAAGAGTCGCCTAAAATCACACAACTTACGAAAGCGCTTCTTCTCACCTTCACCCAGCAGATATTGCCCCACCCGCAGTTGCTCCTGTGGAACCAGAAATGGTCTTGGTGAAGGTTGTAGGAAGCGACTATTTGTCTTAGAAGCAGGTCCCAGGACTAGGATGTGTGACTAGCAAGTGGGACTCTCAAAGTATAAAATTTAAGGATGCATTCAGCCTCAGGTGCTCAGTCTGCACTGGCACGAGCCTGAGGATGAATGCCTCCTTTAGTATTATGTCCTAGGACACTACGCTGAGTGAAATAAACCAGCCACAAAACAACAAATACTGCGTGGTTCCATTCAGATAAAGTATTTAAAATAGCTGGACTCAGAGAGTAGAATGGTGGTTGCCAGGGGCTGGGGGTTGGGGAAAAAAGGAGTTGTTGTTCAACAGATATAAAATTTCAGTTATGCAACATGAGTAAGTTCTAGAGCTCTGCTGAACAACACTGTGCCTATAGTTAACAATACTGTATTATATACTTTAAACATTGTTAAAAGGGTAGATCTCATGTTAAGTGTTTTACCATAATAAAATCACACACACACACACAAACACACACACACACACACACAGGGAGCCTCACTTAATTCTGACCCTGCTTAGAAGTCTTCAAATCCAGTACCTTTTCCCACTTCAGACTGATTTCCTTCTCATCCACAAGTGCCCTTACCCTTTCTGATCCCACCATATTTGTCCTCAAAATCTGTATTCTGAAACAAATCTGAAGCGAATTCACCCCAGCATCAAGTAACTGCCAACAACTTAACACTATCCTCCCAGGACTGTTTAAATTCAGAAAGGTTTTGCCAGAGGAAGAAACACTATGTGTTAGAATATTAAATATTCTAACTAGAATTGTATGCTCTATGTGGAATATGTCAGGGAGGATTTCTGTTTGGGAGGGATATTGATAAAGTATCTGCATGACACATAAAAATCAGACCACTCCATATTGCTAGTTACCTCTACCATGTTTATCCCTAAAATCTATGGTCCAGTATGGCAGGGTTATTCATGGCAATAGAATTGTTTTTTGAGAAATCCTATCGTTTAATTAATTTCAGAAGCAGAGATGACCTTATTTGTCCCTTTAAAAATGGAGGCAAGTGGAGGCTGTAAAGGCTTCTATTCACAGTCATTCTCACTTTGGTAAAGCCACAGGGTGAAAAGAAAGGATTCTCCACCAGCCAGATGTTGAAGGCGAGAAGTCAAGTGAAGACAAACCTTCGATTCTCTGTTTGCTTGGTAGCCGCTGGCATCTTCCATCCAAGTGCTGAACAAATGAGACTTTGTGTGTACTCGTGACAGATCTCTTTGAAGTTCTGGCATCCCGATTGGCAACTTTTCATATCTGGCCATCTCAGAGCAGGGGAGATTGGGAAACAGAGAGGGGAAGGACCAAGAAAAGTAGGCGGCCTTTGACTGGCTCCGAGCCCACTGGGTAAACATACTTGCTTTCTTCTCACACAGATTACTTTTCAAAAATGAAAAGGGAGTGTCCAGCTTCATTTGTAATAAAGATGAGGAAATGACTCTCAGCTGTCCACACACAACAAAACAACCAACCGCTACAGAGTAACAGAGCTGTCCATCCAAGGTAGACCAGACGGGATTTCTCTCCCAGACCCAGAAGTATATGCTCCCCTTCAAGAATGTTTATACTGATGGTATCTTCAGCATGCTGTGGATGGGACATTTTAATGAGATCCATAGTCTTTACTTTCTACAAAGAGTATACAGTCACAAACTTTCCTTCAGGACAAGAGCAGCTTTGCTTTTCTGAATGCTTTCTTAATCTAATTATATATAGACAGAGGCTGTGTGGCCTTTTGTTTTGAGTTTAGGATTATGAGAGTTTGAAACTCTGAGGTCCAACTGTAGTTTCATACCTAACTTCTTGTGTGGCCCTTCAAAAGCAATTATTTCCTCTCTTATTTTTCTGAACGACTGAAGGGAACGTGACGATAATAGTGGGGTGGAAAGGGGTTCTATCCAGTTTTAAATTCTTAAGACGATTTCAAGACAACAAAGTTTCAAGCATCTACTCTCCATTTAGCAGTGGGCTAAGAGGAAGAGAAGGAAACATAAAAGAAGAATATAGTGACCGTGACTTCAAGAACTTTGTAAATGACTTGACAAAACTTAAGTACTTCACATATGTAACAACTAGCAAGACAGTATCTGGTCAAATATTGGATAATATTAACTATCAATACTGTAAGAATTTGAAAAAAATAATATATCATTATTAGTGGAGTTATTTGGCATAGGTTTATAAAACAGGATCAACTTCAGGTTAACAATAAGAAAAAAGAAATAATATATTGACTTATAAAGGGAAGAAGTAGTTTTTAAGAAGTAATTATATCTTCCAGATATAAAACAAGCACCAAATAGCTTTATCATAGTTAACGCCAAGGTTAACCAAAATATGATCTGATTCTCCTTAGTAATTTGAAGACATTAAATTAAAAGCAAATGTTTATTAAGAGATACTTTGCTGAATTAGTAGGGAGATTATAGCAGGATTACCACATGATGAGTGACTTTTTGCATCTGGTCCCCAGACTCCTAACTTCATAAAAAACTATTTTTTACCTACTATTTCTTCATATTTGCATTTTCTGCTTCCCAAATGACAGCCTTGTTTAAGCCTCATTTAAAAGGCCTCATGTTGTACACCTTAAATTTATACTATAAAAAATAAATTTGTAAAAAAGTGTGCCAATAGTATGTTTACATGAAAGACATAGCAATAATACATCATTTCTCCTATTTTCTTGTAATTTTTCTAGAAACCAACACATAACCTCACTTTGGGCAGTTTTGTGCCTTGTTTATAAGGAGTCGTCTTTTTCTTCTAAAATTCTCAAGAGTTCACCAAATTTGCTGGTTCCCCTTCATGTTATCTGTGCCACTCATGTTTTCATTTTCATCACATTAAACACACATACATGCATACACATAGTATTCAGTTGCCACAAATAAGCTTAATATATTTTAGAAGAGCCTTCAATGGAAATCAAACAGAGAAATTAAAGAAAGCATAAAGTGTATTTAACTTTATTTTCTCGGCATCTAGCTATAAAGATAGTATTATAATTTCTTTTAGGTCTGTGGCATATGAACCAGTACTTACTTTTAAGACTTAATAAAGCAAAATGCAAAGCTAGAATAAAGTGTCCAGCATTTATACTCACAAATCTGCTAATGGTTATGTATCTTTAAGGTAACCCCACTATGTGCCCCAAAGATGCAGCTATTAAAAAAGAGAAGAGAGAGAGAACTTATAAAATGGAATCTGTACATTCTATCTGCAAATTGGATTTTATTTTATTTCTAGGAGAAGTCAAATTCAATACCAGAGCTCTCCATCATAGTGATCAACCTGTAGCTAATTAATTCTGCAGAGACATGTGTAGTTTCATAAGGAGTCTTGCCAACACATTATGACACTTATCTTGACAATGCCCTCCCCCAATGCTGAAGATGGTAAACCAACTCACCAGCGTAAAACATAACGTGTTTGGAGTCATGAGCAATTTTTAATGGAGACAGCAATAAAGAATATTTTCTAATTTAAAATCTACATGGTTATTTCCAGCCAAGACAGAGTCACAGGGATTAGATTTATCATCCCCCATGAAGCAAATGAAAAAATGGACAAAATATGTGAAACAACAATTTTTCAGACATTGGACATCAGGCAGCATAGGACAGTGACCTAAGAGACGGGAAACAAGAAAAGTGATCCCTGTGGTTGCCCCAGCTTACTACCTGGAGAGAGTTTCCAGGCCAAAGTTCAGGGAGCAGGAACCCAGGGGGAGCTTGCAGAGTCCTAGAGTTGAGAAACAGAGCTAGGAGGCCAAGACAGCTAGAGTTCATAGGCCGATTCCAAGAGACAAGAGCTGCCCAGGAGGATGTGCAGAGCATCCCTTCTGAGTCTCCAGCTGAATTCTGATCAGCATATAACCAGCGAGAAACTACCCAAGTCAGGCAAAAGAACACCCTGAAGGATCAATCCTCAGAGATTGATGGCATGGGGATAGGAATAGATTGAATTTCTGCCAAAGTAGAAAAACTTCATAATTCATGGCACATCAAATTGGTGTGGGAAAAATTAGTCCTAAACTAAAGGCTGTTCTAATCCCACCTAACAAAACTTAAAGTCTATGAGGCTGAGATCATTTATTTCCCCTCTTTGGGGAAGATTGTCTTTGAGAACCATCTGTTCCCTCAATAAATATTCATTAAGTAACTTAAAATTTGAATAGAGGTTTTAACTTTGTGCCAATTTCAACCTCTGATTCCCTAGTTATACAAGTGCAAAGCAGGACACAGTGAGAATCACACAGAAGTGTAATAAGGCATATCATTCAGTTTCTACTTTCTCTTCTACCTTGTTTTTTCCCCCATTTAGCTGCAGATGAATCCAACTCTCTGGATAAAGTTATAAGACCTAATGTCCCTGTAAGTTCAGTAAGAGTTTGGGGAACTTGTGATGGCAACACTGAAAACTGTTTACTTCCTCGTTTTGAACAGACAGTGTACCCATTGTTCAGTAACATTCCTGCATCCTGCATCCTTGTTATGCAATTAACCACATAATATAATTAAGGCATTGCGCCTCCCAGACACTAAGCTGTTGATCCTTCCTTTCAAGACATTTGTTCACAACTCAATTGACTGTTAAGGAAACCACAAATTTAACAAATTTAGTAATGTTACTATTGGAATTGGAAGTTAATCCTCTAAGGTTGGTCTCATAAGCCTTTTGCTGAAAAGAGATTTTTATTTTATTTTATTTTTGAATTGGAGGATCCCATAGTCTTCTCTGGAAAACAAAACAAAAGTTGTGATTTCACTCAGGATCTCCCAGCTGTTGTGATAAAATAGCTTATGTTCCTCCAAAAAACCTGGATGACACAATGCTACATTGTTAATACATTGCCATCACAAGCAAACTTGGAAGGATACGAGATCCTGTAACAACATGGCTGGTGTTCTTTGATTTCTGAACCCAGCTGCTATGGCCAAAGAGTGACTGCTGACTCCTCTGTTAGCAGATTTTATTCTGAGAGATTGCCTGAGAGGTAGCTGCCTGCAAGATATCAGGGCCTGTCTGAATAATATCTGAGCCAGATGCTTCTCTTCCCCTGCCCTCTCACTGCTGGTGATGGCTCAGCCCCTCACCAAGGGTCCACACAGATGAGAACATGCCTTAGGATGGAACCACATTCTTCTTTGTTGATATTTAGCTCATGAATGTCATTAACCCCCTAATGAGAAGTCAATAGGATGACTCTATGACCACTGTCCAGTGAGGAAAACCACAACTTCTTCGGTCTTTCCTGAATTCAGCCATAGACAGATAAATGTCAAATACAAGGCATGTAAAGGGAAAAATTCAGATACCACTCCCCTCTAGTTTTAGTTCATTTTAGCCCTTACTGAGTATCTACTACCTTGAGAGACAACCAAGAGAGAAAAGAACGAATCAGTCTCTTTACCCTTATTAAATACGGGTTCTGAAATGTTTCTCAGACCTGCGTACTTGTTTATAATGCTAGAAAGGTCTGTCTTCCTTGTCCTAAGTAATGCAGCTAGCACTCTCTCTTGCAAAAGGAGAGGCTCATATTAACCCGTATATAATTACGAATTCATTCTAAGATGAGATAAAAGAAATACTTAAGATAAATTAGAGCCCAGAGTTTAAAATAAATTACCAACCTGATCTGAGTTTCTTCCATAGGTTTCTTAAATTGTATTAGAAAAAAATCCTGGGCTTCTTTAGTGCTTAGTGCCTTTGACAGTAAAAAAAAAAAGTTATCTGAAGTGCAGCATTTTTTATAGTTTCACTTCATTTTTTTCTTCTGTTACATTGTAGTAAAATTAAATGTACACTCATTATTTCAAAACAGCATTATAGTATGGTCACAATTTTATAACAATGTTTCTGCCTGTCTACCTACCCAGCTATATATGTACACACACAAACAGTAATGTCTGGAATGATTTTTACCTAATGTTAATGTTAATGATGGTGGGATTCAAGATGGTAGCATTTGGGTTTTATATATATATATATATTTACATCTTCAAGCTTTCTAATGTTTCTCTTCTCTTCTTTCTTTTTTTTTTTTTTTCTTCTTTTTTTAATAGAGACGTGGTCTCACTCTTGCTCAGGCTGGTCTCAAACTCCTGAGCTCAAGCGATCCTGCCACCTAAGCCTCCCAGAGTGCTAGGATAATAGGCGTGAGCCAACGCACCCAGCCTAATGTTTCTTAAGTAGAGTTTTGTGTTTTCTTTGGTTTTGTTATTTAGGGTGCCTTCTTTAGTTCTTGATACCTTACTGTTTTCAAATTTCTATTCAAAATACAGCCATTTCATTTTTAAAAGAAAGGCAAAAAAGGTAATTTTTTCTTAAAAATCCTTGTAAAGACATCAAAATATTAAGGGACTCTTTGGAAAATGTGTCCCCAAATCACTAGCTCAGGACTGCAATATTGAATGTAGGTTTGGGTGTCTAGAAAGGCAAAACTGGTACAAAACCATTTTGAGAGAAGCAGCCACCCTCTTTTCAGATTATCATACTCTCCACATGCCAGTCCCAAATGTGACAACTCTCAGGCAGCAAACACAACTTACTTAAAGCAATATTTTTTATACAGAACCTAGACCATGTCCCTAGATTTTATTTTTTTTCACTTAAAGTTCCCTCCATGAGTGGAAACAAAAGCCTTTGTACACTACTCACTTATTAATCCCTACCTGTCAAAAAGAGTTTAACATCCTGACTTCATGGTGAATTAATCTCAGAAGAGATTCAGTAGCTGTGTCAAGCCCATGGCTATGGCACCCAAGAGGCAAAGATTTCTGAGGTTGTCAGTGGTAATAGGTATTGTGATGAATAGAAAAGACCTTAGTGTCATACTGAGACTTTGAGACAACTGATAGGAAAAGCAGTATAGAAATCTAGACAAGCCTGGAAGTAAGGTGAAGAAACCCAGAGAGAAGTGTATAGAAAAACAGACACTATTATTATGGAATAAAAGTGCTTTTTTTTTTTATTCCCTGGGAGGTATTCTATTACCACCCCAAATGAAGTTCATACAAATAGAGAAATTTAAAGAATGTATACAAGCTTGAAGTGTGAAGTGGCAGTATCTGTATAATATTACTATATAATCATATTACTATATAATATTACTATATAATATTACTATATAATATAATATTACTATATACTATATAATTACTATATATAATTCTAAAGATTTTTAATTTTGAGTAGGTTTCCATAATTCAAAAGGAATAATAATTAGGAAAAACATAAAAGTGTGGTAAGAAATGATGAAGAAAAAATATTAGTGCATATCTTATTCATTGGATTACATTATGAAGCTTTTCAAAGAGAAACAAACATATTTCTTGATTCTGTACTAACAGACCCAAGTCTTGAATCACAGCAACATGAACCATCACTTAATTAAGGATTAAACTATCTTTACAGAGAAGAAGCAGAAAACATGAGATAAAATCTAGATGGAGAAGTCAGATCATATATTATACTCCAAATATGTCTATTTTCAGTGATCAAAAATAAGAAATAGAATAAAATGACATGATGTTATTTACTCCTCAAAACACCCTTAAGTTCTACAAAAGAGTTCCCAATACATAATGGACTGTTAATTTCAGGATAAACAATGTTGAACTCTCCATCTACAAAATACATGACTGTCCACAACATGCATGGCAATATATTCAATAGAATAAAAAAAATGTTGGGTACCTGTCTACTTTGAGCTAGCTCCAAGAAAGTTACCCACATCCACAGAGCATTCTCTTCCAGTAGCCTAACCTGTTTAACACCAGTTGTGAGTAGGTGGAGATAAAATTATGCTCTTACTGAATTCATGCCACTCTGCGTTTCCAATTCAAGTACTATTTTGAAGCATGCGAGAATTTGTCTCATTTATCTGCTTTTCTCTTCAAATAATTGAGATTTCTTTATATTTAGGAAAGCTGCCTTCTTGGTTTCTTGTAAATTCCAGGAACTCTAATTTAAGTTCAAATCTCTAAGGAAAAGTCCATCCATTTGTAAAGACTTTTTTTGTGTGTGTCTCTGATAAAAAGTCTAATTGGCTCCATTTCTTTTTGAACATTTTGTTTATCCACCTAATTATCCTGGGAAAACTGACATGTTTACCAAGTTAAACTAAACAATTACACAGTAGAACAGACCAATAAAACAAGGGTTTCAGGGAGAGCCGCAGACTTCTTGGCCACTGGTTTGAGTAGAGTTTGTCTTGTTTAAAAAGACTACCATGTTCAGGAGTTCCGCGTTCAGAAGGGAGAATTAAATTCTCATGAAGGAAAGGGTATATCGTTAAACGCAGCTATTAAAACGGAGTTTGTTTTATGAACTATGTGATCATGACAGGTCCGTGTAAATCACCATAATTAAAATTCAGTAAGCATTCGTGTGTGCAACAACATTTATGAGCTTGTTTTAATCTGTCTTCTTTGAATTCAATCAACAATTTATCTTTTAAATAGTTGATGTCCAGACTTGCTGCAGCGTGGTGCCCTCTGCTGTTGATACTGAGACACTGCACTATGAGGAAAAAACGTAAAGGAAGGACGAAGACAGAAAAGGGCGCGAAGGAAAAGGAAAGGAAAAAAGAAAAGAAAGTAAATAAATAAGTTAAATTGGCACATAAAATCTTTAACCCCCAGGCCTTGGCACACATTAAAAATAAGTGTGTGTGCCACACAGTTGTGATTGTTTAGTAAATCGACATTGTGCCTTCATTGCAAAAAATGGTTGTCAGACTTGAAAGATTTTTAAAAAAGTATTATTGCCATTGAATCTGTTCCGAAATTGTCGTCTGGTGACGTTAAATTAATTTAGATAGTTTTCAAAGGTAAGTTAAGGGTCAGTGAAATACAATGCTCCCCCTTTCGTAGTGTCACCCCTGAGGCCATTAGGAACCTCCTAGGGAGCTTGTTAAAAATACAGAGGACCTTAGCTCTATGTTTAAGGATTCTGATTCACTAGTACTGTGGACTTAAGAATCTGAACTTTAATATTTACCTTTAGGGGACAATGGTGCAGGCATTTTATTTTGCTCAATTAGAACAAAAGAGCCACTGTGTACCTGGCCTCCTTGTTCAGGTCCTAGAACCCCAAACTCAGTGCTCTGGGAGGGTTTACCTTATTAACGTATTTGCATATCATCATCATCAACAACCATATTTGCTATTATTTATTGAATATTTCCTATGTATGAGGCACTACATTCCCATTTCCTTTATATTTCCATGTTCCTTAAACAGCTATAGCTTTGAAAATGCCTCTGCCTTCTTTCTTCAGTACCAGGTTCTACATGAAAGAAACATGGACCACAACTAGTACATAAATGGCCCTCAACAAATGTTAGTTTTGCTTCCCTTCCCCTCTGTCCCTTGCCATTTTAGATTGAATAATTAACCATAAATTAATTATATCAGGATCCTCATTAATCGTGAAGAACTCCTTGTTGCTTTCCATAATTGCTTAAAGGTCAAGTTCTATGGAACACAGACATTATTAACTGATTTCTAAAGAGATTTTATTCCTTCAAAATTTCTGAAATGTGCCTTTTCCCAGTTGTTTTCTGAAATGCATTTGTTTGTGCCTTATTCTACGTTTCCCTCTGTCTGGTATACAGCCACATTTCTAGTTAGTTACCTCTGTGTCCTTTATGTGCTAAGATAAAGAGAGACCACAGAAAAAGTGGTGAGATTAAGTGGAAGCCAATCCCTTTATTTCATACACACAGAGAACCTGATAATTTCTCGGTGGCACCATCAAACAGACTCTGGTAGGTTTTATTATAGAATTATTTCATACTCACTTTATGCAACTCAACTAGCACATGTAGGGTTCATGTATATCTAATAAAACTGGTACATTTTAACAAATAAGGAAAAAGTGGTTGGCTAATGCAATGAGGAAGAACTCAAAACAAGTCACCAAATTGAATTGATGAGGACTCATTTAAATACAAGTTGCATAAATCCAACTTAAACTGGCTTAAAGGGGGAAAAGGACCTTTATTGGCTTATGTAACACAAAAGTCCAGGAGTGATACTAGCATTAGGCAGGTTAGATTCAGGTTCTGAAAAGATGTCCCCAGAAAGCTTGCTTAGTACCTCTATTAGCTTTGCCTTCCTCTTTGTGGGTTTCATTCTAAAATAGGCTTTCTTTCTCTCCTTATGGAGTTAGAGATGGCCCCTCACAATCTTGGAAAGAAAGGCAGTGCCCCTTGCAGTGGTTTCAGTAATAGACTCTGGTTGAGTCACTTGCTCACCCCTGAAGCAATCAATGAACAGGAAAGGAGAATGAACTAACCAGACCAGGGTCATGTGCCCAACTCTTGTAGAAAGGGATGGAAGCTCCAGCCAAGTCACATAGATGGAAAATGGAGCAAAAAACTGGCAGGAAAAGAAAAATGCTTACTAATCAGATATGCCCTCTTGAAAACTTACAGAAGAGAGTTTTCAAAAATAAAAAGATTCATAACTCTATGACTTAAGATTCTGAAAGTGAATGTGACTCAACATGGTTGGAGAGCCAGCAAAAATGCCATTCTGATTGAGTAACTACAAATCTCAAAAGAGGAGGAAAGAGAGGAGGAAGCTAAAGAATCCAGCATGGATACACAGAAACAGTAACAAGAAACAGACATAAAAGCATGGTAAGAAGGCTAAGTTTCAAAATGAAAAAAATGTCTATATACTTTTGTAGTCAATAGAATGGATTTATTACTGCTGTTTGGAGCAAAAAGTGTTCAAAAACAGTAGACATCTTAAGACAAGTCTGTTTTTGAAGGACATAAAAAAGAACACCTGGACTTATTCTGTTTTCCCTTTGAGTTTTAGCAGAGATGACTCATTGCTACCCAATAGCTGATCTCATCTTCTAAGTAACAGAAACCCATTTTCACTGGGGTTGCAATGCACCTCGTCAAAGATTGCATTTTTAAGCCCACCTTATAGCTGTCTGTGGCCATTTGACAAAATTCTGGCAAAAGAGGATAAGCAAGGTGCTTAAAGAAAGCTGGCTCAGTGGTAAGATGAATTGTCTCTTCTACTTCCAGCTGCCTAGAAGATGGGGGTGATGCATGGAGCTCCAGCAGCATTTTGGACCTTGAGGCTGAAAACCAAGTGCTAGAATGATAGAGCAGCAAGACGTAGCTGGATCACTACTCAGGGAGCTCTTTTACCTCTATTTTGTTGAAGGCACTGTGATTTTGTGTTTTCTGTTATTTACAGACAATGTTAACAAGTAAAATGATCTTCAGCCATAGAAAAAAAAAATGTTGAACCAACTTTGACAAGTCAAGATAAGGAAAGAGAGCCATTTGCTCAATATAGCAAAAGTGTGGCAGGACCCAACTAGGCCCTGGGGGATGCAGCCCCTGCCTTTGTATAATCACCTTATGATTTCATACTAATTAAATTGCCTAGCAGGGAAAGTTCATCCAGGGTAAGTGAGAGTTTGAACATGAAATACAATGATAATTTAATAATCATGAAATACAGAAAATGCAGAAAAGTTGGATATAAGGAAAATCATTACAGTTTTTCAAAAAGAGGAGCTATTTTAGAAATGGTAGGTTTGTGTGACAAAGTTCCAAGACAGATTATTTAAAAGGTGGTTTCTAAACAATGGACAAGGAAAGAGTTATGAGTAGAATGCATCACAGATTTACTAAAAGCCAATTGCATAGAATTTCTTTATTTTCTTCTTTGATAAGAAAAGACAGTCTGTGGATTTCCAGCAAGGGTTTTGCTGAGTGTTTCATAATATTCTTTAAGGAAAGGCAGAAAAATGGGCTGACTGTTCAGACAACTAAGTGGATTTGTAACTGGTTGGACAACTATGAATGTTTCCAGTTAAAGGATGGGCATCAAACTGAAGGGAGATTTCTAGTGACAATTTTCACGGGTCTCTTTCAGGTCCTGTTGACCATTTTCATCATGTCCTCTGACGAAGCTACAGAAGGAATATTTATAAAGCATAAAGGTAACATGAGATCAAAAGGAACAATGAATACATTAGATTGCAGATTCAGAATCTAAACTTATAAAATAAAGGGCTCTCTATAGGAAGATAAAATACAACATGAATAAACATAATGCATTGATACAACGTCCAGAACACCTGCTGTATGAATATAAAATGGGGCAGAAAGTGACTGATACAGTTTGGATGGTTTTTTCCTCCAAACCTCATGTTGAAATTCGATCTCCAATGTTGGAGGCGGGACAAAGTGGGAGGTGTTTTGGTCATGGAGGACCCTCATGAATGGCTTGGTATCCTCCCTGCCATAATGAGTAAGTTCTCCTCTATTAGATCATGTGAGAACTGGTTGTTTAAAGAGTGTTTCATCTCCCCCCTCTCCCTTGCTCCTTCTCTAGCTATGTGACTCGCCTGCTCCCCCTTCACCTTCCACATTGACTGGAAGCTCCCTGAAGCCCTCACCAGAAGCAGATGCTGGTGCCACACTTCTTGTACAGTGTGCAAAACTGTGAGCTGAATAAACCTCTTTTGTTATATGTTACCCAGCCTCAAGTATTTCCTTTATAGCAAGGCAAACTAAGACAGTGACATGGAAGTATCTATTTAAAAATTCAAGATTTTATGTCACAATTTCAGTATGAGCTAATATTACAATATATCCATACACACTCAAAAATGAATTCTTTTTTAGGTTGCAATATCAAAAGCAACAGCAAAGAGGGAGGTGATAAGACCACATCTTTGGGTCTGAATAACACATTTTAGTAGAATTAGAGACAAACTGAAAAAAGACTTAAATAGCCAGACAGTGAGAGGACTTAAGATCATGTCAGAGGGGCTGGGCATGGTGGCTCATGCCTGTAATCCTAGCTTCTCTGGGTGGCCAAGGCGGGTGGATCGCTTGAGGTCAGGGGTTTGAGACCAGCCTGAGCAAGAGTGAGATCCCATCTCTACTAAAAATGTTATGGCACGCACCTGTAGTCCCAGCTACTCGGGAGGCTGAGGCAACAGAATCGCTTGAGCCCAGGAGTTGGAGGTTGTGGTGAGCTGCAATGATGCCACTGCATTCTACCAGGGTGAGAGAGCGAGACCCTGTCTCAAAAAAAGAAAAAAAACAATGCAACTAGACAACCCTCCTCACACACACCCTCCCTTAATATTTAAAAAAAAAAAAAAGATCATATCAGAGGAAGAAGAGTGGAAAAAACTGAAAACATAAAGCCTGAAAAGAAGACTGAGAAATATATGACAGCTTCCTACAGATAATCAAAAGGGAAGGTTTGGATTGGTGGCCTCAGCAGCAGAATCAGAACCACCGGATAAAAATCTCAGACAAATATCTGTTCAACAGGAAGAAGAAATTTCTGTCAGATCTGTCTAAACGCAACATGAACTGCCCCACAAGGTAGTGAGTTCCCCATCTCAAGAGATGTTCAAGCAGAGAACATTTGTACACAGAAGGAATAAATTATCTTCTGGTCCCTCCCAACAGTGAAGTTCTGTGATACTCACGCTTCATTAAATTTTAAAATATTAAATATAATTTGGGTTTACACTTATAAAGCATCTGATTTCTATGAAAGCAGACCATGAAACTCTCAGTTCATTATCGAAGTCCCTGATGAAGGTGTCAGAACGTAAAAGGATCTTAGCTATTTGAAATACTAACCATTCATTCACATCACAAGGGATGAGGAATGCAGGGTGGCTCCACACATTTCTTTTGGGAGAACTTACTTGAAAGCCATGGTTCCAAGAAATCATATTTCAAAGGAGCAAAAGGAGGCAGTCCCTGTACGGTAGGCATGGTCTGAGGGTATAATGGTGAGCTCCCTTAACTTTAGGGACAGGTTCACCCAGCACCGAGGAATTCAGGTGATTCAAGAGCATATGTGGCAGCAGTGAGTGCCAATTGAGGTAACAGTCATCTGGAAAATGATCACAAAAAATTCAGGTGACCATCCAAAGCAAAGGGAGAACAGACCGAGGCTGGTTACTACTAAGAAATGTTAGAGTGGGAAAATGAGCAAGTACAGACTGATGGAGCTGGGGAGGCCGGTGACTCAGGAACAGACGGTGCCAGTCAATCTTGCCTAAAGAAGGAATATATACCGGTCATCCTTCTCTTGTTTGGGCTTCTGAAAAATTAATATAGACTCATTTAGTTATATATTGGTTTTTTGTGACCTCCCTAACAGATTAATATCAATACCTTCTATTTATTTTCTTTGAAATTTCCTGGAAGGAGACAAAATCAACAGTACAGATTTCTGTCAGTGCCTGGAATGATCCTGCCTTTTCCATTTAAAAGCACCAAAAAGCATCCCAAAATGAAACGGAAAAAACAAAACAACTCTAATTCTGCAAGTATGGGAAATCTAAATTAAATGAGAGTGGCCCTCCAGTCAAACAATAGGACTTTCCTAACAAAAGAAAGAAAAATCCCAAAGGCAAATTTTCAAGGAAAAAAATGCCCTCTTTCTGAGCCTTTACAGTTCAGATCAAAGCCATCAACGTACTCAGCCATCATGAGAACACACACTCCAAATTTCTAAGCAGCCAGTAAGCTGAATCATTGCAGATTAAATAAACATGCTGAGTTGAATCAAGAAGTAAATAAAAGGCCTCTTCTGACATAAGTTTGTATTTACAGAAATCCTGTGACTAAAAGCAACTTAAATTTGGACCATTAAAAACAAAACAAAACAAAACAAGTTTCCCCAAGTTTACATTAATTATGTAATACATCTAGAAACCCAGGGCCTGACAAACCATGTTGCAAAGTCTAAAAAAACAGCTGCTTAATCAAAAAATATTTTTAACAAAAATGAAGCTATTTTTTAAAACAAAGATGAGCCTATTCTCAGAGAATTCTACTTATTGATGAAAAAATTATCATCAACGTTATGGCACTAGAGATTATGACAAAAGTCTGTGAAAATATTACAGATGCTAATTTTAAGAAATTCAGCATCACCTAAATGAAAACATCTCTGATTACTTTGCAGTCAAAATACTATGGTGGAATTAATTAATCTATACCTCTAAATAAAATTAATTTATTACACATTCCAATATGTAGGGAACAATTTGATCTTACCCCTTAATCTTCAACTACTTTTTTTTTTTAGTCTCAAAAAATAATAATATAAAGAAACCAAAACTAGCTTTTCAGCAAAATCCGATGAGGAGTCTGTTGAAAATTCTCAGATCAGGAAGACTGCCATTAGGTGGGTCTGCCTATGCTGGGCAACTTGCTGCACCTTGAAGATGCAAATATGATAAATAAGATGCAGTCTTCTTATAAATAGGCAATTAGTGCTAGAAAAGCTTTCTGGGAAAAAGTGAGACCAGTTTTAAAAAATAACTAAGAGTTATTCTGCAAAGAACTATGGAGAGAGAGAGGATGGGAATTCTAACCAGAGAACAGAATCCTATGCAGAGGCACAGGCAAGTAGGAAAAGGTTCTCGTGAAACTCACAGCTGATTCAGTGGCACTGGCTGTGGCTGATAGACGGGGGAGCAGCAAAAGCTGAGACTAGAGACTCAGGCAAGGGCCAGATTGGCAAGTGCCAAGGGTGCTGCGCAAAGAAATGTGGCCCTCAGCCTGAAGGCTGCTGGGAACCTGAACGGTGGTGGTGGTGGTGGTGGTTGCTTTTGTTGTTTTTCTTTTAATGCAGCAAATTTGTGTTTCATAAGGCCATGCTACCAGATATTGGTGAAACGGAACGGAATGGAGAAGACTGGAAGCAGGAGATTGTTAGTCATAATCCAATTAGGATTGTTGACAGCCTGACACAGCAACTGAAGAAGAAGTGGGGAAAGAGGAAGACGTAGAGGAAGTTAAGGAGATGCAATCAACTGGACTCGATAGGATTTTGGAGGTGAGAGAACAGAAGACCCCGGTTTTCACTGGGAGAGAGTGTGCCATCATCCTCAAGAACTCAGATTGTGCAGTTATAAATGTCTCTTTGAGTGTAGTTGGACATTAACTCATTGAGAAGTCGGCAGGTGCCAGTGTCAAATGGGCAGGTAAAGGAGCAGTGGAGATAGAGAGGTAGACAATACTGGGGATGGAAAACCAGAATGTGGCCTACTGCACCAATCCAAGCAAGAGAGGGTGAAGATGTGATCTAGGTGCTGGCAGTAGATGCAGAAAGGAGGGGACAGTCTCAGGAGGAGAAACACGTGGAAACTCCCAGATCTCTGACTTGGGTGCCATAACAGTGCTGGACATGTATAGAGCCACTAGCCGTATTTCTTTCTTCCACAATCGGGACAAGTGGATTGTATTGAGCCATGCACATTTTTCTTAGAAGTATCAACCATAGAGACATACTAATTTATCAATCTCCAGAGCTGAGAATTATCCTGGAAGCATAATACGTACTAGGTAAATATTTACATACATATTTGCATTTCTACACTGAGAGAAACAGTAACATTAAAGCAAACCTGAAAGTGTTCAAGTGTGATTACATATACTTCTCAATCTGCACCCTCATACACATTACTACACAATTTTGAAAGCTTTGAGGATTGCAAGACTCAATCCCTCAGGCTGCTTGAATGCTATTTCCAAGCAAACAACAACCCCAGTCACTTTTAAACTAGTTCCAAGTTGTTAATGCAAACTATTAGCACAGTACAACCATCTTTCCTAATTACACAATTTAAACAATAATAATGGCAAAGCTTTTTCCTATAACTCCTGCATGAATGTAAGTAGAATCTTATGGTCTACAGGATAATCAAATCCAATTTTCAAGTTAAGACTGTTGGCAGTATTCCAGAATAGTTCTTGAGTTTCTTGCACATTTGTTTGACATAAATGAAATCAAGAATTTTAGGTAATTGATGACCAAAAAAAGGTGAAAAATGCATTTTTCTTTTTACCTGTGAGCATTTTGAAAATTTCTTAAAGACTATAACCCAATAGTTATCATTGTTATGAAACGAGATCTTATCATTCTTATGAAATATTATTGACAATGTCAGGGACAACTTTTCAAGTTGCAGGTAGCCCACAGAAGAAGGGGCATCTTCCCTTGATTGTCACTTTGAGGAATGTTAGATGGCTCCTCTCTCCATCCCTCCTTTTGCTGCTCCAGAAGAGAGGAAGAATGACTAATCTGATTATCCAGAGCTTGATATTCATGGACGATGTTTCACTCTTGGAGGCTTGCAGCAGCTCAAAAGCAAGAATTAGTGCAGGCACTTCCTCTTTCTCTTCTTACTCTTAGGTGAGGTGTGGCTTCCCCCTTCCTCTACTCCTTCCTGTTTCAAGATGTTAGCAAATGTGCACTGTGCTCTCCCCAAAGTTGGGAGGAGGATGCCATTCACCCTCCTTCTACTCTCCAGGAGTAGTTGTGAGACTGGCCTGTGGACTTTTTCCATACAGCTGGTTGGGCAACTGGATCCTGGAGTCTGCTCTGCCTATGTGATCTTAACCTACTCTTCCAACAAGCATCCTTCAGCATTTTCATCTAAGATGTAGATTTTCAGTGTAGGGGGAACTTTAACCTCACTTTAACCTCAAACCTAAGCCACATTCTCTTTAACCAAAAAGCTCGTCATTGGATGGCTTTCAGTCCTAGCCCCAAGTAATAGTGTGACACCTCATGGTTCATGACTTGTGTGCATTCTCTATATGAAAACTCCAGGGGAGAAAATGTGCATGGCAAACCAAACCCCTGACTGATAGCCTACTCAGAAAATACATATTCTCAAAAATAATCATTAATGAGAATTTCTGATGATCAGATGAGAAGGTGACTTGTAAGATGAAACGAATAGACAAGTTGATTCAGTTTGTTCCATTTCTACTTTATATTATAATCTGAATACTAGACTCAAAGTTACTTAAAAGCAGGAAACTTGTTTTATATTTTTAATTTTGAAAAATTGTGTTTATGTATATGTGTATGTACCTGTATGTAAATTTTTTTTTATTTTTTATTTTTTATTTATAATATGATTAAATATGGAATGCTTCATGAATTTGCGTGTCATCCTTGCACAGGGGCCATGCTAATCTTCTCTGTATCATAAATTTTATTTTTAGATAAATGCATAAATAAGCTATTATACATACTAGTATAGTTTTTAGTGTAGTCTTTTTAAAATTTTTTTTTCATAGTTTCCCCTTTTTCTTTCCCCCATAGGTACATAATCTCATCTTCTTGCAACTAGTTATCCTATTTTAACAATCTAGTTGTTTCTTATTTTTCTTTGTGGTAATTCATTATATGCAGTTAAATATATACACATTACTGGTTTTACCAAAATGGGATATCATATACATACTTCATACACACACATTGACACATTCTATTCCTGGGCACTGGCTTTTCTTCCAGTTACTTGCCATTTCAAGCAACCATCACACTACAAATATCTTGTTTCTGTATCATATGTACTAATCTTTTTATTTTCTATTTCTATAGGCTAAAATCACAGGATTGGAACTGCAAACATGAAGGGGGTGTGTGTGTCTAAATTTAAGAGATTCTGACAGATATAATATCGTCCCAAATGCTGTAACACTTCACACATCTACCAGCCATTCATGAGCATACCCACTCCCTACATTCCAGTGATTGAGTTTACTGAGCTATGAAATTTCTCTTAATATTCTTTGCCTTTTTATTCTGTTGGATTGTGTTTTTCTCTAATTGCCAATTTGTTCCTGTTTATGATATTCAAGACTTTCCATTCAAGAATATGGCATCTTTGTATTTGTTCAGCTCTTCCTTTATATTTTTCCTAAGTCAATAACATGTAATAGTTTTCTTCATATATATCCTGTGCCTCTCTTGCTAAATATATTATAAATATTTAGTATTCATATATATTTTAATGGAATATTTTTTGTATTCTACTTATAAGTGCTTATTGCTAGTAAAGAAAGCCTACTGATTTTTGTATGTGTATATTGTGCCATGTACCTTATCAAATTTTTGTATTGACTCTAAAGTTTTTAAATATAATATCTTAGACTTTTATTATCAGAAAAAAGAAAATTTTGTTTCTATCCCATGCTTATATCAATTATTTCTTATTTTTGTCATAAATGTCTTAATTAAATTAATTAGGGAAATTTCTCTCTTTTTCTATGACCTGGAAAATTTTAAGTAACATGAAAGATACATAGTTTTAAATTTTTTTAACTTTGCAGATAAAATTCAGTTGTAAGACCATCTGGTCTTGATGAAGTTTTTGATGATATTCCTACATCTTCTGTGGTAATTGCTTTGAGTTCTGTATTCTATTCTTGGATCAATTTCTGATAATTTGTATTTTGATAGGAATCATCTGTTAAATTCGGATTTTTAAATTTGTGGCTATAGAGTTGAATGTATTCCCTCATATTGTTTAAACCTTTTGTTTATCCCATATCAAATTATTTATGGATAAAATAATATGATGCCTGGGATTTTTTGCAAAATAATCCCCCCAAAAACAGGTAGAGTATAGATGACCCATGCTGGGCTTTGTGTTTATAATTGCTTAAGCTGAGTGATGAAGGAGTGAAGGTTGATCACTCTATTCTTACACTTTTCTAAGATTTTTACATAATAAAAACTTAAAAAGAAATTTGGGGATGAGTGCTAATGTCTGCATGTGGTACTAAGTTACTGTCCAGACTTAGGCACATCACTTACATTTTTCTATGCTAGTGTCAAAATAGAAATAACAATTAAGTGCTTTGCTAGTGACCTTCTAGTAAGAAGATCAAGACCATCAACTCTGAATTTCCCATGTCCCCCCCACCCCATGAATGTTTAATACAGTAAGTACTTACTTAAAGTCATTGATAGGTTCTTGGAGACCCATTTTACCATTGGTTAATTGATATAAGACATAGTAAGTTTCTAGGGTCTATTTCTGGTCACAAAAACATCACCAAACTTCTAAATAAAGACCATCTCCAAACTTCTAAATAAACACTTCTAATATTGAACATTGAAGTAAATGTGAGATATACATACATTTAAGAAAGATTAATAAAAACTAGTAAAATAACGACTTCCCCAATTTTTCAGTGAGTGACCACAGTCGTAGTGGTGGTGAATAAAATCAAAGAACAAAAGTTTGCAAAGCAAAAATTGTACAGAGCACCTCCTGCCACCACGCAGTTCTAAAACAAACACAAATCCGGTGGGCTTGCTGAGTGCTTTCCTATGACATCATTTATTGTCACACATGTATGATTGTCATCTACTTTATGAATTTGTATTTTATAATAAATTTGTATTCATTCATTCATTTTCCAACCACCTTGTTCCAGTTCAGGATTGTGGATGGCCAGAGCCTATCCAGGCAGCTCAGGGACCAGGCGGGAATCAGACCTACACAGGATGCCATCCCATGGCAGGAGCTCACTCACACACCAGCTCACTCAGACCAAGACCATGTAGACCCGCCAGCTCACCTACTGTGCACAGCTCTGGGATATGGGAGGAAACTGAAAGACCTGGAACAAACCTACACAAACATGAAAAGAACATGCAAACTCCACACAGAAAGTATGCCAGGAAGTGATTTTTTTTTCCTCATCAATGTTGTAATGAAACAACATTGAATGAAACAGTGTTATTCAAAGACCTGCTGTATTTCGGCTAAGTGAATTCTCTGCTTTCTGTTTTGGATAAAAAGGAGTCTCTCCTCCTTTCCAAAACTAACACCCCTAACTTTTTCTAAGAACCTATTAAATTATCCTTCCAGCATTTTGTATGCATTCCGTACATGTCATCTGCACTCAAGTAGGCACAAGCTGACCTAGCTTTGAAAATAATTGCAGATTGTAGCCACCTAGCAAAAGGATAAATCACAAGATACAATCTACATTTCTCTCTTCTCTAACAAAAGAGGTATCAGAACATCAACTTGAAATGACTGAAGTCTGGTGACTTCTCCTCACCAGAAATATGAGCATATCCTAGAATCACTTTGGGAATCCGCCTCAGAAGGGGAGGAAGAGACATGTGAGGTCACTGAGGGTAACCTGCTTTAGAAAGCTGAGCCAGTAATCACCCTATTCAGGAGAGTGTGGCATTCTGTAGCCATTGGTCTGTACCTTACTTTTTTTAGTACTAATATGTCTTGGAGGTCTTTCCCGGTCGGTAGTCAGCTTGCTCATTCTGTTTCGTCTTCTTTGCAGATGTAAAAAATTCCTTTGGATGACTGATTCATAATTTATTTAACCATATACTTTGTGTTCTGAAGCAAAACAGAAAATGTTTTTATGTTTGAGGGGAGAAGGGGAGACAAAGGGAAACAGGAATGAACCAGCAAAGTACCATCGCAGCAGTGTACCTGCTCTGGAGTCACGCTGTGCAGGACTCAGCTTCCACTCCTGTTGGTCGGAGAGAGCAGTGGCATTTGACTGTTCACCTGCTTAGGGGTGCAAGTAGACCGGCATCCTGCGTTGGATTGTGTAAACCCATGGGAGTTCTGTATAATTGAAGAGGGGGGTGATGGCTTGGAAAGAAAGAAGCAAAGTGCCAACATAAAAGGCAGGTGGATGCTTGAATAACTTATTAGAAAGGCCCCAAAATGTGACCATACTAAGCCTAAAGCTTGTAGAGTGTTTTCTACAGAAAATGTAAGCATGGTATTACTTTCTCCACACCTAAATTTCATAAAAAATAAGTCTAAATCTGCTGCTTCTATTTTTTGTCACTATAGCTTTAAACCTGCTTTGTATTATTTACTATAACTCAAAAAATCATTAATGAATGCATGACTTCTGAACCTGATGATCTTTAAATAATGTCTATGTGCCCTAGTGTCTTTATAGCACTTGACATGAGCCTCTGCTAAAGCAGAGCAGGTTTAATTTTCCATCCTGCTTGAAATTCTTCTTAGTTTCACTAATTCCTTGCTAGCCTTACTCTCCTCTTACTTCTCTGTCTCTTTCCTAGCTCTGCTTGCTCTTCCTCCTTAAGTTTTGACTTCCCCAACTATGACTAACTTTAATTAAGGTTCAGTAGACATCTTTATGTATAAGGAGATAGAAGGAAAGAAAAAAGCTTTATCACAAAACGCTAACCAAAAGAAAATTGTATAGCCACAAAGATATTAGACAAAATAAACCTTAAGGTAAGAAGTAAGACCAAAAATAAATAGATACATCTTACAGTGGAAAAAATCTCATTTTAACAGAAGGGTATAACAAACCTAAATTCATCTGCACCTAATAAGAAAGCTTCAAAATCTAAAAAAAAGAGAGACAGAACTAACAGAAGAACTAAACGAATTCATGATGATAGTGGGAAAATGTAACATACTTCTCTCAGTAACTGACAGAACAAGCAAGCAAAAAAGCACTGAAGAAGCATTGTAGAAGTTCTGAACACTAGTGAACAAACTTGACCCAATTGACATTTATAGAACACTGTGCCCAACATTCCAGAATATGTATTCTTTTCCAATGCAATGGAACATTTACGAAAATAGAAAATATGCTAGGCCATGAGGAAAGTCTTAACAAATTTCAAAGGATTGAAACAGTACCAAGAATGTTTTCTGGTTTCAGTGGGATTAAGTTAAGATCAATAACAGAAAGAAAATTAGAAAACTTCCAAATTTGTTAACATTAAGCAATACATTCTGAACAATCCCTGGGTCAAATTAGAAAAGATACATCTCCCAACCAAAGCATTGAGCAAAAGAAGCCAGACACAAAGGAGTACATACTATGTGATTTCTATTATATAAGGTTCTAAAACATCTCTGGTGATAAAGATCGGAATAATGGCTACCTTTACAGGGGGATTATTATGAGAGAGGCTTTTAGGACGGTGATAATATTCTAGATCATAACTTTTGTTCCATGAGTATATCACTTTGTAAAATTTCACTTAATGAAATTTGTAAAAATTCACTGAAAAGTTACATATCTTGCTATGTTATAGTTCAATGCAAACATTTACCAATGAGAAGCAATTTGATTTTTTTTTAATGGAGCTTCTCTTTAATATCAATCCTTGCTTCTCCTCATCCACTATCATGGTTTCAGTTATTTTTTCCTATGCCTTGGTTTCTATAACTCTATCCTATTTCTGACCACTAATTGTAGGGCCAGTCCTGAATATTTAAATTCCTTCCCATTGGACATGTCATTCATGATCCCAGTTGTAACAGGTTTAAAACTGAATTCTGCTAGAAGAATTATTATTCCACCTTCCCATCAGTACTATTACTTGCCCAAATACACAGGCTCACAACAATCTGATTGCCTTTGCATTTTCCCTTTTATAAAGTGCCCATACTTTGTGTCAAGAACACCTGAAGATTTTTTACTTTAAATTATCTCTTGCTTACCCCCATTATTTCCACTTCCACTGACCTGAGGAAGGACCCATACCCATGTATAGAGATCCCCTGTTATCCTTGATCATGTAACTATCAATTCCTGCTAAGACTCTCACAACAGTCTCCTCACAGTGCTCAGCTTTCAGCCACACCTCCTTCCAAAGCCTCCTTTGCACAGCTGCTGCATGAGTTTTCTTAAAACATTGTTTTGATCTATGTTTCTCTTATTTCAAATCTTTTTTATTAGTTTCCACTAACTGAAAGAGAAATGAAAAGTTTTGAGCCCGATATATAAAGGTTTATATGTTCTGACTCCAACCTGGGTTTCCAGTTTTCCTATAACTTTCATAGCTAAATTGGCCTGTTAGTTATACCTCTGTGATCTTCGTCATGCTTATTCTCCAACTTGACGTGCCCTTCTCTTTTTTCTCCAACTATTTAAGTCATATCTATCACTTCAGAGCATTACACCACAAGAGATCTGAGGCTTTGCAGTCACAGAGACAGGTGCAAATACCAGCTTTGCCACTTACTGGCACTGTAGCCTCGGGCAAATTACTTAACCTCAGAACCTCAGTTCTGTCATCTGTAGTCCACAAATAATTATCAGGTACTTCGCATCTGCCAAACACCATATTAGTCCTGAGGACACAAAGGTGAACAAAAGCAGATAAATCCATCCCTGTCTTCATGGAACTTCCAGGCCAATGAAAAGATAGACATTATGAAATCATATAATACCCATGTTACACAGTGTTAGGACTAGAGGGAATATATGCAAAGCACACAACACAGTGTTGGACACATAGTAGGTAGACAAATAATAATAGTTACTATTAATAATCCTCCAAAATACAGTCAAACATCCATCTTCTGTGATACATTCTTACACTTCAATATTTTCTCCAAGGACTCCAGAAATTCAGATCACTATGTTCCTATGAAGTCTACAAAGATCCCCTTATTCTCTGAACTCTTCTTTTACTATCTTTACCATACATGTGGCAGCTAAGCATGTACTTTTTTGAGGTATTTTTGTTTGCTATGTTGCCATTAAACACTGCAAGCATTTTATCTCCCCAACTAAATCTAAGCTGTTTAAGAGTAAGGACTGAGTTTTTAAAGTTCTATATGAACTAAAGCTCTCAGCACATGCTAAATATTTCTTGATTTAATGAGTCCAACCCTATGAGTCCAGATCTATGAATCTCAGTGGAGTACCTGAAATGATGCCAGAGTTTTCTGCCCCCACACAGAAAACCGATCTGGCCAAGAATATTGGGAAGTGGAAACATCATTTCTCATTTACTGTCTTTGTGAGTTTCTCCCATCTATTTCCCTCTCTAGCCTGCCAAAATGTTTCAAATCCCTAGAAGCCCAAGAAAAGGCTGGTTTTGGCAGCTGTCAAAAAAAAGGATGAAATGTTGATTAAGAGGGAAAAAAATTTTTAAAGAGCCAGAGCCAGAATCCCTGAATATTTTAAAATTGAATTTCTAAAAGGAGACTTGATTCTTGGAGTATGTTTATTTCCCCTTGAGCTTGGGAGCTTTTCCAAAGGAAGTTAAAACCAAAATACTTCCCACTAGGAATAGCAGACATTGGCTTGCCAAGTTTAGAATCTGCTAAGTCATTGGGCTCTAGATTTTGAAGCAATCACAAAGAATACCATTTCACTTTTCCCTTGGGAAATGATTTCCAGTTTCAAAGTTTTACAGTGCTCTAAGATGTTAAGTTGTACTCAAGTAATATTTTATGAATGTTAATATTAAATAATAAAAAACACAAGATTATGTTTTCTGTCAATAAGTATATGTTTGAAAACTGATGAGAAGGCTATTTGGTTAGAATTTGAAATCTTTTCAAATCCATAATACTTGGAGAAAAAGAAAGGAGGTGATTTAAATTTTAAAACTATGTGCCTGGATTATAAGCCACAATATTTTTAGTTGTCTGTTCTACTATACTCCCCTAAAAACATCTGAAACCAATATTCTAAAATATTATTTCAAAATAGCCACCCATACCCATCCATGCATCCACTGTTCACCAACTAATAAATGTCTATTAACATCAACCATCAAATGTGATTGGTTAGTCATATTTTGTTCCTTGTTTCTACTATACTATAATGTTCCCTGGTCCACAGATATTTTCTAAATGACAGTGGCCTACAAGGCACTGTCAGGTTTTATGGGGACATAAAAATGTATGACATAGCCTCAGCCCTTTAAAATCATAACTTAGGGAGATAGACACAGCCATAACATAAACAGAAAATGTTACAAAGAAGCCTTTCAAAAACATAACAGAGATACGTACACTGTGCTATGGGAGAGGAGACTTGTGTGTGTGTTTGTGTGTGTAAGTTGTTGCTGCCAGTGTACAAGATGCATTGTAGGAGTATAGGAGAAACCCAAATGAGAGTGGGAAGTGAATGGCTTAATTATATGAAGTGTGAAACAATCAGGAAATCTAGTAGCAGGTACGTATTGGCACCCCAATATGGTTGTGGGGCTCAGGCCTAACCTGGATACAATTACAGAATCTCAAGGAACAAGTACAGATTCTGACTCAGAAGACAATGAGGCTCAGTTCTAGAAGAGTAACAGCAGTTGCCACATTTAAGGGACAAATCTAAGGAAAAAGAGGAAGAGCTCAAGATCTGCAAGAACCAGAGCACGTAAGTGGCAACAGGTGGTGGGTTAAGATATAGACCCTGGGAACCTCCGGTACGAGCCATGTCCTCCAGTGGGAGGTATCCAGGGGATGCAGCCAGTGTCATGAGCCAGGGCCAAGATGCAATGAATTTAACATCACTTACACCACTATTTGGAAAATCAGATTTCGGTCAACGATTTTGGTTTCTTATCTAAAACCCACAAAACAAGTGGTTCCATTAATTTTTTGGCTTTGATTTGACTGATTCCTTCAGAATTTTATAGAGCTGGCTCTCCTGTTGGGCAGATTCAGGGATGATGTAGCAGATGTCACAGCACAAATATTTTGGTTATAACAACATGCTTTATTCATAGGAATGGATCACCATCACGTATTTTAGATTCTACAGATTATAGCTCAAGCAGTTTTTTAATATTTAATATTATCTTGGAAACTGCTAATACTACTAATAATTACCATAATCATTAAGTGATCTGATAATCATTTTCATATACTTGGAAGAAAATAGAAGATGTTATACTTCTTAAATATAGTAAGGATTGAAGGTAGGGAAACCAGTTGGAAAGCCAACATTTTTATTTTGTTCCACCCAATTTTATTTTGTATCTATCTTGCACAAGAATTTTCTTTAGTAGCACATCTTAGAGAGCTGTTGACATAAAATTTATGCTAAATACCCCACTCCTAGTGACCCTTTGCCACTTTTCAACTCTTTCACCCTGCTTCAAAGCCTCTAATTCATTTGTACCAATTCTTTCCCTCCAAAAGCTAAAATATATTTTTCTGCATGATTTCATGATGCAATTAGCAATGTAGTTACAGTACACAAACTAGTCTGTATTCCCCCTTTGTAAGGGAGCATAAAGGATTCCAATAGAGGAAAGGGGCAGGGATTATTTTTTGAAGAGTGGTCTGGTTTCCTTCTAATACTACCCCAAAACACTCACTTCTTTCTCTGCAAGAAGTCTCTGATGAGGAAAGATAAAACATAAAAGAGTAGCTATGAGAGAGTGAGAGAAGAAACAGGAAGAACAAGTATGCTTCAGAAAGTCCAGCCTACAAAACATGGCTTGCTGAAAGATTATAAATGGATCAAGGTAAGTCCAAGAAATAGCAAAGGATTTAAATGACTGGACTTAAGGCAATATATATGGAGAGTAGTGAAAATTGAAACTGTGGTAACAGACAGGCTGTAATTACTTGAATAAGGAGTTTGGCCCCTGCCCAGAGACAATTAGACCCTGATAAAAGATTTTAAGTCAGGAGATAAGAAAAGCAGTATGTCTAAGGTGAGCCTTAAGTTTATGACTTAAGCAATCACTGAGATAAAAAAAAACACTGGAAGAGTTCAAGATTTGGGGTCATAGCAGAATCAACATTGTTAAAATGTCTATACTACCCAAAGTGATCTACAGATTCAATGCAATCCCTATCAAAATGCCAACATCATTTTTCACAGATGTAGAAAAAATAATTCTACACTTTGTATGGAACCAGAGAAGACCTCATATAGTCAAAGTGACCTTAAGCAAGAAGAACAAATTGGGAGGCAGCAATCTTCTTGACTTCAAGCTATATTAAAAGGCTATAGTAACAAAAACAGCATGGTACTGGCACAAGAGCAGAGACATAGATCAATGGAACAGGACTGAGAACCCAGACACGAAACCATCCTCATGTAGCCACCTGATTTTTGACAAAGCAGACAAAAAAATACACTGGGGAAAAGAATCCTTATTCAATAAATGGTGCTGGGAAAATTGGATAGCCACATGTAGAAGACTAAAACAAGATCCTCACCTCTCACCTCTCACAAAAATCAACTCACGATGGATAACAGACTTAAACCTAAGGCATGAAACCATAAGAATTCTAGAAGAAAATGTTGGAAAAACTCTCATAGACATTTGCCTAGGCAAAGAATTTATGAAGAAGACCCCAACCACAGCAACAACAAAAATAAATAAATGGGACCTGATCAAATTAAAAAGCTTCTGCACAGCCAAAGAAACTATTACTAGAGTGAATAGACAACCTAAACAATGGGAGAAAATATTTGCATGCTATACATCCGACAAAGGACTAATAACTACAATCTATACAGAACTCAGGAAAATCAGCAAAGAAAAAAGTCAAACAACCCCATTAAAAATGGGCAAAGGACATGAACAGAAACTTTTCAAAAGAAGACAGACTAATGGCTAAGAAACATGAAAAAATGCTCAATATCTCTAAGCATCAGGGAAATGCAAATCAAAACCACAATGAGGTATCACTTAACTTCAGTGAGAATGGCTTATATCAAAAAGTCCCAAAACAACAAATGTTGGTGTGGATGTGGAGTGATAGGAATGCTCGTACACAGCTGGTGGAACTGCAAACTAGTATAACCTTTATGGAAAGTAATATGGAGATACCTCAAAGAACTAAAAGTAGGACTACCATTTGATCCAGCAATCCCACTACTGGGCATCTACCCAGAGGAAAAAAAGACATTCTATAATAAAGACATCTGCATTTGAATGTTTATAGCAGCACAATTCACAATTGCAAAGATGTGGAAACAACCAAGGTGCCCATCAATACATGAGTGCATTAATAAAATGTGGTATATGTATGTACACCATGGAGTGTTACTCAGCAATAAAAGGCAACGGTGAACTAACACCTCTTGTATTACCCTGGATGGAACTGGAGCCCATTCTTCTAAATGAAGTATCTCAAGAATGGAAAAACAAGCACCACATGTACTCACCATTAAATTGGTACTAATTGATCAACACTTACGTCACCTATGGAAGTAACATTCATCAGGCGTCAGGCAGGTGGGAGAGGAGAGATGGGGATGGGTAAATTCACACTCAGAGGTGTAATGTGCACTATCTGGGGCTTGTAGCTTGTAGCTTGTAGCTTGTAGTTTGTAGCTCTGACTCAGGCAGTACAAAGGCAATACATGTAACCTAAATGTTTGTACCCCTGTAACACTTTGAAATAAAAAAGTAATAATAATAATAATAATAAAAATAGTTGCCTCTTTGAAAAAAAAAAAAGATTTAGGGATGTAGAAATGGGTGTGGCAAGCTGAATGTCAGAAGAGCAATCAATTGGTGCATGTGGAGAGACCATAACTGAGTTTTGAATTCTTTGCTTCAAGCCTGAGTTAAAATGCCTTTCCTCTATCATTTCATAATTCTCTACTATGGCATATACCACAACACATCTGAATTGTTCTTATTTTTTTGTTTGATTGATTGATTTTGTCATGTTTTGTCTCCTTTATGGGGTTTATTTTTTTAAATTAAAAACATAATGATAACTAGCATTTTGGAGTGCTTAAAATGTGCTAGTAACTCCACACCAGATACTTTATACATATTTACTCATCTGATGGTCAACAAATGGGATAAGTGTCTTTATTATACCCATTTTATTCAGAAAGAAAAGGTTAAGAAAGTTGCCAAAGCCAGCCAAGCTAAAAAGTGACAGAGCCAGGTCTTGAGTGCAAGGAGATTGGTATAGTTCCAAAGCTCACACCCTTAGCCTCTTCACTCTGATACGTTCCCAGACAGCATTGATTATATGGTGTCCAGAGGCAAATATGTAGTCTTCATAGTCTCTTGACTTCTTGATTGTCCATTATAGCTGTTCACTGAAGGAAACTATTTATTAAAGTACATTCACTAACTTCGGAAAATTGGCCACAAATTTGCAACCAGCCCTTGTTTCTATATCAATACATAATAATACAGATGTTTCATATCTTTCAGGTCATTTTTTCCCCTTTTTGCAAAAGAAACAGTATGATTTAACAGAGGGAAGAACTTGAGATTTAGCGCCAGCTCTGACATATGCAGAATGACCTCAGTTGGATGGAGGCATTTAGACTGAATCTCTAATGTCCTCCAGCCCTATAATTTTGGCATTTTATCCTGTTCACATTACTTTAATTCTCTAGAATGTCCTTATATTATAGGAAGCATTTAATCCAAATATTTTGGATGGACAAACTTAGGAATCCACATATTAAAACCTCATTGTTCCAGAAACGAATAATCAGACTCAGCTATCCCATTAAATTCTTATTGCTCCAGAGAAAGAAAAAATAGACTCTAACTACCCTTTCTTCCATCCACTAATTCTTGCTAATTCCAAGTCTATGATTTCAGCTGCCTTTATTGGCCATCCAAAAGCCTGTGATTCACTGCATAGTTTAGCATTTACTTTGTAGACTCAAAATAGAGCTCTGCCAGGACCTTCCCTGCAGCTTTCATATGTCCTAAATCTAGTCCATCCCCAGGATAGCTATTAAGATAGTCATCTGTTTCTTAAGGGCTGATGCACACCCCTCCCTGAGCCATATCTCCAGAGTGAAACAAATGTTTGTGAAAAGGGAGAAACAAGTGCCTACATTTCACTTCTTCAAAGCACTGCCTACGACACTTTTTCTCCCACACAGTAGCACTTCTTCAAAACACCCTTTCTGTACTGCAGTTGCGGGATTTTTAAGAATCAATTTTTCCATGTCTTTTTATTCCCCATAGGAATATATTCCTTAAATTTAAGATTTAAGATGCTCCAAACCCCCCATACCAAACAGAACATATGGCTAGAATCAAGATTCTTACTATTTAAAATAAAAAGCACGCAATTTTATAAAAGTGTTAAGGCATGAACTTTCAATTACATGGTTTAAAATATTCAGTCTAAAAGACTCCAAACACTTTTATTCTTATATAAAAGTATATATTTTTACAATTTAAAAGCATCCAGTAATCAAAATTTTACAACTGAGCTAAGAGCTTCTGGCCAATCTAACCTTATCTTTTTAGCTTAGAAGTAAGAGCAACAAGAAGCTAGTGCCAAGGTTTTAAGAAAATAAACAGAATTTTTAGGATGCAAAAGGAGCTAGAGATGATTCAATTCATCATCCTCTTTCAGTAGATGCAGATTTTATAACCCCAAAAGAAACACTAAATAATTAAATATATGTGATAAGTAAGTAAATAATACATAAATAAATACAAAAATATAAGCATAGTACATAATAAGTATGCATGTATTATTTGAAAATTGAGGAACACCAAAATAAGTACAAAAATTTTATTTTATATACTTGGAGTAATCATTTTATGTATATGATAGGGCAAAACATTATAATTACTTCAAAATACATTCTGGAGTGCATAAATTGATGAGTTACAAAACTTGTTAACATTTCAGACAGTCCTGAAAAAGAGAGTCCCATGTTATTATAATTATAATCATTTCATAATTTTATAAGAGAACAAGTACAGAGAGACAGGAAGACAGAAAATGAGACACAGGAACACTATTACCAAATTTAAAATGAAATTAATGGTAAGATTTCCTCCAAATCCTAAATCTTGGAGCAGTCAATGCACCACATCAGCAGACCCCATCTGCTGAACTGGGTGTACAAGTGGAGCCCTGATAAATCTGAGGGTCAAAGTCAGATGTGTTGAATACTTGAATGACAGGTCTGAGAAAGAGATGGGTCAGTAGTCACCTACAGTACTGTCCTAACTGAGCCTAATTTGGGATTGAGAATCTGGGCTCTTCAGACAGGAGAGAACATCAGAAAGCCATTTGCAGTGAGCAAGAGACGACTCAAGAAGGGAACAAACTGAAGCATTGGCCACTGCTAGGCATCAAATAGATGTGACTCAACAGAAATCTGTTTTCAGGAAGGCAAATGAAACTCATTTCAGAAAATTCTTTTCAAAAACAAAAGCAGCAGGCAGGTAGTAAACTTTATCCAGTGACAAAAGCTTAGTGTCAAAGAGGTAAAGTGATTCTGAGTACCAAATGGTGGCTGTTACTTCAACCAATACCCTGATGAGTCTGGACATATATTTGGGTCCTAGTTTAAAAGAAGAGTTTTATATAAGAACATAGGGACTGGTTCTATGAACTACTTGTGTCCAAGCAGCATTGACATGGGCCTCTAGTACAGTGTAACTCTAACAGGAAAGAGTCCTTCTTCCTCACTCCACTGCAAACTACCAGGAAATTTTGACGCCTTTAGAAAACAAGCAGACACCAAAAGGGAACTGTACTTGGCAAAGATGCAGAAAAAGCTGATGAAATACCTTGTGGAGCAGCAACATAGACTAGATGGAGACTATAGGAGTGCTGCATGTGTGATTTAGCTGCTTCCAAAAATACTTAGAGACAATGTTCAGGGGCATGGAGTTTTTGTATTATCAGGTATACAAAGTACTTAATAAACAAAATTTAAGTATGCTGTTCTGTGACCTTATTCATACCGATAGGTTAAGGAGCCTGGAGAAATATTAGTTACAGCCAGTGCTTTCATGTGGCGTAACTATTAACTACTAATAAATAATAAAGGGGAAGTTACATTTATATAGTCACCCTTCATGTCTCTAGCCACCTCCCTCCTTTCATGTTTTAAACTCTTCTATCATGTCATCTTATCATGTCCCCTCCACGAAATAGAAAGAGTTGCTAATGGTCAGAAAGAGAGATATTTATTGGTCATGGTTACTCTTGGGTAGAGTCCCTGTGCCTTACAAGGCATGGACCTGTGAGTCATCCCCCTCTAAGACTGCTCTTCCCCTCCTTGTAGCAGAATTAGTGAGCAGAGTTGGAGCACCCCCTTGGAGGATGCTCACAGACTCTACCCAGCCTCATCTAAGACCATCTGGCCCTCTCTATGCATAAGCACATCAAAACATACTAGTCCCAACTTTTAGAAGCAGGTAGGAGGAGGTGGGCAGGGGAGGAAGTTTAACTCAAGCCTCTAGTCTAAGTCGTATACTCCAACTTGGCCTTTGACCAGAGCTTTATTTTGCAATAATGGGTGTTTCTGCAGCTATTAATTATGTAGTCATTTAATAGCCTCTCTAGCCCATGTGGAAGAAAAGCAATAGCTGAGGCAGGATTCATGTATATTCATCAAATATCTCAACACTCTCTGCCTGCATCTCTAACAATGCCACAGTAATTCCATTAACTTTGAAAAATGTGAAAATCTATATGAGAATCATTTAAATAAGAAATTTTATACAGCATGATCACAGAGAACTTTTCTATATCACAAATCTGCGTCAAATCCTTTCTCCATTCCCTCCCAGTACAATATTATGAATGGTAATGTGACCTCTGGATACTCGCCACCAAAAAAATTCCCAATGGGAATCTATTTATATCAGTGCCTCTGCTGGATGGAATCCATCGACTCAATATCCTTGCTTAGGAGTCAGGCATTCTCCTGCCACTATGCACCCATTACACATCTAAATATACCTGTTTTATGTAAATCCATCCAGAATATATATATTTTTTTGACCATGTAATATTAAAACAGTCATCCATCTTTTTTTGCTATTTGCTACATGTCAAAAATACATCCTTGTTTCAGATAGTATTTTCTAAAAATTAACAGTTATGCAGTATTTCATGATATGCATGAATGTATCTACTGCTGCTCTAATTTCTAAGCACCATCCTATTTCTGCTCATCATTGAATTCAGCAAATAGATATTAAGTACCTCTTATGCACCTATAGGCACTCTGCTAAATGCTGTGGAGATGCAAAGATGATGTCTTCAATGAGATTTTCAGCAGAATATTCAGGAATTGCTTAGAAATTGTCATGATTCAACCAAGTTGAGTCACAGGGAGCCCTGCTGTGTTTGGTTGGCAGATTGACATACATAAGGACACTTGGGTTTGTGATCCTGTCTCCACTTGGATTTTCACTCTTTAACCATTCCAGATGCTGGAAGTGGTGCCTGTGGCAGATCCAAGAATAAGTGTCACTTGGTGTCTTTACCATCACAATTTATTCCTAAATTTGAGTTTGGTCTGGAAAAATTTATTCCACTTTGTAATGTTGGCACTCAAATCAAAGTGACAAGGAACACATAGAACATCCCCTTTTTGTATGTTAAGCTCTTCTGTCATGTCATCTTGTACAGCTAAGTCATCACAGTTTTAATTGCCTCACCAAAGGATTCAGAGTAAGCTCCTAAAGGTCCCTAAGTCAACTTTATAAAACTCACCCAATTAACTCCATTAACACTAAAGTACACATTATGATATATTTTATCATTTCAGGATAACATTACATAATGAACCACAAAAAATATGTGGCATAGCACTTAGATGCATTTAGCACACTGAAATATCTACAGCTAAAATGAAATGATGTCTTGGATTTGCTTCAAGATAATCTGGCTGCATTTGGGAGATGGAGTAGAGATAAAATAAGATTGTTCATGGAAAGGTAATTGTTAAAGTTGGGTAATGAGTAAATCAGGCTCATTAAGCTTTTTTTACTTACTTTTTGTGTGTAATTTTCAACAATTAAATGTTTTTTGAAAAATGCAGGTAGTTACTAGGATATCAAATCTAATCTCTATCTTCATAGATATCTGATCAAAGTTGCTCAATCAAAGAACAAATTGTCAATTTACCATAAATAATTCCTCAGTGCTTGTCTAAATGTTGCTATTGGAAGCATCAGTTAATCAATCATGAATATCTGAGTTGCTGTTATGTATAAGCACTACTGAGAATTAAAGGTGAATCAGACATAAATCCAGTCTCCAAATAGCTTTTAGCCTAATAAAAGATAAAGCTTGAATGTGTGCAAAAGTAAAACAAGAGAGAAAGTGTTAAGTGCCATAGACAAAGATATATGACAGAGAGAGTTATATGATATTAATATCATATCCAAGATGGAGAGAGACGGCCAGGACTCTTGAGTCTACTACTGGCTGCCTGTCATAGACTGGTCCACCTCAGTGGGTCTCTTATGTCTTCTAATTGTTTGTGTTTGTGTGTTTGTGTGTTTGTTTGTGCACATGCCCGTACACAAAGAGGAAAAGGACACCCAAAATCCAAAGTAGAGACTTGGACTCAAATACATATGAAGCTCCAATCCATGGCAAGTTTGTTAGATTGAGGAAGCAAAGTTCTATTTTAGGCTAAAGACAGGCCTAAGTCCATCTCCCCTCTCCCCCAGAAAGAGGCTGAGTAGCTCTCTTGGCCCCATTTCCCTCAGCTCATACCCTAACCTTGGCCCCTAGATTGCAACACTCTGAAAGAGAGAAAGACCCAGAAACACACACTTAAGCAAAAGCATGTTGAGGAAAGAGGACAATTTTCCCTCAGACCATGAGCAGTAGTCTAAACTATTCAACCCAGGTCTCTTTCTGTGGGGCCTTCCATGAGCTCACTGGGCTGTCTGTGGGTTCTGGGCATGTGGTGGGGGAGGCCAGCTGTCTCTTCCCAAAAGGGAGCAAGACCCTGAGTTCTCTCCAGCTACATCGGAGAAAAATAGAAAATTGAATCCCAAGTAAAAGTTAATCACAACAGAGAGGCCATAACTTCAGAAAGACAGAATCTAATTAATAAGCCATGTATAAACACACTTTTAACCATTCCCATTTTTATGTTAAAATGCCCGCACCTAGTGCTGCTGTCCCATAATGCCTGTGAGGAATCCATTTTGTCCCTGACCCGGGTCACTATTCCTTCCCTTCTCTGCCTGGTTTTGAAGTGAAAGAAAGAACAGATGAAAAGAATCTTGATTTCCCATTACAGGAACACATAGAGCATTGAACAAGATACTTATCCCTTTTTGGAATTTCTTGTCGTACAATTGTTTCCTTTGTGCATTTTTATCCTTCTTACAGGAAATTAAAAAGAAAAGTCTTAAGGGCTATCACTATTTCTGACCTGATTCAGGATCTTAACTATAATTTATTTTTATATACTTTTCATTTTAACACACACACATACACACACACACACCCTTTAATTTCTCAACGTGCAAAAATGAACTAATCTCTATATTCAATGATCCATGACCACTTCTGAAAGGCTTATAGCCATCTCAGTATATTTACTGTGCAGACTCAGTGTATTACCATAAATGTATGAAATGAAGTCATATATTTTCAATTACTCCATTCATGAAGATGCCTTTTCAAATCACAGCTTCTTATTGTGCGCCCAGCTGTTTGTTTCATATTACCATTCAAGAGCCAAGTTTCAAGGGCAACGAAAGTTTTGCTGTGCATCACTGTCTAAAAGACAGTGTCAGGTCAGATAAGCAAAAACCTGGGATTTTTCAGGTTTTACATAGTGTTAAATCTCCCACATGTCAAGGGTAACATTTTTCAACACTGATGAGGATTACTGACAAAGTACCATACCTGAGAAAATTTCCAAATGTTGGCTGAAGGGTTTTTTTGGACTATAAAATCATGCCATCAGGGAGATACACCTGTCTCAAAAACAGAATGAAGTGAAGTAGATTTTGCCACAGGTGTTGGCCAGGCTAGACAATTAAATCCTATGTCTAATTTATCCAAAAATTTTAAGCAGAATAATTCACATTACTGTTGAAATATATAAGGATGAGGAATGAATTTCTGTTTTAAGCTTAATGCACAGAATTTTACCTGCCATTGCTACTTTGGAATGGAGAAAATGAAGGTGAGTAGCAACCTATTTAGGCTTTGGGTTGCTGCCATTACAGAAATTGTTTCTACTCCTGCTAGAGAAAATCTTCTAAAAGTTATGTTTACTTGGCTAGATGTGGGTATTCATGAAATAGCAGTAGCCAGTGAAAGCAGGAGATAAATAGAACTTCTATAACCTAAATTTAATGTAGGTCACACTGAGCTAGACAATCCATTGGAACCATCATCCTCTCCCCACATATGTACTCAATTTAATGAAATAAAGAGTACAAGTGTGGTTAGAGAACACATCAGAAAGTCTCCCTAGGATAAAAGAAGAGTAATCTAAATGCCTTCATGAGAAACATATACACACAGCTACATGAGTGGGTTAAAATAATATGCACTGGCATCCAAGGTCACAGGTATAATGTTGAATTTACCCATTTATCTCTTTATTGAGAAAATATTTGTTACTGAGCCACAGTCAGTATCTCTGATTTTATCCAATGATGTTGAAATTGAGTATAAGAATGCTATCTAATTTATCAAAGTAAATAATATCTAGAAAAATTATCTTTCATATGACTGAAATGAAATTTGTAATAATCCTTCACAATGACTAAACCACCTTAAGTCAATAACATCTTTGTTGATATTACATATATGAGCAAATTAGCAATTAACAATAGCTATATAGCTCATTATCTCTTATGGCTTTAGATTTAAAGCTATATGTTTAAAAAGCTTCTGGAATATGTTCACCCAAGCTAAACAACCTTGTGAATTTTTTATTGTCTTGTTCCTGTCCCTACAGGAAATTTTGTAAATAGCTGTTTTCTATAGCAGAGTGAAAGTGACATTTTGACTTCTTGCTTGGTGTGGAGGCACGTATTCAATTCCCTATACCTGTTCTTAAAGAGGACGTTTTCCAATGATGTATATTGTTCAGTTTTTATCTTCTTGTGTGGTCACAAGAGAACAAATGAGAAAAATTAAACCATAGAGATTTTTCTGGCAAATGCACCAAAGCTAATAATGTTTTCCTTTACAATCTAAGATTATAATTCATTAGCAGATCTAGCTCTTGGTCCAGCTAAACTCCTTCAAATCTTCCTGTTTATATACAAATTAATATGTTTAGAAGGCTAGGGATTTCACTTTACCTAATCTTAGCTAAGGAACTAAAACTACATAAACAGGAAGACTGAAAAAAAATTAATTTATTAACTAGACCCAGGTTAGATGTACCAGCAAATTAAGCCTCATATTTAGAAAAGATAAAGACTAGCTTTTTTGCAACTATGTATATTCTTTTTATCTTTGTAGGCTATTTTAAAACAACATGTCTGTAAAATTGAACTATTTTTAAATGAAGTAGTATATTGATTTCTCATCGATATTATAATTCACATAAGAAAGTCTAGGCCAGGTGTGGTGGCTCATGCCTATAATCCTAGCACTTTGGAAGGCCGAGGCAGAAGGATAGCTTGAGCTCGGTAGTTCAAGACCAGCCTCTGATAAAGGGCTGATAAGCAGAATCTATACAGAACTTAGGAAAATCAACAAGAAAAAATCAAACAACCCCATCAAAAAGTGGGCAAAGTACATGAACAAAAACTTTTCAAAAGATGACAGAGTAATGGAAAACAAACATATATAAAATTGTTCAACTTCTCTAATCATCAATGCAAATCAAAACCACAATGAGATATCACTTAACTTCAGTGAGATTGGCTTACATCAAAAAGTCCCAAAACAACAAATGTTGGTGTGGATGCAGAGAGATAGGAACACTCATACACTGCTGGTGGGACTGCAAATTAGCACAACCTCTATGGAAAGTAATATGGAGATACCTCAAAGAACTAAAAGCAGAACTACCATTTGATCCAGCAATCCCACTACTGGGTATTTACCCAAAGGAAAAAAAGACATTCTATAATAAAGACATCTGCATTCGAATGTTTATAGCAGCACAATTCACAATTGCAAAGATGTTGAAACAACCCAGGTGCCCATCAATACATGAGTGGATTAATAAAATGTGGTATATGTATACCATGGAGTACTACTCAGCCATAAAAAACAATGATGAATTGACACCTCTAGTATTATCCTGGATGGACCTAGAGCCCATTCTTCAAAGCAAAGTATCACAAGAATGGAAAAACAAGCACCACTGGTACTCACCATCAGATTGGTACTAACTGGTCAATACTTATGTGCACACACGGAAATAATATTCATCAGGGGGTGGGCAGGTAGAAGAGGGGTGGAGGGGATGGGTAAACTCACACCTAATGGGTGCAGGGCACACTTTCTGGGGGATGTTCACGATTGAAGCTCTGACTTGGGCAGTGCATAGGCAATATATGTAACCAAAGTGTTTGTATCCCCATAATATTCTGAAATTAAAAAAAAAAAAAGCTAGAGGTGATAGATACCCTGACTTGATCATAACACATTGTATGCATGTAACAAAATGTCACATGTATCCCATAAATATGTAAAATAATATGTATCAATAAAAAATTTAATGGACACACACAAAAAAAATTATATATATTTAAGATGTAAAAAATAAATAAATAAATATTGCTTTGGCAAAAAAAAAAAAAAAAGACCAGCCTGAGCAAGAGTGAGACCCCGGCTCTACAAAAAAATAGAAAAATTAGCTGGGCATGGTGGTGTGCACCTGTCGTCCCAGCTACTTGGGAGGCTGAGGTGGTAGGATCACTTGAGCCCAGGAGTTTGAGGTTGCAGTGAGCTGTGATGAGGCCACTGCACTCTAGTCTGAGTGACACAGCAAGATTCTGTCTCTAAAAAAGAGAAAAAGGAAAAAAAGAAAAAAGAAAGTAAAGTCAAAATGTCATTTTAAAAAAATAAACCTAACAATAGTTTTATCATAATAAAACTAAAGTGTCTGATCATCAAAGACTCCAATCTGCTATTACGTTTATTGTAAACCCAGGTCAGGCACCATCAAATTTACCCTAAAAATGACAAAAGCTTTTGAAAATATAACCTCCTTTAGACAGGCCCGTGACTATTTTGTTCTCATTTCTTACAGTGTCTGATACACACACTCCATGATGATGTACAAGTTTAAATATTATTTGATATATTTATGACAGTTGTTATCTACCAGATCATTGCAAATAACAAATTCTAGGAATCACAGTACATGGGAAGGTACTTATGTTTGGAAGATGTACAAGATGACTTTTGTTTTATAATGCTCTTTCATGTTTTGATGAGACTATTTAAAATCCACTATGTAATAACCATAATTACTGGAGTAGATAAGATCCACATTTTAAAATCCTTCTAAGCAAAAAATTTCAGAACAGTGATAGTATCTCAAAAAGTAGGTTTTAAAAAATACTTTCTTTATCCAAATTAATTTATTTTTAAATGAATGAATAATGATGGTATACATTCAGAATGAATTTTTAACACTTGAGATATAAAATACAAGGCAAGTCATAAATATATTCCTAGTAGTAAAGTATTAATTGCATATTCAGCTGTAGCACAGAAAGTTATTCATCCAAGTGAAGTTTATAATTATTCAGTTTGTAAAAATTATTCTGTCTTAACTGAAAAAATCTACAATTGACATTTGAATAAAATTAAGTCTCCTAATCCAAGTAAATTGAATGTGTCTCCACTTATTGTAATCTTTTGTTTTCCTCAGTGAAGCTTTGTAACATAAACTTCTTAAATTTATTCAATCATCTTATATTTTGAATGAGTTATTCAACCCACAATATTTTTCAAATATTCCTTGTAGTAAATTGAAGATTTTTCCATTACTCATTTTTGTCTTCCTAACCAGCCAATTTACAATTTTTTTTTTTACCTATTTTAAGTTTGTTAGTTTAAGTTGATTTTCTTGGTTTTTCAAATTAGAAAACCATAAGCATAAATATTAATACTTTTTGTCTTCTGGATCCATTTTTATAAGACATAGTTCTAAATTTATTACATTAACTAGAATTTTTTAAATGATATTAAATGACAGTATAGTAATAAAAATAGTACCATTGATGCCTCACTACTACGTATGTTATTGACTCTCATTTTAAGCTAAAATATTCCATATCAAGAAACTTTCTTCCTAGTTCTAATTTACTAAGATTTTCATCCAGACTTAATGTTGAATTTAATTGAATGTTATTTTCACTATCTAGTGAAATAATTATTCTTTTTCTCATGTGAACTTTTAACATGATTTTTTCATATTTTTCTAATATTAAATTATCCCTGAATCAATGGACTTTGCACTATTTGGTTCATCTAGTGATCAGCTTTTGAGCAACTGTTGTATGTTTGGGGGAAGTTTACACTAATGAATCTGGGAATCCTCAAGTTAGAAGCCAGAAACTCCTTTCTTCAGGCTCCGTTATAGATAAATTCCAACACATAATCTAGGATTGGCCAATCAGATATAAACATGGAATAAGCAAATCTCAAAGTAAATGTCATGGAGAAACAGTTACTGCATAAACTCCAATCTGGCAAGTATAGTTGCTGGGGAGCCCAGTTTTCGAAAGCAGCAGTGTCCAGGGCTCTCATATCCACCACATTAGCAGCACAACCCTAGAGTCTGTGCCCTGCAGCAGAGCCAGGGAATCTTCCCTGGAACAACCCCATGGCAGGGTGCAGGCCTCAGCCCCAGTTACAGAGTTTCAGCCCTGGTAAGTTCCTCTGAGCTGCATTTAGTAACTTCATTTCTGCTAAAGTGAGAGTGAATTCTGTTGTTGCACCTAAGATCTCTGATTGAATCAATCATCATGTTAATTTACTGAAGACTTCAGTTTGCTGGCATTTTATTAAGAATTTTTTTACAAGTTATTAATAAGAAAAACTGGTCTGTGATTTTCTTTGCAGAGGGGAAATAGAGGGGAGGTTCTTTTTGTTAGGTATTGATATTATACTTTGGTACAATGAATTGATATGTGACTTTGATAAAATCTGTGACATTGACAATTTTTTCTGTTCTGGAACAGCTTAAGTAGCTTGTGAATTATCTATTCCTTAAAGATTTGGCAGAAGTCCCCTTATATGGACCTCTTGCATCCTTATTCCATAAACATAGGTCCATTTAGGTTTATTTATTTCTTCTTGAAACAACTTAGGCAATTTAATTTTTTCTTTCAAAAGTACTTATTTCATCCACTTTTTTATATTGGCAAAATATCTCAATTCTTAATCTTCTCTATATCTGATTAGATCTATTACAAAGCATTTATGAATCTACCTCTTTCTTTTCGACTAATTTTTTGGAACTTTGTTTATTTTCTTGTCCTTTTCCATGTTTAAATGGAGGTTTTAATAAGCGGTGACATGGTGAAGAATGGCGATGACAATAACATCATCATAACCTTGGAAAATTGCTCCTCACATGTATTACCTTACTTGATTATTATTCTAAAAGAACCACCACCACCATGTGAGAGATGCAAATATATATGGCATTACTTGTAAATAAGAAACCTAAGCCTCAGAGCGGTTGGGACTTACCAAGGTCACTTCGACAAACACATCCATTTCGGATGCAGACCCTTCTCACTTCTCATCACTTTGGCTTGAAGATTAAAATAATTTAAAGTAGTATTATTAGAGCTATTCGTTGATATTTCCATATAATAGGCACTATTTTAATGTTTTATTTGGATCTTATTTAATAATAATAAAACAAAACTACTACGGGAGTACACACATTTTTTTCCCATTCTACAGATAAGGAAATGGGGATTTAGGGAGCCTAAGTAACTTGTCGGACATTCACAAGGAGGTCCCACGTTGTCAGTTTTTCCAGTAGACATTCACAAACATATTGTGATTTAAATATATTCTCACAAATATTAATTATTGCCATTCTGATGCATGTATTAAGTTATCTCATAATTTAATGTTCATATTTTTGATTATTAGTCTGAATTAGTGAGCTAGTTGCAATACAGTTTGGGTCTTTAAAAAAAATGTGTCCTATATATTTGGAGAAATGACTTTTTTTATGTAACTTTTTTTTTCTATGCAACAAAATGGGATAATAAAATAGGGGAAAGAAAAGTAGGAAAGGGGCCTCTGACAATCTATCCACCCCACCTGCAGGCCAAGCCCTCCACCCAGAAGTCAATAGCTTCATTCCTTCTCTGCCAGACCTGAGTGTGGGACTCTTTGTGGCTTTCATACCTAAAACCCAGAATGCCATTCAAGTTCCTGGCCTATCAGGCCCTTTCCCTCAGCAACAGACTTTTCCCAGCCCATCTCTGGCTATTTTTGTCTTCCTTCTCAAAGTTTCCCAGAACCCCTAAACAAAAGCCTTGGTGGGGAGCCTTACCAGGGAGGCTTCAGAAACACTGAAAATAGTTAATTCACTTCAGGCAAGGGAAGCCTGGAACAAAGTCCTGGCTGTTCCTCCAGATGTAAGGAATGGAATAATCTTTCATGTCTCTTCTAGCAGGAAAACCAGGCTAGAACTAATGTTTCAGTAAATTATCCAGAGAGAGCAATAGAGGAGGGGAGCGGGGGAAAGATTATATTCTGTAATATTCTGAATACAATAATAATGGATATAGTAATGTCACATTTTGCTATTAAAGAGAAAAATTGCACCAGATGCTTGTTAAAAATGACAAGGAAGACTTCAAAAGCCTATTGCAATAGGGGTCCAGACTATTTCAATAGGAAAGAGAGATGGAACTCAACTCAGGAGAGTTTTTAAGGCCTTGGGTGAGCTACAGGAAGCTGGAGGGAAGGTTGGTCAATGTGATCAGGCCCTCTGTGTTTGTTAATTGGTGCTTATCAAAGTTAGACTCTTACTAGAGACCAGGAGAGAGGGGCCTCATCTTTCTTGATTACATTTCAAAGAGATGGGTTCTAGGTCCTTTAGAAAGACATTCCTAGATTGCAGAAGATTTACATCTCCAAAGGGCAGGAATTTACAATTTGCAAGTTTTCTAAAAGTTTAGTCAAACTGAGGGGAACATTAAGGCCATATTGATCATCTTTGTCTATATAAAATAGACAAATCTGCCCTAAATCTCATCTATTTGGCTGTGGAGAAATTCTAAGTCATATGTGGTTGGGGAGGGAACCTCCCATGGGGTTGTTTTGGAAGAACCACAAGAGTTTAACACAACTGAGAACATTTGGAGAGAGGCCTGCCTCCTCAGTCCACACTAGACACTACTGATGACACACTCACTGCCCAGGTTCTCCTGGCACTCACTAAAATGCTCATAGCACTACCACTTCCTTGCCAATCTGTCACCTGGGGATTCTTCATTGATCTCCCAAGGCCACAGCTCTTGGCTTGGCAATCTCCAGGATCACCATCCTTCATGATCTGCCCTATAACCCATAACCCATCCCAGAAAAAAAAAAAAAAAAAAAAAAAAAAAACTATAAGGAACACTTTTCTTTAGAAAGTTTGCTTGCTTTGTCTTTCTCAGCCTAGGTTTTTCTAAAAAACAGAAGCATAGGTGGGGGTGATCTGAATACCTGGCAACTTTTGCTTTTGGTTAGTCAACACAAAAGTCACAAAAAGGAATCTTGGAGCACAACATTTGGCTACTTTCATGACATACACAAGAGATAGTTCTTTACATTTCTTCCAGATTCCTATGGCAGAGAATAAAATGGAAAATAATTGCCAAATATCCTGCCATGTGAGTTTATTTAGAAATAAATAAAATTTAGGCATTAAGACACCAAAAGATTAAAATATTGACTTTTCCACCTGGATTGTAATGATAATAGTTTAAATTTAAAATTTTATGTTCTCTTCTCATTTATTTTGATTGTTCTCTATTTTCTGTGATAGCCAACAAAATGTCATGGATTTCTTGTGAAGTAAAAAATAATAACTTTAAAGGAATCATTAAGGAAAAAATGTAGAAAAAGCTTCATAGCAATAATTTTAGCACTCCTGGAAAATGTCTTTTGTTTTTTAGAATAAAACTTGAAACAATAAGCTAAAATGAGATTTAGGAATACTAAACCAATTTTTCCCCTAAAATAATCTTATCTACAATTATTTTAGGGAAAATGCAATAAAAAGTCGTATATATTTCCAATAGAAACTTAAGCATGACTAGGACATTCGAGGACTCAAAGTCTTCACTGGTAAACTTACATGTCTTTCTGACATCAAAACATCTGTTGCAAGTGTGTTTCCAACATCTGTTGCTGACACAATATTGAGCCACCAATGCAGCCTCATCTGCTGAAATAATCCAGTAAACATTAGCCTCGTAGGCTATCTTTTCTTTAAAATTGTACTTCAAATAGTAAAGAAAGCTCTACATTCTGTGAGGAATTTGTCAGATAAAAAGGCTGCTACTGAAAAGAGAACAAAGCTATTACTATATATTGTGAAGAGGTTCTTATTTTCATATTTCCATTATGTGTTCTTATTCTTTCTTTCGTAGAGCTTGCCCCTGAGTTCCTGTTATAAAGCTTCCAATTAACTAAAAGGAAGTCCTGTCTAGACTAGATAACATCAGGGTTTTCTTGTCTAAAAGATAACACTTCTTTTTATCTCTTATTAATGTTGTAGATATATTTGCCTAAATTCCAGCTACAATGCTATGGTTCTTACATTCCTGTTCCTGAAATCAGTGATCAAGGAAAGCAGGTCTAGAATAATTAGTGTTACTACAAATGGCTACTTTTCATTTTGAGAATAAAAAAATTTTTACTTTGAAAGTTGATTTCCAAAATTGCATTCAGTTAACTGAATCACATGTATTGAGTCACTCTAGAATCTGTCCTAAACTGTCAATATACTAAAAATAATGATGGTGTTAATAGATAGATATCGAGAGACTGTACTGGACTATTTACCAACAATCTTAGAATATAGTACTTAATTTTTTCAGATAAACTAAATTGTTATATAAGGGCTTTATCTAGTAGAGTGGTTTATTTTCTACATATCAAGAAGCTGTCTGGCAATCATTTTTGTAGGTAATGACTAATGGATTAAGATTTCACGAAGCAATTAAATCAAAAACACATCAAAGTTGATAAAAATATGTCACAAAGTACTTGCATTATAAGAGCCTGAAGTATTGCTATTGTTGAGAAAGAGAATATATGTGTCAATATAAACAGATTTCTAAATAAAACATGATTATAAATTTCCATAAGGCTAAGAGTAGTATAAACTCAAATTCAGCTGGCCCAGAGTATGTATTAATCTCCTCCATACCATAAGGAAAAATGTGTTTGGTCAAAAAATACTGGAAAAATAATGTTTGTCCCCTGTTTTTATTCAAAGGGGAGAAATTAAATTTAATGCACAAAATATATATATATTTACATGTTTCTGTATATGCCTAAAATACATGCATTGCATGCATATTTCATTTTAATAGTTTAATTAGCATTTTAATGAGAATGCACATTTTTCCTTTTCTGAAGTACATATAAATTTCAGCCCAAATAATATAATAGGTGATATCTTACATTAAGGGAAGTGTTTCCATTGTACATAATTCAAAATTAGGTACTTTCAGGATTAGATTACTTGTTTTTGTCCTGAAGAAAAAGCTTCTGCCTGTGAATTAGTGTTGCTTTTCTCCTCTGATCATGAGGGTGCTCTGGTACCATTCCCAAAGTTGGGAAACCTTCAATACTCCGTCTACTTTTCTTCTCAAATTCATAGTCTTCATGACCTGTTATGTTTTCTGTGCAACATGGCTCATACCTGTTGCACTGTATTATACCAGGACTTAACACCTCACCAGGGATAGCTACAGTGGTCGTCTTATCACTGAGTTGTCTCCACTCTTCCCTGCATCTTGAATCCTTCCTGCACAATATGACTAAATCCAGTTTAATTAAAATGTACTTTTTCTTCTTCAGTTATTTCCTAAAATACCAACTTCTCTGCCTAAATGTTATGAGACCCTTCTTTATGCATGCTACTTTTTTCTCATTATTGCCCAATTTAAACTCACAAATTTCTAAAATATATCTCAGGGTCTCAATCCTGTGAAATACTTGGTCACATAAGGATTGGAAAGGTTTTGTCTTAGATATTCACAGTGCAGGTTAGATTTGACTCCTGAGAAAACCTGCAATAAAGAAGCCTATTTATTAATAGGTATGTTTAATCAGCATTTCTTAAACTTATTTGAACTTGGAACTGTTCTTTGTTGTACATTTTGAGGAAGATAACTGACTCTTTTCTACTCTTTTCTACTTTAATGGATCCAAGTAGCTTTATTTGGTTGGAATGAGAAGGCAGAAATTGACAAATCTTGTCTTATTTAAAAGGAAAATGAAATTAAGTACATCACATTAGCACAGATTTGGGCACATGCATTCCTTTTGCTATTTTTCTCTGCATTATTATTTGTTAACTATTTTTATAAATTAATACATGCTGGCTATAAAACAATTCAGGCATAAACATTGCAACTAATGATTCCCTGTTAAACTCCCTTCCCCAGATACATTCAGATAATATCTGATATAATTTGGCATGTTGGGATCTTGGTCCTACCTGTTTTGTTTGAAATAGGAGTGTGAGTCCTAGTCATGCGTGTCTTCCTGAACACAAAGGGCAGGAGAGGAGCTCAGCAACAGCACTTCACTGTCAGTGACTCACCTGCAGTAGGTGAGGGGCCATATAGATTGGTACAAAAGGTAGATAGAGCAACTGATTGGAATCATTTTCAGTACTAATGAAAGACAAAATCCTGATAACTTGGATTTAAAAAGAGCAAAATAATTTCAATAATCCATCAGAATATGAATATCATTAAAAGGATAAATTGTCTTGAATTTTTTAAAATTTTGAACAATATCTTTATTTGAAAATTATATAATAATAAAAAGAAAAAACAGCCTTTTTCAATTTTCATTTTTTAATTAAAACAATATGTATATATGGTAAGAAACAAAACCAAAAAAAAACCCAAAAACAAAAACTAAGCACTATAAAAGGGTCTTAAAATGAACAGCAATAATTTTGAACCCAACCCCTACCCACCCACTCTCAGATACCACTTCCTACTTCTGTTTCTGTTTTTATTTCTTGTGGTGGTTCCCTCTCCTACTCTTATGCTTATAGCACAATTTCTTGATTTAAGTATTTAAGATGTTATCTATTTGCTTCGGCTCTAAGACGTAGAATTTTCTCTTTTGTTGTTTTTTAGTTCATTAGTTACATTTGTATCTGTTAACAGTATATTTAAATATTTTGCTATTGCATTTACTTTAAACATTGTTAATATTTATATTCTATACTGTAGCTATTTTTTTAATTGCATCTTCCATATTTTGCTTATAGATGCATTGTAAAAACTAGAAACAAGTTTACTTATGTTATCTTTAGTGGGGGATTTTGCTTATTGGTAATCCACATGTACCCTCAATCAGTTCTAAGCTCTGCCTACTGTTGCAGGGGTTGGACACCTCAAGCCACATTTCCCTGACATTTCCTCACCAAAACATATAGGGGCTTTCCTTCAGCCATTTCTACGGCAGTTATTACCAGCAACCAGATGTCTGCCACACAGTTGTACCCAATTTCCTGAATCACTTCTGGAACCATCCAAAATTGTATTTATAAGTTGACCTACTACCCTAAAATCTGCATGTTTTGCACATTTTTCTATATTTAGCAAAATATTTCCTCCCTTGATAGCTCAGTGTATTTATCTTGTAAAATGGAAGTGTCCCAGTTGCTAAAGTGTTGATTATAATATTGCAGCTACAGGGTTCTAGAATCAATTTAAGAGTGATACAATGAGATGCACTTGGAGAAATGTTAGAAGCCAGAAGAGAAGAGAAGCTGTTCTTTTCTGGCAGAGGTGGCGGCTGGCACCCTGGCTGCAGTCATGTGAGTGTTTGCAGCAGACAGCTAGATTCTGTGTCCTCCTGCCCTGGGGCCAGCAGGGTGCCTTGTGACTTCTGTGAGGATTTCCTGCAGCTTTCTTCTCTCTGGGGTAGTTGCAGTTTCCAAACCTCTAGGTCCAACTTGTAAAGGTGAGACCAAAGTTTCTATTGGGGGTGTCTTAATTTTTACCCTTCAGCCTTCCATGATTATGTAAGCACTTCATCCCCTGCCTTAAAATCCATTCTCCTTCAAAGACTTTTCAGTGTTTTTTCCACATTGAACCCTGACTGGTACTTGCTCATGAATGTTTCATTCACAGAAAAGCCAAGTAATGTGCTAGAAGTACATTCCTTCTTCATAGGTCCAATGGCATTACCTCTATGCCACGCAAAAGAAAACATTCTCTTACCCCGCGTCACTTGCTCAAAGTCACGCTCCATTTGTGGTTGCTTCACACTTGAGCCGCAGCTTGGAGTTGAACTTTCTATTTTCTTGTTGAGGAAAACCTAGAACAGATGCTTTTGTCACCATGTCTTTAATCATCCAGAATCTTAATCATATCCATTTCAATTTTCTTCTTTAAAATGATCCGACCTACTCTTTGGAACTATTGTTTTCTAGATCTGCTAATACAACTTCTTATATTAGGATTAACGCAAACCAAACTCCTGGAATAGCCACTGTTTATTGTACTCTTTGAATTCATCTTTCTTTCATTTTTCTTTGTTTCTTCTATTTCTTTTCTTTTTTTCTTAGCACATATCTTCAATAAATTCTTCCAAATAAAGGTACATGAAACCTCCACTTTCTAAGTCCCTGTGTTTCTGAGTCATTTTAGTTTGCTTTCCTACTTTATTATTAGTCTGGCTGAGTATAAAACTCTAGGTTCAAACCATTTTTTCCACAGATCCTGCATGGCATTGATCTGTTGTTTTCTGGTGACCAGGATTCCTGTGCTGTTCTGGTTCTTCCTACTATATAGGCAGCATTTCTCCCTTAACCCTCTAGAAGCGTGTAAAACCTTCTTTCTCCTTAGTGCAGGAAGTTGCCGCAGTGTGAATCCAGGTGTGCCTCGTCTTCATCTGTTCCTGCCATCCGTAGTCCTTTTACTCTGAAGCCTTGGTTCTCTCTCCAGCTGTGGGAAATGCCTTTCTCATATTTTTTTGAAAATTTCCATCTCTCCCCCATTTTGTTTTCCATTTCTGGACGCCCTATGTTGTAACTCTTAGGTTGACTTTTCTATGTTTTATCTTTTCTTTCAAGTTTCCTGTACTTTTGTTATTGATTTAGTTTCTAGGCAATTTCTTCGGTGTTATCTTCAAACTTTTCTATGGAAGATTCTACTTTAGTAAAGGCATGTTTAAGAGTTCGTTCCTGTTCTCTAACTTTTCATAGGTTCTTGATTTTTTTTTTTTTGTGGTTATATTTTCCTCTGTTTCCTGAATTATCTCCATTTCTATTGGAATTGACTCTATTTCTTTTGCTTGGTTTTTCTCTTTCATGCTTTCAGTTTTCTTCGCATATTTTGGATGTGTTCCAACTTGATAATGAGGTTGCATTGTCCCAGTAGCTGGTAGATTTCCTCTACTTGATAGATACTAACTTCCTTCACTTGGGTATACAAATATATCCGTTTATATTTTATCTCTAGTTCTTTTCTTTGTGTAGAAATCTATGCACCTGAGCAGGACTTGTGGCTGGTTGGCTTTGCTTGGGCCCTCAGGTAGGAAATGTGTGGGTGAGGAAGGCCTCTAAATGCCAGCATGGGGAGGGTTTTAATCTAGGGCAGAGGTACCCACACCTTGGGAATCTTACATTTTAGAACCAGAAACTTTTTTTTTTTTTTTTTGCTGCATTCTCTGAACACAATGACAAGAGAGAGAGGAAGGCAGGGACTGCAGGAAGTAGACAGTAGTGGACAAAATGGAGATCTACCTGGTGTGGGCTCCTAGAGGCAGCTAGGGTTAAAAAGAAAGCCACAGCAAGAGAGCCTGAAGTAACATCAGACATCCTCAGTAGGAAAAAAGGAAAGTAGCAGCTTAAAGGAATAAAATACACTGAATTGCTCAACCATTTTAGATATTCAATAAATACTAACTTGGCACCCCCTCTATGCTTAGCCTTGTTCAATTGTCATATATTCTTTGATTGTTTTATTGCCTACAGGTAAGTAATTCTTCATCCTCTTATCTTTATCTAAAAAGAGCATTTTCTTCCTGCTCCCTGCCTATCAAAAACTATAGTAGAGGTAAGTGTGGCCTAAACATGTCCTGACTTGCTGGCATGACCCTGGAACCTGGGAGAACCAGAATGTTGGCACAGATAACATTTACATCACCACAGCTTTGCAAAGCTGAACTTTATGAGGAAGTTACAAAAACCAGAGTCAGCCTGGAGATGGGGGCACTGCTCCTGATTTTGATAATGTTGTACTTCCAATTACGTGTATTAGTTACATGTTATTGTTGGGAATTGTTGTAACTTAGCATATAAATTCATTATTTGATTTTTAGAAGCATTTACATGTATAAGAAATCTCCATAGTACATTTTCATCATAAATGTATGTCTTTATTATTTTGCTTACTCTTTAGTCCCTGGGAAATCTGATAGATTATTTTTATTTAAAAATTTTTTTTTTTCCCCATTAACTCAAGGTTTCACAAAGTGTGGTCTGTGAGCCAAACACTCAGGGGTGCTTGGTATATAAGGTAGTCTACTGGGCTTTGCTCCAAACCCAAGCTATTAAAAATGGGCCTCCCAGGCATCTGTATTTTAACATGTTCACCATGGTGACACATTGGTTCTTGAGGCTTTGTACATAATTAAGTACTGCAGGAGATGCAAAAGAAATGCCTTGAGCAACCCATGTGCTGGGGAGAGGACACTGGGAGGAAGGGCCCACAACATTTTATTGTCAAATGCAGAGGGAGTGGCAGTGACAGCTGCACACCCTGGCAGGTTGAGTGCCCTCAGGCCCCTTGAGTGGAGTTGCCAGTGTGGGGTGTAAGCTTGAAGAAGCCCAGGGGATGAAGTAAGTGTTGGGTGCAAGTGTTGTTAAGGATAAGAGGAATGTACCTGAAGAGGAATGGGAAAAAGTGTTGGTCAGCAGTAGCATTGGTAATTTCTTCCTTAGGAAGCTACTGTTTCAACTTTACCTTAGGATAAACTACAAAAAAAAAAAAAAAAGTAAAATCATTCTTCCCTGCTTGCCAGGTAGATTACCATTGTAAGGGCAAAGGCAAAGCTTCCCCTTCACCCTCAGAGGGTTCCCTGAAAAATCAACTCACAAATAGAGAGATTAACAAGAGGAAAGACCTACAAATTTATTACTACTGTGTGCATTAGAGAGTAAGACTGATTGTCCAATATCCCAATGGGGTACAAATGTTTATATACTCTACTTCTTGGGGAAAAAGGAAATGAGGAAGTGTAGATCATTTTAGGGGGATAATAAATGATTTTTAGGGGAATTCAATGAGCTTGAAGAACATACAATGGTCTGGAACAAAGTCTGTTGGACCCGTAGAGCAGACAATGGTTTGTGACAAAACCTTGTCCAGGTTTGTTGACAGACTTTACTCTTCCTTCTATGATACAGGCTCAGTTAATGAAAACTCAGGGAAGGGATCAGAGCTAATTGTTTCCTTCTGTGATTTTAGGCAGATAGGGGAACTTCAGAGAACAACTTCCTCCTGTGCTTTGGAGGAGAGAGGATTGGGGACCGGGATTGTTCTCCTTGGTAGGTGGGTTTGGCTTTATGCAGATACGGGAAAAGCCTCTTCTCTCATCTGCTGATCTCTGAGAGCCTTGGATTCAAATATTCATGACACAAGGGAGCTATATTTTGGGGTGAAGTTTCCTGCACTACTCTTGCATCTTACTAACATTTTCTAGAAGGGACATGGGTAGTTCAGGATAGCAAGTATACATCCCTAGGGAGAATTCACTAGCCATACACAAGGGTAAGAAAATACTCCAAAGGATAGTAAGCATTTGCATTTTTGGTTTATATGGGAATGTTGATTTTCTTCCTTAAAGGGCAGAAACGAGGTTTGTTTTGATGAAGACCTTATGACTGTTGAAATGCAAATATGCATAAACAGCATGCAGCACCACCTTCACAGCCAAGTATGTGGTATATGCTATCACCTTACATACTCCAGAAAGTCTTCAGCAAAAGTGATAGGTTATTTTAAGGTAGGATCTAATGTAAGTGATTGGGCATTTTGGGCATTTTGTTGTTGGTATACCAACAACAGCTTTATAAATAACTTAAGTGTTCTCTTGAAAGCAGTGGACTCCCTAGTTAATGAGTATGGATTCCAATGAAAGAAAAATAATATTTTCAAATGTTAATAAAGTACGAGTATGTTGTCAGCATATACTCACACCCGTTATGGGTGGAGGAAGGGAGGAATTACACTTGGGGAGAGAGGCTAGAAGAAAGAGGAAGCTGGATATCAAAAAGGGAAGCAGCTGAGAAGGAATAAAAAGGGTGTGGGCAGAGGTAGTAGAGCAGAGGAAGTAGCTGTGCTGGCCCCAAACCCACAACAACTGAGACAGGAAGAAATATGCCTCCAGCAGAGGTGTAGGTGTTTTAAGGTACAGATGCTAAAAAGTGCAGTCATTTCTATGCCCTGTCCCACAACATCTGAAAGAGCTGCTGTTTGTTCTTTTGATTTTTCCACCTGAGAAAAATAGCACCATGAAGATGCTGACTGGTTTGACAATGTTTTCCGGCTCAGATGAAAACCTAGAAGAGCCATAATGTAAAATATTTCAGGCATTTTTGTGGTGGTGGTTGTTGTTGTTCCATTTTATTGTTGTCAGGAACAAAGCAAAAACACTTGAGGCTTTGAGGGTATGGTTGGGATACTTAGTCTAATCTCATCACAATGGTACTTGAAGGTGAGAACCAACAGGAGACAACATAAGGACAGCAAAAAGGATATAAAAAGCCCCATAGCTCCTAGTACTGAGGAGTCCGTTCTCATTTGGTCTCACCATCCTCAGTTTTAATTAATTTTAACAAAACTAATTAGTATGGCTTTACAAGGCTCTAATCCAGTGAGGATTTTATTTACAGTTGTTTTTGTTGTTCACCTAAGGTAGAAGCTGTGTCTCTGTATTCTTTTTACATTTGGGCTTAGAGAGAAACCAACTCACCCTGTGCTCTTTGAGAAATACAAGCCACGTTCCTCCTGAGGCAAGTCAAGAAGAAATGAATTCTTTATTTTTTATTCCTATTTCTAAGATAATATAATTTGGCAGAAATAAATAAGTTATAGGGCAAAAATTAACTCAGTAGATCCTGGGCTGCTACCTTCTTCCCCCAGTCCGGATCATTATACCCACTTGACAGTCCTCACAAACCAATAGCAGTGGCAGTACCCCTGCTTGTAAGGTGTTCAATCAGCTCAGCCCGGTAATAATTCAAGAAAATACCCTCCCACTAGGAAAAGGGAGGTAGACGGAAAGAATACCCAGAGCAAAGCTCTATAAAAGCAAACATGCCTAAACTGCTCAAAGAACCCTGTACTGAGTGGTATCACTCAAATAAAAAAGAAATTATGTACTTTATTGTGTTTCAAGCATTTATAATCATAACCAACTTATAAACCCAGAAATGCATATCATTTCTGTTGCTAAAAAAGTAAACTCAACTAAAGAAGAAAACTAGTGCATTTGCTATTTATCTCAATCTACACCTAAAACTATTATTTAAATCTTAAATATACATATTAAGTAAAGTAAATTTCAGAAAATATTCTAATTTTATGTAAAATATTTTTGCTTCTCTCTTATAACTGAACAGTTTTTTTTTTCTTTAATTCTAAATCCTATGCATGGCAAACATAAAGCATCTGGAAAGTAAGATCATAACCAGAAAACAAAGATTATTAAAACAGAGATTTTTAAATGAATTGAAGATTTTTCCAGTGGAATAAACTCCAAAAACTTTTCTCCTTCTTCTTCATGCTTCCACTTCCATGAGGGTGTCAATTTTGTCTTTCTTAATAATTACAGGGTTTAATGGAAAAATGGTTGAATTGTTTCCCTATGATGTTTCTTTCTAGTAAGATTAAAATGAGTTATGCCAATTAGATCAAGGGCTTTAGGAAAAAATACAGGATGGGATTTGGAATAAAATAAGAAAAGCAGAAGTAAGTGCATATTTAGAACTACAATAGAGGGCTTGGAGTGAAGGTGAAGAAGAGCTGGGTAATATGACACCACTGGAAAGAAGTTTCTATGACACCGTCAGCTATGTCTAACAGGGAGAATCAAAGAGGGACACCATGCTGGGAAAGACAGGATAGAGATTTCAGGAATAACATCTCAAACTAGCCTAGATAAGCAAAATGCCATAAGCAGCAAAGGTAGTAAAAGCCTTCATTCTTCAAAGGATTTAAAGAGTAGGTTAGGAAAGTAATATTACAGGTATAACTCGTTTTATGGCTCTTTGATTTATTGTGCTTTGCAAATACTATGGTATGTTTTGTTTTGTTTTTTAACAAATTGGAGGGTTGTGGCAATCCTTAGTCGAACAAGTCCATCAGCACGATTTTTCCAGCAGCATGTGCTCACTTTGTGTCTCTGTGTCACATTTTGGTAACTCTTGCAGTATTTCAAGCTTTTTCATTATTATTATATCTTTTATGATGATCTGTGACCAGTAATCTTTGACGTTACTATTGTACTTATTTTGGGTCACCATGAACTGCGCCCATGTAAAGTGGTAAACTTAATCGATAAATTTGTGTTCTCTCTCTGCTGCACCAATGGGCCGTTCCCCCATCTCTCTCCCTCTTGTTGGACTTCCTATTCCCTGAGACACAACAATATTGAAATTAGGCCAATTAATAACCCTACAATAGCCTCTATGTGTTCGAGTGAAAGGAAGAGTCTCATGTCTCTCACTTTTAATATAAAGCTAGAAATGATGAAGCTTGGTGAAGAAGGAATGATGAAAGCCAAGACAGGACAAAACCTAGGCCTCCTGTGCCAAACAGTTAGCCAAGTGGTGAATGCAAAGGAAAAGTTCTTGAAGGAAATTAAAAATGCTACCCCAGTAAAAACACACAAATGATAAGAAAGTGAAACAGCCTTATTGTTGATATGGAGAACGTTTTAGTGGTCAGAAGACCAAACCAGCGTCAACATTCCCTTAAGCCATAGCCTAATCCAGAGCAAAGCCCTAACTCTCTTCAAGTCTGTGAAGGCTGAGAGAGGTGAGGAAGCTACAAAAGAAAAGTCTGAAGCTAGCAGAGGTTCGTTTATGAGGCTGAAGGAAAGAAGCTGTCTCCATAACATAAAAGTGCAAGGTGAAGCAGCAAGTGCTGATGGAGAAGCTACACCAAGTTATCCAAAAGATCTAGCTAAATCAATGATGAAGGTGGCTACACTAAACAATATATTTTCCATGTAGGCAAAACAGCCTTCTATTAGAAGAAAATGCCATCTAGGAGTTTCATAGCTAGAGAGGAGTAGTCAATGCCTGGCTTGAAAGCTTCAAAGGACAGGCTGATTCTCTTGTTAGGAGCTAATATACAGCTGGTGGATTTAAGTTGAAGCCAATGCTCATTTACCGTCCTGAAAATCCTAAGGCCCTTAAGAATTATGCTAAATCTACTCTGCCTGTGTTCTATAAATGGAACAACAAAGCCTGAATGACAGCATATCTGTTTACAGCATGGTTTACTGAATATTTGAAGCCCACTGTTGAGACCTCCTGCTCAGACTAAAAGATTCCTTTCAAACTATTAATGTTCATTGACAATGCACCTGGTCATCCAAGAGCTCCAATGGAGATGTATAAGGAGATTAATGGTGCTTTCATGCCTGCTCACACAACATCCATTCTGTAGCTCATGAATCAAGGAGTAATTTCAATGTTCAAGTCTGATTATTTAAGAAGTACATTTTGTAAATCAATAGCTGCCATAGACAGTGATTCCTCTGATGGATCTGGCAAAGTAAATTGAAAAGCTTCTGGGAAGGATTCACCATTCTAGATGTCATTAAGAACATTTGTGATTCATGGGAGGAGGTCAAAATATCCACATTAACAGGAGTTTGGAAGAAGTTCATTCCAACCCTCATAGATGACTTTGAGGGGTTCAAGACTTCAGTGGAGGAAGTCACTGCAAATGTGGTGGAAATAGCAACAGAACTAGGATTAGAAGGGGAGCCTGAATATGTGACTGAATTGCTGCAATCTGATAATAAAATATGAACAGACGAGGATTTAGTTTTTATGGACAAGCAAAGAAAGTGGCTTCTTGAGATGGAATCTACTCCCAATGAAGATGCTGTGAACATTGTTGAAATGACAAAAAAGGCTTTAGAATATTACATAAACTTAGTTGATAAGGCAACAGCAGGGTTTGAGAGGATTGACTCCAATTTTGAAAGAAGTTCTACTGTGAAAGAAGTTCTACTGTGAGTCAAATGCTACCAAACAGCATTGCATGCTACAGAGAAATCTTTCATGAAAGGAAGAGTCCATCAATGTGGTAAACTTCATTGTTGTCTCATTTTAAGAAATTGCCAAAGCCACCCCAGCCTTCAGCAAACACCACCCTGAACAACCAGCAGCCATCAACCTTTAGGGGAGAACCTCCACCAGCAAAAAGATTGTGACTCTCTAAAGGCTCAGATGATCATTTTTTAACAATAAGGTATTTTAAATTAAGGTTTATAGTTTTTTTAGACATAATGCAATGGCACACTTAATAGACTGCAGTATAGCATAAACACAGCTTTTATATATACTGGGAAACCAAAAATTTGTGTGACTCACTTTATTGTGATATTTTTTATTGCAGTGGTCTGAAACCAAACCTGCAATATCTCTGACTTATGTCTGTACTTCATTTGTAAAAGAAGTTCTGGAACTTGTGGAGTCAGACAACAAAATACAAACACCAGATGTTGGCAACCATGTTTGGGGATAGCAAACTGTGGTCAATAGAGTTGGTGGACTGCTTCCTTTTCTGAACCATCTAGCATGTACTTCCTGTTTCAACTCTTTAGCCCCTTACATGTTCTGCTTAACATGTTTAACTCTCTTTGTGCAGGGGTCTGAACTCCCACCAATAGGCTTGGAGATTCTAGGGGGCAAAGAATGTGTCTTCTATTCTGCCATGACCTTTTATAGCATATAAGGAAATGGTATCTGTTTGGTGCTAGTGGTATCCCTTAAGATGTTAATGGAGAAAATTATACCTTCCTTGTAAAGATATCTTTAAAATGAGGAAAATGCTTGTGTTCAACAGATGTCCAGTGTCTGAACTTACTACTTAGACTGAATCTGGTTGAGAGATTTGAAAAACTAGGAAAAAATAAACAAGGACATAGGTATATACATTGCACCAAGTTCTTGGTAAACTTAATCTGATTATATCACTGTATGCATAGTGTCATCTCTTATCCAACTATGTAAAAAAGAAAGGGAATGCCTCTATGTGTATACAAACTGGACTGAAAGGGTATGTAACAAAATAGGATTTAAGTGACAGGATTTCAAAAATCAAACTAGTCCTTTATAAAACTGATTTCACCACAAAACATCATAATTATCACCAATAAATTAAAGAGTGCTAATCACAAATGTATTTATTACTAAGATTGCTTATGTCTATGATTTTGGCAAAATCACAAAACATATTTTTTTCACATTTTTAAATTTATTCCTTTAGCTAATATTGACAGAGCATTCTTTGCTGGGAACTATAATTTGTGCTAGGGACATACATATAAGCAAGGCAGATACAATCTCTGCTTGCTTTTTAGAGATGGAGACATAATGATGATAATGATATTGATTTCTCAATTATTTACTCATGCAACAGATATTCATGGAGTGCCTAATATCTGCCTCTGCTGGACCCCCGGAATGTAACAGTGAACAAAACAAACAAACTCCTTGCTTTCATGGAGGTTAAATTATAGTGAGAAAGAGATATCATCAATGAAAAGGTAAATATAATAAATTTAAAGTGCTATGGAGATATATGAAGCAGAGCAATGGGGCATGGAATGGAATCCTAGGAAGCTGGCAGGAGTATCTGGAGGACTGTCAGGGAAGCCCTTCCCAAAGGAAGGAAAAGCGAGGAAGGTGCAATGAGCAAGGGAAGAATGTTCCACCACCCAGAGGTGTTGATTAAAATAGCACTAATCATAGTTAAAATGTGCGGAGGTTTTGTTATATACCAGGCAGTGCTCTATGCACTTTGCATGCATTCATGTATTTCTTCTTCATGACAACCCTATGAGGTAAATATTAAGCTTTATAAATGAGGAAACTGAGCTAAAAAAAAGTCACATTATTGTTCAAGGTCCATCATTCATAATATGTACAGCCACAATTTGAACCCACACAAAGACAAAATTCCTTTTAAAAATAAGTAAATAACAACAACAAAATCGCAAACTTTGGTAAGTGGATAAATGCTGTGAATAAAACAACAAAGGCCTATAAATAACAGGAGAACCACTTACAATAAGGTCAACAGGGAAGACCTCTCTGAGGAGACCACATTTCCTGTGAAAACTGAAGGATGAAGAGGATCCTTAAGAGAAAGACCTGGAGCAGGGCATGCCAGGAGAAGTGAGGAGCATGTGCCAACATCCTGTAGCTGGAAGCAGCCAGGCAAATTGCAAGAACTTGAGGAAAGCAAATGAAGGAGCTCAAGAAATTTCACCCCAAAATATGACTCCTTGGTATAAAGAGGAGGCCTTTGAATTAAAGGCCCTTAGAGATCAACAGGCATTGGAAGGGGCTTTCCCTCTATCTGCAAAAAACCAGATGGACTCATCAAAAAGAACAATCAGCTTCCCTTCCCTTCCCTGTTATCGCAGATATATTACAGGAAAGAAGATCATGCATGCAACCAGACCTGGCCCAAATCATGTTAAACATAATACCTGCCTCTCAGGTTAATTTAATTTCCAAAGAGAATAATTTACAAGTCAATCTGTTCCCCCCCATCCATTCATTCTCCCAAGTATCTATTCATCCTCCCTAGTAACCATTTATTGCCCCTCAACAGAATTATCCATATTCTTCCTCTCCCCTCCCCTCTAAAATGAGGTTATATGAATTTCTGGCCCCTACTGGGATGTTGGGTAATCACTCTGTGATTCTTTCCATGCACACGGTAAATAAATTTCTTTCTCTAATTAATCTGACTTATTGTGAATTGATCTTTCAGCAAACCTTCTGGGGTGAAGGGGAATTTTCCCCTCACCCCCACACCAGGGACCCTGGAGCCCAAAGAATGAAGAGAGGTGTCATGAGAGACGAGGAAGGAGAAATAGGTAGAAGCCATGTCATGTCAGCCTGATAGGGAGTTTGGATTTTTTTATAAGCCTTTGGGAAAACATTTATTCAGGGTATTGTCTGCTTTTCCTTTTAAAGAATATCACTTTTGCTTCTATGTGGTAAAGAAAATTAGATTTTCCTGGACAGTTGATAGAAAATGTGTTATTGGGGCATTTTTATGGCTCACATTTTTTTTTTACTATGCAACATAAAGGCAGATAAAGTACAGCAAATAGCCTCTGGGTATGTATACATCATACATAATATATGGATCCTAGTGTCCAAGATTTACTTATAAATAAAAGCAAAATTGTTTTTAGAAAACCTTCCCTGCTGTGTTCATTTTGTTTCGTTAAACAGACCTCATGCAAGAGGGATATTCTGCCTATGTTCCCTAGGATTTCTGAATCTTATCATTGGATTTACTAAGTGAGGAAGGGACTATAGTCCTTTTCTCTCTCAAACTTCATTCTATGATTTTTTGATCATTCCTCTAACTACAGAAGGTCATTAGAGTGCTAGTTATGGTTTGCTTGGACTTGACATGTGAAAATACCTTGTAGCTGCACATTAAATTTATGATTCTCTGTTTGTGAGAAGAGGCTGTTGACAGAAGACTATTCTGGAACAGTATGAACAAATTCTACCTCAATCTGTTTTTGCAGGAATGTTCAATGTTTTATAGCACACTGCGGTTTTGCATTTAGGATCAAATTTGGAACTGAAGTGCTTTCTGTTCAGTAAAGCAGAACTAAAATGTCACAGCTGTGAAGATCTGTGTCCTTTAGAAGAGTTTCTCTGTCACGAGCACCACCAAGCGGCCTGTGCAGCTCCTACACATCTCCCAAGATGTCACTTGATTGTGTGGTTCCAACCCAAAGACTTGACAACTGTTTATACAGAGAGTATTGGTTTTTAAGCATACCTTTGAGAGATGAAGTCAATGACTCAGAGAATCCATTTGTTAGACTTCCCCCAATTTTAACCAAAAAATAAAAATTTGCTGTTGCCATTTGAAATCCCAAATGTGGCACTACAGAGTGCTGTTGGATGCATTCACTATATTATCACAAATTGGTACATTGATATAAGGAAACTTAAAATGATCCCAAAACTTTGGAGCATCTCTTTCTCTCCACTGATGCAGGCTGGCCCCGTTTCACACAGCTGTAGAAATAAATTGCTATCTGCTTCTGTGATGTACCCCGACTTTATTGAGCAACTTTAACCTAGGAACAAGAAGATGAATTGCCTCTATTCTATTTCACACTAGAACATTTCTCATCCCATATATTAATATGTACAAACATAAGGTTTAAAGACTTTTCACATTGACAACTTGCCTAATTTTTTTAAAGCTATCCAAAAACTAGGTTGAGAAGAACACCAGAAATGTGGCCTCTGCCCTGAGAAGATGAGACTTAAAGGACAATACTACATCATCATTCTTCTCTGGTTACAAATGCAAAATGTATTCTGTGGGGGTGAGGAGGGGGCTGCTGGGTGGGCTGAAGTAAAGAGAGCTGATTTGAAAGTGGTACTTCAATGACTGTCTTCAGGAGCCTCGATCCTTAGCCCTGCCCATGCAACTCATGTCTCACTCCCGTTTTGTCCAGCAAAATTAAAACAAATTTAAATTGGTCAGGATTTATTCAATATTTTAGGAATTTTAACTTATTTTAGGGTCAAAGAATGTTGTCTGGAAATCATTTCCGTAAGTAATAAACAAAGGATTAGGATTTCATGAAGCAATTAGTAACAAATGCTATTAAAGTAGAAGAAAGCATGTCACAATGTGCTTGCATGGTATTTAAGAGTCTGAAGTATTACCATTATTAAGAAAAAATATATACATATGTCAGTATAAACAGATGTCTAAACAGTAATTAAAAGTTTCATAAGGCCCTGGGTAAGGAATTGGAGGCCTGACAGGTGACCAATTTGCCTGAGGACATAGAGCAAGGAAGTGGCAGAGTCCTCTGATGCCACCTTTGCATTCATGTGGTATTTTGCAGTTTCCAGAATGCTTTCCGGTCCTTTAGTCCCCTTCATTTGAACCTTAGAGTGATGCGTCACTGCATTAGAGTTAAGGAGACTGTGATCATTCTGTCAGAGAGAATTGATTTGTTAATGGCTGAAAGCTGTGGACTAGAAACAGGCCAGGCTTGCTTCACTCTGCAATAATTTGCACTGACTTTATAGCTTTCAAAGCACTATAGTGTTTCATTTATTTCTCCCAGATGGGTAAAATAAATGTCATTCCTAACTGACAAGTAAAGGAACTGGCATTAAAGAGAGAAAGCGATTTGCCCAAGGTCCAGCAGAGCTGGAGCTCCCCTGAATTCTCACCCAAATTTCCATCCTACTATTCTCTACCACCACCTTCTATATTCTAACAGTCATCCACTATGAGAATTAAAGCTGAAGCGGCTAAGAAACTCTAAAGAAACAGAAAAAGATAATTGGATGAAATTTTTCCAAAGAAAAAGTGGGCTCAGAAAAGCAGATTATCTACATGATGGTTTTTGTTTGCATGCAACCATCAGAAGGAGCAAAAGAAGGCATAATTATGCACAGAAATCATACTCTAAAGTCACTCTTTAAAGAAAAAAACATCTGTGAAGGATAGTGAGGCAGAAGGCAATGAAGGGAGAAGTGGGGATTTCTGGAACTGTCAGTGAATTTAGACTTCAATGGCCACACATCACTTTATTCACAAATACTGAACTGAGAGAAATATGTTAGTCTATAAAAAGGCAAATTGGCTGAAGATTTATATTTAGTGGCAAAAGGATTCAAAAGAGATGGAAAAAGTGTGAAGGGTAAGCACAGGCAGCTCTGGACAGTGCAAAGAACGCTCAGTTTACAGCTAACTGCTGAGGTCCATGGCATATAGCTCCTGCAGAAACACAGGGTCAGAAAACCTGGTTCCAGCTCGATTCTGCCACTTGGGAGTAATCAATTACTCTCTACCTTATTTTCCTGAATTGTAAAATGATATAAATGGTCATGATATCGGTGGACCCCCTTTATGCCAACCAAATACTTTGCTCGCATTCTCTCCATCATGCTGCACAGGACCCAATTATGTAGGTATTACATTTATTCTCATTTGACCAAACCAATGCCTAGTGAAGTTGTTATCATACTCCGTGGCACCACTGACCTGATTCCAAAGGTCATTCCTTTAACCTGCCTTATTGGAAAATAGATTTTTGTTGTTTTTTTTTCATGGTAAAGTAATGAACTGGTGTTCTGGTTTTACGTATTTGTCTTTCATGAGTTTTTTTGTGAATCAGTCCCTTTAAGGCTAGCTCCAAGGACAAGGCAAAATTTCTGACACTTCAGAGCTGAAGATCAGATCCCAAACTATGGTAACAATGAAGCTTATGTTAATTGGCCAGGAAGCCAGTCATTGGAGATACCCTTCTAGGCCTATTTCCAGTAAAACTTTCGGCAACTACCATCACACCGTCACTACCTCTTATCAATTGTAATGGGTAGGGAAGCAGGGTGGGGCTCAGACTGAGCTCCCACTCCCAGGCAGGGTGTTAGAATACACACTTATCATACAAAAAGTGAAAGAGTAAAGAAATTACCTTGGATTTATACTTGGACTAAATATCTTTAATCCCTGAAAAGAGAAAGTAGCAAGATAGACACTGAAAGACTTATTCACCAAGTATGGAAATTTCAACTCATATTTGGAACAGACCCATACTACCATACCATATTCTCTGAAAAACTAGCTAAGACAGCTTAGGATGACATGCTGGATGGATTGAGGGTGTCTCAAAGTTGTGTTGTTTAGAGAAATAGCCAAGGAAAGGAGGAAAAAGGCTGATTTTATAACAAGGCATGCACAGCTATTGGCAGGCCAAGACCACCAGGCCCCATTGGCGTTCATAGACCAGGATTAGAGACCAAACCAAGTCCCAATCATTTCTACGATAAAAGCAAGTACAAAGGATAGTTCTACATGCACAGGTTTGGGGTTAGGTAGGTGGAGGTGTCGTGAGGACAAATGTGACCAATCTGAAAGGAAAGTGTGTGCGTCTATGTGTGTGTATGTGTGTTAAAAAAAACATTTACATTGGGCTAGAAGTCCTGCAGTTCCTGGGACTGGGGGTGGGGTGGTGTATAAGCAGAGATAAAAATTAGTGCTTCACTAGAGAAACACGTTGAACTTGTAAGACATTTCAGGTAAAACACACTTCCTGCCTACTCCCTAGACAAATATTTGAAACAAACAGGAAAAAAAAATGAGGTGTTTCAATCTCCCTTGTACAGCTAACACCCCACCCCATTTCTCCAAGACAGGTTGGCTTTAGAAAAGGTCTAACCAGTCAAACACCTTAGGCCATTGTACAATTTGACACCATCTCTTCATGGCTTAGGGACTTGGCCTGTCTGGTGCAAAGGCAAATCATATAGGAAATGATTTAAGAAAAAAACCTTCAGTTGAAGGTAACTTCTGAGACACAATACTATACAGCTCCTTCAGAAAGAGAGGGTCTTCCCTTTGTATGCTGTTCTAGAGCAAGACACTGTGCCTCCTGTAGCATGATTTGTTAAATATTAATGAATCCACAAGCTGTAAAGAACCCCTGGGGTGGTCTAATTGCTTTTACAATTGCTTAATCCCTGTGAGTAATCCACTTCATTAATTTTGCCAAGCAATACTTACTTTGTATTCTTTGACCTTTCATGGCTCATTTCCAAAATGCTAACATTAAGGCAACAACATTGTTTGCAAACCACAGTCTGGCCAACAAAATGCTAAAAGAAACACCAGAAACTTTCAATTACATTCACTTTTCTGAATTGTTCTGCCTAATGGTTTAAAGACTAAAACCCCTTGCGCTAAGCTGTCTAGTTTTTCTTTACTGTGACCCTGTAGTAGACCCAATAATAATTCCCCCCAAAGATGTCTCCATCCTAAATGCCCAAACTGTGGGAGTGTTATCTTACATGACAATAGGGACCTGCTCATGTGGATAAGTTAAGGATCTTGTGATAGGGAGATTGTCCTGGATTCTTATAAGGGGTCCTTATAAGAGGAACATAGGAAGGTCAGGCAGAGGAGAAGACAATGTGACAATGGAGGCAGAGACTGGGGTGACGCAACCACAATCCACGGAACAGAGCAGCCTCTAGGAGCTGGAAGAGCCCAAGAACAGATTCTACCCTGGAACTTTCAGAAGGAACCAGACCTTCCAACATCTTGATTTTAACCCTGTAAGATTCATTTCAGGCTTCCTCCCTCCAGAACTGTAAGACAAGAAATTTGTGCTGTTTTTAGCCACTAAGTGCATGGCAAACACTTGTTACAGCAGCAACAAAGAACGAAAAAAAGACACCCTTGTAAATTTATGAAAAGTCTGAAGCATTACAGTAAGCAGCCCATGAAACACTCTCAATGTTTGCCTCACCCACCACTGCTCTGTGAGCATGGTGGCCAGGCTGTTCCTCACGTATAAGCTGTCCATTGACCTGGCTACATCTGACTGGACCACCTGTAGCTACACAAACAGGAGGTCTGAGGCTATGAGGAAGCCTGCGGGGAGAAGTCTGCCCTGGAGACTCTCCATGAAGGGCAGTGACCACCCAAAGGAATCAGATCCTCTCCCAGAAATTTTTGAGTGTAAGACATCAAGGGAGCCATATACAAAGAAAAGAATGGGAGTATAAAAACAGAGAGAAAGGGAAGATGGAGAAAAAAGCTAAGGAATCCATAGGACAGAGTCAGGAGAAGAGGGAGAAGAGGAAGGACACCAGCTTCTGGAGACCAGGACACCACACTTCTCCCTGGCCCAGTGCCTACCATGGCCCCACACAGGAGCCCTTAAATAGCTGTTGAAGGGATGAACAATAGTAAACTGCGTTCCAGTACTTCACGAGACCTGACTGCATGGCTGCTGAGTTTGGTTCTTGTGCTTCCTTGTTTCCTCACATAGCCTTACAATAAATACTCCCCACCTGAGATGACTTGAGTAGGTTTTGTTTCCTACAACTTTTACAGAGCCGAATCATGATTCTTTCCACTCTAGTCTCATCTTTTTAATCTTATTTTCAAAAATCACTGAAGGCAAAGGACTTGAATAGACATTTCTCCAAAGAAGATATACAAATGGCCAACAAGTTCATGCAAAGATGCTCAATGTCATTAGGGAAATACAAATCAAAACTACATGGAGAAACCACTTTCTATCCATTAGGATGGCTATACTTAAAAAAGCTTTGGTGAAGATGTGGCAAAACTGAAACCCTCACACATTGGTGGGAATGCAAAATGGTGCAGCCACTGCAGAAACTGTTTGATGGTCCCTCAGTAATTTAAACATAGAATACCACATGACCCAGCAATTTCGCTCCAAGGTGCATACCCAAAAGAATTCAATAACAAGTGTTCAAACAAAAATTTGTCCACACATATTCACAGTGGCACTATTCATGATAGCCAAAAGCTGGAAACAACAAAAACATCCATGAATAGATGAATAAACAAATTTTGGTATATCCATACAATGGAATATTATTTGTCCATAAAAATGAATGAAGAACTGATATGTACTACAACATGAATGAAGCTAGAAAACATTACGCTACATGAAAGAAACCAGATGCAAAAGGCCACATCATGTTCGATTCCATTTGTATGAAATACCCATCATAGGCAAATTCATAGAGACAGAAAACAGATCAGTGGTTGCCAGGGGGTGGGGGGAAATGAGACATAATGAGATTTTCATTGGGAGATGATGAAAATATTCTGAAACTAGATAGCAGTGATGGTTGCACAACATTATGATGTACTAAATTCTACTGAATTGTACATTTTAAAATATTTAAAATGGTGAATTTTATGTTATGTGAATTTTACCACAATAAAAAAGATCATGGGAAATGTATTTAATGTGACATTTCCTTTATTCACCACATTATGGATAGGTAGATAGATAATTTATTATATAACCATTTTAACATAGTTATGCTAGCAGATGCCCCAAAATGTGCTCTGGCTCCAAGTAGCTTTGGGACTCGAGTTATTCCTTTGCTATCAAGGTCCAGTGTAGGGTGTATAATACACAGATGCCTCTCCATGATCTCTCAGAGTCAGGCCCAGAACTCCTTTCATGTGGGCCTAAAATTTATAGATGGTTTTGTAAAATGGAGTAAAAAACCGATCAATGGCCTGAGATCTAATTCATCTGATCCTGGGCTAACCTCTGAGTAGGTGAGAAACACCATTCTAGGTTTAGGCTCATGGGGGCTTTTATTGCACAATTTTAATATGAGACCAAAATGCTTTCAAATAAAGAAATTAATCCCATGATAATGAGGGCCAGTCATTAAGTGGATTAAGAAGTTAATGATAACACCATTAGGGAATCATTTCTTTAAAGACAGTAACTGATGCTTCAAAAGAATGTTATAGGTATATGTCATCTAGTTCTTCAATAAAATTAAATTTCCCAAGCAAAGAAAGTGACAAATTGGCCTACCTTTGCTGAAAAAGATGCAAAAGAACACTTGATTTTATTTCTTACTTCTCAAATATTCCAGAAGTATTTTTTTCAATCAGCAGATGGCGCTGCCAACATATCTCTGAAATCAAAAAGATGACAATGGCCATTTTCTTTAATCCCTTCATTATATGGGAAATTTGTGATAATTCATTTATAAAAATCAATTTCATGCTTGGAATAAATTTCACTATTCTTGGCATTATTTGGATACCTTTAAAGTTCTGAAATTCTAAGAAATTTAATTCAATTACCTCACAGAAACATCTTTTAAAACATTATCTTTATGATTATTAATATTAACTAACATGGATTGGCTATTTTCTATTTAAAGGGTATTATTTCTATTTTTACAAATGAGAAAATTGAAACATAGGTAAGTTATATTCTTTGCCCACGTCACACATCTCTGTAAGTGGCAGAACCAGGATCCAACATGAGGTCTGACCCCCTCCAAAGCCCATGCCCTTGACTGAATCACCCCATGTCACATAGTGCCACGGTACTATAGGATTCCCAGCATTTTAGAAAAGGAATTTCAAAGATGTGCTAGGTGAATGCCAAGTTAGACAATCTTAAACCATTGAAGATGCCGATGAGTTTAGAAAGCTTAGTTCATTTAACTCCCAAATGACAGTTGTATTCAGAGTTCATTCAAAACATATAAGAAATTTGACCTTATTTCTGTTTGGGAACAGTTAAGCATGAAAGGTGATATCCCACTTAATCAAACCATTTAGGACAAAGACCTTGACCAACATTCAGAATGAAAGACAACACAGAAATGATGCAAACCCCATTTACTGTGTGAAAAAAAGGAAGCCAAACTAATGAGACAGTCTGTCCAGCAGCAAAGAAGAGAGAAAGAAGTATGTTATTTGCATACTTGAAGTCTGACCTTTTCATGATCAGATAGTATTTTGCCTGTTGTGACACTATTCTGAGTAAAAAGTTAGATACATAAGGCAAAAGTTGAAGAAAAAGTACATAAGGCAGAGAGTACGCATTCTAAATCTTTCTGATAGACAAATCCTACGCAATGATTTCCAAAAGTTATCTGGTTTAAAAGAAAATTAAACACAATATGAGAGTTTTTCCTTCTCTCTAAAAAGGTGGTTAGTCACCTCTAAAGTAAACACAAAATGAGGACTCTTCAGAACCCACCGCTCCATATTAATTTAATGTCACCACCTTTCAGGAGGAGAAGGGGCACTTCAGGCATGTGAATACTGTTTTAATAAATTGAACAAAGTTTTATTCCCAGGCACTTAGGATTGACCCTCATGAGCTGGACTAGACCGTGTCATTCCTCTTGTTTGTTTCTCTGGCATAATTCCAAACACCAGGGACTCCCTTTGCTAGAAGCCACACCTGACATACTACCTTTTCAGCAGCAGATCAGGACAGACCCAAGATGAGAGAAACCTCTCTCAGGCTTTTCCAGGACAGGGAGGGCTTCTATGCATGACAGATCCCACAAGTCCCAAGGGAGGGAGCACAAGGACAAAAGCAACCCCAACGGGGCCCAGCGCACAAAAGCGTAGCTTCTCATCTGTGCGTTGCTCACACTGCCTTCCCCAGCCCTAGCAACACGGTCCGTCAGTTTTCCTCCCTTTGATACTATTTCTGGGGCACTGACTAAGCATAACTCATGATGTATGCAAAACACAACTTTCTTTTTTGCCTCCTGTCACCCTTTAAAATATATTCAGTGGGAGTCCCTTCCTTGCCCCTGGATAAACAGCAGGTCTCACGCTTTTTCTGCTCATTCCTATGTAACACACGGTTCTCCATGCATTGGAATGGTGTTGCCAACAGACTAATTTCAAAAATTAAAACTTTCAGCCCAAAATATGAATCAAAACTCCTGCTTTGATTAAACAGCAAAACCTCCCTCTTCCTGGCTCACACTGGCTTCAGGCTCAGCCCACATTAGGAAAAAGAGGCACAGATGGATTCTTTGGCCTTTCTCCCACTTGCACTTTCCTCCCTCCTGTCTCCCTCCCTGTTTCCAGTTACTTCTTCCTCCTGAGGTGGGGGTGGGGTGGCTGGGCACAGGATTAAAAGGAGCAAAGTGTGGAAAGTGGATGGGAAATACCTCATGTGAACTGGTATCATTTTAAACCAGCTTCCAACGCTCAGGTTCTGGCAGAAGTTAGGGCTGACTCACTATTGTGGGGACAACTTTGTAGGCTCTTCCTAGCGGTCCATCACAGTGACTTCTCTCCTAAAGCTCCCTGGACTCAGGCAGGTGCTTCTCCACACTGGGTGGTCACTTGCAACTCCTTCCTTGACCCTCAAGTATTGGGCCTTTTCTCCCACCATGTTGCAGCTCCCCTATAGGCAGTTCTCTTTGGATACAAATGTCCCTGCTATAGGAGGACAGTTCCCCTGCTGGCCTTGGTCAAGCCAGCTCTCCTCTCTCATACTTGTAGTTCTTAGAATTCACTGTAGAATTTCTGGAGAGTGTGTTATCCTGAGACAAGGAGGAACTGACCAGAACAGCCAGAGCTATGTTATTGTTTCTTCTAGAACAGGATATTCTACAACACTTGAGCTCAGTGATCAAGTGATTTCTAAGGTATAAAATCCAGAATCAAGGGCTTTTGTGGTCCTCAGCTGTAGTACAATGTGGGACACATTCAGATGAGATTCTACCCACCCTAGGCAGGTTTCCTGAGTCCTGGGAAACTGACTCACCATGGATCCTAGGCTATGTGTTTTTGCTGGCTATCGGTGAATAATACATTTTCTTTGCCTGACTTGTTATGCATGTGCTCTTTCTTGCCAGTCTCATGCAAGTGGCAGAGAACCTTAGCACCTGCCAATAGAGTCCACATCTATACCATGGGAAACAACCATGCATCCCCTGTCCCTTCCAATAAACCCTGGAATAAGCAAATCTCCTGGTTTCATCAGAAGCACTGATAGCCCATCTAAATACTTTCTATTCATAAAGATACTAGGGTTCTAGAGTCACAGAGCAGGTTCTGGACCATTCTATACCTATAGCATAGGGTGTGTGTTACACCACACATTTTAACACTTTGTGACAGTACATTAACCAGTTCTATAATTCCTCATAGTAAGTAGTCATGACTGCCTGGAAATTGCTGGTGTTAGAGTGAAGACTGAAACCACTGCTGTTTGCAGAATCTTATGATTTTTATTTACTCCATGACACATACCAGCATCATGGGAGTAGTTGTAGAGGGAACATCTTAATTTCAGCTCAAATAATATTCTCAAAGTTTAAGGAGATTTAACCCAGCTCTAGACCAGGTGCGGTGGCTCATGCCTGTAATCCTAGCACTCTGGAAGGCCAAGGCAGGAGGATTGCTTGAGCTCAGGAGTTCAAAACCAGCATGTGCAAGAGCAAGACCCTGTCTCTACTAAAAATAGAAAAATTAGCCAGCCATTGTGGTGTGCACCTGTAATTCCAGCTACTCAGGAGGCTGAGGCAGGAGGATCCCTTGACCCAAGGAGTCTGAGGTTGTAGTGAGCTCTGATGATGCCACTGCACTCTACCCAGGGTGACAGCGTGAAACTTGTTCTCAAAAAAAAAAAAAAAAACCAGCTCTACTTTATAATAACTTTCACAAATTTCCTTCCCCAACAATTTAACCCCAAAACAATCAGAATCTTAAAATAGGGACTGTAAGAATTGTTGTACCTCAGGGGTATCTTCTGGTGATCATGGAGTGCTTGAAATGTTAATGTAAATAGCCAAAGCCAATTAATGCTTGAAAGGAGCCAAGTGGGTCTAGGCACAGCAGTTCGCTTGATGGTGGAGACTGTGCTCAGAGCCAGCAGTTTACTGTCTGATATCTAACACTGGCAGAGGCTGTGATGGGGGCAATGTCTGCATGGGTAGGGAATGGACGCATAGAGGCTCTTGTAAGGTGTGTCTACCACCACTGATCCAGATGCAGGGGATTGATCTGACTACCCGCAATAGCAGAGAATCTCTGTTATCCGAGAGAAAATATTAGGACAAGAAAATAGAAGGGGAAAAAAAAAGACTTTATATTTTTTATTTTTGCCATTTTATAACAAACCTTAGTTTTCCACAGTGTTCCATCTATAAACTTAAAGGAGCTTGGACTTGGAGAAGTTGCCTATGGAGAGGTAAATGGAATGAAATCCTGTCATTTGCAACAACATGGATGGAACTGGAGGACATTATGTTAAGTGAAATAAGCCAAGCACAGAAAGACAAATATCACATGTTCTCACTCATATGTAAGAGCTAAAAAAATTGATCTCATGGAGGCAGTGAATAGAATGGTGGTTACCAGAGGCTGGGAAGGGTAGTAGGGAGGGGAGGATAAAGAGGGGATGGAAAATGGGTACAAAAATATAGTTAGATAGAAGGAATAAGATCTAGTGTTTGGAAGCAAAATAGGGCAACTATAGTTAACAAAACTTTATTTTATATTTCAAAATAACTAGAAGAGTGGAAGTAAAATTTTCCTAACATAAAGAAATTATAAACATTTGAGGTGATGGATATCCCTGTTACCCTATGAAAGAGCTCAGGAAATTTCACCCCAAAATATGACTCCTTTGAATAAAGAGTATTTTGAATTAAAGGCCCTTAGAGATCAACAGGCCCTTTGAAGAGCCTTTCCCTCTATCTGTATAACCAGACCAATCCATCAAAAGAACAATTGACTTCCCTTCCCTTCCCTGCTGTCTTTCTATATTGCAGGAAAGAAAATCAAGAATGCAACCAGACCTGGCCCAAATCATTTTAAATATAATACCTTCCTCTCAAGGTTAATTTAATTTGCAAAGAGAATCATTTACAAGTCAATCTGTTTCCCGGAATGGGAATCCATTCATATTCCCTAGCAACCATTTATTGCCCCTAAACAGAATTATCTATATTCCTCATCTCCTCCTCCCCTCTAAAAGGAGGGTATAAAAATATCTAAATCCCACTGGGATACTGGGTAATCACTCTGCGATTCTCCCTGTGCACACAGTAAATAAACCTCTTCCTCTCATTAAGCTGCCTTAATGGTGAGTTGATCTTTCAGTGAACTTTTGGGGGAAAGGGGAAGTTTCCCCTCACCCCCATACCTGATTTGATCATTACAAACTGTATGCTTGTCTCAAAATATCACATGTACCCCATAATTATGTACAACTAGCATATATCCATAATTTTTTAAAAATTTTTAAAAATAAAAAATAAATCTTTAGAAAAATAAATAAAAGGGTTAAAATTAAAAAAAATTTTTTTTTTAGAGATGAAGTCTCTCTCTCTGCTGCCCAGGCTGGAGTGAAGTGGCCTGATCATAGCCCACTGTAACCTCGAACTCCTGGCCTCAAGTGATCTTCCTGCTTCAGTCTCCTGAGTAGCTGGGATTACAGGCATGCACCACCACACATGGCTAATTTTTCTATATTTTGTACAGACAATGTCTTGCTATGTTGTCCAGGCTGGTCTTGAATTCCTGTTCTCAAGAGGTCCTCCCCCCACCTCAGCCTCCTAAAGTGCTGGGATTACAGGCATGACCCACTGAGCCCAGTGGAGGGTTTTTTTTTTTTTAAAAGAGGTAAATGGTACCACTCTGTTCTTGTATTCACTGTAACTGAGAAAACAATTTAATTGCTGAGTCTGTTCAGAAATTAACATCTGAAATACACTAGCTTTCATTAATTAATTAATTAGTTTATTTATTCATTTAATTTAGAGATGAGGTCTCACTATGCCTGGCCTCAAGCAATCCTCCACCTCAGCCTTCCAAAGTGCTGGGATTATAGGCACGAGCCACCCTGCCTGGCATAGTTTTCTTTTAAAGTCAGAATTTGCAGTGCTGACACCACTAACCCCTAATTCCTGTTTGTATCCCAAATTTCTTTCTCTGTATTTAATAACCATGCCATATATTTAAAAATCTTTCCTCTCTTTTTAGTAACACAGTTTCACTTGTGCATTTCAACTACTTCAATATTGAGTTTACAGTGGATTCTCTTTAGACACCTGGTATCAATCTCTTGTGAGAAGATTACCCCTGCTTTGTTTTTGTTTTTGTTTTTATTCCAAAGTATTAAGGGGGTACAAATGTTTTTGGTTACATGGATCACTTTTGTAATACTTGAGCCATGGCTATAAGTGTGCCCATCACCCAAATAGTGTTCATTGTACCCATTAGGTAGAGTTTTGCCCCTCCTCTCCTCCCCCCCACTTTATTTCCACTAAGTTTTACATTCCTCTGTGCACATGTGTACTCATTGGTTAGTTCCAGTTTAATAGCAAATACATGTGGTGTTTGTTTTTCCATTCTTGGGATACTTCACTTAGGATAATGATCCCCAGTTCCATCCAAATTGTTGCAAAAGGCATTAATTCATCCTTTTTATGACTGAATAGTATTCCACTGTGTGTATAGATATATACATATATACATACATACATACATATAGCTATACACACACACACATTTTGTTAATCCACTCACAAATTGATGGGCACTTGCACTTGGCTTGATTCCACATCTCTGCAATTGTGAATTCAATAAGCATTCAAGTGCAGGTGTTTTTTTCATAAAATGAATTCTTTTCCTTTGGGTGGATACCCAGTAGTGGGATTGCTGGATTGAATGGTAGGTCTAGTTTTAGTCCTTTAAAGAATCTCCTACTGTTTTCCCTAGTAGTTGTACTTATTTGCAGTCCCACCAACAGTGTATAAGTGTTCCTTTCTTTCTGCATCCACACCAACATCTGTTGTTTTGGGACATTTTAACAAAAGGCATTCTAATGGGTAAGGTGATATCTCATTGTGGTTTTAATTTGCATTTCCCTGATGATTAGTGACATTGAGCATTTTTTCATATGTTTATTAGGCATTTGTCTATCTTCTTTTGAAAAGCTTCTGTTCATGTCTTTTGCCCACTTTTTAATGGGGTTGTTTATTTTTTCTTGCTGATTTGCTTGAGTTCTTTGTAGATTCTGGATATTAGCCCTTTATTGGATATATAGCTTGGAAATATTTTCTCCCATTCTGTAATTTGTCTATTTGCTCTGTCAATTATTTTCATAGCTGTGCAGAAGCTTTTTAGTTTAATCACATTCCATTTATTTATTTTTATTGTTGTTGTGATTGCCATTGGGGTCTTAGTCATAAATTCTTTGCCTAGGCTAATATCTAGAAGAGTTTTTTCCATATTTTCCTCTAGAATTCTTATGGTTTCATGTCTTATATTTAAGTCCTTAAGACTCAATAAGAGAGCAGAGAAGTGGCCTACCACATTCTGAGGAGTACTGTGTTCTTCAATATGCTCTGAGGTGTTCTTAAAAAATAGAGATTCTTATCCCAGGGACATGTGAATACTCAAGAAGTGATATAGATTAAAGAATAGAGAAGATGGCTGACCAGAGACACCAGCTGCCAGACTGTCTTAGAAAGAAGGAAAAGTTTTAAATGAAAAAGAACAAACAAACAAACAATGATAGATTAGGTGTAATTCCAAAGGAAAAGTGCCAGAACATACAAGAGATTCCATGGGAAGAACTTGTGGAGCAAAACAAGAAAAAGTAAGATATTGGTAGAGGTCATCCCCTGAAAGGCTTGGATTCCAGCAAAAAGGGTAGGTGGAGTGGTTTGTTTCTCCCTCCCTCAGATCTCTGTCAGTCAGCAGGCTCCTGAGCTGCTGGAGAGCCTTTCTACCCTCATGAACCTGAAAGCTGCTGCCACCAGTGAACTGGGAGCTTCTTAAGGACAAAGCACCAGGCTGCCAACCCCCATGGAGCACTTCCTGTAACCACAGACCCAAACTGAGGCAGCAGGCACCATATTGCTTCTCCACCAACTGTGCATATTTATACTCCCCACAGGGCTTCAACCCCTCAGTTTTTGTCTTGCTCATTTCCACACAAACATTTCCCAACTCTGGCCCAGACTGCAGGAGCCACAGGGGGCTTGGGGGTCCAAGAGGATCTGCGTGATCCCAGAACCTGGACATTCCAGGCCGGCTGCCTTCTGGAGAGAGGGACAGAGCCAACCAGAGTGCTAGTTTTCCTCCATTTAGACACTTTTCCTCTCCTTCCCCTCCCCCGGCCAGGGCTGCCAAGAGAGATGCTTGAGCTGGGGCTAACAAGAGCTGCTGCTTCCCCTCTGTTGGGGCATCCACATAGAGTGGGGCTCAAGCCTTTCCTCTTAAAGACGTGCAGAGGACTGAGGGGTGCTCAGACTGTGAGTTCCCTCTTCACTTGCCCTCCCCAGTGCTGCTTGCCTGGCTGCTCCATCAGAGCAGGGAACACCCCAAAACAGAGGTACTTCAAACCTGCTTGAGAACCCCATAGGCAACTTGGGACCAGCAAGCTTCTCCCTGGCATGGTTAGGGATTGATCTTCAGGGACCCAGGGACAGGCCCACAGACCAGATCCTGTACCCCCAGGCCTCAGTCATGTTGCTCAGGGGCACAGAGGGGAGATTTGTGAACTAATGTAGGGAGCTGAGAGAGCCCACCTGGGCAGAACTGAAAAGTGAGTGCAGTGTGGGTCCCAGCCACAGCACACTTGTGGAACAACCCTTTCCCCACAGGAGGGCCATGATCTCATCCCAGGGCAGGATCCTTGGACAGGGAACCTCTCAGCCTGCAGCACCACTGCTGGGGAGCTCAGCTAGTCTGAACTCCTGCCTGCCAGCAGACAATGGAAAAGAAAATATAGACCAATATTCCTTATGAATATAGATGCAAAAATCCTCAATAAAATACTAGCAAAACAAATTCAAAAGCACATCAAAAAAATAATCTACCATGACCCAAGTGGGTTTCATCCCAGGGATACAAGGATGGTTCAACATATGTAAACCGATGTGGTTCACCACATAAACAGAAGCAAAAACAAAGACTATATGATCATCTCAATAGATACAGAAAAAGCATTTGACAAAATTCAGTACTCTTTCATGATAAAAACCCTCAAAAAACTAGACATAGAAGGAATATATCTCAAAATTATAAAAGCCATATAGGCCAAACCCACAGCCAACATCATGTTGAATGGGGAAAAGTTGAAAACATTCCCCCTAAAAACTGGAGTAGAAGAAGGGTACCCACTGTCATCACTTCTATTCAAAATAGTGCTGGAAGTCCTAGCCAGAGCAATCAGGCAAGAAAAAGAAATAAAGAGTATCCAAATCAGGAAAGAGGAGGTCAAATTATCGCTCTTTGCTGATGATATAATCTTGTACCTAGAAAACTGCAAATGCTCCACCAAGAGACTCCTAGAATTGATAAGTAAATTCAGCAAAGTCTCAGGTTACAAAATCAATGTACACAAATCAGTAGTATTTCTGTATTCCAGTAACAGTCAAGCTGAGAGTCAAATCAAAGACTCAATACCATTCAAAATGGCTACAAAGAAAATAAAATACCTAGGAATATACTTAACCAAGGAGGTGAAAGATCTCTACAAGGAGAACTATGAAACACTGAGGAAAGAAATCACAGAGGACAGAAACAAATGGAAAAACATATCTTGTTCATGAGTGGGTAGAATCAACATTGTTAAAATGCCATACAACCCAAAGTGATTTACAGACTCAATGCAATCCCCCTCCAAATACCCACATCATATTTCACAGATCTATAAAAAATTATTCTACACTTTGTTTGGAACCAGAAAAGAGCCTGAGTAGCCAAAGCAATCTTAAGCAAACAGAACAAATCTGGAGGCATCACCTTACCAGACTTCAAACTATACTAAAAGTCTATAGTAACAAAAACAGTATGGTACTGGTATAAAAGTAGACACATTGATCAATGTAACAGAATAGAGAACCCAGAAATAAAACCATCTACCTCCCACCAACTGATCTTTGACAAAGCAGACAAAAATATACTCTGGGGAAAGGATGCCATATTCAATAAATGTTGGTATGAAAACTGGATAACCACATGCAAAAGAATGAATAGGACCCCTACCCCTGTTTTGAATAACCTGTTGAACAACAGGGTTTTAATGGTCTTGTAGGCTCAACATTGTTCCTCTCAAGCCTCTTTTGTTATGTCCAGTGGGAACCAAATTGTGCTTTGTAATGTGCTCCTCCTCAATGATTTGCCTTTCTTCAGCTGTTCAATTCTTCTGACTTTGGGTACTTGCCCCCTCACTGACAGTTACAAAAACATCACTTTAATGGGCTTCTTTCTTCTGCACTAGCAAGGCAAAACTTTTCCTCTGATACTCTAGTGTTTCCCTAATCTTTTTAGTTAGTTCTGTTGGTTTTAAAAAATGTTAACTTGTTTCTTGTACTATGCAAACACCGTCTATTCAGTCTCAGTATCTTCCTCTTCCTTTTCCCCACAATGCCTCTTTTAAGTCTTAACCTTAGGTTTATGACATGTCAAGTTTTTCTTTCATCTCTACTCAAAGTGATATAAAATACTTTCAGTCTTTATCTGTCCATTGAGCAGCTCCATTATCCATCAGTGGCTGACCTAAATTCTTGAGTCCTTGAAATGACAACCAGGAGCAAGACTTCATGGCTGTCCACTGAAGATCTCTGACCAAAAATGAAATACTTATATATCACATAGTCAAATAATTCACATCACCACAACTTGGTCATTTTACTTATCTCTTTGGATATAACAATAGACACAATTCCAGAAATGAGAGAATATCCAAGAAATAAATCAGAGTTAAATAGCTTATGGAGAAGAGGGGAAAATTAGGAATTTATTCTGGCTTTGACTATCTCTTTGGTCCTAGATGTTGGGAGGTAGATGTCACTTGTGGTCACATAAGGGAATCTGGAGCTGAAGCTGAAACAGTCTAGGTGATCAAATTATGTACAATCCACCACTCATGTCACCATCAATACAAAATCCAAAAAGTTACATTTTGTCAACTAAAATAAAACCTTCAGGCTTCCCAGCTGACTTAATGGACCCCCTCTTGTCCAAGGGACCCCAGACAAATTTTATAGCTGTGTTGCCAGCCACGAGGAGAAGGGAGGTCAGATGCACCTAGTTATTCCCCCCATTTTGGAGTTATTCTTTGTAAAAATAAGATAGTCAGTAAATAATTAACAGGCCTAAGGGCATGTAAGATAAAGCTTAAATCACACCTGTAGGCCATCAATTTACTTAACAGATCTTTTGAGTTTGGTAAATGTCCATGGATTGTCTCTCATTAGCAGACATTCTTATCTTCACTTAAACCATTCCAAGCCTTTAAAAAAAGCTTCATTTCTTTAACCAATTAAAAATCAAAGTATCTTTAAACATACCTATAACCTGTAAGCCCCTGCTTTGAGATGTCCTGCCTTTTGGTGCCAAACAAATGTACTCCTTCCATGTATTGATTTATGATTTTACATGTAATTCCTGTCTCCCTAAAATGTATAAAACCAAACTATAACCCAACCACTGTGGGACCACTTGCTCAAGGCTTCTTGGGTATGGCTCTCTGGGCCACACATTGGGCTGAGAATTAACCCCTTTAAATTAGTTTTACAGAGTTTGGGTTCTTTTCTGTTGGCAATATTGAAGTGTTTCCTATTATGAGGTGAGCCTTTTTGCTCCCCTAAATAATTAACTAACACCATTTTGTCACTACTAAGAGACAATGATCAAGATATTCTCCAATGCCAAACTTGTTTTTCCACTTGGAACTGTGACATAATGGTTCAGAATACAATTTTTATCAGTCCAGATTGCACTAACTGTACCCACCAGTTACAATACTTGCAAGTTGTAACATCAGAGGCTGCTTCTGATGCCAGAGTTCTAATTTTTATGAGGGACTTTGCTTCTCAAATATGTGGATCTTGCCCATAATAACTACAATCTGTCAAACTATGCTAAAATTTACTCATGTCTCCATGATGGAAAAAGTTAAGATAAACAGAAATAAGGAATGCTAAATCTTCAGGCAACCTGTTACCACCAGCACCGGTTTGTGAAGATTCACAAAGTGGACACTCCAGCCAACATACATTTTCATTACTATAAGGTATTGAAGTCAAGGTCTTATGTAAAATGGCCAGCTCTGGTGAAGTACTGAACTGCTTTTGTACCTTAATCTTAGGACTAGAAAAGTGTTAGCTGATAGTGTCTTTGGCCTTTAAACTTGCATCCGTATCTTAGCCTTTTGCATCTTGCCACTCTATGAAGAGTCAAAGAAAGACAATCCCTCCCCCCACAAAAAAAAAGTTCAATAAAAGATAAAAAAGCTAAGCCAGCTACCACAATCTCCCTTGATAAGGCTCTCCCAACAAAGAAGCATCTTGGTCTACTTTACCATGTCTACTTCACCTTGATAGTAGTAACCAAACAGAACACACCATGGGAAACAGAAGCATTTCACCTCTGTGAGCTTCACAGAGAAATGTCCACTGCTTTAGTACAATAGGCCAGTAATAACTTCACCATTTCTTGGTACAGAATAAGTAAAAGAGTTTTAAACATCTAGAATAAAGTTCTACATCACAGTTCAAGGAGATGAAGGGGATTTAAATTTGCAGAGCAGAATACTGCAAAGGAGGGTAGATTATAATAGCAAAAGAGTAACTTAAGCTTAGTTTTGTTCTCACAATTACATCCAGCCAGGACCAAGAGATTTAGTAAATGTATAATAAAGCATGTATGATAGTCTCTTTTTCCTGAAATTTCAGCCAGCTTGAGAAAATCATTTGTACAAGGAAAAAAAGTCCAAGAACAATTTTATAAAGTCAACCTGACCTGCATAACCCTTGTAGTAAAAGATCATACCAGTAATGCTTGATCAAAATTGAATGTGTCTCCAAAGTGCTGTAAATGTTAACTGAAAATTTATAAGATATTCTCTTCTTATATCTAAGAACATATGCACATGCTTACAACTGTGGAGAAACTGATCATTATATAATAGTTGCTACAATTCTTCATAGGTACTCAAAAATTTTAAACACAAAAAATATAAATAATTGCTATAGAAAACAAAAAAATGGGAAACATGTGTAAGCTGTGTCTAGTATAGATAGCAAGTAAGTGAGTAAACTAAGACATATTAACAGAGAATGAATGAAATAAGCAAGTAGCACATGTGTGTGTTTTTACATTGACTTAAAAGAATGGAAAAAAACAAGAGTATTACTTGTGAATAAGAAGGGATAGAAAGATCAATAAAACATTAATTATATATCAGGCACAGACTTCCACTTCTGTTCACAAAGGAGTAACTGTTACAAGATTGGACAGCAAAAGAAGTGGACAAAATACTAAAAAAACTTTTTCAGGCATTGCAGCACAAGCAGTACAGAAGGTAATTCTTGAGAGAAGAAAAATAATGAAGTGAGTTCTACAGCCATTGTAGCTTTTTGCCTAGAGGTAATTTCTGGACCATAGTACAAGGAAGGGTAGCATTATAAGAGTTGAGGGGGGAAAGTAAACAAGTTTGGTGGGGCATGAGGGTTAGAAATTGTGGGTCTGAGGAAGGATTATGTAGAGAAAGAGTTATATACAGAAAGAAATACAGAACTATGAAAAGGGTTTGCCTTAAGTCTTTGGCTAAATGCCAATTTGCAAAGTGACATTTCAGGAGGCTAGGGAAGAATAATTATTGGAAAAGAACAAATATCAGTGATCTACAAGCTAAATATTCTTTGACTTCACAGAGGGCTGGGAATCATTTGGGTTTCTACTGGCCAGAGTGAACAGACCTTATTGAACATATGGACATTCAATAGAAATCCCATGGCTCACACCTTAATAGTAAGACTAAACTAATCCAAGAGTAAAAACTACACTAAGGCCACCTTTATAAAGCTTAAAAACAAGCTTTGTAATAATCAAGACTGCCATGAAAACATCCTACACTCTTAAGAATTTTTAAAAATCCATCACTCAAAAACCTAAAAATTTAAATGTCCATCATCCAATCAAAAATTACTAGACATTCAACAAAGCAGAAAATATGATCAATACACAGGAGAAAAATCAAGCAATATAAACAAACCCAGGAAAAATAGTGATGAAAGAATCAATAGAAAAAAATTTTAAACACGCTTTTATAAATATAAAGAGGATACTTTTAAGGATATGTAAAAAAAATCTAGTGAAGAGGGAAATAGAAGATACAAAAATAATCAAATGGAACTCTTGGAGATAAAAAATCCAATATGTTAAATTAAAATTTCACTGGAACTGATTAATAGCACATGAGACACTGCAGGAAAAATGATCAATGTTTCAAGACGTAACAACAGAAGCACAGAAGCAATACATACTGGATCCCAGAGAATAGCACACTGAAAAATAATGAATAGAGGTTTGTTGACTTCTGAACAATATCAATTATACACATATATTTTTTTCCACAAAATGATAGAAGAGAGCAGGGAGGGAGAGAGGAAAGAGAAAAAAAGAGAGAAATATTTGCAGAAATAATGGCTGAAAATTTTTCCAAGTTTGGCAAAATTTTAAATCCATCTATACAAGAAGCTGAACTTATCCCAAGCAGGAAAAACTGAAAATAAACCACAACTAGTCACATCTTAATCAAATTCCTGAAAAATAGTGATAAAGACAAAAATCTTAAAATGAGCCAGAGAAAAATAATTTAATATTAAAAAAAAATCTTAGTATTGCCACAGATTTTTTTTTGTCAGAAACAATTCAACACGTAACAATATCCTAAAGTGCTGAAATAAAGAAATGCCAATCTAAAATTCTAAAAACACATTTAAAAAAGTCTTTAAAAACTAAAGGCAAAATGAAGACATTTTTGAAAAGTGAGAGATAAAAATTTATTAGCAGCAAAGCTGCACTAAAACAAGTAGTAAAGGATGTTCTTCTGGCAAAAGGAAAATGACAACAAGGGAAACTTGTGTCTATTTAAAGGAGTGAAGAGTAATAGTAAGCATGTAGGCAAACATAAAAATTTTTCTAATTCTTTAATTTCTCTAAATGGTAATTGACAGTAGAAAGCAAAAATAATAGCAATGTATTCTAGAGTTAAAATGTGTAGAAATAAAATTCAACACTTCTTTTCCAATGACTGATAGATCAAGTAGACAAAAATCAGTAAGAATATAGAAAATATGAATAAGACTTTCAACCATCTTAATCTAATTAATATTTATAGAAAACTCCACTCAAGAATAACAAAATACATATCTTTTCAAGTGCACAAGAATATTTACTAATAAAGACCATACACTCCATAAAAAAATTCAATAAATTTGAAATAATTAAAAATATATATACATATACATATACATGTATGTATGTTCTTTGACTATATCAAAATAAAATAAAAGATCAATAATACAAAAACATTTGGAAATTAACACATTTTAACAACCAATGTGTAAATGAGGGAATAAGATGAGAAATTTAGAAAATCTTTTAAACTGAATGAAAATTCTTTTAGAAAATCAAAATTTGGGGAGTGCAGCTAAAAACATGCATAAAGGGAAATCTGTGAATTAAATATTTTTATTAGAAAAGAAGAAATATGTGACATGATAAGGAATAGCCTCCACTCCTACCTTACAGAGTCACAAAATAAAGAGCAAATTAAATGAAAAGGAATCAGAAATAAGGAAATAATAAAGTATAAATCAGTAAAATACATAAAATAAAATAGAGAAAAATCAATGAAACCAAAGTCTGATTCAATAAAAAGATTCATAAAATGTATAAACTACAATCTAGACTTATTTAGAGAAAAGATAGAGGAAGAAATTGCCAATATCAGGGATGAAAGGGACATCACTACAGAGACTTTAGGCATAATAAAAGAACATAAAGAACTATATTCCAACTAATTTGATTATATACATAACATGATCAAATTCCTTGAAGTATGCAAATTACAGTAACTGACTCAAGGGAAATACAAAATCTGAGTAATATTATACCCATTTAACAAAATTGAATTCATAATTAAACGTTGTCTATTGCCCTTCTGGAAATACGGAGTAGAAGTACTTATTTCTACTATTCTCACTAAGCACAACTAAAAACCCTGGACATTATATATAAAATGAACATAAGAAGACTCTGAAAGGTGTAGAGAAGAAAGCAGATGTAGTGCTAAACAAGCCAGCAAGCCAAAAACACCAGAAGATGCAGACCAATAAAAAAAATCTGAACAAAAGCCAGCTCACTCTAGCCAAATAGTAAGGAAAAAGCAATCTAGAAATACAGAAAACTTTTAGATAAATCCACTCTACTCTAGGCAAAGACCAAAGAGAAAAAAACTGCAAATCAACCCATACCATCACAGGCCAAGTGAAGAATTTAGACTTCTACTCTTGTGAGGCTGGAAAGAGGCATCTCAACTCACCTATCAGAGTGATGTCAGAGAAGGACAAGGAAGGATCTGGATTTTGATAACCATGAGGTCCTCATTTGATAATGAGGTCCCTTCTCACAGTGTCAGTGGTGACCACAAGGGGACCCTGGACTTCCACACCCACCGGGTTGTAACAAAATACTTCTATTTCCCTCTGGTCTGGATTAGTATCAGAAACCTAGTGGAAAGTCAGGACATTCACCATCGCCCAGAGGTAATGAGGTCATCTCCCCTGTTGCATAAGTAAAGGCTACATGGGAAAAGTAACAAGATCCTCCTATGCTATTCAGGCAGAGTAGTAGTAGAGAAGGCACAGTGGGGAACCAGTACTCCTGCCCTGGGTGTCAACTGAGGCCAAGTGGGGAAACTGTAATTCCATCTTTCCCTAAAAAAAACTGGGCATGATCCCTTAACTCCCCATCCCCACAAGAGTGGAGTCAGAGGAGGACAGCTAAAACAGAAAATTGAATAAGATATAGAATCTCATAACACAGTACTAAAAATGTTTATGTTTCAGTGAATAATCACTCATCAGACCAAAAACCAGGAAAATACCAACCAGAACAAAAACAATCAATAAATGATAGTGATGTTAGAATTATTTGACAAGGATTTTAGAGCAACCACAATAAAAATCCTTCCATGAGTAATCACCAACATGATTGAAATAAATGAAAAAATAGAAAGGCTTAGCAAAAAGGGAGAAAGTCTCAGTAGATAGAAGATATTAAAAACCAAAAGGAAATTTTAGAGCTGAAAAATACAATAACAAAAATAAAAAACTAAATGGGTAGGCTAAACAGCAGAAAGGAGAAAACAGAGGACAGAAATGGTGAACTTGAAGATAGAATAAAAGAAACTACCCAACCTAAATAACAGAGAGAAAATTGGGAATAAAATAAACAAAGCCTCAGACACCTGTGAGACCATGACAAAGGATCTAACATCTGTGTCACTGGAATTCTGGAAGAAGAGAAAGAGAATGGGGCTGAAAGAGTAATAAATTAAATGGCTGAAAAATTTCTAAAATGGGTAAATGACATAAAGCTACATATTCAAGATTCTGAGTGAATCACAAATAAGAAAAACCCAGATAAATACACCCCAATGCATATCATAATCAAAAATTCTAAAAACTAAATACAAAGACAAAAATCCTGAAAGGAGAGGGAGAAAATATATATTACCTAAGGGGGAAAATAATCCAACATTTCAAATTATAGTAGATTTATCATCAGACACTATAGGACTATGGGTACATGTCACCATGCCTGGATAATTTTTTAATTTTTTGTACAGACTGGGTCTCACTATGTTGCTCATGTTGGTCTCAAACTCCTGGCCTCGAGTGATCCTCCTGTCTCAGCCTCCCAACGTGCTAGGATAACAGGTGTGAGCCACCTAACTTGGCTCCTATCATTGGACACTATAGTAGCCAGAAGGAAGTAGGCAATATTTTTCAAGAGTAGAAAGAAAAAAATTATCAATCCAGAATCCTATATCTAGTGAAAATACCCTTCAAGAATTAGGAGAGAAATCAAGATATTATCAGATAAAGATAAATTCAGAGAAATTGCTGCCAGCAGGTTTACCATAAAAGAATGGCTAGGAATACAACAGAAAGAGTAAGAATATGAGTAAATACAATACCTTACCTCCTTCTCTTGAGTTTTCTAAATTATGTTTGAAGGTTGAAGCAACCATTATAACACAGAAGTAGTTCTTGGTTTATATAGAGAAAAATTTTAAGATAATTATAAGTGGAGGAGGGTAAAGAGCTATAAAACTTTCTACAAAGAAAATTCCAGGTCCAGGTGACATTATGGTGAATTCTATCAAGTATTTAAAATATAGAAATAATATCAATTGTTCACAAAGTCTTTTAGAAAATAGAAGAAGGAATACTCCTCAATTCTTTTTATGAGGCCAGTATCACCCTAGAACAATACCAAAAAGAGACATTACAAAAAAAATTACTGATCAATATATGCTATAAATGCACATGCAAAAATCCTTAAAAATATATTAGTACAGTTGACCCTTGAACAACACAGGTCTGAACTATAAGGGTCCACTTATATGCAGATCTTTTTCAACCAAATGAGTATCAAAAATACAGTATTTGCAGGATGCAAAATCCACATATATGGAAGGCCAACTTTTTGTATATGTGGGTTCTAGAGGTCTGACTACAAGACTTAAACATGCACAGATTTTGGTATATGCAGGGGATCCTGGAACTAATCCCTTGTGTATACCTAGGGATAACTACATTGAATCCAACAATATAAAAAAGGATAATATATCATGACCAAGTGGGGTTCATCCTAGGAATGCAAAATTGGTTTAATATTTGAAAATCAATCAATATCATCCATCATATTAACAGAAGAAAAAAGAAAACACATATGATCATTTCAGTAGATGCAGAAAAAGGTATTTGAAAAAATCCAACATCCACTCATGGTTAAAACTCTCAGGAAGATAGTAATAAAATGTTAGCTCTTCAACCTGATAAGAAAGCATCTATGAATAACTTATAGTTGACCTCATTCTTCATTATAAAAGATTTGGTGCTTTACCCTAAGATGGAGAACAAGATAAACATCTCTGCTTTCACCATTTCTATTCAAAATTGTACTAGAAACACAGTAAGGAAAAAAAGTAAATAAAAGACAGAGATTAGAAAAAGAGAAGTAAAACTACCTTTATTCATAAACACCATTAATATGTATGGTGGAAAATCCTGAAGTATCTACATAAAAGTTACTGAAATTAATAAATGAATTTAAGAAGGTCACAGGGTGTAAGGACAATATTAAAAATCAATTGTATTTCTGTACTCTAACAACAAATAATTGCAAAATGAACTGATTAAAGGAAAACCATTTACAATGGCATCCACAAATATTGAATACTTCAAGGCAAGCTTAACAAAATATGCGCAAGATCTGCACACTGAAAACTACAAAGCATCACTCAGAGAAATTAAGGAAGACAAAGATATGGAGAGATATACAATGTTCATGGATTAGAAGACTTAATTTTTTTAAGCTGACACTTCTTCCCAAATTAATCTGTAGATTCAATGCATTCTCAATCAAAATGCCCACAGGCTTTTTGTTCATGTGTGTGGAAATCAACAAGGGGAATCTGATATTTATATGAAATATCTGAAGTGATCCTAAATGACCAAAACAACTTTGAAAAAAAAGAAATCTAACACTGCCTGATTTTAAGACTTACTATATAGCTACGGTAATCAAGAAAGTGTGGCACTGACATAAAGATGATCATATAGACCAATGGAATAGAAGTGTCCAGAGATAGATCCTCATATATATGATCCATTAATATGTGATGAATGTGCCAAGGTAATTCAATAGAGTAAGATTAGGCTTTTCAACAAATAGTGCTGAAATGACTAGACAGCCATACGTAAAGAAAATGGACAACTCTTCCCTTATACCACATTCAAAAATTAAAAGTAGATTATAGACCTAAACATAAAAGCTAAAACTATAAAATTCCTAGAAGAAATAGGATTTTTTTTGTAATATTGAGGTAGGCAAAGATTTCTTAGATTACAGAAAATATAAAAATTTCAAAAATGATAAATTGGGCTTCTTAAAAATTAAAAGTTCTGCTCTCAGTAAGTCATAGTAAGGAAAATAAAAAGGCAAGCTATACACAGGGAGACAATATTCTCTCTGACAAAAAGGCTGTCTCTAGAATATAAAACTACTCTTAACTTCATAATAAGAATAAAACAAACTAATTTTTTAAATACAGAGAAAATATTTTAATAGATCTACACCAAAGATGATATATTAATGTCCAATAAGTACATGAAAAGATACTCTACATTATTAGTCTTTGGAGAAATGCAAATTGAAACTCTAATGAGACACTACTACACATCCATGGAATGCTTAAAGTTAAAAGGACTGACAATACCAATGTGGAACAACTGATGGCAATATAAAGTAGTACAACCACTTTGGAAAAAAGTTTAGTAGTTTCTTACTAATTTAAACATACACTTACCACATGACCCCACAATTCCACTTACAGGTATTTACCCAAGAAAAATGAAAACATATATCCATACAAAGCCTGGTACTTGAACACTCATAGTGGTTTTATTCACAATAACTCAAAGTTAGAAACAACTCAAATGTTTAACAGCAGGTGAGTGTGTAAACAAATTGAGGTATATCTGTATAATGGAATAATGCTCAGCAATAACAAGGAGTGAACTACTGATACGTGCAGTAACATGCGTGAATCTCAGACCAGGCTTGGTGGCTCATGCCTGTAATCCCACCACTCTGGGAGGCCAAGGCCAGAGGATCGCTTGAGCTCAGGAGTTGGAGACCAGCCTGAACAAGAGCGAGACCCCATCTCTACAAAAAATACAAAAATTAGCTGGGTGTTGTGGCATGGGCTTATAGTCCCGGCTATTCGGGAGGCTGAGGCAGGAGGATCGCTGAGCCTAGGAGTTTGAGGTTGCAGTGAGCTATGATGATGCCACTGCACTCTACCCAGGGTGACAGAGCAAGACTCTGTCTCAAAAAAAAATCCTGCTATTAAGAGACATAATATAAGAATAATGCCTACCTTCTTAACATGGTAGGCCAAATACAGCACTACTTCTAAAGTTAAAATACTAGAAGCACACCCCGCCTTTGATGTCAGGAGCAAGATAATCATCACTCTCATTTTTTAGCTATATTCAGAGCAATTAGACAAAAAAGGAAGAAAAAGGAAGGGAAGAAGGGAGGGAGGGAAGGAATGAAGAAAGGACTGATTTTTGAACAAAAACCTGGATTAGGGATCAGGAAACTTTTTCTGTAAAGGGCCAGATGGTAAATATTTGAGGTTTTGCAGGCCATAAAGTCCCTGTCACAAGTACAGCGGACCCTAAACAACATGGATTTTTACTGTGTGGGTCCATGCGAATTTTTTTCAGTAAAAACAGTTAGCCCTCCTATGGGCGGATCACCAAATACAGATAAAAAATATCGCCAGGCACGGTGGCTCACGCATATAATCTCAGCGTCTGGGGAGGCTGAAGGGAAAGGATCACTTGAGGCCAGAAGTTGGAGTTTAGCCTAGGCAACATAGTGAGATCCTATCTCTACAAAAAAAAAAAAAAAAATTAGCCAGGTGTGGTGGCACACGCCTGTAGTCCCAGCTCCTCCAGCGGCTGAGGCAGGAGGATCGCTTGAGCCCAGGAGTTGGAAGCTGCTGTGAGCTATGATCACCACCACTGCACTCCAGACTAGGCGACGGAGCTAGATCCATCTCTTAAAACAAAACGAAACAAACAACAACAACAACAACAACAAAACTAGCATGGCAGGATGTGAAACCTGTATATAATGAGGATGGAATGTTCACGTCTGCAGGGTGCACAGGGCCAACTGCAGGACTTGTGTATGCACGGATTTTGGCATCCAGTATCCACGGGGACCTTGGACTATACTCTCGACTTTGCTGTTGCAGTGCAGAACTAGCCATAGAAAGTACGCAAGCCAACGGACATAGCTGCCCTCCATCCACTGAAATCTGAATTTCATACAACTTTCACATGTCACAAAATACGATTCATCTTTTGATTTTTTTCCCAACCATTTGAAAATGTAAAAACCATTCTTAGCTTCTGGGCTGTACATAAAGACATGGACCAGATTTGGTGACCACTGCCCTAAGGTCATTTTAACAGTAATTAAATTAGTTGATTTAATTAATATTGTTAATTAATCTGATTCATACTGTTAATTAAACAGTATCTATTAGGTAAATATAAACAAACTTATCTAATTGCCTATTTGCCTATTTGTTTGGCACAGTAAGATTTTACAGAAAGATTGTAGAGAATAATCAAATTATGAAAATGTTGAATTTTAAAACATTTTTATTTCCTTCTATCTCACTCTATCTCTCAGAAAGAAAACCCAAAAGGATTTGATTTCCCTAGCTGTTAATTATATTCCTGTAAACAGAATAACCCTTAGGAATTTCTATTTGCTTTGTATCTAATCTGCAAGCCTCCCGGAACTCTCTCATCAAGAACAATGGTGCACACACAGTCCCCACATTCATCCTGGTTTCTTTCTTCCCTCCCCACCCCCCACTTTTTTTTATTTTTGGCATTGATCTCCAGCCAAACATTAAATTACCTTGCGAAGTAAAAGGTAGAAGAGAAAGAAGCCCTAAGATGGTATTTGGCCTCATTTTATGAGGACACTCAATCTTAATTTAGAGAAAGAGAAAAGAGCTTTTTTAGTGTGAGAAGTATGAGAACTGGAAAGAAGGACAGAGTTTTTCAGACAAGCCTGTTTTTGTAAGCAAGTTTGCAGGTTACTAGGCTCCGTTTCTGTGCAGGCGGGGTTGTAGCTCAGGGGTGTGTGTGTCTATAAATCCACACCCATTTTTAACCAGAAACATCCAGAATACACTTCCAACAAGTTCACCGGCCAGTTCAGGTAAGCAAGCAAAGTTTCCAGATTATTTAATCAGTCAAGCTCTGCCATATTTAAATGATCAATTTTGCTGTTTAAAAGTAAAGCTTTCAGTAAAGAGTGGGGAAAGTGAAATGAAATTGTATTTTTCTTCTTTTACTGAGCAGGATTTCCTTTGCTGGTTTCATAGTTTTATTCTCTACTTATATTAATGGTATTAGAATAAATTGGTGTCAACTGAAAGTGACTCTTTAAAAATTATTCTGCAAGTAACAATGATTCTTCTTTGTAGTATTTTAAATGTTGTATTTTAAAATATAGAAACTTTTAACATAATATCTAAGTAAATGACTTATGTTAAATTACTTTTGAAAAGTAAAATACTAGTGTCAGAAAATGCTAACTGGCCCCTGTTTATAAAACCTAATAATTTGATTATGTGCCTCCCAAGTGCACCATAAGCTGCTATAGGGATATAACCATGTCATATTCATCTGTGTTCTTCCAACTTAATCTTGCAACTGCTACTAAAGGACCCTCAGCAATTTACATTCTGTTTTACCAAGGAAAGCATTGTTTATCCAAAAACAATGATGTACAAGTTGTATTGCTATGTCATAGAATATATTCAATATCTATTTTATAATTTATCAATGTAAAACAGAAAACCAAGATTTTTATTTTTTTAAGTAGAAAGTATTTGACAATAGTACATAAATACTTGAAATTTGAAAAATGATTTGGTTCTCTCTCAACTCTAAACTTGGCAGCTTTAAAATAGCAAAAATGGTGAAATTATACTTTCTCTCTTTTTTTTTAAGTAGATTTCACCTGCCTATCTCTGTCCCTAACATAGAAAACCTTTATAATGCTTCCTCCAGATTGACTTTTCTTAACTCTTCTTTACATCCAAGATCCCTGGAAGAATCTTAATGCAATTCTGGACCCTCTTCCCAAGTAAAATGAATGAAGGCACATAAAATTTTATATACAATTTCAGGATTTTTTGAGCCTTCTGTAGCTCATCCACAGACCTTTTTTAGAAGCCCGTGGGATCCAGGTGAAGACCCTGCTCTAGATGGCTGCTTCAGTTTCTCCACTGCAACCTCCAACCTGCCTGAGTCTGTCCTCCCCAGACTGGGCTTTGTGTTCTAGATTTGGCTGTCCCTATGTCCTTCTAAAACCCACCCTTTCTATGTTGCAGGTACAAGATGACATTCTGAAATGTCTTATGGTTTAATAAGTTATGGGAACTTAAATTGAGATCCTTATCAGGCACCATGGTTATTATTTAACAAGGGTTTTTAATGCCTGAATACAAAGAAAGTAACAAATGGGTCTAGTGCAGATTAGAGAGAGAAATAATTTTTAAAAGGCTAACCTGGAGAATTATTGTTCTCCTCTATGACTACAGTTGCATTTTACATAACTAGACTATTACAATTATTACAATTGCCAATGTTTTACCAATGCCAAAACATTGTGTTTTACAAATCTTTCCATTTTCTACAATGCCTAGTACAGTTAAATATAGCAACTACCACGTTTGAACAGAATCACTAAACAGTCATTCACTAGTCATTTCGGCTAAAGAATTGTACTGTTTTAGTGAGGAATTCACTACTACACAAAGTAAGTCAACAGGAAAAATGTTTTAAAGGAATTTTAAATGAATGCGAAGGATATCCGTGCATTTATTTCATATTTTGAGGTGAAATTTCAAAACTGCATGTGTCAACCATTTTCAAATGGATTTTATATTCTAAGAATGCTATAATAAAAACATCTCACAAGTATTAAACACGCTAAGCAATGTATTTATCAAGTGGTTTAAAACCAGACCAGGCCCAACTCTGGACTTTTGTTTATATCTTAACATGCAAAGTATAAAGGATAGCACATTAAATTAAGAATCATCATGAATTCTAGCTAACAGAGAGAATGTAATCACAACAAGGCTACTCTTCTTTAGCATGTGTTTAATTTACAGCAATGTGGCAATACTTGATTTTTAAAAACTGCTATATTATCAAGTGAAGGGCAAAAGGCTAAGTAATTGGAAAGGATGAGAAAGGTAAGTGACCATAGAGAAATTGAAGGACAAGAATCCTCCATATTCTATTTTTCCTCTGATTTCTATTTTAAGCAATATTTGTTCAAGCCTAATCTTATCTTGGTATAAAGTTAAGATGTTGTTTTAACCAACTAGATCCAGAAGAATCAAAAGGCAAATATTTCTGTATGCTAAAAGTCACCTTTATATTGTACTTTAGAGGCCATTAAAAAACATGATCTTATTTGAGTTTCATCATGGCGCTGTGAGCACTACAGTACAGTTCAGGAACAGGCTTTGTGTACCCTGATCCAGCTCTCTTTCAACTACATAGCACTATGCTCAGGGTACCCAGAACATGACTTTTCACTAACTGATCATATACTGAGTTGATTACATTTTAAAAATATTTTTAAAATAAAATGTGAAGGTAAGTTCTAGGTGGTTATACCATGTCAAATCAAAGAACCAGAGCAACATATCAGCACAAGTTCGGTCCAACTCTTAGCAAATGTCTTGTAATGACAGCCTGAAACAACCCATTAGGCTCTAAGAATTATTTTCTGTCATCCAGCTTCTTCTGAGAGATTCTCTAGAAGACATGATGCTACACTCCGCTTTGGATTTCTGCCTCTTACTCATCACAGTTTCTCCCAACCTTGCCATTGCAATCAAAAAGGAAAAGAGACCTCCTCAGACACTCTCAAGAGGTGCTGCAATCTCATTGTATTTTCTAAACTCAGTCATTTGGTTTGTTTTTAAAATACCTAGTGTCTTCACTCATAGTCTAGTTATAAAGCAAACTCAACTAATTAAAAGATTTTTGTTGCATATGACTTCAAAATAGCTTTTTGTAAAGAAGGGATCAGTTGATTTTAGAAAGTGAATCAAACCAACTGCCAAACAATAACAACAATTTGCTGCATCTTTCACAGAAATAGTGGAGAATTGGTTTTCTGTCTACAAATTGCATAACCGGAGTCCTAGATAATAATAATTGATTCCTATGTCATATTGATGTCCTAAAAGCAATTTAGTGTTCCTCAAAATTTGCTCAAATTCCCAGTCCTCTATTTAGTAAGGTAAGAAAATAATTTGGAATGATTTTATACAAGGCTACCCAGAAAATTATACTGTATCCCAACCCCTGAGAATTTTGGCTAACCAAGTTTTTGCTGTGTTGACTTTGGAAGACAGATGCAGTGGTTTTAGACATCATAACCTAGAATTGTCATGGGCTGCATGTTTAGAAAACATTTTTATTTTTGTACTTATTGTTTTACTTTAGCCTAAGAAACGAATATATATGCATATGTAAATAAACATTTTATAGAGAAAAAAATTCTCAAAATTTGTTCCTGTATCTCCAAATAACAGAAATAGGAACAGAATCATTTGTCCATACATGGTTCTTCAAAATTAGCAGTATAACCACAAAGCACTTGACCACTACTCATAATGGTAATGTGAATGGAGCAAACAGACACCAATTATAGTATCATTTAAAATTTGAAAATATTGACTTGCTTTCCAAGTTCATTCATTGATTGACAAATGTATTGAGTGCCAGCCAAGTGCCTATCAATGTTTACCTAAGTTAATTAATCCTACTTTAGTTTAACAATCAAACAAGTATATATCTAGGAAGTAAGTTTTTACAAAAGAAATAAAAGGGAGAACTATTTTCCTAAATATAATGTATCATATATCTCTCTATAAGCATAATAGTTATAAAACGATGAACTGAGTAGTCTTAAAGTGCCAAAGACTAAACTAATCATTGCCCCTAAAGACCTTCAAGGATTTTGAAACTATACCACAAGGCATCAACATTCTGTGTGCCCACTTGTAAATGTCTATTTCAAACTTTAGGTGAATTTTTTGAAAAAATTATTAAATATGTATGGCATATTTTAAACAACTTAGTGGGTCTGCTATTTTAATTGTTAAGGAACTATTTTAACAGGAAAGGTGACAAATAATAGCTGAGAACCCCATTATTGAGAATTGGTTTATATTTGGTCAAGCCTTTTACCATCTATTGCTATACAGGAAACAACTGAGAGGATGAAGCTCAGAATGAACGAGGATTAAAGGTAGGGGTGAGAGGCAGGAGTTTGGGTGCAGTGTACATAGTAGCATAGGAAGCCCCTTACAGCAGAGGGCAGCACCAAACAGTTAAGTAGAGAGGGTAGTAAGGAGAAAAGGGAAGATTAATTGAAAAAAGGTAATGTATGGTTCAAGAAAACATGCTCACGCGCGCGCACACACACACACACACACACACACACACAGTGATCCAAAATAATCCTTTCTTTGAATGAAAAGAACTGCCCAGTACCCAGTCTAGCACCTAGCATATAGTACATATTAAAAAATGCATATTAGATGAATGAATGAAATTTCAGAAAACAAGAAAGCACAGCCAGAGCTAGAGATAGAATTATGGCAATGAACAGAGGCCATGAAGAGAGCTTAAACTCTGTACCAGTCTTGGCCTATTATGATTATGAGACAGAGTGTATAAAAATAATTATAACATAATATGGCTCCCCTACAGGGCTATAAATGATATTTTTAAGAGTAGGGATTATATTGTTTTACCTTTGTATTCCTACTGCTTAGTAGAATAAGGTGTATAGCAGATATTCCTTTAATGTTTGTGGAACTAAGCTGAATAGGAGCAGAGAATAGGAATTTTTCCCATTGCTAAAGCTCAAGCATTGAATGATATTTGCAATAGAAAAGAGAAAATTAAGCAGGGAACTAGTCTCACTTGCTGTTTCTAGAATAACTTTTATTCAATGCAAAAATGTGATGTGAAGATACTGCATGTGTTCAAGCAAAGTTGGAGAAAAAATCTTTCGGGATTACTACAGGGAGGGAGTTCCTGCTAAAATGGAGCATTAAACTAACATGTCTTTCAATGTTAAGATTTTAAATCAGGCAAAAACAATCCTGCTGGTGAGAATTCTCACACTGCTGGTGAGAATGTAAAATGATGCAGCCATTTTGCAAAACGATCTGGTAGTTCCTCAAAAAGTTAAATATAGAGTTACCATTTGACTCAGCAATTCCACTTTCAGGTATATACCCAAGAGACTTGTACACGTATGTTCATAGCAGCATTATTCATAAAAGCCAAAAAGTGAAAATAATTCAATGTCCGTCAATTGATAATGGATAAATAAAATGTGATATATCCATACAATGGAATAATATTTAACCATAAAGAAGTAATTAAATATTAATACATGCCACAATACGAATGAACCTTGAAAATGTTATGCTAAGAATCTAGTCATAGAAGACCACATGTTATATGATTCTGTTTATATGACATGTCTATAATAAACAAGTCTATAGAGACAGAAAGTAGATTAGGGGTTTCTTAGGACTGGGGGAGATGGAGAGATTGGGCAGGAGGTGATAGCTAGGGTTTCTTTTTGAGATTACGAAAATATTCTAAAATTGATTGTGGTGACAGTTGCACAACTCTGTGATACTAAAAACACGTACACTTTCAATGGTTGAGTTGTATTGGTATATGAATTATATTTCAATAAAGTTTTACCCCACGACAAACAAATAAACAAGCAAAAATCATGTAATCACATATATCTTGCTTCATAATTCCTTGCTATTATTTATCCATGATATCAAAGCCAAAAACTATAGTCTGACAACATTCGAAACACGCAAGAAAATCTGAATCCAAACTAGCCTCCAAATATTTCTATTAATATTTTCACATTAATTTAATGTTTCTCATCCATAAACTGAGACATTTCCTGAAAATACTCTGCAATATTTCTGGATGTTTTGTGCATTCTTCCTGATGATCTTGTTCTTTAATGTCTGATACATATTTCCAACTACTCATATCACTTTTTGAAGGCTGAAGGGTTCTCTGTCTATTCATTGCTTTCTGTTTTGCTCTCCTTCACTTTTCTGAATGTTTCCAAATCACATTTGCTTTATTGTGTGTTCAACCATGAAATTCCCACACCAGAATTTTTTCCATGTCAGAACTCAAAACAAAATTTGGAATTTCCTTTTTTTCACAAATATACTGACTTAGAAAATGTAAGTATCTCTTGAGACTCAAGATACAAGGGCACTGTGGGGTACAGTCCAAAGTATTTCTGATAGTTTTACAAAGTATGAAAAGATCAACTCCTATTTTCTGAACATTCTGAAAGCCAGAGCTTTTGTGTTGTCCAGAGATATCCTTTCAATCACTTCTAATCAGAACAACATTTATTGATCATTTACCAGTTCAGGCCATGGGCCTTGAGGTTTGAAACATAGTCCTATAACCTCAGTACTACAATCTGAAAGGACACCACCTTGTCACATCTAGTTAAAATTATATGTCCTCTACACCATATGTCAGCCAACAGCTTGGTGGCTTAGTTAAATATCTGAAGGTAGATGTCTGCTTATTAGATACTCATTTGAGACAGCTTCCATAGTCCTGGGTTCATGCACTGATTTCTCTCTTTTATTTTAGGATGGGGAGATGACATCACTTGGGTACAAACTTATGAAGAAGGTCTCTTTCATGCTCAAAAAAGGTAAAATACCTGTCAGTTAATTTTTTTCCTTTTATTTTTAGTTGACACATAATAATTGTACATATTTATGGGATACAGAGTGATATGTCGATACATATATACAATATTATCGGCCAGAGCTAGGTCTGTTCTGCCTACACACAGTAAATAATCACTCTGACAAGGGTTTTGCAAAAGAGAAAAGATTTATTTGCAAGGCCATCAAGTGAGGACAGGGGAGAACACCTCTCAAACCCACCTCTCCAAAGATAAGACTTAGAGATATTTGCAGGTTAGGAAAGTAGGATGGTCTAAAGGCAGCAGTCCCCAACCTTTTTGGCACCAGGGACCGGTTTCATGGAAGACAATTTTTCCACAGAGGAGGGTTGCGGGGAGCAGAGCTCAGGCAGTGATGCCAGCGATGGGGAGCAGCTGTAAATACAGATGAAGTTTCGCTTGCTTCCCTCCTCCCCCTTTCCTAAGTTTCATAGAAGACAATTTCTCCACGGATGGTGGGGAGCTGGGGTGGGGATGAGGGAGGGTGGTGGTGGTGAGGGGAGTGGGGCGCGAGGGTGGGCAGGGTGGAGCTCTGCAGCCACTTCCCTAACAGGCCACAGACCAATATCGGTCCAACGCCAGGGCACCCACAGGTCTAAGGCATGGGGGAAGGTGATTGGCAGTGGGGAAAAATGAAGTAACAGGTGTGTTCTGTGCAATCGTAGTCAGGATTCATGGCATTTCATAGAACATATGTACAAAAAATGGCAGTGTTAATATGATCTGAGGGTGGGGTTTTTGGCCATCTGATGTCAAAAAACCACCTCTCAGGCACTTGCACATGCCCATTTGAAGGGTCAGTGATCTCAACCAGTTTGAACTGGAAAAGAGCTGCCTCAAATTCCTGAAAAAAACTGAAGCGACTGTTAGCATGTTGACTCATAAGTACTGTCTATAAGGTAGCCAATGAAGGTTAAATTTCAGCATTCAGCAGCACAGTCTTCAGTTCCTGAAGCCTTCAGCAAAGTGGAAAAAATGATAACAACAAAAAGCAAGCAACGAAAAGCAAGCTGGGCAGGCTAAGTTTGGCACGCATGACCAGATTAACCCTTCGCTTTCAACAGTGTATAATGATCAAATCAGGGTAATTAGCATATCCATCACCTCAAATGTTTATCATTTCTTTGTGGTAGGAACATTCAAAATCTTCTCTTCTAGCTTTTAAAAAATATACAATAAATTATTGTTAACAATATTCCCCCTACAGCGCTATAGAACACTAGAACTTATCCTTCCTATGTAGCTGCAACCTCTCTCTCTCCTCCCTTCACCCCACCCTCCCCAGCCTCTACTAACCACAATACTACTCTCTGCTTCTATGAGCTCAACTTTTTTTTTTAGCTATCACATATGAGTGAAAACATGGGGTATTTTTCTTTCTGTGTCTGACTTACTTCACTTGACATGTTCTCCAGTCTTATCCCTGTTGCTGTGAATGACAGGAATTCATTATTTTTTATAGCTGAATAGTATTTCATTGTGTGTATATATATCACATAATTCTGTATCCATTCATCAACATTTAGGTTGATTCCATATCTTGGCTATTGTGAATAGTGATGCAATAAACATGGGGATGCAGATATCTCTTTGATATATTATTTCTTTTCCTTATAAATACCCAGGAATCCTGTATCATATGGTAGTTCTATTTTTAGTTTTTTGAGAAACCTCAATACTGTTTTCCATAATGGCTGTACTGACTTAAATTCCCACCAACAGTGTATCAGAACTCCCTTTTCTCCACATCCTCACCAGCACTGGTTATTTTTTGTCCTTTTGATAATAGCCATCCTAACTGGGGTGAGATAATGTCTCATTGTGGTTCTGATCTATCCTTTCCTGATGATTAGTGATGTTGGATATATTTTCATATACTTATTGGCCATGTGTATGCCTTCTTTTGAGAAATGTCTATTCAGATCTTTTGCCCATTTTTAAATCCCATTATTTGTTGTTTTGCTATTGGTACCAAAGCCAGGAAAAGATACTACAAGAAAAGAAAATTATAGGCCAATATTCCTGGTGAACATAGGTGTAAAAATCCTCAACAAAATACTTGTAAATCAAATTTAACAGCACATTAAAAAGATCATTCACCATGATCAAATGGGATTTATCCCAGAGATGCAAGGATGGTTCAACATACACAAATCAATACATGAGATACATCACATTAACAGAATAAAGGACAAAATCCATATGATCATCTCAATAAATGCAGAAAAGGCATTTGACAAAATTTAACTTTCACTCATAATAAAACCTCAACAAATTTTGTATAAAAGGAATGTACCTCAACACAATAAAGGCCATATATGATGAATGCATAGTTAACAACATGTTTAACAGTGAAAAGTTGAAAAATTTTCCTCTAAGATCAGAAAGAAGACAAGGATGGTTGCTCTCACAACTACTATTCAATATAGTACTTGAAGTCCTAGCCAGAACAATTAAGCAAGAGAAAGAAATAAATGCACCCAAATTTGAAAGGAAGATGTTAAATTTTCTGTTTGCAGAGAACATGATCTTATTCATAGAAAACCCCAAAGAGTTCACCAAAATCTGTTAGAAATAATAAACAAATTCAGTAAAGATGTAAGATAAAAATTAACATATAAAAATCAGTAGCATTTCTATACACTAACACCAAACTATCAGAAAAAGAAACCAAGAAAACAATCTAATTTACAATGACTACAAATAAAATAAAATAAAATAAAATAAAATAAAATACTTAGGAATAAATTTAACAAAGGAGGTGAAAGACCTCTATACTGAAAGCTATAAAACAATGATGAAAGAAATTGAAGAAAACACAAATAAATGGAAAGAAGTTACATGTTCATAGATTAGAAGAATATTGCCAAAATGTCCAATCTACAGATTTAATGCAATCCCTACCAAAATTCCAATGTCATTCTTCATAGAAATAAAAAAAAAACACCTAAATTCACATGGAACCACAAAGGACCCCAAATAGTCAAAGCCATCTTTAGCAAAAAGAACAAACTCAGAAGCATCACACTACTTGATTTCAAAATCTACTACAAAGTTACAATAGTCAAAATGACATGGTACCAGCGTAAAAACCAATACATAGACCAATGGAACAGAAAGAAAGCCCAGAAATAAATTCATGCATTTATACTCAGTTGATTTTGAACAAAGATTTTAAGAATGTGCAACAGGAAAGGACATTCTCTTTAATAAATGGTGCTGAAGAAATTGGACATCCACATGCAGAAGAATGAAATTAGACACTTATACTACACCATATGCAAGACTCAACTGAAAATGGATTGAAGATTTAACTCTAAGATCTGAAATTATAAAACTACTAGAAGAAAAAATAGGGAAAATCTCCATGACTTTGGTCTTGGCAATGATTTTTTGGATGTAACCCCAAAAGCACAGGCAACAAAAGCAAAAATAGACAAATGAGATTAAATCTAACTAAAAAGCTTCTGTACAGCAAAGGAAATAACAGATTGAGTAAAGAGACGACCTATAGAATGGGAGAAAATATTTGCAAACCATACATCTGATAAGAGGCTAGTATCCAAAATACATAAGGAATTCAAACAATTTAACAACAACAAAAAAAAAAACAAATAACCTAATTTAGAAATGAGCAAAAGACCTAAATAGACATTTCTTAAAAGAAGACATTAAAAAGGGCCAACAGGTATATGAAAAAGATGCTTAACATCACTAATTATCAGGGAAATACAAATTAAAACCACAATGAGATATCACCTCATTCCTGTTAGAATGGCTATTATCAAAAAGATGAACAATAGCAAGTGCTGGCAAGAATGTTGAGAAAATGGAACTTTTGCACATTGTCGGTGGGAATGTAAATTAGTACAACCATTTGGGAAAACAGTATGTAGGTTCCACAAAAAATTAAAACTACCATATAATCCAGCAATTCCACTATGGGGTATGTATCCAAAATATACGAAATCAGTATGTTAAGAGATATCTGCACTCCCATGTTCATGGCAGTGATATTCACAATATCCCAGATGTGGAATCAACCTAAGTGTCCATCAGTGGATGAATGGACAAAGAAAATGTGGTATATATACACAATGGAATGCTATTTGGCCATAAAAGAGAAGGAAATCCTGTTATTTATGAAAACATGGAAGAACCTGGAGGATATTATGGTGAGTGAAACAAGTCAGACACAGAAAGATACCACATGATCTCACTTGTATGTGTAATCTAACAAAAGTTAAACTCACAGAAACAGAAAGTAAAATGCTGATTACCAGAGGCTGGGGGTGGGAGGATAGGGGAGGTGTTGGTCAAAGGACACAAAATTACAGTTAGACAGGAGAAATAAATTCAAGAGCTCTATTGTACATTGAGGTGGCAATAGTTAATAAAAATATATTTCATACTTGAAAATTTCTTTTTAAAATTTTATTTCAAAATACTAAGCAGGTACAAATGTATTTGTAACATGGATAGCTTTTCTAATGCTTGAGTCAGGACTATAAGTGTGCCCATCACCCAAATAATGTTCACTGTACCCATTAGGTAGGTTTTTGTCCCTCCACTGTACCCACCTCCCCCCAGCTTGATTTCTAATGACTTTTACTTCCCGCTGTGCATGTATGTGCACATCAGTTAGTTCCAATTTATTAGAGAGTGCATGTGGTATTTGTTTTTCCATTCTTGAGATATGTCACTTAGGATAATTGTCTCCAGTTCCATACAAGTTACTGCAAAGGCATTAATTCATCCTTTTTATGGTTGAGTAGTACTCCATGGTGTACATATACCACACTTTGTTAATCTACTCATGAATTGATGGGTACTTGGGTTGATTCCACATCTTTGCAGTTGTGAATTGTGCTGCAATAAACATTCAAGTGCAGGTGTCTTTTTGATAAAATGGCTTCTTTTCCTTTATGTAGATACCCAGTAGTGGGATTGCTGGATCAAGTGGTAGGTCTAGTTTTAGCTCTTTGAGAAATCTCCATACTGCTTTCCATAGAGGTTGTACCAATTTTCAGCCCCACCAACAGTGTAGAAGGGTTCCTTTCTCTCTGTATCCACACCAGCATCTATTGTTTTTGGACTTTTAATAAAAGTTGTTCTAACTGGGGTATGGTGATATCTCATTGCGGTTTTAATTTGCATTCCCTGAAGATTAGTGACTTTGAGCATTTTTTCATATGTTTACTGGTCATTTGTCTATCTTCTTTTGAAAAGCTTCTGTTCATATCGTTTGCCCACTTTTTGGTGGCATTATTTGTTTCTTCCTTGCTGATTTTCTTTGTAGATTCTGGTTATTAGCCCTTTATTGGATGTATAACTTGTGAATATATTCTCCCATTCTGTAGGTTGTCTATTTGCTCTGTTGATTATTTCCATAGCTGTCCAGAGGTTTTTAGTTTAATCAAATCCCATTTATTCTTGTTTCTGCTGTAATTGCTATTGAGGTTGTAGTCATACATTATTTGCCTAGCCCAATATCTAGAAGAGTTTTTTCTACATTTTCTTCTAGAATTCTGATGATTCCATGCCTTCCATTTAAGTCTTTTATCCATCTTGAATTAACTTTTGTGAGTGGAGAGAGATATGGATCCTGTTTCATTCTGCTACATGTGGCTACCCAATTGTTCCAGCACCAATTATTGACTAGGTCTTCTTTTCCTGAGTGTATATTGTTGTCTGCTTTGTCAAAGGTCAGTTGTCTGTATGTGGATGGTTTTATGCCTGGGTTCTCTGTTCTATTCCATTGGTTTATGTCTCTATTTTTCTGCCAATACCATGCTGCTTTGGTTACTACAGCCTTGTAGTATAGTTTGAAGTCTGGTAATGTGATGCCTTCAGATTTGTTCTTTTTGCTTTGGCTATTTGGGATGTTTTGTGATTCCAAACAAAGTGTAGAATTAATTTTTCTAGATCTGTAAAATATGATCTTGGTATTCTGATGGGGATTGCACTGAATCTGTAAGTCACTTTGGTCAGCATGGACATTTTAACAATGTTGATTTTACCAATCCATAAGCAAGATATGCTTTTCCACTTGTTTGTGTCATTTGTAATTCCTTTCCTTGGTGTTCCGTAGTTCTCCTTATAGAGATCTTTCACCTCCTAGGTATTTTATTTTCATTGTAGCTCTTGTGAATGGTATTGAGTCTTTGATTTGGCTCTCAACTTGACTGTTATGGTGTATAGAAATACTGATTTGTGTACATTAATTTTGTAGTCTGAGACTTTGCTGAATTTATTTATCAATTCCAGGAGTCTCTTGGTGGTGTCTTTGGGGTTTTCTAGATAAAAGATCATATTGTAAGAAAAAAACAATAGTTTGACCTCATATTTCCCAATTTGGATACCCTTTATTTCTTTCTCTTGCCTGATTGTTCTGGCTAGGACTTCCAGCACTATGTTGAATAGAAGTGGTGACAGTGAGCACCCTCATCTTGTTCCAGTTCTTAGGGGGAATGGTTTCAACTTTTCCCCATTCAGTATGGTGTTGGCTATGGGTTTGTCATATATGGCTTTTATTATTCTGAGATATGTTCCTTCTATGCCTAGTTTGTTGAGGGATTTTTTTTTCTAATAGGAAAGGGTGCAGAATTTTGTTGAATCCTTTTTCTGCATCAATTGAGATGATCATATGGTCTTTGTGCTTCTGTTTATGTTGTGAATCACATTTATTCACTTACATATGTGAACCATTCTTGCATCCCTGGGATGAAGTCCACTTGGTCATGGTGGATTATTTTTTTGATGTGCTGTTGAATTTGGTTTGCTAGTATTTTACTGAGGATTTCTGCCTCTATATTCATAAGTGATATTGGTCTGTAGTTTTCTTTTTTTGTTGTATCCTTTCCTGACTTTTGTATCAAGGTGATGCTGGCTTCATAGAATGAGTTGCGAAGGATTCCTTTTTTCTTGATGTTATGGAATAATTTCTGCAGTATGGGTACCAGCTCTTCTTTACAGGTCTGGTAGAATTTGGCTCTGAATCCATCTGGTCTGGGGCTTTTGTTGTTGTTGTTCTTGGAAGACGTTTTATTATTGCTTCAATCTTGCTGCTTGTTATTGGTCTGTTCAGGAGTTCTATTTATTCCTGATTGAGTCTTGGTAGGTTGTGTGTTTCCAGGAATTTTTCCATTTCCTCTACATTTTCTAGTTTATGTGTGTAGAGATTTTCATAGTATATACAGATGATTTTTTTTATTTTTGTGGTATCAGTTGTATATCTCCTTTTTCATTTCTGATTGAGCTTATTTGGGTCCTTTCTCTTCTATTCCTGGTTAATCTAGAAAGAAGCCTGTCAATTTTGTTTATCTTTTCAAAGAACCAACGTTTGTTTCATTGCTCTTTTACTTTTTTTGTTTTCTTTTGTTTTCCATTTCCTTTAGTTCTGCTCTGACCTTAGTTATTTCTTTTCTTCTGCTGGCTTTGAGTTTTGTTTGCTCTTCCTTTTCTAGCTCCTTGGGATATATCCTTATGTTGTTAATTTGTGATCTTTCTGTCTTTTTGATGTAAGCATTTAAGGCTATGAATTTTCCCTGTAGGACTGCTTTTGCTGAATTCCATAGATTTTGATATCTTGTGTCCCCTTTGTCATTTAGTTGGAGGAATTTTTTTATTTCCATCTTAATTTCATTATGATGCAATAATCATTCAGGAGCAGGTTGATTAATTTCCATGACTTTGTGTAGATATGAGCATTTATCTTAGAATTGATTTCTGGTTTTATTCCACTGTGGTCTGAAAAGATACATGACTTTTATTTTTGAATTTGTTGAGACATGTTTTATGGCCTCAGATATGGTCAATCTTGGAGAATGTTCCATGTGCTGATGAGAAGAATGTATATTCAGTAATTTGGGGGTAGAATGTTCTGTAAATGACTGTTAGGCCCATTCGTTCTAGAGTTCTGTTTACGTCCAGTGTTTTTTTAAATTTATTTTCTACTTCAAGGATCTGTCCAGCTCTGTTAGTGGGGTGTTGACATCCCCAGCAATTATGATGCTGTTGTTTATCACTTTGCTTAGATCTAGCAGAGTTTGCTTTATGAAGCTGGGATTTCCTGTGTTAGGTGCATATATTTAGAATTATTATGTCTTCTTGTTGAATTGCTCCCTCTACCATTATATAATGACCATGTTTGTCTTTCTTTACCATTGTTGATTTAAAGTCAATTTTATCTGACATGAGAATGGCTATGCCTGCTCTCTTTTGGCTTCCATTTGCATGGAATATTTTTTCCTTCACCTTCAGTCTGTATGAATCCTTGTGGGTTAGATGTGTTTCTTGGAGACAGCAGGTATTTTGGTTGTATTTTTTAATCCATTCAGCCAGCCTATGTCTCTTGAATGGGGCATTAAAACCATTCATGTTGAGTGATAGAATTGATATATGGGATGCTCTTCTGTTCATCATGTTGGGTAGTACCTTTTTGCTTTGTTTCCCTTTTCTGCTATTGTTTTCTATGAATTGAGAGCTTTAGATTTGGGGTGATTTTACACTGGTGGGTGACCATTGTGCTGATCCATGTATAATGCAGTTCCGAGTATTTCCTGCAGGGTAGGTCTGGCCTTCACAAATTCCCTCAGTGTTTGCTTGTCTGGAAAAGTCTCTAATTCTCCTTCATTAATAAAACTTAGTTTTGAGGATCCAAAATTCTAGGCTGGCAGTTGTTCTGTTTAAGAAGACTGAAGATGGGGCCCCAATCCCTTCTGGCTTTGAAGGTTTACATTGAGAAATCTGCAGTTAGCCTGATGGATTTTCCTTTGTTAATTACTTAATGTTTTCTCCTTACACTTCACAGGAGTGCCTCCTTCATGTTGACTTTGGCCAGTCTGATGACTGTGTGTCTTGGTGATTGCCTCTTTGCAATAAGTCTCCCAGGTGTTCACTGAGCTTCTTGTATCTGGATGTCTAAATCTCTAGCAATACCCCGGGAAGTTTTCCTCAATTATTCTCTCAAATATGTTTTCCAGCCCTTGTGTATTTTCTTCTTCACCCTCAGGGATGCCTATGATTCTTATATTTGGCCATTTTGCATAATCCCATATTTCTCACAGGCTTATTCATTCCTCTTAATTCTCCCTTCATTTTTGACTGGCTGAGTTAATTCAAAATAGTTGTCTTCAAGCTCTGATATTCTCTCTTCTTCCTGGTCTGTTCTTAAAACTTTCTACTGTGTTTTGTATTCCCTTAAATAAATTTTCCATTTCCAGGAGTTCTATTTGTGTTTTTTTTTTTTTAATATGACCGTCTCTAGTGAATTCTTCATTCATTTCCTGAATTGTTTTTCTGGTTTCTTTGATTTGGTTTTCCATTTCTCTTGGATTTCATTGAACTTCCTTACAATCCATATTTGGAATTCTTTATTATTTCAATATTTTCATTTTGGTTGGGATCCATTACTAGAGAGCTGGTGTGCCCCTTTGGGGGTGTCGTTTTGCTCTGATTTTTCATATTCCCATAGTTCTTGGGGCTGATTGATTCCTTCTCATCTGGAGCAGCTCTCACTTCTTGTTTTGGATTTTCTTTTGTTTAGATGGGGCTTTTCTCCCCCTCACTTGTAAGGGTATGTAGCATATGTTGATTAAGAACCTTTGGCTTTGCTTGTGGGTGCTTTGATGGGGGTCTAGGTTCTGGATGCCTGTCTTGGTTATATATATCCTTAGTGTGGTGGTTTTCTCAGTTGCTAGTTATTTGTAGGCTGTAGCAATGGTGTGCTATGTGTGTGGGCAGATTTGGGGTGATTTTATGATCACCCCTGTCATATGATGTCAGGTGATTCCCCCTGTCTCACGTTTGTAAGGGTGGAGGGAGGTCTTTAAAATCCTTTCTCTTTCCTCAGCCCTGTGGTATTCTTAATAGCATGAATTATATTGGGATGCCCAGTTTAATTTCTGAGAAAATAGGTCTGCTTGTGGGTATGAATCAAATACATCACATATGATTCAGTCAGTAAATGCTGTAAAGGACTGTACAAATTGACCTCTCTGCCATTAGCTGGCACTTGCTGGAAGGAACCAGCTGCAGTGTTGTTTTTTGGACCTGTGACCGGCTCTAGCCCCTTAAGAGAATCACTGAAATGCCCACAGCAGTGGGAGGAGCCCCGGAGCTTGCAGGGGACTCCTTATTCTCCACCACAGCAGAGGCAGGTGGGGGAGTGAGGCTGGGCAGGACTGGTTGTGTGAACCTGCCCTCAGGCTCCCCAAAAGCTGATAAGGGAGCTTTCTTGGCAGGGACCAAAGGTCCCTCCTAGGCTGCTGGGAATAGCCACAAGGGAGGGGCTGAATGCCCCACCAAGCCAGAAAATCTGCTCATGGGGGCAGGGCCATCTCAGATTCAGTCTGGCTATCAGGAGTTGGTTTTGCTCTTCTCCCCGCTCCCCTGCTCAACAGTCTCCCTCCAGTTTCTGCAGGCAGGCAGGAGTTCAAACTAGCTGAGCTCCCAAGCAGTGGTGCTGCAGGCTGGGAGCTTCCCTGTCCAGGATCCCACCCTGGGCTGAGAGCATGGCCTTCCTGCAGGGAGAGGTGTGCTGTGCGAGTGCACTGTGGCTGGGACCCACACTGCACTCTCTTTTCAGTTCTGCCCACGTGGACTCCCTCACCTCCTAAGATTAGTTCACAAATCTCTCCTCTGTACCCCCAAGCAACACAATTGTTTCCTGGGGGTACAGGATCTGGCCTGTGGGCCTGTCCCTGGATCCCTGAATATCAATCCCTGACCATGCCAGGGAGAAGCTGCTGGTCCCAAGTTGCCTATGGAGTGCTCAAACAGGTTTGATGTTCCTCCGCTTCAGAGTGTGCCCTGCTCTGCTGGAGCAGCAGGGCGAGCAGCACCTCGGAGTGCTGGCAGGCAGGGAGCTTACAGTTCAAGCACCCCTTGGTCTGCTGCAAGAGGAAAAGTTTGAGCCCCACTCTCTGTGGAAGCTTCGGTGTGGTGGGTGTACAAACAGAGGGGAAGGGGCCACTTCTGAGAGCCTCAGCTCATCTGTCTCTCTGCAGTAGCAGGTGGGGGAGGGGTGGGAGAAGAAAAGAGTCTGAATGGAGGACAGCTAACACTCTGGTCATCTCTGTCCCTCTCTCTGGAAGGCAGCCCACATTGAATGTCCAAGGTCTGGGGTCATGCAGATCCCCCAGGACTCATCAGCCCCTGTGTTTCCCGCAGTCTGTGCCAGAGTTGGGAAATGTTTATGTGGGAGGTGCAAGATGAAAACTGAAGGGCTAAAGCTCCCTGTGGAGGACAAAGGTGCACAGTGGGTGGAGAAGTCATATGGTGCCTGCGCTCTCTGCTCAGGTCTGTGGTAACAAGAAGCAACCCAAATGGGGCTGGCAGCCTGGTGCTTTGTCCTCAAGAAGCTACCAGTTCACTGGTGGCAGCAACTTTTGTGCTTATGAGGGTAGAACTCTCTAGCAGTTTGGGAGGCTGCTGACTGCCCAAGATGTGAGGGAGGGAGAAACAAAATCCCCCACCTACCGTTTTTGCCGGACTCCAAGCCTCACAGGGGTTGATCTCTGCTAATATCTTGCTCTTTGTTCTGCTCCGCAACTTCTTCTCCTATAATCTCTGGTAGGTTCTTGCACTTTTCCCTTGGAATTATACTCAGTCTATGTTTATTTTTCTTTTTCATCTAAAATTTTTCCTTCTTTCTGACATGATCTGGAAGTTGATCCATACTTGAAAATTTCAAAGAGAGTAGATTTTAAGTGTTCTCACCACAAAAAAAATAAGTTTATGAGGTGATGCATATGTTAAATAGCTTGATTTAGCCATTCCACAATGTATACACACATCAAAACAGCACATTGTACACCATAAATATATACAATTTTTACTTATCATAGATAAATAAATAAATAAATGGATACTACAGGACTTTGTTTATATGATAAAGTGGTATTTTAAATCAGGAGTAGGGAAGATGTATTACGTAATAATTAGTGTTACAGAGAAGTTAACAGCCATCTGGAAAAAACAAATAAATTTGGATCCATAGTTCACATTTATGCCAAAATAAATTAGAAAGATGTAAGTCTAAAAATGGAATTATTAAGGTACTAGAAGACACTATCGCAAAATTTTATTTCTTTAAATTCTTGAGTAGGGGAAGGCAGGGATTAGGGTAAGATAAGAGAGGTGCTTGGGATGTAGAAATAAAGCCCTTAATTGTTGCACTCGAGATGTTCCCCTTGCCTCACCCTAGTCCTGTCTGTGAGGTTTGAATATGGCCAAAGGAAAAAAAAGAAGAAAAGGAGAAGAGAAAAGAAAAAGCCTAAAAGAAACGACTAATATTTTTGATTACATGGAATTTTCTGCATAACCAAAAACTTACCATAAACCAAAGAAAAAGACACAAAACAAAACAAATGGAAAGCTGCAGAATATATCACAAAGGTGAATTTCTCTAATATAAAAAACACTCTTATAAATTAATAAGAAAAAGTCAACAAGTTAGTAGAACAAAATGAGCAAAAGATATGATAGTTTGCAGAATAGAAAAATCAGTACCTTACATATTGGCTTTTTATAAGAAAGTAATACCATATTGATTTCCCTCTTTTCACCTACTAGATAAAAAAATTTAAAAATTGATAACCAGTTTTAGAGAGTAAACTGTTACCTCTCACATTACCAGAGAGAATATAAATTGGTACAGTTTCTATGGAGAATATATATAAAAATTATAAATGCACGTACTCTTTGACCCCAAAATTCTATCTGGAAATTTATTCACAAATATACTCACCCATTTGCAAAATTATTTATAAATAACAGCATGTTTCCAAATAAACATTTGTACAAATGTAAATGTTTACAAATAATCTAAACACAAGAGATTGGAAACAATTTAAATAACCCATCTTTGGGGGGAACTAATTAAATTGAAATATGTCCATATAATGGAAATTTTATACAGAAGAACAATGGAATGCTAAGATATATGTTATATTAAAAAACAAAATGCAAATACATGTGTGCTAGTATTTGTTTTTTTAAAAGAAGGCAGTATATACATATACATACAGGTGGACATATACAATACATATACATATTCATATACATATAAGAGGGCTGCCCGGAAAGTATCCAGCCATTGTTAATATGTAATTTTCATATTACGTGGCTGGATACTTTCCAGACAGCCCTCATACATATTCAGGTACCTGACCTGAAAACCTCTGGAAGAAAACAAGAAATAGTAATACTGCTTACTTATGTAAGCCAGCAGTGGGGAGAAGAATTTTTATCTTTCTAAGTTTTGAATTTTAAACCAGCTGAATTTGTAATTTATTTTAAAAGAAAAGAAAGTTTTAGTAATTTCAATTTAAAGTAAAAATCTCAGATTTACAAATCATAGCAATGTAGTCTATAGCAGTATTATTCAATATACGGCCCCAGAACTGACAGCATCAGTGTCACCAGTTAGCTTATTAGAAAAACAAATTCAAAAGCTCCATCCCAGGCCCACTCAATGAGAATCTCTGGGGGTAGGGTCCAGAAATCTGTAGCATAATAAGCTTATCAGTTATTCTTTTGTACACTATAGTGCAGTTAGATAAATAAAAATCAATTCTGTCTCCAGAGATGAAGGGATATTGTGAACAAAATACTCCTATCCTATGGATATTTGGTATAAGATTTCAAGAGTCAAAGATTTTTTATTTAATTTTTTAAAAGTTTTTACAAAAAAGCTATTAATATTTGACTATTTTCACATCCTTTCATTCTTGTGCCAGCCTACAATGTATGAACAACCTACGTGAGAGTTTCCTATCTATATATGTTTCAGGGTCATTTAGACTTCAAGTCTAATTCCACTGTATGTTTTGACTCAAGAGTTAATCACTTGACTTAATTCCACACTTTCTTTGTTTAGTAACAAGCCATTGATGGTTATTCATCACTTGGAGAATTGTCAATACTGCCAAGGTAATTTTAGCTCCTGAGATTTTATTATATTTCTAGTATGAAGTAGAAAAAGTGACCTGTTAAGAATAGTGAGAATAGTAAAAAATCCCATTAAAAAAAAAAAGACAACTGCCAGAGCACCACCATTTTACTAAAGTGCTTAAAGACTACAATGATTATTGATGATCTACTGAATATATTTTTATTATATGTCCTTTGGAATTTGACATCCCTCTTCTTCCCACAAAAAGGTAAAGGAGGTGAATGGGAAAATTTGCTGAAAGAAGTTGTTTTAACCAATAAGCCAATGAGTTACATGAAATTATAATACTAGTATCTGCACTAATATGATTATCCCTTGATGTCTCCATGGACAGACTGTCTCTCATTGCTTCCCAATGAGGGACAAAGTGGCAACAGGCCAATGAACTATTTATACCCAAGTTATAGCTGTAAACAAATGAAAAATAGTAGCTTTATTTTGCTATGTTATATTGAAGATGTCTTGATTCTTAAAACTAACTGGCATTTTGTTTTCCCCCACAGCACTAAAAAAAGTATTTGCCCAAAATGAAGAAATACAAGAAATGGCTCAGAATAATTTCATCATGCTGAATCTCATGGTACATGAACTCTACAATGTTTTCTTAATATCATAATTTAATGAAATATTTGAGTCTTTTTTTCTATTTTTAAAACATAAGAGCTAAGTGTTGGTTGATATGTTGATATAGAAAGTTATATAGAATTGTAAAAGGCCAAAATATACAATTTACTAAAAATCTAGTTCACATAAATATTTTTGAAATTAACTATCAAAAATAATCCATTTTTTTTCCTTCTCCTGCTAGCATGAGACCACTGATAAGAATTTGTCACCCGATGGGCAATATGTGCCTAGAATCATGTTTGTGGGTATGTGTATAATCTCATTTCATGAGATTTTAAAAATTAATAGAAATCCTGGCATTCTTGCTTTTGTTTTTAAGTGCTGGTTTAAGTACTATTCTTTTTAATGGGAAGTCATTTCTAACTCAGTCAATAACAGTTCTTGTTAGTTCTACAATCAAGATTCACTATATATATAATTTGTAAATTTTAAGTATTTTAAAAATCACCTTATGCTATTAAATCAATATCTCAAGGTACTTTCGGTACAGTGCCTCAAACTGGATTGACATAGAGCTAAGACACTCTAAAAGGAGAACTCAGATTAATTCCTCATGAACTCCCATGTATGAAAACTAATTTTGCTTACAAATTTGCTTAACATTGGTTTTAGAGTAAGAGGCAAAAATGGTTTGAGAACATATTAAATAATCCTTCAGTGAATTTTTTTTTCTTGGCAGACCCTTCTTTAACAGTCAGAGCTGATATAACTGGAAGATACTCTAACAGATTGTATACATATGAGCCTCAGGATTTACCAGTATGTAAGTATTCATAAATTATCTTGAACAGTGATCATAACTGATCCCTGACTGTTAAAAGGGCCAATGATTCCCTCTATCAGTGCTTCTCCACAAATAGTGCCATCTACAAATTAGAATCACTGGGGTTGGTCGTGGTGCTTAAAAATGCAAACTCCTAGCTCCCACCAAAATCAGAATTTCTGGGGCACCTCAGAATCTCTATTTTTGACAGGGATGCCTAAAGGTTCTTACGATTACTAAATTTGGAGAACACTAAAAAGAGTATAGTGTACATTTAAATGACACAAACTTAAGAGAGACAGTCCATTCTCCTAGTGTCAAAGATTACACATGATTTCCTCAGATGATAATAATGAAATCTTTTCATTTATTTCATTTACTTCACTATCAAGTATATTTAATAAGACAACTGTGCCTGTTAGATCCAGCAATACTGATACAAAATTATCATCTAAAAAAAAATAGGTCCTCCTTCAAAACCCCTCTGATAAAATTGTTTTAACGTAAAGAAAGTTGCTCAACAAGATCTCAATATTCTAAGCCCTAAGTTTACATGTATATCTTTAGCACAATATTCTTTAATGTCACCGATGAGTTCCCATGCCCATGTTTTCAAAGCTATTAATTTAAATGGGCTAATTTCAGATTCTAGAGTCAATAGATTATAACATTTGACACTTTCATTTACTAATAGCATAATATATTTACTCTTATTTCAGTGATCGAAAACATGAAGAAAGCACTAAGACTTATTCAATCAGAGTTATAAGGGATGACAGAAAAATGCCTTTGCTCCTAAGAGATCAAACGTCATGAAGTAAACCTCTCGTTCATTGACAAATACTAAGTGTGCAAGTATATGTATTTTGGAACGTTACTATTTAGATTTTTAAAGTGTTTGTAATATCCTTATGAAGGTAAAATGATATTTCAATAAACATTGCCAAAACCCAAGAATGACCATATAGTTTGATTTCTGCCTGCATCAGTAGCAAAGAAAGCTTGTCATGAGCCAAGAGTTATGGTAGTGGAGACAGGAGGACCTAAATAAGAGGTGTCTACACTGGTTGTTTCTATTTCCTCACCTCTCACTCACCCCACCAACTAATCTCTTCTTAATTCTGCCCCCTCCACTGTATCCAACCTGCTAGTGTAAGTCATAAATGATCTTCCTGTTACCAAACCAAGTGGCTGCATCTCAATCTGCCTCCCATTTGAACTTTCAGCAGCATATTTCAGCGTTAACCACTTACTTCTTTTCCTCCTTTAAATTAAGATAGACATTTAAAACCTAATTACAACAAATTAAAAATATATTTTAAAAATTCAAGTACATGTTTTCCTTAACTTTATTATTGGGTACATATTTTAAAGCTTTTAATAATTTTAGGAAAAGTGTAAGCGCCTCAGGAAGATTGAAGAATTTCTCCAGTTAACTAGCAGGAAAAGATTATATCTATTCTGAAATTATCAAATATTTAACCAACAACTCAGTTCTTCACAGGAAGCTTCCAGAGAGTCAATACCATGTCTTCGATTCTTTTAAATAACAACAAAAATAATTCCTGGTAATAGAAATCCCATAGTCAGCTGACAGTAATTATCAGAAGGTAGAAAATGTTTTAGATGGGCAGAAATTTTCCTAACCCATAGGATTTGATTGCATTTAACAAAATTGGAATTGTTTTGAGATATAAACGTGCATTTTTATATGAGATAGATATGTAATGTCTATGATATAGACACCTGATTCATTTCCATGTTTGATGAGTCAGAGAAAGAAAGTCTTCTTCCCGGTGTTATTTGACCACTATTCTGTTGATTTAAGCAGACTTTTAGTAAACTGATGCATTTGGTTATGGTTTACATGATCATCAGTACTAGATATCCATATACTCTGTTTGAAAAGGAATATTGAATATCCTATTTTTATTTTATAGCATATCCTATTTTTATTTTGATTTTTTATTTTAGATCAAAGTCTGGAGTTATTTTCTTAAATGAATGCTAAGAGATCAAAATGCACTAGCATTCTCTGATTTAATAATTTATCATATGAAGACTAAAGTAATATAGCTGATTTCATTGTTGCATAAATAGTACAGAGACAGAAAATGTCAGTGGTCATTTGCAGCGACCTGCAGAAGAGATCATTTGACAATTTAGTTGTTGTTTTAAGAATTAATAAATATAGACTGGGTGAGGTGGCTCATGCCTGTAATCCTAGCACTCTGGGATGCTGAGGCGGGAGGATCGCTTGAGGCCGGGCGTTTGAAACCAGTTTGAACAAGAGTGAGACCCTGTCTCTACAAAAAATAGAAAAATTAGCTGGGTGTGGTGGTACGTACCCGTAGTCCCAGCTACGCAGGAGGCTAAGGCAGGAGAATTGCCTGAGCCCATGAGTTTGAGGTTGCAGTGAGCTATGATGACACCACTGCACTCTAGCCGGGCTGACAGAATGAGACAATGTCTCAAAAAAAAAATTAATAAATAAAATTGAGCATTCAGTTATTTTTTCATTTAGTATAAAAATGTTACTAAGTGATAAATTGATTGTTCCTTATAACAAAAATGTATTTGCCTTTATATTTTAATATATATAATAATTATTTTTGTTATACATATAACTTTATTATGCATATAATTATATGTATACTAACGTTAATATACATATAATAATTTGATAATCACTTATATCAGTCAGTGTAGCCTTGGTAACCCATTTAGTTTTCCTTCTCTACCCTACTTTTTATTTATTTATTTATATATATATATATATATTTTTTTTTTTTTTTGAGACAGGGTCTCACTCTATTGCCTGAGTTAGAGTGCAGTGGTGTCATCATAGCTCACTGCAACCTCCAACTCCTGGGCTCAAGAGATCTTCCTGCCCCAGCCTCCTGTGTAACTGGGACTACAGGCATGCGCAACCATGCCCGACTAATTTTTCTTTCTAATTTTTTTGTAGAGATGAGGTCTCACTATGTTGCTCAGGCTATTCTCAAACTCCTGGCCTCTACTTATCCTCCTGACTCAGCCTCCCAAAGTGCTAGGATTACAGGTGTGAGCCACCGCACCTGCCCCCTACCCTACTTTAACAATTAAATTTCATATCGTAGTTGATATTTCTACCTAATATCTTCACCTTATAAAATTAGTTGTTTGGATTCAATCACTTCTAAGGTTATTCCTACCTTTGAAATGTAGGACTACACTATGAGAGTGTGTATGTTGGTGTGTGTATGTGTATATGTGTGTGTGTATTTTATATATATATATAATATATATATATATTTACTTCTGTTACTATTACCCTTATAGTCTCCAAGAAATTATTCCTTCCCTAACACATCCAGTGTTAAGGAAAAAAAATCACTAACATCAACTACCTGACATAGAATGCACAATTCTTTGTGCATAAGCATTTTTATAGAGGAATTTAACTTTCATTCATAGAGATATAATAGTCAAAAATGTTATATATTCAAAAGGAATTATAATACAGTTGCCATATAAAGTACAGGGCATCCAGGTAAATTTAAATTAGAGATAAACAACATTTTTTGAAAAATATAAGTATGTCCTGTGCAATATTTGGGATGTACTTATACTAAAATATATTTCTTTTTTAAAAATTTTTTAAAAATATATATTACAAATAATATTCTTCCTTGGGTTCTTGCTGATCCAATAGAGGTGTCCTCTTTCTTTTTTTTTGAAACAGAGTCTCACTGTCCCCTCGGGTAGAGTGCAGTGGCATCATCATAGGTCACTGCAACCTCAAACTCCTGGGCTCAAGCAATCCTCCTGCCTCAGCCTCCCGGGTAGCTGGGACTACAGGTGTGCACCACCATGCCCAGCTAAGTTTTCTCTTTTTTGTAGAGAAGAGGTCTCGCTCTTGCTCAGGCTGGTCTCGAACTCCTGACCTCGGGCGATCCTCCTGCCTCAGCCTCCCAGAGTGCTAGGATTACAGGTGTGAGCCACTGTGCCCAGCCTAAAATATATTTCCTGTTTATCTGAAATTTCAAATTTAACTGGGTGACATGTATTTTTATTTGCTAATACTGGCAACTGTAGTTTAGAACTACTGTACTAGATCCTCCTCCTGCACTTCCTCATCCTCCTTCTAATTTTTTTTGCCTAAAATAGCAATATTTCTTTTATATTTCCAATCAATCTCTCAATTTCTGAGATAAAAATCTCAATTAATTATTTTATAGCATTTACTCTTTCCCAATTATCCAACACTTAATTTCTACTCTGTGCCTGATACTATGTTTGATATTATGGATCCAAAGATGGACTGGATAAAAATAAGGCAATTGTATTCCTGAGGAATTCAGTCTAGTGGTAAGATATATCACTGACGGGGAATAATGCACTAAACAATGTAATAGGATGGTGTGGGATCAGTGGAGAGATGGCCCAACCTTCTAGTAGGATAGTCAGTCTTCACACAAGATGCATCACCCATGATATGAGAATGTATTTCATCATTATGGAAGTCAATATGATGAAATAGAAAATAAGGTATACTGTAGAAGCTAAAGAAATTCTTGTTCATTGGTTTAACCCTAAAATATATAAGTATACGGAGTTTTCCTGGTAGGATCTTCCATAATTTTAGATTAGAGTTCATAAGAGTGTGCCAGGCTTCAGGCAAATTTAACTTCTTTAACACATTGATTTATGTACACATAAAGATTCATAGGGATTTACTTAAGCATTTACAAGTAGTACTTATTAAGATGTAATTATATATATAATCTGTATATTCATGAACATCCTTACTGAGTAAAGAAAAATAAGCATTTTTTTCTGCTTTCTAAACTTATTTCTTATGCAATGTCTTTTTACTAACTGTAAAGCCCTTGGGAGCAAAAAGGCAGAAATATCTCACCCCCCAGCCCTACTCTCTTTCTCTCACTCACACACACACATGCAATCTCACAAAATAGGTTGTGTTTGTGTTGGGAGTGGGAGCAGGATTGTGGAGAGCACTCACAATAGGAGGCTACTAAACACTTGGTTCTCCTGGTGTTTGCAGTGATTCAGTTTATGAACATTTTCTGGAATGAATCCACCGGAATGCAACTGGATTTTTACTGAGTATTGAGTACTGCAATTTCTGGAAGTATATTACAGTTATTTTCTAGAACAGGATACTGTTATAGGTTGAATTATGTCCCCTGCAAAATTCATAAGTTGAAGGCCTAACCCTCAGTATCTCAGAATGTGACCTTATTTGGAAATAAGGTCATTGAAGATGTGATCAGTTAAAAGGAGGTAATCCAGGAGTAGAGTAGGCCCCTAATCAAATATGACTGGTGTCATTATAAAAAGGGGAAATTTGGACACAGAGACATGCATACAGAGAGAACACCATATGAACATGAAGACAGAGATTAAGGCCATGCAGCAGAAGACAAGGAACACCAGAGGTTGCCATTAAACCTGCCGGGCAATAGGCATGGAACAGATTCTCCCTCACAGCCCTCAGAAGGAACCAACATTGCCAACACCTTGATCTCAGACCTCTAGATTCCAGAACTGTGAGACAATATACTTCTGCTATTTAAGCCACCCAGTGGTGGTACTTTGTTATGACAGCCCTAGCAAACCAACACAGATGTTTTCCTTTCCCATCTCCAATTTGAATAATTCCCATGATGAATAAGGAAACACCAAAACTTCCCATCACACACTTAAAAAGAAACCTGCTAGCATGGAAGAATCATTTCGCACGGTAAGTTTGTCAAGTTCCAGTTTTATCCTCCAAAGAAATTTCTGCCCAATTCCATGTTATTTCAGTACTCAAAGAGTTTTATATCATTGGTTAAATTAATCAAGTTTATGAAATATGCAAAGTCAATGCTGTGGTTTTAATTCAAAATCAAAAGTCATTCCATAATTGAGTACTGCAATTTAAAAAAGCTGATTATTATATTTGGTATTTTTAGTTGTTATTAAAGCAAACATATATTGGAGCCTTTCTATGCTCCTGTCACTGTGAAGTTGTCTTTACATGGATTATCTCATTAATACCTCACTATCAATGTGAAATACTGTATCCCCATTTTACTTAAGAGTTGGATGTGAACTGAACTGAAGATGTTCTATAAGTTGGTAAAAAGGTCACACAGCCAATGAGTGGAGCCAGGACTCAAACCTAGCAAGTTTGGCTCCTAACCACTATACTATTTGGGTTATTAAATACGAAATGTCTGATTTCCTTAAGTACTAAGTTTGAGAGTTGCTATCCCTGACATTTCACTTTGACATTTCTTGTTTTATTTTTATTGTGAAGGTGCATCCCCAGTCTTGCAAACACATGTTTTGGCTTGTGATTAGCTTTCGATTTTTTTTTAGCAATTTTTGTGAAACCATGGATAAGTCAAAAATTCGTGTTATTTTTTAATATGAGTTCCATCGTGGAACCAATGCAGAAAGCTCGAAATATCAATGAAGTGTTTGGGAAGGATGTGGCTAACAGTACATCGATGGTTTGAGAAGTTCCATTTTGGTGATTTTAATCTTGAAAATGAGCCACGTGGGCAACCTGAGACCAAGGTGGATAATGATGAGCTGAAAGCTGTAGTGGAAGTGAATCCATCTCAACCTACATGTGAATTAGCAGCAAGGTTTGACATTACTATTCCAACAATATTGGACCATTTGAAACACATTGGCAAAGTAAAGATGCTGGATAGATGGGTACCGCATGAATTAAACGAGCGTCAAAAGAGAAATTGTCTCGAAGTTTGCCTTTCTTTGCTGTCACAACATAAAGGCGGACCATTTCTACACTGTATTGTCATGTGTGATGAAAAATGGATTCTTTTTGACAATCACAAGTGTTCGGCACAATGGTTGGATAAAGATGAAGTGACGAAACATAGTCCAAAATCGAATATTCATCTAAAAAAGCTAATGGTGTCAGTTTGGTGGTCCAACACTGGTATTATCCCCTACCACTTCATGAAACCTGGCCAAACGATTATAGCAAATGTCCACTGCAACCAGTTGGATGAAATGATGAGGATGTTTGTGATTAAGCAGCTGAGATTGGTCCATAGAGACAGGCCAATCCTCTTGCAAGACAATGCTCGACCACATGTTGCACAAACAACACTGCTCAAGCTACAGAAGCTGGACTTGGAAACTCTCTGTTATCCACTGTATTCACTAGACCTTGCACCAACTGACTACCACTTCTTCCAGGTTTTGAACCACTTCTTGCAAGGAAAAATATTCAATTCTCAACAAGCTGTGGAAAACGCCTTTCACGATTTCATGGCCACTCGCTCTCCAGGCTTCTTTGCTGCTGGCATAAACAAGCTACTGTTAAGATGGTAAAACTGTGTCGATAGTTTAGGCACATACTTTGATTAATTGTACTGCTTCTTGTTTGAGATATAATAAACTACAACTTTTGATTTGAAACCGGACATTTAACAACCTAATAGTCTGCTTTGGATTCATATGTTGTAAAAAATAATAATAGTAATACTAAAGATTCAATCAAAACTGATGTTGTGCAACAACTGAAAATATGTACAGTATGCCCTTTATTAAAGAGCAGCAGTTAACATTGATTTCAATTATGTTTTATAGAAAAATCTTGGGCAATTCCTCCTTCCTCAGCCTTGAGCTTCCACTCTGCCCCCAAGAAAACAAAGGACAAGGTTCTATCAGCCTTTGGTGACTCAGTGTAACTGTCAAGCTCACCCTGAGAATCTCGAGGGCCAGGAGAGGACGGACAGGTAGTATTATTTCAATATCCCATGCACACACCCTTATTAAAAAATCACTGATCTAAATGACCCAGTGTTCTTACTTTATAATGCTATGCACCGTTACCAATAGGAAAACTTTAAAGAAGACAGATGACCTTTATCAGTCTTCTTAACTTTCTTCCCGGAGTCACGCACTGTCCTCTTAACATTACCCACTACCCAGAGCACCACCTACCAGACCTGCTGCAGGTAAACTCCTACTTCAGGGAAACTTTGCTGTCCTCAATCTCTTTTGCTTCCCCTAATCTCCTTCAAAACCTTGTCAGCCCTTTGTCCAGATCCCCCTTAGAAAGTTTATGTTTAAAGCAGCTCAGTAGATTCATATTCTGTAGAGTATTTGTGATTAATGATACGTCCCTTGTATTTCCATGTTTAACAATAGAAAGCTGGGGAAATAAAAGCTTTAGAAGTTGCCGGTGCAAATAGTAAATGATGAAATGGATTAAGTGGGACTTTCAACTACCCCTTAAAACCACCTATGCTATCTACCTAAAACCTGAATCTGTACCATAATTGAAGTCATACTCTTATGATTTTATCAATCCTATGGGACACTTAAGAATCTTATTAACACTAATCATACAACTTTTCGGTATCCTAATAAAACTTGTAGAGTAAAGTGATATGCCCCAAATGAGCAGGTTTAGCTTGATTTACTTTCATATCTGAATTTGGCAAATAACATGTATAAACTTGTTTAAATCACTATGGAGTCTTAGACAATCATGTTTCATGGTTCAGGCATATTGATACCAGTCTAGAAACTTGGTAAAAATTCCTTGGTGATTTGTTTCAAAACTTTCAACTTCTAAAATACAATAGGTAGTCAATTTTCTGTCTTCATTTTGTATTAGGGGTTTTCCAAAGAACAGTGATCTCAGAGGCAAGCCCTTCAGGGGAATACTTTATGTGATGTGATTAACCTGAAATTTATGTCCTGTAAAGCAATAGTAGCTACTTCAAGGAAGAACTCTTCACTACAAACTCATTTTCCAGATTCTATAGCTTACTGTTCAGCTGCAACAGCAAACATTTCAGGGAAAATTCTAAGGGGAAGTATCACCCAAATGTCATTGTCAGTTTAAAATAGGGACTTATGGTCATTTAAAAGATAAGGCACTATGAGTAGTGTCCTTTTGTTCTACCATCATCTCAGCACTGGCTAGGAACAGTACAATAAAGATCTCTTTCTCGTTCAGCTAATGTGAGTAATCATATCTGTTGACATAATTGCAGAATGCAAATGGTATATTCATTTATTTCATTATTTACCCTAGAACATCAGCGAGGAGAATCCACAAATGCACCCATATACTCAAAGCTGAATGCATTAGCCTCTTTCTGACACCATTACTGTAAAAAGATTTCTCTAAGAGAACCTGAAAGTAATCTTTATGGGCAACAAATGTACACACCCTTTTGGAATTTTATCTGGTAATCTTCGCATGGGGCAGCTCAAACAAACCAGAGTCCCACAGCGTCAGCTGCCTTCACTTAGGAGCTGGAGGAACAGGACACTAGCCCGTATCCGTCTCCTTACAGGTGGGTGTTGGCTCATTTTAAGCAGATGGTGGGTTTATGATTCTAATGTGCTATGTATTTCCCAATAGACAAATATTTGCACTGGACCAGAATAAATACAAAAAAAAAAATTCCTCAGCTTAGCTTCCAAAGAATATCGGAAGTTTTAGGACACCTCAGCATTTAAACTATTATAGGAAGTAAGTAAATGAGCCACGAGTCCTCTTTCCTTTTTCTTCTGTTTAAAACTTTCCCCGGCAAATAAAAGAAAACATTTGGAAGTCGGTATAAGCACAGTGAGATGTATTTGGGAATTACTATGTTTCTCTCATTCAAAGAACTCTTTAAAATGTACAATATAAGGATATTTTAGTGCTAATAAAAGGATTCAAGTTAAATTCCCAACTTGATCCAGCAAATGTAGCCTATCTACTTTCCTTTCTTTAGTAATTATGTTGTTTCTTTCCACAGTATGAGAGTGGTCATCTTTTGTCTAGATGTGAATGCACTTATGAAGGAATTTGAGTAAATGTTCGACAGGTTTAACAGAATATTAGTTTCACATTACACCTTTAGAGCAATGGTATCTGCTCTGTCTCTTCTGTATGGGCTTTTTGGTTTTGTTTTTCATATACTTATTGAAGAGCTGAATATTAGTATTTGATAGGGCTTCCCTACTGAACTTGAAAGACCTGCCCAACTGCAGAGGTATGAGACAGGATTTCAATGGGGAAGATGATGTTATGGAAAACATTGAACTTCTCCAAAGCAGAAACAAAAGAAAAGCAAGATTCAGCTACTGGAATAAAACTCTATTTCACAAATTTAGTAAATGTTTTAAGTCCTCTAAAATTGGCATTTTGACTTTTGGAAGTAATGAGTAGGAAAATTTATTTAAAATGAATATTCCCCCCAAAGGGAAATAGTTTGAACCCTAAACTCTCTCATTCCATGTGGCTGGAAAATTAGATTTAAGAAGGAAGATAATCTGAGTTTCTGGACAGGGAAAAAGTAATCAGAGTGAGAGAAGAATACAATTTCCAGTGGGATTTTTACATTTCCAGATGGTCTAGGAGGAAGGTCCAGAGAAATGCAATATTTGGGTCTTTCAGTCCTCCAAGAATGGCTTCAGATGACTGGTACTAGGACCAAAAAATCTCAGCAACCACTTGGAGAAGGCAGTGTGATAAGACATGGGGGAAGGTGGAATAAGGGAGAAAGTCAAAGATGGGTATCAGGGAGAGATCTGGGGAAAATACTAGGGAGAAACCAACACACACACGTACACACAAACACATTCCTGCTTTCCCCACTCCCTTCCTCTTACAAGTCTGAGAGATTTAGCGGAGAAAAAAAAAGAACTTATGAGAAGTGAAGCTATAAATTATGACATGAATCTCCATTAATGTTCTTTGAAAAATGCTAGTAAAAATGGGAATATTTTTAAATTCTTTTTGTTGAATGAGGCCATATAGGGCCTGAGAGTTATTTGAGTCAGAATCATTGCTTTGGTCAAATATTCTGCTTAATTATGATTCAACATTCATGAAATATTATCTTCAAAGCACAGATATTAGGACATATCTGTCTTAAATAAATGTAAAACATAATTAAATTATTCTTTAATTATTTATATATATCTCTCTCCCTACTCAAACTCTCAGCAGGATGCCACAGAGTTAATGCCTCTCATGAAACATTTCCTCTTTTTGTTGCTATAACTCTCCATGCTCCATCTCCCACCTGCCGTTCTGGCCAATCTTCCCTAATATCCTCCCAAGCTCTGAGCTCTTCTAATCAACCTCTAAACTTTGAAAGTACGAGGGCTCTATCCTAGGTCCTCCTTTATTCTTTACCTACAATCTCTCCAAGGATTACCTCATCTAATTCCATTTATTGAAAATCCACTTACGTGCCGATGACTCACAAACTTTACCTCCAGCCATGCTTTCTCCACCAAGGGACAAACTCATATATAAAACTATATACTTGACATGTCTTCACCAAAGAAAAAGTTATTTCACACTTTAACATGTTCAAAACTGAAACCCTTGCTTTCTACCCATCCCCCAACCCAAGTGCTCCCTCATTTCAGTAAATGGCAACATCTTATTAATAATTTTTCAAACCAAAACCTTCCCATTCATGATTATCCCTATTCCTTGTTCATCACAATCAACCCTTTAACAACTCCTGTTGATCGTAGTACCAAAATACATTTCTTTCCATATGTATTTTTCTCTAACACCAAAGTCACCACTCTAGGCATATTCACTACACTCTCTTACATGCAATACTACAATTACATCTGGTTTTTCCTTTTGTGAGTCAATAAATACCTTTGTTACCTAAACTAGAATAGCATTTTTAAAAAATGGAAGAAGGGCAATGCCATTCCCTGGCATAAAACCAGTTAATGGCTTTTCAGTGGGCTGTGACTCTACGTGCTAAAATAAGAAAACCCAAATCAAGTTGGCTTAAAACGTGAAGGTGGTTTATTGACTCAAAAAAAACATTCTGAAATAGAATAGCTCAAAATTGTCATCAAAGTCCCATTTTCTGCTTTCTTCTACCATCCACTGTGTTGAATTTCTCCTCGTGATAGCTCATAAGATGTCTACAGGACACAATCAGGATAATAGGCTTTCTTGTTTTCACATCTGAAAGGAGGGAGCAAGGGTCCTGTGGTTTCCCCTAATTGGCCCTCATGGTCACAGGCTCACCCCTGAAGCAATGACTTGACCACGGGACTGAAATACACTGATAAGCCTAAACCAGCCAGGACCCAATTATGGAGCTGAAGAGAAGTCAGTTTCCTCTTGAAGTATGTGACCAATTCAGGAAGGAAAGTGTGAAAACCAAAAAGGAGAATGTGTAAGTTAGGGAAGCAACCAGCAATATCAATGATTCATAGCCTGTGGGGTGCTAATGATCTGTTCTGCTCCCCTGGTCTTCTTGCCAGTGGTCTTGTATCAATCTCCCTCTTGCTTACCATGTCCAGTGACACTGGCTGCTCATATTGTTCTGTCATACCAAGAAGCTGTTTCCCACCTCAGATTACTTGCACTTGCTGCCCCTGCCTGAAACACTCTTCTCTAGCAGCTCTTCAAATGACTGGTCCCCTTTGTTCTGATCTTAACTCTGAACACTGCCTGTTCCGCTGTGGCCCATTTAATAAACCGTGACAGTTGCATACATCAACCATCTAACCATGTGGCCTTAGAGATCACTACTTCTCTGTGGGATTTCATCACATACAATATAACTACTTAAAAGGTCATTCTGCCTTTAATTACCACAATTATTGTAAACTGAGATAGATTTTTATCTTATCTAAAAATAGTTACTTGCTATTTTTCCCTTTGACACAAAAGGAAATTTTCAGAGGAGTATAAAAGGAACCAATCTCTTGAAACATTGCTTCCTCAGCAGACAAGAAATTCTATTATAACAGCAACAGCCCCACTAAAAGAAGGAATGTAAACTAACAGATTTGGAGCTACCGAGTCAGGGATCATAGCTACATTGGCTTCAGTAGATGCAGTTGTTTTACCACCTGGTCAGTGCAATGCCTTCCTTTCATAAGCACTGTCTAAAAGAATTCCAGCTCTTACTATCATGTGATCATTTCTTCCATGAATATTAAGAACTTAGACTGGCCTGTTGTGGAATATGAAATCACTAAGTTAAGCCTTTAGGAGCATAACTAAACTTTGGAAATTAAATACTGTGAATGAAAACAAGAATCAGCAACGTTTAGCACATTCTCCACTATAAATGCTTTAAAAAACTACAAATTGATATAAAAGCTTATAAATGTGCTGTGATATTTTAGAAAAAGCTAAATTTATGATAATCAATTTAGAGAAAATAAATTTTACAAGATAAATGTCAGGATAAAATGGGGTAACAGATCTGATGCAGGAGCTGCCTTTATGTGCAGAAGAGTGGACTAAAGTACAGCAACAGCAGCTTCCGCAGTATATTTCATCGGGTTCTGGCTGTGTCCTATAAAACCTCATTCCAGCAGAGACTTAGTTAAATATTGATTACCAAGTGTCAATATGCGATGACAGTTACCTGAGTGAAATGGGATTTTATATGTATATTTGAGGGCAATAATGGATGCTAATGCTGGCCTTATTTTAGAGCCTGCTGGATCTTTGACACTCTCTGACTATTCAGTTTAGTGTTGCAGCAACCACTGAGAAAGGTTCTTGAGTTGTCATTTTCTTAGGTATGTATATTGCAACAATAGTGTACGTCAGATTCCAGTATCTGATAGGTTGAAATTGTAAAATATGTGCATTTTACCAAAATAAGACAGAATCTATTATAAGACCATTATTTTATATATAACACTAAAAATGTCACCAATTCAACTATGACACATGACCAACTGTAAAAGGCATTCTCATTGAAGAGTTGGCATAATGTTGAAAAATGTGCATCATAGAATTAATATGGTTGTAAAAGACAAAATTTAATGCTATCTTGATTTTTTTTATTTGTACAAATTTATGGGGCACAAGTGTAATTTTGTTACATGGATATATTGCATAATGAAGGCAAGGCTTTTAGTGTATCCATCACCCAAATAATGTACCCTGTACCTATTAAGTAATTTCTCATCAATCACTCCCCTTTTCACCCTCTCACCCTTCCAAGTCTCCACTGTCTATCATCCCATACTCTACATCAATGTGTATGCATAATTTTTCTCCCACTTATAAGTGAGGACATGCAATATTTATCTCTCTGTTTCTGAGTTGTTGCACTTAAAATAATGGCCTCCACTTCCATCAATGTGGCTACAAAAGACATGATTTCATTCTTTTTTAAAGCTGAAAAATATTCCATTGTGTTTATATACCACATTTTCTTTAGCTAACCATCCACTGATGGACATTTAGGTTGATTCCGTATCTTTGCTATTTTGAATAGTGTTGTGATAAACATATGCATGCAGGTATATTTTTGGTATAATGATTTCTTTTTTGGGGGTAGCTATCCAGTAGTGGGATTGCTGGATCAAATGGTAGTTCTATTTTTAGTTCTTTGAAAAATCTCCATACTGTTTTCCATACATGTTGTACTAATTTACATTCCCACCAACAGTGTATAAGTGTTCCCTTTTCTCCACATCCTCGCCAACATCTGTTAATTTTTGTCTTTTTAATAGTAGCCATTCTGATGGCTGGAAGATGATATCTTATTGTGGTTTTAATTTGCATGTCTCTGATGATTAGTGATATTGAGCATTTTTTCATAAGCTTTTTGGCCATTTGTGTATCTTCTTTTGAAAAGTTTCTATTCATTTTCTTAGCCCACTATTTAAAGGGGTTATTTGGGAACTTTTGTTCTGTTGTTTGAGTTCCTTGTTAATTCTGGATATTAGTCTCCTGTCAGATGAATAGTCTGCAAATATTTTCTCCCAATCTGCAGGTTGTCTGTTCACTTTGTTGATTATTTCTTTTGCTGTGCAGAAGCTTTGCAGTTTAAATAAGTCCCATTTGTCTACTTTTATTTTTGTTGCCTATGTTTTTGAGGTCTTAGTCATGAATTTGCCTAAACCAATGACCAGAAGAGTTTTCCTTAGGTTTTCTTCTTGTGTTTTTATAGTTTCAGGTCTTACACGCAAGTCTTTATTTCATCTTGAGTTGATTTTTGTATATAGTGAAAGATAGAAGTCTGGTTTCATTCTTCTGCATATGGCTATCCAATTTTCCCAAAACCATTTATTGGAAAGGATGTCCTTGCCCAAAGATCAGTTGGCTATAGATATGTGGCTTTATTTCTTGGTTCTCTATTCTGTTCCATTAACTAATCTTGATTTCTAAGCTTAGATTTACTAATTCACAGTTCCCTGGATCCCAGAAATAGTTAAGTTACTTAAAAAAGGTAGGTAACTTCTTGTATTTTGTTTTGTTTAAAGTTTAAAAGCAAGTAATTTTAAATGAATAAAATTTTTTTGTATATTTGGAATTTAACATTTTCAATCTATACAACTAAAAGGTAAATGGAGTTCTCTCTGACCTAGAATTTTAATATTACTTTCATTTGCCTTTATAGAATATTAGAGTGAGAGTTTTGAATCCAAAGGTTAGTAGATGTTAGACTTGGACAAGTTATACAACTTCTTTGTGACTCAGTTTTTTTTCATTTTTAAGTAAGGATAATAATGCAAGTAATAGTTCTCTTAGAGTATTGTTGGAAGATTTAAATAAGATATATACAGTGTTTAGAATGAATGGTTCCTAGCACATAGTATGCACTAGGTAAAGGTACACCATTATTATCATTGCACATCCATTCAAAATACACATATAAGTAATACAGAATTTATAATAGTTTTATTGACATGCCCATGGGAAAAGGGAACAGGGAAAAAAGAAGGAAAGTGTTCCAGATATGAATACTGAGTAATGAACCATCTCCAAACTTAGTACTGTATCTTAAAAAAGCCATTTTATTACACTCACTGGTTCTCTGGGTCAGGATTTCATACAGAACACAGCTCCGTGATGTTAGAGACGTCAGCAGGAAGATTTCAAGGCAGAGGGATGGGAAGCCTAACTCAACAGCTAAGGGCTAGAATCATCCTAAGGAGCCTTCACTCACATGTCTGGCAGTTGATGCTGGCTGTCTGCTGGGACCTCAGCTGGTCTGTGAGCCAGAAAACATATCTGTGTATTCTCCATGTGATCTCTCAATGTGGTCTAATTTGGGTATTCTCGCAACATGGTAGCCGGGTTCCAAGAACAAGCATCCCAAGAGAACCAGACAGAAGTCTTATTGCTTTTATGACCTAGGCTTGGAAATCACATAGTGTCACATAGTACTACCAGATTTATAAGAAGGAAACATACAGCCAATATTTCAACAGGAGGAGTGTCAAGGTCACAGTGAAAGAAGAGCACGTGGAATGGAAGATACTGTTGCAAACTGTTTGGAAAATACCATCTGTGTAAAGGATAAGAGAGTGAGAGAGAGACACACAAGCTTTTAAGACAACCTGAAAGATGAATACCTTTTATGCCACAATTTTATGTAGCAAGTGTCAAATAACCACTACCTAAACACAGAAACTCATTCACAACTGTTAAAAGCATATTAGGCTTATGTTCTCTGAAATAGAAAGACTATCACAAAATTTTCAAAGTTGCTTCTCAAATTAAGTACAGCAAAGATAAATGAAATTAAGTTTTTGTAATATATATAGATAGTTGGGACTTATCACAAACTAAGTAAGAAGAGGAATTCAGGAGAGCTAGTATGTGCCTAGAAAAGGAAATGAACAAAACAACTCAATTTGTAAGTGTTCTGTTTGCTTTTAGGATTAAATTGTAGAATTCTTATGATTTAAAAATAGGGACCCTTTATTGTGCACTTATGTGCAAAGTGCTTTAGTGGAATGTTTGCTTTTTAAATATCTGATCTTTGCAACATTATAAGATTAGTATATTTGCCCCCATTTTATAGATATGAAAGTTGAAGCTCAAAGAGTCTAAACAATATGACTAATTCTACCTGCATTCCAAATTCGTGCAATTTATATTACCAAAGACTACTTTTGATTTGTTTGTAGAATTATCTTCTACAGGACATTTAAATTAAAAATTACCCAGACAGACACTTCTAGCCATAGTTGGAAATAGGGCCAAGTTGACTTTAAGTATTTTTGTGAAGATTATGAACCAAGTCAAAAGAGTAAATTAACTTGAAACAGGCAGACAGCAGAAATCTTCAGGGAGATTTCATAATGTGACAAAACACAAATTTTGAACAAAAAGTATAAATATTGAGAGATAGTTCCAGAAATCAATAGGGATAAAAGAGCAATAGATATACAAATCTGAAGTTGTCTGCATTAATTAACTAGAAGAATAAATACAGATGGAACTTAATATTGCCATAAAAAACAGACATTGACAAGAAAATGTTTCAGAACTTTTAACATGGGAGAATTTTTCATAGGCCCACATTTTTCTTTCTTCTTTTTTAACTTCTTCTTAGGCTATAAACCAAACTTCCCTCAGGGACATCTTTAGATTTGTATTTTTCTTACTGTCTAGATTAACATACCCTTTCCAGTTTCTCTCAGATAATAAAGTATTTTATTGAGCTAGTAAAATTTTGTTATTTAGAAAGATTTCTTTCAACATAGTGCAATAATGGGATTTTATTGTAGTTTGATACTTAAGCCAAAAGGAATCCTGAGTATTTAAAAAATGTGTGTTGCAGCACAAAACAAATTATAGAACTTTACAAAAGATAACCTAATACTGATACTTTCATCTGAGTACTGCATAAAGCCCTTATAAAGTTGGCTATTTACTAACATCTTGCTGAAGAAGTTAGGAAAAAATTATCCTTCTTAAACTTAGCAGTATAACAAACTCTCAATGTACAGACCCATAGCAGAAAACGCAAAATCAAATCAAGAGTATTAAACTACATTCTTTCCACAAATAAGGTAGCTCTATTAAAAAAACAAAACAAAACAAAAACTCTTTCCTGAAGCCTTTCCCAACAAGCCCAACAAGAGTTTCCATAACACAGTCTTTTAACAAAATACCAAGTTCATCCTGACTGGTTTTAAAAACCAAGCTATTATAACAATTGAACATATTTCAGAGTAATTTTAAATAAGAACAAGTATACACATAGAAAGCAGAGTGAGCCAAGAAATAAAAGGGCTGAGGGGCATTCTTGTTTATTTTTTTTAAAGTATCTTTCTATATTACCTAAAGCTAGTTACCTGTGGCTTAAATCCTTCCCTATTCAAAAAGTTTCTATATCTGAGACCTGATTTCTTAACCTTCAGGTTCAAAATTTAGAATAACCAATTAAGAGTGTGTTCTTTATCATTTTACCATGGAGTGAAAATTATAATTCAAAGAAAAACAGCAGTTAGAATATTTCTGCAGCTAGCAAGGGATTACCAGGAGATCCATTTCTGCAGTTACCACTAGGTCATCTGACCCAAGATGGATGGACTTGAACAAAACCACCAGAGACAAATCAGGTACTTCCTGGCTTATGTAAATGCACTGGCTATTTCAATCTATTCCCTAAAAAGGGAAATAATAATTTCAGACAGCCCCTAATACTTGATAAACATTCACCCTCACGTAAATGGGTAGATGGTAAAGGGCCACTCTTTACCATCTTCAACTTATCTTCAAAAATAGAAAAACTCTCTTTTGGAAATGAACTTTATTATTAATTTGCACCTAGGGATCTAAATCAAATCTACTGTTGAGTAGGAGGTCATCTCAGCCAGTTTTCCAAGCTCTGATTTGCAACTACAAGTGGGACCCAAGGGGAAGGTAACCAGTTAGCAGAAGCCCAGCTTCATCTGCTGGGGTTAGCTTCATAAAAGGTTAAGAATTTTTTAAACACTAAAAGGATATAGCAAGTTCCTTGGGTTAGAAACACTCCCAGGTCTTCCAATTCATTCTGTACAAGCAGTTTTTTGTGTTGTTTTGTCTGTTACCTTCAGAGCTCTCAAAGTCTCATAGACCCAATCAACACCATCAGTCAACAACCATGTAGACTGTTGAACTGGTTAATAGATCTGAACCCCCCCAAATCCTCCCAGTGAATGCCTCATTCTTACTGTAGGAAATAATATGACATAAACTAGTTAAGAAATATAGTTTATCTTCAAGTTTAGACAGTAACTGGATCTAGTGTATTCAACTGCTATTAAAGACTTCAGTGAATGGATAAAAACGGTCTGTTTTTAATATATAAGATAAACTTCATAAGACATATTTATCTTAACCTACTGATATTTGGTTTTACAACTGCTCAAGTTTTTAATTAGTTTGTTGTCTTAAATAGGTAAATGTTCCTACTTGAAATCTTATTTACGCCATTTTTTGGCGTAGACTCACTTTTCCAGAGGCATATCAAAGTTTAACGTCAAACTAGGCGGATGTATGTTATCATAAAATCCACATTAATGGTAATTGACAGTAGACTTCAGAGCAACCCAAAAGACACTGTCCCAAGGTGGTACTTACCATTATATACAGTTGCAATATTAAAAGTATTCAACCTCAAGTTAACTTTCTTTTCCCTCTGCTGTACCTAGATACTCAGCAAAGGCAAAGGTTTAGATTAAAAGAACAAAAAGGGACCAGAAAAAAAATAATGGTGTATAATAATGGTGCCCTCTCCTCAGGAGTCACACAGCTACTGCAGAACTTTCCAGACAGAACTATCAAAGCAAGATAAACTCCGGGCAAAGTTCACCGGATCTTAGCATCAAGACAAACCACCACCCTTTCTGAAAGGGCAAATCTGAAGTCCCTTCATAGGGGGCTCCAACTGATAGGTGTTAATTAACAACATTATCTGATTCTTGGCTTCAATAAAGTACTATTTCCAGGAACGCCTCAGCTCACTGTTTGGCTTGCTGCACCTCTGCAGTCACGCTTCTTTCTTTCAGTTTATCTCAGCACTCCTGGGCAAGGCATTGTGTCCAAGAACCCAGGTTTTAGAGGGGTGCTGGATTCAAATTCCAGTTCAGCCATTTTTTAACCTATGTTACTTTAGACATGTCTTATCTCAAAACCTCCATTTTTTTATGTAAAAAATGGTAATAATACCTACCTGACAGATTGTTATAAGGGAGAGAAATAATATAGCAAAACATCTAGCTTAAGGCCTAACAAGTGTTTGGTAAATGGTAATTATTAATTCAATAAATATCCGATATTACCATTATGGACTACAAAGAATCCTGAATAAATAAATGAAATTGAATCCCATCCTAACCGTCGTATATTTTGAGCTCTTTACTACAACAATCCAAGTGTAAAAAGAAGGAATATTATACTCATTTACCACTAGTAGGAATATTTTCTGCCAGCCTGAACATATAGTCCAGCACACACTGTCTATATGTGAGGGCATCTTAGAATATTTTTATTGTCACATTTATATCCTCATGCTAATAGCTTGAAACTTGGGGACACTAACTCTCCTCTCCATCTGGAGGCACAACCTCCATGCACCCCCCCACATCTTTATATTTTGGTATATGAATAAAAAGCTCAGTCTTTAGAATAAGGCCAGAGTTTGATTCCTGGCTTCAACATTTTAGTAGTTCTGAAATCTTGGGCAAATTACTAACCTCTATAAACTTATCTACCTCATCTACAAAATTAGAATAATAATAACTGCTTTATAATGTTATTGTTAGGATTAGAAACAAGTGATTGTATATTTCTGGCACATAGTTGGCTCTCAATAGATGGGAGCAATATTATTAAAGTTCTTCATGTTATTTCTCCTTAATTATAAGCTTTAGTCTTCAACTGAACTATTTGTCTTTGCAAGGATAAAAATCTCATTCTGAATTTCTAGTTCCAGATAAAGTAGAGTAGATGTACTTCCCCCTATTCCTCCTGTACAGCTAAAAACCATGGATATTACATATATAAAACAAATATAAGAAGTCTCTCAAAGATAGAGAAGAAAAAAGCAAACAGAGAGAAAAGATGGCAAACCAGAGACCTTGGGACTGGAAGAATGACACACAAAACCCTCTTTTGAGGGTTTTCTTTTTGCCTCAAATACCCTAAACCAGAGATGAAGAATCTGGCAACCTGAAACCACCAATGGACATAGATAAAATAAGCTCCAAGAAAAGCCTTCTCTTTCTATCCAAGGGAATAAGAAAGGCACAGCCCAGCAAGACAGAAAACTTATGGACAATAACTACTTTACCCAAACACCATGGAAAAAGTTGTGGCTTCACTACTACCCTTGTCAGCAAAGGCCAAGTGAAGGGCCAGGACATCCAACACCCCCAGTGATAATGCGGCACCTCTCTCAGGTATGATGGCATCAAGGAGACCAACTGGGAAGCAAGGACTTTCACTACTCCCAGAGTTGATGAGACCACCTCCGCAGCCCTGTGGTGTCAGTGAAGCCACAGAGGGAGCAGTAACAAGGCGTTTCTTCTCTCCCAGACAGGATGGTGCCACTGCAGGCCTAGTGGGTAGTCATAAGTCCCACACCCACCTAACAGTGATAAGACACTCTCCCTACCCTAGGTGTCAATGGAAGCGAGTGGGAACCTGGATTTCCACCACCACTGGGCAGCAATGAGATGGCTCCCGCTTCCCTCACAAGTATGGTATCAGACATGTCACTGCTAAATCTGAAGATTTAAATAAGATCCAGAGTTTCATAATACCAAAAATGTCCAGTGTACATTCAGAAACAAACAAAAAATTGATCATACCAAGAATCAAGAAAATCCCAATTTAAGTGAGAAAAGATGGTCAACAGATGTCAACACTGAAATGACACAGATGTTGACGTTATCTGACAAGGATTTTAAAGCAGCCATCACAAAGATGCTTCTGTGAGCAATTACAAACATGCTTGGAGCAAATTTTTTTAAAAAATAGGAAGTCTCAGCAAAGAATTAGAAGATATATAAAGGAACCAAATGGGAATTTTAAAATGGAAAAATGCAACAACTGAAATTTTAAAAAAAAAATTCCATGGATGGGCTCTATAGAGGCATGGAGAAAACAGAGGAAAGAATTCATAAACTTAAAGATAGAAGGAGAAAAATGTCACTCAATCTGAACAATAGAGAACAAATACACTGAAAAAAAAATGAACACAACCTCAGGGACTGTGAGATTATAACAAAAATTTTAACATTCCTGTTATTGGCATCTTGGAAGGAAAGGAGGAAAATGTTAGGACCAAAAAATACATTTGAAAAAATAATGACTGACAAACCCCAAGTTTGGCAAATGACATAAATCTACAGAATCCAAATAGGAAAACCCACAGAAATTTAAGATACATAATAATCAAATTTCTGAAAACTATAGACAAGGAAAAAGTCTTAAAAGCAGGGAGAGAAACAGCACATGACATACAGGGGAAAAACAATTAAAAAGACCGCAGATTTCTCATCAGAAAGCCTAGAGGCCAAGGGCAGTGGGCAATGCTTTTCGAATGTTGAAAGAAAAAACTGTGAACCTAGTATCCTATATCTGGTGAAATATTCATCAGGAATTAAAAGAAAATAAAGACATTCTCCAGTGAAAGAAACTTAAGAGAATTTGTTGACAGTACTTACCCTAAAAGAATGGCTAAAGAAAATTCTTGAAACAGAATGGAAATAATATTATAATAAAAAGAATCTTGGAACTTCAGGAAGAAAGAAAAACAAGCAGAAAGAGTAAGAATATGGAGAAATAGAATAGATTTGCTTTCTTTTGAGTTTTCCAAAAGACATGTACAGGAAATATTTCAGACAACAATACTGTAAAAAGGGAAGGTAAAGGGACTTGAAGGTAAAGTTTCTACCCTTTACTCAAACTGGTAAAATGTCAATGCCAGTGAACTGTGTTAAGATTAAATTGATAGATAGATAGATAGATAGAATGTAATATCTACAGCAACCACTGGAAAATCTATACAAGAGATACACTCAAAAACACTATTGATAAATAAAAATGGAATTCTAAAAAGTGTTCACATACAGGCCCAGCACTTTGGGAGGCTGCTGCAGGAGGATTGCTTGAGGCCAGGAATTCAAGACAAGCCTGGGCAACATAGCAAGACCCTGTCTCTAAAAAAAAAAAAAATGTCCATATAACCTACAGAAAGGGAAAACATATCATTGTTTTTGAGTTTGGGTAAAAATTTCTGATGGCTTAGCTATGCTGTTTTCCAATGTAAGTTGTACCCCAGCTTCCACATCCCTCTACTTTGAATATTGACTATAACACATGAATCCATACTCAATGGACCCCACTAATAGCCATTACAGTCTTGGACTCAATATTAATCAAAAATACATTGAGAAAAATAATACTCAGGGCTGATAGTTTGAAGAATAAGAGGCCTATTTTGCCGGAGAGTTAATATGGCCCTGGATCAAACAAGATCACAAGAGATAGGGCACTTGGATGGCACTGAATTGTACTCCTGCCCCCCATACATGCACAGAATAGCTTTTATGATATTGCATTTTGGTATGAAGCTGTCAGCTACATTAATGCGAAGGCTTTTCAAAGAGACAGCCCTGTGCCTAATATTAATACTAACAATAATAATACTTGTATCTTCCATTTATCAGGTACCTGTTACATACATCTTGTATAAATTATTATTAATCCCTAAAACAAGCCCTGGAAGGCAGATATTATCTCTTTTACAAGTGTCCGGGCCAAAAAGTGAACTTTTATCTGTCTGGCTCCACTCACTCAGACTGTGACTATATAGAGAACGTCATTGTAAGAATTTTTTTTATTACTTCACAGTGTCCTCTTTAGGAGGAAATACCAGAAGGAAGTCTGAATTCAGGAGAGAGACTAATTGCTAACAGAATTAAATTCACAAAGCTAAAAGACAACCCAAAGTAATTAGGATGTGCAGCCAGGAGAATGGACTGAATCTGTTGAACACCCAATGAAGACCAAAGAAGAGAAAAATCTTTGCAGCCACCATGAGGTAGGAGAACAAGGTGTCAAACTACCCTGATGTTGAGTCCAGCTTCTCATACAAGGAGACGCTTTTTAAGAGCTGTTTAGGCGGGAACTAATCGTGTACGGGAATTCTTAGAAATTGCAGGATGTCAGGTAATTAAGTGCTTCTGGATTATAAGGGGACAATTGAAGAATCAAGTCTTACAGTCAGATTCTGGTACAGTAGTTGGGTTCTATTCACTTTGTGGAGAGCTCTTAATATATTTGCACGTCAGAAGCAATCCAGATCTGACCCTAGGAACTCTCCCCACTGTCTTTCACTGTAACAGCCAGCTTTTTCTTGAAGCGTGAGATGATTTGGGATCTTGCCTACTCTTGCATTAAAACAGTTAAGTGTTTGGTAGGCCCTGTAACTCCTCTGAGCCTATTTCCCCATTTGTAAAATAAAGGATCTGGTTTACTGATCTCTAAAACTGCTCTCAAATGTAAAATCCTATGATTCCATTGAAAATGTTTTAGAGACAAACCTCTAAGCCTACTTATTTGAAAAACATCATAATTGTAAATCCTGCCACCTTGTGGGTTGTTACTCAATGTCCAGTAATTTTTGTGGAAGTTAACACAACTTCATAATGACCAATCTTTATAGTTTTTTTACTGCTTCACTTTGTTTAGTTATTTCAACTGTCTAGAACACATGTTAATACCACTGCTTTCTCATAGAACATTTACTTGTTTCCTATTTTTGTTTCCATGGCCATAAACTTCTCTTTCCACAGCAGCCAGCTGTTAGATGTTTCCCTGTGACCATTAATGGGAATCCCAAAGAGGGTGTTGATGGGTCAACAGAAACCAGTCGCCATTATGAAAAATATAACCCAAAGCACACATTCCCCCAATCAAGCAAGATTACAAGAGATAAGGTGATGTGACACAATCGTGAAGCAAAGTGACTGTCATCAGCCCACACAGCTCTAAGTGTTTGAGGAGCTGGGGTGATGCTACCCTTTTGAGCAATATTTTTTTAAGTGGGGTAATGATATGCCATACTTTCTGAAGTGGTGGTTTTAAGAGTCAAAGGGTATAATGTACATGAAAGAAATTTGTGCATACAGAAGTCATCAACATTGAAGAATATAAGTAGTTCCATCTTTCTAGGAATAGATTGCACATTATCATGTCTACTAAGCTGTGATCTGAGTCTGTAAAATGTCTATTTTGATTAAACAGGTTTTTTTAAATACTAATTCAGGATTTCCTGACGTCTGTTCCATGGAATGTTAATAGATATTTTAAAAATAAGAACAACAATGAAACCCCTTCCAAAATTTTTTTGATCAAATAATCTGAAAAAAGGCTTGGTTAAGCCAAGTTAAATAGACTCCTTTCCTGCAGAACTTCATAAAGCTTTTAATATGTTAATAAGCAACTATCCACGGGCACTGTAGTGCTATAGTGATTTCCAAGCTTATTTGACCATAAAACTATTTTCCCAGGGAACACCCCTTAGGAATAATGCCCAGCAACTATCATTTAGGCAACAGAGCACTAATAAATTGTTTTGTCTTATATAACTTGCCGAATTAAGAAGAATCTATTTAGCGTGTGCCCCAGAGCTGGAATTCCAGACAGACACATAGGAAGAAGGCAACACAAGTAATACTGATTGCAGTTGGGTCAATCACTTTTTTAATTACATTAAAATAAATAGAGCTTCTAGATAGCAGATAGTTTAGAGATAACACATCTTTTGATTCCCAGGTTTTAAAGTAAAACCATAGGTAAGTGGATGTCATTTGGTCCAAATTCACCTACCCACTTCACCAGAGCTGTTCTCTCTTCTCATTCTCCCCCCTCATATTCTAATATTTCATGTTTTGATTATTTCCTTTAATTCTCTATTGAAAACTTAAGGCTCTAAACTTTCTGGTACATAACTGGGGGTTCCAGTGAAGGACAGAATAGTGTAGTTAATAAGAGCTTACTCTCTTTCTGTGCCTAGTGCAGCCATGGCTCATGGTCCTGAGAAGCACCTGAAGCGGGTAGCAGCTCCAAAGCATTGGATGCTGGATAAGTTGACCAGTGTGTTTGCTCCTTGTGCATCCACCGGTCCCCACAAGCTGAGAGAGTGTCTCCCACCTATCACTTTCCTAAAGAACAGGCTTAAATATACCCTGACAGGAGATGAAGTAAAGAAGACCTGCATGCAGTGGTTCATTAAGACCGATGGCAAGGTCCAATATAACCTACCCTGCTGGTTTTATGGATGTCAACAGCATTGACAAGACCGGAGAGAATTTCTGTCTGATTTATGACACCAAGGGTCACTTTGCTGTTCATCGTATCACACCTGAGGAAGTCAAGTATGAGTTGTGCAAAATGAGAAAAATCTTTGTGGGCACAAAAGGAACCCCTCTCCTGGCAACCCACAATGCTCGCACCATCTGCTATCCTGTCCCCTCAAGATGAATGACATCATTCAAATTGACTTGGAGACTGGCAAGATTACTGATTTCATCAAGTTTGACACTGGTGACCTGTGTATGGTGACTGGAGGTGCTAACCTGGGAAGAATTGGTGTGATCACCAACAGAGAAAGACAACCTGGGTCTTTTGATGTGGTTCATGTGAAAGATGCCAATGGCAGTAGCTTTGCCACTCAGCTCTCCAACATTTTTGTTATTGTCAAAGGCAACAAACCATGGATTTCTCTTCCCTGAGGAAAAGGTGTCTGCCTCACCATTACCGAAGACAGGGACGAGAGACTGGCGGCCAAACAGAGCAGTGGGTGAAATGGCCTCTAGGCGATGTGTTAAAAAGGTCTTTCTACTTAATTAAAGATATTACAGCATAAAAAAGAAAAAAAGAGCTTACTCAAGAGCTTGACAGCCTGGATTGAAGCTCTAGGTCCAACATCCACAATTTACTAGATGTGTGGCTTCGGTCACATCCCTTGGCCTCAGTTTCCTCCTGCATAAACTAAATAGCTAAATTTAGGGACTGAACATATTTGAATAAATCTCTTGTTATTCAAACTTCCACTACTTGCTATCTTCAGGAACCAAATTAATTGGATAGTATGATATTGTTATTTTCCAATTTTGCTGCCCAAGCTCAATAACAAAATAGATTTGACAATGTGGTACGAACATCACAGAGTTGTTATGAGGATTAAATTAACTAAGTACTTATGAGAGTGTCTGGCAATAGTATTTGCTATTCCTATTATTCCTAGCTTATGTGATATAATATTCCATAGGGAATATTAGCAATAGACTTCTTCCAAACAATTTATTCTTATTTAACACAGGCTCTTGCTACTTTAACCCAAAGTTCTATTAAAGGACTGCTCCTCAGATTTTATTTATGTATTCATTTGTTTTGCTTTGTTTTGTTTCTTTTTTTAGGAAAGAAAAGCACACAGGGCTATGAACTAGAAAATATCATTTCTAGTCCTCTCTCTGCAAAGTATTAATACTAATCATAACATATTAGGCAGGGAAATAATCTCTTGAAATTTCAGTTAATTCTTCAGAAAAGTGGAATAAATACCTTACCCTTCATACCTAGTGGGATCGGCAGAGAAAATAAATATAAAATGCTCTGCAAACAGTAACATGTAACACTCAGGAAAGAAACTGATTGTCACTCCACTGAGATCACTTCTTATTCTATTTGTGGGATATAACCTCAATATTATAGTCCTAATCCTAAAACCCAGGTGAAACCTGGAGTCATGAATTTGTTGTTGTAGAGGAAACCAGAGCAAGTTTCACATCCATTAACAGACTGGGGGTTATACAATAGGACATTTTAGAAACAATATTCATTGACACAACCAACATTTATTGAACACTTACTAGGCACCAGGAGCTGTTCTTGGTGTAAGCCTGGTTGACTCATGGACATGTGGCTCATCACCAACAGAACCAGAGGTTAATGCAAATTTCCTTTCTCATTTGCCATCTGGCTGATTCTTAGCAAATCATATATATTCTTTGATCAAGCTTCCTTTCTTTATAAAAATGGCTCCCTGCTTCATGAGACTAGGACTATTTGTAAGATCATGTTACTAAAGTGTTTGCATTTCCTCAAAAAGAAAGTATAACTGGAAACCAGTCTACTTATCAGTACTGTATCAGGAGACTGATTTCCAATTGCAATGCCTGCTTTATTGTTCATTCATGTCTTTCCCTTAGAAATTTAATAACTTTATCTAAAAGTTCATGAGCCCTTCCTGTATAGCAGTACCAAAGGTATTTGCAAAGCATTTAATATTTAGCTAACCCTTTACAATATCACTGTTTATTTTCCTCCTAGCAACTTAACATACTTCATTACTATCATATTCTTTTTAAAAATGGAGAAGCTGAGGCCCCAATGCATACACAATTTATCAAATGTAACCACCAATGTTATATTCACTTCTTTAAAGTCAAGTGAGAAGTAAGTCATCAAGTTGAATAACATTTTTAACTTTTTAAAAAAATGTTACCACCTCAGTATAATTGATCATGCAAAGAAGATTTAATTCTAGCAGGAAAAAAAAAAGGCTCAGATAGGATATATACCCCGTACCATACAATAAAAAATATTATAGGGCTATTTAATATGAAAGAAAATCTCCTGTCTCTCTCTCTTCAATATCCTTTTCCCCTTATCCCAACTATCTGCTAAATTACCCACAAAATACACTGTTAGTTTATGTCACACCAATATGAAATTGCAAAAATGAAAAAATAAACAACCAACCAACACAGGCAACTGAAAACCTAAGGTTAAAAACAAATGGAAATAGTCACTAAGTGAATTGCAACTCCAGTCTCTACTGTATGACTTCTCTAAATCAAAAACAATTTTTTTTTCTGAAGAAAATCATAAACCATGGCTGTCTGAGGATATTTCATAGTCATGCTCTCTGATCTCAGCTGGGCCCTGACTGTTCAACAATTATTTTATACATCTTTACTGATTCTTATCACACTCACAACTGCTGTTCCAAATCTTTTCCTCCTCAAATACCCAACTTCACTTAAGTAAACAAAACCATCTCTTATTTGCAAGGGAGATTAAAGCCAACCACACTGAACTCCCTCAGCTTCCCTTCCCCTCTCCCCCAATTTTTACCTGCTTCTGAAGAACAGACATATTCTACTTTTTTGTCAAGGAAACCCCTTCCACAAAAGTTTTTCCCCTGCTTCAGTATGGCTACTTTTCTCTCTTCAATTCCTGCAGTCCTTTGAGATCCTTTTGCTGTTATCTCTGACAAGCTCAGATGGCCTCCACTTTAAAATAAACCTTTATCGACCCTGCTATTGCCTCAAACTATTATCTTCTCTCTTGCAATCAATTTCTTGAGTTATCGGTATTTAGTTTTCCACAAATTACTCTCTACCCAATCACATCTTAAAGCCCTACCAACTGGCTTTTGACCTCAATCATCTACTTTCACATCATATAAAAGGACATATTCATTCATTCAGCAAATACTTTTGCAGCACATTCTATCCTTAGTGCTGGGAATACAACAGTGACTGAGAGCTTGCAATCTAGTGGGAAATACAGCTAAGAAACAGCTGAACAGATTAAAAGATACTTGCAAATATTGAGGTACTCTATGAAGAAAATGAACAGGTAAAATCATAGATGACAGCAAGGGAAGCCTACTTACTTGGGTACAGTGGTCAAAGAGGCTTTTCTGAAATGGTGGCCAAAATAGACAGTTGTTCTAAGAATAAGGTGGAATAACCCTTCAAAATAGAGCAATCAGATCTACAAAGACCTGAGGCAGGAAAGCACTTGGTGCCACTGAGGAATGATCCAGTTCAATTCAGCAGGTAGGGCATAAAGTGAGGGATCGAGGATCCTGGAAAGAGACCTGCTGGAGTCTGGTAATCATTGAATGCTTAGATTCTGATGCTAATTTTAGTAGAAAATCCAGTCAGGCCGGCAGAAACCATTATCTAGCAGTGGCAGTTAAGTTCAGTCCAACAATTCCAGAAGAGAGGTCCAACTTGGAGAGCTAGGGAACCCTAACAAGTAGAATAGAGCATGGAAATACTCAGAAACAGGCAACATTCAGGGGTTTCAGTGGGCAGCATGAGGGAATTCTGTGAGCAGACAGCAGAGTCTCAGTTACTGAATTCCAGTTCCAGGGAGGTTCTGGAAGAATAAGGATGGTGCCCTGTTTCAGAAGGACCAAGGAAGGCATGGGGACCAAAATGAAGACTTAGGCATTGGAAAAAACACAGAAAACCATTTACCAAAACCGGAGGAACTTGTTGGGCCTGAGCTCCTGAGTTTCAGCTTTTGAATGGCAGAGAGTGAATACTAGGAAAGTTGAGGTTAAAAATAAACTGTTTTTTTTTTCAAAGATTAAATCAAAAGGTCTCCTTGTTACCATTTCTCATGGTCTGTTTTCAGTCTTCATCATCCACTGCCTCTCAGATACAATATATCCATCCCACATTTATTCTCTTTCACCCAGTCACTAGACACCTTTTAGGCTAAAACTCTTGAAGTAAAATACATCTCCTCCATTTTTACACAAAATTGGTTGCAATTCAATCTCTTCTACCTCCACTGTTCCTCATTTCCATTGCCACTGGCACAACCCAATTTAGTGTGTCATTAAAATCTTACGTAGAATTCCAGTCTCCTATTTTACCTATTCTCCCCATTTAAAACAATATAACAGATTTTTTTTCCTGATTAAAAACCTAGCTCCAATCATATGAGTCTCCTTTAAAAACATCAGTATGTTAAAAGAAAAACTTTAGACAAATTTAACAGAGTTTATTTGGGCAAAGAACAATTCATGAATTGGGCATCACTCAAAACCAGAAGAGGTTTAGAGAGTTCCGCACAGCAGTATGAGCAGCAAGATTTCACAGGCTGAAAACAAAAGCAAAGTAGAGAAATCACCTGATTGGCTACTCCTAGGCAGTTGCCTTATTTGAGAATGGTGTGATAAGGCAATTGCCTTATTTGGGCATGGTGTAATTTGTTAGCTGCCTGTAATTGGCTGAAACCTGGCTATTTGTTACAAAAAATATACTCCTAAATTAGTTTTTTAGGTACTAAGTTAGGTTGCAGTTTGTTAGGTAGGAACTCAAAGTACAAAGACGGCCTCAGGCTAATTTCTCCTACCTATTTAATTTAACAAGTGGTTTCTTTCACTGACCAAATCAAGTATAAACCCATTACTGTGGCAATCCATGTCTCCTCATGTTTCAATCACAGCTGCCCTGTTTGGAGTCTGGGCTCCTACTCCTCCCCCAAATATACTCTATGCTCCAACCAAATGGATGGTGTGCATTTTTCTATCTCCTTTTATTCACTCAATGCATATTTACTGAATTCCCCCTGTGTGCCAGGCATCATGTTAGATACTAGCCATTTGGTGGTGGGCAAAATAGAGTATCAATGAAGGGCTTGGTCTGCACCAGTGATTTTCAAATATTTTGTCTGTAAAATAATTAGATCAAAAGAAGTTTTTACTCAGAAGTCCACGGTGTAAACAACAAAAAGTGAGAGTTGTTCTCAATGAGATTTGGGGCTGCTTGGTTTTCTTCTTCCTCCACAGTACCCTTCAGAGATTCTGCAAAATACTTTAGGCATCCTGGATTTTCATATACTATGCTTTGAAACACACACACACTTCCCATAGTAGACCATAACTTTCCCCAATTTTTGCCAACTACTTTTTGCATTTTTGTCTTCCCTCAATCATAGTCTCCTTTATGCAAACTCTGGGCCAGGTTTTATTTGATAACAGCTGTGCCACTACAAAAGACTTAGTTTTTTTTTGTTGTTTTTTTTTTTACAAAGTCAAGCATGAATTGGGTGTGCTATGAGTCAGCTTCTTCATAAGCAAGTAGCTTAGTAAATTCTCAGATTACAGATGTGAAGTATGAGTGGACAATCCTACAATAGCTTCTGAACAAATCCAACATTTTTAGCTTCTTTATATGTTGTGTATTATAGACTCTAAGATCTTACAAATATTCTTTAAAAATTCTATACAGATGCAGGTGAGGGAGAGATAAAACTTCTAAGTTTTAATTTACAAATGACACAGAAAGTTAAAGGGCCAGAAGTCACTTTTAATTTATATATACATATACATTCTTTCTTTTAATTATCTTCTATTTATTAAAATACTTGCTATAAAGAAAGATAGATTGAAAGCCTATTAAGAAACATTCTTTAAAAGTTTAACTCTAGAAGCTCAGTTATCCAGAAACTTCTGTAGCACTTAACAATTTTGAGATTTAAGAACTTTTCCCCCCAGGGTTACAGGATCTCTCCATATATTCATCTCTTGAAAGTCTCCAGCTTGTTTTTAGTGGAGGAAGAAGTTGTGTTGTTTGTTTATGCAAGCAACAATTGTCCATAAAGATAGTGTAACTAGAGAGCAGTGATGGCTAGAAAAGAAGAAGGAGTGAGTTTGTTTCTGGGGATAATAAATAACATTTGCAGAGGATTTATTCTGTTCCAGGCACTCTTCTTAGTACACAACAGATGTTAACTCATTTGCTCTTTTAAAACACCCTGTGCAGTCGCTACTATCTTACCCCTCATTTACCTGGGAGAAAACTGAGCTCCAGAGAGAGAATAAGAAACTTGCTAAGGTCCCTCACTTAGTAGCCTGGATCACACTAGGCACAGTCTTTGTGACCCAAGCCCTTAACCCTCACATCATCTAGCAGTGCTGCAGACTTTCTGATCTAAAATAGGGCACTGGTGATCACAGCTAAACAAAGATGAGCTTTTGTAGTTGCCTATGTTCTTATGTTTCAAAAATTATCAGTCAGTTCTCGCTCCTGAAAAATATCTCCTATAATGTCGGTATCCATGTCTGAAATTCTTTCATTAGTAGAATTTTATGGTTCTTTGTTCAAGTCCCTTTCCTGCCTATCCCGTCTTATGCATCAAGTTCCCTGGGAGCAGGTGCCATGTCTCGCTCCTCTCTGCCTCTCCCTGAGGCACCTAGTACAAGGTCACACACACAGTTAAGTACAAAAGTAAATTTCTGGGTGCAAGAAATCAAATTAAATTATCTTTGACCCTTCAAGGAGATTTATCTTCAAGCATCCTAAAGAGGCAAAGTGGGTGACGACCTTAATCAGTATCGGCCAGACCCTGGGCAGGGATGAATTTATCGGGTGACAGGAAGCACCCCAGCCGAGCACAGGATGCTGAGGGATGCTGCTGGGAGGTAGGACAGGCTGAGCCTGCTGAAGTAGGTGAGGTGGGTGTCAGAGAGAAGCTATGTGGACTCTGCCTTTCCTAGGGCTGACCCTGGAAACAAAATATGCCCTCTCCAACACCCACCCATAATCCAGTTCTACCCTTAAATCCACAGAATCAGTTTGCGCAAATACTCCAGAGGTCCTGCCCAGTCTTCTCAGTTCCATGGAGATTGCACTTCATGCTGTCTGCTACGCCAGGAAATCTACATGGGCCCTCAGTGCCACACCACCCCTCAGTGCTTCTCTGGCTGCATCTCCTCTGCTGCCAGCCCCCAGCTCACATGTCTTTAGCCAAATGACTTCTTCCACCACTGGGGCAGGCTTCTTCCCTGGCTCTTGTCTGTGCCTGACTGGCTCCTTCACCTCCTTCTCCATCAGGCCTTCCCTAAGCACACTATTTAAAATTAGACACCCTCTAGCAATGTGCTGTGTCCCCGGACTTGCTTTATTTTCCTCCGTCCTGTTTACCTCCATCTAACACTCCATATGTTTTACCAACTTATTTTGTTTATTGTCTGCCTCTCTGCACAAGAATGTAAATCCCATGAGGATGGGAATTTTGCTCTGTTCTATTCACTGTTGAATCTACTGTGCTTAGAAAAGTGCCTGGAAATAGTGGGCTTGTCACAATTGCTTTTTGATTGAATGAAGTTTTCTTCACCTTTGCTAATTCTTCATCACCACTAATGATGCTAGCTGGTTATGTGCATACACACACATATATACACATATATACACATACACTCCTGAATGGTATATTACATGCATTAAAAACATGGCTAGTATTAAACACTGAGTTTTCTTGGGAATAAAGATGGCACATCCTGGGAAATCTCCTAACTTTCCCTCTATCCCGTCAGCTTACTTTCTTATTTGTTTACATGAGGGCACACATATCCTGAATGTTATCATTTCTCATTCCATGGACAAATATATAAAAGCAGGAAATAGAGGCCTTCTTCCACTTCTACAGGAAGAAGTAGGTGCTATTGCCATTCCACCCACCCTAAGACAGGCACCCATCTGCTGCTCAGCACCTCTGTAATCACCACCTGACTCAACCCAGGCCTGCCCCGGCTCCCCCGCTTCACCCACTTGCCTTCTTCAGTCTCCCTCTCACCAATCAATATGAGTAAAGCCCAGGGATGTCTCCACCAAAACTTTAAATAAAGCCACTCCCACATTACTATGGTAATAATCACTCCTTAGACAACAGTCTTTATGCTGTCCCTCTGGATCCTCTTTTTCAGGGAACAAATACTTAGTAAAAAGTAATCCCAAGAGCTTACATTAGCACAAATCAATTCATACCTGAATATTGCAGGAGACTGAGTTGCTTTTATTCCCTACTCCCCTCCAACTGATGGCTCTAGAGAACATTCAGAAATGTCAAGTGGGTTCAGGAAAAATGATTTTGGTATAAAGAAGAGAGCTAAAACTGAGAGCTCTACTGAAACTATGGACCCTGGGAAAAGAGGCTAGAAAAACCACTCAATAACCAAGAAACCCAGGAAAGAAACTTGTCTTTTGTAGAGAGATCTACAAAGAAAATCAAAAGAAAACAAAACATGCTCTTGTGAAAAAGCAAAATTCTAAGTCTGTCCTATGTGTGGATGTAGAAACAAAATTTATGTTATCCTCATTGTGCTAGAATCTTTTAAAGGAGAGCAATTAAAATAAAAATGGCCGTGGACCAAAGATACCATTCAGGCACCTGCCAGACACAAACTCAAAAAGGCTCTATAGAAAACTGTCTACAACGCAGCACACTGGACTTTAATGGAAAAATAATCTCCATGGAAGATGAGTTCACAAAAAGTATAGACCATCGCAAGAAAAATGTCTCCCCAAAGGACATTTTTCAACAAGCAGAACAAATAGGTTTGTTTAGCACTTCCATTTTAAACATGTTTAACTTATTAAAGAGATATTTAAAAGGAAAGAAACAATAAAGGTAGAATGCTATAAAAATAAACAGGTAGACTGGGAAAGAACCCAATAAAACTTCTAGAAATGAAAAATAAAACCAGATACTCTCTGGGAGGACTTGATGTGGTTCTATTTGCATTCTATAAAAGGGAAATCTTCTATAAAAAGGACAGCACCCTGCCCCAATTCTAGCAATGAGAAGCCTCAGTACTTCTTCTAGATCCCCAGTGGCATTATGCTAACAGTTCTGATTTACACAACTTCTTGTCATAACACAGCACTCTGCCTACTGAATGCACAGGCATCCTTGGAAGAACAGCTTTGAGGCCAGCAAGGCCAGCTGCTGGGACAGATGCTGAGGGTGTAAAGAGGGCCAAGGCGTCCTCCAGGTCATGTTGTTAGGTGGAGGAGGCACTGTCTTATTTCTTCTCCTTTTGCATTAAGCACTGAGTACAGATATGACCCTAGAACTGCTTTCTTTCTCAGACTTTAGATAACAAGACAGAGTAAACAATGCATTTCTGTGGTCATATCCTTGATGCTGACCTGTGGTTGGAAATAAAATATAAAACTCTTTGTATTTAGTCATCACCCCAGAATTCTGCCAATTAGCTAACATAAACTGGCCCCCCGGACACCACTTTTGCATTGGCAACTTCCTTCTTCTGAGCTTAATAAAACTTTGTTGGGTTATTGCCTAACCTGAAATGCTCCTCCAGAGTGTCTTGCTAAAGAGAAAATGGCCATGAAATCTGAACCTCAGAATGGTGTGCAAAGCTTCTTTATGAATGCTGTCATTTGTAAAAACTCAGTACTGGCCTTGATCGTTAGTCCCACTGAAACCTGTGGTGTTTCTGAGTGACAAGATGTCACAGGATGTACTATTCCTTCTGGTATGATAAGCTTTGGGAATTAGTTTTTTAATTTTAATCTTTCTTGAATCACATATGCCAGAATAAATATTATATTATTTTATACATGGTCTCTGGTTTACTCTAGCTCAGAACATGTAGTCAGTCAATAAAGGAAGGTAATTTTGCCAAAATTCAGTAGTGCATTCTGTTCAAATGGTTACAAAGTAACACCCATAAGCCATAAAAATATAAATTTCATTTTTACTTCTAAGAGTAATATTGTAGAAAAATTCTTCCTTAAAATTCATGCCTTATTAATCTCAAAGCGATAAATTTAGGTCATTTTATCAACTTTTCCATAGTCCAGTAATACTAAACTATCTAAATGATTCTGATAGGTAAAACTATGCAGGAAAAGCTTACAATAAAAAGTTGACAAATAGTGCTGAAAGAAAAGTGGTATAACCATGGAAACCAATTTACTACAAAGAATAAAAAGAACATAAAACATCAGATGAGTGACCAATTATATTTTGATAATATCATGCTTAATATATGAGCACCATAATAAAACTTCAGAAATCATAGCTGTAGATATTAATAATTGAAGACATACACTAAGATGTGCTTTCAGAAATTTTTATGACAATTTTCACAGCTTTTCTGCTTTATTTCCTTTCCCTGTGTTTGGGAAGTAATTAATCTCAGTTTTCTAAACTAATCTAAGCTGTAAATGATATGGTTTGGACATGTCACATTAAAGTCATATGAAAGCACTTTGAGGAAATAAAGATTTTCATTTAAGAGCCATATAAAATGAGCCTGACCCAGGCTAGTAAAAATGAATCAAATGAGACTAATCTTTAAGTCATAAACAAAACATCCATGTATTCATTTGAAAAATTTCAAAAGTTTTTCACCTATCCATAGTTTGGTGTTTATCTTAGTGCTAAGTCTAGTATTTTAAGCAAAGCAATCTTAATGATTCCATATGGAAATCTCCTTATAGAATATTTACATTTCATGCCCAAAGTACATTCAGATATCCCTCAAACCATACTGGCAGCCTCAGGAAATTCACCAAATTCATCAAATAGGTTAATGTTTATAGTAATTAGTTGGCTGAATTACTTGTATTGAGAGAGCCTTTCATTTAGCAACCCAACATAAAATGGGAATAATAGAAAACTGGTTTAACTGTAATTAAGATACTCTTCTAAAATTACATCCTAAATATGCGCCGAATTGAAACATATTTTGCCCCATTGTTCAGAGCCCAAGACCTATGTATAATAAATAAATGGGATCTTTCCCTAAAAGCACAGATTAGAAAAAAAGGCAATGCTGTGAACATAGCAAAATTTAGTCTTGAAATGATGACGAGGTCTTAAAGAAATCAGGAAGAAAGTAAATGGGACAAGTTTCTTCTCTGTTTGCTTTCTGGGCTGACCTATTGCTAAGGACTATGAGAATAAAGTTATTACAGCATGAGTCATATGGAAGACACATGCAAACAGAAGAATATTGAGAACAGAGTATGTGTTATTCTTTCATTGGTACTTAACTTTAAGGATAAAAGACAAGAACTGGACAGTGCAAAGCATCCCAAAACAATCAATTTGTGAAAGCAATAAGTGATTCTGTTTTTTAAAGTAACAATCATAGCAGTTTTTTTAAATCCCCTAAGTTTACTCAAACTCTGATTTTTGAAACCAATTCGTTCATTTGAAGAAACAGTATAACAAAATCAATTAATTGGTATAAAAGACACACAAAAACATACTCTCTAGAGACGAATTTGGTATCATAGATCACAGAAAAATTATTTTGATCTTCTAAGAAATATATTCAGTTATATGCACAAAAATGAGGTCTTAGAAAGTTATTTATTACTAGTTAACAGATGAAAAAATCATAAGCATAATAATACTTTTCCTTTGAGTCTATTTGTTTAATAGTAAAGAGTGTTTCCTGCTGTGGATTCAATATACTAAAATTTATGGGGTTTGGCTTGTTAAAGAAAACTTCACAAACTGAAGTATCACACGATATAGTATACCATGAGTTATATTTACCAAGATAGTATTGATATATAATGTACTTTTTATTTCCATATTATTATACATTGGTATTCATTTACTACTATTGTTCCTTACAAAACACCTACTATTTCAGTATACAGATGGTTAGATAATAAGATAGAAAACTCTAGTCATGACAACTGTTTACATTGGATAGCATAATAATAATGTAATAGCTTTCAAAGGAGTAAAGTGAAAAAAAGAATCAGAAATTTCATAGAACCTAAGTCAAAGTAAAGCTATCTTCCAAGGTAAATTTAGGCTTTTGTAAAAAGTCACTTTAATGCTTCAGGAGAAATGACAGCTTTTGACTGCATCTCTGCTTACTCAGTGCTCCACCCTAAGGAGTATATTTGCCATCTAACAATATTGACTCTAGGGTCAGACTCCGACTGCTAAGGACACGTCGCCTTAATGTATATGAAATCTCCCCTTCATATATGGCTGAAGTAGTTACTAGATCCAGATTCTTTTTTAAATGACCCTTGTTTCCAGCCTATTCAACCTCCTTAGTAGCATATCACTTAGATATGGGAAATTATAAATATTTACTGAGGTTATTCATTTCAAATTCCAAAAGAATGATGTTAATGTCTCCTTTCTAAATGCCTATCTTCAAAAGGATTAGCGTTTGTGGGGAAATCGCTTAACCACTTTGAATGTTCATAGATTTTAAATTACTTTTTATTCCTCCTTCCCTACAAAGTGTACCTCTACCATGATCTAAAAGGATTTCCAGCTGTGTGCCTTTATTCAGGGAAAACAAGAGACTTGAATGGCTATGAGACTAGGATTCCTTTCAGCTTAGTACAGGGTATAAAATTTCTGCTGGCCAAGAATAAATATTAGATTATGCTATAAAACAAGTGTGGAGAGCTATATACCAAATTCTAAAGCTGTGGGCTCCTTGAGAATGGCTAAGCATAGAAACATGAATACTAGAGAAGTTTTTAACCTGGGATTTATGGATCCCTCAAAGAGACCTTTGGATTGAGTTCAGTATATAAGTAAACCCTCTGAAATAATTGTAAAATTATGTGTGCACCTATATATGCATTTTTGCTGTAGAGAAAGTCGATAGAGTTCATCATGTAGATCATGTTGTTTATTGTCCAAATCATATTTTTGAGACCAAAAGGAGACATTCTGAATTATTATGCCCAACAACTGGCTTAAACTGAGGCTCTTCTGGGCAAATTGGGAAGTATTTATGACCCCAAAAGGTAATACACTACTGCACCAGGGGATTTGGCTTTTTATTATTTTAACACAAGCACTATTTTTGAATTTTGGTTTAAGGCAACTGATTTTTATACAATCAGGTGTATCCTCCAAGTATCTGGCTACAAGTCTCACCTGCATTTGACACTGGTTGCTGCCTTGTGGTTTGCAGTTCCTACTAAACTTGCATTTAGTGTCATGGCACCATCATGGATGTCCTCATCATACTTTCTCTCTATTTTTTTGTGCTTCCCAAGTATCTCTTTTCCTCACCCTCCTAAATGGAGTTGGATGCTGAGCCTTCTGCTCTATACTTCCCCATAAGAAACGCATCTAATTGCATGACATTAAATATGACATATGAATGACTGTTTCTCAGCCTTTACCCCATATCATGGTCCCAAACTTTAGAACTAGGAAACTTTGGCCATCTGAGGAGTAAATCTGCTCCTCCCTCACTAACCCCTGAAAAGAACAGAAAGAAGAATAGAGCCAATGAAGTTACTCAAACCAATAATATTAAGACTTTTTTGTTAAGTTTTGAAAAAATATTGGAATAACCTTTATGTATTTTTAAGTGTTTGTAAGCTATAAAAGAAGCTTATATTTTAGACAATCCAAAATTAGTCTTATGAACTTTAAAGATGTGCCTAGAATTAGAATTCTAATTTGAAAAGCACAAAATAATTTATTGTGAAGTAGCTTTTCGAAGAAGACGCAGTCCCGGCTGCAGGAGCTCTGGTCCGCCCCGCTCCTGCCCCGCATTCACCCCGGATTGCTCCCGCCGAGGAGCAAGTTTGTCAGGGAGCCGCACTGTAGCCGTGGCTTCTGAAGATACTGGAAAACCCCTCGTGGAGCCAGAGGTGGCAGTTCACCAAATTAGAATTACCCTAACCAGCCGCAACATAAAATCCCTGGAGAAGGTGTATGCTGACTTGATCAGAGGTGAAAAGAAACGAATTTCAAAATAAAAGGACCGGTTCGGATGCCTAGCAAGACTATGAGAATCACTATAAGAAAAAATTCCTTGTGAAGGTTCTAAGACTTGGGATCGATTGCAGATGAGAATCCGCAAGCGGCTCATTGACTTGCCCGGTCCTTCTGAGATTGTTAAACGGACCACTTCCATCGGTATTGAGCCAGGAGTTGAGGTTGAAGGCACCATTGCAGATGCTTAAGTCAACTGTCTTAATAAATTGATTACTAGTTATTAAAAATAATAATTTATTGTGAAACATGAAAATAACTAATAGAACTTGATTTACTATGTAGTAATTTTTTATTTATGATATTTATAAGAGCTGCTAAAATGCTTAGAAAGGTTTTGCTAATTATGTTTGCAAATCTGCTCTGTTGGGCATTTAGAAAGTTTAGGAGAATTAGATGCAGTGGTATTAAAATTATAAATATAGTTTAAGCTAGTTACAGAAATTTCAATGAAGTTTGTAAAATTGAATTTATTCTATTGAATTCATTATTTAATCTATTGAATTTAATCCATTGAAATTGAATGTAGCTATTTTATTTAATCAATTAAAATTGAGCTAAATGAACCACTAAGAAACAAGTAAAATAGGTGACTTATTTTTATACCAATTTATTGTTTTCATAAGTAAAATATATTTTTGTATACTTTATACAAACATACAAAATATATATAATTTAAACTATAACTTGCAGATTTAGAAAAAACTAGGTTTTAAAGTTTTTGAGCTTCAGTACATAGAATATCAATTAAAACTCAGGAAGCTGGAAATAATTATTTCTGTGCACAAAAGCCTCCTTCAGATGTTAAGATAAACTCAAATGACAACCAATTCTTCCTATATGTCAAAACACAAATTTTTGTTTATTTCTCTAAGATGGAGTTTAGGGAGATCTTATTTATTCAATAACTTGGTCTACAGTTAGATACACGTTTTTGATAAGTCTCCTTTGAGGCAAACCCCTTGAATACACGAAGTCATTTGCACTTCTGTCTGCACAAGGCTCATCATAACTCAGTTTTGTGGAATTAGCATGCATCTACAGGTTTATCTCATTATTTCTGGACATCAGAAGGCAGGCTGATGGACTGAAAGAAATATTGTACTAATTATCAGCAATTATGTTCCCATAATTTTAGGTCTTTTCTCTACTCATCTGCTTTGTGGCTTTAGACTAATTATGTCCACTCAACTGAGCCTATTTCTTTATCTTTTTAAGGCAAATAATGAAGTCTGGGGAGGTTGTTACAATGACAAATTAATTTTTCCAATAAATATGCCTTGAAAATTTAAGTCTTGTGATAGGCTATAATCAAAGAGCGATCAAACAAAGATTCTGCTGTCATAGAGTTAATAGACTGAGACCTAAATGATCATAATAAAGAGAAGCAAGTGATACATTTTGTATTAATAACTAATATTTTTGAGTGCGTACTCTGTGCTGTGTACCATTCTAAGCACTTTACATCAATTATATAATTTTCCACAGATCTTCTAAAATAGGTATTACTTTCTCTACTTTACAAGTTGTCTAAAGCACAGAGAGGTTAAGGAATTTGCCTGGGTTAGTAAAGTATGTAATAGCCATAAAGCTAGTGTGAAACTCAAACCAATCTGAATCTACAGCTTGCCCCCCTAAACGCCCCCACAGTTCATCTTGAGGATAAAGTCTAAACTCAGAATGTCATTAAAAGCCCCAGGCAAATAGCCCCCAAACACCTTCCAACCCTATTATCTATGAGCTACCCAGACGAATCTCACTTCAGTGAGGCTGGTCCTTAAATATCCCACAAACATAATTTTGCAAATTCGATATCACTGCATCCATTTTGAAATCTTGCTTTCTACCAGCAATTTGAGCATTCTAGTGGATAGCAATCTCTACCTCCTCTGAAAAATAACACCTGATGTCTATCCCACTAACATGTCCCTTACTGCATGCTATTCTCATGTGGATGGTTAGTTTTTAGTGTGGTTCTGTCTTAATTCTTCAATTAGTTTATAAGTAACCTTAGAACAGAGACAGTGTTGTAAACTTCTGTGTGTTTTCCCCATGGCATGGTTTATCACCGTGATTTGCAATTATTTATGTATGTGTATGGCTACCTCAGTAACTAACCGTGTCTTTTTCATTTTTATATTTTTAATGCCTGACATAAGCATAATATTTGCTACATAAATAGAGTTGATGAATATTTGGCAAAGAAATGAACAAATGGGTGACTTAATGAAACAATAGAGTCAACTACACAATGCATACTGGAAACTCAATAATTGCTAGTTATTATTATTCATAAGCCTCCAGATTTTACTCCAAAATAGGAAAAACTCACTTTAAAATATGCTCAAATGAGAACCTCTAAAGTTATGATGACACAAATGTTGAAAACACAAAGGTATAATATTCACTTCATTATGACCATTGTTAGGGTCACTGGTATTGAGCTTAGTTTTACTTACCAAACATTAAACCTGTATATCAAATTATCAAATTCTACTCAGAGAATCCTACTCAGATGGTATCCAAAATATTTACCCAGTAACAACATATTTTTTAAATATCTGGCAAATCCAAAAGACTGATCATGTGACTGTTAAAAGTGATGAAGTTTAATAGCATGTAAGAAAAACCCTCATCTACCTGCCTCAAAGCACAGTTGTACCATCTACAAAACCCTAGTCGCTTCACACCAAGACCAATATTCCAAAGATTCTGCAGCCACCACATGAGTAGGATATGTTATAATTACTTCCTCCTTGCCACACCTTAGCCACTATGGCAAACACTGGGTTTTACTGGCATGAGATTAGGCACAGAAGTATAGTAGAATAATTGTTATATCATTATAATTAATTATAACACAGAGATGTTTTTAATTACCAAGTGTTATGGGTTCACTTATGTCCCCTCAAACTTCAGATGTTGAAGTCCTAATCCCCAGTACCTCAGAATGTGACTATATATGGAGATAGAGTCTTTAAAGTGGTAAATAAGTTAAAATAGGTCATTTTGCTGGGCCCTAATCCCATATGACTGGTGTCCTTATTTTTTAAAAAAGTAAATTATGGCACAGACAGGTACAAAGAGAAGACCACATGAAGACACAGGGAAAAGATGACCATCTGCAAGGCAAGAAGAGAGGGACTCCAAAGAAACTAACCCTGCCAACACTTTGATCTTGGACTTCTAGCTTCCAGAATTGTGAGAAAATAAATTTCTGTTGTTTAAGCACCCCGGTATGTGATGTTTTATTATAGCAGCCCTAGCAGACTAGTACACCAAATATTTTCTCATTCCTTAACTCATTTAATATTTAAAACAATCACATAAGATAATATTATCCCCATCTTATAGATAGGGAAACTGAAGTTTCAGAGATGTTAAATGATGTCTCTGCAATCACCCAGTGAGCGTGCACCAGGAAGCAGGATTCACACTGAAATCTTGTTACCCCAAATCCCATCCACTTTGCAGTGTCAGCAGATGAGGGACTAGAGGACACCTGGGCTTTTGTCCCAGGTTTGCCCTAAACCTTCCTGAAGGTTGTGGGACATTCAGAAAGTCATTAATTTTTTGACAGCTTCATTTCTTCACCTGCAAATGAAGGAGTTGAACTGAATATTCCAAGGGCTGAATAGACTAAGAATCTATATAAGAGCATTTTTAGTGTTAAGAGTTTAGCTCAAATCATTGTTTTAAGTCAAATTCCTAAAGAATTATCTCTGTAAACTCATTTAGAATTGAAAGAAATTTTAATATTTTGAGAATTACTATTTTGCCCACAGAATTCAAGGCTTTGTTGAAAAAATACACATAGTTGAAAATGTTTCTGAAACATTATGATCTTAACTCATTTTAAAAAGTTATTTTTATAGGGTTTGCATTCTATTAGTAATTCTCTGTTGTTAATGACTTCTCCATCCTGAGCTTTTAAAGACTGCACATAGCTTCATGAACAAATACAGAATTACAATTTTCTGGCAGAAAAGCTGAGTTCCAGTCTTAAAAATCCTCAATGAATAATTGAATAACCTTGAGCGGAAAAAAAAATAGTTGCAGACCTTAGTTTCTAGGTCTGAAAAATGGGGTAAGTGATTTCCTGCATGCCTAGCAGGAAAGTTTCCTTTTAAATAAGAGAATATCTGTGAAATACCTTTGAACTCTTTGGAAGGAAGTTACTGCATATCTTCAATGGCAAGGTAATTATTACAAGCTCACAATATTAAGCTGTCTTTTTTCAATAACTTCCTCAGATTTGAAATATTATATTGATTTGTATTTTTTTCATACCTGTAGTTAAGGTGTATATATATATATTTTTTGACAGGAGGAGGGAAGTGTATCGTGGAAAATAATTTGTATCATAATGGAGTTTGGCAGGTTATATGACCATAAGGGTTAGAACTGTGAATCATCTCTCGTGTGTTCTCAACTAAATAAAGGCAATCTGCCCAAGGGGGAGAAAAAAAACCTACAACCCACAAACTCCATCCAATCACGTAAAGACAAATCAGCCTTCAGGCAAATCAAAAGTCTTCATTTAAGGTTCACCTGGATTTGGCACTCTGCCCATAGTTTCCAAACCACTTAACAATATATTTTCACAAGCAGTTAAAAACCATGCCTAGTGAAAATCATACCTTTTGCAAAGTTATTTTTAAAAACAAGGAACTCTTTAACCCAGGGAAGACAATTGCTCGGGAAAAGGAAGGTTCAGTTTCCGAGTTAGTAACACGTAAATACCGGATTAGTGGGTGGGATTGAGGTGCGCCTCGGTGCATAAATAGAGGCTGGAGCTGCACGGGCACACTCAGAAACTTGGACTGCATCCTGGCCGGCTGGCTCACACAAGGTAGGTGGGTGGGGAAATACAGGTAAGGCTCCTGATAATAGCTGTGGAAGCGTACTTGCTAGAATGAGTTTTGGACTCTGATGGCTGTGAAAAGTTACAGGCAATCAACAGACAGAGAAGTGCAAGGTTCCAAGGGCAAGGAAGTGGATTTGGAGAGGTAATAATGGAATTTCCACCAAAGGCTTACTGGGGCCTTTCTTTGGCCAGAACTGACAGAGTGCTACATTCCTGAGCTGGTTCAAAGTAATGCTTTCTCCTTCAGGAAACAAGAGTTTTAAGAGTAGGTGAACTCTAGGAGTTTTCAAGCCTGGGACCTGGCCCAGGGATTTCTGTCTTAGTCACCATCTAATGCCCTGCTTCTCTCCCCCTGGCTAAAGCAAAGGCCCGTGGGCTCCTCAATTGTGACGCCTCAGCTCAGATTGTCCACTTGGAATATTTTATTGCAAATCAGGAAACAATTTTCTTTCTCTGTCTGGTATAAAGATGCCCTTGTTGCTTCTTCAATTTAAATTCATGGGATAGACTGTCAGAGGAAAGAGTTGGTTGCCTTCCTGAAGCATTCACAAACTTGGACACTGAAACATCCTGCAAGTTCACTCCTTGTTAAAGACAAGAAGACAGGGATATAGTGACCAGTAAAAAAGTACTGGTTTCACTCTGTGTGTGTGTGTGTGTCCCTATATTATTAATATCTTCCATGGTTAGCATTGTATTTTGAGGTGGTTAATGCAGGAAGTTTGCAGAGCAGGGTCTATTCATATTTTGAAAACTCAGTAGAGTGAATCTCAGAAAGTCACCCCAATGCAGGATGTTTGTACAGCAGTTATGTTAGCCTGAGTCATCCTGCCATAAAACACAAGGAATAATATATCAATAGTTCCAACCTGTAATCTGTGGAGCTATAGCAAGGGGTCCTAACAGCTATTGTACAACAAGAATTGTCAATGGACTAAATAAAAAAAAGTTTTGGCACTGATTTGCTATTATTTTTTTAAATACACATAGATGGTGTTATAAATAAAATACAAAATCAGATACTTGTTGATAAATTAGTAATTTGCCATGATATATTTCTGAACCAGCCAATATTCCAAAAGTATAATTATTCTCACATAAAAGTTCTTGATTTTTTCTAACATTAAAAAGAAGTCTTTACACTAAGAGGGCTAGGTATTATTGACTCATAGTACACTTGAGTTGCTTTTGCAGAACTCTAGAAGACAAAAATTGACATTGGCATTTCTGCATCTTTATGGGTGTAGAAAATGAAGAAAGTACGTCCCCTGCTTTTTGCTTATGTCTTTTCTGAGTAAGATATTTTGTGGCTACATACTATGACTTGGAAAATAATTGGTCAGTTTAATACAAGTCATCATTTGGATTTGGTAACTTAGCAACACCTTTTTTAAAACCAACTAATGCTTAGCAAAGCTTCCCACCCAAGCTATCAGATCATGAAAAACTTCCCTCTTAAAAACACTAAGCAATGAGAGTCTATCCCACATCTTTTGCAGAGTTTGACTTAATTCAAAACCTACACCAATATTAGAGTTAGATGCTATAATTTCATGTTTCCTTTCAAGCAGTTCTAGTGTTTGGCTTCACCAGAATCCCAAGTCTCTAGGTTTCCATGTTGTGGCCCCTGGATAACCTTAGTGACTTGCTAGTGCAACTCACTTCAATTGCCAGCTCCTTCCCGCTCTCTCCCCCCTCATGGACCTTAACTGGCCATTCACTTTCCTGTTCATAGGCACTGGCTTCAGCTTTTCCTAGGAATCAACTCTGCAGTACCAAAAAGGAAAAAAGAATTTGATGAAGATACACTCATGGGGTTTATTTTTCTGTGTTATGAATCTCACAGAATACTTTTGTGCACGAAAATGTGTGACCACAACCACTTACCTGTACAGGCCCACACAGAGAGTCAAAGGATTGTTTCACTGGAAGAAACTTGGCATTGATGTGTCTTAGAGCTAATACAGAGTTAATTCAGAGCTAATACGGAGTTTGAATAAATGTTACCCTACGGGGAGTGTTGCGTGGGTGTGAGTCTTCAGTTAAGTGACGGAGATGGCAGGTTCTAAATGAAATAAAGAATCATTTTATACCTATCTCATTCTTCAATGGCAATGACTCCATTTTAACTGAAGGTCAAAGAAGTGTGTATGTTTAGGATAATTGTTTCCAGGAGGGAAGAAGGGAGTCAGCACTGCAAAAGAGCAAACTCCAGAAGCCTTTCTTTTTGGGCCCAACACATAAATCTTTTCATCTTTCTTAACTTCAGATTCTTTATCTATACAACAAAGCATTGTGGAGGTGGAAAAAGAGGACATGACTCCTAAGATACCTTCCAGTACTATATTTTTTGACCTGCTCAGTTTCCAACCTGGGCCGGTTCACCCCTCCTTAGGCAACCTCGTGGTCCCCCACTCCCAGGAGGTCACCATATTGATGCTGAACTTTGTGCAGACACCCCATCAGCATAACGCACGACAGCCCAGAACTCCTGGACTCAAGCGATCCTCCGGCATCAGCCCCCCGAATAGCTGGGACTACAGGCACGCGCCACTGTGTCCAGCAATATTTTTTAAATATAAAATTTAAATGTCATTGCCTTAGCTGTAAGAGTATATACATCTACCTAGCTATTTTCTTAAAATATAGCTATATTTATCTATTTCTATATAGATGTATATCTGTATACATAATTCCATATCTATAGAGATCTACATCTTTGTATCTATATCTATGTGGATAGACATCTATAGTATATATACAGATGGTCCCCAACTTATGATGTTTCACCTTAACAATTTTTTGACTTTATGATGGTGTGAAAGCAATATGCACTCAGTAGAAACTGTATTTCGATTTACCCACACAACTATTCTGTTTTTCACTTTCATTACAGTATTCAATAAATTACATGAGATATTCAACACTTTATTGTAAAATAGGCTTTGTGTTGGATGATTTTGCATAACTGTAGGCTAATGTAAGTGTTTTGAGCATGTTTAAGGTAGGCTAGGCTAAGCTATGTTGTTCAGCGGGTTAGGTGTATTACAGTGGTCCCCCCTTATCCATGGGGGATACATTCCAAGACCCTTAGCGGATGCCTGAAAATGCAGATAGCACTAAACTCTCTGTATACTATGGTTTTTTCTATACATACATACCTATGATAAAGTTTAGTTTATAAATTAGGCACAATAAGGGATTTATAGTAATAATAATATAGAATAATTATAACTATATACTGTAATAAAAGCAATATGAATGTGGTCTCTCTCTCAAAATATCGTATTGTGCCGCACTCAGGAAGGTGGCTGTTTACTCCAATCTCATGTGTCCAATCTCAACAGAGCCTCGGTTCCTGTTGTATTCCACCATTGTGATACAATGTGCAAATCTTGAAGAGCGCTAATTCCTTTTTGTTTTTTCACTTTTTGTTTGTTTTCCATATCAGATTTGCCATGGAAAAAATTTCAGTGTCAGCATTCTTGCTCCTTGTGGCCCTCACCTACACTCTGGCCAAAGATACCACGGTCAAACCTGGAGCTAAAAAGGACACAAAAGACTCTCAACCCAAACTGCCCCAGACCCTCTCCAGAGGTAGGAGTCAGCTTCTTACTGGCTTCCAACTGCTACCTAAGTGGGAAAGAGTTCCTAACTCTTAGTGCTGAAACTTGTGTGTTGAACACAAGGTATGTGTTCCTTCTAGATTTATCATTGTTTATAATTATTTCTATTTCCCTAGAGGTTTTTCTTCTTCTTTAGTATCGAGACTATATTTATCCCAGTCTTTATCATTGCTTTTCAACAGTTTTGGGTCTGAAATTATAAAAGCTTTAAATATACTGGTTCATTTTGTTTTAGGTTGGGGTGATCAACTCATCTGGACTCAGACATACGAAGAAGCTTTATACAAATCCAAGACAAGGTAAGGATGAGGGTTACACAGAGCTCTCTTGGAGCTCTCAAGAGCACCATCTAGTGACGTCTAGATATACATGAAATCTTATTAAAATTTATCCAATCTCTGTCTCTTAAAGCAACAAACCCTTGATGATTATTCATCACTTGGATGAATGCCCACACAGTCAAGGTAATTTATTCTTCTAAATATGAGTTTTTATAACCTTTTAGTCTTAGGGCCAGGGTTCAGATCACTCATCTTTGTATCCTTAGAACATAGCACAGTTGAATAAGAAAGAGTATTTTGTGTAATAAAAACATGTTTTAAAGTAACTTCAAATATTTCCATGTTTTGTGTTAACCATTGGTGCATATTTTGAAAAACAAGCTCTAGGATATATCCTCAGTGTCTTCATTTCTCTTATATCCCACATCCAATACATCAGCAAATACTGGCTTTACCTTCAAAATATATCCTAAAACCAGCACCAACTTTATGGGCATGCAACCAGTGTGGTCACACAGGGCCCAGAACATGGCAGGTTTCCATGCCTGGTTTAATGCTCTGCTATCACTGTCTTAAATTCTTGATAACTCTTGAACAAGGGCTCTACATTTTCATTCTGCCCTGGGCCTAATATATTATGTAGCTGGTCTTGCCCAAATCCATCCACTTCCTATTGCCTCCGTGCTACTGCCCTGGTCCAAGCCAAGATCAGGTCTTGGCTAAACTACTATAACAGACACCTAACTGGTCACCCTATAGCCAGTTCTCCACACAGAAGCCAGAGTGAGGCTGTTAAACATAAGTTAGTCCTATCATTCATGTGTTCAAGTGGTAAAATTAAGTCCAAATTCCTGACCATGACCTACAATGCTGGACATGATCTGCCCAATAGCTATCCTTCCTTTCCTACCACTCTCCTCTTGCTTTCTCCACTCTCTCTGGTCTGGCCTTCATGCTATTGATCAAACATCTGAGCTCATTCCCATCTCAAAGCTATCGCCCTTGCAGTTCCCTCAAAATGAACCACTCTTTCACATCAGTGTTACCTTCTCAGAGACATCTACCCTGACCACCCCATAGTTCTTAAACCCCTTGCTTGCTTTAGTTTTCTTCAAAATACATATCTACACCTGAAATTATTTATTTACTTACTTGTTTATGACCTGTATCCCACACAAGCATTTGAGCTCTATGAACAAAGCGCATGCTTTTTTTTCCCTCTGTGCTATCCCTAGTGCAGAATACAGTGCTTACCGTAGCCATTCAATAAATATAAACTGGAAAGAAATAAATGGACGAATGAATAAAAAAAGCAGAGATAGTCAATGCCATACATATTAACTTCACTAATCATTTGCTGAAAAAGCAAAGTAGAATATTGTATTTAAAATACAAATCAGCATAAAATATAACAGAGAATAATGGTTTCAACCAATGCTAAGATGGATGCTTAATGATTCTTTTTTATATTATAGCTTTAAAGAAAGTGTTTGCTGAAAATAAAGATATCCAGAAATTGGCAGAGCAGTTTGTCCTCCTCAATCTAGTGGTAAGTTTACTTTTCATCAGCGCCAACATTCCCCCATGGCTCATTATTTGCAATGGATGATTCAGTTATCCTGTATATCCTAGTCATACCGCATTAGCTGGGATCTGTTCCAAATATCCCATCTCATAGATTGGAGAGAAAAAAAGATATTTCATTTTATTCATAATCCATCTGCCATGTCTGTTTTTATGTAGTAATTAATAATCTTAGGTTGTCTGAAAAATACTCTCCTGTGGTCACTATTTTCTCTGTTGCTATCATCACTGGAAGGTTTTTGTATTTTGCAAATTACTCCCTGTGCCTGTCCCCCCTACAATCCTGGCTTCTTTGCACCCATTTTTGATCCCTGTCTGCTCTCTCTCTGGAGGAGATAGTTCTCTGGCTTTCTCAACCCAGTCATGGCCTCTTTTGCTTTAGCTTCATGTATTCTCACCTTACTGTACCATCCCCACACCTCCTGATGCACAAGCTTTCTGTCTTTGCCAGTTCTTTCTACTGCACACAAATGGGTTTCATTTTCCTTCTGAATGCAAACAAACAAAAATGCCGCTACCTAATCGTATGTCCCCATCACCCCCACCACCACCCCACACACAGCTTGGCTGCTTTAAAAATCAATCCACACCAGTACTTCTTCCTTCCTCCCTGCCACGGGCTCTTCACCCTCTTTCCACCTCTAAATGCTAGTGACTTGATGAATCTCTACTTGACCCACTTCTCTTTTCACAGTTTATATTCTCTATGGACAACTTCATCTGCACCTGCCTCTAACCAATTCCTACACACACATAATTCCTACATCTGACCCAAACATGCAACAACTTCCAACTCATCTATCCAACCGTATTCCAGACATCTCATAGCTTGACATCTCATAGCTTGAACCCAACATGTTCCACACTGAATTAATTATATTGCTTCAGGCTTTTCAAATAGCTCTTCTTGCTCTATTCCCTATTTCATTTAAAGTGGTACTATTCTAGATTGGACTGTCCTACTCAGCTACAAGCATTCAAGAAGCTCTGCATTTCTAAATTCTCAGTATTCATGCTATTAGTCACTTCTCTATAAACTCAGCACCACTATTTTAGTGTAAGTATTACTAAATGGCTTCCTGCCTACAAGATAAACCCTGTCTAATCCCACGTGGCTGCGAGGGTAATTACTTTAAAGACCAAACCGAGGTCACGGTGCCTCCTCTAACATCCCTCCAGTGGTTGTTAACTATTTCCGAACAAACAAAAACAGTGTGGCATGGTGTGCACAATCCATGAGCTGACTCCTGAAGCAGCTCTAGCACCTTCTCTCAGTACTGTCCTCATGCATTTCCTGTACTTCGGTCCTTCCCAAACACTTGGTCATATGAGAAAGTGCTATGCCTTTGCTCTCCATACCTTTACACATGCTCTTCCCCCTGTGTGGAGTGGCCTTCTTTTCCATGTAACTGGCTCCTGTTCATTTTTAAGGATTCCTCTTCACCCACTTTAGAAAGTCCTAGTGGAACCTGAATCCTGGGCTAGTGTCTTGCTCTGGGCACCCACTACACCTGCACATCCTCCATCATAACATTTCACCCACTGGATCCTCAATATTCATTTTCCTACCTGTAACTCAATAGACTGTGAATTCATTAAGGATAAGCACTGTGCTGTGCCTTGCTAAATAAATAAAATTCTAAATAAGAATTGCTAAATGGATAATGAATATTCAAGAAAATCCTGTGTTTATCTCTGTAATTTCTCCAGAAATGACTTCTGCTTTTTTCATTAATCGATATCCTCCTACCTCATCCAAGATGTCTTCCCCGACCACGATAACTCCTTCCAAATTCTCCCTTTTTGAACTTCTTTGCTCTTTATCACATCCATTCTGCGTTTTCCACATCACATGTTGCTCTCTTTTATTTATTATTTCATGCATGTAACTTGTCTCCCCCTTTATATCATTAAACTCCTCGTGGAAGAGGTGTGCCTTGTGATTTCTTAAGGTGCCTGGCCCAGTAGTGGACACATTCTTGTGTTAACAAGTTTGAAATTAACTGAAGAGTAACCTAAAAGCTGTTTTCTTTTTTAAAATCCTAGTATGAAACAACTGACAAGCATCTTTCTCCCGATGGCCAGTACGTCCCCAGGATAATGTTTGTTGGTAAGTAAAAGCAGGGATGAGATGATGCACACGCTGAAGATGACACAGGTGCTGCCATAACCCTTCCCCTGTCCTCCCACCTCACCTGCCACTTCACCGTGGCCCATGTCATTACTGAGCTCTGGTAGGGGGCAGAAGACTCTTTGAAGTCCCACAACATACTTTTCATTAGAAAATGTAAGCTTCTACCTATTTCCACAGAAGACTTTCTTTTCTCATCTGCTTTTAACTTTTCGTCTTCTGCCACAATACATCTCAGAAGGAACACCCCGTTAGCTGTTTAAATATATTGATAATTTTCCTGAATACATCAAGCCTGCAAATATGTATTTTTTAATCAGGCAAACTTTCGACTTGTGTGTTGGATTTTTCTTTCTGAAATTTTTGATTATTATTTTTAGGAAAGTTAGGAATAGGGGTTGGGGGCGGAAATCAAAGGAGCCATGCTCATTACCACCACTGGTACTTTGAATATGCTTTTCCCTCTGCTGAAAGCTTTCCTGCTTCATCTCTGTCCCCCAAGGTCACCTCCTTAACTCCCCAGTCATCACTGGCATTCACTGACCTGGTCGAGTCCCCGCTATGTGCTTTTGTGGCACAATTATTTATCAGCCTTTCCTCAATTATAATTTTGTATTTATTGGGTGATTATGTAATAAATATTCCTCCCACAGAACTATAAGCTCCATGGGGCAGGGACTGTGCCTATTTCTTCTCACCATGTTCCCAGCATGAACCTGTGGCAGGTTCTTAATAAATATCTGTTAAATTATCGAATGAATGTATTGAGTTTGGTTTTGTTCAAAGTCCTACCAATTTAAGGATAATCCACAATTAAATCCATCACATAGCAGAGCTCCTTCTAATCAAGTGGTTCACCTATGTAATTCATTAAAGTTTACACTAAATATATAAAACTGGGGAAAGAAAAACAAGTGGCGGGGAAAACAGGAGGAAGGCTGACCTTAGAGCACTCATTTTCTAGATTTGGTTCCGTCAGAATTTAGAACATTGGGAATCCTAACATTGAAATGATATTCATAGTTTGTCCAGTCATACCTTGTGGAGGAATTCTTTTCACAGCATCTCTGTCGAAGAGCATTTTAATGCATGTTCAATTCCTTCAGTCGTAAGAACCAACATCAAGGCAGCTTGCTCTTCCAGCTCAGTCATTCTCCACTCCGCCTGCCCATCAGAATCACCTGGAGGACTTTAAAAATCAAGCCACCCAGGCCACACCTCAAACCAATTAAGTCAGAATCTCTGGGTGTCAGATGCAGGCATCATAGTTTTTACAGCTTTCCAGGTGATTGCAATGTACAGCCAGGGCTGTGAGCCACGGGTTGGGTATTTAAAAAGCCTCTCTTATGTTAATTTGTTACAAAGATTTCTAATACAAAATTGTCTTTCCTCTGCACCAACCAGAAGTATAGTCAGTCTTAATTCTGGTGAATAAATGAACCTCTTTGTAATTTGTGTCTGTTGGGCCTAGTCCAGTGTTCTGAAATGACAGAGATTGTCCACTCCAGTACTGGTGACCGGCTTTGCAAATATACAGACGGTTCTCACATGTCCTCTTCATCTCGTTTTCAGGACACACATCTTAGGTTCTTTCAATCTCTTCTCTCAACGCAAGGTTTCCAGACTTCTCTGTATCCTACAACCTCCCTTTTGGATGCACCCTAGTTTTAAAATACCCTTTTTTTCCCATTTAGTGGATAAGTTCAAGTTAAATATAAAACATGACAAAATGGATTTAAATTTAGAGGAATATATGTATACATAAGAGAAGATTCAAATCCCTATTTTTAAAATGCAGCTAATTAACAGTAAAGTAAAAAAAAATAGTGAGGGCACTATATACGTATTCGACCTTTGCTGTTCTTAAAGGCTTGTGTTCTTTTATTCATTACAAAAAAAAAAAACACCTTTCATTTTGAAAATTGGCCTTGGATGTGGGTTTCTAATTATTTAGGCTGCTTTTGGTAAAACATGTCAACTACAATGTAGTCATTTCATAGTCTTAAAATAATTTCGCAGTAACGAAGGTTAACGTTTTTACCAAAAAAAACAAACACCACACTACTCTCAAAATATATATTATTCTGTTTGCATGTTGCAATACATAGGACAACAGGGTTCATAACGTTTGCCACAAATAGCACTGCACAGCTGTTGAACACTCCTGGCTACTGACTGCCAGACGCTGGGTAGCAGAGTGGATGGAACAGAGCTTGATCCGACGGGGGACACACACTGTGTTCCTTCACAGGACGTATGGGATACACAGGCTTTGGCTTCTTCAGGCAATAAATAGAGGTTATTTGAAAACAAAGCATTCCATTCCTTTTTGCTTTATCTTTGCAGATCCATCCCTGACAGTTAGAGCCGACATCACTGGAAGATATTCAAATCGTCTCTATGCTTATGAACCTTCAGATACAGCTCTATGTAAGTGTTATCTCCAACTTGGATGTCGTCCAAGCGTTGACCATCTCTATTGCTGTAGTGATGGGACAAGAGGTCACATGGTGAGGTGTGAGAGAGCTCTGCTGAGGGATGCCAGAGAATCAGTTTGACCCTAACTAGCCTTGTGTCTTTAGGCAAATCACACTCTCTTTCCACCTCAGGTTTGTTTTGTTTGTTTTTTAATCTCAGTTGAAGATGAATTATTTAGATTAGGTATCTTTTTCTCTAAGAGGATTCTATGACCACATTACCTGCTTTTCAGGTTTTCTGTTCAGTATACTAACACACACTTCCTCTATCACAGAATTGAGTGCAATAGTTGTAGTAATCTGCGTGGGGTTTTTTTCCCAAATAACAAAAGTGAAATAATTTAGTTCAGCTTGACGTTAAATTCAGGCTCAATTTAAAGATCAGGAGGAAAGATGATCCAAATAGTTGCCAAGGTATTCACTTTCCCTGTGGTTGCCATAAGTGGGGGTGGGGTGGTGGGGAGGAGGGGAGACAGAGAAAGAGAGAGAGACATAAGGCAGATGAGGTACCTAAATGGAAGGCTATACCTAGCTGTGACATTTGATTAAAGTCTTTCTGGGAAGAAAATTGGCTTTTATCCTAGGAACCAGTTCTGGTCAATTAGTAGTGGCTGTCCACAACTACACTAATTTAAAATTAAAATTAAAAATTCAGTTCTTTAGTCACACCAGCCCCATTCCAGATGCTCAATGTGCAGACACTGCATATTTTCATCATCTCCAAAATTTCTATTGGCCAGCACTGACTTAGAACAGCATGTTGGAAAGGAGCGTGAGGATGTCTGGGCAGCAGGAGAGATCATCACAGCCCATTAGCAGTGTTTCCAGTGGGCACTGGGAGGGCCAGGGAAAGCACATTCCAAGTAGTATTGGCCATTTGGGATAGTACCATACACCTTAATAAGACAAAACTCTTTAAAAGCAGGTGTCTTACACAAGTAATCTTATAGTGCCTTGTAGAACAGGCATTTAATAAATATCTGTAGAAGAGTGAAAAAACAGCTGCTGAGTGCCAGTCACGTGGACATCTCATTTTAGTAGATCACAAACCTTACTCTCATGAACTGCTGCTGAAGGAACAGTGTTCTAGAGTTTGGGCTCTGGAGCAGTAGCTCCATCACTTGTTAGCTATGTGACCTTGAGTAAGCTACTCAGCCTCTCTGTGCCTGTTTCGTTACATAAAAATAAAGTTCCAACAGAGTTTTTGTGAGGATTAAAGGACTTCATGTGTGTAAAGCATTTGTTTGCTATTATTTGTAATTTATACTCCACCTACTTCTGAAACAATTTTCAGGAGCTGCACATACCTGCGAAAAGATATTTCTTATAAACACGATTTAAAATTTACTTCTAAATTAGCCAAAATTATTTCCCGCTGATGGAGCTTATAAAGGGATTCTTTTGGAAGTGGGGGTTGGAGAGGAAAGATATGAGAAGAAATGAATATACTACAGAACTGGATTGTCACAAAAGCCATTTAGCCATTCCATATAATTTTAGAAAAAAAATTTACAATAAGATTACCAACTATTTACTCTATGATTTAAAAGTACCCCATTAAACAATGAATAGAGTACCCAAGTTTGGGGTTTATTATATCTATTCCTGTAATTTCTGATGACATATTGACTATCCTAATTTTATCCCCCATTAGTGGCTGACAACATGAAGAAAGCTCTCAAGTTGCTGAAGACTGAATTGTAAAGAAAAACAAAATCTGCAAGCTCTTCCCTCTGTGTTAGGCCTTGAGACTTGAAACCAGAAGAGATTTTAGAAGACTGGAGAATGCAGAAGCACTGGTGGACATAAACTGATTAGATTATGGTTTAATGTTACAACAGCTATTTAAAAAAATTGGTTTCAAGTGTTCATGTATAAAAACAATATTGTATGCTACCATAGTGAGCCACGATTTTCTAAAAAATAAATCCTTTTGGGGGTGTTCTAACTAAAGTTTTTTCCTCCCAATTTGCTCTTTCACAGAAAAGCTAATTCATTTGTTCGCCAAATAGGATTACTGGACACACCCAAACTGCTCGAGGAAGGGACAAAACTAGTTCAAATGATGAAGACCAAAGACAATCAAAGTATCATCTCACCACACTACAGGTTCTCACTAGGTGACTAAATGTAGGCATAAGGTAATAAACATAAATCGCAAACAGCATATGCTACATCACGAAAGAACATCTTGAAAGACATCCCAAGAGAATCAGGTCGCTACTTAGAGACAACCCTCCCAACCCTGGTTGGAAACTCTTATGTACACACTTTAATAATTCAATTTTAGTCAGATTTTTCCCAACTTAATGCTCTCAGGGAAAGCCTCTGGCGGGCAGCTTTCTCCTTCAGAAGACTAATTTTGTGGAAAGGTTATCCAAAACCTTTTGCAGCCCTGATCACACATTTAGGAAATCCTAAGAATTGACCCTGCAATGGATTTGGTCTCTCAAAATTCTAGAGTACTGAACTAGAATAAATTCAGTTTGAGCCGCTCCCACTTTCTTCACCAACACGTGACTGATGGGGAGAAGACCAAAGGGCAATGACACCATGTCAGCGAGGCAGAGATCAGAGGTCACTGATGTTTGGAAGAAGTTGTGAAAGCCTGCGGCATCAGGTAGGGAACACTCTGCCTAACAGAAATTAGAACTGTGTGTTGATTTCTTCACTACATACTTAATCTCACATTCATTATTATATGAAATTCCTCTAATCACCCAGCCCCACTGACTTCTTTGGCTCTTGGACTGTGGTGGTCTATATAATGCTTTGCATATTGATTATCTATTGCTTGTCTTGATTAACTTTTTTGGATAGATCCTTTTCTGAACAAATCCCTTGGCATTATTAATTTTTCCAGGGTAGGAAAAATATATTTTCAATGCTTTTCTATTTCTCACAGTAATTATCACTAGTAGTTGCTCAGCATAGATTGTTGATTTAATGACATACAAATCTTCAGCAAAAATATCTTGAGGGTGTCAGTTCCCTTCTCATAAGTAAACTTACATGTGCTAAAAAAAGGTAAAACATCCCATTTAGAAAGTTCTCTGAGGGAGACTGAGGGGACAAAAGAATTTGAACTTCTATAAACAAATATTTTGAATAACAACTTCTAAGTGATTCAAGTTTCTTCTATAGTACAGCAAAATAATATTTATATTTTCATTGGGCTGACGTGAAATAAGATTATTAGGTCCTTTTAAAATTTATTGAATGACAAAATGTTACCTTAATACATATAAATACATTTTTGAAATATAAATAAATCTTTAGGACATCAAATGTCAAAGTTGTAGGGAAAATGTGTCCCCCTTAGAAAACCATTAAAGAAACACAGAGCAAGAGTCATAAAAAATATCGATTGACTTTGCCCAAGTCTCCTCTACTTCTAGGAATTTATCCTAAGGAAATCATTCAAGAGAAACAGAGGTCTTTGAAAATGCCAAGGGCAACATCATTTAAACATACTAAAAAATAGCAACCTTCAAATATAATGGTTACATAGTTACAGAATATACCATGTTGTCATCTATAAAAGCAATAAACATACTGGAAAAACAGAAAAGGCCTAAGTGAAAAAGAATTTAAGAATTTCTATACTACAAAGCAACTCAGGAAATGTGCACATACAAGGTTAAAAATAGAATTGAAGCTACAAACATGAAAACAATTGTTTTAAGCTCAGGAAAATACTAGAAATACCTGGTTTTTTCCCACCCAATTCCTCTACTGTCATCTCCCAATCCTTCATTTGTGCTTAAATAAATTTCAAGTGAATGCACAGCTTGATTATTTCTCTGACTATAGAGAAGGAGGAGAGGGCTGTCAGACTAGAGAGAATTATTTCAAACAATTGAATAAAAATGTTGGTAACATGTTCTGAATGTAAAATGGTGCAGCCACTGTGGAAGACGAATTAAAAAATTAAACATAGAATTACCACACAATCCAGTCATTCCACTTCTGAGTACATACTTAAAAGAAATGAAAGCAGGGAACAGATATTTGTATACCCATGCTCATAGCATTATTCACGACAGCTACAGGGTGAAAGCAACTCAAGTGTCCATCAATGAATAGATCAACAAAATGTGGTATATAAATACAAAGGAATATTATTTAGCCTTAAAAAAAGAAGGAAATCTTGGCATATGTTACAACATGGATAAAACCTGAAGACATTATGTTAAGTGAAATAAGCCAGTCACAAAAGGACAAATATGGTATGATTCCACTTATATGAGGTACCTAAAGTAGTTTTCATAGAGAGAGAAAGTGGAGTGGTGGTTGCCAGAGGCTGGAGGAAAGGGGAATAAGGAGTTATTGTTTAATGGGTATAAAGTTTCAGTTTGGGAAGATAAAATGTTCTGGAAACAAATGGTGATAGGCCAGGTGCAGTGGCTCACACCTGTAATTCCAGCACTTTGGAAGGTCAAGGCAGGAGGATTGCTTGAGGTCAGGAGTTTGTGACCAGCCTGAACAACATAGCAAGACCCCATCTCTACAAAAAATAGAAAAATTAGCCATGTGGTGGTGCACACCTATAGTACCAACTACTCAGGAGGCTGAGGCAGGATTGCTTGAGCCCAGGCATTTGAGGTTACAGTGAGTTGTGATGATGCCACTGCACTCTAGTCCAGGCAATAGAGCAAGACTCTGCCTCAGAAAAAAAAAAAAAAAAAATGGTGGTGATGGTTGCACAACACTGTGAATAATACTTAATACTACTGAATTGTACACTTAAAAATGGTTAAAATAATAAATTTTATGCTATACATATTTTACCATGATAAAAAATTCTTTCTTGGTTTTATCTAAGATCCAACAAGCTTAGGAAAAAAAGAGGAATTAACCATAAGAAAATTGTTGCTTATATAAATCATCTACAAAAGTCATTTACACAGATGGCCAACATGCCTGATTAAACCATTTTTACCTATTTTAGAGCTATTGTCTTCTTAATGATCGTCTATGACTGTCTACCTCTGTTTTGTATTATTTTTTTCTTACATTCAGTCATCCCAAGCAGCTACTAAAGACCTTGTATTTATCCATCACTGGTAAGAACAAGAGCCAGGGGGAATGAGAATAAGCTCTCAGGCAAGAATAGAACTTTCTTCAGTTCAAGGAGCTAGACTTCAAAGTCCAAGTCAAGTCAGCTTAACTTATTAAAAGACCACTTGTCAAGTTATGACCTCAACTACCCGTTAAAAAGAAAGATCCTAAAAGTAAGCAAAAAAAGTGGTTTCACCATCCAGGTGATATCAAAGTCCATTCTTCGACATATATTTTAACTTACAGGCAACTCCCTCAAGCCCTCACTAGAAAATGAATTCCAAAAGCTAATTTTCCTAAGGAGAATGATGAGGAGTATCCCGGCACATGGTAGGGGAGTCTGATTTTCCTCTTCCAAATAACAATTGCTCAGTTATGGTATAACATTTAACACATTGACTGCCACACTAGCAAAAATAATTTTTCCTTGGGGCCAGAGTGTTTTATTACAAAAATAGAATAAAAATTTTGAAAACAAAATGATCCTTTCTAATTTAATGAAAAATTTGTTATTTTTTATTGTTTTCTGTGCATGAGTTATATACAACTTGAAAAATAGTTTTCGCAGCTCCCAAGGTGAAGAGACATGTGAGTTACATAGGCTTCACGAGGCCCTGGGCTCAAAACTAGTGTGAGTTAATACAACTCACGTGGCAGTTAATGTGTTAAGAAAAATATTACTATTGGAAGCCCTGGTCCTTCTCTCTCCTTCTTTCTCCCTCCCTCTCCCTCTTTTTCATGGAGTGGAGATATGGGGTGAAGGGCTGGCTGTGCCCTTAAAATTGTTTAGAACACGTTCACCAACACAAACTGTAATTTCAGTTGGCATAGAGAGCTTGGTGTAAAAATTATCTGTTAGCCCCAACTGTACCAAGTACAGAACAACTTTATACAAATCCCCTCAATTATCCATAAACCTAGAAAAGTTGGTCTTTAACTTTATCATCTCTAACAAAATAAAACAATTGACACGTGAATGATCATGTCTGTATAGTCGTGATGCCTCTAAGTATTTTTCTCCTATGAAATACTATATAAAAACGTGATTCTAACTTTTTTAGTACCAGCTGAAAGTGAAATAGTTTCATGTATTTAGAGTATTTTCAAAACAATGAATAAACTTTAAAAGAGTTAAACAAACATTTAGAAAAATTGTAGGAGGTGGTTTGGGCTCAAGGAAACTAAGAACTAAAAGCTACGCTTCTGGTTTCTTTCCCTCTCTGAAAGGTTCCATTCAGAAGCATATTACTTAGGTTGAACATGAAAAACTGGTTTTCGTACCAAACACATTGTTGCTTAGATAACAGAGTATGAGAGATGAATTTAAGCCACAATAAGCTCAGAGTTTAGAAATCATAGCCGAACTGTTTTTCCTTTGTATTAGCATTAAATTCTCTAGCTAAAATTTCACCTTTAACATCAAGGCTGACCGGGCAAATGTTCTAAGAAACATTCCTCTAAATGGAATATATAAAAAGAGAAAGAGATTTTTTTAAAGTAGTATAGTTCCTGTTTAAAGAAATGCTAGGTTTGGAAGAAAGTTCATCTAGGATCTTGGGTTCGCCTTACAGCCATTTGTTGTAATTCGAGGACAGACCTTGATCTGAAATTTGCCCTCCTCTGACACTGTGTGTTTATGGCAGCATTTCTGTGCACACAGACAGTGGCCTTCCTGTAATCTTAGGATGAGCCTGACCTCTGCAGGCCTGGGATTCAGGATGGACCTATTCAGAGGCCTTTGGTAGGCATGCACCCAGACACAAAGATCACAGGGAGTGTCATAGAAGGGGTTGGATAATCTGTCACCTTCAGATCTGCCTAAGACAACAAAAAGCCCAGGTTCATTGGACAGGGCTGCCCTTTGTGCTTGAAAATGTATACTTCTTGAGTGGCTAATCTTTGTTATTACCCACTATAATCCTCTGGTTTAGTAGTCCTACAGATTGATCCTTCCCAGGCCCTTTCTTTTTCATTAACTCATTTTATTAAAATCTTAACGTCTTCTTAGATAGCTTTATATCTTTGTTTCATTTAACAGTTTAGATACAAGGATAATATTTTTTTTAGCCATAATGGTTTAAAATCTTAATTTAATGAACTCAATTTCATGAAGCTTGAGCAAGATTAAATGCATTTTGTCAGCACCAGGCTACTTTTCAAAAATGTGTTTAGATTTCTCACCCTGACAGCTGTTCTCTTTGCACTCTGCTTTTTATGTAATGCGCTTGAGGCAGGGTGACATCAGTCAAGATATATTTGAACAGAAGAGAGAGTTCTCTGTGTTAGAATTTCCAGGATGCATCATTTAACTTACCAGATGATGCATAAAGCAAACTGGGTTGACCCAAATAAGGCTACTGTAATAAGAACACAAACAAAGGTATGGGCTGGTTCTCTCTGGAATAGCCCTTTCCACATATAATCATTTGGACCAAGAAAAATATTACATTAGGAGATTCCAGAACCTTACAGAAATTTCAAAATGTAATAAAACAAACAAGGAAAATATGGGATGCCTTAAAGAAAGACAGAATTCAAAAATCTCCCTTCATGTGTCACTTATAATCTTATCTTATGGTATAAGTGGGAATACTGTCAGAGCTGCCCCAGAGCTCAAAACAGCATTGTGGGAATAACTCAATCCTGTTTTCTTGGAAGACTACTAGTGCGGCAGAGTCGTGGAAGTGATAAACCTACTAAAGCCTCTAAAATTCTATAGATCAACCAACTACCCTGTTTCTTGCTCAAAACCTACTAAGACAATTACCAATAAAACGCCACATACTACCTAGAATGCAAGATAAGAAATGAATAATTTTTGGTATTGGGAAAGAACTTACATATTTTCCCCAAATAAGTATGAATGGCTTCTCTTTTTAAAAAAGCCTTTTATCACTATGGAGATAGTTTCAACCACTGAAACATTTTAAGAAAGGATTTGAGGATGACCACCAATAAACATTAGTGCTGGATGTTCATTTCCATGGCTTGATTATACATTAAAATAGCAATGCCCAGCTCTAAGTCTGTCAAAGAGAACCTAAAGCAGAAAGAAAAGAATTCCACCTCGCTTAATTTATCAATTCTTCCATTACTTTCTTTTAATTCAAACATGCATACACAATGAAACGTTTCTTTCCTTTAATTTTTTAACATAATATACAGAACCACAATACTATTTCAATTTCAAATTATGAAAGATCACATTCAAATAGGCTTGGGTTTGACAAGTTGCTGTCACAATACTGAGAAATTTCATGAAAAAGGTATTTATTGATTTTTAAGATAAGCAAATATCTTTTTGCTACATGGGCCAACACATTAATAGCAACTTGTTTAAAAACGCGGTCTTTTAGACTTCAAATTATTATAAAACAATAACAAGACTATATAGATAAACTTCCTGAATTTCTCAAACTCATTCCATTCTGAAGGCTGAAGGTAAATGTTATACATTAGGACATTTTATGAGACCACTTCTCCTTTGCACTTACCTGTAAAAGTCAAAAGCGAAACCACAATTTCCTAAAGACATAGCTATTTCTAGAATACACTGGCGTAATCATAAAAGATTACTAGAAGTCAATTATCACTTTTATATTAACACATTTTATCACAACACATCTTTCCTAAAAAGACAAAAAATATTGGGAGTTTGGATTTCCCTTATTGAGCTTAACATAATAAAATCTCATACTTTCTGGGTTTAATAAACTTCAACTCTTTTTCCAGTAGGAACTATCTACACAGCACAGTGCTACATACAATTATTCCAGTGAGATGTATATTTAGATTCACCATATGACCAACACGAGAGTGCCATACGAAGTTTTTCTGCAGATAAAAATGCTAAGAAAGGCCACATGGACAGTGCCAGACACTGTGAATACAGTAGGTTACAGGAGCTTCAGAGGAGACCACAAGTTTCAATTTTTTTTCAGCAATGGAGAAAGAAAAACATTTAGAGAAACCTAAGAGTAAAAATATATAATTCCACTGTCGATAATGTAATTTTTCAGATATTGTTTCCTTCCTTAAATAGGCAAATCAGCTTAAGTTAAAACAAGAGAAAGTGAACAAGATCAGAATATGAAAGATTTTCCTTGTTTTCTCATCAAAGGAATGCACTAGGATTAGCGCGAGGATCTTTCTGGTTCCTGTATCTGTAGGTCAGCCAAACACCCAGGATCTGGAATGGAAAAAAAAAAGGTGAAAAAGAAAATAACATTTACATATATTTATTCAGTACGTCAATAAAATAACTCTGGAACCTCTGAGTCACTGTGCTTTTTTTGTTCAAAGGGGATAGATTTCTTTTCTTTTTTTTTTTAAAGAAGTAAACCAAATGAGAGGCCCTAAGAAAAATTATTCTGAACACTGTGGTACACTGAATGATTGCACCCCAGGGATGTCCACATTCTAATCCCCAGAGCCTGGGAATATGTCATTTTACAGGGTAACAGGGAATTTGCAGGTGTGACCAAGTTAAAGATCTTGAGGTAGATTATCCAGGTGGGCTCAATGACATAATCACAGGGGCCCTTACAAGAGGGAGGCAGGAAGGACAAAGTCAGATACGGAGGGAAGGCAATGTGATAACAGAAACAAAGGGAAGCAGGGTCAGAGAAGACACGACACTGTTGGTTTTGAGGATAAAAAAGCAGGCTACAAGCCAGGCCTCTAGAAGGTGTCTTTGTTTTAAACTTTTGATCTCCAAAACTGTTAAGACAATAAATTTACATTGTTTCAAGCAACTAAGTTTGTGGTAACTTCTTAGAGCAGCAATACAGGAAACTAATACAAACACTGAGTAGTCTAAATAACTAAAATATCATATATTTTGATAATTCAGGAACTGGGTTCAGTAAAAATTAAGCAATAGCAAAAATCTTCACAATAATTTTCCAACACAGATCATTAAAAATGTTATAATTTCTACCTCGCCAAGGGGAGGGGAAGCCTATAATTTTAGAAAAACGATTAAGTTGTTATTGTGCCATTTCCCATGCCAAGTTCACTAAATTGTTAGCCAACACAGCTTTTTTCAAAATTAAAAATTTGCTCTGTTTCTGCTATTTCAAAGGTGATTTATGTTACATAATGAAAAATTCTAACTTCTTGAACTGAAAAAGATACAAAATTTTAATGGAATTCCAAACTATATTTCTCACTTTCCATGGGTGCCAACTTTTAATCTAAATTTTGTTTGACTTCATACCTATCCATTGGTCCTTTAAACTACTAATAGAAAATTGTGTAAGTCCCACATTTTCTCCATTGACCACAATATTATTCCATAAGTTACTGTAAAATTCATAACTGGCAATGTTTATAGCTACAACATGTATGGGCTGACAGAGCTATGATTTGCGGGTTGAATCAAGGAAAGGTAAGCCTAATTTGAAGAAGTGGAAAGCGTCCTTTGGAGTTTGCATGACAGGGGGCATGATGGAGGGGGAAGAAACTTATTTAACAAACACTCAGAGTACTTAGGGAAAGGTATTGTTCTACAAACCTTACGAAGTATTCATATAATCCTCTCAACAACCTTCACAAAATAGGCACTAATAATATTGCCATTTTACCAGCGAGAAAACTGAGGCATAGAGAGGCTAAATAACTGGCTAATAGTCACACAGGTCCTAAGTGGTGGAGTCAGCGTGCAGATCTGGAATCCATGCTCTTCCCCACTTTCGTGGGTTTCATGCATCAATCTGGTGTTACGAGCTGTTCTCAGGCTAACGTTCCACCTGCGATTTCAGCCACACCAGTTGTTACAACTCTGAAATACTTACATACCTGTTGTTACAACTACTTCTCTGAGATACCCCCTCAACCTGCCCAATCGTCCTTCCCTTCTCTCCCCACCTCAGAAATTTTGGCACACAGGAAGCTTCTGGTCAGAATTTTTGAAGTTGTTAAATGTTTTATTATCACCCTTGGATATATGCCAAGAGTGTAAATCACAGTCCTTAGGGAAAGCAAAGCAAGCTGCTAAATTAAATACCATAATCTGGAGTCACATTTTAGCAGAATTTAATTCCCCCAGCTCAGCTATAAATGACAAGAGAACTTTACCCCACTGCGGAACTACCACCTCCTCCCTCACTCCCAGGGAGAGGGATGGAAAGGGAGGCCACGCCCAAAATGCAAACAGATCAAAATTAGATAATTATTGGATTTCAAGTTTACAAAGGTGCTCATGATTTAGAGATTTGCAAAGGTAACTTTGACTACACCCGAACCTCAACTCTGTTGACTCTACAACCTGTGCCCAGTATGCAGGAGGTCACCAATATATAGCTCATAACATAAATATGTGTATGTAGAAAGACATTTAGAATATGCAACAAGTTTGTACTCATTTTATTAAACATCGAGCAGGCAGAAGGAAATATGCCAAAATACAAACAATTACTTCTGAGTAGGCAGTTTTAGTTAGTAGATACGTTTAATTTTTCATCCTCATTTTTTTGTATTTTCTTGAGTTTCTACAAAGAACATGTATTAATCATCACATTTTTTTTCAGATTCTAAATCAATGTTTCTCTGATGGCTTAAACTTATTCAAAGGTATTAGAAATAGTTCGAATCAAATCTTTCGGTTTCACCTATGATAGGAACTCATCAGCTAATTAGCCTTATCCCTTCAAATTCTGAGAACCTGTGATTCTGTGAAATACTGAAAAAAATACAAACTTAAAAAGTGAGAGAATCTACTAAGTATTCACTATCCAGAAAATGTCAGGTTGGACAAGTTATTATTAAAACCTCTAGCCTCGTTTCAAAAGGAGATGGTATGTAAAATACAGAGCAGGATTCAATGAAAGAACATTTTAGAAATCTGATGCTCATGAGTTTCTATTTTTAAAGAATTGGTATTTTAAAAACTAGCATAACTGAAGGCAGTGTGATCTGATGACAAGAAAACAGAGCTGCTCAAAAGAACTAAATTCTCAAAAATATTTTAAAAATAAACTCTAGATATAAAAAAGAAACCATGTGGCAAAATTCTGATAACTGCCGAATCTGGCCAATATATGTATAGAGATTCCTCATTCCAGTTTTTCTCTACCTATATTTTTAAGTTTTCGTAACAAAAATCCATGTTCTTTAAAGGAAAGAAAGGAAAAACGCACAGAATTCTTTTCAAGCTGTATATAAATTTTCTTGAATTAATGTCACAGCCAACTCACAAGTCAGATGGCTCTTTTCTGAGAAAAAGTGAAATGAAAAAAATGGTCAAAGTAAGGAAGAAAGGTCAAATTATTTTTTAAAAAAATGAATATTAAGCTTCGTTTTTTTTTTCTTTTTCTTTTTGCCACTCTGTTAATGACAGCCAAATGTGAATTTTTCATTCTTGAGTGGAAAAAAAGAAATGAAATTGAAATAAAATAGATGATAAATATACACATACAATGTACTGTTAATCATATATTACATACATATAAACATTATGTATACATTATAAACACAAATGCAATTCATATGTCACACATATATTTTACATACACACAAAATATCAAAATGAGAAAAGCCTTCCTAAGCAGAAAATCAAAGGGATAAACCATAGGGGGAAAAAGTGATAGATTTGACTACATGAAAAAAAAGTCTCCTTTAAATTAAAAAAGAAAAAAAGTCATTTAAAAAAAGTTCAGTAAATGCCACAGAAACTGAAAACAGAATAAAGCAAAGAACACAGAACAAAGGAGAGGAGAAGGAAGAATCAGAGGACACCGGGGAGCAGCGGGAAATGCCAAGGCCACCCCCCTCGGCCCCGCTGTGAGCTGCCGTCCACACACAGCCCAGCCCCCGCGGCCCACTCGGGTAGCCTTATAAACATTCCCTGTATTGTATACGCTATTCTGAGTTTGTCACATGCAGTCCAAAGGGCCTGGACTAAGGCGAAAGTAAACGAGCAATTCACAAAAGAAGAAATACAAATGGTCAAAAACCCCATATGAATGTATGGTCAAATTCAACCAGCCACTTTTTCACACCAGCACATGGAATTATACTACTATTTTTACCTATAAAACTGTCAAATTCTTTTTGTAATAAAAATATCTAGAGTTAGTGCTCGAATAAAAAATTGGTAAAATTTCCCCTAGAAGGCAATTAGACAACACTTATCAAAATCTTTTAAAATGTCCACTATGTCATAGGTTACTTCAAGAAATGTATTTGATCATTCTGTGACGGTCTTTTAAAAAAAGAGAGAAAGGAATGTATTCTAAGGGAAAAAGTAGAGAATACAGATTAAAAAATTATGTACAAGGAAGTTGATCATGAGATTATTTATTATAGTGACATATTGAAGGGAAAATTATACATCTAACAGATTAAATAAACACATTAAACTCCAACCATGAAAAACAGGGTTTTTTTGTTTTTTGAGACAGAATCTTACTCTGTCACCCAGGCTGGAGTGCATAGTTCACTAAAGCCTCAAACTCATGAGCTCAAGCAATCCCACTGCCTCAGCCTGCCGAGTAGCTAGGACATTAGGTGCACGCCACCATGCCCAACTCATTTATTTATTTATTTATTTTTTATAGGGACGAGGTCTGGCTATGTTACCCAGGCTGGTCTCACACTCCTGGCCTCAAGCAGTTCTCCCACCTCGGCCTCCCAAAGTGCTGGTATTACAGGCGTGAGACAGCATGCCTGGCCTCATGCTCGCTCTTACAAATAGCCTACCATATATTTCTATAACTACATATATAATCTTACTTTAAAGAATTATTCTGTACATGTTATTCTGTTATCTGTTTTAAATAGGAGTGTGATATAGGCATCTGACCATGACAATAACAGGGTCCCATCATCTTTTTTCTAATGGGGCATAATATGGTGACATATATCAATAATCTATTAATGGCTACAAAATGGCATCTAACATTTACACAGCACCTGTCATGTATCAGGTACTATTCTAACTATTAAAAGTTCTACCTGTACTAACTCCTTTAATCATTACAACAACCCTATGAAGTAAGGGCTACTATCATGACCCTTGTTTTTAAAGATGAGGAAACAGAAGCACGGAAAGGTTAAGTAACTTGCCAAGGTCCCATGATTCATAAGCAGCAAAACCCAGGTGGCACAGCTCCTGAGTCCTTTCCTTAACCATTTGCTCCTGTGTGATACACCTTAATTTAACCAGCACATGGCTGAGGAACAGAAACTGGCCCAAAAGTTTGCTGAATAAACAATAAACATTCTTGTGTATTCATTTTATATAATTATAAAATTATCTCCATGAAATAGAATAATGTAAGTGGAATTTGTGAGTTAAAGAAAAAAATTTAATCTTGATACACATTGTTAACTCAGAAGCATCAAAAAATGTCTACAGATATTGAGAGTTTAATAAAGATAAATGAGCATTCCTTAAAAATTATCAAATAATGTATGTGTGGTGGCTTTGCTTATAGACATATATACTATATAAAAACATTAATTAGTACAAATATATTAACATAGTGCAAATGTATATTTCATATATATAAGAAATTGGTAACACTGGTTACCTGTAGGTTTTAGAAGGCGAGGAACAGAAGGGAATGGGGATGGTTTGGAAGGCACTTTTTCAAAGCAAACCTTTTTTTTTATACATATATATATATATACACACACACTATCTATCTATCTATATATACTATCAATATATATGTATAAGTGTACTACTAATATATATTAAACAATGTGAATGTCCTACCTCTTCCAAAATTAAATTTGAAATTATAATTTATCATACAAGTCTATAAATAGAAGAGACTCCAGAGATAATCCAGTCTAATCTAATTTCCTTAATTCATTAAATTTTAGGTAAGAGGAGACAGATCAAGCATTTCACCCTGTCCTAAAGTCAGCGTTAGATTTGTGAGATCTTCTGATTCCAAGCCAGGGTTCTTCCTTTCACAATGCTAATTCTTAATGAAAACATCCATTGAAATGTTCTAAAAATTAAGGTAAAATGCCATGCCCTTTTGCCATACAAAACAAGAATCCCTGTGACAAAGGAGGAAAAATACTGAGCTATTTGCACATACCTCTGTAAAACTGAAGAAGAGGCCGATGCCGCCAACAAATCTCAAAACCTCTCCAGCATATTCTCCTATTATTGGAGCACAAGGTAAGCATGGGTGGCCACTTTTAACACAGCTCTGTATCAATTAAAGAAAAGAACTTTTACTTCAAAGTACATTTATAAAGAGCACATAAAACTGCACACAATATCTGGGGATATTATATCCAATCTGAGGCCTTGGCATTTTTAGAGTGCAAATTTCCAAGATGACCCCAAGACTCCCATCTCCTGGTATACAGGCCCTATGGAATCCCTCCTCTTGAGCGTGGGTTGAACTTGTGAATGTGATGGGACAGTCACTCCCATATTTATGTTGCACTACAAAAGACTCCATCTCAACAGAATGGAGACATTCTCATGGTGACTTTGACGCTCCCATGTTGTGAAAGGGTAGCACGGTTAGGACCTGAGAGCAGCTTCTAGTTGCTGAGAAAGACTTCCCGCCAACAAGAGGCAAGAGAACAGAGGCTTTGGTCCTATAATCATGAAGAACTGAATCTGCCAACCACCACTAAGCATGGGAGAGGATCCCAAGCCCCAGATGAGACTGCAACGTCAGCTAACCCCTTGATTTCAGCAAGGTGAGACGCTGAGCAGAGGACCCAGCAAAGCTATGCCCAGACTCCTGACCCATGGAAACTGAGACGACAAATGAGTGTTGCTTTGAGCCACTAAATTTGTGATAATGTGTTACACAGTGATAGAAAAGTAATGCAGACAGACCCCTACAAGGAGATAATCTCACAACAGAGGCCTCCTTGAGGGGCTATCCAGCCCAGGGCTCAGGGAGGTGGTAATAGGAGTTTCCCCAAAATATTGATAGAAACCCATATGATCTGAGCTACTGTTATTTCTCTTTCACAACTTGTTCTAGGAGGAATAGAATGGGGAGAAATCAGGGAAAATAAACCAAAAGCTTCTGTATAATAATAAACCAAAGCCCTGAAATACTCAGCACTCTTGAGAGTGGGTATTAGAGAACAGGCAAATGATACAATAGTGAATATGTAAATATAATACATGTAAAACAATTTCGAAACACAAGTCAGCATCAGAAAGACCATTTCTTCCACGTTAATCATTATTCATCTGTATGTAATTCACTTCCAGAAGAATATTTTATACTTCGTACTTACAGCCAGACAGGTGTCATTTGGGTTAAAACTTCGGAACCCACAGCAGTTTAAATTTCTCTGGATGTCATTTCGAGCACTTGCTGTATTGTTCCAACCAACTTCCAGGAGCTGACCCTAGAAAATGTATTTAATATATGCTTAAGGTGTCGTCCCTGCACAAAATGTATAAAGCTAGAGCCTGTAACTTTTAGTACTGAGTGTACCTAAAATAAATACTCTTTATAAAACCATTATAAAATTATAAAACTTTCCAAAGGCTTATCCCTCAATCTGCAACAAAAATTAAGGCGCTATTTCTATCCCAAGAATGAAAAAGTCTTAATTTTTACATGCAATTTAAAAGAATTACTTGGTTCAAAGGCGTAATTCTCAGGGTGTAACAAGACAAATTTTCTGTTGCCCCAAGACAGAAACCTATTCCTTTACAAATTAGAGCTTGAAAAGAATCATTGCTAGACTGAAACCACGAACATTCTGGAGCAAATGTTTCATTGCATAATGGTGGGAAAAGACTGGAGGAACTTCTTTTAGCAGTAGCTCTTTTTATCCAGTGAGAACAAATTCCTATTTAAAAGATACAAAAAATAGCAACACCTGATGGTGTCTTTGGCTGCAATCAGCTCCACTAATGCAATGAGGAATAAGAGAGTTTAGCTATTCAGAGTGAAATGGCATTCTGAGCAAAAAGAAATTATTTTTTATTCTAATCATTTCTCTCCCTTTTTTCATACTCATTCTATAATAAAGTAGAAGGAAAAAGTCTTTGCTTACCTGTTGCTCCTTGTTCAGGGCTAAACAAGCACAAGATACAGAAAACTGAACAATAAACACAAGTAAGAGAATAATCATATACTGAGAGTTAAAAGTTAAGGATATTTCTAAATACTCTTAAAATAGCATAAAACAGAGGTACTGACAACTTTAGAATGCACTAGAAGCAATTCATCCAGCAAACAGAACGGATGGCACCTAGAGAAAGTTCAAAAAGGATGCACATTATTTTGATAATATACTGTAGCTATAAGTGCATACAGAAAAATACTCATAATGACAATTATATAGCTAAAACATATCTATTACAATTTCATTCAGAATAAAATAAAAATTCTTACATATATAAAATAGGAAATAAGTATAGATAAATGTTTGTAAGCTTTCTTAATATTAAATAAAAAAAAAAACACTGTGAAATTCTCAACCAAGTATTAATGTGATAGAAAGGGCATAGAGGTCACTGAATCAATTCAATTTAACTCTGAATTTGCAATACCTAAATGGACTATACTAAATTTGCAGAATACATTCTTCATGATGTGACAAGGAAGAGTGGGAATATGGAAATATACAATAACTTTACCCTAAGATATACTCCTAATATTGCTTGAACAAATATGCATAGCACTTGCTAGGAGCTGTTTTCTGGCAATTAATTTCTTAATGATAACATTAAATTAGTTGTAGCTATCAAAATAGTAATCAATAATGAGTAAGAACTCAACCCAACTGGGGTAAAAATACCAATTTTAAAAAAAGGATACAAAAAATAGCAACACCTGATGGTGTTTTACCGCTCCAATGAGCCCCACTAACGCAATCAGGAACAAGAAGATGCCCACTGCAATGACCACGCCGACCACCCGGAGACTGGAAATCAGCCCAAAGCCAATGCCCCATGCAGCAATTCCAATTAGCAACAGGCTAACCAACTGCAAAAACAACCAGGGAGGGATGCAGGAAGGCAGGGAGGAGAGAGAGAGAATGGGGAAAATGTCAGTTTATTCAACATCAAGAACATTTCTCAGGCACCTACTTAGTATCTTACAAAAAAGTGCTAATACTCAATGCTGGAATACACACAAGATCTCAGTAGGCGGTATTGTTTTAAAAAATTGTATCAATCCTCAGTCGTGCTTTCAAAATAAAATCTAACAATAATATATAAAATTATCCTCAGAGGTCATCTGGTTTAATAAGCCTAAATGCATGCCACATAAGCTTTTGAAGTAATAGTATATGTAAAACTTGTAGATGCTGATACATCTCAGTCCAACATATTAATCTCTTCACATGGAAATCACGTATCTTTCTTTCAAAGCCCAAGTGGACTGTCCCAAATAGATGGAATTAATCCCTCCCTTATCTGGGCAATCTCTGTTCCCTGAATATGGTTCCATTGTTCCCTTCATAACACGTCGTGTTTCCAAGCTTGTCTCTCCAGGAGACTGGGAGCAATTTGAGAGTAAAGACCCACATTTTTTCCCCTCTCTATAGCCCCAGGACCAGGTCCCTGGGGAACACTCAAAAATTGCTCACACAATTGTTGCTGAAATGAATTGCTTTAAATGTCATTATCTATTCTATTAGAAATCATATATAGAGAGAGGGACCATTAAAACTCTTAGCAGGATAAGAAGAGTACAAGGGATTTTAGCTATTTAGAGTGCAATGGCATTCTGCGCAAAAAGAAATGATTTTACATTCCAATCATTTTATTTATATATTTATAAAACACCATCTGAAAAAGCAGAACACAGGCCTAATGGTTAGGACCTGTCAAACTCAGTTACAATTACTTCTTTAAAATAACACTCAAATAAATAGTATGTCACATAAAGATGCTAATTCACTGGTAGAAGATGTAGCTTGCACAGGTAGCAGGGGAGGGATGGAGGCAGAACTGTGGAACAGGAAGGAGACAGCATCTCCAATTCAACCCTGGGTCAGCTGTTTTCCTGGAGCAATCTGACAGTACATCATCCAGTTGGGAAGAATCAAAATATAAAAATATATTTTCTAGCACCCATTAAAGTCCGATAAACTTTCTTAGAAACATAAAAATAAATCACCACTTAGTCAAATGGGTATCTTTCTGCTCAAATGTGTAATTTTTCATAGGTATTACAAGAGTTTATTAGACAAATTTAACATTTACGGGTATATAAAACTTCTTACATATGTAGAGACACAAGCAAAACTGCTAAATACAGAGCATTTATTTGTATTTTTATCCAAAATATTTCTGTATTTTTGCCAAAGCAGCAAAACTTGAGAATAAAAGGAACCATCTGTGGCATGAAAGAACCAAGTAAGGGAGTTATATGGACTTGGTGGTCCCACTGCAGTTGGTACACACAGCAAACTTTTACTTTTGGAGGGAGAAGGAGAGAGAAAAAAACCTTCACCAATTTGCCACTCAGAAATTTGTCTAGTCCCTCTGACTTTCTCAGCTGCCCCTTATCAGCAGGCCCATTGCTTCTGTTTCATTTTTATCATCCTCACTCACAGTCTTCTCACAACTTGAAACAATCTTCGGCTGAGAAAAAGTCCTCTGCCCCTTCACAAGTGAGCTTATTTCTGACTTTGCGGTATTCAAATATAACACATCTCCTCTCACAAGCCACAAGAGACAGAAGCCTGAAGGAGGTGCGAAGGAAGAAGGGCTGGGTGATGCAAGGCAAGAGGGCTATGCTTAGCATCCTCACTGCATCTTGGGACCAAACACTGAAGATGGGCCACGTTTGCGACACAACAGAGCAGCCTGCTGTATTTCTGTGTCCAGAGAAACTGAACCAATAGGAAATATATCTAGATCTAGAGCTACCGAGAGAAAATGAGACAGAAAGAGAGAGACAGAGACAGATTGTAAAGAATCAGCTCACATGATTGTCATGACTGGCAAGTCAGAAATTTGTGGGGCTGGCCAGCAGGCTAGACACAAGCAGAATTCTTTCTTCCTCAGAAAACCTCAATCTTTGTTCTTAATGCCTTCAACTGATGGGATGAGGCCCACCCACATGATGGAGCATAATATGATTTACTTAAAGTCAACTAATTATAAATGTTAGTTGCATCTACAAAATGCCTTCACAGCAACATCTAGACTAGTGTTTGATCAAACAACCTAGCCAAGTTGACACATAAAATTAACCATGCCACTAGCCAACATCAAGTCCCAGCTGTGATGTTTATTTCCTAATTCAATTAAACTATGAGCAGGACTATATTCCATCCTTTAAGTCTTAGAGCCAAAAATATAAGCATCTCATATATAGCATTCTCCTAACCCCACAGTTTTAAAGAATCCTTTTGGGAATCATATCAAATCCTTACTAAATTAAATGAAATTCTTAAATATAAGAATATCAACAGTTATATATTCTTAAATAATTATTCATCAACCAATGGTTGGTACCGACTATGTGCGGAAAGCCAGAGATAAGACATTCATACTAGAACAGGGGTTGGCAAACTTTCTCTGTAAAGGGCCAGATATTTACTATCAGGCTTTGCAGATCACACGGTCTTTGCCACAACTATTCAACTCTGCCATTGTACAGAAAAGCAGAGATACAAAATGTGTAAACAAATGACCAAGTCTATGTTTCAATAACACCTTATTCACAGATGCTGAAATTTGAATTCAGATAATCTCCATGTATAACAAAATATTATTCTTCCTTTGATTTTTTTAATCATTTAAAAATGTAAAACCGCTTAACTGGCAGGCTGTACAAAAACAGACAATGGGATGGATTTGGGCTGTGAGCTATAGTTTTCTGATCCTTTCTCTAGAAGTCAGTGTAAGAGAGAATGAAAAATTACAATGGGACAAATAATTGCTACACCTGAGATTTTTACAAGGTGGGTCAGAATGCAGGAGAATAATTCAAGACAATCCAGATAAATAGAATAGACCAAAGACTGCAAAGAAACAGTAAAGTAGTGGGAAGGAGGCTGAAAAATGACCCCCGCCCCCCGTGAATATTACCTTACGTAGCAGCAAAAGAATGATTATTACCTTTTATGGCAAAAGATGTGACCAAATTAAGGCTCTTAAAAGGAGGAGCTTATTCTGTATTATCAGGTGGGCCCTAAATGTCATCACAAGTATCCTTACAAGAGAGAGGCAGAGAGAAATTAGAGACACACACAAAGGAGAAGGTGATGTAGAAAAGAGGCAAAGATCACTGCAGCCACAAGCCAAGGAATGCTGGCAGCCACTGGAAGATAGAACAGGCAAGGAACAGATTCTCCCCCAGGGCCTCCAGAGGGAGCCTGACTCCGTGGACACCTTGATTTCAAACGTCTGGTCTCCAGGACTGTGAGAAGACAAATTTCTGTCGTTTTTAAGTCACCATGTTTGTGGTCATTTACCACAGCAGCTCTAGAAAACAAATACAAAACAATTTATACATTTGGAATTGGATGTCAGGAACCTGTCACTGTTACAGAAACTGCCTGATTTTACTGTCAATGGAATCCCTACCATGTAGGGATTGGGGTGGGGAAGGAGTTCCTGGGTCAGAAAAGTCCCTAAAGGGAAGGGATTTAGGTTTTAAACCAGGCAGAGTTGGGAAGTGCACCCCTACATAGCTAGAATCTCCAAAAAGCTATATTCTCAGTGTAAAAGGTTATAGAAAAACTACAATATATCCAGGAAGACAGGAAAGATTTTTCAGTCTCTTCAAAAAATCTGCAAGAAAGAGAAACACCAAGCCTATCATGCCCATGTTTGGAGTCTAAACACTACCTCAGGCATGCAGGAATCTTCAAGACAAGCAATTCAAATAAAAGCTGATCACAGGAGATGATGGCATTTGGGGGAAGAAAACTCACAGAAGTGCATCAAAATGACTCAAGAGGGAACCTTCCAAATCTCAGCCCTTAAATGATTCCTAAAGAAAAAAAATAAAAATTCACTGCTAATCAAAAATCACAAAATGCATACAAAAAAAATTTACCATGAGAGAGCTGTGACAAACACAGCAAAAGGAGGATTAGAGCTCCCAAGAACTTGCGATAACAGAACTAACTGAATGAGACTAAAATTAATATATTTAAACTGACTAAAACGATAAAAGAGAAACAAAAACAATATGGGGGAAAAACCACATTTTGAAAAATACAGACTTGAAAAAGCCAAATAAACAAACCCAAAGAAAGGAGAAAGAAGGTGAAAGTATAATAGAAAGAATATATAAAGCTTCATTAAAAGAGAAAAAATGACAGCCCTCAGCAAAATTATTTATTAAGGGAAAGAACAAGAGTAAATCCTCCCAATTTTTTTAACTGATAAAAAATACCTATCAAAAACCCAAAGCAAGTATCATACTCAATGATAAAACATAAGAAACATTTCCTCCAAAAGTCAGGAAAAAGACAAGGGTATGGAGTTTTCACCACTTCTATTCTGCACTGTAGTAGAGGAGTCTTAGACAATTGAATAAGAGTGAATACAGAACAACAATGGGAGGAGGGAAACACAGCTATCATTAGTCACAAATTAATAGGAGTATTTACAAAGGAAATCCAAAAGAATCCAAAAATTATTAAAATGGTAAGAACCAGAAAAGTTGCTAGAGGCAGGATCAATATATAAAAATTACCAGCATGCTCATGCACCAAAAATAATTTTAATGTATTCCTTTAGGATACAATTTGTGATATGCCCCCAATTATAAGGTACATGAGAATATAAATCTAATAAAAGTAGTATAAGACCTTCATGAAGAAAATTGTAAAAAGTACTGAAGACCATGAAAAAGACCTAAAATAAATGAAGAGATATATCATGTTCATGGATAGAAACACTCATTATTATAAAGTATTAATTCACACCCAATTTAACCTACATATTCAACCTAATTCTAGTAAAAGCCTCAATAGGCTTTTGGATGGAACTTTACACAATGACCCATTAATTCATTTGAAAGAATAAATGTCACAGAAGAGCTAGGAACATTTTTAAGAAGATTAAGGAGAACAGCCTGTGTCTGCTGCACTTTTTCTCAGCCCAGCTGAGACATGGAGCACTGTCACCAGCTCCATGAAGAAGAAATACCCGTGGTGGCAAATCAATCCTGTCAGTGGTTAAATCTCACTGTCCTCAATCCTGCCTTTGTTGTTTTCACCTATGCCCTGCAAAACTTGAGCCTGACTCTATGTATTTTTTGGACATGTTTCATTTTCTTTAACTAGTAAAATTAAATACACAGATAACATTAAAAGAACTAAAGAAGTTAAAAATCATGTAACCAATATCAGAACGTATAATAATGGTTCAGTCATTAAAACCAAGTAGCTGACACAGATCTGAGTAAGCCAACAGTGGTCTTTGACAGAGATGGAATTCTACATCAGTAGGGAAAGGGGGAGCTAGTAAGTAGCTCTGTGAGAATTACTTTCCATTTTGAAAAAGGATAGTATTAGTTCCTACCTCACACCACAGATTAAGCTCTACATATAAAAAGCACAACTTAAAAGCATAGAAAACATTTTAATGACTCATTAAAGAAAATTGCTTAAGATCCCAAAAAAGCACATATAATAATGATATGGTATTTACTATGTTTAAGGAAGTATTCTAAGTGCTTTACATTTATTAACTAATTTAATCTTCACAACAACCCTAAGAGATAAGCAGTACTGTTGCCTCCATTTTCCAGATAGGAAAAGTTGTGCAGAGAGAGATGCTAAGTAACTCGCCCAAGATTACACAATAAGGAAGGGGTGGAGCTAAGATGTGAACCCAGGCTGTGTGGCTGCAGATTCTGTGTTTTTACCTACCATACTATACTTTATGTTAAAAATTTTAAATTCAAGAAAGAAATAATAAATGCTTGAGGTGATAGGAAAAATATTTTTTAAATTCTATACTATCCAATGAAAACTACCAGACAAATGTGGGATAAGCTTAGGACAAGAAGATATTTCCAGCACACACGTAAGAACACCTACAAATCAACTTAGGACAAAAAGCAAACTGAAAAGTTGTCAAAAGAAAGAAGAGACAATTCACTGAAGAAGAATACAGAAGGTCAATCAACACCTGAAAGATATTAAAACTCAGAAAAATCAGGAAAACAAAAATTAAAACAACAAGATGCCATCTTACAGGCACCAGATTGGCAAAAGTTAAGCCTGATGACACCAGGGATGTGGGGAATCTAGAACCCATATACAAACAGAAGTATAAATTGTTGAGCCACTTCACAGAACAAATTAGCAGCACCTAGGAAAATTAAAGATATGTATCCCTTAATAACCCAGCAATTCTGTTTCTAGGTTAATCCCCAAGAGAAAGACCCATGTCCCCAACTACACATATATCAGGATTCTGCTGCAGCCTTGTTTGTGAGAGTAAAAAATTGAAAACAACCTCAAACATCATGACTAGGGAATTCATAGGCTCTGGTGTGATCATACAATAGAGTACAAATGATTTTTATCTATTTCTATTAATTGAAAAACTTCAAAAATATGAAAGAATAAATCAGACAAGCTGCATAAAGATAGATAAAACAACCCACTTATATAAAATTTCAAACACAAGAAATAATACTACATATTCTTTGTGGATGATTAATATGTGAAATTGTGACAACCATGTATGGAAATGACAGATGTTGATTTCAGGATAGTGACTACTTTTGAGATGGGAAAAATGGGGAAAAGCCTGTAGAGTAGGCCTTTAGCTCAACTGCAACATTTAACTTCTTAAAAACAGAGATTAGCCAGGTGTGTGCCTACTGTCCCAGTTACTCAGGAGGCTGAGGCAGGAGGATCGATTGAGCCCAGGAGTTTGAGGCTGTAGTGTGCAATAATTGCAACTGTGAAAAGTCACTGCTCTCTAGCCTGGGCAACATGGCAAGACCCCATCTCTTACCAAAAAAGAGAGAGAGAGAGAGAGAGAAACAAGGCAAAACACTGGCATCTATGAACTCTAGTGAATTCACAAGAGTCTACCATATTAATTTCTGTGCATATGAAATATTCCCTAATTAAAACTGGCCTTGAAAATCTTAACCCCCTTCTTACTAAGTCCCAAATTCTAAATCCTTCTGCTTTACTTTCCTCTATAAATTAGTCCAACTTTCTTCATCCAGCCTTAGTTGCCACTATTACCAAAACCTAGCTGCTAAATTAAGATATTCTCACTTCTATCTCAAATATTTCATATTAATTCCCATCTGTGCATATTCAGGTACAGTCCACATTCCCTCCTATAATTTGTTCCCATTTTGGAAAAAGGAGGCTTTTGAATGAAGGTGGTATACACTTGAAGGTAGCAGGCAATAATTGGTTGATTCTCCACATGTTTATAACAGAAGACAATGCTCTAGCTCCATCACACTTGGATGGTCTCAAGTGTGAACCAAGACACTGCCCTACCCCCTTCTCCTACACAACTCCCAGGTACACACACACAAATACACATTCTCATTTGTAAGGGACATTCTTGAAGGTGAAAGAGAACACAGATTCAATTGTCCAATCCAAAAAAGTTTGCATTTATTATTACAACAGTGAAATTGTACAAATGAACTTACTTGAGTTAACCAATTTTCTGATAAACCCCCAAAAGTATGTTGAGTTTTTTTAGTTTAAAAAGTGAAAACAATGTGTTTTCTTGTGACTGGTGTTTCTAACACTTTATAACAAAAATCTTCCAAATATCCATAATTAACTTTTTAATTTAGAAATAACACCAAAAAATTTATAATATGCCTCTAATAATATCTGATTATCAGCGTTTCTTGAACTTTCACTAAACAGGAGCTTTTCAAGGATGAAACAATTTACTTCTGAGTATGGTAATTATGTGTTATGGTTAGTTTGTAATTTTGGAGAGAATGAGAATATATTAAAGTCTTCCAAACTAGTGATCTAAAAATAATTGATTCAAATAAAATTAATTCTAACTGCATAATTAAAAAGTCTGTTTGTCACTAGAACTTGGTAGACAAAGGAACTGCAAAGAACCCTTTGTTCAATAATGATAACAGTTTTCTTATTAAATTAATTGTAAGAGAAAGTAAATTTAGACCTATGACAAATAGTTTCCTTCCTTGGGAGACAGAATGCTGATAAAAACAGCTTATGCATCTGTTAACTCATTGATAGTAATGTTTTTCTAAGAAGGAAGTGCCAAACCTTTCCTGTTTTCTCTTTAAAACAAAGAAAGGTGAATCATGTAAAAGAGCTTTAAAAAGATTTAAAAGAGCTGTAATACAAAAGATACACCAAAGCAAGACTGGCATTGTTTCCCCAAGCAAATCCCAAGAGCAGGTGACAGTGACAAAACTACCAGTGCATACTCGAATAGATGCTAATGAAGATGATGAAACAGGAGGATGCCGGTACTAGTGAGGATGTAGAAATTCTCAACCAAGGCTCACAAGATAGCACAAACTCACAGAACAGCAAAGCCAGTACATGGCTAGTGATCTTAATCTACCCCTTTCATTTTATCGGTGAGGAAATTAGAGGAACAATGTGACATGCCCACTGACATAGTGGCAGAGTTGTGGCAAACTTTCTGATCGGTGCATTTGTTTTCTCCCTATAGGACTATGTCACAGTGCCTACCAATATACTTAAGTAATTTTTAACACTGAGATGTAATATTAAAGACACTATTACAACGCATAAGAAATTATAGTTCTTGCTTTGTAGCCAGATCAATATGTATTTGAATAGCATCTCTTTAACGTACTCCCTATGAGATCTGGCTACACCGTGATGTGTTAAGGAACAATAAAGCCCTCTACTCACATGACCTTCCCATTAGTTAAGCAGCAAGTGCTAGTTTATTCATTTTGTGCTTTTTATTTTTCTTTTTATCTGACCCAGAAATTTTGTTACATGCACCTATGTTCACACACAAGCATGAGCACACACAATGTGTTGCCTAGAGTTGGGGAGCAAGAAATTCTACTTGGGATGAAGAGACTTTATCTTTGAGATCACTCTAGCAACCAGAATTGTTTAAAACTAATCAACATGTGTTTATGCACCTTTTGGATTGATACATGCAATGTTATTAAAGAACAAAAGAAAGCTATGTGTATAATGTTCTCTATAATCTAGCATAAGTGGGTGTTGAAATGTTAAATCTCTACACTAAGACTTTCGAATGATGAAGAAAGTGCTAGAATATCCTAGAATTAAGAAGAAACCGATAAATTGCTGCCCAGGGCAGGAACGACCTCTGTCTCAGACATATGTTGCTTTTGCAACCCAGCACATGTATTTCTCACATGACCCTTACTCAAAGTGCCTCACTGGCCCCCTCTGACCAGCAGCAGCAGCAGACACACCAGATTCATGCCTACCAATCACAGTTGCCCATCATTCTGCCAACAATGACTTATCCAAGGGATGAGTCCATAAACCAACAAGGTCAATAAGTATGTCCTACAAGATCTGATACAGGGATATTAAAAGGAAAAAAAATGGGTTCCTCTGCCATAGCAAGTTATAAGCACAAAATTGATTCTTCCAGTGGCCATCTTGAAAATGGAAAGATCTAGCCTCAAAAAAGAAGCTAAGCAGAGGCTTAGCTGAAATATGGATAGAAGGAATAAGAGAATTCTGACCTTTTCTGAGCTTCTTGATCCAGCCAAACCTTATGATCCAACTATTGGATGTCCCAGTTATATGAACCAACACATTCTTTAAAGATCATCAATAACCCATAAAGAATCCTGATTAACACAAGCTTCATCTTGCAGGAGTTCATCATAAATTTTTTAATATCTACAAAGTTACATCAACCCTGTTTACCTTCACCACTATGATCGCTCTACCTACCAAAACCAAATCTAAATTCTTCACCTTGTCAATAAACTTTAAAAAAACATGAGCACTCCCTTTTAGCTGAAAAGACCTCCCTAAAGCTTTTTACTGTAAGGTCAAAATAAGAAGGGAATCAGCAAGCCAAAGTAATGTCCTAGACCATCTTTTTTTCTGCAAACCCATCCTTAGGTTTACTAAATTTAACTCCAACCTAAGTGTTACTGCTGAGCAGGTCAGTGGCTGCCTACAGATTAGGAGCAGAGGTTTAGGGGCGGGAAAGAGGGATTACAAAGGAAGATGAGGAGACTTTCAGGGCGATGAATACATTCGAGGTCTTGAATGTGGTAAAAGGTTCACAGTTGTATATATATGACAAAACTTATCAAATGCTACACTTTAGTATGTGCAGTTTACTATGTCAATAATGCCTCAATAAATCTGTTCCCCCCACAAAAGACAAAGCTTTACAAGGAAAGGCATCTTAGAGCATCTTCCTTCTTCTGGCATGGAACAAATCATGATGCCTAGAGTTGCAGATGGAATTTGGTGACAAGGCAGAAAGCCACATGCCAAGAATGGTTGGGCAGGAAAGCAGACAGCGACTGGGTCCATGACAACATGCTTGAATTGTACACCTGCTCTGGTATCTTATGGCTCTATGTCTTAACTTCTTTCTACATGAAAATAATAAACTTTACCATTTTAAGCAGTAGTAGGTAGATTTCTATTACCTCCAGCTGAAGTCCATTCCTAACTAATATTATGATCTTTTTTTTTTTAAGCCAATCAGATCGGGTCATTCCTATGCTGGCTGTCCTTTGTTTCTGATCTTAGGATAAAGTCCATACTCCTAGGCTGACAAATCCCAGGATGTGAAGGGCCTGGATCATCTCTGGAGGAAATTCATTAGCCACTATTTCCCACTCCAGCCATAGTTTGAATTCCTCTGATGAGCCCTCTACACTTTAAGTGCCATACAATCAAGGCATATGTTGATCTTATATTCCTAGCACCTGGCTAAGTGCCTGGTACAGAAGAGGTGTTCAAAATATAATGTGCAATGAAAGAGCTTATGTATTGCTCATTACACTTTAAGGACAGGCAAATGCTTATTCACCAACCTACGCAATATTTGGGAGGAAGAAAATTCAGTCTAATGATGTTCCATATTATTGTTTATATAATATATAAAAGAGATTTTCATTCTTTCAAATATCTACCATGTTTCGAGAACAAGATGAAAAGACAGATTTTAGAATTGCTAAAACAGCTACTTTTTTTGAGCATCAAAATTCTCCTAGGGTAAGTGGATTGCTTTGAGGATAAAAGTGCAATTTAGAACATTTGAAAAAACTGGATTAGATGTTGTAGTTAAATTATTCAAAAATGTTCTGTTAGTACTAAAGCAAGAGAGAAGTTTTGATGGTAGTGGACTGCAAACAAATTTAAAACAGTAATAAGATCAAAGAGTAATGGGATCATATAAAAAAACAAAAAGAATTAAATTAAATAAAACAGTAATAAGATATAGAAAGACTTTATCACCAAAACGTAATACAGCATCCATAGATATGTAAAGAAAACAAAGGCCCCAGACTATCTTCCTCCATATGCTTTAACATTTGTAATGAGGAATTACAAGAACATTGAACTCTCTTCTGAACTTCTGCTTAATATGAAAAACTGAAGCACAAACATGTGTTTCTATGATGCCAAACATCTGGATGGAAATATGAAAATTCTATAAATAATCTAGATTTTGCTAAATAACCAGATGTTTAGTGTTGTAGGCAAAACCTCAATTCTTTGATTGTTTTATTTTTTTATTCTTCAAATGACACAAAAAGCCTGACTTTCTCCTGCCCATATTTTTCTTCTTTCTGGTGCTCCATGGTGCCAAAATACAAAGTACATAATATCTCCTGAAAATAAATTATATAAAGGTAATTGAAAATAAGGAACCCACACTTGTCATTTTCCAAGGATAACTAGTTTGAGGTGACATTCACACCTACCAACAAAGTTTTAACCCCACCCTACCCCTTCCTTCTTTGGGGCATTTCTGGGAGACAAGAAATGAAATTATGGGCAGAACAACCCTGCACTGACTCCTGCATTCAATTAATTAAATGCCAACCATATGCCAGGGCTGTTCCGGGCACTCAGGAAAACAGGAATGATTAGGACATGTTCCTTACTGTTGAGGGGTTTATCACAAGAAAAATAAAAGGCTCTTTACATTGATGACTTCATTGACAAATTCAAGAATCAAGTCTTGTTCATCATCTTAGCAGCAGCATTTGACACAGATGTTCAATCCCATGTCCTTGAAATGGCTTGCACTTGACTTCTAGGACACCTACCTCTATTCCTCCTATCTTTTCAGGCTCCTTTGTCGAATCTTCTTCATCTCTTGGACCCCTTAATGCATGAATGTCACTACTTCAATCCATGGACCATTGCCCTTCTCCTTCTACCCTCACTAACTTGATTTCATCCAATCTCAACTCTTTAAATGGCTCCCTAAATTTAAATCTCCAGATAGTCCTCTCCCCTGAAGCACAGTGTCGTTAGTATGAGTGCTACTTGACATCTCCCCTTGAGTATCTACTGGCGTCACATCTAATACTGAACCCCTTATGTTCATCCCAAAGCCTGCTCCACTCGTCTTCCCCATCCTAGGTAATGGTGAATCTATCCTGCTGGCTACTTAAGCTATGAATCATGAGTAATCTGTGCCTTGTCCATTTCTCTCAGAAAATCAGGTCTGGATCCACCTCCAAAACAGGCCCAGAATCTATTTCTTTTAATTCCATTGCTACCATACTAGTCCAAGCTTCCTTTGTCTCATGTCTAAATTACAGCAGTAGCCTCATAACTAGTCTCACTGCTTCTACCTGTACCATCTATAGTCTTCTTAATTCGAGAGCCAGATGATCTTTTGCATAAAGATCAGTCCATGTCAACCCTCAGGCCCAAACCCACCAATGGCTCCCCATTTCACTGGGTGTAAAAACTCAAGTCCTTATAGTGCTCTGAAAGCCATCATAACCTGGGTCCCCTAACTTCTCTGCCCTCATTGCCCACCACTGTACTGCTTGCTCACTCTGTCCCTTGCATAAGGCAGGAATACTCCTCCATAGGGTCTTTTCAAAGGCTGTTCCCTCTACATGAAACACATTTCCCAGATATTTGTTCTTCTTCAAGCCTTTCTTCCAATGTTGTCTTCCCAAGCAGGCCAATTGTGGCCACCATATATGAAACCACATACCTATCCTCCCCCATCCACCCACCACTCTTCATTCCATTTACTCTGCTTTATCCTTCTCCATAGCACTTGTTTACCATCTACTATGATCTATAATTTACTTATTTGTTTAGCATCTGTTTGCCCCCATAAATGTAAGCTCCAGGAAGGTATGCCATTGGGTCGTTTTGTTCACTGCTGTTGGTACTCAATTAATATTTATGATTGGAATGAATAAAGAAAATGATCTGGATGCATCTTATAGCACACTTACATTAGACTCATAAAGAACCCCAGCCAATTACAATTATAATACAATTTAACAGAAAGTAGATCATTCCTGGGAAAGGCTACAGGAAACCCACAGAGATGTTTGAAAGGTTGGCCAAGAATGGAACAAAAGGGGGCATTTCAAGAAACATTAGATTCCACAGTGGACAGATAAAAATAGTTCCTACTTAATATTGTTAATTTTTAACCTAATGCTAACTTTCATGCTTTAAAATATTTAGCTGTGCTTATGGATTTAATTTTGATTGTTGTGGGCTAACAAAAAAAAAAACAAAGTATCATTTTACAAAAGTTTTCCTTATGCAAGTTTTACCTGTGAAGAATAGTTGGAAAGGGGAGCAGCTAATTCTGCAAATTCATTTCTGGAAGTATTTAGAGAACAACAGTTCTGTGTTAAAAACAAACAAACAAACAAGAAATACACTACAAACTGAAGGATTCAACACGAGAAAAAATAGATCATAGAGAAAGCTATGATCTCTGCCAAAAGGAAGTCAACGGTCTATCAGAAGAGAAAAACAGGCCCACGATTATCTACAATATGTAGCTCTGGTAAGGTTAATGGCAAAGACAAAGTAAAACAAAGCCTTACAAAACCAGCTCTCAGCTCCCACAGTAATTTAGAATTATCTAAGAAACTTAAAAAAAAGAAAAATCATATGCCCTCTTCTACCGCCAAATTCTGACTGAATTATTCTGGGGTGGCACTCAAATATTAAGATACCAAAGAGAAAATTTTAAAGTGAAGATAAATCCTCCTATTTCTACTCAAAGAAACAGGAGTCTTTATTGAGTAACTTTCCAAAGACAGAGAAGGGTTTAGGATTAGCCAAAGACAGGAAGGCAGGAAAGGGCAAAAAATTGTGGGCAATTCCAGATGACTGGAATATATAAAGCACTGTACATGAAAGGTTAGTGGGCCATGAAAGATCTTGAATGACATGCTAATGAATTTGGGTTAATTGTCCTAGAGTTTTCATAAATTACTACAAGTAGGTTTGAATTATTCCTTTTACAGTGGTAAGATGGTCTGAAGATGAATTCAGGCGAAATGTGGTAAGAAGGAAAGACCAAACCCAGCCTGCTTTCACCAATAACTCATATGTGTTTGAAATGATGACACCCACTGTTAGGCCACCTAAAACTGTATATAAATTAAGCCACTGAGATGTTCAAATCTCACTTTTAAAATATGGGCTGAATTTTCCCCAAAGTCAATTGTTTCTTTTTTTGAAAATGCCTATAGTAATTCTGTAAACTTTGTGAAAATCAGTAAGGTCATTTCAAGTGAAAAATGGCATGAATGGACATTTTTGTTATTGTATTTTTAAATCAAAAATTAAGAAATTTTAAGAACATATTTGGCACGAAAGCAGATTATAAATATCAGCATAATGATGTCGTCTGAAAAGTCAAGGTTCTGTAGATAGTGAATCATTTTCTTAATTCAAAACGCAAGTAAATATACAGCAGCCAAATATTATAAATTCATTTAGTAGTTTTAACAATGACAGAGAGAGAATACCACAAACCTAATCACTCATTAAAATATTAAACTAGAATAATTTGAAAAATGATCCAAATTTTGAAAAACAGCAAATGCAGTAATTAGAAAGCAACTATAAGATTTTTCTTTGGCTGAAATATTAGTGTTTTTCACTTGTTTTGGGGTTGAGACTGAACAAAATTACAATTTTCCAATTATAATTACTCCACTGACCAAATTAGGACTCCGAAAAAAATGTGCAATTAAATTTAAAATTGCAATTCCGAATTATACTTACCACACCTCTGTCATTTTTTCTTTCAACAGAAAGATTATGTTTATTTTAAAGGTATGAACTCTTGCCCCCCATGGGGCCTGTTGACTTAACTCTAGCCTGTACATGTTAAATATCCCAATAGCTTAAAAATCTTTTCATTATAGCACGTAGGTTTGTAATTTAAAAGGTTAAAGTAATTCAACTTTTTCTGCCTGAAGCTGTAACAACTTTATTTTATTTCTGTAATACATCTAAAGCATTTATACATATTATCTCATTTTATCCTCACTACAACTCCATGAGGGAAGAATGGAAAATTTCATCACCGATTTATAAATGAAGAAACTGAAACTCAAATAAAGTAAGATGTTTGTCCATGTAGTAGAGTTGGATAAGTTCCATTTTCTTCATATTTCCAGTGACTTTTCTCCCCATAAACTGTATGAACTTTTTTTTTTATCTGACGGATGTGGTACATTTTATCTACTATAAAATGCATCCCAACTTGAGAAGTTAAAATGTAAATTAGTGTGTCTTAGAACTGATATAAATCAGTATATTTTTGACGCTGGGTGAGAATTTTTATCAACCAAAAATGTAGGGGAAAAAAATCACAAAAGAAAAAAAAGAAAAAGAAACAAACTTGGAAAGATTTTAGAAGAATGACACACACCAATAAAACCCCAAAACTTCAACTTCCAAAATTTCCCTCCTGATTTTAAGAGCATAAGTTAAAGCCATTCATGCTTATATTCATACACACACACACGCACACACACACACACCTATAACTGGCAGTGAAACGCTTAAAAGTCCCAGGAAATACATTTTTGGTCAGAATTTTCAGTTTGGTTTTATCTAACAAAGTCAGCTACCATTTTTTTTAAAAAACTAATCCCATGACAGATTATACCTTTTTTTAAAAATAGAGCTTTCTTCTCTGGTTAAGAAGCACAAGCAGATGTATTCCAAAGCTTTAAAATGTTACATATTTTAATATAACATTTCTTTCATAGTTCCTAAAATTCCCCACATATCACTAAGTACAGTTTTTAAAAGTCCTTTTTTTGCTATTTGTCAAGTATTTTCAACCCAAAATATTCATATAAAAATAACATGGAAAATAAATAACTTTCCCACAACAGTTTTAATTTGTATTTATACCCTAAATGGTATCAAAAAGATCCACACACTATTTCTACATTCCCCCAATTCAATCACACATTCTTTATTTCCCCCAGCTTCTCTAAACCAAAGATCTCCCCCAGTCCTAAACTTTATGGCACCTAAAGTCAGTATATCCTTTATATACTATTAAATTTTCCCACTGCATGTCCCCCAACTAGATCCTGTCTTCACAGGGTATTTGCCTTTATATTTAATTATTATTTCCCATAGTTCTCAGCAGAGTGCACACAGTAGGCAAATGCTTATTGACTAAATACAGTTCTTGAGATCATACATAGAAAAAGTATTAATGGTAGATTTAAAAAAGGCTTCATAATAGCATATTGATTATTAAGCCCTGTTTGGTTTGCTGCTGTATTTCCAAGATGAAAACAGCGCCTAGCACATAGCAGGCACCCAATAAATATTTATTGAATGAAGAAACTTTCAGTTTCTTTAAAGGTAGGAAGTTCTGAGAAAAGTCATTCTCTCTCTTAGAACACCATGAAGGTGAAATAAGGGACTATAGCTTCCTCCCTCCTTCTATATTTACAAATTGTTAACATATACTATACTAATTTAAAGTTGTCCAGTACTAGGGATCCTGTTAAATAAAACAACCATACCTTTAAAAAAAAAAATCAACTCTTAACTTCTGCGTAGTGATCAAATTTCCATGACAGGCTTCAGACTTCCAAGTCATTTTAGTGATGTGGTTTCTGGACTGATCACAAATCTAGCACAAATCTCAGACTCATAAGCGGGCCACCTGAGCATGCAGACAGTTTAGCTGGGAGAGTCCTAGTCCCTCAGGAAAATGCGTCAACACAACAGTAATGATGCTTAAGGCAGCCATGGCCTTTACACCTGCCATTCCCATATGCAATCCTGGTTTTACCAACACCTCTAGAAATGACCTCAGACCTAACCCTGCAGCTTTGAGCATATTTTAGAGGTAGTGACCAGGGTGAGATTAGAACCTAAAAGGGTCCTTCTATTCATGACTTACAAAGAAATGTCTCTCAGGTCCTCAAGCTTGACCCCACCCTCAACCACGTCACATTTTTTTTTCATCTTAAAATGTTGAAGGAGAAACCAGGCAAGATAAAGAATCTAAATAACAGCTATTACACATTTTCAGCATCTATTTAAGACTTGGTCCAATTTTACCTGTCATTTGCCTACACTTTAAACTGCTGAACTTATTTAAGCCTATTCACAATGTATAAGAAGTAACCACTAATTCATTGTAAGAAATGTCCCTTTGTCTAAAAAGTTTATGATTTAAAAGGACTAACCATTTTTATAGTCCCATGAATTTCCAATTCATTAAGTTTTACTGCATAGCTATTAAAATCAATAAAATATACTTTAAAGGTCAATAATTTAGACTAGATATTAATAGTCTTAATATGTCCCTTTAGAATCACCTTTTTTTAACCTCACTTTTGTGATACACTGTAAATCCAACTAAAAATGATATATCTTAAAAGCAATGGAACTTGATTTAAAAATAACTTGCCTTTTAAAAAAATACTGCACATTAATCTATATAGACACTTCAGGCAAGTAAATATGCAAAGCAGACATTCTACTGTGTGTAAGCAGACACTTTGAGATTAAGTGTCTGACAAACAGATGACTAAATCATTGACAGGAAAGAAAAAAGAAGTCAGGGCACAAAACATGAAATTTGAAGTTCTAAACAGACCAGTCACACTGATTTAAAAAAAAAAAAACCTGGAAAATTGGTCAGCATTTACTTAATAAACAACCAAGGTGATAAAAATGCATCAGGTGAGACACAGATGGATTGTGATCTGAAACTTGACATATATCTCCAAGGAACTGTATCACCAGATGTTCTAGAATTTTTTTCCCCCTAAGTACCATTAGTGACCATGTTGACTAGTTCCTTCTAACTAGCCAGGAAAGCATGCTCTATGCCTGGTTTTGTCTTGCCTTCAAAGCTTTGCAATCATGTTCACATACAAAGGTACAGTAATGGTAAAATGACCCAGGCTCTCTCTCCTGTTGGTGACCACAAGGCAGCCTCTCTATTCCAAGGATGTAACCTAAGCTTGCACAGATGGCCTAGCTCTCCACTAATGCAGGGGTGCTGGGTTTGTTTTCAGGGTGGGTGCTGCAAAGTGTCAGGTGTATTTATAGAAGGGAGCAAGACTATGATGGAGGGATGATGACAAGAGGAAGTTTCTTCCCCCCACGCCTGTAGAGGCAGCCTGTGGAAAGATCTGGATTCCACAGCCTAGGTTCCACTCCTGACTCGCCAACTTCTAGCTATGTAAACTTATTAAAACCCTTTTTGGTCTGTTACCTTAGACAATGCTCCTTGCCTTGGATGGCTGTCAGATAACAAACAAACATTGTTTATGTGAAACCTGGGACGTCGTAGGCATTCAATAAACGTCAATAGGTCCTCCCCATCCTCCTGTTCACCCAGAATTGCGCCTCAAAAATTACAAAGATAGCCTGCAGCGGTAGAACCAAGAGGCCCCAGTTGGTTAGCAGGGAAAGGAACGACTTGGGTGGAGGCTTGCTTATTTACTGGAGGACTTCGTTTAAAATGGAGTTAGGCTATTGATAAGGGGGCAGACACACGAAAAAAGCATCAAGTAGGAGCAAAACTGGCAACAACAACAACAAAAAGACATCCCTTTATTGTGAGCACGAAACAAACTTCGGAAGCAGCGGATATCCAGTGAACCTACTCAGTGGCCTCAATTAAAATCACAGGAGCACATAGAGCCAACGGAGAAGCATACCATCCGTACGCCGCCTCGTCAGTTTCAGACCACGCTATTCTGCAAAACTGTCGGCAAACCCGAGGCTGCTCTCCTGCCTCCAAACCCGCCCCAGATGGGCTTGGAAGCTAGGAACGAGCAGCAGCAGGGATCGGGATGGGAAAGTGGGAAGGTCTGGTTAAATGTCTGAAAAACAAGGCGGTGGGTGAGGGGGCGGGGTGGAGCAATGTGGCAGAGACGCGGCCAGCAAGCCTGAAAGACTGCTGCTTCACAATGAAGGAAAGGAAAGACTGCGACAAGCGCCGGCTCCTGGTCCCCGGCCGGGGACTGATGGCGAGGCCCCGGGCGCGCAGAGCGTGGGAAGATGGGAAGGGGACGCGGGATGAAGCGAGTGAGTCGCTGGCCAGGCAGGGAAGCCAAGGAGCGCCCAAGCAGGTGCAAAGGCCCCAGGCGGGTAGGAATGGGGTTGGGATACTCACGGTGTAGAGCAGGTTGAGGGCGCACAGGCAGTTCTTGGAACACGCGAAACCCCCGCAAACCATCTTGGAGCCTGTGATTGCCGACAGCTGCACGTAAATTCGACTCCTGCGGAGCTTCCTGGGCAGCCGCTTTGTCCTCGCTTTTGGGGCCTGGCGGAGGCGGCAGCAGCACCGACGCGGGTAGGGGGCCGGGGCCTGGGGCTGCAGTGAGCGGTGCGCCAGCCGCGGCTCAGACCCGCTCAGGAACCTGCGGCCGCAGCAGCTGGAGCCCGAGCCGGAGCCCCGCCCAGCCCCTCGTTTCGCCCCGCGCGCTGATTGGCCGCTGGCAGCGAACAAAGGTAGAAATATGCAAATAAATGCGCTTTGCCAGCCGGGATCCGGGAGGGGCGGAGCGGTCCCAGGGCGAAGGGCTGAGGGGGGGCCGGAGGCCGTGCGGGAGGGAGCCCTAGCCCAGAGCTTGTGACAACCGCTTCTGTGTATTCCCCAGGAAGCAGGTGAGAAGGGGGTGGGGCTCGGAGGAGATCCACGCTGGCAGGGAGAAATGTGACAGCACCTCTGGATTCTTGGCCCTGGCGGATGACGTGGCACCATTTTGAATGAGATTTTAAAATTAAGCACCTGGCCTTGTATGAATGAAGAAGACAGGCAAGCAGGAAGTACAGAATGTGAACGATTTAAAAGAAAGAATGAACTAGGGATAAATGAAAAGGAGAAAATAAGTGAAAGAATTAAAGGAAAGAATAAAATCTCTGCTACTCTCAGAAAATAGGTAAAGGCACAATATAATTGTGGCTGGTGTCAGGTCAGAAAGACTGATCATACAAGACTTTGCAAAATACTAATAAACTTTATGAATACGTGAATGCAAAAGAAAATCAAGATATGTTATTTTTGTGTTCCAGTCCTGAATTTCAATAAGCTTATTTTTTTATAAACAAGAACTGTGAAATCTTTGAATAACACATTAACCTCAGTTAATTATCACTTTATTGCTTGTCTACTATAGAAATGCATCTTGTATCCTCAATTTCTCACCTATAAATTAGGATATTAAAAGTATGTCAAGCACTTTTTGCATAGTGCCTAGTACAGGGTAAGGGCTCAATAAATGTCACCTATTTCCATTTCAGGTTTTAACAATTCTTATTTAAAAACTGTTTTTTCATGGTCTAGGTTTAGCTTGACATTATGTCAAATTTTTAAAATTATTTTATTATTCAAGCCTAAGGTCAACATTTTTTTTTAATAATTCAACGCCAGGACTTGATTGTCCTCAATAAGTCCTAAACAAAATTACCCCTAACTTATTATACAGCAGTGTTAACTACCCTACCAAAACACTTTCTAGACTTCTCAGAATTATGAATATGAAATTGGATAAACATAAAGTTGTTCATACATAATTTGTGGTCACATAAAATATCAGTAGTATAATAAATTTTAAATTGTTTCAGCTATAGCCCACCTTGCTGTAGCTAAACTCCAGTGTAGTATTTTCTTACCTAATAAAATATTACTATTAAATAAATGCCAATTTTTAAAATATCTGTCAATGATTCAGTTAACTTATTTCTAACGACACATAGATTTTTTATTATATTTTTTTGTCCATTCCTCTGATAGTCTTCTGCCTCCTAAACAAATGAAGGAAAGAACTGTGAAAACTTTCCTTTGTAATAATTTGCAATCCTTTGGATTGAATGAAACACAGGCAGGGACCTTCTTGGCTGACAATGAAACAAAGAAGCTGATCAACTGCAGTCTCTCTCCTTCCAAGTCTATCCCTTGCTTTATTTTCTCTGTGTTACCCTATTCTTCTTGGTGTTTGCCAGGCACTAGCCATTAAATGCAACACATTCATTGATCCTACAATAATATTCAGTCTCCCTTTTGCTATGCAGGCTGTTTCACTTTTCATGCCAGAGGACTTCAAACCAGAATACAATTTCAGAAAATGTTTTTCTTCCAATCACAAATCAAACTGGAAGTTTTTCTTGCTTCTAACAGCCAGTTTTTGTATGTAAATGTTTTACTCCATTTCTTATACAAATTTTGCTTTAAAACAGTAACAGTTTATTAGGGAATGTAGAGGACATTGTATATTGGCTGTTACTGCTGAAAAGTGCCAACTGTGTCTGTATAGTATTTCTGGCAAAGTCTACCAGGTACAACCTACGTCAAAGAGACATAGTTTTTGGAAATAAAAGTATGTCAGAGTTAAGTCATATCCTGTTTACACAAGTTCAAATATACTGGAACACATTGTTTACTACTTTCCTGAAATAAGGTAAATGGTAAAAATTTTGAGACCTTATACACCAGTCAGAAAATATTTTTATTCTTCTCACTCATTTGATTGAGGGTTTCTCAGTGTATTAAATTCTATGTTGGAAATTATTTCTTACTAGAAGTGTGAAGGCCTCTCTCTATTAAATTCTATCTTCCAGTGATGTTGAAAAGTCCAAAGCCATTCTGATTCCTGATACTTTGTATGTGACAATTAGGGTTTTGTTTTTTCCTTCTCTTTGGAAGTCTGTAGAATCTTCTCTTGGACTGCAGTGTTCTTAAAATTTGCAGAAGCTCTTTAAGAAAAAGAATACCAAAGTACAAAAAACAAAATTAGGTACAAAAATAAATGTTTATTTTAAATGAAAAAAAACAGAATTATAAATGTTTAAAACAAATGGTACATACTATAAATATTCCTCACAAAATCCTGAATCATATATTTTATATTAATTAACCACTTTATAATATGTAAATAGCTCTATAATACATTTTTCCTTTTTTTTTGGCTGCTTACTTTTTGATACCTTTTTCATATGAAAATAGTTTTATAATATTTTCCACAGAGAAAATAGAAAGGTGATTCAGTCTTTCCCCTGGCATGGTTGATGGAAATTTATTTTTCATCAACAATAATTTAGATTAACTTTTTTCTGCTTTACAACTTATAGTCATGATTCATTATTGGTAATGCTATATAAATTTGGGGAAATTCCTTGTTTCACTTATTTCTGCATAATACATTACCCCCAAATTTAGTAGCTTAAAACAATAACCATTTTATTATATCTCACAATATTGTAGGTAAAAAATTTGAACAGGGTGTGGCTGGCCAATTCTGGTTCCTATGGTGTCAACAGGGTCACTCGGTGGTATTCAGGTAGCAGCCAGGCTGATCTGGAGGGTCTAGCCTCCCATGGTAGGGTTCACCTGGGATGTTCTCCCTCTCCATGTGGTCTCTCCAACAAGGTTTTTGGACTTCCTACATAGTGGTTCATTGCTCTAAGAGGCAAGGTGGAAGCTGCCAGTACTCTTAAAGAAAGCCTCAGCACTGGCATTCAGTCACTTCTGCCATACTCTATTGGGTAGATCAGTCACAGGGCAGCCTAGCTTCAAGGGGAGAAGAAATAGACACAGCATCCTGATGGGAGGTGTGGTAAAGATTTCGTGGCAATCTTTATTACACTTCAGTCATTCTATTCCAGTTATCCGTTGCTACCTAACAACCCCCAAAACATAGATGCTTAAAGCAACAATTTATCATTTCTCATGGTTTTGTGGATTGCATAGCCCCAGCTCAGCATTTCTCACTTGACATTTCTCATTTTGCCGCAGTCAGTTGGGGGCCTGGGGTTAGAGTCATCTGAAGGTTCTAGTGGACTGGACATGCAAGGTGGCTGCCTCATCGCGTCTCTGCAGCCTCAGCTGGGATGGCTGAAACAGCTGGGGGATGCTGGCCTTCTCCACATGACTGGCTTAAGCTTCCTCCTAGCATGCCAATTTCAGGGTAATTTGACTTCTTAAATGATGTCTTGCTTCCCCGAGAAGACATGGTCTAAGAGATCCAGACAGAAGCGTCTTAGGACTTAGTCTCAGAAGTTACCCAATCACTTCTACCACATTTTTTTAGTCAAAATCAAGTAACATGGCCAACCAAATTTAAGGGGAGAAGACTACACAAGGACTGGAGGCACTGAGGGCCACGTTTGAGACCAGCTACCATACCCTAACAGATTTCTTTGTGATTTCTGGCACTGCACCTTTGTGTTCCATGGGATGAATTGACACAGTGGAAGTATGTTTGTACATGGAACTAGTATCAACTTAACCATACGAGGAAGTGACTGCAGCCTATATCTGTATCACACCAGACCCAACTTACCCCAAACTAAATCCAAATATGTTGACAGCTTCTACAAAGCCACCTAGCAAGACAGGACACGTGTCAGAGGGAAGGAAGTTAGAATAGAGGGAGTCAGCATGCAGCCTTAAGTGTCTGTGATTAAAATATCTTACGTTTGCAAATTTTACAAAAACACAGGACTATGTGAACACATTGCTAAAATTTCTCCCAAGGTCTAGGAAAAGACCTATTTATATATTTCTGCTCCCCTCCCACCCTCCACTTTCAGTACCTAGGTCACTTCAGGATAGCTTTCTTCTGACTTGCTCCTATTGCCTCTGTAATTAGTCTTCTAATCTCAGATTTTAGTTTGTTTCAATCTGTTCTCTACCCTGAAATATGAGCAATCATTCTAAAACATAAATTTGACCTGATTTTCATTCTAGCTTAAAATTTTCAATGGCTCTTTTTCATTTTTAAAATTCCCTAACATGGTTTACAAAGCTTTTCAAAGTCTGGAATGGACTGTATCTGTCTTTCAACCTAATTCTTCCTACTGACCTTCAAGTACTCTTTGATCTGCTCATCCTGAACTATTTTTAATTCTTTAATATTCTTTTCACTCTGGGCCTTCCTAACGCTCAGGTCTGGGTTAGGCACTGTATTAGTCAGATATGGTAGACTGTGCTATAATAGAAAGTTTATTCCTGGCACATACAAAATTGAGAGTCAGAACAGCTGTCCTCCATGAGGTAACCCAGCAATCCAAGCAGCTTCTATCTTATCACACCAGGGGAGAGAGCCTGGAGAAGGCACACATGCTCTTAAAAACTCCACTCAAAAGTGATCCATGCCACTCCACCCACAGTCCCTTGACCAGAATAAATCAAACATCTGGAATAATAGGTGAGCACCACTAACCCGGTCACATTACTCATCTATCTAAGCTCCTCCCATCACACCTTCTACCAATCCTGTTATCATCTTTATCATACTTTTTTCCTAGGTCTCTTCACTTACCCCTCCACCTTTTATTAATATATAATAAAGTCCATGAAAGGAGGAAGCATATTTGTATGGTAAATCATTTTGTTATCTCTTAGTACCCAGAAAATTCTAGGCATCCAAGGAGTGTTTCCTGAATGAATAAATGGATAAAATATTGAAGCTCTCAAATGTTTATTATGGGGGAGGGGCCGAGATGGCAGACTAGAAGTAGCCTGCACATGTCGCTCTCAAGGAGAGAGAGGATCAAACGTGGCAAGTAGATGTTCACCTTCAGATTGATCATCTAGGAGAGAGTATTGGGAATCAACAGGGAGGTGACAGGAGGCTCCCAAAGTGAAGGAGATAGAAATGTGGCAACCCACTCAGCAGGATTGGAGGTACCCCGGGGAAGGTGCCCACACGTGGGGAAGGGACAAAGGAGAGATCCCTGGGGCTCCAGAATTCCCCTGTGGACACTGCAATCAGAACTGCAGGAGGGCCCCTCCTCCACAACAGGCCTCTGGTTTGATACAGAGAGCTGACTGGAGACTGTGCAGCAGCACTGCTTTGGAGAGAAGGCACAGAGAATTCCCTCTGGCTTCCAAACCCTGGGATCTGCAGCTGGCATCATTTTGAGGTCCCAGCCCCAGAGCGCTGTGTCTACATGGGGGTCAGATCCATTGCTGCCACCTCCCCATCACCCCTGCCAAGCCAGGGAGGGAGCAAAGAGGCCGGGCACCCTCACATACCCTTTGGGTAGGTGCCACATGCCCCCATGACCACCAGGGGACCCAGGCAGAACAGGCACCCACAAACCTGGAACCTGCTGTTGCTGCCTGGGTGGCTCTGCCCAGCCACAGCTGCCACTGGACCTGCATGGAACACATGCCTATGGACCCCAGCACCTGCCACTTCTGCCTGGGTAGTGCCGCCACTGACAGACCTGGGTGGGGCAAACATTCATGCTGCCACCGCTGCCACTGCCACCACTACCACCACCAGACCTGGGCAGAGTGAACACCCACACTGCCATGCACCATATGGCCACCACACCCCACCCACCCATGACAACCATGGGGGAGTGGGGAGACACAGGAGAGCAGCAGTGTCAAAGGCTCATAGTGCATCTACCCTTCTCTTGCCTGATCAGTCTTCCAGAGTAGGACTCAAGCATGACATCCTGGGACCCCTCCCTCTTTTCACAGAGCAACAGAGTTTCCAGCAGAGAAGAACAGGTGTACCACAAAGCTATCCATTTTTAGCTGAGAGGAGAGGTACCAGAAGCAAAGGAACCAGCATAAGAACTCTGGCAACACGAAAAAACAGGTTGTTTTGACACCCCCAAAGGATCACACTAACTCACTGGCAATGGAATCCAACCAAAAGGAAATTGTTGCAATGTCAGATATGGAATTCAGGGTATGGGTTGCAAGTAAGACCAATGGGATTGATGAGGAAGTTGAAAACCAACACAAAGAAATTTAAAAAAATTCAAGATATGAATGAAAAATTCACTAAAGAGATAGATAATATAAGGAAAAAAAACCAGAATTTCTGGAAATGAATGAGTGATTTAGACAATTTCAAGATACAGTGGAAAGTTTTAACAAGAAACTAGACCAAGCTGAAGAAAGAATTTCAGAACTTGAAGACGAGACTTTTGAATTAGCCCAATCAGTCAAAAATGAATAAAAAGGGATCAAGAAGAATGAACAATCTCTCCAAGAAATATGGGATTATGTAAAGTGAACAAATATAAGACTCACAGGTATGCCTGAGAGAGAAGAAGAAAAAGCAAAAAGCATGGAAAACCTATTTGAGGGAATAATACAGGAAGACATCCCTGGTATTTCTAGAGATTTAGATATCCAGATACAAGAAGGTCATTGAACACCTGGAATATTTAAGACAAATAGGACATCACCAAAGCAAACGGTTATCAGTCTGACCAAAGTCAAAGTGAAGGAGAAAATCCTACAATCTGTGAGACAAAAGCATCAAGTAACTTACAAAAGGAAAAACCCATCAGACTAATGGCAGACTTCTCAGCAGAAATCTTACAAGCAAGAAGGGATTGGGGTCCCATATTTAGTCTTCTGAAACAGAATAACTGCTAGCCAAGAATTTTGTATCCTACAAAACTAAGTTTCATAAATGAAGGAGAAATATATTCTTTCCCAGACAAGCAAACACTAATGGAATTTGTCACCACCAGACCTGCCCTCCGAGAAATGCTTAAAAGTGCTATACATACCAGCATGAGCAACATAGGCAGATCCCTTCTCTACAAAAAATACAAAAAAATTAGCCAGGTATTTGTCATATGCCTGTAATTCCAGGTACTCAGGAGGCTGAGGCAGGAGGATTGCTTAAGCCCAGGACTTCGAGGATGCAGTAAGCTAGGATGATGCAACTGCACTCTAGCCCGGGCAACAGAGTAAGACCCTATCTCAAAAAAAATAAATACATTGGAATAGAATAGACTAGCTGACCCCCAATAAAAACCCTGAATATCAAGGGTAGGGTAAGCTTTCATGGTTTGCAATATGCTATGTGTATTGTCACACATCATTGCTGGGAGAATTAAGAACATCTCGTGTGAATGCACTGAAAAGGGATACCTGGACACTTACACGTGGTTACTCCTGGACCTTTCCCCAAACACCTTTTCCCTTTACTGATTTTCATCTGTATCCTTTTTCTGTAATATACTGTCACCGTGCATATAACAGTTTTTCTGAGTCCCATGAGTCCTAGTGAATCAGCAAGCCTGAGGGTGAACTTGGGGACCCCAGCATAATATCTAATATACCAGTTTCTAAAGTATGTTATTGTAATCTTAGGTTTTCAGTTGGAAAATAAGTGCTTTTTTATAATTAACTTTTTGTAATAAAACATTCCCATGCTATTTCCCAGAGATACATAGTGTAAGAGTTGGAATTGTTAAAAGAACTCACTAAATAACAGGAATAAGAGAGTTATAAAGTTATAAATCATTCTTACATTTCTTGGCAAGTATCAAGTAAATACCCAGCTCTGACTAATTATCTGAAGGCAAAAACAATAAATTACTTTACACTATTAAAAGTAATGCTGATTATAATCTCATCTTTGTAGAAAAACATAGGAAACATGGCTTAATTTCAGCAGGGAGATCTATTATAATTATCCAGAGAAGTGGTTTTGATAGGTGGCATAATGCAAACCTGATTTGGGAGCCAATAAATCTTAGCCATGGATTAGGCCTTGGGTAAGTCTGAGCCTCAGTTTGCTCATCTCATCTGTGACCTGCAATGATAATCTCTTTTCCAATGCTTCATTAAGTCAGAGTGAGGACGAAAAGGGATGAAATATATGGAAAAAATCTGGAAACATTAAAGCCATACGTGAATGTAAAACATTATTATAAATTCTCAACTTAGTGGCAACAAAGCTGTATTTTCAACTCATTTTTGCTCTTAAGGAATTCTGCTTTCATGTGAAGCTTTTTATAATAGTTACATGAATATTTAGCCATGAGACTTAAGAGCCTAACAGTTTTAGGCCGAACAGTTTTCCCTGAAAATGGGGCAAAAAAGTTAGGGTAAGAGATAGGGCAATATTTAGTACAATGAGTTGGAAACCCAATGGACAGGCTTTGGAGCCATGTTTCAGCTACAATATGAAAGGGAACAACTATCTGGCTTCAAATGTCAACAGACCTGATTCAATCCTTCGGGGCCTCTCATCCTGTTGTGCCCTGTATGCATTACTTTGTATTGTAGCACTCAGCAGAAGGCTGGTGACAGCTGAGCCCTCTGTAGCAATGGCCATCTGCCATTACCCAGTCAACATGGACAGTGTAGGGTATTTAGCCTAGAGAGAAATGAGGTAGTGGTAAGCAGGGTAGAAACCCTTGTAGAACTATTGGGAAGGGTAAGATAAAATAAACAACATGAATACTTTTTGAGTACGAACTGTCTCTGTCTCTCTGTCTCTCTGTCTCTCTCACACACACAGCCACTTACACACCCACCTCAGGTACGATGCTAGTACCACTGTCACTGCTAGCACCACTGTCACTGCTAGCAATGACACTACTTGATGCTACTAATAATTAGGGTGACTATGGTACAGATTATGATGCTCGTTGGCATTTCCTGAGTGCTAACGATCTTGGGCACGAATTTAAGCAGTTTACATACTTTATCTCATCCAAAGCCTTCCAGAAAGCCACTGAGGTAAATTTAACTAACTTCCAACAACCCACTGTGGCAAGTTCTACTAATTTTTCTTATTATTTCTGCCCAATGAATGGGGCAGAAAAGTTAGGTCAAAAGATAGGGCAATAATTCTTACAATAGAGTTTGAAAACCCGCACACTGACTCCACAGGCCATGTTCTGAGCTAGAATAGGATAAGGTACAACTATATGGCTCCAAAAATCAACAGAGCTTTGGCAATACCACCATCACAACTAACAACAATACTACTATAATACCGCTAATTATTATGGTGACTATAGTACAGATATTGATGCTAGTTGGCATTTTCTGACGGCTAACTATGTCCTTGGCACTAGTTTAAGCACTTTTCGTGCTTTATCTCATCTAAGCCTTCCAACAACCCACTGAGGCAAGTTCTACTAATTCTCGCCCTATCATTTCTGCCCCATTTTCTCCAGGTACTGTTTCTAGGACAGTTGAGTTTCAATACCAGCAGTCTGGCTCTGGAGCCCATAGTCTCAGCTACAGTAGGCTAGGGCAAAACTATCCGCCTCCAAATGTCAAAAGAGCTGAGGTAATAATTCGGGGCATCTCAGCGTGTTGCCCACTGCCCGCATTACCTTGTTTTATAGCAGTCAGCAAGGGCTGGTGACAGCACAGCCCTCTGCAGCAATGGCCTTTCCACCCTTACTGAGTGAACATGCACAGTGTAGCGTAGTTAGTTTAGGGAGAGACGAGGAAGAGGTGAGCATTTTAAAAAACATGTAGAATTATTGTGAAGTTTAAGAAATAACAAAAACATGAAAACTTTTGACTTCTGACTCTCTCTCTGTCTCTCTCACAGACACTCAAACACCCACACACCCACCTCAGGTGCTATGTTACTACCACCATCACTACTCACAACAATAACACTATAATACTACTGAAGATTATGGTGACTATAGAACAGATAATGATGCTAGTTGGCATTTACTGAATGCTAAATATGTCTTGGGCTCTAGCTTACTCACTTTACATGCTTTAACTCATCTAAGCCTTCTGACAACCAGCTGAGGCAGTTTCTACCGATGATTCCCCAAATTCTTCTGCCCCATTTTCAGAGAAAATCTGGCAGAAAAGTTCGGGAAAAGATAGGGTAATATTTAGTATGATTGAGTTGGAAACTCAAGAGACAGGCTTCAGAGCCCATGTTTTCAGCTACAATATGAAAGTGCACAACTATTTGGCTCTAAATGTCAACAGAGCTGATTCAATCCTTCGGGACCCCTCATCATGTTTCCCTCTGCACGCATTCCCTTGTTTTGTAGCACTCAGCAGTGGGCTGGTGACAGCAAAGCCCTCTGTAGCAATGGCCATCCACCATTACTCAGTCGACATGCACTTTGTACAGATCATACCATAGTATAGATAATGATGCTAGTTGGTGTTTGCCGAGTGCTATGTCTTGGGCACTAATGTAATCTGTTTACATGATTTATCTCATCAAAAACCTTCCCACAAGCCACTGAGGTAAATTCAACTAACTTCCAACAACCCACTGAGAAAGTTCTACTAATTATTCTTATTATTTCTGCTCTAAATAGGGATCAGAAAATTTAGGGCAATAATTATATCAGGTGAGTTTGAAACACAGCAGACTGGCTTCGGAGCCCATGTTCTGAGCTACAATATGATAGGGCACAACTATCTGGCTCCAAATGTCAACAGAGCTGAGGCAATAATACAGGGCATTCAGCGTATTGCCCGCTGCCTGCATTATCTTGTTTTTTAGTAGTCAGCAGAGGGCTGTTGACAGCAGAGCCCTCTGCACCAATGGCCATTCCACCACTACCCAGTCACCGTGCACAGGGTAGGATAGTTAGCGTAGGGAGAGACGAGGAAGGGGTAAGCATGTTAAAAAAACATATAGAATTATTGTGAAGAGTAAGAAATAATAACAAACATGAATACTTTTTGACTACTGACTCTCTCTCTTTCACACACACCCCCCCCCATTTTCAGAAAATGGTGCAGAAAAGTTAGGGAAATAATTGGTAGACCTTGCCTCAGTGGGTTGGTGGAAGGCTTAGATGAATAAGGCATGAAAAGTGCTTAAACTAGTGCCGAAGGCATTGTTATCCCTTACTAAATGCCAACTAGCATCATTATCTGTTCTATAGTCACCATAATTATTAGTAGTATTGTAGTTAGTAGTGATGGTGGTATTGCCTCAGCTCTGTTGACATTTGGAGCTATATAGTTGTACCTTATCATATTGTAGCTCAGAACATTGGCTCTGGAGCCAGTAGGCTGGGATTCAAACTCAACTGTAATAATTATTGTCCTAACTTTTGCCCTAACATTTCTGCCCCATTCTTAGGGCAGAAATAATAAGAATAATTTGTAGAACTTGCCTCAGTGGGTTGTTGGAATTTAGCTGAATTTACCTCAGTGGCTTCTTAGAAGGCTTTCCATGAGATGAAGCATGTAAACAGCTGAAATTAGTGCCCAAGACATAGTTAGCACTCAGTCAATGCCAACTAGCATCATTATCTATACTATAGTCACCATAATTTTTAGTATTATTGAGTAGTATCGTTGTTAGTAGTGATGGTGTAGTAGCATAGCATGTGAGGTGGGTGGCTGAAATGGCCATTGCTGCAGAGGGCTCTATTGTCACTAGCCCTCTGCTGAATGCTGAAAAACAAGGTAATGCAGGCAGTGGGCATCACGCTAAGACTTCCAGAATTATTGCTGCAGCTAACATATTCATTTTGGGGTTAATAAGGGACAGACTAAATGTAGTTTATGCTGGGTGTGACGGTTCGTGCCTGTGACCCCTGCACTTTGGGAGGCTGAAGAAGGATCGCTTGAGGCCAGGAGTTGAAGACCAGCCTGGGCAATGTAGTGAGACCCCGTCTCTACAAAAAGTTTAGAAAAAATTATCTGGGTGTGGTGGTGTGCACCTATAGTCCTGGCTACTCAGGAGGCTGAGGCAGGAGGACCACTTGAGCTCAGGATCTGGAGGCTGCCATGAGCTATAGTCACACCACCGTATTCCAGCCTGGGTGACAGAGGACCCTATGTGTAAATAAATAAACAAATGTAGATTTAACTTACTTTCTATGGTAAATAAAGGCTTAGTAATCTTTATTTTTTAATCTTTCTTCCTTATCTCTCTAAGAACATAGTAATGACTAACCTAGTGCTTTGTATTCTCAGTCTGTTGTTTCAGCACTTTTCATTGCTTCCAGTTTTCTCTTTTGGAAACCTTTGCTAGTGACTTTTATTTCTTTCATTTAATCAAGGCCTAATTAAAGTGTCTGGGGTTTAAAATTTCTTTTTCCTCATTCATAGTGAATGAGAATTATAATAAAGCTTCTTTATATTCTGATAAGCACTTTGACAATTGTTGCAGGTTGAATAATGGGCACCAAAGATGTCCTTGTCCTAATCTCTGGAAACTGTGACTATGTTACTTTACAAGGCAAAGGGGCTTTTAAGGATTAAGGATTTCAAGGTGGGGAGAGTATCCTGGATTGTCAGGGTGGGCCCCCTATAATCACAATCCTAGAAGAGGAAGCGTAGGCACTGTGACAAGAGAAGCAGAGGCTATGCTACTGGCTTTGAAGATAGAGGAAGGGGCCACCAGCCAAGGAATGCAGGCAACCTCTACAATCTGAAAAAGGAAAGGACATAGATTCTTCCCTAGAGCATCCAGAAGGAAGGCAGCTCTGCCTACTGTAAAATAGTAAATTTGTGAGGCTTTAAGTCATTACATTTGTGATGATTTGTCAATGCCAATAGGGAACTAACATAGCAATGATCCGTAATCAGCTGTCACTCATCTCCTTTGTGGGATCTGCACACGTATGTGGTGTTGCTCTTAGGTGTGTAGTTGTGAGGCCAACGCTGCTCAAGCCTGTGCCTCTGTTTACTGACCTGGAAGGTCACTGAAGCCTCAGGTGAATTGTGCTGCCTAAGCTGCATTATGATAAACAGCTAGGATTCTCCTACTTGTGACTAATGAAGATAGAGCTTAGAAAGCATATTCACTTTAACAAAAAGACCAACAAATTAATTTTAAGATAGATGATTTAGAGGAAGATTCAAGGAAATGCCATTACCTAAATTCAGTTAGTGACTCTCATCAGTAAGTTTTAACTGCTCATCATTGCTAAATCTAATTTGGGTTTCCTGTAAATTTGAGTAGAATAAACTCACCCTAAATCTTTATTATTTGAGATAAGTCTAGAACCACCTGACCAAATGGGTATAAAAAATGTTTTCCAACTGTATTACTTTTGTTTTCTTTAATTAAATATTGATCTTTGAAGTTTTATCCTCTCGCCTCTTTGGTTTAGAGCCCAGACTGTCTATGGCTTGCTCTGCTTCCACGTAGAACTGAGAATATTATTTCATCTCCCTACATTGTCTGGGCTGGATTTGGTCTGTGCTTTCTCATCCTATCCCTAACTTACCTTCTGAAGTCACAAACTGAGGGCTGTTCTGCTGTTTGTTCTTCAGCACTTTCTGCTAAAATCCTGCTGAAAGATGGCCTGAGGGAGATCAAATAAAAAAAGGACAAAGCATGAAGTTAAATTTAGTTTACACTGGGTATTGCAATCCTGGGAGCTAGTCACCTCTAACCATGCCAATCAAATTGCAAAATCGAGATCTTCAGCTTTGTTTTTTATTTTTTAAATTCACTTTCAGTGTTTATAAAGGGGAAGAAAAAAAGAGTGCATCCTAAAGAGACACTACTAGGCCATAGTCCTTAATTGGCTATTGTGTTAGACAACTCAAATTTATTACCTGAGTTTTTCTTAAAAACAAAAATATAAGTTGAGCTATCTAAACTACTCTGTATTTCTTAGAAAATGAGCCTTTGCTTTTTTTCTGGAACAGTGTCCTGTAGTGTTCTAAAGCTAACTGCTAACTGAGATACAGACAAAAGAAAGTGAGCCCCTGGTGCAGGCACTGCATAATGTCAACACCAATTTTCCTTTTTGTATCTCTCTTACTCTCCAAACCTTATATTCTGCTTCCCTCTTGATTTTTCCGTTGTGAGAATACATCTGAAGGAAGAACAGCCCCCAGAACAAAAACGAGATGCTAGTAAGGGACTCTGGTATTGCAAATGGCACACACATTTCATGTGGCGGGCAGGCTGTCCAGCTATAACTAACTTCTATGAGTTACCTTTGGAAGCCCTCACCAGGTGGGCACTATTTGTTTTTCATTGAAGTGGCATATTTTTTCATGTATTCTATGTAATCTTCCTGAATGCCCACATTTTTAGCATATTTTGCTGTCTAATCTTCAAAGGCATCTACTATATTCCTTTAGTTACAAACGTTTCACTGTTAGAATCAATCTTTAATTTCAGAATGATTTTAAGAACAAGAATATTTTCCCTACATCTAAAATAATGCACAAATCATGATAGCTTCTGGGGAGTTAATTTGTTTACTTCAAACTTTGTCAGTCGTTGTATATGGAAAATAACTTTTTTTTTTTAACATAAGGGGGAAAATGAACAAACCTTTGGTCTCTAACTATAACAACATTAGGCATTCATGTTAGCTTAAATGGTTATATTTAACCACAGGATGGTGGAGGACCTTAGCAGTGGCTTTTATGAATTTCATTGAGCATTAAAAAAATTGTGATTTGTGGAATTAGTAAATCCTTCTATTATAATCATTCTATAGGGTATCTTGAGAACATAGGTTGAAAGAGGTCAGAAAGCAGGTCTAAATTATCTCCAAGGCTCAGATCTTACTTAGAGAATTACAGAATTGTAGACACTTGGAAAGATATGTGCTCTTAGAGATAATCATGCCTAACCCTCTGATTTTGCAAGAGGAGGAACCCAAGTCAAGAGAAGATAAGAATGAAGAACAGAGAGGCTGTGATATTTTGAATCCCAATCTGATGCACTTGTCCCCAAAACCATGTTCCTTCAGACTTTGAACACAAACAAACATAGTCCCCCCACCAAACTATTAAAAGAATGAAAAGGTTATAATATCCATTTTAGAGATTTTGCTTGTCAGTTTGGGGGGAGTATGATTTTGATATGAAGAAAAAGTGAATTCATAATATTTGCAGCATTTTAAAATAATACAATTTTGTTATTCCATGTAACTACCATGTGAAATAGTATATATATATCCCCATGGAGGTAGTAGTATATAGTTGTTAAGAATGTGGTTTCTGAAATAAAATAGCATTAGATCTATGTTTCTTACTTGTATGAACTTGGGTAGGTTCCTTAACTTCTCTATCTTTGTAAAATGGGAAAATAGAATTACATTGACCTAAAACATTTTATTTTTGAAGATCAAATAAGGTCTGCACAGTGTTCAACACAGTTCCTAGAAGTACAGAAGTCATTCAATAAGCATAAGCTATTATTAAGTTTATTGTTGTTAATGCACATATAAAGACATTAATTTCCCCATCAAGTAAGAATCTCTTTAGAAAGATATGATATGCTAGAGAAAACAAAAGATTTTTTTTTCATTTGTTGTTCGTTAACTCTTCTACTCTCGCCCCCAATGAGCTGAAATAAAAATGAAGCTAATTTGAACTAACAATAAGCTACAGAATTACTGGACAAATCAATCAATGATTACCAAATTTTTTCTTTTTTTAAAGAGATGGATCTCCCTTTGTTGCCCAGGCTGGACTTGAACTCCTGGGTTCCACGTATCCCCCTGCCTCAGCCGCCCAAGTAGCTGGAACTACAGGCACATGCCACCGTGCTCAGCTTGGTTACCATGTATATTTTTTAAAAAGATAATGACTAAAGATACACACACATATAAAAAACATATAAATACATGAGTGTGCCTGTGTATTAAAATATACTGACTCTACTATAGTGATTTTTCATTACTTCTGATCTCCAAGTTTTTTTGCCCTGGCCATAATTAAAATCTGTAGGTATCAATCTGTGGAATTTTAAAAGAGAAAAATTGAAATCTTGTCATTGCTAAGTTTATCTGCCTATCTCTACTCATCCTCCTTTTACTGAGCACTAGAATTTAGCCTTAAATGAAAGCAATCTGTGACTATACACTTCATTCTAATCTAGAGAAATATAAAACATTCATGTTTTGTCAAATTTACTTATGTATTAAAAGAAACCTGGTAGTACATTTTTATGGGATTGTTAGAAATTTGAACTTTCATAAAAGATATGCAGAAAACCAACTAATAAATAAGAATTTAATATACAAGAACGTCTTTTTGTAAGTTGCCTAAATTTCTTCCTAAGGATATTATTTGTTCACATTTTTACTAAAAGTTAAATAGGAGGGGATGTTAAAACTTCCTCTGCCTATGCTAAGCCCTGTCTCTATCCGCATCTTACCTCTACCTCCTCCTTACTTCCAAGGAATAGAAGCTGCTGATCTCACCATCATGTTTAAAGACATGGATGAAGAGATAGCTGCTTGGGAGTAGGGACATTACATGTGTCAGAAAGTGAACACCTCAGTATGGAAGCTCTTCCTGCCTCCATGCTGTAAGCAGAGATAGAGAAAGCAGTGTCTGCCCTCTGGCCAGCAACTTCTCTTCTCTTTTTTCTCCCTGACTTGGTAGGTAAGTAGTATTGGGGTCCCTCTTGGAGCCTGCCCATCTCTTCCTCTCTACAGATATCTCTAAATATGCTAGAACCAAGATATAGACAGGTGTGGGGATGTAAGGGTATGGAATAGGCTCAGAGTGTATTCAGTGTCCTCTTAATCACTTTTGCCCATAGCCTGTAAAAGATACTATATATACGGGATATAGTGATATCATGATTTCAATTTTCTCTTTATTTTTGTGTGTACGATTCTCTTGGGAGCCTGATAGGGAGTAGGAGTGGGGAGGAGGACAGGGTGATCTATCAGGGGAGAATCCCAACATTATTGGGACTTTTGCCATAACAAACAAATCTTTTTTTTTTTTTTTTTTTTTTTTGAGACAAGGTCTCGCTTTGTTGCCCCAGCTAGAGTGCTGTGGCATCATCATAGCTCACTGCAACTTCAAAATCCTGAGCTCCAGCCAACTTCCTGCCTCAGCCTCCTGAGTAGCTGGACTACAGGCATGTGCCATCACTCGCAGCTAATTTTTCTATGTTTTTGTAGAGATGGGATGTTGCTCTTGCTCAGGCTGGTCTTGAACTCCTGGCCTCAAGCAATCCTCCACCTCGACTTCCCAAAGTGCTAGGATTGCAGGCATGAGCCACCACACCCTGCCACAAATCTTATATTTACTTCCTACTAGGCTATACATTTGTCATTTCCAACAGGTTTGTAATTCACGATTATTTTGGTTCTTCCATGATTGGTTCTATTTATTACTTAATGTTCTTAAATATGTATATATTAATATATATGATGGTTCATTTTATGTGTGAATTTAGCTAAGGTGCTTCATATACATGGTTAACATCTACCATCAGGTGACTTATGTAAAGGAGATTATCTTCATAATTTGCGTAGGTCTTATTCAATCAGTTGAAAGGTTTTAAGAGCAAAAATTAGGTTTTTCTGAGGAAGAAATTCTACCTGTGGGCTGCAAACTTAGCTCTTGCCCAAGAGTTCCAGCATGACCTTCCTATGGACTTCAGACTTGCCTAATCAGCCCCCACAACACATAAGCCAATTCTTTGCCATAAATCTCTCTCTCCCACACACACACACACACATATCTCCAATCTCCTACTGGTTCTGTTTCTCCGGTAGAATACTGACTAATACAGATTTTGGTATCTATATATTGATATTATACTACAATAAAAAATGAAGCATTGAATAAGTTCTGGAACATAATGGAAACCACAATCTATTTCTAAAGTGGTTTATTATCATTATCCCTAAGTGCTTTGAACAGCTTCCAGTAGAGGTGATACTAAAACTACCAGGACATATGCCAATATTTATAACATTGTATTTTTCCTATCAACTGAAGCATAACAAGGTATAATGTTTGAAAGGTGCCTATAAGCACAGAAAACAGAGCATGACCAGAGTGACATGTTTCCAATCCCGCCAAATGGTGATATGATACACATTCACTGTGTATTAATTTTTGGTCATGATAAGCTTTTATGAAGAAGATATCCTTCCCCACAACAGCATAAATTCCCAGTCCCTAAGTTTTAATTGAGATTTTTGTCCTATAGTGGTTTTAACAAAACATCAGGTTTTTCTTGCTTCTGCCAAAGTAACTACTACCTGACAGAGATGGCAGTCTAAAAGGTGAAGGAGGATTTCTGGAACCAGAGTCTTCTCTTTGGACATGTGAGTAATTAAGTTGAAGGTAAGTTAACTTTCAGACATATCTTTTACTAGGATCTTGGCATGGTGTAGAATGTGAATTATTGTTTGGGTGTGGTAGGGTCAGATGCCAAGTTCATAGCAGACGCAGGCTCTTTGTTACCTCCTAGATCTCTCTTGACTCAAAGGGGCAAATTGAACCTCACTGTAATCTATTAATAAGAATATGATAAATTGTTCCTAAAATTAGCTCTCAGGATGTGGAAGCTACAGATTTTTGTTCAGGGTTTTAAATGAGACAAATGTAGCAGAGTTGAAAAAAGCTTATATCTAATATATACATAATTGAAGAAGAACATGTGTGGGTATTGTATGGCTATCGCTGCAAGCGGGAATGTGGGTGAGTCAATAAGATCCCTAAAAGAATTCATTGTTCAAGGTCCTGGTAATGACCAAGTAGGCCCTATAAGGCCCAGCTTCCCACAGATAACAACTAAAAATTCTTTAAAAAAAAAAAAAAAGAAAAAAAAGAAAAAATAATTACTTGAAGGCACTGGAAAATGATCAAAAGCCAGGCAGATACTGCCAGGGGGAGGGGGAGGAGTACTGCTTCTAAATGTGTGTGTGTGTGTGTGTGTGTGTGTGTGTGTATCTTTTAGCCTGGGGGCAGGTCCAGAACAATGATTTGACAGCTCCCTGACTTCTCATAAGGAAAAATGGAAAACGGAGTCCATAACAAGATCTTCAGAGTACTGAAAGATAAAAACTGCAAATCCAGAACACTATATCCAATGAAAATATTCTTTAAAAATTGAAGCAAAATAACTATATTTTCAAATAAAAGTAAACTAAGATAATTTGTAGCAGATCTATACTACAAGAAATTTTAAAAGTAGAATTTTGTTTTTGTTTTATAATTAATTTATGCAATCATTATGTATCAAAAAACCAAAAACAAAAAAGAAATGATACCAGGTGGAAAAAGATCTTTAGGAAGAGGAGTACTAGAAATGGTAAATAAATGAATTAATACATAAACATTTTTCTTAATCTTTTAAAAAATGTATAGAACTTTTTTAAAACAAATATTAATACTGTTGTATTCTGGAGTCTACAGTGTTTATAAATGTAATATATATGACAATTATATAAAGGATTGAGGAGAGAGTAAATAAACATATATAATTACAAGATATTTATATTTTATGCAATGCATTACAATATTAACTCTAACTAGACTGAAAATTTAAGATTGTATATTGTAATCCCTAGGGCAACCACTACAAGGATAACATAAAGAGGTGTAGCTAAAAGGCAATAAATAAATTAAAATAGAATTCTAAAAAATATTCACTTAATCCAAAAATAAAGTGGGAAAACAGGGAAAGAGGAATAAAAACAGAGAAGACAAAAACTGGAGACAAAAGACAAAACTGGAAAAAACTGTAAAATTGTAAGCCTAAATCCAACCATATCAATAATGGACCAAACACACTATTTAAAAGGCAAAGATTATTAAGAATGGATTTTTTTTTTAAAAAAAAGCAAGATTCAGTAATGTGCTGTGTGCAAGAGTCGTACTTTAAATATAGAGACACAGACAGTTTGAAAGTAAATAGATGAGAAAGATATGCTATGCCTATAAGGGTGGAGTGTCTATCCTAATATCAGATAAAGCAGACTTCAAAAGATTACCAGAGGTAAAAAGGGATATTGCATGAGGAAAAATTGGTTAATTCACAAGAAAGACACAACAATCATAAAAGTGTATGCATCTAATAGCAGAGCTTCCAGATGCATGCAGCAAAACTGGCCAAATTAAACAGAGAAATGGACAGTTGATAGTCATAGCCAGAGATTTTAATACTCCTTTCTCAGCAATTGATACAACTAGGCAAACAAAAAAAATCACGAAAGGCGCAGAATCTCTGAACAACACTATCAACCACCAAGACCCCATTAATCTTTATAGATCAATCCACCCAACAACTGCAGGATACATATTGTTTTCAGGCACATATGGTACATTCACCAAGACAGACTTTATGCTGGGCTATATATAAAACAAGTCTCAATAAATGTAAAAGCATTGAAATCATATTGTGTATGTTCTCCTACTGCAATGAAATTAAACTAGAAAGGAAGAACAATCATATATAAGAAAAATCCAAATATCTGGAAATTAAACAATATTCTAGTAAAGAATTCTTGGGCCATTGTCATTGCTTATATTTCTGAAGATGTTTAGCATATACGTGCTATGATGTAAAATGTTTTGATTTGAACAAACAACTAGAGGCATATGGGCAAAGTGAACAGCTTTTCTAAAATCCATGGAAAAATTAAGGTTGGGCCAAAAAAATGATTAAATATTTCTTTTGTTATTTTATCCTCAGGATTAATGCTATATCAGTTTTTAAATCTTTTGTTGCAAGCTAGTTAGCCTAGTACCCTCTTTTCTAGACTCCTACATGTACATATAAAATTCATCTTTCGTTACTCTGTTGCCCATGTTCCTCTCTATTCTCCAGAAATTTGAGATATGTTGTAAATATCATCTCCTAGATTCCACTATATTTAGAAAAGCCGCTGTTTGGTACTACAAAACCTGCTGTTGTGCTTGTTGATACTGGAAGACAGATAGAAAAAAAACACCCTGAATTCATTTTCATTTCATTGCTCAATAAGATCTAAAAAAATGGAGAAAAACCAGTTTTAGAAGAACTACTACTTTTCAGAAGGTGTTCCCATGCACTTGAGAATGAGTTCAGATTAGCTACCGTGTATTTCCATAGCTTGATCTGAGTCATATAGCTGCAGGGCACTGATATTCCTGCTCCACTTACATCAGGTAAAAACCACGGAAGACCAGTCTCTAATCAGCCTTCAAGAAAAATGAAATCTACCCTCCCACTAATCCCTTATCTTGTGCCGAAGCCTGGTCCTCTTGTTCCAATTGTCCACTTACCCTTATGTCTCTGTAGGAACGTGTTCCAAGATGTTTCGACACCTGAAGTTTGGGTTAGGCCAGTGGTTCTTAAGCGTAAGCATGCATCAGACTCACCAGGAGGACTTATTAAGATAAATTGCTGGGTCCACCCCCAGAGTTTCTGATTTAGTTGATCCTGACACTTGCATTTCTAGCTAGTTCTCTGGTAATATTGACGCTGCTCATCTGGGGCCTATACTCAGAAAACCATGAGTTTTTTTCTGCTAAAGGGAAAAGAGAATGCTAAGAAAAGGTCTAGGATTTACTCACAAGATTTAGTCTGTTGTAAGAAGTCAACGCTGTTTGCATTGAGATATTTCCAACCCTCCTGTACCTCTTAAACGTGCTTTAGGATTTCAGAAGAAACAGGAGCTTGAGAGAGCTAAGTTAGAAATCTGGGAAAATCAATAGCTTTTAAACTGGTCTGAATCCAGCTCCCATCCTATGGGGCTGGGTTGCCTCAAGAAGCACGTTACTAAAGGATTAGACACCATCTAGCCCAGTGGTTCTCAATGTGTGGTTACTGAATGAGCAGCGGCAGCATCACCTGGAACTTGTTAGAAATGCAGATCCTTAGGCCCCACCCATATGTACTGAGTCAAAAACTCTGGGACTGCTGCCAGCAATCTGTAAGTAATAAGCCCTCCAGGTGATGCTGATGCACACTAACGTTTGAGAACTAGTGACCTAGTCTGGTGATATTTTACCTTTCTTAGACCTGGTCTAGGATGCAGGAGGTAGGCTGAGGGGCTCACAGTTGGTCAACATTGTGTGGTCAACACCCATAAATGCATTGTTACAGAGCTGAGTTAGTCCTCACAGGGAAGTATTTTTGCTTCACTTGGAAACAAATAATAAGGGATAGTGTCAGGATCAATTTATAAATCGATTATGGGTGCACATTTTATTGGCTCTGTTCCAAAGAATGACACAAGCAATAATGATGTATTTCTATTTAGTGCATTAATCCAAATTCTCGATAAGTAGCAGGCTGTGGGCCTGATGCTGAACTTTTTAAAGAAGGCATAAAAACGCATTAGGATGAATTGATGATCAACCTTCTAAAAAGGAATTTTTAATGCATATTCACTTATTTATTCATTCAAACATTTACTGAACACCAACTTCCTGCCAAGCTATGTGCCATGCTGTACGGCAATCAAAGATACAGGGTTGAGCACAATACAATCTGTCTATTGTACTGAAGGCATCATGGACTTCAGAAAGTTAGCACAGGAATGTACCTTAGTAACTATTTGGCCCAACAGTTCTCAACGTGTGGTTCTGACACAGAAGGATCAGTATCACCTGGGAACTTGTTAGAAATGCAAATCCTTAGATCTCGGCCCAGACCTACTCAGTCACAGATGCATGCTGAGGTTTGAGGATCAGCAATGTATCCTAATTATATTTTATTTTTCTTAGGTCACAGACCATTGAGAATATGATGAAAACAGAGTTTTGCATATTAGTTTGGTGGTTCACAGTCCTAGTTTAAGGACTGATCTTTTCCAGGCCCTTATTTTACAATTAAGCAAAGTATATACCAAGAGTTAAGTGACTTGTTAATTAGTTAAACAGCTAATTAAATGGCAGAGTGGTGCCTCCAAGCTCAAGCCAACCAATTCCAATTTCATATCTCTACTTATCCACTTACACAGCAGCAAAAGCCAAATGTGGGATGAAGTACAAACAACTAAAGCCATAGTAATCTATGTTTTCATTTAAAAAAAAAATGTGACTACTGTTCCAGAGAAGATGATTTCTTTTTTTGTAATGACTAGTGTGAGGAGAAACCTGCGCTCCATAGTTATCTCTGAAAAACAGACATGTGCCTAGGAATTATTCTCTGCCAAGAGAATAGAGCAACATTTTGGCTCATTAAAATATAATGTTGTCATGTTTCACATGTTCCTGCAGAAAGACCTGGGCATTATTGTTGGTAGGTCAACTGTGTCTACTTAATCACACATCAGCAAGTAGCCAACAACAAAAAAGCTAAAACAAAGTTGAGTAAAAGAAGGCATTAACAAATAATATTATATGCATTCATTTCAAATGCAGGCAAAATGAATCTATGCTGTCAGAATTCAGAATCATGATTTCCCTTGAGGGGTGGAGCTTGCAGTTAGGAGGGGCATGAGGGGGCTAATATTTGGTTTCTTCATTAGATCACTGGTAATACAGGTGTGCTGTTTCCATTCAAGCCGTAGACTTAGATGCACCTATCCATATGTTGTATGTCAATAAAATAGTCAAAACACACATAAAACCAAGATGTAGAGATTTTAGATATGCAAAGACTAGCTGTAAAAAGTGTTTTTCATGGAAGAAACATTGTACAGCTATCTATTCCACAAGTACAGGGTCATAGCAGTGTAGGGGCATCTACCAGGAAGGACCTTGACGTCTATCATTTTTCACAAGTACAGAGAGCAGAAAGGAAATAACTGCCATTACCTCAGGGAAGGTGAGGTCAGAAACTGTAAATCAGCCTGAGCTGGGGAGAAGTTTAGTAATTGGTAATAGGACACACATTGGCTCAAACCAAATGATTCTATGACCATGCAGAACCTGATGTGTTCCATAACTGTTGCTTTCTTGGCTTGAAAAAGAAAGATTTTTATTTCCCTCTAGCCCTATGAAATTTTATAAATTGGAAACTGCTGAATTCCAGAAGTTCCAAATTTTTCTATTTTTAGATAACAGATAATTTTTTAATTTCTTATTGAAATGATGGCCTTGAGCTATGCCCCAAATGGCAGTAAAATGAATTCAAGTGTATAAATGCAAATTCAGACAATGAGATCACATTGTGTTAAACATGTTCAAATCTTTTGACCCCAATTCCCTATTTTTCTAAATAAATGTAGATGAACAAAAATTTATAAAAGACTATTTTAAATGGTAATTTTTAAAAGTGAAAAGTTACAGAATACCTTATATAGAACAATGGAATAATAAATTATGCCCCACCCACACCAAGAACAATTATAGGTTTAAAAATCATGTTGTTGAAGAATAGTTATTGATATGGTAAAATTTTACAGATACTATTAAATAAAAAGCAGGATATAAAACTGATATACACTGGACTTAAATTTTTTAAGGAATTAAGTAAAACTATATACTGTTATCCTATATTTAAAAGTTTAAGAATGTTAGAAGTCCTCATCTCTGGGGTTGAATACTCTGTAATGTTTAGTTTCTTCCAATGTCTTTTTAATATTTCCCAAAATAAACATTTTTAAAGTTATGAAGCTATTTAATGCTCTGAAAAAGAAATTCAAATAAGTTATAAAGAGTAAAAAGAAAAAATCCTTCTTCCCCTTTTTTCCTATCACTGCCCAAGATATATACAGAAATAAGTTATTTACCAGTTATTAGAGAATATTATCCCTTTTTTATGTGTTTATAAAGGTATATTACATATACACATAGCTTCTTTCAGTGGAGAAAACATTTTTTAAGTTGCATTTTTCCCTTACTGACATATTATGACAACTTTTTGAGTTTACCTCATTCCCTGATATGGATCGTAATTTAACTAGTCTCCTTCTCATAGATATTTTACATTTACCAGTTCTATCACTAGTATAGTGATCATTGCACATAGCTCTTTGAGTACACCTATGGAATGATCTCTAGAAATGGCAATGCTGGGTCAATGGATATGCATTTAAAAATTTTTGATATTTATTGTCAAATTTTAACCTAAAAGCCATGTGTGAATAGAACCCATTTTTCTATACCACCATTGATTATTGATTTTGGTAATTTTTTTCTGGCCTAATAAGTAAAACGTTTCATTTTATTGTTTCGATTTGCACATCTCCAGTTAACATTGAGGGTCTTTCATGTTAATTGCCCACATGAATTGACTCTTCATACTCTTTGCGTTTTTCAGTTGAATTGGTTATTTTTTCCTATTGATTTATAGAAGCTGTTTTTATGTATTGTCAACTCCTTGTTATTTTTATCAACCTGTTGAAGCTCTACCGATCCCACATGTATTTGTTGTTTATCATTCATATACCTTTCAGTATGGAAATTTAACTTTTTATAATTTTTTTTTTGCTTTTGTGTCATGCTTTCCCTATGCCAAAGTTATAAAGATATTTTCTATATTTTCTTTTAGTGCTTTCATCATTTTAATACTAAGTGAAGATATTAATTTACCCAGAATATATTTTTGGATGTATGTATGTACTACTGTGGTTGCTAGTCTCCAAGTTGGCCCTAAATTATCCTTGTGTCCTGGTATTCACACCCTCATGCAGTTCCCTTGTACACTGTATAGGTTTGGTCTGCGTGACCAATAGAATATGGCAGAAGTTATGCTATGTCCCTTCCACTATTAGGTTATTAAAAGATGGCCTCCTTTTTGGGCTTCTTGTCTCTCAAATAACTCAGTCTGGGGGAAGCCAGCTATTATTCCATGAGGACATTCAGGCAGCCTAAGTGGAAGCTCTGGCTAAACGTTAGCAGGGAACTGAGGTCTGCCAACAACCTTGCAAATCAGCTTGGAAGCAGATCCTGCAACCTTCAGATGACCGTAGCTCCAATCAACTGCTTGGCTGTAACGTCACGAGATGCCCTGAGCCAGAACCACCCAGCTAAGCTGCTCCCAGATTCCTGACCCACAGAAACTGTGACATAATAAATGTTTATTTTTTAAAGCAGCTAAATGTTGGGATAATTTGTTCTACAGCAATAGGTAACTAATTTAACTACTTTTATAATTGGAACAGGCTTTATTAAAAAACAACAACAACAACAACAAACAGAGGAACTTGTCTTTCAGAGAAAGAGAGGGCTTTGGGTTTGAGGATTCATTAAGTCCTTGCTTTTTGAGCATTTCCCCCATGCTCACTTAACTTGAAGTCACTATCTCAAGTTATGTTTGGGAAAAATACTCTGCTAGAAAATGTTAAGTAGTTCATAATTGTTAGTTATAGATTAGAAAACAGGATAGGTATTGGACTCTGAACATAGGACTTCTATAGTTCCATCTTTGTTACTAACTCTGAGACCTTGGACAACTTTGTACTTTTCTGGGTCTCAGTTTGGTTGCCTTAGAAACCATGGAGCAAAGTCAAGTATGTTCTAACATAGTGACCTTCACACTTTTTACTCATGTTTACCTAAAGTGAAATGATAACTCTCTTACATATTGATATATAAAATTAAATATATTGCCTGAGCGCAGGAGTTTGAGGTTGCAGTGAGCTGTGAAGGTGCCACTGTACTCTAGCCTGGGCAACAGAGGGAGACTGTCTCAAAAAGAAAAAGAAAAGATATTGAAATATAAAATGAAACATATAAAAGTTGACAAAATTTTTATCTTAAGTTGAATGTAATTTTCAATATTTTACCTTTAATTAATTTTTGTCAATATATTAGAGTTGCAGATTTAACTTAATTTATGGAATGTGCCTGCTGTGTCTCCTGGCAGACAGCAATTGTCAAGTTGTTAGGCTACATTTACTTTTCAATTAAAATTTTCTTTTCTTTTCAGTTCAAATAAACACATTAATATACACTCTAGCATGTAACTACCATTTAAATTCATAATTCTAATTTTTAGATAGAGGGGAGGGTAGATAGATAGTGGAGACTTGCCATGAATCAGTGGCCTGGAAGAAATCAGGCCTCTCACTTCAGTTTCCAGCTTTTCTCTCAAGGGACTAGCCTACAAGAGCAGCACATTCTAGAATTGTCCCTTTGTTTAGTACCATATGTTTTTCATCACTAGGGCAGTGTACCATATTGAGATGGATGAGTTATTACTTTCTTTTATAAAAGAGAAGAAGGGCAATTGTGAAAGGGAAGACTGGGAAGGAAAACCAGCACCAGTGTATGAAAGAGGGACATTATCCAGCAGGTCAATTTAGGAAAGAATATATATGTACCTCCAGGGCTATGCTGTAAAGCTCTTTATTCTATGACTTTCAATCATTCTTGGCCACTGTTGTCCTGTCATTATTTCCTGGGTAATAAAAATAACATTTTCACATACAGATGATTTTTCAAAAAGATCTGTCCACATTGATATTTCTCTGTCAATTGTTGGGACAGAGAACTTGACGCTGTTCTAACTACATGGCAAGAAAGACATTTATCAAAAGCTTAGTCTCTAAAACATGGGAGGAATCTGTCATGTTACAGATTTAGGTATGTCATCAAGTCATAGGAAAAATATATATATTTTTTCTTCCTGAATACAAATAGGAAACTAGAAAACCATCTTTTGATACAGGATGATGACCCAACAATTATAAAGCTTTTCATATATTTACCTTATGAGTATATTGCTTACCAATGTATATTGGTATACAATATTTTTGTTTCAACTCTGATTTAGACAAAATGTTTGCTTTCTTCAAGGCTACTATCAGAAATAGGGCAGCACCTTAAGTTTTTCAAGAGTTTTTGCATAAAACTCTAAGTTTTCCCAAATGGTCAGATGTTATACATTGTTACTACTGAGAACAGAATAATTTAAAGAATAAAATCACCTAGTTACAAATAAAAATAAAGACCTATTTTTATATAAAAATCTTTTAGCTCTCCTCCATGTAGGGAGGAAATAGAGCTGAGGACATAAGAAATGTGGAACATATACTTACATGTCTAATTATTAATAATATAACCTCATGGTATAATGCTATATGCATGTATTTTGGGGTTCATTTCTACTTCACTATGGGGATAACTGAAATGTATTACTTATGCTGATGAAAGGAACAGAGTAGTTTTTACAGACAAGAAATATAACCATTCAATATTTTGGATGGGGGAAAAAAAATATAACACTGAAATGCCATCTGTGTGAGAAGTCATATACAGTAAAGAAATAAAAGCTTTGAAGATATAAGCCCAGATTTTTAAAAAGCCATTTATTTTAAAAAACTGGTTTGTCAAATCACATACACGAGCAGATACACAACTACCAAAGTGGCCCTGTAACAGACACCAGGGGGGTGTTCACCACGTAGTACCTGAAAAATACAGCTAAAAAAGAGGAGTCTGCTGAGTATTTAATTTCAGATTCCTATTTGACTCCTTGCTGAATGGCTTTAAATTAGCAGATCGTGAAGGAGAGGTAGAGACCCAAGTATAATAGCTGATGCCTCAGGGCTCCTTTTAAAAACAAAACAAAAACAAAAACCATTTTCCCCTCTGCAAAAGGGAAGCCTATCCTATTTTTTTTTTTTCCTTTGTGAAAACAGAAGCCAAGTTTCTCTTCCCAAATGGTTCAGCATTCCCAATCAAGAAGTGTTGTGTGGTAACCTAGGTATTGTGCTTGTCGAGCCATTTAATTTTCTTCACCTTCCGATTCAGATTCTAGGAGAGAAGAAAGAAAGAAGTCAGGTATTTCCCCCCAGATTCCTTTACGCAAGGTCGTGAGCTTCTAGTCAAACGCTTTCCCCCTAAACACACAACCCCGCCATCACCCCAGGACACTTTTACCCTGTGCATCCATTTATCGCATATAGTTATATATGAGGGCAGATAGCAAACTCTTGCTCCTTTTTGCTTTCAAGTGAAATTTGCCTTTCTAAAAACACAACATGCTTGTGTATGTGTGTGTGTATATATATATATATATATATATATATATAATCGGACAATGTAACTTTTTATTCTTTGGATCACCTAAGATAAACGTTTTATTTGTAGTTGGACTCTCTCCCACCCATTATTACTCTTCCACCTTGTGTTCCCATTTTAAATACCAGTCCACCGGTGAAGGTGATATAAAACCCTATATAATCCCATAATGTGTGATTAAGCCAAATGTATTTTTTTCTTTTCACGTCTGCTGATTATTTCTTCCTCATTTGCCTCCATTAGGGTGGATAATTTAAGTTTTTTTTTTTTTCTTAAACCATGTAGAAATTTCTATTGCCTTGATTTCAGAAAGGAGGGCTAAGATGTAGGCAAAATGTTTGATATGGAAGATGCCTCAAGAACTTAAGACAGAAAGAAAAATGTGTGGAAGAGGTAAATATTTTGAAGTATAACGAGAAAGTATTTGTTTAATGACCATCAAAGTTGTTAAATGGGATCATACCTTCTTCTGCATTTTGTAACCACTCAACAAATTTCTTCATCTGGTCAAGAAAAACACTTTTGCCTTTAGCAACATGTGCTTCTTTATACCATTTCAATATTGCTTCTTCACTCAGAACATCAGCTGCAATTTCAAAGCAAAAACTTCAAGTTACTACACAAATGTCATGTTTTAAAACAACTTCATGTCTTATAGTTTAATACAAAGCAATCTTTTAAAATATTAAAAACTCTATTATAAAAGAAATCCATATCTGAAACTTATCAAAAGAAAGGAACCAAGTTCATATCCATGTAGCACAGTGCCATATTTTGACAGTGAGCTTAATAAAGGCTTTAGTGATGATGATGATGATGATATACATCTCATCAGGCACGATATAATGCAAGCCTATAGGTCACACTGTTGAAACTTGGAAATCTCTTATAGTGCTAATTTGCCAGTAGAAAGCAGGGTTACTTTGTGATTTTGCAAATGAATCAGCAATTCCAGCATTTCAGAACACTCTGTGGCCTGCCAAGTTCAACCATATCTTGATTAAGAAGCAACCTCAAATGATTGGTCTTTTATGGGAATTTTCTTTTTTAGGAGAAAATGGCAAAGGGAAGAAAATATAGACAGTACACAATAATGACGTTAACAATTAGATATAAAGATGAGCTCCTTGGGTATGTCATGGGATCAATATATTCGTAAGCCAAAGTTCTACACTTACTCCATCACTAAATACCTAATTTATTTCCTACAGCATAATATCCTAAAGTACAAAACTAATAGTTTCTACTGCTACATTTAGAGAAAAACAGACGTATTAGATTTCCTATAGGTTCTAATAAGAAGTGTTAACTATTACCTAAAAATCTAAATTCCACAAATGTGCCTTGATACCCTCAAGGTACCATTAATTGAGAATATCTAATGTTAAGAATAAGAAAATAACAGCCTGCACACTCTGCCAATGTTCTAATGGGTTGTCTTTTAGGATTTTGGAATGGGAAATGAGATTGTAAATAAAAAGCATTTATTATTATTCCCAATAATAATAAATGTGTCCAATCCATTACAAATGCTGACAAATCCATGCAATGTTGATAAATCACTCCAATAATGTATTTTCAGTCAGGATATAATTTTGGCTTATGAAAATGACAGAAGTGATTTAATATTGTTTTCATTTAAAACAGCACCGACTTTTCATAACCAAAACATTAAGGTTTTCCCCTTTCTTTTTAAAAAAAGTAATAATCTTTGGAAAAAGCTCTTGAATTAAATTGAAGAAATTAAACTGACTACAAATGAACATGATTGGTTTTAGGAAATTTAAGTTTTTTGGTTTATTTTTATCATTAAATACAACACATTTTGCAAAGGAAGGAAGAGGTCTGGATTTATTCATTTATAAGGACTGGACACGAGAGTTATAATTAGGAGTCCTATGGAACTGTTCTTATCTTCTAGTTTTTTTGCTCCTTTTCTTTTCAGCTCTCCACTCTCCACTCAGAAGTATGAAAGAAATTTCCACTAGCCGTCCAAGCCCAATTTTCATAGAGGTGAGGAGCAAACAGTTATGGCCTGAGGAAGTGATCTGTTATTGTGCAAGACTGCCTTAGAGAACATTAGTAGGGATTTTAAAAGTCCCTTTTATATAATTTGTAAATTATCTTCAAGATGCTTGTGACTTAGATCAGTAGTTATCAAAGTGTTTTGATCATGCTTCCTTATCAGTAGGACAATTTTGAGGATGGACACCCAACATGTATATTTTTGAGTTTATAAATTATATGCACATACTATTGAACTATTATTATGATTAATGTTATAAAACAAAAAATAGAATTAAAAAATGTGACAAACATATAAAGGGGAATTTCATTTTTTTCTCCCCACCATAATGAATTGGGGATGATACAAAGCACATACTAGAAAGCTGATTTAGATGCAGTTTAGTGATACTATTTGTCTGAGGTTTCCTTTTGAAGGTCAAGAGTTCATTCCTGTGTTTTATTGCCCCACAGAGGCTAAAGGAGGCCATGCAACCGCTTAAGTGCTTGTCAATGACAGTGCTTGTGGAAAGAATACTAAACAACAGGTAAAACCTATCAAATGCATTGTCCACTGGAAATCAGATAAATAGGGCAAAGTGGAGTTCTTATAAGTTGTCCTACCCCTTCTGACACCCTTTCTAAGAGTTTTATTTTAGCAACTAACATGGTGACTATAATTCTTTGCTTTCTTCTACACCTCGAAATTCAGGAAGTCAGGGACTATTTTGTTCATCTCATTTCCAGCATTTAATGTAAGACCTGCCATATAGGATGCATTCAACACATGTATAATGAATAAATTTATTAACTTGAGAAAAATTAAATATTTCTCAATTTGTAGACCTCTAATTTAAAATTTGGGAGTTCATGAGGATCAAAGAAACAATACTGTAAAAGTAGTTTGAGAATTGTTAAGATTTATATAATGTTAGTATTTGGATAGTTAAGTCTAAAACTATGTCACTTGGAACTTAGGAAATTCAGAATTTTCTATCAAGGATGTCACACAGGGACACAAGTCAAAAATAATTTACCCTAGGAATGCTGGGAATATATGCTGAGAAGGGCACTCACCTTTTTTTAGAACAAGAATAAGAAACTCCTTTTAGAAAAATTTGCATGAGGGACAGAATTTAAGCTAAAAAATTTCTGTAAACAAGAAAACCCATGATAGAGATAATAATAGTACATGAGAAGGTAGTTTTATATTTTTTAGCCCTATATGCAGAGTCTATGACACTTATCTTCAGGAAGAAAAGAAATTATTTTAAAAAGTCAATGATGTTTGAAAGTTAGTAATGGATTTACTATTTCTTACTGTCTCAGAAATGTAAAAATCTAGATTTTAATACAGAAAATGCAAAATGACCAATCACCGCTTTTTTCTTTGCTGAAAAGTATTATTTATATACTCACTTTTATTCTACTTTCCTATAAGAGTTTTAAAAATCTTTCAAAAATGGCATTCAATTAAGTAATTAGGTTTGCCAAAAGGGACAGGGAAATCATATTCCCATGTTTCCATTATCCTCAAGTTCTGAGAATATTGGGGAAGGGGTACGTGCCTGTGTTGTGTATATGAGAGAGAGAGAGAGAGAAATGAAAAACAAACAAGGGTTTCCATTACATTTTTTAAAACCTGCTTGAAAACAAAATAGAATAAACAAAGAGAATCCATGTCACCAGATAAAAGAAGCAGATAAAACACTATTCAATGTTTGTAAAATATGTATATATACATGGAATCAATGATAAGTATGTTCTTGAACATGTTATTGTAGTTTGTGGAATTTGTTGCTTCTCGAATACCATACCCTTTAGGCCCTGGTATAACAGTCACAGCATCACCTGGAAGCTTGTTAAATGCAAACTCTCGGGCCCAACCCTGGACTTACTGAATCAGAGTCCCTGGGGTATCTGTGGTCTAACAAGCTTTCCAGGTGATTCTTATGCACACTAGAGTGGGGAAAGCAGTGCTTTACAACTCACTGTGCATCAAGCCTCTCTAGGCAGATAAAATACAGAACAAGAGCAACGAAATCCTTATAGAAACAAATCAAATACATGTCTCTGGTGCACAAGTGTTGGGTGGACAAAATAAGGTCAAAGTAAAAAACTGGCAAAAAAGAGATAAGGTAAACACAGTAACGCTCTTAATAGTGGTGTGGAACAATCATTCTTCAGGGACTCCATGTTCTCAAGAGAAAACATGTAATTATTTCATTCAGGAAGACATACTGTAGGTGTAATTTTGTGGAAAATTACAAAATTACCTAGAAAATGATATTTAAAATATCTCAGTGATATAATTTAGGTTCCCATTTTTAAAAGAGTTTCCTGATTTCATTTCCAAAAACAACTAAGTCAGAATAAAATTGATGTTGACACTTACCCTTCCTGTGTTCCCTTGGGCCTGCTCATAATTGCCACAGACCTTACTAACTTTATGTTATTTACAGGCTGATTTCCTATTTAATGAATGGCCTAAGGAAGAGGTAATTCCTCTTTCTTTTTACTTCCTGTGCCCATTTCTTGGGTTATTTTATAATTTCAGGTCACTGTCCCTTAGCATTTGGGGCTGAAGAATAAGAAAAAACTCAAAAGTAGCCAGTTTTACTACCTGTCAGTAGTTGTTATAACGAGTGTATTGGAGAAAGGCATTGGCATTCATGGATAAAATGAGAAATTTGAAAAAGGATTTTAATAGTTCATATGTGACCTAGATGCCATTACCAATAGCAAATGCTTTATTGATTTTTTGTGAATTAAATACAACAATAAAATGGGGTGATCTTGCAGATGAGGCTCAAGCAACTATGTCTCAGTTTAAAAAAAAAATCTGGTAAGAAACACTGTTTGGTAGGGTTAGCTTTTAAATGAGAAGAAGGCAAATTGTGTTCAGGTAACGTTTATGAACAGTTTGCTTTTCTGTAGTGGAAAATATTGACCACCCTCAAAGCAAATGTGGAACCTATCCCTAGATCTGCCAGTCTTACAAATCAAGCCAGCTGTAGCTAATGTGGACAGAATGGCCACTGGCTGGGTGGACCCTGCATTTCATTCTTGGCTGCTGGGTACCACATGTGGATTGGCAATATGGCCTGCAGGTTTGGGTATCATTTGGTGAGCCCTAGTTTTAGGATGCTGCTATCTCATGACCACTTCCAAGAAGACCTAACTCAGATCTGGCCAGAAAAAGCACCAATTACTGAACTTCAAATCAGAACTGGCAGACATCATATTCTCCTACTGATGTAATAATTGTTGCTGAATACCTTATTGTTCTGAAAAAGTAAGATATCACCCAAACACTTGTGGGCAAGATGCATGCACTTGAAGAATATATATGGCCAACTAAAATTCATTCTAAAATACTATTAAACATCATAAAAATAACTATTAATTAATAACGCAAAATTTTTATATTCCAAATTCCCAAGTTACCATTCAAAACAGATACATTTAAGAACACATCAAAGGGAAAATAAACATTTGGCTGATATGAATTTATACTTTAATTTTACAGATATTATGCTATTATGAATAAAATAATGTTTAAAATAAGCATTTTCTAATGTTCAAAATATATCATTTCTTAAGTACTCCTTTATCTCCCTCATAAAACTACATAAATCTAGACCAAAAAATAGTCCAAGATCATTTCTTATATGCTGTAGGTACAAAGATTGAGATCAGTTAAAACCTTTAGCATTCATTCTTTAGTGCCAGTTGTCATGGCAACCTAATCCTTATAAATACAATGAAAAGACAATAAATGTGAAAACCTAAAAATAGCCATTTCCTTGGAAAATAGGAGAATGGCTGGGCCAAATAACTAAAATACAAAGTAAAAAGGCTAATTATTTCAGTAATTTTAAAGTCAGTTTTATGGTACCTAAAAGGGTCTGAATATATATATATAATAATACAGCATATATATACAGCATACATATATAATACAGCATTTTGATCATAATTGTTATTACGGCTAATCCTTACCATTCAAAAACAGACTCAATTTTACATAATCATATTTTTTCACCATCCCCAAGAAACAATAACCAGGTCATCACCAGTCTTCTGGCAACTTCCACCAGTAAGAAGGGATCAGGGGGCAAATTTGGATGGTTCCTGAGGTGATGTGTACATATATGGTGGTATGCTTTCTCTCGCTACATAATACGGTTTTTTCACTAAAACTTACACAAATTAGCATTTTGCTGTCCCCCTGCCAAACAGGGACCCCAAGACCTCCTCTGCCTCATGCTCTGCTCTGCCCCTCAAAGAGTGTCAATAAAACACAGAAACACCATGGTGGAACCACATGGATGGATACCTTTATAAAAGAGAACCACAATCTTCTGAAAGGCTTTCATGAAGTGGATGTTGTCATAACAGTATTCCTGAACCTTCTGGAGGAGGATCAGCTCTGACTGGCCTTGGGAGCTGAACACAGCCAGTAGGGGGGCATATTGCTGGAACAGAAGTGGAGAGAAAAAACCATTACTTGCATGGGAGGTACAGAGGTGACACTGCTGGAATCATCATAATAATCTGGAGGCTTGCTTAGAAAACATTCACTTTTAGGATTAATATCTTATCCTATCATGCCCAATCAAAATGAATGCTTTTTATCCCAGCATCTTATCAGATTTTTCTTGCTGTATCCACTAAAAGAGACCAAATATGAGATTCTGCCTCTATTAATGATAACTGCTGTGCCTACCATGTCTAGTGGATACTGTGAAAATGAGGTCATATCCTCATGCAATATCCATTGTATCAACGGAGTGTGGCTCGGCCATTGGAAGAGTGGGATTTCCTTCCCCAGATGTCCCAGAACCCTCACAGGTCTACTGTACAGCTTTGTTCCTATTGTTCCTTTTACCCCAAATGTCCGTGCCTTTCAGTCCCTGATGTATAGCCATTGTTTTCTCTAAGACCTACTCAATTCAACACTTATCTCTACCAAGGAGCCTTCCCTGATCAAATTAACACACAGCTTACTCACTATGTTCTCACGAGCATTGAGATTTATCTTTAACTTATATTCTAGCTAGTTTATGTCCACCTTTGACTTCCCAACTCAAGTGTAAATTCTGAAGGCAGGATCTAAGTCTTCCACTTCTCTTAACATAGTTTTAAGGGAGAAAACAATTAAAAGTAAAACCATAGTATTGAGGCACAAAAATACATAATTTACACAATCAGCTGATTTCTTCTACCACTCATATACTTTTCAAATTCTAACGTGGTTCACTTAAACAAAAATATTCAATAAGAGTTTTTGTCATATAGAACAGAAAGAAAGCCAAGAGTTAGACCATATTTCTTTTTAACTTTTAAGACTGTATATGACGATTCTGTAGATTTTCTAATAAACTTATCCTTAGATATTTCATAGGCTCTTACATCTGAAACATTTTAGGCAGTGGCAAATTTGAAAAGAAAAAAATTATTAAGTATATGTTGAATGTGAGTCTGGGAGAAATGCAGTTGGAACCCATTTGTCATACTCTTAACAGCTGCAGTTGGCCTGTAGCTGGGGCAGTTCCTTGCTAAGACCCTTCACCTTCAGGTGCTTGAGAGCCTGCTCTGCAACGAGTTCTTCCTTCTTGTTCCATTCAACGGCATTCATTATACAGGTCCACAGAAGTCCAATAACTGCTGTTTCTGGAAGATCATTCCTCTTCATTTCTTCTTTGACATAAAGCACCACCTACATTTCATGGAAGAGGTATCAGAAAGGAAGAAGCAGATGGAAAGATCCCCCCTCACTGCCTGGTCAATAAAAGGGCAGATAAGAAATAATCTGTTCAGTTCTCTGTTTCCTGGTATGTATACTCAGACTAGAAGAGGGAGGGAAAATATAATAATTTGTTCTCAAAGCAGATTTATTTTTACTCCAAAAATTAACGGGCTTAGCTCTGGCCAGGAGCTGCTGGATAACATGGAATCAGAGAGAATCTTTGTTTCCTGGGAGCTATTCTTTTTTTTTTTTTTTTTTGAGACAGAGTCTCACTCTGCAACCTCAAACTCCTGGGATCAAGTGATCCTCCTGCCTCAGCCTCCTGAGTAGCTGGGACTACAGGCGTGTACCACCATGCCTGGCTAATTTTTCTATTTTTTATAGAGACAGGGTCTCACTCTTGGTCTTGAACTCCTGAGCTCAAGTGATCCTCCCACCTCAACCTCCCAGAGTGCTAGGATTACAGGTATAAGCCATCATGCCCAGCCAACTTATTCTTTTATATAGTAGAACCCCTCTGGGGCTAGTACAGTAGGGATACTTGAGCCAGTTTGACTTTCTTGGGATTTGAAGAAGGCAATAATAGAACCGTGAATTTTTACTTTCATCCCTCAACTTAAAAACCTCTTCATGGGTGTGTACAAGTCCATTCTCCACAATTTATTCTTCAATTATTACTTTTGATGACTCTTATTCACCCATTTCAGTGAAAAGTTAGTTTGTAAACAAACTGCAAAGGCAAGTTTTTAATTTGATACATATCAATTCGGGAATGCCCAGTTAATTATTGTCCCCTCAGAATTATGTGTAAATATGCAAATTTCTTCTTAGCCCTGATAGTATGGAATATAGGTCTGCCAAACTTAATATGTTTTATATCAAGTTTATTTAAGAATGCTTTTTCCTTTTAAAATAAAATCACAAATAGAGGTTAGGGCCTCAGAAGTGATTAAAAACCATAATATATTTCAAGTATACTACATCGTGAATAGTAGTACAACTTTTTTTTTTCTTTTCTTTTTTAGTGAAGACATATTGCTTTCTTCCCTTGTGGCCTGGATTGTAGAAATGCCAGCAGTGGGTTGAGTAGCTTTCGAGAGCAGAAGGAGCTGAAGTCCCTCCTGAGCTGGCTGGAGGAAGCTACAAAGACGAGTGACTTCCCTGCATCTAAAAGTTTCACAGTGGTTTTGTTTTTGATTTTTTTCCCATGGAAAATCATGTACAAGTTCTTACTTGGAGAAACATTCTTGAATATACTGCTAACTTTAATGCCATGAGACTTAAGAATGTGTGTTGCTCCAACATCTCCACCTGCTGGATAGTGTCAGCCTGGAATTCGCCAGCCTTCAACCATGCCAGGTGCCTTGCAGGGCTTAGAGTGTGGTAGAAGGTGGTGAGGGTCAGGGCTTTGGGAGCAAGTGGAAAAAGGAAAGGACTTTCTTCAATTTAATTTTTAGATTGTCATGTGAAAGTTTTTTTTAAGTTCAAATAGGAAGTTTTCTCCAGGCACATACAGTTATAGCTTTATGAATTATAGCAGTGGTCTCCAACCTTTTTGGCATCAGGGACCAGTTTCATGGAAAACAGTTTTTCCATGGACCAAGGAAGGGAAGGGGAGTTGGTTTCAGGATGACTCAAGCACATGACATTCATTGTGCAGTCAAACCTCTCTGCTAATAATAATCTGTATTTGCAGCCGCTCCTCAGCGCTAGCATCACCGCCTCAGCTCCACCTCAGATCATCAGGCGTTAGATTCTCATAAGGAGCACGCAACCTAGATACCCCTCATGTGCAGTTTATAGTAGGGGGTTCGCGCTCCTAAGAGCATCTAATGCTGCCACTGATCTGACAGTGGGTGGAGCTTATGTGGTGGTGGGAGCGATGGGGAGTGCCTGTAAACACAGATGAAGCTTCGCTCACTTGCCTGCTGCTAGCCTCCTGTTGTGCCGCCCAGTTCCTAACAGGCCACGGACCGGTACCGATCTGCGGCCCGGGGGTTGGAGACCACAGAACTATAGCATGTATATACAAACTGTGTATATATGCATGGTTATAAAAAATGTAGTTTTTATGTTATGGGGATATACAGCTATTATGGGTGTAAGTAGGCTCAAATAACCCACTGATCCAACTGGTCTCTTCCCATGGTATGAATTCAAACTTTTCTTTTTCAAATAAAAAGCCTACATATTCATACACAATAATGCACAAAAATCCAGTGTAGATTCCAAACATTAACCAAATGCTTACAGTTTAGATAATCTGCAACAAAATTAAAACTATCATATAATGATACTCCATTATACTAATAGTGGATGCTCAAATCTATTTGTCAGATGAAATATTTTGATAATTACAGCAGCCTGATAGAATAAGTCATTTGTGTGGAAATAATTATTAAGTTCTGGAACATCCTAGAGTGTCATAAAATGTAGGATTCTGAATCAATACTTGAAACTGAATTAATTTAAATGTTAGGAACAAGTGCATAAAGTTTACAGCAATATACATAAGGGCTGTCTCCCTCCTAAGAGGTAAAGCTTGTGCTACACAGTCTACGTAATTCCTCTCATTCGTGTATTTTGCAGTGATGTCTGCCTGCGGTCTCCTACCTCCTTGATTGGGCATTCCTGAGAAAGACGCTCTTGGAGCTCCTTCTGCAGTTCCTTCCTGGTACCCAGGGACTGCTGCACTCGGAGGAAGTCAGAAAGCTCCTTCAGACCTGCGTCAGTGAAGTATTTAGCAAAATGATCCACACTCTGTCTGTTAACTGGAAAGAGTTCCTGAAGGAAGAAGGGAAAAAGACTGTTATACAACTACAACAAGCTATTCAAATTTCAGCAAGCATAACGGGCAAAATCTTCATTTCACTTAGAATATTTCTTATTTGGAAGAAAAGAAGGAGGACTGGTTTTCAAAACAATAAATCTCTGTCGTATTTATTGAGCCAAACACCTTCTAAAATCAGGCAGTTTTGCAAAGAAAGAAAAAATACTAAGCAACTTAGATAAACTAGCTCCAATCATTTTGAACCATTATTTCATTTTTCATTTACTTTAATCAAGTATAGCATGTGTAAATACAGAATTAAATTAGCTAAATTAAATGCAAATACGATAACTTCGAATAATGTTTGGATTGTTTTAAACTGAGAAGAAAAAAATTGAAACGATTAGATAATCACAGTGTTTCTTTTACTATGAGTTAGTAGACAAAAGTAAGTTTTGGTAATGCTGAAATGATTCGAGATAACATTAGAAAAACAACATTGACTATTACTATTTTCACATTCTGAGAAAATGCTGCTAATATTCTAAAATACTAGTTTGGGAGCTAAAGAGAATTTTGTTATAGCTATTAATGATGGTGGTTCTCAATTAAATTCACAGCAAGATCTAATCTAAACCCACTGCTATGGTTTGAATGTCTCCTCCAAAACTCAGGCTGAAACCTGGTCCATAGTGTGGCAGTGTTGAAAGGTGGGGCTTTTAAGAAGTCATTGGATCATGAGGGCTCTGATTAATAGATTAATCTATTCATGGATTAACAGGTTATCTTGGGAGGGGAATTGGTGGCTTTACAAGAAAAGGAAGAGACCTGAGGACACACCAGCCTCCTTGTCATGTGACAGCCTGAGCTTCCTTGGGACTCTGTAGAGTCCCCGCCAGCAGAAGGCCCTCACCAGATGCAGACCCTCAACCTTGGGCTTCTCAGCCTCCATAACTGTAAGGAATAAATTCCTTTTCTTTATAAATGACTCAGTTTCGGGTATTCTGTTATAAGCAATAGAAACGGACTAAGACACCCACCCTACCAACTCTTCTCTTTATTACATAATTTGGATGGAAATTTAAAAAAAGAACACACTGTAGCTGCTCTCATATTTTCACCTCATTTCCATTTTACCCTACACAGCTTGGCAGAGTCTCAGTAACACTTAGTCATGATTTAATCCTGTGTGAGTTCAACACCCAACTATGAAATTAAGGCAATTTTCAAAGTTCTCACATTTTTCAGACTGCTGCAGAGTCTAAAGAAATAGATCCTAACTTTTTGCATTGGTTAGATTTGCATATATGTGGCCAATGGCTATGTGGTTGCAGTCTCAGTAGAAAGATTGGTAATGGGTTTGCCACCATATATAGGAACAACATAGCCTATGTCAGAACTCAAATTTCAATGTTCTCTGTATTATCATCCTATAATTTCCCCTGTTGCATCATGTTTCAAAATGTCGCAGCAGAGTTGGTGGGAGCAGCTATCAAACATGCATTCATGTTAAAGCAAACATTTCATGCTACACTGACATTGCATCACTGACATTTCTGCTATCATTCAAGAGCCACCAAACTTGTGGGTCAGAGAGCTAATTTAATTTTATCGAGTTTTTCCTATAAATCAAGATGTACTGGCACTGTCCTCACAATAATTGCCCAAAGTAGAAATTTTTCTAGACAATAAAGTAAGTTTCGACAAGGTTAAGCAGCTTGACCCACTTTATGCAATCAGAAATATTTAAGAACAAGCTGTGTGGCCCCCAATTCGATACTTATTCCATTACTTTGTGCTGGCACTCAATATTCTGTTTAGGAAAAGTGTGATTGCATAGTTTGATTTAAAGTTATGTTCAGAGCAATATGCCATCAAACATATTATTAGTAGTTCATTTACAAGCTATATCCAAAGTCCTAATGAATGGTATGTAATATATTGAAAATTATTCTTCACATTAAAATGAGGTAAAGCCAGTCTAAGTCATACCATGTCATTCTCTGGCTTGGAACATGGTTTGTGTTTGTTAGAGAAACCTTACCCCGATAAAAACCTCCATCATCTCATCCCCAGAATAAGGTCTCCTGCTTCTGCCCTTGCTCCCGGGTCCAACCCCGGGGCAACAGCTAGAGTGATGCTATTGAAACTTAAAATCATATTATATGCACAATTCTGCAGAGAATTTTCCCAAACCTTTCCATCTCACTCATAATAAAAGCCAAAGTCCTTATCTCCTCCACTCTTGTTCTTACCCACTCTTTCCTTGCTGTCCCCAACATGCCATGCCTCAAGGCCTTTGCATTTTCTGTTCCCTTTGCCTGGAATATTCTTCCTTGAGATATCTCTACAGCTCACTCACTCACCTCTTTCAGGTCTCTACACAAATGTCACTGTATCCCAGAGGACTTCCCTGACCACTGAAAATTGCATCTCACATTCTGATGCTCTTTAGCTCTTCCCTACTTGATTTTTTCTCCATAGCACTTTTTGCCTTTATTATAATACATGTTTTACTTGTTTAGTTTTTTGCCCACTCCCCTGCAATAGAATGTAAGCTCCATAAAAGAAAGGGTCTGTTAGTTTGGTTCCTTGCAATATCCTTAGCTGCTGGAAAAGTATCTGGCAAATAATACAATCAATAGATATTTATTTAATAAATAAAGGAAGATAGCATTGTCTTCAATTTCTTAATCACTGTTCCCTTTTCCAGTAGTAAGGGTTGGTTTTTCCCATCCTCTCTCTTCTCTGAATTGCTATAAATTTTTCTTTCTTCTGTATTATAGTAGTGGGTGATCACTGCTGAAAATACGCTATTTTTCTAAAATGGAGTAGCTCAGAATTAGAGAGAATTTTGTTGTGTGTGTTCACGAAACAAAATTTCCTCCTTGAGAGTGGAACTAACCCTCTGCTTCCTCATTCACTTGTTGAATAAACAAATGTCAGGCAGGCACAGTATTGTAGACAATTACCCTGCCCTCCCCCAGCTTACGGTGTTGTGGCAGAAACCACCGCCTATGCTTCTTGTTCCCAAAATATGTATAAACATATAATCTAGCAAGAACAGTTAAATAACATGTGTTTTCAAAAAGGAAATGAATTTTGTAAATGAAGTGATCTAATTAAATTAACCAGGCTAGGATTATCGACATCTTTAAGAAACCACTGCTTCTTAACTGAGTTTTTTCATGGCAAGTTGTGGTAGAGTTTATCTTTGTTCCCAATCACATACCTCCTCTCCTTCAAAAGTGTATTAAGAGAACCCCTTCCTTGTTATGTTTATCTGTAGGAGTGGAAAAGCAGCCTATTAGTGGACTGAATTTTCCCACCCTATTGCCAGGCTTGTCAGTGATTTCTTTTGGTCAACTGAAGGTGAATTTTTAAGGTACTTGAGAGGTTCCTTTCAGTCTCTATGTTCCTGTCATCTGCCATGAAGACAGAATGACCCAGATGGGAGCTACTCCTTCAGCCTGGGTCCCACTATGAAAAGGCATGTGGAACCGAGCCAGGCCTAACCAAGACACAGCTAATCTACAGACCACCCACAGGCTCATGGACAAAAGATATGGTCTCTTCATATGAACTTCCACCTTCCTCAGCGACCTATATTCATCTTTTATGACTTTTGCTTCTTGCTTCTATATACAGGGATCTGCCCTAAGTCCACTAGAAAGTAGGTTCCATGAGGGCAGGGAACTTTTCTATCCTGCTCTCTATTGGCTCTGCAGCTTTGGGGACCATCCCGAGCACAGAGCAGGAATTTAGTAAATATATGCTGAATGAAAATTATCATATTACCATTAGCAGAAATGAACCGGAATCTAATTTCCTCATTATTCTTCCTTATCATAATCTAAAGACTTTATAGACACAAATAGGGATATTTTAGGGTAAACTTCAAGAGACAAGGAATTTTAAGTGAAAGTACAAGTATGTATATTTAAAATTATTTGCAGGTTTTCTTGAGGAAAAGAGATAGTTTGAGAATTATCCCATGGGATTGGCACCCTCGCATAATAGAAAACCTGGGAAGAGGAAAACAGAGAAGAGAGTAGGTAAAAAGAAGATGGCAGGGCATGTTTTAATTTTAGACTGCCCTAAAATTGTAAAAGCAATTCTACTTGGAGAAATCTCTTGCCATTTTACAGCTGCTGCTTGTAGCACAAAGAAATTATAGGGAGCAGATAGAAATTATAAGAGCAAAATATTTTTTTCTTGATTTTCCTTGAAGAATGCAAAGATCGGGAAATAAAAATATAATCAAGGAACTGTGATGCAATCAAGCTGCTCATTTTCTTCAACAGTTTAAGTATTTCCACAAGAATCTTGTTTAAACTCTTATTTTGTTAGCAAACAATTTAACACGTATTTTAGACCAGTGTATTCCTGCCCAAGATATAATAAGTATCTAATTAGGTGGGACTGATGAGATCCTTATCATATTAACACTTTAAATTTCTAGACAGTTATTGGTTATAAAAGAAAATTCTAAATTCTGACAAAATGTTAATACCATGTCAACAAACTTCCAAATTTGAGAGTCTCTGTATTCCCTATGATTCTTTAATTTTATTATGCCATTTGTCGGCACAATAAAGATTAAAATGGAATTTGCTTCTATCTACCAATTATATAGAAATAAAAGAACAGTGCTCCCATTTAACACAGACCCAGGCATCTTAGTCGTGTACCACACATTGTAGGCATTGTCAAAGCTCCGACAGAAGCATCGAGCACACAACCCTTTGACCAGAAAACACTTACAAGCAGCCTCTTGTCTAAGTTGGCTTTTCTCAAAGACGAGGTAACAGAGTTGGCATCTTTCTCTGCCATCCATGCTTTAAAAAGCTTGACAGCAAATGAGGCCGCAATGCCTGTTAAAACACAAGAGAGAATTACATTCCTTTTATAAGCAAAACCACTTGTGATGATACGAAAAAGCAACGTTTCTTCCTAGGTTTCCTAAAATGGATCAATAACTAAAAGACCTAATTTGGTACAAAGGAAAAATCAATAGACTTCTAGGCAAAGTTCTCCTCTTTTCATTACTCAAAAGAGAATATATTCTTGAGAAGGAAAAAAACTGAAAAAGTTGGACTTCCTGCTTCCAACGTGGTATAACTGCAAATTCATTCATTCATTCATTTATTTATCTATCTATCTTGTTTAAAAACATATCTAAAGTCCAGTATTTTTAGTGTTTTTGCCTTTTTACCCTTTGGTTCATCAGTATTTTACGTTTTTAACTGTGATCTTGAGGCACAAGAAAGTAAATCAGGAAACACAAAACTGCAATGTCAATGTAAGTCAACTAATTTGCTGATAAAGGAGTAAAAGAACACTAACAGCGACAGATGTAAGTATATGTAATAGGCGAACATGCATCATTTACTTTACGGTTTCACTTTTTATAAAAAGTATTTAAAAATATTCTTGAGTTAAGCTTTAAAACTATCAAGGCTGTTTCAAGTTAAACTCTTCCGAATTTTAAGTAATGGTTATCAAGCTAGTTATGGTAATCAGAAAACCACTCAATCACATGTCCACAATTACATTATGACTTGTTTCCAAATAGAAATAATCTGATAGCTAGGAAACAGTTTTTCTGTGAACTCTTCAAATTTCTAAATTTATGTTGCATTAATTTAATGAAGAGTTAAGGTGTAGCTGAAATATTTAACTGATTTTTCTGAAGTTCTCACTATTGTATGTGGCCCAAGCAGCCTCTCTATTTTCCTTACCTCCTTTCCTAAGAGAATTGCCATTTTGTCCAGGCCAAGTGACTTTTGATTAGTCTAAGTCCTGGTACCACTTCTTTCTACATATTAGTTTAGTAATTTCAGCTTAAGCTCATCTGCCCATGGTACTTCCTTGACATCCACGACACGTCCTTGACATCTGCTACTAGACCTGCATTGGTCATGTGGCCTGTGCCAACCAATCAACTGAAGGAAAGATCAATTTTCCTATCTTCAGGAGAAGTGTTCTTCCACTGAAACTGAACCAGTAAACATGTACCATAACTGTACCAGCAGACACCTTATCACGATGAGGGGTACCATCCTTGGGATGAAGTTGATGCTATACTCAAGTCCTGAATGATATTGCTATTCATCCTGAAGTCTGCCCTACTCTTATATGTTGGAGAACTTTGTGTTAACAACTTTTTAATTTGTTTTAATATGAATTTTTAACATTATCATTAGCTCATAAAATCTATATAAAATTTCATGTAAATTTATGTAATTAAGTCAAAATCAAATTAATGCTAGCCCGTAATCTGCGTTGTAAGTAAAGAAAATAAAGTATGCTCAAAACTAGGAGTCTGAAATCTTGATTTAAAGCTATTACTTTGTATTAAAAGTGGCTCTTGGTGGAAAGTTGGGGAAATTTCTTTGTAGTCACTCTCTTCTTGGGTAGGATGACCCCACTCCCCCCTGGCCATTTGTTACATGAACGTTGGGGAAAGACATAATTCCTCATCTTTTTCTCATTAGGAAGCAAGTGTTAAAACCTCTAGTTTCTAAAGATGGTAGAGTTTAAGGAAAACCCTACCTTATATGACATAGGCAGTGTGTTATTTCCATAGCAAAGATTTTTTTCTCCTCTCCCCCCGCCCCAACATCTTACTATAAAAATTTTCAAACATACAGAAAAGTTATACTCATATACCCACCGTCTAGTTTCTATAACTGTTGATATTTTGCTAGATTCACTTTATCCCATATCTACCATGTATCTATCCAATAACATAATTTTTGGATACATTCAAAGGAAGTTGCAGATATCACTTAGGTTTTTAATACAGCTGGAAAGGCCATTATTTTATGTTATGGTGGCTAGGATAATATGATTAATGTTTAAAGTTTATGTTCTACCTTTATTTTATGTGTAAAATGGCTAATAGCATAAATAAGATGTGTGACATACTGAATTCTCTTCAGGAAAACTCTTTAAAATGTCATAATATTAATAACATACTATCAACACTTACAGAGCCTGCACTGTGATAAATCTGAGCTATTTTAAGCCAAAAACTACAGAGAATTTCTGAATAACACCATTTGACTCTTGATGTACTGTTCTTTTCTTAGCTACAAGAAAACTATAACCCCTTTTACTACAGGCATGAATGAGGCTGGGGCTTCATATACGTAGGAGGAAAACTTTTTAAGTTCTCAGAAGAAACAGATATTCTCACAAAAGCTCTTTTAATTTATTTTTAAGGAAAAATAACTGTGTTTTGTGTTGGATTATGATTTGAATGTCATTATCCTCCTACAAGAAAACAGCCGACTTTTGCTTCATTCTATAACCACATCATGGTATTCGTGCCTGTCAACTCTTTTGATGCCTTAAGATTAAAACAAGCCTATTTCTAATGCAGCAAAGTCTTTTAACTTTTTTCTAAAACTGAGACTATGAGTATCTTAATTGTGTGATCAAAATGAACATCTTGGCATCACTTTCCCCACACCTTGATGGGAAACAGTTTAGGAGAGTAATCCTATTTGGGGGACATTTTTAAATGTGAAGGGTCATTTTGGGTTGTTACGATAAATAGGGGTGGGAGTTACAGCCTGGCCTTTTGTGTCTGAGGGCAAATAGATTAAATGTCCTACAAAGCACAATGCAGTCCTGTACAATGAAGCACTGTCCTTACAAAATATGCCAAGAGCATCTAGGTTGAGAGAAATAGTTTATACAGATCAATTTCAGGGTATTTGGCCTAGGTGTTGAGTCTCACACCTATTTTAATTTGCTAACAGTCTTTCTTTGTACAGGTGTGCATATTTTTTCTTCTAATTTCCTACAATTAACACGTACACGCCTTCTATTATTTGAAGCGATACATACACACGTACATATTCTCTTACATGAAGGATGGGTAGTAGAGGACACTAAAAAGAGCCACTGGAATTTTTCTAACTATCTGTGGCTTATACTTTTCTTTGGATACCTGACAGGTGAGAGAACAGCAGCATCATTACCTTCCTTGACTAAGCTGTCAGTGAAGAGACTGGTGAGGATGGTGGCAGGCAGGGTGCCGTTGCCCAGCAGTATCCCTGACAGCATCGCCAACTTTGTCTGCTCTGTTTCGGAAAAGGCTTTAAGGAAGAGGAGAAGCTGTGGGTCAAACAAAAGAAACCATGTCTATAATGCAAAGGACTAAAGTAGGAAGATAACAAACAGCACGTACATCCATGGCTCCGTGGCACACACACAGTAGGGCATATGCAAAGCATAGCTGTTCACTGGAAACATATATGTTCAATTATAAATTGGTTGCTATGGAAAGTGACTTTATCAGGCATAGTTCCTTTCTTCTAAGTTCATTTACACAGGGCTGTAGATGACATTCATGGGAAGGAAAAGAGAACATTTGGAGAACATGTGAATACATAATTTACATTTTACTATGTACATGAAAAAGGATAAAATACACAATGGATATAATGTTTTCTGAAATATATTGTCTTTGATATTTTTTACTTCTTCGGGTGACCCCGTCTATCCCACTACATGTACCCCCTTTTCTTTGAAAAATAGAATTTTTATGGCAAATAAAAGAGGAAAGAGTCAATGTTAACCTTTTGACATCCACTACACACTTTTATGAGCTCATGGCATGCAAGAGTCTTCAAAGCAAGAAGGGTTTCCTAAGTTCTTGACGCTCTTTTGCTGATTTTCCATTACGTTGTACCAATGAAAAGTCACTGGTACTGATATAAACTTAAGTGCCCACATCCTAAATGATATGATTCTCCCACTAACTTTGTGAGGTGGGTAGGACAATATTAATTTACTATCTCCCAACAACTGAAGGATTATTATGTTACAGAGAGGTTATGTGACTCTACAAATATTTACATTAGTAAGTGACAAAACTAGAACCAAACCAGCCCATTTGATTTCTAATTTATACCTGTTCAATTCTCAACAAATTAAAAACAAGTCACCGTCTATGTGCCAGGTAGTAAGGAAATGAGGGTATCAAAGGCTAAAACTGAGGAAGTACCAGGAATGGGGTATAGTAAACTAACAAAAACATAAATAATTCTTATCAATTTAGCCTTTCTCCCCATTATAAAAATGAAGAACAGATAAAAGTCAATAATAAAAAATAGCCTCTAAAATAAAGTTTTAACATTACTTTTTAAGCACATTAATAACTCATATTCACTAAAAACATAATAATGAAATAAGACAAAAATTAATCATTCTTCTAAAAATAATAATCACATTGCTCAATTATATTGGTCAACATTAAATTTGGATGCTCCATGTTTTGCAACAGAGCTGGCCTTTAAAGATGGAAATACTATGAAAAAATACTTGAGAGTATATTCACCACATGAACGAAAAGAGTTAAGAAAGTTTTCAAGGTTTTGATGAGCTAAGGAGTAAAAACATGATTGGTATTAAAAGACAAAGTGATGCTTAATTGATTTGAACTTTGCATCATTTTTTCTGATCATTTCCATTTCTTTGTTTAATCAAGCTCTCATTATTTTCTGAGCACCTAGCAGTCCATTAGAACTATTTTTTTCCATTTAAAATTCTTTCATATTTAACACATGATTTTTGAACAAAATCAAACAATGTCAAATAATATAAACATGTAAAAAAAAATACCCTAAGAATCAACATTAACACTTCGATATACATCCTTCCAGATTTTTTAATACACTTATATGTAACTTGCCCAAGGTCAAACTATTACCAAATATTTGTTCTGCACCTCACTTTTTCACTTAATTGGTCATGGACATTTTCCCTTATCAATTTATGTAGTTATGCCTCATTCTTTAACAGACTGCACAGTATTCCACTGCTATGGATAAACCATAATTTAACTAACAGTCACCATTGGTTATTGAATATAACAGTATTTTAAGATACTGTGATGTCATCTTTATACATATAGCTTTATATATCCATGCTAAAGGATTCTTATAAATGGGACAGCTGGATCATGGATTATGTGAATTTTTTTTTAAATGACTTTACTGCCAAATTGTTCTTCAATATTATATACAGAACCACTTTGAACAGGGGGAAGTGAGTAAGTAAATTATAAGTAGATGTTACGGTTACTTTCTTCATGTGGTTTATATGTTAGGCTGCTGTCTAAAATTTGAAACAATGACAAAGCAACATACAAATCTGTAACAAGTTATTACAGTAAGTGCTACATATAAATACACAGGAGTTACAAATTAGAAGAGGGAACATGTTATCACTAAAAAGAGGATTTCTTTAAGAAGATGCTACTGTTCATTTGGCTCCTTATTAGAGGCCAGCCACCACGCTACCCAATTTATATGTCATCTTGTTTATTCCCACAACAGACATAAGGTATATAATCTTATTACAGCTATTTCACTGATGGGAAAAAGCACTGAGATTTATACCCATATGTTCTATCTCCAAATTTGTGCTTTTATCCCCTTTGCTAAATTGCGTCTTCTAATATTAAAGAATTTTATTGAGCATTAGCTGCTGTGCTATGTTCTTTCACAGGCTTTAACTAATTAGATCACCTTATCTTGATTCTTGCCGTGATATATTTTATCTCATATATCTCAAAATCTCTAGTTTTCATTTTAAACTCTTTGAGACCAGAGATCATATTCTGTAAAACTATTACTACTGAACAAAGCAAACTATCTCACCTTAAATATTGATGGGAAAAGTCCATGATAGTCACATATTTCTTCCTATAGCTATTAGCTAATGACCTATCATCCTCATTCCCTTATTTATTATAACAAACATTTATTAAAAACTTACTACGTACATGGCACTTTAGGACAATCATTGTACATGCAAAATTTTTGCATCCTCCCTATTTCATCACTTTAAATAGATAGGCATTATATTTGAGTTTTACCTTTTTCATTTCATCCTCAAATGCCTTTTCCAAATACTTATATCTCCTGATGAGTTTATTGAAGACCTAAACATAAAACAGAACCATTAAATACTATGTAAACAATTTAAAAAGGCAGAGAAGGAGATATGGAAACTCATCATAACTACACCATAGATCTAAAATAATAAAAATGCATCAATGAGCTCATACTGTAATATGAGAACTATGAGCAATTCAATTACCATGACCTAGGGGAAAAAAAAAACAGGCTCAAAATGCACACACAGGATAATACAAATTCATTCAAGAATATAACAGGTAGAAAAACAAAAAACAACTTTGATGAAAAGAAAATGAATGTCATTTTTAAACTACGAGATGCAGATTGAAAATAACTGAAATGAAGGAGGAAGGGATATAATCACTGAGAAAATGACGTGATGGGGAGGAAAACACAGTGCAGAGGTTACACTCCAGGTGGACAACAATCACGTTTTCATCAGATAAGCAAAAAATGTTATAATTTCCTGGCAATAAAGGATTACCAGCCCTCACTTCCCAGTTAGAACTCTGAAACAGGGTTTGCAACCATATCAGTGGGATTCTACACTGTTTTGTAAGTGGAATTATATCGTTAGTTAAAGAGGGATTTTGTAAATGTTGGTTATTTTAATAACTGTGGGAATGATTTCTTAATCTGGTTCCTCTCTCTTCTATTCATATGCTCTACTCTTTTGGAGTGATGACCTAGGCAGAGAATTGATATGCAACAAGAAGAAGAAATAAATTGTATTAAAATCCTATAAATTTTATTTCCAACTTATGCTAATACTCACACATTGCTTAACATGATTATTAACAGAAAAAAGAATTCTCCTTATCCAAGAATAATTATCTAAATTCCCACAGGTAAATGTCCACATAGGAAAGCAAAAGTCAAACTACAAAAGTATTGTCTAATGAGCTAACAGTTTATAAAATTAAACTCTACTCAAATGTCCTTTTCCATCTAACTTCTCTCTCTGCCTGACCAACCCATTGACCAGGATTTTCTGTCAGTCCATAAGTATGCAATAATTTTTAAATTCAAATACAATAACATATCAAAGGGCCATTAATCCAATGTCCATATTTCTTATGAAAAAAATAAAATCATTTGTAAAAAGAAACTGTGCTATTTAGATATAATGAAGGTGCAAATTCCATCTTTTTTTTTTTTTATGGGAACAGCTATACTGACTTTTCTTCCAGGTCTTCTTATTTTTCTTTCCATTGGAATTCAAATAATGAATAATATACCTTGTATTTGTGTTAATTCGATCCTGGAAAAAAAATTCTGTGGGGAAGGTAAGGCAGGCATTATCATTATTTGCAGACCTCGCAACTGCTATTAAGTATCAAAGCAGGAATAAGAACTTAGAAACTGTGATCTCTAGTGAATTGCCCCTATCTAATATATGAAAAGGTTAGTGGGACATTTTAAAGGATCAGCTTTTGAATTGAGCATATTTACTTCAGTATATACCTTGTCATAGTGTTTAAAGTCATGACATACGTAGTAGAAGCAAAGATGTTTAGAGGAACAGGTTAGAGCCTGGCCCACTCAATCTCACCTGCTTAACCTTTTGTTCTGCTTAAAAATATTCTTTGTTTTTATTTGTTAAACATTTCTTAAATATAAAAAAGGAGAGAAATATCTTTGCTAAATATAGCACGTAATTAAAAATCATTTTTAAGAGTTTAAATCCTTAATGGCCACATATTTCAAATTACTTGGCTTAGCATGTCTTACACATTTTAATAAAGACATAGTTTCTAGCATCCAAAATGCCATCACTTAGCCATAGTTAATTCCTATGCCCTTTCATCTAATATACTGAAATGTGTATAACAAGAAGACTTGTTGCCCTAGGACTTTCCCTAATAGTTGGGCTGGGAATAACCAGTGACTTTTAAGAAGAGTCAGTAATAGAATCAGAATAGGAATATGTCAACCTTAAGCTGTCTAGTCATGATGCATAGATGTTCAGCTCCATAAAGTAATGTCTAATAGCTCGTTCCATTTTATACTCCCCTCACTTCCTGACCTTTACTATGGCTAAAGACTTCTTAATTTTTATCTAATGCATGCAAAATTGTATCTCATGATTTTAATTTAAATTTACCTAATTACTAACGAATTTGAACAAACACGTCTCTCACATGTTTTTTGGGGATATGTGTTTCCTCTTCTATGAAATGCCTGTATGCGTCTTTTCCTAATAGGTCACCTGTCTTTTTCTTATTGACTTACAGTTCTCCATTTAATCTAGATATGAATCTATTATAGGTTTTATGCATTACAAATATCTTCTTTCCCATTTCTTTTTAACAGCTACATAGTAGTCTATTAATATGAACTACCGAACTTTATTTAACCAGTCCTTTATTGATTTTATACTGTTTTCATTCTTTGATATAATCACAAGCAATACCACAATGATTAACACTGTATGTGTTATTTCACACATGTGCAGGATGAAGTTCTAGAAGTGAAATTACTGGGTTAAAGGGAATGTGCAGTTTTACTTTTGAGAGATAATACAAAATTGCTTTCCATAGAGGTAGGACCAATTTATACTACCACCAGAAATTGCTGTAAGCATGTGGTTCCCCAAGAGAGGTAAAAATAAATAAATAAATAAATAAAAATTTAAAAAGATATCTTCTTATAGTTTTAATGCCCATTGTTTTATTACGAGCGCAATTGAGTATCTTTTCATATATTTAAGAGCTAACATTCTTATTTAACAAGTGGGCTATAGGGTTTCTGAACCTAAATGTTTTCCTCAATCCTGTTCAAATGCTTCCCTTCTAACACAATGGCAATCTCTCAATGACAGGCTCTACCTGAGCATAGTTTCGGATGGTTTCATGATCTTCATTTGCTGAAAACACACAGTGGTTGGTCTTCTTGGTTTTGTCACCATCATCTATGCGTGTTCCTCCAGGGGCTGAAAAGAGAAAGGTAATTACAGTTAGGATAATGCTGAAATTGAGAATAGCCTTTACAGAACACATCAACTCTGACACATCAAGTAAAACCATGAGAGTAGGTGTACAATCTAAGAGTCACATAAAATTTCAAAGAATGATATGCATGTGTGGATGTATAGATGTTGCTATATATTTGTTTATGTTTATAATATAATATGCATTGGTTGTTTCATTTCATACACCCACCATAGTGTACAATGTTGTTCCTTATCCTTGCCTTCACTAGATCCTGTAAGTCTGTTGCCACCCAACCGAGTTGAAGCTGCACAGAGAAGAGCCAATATACTGAGGCAGTCAGGGGACTGCCCTTGCTTTGGAAAAAGGGTTTAATTCTGCAGAGGGCTAAGCCAGGAGATGGGAGGAATTTCTCAAATTGGCCTCCCTGAAAATTTGGGAGACGGGGTTTTTAATTGGGTCTGTTAATCGGCTAGGTTTGGGGTGGAACCATAGGGGTGTAGAAATTGTCTTTTTTGTTGAGCTGGTTCTCAGGTGGGGGTCATAATACCAGTTGAGTCAGTTCCTTGCCATGGGCCACTGGTCTGCATGTGTCAGTCCTCCTACCGGAACACAGGGCCTGAATGACATCTCAGAAACTACTTTTGCTTTTGAAAAGGTGATGTTATCTGCGGAGAAAGTTAAGAGTCTTTATGACCACCAGCTATGTGACTCCAAAGCAGTAATTATAGAGAAGCAAACAGGGGGACAATGGCTGATTATTATTATTTTTAGCTAGGTCTGTGTCTTCACAGAGTTTTAGGCCCTTGCCACAGTTCTCGCCTTGCACCCCTTTGTTGATTTGTAAGGGGTGGTTTTAATTTATAACCTTAACCATGGAAGCTAAAATAATAACCTTTAATCAATGAAATTAATTTCATTATTCTTAATGCAACTCAAGATGTTTTCCACTTCAGGACATGGTTCTCTTTTCAGACTTGAAAACATTTTGCTGGACTCTAATTTATCAACTACAGAATTGACCAGAATTGACTCTTACAAATCTTTTTGGCTTCTACTTGGGAGGCTATTAACACTGCTCCCTCCTTCACTAGCCTACCTATCCATGCACGGTTGAGCAGTACACACTCTGACTCTTTGCTGTTAGTATTTGACTGCTCAGCAGGTGTGTTGGCTAGTAGAGTATTTTATTCTCTCTAGTCTTTTTCCCCCATGGTGGACCAGAACAAAAGAATGCCTTTTTTCTCTGTTTCAGCTTTCCATATTCAAAGGCTCCTACTGTAAGTCTCAACCATTGCCAGCACTGCTTGATTAGAAGAATGGCATCAGAACAGAATGCTATTTCTATTTTCTGATTTGACTTCAGTATAATTAAGGTGGAAGGCTTGAGCAGGCCAAGTTAGTTGAAAAGACAAAGACTATCTTCTATTCATCAGCCACTCCTGTTATTTGTGTGTTTTAGTGTATAACAGCCTTGATTTAACTTGTGATTTCAGATCTCTGGATGAAAAGGGCCACACATAGCCACCTTTGTTAGTAGGCACAGGCAAATGAGAATTCAATTGAGTTATATTCTCCTCAGCTTATCACTTCCTCTATGGGCTTCAGACTCCAGCCTACAGTTTCGTAAGTAAATTAGTTTTTGGAGGAGTCAGCTCCTTCAGGAGTCTATTTTCACAGAATTAATTTATGCATGAGATTTAATTAGCTCTTTTTAATGAACCCAACCAGCTGGAACAAAATTTTATTAAGATGATAATCTTTAAAAACTCTGGGCTAATTATTCCTACCCGATAGAAATTACATAACAGAAAAGTCTGATTTTGAAACTGTAGACTTTTCTCTTCATAGGTAGTTTTAAAAATGGCATTCTTTTATAGAACACTTATTGCACAGTAATAATATTGCTATAGTTTGCATTACAAATTTTTTTCCTGATATTGGGACCAAGAATTAACTGCCATTTCTAATGCTTTTGGAGTGCCTCAAGGTATAAGTAAAAGCAAAATATTTCTTGTATCTACTGTAGAAAGGGTAAAACCGGAAAGACCAAGATGGCTGTGGTTTCAAGAACAATGGGAGAAAGTAAATTTTTTTTTTGCATGTGAAGAAAATTCCTACATACCTAATAATTAAAAAAAGTGTTCACATAAAAAAGAATGCATCTGGCTGGCTTCATTCATTACATCATAATTCTGGTCTCAGGAGACATCTGGGGTTGTACAGCCTATGCTAAGTAAGTCATACCAAACACGTTGCCCTACCTTCTTCTTGAACATATGGATGTAGAGCAAAGAAGTGAAGTCTGGGCTGCAGAGATAAATATGCTGATCATGGTAAATGAAGCTTTGAGATAATCAGTGCAGAGTATACAGATAATTTAATATGGAGGAGTTAAAGACAGAAACCAGGAGTCACGTAAGAAATGGCATCCAGAGACATGGGAGGAAGTCTAGGTGGTGTCATGTAAGGGAAGAAAATAAAGCAGTTCAGGAATGACAGAAGCAACAACAGTGCTGCCCGGAGGTCACTCAGGACTGAAAAGGGTCCATATGACAGACTAATGCATTTATGTGTGATTTAAAGAACCAAAACTCATTGAAAATTATTCTTTATGGAGTTTACCAGCGTGTTGTTAAAAATATGTCATAATTAATGAAATACTAAAAGCCAATAATCATATTAGGAAATGTTCAACTCCATTATTAACTTAAAAATTTTAAATGGAAATATTTATCACTTACCTAATTGACAAAGATGTAAAAAACTGACAAAATTGAGTATCTAACATTGTTAAAAGACTCAAGATTTTTGACAAAATGTTAACTAGAATATTCCTTTTGAAGGCTGGTTTTCTCTCTCAGATAGGTAGATACAGATGGATACAGATATAAATATCTCCATCCTTTAATCCATTAATCCTTTGCTAAATAGGTAAACATAAGATCACAAAGATAAGTGTATATAGACACTGATGACATTGTTTATAATAGCAAAAAGTGGAATCAACTTAAATATTCTTTAACATCAGTTTGGCTTTAATTCTTTTTAGAGTCATCCAGTGTAACACTCATGAGTGTGAAAGGTAACAACATATTACTGAATAAATACAAATTAGCATGTATAGTATCATATTTGTACAATATCACCCCATTTTCAAAAGTTAATGAGGTAAAGAGATTTGTAGAAGGGAATTAACCAAAATATTAACAATGGTTATCTCTGGGTATTAGCATTTGAACACACCATATATTGCTGTTATACTTGGACTTAAATCATCTACAGTGGTATGTGGTGGAAACCAGCAATGCAGATCTACAGGCGGCCTGGCAGTTTATGGGGGCCATGTACATAAACAGATAGCTCAAAATAAGAGCTCAGAGAAAAAGGAATTTAAGGGTGGCTCCACCTCAAAATGGAGGAATGTATACACTCTGTCTCAAAGCCAAAATAGTTCTCCTTAAGCAGTGTTTCTCAAGAAAAGGCACTGATGGCATTTCAGGCAGGGCAGTCTTTCATTGTGTGGTATGTCCTTTGCATAGCGGAGGAGGCTGCATACCTGGCCCCCACTCCGAAGTCTTTGTAACAACCAAAACACTTCCAAATTGTTTGCAAATTGAAAATCACTGGCCTAGGAGATTTGACCACTAGAAGTGATTTATGGCTACTACAGGTACTAATTATAAGAAATAAGATCTAAAAAAATGACTATGAAAGGAAAAATAGGTGGTTACGATACCTAACAAACATTTGGATCAACAATTTAAGACACTTAAATAGTAATCTGAAGCCTTCTTATCTAATGCCTCTGCTCCATAAAATGTAGCTTTTATTTTGCTTTTACCTATCTTTATTTTTTTGGGGGGTTTCCAAGGTTTTAAAAAATAAAACTTGGTAGATCAAAAATGTAAATTCTAGATACATGGCATATAGGAACAGAAGTTATAGAATGACTTATATGGGCCTCTTTGAATACTACCTTTTTCTTTTTTTTTTTTTTTAATTAATTAATTTATTTCAGAGTATTACGGGGGTACAGACATTTAGGTTACATGTATTGCCTTTACTCTGCTCGAGTCAGAGCTTCAAGCGTGCCCATCTCCCAGAGAGTGTGCCCTTCACCGCATCTACCTATCTTTAATAATTTCTAATCTTCTATCTTTAATTCTTCAAACTATATACTCATGATTAAAAGGATTTTTTTTTAGAAGTAGGTTTAGGCTAGGCAAGTTGACTCACACCTATAATCCCAGCATTTTGGAAGGCTAGACAGGAGGATTGCTTGAGGTCAGGATTTCAAGACCAGCCTAGGCAATATAGTGAGACCTTGTCTCTACACAAAATAAATTTAAAAATTAGCCAGGCACGGTGGTGTGCAGCTATAGTCCTAGCTACTTGGGAGGCTGAGGCAGGAGAATCACTTGAGCACTGGAGTTCAAGGCTATAGTGAGCTATGAGCTATGATCCCACCACTGCACTCCAGCCTGGGCAACACAAAGACTCTGTCTTTAAAAAAAAAAGGAGCCAGGTTCAAGAGAAAAGCTACTATATGACATTTGGGTTCATTATACGAGAAGGATCTAGATGATACACACTAAGTTACGTGCTTCTGCAGAAAGTACCCCCTTTATGGACCCTCCAAAAACATTCAAAGATTAGGGACACTGGGAAAGTTGGCTTTTAGCAGAAGCAAAGTGGCCACCTGTGATCAAAGGTCAACAAAAACCCTTGGTTCTATGCCTTTGTTAACCAATAATCACCCATATTAATACCATTCTAAATTGTTAGTTAGGCAAAAAATTATGGACTCCCATTTGTGTTTTACATCAACTGCAATAAATATAAGCTTATAAAGATTCTATTTTATAAGGAAATACTTCCGTAGAATTGGAAATACATATGTACACCACAAGAAGATGTGCTAACGCGTGGTTTACCAAGCATGCTGCCAGCCACCAAAATATCGAAGAGTGTGTCCGCATAGCGACGATAATCTAATCTTGAGCCTGTAGAGTCCAGGAACTTGGCTACAGCTTCAAGGTCATCACCAGCTTCGTTAAGTCCCTGGACGAGTGTATCTCTGAAAACTGTGGGTTCAAATTTCTCTTTTTCATCTAAAGTAAAAAAATTATAAAATTATTCCTTTGTGTACATATCATATTCTCCAAAGAGACTAAGCATATTTCCTTTGTTCACAGTTCTGTATTTGATAATGTGATTATTTAAAAGTTGAAGGACAACTTAAATTTTTCTATCAGATTTCCATGCTCTGCAATTCCTCATTTAAACATTTACTCAACCAAATAATTTATTTCTGTTCAACGTGGCCACAAAAATACTTAACTCTAATACACAATATAATTGATGATTGTCCGTGTTTGTCACTTAACAGCAGTGGTCCCCAACATTTTTGGCACCAGAGACTGTTTTCATGGAAGACAATTTTTCCACAGACTGGGAGGAGGGGGGTTGTGGCGGGAGGAAGGATGGTTTCGGGATGATTCATGCACATTACATTTATTGTGCACTTTATTTCTATTATTATTATATTGTAATATATAATGAATTAATTATACAACTCACCATAGCTTGGGGACCCCTGACTTACAGGATAGGCCAATGTAATCTACTAACCCTAATCCTCAGAGAAAAAATAAAGGATATAACAATCAAAATTTAAAGTTTTATTTCATTTGAGATAGACAAAGAAAATGATTCACAGAAAATCACCAAAGAATACAGGAAAATATATAGATATAAACAACAAATAAAGATTAGGAGAGGGGAAGTAAGGAGGATGTCTCTTTTAAAAGATAGTTTATTCCAGAATGCTTAAATATTTAATACATGTCATGAGCTATATATGTATATTTGTAGCTTCAGAGAAGATGTTCTAAACTTTCAGGTCTCTCATGACCCCTTGACACTCTTAAAAAAGTACTGAGGGATCCAAAGAGCTTTTTTTTAAATGGAGGTTATTATCTATGGATACTTGTTTTACTAGAAAACAAAACAGATAATTTGAGACTATTTATTCATTAACATTGATAAGACTGATATAGAAAGGCATACATCAAAGGCATAAATGAACTGCAATGGTGAACGGGACACATGAGTGTGGAGGAGAAGCAGTATGGTGTGGTGACTGGAGGTCACAGGATTTGGAAGGAGTTTTGGTCTAGACTCTTGCAAGACTTCTTGTGGAAAGTCAGTTTGGAGTCAGGTCCTAAACAAAGCAATGATCATATAGTGTTGAAACAAAGTGAAGATGACAAACCAGGTCAGACTAGGCAGAACAAAATGAGTATACTAAAGGTAAAGGATCGAAGATTCAATTCAAAGGGCATCACCTTCCCCTCCCCACCATGGAGAGTAAGTCTGGAAGTTGGGAGAGAGGAGTAAATGATGAACTCAACATTTCTAAAGAAAAAATTGTATCATAAATATCTTTAGAGAGCTAAGTGAAGATATTGCAACTAGAAGAAGAAAATGAGGAGGAGGAGGAGGAAGGGGAAGGGGGGAGGAAAGAGAATATTATAAAAATATTTCATAAATAAAGAATTCTTGGGAATGAAAATTAGGATAGAAAAGTAAAAAATTCAACGGAGGATTTAAAAGAGAAAGTTGAGAATCTCTCTTAGAAACTAGAAAAAAAGGCCAAAGACTTTAAAAGCAGTAGCAAAAAGAAAAGAAAAAGGGCAGACCAGTCAAATATCCAAAAGTGGTAATTATAATCAAAAGACAGAATGAAAAAACAAAGTAAAGGATATTATTTTTAAAATTTCAGTAAAGTTTCACAGGCTTGAAGGATATGAGTTTCCAAATAAAGGGCTGTCTGGGCACCCAGCACAATGACTGAAAGTAGATCCACACAAAGTACATTCATTATAGTGAAATTTCAGGATTCCAGGAGCAAAGCAACTATCTAAGGTTTCTGGGACCAAAAAACAAGTGACACATAAGTATCAAGAAACAGAATAACATTGAATTGCTCAACAGAAATGCCAGAAGCTAGAAGAAATTCTTCAGAATTCTGAGGGAAAACAATTTCCAACCTAGAATTCAAGTTAGCCAAACTTTTAATCAAGGGTAAGAGCAGAATGAACATACATATATTGAAATATTTAAGGCCTCAAAAATAGTGAATAACTAAGGAGTAAGTCATGAGATCCCAGAAAAAAAAGGAAAAAATATGAGACAGGCAATAGTACTTTTGTGGATCATGGTGAAAGGACATTTTAAGCATCTTAGGTTCACAGCTTTACAAGTGGCGTAGACAGCAACTCGACCAGGAGAGAATTGTTCAATATAATATGATATAAGTATTCCTTTCATACTATCATTGCCAGAACTCCTAAAGTGTTTTGTATTTAGAGATTTACACAACTATAAAGGGAAAGGTTAGGATTGGCTAGTTTTAAGGCACAAAAAACTAGGCAAAAAAAAGGAGAGATAAATTATCAAATTTATTAAATTCAGAGATAACAAAATGACATTTCAGAAAAAGAAAAGCAATCACATAACAGTTCATGTGTGAATAGCATGTATAAAGTCACAGTAATATAAACCCTAGACACCGGTCTAGCTGAAATTATGATGTAATGAAGGAATAGAGAATGACAGGAGGTATGCAGGTGGGGAGGGCAGTGAATAAGAACCGAATCCTCACCTTCCACAGTATTACGTGCATGCTTAATACCTCCAATAGAAAAACCAAGAAATAGCCATACCATGTGCACGCATAACTTTGACAGAATTAAAAACTACATTTAAAGACCACACAGCAACTGCTTACTTTGTACAGACTGACTACTCGTAGTCGTCTAACAGGAGGGATGGGTTGTAAGTGGTTAACACCAATTACATCAGCATCAGAACCAGAGAAGAATGGCATGCCCAGTACCAGTCAGAGTCACGCAGCATACCATAAAGACATACATAAATTAACTGGAACAATATTCATCATGAACAAGAGATAGAAAGTCCTTTTGATGCTTTAAGCAAAACATTATGCAGCCAAGAACATGCAAATGTTGACTGCAAAAAAAATATAATTAGGGTCTTGTTATGTAGAGGAGGAGGAAAATGGATAAGAACTCTAGAGGAATATATTATGTGGAGCTGGAGGAGGGAATAACTGTGTCTCTATACAAAAGGAACCCACTGACAAGCAAGGAAAACCTCACCTCCTACTTAGGGCCTCTAGCCAAAGGGTAATTCTCCTTCCCCCTTGGAGAAAGATATTTTCTTTCCTATAATATGAGAATAGAAGTAAAAAGACCACAAGCTGTTTATTAAGTCTTGTGACCAGCTTCCAAAATCAACTGAGGCCATCCACACAAGGGCACTACAACATACTTGGATGTTGACTCAGGTGGTAGAACAGATTTGATGATTTCAAAATTACAAATGGAGGCATTGGGAAATGTAAGTTGGTAAATAAGGAAAATCCCAGACTATGCCAAGAATGCAGAGGACTTTGTTTTGAATTTAAGAGACAACTTAAAAACTTGTTTATAAAAAGGCCTTTATCCTCTCATTATAATTTTCCAGAAGAATTGCCAAGAAAGAGAAAAAGGAAGATAGCATATCATGGCCAAGGATATTTCAACAGAGAGCAATAAGGTGTTAGATCAAATGACCACTTATAGCTTGGGAATGTTTAAAAGTTATAGTGGCATGATAATCATTTTACAGAGTGAAAAAAAGCTCTCACCTGCTAAGACTAAGTGCCCATGAAGAGGAATAGAAAATTCCTATACAAGAAAATGGCAAGAACACCAATGGAAGTTTGGGAAACAAGACAACAATTTACCTGAAGATTCCTATTAATCTGAAACAACAGCACATGTAGCTTGTATTTTATTTGAGGTTAGTCTAGCAGATATGCTAATAAAATTCTTATCAAAATATGACATTGCCTCCTTGAATTTCTATTTGGCAATTAAAACCTCCCTTGAAATGGGATGTATATTATTAGGGTCTCAAATTTATACCGTGTTGGTGAATCACAAGTGTGACACTGAAGAGTTAGTCATAACAGCCTTTGTACTGACCTAGGGAAACAGGCCTATTACTAACACTTAAATATGCCTATACCTTATCTAACTTGCTTACTATGGAACTACAGTAACTGGTTAATATAGCATTTTTGCAACCTGTTAATGAAGTGATAAATAACATAACCTACATCTCTTTATAAATGTCACTGAGGTTATAGTAAATGAATTAGAAATATCATGTATTTTCTAACTACACATGCACATATTTACATATATTTCAAAACGTAAAGGTTTACTCAACTAGTTACTTTACTATCACCACTTACCATGAACCTAAGAGAGATTTAAAACCAACAGCATGGGGCTAAAGTGTGAGGCACGAACCTGAGTACATGGTCACTGTGGATGCCTGCAATTCGGCCATTTTTGTTCTCCTATTTTCACTAATTTTAATCCAACTTCTATAAAAACCATACAGAAAGGCAAGTTCCACCATCAAATATTTAATTTATCAAAGCATGACAATGGCTCCCGGGAGAAATTTTCATCCTTTCAGACTCCCACAAGCCACACTAGAAAACTTAACAACTTTGGAGCACACGCCATAAACAAGACATGAGTATTTCATAAAAGAAAAGAGAGCCTGAATGGAGTTCTTTATAGCATGTGCTATCATAATGTTTATATTTAATGTTAAGCAATAAGAAATACATCATTATACTAACTTGGCATGCAAGAGCATTAGCTTTGCTAGGAAATAGTTTCAAAGTGATGACAGATCTTCAGAAAATAGCCTATCATAGTGACCTTGAAATATCCTCAGTAGTTTTTTCCTCGGCTCTACAAAACTGCTAACCATTTATTTGAAGTCAGCCCCTTTATAATAGCAAAGAAAAGCCATGGCATGATGAAGTGTCAGGAGGCAATTCCCTACTACGAAGAGCAGAAAATAAGGTTGACTCAATTTTTCTTCCCTCAGTCAGCAGTTCGGCACAAAATGGCTCAAGTGTTGCTTAAATTCCCAACAGACCTGAGTTATATAAATCAAGATCAACAAGTAATATATATTTCTCAGTAGCTCTTCAGCAGTACTATCTTGACCACCAAATGAATCACAGGCAAACCTGTTCAGAATGAGAGAAAACCTTTCCGGTTCTAAATTGAAGACAGACGGTAAAGGCCCATTTATTTGTTGAATCACATCTGCTGTTGTGCAACACATTCTTGGGCCCTTTCTTGCTCTCAGCTCAGTTACAGTGAATCAGCGTCACACTAATAAAGCCACTTGAGCTGGAGATCCAGGTCTGAGATTAACATGTTCCCTCAGCAGGCAGGCAGTGGAAAACCTTTCTGCGCCTCCCAGTTGGGCATATATTAACTATTATCACATCATTAGGTCCCACAATACCTTAACTGTAAATAGGTTCCTGAACTATATTGTTCATTACTGATAAGTCCTTTTGAAATCATCCACGTCATTTTCCCCTCAACACTGCTTTAAACAATGAGACCACGAATGCATGCTGATTATCACCTTTTGTTTGATATCTGCTTTCAGATTTCAATGGGGAAATGGAGTGGGCACACAATTTGCAAGACTAAGATGAGGACTAAATAAAGTGAGGTGGCTCAGGCTATATTTGTACTTACTCACTTTATGGGGATGAGCCAGGAATGAAAAAAATAGAAAAAGGAGAGTGCAAGACAGAAATACTGTACAAAATAAGCATTTTTTGGTTACTTTTAAATTTTTTTATTTTCGTTTTTGTGTGTGTGTGTGTTTGTGTGAACTTGAAGCTTCCCAGCAGGCAGCATACAATTAAATCAGTCTTGCTGCTATCTGGTGACTCTTGCAAACTCTTATGATCCAAATGATCTATTGTATGGGGACTTTTTTTCTTTCTACATGACTTGCTACTTAAGTGGACACAGCATTGCAAGAGAACATAGGCTGCAGGGGCTGCCTTAGCACTGGCAATGCCAAAGTCATATAAAAGTGGGTTATCAATCAAACAATTTAGTACTCAAAGATCATTACCATGGGATTATGCTTCAACATCATTCATCTTTATACATGATACTTCCTTAAATATTTTTCAGTCTCTCCTTTCAATGTTATTTAACTTAATTCACACATTTCCTCTTTGAAAGTGTTTCCCTATTGAGTTTCAGTTCAACTATTCTTTTATCTAAGAGAACCTCTATATAATTATGTAAAACTGACTAAATATAAAATCATGTTTAAAATGTTCTTTATACAGAAAGGACAGTAAGATGAACATTATATAAAAAAGAGAAATCACACAAATAGAAATCTTACCAGTCATCAAACTGGGTCTACCACTACTCTCTCCACAATAAAAGACACTTGAAAATATCATGAGTTTTAAGAGCATTTAGGGCAGTAGATTTGAATTCCTAATCTCTGAAAAAGTAAAAAAAATCTTCAATATCTAACTCCCTAATTTACTTTTCTCTTAGTTTTACCATCTTTGCCATCAACACTTTCTCAAAACAACAAAGAAAGCAAAAACCAAATACAAATGCTGATGTCAAAACCAGTAAAGTTTATCAATTGCCTTCATAACTTCACATGAGAGTAAGACAATATAAACAGATATAATTATCCCCATTTTGTAAATAGATCCATAGCTCAGGCAAATTAAATGTCTTGTCCAACACCAAATCCCTAAGTAACTGGCAATTCTAGGGCTCAAATCGCAGAACTTCAGATTCTATATTCAGAGCTCAAATTAGTGGAATTAGTGAGGTTAGATGAAAACAGGGATCACTTGAATTCTTCTTCTCCAATTTTATATTTTGATTAGAACTTTAAAAACACACACCCCCTACACTGATAGCCACACACCCACAAACACACAATGCAACCTACCCCTTTTCCGAGTTTTGAACCGCTGGCCTGTTAGCACTGGCTTCTGATGCTTATTCATAAAATTTCTGAAAACAAAACCAAAAAAAGGTTATGTATTTCAAATAAGCAGTACATATGAAAAATATATGGCTAATAAACATATGTTCAACCTCACCCATAACTGAATATAATTTTTAAAATAAGATCTAATTTAGACTATCAGACTGGCAAAAATTTTTAAGTTTACCAACATTCAGTGTTGGCAAAGGACATAGGGAAAACAACCAGACATAAATTTTGGCATAAAGGTTAACCTCCACGCAGTACTTTTGGGAAGCATTTGGTGAGAATCTGGAAATATTTACATGTGCATAATCTTAGTCCAGCAATACCTTACTGGGAATTTATCCTACAGTTATGCCCATATAAAAATGCAAATATACTTGCATATGGATATGTGTAATAGAACTGAGTTGCAGCGTTGTTGGATTTATGAAAAAATGGAAAGTGAAATGCCCATAAATATGAGTCTGTCCAGCTGTCCACATGACTTACTTCCTGCATTCATTCAAATGGCTCCTTTTCAGAGAGGCCTTCCCTGACCATCCCCATGAAGTTGGACCCTTGTCATCCTCTCTCCTTACCTAGCTCTATTTTTCTTCAGAGGCTTTAGCAGTACCTGACATTTTATTATTATCTGTTTGTGGCCTATTTCCCCCATGAAAGTGCAACCTCCAAAAAGGTAGGGACCTTGTAGGTTTTACTCAATACTGTATCTTTAGTACCTAAATACTGAGCAAAGTTTATGCATTTAATAAATACTTGTCAAATAAGCTGCTGCACTGATATGGAGAGACGTTCAAGGCACATTAGGTGGTCAAGGCAGATGTTCAAGTGGAAAAAAGCAAGTTGAATAAAAAAATGTTAAGTATTTGGTTAAAAGGGGGATATATATAATATATGATTTTCTATGCAAGAAAAATTTAAGAAGGATACAAGAAACTTAACAAGTTTTTAGATTTCGTCAATTACTTACACCATCAAACAATCAAGAAAATTTATACTATTCAAGTACATTATTTAATTACTTCCCAAAGGTTTTTTAAAAATCCTTAAGAACATGGAAAAATTATTTAATTTATGTATCAAATCTTCCTTTCCACCTTATGAAAGAAGAGAAACTTGCAGCTTCACATAAAAAAAAAACTATTTATCACTGAAAACTTCAAATTGATCATTGTTTTATTATGAAAGTGAAACTAATTAAAAATAAAGTAAGCACAAAAAGTAATTTATTACATGGTTTGAATAGACAGAATTTTTTACCAATCCCATAAAGTAAAATGAACTTAATACATCAAGCTTTGAGATACAAAGGTCAGTAAGCTGGAATCCATCCCCTCAAGGAACCCAGTGGGAGGGATAAAATCCAAACATTTTCAATACAATGTGATTGTTGAAACAACAGAAGCACAAACTAGAGGGTAGAGAAAGTGGCTGCTTGCTCTGTGTGTATAGTGCAACAGCCACATACTGAAATAGCTACAAATGCTATAAACTTAATCAATGAAATCCCATTTCATTTGATGAGTGTTGGAAATAGAGCTGCTAACGCATTACTTATACGCATTGCAAGCCTCTTTTCTTCAGAAATTTCCCTGTTGGCATTTTCAACACTCACTCAGGATCAGCAAATACTTTATTGGTACAAAAGTGATGATGATATATGGATGTGTTTCCCTCATTGTCTTCCCACCTCCCCAATACAATAAATATTATACAAAATGTATTTTTAGGTTAGCAAAGAAAAACGTCTGTCAAGAGCTTAGGTCCTATGCCATGATGCAGTAACAAAAATAGAGCTCAGCTAACCTGAAACTTCTCCAGCAGGTGAACATGTAAACAAAGAATTACTCTCTGCCAAAGATGTTTTTATTTATTTGTCTTTTAGAGACCAGGGTCTTATTATATTGCTCAGGCTGTCCTTGAACTCCTGAGCTAAGATGATCCTCCTGCCTCACCCTCCTGAGTAGCTGGGGCTATAGGTGCATGCAACCACACCCCGATAAAGACGCTTTCATTTTGTAAATTTAAAAAATTTTAAAGTGTGAGTCCCTCTAAAAGTTTTATTTTGGGGTTTAGAATACAAATTCTTGGAATTCCCTAATTAACTCTATCTTTGCACCTTGTTTCTATTTTTTCTGTTAATGAAGAATTACCACCAAGTACAGCATATGAGAGAATTACTCTATTTTCAAAACCTTTAGCCTTTATACTTAGTTCACTTCTAAGCACACAGGTTTGTTTCTTTATAGCCCAGTTATGTGTGCTTATTTTTCACACCCTTGATATATTCCATGTGAAAAATAACATAACATGCAAACATAAAAATGTACTCAAAGATTTTCGTATAAAGGACACCAAAAATTGAAACAAACAAAACCAAAGAAAAAACTCACCCACTGGTAGTGAAAGACTAAATGAAGTTATTCTGCTTACAGAGAGTATCTATCCTTTAGCTGTTACTATTTGGGGCAGAGGCTTGGCTTTCCTCTAAATTTAGCTCTTCACGCTACACTATAATCTGCTGCAGTGAGGGTTAGCCTTTATAAGGTACTCCCTGAGCCCTTATAAAAGCCCTGGCCTAAGAGAAGCGAGAAACCATGCTAGCTTAAACCTGGGAAAATAACAAAGAAAGAGTAGCAAAGACAGTTCTACGAGGCCACTGTCAAAAGCCAACTTTTAGTACATTGCACTCCAATTTACAATTTAAAATCAACTAATGAAAAATATGTAAGTTTAAAAAAAGTTAAAAAATAAAACGGAATCCTAAAAGACAAATTGGTCTGGGGTACAACCTATGCATCATGACAATTTGGCTTCTATTAAAATAAACTATAGGCCAAACACAGAAAATTAGCACATGTGCCACCAAAATGGAACGGTTCCAAGGTTTAAAACAGTATTAAAAATTGTAGGTAAAATTGTAAATAGAATGGATTGAAGTATTTCATAAGAACAATACTTCTTGGATACCACACAAGAAAAAAGTAGTAAAATGACCCAATCAATCCAAATTTAGAAGCTTGATGCTCAGTAATGAATCAAACACTTTTGAATAAATTCCTATTTAAGTCTAAATTGAAAGATTTTTCTAACATATTAGTTATATTTCACCCCAACTCGCTTTATTAATCTTCTAATGTCCCCTTTGCAGATTCCATCCCCTAACTCCCAACCAGACCCAGGCCCAGCCCACCTTAAGTGGATTGGCACTTTGTATGTTGACTGTTCAATCTTAGCCGATACTCTTCTTTCTTTAATCCTCTCTCATCATTTGGGAAAGGAACTGATCCACCAGAGGACTTATCTTCTAGCTGTGCCTATAAGGGAATGACTGTTCTTGCCTAGTAATCCAGGTTTGGTCTTACACTCCATTTTTGACTGTTCTGGCTTGGCCCATCTTTGAACTATGATAACCTGCCTTGTAAAACAGTCTATACTACTAATATATGCTATGCATATAATAACTCTCCTGTTCAAACAACCTTAACTTTATGAACATAAATACTGTAAAGCAGAGGTCACATTTTTCTATTAAAAAAAAAGGAAAATATTTTAGTCTCTGTGAGCTATAAGGTTTCTGTTTGAACTCTGCAATTCTGCTGTTATAGTCTGAAAGCAGCCATAAATAATATGCAAACAAATGGTCATGGCTGTATTCCAATAACACTTTATTAACAAAACAAGTGGTGGGCCAGATTGAGCCCTCAGGTGGTAGTTTGTGAACTCCTATTCTACAGCTGTGTATCCAAGAGAACCGCAATGATGGAAATGTTCTATGTCTGCACTATCTAATATAGTAGCTACTACTGAGTCCTAGAAATGTGGCTAGTGTGACTGAAGAACTAAATGTTTACTTTTATTTCATTTTTACTAATTAAAATTTAGACTTAAATAGCTAGTGTTGCTAATGACTACATGTTGGGCAATGCAGTTTTAAAGTGATCCTTATGGATCAAAACACTTAAATGTGATAAAAAGGTAAAAATACATCTAAATAGAAATTTTAAATTAATATTTTTCAAATAATGTAGCTCTGAGGAGCATTTTGCACAAATTTCAAAGCCATGTGCTTATAGTGGGAAGAAAAGAAAAAGTATCACACTTAAAAAGTAAAGCTTTCTGTGCGCAGTCAGTATTGCTTAAGACTTTAAGGGAAAAAGACCTTAAAGTTTAAAGATAATTGGGCAACAACATCACCCCCAAAGTATAAAGTGTTTCATAAAGATATAATAACAACACACAAAACTCAATAAAATTGAGCCACTCGTTGCAATGTTCTCATGAAGTACTTGGTGTTTAGTTGCAAGTTTCAAGAATTACCTTTTATTACACACTCTAAATGAGTGAAATCATTTACCATTAAAAGGAACTAAAAATTAGCCACAATTATAAACTATTCTCCTTTCCATAAAAGCTAAAACTGAAAATTAAAAAAAAAAAGTCGTAATAAAATCCTGTACAGAAAGTGTCTGATCCAGGAATCTTTTGGGTTGATAACATTGTAGCATCATTCTCTCAAAAGAAACAAAAATAATTAAATTGGCCCTAAAAGTTTAAACAATTAACACTCTAAAGCAATAAACTAAATATATGCCTATAATAACACTATAAAATTTGTTGCCCAGAATAACATTAGCTTGTATAATATCCTTATCATGGTTTTGGAAACTAAAGCCTCTTCATACTCAAAATCACTCAGCCTGTATAGAAAACTGAATTATTATATCTCCTAACAAATTCTATGAACATTATAGTATTTATAATAATTGAAAAAGAATTAAAATTTTAAATAGCAGATAATCTAGTTATAAAAGAAAAATGCTTCCAAATAAAATTAAATATTCCTTTCTTTAATACAAAAATATTGCTGTTATACTACCATGCCCTTCATTCTTAGCCTTAATATTACAGAATAAAAACATCTTTCTTAAAAAGCATGAAACATAATCGTCTCCTCCTCAAGAGTCATAAACATATTTTCCAGTTAGGAACATTAATGGTGAAATCTTTAATTGTGCTAAGTAGCTACATTATCAAAGAATTATCAAAGCCCAAATAAACTGTGTTGTGAAAGAAAGAACACTAAACTAACATATTAATCCAAATCTCCCTTAAGAAAACATAAAGGCACTATGATATATTAATAGTTTTCATTTTAATGTTTCAAAACTATTTCACACCTTAAATTTAGTATTCCTACCTAAGTTCTGAATATTGGTTTTCTGTTTCCTTTTAAATATTCCAAAAATTACATTTTAAGTATCCATGCACAACCTCTTCGTAGGAACAAATTAAGGCAATTTCATAGTATCACTTACTTTATTTCAATGAAGTTATTTTCAAAAAATTTCAAGTATAAATTAACTCCTAAAATACTTTCACTCTACTAATCAATTTATGGCCTCCATTTAACACAATCTCCTAGAAGACCCTTAGGGCTTGTGCCTTCCTTTCTCTGGGCCCTAGCACTTTCCCCAGATGGACTCTATGCCAGAACTTTCCCTTCCCCCAACAACTGGCCATGCTCATTCAGTCTTCCTGATGGTCTAATCTTGCTGATGTCATTCTTATGTCTCTCAACACTTTGAAAGACTCAAACACATACCCCTGTGGTCCCCAACCACCAATTCCCAGTGCCCAGGGCCTGTTAGGAACCCGGCAGCACAGCCGGAGGTGAGCAGCTGCTGAGCAAGCTAAGCTTCCTCTGTATTTACAGCAGCAGCTCCCCATTGCTTGCATCACTGCCTGAGCTCCACCTTCTGTGAGATCAGCAGTGGCATTAGATTCTGCATTATGGTGAGCTGTATAATTATTTCATAATATATTACAATGTAATAATAGAAATAAATGTACAATAAATGTAATGTGCTTGAATCAGCCCAAAACCAACCCCCCTCCCCTGTCTGTGGAAAAATTGTCCTCCATGAAACCAGTCCCTGGTGCCATAAAGGTTGGGGACTGCTGACATATACTACCCACATCGTAGCATACTTTGGCTTTTAGAAAACCCATTACTCAAATACAACGTTTCAGGGTATTTTAGTAACTAACTTCCCTAAATCCTCTGCTCTAGATAAGTTAAGACTCAGAACCTTTGTCTACAAGACATGATTGTGACAACAATTGCATACCTCCAATATCGAACTTGCAAATTCTGAGAATTCAGAGGAATTGGTGGCACAAAAACAAGATTATACCCAATGATTAAATGTCCAGCTGTGGTTTAAATATAATTATTTATGTATCATGTATTTTGGGGGGTACTATTATGTGTCAGGCATTGCACTAGAATAGTGGTCTCACCCAGGGATGATTGGTAATTTTGCCCCCCCCAAGGTGGGTATTTGGCAATGTCTGGAGATATTTTTGATTGTCCAGAGATGAGGGTAGGAGTCTATAGGACAGTATTACTAGCATCTAGTAGGGTAGAAGCCAGGGATGCTCCTAAACAACCTACAACCTCCAATGCACAGGAAATCCCCCCACAACAAAGTATTACTTGGCTTGAAATTTCAATAGTGCTGAGGTTGAAAAACCCTATACTAGAGAGGAAACAATGGTAACAAAGCCAGAGATGGTCTCAGCTCTCAAGCTTTGAAAATTTTGCACACAGGTCTAAACATACCAGCAGCAACTAAGCAAATATTTCATTGAATGACTTGTTTATTTTTGCCAAACATTGATGTCAAATTTTGGAAAAAAAATTTATCACTGAGTAAACTGATTGTCATATCTCAAATCAAAAGTACAGCCTAGGCATGGTGGTTCACGCTTGTAATTCTAGCATTTTGGGAGGCCAAGGCTGGAGGATCACTTGAGGCTTAGAGTTTGAGACCAGCCTGAGCAACATAGTAAGACCCCTGTCTCTACAAAAAATAGAAAAATTAGCTGGCGAGAGTGGTGAGTGTCTGTAGTCCCAGATACTCAGGAGGCTGAAACAAGAGGACTGCTTGAGCCCAGGATTTTGAGGTTGCAGTGAGCTACGGTGATGCCACCACACTCTAGTCTGTCTCAAAAAAAAAAAAAAAAAAAGCAAAAAAGCACAATTAGACTGTACAAAATAAATGTTTCCCATAGTCTTTGATACTAACATTTATTTCCATGATTTTATATCCTCTGATATTTAGGGGGATGGTAGAGGATAGGCAGGATCATGGATTTTAAGGAGAGAGGCAGAAAAAGAAGTTGTCCACCAGCAGACTAACTTTTTCTACTTTAGGATATTGCAGTAATGGGGGAAAAAAAACAACAAAGAAAAGAGGAATTTAAAAAAGCAATATATGACTGAAAATGAAATTGTCTAATTTTTATGACTTGGAAAAAACAATACGCTATGTAGATACAGCAAAATGTCAAATTCTACAGACATGATGTGATCTTAGCTACATAGAATACACTAGCACTCAACAGTGGTCAACATGAGTGGTGGGTTTAAGGGGACATTTTATTTCTCTTATCTATACTTGTGTATATTTTATAACTTCCATAATTAGAAAATTGTATATATTTAAGTGGAAAAACTTGAACCTCTTTTGATGTTCAAACCAATTTCAAAATAGTCACAAGCAATAATATTTGTGCATAAAAAATGTGACACAAGGTCTAAATATCATTCCCTACTAAAAGAAACCAAGGTTCCTTGGACAAATGGCTGATTTCAATGTTGGAGCAAGGAAGAATCACTATGATTCTGGGACATCTTATGTCAGCAAATACAAAAGTGTTTTTAAAACCATCAAAACAGATCAAAACAACATAGACACCATCTTGAAGACAATGCCACTGGCCTAACCTTGGACAATTTGAGCACCAAAATAATTAAGGATAGCAATATCACCATGAATAAAATAAAAACCCATAGGTCTGTGCTCATAACTTTATGCTCATTTCAAAGAAAACAAATTTTTCATTACACAAGGAAAGGGAAGTAACTGGGGAGAAGGGAAAGATTTTCTTTCAGTAGAACGCATCTAATAGAAAAGGAAACATGGAATTAGAAAATCAACATTTTTCAACCATCACATCAAAAACTGATTCATGCAAAAATCAATGCATTCTAAATCTATATGGACGTGTGTGTGTGTGTGTGTGTGTGTATGTGTTGAGGAGTGCTTGATGATCAACAGGATACCTGCATACCCTCAAATCATCTTCACATAAATTACAAAATGACAAATAGTAACTACACATTAGAGAAACAAGATAACACCTTAACCAAGGGACAATGGACAATCATATATCTCCAGATATTTACACTGAGAAGATGATATTGTTCACGTGGTATTCCTAACAAAAAATGCATGACCTGAATCTAACCATGAGGAGATAAACACATATCTAGGGATAGTTCTCCAAAACAACTGATCTGCATTCTTCAGAAACATAAACATCTTTTAAAAACAAAGACTAAAGATTAAAGAAAAATTAACTCTTGATTTGAAGGTGCTTATAATAAATATCTTATGCTAGTAAATATATCCTTGTATTTGACTGTCCTGTGTACAAGAAGTTATTTTATTTATTTATTTATTTATTTTTTGAGACAGAGTCTCACTCTGTCACCCTGGGTAGAGTGCAGTGGCGTCATCATAGCTCACCGTGACCTCAAACTCCTGGGCTCAAGCGATCTTCCTGCCTCAGCCTCCCAGATAGCTGGGACTAGAGGCATGCACCACCACGCCCAGCTAATTTTTTCTATTTTTGGTAGAGATGTGGTCTCCTTCTTGCTCAGGCTGGTCTTGAACTCCTGAGCTCAAGTGATCCTCCCACCTCGGCCTCCTAAAGTGCTGGGATTACAGGCATGAGCCATCGTGCCTGGCAAGAAGTTATTTTTTTAAATGCCCTTACTGCTATATAGGAATAGGGGGGTTTTGGTCCCACAATAGAGGCTGCATACCTAGGCTACACAAAATCTAAGCATAAGCTACCTATGAACCACTTAACCATGCCGTGTGCTACCTTTATTAGTCCTACCATGGAAATATTTTTCTACATTACTGTCTTTCCTGAGGAGAGATGCAGAAGTATATAAAATGAAACTGAATATTATTCAAAACAAGTACCTAAAGGAAAACCTATGCTTCTTGAACAGAAATGGGTTTTAAAAAGTTTTAATAAAATAACCCATTATTGAAATGCAAATCAAAACCATGAGATATCACCTCATCTCAGTTAGAATGACAAATACAAAAAACACAAAATAACAAATACTGGCAAGGATGTAGAGAAAGGGGAACTTTTATACACTACTGGTGGAAATGTAAATTAGTGCAGCCATAATGGAGGCTGTACTGATAGTATGTACCAACAGTATGGAGGTTCCTCAAAACATTAAAAATAGAACTACCATATAATCCAACAATCCCATTATTGGGTATATATGCAAAGGAAACGAGATGTCTGCACTCCCATGTTTACTGCAGCACTATTCACAATACTTAAGATACGCAATCAACCTAACTGTTCATTGTTGGATGAATGAATAAAGAAATTGTGGCATATATACACAATGGACTACAAAATCCTATCCTCTGTGACAACACGAATGAACCCAGAGGACATTATGTTAAGTGAAACAAGCTGAGCACAGAAGAGCAAATACCACATTATCTCACTCATACGTAATAGCTAAAGAAAGTTCACCTCATAGAAGTAGAACAGTGGTTACCAGAGGCTGGGGAGGAGGGATGGGAACATGGGAAGAGGTTGGTCCACAGGTACAAAGTTACAGTTATATAGGACAGCAGTCCCCAACATTTTTGGCACCAGGGACCAGTTTCATGGAAGACAATTTTTCCGCAGACTGGGGGAGGTGGGGGGATGGTTTCAGGATGATTCAAGCACAGTACATCTATTGTGTAGTCAAACCTCTCTAATGATAATCTGTGTTTGCAGCTGCTCCCCAGCATTAGCATCACCACCTCAGCTCCACCTCAGATCATCAAGCATTAAATTCTCAGAAAGAGTGTGCAACCTACATCCCTCGCATGCACAGTTTACAGTAGGGTTCGCACTCGTATGGGAATCTAATGCCCTGGCAGCTGATCTGACAGGAGGCAGAGCTTATGTGGTGACTCGAGTAATGGGGAGTGGCTGTAAATACAGATGAAGCTTCACTTGCTTCCCCGCTGCTCCTCTCCTGCTGTGTGGCCCAGTTCCTAACAGGCCACAGACAGGTACTGGTCCGTGGCTCAGGGGATGGGGACCACAGATACAGGAGGAATAAGTTCTGCTGTTCTACTGAACAGTAGAGTGACTACAGTCAACAAAACTGTACTGCATACTACAAAAGAGCTAGAAGAGAGGATTGAGTGTTCTCACCATAAAGAAATAACAAGTGTTTGAGGCGATGAGTATGCTAATTACCCTGATTTAATCATCACACAATGTGAATATATATCAAAACATCACACTGTACCCTAAATATGTATAATTCTCATGTCAATTAAAAACAAAATAACTCTTGGAAAAAATCTATTTTAAAAATCATTTTTTCTACATTTAGTATTTGAAACACATCTATCCAAGCAACAAACCTGTTAAGTACAAAATATTACATAGTAACTTAACTGATTACAAAACATATATTCCAGAATTTACCCATCAAAGTAATTTCTTCCTTCAATAAAGGAAATAATAAACTAAACAAATAGTGCTGTCATTAACGAAAATTCTTTTTAATTCATAGATTTAGGAACCTCTTTTTTTAGAATTTTCTCCAGGACATTCTTTTGATTACCCTTAATGATGAGAAATTCCCTTGTTTGATGGAGGATTTAATTTTAGAAAATCAGAGATATTTCAGAGTCTAATCTGCTGAAAAAAAGTAGGTGGCCATTTTGAAGCTAGCTGGTGGGTCCAACCATACTACATCCCCCAACACACATACTCTTTTTATGCATGATATTTTTATATCAAAATACTGAAAAGAAACAAAAAAGTAGGTGATCAGGCTGAGTAATAACAGCACTATAAAGCAATATGATCGATTTGCAAATATGGCATTCAAAGGCAATACTTTTGGAGGGCACGGACGTACAGAAAACATTTAAAATCCAATTCTACTATCTTTCCTAGTACTACACCAAAGTGCAACTTAAAAAAATTATTTGCATTAGGACTTGGAGTTATGTGACTTGATTCAATGACATCCTCTATATAAAAGCCATGTTTTACAACGCATCATGTTAGGAAAAGTAGAAACATTACTTAGAGAGGGAAATGTCCTCGGAATTTGTTAATCATATTGTAGTTTAAGCTTAGAAGAAAACAAGAGAGTATCTATATTTTTATTTTAATTAGCATGTTTAAAACTATAAATACATGGATGGGGAAAAAAAAAAACCCTAACAGTATAGAAGAGTATAAAGTAAAAAGTAAAGTCCATTTCCCAACCATTCACTCCTGACCTCATGTCCTAGTCCCACTCCATGGAAGAAGTAATTTAAACCCTTTCACATTGTCTTACATAACCTTTTAGAAAATGTATATTCATTTGAGATTTTTGCCTATATTGAATGAAATACAAAGCTAATATTTATTAAAAAGTCTCATCTCCAATACTCTTACCTTCAGAAAAGTGCTTTTTTATTGGAAAATCTCTAAACAGATGTAGAGCTTTACATAGTAAAGAAGAAAAGATGATTTTTATGAGAATTACTTTCCACCTAGAGGTATGCAGCTTATGGACAGCATATACAACAACAGCTTCCCTAATGGAGATGAGGAAAACCAGGAGATGTAGAAAACCAGGAGATGTAAATCAGCAAGGAGTGGAATGTTAAATGCCAGAGAGCACGTCAGTTTAATAAGGCCTGACAGACACAAAACTGATGTGAGTGTTTGTGACCATTAGTTCAAATGGGAAGTCAGAATATGAGTTATTATGGTAAGAGGTATTGAAGTGTGTTCCTCTCTTCAGAGGGTTTTAATCAAGGAGGGGAGAATAGAATCTCCTGGAAAAACAAAACAAAACAATGTCCTACACTAGTAACCAGTGGGAGAGCTTTGCTTTGGAACAATTGCTTAAAACGTGGTAATGGACCTTCAGGAAGCTCAAAGGTGGTGGTGGGCATGAGTCCAAACATTTGCTCACTTATTAGTTCTCTCAACCAAGAAACCTCTGCTCCCATCCTCCCAGAAAGGGATCTGCCCAAGCCTGTCTAGCAGGTGAAGCTTTATTTCAAGGGCTGCACACACACAAACACAAAAGTTACTCTCCACACAAATGCCTATAACACAATGAAAGCACAGATTGGATAGAAATGACAAAGCCTAGCCTAGGACATAATGGGGCACAGCATGCTGATGCTATGGGACTGTACTCCTTGACACAATTTTATACTAGTAGACCACACAAAGTTAAAGTAAAAGAAATAAAAAAAGGACCAGTACAGAGCTACAAACTCTTTCAATTACATTTTTTAAAAAGGTTTAAACATATACAGAATCATTCATTTATTTATTTGTTTACTCAATATACCAGGTCTCATACTAGTCAATAGGAATGCAATGGGGACCAAATCAAACAAGTTTCATGGTGCTCACTCTTTAGAAGATGGAGCTTTGTTCCAACCATTGCACAGTCTGGCAGTGCAAGCTAATAAGCATTGGTAGTCTCCAATATGTTAAAATATATCATATGATGCATTTGAGTTGAAGTTGTGTTTATTAATGTTTTAATGGTGAAGTGTGTTTCTCTACTTATTAATTTATAATTGACATCCATGAGGAATGGAACACTTTGAAAACCATGAATCTAAACTTAGGCCCTCAGCTAACCCTCACACAAGGTTCTGACATGTCAAACCACTTGGCTGAGGTCATGCATTCCGTTTTAACACTGGTGATACAGTGGAGATAAAAGATCCTAGCCCATCTGGACCTTACACACAAGGAAGAGTCAGGGCCAGGATCAGATCCACTGTCTCTACTCAGCGCACTTTCCAGAGAGGAAACCGAAAGCTGTTGCAATGTCTTGGATAGTTATTTATATGATTCTCGAAGGCAGCTTTTTCATTATTTGCCTCGTAGATTTTATAGTTTAGAATTACACAGAGCATAAATATTAATTTAAAGTCGAGTTCAGCATTTGGATAAATTGAATTAGCATATATTACCTTCAAAATGCCAAACAGTTCTCTGTAGAGTTCTAAGAAAAAAAAATTACCTTTAGAGAGAGAATTTAATATAAATACTGCCACTTAGGGACATTAAAATATTAGAAAATTTATGGCACCATGACTTCTAGCAGTATAGGATCCAGTTTTTAACTTGTTTCCCCCAGAGGCTCAACTCTAACAAAAACACAGTCTTCACACTCCCAAACACCAGCACTACATCCTTTTCCTCTAGCTAGCAGTTTCCTCTGCACCATCAGCTTGGGGTTCTCTTTCCTGTTTATAATAGCTCCATTCTATTACCTTGCACACAAAAAAACATGTCATGCTTTTTTTTTTTCTTAGAAATGACCATAAATCCAGGAAGCTGTCCAGGTTAGTTTGAAAAGTATTAAAGTCCTGTGTGTGATTACAAAAAGAAAAGGATGACAGTAGAATATCATAAAACTACACACACGGGTCGGGCACCGTGGCTCATGCCTATAATCCTAGCACTCTGGGAGGCCGAGGTGGGAGGATGGCTTGAGGTCAGGAGTTCAAGACCAGCCTGATCAAGAGCGAGACCCCACCTCTACAAAAAATAGAAAAATTAGCCAGGCATCATGGCATGTGCCTGTACTCCCCAGCTATCTGAGGCAGGAGGATCACTTGAGCCCAGGAGTTTGAGGTTGCAGTGAGCTGTGATGACGCGACTTTACCCTACGCAGGGCAACAGAGTGAGACTCTGCCTCCAAAACAACAACAACAACAAAAAAACTACATATCCAATAGTAGTTTATGATATATTCTCTGCATTGCCAAGTGTTTTTATCCTTTATCATCACTCACCTTTGCCCTAGGGCTTTTCTTGAGATTTATTTTCAAGTCCTCAAAAATAACAGCACATCTAACAATTATATTTTTTACAGTCCTCATCTAGCATAAACATAAGTTTTGATATGAAAAGCAAAAATATAATTCCACATCTCATACAAATTTGTAATTATTGTTTTCCTACTAAAATATTAGCGTTTCCAGAATTAAGATAATTAAAGATAGCCAAAGGATTATACTATCTTTAATATTAACATTGGGCATTATTCTTTCTTATATATATGTAATCATTACATTTTTCTTTCTTTTTTGACATAAACTTTAAAGAAATCAAAGGAAACCCCTAATGTTAAAAATCAAGAAAGAATAATGAGAGCATTGTCTCTTTGGCATTTAACAAAGAATTGTTTATTCAGTGAGTTACCTAAACCTTTATTTTCAAAGCAGATAGTTTACAAATATGACTATCTAAACATTTTTGGCTCTCTTCACTCAACACATGCCAAATTTAGAACAGGCCAAATCATTCTACTTGGCACCTAACTGTCCAAAAGATACTTGCTAAAGAGATCCATGTCCTCAAAACACAGACATCAGGGTTATTTAGAACTGAAAAGTATTCTTGTGTATTGCTAATATTGGTAGACTTTCTATTAATTAAACATTCTTTAAAAACTGCTCAAATTCTAGGATAACATGTTATAAATGATATTTAATATATCTAAAACCTAATAAAATAAATTTAAAAATCAAGAAACAAAAGTTATAAAATTGGACTAATCAGAAAGTAGGTGTCAAAATAAGTTTTCAGTTAAGCAAACCCTGAGTAAGAATCTAGCAGGCACACCCTGTTCTGAGTCTGACCCTGATTTTCCTATATCAATAGACTTAGCCTCACAATACTGCTGTGGCTCACAAGTTTTGGCGCTCCTTTGTTGGGAATGCCTTCTGAGTTGGTTTATGAAGCATAGAAGAAAACCAGTACCTCTACTTCATTCACATCTTGATTTTCTCAGGTAAACTATATATATTTGTACTGCTTCTTCAGATTTGTCTGCAAATTACTGTGTCAGTTTCCAAAAAAGATGAAGATTAACTGCCAGTAAGGTATTCATAAGTCTGTGCCACAATCACTGAGTAATGCCACCTGCCTTTTAGTTTTGTGGAGAAGTTAAAATGTGATGTGAAGCGTTTATGGAAATGCATTGTTCACAAGACAGTCCTTTGCAGATTTAGGTGTAACTATTTTAACACTTAAATGAATAATTGCATAAGCTAAACTCCAAGTATAGAGAAAAGAACATTTGTATGCATATTACTTTCTTACGTTGTGTTAAAAAAAAAAAAACCCAAAACAACAATTTCTTAGAGGCTGCAATACTTCCAAACTTTCCTTTTAAACACTTCATTATGGAAAATTTCAAACATACCCAAAAGGAGAGAGAACAGTATAATCAAGCCAATGTACTCATCACCCAGCTTCAACCATTAACAATAGTCAATTTTATCTCATTTATATTCTCACTCAGTCCCTGCTCCCCTGTCACAGAATTATATTAAAGCAAATCTCAGATGTCATATCATTCCCTCCTTAAATAATTCAGTATATTTCTCTAAAAGATAAGGGATCTTGTAAAAATATACCCATAACATCATTTCAAACCTAAAAAAAAAAATTAAATTTCCTTAATATCACCAAATATCCAGTCAGTCAAGGAATATACCCAAGTCTAAGAAAAGAAAGTCAAATGTCAAGGAAAACAGTACCCTGAAAGATATAATAGTCAAAATTGAACTCTTCCCCTGTAGTAAAAAGGAAACAGCATTGTCTTAATGCAAAGAGCTGGAGATCAGGGGCTTTAATGGGGAAATAAAATTTGTAACATGGGCATATGAACTATTTTTTTCTTAGTTGATAGCATTCATCAGAATGTCAAGAAGCTTGAGGTGCAAAACATTTAATGACTTTCTGCCCCTGTTTATGGTTATGTGTGCTTAGTGCCACATTACCTCACATTGCCAAGAAGGATTAGTCAAGTAAGAAAACAAATCCACCTAAAATAACTTAGAGATCAAACTGAATTCAACTCAGCATGCACTGCGCATACACTAGGTGCAAGACGTGGGGTTAAATCTTGAGAAACAAAGGTAAATTTGACCTAGTTATTTAATGGTCTAGAATGAGAATGGCCAGATTATTAATAATAATAATTATATCAGAATGTGATGAGAAAGGTGTTTGTTTTAGGTATTTTCGGAAATCCGGATGAAGAAGCAATGATGTTAATTTAGAGGGAGGTAGGAGAGGGATGGCTAAGATCCATAAGACAAAAGAGAATTAAAGGGTGCCAATAATGGCACCAGCAACCATGTTGCATATCAGTACCATCTTGTGCGAAGATTTTACTTATCTCCCTTGCTGAAAGACATGAATGAGTATGTTTACTAGTGTCTGTACTCCCCTCACTGGATAGGGTGGGAGAGGTGAACATGAAAACTGACGATAAGAGGTTTTATTTAAAGTGTCTGGAAAGTTGAGCAGTTCATCAGATCTGGGGAGGAGACTCAATGAACAGGGAAGGAAGGTCATTCCAGGAAGAGAACAGGAGCAAAGGGGTGGGAATTACTGGCAGATTTGGGAACCAGCAGAGTGGTGACCTTAGAGCCCAGTGAATGGGAGGAGTTGGCTGCCTGGAAATGCCTGCTGGGACCACAAGATGGATTGGAGCCTTCTCAGCCAGACCTAGACCTCTGTTCTGTGGCCAGTGCAGAACCATTCACAGGATGATGGGTGCTTAATGTTTATTGAACTGGGAGTTCCTTGAATTAGCTGGATGGAGAGAGGTGAGCAAGAAGCAGGCTACTCAGGAATCCACTGCCATAGATCTACGGTGCTAGGAGTAGAAAAAGAGATGAGAAGACACATATTTCAGATACTTCAGAAATCATTATTTTCAAAAAGGTGAAGAAAGAAACAGAAAAGAGCATCGCACAAATTCTACTATACAACAGTGTTTTAGTATGCTCCCATTTGTATAGAAAGTAGTGGAAATATACATATAAGCTATAAACAAAATATCTTAGGAAGGATATAAAAAATAGAAGGGACTGGGGAAAGAGGTGGGAGGGAGACTTTGTATATTTGGCATGCTGAACACGGATATATTATCTATTAGCTAGTCAAAATATATAATGTCTCCCTTACTGCCAGTTACATAGGCAGAGAATAGGGAAAAGAGAAAAGGTGTTAGAGACAGATCAACCAATCTAGGTTCCAATTCTGGCTCTGACATTTCCTAACTGTGGGGTTGTGGGCAAATTAATTAACTTCCCTTAGTTTCTGACCTCTTATTTGCAGAAATGGGGATAATATTGGCTAATTCCTGGGTTATTACAACAATTAAAATAATCTTATGCAAAGCATATCTGGAACAGACTAAATAGTCAACATATAGTAGTTGTTTAATTATCAATAAAACTTCTTTGATGTAAATACATTTTAATATGTTCATTAGCTAATCTTATTCCTACATTGAATATTTACACTGCACAAAACTATTAATGCAATCTATCTGATGAACACTACCCATTACATATCTGTTTCTAGAAATTTAAACTGAATATTTGATTTATCTGTATTTCTAGGTAGATTTTGCTTTTTCTTTGTCTTTCAATGTTACTGTCTCTAAATTTACTGAAGTCACATATTCACAGAGGACTAAATACCAACCAGGTGTCATAAGGCAGCAAAAAAATATATATACATATATATATATACACACACATATATATACACACATACAAAGTAAGTTGCTATCCTCGAAGAACTGACAACCCAGTGAGACAAACAGGTGTGACCTTCAAGTAACCATGGCCCAGATTTGGCACAAGAGATGGAAATACTAGCAATGAAGTACCCAATTCTGTCTATGCATCTGCTGGTAAGATGCTAAATCACATGTTCCTGGAGGTTACTCCTCAAGCATTTTCTTAGGTTTATGGGTTCTTTCCGCCTTATACTATGATATAAATCAATTTTAACTCTGACAGTAACAGCATTACAAAAGATTGGTCACTCTCAAAAGCCTTACTATTTGTTTGAACAGTCACATCATTATTAAAGCATCATCAAACAAAAGTATCTTTGTTACACATTGAGATAAATAATTTCAAGCTATTTTCATGTAAGATGTTCTGGTTTATATCTGTCCCAGCCTCTAAAGCTGAAGCCTTGGGGGGGAGGGGGACAGCTGGAGTTTTGGAGAGATTTTTGCTAAAGGCAAGAAATAATGGTAAGCATATTCTGTGGGATTTCAGAAGTGTTAGTGAATGCTTCCAGCAAAATGAAGACGTACAGCCAGAGGAAAATGCATTTCACTTTATATATGGCACTGTGGGAAGAAAGAGTGGTCCAGGGGATGCTTAACAAAAACCTTCCACATGATTACTCAAACATTTCTCTTTGACACAGACGGATCTGGAGAGAAACATCAATACTAGTCTGTAGAGAAACAACAGTAAAATGTAAGCACTAATATCTAAAGAAACTTTCATGGATGCTGTAAATGTTACAGATGTGCACCCTGGAGAAACGACTGCCTTCTTATTTTAGCAAACAAGTCCTGTTTCTGAGCCACAGGAGGGTACACACTTCCATCTTACCCCCTGACTACCTACGGGCGTAGCTCCAGGCTACATATTACAGTTGAATGAAAACTGGATTAAGAGGCTAATCTAAGGCTATATATAGACAGCAACACCAATTTAATCTCTGCCTTCCCCACCCACTCTACCCTCCACTCCCTATTTCCATAAATCTCAAGATCTGAGTTACAAAGAGACTGAGAACTCTACCAGATCTAAGAGGCCCTTCCTTCCCTCTCCCCCAGTCTGTCTTTCATAAACGAAGTATTAGTGCAAGTGTAAATTGTTTCCAAACATCCTTAACAGGTACCATAGGGCGATTAGGTCCGGTTTTCTTCTACAGCTTGCGCAGAGGCCAAAGAAGAGATGACAAGTAGTGGGGAGGGCGAGGCTCGCCAAAAGAAAACTACCTTCTCCCGAGTCTATTCTCCCCATGAGCTCACTTCGCCCGTAATAGGGACCTCTCTTCCCCACCCCTATCCCAGAGCCCCGGCCCCGGCCTCCCTGGGAGCCGCATCTGGCTGTGCCACGCACGAGACCATGTGCACCCGCCACTTCCCACCGCGTGGCTGCCCCCGCCCGCGCGCGGTCCCCCGGGGCAAACGTGGCGAGCCGGCGGTCTTCTCCTCGGGGCACGGATGCACCGTATGTGTGGTAATGATGAGGTAGAGCCGGTGCTTCTCCCACCAGAGGCAGGAAGCCGCCCCAGGAGGCACATGCTTCCTCCCCGCCAGCTCTGCCTCGGGTGGAGGACCGGCGGCGGTCGCAGCTCCCGCAACCCTCCCGGCACGCCCTGCCCCACCTGGGTGGCTTCTCACCTGTCAGAGGAGGTAGCGACGACGCGCAAGGCTGAGGGCTGCGGCGGTTCGTGCAGCGGCGGCGGCAGCGGCGGCGGCAGCGGCGGCAGACAATGGAGGAGTGAAGGACAGACACATTGACATAGACACACGGAACCCGGCGCAGCCCCGCCTCCCGCCCCGCCCCCGCCTCCCAGCCCGCCCCCCGCCCGGACCGCGCCACTGGCGGGGACATGGCGGGAGCGTGGCGAGATCCGGAGGCCTCTGCGCTCCCCCAGAAGCCATTGCCAAACACAGAACTGCCCGCTAGAAAATTTTAAATATTGGGTGTTCCCAAATAGCTAGACCGGACAGGATAGAGGTGGGGAACAGGTAAGAGGAATTTAATTCCCCCTCTGGTTTTCTCCATTTGGTTTTTCCCTCCTAGGCTGCTCCAATTGGAGCCTCCCGCTGCCGCCTCCCGCCGCTCCTCCTCCCGGCCGGGCCAATGACAGGCGGGGGGCGGTGACCGCCGCTGGGCCTGCGGAGAGCGCCCGCCAGGCTCTCCCGAGCTCGCCCGCTGCCTGCCCGCCCGTGGGAGGGGAGAGAGGCGGGGCGCTTCCGCGGTTGGCTACTCTGTGTCCTGGTCTCAAGTTGCCTTCTTGCGGCTGACGTTCCTAAGACAGACACATCGTTTCTTCCTCAATACTTCTAAAGAAACAGAATAACCTTCAAGCTGGCGGGAGCAATGGTTCACATAAAGAAAGGCGAGCTGACCCAGGAGGAGAAGGAGCTGCTGGAAGTCATCGGGAAAGGTACGGGCGCTGGGCTGCAACGGGGCCGCCGCCGGCCTGGCCGGGGGACGTGGCGGAGCCCGGGGAGTGCCCCTGGCCCGGGTGACCTTTGGCTGCGGTTCTGCGAGGTTGTCACTCTCGGACGGGGAAAAAGCGTTTCTCCTTTGGTCTGAGACCGGTTGCGGGGGCAGCGGGGTGGGGAGGGAGAAGACCTGCTGGGACAGGAGAGGTAGTTACGGAGGTTCGTCCTCTCAAACAGCTTTTGGAAACGTACAGATCTCCACACCCCACCTCGGATTATAACAAGCGTCCCCAGGGTGTGGACTCCAGTGTGTGCATTCTTCAAAATCCTCAGGGAATTTTGGCCACGATCTGTCTTGGCGACAGTGGCCTGGTAATTTCAGGGTCTTAGGCGGGTGTCTAAAGGACCGTTTTGACTTCCGGAGGCCGAGTGATCGGGATCCCTTGCCGGTCCCCGCCCCCGCTTGGCAGTGGAGGCAGCTCTTAGCGAGAGGGGTTCTTTATAAGGGCACAGAACTAGGTCTGTAATTTGCTGCATTGGGACTTCCGCATCCAGGGCCTCCCTGGCTTCCTTCCAGAAGCCCCGGCAGCCGCAGGAACCCGCAGAGAGGCGAGGAAATTGGCCAGGCGTCCACACCCAGTCCTCGGCCCGCGTTGCACCGCCGCGATCTTCTAATCGCGCTTCTCCGCGCTTTCTCTTCCACTCTCGCATCTCGAGTCCCACTTCCGCTGCCCGGGTCACAGGGAGGGACCCCCGGGGGCGAGCCAGGAGCCATATTTTCCCCGCCGTCCCCGAGTGGATGTCCCAGAGGAGCTCCCTGGCGAGTCCCGTTACCTGGCAGATGACATCAGCGTGACTGCATGTTTCTCCTGCACCACGACAGCGGCTTGGCGATGGGGATGCGTGGGACTGCGGGCGTAATTAACATGGTTTTAAACTCAAGAACATAGCCACGTCTGCCCTCGGATGGCAGAGAGGCCAGTCATTGCAGCATAATGCTTCCCAGTTTCCAAGCTTCTAAGTTTAGCCAGACTCAAATCTGGAACTCCAGAGAATAAGGCAAATTTGTTCTTCATAATGACAAGGAAAGTCTAAATGTAAAGGACAAAAAATCGGGTTTGAACTCAACAGATGCTGATGCGCTGAGCCCACCCCATCTAACTCAACCTTTCTAAGTCAAATCACAGCTATATTTATCAATGACAAATGTTCTTTGACTGGAATTGTGGGGCTTTGGGTTGGTGTTTTTATTGTTTGTACTGCATGATTCTTGCTTTCTATTTGGCATTGCAGTCTTTCTGTTCTACCTGTCTATGGGTAATTTCTCCCTGCCCTTGGTGGCTCCAGGATTCAATTCAGCAAAAATGTGAGTCCCAGCTGTGTGTGCCAGGTACCTGTGTTAGGCAAAAAGGAGACAAAGGATCGACTTACAGTCCATCAGGGACAAAAGTTCTGATTTTAAACAGGCCAGAGTTAATCACGTGTTCTCTTAAAAGTAAAAAGCAGTGAGCAGTTTTATAAATTGGGTCTCTGGAAGGGAAGAGAAGCATCCTTGGATGCATTCTCAGGTGTCCACCAGTTTTTATTCTGAAGATTATATAAAATAGAATTAATATGCATTTATTCTGATTAGTGCTGTGATATTTCTAGGCCCACATTTTGTATCAAGTTGCATGAATGCACACAGATGCTATCTTTCATCGCTTCAATTGGACCAGGCCCAAGAGAAAAGACCTGAGGTGGACTTAGGATGTGCCACATTCTTGTGAAGTGGGACAGCACTGTCAAAGAAAAATTATGAGAAAACAACCATAGCCAACATTTATTGGCTGTTATTGTGAGCCGTGCGTAATTCTAAGTACTTTACATACATTTAATCTTGGTGAGGTAGGAATTATTTTTAAGCTATAATAGTTCAAAAACCAGCATGGGATGGTGGTTACCCTGGCAGGTCTACCTTGGAATCCTACCTCAATCACTTACTAGTCTATGTGGCCTTGGGCAAGTTACTTTTCCTGAGCTTCAAGTTCTCTATGTGAAAAATGGGAACAATATTGGTACCTATCTCACAACATTGTTGTGGTGGGAAAATGAGTTAGTGTGGTTAAAGCATTTAAAACACTGCTCCTGTTAGCTGTTGTTATGATAAATATGGCAATATACACTTTGTTGACAGGGAAACTGAGGAACTGGGAAGTTAGACAACCTGCTGAGTGTCAAACAGCTAATTGGCAGAGCTGAGGTATCTTACGGCCCATTGTCCAATAAATAGGTTGTACTTAAAAACAAAAAACAAACTAAACAAAAAATGAAACCAGCATCATAGCAGTCTATACCATATTCACTTTTGAGAAGCTGTTTAATTTCAGCAAAACATCATCTGTCAAGTTAACTTAATTTTAATTTTAAATGTTATTGATTTTGTAGTTTTGTGTGCATTTAATTTGTAAAGTAAATTTTTATTTTATAGTTGAATAAAGGTCACAAGCAAAGTAGCAAAGTTTTATATGTTTGCCCCTAAGCAGCATTTTTTTTTCATGGGTAGGTAAAGTTTTTTTTTTTTTCCCCATACATTTCTCAACTTTGAAAAGCACTAGACTAGACAGCTCTAGTACTTTGAACTAACAATAAATTTTCAAGAAAGTCTGACCTGGCATCTTGGCAAATCTGAAATAAACTCAGCAAATGTTTAAATGCCTCCTATCTGCCAGTCACTCCCCTCCAGAAACAAGCAGACAGACTGTAAATGGAACTTAGAGTTCAGAGAAGAATGCCATATATTCCTTTTCGACACTTTTAGAGCAATTTTGTCTTCTAAGTGAGTTTGCATGGTAGATATTCCACAGATTGTGTATTTGTTAGACTGCCAAGAAATGAAAATGAAAAGCTGTTTCCAACATATCCATTTAAATCATAGTTAATGACAGCATCCACTTCTCATAACATTTAAGAGAAAATTGAAATCACTGAGTTGTATTTAACTGGCTTATATTATTTGTAGAGTGACCCATTCTTCTCAGCTTTGATACCTTTTTTTTTTATTAAGCACCGAGACATCACCATTTCAAAATAAATTAAACTTTTTTGAAGGTAAAAGCCAGAACATCTTCCCATTACTTGTCTTGTTAAGTACCTGAAATTCCTAGGTCACTGTTGCTGACTTACTAAGAAAGTAATACACTTGCTAATGCTTTTTTCATATTTGGGCAAAAGGAGCTATGAAATAGATTTGGACAATAAGGTTTTTTTCCTACCAACTTTATTTGGTACAATTAAAGTACAATAAATAGCACACATTTAAAGTATACACTTTTTAGCAGTTTTAACTTAAGCACATATCCATGAAACCATCATGACAATCAAGATAATGATGGGTTCCATCACCCCCAAAAGGTTCCTTATGCCTCTTTGTAATCTGTCACTCCCTCCACACCTATGTCCAGGCAACCACCAATAGGTTTCCATCTCTACTGATTTAGATTTCTCTATTCTAGAATTTTATGTAAATGGAATTATACAGTAAGTATTCCCTTCTTCACCTTTCTTCTTTCACTCATCATTATGATTTTAAGGTTCATTTGCGTTGTGCATACCAATAGTCTGTTTCTTATTTCTTCTTTTATTTCCATTGGATGTTTCATTATTTGTTTATCCATTCACATTGATGGACATTTAAGTTATTTCCAATTTTGGACTATTAAAATATGATCTTGTTCTAAGGTCCTGTGTAGTTTATAATGCCACTGCTAGTGTCTTTTTTTATTTTAATAGAGAGACCAGGGTCTTGCTATGTTGCCCAGGCTAGTCTCAAACTCTCGGCCTCAAGCGATCCTCCAGCCTTACCCTCCCAAAGTGCTAGGTTACAGGTATGAGCCACTGTGCCCAGCCTGCTAGTATATTTATAGCTTAGAAAGATTCAAGTCTGCTTATAATCAATTATAGCACAGAGTTCAAAGAAAAATTTAACTTAAAAGATATGATTACCATTAACTATATGACTAGGCAGGTTATACAACCTCAGTGGGCTTCATTATCTTCATTTACACAACCACAGCTTTTTTAGATACTCTAAATTTTGTACAGTGCTTCACACTTCTAATTTAAGGCCATTTTGTTACAAAGTCTAAAAATAGATATAAGTGGGAAAACTTTTAGAAACAACACACAAATTCACTATTTCAAAATGCATGTTATAATAGAAGTCTCCACTGTTTAGATATATTTATAGCTTTATATCTATGATTATATTGAAATCTATATCATATATTCTTTTAAAATTAAGGCAATTTAAAATTTTTTACTTGATTTTACTTATACATAAGCATTATAGCAACTAATAAGCCAAATAGTTTTTTAACCCTTAACTTGGATGTAGATTCCTTAAAACATCCATTTTTTGAGGATTCCACCAAATAATTATTGAAATCCATGCATGTCTGAATCTCATGGTTATCTGATGAATTGCTGGAAACAGAATATCATAAGTTTCTTTCTCCCTTTTTGTTTGTTTTGGCTACATCTGCTTGTCTTCACTAGAGACCTATGGTCCCAATCTAGATAATAGAAATGTCACAGTGAATTATATTGTAGTGCTCTGAATATAGAATAACAAGAGCATCTAATATGCACTGAAGGTTTACTGTGCGTCCTATATTAGGACAAGCCCTTAGTCCTCCTCAGAATTCTGTGGGATGGATACTACTGTCATTGTTTCATAGGCGAGGAAACTGAGGGTTTTGCAGGTCTTGTTCCATTTCGTAGTAGTCCTGAACAGGCTGTAGCATGGTGGAAGAGAGGGCAATAGCAGTGAGAATATCATTCTTTGCATCATCTCTTCTCCACGAAAATGCTTGTTTATCCAGATAAGTTGATCAGTCCCATTCTAATGAGGTGGGTTGTGTTGTGTTTTCTTTGGTTTGAGCAACCTGAATAAATTCTTAAAAAAGGAAACAAATCATTAAGCAAACATTCATTAGTTTAGGTCTGTTTTTTTTTATTTTAATCTCTGATGAAGGTAAATGTTGGCTCATTACACATCCTCTATAGTAATGAATCTTCCCCCATAGCAGTTTGTTAAATCAGATCTAATCTTTTAAGCTTACTTGCAAAATATTATTTGAGAGTCTACTATGGACAGTGAGGAATGACAGAAAGTAAAAATCCTTCTGTGTGAGCCATGTGTTTCACATTTCTGTGCTATTCTGGACCTTCTATAATTTCCTACTAATGTCATTAATTTGGGAACACCAAATTAGAAATCATCACAGTTTTTCCTCTTGGGGTATTTTGCTCGTCTATGATCCAAAATCTGTTTTTATTCTCTAGAAGCCCAATTTGTTTCAGATAATTTTTCTCATCCTGGTCCCTGCATTTCAAAAAGCTAACCTTAACCTGTTGAGTGGTGTGAGTATATGTGTGTGTGCATATGTGATATAATAAGAAATATATATTTGGTCTCTGCCCCTAGTTCCTGACACAGAGCTCCTAAAACCCTTGTAATCTTCTGAGCAGTAGGGGTGCTAGGTGCTTCTTTTGTTCTAATATTTGGTGAGCCTGGTTCCTGACACACAGGTCCTAAACCCTTGGAATTTCCTGGGTGACAGGAGCCTCTTTTGTTCTAATGAGATGATTCTTGGTGGACTCTCAGATAGCTTCAGCATAGGGGCTGCTCCCCAGAAAGACCTAGCCATGATTAGAAGCTTGAAGCTTTTGACTCCATCCCACCCCTTCCTTCAGGAAAGGGAAAGGAGCTGGAGATTCAGTTAGTAAATGATCATGCCTATGTGACAAAGCTTCCGTAAATATCCCAGAAGTATGGGTTTCCATCTGAGAGCTTCCAGATTGCTGAACACGTGGAGGTCCTTGGAGGAAGGAGAGCCTGGAGAGGGTGTGGAAGCTCCGGGCCCCTTCCCATATACCTTGCCCTGTGCCTCTGTCATCTGGCTGTCCGTCTGTATCCTTTGTAATGGTCTTTGTAATTGATGCGTAGATGTAAGTAGTGTTTCCCTGAGTTCTTGAGCTGTCCTAGCAAATTATGGAACCTGAAGAGCAGGTCATGGGAGCCCTGATTGGTAGCTGGTCATTCGGGAGCACAGGTCACAACCTGGGACGTATGATTGGCGTCTGAAGTGGGGACAGTCTTGTGGAACTGAGCCCTTAACCTGTGAGATCTGACTCTAACTTTAGGTAGTGTCAGAATTGAGTTAAATTGTAAGACACTCTCCGATTGAGGATTACTTGGTGTGTGTGGGGAGAACTCTGTACATATATCAGAAGTGAAGGATTGAAACTCTGAAGTAAGAGTATAGTAGGAGAAAATAGTCACTTTGTTTTCTCCTGCATTACACATGCCTCATGTTTATTTAAAATAAATTGTTCCCTGGCAGGACAAATTAACTTAGAATGTTGGCCATTGGGCATACATTTTAGAGAATCACTGGCCTGTTCTTTAAGGAGGGCCAAATGTTTATGATTTTATTCCCCATCCTCGCCTTCAAGTGTACCAAGCAGGCTCTGACATGCTCACAGTCCCTATAGCATTTTCCCTTTACTGCACAAACATCTCCTGGCCGTATAGAAAACAACTTCCGGTAGTTCCCAGTGGAGAATGGGATTCAGCTGAAGCATTTTCCCCAAGTGAAACGAGGGTGCAGGAGTTTTTATCCTGCTTTAATTCGTGTCTCAAGGCGTTTGAGAAAGTCTCTGATGCGAAGCCACAGGTATGGATAAGGTTTCACATAGAACTTGCTTATGCACTTGTAAACTTTGCCTTTTTATTTTATAGCCATTTAGCCAGTGATACTAACTACCTTCAGAGGGAGTACAGGGTCAGAAAAATGCACTATTGACAAAAATAGCTGCTGTCGTACTCCAGGGATGTGTATATCATTCACTTGACGTTTTCCCAACAGAGTTATTTCTCTCCCTTTCTAGGAGACACTTCCCTGTTTCTTCTCTATTGGTGAAGGGCACTCAGGTGACTTGCCTAAGAAGTGGGTCAGGGAGAAGGAAGCATGCTAATCTTCACTCTGCATTCCACCTTTAGCTCTGGAAGACTAGCAGGGGTTAGCACATTCTCACACCATAATTCTAAATTTAAAGAGTAGAAATAACCTGGTTAGGGGATGCGTCTATTCTTTTATGCTCATTTAGAGGAGAGGCCTTATCTCATCCTTTCTGAGAACATTCAATTTAATTGTTCTCTGCCCAGTTAAACCAGAAATTTCTTGGCAGAGCATGGGGCTGGCTTGTATTAATGATAACAGCAACATTCTCTCCTGCAAGTATGCTTCTGTCATTATGCCTTACAGAAGACTGGAAAAACTGACAGTTGTGGCCCAATTACAGCTTATTTCCAAATATACAGAGGACTGACCTTCAAGTTGCATTAGATGACTTTGAGCATGGTAAATACTGATCATAAAACTTTTATATGGTACCAGGCTTTAAAGATATGCTTCACCTAGGTGTTTCCAAACCAAGCATTCTGTCATAAACATGCCATCAATTCACAAGACCTAGTGTTGATAAAGTATATAAATATTGTCCGCATTTTGAATTCCAAGTATTACATTGACTGGAATTTAACCTTTAGATGGTAATTTGAATTAGATGCCCTTTAGATTTGTTTCAGTAGTAAGTCTTATGCTTTGTGGTTATTGTATTACTGCCAAAAAGAAAATGTGGCCAATGTAATATACTTTAAGGTTAGTGAAAGTAAAAATAAGATGGAACTATTTTAGTTTCTATAAATCTATTCCTCTGGACAATTACTTTGTGAAATAAATAGTATGTGATTGGATGCCTTATTTCTTAGCAACCCAATCTAAGTAGTCTTAGTTTTACAGATAACTCTTTAAAGTATATTTCCTTGATGTTTGATTTTTTTTTCTATTCTAGTGATAAATAAAATTACTTTTCATTTTTTTTTAAGGTACTGTTCAAGAAGCTGGAACATTATTATCCAGCAAGAATGTTCGTGTCAACTGTTTGGATGAGGTAAAATTTTAAAAGTTTAATAAAGTGTTGTATTCATATGAGAACAGATAATATGTAAAATCAAAATCTGTCAATAATAGTTGTTTTCTAGCATTTATGTTTTCTAGCATTTATTTATTAGTGTAAGTTATACTAATAATCTCTAAACCAAATGTAAGCAGAGAGGTCACAAAAGACAAATGAGCGTGTAAAAACATGTTTAATCTTATTGGTAGTCAAGTAAGAGCAAATTAAACCAAAATCATATTATTTCTTGCCAAGTGTGGGAAATATGGACGTTTATATACTCATGGATTAAGTGTAAATTGGCATAACAGTCTGAAGAAAATTTTGGAGCAAGTATCAGTTTTAAATGTGCATATTCTTTTATCCAGTAATTCCACTGCCCGGGAAAGTTAACGGAACTTAAACTCAACTTTCTAGAACTGTTGCTACTTAATTTAACTTTTTGAGATGATGGTAACATCTGAGCTGTTCAATATGGTAGCCATTAGCCATATTAGCCATGTGTGGCCATTAAACACTTCAAATGTGGAAAATTAGGCCGGGTGTGATGGCTCACACCTGTAATCCCAACACTTCGGAAAGCTGAGGTGGGAGGATCACTTGAGGCCAGAAGTTCAAGACCAGCCTGGGCAACATAGAAGGACCTCGGCTCTACAAAAAAAAAAAAAATTGGCTGGGCATGGTGGCACACACCTGTGATCCCAGCTACTGGGGAGGCTGAAGCAGGAGGATCACTTGAGCCCAGGAGTTTGAGGTTGCAGTGAGCTATGATCAAGCCACTGCCCTCATGCCTGGGCAACAAAGTGAGACCCTGTCTCCAAAAAATAAATAAATAAATAAATAAATGTTTGACTGAGTAACTGGATTTTTAGTTTTCTGTCATTTATTAGCAGCTTTATTGAGGTATAATTAATATACAATAAACTATACATTTTTAAAGTGTAAAATTTGTTAAGCTTTGACAGATGTGTATACCTGTGAAACCACCACCATCAAGATAATAAAGATATCCATCACCTCAAATGTTTGCTCATACTCTGTAATCTCTCCTTCCTGCCCTTCCCCACCCCACTCCTGCAGATAACTACTAATTTGCTTTGAGTCACAATACATTAGTTTGCATTTCTAAGAATTTTATATAAATGAAATCATACAGTACATACCCTTTTTTGTGTAGCTTCGTTTACTCAGCATAGAGATTCACCCACGTTGGAGCATATATTATTTCTTTTTATTACTGAGTAATTTTCATTGTATGTGTATACCACAGTCTTTTTATCCATTCAACAGTTGATGGAATTTTGGATTGTTTCCAATTTGGTGGCTATTACAAATAAAGCTTCTATGAACATTTATGTACAAATCTTGGTATGAACATATGCCTTTGTTTCTTTTGAATGACTTATCTCCTCATTATGGGTTGTTTTTTCTTGCTGCTTTGCATGTCTGGTTATTTTTTACTGGGTGCCATAAAATTGGGAATTTTACCTTGTTGGGTGCTGTATGATTTTGCATTCTGATAAATACTCATGAGCTTTTTTTCATGAACACAGTTAAGTTACTTAGAAACAGTTTGATTCTTTCAGTTCTAGCTTTCAGCATTTGTTAGGTGAGACTAGCACAATGCTCAGTCAAGAGTTTTTTCCCCAGTGCTGAAGTAAGACACCTCCTGTCTTCTGTGCATTGTTCTTTGATGCTTGAGATTTTCTAGCCTGGCTGGTGGGATCAGGCACTCTTCCTGGCCCTGTGTGAGTACTGGACACTGTTTTTTCCAATGCTTTCAGCGAGTTCTTTTCCTAGGCTTGGGTAGTTTCCTCACATGCATGTGTTGATCAGTATTCAGCTGAATACCCTAGGGGAACCCTCTGTAGATCTTTAGAATTCTCCTTTTGTGCAACTGTCTTTTCTCTGTTATTCTGTCCTGCGAACTCAACCTTGGTATCCCTGGATGCTCAATTCCATCTCCTTAATACAGACAGTATGCCAGGCTCAGTCTGGATTACCCCTCTCTGGACTATAACCTAGAAATTCTCTTAATGTGGTAAGGTGGGCAATTGTAGGTCTCAACTCAATTGCTTTCCATCTCTCAGGGATCGTGTCCTTCATTGCCTGATGAACAGTGTCTTGCAAACTGTTATTTCATATATACTTCGTCTGGTTGTTTTTTGTTGTTACTCTAGGAAGAATATAACTCTGGTTCCTGTTAGTATATCTTGGCTGAAAGTACAGATTTTTAATTTTATTTAATTTTAAGCAATTAAAAGATAAATTTAAATAGCCATGAGTGGCTAGTGGCTACCATATTATATAGCATAGTTCTAGTGCCAGAAACTTGACTGAACTTTGATAGTGTATCTCCTTTTTTACAGGGATCACTGATAAAAATTAATCCATGTATTATATACTATTTTATAAAAGAAATTTTAGCTGATTTCAAACAACTTTACAGTAACTTATTTCAAACAATTTTAGCTAATTTCAAACTACACCAAAGATAGTATAATACGTTTGAAAATAAATAATAATGTAATCCAAATAGTGAAGCACATTTCTTGGCGTTTGTAAAGTACAGATTTTTAATTTTATTTAATTTTAAGCAATTAAAAGATAAATTTAAATAGCCATGAGTGGCTAGTGGCTACATATTTATAGCATAGTTCTAGGTGCCAGAAACTTGACTGAACTTGATAGTGTATCTCCTTTTTACAGGGATCACTGATAAAATAATCCATGATTATATACTATTTTATAAAAGAAATTTAGTGATTTCAAACAACTTTACAGTAACTTATTTCAAACAATTTTAGCTAATTTCAAACTACACCAAAGATAGTATAATACGTTTGAAAATAAATAATAATGTAATCCAAATAGTGAAGCACATTTCTTGGATTTGTGTTTTTAGCTGTAAATAATTCTTAGGTTAGTGGAAAAATAGAAATAGAAGTAATCTATAGTTTATAACTGAAAATACAACATTTATCAATAGCTACTATTTATCAAAAGCTGTATTAGGTGTCCAAAACAATAGTCAGAAAAATTTTTGTAATGTTTATTACTGTACTTTCAATCTTTGTGGTGTTCTGAGCTTTCAACCCATGGAATTATTTTAAAAAGTAAAGTATACTCAAAAAAATAGAAGAAATGGTTTAGGAAAAATAAAATAGAAAGAAATAAAAATTTTAAAAAGCAGTCAAACACAAGCAACAAAATAAAAAATAAATTGGAAATCATCAAAACTAAAAATTTTTATGCTTCAAAAAACAGCACCAAGAAAGGTAGACAATAATAAGTATTAGTGAGGATGTGAAGGAATTAGAGCCCTCATACATTGCTGGTAGGAACGTAAAATAGTGTAGCTGCTTTGGAAAATAGGCAGTTCCTCAAATGATTAAACATAGGGCTACCACATGACCCAGAAATCCTAGGTATATACTCAAGAGAAATGAAAACATATATCCACACAAAAAATTGCATAGGTATGTTTTTAACAGCATTATTCATAATAGGCAAAGGTAGAAACAACCCAAATGTTTATCAACTGATAAATGAATCAACAAAATGTAGTATATTCATACAATAGAGTATTATTCAGTCAAAAAGATGAAAGCAGTACTGATACCTGCTATAATATGAATGAAAACATGCTAAGTGAAAGAAACCAGTCACCAAAGCCTGCAGATTATATGATTCCATTTATATGAATGTCCAAAATAGGCAAATCCATAGGGGCAGAAAGTAAATTAGTGGATGATTTGAGCTGGGTAAGGGGTAGGGGGAAATAGGGAATGACTGCTAATAGGTATGTGGTATCTTTTGAAGGCGATGAAAATGTTTTTAAATTGATTGTGATGATGGTTGCACACCTCTGTGGATATACTAAAAACCACTTAATTGTACACATTAAATAGGTAAGTTGTATGGTATGCAAATTGTATCTCAGTAAAACTGTTTAAAAAGAAAAGAAAAAAACAATAAAAGTTATTAATTTAAAACCAAAAAATAGATACAACTTGGGATGTACAAGCAAGAAAATAATATATAATAATAATAATAATATAGAAAGAAAGAGAGAAGGAAGGAAAGGAGGGAGGGAAAGAGGGAGAAAAGGAAGGAAGGTCAGCAATTACAAAGGGGATTGTCATAACTTTTTGGTTTAAGCCAATACATTTGAAAACCCACATGAACTTTGTAGAAAAATAAGAGTGAACATATTCATCTCATATAGAAGTAGAGAAAAAAACTGGAATAATTAAGGAAGATGGTTGTAAATGTCTTAAAATGTCTACCACCTTCCTTCCAAAGCTGCAAACCCGATTAAGCTTTATAAAACTTTAAGCACCAGCTAATTCTCATGTTACAAAAATTATACCATTATTTAGAAAGAGATGAAAAGATACCCAATTCAGATGCCAATGCCAAATAAGAAGAGGCCCCCAAAAAACTATGGACCCAATTCACTTTATAAATACAGATGCAAAAATACTAAATAAAATATTAGCAAGTTAATCCAGCAATATATCCTAAGCCTCATAAGACATCATAACCAAATAAGGTTTTTCCAAAAATGTTGGGATGGTTCAGTTTTTAAAAATCTTTCAATGTGATTCACTATATTCCAGAATAAAAAAGAAACGAATATGATCATCTCAACAGATGCTATACTGTATTTGACCAAATTTGACAGTTATTGGTGGTAAAAGCTTGTAACAAATTAGGATAAAATGACTCTTCTAAAACTTGATAAAGGTTTGCAGAAATCTTCCACAAACATTGGCATCATACTTAAAATATTAGAAGCACCAGGGTCAAGACAGGGAGTTCCTGGAGTTTTCTAGAGATTCTGTGAGTGGGCTCTGGACAGACTTGGCCTCTTTAATGATCCTTGAATATAATACAGATGCTCCCTCTCTAGTTTTGCACTTGCATTTCCTCTACCTGGACCATCCTTCCTCTACTTATTTGCATTCCTTGCTCCCTAACTCTCTTCAGGGCCCTGTCAAATGTCACCTTGTCAGAGGGACATTCCCTCAATGTCTTTTTTTAAAATAATAATCTTCTCTTTTCTTCTGGTACTACCTTGTCCCCTTACTTTTATGTTATTTTCCTCTAGTACTTGTATCACCTTCTGCCTTATTGCCCTTACTAAAATTTAAGTGCCAGGAATTTTGACTGTAGGAGCATAGAGTTTGTTTATTTCTACCCACAATGTATAGATCTATATCTGACATATATTAGGCACTCAATAAATATTTGCTGAATGAATGAGTGCTGCATTTACTGATATAGAGTTGCAATATAATAGCCTAATATGGATGAATTCTTTGATTTAAGAATTATGGGAGAGAAACTTTAATTATTTTTAAGGTCATTTAATCTAAAGAATTATAGAAGCTCTTTTTCTATACAATTCAGTTAAGCAGACTTCTTCAAAGGTTGCCTTTGAGAAATGACATACAGGTGAGAATTTTTACTCATTTCACTGAATCTAAGATGCCATAGTTTTCCAGACTCTCATAGATTTCAGAGATACTAAAAAATGAAGGGAGTGGAAACTGATGGTAATTTTAAGATTCTAGTACTTGTAAACTGAAGCTCAATTTCAGTTAAATGTTAAATATGAAAATGAAATGCATCTTAGAATTGATGAATTACATATAACACTATGATAATATTTTATGAAACTTATCACTACCTTATTTCAGCAGAGATAGACATTCAGTATTTTAGTTTTCTGTCTGATACTAAGTTATTCCATATTTATAACTGGAATAAAACATTTTAAATTTAATTTACTTAATTTATTTTAGACATGGGAATATTCTGTTCTGCTCGTAGTAGGTTAGCAGTATTGTTTGGAATTATTCATATCCTCTTCTTGGTGTTTACACTGAAATACCATAAAAATACTAGAATGATTAGAAAATTTATAATATTAAGATTTATTAACATCACTTCTATTTTTCTTTGCCCATGGAAATAGTTTTACAAATATTGAGATAATGCATAGTGATATTGCATTCAAAATTTATAATTTCCTTTGCACAATTCTAAATTCATATAACAAACACAAAATTGGATTAAGAGATAGGAAAGTACATGTAATATCCATTTCTTTGCTAAGCTAGTATGAATTTGTCACTTACCACAAGTTTATTTTCTAATATCCAGGACCATCCAGCACCTCACTGAAATTTGGTAAAAATCCCTAATTGGTAAAATTTGGTTTTTGGTAAAAACACACACTGAATTTTAAACGTGACAAAAACAGCAGGTTCAGAGATTGCATAGCAAATGATATGATTGGGATATCTCTTTACCTTTCTGGAAAGAAGCTCTCATAGGTTTGCTCTAAAAACCAATTCCTGCTAAGAAGACAGCTGGTAAACAAGAAAGAACAAGAGAGAAGAGAGAGGTAAAATTTTAAAATGAGAGAAAAGGGAGTAGTAGGAAACAGAGGGTGGCCAAGAGATAAATGGACAGAAGTGATTGACATAGATGTCCGTTAAAACACAGACAAGAAAATGAAGACAGTTTACAATGTAGGATCCAAAAGCTTTGCATATCTCCTTTGCTTTTAAGCAGATTACTACATTGTGTTGAAAGCTTTTTTTTTTTTTTTTAACTATAGGACAGTTCTGCAGTGTTGGGATTATTCATTCTCAGAGCTAGATGACCTCTAGTTGTAGGATTGGATTGCTGGATGATTGACTGCCCACCTGTTCCAGATGAACAGAAAATGCTGAACTCCCTGGCTAAAGTCTGGGTCCTAAAAAATTTGTGAAAGAAATAGCTGTTTGCTTCTTTTTCGTAGCCCTTCTGATAGTACTATGTCCTTCCTATTCCCCCAGGCTACACACTAGCCTCTTATGTACAGGTTGTAGCATCCATTAGGAGATCTCACCCTAGTCATGCTCTCAATATATTTTTACTTCATTCAAAAACTAATGAATGGCACTGGAGGGGAAATGGCAGTCTGGTAGAGACCTCCCACCTCACTGCTCCCAGGGAAGGATGTGAAAAATACCATTGGCTGCCTGCGTATGGATCGCTCACTCCAAAAACAGCATTGTGAATTTACAGAGAAACATCGTGGGACACTCAGCCCAAGAAAACAGGTGACTTGGAGATACATTCGCAAATATCAGAGAGCGCAGGGAGTGCAATAGAGCCCAGAGCACGGGAAGGATGCATTCACCAGGTCAGCACTGTGCGACCTGACCTACAGGTGGTCACGCACTATCCCCACAGTCTTCCCATCCACTCAGTCAGGGACAAGCCCAGAGTTGGTGCAAAGCTGTTGCTCAAAACAGCAGGCTCTGTGGAGAGGAAGCAATTGTGGGAGCCCTACGCAACTCTCGGGTTCACTGTATAGGGACTGCTCAGGGCCGGGTAAGGACTGGGCTGAGATACAGCTTCCGAGGACAGTACGCGGGAATCTGCAGAAGGACACCTCACCACTGGAAGTCAGCGGGACCAGGGTACAGGAGTTGAATGGACAGCAACGGGGCATGCCCTTAGGGGCTTCTGGCAATTGCCTCTGCGGGACCCAGGCCAGTTGAGAAGAGCTGCATTCAAGGCATGATCTGAACCCTGCTGTACATCAGCCTGGCACTTGGCAGCCACCTTTAAGGTGTCCTGCCTGGAGCTGACTGTTAGATAGGTCTCTAGCTTCACCCCACCCCTAGCCTGGGAGCTCTTTGGCCTGGGCGCAACAGGCTTCGCCCTTGGTGGCCACGGACAGCTGCCTCCATGGGTTCCAGGTGGGATGAGGTCCCTGAGCTGTATCGGTGGGACCTTTGTGTATTGGAAACAGTTTGCAGCCCATCCATCTGGTCCTGCCTCCCCAGCTCTGGCCTCCTACGTGCCCGCTATGTGCTTGTCCTAGTGCCTGCTGTTCAGGTCCCAGCCCTTCTGTACACCAGAGATCGGTCATTTTGAAGGTTACTTGCCATAGTGACTCATTTTGTGTAAGTACCGGTTCTCATGGCAACCGAATGCCTCAAGTGCCACAGGCTGAACCAGAGCAGCTCTCCCTAACCCTGCCCACTTTATTAGGGAATTTCGCTCGATACAAGAGTACCTCCAGCTTCCACTATTCCCCCTGGGGGGAACATCCCCCTGGTGGAGACTTCTGGGAATAGAGACACCCACCTGCCTAGCTTTGGGGTCTAGTGGTAGAAAAGGGGTGCACAATTGGACATCCCCCTATCAGCCAGTGACACGTGGAGACGTACATCAGAGGGCCAGACACATGAACTGTGGGAAAACTCAAGAGCCCACAAATGGTCAGGAGGGGAAAGTGCACAAGTTTGTGGACAGGGAAGAAAAAAACTGGCTAGAGACCTCAGCAATCCCACCAGCGGGCCCCTCGCATCAGAAGCAGCCCTCCAAGCCAGAGAGAGAGATCTGAAATCCATAGCAGCAGCCCCTAGCAGCCAAATAAGCACCCTCTGAGCTGTATAGAACTTACCCAATCTAGCACTTGCACTGCAACTGCAAGCAATTTTGCTTCTACCCCTACCTCAGGAGGAGCAGGGTCAAAGTAACCCCTGGGAGCTACAAGGCCTCTCCCAAAGCTTGGAGCTTTCATATACCCCACCTGGGGGACCAGAGCCTGCCACGGGCACAACAGAATATCTAGGTAACTGGCTACTCCACACAAGCTGCAATCAATGACAGCAGGAACACCCCCGCAGCTAAAAATATTGCCTTCCATCTCAAGCTATTAGGGAGCAGTGGATTTGTACCCTCAAGTACAATCCACCAGCTTGGAGCTCAAGCTGGGAGAACAAACTCACTCCACTCCGCTGGGAAGACGTAAAGACAACAGGTCAGAGGTAACCCAAGAGGTCCACCAAACTTGCTAAAATACACCTAAGGCAATACAGATCAGTACTCCTCTCCCTGGCTCTGCCAAGGAACAATCCTCGGGGGCTTGGAGACAGGGCCATAAACTAGCCCTAACACCCCCAGCTCTTGACCAAGAGGCCAGATGAGAAAATCAGCAAAAGAACTCAGGAACCATGAAAAATCAGAGCAAAAAGTCATCCCCAAAAGAAATCATTAGTTCCTCAGCAACAGATACCAACTAAATGAAATGGGTAGACTGACAGAAGAGGAATTTCATTTATGGATTATAAGAAAGCTCAATCAAATTCAAGAGAAAATTGAATCCCAGGACAAAGAAACCACAAGAAAAATGCAAGAAATGAATGAAAAATTTTCTAAAGAAATTGAAATATTATGGAAAAATCAAACAGAAATTCTAGAAATGAAGGAGACATTCAAGGATCTACAAAACATGGTGGAAAGCCTTAAAAATAGGCTGGATCACACAGAGGAAAGAATCTCAGAGCTGGAAGATAACTCCTATGTGCTAAATAAATTAGTCAAAGAGAAAGAACACAAAAACAAGAGGTGTGAACAAAGCATACAAGAAATGTGAGATTATGTAAAGAGGCCAAACATAAGAATCATAGGCATCCCTGAGGGTAAGGAAGAAAATTTGCATGGGCTGGAAAATCTATTTGAAGGCAAAATAGAGGAAAATTTCCATGGCCTAGCAACAAATCTTGGTGTGCAGGTACAAGAAGCACACAGGACTCCTAGGAGACTCAACGAGAAAAGGCATTCACCATGCCACATAATTATTAGGCTGGCCAAAGTATATATGAAAGAGGCACTCCTTCGAGCTGTAAGGGGAAAACAGCAGGTAACCTACAATGGGAAACCTATCAGATTAACTGCAGATTTCTCAACTGAAACCTTACAAACCAGAAGGGACTGGGGACCCATCCTTAGTCTTCTAAAACAAAATAATGGCCAACCCAGAATTCTTTATCCTGCAAAACTAAGCTTCTTATATGAGGGAGAAATAAAGACTTTTCCAGACAAGCAATCACTGATAGAATTTGCGAAGACCACACCTACTCTGCAATAAGTACTTAGACCTGCATTGTACAGTAACCAGCGTAACAGACACCCACTGGTGTAAAATTACCCAAAAGCTAAAAGTCCAGAACCCAGATTTCACAATGGCTCAACAGGTAAAACAAAACAAGAGTCTACCCAACAGGATGAACAGAAATCCACCCCAAATATCAATTCTCTCAATAAATGTGCATGGTTGGAATTGCCCATTGAAGAGACATAGGCTGGCTGAATGGATAAAAAGAATACAAGCCAAGTATCTGCTGTCTCCAGGAAACGCATCTTACACATAAGGACTCGTTTAGACTCAAGGTGAAAGGATGGCATACAATTGTCCAGGCGAATGGAAACCAAATGAAATCTGGGGTAGCTATTCTTATATCAGATATTATAAACTTTAAAGCAACAAAAGTAAAGAAAGACAAAGATGGTCACTATATAGTGGTGAAGGTAAAAATCTTACAAGTCTTAACAATCCTAAATATTTATGCACCCAACACAGGAGTGCCCAGATACATAAAGCAAATACTGCTAGATCTAAACAACATAATAAATAGCAATGCCATAATAGCCAGGGACTTCAACACCCCACTGACAGAACTGGGCAGATCCTCCAAACAGAAAATAAGCAAAGAAACAATGGACCTAAACAGGACTTTAGAACATTTGGGCCTAACAGACATCTACAGAATACTCCACCCAAATAACACTGAATATACGGTCTTCTCATCAGCTCCTGGAACTTTCTCTAAAATTGATCACATCCTACACCACAAAACATATCTCAACAAATTTAAAAAAATAGAAATCATACCATGTATCTTTTCAGAGCCCAACGGAATAAAATTAGAAATCAATTCCAACGCAAACACACATCTCTATCCAAAAATATGGAAATTAAACAATCTATTGCTGAATGACTGTTGGGTGAAGGAGGAGATTCAGACGGAAATCAAAAGATTCTTTGAACTAAATGATAATGGGGACACAAGTTATCAAAATCTGTGGGATACAGCAAAAGCAGTCCTGAGAGGAAAACTTATTGCCTTAAATGCCCATATCCAAAAGACAGAAAGGTCACAAATCAGCAAACTAATGAATCATCTCAAGGAAATGGAAAAGGAAGAGCAAACCAACTGTAAGCCCAGCAGAAGAAAATAAATAACCAAGATCAGAGCAGAATTAAATGAAATTGAGAACAAAAGAACAATACAGAAAATTAATAAAACATAAAGTTAGTTCTCTGAAAAGATAAACAAAATAGAAAGGTCACTTGCTAGGTTGACCAGAAGGAGAAAGGAAAGGACTCTAATAAGCTCAATTAAAAATGAAAAGGAGAGGTCACAACTTATATCACGGATATACAAAATCTTCAAACACTACAAAAATCTCTGTGCCCAAAGACATGAAAACATGGAGGAAATGCACAAATTCTTAGAAACACACCACCTCCCTAGGCTCAATCAGGAAGAAATAGAATTCCTAAACAGACCAATACCAAGCACCAAAATTGAGGCAATAACAAAAAGTCTTCCAACAAAATAATGTCCTGGACAGGATGGGTTCACACCTGAATTCTACCAAACTACAAAGAAGAACTGGTGCCTATTCTGCAGAAATTATTCCATAACATCAAGAAGGATGGAATCCTCCCACACTCATTCTATGAAGCCAATATCACCTTGATACCAAAGCCAGGAAAGGAAACAACAAGGAAAGAAAACTACAGACCAATATCCCTTGTGAATATAGATGCAAAAATTCTCGATAAAATCTTAGCAAACTGAATTCAAATGTACATCAAAAAAAAAAAATTCATCAAGATCAGGTGGGCTTCATCCCTGAGATGCAGGGATGGTTCAACATACGCAGATCTGTAAATGTAATTCATCATATAAATAAAAGCAAGAACAAAGACTATATGATCCTGTCAATAGATGCAGAAAAGGCTTTTGACAAAATTCAGCACCCTTTTATGATAAGAACTCTTAACAATATAGGCATAGATGGATCATACCTCAAAATTATTAAAGCCATATACGATAAATCCACAGCCAATATCATACTGAATGGGGAAAAATTGAAAGCATTCCCCCTTAAAACTGGAACCAGAAAATGTTGCCCACTATCTTCACTTCTATTCAACATAGTGCTGGAAGTACTTGCCAGAACAACCAGACAAGAGAGAGGAATCAGTGGTGTCCAAATGGGGGCAGAATAGATCAAACTTTCACTCTTTGCAGATGATATGATATTATATCTAGAAAATCCCAAAGATTCAACCAAGAGACTACTGGAGTTGATAAATAAATTCAGCAAAGTCTCAGGATACAAAATCAATGCACACAAATAAGTAGCCTTCATATACGCCAATAACAGTTGAGCCGAGAAACAAATCAAAGATGCAATACCTCTCACAATAGCACCAAAGAAAATTAAATATTTAGGAACATATCTATAAGGTGGTGAGAGACCTATATAGAGAGAACTACGAAACACTGAGAAAAGAAATTGCAGAAGGTGTAAACAGATGGAAAACCCTAACATGCTCTTGGATAGGTAGAATAAACATTGTTAAAATGTCTATACTACCTAAAGTGATTTACAGAATCAATGCAGTCCCTATCAAAATACCAACATCATTTTTTGCAGATCTAGAAAAAATAATTCTACGCTTTGTGTGGAACCAGAAAAGACCCCATCTAGCCAAAGCAATCTTAAGCAAAAAGAACAAATTGGGAGGCATCAATCTACCAGACTTCAGACTGTATTACAAGGCTATAGTAACCAAAACAGCATGGTACTGGCACAAGAACAGAGACATAGACCAATGGAACAGGACTGAGAACCCAGATATAAAACCATCCTCATACTGTCATCTGACCTTTGACAAATTCCACAAAAACATACACTGGGGAAAAGAATCCCTATTCAATAAATGGTGCTGGGAAAATTGGATAGTCACATGTAGAAGACTGAAACTAGATCCACACCTCTCACAAAAATCAACTCACAATGGATAACAGACTTAAACCTAAGATGTGAAACCATAAGAATTCTAGAAGAAAATGTTGGAAAAACTCTTATAGACATTGGCCTAGGCAAAGAATTTATGAAGAAGACCCCCAAAGCAATCACAGCGGCAACAAAAATAAATAAATGGGACCTGATCAAATTAAAAAGCTTCTGCACAGCCAAGCAAACTATCACTAGAGTGAACAGACAACCTACAGAATAGGAGCAAATATTTGCATGCTACACATCTGATTAAGGGCTGATAACCAGAATTTATACAGAACTTAGGAAAATCAACAAGAAAAAATTAAACAGCCCCATTCAAAAGTGGACAAAGGACATGAACAGAAACTTTTCAAAAGAAGACAGAATAATGGCCAGCAAACATATAAAGAATTGTTCAACCTCTCTAATCATCAGGGAGATGCAAATCAAAACCACAATGAGATATCACTTAACTCCAGTGAGATTGGCTTATATCAAAAAGTCCCAAAACAACAAATGTTGGCGGGGATGTGGATATATAGGAACACTCATACACTGCTGGTGGGACTGCAAATTAGTACAACCTCTATGGAAAGCAATATGGAGATACCTCAAAGAACTAAAAGTAGAACTACCATTTGATCCAGCAATCCCACTACTGGGTATTTACCCAAAGGAAAAAAAGACATTCTATAATAAAGACATGTGCACTCGAATGTTTATAGCAGCACAATTCATAATTGCAAAGTTGTGGAAACAACCGATGTGACCATCAATACACGAGTAGATTAATAAAATGTGGTATATGTATACCATGAAATATTACTCAGCAATAAAAAACAAAGGTGAATTAACACATCTGGTATTATCCTGGATGGAGCTAGAGCCCATTCTTCAAAGCGAAGTTTCACAAAAATGGAAAAAGAAGCACCACTGGTACTCACCATCATTTGGTACTAATTGATCAGTACTTATGTGCACACATGGAAATAATATTCATCAGGGGTCGGGCAGGTGGGAGGCGGGTGGAGAGGATGGGAAAACTCTCACCTAATGGTGTGGGGCACACAGTTTGGGGGATGTCCTTGATTGTAGCTCTGACTTGGGCAGTGCATAGGCAATATATATAACCAAAATGTACCCCCGTAATATTCTCAAATTAAAAAAAATAATAATAATGAATGTAGTCCTTTCCTATTTCCTTAAAGCACTCCATTGACTGTCTGTACCATGAGATTCTGATTACCCACATCCACTAACCCATCCACTCCCAACATATAAATATTCCATCCCTGTAGAAACACCTGACTAAAGGAGTCTTTTTTTTTTTTAGAGACGGGTTCTCGCCCTGGCGCCCAGGCTGGGATGCAGTGGTACGATCACAGCTCACTGCAGCCTTGAACTTCTGGGCTCAAGCAATCTTCCCACCTTAACCTCCCAAGTAACTGGGACTACAGGCACACACCACCATGCCTGGCTAATTTTTTTTATTTTTTGTAGAGATGGAGTCTCACTGTGTTAACCAGGCTGGTCTTGAACTCCTATCCTCAAGTGATCCTCCAGCCTTGGCCTCCCAAAGTGCTGGAACTACAGGTGTGAGCCACCATGCCCAGCCATGGAGTCTTAAAGTTATAATCTCCTTGTCATTTTGCCATTCTTACTGTCAAGAAATGTTGATTACTTTCACTAAATTGCCTCTTGTGCAACCACCTGAAAGTCCCAGACTCCCTATAATTCTCATGTCCGCAACCCTCTGAGAATAGTGTGGTACTGTGCTAACTTGTGTTCATAATGATAGTCTGGAAGCATCAAGAACAATTCAAATTATGTTAGTGTACTAAGGAAGGGATTATATGTTTTAGAGAGGTTTTTGTCTAAAACAACTTTGATATTCCAGAATTTACAGAGTTTAGCTTGGGTTACTGAGAAAATTCACTTACAGGAAATAGCTCATTCATTTATCTATCAAATAGTATTAGGTACTCAGTATATATAAGGTTAGATATTTCATTAAATATGCACAAAACATATGGAGACCAGACAATTAGCCTAGAGTAAATACCACCAACTATTTCTTCATATTTGTACAGTCATACATGATGAAATCATTATGATCAAAATATATATATGTGATTTTGGGGATCATTGTTTTAAAAAATCATACCACTGTAATATATGTTTCCTGGATCATTGTTTTTAAATACTTCTATAATATACATCTCCTGTACCTGTTTTTCACATTGATAGTAATTCATGTAAATTTTTCCAGTTCAATAAATACAGATGAAATCATTCATTTAATAGCTTTATAACATCCCATGTTGTGGATATACTATACTTTATTCAACTCTCCCTTTGATAGGCATTCTGTTTGTTTTGAGATTTTTTTTCAGGTTTTGTTCTTTTAATGTTTATTTATCTGTTTGTTCATTTGTTTTCCCAGAACTAAGTATGTTTGGTAAATCTGGAAAATCTGAGTTCTAATCCCTACCTCAATCATTTCCTAGTCATGTGAGGTTGAGCAAGTCCTCTCTGAATCTATTTGCTAATCTGTAAAAAAAAAAAAACCTCAGGTAATAAAACCATCTCTTTTCCTCTGAAGTTAATGGAAGATCCAAGTGGGAAAGTAAATATAAAACTACTTTACAGATTATAAAGATGGTTTCATTAATTCATGTTTATTTTATGTTTTTAATTTAATTGCAGAAATTGTTCATAGGTAGGGAGAAGGTAAATAAGTATAATTAATGCATTTTTTTCTTTCTATTAAAGAATGGCATGACTCCTCTAATGCATGCAGCATATAAAGGAAAACTTGATATGTGCAAATTACTTCTGCGACATGGAGCTGATGTAAATTGTCATCAACATGAACATGGATACACAGCCCTCATGTTTGCTGCACTTTCTGGTGACGTTTTAGCATTTAATCTACTAATATTAATTACCTGTACAAATTTGTTATAAGTGTATATATAAAAATATTAAATTCATTTTCATTTTAGTAATTTTAAGATCTAGTTGTATGGAAAGGAATAGTGGGAATTGGTTTTTGAAAAGCTACAATGTATGAAATAAGTTATAGTTAATTTGGTGATCTGTTTCTTTAGTTATTTAAATAAATTGATTATTTATGTTGACAATATTTTGCTAGAATTGAGGAACTGGATCTATTATTCTTTCACATTAGTTCCTTTGATATTCTGTATCTTTACATTTTGAAGCAATATGAAAACATCTTTGTTCTCTTGATCAAATAGCTGCTGTGATAGAGCTTTATTTGCCTTACTCGCATTTATGTACTAAATATGATGATCCATTTAGAAACTTACTTTGATTCATGTTGTTTATTATTTGCTGAATAAACACAATTGAGAAATATTACCTAAAATCAAGAGGAGTTATCTATAATTGTTGTAGTTCTTTAAGAAAATGCAGAAGCAATATAGTATTCTTATACTTCGAAACCTCTAATCTATATTTTCATAATCCTGGAACACAAAAGCATTTTAAGCATTATGTAAAATATACAATCCAAATAGGATGACATTGACTTGTTTGATTACATGAAATTTTAACATTTTTACATATAGGTTATATAATAAATAGTTAAAATACAAATGAAAAAGTAAGAAAAATATTTATTACATAACTTAAAGGGTCATATTGTTATATATAATAAACTCTTATAAATTGATTAGAAAAGCTGGACGTAGTGGCTCATGCCTGGAATCCAAGCTACTCGAGAGGCAGAGTCAGGAGGATCACCTGAGGCCAGGAGTTTGAGACAAGCCTGGGCAATATAGCAAGACCCCATCTCTAAAAATATAAATAAATAAATAAATTAGAAATAGAGAAAAACTGCAGAGAACAAAAGAAATACGAGTGGCTGATCCACATTATATTGGCAAACTTAAGAAAGAGTGATAATGCCCAGGTATTTCTTTGCACTCTTATGGGGAGTGCATATCAGTCCAACCTTGCTGGATGGCAGCTTGGCAAAATGCCTTTCAAATATGCATAACTTTTGATCCAGCAATGTTTCCCAGGAACAGTTCCTAAGAAAATCGTAGTTCAAACCTGCAAAAATGAATGGAAAATACTGTTCACTGAGTGTAGTTTATAATAGCAAAATGTCTATAATAATTCCATCAGGGGAAGAATATGAATATAACAACTATGGATATTTAGAAAAAACTCTAGAAAGATAGATCCCCAATGGGTTAATAGTTATTCCAGAGCCTGTAGGTGTGAGGGATGGGATGGGTTAGGAGACATTAAAGGGGACTTCTATTCATTTTATCTTCTCTGTGTTTTTGATATTTTTATATGTATGTTTTGATTTTATACTAAGCATTATCACTAGGAAAACATGTTTCATTTTGTTTAAAAAAGTGATTTTCAATTCCATGCCATTTTTGTATTGCTTGATTTGTTTTCCAAAAAATAAGTTTTTCTAAGTGTGTTCTGTAGGATTTTACTCTTTACTGTAGTTATGATTCATATTTTGGAAAAAATGAAAATATCCACATGACAGAAACCAAAAACCATGTGGAGGGGGTGGGCACAGATAGTTTGGATGAGGGTGTTTAAATTGTGCACTCCTTAATATTAACAAACATATTCTCTTTTAACTCTAGGCAATAAAGACATCACATGGGTAATGTTGGAAGCTGGTGCCGAAACAGATGTTGTCAACTCTGTGGGAAGAACAGCAGCTCAGATGGCAGCCTTTGTAGGTGAGTTTTTTTGTTTTGTTTTGGTTTGTTTTGTTTTTTAAAAGGATGGAGTGGGTGAGTTTTGCTGTAGTTTTACATTACATTATGCTCAAAATTTCCTTTGTGGAAAAAATACCATTTGCTTCTCAGGGTACAAGTACTGTCATGTTTGTTTTTTAAAAAACAAAATATTTACTGTCCATTATAACTTAGTGGGACATCTAATGACTCTTTGGAGAAAATGGACAGCTATTTTGAATTTCTGCTTTGTAAGATACAAAGAGTGGTGGGGCCATTTTTATTGCACTCTAATGCTTTGAGCAAGTATGTTTTACTTCTCTAATGGAAATAGTTAGACCTAATGTTTAAGAATATGAAATGTGAAGTTAACAATCCTGAGTTGAAATTTTGGCTGTGCTACTTAGTAACAAGGTACTTAATGATTCTGACCCTCAGTTTCCTCTTGGCAAAATGGTTACAGGGTTATTGTAAAGATTAAAAGAGATGATAGACTTAATTTTCCATGTAGCACTAAATAAATGGTATCAGTTACTGTTGTTGATAATTATTACAATGATGTAATTCTTTCTTAGAAAGGATTTCATAATACACAGCTGCTTCATTATCATCCTCGTCAATCACAAACATTTATTTTGTGTGCCCAATAATTCTTGGCATGTTAATCCTGTTACCTGACATATTATAGGGTTTTGGGGGAGAGTAGGAGTGAATTAGTATTGGTATTTTGTCCCCATTGAATTGGCAGTTAACAGAGTCCATTGATAGAAAAGCAAAGATAGAAACATCTGATTTACTGGGAGTGAAGTAGGTAGCCTTGTGGGGACTAATAATTCATTAAACAAATACTTAATATTCACAACCTGTATACCACACATCACTCTAGGTGCCTTGGTTACAGTGGTGAACAAGACAGAGGCTGTTCATGCTTTTATGGCACTTAGAGGCTAATAGCAATGACAGTGAAAATAAACTCCAAGGGAGAGCTTAAGAGTTCCATAGAAATACATAGAAGAGGGGGATCTTCTATCCCATTCCAACGGGGTTTTGAGAGAAATTACATTTAAACTGAGATACAGTGGGAATTAGTCAGGTACGAGGGATGTATACAATAACTGTGTATTGTATTTAATTTTATTATTAAATTTTCTTGAAACTACTACTAGTAGCTCCCACAGTTAGGGATGCCCCGTTTCTCTCAACTCACTTCTAAGCTAATTTTGAGGGTATCAGTGCAGTGGAAAAAGAACACTAAACTAGGAATCTGGAGACTTGTATTTTAGCTCATGTCTGCTGATAATTAGTTACAGGATCATTGGCAAATCCCTTCACCTCCGTGGGCCTCAGTTTTCTGGTCTGTGTGCAACGACGCAGGGGAATTAGATGATCTTTAAAGTTCTCTTTAACTCTACAAGTTTTTGTTATGTTCAGGATATAACAAAATGGAGCTCAGATAAAGGTTAACTTTCCCAAGATGACAGGGCTGGAAATGGAGGAGTCTGTTCTTTCAACCATTAATACAATGCTCTTTATTTTTTTCTTAACACTACAATATTAACAAAAACCTAACATAAAAATTTTTCACAATTTCATCCTAAAATAAGAGTAATGTTTTCATTCCATTTTAATCTATTTAGACTAATTTCACAAACAGAAAATTACATTGCATCCTTCCAGTCGATATTATATTTTCCATATAATTAGCCTTTTAAAAAACTCATTCTCCCCTTTTTGTTTCCTTCAAATGGATCAGTGTATATACATGTATATACACATATACAAGACTTTTGTCATTTTTAAAACGTGATCAATCATACAATAAAAACTACTTGTAACTTGTCTTCTGCACTTTCCAGTACATCATGGAAGTCCCTCCCGTCTCAGTAGGTATAAATGAATTCAGTTATTTCAACAGCTGCACAATATTCCATGAGATAGATATTCCACAGTTCATTTGACTCTCCATTATGGACAGATTTTAGAGTTTTTTAACCACTTCACTGCAAATAATATAATAATCATCCTTGATTTTATAGTTTTTTCATGTTAGTACTTTAATATTTAAATATTTTTAATATGTAACATATTTCCCAGAAGTAAAATTGCTAAGACAAAGCATATATAGTTTTAATGTAAGTCTAGATTGCTTTCCAAAAAGGCATAGTAATTCAAATTAATATCCTCATCAGAACTGGATATTATCATTCTTTCATTTTTGCCAATCTGGTAGTTGAAAAGATTGTATATTGTGAATTTAGTTTCCCCTCATTATTCATGCAATTAAGCTTCTTTTATTGTTGGTCATTTGTATTTTGTCTTCTGTGGATTGCCTGCTTATATTTGTTATTCATTTTTCTTTTGGGTTGTGTTTTTGTTATTGCCTTGAGGAGCTTTATGTATATTATGGGTGCTAACCCTTTATCTAACAAATGCATTTCAAATATTTTATGCCAGTCTTGTTTTTCTTTTGACTTTATGAGGACTTTTGCCACAGAAAGTTTATTTTTAAGTAGTCATTTTTTTTTTTGTTCTTGAATTTTTTTTTCTTTTTTTGCACTTCTACAATTTATTTGTTTACACTTCTACAATTTATTTGTTTATTTTCCCCTGGATATATAGCTAATTGCAATGGTACCATTTATTAAACCACCCAACATTTCCCACTGAATTGAAATACCACCTTTGTGGCAAGTTAAATTCTCTTTTACTAAAGGGTTATATAATTACACGCAGAGAATTAACTTCTGTGTGATGTTAGGATTTCCCATCCAATCAAATAGTATGCCTTTGTGTATTTTTTGGACTTATTTTTGGTCTTTCCATAATATTTAGTAGGTCCTTTCTTTTAAAATTTATTTCTTAGTAATTTGTAGTTATTGTCCATATCGTAAGGAGAATTCCTACCACCACCTCTACACTCTGTCACTTCTAGCTGGTTATAAGTAATAAAGAGAAAAGCTATTGATTTCTGTATTATTTTCTTATTGTTTTTATTAGAATTTCCTGGGTTTTCTAGCTATTAAATTTCATTTGTTTTCTGTTTGAATTAGCTTCAGGCTTCAAAGTAAGAAGAAATAACAATAGTGGTAACTGGCATGTCTTTTTCCTGTTTTTGGTGAAAATGTTTTTAGCTTTTCACTTTTTAATATGATATTGCTATTGGTTTTATCATTGCATAATGTCCCTCTTTTTCTTGTTTTAGTTCAACTTTTTCTGATATTATAGCCATTCCTGATTTTGTTTTTGTTTTTTTGCATTTGTCAATAATTTTTTTGCCTATCTCTTTATTTTCAATCTTTATCATTTCATTTTAGTAGTGTAACTGATAAACATATAGGTGGGTTCTGTTTAATAACCTAAGATGGCAGTCTTTCTTCTAATAGCTATTTAGCTTATGCATATTTAATATGATTGGTCATTGTTTTTACTTGTGTGTGTGTGTAAGCACACATGTGTGTTTCCTTAAAGTGATCCACTTGGTTAAAACCATACAGTACCTCATCCCCCAATCCCAAGGCCCTGTATTTGCCCATTTAGCAACCCCCGACAAGGTGAAACCCTTACAACTCATTTATTTCTCCACAGTCTCTGTTTTTTCCTTGACAGGCCACAAGCCTTTCCCGTCTGCCTTCTCCCTTACGTCCTCAGAGCCTGCGCCAGTCATACTTTTCGCTGTGGACTTAGCTGAGAGAGTTTAGTATTTTTAGCAGCAGTTGTTATTAGAGTGTCATTGACAGGGTGTTGCTGCTGTCTCGGTAATCCTCACCATCAACAGTACATTTGCCGGTCATACTGTCTTCTCCCATTCAGATTAACTCTCTCTGTTGCTCTCCGCTCCCTCCTCTCCTTTGTCCCATTTCAGTCTTGAGATCTCTGTTCTCATTACTTTGTTACAGGATCTCTGGTTGGTATATAGGTTGTATATTCTTTGAAACCCATCATAACAAAACTCTCGATCTCTCTGAAATGTTAGTCATATTTTGGCTGGTTTCATGACTTGCATCACAGTTCTTTTCTCTCAGTCATGTATAGAAGTCACTCTACTGTTTGCTAAATTCTGATTTGCAAATCAGAATCAATTTGTTTTCCATTATAAACTTTTCATTTCTCGTTCTGGAACTGTGTTTGATTTTCAGTTTATCCTTAAAAATAAAAAGGCTCAGCGAGCCCTTGATTATCAAGTTCAAAGTTAGTGATGATACTGGCTGAATGACATGCTTGCTTTTCACTCCACAGCATTTATTTTCCGTATTACTAGTACTGTTTTGTTTGTTTGTATTCAGAATTCATAAATTAAAAGCCAGTAAAACTAAATGTTTAATAATTTCAATTTCAAAAATTTACACATAAATTTTCAAGTAAAAGTTATATTCACAAGGATAAATCTAACATCAATGGTAATTAAATATAAATTTTTAGCATATTAATTAAAAGAAAATATAATATCAAAATAATCTAAGAGCTACCTAAAATGAAAGATTAATCCTGAAAAAAGTAAAGTAATATTACTTTTTCTTTTCAAAAAGTTATAATTAAGAAATTCCCACTCCTGTGACAGTGCCATGCTTTGTGCAGATATTTTATGATTAACATATTTTCCATGTAATCCTTTTCTGATTCTGTACATGTGGGGCAACCAATGAGAAGATGAGGTTATAAGATAATTCCATGTTTTTCTCTGATCCCTTTATCTTGAAATCTGTCTATGTCTGATTTGATACTTTTGATGAGATGTTTTGGAACAACTTTTTGTTTAATAGGAACATCTTTTTATCGAAGCTGGATATAGATTGCGTTTTAAGGAAGCCTGTTCAATTTGGGTCATCTTCTCTTATTTCTTAATGTGCAGTTGGAAACTCCCATACACAGTTACCTGTGTTGATTTTTGTGCTGTCATGTTCATAACACACTTACACTGGGAGATTTTTGTGGTTGAAGGTCATTTTTCTCTCTGCTTGAAGATTCTGGAGGTAGAGATGGTCATTGTCTAAATGGAGCACCTTGGCCCATTTCACATTTTGGGTAGATACTGCTGCTGTTCGACGTCTCCTCACGATGTATGTAAGGGAGCTTTCTGATAAAGAAAGAAAGGAAAGGAAGGAAGGAAGAAAAGGAAGGAGAAAGGAAATACCTCCCCCCTCCCCCAAAAAAGAAAGAAACTGGTGTTTTGGTTCTTAACAATAGCATGAAGTACCAAAAGTGATACTGTGATCACTACTAAATTCTCTTTTCAAATCAGGGAAGTTTTCTTCTATCATTTGTTTAATTCTCCATCCATGTCTTTTTTTCTCTTTGGGATTTCTATTATTTTTCATTATTAGATTTCCTGGGGTTGTTCTTCAGATTTTTTCTCTTCCATAATGATTCCTGACTCTGATTTTTTTTTTCTGTTTTGAGATATTTCATCCACTTGATCTTCTACATTACTAATTTAGTTCTCAATAGTGACCAGGATTACCTCTTTCAGTTTGTCTATTAATTTTTAAAACTGGAATCTTTCTGCAATTCTTGAAAGTCTGTTTATATACTATAATTGAATCTGCTTAAGTGCTCTTATTTGTTAGCTGTGGTGGTGGTGGTTGTTATTGTTGTTATGGTGAATGTTGTCAATATACTCCCAACCCAAGAAAGCCATCTGTTGGAGGCATTGCATAGTCTTCAGAGATGCTGGATCTCCTTGGGGACTTTGTTCCTGTACCTCCCAGGCAGTCAGGTAAAGCTGATAGGGTCATGGAGTGGTGGAGGAAAGGGCTATGTCTCTATACCTGTGGGCTCAGGTCAACAAACCAGCTGAGGCACAAGGAGGAACACCTCTACTCCCAGGTTCTCCCAGGAACTCCCAGGGACAAGCAGAACCCTCTTCCAGCCTCAAGTGCCAGGGTCCAGCCGGCCCACAGTGCCATCTCCCTGCAAGTTACCTGCTGTCAGCAGATTCAAGTAGACACTCCCACGACCATGCACAAATGAGCTGGGCCCCGCAGGTCACCCAGGGTGGACCACTGTCCGGGAGCCAGGGCCATGGCATCTGGGTGCTCTCCCTAGGACTCGCCACCGCTGGTCCCTCGGCCCTTTACAGGCAGAGAGGAGGAAGAGGTCTCTCCTCCGGAGATCCTGGAAGAATCTGCACCCTCTAGCATGCCCTGCAGGTTCTGCCTGCTTGCCCAGAGTGGCCACTTCCTTGCTCCAGAGAGGTAGTGGAGAGGGAGCTGGGGAGGGAGAGGCAACAGGAACACCCTTTCAGGTCACCAGCTTTATCAGGGAAGGCTTCCCTTTCGTAGAGCCATTTTTAATGCAAGAGATGGCTTAGAGAAGTGGCTTAGAGATCTATGAGAAGCCATGATGTGGATTCCAAGCTTACAGGAGCAAAAGCTTTTTCTCTAATTCATTTCACAAAAGGCCAATCTCTTCTCAAATTTAGGGGGAGGGAGGAATTAGCTTAATAATATTAATAATTATTATAATAATAAAAATATTTTATATCAAGTAAATTTAAATTTTGTGTAAGTACAACCGGATGTGATTAGGGAAGCATGACCATCATTTGTGCAGGGGTGGAAGAAGAGACATTTAAATGACAAGCAACTTTTATAAAATATTTAGAGTCAATTATAAGTTGAGCAGTGTTTTTTTTTCATAATCCCCATAATCTTTATATGTATTGTGGATTCTGTATCTTTAAAAGATTATTTCTCAACTTTACAAGGCATGTTTATAAATGTTCTTGAACATGTTTTACCTCTCCTCCTCCTCCTCTACTCTCCTTTCCTGAAAAATAAAGATATTAATGCATGTTTACTTCACAAGAAAACAGCAACATAATTAATAAAAATCCAGATGACTTATTTTTAATAATAAAATTATTAATACAACTTTTCTATTTTTCAATTAAAAGGTCAACATGATTGTGTGACTATAATCAACAATTTCTTTCCTCGAGAGAGACTGGATTATTACACTAAACCCCAGGGACTGGATAAAGAGCCCAAACTGCCCCCAAAGTTGGCAGGCCCGCTGCACAAAATTATCACTACAACTAACCTTCATCCAGTCAAGGTAGTGTGCTACTAATTGTATTTGCTTCTTATTTAAATATTGCTTCAGAGTTTAAACAGCTCTTACTATATGGGATCCTAATTGGCTTGGACTGGGCTTTGTAGATAAAGAGCTTGCGATGGGTTCTCTTGGCCAGCTGATTTATGGAAGGAGCGCTGTCAGTTGAAACCTGGAAGAGAGTGAGGGAAACAGACTGGAGCAGGAGGAAAAGCCAGGCCAAGAAGTGGGTTTGGTTGAAGCCTAGCTCCCACCTCATCCCACAGGGAGCTCTGGAGCGTGAATGGTCCAGAGAGGCAAGGGAGTCAGGCTTTTGTATCCATCAGTCTGTGCTTGGCTGGAGCCTGTCCCCAGAGGGGAAGGACAGCCTCCCAGATAGCGCCAAGTGAAGTGGCTCCCTTTGAATGAAGACAGTTCTCTGGAGAAAAGGCCTTAGCAGCCCACACTCAGAGCCCCTGGGGCCTGGTGCACAGGCCTGGTAAAGATGAGCTAGGTGAGACACCAACAGCATCTATTACAATAATTATCTTTCTAGGAAATATTCTGAAATGTACTCAGGAGCACATTTTTAATGCAAGTAGCCATTTGATGCCTTTAAGTAATATAATTCTTCCAGTAATTAGTCAAATCAAACAGATTTTCAGACTTTGTAGACTAACACATAACTTCAAATAGCTTAACTGGGAAACTTCAAGAGCCATTGTGAACAATTTTCACTGCTATTTTCTTCAGATTTATTTAATACAAACTTTTGTTATTTATGAAATATTTTTTAAAAATCAACCTAAACAAGTATAATTTCTTCAATGAATCATCAAAGAAATGTACATAGTTATATGTGTGCTACAGTGACGATGTCCTTTTTCAAATTTTAATGTCTAGCATCTGCCTTCATTCATAGTGTAAGACTTGATAGTATGTCAGAGCTGTTTGGTGAGCAAGACAGTAAGTTGGATCAAAGTTGAGGTTTTTTTTAATACAAGGTGTTACTATAATGTAGTAAAATAGGGTTCCTTAGAAGTCTATTACAAAAGAAGAATCCATGTAATATACTGAGCATCCTTGAAATAAGTAGACAGGACCAGGTTTGGTGGCTCATGGCTATAATCCCAGCACTTTGGGAGGTTGAGGTGGGAGGATCACTTGAGGCCAGGAGTTTGAGACCAGCCTGAGCAACATAGAAAGACCCGTCTCCACAAAAAGTAAAGACTATAGCTGGTCATGGTGGCATACGGCTGTAGTCCTAGCTGCTCGAGAGGCTGAGGCAAGAGGATTATTTTGCTTGAGCTCAGGATTTCAAGGCTGCAGTGAGTTGTGATAATGACACTGCACTCCAGCCCGGGTGACAGAATGAGACTGTCTCTAAAATAAATAAACATATACATACATAAATAAATAAATCTTATAAAGTTACTCTTTTGGAGATTAACACTCATTCAAAGATATAAGATCCAAAATGTATATAACCTTATTACTTTATTGATGCATCCCTATTTGTCCTGCTTGGGTCTTTGACTCTCAAGAAACAAACAAAAAATACCTGTCTTGTGGTGCTCCACCCAAATTAATTTTCTGGACCTTTAAGAGAGATGATAAGTTGGTAGATAACTTTCCCATCAGACAGAAAAATGAAATCTGCAGTTTTTATTTTAGGAAACTCAGGGTTTTTCTTAACATTCTGGAAGAACTGCTAGAAGCCACACTTGTGATACTAAGTAGGCAAAAAAGGAATTCAGCTGTGAATTGCATGCTCACGTTTCTAGTGAAGATTACGGGGGGCTTAGAATTTAACCTTTAAAAAATATTTATCCTCTTCTGTGTTAGTGGTTCTCTCCCTCTCAGCCCGTGTGGGGAAGAGAGAGCTCCCGTGAGTAGCGGTGATTCCCTGTCTGTGACATTGTCTCTCGTAGGCATGGGACAGACAGCGATGGGGAGACAGGTTTTTTGTAGGGATACAGTATTTCTCAATGTAGAAAATGTGTGTGGTTTTATAAGACCCTTGTTCCCCCACTGCCTGAGCATTACAGGATATTCTGGTTTTGATTGATTTGAAGAAGTTTTCCTGTATTTTTCTGATCCGTTGTCTTTTACATTTATGTTTTTACTCCTTCAGATTGCAGTAAGGGTTTATGGAATAATTTTTGTTGTTTACATGGAACCCAGTCTCTCAGGGTGAACTGTCTTATGAATTATTCTACTTTCAATTATCTTTAAAGGCATATATTTTGAGTAAATTAGGTTAAGGGCATATTTATACAGGCGATAAATTGTAAAGGTATGTAATCTGAAGTAGCCTACATAATATTTTTTAGAGCACGCAGTCTTATGAAAGAGACTAGTCTGTTACTATAGTGCCTTCCTTCAGACCAGACCTTGATTTTTTTAAGTATAAACAGTCTATTCACTTGAAACCCTTTCTTTTATCCATACATTGGATGTAAAAGCTGCCCAGTTGTTTTTGTTGTGGCCCATTTTTATTGTTGTACACCTTTTCAAGTTAGCATGGTTTTTCATATGGAGTATTAAAAAAAGTAACCAATAGCCACTGTATAATGTGAAGCACCTTTTAAAATAAGCACAGATAACCCTCTTCAGGTTCAAAAATAATTTAAAAAAAAAGAAAAAGAGAAAACAAAATAAACACAGAAATTTTCCCCAATACACAACTCACCTTTTCGTTACAGTGCACCTAAGACAGCCACATCTGTGTCTAAGTTAAGTGGCTTCTATGGCAATCAGGATGTATTTGTTTTCAAAAGGGAATTGGGAATTGTGCAGATGCCCAGAATATGAAAGTTCTCTAAAAGAAAAACAAAAATCACAGAAAAAAAATGGCAACAGAGCAGAGCAGGGTGTCTAAGTGGACAGGAGGCAGATGTGGACAGAGAAATCCTGTCTTTGATTATTAATGATTTTCAAGCCCAGAACTGTAGATTTAGCAATTTTTAAAAATGGGATTTAAAAATAAAAAGAATTCAAAATTCCACTGCATAAACATACTTTCAGGTAGCAGTCTATTGAGAGAAAGATTCATCTAGTTTTTAATGCTGACAGGAATATAGTTACTCCTCAGTAATTAATAAGGATTTCCTTTATAATATTTTACTTCATAATGCTGCAGAGATTAAAGGAAGGAAACCAGTACAAATATTATCCTTTAGTGTGCAGCTATATAAATGTTTCAGTAATCTCATGGTAATGCTGTGGTTATTTATCATTTTTCTTTGTATATATTTGTGCTGTATATTATAAAATAAATAAGGTCTAATGTCTCCAAACAAAAAATCATTAATCCAGGTTCTATTTGAGATTTTCTAAAAGAATTCTTACATGTGAGTTTAATACTTTTATTATAAATGCCACATATAAAAATATTGACCAGACAACTTTAAATGATTGTGGTTAGCAGAAGTATAAACAGATTATTAATGAGTTTATTCTTCTCTGCCACAAATTAATTTTGATATATGTTTTGGTAGAGGGAGTTATCAGCAAATTTACCAATAAGGATTCTGATTATACTTATTTCGTTAAGTCTAATAATATATTATTAAGTAATGGATTTTTAGTAAAATACTAGGTTACATATAAATCTAGTAGTATCAAAAATAAGTGGAAATCTTGTTTTAATTTCACAAGGGCATTCAATCTGTGTTACACTTCCAAGTAGGAGGCTAGGCATGGGTTTTACTTAAGCTAACAAATGATCTTTCTTCCTGCATAAAGAAAAGACTCTAATTCAGGACATTCAGGATATTCTACCTGTTGTTCCCTGACATTTTCAATCCCTGGTACAGGGATTTAGCTAGAACATGTAGTTTAGCAAGTACGGATTGACTCTCTGCTCTGTGCGTGCAGTTGTGCCCTGTGACACACATGTTTACATTATTGTCCCATGCAGACCCACTTCAAATAATCTACCCTATAATAAAGCCAATAAAAAAAATACTTCTTATTACACTAAATTCAAGCATAATCTGTGCATACATGGGAAATGTGGGACTCATAATGCGTAAGACTTGAAAACTCTCTAATAACCCCCTCTTAAAGCAATTTATGGTTTCCTCTTTTACCCATTGTCCTTACTATAGATGATTGGAAGCATCTTCAGGAAAATTTCCATAGAGAAATGTAGTTAATTGGAAAGTAAAACATAATTCATTTTTATACTTCTCTCTGAAAAAGAATCTCATTTTCTTATAATTAATAAGAATTAACAAGAATTTTAGTTCTGCTAGCCATGAAATTCTAGAGCCAAGTAAGGTTAACTAAAAGTAGTTATTGCTCAATGATTTCACTCTATACATAAAGGTTGTGCAAATATGCCATCTTTATCTTTAGTAATAGTGTTTTTAACACAGGCAGTAAAACCATGTACTCTGATTGGCATAGTAATACCCTGGTTTAACTAGGTGGAAGATCACATTTAACTTTGATATTCAGAGTTCAAGAAAGTCCATGATACCAGGGTCCTTCTATATTATTCTATAACTTTGATCAGGGGCAATTTGCATTTTAATCTGATTTAATATAGAAACTATATGATCCTAAGAAAGACTTTCTTTGGTAATCTTTTGAAATCATCTAAACAGACTATCTAGTTTATACGTGGAAAAGTCTCTCATGGAATTTCTAAGTTCACTGGAATTTCTTCTAGATTGTGATGCTTGTAAATGAAAATCCCCTGCTGACAGAAGAAGCAGCCCTGAGTAAATGCTACAAGGTGCTGGATTTGATCTGTGAGAAATGTATGAAGCAAAGAGACATGAATGAAGTACTGGCTATGAAAATGCATTACATCAGCTGTATCTTTCAGAAATGCATTAATTTCTTAAAAGATGGAGAGAATAAATTGGATACCCTGATCAAAAGGTACTGTTTTTACCATGTCAGGAATAAAATACACTCAAGTGGATAATGTTTATCATATAATGCCTCTTTATGGGTTTTTAAATTAAGCATTTTGGCAGCAATTGCTATTGTTGGGATCACATTTAGTTTGCAAGAAACTGGGAACAATATTATATTTAGATTGAGTGCTTATTCAGTTCTGTACCATTTACAGTGATGTTTTTGCTGTTATCACCGATTTACAGATGAGGGCTCTGAAGTTTGGAAAGGTTAAATAGGATGTGTAAGATCACGCAGCTAGAAAGAGGCCCAAGTCCAAATGGAGAATAAGTACATTATGCTGTAGGTTGCAGCTCTGGGTTCATATCAGCACTCAAGGTGTCTCTGTTACTGTTCCTTGGGGAGCTGTGTGTTATCCTTGTTCTTTGATCACCAGAGATCAAATTCTCTTGCAGCTTTACTGAGAAAAGGGAACTAAGTCAGAAGGGTGTGACTCCATGAGAGTTTTCATTCTTAGTTCAAATAACTGACATGGTAATAAGTAACTAGCTAATCCGATAACAGTGTTTAGCATGTTTTATGGTGGGGGTCACCTTTGCATATTCATCTAAGGGCCCTAAACCTGATAAGGCCTAGCCTAACTTACAGGTTCAACAGCAATTTGAACTGAGTCCTTCCTCATGATTTGAAGAGACAATGAAAATCTTAAGTAACAAAAAAGAAGCTACTAAAAGCTATTGGATTCAGCTAGGAGGGAATGCTTAGTGATTCAACTCAAGTTACTCTTCAAAAAAATATCTTTCAGCTTGTTAAAAGGCCGACCTTCTGATGGCTTTCCAGTGTATCAAGAAAAGGTCATTAGAGAAAGTATCAGAAAATTTCCTTACTGTGAAGCTACACTACTCCAGCAGCTGGTTCGAAGCATTGCTCCTGTTGAAATTGTAAGGCTCTTCTTAACTAAGTTGACTCTGTTATTAAGACCTAATTACCACATACTATATTGTTAAAGGCAGGTTCTCTTTAGTATTTATTTTTATTATTTCAGAAAATTTTCAGGAACAAAGGTGGAGATAGGTTTGCTTGCTAAACCTGTTTCTTTTTATCCATCTCCCATCTCATGATCCTCTTCTTACATTTTTATAGTTCATAGTTTAATAAACAGTATTTATTTCCCTATGTTGGAATGTAGATGATTATAGTAGAAACTTACATTTTAAATACATCTATGAAAGCTATAAAGGTGGGTACGCATCCACTATGTAACACAGGCACACACGTCCACTTGTAGCTATGTGAATTACCAGTGCAGAGTCTTGTACTAGATGAAAGCACTAATTGATTGTCTAGGGTGGTGTGTCCAGGCAGTGGAGATATAGGTGGATGAGCCATCGGAAGGCTCATCATTGTTCCTGATAACAGTCTCAGAGTATGTCCAGCTTCCTAAAATCCACCTTAATGCCTCTGATTAGAAATTTTCCATACTTAAAAAAGAAATCCATTCATACTTCCCAGCCATGGGAAGTGCATTTTGTTCACTTTATTATCTGTTCTTTAAATTACTTATTACCCTTTTGTCATATATTAAGTAGTATTTCATAAGACACTCCCTGCCTTTTCTGTTTTGAGTAGGGTTCTGTCCACCTTATCTATACCCATGTATGCTTTTTTACGTTTCAATCAAATCCTTTATCAGCCTTTGTCTATCAGACAAGAAACTGATCCTGAGACCAGTCCCATCCATGGCTTCCTCCCTCCCTCTGGCAACTTCAGCGCCCTTCTCTGTGCCTTCTCTAGGTGTTATATCATTCTGTGTGGAAAATCAGGGCTACAAGTGAGTTCCAAGTGTTTCTTTATACATTAACACTTCACTTATTCTGAACCAGAAAGATCTGAGTAGATAAGACCATCTCATCAAGTTCACGCATTAATTTGTTCATGAGAGCTCTGCATACTTTCACATAGAGATTTTACACTCTTACATTTTAATATACTTGGCGGCTGTTTGGTATTTAAGCTTTTGGAAGATTAAAGTTAGCGAATTATGAGGGTGGTTTACCAATTACAAATGTGTCTTGCCAGTACATATCAAACATGAATTAAATAGATAAGGGTTTATGTATTCACATATACTCAGACGCCCAAAGGTAGGCAGACCAGGTCTGACACCGTGGCTCAAAAATGCACTGAGCACCCAAACACTTTTCCATCTTTCCACCCTAAATTCCTTAGCTGTGTAGGTTCTCATATGCCTACTTAGGGTCTCATGGTTGCAAGGCATTTGATGCTTTTCCTCCAGGCTCACATTCCTATCCAGGCAGGCAGAAAGAGCAAAGGGGTCTATGTCTGGAAAACATAATCTTTCCCAGAAACCCTCTGCCTGTGTCACATGACCACTCTTAGCTACAGAGGAGTATTTTTGGTTTGTCTAAACACGCCTGTTCTTAACAAAATTATGTTTCTGTTAGTGAGGAATCTGGGGGAATCAGTATCACAGAAGCAACTAGCAGTACCAGTTATAAGGGTTTTCCTGCACTGACAAGTGGTAGCTGAAGTTCTACTTTCATGGGAGAAAATTGAAAAACTCAAAATAGCCAAGAGTACTTAAAAAAAAAAGTCAAAGCAGGTCAGTGTAAGGGTCAACAAATCATCTTAGCCCCATATGATAGAATAATGTAATTAGAGTTTATAGAGTATAATGATGAATGTTTATCCTAGTGATCTGAGTCAAGAAAAGGTTTATAATATAATATTTAATGCATTTTAGAAAAATTTCTGTTTTAAAAACTTTTGTTCCTTGTTATATATTCTACTCTCTGGAAAACTTCATTTATCTCAAATGCTTGTGGTTGTGAGTGTCCCAGATTGCCACTGTGTACTGCCTAAAGCGTTTTGTTATACATACTGCAAGTTTGTAAGCCTCTGAAGTGACACCACCCTTTTCCCATAATATGATGGTTCTCAGGGCTGCCTGCCATGAGGATCACCTGTGTTGCTTTCTGACAATGCTGATGCCTGGGGCCTCCTGCTCAGGTTTTGATTCTCTCTGCCTCTTGTGGAACTTTGCCTTCTGCCTGTCCTAGAACTCAGCAGAAAGTGTAAGGCATGGCTAAGTTTAAAAATATTGCTCCAGCATTATACTGTTAAAGATGTTTGGCCTTATCCATTGACAGTGTGTATTTGAACTTCTGGGAGGCTAGCTAATATCTCTTGATTTTATAACCTACATTGAATAAAGCATCCTGTTTGTTTTGAGGCTGAATATCTTTGCATTGGAGGAGCTCTGGCGACTAAACAGATTTCAATTTAACAAAGTAGATGACAAGATTTTGTATAACAAGAAAGTTCTTGTCACACAACAGTGACAGGAAAGATTCTATGTGGTCACTCATCTGTACCACTGTTACTTTTTTTTGGAAGCATTAGTTCACATGAACAGCCATACTCTTAGCAAAATATTCTTTAGTTTTAACTTCAGTTACATCTGTGAGAATGTTAATGTGTGTAATGGCTCCCACAAATGTCCCATTTTGTGAGAGATTTTGAACATGTCTCAGGCAGTTTTGTGAAGAAATATTTGAACATGAAAACATAATTGTTGTAAAGTCTATTGAATACATCGTACTCTGTTGATTTGTGCACCACACTGTTATCTGATCCAGTACTCTACCTCTGAGACAAAAGAATTATATAGATTTATAAACATTCAGTATAATATTAAGTACCAGTAATTCTCAAACTTTCAGTATGTCTTACAATAACTGGGGTTGTTGGTAATAGTGTAGGTACCTAGACCACACCCTTAAAACTTCTAATTTAGGAGGTATGGGGTAGTGGGATGGATCTGAATTTTTAACAAGTTCTGTGATGCACTCCTCCAGCATTTGAGCACAACTGCCATCGACCTTTACTCCTGATGAAATCATTTACTTCAGTATCTAATATCTGAAGCTTCATTTCACCTACTTTTTTCTCATTTTTCATTCCAAAAGAGAATTCTTAGCACTTTCACATAAAAACAAACCCAACCATTGTTATTTGTATTCACAAAGAGCATGACAGTTTCAAAACGAGTGCTATGTTAAAAATACCTCTTGAATCTTTTGAACATTTTCTTTGACTATCTTGAGTATACAGAACAGTGGTAGGAATTATTCCGGGGTGATATTTTTAAAGATCTATTATGTATGGCTGGTAAAATAATATAAAGACAAACATTCTTAAAAAGAGAAAGCAAATACTCAACTGAAAATGAAAATTATGAAAAGTGGCAAAATTCTGGTTGTGAATAAATAAACATATATGAAAAACTCAGAACAAAGAACTATTAGGCATAGGTAGGAAAAATAGATGCCCTGTAATTATTTTTGCTTACTCAAGATAGGTTTTAATAGCATCATCTCAGACAGATAAATATTTACCCTTATAATTTTCTTTGTAAAAAAATTTCATAGATCATCAGGAGTTTGAGACCAGCCTGAGCAAGAGCAAGACCCTGTCTCTACTAAAAATAGAAAAGATTAGCTGGACGTGGTAGCATGCGCCTGTAGTCCCAGCTACTCAGGAGGCTGAGGCAGGAGGATTGCTTGAGCCCTGGGGTTTGAGGTTGCAGTGAGTTATGACGACACTACTGCAGTCTAGCTGGGCGACAGAGTAAGACTCTGTCTTAAAACAAAACAAAACAAACAAAAAATTTCATAAATCCTCTCAACAACCCATTCTAATTTTTCTTGGCCCTATAGTAATAATTTTCACACTTTAGGTTACTTTGATGTAATCGCATGTATGTTTCTTAAAGAGTTTGGAATGGTCCAATGATAAAGGTGATAACTATTTGAATTGCAGACCAACAACAAATAAATAATTTTAAATATATTAAGTTTTAAAAATACTTAAGTTATACCAAATTTAAGAATTAAGATAGTTAAATATTTGTGATGTGCCCTATAATTGTCACACAGAATATTATCTTGATATCAGTTCTCAGAAGAAAATTCCACTCTGAGTTCATTGTCCTATATCTGAAATCACTGTGGGCTTACTGAATTATCCTAATTGAAAAATAACTTTTATTCTAAAGTAGAACCATGTTTTTTCTCTTTCATTATTGGGATCTATGACTTACTTCCTGTATGCTTTGTATAGAAAATGTTATACTTGCAAAGATATTTGTCATTTTGTCATAAAGTCTGTGTAATCTCTAGCCTTAGTGATTTCTTCCCTTGTGTCAACATTGTGAGATAGCATTATTCATGGGGTGACATTTCTGTAGTCTTTCCATGATGATTTCAGAGGTTTTTTTCCCCTCCTCTTCATACCCACTCTAGGGTTCTGATCCCACTGCATTCTCTGTACTTACCCAGGCCATCACTGGTCAGGTGGGTTTTGTGGATGTTGAATTTTGCACTACCTGTGGAGAAAAGGGAGCAAGTAAAAGATGCTCAGTATGCAAAATGGTAAGAATGGAGTTCTTTCAAGTTCATTGACTTCTGTTTTAGATTGCAGCCAAGCTGATGATTGAGTTTTAATATTCTATAAATATGACAGTTGACATTCGTTTTTTAATAAATTCTAGTACATGAAAATATTGCATCTAATACTTAAGAAGTTTTGGGAGAGCATTATAACATGAATGTAGTTCTGTGCTGTGTTTATCTTCTGCCAAACTACCAGTCTCCCTCAGCTTCAGTGCTGTCCACCTCATGGAAAGAAAGGATATGAACGAATGGATGTGAGGAAGTAAGAGAAAGGCTGTCTATGGGAAAAGGAGAGTGGGGCTGGTGCCGATATGCAAACCTAGAATAGGACAATTCATGAGTACAGTCTTAACTCTTCTGATGTTGACTTTAATGACAATCTCTTCATCAACTCTTCCTTGTGAAACTACCACTTCCTTCCAGCTGTCACCAGTCTTTAATCCCTATGGACTGCACTGCCCACTTCTGCCAGAAGTATCTTTGTTAAGGGCGTATCTGATCGTGTTTTCCTCACATCCAGATATTGCACACATGCATCTGGACATTTACTTAATCCCCTAGGTAACAGCAATTTCCTATTGACTTTGAGGCTGAAATTCTTCAGCACATTTTATGAAACCCATTAAAATCTGCCATAACCTATTTCTCCAGCTTCGTCTTCTTCCATTACTTTTTTCTGTGAACCTCAGTTTCCTGCTGTGTGACATGAAGCTAGAGTTGTGAGAGTTGAATTCAACTATCTGTATTAGTTAACTACTGATGCTTATAAAAACACTCTAACACTCGGTGCTTAAAACAATAATCATTTAGTCTTTCTCCCACGTTTGTGGTTGGCTGGCCTCAGCTGGGGCAGTTGTGCTCCTGTGTCTGTCATCCTCCTTGCACCAGTAGGCTAGGCTGAGCATGTTCTTACGGCAATCGCAGAGGTGCAAATGGGCAAGTAGAAACACACAAGGCCTTTTTTAGGCCCAGCCTTGACATTGCCATGTTGCTGATGCTATTGGTCGAAACAAATCACACGGCCAAATCCAAAGTCAAGTCTCCTCCTCTTTAGTGCAAAGAACTGAAATCACATGGGGAAGTGTATGAATGTGGGGATGAGTGAAGAATTGGGGCCAATAATACAATCTGCAACATCATCTGTGTGGAAGGGCCTAGCACAGTGCTTGGCATATTAATAAGTATTTAATAAGGTTCATTCCCATCTCTTTACCTCTCTCACTTGCAAAAATATAAGCTCATTTACAAAAATGTCTTGCTGTTCTTGAACATACCATTCACTTCCCTATTCCTGCATTTTTGCACAAGATATTCCCTCCACTTGGAATGCTTCTTTCCCATTTCTCTGTCTATGCTGACTCCCCCAGCTAGAGTGAGTCACTGTTTCCTTTGTGCTCCCCTTGCTCTGACATCCTGTGCTGTGTCATAAATCATGTTGTTAAGTGCTTGCTTCCCTCCTTTCTGCCTAATCCTGCTCTTTCTTGGTGCTAGCTTCCTCTGGGACGACAGCTGTATCTTCTTTGTCATTATGCTATTCCAATTCTGGCACATAGAGGGTTTATAAGAAGCTATTTGTTAGAGTTTTTGATAGGCAGTTTGTTATATATTCATTATAGTTTGAAGGTGTAAGGTAGGAAGTACAAATTTAAATCAATATACAGCCACACATCATGGTTTTAAAATAGGGTATAGAAAACTGAACATTTTTACAGCACAGTTCTGGTTTAATGTTGCAGTTGGGAAATCATGCAATCGCAGCTCTTGAAATGAATATAAACCTACAATTGTTTTCAGGTAATATATTGCGATCAAACCTGCCAGAAAACACACTGGTTCGCGCATAAGAAAATCTGTAAGAATCTGAAGGACATTTATGAGAAGCAACAATTGGAGGCTGCCAAAGAAAAGAGTCAAGAGGAAAACAGTACGTAATAAAAACTGAGCTCATTCTGTTTCTTAGCAGAGAGAGGAATGATAGATAGTACTAACACGGGGCACACTAGAACTGAGTCTTCTCTGGGAACCACGAATGTTTGGGGGTGACCAAAATAAGGATCACACTTAAATGTGTCCCTTTTCTGAGTCCTTGGGATAATGCATAGAATATATCAGCCTAGACATCCCTGGAAGACAGAGACATAGAATTCTGAGGCATGTAGTTTATTGCACATGCTACATTCTAACTCAGAAGACTGCCCTGGAACAATGAGACCCTTAATGGGTATTCATTTGTATTCTGCTCATGAAGGATTTTAAGGTCTTTGAATAAGGAAATAATTAAATTCCCCCTAATGACTACCAGAAGATTTTAAAGTTGGAAGCCTTTAAATTTCTTAATTAAATTTTAAAGCTACACATGAAATTATAGAATATACTTATAAATTACAGATTAAATTGCAGATCTAATATACAGATTACATTTCTGCAAGTATCAGAATAGTGTTTCATATTATTTTTCTCTCCATTCTTTGTGAGGTTACGTGACTCATTTTTATCAGAAATAGTGAGTTGCTTCAGCTTGATTCTCATGTTGGAGAGGAGAACCACACCCACACCCACACCCCACCCCAGAGAATATATCACATGTTCTGGGGGAGTATACATAGATTGATAAAGTTACCTAGATGATTCTGATACTAGGCACTTCCACCTCCACAGCTCAAGGGGCCATGTCCCCTTTACCACCTGGTTGAGAAACATGTTTAGTGGGATTAAATGATTACATTCTAAGTCAAAATTAAACCATTTATCATTAAGAGAATAGTCAGGCTTTCTGACTGCCATGCCTCCTCCTGTTTTCTGGACCAAACTTGTTTATTCTACATGATGAGGACAGAGAATAACAACTGTTCGTGTACTCGCAACCCATCGTGGGAGAGTAAGACTGCCCATAGAATGGGAACTCCCAGTTGTGAAGCATGAGCCGTGTGCCCCACGTTATTCTAAATGTTACAGACACCTTTATTCTTCACAAATGTGGGATAGCCTTTATTACCCCCATTTTATAGATAAAGAAAACAGCCACAAATGGGCAATTACCTACCCAAGAACATCAAGCTAATTAATAGGAAAGCTGTATTCGAATGCAGGTTTTGTCAAATCCCAAACAACAATCCTGAGTTAGAAACCAGGATTTGGAAGCAGAGGCCTGAGTTCAAATGCTGGTTCTGCTGTTTTGCTAGCTGTGAAACTTGGAGCAAGTTACCAAACCCCTCTCTTCTCAGTTTCCTCATTTATAAGATAATGAAAGTAATGACAATAGAGATAGTAATCTACCTCATGTAGTTGATATGAGGATTAAATAAAAATACAGGTAAAGCATTTGCAAGAGCATCTGCCACATGGCAGGAACAAAATAACCTTTTTTTTTTTTTTAATCAGATGGCAAAGTTGATGTCAATTCTAATTGTGTTAGTGAAGAGCAACCAGAGGCTGAAACAGGTATCCCCCAAGAGGATTCCAATCCTAAAGATGCTATGGAAGAAGAGAAGGAATCTCTTCAAAGTGAGGCTGGATTGGAAGGCTTACAGGATGCTCCTGCAGGCCCACATGTGTCTGAGGAATAAAAGCCATAGCATGTGCCAGCGTGGATGGTCCTTACCCTGGCAGGTAGCTGGAAAACTCATGTGAATGTATCCTCATTGCGTCGTGACATCTGCATGACACCATGGCAGGAATCCACGTTTCATAGAATAGATGTTTACAGGCAAAGCTCTGTCTACTGTGCCCTAATTTCCTATTGATTTCTGTTGAACAGATATTCCTATGGAAATTTTTCTCTTTCAAAATACAGGAAAAACATTTCTATTCCCTTTCTGAGGCTGGCTCCCCAGCAATTGTTCTCAAAGGAAAACAAATCCCCTTAAAAAAGAAATATAGGCTTTAAGGAACAAAGGGACAAGCAGAACAGGTATGGAAGAGAGATTTTCTGGAAAGAAAAGTTTTATAGCCACAGAGATGGGTAGTTAGGAAAATCATAACTTATATGTAAATAAAATACATATGAATAGCATTTGCAATAGTGAAGTTCTGCTTATTAAGATGCAATGAAATGAAGAAAAGCTAAAGGATCTCTGCCATAGTTCAGCTAATTGTAGTTTTATATAAAAATGATCTTAAGCAGTCTGAACTTTGTGTAGTTCCCACAGTGATATTTGTATTTGCACCTTCAGAAATGTCCAATCCCTCAGAAGGAACTAAGGCAGAGGTCCCCAACCTATGGTGAGTTGTATAATTATTTCATTATATATTATAATGTAATAATAATAGAAATAAAGTGCACAGTATGTGTAATTCACTTGAATCATCCCGAAACCATCCCTGCCCCCCTACCCCACCCCAGTCCGTGGAAAAATTGTCTTCCGTGAAAATGGTCCCTGGTGCCAAAAAGGTTGGAGACCACTGAACTAAGATATATCCAGGCTTATCTCAGCATGCACATTTAAGAAAAGATAACTTCCTGAAATTTCTGATTAAATAATGGCTAAACGTACTGTGTACACAATTACTGTAAAACTAATTCATGTGCCATATTGTACATGAAAAGCTGACTTTTTATCTTCCTGTAAGCTTTTCATGGGACTCTTCCTGTCCAAAATCTGATTTATAACTGTCATTTAGAGAAGGTCCTGGCATCAATTTTTAGTGTATGTGATATTTAAACAGAGCTAGACTGTGATGTCTGAAGATAGTGCTGCATTTCAAGGTTTCTTGTGTTGATTTTAAAATAAATCATGCCTATGAATATAAACAACTCATCTTGTTTCATAATTTATTGTTCTTGCAGGTGGCAAATGTTAGAGAAATATTAGAGCACTTAACAAATAGTAGGGAACTTGGCAAATATTGGAGAGCAAAGTAATAATTATTTTAATATATATAATTGCAGATCAAAATGATTAGAATTCTCACCTCACTTTGCTGATCAAATTCTTGTATCACGTTGATTCTCATCTTCCTTACACTCAGTTACTTTTCTCCCAGTGCTAGTGTACACCCCTCCTCACACGCGCTATACCACGCTGCTCAGGATGACTTCATGTGAGGAAATGCCACGTTAGGGGTTAACTGGGTAGGAATTCAGCAGGCAGATTTAGTCTGAACTTGTCAATCACGATCAGCCTCCCTTGGCAAAATAAAATCATCAAAGCTCCTCATCTGCACCCTGATGAACATTTATCTACAGGTAATAAAAGAGCCCTCCCAGACCTTCCTCTCCCACTGACATGCTTTTTACCTGAGTTCCCTGATTTGTAGTGATTTTGTGTGCATGCTTGTGTTGTCATCATTCTCCATTTCCTCACTCCACTCTGTGCCACACACTGTGCTGTGGTCTAGCAAGAGAGCACGGCCCTGCCTTTGCATACCACAGAGAGTTGTGAAAAAGCACAAGGAAATAGGAAAATAAAAAAGATGTGACAATGTAGAGGTAATTTTCTTCTTCATTGAAATGAATTGTTGAATGAATCGGAACTCTAACAGATATAGTTGGCACAAATAGGAACTTTAAAATTGGCCAAAGGAATTCAAGCATAAGCCATATCAATATCAATTTTTTTTTTTGAGATATAGAGTCTTGCTCTGTCACCCCAGCTAGAGTGCAGTGGCGTCATCATAGCTCACTGTGACCTCAAACTCCTGGGCTCAAGTGATCCTCCTGCCTCAGCCTCCTGAGTAGCTGGGACTACAGGTGTGCGCCACCACGCCTGGCTAATTTTTCTATTTTTTGTAAAGACGGGGTCTGGCTCTTGCTCAGACTGATCTCAAACTCCTGACCTCAAGCGATCCTCCCACCTCGGCCTCCCAGAGTGCTAGGATTGCAGGCGTGAGCCACCATGCCCAGCCAATATCATTTTTTTTTCTTAGGTGTAAAGGAAAGAGTGGTCATAAAATGGGATTTAAGAGAAAATGGGGTTAATTCTGATTATAATCCCTTCCTTTGTCACAAATTATCTAAAACAGACTTCCATTATAATACTATCAATCTGGTTATTCTTTTTGTTCCATGTTGAATTGTTTTCAGTACACTATCAAAAAACTTTTCTCAAACAAAAATAAGACCTAAAGGATTTAGAATAATCTTAGTATTCCAATACTTCTTGTACCTAGAACTGATGTAATATAATATTAAATTGGCCAGTGGATTCATTAAGAAATTGGATTCTGCTTTTTGATTCAATAGGTAACTCCATTCCTGAAGTTGATCTTGTTTAATATTCACAATGACCCTATGAATTAGACTTTATTTTTATCCCGTAGCACAAATGAAGAAGTTGAAGTTTAAAGAGGTTACTTAATTTATCCAAAAGTGTAGAGCTGGTAGTCAGTGAGATCTGCAGTTTTAAGTACTATATTGTACACTCTTAATATGTTAACTTCACTGTAGTATCTCTGCAGGCAGAAGATACAGAGCGCTGAAGACAAGCCGTTATTTTAGAGGATGTAGTGGATATTCCCTAGGCCCTTACAAACATCACTGATTTTTGTCATCCTTCATATATGAATTTACTTGAGTTTTAATATTATTGGGTATTAAACTTCATAGAAATTCTTACAGTGGATATTCTTACAATGTTTTTGTCTTGTCAGGATCCTGTCTCTCCTGCTTTTGAAGCAAATTAGTGCCCTTCTTGACTGGGAACTGTGGGTGGCTCTGGTGGTTTTAAGGTGGCTGTCAGTAGCCTTCTGCCTCCTTAGCCACAACTAGGCCAATCAGAGCACTTCCCAGAGATTTTCATTCCTGAAGTTGAAGAGGAGAGGCTTTTATTTACTTTTTATTTTATTTTATTTTTTTGGTTTTTCCCCTTCTCTGGGGCAATAATAAATTATAAGGATCCAGCTCCAGTGCTGTCTGAGGCCACAAGCCCTGCCACATGGAGGCACCTGAGAGAGTGCAGTTATTAAAGGAACAGAGGCAAGAGAGGGCTAGAGGGAGAGAACACTGCTTGAGCTGTTGAATATAGTGCGCTCTGAATGAGTCCACTCTTGGATTTATGCAATCTGGTTACATGAGCAAATAAATTTCCCATTTGGATTTCTGTAACTTAGAACCAAAGAATCCTTATTAATACATCTTGTGACAACTATAAATAGCTGAGAGAAAAATGAAGGCATGTGGTTTAAACTTCCAAGATTTATATGCTCTTAGAAAAAATGCAGTGGCAGTTCAAATTTTAAATTACTTTGCAGTTGTCATTTTCATTGGAAAGAAAACCACCAACACAAGGTGTTTTTGCCTGTCTTCACTGACACTTATTTTGGAAAAATTCATATTTGCTTGAAATGGTGTAGAGAATAGGGCATGTATATGTAAACCGTGATAATATTAAACTATCATTTGTATAGGCAAAGAGCAGTATCTTAATTTAGTAAAAAGAAAATTTCTTCTTCTCATAATTACTTCAGTAGATAAGCATATTTTTTTCCCCAAAAAATGTAGCTCTAGGCTGGCTCATAGAACTAGTTTTATATGTCCTTTAAAGACAAAGTCCTAGTTTTATAAATAGCTGAAGTCATCTTTTTAAATGGTGATCATAATTTGTATAGAATACATCAGGTAGCTACATAACTGACCAATTCAGGGCAATGTAGCTAGCTAATTCAGATACTCATATAAAACCACTTTATCTCATGATTCTAAGTGGATGAGTTAAATGTGAAAAAAAATGAGCAATCCCAGAAGAAACCATGAGAGAATTCTTGAAGATTTTAGCACCAAGAGGTCTTCATAAATATACTAAACCCAGAAGCCACAAAAGGAAACAAATTTAGCTACATTTAAAAAATAACCTGAACACTTTTGCTTCTGGGAAGATGGAGTAGGCAGACTTTTCCCTATTCTTCCCACTAAGTAAAGCTAAAAACCCTGAACATTGTATATAAAATGAATATAAGAAGACTCTGAAAGATGGGGAGAAGAAGGTACACTGGCTGGGGACCCGGGTTTTCAGGCAACAATACTTGGTGAGGTCTCTGGGTTTTCTTTCTGTCTCATATAGCCAGACTTGGAACTGAAGAAGCCAGAGACATGGAAACCACAATAGCTACAGACAAAAAAAGTCTTATATAAGGTCCAAAAAGCAGGTAAAATTAGAAAGTACTGTTTAGGTTTGCTTGCATAGAAGGTTAAATCATAAACTAAATCAAGGAAATAGTGAGCTTGAAAATCAGCATAGTCATCAGAGTGAGAGACTGTGATTTCCACAGCTACACGGGAGCCTCTGGGATGCTGGCAACATACCGGGTCTTCTCTGGGCAGTGGTTGCACGTGGGTTCGTTTTGTTGCTAAATATACATGTTATGTACATTTTCTCTCTCTCTCTCTTTCTATATAGCACTTTCTGTACTCTGATTATTACAATAACAAGGTTAGAATTGACATAGAATATAATCCTATTTTGTCTTATTATTTCTATGTTTTTTCTTCTGTCTTTATATAATTGTAGAGATGTTAAGCATCTTTTCCTGTGCTTATTGGTCATCTATATGCCTCCTTCCTTGAGGTGTCTTCATTAAAGTGTTAAAAATATCTTATTATTTTTTTCAATTGGGTTATCTTCTTACCATTGAGTGGTAAAGGAAGATATTTTATATATTCAGAATACTAGTTCCTTGTCAAATATATATGTATTTCAAGTATTTTCTCCCAATCTATGGCTTTCTTATTTTTAAAATCTTGACTTCATAAGAGCAAAAGTTTCTAAATTAATAAAGTTCAATTTACCAGTTTTTCTTTTTCATGCTCTCTTGTGTCCTTAAAAAAAATCTTTATGTATTGCCCATTTATGAAAATTTCTTCCTATGCTTTATCCTGGAAGTTTTATTGTTTCAGCCTTTATGAATAGGCCTATGATGCATTGAATAAATTTTGAATATGGTATGAGTTAATGATAAAGTTGCATTTTTCCCATACTAATACCCAGTTGTTCCAGCACTATTTGTTAAAATGTCTATTATTTTATCATTAAATTACTCTGCACTTTTCTTGGGGCAGAAAAAAAAGTCCCAACAAAAACCTGCCAGTCTGCTAGCCTGCCCTGTGGATTTTGAACTCAAGATAGCAACGTCAACTCATACCTGAATTTCCAGCCTTCCAGCTTGCCCTACAAACTTTGAACTCACCAGACCCCACAACTAATTCCTTAAAATAAATCTCTCTTTCTATATATATGCATATATCCTATTGATTCTGTTTTTCTGAAGAACCCTGACCAATACATCAGGTACCTTAGTTCGGGATGCTATAACAAATTACCATAGACAGGATGGCTTAAACAACAAATATTTATTTGTCATTGTTCTGGACATGGAAATCAAGATTAGGGTGCCGGTAGGATTGACTTCTTAGTAAGCACCCTGTTCCTGGTTTACAGAGGGCCATGGTTCTGTGTCCTCAATTGAAAGAAGGAGGGAGAGCTAGCCCTCTGGCCTCTCACTGGAGCTAATCCCATTCATGAGGGCTCTATCCTTATGACCTAATTACCTCCCAAAGGCTCTACCTCTAAATGCCATCACTTTGGGATTAGATTTCAGCATATGAATTTTGAGGGGACTTGAACAGTCAGTCCATACCACCAAGTTCCTAAGGGGCACAGCTACCCTTGGTATAAGAATAACAGTAATAGCTGATATATGTTTAGTACTCACGTTAAGAAAGCCACTCTATCCAGCACTTTACATACATTGTCTAACTTAATCCTTGAGACTCTGTGAGATAATTACTATTATTATTTTTAAATAAGGGGAAATTAAAGCCTAGAGAGGTTAACTAACTTTTCCAGGTAACATAACTACTAGTAAGTGGAAAAGCTAAGCCAGGTCTGTCTAATTCCAGAACTCCAGCTTTTAGCCACAACCCTCTGTAGATCTATATATCAGTATTTTCTGTTTCCTAGTCATAAGGCCTCCCAGTGGATCCTGAAATAAATATGCTTTCACTTGAGCCAGTTTGAAGGGGTCTCTGTTGTTTAAAGTAAGGAACTTAATTAAAAATACCTTCTCAATAATAATGTGTCCCATTTTGGTAAAGTTTTAGATAACTTAAGGATCGTGTCTTCTATTTTGTATTTCTCCCGAAATGGTATTTCCTACAAGGTTTTTCAATCACAGCCACTTGTTAACCCTACATTATTAAATAAAAATATCCGGTATCGAGGAATGCATTTTAAAGCAAATCTTGTTCTTCAAGCAGGTAAGACATATTTCCATTAGTTCTCTAAAAAGAAGATTAAGTAACACTTGTCAGACATTTTTCAATTGGAGTAAATTTTTCATTCTTTTCAGTGAGTGTGAAATTAAAAACAAAATATCAAACAAAGACTACATATTCTCTTATTATTCTTTTAGTGGTTAACCCAGAAATTACAATATCCCATCCTTAACTTACTGCAATCTAATTAAAAATTAATACTATTTATGCAACTATGGGTCATCTTAAACCTGATCCTAAATATACTATTTCCATCATGAAATGGATAGTTGCCACCCAATGTTATTGCTTGATGGGCCTGATAGTACTCAGTTCATGATGAGTAGCTTTGATCAAATAGCTACCTGATCAATGGTCAGCCTTTCAGTACTAAGACTGATGCAGTAGTATACGTAGAACTGCTATTTAAAAAGTTACTAGTTCTCTGCTGCAGATGGTGTGGCCTTGCTCAAGAACCCTTGGAAACTGCGCTGTGACTCTCCTTTTATAGCTTGCTGGAGACTCCACAAAGAACCATGGATTATGCTGGGTTGTTGTGTTAGTTATCTATTATTGTATAACAAATTATCCCCAAATTTATCAGCTTTAAATATCAGCAAGCATTATCTCATACAGTTTCTATAGGCCAGAAATCCAGAAGCAGCTTAGCTGGGTGGTTCTGGTTTGGTGGATTCACTGGCTTGAGTGAAGCATTTGGCCAGTCATCTGAAGGTTTAACTGGGTCTGGAGTATCTGCTTGCATGGCTGTTGGCAAAAGGCCTTGTTCCTTACCGGCTTTTGGAAACAGGCCTCAGTTCCTCAAAATATAGACCTCTCCAGAGGACTGCTTGTGTGTCATTATGACATGGCAGCTGGATTCCCCCAAAATAAGTGATCTGGGAGAGAGAGCAAAAGTAGTGCCAAACATAATCCCAAAAGACACAATCCCAAATATGGACATCCCAAAAGATCAAAATCCCTAAAGTCTAAAATCCCTGACATCTAAAATCTTCAAAATCACAATTAGTGCATTTTGGGTTGTACACAGGATACTTGCATCATGTTAGTTGTATCATGTTAGGTGGAACTATTACTTTGCATTGTCTTTATTTGGGAATTAAATGTGGTTTAAGAAGACGTGTACGGATGCCAAGTTGACAAGGAGTGGACTTGTGGACTTAATTTTAGGTGTCAATTTAACTGGATTAAGGAATACCAGGAATACCTGGAAACCTGGTAAAGTGTTATTTTAGGTGTGTCTGTAAGGGAGTTTCCAGAGGAGATTAGTGTATGAGTCTGAGAGGAATAGATGGGAAAGATCTTCCCCTCAGTGGTACAGTATTTCAAAGATCATCGCAGAAGTGAAAATGCAGGCAGAAAATACAAGAAATCTCCCTGCCAAATTATTCAATTATATACTACCTCTGTCCCTACATGCATGCATACTACCAGGTTTGCCTTCAAAAAATTGCCCTTCATCAGAGAATAAAAAGAATTCGACAAGCTCAGCAACAATCTGAACCAAAGACACTTGCTGACACAGAGGTTCCTCCTGTGTTTATAGAACACATAAAATGGTGAACTGTTTTTGGTTAAAGATTTGACTATTGAAGAAGATAGACTGTATATTTACCACTAAATCTGGCATAGAAAAACTAGCACATGCTTCACCTTGACTAATGGATGGCACTTTCAAAACCATCCCCACTGTTTTTTTGTCAACTTTATACAATTCATGCCCCTGTTGGAGCCAGAAATTCTAGCACTTATCTGCTTGTTTATGTATTAATGACTCGAAAAAGTGAAGCACTTTATAAATGCCTATTTGAAGATTTGGTGGACTTTGCAGAAGAAAATGGATTCCAAGCAAATCCCCAAACCATAATGACAGATTTGGAATTAGGTGCAATCAAGGATTCTAAAAGTGAATTTCAAGGTATTACCAATCAACTTTGAATTTTCCATTGACCCCAGTGCTTTTGGCAAAAAAAAAAAAAAAAAAAAAGTCAGATGAGTAGATTGGCCATGCAATACCGCAATGACAAAAACTTCAGTTTAAAAATTTGTGTGCGATGGCTGTGAAATTCCAGTAGCTTTTAATGAATTGAAGCTGCATTTGCCTGGAGAAGCCAACAAAGTTATTGACTGGTTTGAAGATAATTATATGCACAGTAGGATAAGAAAACACCGATGCAAAAGACTTGCTTTTCCATCCCCTGTATTGTTTCCACCAAATTTGTGGTCTGTCTATGAGTGCATGAGGAATGAATTTCTGAGTACTCAAAACAACATAGCAGCATGTCACAGAAGATGAGAAAATTTAATAGGGAATGCTAATGTTGGTGTATATTGAATCATAAAAGAATTTTAAAAAGAGCAGCATCACCAAGAAAACGAATGTGAATGTATTTTCCAAAGAGAGCCATGTCTTAGGAAAAAAGCAGTTATTTACCAAGATGCAATACTTGAAAATATAATTAATGATTGTGAAGGTTGGCCAGCTCTTAGAGACTACCTCTGTGCAATTGCCTATAATCTATGCCTCTAATATACCTTTTCATATGTCAAATTTTTTTTCTTTTTTTCTTTTAGTTTTTTTTTCATTATTTTAAATTGTCAGCATTACTTTTTACAATTTGCTATATGTTCCCAATACTGGAGGTATACATTGTGTAAAGACTTTTAGAGTTCTGATTTGTTTTATGCATTTTTTGCAAATTTGGCTTCACGAAAGTGCATTATCACAACATTGACTTTGTGCGTAAACATATATGTATGTAAAAACATTGAAACCTCCTCAATAAATGAAGAGATGTTCTTTGTGTACATCTGCATTTGTGAAAGATAAAATTTTTCAAGATCTTGGCTTTTGGGCAACTGCATATGCTGTGGTGACCCAATGTGGTTTTTAATCGATCTCATCAAAAGTCTTAAGTTGTCCATCATGGTATTTCAGGTGGACCACAGTTATAAAGCTGGGTGCACACAATTACCAAGCATAGTGATAGGCATTTGTACATTTTCCTTTTTGACATATTTGTTTATGGTTTGTCTGCTCATGACTGTTATACCCATATGACTGTCATTAGTATGCCTGAGTGTTTGTGCTTGCAAAAATATGTATGTTATTGTTGCCTATTTTATTGTGTAAAGTGGCCTATGAAGTGTTCTGTCATGTTTTTATGTTTCTTAAATAAATCTCCTTTAAAAATGTAAATAAATGTCCTTTAAAGAGTTTTTAAAATTATTTTTTCCAGAGTTACACTTTCAGAATTGTGACTTTCAGGATTATGGCTCAAATCTGAGCAAGAGTATGTCTCGATTCCTTCTATCACCTGATCTTGGAAACCATATACAATCACTTTTGCCTCGATATCAGCCACTCACCCACATGGATGCTCTAATCTTTGCTTTTTCTTTACTCTAGCTGTAATCTTCTGCCAGGAACCATACATGAATTATTAGACTCTGGTTGTACACAGAATCATAAGTGCCCACAGGCGAATGAAGGCTGTAGGTTCTTGGTGTTTATTCACTATTTCTTCTAGGCGTTCATATCTTGCCTATTTTGATTCCAGTACACTTCTACAGTGTGTCTGTTTCCTAAGCACCATCAGATAGGGTGAAATGTCACTCTGCCTTTTGTAAGTATTTATCCATATCCTTAACTGGGAAAAACCAATAAGGAGTTTGAGTTACCTTAAATGTCCGATTTTGTCACTCAGCACCAGGTAACTGCTAAAAGCTTTGTGTGTTTCTCCTTTCCCTGGAAGCAGGTTTCTGACGAGGCCAAACCCAGATCATTAGCCCACACCCAGAACTGACAAATGTCTCCAGAGATGAGAATAAAAAACAGTACCTTGGATAAATAAATTGTGTTATAGTCATACAATGGAATACTATACAGCAATGAGAATGATAGAATTATCGCTACTAGCAACAACATGGATGAATCTCACAATGGCAAGTGAGAGAAGCCAGACACAAAATATTCATCTTCTATGATTTCATTTACATGCCTTTCAAAATCAGACACAATTAATTTATGGTCTAGAAATTAGGACAATGATTACCGTGGAAGGGTGGGCAGTGACTGGTAACAGGAGTGAAGGAGCTTTTAGAGTCCTGGTAATGTTCTATTTCTTGATCTAGGATGCTGGTTCCATGAACATGTTCATTTTTTGAAAATTTGTTGAGCTGAACACTTATGATTTGTGTACATTTCTGTATACATGTTTTACTTCAACAACTTTACATTAAAAAGCCTAAAATGTAAAAATTATTTTTCATTATTGGTGTTTCTGTTTACATTTAAATGTTCCAAATAAGATCATAATAAATATATAATATGCTAAGCCACAGGGAGTTTTAATATACAACTGAAAACCACTATGATTTCTAGAAATACCAAGGGTCATCTCAGTGTAACTGTAAGCATTTGAGCAGGTTCTGTGCCTTTCTCTTCAAGGTACTTTTCCTCTCGTGTTGGAACTGTATCCCAGTTCAGAGAGGTAATAGCCATCACTGATCTCTTCATGGACCTTACAAAAACAGCATCTTCTGGATCATCAAACACAGTTCTGCAAAAATAGCAATTATGTCAGAAAAAAATCAATTTGACCAAAATAAAATTTTTATTTAAATGAATATATGCCATATGTTTCTGTGTTATTTGTTGTATAGTAACACTAACAAATAATTTGTGGGCTCCATTGACAAATGACTTTCAAGCTAAGTGACACTATTTTTATTGTATATATTGTTTATTTTAAAAATAAAGTATCTGAACATATGTGGTGAACAGCTATTACAGTTTAGGTCTCACAAACCCATGCAGTCATGTTTTAAAACCATGTTAAATGAGATGATTATTTATAGATATATGCATATTATTATCTTAAGTACATTTTAGTGCAAAGTTATTTATCTATATTATGCTACATTTTATAAATGTGCATGGGGAAAACATTCAACACTGCATCCAAAGAAAAACTTCTTAAGAGCAAAAATAAAAAAGAATGATGATTTAAAATTCATCAATATTCATGAATTTGAAATGTCTGCTGTAGTATTAATGAAGTATTTCCTTGGAAAATGTAAATTCCAGTGAATATGAAATGTTAATCTGCATGATAATTGCTCTCACTGAACATATTTAGAGGAAAAGTAAACAAGGAAGGTAAAACCCCTCATTTGGAATAGTTAATAATTAAGCTTTACATTTTTTAACCATCAAATTGCCTTTTCATTTATTATGGGTTTTAATAATAATATTAAAAACTTAAATATGTCAAATATGAATACCTAGCTTGAACTCATTTATCACAGAAAAACATAGCAATTTTTCCCATCTATTAAAGAGCTAGTAATTTTTTATTTCATTAAAATCTATTTTAGGAAATGGGCATAACATAAGGAGACAACACAATTATGAAATCTAATAGTAAAAGTAAAGATAAAAAATCACTTACTTGTCTACATTATTCGCAAATGCAAAATCTAAAAAAAATGCATTTTAAAATTAGCATCTTTCAAATGTTTATTTAGCATTAAAAGGGAATGGAACAATGCTATAAAGGAAATTCTAAGGTGTAGCTTTCTATTTCCAAGACATCCTTTACATAAATAATTCAATCTATCAAAAATGCCTTTTTACCTAACCCAAAACTGAAATTTTCTCTTATATATGGTGGTTTTTGCCTTAGGTTTTGAGGCAAATTCTTTAATACGATAAAAATCCCAAAACCCTGAGAACAGAATACTTAATTTATAATTTATCAGTGGAATCCAAGTGGGAATTTTTATAAGTAAGATATTACTCATATGCAGAAACTGATCCTTTTTCTTCTGATAGGCACATGCATCTGTAAATGGGCTAATAGTCTAAATGAAGAGAAATATTTAGGGGTACTTCAACCATTTGGATTCTTGGCATTAACTTCAAAGAAACAGAATAAACAAATCCTAGATCACAAGAATCTTTATCTTTCCTAGCTTTGGAGCTCAAAGACTAGTCCTCAAAGCCTGGATTTCTTATGGTGTCTTCCAGAGACTGTCATTGCTTTGTTTATTTCTCTCCAGAAGGCCTATGCCAGGCTAGAGATGGAATTTACCCACACCTGTTGGGCCAGTAAAGTCCACAATCTGAGCTCTCGCCAACCCTCAAGCAGCAGAGAGCACACAGCCTTCTGCTCTAGGAGAATTCATGGCACTTTCACAAGTGGCTGACAAAATTCTCCCATGCCTTTCTGATTATCACAGACTTTTTCTTTTTCTACATTTTCCCCCCAGCTTTATTGAGGTACAATTGACAAATAAAAATTGTATATATTTAAGGTGTACTACTTGATGTTTTGATGTATATATATAATACATTGTGAAATAATCACCACAATCTAATTAATATATCTATCACCTCAAATAGTTACTATTTTCTTTTTCGTGTGTGTGGTGAGAACACTTCAGTCAATGTTTTCTGTGTAAGTGGCGCCCCCTGGAGTTGTAAAATATGGTAACTCTGTTGACTGCTGATTTTTGCCTTTGCAAATTCTTCTGACTCTTGTACAACCCCCTCAAATGCTCATCCCTGTGCCCGCCAATCTCCAGACATCACATTGACCTGTAGGACCTATCTGAGCCTTCATGCATGAATAGCACTTGACATTTACTCTTGTGGGTGTGCCTGGTGTCATAACTACCCAGAGCTAGAAACTTCCTCAAGACTTGACTTCCTGAGCCATTGATCTTCCAGCTTGTGACTTTCAAGTATCGGTTTTCTCTGGATTCTGTCCTGTCTTGTGTCTGTATTGATGTACATTTGTGAATCGCCATTTGTTGAATAGTCTGCCTGGTTTTCCTTTTTGGTTTTACCCTTCTGTCTTCCTGAGCAGTAAATGCCTCAGCTGCCAGGATTAGGCTCTGTGATACAACACCCCAGCCTGGGCTTAACTCCTGGAGCTCTGTCTTGAGCAAACATGAGGGAAATCCAGCAGTTTCACTTTTGGACAACTAGTAGGCATTTACAAAGTTCCTTGGCATTTTATTTTAAATATCTTTTAATGTCTTTCCACATTTAGGTAGTTGGTGGGAATCTGCAAATGTCTCAGTTTTCTTAAAGCCATGTAAAAGCCCACAGTATTCTGATTCTGAGAATATTGGTTATCATGCAATAAGACCCAAAGACATTATTGGAAATAGGTATAAGACTTCTAACTATACCTATTTGATAAGGATTGATAGCTGGGATTTGAAGAAAACTTGAAATTGACCTTGCTTCTCAAGCTATTTGAAATATAACTGGTTTCTTTCTCAATTTAAGATTAAGAATAACAAAATAAAAATGCTATGTTACAATTGCCCCATAAACATTTCCAGGTATGGTTTCTTTCCAATAAAAGAATTCAGGGTCCGAAATGTGGATATCACAATAAGGTAAGATTTACAACAAGACAAATATAGAAGCTATAAAACTTTAAAGATAAGCTTTAAAAACTTACATAGTGGGTTTTATTAGTTTCATTATAAATGTTGGGCTAATTAAGATAAGCTGAAATAAGCCATGCTATGGTCTAAAAATATTTGCTAGTTGCTATTATATAGAAGCCTTTTGTGGAAAATGAGTAGATTGATAAAAAGTCATGCTGCCAATTTTTAGAGGCTATAGTCAACATATCTGTGAATTAAGAATATGAATTTAGAAGAAAAAATTTCAAATGCAATAAAATACTCTCCCTATCTCTTCTTCCTCTGGTTTTGTTTTTGGAGGTTTAATATGAAAATCAGTAAAGAGAATAAAAAGGACTATAGTTCCTTCAGCAATCTGGTTAAACAAAAGAAATGTAAAGCCCTGCAGGTAGTGATTGCTCTGCCTTCACACCTGTAGTAATTATAGCACTGAGAAACAGACTGGGGATGACCTTGCTTTGCTTGTTATTGTGTGCATGGCTGTTTTTAAGAGGGGAGATTTTCTATCTAGAGATTCCTTTCCTACCACAGTATGGCTCACTCCCACTAATGTGCTAACATTCCGTTTGGACCATCACCTCTCACATGAAGTAAAAAAAAGACCAGGGAAGCAGCTGACTCATAGAATAGTTCTACTTATTAAACATTTGCTGTGTGTCAGATCAAGCGTCTCAATGTTTTACATATGAAGCATCACAACAGAGGAAGATATTATACTCATTTTAAAAATCAGAAAGCTAAAGTGAATTAATGACCAAAATAAAACTTTTAATTATTAGCAGAGCTAATATGCAAAGCCAGGGGAATCTAATCACAAGCTGGTACTCTTACCTCTACCCTGGTTGTTCTCTAATGAGTGTGTATCAGAGTCACCTGAAAGGCTAATTACACCATAGCTTCTCGGTCCCACCCTTGAGTTTCTAATTTAGTAAATCTGATTTGGGGCAAGAATTTGCATTTGTAACAAGTTCTTAAGTGGTGTTGCTCACTTGGGGACCACACTCTGAGAGCCACTGCTCTATGCTGTACTCTTCTGCACCCACAGCATGTCCTATAGACATTACTTCCATTCTATGGGAAATGCAAGGGACAAGGGAACAAATCAAATGACACCTTGAGGAAACAATCATAAAAATTGAGGCATTCTATAATATAACTGGCCTGGTCCCTTCAAAAAGTCATGGGAAAAAAATGAGGACTCTATTCTAAATCAAAAGACACGGAAGAGATATAATAACCAAATGTAGTTGTGAACTTTGACTGCATTCTACTTTGAAAAAGCAGCTGTAGAAACCTTCTTGGAAGAATTGGGAAGTTGTGAATATGGAATATATATTAAATAATATAAATAAATTAATTTTCTTAGGTGTGATAATGGCATAGTTGTTATACAGGGGAATGTCCTTATTTTTTAACTTGCAACCTAATTTATTTAGAAGTGTGAAAGTTACAGATACCAGGATGAAATCATTCATGTCAGATTCAAACAAATTGGAGCCAGGAAGTCACGGAGGAGAAGCGCTCATGCTTGTGTGTCTAAGAACTGTCTCAAGGACGTTCTAAAATAACTCCATAAGAAATTCTTTCACGTCCTACACGTATCTCTTGCTTTTCACGACAGTTTATGTGTACATCTCCTTTCTGCCCAATAAAAGCTTCCCCTTACCTTCTCTTTGGGTGCACTTGTGGCTTGGCATAACTGTGCATCCCAGATTATGATTCTTTTTGCTTACTCCTGAATCAATTCATTATATTAAGGGATAATTTTTTCTGATGTCTTTATTGAGATTGGTAGGAGTGAAGTGTCATGATGTCTGCTATGAAAACATTTAAATGGTCCAGCAAGATATTGATATTTTCCAATTTACACTGTAGTTGGGGATGGCCCATGGGATGAGTAGAAACCTCTGAGGAGGCATGTCCTTCCTGAATAAAGAGGCAAAGCCTCATCTATGGAAGCTGGTGCACGTGGCAGGATGTTAATAATTGTTGAATATACATGGGCATATACAGGTGTTGTTTTAATATTCTTTAACTTTTTCTGTTAGAAAATTTTCACAATAAAAAGTTAGGCAAAAAATCTCAATTTTGCCTTCATTCTTCTTTTTGTTTTTCTTCTCCTCTTGCTTATTCTTGAACAATAATTTAGTTGATGATAAAATTCTTGATTGACCATTACTTTTCTTCTTTTCCTCAGCATTTTAAAAGCATTAGATCAATGTCTTCTGACTTCCATGATGCAGTTGCGGAGTTTGCGGTATCTCTACGTTATTCTTTGTAGGTAATCTGCATTTTCTCTGACTGCTTTAAGACCACTTTTGCCTTTGGTGTTTTTGCTTGTTTGTTTGGTTGGGTTTTTTTGCTTGTGTGTCTTTTATGTCTTTGGGTTTATTTCGTCTGGTAAATTTCAGGATTCATATAATTTATCAATTTTGGAAAATTCCTAGCCGTTATCACTTCAAACATTACCTTCTGCTCAATTTCTCTCTATAATTTTTTCCATCAGGAATTATTACTAAGCTTTTATTGGGACTTCTCTTTCTTGTCTCTCCTTGTCTCAACATCTAATTAATATCTTCTATCTCTTTCTTTCTCTAGGTTGCATTCTGGGTAATTTCTTCCAAACTATTTTTCTTTTGTTTAAAAAATAATTTTTTGCTTCAAAATATTAGGGGGTACAAGTGTTCTTGTTACATGGATGAATTGTATAATGTTGAAGTCAGAGCTTTTAATATGCCCATCACCAAAATAGTGTACATTGTACCCTATAGGTAAGTTTTTATCACTCCCCCCTCCCACCCTCTGCCTTGTTAGTTTCTAGTGTCCTTTACACCACTTTATGACCATGCGTACCCATCATTTAGCTCCCACTTATTAGTGACAACATGTGGTGTTTGTTTTTCCATTCCTGAGATACTTCACTTAGCACAATGTTCTCCAGTTCCATCCGAGTTACTGCAAATGGCATTATCTCATTCTCTTCATGGCTGAGTAGTACTCCATGATACATATATACCACATTTTCTTTATCCACTTATGAATTGATAGGAACTTAGGTTGATTCCGTATCTTTGCAATGACGTTGAGCATTTTTTCATATGTCTGTTGACCATTTGTATATCTTCTTTTGAAAAAACTCTGTTCATGTCTTTTGCCCACTTTTTAATGGGGTTATGTAGTTTTTTTCTTGCTGATTTGTTTGAGTTCTTTGTAGATTCTTGATATTAGCCCTTTGTTGAATTTATAGCTTATGAATATTTTTTCCCGTTCTTAGGTTGTCTATTTAACTTTGTTGATTATTTTCCTTGCTGTGCAAAAACTTTTTAATTTAATTAAGTCCCATTTATTTATTTTTATCATTGCTGTATTTGCCTGTGGGGTCTCAGTCATAAATTCTTTTCCTTGGCTGATGTCTAGAAGAGTTTTCCTATGTTTTCTTCCAGAATTTTTATGGTTTGAGGTCTTACATTTAGGTCTTAATCTATCTTGAGTTAATTTTTATATATGGTGAGAGATAGGGTTCCTGTTTCATTCTTCTGCATGAATTGGTGCTATCCAATTTTCCTAGCACCATTTATTGAATAAGGCATCCTTGCTTTGTCAAAAATAAGTTGGTTGTAGCTGTATGGTTTTATTTCTGGGTTTTCTATTCTGTTCCATTGGTCTATATCTCTACCTTTGTACCAGTACTAAGCTGTTTTGGTTACTATAGGCTTGCAGTATGATTTGAAGTCAGGTAACATGATGCCTCCAGATTTATTCTTTTTGCTTTTGGTTATTTGGGCTCTTTTTTTGGTTCCATATAAAGTCCGGGATTATTTTTCTGGATTTCTGAAAAATGATGTTGGTATTTTCATGGGAATTGCACTGAATCTGTAAATCATCTTGGGCAATATGGACATTTTAACAATGTTGATTCTTCCAATCCATGAGCATGGGATATTTTTCCATTTGTTTGTGTCATCTATGATTTCTCTCATCAGTGTTTTGTAGTTCTCCTTGTAGAGATCTTTCATCTCCTTGGTTAAGTATATTCCTAGATATTTTATTTTCTTTGCAGCTATTGTAAATGGTATTGTGTTCTTGATTTTACTCTCAGCTTGATTGTCATTAGTAAATAGAAATGCTACCAATTTGTGTTCATTGATTTTGTAACCTGAGACATTGCTAAATTTATTTATCCATTCTAGGAGTCTTTTGGTGGAGTCTTTAGAGTTTTCTAGATACAAGATCATATCATCAGCAAAGAGGGATAGTTTGACCTCCTCTTTCCTGATTTGGAGGACCTTTCTTTATTTCTCTTGCCTGATTGCTCTGGCTAGGACTTCCAGTATTATGTTGAATAGAAGTGGTGATAGGAGGCACTCTTGTCTTTTTCCAGTTCTTAGGGGGGAATGCTTTGAACTTTTCCTCATTCAGTATGATGTTGGCTTTGGGTTGTCATATTTGGCTTTTATAATTTTGAGGTATGTTCCTTCTATGCCTAGTTTGTTGAGGTTTTTATCGTGAAGGGACGCTGGATTTTATCAAATACTTTTTCCACATCTATTGAGATGATCATATTGTCTTTGTTTTTACTTCTGTTTATGTGTTGAATCACATTTATTGATTTGTATATGTTGAACCATCCTTGCATCCCTAGGATGAAACCCACTTGATCATGGTGGATTATCTTTTTGATGTGTTGTTGAATTCAGTTTGCTAGTATTTTGTTGAGGATTTTCTGTATCTATGTTCATAAGGGATATTGTTCTATAGTTTTCCTTTATTGTTGTGTCTTTTCCTGGCTTTGGTATCAGGGTGATACTGGCTTTGTAGAATGAGTTAGGGAGAATTCACTCCTTCTTGATGTTATGGAATAGTTTCAGTAGAATGGGTGCCAGTTCATCTTTGTAGGTCTGGTAGAATTCTGCTGTGAATCTGTCTGGGCCGGGGCATTTTTTTTGTTGTTGGAAGATTTTTCTATTATTGTTTCAGTCTTGCAAGTCATTATTGGTCTGTTCAGGATTTCTATTTCTTCCTGATTCAGGCTTTGGAGGTTGTGTATTTCCAAGAATTTATCTATTTCCTCCAGGTTTTCTAGTTTATGTGCACAGATGTTCTCATAGTGGTCATGGATGATATTTTGTATTTCTGTGGTATCAGTTGTAATGTCTCCTTTTTCATTTCTGATTTAGCTTATTTGAGTCCTTTCTCTTCTATTTCTTGTTAATCTAGCTAGTGGTCTATTGATTTTGTTTATCTTTTCAGAGAACCAACTTTTTGTTTCATTGATTCTTTTTTTTTTTTTTTTTTTGGTTTCCACTTGATTTAGTTCTGCTCTGAGCTTTGTTATTTCTTTCCTTCTGCCGGCTTTGGGTTTGGTTTGTTCTTGTTCTAGTTTCTTGAGGTGTGAAATTTGCTTGTTAATTTGTGATGTTTTTGTCTTTTTGATGTAAGCATTTAAGGCTATGAGCTTTCCCCTTAGGGCTGCTTTTACTGTATTCCATAGATTTTGGAAGCTTGTGTTGCTTTTGTCATTCAATTTGAAATTTTTTTTAATTTACATATTGATTTTGTCAATAATCCAAGGATCATTCAGCAGAAGGTTGTTTAATTTCCATGTATTTGTGTAGTTTTGAGAGTTCCTCTTGGAATTGACTTGTAGTTTTATTCCACTGTGGTCTGAGAAGATATATGGTATGACTTCAATTTTTCTAAATTTGCTGAGATTTGTTTTGTGGCCTAACATGTGATCTATATTGAAAAATGTCCCTTGTGCTGATGAGAAGAATGTATATTCTGCAGTTTTGGGGTAGAATATTCTGTAAATGTCTGTTAGTCCACTTGTTCTACAGTCCCATTTAAGTCCAGTGTTTCTTTGTTGATCTTTTGCCTCGATGCTCTGTCTACCAAACTATTTTTCAATTTAAATTTTTCCCCTTAATATCTAGAAATTCATTTGGTTCTTTTCAAATATATGTTGTCCTTTTGGACAATATATATTTTTTGGAAAACACACATTTGTGTCATTGAGGAAAATGATTTTGTCTTTGCACCTTTTGTCATCTACCCTTTCTTCCTTCCTGGAATGTAAATGTGATGCTTGGTGGTATAGCACCTACCTTGTAACCATAAAGCACACTCAGAATAACAGAACAAAAGATAGATGTTCTTGAACACTATCATGGAACTTTGTACTAACCCTAAATACCCTATCTTTGTACTCTTTGCTATGTAAGAAAAATAAATCTCTATTTGTTTGCATTTTTGTTACATATAAGAAATCAAATTCCTACTAATGAAACGTCACTGAAAATATTCAAGTTATACTTGCACGTAATGACCATATATGTGAGTATAATCAAAATATTAATGGTGCTTATTTCTGGGTAAAAGAATTGCAGATAATCTTTATTTCTTCTTAATATTTTTTCTATATTATTAAAAACTTCCAGCCTTAATTGGTAACATTGTCCTGTGTTAGTGGTAATAAGAATAACTATAGCTTGTTAACTGAACCCTTTATACTGTGCTAGATACTGGGGTAGGAGCTTCAGTGTATTATCTTATTATTATCACATTACCTCACAATTTAATATGCATGAATGAAGATGAAAATTGCATATTCACTTTAACTAGACTAATAAAATTATAAAATTAGAAAATATAATATTAGAAAATAATTCGACATTTTTTCACTATATAGGTTCTTAATTGATTGTAAATTGTAGTTATCATCATTATTATAGCCAAATTACCCAAAAGTTTCAGAAGTTTTAATTTCATTTTTTTTTCCACAAAATACCTGAAGGTACTCTTTGGGCTGGTTTTTGCTTAAATGGTGATCTAGGATCCCACGAGGCATCTACTTTTCCTCTAAATGCTATTGATTGAATGATATGAGCCTTTTTATGGTTAAAAATGGTAATCATTGATCTTCTTTCTTTTTCTGTAACTTCTGGGAAATATAAAAAGTAATGTTATCACATAGCACTATTAACAGATATGCAGAGTAATTCAAAATAGAACTGAATGCTTTCAAAAATATATTTATCTAAACTATGTTATATGTGAACATCCTGTCAAAATTGATTTCTAAAGGGGCTACCAGTTATTTCCATAATCTTACAAGAACTCAATATCTGCCCCACATGTCACAAGGAAGAGCTCAATCCTGGAGCCTAATGTACCCCAGACAGTTTCTAACACTATGGATGATTGAAGTTGCAGCACAATGCAGCCATTGCATCAGGATATTAGAAAGGAGAAATATAACCATAAAGTTTTGATATATCCTCATAGAAAAAAGTTACTCAGTAATAAATTATTAGGAATGTTCTATAGAGATAGAAAGATAAGTGGATAGAGAGATAATATAGCACTTTGGGGTAAAAGAGATCTCAGAAAATATAAAATGTGATGAGGTAATTGTGTGTGTGGGGGATTACGTATATCAGACATGCTAGTTTATCTACAGTGTCTGAAGATATATTCATAAAGAAGTTATTGATTATATCAGTTTCAATATATATAGTTACAGAATTTCAGAGAATATGGCTTTTAGAACTTAAATAGACCTTAAGAGATTTTGTCCAATTCCCTTATTTTTGAGATAAGAAACTAAGGTGTCAAGGGGTAAAAGACTTGGCATCCAACATGTTAATGTCAAAACCAGAACCAGAAGATGTGCTTTCCTCACACTTACTTGAAGTATCTTTCCAAAAAAGTGGTAAAGAGACCTGAATTACTAAATTAGGACAAATTTCAGACAGCAAAAATTCCAAAAATAAATAATTGGAAAACCTTCATTTACAAAGATAATTATTCAAAGATATTCTTTACAAAAACAAATTTTCAAAAGTAGTCTTCGTTTTTAAATCACTGAGCTATAAGATAGCTTCTCAAATATTTCTTTGCAAGAAAGAGGTGTCCTTACGTTTTCGGTCAAGCAGCTCCACTCCTGGAAGGTGGTATATTATATATAAACGGTACAGGTTATATTGACACAAAGGGTTTTGGTATAGAGCTACAAAGGAAAAATCCAAAATAAGAAGTAATATTTCAAAATTAGTCTTATTTATCACTTGATAAAATATAACAAATTACAGGATTCCTATAAAACATAAGAACATGTAAAGCTCTGCTTCATATCAAGCCAAGAGACTCATTAAATCTTTACTTATTCAGAGCAACACTTAATTTTCCTATCTGTTAAATTCATTCATTCAACAAATATTTACTGAGTGCTTACTATCTACTAGGAACTGTGCTAGACGCAAGGGTTGTATTGTTGACCCAAATATGCCACAAATGAGAAAGATTTTAACATGTCCATAAGTAAATTAGTAAAGGAAGAACTCAGCTCCATGGAATGCTTGAGACTACTTTTTATAAAAGTATCACTTGCTACTCTTCTAGTGTCAAAGATCACAAGGGTGCCTCTGTGGAGTTGGGCAGAGATGCAGCAACCTGTTCTAATAGAGTTTTCTTCCTCCACATCACACCATTGCTCATAGCTGAGAATATGTAAATGCCAATATCAGCTTCAGATCTCAGCAGGAGCAGAGCCAGAAGATGTGGCTGGCCAGGCACTTGTGGCTCTGAGATAATGATGTGAAGGGGCTAGAATACCTTATGAACCGTACTCTCTAATACAGTGGCTGGAGAAGGGAGGCATGAGGATGCAGAAGAGCTTCTGGAATTTCTGACATCACATCCCTTAGGAATCAGCATGTAGGTATGATTTTTAAAAATCTTCAACTAGAATTTGCAAGGGTTTTATTTTCAAGGAAAAAGTAAAATATTGTTCCTATTCATCCTAGATAACAACAAACAGGATTATTTCAATGCAATGTGAAATAAAACTTTTATGATTTTCATTTGGGTATTTTTAGCTATTTGGATTCTGCCTACACACAATTTGTAGAAAATATTACTTCTGAAAAATACATAGAGTGAGGATAACCACTAGGTGGCAGTAGCAGAAAGAGCTCTTGCACAAGTAGTTCACTCAACAAAACCAAGCTCACTTAATGTACATGCTAAACTTATGAGTACTGCTGTGGACTATTCATCAAATACAAAGAGGTTTGATAAAGGCATGAAAATATTAAACATTAGAAACCCAGAAAAAACTGATTAATATTTATAATGAACAGTTTGCAACATAAAGAAGATTGGGGTGGGAGCAAGCTTGAAAGACAACAAACTATTTAGATAAAAACTGAAAAAGTCAATCATCTAGATGTTTTTGCTGTAAATAATAAAACATTCTGATATTTGTTGTATAAACACAAATTTTTCTGGCTAATAAAATCATTATATATAGCTATTTTCTGTGGAAAACATGAGCTTTAGAGGGACATAAAGCAGGCAAGGGAAGACACCTGGTGCATAATAAATGAAAGTTATGAGTGAGGAGAGGCATAAAAGAAAATGTAGAGCCAGCAGCAACCAAGAAATTTAAAAGAAAGGAAATATGTATGTATTGGGGGAAATGAGAAGAAAAATAAAACAAAAATTTTTTCAAGATTTAAGTGACCAAAAATGGTTTGAATTTTATTCTAAAAAGAGAAGAGATTTAGAGTGGTAAGAAATAATTTTAACTATTAGGATAGACAGTAGAATGGATATATATTAAATCAATAATCAGGACAGATTTTAAAAGATCCATAGGGATCATGAATTATAGAGAAAAGTAAAGAAAGTAAAGAAAAGGATGCCCTTCAAGGACATAAAAGCAAAACACAGTTGTTTTTAATGAGAATTTAGAAGGAATAAAAAGTCACAAATGCTTTAGTGCAGAAGTCTGCTTTATGGTTACTGTCTTGGGGAATCACATCTGACACCTCATAACCCTGCGGTGCATTATAGCAGTGGAAAGTGGAGTCCGCCTTTACATATGATGTTAATGAAAAATGTTCCAACATCTTTCAATGACATTTTCTCTTGTTATACCCTTCGTATTCTCTTTTCCCTCTGAGAACATTACTATTCATTTCATTTCTGGGCTTTTTCTCCTGATACTTGGTTAAGTAACTTCTTTATGTAAATAAAAAACTAGCTTCAGCTAAGCAAAACATCAAACTCGGGTTTGCTACTGTGACATCGCATTACTTATTAACAAGATATCTCAATCCTACAAACTCTACGTACTTGTCACTGACCATTCATCCTCATCCTCAAGTAAAATCCTAGTGACAGCAAGTCAGCAAACTGAGCTGTTAAAGTTAACTTTAAAAAAATGAATTGAATTAAACAATTCGAAAGGCATTTCATCTTCATTATCCTTCGCTGTTTCATAGCCCTTAAATTTTAGAAGGAAGCAATCTTTTTTTGAACTCTTTCTTTTTCCTTCTATACTATTAAACATTTAACATTTTGGATTTATGAGTTTTGGATTGATGCTACTAAAATTACCATAAATTAGATTTCTAAGATATGAAATCGGTTTCCTGTGTCTGAATGTTCTGAAAGCCTTCTGTGATGTATGAGCACATTCCTTTAGAAACTATGAAGCGAAATTGCTTACACTTTCACTTTCAATAGGTTAATACTATTTAATCCACCTTCCCTCTAGGCTACTTATAGAGTACACCTCAGTGGCGCCAGCACTGTCTTGCTTATCTTAATTTGGGATTCTGAGTCTAAGCAATTTACATTTACCCAATGATATATCAAAACGTCTCTACTACCTTACTGCACTAGCTCAAGTTACATGAGTCACATGTGTGAAGCTACTTGTTATTGAAACCGAAGAAGGAAAAAAAAAAGGATACAGTCATCTAAATAATTGGCTCCAGTTAATTTTTTTCAATTTTTAAAGTGGAATTAAAAATGGTCATTTATAGATGAACCCAAATGTTTTTAAGGGCACCTTTGAAGAAAGTGGATAAGATTAATAAGGGACCAACATACTCATTTTAATAGATGGGGAAAATTACATGAAGAGGCTAAAAGCCTTTGGAGAACAGCCTGTGGAAGAAAGTTCAGCTGTCAATAATCAAACACGAAGATTCTGAGGTTGTGGGTCAAGGTTACATGGTAAGGTCAGCATTTCCATTGTCATCATCATCTCATTTTAATGAAAATCTGTGGGCCACCATACACCACATGCTTTTCCTGAATTTGGAGATCACCCCTGATTGTAAAAGGCAAACTGGGATAAAACAGGGGATGGAGAGAGTGAGGGGATCAGAACGTTCCCTTCTTCAGGACAAACAGCAGTGAAAGACCCAGGTGGTTCTTTTTATTTGGTGGATTGTTTTGTTGTTTGGAAGGGGTGGTCCCACCTGGAAAGACATTACCGGTAAAGAGGCTCAAATGCATACACCCTTGAGATCATAGTCCTGGCTTACCTCCCAGCAACCCTCCTTACCCATGACTTTTTGACATCAGCAGTGGATTGGGGGCACTGCTGACGGCAAGGGTAGAAAGTGTTTAAAGGATAGAAAGTATTTAAAAAGTAGAAGTACCTGTGGAAACGTGGAGACCCTGTCTTGAATTCCCTGTTCCCAGTGGTGACTCCTGGAAGCTCTGCTAGGAAGCAGGTCTTCACAATTATAAAATGCAGGAGTCTAAGTATACTTTCCAATAGTGGAGATAAATAAAACATTTGAGAAAGATGAGAAGACTGAAGGTTTAGGAACAGGAGAATGGATTAAGTATTTTGCTGTTGCTGTTGTTGGTGGTGTTTTTTTCCCTTAGTGCTGGAAAAGGGGCAGGAAGACTGAAGGTTAGTGAAAGTCATCAGCCACGAAGTGCATTGGCACATGTGGATTCTGATTAAGAAGTTTGGAGAAGGGAAGGGAAGAGGAATCGGAAGCTGCAAAGGGAGGGTGTGGAAAGGTAGACCGCCTGGGGAGAAGAGGTGGGTGCCCCGACTGCCTGGAAGACAGGAATTCCAGTTCCCAGGACCTCACACTCTGCAGCTGGTTTAGGCCTCCCTGAAGCTTTTAGCCATGCGTCTCCCGTGCAGTCCTTGGCAATTCTCCTCATAAATGCCAGTGGAGGGTGCAATGCTGAGAATGGATTAGGGGTTTACCCTCCAGGCTACTTTTCTCACCCTCTGAAGAATTTGTAATTGAAGGGGAAGAATAATAACACTTTAGATTTTTTTTTTTGGTTTTACAACTTGAAAAGACAAAAATTACAACATTTGAAAGTATTTGGATATCTCATTTTAGTTAATGAGCTGAATCTAATCTGTGATTGCAAATGAGGCTCAAAGAAACTTAATCTGAGGACATTACTGCACAAATAACACTAGTAGTCTAGGAAAGGCAAACTTTTTTTTGCACGTAATATCTTTAACCAAAATGGGGCACGGGTCCAAAATGTGAATGTTTTCTACCAAGAATTTTCAGAAAATGCTTTTTTTGTAATTGGACATAGTATTTTCTCCATTTCAAAAAATGACCCCCGACAGGATTTTCAATTGCAACAATTGTTATATAACTTGAATTACGTCACTGGGATTTTAAGTAGCGGTCACTTAAGCTGTTGTGCCAGGTAATGATATGGACATTATACTACTAGGCTGGCCTTCAAAGAACTAGAGAAGGCTACCCGCTCCCCCACCAGGCCTGTACAATTCTGTGCTCAAGTACACCCTTGACAAGTAGGGCACGGGTTAGATTTTAGGGTCCATTCAGTCCTGGACCAGGCATCTTTGTTTAGGGCATAACCCTGATTGCTACTATTGGGGCAAACTTGTTTATTTCTCTTCACATGTTGTTTTATAAAAAGTTTGCTTAAATTATTAAGTTTTTACACATAGCAAAGTGTCCACGTAGTTTTGCATCAAGCCCCTTCAACTCTCTAAGAAATATTAAGGCTGAAATTTATAAGACTATGAGTCCCATAAAGATCCAGACTGGGTCTTTCTTGTTCAATTTTGTGTCCTATCACCTAGTAAAGTGTCATGTAGTGAATGTGTGATGAACATTTATTGAAGAAAGGACTGGATACGTAAGAAATATTTATTGAATGAATGAATGAGTAAATAAAAGATAAATGAAACAAGGAATGAGTTTAAGTTTCAATGTTCCTTAGCAGTTTGGGTAACTCTCTGAGCTTTGCTTATCTACCATTGAAGAGGGAATAATTCTAATCATGTCATAGGATGCTGTAAAGATTTAAATGAGAATATGTAAGGAAACATTTTTTGAAAAGGAAAGACATTCAAACACATTACTATAATGATTATTATTTAAAACGTCAGTTATATTTTCTTGAGTTTATTACTTAGAATTTGTAGACTATATGCAACTTAATTCATTGTCTGATTTACGTAATCTACAATAAAACAATTTTTTCCCACTTCAAAATAACCTTAATGGTGAGAAATATTTGTTTTAAAAAGTGTTTTACAGAATTATGCTAATTATCCTAGTTATCCTAATTTTATAGAAACACATAGGTAAGATTTCTGGATCTAGCATAACTGGTCTTTTAATCGAAGAAGCATTTGTTCAGCATAGAAGGGCCAGATAGCTCAAATACATAGACCAATCCTGAGTCTTTCACAGAAGATCAGAAAGCTGTGACAAACTCCTCACAGTGGGCAGCCTTATCACACCTCCAAAATAAGCACAGAATTGCCATGAACTTGGTGTGAATTTATGATTTTAATATTTGAGTTTAAAGAATCTAACTATAAACACATCAATCATTTATCCTCAGTGTAGTAGATATAACTGGTAACACTGAAAATATATGGAAACTTTAGTTACTGTCTATATATTGCTCTGATCAGAAACTCCACCATCAACACTAGTTTTTAAATATTCAAAACACTGTTTCAGGCAATTCTGAGAAATGACAGAAAATGAATAGGAAAAAAAAATCTATTTCATGACATCATATAAAGAGGTCTCCAAACTCTAAAGTCTAAAAACCTACTTGTTGATCAGAAGGTCTTTTAGCTTGGTACATCTGGAATCCTTTGTCTTGTATTGTGGTTGTGCACATATTAATTTACCCTTCAAGATCATAAGCTTATTGGGAGTAGAGACTGTGTATTATTCACTTTTCTAACTCATCTCACAATTCTTTCTGATACTGTGGTCAGTTCCTTACTGGGTGTGATTCAATATATATGAACGAAGTTTGCTGCTCACTCAATTGAAAGTTTAAAAACTTAATCTTTTTTTTGGTATCAACTTTATTAATATACTTTGGACACAATTCACCCGTTTTAAATATACAATTCATGTATTTGTGGTATATTCATGGAGTTGTGCAACTTATCACCACAATTTTAGAACATCTTTTCACCCCAAAAAGAAACCCCATACCCCTTGCTCTTTAGCTTACACAACAGTCCCTGACCCCACTCCACCCCCCCCACTAGGTAAACACTAATCTAGTTGCAAATAGTTATCTTTCAGTACTGCTGTCTCTATAGATGTGCCTTGCCTATTTGGGACATTTCATATAAATAGAATCATATAATATGTGTTAAAACTTTTGAGATAAAACCAAAAACAGTTTTAAACATGTAAATCCTCTTTTGCTATTTTTGTCATTTTCATTTGACATGCCATATTATTTCATAAAAATTTTTTTTCTACCTGTTGTTTATTCAAAAGCATGTCTTAAAAAAGAATAAGATCTACTCTTGTTTTCAAGGAATATCTAAGTATTTTAGTTGTAAACATTGCTCCTCTAATTTTAACTTGAAAAATGTCTTGTGTTATTATTATTTTAATTTATAGCCATAAAAAAGTGCAAATTGTTACTTAGGGTCTTCAGATTTAGCATTCCCTTTAATTCCTTCACTGTTGCATCAATGTTTGTTAGCTCATTGTGGTGTAGCATGAGTATATGCAATGAAGGTAGACAATGCAGGCCTAAAAAAAATAAAATTTTTACAAGACCTTAAACATTTTTTCAGTTTATTTATTTATTTATTTATTTTTGAATTGACAAACAACAATAAACATTTTTAATGATGGCATGCTAACTAAACAAAAGGAAGGAATATGTTACAACTGGAGAAAGAAGGAAAGACTATTAATAATACTCAGAAATTATTATTAAGAATACAACACAGCATAAGAATTCAAATAATTGATTGCAATGTGGGACTATAGAGTCAGTCTCTCTCCACTGCTACTGTTTTACTTTTTTCCTGTAACAACTGATGTTGTTTGTTTGCTTGCTTGATTTTGGAGGAATTATTGTCTTTCTTCTTTTTGTTTGTTTTTTTGGTTTTGGGGGGATTTTTTGCCAATGATACTTAGATTTATAATGCCAATCAAGAGAATAATTATTCATCCAATTCAGTGCCTTCCTCTAAATTGCACAGCTAAGTATTTTCTTTACACAATAGAACATCAGATATTCATATCATTTTTGTTGATTCTAAATTGCACATTTTCCCACATTTTTAACATAAGTGCAAGTGGGCTATGTCTTTGTGAGAGCCATGTCATAGCGTAATTGGCAAGATTTTCTTTCCTAGTGCTACATGAAATCATGGTGGGTCTTAAAATTTATGATATTTTGATTCTATAATATATGATATTAAAGAAAATTGTTTTATACTGTACCTGTTTGTATTTCATGATCATGGTACACCATATACTTTTATACCTGGCTTGAAATTGTTAGCTTAGAGATTGTTGCACATATAAAATAAACTCAGAGTGAAAGCAGGAATTTGGCTGGTAAAAGGCATAGCCAGTAAAAACTTTTAAGATTTATAAAATTTTTATATTTATTAATGCTCCCAAATATTGTTAAAATTTGCTTCCACAATATCTAGTTAGTTTCCAAAATTCCTGTTAAAAATAATCTTTTACATTTTGAATGAAACACATGACAATATTGAATTAGAAAAGTAATCTAACAGCACATTTCTTAAAATGAAATGTACATAAGAACATTAAAAAATAGATTCCATCACATATTTTCAATAAAAATATTAAAACAGATTTTTGTAAGTCATTAGCAATTACCATAGTTGAAAGTTATTACTTAATTGAAAATCTCTTCAATCAACAGAGGAAATTTAAGACATACCTTCTAGGTCAAATATGGCATTGTTGTTTAGATATAGTTCTGCCAGACAATAGTTTCTAGTTAGAAATGTTATTCCATGGAGCTGAAAACAAGAGTTAGAGAACAATATACTTTCTAAAATAATTATATATGTATGAGTGTGTGTGTGTGTGTATATATATATATATCTCATTATGAGAAGACCATAGAAGTTTGACCTTTACAGCTATTATTATTTGCAACCTTTTGGTCTGGCTATAAGTTACATTTGAATTGTCTTTGAGGAGAGTGTGACAAAAGGGATGTTTTTAGTTAACTTAAAACAAACCTCTCTTACCACATCTCAGCCAAACTCCCTTGCCTGGCTTTGAAAGCCTCTGTAATCTGCTCTGACAATATTTCTCCTAGTTCTGTTCCATATAGTCTCATTGCATCTGGCTCTACATGTCCATTAATCCACCATCTAATATTATTATGTGCCGAAGGCTCTCTCCACAGATCATGCCGAGACCATTTCTGTCTCTGTATGAATCATGAGTTCCCTTTGCCTGCATGTCTTTTCTTCCTGGTGCAGTTCAATCATTTGTAAGGATCAGCCCTAGGCCAGCAAGGCACACCAAACCATGCATGAGTGGACCACCACAGCACTTTTTCACCATTGTAGAGATTTGGTGAAACCATCCTTCGATCTCCTTGTACCTCACTACTGCCTTCTTGCTCTGTTTTGACCCACTTTTTGTTTCTCTAAACTTCCACCTGCTTCAACACTTTGAGTCGATTTCCTGAATGATGGTCTAACTCTGACCTCTCTTTCTTTATACCCTAGTCTATACACCATCTCCTCTTCTCTGACTCACTGTCCTTTTGGTAAATAGATCTCCTTAGTTTAGTCAAGGGCTCTGTAATCTGCATAGGCACAGGGAGGCAGCTCTGCCAGATCGCACCCAGTGCTAACAGCTCGATTGGCCACCACCTGCAACTAGAGGGCAAGGCACAGCATAATCCTGTTCATCACATCATTTTCCACAAAGCCTTTCCTGCCAACTCACGTGCTCATGAACCTCCATTTTCTTGACCACCCCAACACTTAGTTTGACTTGTACAATTAATTGCTTGATCATTAAAATTTTGTGTCTTCCATAAGGAAAGGAACAATATTTCTTCAACATCTTATCCTTTCTACCTCCCACTCTCCTAACACTATGGTGAAGGTGCATCTTACTTTTAAGATTAGATTCAAAATCAGCGAATATGATTGATTGGAAACGTAGTCTCTTGAAATGAACCATTAAGTACTACATACATGATACAGGGTATTCAATGCTAAACTGTACCTCAGAAATCTTTCTGTTATCCTGTAAAGAAAACCCCATTTTTAAAAATATTGATTCTATGACCTCAACAAAATTTAAAAGATTTGTTTGAATTGTGAGGATGAGACATAGTAGAGCCATAGAGGAGGGGTAGGTGTGTTCTAAGAAGAGTAGGTAAGTTAAATATAAGAAAGATACCGTTGCTATTAAATAGGATCTAGCAGAGAAAAGATTCTCATGAGATAGTCATTGATCAAGTGTTTAGTATTTTATATGTACAGGAATATGTGCTCATGATTGTAAATTTGTGTTTTGTGTTTGCTGAAGCTTTTCATAGGAAACTGTTATTGTAAGTTAAATAGAAACACTTTGTCCATTGATGAATAGATTTCAGACAAATAGCCCATCTGACTTAGGATTTATTGGAAATTTTATTCATTCCCCTCTCATATCTCAGAAAACCCATTTTAGATTTGTGTTCAAAGTTTCAAAACTGGTTTCTTGGGTGAATTTTCTTTAGTTTTTTCTTATACTGGCCATATTCATGAATTATGAAGCTACAAAAGGCATGAGTGCTGTTTACCGCATTGATTTACAGACTCTTCTCTGCCAAGTTAAATCGGCACACCAGAAGGACCAACGACAATTTCACCACAGCTTTTGTTACGTCATGAATGGAGCCGTGTTTCCCCCAGCTAGGAGAAACCATTAAATGCAGGAAGGTAAGGGTCCCAGTTGGCTTTTTATCCCTTTCTACTTTTTTTACTGGCCTCCTGGCAGCGATTCACTGCTTTCTGTTCTTTCTTTTACCACTCCCTGCTTTAATAATAGCCACAGTTGACATCAGCATAGGAAAAAAACACCAGTGGAAATTATGACTTTTTCTTCTCTCCTTTTCCAGTTACCTGCTGACCGGACATTAATAGAACATTACTGATTAGTTGAGACTTTGATTTCTCTCACATTACTTATTATTGCAAGAAGAACACTAATAAACTCAACACTTTGATCTTGATTACAGCATCATAGTTTTCCCACAAGCATTAATATCTTTGGGGCGTGATTATGGGGATTATAAGATTGTAACGTTTGTTGAGATGAGGGGGTGAGGGGAGATAGAGTAGAACGAGACAAAGCCTGATCAGGAAGACCTTGGGGAGCTATTAAAAGATTTTGTGCAGAGGAATGTTATTGCCCAATATGATCTTAGAAAGAAAATGGCAGGGTGGAGCATAGTTTAGGGGGAATAGTAAGTACAATGGTAGGAGATGAATAAGGAGGGTGTTACTCTAATTCAGAAGAACATATGGTGGCCAAAAGCAGAGTAGTAGTATTGGGAGAAGAAAGAAGTGAAGGAAATTGAGAGACAGTTCCAAGGTAGAATCTGCAAGACTTAATAGACATTGCAATACAGCAAGTTGTTAAAATCAAGAACAGGAATTAGAAGACATGTTGATTGTTCTGATATTCAAGCCATTATTAAAGTAAAATGTTGTTATGATTATCTATTTAGAAAAATCTATACTATTGATTCTCAGGATTGCTGTAAGATTTATATTTAATGTGACATTTCACAAATCATATGTATTAGCTCTAGGCTTGGCACATAGCAGGTGCTCAATAAATGGTTATTTATTATTTAACCATTTTTATTCACTTTATAGAGCTGAGTGCTCTTACATTTAATATGAAGCACTTACAGGTAATCATGGAGGTACTACTAGGGAAAAATGTATACCATCATAAATTTAAATTTAAGGAGCCATTCTTTTAAAGCAGGGTTTCTCAACCTCTACAACCAACAACATATTGGACTAGATAATTCTTTGTTGGAATTGGTCGGGTGGGTGCTGCCCTGGGCATTGTAGCACGTTTAGCAGCTTTCCTGGCCTTTACCCACTACATACCAGTAGCACACACACCCCAGTTGTGACGATCAAAAATGTCTCTAGACATTGCCAAATGCCCCTAGTTGGTAAAGTCACCCCTAGTTGGGAAATACTGATTTAGGGGCAAGAGAAGAAAGGACATGTATTAAGTGCTTATTATGAACTGGGCATTGAGCTAGATGTTTTCAGAGACATTATCTAACATGATCCTTACAAAAGCCTCATGTTATTTATTTAGTTATTTTCTTATTTACTTATCTACTTTTATAGAGGTAGGGTCTCACACTGTCACCCAGGCTGTAACTCCTGGTCCCAAGGGATCCTCCTGCCTCAACCTCCCAAAGCACTGAGATTACAGACGCTCACTACCATGCCCAGCTATGTGTGTGTGTATGTATGTGTGTGTATAAAGTCTCACAACTCCTTTATTCTTCACTATAAACTCTTGAGGTAGGAGCACAACTTTTATCTTATTTTAAAATGATGCTGAGGCACAGAGAGATTAAGTAATTTACCCAAGATTATACAGCTAGTGTATGGTGGAACAGGAGTTTGACAAAGGCTCCAGAGTCTCTGCTGGAAACCACTGCACTTTTGCTAACTTCCAGGACAGGAAGCTGAGCTGTCCAGTCCAGCTCATTCCCATACTCAGCTTGAGCCACTGGCTTGACTTTTTCCATCCATCTGGATGGAAAAAGATTACTTGACCTCTCAAGTAATCTGGGTTTCTCTCAACGGTTGCTCTAACCAGGCTGCCCTACCTCAAGCTACCTTTGAGTCCCAGGCACTGTTCTATCTTTTCCCCACCCCTTAGGAGATGTTCTTAGGTTTTTAATAAGACCTTTCAGCAGAACCTAGATGGATGCCTATGGTTACCAATCAATCCATACTAAAAGAACAATCCAACACTGGTGCAAAGCAACATCACAGACAAGTGAGTGCACATGCTGTTGGCTTCTTCAACCCGTCCTTTTAGCATTCCTTTTCTCCTCCTGGCATAGCTTAACCCTGACCATCCCGTTGTTCCATTTTCTTTCCCACTTCATTCCCTTTTAACATGCTCTAGAGTCCCATTTCTGCACGTTCTAGAGGTAAACTATTATATTGCCCACTAAGACTAAGATATTAGCCATCCCAGGGGTATTTCTTTGAAATTAGAGGAGTGTGATTAATGACTCTCTAAATGTTGACTTTTAGGTCATTTTGAATAGATATGTGAGATCTGAGAAAACTTCTGAATGTCGCTTAAATTTTGTTCCATGACAACTCCCTAAGATATCAGCTTGTAAAATCCGCTTTGAGAACTGAGTTTAAAAAAATAAACTGTTTTTCCTCTACTCTCACACCACAATGTAGAAGACTTTTGTGGCCAAACGTACAGGGTTTTTTCCCCACACAAGCAAGTAATCAATTCTGCAGCAGACAACAGCTGGGTGTCTTCAATTCATTTCTGACACTACCTGTCTAGAGATAGTGTCAGATCAGACAGGTTGAGGGCTCAGTCCCACAAGACTGCACCCCACTTATGATGCCAATCGCAAGTCCCAGGTTGTTTTTCCTGTGCTTCTGACCTACCGGCTATAAATTGGGGTTCCCATTACCCCCTCTTTGGGTTTGATAAATTTGCTAGGGAGGCTCACGCAACTCAGGGAAACACTTACATTCACTGGTTTATTACAAAGGATATTACAAAGGATACAGATGAAGAGATGCATAGGGCAAGGTATGGGGGAAGGGATGTGGAGCTTCCATGCCCTCCTCAGGTGTGCCACCTACCAGGAACCTCTATGTGTTCAGCTACCCAGAAGTTCTTTGAACCCAGTCATTTTGGGCTTTTATGGAAGCTTCATTACATAGGCCTAATTAAATCATTGGCCACTAGTGATCAACTTAAACTTCAGCCCCTTTCCCCTCCTTGGAAGTTGGAGGGTGGGGTTGATGTACCAACCCTCCAATCCTGCCTTGATCTTTCCAAGACCAGCCCCTATCCTGAAGCTACCCAGGGTTTGCCAGCCATCAGCCAATTCATTAGCATACAAAAAACACTTATCAGTTTGAAGATTCCAAAGATTTTAGGAGTTATATATGCCAGGAAGTGGGGACTAAGACCAAATATATATTTCACAATATCACAAGGACTACATCCATTAAACCCAAATAGCGTCACCAAAATGGCTTCAAAATTTTGTGTTATTGTGAAACAAGACCACAGAACTTGAGATTTGAAAGAGGACTTACAAATTATACACAAGAGATTGCGTAGGTGAGGAAAATGGCTTCTGGTTAAAGATTTAGATTATATACACACATCTAATTTTCTTTCATCCAAAAATTAATCTAAAATAACAGTAAAATAATTGTTTTAAAATACATATATCCATAAGGACAGAGAGAACAGGAAATGAGACAACTGCAATATAATTTTAGAAGTTGGAAAGCATATGGTCAAATGGTAATAGAATTAGCAGAAATAAAAAAGTCAAATACTGAACCAGAAAACAACCTGAGACAGATGCTTCTTGACTTAGGTTGGGGTTACATCCCACATCCATTTCTAAGTCAAAAAGCATATAGAATACGTATCGCTTTGGCACCATAGTAAAGTTGAAAATTTGTAAGTTGAACCATTTTAAGTTGGGGACCATCTGTATATACTACAATGTTCTATAAAGACCTGAAACCATCTATATTAAAACAATATAGAGGCATAAGGTATAAGTAGTAATCAAAGTCTGATTTTTATAAAAGAATAGATATAGCCAGAAGTTAACCAGCCATTGTTCCCTAGTTTTCTTACTACTGTAACTGGTTACTGCTTAACGGCATTATCCTCTCTCATAGGTGCAAGATTTGTGTCTTCCCCCATTACTTCTATAGATAACATTGCTATTGTAATTTATAGTTATCGTTGAAGTATTTTCAGACTCTGCATTCTGGGGGCACCCACTGATGGCAACCAGACCCATGGATAAGTGTAGGAATGGATCCAACAACCTTGAGACCCCCTCCCCAGGAAATCTCCATCTCTGTGTCCCAACCCTGTGAGTTCATCCCCCACCAATAAACAAATCCATTGCCTATCCTTTGCCTGCCAAACTATCTTTAAAAACCCTTTCTCCCAAATTCTCAGGGAGATGGATTTGAGAAATTCCTCTCATCTCCTCGCATGGCGCCTGCAATATTCAGCTCTTTCTCTGCTGTAAACTCTGCTGTCTCAGTGTGTTGGCTTCCTCTTGCGCAGCAGGCAATGAACCTGGTAGGGCTATAACAGACCCGATAACTGGAAGTAAAGGTAAAGGTGAGGGATTAAACAAGCATTACCATTTAATAAGCAATTCCATTTCTAGAGAATGGATCCAATCTGCTGCTAGGCAACTGAGTCTCTTCTACCATATCAAAAGACTAAATACAGAGTCTATACTGAAAGTAGGAAGATTAAGGGAATGTATGCACACGGAATGTTGAGAATTCCCAGCCCACCTTCCCCAGCTTGGCCCTCAGAATGCTGGCAGTCAAGTCCTTATCCCTTGGGCAGGAGATTGAAGAGAACTTTCTGGGGACTCTTACTATCCTAAGAGGAAAGGCCTAAAAATACTAATATCAGGGTTTCCCCCAAACTCTGCCTTGCCAGGTAACCCTACAGTGAAGCTCACAGTTGACCGGTCCCAATCACACATGCTCAGTACTTCCGATCAACATTTTAGACTGCTACCTTAAATATAATCAGTTAGCTGAGGACATTTGAGACAAAATTCTACCATGAAGCACAGAGATTCAAAGAAATAAATGGAAATAAGATTAATTTACAGAAAATAGATATTTCGTAAACAGCAGCAACAAAAATACCACTATTATCATTATTACGCTCAGAGAGATTAGAGAGGATATTTTGTCCTAGAAACAGAAAAAAAAGGTAGTATAAAATATACATTTTAATCACCTCACACCTCTTAGGATGGCTATTATCAAAATACAAAAGATAAATATTGGCAAGGATGTGGAGAAATTGGAACTCTTACATGCTGTTGGTAGGAATGTAAAATGGTGTACCCACTAGGGAAGACAGTATGGAAGTTTCTCAAAAAATTAAAAATAGACCTACTATATAATCCAGCAATTCCACTTCTGGGTATGTATTTAAAAGAATTGAAATCAGGATCTTGAGAAGTAATGTGCACTCCCATATTCATTGCAGAATTACTCACAATAGTCAAGGGGTGGGAACAACCCAAATGTCCATCAATAGATGAATGGATAAAGACACTCTGTTAATCACATGTAATGAAATATTATTCAGCCTTAAAAGAGAAGGAAACCCTACAGTTGTGACAATAGGCTAACTGAAGTAAGCCAGTCACAGAAGGACAAATACTGCATGATTCCACTTACCAAATATCTAACATAGTCAAACTCACAGAAGCAGAGTGGAAAATGGTGGGTGCCAGGGGCTGGAGGGAAGGGGAAATGAGGAATTGTTACTCAATGGGTACAAAGTCTTAGTTATGCAAGATAAATAAGTTCTAAGGATGTGCTGTATAAGATCGTGCCCATGGTTGATAATATGGTATTGTGCACTTAAAAATCTGTCACAAGAATAGATCTCATGTTAAATGTTCTTACCACAAAAGCTAACAAACAAAAAACACAACGGACACTAGGAAACCAAATAAGCCAAAATAATGGGCCAAATTTGAGAACTGAATAAACACGGTGCAGGAAGGCACCATCTTGAAAAATTTACCATCTGCAGCCCTTTCTCAGGAAGCCACTAGAAAATGTAATCCAGAAAAAAGAAAGATATGCAGTATAGGAAACAAGAGATGCAAAGGGAATCCCCAGGGTGGGGACGAAGGGTGACTGCGGTTGTGCACAGGCACACAAGGCAAGCAGTTGAGATTGGAGCAAGTAAGAAAGTCCTGGGCAGTGTTCTTCAAGAAATAAAAATAATCAATTGCATTGAATATATTTGGTCAACTGGCAGGGAGTTTGGGCTGAATAAGTGATAATAGCTGATAAGTTGGTTAGTTTGCCAGGGCTGCTATAACAAATCCCACAGACTGGTTTGCTTAAACAGCAGAAATTTATTTCCTCACAGTTCTAGAGGCTGCAAGTCCAAGATCAGGGTGTCAACAGAGTTAGTTTCATTCTGAGGCCACTCTCACTGGCTTGTAGATGGCCGTCTTCTGGTGTCTCCACATGATCTTCTCTCTGTACGTGCAAATGTCTGGTCTCTCTCTCTCTCCCCCCTCCTTAATCTTTTGTTATAAAGACACTAGTCATATTGTATTAGGGACCACCCTAATGATCCATTTTAGCTTAATTACCTCTTTAAATGCCCTGTCCCCAAATACAGTCACATTCTGAGGTGCTGGGGATTAGAGCTTCAATGTATGAATTTGGGGGAAACACAATTCAGTCCAAAACAAAAAGCAAACAAAAAAATCAGACAAAAATAAACTCCAGGGAATTAGAGTAAGTACAATAAAGGAAAAATAAAGTTTACTACATGGCTTAGCTCTGAAGAGCATATTTTGTCATAACAATATAACCAGTGAATATGGATTTAACCAAAATTACAATACAACCACATCAGGAGAATGGGGAGTGGAAAGTATGCATGTGTATGGTAGGAGGTCAGGAAAGAGAAAGAACTAACTCCTCAGCTTCCTTAGTGGGAACTCAATAGCTGTCGTCTGAATGGGGAAAATCAAGAAATATAATAGTAGCAATACCAGCAAGTGTTTTAGAGAAATGCTGATAACCTAACAAAAGATCACTTAAAAGAATTGAAATTTGTTGCATCTGGGGAATGATAAGTGGTGAAGGGTATGTAGAGCTGTTTCTAACTTGTAGAACTAGCTAATTCTTTAAACTATTGTTGTATGCATATATGTAGCTCTGTTAAAAACAAAACAGTTAAAACAAAAAGAGTGGGAAAATGGGGTCTTCACATTTATTCTGTGACTACTATGTGCAGGTTTCTTTGATTAGTGCTTTATACATGCCATCTGATTTCTTTTTCATGACCCTTGAAAGAGTCAGGAAGAATACCCCATATTGTATAAGAGAAAACAGCTCTAAAGAGTTTTTGTGATTTGGTAAATATTATTAGTCGGTTAGTGACAGAACCATAGCTATACCCTAGCTCTCAGTTCAACGTTCATTTATTAAATACATACTCTGTTTCAGGCACTCTGACACAAATTATTTATGCAGATACTGGTGTTATTCCTTTGATTTTCATCTTTCTAAATAATCTCTAATACAATGTGGGAGACACTTGTCATAACTTTTTGGCTACCCAGCATCTAAGCCTCCTTCCCACAATACAAGGAATTCCCCATCTAAAGAGCCTTGGTGGGAATCAGACCCTACTCCCATTATACAAGATATTTGCTCTTCCAGACTGCTAGCAGGCAGGGAGTGGATCTATGACCTAAGCTAAGCCAATCTGATGCATCTTTTCTTAACTTTGATTTAAAAACTAATAATGCAAAGAAGTGGAGACAGTTGAGAGTTAATTCTGTTGGTAGCAGAGATGGAGACAATACTTGTGTTTTGTAGCAGCGGAAATGATGGTAGTGATGATGTGGATGTGTCTGGTCGTTGGTGCTGGTGACACCAACAGTGCAAGCTGGCACTTTGTTGTTGATTGGCAAGTCAACAGTGTTTGTGGAAACTAGTTCTGTGACATGGTTTTGACCATGGCTCCCTATGATCCTGAGACTTTATAAACTTGATTCTTAAGCTCCATAATACCTACAAATATCTTTTCAATAAATTATTTTTCTGCTTAAATTAGCCAAAGCATGTTTCCATCAAGTGAACTTCTGTTACCTAAGCTAGTACTCATGCAAAGAAAAGTTTCTAGCTTTGATGTCTAATAAACAGAAACTGACATTTTACAATGAACAAAAAAAGTAAAATACTGAGCGATATATCATCCACCTACCCTCCTCAAATTTATAATTGATTATCAATTACATGTCATTTGTGATTCACTGACAAAATGGAAATATTGGGGTTTTTTTGATGTCATATAATATTTAATGGAATAAATTTACATATTTTGTACTATTCCCCTCAGGCTTATTTCTATTGTCTTCTTTTTTTTTGATTACTCTTTTTAAAAAAATTTAGAATATTACAGGGGTAAAAACGCTTTGGTTATGTAAATTGCCCTTGCACCATCCGAGTCAGAGCTACAAACATGCCCATCCCCTGGACAGCATGCACTGCACCCATTAGGTGTGAGTTTACCCATTCCCTCCTCCACCCCCCACCTGCCTGACACCTGATGAAATGTTACCTCCATATGTGCACATAAGTGTTGATCAATTAGTACCAATTTAATGGTGAGTACATGTGGTGTTTGTTTTTCCATTCTTGTGATACTTCACTTAGAAGAATGGGCTCCAGCTCCATCCAGGATAATACAAGAGGTAGTTCACCATTTTTTTTTTTGAGCTGAGTAGTACTCCATGGTATACATATACCACATTTTATTAATCCATTCATGGATTGATGGGAACTTGGGTTGTTTCCACATCCTCGCAATTGTGAATTGTGCTGCTATAAACATTCAAGTGCAGATGTCTTTTTTACAGAATGTCTTTTTTTCCTTTGGGTAAATACCCAGTAGTGGGATTGCTGGATCAAATGGTAGTTCTACTTTTGGTTCTTGGAGGTATCTTCATACTACTTTCCATAGAGGTTGTACTAGTTTGCAGTCCCACCAGCAGCGTATGAGTGTTCCTATCTGCATCTGTGCCAGCATTTGTTGTTTTGGGACTTTTTGATAAAAGCCATTCTTACTGGAGTTAGGTGATATCTCATTGTGGTTTTGATTTGCATTTCCCTGATGATTAGAGATGTTGAGAATTTTTTCATGTTTTTTGGCCATTAGTGTATCTTCTTTTGAAAAGTCATTTGCCCACTTTTTAATGGGGTTGTTTGATTTTTCTCTTGCTGATTTTCCTGAGTTCTATATAGATCTGGTTACCAGCCCTTTATCAGATACATATCATGCAAATATTTTCTCCAATTCTGTAGGTTGTCTACTCATTCTAGTGATAGTTTCCTTGGCTGTGTGGAAGCTTTTTAATTTGATCAGGTCCCATTTATTTGTTTTTGTTGTTGCTGTGATTGCTTTTGGGGTCTTCTTCATAAATTCTTTGCCCAGGACTATGTATATAAGAGTTTTTCCAACATTTTCTTCTAGAATTCTTGTGATTTCATGCCTTAGGTTTAAGTCTGTTATCCATTGTGAGTTGATTTTTGTAAGTGGTGAGAGGTGTGGATCCTGTTTAAATCTTCTACATGTGGCTATCCAATTTTCCCAGCACCATTTATTGAATAGGGATTCTTTTGCCCAGTGTATGTTTTTGCTTTCTCAAAGGTCACATGGCAATGTGAGGATGGTTTTATATCTGGATTTTCGATCTTGTTCCATTGGTCTATGTCTCTGTTCTGTGCTAGTACCATGCTGTTTTGGTTACTATAGCCTTGTAGTACAGTCTGAAGTCTGGTAGATTGATGCCTCCCAATTTGTTCTTTTTGCTTAAGATTGCTTTGGCTAGATGGGGTCTTCTCTGGTTCCATATGAAGCATAGAATTTTTTTTCTAGATCTGTGAAAAATTATGTTTTATTTTAATAGGGATTGTATTGAATCTGTAGATCACTTTGGGTAGTACAGACATTTTAACCATATTGGTTCTGCTTATCCATGAGCATGGTATGGTTTTCCATATATTTACATCCTCTGCTATTTCCTTCCTCAGTGTTTTGTAGTTCTCCCTATAGAGGTCTTTCACCTCCTTAGTTAAATATATTCATAGGTATTTTGTTTTCTTTGTTGCTATTGTGAAAGGTATTGAGTTTTTGATTTGGTTCTTATCTTGGTTGTTGGCATATATACAAAAGATTAATGAAACAAAACGTTGGTTCTTTGAAAAGATGAACAAAATTGACATGCCTGTCTCTAGATTAACCAGAAGCAGAAAAGAAGGGACTCTAATAAGCTCAATCAGAATGAAAAAGGAGAAATCACAACTGATACTATGGAAATCCAATACTTCAAAAATCTCTATGCACATAAACTTGAAAACATGGAGGAAATGGAAAAACTATTAGAAACACATAGCCTCCTTAGGCTCAATCAGGAAGAAATATAATTCTTGAACAGACCAATATCAAGTACTGAAATTGAAGTAGCAATAAAAAAAACTTCCTAAAAAAAAAAAGTACTGGTCCAGCTGGTTTCATACCCAAATTTTACCAGACCTACAAAGAAGAACTGGTACCTATCCTGCAGAAATTATTCCACAACATCAAGAAGGAAGGAATCCTCTCCAACACGTTTTACGAAGCCAACATCATGTTGATACCAAAGCCAGGAAAGGACTCAACAAAAAAAGAAAACTACAGACCAATATCCCTTATGAATATAGATGCAAAAATTCTCAGTAAAATCCTAGCAAACCGAATTCAGCTGCTCATCAAAAAAATAATCTGTCACGACCAAGTGGGCTTCATCCCAGAGATGCAGGAATGATTCAACATACACAGATCTAAAAATGTAATTCACCACATAAACAGAAGTAAAAACAAAGACCATATGATCATCTCAATAGATGCAGGAAAAGCATTTGACGAAATTCAGCACCCTTTTATGGTAAGAACTCTTAACAAAATAGGCATAGATGGGACTTACCTCAAAATAATAAAAGCCATATATGACCAACCCACAGTCAACATCATACTGAATGGGGAAAAATTGAAAGCATTCCCGTTTAGAACTGGAACCATTCAAGGTTGCCCTCTATCACTACTTCTATTCAACATAGTGCTGGAAGTCCTAGCTAGAGGAATCAGACAAGAGAAGGAAATCAAGAGTATCCAAATGGGGGCAGAAGGGGTCAAACTATCACTCTTTGCTGCCAATATGATCTTATATTTGGAAATATTTTATTTATGAGAAAATATTTAGGTTTTATTTACCCATTCTTCCATTCAACAAACATTTATGGAGCAGCTACAATGTGCCACACTCTTATGCTAAATTCTGTGGGCATAGCAGTAAAAAAAAAAGACAAAAATCCCTGCCTTTGTAGTAGTAGGGAAAGATTACATAAACAATATATACAAAAGTAAATTATATATTACAGTATAAATTGATACATGCTATGGGAAAAAATAAAGCTCAAAGACAGGGAGTCGCAGAAGGAAGTATGTTACATTATAGGGGAGGTTGGACAAGGCAGGCCTTGGGAAGGAGCTAATATGTGAAAAAACTCTAGAAGAGGGGTAGGGAGTGGGCCACTGTGGTGGATATCTACAGAAACAGCACTGGGCACAAGCCAGTGACAAAGTCCAGAGACAGTGTGCTGCCTGCTGTGGTTAGATCAGTGTGAGCCAGGGAGAGATGGTAAGTAATGAGGTCAGAGAGATAACCAGGGGCCCAACTTGTGTAGGACTTTGTAGGTTACTATAAGAACTTGGCTGAAAGTAACAGGAAACTATGGGAGGTTTTGAGCAGAGGAGTGACATGTTTTCCCTTAAGTTTCCAAGGATCATTTTTTCTTCTGTATTGAGTGATTTTCACTGGGGCTGGGGGTGGGGGCTATTGACAATGTCTGGAAATATTTTTATTGTCACTCCTGGGGGGAATCTTCTGGTATCTAATAGGTAGAGGCCAGGAATGCTGCTGAACATTCTAAAATGCATAGGACAGCTCCCCACCATCAAGAATTATCCAGTTCAAAAAGTCAGTAGTAGGGAGATTGAAAACTTTAGGGGCAAAAAGCCATAGACCAGTGATCAAATGACATGGTGAAATTATGAATAATTCTATAATTATGCCTTCATTAAAAGGGTATATTATTGTATGTTTGAGTACTGAAATCACAATATTTCCTAAATTTACATAGAACTTTAAGTATTAGTTGAGAATTTTAATAATATACATATAATAAATTTTGTAGGAGTAAAAAAAGAAAAGTTTCAATATACTTTCAAGATTCCTAAGTTCATTTTTATGATATTTTTGTCCAACAAATTACAACAATGCATTCATTTCTGTCTTTGTTTAAAATATGTGTAGCACTTAAAAATAAAATCTGCACTTTAAAAATATTCAGAAATGCTCAACTTCTCTAATCATCAGGGAAATGCAAATCAAAACCACAGTGAGATATCACTTAACTCCAGTGAGATTGGCTCATATCAAAAAGTCCCAAAACAACAAATGTTGGCAGGGACGTGGACAGATAGGAACACTCATACACTGCTGATAAGACTGCAAATTAGTACAACCTCTATGGAAAGTAATATGGCGATACCTCAAAGAACTAAAAGTAGAACTACCATTTGATCCAGCAATCCCACTACTGCATATTTACCCAAAGGACAAAAAGACATTATATAATAAAGACATCTGAACTTGAATGTTTATAACAGCAAAATTCACAATTGCAAAACTCTCGCTGAATGGATGTGGGGAGCACAGTTTGGGAGATGACCACGATTGTAGCTCTGACACGTGCAGTGCATGGGCAATATATATAACCAAAGTGTTGTACCCCCATAATATTCTCAAATAAAAAAATAAAAAAATAAATTCACAATTGCAAAGATGTGGAAACAACCCAGGTGCCCATCAATACACGAGTGGATTGATAAAATGTGGTATATGCATGCCATGGAGTATTACTCAGCAATAAAAAACAACAGTGAATTAACACATCTGGTATTATCCTGGATGAAGCTAGAGCCCATTCGTCAAAGCAAGAATGGAAAAACAAGCACAACTGGTATTCACCATCAAATTAGTACTAATTGATCAATACTCATGTCACACATGGCAATAATATTCATCAGGGGGCCAGCAGGTAGGAGGTGGGTGGAGGGGATGGGAAAACTCTCACTGAATGGGTGTGGGGAGCACGGTTTGGGGGATGTCCATGATTGTAGCTCTGACATGGGCAGTGCGTGGGCAATATATATAACCAAAGTGTTGTACCCCCATAATATTCTGAAATAAAAGGAAAAAGAAAATAAAAAACAAAAAGAAAAAAAAATGATTGTTTTAGAATTGCTAAAACCGTAATGATTAAGCATCATTGTTAATGGAGGGCCTCTCATTTTTATTCCTGATTTAATGAAATTGCATAGTTCCTTCATGAAAGAACTATGATAAAAACCATTTATAAAAATCAAAAAAAAATTCAGAAATAACTATTTTTAACCAATCTAAACAAACTTTCATTCTTATGTTTTCCCCTCTCATTTCCAAGTTACTAAAATATTTATATGTGTTCTTTCCAAAAATAGGTATATTTCTTGGTTAAATCATTTAAAATCATAACTAGGTATATATTGAACATATCTCCACATTTCACACCCATGCAGTGAAGCCTTGTTTAGGTTGTTTGTGTTGATTTACCTTTTAAAGAAGGTTTTAAATATTTGGCAAAATAATTCTTTCAAAAAAGTTGATGTAAAGGATATAATGAATGTTGTCCTAAGGTAACAGAAACACTTAAGAGCCCAAATTATATGGAATGCATGCTAGTTCATTTTGTTTTTTAATAGCTCTTACACCTTACCATGGAGTTTGTACTGCTCTAAATAGTTTTTTGAAAGGTATAGTATGTATAAATGAATAAGTAAATATACATACCCAAACTTAATACACAAATAAATCTGATTGAAGAGGCCAACAAAAATTCCATGATATAAATCATGTTGCAAAACAACCTGAAAAAAGTACTGCCATTCAAAGAATTCTTTATTAAATATTTATAACACAACATTAAAAATAGTTACTTCAATTTTTGAATTGTGGTTTGCTAATTTTGTACATCTATGTTCCTTCCTAAAATACATAAATTTGTGCTATTTACCAAATTCTTAATATGTGCTGCATGTCTTGGTGATAGGAAACAACAACATATCCTAACAGTATAGAATAATGAGCCCAAGGTCTTTCTTAAAGCATTTATTCTAATCTGACCATACTCCGGGCAGTGTGGGTAATGTTATTACAAATAAGTATTTCAATTATTCTTTAGATGGTTATATTTATAAACAACGATTTTACCAGAAGAGGTCTTTTCATTTAAATTGAATTTATAAAATTTGTTAACTGTTTGATTTTTGCTGCACAGCAGAAACCCTAATTCCATTTTGGATAGTTTGGTGAGGCTTTATACAGGTTTTTTATCAAATGTTTATCCTAATCTGAGACAAAATGAAACATACCAAAGTACTTCTGTACTTCCAGAAATAGAAGGATACTAACATTTTGTGGCACCAATATTATGAATGCAGGACTCATTATTTTACATCTGTAAAAGAAAGTTTTTGAAGTAATGAGCCAAGACAGAAAGAGATCCTATGTACATGCCATGTAAATGCAGTATAAAATGCAAATCACTTAGATTACTTATCTGAGACAAACCCAGCTTGTCATGAGAGGTTGGAAAGATTGTGGACCTGAAATTCTCTAGGTCAGGCTTGTTAGAGGATAAGACAAAGAAAGGGGACTGTAGACCTAAGAGCAGCTACCTCCCACTAATTGTATCAGGAGACATTAGGAAAACATGATCTCCAAAAGATTCACAGTACCAGTGAATATCTATGCAGTAGAGGAAAAAACTAGCACTCAGAGAGCATAATAAAGGGACTAGAGTTGCCAGAGCAAACCTGGGAAAGTTGAGACATTAGAGGTCCTTGGAAACAAACTTATGCCTGTTTCATCAGCTAGTCCAGGTTTAGACCAGATGCTCAAGTTTTATCATCCACTAGATAATGATTGGGAGAAATATGCATCCTTCTAGCATAGTAGCCTCCAAACTCACTATATTCATTGCCTCCAAAGACCACTGTGTTCTCTCATTCCAGGCAGCTTGCAAAAACAATGTCCTCCCTAGGAGCAGAGCCACTCTCTCTGCCCCTCCTAATTTTACCACTAGTGCAAGGGTCATCGCATTTATTGTTATATTCTGTTAGTAGCCTAACAAGTACAAGAATAAGCTATATCAAGTAGGATGCTTCGGGCTCCAAGCAACTTCTAAGCCCAACTCAAATAGGCACATAGAATAAGAACATTAATTATCTCACATATCAACAAGTCCAGAAGTTGTGAGAGCCTCAAGTCTTTGCAACCCCCTTATTCTCTGGGCTCTGCTTTTCTCTAAATATTGGATTCAGCAACTTGGTAGGATAGTTCCTGGCTTCATGCTTAGGCAAGAAAACCTCCAGAGGGAACAAGGGACCTCTCTGCTAGTGCCCTCTTTTAGGAATAAGGAAACCTATCCTAGAAGCCTCCCAGTAGATGTGCCCTTATGTTTCCGTTACAATTGGGTTATATGCCCATTCATCAACTAGTCACTCCCAGGAGGATGAGATTATCCTGATGGGCTTAGACAGTTCAGGATCCACCCCTGGAACTGGATGGGACCTCCTACTTGAGTAGAATGGAGGAAGAGTATATAACAAACCCAAAACCAGACTCTGTTGAATAGGAAAAAGGAGAGAATGGACATTGAGTAGATAACCAATAATGTCCTCATAGACAACCAATAATGTCCTCATGGACCTCAATAAATATTGCGGATTGAATGAGTGAATAAACAAAAAAAGACCTGTTCACTTTATTTTACTCCTTTTGCCTTATTTTTCCTAAATAGTGGGTAGTCTAAGATAATCACTAATGTAAGAACAATGCTGGTTATGAATTCAGATCATTCTTTTTTTTTTAAATTTCAGAATATTACAGGGGTACAAATGTTTTGGTTATGTGGATTGTTTTTGTACAGCTTGAGTCGAAGTATAAGTGTGCCCATCACCCAGATAGTGTACATTGTACCTGTTAGGTGTGGTTTCACCTATCCCCCCTCCCCCCTTCCACCTGCTTGATTTCTATTGAGTTTTACTTCTGTATGTGCACATGAGTGCTGATCGGTTAGTTCCAATTTAGCACTGAGTACATGTGGTATTAGTTTTTCCATTCTTGTAGCACTTCACTTAGGAGAATGGTCTCCAGTTCCATCCACGTTGTTACAGAGGGTATTTATTCATCATTTTTTCTTATGGCTCGGTAGTACTCCATGATATACATATACCACATTTTATTAATCCACTCATGAATTGATGGGCACTTGGGTGGATTCCACATCTTTGCAATTGTGAATTGTACTGCAAAAAACATTCCAGTGCAAGTGTCTTTTTGGTAAAATGGCTCTTTTTCCTTTGAGTAAATACCCAGTAGTGGGATTGCTGGATCAAATAGTAGGTCTACTTTTAGTTCTATGAGGAACCTCCATATTGTTTTCCACAGAGGTTGTACTAATTTGCAGTCCCACCAACAGGGTATAAGTGTTTCTTTCTCTCTGCATCCATGCCAGCATCTGTTGTTTTGGGACTTTTTGTTAAAAGCCATTCTCACTGGCATTAGGTGATATCTCGTTTTGATTTTTATTTGCATTTCCCTGATAATTAGAGACATTGAGCATTTTTTTCATATGTTTTTGGTCATTAGTCTATCTTCTTTTGAAAAGCTTCTGTTCATGTCTTTTGCCCACTTCCCAATGGAACAGAACAGAGAACCCACATACAAAACCAACCACATATTGCCATCTGATCTTTGACAAAGCAGACAAAAATATACACTGGGGAAAAGAATCCCTATTCATAAATAGTGCTGGGAAAATTGGATAGACACATGTAGAAGATTGAAAAAGGATCCTTATCTCTCACCTCTCACAAAAAGTAATTCAAGATGGATGACAGACTTAAACCTAAGACATGAAACCATAAGAATTCTAGAAAAACTCTTCTAGATATCAGCCTAGGCAAAGAATTTATGAAGAGGGTCCCAGTGGCAATCACAGCAACAACAAAAATTAATAAATGGTACCTGATTAAATGAAAAACCTTCTGCACAGCCAAGGAAACAATCAACAGAGCAAATAGACAACCTATAGAATTGGAGAAAATATTTGCATGTTATACCTCCAATAAAGGGCTAATATCCAGAATCTACAAAGAACTCAAGCAAATCAGCAAGAAAAAATCAAACAACCCCATTAAAAAGGAGGAGTTCAGATCATTCACAACAAAATGTTACAGTTTTAAATATTTATATTCATATGTCAGTGTTAATGTTTTTTACCACAATTCTCCATACCATTTCTACAGTGGCATAATATCTTCTTGTTGGTCTTCCTAGTGTAATCGAGATTTTAAAGAATTCATAATTAAAATGCATAATTAAAATTTTACATATGAACTTTGGTGAAACACTATAGTAGCTAATATGTCCATCAGAGTTTGGGATCTGAAAAAGACTTTAATTTTTGATGGAGTATGAATATTCTCATAACTTAACACCCAGTCAATTACTGATCAATAAGAAAACTCATTTTAGCTTATTCACTTATTCCATGACCACTCAAGTCCTGCTTCAGGCATGATATCCTTTCAGTGTTTCACGGACTTAACAATTCTGTTTCTTAAACAACAAAGTAAGTAATGGCAATATTGGAAATAATATAGATAGTTTGTTGCATATAAATAATCAAGTACAAGAAAATAATTCAGCCTCTTGTCGCACCCCTTCCGTGCTCCAACCTCTTCCAAAACAAACAAAAGTAAAATAGTTGATAGCTCATGCAAGCCCTTCCTAGTGCATAATACATCTGCAAGTCAGTTGTGTGAAGATTCAATGAGTGGTTGGAGGTCCCACGATATCCACTTCCAGAAAGCCGAAAAATATTGTAAAATCCTTAATTATACCTCTCCCTTTGGACGTACTGCCAACATTTGTACATGTTCTTTCCTTCCAAACTGAACACCATTGAACACTACAAAGAACACACACTAAAAACAAAGATTAGTCACTTTTGCCATGCCTGATGATTTCCATGTTTTTCTAATCAGAAGTTGCATGCTGTGATGCAGGATAATTTTTGGCAGTGTTTTTTAAAAAGAGTTTTGAACTTTATGCCCTTAAGTGGTGCACGCACTTTCCATTTCAGTTGTTAGCTGCCTGGGCCTTGGAGGTATTTGTGTTGTTCTCCCAGAAATTATTTCAAGCTTATGAGATTTATGTTTATAGTTAATACTAAAGCACTTTCATTTTCCATTTTCCACTCAGTTGGTTTTTTAAAAAAGACTAAAAATGCAATAAAATATTGAAATATTTTCATAAACATGGCTGTTTAAAGATGCAGTGCTGTGAATCTGGACTACTGCTTGACAGGCGGACTGCTGCTGAAAACTCATTATTTTTTTTTATTGGCTAGTGCTTGAAAATATAAATTCAAAATGCTAAGATTGGATTCTCAACGTACTGTATAATGAACAAAATATAAGCTGTTGGAAGGCTGAATTTTTGAAAGTTGAAAACAACTTACTGTCTAGCTAACTGTAATGGTTGTCTGGGTTTCAATTTTAGTTTAGTTTTGCTCTTGTGTTTGGGAAGAGCTTGGAATCCCACACTCAGGCTCCCATTCCTGCCTCCTAAACCCTAGCTGCTAAGAGAGCTCCAAGGAGCTTGAGACATGTCCCCTCAGTTGGGGACATGGTGGCCTGGTGCCCGACACTTTCCGAGGAAACTAAATCAGCTTCAGTAGCATTTGGGAGGTACCAGTCCTCTTGGCCTCTGATTGCAGAGCAAAGGTGTGTGAGTCCTGGGAAGTGGATCACTGTAGGAAGGTTGGCCTGGGGCACTTTACCAGGGATTCTGCCCGAGGAGGTAGTTTGCCAATGCCTGGAGACTCTCAGTTGTTAACCAGTCCTGGCATAAAGGTGAGGTGAGGTCAGGAGTAGCCAGTGAAGAAGACTCAGTGTTGGAGAAGCCTAGAAGGGAAGCTTCTGAATAACCCATAAAGAGAAGGCTCGACTTAGAACATCTGTTAGTATTAGAGGGTACAAAGCAAAGCAATTTGTTTCTACCTTGCCTTTCCTCTACCACCACACCACCCCATTCCATATCAAACATGGAAAAGGCTGGAGTGAAGGTGCGGAAGAGGAAAACAACCAACCACACCCCCTAGTTGCTGCGGTAGGCAGGTGGCATCTGCTGGCAGCCCTAGCTGGCTAAGGACGGGGGATGTCTCCCTCGTGGATGAAGATTGACAGCTGATTCACAGATTCCTCTTTACGAACTGAGGCTATGACTATCACGCAAATGGACTATAAGATTTTGTATTACCTAAGAGACATGAAAAAAGTCATAGGACTGCCCAGGTTTCCTGCCATGATCCTGGGAAGAAAGTCTCCACTGAGCAGTTTTGACAGAACATGGAAGATAAAAGTAAAATTGCAGTCTGATAGCATCTCAGACAGGTTGTCCTTATTGAACATGTGCTTGTATGTATTTATATGTACGTGAATATATATACATATTATACATACACACATATATACCAAATATATATACCAGATTTATCAGATATCTATCTTATACATAAGTTTCTTACCTAAATTTAAATTTTAAATATAAACTATTAATACTTTTAAAGATTAGCTCTATTACAAACAAGAAATTAAGCTAGTAATTTAATTTTAGTAATTGAAAGATAAAATATAATACTACCTTGTTATGATGAAGCCATAAGTATTTTAAGTTTTTAAACCTAGAAAGATCAATGACCTCTGTCAGTTCCCTGGGGAAAAAAAAAAATGTGAACATTAGCAACAATTAATTCACTCATGGGTACAGCTGGTCACGTGGTTAGTATGGTTTTGGCGTAACAGAAAAGGCCTCTCTCTCTCTCCCTTTCAAAATTATTGGCATGCTTACCCGCTACTTTCTGAAATTCCATCATTATCACTTCATTCATTTGGATTAAGATTTTGTCAGCTAGTTAGCAGAAATTTACACCTCATTATTACTGAATTTATTGGGACCTCAATTCAAAACAAATTTTACCGGGGAGAGGGCAAAGGGAGAAATGTGAAGATGATACTGGACTTTCAAGTAAATGTGGGAAATGCAGTTGGCTCCTGCTTCAATCTTGCCTGCAGGGTTATTACTTCGGAAACAGTCCAGATCTTGGCCAGACTGGACTTAGGAGATGGAAGTTACAGGACACTAAGAGACAGAGACTGAGTGAAGTGCTCTATTCTCCCTTTATTGTTTATTAATTATAGGGTCCCAAATTTCTTTTTCTTTTTAGGGTCAAAATATTATCCACCCTTCTTGAACGATGGTCCTTACTGCTAATGCAGCTCATTGAGCAAAGGGGCAGACACCAGGTGGGGAGAGGTTGCTTTCTGAGGATAGTTGGACACTTGACTGATGTGGTCTGGAGTATTTGGAGCTCTTTTATTTCTTAGATCAGAGACTTTGGGTCCCAAGTATGTATACATATATCTCTGTTTATTTATTAAACACTTATAAAGCACATATTGTATGCCAGGAACTTTTTGAAGCACTTTAAAAATACTTATATAATTATTATTACACATATTAATTCATTTATGGTAACATCCTCTCACAATTATTTTTAACCTTATGACACTGAAGGACTAGTATTTTTCTAATTTTTATGAAAACATACACATTTTTTAAAGCATGCAAACATTTCTGAACAAAATAAACTTTTCTTGCCAACTTTTTATATTGAAAAAATTTCAAACCTAAGAAAAGTTGAAGGAACATTATAATGAACACTTGTATAGCCTTCATAATTTTTAATACATTGCCACACTTATGCTCATTCTATCTAATTTATATATTTATTGGCTGATAATTTTCTTGGTGAATCATTTGAAAACAAGTTGCAGGCTTTTTTATTGCAGGCCTCTCAGCCTGAATAGTTCAGCATGCCTATCTTCCAAACAGGACATTGTCCTGCATAGCCACAATACCATCATCACACCTAAGAAAATTAGATTTAATTCAATATCATCTAGTATGCCATTCATATTCAAATTTTCCCCTTTGCCCCTACATTTCTTTTATAGTTTGTTTGTTTAAATCCTGAATCCCGTCAACGTTCATGCATTGCATTTTTGGTTGGTATAAACCTTTATAGTCTTTTTAACTATAGTCACCCTCTTTCCTTTTTCTCCCTTAATACTGACTTTTTGAGAAGTCCAGGATAATTGTCTGATAGAATGTCCTACATTCTTGATTTGTCTGATTGCTTCCTAATGATCAAATTCAAGGAAGATCACTTCTACTTCTCGATTACATCGGGGGTAATTACTGAATGACATCAGGAGGCAATGTCAATTTATCCCACTCTAGGTGAAGCTAGATTCAGTCATTTGGTTAAGGTGGTATCTGCCAGTTTTCTCCATTGTAAAAGTACAAATTGTATAATTGTATCATGTGGGGCAGTAATCTGAGACCACATGTATATCTTGTTCCCTGACAACTATTTACTCGATGGCATTAGCTTTAATGGATGATCCTTCCCTGAATCAATAGATTTGGGATTATAAAATGATGATTTTTCTCTAATGTTCTCATTCTTTTCACATTTATTAACTGGTATTCTTCTATAAAGAACATCTGCTCCTCCCCCTTCTTTCTCTAATGTATTCTTTTCCTCACCTTCCCTGAATTTAAAGAGTTTTTTCTTAATCTTTATCACTTTAAAAAAAAAAAAACTTCTCAAATTATTTCATACAGAAGACTTTTCAAGTGCAATCCTGTATCCTTTTGACATGTACCATTAGTCTTTGAGCCCTTCCCTGGCATAACAAAATATTCCAGACTCCTCAAAGCAACTTTTAACAGGAAATTTACACACATAATACATTCTCGTCTCCCGCTGTAGACAAGTGTCCTATTTCTCGGAAGGAGCACTTGGACCTTGGTGCACCTTAACTATCGCATTGGACAATAATGGTAGTATGTTAACATCATCTATCTCCATGATAAATAATAAAGAAATCATTACAAGGTAGCGTCAGAGGATCTCATACCCCACTTAGAGGATTTCCCATAAAAGTTATTTTAATACACTAATACTTTAAAGTATTAACTTTGTCAAGTTTCCATCATTAATTTTCTTGTAGTAGTAAATATCAATGCTGAATTTTCAGTGATTAGATAATATATTATAATAAAGTGATTCACTTTTTAAGGGTACTTTAACTCTTTTAAGTCAGAAGTGTTTATTCTACACATAAACTTGTCTTAAATCAATAACGGGCTATTACATTTTAAGGTGAAGCCAATCAAAGATAATGAGAGGTAATTCTTTTACTAATGTTGGCAATGACTCATGCTGACAATAACATGTCAACAGTTTGTCATGGTGTATGTTCTCTGTGATCACTGAAGAAGACATCAGTAAGATGCTTTTCATTTTCCAGGGGCAACAGAAACTTAGGCAAATAACAAGTTTACTCAGTTTATTGACATCTGGACTGTGAAATATTTTTTGTCCCCAGCTGGATTAAATGGTGACTTAGTATTCTTAGGATATAGGAAGTGTTGCCCTTCATGCAAGAACACCATTAACTACCCACTGTTGGGAATCAATATTTCAATTTTTGTAGTGTTTTAAAGCTATTCTTATTGTTATCTACTTACCCTAGTAATCAATACTGTACAGTTGTCAAAATCATGAAAGGCTTAGAGATGCAATCTTTTGACCACATGAAGTATTTATTGTTATGGTAAAACTAACTGATCTATAGAAAGGGTCAAAGCATGACCTTAAGTTTTTCAGAATTCTGTACCATACCTGTTTCATACTAAAAACTATATTTTTAAAAGTTTCAAATTGGTCATCTATTTATTCCCTTATTACCAAAAGATTCAGAGCCATTACAGAGATAAACGCTTTTCTCTGTCCTTATAAAAATAATTATTTCTTATTAATAAAAGAAATATGTGTATTAATAAGGAATTTCTTCAAATCACTAGAGATAAAAGTGATTAAAGTCATGGATAAAGTAGGGCATTTTCTTTACAAAGAAGCTGAGTTTCAAAGATTACATATGAGTAAAAATATGTCAAGTCTATTTTAAAATAATACTTAGAATTCACAGGCATTAAGAAAAGTAAAGAGGAAATAGAAGAGTAGGAGTAGGATCAGTGCTATTAAAATGCAAACTGCAGTGTCACTTACTGGCTAGTGAAAACTCTGGTGCCAGAGTCTAATCTTACCCATCACTTCCTCTTCATCTTATACCTGGGTTCTATCTCAGGTACTAGAACCACTCTATAGAAAAACCCACTTTGTCATCTGTCACCTTGGGGAGTTCCAGTGGAATCAAAGAAGGCTGTTAATATAAGAGGGGTTTTCCTACTTACCAGTAAGTGTTAGTATAGGCAGTGTTAGGAGTTTTAGTACAATAGGAGTTAGTATCATAGTATAGGAGTATAATGAGTCATTGTTCCTGATAATAGTAATAATATTAACCATTCTATTGCTCTAGTACTTACTGTGAATCAGGCCCTCCTCTAACTTTTACTAACTAACACACCTAATCTTCACAACAACCCTGTGAATAAGGTAGTGTTATTATATACAGGGACTAGGGTTACCATATAAAATACAGGATACTGGTTACCTGTGAATTTCAGAGAAACAACTAATGTTCCAAATGCTGTGTGGGAAATACTAATACTGAAAAAACGTATATTCATTGTTTCTGTGAAATTCAAATTTAACTGGGTGTCTTATATATTTATTTGGAATCCTGACAATCCTAACAGGGAGGTTATGTAACATACCCAGGATCACACAGCAGGAAGAGAGAGAGCTAGGATTCAAACTCAGCCTGGTTCCATAATCGTCGTTTTTATTCATTTCAATATCTTTCCTCTCTAATATAAACTGTGTAGTCCAACAAGTGGTAAAGTAATTACAGTGTGGTTGCCTACCCAGTCCTTGAAGGGGGAAAATGGAAAAGAACATTTGAACCTATGAAACATTATAATGTGATACTCTTTCATTTTTTATGTAAGAAATACTTACTTTTTAGAAAGGAACAGCTCAAAGACATCAGAATCCCTCTTGTGGCCACATATCTTTAACTGATCTTCAATTGCCTGATAACATATAATTAATCTGTCAAACCACATTCCAATGAGCAAAAATACTGAGGCATTTGCAGTCAATAACAATAACATCTACAAGAAGATCAAAAGGAAGGTGAATATGGAGGCAACCACTCTAAACTGATAAATTCTAACACCAAAATTATATGTTATTTACTCATTTTTGTGTTTGAATTTCATTATCCTTAATCCTGGTCACAAATGTCTAAATAATTTTTAATCAGAAAGAAAAAAATGTATATGTGTACATATACACCAAAAACAAGTTTTTGATTCTCTATGAGGTAGGATAATGAATCTTTAAGTAATGATTCTTAAATGTTCCTTTGACATGAAGAATTAGTATTTGATAGGTTTCCTGTATTTATAGAAGACACTCAGTATCAGGGTTGGAGGTGGAAAGAGTAGGATTTAATGATGTTATTATAAAAGATTCCTTTTTGTGCCTACCACATTATGCTTGGCACTCAGTAAGTTCTCAAAAAATGTGAAATGAATGAATAAAGGAATGAATAAATATCATTTTTCTCTGAATAAATGAATAAATATATTTTCCCTGGCTTAGCAAGCAATAGCATCTTCATTTTTCATGAGTTACTAACATCCTTACACTGTGGGAATTTTTGGTGGAGAAGCAACATTTATTCCCATAGGTTTTGTTTTGAACATACAAATCCAGCAACAGCTATTTAAATACTTTGCTTTTTCTTCTTAAGGTCCTTTGCTAAATTACAAAATAACATTTATAGGCCACAAGACCTAAAACCGTATGAAAAATTTAGATTCTTTCCATAATTTGCCATGAAAGAGTAGAGCTAACAAGACACAACAAAAGTGAAAAGTATAATCATTGCAATTCTGGAATTTGACTGACAGATGTAATTATCAGAGTCAAAACAATCACCTAAATTTCAGCTGGGATTTGTTATGAGTGGTGAAGTGATAATTGACTTATAAATTTTTGTATGTGATTTACAAAATTTTGACACTGGTTTTGCTATTTAGTAGAGGACTTTAAGAAGAGTTAAATTTAGTGGGTGAACAAACATTTAAAGAAGTAAGGAAAGTAGAGATGACAGTAATGGAGAGCAGCTGCAAATTTATAGTCCCAAACTTCCCTTGATTCCTTGTTGAGCATCCTGATTCCAGGGGCTTGGAGAATTCAAAGGCTCAGGTTAGGCATTCTCATAGGGTATTTTTGTTACTACATAACACAAGCTGTGTCTGGGGCTTAGACAAACCCATTGTATCTAGCTTAGGCATTCTCATCTGGGTATTTTAACTTAAAGATCTAAATTATCAGCCTCTACTACATACAATCACAACTTTGCAGAGTGTTCAGGTTATTTAAGGCAGCCAAAGTAGAATTAAAATCTTGCGGCCACCTATTAAAATTATAAATGCTCTTTTAACTTGATTCAGCCATTCCACACCTAGCACTCAGAAACACACAGATGCGCACACACAGAAAAATGGGAATATCATTGCTCACTTCAGCATATGTTGTCTGTGGTTGTGAAATATTCCCCATTAATTGAAATACAGGTTAAATATGGTTGAAAAATATAGAGAGATAGTTTGATGGTTAATTTTAGGTGTTAACTTGACTGGCTTAGGGGATGCCTAGATAGCTGCTAAAACATTATTTCTAGATACGTTTCTGAGGATGTTTCTGGAAGAGATTAGCATTTGAATGGGTAGATTAAGTAAGTAAGATCCTCTCCAGTGTGGGCACCATCCAATCCATTGAGGGCCCAAATAGAACAAAAAGGCAGAGGAAGTATGAATTCATTCTCTCTTCTGGAGCTGGGACATCCATTTTTTCCTGCCCTCAGACATCAGCACTCCTAGTTCTCAGGCCTTTGGGCTTGGACTGAACTGCATCACTGGCTCTCCTGGGCCTCCAGCTTGCAGACAGCAGATTGTGGGGTTTTTCAGCCTCCATAATCAAGCAAGCCAATCCCTCATAATAAAGCTCTTTCTCTATATCTCTATGTATCCTATTGGTTCTGTTTCTCTGGAGAACCCTGACTAATACAGATGGATATCTAGATATCTAAAAATATCCAAAATATATTTTTAAGTAAAAAAGTAATTGGCAGTATAATATGTATACATATATTTGTCTTAAACATCACATTTATATGTATACAAAATGCACACACTTCAAATTGTTAGCAAAAGTCATCACTTGAGATCATGAGGGTCTTTCACTATCTAGGAAACAGATATTTTTAATAATATTTGAATATTTTATAATAAACACATATTAATTTGATAATCAGAAAGGAATACACATTTTGAAAATTTTAACCATAGAATAAATATTTAAGGATTTAAATCAAATTTAGAAACATAAGAGACATAGAGGTCTTGAGAACTCTAACTTAAAATCACATATTTTATATAATCTGTAATTTAAAATCAATTTAATTTTACATGGTACATATACACATGTGTATGTACATATGCATGAAATATATTCACTAAGTAACTTCATAGTAAAATCCATGTAAAAAAGTCCAATAAATTATGATTTTTTTCCATGACAACTATATCAATGCTTCTAAATAATATCCAATATCAAGTTATTTAAAAAATATTTTTCCTTCTTCTCTTTTGGTGCCCTTGTTTTGCTGGTACCCTGAAAGCACAGGCTTAACTCACTATCGGGTGATTCATCATCAGACTCCTTTCTGGGGCAATAGGGAGGTATTACAGGATTTTTGAATGGGAAAAATGACCTGACAAAGCTAGGCCCAGGGTGTAGAGGGAACTGCAGACAGGAAGCAAAGCCACCTCTGGAAAGCCAAGGGCAGAGCTAATGAGCCTGCCCCAGGGTGGTGGCAAGTGTGAATGAGCAGTGAACAGACATGACACGGGATGTGTTTAGGGAGAAGTGATGGGAACTGGCAAGTAACTGAGGGCAGAGAATCGGGACAAGAGAAGTTCCCGGTGATGATGATGATGATGTGACGACTTCATGATCAGAAAGGTGACCGGGAGGAATGACGGATACGCTGAGGAATGCTGAGATTGAGGCCCTGGGGGAACACACAGGTCAGGGCGTGCACCAGAAAGCTGCAAGTGTGAACGCGGGTCTCAGAGATTCCATCAGGGTGGCTGTGCGGATCTGGTGAGTCAGTCGGCGCAGAGGAGAGAGAGGGACAAGAGCACTGTGAAGTGTGTATGTGGGGAGAGGAGGAGGAAAACACGCTGGGAAGCAGACAGAGGAGGGCTGGTTAGAAACTTAGGTGGAGGAACAAAAGGACAGCAGGAGCCAAGAAAGGGATTTCAAGAAGGAGAAATTTAAATCTGCAGTATCGCATTGGGTGGTAGAGGATGTCACGCAGAAAAGGCAATGGATTTGCAGGGCAATTTCAGCAGCCTGATGGGGGGGAAAATCAGATTTCAAATTAATTGGTTAACATACAATGAAAATAAAAACAATCCAACACAGAACTGGGATGGGAACAGTTCTAGCACGGGAAAAAAAAATAGCAGCAGCTTCCTCCAGTGCTCAATGCCTTAGGATCTAGATACAACAGAGAAAATGTTTAAATGTTGTGGGATTATTAAGTCCAAGAAGAATAAGGCCTGTATTAAAATCTATAGAAGAAAATATCCTCTCTGATGATAAATTCCTATACCTACACGCAACATGTACACACTACAACTTAGGACTTAGTGTGAGTGGCTTTCAATTCATTACAGAACTCTCAGCCTTGTTTAATCATAGTAGCCCCGAGTCTTTCCAGACAAGTGGAAGAACTTTAGAAAATCTTGCTAGCTGGTACGCTGCAGAATTCTGATCCCACCCAAATATTCTTTTAGTTATTATCTTAACTGTTCTCAACTCTGTATGGTTCATCAAAAAACCTTTCCTCTTCAATGTGTCCATTTGCCCGTTATGGGGATAACATACCAGGGAGATACATATAAGGACACCAAAATTTAAGGCCATTTGACTTAATCTGTAACCACCATAGTTATATACATGTATCAGATGTTGAGTGGGAAAAGGTCAATGTAAGTTAAGTCTATTAGTGTGGATATTAAGGGCAGCCCCCAAACCCCACCCAGGAGCTTCCGGACCTCTAGCCCAGGTGGAGGGTCGGGTGGGGTCCGCCATCGCTCCCCCTCCAGCCTCCTCCTCGGACCCCAGGGGCAGCCGCAGGGCAGGGCAGGGCTTCTGAGCAGGGGCCCGAGGGGCTCAGGGCTGGTGGCCTGGGAGGCAGGCGCCGCTTACCCGGCGACCGCTCAGTAGGACAGCTTCGGGTGCCTTGGGCATGCTCAAGCGTCGGAAGGCGCGGGGCAGAGGGGACGGGTCCCAGGGACACAGGGTTGGCGGGAGGCACCGATAATCAGCCCGGTCTGGCCCCGCGGCTAATTGTTCTGTTACCAACAGTTACCGCATTCCAGTCGATTAAAAGCCAATCCAAACTAAGGAAGATGTGAAGCCAAAGCCTAACTTCTGTGACGTTGGCGCCTGTAGCCCTGCAGCACCAGGGCGGCGTGCCTGGGACACCCTCGGGTTTGCCCTGCGCTGAGTGATGCGCGTGGTGGATGCTGGCGAGAGGGCGGTCGGCTCTGCCCGAGACCAGGAGTGGGTCAGGGCGCCCACACTGCGACCACACAGGGGACATTTCATTGATTTGAGATCTGAATATAAGAAAATTTAGGTTTCCGAAAATTAGATGTGTCTAGCGACCACTGGCCTCATGTTGAGAGTAGGGGTGAAGCAGTGCCCTGCGGTGTCTCAGTGGGACTTGAAGCAAAAGGGAAAAAAGTCAATACCACTGATCTTGTCTTTAAAATTTTGATATTTTGTTCATCATGGATGTTTTTTGCATACACTTTTATTTTCTTTTGTTAAATATTGCATTTAGGTATTTATTTTGAATGCTGAATTTTTGGTGCCTCCTTGCACAAAGGCCAATGCCTCACTTGCCTCACCACAGACCCAGACCCGGGATGGAGATTGGAGTGGCTATATTAAGGCTCCCCAAGATTCTAGGTGCACAGAAAAATGGAAGGAGCTCTGCTGACCTTATTGGCCAAGAACAAGTACATATTGGTTCAGTAGCTGAGAATTCTTTCCTTGGTAGAAAATGGATAAATTGAGCCACTAGTTGGCCAGTCTTTTCCAACTGTGAATTTAATTAATTAATTTATTTATTTATTTTTGAAATTGACATTCTTCTTGCTGTATTGGAACCTCTAGCATAGATTATTTTATAATCTTATTTATGTGAATCTTGTTTCCCTCTAGCTTAGGAAACTTTGGAGGCCGGACCCTGTTTGAGACATTTTTATCTTCTGCCAGGGCCTAACATGCTGCACTTTAAAAAGTGGTGATTGCATTGAATGAGTTGGTTTCTTGGCTCCAAATGTGAACTTGAAATCTAGGAATCAAATGTAGCTTTTTGAAATAGGTCAAGCTACTTGCATGTAAAAAATGCTGGTGTTGGAATGGAGAGTTAGAAAATGTCTCAGTGGGGAAACCAAGTACACATTATTTCAGTAGTTCTAAGATATATCAGGGACTGGAGGGAGTGGGAGTAAAAGTCTTCCAAGCTATGACAGAGGGAGTAATCATCTGAAAACTATTGTTTAAGTGGTTTTTAATCCCAGAAATAAAAATCAGATGAGAAGAATGGTCCACTGAGAAAGCATATAAAATAATTTATTGGCCTCTTGTCTCCCATTTTTGCTGTTAATATGTGTTACAGCATTTCAGATATTATTCAGGAATACGCTATGTAAAAAGTGGAAAAGCATAATACTTGCTGAATTTTGTATATTATACAAATGTGATTTTAGAACCATATGCAAAATAGTTTTAGAAAGCATTTTATAGAAGTAAAGTATTCACCAGTTAATCTCTACTAAAATCACACTTGAAATTTTTATTCCTTATTGATTTTTTAAGCATTTCAGCTTATACTAATTAAAAAGAGAATGATATTTTTAAAAAAACCAACAAAATCTATTTTTCGGAAAGGAACTCCAGAACTCATTTATTATAAGGTCTTAATCGGCTCCTTCTTCAAGAAAAAGTTACAATTTAACTGATTATGAGGGCTAAAATCATGCAAATTTAATTACTGGATGTCAAGGATAGAGATTAACAAAGGTATTTTTTGAATAAAAGCTCCTTTTTTAAACATCCTTATGTTGGTGGCATAAGATTTTTACAAAAGAAGTATCCTTAGCAGAGTGAGCAGAGAGAAATTTAACTTCCATGGGTTAGGATTATAGCCTGAGGCATCCAGCCTGAAATTTAAAATATTCATGTAAAATGTGCATTCCTCTTTACAATCAATCTTGTTTGAATATTAAAATAAAGTGGTTCCCCTAACTCTCCTCAAATCTTTGTGTAATATTTACATTGAAGCAAGACACACTGTGTTTATCCTGTGGCTTTACCTCCCTGGCTTGCTGCCATTGCCTGCAGGGGTATGCATACCCCAGTTTGAGAGCTCTATCATGTGTGTATGTGGGTTTGGATAAGAAGAAAGAGCCTTGTGCTCCAAGTCAGGGCATGTGGGGTTTAGTCTCAGCTCTGACATTAACTAGTTGCTGGCCACTTTCAAATCACTCAAAGTCTGTGGGCCTCAGTTTCTTCAACAGTAAAATGAAGTTGGAAGTTCAGTTCAAAAAATTTATTGTTTAATTAACACTCTCCTAGACAGGTAGTATGCACTGCTTACAGAGTAAAAGATCCTTGTTGAGATGTTGATGTATAATAATTTTTAAAGAACAATTTTTCAGTGAAAAATGTGTGAGAAAAAAATTATGCATGTGATGGCTGTCATTAAAGCTATACAACTTAAAAAATTCTCTTTCTAATTTTGTCTTGACTAATTCTTGACTAATCAATCTGGATGTTACTTTTCTAAGTGGGTGAAAAATATTTATTAGATAAAATGATCATTATCACCCATTTTATACTGTGTAAAATGAGCATAGAATGAACACTATATCAGCCACAGTAAGTACATATTCTTATATCATATGTATAAAAGGATACATCTGATATTTGTTGACCAGAGTATCAGCATTTTCACTGTTCTATGGTAAAATAACATTTAATTATTATTATTAAAATAACATTTAATTAATTTCATTTTAGTTGATAGCTATAATTTTTTTTTTGTTTGTACAGAATGCAAATGACAGTGGAATGTTGGGAGATAATTTTCCAGGAATCTCTCATGCTATTGTACATAAGAAAAGACACTGATTGCTGTTGTTAAGGACTATATTTTTCAATGATGTTTGTATAGCAAACAGCCTTGGAAAATACAGTGTCTACCTTCAGAGCAAAGGGTATGTGTTTTGTTTTTTCTTTGTCTTTGTTTTTGTTTTTTATGGGGCAGCATAATAAAGACAATGTCTCCCTCTTTTATAAACAGGCATTAGGCCCAGTATAAAAGATTTGGGTTCCCTAACCTCAGGTTTCCTGTTCTGTAACATGACCCACTATATGTGCCCACATCACCTGGCCTATTTCATATTGCCTTCTGGAAATTGTGAGTAGGAGAATTGGTGGTATACTGATATTCTGTCTATGCTATTACTTTGCATAATAAACTCTCCTTTGTCTCTGACCCAGAAGTCTCAACTTTTGCCAGCATCTATGAAACTGTGGTAGGCTAACTTTTGATTCTGTATGCATAGGTTTTCTTTTAAAAGTGGGATTAAACTATATACTTTGTTCTTCAGCCTCAGTTTTCTCTTTACCATCTCATAAACCTCCATCTTTTCAAGTCAGTGTAGACAAGAGTGACTGAATTGAATTGTTGCATTATGTTCCATTGTAATGTATCTTATGGTTTGTTTACTCCTTACTCCATTGATGGACATTTATTGCCATGACAAACAATGTTGTAATGAATGTCTTTGTGAACTTTTGGATTATATATGATAGTGCTCCTTTCTCTCTAGGGTGATAGCAATTTTGTTAAACTTTGCCAATCTAATTGGAGAAAATTTTATCTCAGTGTTTTAGTTTGTATTTATTTAGTGAAGTTGAATATCTTTTCAAAAGCTTATTGGTCATTTGTACTTTTTCTATAAATTGTCTTTTCATATTCGTTGTTTGACTTTTAACATCCAAACGACAGTGACAGAAGCCCTACAAGCTGGGTCTATAAAGGGTTTCCCCTGTGTCTTGAAGTCACCAATGGGCAGTCTTAAGTCATCTTGCAGCATCTGCAAAGCTGTCTTCCCTTACCCCCTATCTTCCTGGCTAATGCCTGCTGTCCTTCAGACTATTGAAATAAATTTCATTTCTCTATCTCCGTAATGCCTTTTGCTGAGCTCCAGGGTCCATGCCCAGGATGCTATCACCTGATGTTCTAAGCATCAATGTTTTTTGAGTTATCAGAGTGGTGGTGGTTTCTGAGGTGATAGGGGAAGTGTTGGCCTCACCCTAACCCCATGCCACACTTTGCCATCAGGGTGCTGAAGGTACACTGCTCACATGTAGTTTTTCTTAAGCTCTCTCAGAAAAGCAGCCATTTCTACTTCTTCCTTACATACCTTGTTTCTTCTCAAAATTCACACACAGTCTTCCAAATACCTACCTGAATAGGAATAGAAAATGGTTCATATTTGGAAACAGTCCTATAGTATCTAGAAAAGCTAGAAGCCTCTAGACGGAACTGGAGCTTGGCCAGAATAATAATAATAATAATAATAATAAATTTAAAATTCCAAGCCTATGCTGGCTTCAGTGTGATTTTACATTTTCTTCCAAGAATAATGAGCACCCATGTCTAAGCTCTGTCCATCCCCCCAAACAGCCACCCTTTGCCTATCCCTTGTGTCTAGGGGAACACATGCCCCTCATTTCAAGATCCTGGGTAAAGAGTATCAAAAAGATGAGGAGGCAAGAACTCCTTATCCACAGGTGGACACATCCACTTGTCCCACAGTGTTGGGGGTGCCCTGGCAGAGGGCCAGAGCAGGGCCTTCTGAATCATAAAACCAAGGACAGAGGCCCCTAGCTTGAAATTAGAGATGGCACAGGGTGGAAAAGTCATATGACTTATAAAAATTAACTTCCATTATAGGTTTTCAATCCTGAAATTACTGAAATTACTAACCCTTTCCTTACTTTGCTCAATTTAGACTTGGTGAGAATTATTGGCAGAGAGGAGTTTATCCTAAATTGGCAGAGAAGTCTTGTTAATGCTAGTAGCAATGCTGTATCTTATCACACACATGATACAACAATCAGGCATTGGAAGCATAAGTACTCTTTCTCTGTAAATATGTATACACACATATGAATGTATGTGTGTGCACACATATGTCTCTGTGTGTATGTGTACATATATATACATGTTCACATACATATACATGCACACACATGCACAAACACATGTAGTAGGCAACCTTGACAGTGTTCCCAGTGATCTCTGCCTTCCGGTTTTCATGTCCTTATATGATCCCCTCTCCTTGCATCTGGGCTAGATTTATGGACTCACTTCTAATGAACAGAACATGAAGGATGGGATATCACTCTGAGGTTAGGTTACAAAGACTGTAGTTTCTGTCTTAAACACCTTCTCTCTTGCTCTCTAGACCATTAGGAGGAAACCAGCTGCCATGTTGTGAGCTGACCCGTGGAGGCCCATGTGGCAAGGTACTGATGTCTCTGGGCAACAGCCAAAGAGGGCCTGAGGCCTGCCAATAACCGTGTGAGGCAGCGTGGAAGTGGATCCTCCCAAATGGAGTCTTGAGATATCTACAGCCCTGGCCTTGATTGCAGGGTGTGGGAGACTGACCAGAGGCACACAGCTGAGTGGTACCCAGATTCCTGACACTCAGAAAGGAAGATAACAAATATTTGTTGTTTTAAGTTGCTAAGTTTCGAGATAATTTGCTATGCAGCAATAGATAACTAATTATATCTATCTATATATGTATATTATTATGTATTATATGCATATTATATATAAATTTAAATTATAAATATACATAAGACCAAAAGGGACATTTCTCTGGTCAAACTCAGTCTTTCTCAAAAGAATCCTTTGCCTTGTCATTATGTGTAGTAAACATTTGACAAAATTTCTTATCCTGACAATTTCCAGATTAATATTTAAATTTAGAATGACAGATTTACTCTTGGAATGTTATCTACATGTAACTGCATGTTTAAATGTAAAAATAAACTCAACTCCTCTATCATAAGAGACGATAATTTAATTTGAGGACAATTTAAAAAGAATTTTTGTTAAACAACTTAATCTGTTGACTTAAAAAAAAAATCATTTGCCAAGATGTAGACTATTATTAATACCAAGTCAATAAATATTTTTCTCACCTCTTTATAAAAAGCTTTTCAAATGTGCTATATTCTTTATTAAAAAAAACAAAAAACAAAGAGACAATGTAAAGTACAATCATTATGTCATATTTGGGATATTATCTATCAACACAGGGATTTCACTATCTATCAACATAAGGGTTTCTTTAAGATTCTTTCTAACTCAAGGATTTGAGGATACTGGGATTTTCTTCTCCATAGCCCCATCATATTTAAGGTAAATTTCTAAAAGAAGACTCAGCCTGGAAGTCATTTTCCTTGTTGTCCTGGAATAGTTTCGCAGATGATCTCTGTTAGCAGTGGCTTCAGGATTCTTGGCAACAGATTCTTAGTTACTCTCGTCTACATACTACAGTGGCAGAAGGAGACTCCCAAATCAGCTCCAGGAAGCGTGGGTCACCATGTGGCCAGACTTGGGCCATCACACCACTTAAAGTGCTCTTTTCACTGTATAAGGAAAGTTCTTTAGATAAGCTAGCACCATTCATTTATTCATTCATTCAGTCAGGCAGGCGGTGAAATTTCCAGAGTCCCTGCCATAAACTACACACTCTGCCAGGGACTGGGGGATGTGAACAAGACACGCTCCAAAGAATGGGAGTTTGGAAGCAAATAGCCTGGGTACCCATAGCTTTCAACAAATACAATTAACTTACTTTAATTGTATTTGGTCTTCTTGACATAGACCAGCAATCAAATGGATCATTAAAGATGTTACTGTTATTTGCTTAGAGCCTGTCGTGTTTCAATTGCCCTTGTACATGATTCCAAACTATCTCACTGACCACATTAACTGTGTGCTCTTTGTGGCCTTTGCTCAGCTGCTAGGTTCTTGTTAATGATACTTTCATCACCACCTTTTCACACAAAGAAAAGTTCAGTAATCATTTTAATTGGAGGTAATACATGTTGGAAAGTAGTTCAAAAGAAATCTTTTTCATAAAAAGTGCAAAGGCATTGAGAGGTTTTTGCATTTCAAGTTTAAGCCTTCTAAAGTTTTAGAAAATAATTTTTGTTTTATGAACTCATTTGTGGTTATAACAAAGAAAGAAAATCTGCTTTCACAAGTAGGGTACACTTGCCAAGAAGCTTCACAATTTTCCATAAATCGGGATAGGAAAGATAGACCAGCAGCCAGTTTAGGCTCTGCCCAATTCTTTGCCATTTACCTAGTGATCTGGATAATTCAATAAAAAGTATTAAGAGAAATCAAGTTGAAGGGCAGCAGACCCCTACTACTCGTGTAGCTGATGGCTGTGGGTGGCTGTTGCGGGTGTGGACTATTAAAAGCAGTGGGGGGATAAGGAAAGAAAGTGAGAGACAGAGAACAGAACAAAAAGAAAGAGAAGGAGGAGAAAGACAGAAGGGGAAAAGAGAAGAAAAGAGGAGTGTAGAGAAGAGGAGCAGAGACAAAGCGTGAAGAGAAGAGAAGAGAAAAGAGAAACAGAAACAGGTGAGAGGGAAAGGAAGGAGAGAAATTAATAGAAGAAGAAGGAGCACATTGTGATTAGAAAGTATGTTGCCTTTTGATCACGCTCATCTTTTGAAAGGAGGATGTCCTCCTTTGGGGGCACTGTTTAGTCCCCAATCCTGTGTCCCAGTGACATAGGACTGGGACAATCATACCTCACTCTGCTCTTGGCGTTAAAGGTAGGCGTGAGATCTGAGCCAGCCTGAGCAGAATAATTCCCCCCTAGATTTTTCAAATTGCAGCTAGGAACAGTCCATTCCTTGTGGGGAAGCTGTGATAAGGCCCAAAATTAATATTATGTGTTGTTCTGACATCTGAAACAGAGAAGACCTCGGATGGCCTAAGTGCAACTTCCTCTTGCTCTTCTGCTCCCTTATTCTGCTGCTTATCCCTGAGTAGTAGGTTCAGTTCCCTGCCAGCCTGCAGAATTATTCAAACAATCCAAGGGGCACCTCACCCTTTTGATACTACAGAGTCTTCCTTCCACAGTCCCTAGCCGTTTCCTTGCATAGCTCCTGGCTGCTCACTCTGTTCCAGAGTGCAACCCCTGTGTGGTCCTGTGTGGCATGCAGTGTCCTCTCTCCTGGACTGTGAGTATAAGTGACTAATAAACTGCTGTCAGTCTCATCTGTCCAGTGTTGTGCATGTGTTTGGCCAACCCCACAAACCTAGGGTGGGCATCTCTCCCTTGGGGTGAAGAGGAGGCAATTAAAACAAGCTGTATTATAAACGAGGTGCTGCCAGGCTATATTTCCAGCCATACGAAGGAGCTGGTATAAAGCCAACACACAAAGAGGCAGAAGTGGGAGTTACAGAGAGGGAGACCTGTGGATTTAGAATTCCCGGCTCCAACCACCCCTGAGATTCTGCTTTTCCTACAGTTTTCTCTCAACTTGCCCTTTTTACTTCTAGTTTGATTAAGGTTTCTTTCAATGACATCAAGAATTTAGATGGATGCAGGTAGCAAGGGAAGGGAGTGGGGAGGAAAAAAATGAAATGAAAGTTGCAACTGGTGAGTTGGAATAGAGAATCACCAACAGTCACCTCCATATTATTCAGTGAAACCAATGATATTTGGTTGCCTTTATCTGAATTGAAATTAATAGTCTTTTATTTAGTAAGTATATAACTATGTGACTTACTTATTCCTTCTAGGATGACAGAATATACAACAGGTAAAGAAGGCTAGTGATAATCAAATGTTATGAACAAGGAAAAAAAAATTTCAAGATACGTAAGTCATAGTCTGTAGTGAGATAATGAAAAAAATCAAATATTAAGAAATTGAAATATTGCCTATCAATTAGTATTTATACTTAAAAGCACTAAAGTTCTTTATGAGGGCCTAAAGTTCTTTTGTGTAGAGAATGAGTGCGTCTTAAATTATATAACGTGATGATCTTTAAAAAAATTTTTTTGAGGTGAATTTCACATAACAAAAAATTAACCATTTTCAAGTGTACGATTCAGTGGCATTTAGTACATCCACTATGTTTGAAATCATCACCTCTATGTAGTTTCAAAACACTTTCATCATTTCTATAGGAGACATCATACACGTGAAGCAGTTGATCTTCATACCACCACCCTTACCCCAGCTCTGGCAACCACTAATCTGCTTTCTGTCTCTATGGATTTACCTATTCTGGGCATTTTATTAATATACTAAGAGAATCACATAATATGTGACCTTTTATGTCTAGTTTCTTGCATTCAGTAAAATGTTTTTGTGGTTCACACACATTGTCACATGTATCAGTACTTCATTCCTTTTTATAACTGGATAATTTTCCATTGTGTGAGTGTACCTCATTTTGTTAATCCACTCATCAGTTGATGGACATTTGGGTTGTTTCCACCTTTTGGTTATTATGAAGAGTGCTTCTAAGTACATTTTTTTCACATGTCTTTGAATATCTGTTTTCAGTTCTTTAAGGTATACACCTAAGAGAGGAATTACTGAGTATATGCCAAGTCTATGTTTAACTCTTTGAGGAGCCACCAAACTGTTTTCTGCAGTGACTGCCACATTTTACATTCCTACTAGCAATACATTAATAGGAGGGCTCCAATTTCTCAACTCCTTGCCAACACATTTTGGTTTCTGTTTGCATTTTCCTAAGGATTGATGATGTTGAACATTTTTTCATGTGCTTGGCCATTTATATATCTTCCTCAGAGAAATGTCTATTCAAGACCTTTGCCCATTTTTAAATCGGGTTGCTTGTCTTTTAGTTGTTGAGTTGTAAGAGTTCTTTATATATTCTTGTCAGATGTGATTTGCAGACTTTTTTCCCATTCTGCAGGTTGTCTTTATAACCTGATGATTTTGTGTAGACTGTTTCTACCCTTTCTTTAATTAGTGCTTATTAGAATTTCTCCTATATGTATTATTATTAGGTATTCATTTTTCTGCTTTATCCATATAGTGAGAGGTTTCATTAAAGAGCCAATGCATAAGTATAAGGACTATATGACTCACCTCCTAGCCACAGCTTTTGGTCTAAGGGTGAGCACCTAAACTTAACTGGACCTAACAACCCTAGCCACAAGTGTTGGTTAACCATAGAAGCCAGGCCAATCAGAATCTTTCCCTAGAATCTTTTCATTGTCTTATCCTTAAGCTGTTAGCGTATGAGCTTAGAAACTGCCATCAGCCTTGTTTTTTCCTACATAGAAAGTGGATCGATAGTATTTGAGTTTTTGGTTCTAGTTAGCTCCGTACCTGCTTTCATTGTAGTTTAGTTATACAAGTCAATATACTTCCCTTTTGGTTTAAGCTGATTTGCATTAGATTTTTCTACTTTAAATCAAGAGTTTGGAGTTTGACCAAGTCAGGTGATGTAATATTATCTTGTGGGTGTACCTAATAATATCATGGCATTTTCAAATTTACATGTCATTTCTTGGGTCTACATTCTGCTCACACTGATCCTAATTTTCGTTGTAATACTTGCCAAGAGCTTGCATCTTTTACCTCCCCCATCAAATTATGAACTAAGGAAAATTGAAATTATTTCTGGTGGAATTGTCTTATTGTCTGTCTCTCTTTTTAAAAATTTTCATTAAAATTATTGGACAGCTGCCAAAAGCTTGAAGTACAGCTGCATTTTGTGAATTAATTAAATGTCATAACCCTGTTTGCAGTTTCTATCAGTAACTGGAATGAGTGTTATAAAAAGGGCATTTACTGAAAGGAATGTGTTGTGTAATTTAATGTATGCTAAATGTAGGTGGTCTAAAAACTATTTTACTGCATTCCTATTTTTACTCACAAACTTTTAACATACTGTCACTAAAGTGTGAATACCATTAGGCAAAAGGAAGTCAACTAAGATCTTTATATGGCATTATTTTAAATAATCCTTTTCTGTATTTTCTAAGTCAGATTGTATAGTTAGCTAATCCATCTACCTATTGTAATATTAAGTGGTGAAAAATGTCATGCATCCTGTCTTTGGTGTAATTACATACATTCCTTTTCAGTTTCCTTTTGTTGACTTTTGTTATATTTTGTATCATAGCTTTACCAACTAGGATGTCTTTTGGGTGAAGAAAATCCCTTATTTCCGATCTTTGTCATTTACAAATTAATGACTCAAAGTATTACATGTACACTTCCATAGTTGTTTGTCTTGGTGTGGCCCATGACAAAAATGACTTCCACTATCAACATTATGTGGTTCTCTGACATGATCCCTTGGTATTTTTCTGTTTTCTCTAAAAGTTCAGGAATTGTCTTTCCGAAGTCCCTTGACAAGAAAATTTACTAAGCTCATTATTGGATTGGTAAATTTGACAGTTTCTTTTCTAAGAAATTTCAGCTTCCATACCTTAAATTTTTCTTATCCTACAGCTATTTTTTCTCCTGCCTCATTTTTTCATATACTATTCTTATTTGAATAAACTGCTTTTTATTAACTTCATTATGTTACTTAGATATGGATTACACCTAAACTGTATAGCTATGGCCATATAACAAGTTTATGCTTTGTATTAATTACAAACATTTAAGAGGCTTCATTTAACTGGTAGAATGACCCCTAGGCTCTTCTCTGTAGTTCCACATAAGAGAGACCCTATGGAAAATCATAAGGTCTAGCTACGGCTTTCTCCAGATAAGAGGCAGCTTCTAAAGACTTCTACTGGCTTCTAAGGTCTGGATCCTACATTATTTATCTATACATTATCCTAGTTGTTGCTTCTAATAACCCAGGATATAAGTCCCTCTAATTTATCATGCACAGAGCCACTAACAGACTCATTGGTATTGATATGTGATAACTTAGGAGTAAAGGTATTGTTATCTATTAGAATTTTTTTTATTACAATATCAGAACATCAAGGTTTCCTTGTTTAAACAGTAAATAAGTGTCTTGTCCCTATTAACAAGAAGTCTGAAAGGAGAGCGGTTTTACATTCCATACAATCAGGGCCAGCCCTAAATCTCTTGCTAGTTTTAAATCCTACACTGTCCTGAGTTGGCTTTCTTTTTAGGTTGCTTTTCCTCATCACAGAATAGCTGTGACAGGTCCAGGTTTCACATACTGACATGTCCCTATTGAGAGGAAGAAGAGGCCTACATTCCACTGTCAACTTCTTCGGAGAGAGAGAGAGGAAACCTTTTCTGGAACCTTTCCCTGAATGCTTCCCCTCATGCATCCTTGGCCAGAACTGAGTCACGTGCCCACCCAAAATCTATCTCTGGCAGGGAGAGTAATATTGCAGTGATTGGCAGACAATCAAGATTCACTTGCTGGGGCTAGAGATGGCTGAGCAGGTTGGGTAGACAGTTGAACAAACAGGTGAGGTTTCAGTTTGGGAGGAGGAAATGGTACTTGCTAGAATAGATGTTGGCAGGAAAAGGTGATTTGTTTCCAGTCATTGCCCATTCCACTCTGGAAAGATGACAACCTTTTATTTCACTGTCCCATGCTCTATCCATAGCAGTAGAAAATGCTGATTTTATAGGTCTTCCTATCTCTAATGGATCCTTGATATCTAATTATCATTAATCCTTAGTGATCGAACAGGACAGAACCTCTCTTTCTGACATAATTTCTACTTGAGAGAATCAAGAACAGAGCCAGGGAGCTCTGTCTAATCACTGGGTGATTTTCTGCAATAATTTCAGGGCTACTATCTTAATCAAATCAATGCTATTCGGTAAGGCTGTTATAAGAAAATACCATAAGCTTGGTGGATTATAAACAACAGATTTTTTTTCCCCATAGTTCTGGAGGCTGGAAGTCCAAGGCAGGGTGCCAGCATAGTTGGGTTCTGGTGAGGGTCCCTTTCTGGGTTCCACATGGCCATCTTATTGTGTCCTCGCATGGTGAAGATCAGAGAGAGAGAGAGAGCTGACATATCTCTTCTCACAAGATCACTAATCCATTCCTGAAGGGCCCGCTCTCATGACCTAGTTACCTCTCAAAGACCCCACCTCTTAATACCATTTCACTGGGAGTTAGGATTTCATTGTATAAATTTCAAGTGGACACAAATATTCAGTTCATAACATCTACCTAGAGCATGGGGTAATATGTGGCCACCAAGGTTAACTATGCCTTCTTCCACACCTAGCATGGGCCCTGCTTAATGGTCATCACAGTCCCACTGAGTTGTGTTCACCTTACCCCAAAGGATGTTTAGAATCAGATGATAGCACTATACATTATTTGTACATAAAATAAATTTTGATGAAGGTCAACCTGGGATTTTTTTCTTTTTTTGAAAGTAGAAAATACTGTCTTTGAAAGTTGTAGGTAATTTCTTCTTCTACAGAGGAAACTTGGATTGGCACTCTGATGGAGTGTTATTGTGGCATTTTGTGTGTTCTTCTGTGAGTAAGTGTAGGTAGGGACTGTTCTCTGCCCTTGAATTTACAGCTGGCACTGGGAGAAAGAAGGGGGAAAGAATCTGAACCAAACTTATCACAGAGTGACTAGATTTAACAACTGATCTACTACAGGTGGGGTTATGTAGATGGAAGAACAAAAATTTAGGGCTTGTCCTGTTAGAATTTGGTGAGATTGTCTTATTTACATTTGTATTGGTACCACGTTTTCCTGAGAGAAATATATGTGGTACTTATCACTTTCACTCATTTATTGTTGTTTTTACATTGGTTGCTATTTCAAAGGGTTGAACTGAGGAAATAAAATAATTTATACACATTTGTACAGCATTCAGACTTTATGGGTGGAGCTTCAGAAACATGACTAGATGAAGGACCATGTCTAAGGTCACCTGCAGCCAGGACCAGGCCCACCTCTACTGGGATTGGCTTTGCAAATGTACACTGACACCCAGGATCCAGCATTGCCCTAAGCCCTTCTGGAGGAGGTGGGGGTTGGAGTGGGCTGGACATTCTCTGACCCCCACTCTGAGCCTCTTCCTGTCAGGGATGCCCACAGGCCCTGATAAGGCTCCAATCCTCTGTACTAGGCTGGAGCTCCACGTACATACCCTCCTCACCCTGCTTGCATTCTGACACCACAGGTTTGGTTTCCTCTTCACATGGATATGCTTCTTACCTTTCTTGGGTTTAGACTTTTTAAACAGTCCCTGCTCCTGCATGAACACCCATCCCTCACTGCTCCTGCTAGATTCCCATCGCTAGGCCACCCCTGTCTTGGTCTAAACACCCTCCTCACCCTGCTCAGGCCCTGACACACTATGCCAAGTGGATGTTCCCCCCACTGAGCTTGGAGGCTGACAGGTCATACCTGTCTGCCGGTACCTCCACGGGGATGCCCTCCTCACCCTACTGGAGCTGCTATAACACCCATCAGGCTGCCCTGCTTTCACCTGGACGTTCTCCTCACCTGCCTTGAACTCTGACATGGCAGAACTGTCCTACCACCCCCACCCGTGGGCTTGCTCTCTGGAATGTGCTGAGGCCTGAATCCCCAATGTGGGCCCACTGTGCATGGACATCTTCTCTTAGCTTGGGCTCTGACACCTGTGCCCTCCTTCACGCCACCGAGACTGACTGCTTACCTGGCAACAGTCTGTTCTGTCAAGAGTTAAAACCTTGCTTAGATGCGGTTGTTTGTAGTAGTCTATTTAAAGAAGCAAGTTAATATGGCAAATGGCTAATACAAAATTAAAAAAAAACAACTATGAGCTCTTTTCCACTCACAGAAAAAATACTGGGTTGTCAGAACAGAAAGGTTTGATGGTGTACGCAGACTGTCGCTATAGTACATAACACAGCTAACAAGTGTGGTTTTCATAAAGAGAAAAATATGCATGACTATTCCCCCCTCCCACAGAGAATGACAATTTCAAGTGACATTTTAACTTTTAAAACTGTGTGGTGATACTTATCAATTGGAAATATAAAAAAATAAGAATCTGGCCCTGTTTTGCCAGAAGTGAACTTAAAATAAAATAGTTGCTTTTTAAGAGTTAATGTCATGATACTTCTGATCAGTTCCTACTATAATTACATCGTTCTTGCCACCAGAAGGTAACTTAGAGTGGCAATAGAACTTCTATGTTGCTGTATTAGCTGCAAGATTTCCACAGTAGGCTTATTTTACAGATGAGAAAATTGAGGCATAGAAAGTAAAGTAATGGATCCAGGGTCATACACCTAGTAAGAGGGACAGGCAGTTCCCACCCCCCCTTGCCCTGGCTCCAACGCTCTTATCTTCCACACTGTGTGCCGCCTCTGGGTAAAAATAAATACATAAATAAATTATTGCAGTACTAGCTTTAACAGGTGAAACCTAGGAAATAACCACAGATGAGAAAGAAATTACTAATCATTCATCCTGTGGAAATTCACAGCACCCTGTGCCTACCAACCCACCCCAGGTAAATGATGGACAGAGCTCAGGTCCATGGAGGGTCCCCTACTAGAAGGAAAAGCTCAAAGGGGTCCAAGAGACTCAGGGGTCTCTTTCAGAGCTTCTGTTGGGGATTGACCAGCCCTCAGCCATGAATGGTCTACTCAGAACATCCTGACCTGGTTTCTTCGAGGAAACTCCAGCACGTGCTAGGAAGGCGGTTGACACTCAGGACGCACATAGGAATGAGACTCAGCTCTGGGAATGGGGAGGTGAGTGGCCACAGTTAATCTGCCAGTCTGCTGCCTTTGAACCTTGTGCATGCAGCTGCTTTGGAGAGGCCACATTTCTTTATGATCACGAGGGAGGACCAGCATCCAGAATGCAGAGCCAACTAGATAAGGCGAGGAAACTTGACCCCTTCTTGTCATGATGGCTTCTTCTTTTCTCATACCAGTCACCATATGATATTATCCCATGAGTTGTCATCCTATGAGTAACACTGGGCTTCCTGGCTGGATTCAAACTACACGATAGCCAGATCCTGTCCTTATGCAGCCCAGACTCTGGGCCCAAGACCAGAAGGAAGCTCAGCTTAGGCCCCCAGGGCAGCTCCCTCTAACTTGTCACAAGTTCCAACAGGGAGGGTCTTAGGGGTTTGTGAAGGGGGAAGGTCCCCATGCTTGGAGTCCCCATCACTACACTCTGAGAGTGGCCCAGGGTAGGAGAGAACACTGGGCTCCACACTCTCTGCCATGGTGTGGATGGTGGTTATCCTCATATGCTTTCATTTCTTAATAAATTTACCCCTGGGTTTCAGTGGCTGCAAGCATTTTGCTAAGCCAATCTGGCTATTTAGCAAATGTCAAAGACTTTTTGAGTAAAATTGGTGACTCTATTCAAGTTAGGAAATAGATGAAATTAAAATGGAAATAATTTTATGAAGAAAAAAGTCCAGCTGGAATTTTGACCAGGGTTGCATTAAATTTGTAGATTAGTTTAGGGAAAATTTAGGTCAATATAAATGATGAAGATTTCCCATCCAGGTGTAAGAGCATGAAATGCTACTCTACATGTTGAGAGTCTGTCTAAGAAGGAAAACCCATCTTCTTTGCACGCCCCCTCACCTTTCTTCTTACATTTTAAGGTTGACTTATCTGTTTGTAGTTAAGTATGAAAGGATTCATACTTGATCTTAGTTAGGACAAGTCTCCTGGAGTTATTTGAGGAAGGGGTGACTGCATCATCTCAATGTAGATGGTAAATCATTTCACTATGGAAACTTCTTACTTGGTGATTTTTAAAATAATGAATAGTAAGTAGTCATAATCATTCTGATAAATGATAACATTACTCTTAGCTCTATTCTTTCTGCCTATGCTTACTTCTCTCTGGCTTTTTATTTACCCAATAATAGTTGTTTGAAGTCTCTTATGTTTAGCCTTAGAGACAAATTAGGTAAAAAAAAAAAAAAAAATTCGTGCCCTCATGAAGATTACATTCAAGCAGGTAGAAACCAGTTGTACAACATGCCAATCTTTATCCATAGATATTTCCATGAAAAACAGGAAAAACAAAACGACTTTCTCAATGAAGTGTGGTACCATTAGAGATACTTGTCATATTTCTGATCCTCCCCACTTTCTGTCATATTTCTGATCCTCCCCACATGGTTAAATTGCACTTCTTTGATCCCTTCTAGTTGAGGGGGGCCAGGTGACTAGTTGTCACCAATGAGTTGTAAAGAAAAGTAACTTGGCTCACTTCTAAGTGAAGCATTTAAATGCCAGCACAAGACCATATTTCTTTTGCTATGACATGAAAATGAACAGCATTTGAGATGGTGGCCGTTTCATCGGGCTTGGCTCCTGAATGACTACTGTAAACTGAAGCCCCCTCCACTTTACCTACTCACAATAGATGTGTACATGACTGAGACATTTTGTGGTTTTGCTCCTCTGTGGAAAAGCCATTATTTGTTACTGCAGCATAACTCAGCCTATGCTGACTGATACAACATACTTGAAGGAAAATAAAATAAATCATCTTACTTTAGGACCTGTGAGTAGTCAGGCACCAAATTATACTTGCACTGCACAAGTGGGCAGATACTAACCAGGATTTGTGCAATATTCATTCCACTAGAATTAATTGGAGCCATCTAGTACTTGTCCTTGGTTGCCTTTTTGGTTTTTCCAGCTCCTGACCATTGATCCCCATTTCTTAGCTACAGTCCTTGGTCCTTTCCAATTCATTGCTTGACATCTCTTCATACACTCTCTAACTCCCTTGAATTAGATCTGGCGTCGATCTTCTATTATGAACACCACATATTTCTGGTTTCAGTCTTCCTATACTCTACATTAAACCAAGTGCAACATGAACATCTTCCTTGCAGCCAAAATAGGTCATTTGGTCCAGATGACATGTGAATGTATATGAATAGGCTAAGGTAATGCTACATTGTTCCAATGCATCCTGATGTACTCACACTAGCTTTATAATTGTCAGCATTATTACTTTATTAGTGAATGACATTTCAAACATCATCGGTCCCATTCCCTCTCTTCCCTGATTTAAGTGAGTTGAGATTGGTTAGACTGAAGTACCACTTAGGCAACCAGAACTCTAGGATATGTTTCTAGGGCAGTATTTTGTAACCTTGGCTGTACAATAATATTACCTGGGAAGCGTTAAAAGATCCCAAAGCCCAGGCATCACTACAGGCCAAATGCAATGAAATCACTGAGGGCAGGACCTTGGCATCAGTATTTGTTAAAGCCCCTCAGTTGACGCTCACGGGCAGTTGAAACTGAGAATCACTTTTTTAGATGTTAGCTCTAAGTCAGATGAAGGCAGGTAATCAGAGTAGCAGCAGGAAGACAGGGAGGAGAATAGAGTCTGGGAAACAAATTTTTTCAGGGCCCCCCAGCAAGGACCAACCTGCTATCAATGTCATTATTGACATGCATCATAGTTGGGCTTAGACTCCCTTGAAGAGCACCAGGCCTCTGTAACTTGTGCCAGCCTCTTCTTTTCTCTTCTGCTCTAACCAGAGCACTAAAGCTACTCCTAGACTAGTGAATATTTAAAGTCAAAGCCAGGTAACCAGAATCATATTGTAAAGTCCAATAACAGAGAGGCAAAGACTGGGAAGATACTGGAATGGAGTTGGGAACCAGAGGAAAGTCAAGAGGGAAGAAAGAAGTCACACACACGACAGAGGAAATAGACTAGAGGGACCCAGCTCCTTTGCTGGGGCAGAGCCATCTTCACGGTGTTGGATGGTCTGAGCAGGGAGACACAGGAGATGGTACATGACATATTTTGAAACTGAAATTGAGACCAATACCTAAGCAAGTAATAAAAACAAGTGTCTAGCAAAATTGCTTCTACATTTTAAAAAATAACATATAATGATATATTACAATTTATTTAGGCAAGGAATATTGTTCATTTCTGAGGGGAAAAGAAAAAACCAACCCAAACAGTTAAATGTCTCATAAAAAAGGCACATCTTAGGGAAAAAGTAATTTGAGTTCATCTTGATATTATATCTTGGTATTATTTTTCCCAGGTACATTGGGTGTTAAGTGTAAATGTGTTATACATCGAGGATGTGTAGAGACTCTGGAGGCTGGTTCAACACTCACTTTTATGTTCTTTTTCTTTTCCCTTCTCTTTCTAACATCCTTTTTTTACCCCCATGTTCTCTCTCTCTCTCTCTTTCTTTCTATTTTTTTTTTTAATTTTTTTGCTTGCCTCCTGCATTTGCTAGGTCCCCTGACTGCCATAACCACTCCCAGATCAGCACACTGGGCAGCTGTCACCCTAGGCCCTGCTCCTTGATTCCATTTCATCAATACCACCCCTTCTTGCCATGTGTCTTTCTCTAGTCTGCAACCCTTGTCTCTGTTGGGAGGCTTTTCCTAAACTGTACGACCTTATTTCTCTGCTGCTTCTGCAAGACCCCCTGTGAAGCCTGAAGCTGCTGCCAAGTTTCTCCAGGAATCCTTGCAGTGACTTACCCAGTGAAGCTTTGCTTAGCATTTCTAAAAAATGAGTCACTAGAGGCCTCCATGTTTGGGGAGAGCTTTTGCTTGTCTAAGGGGGCTGGCGGAGTGGCTGAATGCTGTCTGAACCTGAAGTCCGCAAATTCCAGTGAGGACTTTCATTGTTTCCTCTCCTTGATTTTCTCGCTTTAGGTCCTATAGACCAGCTCCTTGTTCTGTCTGCTCCAGCTGAAGATGGACCCCGCCAAGAATCTGTCTGGGCCCAATTACCTTGATGCTTCATTTTCTATATCTTCTCAGTGGGAAAAGTGGTGTGGCTTTGGGTATTGGAGGTTAGTAGTGAGCCCCACATTCATTTTGCCTCTTTGGTTGTCTGTCCTTGGTCTGCTATTTTATTTTTTTCCCCATTAAATGCAGATTCTCACCTTAATGGTAGGGTGTGGGTGGGAGAGAGAAAGTGCAGAACATCTCAGAGTCTCTGAAAGTGGGAAGTAGTTTGAAAATGCCTTTTCATTATTATAAGATTATTGAATATTTTAAAAATAAGCAAGCAAAAGCTTGCTATTTTCTTTTATGCTCCAGTGACTTTATATTGGTTAACTGCAAAAATTCTTAAAGGTAATTTATTTTGCTTAAAACGGGGTTAATTATATTACTGTTCAGTGTAAAATTTCTTATTGGGTTCACATTTATTACAAAATAAATTATTAAATCCCCGATATGCAATTGAAGGACCCCCTTGCCACTCACACAAATGCACAATATGACTTCAATATAATTTTTCAACATATTCCTATGAGCCAACTTTTTAAAAAGTATAACACATGTTTCAAAGCTAATGTGCCTTTGTTTATTCTTTCTCCTCACATGCTTCCTTTAGCACCACAACTCCTGATAACATTCTTTTCTATTCTTTCCTAACACCTTTTAATAAACAATTTTGAACATACACAAGTGTAGAGAGGATAATATCTTGCTAATTTTGTTTTAACTATCTATTCATTTTTTTATGGAGTGTTTTAAAACAAAACTCAAATATCATATCATTTTACCTGTAAAGTACTTTGGTATATAACTGTAAGAGATAAAGGCATCTTAAGAATTTAAATGTAACCATGATGCTATCAAAACAACTGAATACTTCAAATAATTGCTTAATATTATTTAATATTTATTCCATGTTCAAAATTTTTTTAACTGTTTCGAAAATGTCTATTTACAAATGGTTTGTTTCAATTAGGACCCAAACAAGGTCCACAATTAGGATTTGGTTAATGTGTTTCTTAAGTCTTTTTAAATATACTTCCACTTGCCACCCTCCTCTATTTTAAAATCCTTCAGTTGTTGGATAAACCAGCTCATTGGTCCTGTATAATGTCCTGTCTTCTGCATTTGGTTGCTTGCTTCCTCATGGTACTATTTACTGTGTGCTTTTTTGCCTGTATTTTCCTGTATATTGGGAGTTAGATCTACTCAGAGGTTTGGGTTAGATTCCAGTGCAATTTTTTTTTAATGGAGAAATAGTTTAGAGATGGCATAGTGTACTTCTTATTGTATCATAAGAGGACCCATAATGTCTTCTGTCTTACTTTTGGTGATATTAAGATTGATCAGTGGATTCAGAAGATGTCAGTCTGACTATCTTATTTTAACTTTATCAACCTTCTACCTAAAGATTTTAGCAGCCTTTGATGCTTGTCTAGTTCGTTTATTTCATTAGGGGTTGTAAATGGTAACTTTCATTCTCTTGGTATTTATTAGCCACCGTTTTCTAAAAATAACTTTTTCTTGTCTGTGATTTACCTACTCATAAATAGTTTGTAAAGGGAAAAAGAACTATTGCTTTATTTTTCCTCTTTATTGATGATTCATTTTCGGAATGGTGAGTTAGTATTGGAAACCTCCAAGGATAACCAATACATTTTTGTTAAAGTTTTATTATGAATTCGTGGATTCCTACATGTTTGATGTATTTTAATTCATTGTAGTCATTATTATTTTTAATCTGCTATCATTATAATTCAAACCACAGAATATAAAGCTTGTTCAGATTTTTTGGCCTGGGGGAGATACACAGGCAATATAGCAGAGATTCTCAAGGTAACCTGTGTGTTAGACTGTGGAGAGTAAGGGTGATAGTTTTACGTTTATCAAAATAGCCCTGTGTATGGTAAAAGGGTAATAATAAGATTATGGTAAAAGGCAATATACATATGAGTGTTCACTGTAAAATTCTTTCAACTTTGCTATAAATTTGAAATTTTCCACAATGAAATATTGAGAAAACTGAAAAAACAAAAAGGTCTGGTTTTAAAAGTTGAGAACACATTGAAAGTTATAGCACCACACAGGGAAAAAGGGAGTTAGGGAATTTCTAAATTTGGGGTATATAAAAGGTGATGTATATTATATTAATATCTTTCCATTAGTGCAATAAAATTTTTAACAGTGGCATCAAACATCTACAATTTCTGTTGACCTCTGATATGTGACATTTTTCTCAAATTAAATCAAGACTATTTAACTATGTAGGGATAAAAGAATCTTGATTTGTTTGAGAAACACATTTGGAAAAGTTATGATGAACTTTAATGGAAAACACACTTGTATAGAAGCCTAGGAATAAGATTGAAATTGATCATCACATTGTTTGTTTAGAAAAGAAAACATAACATTCAAAGAATATGTTGGAAGCATTGGATTTCTTCACATGAGAACACACACATTGAAAATGAAGAGGCTCGGATAAAGCATAAATTACAAACTACTTTTTTCTTCCCTTAAAATTTTTGAGCTTTAAAAATATACATATATTATTGGATATACTAAAAGTTAATTAGAATACTTTTGCACAGGGAATGTTTTTTGGAAAAAGATACAAAACAATAAAAACATTTTAAAAATACTAATGACAAGACTTTGAAAATAATTCTACAAATGGAAAAATGAAATGACAGACAATTTACAGCAAGCCAAATATGTAGATTTTAGGTGGCAGCCATCACTGCTCAGCGTGGGTGGTCTCCCATTTCCCAGAAGAGGGAAAACGCTGAGCTTCATGATGGAGTCATGATATACTCTGCACCTAAGGGGCCTTTGTGGGGGTCGAGGTGGGGAGAAAGGGGGAGAACTTTTTAAAAAGTCATAGAAGGAGGTCAAAGAAATCATAGAGGAAACTTTGTAAAGTTATATAAACCAACCCATTTACCCCCAAGAAAAACCACACCTAAATTCTTCCAGACAGATTAGAATCTTTCCTATTTCTGAAGACCTCCTGAGGAGTTTCCATTTCCTTGCTTTAGTATTTAACAAACTTCACTCTCAAGAACACTGTTCTCTTGCCTGTGTTAAATCCTTCATGACACCGCCAAGACCTTTATTTGTTGTTATACTATCCTCTGCAGGGAAGGAGGATAGCCAAGTGAGCTTGCTTCAAGAGGCCTCTCTCCATCCCGTCCCTTTCCCCCATGCTGCCCCTCTGCTCCCCACCCCCAGCCCTCTATTCTCTACACTCATAATCTCAGTTTCTTTAAGGGAGGCACTGCAAGTGCCTTTAGGGATCAGGCAGAAGATATACAACTTGTAGGATTTAAGACCGCAGGGAGCGGTAGCAGAGGGGAGAACCAATGCTATTCTAAAGGCATTTAATTGTATATTTATTAAATGCACTGATTAGGCCAAATCAAATCCAACTTTGGGTTGAATCCTGCTTGAAAGCTGCCCGCTTATATTCTGCTTTACACCTTGCCCAAAAAGGTAGGGCAGAGTTGTAAGGTTGCATTTTCCTGTGTACACAAGTGAAAAATCAAGACTTAGTTTACATCTGGTGAAAGATGGTTCTTGTCTGTATCTCCAGTGCTATAAACACTCTTATTATTATAACATAGTTTCTTCTGGACACATATATTCTGTGGGAGATAATAATATACACATTACATGCAAGATGGTCCCCAGTGATCTTTGCCTCCTGGTAGTCATACCCTGTGTGCTAGCCCTATGTGACCAGTAGAATACAGTGGAAGTGATGGTGTGTGACTTCCAACACTAGGTCATATAAGTAATTGAAACTTTCACCTTTGTCTCTTAAATCACATGCTGTGATGACACCCAAACAGCTCTGAGCAGAGGATCTGAGGCCTCCAACCAACATGTTAGTCTAATGAGTGAGTGACCTTGGAACCAGCACCAACTTTCTAATCTAATGTGAGAACCACCTTGGAAGTGGATCCTCTACCAGCAGTCCCCAACCTTTTTGGTACCAGAGACTGGTTTTATGGAAGACAATTTTTCCATGGATAGGGTGGGGGAGAGGAGGAGCTCAGGCGGTGATGCCAGTGATGGGGAGCAGCTGTAAATACAGATGAAGCTTTGCTTGCTCGCCCACCACTCTAGACCCAATCACGCCTTCAGGTGACTGCAGGACCAGCTGACTGCACCTACCTGAGAGACAACAAGTGAGAACTACCCACAAAACCCTTCCTGAGTTCTTGACCAACAGAAACTTGAAATGTAATAAGTGCTTATTGGTGTGTTAAGCCACTAAGTTTAAGAGGTAAATTGTTAGGCAGCAAGAGACAATAAATAGAGTTAGTAGATTTAGAGTTGTACATCTATGACTGCAGGGATCTAACACTTAAAGTGAGTAGGAAAATCAATGCTGGTGACCCATTCCTTTCAGTTTCTTTGGCAATAGGAAAGGAGATGTTGTGTTCTTCTTCAGGTATGTGGAGCCAGGAATAATGTAGGAAAGGGGACGATTTTGTATGTATACACATCACATTAGTTTTTAATGATAGTTCAACAGTAGCTAATATTAATTGGACTTTTACTATGCTAAAAGCCCTACCTGAGTTACCGTCGTATGCTTCTCACGATAGCCCTGTGAAGTAGCTACCATTACTATATTTTACCAGTTTATTGTGAGAAAACTCTAAGGACCTGTTGAAATAAGCTGATGTCTAAGTAGCTGTGATTTGAAAAAAATGCTGCCCAGTTTCCCCACTCCAAAATATCCCTACTAATCAGATATCCCAGTTACTTAAACTTCATGAACGTGAACGTTAATTATTTTCCAAATGATCTCTAAACAGTGTATGCAGTCCACTAATGAGCACATGTTTAGCAGGCGTGGTTTTTTTGTACCCCCCTGTGTTGCAGCCAGTCATGAAAGGCAGTGTCACAGATCTGGGACTTCAAGGGGCCTGACTGCTATGCTCTGACCTCCATCCATGTCCTCACTGAAGCTGTACTTCCCGTGAGCCATTCCTGGCCAGTGATGGAGTGTGGCAAGGTCACTTACCCAGTCCTGTTCCCGTGGAATGCAGGACTCCTCCAAAGGGTCTCCCCAGGGGCCCTGCTGCACTCTTAGATGGATAAGTTCTGGAGATCTAACTTACAGCATGGTGACTATAGTCAATAGTACTGTATTTTTTACTTGAAATTTGATAAGAGAGCAGATTTTAAGTGCACTCACCGCACACACACATACACACACACACAAAATTATACAATGTATATATGTATCAAAGCTTCATATTGTACCCCTTGAATATATCCATTTTTTATTTTTTAATTAACTGTATTCAAATAAAATAGCAAAAAAAAACCCTGCACTTCAGTCTCAAACCCTTCTGCCTATCCTTTTTCCTTGCCTCTCCCATTCACCTGTGGTCAACCTGCATCATGATCTGACCAGCACCTCTCTCCTCTGTGTCTTCCTGTCTCCCCTTCACAGGTGACAGGTGTTGTTGTCCCTAATAAATCTCCTGCACAGCTAGTCCTGTCTTGGCTTCTGCTTCTTAGAGGGCCTGGACTAACATGCACTGGTAGCACATAAAGCATCTATGATTATAGTGTGACAAGAAAATGGCATGAGCAAACCCAAGAGGGCTTGAGAGGTTTCAAAAGGTAAGTATAATTTTGTTGTATAATTTTGCTTAAGCAAAGCTGGTGCTGTAAAAATATCAAATGAAAAATTATTTATGGAGAGGTTAAATGGAGACTTATCAGTAGCAATAGAAGTGTTGACCAGAAAAATGAAGATGCATAAGGATAAATATGTGTGGTGTTCTGACTGGTGAAGTTAGTAGATTTATTCTTTTTCTACAATAAAGAATAACCACAGTTAGCAGATGTTTTTGGTGCCCTGCTTTACCTACCTTCAGCCCACCTCGGATTTTAGCTGCCCCACGGGTGGCTAGTTCTGGGCAAGCTCAGATTCATGCTGACAGCATCCCACCTCAAGCACTTGCCAGGAGTAGGCTGCCATACTTAGGGGGGAAAAAGGATACACGATGCCCAGTTAAGTTTGAATTTCAGATAAATAATGAATAATTTTTATGTATGTCTCATGTAATATTTATAAGAAAGTCTTTGCTATTTATCTGAAATCCTAATTTAATCTAGTGTCTTAAATTTTATCTTGCACCCCTAGGCAGTTGGGTCCCCACTTTTCTGGCTCAGAGCTTTCTTTGAAGCCATGGGAGCCTCTTCGGCCTATATATAGGCCGCCCAGAGGCGTGAAGGAGTTATTGCCCCCATGTAACCCTCTACCCATGGAGGATAGTAGCTGTCCTTTAAATGGAGAGTGTGGGCATACTGTTTCTCAAAGGTCCCAGCAGCACTGTCCTTGCTGTCTACAGCAGCCATCTCAATAAGAGTAACCTGTGCTGGCCTCTCCTTCCTTCTCACTGTCCCTGCTCCTTCACCCTGCTTCCTGTGAATGCCCTTCAAATAAATATAATTCCATGTCTTGGGATTTACATTTCGGGGAGCCCAAATTAAGATAACACATTTGTGGATAGAGGCAAGTTTCAGCAATACTTTTCCCCAAAAGTAATTTTAAGTAGCCATAAATTTGAAAAATGAGTTTACAGTAATAAATGGTTACCTAATTACATGAAGATATATTATATTGGAAGTAAATAAAAAAGTAACTCAATTTACTTCTCAGGAAGGGGCATTTTCCTTGTTTGTAAACAAAATAAACCATTTGCTCATATTAATGTGGCAAAAAAAAAATTCTCATGAAAAGAGTAAACCACTATTATGTATGAAGTGAGAGCATAAAGCTAATCAAATCTACTTTTTAGTATATATTCTTTAAAGGTAATGATAGTTTTGTTTAAGGAAGTAATGAAAAGATAGTTTTATAAAAATATTTGTAGTAGATTTGGGAAGTTTATTAGTTCTCAGATATGTCTGGTCATCAATATAAATATTGTGATAATATTCAAGTTACATTTATTTTTTGGCAGTATTTTGCATTTCATCAACCACAGATTTCAAGTACCTTTAGACCCTGTGAGGTTCTACATAAAACAATCAATCATCCCCTTTTAGCTGTTTGGCAGAGACAGCCAATGACTTGTTCTGTCATGAACTGAATTAATATATATTCATGAAGCACAGAGAAACACTTCATTGTTTCAGATTGTTTTGTTATTTTAGAATAAATCATAAAGGCACCATCCCACTCATAGCTGGTAAGGAAATATTTGTCCTATGATCCTCACCTTTGTGGTTTGTAGTGTTTTAACTTGCACAGTTTAGCCCACATTACATGCTTTTTATTTATAGTAAATTGCATACTTTTTTTAAAAGTACCATGTCTCTGTTACCTTATATCAGCAAAATTTGAACACATCTAAGAACTGAAGTGACATGTCCCTAAGTCAGATTGATTTAATTTTCACAGCCTGAGGGATTCATGGCAGAATGTTAAGCTTAGTACAGGTAAGTATTGTCCAAGCTCCCAACAAGTTCTACCAATCTCTACCTTTATGGCCCCTCATTTATTTGTTTTTTTTTTCAGTTTCTTTTTTTGAGACAGGGCTTGCTCTGTTGCCTGGGCTAGAGTGTAGGGACATCATCATAGCTCACTACAACCTCAAAGTCGTAGGCTCAAGTGATCCTCCTGCCTCAGCCTGGACTCATAACTGGGACTCATAACTGGGACTACTGGCGGTGTCACCACACCCAGCCAAGTTTTCTATTTTTTGTAGAGATGGCATCTTGCTCTTGCTTGGGTTGGTCTCAAACCCCTGACCTCAAGCAATCCTCCTGCCTCGGCCTCTCAGAGTGCTAGGATTACAGGTGTAAGCCACGGCACCTGGCCCCTCATTTATTTGTGAAGACCTCTCAAGAATCAGATGTAATTGCAAACTTTTTACCCTGCCAGGATATCTGTATGAACTTCCATAAGAGCCACCATAGCACAAGCAGCATGAAAAAATTTGCTGAGAAAGCTATTTTAGCACCTCTGATAAACAGAAAAAAAGGTGAATATTTATATTTCAAGCCATCAAACTTCCTCACTTTGTCTGCCTTTCCTAATCAATGTAAATATATGCTGGTAAAATCTTATAAAATCCAGAAAGCTAATATGCAGGGAAATAAAATTTAGAGACAACAAATCCTAGAGACGTAAAGGCCATTGAACATTCTCAGTCACCGCCAATGTGGTCCTCAGAAAAGACAGGTTATTGGATCGTCCCTAAGAATTATGTTTTCAGCAACAATACTTGATTTAAACATTTACTGTCTTGGATTGTAACAATGACTATTTGTTTAGGTGGCACAATGCCTATTTAGAACTTAGTAAAATTCTTGCCATAGGGATCAACAATGTTTAGAAGGACAAACATTAACATAAATGCAGCTCCACACAGGGCTGGAGTCAGATTACTTGGGTTTGAATCCTGGCTCTGAATGTATTCGCTGCTGAACTCAGACAATTTATTTGATTTTTAACCCTAGATTTTCTCATCTGTAGAATATAGATGATAGTATTTCTTTCACTATTGTGAAAATGCATGCTAGCATAGAGTAAGAATCTGTAAATTTTAGCTATTATTTTATTATTATTATCAGTCAGTGTGCTTAGCTGCAAAAAACAGAACCCACCCCAGCTAGAGTAAGCAGAAAGGGAATTTGTTAAAGGAACCAGGCGGTTCATAGAGTCTGGGAGTAGGAGGGACAGAGAAATAGACTTGGCAGTGACATAAAAAGGACAATACTTAAGTTATATTGTGCAGGCTGCTGAGTGACAGACAGTGGGGCTCGCACAAGAGCTACATAAATTGTGCGGCCCAGTGCAAAATGAAGATATGGGGCCACTTGTTCAAAAAGTAGAATTTCTGTTGAAGGTACTGAAATATAAAATTTGTTCTTTTTTTCTGCCGTCTCTCTCAACTTGTCATAGGAGTTTTTATTTGCCATTTCGTGTTGTTCTAAGTAAAGAAAAATTAAAAATTTAAAAATTTGTAAATTAAAAAATTGGTATGAATTTTATCATTTATCTTTATGTTATACAATGCCAGTTTTAAATGCAAATATAACAGCATTTAAATTGTACGTAGAATTACTGAAATTACCACAGTTCTTATATCATAGCTCATACGTGCATATGTATTTTGTTCTTGGCAGAAGAGTAGAAACACTGTGCAAATTAACTCGACTGTTTTCAATTCATTTGTTGATAGGCGGGCATTCTACCACTGCTCTCTAGCTTTAGCACACCGGTGAGAAAGGAAGAACTGAAAGGGAAGGGAACTATAGCTCGCCCATCTTTCACTTTCCTTCTATGTCATTATTTTCAGTGGTAGTGGTTGACTCCTACAGGGAAGTAACAACACCGGGAAGAAGAGATGTGCTGTGGTTCCATGCTTGTTGGTGTTTCTTAGAAAGACATGGCCTTTGTTTCCCTGTTGAAAGGAAGTTCTGGTTCAAACAGGAAAGTGTCAGAGAGACAGGGGACTGGCAGGCCCTGTTCGATAAAGAGTCATAAGCCCTGAACCAAGGTCTCTGATAAAACAAGAGATAGTGGAGAAACTGGCCAAAACCAGCTAGAACCCAGATGGCCATGAAAAAACGACCTCGGGTTACCTTCACTGCTCATTATACCCTGCCTATAACATATAAGCATACTAAAAGAAATTCCCACCAGCTCTATCACAGTTTACAAATGCCACAGCAACTCCCAGAAGCTACCCTGTATGGTTTAAAAGAGGAGGAACCTTCAATGCCAGGAACTCCCCACCCCTTTCCCAGAAATCTTATGAATCATCTTCCCTTTGCTTAACATAAAATTAAATAAAAGGTATAAAATAAGATCCCAGAAACTCACAAGGGGCTACTCACTGTTGCTCTGAGAGATAGCACTGCCCTGTCTATGAGGAAGCCTCCTTTTTTTCCTTTTCTTACTTTTATAAACTTACTTTTGCTTTACTCTGTTGGCTCACTCTTGAATTCTTTCCTGCGTGAAGGCAAGAACCCACTTGGCCTTCAAACGGACCCCAGTTTTGCGGTCCACTGTCCTGTGTCATCAGCATCCTCCACCCACCCTCCGCTTACTCAGTAGTAGACTTTGTCCTTGCTTTGAGCCTCCTTGTTGAACTCCCACACAACGTGGGTCTACTGGAATGCTGCGCTCATGGGTCAGTAAATGTTATATGCAAATGAGAAGTAAGGGACTAGGGTGGACATATGTATTGTGCAAATTATTACATTCTGCTTATTCTGGTTGGGGATTCATCAGCAGATTTTGTTTTTAAGCCAAAAAGGCATATACTTTACTCTCTGGGTACTTCTTCCCAAGAAAGTAAATGCTAGTGTCGGAAGATGCACACATTTATTCTGCTTAATGAAACACACATATAGGCTGCATGAACAACATGTACTGTATACAAATTCATCATTCTCTTGTTAGGCGTAAAGAGCCTAAGGACAAAAGTCATCAGACATAGCACTTCGTATTTTCATGATCCAGAACTAAAAAATGCCTATTGACAGCCATTTGCATTATCCTATAAAGTTAATTTGATAGATAGCTATATTTTGTCACTCAGTTCCTAAGGACCTTCTCTTGGGACCTGTCATCAATACTTACCTTCAGTATACGCTGATGAGTCAAACTAGTATCAAGAAAGTGCTTCCTCTCAAATAACTGGAGCCAAATGTATAAATTTGCTGTGATACCTAGTGTGTTATGTATTCTTGAAGTTCATTTTCAAACTCATTTTTCATTCTATTTTAACCTTGTATTATTCCTTAAAAGAAAATTTGTTCTCTAATTTTAAAGACAGGTTAATTTTGATGTGGAACATAGTTCTCTCCATCAAATATATTACTCAAATAACTTATGTGAAAATTTTCCTGTCTATAAGATTGTTGGTATATTATATTAATCTACCTTTTTGTTTTATTTCATTATTGTGAAAGTAAAAGCCTCACATTCTGAATCCTGTGGTAAAAATTTAAATTAAGTCAGAAATACACATTTTTTATGATAGAAATAACATTGGTAAATTGGCTTCTGTTTCTTCCTTAATATTTATCAATGCAGATGATTCTGATGAAATTACATGACATAGATAAATAAATACTGGGACTCTATTTTGTTACTTTGTTTGTGGTATGTTCAGAACTCATGTAAGCAACTTATTGCTTGACAAATACTTGTTTGAATGAATGACTCTAAGTTATTATGACTATTCTAATGAATATGTTGGCCCAGCTCATAATAGCTAATAGATGTAGATAAAGAAACTTCACAAAACTTGATTCCCCATTTTGGGTTAGTAGCATTTTCAATTGAATTTTAAGAAGATTTATAAAGGGATTAGATCAACTATTTAAAGAAAAAAAAGAAGCTTCAACAGGAAAAGTGGTTGTTAGGGTTCTTTTCTCATTAGGTTATTGAGCATAGCCTGTAACAAAGTTTACTCATTCTCCCCTTCATCCTTAGCAATAAAATATTTGGCTGGGTTCATGGTGGCCCAGATTAAACACTGCATTTTCCAGACATTCTTACATTCTTACAGCTAGATATGGCCATGGGACTAGATTATTTTTTTTCATGTGACTAAATTTTAAGGCCAATGAGATGCGAGCACAAGCGATGTGTGCAATTCGGATCATGTTGTTCAAGGCAAGAGAATAAAAACCAATCTTACACAAGTCACTGTGATTTTGGCTGTATATTACATACGGCCAACCCTTCATTCTAAATATTGCAATGCCCAAGATAGAATGTCTCTGGGGACAAAAATATGGTAAAGATTAGTTAATTTTCCAGTGAAGTAAATTGATGTAAGATGGAAATATTTAGCTTATATATATATATATATATATGCACACACATACATATATGCATGTATATGCATATGTCTGTGTGTGTACATATGTGTTAGTTACAATATTTAAAGATCCATCTTATAAAATAATTTGTTTCAACTCCTGGCTTGGTTTTGGACCCCCAATTTCCTCAGGTATTAAGACCTTGCTTAGTCCAGCTCTGGCCTTCAGGACCACCTAGCTGACAATCAAGTGCCCTGAAACAGAACATCATATATCAGCAGTCAGGTTGCTGCAGTACCATATGTGGCACAGACTGTGAACAAATGCAGCAAAATGAGGCAGAATTTGATCAAAATAAAAGAGTATGACTTATAGAGGATATACTTCTTTCTCAGCCTTCTAATCATAAAGCAGAGCTACTTTTTCCTAGGTGGTATGAGATCTGCTCAGTACAACTCTAGCTCCTAATGTGCAAATTAGAAAAATGAGGTCCTTATTATCTATTTGAAAATTGTCACAATAACCTGCTTTTATTAGAACTAGTCATTTCATTGCTATCTACTGGAACATCGTAGATAGATATATAGATATTGATATATCTGTATCTATCTGTATCTGCAGCATAAATGATACCCCCAGACTTGTTCAGTGTGCTACATGTACAACTGTATAAGGCAACCTATGTATAACCACAGGTGGGAATTGTCAGTTAAGAAAAGTGAATTCTGGCTCTCTTTAATTTGCACTGAAATTATACAACCCAAGAGGAGTGACTGAGTTTGGGACAACTTCTGAAATAGAAGTTCCAGAAGTTTTAGGTCACATTACTACTAAAGAAACCTTATAGGATTCTAGAAAGCAGTCTCAAGATATTAAAATGTTTGACCAACAAATTGCTTGAGTATGCAAAGACATACTGGATAAGAACAAACATGATTCAATGGAGTTTGTGACAAATAAAACCTGGAGAGTTCATTAAAATTTTGTACAATTATGGTCAAGTCAAATTTTAATACAAATAAGGATGTAGAGGATTAATGCAGGGCTGGAATATTTATAGAGAGATGTAAAAAAAAAAAAAGAGCTAGCAGCATTAGTTTAAACATTCCATTCTGCTTGTACTTTTATCAGCCGTAGCTAATATTCTTGAAAAAGAGAATATAACAAGCTTCCATTTTCCACTTAAATTGATCATGATTTGCACGAAGATCTCGAGATATATTGTTAAGTGAAAAAAGTTACAAAATAATTAATACAGATTGTGTGATCTTTTATAGGATATGTAAATGATTCACATTTCCTATATATGATGTGTAAAAATTTCTTTAAAAATCTCTAGCCAAAATTTAAACAGTGGTTATTTAGGGATTTAAAGCACTTTACTTATCTGCCTTTTCTATTTTTCTACAGTAAATATATTTTGTTTTGGAATTAAAATAATTTGGGGTATCAAAAAATACTTCTAAGTAAAATATCAGTGTGATCATATATATTGAACCCTAATATCTCCCATTCCTAATGATATAATCAATAGGATAGATAATTGAGAACACCCTGTAATACCTCATGCCCAGAAACACTGATGAATTTCTACTAAATACAAAGTCCATTTAAGGAGACTGAAAAACAAACCTGGTGAAATCAAACTTACAGCCTCTTTTGTTTGGTTCAATAGTTCTTTTCACTAATTCAGTGAACAATATTATTTTTATAATTAAAATACTCAAAGTAGTTTTTTAGTTAAGAAAAGTTCTAAAGTTTTACTATTGTGAAAAGCTTCATGCAATATAAATATTCATTAGGGTATCAATTAAATAAATTATAGCACAGATACATTATGAAATACAATACAGAGCTTAAAGAGAATAAAGTTGATTTTCTTTACAATTTCTACAAAAATTGCTCATAGTTATTGCCTCTGGAGAAGATACAGTATTTGGAAGGAAGTAAGGTGAAGGTGGAATTTAACTTTTTAGTCCATATACTTTTTGTTTGAATGGTATATAAAGAATATGCACTCAAAAATTACGGCATTTGTGTGTGTTTGTGTGTGTGTGTGTGTGCACACGTGTATGATATACGACAAAAGTGAAAGGGAAATCAAGAAGGTTCAGTTTGGTTATGTTGCCTGGGAAAAATTTCTTTAGATTTTTTTTTTTTAACTTTAGAATCAAATTGTCCTAGGTTTGATTCCTGGTTTAATAATTTGATAAGTGTTGATAATGGGTAAGATACATACATTCTTTGAAAAGCATAGCTTATAAAGCAAACTTACAGGGTAGCTGCTAGGATTATAGGTAATATCACCAGAGCATTCATGTACCATTGCCTCATACATTAGAGGCACTCAATAGATGGTTGCTATTAATACTGAGATTACTCTTGAAATGTATAAAACTGGAATGAAATCTCTTTAATTTATCATGGTTAAAATTTCATTGTCAGGTAAAAGTTATGATGGAGGAAAAGAGGAAACTTGATAGGAAACATGTAAATAATATTATAAATAAGCATACCTTGTAAGTGAATTCACTGAAGTTACTATTAAATCATGTTTTATTACATATCATTATGGATCACACAGACAATATCATGATGAAAGAGTTCTATTCAAAACAGAGAAATCAATAACAGCCAATATAAGAAAACCAGGAAAACCCTTTAAAAATCTGTAAAACTTATATGAAGAGAGGTTTGTTAAGAAACGGGTAAGAAGACTTGAATAAATTTAGAGACACTTTGTGTTCCTAAATGGAAAAACTGAGTATTAAAAGAAAGTCACTTTTTTCCCAATTAATTGATAGGTTTGGTGCCATTCCAATTAAATTTGCCACTGTGTGGGTTCTCCAGAGAAAGAGGTCGAGATGGAATTTAGGATACAAGACATTGATTAGGGATTGACATCTGAGAAAAGAAGGGCAAAGCAGCAGGATTGAGCAGAAGGAAAGTGGAACTGATATGCAGACCCAACAAAGCCTCAGCCAAACCAGCAAGGAACTCGGGAGCAGGAATTGCCCAACAGAGTCATCTTAGGTCAGCTGAACTGACTGATTCATTTTATCATCACTTTGCCCAGTTACTAGATGGAAATGGACACAGGAAGGGAGTGACCCTGAAGGAGCCGACAGCTGGAAGCTGTCTATGTGCTTCTAGCAGCTGGGCAACAAGCCTTTCCTTGAAGTGGCATCTGTTGGTGCCTCTCCGTGTCTACCACATTTTGGGGACAACTTGACAAAGTGATTTTAAAGTTCAACTGGAAGGATAAGCAAATAAAAAGAACCAACAGATTTTTGGAAAAGGAAAATACTGAGAAGGGATTTGATCTGGCAGGTATTAAAACATATTTGAAAAGCCTCAGTAATCCCTGGTAGTACCATCATAGGAAGAGATTGAAACTTCAAAGACACAGATGTAAAGGCCAGAAATAGCCTCCTGTATACACAAATATTTAGTGCATGATTGTGGGGCAACAGATTCACTTATTTATTTTTTGAGATACTGGGAAGATTAAGGCAGTGATATCGTTCATGCACACCAGGGTACTGTTTCCTGTAGCCCACCTTCATGTGGCTGTGGCCTTGCTGATAACTAGGTTTGTTAAATTTTTTTTCCAAATTAAAAAAAAGTAGATAATTTTGTGTTTGTAAAAGTATTCATAAACGGAAGCAATTACATTGTTGTTGTAGGTTTCCCTGGAATGGGGCTACAAGCCACAAATATTTAAGATTTATGGCAAAGCAAGGGTTTGGCTGTTTTTCTGCTGTGACAAGCCTCCATGTGGAGTGTCACCGGTAGCTTAAGTCCAGTTAGGAAACCAAGCAAAAGCATCTATTTCTCCTCTGTGAATCTTTACATTTATATATATTTGGCTAATTAAATCATAATTATATTATGGGTAAAGAAGAGTAGGAATATGAGGATTAGTCTCTTGTTAGTCTGTAATACTCTTGAAACTCTGTAATGTTAAGCAACAAAATCAGTGAACAAAGTCTAGATGTTCAATAGACTTTGTTTTAAAATTTAAGTGTTTGGGAAATGTAACAAAAAAGATCACTTCCAGTACGCTACAGCAAAAGAACTAAAAAGTACCTACATGTTTATCTGCCCCTGGTGGTAGGGAAAGCCCTCATAACCATGAAGTTATAGTCAGAAACCGTAATATATGTGAATTAGATATGTGTTCATACATGCACATGAACACACACAGACACAGACAAACCTTATATGTAAAAAGCATGTATGACTTAGCCTCAAAGCAAGGTCTAAAACAAAGGTTTATGTGTGGGTTGTTTATTTGGGAATGTGATCCCAGACAGCAGGAGTGAGTCACAGAAGGAGGGAAATAGGTTAGCAGAAAAAGTTAATAAAACGATGCAATATCCACTTGGCCACCCTCTCTGGGTCAGGTGACTCTCTCCCAAGGGATGTTCTGAGAAGACTCAGAATGTCCTCTTGAAGAAATAAGGAAGAAGCTTCGTTGCTCCAAGACCTTAATAGTTAGCAGTGGCAGTAACCGAAGGGTGTTGATCCCTCTGTATTTTCAGGAAGTGAATTTTGGGGGGTATCCTACTGTGGTGTCAGAGAAACCCCAGTGCAGGAAGCAAGAGGTTTGGGACAAGTGGCTTGAGCAAATATGCTCAGGTTGCACACGAGCGAAGCTGGGCAAAGCCAGCAGGGAACTGGACACTGCAACAATGGCTGGAGGACTTGAGGTTGGGCACCAGAGTGCTCAGTACAATAAACACAAACACAACACCATCAGCATAATTAAGAGGGAAATTCAAACTGAAAAATTATTTTCTATTTATGATAAAGCATTAGTAGCTCATAGGTAAAGGCCTCTTACAAATCCATAGAAAGAATAAAGGAAATATAATTTAAAGATGAAGAGGCAAATAATGAAGAAAAAATCTCATGGTAACATGAAAAATGCTCCCATTGATTAACAATCTTAGAGATGAAAATTATAATAATTACCTAAGATATATAATTGTCACCTATTGAATTGGCAAATCAATTAAAAATTATTATTGTCAGGTTTGGGGTGGATTGAAAGAAATGAACCCTTTGACGTATGGCTGAAGATTATCCAATATAATATTTTTGAAGAGCAACTTGGCATTATTCACAAATGTGCTAAAATGAGAAAACACAATAATCAAGAAGTCATTCTCTATTAAATTTTCAGAACTCACAACCAAATCAAAATATGGAATAAAAAAATAGTTAATTTGCAGAGGAAATACAAATGGCCAATCAATAAATGGAAAAGTAATCAAACACAATAATGAGAAAAGAAACGAAAATTAAAACATATGATACTTCTTACCTATTAAATTTATTTTTAAAAAGTTTACCAACTAAAATGCTGGGATTTTTTTACATTGGCAATAGTAAATAGTGAAAAGAGTGGAACTTATATGAGGCAAGTAAGTTTGCGCATCAAGCTCTGAAAACACTTTTGCATCATGTATCAAGCATCATTGAATCCATTTTTTAAAAAATGATAAGAAATACAAATATTTACACACAAAGAAATTTGCTTCAATGTAATTTAAACTATCAAGGGAATAGAGACTATTAAAAAGTGTCTCATTTGAAAAAGAACTACAGACATCAAAGTTAGAAATGAGAATCTTAGAATCATTCCAAATTAAGTCAGGAAAAATACAAGATTGGCCCATCATCATTACTATATTTTAACATTGGTGGAAAATTTTAACCAGAATAATAAATAACAATATATGATATAAACAAAACTATATATATTAATAAGGAAGGAACAAAGTTATCATTATTGGCAGATAATGTGATTACCAGGAAATACTGAGATAACTGAAAAAGTATTAAAAAGTATTATTACTGTGGTCAGTACAAGATCAATTATCAGATTCAAAGGCTGTTCAACAAACATTTAGAATATATGATTTAAGAAAACTCATTTCAACAGCAGTCTAAAATACGAAATATCTATAATTAAACTTAAGGACTATATAGATATAAAGAAAACTGTAAAACTTGACACATGGATAAAAATAAATGGAATACATGAATAAAAATATTAGATAAAAAATAAATATTACAAAGATTTTACTTAAACACTCTCTTCTTAATTAATCCATCAATTCAATATCATATCAATAAAATTAGCCATGATGCACCTACATGATGACAGTGGTTATCTCTCAGTGTATAAGGACAATATTTCAATTTGCTCTGTTCTTAAGTATTTCTAAATTGTCCCATCAAAAAGATGTTATATCCTTTGAAAAGTTACCATTTTCAGTGGAACAGAACTGTGGCCCACTCCCAGATTGTTTGGAAATCCTAAGAAGATTTAAAATGCTGGTTCAGTTTACTGACATTTAGCTTAAAACCACTGCTGAATAACTGCCATTTTCATTCCCATACCAAAGACGTTTACCCTCTAGGGTTCTGGCAATATTTGAATGCGTATTTGCAAAGTGAATGGATTGAGCTCCTTGTCATAACTCTTTTATCAATAAAGGCTCCCTTGTGGCACATCAGGCACACACACAAAAAAAGTGTTACTCGGGGGACAATTATTTATTCATTTGCTTATCAATTTAGTCGAAAAATATGGAGCACCGACTTTGTCCCAGATATTTCCTAGTCATGTGGGAGCCAATACTGAACAAAACAAAAGTTGAGCCTCTTCAGGAGCTTACATCCTGGTGGAGGGTGAGGGGAGACAAAACAAAGTAAACAAAGTAAAATGGGGATGGTGATGAGTGTTATTTTAATTTAAGATGACTAGTGAAAATCTTTTAGATATGGTGAAATCTGAGCAACAGATATCCAAAGAAAGAAAGTTTCAGGCAGAGGGATGCTGCTAGTGCAAAGGCCTTGGGTCAACCAGACATTTGAGAAAAAAAGAAGCCCAGTGTAGCTGGATCATATTGAGAAGAGTGGAAAGTAGAAGGAGATGGGGAAAAATTGGTAGCAAAGGGCCAGATTACTCAGTCTCCAGATTATTATAAGGTGATGGAAAACCCATGGAGGATGATGAGCAAAGGACTGATGCCATAGGGTAGAAGTGGGTAAGAGAAAGTTTTGCAATTGTCCGGGTAAGAGATGATGGTGTCTTGGAGCAAGGAAGTAGTGGAGATGGGGAGAAGTGATTGGACCCAAGATATAATTTGAGTGGAGCTGATGATATTTGTTGTCGGATTTAAAACATGTTTGACAGAAAGAGAGTCATCAAGGAGTTTTTGACCAAATCCACTGGATATGATATTCAATTCATAATAATGGAAGGTATGAAGAAATTCCATAAATGTCTTTGTATTATTTTGAGAACAGGCCAGATTAGAATGAGTAACTGTTCCAACATTGTTAGGATATTAAGGTGAATAGGGCAATAATTTGTCTCTTTTTTTGAAGAAGGAGAATCCCACTGAAATATCCTATGTCCTCCCTGGCGCTCTTTCATCTCCAACTGGAGCCCTGTGATTCAAGCAGCAAGCATTGCTTTCAATCCCCCCAACAATTTTTTCCCCTTTTTCTTTTCTCCCTCTGGCCTCCATTCCCCTTATTTTTCTTCCCTTTCTCTCTTTTACCCTTCTCTTTAGTTCTGCTTTCTTTATGATAGTTCTGACCCACAGGAGTGATGGTGCAACCTCCACTCTTCTTTTTTGCCCAATTCTGTTTTCAGGTTTCTCCGTTCTCATTCTATGCTAAACATTTTGATTTTAACTTTCTTCTACAATCCCTCAGAATTATCCGTTCAAGACCCCAAACCGTTCGTGTCACTTCTTTGCTCAAAAGTCTTCTAGGGGTCCACATCGACTTAAGAATAAAATGTAAACTTCACTTGGGAGGGCAAAAAATGGTTATTCAAAATCTTGGCATACTTCTCTCTCCCACCTCTTTTCTAGCTACTCCATGGGAGGCATTTCCAGGCAAGCAAAACATTTTTTGTTTCTGTAAAATTTGTCATGCTTTCTTTCCCTGCCAGACCTGGATGCACATACTATTTCTTCTGTCTCGAACATCCAACTTACTTGCTCTTGTCATCTGCCTGCTGCTTGTTATCCTCTCCTAGGAATCTTTTTGGCATCCAACAGTGGCTTTGAGCCCTACTTCTGTTCTCCCTTGACCCTGCACTTACTTAAAACCCTATATAGTGTTAATAATTACCTGTTTAACTGACTGTCTCCACCTTATGCAGTGAATTTAGGGGAGGTAGCTTCATCCTATGACTGCAGGGCAAGTCACAGTCACTACTACATGATAAGCACTCAATATATGTTAGTTAAAACGAGGAATAAATGAAGGGAAACAGAGAGAGCATATTATAAATCCCACAGGGAAAAAGCTTATTTCTTTGTCGTTGATAAGGAAAAGTCCATTTTTAGATTGAACATGGGGAGGTTAGATGGCAAAGATGAGGATTTAAGATGTGAATTCTTGAAAGGCTGTAGGCCTTGTTTTGAATCATGTGATGATTTCACTGGATCAAAGAGTGGTTTGGCAAGCAGTTGTTAAGGAACCCTGAAACTGTGCCAACATTTCTGAGCTGATCTGCTCAAGAGTGAATAAATTTTAAGGGACTGTAATTATCATGTGCATTAGCCACCTTTGTAACTGGAAAGGCAAAATAGCACAGAAACAGTGCTATAAATGACAACATTTATGTACTTAAGAGTTGTCTTTAAAGGTTCAATTTTATAAAGATTTGATCTGTAGGGATATAAGCCTTTCAAGTGCTTCAGCCTTGGACTTGTATGGTATTTGGAGACAGAGTCACCCTAGGGTGTGGCTATGCACAGTTGTATTTTGTTTTGCTCAACTTCTGAAGCTAGCCAGATTCCTGGGACTACCAAGTATGGCAACAAAACTAGCAGAACATTTAGATGGTCACTAAACAGCTTGCGATGTCCTGGCAGGAGAGGGCTTTCTCTAGTCTGTTTCAAGTTCTTCTTTGGCTGCGTGTCAGAGAAGCCTGGCCTCCCCAGACACTAGTGGGCTGACAGCCCCCAACTGCTACATAAACATGCTGGAGAATTAGGCCTGAAGACGATATAAACTGTTAGTTGACATCATAAAATTCTAAGCCATAAGACATTTTAAGGATCCTCTCTGTCTTTTCTTGTTGAAAGCAATTTTAATCAATGCCTCTTAATCACAGGATAATGGTTAAATTGTTTCCACGAGATTTTTAATTGACTTCATCTTTTGTCAATCTGAAATAAGGCTAAAGCCTTCAATGAAGAGTGCAAAAGGTAAAAGCAGTGACAAACAAAAAGCAAGGGTCATAATGCAGACATTGCTTTTCCATGAAAATATTGTTATTTTTTTCTCTACAAAATAAACTATTAAATCTTCTCTCTTCGTATGTGTTTCAGAGTATGTTCGATGTCCGTATGAAACCAATGTGATATAATAAATCCTTAACAACTTGAAACTCTAGTGAAGGTGTGGCTTATTTTTATTGGGATAGTTTTTAAAATAAAAGAATAGATACCACAAAATTCCACAAATAAGTATGTCCAGATAAAAGAACACTATTTCAAACGGGCATTTTTCTCTTTAATCAATGTAAAATAATTAACCTCTTGTGGGGAAAGAAGTCGCCAAAATTAAAGTTTGACTTTAAGTATATCAAGATATATAAAGCATCCTGGTATCTTGAAAATAGCAAATGTTTGTGAAGATGGTCCGAATTTCAGTCCAGAAGCTTAGGTGTAAAAAAATATATATATTTCTTTATATTTTAAAATCATTTTAATTTAAAACCCTGGCCCTTATTTTCCCTTCCTTCCTTTCCTTGTCCCTCACCAAGAACTTTGCATAGTTTCTTCTGCTAGAACCAAGGCCCTGGGGGGAGCCTCCAGGCACTGCTTGTCAGCAGTCAGTCCCCATTGGTTACTGCTGAGCCGTCCAGTCTGCACAATCCCTTCAGGTCTAGAGGCTCTGGAATTACATATCCTTCTGGGTCCTTAGGGGCTCTTTATGAATGTGGCTACCATGCCTTTTGAAGCCCAGCCTCCTGTCTGGGATGCTGTCCGGGAGTCAGTCTTGGCTTCTTGTCTTCCTGAAGCACACGTATCCAACCCTCCTCTTCCACCCCCCACCCTCCCTCCCCAACTGCCTGCAGGAAGGGAATGGGAAAAACAGGGAGTTAAAAAAGAAAACAGGTCAAAACAAATATCCCACCCCATTTATAAAGAAAAACATCTGAAAACACTCTAAATATCCATCAACAGAGAACTGGATAAATAGACTATGACACATCCATACAACCCATACAACAAAAGGGTTCAAAAGAACGAGGTAAATCTGTATGTTCTGATATGGGAAAATGTCCAAGATAGATCATTTAGTGCAAAATATAATTTGAGAATTCATATGTATAGCATGATCCAGTCTGTATAAAAAGTTTAAAAATATAAACGTATAGGTGTATACGTACACCTACATATACACCTCAGCATGCTAATAAATGCAGAAAATATTGGAAAACATTACAAGAAACTCTTAAATGTGATTATCTCTGGAGAATAGGATTGGGAGAGGGGTAGGGAGGGGTGGATTTTATCCTTCTATAATACTTAATGAACTATTTACATTTTTTACAACATGCATATGTTATTTTTCATAATTTTTATAACCCCAGTTTCTTAAAAGGTAGAAATCTATGTGAATCATTTTTATAAATCAATCACTTCTACATTTATTCAATACATTTTAAAATAAGATTAAATATTATTAAGCAATCATGTTACTTTTCTTGTTATTGCCATGGGAGCATGAAGAAGGACACTTGTTCAGAAAATTTTAAAATTTAAAACAATATTCCATGGCAAGCCTCATAAATTAAGTAGATATTCCATTGTGAAAATTTGCATTTTTTCCTCTATTTATTATTTTAATGCTTCATTTTATTACATTTTAAATTATTTTACTGATCTTAAATGTGCTTTGTTGTATGTTAGGGCTAGAAAAGTAAGTCAAACAATTTTATTGAGGTTAAAATAAATGTCCTTATTGTAAATTATAGTATATAATTCTCAGATATTCATATCCCACATGTTCAGAAAACTTTCCTTTTGCCCCAATTGTCCTTGTCTGTCTTTCCTATGGTTTGATTAATTAAGTCTATATATTCAAGAAAGGCTTCAAGGAGCAGAATTTTGAATTATGAAAAGGACATTTTCAGAAAGGAAAGATGCTCTAGGCAGGAGGAACAATATATGCAAAAGGATGAAAGCATTAAACAGAACCGTGAGTATGAGAAACTACTACTGAAGCATGACAGATAGTAGTAGAGTGGCAAGGGTAGCTGGCTTATGAAGGCCTTTGTTTATTATGCAAGTAAAGGGAACAACCAATTTTTAAATGAGATGCTCAGATATGCATTTTTAAAAGATCATTCTGGATCTCATTGTGGAGAGTGCATTTTAGGGTCCTGAGTATGAAAGGCAAAAGATTAGTTAAGAAGTTATGACAGCAGTTCCAGCAAATAATGATGAAAACTTGAACTAAGCCAGTAGCTATATGGACAATAAAAAAAAAGAGATCTGAGAGATGGTTATTATTTACGATTTCACGTAAAACACAGGGCATACGTTTTATAAGCCTGTACACATATATCTATATAATAGTTCATCCTGTTTGGGAATTACTGAAAATAGGGAGTTAAATTAAAAAATATAGGAGGATGATTTATAAACTGTAGATATATAAATGAAAATCTTAAACCAGTGTTATTCAACAATAGATTTCTAAACCAAGGTCTATCATAATAATGTTGTAGGAAAGCATCTTAGTGAAATTGCTTCAGTAGCTGGACAGATCTCTTGAGTTCTGTTTCCACTTGTCTCTTAGACACCTCCTCTTGGATTCCCATCAGCACCCTAACCTCATCCTGACTCTCATCCTACGCTTATTATTATAACTGCTAACCCTGGTTCTCCTGACACCACCATGTTCCAGTCACCCAGATTCAAAACTTTATTTTCACTTTTGTCTTCCTTTCTAATCACCTGCCAACTTAGCCCCACAGTCCTAGCCTTTCCTCTCTCCTTCAAGTTCAGGATCTTATTCTTTTTCACCAGGACTCTTGCAACACTGTTCTCCCTCCCTGTGTTGTAGTATAACCACACCTAAACCATCTTACCAACTGCAGATGGATTCAGTGTCCCAAAACATGGTATATATCTTCTCCCAGTTTCAAATCTGTCAAGGCTAGTAAAAATTTCAGTCAATAAAATCACTTTGGTATAATCTACTAAAGTTGAACATACACACACCCTATATCTCATCCATTTCACAACTAGATATATATCAAACAAAAATGTATGCCCATATGCATCAAAAGACAGGTACAAGAGTATTTATAGCAGCATTATACATAATAGCCAAAACTTGGCATCAACCCAATCGAGTAGACTGATGAATAAATTGTGGGTGTTCATGCAATGCAATACTACACAATGATGAAATAAAGTCAGCTTTTTTATATCAAGTTCTAAAACAGTCAAAACTAATAACTCGTGTCAGAAATCAAGAGAGTGGTTTATTCTAGAGAGAAAAGAAAGGGAATAGTTACTAGGAAGGGGCAGGAGAAGAATTTCTGGGTGCTGGAAATTTTCTATTACTTGAGCTGGGTAGAAGTTACACGCTGTTCTTGCTTTGTGAAAATAAAAATAAACACATGCATATACACATATCCATCCTTTAATGGCTCTCTATTGTCTACAAAATAATGTCCAAACGTTGAAACCTGCAAAGCAGGATTGTGGTCAATGATCTGCTCCGATCTACCTTTCCAATCCATGTAGTCAGCTTATTTCTTTCCCTATTTGTCTCCTATACTGTCGCCATGGGACCCCTTACACCACATGTTCCACTTATATATAACTTGGAAGCAAATTATTTTATTAAAAAATATCAAAATTGAAATTAGAAGTTTCTGCAACAACTTTATTTTCCAGGAAAGACTGTGACATTGTTAGGGCAAATCCTCTACCACATTCTTTTGGTTCTCCAGTTTCCTGACACACCAAGGAACTCCAAACTGTGAAGTCTCTGAGCCCAAGTCTCTACCAGTGATGCAAAATCATATCCAATGTAGGCTTTGTTATGAAGCCTGCTGGTATTCGAATAAAAGACTCCTCTGAAAGAGTGAAGCAACACTGCATGTTGCGGGGGCTAGGAGCCTGATTTGGCTGTAGGATGCCCCTAAGGCTGGGGGACAATAATCAAAATCATAATGATCAAAGTATTTTGCCTAAATCTGGGTCAACACTGATCTCTGAGCAAATCAGATAAGGCTGCCAACATTTCTAGTGAGTGATAATACCACTGTAGGGAGTGGTTGTTGTGGTTCTAGGTGCCCATTTCTGTGGAATAAGGCGTTAATCAGTCACTGAGGGATGTTAGAGTATCCAGTCCTTAAGGAGAAATAGAAGGATATGGGTTAGGGTGTTGGCCCAGAAGGCTGAGCTTCAGGGTAGGGCTTTCATTTGATTGTGCAAACTGGAAGAATCTGAAGCAGAGGCCAGTTAAATAGACTATGCAACTGTTAGGGGGATTATGGGGACAGGCCACAGTTATAAGGGCACATGTGTATCATGTAACAGTGTGCCTCAAACTTTAGCACACAGAAGAATCACTTGGAAAGCTTGTTAAAACACAGGTTCCTGGGCTCTAACCCGGAGGGATTCTGACTCAGAATCCTTTTTGCATATCTAACAAGCTCCTGGTTGAAACATTGTTTTAGAACAACTATCAAGTTTTGTTCCAGCAGAACAAAACTAACTCCAGTCCCCATTCACTGCTGGGGGCAGGATATTTACTATGCTGTCAGCGTTTGTCAGATTTAGTTTAGGGTCTGTGTGGGCTGAATGCACAGGATAAGGACGTCAATTCTTACTGTACAAGGTAACAAATGACAGTAAAAAGGACAGCTTACTCTATTGTCCCTAGTTTGTACAGTCAAGTGGAAGCCCTGTCCCTCCTGCACAAATCTACTCCTAGAGCTTGCATGTGAAGTTTCTGGGTGGGAAAGGCACTATTGGCTTCTAGTGGGTACAGCCCAGGTATGGTGCTAGACATCCTACAACGCCTAGGACATCCCCACAACAAAGAGTTATCCAGCCCGGGTGTCAACAGTGTAAAGATTGAGAAACCCTATCTAGATACCTATACATCCATTGATTTGGAATTTTCACTTGGGTTTTACATCAGGTTATGCAGGGCATTGTAAGCAAGGTTCTCTAAATTAATGTTATCCATGTTGAGGCTGTTTGTAGAATAAAAGAAACATTTATTCTACAAATAAAACCAAAAAGCACTGAAACAAAATAAAATTAAAGAGACAACTAATAAAGGTGGCGAGGGAGAAAGAAAGACAATTGTATGGGAAGATTAGGTTAAGGGGCAGTTCCTTTAGAAGCTTTTGGGAAAGGGAAGACAGGGTAGGCTCCACGTCTCATTTAGCTTTAAAGACTACACTGTCTTTAAAAACACTGGGCACGATACATGTCAATATGAAATGAATGAAAGTGGTTAGTCCATCCTCTTTTTAAGGATTTTGATGAATGAAGATTCTATAGTAATTTGTTGGGTTTTTTCTAAATTTATGATAGTTAATCACTTTTCCAATTAACAGGTTTTAGCCTATTAACTGAAACTCTCTGAGAATAGTTTTAAGCTAGAGAGGAGCAGAAATAGTTTATCCTTGCACTCATTAACTATTTTTTGTTTATATTTACAGTAGTCCCCTCTTATCGGCAGTTTTGCTTTCCTGTTTTACTAAAGGGAAATTTCCAGAAGTAAACAATTCTTGAGTTTGAAACTGTGCACCGTTCTGAGTAGTGTGATAAAATCTCATGCTGTCTCGCTCCATCCCACCCGGGACGTGAATCCTCCCTCTGTCCAGCCTCTCCAAGATGTCTACACTACCTACCCTTAGTCACTTAGTAGCCCTCTTGGTTATCAGATTGACTGAAGTATTGCAGTGCTTGAGGTGAAATAACCCTTATTTTACTTAATAAAGACCTCAAAATTCAAGAGTAGTGGTGCTGGTGGTTTGGATATGCCAAAGAGAAGCTGTAAAGTGCTTCCTTTAAGTGAAAAGGACTTAATAAAGAAAGAAAAAAATCATATGCAGAGATTGCTAAGTAAGACCGAATCTTCTATCTATGAAAGAAGGAAAAATAAATTTATGCTAGTTTTGCTATTGCACTTTAAACTGCAAAAGTTACAGCCACAGTGCATGATAATCGCTTAGTTAAGATAAAGAAGGTATTAAATTTGTGGGTGGAAGACATGAACAGAAACATGTTCTGAATAACACCAGTCAGGTTTGTTACTATCCAAGGTTTCTGCTTCTACTGGGGGTGTTGGAACTAGCCCCTATGGATAAGGGGGTACTACTCTATTCTGATTCTTTCCCTGGAAAAGATAAAAAAAAATCAGTCAGGCTAATTTTTTTTTTTTAAACAAATGCATTTGTCCATTATCTCTTACTTTGTCAGGCTAAAAAAATCTCTTTTCTCTCAACTTTTTGTTCCCTACCTTAAATAGGTTAATCATATTTATTTCAGATTTCTCTAGTCTTTTCAAACTCATGTTTATAATTTGAAGACTATAATGAGAAACAGTACTCTTAGATTCACAATCAGTGGCTATTTTTTTCCACATTTCTTCTGTGCCAGGTTTTGTGCTTTCATATTGTTTTGTTCTTCTGTCAGGTAGGTAAGTTTGGCCATGTTTTGCAGATGAAGAAACTGACGTAGAGAGTTTCAGAAAATACGGTTGACCCTTGAACAACTCAGGGGTTAGGGATGCTGATCCCCCAACCCCACCCCCTGCAAAGTTGAAAATCCACATATAACTTTTGGCTCCCCAAAAACTTAACTACTAATAGCCTACTGTTGACCAGAAGCCTTACTGATAACATAAACAGTTGATTAACATATATTTTGTATGCTATATGTATTATATACTGTGTCTTACAATAATAAAGTAAGCTACAGAAAAGAAAATGGTATTGGGAAACTCACAGGGAAGAGAAAATATATTTACTATTCATTAAGTGGAAGTGGGTCATCGTAAAAGTCTTATCCTGTCGTCTTCATGTCAAGTAGGCTGAGGAGGAGGAGGGGGAGGAAAGGTAGGTTTTCCTGTCTCAGGGGTGGGCAGAGGTGGAAGAAAATCCACATGTAAGTGGACCTGCACAGGTCAAACTCGTGTTATTCAAAGATCAACTGAATATCCAAGTTCATACAGATTGTAAATGGTAAAAATAAGATTCAAATTTAGATTTTCTGATTCCATTTCCAGGAGTCATATGATAAATGATACTATTTAGAAAATTAAAATTAATTTCCAGCTCTTGCATATCAAACCGATAGTAGTAATTCTATTAAGACTACATTGATGACTCAGCTGAGGACTGGAAAGTAAGTCTCAAAGCTCCTAAAGAGTGAAATTTGCACAGTCACCATCGTTGATGATCCCACATCTGATGCTCTCAAGGTCCTAGCATTATTTGCAAAATGGCTCAATCACTATATCTTAATTTTTACACAAATAATATTGTACTGATTATCTGTGATTGTATAACAAATTACCCCAAAATTTAGTTAAAACAACAAACATTTATCATCTCATAGTTCCTGTGGGCGCTCAATGGCTATCACAAGGTTGCAGTCAGGGCTATCATAGGCCAGGACTAGGCTGCAGCTTCATCTGAAGTATTGACTGTGGGAGGATTTGCTTCTAAGCCCACCCATGTGGTTGTTGATAGAGTTCTGGTCCCATGGGCTATTTGATTGAGGGCCTCAGTTTCTTGTTGACTACAGACATCAGATCCTTGCCACATGGGCCTCTCTACAGGGAAGTTTACATCATGGTAGGTGGCTTTTATCAAAGCAAGCAAGTGAAAAAGCTAGAGCAGGTAAGCAAGACAGAAGTCACAATCTTTAGGGAACATAATCATGGAAATCAATTCTCATCATGTCAGTATATTATTCTCATTAAAAGTTAGTCACTAGGTTCAGACCATACTCAAGCAAAGGGGATTGCTACAAGGGCGTGAATGCTTTGAGAAAGGGATTATTGGGTACCATCTTAGTGATTGCCTACCACACATACTAACCGATCTTTTTATATGTTAAAGAATATTTTTCCATACTTCTTAAATAATTAATTTATATACTTATTCAACAATATCTGTCAGATAGAAATGGTTCTTCTATCATAAAGCTTGCCAAGTCATCAGGCAAGTAGCTGCTCTGGTAGATATAAAGGAGATGCTGAATCAAGGCATTAGAGGGAAGGCAGGGCAAGGGAGGTGTTCCTAGTCCTAGTGCCATCTAAACCAGACTTGAAAGAAAAACAGGTATTAGCCAAGACAGAAGAAGGTGAGGGAAGAATGTTCCAAGCAAAGGGAATAACATGTACATAGAAAGGCCTGGAGATGAGAAAGAATCAATTATGATACTAAACATTTATATCTGTAATCCTTTAAAGGTATTATAGTTTGCAGTTATTCTTAATGAAGATATAAACTGATCAGAATAACTGTTAAATAGCAAATCTATGATTATTTCTATTTTTGCAAAGTACTATTCTAAATTTGTCCTGCAAGATATATTGGGTCTAAGAACTCCAAATTTTTCCTGTCCACATACATCAACTACATTACCTTCTTTCTCTTCTAATTTTGCTTCTTCCTGAGGTGATATCCTAAGGCTGAGCCTGTAGAATACTACGTGCAGAGTGGATTTAACAATTATACATTAATTTGGTCAGGTTAGTCCAGCCTGATAATTAAATTCAAATTAAAATATCTCCTGCTCCTGACACAAAAAAGAAAAGGTAGTGGGGAAGAGATTAGAGTATTCTGACCTTTTTACTTCCTTGAGGCATTGAGTCTACAGGTCAATAATTAATATTAACATACTTTGTGTAATTAATATTAAGTCCCATGATAAACAGGACAAGAAATTCACAGTATTTTAGAAGGATGCATAATATATAATCTCCTATTTGTACAAAATAAACTGATGCATTGTTTTCCAAGAAGGATGTTTAGAATAAATGATTATGCACAACCTTAGGATAGAGATCTAATTGTTAGTAGGAAGTATGTATACATCAAATTGATTGTTTGACTCTGGGTTTTAAACTTTTTATTATGTAGACTTTTGAACATATACAAGAGTAAACAGAATGGAATACCTTCCATACTGCTCTAACAACCATCAAGTTATGACCAGTCTTTTGCTGCCCACACCCTTAATCCCCCAAATATTATTTTTAAAGCTTATTTCAGCTTATTCCATGTGATATAAATGATTATATCTCATCATTTCATCTACAGATAACTCAGTATATACTTCTAAAAAAGAAGCAGTTGTTTTAAAACAAAACCACAGTACTATTTTTCTCCTTAAAAAAAACAATAATTGCTTAGTATTATTAAAGAATTAGTCTTTTATTCTTATTTTTACTCTCTTTTTATAGTAAGATAGATGGATAGATAATTGGTAGTTCACGATTAGGAGTGATTTTACCCCCCTAGGGGTCATTTGGCAATGTTTGGAGATATTTTTGTTACAACTGGGGGTTGCTACTGGCATCTAGTGGATAGAAGCCAGGGATGCTGCTACACACACAGGACAGCCCCCCAATAACTAAGAATTATCTCTTCCAAAATGTAATAGTGCTGCTGTGGAAAAATTTAGATAGATAGACAGACAGACAGATAGGTGAATAGCAGTTACAATGGACAAAAGCTTATAAAGAAAAGAGATACAAAACACCCATGCTAGAAGGTCATTTTAGTAGGCACATAAGGAACAAAAATGGATTTATAATTGAAAAGGTGATTCAGAATATGTAGTTATTCCAATTGAAATACCCCATAAATCACATGGAATTTCATGATTTTTTTTAAGGGATGAAGATCAGTGGCCAGTATTAATTAATGGAATATGTGTTCCAGGTGTGGATAAAGTAGTTCAGAAAAATACAGTGATTCTTACGTGGAAAGCAGAGTCAAAGGAATTAATGAACAAAATGTTTAGTAGATATGGGTAGAACCCATGTTCTGCAGCAAATGAAAAAAAAAATCTAGAAAAAATTATTTTGAATTTACTAAACAATAATCTGTCAGAAATGCCATTGTTTCCTATAAAATAATGGTATGAATGTTAATGCTTATGACATATTTTTAGGATGAAAAGTGATATTAGTTACTTTAATGCAGACAGAACTATGCTCATTATTCCCCACACAGAACCCCTGGCAATAATTTACCCAGCAGCACAGTAGTTCATGCAGATCAAAGCTGCATTATTTAAGTGTGTCCAGGGGGCAGATTTTAGCTCTGTGCCTTATACTTTAAAGAAAAAGACATTGGTTTCCTTCTTGAGAGACAATATGTGTTTAACTAGGTGCTTCAAGCAAGTCCTACAATATTTAAACTCACAGAAATTCCTCCTGTTTTCTGGGAAGAAACCCCTCCCTGCCCCAAATACTCTAAAATCTGAGGGGGTTATAGAACAACTGTGCGAAAGCCAATCTCTTCAAATGAATGGCAACTTAAATTGGATTTTCATTTAAATTGAATCCGAATGTAAACTAGATTCAGGAAAGGAAATGGCAGAGGAGAGTCTGTCATTGATACAGAATGTGCCTGCCTGCTTCGGCTCACAGACAAGTGATGAAGTCCAACTCTGAAATTTCAGGCCATTTGTATACCAAGCTCCTCCTTTTCTGCAGTCTTCTTTCCCATTGGTAAAATTCTTTTGCAGGGTCATGTAGGGATCCCACCCCTTCTCTGTGTTTTCACTCTGAAGCTCTACACAACTTCACACCTGAATGAACGCCAAACCTCTGTGGATATATAAAGGGAACCTTGAGGAGGAATTTCACAGTTACAGTGCAGAAGCAGAGGGAAAAGAATTAACCAGCTCTTCAGCCAAGCAAATCTTCTACTCACCATGCTTCCTCCTGCCATTCATTTCTGTCTCATTCCCCTTGCATGCATCCTAATGAAAAGCTGTTTGGCTTTTAAAAATGATGCCACAGAAATCCTTTATTCACATGTGGTTAAACCTGTTCCAGCACACACCAGCAGCAATAGCACGTTGAATCAAGCCAGAAATGGAGGCAGGCATTTCAGTAACACTGGACTGGATCGGAACAGTAAGTATGTTTTACTTGCACAGGTTTTGTTTTTTTCTTTTTTGGTAGCATTAGCTCACATTCCTATAGAATCATTTCATTGTTAACTAACCTGAACTGTACATATTTTGCTAAACAATCTGGGAGTAATCTGCTGCATGTGTAGATTGGCATTCTTCCCTAGGTAGTGATTTTAAAGTTAACATAACTAAAACAGTGGTTTGGTAACGGAAGCACAGACTTAAGTTTTATCAAATACCCACAAAGAAAACATTTCCAGGAATTAAATTGTTGCTTCTTTAAAATCAGGCAAAATGAGAATTTTAAAAAGTATTGCTCTAAATTAAGTTCAGGTTGTTTTGTCAGCTTATTTGAGGGCATGTAAAATTTTGGTAAAGTATGTAAAGGTAACTAACCAAAAGTGTGTATAGGGAATCACACGGAAAAGGAAGCTTTCAAGGGGGGAAAAAATTGTTCACATGGGTTTCTAAAATATGTCTAGTGAAATAGGTGAAAGTTTGGATGATGGTTAATGTAAAAGAGAGATAAAACCGAAAATGTTGGAGAATCGTATTTTTCTAGAATAATTCCTTATCAACCAAGTTAAAATTTAGGTAATTGTATATTTCCGTGAAAAGACTGGGGACATTTTTATAGCTTAAGAGATTTAAAATAACAGTACAATGATGTTTACCACAGGGAACATTTTTTTTCCTTTTCTCTTTGCTAAATTGACACGTTAATTGACCACTGGTTAGGGGGATTCAAATTTCTTCTCCTAACTTTTGTTTTAGTCCTTTCTTTTAGAATAGTTCACATACTAATAATCAGGTTTTAAGAGAGACAGAGAAACAATGCAGAGGAAATCTTACACAAATCTTTTGCCCCTCCTTCTTCACTCTATTCAACTACTAAAAGTAGTTTTGACCTTTGAAAAGCCAAAGCCAATATGACTATTAATGTCTAAGAAAACCAAGGTGTTTTAACTTTCACGAAGATGGTTGATTTTAAGTACATAGGAAATATCTGATTATTATTAGATTACTGAGCAATGTGGTGAGTATTCATTGTCAGTGAACTGTCACTGCAAAAATGCCGAATCTCTATATACACAGGAACAAAAAGCTAGACAAATCATCTCTGGCTGTTTCCAGGTGCATTCCTGAGGCAGCTGCTCAAAGGTGAGCTGGAATCAGAATGAGGCAAACCGAACACAGTGTCCAGCCAAATAATTTACCCTTTAAATTTAATCCCACAACTCTAAATCTATATGCATGTATGTGTATATACATATATTTTTCCACAACTATCACATTTCCCTTAGGGTATATCTCTTACCTCAGAAGTACTGGGGTACAATGTAAAACTCCTAATTCAGTTTCTACTTTGAGTTAGCTTTCAGTTTTCTATGTAGAACCACCTTAATGTCCCTTATAATTTTTATTTTTAAAATTTCAATAGCCTATACTTTTAAACATTTTTTTTCCTGGTTAACAAGCCTTGATTTCTTTACAACCTTGTTATAGGCAATTCTCCTCAAGTTTAGATAACAAAGCAATGGTAAGGAAAACTTCAAATATTTCCAGATCAATTTTTGCTTTAATTACATAAGGCATGTAACAAGAAACAGCCAATTAGAGAACATACCTATCAAATACAAATAACTAAAACAAAAAGGTTGCCATGACCAATATTCAGGAAATGAACACCGTGGTTCCTTTTGCAGTTGTAAATCAGACATGTTAGGCATTTTTCTGCCATAAAATTCATGGAAATGTAGCCAAGTTGTTATGGCAACCATACGTTCCTGATTTAGGGGCTTTTATATTCTTTAAATTTTGAGTTGTAGCAACATTTTCCATTTCAAACATTTTACTATTTGTACTTTTAAAAGATAGTTTTGGAATTTATGTTTAAAATGTAGTTATTAAGTTGATATGCAAAACGTCAGATGACATATATGTATGTAGGATTCTCTGCAGCTGAATTCTATAGTTGAAATAAAATATTACAGGGTGCATATGCATTGTACACAATATTTAAATACTTTCCACATTTTCTCAATGGATTTTTTAAAAAACCTAATTAAAATCACTTGCAGACATTAACCAATATGACCCTTGAGGAAAAGAATATTGAAGTGTATGTACTCTTTTAACTCATTGAAGAATGAATATTTACACATTAAGAGCTGCTGAACTCTTATTGGGGAGTAAGACTAAGAAAATGGGATTTTTAAATTCTCTAATAAGCAATTAGCTAATGTTATGCATGAATAAAAATCAGGCCTAGATTTTTTTTTCCCCAAAATAATTATAGCCATGTAAACTGATGATTTGCATGAAAGTGTCTCTACAACTATGCAGGCAGATTTTTGCATTGTGAAAATAAAGTAGGTGTTCACTTTCTGTCTGGCAATTTGCTATCATTTGGATATTATTTTTGTTTTTGCAGATTACTTTTTTTAAAAATGTCTTCATTTGTTTTTTGTCTCTGATGCACATTCTTTTCCATTTCCTGCAGCTTGGGTTCAAGTGGGTTGCCGGGAACTGCGTTCCACAAAATATATCTCTGATGGGCAGTGCACCAGCATCAGCCCTCTGAAGGAGCTGGTGTGTGCTGGCGAGTGCTTGCCACTGCCAGTGCTCCCTAACTGGATTGGAGGAGGCTATGGAACCAAATACTGGAGCAGGAGGAGCTCCCAGGAGTGGAGGTGTGTCAATGACAAAACGCGCACCCAGAGAATCCAGCTCCAGTGCCAAGATGGCAGCACGCGCACCTACAAAATCACAGTAGTCACCGCCTGCAAGTGCAAGAGGTACACCCGGCAGCACAACGAATCCAGTCACAACTTTGAGAGTGTGTCGCCTGCCAAGCCAGCCCAGCATCACAGAGAGCGGAAAAGAGCCAGCAAATCCAGCAAGCACAGCATGAGTTAGAACTCAGACTTCCATAACTGGACTGACTAGTAACCATCTGCTTTACAGATTTGATTGCTTGGAAGATTCAAGCCTGCCATTGCTATTTTCTCACTTGAAAGTGTATGCTTTCTGCTTTAATCAAACCCAGCAAGCTGTCCTAAGTATCAGGACCTTCTCTGGGAATAGTTTTTCCTTTTCAAGTTTTTCAAGATGTACATATATCTATGAATGCAATTTGCATTTAAATTCCACACATCCTGTAGTTTTAATTCCCCACCACTCTTAAAAGACTCTTGATACTATATACACCACTGAATCATTACATTTTAAAACAGAAAAAAGCCTCAGTTACCCTCCATCCTATCCCTGCCCCCAAACAAAACCTCTTCAAAACAGAAAAGTTTTTTTTTTTAAAGTTGCCATGAATCCTCACAGTAACATTTTAGAAAGGTGCTTTTTTGGTAATCTTCATGGGAACAGTTTAGCAGCCATGATCGATCTTTCTTTGAAAGAGAATGAAAGACCTTGTGACATTTCACTTCAAAAATAAGCCCTGTAGCTTTTTACAGTCGCATAGTATGAAATTATACCCTGCATGCTGACCCTCGCTTGGAATGGAATGCCAGAAATGCATGGCAGCAGCTAATAAGTAAAGCTGATTAACTATTTATTTGTCAATGTTATTATTTAATGAGCTTTCACATATGATTTTTTCCAAAATATTAATTTTTTATGTTTTGAATCTTTTTCATGTACCTAAGTATTTTCCTATATGATTTGTGGTTGACCTAGAAATATGAAAATACATGTCACAGATATGTAAAATAAACATGTTAGTCTTCTTATTACATGTTTAATCATGAACTTTATCAATAGTATGGATCTTTTTAAATCAATAAGATGCTTTGTAAAGCTGAAATATGTAATACTTTCTCGTTTAGTGTGTGCAATCAGAAGGTGCCTTGACCTTCAATTACATTGGTTTCTTTTAACAAAAATAAATACCGCTAAAAGTTATTGTCCTTGCCTCTAACATGTATAAAAAGGTACATGTTTTCAAAAATTGTAGAATAAATGTGTAAGAGTAATTGCTTTTTTTGCAAAGTCACATTCAAGCTTTGACAGAAATATCTGTAGTAAGGAGGAGAGAGAGAGAGAGAGACAGGGAGACCATCTCTTCAGTAAATGAGGTGGTTGAGAAGTTGGGTGGCAATCCAGCTGTGAGTTGTAATGAGAATATCAGATTCATATACGCCAGTGGTTGCCAAGTCTGCTGCACATTATAATCATCTGGGGGAGATATTATAAGACCCAATGCCCAGGCTTTCATCCAAATTACATCAGAATTTCTTGGGGTAGAACTCACATATCAGCAGTTTTTAAAGTTTTCCAGGTGATCTCAATGTGCAGCTAAGTTTGAGAAAGGAAGGAATTGTGAAGATAAATTTTGAATACTATTATATGGCTCCCCCTCAACCAAAAAATAAAATGTAAACAATAAAGGGAACAAAAAAATTTTCTTCAGTGTTTTCAAATTTGGCACGTTGTTATATTAAGCAACATTATCACAGTCTTGAACCAGATTGTGTAGTTAAATGACTGATGTGTCAATTCAATCTAATTATTGATTCCATCACTCTAAATGAAGAAAACCAATGAGACTTGGTTGTGTATTGATAAGATTTCCTGGACTTTCCCTTTTGGGATGCTGAACATGGAGGACTCTTTAGTACTTTTTTGTAGTAGATTGTTCTTTTTGTAATTACAAGTCTAAAGATCACATGTCTATTATATACAGAATACTAAGCTAAATAAGAACATTAAAAATTGTCCCTTCCCTATGAGAGGTAAACAAGTCTCAACATATATAAAGATAAAAGATAAAAAACTCTAGATTTTATAACAATGCTAACTGTTATACCATCGAATAAATCATAGTCTTCCATTGATTTATCTTCCAGTCTTAATAAGTAAGATCTTAAATTATTTCATATTATGTCATCATATTAAAACATGGGAAATTCATAATAATTATATCACAGGTTGAATATACCAAAAATGTATTGTTTCATATGTCTATTTTACTTGTTCATTCTCAATATGGGATATTTAAGATAACATAAAAAACTTAAGACAGTTTAGCCATTTCTTCCTTCTCAATAAGATAGCATTTTCCATAGAAGGCCTTAGAGATAGTTTCAAGAATTAGTGTGTCCTAAGATCTGAGGCATAAAAAGGATTTGATCTGACAATAGCTTTTCATAATCAAGAAGACTATGTCATGGATTTTACTAATAAAACATTGAAACAAAGCTTTTGGCAGTAATAAAATGCTAAAATCCTCATGATTTGACTCCTAATAGTGTATTAGCAAATGGTTCATAACATACTAAGAAAAATGAAATGGATTAAAAGACTTTTATAAATAAGACTTCTGTAGTCTCTGCTATATCAAGAATTGAATCTATTTCTCATGATCACATTCAAATTACTGAGCCATTTCAGGCCATGTTACATTAATGATGCATTCATTGCATTGTGTTTAACACCAAAGGACAGGAAAAAGTCAGCAATCAATAAGATAGGCCTAGAATAAAATCAGTCTCCCAGTGAAGTAAAAATTAAAAGGCAACAGAAAGAGTAGCTTTCTAGTTAGCATTTTTAAATGCTAAAATGCACTGTGCCTGAATTGCTAATTGTATTTCAAGTTTCTTTTTCAGTTAACTCATATGTTCCAATCTGATAAACTGTGCATAATTTTATAACCTTAGTAACTATCCTTTCTAAATGGCAGATTTTGATAACTTTAGCAGGGCCTTATCTCTAGTTTACATTCATAATATCTATCCGTGAAAGGATTTGCTTATCAAATTTATTTTGGCTAAATGGAGGGATTTTTCAAGTCTTTTGATAGATGCATAGACGCACAGATACATAGACAGATGAATAGATATAGGTATATTGATATTTATAGATAGATACCTAGAGACACATATCAATAGCCAGAATGAAAGAAAAATTAATAGCACATATGCAAATGAATAATATATACAGCATGCTAGACCCAAGCCAAACATGGACATGAAACCTTTGAAAATGTCTATTTGCAGGAAAGTTAATATTTTAATTACAGATAATTTGTATTTATTAATTTATGCCAATTACAAACAACTACTACTTGGCAATACACTGTTAGTCATGTTTATTTTACTCCATATTTTTTGAAAAGCAATCAAAATGAGGGTGTGTGTGTAAAATAAAATAATGAATCTTAATTCATTCCTTCCTTTTATGAAATGAATACGGTTTTACCAGTAGATCTTGCAATGTCATCTACCCTATAAACCACTACTGAATATCTACTATGCTACTAGAAAAAATTTTTCTCACTATGTAACATTATCTGTCTATTGAGCATGATGTTTTTAATAAACACTCAGGGGAGCAGTCATACTAAGAAGTTGTGAGTAGAGAGAATAATATTTAGCAGCAGCAAAATCAGGAAACTTCCAAATTTCTGAATAAAATTAAAGACTTTGAAAGCTTAAATTTAGTATGTTGAAAGTTTCTCTTGTTGTCATCATCATGAAATTTTCGGTATCAAAATATCGTTCATTATATTTAGAATAAGCATCATTTAGATTAAACTCATGAAAATACTTAACACAAAATGGCAATTCGCTCCTAAATTCAGCATCTATATGCTTCCAGTAGCCATATAGTCCTAATAAAAAATGAAATGCATGGGAAGTTTTGATGCAATTCTTGTAGAAACCCAGAAGGAGTTCAGTGGGGAAATGACTTAGGATCCTCTATGCTAGAGAGCAGCTTTCTCTTGTTAGAATATGTTTCCTTCCCTCAAAGGCAGACAGAGATGACTTTCATCTTGGTTTCATTGGAACCTATTAAAATATAGCTCTATGTTAAATTTAAATGAGTCTAGATTTGTGAACGAAGTAGACAATTTGGTCACTAGAAATCTTTGTTGCATCCACAAAGAGAGACCTGCTGAAATAGATATCCCCAAAAACATTTTACTTGTCAGTGTCATTTTCAGTTCCACCAGTGTGTGCATCATTCCCAGCTCGATAGCTAATATAACATTTGGTGCATTTGCCTGCATATTTTGCAAATTGTCTTAAAGTGCTGTAGGGTAACAACTACAGAAGAAATCCCAGTGTTTCAGTTGAAACAATCCCATGTTTCAATTTTTAGGTTCAAGAGTTGATTAAAATGAGTTAATGCCAAATGGAATGCATAATTATTTCCCAGAGCAAATTAGAGTGAATTTATCATCTGCATTGGCTGACTTGCTAAAGAATTTTTTTTTCAAAAGAAGACAGAATAATGGCCAGCAAACATGTAAAAAATTGCTCAACATCTCTCATCATCAGGGAAATGCAAATCCAAACCACAATGAGATATCACTTAACTCCAGTGAGACTGGCTTATATGAAAAAGTCCCAAAACAACAAATGTTGGTGGGGATGTGGATAGATAAGAACACTCATACACTGCTAGTAGGACTGCAAATTAGTACAACCTCTGTGGAAAACAGTATGGAGGTTCTTCAAAGAACTAAAACTAGAACTACCATTTGATCCAGCAATCCCACTACTGGGTGTTTACCCAAAGAACAAAAAGACATTCTATAATAAAGACATCTGCACTCTAATGTTTATAGCAGCACAATTCATAATTGCAAAGATGTGGAAACAACCCAGGTGCCCATCAATACACAAGTGGATTAATAAAATGTGGTATATGTATACCATGGAGTATTACTCAGCATTAAAAAACAATGGTGAATTAACACATCTGGCATTATCCTGGATGGAGCTAGAGTCCATTCTTCAAAGCGAAGTATCACAAGAATGGAAAAACAAGCACCACTGGTACTCACCATCATATTGGTACTAACTGATCAATACTTATGTCACACATGGCAATAATATTCATCAGGGGTCGGGCAGGTGGGAGGGGGGTGAAGGGGAGGGAAAACTCTCACCTAATGGGGGCAGTGAGCACAGTTTGGGGGATGTCCACAATTGTAGCTCTGACTTGGGCAGTGCATAGGCAATATATATAACCAAAATGTTGTACCCCCATAATATTATGAAATAAAAAAATAATTTATTTTTCTGTTAGTAAATGAAGAGCAAAACAGCTTGGGGTATTTCTTATGAAGAAACTTAAAATATTTTCCTCTAATTTTTTGGTAACTGCAAACCAAGGGTTACTTTGAATTATTGATTTCATTTTTAGCAGTGGGATTAGGTGCTTGAATCAAAAAGAGAATGTCTAAATTGAATGACATTGTCAGTGACACAGACATATTCAGCCAAAGTTTATTGCTTATTGATACTGATCAAGAGTTTGATAAGGCTTAAAGATAAGTAACTGTTAAAAAACATACTTCACTTTTTTCAGTAGAAATAAATTCCTTTTTTGAGATTTGTTGTCATTAAACTCATACAAATTTAAAAAATTTTTACCTTACAATATTGACAAATGTGTCACAAAATGATCATTTGAGTCATTTTATTTATTGAGATGTCAATCTAAATTTGGCATTCAGAGACATACTTAAAACAATGAATGCAGCTGTCCAGTAACCAGGACTTTTTAGCCATCTTTTACAATGTTTAGTCAGCGTTATACTTTATTTTAAATAGTTGACTGTTTTTACTGACCTGAGCTTTCTATATAACTGGTTGCCTTATTTCCCCTCTTAATTTTTCATATATGGTTTATAAGTTATAAAATAATTTCTTTTATTTTTTTGTTTACTTCCTCAAGCATGAAGAACTTAAGAAAATATGTCTTGCTACAAATTTCCTTATTGCAAGCCTAAGACAAAAAATTGCAAAATACATTTAATAATCTAATGAAGAGTTGCCATTTGCCTGTTCATTGACGCTATTTTTCCTACATTTTGCTATCTTTCCGAGGTGATTAATTTTGTCTACTTTTTATACTAATAAAGAAACATTTTACATTTAATCTGTGACTTAGTTTTACATTTTAAAAAATAATAAACAAGGTTTTCAATTTGACTCATCTGCAATTTTTTTTATGTAGTAACTTCATACGAGTGACTTTCAAGACATGTAAACTTGGAAACCTGAGATCTGGTTTAGACTATACTGCTACTAATTTGTTAGGTGAATTAACACTTGTTTCTTCAGCTTCTTAAGGCACAGTTACTTCATCTATAAGATAAAAGAGCTGAACTAGATAATGTCCAAAATGTCTTCTAGCTCTAAAATATTCACATTCTTTTCTTTCAAACAGTATGCTCATATTTACAGTCACAATGACATCCATGGAGGCAGATTTGATTTATTCTACTCTCTAGTTCTGATTATGTCTCCAGTTCACTCAATTGTGAAATTTTGGAATAAGATTTTGGTTAAATTTGTTATGGAAGTTGACATATTCCATCATAACCAATGCTTCTGTAATCCAGGTAATATAAGATGAAAGTGGAAACCCAGTTCCAGGAGGGCTGAGACTGTAGCTTGTTACCAGGCATTTCCCACTCTTTGTCCAAACTTGAGCAAACACCAGGAAAATGTTAAGGACCGGGGAAAAAGTGAGGAAAATTTGCACAAAACAGAGTAGAATTTTTCTCTGTTAAAAAACTCTATTGCTACTCTATTACCTTTCACTTCTAGAGAAAAAAATAAGAAAAATCAGTTGTAACCTATAATAAGAATTGGGTTTTATTGTACAACAATGATGTTAAGTTTTTGTTGAAAGTTTTTATTTTCAAAATTATAACCATACGTATTATGTTACAAGGAGTATAGTAATACTTCTAGTCAAGATATTTTATGATTTTTGAAATCCATTCATTAATCTATTTCTTCATTTAGTAATTACTGAAAATATAATCTGTGTCTATTAAGTTCTAAGAACACATTGATAAACAAACGGCAATCCAATTAAGAAAAGAAAAAATGCCTTACTGCAAAATGTAAATGTAAATACATACAAGCCCATTCTTGAGCAAGACTCATAGAGTATCATTGCTATGACCCATTACCTAAGTTCTACTATCTGGACTTAAGAAAACTATATTTCAGAAGGGAACGCTAATATTGTCATAAGCATTTGAGGTAAACTATAGCAAATAATAAAAGCACAGCAAAAAAAAATCTTTCTTTATGATTGTAAAGCCTGCCAAATAGAGTTGAAACCTTTATTTTCAAGCAGACACAATCTTAGCACTAACCTCTTAAAAAAGACCTATCATCTTTTATGAAATGTTTGAGTATTTAACTAATTGTATACTCATAAGTTGCTTTTTGCAGTCCATATTCTTCTAAACATTCATATTAAACATAAAAATTCCTGTTTCATGATAGTTTCTATGTATTAGGTGAAGTTATTTTGTTGTTGATAATAACATGAGTTTAGAGGCAATAGTTGTAGACAACTTCAGCAAAGAAAATATGTAGAGTTTGTCCATCTGGGCCACTAAATATTGCTTGTATCCAATATTCAGAAAGATATTTTAAAATAATTTTACACTTTTGAAGTAATGCCACCGTAATCAATTTTCTCTGGAGAGGAGCTTGTGATGAGAGAATGATCTGCCTGGTTGCATGTGGTAAGGTCCCAGCAAAGCAATCTCCAAGAATATGGAAAATTTTATGGATTACAGTGGATGATTGCAGTGATATCATGCAAGCCATGCATGATACTGTATGATACTGTATACTGTATACTGATACTGTATGATACTGTATACATGATACTGTATACAAGCCATGCTGTTACTGTATAAATTAAACTGGTTCTCAGTCATTAACATATGTTTGGGGGTAATAATTTTTTTAAAGACTTGAATTGCATTTGTGTAAATGTATATTATATCCCCATTCCTTAATCCACGTAATGGGGAAAAAAATCCAAGAGAACACCTCCAGCAGATGTTGCAGCTGGAACAAAGCTCTTTGTTGATCACTGTGTTCTTTTGGAGTTAAGACATTTATGATTCAGGAATATTTTTAAACCGAAACAGGTATGGTTACCTCACATTCTGAGTTAAGGATTTTTCTATTGTGTTTTATTATCTCTTTTATCATCAGTAGTAAAGATAAGCATGATCCATGGGAAGATGACCACAATACCAGAGCAGCTGTATGTTGAGTTGAAGTGAAGAGCTAGGGAATGCTGACGACAGGGGAAAATGACTTGTACAGACACAATCAACACCATAGAATACCCCTGGAATGAGTTCTGAAAAGCCACAGTCTCTCAGGACTGCTGCCCAGACTAGGACCGTTCCAACACTGTATAATTTCAAGACTATCAGAAGCCCTGCTGCTCTCTTTTCCTGGTTAAAAAACAAAACAAAACACCTCTCTCCAGCTCTCCTGTACCTACTGATATCTAATATTCCACCATCAGAAGATTATTTCCATTATTTAACATTTTTTATTCCTTTCAAATAAAAACATCTCTGGAAAAGAAAACACACCAAGACAAGGTTTGCAAACTCAATACCAACTTGGACAAATAGGTTGGGAGTAAGGCAAGGGCAAATGGTGGAACCGCAGAAAAACTATATAAACAGCTTCAAATCTGCTCCCAGATACAGTAGCCAAATTCTACCCCAAATCCACATCTTTTATACACATTTTACTGCTTTTTAAATACTAGCAGTAAATTAAGGAAAAATCCTCTATCTACCAAACTATACATACCTGCCCATTTGCTGAGTCAGCTGAAGCTGTTTTATGGGCCGTATGGGGTACTTAAACAAGCTCCCTGTTGGAAGTTAGGAGACCTGAATGCTAATCTCAAGTCTGCTCTCCTGAAGGGCCTTGGAAAATTCAGCTACACTGTAAACTTCCTGAGATCTGAGTTGACATCTCTGTATTAGTTAGCATCCCAAACAGAAACAGAAGACACGCTCGAAATAAGTTGAGGAGGATTTATTTACAAGGAAACTAATCATAAAAGTCTGGATGGGGAAAGCACAGGGTAAAGCGCAGAAGCCCAGGGCCAGCAACAGCAAAGCTGTCACCACTCCAGGCCCTAAAAAATGAGGCAAGGATGAGGTTACTGGAGCCTGGAAGGTGAGGGCACACATTGAGAGAAGGCGTAAGCTGTGGCGGATCTGAGTCAGCCAGAGGAACCTGCAAAGCAAGGGAGACAGCGGAATAACAACCTTGTTGTCATTCTCCTTCTTTCTTCCAATTGATCTCCTGCCAGGGTGCCCCATTGACTGACCTCATCTGGAGGCCACGGGGACTTCAGAGCTGGTAAATGTAATCCACATAGATCAGCCTTGGGCTTACCTTTCTTTGCAACATCTGGAACAATGTATTGCATTTAGTTGGCGTTGAATTATTCCAGAATCTTTCTATTTTTTTTAATTTTTAAAATGTAGATATTAAGATGCTTTCCATCTTAATATACCTTTCCAAGGTCCCTTTCAGCATTATCTTCTTACTTCATTTTATACTTGAGATGAGAATCTGAAAGAGACAAATTTGGAAGGAATTCTGAGAGCTCTGAATGTCTTACCCGAAGGCACTTCAAGAAACAAATCAACCTCAATTAAAGCCAAAAAAGACACAAAAACTGAGATAACATTTTTTGAGCAGTAACATCATGTAGTGCATGAAAAACAGGGGAATGTTTACTATAGAATCCTATAGCCTCTGAGAAATTTTCACATTTTTACATTCTAGAGTGGGGGATAGGGATTAGCTGTTTGTTTTATTATTAATATTGTTAGCTGTTTTAATAACAACCATGTCATTAGAATATGCAGTGATTGATTGGTGAATGATTAACTACACATTAATTTCTATTTGATGGTTTGTTTAAAAAATGTCACTCAAGCTTTGAAGTACGATATTAGTTGGAAGAAGAAATTATATAGTCTATAAATCCACTAAAAATTAACTGAGAACAATGACTCATCAAATATGATAATGCTCACCAAAAGGAATTATCTAGAGCACATACATACTATGCTAAGCTTATTTCTCTTAGAAAAGAAAGCATTTGAATCTGGCAGCTCTTAGAGTTGGCTGCCATTGTAATCTATGGTGAGAATAGTACTCCAGAACTAAAACCCTAAGGTTGACGGTCTATGGCTTACAGGTAGGATAGCTGCATAACTCCTACATGATTCATAAATGTGTAACTCTTATCCATTCACACTGTATCCTCCAGCAGTCATCAGCATAACCCATCAGCCACACAAAGTTGTAGAAGGACATCATTATGGTTCTATATACAGCTGGTCTCACGTGGGATGGTGATGATCATATGACAGTGTCACAGAGTAGGACAGATCCAGGGAATGATGACAACAGTGTGCCAAACCACTTTAGATACACATCAAAGCCAATCTTGAAACTTGGCATAGGTGTGGAATGATGGAAAATGAAGTGCCCGGCATTCAGAATTTCAAAAACTCAATTTAAGGGGGAAGCATTGCATAGATAAAAGACGATGAGACAGAATGAACAGCTGTGCCAGGCTTTGCTTAGTGGTTAACACTGGTGAGGACAGCCTTTAGATGTACAAAGGATAAAAAGCACTGCCAACTTTGCAATTTTTTCTTCACCTGCATTTGAATGCATAGAAATAACACCTCTGCAACTGGAATAGTTCCCTTTTTCCCTGACGCTTGGAAGGCCATATGTTGGGCTTAATCCATTTATAGTAATATTACCTGACCCAAATAAAGGTTCTGGAATGTTGGGATCTTAGGAATGGGAATACAGCAAAAAAGATTAAATGGGGAATTCATTCGAACTTCACTTGTGTTTTATTTGGCATAATGTTAGATAGCAGTGCATAGTAGTCAAGAGTACAGGTACTGGAGCAAGATGCCTGATTTGAATCCTGGCTTTGCCACTTAATAGTTGATTACTTTGAAAAATATATGTCTCAATTTCCTCATCTGTAAAAGGAAGGAATTATGTCTACCTTAGAAGAGTTCCTACATATAAGGATTATATTGCTAGGTGCAACTGCTTTTATTATTATTATTATTGTTATTATATTGCGTTAGTTGAGACTAGCTAGTCAAGTAAAGGAGAATGTAGACCTGGGTGGGGACTTTATCTTCTCCAAGCCCTCAGTCCAGAAAGTAGACTAGGAGCAGGATAGAGAGAAATAGAGGAAGGAAGAAAGAGTTAGCAAGGTAGGGGAATTTAAGGTTGAGGACAGAAACATCTTTGGGAGACATTCTGGACTGATCTTCTCAATTTTAAATAAAAATAAAAAGCTTTGGCCTTTTGGTAGTTTTCAGAGAGGGAGTTTTTCTTTTCCTGTATCCATGCCTTTGTTCATTTTCTTTTTGAATCATCTTAAGCTTGCTTTTCTTGGCTATGTTGTCATTTCCTATTTATTTCATATATTTGTGTGACATAAAATTGATATCAGAAATATTTTTACACATTTCTTCTCCTTTTGCCTCTATACTTAACCTTGCCTACTATTGTATTTGCTTACTTTGCCAATGTGTCACTTCAGGGCTGACCCTCCCATGTTCATTTCTTCTACAAAGGGAACAAGAGCAGATTTTCACTTGCTTCATTCCTGCTTTTTCATAATTCCAATAAAATGTGCCAATCCAATCCTAAAGTTCAGATTACCACTTTATTCTGTTTTTTCTTTTTATTATTCATGTTAGGTGATGGCTTATAACTCTTTAAAGTCAATTTCTAATTATTTTGAACTTGTTCTCCATAAGAAAAAGAGAATTTTGATCACCTTTGTCCATATACATTTATTTATTTATAAATTATATATACAACTATATTAATTTAATATGTACATTATGAAACACATTTTTAAAAATATATATTGAATGAGTCAAAATTAAATAAAAATTTTCTTCCTATGCTCCCATGGTTTATTAAAGCTTAAAAAGTAATAATGACATGACATTCAACCAAGGTGGACAGCAAAAATAAATAAATAAATAATAATGATATTGCTATGGACCGAATGTTTGTGTCCCCTCAAAATTCATACATTAAAACCTAATCCCCAGTGTGATAGTATTAGGAGGTAGGGTCTTTGGAAAGTGATTAGGTCATGAGGGCTCTACTCTCATGAACGGGATTAGTGACCATATAAAAGGGACTCCAGGGACCTATCTAGTCCCTTCAGCCAATCAAGGACACAGTTAGAAGGTGCCATCTGTGAGAAACAGGCCCTCACCAGACATCGAATATGCCAGCACTTTATCTTAGACTTCTCAGCCTCCGAACTGTGAGAAATAAATGTTTGTTTTTTATAAGCCACCCAGTTTATGATATTTTGTTATAGTGGCCTGATCAGAGTGAGATAAATACAAAGGTAGAAGAACAAGAACAAGTAAATTTTTCTATATTCTTTGAAAATAATAAACCACATATAATTTTGGATTGCAAGATTTTATACTGCCCATTTGAACAATACTTCTAAGCATTTCTTGCACTTTTCTCAGTTCACTGTTACTACACCCTGAAATGCTCTGTGCCATCAACACTTGAGCATTACAAATTAGTTTCCTTTAAGATCACAAATTGATTTTAATCCTTCTCTAATTTCTTTGCCATATATTTTTCTTCTATATGACAACATAGTTTTATGGGGTAAAATCCAGAAGACAATAATATAAATGAAAATAAAATATTTAACACCATTCTAAAAAGCAATGACAAAAATTCCAGGGAAATGTGTCTGCTGTATCTGGAAGTATATTTTATCCCTGGTCTTGCAAGAGGATATATGGAAGAAGTATAAATAGAGGCTTTGTTGCTAAAGATTTTTTCAGCATGGTTTGCTGGTATAAAAAACACTTTTTTATACCAGTATACACTTAATATGCTTGGCAAATTTATTTTATAGCCTTTAGAAACTTTATATTCCCAATTAATGGCTGCATTTAATATGGACATTAACTCTTCACTCGTCCTTTTTATATTAGAAAGGGAAGGCACACCAAGAACATGAGAATTTTCTTTTCTATAGATGAAAATATTTCATTTCTTTTACTTTTTATAATAAAAATAAGGTATAATTTGGTAATTTTGAAATCGTATCTAGCTTTTTTCTTTCCTGTTTTGTGTTTGTTTTCCACAGGCAAACCCATTGTCACATAAAGGTTAAACCAGCTCTGATTAGTAAGTGGTTTCTATTACAACAGTACATATAAACCTTGGATTAACCATCAAACTCTCTTGGAATGGAAATAAAAATAATATTATTATTGGATGCCTATGTCATTTATGCCTATATAACCTAAACCAGATAATTGAGCACTTAATTGCACTAGGTTTTAGTTGCAACACTTTTTTCTTTAATTGGATTGAGACATCTTGGAAGGGTAGACCATGTTTTGTACCATCTGTATAGCCCTTACGCAATAGGTCAATACCTTCCTGAAGAAGAAGAATTATTCTTGTTTTTCCAAACCATAGAATCCTCAATTAGGTGAGGAAGTTGGGGCTGAATGTTGCTATGAGACAGGCAGAGGCTCTCAGATAACAAGATGGCCAGATGTCCCCTCTTATTCTTCCCACCATGGGAAATGTCCCACAAGCTATGGCAAGGAGGCCAGGCTGCAGTTTCATTTTCCTGTTGATGGTAGGACTTGAAGTCAATTCCTGAGCCCTGGCTGGCTGGGATCCCTCTGAAACAGGTGAGTGCTAAATGGATAGTTGTAAATTAATTAATAGAAAAGTTAAAAGTGTTGGTGAGATTTGCTAGGAGAGGCAATTTAACACAAAAATTGGATCTAGTGTGTATCAGGGATTTATGGAAAGTCTGTTTCGTGTGGATGGTGTTTTCCCTCATATTTATCATCATTTTTTTCCCAACTTTTTTTCAGGATCATTATCTCAAGTCAGGGTCACACTTCCAATTCTCCAATATTGTATGTTTCCTGATTCTTTAATTCACTCTTCAGGCAGGTGAAATCAGCATCCCAAGCAGGGTTCTGAAGCTCAGACAGATGACTAGTTACAGTGTATACACACTGACCTTAACACAAAGAATCATTGTTTAATAAAGCATAAAAATCTCAACAATGTATATAAAACAAAGTAGGTTTTTATGCAAGTCTAATTGATTCATTTTCTCTTTGATATGGTTTTCATACATCAAAATAGGGTTTTAGGACTAGTTGAGTCAGGCAGTTATATTTTGATTGTTTTATTCCTTGTTTCTCGGCCCTAAACTTCTTTTAACAATGTTCATAAAATTTTTTGTAAGCCATAGCCAAAAAGGCATCAGTATTGTGATAATCTTTTAACTTCATGAGCCTTGAGACAGCTTAGACAAGCCCTTTACTTTAGCCGTGAAATACTGTAATTTGTTGTTTCTTGAATAAATTGTCTTTTTCCACTCCAGCTGAGACCTGAGATTTAATGGGCCTTAGCAGTGGCCTAAGGTGAACAAATAGTTTACTCTTGCACAAGATCTAGCCTATTTCTGTAAAGATAAAACACGGCAGATAAAATGTGTTAGCAATAAAATCAGATAAGCAGAAAGTATTCCAAAATTCTATTTCTAACTCCATCTCTGAACCACAAAGACTTGATAAAGGTCATCAGTTTATTTCATTGCTCTGCCTCTATTTCTTCATTTTGGCTAAAATGTGTTACTTGTGGGGGAGAATCATGCATATTAAATTATTATAATAGGTTCCATGATATAGCGGTTATATTTCAGGGACTGTATATTGGCTATGGTTAAATTGATTCTGTGTAGTCATGAACAGTATTCTATTTCAATTCTATTATATTTGCCTTTGGACTCATTTAATTATCAAGACTAAGAATTCCAAACCTAATACCGAAGGAGAAGCAGGCATAATTCAGGAGAAGAAAAACCTTGTCAAACCTACCGGAAAACCATGAAGCCTACAATGTGCTTATATGAAGCCTGAGTCCTCCAAAGCTTTAAATCTCACCCAAGGAAGAACACTGCCATAGACAAGGTGTCTTGAGGTTGAAAAGAACACATCCTCTATTGCTTAGGGGAGTGGTGTGCTTTCCATACCAGAAACCTCAGCCTTTAGTGAGAACTTATTAAAAACTCAAATTCTATGGCCCTTCCCAGACATATTAAATCAGAAAGTGATTCAGAAAACAGTGTACTTTAACAAGCCCTTCAAGTCATTATGACGTCACCTAAGAGTGATTCCCACTGGCTTAGTGTAAGGCTGGCTAGTTATACTTGAGCAGGCACCAAATAAGCCACTAACTGGAGGTTAGTGTTATGGTGTTGCTCTATCACCAGGACTGTAGATACCCTAGTCAGCCCTGGGTTTTTTTGTTTACATTTTTTAAATTAATAAGCTTTATTTTTTAAGAGAAGTTTTAGGTTACAGCAAAATTCAGTGGAAAATACTGACAGTTCCCATATACCCTCTCCCCCAACCCTGCACAATCTCCCCCACTAACAACATCCTGAACCAAAGTGGTACATTTGTTACGATAAATGAACCTACATTGACACATCATCACCTACAGTCCATAGTTTACAAAGGGGTTCACTCTTGGTGTTGATCTTGACAAATGTATAATGACATGTAGTCACCATTGTATCAAAGAGTATCACACAGAATAGTTTCACTGCCCTAAAAACCCTCTGTGCTCTGCCTATTCGTCTCTCCATCCCATCTAACTCCTAGCAACCACTGATCTTTTTACTGTGTCTATTTTTGTCTTTTCAGTATGCCATGTAGTTGGAATGATAAAGTATGTAGCCTTTTTCACTTAGTAATGTACATTTAAGTTCCCTCTGTGTCTTTTCATGGCTTGATAGCTCATTTCTTTTTAGTGCTGAACAGTATTTCACTCTCTGGGCGTACCACAGTTTGTTTATTCACTCACCTACTGAGGACACCTTGGTTGCTTCCAAGTTTTGGCAATTGTGATTAAAGCTACTATGAATATCTGTATGCACCTTTTTATGTGAACAAAGTTTTTAATTCATTTGGGTGCATACCAAGGAGCGAGAGAGCTGTATCACGTGGTAAGAGTATGTTTACTTTTGTAAGAAACTTCCAAACTATCTTCCAATGGGGTTGTACCATTTTGCATTCCCACCAACAATGAATGGAAGTTCCCATTGTTCCACATCCTCCCAGCTTTTGGTGTTGTCAGTGTTCTGGATTTTGGCTGTTCTAATAGGTATGTAATGGTATCTTGTTTTAATTTGCAGTTTCCAAACGACGTATGATGTGGAACATGTTTTCATATGCTGATTTGGCATCTGCCTATCTTCTTTGGTGAGGTGTCTATTCAGATACCTAATCTGACTATTTTTAATAGGGTTGTTGTATTCTTATTGTTGAGTGTTAAGAGTTCTTTATTTATTTTGAATAACAGTTCTTTATCTGATATGTCTTTTGCAAAAACTTTCTCCATGTCAGTAGCTTGCTTTCTCATACTCTTGAAATTGTCTTTCACAGAGAAGTTTCTAATTTTAATGAATTCTAACTTATCAGTTGTTTCTTTATGGATAGTGCCTCTAGAATTGCATCTAAAAAAATCATCATCATACCCAAAGTCATCTAGGTTTTCTCTTATGTTATCTTCCAGCAGTTTTATAGTTTTGTATTTTACATTTAGGTCTATGAGGCATTTTTGAATTAATTATAATGAAGGATGTAAGGTTTGTGTCAAGATTCATTTTTGTGCATGTGGATGGCCAGTTGTTCTAGCACTATTCATTGAAAAGACTATCTTTGCTTTATTTTATTGCCTTTATCCTCTGTCAAGGATCTGTTGATTATATTTACGTAGGTTTCTCTCTGGGCTCTCTATTTTGTTCCATTGATGTATTTGTCTATTTTCTCACCAAAACTATACTATTCTGATTAGTGTAGCTTTATAGTAAGTCTAAAGTAGCGTGGTGTCAATCCTTCCACTTTGTTCTTCTTCAATATCATGTTGGTTATTCTGGGTCTTTTGCCTCTCCATATAAACTTTAGAATCAGTTTGTCAATATCCTGAAAATAACTTGCTAGGATTTTGATTGGGATGGCATTGAATCTATAGACCAAGTAGAGAGGAACTGACATCTTGACAATATTGAGTCTTTCTATCTATAAACAGGAAATATCTCTACATTATTTAATTCTTCTTTGATATCATTCGTCAGAGTTTTGTAGTTTTTCTCATATAGATCTTGTACATACTTTGTTAGATTTATACCAAAGTATTTCATTTGGGGTTTTTAATGTAAATTGTATTGTGTTTTAAATTTCAAATTACACTTATTTATTGGTGGTATATAAGAAAATGATTGATCTTGTATCCTTGCTATAATAACTTATTAATTACAGGAGGGTTTTTTTGGGTCAATTCTTTCAGATTTCCTACATAGATGATCATGTTATCTGTGAATAAAGACAGTTTTATTTCTTCCATTCCAATCTGTGTACTTTTTACTTCCTTTTCTTGTCTTATTGCATTAGGTAGTACTTCCAGTATGATGTTGAAAGGAGTGGTGAGAGGGGCCATCCTTGTGTTGTTCCTGATCTTCGTGGGAAGGCGGATTTTCTCACCATTAAGTGTGGTGTTAGATTGAAGGTGTTTTGTAGACATTCTTTATCAAGTTGAAAAAGTTCCCCTCTATTACTAGTTTACTGAGAGTTTTTTATAATAAATCAGTGTTGGATTTTGTCAAATGCATTTTCTGCATCTATTGATATGATCATTGGATTTGTTTTTTTAGCCTATTGATGTGATTGATCATATGAATTGATTTTTGAATGTTGAATGGGCCTTGGATACCTGGGGTAAATCCCGCTTGGTTATGGTCTATAATTTTATTTATACATTGTTGAATTCAGTTGGCTAGTATTTTTTGAGTATTTTTGCATCTATGTTCATGAGAACTATTGGTCTGTACTTTTTTTTTTTGTATTGTGTTTGTCTGGTTTTGGTATTACAATAATGCTGGCCTCATAGAATGAGTTGGGAAATATTCCCTCTGCTTCTATATTTTGGAAGAGATTGTACAAAATTGTCATAACTTCATCCTTAAACATTTGGTAGAATTCACCAGTGAACCTATCTGGGCCTGGTGCTTTCTGATTGGGAAAGTTATTAATTATTGATTCAATTTATTTAATAGATATAGATCTATTTAGATTATCTGTCCTCCTTGTTTTCAATTTCATTGATTTCTGCTCTAATTTTTATTATTTCTTTTATTCTGCTTACTTTGGATTTAATTTCCTCTTCCTTTTCTGGTTTCCTAAGATGGAAGTTTAGAGTATTTATTTTAGATCTTTATTCTTTGTTAATATATACATTCAATGCTATAAATTTCTTCCTAAGCTCTGTTTTCACTGAGTCTTACATATTTTAATAAGTTGTATTTTTATCTTAATTAATTTGAAATATTTAAAAATTTCTCTTTAGATTTATTCTTTGACTCATATGTTATTTAGAAGTGTGTTGTTTAATCTCTAAGTATTTGGGGATTTTCCAGCTATTTTTCTGTTATTAATTTCTAACTTAATTCCATTGTGTTCTGACAGCAGAATTGCATGATTTCTATTCTTTTAAATTTGTGAAGGTGTTTTTTATGGCCCAGCATGTGGTCTATGTTGGTCAATGTTCCATGTGAGCCTGAGAAGAATGGGTAAGCTTCTGTTATTGGATAAAGTAGTTCAGATGATTGATGAACTATTAAGTTCAACTATGTCCTTACTGATTTTCTACCTGCTGGATCTGTCCATTTCTGATAGAGGGGCGTTAAAATACTCAACTATAATAGTGGATTTGTCTATGTCTTCTTTTAGTTCTATCAGTTTTTGCCTCATATATTCTGTCACTCTGTTGTTAGATGCATACATATTAAGGATTTTTTTTTTTTTGGAGAATTGACCTCTTCATCATTATGTAATGTCCTTCTTTATTCCTGATAACTTTCCTTGTTCTCAGTTGGCTCTGTCTGAAATTAATATACCAACCTCCTCTTTTTTTTTTTGATTAGTGTTAGCATGGTATATTTTTATTCATCCCTTTACCGTTAATCTATATGTGTCTTTATATTCAAAGTGAATTTCTTATAGATAACAAATAGTTGGGTGTTGGTTGATCTACTCTGACAATTCCTATCTTTTCTTAGTGTATTTGAACCATACATTTAAGGCAATATTGATATAATTGTATTAAGACCCACCATATTTGTCACTGTTTTCTATTTGTTTCCCTTGTTCTTTGTTCCTCTTTTGCCTCTCACAGTTTTTATACTTTTTGTGTTTTTATCTGAGCATTTTATATGATCCCATTTTCTCTCCTTTCTTCACATATCAATTTTACCTCATTTTTAAACTTTTCTTAGTAATTGCCCTAGAGTTTGCAACATCCATTTACAATTAATCAAGTCCACTTTTAAACAACACTATACTGCTTCATGGGTATAATAACCAAATGTTCCTGATTCTGCCCTCCTGTCCCTTTTATCATTGCTGTCCTTCACTTAACTTATACATAAGCAGATATAAACACACACACACACACACACACATATGCACATAAACAGATACAATCAAACATTATTGCTGTTATTTTGAACAAACTGTTACCTGGTAGATCAATTAAGAATAAGAAAAATAAAAGTGTTTTTTTTTAACCTTACTTTTTTATTCTCTGATGCTCTTTCTTCTTTTATGTAGTCCAAGTTTCTGACCTATATCATTTCCTTTTCTCTAAAGAACTTCTTTTTAACATTTCTTACAAAACAAGTCTACTGGCAACAAATTCCCCCAATTTTTGTTCATCTGAAAAAGTCTTTATTTCTCTATCACTTTTTAAAGATGATTTTGCAGGGTACAAAAGTCTAGCTTCATGGTTTTCTTCTCCCAACACTTTAAATATTTCACTTTACTCTATTTTTGCCTGCATGGTTTCTAAGAAGTCAGATGTAATTCCTGTTCTTGCTCTTCTATAGCTAAGGTATTTTTTCTTCCCCCTCTGGCTTCTTTCAAGAATTTTTTTATATTTGATTTTCTCTAGTTTGGATATGATATGGTATAGTTTTTGTTTTGTTTTGTTTTTTGTTTGTTTGTTTTTTGGCATTTATTCTGCTTAGTGTTCTCTGAGCTTCCTGGATTTGTGGTTTGGTATCTGACATTAATTTGGTGAAATTCTCAATCATTATTGCTTCAAATATTGTTTCTATTCCTTCCTCTTTTTTTTCATCTGCTTTCTCATTACATCTCTATTATGTCTTTTGTAGTTGTCTCATAGTTCTTGGATAGTCTCTTCAATTTTTTTCAATATTTTTTCTCTTTGATTTCAAGTTTCTATTGCCATATCCTCAAGCTCAGAGATTCTTTCTTCAGCCTTGTTGAGCCTAATGAGTCTATCAAAGGCATTCTCTATTTCTGTTGTAGTGTTTTTGATCTCTAGCATTTCCTTTTGACTCTTTCTTAGAATATCTATCTGCTTAACATTATCTATCTGTTCTTGTATGTTGTCTGCTTTTTCCATTAAACCTTTTAGCATATTAATCATAGTTTTAAAAATGTTTCTGGTCTGATAATGTCAGTATTTCTGCTATTTTTGACTCTGGTTCTGATGATCATTCAGTCTCCTCAAACTGTGTTTTCTCCCTTTTAGTATGCCTTGTAATTTTTTGTTAAAATGCTGACATGATGTACTGAGTAAAGGAACTACAGTAAATAGGCCTTTAGTAATTTAGTGGGAAAATGGAGGGAAAAGGAAGAGTTCTATAGTACTATGATTAGGTCTTAGTCTTTTAGTGAACCTGTGTCCTAGGCTGTGAACTTCACTAGTGCTTCTCAGTCTTCCCTTCCCCATCTCCTTGGGTGAGGCACTGATAAAACCCCAATGGTTTAGGTTCTGGTAAAATAGTTTCTCTTCAGGGCAGGCCTTCTTAAAAAGAACATAATGCTATGGTGTGTTTCAAAATGGTTCCTTGTGCTCTGCCCCTGCCAGAAGCGCAAGGGGATTTTTCTCTGATATTCACTGTACCTGACAGAGCTCCTAGAAGTAATACTCACAAAAGTTTAGGTAACCCCCCTTGACTAGGTCTTTCTGGAGTTTTTTTTTGTTTGTTTGTTTATTTATTTATTTATTTATTTTTTATTTCAGAATATTATGGGGGTACAACAATTTGGCTATATATGTTGCCCATGCACTGCCCATGTCAGAGCTACAATCGTGGTCATCCCCCAAACTGTGCTCCCCGCATCCATTCAGTGAGAGTTTTTCCCATCCCCTCCACCCCCCTCCCGCCTGCCCCACCCTGACGAATATTATTGCCCTGTGTGATGTAAGTGTTGACCAGTTAGTACCAATTTGATGGTGAGTACCAGTGGTGCTTGTTTTTCCATTCCTGTGACACTTTGCTTCGAAGAATGGGTTCTAGCTCCAACCATGATAATACCAGATATGTTAATTCACTATTGATTTTTATTGCTAAGTAATACTCCATGGTATACATATACCACATTTTATTAATTCATTCATGTATTAATAGGCACCTGGGTTGTTTCCACATCTTTGCAATTGTGAATTGTGCTGCTATAAACATTCGCAAGCAGATGTCTTTATTATAAAATGTCTTTTTTTCCTTTGGGTAAATACCCAGCAGTGGGATTGCAGGGTCAAATGGTAATTCTACTTTTAATTCTTTGAGGTATCTCCATATTACTTTCCATAGAGGTTGTACTAATTTGCAGTCCCACCAGCAGTGTATTAGTGTTCCTATCTGTCCACAGCCCCACCAACATTTGTTGTTTGGGGATTTTTTGATATGAGCCAATCTCACTGGAGTTAAGTGATATCTCATTGTGGTTTTGATTTGCATTTCCCTGATGATAAGAGAAGTTGAGCAATTTTTTATGTTTGCTGGCCATTATTCTGTCTTCTTTTGAAAAGTTTCTGTTCATGTCCTTTGCCCATTTTTTAATAGGGTTGTTTGATTTTTTCTTGTTGATTTTCCTAAGTTCTGTATAGATTCTGGTTATCAGCCCTTTATCAGAGGTGTAGCATGCAAATATTTTCTCCCATTCTGTAAGTTGTCTGTTCACTCTAATGACAGTTTCCTTGGCTGTGCAGAAGTTTTTAATTTGATCAGGTCCCATGTATTTATTTTTGTTGCTGCTGTGATTGCTTTGGGGGTCTTCTTCATAAATTCTTTGCCTAGGCCAATGTCCATAAGAGTTTTTCCAACGTTTTCTTCGAGAATTCTTATGGTTTCATGTCTTAGGTTTAGATCTGTTATCCATTGTGTGTTGATTTTTGTGAGAGGTGAGAGGTGTGGGTCCAGTTTCAGTCTTCTACATATGGCCATCCAGTTTTCCCAGCACGATTTGTTGAATAGGGAATCTTTTCCCCAGTGTACATTTTTCTGGAATTTGTCAAAGATCAGGTGATTGTATGAGGTTGGTTTTATATTTGGGTTCTCAGTCCTCTTCCATTGGTCTATGTGTCTGTTCTTGTGCCAATACCATGCAGTTTTGGTTACTATAGCCTTGTAGTATAGTTTGAACTCTGGTAGATAAATGCCTCCCAATTTGGTCTTTTTGCTTAAGATTGCTTTGGCTAGATGGGGTCTTCTCTGGTTCCACACAAAGCATAGAATTATTTTTTCTAGATTGGCAAAAAATGATGTTGGTATTTTGATAGGGACTGCATTGATTCTGTAAATCACTTTAGGTAGCAAAGCCATTTTTACTATGTTGACTCTGCCTATCCAAGAGCATGGTAGGGTTTTTCCATCTATTTACATCCTCTGCAATTTCTTTTCTCAGTGTTTCATAATTCTCTCTATATAGGTCTTTGACCTCCTTAGTTAGATATGTTCCCAAATATTTAATTTTCTTTGGTACTATTGTGAAAGGTATTGAATCTTTAATTTGTTTCTCGGCTTGATTGTTATTAGCGTACATGAAGGCTATGGATTTGTGTGTATTAATTTTGTATCCTGAGACTTTGCTGAATTCATTTATCAATTCCAGTAATCTCTTGGTTGAATCTTTGGGGTTTTCTATGTATAATATCATATCGTCTGTGAATAGTGAAAGTTTGACCTCTTCGGCCCCCATCTGGACACCCCTGATTCCTCTGTCTTGTCTAATTGCTCTAGCCAGGACTTCCAGCACTATGTTGAAAAGAAGTGGAGATAGTGGGCACCTTGTCTAGTTTCTGTTTTAAGGGGGAATGCTTTCAATTTTTCCCCATTCAGTATGATATTGGCTGTGGTTTTATCGTATATGGCTTTAATAATTTCGAGGTATGAGCCATCTATGCCTATATTGTTAAGAGTTCTTATCATAAAAGGATGCTAGATTTTGTCAAAAGCCTTTTCTGCATCTGTTGAAAGGATCATATAATCTTTGTTCTTGCTTGCATATATAAATATGGTGAATTACATTTATAGATTTGCGTATGTTGAACCATCCCTGCATCTCGGGAATGAAGCCCACCTGATCGTGATGAATTATTTTTTTGATGTACATTTGAATTCGGTTTGCAAGGATTTTATTGAGAATTTTTGCATCTGTATTCATAAGGGCTATTGGTCTGTAGTTTTCTTTTCTTGTTGTGTCCTTTCCTGGCTTTGGTAGCAAGCTGATATTGGCTTCGTAGAATGAGTATGGGAGGACTCCATCCTTCTGGATATTTTGAAATAATTTCTGCAGTATAGGCACCAGTTCTTCTTTGTAGGCTTGGTAGAATTCAGGTGTGAACCTATCTGGTCCAGGACTATTTTTGGTGGGAAGATTTTTTATTACTGCTTTGATTTCGGTGCTTGATATTGGTCTGTTTAGAAAATCTGTTTCTTCCTGGTTTAGCCTAGGGAGGTAGTATGTTTCTAAGAATTTGTCTATTTCCTCCACGTTTTCGTGTTTGTGGGCATAGAGATTTTTGTAGTATTCGAAGATGATGTTTTATATTTCCATGGTATCAGTTGTGACCTCTCCTTTTTCATTTCTAACTGAGCTTATTAGAGTCCTTTCCTTTCTGCTTCTGCTCAACCTGGCAAGTGGTCTGTCTATTTTGTTTATCTTTTCAAAGAACCAACTTTTCGTTTTATTAATCTTCTGTATTGTTCTTTTGTTCTCGATTTCATTTAATTCTGCTCTGATCTTGGTTATTTCTTTTCTTCTGCTGGCTTTAGGATTGCTTTGCTCTTCCTTTTCCATTTCCTTGATATGATTCATTAGTTTACTGATTTGTGACCTTTCTGTCTTTTGGATGTGGGCATTTAAGGCGATAAGTTTTCCTCTCAGGACTGCTTTTGCTGTATCCCACAGATTTTGATAACTTGTGTCCCCATTATCGTTTAGTTTGAAGAATCTTTTGATTTCCATTTGAATCTCCTCCTTGACCCAATAGTCTTTCAGCAACAGATTGTTTAGTTTCCAAGTTTTTGGATGAAGATGTGAGTTTCTGTTGGAATTGATTTCTAATTTTATTCCGCTGTGGTCTGAAAAGATACATGGTATGGTTTCTATTTTTTTGAATTTGTTTAGATCTGTTTTGTGGCCTAGGATGTGGTCAATTTTAGAGAAAGTTCCATGAGCTGATGAGAAGAATGTATATTCAGTGTTATTTGGGTGGAGTGTTCTGTAGATATCTGTTAGGCCCAAATGTTCTAGAGTCCTGTTTAGGTCTTTTGTTTCTTTGTTTATTTTTTGTTTGGATGGTCTGTCCAGTTCTGTCAGTGGGGTGTTGAAGTCCCCTGCTATTATGGCATTGCTGTATATTATGTTTTCTAGATCTAGCAGTATTTGCTTTATGTACCTGGGCACTCCTGTGTTGGGTGCATAAATGTTTAGGATTGTTAAATCCTCTTGTAAGATTTTTCCCTTCACCACTATATAGTGTCCATTTTTGTCCCTCTATACTTTTGTTGCTTTAAAGTTTATATCATCTGAAATAAGAATGGCTACTCCAGATTTCTTTTGGTTTCCATTAGCCTGGAAAATTGTATTCCATCCTTTCACCTTGAGTCTGAATGTGTCTTTGTGTGTAAGGTGTGTTTCCTGAAGACAACAGATACTTGGCTTGTATTTTTTAATCCATTCAGCCAGGCTATGTCTCTTCAAAGGGCAATTCAAGCCATTTACACTTATTGAGAGAATTGATATTTGGGGTAAATTTCTGATTATTCTTTTGGGTGGTGTCTTTTGTTTTACCTCTTGCATCATTGTGGAATCTGGTTTCTGGGGTTTTAGCTTTTGCGTAGTTTTACATAGGTGGGTGTCTGTTGTGTTGATTATTGTATAATGCAGGTCTAAGCACTTCTTGCAAGGCTGGTCTGGATTTCGCAAATTCTATCAGTGATTGCATATATGGAAAATCTTTATTTCTCCCTCATATAAGAAGCTTAGTTTGGCAGGGTACAGAATTCTGGGTTGACCTTTGTTTTGTTTTAGGAGACTGATGATGGCTCCCCATTCCATTCTGGCTTGTAAGGTTTCAGCTGAGAAATCTGCAGTTAATCTGATCGTTTTCCCTTTATAGGTTACCTGCTCTTTTCGTCTTACAGCTCTGAGGAGTGCCTCTTTTGTGTTTACTTTGGTCAGTCTAATAATTACGTGGTGTGGTGAATGCCTTTTCACGTTGAGTCTCCCAGGAGTCCTGTGTGCTTCTTGTACTTGGATATCGAGATTTCTGGCTAAGCCATGGAAATTTTCCTCTATTATTCCTTCAAATAGATTTTCCAGTCCACGCAAATTTTCTTCCTCTCCCTCAGGGATGCCTATGATCCTTATGTTTGGCCTCTTTTCATAATCCCACATTTCTTGTATGCTTATTTCATGCCTCTTGTTTTTGTGTTCTTTCTCTTCGACTGATTTATTTAGCACATAGGAGTTGTCTTCTAGCTCTGAAATTCTTTCCTCTGCATGGTCCAGCCTATTCTTAAGGCTTTCCACTGTGTTTTGTAGATCCTTGAATGCTTCTTTCATTTCTAGGATTTCTATTTGATTTTTCCATAATATTTCTATTTCTTTGGAGAATTTTTCATTCATTTCTTGCATTTTTCTTGTGGTCTCTTTGTGCTGGGATTCAATTTTCTCTTGAATTTCATTGAGCTTTCTTATAATCCATAAAAGAAATTCCTCTTCTGTCATTCTGCCCATTTCATTTGAGTTGGTATCCATTGCTTAGGAACTGATGGTTTCTTTTGGGGGTGACTTTTCACTCTGATTTTTCATGTTCCCTGGGTTCTTTCACTGGTTTTTTCTCATCTAGACTCTTGGTCGAGAGCTGGGGGTGTTAGAGCTAGTTTATGGCCCTGTCTCCAGGCCCACAATTTTCATTCCTTGGCAGAGCCAGGGAGAGAAGTAGTGGCCTGTATTGCCCTAGGTGTATTTTAGCTAGTTTGGTGGATCTTGAGTTATCTCTGGCCTGTTGTCTTCTCCTCTTCCCGATGGAGTGTGGTGAGAATGACCTCCCAGCTTGAGCTCTAAGCTAGTGAATTGTACTTGAGGATATGAATCCACAGCTCCTTATTAGCTAGGTATTCTGTTGTGTCTGTGGCAGACTCTGATCCCCCAGTTGGGGTATGCGAAAGCCCTGTGCTTTGGGAGGGGCCTTGTAGCTCCTAGGGGTTACTTTGACCCTGTTCTTCCTGAGGTGCAGGTAGAAACACAATTTCTTTTGGCTGCAGTGTGAGAGCTGAATTGGGAAAATTCTACACAGCTCAGAGGTTTCTTATCTAGCCACGTGTGTCTGCCCTTCTGATGTGCATCTCTGCGTGATACTGGTTGATGGGGGGATCTCCAATTGTGCACCCCTTTTCCCCACTTACCCCCAAGGCGAGGCGGGTGGCCGTCTCTATCCCCATAGTCTCCACCAGGGGGATGTTCCCATGGGGAGGGGGGAATAGTGGCCACTGGAAGCACTCTTGGATGGCATGAAATTCCCTAATGAATTGGGCAGGGTTGTGGGAAGCTGCTCTGGTTCAGCCTGTGGCTCTTGAGGTATTTGGTTGTCATGAAAACCAGCAGTTATACCCAATGAGTCACTATAGCCAGCAACCTTCAAAATGAGCGATCTCTGGGGTACAGGAGGGCTGGGACCTGAAGGGCGGGCACTAGGACCAGCACGTAGCGGACTTGTCGGAGGCCAGAGCTGGGGTAGCAGGACCAGATGGATGAGCTGCAAACTGTTTCCAATACACAAAGGTCCTGCTGCTACAGTTCCGGGATCCCATCCCACCTGGAACCCACGGATGCAGCTGTCCCTGGCCACCAAAGGCAACGCCTGTCTCGCCCCAGCGGAAGAGCCCCGGGCCAGGGCGGGGGGAGCTAGAGACGTGGCTCATGGCTCCGCGCGGGCGGCTGTAAAGATGGCGGCCGCCGCCAGCCTGGCGCACAGCCGGGCTCCGATCGCGCCGAGAACGCAGTTTTTCTCCGCCTGCCGCAGCAGCAGTTGCTAGCAGCCTCTAAGGGCGTGTCCTGCTCTCCGTTAAACTCCTGGGCCCAGTCCCACTGACTTCTAGTGGCGCAGTGCCGGCCTGCGGGTTCCTGTGCACTGTCCCAGAAAGCTGTATCTCCGCTCCGTCCCTGCCCCGTCCCTCCCCAGCCCTCAGCAGTCTCTGTATATTGCAGCCGCAAGTTGTGTTTGGCTCTCGCAATTGCCTCCACTCCACAGGGTCTGCTGCCTCGTGCAACCGCTTTGCCTCAACTCTGGGATTGTCCCTGACTGAGTGGATGGGGAGGTGCGTAACCGCTTGGGGGTCAGATCGCGCCACGCCGACCTGGTGAGCGTGTCTTTCCCGCGCTCTAGGCTCTATTGTGCTCCATGCACTCTCCGATCTTTGTGAAAATTTTGTACCTGTTTTCTTGGGCTGGGTGTTCACGTTGTTTCTCTGTAATTCACAATGCTGTTTTCGGGGTGAGCAGTCCATGCTCGCAGGTAGCCGCTGGCACTTTTCACCTCCTTCCCTGGGAGCGGTGCGGTGGGAGGACTCTATCAGACTGCCATTTTTTTCTTCTCCCCCTTCTGGAGTTTTTAACTTTCAGAATTTTCCACCCTGAACCTTCAGCAATTCATCAATTATAGCTCCGGTTTTCCTTCACTGGTGTTGGTTTCTATGAAGATATCTGTCCAATATGTTGTAATTCTCTGCATTTGTCTGTCTTTTTCTCCAATTTTGGGGGTAGCAGTTTTCCTTGTGACCTCACTTCTCTGACAGATCTAAAAAGAGTTATTGATTTTTTAGTTTGTTCAGCTTTTTACCTGTTACAATAGAGTGGTGACTTCTAAGCTCCTTACATGCCAGAATGCAGCCCTGTTTTTAAGATTCTCTACCCATAACTTGGGTAAGCCTCTTACCTACAGACAAGTTTCCCTTGCTGTGGCACCTTCCTCTTTCATTATCCTCCTATAATTACCTAAAAATATTGTATCAGTTAACTATATATTCAATAACACCACATTACAAACAACCACAAATTTTCACTGACATATATCAGTAAGCATTTATTTAGATCATACGTCTAAGGGCTCTGGAGTCAGTTAATCTAGGTGTGGTTTGTATTAGCCTGGTTTATCTTAGCTGGGTTTATTCATGCATCTAGAGGTTAAGTGGAGGTCATCTGATCTAGGCCACACTCAGCTGGGGCAGGTAGGCTCTGTTTTACAAGTCTCTCAGCCTCATCTTGGAACTAGCAAGCTAGCTATGATATCTCATGGTGGTAGGGGTGGCTCAAGAGAGCAAGCTTAATAGCATGGGTGCATTTCAAGCTTTTGGTCAGTCATGCCCCCTAACATTCCATTGGCCAAAGAAATTCATATACCTGAGCTTAAAGTCAAGGGGTAGGGAAATATACTCTGTCTCTTTGTTGGAAGAAACTACAAAAAGTAATATCTTAAAGGACAGTGATACATAAGAAGGTATAAGGATTTGAAGCCATTAATAGAATCTACTATACATATCTTCATCCAAATCTAGTCTATGTCCTAGATCTTGGAACACTGCAATGACTCAACCCTCCTGAAAATATTTGCAGCTATTGAGTAGGTACCTATTAAATGTTGAATAGACTTTCTCTCAATGTTATTCATTGTAAGGTACCTATTCTTTAGATGAAAGGCTCAAAGGCTTATTATCCTTTTAACGTGGTTTTGTAAGATGCTTGTGGTAAAGAGAAATGAATAAAAGTCTATCTAAAAAACCACTTATTCTCAGAATTGATGCTGATAAGGCCATGGAAAAGAGAAATCTCATCTTAAAGAGAAAACCTAAACAATTTTACATGGTGACAAAAAAGAATTTGTTCTATTTAAATAAAGAAAAGAAAGAAGTGTTTTTTTGGGGGGAGGTGGTCACAGTAAAAGTGTGAATAATGTATCCATAAAATAAGAACTCCAGTCTGTTCTTGGCAAAACACATTATTTTACACTAATAAAATAATCATTCGACCCAAAGTTCTAAAGAAGAAAACAAAGAATATGTCTACTTATGAATCTCAAGAATAGTTTCTTCAGATTAGGGTATGTAACTTGATTTTTTTGCAACTCTGTGTCCTCAACTGTGCAATGAGGAGGTAGGAGAGTTGGGGCTAAAATGTCTTCCTGTGCTAACATATCTGTATTCTATGTTATCAAATGAATATTGTTTATTCCATTAAGAGTCAGCTATTTATGCTAATGAATAGCATTTACTGAAGAGGTCTTTTTTTTTTAAGGACTAATTATCTAGGGATAGCTTTTGGCAAAACTGTGAACTGGACTATAAATCTTACAACTTAAAAAGATCAATGAAATGCCAGTAGTCATTTAGACACTGCTGAGGTACATCAGTTGAATTTATTCATCTAAGACTTCTTGAGTGCCTACTGGGTTCTGAGCACTGTGACAGGTGCAGGAAACACAATGGTGAACAAAACAGATATGATCCCTCACTCACACAGTAATGGTAAAGGGGAAATTGGTTTAACTACTTCAGACAACTGTTTGGCATATCTACTGAAACTGACCATATGCATACTCTATGACCCAACAATTTCTCTGCTGGGTATACACACCACAGAGATGTGTACATATGTTCACCAAAAGACATATACTTTTCATGAACATATATTTATAGCATTATTTGGAATAATTCTAACTAGAAACCCAAATGTATATCAGCAATAGAATGGATAAATAAATGTGGTATAATCGTACACAGTAATTTAATAGAGTGATAAGAATGAATGATCTACAATTACACCAACAATACTAATCTCATAAACGTTATGTTGAGCAAAAGAAGGCAGACACAAAATAGTACATACTGTATAATTTCATTTATATTAAGTCTAAGAACAGGCAAAAATATTCTTAGCTGTTAGAAATCAGAAAGTGCTTATTTTGGGAGTATAGCAACTTAGAATATAGCACCAGAAGTCTTCTGGGGTGATATTAGTTTTTTATTTCTTAGTTTGGACTCTGGTTATACAGATGTGTTCAATTTGTAAAAATTCATTGTGCCTACACTAATGATATGTGTACTTCCCTGTGTGAATATTATAATTCAATAAAAAAGTATCTCCCTCCTTAAGAAAAATGACCATGTGTATCTTATCACTTATAGCAGGAGAGAAATAAGCAAATAAGAACATAGATTAATGGCAGTAAGTACAATGAAGGAAATAAAGAGAGTATAGCAAATATTAACCAAGTGTCCACAATGGGGAAAATACACTGGAAAAAATAATTTCTTGTTAGGCAATCATAGTTAATATATGAAGAACCTTTGGTGTTTCAAAATTGCCATTTGCCTTCTGTTACTGAGGGTACTTGTCCAAAAGGAGGTGCCCATCTCTAGCAGAAGATGTGTGGACTGGTCAGTTGATCATCATGATTTTTCAGTAATCCACAATTACATAGTGTTCCTTGCATACTCTTGCTTTAAGAACTGTAATTATTCTGTCCACCATGTTTCTGCTTATGCCAGCCAACTCTGCTAGCATCTGTTCTCTTTTTTAGCTTGCCTGTCTCAAAGGAGATACTAACTGTTGGCATTTGAGGACACATAATGAAGATGGGTGACATTAAGAACATCTGGAAAGCTCGTGCTTTGACTTCATTAGACCTATTTGTTAATTAATTTTTGGGAGCTGAGATCCAAATATTACATGAATCTTTTTTTCAAACATCAAAATGATTTTTTTGTAGCTATAGTCTTAGGCCCCTGGGAAATTTTATGTAAATATTTAATAATGACAGTAGAATCTCTCACTTTAAAAAAAGATTCCCACTGCATTGTTGTAGTAAATGAATATTTATAGACTGAACTCTAAGTTCTACTGGAGCTGAAGTTAGTCAACCATCCAAAAGGAGGTTGAACTCTGCCAATCTGCCTGTGAAATATCCCCGAGGTCCTAGGACTTGTAATAAATCAATAACTAAGCCTTCATCATCACTTTTTCCTGTAATTAATTTGTGAACAAAAGAGTTCAGTTTTTATAATTATAAACATTTTTTAAAAGCACAAAATGTGTTTAAAACATGCTGTTAATATGCAATAGACTAAGTAACCTCTGAGAAATATAGTCCTGATTGATTAGAAAAGTTTCATCTCTACTTACTCTGTGTTCCTAAATTTCTTGGCTTGGTCACCAGACCCCTGCATGTTGCTAGGTGTCAGGTTACATCATCTGCATGAAAATCAACGGATCTTGACAAGTTGAACTCTCCACTCTGGCAAGGAGACAGCAATTTGAATTCCCTTGTGAAAAGAGCTATTTTATATCAACTCTTGACTATCTAGGATCTAATTTTCTAGTTCTCTTTATCCAGCCTCTATCCAATTATTTATATTCTAGCCTCTCCTCATTACTTACTCTTTGCCTTTTGGCCACTTCACCTTTCATTAATTGTACCCCAGGAGGTAGACAGAGCGGAAAAAGAGAAAGGAACCTATTCCATTGATCGAACAACTGGATACAACTCTGGCCTCTCAGTATTCTTACTCTATAAGCCTTGTCAAGATAATATTCATAGATTGCTTCACAAAACAGGAGAATGAGAAAAAAATGCATCTAAAATTTGAGTCTTAGGGAAAACAAATTTAAATAGTACAGAAAATGTGATTATTTTTCTAATCTTCAAATTCATGACTCAGTTTCTGAAAGTAAATATAACAGTACCTTGAATAGTTAAATTTTAAAATTAATTCTACAACCTCTCTGGTTTGGATGTAAAATACTTTCTTGGGTTATATATTTGGAAAAACAATGTAACTAGTTCAAAGAAAGGCATTATCTTTGAGAATAAATATATTTATGTTCAAACATACAATAATTGTTTTTTCTTTTCCTCAAACATAAAATTATAGTCTTCAGGAAAACAGGAGCTTAGATAAGACTGTGTTTTAATAAAAAGGATGGCAATTATTTCTATACATTTAAAACAAATATGTATACACATAAACATAGGAGAGAAACTGCGACGCAATCTGAAGGAAGGAGCTTAAAACACTAGAAAATAATTCAACACAAACTTTAGTTTTTTCATTCTTTTCTTTTTTATTTTTTTTGAGACAGTCTCTCTGCTGCCCTGGCTGGAGTGCAGTGGCATCACCACAGCTCACGGCAGCCTGCGGCGCCTGGGCTCAAGCGCTCCTGCCATCTCCTTTCTTTTCTATAAAGAAGGAAATTGGGGAAGACTTTTACCGAATAAAATAAAATTAATGGTTGGGTAAATCTCTCAAGTGTTTGAATGAGTACATATATCCTTAATTTTCGTGAGTTATTTCCTTCATCCAATAAGTATTTATTGCGTGCTCGGAACATACCAGGCACTCTTCTCTCGCTGGAAATGCAGAGATACAGGCAGAGTTCCTGTCCACAGAGCTTTTACTATGGGACAAAATGACTAAGGAGAACCATTATGGGACAAACCCAAAGGATCGACAATAAAGAATAAAGCACAAAAATTGCTTTGCTGATTAACTGCCAAACTTCCAACACTTCTGTGGGCGGCAGGTTGGTTGCCTAGACAGGTATAAATCAAGCATCCTCTCCAGTTCATGCTTTGCCTTTTTACTGATAAAAAGTGCTTGGGGGCACACAAGTTGGTACTGGTTGGAACCCCTCAAACACCACCACCTGTTTGCTGAAAAGGACGGGTAGCCTTGAAAACAGAAGGTCACCATTCTTTAATAAGCTTTTTTTTTTTAAAACTCATTATATATAAAGCATTGTATTAGACACTGAAGGGAATACAATAAAAGCATAAGGTACTAAGGGACGTTCCCTTCTAATCAAATGCAATTTAGCAGGACAAGATGATATAACCACAAGAAATAACCAATGCTAGCATAGAGTTTTCTTTAGAGTTCATGACAGATTTTCATATATATAATTCATACATATTTTATTCTGAAAATAACCCTGTGAGGTAGGATAGAAAAATGATGTTATAATGCCCAATATAAAGAAGAAGAAACTGAGCTTGGCAAAAATGAATGACTTTTTCAAAAATCACAGCACCAGAGATGGAGCAAGACAACTTGGTTCTTTCAACTTATGATCATTTATGTTTTTCACCACATCTTGCTCTTTCCCATAAGAATGTTCATGATATATAGACTGAACTTTATTCATTCATTTATTCATACATTTATTGAACATCTTCCATTTGCTAGCTACTATGAAAAGTACTAGGGTACAAAAATGAGTTACTGTCTGCTCTGAAGATGTCCACACATATTTGTATAGCACTTTATCTCTTATAAAACCCTTCTCACAAAAATGATACAACCATCACTACATCCTATATAATGTACCATTATTAATTATATTTTACAGATGAGGAAACAGAGGCTTAGAGGAATTTAATAACTCACCTAAGATCATAAAGACAGTAGGGGCTCAGGAAGAATCAGTCATTACTTAAGTGCTAAAATGAGTACAGAACTATAGGACATTAGCTGTAAACTCTTTTGGACATGAATTTCTACCTGTGAAAACATTTGAACATACACTAGTAATAAACTTTTTTTTAAAGTTTAAATGGTATTCATGTGCTACTATACTAACGTTAAATATACTACAAGACTTACAAAAATTAAAATTTAAAAAGGATGCAATGAAAAACAAATACAATTAGAAGCTTTACTACTTACTTCTTGTAACTTAATGGATTATCTTGCATACTTTTGAGAGTACACATACCTTTCTTTGGAGAGCACTGTTGTAATAGGCAATGAATTCTAAACAAGTATTAAAAGAGGGAAGTCAATATGGGTAGGCAGTACAGTGGAGGTGGTACTTGCATTGAGTTCTGAGTGTCAGCTATGGGTGAATAATCCGCAATCTAGAAAAATCTGATCTTTCTACGCCAAGCATGAATGTCTCTGTCAAATACTAGTGAGATGCAAGGTTTTCATACTCACTCCTACCAGTTTGTTTCTGGGTTACACTTTTCAGCTTGAATCATATCAGTCACAAAGGTTGAATGCCAATGATTATAAGCAAGAAAATTTTGAACAAATGAATGTTTGCTCCACAAGCACAAAAAGGATAAATACTTAGATTTTATTTCACTCGTGAAAATCACATAAAACTCAATTGAAAGGGGAGAGCCTTTGAAACTTAGAAACATTTTATTTCAATTTCCCATCTGTTATTAATATAATTTGTGCTGTTGAATAACTGCACCACTCTATGAAAATGTTTAGCTCCCATTCATTAAGAAGAGATCACTTTTCCCTCCACAACAAACTTTTTGGTTGAAGTCCATTTTAATTACTCATTTATAATTTGTACAAACTCCTCCTTCACAAAACAAATTTGCCACTTCAAATTTATGGTAATGTAGAAATTCAATTTTTTTTAGATGTTAGCGCAATGAATAGTTTTCACCAGGAAAAAAAGAGCAAATTTTAATTCATCCTTTCTTTGAAGGATCTAAAACATGTGCACCCCCCAATCCCAGTCTTCTAAAATTAGTTAACAAGAAGCAACACAATAATAAATGAAAATTTCCATCTGTACCATCATATTACCCAAGTTCAGGAGGCAAAATTTACAGTGTATTTTCTGGTCATGATGACTCCTGGAATTTTGCAATCATGGTGGCCTTGGCCCCTGAGTATTAAGTCAGGTCAAATTACTGGGAAAATGAAAATATGGTTTTCATAAGGGGTAATGATGTTTCTGTGCTATATTATGGCACTTTGAAAAACCAACTGAACACATTTAAGACTTTCAAAGAGCTTTTTCAAAGTTCATTAACAAATTTGATTAAAGATTGAGTCACTATGCAATTTTGGGGAATATTTTGTCATGAATAGAAAGCTCAATTTCAATTTATTTATTTATATTATACTTCTATTCAAGAAAAATTGTGGTGGCTTATGTCGGAGAAGTTTTGAGATGATTTTTGAAATAAATATTTTGAGATAATACAAAATGTTGAAGTGAGGTAATAAAATGAGGAAATAGGTTTTCAGAAAAAAATTATTTTATACTATAAGGATGATGATGTAAGAGCCATCATTCAAAATAAAAAGAAATCTTGATTTCTAAGGAATATTATAGTTTTCAATGCCTTCTTCACTTAACCCACCTCATTTCATCCACAAAAGTTTGCTCTAGGAGATAATTGCTCACTGTTCATTGGAGAATAGTTTATTGTAATATTTTGCTAATAGAGGCAATAAAGAGATGAATCACACTATGAAAAGTACTGAAAGCAAATTGGAAACACTGTTTTACCCTTTGGAGGCAAGTATAGGTTAGAAAGACCTGGGATCACAGCCCATTACTTCCTTTGCCAAGTCACTAATTTCAGGTTCCACATCTGTAGAAAGGAGACAACCTTTGTATTACAAAGTGAACTGAAAGAATTACTGATATAAGCATATAATACTGTGTCTGACATGCAATACATAAAATTAACTATAATTATTCAACAAGTCTATACTTCACCACAAAGTAAAAATGGACCTGATTCAGTACTCAAGCCATCATACCACACTGCCCTCTGTTCAACCTGATCAATTACAATTTGTTAAACTAGACCAGGTTTTCCACCTTTGTATATAATCTAGCATGGTGACTATCAATGGAGGTGTTCGTCAGAATAAGCACTTCCAAGCTCCTGCCTCAGATTCTGATTTAGCATCTGCACCTGTAAAAACACCACAGGTGATTCCAATGTGTTGCCTTGTTGAGAACAATTAAGCTAGGTTATGTGCCAAAAAGAACCTGGGCCTGCTTTTTACCTCCAAAATCTCTAGCTTATTAGGGTAGAGCTACTTTTGCCTTAGTTGCTGTTAGTACTATGTGGGCTTTCATTGCTTTCACCAGCAGTGGAATCAGAAGCTAGAATACACCGGGCAATGGCAAAAGTCAAAGTGACTCCCTCCCCCATGCCATCTGATTTTCCCCATCTGTTAGTGGTTTCTTCCATGGCCTGACACATTTATTTGTACTCTTCAGAGGATTTGTAATTGAGGAGAAGGCTCCTATAAGATAGGCCTCTTAATCCAGTTCCAGTTCTAAGACACGAAGAAGCAATTCAGAGCATGTGACACTCATGATTTCAAATGAAAGGTCCAACTCAGATAAACAAGTTTGTTGACATGAGACCCCATACCCATATGAAAGGAATTAGGCAAAATACGCTGTTTTTCTCCCTATTGATACCACTATTGGGTTGTTTATCAAACCCTGATAACCAGGTAGCTTCTGTTGAAGCAAGTTTGTGCATTTCCAGTAGATATTGAGCCCCTTGGCACCCTTTCCAACACAGTGTAGGTTTAATGTTCAGAAATTCTTGATTGGCTCAGTATATAATTGTAGGTGGAGAAAAACATTCATATCATTTTGTAGACATTTCTCTTTTTTAGAATAAGTGGCAACAAAAAATTGTAATACTCAGAGCTTACAATTTTCAGCTTTAGGGTAACGAAAACCACCTTCTAAATTGTTCGTAGACTTTCAAAGGAATTGTGTCTGTCATCTCTGTTATTGCAAATGTTCCCTCATATTTGTAGTTTTGTTGAATTTTAAACTAAGACCATTGTGTGAAAAAGTTTTAACTCTGATTAAATTAAATTTAACATGTATGATTGAAATTTAATAATGAAAAAATTACAAATATGAAGAAACTGTCACTGCCAGCATTTTTCCATCTAATAAGTTCCTACTCTACACAGTGTGGTTCTGAGAATGGTTTCACTGACAAGTGAGACCAAAAGTTTGTCACATCTTAGAAATCAGTTCTTGGTATATCACTTGGGATATTTAACAGTAGAGTCTTTGGTAAAAGAAACAACTTCTTAAGCATATACTCTTTTCACTAATATTTCAATCCCAGTTTTGCCATTTATGATGACAAAGAAGAAGGTTTAGGGCAGTTATTGACTCTGCTTAAAGTGAATAATCTATAGAAATAAATGATTCCAAACAGCAGACAGGGCCATACAGATCATTCTGAATTTCTTTGACCTCTTTCACTCTTGAGAAGAAGGCCAAAAATTAACCCTTTGAACACTTTACCCTACTGTGGCCAGAAATCTATGGAGTCTGTATCTCTTGAGTAGATGTTGCTCTTTTCTAAAGACATGTGAATCCTCAAAATGGGTGTTTGGTGCCTATACGAATCAGGGTTCTCTAGAGAAACAGAACCAATAAGATACGAGGTCTGTCCAGAAAGTATCCAGCCATGTAATGTGAAAAATAGAGACCTTTATTGAAGAACATACTAGATACAAGAAACATTGTACATAGTACATAGACGCCTCAGTCCCCTTCAAAGTAGGCACCTTGGGACCGCACTCAGTTCTCCCAGCATCTCTTAACCTAACCCATATACGTTCAACATTCTCAGGTGTTCTACTTGGTGCAGGCCTTCCAGAACATGGATCACTTTTAACAGATTCTTGACCACCTTTGAAGCATTTGTGCCACACTTTTATTTGTGCTGCATTCATTGCATTGTCCCCAAAAGCCTTCTGAATCATCTGCATAGTTTCCATGGAGGATTGTTCAAGCTTAACACAGGAGGAAGGGGAAGAGGAGTGAGGCCCGCTCCAGCCTGCCATATTGTGAATCTCCAAAGGACCTGCCTCCACAAGCAAACTCACTGGTTGGGTGGGGCTGCTTCAGGCCCTCCCTGGTGGCTTTGCCCAGAAGCTGGGAGCAGACCTTTGACCCCTGCAAAAACAGCTATCTTGCCAGCTTTTGTAGAGCCTGAGGGTAAGTTCACCCAACCCAGACCCACCCAGAGGCACTCCCCCACCCACCTCTGCCTTAGCAGAGAATAAGAAATCACCTGGAAGTTCCAGGGCCCTACCAACCACTGGGGCATTTGAGTGCTTCTCCTGAGAGACTACAGCAGGTCATGAGACCCAAAAAACAACATGCAGCTTGTTCCTTCCAGCAAGTGCCACCTACTGACAGGGTGGTCAGTTTGCACTCTCTTTACAGGATTTTACTGACTCCACTATACAGGCCATGTGGGGGTCCAAGGAGTGGTGATTTAGGGGACTGCCCACCCCTCTCCACAGGAAAACTGCTCTACTGGATAAAGGCTGAAAGATCCCAGCCCAGGGCCTTAGCACACAACCATTTAGGCCCCTCCCCAATGAACAGCCCTCCTGGTTTGGAGAGCTTGTCCTGACCCTCCTACCAGTGGCTGCCCCTAGTGGCTGGAAAAGCAACTTCGGAGCTTCACCGAGGCTTTGCAAAGCCTTTCAGGCTCCCGCAACCTAGCCATGAACTGCCTTGCTCCTCCACCCACCTCAATGGTGGTGGAGATCAAGAAACCCCCTGGAAGCTATAGGGCCACTCCTAAAGCTTGGGGCACTCAAGTACTCCACGTGGGGGACCAGAGTCTACCACGGAGTACAAAAGAACATGTTGGCAGCTGGCTATTTCACACAAACATCAACCAATGACAGGGAGAACAAATATATGGCTCATCATAACGTCTTCCAGCTCAAACAAACAGGGCATGGCTGATTCATAGTCACAAATACCACCCGCCATCCTGGAGATCAAGCTAGGGGACCCAACACAACTCACACTGCTGGCAAGAAGTGAAGATAGCAGGAGAGAGGCAAACTGAGAGAGTCACCAAACCTGCTTGAACACCCCATAGGCAACTTGGGACCAGGACTCTTCTCCCTGGCATGGTCAGGGATTGATTTTCAGGGTCCTGGGGACAGGCCTGCAAGCCAGACTCAGTACCCCCAGGACTCAATTGAGAGGCCAGATAAGAAGGAATCAGTGAAAGACCTGAAAAATCAGAGCAAAAGTACACCCCAGAAGGAAAAAACAACTCTTTACCAATGGATACCAACCAAAATGAAAATATCAAAATGACAGATAAAGAAGAAGACAGAATAATGGCCAGCAAACATATAAAAAAGTGCTCAACTTCTCTAATCATCAGGGAAATGCAAATCAAAACCACAATGAGATATCACTTAACTCCAGTGAGATTGGCTCATATCAAAAAATCCCCAAATAACAAATGTTGGCAGGGATGTGGACAGATAGGAACACTCATACACTGCTGGTGGGACTGCAAATTAGTACAACCTCTATGGAAAAGAATATGGAGATACCTCAAAGAATTAAAAGTAGAATTACCATTTGACCCAGCAATCCCACTACTGGGTATTTATCCAAAGGAAATAAAGACATCTGCTCACGAATGTTCATAGCAGCACAATTCACAATTGCAAAGATGTGGAAACAACCCAGGTGCCCATCAATTCACGAGTGGATCAATAAAATGTGGTATATGTATACCATGGAGTATTACTCAGCAATAAGGAACAACAGTGAATTAACACATCTGGTATTATCCTGGTTGGAGCTAGAACCCATTCTTCGAAGTGAAGTGTCACAGGATTGGAAAAACAAGCACCACTGGTACTCACCATCAAACTGGTACTAACTGATGAACACTTACATCACACAGGGCAATAACATTCATCTGAGGGCGGGCGGGTGGGAGGGGGGTGGAAGGGATGGGAAAAACTCTCACTGAATGGATGCAGGGAGCACAGTTTGGGGGATGACCACGATTGTAGCTCTGACACGGGCAGAACAGGGGCAATGTGTATGGCCAAAGTGTTGTACCCCCATGATATTCTGAAATTAAAAAAAGAAATTAAAAAAAAATGACAGATAAAGAATTCCAAATGTGGATTATAAGGAAGCTCAACAAAAAACAAGAAAAAATGGAAGACCAACACAAAGAAACCACAAAAACAATACAGGAAATGAATGAAAAATTCACTAAAGAAATCAAATTATTAAAAAAAATCAAATAGAATTTCTGGAAATGAAAAATTCATTCAAGGAAATACAAAACACAGTGGAAAGTTTTAAGAATAGGCTAGAAGAGGCAGAAGAAAGAATCTCAGAGCTTGAAGACAACACCTTTGAATTAAACAAGTCAGTTAAAGAAAAAGAACAGAGAAATAAGAGGAATGAACAAAGCCTACAAGAAATATGGTATTATGTAAAAAGGCCAAACGTAAGAATCATAGGCATCCCAGAGGGTGAAGAAGAAAACACACAAGGGTTGGAAAATCTATCTGAGGGAATAATTGAGGAAAATTTGCCTGGTCTTGCTAGAAATTTAGAAATTTAGGTACAAGAAGCTCAATGAACACCTGGGAGATTCATTGCAAAGACGCAATCACCATGACACATAGTCATCAGATTGGCCAATGTTACCATGAAGGAGGAACTACTTTGAGCTGCAAGGTGAAAACATCAGATAACTTACAAAGGAAAACCCATTAGGCTAACTGCAGTATTCTCAACTGAGACCTTACAAGCCAGAAAGCATTAGGACCCCATCCTCAGTCTTCTTAAACAGGATAATGGCCAGCCTAAAATTTTGTATCCTGCAAAGCTAAGTTTTTTTATGTTTTTTTTTCAGACAAGCCAACACTGAGGGAATTTGTCAAGACCAGATTGGCCCTGCAGGGGGTACTTAGATCTGCATTATGCATCAGTCAGCACAATAGACACCAACCAGTGTAAAATCTCCCAAAAGCTGAAGCTCAGAGCCCATATAAAATAATAGCTCAAGAGGTAAAACAAAGCAATAATGTTCTACCCAACAGGATGAACAGAAATGCATCTCACTTATCAATTCTTTCAATAAATGTAAACAGCTTGAATTCTCCACTCAGAGATATAGGCTGGCTGAATGGATAAAAAAATACAAGCCAAGTATCTGCTGTCTCCAGGAAACACATTTAACCCACAAGAACTCATTCAGACTCAAGGTGAAGATATGGAAAAAATATTCCTTGCAAATGGAAATCAAAAGAAAGCAGGTGTAGCCATTCTCATATCAGATAACATAGACTTCAAATCAAGGATAGTAAAGAAAGACAAAGAGGGTCATTACATAATGGTAAAGGGAAAAATTCAATAAGAAGACATAACAATCCTAAATATTTATGCACCTAACACAGGTGCACCCAGATTCATAAAGCAAACTGTACTAGATCTAAACAAACTGATAAACAATGGCTTTGTAATAGCCGGTGACTTCAATGTCCCACTGACAGAACTGGACATATCCTCCAAGCAGAAAATAAACAAAGAAACACTGGACTTAAATGGGGTTCTAGGGCAAATGTTCCCAAGAGACATATACAGAACATTCTACCCCCAAATGACTGAATATACATTCTTCTCATCAACACATGGAACATTCTTTAAGATTGACCATCTTAGGCCACAAAACTTGTCTCAACAAATGCAAAAAAAATAGATATCATACCATGTGTCTTCTCAGACCACAGTGGAATAAAATTAGAAATCAACTCCAACCGAAACACTCATTTCTACACAAAGTCATGGAAATTAAATAACTTACTGCTGAATGGTTGTTGGGTCAAGGAGGAAATTTAGATGGAAATCAAAAAGATTCCTCAAACTAAATGAAAAAGGGGACACAAGTTATCAAAATCCATGGGCTTCAGCAAAAGCAGTCCTCAAGGGAAAACTCATAGCCTTAAATGCCAAATCATTGTCAAATCTTTTTGATTGCTTAAATCAAAAAGACAGAAAGATCACAAATCATCAATCTAATGAATCATCTCAAGGAACTAGAAAACGAAGAACAAACCAAACCCAAACCCAGCAGAAGAAAATAAATAACTAAGGTCAAAGCAGAACTAAATGACATTGAAAACAAAAAAGTAGTACAGCAGATTAATGAAACAAAAAGTTGGTTCTTTGAAAAGATAAGCAAAATTGATAGAACTCTTACCAGATTAACTAGAAGCAGAAAAGAAAGGACCCAAATAAGCTCAATCAGAAATAAAAAAGGAGATATTACAGGCCGGGTGCGGTGGCTCACGCCTGTAATCCTAGCACTCTGGGAGGCCGAGGCGGGAGGATTGCTTGAGCTCAAGAGTTCAAGACCAGCCTGAGCAAGAGCGAGACCCCTTCTCTAAAAAAAAAAAAAAAAAAAAAAAAAAAGGAGATATTACAACTGATACCACAGAAATACAAAATATCATCTATGAATACTATAAAAATCTCTATGCACATAAACTCAAAAACATTGAAAAAATGGACAAATTCCTGGAAACATACAACCTCCCAAGGCTCAATCAGGAAGAAATGGAACTCCTGAACAGACCAATAGCAAACAACAAAATTGAAGCAGCAATTAAAATTCTTCCAACAAAAAAAAGTCCTGGACCAGATGGTCTCAGAGCCAAATTTTATCAGACCTACAAAGAAGAATTGGTACCCATACTGCAGAAATTATTTCATAACATTGAGAAGGAAGGAATCTTCCCCAACTCATTCTATGAAGCCAGTATCACCTTGACACCAAAGCCAGGAAAGGACACAACAAAAAAAGAAAATTATAGATTAATATCCCTTATGAATATAGATGCAAAAATTCTCAATAAAATTCTAGCAAACCGAATTTAGCAGCACATCAAAAACATAACCCACCATGACTAAGTGGGCTTCATCCCAGGGATGCAAGGATGGTTCAATATACATAAATCCATAAATGTGATCCACCACATAAACAGAACCAATAACAAAGATCATATGATCATCTCAATAGATGCAGAAAAAGCATTTGACAAAACACAGCACCCTTTTAAGATAAAAACTCTTAACAACAGAGTCATAGATGGAATATATCTCAAAATTATAAAAGCCATACATGACAAACCCACAGCCAACATCATACCGAATTGGGAAAAGTTGGAAGCATTTCCACTTAGAACTGGAACAAGACAAGAGTGCCCACTGTCATCACTTCTATTAAACATAGTTCTGGAAGTCCTAGCCAGAGCAGTCAGACAGGAGAAGGAAATTAAGAGTACCCAAATGGGGAAAGAGGAGGTCAAACTATTGCTCTTTACTGATGATATGATCTTATATCTAGAAAACCCCAAAGATTCTGCCAACAGACTCCTGGAATTGATAAATAAATTCATCAAAGTCTCAGGCTACATAGTCAATGTACACAAATCAGTAGCATTCCTATACACCAATAACATTCAAGCTGAGAATCAAATCAGAGACTCAATATGTTTCAAAATAGCTACAAAGAAAATAAAATACCTAGGAATATATTTAACCATGGAGGTGAAAGATTTCTACAAAGAGAACTATGAATCACTGAGGAAGGAAATTGCAGATGATGGAAACAAATGGAAAAACATATCATTCTCATGGATTGGCAGAATCAACATTGCTATTAATAAAATGTCCATACTACCCAAAGTGATTTACATATTCAATGCAATCCCCATCAAAACACCAACGTCATTTTTCGCAGATCTAGAAAAAATAATTCTACGCTTCATTTGGAATCAGAAAAGAACCTGAATAACCAAAGCAACCTTAAACAAAAGGAACAAATCTGGAGGCATCACATTACCAGACTTTAAGCTATACTGCAAGGATATAGTAACCAAAACAGCATGGTACTGGCAGAAAAATAGAAACGTAGACCAATGGAATGGAACAGAGAACCCAGATATAAAACCATCCACATATTGCCATCTGATCTTTGACAGAGCAGACAACAATAAACACTGGAGAAAAGAATCCCTATTCAATCAATGGTGCTGGGAAAATTGGATAGCCACATGTAGAAGATTGAAACAGGATCCATATTTCTCACCACTCACTAAAATTATTTCAAGGTGGATAACAGACTTAAACCTAAGACATGAAACCATAAGAATTCTAGAAGAAAATGTTGGAAAATGTTGGCCAGGAAGGCAAGGGGCTAGGAGGACTAAGACAAGCATAATGAAACTCGATAATGTGCCCAGGACCTGTTTTGGTAGTTTTCTGTATATTTTTGTTATTGTACTATAGCAGTTAATAACCATAGATTTTTATGAAATTAAGAGAGAATAATTGCTAAGAAAAATTTGACAAAAGGAGAAATTTTTTCTTTTTAATGTCTTGTCAAAGTCTTGAATTCTTTTAAGGAATAAATGATAGAAGAGGTGGTAAGTCAGAATAAGTGAGGAGGGTCCGTGCAAACTCAAAATAACTTTTTCCTTTTGGGAATAATTTCAAGCATTCTAATTTTTCTGAATTCTAAGTGTAAACTGTCCTTTGTGCATGTAGGCCTACATTCTTTGGTAAGTTTAATGTTCTTTTGTTTATTCATTTATTGTTTCATTTATGCCTTAAGCCAATTACTGGTAACCATGGTCACCAATGGAAGTACTGAATTTCTATTGAATTTATTTCTATTCACATACAGTATAAACAACACAGTGACTTCATTTCTTTCTCTTTGCAATCTGCCACAATTTACTTCTACATAATACATTGTCTTTTTGTCACCACTAAGTGTTTCTTGTCCAAACCAGTGTAGTATATTGCTTCCCTAACTAGATTATACAGCATCTGCCCGAACTTTGTATATTCTTTTTTTGGTTAGCCCAGTAAATGCTCCATGCTAGAAAGCAATGAAACACTCTTCTTTGCAAAAATTAAAATCTTGTTTATATCCTTATATTCTTTGAACATCACTGAAGAGACTATATTATAATATCATTGTCTCAGTCTTCTCTCCTTTCTCCGTATACTCCTTGTACTCTTACCCCACCATAGTCCCTTTTAATCTGCTGAAGATCAAGATGTGCACCCTCATGGGTAAGGCATTATCAGGCAATGGTGTCCCAAATTCAGACTATATTGGACAGCTCCCCTCCTGTATTTACTCTATTCTTGGCAGGGTGGTGGGTGTTGTGGTTGTGGTCACAATGCACAATGTCCACATTCTTTTTTTCTTATCCCTCAGATAACAAATATGACTTTGATTTCTCTGGGACAAATTTCTTCATAAAGCTTAGTTTTTTTTCCTTCTTTAAATCTTGTTTTAGTAATGAGTTGAGGTTAAATTGTATAGGAATAGCTGTTGCCAATATCTTTCCTTGCAGAAATGGTAATCCTTCTTTTTCTAGTTGTTGCTCTTCTTTAATGATTCCATATGTTCTTCCCTTCCAGAGATTATGAAGGCTGGTCACAACCATTTCTACACTGGTCATTAGTTTCCTAAACATATCATCTCTGTCATGCTGCCCTTTATGCAAAGAGTCATTCCCCTATTTTAGTTTTTGGAGTTATATAGCATCCTCAGTGGAATTGCATGCATTAGTTCCATGCTCAGAGCAGAGTTCCTGGCAATGATTTCAATTTTGTTTAAGCTGTGGTCAAGGATACTGCCTTTGATGGCTCTCAAAGGTGATGTTGTATTTCTAAGTGACAAGTTTGTAGAAACACCAGGAGGATAATCCAATTTTCTATTTCTCTTCCGTCTTTCTTTTCTGGTACTTAGACATTCTTCCCTTGTGTTTCCCTCCTTATAAATTAACAAGGAAATAAAACAGACTGTTTTAATGAATTTCTTATGTAATTTTTATATGGTATGTTTAATATATTACATGCATTTTGCTTTAGGTTCTGAAATTAAACACATTAAATATAAAGTGAATTGGGGTATAATTCTTTTTAATTCAAAGTTTACTTAAGTCTGGTCCATGCCTATATGAGAATCACCTAAGGAGGCCTATTAAAAATCAGATTTCTGTGCTTACTCTAGACCTACTGAATCAAAATTGCTGTCAGTAGGTGTCAGGAATATATTTTCTAAGACTATTATATAAAATATAAATGTAATTTATTATATTATATACAATATATAAAAATACTATATGTAAACAATTGTCCCCACACGCTCCTTATGAAAAGTTGAAACTTAGTATGATTAATTCAGCCCTAAAGCTAAATATTCACCATTGTGTCCTTTTTTAGCTATACAGGAAAAAACAAGTGGACAGTTGAGATAATTGACAATTAACTTTACAAGAAATATTGATAAAATGAAAGACAATAATCATGTTGTCATGTGGTATTGTTTAGTCCGTATTAGGCACAGAAAGACCTCAATTATGAGCATCACCCTCCTTATGTATAAAAATGAGTTAAAGGTTAGAGGTTAATAGACTGTACCATTTACATAAGATACACAATGGCAAAACAGGAATTAGAATTCATAGGCTGCCAGAAATGAGGGGCTGGCCCATGGTAGAATGATAATTTATTTTCTCCAGCTTTGATTTCAACAGAGTTAAAGGGTAAACCATTAGGCTGTGCATTAGCATTTGTGAGTAACACCCCAACTAACCCCTAGAAATGGTATTAAAACAATTAATGTGGTTGGGAAGGAGGGGAATGACTGTCAGTGCTAATCATATTTGAGTTGACACTAGAAAAATTAGCCCACCTGGACCTAAAAATTCTCTAATAATAATTTTTAAAAATCTCCAAGATAAATTTTCCAGGGAGGGTACACTAACCTGTAAAAACAAACAGACAATAAAGTAAGTTTTAGGCCTTTCAGATATAAAGATGAGAGCCACTTCCATTTAACATGCACTTCTGTGTACATTTAAAAGTAAAGACAACTCCTGGAACTATAAGAAATTATAGTAGTGTTTAAGATACAAGGTTAATACAAAAAAGTCAATTGCTTTCTATATACCAGCAATGAACAAGTAGAATTTAAAACCAAAAACACAACATTATTTACATTAAAACTCTTCAAAATGAACTACTTAGGTATAAATCTAAGAAAATAGGTACAAGATCCATATAAGGGAAACTCAAACATTCTGATGAAAGACGTGAAAAAAGAACTAAATAAAGATGCTCTATGTTTGTGGATAGGAAGACTCAATATTGTCAAGATATCAGAACCTCCAAAATTGACCCATAGATCGATCAAAATCCCAGCAAGTTATTTTGTGGATATTGAGAAGCTGACTATAAAATGTATGTGGTGAAGCAAAAGACCCAGAATAGCCAACACCATATTGAAGAGGAACAAAGTTGGAGGACTGACACTACCAAACTTCAAAACGTACTACAATGCTACAGTAATCAAGACAGTGTGGTATTGGTGAAAGAATGTACAAATAGGTGAATGGAACATTAAAAAGAACCCAGAATTAGACTACATAAATATAGTCATCTGATATTTGACAAAGGAGCAAAGGCAATAAAATGAAGCAAAGGTAGTCTTTCAATAAATATTGCTGGGATAAATGCACATTTACATGCAAAAAACTGAATCTAGACAGACCTCACACCTTTTACAAAAATTAACTCAAAATGAATCACAGACTTAAATGTACACCACAAAACTACAGAATTCCTAAAAGATAACACAGGAGAAAATCTAGGTCACCTTGGGTTTGATGATGATTTTTTAAAAGCAACATCAAAGGCATGATCCATGAAAGGAAGAATTGATAAGCTGGACTTCATTAAAATTATAAATTTCTGCTGTACAAGAAACACTGTCCAGAATAAAAAGATAAGCCACTGACTGGGAGAAAATACTTGCAAAAGATATATCAGATAAAGAATTGTTACGCAAAATATACAAAGAACTCTTAAAACAACAACAGGAATACAAACAACTCAATTAAAAAGTAAGCCAAAGACTGTAACAGACACCTCACCAAATACAATACATATGGCAAATAAGCATAAGAAAAAATGCTCAGCATCATATGTCATTAGGGAAATGTAAATTAAAACAACACTGAGATATCATTACATACCTATTATAAATAGAATGGCCAAAATCCAGAACACTGACAACACCAAATGCTGATGAGGATGTGGAGCAGCAGGAACTCTTATTCATTGTTGGTGGGAATACAAAATGGTACAGCCACTTTGGCAGACAGTTTGGTGGTTTCTTACAAAACTAAACATACTCTTTCCATATAATCCAGCAATCTTTCCTCTTGGTATTCATCCAAAAAAAGTTTAAAACTTTTAGTTCACATAAAAACCTGCACACTGGTGTTTATAGCAGCTTAATCATAATTGCCAAAACTTGGAAGCAACCAAGACGTCCTTCAGTAGGTGAGTGGATAAATGGTGGTACATCCAGACAATGGAATATTATTCAGCATTAAAAAGAAATGAGCTTTCAAGTCATGAAAAGACATGGAGGAAGCTTAAATGCTCATTACTAAGTGTAAGAAGCTAATCTGAAGAGGATATATACTGTATGATTACAATTATATGACATCCTGGGAAAGGCAAAACTGTGGAGACAATGAAAAGACCAGTGGATGCCAGGGGCTGGGCAGGGGTTGGGGAAAGAGAAGCATGAATAGGCAGAACACAGAGGATTTTCAGGGCAGTGAAATTATTCTGTATGATACTATAATGGTGGATATGTGTCATTGTAAGTTTGTCCAAACCCATAGAATGAATATATAATACGAAGAGTGAACCCTAATGTAAACTGTGGACTATGAGTGATAATGATGTGTCAGTGCAGGTTCATCATTACAGCAAATGTACCTCTAGTGGGGGATGCTGACAATGAGGGAGGCAATGCATATGCAGAGCAGGGAGTATGTGGGAAATTTCTGTACCTTCATCTCAATTTTGCTCTGAAGCTAAAACTGCTCTGAAAAAAATAAAGTCTATTAAAAAAAAATTAAAGACATACCAAAGTGAGGGTATATAATTGTGGTATACACTTAACAAAGTTATGCTTTAAACATTCACAATACAATGCAGTACATTTTGTTATTCACAAGATAATTAAAGGGTTTATTTTAAAAGTCATAGTATCCTGTAATGTCCTAGGAACAGGACATAAGTGAAGTTGAATGAACAGTGCCTTATTTTTTTCAACCATGTCAATGTATTTCTAACTATGTATAACTGCATTTGGAGGTTATATGTACATTTGGAGGAGTTGATGTTCCTCCTATGTGTGAAGCTATATTATTATAGTTTCCTATTGCTGCTATAACAAATCACTATAAACTTAGTAGCTTAAAACAATTCAAATATATGATCTTACAGTTCTGGATATCAGAAGTCTGAAAATGGGTTGGCAGGGCTATGTTCTTCTGGAATCTCTAAGAGAAAAGCCTATTTCTTTGCTTTTCTGGCTTCTAGTGGTTGCCATATTCCTTAGCTCTGGCCCTGCATCATTCTTGCCCCTGCTTCCATCCCTACACCTCCTTCTCTAACTCTGACCTCTGTCTTTTAAGGACTCTTGTGATTACATAGAGCCTACCTGAAAAACCCAGGATACTCTCCCTCTTCAAGATACTTAATTTAATCACATCTGCAATATCTCTTTTGTCTCTTTAGCAATGTAAAGTAACATATTCATAGGTTTCGAGGATAAGGACATGGACCTCTTTGGGGAGTCATAATTCCATCTACCATAGAAGCCCTGACCAAAAACCATTCCAAGAACTTCCCCACTCTCTGTGCTTTGTATTGTGATACAGTTGGGGTTTATTTTTTCTAAACTCTAACTGATGTCTTAGAATGGTTATTACCAATGAGTCCCAGAGGATCTCACTTTCCAGGGTATGTACTTTCATATGCCTGATGCAGAGAAGACATTCTCTTAGAGCGGCTGCTTTAACTTGGTATAAAGTAACATGGAAATGACATCTTTTACCCAAACTATGTATAACATGGAACTAATTATATACAAAAGATACAGAGAAAAAATGTTGCCTTCTACTGTGTATGTGAACGAATACTAGAGTCCGTTTTTCAATACAAGTTGATCTGCTAGACATTGTTAATATACAGTGTTACACACTGTATATTCATATGCAGGATTCATAGCAAGGAGAGCTGCCTTAGAATATTTGCTCTAAGAACAAAACTAAATCAGTAAAATAAGACTTTGGCTAAAATTCATCAAGGTTTAATTATATAAAATTAGTCTATAGCAGTTAATATAACAAGAGCTTTATTGCTATGCTTTTCTTTGCTCAATATTAAATAAAGGAAGAATAGATTTAATTCCATCTTTAGATTAGAAAGTGAGGTTTAAAGATCAATATTAATAAAAATAATAATTTGATTTGCCTTTCTGCTGTCATAGATATATTCATTTATTCATTCATCCATCTAGTTAGTCAACAGATACTTATTGAATGCATAGTACAGGCCAGACACAGGTGTGGTACTTGTGCTACAAAGTCATGTATTGCCATAAATTTGTTTAATATAGTTGCTACCTGGGCATCCATTTTTAGGCCTGAGGTAAGTTGTTTGAAACCCAGTTGTAACCCATCACCTGTGGCCTAGTTAAAACTTTCGGTCCCTGTGTGATGGTTTGTGATAAAGTCTGCTTGTTCCCCATTCCACGGAGGGACCCCAAAACCCAATACATCTCACAGCTGGTAAGCATGATAAAACCTAACGGTCAACACCAGAGTCATGTAAATAGTTCCCCCTTCACAAGTATTTTCTTTAAGTGAGCCAATCCAACCCCCAGGCATAAAGCCCAGGGACCTTAATAAAGGCATAACCCCATAGGTCCTCTATTTCCCCCTCTTCCTTCCTACGGGCTGGTTGTATACCCTGCTGTCTCTGGGAAGGACTTTCTGGTTGGGCCTTGTGGGTGCCCCTTTTCTCTTGTGGATCTTTAAGTAATGAAATGCTTCTGTTATCTCACATGTTTTGCTGTGCTGCCTAATTTAGTGTCTTACCAACACACCAAAACCTAACTTTCCTCCCTGGGCCTGGGCTGTCCTAAAGAGTGCCTATTTTGGGTTACAGCCACTTTCAAGAGAGAGACCTCAAGACCAAATTAGAAAGAAACTATAGCAATAAAAGCCACAAAGAAGTATATTATGACACCTACTTTTCGGCTAAGAGTCAGTAGTCTGAGAACCTTAACTAACACAGGAGCTAAATGTTAATTATGATAAAAGTAACAAAAATGAAAAAATGCTTTCCATAAGACTAAACAAAAAGTAGACAATTTTTATTTTTGTATGCTTTGAACTGAGAAAATGGGAAAAAATGGAAATTGGAATATTGTAACTGGAAAACATTTTCAGTGTTTAAGATTTTTTTTATGAATCTTAACCACTGATAAGATTAATTATGAATTGCAGATAATTATATACTTTAATCAGCAATTCATTCAATAAACATTAAGCTTCTATTACATTCTAAGAGTTGGGCACACAATCCAAACCAAAAAAGCAAGGCCCCTGCTCTCATGGAGTTTACATTCCAGGGACCTAACACATTGCTCTGGCACTCCAAGTACTTCGCTATATTTTCATGCTAAACAGCTCCTGTAAGGACAGTACTAAATAAGGGCAAAATATGCTTCAGGCCTGGAATTCTTCAACTGTGGCTGTACTTCCGTACAAGGGCTTTATGGCCGCCCTGCCGTTAGTCGTGCAATCTTACACACGTTACTTGAAAATTCTAACCCTGTTTCTTTGTAAAAGGGAAATGGCAATAGTTGGGTTATCCTGGGGATTAAACGAGATGTGTGTCAATTGTTCAGTAACTATTAGTATTGTTTTGGCTCTGAGATTCCAAAACCTGCCTGCTCAGTAGAATCACCTGAGCATATTTAAAAAAATTCTAAAGCCCAGGCCACACACCAGACCAATTAAATCCCAATCTCTGAGCGTGAAACAGAGGCGTCAGGACACGCTCCCCAGGTGGTTCCCATCTGCAGACAAGTTTGGGAACCACCGTAGTTTGGATTATTGATGTTTCATAACAACATTTGCCAATCCACCTGTCTTTCCCGGAGGTGGAACCAGGAAGCTTCGGGAGTTTAACGAAATTCAGATAATCCAGGCGCACATGCACCCTCCGTCCCATCCTGTGACCCGAATCCGTATCTCTTCCAAATATCTTAAAGAAGGGAGGGATGGGACAGAGTCCTAACCGCTTTCGCATATGCACAGCTGTTAAGTGTTTGTGATCCTTAGGTACATAAGGAGTGCTGGCATTTTCACCTGTGGCGACTGCTGGGTCGGCCCTGGGGAGGCCAGCCCTCCGGGGGCGCTGGGCTCGGGCGCAGAGGCCGCAGTCGCGCGGCGAAGGAAGGTCGGCAGCCTCAGCTGCGGCAGCGGCTGTCGGGATCATCCCCTGCGGGCCAGCGCAGTTGGGGCCCGGGCGGCTCAGCCGGGGGCCTTCCGCCTGCGCTCTGCGTCCCTCCCTCTTGTCCGCCCGCCACTCCGCGACCCGGGCCGAGGGCTGGAGCAGCGCGGGACGCTTCGGGCCGGGGCGAGCGGGCCCCATCTCGCCGCCCGCCGCCATGGAGCCTGGGCCACCCGGCGGCTCCAGGCCCGCCGAGCGGGGGCCTTGCCTGAGCAGCCCGCTCGGGGCCGACCAAGCGGCTTCGGCCTCATGGCTGAGCGCGGCCGGGGCCGAGCCAGGGCGCTACCCGCTCGCTGTGGCAGCCGTGTTACCGGCGGGGGGGTGCGGGGAGAGGATGGGCGTCCCCACCCCGAAGCAGTTCTGCCCCATCCTGGAGCGGCCGCTCATCAGCTACACCCTGCAGGCCCTGGAGAGGTAATGCCGCGCCGGCGCGCCCCGCGGTCCCCGGGGCCGGGGCTCGCGTTCCCCGCCCTGTCGCTGCTCTCGCGCTGGCGCCTTCACCTCGGGGACTGCTGGGCCGGAACCCCCGGGCTCAGTTACTCAAGATTCAGCTCCGTTCCCGCCAGCGTTTCAGAGATGGGCAGCTCTGGCCTTAAACAGAAGGGCACGGAAGCCGGAGCCACCCCACAGAGCTCTTTACGTACCCTAGCTGATACGGTGGTGGGGAAGGCCCGGCATGTAGCGCTGGATTAATGCGCGCCCGGGTTGGGACTAGGGACTTTGGGTTCTCTCGGTGGCCCCCGTGGGGCCCAATGAGAAGCTGTTCTAGGAGTCTGTCTTGGGCGCTGACTCCGCGCATGCGTGATTGGAGTTGTCCTTGAAACTCAGCTAGTTTGGAGGGCGTTTGTTCATTCATTGACAAACGTTTACTGAGCACCTTGTATGAGACAGACTGATAAATCACTAGGTCCTGAAGGAGGAGAGAGGAGCAGAATTCCAACCGTTCAATAACGGAAATGGATTTAAGCGTGAAATTGCGGCCAATACACCCTTTATCATCTTGGGGGGGAAAAAAAAGGGACTGAAGTTAACTAGTTGGAGAATGAAAGAGGCTGAGGGAGCGGGGTTAGGAGGACTAGGGCAGCAGCAGTGAGCCGAGGAAATGAAAAGGGAGGGGTATGTCATTTTTATTAATTTTACTTTGTTTTTTTAGCAACGAGTAATGTGATGGAGCATGGGGTGAGGGTGAAGAGGTGGGAAGCAGCGGGATTACAAAGGTCCACGTGGTTTTGCCAGGGTGTTTAAACTTCCTTGAAGCCAGTAGGGAGCTGTGGTAGTATGTTAAACCCTGGACTGAAGTGAACCATTTGCGTGTCATCCTTTAGCACACACGGCCTTTTCAGGAGGCTTTGATGAAATGCGAACTAGGGAAGGTTCCAAGGAAAGTAGCATGTAATCCAGAAAGGAGCCCCACACAATCCCTTACACACACTTCGGAAGCCAAAGGGCCCGAATTTTTCATATGATTGTTTTACTTTTTGAATATTGGCATTTGGAAAATGAAAGTGTAAAGAGACAGGCATAATCAGCCTTGATTTATGTAATCGGGCCAGTGGTTACATATGAAACGCATACAAACTTTGAAACAATTCCAGTTGCTACTTCTCTTCTGTGTTCTTCCATTTCTTTGGGTAGTGGTGGCAGGGGGTCCCTGAAACCATACTATGAATTGCACACCTACAATATTCCAGTGCCGTAGACATTTGTGACAACATAGTTCATACATGCAGGTAATTCCGTGGGGCACAACAGGTCTTGGCTACCAGAATCTTTGTCTACTTAGTAATTAGTTTTAGGGGACTGTAGTCATTTTTACACTTTCCTTCCCATGGGGAAAAAAATCTTTTGTATTAACTGACATTTTTGCATCTTCTGAGGCAGCCTGAGGTAAGTGGACACTTAAAAGACTCACCTTTAAAGTAAAAGAATGTTTGGAAAGCCCTTGTTTATAGAAAATAAGGTGAAAGAACACTTGTTTGCCATTGTTACATAATTGATAACAGCAATCATAAAATTCTAACTAATAGCAATAGTAACTAACCAAAATCTCCATTCTGGAATACTTTAGGGCTTGTTTTTGTCCCTATTATAATGCCTGAAGAATTTATGGAATGTGATTATATATTGGGTATATCCCAGTAAATTCTTGAAAATCTTGCATTATAGAGGTGTATGTGTGCTTCTTGGCTATTTGCCAAATCAAGGCCCTTATCTTCTGCCCCCCCCCAACAAAAGATGGGCCCAACAGACTGCTGATAGTTTTCCTAGGGTATGATGCCGAAAGTCCTCAGTCCTTTCATCCTAACAGATAAACTGTGTAAGTTAAAATAAGGGAGGGATATAGAAACAAAATGTCTCATAAAACTATTTTTTGGCTCAGTAGAAATCATACATGCTTACTACTTAAAGGGAAACCACAGCTCTTTTTGTCCCCAATAAAAGAAGTAATTGGATGTCACTATTGTCAATCACCTATATTATACTGAGAGGTGTTATTTCTTGCCCTTTAAGAGCTATATGTGATGCACTGAATTTGACTTCAAAGTCATTTTATTTGCCCTTCATAATTAAGAATTTTTCGTGCTCAAGCTTTGCTGTTTCACTAATAGAAGGTTGAGAAGTTGTGACTTTTGAATTTTAGCTATTTTTCTCACCTAAGAAATTAAAGATACTTGTGGAAAATAACTCTTATGGATTAACTTGTCTTTTGGATTTTTGAACCAACATAAAATTAATTGGGGCCTAGGAAAGAGAAGAGGGTAACCCCTGAACTTTGGCCCCAAATTCCTAAATTGGGATAGGGTAATATAAAGAAACATGACCAGTCTTGCTTCTAGTTAAACATTGCCATTTAAACATGGTTCCCCCCCCCCCACCACTTCTTTACTTATCCACATAAGGGAACTAAAAATGTGTAGCCACACAAAGGAAAAATAAATGAGGGGAAGTGCAGCAGATAAATACCAAAAAAACTCAGAAGATTGGTTACCACTCCTGTCTCCTTTCCATCACATTTAACAAACCCAAGAAAACAAAAACATAAGACTTCAGGTAGAACAGCCGTGAAGAAGTAAGTTGATTAAAGTCATAGGACTTTGGAAAAGTATAAGAATTAGAGGGACAGGTGTTTCTGAAGGTGGGTTAGGCAGTGAAAAGAGAACAACTGATTGAAATTTTCCAAAGGAATGTTTAGACTCTCAGATCTCTGGCAGATACTGACATTTATTCTGTGGCTCAGAACCAGCACAGCTAATGGCCAGAATGAGGTGCTATATCGCAATGGGGGAATTGACAGACTGCATTTTGATATGGTGAGAACCTTAGCCCCTGAGGTAGATGACTCAAGGAAGTTTCTTCTTTGCAAACATGCAATACATTAAAGTAACTCTTCTTCTATAATCAAACAGTTGGAGGAATCATTGAAAGAAAATGTATTTTGTGAATTGATGGGGACTTCAGATCATTTGTCTCTTTCCTTCTGGAGAAATTGGAAAAACTACGTTTTTCTGGTCTAGCCAAGTTCTACTTTGCTCCATTGAAATTGCTTAGAAAACTAATTATCAGATTAAATGAGATTCAAAAGTAGCTCTGTGCCCTCCAGTATCTGAGGCATGTTGGCTAAAGGCTATGTTTGGGAAAAATGGAGGTTTATAGTTTAAGTATATCAAAATTATGTTGTGTGTGGATGTATTTGTATATTGTGATCAGCAATTGTGTATATATGTATAGACATGTATAAGTATATATGGATATGTTTGTAGGTTCATATACTATATTTATTTTTAAGAGTATACAACTGGTAGTCAAGATTTGTGCATTATGGGTATAACTAGAACGATCAAATATAACAAGTGATTTCTAGCTTGTACTGGAAACAAGGCCCTTCCAGAATTTGACCAAAAATGTTTCTAGGATTTTGAAAGTTTTATTTTAGCCTTTTAAGGGAATTGAAATATAATTGTTGGACCCTAGATTATAACTTAAAGAGAATTTTGGTTTTGTCACTTTATAATAAGGAACTGATATTAGTGTTCCCTTGCATAACTATTACTTTGTGACCTGAGTTTCTACAAGGAAATGTTGCTCTAAGAAATCATGAGGCAGTGGTATTGGCAAGGCATAAAGCTCTGACAATTAAGCTGCAAAATTTACTCACAATTGACTAACTCATGTATCTAAATTTGACTGTTTAAAAAAAATGTGTTCTCTGGATCTGAAGTAGGAAGTAAAAATTTCTGCCAGTAATTTAATTTCCAGCTTAAACTATATAAGGACAGAAAGTGTTATTGGGGGTGGAGGGATTGGTCAACCTGGAGTAGCTGAAAGGCAGACTAAGATGACAACTACAACAAAAGCAAATAAGAGAAGCAAACTTTGGCCATGCTTATTCAGGCTTGCTGGTGGGCTGGGTGGGGGTGGGAATTCCTGACAATAGATTTGAATAGGGTCTGGGAGGGCTTTCCCCATAGCCCATGAGGTTTCTTGGGCTGTCATAGGTGGAGGACACTGCTTAAGGTGATTTGTTCCTTTATATGTTTTCCTGCTCCTCAAATCTTATTATATTTGGCCTCCTATAAATCTTATACAGGGAGGTGTGGTGTTTCACTGATTAAAAAGTGTTCCATACTTTGTCATAGTAATGTGTATCATTGTATAATAAGATCCTGGTATTCTAATCCTTGTTTCAGTTTCTTTTCAGTTTGGCTAGAGTGACTTAGTCTCCTCGTATCTGACAACTCCAGGTAAATCTGGGGAGAAAAATCAGTTTTGTAGGTCTATGTGTATTTATATTATGGAAACTCAATCTGGTTGGGTTGTTTGTCATATTGCTTGGAAAATCAGTGGAAGTCCATGTTTAGTTGTTTAAAACTCCACGGTATGTTTTTTCAGTGTATTAATTTGTAGCTTATTTTATTTTCTTTGTTTTCCCCTTCAGTTTTTTTGTTGTGTACTTTAAAAAATTCTATTCTACCTTATTTCTGAAAATGACTGTAAATTCTGTTGAACAAAGTACACTACAAGTAAATATATAAATGTTAGTCCAAATGAGCAAGGTTGAGCATTTAAATTAAACTGAGAATAGTAGGAATGGGGTAGGGAAGACAGGAGTAATATTGAGAAGATAGTATTGACAGGTCTTAGTGATTAACTGGATTAGGGATTCAGAAAGAGAAATGTGTTGAGGATGCTTTTAGTTCAGTGGTCAGTTACATGAATTTGACTTAAATTTTTGTCTTAAGTCTTCCTTAATATTTCAAAAATGTCAAGTCTGAGTCAAGGAAAGGAATAGAGATGCTGTGTTTTGTACAGGTCAGATGATTAGAGATTTGTGTCACATTCCCAGATGCCCCCATGGGAGTCCTTCAAAACAAGATATAAGACCAAGACAGGTAGGTTGAGGCTTGCCATCTGGAAGTCTTCATGGGCTGTAGTAAGGAGGCTTAACATTGCAAAAGAATCGGGAACCAGCCCTGTCACACCAGTTCAATATTTTGCTGCTAAAACATCAGGGTGGGTATGGACAGATGGAAATATAGAAATTATGGCCCCAGTACAATCTAGAGGCCAAATTTCCATGAAGGCTGTCATGGCAGCAAGCAGCAGCTACCACTGTCCTTTTGAGGCCAAACTTCTGCAGACTGGATGAGAGTGCTTTAGAGGTGTTAACAGGGCCTGATTTTTCCCATCTGTTTTTTAAAGCATTTGTTAAAACGTTCTGTTCTCAACTGATCTTTTAAAACTGTCTCAGCACAGTATTCCTGTAAGTAATATTTATGTTATTCCAAGAGAAAATAACTTGAGATATTGTATTTCTTCCTCAAAATGTCTGTAGTTGTAATGGAGCTTGGGGCTAGGCTTGTATTTGCTTATGGAATGTGCTAGGAAGGAAATACTTGATAGAATCAGGCTGCTGGGGGTTTGGTGTGGACTTGTCTTTAGTTAAGAGGTAAACTAGATCCCTTTATTCAGCAAATATTTGATTGGTAGGCACTGTGTGAGGTACTTAAGGTCTTTTTCAGTCCCATGAGTTTTACATTATTAAACTTTAATACTGTAAAAGGCTTTTAATTCTATAACTAGAAAAGAATGTGAATAAATCCTCTGAAATACAAACAGTACTTATAAAGGCTTGCAAATACTGGGTGTATGCTTGGTTGCTGACTAAAATAGCTTAATAAGCCTGTTATCTCTTAAGAGTGGTCTAAAACAAAGTTTTCCAGACCTTTTTTTTGTGATCTGTTACAAGAACTACATTTTACATCATGGCTCAGTGACAAGCACATATTTACTTACAAACTCACACACATTTGAAAGCAAATTTCAAGGGAAACAACTTTATCCTTATTATGTGCTATGTGTTTTAATTTTTATGTTTTATTCAGCAGTGTTGGTCTAAAACTTACTATAAATTGACTTGATGACACACTAATGGGTCTTGAAATCTGGAGTTTGAGAAACACTCGTTTAAAACACCATTTTCTATTTAGAGCCTCATATAATTATTTGACATAGCTTAAGGCCACAAGTACATCTGTTTGTAATTATTTACATCTACTTTGCTTTCTGTTTGATGGAACATAGTTATTTTATAGCTATTAGGTTATTAAGTATGAAATGTCTGATTTCCTTAAGTACTAAGTTTGACAGTTGTTATCGCTGACATTTCACTTTGACACTTCTTGTTTTATTTTTATTGTGAAAGTATATCCTCAGTCTTTTGAATGCATGGTTGGCTTGTGATTATCTTTCAAAAATTTTTTTTTGAGCAATTTTTGTGAAACCATGGATAAATCAAAAATTCACGCTGTTTTCGAATATGAGTTCCATCGTGGAACCAATGCAGCACAGATAGTTCGAATTATCAATGAAGTGTTTGGGAAGGATGGGGCTAATGAACGCACAGTACGTCGAAGGTTTGAGAAGTTCTCTTCTGGAGATTTTTAATCTTGAAAATGAGCCCCGTGGGCGACCTGAGACCAAGGTGGATAATGATGAACTGAAAGCTGTAGTGGAAGTGACTCCATCTCAACCTATGTGTGAGTTAGCAGCAAGGTTTGACATTACTATTCCAACAATATTGGACCATTTGAAACAAATGGGTAAGGTAAAGAAACTTGGTAGATGGGTACTGCATGAATTAAATGAGCGTCAGAAGAGAAGTCATCTCAAAGCTTGCCTTTCTTTGCTGTCACAACATAAAGGTGAACCATTTCTGCTCCATATTGTTATGTGTGATTAAAAAATGGATTCTTTTTGACAATTGCAAGCGTCCTGCACAATGGTTAGATAAAGTCAAAGTCCTGACACACTGTCCAAAACCGACTATTCCTCCAAAAAAGCTAATGGTGTCTGGTGGTCCAGCGCTGGTATTATCCACTACAGCTTCGTGAAACCTGGTCAGTCAATTACAGCGTATGTCTACTGCAACCACTTGGACGAAATGATGAGGATGCTTGCAATTAAGCAGCCGAGATTGGTCAATAGAGACAGGCCAATCCTCTTGCAAGACAACGCTTGACCACATGTTGCACAAACAACGCTGCTCAAACTAAAGAGGCTGAACTTGGAAACTCTCTGTCATCTACTGTATTCACCAGACCTTGCACCAACTGACTAGCACTTCTTCCAGGCTTTGGACCACTTCTTGCAAGGAAAAATATTCAATTCTCAAGAAGCTGTAGAAAACACCTTTTGTGATTTCATCACCACTTGCTCTCCAGGCGGCTTAGCTGCTGGCATAAACAAGCTATCGTTAAGATGGCAAAACTGTGTTGATAGTCTACATGCATACTTTCAGTAATTGTACTGCTTCTTGTTTGAGATATAATAAACCACACTTTTGACTCAAAATCGGACATTTCATATTTAATGACAATTTTTTTTTAAGGCAATCTAGTAAAATTGGGAGTTAATTCATTGAATAGGTATTTGAATGACTACTTTATGTCAAGTGATATCCTTTTCTTCTTCTTTTTTTTTTTTTTTTGAGACAGGATCTCCCTCTGTCACCTGGGCTAGAGTGCAGTGGCGTCATCATAGTTCGCTGCAACATCAAACTCCTGGGCTCCCGCAATCTTCCTGCCTCAGCCTCCCAAGTAGCTGGGACTATAGGTCTTGAACTCCTGGCCTCAAGCAATTCTCCCACCTCTGCCTTCCAAAGTCCTTGCAAAGTGCTAGGATTACAGGCATGAGCCACTGGGCCCAGCCTGTTCCTCTTAATTCTTCTATGTTTTAACATTTAAGTTAATGTAACTATTCATAAAAGTAACAACATGATCTCTTCAAAAGTTGCTTTTAATTGATTTTTCTGGTGGGATATACTATAAAAAGTGACAGGTAAATAGCTTAGGGGACAAGTTAATCTCTTTAAAAAGAAAAAATCTTGCCACTGATTTAGTTGAACATGTACTTACAACTCCTTTTCCATTAAAAGCCATGTGATGTCACATTAATAAACAAGTGAAATATATTTGATTGCTTTTAATAACTTTCTATAAATTTAAGGGCAGTTTTTTATGCCTAATTGTTCAAGCATTCTCTATTTAATATTTACTGACATGTGGTTTGTGAGGTCAGGAATTCTGTCAGTCTTTGTTCATTACTGTATCACCAGTGTCTAGCATAGCGCCTGGAAAAGGCTACATACTTGCTTGATGTATGTTGAACAGCTAAATGAACACATGTATGAAGGAATGCCTACTTTTCTTTGAATTATAAGAGATCATAAGACATTTGACCCTTTTTGATCATAAAAGCAGCAATGTCATATGGTTTAACCTCAGCATAAATCTGGAGATAATAATGATCCAGAATGATTTTATACCCTCCCTCTGAGAGACAGTGTTAGTACATTTACAGAAGTTAAACTTGTAAGCTCCTAAGTCAGACTGGGGTCACAGCCTGGTCCCTTCATTTCTGAGCTGTGTGATCATGGGCAGGTTACTGCCTCTGTGTTCTCCATAAAGTTGAGATGACAATTTACTTCATAGAGCTAATGTGGATGTTGAAATATTACAGATGAACTGCTCTATATGTTGCATGGTACCTAGAAAACATTCCATACATCTTAGATATTTTTTCTACTATAGATATTATGGAAAATTTAGTATGTGCTGAGTTCTGGGGTATAGTCTTTGCTTTCCATGAGTTGGAAAGTTTTATCTTCCTTCCCTAGTAAGGAAGATAAAAGTTGTAGTATGATCCTTAAGTTCTCTGGAGACACGAGTGCTCTGGAAGCTGAGAAGCAGGGATGCTGCACCAGAATGGCAGTTGTGGAAAGCTCCCTGGAGAGGGCTGTCTCTGAACTGAGAACTGAAGAGCAAGTGGGGCTCAGACAGGAGTGGATGGGGGAGAGAGAGGGATAGGGACCATGCTGAGAGGCAAAGAAAGCAGCACATGCAATGACCTGCGTGTGAGAGAATGTGATACCGTCCCTTCAGGGAGTAGCTTGATTTGAGAGTAAGAGGAGCATGGAAGAGACCAAGTAATGTGCATGGAGAAGTAGGCTGAGGTCAGGTCTGGAAGGGCCTTGCTCAAGAGCCAGCAGGGTTGGTCTCAGATCTGTGCTTGAGAAAGATCATTCAGAAGAGGTAAGAATGGATTGCGTTGGGACAAGATGAGAAAGAGGAGACAGCTAAGAGGCTGGTGCAGTAAACTATGGGAGGGATGGCTGTCTGGATGACAGCTGTGGCAGTGGAACTAGAACCCTGGAAAATCCCACATTTAGGAGGGACTGAAGAAGTGTCGCTTGCCACTTGCCAAGGGCTTTAAGAACAGTATAAATTCTAAATTGTGCAAGTACGTTGTAAAGTCTACAGTTGTTGAACTTGCAATGAAAGGTTTAGGGAATAGGTTACAAAACGGAAAACAACCCACATTTAATCTTATTCCAGAATCTCTATTGCCTGTACAGATTACCATAGACCGTTCTTCGGCATTCTGTGAATAGTATTGCATTGTTTTTATTTGTGATTTAAAATCCTTCAAAGGTGTCAGATAAAACAGTGGTCCTCGGCTTTTTGGCACCAGAGACTGGTTTCATGGAAGGCAGTTTTTCCCAATCTCCAGACTGGGGATGGGGGGATGGGGTGTTGTGGGTGGGGGATGTGGTGCAGAGCTCAGGCAGTGAGTGATGTGCTGTTTCCTAACAGGCCACACACCAGTAATGGGCTACGGCCCTGGAGGTGGGGACCACAAGGATAAAACAAAAGTAATCCTGGTCCTCTAAGAGCCTTAGGACCTAGAAATCAGAATAAAGAGTCAAATACCTAGAAACAAAAACAGTCAACAAAATCACTCTGCTTAGGGAATGCTATTTTCATCCTTTTTTTTTTTTTTCTTTTTTTTTGTAGCTAACCAGGGTAATGAGGAGAGCCTCCTCTGTTCTCATAACCCTTGAGATGATAGTGTGTTGTAAGATGTTACACTGCTCCTAACAGATGAGACAGACCAGGGCCATTCATTCAACAAATATTTATTAAGCATCTGCTAGGAATTTGGTGTAAGGCAATGGACAAAGTGGATACTGTCTCTGGTGTCATGGAGTCTACATTCTAGAAGATGAAATAAAATGGAATGTTGTATTGTCTTGATGAAAATGGTAAAAATATTTTTTTCTGTTTCAAGTCCCTTTTAGAATAGGTGGTAGAATAGAAAAAATATCATGTACTTGTATATTCACGTATCTTTCTGACTTATTTCCTGTATTATATGAGAGAGAGAATAGAAGTATTATAAGGATTACATGAGTTAAAATATGAAAAGTACATAAGACATAGTAAATGTGTAATTTATGCTAGCTGTTATTACATTATGTGATCCTTGATTCATTTTGCCATTCTTTCTTACTGACTCATGTAGATGACTACCTCTAGATTATCTCTAAAATCCCATATACAGTCTTCATCTAGTAGCCCCATCATTGCATTGCCCAGACTACAGCATTAGTCTCCTACCTGGTCTCTTTGTATCCTTCCTCCCTTTACCTTGTCCATTCTCCACCTTGAAGACAGGGTAAAACTTATGCTTTATGCTTTTGTATTAGTTTCCTATTGCTGTTTCTTTTTTTTTAAATTATCACAAACTGGCTTAAAACCACATATTGTTATGTTGACAATTTTAGAGGTCAAAGTCTGAATTTAGTTTCACTGGGCTATAATCAAGGTATTGGCAGGGCTGTATTCATTCCTTCTGGAGGATCAGGGTGGGAGGGTTTCCTTGCCTTTCTCCAAATTCTAGAAACCATTCACATTCCTGGGCTTGGGTCCTGTGTAACTGTGACATCTGCATCTGTCATCACATCTCCTCCATTGACCCTTCTGCCTCCTCCTCTCATTTATAAGAACCCTTTTGATTACATTGAACCCATCTAGATAATCCAGGGTAATCTGCCCATCTCAAAATCCTTAATTTAGTAACATCTGCAGAAATCCCCTTTGCCATGTTAGGTAACATGTTCAAAGGTTTCAGGAAACCTTTACCTTCAAACCCCTTTGCTTGCTTGCCTGACATGCACCACTTGGATCTCAGTGCAGACTCCCCTCCCTTGGGGAATGCCTTTTTGGCCTTCTCCATACTGGTCAGCTACTTGTTGTACATGCTGTCCTGGACCCTTGACTTCTCCTTCATTGCAGTTGATCACAGCTTGCAATTGTTGATTGGTGTTTTTGCTTTATGTCTGACTGTAAGCTCTGTTAGGGCAGTGATTGTCTATTTCTATTGTGTCCTTAATGCCGATCATTTATTCAGTGCTTGATAAATATTTATTAAAGGAATAGACTTGAAATGAAAAGGCAGTGTGCCTATAAAGTAGTTCTTGGTTTTGTTCACCAGGATAGTATTGTTATAGCTACAGGCAGACTAGGGTTTTGGGTTGCAAGAAGGATTTGTTCAATAACAGAAGGTAGGAGATTGTTAATAATTGAGTGAAACAACACAATGTTAATTTTCATTTCTCAGTAAAAAAAAAAATAATTTTTATTCAGTAATATTAAGGCCCTTTGTCCATCTCTTTAAAATGTTTTCAAGACTTATCTGGTCTACCATGAACATAGGCTAAGAATTTCATTAAAAATTAAGTGACTTTACTCAGAGTCGATATCATGGGTCAAAGGTAATTGTCCTAGTTGGGGCCTGTCAGCTGTGGAACACTAAATCCACAATTACACTTGCCTCCATTAGCATGGGTGTGCAAGAGAAATCTGCCAGACTTTAATGTAGTAGCCACTCCGTAGCGTGGACTACTCGCAGTTTGTTATGTTAGTAGGTCCTTCTTTAAGAAAATGTCTTATGACAGAAAAAAACATTGTTTTGTATAAGACTCAATGGAACAATTCCTTTACTACATTAAATTGTAAGCTTTTCCATTTTACTTAAACCTTATTTCTATAAACTTTAATTATTATGATTTCCTCATTTAAGCTACATATTTTGCCTTGATGTAGGCAAGGCTTGTGTTAGATAAGTTTTCAGCATGGTTGGTATTCAAATGGTTGGCTGCCAACTCAATGAGCTTGAAATAGTCAACTTTTGGAACTCAAGTGCTTTGAATTATGCTTATCCCGTTGAGGAAAAAGTATTTGGAAAAGTTTAAAAGCATATTCTTATTATAGTCTATTTTCTCATACAATCTACTCATATTGTAATTGTTCAAATTTAACTTAAGTAAAAAAATTGACACCTCTGATATAGCTGTATACTCTATCCATATACTATATGGTATACGTACAGGGTATATATATAAAATTTTCTGTATAATGTAAAACACCATTTATAACTTCAGAGTGAAATGCTCATTCATTCTTTTTCATCAACCTCTTTACCGGACCTAATAAAAATGAGTAAAACTGACTTAACTTTTAGTTTTTAATCTCCCTATGTAAATATACTAATACTAGTAATTCAATTTTCTGTGATTAGCTTTGTCTAAGAATCAATTTATATGAAATGTGCACGTACTTTCCTTTTAGAGTACGTTGGATAAAGGACATTGTTGTGGCAGTAACTGGAGAGAACATTGAAGCAATGAACAGTATCATTCAGAAGTACCAGCATAAGCGCATCTCACTAGTTGAAGCTGGAGTAACCCGCCACAGGTCAATTTTCAATGGACTAAAAGTGCTTGCAGAGGATCAGACTGACTCGAAACTGTCTAAGCCAGAAGTTGTGATTATCCATGATGCTGTCAGACCATTTGTTGGGGAAGATGTCCTCCTCAAAGTTGTCATAGCAGCTAAGGAACATGGGGTAAGTATTTTTACTTCTGAGACTGGATATAGGGGGCAAACATTATAATGTGGCTAATTTGCTGAATTTTGACAGAATCATATTTAAATGTCAAATTACTTAAAATGGACGTGACGACCTAAAGATGTTATGGTAACTTATTTTAGGAACTTTATAATGTACACTGTGAGACTGTTCTGGAATTTATCTTTTGCTATAGTCACTTATCATAACATAACGTGAGCCATTTGGAGAAGAAGGCAGTAATAATGGCATTAGAGTATGGTGTACCAATGGAACTTTAATGAAACTTAAATATGCAGTTATATGAAAATGCCTGAGAAATCTCTCAAAAGTGTAGGATATATAATTACAAATCTTGCTCATTGTACTCAATTTTGTGTTTTAAACTTTCAGAAGTGGTTTATTTTCTAGCACAAACAGCCACATAAGATTTTCACACCCTTTAAAGTGAATCATATTGAGATGACAGAGAATTGTTTCCATTTGTTTCACCAAAATAAGCTACATGATAGCAAAAGACCTATTTTAATCTCTAAAACATGTTTGTTTTTTCTATTACCAGGTAAACATCTATAAATACAGTAGCAGATGGTAAACTTAAGTTTGCAGTCTAAATTTGAGACTTAGTGAAAAAAATTTATTGCACAGAGATGGTATAATATAATAGAAATAGGCTCAAATCTCAATTTTTCTAATTACTAGTGGCGTAGTGTTTTTAACTTTCCTAGCCTCTCTGAGACCATTTTCCTTACCTGTAAAAATATAGATGCTAATACTTGTGAGGTTGTTCTTGGGATTGGAAATTATGTTAACTATTACAGTGCTAAATGCTTAAAAATGGCATTAAGATGAATTATAACATCTAAGTAATAGTTTCCACCAAGGATTATAGACCAACAGGAGGAGTAAAGCCTTCCTGGTCATCTGGGTGCCCAGGAAGTTTAAAAACAAAGACAAAAACTCTATTCAGGAAAGGTGGTCTGACTTCTTTAATTATCCTTGTGTATTTGCATTGTCATAGTCAGGAGGAAACTTTCCCTAATTTCTTCTTTTCCTCCTGCAACATGAATTAATTTTACTTTAAATTGAAAACTGTGCAATAATTCCCTAGATAAAACATTTTGATTTATTTTTGAACATATCTTCTAAATGGTATTTGAGGTAGTGAAAATTGTGGACCAGGAACCATTAGTGACCACAAACCTTTCTCATGGCTCTAGTGCTTTCCCAGTGACTCCTTCCTCTAGGTGGCTCAATTGCGGTAGAAGCAATGTGATAAGTTGTGAGAAGGGTGGTCAGAAGGAATAAAGGAACGAAGAATTTACAATTTTTAGGAACTTGAGAATTTTACACATTTGAAAAAGTTCCTAGGGATGACCATATGATTTAGCTAGGTATAAACTCCAGTGCATAATATATTACACACAAAATTGTTTGCCTGTGTTACCTGTTGAAAAATTGTCACTCAAGCTCACTATAATAATCACATATTTGGAATTTTTTGTTGTTGAGGATTATATTAGAAAGCACTTTTGGGAGATTGTCCATAAGATGATTCTTTTGGTAGTAGGTCTAAAAAAGGACAAAGAGGCCTTTTATCTCACTCCAGTGAATATGCTAAGGATATCATTGTTTTACATATGATTTAATAAAGCATATTAAATAGATAGCAGTTTTTTGTTGTAGATTTGTGGGAATTCCTATTAGACTGCCTAATTAAATTTTTAATTAAGTTTGCTAATCAGAATATAATTTGTAAGATTGAATCACATTATGCATCTTAAAACAAATTTAAATTTTAATGAAATCTGTAGGATTTTCTGATCAGATTAATAAGGTGGTTCAGACCAAAACTTTACAACCTATTTATTTTGAAGTAAACTTCAGAAATTTGCCTTTTTTTTTTTTTTTTTTTTTTTTTTTTTGGAAAATTGGCTTGTTTTTGTTGGTGTTAAAGGATTTTTTAAAAAAAGGCTAAAATCATGAGTTTCATATAGATGTATAACCATATTAAGAATTTTCCTTAATTAATGAGGGAACCACAGAGATGTTACAACTGGTTCAGAATTGAATCTAGAGAAACACACATTTATGTGGAGTAAAAAGGTAAGTTGAAATGAATTAAAAAGCAAAACTGGCTTTTCTATGGGGAGTCATTTGAACCTCCATTAGAATTCGTTTGCACGTTTGTAGGCAAGAATTTTTTTGCATTGCTATCAGTTATCTTTGAAAGTTGTAAAAGAGCTCAAAGGCCAGATTCGGCTAATCTGGAAGGGTCTGTTGTAAGCAGTAGTTCTCCATTGCAGACACCCAGAAACCTTTTGTTTGTTCTAAATTTTCTTACAACAATTAGGATAGTATCCCAGTAGCCTCAGTTAAATCCGGGCCCTACTTCCTGGCAACTCTCTCACGGTGTTCTGACTTGTAATCATAAAAACACATGCAATTAATTGAGATTTATACTAGTAGTTGAACTTCAGTTGGTGCAAAGTATGGCATCTTTTTAACCTGTCATCAATAAATTGTAAGAGAGTGATCTGGAATCAAATGCTACCGTATGACATGAAAATTCCATTGACTTGACTTAGTCAGAGCCACTTCACAGGCTGTTTTCCAGGCCTCCCTTTAACTCATTCTCTTTTGTTCTCTTAAATAGTTTTCTATAGACTCCTTAACTGATTCTCATTTTTCCTCTCTGCTCTTAGTTTTCAAGTTCTACCCAAAGGTCCCTTTCAAAATACATCATTTCCTGAACAAGTTGCACTGTGACTCTCTGTGTGTGTGTGTGTGTGTGTGTGTGGGGGGGGGTGATTATATATGCTAAAGATAACTGGTATTTTAACTAATGCGCTATTTTGGTTAATAAAAAATAAAGTGAAGATGTATTGCCTCGAGACTAAGATGTCCAAGGCTGGCATTAAGGTTGCCTGCATATAAGAGCTCAAAAGTGTCACCAGGACCCAGTTTCTCTCTCTTCTTTGTACATATTATATTCTCAGGATCTATGAGGAGGCAAGATGGCTTCCATAGGGCCAGGAGCTAAATTCTTTCAGGGTTATTTCTCCCTTACTGATGATGGTGGTTTCTCTGGGTATAAAATTCTAAGTCTACAGTTGTTTTTATTTTCCTGTTTCTTTGACTGTCACTGTCTCCTGCCTTTTATGCTGCTTTTGAGAAGTCTGCTAAGCAATATAATTATATTCCTCTGAAAATAATGTGCCTTTTCTCTCCGAATGCTTTAAAGATAATTTCTTTTTCAAAGGTATTGTTTAGTTTCTGTCTAGATATGGATTTTTCCCCCCTTGCTTTGGATTTATTGTCCTTTATGAACTTTGATTCATACCTTTTTATTCTAGAAAATTCTGAATGATTATCTGAACGTTGATTCTCTGCCCCATTTATTTCACTCTCACAACTCCCCCCCGCCCCCGTTGTGGATTCTGTGTGTTTGCCAGCCCTTATTCAGTCCGCATGTGTCCTAAGTTCTTTCGTATTTTTTTCTGGTATGTTGCATCTGGGTAATTTCAGTTTTCTATGTCATTCTTTCTTTAGCTCTGTTTAAGGATTTTTAAAACCTTAATATTTTTCAGTTCTTTGGAGTTCCATTTGATCCTTTTTCAAATATGATTAGTCTCTTGTTTTTGATTTTAATATTGTTTTAATATCCGAACATAACATTTTATACACTATGGCTAATAGTACTTCTCGGTAGTTCTCCAACTTTTCATTTCTGTTGACTTTTGCTCATAAATTTGTTTCCTCCTTTGTTTTATAATTTGGATTGTAAGCCCATGTTTGGCAGGACACTATCGGCAGAAATTCTTTGGGCATGGGATAAGGGGTGTATTTTTGAAGCACAGATTTGTGTTCTTTCTGCCAGGGATCTCAAGTACTTGCCCAAGTTGGAACAATTTTACATTAATTCTTGACTTGAGATTTTGTAGATTCTGTGGTAATATTAAATTAAGCTCGAAACCCGCATGAAACCAAACTGATGGTTATGACTTCTCGGGGAAGACTGTCCCCTAAACCTCCCTGGCCCCCAGATCCCAAGCCAAGACAGTCAATTTTGCCTGCTTTCTTCTTTCACTTATGAGTGTATGTATATATTTTTTTCTGGTCCACCTTTTAAATGAGCACATTGCCCTTCATAGGTCTTTGTGTGGGAGTTACAGTTATAACCAAGTAGCACAGGCTCAAGGTCTTATTTGTCATTCTTGTCTGTTAAAACTAAAGCCTCTTATTAACCCAAAATATCCCTGCCACCTTATTTCCTTATTTCTAGCTATCATGTTTTATTCCCAGGGGATTTGTTGAGTCCAGATGTGCTTTTAAAAGGCTGTTTGTGAAATTCTGTTTTGCATTTCTTGACTTTTTTTTTTTTTTTAATGCAAGAGATTTTTCAAGATATCTAGTCTGCCATGTTGCCAAAAATAGAAGTCCTTTCATCCTATGTAAGTATGAAGTACTTGTGCATTTCTGCATAATTACAAGTCAAGAGATGAAGTGGCAATAAGGACTTTGTTATAAGGGAAATGTTATAAAGAGTAAAACAGATTGAAACATTGAAAAATCAAAAAGGTGAGTAAGAATCAGCTTTAGAAAGACTAATAGGCTAAATATTAAATTAACTCTAAGAACTGCCAATAATAGCATGACTCAAATGAGTCTGTATCAGCAAAGCAACCTCCTAAAGATTTGCTCCGGAGGAAGATATTTGCTAAGTTACTTGTACATCTTTCTTTCTTCAGCGCTGTTCCTGCACCTCTAATCATGTTATCTTCTCCTTCCTAATCAACTTCTTACAGCAATAGGTTGCATTTATTGCTTCTGCTTCCATACCCCTGGTGTATTTCCTAATACATAGCAATCTGGCTTCTTTCTCCTCTGTGACTATTCTTTCCAAAACCACCTGTGACTTCCTGATTCCCAAGTTAAATGTGCATTTGCAGGCTGCTCTATAATAATTTCACTGGCTTTTGTCCCAGGTTCCCGGGAAGAAGAATCTAACTGCTTGGAATTTTCTAAGTCACAGGAAGGTCTTTATTTATGAGCCACTTTGATCACATCTGAGCTTATAATGAGATGACATGACTTGGAAAGTTGGCTAGTCACCAGAAAGACCAATGATGTGATTAGAGTGTTGAGACTTTGAACCAGCCTAGCCTCTGGACTCAATCTTTAGCCTCCTTCCTCTCCCCAATCAGATGGTTAGTGATTGAATCAGTTGTGCCTACATAATGAAACTTCAAAAACTTTGGACCCTGAAGCTCAGGGGAGCCTCCTGGTTAGTGAGAACAGTGATGTGCTGAGAGGGTGGTATACCCTGATTGCATGGACTGGAGGTAATAGAAGCTCTGCATTCTGGGTTCTCATAGACCTCACCCTATGTGTCTCTCAATCTGACAGTTACCCTGGTTTGTGTCCTTTTTAATAAAACTACAATTGTAAGTATATCACTTTCCAGAGTTCTGTGTATTGGTCTAGGGAGTTATCAAACCTGAGTAGGGTCCTGGGAATCTCCTGGATTTGTAGCTAGTTGGTCAGAAGCGTGGGTGGCCTGAGTACCTCACTTGTGGCTAGTATCTGAAGTAAGGCTGTTCTGCTGGAGCTATACTCTTTGAGAGTGGGGTCTGTGCTAACCCCAGGTGGTTATCAGGATTGAATTGTATTATTGTGTATTGAATAGTATACCAGTTGGGATTGGAACAATATGGTCCTTGTTAAATTTGACAGAGATAACCAGCTCTTCCTTCTGGGAATTCTCTCCCTACCTTGGCTTCTGTGACTCTATTTTCCATGGGTCTCTTGTTTTCCTCTTTTTGTCTACTCCCTTTTCAGATGCCTGTTTTTATCCTCTATGTCAGTGGTCTCCAACCTATGGTGAGTTATATAATTATTTCATTATATATTACAATGTAATAATAATAGAAATAAAGTACACAATAAATGTAATATGCTTATATCATCCCGAAACCAAACTCCCACCTTCCTGATCTGTGGAAAAATTGTCTTCCATGAAAACGGTCCCTGGTGCCAAAAAAGGTTGGGGACCACTGCTGTATGTAGTTGCCTTAACTTGCTTCTGTTGTCACTAAAGAAACTATCTTTGAGAAACCTAAATTATGCCCACATTTTTATTTTAAAAATTTACATATATTAAAACTCACTGTTTTGGGGTATACAGTATGAGTTTTTATAAATGCACAGGTTCTTGTAACCACCACCACAGATAGGATATTGGGTGGTTTTAACACTCCAGAGAATTCTCTCCTGCACTGCTTTGTATTCAGACTCTCCCCAACTCCTGACCCCTGACAACCAATGATATGTTCTCTGTTTCTATATCATTGCCTTTTCTAGAATACTATATAAATAGAATCATGCAGCATGTTAACTTTGAGACTGTTCCTTCCCTTGGCAAGATGCATATGCGTGCGTGCATTTTCACTGCCACGGACATACTGGTATCTCCCAAATCTCTTATGCCCAGGCCTTTCTCCGGAATTCTAGACTGTTTATATTCAACTTCCAACTAAACAGAACGTGATGTATGTATGAATTCATTAATTTTCCCTGATCTCTTGCCTTGAGTTTCATTCTATAGGTAATGGAGGAAGGGTATTGATTTTTCAGCAGAGAATATGATCGATATGGATTTTAGAAAGATGACTCCCTGGCTTGGTAGGTTAGAAGATGAATTTGAGGGACACGGAATTAGTTTGGAACTATAGTAATGATCCAGATGAGAGAAGATAAAAGCCTATCTAAGGCATTGAGATGAAGAGGAAGGTAGAGACTGTTAGAATGCTCAGGGAACTGGATTACCTGGACCTGATTGGATGGTATGTGAGCCTGGGGTAATAAGACATATGAATTTTTGTGCACTTCTGTTGTTATTCCTTCCCTGTCTCTAACAGGAGACCTATCATCTCTTCTCCCGAGTCCCTGTGCTGCTTCCCTTCCCCACCTTCCCCATACATCTTGTAGGGGTGGGGAACCTGTGGCCTTAAGGTCACATGTGGCCTTCTAGGTCCTTAAGTGGTGTGGCCTTTTGACTGAATCCAAACTTTATGGAACAAAAAGGATTTTTACTAAAAGGTTTGTTCTGCAAAATTTGGATTCAGTCAAAAGGCCACACTTAAGGACCCAGAAGACCACATGTGGCCTTAAGGCTGCAGGTTACCCACCCCTACGAGCCATGGGAAATGTGTTTATCTAAGAGTTTTAACTGCCGGGGACTCTTTTTTTTTTTTTTTTTTTTTTTGGTTTCCTGAATAAGAAATTTCATATTTATATTATGATTAAAACTCTCTTGCAACTTTTAACTTACTTTTTAATTATTATGGGTACATCCTAGTTGTATATCTTTATAAGGGTACATGTGATGTTTTGATACAGGCACACCATGTGAATTAATCAAATCAGGATAATTAGGGTATCCATCACCCCAGGTATTTATCATTTCTTTGTGTTAGGAACATTCCAATTCCACTATTTTAGTTATCTTAAAGTATACCCTAACTTTTGATTATAGTCACTTTGTTGTACTATCAAATATCGTTCATTCTATCTAACTATATTTTTGCTCCTATAAACCATCTCCATTTTATCCCCCAATCTCCACTACCCTCCCAAGCCTTTGGTAACCATCATTCTATTCTGTCTCCATGAGATCAATTGTTTTAATATTTGGCTCCCACATATAAGTTGAGAACATGTGAGATTTGTCTTTCTGTGCTTGGCTTATTTCACTTAACATAATGTTCTCCAGTTCCATCCATGTTGTTGCAAATGGCAGGATTTCATTCTTTTTTGTGACTACATAATCCATTGTGTATATGTACCATAATTTCTTTATCCATTCATCCATCGATGGACACTTAGGTTGATTCTAAATCTTGGCTATTGTGAATAGTGCTGGAATAAACATGGGAGAGCAGATATCTTAATATACTGATTTCCTTTCTTTTTGCTATATACTCAGCAGTGGGTATATATATATGCTGGGGCATATAGTAGCTCTATTTTTAGTTTTTTTGAGGAAACTTCATACTGTTCTCCATAGTGGTTGTACTAATTCCCACCAACAGTGTGCAAAGGTTCCCGTTTCTCCACATCCTCGCCAGCATTCATTATTGCTTGTCTTTTCGATAAAAAGCCATTTTAACTGGGGTGAGATGATATTTCATTGTAGTTTTGATTTGCATTTCTCTGACTAATGATGTTGAGCATTTTTTCATATACCTGTTGGCCATTTGTATGTCTTTTGAGAGATGTCTATTCAGATCTTTGCCCATTTTTAGTCAGATTATTTGATGTTTTCCTATTGAGTTGTTGTAGCTCCTTATATATTCTAGTTATTAACCCCTCTCAGATGGGTAGTTTGCAAATATTTTCTCCCATTCTGTGGGTTGTATCTTCCCTTCATTGATTGTTTCCTTTGCTGGGCAAAAGCTTTTTAGCTTGATGTGATCCCATTTGTCCAATTTTGCTTTGGTTGCATGTGCTTTTGGGCACATTACTCAAGAAATCATTGCCCAGACCAATGTCCTGAAGCATTTCTTCAATGCTTTCTTTTAGTAGTTTCATAGTTTCAGGTCTTAGATTTAAGTCTTTAATCTGTTTTGATTTGATTTTTGTATGGTGAGAGATAAGGATCTAATTTCAGTCTTCTGCATATGGATATCCAGTTTTTCTAGCAGCATTTATTGAAGAGACTGTCCTTTCTCCACTGTATGTTTGGTGACTTTGTGGAAGATAAGTTCACTATCGATGTGTGGATTTATTTTTGGGTTTTCTATTCTGTTCCATTGGTCTTTGTGTTTGTTTTTATCCCAGTACCATGCTGTTTTGGTTACTACAGCTCTGTAGTATAATTTGAAGTCATGTAATGGGAGTTTTCCAGTTTTGTTGTTTTTGCTCAGTATGACTTTTGCTATTCTGGGTCTTTTGTGGTTCCATGTAAATTTTAGGATTATTTTTTCCATTTCTGTGAAGAATGTCATTGGTATTTTCATGGGGATTGCATTAAATCTGTAGATTGCTTTGGGTGGTATGAACATCTTAACACTACTGATTCTTCTAATCTGTGAGCATGGAATATCTTTCCTTTTTTTGTGTTTTCAATTTCTTTCATGAGTGTTTTGTAGTTTTCATTGTATAGGTCTTTCACTTCTTTGGTTAAGTTTATTCCTAGATATTTTATTTTATTTGTAGCTATTGTAAATGGGATTGGAATTACTTCCTTGGGTTTTTTTTTTTCCAGATTGTTTACTGTTGGGATATAGAAATGCTACTGATTTTTGTATCCTGCAAATTTACTACTGAATTTGTTTATAGTTCTAATAGTTTGTTTTTTTTTTTTTTTTTGGTGGAGTCTTTAGGTTTCTCTAGATAGAGGATCATATCATCTGCAAACAAGAATAATTGGATTTCTTCCTTTCCAATTTGGATGCCCTTTATTTCTTTCTCTTATCTGATTGCCCTAGTTACAACTTCCAGTTCTATGTTGAATATTAGCAGTGAAAGTGGGCATCCTTGTCTTGTTCCAGATCTTAAAAGATTTTCAGTTTTTCCCCATTTAGTATGATACAAGCTGTGCATCTGTCATATATGGCTTTATTGTGTTGAGGTAAGTTCCTTCTTTACCCAATTTTTTTGAGAGTTTTTATCATGAAGGGATGTTGAATTTCATCAAATGCTTTTTCAGCATCCGTTGAAATGATCATATGATTTTTGTCCTTTGTTCTGTTGATATGACGTGTAAGATTGATTTTTGTGTATGTTGAACCATCCTTACATCCCTGGGATGAATCCCACTTGATCATGATGAACAATCTTTTCAATGTGTTATTGAATTTGGTTTGCTAGTATTTTGAGGATTTTTGTGTCTATGTTCCTCAGAGATGTTGGCCTATAGTTTTCTTTTTGTTGTGTCTTTGTCTGGTTTTGGCATAAGGGTGAGACAGGCCTTATAGAATGAGTTTGGGAGTATCCCCTCCTCAATTTTTTTGGAATAGTTTCAGTAAGATTGGTATTGGTTCTCCTTTGAATGCTTGGTAGAATTCAGCAGTGAAGCCATTAGGTCCTGGGCTTTTCTTTGTTGGGAGACTTTTTATTACTGCTTCTATCTCGTTATGTGTTATTGGTTTATTCAGGGTTTGGATTTCTTCCTGGTTCAGTCTCGGTAGGTTGTATGTGTTTAGGAATTTATCCATTTCTTCAGGGTTTTCCAATTTTTTGGCATATTGTAGCTGGTAGTAGTCTGTAATGATCCTTTGTATTTGTGCAGTGTCAGTTGTAATGTCTCCTTTTTCATCTCTGATTTTATCTATTGGGTCTTCTCTCTTTTTTTTTTTTCTTTTCAGTCATTCTGGCTAAAGGTGTCAGTTTTTTTAATCTTTTTTAAAAACAACAACTTTCCATTTCTTTTTTTTTTTTTTTTTGGTTTCAATTTCATTTAATTCTGCTCTGATCCTTATTTCGTCTACTAATTTTGGGTTTGGTTTGCTCATTTTTCTAGTTCTTTGAAATGCATTGTTAGGTTATTTGAAGCTTTTCTACTTTTTTGAAGTAGGTACTTTTGCTATAAATTTTCCGCTTACTACTGCTTTTGCATCCCACAGGTTGTGATATGTGTGGTGTTGAGAAATTTGCTCATTTCCTTCTTAATCTCTTCATTGACCCACTGGTCATTCAGGAGCATATTGTTTAATTTCCATGTGTTTGTTATCTTTTCCAGTGTTCCTCTTATTTCTAGTTTTATTCCATTGTGGATAGAGAAAATACTTGGTATGATTTCATTTCTTTTGAGTTTAAGACTTGTTTTGTGGCCTAACATATGGTCTATCCTGGGAATGATCCATGAACTGAGGAGAGGAATGTGTTTTCTATAGCTGTTGGATGAGATGTTCTGTAAATTCTAGTAGGTCCATTTGGTCTATAGTGCAGATTAAGTCCAATGTTTCTTTGATTTTCTATCTGGATGATCTGTCCAATGCTGAAAGTGGAGTGTTGAGGTCTCCAATGATTACTGTATTGGGGTCAGTCTCTGTCTTTTGCTCTGATAATATTTGCTTTATATATCTGGGTGCTCCACTGTAGGGTGCATATATATTTGGAATTGTTATATCTTCATGCTGAATTGACCCCTTTATCATTATATAATGACCTTCTTTGTCTCTTTTTACCATTTTTGTCTTAATTTATTTTATCTGATGGACGTTTAGCTATTTCTTTTTTTAGTTTCCATTTGTGTGGAATGTCTTCTGTTTGTTTTCAGTGTATGTGTGTCTTTTTAGGTGAAGTGTGTTTCTTGCAGACAACATTTAGTTGGCTTTTTTTTTTTTTTTTTAAATCCATTCAGACACTCAGTCTTTTTGGGGAGTTTAGTTCACTCACATTCAATGTTATTGATAGGAAAGGACTTACTAATGCCATGTTATTTGATTTCTGGTTGTTCTGTGGTCCTCTCTTTCTTCCTTCCTTCCTTCCTGTCTACCCTTGTTGAAAGTGATTTTCTCTGGTAGTGTGTTTTAGTTTCTTGCTCTTTATTTTTAGCATATCTATTGTAGGATTTTTGATTTGAGGTTATCATGAGGCTTGCAAAAATTTTATAACCAATTATTTTAAACATGACAACTCTGCTTACAAACAAAGCAAAGAGAAATCTAACAAATTTTAACTCCATCCAACTGCCCCCGCTTTTTTAACTTTTTGTTTCCATCCATATCTTTTTATTCTATCTCTCAAAATTGTTGTAGTTATTTTTGGTTGGTTTGTCTTTTAGTCTTCCTACCCAAGATATAAGTGTTTCATACGCTGCGATTATAGCAATGGAGTATTCTGCATTTGTTTACTTACCATTACCGGTGAGTTGTATACCTTCAGATGATTTCTTATTGTTCATCAACATCCTCTTTCAGACTGAAGAGCTTCTTTTAGCGTTTCTTGTAGGATAGGTTTAGTGTTGATGAAATCCATCAGCTTTTGTTTGTCTGGGAAAGTCTTTATTTATCCTTCATGTTTGAAGGATATTTTTGCAGCACATAATATTCTATGGTTAAGGTTTTTTTTTCCCTTCAGCACTTTGAATATGTCATGTCACTCTCTCCTGGCCTATAACATTTCGACTGAGAAGTCTGCTGCCAGATGTATTGGTGCTCCTTTGTTTGCCATCTTTTTTCTTGCTTCCCTTGGGACCTTTTCTTTGTACGTAACTTTGGGAACTTGATTATTAAATGCCTTGAGGTAGTCTTGTTTGGGTTAAATCTGCTTGGTGTTCTGTAACCTTCTTGTATCTAAATAATATCTTTCTCTAGGTTTGAAAAGTTCTGTTATTTCTTTGAATAAATCTTCTACCCCACTCTCTCTCTCTCTACCTCCTCTTAAGGCCGATAACTCTTAGATTTGTCCTATATTCTAGATCATGCAGGCGTGCTTTGTTCTTATTTTTTTGTTTTTCTCTTCTGTGTATTTTCAAACAGCCTGTCTTCAAGTTCACTAATTCTTCTTTCTGTTTGGTCAATTCTGCTGTTGAGAGACTCTGATGCATTTCTCAGTTTGTTAGTTGAATTCTTAAGCTTGAGAATTTGTACTTGATTTTTTTTCTTATTATTTTAATCTTTGTTAAATTTCTCTGATAGGCTTCTGAATTCCTTCTCTGTGTTGTTTTGAAGTTCACTGAGCTTATTCTGAACAGCTATTTTGAATTCTTTGTCTGAAAGGTCACATCTCTATCAGTCCAGGATTAGTCATTGGTACCTTCAGTTCATTTGGTGAGGTCGTTTCTTCCTGGGTATTCTTGATGCTTTTGGATGTTCATTGCTATCTGGGCATTGAAGAGTTAGGTATTTATTTTAATCTTCATAGTCTTGGCTTGTTTGGACCCATCCTTCTTGAGATGCCTGGGACTTTTTGAAGCACTAGTCTGTGGTACATCTTATTGCTTATCTCATAAAACAAGCTTCTTCACACTTATCTTCTATATTGTGTTGCTTTTTCAGTATTTAAAGCACAGGGATTTTTGCATCTGGGAGTAAACTCCAAACCTTTGTTTTTTAAATATTTGAATTCCGATATGGCACAGTGTTTCTCAACCTTGGCACAAATGACATTTTGTGTAAGACAATTCTTTGTAGTGGGGTGCTGTCCTTTTTACTGTACGGTGGTTAGTATATCCCTGTTGCCCCCCCACTCCCCAAGTTGAGAACCACTAATGGAGAAGGATAATAAACTTACAGAATAAGAGAGACCGTAATTGATCATAATACTATACATGTGGATTTATCATAATTTCTTTACAAGATAATTGTCTCTATAATTTAATGAGCAATTGGGTATAATGCCATTTTTTAAAAATGGCGCTGGATATTGTTTCTTGAATGGGTACAGAAAGAACTTCAGTAGTTGTAGAATGTTTATAGAAGTAGGACTTAAAATCAAGGGTTAATATAGACATAATTGCTTGTGTAGGAAGAAATACATTTCTTTATTAAATATTTTTAACTAGTTTTTACTTAGAAAAACTTATCTTTATTTTAGTTAGAAAATATTTGGGTTACCTTTATTAAATTTATGTAATAGAAACTTGATGTTGAGTGTATGTCTATGTAATCTCTGGATTATGCAACATGACTAAATAGCAATGATTAATAGCACTTTGGGAATTCTATTAAAATTAATGTGTGCATCAGAGTATATTTTTCTATTACCTAGTTTAGTAACTTTATGCCATGTGTTCTGGGCATATATTTTAAAATAGGAAAAATCACTTGGCAGATTTTTGACTCTGCATTTGGGAATTTGACATTAAGTAGAATCGACCATGGCTAATAATTGCTTGTTGATTATGATCAGTGCACTGAAAGGCAGAGTTTATTCCTGTGTGGGCATGAGATAATCTTTCCTGGCTCATTGGCTCCCATATCATTATCTATTAGAGAAACACTGGTACTGACTTAAATCCTAGATCCAAAGAAGCAGTTTTATTTGTGAGAAAGTAATGAGTTCTGACTATTTAGTGAAAAATTTTAGGCTTATTTTGACAAAGATTCAATTGCCCAGGGAAAGTACTGAACTGTTCCCTAGACTGCCATGAAATGAGGTGAAACTTGATCTGTTTTCATGCTGGAGAAGGTACTATATGAAAAGCTTTTGTTTTGCCTTTGTTTTAAGCTACTTTCCCCTATGTTTTTGTCCTATGAATTACTTTCAAATGAAGTTGGGGAAGGGGTGGGTCAAGGACAAATGAGTATATCTAGGGATCAAAAAGAAACAAAGCTTATTAATATCCAAGTGAAATATTCCTGATCATTTTAGAATTAAGGTAAATGGTACTACTTTAATTTTATGAATTAAAGGTTAGAGTAAAACAGAGGCCTCCCTGTTCCTTTTTGCTGCATATCTACTGTTTAGTGGTTCTTTGTGTAAGTAATACAGTGATTTGAATGGAGTTTTTTCAAAACCATCTATTTCTATATTGGATAAATCATCTATTCATTCAATGGTCAAAAAAGGAGATTAAAAGTATTTTATTATAAAAATTTGAAATATTCAAAATCTCATAATTGCCACTGACTAGCTGTGAAGATGCTGTTCTGTAAACACTTATTAAGTAGTCTTTCAATAAAGACAACTCGGCTAACTAAATTTGTAGTTATATGGTTGGAGGATTTCTGTTGTACATTGTCAAAATTAGCTAGAATGCAGATTCCTGAGCAGGAATGCATGTTAGCACTCGCTGTATGGCTGTATCATTAATTATTGTTCAGTAAAGCAAGCAGTAGAGGTGGAGTTCATTATTCCATATTTTATGATTTGCATCCACAGTGGCTTCCATGCATTGTGACATATGGAAATACTGTCATAGACTAGCCTGAGAGGCAAGTAATAGCTGTGGTGCTGAGCTGTTAAGCTTCCATTTAGGGCTAATTAGGCTAATACCTAAGAAAACAGTTGTATTTGATAACTTGGGAATGATGTTTCCTATAACAAACTTCCCAGATAGCTGTATCTTGGAGGCAACTAAATGGCTTTGTCCTTACTTGTGTCATAATTTTGATACTGTAACTGGCTCCATGAACAAATTTTAATAACCCTTATATATTTTTTTATAATCCTCTCCCTTAACTAACTACTTGAAATTTTGCTTTATTTCCCAGAAATGGTGGATTTTCTGCAAGACAAAGGAGCTGAGATTCGGAAGGCCCCTGGGCAGACTTCCTGATGCTAACATTTACCATCCCCCACAACCTGCTCCCAATGCACAGAGCCCCTTGTTAGTTATACCACGACCTGCCCCAAGGCATGTGGCCCCTCCTTTAAAAGCCAAAGATCTCCATTAGTGGGAGAGATGGATTTGAGGCAGCTTCTCCCATTCTCCCGACAAGATGTCTGTCGTATTTAAAAAAAAAAAAAAAAAAAAAAAAATTCCTTTCTTCTTTGGCAGTTTGTGTTGTCCCAATAATTGGATCTTTGTGTGATGAGCAACTGGACTTAGGCCAGATACCCCTTGTGGTTTCAACAACCATACTTTGAATTTCAGGGAACATTATAAAATTAAGGATTCATTGCATGTCTGTTTCTGAGCAGAGGTCTCTTACCATGGAAACAGCTATGGAGTACATGCCTGTTGGCATTAGTGTCTTTCTTCTATATCTGTTTATACCAGATGGCTAGGCAAGTGACAGAGAAAAGAAAGGTCAAAGAAGTTATTTTCACTTGTGATCTCTTTTCATGGGCATTTTGTTTAGTAAGGCCCCTGCAGCTGGTTTTCACCCTGTGCTTTCAATGTTCTTCACATTGTACTACTTTTCTAACTGATCATTTAACTTCCATAGACAAGAACTTACCAATTCTTGGAACTTACCAATCTTTACCATGATGGAATCTCAAATATGGGTGGTTTCTATTCTTGAGAAGCTAGTTTTCAGTAATCAAAATGGGAGCCCATAAATACACATTTCAGAAAATTTTAAACACTGAAAACGTGTAGAGAACTTTGGACATTTCCATGTCTACCACCTGGTATAATAAATAGAAAATTACAGTCACTTTGAAACTCTCTTGTCCCCAAGCTTAATTTCCCCAGATAGACAAATATTACCCAAACTTTGTTTTTTATCATTCTTTTCCTTCTCCTTTTAGTTGTACCATGTTTCCCTAGAGAATATGTTGGTAGTGTTTATATGATTTTTAATTTGTTTTGCATGTATTTTGACAGCATTTCTTTTGCACAATATATTTGGGGAAATGATTTCATGTGGATCTGTGCAGCTATAGTTCATTCATAATCACTACTGTACATATCACAATTCATTTTATAGATGAGGAACATTTGTTTTCTAAGTTTTTGCTAAGGCAAACATTACTAGTATGAATCTTGGTCTACGTGTCTTCTGGTGTCCATGTGCCAGGATTTCTCTACAGTATGACATATGCAGGTTGTCAGCTTTACCAGAGGATGCCAAATTATTTTTCAAACTGTATCAAATTACACTCCAATATTGTATAACAAGAGTTTGAGTTGCCCCTACGTCATCCTCATCACTTGATATGGTTAGGCTTATTTTTTCTGTAGTTAGTGGGAAATGCTTTCTCTTTGTGATTTAAATGAGCATTTTGTTAATAGGTTTGGCATCTTGTTTCATATTTGTGGGCTCTGTATTTTCTCACTGAAATGCCCTTGCAAGTCTTTTGCCCTGATTCTATTGTCAAAATACTGACTTGGAGTTATTTTTATATTCTGGACACTAATATTTGGCCAGTTCTACCCTATTACATATAGATTCTTTTTTGTAAAAAAATTTTTCTGATAAGCAAGTGATTTTTGATTTTAATATAGTCAAATTTACTAATGTCTTCCTTTGTGGCTTTTGGTTTTGTGTCTGGTTTAAGAAATTTTTTTACACTGAGGTCATGAAGATTTTCACCAGTTTTTTTTTTTTCCTCTTGAAAATGTTAGTTTTGAATTTTACATTCACATCTGTCTCAGGAGGAGTGTATAGACTGAGTAGAGGTCAATTTCATTTTTTGTTTCCTACAAAAGTAAACTCTTTGTTCCAGCATGATTTGTTGCAGCGGTCCCCAACCTCTTTGGCACCAGGGACCAGTTTCATGGAAGACAATTTTTCCACGTGTGTGTGGGGGAGGGAGGATGGTTTCAGGATGATTCAAGCACATTACATTTATTGTGCAGTCAAACCTCTCTGCTAATGATAATCTGTATTTGCAGCTGCTCCCCGGTGCTGGCATCACCACCTCAGCTTCACCTCAGATCATCAGGCATTGGATTCTCATAAGGCGCACACAACCTAGATCCCTCGCATGCACAGTTTACAGTAGAGTTCACACTCCTGTGAGAATCTAATGCTGCTGCTGGTCTGACAGGAGGCGGGGCTTATGCAGTGGTGTGAGTGATGGGGAGAGGCTGTAAATACAGATGAAGCTTCCCTGCTTGCCATCTGCTCACCTCCTGCTTTGTGGCCCAGTTCCTAACAGGCCACAGACTGGTTGTTCTGTGGCCCAGGGGTTGGGGACCACAGATCTATTGAATAATTATTCCCTTCCCCACTGACCTGCACTTCCATATATTGAATTTCTATGTATGCATGGGTCTATTGGTACTCTCTGTGTCATTGGTCTATTCTACCCCGTCTAAGTCACTCCTCTGTAGTAACTTTTCGTAACTGCTAGATCAAGTCCCTCTTCCTGCTGTTTTTCTTAGGTATACTTCTTAAACTACTTCTGTCATCTAATTTTCTTATATGATATTAATATTTGTGTGTATATATGCATTCTAAAATATTAGAGAATTTTTAGTATTTTCCAAGAAATAGTTCCCTCAATCATTTATCCAGCAAGCATTTGAGAACCATTTACTTTAGGAAGTTAGAGGCTCCTACCTTGTCTCTGGAACTCTGGACTCACCATGCCCAATGCATTACTATATCTTGTAATTGTTACCTTGCTTATCTGTCATATTCACTAGAGTTTAAGATTGTATCTTGTCTGAATCCTTAGGACTCCTTCTTTGTGCATAGGAGAAAGTAGGTGCTCAAGAAATGTTTGTTCAAAAACTAAATATATAAAGTCATGAAAGAATGCATTTAGGAGAAAAGATGGGTTAATTAAGAAAAGAGATTCTTAACTGGAATATCTAGGTAGAAAGAATATTGTGGGCCTACTGTGATTTTTCACTATTCCAGGAGTGGAAGCGTGGGGTTGTGTGTTAGGCAGGAGGGAGCGGGGAGAGAATGTGTTTAAGATTTTATTTAAACCCTATAACTTAAAAGCCATATGAAACTGAACATTCATGATTTTGGTGACAAACTATTAGGAATTTTTTACAATAGGAACTGAAGTCAAAATTAATACCAAAGGCAATTTATTAATAGTTGATATTCATCAAGGAACTAAGGGAATGTGGGAAACAAGTGCAAAGTATATTTGTATCACTTTAGCGACTTATAACTGATCTCTGGAAGGAATATATCTACCTCTTCTGCCCTCACCTCACCGCTCCTCCCCTCCCAAAAAAAAACCTGTAAGCCCTTTGGTAGCAAAGATTGCATTTTGTTTTCATTATTTCTCACTATGCCAAGCATGGTGCTTAGAATATAGTTGTCTAACAATTTCTTTTAGGTAGGGAATATAAGTCTATTGTATGAACTGCATAGCTGAATGAAAGTAGAACAAAAATACGAAGAATCTAAGACTACCATTTACCCATGTGCACTGCTGAGATGGATGTTTTCTGCATGGGTGACTATATATTATGGACTTTCTGGATGATTCTACAATATTCTGCCATCTTGTCAGACTGATGTTTCTATTTTTGTTTGAGAAACAGCCACCATATACCTATTACTCTGTGGCTGCTGTTGAGAGCACTTAGCAGGAAATGTTGGATGGAAAGCTTTGACATGTAGGGCTTTCCAGGTAAAATATTAGATTATTAAATCTGGAGAGGCCTGCAATGAAATACATGGTTAACATTTTTCATTTCATAAAAAAGAATAAAATTAAGCAGAGAGATGAACTTGTTTCAGGTAACACAGCTATCAAGTGGCACAAATGAGATATTGTTGTTTTTAGACTACAAATACAGGCTGTTTCTTTCAAAACAAGCTGTCTCTCATTAAGGGCATGGAATTTGGTTTGGCTTCATCTTAAAAATTCTTCAGATGCTGAGCTGCTGTGTAATATATCTTTAAGACATACATATTACCAGCTGATACTTTAGACTCTGGTCAGATCATACAAGGAAGTCCCAATGTTCTGATCTAGACTCGGACCACTGATTCACTAACTGAGTGCCTGCTATGTGTAAGGCGTTCTTCTAGGTGCTGGAGAGACAGCAGCCATGGAGTGAACATTCTAGGGCAGTGCTGTACAATGGAACATTCTGCAGTGATGGAAATATTCTAAATCCACTGTCTATTACTGTAGCCACTAGTCACATATGGTTATGGAGTACTTAAAATGTTACTAGTGGAAAAAATTACCTATTAAGTACAATGTATACTATTTGGGTGATGGGTACACTAAAAGCCCCTACTTCACCCCTATTCAATTCATCCATGTAACAAAAAAAATTTGTACCCCCTAAATCTATCGAAATAAAAAGTTACTAATGGAAATGAGGAAGCAAATTTTTTGATATTTAAACTAGTTTAAATGGAAAGACCTTGACTGATGCCAAGATGGAAAGCTATTGGGAGGTTTTGAACAGAGGAAACACAGGATCTTACTCACCTTGAACAGAATCATTCTATTGCTTTGTGGAGAATAGGCTGTGGAGGGACAAGGGTGAAGGAGAGACCAATTGAGAAACTATTGGAGTGGTCTGAGAGGCAGGGTGGTTGGCTTGGATTCAGATTATGATAGTGGAGACAATGAAAAGCGGGCAGATTTGAGATTTTTCAAGCTGATGGGGCTTACTGATGGATCAAATATGGATTATGACAGTGGGGAAGAATCAAGGTGGCCTTTAAGGTTTGGGGCAAGAGTAATGGGAAGTTGACCATTTGTGTAGATGGGGAAGTCTATAGGAGCAGGTTTGGAGTATGTGGAGTGGGTAAAACCAAAACTTAGATTTCAGTATGTTACAGTTGAGATGTATATTTTGGGCTGAATGGAGATGTTAAATAGGCATTTCGATATACAAATCCAGAGTTCAAGAGAAAGTTCTGGGATGGATATATAGGTTTGGAAGTTCTCATACACATGGTATTTAAAGTCATGGAACTTCTTGAAGTCACATGTGGAATATGTGTAGATAATGTTAAAACTTAAGGGAGGCCATTGATTGGACTAGGCTCCTGCACTATAAGCCTAATAGATCAAACCGATATGGAGTTTAATTACTGTAGCTGAGCTTTAGTTAATTGCAGGAGGCTCTGTACCCAATTAAGCTGTCTACACCAGACCTCATTTTCCCATACATGCTGTCAGATCATGTTGGTTGGATTTTTCTGAACCTCCTCTGGTTTGGAGGGCTGTCTGATTTGTGAATTGTTTTTGTTTTGTGCTTTTTGTTTGTTTATTTTTGGCTAAAATAAACTCAGTTAAAATTTAAACTTGTCAAGGGTTTCTTCCAACAATGGAGAAGTCTGAGGGCTAAGCTCTGGAACATGTTACCATTTAGAGTTTGAGAAAATGACCTCGGATTTAGAGTGTGGGAAGATGAGAGGATATGTTTGAGAATGGTTTCTGAAAGCCAAATGAGTACAAATTCTCAAGACCAAGAACTATCAGTTGGATTTGGCCAATGTGTAGGGGTCATTGGTGACCTTGGTGAACGTATTTTTGTGGAGTTGTGGGGATAAAAACCTGATTGAAATGGATTCCAGAAAGCATGGGAAAAAAGAGGAAATTGGAGATACAGTAATACAGAAAATTAATCCAAAGAGTTTTGCTTTATACTTGTGTGAAGAAACTTGATACTAGCTTGAGGAAGATGTGCAACCAAAAGAGGACTGACTTAATGATGGCAGAAGGGACAGTGTGCTGGTGTGTCAATAGAGATAATTCAGCAGAGGAATAGAAACTGAGGAGGCAGGATAGAAAGAAGATGATGACTGAGAAGTACTTGAGAGGGAATAGGTAACAGTAGGTAAGTAGGGATGTTGGCTCTTAGATAGGAGCTAGGAAATTTCTTTGTAGTTTTCATAGTGTCAGTTTTGAACTGTTTTTGTTAAATTTACTCCTAAATACATTTACAGTAGAATCCAAAAGAATACACTTTTCTTCGTTTTGGGGTTGTTTATTGCTAGTATGTAGAAATAAAACTGATTTTTGTATACTGAACTTGTTCTCTGCATCCTTGCTGAAAACTTGCTTGTTTTAATAGTTCTTTATTGAATTCATTAGGATCATGGCATCTGCAAGTAGAGATAGCTTCTTTTGGATAGCTTTTATTATTACATTCGCTTGCCTAATTGTCCTGGCTAAAACTTCCGTTACAATGTTTAATAGGAGTGCTGACAGTGGATTTCCTTGTCTTATTCCTGATCATAAAAGGAAAACATTCACTGTTTTATCATTACGTATGATCTTAGGTATGATCTTAGTTGTGGGGTTTTTTATAGATGAGTAGTTCTCTTTTGTTTCTAATTTTTTTTTTTCCATGAAGGGCTATTGGAATTTGTCACATGAGTTTTCTGCATCTATTGATGTTCATGTGTTTTGTCCTTTATTAATATAGTGTATTACATTGGTGTTTTTTTTGTTTTGTTTGTTTTTTGGTATGTTGAACCAATCTGGTATTCTTGGGATAAATTCCACCTGGTCATGGTGTATAATGTCTTTTTATGTGTTGCTGAATTTGGTTGGCAAGTATTTTCTTGAGAATTTTTGCAGCTGTTTTCATAAAGGATATTGGTTTATAGTTGTCTTGTGATATCTTTGGTTTTGGTGTTAGGATAATACTAGTCTTACAGAATGAGTCGGGAAGCATTTCCTTCTCTATTTTTTTGGTAACGATTGGGAGAAATTGGTATTAACCATTCCTTAAGTTTTTGGCATAATTAACCAGTGAAGTCATCTGGATCTGGGCTTTTCTTTGTGAGAAATTTTAAAATTATTAATTCAATTTCCTTGTTATGGGAGTATTCAGATTTCCTATTTTTGTGGCAACTTTTTAGGAATTTGTCCATTTCATCTTTTTCTAATCTTTTGGAATATAGGTGTTCATAATTTTACATTCTTTTGTTTCTGTGGGGTTGGTAGAAATGTCACTATTTTCATTCCTGATTTTACTAATTTGAATCTTTTGTTAGTCTAGTTAAAGTCTTTATGTCAATTCTGTTACTTCTCGAAGAGCCACATTTTTAATATTTTTCTATTCTCTAATTTTCATCTCTTACTTACCCCTCACGTCTGCTTTAGCTTTAGTTGTTTTTTTTTTTCCCCCAGCGTCCTGAGGCGGAAAGTTATATTTTTGACTTGAGAATTTTCTTTTTTATATAGGCATTTACAGTTATAAGTTTTCCTTTTAGCTGCATCCCATGAGTTTTTGTATATTGCCTGTGTTGTCTTCTCAAAGTATTCAAGTTTTCTAGTGATTTGACTCATTGGTTTTTTAGTAGTATATCATTCAATTTCCACATATTTGTGAACTTTCCAACTTTCTGTTGTTTCAAATTTCGTTCTATGATTATCAGAGATTATAGTTAGTATGGTTTCAATCCTTTAAAATTTGAATCTTTTTTTATGGTCTAGCATATTGTCTGGAGATTGTTCCATGTACACTTGAGGAGAATATGTATTCTGTTGTTGGGTGGGTGGTGTGTTTGATTGATGCTAGGTTTGTTTGGTTTATAGTGCTTTTCAAGTCTTTTCTTAGTTCTGTCCATTGTTTAAAGTGGAATATTGATGTTTCTATTGCTGGATTGTTTCTTTCAGTTGTGCCAGTTTTTACTTCATGTATTTTGGGGCTCTGTTTTAGGTGAATATGTTTAATTCTTGTATCTTCCTGATGGATGTATCCTTTTCATTATAAGATGTCTCTATTTATCTCTAACATTTTTATTTTAAAGTATCTCTTCTTATTAGTATAGCTATTTCAGCTTGCTTATGGTTGCTGTTTACATGATGTATCCTTTTCCAACCTTTTAAATTCAACATATTTGTATCTTTGAATTGCAGTTTTTTTCCTGTAGGCAGTATGTATTTGGATTTTTAAAAATCCAGTTTGACCATCTCTGTCCTTTGACTGAATTGTCTAATCCATTCATGTTTAATGTATTATGTAGTTGGATTCATGTCAGCCAGTTTACATTTTATTTTTCTTATGTCTCATGTCTCCTTTGTTCATTTACCCTTACTGCTTTCTTTTGTATTAAGTGAATATCTTTTATTGTGACGTTTTAGTTCCTTTAATTAGTTCTCACTTTAATTTTGAGTTGTGTTCTTAGTGGTTGCTCTAGGGGCTACAATAGACATGTTAACATTTACTTCAGATTTTTGCTATGTTAATTCCAGTCAGATATAGAAACATTACTCTAATGGCTGTATTCGTTTCCCCTTTTTTGTTCTTTACTGGTGTGCATATTATATCTATGTGTGCTAGAAATCCAACAATCAATTGTTATAATTATTTATATTTCTTCATTTTTATAAGCTGAAGAAAGATGAGCAATTATGTATTTACAGAGTTTGTTATATTAATGTCCTTGTTTGCCATTTTTAGTTCATTGTTACTGTGGATTCTAGTTGCTTTCCAGTATCATTTCCTTACTCCAGTACACCTTTATCCCTATCTACATTCTTTCTGTTGTTTTTTGTCAAATATATACAATTTAATGTGTTATAGGTTAATTAGTTAATATGTATCTGTTGTTTAATACGTCTGCTTTTTGAATCAGTTAACATAAGAAGGCAGAAAGATGCATTTATACTGTCTTTTGTAATCACATTACCTTGACTGGTGCACTTTATTTTTTCATGTGAATTAAAATTGTCCAGGGTCAGTTTCTTTCAGGTTAAAGAACATTTGTTGGTGTTTTTTTGGTAAGATCAATCTGTAAGCAAAGAATTGTTTTGTTTTCTGGGAATGTTTGTTTTGCTTTCATTTTTGAAATGTTGGTTTTGCTGGATATAAAGTTTTGATAGTTCTTTTTTTTCCTTTTAGCAGTGACTGTCACCCCACTAACTTCTAGTTTCCATTGTTTCTGATAAGTCAGTTGCTAATCTTATTGGTATTTTCTTGTTAATGATAAATCATTTTTTTTCTTGCTGCTTTCAAGATTTTTTTCCTTGTCTTTGGCTTTTCAGTACTTTTACAATGATATGTATAGATGTGGAATTGTGTTTACTCTTAGAGTTTATTGAGCTTCAATGTGCAGACTAACTTTTTCTCTGGGAAATTTTCAGTCATAATTTTTTGAAAATTTTTTTCTACTCCTCATTCATTTTTCCTTCTGGTACTCCCAGTACAAAATAGTTGGTGTACTTAATGGTGTCCTGTGCTCCCTGAGGCGCTGTGCATTTTTCTTCTTTTCTTTTTTCTCTCTGTTCTTTGGATTGCATTATCTCCATTGCTCTAACTTTAAGTTCACTGATTCTTCTCCAGTTCAAACCTAACATTGAGCTCCTCTAGTAAATTGTTTTAGTTATACTTTCCAACTCTAGAATTTGTTTATTTTTAAAAAATATCTTAATATTGATGACATTGTCACATCTTGCATGTACTTCTTTAGGCATGATTTCTTTTAGTTCTTAAATAAAAAAATATAAAAATTGATTTGAAGTCTTTATCTGCTAAGTTTGACATCTGGGCCCTCTTACAGGTTGGTTCTGTTGCCTGCTCCCCCCACCCCCCACCCCTTACGTATATGTCATACTTTCCTCGTTGGATGCATGTCTTGTGGTTGTTATTTATTGTTGAAAATGGGATATTTTATATAATGCATTTATATAAAATCCAGTTCCAAATACTGATTCTCTCCCTTCTATGTACCCAGGATTTATTGTTGTTTGCTTGTTTGTTTGTGACTTGGCTGGTCTGTTTTAGTGAAGTCTTTTTCTTCCACAGGGAAAATAATCTGGTGCTACATTTCAGAGAGTAGAGACTTGGATATTTGTATAATCATCCTGAGATGACAGTAGTTTTAGCAGGGCTGTCTTTGTCTCCTTCCCTGATCTGTCTACTGTCTTTTTGTTGGCTTTACACCTAGCTGTTAAACATCACACATTGCCTGCTAATTGCTCAACTTTATTTTTGACAATGCCTGGGACATAAATTCCTCCATAGTCTGATTCAGTCAAATTCTAGCCCTTTTGCTGGGGTAGTTTTTGAGGGCAGTATTTGAGGTTCGTTTTAATTCCAGGAGAGCTCTTGTTAGCTGTATTTTCCCCTGATTTTCTCTGGTAAATTAGCTGGCCTTAGCTTTTTGCTCTCATGTAGCTACCTCCTTTTAATTGTTTACCATGATAATACTTTTTATTTTTTGAGAGTACATTTGGGCTTAAACTTCCCCACACTCTGTTCCAAATACAGAAAGTTCCCTTGGGGAGAGCTTCATAGCTCTCTATCTCAGATCTTTTCTCCTTCTGCGAAGAATCACCACGTTGCCGCTTTGAAGCTGTGAATGGGCATGGTGTATTGTTTTTCTTGGAGTGACACTCCTATTTCATGATCAAGGGCATTGCGTGGGGCAGTTAGAAGACTCTAGTATTCGATTTTTGCCTCCTATTTTGGCATGGAAAGCTCTGCCTTATGTGTGAGCAGGAAAAATGGTGATCAGGGCCCTTGTATTCACAGCCTACCATGTCTGGGGCAGATCTCTACCCTACGGTGGGGCGGTGAGGTAGGGGTGGGAGTGCTCGAACTCTTCACTACACTTGTCTGGATTTCAGCCTCTGTACCATAGTGCTGAGGGGGATGGAAAATGCACTGTTCCCCTCCACTAGGAGTTTGGGGGAGAAGGGGTGCCATCTTTTTAGCCGTACCTACCCCGAGTAGGGCTTCCATTACACTGAGCTGGGTGGTGGATGAAAGAAGAACCAGGTGATGGCTTGAGTACCATAGACTCGGTTCTTACCAAGATTTAGATTTAGATTTTCTTGAATAAATGTTTATTCATTTGCTGAATACCCTTGGGACAATTTTCAGAGGCTTTAAATGTCGTTTTTAAAATACTTTTCACTAGTTGTCTCACTGGGGAGAGAGTCTGTGGAGCTCCTTGCACTACCATTTTGGATGTCTCATGTTCTCTTTTAAATATTTTTTTACTTCATGCCCTGGTATAGAATTCCAGTAGTACCTATAAATAGTTGCAATGGAAATTTAACTTTCTTAAAAAGCAGCACATGGTTGTGTATACACACGTGTTTCTTTCCTGTCTCGTCCTCTAACTCCTAATAGGTGTTAGGCTTGACCAGTTGGGCTTGCTCCCTACCTGCCTTTCACATACTTGGACACTACTCTCTGTCACCTCTGGTTGTCTCCTCATTTTTGCTTTTATGCCCAGGCTCCACATTTCTACTTGAGGCATTGGAAATGCTGACACAATTTGTAAACTGTCTACTTGGCTCATCCAGTAGTTTTGATTTTCAGCCAATCCCTTGGCTTCTGGAAACCAAAGTGTGAACGATTTATCTTGCTCAGAGGTTGGTCTCAGGATAGCACTTGTTCTATTTGTGCATTAGCTTCATGTGCTGCAATCTCCATGTAGCAATTATGTGGAAGAAAGGATACTTTGGAGTCAATAAAAGAAGGTTTGGTTAAATGCCTATCTTAGAACCCTATTTTTAGGCAACTTTACCAAGGTAGTGGTCTGGTAATGGCCTTCAAGACTGCATTACAATGAGACTCTATTAAAGATAAAGGGAAAAATTGTCAGACATGAAGTTCTCTCTCTTTTTTTTTTTTAAATAAAGTTTAGATGTCTCATCTATTAATGATTAATTAATTATAGAGACATTAATGAGACATTAATAGATGTCTCATCTATTAATGAGACAGCTTTCATCATGGCTGTTGAAATCAATGGCTATTTTGCCTGAGGAAACGTTTCATGGAGTCTGTGTTTGAAAGGAACTGTTTTTCACATGAATTAGAGTAAGACATAAATTCATGGTTATTTAGGTTGTTGAGTCTCATTTTGAGGATCTGGGCGAACTTGTTTGTTCCCTTAATTATCTAATGTGTAAATCTTACTAAGGCAAACTAATGAGTAAATATTAATTTGTAATCCATTTCAATTATTTCACAATAGTTTTGTCCTTCCTGCCTTCCATCTTCAGGGAATAACCAATTGTATATTAGCATCCTTTTTTAGTATTGACCTCAGTGGCCTGTGATGAGAAGGATTTTGAGCACATAATGCAAAACAATTTTCACCTCTTAGTATGTAGAACTGTAATACTATGAAATTGATTTTTTTTTTGACCTGAAATAATTTGAATTGTGAACCAAACATACAGTTGTTCATATTTTATTGAGGTAGCTTGTTGAAGGTATGAGTCAGATCTGCATTCAAAACTGAGATACGGATTTCAGAGTTTCACTTTAAAATACTCTGTAGGTAAAATAAACATTACTTGCCTCCTTTTTGTTCTTTAGGCAGCAGGAGCAATTCGACCTCTCGTGTCTACTGTCATCAGTCCATCTGCTGATGGTTGTTTAGACCACTCGCTAGAACGTGCCAGACACAGAGCAAGTGAAATGCCACAGGCTTTTCTGTTTGATGTGATCTATGAAGCATATCAGCAGGTAAGAATCCTGGCTTTTAGAATAAGCTGCTATTATGTCAGTGGTTCCCCAAACCACTTCTACATTTGGAGAATTCTAGAACTTGTGGGACTCAGCACATAGCTGTATTCAAGGCTAAGATTTACTATAATGAAGTATTAAGGATACACAGCTGGTTCAGAAGAGAAAGACACAGGCAGAGTCTTGAGGAATCCATTTGCAGGCTTCTTTGTGCTTTCTCCCTCCCCTGAAGGGTCACACAAAGCACCCCCCATCCCCCAGCAATGAGAATGTAGCAACTTGTATGTGTCTACAGAATAGAACCCAAACTCTCTGAAGTAATTTAAAGAGGTTTATTCTTAGCTGAATATGTGTGACCGTGGCCCAGAGGGCCATGCCCAAGAAGCCTTGAGCAAGTGGTCTCCCCATGGTTGGGTTACAGTTTGGTTTTATACATTTCAGGAGACAGGAATTACATGTAAAGTCACAAATTGATACATAGATGGCATACATTGGTTTGGCCCCAAAAGGCAGGCCATCTTGAAGCAGGGGATTACAGGTTATAGGTGGGTTTAAAGATTCTTTGATTTGTAATTGGTTAAAAAATGAAGCTTTTTCTAAAGGCTTGGAATGTTTTAAGTTAAGGAATCTGTTAATCAGAGACAAGCCACTGGACATAGACTCAGTGATCTGTTAAGTAAATTGATGACCTGCAGATGTGGCTTAACCTTTGTCTTACATGGCCTTAGACTCGTTAATGATTTTGTATCTTATTGTTACAAAAAATAACTCCAAAAGGGGAGCAGGGCATGAAGAGGCATGTCTGACCTCCCTTCTCATGGCTAGTAATTCAGCTTTAGGGTTTTTATGAGGTCCCCTTGGCCAAGAGGTGGTCCATTCAGTCATCCAGGGGTAGGGCTGGGGGCTTAAGATTTCATTTTAGTTCATATATATGATATTTCTGCCCAGGTAAGCCTGTTAGAGATTAAGCACCCAAGGTTGGGTAGATCATATAGATATCCTCTGCCTAGTATTTAATAAATGCAAAAATTCTAGATCCCCAGAAGGAAAGTAGATATTTGGCACAAACTGTATTGTTTATGCGAACAGTCGAGGCACAGTAAATCACCCTAACCAGTTAACTCTCAGGTGATAGCGGAAGGCCTGCCTTTATTTTGTTTCTTTTTCTTCTACCAATTCTACTAGGTGGGCTCATATAGCTATGCCATTTTTTGGGTCCCCTTTTGGGAAAATCCTAAAGAGTTGTAGGAAAAAAAAATTCTGTGACTTGGCTGAGATCTCCTTTGAGTATAATCTTTACCCCTAGAAATTTTTTCCTTAGTCATTAGTTTAAAAAGCATAAATTATTTTTATCCCTTATTTAGTTCACATATATGGTAATCAGTTTATAAGTCTCTAGTCCTATAAGTTTTTGCTTATGTAAGTTTATTAAGTTTAGTTATGTAAGGTTAGCAGTGGTTCTAGTTTCAGCCGCATCTTCTGTAGCTTTTAGTGTTCTATGACTTTCTAATTTTTGTCAATCTGCTGGATGTATATAGATTTGTGTTTTAATTAGAACTTGATTGCTAGTGAGGATGGAGCTTTCTGTGTTTCTTCATGTTTCCCTGTGTTGCTTATTGCTATGTTCTGAATGTTTGTGTTGCCCTGAAATTCATATGTTGCAAACCTAACCCTTAAGATGATGGTATTAAGAGGTGGAACCTTTTGGAAGGTGATGTCATGAGGGCAGAGACCTCATGAATGGGATTAATGCTCTTATAAAAGAGGCCTGAGTGAGCTTGTTTGCCCCTGCCACCATGTGAAGATGCAGTAAGAAGGTGCCAATCTATGAAGAACGGGCCTTACGAGACACCAAAATCTGCTGGCACATTGATCTTGGGTTTTCCAGCCTCCAGGAACTGTGAGCAATAAATTCTGTTTATAAATTACCCAGTGTGAGGTCTTTTGTGATAGCAGCCTGAATGGACTAAGACACTTACTAACATCTTATTAATAGTGCATATTAATATCATCTATTTTCTTGATGTCTTGTCTCTTATTGGAGTTTCTTTTATATCTTAGATTTTATTCTTAGTTTTACACATTACAAATATCTTCTTTTAATTTGTCTGTCAATGTTGTCTTTAATGTACTTCATTTTGATGTAGCCAAATCCTGAATTTAAGGTCTTGTTTAAAAAATTCTTTCCCACATCATAGTTGTATTTTTTTCTATTAGTGTTAGTTTTTCATATTCTACTTAGGTCTTTGGTTCATTTGGAGGTAATTTAAAGATATTCTGTGATATAGGACTTCTTTTTTCATCTTTATAAAGTGAACTAGTTTTTTCAACATCATTTACTAAATCATCCATTCTTTTCTGACTAATTTTTGCCTCTATTATGTTGTCAATTTCTAATATATATGTAGACTTATTTCTGGATTCATTTTTCACTGACTTGTTTCCTATGATGCCATATTTTATTTTCCTAATTTCAAAATTGTCTTTCAGCACACGTTCCCTAGTAATTAGAGCCTTTTAGGCAAGGCTTAAATGCTGATGCAAGGTGATATATTCCCAGTCTAGCCACTGTTTCACAAACACAGCTGGTCACTTCATTACATGGGACATATCCAGATAGGATTATCCAAAACTGTTGTGTTCCTCCTTCCAATGGACTATTCTGACAGACAATACATCTGCCAGCTCCCTCTGTTGGCATTTCTCCCACAGGCATTGAGCTCCCAGTTATACCACGTAGTCACAGGAGAAGCCAGGTTCCATGACCTGTACCATGGTGTTTTAACTGTGTCCAGAGGTAGCTACAGGGAGAAACTAGAGACTCTGGCTTGTGTCCTCAGCTATAGGATCATATAGGCCCACACACGGTCAGTCACATAGGGCCTGAGAGATAGGTGGGTCCAAGAGAATCTGCAAAAAGGAATAAGATGCAACTGATATGCTGTTATTGACTTTTATTTTCTATAAATTTGAAATCTTAAGTCCCCTCCAGTTGGAAGGTTTTATTGGAATTCTTTGAAATTATATGCTAATTTAGGTATTAAATTGATGTCTTTAAATTTAAAGTTGTCTCATTTATGAACATGATATAGCTCATTCTGATCTCTTCCATTCTTTGAAGGACTTTTACTTTATGTATATTAGTAATTTCTTGAATTATATTTTAGCTTTTCCTATTGTACTTTCTAATTGATATTTGCTGTTATATTACTTATTTTTCTCTTTGGTGTATTGAGCTTACAGCAGGCAAATTAAACTCTGGTTTTGAGTTTATACTTGAATTCTATGTTTTCTATACAAATGATTATATTGTCTGCATATAATAATTTTGTCTTTTGATTCTTTCTTTCATTGTTGCTTTGGCCAGGACATCTGGTATTATGTTGTAGAATAGCAAGCATAATGGGGTATGTCTCCCTGGATTCTATCATCAAAGAGAGTGTATTTCATTTCTTGAGTATAATGTTGGCAGGTGCTTTGATAGGAAGTTAAATTTCCTTAACTTTTACTTTTCTAAAAAGGTTTTCTTTTTACAAATCTCAGATATTGTGCTTTTTGAAATCTTGTGTTGTTTTTTCCTATATCTATAGATCATATGTATATATTTTTAGTCTAATGTGAATTAACATGATAGACTTACTGCTGTTGAACTGTCTTTGTGATTCTGGGATAACTAGTACTAGCTGTAATGTTTTATACTATTGGATTTAGCTACCTGATTCAGTTTCTTTTCTTTTGCTGTCCTTATTTGATTTTCATTGAAAGGCTATATCAATCTTATAAAATGGATTGGGTCATTTTTTTTCTTTTACTATTTTCTAGAATAATTTTTATGAGATACAGTAGTATTTACTATTGAAATCCTGATAAATCTTCCCAGTAAACTTTCTAAGCTTGGAGGTTTTTTGGAGGTGGGTGGGATAGGGGAGTAGATTTTTAGTGGTGGTTGTTAATTAACATCTCAATTTCTATAATGGTTATTAAATGTCTAGGATTTCTTCTGCCAGTTTTGACACTTCATTGTAGAAATTTATCTCTTTCATTGATATATTCAAGTTTAAGGGCATAGTATTCTTATATTTTTAATTAAAAAGTTGTACCTGTAGGAGGAAGGGAAAAGGAATGAGGGAGAAGTGGGGGAAATGGGGAGAAAAAGGAAGGGGATGTTAGAGGTGGAGAAATGATTAATACAACCAGAAAGACTAATAAGACAGACAAACCTCTGGCAAGCCTCATCAAGACAAAAAAGGAAGAAGAATAAAATAAATATATCTTGAGTTAAAAGCATAGATCATGTTTTCAATCTTAGTTTTTGGTAAATATATTCTAACCTACGAAATTCCCTTTTATACTTAATATAATTAGAATTTTCCTAATATGACAAATTGAGATACAGTGCTTTCATTGTCTTTTAGCTCTTATTTAATAATTTGCTCATCTCTCTCATACCTTGGGTGTCCAGGAAAATAATTCTCTCCTTTGTTTTATATCTTTAAATATTTTTTTCCAAGCATGAGTATTTTGTCTTTCTTAATCTGATGATGCACTGCTATGGTTTGACTGCATGTGTCCCTCCAAAATTGATGATGGAACTTAAACCCCCCAGGGTGATGGCATTAAGAGGTGGGACCTTTGGGGGAGTGACTAGGCCATGGAGGGCTCTGCCTTCATCAATGGGATTAATGCCCTTATGAAAGAGGCCTCAGAGAGCCACCTGGCCCTTCTACCTCTTCCGCCATGTGAGAACACAGTCTTTGTCTCTTTTGTCCTTTTGCCTTTTCTGCCATGTGAGCATGCCACAAAAGATGTCTTTACCAGACAGCAAATCTGCTGGTGCTATGATCTTGGACTTCCCAGCCTCCAGAACTTGAGAAATAAGTTTCTATTGTTCATAAATTACCTAGTCTATGGTAATTTGTTATAGTGGCCTGAATGGACTGAAACATACATTCTCTTAAAAAATATTTTTTAAAAATTGTGGTAAACTGTAATAAAATTTACTATAAGTGTATAGTTCAGTGGTATTAAATACATTCACATTTTTATGCAACCATCACCACTGTCTATCTTCATATCTTTTTTATTTTCCAAAACAAACTCTATACTCATTAAGTAATAACTCCTCTTCCCCACTCCCAGCTCCTGGTGACCACCATTTTACTTTCTGTCTGTATGAGTTTGGCTGTCCTGGGTATCCCATATGTGAAATCATACAGTATCCTTTTGTGACTGCTTATTTCACTTAGCATAATATTGTCAAGGTTCATCCATGTTATAGTGGATGTTATAATTTCCTTCCATTTTTGGGCTAACATTTCATTGTGTGTAAATAGATTTTGTTTCTGCATTCATTTGTCCAGTGGACACTTGCATTGTTTCCAACTTTTGGCTATGGTGAATAATGCTGCTATGAATATGGGTATACAAATATCTGTTGGAGTTCTTGTTCTCAATTCTCTATGTATCTAGAAGTATGGTAATCCCACTTTCAATTTTTTAAGGAACTGCCATACTGTTTTCCATAGTGGCTGCATCATTTTCCATTCCTAGCAGCAGTGCACAAGGATTCCAATCAATTTCTCCACATTCCTGTCAACACTTATTTTTTTTTTTGGTCATCCTGGTAGGCACAAAATGGTATCTCATTGTGGTTTTGATTTGCATTTCTCTAATGATTAGTGATGTTGAACATCTTTGTATGTGCTAATTGGCCATTTATATATGTTTGGAGAAATGTCTATCCTTTGCTCCCCCCCTCCTTTTTTTGTTTTTCTTTTTGTTGGTGAGCTTAGGAGTTCTTTATATATTCTAGATACTAATCCCTTTTCAAATATATGATTTGCAAATATTATACTTTCTTCCATTACACAAGTAGCCTTTTCACTGATAGTGTCTTTTGTTGCACAGAAGTGTTTAATTTTGATGTGGTCCAGTTTATTTTTTTGTTGTTGTTGTTGCCTATGCTTTTGGTGTCACATCTAAGAAATCATTGCCAAAGTCAATGTCATGAAGCTTTTGCTCTGTCTTCTAAGACTTTTATAATTTTTGCTGTAACTTACATTTAGGTTTTTGAGCCAGTTTGAGTTAATTTTTGTTAAGGGTCTGACTTTATTCATTTGCATATGGATATCCAGTTCTCCCAGCACCCCGTTTATTGAAACAAATGTGTTTGCCCCATTAAATGGTCTTGGCACCTTTGTGTGTTTAAAAAAAAAAAAATCATTTGACCATGCATATATGTAGAGGTTTACTTCTGGACTCTCTATTCCATTGGTCTTTATGCCAGTAATACACTGTCTTGATTACTGTAGTTTTGTAGTAACTTTGGAAATCAGAAAGTGAGAGACTTCCAACTTCATTTTTCTTAAAGATTGCATTGGCTATTTGGGGTGATAAAGAACTCTTTAATGTCATTGACTCTAACTGTATTTTTTCTGGTGTTCTTCCTTCTGTCTTATCTAGCATAGTGTCTCAAATCTAGTAGATGTTTAATGTGTGTTATTGTGAGAACTAAAAAAAAATAAGGATTTTTTAATAGTATAAAATATGACATGTTCTTAAAACTGAATTTATTTTCCTTGTGTCCTGTGGACTAGAAAACTGGACTTATTGTGAATCCTTAGAGAGCAATACTACGAATTTTTCTTTTACTCTTACCCTAGTTCACACCTGTTCTTTAGGAACCATGTTTTAACAAGATATGAACATCTGTCTTTAGCTAGGTTAGAAAACTTTTAAAAAATGCAATGTGGATGCTGTCCAATTTCAAATATCTGTAAGAACAACAGAAGACAAAAGATGAGGTAAACAGAGGACATAAAATCAGAGACCAGAGAGGGGATACCAAATATAAGTTGTTACATCCTTCCTGTGGTTTGTCCTGAGTTCATGCCATTGTTTTAGAAAAATAGGATCCTGGAAAAAAAAAGGTTTCAGTCTGGGAGATTATTGGAATCCCTTTTATGTTTGCTTTTCTGGTAAGAAAGTTAAAGGTGGAGAATGGAATGTGTGAGAAGTAGCATACGATAGGAACACGTATTCTTTCATAAGCAGTAGGCAAAAGGGCCTCTTGGTGCTGTCAAGGGCTTTTTAATCTTCTAAAATCCTGATCTCTTTGTTATAGACTTTTTGGCAAGACTGGCTACCTTTTGAATAAATAAAAATGAACTAAGAGACATAGTATCTCCTGTTCTTGATCTTTTACTGCAAGTCTCTGCATCTGAAATTAGGTACTGACTTCTGGAAGGCAGTCAGGAAGCGGGCAGGAGTTATAAGGAAGATTTGAGAAGTTACACAGATGAACACTGAAGAATTATACATAACTGACAGTCAAACTCTTGGCTTTGTATGTGCCGAGAGGTGACAGACACTAGTACCCAGGCAATCCTGTCATTCCTCCGAGGATGACAGAGCTGTAGGCTTACCAAGCAATTCAGTGATGACAATACTTGTGATCACATCATGAACTACTTGTGTACTAATGAGGTGCCATTATTTAGGGGGAAGAAATAAAAGTCAAAATGAAAAACTTTTTGATTCACTTGAATACTAACAGTATTACTTTGAAGCTTGGGTTCACTTGAGCGAGATGAAGAAGTAGGTTACGTTTTGATGGCATTTAGTTCTCTGGCCTTTTAAGTTAATGTGTTTGATATGTGGATTAGCATCTGGGTGGTAGTTTAGCACTTTATGGCCAAAACAAAACCCATTTTCTAGGCAGACTTAAGAACTTCAACTACTTATATTTGGGGCTCTTTAACTTTAGGAAATTGCAGAATGATGGAAACATATGGTGAGAAACTTTGAGGATGTTTTATCCTGAAGGAACATGGATTTTAAAATTCAGGTAATGACTTTCATACCTTTCTCACATACTGTATCTTTCAAACAGACGAATTCTTTTCTCTGTATATCTGAATTATATGCTATTCATCATTGGTGGGTGTCTGTTGCTGTATCAGTTTGGTTAAACTGGGAACTGATATTCTGGGTTAGATTGGCCAAAAGAGCAATAGGAGTAAGATTTGGAAGGCTTAAGTGAAGCAGAAGCTATTTTTCCCCAAAGGTCTTCTTGCTGTCAGGTGGGGTAACCAACACACACAAAGGTCTCTGGTGGGTTCCAACCTGTGCTCGGCATCTAGGCCCATCATCTAGCACATCTTCCTGACGACTACCACTGCTGACCCTAAGGAGCCCGGGGTTTATTACCAGACACTGGGTGGTGACCCATTGAAGCAGGAGCTGCACGCAGGCAACTGTTTCCCATCAACCTCTCTGTGAATTCCTCCTCAGTCTCATTCTGGTGACTGGTTGTGCTTGACTTGCCAGATTGACTAGTCAATGACTTCTTCAGCTTGCCTTTCAGTCTGTCCCTTCCCCAGCTCCTCTCACAACTGTGAAAGGTCTAATTCCTATAATCACGTATAATGGCCTTGCTTCCCAGGCTGGTATATTGTCTAATTCAACTCTGGAGTTACATTTTTATACTCTGTCCACTTTAGAGGTTGTACAAGCAACTCATACTTTTTTTTTAAATACCATTGCTGAATTATTTTCTCACCTTGTTTAGAAAAGAAAAATACATGTTTAGAAGATACACATCACTTATAAGATAATTTTTCATGGTGTTTTTGTGCAAGGTTGTTTGAGTAATATGCAGCTTTCCTCTTAAGGTGTATTACAAAGAATTAGCCATTGCCAAAGGAACTAGGAGGAAAAGTTTTGCTTTTAAGTGGTTTTGGCCAGGCTTTTCTTTATTTGCCTGCTGCCTAGAACATTGAAAATTCATATATGATAAAAAGTTTATTAACTGTCTACTGCTATTAAAGCTAGCATGTTTACAGACTGCCTTTGTTGTAGAAATTAGGTCTGAAATCGTTTTGTGGGATCTGTGCCCTAGAAAATCATATACCCTTCAAATACTTAAACATCATGGACTTCTAACAAATAAAAATCTAATTTTTTCTTTATACAAGATTTCAAAATTGGTGTCATTGTTTTGTGGACATTATTCATTGTGGCATTAATATCTTGATAAAATTTGATATTTTAAGTTGAGAGCTAGAGATGTAGTTTTGTATTATCTGGACAATTAGTCATTTTCATATACTTTTGAGCAAACTCAATTTCTTATTTTCTTTAGGAAGTGGAAATTAGTTTTTTCACTGAGACTATTTTGAACAAGGGTTTATTGTTAATGAAATCTATGTATGCTGTTGAATGCCAAAATATCTGTATATTTCATAAACCTCATAGTAGGTAGTCTGAAACATGAAATAGTGGCAGTTTTATCTTATGGTATTCTTCAGGTTCTATGTCAAGTGATTACCCAGGGTTTTTGACTGCTAGTAATGACAGAATAAAGTGTATAGCTGACCCTCTGGGTAAAAATCATAAACTATGATATATATCTATAGATAGAGGTAGATGTGGGAGCAGATAGTTTTGAAATAGTTGTATAAAGGCAATGAAGAGTTACTAAAAGTAGGCAAAAACTAGAAGGGATTTGGTCCTTGAAAGGACATCATGCTGGTTAAGATCCACTTTTATATGGTGTTGCCACTTAATTTCTTGCCTCTCAGCTCCAAATCCACCCTTCATTGCTGGACCCCGTAAAACATCTCTTCTTTGCCAATACACCTTAAGCTTTTCCAGCGGAGGGTGACAGCAAAGGGATGCAGCAGGAGGAAGGGGCTTCTCTTCCTGATTCTGGTGCTTCCATTCCTGCTGGCTCTGCAGCTGCCACTGATGTATGCATGGCACTCAGTGGTGTTTACTCTCTAGTAAGTTCTCACTGCCAGTTCGGCCCTCTGTTACCTGCTCTCAACCTCTACCTGCACACACCCTCTTGGAGGTTTTCTTGCTTGTTGGTTCTGTCCTGCCAGCCTTGGTTTGCTGGTACTCGAGCGGTAGGCTTCCAGGTTATCAGTCTGTTCTGTTGTTCCACATTCGTCAGCCTCAGTCTTCTTGGCCTTCTAGTGGGGGACTCCTAACTTGTTAGTACTTGTTTGTGGTTTGATATGCCAGCCTTGGTCTGCTGACTATGCACCAGCCCTGGCCCAGCTCAAGCCGTTAAATGTCTCCACCATCCAGCGGGATGCAGCCAGACCTTCTCCAATGAGGGTTGAATCTCAATCTTGGAGAGAGTATGTTCTTTCCTTTGCTGTTGTTCTTCATACTTAGTATATATTTTGGAGTTCTGTTTTATTACTTCTTAGTAATGAAATTATCATAAATAGTTAATACTTTGTTAAACCTTTCCTCTTTAAGTTATTGTGTAGTTTGTGACTCCTGACTAAATGCTGAATAATAGGTTTTCTCCTGAGATCACTTCCCAGTCCCTTTAGTGGCAATGCTGAAAGCTACTGTCTTTTTGTCCTGTGAAGGCAGAGCGTGGAGCTTGGGGCTGCTAGGGTAGCTGAGAATTGAGGGGTATATCCCAGAATAGTGAGAGCTCCAGAGGAGGGAAGCTGCACAATGCATACAAAATCTCCTAAAAGCCATTGCTGACTCCTGAACTGTGCAAGCATTTTCTGGTTCTGATTGTATTTTGTTACTTAGTATGGCTAGGGTTATGTGGGTTGTCAAACCAGCAAGAGGGTGTTGTCACCACTACAACTGATTAAATCATTTGATCTTTTAAAATTAAGTATAAAGTAATAAACGGTTGAGAGTGACTTGAGGTAACTGAAAACACAGATCGTTATATAGTTTAATGCTGAAAGAACTGGAGCCGGCACAGGTGCGTACTCAAACAGGCCACTATTCTGGTGGGTATCACCTTTGCTGGGTCAACTTGCCTCCCCACCTTGCTATCCCACATCCAAACCTCCCTCCCTCAAGCCTTTTCCACTAGTGATGGTACGTGCCAAAAGCAATGAGGACACTGGGGGTCAAAAATGCTCTGCTTTTGACCTTGAGCAATAATGGTCACAGACTTTAATTTCTCTGGGACTATTTCCACACCTGTAAATAAGGGGTTTGTACTAGGACTAGGTGATCTCTAAAACTCTTTCTAGCTCTTTAATTCAGAAACAGGTGAATAGCTGGGTAAGGCAGTGATTATTCAAAAACCATTGAGTAGAAATTGAAGAGACACCCAGTGGTCATTTGGTTGGTTACATGGGCATATAGGTATAGGATATTAATGCAACCAAAACAGACAGTACTGAGGGAATGACGCAGTTAAAGTATATGAGGAATTGTAGTGGAAAAAACGTTTGCCAGGTGACTCACTGTAAGGACATCTTAAATTGTGATGGAGAAGAAACAATTGTTTTTAAGGAGATTTCATACTTAGAGGGGGAAAAAACGAATTTACTGCAGTAGCAAAATGCTGGCCTTTGAATCCAAAGCGCCAGTTAAAATTGATCTTTTAACTTACAGAATTAAAACATATTTAATAACATCATATTTCTATTCAATGACATGTTGCTTCCTTCCTCTAAAATATTTATGCATAGCAGTAAACCTTAGAATGTATTATTGAACAACAAGAATAAATCCTTATTATGTAGCTTGGAGCTACTTGTCCTTTGCATTGATTGCCATTCTGATTTGGACATTTGTTTTATCTAAGTCTCTACTCTGAACAGACTTTTTTTTTTTTTTAAATCTCTTGTTGTCATGTGAGTTGGGTTTGGCTAGAATGGGGATTGATTGGGGAGGAGTAGATACCTCTTTTTGAGACTATTAAGTTACTTGAAACTAATCTATAGTAAAACGGCCTCTTAAGCCTTGCTCTAGGATACACTTCCTTTGCTAAATTACTGTGAAATTTCTGACTTGTGCGAGGGGAAAGGGAATCTAGTTCATTGAGTACCCAGTCTATGGAAGGTATAGTAGCTGGTAAATGATAATCCCATCTTTTTACATAAGAAGTCAAGGTACTTGCACAGGGTCAATGTCTATTAAATGGCATAAACAAGATAAAAGTTGAGGTCTGATTAGAACACTTGTTATGTTTCCTGAAACTGATTCTTATGATATACTTTGTTCTAATACATTTTGATGATACTTACCTATAGAAGATATAACCACTTATGCAAATATCTTTTTGATAAGGTTTGACAACCCAGTATGAAAAAGCTAAAGAGTATTTCTTTACTAGTTAGTTGGGAGTATATTCAACAACACTTTTTTATGGCATTTTGTCTACCTTTTTTTTCTGTGTGTTTTTTATCCTTCTTGTGTAACTTTGTGGCTTAGTCCTAATGTTGAATATGTTTTTGACATACATGCCTTAGGGGAATAAATGTATTTGAAATACAAGAAAAAAAAGATGACTAACTCCATTATTTTCTGATGGCTACAGTTCAGTGAGGAGGTTCAGGAAACCTTCCATTAAATATATGTGTTTAATAACACTAAATTCCTTTCCTGGATACACACCCTTTTCTTAGCCACAGTAGTGTTTAGAATAATAATAATAAAAAACCTGCAAGGAGAAAATTTGTATAGTTCATTAGTCAGAATAGCTAAAGCTGGACTTTTTTTTTTCCTTTCCTGTAAGGTAATCTCAAGTTTCTTTGTAAGTTTAAAAAAAAAAAAAAAAAAGAGTATCCAAAGCCTCCTTAGGCTGATAAAGATAGGTTACATTATTTTGTACAGTCTGTGTGTTCCCTATCACAAAATATTGAATGAAGAGTATCAGGAAGTCACATAGACATTTTTTTTTTCATTAGAAATAGGCTAGTCTACTTCATACCTGATTGATTATAGACTACATAAATGCCCCTTGTTTCTAACCACGTTACATATCATCATGTTATATCATGTCTTGGTGGTATACAAAGCAGAATAACATTTTTTGAAAACAGCTGAACTGTACATTGTGTGCTGCATTTTTAAAAAGTTTGCTTTTATTCTTATTGTGTCTTTGTTAATACAGACAAAGGAATTTATTAAATTGTTTCCTTTACAAAAGGAACATTCTTGCTATCTTTTCCAAGAGAATGCTGTCAGTCGTGTACTTATAATGTGACCTGACAATAATATATTACTTTCAATGAGACATTTCTGTAAAAACTGAACTTAGCTACTCAGGAAGCTGAGGCAGGAGAATTGCTTGAGTTCAGAAGTTAGAGTCCAGCTTCAGCAACATAGCAAGAACCTGTCTCTACAAGAAAAAAAAAATCACAAACTGAATTTGATTTGATGTCTTCTAATCAAGTTTAAACAATAAATAGTAAACCATTTCTTTTTTTCCTAGTGTAGCTGCTTTCTACTTTGTTTTATTTTTGATTGACAAATACTTGTGTGTATATTTGTGGGGTACAATGTGATGTTTCGATGTGTGTATACATTGTGGAGTGATCCAATCAGGCTAATTAAACAGGCTAATATCCATCACCTCCAATATTTATCATTTCTTTATAGTGAGAATATTTAGAATCCTTTTTCACTATTTTGAAATATACAATATATTATTATTGATCATAGTCTATTGAATAGTGCTACGCAGTAGATCACCAGAACTACTTCCTTTGCCTAACTAAAGCTTTGTACCCTTTGACCAACGTCTCCCCTTTCCCCATCAACTTCCCTCATGCCCCTGCCTCTGGTAACCACTAATCTACTCTCTACTTCTCAGTTTGATTTTTAGATTCCACATGTGAGATCATATAGCATTTGTCTCTCTCTGCCTGGCCTATTTCACATAGCATGATGTAGGTTAATCCATGTTGTTGCAAATAACAGAATTTTCTGCTTTTTTGCAGGATGCGTAGTACTCCATTGTGTACATATCACATTGTTTAAATCCATTTGACCTTTGGACGCTTCAGTTGTTTCCATATCTTGGCTAATGCATATAATACTGCAGTGAATATGGGAGTGCAGACATCACTCTGACATACTAATTTCAATTTCTTTGGATGTATATCCAAAAGTAGGATTCCTGGATCATATGGTAATTCTATTTTTAGTTTTTTGAGAAATCCTCCATACTGTTATCCAAAGTGGCTGTACTAGTTTTCAGCACCACCAACAGTGTACAAGCATTCCCTTTTCTTCATCCTCACCAACACCTGTTAGATTAACTATTATTAGAAAGATGAAGTATAATAAGTATGAGGTGATATTTCATTGTGGATTTAATTTACACTTTTTTGATTTGAGATATCGAACATTTTTCATGAATCTGGCCATTTGTTGTTTGAAAAATGTCTATTCAGATCCTTTGCCCATTTTTTAATGGGGTTATTTGTTATTTTGTTATTGAGTAGTTTGAGTTCCTTGTATATTTCATATATTAGTTCCTTGTATATATGGCTTGCAAATATTTTGTCCCAGTCTGTGGGGTGTCTCTTTACTCTGATTGTTTTCTTAGCTATGCAGAAGCTTTAGTTTGATGCAATCCCATTTTTCTACTTTGCTTTTGTTTCTGGTGCTTTTGGGGTCAAATCGCTGCCCAGAGCAAGGTTGTGGAGTTTTTACCCTATGCTTTTCTTCTGGCAGTTTTATGGTTTTAGGTCTTATGTTTAAGATGATTTTTGTATAAGGGGTGAAATAAGGGCCTGTGTTTGGTTTTTTCTGCATGTAGATATCCAGTCTTCCCAACACCATTCACTGAAAATTTTTCTTTCCCCATTGGGTGTTCTTGGGCACCTTTGTTGAAAATCGGCTGACCATAAATGATCAGAAATGTTATTTCTGGGCTCTCTGTCCTATTCCATTCAGTATGTCTGTTTTTATGGCAGTACCGTGCTGTTTTGATTACTATAGTATTGTAATATATTTTGAAATCTAGTAGCGTGATGCCTCCAATTTTGTTCGTTTTAATTAAGATGGCTTTGGTTATTTAGGTGTTCTTGTGGTTCCATATACATTTTAGGGCAGTTTTTTCTATTTCCATGAAGAATGATATTGGAATTTTGGTAGGGATTTCATTGACTCTCTAGATTGCTTTGGGTAGTAGGGACATTTAACAATATTCTTCCAATTCATGAACATGGGATTTTTTTCCATTTGTATCTTTAATTTCTTTCATCATTATTTAACAGCTTTTAGTATGTAGATATTTCACCCCAAATTTACTCCTGTTTTTATTTTCTGATGCTATTGTAAATGGGATTGTTTTCTTAATGTCTTTTTTAGATAGTTCACTGTTAGCATATAGAAATGCTACTGAGTTTTGCAAGTTGATTTTTGTATCCTGTAATTTTACTGAATTAGTTTATCAGTTCTAATAGTTTTTTGGAGGATTCTTTAGGACTTTCTATATAAGATCATGTCATCAGCAAACAATTTTACTTCTTTCTTTCTGATTTGGATGGCTTTTTTATTTCTTTTTCTTAATTGCTCTGGCTAGGACTTTTGGTACTGTGTTGAACAGAAGTGGTAAGAGTGGGCATCCTTGTCCTATTCCTGATATTAGAGGAAAAACCTCCAATTTTTTACCATTGAGTGAGATGTTACTTATGAATTTGCCATATATAGCCTTTATTATGTTGAGGAATGTTTCTTTTATACACAATTTGAGATTTTTTTTTTTATCATGAAAGGATATTAAATTTCATCAAATGCTTTTTGTGCATCTATTGTGATGATCGATGGCTTTTGTCCTTCATTGTATTAATTTGGTAAATCACATTTATTGTATTATGTATGTGGAACCATCATTGCATCCCAGGGGTAAGTCCCACTTGATCATGGTGAATGATCCTGAAGATGGCGAACTAGAACAGCCTGCACATGCTGTTCTCAGGGAGAAGACTGAAGGTGGCAAGTGTATATCCACCTTTTCAGATCAATAGTCTAAGAGAGCATTGTAAATCAAAAGAAAGGTGACAAGAGGCACCCAAAGTGAAGGAGAGGGAAGAGAGAGGTGACCTGCTCTGCAGTTTGGAGGTATGCAGGGAAAATGAGCGCACATTTGGGGAAGGCACAGAGGAGAGAATCCTGGGGCTCCACACTACCCGGTGATCCTTGCTATCTGAACTGTGGGAGGAACCCTCCACTGCAGAAGGCTGCATGACTGATATAAGGAGCTATCTGGAAACTGTGCAGCAGCATTACTCCAGAGATAGGGCACAGCAGTGAAACCTACTGATTCGTGAACCCTGGGTGCTGCAGCTACTGCCACTTTAAAATCCTAGACCCAGAGCTCTGCCTTACCCAGGGGTCAGATCTGTTGCTGCTGCCCCTCCGTTGCCCCTTCCAGTCCTGAGAGTGAGGGAGTGGGGAGGTCAGGCATTCTCATGAGTCTCCTATGATTAGCAGCCATGTGCCCCACTACTGTGGAGGACCTGGGCGGGCCGACAATCACTGCTTGCTGTCGATGTGGGTCCAGCTGACAAATCCTGCCACCAGTGGATCTGAGTGAAGCAGTCCTTCAGCTGGCGTGGGCCATCAGTTGCTGCTGCCCATGGGCAGGGCTATACTCAAGCCCAAAGTGCCGACAAACGCCACCACCTGGATCTAATCTAGGCAGCTCTCAAGCCGGCACCAGCTGATGATCACCATCCCCTGTGGGCATGGGCAGAGCTGAGCTCAAGCTGGTGCCAGGCCAACAAATGCTGCCCTCTGTGGATCTGAGTGGGGCAGCCCTCGAGCCGGTGCAGGCTGTCATTTGCCGCCTCTGGTAGGCACAAGCAGGGCTATGCTCAAGCCAGACAGGCCAACAAATGCCACCACCCACAGATCTGAGTGGGGAAGCTCTCAAACTGGTGTGGATTGTTAATTGCCCCCACTGACGGGCATGGGCGGGGCTGTGCTCAAGCTGACACTGCCGCCTGTAGATCTGAGCGGATCAGCTCCCAAGCCAGCTCAGGCAGACAGTCGCCACCACCTGTAGGCATGGGCAGGGCTGTGTTCAAGCTGGCACAGGCTGACAAATGCTGCTGCCTGCAGATCTGAGGGGAGCAGCTCTCAAGACAGCTCTGGCTGATAATTGCCACTGCTGACAGAACTAGGTAGGTCATTCGCTTAGTCTGCATCATGGGGACTGACAGTGACAACCACAGGAGAATGGTGAGGCAGGAGACACAGGAGAGCAGCAGTGTCAAATGCTCACAGTATATCTACCCATCTTGTACTGGGTCAGTCCTCCAGAGTAGGACACAAGTGCGCCATCTAGGGACCTCTCTTTCTTTGCACCAAGTAGGGAGAGTTCCCAGCAGAGGAGAACAGATGCACCGCAAGCTTATCTGTCTTGAGCTGAGAGTAGAGATTTCAGATGAGGAGGAACCAGAATAAGAACTCTGGCAACATGAAAAAACAAGCTGTTTCAATACCTCTAAAGGATCACAATAGGTTTCCAGTGATGGACCCCAACATAAAGGAAATTATCGAAGCATCAGAGATGGTATTTAGAATATGGATGGCAAATAAAAGGAATGACATTGAAGACAAAGTTGAAAACCAACTCCAAAAAGTTCCAGGACACGAATGAAAAAATGAAAAACTCACTAATGAGATAGACAATATGAGAAAGGATATAACAAAACTTAAAAAATGAAAGTCATTTAGGGAATTTTAAAATACAGCAGAAAGCTTCAAGAACAGGGTAGATCAAGCAGAAGAAAGAACTTCAGAGCTTGAAGACAAGGCTTTTGAACTAACCCAGTCAAAGATGCAGAAGAAAAGAATAAAGAAGAATGCACAGTCACTCAGAGAAGTATGGGACTATGCAAAGTGAGCCAATATAAGAACTATAAGTATCCCTGGGGGAGAAGAAGATAAAGCAAAAAGCATGGAAAACCTATTTGAGGGAATTATTGAGGAAAACTTCCCTGGTATTACCAGTGATTTAGACATCCAGATATAAGATGGTTGTCGAACACCGGTAAGATTCACATCAAGTAAGACATCTTCAAGGCACATAGTCATCAACCTGGCCGAAGTCAAAATGAAGGAGACAATTCTACAAGCTGCAAAATAAAAGCAACAACTAACTTGCAAAGGAAAACCCAGCAGGCTAACAGCAGACTTCTCAGCAGAGACCTTACAAGCCATAAGGGATTGGGGCCCCAATTTTAGTAGTCTTAAAGAGAACAACTGCCAGCCAAGAATTCTGTGTCTCGCAAAACTAAATTTCATAAATGATGGAGAAATAAAGACTTTTCCAGATAAGCAAATGCTAAGTGAATTTGTCACTACTAGACCTGCCCTACAGGAAATACTCAAAACTGCATTATACATGTAACAGCACAAAAGATACCAGTGTAAAAATGCCCAAAAGTTAAGGCTCACAGCTCTAATAAAAGAATAGCACAAGAGGGAAAACAAAACAAAGTATCACCCAACATGATGAACAGAACATTATCCCACATTTCAATACTAACACTGAACGTGAATGGTCTTAATGCCTAGCTTAAAAGACATATACTGACTCAATGGACAAAAAAACACACCCCAAGTATATGCTGTCTCCAAGAAACACATCTAACTCACAGAGACTCAAGACTCAAGATAAAGGGATGGAAATAATATTCCATGCAAATGAAAACCAAAAATGAGAAGGTGTAGCCATTCTCATATCAGATAAAATAGACTTTAAATCAACAATGGTAAAAAACAAAAAACAAAAAAACAAAAAGACCAAGGATGGTCATTATATAATGGTAAAGGGAGCAATTCAACAAGAACACATAACAATCCTAAGTAAGTATTAACCTAACACAGGAATTCCCAGATTCATGAAGCAAATTCTACCAGATCTAAGCAAAGAAATAAAGAATAGGATCATATAATAATTTCCAGGGCCTTTAATACCTCACTGAGAGAACTGAACAGATCATCAAAGGAGAAATTCAATAAACACTGGACTTAAATGGAACTCTAGAATAAATGAACTGAACAGACATTTATAGAACATTCTACCCCCAAACTACTGAATATACATTCTTCTCATCAGCACATGGGACATTTTCCAAGATTGATTATATCTTAGGCCACAAGGCATGTCTCAGCAAATTCAAAAAAATCTAAATCATACCATGTATCTTCTGGATACATGGAATAAAACTAGAAATTGATTCCAAGAGACACATTCAAATCAACACAAAGCCTTGGAAATTAAACAACCTGCTGCTGAATGATTCTTGGGTCAATGATGAAATTAAAATGGAAATAAAAAGATTCCTTAAACTGTAATGACAAAGGAGAGATAAAAGCTTTCAAATTTTACAGGATACAGCAAAAGCAGTCCTAAGGGGAAAGTTCATAGCCTTAAATGCCTACATCAAAAAGACAGAAAGATCTCAAATGAACAACGTAATGTCTCATCTCAAGGAACTAGAAAAAGAAGAGCAAACCATGGTGAATGATCCTTGTAATGTGCTTTTGAATATGGTTTGCTCATATTTCGTTGAGGACTTTTGCACCTATGTTCATTACCGATACTGGCCCTGTAATTTTATGTTTGGGTGTCTTTGTCTGGCTTTGGTTATCTCAGGGTAAGGCTGGTCTGGTGAAACAAACTTGGAAGTGTTCCCTTTTCTTCATTTGTTGGAAGACTTTGAGAAGGATTGCTAGTTCTCCTTTCAATGTTTTGTAGAATCTAGCTGTTTATTCTGGCTTTTCTTTGGGAATTTTAATTACTGATTCAATCTCCTTATTTGTTATTGGTCTGTTCAGATTTTAAATTTCTTCATGATTCATTCTTGGTAAGTGATGTTTGTGGTAACTTATCCATTTCTTCTAGGTTGTCCAAGCTGTTGGCATGTAGTTTTTCATAGTAGTTTCTTATGAACCTTTGCATTTCTATGTTATTAGTTGTAATATCTCCTCTTCCCTCTATCTTTTCTGATTTTGAGTCTTTTCCCTTTCTTAGGTTATATAAGGGTTTGGCAATTTTACCTTCAAAACATCAAGTCAGTTTCATTGATCTTCTCTATTGCTTTCCTTTTCTGTATTTCACCTACATCTGCTGTGATTTTTATTTCCTTCCTTCTGCTAGCTTTTTGTTTCTTCTTTAGTTCCTTGAGGTATAATGTTAGGTTACTTGATCTTTCCTTTTCTTTTGATGTAGAAATTTATTGCTAAAAACTTTCCTCTTAGGATGCAATAAAAGCAGTCCTATATTTAAAAAATTTCTCTTCTAATTTCCTCTTTGACCCAGTAGTTGTTCAAGAGCATATTAATTTCCACATGTTAATTTTCTATTATTGCTGTTGTTTTCTAATTTCACACTAGTGTAGTCAGAAAAGATACTTGATATGTTTAGTATCTTAAATTTTTTAAGAGTTGCTCCATGGCCTAACATATGATCTATCCTGAAGAATGTTCTATGTGCCCTTGAAAAGAATGTGTATTCTATTGCTGTTGGGTGGAATATTCTGTATATCTCTTAGGTTAATTTGATCTAAAGTATAGTTAACACCCAATGTTTCCTTACTGACTTTTTTTTTCCTCTCTGAATAGTCTGTCTGTTCAATGTAGGGTATTGAAATCCTCAACTATTACTGTGTTGCTGTCTATGTCTCCCTTCATATTTCTTAATGTTTGTTTTATATATTTAGGTGCTCTGATGTTGGGTGCATATGTATTTACAATTGTTACATCCTCTTGATGAATTGACCACTTTATCACTGTATAATGACCTTCTTGGTCTCTATTTACAGTTTTTGGCATAAAGTCTGTCTTTTCTGAAATAAATATAGCTATCTCTGCTCTTCTAGTTTCCATTTGCATGGAATATCTTTTTCCATCCCTTTACTTTTAGTCTTAGTGTTCCTCAGGTAGTAGCTTTAAAAAAAAAAAAAAACTGGGGTGCTGAGCGTGTGGTATAAACCCTACCCAGGAAGATACAGGGAGCTGTATATCTAGAGCCTTCCACACTGAGCTTAGCGTGTGAAGCCCGTGGAAGTGCTTGTGTGTTCATATAAAACTGCCTCTTTTTTTCTGTGGTCTAGAGAGACTTGAATGTGCCTAGTTTCCTAGTCTCTCAGCAATAGGTTTAGAATGCAGTTTCTTGGGTAGAAGCTGAAGAGTTGGAGCATTCCATGTGTGGACAAAGTCCTCCCGGGCCTGAAGTTATTGTTAGGGTGAACTGAGGAGGAAGGCTTGGAATGTGCCAATCTTCTCAGGCTCCCAGTGAGCTACTATTTGTCTGCCCCTTTAATTCCCTGATGCAAGCTAGTTAGTTAGAAGCCAGGCTGCTGAGTAGCCAGTGGAAGGGTGTGTCATAAACTCCTTTCTGGGGAGAAACGGGCTGTGCTTTTTAAAGCCCCTTCTCTGCAATGCTCCCAGGGGATGAGGCCCCTGGAAGTGCTGTATAATACCATTTTTCACCCCTGTGTTCTACAGAGACTTATGTGTGTCTAATTCCTTCTGCTCCCTGAGTTAGTGAACTAAGGGCCAAACCATGGGGAATGTTAGAGTTAGGGTACTATATGGGAGATCCAAAACCTTCCAGTCTATAGGTAGAAGCTGGTACTGGGGATTCTTTACCAATTTGGGGGCACAGTGTAGGGGCAGAGTCCATGCCTGAATGTGTCTCAACTTTTCCTACCAATTTGATATGGATGTTCTCTCAGCTGCCCTGTGCATAGAAGTCTCAATAGGTCTGACTTTTTCTCAGAGGGAATTGTTTGGTGAATAAGTGTTCAAATTTGGAGTGTCCATTGGTGGAAAGTCTGGAGCCTCCTATTTTGCCATGTTGCAGATGTAATCACTTCTTATTGTTTTTTGGCTCTATATTTTCTGAAAGATAAAGCAGTTTCATTACTTGTAGTGGTATAAAAACATGGTAGCACTATTTAGTTTGCAGCCAGGTAAAATAGATCCTGACTGAGGCAAGAACAACAACTGAAAACACAAGTCCTTGGTTTCTTTTTATTTTTTTATAATTCACATCCATATGTGCTAGACTAGAACTAGAACAAGGACGTACTTATTGATGCTAATATTAGCAAACTTCAGCCACTTAGGAGAAGGGAGAATATCACAGTGACAGAGTCATAGGACTTTGAAATTAGACTGGTTGGGCTTGATTGTTGGTTATCCTACTTATAAACTGTGTGACTGTCAGCAGGTTATTTAATTTGTCAATCTCAGTTACCTTATCTGATAAATAGGACTCAAAATAGTGTCTGTCTCATGGGGTTGACGGGAAGTTTGGAGGAGCTAATCCATGTAAAGTGCCTAGTACTCTGCCTGATACTAGAAGTATTTGTTAGTTATTATCACTCACAGATATTCCCAAAACTCGATGGCATGAAACAACAATCATTATTCTTGATCGCTTATCTTCAGGTTGACTGGGTATGGGTTGATCTAGGCTGAGGTTGACCGGGTGACCTTTCTTATGGCTGCAGGTGTGGCTGTGCTTGGCTTCTTAGCATTGTGGTCAGATTTGTTCTGTTTCTCCTGGAGCCCAGGGTGTGAAGGGGCAGCAGTTACCTAAGGAATAGGCATGGAACAAGCACACTGCCACTTCCACGCACATTCCTTTGGACAAAGCAAGCTATGTGACCAAGCTAAACAGTGCAGCAAGCTGGTACACTTCACGTCTATGAGACACTGGCAAGGGGATGGGTACATCAATCTACTATAGGGAGATGGAAAATTATGACCAATAACTCAGTCTACTGCAGTAGTCAACAAATACTAGATGCTGTTTCTGCTAATTGTTCTTTTAATTATTCTTACTCTTTTTCCTTTTTTTTGTTCTTACAATGAACTTTCTTGCATGAACAGAATATGTGCTGAAACTGTAACATTCTTATGGTTTTAGCAGTGTCACAAATCTGACCATTTCTTTTTCTTGACTGACATAAGCTCTTTTCCTGTTACTCTTGCTTAATTTCAACCCTTTAGATCACAGCTTTAATATCAACTCCTTATGGGTCCTTCCTGGCTATGTTTTCTGCTACTTTTCTAATATTCTTTTATTTCCTTCATAGTATTTATTTCTATCTGTAATTATCTGATTGGTTTGTTTTAATTTGTTACCTTTATCTCCCAGTTATATGCAGTCCATGAGGGCAGGGACTTTATTTGTTCATTGTTTTCCTCAGGGCTGAGTATGGTGCCTGACACATAATAGCCACTCAGTAAATATTTCATCCCTTATAGGAGTGAAACATTTGGAATAAATAATAGAAATAGATTTATATTATTAGTTGAAATTATCTTCTCCAGTGTGTTTTATTTTAGAGTATCAATTTATTACAAACATTTATTAAATAACATATTAGAACACTTACCCATACAATTAAGGACTTTATTTGAGAAGTAGTGTTTGTATAGGGAAGTGAATCCAACAATGAGTAAACAAAGACTTTATATTTTAATAAGGTAAAGGATTAAAGGAAATCATCTGGATCCTGGAGGGGTTCTAGTTCTAGCATTCGATTGCTTATGTTTTTAAAGAATGAACTTCATATATATAAAATAGGAAAATTGTGCCTATTTTATAAATTTTATAGTACTGATAGTGCCATTACAGCAGTTTCCAAATTAGTGGTTTAAGGGTCAAGTACTGCCTACAAGTGTCTGTATGTCCTACATATTTTCTAATTGAAACTTTTTAGCATAAAAATCCATTGTTTCTTTAAATAATGCAAGATTCAGTAATACTGGGTTCTCTATATTCTCCTTTGTGCCATATTGTCATGCAAATTACATCTGTACATTGTATACCCTTTAGTATTCATTTATAATTGTTGCTCTCTGTAGTTGTATTTTAAATCAGATAATATAAAAAGGGTTAAAAACTAAAAATACATTTACACTGTCTTTTATGTTATGTATGTACTTTTAGTGGTCCTCTTTTTTTCCCTGTACAGATTCAGGTTGGCTGTGTCCTTTCATTTTAGCCTAAAGTACTCCCTCTGTCATTTCTTGTATAGCAGGTTGACTAGCAAAAGATTCTATTAGCTTTTGCTTACCTGGGAATGCCTTAATTTCTGCTTCATTTGTAAAGGATTATTTTGCTGGATATAGAATTCTTGGCCAATAGCCTTTTTCTTTCAGCCTTTTGAGCATGTTCTCCCCCTGCCTTCAGATCACCATGGTTTCTAAGAAATAAGCTGTTAATCTTATTGGTGTACCTTGTATATGAAGAGTATCTTCTCTCTTGCTGCTTTCAAGATTCTCTTTCTTTGGTTTTTGATGGTTAGACAAATGTATCTAGATGTAGATCTCTTTGTATTTATCCGCTTGGAGTTGGTTGAGCTTCTTGGATGTGTAGATTAACATTTTTCGTCAAATGTGGGAAATCTTTAACCATTACTACTTCAAAAATTCTTGTACTTTGTCTCCTCCCCTTTTGGGTGGGTCTCCCATTATGCATATTTTGGCATGCTTGATTGTGTTCCACAGGTCTCTGAGACTGTTTATTTCTTTCCTTCTGTTCCTCAGATTGGATAATCTTAGTTGACACATCTTCAAGTATGCTGATTCTTCTGACTGCTCAAGCATGCTGTTGTGCCCATCTAGTGAATGTTTCCTTTGCATTATTATACTTTTCAACTACAGAATTTCTACCTAGTTCTTTTTTAAAAATAATTTCTACCTCTTTATTAACTGAGGCAACTTTCTCATACTTTTATATTTTTAGACATGCTTTCCTTCAGTTCATTGAACATATTTAAAATGACTTATTTATAGTCTTTGTCTAATAAGTCCAAAGTCTACGCTTCACCAGGACAGTTTCTCTACTGCTATTTTTCCCTGTATATGGGCCATATATTCCTAGTTATATTCTATATCTCCTAGTTCTTTGTTAAGCTGGAAATTTTTAGTAATATAATATGGCAACTCTAGGATCCAGGTCCCATATCCCTTAGATTTGCTGCTGTTACTTTTTTGTTGTTGTTGCTATTTAACAACTTTCCTGAACTAATTCTGTGAAGTCTGCATTCTTTATCATTTATGGCCATTGAAATGTTTTCTAGATTAGCTTCATGATCAGCCAATGGTTAGAGATTTTCTTCAATGCCTGGGACTAATAATTCTCACAGCCTTTGCCTAGGGGCCCTGCACACGTGTAGCGGCACACCTTCAATGCTCAGAGAGGGAATTGATAACTCTTCTTTAGTCCTCACTTCCTGTTTGTGCAGAGGCACATGGTCATTCAGACAGGAGAGCATACGACCTTCTTGGGTCTTTCCTGGGCATATGCACAGCCCTATGCATGGATGCAGCCTTTTCTAGCTTCCCAGGGATAGGATGCTTTTCAAAGTCTCGTGGACATCTCATTCTCCAGCTTTTCCTTTTAAGTGTTTTGGTAAGTTTATTGTGTGCCTCAGCTGTTATCACAAACTTAGCCCCTGTGATGTTTAACAGTTACCACTGATTGTTTTTAGCAAATGTCCCCAGGAAAATGCTGACTGGAAAACTCTGAGTCAAGTCAAATAAAGACAAACTTTGGGGGATAGATTTCCCAGTGAACTTCCAGAAAGGTCCAAATTATGGCAATTTTCTGGGAACTGGGATTTGGAGCAACTCCAACCTTTTTTTTGTCTTCTCCATTGGCTGCTAGGCTTCTAGTTTTCAAGTGATTGTAGGATACTGGTTTTCAAGGCTACCTTCAGGTTTAGGGGAGAGTAGGGGAAAGGGGAGTATGGTATTAGGGTAAATTAAACTGCTGAAACTTCAACTATTTTTACCGGGATTCAGCGTTGTATACTTGAATAAGCATCCCCCAGATTGTTGCATGCTTTTGGTGGTTTTCTAGAATTCTGAAAAAGTTGACTTCAATCATTTATTAAAGTTCTTATTGTCTTTATAGAAGAATTTTTGGAACTATTTACTGAGCCATTCCTGCTGATTCAGTTCCCTCAACATGTAATTTGATTATTTGATTTTCACACATTTTTCCTGGTGCATTTTTAAAAGTCTATTATCCCTGACTTTGGAAGTATTTATATTAAATATGTGAGAACCAAATATACACAGCTTCGTTGTTGACGATATTTATTAATACATGCCATGTCCATTATGTTATTTTTAATTATATTTCAGTACTAAATATAAATCTTTTAAATGTCTTCCTTTTAATTAGAAATATCTTTTTCTAAGACGTAAAGTTCTGCCTGGTTTGACCTTTTAGTTACCATTAAATGGATAATGATGTGCCTGATCTCTTAATTTAGCATATTTTCTCCCAGTAGACTAATAGGTAATTTTCACATTAGAGGGATTTAGTAGTTTCATTTTCCCTATGATTTAATAGCCAGCATGTTTAAGTTTTTATTTAAGAGACATTTCTGGAAACATTGACACCAATAACTAAAACAAAAATCAAAAGCACATATCTTTATTGCACTAAAAATAACTTTTCGGGATATATAATCAGAGGCCCACATGTTAAATGTGGGCTGGGTATTAATACATAGTTCTTACGAAACCAGTGATTAAGTTTTTGTGAGGCAGGAGAGAGTGTGTGTGTAGGGGGTGGGTATGGGGAGAAAAACAGAGGCAGAGACAGATAGATGGTGAGAGAGCAAGAGAAATGAGCACGTGAGTGCAAGAGAGAGGAACATGCAGAGTGAAAAGACCAAGAGAGGTAGACTGAAAAAGGCAGACTGTGAAACACATGGGGGAGGCGAGGAGGGGGGGAGGTAATGATAGAGAAAGATGGCACAGATAGAGGAAGACACAGGTAAGGAAAAGGAAAGAGATGGAGAGAGAGACAAATTGAGGACATTCTGCAGAAATAGTAGAAAAGCTACTTTTCATAGCTACTCTTAGGTAGGAAGAGTTAAATCATTTTCCAAACTGTGTCCCATGGAATGTTACTCCTGAAGATGTTAAGTGTTGGATAAAGGTATCATGGTGAAATATATTTGGGAAATGGTAGACATGATATTCCACATTTGAACATTTGGAATGTGTACTAGTAATTAAAGTCTCTGAAACAAAGTTGACAAAATTTGCTTAAACTAGCATTTCCTTAACTTATTTGAGTAAGGAACACTTTCCATGGATCACAGCTAGTAACACCCTAAGAGAATAGGGCAGCTCTGCACAATAAACTGAATAACTTGTAGACAATTTTATTCATTGATTGTAATTTTTCATTTCAAAAATGAAGGGAAGATATGGGTAGTTAAGAAGTAGTGGTAAGTAAAAGGCAATCTTATGTTTTTATTTTTAATTTTTTAAATACTAACTTTTTAGAGCAGTGTTAGGTTGATAGTAAAATTGAGAGGAAGGCATAGAGATATCCTATATAGCCCTTGCCCCCAGGTATGCATAGCCTCCCCCATTATCAACATCCTGCACTAGGGTGCTACCTTTGTACAATTGATGAACCTACACTGATACATCACATCACCCATTGACCATAGTTTACATAAGGGTTCACTCTTGATGTTTGTGGAGTATACAGTAGCTCCATTTTGGATGGTAATTAGCAATGTTGACTTCTGATTAACCCCTGTTCCAGGAATGCCCCTAAGATTTCTATTTTATCTACTGTTACCATAAATCCTGCCCTTACCTCAAAACAACCTTGACCATAAATCCTGCCCTTCTGCAGAGTCATATAGCATTCTTGCCTTTCCCTGAGGGTCAACTTCAATTGTTGTACACATTCCTTTCCTGTGGTACATAAGCTGTGAGTCTAGGGGGTAATGGTGCAGGGATCTACTCTTTCATCTTGTGGCTGCCCAGGATATGGCTTCTGTTCATAAGTCCTCATCAAGTGTTCCTTAGAAATTGGATTTCTTCCTCTTTCTTTGGCTTCTCAGCTTCCTCGGTCTTTGGGGGTACGTTTGCATAGACCAGCCCACCACAGAACACTGTTGTACATTCTATGGGTTTGGAAAAATGCATACTGACATGTTTTTACCATTGTGTTGTCATACAGAGTAGTTTCACTCCTTTAAAAATCCTCTGTGCTTGTGTATCTCTCCCTTGGCCCCTCCAACATCTGGCAACCACGGATCCTTTTACTGTCTCCATAGTTTGCCTTTACAGAATGTCACATAGTTGGAATCACAGCCTTTTCAGATTGGAGACTTTTACTTAGTAATTCATATTTAAGATTCCTCCATGTTTTTTAATGGCTTGATAGCTCATTTCTTTTTAGCAGTGAATAATACTCCATTGTCTGGATGTACCACAGTTTCTATTTTCATCTACTGAAGGCCATTTTGACTCCTTCCAAGTTCTAGCAATTGTAAATAAAGCTGTTATAAACATCCATGTGCAGGTTTTTGAGTGGATGTAAGTTTTCAACTTTTTTGGGTAAACACCAAGGAGCAAGACTGTTGTATCATATGAGAAGAGTATGTTTAATTTTGTAAGAAACTGTATAACTATCTTCCAAAGTGGTTGTACCATTTTGCATTCCCATGAACAATGAATGAGTGTCCCTGTGCTCTACGTCCTCGCCAGCATTTGGCATTGTCAGTGTTCTGGATTCTGGCCATTCTAATAGGTGTATTAGTGGTATCTCATTGTTTTTATTTGTATTTCCCAAATGACATATGATGTTGAGGATCTAAAATAAGCTTATTTTGCATCTGTATATCTTCTTTGATGAGGTGTTTGTTTAGGTCTTTGTCCCATTTTTTTTTAATTTGGGCTATTTTTGTTGACCTTTAAGCATTCTTTGTATATTTTGGATAACATTCCTTTACCAGATGTCTTTTGCACATATGATCGCCAAGTCTGTAGCTTTGTCATCTTATTCTTTTAACACGGTCTTTCAAAGAGCAGAAATTCTTAATTTTCAAGTAGTTCAGTTTATGATTTCTTTCTTTCATGGATTGTTCCATTGGAGTTGTACCTAAAAAATCATTGCCATACCCAAGGCCATCTAGATTTTCTTGTGTTACCTTCTAGAAGTTTTAGACTTGGCATTTTATATTAAGGTCTGTGATGGACTTTCAGTTAATTTTTTGTGAAAGGTGTAATGTATGTCTAGATTAATTTTTTTGTGTGTGGATGTCCAGTTTCAGTACAATTTGCTGAAAAGACTTTCTTTTCTCTATTGTTTTTATTGCTCCCTTCTTAAAGATACACTGACTATATTTATATATTCTGTTCATTGATCTATTTGTTCTTTCACCAATACCACATCGTCTTGGTTATAGTAGATTTATAGTAAGTGTTAAAGTCAGGTAGTGTTTCTTACTGATTTTTTCTGCCTAGATCTATTGAGGTTCCCTACTATTGTAGTATTGCAGCCTATTTTCTCTCCAAATTATTTAATAATTGTTCTATTTGAGTGCTCTGCTGTGTGCATATATATTGATAATTGTTATGTCTTCTTGGTGTGTTAACCCCTTTATCATTATGTAGTGACCTTCTTTGTTTTTATAGGTTTTGACTTATAATCTATTTTGTATAATATGAGTATAGCCACCCATGCGCTTCAGTTTCCATTTGTGTGGGATATCTTTTTTCCATCCCTTTATGTTCAGTCTATGTATGTCCTTAATAGTAAAGTGAGTCTTTTTTAGGCAGTGTATAGTCAGATCTTTTCTATTCTAATTAATTTAGCCATTCTATGTCTTCTTATTGGAGAATTTAATCTGCTTACATTCAAGGTAATTATTGCTAGGTAAAGACTTGCTACTGCCGATTTGCAATTTGTGTTCTGAATGTTTTGTAGGTTCCTTGTTTATTCCTCTCCTGTTGTCTTCCTTTGCGGTTTGATGGTTTTCTGTGGTGGTATGCTTCAAATCGTTTTGTTTTATATTTTGTGCCACTACTGTAGGTTTTTGCCTTGTGGTTATCATGGGACTTATATAAAATATTTTATTCTTATAACAGCCTACACGTAACTGATGACAACTTGCTTTTAATCACATTTTAAAACTCTGTACTTTCACTCCCTCCTTCCATTTTATGATTTTGATGTCAACGTTTACACTTGTTTTTGTATTATAATTAGTATCTCTTTAACAATTTATTAAAAGTAGAGTTTCTCTAATAGTTTTGTCTTTTTACACTCCTAGTAGAGATAATTGGTTTACACACTATCCTTACAGTATTAGAGAATTGAGTATGACTATGTATTACTTATACCACTGAGATTTTTACTTCCCTTTTTTTTAAAAAATTAATCAGCACACTTTGTTTTCTAGCAATTTCTATGCAGCAGGCCTAGTGGTGATGAACACCCTTAGCTTTTGTCTGTGAAACTTTTAATTTTCTTTCATTTCAGAAGGACAACTTTGCCAGGTAAAGTATTCTTGACTGGCAGGGTTTTTTTTTTTTTTTTTTTTTTTTTTCCATTCAGCACTTTGAATATATTATCCTGTTCTCTCCTGGCCTGAAGGGGTTCTGCTGGAAAATCTGCTGAAAGCCATATTGGGGCTTCCTTGAATAAGAAATACTTTATCATTTACTGCTTTCAGTATTTTTTCTTCATATTTGATTTTTGATGATTTGCTTATTATGTGTCTTGGTGAATTCCTGTTTGGGTTTGATTGACTACCTCTGAGCTTCCTGTCTCTGGATGATGATGTTTTTCCCCAGATTTGGGAAAATTTCAGCCATTATTTCTTTAATCATGCATTCTAGGCCTTTTCCTGTCTCTTCTCTTTCAGGTACTCCTATCATATAAAGGTTAGTTTCCTTGATGGTGTCCCATAGCTTTCATAGGCCTTCTCCATTCTTTTTCACTGTATAATTTCAAATGTCCTGTCTTTGAGCTCACTGATTTGTTCTCTTGCTTGATCGAGTCTGCTTTTGAAGCTCTCTATTGAATTATTTCATTCAGTTACTGTATTTTTTATCTCTAGGATTTCTATTTGGTTTTGCTTATTGATTGTATTTGGGGGGCTTCTCATTTATGTTCATGAATTGTTTTTCAAATTTCATTGAATTTTCTATCCATATTTTTTTTGTAGTTCCCTGAACTATTTTAAAGAGATTATTCTGAATTTTTTTGTCAATCATTTCATATAATTCCATTTCTTTGGCTCCATTACGAAGCTTCATTAGTTTCTTTTGGTGGTGGTGTTTTCCTGATTCCCCCCGTCCCCCCACCCTTAATCCTTGTGTTTACTTTGATGCCAGTGCATTTGCAGAGATGGCCATTTCTTCCAGCCTTTGAAGGTATCCTTTGGTGATGGACCTTTACTATTTAGTCTAGCATGGGATTTTCGATGAGCTGACTGCAGCAACACCAGACAGGTAGATCTTGGTATTAGGTTCTCTAGTTGGGCTGGGTTGCTTTCTATGCTCTGAGGTCAAATGATATTGCTGGCTGTGCTCATGGTCCAGTGAGACCACTGGCTCTAATCTGCCATCAGGTGGGAATGCTGGCTGGGCTCTGCAGTTGTCTTCCCTGGTTGGGTGGTACTGTTGTTTGGAATCTGTAATTGGGTAGGGTTGTGTGGTGGGCTCTGAGGCTGGGTGAGGTCTCTGGGGTTGCTGCTTGGCCACATGGGCTGGGCAGGGCCAGAAGTTATGCTCCACAGATGTGTATGAATTTGGGCTTGCCTCTTGGCCTAAGGTAGGCTTAGTTATTATAGATCACTGAGACTTGGAGTTGCAGCTCTATAGCTGGTGTTAGGTGGGACCAGATGTTCCCTCTGTGGGTAATCCCTGACCTTCACACACTTCCTGTCTTGGGGAAGACTTAAAAAGAGCATCAGAGTTTAGTTGGATTACCTCCGTACCACTAGGTTTGGGTAAAGCCAGATGCTTCCTTCACGGGTAACAGCTGGCCTACAGCTGCTTCTCTAACTAGGGAAGGCTTAAAAAGGACACCTGTGCTGTGCTGAGAAATGGTACAGATTTGAGCATGGAAGAAGACCCATGGGCCATGCTTCTTGCAGTGCGATGCTATTAGGTAGTTTCTGTGGTATGGTATCTCCCTTGGCTGGAATGTAGAGCAGTTATCAAGATCTATGTGCTGGTTGCTGTGAGCTCCATTTTATTTCTTTATTGATAATGGAACTCAAGTCGTTTCGCCCCTACTGTTTCTCCCAATGTTGTCTATGGGGTGAGGCAGGAGCAAGCCTCCTATAAAGAATCCCAGAATGGTGGGGAAAATGAATATCTACCTCCAACTCACTTTTCCCACTGTAGAAACAGTTGGTCCAGGGGAATTCTCTGTTATGACACTGTGCTGGCTCACGGGCGTGGTGGCACAAAGAGAGCTGTTCCTCTTGTTGTATGTGGCTTTTCTCAGTTCTGTGGTCCAAGGGAATGTCTCAGTCCCCCTAATTTTGGGATAGTCAGGATAGTATTCTTGCCTGTGGATAATTGCTAGTTGAATTCCTTTGGGGGTTGGGGGTAGAGAAGCTAGAGAACTCCTATTTAGCCGTCTTGCTGATGTTACTGATTCATTACAGTGATTTTTTTTTTTTTGCTCTAATCGTAATGATTTCTTCCACTTACATTTGAATTAATTTGCTCTTTCTAGTTTCCTATGGTGGAAGCTTATGATTTTTAGATATTTCTTGTCTAATATATGCATGCATTGCTATAAATTTCTCTCCAAGCATTGCTTTTGCTGCATCCCCAAATTTTGATGTTCTATTTCCATTTTCAAAATAATTTCTCTTTGTTTTTCTTTGACATATGTTTTATTTAGAACTGTTTAATCTCCAAGTGTTTTTGGGATTTTCCAACTTTCTATTACTGATTTCTAGTTAAATTTCATTGTGTTCTGTGAGTAGGCATTATGATTTCTGTCCTTTTAAATTTGTTAGTGTTTTATATGGCCCAGCAAGTGGTCTATCTTGGTGAATGTTTCATGTGAGCTTGAGAAGAACATGTATTCTGATGTGGTTGGATGAAGTAGTCAATAGATGTCAATTGTATCCAGTTGCTTGATGGGGCTGTTGAGGTCAACTATGTCTTTACTGATTTTTTAGCCTGCTGAGTGTGTCTATTTCTGATAGAAGGGTTTTTAAGTCCCCAGTTATAATAGTGTATTCATCTATTTCTCCTTACAGGTCTATCAACTTTTGTGTCAGGTTTTCCACCCTCTATTAGGTGCATACATATTAAAGATTATGATTATATCTTCTTGGAGACTTGGCCCCTTTATCATTATGTAATGCTCCTCTTTATCCCTAATAACTTTCCTTGATCTGAATTTGGTTGTTTGTGAAATTAATGTAGCTACTCCCATTGTCTTTTGATTAGTGTTAGCATGGTTTATCTTTCTCCATCCATTTACTTTTAACATATGTTTTCATATTTAAAGTGGGTTTCTTTTAGACAACATATAGTTGGATGTTTGGGAGGGGAACCTGCAGCCTTCTGATTTCAAGGTTGTTCTTTTTGGAGCACCAAAGGAGGCAAGAAAAGCTTCATCTTTCTCTGCTGCACACCTTATAATAAAAAGATTTGTTCTATAAAATTTGGATTCAGTCAAAAGGCCACACTTAAGGACCTAGATGGCCACATGTGGCCTTAAGGCTGAAGGTTTCCCATCCCTGATTAATGTGATTATTGATATAGTTGGGTTAATATTAACCATTTTTTGCTGTTTTCTATGTTTCCTTTGTTCTTTCTGTTTTGTCTTCCAGTCTTATTCTGCCTTTTTTGGTTTAAGTGAGTATTTTACGACATGTTTCTACTTTTTTTTTTTTTCAACTTTTAGTTTTTGCCATTGAGCTTGCAGTGTACACTTACAATTAATTCAAATCTACTTTCAAATAACACTATACCTGTTTGTGGGTAGTGTGAGTATTTTGTAATAAAATAATCCTTATTACTCCCTGCCATCCCTGTGTCATTGCTGTCATTTATTTCACTTACACACAAGCATTCTTCAGCGCACAAGCATACATAATCAAATGCATTTTTGCTGTTATTATTTTGAATTTTATCTGTTATATCAGTTAAGAATAATTTTTTATTTTATTCATTCTTATTTTTTTCTCTGAAGCTTTTCATTATATAGATCTCAGTTTCTGACCTATATCATTTCCTTCTCCCTAAGGAGCTTTTAACATTTCTTGCAAGTCAGGTTTACTAACAACAATTGTCTACAATTTTTGTGTGTCCAAGAGGTGTTTATTCCTCCTTTTCTTTTGAAAGATGATTTGAGAGTGTAGAATTCTAGATGGGTGTTTTTATTTCCTCCCAACATTTTAAACATTTAACTCCACTCCCTTCCTGTTTGCGTGGTTTCTATACAGTCAGATGTAATTCTTATGTTTGCTCCTCTATAGGTAAGGTATTTATTCCTCTGGCTTCTTTCAGGGTTATGTTTTTTTAATCTTTGATTTTTCTGCTGTTTGAATATAATATGGCTAGGTATAGTTTATTTATTTATTTACACTTATCCTGTTTGGTGATCTCTGAGCTTCCTGGATGTGTGGTTTGCTGTCTGGCACTAATTTTGGGAAATTTTCAGTCATTATTGTTTCAAATATTTCTTAATTACTCTTTCTCTGGTATCCCTATTATGCATAAGTTACACTTTACATAGTTGTCCCACAGTTCTTGAGTATTCTGGTTCCTCCCCCCCAGGCCCTTTGTTTCCTTTACTTTTCACTTTGAGGTTTCTATTGAGACATCCTCAAGCTCAAGAGATTCTTCCTCAACCATGTCCAGTCTACTAATGAGCCCATCAAAGGCATTCTTCATTTCTGTTACTGTGTTTTTGATCTCTAGTATTTCCTTTGGGTTCATTCTTAGGATTTCCATCTGTCTACTGAAATTGTCCATCTTCTTGCATGCTGTCTACTTGAACCATTAGAACCCTTTGTATACATTAATAGTTAATCATAGTTCTAGATTTTCTCTGATAATTCCAATATCCTTGCCATGTATGGTTCTGATCTTATTCATTCTCTTCAAGCTGTGGTTTTTGCCTTGTAATTTTTTGAAAGGCAGACATTGATGTACCTAGGTAAAAGGATCTGCAGTAAATATGCCTTTAGTAATGTGGTTAGGTGTAGGGGTTCAGGAGTGTTCCATTGTTCTGTGATTAGGGCTCAGTCTTTAGTTAGCCTATGCTTCTGGACTATAAACTTGTGAAACTCATGTTTCCTAGTTTTTTAGTGCCCTAGGTGGGACAGGGTGGCTAAAATGGGCTGGAGTTGGGTATTTCCCTTCTCCCATGTGGAGGGCTGGGTGGCTGGAGTTTCCTTTCCCTCGGGTCAGTTAGGCTCTGGTGGGACTAGTTTCTCCTGAGGGTAGACCTTGTTAAGAAGAGAGTACTCTAATGTATTTCAAAATGGTTCTTTTTTTTTCCCCCTCCTCCTGTTGGGAGCAGGAGATTTTTCTCCAATATTTACTGTGAGAACCTGGTCAAGCTCCTGTAGGTTAAACTTAAAAAACAAAAAACAAAAAAACAAACAAAAACATGGGAGCCCCTCTGTGACTGGGTCTTTCTGGAGTTGTTAACTCTCAGACATGTCCACACTGAGCCTCTGGGAATTCATCAACTATAATTCAGGTTTCCCTACTCTGGCACTTTTTGCCCTAGTGGTTTCTGCCTCCGGTATGTTATAACTCTCTGTATCTGCCTGTCTTTATGATTTTTGGGGCAGCAGTTTGTCCTATGACCTCACTTCTCTTACTGGATATAAGAAAAGTTGTTTTGTTTTCAGTAGTTCAATTTGTTGTTAGGACAGAGTTGCAAGACTTCCAAGCTCCTTACATGTTGAACTAGAAACCAGACGTTTTGGCAGTCTTGTTTTACATATTTTTTTTTTTTTTTTGAGAATAGGAATCTACTAATTTTTGCTAAGCTGTGTCATATAAATAGTTTGGATAATGAAGTGTTTATAATCTGTGTGTCTTAGAACTTTAAGAATACAATAATTGGTTTCTATTGCTTTGCATAGCTCCTGACATGGCAGTTGTGAGTGTGTGTTGTATAATGAATGCATTTTATTGTGATCTTTAAAGGTGATACGGTTTCATAGCATTTATCACAAGAAAGACATGAAATATTTTCAGCTACTGATTCACAGTTATGTTTATTTCTTAGGTAAATTCAGGAAAGTCTACTGAAAATTTTTGAAACAAGCAAGAATATTTTCCAGTGTAATTGAATCTGAAGATCACAAGGAGCTTCATTCAGTATTCCCTTTACTTGTGGCCAACATTATGGTTTCTGTAGACTTTTCCTTTTTATGTCTTTTGTGATTATAGCCAAATGAGAACTACATTTTATTTAGGCCTTTTATTATTAAGGAAACTCCTTATGAAAATGTGTAATTTAAGGCCTAATCTGACCGTAGAATCCCTGGCTTTTTGTGTATGTGTGAAGGATTGTTTACATGTTTGTATTAATATTATAACCATAATTTACAGATGAGAAGCAAAGATTGAGCAGAGTCGGAAACAATATCTCTAAGGAATCAATTTTCCACACATGTATAGTTTAAAACCGTCAGATTGTAGTGTCTCTTAATTGTGTTTTTCAGCCAAATATAACTTGAGTATACACACTCTGAGGATAGTTGAAGGCTTCATTGCCCTCTGAAAGCCAGTTATAGGTTGAAAATTCCCACAGATAATTTATTCCCAGATAATCTAGAGGGGAAAATATTTTATGCTTTCCAGGTCCATATGATTTACACTAAATTTTAGTAAGAATCTGTTTTGATATGTCTAGAATATAACTTGAATGTGATTTTTCTTCAAGAGGGGATTTTTCATAATTTCTTTCCATTTGTCAAGGACAATTGGAAATTCTAGCAGTGAAGTCAGCTATAAAAAGAATAAATGTATTATCTTACTAACTCCTAACTATTGCCAGTGCTAAATTCATTTTAGCATGGGGCCTTGAACAAGCCTGACCTGCTTCTTGGATATAGTCAGTAATTAAAACTGAGTATGAAAAAAACCCCAAGCTTCACTTCATTTTTAAAGTTGTACCTTAAGTACTTTGGTGAATAGCAAGGTTTCTGGCTAGATTTCTAGTTTTATAAACTTTGCCATAGTGGGGTTATAGTGTGTTTTAATTGTCTTAATGATTTAAGTCCAGGTGTTGTATACAATCTGTCTAGAAAGCCATTTACAAAGGGTCCATGTTTCCTCCTATGGCCTGAAGCGTGTGCTGTGTTATTTGATGGTTGTCAGGCTGTCACGTTAAAAATGTCTCCCAATCAATGTGTATTCTCTCTCCTAAAATGTGGTAGTAAGTAAAGTGTTTCATTATCTAAACTGGAGGTAGAGAGCTATTTATCTGTAGTTCTGATAAAGAAAGCAACAACTTATTAATTCATTTATTAGAGTATTATGTTTTAATCTAACTTTAGTGTTATATAGTGGTTTTATAGACATTTATAGAAAATATAAAGCAAGACTGGGTAGTCTTTTGAGTCTAGTCTACTACTTAGATTGCTCTGTACTTGGCATTTTTGCACAGTGAAATGTCAAGGATATGTAAATCCTTCAGTTAAAAATGAAGTAAGGCAGGGTTCTTAAATTTTTCAGGAAACTAAAATAGTAAAAAAGCAAACCACAGGAGGAGAAACAATTAAAAAAAAAAAAAAAACCCTAAAAATGTCCTGGACAAATTGGAAGATGTTTTCTCCCTAAAGGTCTCATGGTGAGTGAACGTGTGGTTCATTAATGTCACCTACCTATGAAGTGAAATACATGTGTAGTGTAGATTTTAGAAGTATTATATATGATGAGAAGAGAAGCAAAAATAGGGAAAAAAATCTTAAATGAATTCCATGGAGAAGTGAGAAAAAATAAAATTTAGGAGAGCTTAGCCTTGGGCAAAGACAATGTGTGGTAGTGAATATGGCCTAGCATTTGGTAGCAAGTCAGTGAAATCAGTTATAGGGACACATCTGGATCAGATGTGGTGAATTTCCATTTCCGTGCAAAGCAAGGGAAAGGAGTATGGGTTGCCTGTTGCACCTTTATTACTGAAGACCCACCCCTCCCCCTTTAGTGTCTATATTGATGTATATTTTTAATAAGCATCAATTGGTTTAAGATAAAAACTGTAGTTTACCTTAGGAACTTCTAAGATAAGTTGAATGTATGAATGAAAGAGTATCTTACCCTGAGAAGAAGAGCATATGGATCTCTGACAGTTGTGCCCTTGGAGTTACCATTTACCTGTCTGTACAGGATGTACCCTGAAGAAAGCTGTTAAGGGTATGTGATACCTGATGATACCCTTGAGGTCCAGCCACCTTCCCTTGCTTTCCCTAAGTTTGAGATCTACCTGGAGATAATTAGAATTTGACCTGGAACGAGTTAGTAATTTCACCATTTTTAGGAAAGGAGAAAGTAAAAGAACTGTTGCTTCTTTGAGGTGGGTGATGGAAAAAATGCCATGAAATATTTTTATTCCTCTGGAAAAAATGGGAGAAAATGAAAACGTGACAAAAATGAACTAGAATGTCTTAATCTAGGCACTGATTTTCACTATTCTAACATGGAAAGATATTAAGATTCAATCTCCTTTTTTTTTTTTTTTTTTTTTAATGATATTGCAACAAGACAGTAAGAAATGGTCCTGGCTGGTGCAATTGCAGTAGCGTTTTTGTGATTTGGTAGTCTTTAGGCTCTAGACAAAATTGTTCCCAAATTGGTTCAATTTGGAGTTACATCAGAGAGGAAGTTTATCTTTTTGCTATGCAGTTTAAATGATGGAACGAGAGCTCTCAGTCTCCAGTGTAATCATCCTGCGATCTTTCACAAGCATACTCTTTTTGGGATGGGGGACTCGCACAACTACTTAACAAATGCTACAAGATTTGGCAAGAAGTAGTAGGTATGTACGGAATCTTTTTTTTTTTTTTAAACTTTGGACATAATATACACAGAACTTATTAAATGTATTTAACATTCATTCATTACTTTTTCCCAGGAACGTTGCTTCAGCATTTTTGGGTCCCAGTGCCTACAAATTAATTTTGGCTCGTAGTGGACTTGATGGCTATTAAATCTTATGTGAGGATTCTCTAGAGGAATAGAACTCTGTGATTGGCTTTATAGGACAGATCTATCTTGATCCTATGACATCTTCATTTTAAGAGAGATTTCCTTCTTCAATATCTACATATATTTCCTAGTCTTGATATCTTCACAGTGAAAACTAATCAGCAAGCTCTTTTTTGTTTTTGTGCTTAACCTAGGCCTGTTAGATGCCTGTTTAATGTCATGATAATCCCTGGGGAGAGAGATTGTGCTTTTGCTTACATCAAATAGCAGGGAATAAATGTCAACACTCAGGAAATACTTATTAATCAGGAAGGGAGTGCAGTTCTTTCAGAGGATTTAGAGCTAGGGGTGGGTAGGAGTCCTGTGTTTTACACTGAGGCTTTTTTCCTTTTAAAGCGTATTTTCATATGTTAAAACATATTCTAATCTTTTTAATGAACAGTATTGCTAGACTGTGATTTTTTAGTGTAAAGACTGTTTTTAACAGTTTTTGGACAGACTATTCTATTATATTGCTATGTATACTATATATCACCAAGACACTGTTATAAAAGGAATAAGTACCATTCCTATTGATGTTGGTTGTATGGTAGGTAGATTCCCTTGTACAAGTGTACTTTAAAGTTGAAAATGGAATCTTTTGAATCTGATAATATAGGGTATCCCAAAACCATTATGCATAGTAGATTCCATCATTGTTCATACTGATGATGAGCTGAGATTCTGGAGATTTCAAATGTCCTGTGAATGGGTTACCTAGGAAGCACTCTTGTAGAGTTTACTCAGTCTGATCATTCCTTATTATTCTGCTTTGGAAAAGGCTTTGATAATTTGGCACATTTACAAATGATCATCAGTGATGCTTTACAGTTGTACAATCATCACTCAGGAAAGTTTCGAGATAATTGCCTCTGTTGATAATTCTTACGGTTCCTGGTACTGTCCAATGTCTATGGAATCTCCCTGACTAGCTCTTGTGTTTGCAAGGGAGAGAGACTCAACCTTTTCCAAAAAGACATAAGTTATTAGAAAAATATAATTGGTTGGTAACTGACAAATTGCTGAGACCTAAGTTATTTTTAGGGTTTTGCTTTTTTCTTTATGATGAATCCATTATTTTTTGTCTTCCCATATGCTTAAGCTATGATTTGTTTCCCTAAAGTAATTTCTGCTTTAGTTCCATAGTTCTCCAGTTCCAAGAGGGGAGTGCATGGCATTTAAGGTTTGACTTCCTTTCCCAAATTGAAAATTCTTACGTTCTAGTTCAGATTCCTTGCCGATGGGACCTGATTTACTCTACTCAAGCTTTCTTTGTCAGCCATTTCACCCATATTATCAACCACTGATCATCTGATTAATTGGCTGCTTTGAGGGTAGGACCACACTCATAGACCAATCAGCAGAATCTATAGAGTGAGTGTGGGGAAGGAGGCAGGGAATGGCAAGAAATAAACAAGGTTGGTGCTTAATCTCTAGGCCTGTTAGATGCCTGTTTAATATCATGATAATCCAGGGGGACTGTGGCCTAGACATTTCCTTTTCTTAAAAAAAAAAAAAAAGTGCAGACAGGGCAAATGTTCAATATCTCTAGTATGCCCAACTCTAAAACATTTCAAGTACACTATCTTATTTGATGTTTTAAATATGGGAACAAATGCAGATAAATTCAGGCAAAAGTTGAAAACTTCATGCTTTAGGCACCTTCATTATTGAGATAATTCCAATTTCATCTTTATCATTTTTATCAGTGTCTTTTATAGTTAAGCTCTTACGGGCAGATTACATAAGGATAATGGGGTTAGTGATTGTGTATAGATTGTACTTAGTCTCTAGGCCTTGTTAATAGTAATGCACAATTTGTCTCCTGTACTAGAGGGCAACTGTCCTCACCAGTCTGCTGCTGCCTCTGCTATGGAGTTCATCTTGACCAGGGGACCACATCTTAGCTTTCTCCTGTTGAGGGAGGGACATGTAGGCCTTAACCACTCTGTCAGGATGGCTTTTGTGTGCATGTATGTGTAATATAACATTCCTTAGCATGTATTAACGTAATACACTTTGTTCATCATCCAGCTTATAAGATAGAACATTGCCAGTACGTTATTTGACATCCTCTGTGTGCTCCTTCCCGTTTGCATAGCTGTTCCTGATTGTATTCCCTTCCTTCCTCTTTGTTGTCCTTAGTTTCTGTTAATATCCTTGCTTTCCTCTGTAGTTTTAACACATATGTAAGTGTTTATAAAATTAGTTTTGAATGTTTTTATGAATGGAATCATATTGGTAGTATTTTTTTGACTTGCTTTTTTTGCACAACAATGTTTGAGATTCATTTGTTGCATATATCTGTCGTTTTTTACTTTTGTTGAATTGCATTAATATACTATAGATTGTTCATTGACAACTTTTTGGTTTCTGGATAATTTTAAACAACTTTTTCAACAAGTATATCAGTTTGCTCTTGTTTTATGAATGGCATGTAACAAACTATTCAAGACAGCAGCTTAGTGAAAACCAATTTATGGTCATGCATTTGTGGGTTAGCTGGGGCTTTGCTGATTTAGAATGGACCCGGCTAGCAGTGCTGCTTTGCACCGCAGGTCTGGACAGTTCTGGTCCATTCTTTTTTCATCCTTTGACCAGACTATCCAACTATGTTTTTATGGAGATGGCAGAGGTACAAGAGTAGAAACATATAAGGTCTCTTAAAGCCTAGATTTTCAGCTGGTGCAAATCTAAGTCATTTCTGCCTTGTTCTATTGACTAAGGCAAATCACAGGGCCAAATTTAACATCACTGGGTGGGGAAATACGTTTCACCCCTTAGTGGGGAGAAATGTAAACTTACATGGCAATGGTATACGTAGATATGGGGAAATGTGGTCTACTGATCTACCGTCTTAGCTAAAATTATTCATGTCCCTTTGATATTTAGATATGCTCAATAACATTCCAGGATCTTTTAGTTCTTATCTGGTCACATCATAATGCTCAAGTTACTAATATAGTGTCTTTGGAAACTTGTGAATTAAAAATGAAGTTTTCTGTTCTCTATATACCCAATATACAGTTGTAGAACTTATATGGAATGACCACATTAAATGCTCCCCTTCAAAAGGAGTAAGAATAGGAGACTAATGTCAATGTTTTTCCATAGAAAGTTTGGAATCCTGCTGGAAAGTATTGCCCGGTTTCCTTACTCTGAGGGTTGTGATTAGTTATGTCCCAGTTCTGTTCCCTGGGATTGGCTTCCAGGGCCCAGAATTTCATTTCTATCCTCAGGTTTTTTTTTTTTTTTTGAGGGGACATGTTAGTTTTCTAGGGCTGCTGTAAGAAGGTCTCAAAACTGAGTGGCTCAATAAAACCGGTTTATTATCTCACATTTCTGGAGGCTAAAAGTCCATAATCAAGTGTTGGTAGGGCCATGATTTCGAGCTCCAGGATAGAATCTTTCTTTGTCTGTTCTAGTTTCTGGTATGTGCCAGCAATCCTTGTCCTTCCTTGTACATTTCCTTTTTTTTTTTTTTTTTAACATTTCTTATATGGTTTTTCTCAAACCTTAGTCATCCTTCTTGGTCCTTAGTATATTGCTCGGCAAATCTTCTATAAATATTTGCTTACTAAATGGATAGATGTTCCGCAGCTTTTCCAATCATTCTTTTTATGTTTTGTTGATTAAATATTGGGCATATATTTCAACTGACTGAATACTTCTGCTGGATTTCCCACTGGAAACTTAAATCTAGCTGATTCTACTAATCTAACCAATAGACCTGCTCTTTTTCTCTACATCATCTAACTTGAGTAATAATGTAATCCTGTTGTTACTGAAACAGTTTCTGCATCTGGACTCTCCCTTCTCTATATTTCTTGGAGTTACTAGGTTATTAAGTATGAAATGTCTGATTTCCCTAAGTGCTAAGATAGTTGATATCTCTGACACTGCACTTTGACACTTCTTGTTTTGTTTTTATTGTGAAGGTACATCCTCCTTCTTTCAAATGCATGGTTAGGCTTGTGATTATTTTTCACATTTTTTTTTTGAGCGATTTTTGTGAAACCATAAATAAGTAAAAAATTTGTGTCATTTTCAATATGAGTTCCATCGTGGAACCAGTACGGCACAGATAGCTCGAAATATCAACAAAGTGTTTGGGAAGGATGTAGCTAACGAACGCACAGTATGTTGATGGTTTGAGAAGTTCCCTTCTGGTGATTTTTAATCTTGAAAATGAGCCATTTGGGCAACCTGAGACCACGGTGGATAATGTTGAGCTGAAAGCTGTAGTGGAAGCGAATCCATTTCAACCTATGCGTGAATTAGCAGCAAGGTTTGACGTTACTATTCCAACAATATTGGACCATTTGAGACAAATGGGCAAGGTAAAGAAGCTGGATAGGTGGGTTCTGCATGAATTAAATGACTGTCAGAAGAGTGTTTGCCTCGAAGCTTGCCTTTCTTTGCTGTCATGACATAAAGGCGAACCATTTCTACATCATATTGTTACGTGTGATAAAAAATGGCTTCTTTTTGACAACTGTAAGTGTTTGGCACAACGGTTGGATAGAGATGAAGTGCCAAAACACAATCCAAAACCAAATATTCGCCATTCAGCTAATGGTGTCTGTTTGGTGGTCCAGTGCTGGTATTATCCACTACAGCTTCATGCAACCTGGTCAATCGATTACAGCAGATGTCTACTGCAACTAGTCGGATGAAATGATGATGATGATGCTTGTGACTGAGCAGCCGAGATTAGTCAATACTCTATTGACAGGCCAATCCTCTTATAAGATCAGGCTCGCCCACAGCGTTGCTCAAACAACGCTGCTTAAACTGCAGAGGCCGAACTTGGAAACTCTCTGTCATCCACCGTATTCACCAGACCTTGTACCAACCGACTACCACTTCTTCCAGGCTTTGGACCATTTCTTGCAAGGAAAAATATTCAATTCTCAACAAACTGTGGAAAAGGCCTTTTGTGATTTCATTGCCACTCACTCTCAGGCTGCTGCTTTGCTGGCATAAACGAGCTGCTGTTAAGATGGCAAAACTGTGTAGATAGTTTAGACTCACACTTTGATTAATTGTACTGCTTCTTGTTTGAGATATAATAAACTAAACTTTTGATTCAAAATTGGACGTTTCATATTTAATGACCATAATATTTCAGATTCTCATCTGTTGGATGAGGTCATGGTCAACAGCCTTGTAACAGTTCTCCCTGTATGAATTTAAAGCCTCATCTCTGGGGCTAGATAATGATATAGAATTTTGGTTTTTCCCTCAGTTGTCTACATTGGGGTTAGATATGGTGCATGTGATATATCTATTCAATTCACTGTCATATAAAGTTAGTAATTTAATTATATTTTAGGGCAGTATTTTAATTTTTCCTTTTGTCTAACTTTTGATCAGCTTACTTTATCAAAGAAGTTACATAGAAGAATAAAACATTCCAGTGAAATTCTTAGTTTTTAATAGTGTTTGACAATATTTGATTGTGAAGGTCAGCAGAAATGTCAAAAAATGAAGTTTTAGAATTACTGGTGAAATTGTTTCCCGTGTTACTTCTTCCCCCAAATTATTTGGACACAGAAAAAGAAACATCTTCTAGGTAACGTTTAACTGACAGGTATGGGTGGTGTTGCCTCTAAGTTTATGACGGATTTTGGTTGGGTAGGGCTGGCAAAAATTTGAATAAACTCATAGGCTTATTGTTTTTCCCCACTGATAAGTGTTAGAAAGCCTCTTGTGAATAAAATTCTATGTAAACTCATTTAAAAATTTTTACTCAAAGCAGAGATCTTGTCCTTAGCCAGATTATTTGTACTTTGTTTCTTAGAAAGTAAGGGTTGTATGTATATTATCAGCTTCATATGGACTCAGTCTGAAATTATTTATTTACTCATAAAATGAACTGATATATTGTAAGAACAAAGCTCCTTGGATAACTGTCTCTCATGCAATTCTAAAATACACTGCGTAATTCAAACAATGTAAATGTATGTGAAATGCTTCAAGTTTGATTTTCAGATGATAAATTGAATGCAGGTGTTCATTGTTTACCTAATTGTAAGATAGTCTATTTTGTTTCTACTTGAAACATTGTGAGCATGAACTTATAACTGCAGAGTGAAAAACTTGTGCATGCATGCCTTTGATTTAGTTTTATGCTAATGTATATATTGTTTTTTGTTGGGCAAACTTCCTAAAATAATACTGTGAATGATGTTAAGGATGGAAGGATATGTATTCAGATTATTTGTAGCCATGGACCATTACATGGCTACCATAAAACAATGGTTCCTAACTGTTTTCTGTTAGAAAACGTCTGAAAGTTGTGGAGTCCCTTCCCAGAAAAATAATTGCATTATGTACAAGATATTTTTCAAAGGTTTTTTCAGTCCCTCTGAGTCATATTCATTTATCTCATGTTAATAACCCTGCCACATTCTCATACGTTGTTTATGGGAATATAAATTGAAAACACCTTTATGGAAGACAATTTGGAATATTTATCTAACTAGAATGCATACTTTTGTCTCCTGTTTCTGGCTGGAGATAGCCAACTGAACATTTATCTAATTTTGCTCACTACTCAAACCTCATTAAAGCTACTAGAAAAGGATTAAAAATGACATAAACCATCAAAAACAGGAACAGGAGAGGTGACAATGACAAATGAAAAATAACTGGAAAGCAAGTGAAATTAGTACTAATAGATTCAGTAGATCTGAGAAGGCCAAATTATAAGCAAATGGATAGGACAAGCTAAGAACTAAAATTGTGTCTGTTGTAGAAATCTCAAAGTTCAGGACCTGGGAGCAACAGGTACGTACCTCTGGAATGGAGTGAAGGGGGACAAAATAAAGAGGGTTTGTTGAAAGCTGTTTGAGAAGCAGTCCAATCTCTAAGTCACCTTACCTACTCTATGACCACACAATGGAGGTAGTTGGGGGTGAAGCACTCTCTCTGTACTGGGAGAACATCGGGAGCAGTTGAGGGCCCGAGTGTCTTGCCAGAAACAGTGACTAACAGACCATGTGCACACTGACTGCTTATGGGGGAGCCCACAGCTGCTTCTCCCACTCAGCAGCCAGTATCTTGGTGGCTTGGCTTTGGCTTTCCATCTTGGTGGGAGACTGGGAGAATTTTGGGCAATCTGTAAACACTTTAACCCAATCACTCTACAGAAAGGTATTGGAGGATTTGTTCCACAAAAATGAGATAAAGAAAGAAGATTGTATGGGATACAGAAGCTAGGGGATCTGTGATAGATGAAGAGTGTCCCTGACATGATGGTAAAGGGCGTTCTTAAGATGATAGCCGTATGACTGTTGGAAAGGACAACCCGTCTATATTGGAAAAGGTTAGAGGATTCCAGGGTGACTTTTTCAGGAATACAAAATTGATGAAATGCCTCGTGTCTGAACATTTTGAGAGTAGATTTAGACAAGTAGCTAAGTGTTTGGTGTGGAATGAGTCATAAGTGTATAGAAAACCACATAAAACAAAAGATAAGCTCTAATTCCAGGGAAAACAAAGAGTTGTTCAGGAAAGGAATTTTAATAACATGTGACTCAGCTGTGAGTAGTGTTTACATAGTCACTGATGTAAACACTCAATATTGATTTAACCAAAACTATGATAGTCAAAGGATGGGGAATGGGAAGTGTTGGTATATATTGTGGTGAACTTCGGAGCAGGAAGGATAAAATTCTTCTTCCATAGATAATGGCCAAAACAGAAAAATCAAGAGGCAGCATCACAAATATGTCATTTAGAAATATGTGTGATAGGTAAATCACTGGTCTCAATTCTTTAGTCCCCTGAAACGGTATTCTACTTTTGTACCCTTGCCATGGCCTCCTGGTGAATGAAGTACATTTCCCTTATTCTTGATTTAGCTACCTGACTTGCTTTGGATAATGGGATTTTACAGATATGATATAGGCAGAAGCTTAAGATGTGCCTGTGCTGTTAGGCTTGCTCTCTTGTGCTTTTATTGCCATAAGAAAGGCATCCTCTGGTTGGTTACTGCCGCTCTAGTCTGAACTGCAGAGTAAAAACATGGAGCAAGGTTTCCACAGTCAACCCACAGCTCTGCAGCTTGAAGCAGAGTCAGCTCAGACACCTCACAGCTGTGTGAGTGAGAAATGAAAGTTTTATTGCCATGTGTCACTGAGATTTTGGGCATATTTGTTACTCAGCAAAAGTTGACTGTTAAGCATGGAGATAAATACTAGAATGGTCAGTTAAATAAAGGAACAATGAGTGCCTCCAGGGAGACAAAGTGAGTGAACTGTTTTTTATAACTAATCTTATGGGGGTATTTGTGTCTTTAAACCCTGTATGTATATAACTGATGAAAATATAAACAAAAAATGAAGAAAGAAGATTATGTGATTGATTTGTGGTTGGGGTTTGTACAGAAGATCTGACAAAGGGGCAAGGGAGTTGGGGTGCTAGTAATAAAATTTTTCATGCCATCAACAGTAGTCTCCTGGTTGGTTGATAAGGGCAGTCTAAGAAAATGGAGGCTTTCTAACCAAGAGCAGATGGTGGTTTCACACAGGGTCGGGAGCCTCAGGGAGGTGAAGGGGCAAGTTTAGTTTAGGAAAGAGGAAGAGATGATGGGTGGAGGTTCCAGTCAGTAACCTATGTTATGGAAAATAGAAATTCTAAAGGAGCCGCGGAGACAAGTAAAGTCAAGTTTCTAGGTGGACTGTAAAAATTAGTTGTTCAAGTGAAGATATAGGTCACCTCACACTTGTTAGAATGTCTGTTATCAAAAAGAAAAGAGAAATAAGTGTTGGTGAAGGTGTGGACAACTTGTTACATGGCAGCGCCATGGTTTGAACCCCAAGTCTGTCTGACTTCAACATTCATGCTCTTAATCAGTTGGCAGCAGTGCTTCATATTCACTATAGCATGTATATACTTCTACTAAGCAAAACCTGTGTAAGGACATGTTATGAGTTGTAATATACAGTTTGTGCATTGCTTTAAATTACTATTAGAAAAAGTATTAAGTTATGTGAGAAAATTAATACCCTGTGTTTATCATAATGGTAGTTAGATTTAATATTTTGTAATGGAGCAATTACACAGATATTTTCATATTGGGGTATTTCGATTTTAAATGTTCTATAACTTATCACCAGAACATCAGACTGATTTGTTAAAAGTATTAAATATATGTTTGAAAACAAAACTGCAACTCTTACTTGTAAGCATTTATTTTTTTAGGAATATAACATTTTTACTACATAGTACATTCTACTATATAAATATTATATAACTTTTGGGCAAGAAGGAATGAAGGAACAGTGTATACAAGGCAAAGGGTACAAAAATAAAGTCTTAAATGTCAACCCTGTCCCTTAGTTGTCTTTCCCGGAGACAACCAGGTTCTTCTGAGACCTTCCAAAGAGATTCCTTACATTCTTAACCTTTCTTACCTGGTTTTTCCTCCTGCCTCCTGCACAGCAGACATCTTGGGACTTTTCTTCACTGCTGTCCTAGCAATTCCCTTTGTTCCTCTCCTATGTAGGATATATGCTTTCTGTATCCCATGTTTTCCTATTTCTCATTTTTTTCTGCCCACTTTCTAGAGCACCACCTCCTATAAATTCCTGAAAAAGAGTGAATGGGGGACTTATGGTTTCCAGTCTGGCGTATAAAGAGCTTAGAAGTCACCACTCCATTCTAACAAGTAAAAAGCTGAACAGACTGAAAAATTAGCAACTCTTATCCTTCAGAGGAGAAGTGAGGTTACAGGGCAAACTTGGAGAGATAGGTGAATACAGAGAATGACAATTTACAGCAAAAACCTCTGTGGGAAATAATGCGAGGGTAAGAAAACCTAAATTATGAATGAATTACTGGAGACTAAGTGTAGACAAGTCTGAGAATTAATTTCAGGGGTACCCCATCATAAGGGAGCCCCCAGGCTCCTGTGAGTTTTATTTCTAGGAGCCTGACAAAGTTCTTATGGTGAGTGTTGGAAGAAAATCCTATTGTGCTTCCTACAGAGGAGGGGAAAAGTAACCATTTTTGAAATATGCTAGAGCATTCTTAACAAAGCCTGCCCTCAATTCTAGGAGTCTTTTGGTGGAGTCTTTAGGGTTTTCTAGGTATAAGATCCGTATCATCAGCAAACAGGGATAGTTTGACCTCCTCTTTCCCGATTTGGATATTCTTTATTTCTTTCTCTTGCCTGATTGCTCTGGCTAGGACTTCCAGTATTATGTTGAATAGAAGTGGTGATGGTAGGCACCCTTGTCTGCCATGGATACAGAGAAAAAGGAATGGTTTATACACTGTTGGTGGGACTGAAAATAAGGACAACCTCTACAGAAAACAGTGTGGAGATTCCTAAAAGAAATAAATGTAGACTTACCATTCAATCCAGCAATCCCACTAGTGGGTGTTTACTCAAAGAAGTCATTTTATCAAAAAGACACCTGCACTTGAATGTTTATTGCAGCACAATTCACAATTGCAAAGATGTGGAATCAACCTAAGTGCCCTTCAATTGAGTGGATAAAGAAAATGTGGTGTTTGTGGATATATGTACACACACACACACACACACACACACACACACCCCATGGAGTACTACTCAGTCATAAAAAGGAAGGAATGAAATAATGTAATTTCATCTTGGTTGGAACTGGAGAGCATTATCCTGAGTGAAGTATCTCAGGAATGGAAAAACAAACACCATATGTGCTTCCTAATAAGTGGGAGCTAAATGATGGGTACACATGGTCATAAGTAATGTCAAGGACATTGGAAACCAAGAAGTGGGGAGGGGAAGAGTAATAAACTTGCCTGTTGGGTACAATGAACACTATCCTGGTGAAGAACACACTAAAAGCCCTGACTTAAGCATTATGCAAACTAACCATATTACAAAAACATTGCTACCCCCTTAATATTTTGAAATAAAGAGAGAAACTGTTTTTATCAGAGCCTAAACTGTTGGTGTTGTGTGTGCATTTTTTTTGTTTTTGTGTTTTTTTTTTTTTTAAACCAGAGCCTGACTGACTTGGGGAAGGGAAATACCCAACTCCAGGCCACTCTATGTGGGAGAGGGGAAGGAACCAAGAAGAACTTGTAAAGTTCACAGTCCAGAGGCACAGGCTCATTAAGAGACTGAGACCTGATCATAGAACTGTAGAATGAGTATCCTCTACACAGAACTAACCATCACATAATTAAAGTCCTATTTACCTTAGTTTCTTTTTACCCAGTAATCATGTCCAGCTGTCAGGGAAAAATTACAAATCATACCAAGAAACAAACACAGTTTGAAGAAACAGAGCAAGCATGAGAACCAGACTCAGATATGGCAAGGGCATCAGAATTATTAAACTGGGAATTTAAAACTAAGATTAATATCTCAAGGGATCTAATGGTTAAAGTAAGAGAGCAACAAGAACAGATATGGGCAATGCAAGCAGAAAGATGGAAATTCAAAGAAAGAACCAAAAAGAAATGCTATAGATCAAAAACACTAAAAAAAATGAAGAATGCCTTTGGGCTCATTAGTAGACTAGACATGGATGAGGACAAATTCTGAGCTTGAGGACATATCCACATAGAAACTTGTAAAACTGAAAAGCAAGAGAAAAAATAACATGGAACAGAATATCCAAGAACTGAGGGGCAACTATAAAACACGTAACATGCATAATTGGAATACCAGAATAAGAAAGGGACAAAGGGAACAGAAGCAATATTTGGCACAGTAGTGACTGAGAATATCTCCAAATTAATGTTAGAAACCAAACCACAGATCCAGGAAGCTCTGATGATACCAAGCAGGATAATGCCAAATAAACTATATCTAGGCATGTTATGCTCAAACTGCCCAAACTCCAAAGATAAAGAAGATCTTGAACAAAAGAAAAATCGCCTTAGGGAGGAGCAAAGTTAAGAATTACATCTGTTGTCCCAAACAGGTCGGGGACAGTTAAAAAAAAAAAAAAATCTGACTTCTCTTCAGAAGCCATGCAAACAAGAAGCAAGCAAAGTGAAATATCATGAGTGTTTACAGGAACAACTCCACCAACCCCATGAAATTATCCTTTAAAAGTGGAAGAATAAACTTTCTCAGACAAAAATTGAGGAAATTTGCCAGTAGACCTGTCTTGTAAGAAGTATTAAGTTCTTTAGAGGATAAAACTATATAGGTCGGAAACTCGGATCTACATAAAGAACTTCAGGGAAGAAATAAGTGAAGATAAGATGAACTTATTTTCTTAGTTGATCTAACAGGTAAGTTTGCTCAAAATGATAATAGCAGCAACGTGTCTGATTGTGCACACGTACGCATAAGGGAGATGAATGACAGCGATGGTACAGGGATGGGAGGGAGTGATTAGGATTATTCTATTATTGCACTTGCCTTACCCACAAAGTGGCAGAGGGTTATTTGAAAGTGGCCGTAAACTAGTTGTAAAAGTATATTGCAAACTCTAGGGCAGCTACTAAAAAAGAGGGGCATTACATAGTGATAGAAGGGTCAGTTTTCCAAGATTATATAACAATCCTTAGCATGTATGCATCTAACAAGAGGGTCATTACATGCAAGGCAAAAACTAATAAAACTGCAGAAAGACACAGACAAATCCATTATCACAGTTGGAGACTTAGGTACCTCTCTGTCAGAAATGGACAGATCCATCAGGCAGAAAATTACTAAAGACATACTTGACTGCAACAGCACTGTCAATCAACTGGATAGAATTGACATCTGTTGACTACTTCATCTACAAATATAAAAATACACATTTTTCATAGAGCATCACCAAGATAGATTACTTTCTGGACCATGAAACACACCTTAACACTACACTTTGGAATTGGAAAAGACTCCAAATAGCCAAAGGAACCTTAAGTAAAAAAAAAACGAATCTGGAGGTGGCGCTTAATCAGACTTTAAGCCATACTACAAGGCTATAGTAACCAAAACAGCATGGTACTGGCACAAAAATAGAGACATAGACCAATGGAACAGAACAGAGAACCCAGATATAAAACCATCCACATATAGCCATCTGATCTTTCACAAAGCAGACAACAATATACACTGGGGAAAAGAATTCCTTTTCAATCAATGGTGCTGGGAAAATTGGATAGCCACGTGTAGAAGATTAAAACAGGATCCATATCTCTCACCACTCACTAAAATTAATTCAAGATGGATAACAGACTTAAACCTAAGACATGAATCCATAAGAATTCTAGAAGAAAATATTGGAAAAACTATTGTAGATATCAGCCTAGGCAAAGAATTTATGAAGATGACCCCAATGGCAATCACAGCAACAATAAAATAAGTGGACTTGATTAAATTAAAAAGCTTCTGCACAGCCAAGGAAACAATCAACAAAGCGAATGGACAACCTACAGAATGGGAGAAAATATTCACATGCTATACATCTGATAAAGGGTTAATAACTAGAATCTACAAAGAACTCAAGAAAATCAAGAAAAAAATCAAACAACCCCGTTAAAAAATGGGCAAAATACATGAACAGAAGCTTTTTCAAAAAAGGATAGACTAATGGCCAATAAACATGAAGAAAAGCTCAAAATCACTAATCATCAGGGAAATGCAAATTAAAACCACAATGAGATATCATCTAACCTTAGAACGGCTTTTATCAAAAAGTACAAAAACAATAGATGCTGGTGTGGATGTGGAGAGAAAGGAACACTAACTCACTGTTGGTGGGACTGTAAAGTAGTACCACCTCGATGGAAAATAGTATGGAGATTCCTCAAAGAACTAGAAGTAGACCTGCCATTTGATCCAGCAATCCTGCTGCTGGATATTTGCCCAGAGGAAAAGAAGTTATTTTGTCAAAAAGACACTTGCACTTGAATGTTCATTGCAGCACAATTCACAATTGCACAGATGTGGAATCCACCCAAGTGCCTATCAATTCATGAGTAGATTAATAAAATGTGGTATATGTGTACCATGGAGTACTATGCCATAAAAAAATGAATTAATACCTTTTGCAATAATCTGGATGGAACTGGAGACTATTCTCCTAAGCGAGGTAGCACAAGAATGGAAAAACGGACACCACACATACTATTAAATCGGAACTAACTGAACAGCATATATGTGCACAATAGGAAGTAAAAACAGAAATCAAAAGGTGGGAGGGGGGAGAAGGGGATAGGTGAAATCATATTTAATGGGTACAATGTACACTATCTATTGATGGGCACACTTATAAAAGCAATCTGTGTAACCAAAACATTTGTACCCCCATAATATTCTGAAATTAAAAAAAAAATTAAAAGAACAGAAATCACACAATGCCTGCCCTCAGACCACAATGGAATTATAGAATCCATGTAGAAATCAACAACAGAGATAGCTGTAGAATCCAAAATAATTGTAGGTTAAACAACATACTTCTCAATAACATGTTACAAAAAGAAATCTCAAGAGAAGTTATAAAATATTTTCAGAGAAATGAATAGAACTTATCAAAATTGAGATGCAGCAAGACCAGTGCTTAAGGGAAAAACTATGGCATTGTTTGCATATGTTAAAAAATAAAAAAGACCTAAAATCAATCTAAGCTTCTACCTTAGGAAGCCAAAAAAAGAAGAGCAAATTAATCTAAAATAAGTAGAAGAAAACATAATAAAAATTTAGAGCAGAAATCAATGAAATTGAAAACAGGATATCAATAGAGAAAATCTGAAAAACCAAAAGTTGGTTCATTGATAAGATTAATAAAATGGATAATCTAGGCTAACTAAGAAAAAAGAATGCAGAAGTTAATATCAGAAATGTAAGAGTGGACATCGCTATAAATCCCATGGACATTAAAAGGATAATAAATATTATGAAAAACTCTTATGTCCACAAATTTGATAACATAGATGAAATGGACCAATTCATTGGAAGACACAATCTGCCACAACTCATACAGGAAAGAAATAGACAATCTGAATAGGCCTACATTTGTTAAATAAATTGACAGTAATAACCTTCCAATATATAAAGAAATAGACTCTGATGGGTTCATTGGTGATTTCTAGCAAATATTTAAGGAATAAATTATACCAGTTCTCTACAATTTCCCTAGAAGATAAGAGCAAAGGGAATACTTCCTAACTCATTCTGTGAGGCCAACATTACCCTAATTCCAAAACCAAAGATGACAAAGACATTACAAGAAAAAAACTACAGACCATAGATGCAAAAGTTGTCAACAAAATATCAGCAAATTTAATCCAACAATGTATTAAAAAAAATCCCACAACCAACTGGGATTTATCCAGATATGCAAGGCTGCTTCATCATTCAAAAATCTGTTAACATATTTCATCACATCAACATGTGCTGAAGGAGAAAAATCACATGATCATATTAGCAGGTACAGAAAAGTTACTTGATGAAATCCAACACTCATTCATAATGAAAAAGTCTCAGCAAACTTAGGAACAGAGGGAATCTTTCTCAACTTGATTAAAATCATCCACAAAACATCTATATGTAACAATCGTATTTAATGGTGAGAAACTTAAAGCTTTCCTGGTAAGATCAAGAAAAGGCAAGGATGCTCCTTCTCACCACTCTTTCTCAACACTGTCCTGGAATTTCTAGCTAATGCAATAAGAAGAAAAGGAACTAAGTATTGTGATTGGAAAGGAAGAAATAAAACTACTTTAACATATTATTTATATTAGCACTGCCAGAAATAAAATACTTAGGCACATATCTAACAAAATATCCACAAAGCCTATGTGAGGAAAACTACAAACTCTGAAAGACATCGAAGAACTATATAAGTGCAGAGGTATTCCATGTTTGCGTATAGGAAGATTCAATGTTGTCAATATGTCAGTTCTTCCCAATTTCATCTACAGATTCAATAAAAATCTCAGCAAGTTATTTTGTGTGTATTGACAAATTTATTGTAAAGTTTTATATGGAGAGGCAAAAGAACTGGAATAGCTAACGATATTGAAAGAGAAGAACAAAGTTGTAGGACTGACACTATCTGACTTCAAGAGTTACCGTAAAAAGCTACAGGGATGGTGACAGTGGTATTGTCTAAAGAACAGACAAATGGATCAGTGGAACAAAATGGAGAGTCCAGAAATAGATCCACATAAATATAGTCAACTGATCTTTGACAGAAGAGCAAAGGCAACACAATATAGCAAAGATCTGTTGTCTTTTTTAACAAATGTTGCTGGAACAACTGGACATCCACCTGCAAAGAAACGAATTTAGACTTCTGTATGCCCTTGGGTTTGGATATAACTACAAAGGCATGGTCCATTAAAGAAATAATTGATAAACTGGATGTCATTAAAATTAAAAAAATCCCAAACTTCTGTGAAAGACACTGTGACACTGTCAAGAGAATGAGGACAGGTACAGACTGGCAGAAAATATTTGCAAAAGATATGTGGTAATCTAAGATATACAAAGAACTCTTAAAACTCAACTGTAAGAACACAAAAAACTTAATTATAAAATGGGCAAAAGACCTTAATGGACACCTCACCAAAGAAAATATACGGAAGCCAAATAAGCATATGAAAAGATGCTCATTATTTCATCAGGAAAATGCAAATTAAAACATTGAGATACCATTACATACCTGTTTCAGATTTTGTCTATTCTAATAACAAACGTTGTCCAGAATATGGAGCAATAGGAACTTTTGTTCGTTGCTGGTGGGAATGCAAAATGGTACAGCTGCTTTGGAAGACAGTTTGGCAGTGTCTTGCAAAACTAAACTTATTCTTACCATACAATCCAGCAGCTAACATTTCTTATTTACCCAAATGAGTTGAAAACTTATGTCAACTTAAAAACCTGCACATGAATGTTTATAGCAGCTTTATTCATAATTGCCAAAACTGGAACCAACCAAGATGTCTTAGTAGGTGAGTATGTAAATAAACTAGAACACCAGGACAATGAAATATTATTCACGGCTAAAAAGAAATTAGCTGTCAAGTTACCCAAAGATATGGAGGAACCTTAAATGCCTATTACTATGTGAAAGAAGCCAATCTAAAAAGGCCACAATACTGTATGATTACTATATGACATTCTGGAAAAGACAAAACCATGGAGACAGTAAAAGGATCACTGGTTGTAAGTGTTTCAGGGGGAAGAGGTATATATAGGTGGGGTGCAGTAGGATTTTACAGCAGTGAAACTGCTCTGTATGATACTACATTTGACGTATGTCATTGTACATTTGTGAAAACCCATGTAATGTATAATACCATAGATGAATTATAATGTAAACTACAGACTTTGGGTGATAATGATGTGTCAGTGTAGGTTTACACATACAACGACACATACCACTGTATTGCTAATACACATCACACTGTTGCAGGGTTTTGATTGTAGGAGAGTCTGTATGTATATGAGGGTTTGAGATTATATAGGGATCTCTGTACCTTCTGTTCCATCATGATGTGAACATAAAAATTCTCTAAAAGTCTATTAAAAAATAGGCAGGGGAAAACAAAAAAGAACACATGGACACTAAATTTTTTGAGACCTTGAATGCTAGGACAAATTCATATTCTACCCTCAACCTTGATTGATAGGTTTTCTGGGAGTAGAATTTTACGTTGAAAGTCATTACCTTAAGAATTAGGAAGAAATTTATTCCTTGTTTTAATTTTCATTGTTTCTGCTAAAAAGTTCTAGTCCATTAGGATTCTGACTTCTTTGTAAGAGAATTTTTTGTTGTTAATTGGGTTTGGTATATTTTCATCTACTAGCTTCTGTATTCCATAAATTCTTTAAATCTGGAAATTCATGTTCTTCATTTCTGGACTATCTTGAATTATTTAAATTTTTTTCCCTATCTTTCTCTTTTTCTCTTTCATTCTCTTTTTACTCAAATATTTCACTTTGTGGATAAGTCATCTAATTATCTTTATGTCTCATTTTCTATCCTGTTAAATACTACCCTGTCTTCTTTGATTACAAATACTTTATCCTTTTGGGTCTATTAATAGTTTTAAAAAACAGCAATTTCTATTTCCTCCAAAATGCTTTATTTTTTGCCTTTTTGACCTGTCTTTCATGTTATAATTTCTTCTTGGGTGTCAGTTAAATCTGGGTTTTTGGCACATGTGTAACTGTTGGGGACTAGTTGGACTTGGTGAGTTTCATAGGTGGGGCTTGTTGACTCTGAGCTTCCCTATAACATGAGTTGGCTCGACTGTGTATTTTGAGGACCTCTGATAATTGTCCTTAGGGCTTCTGCCTGTGGACAAGGCTGTTTGACACTGTCTTAGGGGGCCAAGTTCGGGGAGACAGATGGTTCTTAATGTCTATATGTTTCTAATGTGATCAGTGATATCACTATGACTCCCCCCACCATGCTGAATAATAAATGTCAAATATTTTGCTCAATTACTCATTCTTTATTAACTTTCTTGACTAAAATTACCACCTCACTGGTTGCTATTTGTTACATTTGTTTTTTGTTCTTTTTCTCACTTTTCTGCTTGCCTTTGGATTAATTTAGCATTTTTTATGATTCCATCTTGTTACTTCTGTTGACTTTTTTAACTTAATTTTTTTGTTCAGTGATTGCCTGAATTTAGAATACACATCTAATCACAATCTCCTTTAAATAATGTATCACTTCACAAGCACCCAGTAGGAGGTCCCTAGAGAGGAGCCTGCAAGTACTTATGAACTCCTCTTGCGATTGTGGTTCCCAGAGGTTTTACATTCTTTCAGGAGCCTCCACTCAGTCTTTAGCAATTTGTTGAAATTTTTAGTTTTCTTCTTACCTGACCTGACTCTTGCCTGAGAAGTGTCTCTTCATCTTGCATTCTGCTATAGGTGAGCCGGTGATCAAATCCTCTCTCTCTCCTTGGGGGGTGGGGGGGAGCATGCTTTTTCTCAGGTGTAAAGCCCCTTGGTTGTCCTATGCCCTCAGTTTTGATGGGTAGAAAAAGTTAGACTTCTGTGGTTTACTTGTTTTTTCTTTTGTTCGGATATGAGCATCACTTCTGGCAGTTTTCTATATCCTAGATAAAAGCAGAGATTTATCAATGTTCTTGAGAAACAAATTTAGACTTTAGTTTTTAAGCACGCATTTTTTGAACTCACTGCTAAAGAAGGGTTTTATTGCAAAAAAATTTACAAAAACCCCCATAAATAGTTGTAATATTAGTCTAAATAATGAGTAACAAGTTCAGACTAGTCTCTTTCCTAAGATCTCTCAGCCTCCATTTCCTCATATATTTCACGTATACTTGACCTATGGGTTGTCTGTTTCCCATTGACACTAGTGACTGGTATACTAAAGCCTTAATGCAATTTGTAGGCTGTTGCACTCTTGGCTGGTATAGTTCATGGCAGGTGTGAGCATAGAATCAATTATGTTTCACAGAACCACCTGAGACGGGAAGGAAGTAGCTATTCCTGTGGACTCTTCTCAATATGCACTTTTGTGAGCATTTTTAAGGTTTGCCAGGGACATGGTTGATATTTTGCCTGTGGAATGAGTCGGGAAAAGAGTCAAGGTTATTGCTGGTCATCTATGGGATTTAACCATGTGTTAAAGAGAACTCTGTACATTCATCTCACATACTAATAGGTAATACTGTGTAGATGCTGGAGTACAAAGTGACGGAAGGTTTACCAAAACTCATCTAAAGGTATTTGAATGTAACTACTATTGATAATACTCTACTAAAAAATGAAAATAGCTAGGAAATGTGTCATGTTATGTAGTATATCAAAATAGAAGATGTAAACTGGGACTCTTGTGGTCAAATAGGGGCTCTATGTATATTTGGTTGTATTTTCTTCATTAATTTCACAAACAATTACAGTTAGAATTTTGTAACCTTCAGTATAATAAAACAGCTTTAGCTAAGGGTGTTAGATGCCAAATTCGTATTTGTTGATTTCCAGTAGTCGTTACATGTATATGCTCTTTCTAAAATGCAAATCTACCAAATGTCTCAAATCTTGTAACTTTGCATGGCACCTTTTGCTTAAAGATAATCCCCCTCCTCCAATCTTATTCAGGTTTTAAGACAGAGATTAGAGACCATTTCCTCTGATAGGCTTTTCCTGAAGCCCTCACATAGAATGAAGTATTTTATCCATTGGCTGCCTCTAGACATTCTTCTGTTGCTGCATCTATTACATTCTGTTGGAAATTATTTGTTAGAAGTCAGTCTCCCCTTCTAGACTTGAGTTCCTTGAGGACACGTTCCATATATAATTTACCTTTATATAGCTGGTACTTAATACAGAGCTTGTAGAAAGCATAGACACTCTGTGAGTATTATTCAGCTAAATTATATTATTGCTTGGTTATTTTGATGGTTCAGCTTAAAATACTAAAAGATGTTATCTAAATTTTACTGAATCTATGAGAACACTTTATACTTTTTCTCATAATGAAAAACTGAACTATTTCCATGTTTGCAAACAAATGTAAATTATTTAAAGAGGATTTACTGATATTTTAAATATTAAAATGAACAAGAGAATTGTGACCTGCAGGTGTCTTGATACAAATGAAATATATGGGATTTGGATTTTATAGATATATATTTATGGACATTTCTGATACAGTAATCCTCAGCCATCCTTTCAGGAATTTTATAAACATGTTTGGAAAGGTAACTTATGAGCAAAGGAAACAAAGTATTATATCTATTTGACACCTGAATCTATTGAGGAAGCTCAAAACTCTTATGATTATAATAATCCTATTTACTATTCATTTTGTTTTGCTTTTAGAGCATGGGAGGATTATTTTATAACTTCATTGGCAGCTGATTAGTATGAGTTCTCTAAGCTCTTCCCTTCTCTTTTATTTCTAATTGATTTATGAAACAAAAGGCTTAGTTTTATTTAAAATTGTATTTTAGTTTAACTCTTTCTCTTTTATTTTTTCTTCCCTACACCAGTGTAGTGACTATGACTTGGAATTTGGAACTGAGTGTTTGCAGTTGGCTCTAAAATACTGTCACACTAAAGCCAAACTTGTGGAAGGATCACCCGACCTCTGGAAGGTGAGATGGATGATACTTTGCTAGGGCTCTTCTCTGTGCTGGTTGTGTGTGTGTGGACGCACGCGTGCGCTTGTGTACATAAAAATGATAGAACACGTAATGGGAGTTAAAGGAGATTCATTGGGTTTACGGAGGCATCAAAATATATCGTTTCTATTGCTTGGCTTCAAGAAAATTCACTTTGAGATAATTTATTCAAAGAGATTCCATTTTATAGTCCATAAGATTGGTTTATTCTCTTTTTCCCTCTTTTCTTGCTCTCTGTGGGAAGCCTTTTATTCTGTTCACTCTATTGGATTAAAGCTGCAACTCTGCCTGTAATATTAACATTTCCTTCCAGCCCTCCACCTTATGTGGGTTGAAAGGCTATCTGTCACAGTTTTGACCCAGTGGGGTGGTGGCTGGACCCACCTTCTTCCCTTGGTCCCCCATGAAGAACTGGATTCTTTTCTGTGGCAAGGCCCAACTCTTCTAATGGCAAACTCATTTCTTCTGGAAGGAATGCAGTGGTTGTTGTGAACAGATAGTAGCATTATCATACTACAGCTTCTTTTTGAGGCCAGAGGTGTTTTAGAGTATGACTCCCCCTTGTTTCATCAAGTAGAAATGAGTCGAATTGAATAGTATATTCTGAAATAGAGTTGTTGGGTTATTTCATAATTTTGAAATAAGTATTGTTGCTTTTGAAATACTGCTTGTAGTCTTTGGAAGTATTTATTAAACATCCACCAACAACTGATTAGTAAAGATTCATTCTAACTCTGAGATTATGAGTCTATATGCATATGTCCTCATTGATTTTAAAACAGAAAGCCCTATAATTTGATTAGATATTTTACACAGTAACATGATGGGCCTTGCTGTATGCTAAGATTGTCTCAGACATACTTAAACTGTTGAATTCTAAGGTTCCAAAATATTGACAGGCTTGAATTATTGCCTGGCAGAGAAAATTCATGCAATGTTATTGCTCATTGAAGGATATCTAAATGTCTTCAACCCAGCAGGCAAAGATTTTAGTTGTATTATCCTTTTCTATATATGGCTCAATGGTAATATAAATATTAATTATGAGGACTTTGGCAAGTACCAGTTAGGGGTGTTGTTAAAGATCCTGACCCACATCTCTGTAGAATCCCTTTTGACTGTCTGCTAGACCTAATTTGAAGGCCATGTAAAAAAGTGGAAACTTTGAGATGTTTTATTAATATTAACATGTCAGTGCTCTCTGGCCCCACTTTTGACATCTCTGGGGGTGTGGTTATTTACCTCTTGTGGGTGTTATGAGCCTTCGTCAAGCTTGTAAAGCACCCTGAGCTCTATGGATGGAAAGGGAAGCAGCACATAACTTTGAATTTTCTACTCCACCATGTTCACAAATTTCATTCCTAGGTTTCTTTTTTCTTTTTTTAAATGCTTGTGTTTCACTGTTTTCCCCAGCAAGAGAGTGTTAGCCCTTAGGTACATCTTGCCTCTCTGTTTCCCTTTTATTTGCAACAAATGTCAGTGCACTCTGACATGATTGGCCTTTTCAGGGTGCTTTTCTTGGTTCCACTGATGAGTCACTTCACACATGCTGTTATGGGTTGAATTGTCCCCTAAAAGGTGTGTTGGAGTCCTAACCTTTGGCACTTGTGAATGTGACCTTATTTGGAAATAAGATGAGGTCATAATGGAGTAGGGTAGGCCCTAAAATCCAACATGATCGATGTTGGTATAAGAATAGGAGAAGAGACCCGGATTCAATGAGAATGCCATGTGATGATGGATTGCTGGCAACCATCAGAAGCTAGGAAGAGACTAGGAAGTATTCTTCCCAAAAGCCTTCAGAGGGCATGTGGTCCTGCCTACAGCTTTATGTCTAACATCTAACCTCCAGAACTGAGAGAGAATAACTTTCTGTTCTTTTAAGCCCCCAGTTTGTGGTACTTTGTCACAGCAGCCCCAGGAAACACATGCCAAGGAGGTGACACACTCTCTCAGGCCTAGAGGGATCAGGATCAAACTGGGGCAGAGGCGGAGAGCCTTACTCTTACGAATGAGGTTTGAATAATGATGTGCTTCAAAGGGACCTTGGACTCTAATAAAAGGCCTGCAATGCAGTGGATTGGGCAAAATGTCTTATAGATAGCGATTATGAGAGTTTTTTCTGTTGGTATCATATTTTTTCTGTTAAATGAAGTAAAACTATTTTGAGTGCAAATATTGCAGTTGTTTTCAGGTTCCCTATTTCATTTTTTTGTCTATTGTCTCATTTTCTACTTTCAATCTTTTTGATATTTTCTGAGCTGATTATTTAGCCCCTTTTGCTAATATTATATGATTTGTCTTTAGTATAGGCTTTTACTTAAATTTTGTGATCTTATTTTGTATGAATGATTAATGATTAATTAATCTAATGATTAATGAGAATCGTTAATGTTCTAATTATACAGTAATTCCAAAGATGCTGCTATTAAAAAAAAATTGGATCCAAGAAAAGTTTTAGTACGGTTATGCTATAACTGGTACTGGATCCGGGTGGCAGGGCCAAGTACCTGGAACATGATTCAGAAATCTGACACAATAAAAGACACATTTGGACATAATTGAGAGGCACTTTGCTACCATAAAACAGTAAGGCAAGGGAGGATTCTGAAATACGGAACAGTATACCTTCTCCTACTCCTCAGAAGTCAAGGACTTCACTCCACAGTGGTAATAATGACTAGAAATTTCTGATGACTGCACTTAGTATTATTTCAATTGCCACCAGAAATTCTGGGAGGACTATTGTTTTATATTTTATATACAAATTTTAGTAAAAGTAAGTGCAAAAAGTAAACATTCAGGGTTGATGCCAGCCTTCTTGTGCTAGCTCCTCTGGGGTCTGGAGAAAACATCAGTTTTCTTAAATAATCATACAGGATAGACAACATCCCCTTAGAATGACTGCAACACCCCCATTCTCTCCCATAAGAGTGACCAACACCGAAGAGTATAGGACTGGCTTCCAGGAATCAGCTCTCATGCTTCCCTTGAGTAATTGTGCCTTGGCAGGCCTTGGTAAACGCTCTTAGTTTGGTGAGATTTCATCTAGTCTACATAAGAACTTTAGTCCGTCTAATTTGTAGTTGTACCGTATCTTTGGTCCAATATATTTTTCATTACATAGCTTGGTCACTTACTATATGGTACAGACTTAATTGAATAAACTTCTTATTTCTAAATGTCAAAACCATCTTCAAGGCGTAAAAGATTTATAACCAATTATTAAAGAAATTTAACAACTGTGTTCTATTGTCTGGATACTTCTTTAGAAGGAGTTTCTGAAGTGTTTGTATCATTGCTATTATTGGAATAGATGACTTTTGAAAATTCCTTTTGATGGGGACTACATTTTTTTAGATTCAAGTATTCTAGCATCTTTGTTTAAAAAACAAAAGAAACAAAATAGTCTTTATTTGGTTTTAGAACCTCAAAAGTACAATGCAGTGACATTGTTTCTTTTGAGAGGTTTTCATATAGTTATCCACTCTCAAGAAAATATTTCCTTGATGTACATAATTGAACTGGAAAAAGTTTCAAAAATCTCTATAGTAAACATTGAATATCTTTAAAATATAAGTTTTTTTGGCTTTTTTCCTATTATTGGAGTTACATATTATCTTGTGAGGTGAAAGGTAGGAGAACATTAAGTGTAGTCTTATGTAAGATTGTGGCCAACTGGGGTTGGCTGTGTTCTGAAAGGTCTATTTTACTGTTTTGTGTCTCAATACACAAAGAGAAACAAAACATAGGTGTGCTAGTCTCTGCCAGAATATACCTTGAGGCAGCTGAGAGAATCCAGGCCTAGGACTGAGAAGACAACTATGTCCATAGCTCTGAGCTTCAAGTTTCTCTTCTATTGAATTTTTTTTAGCCAAACACATTACTCTGATGAAATATTGCATAGGAGCTCAATTGAACAACATAGACAAAAAGTGAGCTGAACTAAGTGAGTATCAGATGTTGAGTTAGAGTCTCACCTGCACAGAACACCTTTACTGTTCTTCAGTTGGCCCCTGAGGCTCTAGTGAACACAGTTTGAAAACAAGTGAATTAGACATTTGCTTCCATCACTATAGGATTGATTTTCTTTTTTAAAGTAATTATTTTCCATAATAGGGTATTGTGCAAGGTCAAATGAACACTACAGATCATGATGACAGAACAAAATCACTTCAAAACTGATCTTTAGGGTGTTTTTTTATTTTCCAGTTAAAAATAAGGAAAGGATAACCCATGTTACTGTAAAAGTTACATGGAAAAATTGAATAACTCATCAATTAACAGTTACAACATTTTCCAGTGATATTCCCTTTGAAGTATTTAACTGTTTTATTTAGAAAAAAATAAGGCTATTCTTAAAATGATACTTTTAGAGTTTGTAAGAAATATTTCCTGTAATTTATTTTTATTAAGTCAGTATTTGAGAAGTACAGCTGAGGTATGTAGAAGATGTTAAAAATCCAAAAAACCTTAATCTGTGTATAGTAGGTATTCACAGCCTATAGGAAAATGGAGATGATAAATTTGAGTCTTTCTTGTTATACAGTTAATTATTTAATATAAGAGAAGAAAAAAACCTTTGGGTAATAAATGTATTTTATTCATACGACTGACTCCAATGCAAAAATTAAGTCTTGTGAGTATTCTAGAAAAGTCATTTTAGTATCTGAGAATAATTTTTCTATAAATTCATAAATCCATCATTAAGTTTGTATGAAAGAATAAGGTACTTTCATAATTGTTTTATTTTAACATAAGATGGAGTTTTACCCCTCAAAGCAGGAGGGAGTGAAAAATAAATTATGATAAGAAGTCATCTTCCCTTAATTTCTGTTCTGGGTTTACCCTACACAGCAGACAATTATTGTAGAAAAAACTTTCATTTACATTGCAAATATTAATAAGGCCTGATTTCAGATATCTGGTTAATTGGGTATTTTCAAGAAAAGAATTAAAAACTAATTTTACTCAATTAAAAAAACCCTCTCAACTATAATGTAGTCTCCACATATTAAGGATTTTTATCCACTCTTTTCATTACCCTGTTCCCAGCACTTAGAACAGGGCCTAGAACATAGTAGTTATTCCATCAATATTTGTTGAATGAATGAATGAATGAATGAGATCAATACATTCTTCCATTTGGTAAAATGCATAGCATGAATTTTTAAATGTCTGTTTTTTAATCACTTTTTGTCCAGATAGTAGAAGTACATTTTTATCAGTAACTATAGTACTAGGAATCACTAGTTTTGGTTGGCATGTGCTTGTTTTAGAAATTATATAGTGTTTGACTTTTGATTTCAATAGATTGAATTGCTTGAGTACCTTTCCATCTGTGTTACCAAGTTACCAGCTACTTTAATTCTGCAGAGTGAGGTGTAGCTTTGGTCCAAGATTTACTTGCCAGGATAATGGTGTAGCAGAGGAATCTATTTTTCATAGAAGTGCACTGACCCACTTGAGCTGAACAAAGTTTCTGTAGAAATCCAGTAATGAGCTAATCTGGAGGAAAAAAGTCTAATTGTATAGGCATGGTAATGTACTAATGTGGTGAGCATTTCTCAAAATGGGTTTTTAGACCATCTGCATCATAATCATCTGGGTGCTTGAATGTAGCTTCTAATACCTTATAGTATCTATCTATCTATCTATTTAGATAGATAGATAGATACATTGTTTTGTTATTTACCCTATCTTTCAGTTCTGTGATATAGGAGAACTAATTCTACAATGCAATGTACTTACGTATTCTGTACCTGAGCTCACTGGATGGGGTCTGGGAAGTATCTGCCATAGATAGACACATATCGTGGCAGGTTATGTTACAAGGTGCAGATTACAATTACAGGGAGGCTGTATGTTTTTAAGGAAAGATCATCATTGTTCTTAGGCATACATTGGTGCCCTGTAGGCTCTTTCTATTGGAGTCATGTTAATCTTACAAGGCAAATCTTATCTGGGTGCATACAAATATACTCAATTCAGAAGGGAGTCCCTCTTAATGTGAATTGATCTTTGAGAATTATCTCATTTCAACTGAGAAGGCAACTTGGTGATTTTTGTTGTACAAAGATTTCCTCCCTCCATCCTTTCCTTCCTTCCAGTATAAAACAATATTATTAAATAGTAACATTAATGTTTTTTTTTTTGATTATAATACTTAAGTTATATTAAGGTTTCAGTAACCACTGCCACATAACAATTTATTCAAAGATTTAAAAACAAATCTTCAATGATTTGTAGGAATACATTTTTTGAATGGGAATTTGCTGATGCAATTCTAATTCAGAAATTGTCAGTATTATGTGTTTATAGTTTCTTCAAAATCATGAATTTCCTTGGGGCCATTATTTTATTGCTTTCACATTCCTTCCTGCTCTGTTAAGTCTAATGAGGTTTATCTGTCCTCTAGGTGACCTACAAACGAGATCTGTATGCGGCTGAATCAATTATTAAGGGTATGTTTGGCCTTGTGGCTGTCAGTTCCTGTGTTTCAAAAATGTAAGCCAGTTCAGAATTTCTCATGACAGTTTAAATCCCAGCAACCTTAGAAGTATAAATGCCTGTAGGCCAAGAAGGTTTCTGATTTGTATTTTGAAAATAATTACATTTTGTTTTGTTTCCTGCTTGTGAAATATCACTTATTATGATGTAACATTGGTTTTAATTTTTATGGAGGAAATACTTTATTAACTTGAGAAAAGTATGGGACATTGATACTATTAGAAAGGGCATAGTGAAAACTGATATTTTAATAAATTTGTAAAAGTCTTATTTAATTTTTACTATTAAGAGGACTAACCCTTCCCCTTAACACTGTCATATTAGTACATTAGATAGTATTTCTCCCATATGAGAAATGTTGTCCTCCTAAATTAGAGAAATTTGACTGGATGGGATGATTTTTTAAATTCCTTTTTGGTTCTGACAATGACTACAATTCTGTTTTGTAATTTTGGATATCACATGTGTGATAACTCTACTTTTATATCTCTAACTCTAAGATCCCAGCTACACAAAGATAGTCTATTTAATAATCAAGTGTTTATTATTGTACTTAACACTGTGTGTTAGGAATGTAATCAAGATGTACAAGGGACATTCATTCTGTATTTTTGTAGCTTCTGTCATTTAAATCAAGTTTCTCAACCTCAGCAGTATATTGGCATTTTTAGGCCGGATAATTCTATCCCGTGGGGACTGTTTTCTGCATCTGTAGGTTGTTTAGCAGCATATCTGACCTCTACTCACTAGATACTAGAAGCACCCATCCCTCTTTCCCCCCCACCAGTTGTTACAATCAAAGCTGTCTTCTGATATTGCCAAATGTCCTCTAGGGGACAAAATTGCCCCTAATGGAGAACCACTGTTTTTAAATATATAGTCCTGGCAAGATTGGAGGTGTTTACTCCAATCCTGAAATAAGTATAGTGCTTTACAATGTCTTAGTAACTGACTTCTTTGAAAATAGATTTTGGATAGAACTATGTGCTCAGGTTTTGAATGAGAGGTGGACTTCTAAATCCAAACTTTTATTGAAGTAGAAAAAAGTACTGAATCTAAATTCTGAGTGTATCAGTTTATTGAAAAATTTTGGGAAAACCTATTTTACAATCACCTGGCTTCATGATCAGAAAAGGAAATCTTTTCTCTGATCATGACACTATATTTGCAGTTTACTCTCAGGTTCTTTGTCCTTCAAGCATATCTTGTTTCAAACCATTAATGTATTGTAATTTATGCATCTGTGAATGTAAACATTGTTGACCTATGTTTACATATCAACCAAGCAATGTGTAAACATTACTCTGGAGAAGTTGGCTAAACCATGATGTGGTTGGTTATGTTCTCAACACAAGGAAATACAAAACTCAGGTTGGTTTCTTTACCAAGTCTTACCTGTATTACCTAGGAAAAATGGAAATGATCTATTTTGTGAACAAATAGTGGTTCAACTGAATTGCAATACTTTGCATACATACTATCAGAGCAGGCTTCTTATGGTATAAAAGCCTACATTTTAAGTGTAATTGCAGGGACTATGACTTTGGAAATTGTTTGCAGATAAATTGTTTTTCTTATTTAGATAACAGGTATTTAGTATGCTACATTTATTTTTAAAGTATTGAAAAACTGTTCTTTCATTCTTAGGAAAAATAATCTGACTAGCTTGGTGTAAACAGCTGATTTAGGTCAACAAGCGCCACAAGTTTCCTTATTCTCTAGGATTTGTATTTCTCATAACTTCCCAGGAGATGCTGCTGCTGTTGGTACACTGCTGGAACCACTGCTCTGTGGCCTTCCTACTCTCAGTGTGTACCTTTAGACCAGCAGCATTGTGATTACCTGAGTACTTGAAAGTAGAATCTTTGCCCCACCTGATTCAGTCAGAATGTGCATTTTAACAAGAACTCTGGCTGAGTAGCTTATAGGTTAAATTCCCGAAGCATTCCTCTAGGATGCTCCTCAGTCTTTTATAGGTCATTTCTTTCTAAAGAGTATTTTTATTGCATTGAGAGCTTGAAGTTTTACTGTGCTCTACAAGCTCCAAATGCTTTTTTGTTCATCTGAGATTACCCCTGTGTTCATGACTTGTACTCAGTATTACCTCTGACAGTAGAAATATCTCTCTGGGCATAGGAAAAAGAAAACTTGGATTTAAAAAAAAAAATTCCAAAATGTAATATGGTATATATAGTAGATTATGGTATATGGCAGACTATCTGAGCTATATATTATATTTACCTATTTGCCTATTCCTAGTGTATTAATCAGGGTTATCCAAAGAAACAGAACCATAGGATATACACAGATAGAGATAAACAGAAAGATTTATTATGAGGAATTGGCTCATGTGATTATGGAGGCTAAGTCCCATGATCTAGTGCCTGCAGGCTGGAGGCCCAGGAAAGCTGGTGGCATAGTTTCAGTCTAAATGCAAAGGCCTGAGAACCAAGGGAGCCAGTGATATAAGTCCCTCTCTGTGCCCAAAGACCCAAGGTCCAGGAGTGCTGATGTCTGATGGCAGGATGTCACCCCAGCTCCAGAAGAGAGAATTTACCCTTCTCCACTTTGTTCTATTCAGGCCCTCAAGGGATCAGGTGATGACTGTATCCATCAGTGAGGGCAGTCTTCTAAGTCTATGGATTCAAATGCTTGTCTCCTCTGGAAACACCCTCATAGACACACCCAGAAATAATGTTTTACCAGCTGTTTGGGCATCGCTTAACCCAGTCAAATTGACATATAAGATTAACCATCACACTATTAAATGTTCAAATTATTTTTCTGGGCACTACTACTATTACACAGCATTTATTGGCCACTTACTAAGTGCTGGGCATTGTTTGAAGCATTTTACGTATATGTTATCTCTTTATCTCTTCTCCAAGAAATCAATGATGTGTAAGTAGCGTTATGGTTTCCATATTACAGGATAATCAAGGGTACTAAAACAAATACTGACTTGAGAAGGATAGAAAAGTCCAACTACGAGTCTGTGCCTTAGGCAATTTACTTCTTTCATTATATGTCTATTCTACCTTATTTTTCCCCTTAAATAGAGATTGTTCAGATTCCCTTATCTGAAACCCTTGGGCTACATGTGTTTTAGAATTTGGAATACTTTGTACTTCAGAAGCTGCTGCAGTATGTCATATATATCACATCATTTGGAACCTTACCACAAAATGAAACTTAAGCATAAATGTTTACACTCAATGCAATAATGAAGACTGTAGAGCTTCTAGCAGCTAGTTCAAGTTCAGGACTGATTTTGCCACCAAATTTATGTATGAAGACAATGGTTTATTTTAGTTTTAAGAACTTTTTGGTTTTAGTATTGCCTGTAGCATACTATGAACCTGTTTTAGATTGTTATTCAGGGAGGGTGGGAAGAAGGTCTATTTTTTTTTTGGTATCTTCTAATGTTGAGTTGAGTTGAACTGCACGATATGTTAATGGGTGCAGCTACATTTTTTTTTTTTCCTTAGAGTTTAAGGCCTTTAAGTTATGGGAATTTATGGCTTTTCCCTCCCATCTTACCACTCTGCTTGCTTACAACAGATGCATATTGGCATCTGTTACATCTATCCTTACATCATATCTTCTTTCTTTTCTTTTTAAACATAGAAATGGTGTAATATTTGAGTGTTCTTTTGTCATGGTTTAAAACCAGGGCTTGGTGGACGTAGTACTCATGCCAGGTGCCTTATGTTATCTCCTTTAGTCTTTAAAATAATACTGTAAGGTAGATATTATTGCTCCCATTTTGCAGGTGGGAAAACTGAAATTTAAGTTAGATACTTTCCTCTGAGTTGCACAGCAAAAGCAAGATCCACTGTTTAAACGCAGGTCTCCATTGTCCTTAAGTCTGCCTTTACTCTGGGACATGACCATTTTGTATCTCTGAATCATGCAGCTACTTGTGCTGACCACTAAAGTGGATACTGGATTCAACAGCTCTCTTGGTGAGTACACCAGTGGTTTCTGAAGTTCAGCCTGCCTACCTAGGATTCCTTTAGGTTGAAAGCTGGACCTTCACCTGGCCTGATGAAGAATGATCATACAATTAACACTGAAGATTTTATCTCCCAGTGGTTACCTAAGCACACAGTATAGTCTTCTATAGAGTGTACGTTGCTGGCAACATAGGAGGGTGAAAAACGTATAATATTGTAATGACAGATTTCTAGACATGCCCAGAGAAAGAGTGAAAATAATTCAAAATCAGAATAATAGTTTAAAAATGATTTTGGGGTACTGTTTAATTTTTCTTCTTTGATAATTCTAGTAGTTTAATGGTCATCATCTAGACATAAAAGTTTTTCCTCTCTTGCTGTCATATGAGTGCTTTGTATTTTGCAATTTGTCCTTCCTGTGAGCTGCTTTTTCTCTTGAATACCAATTATCGCTGGTCAGAAAATTATATTCTGATGTAACTATTGTCTTGTTTAGTTTTTCCAGACTCTATAAAACATTTGTAGGATAAATATCATGTCTCATGTCTTGCGAGAGTGTTTTATACTCTAAAATTTACTTGTCACCAGAATAGCATGTGTATTTTAGTCTATCTTAATTTATGTTCAAGTCAACATCTTTGGCTTTGTATGGGAATTTTGTATGGGAAAAATAATCTTGTTTCACTGGTATTTGACTTATGTTTGCTAACTTCAGGCAAGCATTTGACTAAAATCTCTAAATTATGATATATAGCAAGTCTCCAAATCTGATTTTTATCTTATATTAGGTATTTTTTATTAAGCTTAATTTATTTTGGCATCAATATGTTTACATGGATTTCCATTTATGGTAACATTATTTGATAATAGGGGACATGTATAGAAAGTGGTGCTTTCATTTGTCTCCTACACCATTTAATTACAAACTTATTGTTAACAACTATATAAAGGAAAGTATTCTTAATTCCTTTTTCTAAGAGAGAGAGTTGCGTTTGGTCATTGTTCTTTAATGTTTAACTCTTTCAGGCTTCTACTGTGAGGGAAATTTAAATCAAACTTTTCTAGGGAGTAGTGTGATTAATTGGGACAAGACGCTATACTGACTGATAAGTTTGTAAACATCCACTTAACAAAGAGGTATTGTACTTTTGTCCCACAAGTGGGTTGAGCCCACCCAAACCTGCGTATTAAAGTGGTAACAGATGCCAGTGGTAACATACTTTGTGTAGATTTACATAAGCCACAAAAACAATCTCAACCTACATTTGATTTAATATGCTGACTGTATGAGGGTCAATATTCTAAGATTTTCTAAGAAAAGCCCCTATGGAATTTCTAAATAAAATATTACAGTTACTTTCTTTACCACCAATCCTTCATCAACTTTTTGATATGTTCAATTCTCTGGCTGAAAAGTGTTTTAAAAATAATTTCATCTTTCTTGGTTATAGTAGTACAAACACAAGTAAGCTTGTGCTATAAAACTGCCTCATGGTGCACCTTTTCATATGGTGGTTTATATAAAAATGTAAAAATAGTTGAAAATCATTTCAGTTTTAACTGAATTTTGTTAAAATTAGTATTAATGTTCATGGAGAAATTCATGTCTTTTTCTAGTCATTATGTAAGGTTTTCCATTTGTTAAGCATTTACTTTAATGTAAATTAATTGATTTTTTTCTGAAATATAGCATCTCTTAGTGGCTCAGAAGTTTACATTTTATTCAGAAACTGTTTTCTTGAACATCAGTGGTACTGGTAGATTTTTTCTAAAATTGTTTAGGAACTGTCAAGCTATAAACCCTCATGCCTGCTTTTTTGGTATAGTTTCCAAAAAACTGTACCAGTAGGAAAGCAATTGAATTCTTTTGTGTTTATACATTGAAAGTAGCTGAATATACTTCTAAATGGTCTCTGAAAGGAATAAAATAAAATCACATGTGAATAAATTAGGTTCAGCATTACTGAGAATTAGGAAGACTGTTGGAATGTGTTTTGTGCATATAGAGAAACCACTGCCTTAATTTTTTAGTGATCCTTTAACATTTTTACTAAAAAATCATGGTATTTTTAAGGGCAATATTATTTTGAATCTTTTGAATCAAGTTGAAAAGATGAGGAACTTTAAATCAGGTTTTCTACATCTGTAACTGCACAGTGTGTTCTGCATCTGTGGTACATCCTCATCAGGTTTTTCTTGTTAAATACCCAGTGGTGACACCATTTATGTTATTAGCCATGTTTTTGGACAATGCAAAGTGACAGCAAAGATTTATATAGTAACCTTAATTTTTTATGTTTTTGGCTTTTGAGTATGATACTTAATTTTCTAAATTTTCACATTAATACCAAAACTTCTTTGTACATAATAGTTTTTGTTCTTCATTCTCTTGAAAATAGTACTGTGATTGTATCTTACGTGAATCTGTAAGAACATTTGCGTCAAGCTTTAATTAGTAAGAATAGGAAGGCTGCAATATGGTTTAAGAACAGTTTGGTTTCCTTGGAATCTTATTGTAAAAAAAGATACAAATTGGAAAGTTCAGTATTTGGGTCAAGATTAGAGAAAGTAGAGTTCACTTTGTTTAATTTTATAATTTCTTTAATTTGTCATCAGTGAAATAGTAATTCAAGCGTAGACAAGTAAATCTGTCATTTTCAAAAATTTGAAGGTCACAGTAAGGTATTAAGCAACTAGCTAAATAAGACTTGATAACAGACAAAAACCAGCCACTTACACTTCACTCTGATGTAGGTAGGTTTAAGAAAAAAAAACCAAAAAAACCAGAAAAACTTCCCAAAACCCAAATGACATTTATGTGCAAAGCAATAGTATACTTTTTAAATATTCTCATAAGTCACTAACCTTAAAAACATTGTGTTTCTTTCGAATTTATCTCTCCACTAACTGAGAAAGAATACATACTTTGAAAATCAAAAAAAGAAGTACAGTATCATTTACTTAGAAAACAGTAATATGTTTGCTTATACTGCTTACATGTAGGAAGGTGTGCAGGAGACAAGATGCCACATGCCTGCTCCTTACTTTTAGTTCTAATGTAGGCAACTTCATCCCATATTCAGTGACTCATTTAAAAATGCAGTTAAGATCTGATAATATAAAACATCTTTTAAAAAATATCTGCCTATGTACAATTGCCCTTCAGTTGAAACAGGCACAGTTAGCAATAGAGTTAGCGTCTCAGAAGACCACTTTGACCTTTAATATGGGGGTGTGTAGTTTTCTTGCAAGTCTTTATTTGCTGTGTCTGTTGTTCGCTTGTCCTGTAGTCATGGATTGTTGGATATTTTTCCTGTATTTACTGCCTGCCTTCCTCCTTCCTGTTAAAATAGCTTCCTCTTTCAAGGTGTTCAGACAAGCCTTAAGTATCCTATAGAGATGAAACTTGGACACCAAGGCTTAATAGGCTTAATTCTGTTTAATATCACTTCAAAATCTTTCATGTGAGATAGAAAATAGACTTTGATATTGGCTTTTGATTCAAGGAACTCAACAGGAGAATTGGAACACCCTATACTCACTTTGAACAGATTAGAGCTTGAAACATCTTTTGGAAATCACTACTTTTACATTTGATACACTTACCTAAGATCACTAAAACTGACTCAAGAGATCAGTATAGTGGACAATGAAGCTTAATGGAAGAAGCACATGGTGTTCGATGTTTTTAAGAAAATTGGGTGCAGACTTCTGAATATTTGGCCCACTTGCTTATGGAGCTAACCTAGTATTTGGGTTTATTTCTCTCTCTCCCATGGTAGTTGAAACACCATTCTCAGTGCTCATGAATTCTTAGTGATGACTAATTGGTAGAGGCATATGTCTAGATATTCTTGCTTCTCATTAATATGTCAGTGGGTCTATGTCATATGGTAAAGAACCCATGCATATTAGAAATTCTGCATATTACTGTTTTGTGAAATTAAAAGACCTCTAATTGCATCTATTTACTAACCGTTTATGGAAGACTATATACTTTATGTATACCAAGAGATCCAGTGTTCAAGGAAAATAGGATGTTTTAAAAGATGAGTATGTTACAAATTATATTTTGGCCTCCTTCATAAACTTTCAGATTTATACATTATTCCTCTTACTTATTATGGGGAATTTTAGTTAAAATAACACTGAATTGAACATTTATGAAACCACATTTATTTATGTTACTAAACCACGTATTCTAACCAAAGCTGGCTACATTTTAGATTGCAAAGATCATTAAACCAGGGATTCGAAAACCCTGAAGAAATTCTGTTGCATTTATAGCTTGATTAAAACTTGAGAGAATCTCAAAGGATAGATGGAGCTTGATATGGTCAAAATTTTTACACTTTGGATATCAAGCTAGACTTTCTTTGCATTCTTCAGAGGAGATGGTTGGAATTCCATACAGCTGTTCAAAGACTTGAAGTAAATGGTAGCAGGTGAGTTACTGAAAAAGATTTCACTCTGAAGTACTAGCTAAATGCTCAATAAACTTTGCCATTTTGTTCTCCTGCTGTATCCTGACCTGGTTCCCATGCAGCCCCAAAACCGGAAGTGGGCGTCAGACTAGACAGAGCTACAAGAGAAGACTTCTGCTTCTTGTCAGAGGAGCAGAAAAGGAGTCTCCTAATGTTAAGAGATAGAGAAGAAATCCCACCCTCCTCCTTTTTTCTGTTCTAATGCTTTGTTCCCTAAGCAGTCTTGTGACAGGGATAGCACTATAACAGAAGCAGCAATAGGGGCCTGGTGGTACTTAAGATTCTGAGAGGAGGGGACATCCCTCTTTGCTCAGAATTTCTGTGGTTTTGAGAGGTGGAGGTGAACACTGTTACTGTTTTTTTTCCTCTGTCCTCGTGTTGCTTAGCTCTGCAGTTATGGGAAATGTGGTACAAGTAAAAAAGCCTCACCTCTCTGAAACAGGAGGCACTAGGGAAATGGCAAGTTCAGGAGAGATTGTGGTGGAGGAGCGCAGGAAAGTTCATAACGTTCTATATGGATTCCTGGGCTTACCCCTGAGCTGTGCATAGACGGATTTGACCCTAAACATCATACCACAGACACCTATCTTTATAACTCTTTTCATCCATCCTTGTTTTTTTTTTTTTAAAAAAAAAAAGTAAAAAAACACTGTATCCATGAAACAATAACTTCCTATTTCCCCCACTGGCAACCATTCTTTTACTTTCTATATATATGATTTGACTACTCTATCTCATGTAAGTAGAATTACACGTTATTTTTCTCTTTGTGACTGGTTTATTTCACTTAGCCTAATGTCTTCAGGGTTTATCCGTGTTACAGTATATGTCAAATTTTTCTTCCTTTTTAAGGCTGAATAACCCACTGTATGGCTATACCACATTTTGCTTATTCATTCATCTTTTGGTAGACACTTGGGTTGCTTCCATGTTTTAGCTATTGTAAATAATGCTGCTGTGAACATAGATGTACAGATACCTTTTTGAGATCCTACTTCTAATTCTTTTGGGTATACTGATGGTTCCTGTCATACATATACAGATGGTTTGACTTCCATGATTTTTCTACTTTGGTGTGAAAACAATTCATGTTCAGTAGAGACTGTACTTCTAGAACCCATACAACCATTGTTTTTTACTTTCAGGATAGTATGCAATAAATTATGTGAGATATTTCACACTTTATTATAAAATAGGCTTTATGTTAGATGACTTTCCCGAGCCATAGGCTAATATAAGTGTTTTGAGTACATTTAAAGTAGGTTAGGCTAAGCTATGGTGTTTGGTAGGTTAGGTGTATTAAATGTGTTTTTGACTTAGAGTATTTTCAACTTACAGCAGGTTTATCTGGATGTAACCCAGTCCTAAGTCAAGGAGCATCTGTATACCCAAAAGTAGAATTGTCGTGTTATATGTTAATTCTATTTTTAATTTTGGAGGTACTGACATACTATTTTCCAAAGTGGCTGTGCCATCTTACATTTCCACCAACAGTGCACAATTATTTCATATCCTCAACAACATTTGTTATTTCGTTTTTGTTTTTGTTTTTATTTTGTTTTTAGAGGTGTGGTTTTGCTATGTTGCCCAGGCTGGTCTCGAGCCCCTGGCCTAAAGTGATCCTCTCACCTCAGCCTCCCAAAGTGTTAGGATTATAAGAGTATGAGCCAATGTGTCCTGGCTTCATTGTAGTTTTGATTTGAATTTCTCTAATGATAAGGATGTTGAGCATCTTTTCACGTGCTTAATGGCCATTTGTATACCTTCTTTGGAGAAACGTTTATTCAAGTCCTTTGCCCATTTTTGAATCAGGTCTTTTTTTGTTTTGACTTTTAGGAGTTTTTCATATATTCTAGACATCAATCCTTTATCAAATATATGATTTGCAAATATTTTCTCCCATTCTGTGGTTGCCTTTTTACTGTGTTGATGTTGTCTTTGGATGCACAATTTTTAATTTTCATGAAGTCCAATTTGTCTAGTTTTTTTTTTTTGTTGTTGTTGCCTGTGCCTTTGGTGTTATATCTAAGAAATCGCTGCCAAAGCTAGTGTCAAGAAGTTTTTCAGTATGCATTCTTCTGAAAGTTTTATAGTTATAGGACTTATATTTTGTTCTTTGATCCATTTTGAGTTTAACTTTTGTATATGGTGTTGGGTAAGGGTCTAACTCTATTCTTTTGCATGGGGCTATGCAGTTTTCCCAGGACCATTTGTTAAGACTGTCCTTTCCCCCACTGAATGGTCTTGACAACCTTGTCAAAGTAAATTTGACCATATGTGTGAGGGTTTATTTTGGGGCTCTCTATTCTATACCATTAGTCTACATGTCTATAGTTATGCCAGTACCACACTGTTTTGATTACTATGTAGCCTTGTATTGACTTTTAAAATCAGAGATAGAGAGTCCCCCTACTTTGTTCTTCTTTTTCAAAATTGTTTTGGCTATTCTGGGATCCCTTGGGATTTCATATGGGTTTTAGGATGGGTTTTTCTATTTCTGTGAAAAAAATCATTGAGATTTTGATAGGATTGCAGTGAATTTGTAGATCACTTTGGGTAGTATAGGTTGAATGTCCCTTATCTAAAATGCTTAGTACCAGAAGTGTTTTGGATTTTGGATTTTTTTCAGAATTGCAATATTTGCATTATGCTTACTGGTTGAACATCCCTGATCTGAAAATTTGAAATGCTCCCGTGAGTATTTCCTTTGAGCTTCATGTTGATACTCAATAAGGTTTGGATTTTGGATGTTTGGATTAGGGATATTCACCCTGTATTGACATCTTAACATTAAGGCTTTCAATTCATGAACATGGAATGTTTCCATTTATTTACGTAGTCTTTAATTTCCTTCAACAATGTTTTATAGTTTTCATTGTACAAGTTTTTCACTCCATTGGTGAATTCTTTCTTAAGTATTTTATTTGTTTTGATACTATTATAAATGGAATTGTTTTTATAATTTTTTTCAGACTGTTCCTTGCTAGTATATAGCCATGCAACTTATTTTTGTTGACTTTGTATTTTGCTTTGCTGAACTCATTTATTCCAACATGTCTGTTTTTTGTGTGGAATCTTTAGGGTTTTCTGCATACATGATCATATCATCTGTGAACAGAGATAATTTTACTTTTTCCTTTTTTAGTTGGATGCGTTTTCTTTCTTTTTCTTGCCTAATTGTTCTGGCTAGAACTTCCAGTACTGTGTTGTGTACAAACGATGAGAGGGGGCATCCTTCTCTTGTTTCTGATCTTGGAGGAGAAGCTTTCAGTCTTTCACAAAACACTAGCAAACCAATTATGCAGCATATTAACAGAATCATACACCAAGACCAAGTGGAATTTCTCCTGGAATGCAAGGATTGCTCAACATATGAAAATTGATCAATGTAATACACCATTGACAGAATAAAGGAAAAAAACCCACATGATCATCTAAGTTGATGCAGAAAAATTATTTGACAAACTTTACCACCCATTCATGGTAAAAATACTGAATAAACTAGGAATAGAAAGAAACCACTTCAGTGTAATGGAAACCATATGTGGAAAACCTACAGTGAACATCATACTCATCTGCTTTTTACTTAAAGGAGGCTAATAATATCTTTTTAACTATCTGTTAGTAACATTGCATTGATTAATTAGAATTTAAAGGACATTCTAAGGTACTTTTAGCTTTCTAAGGTATGCTAAAGCTATTTGTTAATAAAATTACCATTTCTCTTATTTCGTGTTCTTAGTAGTTTTTCTCTTAACTTTAAAAAGTTCCCCCATTGTTTTAATAGTGTATTATAGATCTTTATCCTTATGCGACATACCCAAGACCTTACTTTGTCCTTTGTTCATATATAAAAATACTTTGAATGAATAAAGTATGGATGAAAGGACTAGTTATATTCAGATAATTTTTTTCTATTTTTTACAACCTCTATTGTCAAACCACAGATACAGAAATCTAAACCAAACAAACTTACAGCTTGAAGAATAATGCACATGCCTGTGTAGCATCACTTAGATCAAGGATAGAACTTTGCCACCCACTGCGAAGTCTTTTCCTGTACCTTTACCCAATTCTAACCTATGTGTTCCTTGAAAGTAGCAGCTATTCAGATTTTATAGCAATCTCCTCCTCACATTTCTTAAGAGTTCTGTTACATATATATGTATTCCTAGTCACTGTAGTTTAGATGTGATAATACTTTTTATAGAAATGACATTTTAATTCTCATTTAACCTGCAGCTTCTCTATCCCTTTATTTTTCTTACACTTTGACTTTTGCTGAACCTAGCCCGTTTGAACTGTAGGTGTTCTCCTATTTTGAATTTTGATGAGTGCACATTCAGGCATGGTACACTTCTGTATATTTATGTATCTCTCTCTGTCCTCTACAGTGGCAGCTGGAACTTGAAGCTTTATTGGATTTAGCTTCATCTTTTTGGCAAAACTATAGATGGTATGCTTTTTTATCAGAAGGCACCTAATGTTTGATTATCTTTTATTTTGTGATGATAGCAGCCATTGATATTTAATGCATAGATTTGTTAATACATTGGGAGTGGTATAATTGTGATGTTCTAATTCTGTTAAGGAAATGTTTTTCTTCTTCTGCAGTTTACGCAGGAAATGTAAATGCTTATTTTTCTTTATTAGTTTTCAAGCTAATGAATTGGTTTTCTATTATCCTCTAAAGTTACTGATTAGTGTGTGCATGTAAAGATAAAATACCTCATGAGTTTATAGGGATAATTCCAATTCAATGCTAATCTGTATTTTAGTTCTTTCACATTGAGAATTTTGGTTCTCAAAGATGCATGGAGTAATAGAATATTCCATAATTACTCGGTTGTTTTATTCAACAATACACTCTCAATAGTGTCAGAGTAAAAATACTATTATCAATATTATTTTAGTAAAGAGTTCATTTATTCTACATATCTTATTGCCATTCATGCTCCCATCCTATTTTTATTTATGCTATTTTTATATAGCTATTACAGATTATATAGCCATTATGTAATGTCGTCTATTTTAGCCCTATTATCTAGTCATAGTTATATAAGTAACTGTATGTTTTATGCTCTCTCTCATCCTTACGTTTATTTCTCAGGAAAGAGTAATGGGAAAATTATTTCTGAATTCATGCTAACTGCTTGTGAGCTTTGTACTTGAAGGTCAGTTTTGCTGATATAAAATCTTTGGCTCCTGTTTTTCTCTTGAACGTCTTAAATATGTTCTTCCATTTTCTTTTTGCATAAAGTCTGATGATTATCTCATTGTATGCCCTTATGTGTCTCTATTCTTTCTCTTTAAGTGACCAAAGGAATGTTTTTTTCTTTAAACTCTAGTGATTTTGCTAGAAAATGCCTTGGTATTGGTTTTTATTGGTGGACATTTGCAATATGTGCTATGTAATATACTTTTTGTATATATAAATATGAATTTCAGAAAGGTTTTTTGAATTATAATTTTTAGTATTCTCTTCATCTTGGTTTATGTGTATAGGTCATCTTTACCTAATGTCAATATTTGTCACTTTCTATTGAGTCATTTTCATCTTTCTTCATTTTTTTATTTAACATTTTTTCTTTATTTTTACATTCTTTTTCTCATAAAATATTATCTGTTAATGTTTATACTGGTGTCACTCCTAGCTTAGTCTTTACTTCTGAAATACTTTAATTCTTTCCTGAGTTCTCTCATTTAATTTTAGTTTTTCTAAGTCTAAATTTTATTGTTCTTTCATGTCTTGTTTCATTACCTTAATGTCTTTTAGCTTGTTTTGAAATAGTAGGTTAGAGTTTTGATCGATTTGATAGGCACATCTTTTTGGTATGCCCCCATTCTGTGTAAAGGTGTTGTTCTGCTTTTTATTCTCATAATGGTTTTGTGTGGTGTTTGATACTTTTTCCATTATTCATTTTTATAAGAAGTTAATTTTACTGAATTTTAATAGGAAGACAATTTTTAAGTCAACTCAAGGAGCTCCCTCTTCTGTTTTGCTTGTGGCATCTACAAATATGGCAGCTCAATTGTGAGATTTCCTGGCTCTGTTTCCCTCTTCCACTTTAATATGTACCTTCTCTTTCTTTCACTTTATTTTTTATGTCCTGTGTAGTTCTTATTCTACTCCAAATTTCTCTTTTACTTGGATTCTGTTCTAGAAGGAAACTCTGGTGTGCCAATATTGAGAGTAGACAGTCCCTTCAACTCTAACCAAGTGTTCTTTATATTAACTCCACGGAAAGTTATTTGAGTGGGAAAAACCCCTCTGGGTAGAAGTCTGTTCAAGTTGGCCTGCTTCTATTTTCAGTGAAAATCAAATATCACATATTTGATTTTGGCTAACCTGGGGTTGTTCTATTATCTGGTCTGTCAGACAACCTGTTTTATTTCTTCCCTCTGCTTCTTCCTGCATCAGTTCTGATATGTCAGGTCTTGCATCTTTGGTGGTGGTTCATTTTCATTTGGCTGTATTTTGAGGGTTATGATGACAGCTTATCTAGATTTGTTGAAAATGTTCGTGGGCTTTTGATTTTTTTTTTTAAATCTAGTTCTGTTTTCTTGTGGGGATTCTTAGAGATTGAAAAATGGTCCCTCTGCTGTCATTGAATCTTTCAAGAGTTCTGTTTTGTTTTTGTTTTGTGAAATAAATTTTAAGTGTCTTTGTTAAATAAAATACTACAAGTGAATTGAGGTCTTTCTACCAAAAACTTTCTTTTAATCATATATCACCTTCAGGCATAAAATTGAGAAATTTCTACTTACTTCCATATGGAAACAAGTAAATGTGTGTATACCTATATTCCCAAATGGAAGTAAGGAGAAAATAACGTATATGTGCCTATTACATTGAGGTTAAGGAAAATATTATTTTTCAAAATTTAAAAAATTTAAACATAATTGTACATATTTATGGGGGTATATGTGATATTTTGATACAAGTGTACAATGTGTAATGACCAAATCAGGGTATTTAGGATATCATCACCTCAAACATTTATCGTTTCTTTGTGTTGGGAGCATTTCAAATCTTCTCTTCTAGCTATTTGGAAATAGACAACATATTGTTGTTAACTATAGTCACCCTACTGTGCTATCGAGCGATAGAACTTTTTCCTTCTATCTAACTGTATGTTTGTACCCATTAACCAACCTGTTTTTATTCCCTCCCTTCACCTCTTTTCAGCCTTTGGTAACTATCATTCTGCTCTCTACCTCCATGGGATCAAATTTTTTTAGCTCTCACATATGAATGAGAACATGCAATAATTGTCTTTTTGTGCTTGGCTTATATCACTTAACATAATGACCTTTAGTTCTATCCATGCTGCTGCAAATGACAGGATTTCCTTCATTTTATAGCATTCCATTGTGTGTATATACCACATTTTCTTTAGTCTTCCATGGAGGGATGCTTAAGTTGATTCCATTTATTGGCTGCTATGAATAGTGCTGCAATAGACATAAGGTTGCAGGTATCCTTTTGATATACTGATTTTCTGTCCTTTGTATAAATACCCAGTAGTGGGCTTGCTGGATTATATGGTAGTTATATTTTTAGCTTTTGGAGAACACTCCATACTGTTTCCATATGGCTGTACTAATTTACATTCCCACCAAGAGTGCATAAGAATTTTTTTTCCACATTTCCTTGCAAGAACTTTTTTTCTTTTTGAGAATAGCTATTTAACTGATGTGAGATGATCTCTCATTCTGGTTTTGATTTATATTTCCCTGATAATTAATGAGGTTGAACATTTTTTCATATACTTGTTGGCCACTTGTATGTCTTCTGAGAAATATCTATTCAGATCTTTTGCCCACTTTTTAATAGAATTATTTGCTCTTTTTTTCTGTTGAGTTGTTTGAGTCCTTTGTCAGATGAATAGTTTGCAAATATTTTCTCTCATTCAATAGGTTGTTTCTTCACTCTGATTGTTTCCTGTGGAGAAGCTTCTTAGTTTAATATAGTCTCATTTGTCTATTGTTGTTTTTGTTGTCTGCGCTTTTGAAATCTTATCCATAAAATCTTTGCCTAGACGAATGTCCTGAAGTACCATCCTTATGTTTTTTTCTTGTAGTTTTATAGTTTTGGGTCTTACGTTTAAATCATTAATCCATTTTGAGTTGATGTTTGTACAGGGTGAGAAGTGTCGGGTCTAGTTTCATTCTTCTGCATATAGATGTCCAGTTTTCCCAGCAGCATTTATTGATGAGGGTATCCTTTCCCCAGTGTATGTTCTTGGCACCTTTTTTGAAAAGCAGTTGACTATAAAGATGTGGATTCATTTCTGGGTTCCTTGTTCTGTCCCTTGGTTTATGTGTTTGTTTTTATACCAATACCATGCTGTTTTGGTTACTATAGCTTTGTAGTTTGGTTCCTCATGAATTTTAGGATTGTTTTTTCTGTTTCTGTGAGGAATGTCCTTGGTATTTTGATAGGGATTGCATTGACTCTGTAGCTTGCTTGGGTCATATGGTCATTTTAACAATAATCTGATTCATGAGCTTGGGATGTGTTTCCATTTGTTTGTGTCCTCTTCAATTTCTTTCATTAATGTTCTGTAGGTTTTGTTGTAGAGGTCTTTCACTTATTTGGTTAAATTTATTCCTGGGGTTTTTTTTTTTTTTTGGTAGCTATTGTAAATGGTACTGCTTTCTTGATTTCTTTTTCAGTTAGTTTGTTATTGGTGTATAGAAACACTAGTTATTTTTGTATGTTGATTTTGTATCTTGTAACTTGACTGAATTTGTCTATAAGTTCTAAGAGTTTTTTGGTGGAGTCTTTAGGTTTTTCTGAATATAAAATCATGCCCTCTGCAGAGAGGGACAATTTGACTTCCTCTCTTCCAATTTGGATGCTTTTTTTCTTTCTTTTGCTTGATTGCTCTGGCTGTGACATTCAGTACTGTGTTGAATGGGAGTGGTGAAAGTGGCATCCTTGTCTTGTACCAGTTCTCGCAGAAAAGGCTTTCAGCTTTTCCCCATTCATGTAATGTTGGCTGTGAATTTGTATATGGCTTTTATTATTTTGAGGTATAGCCCCTCTATGCCTGACTTGTTTGAGTTTTTATCATGAGGGATGTTGAATTTTATCAAATGCTTTTTATGTGTCTATTGAGATCATATGGTTTTTATCCTTCCTTCTGGCCATGTACCACATTCATTAATTTGCATATGTTGAACCGTCCTTGTATCCCTGGGATGAATCCTACTTAATTATGGTGTGTTATCTTTTTGATATGTTGTTGGAGTTGGTTTACTAGTATTTTGTTGAGGATTTTTACCTCTGTGTTCATCAGGGATATTGGCCTATAGGTTTTCTTTTATTGTTGCATCCTCGTCTGGTTTTGGTGTTGGCATAATTGTGGCCTCATAGAATGAATTAGGAAGAATTCCCTCCTCTTTAGTTTTTTGGAATAGTTTGAGAAGAATTGCTATTATTTCTTTATATGTTTGGTAGAATTCAGCAGTAAAGCTATCCCATCCCAGGCTTTTCTTTGTTGGGAGGCTTTTTCTTACTGATTCAATCTCAGTACTCAATATCCGTCGAAGTTTTTGCATTTTACTGGTTAAGTCTTGGTAGATTGTATGTGTCCAGGCATTTATCCATTTCCCTTAGGTTTTCCAATTTGTTAGCATATCATTGTTCATAATAGTCTAATGATCCTTTGTATTTCTGTGGTATCAGTTGTAATGTGTTCTTTTTGCTTTTGATTTTATTTTTTTCTGTTTTCTCTTTTTCTTGGTTAGTCTAGATAGCAGTTTATCAACTTTTATCTTTTTTTAAAAAAAACTCAACTTTTTGTTTTGTGTTGAACTTTTGTAATATTGTTTTAGTTTCTCTTTCCTGTAGTTCTGCTCTGATCTTTATTTCTTTCCACTTACTAATTTTGGGTTTGATTTGGTTTTGCTTTTCTAGCTCCTTAGGTGCATTGTTAGGTTGCTATATGTTAAAGCCTAATAAACTTGAAATTATGTTATGTTGAAGGTATTTTTTAAGGCTGATCTTATTATTTATTCATTACTTTTTCTTTCATAAAATATAGATTTAAGATATATATTTTAGCTTGGTTTCTTGATAGTTATTGTGTGTTTATATTTAAAGTTATTTGGCTTGAAAGAAAAATGGCTACTTTTTTATTCTTTTTTCTAAAATAAGATTCTACTGGTAAGGTTTTGGTTTCTCTTTCTCAATATCTTCTTTTTTATGGTCCTTTTGTTTAACAATGCTAATTTTTATTCATATTGAAGTCAGAGAATGTACATATTAGTTTGCTAGAGCTGCCATAACAAAATACCAAGACTGGTTGGTTTAAGTAACAGTTTCTCACAATTCTGGATGCTAGAAGTTTCTGATGTTAAGGTTTTGGCAGGCTTGATTTCTTCTGAAGGCTTTCTCTTTGCCTAGTAGTTGTCTTCCCCTCCTTTGTCTTCATTTAGTCTTTCCTCTTCTAACAAGGACACTCAACATATTAGATTAGAGCCCACCCCAGTGACCTCATTTTAACTTGATTATGTCTGTAAAGACCCTATCTCCAAATATAATCCCATTCTGGGGTACTGGTGGGTGCAAATCCAACATACTAATTTGGGAGAGTACACAATTCAGCCCATATGATATGTGTGAGTTGTGATCCCAACACAGAGCCCAGAAACAATAAGTCTTTCCTATCTTATTATTGGCACTGTATCCAAAGCTTGGCATGTACTGGGAAATCATAAGTTGGAGTTTAGGAGTTTGTGATTTTTGTGGCAGAGAAAGACAAGGAAAAAATACAATGTAGAAACTATAACAAAAGTAAAATAAAAATGCAAAACAGTGTTAGAGGAAAACAATCTTCTGTGATGCTAACTTCACATAGATTTGGCTTAGAAAGCTTAAAGTTGACAATTTTATGCCTGTGAGGTTGGGCAGCTTACTTGCTTTATAGACTCCTTTTACTCATCCATAAAATGGGGAAAATAATTCTTACTACTTGGTTGTCATAAAGAGTAAATAAAATAATGTATGAAACTACCTACCATAGTAAAAAGCAAAGACAATACTAAAAATACGTATTAATATTATGGCATGAGCACTAAATCATCATGTATCCACTGACTATCAGAGTGACTGCTGACTGTAAGGAATTGGCATAGCATAGAAATCACCTCTGTGAATTAACTTATTAGGGTCACAGTACATGTAGATTTCTTTCCTTTTTCTGAAGCCTGATATTGAAAGGCCTTTCCTCACGAACACTCAGATTGAATAATACAGTGATCTTTACCTGATATAAGGAGAATGCTGGGTGTGTGCATATGTGTTTGAGAGAGATACTTTTATGTATTACAACTAAGGGTTTGGAGATGTGGAAGTACTGTAGTTTAAAAAAAAGCCTCCATGGTGATTCTATTACCTGCATACTCCTTTCCCCCATCCCTTCCTCCACATATACCAAAATGCATCTGAAATGCTGGTTATAGTCATTAAACCAGGTGGTCCTTGACATGGACCTTATTGGAGAATTAAATAAGGAAGTGAAATGGCACTGCAGGCGGGGGAACAGGTATGTTAGTTCCAAAATATGTTCAGGAAGTTGTAGGTAGGGTGGTTTGGTTGAAGAACGAGGTATAAGTCATAATCATATATTGCCTTATATAGGATAAAAGAGGGTGGGAATCCTATTATGAGGACCTGGGAATTATTAGTTATCTGGTGAAGAATGCTTAAACCTTTGCCAGTGTAAGGGGGTTCTATAGAGAAAAACACTAAAAAAGGAGATGTGGGTAGATATGGATATAGATATAAAGAATTGGCTCATAAAGTTATGTAGGCTGGTAAGTCCAAAATCTGCAGAGCCAAGGTCTCAGGCTTTCAACTGATTGGATGTGTTTCACCCATATTGTGAAGGGCCATCTACTGTACTCAGTTTACCTATTTAAATGTTATTCTCATCCAAAGACACCTCACAGAAGCACTTAGAATAATGTTTAACGAAATATCTGGGCACCCGGTGGCCCAGCCAGGTTGATGCACAAAATTAACCGTCAAAGTCAGTAAAATAAAATTAAGTTGTGTGTTATTTCTTGTTTGGCATAATTATTATTGGCAATTATATACATACTTTTCTCAGGCATAGGGATGAGGTATTAACTGAAAAATTTAGGCTTATTAATTAATGCTTATAGTTTTTAATACAAACCTGTAGAGTTCAAGTCATATTCTTGTGTGGATTTACTCTCTGTTAAGTCACATTTAGGTACATTACACTTAGATACTATAGATAAATAAAGAGTTAGTGTAAATCATAGTATGTGTTAAAATGATTTTTGGGGAGCCTTACTAGTTTTGACATCAAAATATTTCACCACCTGCCACTGGTGTCCTTTTAGGAAGATTTTAATAAGTTATTTTTTAAAAATAGGGTAATGTGAAAGTTAAAACTCAGAGGCAAATATTAGTCATTAAGTTGACAAGTCAGATATGATTTAATGGTACACTTAATATTTTTATAATTTATCCTTAGTTCTTTTTGGGGGGAGAACAAAGACTGGGTTATTAGAGTTTTTATGATTCTGGGATCTAAAATGATTTTGTGATTCTCCTTGGTGTGGTGGTTTTATCTTAACCTCTAACAATTTCTAGGAAGTACTTTATTAATAGAACAGAAGATTAAGAATTCTAAAGGCTTGTCTTCTCATTTTGATTTCATCATTAACCTCAAGGAAGTTGCTAAATACTTTGTTGGCTTTGAGATTAAATAGGATTAATCATTATGTTTGGAAAGCATTTTATGCTTCATGAAAAAATGAATTTTAAATATGTTACGTACTTTTTCCCCCCTCAATGAGTTGAGGGATACTAGAATAACTCTGGGATTGAGAAGGTACAATTTATTGGAATCCTGTTCCTATTATATTCCTTCCCATTCTGAACTTCCAAGTACAGTAATTATTTTTCTCTTTCTTGAAAAGATCTTAAGTAAAATAACATTCCTACTTAAGGCTGTCAGTACATGTTTCTGAAATTATTAATAGGAATCATGTATGTGTCAGCCTAGATCTGGTAGACAAACTAAGATATAAACAATGAGAACTAGTACATATCTATTTTAGTTTTAAAGAAATTCAAGTATGAAAATCTGGGACTATTATTCAATGTGTATTCTGTTATTACAGATGACAATTGCATATTTGGTGAAACCTGGAAATTTGAAAGGAGGGCCTTAGTGGAATGAAGTTTATATGGATTGGTTACCAAACCCTCAAATATTAAGACCATGAAAGAGCATTTGAAGTCAGAAATGGGTCATATTTTGAGTAGACAAAAGGAATCTCAATTTATGTTCTTATTGAATGTATGTGTCCATAACAAGAATAATTCTGGCCACTTTTATTGGGTATTTCTTTGTACCAGCCACTATGCATAATTTTATACAATTTATTTAATCCTCATTAAAATCCCATTAATGTAGAGCCTTTTATTAATTCACATGTCTCCTATCTTTCTTATATGTATGTATATTTTAAGTAAGATGACAATATTTTGTAATGGTGTAAAAGTTGAATCTTAACATCTTTGTGCTAGTTGGCAAACTCACTAAAAACAGTCCCTTATTCAGCTTTGAACTGATGGTTCCTAACACACTGAAGGCATCAGTAAAGGAATGAAGGACTCTTCTAATCCATCTCCTTGCCCTTAAACTGTCCTTTCACAGATATGTGCTTAATAATAACCTTCTTTAAAATAATCTCCTCATAGGCAATTTGACTTTGCATAGAAATTGATCTTTAGTCTCTCATCTCACACGTGTGAAATACTGCCAAAGTATGAATATACTACTTTCAGCATCTGTTCAGATATTGAATTGAATTTGTATAAAATTTTTGAAATTGCATTTGCCTTAATATAGTAATTCAACAACATATCGGTGTGGTCCATAGACACTATAAGAAAGTGGCCAGTCTGGCACAGACCAATATGGAGTACAAATAGCTCGAGTTAGAAGAGGTTATCTGACAATACAGAAACCAGCATTATAAAAGATCCACCATATTTGTTTTGTTACTTTGCCTTGAATCTATATCCTTAATTATGTTTTGCTCACTTGAACTTTAATGAACAGAGGTAAATTTTATAGTCTCCTACTATTAATATATTTTTGTGTATTTTTACTTATATCTTATTTGCTTCTTTGGGGTGGGGGACTTTAAAATTTTAATATAATTTCAAACAATTATGCGAGAACAACGCAAATAGCTTCCATGTCTTTTACCTAGATGCACTAGTTCACCAGTTTACATTTTGCCTCATTTGCTTTGTTTCTGTGCATGTTCTCCTGTTTGTCTTTCACTCTCTTCCTCTTCCTCTCTCAACCTATAGAATTGTGAGCTAATCAATGGGTAGCATTTTAAGCCACCAAAGTTATAGTAATTTGTTACATAGCAATCTAATAAAAATAGTAAAAGTCTATATAATCCATGGGTCAAATGAGAAATCACAATAGAAATTAGAAAATATTTAAAGTGAGAGAAAATGAATAAAATCTTTTAAACTGAAAATAAAGTGATCTAAGTTGGATAAAAATAACACAGTGTTTGAGGTACGGCTAAAGCTGTTATTAGGGGAAAATTTAGAGCCTTAAATGTAAATATTACAAAAAAAGGAAAAGCAGAAAGTCAACAACCTAAATATTTTTTTAAAGAAGTTGGGAAAAAATAGCAAAAGAAGCCAAGGATAGTAGAAGGAAGAAAATATTGAAGAAAATTTAGAAACTTGTGAATTAGAGAACAAACATACAAGAGAATCAACAAAGATTTTTCAGGAAGATGTTAATAAAATTGGTAAGACCTTGGCAAGAATGATCGTAAAAAATATCAAAGGCTCAAGTAATCAGTATCAGAGATGAAAAAGGAACATCAATGCAGTTTTGTAGACAATAAAATAAGATGTTATGAACAACTTTATGCTAATAGTCATGAGAATTTAGATGAAATGAACATTCTTTGGCAAATACAATTTACTAAACTGAGACAGAAAATAGAGAATATGAATAGTCATTTATCCATTTAAGATATTGAATCTGTAATTAAAAACTCTTTCACGAAGAGACAGTTGGTTTTTACAGTGAATTCTATAAAACCATTCAAAAGAATAACATCAACCTTACATACTTGTCCAGAGAATACAAAAAGAACACTTCTTACTCATTATGTGAGGATAGTATAACTGTTTAATAACAATATGGTAGGACCTTATAAGAAAGTAAAATTGTGGGCTAAATATTCATGACCATAGCAGTGATATTCTAAATTTTTCATTATCAGATAAAATTATAGATTGGAAAGATGGAAATAAAGCTTAATTATTCAAAATCAATATGTTTGTTAGAGAATTTAAAATTTATAAAACATTAACTTTTGTAAGTAAATTTAGTAAGGTTACTGACTATAAAAGGTCTATATAAAAATGTAACAACAAATAGGAAATTAAAAATATCAGCTTATAGTAGCATCAACAAATAATTAGGAATAAATCTAACAAAAACTGAAAGGACTCTGCACTGGAAACTGAAACACTTTTGAGAGAAATTAAGGAAAATTTCAGGATATGGGGGAATATGTCATAGTCATTGGAAGGCTTGTTATTTTAAAGAGATCATTTCTGTCTAAAACTCAGCAGTTTTTGTGGAAATTGATTGTAAAATCTATATGGCAATGAAAGATTCCTAAACCAAATATGTTCTGCATTTAGGATAGCTGAAACATGGCATAAGATAAAGATCAAGTAGGTTTTGAATTACTTCTTTTTTTTAATATTTTGTTTCAGTAGATAGGTAGTAATATGCCAGTTTTCTTTTATTATCGTTGACTTATGCTTGGTAGAGCTTAGAATTAAATAAAGAAGGATATATGAAGAAACAAGGAAGGGAAAATTCATTACATATGCTGAATTTTGTTTTAAAAAATTCTTAACTTTATACATCATTTTATAAATTTGCCCAAATGATTGGGGTGCCATCACATTAATTGTAGTGTTTGTAAATTACTTCGTATTCATTAAATTTTTTGGTTCTTCTTTTTTTTGTGAGAAGCATTCAGAAATACAACTGTCTGGGTTTTTGCTAGGACATCACAAAGTCAAAATTTCTGTGAACATTTAATTTCATGATGCGTAATATTGGGTTACCTTTGTTTTCAAAAACTACTGCTTTTATAACAGCTATCTCCTGATTGAAAGCTCTCAGGATGCTGTATTATCCAAGACAGCAAGGGGCCTCCATGATCTGACCTTACTTGAGCATCCTACTTTAGAGTTCACTAATAAATCATTTCATAGTTTTCAAGTAATTGTCTTGGCTGTTGGTCACACTATATTTATGTGAATACTTTTCCTACCTCGATACATTATAAAATTTTGTTTTTCTTATTCTTCTTAATTGTATTCAAAGCCCCTTGTCCCCATTCCTAAGCAATACCTACTTACCTTTCAAGAGTAAACTCCTAGTTCATTTTATTATAAAAAGTTATCTGATCTTGTCACCATTTCATATTTCATATCTCTCCACAATGATCTGTAACACTTACTGTATGGAACATTCATTTGTGTCTTTAATTATGTTGAATTTCATTAACATCGTGTAACTTAGAATTACAGTTGTTTTAGAGTTGACAGAAACCTTGTAGCTGAGTGAATGGAGTCCTAACAAGATGAAATGATTTTAAGGTAATATATCTTAGTGTCACAGATCTGTATCCAGAGTAAAAGTAATTCTCTTGATCCATTTGAATTACTTTGTTTACATATATTTAGTTTTCTTGAATGTGTAGGGTGCCAGAGAATGAAGAATGTGTTAGATTATCTTACAGAAATTGCTGAAAATACAGCATGTTGGAAACGGCATGAGCTTTGGGAAGACCTGGATTTAAATACCCTTGTGAGTGCAAACAGGAGTTATAACATTTATCTAATAATACATATTGTGAGACATTAAATGGGGTAACGGTTATGCAACCATTAAGACTTTTCATATGAAAATGCTTGATCAGTAAACATTAGATGTCTTTTCTCCCTCTTCCTTTCATTTTAGCATTGTGGAATTCTTTGGATTTGAATCCTTTTTCTATTACTCGTATCTCTGTGAATCTTGGGCAAGTTACTTCACTTTTCTGAAATAAATCTTCCAGAATCTGTTACATAGATCCAGACTAACATTGTTCTTGTAGGGTTATCTTGAGGATTAGCAGTAATATAGCATATGGCTCCTAGAACATATAATATTCTTAAGTGGGAGGTTATAATAGGAGTACTATTAAATGGTGATATTATTTTAAATAATCTGTCCTCCCTAGCTTTGCTTGGAAGAATCATTAAGTATTGATCAATGATTACACAGAACATATTATACAGAATTGTTCGTGAAAGAAGCAGCTGGGTCAAATGTTATTTTGGTTCAGGACTCCTATTTAAAATTAGGCTTGTTTTCTTTGTCCCTGATATGGAATGGCTCCTCAACTAGCAGTTATATAGGCATTTCTTGGTACTGTGGATTTGCCTGCTGCAGAAGAGGACAGGATATCTTTCGGGAGAATGCATCCAGGATTTGCAGAGGTGAATATTGCTATGTCACATAGTTTATAATTTTAAATTAGAACATTTCAAGACTTCTAATTTTGAAGAAAATTTTTTCAACCATTTTTACTTGTTATAGTAATAGTCAAAACAGGAACTTAATTTCATTGAATTGACAATATAGAGGAATGCCAAGGAAAATGCTGTACTTAGCCAGGGCACTGGGTTGCCCAGTGAGTCTGTGCACAGATGTCTTACAGCCTAAAGAGTGAATCTGCCTGAGAAGTGGGAATCTATCAGATTCTGGGGGACTCCTGATGACATGGAAGGATTGAATTGATAAGCCAAGTAGTTGTCACTTCCAGTTGCTCCCTTCCAAATGTCTCCTGAACTTTATTATTTCTGTTGGTTGTACAATGGATGATTACCCACTCACAATGTGTTTAATGCATAGATTCATTGACTTTGGTGGTAAACAGAGTCAAGAACATCTCAATGTGTAGTACAGGATACTCCACTTGGCCTGAAGCCAAAACCTCCCTATTCTTTGTCAATAGCTAAAAACAGCAGTTAAGTACAGGTTACGGCATACTAGGGTTTTATTCCATGTTTTGTTTGAAACTTAACGTTTTGATTTCTTTTCTTTTTTTTTTTTAATCTCAGAGAGAATTTCACAAGAGATTTGTGTAGTTATGGACACAAAAGAAGGTGAAGAACATGTAGGTCATCTTCTTGAAGAAGTGTTAAAAAGTGAATTAAATGTAAGTATTCAAAGACTGAGTCTGATAAACTTTGATTGCCAAAAATTTTCATAGTATAAAAATGTGTTCCTTGAAAAGGTATAAAAATTCTTCCCTCCTAATGTTCTTACCATTTTGCCTTTGTGAGACCCTTTGGTCTGCCAACACTTAGGACTTGAAATATACTACATCCCCTTTTCAGTTCGTCTTGTGGATATTTTCCCCATCTTCATGTGTGACTTCCTTTAGGAAACCCTGCCTGATGTATGCATTCCCCAGCCTAAGGCTGAGACTTGTCTTGAGAGCTACAGTGCCCAGCACATGCTGGATGCTTAAAGTCGGTTGACTTGATTGTATGAAGAGATTAAGATGAGAGGGGGGAAAAAAGAGACGGTGACAACAGGTAGGATAATCACGATATTGATAAAGTTAATGTATGTCCCTTATCTTCACCGTGGTCAACTTCCTAGTGAAACTCATATCTCATATTAGGGCTGGGAAAATATTAATAGAAGGCACAGTAAGTAAGAGGGTATCTCTAGGAACTATTTACAACTTTTACCACCAAGGACTTCTGTTAATCATTTTTATGACGACTTTGTGTTTTGAAGTATTTTGTTCGCCAAACTGATTTTTAGCAATTTTTAATTAATATTCCTGTTTTCATTAAAATGTGTAATTCCCAATCAGAATTTATGATCAACATGTGATGACTTTTTAACAACATATATAATATAATTCTAGGCAAAAGCAGAGGGCAAAAGTTCATTTTAGTTAGCTGTGTAATTTTATCATGATAGCACAGTTGGAAAGAGAACAGGCGCTGATATGAGACTGCCTGTTCTTGGATGTCACCTTCTTGCCTAATTTCCATATCTGAAAATTGAAAACGTTAATAACATCTACATTATAAAGTTGTTGGGAGGGTTAAAGTGCTTAGAAAAGCATCTGGCATGCAGGAAGTTTTCAGTGAATATGAGCTGTAATTAAACATTTGATGATAAGTTGAGACAGTGGTGGGACAATATTAGGTAGTGGAGACTACTGGTTCCTACACTTCAGTGCCGTATCGGATACATGAGTTGTTAAAAATGTAGGTTCCTGGAACGTATAAAACTTACCCATAGTCTCTGGGATAAGTTCTAGAATCTAAGTTTTTAACATGCCTCTCCCAGTGATTTTGATATCAGTCAGTGCCAAATTCCACCAGAAGCATTTGAACCAACAACTCAAAGCTGAAAAAACTGTCACAGCCATCTCAGCTGTATCTTAGGCATAAAAGTGGTACTACAGTTTTCTGTGGTGTTTTTAATTAACTTTCTGGGCATTTCTCTTCCACCATTGGGAATTTTAGTGCTTTGTTCTCTGCTTTCTATCTCAAGTCCACCTGTTAAGAATCTGTTTCTAAGTTATGTGGCAATTTTACTGCAGAATATTTAACTATAGGTAACTTCCTATTGCCTGACCCACTGAAGCACATTTTTGCCTCAAAAATAGTTTTCTACTTTTGGATAATCTCATTCGTGCTTTACCTAATCAATGCAGAAGCCAGTAAAATGGGACACTGAAGGTATATTACTGGAACTCTAGCTATCAACCAATCCTAAATTTGGAAAGCTAGGTTTTGGTATTACTGTTGAGTATGAACCTGTTGGATGCTGTGTGACTAATTTCTTGATTTGGTCTTTCTAGCATTAGACGGATGCTGCAAAGAGTCCTTTTGGGTATAGTTATTATGATATTCACTTTTTGTTGCTTCTTTTCTCGGATCTTCTTAGTGATGAAATGACATGGGATTCAGGGATAAGCATAAAGGTACATCACTGACCTTGTGTGACTTATTCAGCACCCTGGCTTCCCAGCTCCTTGTCCTTGTCATTTCTGATGACCTTTATTCAGTGCACTTCCTCTACCCACCCATTGAGCCCAGTGTGGGTATTACCATCATCTTAACTGTGCTGAAAACCAATACTAACTATATTTGTCCCCTTCTTACCACAATATTTTATCATTCTCTTTTAATAAGTTACTGCAACTGTGCATATTTCAATTTAATGGGAAACTCCAGGCACCCTGTATTTTCCCTCTCCTGCAGCCACATTTTGTTTCACAGCCTTCCTTACCTTGCTTAGATTCTATGACCCATCATTTCAGATAATCTTCTACAGGTATCTTGAGGACCCTGGTCCTTTCAATGCACTCACTTGGTAAAACTCGGTCCCTGTGTTAGTCTAACTTTTTCACTTTTTTTCTGAGCCTATATTCAACACTTCTGGTGAAAATCATACAACAATGCAGATTGTTGACATTAAAAAATAGTAGTTTCCATTCTCTGGTGGGCACTGAATGTTTTAAAGCAACCATACTATGATTCCATAGTGAGCTCCCATTTCCCCTCAGTGGCTATTTTAAACCTCTTCCACTCTCCTCGGATGTCTAATTTAGGGTTTCTTAACTTCAACACTATCGATATGTTGGGTCAGATAATTCTTTGTTGTAAGGGGCTGTCCTGTACATTGTACAATGTTTAGCAGCATCCCTGGTGTCTACCTACTAGTTACTAGTATCAACCCTCCTCTTCCTCCAAGTTGTAGCAGCCAAAGGTGTCTCCTTGCTAAATGTCACCTGGAAAGGTGCCCTGCCCACACCCTCAGCCCCTTTGAGAACCGCTGGTCTACCACTACCAACTGTTGCTCTTCGATATGATCATGTCTCCACCTTCAAAGAGTAATTATACAGTCCCATATGGGATGTCCCTATCTTCCTGGTACCAGACCTCTAAAGAATCTTGCATCTGTAGCCATCCTTTAATTAAGATGATTCCCTCTCCTGAGTTCTGTTTTCCTTCCCTCTCCTTCCCCGCTATCTCTCATTGTCATCAGCATTCTAACATATTTAAGTTCTTTCAGTTATAATAAAAACAAATCCTCTCTTAACCCAAGGTTACCCCGCAGCCAAACTATGTTGGGATAACTTAACCTTCTCAAGCCTCAAACCATTGCAATCTGATTTCTACCCCAGCTCTTTCATAGGAACTGCTCTCGACAAGGTCCTCAGGGACCTCCCTATTGAGAAATGCACAAGATATTTATCAGTTCGTACCTTACTTAATTTACTGCAGCACCTGACTGTTTTGTCTAATACTTTCTCCTAGAAGGAATCTCATCCTGTGGATTCTATAACATCTTTTTTGTCTGGTCATTTTTAAATTTGGGCTTCCTTTTCTTGGTTTCTTTTGCAGGATTCTGTTTGTAATTTTTAGGTTTCTACACATAGGTGAGTGAATTTCTCTAAAAATCATGCTGATGGCTTCACATATCATTTATTTTCTAGAGACAAAAATCATTCCCTAGCTCTGTGTTAGTTATTCGCTATTCTGTGTTTCCCATCTATACATTCAATCAGATGTCCTCTGGCACATTAAACATAAATGTCAGTGATGTTTTGCATTCATAAACCCTTGTTCCAGCCAGTCCTCCTCTATGTTCTTGGTTTTCATTCTCTGGAAATGTATATTATTTACCTAGTTCCCTGAACCTGGTATAATCTTTGACTCATTCTCTCTCACTCCCAAAACAATCAAATTCTTAGACATTTGCATTTTACATCTCAGTATCCCTGAAAATGTGTCCTTTTCTTTTAATTACCACTGCCACTATCCTAGGCACCCCCAACTGTTCCCAGGATTGTTGCAATAATCTACTAACTAACCTTCAGCCTCTGGTCTTGCCGCCTTCTGTCCATTCTTCATATGGCTATTAGAATGATCATTCTAAATTGTGTATCTTATCATATTCTCCCATGCAAATCTGTTTATTGGCCTTCCATTGCTCCTGAATTTGATGGAGTACTTTCTTGCTAGTTTTATAAGTTCTCTCATATTACAACTAATGAAATTACAAAAGCAGTAATATAAACCAACAGTTTTTAGCACCTATTTTATGCTAGGCATTATAGTATGCATGCTTAACCCTCTGAAATAGTCACTATTATTCTTACTCTCCAGAAGAGAGAATTGAGGTACAGAGGGCATGTCTAAATCATACTTGTTAACATTGTTGTAAAGTGGCAGAACAGGGACATGAACTTGCATTTGTGTGATACCAAAGGCTAACCTCTTAACGGGGTGCCCATGCCAAATAGCCCTACAACTCCATGCTGTGCACTCTTCAGGCCAACTACTTCCAGTTTATCAATGGCAATATTGCTTTCCTATTTCCAGGCCCTTCCCCCATGATGCCATTTTCCCCTGGGAGCTCTTCCTGCCCACCTTTCTTCCAAAGTCTGGTTTATGTACCTTTCTATTTCCATTACGTTTGACGGGATACTATACAACCCCATCCGAGGACTTTCCAGAGGCTGGTACAGTCTTGACACAAGGGGAATATTTATTCAGGGTTGAATAAATAAATGTATAAATGACCATGACTAATTATTACTAAGTTGAACATTGTATTATGCTTGTTGCATTATAAATTACCCTGAAATTTAGTAACTTTAAGTAATAAACATTAATTATCTCATAGTTTCTATGGATCAGGAATCTAGGCATAACTGAACTGGGTTCCTCTGGCTGAATGCAGCTCATGTGATGCAGTCAAGCAGTCTGTTGAAGGCTGGGGCTGCAGTCTCATCTGAAGGTTTGAGAGCACAGTTTGGGGGATGACCACGATTATAGCTCTGACACGGGCAGTGCATGGGCAATATATATAGCCAAAGTGTTGTACCCCCGTAATATTCTGAAATTAAAAAAAAAAAAGTGGATTCTGCTTCTAAGCTTACCCAGGTATTGTCAGGCCTCAGTCCCTTGCCATGTGGGTTTCTCCACAGGACTGCCGTACAACATGGTACTAAGTTTGAAGGCACAGTCTTTTTAAACTTAATCTTGGAAGTGACAGCCCATCACTTCTGTTATCTTCTGTTCATTTGAAGTGAGTCCATATGTCTAGCCCACACACAAGAGGAGGGGATTATACAAGGTTGTGAATACTGAGAGGAGCGTAGCATTGGGGGTGATTTTCAAGGCTGCCTACCACAAACATATCTGTTACTAAGTTGAAAAGAAAAGACCCACTAACAAGGCAGTGCTATATAAGTCTGAGTCTTCTCTGAATATCAGAACTTTGCCTTATTGTACCAGAAATTTCCTCATTGAAATCATCTATGCAAACCTATAATCCCTTAGCCAAACAAGTGGAGGCATGGTCTATTTTATATGGAAATGAGTCCTTAATGCTAAGTCTACTAGAGATTCTATATGACAAACACCAGAAACATCTGAGTAGTTTTGGAATTAACAACAGACAAGAAGAGCTAAGGAATGAATATGATCTCCTGAATTAAATGCAGTTCTATCCAATATAAACTAGCATAGCAAAATTTTAAATTCTAACAAAGAAAAGAGTCAGTGGCTAATTTGTTATTTTTATGTTGATAGGTCCATAGTATAACTCTAGGTAACCTGTTGTACAATCTGATAAAACATAGTGAATATAAACTGAATTTTAGGAGAAATGAGCCTGCTAAAGAGAGAGAGAATCATCTTGCCATACTACTCACAACTGTTGAAATGGCTTCTAAGGTTCTACTAGGCTTCCTTTTTCTGTCTTTCCTCTTCCCCTTGCCTATCCCTTCCCCTCCATCCCACTTCCTCCCCCTGTCACTTTTGATTATAGAAATTTTCAATCATGTACCTAAAAAGAGAGAATACTATTATGAACTCATGTATCCATTACCTAGCTTCAATAATTATCAACTCATAGCCTATCTTATTTCCTCTATAACTCCACTCATTTCCTCCAGATTATTTTGAACAAATATCAGATATCATATTTCATCTGGAAGAAAGGTTTCCTCTGTTAAAATATAACCATAATACAATTATCACACCTAAAAATATCAGCACTGATTCTTTAATGTCAACAGTGTTCCCTTTTCTCCAATATACTTACACATTTTTTTCCTACTTGTTTATTAGTATACCAACAATACCCATGAATTACCACTGGTTAGTATGTTTCTTAAGAATCTTTTATTCTATAGCTTTTCTTGCCATTTTTAAAAAATATTTTTTGGGAAGATACAGGGTAGGTACATTGCCCTATAGAATTGCCCACAGGGTGGGTTTTAATGATTGCATGTCTGTGGTGTCACTTAACATGTCTGTGTGTACCTTGTATATCCTATAAATTTGGAGTTAGATCTAGAGTTTTGTTCAGATTCAGATTAATATATTTTCCAGCAAAAATTTGATTTTTTTTCCCATAGGTATTAATGTATACTTCTATTAATAGGTACATTAGTCTGGTCATCTGTATTTCTGTGGTGTAGGCAGCCATCAATGCATCAATTTGATTCATTAATGCCTAAAGTTATAAAATGATACTAGGTGCAATTCAAGAAATGTGGAAGTTTTGGCCCCTGATGGTGAAGGGTGTGAGTTTTTTTCCTTAAAGATTATAAACACATGACTTCGAAAGATACTTGTGTTTCAACCCGTTGCAGTTATTACCTTTACTGATGCTCAAATGGTCTAGTTTTTGACCTTTAGAAACCTCTTCAACTTAGCTTGGATCCTTTTGATATGATGCTAGTAGACATTGATAGCTTTCTTGCTTTCTGGTGTGAAAAGATGTTCTAGGTTCATCTTGTACATTTCCTGACCAAACCTAGAATTATCCAGATCTCCAACTGGCTACTGCTAGATTCATTGTTGTTTCTAGGCTTTATTGGGTTGAACAGAGATGGAAAATGTTGTTTTCCTTATTTTTTAAAAAATGAGATACCTTCTGAATTCTTACTGATATTTCAAATTCAAGGTTGCAGAGTTTTGAATTTTGTTTATTTATATATCTATCTCCTCTCTCCAATAGTGGAAATTCTTGTTTTCCATGATTCTAACATAATGCATTTTCTTTTTCCCATACTACACACAACAGTATTGGCATATCAATCTCAACAAATGTGTGATATCTGAGAATAGTATAAGGTGGTTGTTTTTTTCTCTAATCTTTAGGAGATATCTTGCTTAGGATGACCAAAATCAAATTTATGTGTTTTTACATCATTTGGAATAGTACTTCTTGGAGTGGTTATGCCACTAACTAGATACACAAAATTATTTGCTTTATTTTACTTTTTGTTTTATTTTTTAGGCGTTGCTTTTTCAAAAAAAAAAGTTTTATAATTATGTATGAAATTTCATGGTATCAAAATCAAATGTACAAAGCAAATTATATTTAAAGAAGTCTAACTTTATCACTACCTTCTGTACCCTATTGCCTCCCTCTTCAATAAGTAACCAGTTTTTCAAAATTTCATGGTTTATTCCTTGCATTGTTTATTAATATCTACCTATCTGTATCTTGGTGTTTATGAAGGTTTTCTTCCCCCTTCCATTGACACATTGACAACTACCTCTATATTAATGTTGTTGTAAAATACTTTTTGTTTGTATTTATTTAATTTTTTTTTTTTTTTTTTTTGCTATTGTCTAATAGTTCTTTGTTCTGGGCAACACTGAAACTAACTAGTGCCTTCTTCCTCTTCCTTTCTCTGTATCTAATTGGACTTAATATGCTTTAACTTATAGTTTACACCTATAAGATGACAGCAAACTTTCCTTACTTTTTATATATTCTTACATTCATGTCATTGCCTACTATACTGTCTCCCTCAAAACCATTATTTCTTAGTTGTGCAAGTTAATTTAATGGTCACAACAAATCCTCATGTTGATATCTTGCAAATAATTTTGGTTCTTTGAAACTAATCCTCCAGTAGATGCCTAGGGAGGGCTCATGGACATAGTACTCCCCAGTTTTTCCATGTGAATAAAATTATTCAAAATCTTCAAGGTGATTTTGGCTAGATTAAAAACAAATCTTGATTCAAAACTTTTTTGTTGAGCATCTTAAATATGCCACTCTATTTTCTTCTGTCAAAGTATTTTGGTCAAGTGTGATGAAAATCTGATTTTCTTTGTCATATGAGTGACTTAGTCTCTTTGTGGATGCTCAAATAATTTTTTTCCTTTCAAGTCCAATTGTTTTACTAGCATTTTCTCAATGATGGCTTTTTGGTTGATATTCCAAAGTACACAATTGTATAATTTCAAATCTTCAGAAAAGTTTTTATGGCATTATTATTTTTAGTATTTTATGTTTCATTACTTTAGTTTTCTTCTTCATAGATTCCTCTATGAAGGTTATCTGTTCTTTGATCATCTACTATAGCTATTAATTTATCTTGGATTTTTTTTGTCTCTTAATTTCTTTTTGATTTGAAAATTTCTTTCCCTCTTTTATTTCTCTTTAGGCATTTATATTTTGTATTTATTTACTTCTGTGTTCTTTGTAATTTATAGCCTTCATTTTTGGAATTATTTTTTTTCAATTTTTCTGTTCTTATCACGTTGTTTCTAAGTTATTCCAATTCTGACTTTTATAGTTCTATCATTTTCTTAATTACTTCTATCTTATTATTGAATATTGGGTTTCAGTCTTCATCTGTTGTGTGAATAGGTCTTTCTGATGTACATGCATTGCTTGTAGGGATAGTATTTTGCTCTTTTTTATTTCTTATATCAAGAGATTTGAGATCCTTTCCTGTTGCTCCTTTTCACGTAAGAGTTTTATCTATTTTTAGGAGGAAGGGGTAGGTAAAAATAATTTTTCTAGCTTAATGGCATAATGCTGCTTCTTTAGTTGTTTTTAGGGAAACATGAAAGATGTCGCCAAGTTCTTTCTGGGTACTTCTACCTCTGTTGCCCTCCTTTGCCTGGACCTTATCTTTCCAATATTTCTGGTGTACCTCTCTGTCTGTCTAGATTTCTTTCAGGCTGGTGCTTTAACTTAGAAGGGAAAGGTGCTTCAGTTTATTATTTTTGAGTGTTCTTTGCCTTTGGGCCCAGACCCCCAGATATCCATAACACCCTGGCATGTGGCTCCTTTGTTTTCAGCTTTGAATTGATGCCTACAAAGCAGTCTCCTACTTTCTGTTGCCATTCTCAGAGTGGCCTGCTAAGCTATCCAGAAAATACCTGATGATTTTGTTGTTTTCTATTTTGCTTGGTTTTCTTCCACTTTCTCCTGCACAGTTTCTTAAACTGTGTGGGTTTTTAATACATGCTGGCAATTTATCCCTACTCACTAATATTTGTTTTGTGGTACATATTGTCTCTTGGTTTTTGGTTTTGATATCCTGCTTGCATTGTCTCTCTTTATGGAGGGATCTGCATAGATTCAAAAATTAAAACGGCATTTGTAGCTTTCCAGAATCTTCTTCCCTTTTATTCTTTACGTGTGCTTTGCTGACCATTTCTAATTTTTAGGTAATTAAATTTCTCTTAATTTCAAGTATCTAATTTAGCTATAAACATATATATAGCAACTTTGGAATTTTTTAAAAATTAGGTTTCACTTGAAGTTATGGATCTCATTCATATACTAAACAAAACTAAGAAGTATTTATATCTTCAAAAGAAAGGAAATATCTCTGTTTCTCAAATACCTCTTAATTGTAATTTCCTCCTTTTAGGAGATACATTAGACTTTTTATTTACTTATTTTTAATGAGGAGCTAATGTAAAACTTCTAAAACTGAACATTGGATGTCCTGTTATCTTACTCAGAGAATCTAGGTTGACTGTGGAAGGAGATGTCATTCCTGCTTAAGACTTCCCTAGCTTCTAAATTTGTGTTTAAAAAATAAAAAATAAAAAACCCTGTTAAACCACACAAAGACTTATTGGAATGCTTTCTGTCATAAACAGCCACAACACCTAACAATTATGGAGTGCCTTTTATGTGCCAGGAACAGTACTATAAAGTACTTTTGTCTTTAAAATAACCCTATGATTTCCCCTTTCATTTTACCAATAGAAGTAGGAAACCTGTGGTTTTAATGATTTTACTAAGATCATATAATTAGTGAACGTAGGTGCTATTTGATTTAATATGGTCTCTACTAATTAATATTCTTCTAAGGAAAGGCGAAATAAAGAAAAGACAGTGAGATTTTTAAGTTTGCCAGAGGGCTTTTATACCTAAGTTCTACAAGACGTTGTCCCTGGGGAAAAGACTTACCCAGTTTTATATAATTTTTCTCTTCCTTTACAAAGGCAAATTTATCTTGTGACATTTTTCAGCCCCAAACTTACAAACACAAAATGCAATGTATTCTGTATTCTAACATTTTTAGCTTTCAGGGCTTTTGTCTTACTTTGAAAAGAACATATAAAAAGGATGAAGTCACCACTATTGAAATCCTGGCATCTGTAGGGCAGATCAGTGTGGGTGTGGAGCTGCTTCTCACACAATGGGAGGATTGTTTTATTGATGTGAAAAGAAAAAAGTTTCCCTTTGAAACTAAAGGAAAAGATTGGATACGCTTATTGTAATTATCTGTGCCAGAATTTTGTGACATACCTTAGGGGCGAACTGCACATCTAATTCTAACATAGTGATACATGCCAAATACATGGAAGGGGTTGCTAAAAAGTAAAATAAGGAGCTAACTGGGGTAAGAGACACCTCTTCCATCCCCCCAGACACAGGCACATTTCAATGATACTTAAATTACAAGGCTTTTTCAGTCTTGCTATACTCCTTCTATGATTTCTTAAGGAGTTTGAAATATTTCACAGAATCTACCTGTTTCACAGAGAGAGCTCTCCAGAGAGATGTCAGGGTGGTACACAGTGATAAAAGGAATCCCTCTCACTTATTCCCAAGTCTCAGTAAATTTTGAAAAATAGTTTATATTATATACTGTACTGAAGGTAGTAAGGAATTTGTAAGTGGGAAGATGTGATTAGTCTTTTATTCCTTAATCCACTAATTTATTTACCAAATAATTAATAAATGCCTGTCATAGTCACTGGATATAGAGAGTTGAACTGAGCGAATATGGTTCTTTGTCCTCAAGAAACATACTGTCCTGTTGGGGATAAAACAGTAAACAAATGCAAATAAAAAAGGATGTAGAATTACAAATTGTGATGAATATTCCAAGGGAAAAGTAAACTGTGCTTATATAAGAGAGCCATGGAAAATGACTTCACTGGGAGTGGAGGGCAGTGAGTGAAATCTCTTGGCAAAAGTGGGCTTTAGTTAAACCTGTAAGGGTAATCGGGAGTTACCTGTTTAAAGACTAAACCGGAAGTAATGGTGAGTGAAAGGCACATAAAGTGCCCTTTCAGGGGGACTGAAATAAGGCTTCTGTGTGAGGAGTGAAGTGAATGGAGTGCAGGTGGGAGGTGAGGATGGAGCTGGGGACAGGCCCAGAGGCAGCCTGGCAGGCTGTATTGAGTTTACTGCTACAGCCGTTGCTGTTACTGCTACTATTATTTATATTTGTCTTAAGAGGGAAATGAAGTGATAGACATCTTTAGCTGGAAATGACATCCAATTTACCTTTACAAGAAAATCATTCTGGGTGCTGCTGCTTAAAAGTAAAGTTCTATAGAGGAAGACCAGCAGTATTTAATGTTTTCATATATCACATTACCTCTATAAACAAGTGTGTTCAACCCAGTTTTCATTCCTGTAATAAAAGAAATGGAATCCTAAAGAATGCTGATCTATACTATGAACAAACAGGTACTATAGGGGCTTTTCATGTGTTTTGCTTATCCACTCCTTCCTGTTTCCTGGAGCACGTAATTTAATTATTGTTTTGTGTAACCGCAAATGACACACAGGGCATAACTGAAAATCATTTGTTTCCTGGGTGTAAGCATGCTTTGATTTTGTTGAGGCTGTTCTACGATACATGGTTTATTTTTTCTAATGCCCTCAAGGTTGTGTCCAGAGTATGGATCTGTGCCTTTTGTTATAGACCTCAATAAATTCACTGTATGACATATTAGTCAAACAAAACATCAAAAATAGCAAATGAAGTAAGGAAAAGCAGACATAAAAGAAACAGCAAATTAAGCCATAGCAGCATCGTAAGACCCATTCAAAACAGTTATTTTATGCTTATTTTGATACATATTATAACAATATTTTGAAGAAACAGGATTTTCATTTTTTGAACCTGAACACTATATAATTAATAACAGTGAAGTAATACTGTAAAGCTATTTCTCTTCTTGGGCCTCTGACTTTGACTAGTGCCATATTTTGAGTATGTGGTATTGCGTGTGTGTACAAGACTACAGAAACTAGCCAAAGACCATCCCATGAAATCCATTTTGCTTATTTGGGATGCTAGCCAGATTTCCTGATCAGTTCTCTAGAGGTAAAAAGAAAGTTCAAAATTATTGGACCACCTAGTTGCATAAGATGGTATGAATTATGTTCATGTTGTACTTAATAAAATAAACAGTTTATAATAATAGGTTGTCATGGTTTTATAATGTGATTATTAATGAGAGAGCTAGGGTAATTCACCCTAAATGCCACTTTCTCTATTTTTTCTTTATGTATTTAACATATCTTCATGTTTCTAACTGTATATTCTTGAAATACAGGAAACTATAGAAATATTACTCTTCCTAAAGGAACTAGATGGTTAATTTGTCTAAATGGTCTGCATCTTGGTCCACTTAGGCATGAGGTCATTGCTCACAAATTTTAGGCAACCATTATGCTGAATCTTAAAAAAATAAAATAAAAATAAAAATAAAAACAGCCAATATCCAGTATTGGGCATATATTGGTAAAGTCGGGTCTTATCCTGTAATTCAGAACATTTATTGATTTTTTTTGTTTTTTTACACATATAGTGAATATGTTTAGAAGGAAAATCCATATAGAAAGTTGAAAAAATTGTTCTTTCTTTATGTAGATTATAGTTACCACCCTTCAACAGTTGATTTCAGTGAATATTTTGTATATAACTTGCTTATGCTAGTTTTAGAGCTTTATTGACTATGATTTTATTTTATTGATTTTTTGGTTCCAATTATAGAATACTTGATATTTAAAAAATAACATTACATACTTACTAATGTTATCCCTCATAATTGAGTTTGGAGATGCATCTCATTTTAACTATTTGCATGCAGTATAATTCTACTTTACAATGCCAAAAAGATTATTCTATTGTCCTAGTAGCTTTAGCTAGATAGTGATTCCAGGGTTCTGGTGGTCCTGGGACAACTGAATCAAATATACCCCCTTTGAGCTTGCAGTCAGAGAAAATTATCCATGGTATATTGTCTCCTGAAAACTTATTTCCAAGGCCTTCAACTAAGTACTTGTGTACTTGGGTTAAAAAAAATCTTTGTCTTTCTCTCTTGCATTGGCCCTGTATGCCTTTGATGACTACTTGGTATATGTGAGTCAGTCAGTACAGATTGACTAGTCATTTAAGACCTTCCACAGTCTATACTGAACTTTATTCTCCCAGTGTTATCACTGTTTTTGTCTAACATGTCTTGTTCACGTCTTGAAATTATATAGTTTTCTTTCTCTCTTGTGCTCAGCATTCTACTTGATTGCATTCCTTTCCTACTTGTCGATTTTGTGTTGTAAGGCTTAGTTTATTATCACTATTTCCATGAAGTTGGCCCCATTTTTCTAGTTCTTGGATCTCCTCAATTACTAAGCAACAGTGGTGTTACTCTGCATATCCTGCTTTTTATTGTTTATTCTCCTGAACATCACTTTCCCCATCTTTATCACTGATTCCTCACACACTGCTGTGTATGTGGTGGGAGCCAGATAAATAGTTGTGGTTAAGGATGAGAGGGTGATGGGCAAGCAAGCTTCTGGAATACCTCTCCCCCTGGATGTCAGCCAAGCACGTTTCTGGAGATAAAGAGGTAGCCTCTGGGTGTCTTCAATCATGTGAACAGTTGAGAAGAGTTTAAAATCAGAAGTACACCCAAGAAGTTTTAACTGATTTCCTAACCAGAAGACAGGACAATGTTCACAGGAAGGAAAGGAAGGGCAGATAGCATATACTGCAGAGAGTAGATGAACTGGAGTCAGCAACAGTGATGAAATTGGTGGTGAGCTTTCTGGCAGGAAAAGAGAAAGATAATGATGGAGAAATTAGCTCTGCAGAGGGGGACTAGTAGTGGGGTGACGAAGTAGATCCATAAGCAAAATTTTAAAATTTATTTTTTAGTAATCTATAGTAAGATTTTATATTGAATTTGAATATATTTTTCTATATTTAGAAATGTACTGCTTTAAAAATATTCTGAGGTATACATCACAAGGATGTGTTTGCATCCTTGTGAAACAAGTCACATGATCATGTTTTGGTCGTGTTTTTCCAAATTTAATTTATCCTTAACATTTTCTAAGCATTTTGAAACTATAGGCTAAACAATGTGTATTCTTTTTTTTTTTTTTTTTAAGAGATGGGATCTTGCTTGCTGTGCAGTGGCATGATCATAGCTCGCTGTAACCTCAAACTGCTGGGCTCAAGCAATTCTCCTGCCTGGGCCTCCCAAAGCTCTGGGATTACAGGCTGTAACCACTGTTCCTGGTCTGGCTGGGTTCTTTAAGGATCCACCGGCTCTCTTCACGCCCTAGGCTTCCTCCTGAAAACAGGCCACAGGTTCTAAACCTTGATTTCTTTATTTGTAAAGTGAAAATATATAACTTATAGGGTTTCAGAATGAAATAAAGTTATTAACATTGTAAGTCCTCAATAATTGGTCAATATTGGTATTATTACTCATAAAATGGCATCATCTGTAACACCAGACTATAGCCTTTTTTTACTTACCAAAGTATCATTTTTTTTTTCTGTATCCTATAGATTTATTATATTCTTTTTTTTTGCAGTGGGTTTATAGGATGTAAATTACATACCGAGAGCATTAGGCCTGAAGGGGATGTGATTAGCTAGCACGGTGGTTCTCAACTTTAAAACCACTGATGCCTGGGCCTCATTGTAGAACAATTGAGTCCAGGTCTGGGGATGAGCTCTGGGTATTGGTATTTTTAGAAGTAGCCCCTCTTCTACCACTGCTGCATAAAACTTGCATTAAGTGTAAAATTCAGTGATTCTTAGTAAATCTACAAGGTTGTGCAACCATCACCATAATCCAGTTTGGTTTTTTTTTTTTTTTTTAGACAGAGTCTCGCTCTGTCACCTGAGGTAGAATGCAGTGGTGTCATTGTAGCTCACTGCAACCTCAAATTCCTGGGCTCAAGTGATCCTCCTGCCTCAGCCTCCTGAGTAGGTGGGACTACAGGTGTGCACCACTGTGCTGGCTAATTTTTCTATTTTTTTGTAGAGATGGGGTCTTGTTCTTGCTTAGGCTGGTCTTGAACTCCTGAGCTCAAGCTGTCCTCCTGCCTCAGCCTCCCAGAGTGCTAGGATTATAGGCATGAGCCACTGCACCCCTAAACAATGTATATTCAATAGGTTGCTAATATGTAACTCATAATGGAAAGTTGTGAGATGGAAATTTTATTTTATGTGTAAATATCACAAATATATTTATGATTCAAGAGGAGTATACGTTAATGAAAAATAGTTTGCTTATTATGTAGAGTTTGAAGAAATATGATGGCAGTATTCAGTTTGAACAAGTATTTGAGTAGTATTTACATATTCCTTTAAATACTATCTCTTGCATAGTTTCCTTGTGATTACATGTGAAAGAACTCTTCACTGAGCTACTTGTACATATTATAGCTGATTGTAGTTTTCTTCTATTTCCTATCGTATTATAAAAGCTAGGTGAAAAATGGAGGTTGTTTAGTTGAGAATTTTTTTTTAATATATATCTTATCTAGACATTTTGAACACAATTGTCACCTTTGTGGTACAATGTCAAAATCATGTCATTTAAAAAGTATGAAATACTTGTTTGTCTGATAAAATGCAATTTTACATTTTAGTATTTAATATTAAATATTAAATAGTATTTAATATTTAGAATAATTACAGTAAAGCCTTAAAGTTGCTAGAATGTTACTGCTTTTGGTGTTAGTCATTGATTCTTGAATAAATGCTGAAGACCAGAAACTAGAACTTTCCACCTAACCCAGGATTTTGCAATAGTAACACTATTGACATTTTGGTACAGATACCTCTGTTATGGGAGCTGACCTGTGTGTGTGTTATAGGATATTTAATAGCATTCCTGTCATCTATCCATTGGGTACCAATAGTACCTCCCCATGCTGCTTGTGACAACTGAAAATGTCTCCTGAATTTGCTGAAATTCCCCTAAAGGCACTAGTTCTACATAACTAGTTGCTGCTAGTTAAGAACTTCTAATATAACTGGTTTTAAACATTTCATATATACTCATTTCTGACTTGGTGTAAAGCTATATATGTATCATATTTGTAATTTTAATGCATAGGTATAAATAATAAAATATGTATAGGCTTTAATAGACTATTTAAATAATTTATAAAACTGAAACAATACTTGGTGTGGATTCTAATTAGTAATTTCAAATTAATGATGTTTTGACTAGAGTATAACATTTGTACATAATTTATTAGTGGATGTTTATATGGAAATGGGCTAAAATTATACTTCTATATACATTTGTCCCTTGATGTCCATGGGGGTTCCCGGACCTACCTGCACATTCCCCCCGCCACCCCACCAATACCAAAATTTGTGGATGCTCTAATCCCTTATGTAAAACAGCATAGAATTTACATATAACCTACACAATTCTTTCATACACTTTAAATCATCTTTAGGTTACTTATAGTACCTAATATGCTGTAAATACTATGTAAATAATTGTTACACTATACTCTTTTAAATTTGTATTTTTATTTTTATTCTTTTATTTTTATTTATTTTTTTCAAGTATTTTTGATCCACGATTGCCTGAATCCTTGCACGCAGAACTCATGGATTCCAAGGGCAGACATTTAGGCAGGGTCCTATGTTACTTAGAAAAAATTAAATATTTATATATAAATTAAATTATGCTGTAAATTTAGAATTTTAAGGAAAAACAGTTGAATTAATGAATGCTTTAATTTTAGCTAGTTCTGTTTGCCTTATTGATAGATTTAATAAAGATATAGGCAATTTATCTTAGAAGATACAGAAAGTCAATAGCTTTGGTTCAGTAAGGTTGCAGTTATCTTTCAGTTCCTATATGGAGGCATATTCCTTAGTAAATACATCTACTTCAAAATGAGAGGGCTTTTAGATTAATGTGGATTCAAATGAGCTAACATTTTGCTGTTCCAAAGTGTGGTCCATGGACTAGTTATATCAGTATCAATTGGAAATTTGTTAGACATGTTTATTCCTAGGCCCCACACCACATCTAAGGGAATCAAAATCTGCATTTTTAACAAGATTCTTAGGGATTATTAGTCATAATAAAACTTAAGAAACACAGATCTCAACTTTATTTCATCTTCCCAGTGTGGTATAAGCTTCTTGGGGGCAAAAACATGTCTAGTTCATTGTTATGATCTCAGTATACAATCTAGTTTCTGGCTCAGAGCCCTCAATAAATATTTATTGGTCAAATGAATGAAACCGTATATTAATCCATCAATGGCTAGGATACTTTACTCTTTGTGACTTTGTGTTTTTAGTTAAAACACATAGGATTTGTTTATGTCAACTTGCCAATTCTCAGCTTGCAAATGTTTCATGCATTACCAATAAACATAAGAAGATCATATTACTGTATATACCTTTAGAGCATATCATCCTTTGTCATTTCAGTTGGGTAATATCTACAAAATGTGCCTGCCAAACATGATTTGAATTAACGCCAGTTATTTCCTGTTTATTACATACTGTCTATTGGTTATAGTATAATACTCTGTAGTAAAAACTCAACAGAAAGATAAACTTGAGCAGATTTGTGTTCTATAGCTTTACCTTTTGTGTAGACACTTTCCAGCTTTGGATGTTTAATAAAATGGCAGCCTTGAATTCTTTGTGATAGGTACTCAGGTTTGTTAGAATTAGAGCTTGTTATTTTCCATTTCCAGTTTTGCATCAGAACAATAGTTGGCCTTTAAAGTGAATTTTAGCAGTGAGAGAGAGGGATGCACAAAGGAAGACTATTATTAAGGGAATATTACTACAATATTCCTTCTACTACCACCAACTTCTCAGCTTGTATACATTGAATACAGTGATTCAGAAGCACTTGACTTTTCTGCAAAATCAAATCTGAAGACTTGAGTTGCACTGGAGGATACTTCTTAGATATGTTTTTCCCTACGTAGTTTGCAGAAAGGCTAAGGTATTGTGTGTACCAGCAGTCAAGATTGTTAGTCTCAAATGACTTCCTCCAGATTAGGTTTTTCTCTGGAGTTGACTTTGGGACCTGTGGAATCACTCCTCTCTGAGTAAGGGTCTTGTGACAAGATAATACTACCCAGGGTGACACAAATGCCCGTTGTACTTTAGAGGTTAAATATGTGGAATTGGGAGGCCCACCAGACCTAAGTCTGAGTACTAGTCTCTTACTGGCTGTGCAATCTTGGGCAGGTTATTTAAACTTGTATGCCTGAACCTCTTTATGCATAACATAAGGATAATGATAATACCTGCTTATGCATAGGTATACGGTACAATTTCAGTAAGATAATAGTTTAAAGTATGTTGCGTAGATTCTGGCAAATTATAAAGCCACAGTAAAGTATTAAATGTAAAGAGGTAATGTAGATGTATCATAAAGTGTCTTCTAAAAGTAGAAATTAAATAAGTGAGTAGAAGAGTAACAACAATCATTTAATATAGTGCCATGAGTGAGGTGGTTATTACCACTTTACATATACATATTCAGACAAAGATGAATGAACTGACAGCACACACACCAGGCTTTAGACTTTCTAGAACAGTAATTGTTAGGGGAAGTTTGTGGACTCAGGGGGATAGGCAGTGTCTACTGCCTTATGTAGCATTGCAAATGGATCTTCAGGGCTGGATATTAAAATACTTGTGCTATGTGATGATTAAGCTGCGTAGTTAGGGAAGTACCAGTCCTTTTCCTGGTGTGATAAGAGATTGGGATCCAATAGCAATGTAGCATGGCGGAACCTTGGTTATTGTCCTATTCTGCATACCCGGCATGAAAATTGGGAGAATATCAAGACCTCCTTGGATATAATCAGGTCTAAGTCCTATGGTGGCAGCTTATGAAGTGGAGGGCCACTGGTATCCATCAGTTCAGCATTCATGGTTAGGGGTCTATAACTTATATAACATAGCAGACTGGCAACTTGATTCACATTTCACCTCAAACCTCTGCCAAGATTGATTCCCTTAAAGCCTTCTAAGAGATAACCTATAGAGAAATAGTCTAGGGAGATTTAAGCCTCACCTCTCACATATTAACTTAGCCAGTCCACATATTAATTCTATGACATATTCATTTTACTTACGAGTAAGCTGAGCCGCAGGGTAACTTACCCAAAGCCACACACAAAGAATATTCCACAGGTAGACACAAACCCAAGGAGCTTGGCTCTAGAGTCCAGGCTCTTTACTACAAAAAAAAAAAAAAAAAGCTTAAAAACTTATTCTAAGAAATAAAAAAGAATATAGTAAATGCTGAATGTTATATGAACAAAAGACTTAATTGTTGGCGTGTCTGCAGAGTGGAAAGAAAATGCATCTCTCTACGACTACCTTGTTTACACCCATATTATTGCCAGTATTTGAATGGGAGGTAGGTGAGAAATTGGCAGATTCAGAGATGACCTAGCCAACATGTTCTGTAAAAGGAGTATTGACTTTTCAGAAACACATTTTGAACCTCTGGCTCATGGGACTTGAACCAAAGCCTTTCAGCCTTAGCTAAGCCTTAACTCTTCTTGAAATGAAAACTTTTTGACAACCCATCTCCCTTTCTAATATCCATGCTTTAAGTAGTACTTTTGAATATGCACATGTTTGCATTTAGTTTCTGGTAAATATTTTCTAAATTCTTATTGGTTATGATGTAAAGGAAGTTTCATTTCTTTGCTGTACTACTTTAATTTTACTGAACACATTGGAAGGTTGTTTTAAATTTTGTTTAAATGTTCTTTGAACCGAAATATTTACAGAACAAGAAGTTCTTGTAGCCAGCAGATTGTTCCGTTTGTTGTGTTTGAGTGTGGAAACATTAGGAATGACAGCATAAGATGATGCCATGGAGCTTTTTCATAAACACCGTAATGGCATTGTCTAATGTGGTCTTTGTTTATTAAAGGTGTCAAAGATTTCTTTGCTATATTTAGGTAAAATCTGAATTTCTTTACTCAAGCGTGGAAAATATTGATTGTTTTCTGTTTGGGAGGAAAGCAATATAACTAAATAAAAGAATTACACTTAACTGGAAACAATTATTAAGAGTCTCAATTTCAAGAAGAAAAGAATTGCAGTTTGAATTTTGTGGTTTCTTTTTTTTAAAAAGAGTACTAATATTTAAAACTTTTTATAAAAATATTGTGTGTGTATTTCTATCTTAGTCTATGAGCATAGGTGATAAATGACTTTGTATTAATTGGAGTTTTAATTTGTCAAAAATAATTGAGCAAATATATTTTAATTAGATTTACAGTAACAATAATACTATGTAGTTGAGCACCGTGCTTTACATATATCTATATCCTATATTCTAAGAGTACATTATTAACTATTAAAGTTTAAGAAATATATAAGCTTTAAACTTAAAAGAAACAAGTATATATTGAAGTCAATATCGGCTGAAGTTGTCACAGGCATGAATGAGCCAAGTCTTTATAATAATAGAGGAAAATGGCCTTAGAGTGGAAGAATATTTTGTGTTGAAGAGTGGAGTTGGATGGTTAGGATTTGAATAGGTACAATATAAATAGATTGTGGATTATTTTAATGACAAAGTCACTATTTTAGATTTAATCTAATAGAAATTACACATTGTGTAACGTATGTATATAAAGTTGAATGTTTTTAATGAGAAAAATGAAAGGAAGCTCTTTCAGAAATACTAATCTTAAAAATACTAATGTTTAGGTAATACTTTCCTTTTTTAACAAATACAATATAAAAATAAAATAAAATAATTCCTTGAAATATTTAAAAATGGTAGTGACAACCAGGTAAATATGATACAGTGAAGATCATTTACAAAATCTTCTTTCTCCAGTGCTTTAAAACATACTAAATAAAGCAAACAAAATTACTAACAGTAACCAAACAAAGGTAAGGGGCTCAATTTAATGTGTAAATCTTAAACAATAACAGTCAAGAAAGAAAGTGAAGATGACAATCTGGCTCGTGATGTCTTCTAAACCCTGCCCGTAGATCTGTAAGATCTTGTAATGGGGCAAAAGGTGGTTCATTAAATCCATATAATTCTTTTATTTTTAACTTAGAAACAGATTGATGGCTGAAGTAAAGGTGAAGGATATGTCTTAGAAAAATACTCTAAGAGTAGAAAAATCTTTTCACTTTTCTGTGGCATCTCAACAGAGGCAGGGAAAACTATCAGTGCCTACCAATTTTTAACTAACTCATAGAAAATAACCAGGAAGCTATATAATTTATAATAAAATAATTGTCATGCACACAAATCAGAAGAAGCAAATCTGAAAGGAATATCAAGTCTCTCCCTCCCCCCAAAATATCCTCATCCCTTTTTGTTCTATAGAAGAACTCAAAGAATCTCAATTTAAGAAAGTTAAAAACTCAAAAGATGGCACTGCGAGAGATTAATACTGATTGAATAACTAAAGGAACAAAATTAAGACTAGTATAGCACTATTATAGAATTAATTAGTCCATTAGAAATAGGAACAGGATGCAGCAAAAGTCCAATTACTATTGTAGAGGGAAAAATTGAAATAATCAGTGTATCCAATTAAAAATTAAATGGTAGCTAAAACAGATTAGATGTGAATGATGATAAAGGCATCCAACATATGGATATATATGTCAAGTAGAAAAACCAAGAGATTCTTCAGGAAGCTGGAAGAAAATTTCCTTGAAATGATCTGATTCTGTATGACCTAAAGGGCATATGTTCAGGAAAAATTGAGAAATAAAAATTGGCAATAAAACTTACTCTGATTTGAAATTCCCCGTAAAGAATTTAGGAAGACACCAAAACCCAAAAAATGTGCAAAACTTACAAACAGGAGGATAACTTGACCTCTTATATCTCCACACTATTCACTCTGAATATAATGAAGCATTATCTACAAACTTTGGAGGGAATGAAAGTGGAATCCAAGAATGTTATTAAAAGCCAAATTGTCCTTTAGGAAGAAATAAGGAAAAAATTTTGAATATGACATCTATGAATATTTGGAAGAGAATGCTTGGCATTGAAACCTTCCCAATAAAATGGTGAATGGAGAATGGGTGAACGACCAATAGAGTATAGCAAGCATCAGGGAAACATGCAGCTTAAGGGTGGTGGCACAGTGACTGAAAATCTGTAAGGGAAAGAAAGTGTGAGCCAAATTTTTATTCCTACCAAAGCTATTCTTGAAGTAAAAAGCAAAAAGGAATACTCAAGGAATATAAAAATGTTAAGACTTATGTTAAAAAAAAAAAAAAGAAAAACAAACACAAACACACACAAACTGCCCCCAACGAACTACTTGCAGATGTTCATCCAATGAAGAAGCAAATTAAAATGACTTTAGAAACAGAGAAATTTTTATAGGCATCACCTGAGCGCTAAAAAAAAAAAAAAAAAGAGAAATTTTGTTAAAAAATTTCCTTTGAAGGTAGATATATTATGTCTAGATTATGTGAATTATGGCTACAGTATAGAATATGAATCTATAAACCTTGTCAGGGTTAAAATAATATGATTGACTAAAATGAAATGCTGTGGATAGGAGTTAAAATGTGCTATCCCTTCTGACACAGAAGGAAATCAGTTAACACTGACTTACAAATTAATTGAGTTGTTATTAAAAGTCCAGTGTCTTTATCCTGCCCATGATATCTTCTCTTAACCTTTAGAAACTAATTGAACTTCTTGGGGTGAAGAATTATCTGAAGTTTAGCAACACCTTCAGTTTTACTACATTTGGTTTTCTTTTACTAAAATTAATTAAAAATGACATGCATAGTATGATCCCTTTTTAATAAAGTGCATTTATGATTTTAGTCCTTCATTCTTTTGTCCTTCTGGCTTACTGCATTTATTATTCGTAAAACATTGTTGGAATGATACTTATCGGATATTCATTATTTCTATGTAGTAGTATTTTTAGATGAATTTTTTAATCTCTTTTAAAACTTTTCCACATTGTTAATTTTAAGAAAATATACCATTTTTCTTGACACAAGTCCTTTTTTTTCCTGTAAAAAAAAACCGGCGGCAAAATTTTTCTTTTTAAACTCTTGAACCTTTACTAGTGGTAAAAACATGAATATTTCTGTCCTCAAGGATCCCAAACCCTGTCCTGAAGAATTTTATCTGTTTTTTTAATACTTAGAAAGCTAAATCAGAATATTGCTCATGGTCTCATCCTAGACCTCATTTATGTATATGCAAAAGGATCTTAAAGTAAGTCATCTTTTTAAATTCAGAATTCAGTTGTGCACATTTGTCAAAATTAAGATCTGATGTGGTTGCCTTATTTCATATCTGTCAAGTCAGAAACTTGGCAAGATGTGCGATTATACCCTACTTGCATGCAAATGTGTCAGCCTGACACAGAATCATAGATATTGGCAGGTGACCTGAGACTACAGGGTCATAGAACAGACAACTTATTACAATGACAGCAGTAGCAGAAATTACAATGTTACACTGATTTTCAGAATTACAATTCCCATAGGGAGATAAAATTAGGGTTAGTTGGTGCCAGGCACTGTGGTGCTTTAAAAAGATCTTTGATAGTAGGAAACCTTGGCCTTATACAGTCAAATCAGCCCATCTTCCCCTTAGGAGAGAGACATTACCCTTATTACTCTGGAATGTCATGCAGATCTGCTCCAGAGAGAGAGATGTCTCCATCTGTATTTTCTGGAAAATAAACAAATCTACTCTAGATATGTCTCTAGGAAGAAATGCATATATATATGCATTTTTTCCTATCTGAAACAATTCCCTATATCCTTATTTGCTAAAATAATATTCATTATTTATGGCCTAGTTCAAATGTTTTTTTCTTGCAAGCCTGATAAACTTAGGCCTGAATTTATTTTTATATGTGGTTCTTGGCTTTATGTGTCTCTCCTATAGCAATTATGTGCTCCTTTCTAATGAAGATGTTTATGGTCATGTTTGGTCTATCTAGTTTATAAACTGTTTTTTTTCCTGCATACTTTTTTCTTAGCATGTGAAAGTCACATCTGGGGCTCTGTGTCATGCTGGTGGAGATCTTCAGCAAATCATCTTAGAGCAATGCTATAATTTTGTTTGTGTGAATGTAAGTAGTCAGCACAAATAATTGAAAGCATTTAAGGATGTATACAAATGTGATATGGAAGAGAAATAGTTTCTCTTGATTTTTAAGTATTTGAATATATGATTGTGATAGAGGAGTTGTATTATTTAACATGTATTAGAACATTTTATTTTTTATCTCTTGAAATAGAGAAATAACACTTCCTAATAAGCTATTTCCCATAATGAGAAGAGGGTGATTTTTTTTTTTTTTTTTGGACAAAATTTTCAATTTTCTATTTTGGTATAAAGTAGATAAGACACAATAAGTAGAAAATTGAATTAATGAATAGTTCAAATTTTAATATATATAACATTATGGGTATTCTTTAAAATTGTTTAAAAATTAAGCTTGATAAATATTTTGAATGTTATATAAAATCTCTCCTTAAATTAATATTTAAATCATTTAAGAACTTTTCATTTCCTTTTGTTTTTTTCTCCTCTTTCAGGTTATGACCTCTGATTTTCAAGAAACCCAGAAGTTACTGAGTATACTTGAACAGAGTAATCTTTCCATTTTATATCCTGTTGTTGTTGTTTCAGTAAGTGAATCAATGCAGATTTTTCTCACACTTGTATTTCCTTCTTATAACTCAATGTTTATATTTAACAAAATTTCATCCAATTGAAAGCATCAACTTAAACTCAGAAGAAACTCTTCCCTTCTTCGTGGATTCCTCAGCTTACCCTCTTGCTATCACTTCTATGACCAAATGCCTTTATTAATGCAATTATTTAGTTGAACTGACAGGTTAGGAAAATTATTTAATTCAGCCTAGAAACCAATTACATTTTTTTCCCTCCATTGAAATTGCTAAGCATATGGCTAAGTTGATTAGTTGTTTGGATAATGTGAAAGAGCTTTCCTTAGTAAACTTCCAGAATGCCATTAGAGAAGAAATCCAGAAGTTAAAAAATGTGAGGAAAAAAATCTAATGAAAGAAAACTTATTCTTGGGTTGTTTCATCTTCTCTGTTCCATGGAATGCAAACATAGAACAAGCAACAGATTAAAGAGAATTCCTAGAAGAATGGCTCATGAAAATTTTGGGAAGATTTTTCTGTGAAAGAGTAAAAGTGTATGTTTAGTATAGAGTTCACTTGTTTAGCCTATTAAACTACATAGCAGAGAGGAATATTAGCAAAGCCAGGAAGGAACAAGATCAGAGGCCAAGCCGGCCAAATTGGCTGAGAAGCAGGATCTGTAGTTGGTAGCATTTTGCTATAGAAAGGAGTTTCCAAACATTAAATTCTCAGAAGTGCTTAGCAATTGCCAAGTTCCTAAAGCTATAGCCTATCCCATAGTGTGGGAATTTATGGTAAGTAATAAAGATAATAATTTGCAGTATAAATAACTCTAGACTGAACAATGCAAGTAGAGACAAATTAGCAACTACGGGAGGTTTAATTAATTCACTGGCCTGTTATAGTTGGTTATATGCCCTAAAGATAATTTCCATGGGTGCACCTTGTCAGGGAAACTGAAGGTCCACATGTGACTGATTTTCACAGAATCATAGAGGCTTTCATTGAGCTTTTTAGGAAAATTATGGAATGTACCAATGCTGGAAGGCTCTCTGGCTCTGCAGGACAGAGGTGAGTTCAGACTTCTGCGTATGGCCCTCTGTTCCTTTCTCCACATTTACTTGCTTAGAAATCTCATTTGTTCCCTGTTTCCAGATATGCTGAAGAGGCCGTACAGTACAGTGAAAAGACAAAGGGCATTGAACTCGGAATAATTCACTTCCTTGGTCAAGTTATTTAACGCTTCTGAGGTTTGGTTTCCTCAGTGTAGAAATGAGGCTAATAACTCTACTTCTTAAGTTGTTATAAGGATTAAAAATGAATGAATACACAATGTAGTTTACAGCACAGAGGTGGGCCCTTGGCAGGCATGGGATGTTAGTTTTATTAGTTTAACTCCCCTTCTTTCCACTTTGGATGATACAACTCCAAGTTCATGTTCACTTTTCTCATCTGATTCCTGAGCTTTAGTCAAACATTTCCCAACACTCTACTCGGCACTTCCATTGGATTATTTCAGTTCTCAAATTTAGCATATCAGATCTATCACAAAAGCACATTCTCCAAAAGTTGACTTCTCTTAATGGCAATACAGCTGTGGCAATATGGGCGCCCCGGTTGGAATCTGTCATCTTTTTTTTTTTCCCTTTTTAATTATTATGGGTACATAATAGTTGTATGATGTGTTGATACAGGCATACAATGAGAATTAATCAAATCAGGCTAATTGGGGTGTCCATCACCTCAGGCATTTATCATTTCTTTGTGTAAGTTTTCCTTTTATCTTTCTCTATGTCTCTCCCCACCAAATGTGTGCACATGCACACACTTAATTTTTCAACTGATGGCTCTTCTGTTCATTGCTACTGTTTTATGTCAACCCCAGTCCTTTCTAATACTCCCATAAATATTTAAATTTAATTTTCTCTTCTATTGTGTTCCATTTCATGTGCTCCAGTAAATGCTGGAATTGTTTGGCTATTTGATGTTCTGTGTCAAACTAAGGGAAAAGATGGACGATCCTCTAGTTAGGATGGAAATGTCTCTTAGAATTAGTTTGAGAATAATATAAGTCTATGTACTATAAATGTGGACACTAAAGCACTATAAAATGTATATTTTAAATTGGTGGATTATCACTCCATAAGGAATATTTGTATGCAGGCATACTTCATTTTATTGCACTTGGCAGATGCTTCATTTTACGAATTAAAGTTTTGTGACAACCCTGCACTGAGCAAGTCTATCAGAGCCATTTTTCCAATAGTGTATACTGACTTCATGTCTCTGAGTCACGTTTTGGTAATTCTTATAATATTTCAAACTTTTTCATTATTATTATTATATCTACTATGATCTGTGATCAGTGATTATTGATATGACTCTTATAATTGTTTTGGGGTGCTGTGAACTATACCCATATAAGATGATAAACTTAATTGATAAATGTTATGTGTGTGCTGACTGCTCTATCAACCACCTGTTCCCCAATTTCTCTTCCTCTCCTCATGCCTCCCTATTCACTGAGATACAGCAATATTGAAATTAGGCCAATCAATAACCCTATAACAGCCTCTTAGTGTTCAAGTGAAAGGAAGAGTCATGTGTCTTTCACTTTCAATCAAAACCTGGAAAGCCACAGTAAGACCCTAACTCTCTTCAGTTCTATAATATGAAGGCTAAGAGAGGTGAGGAAGCTACAGAAGAAAAATTAGAAGTTAGCAGAGGTTGGTTCATAATGTTTAAGGAAAGAAGTTGTCTCCATAACAGAAAAGTACCAGCTGAAGTGGCAAGTGCTGATGGAGAAGCGGCAGGAAGTTATCCAGGAGATCTAGCTAAGATAATTGATGAAGGTAGCTACACTAAACAACAGATTTTTCAATGTAGATGAAGACAGCCTTCTGTTGGAAGAAGATGCCATTTAGGACTTTCATGGTTAGAGAGAAGTCAATGTCTAACTTTCAAGGTCAGGCTGACACTCTTGTTGGGAGCTAATGCAGCTGGTGACTTTAAGTTGAAGCCAATGCTCATTTACCATTCTGAAAATCCTAGAGCCCTTAAGAATTATGCTAAATCTACTCTGCCTGTGCTCTCTCGATGGAACAACAAAGCCTGGATGACAGCATGTTTGTTTACAGCATGATTTACTGAATATTTTAAGCCCACTGTTGAGATCTGCTCAGAAAATGAGATTCCTTTCAAAATATTGCTGCTCACTGGTCATGCACCTGATCACCCACAAGCTCTGATGGAGATGTACAATAAGATTAATGTTGTTTTCATGCCTTCCATCACATAGATCAAGAAGTAATTTAGACTTTCGTGTCTTACTGAATAAACACGTTTCATAAAGCTGTACATGCCATAGATAGTGATTTCTCTGATGCATCTGGGCAAAGTAAATTAAAAACCTTTTTGGAAAGGATTCACCCTTTTAGATGCCATTAAGAACATTCATGATTCATGAGAGGAGGTCCAAATATCAACATTAACAGGAGATTTGGAAGAAGTTGATTCCACACCTCATGGATGACTTTGAGGGGTTCAAGACCTTAATGGAGAAAGAACCTGCAGATGTGGTGGAAACAGCAACAGAATTAGAATTAGAAGTAGAGCCTGAAGATGTGACTGAATAGTTATAATCTCATAAAATTTGACCGAAGAGAGTTATTGCTTATGGATGAAGAAAGAAAGTGGTTTCTTGAGATGGAATGTACTCCTGGTGAAGATGCTGTGAACATTGTTAAAATGACAACAAAGGCTTTAGTTTATTACATAAACATAGTTGATAAAGCAGCAGCAGGGTCTGAGAGGATTGACTCCAATTTTGAAAGTTCTTCTGTGGTTCAAATGCTATTAAACAGCATTGCATACTGCTGAGAAATCTTTCCTGAAAGCAAGAGTCCATTCAGGAAACTTCATCATCGTCTTATTTTAAGAATTGCCACAGCCACCCCAACCTTCAGCAACCACCACCCTTATCAGTTAGCAGCCATCAGCATCGAGGCAAGACCCTCCAATGGCAAAATGATTGTGACTCACTAAAGGCTCAGATGATCGTTAGCATCTTTTAGCAATGAAATATGATTTAATTAAGATATGTACATTATGTACATTGTATTTTTAGACCTATGCCAATACAAACTTAGTAGACTACAATACAGTGTAAACATAACTTTCATATGCACTGAGAAACCAAAAAATTTGTGTGACTTATTATTTTCGTTTTATTGTGGTGGTCTGGAACTGAACCCACAGTATCTCTGAGGTATGCCTGTGCTCACTATTTTTCCATTGCATGGGCAAACTTAGTGTGATGATATTAAGGATATTATCAACTTAACTGGAAAATGTCACTAGCTTATATCTAGAATCTGTACTTAGAATGGAGTAAATAACCAGAAAGAGTGCAGTAAAGAATGCTGGCTCCTTGAATGAGGAGGCAAGTAAATAATCTCTGGGTGTTTGAATTGTCCTGTAAATGATCATGAATATGACTAATCAGCTCCATCCTTTTTCATTCTGTTACCACTTTCACCAAAAATGGCCAAAAGGCCATCTCGGCTTTCCTGTTAATGAAAATTTGACAGAACCATTTAAATATCCCCAAAGTTAATAGATGTGTAAAAAATATTATGATAATTGTAAAAGTAAAATGAAAGACTTAAACTGAAGTCTAGATATGTTAGTTTGCTCAGAGGGAAAAAACCCACATATATGCATACATTGTTTGAATGTGTAGGTATGAATACATATGCATACATATATACGTATATATTTGGAAGATGTTATACATAATAGGGCCCCTCAGAGGCTATAGTGTCTACTTTTCTTCTATCTGAATTTGCTGGAAGATTAAGCCAAGAAAAAGAAACGAGCACTATCACTGGGGTTTTTTTTTTTTTTAAAATAAGATTTTTGTTAAGCAACTTTAAATTGCGAAAAAGATGGTCAAAAAGGAGTCTGATTATTTGCTTCCCTAAACAAGTAGATTTCATTCATCAGAAAATATATTTCAAATGACATCAATGTTATAGGAAAATATGTCCATTTTTACTTTTGGGTTACATGATGCAATAGATTTTGAATGCATGTATTGTAAATGTTTAAAGGCCTATCTTGTTTTGGCTGAGAGGTAGTACAATGGCCTTTTTTCTTACACAAGGGTTATCAACTTCCAATTTCAGTCCATCTGAAGAGTGGAAGGCTTAATAGGAATGAGCCAAATGTAAAGGAAAATTGTGGTTATTAGATGTTTGTGAGGTTTGTTAACTGAGAGACTAGTTAAGATTGCATTTGCAGTGTCATCATGTTTCATTGTACAAGGACAAGTATTTAAGGGGAAAATGAGGCCCAACATCAGTTTAGCTGGGCATTTGGCAAAAACAACATTGAGTTAGAGTCTCAGTGGTAAAAATTGTTGTCAGGCCACAGTACTGGTGAAGCCCACATTGTCTCTTATGTCCTCAAGTAGTATAGAAAAATATTTTGGAATTGCCTGGTATCTGTCATTTAATAGACATTCAAAAGAGGCATGTAACTTTGAACCTCATCCAGTTTATTTGTCTCTTAGAGGAAGCTAAGAACTGAGTAAGTGAACAGTTAATGGTGCTTGGTTCTTGGTACAAAGGCATTTAAGCATAATTAGATTTTATTTTTAGGTTCTGCCGAGGTTTTGACTGCATGAAGATCAACTTCTCTCTGGCTTTTGTGAAATGGTTTAGAAAATATTTAACACGAGATTTTTGTAATCTAAGATGAACTGGCAAAGGCTATTACTTTAAGATCCACTTATTTGACCGAAGTTATTGTTAGCCTTCTCTACTCTGAGTTTTTGAGGGGGTGTATACTATTGCTATCACCTTTGTCAGATTGCATCTCTCAAAGAGGATTATCTGAAAATTCTTTTTGGAGCGATCGGATGTAACAGCTATGAACATGGAACACGTCCAGTTCTCTCTTATCTATTCTAATCGTATATTTTTGTTCACTATTTAAATAATGATTAATGAATACTAAGACAAATAAAAGTAATATGTTTTAACTACTAAAAGGGAAATTCATAAAATCTCTAAAGTAAAATTCACTCAGAAAAAGCATAGGCTTTTACCTAGATTAAACAAGATTCAAAGATGCTAAGAGTCTGAATTATAGACTAAGCTCCTTGCTTAGAAATTAATGATCAGAGAGTTGTTTTTTCTAGCAATGGGAAAAGGAGATTTTAGGAGGCAAAACTACCTATAGCTATTTTCCAGCCAGGATTATGGTTAACCAATTGTAAAACCATCAAAAATACCTTCCCAGGTCCCAAAAGTGAATTAGAGATTCTAATTTATTTCATTCTGGCAAGGTTTCCAGAAAACATCCTTTGCTACTATCAGATGAAATAGTGGACAATATATTCTTATTTAAAACTTTTAAAAAAATTATCATAGCTGATACACATGATAGGTACCAAATAAGTGTTTAATTGTTAAAAGTGGGAAGAGAATAGCAACAAATCTAAGTAGTTAAAAATATAAAAGGGAGCAAATTTTAAATTTCACTTGATAAAATAGTTAATCACATTTTCCACAGCAAAATAATTTTACTGTATCTGGATAGTTACATGAGAGCTCTACTTTTTTCTACCTGTGTAGACAATAATTTTATTGGTGCTTTGTGAGATAGGAATCTTTTCATGAATGTAATTTAGCAAAAAACAGAAATTACTAAGTAGAATTTTAATGCTTTGAGAAACTTGATTAACCTTCAAAAGTATCTAATTTAGTTCTAGTTTCTTAGAAGTAGTTTATTGACATAAGAGATCAGTTCAGAATATATGATTTTTAAAATACTTCAAAATGTTTAGTATTTGAACATGTCAGCAAAAAAAAAAAAAAAAAAGAACCACCATCCATTGACACTTGATACTTCCACATGTGGGGGAACTGTCACAGAGATATAAATTGTTTCCAGAAGTTTCCACAGCTCGCCAGAGGCAGAGCAAGGAACAGAATGAATCCAGTGTGCAATGTATCATATGTACTTATTACTTTTATATTGTCATGAATGTGTTAAATAAAATGGAAAAAGATTAAAAATATGCATATATACACATATATTTAATGTTCCTTCTGAATAAAGAACAAATGACAACTGGAAAAACATAGTGATTCCTTCTTTTAAGTGCTAATGGCTTCTTACTTTAGCTTTACAGGGTACTGAGCCTCTATTGAATTTAAATTATAAAAATCTATGGTGCTGTTTAATTTCTTCCTAGATCTCTGACAAGTACCTTTGTCATCATTTACTTAACTGCTTATTCTATACATTTCCTCCGGTTAATCCTATTGTTACTAGACTAGAAAATGTGGCTGGGTGCGGTGGCTTACACCTGTAATCCTAGCACTTTGGGAGGCCAAGGAGGGAGGATTGCTTGAGGCCAGGAGTTCAAGACCAGCCTGGACAACATAGTGAGACCTTGTCTCTACAAAAAATTTAAAAAATTAGGTGGACATGGTGGCACGTGCTTGTATTCCTAACTACTTGAGAGGCTGAGGCAGGAGGATTGTTCGAGGTTATAATGAGCTATGATTGAGCCACAGCACTCCAACCTGGGTGACAGAGACAGACCTCATCTTTTTTTAAAACAAAAAATAGTGTTTTCAAGGCACATGTTCTTATGAAATAAACATAAGAGATGGCTATTTTAATTTTCACTGCCTCTATATTGGGTTTACTTTGTAAAATCTATGTTTTGGGTCCTTAATAGTTCAAATTTTCAAATGGATAGTATATGTATGTATAAGTGTGTAGTAGACAATGATTGACCTTGGAAACAGGTCCAAATCCCTGTCCACTCCAGTCTCAACTTTATTGCTACTGTACTCTATGGATTCTATTATATTTCTTTCATAAAAATTCTAACATTGTTATACCTTGAATTTTTATGATTGCACTTGATACAGTAAAGTCATCTCTTTCATGGTTGTACGCTGTGTCGGTGGCAGAAATGCAATCACTTGTGCAAATTCTACAAATTTTTTCATTTGTTTTCTGCTAATATAGTAAGTCTCAGGTATTTCCTGCCTAAATCAATAATAAAACCCTAAATAAATACTGGTTAAAAATACCTTTAGAACCTTTTTCCAATTGCAGTCATGAAGGGATTCATTTCTAACACAAAGATGAAGAATGATGAAATCTTTCTGGTAGGAGGTGTTGAATAGAAAGAATTGACAGTGTTGTTATAAGTTTTGGGAGATCTTTGCTTATGGCTAAATGGTTAGTGGAAAGTTTGTGTTGTGGAATATAGAAACTCCCTAAGATTAATTATGATGGACATGTAACTGATGATGTGTAAAGAAATGATTTTCATAGGGCACACCTTCCTAGTATGTATTTTTTTTAATGAATAAAGGTTATTTTCAGATAGAAGGGTATTTTAATGCAGTATGCAAATAGAATGAATTCCAAAGGACTTAAGTTGTATGAATAAAGTTTTCTTGATTAAGCACAGGGTTAAAAATTGTTATTTATTTCCCTATTGTAAGTAGTTTACTGAACTTGGTCAGATGAGCAGAGTTGTTTGAATTTATTTGCCAGTGCTATCCTACTAAATCAATTTATAAAATTTTATATGAAATGTACAGGCAGCAGAATAAGTGAAAATAGACTTTATTAGGCAGTTTACATTAATTTTAGTCCTGATAAGTAGTTGAACACTTGATTTGGTCATTCCGTTTTTTCAAAAATATGCTCAGAAATTTCTTACTAGATTTTTCGTGCTATTGAGTTATATTTAAATAATGGAAACAACTGTTAGCTTTAATTCTGTTATACTATTTCTTTACAAAGACGGAACAAAATACATTTTCAATACCATTTATTAAAGTTACATGTTATGTAATTAATAAATTAACATAATAAAAACAAGTTAATATAAATATGCCAAGCCTGGCTTTGTTAATTATATTTAAAAGGGTCTTACTTCATGGAGAAAAATAAATTATGTTGTTGTGTAATAGGCACGGTAAGGACGCTGAATCTGAAGTTAGGATTCAAGGTACAAGTACTAGGTCTGCAAATAAGAAGTGTTTCTTAACCTACATTCCTTAATGTTTCTGAAATGTAGTTCATAATTTTGTCTGTTAACTGAGTGGGATGGCCTTGATGACATCTAAGTAGCTTCTCTTTCTAAAAGTATTTTCTATACCAGAGCATGTTGTGAAGTCCTTTTGCTTTATTATGATCCATTATGTATGCTTTTAAATATAGAAATTTAGTAGAACAATTCGCATTATAACAGTCATGTTAAATATGAATCAGGTGGTGTAATATTTCTATTTCAAGCCATTTTTGAGACTTTCTGTATTTTAATTCCTATCAATACTCATGGGTTATTTTTAAGTTTTCTCTTGTATTTGTCCCTTTCTTATTTATTCTCATCTTTTTATAGTCTGAATTTTATAGGTTAGGTCTAGATCTCTCTTTTTTACATTTAATTCCTCTCTCTTTTTAATAACAGTTGCAAAATTAATGTTTTACCAAAGAATCTGTCCTTCCATGTCTATTACAGACCCTACCTTCTGAGAATGACTCCATAATAATTCTCACACTAGGTCTTCTTATCAATTCATTTTAAGCTTCCTTTTATATACTGTCTAGTTACTACTTCACAGTGAACTATTCTCTCCATTACCTAATTCATTACTTAATATAGATTCAAATAGTATTGATTGAACATCTGTGTGAGAGGTGTTTGGACATACATGTAGCTTATTTGATAATGTAATTCTTTTTTTGAAAGAGCATCTTACTTTAGCATCTATATAAGCTAATTTTCCAGATTACTTTATATTAATTAGTTAAGTAAGGCAATAATTGTATTGGTTTATTTTTGTTTTCTAAAATGAGGATTCTTAATAATAAAAGCTTAATTAAATGACTAGAGTTAGCTAGGGAAGTGCTTCGGTGGGTAGGAGTTCAAAGAATCCCTGGTCCTTTTCCCTTTTATCTACCACCTCAAGGCTTAAGAATTTTAGCCATATCTGCTTGAGAAAGGGGCAATTTAGCCTGGAGATGTTGTCTTAAAGATGTGAGAGGAAGCTGAGATCTGGAAGACTGAACAAGGTCCAGCTTTATGAGATGTGGGAGGAATGACATTTCTATATGCACAAAAAAGCACATAGAGTGGTCAGAATTGGAAAGAGCCAGTGGGTGGGTCTGAAACAGAAGGAATTACACATTTGGGAGCGTTGAGTCTGGGGATTAGGCAGGTCTGGGGTTAAGGTGGGCCTTCCAAGTTTGAACTCTATAAAGCAGCACTGCCCAGCAGTAATTGATGTAATCAGATTTGCATTTTATACTTTCTGGATTCAGCACAGAGAATGGATGAAAGTAAGCAGAGTGATTCCTTGATGGATTTGGCTTAGTTAGAAGGCTACTGCAGTATAGTTGTCCAAGAAATAATGGTGGTAGCTAGGACTAGGATAGTGTTATGGACTGAATGCTTGTGTCCTCCCAAAATTCACATGTTGAAATCCTAACCTCCAAAATGATGATATTAGGAGATGGGGCTTTTGGAAGGTATTTAGGTCATGAGGGTAGACCCTTCATGAGTGGGATTAGTGCCTTTATAAGAAGAGGCTAGAGAGCTAATTCTCTGTCTTTTCACCACCTGAGGACCCAACAAGAAGTCAGCAATCTGCAACCTGGAAGGGAGGGCCCTCTCCAGAACCCAATAATGGTAGCCTAATCTCAGACTTCCGGCCTGCAGAACTGTGAGAAATAAATTTCTGTTGTTTATAAGCCATCCAGTCTATAGATATTTGTTATAGCAGGCCAAACTTACCAAGGCAGGTATTTTAGTTGGAAGGACAGAAATGAAGATAAATTGAGATTGAAGAACTAAGAATTTGTTCTTATTTAAATGAACATGAATGTCTCACGAAACTAGGTGAATGATAGTAAGATATGGAATATTAGAGACTTTTGGTTTGTTTTTGAAAGTTGAATAGGCAGATGAATATCCCAAATTTGTTGTCAGAGTATAATTAGAAAGACTTCATTCATATTCAAAAGTTTTCTGTTAATTTGTGTGTACAAAAGCTTTTTTCCTGAAGTTTGCTTTGAAAGGCAAGTTAGGCTCCTTGCTGGCTTTCTTAATATTTGAATTTTAAAAGAATTCCAGGCATAGGCATGATTTAAAAATATGTTTTATATTTCAGTGACCTTGCCAAATCTTATATAGAGTCTGTATGGTAGATTATGTTTTTTATGAAATATTTTTTATAGTAATACTTCCTATTCTGAAAAAAACCTTGTCTGGGAGTTGAATCATTAGACAGGAAGATGGTAAGAATATCACCAGGCCTAAGTTCTGTTCCCTTAAGATAAAAATCTATAGCTCCCTAAAAATAGATTACTTTTGCAGTTTTCTGGAGCCTGAACTGTTCTTTTATTGAAAGTATAGAAAGATGATAGAATCAGTGCAAAAAGCTTCTTAATCCAAACATGTTTTGGCTTGAGCCCTGTTTGCAACAAGTTTATGTGTGATACATTTGAAAAGTATGATTCAATTTTCCAGACACCAGAGGTTTTATTTTATGTAATTCTGAAACTTAATTCTTCTTAAATACTTAAGCTTAATTCTACTGGAACCTGCTAAGTTGGAATGTAGCAAATGTTGTCAAGATAGTCCCAGAGTTGACATCGGAAAACTCTTATCTGGGAATGACAGGACTGGTTGAAGTTACCTGCATGTGTCCTCTGAATACTCTGAGTATTATTTCTATTTCTATATTATATTGAGAGATAACTGTAAATTTATATTTTGTAAATTGGTCAGTTTGTTTATGGTAATGACCGAGTTGTTTGCTCAACCATTGAGAATCCAGCTGTGATCTTGTGTTTCTTGCTTTTCTTATTTGTATGAGGTGGAACTCCAACTACCTTTATAATTGCCAGAACCCTCCTAACAAATGTGGCCTGCTAATGCATATTGTTAGTATTAATTATGTTAATGTTAGTAGTAACAGACACTTACCAAAAATGCTTGAAATGAGTCACCTTTCTTTTCTTTTAAAATAAATGGTTCTAGAACATCAATCCTCAGTGCAGTCCTGAGAGTTGATTATCATAGGTACCATTATCCCCAGTTCAAAAATAAGCCTAATACCCCATTTCGCTTTACTACATAATGTTTCATGAGTAATGCCAATGCTTCCCCTTTTTTGAGTAATAGAAATATTGTTAGAGGAGAAAAGGATTGTAGAAATCATTTAGTAGAATGCTCTCATTTTACAAGAACTAACTCAAGTCCTTTCTTTGCCTGGATCTGAGATAACATCTTTATTTACGGAGTTGGCAATTTTTTCCTGTAAAGGACCAGATAGTAAATATTTTAGGCTTTGTGGGCCATATGGTCTTTGTTGCAACACTCAACTCTGCTGTTTTAGTGCCAAAGCAGCCCTAGACAATACATAAAAGGATGGGTGTGGCTGTGTTCCAACAAAACTTTATTTTCAAAAGTCGGCAGCAGGCTGGGTTTGACCCATGGGCCATAGTTTGATGATTTTTTGGTTTAGATTTTCAATCTTAAAGGACCTAGTTGCCACTATTATTTAGTACCTTTACATAAAATATCTGTTAGAGATTTATTTGACAGACATATACTCTGGGTCGTCAAGTCTTGTGATTTAAAGTGTTACTCATGCATAGATTTGTACACTTTTATCTCTGAACTTCATAATTTCTCAAAGTTTTGGTAGGAATGTACAAATGCATGCAGTTTAACAACTTGAATTCTTCTTCCCTCCAAGAACTGTCCATCTCAACTGCTCTCTTTTGTTTCAGTTTCAGTTTTGCCTCACCATAGGCACCATCAGAGATTTTGCTAACTGTAAATCTGCCAAGTTACTCTCCTTGCTGAAACCTCTCAGATGCTTCTCATCCCCTAGTTTATAAAGGCTTGGTCTGGTCTGGCTCTTGTTTAATTCCACTGTCCTGTCTCTGTCATTTCCTTTCTGAGCAGCTTGTCCGCTGGAAATACTGAAGTACTTGTAGTTCTCTACCTGTACCATATTACCTGACATACCTGTTTGCTGCATGAGCTTTTCTACTTGAAACACCATTTTTCTATTGTTTGCTTTCCTCTTACTAACCTTAACATTTGAGTGACAATATTTCCTCTTGGAATCTTTCCCTATAATACCTTTGTGCTCATATTCCTTTCCCCTTTCACAATTCAGCACATGTAGACACTCAGAATTGTTTATTGACTTGAATGTGCCCTGACGTTCTAAGTGATGGTATCTCCTATCCTACCCTGTTCCAGTGCTGTCCACCACAACAAGGTGCTTCGTGGTGACTTGCAGAAATCAATGAGGCTGAGTATGAGGAAATAATAAAAATTGCAACTCAAGTAATAGCTACATTCTATTAAGTAGGAGAGTACTACTAGTTCTACCTGAGTTTTTAGACCATTATTTACTATGTATGACTTTAAACTTTATGAGTTGTATGCTATTTTGATTTTATGGTATCATACTTTTTAGTAGAGTTCAATTTTTAATTTTCCGTTTTGCTTTTTAGAAAAATATATTTTGTTTTCATTTCAAAATTATAATTGCCTTATGGATGTCAGTTTTTAGTTTTTATGAAGCATATAGTATTGTGTTAATAAATGATTGCTTGTGTGTCTTACTTTGAATTATTTTCTGTATGTACCCTGAAAAGTAGTATTAACTTTTGATGTGTTTCCAATTCTTAAATGAGACTTTATTTTTCTCTTAAAAATTGTGTTTGGGGAGTGGTATAGGTGGCATCCTTTATTTGTCCCAAAATAAATTTTAAGTGGATCACTACTATATTAAGTAAATAAAAAATTATATTTACAAGCACTAATTTGATCTTTTAGTTCATATGTATGACATTTATATATTAATTAATAAGAAATATGAGGTTGAAAACAGAAGTTTGAAATAAAAAATTATGGATGATAGTTGGATTTGTTCCTGTTTCTGTATTTTTATTTGGATTGTCCAGTAAAGACTGGCCTATTAGATACTTACAATATTAATAATTAAAGAAGAGTTTTTTCCCCTTGCAATGTGTTTTTCAATTAAGTGGACCCAGTAGCCTGAAAGTGGGTAGGCTGTGTCCTTGTCATAAGTATAAAATAGAACAGAAATTACCTTCAAACTTATAATAAATGCTAAGATTACAATATATCTACAGAATGTGATATTTCACTCATTTATTTGTTGTTGCACAACTTATTCTTACAACATGGTGAAAACATATGCCAAACAGATGTTCCTTTGCTCTGGCTGGCCATTTAATTGAGTTCAGTACACATGTACTGTTTTATGTGTGCAGACATCTATAGGCTTGAATTTTTTAAAAAATGTGTTATTTTGTATTAAGCATCGTAGTTTTCATCTCTAAAAGGTTCATTTAGGTCATTTTTTTATATAGTCTATTTTTCCTACTTTTAATATGTGAGATTTAGTTATAACAACCACTTTAACATACTTGTCTGAGAATTCCAATGTCTCTGTCAGTTCTGTGTCAGGTTCAAATGATGTATGTAGATGATGTATGTCTGTCTTCATTATGGGTCATAATTTCCTCCTCCTTTCCTTACCTGGGTGTTCTTTTTGGGTTTTTTTGTTTGTTTTTTGTTTTTTTGGTCTGTACATGCTTAAGGTGTGTGTGTTGATATGTGGATTTGTAATTTTCATTCAATTTGGAAAGTTTTCAGCATAATTTTTTTTCAGATTTTTTTTCTGTTCTTTTTATGTTAAAGTTGATCCATGTCTCGCTGGTAGTGTGTTTATTTTTCCTTTGATTCTTTTTAAAAAAAATTTATTTTAGTTTCTATTGTTATGTCTTTGAGTTTGCTAATCTTTTCTTTAATGTCTAATCTTCTGTTAATTATCACTAGTGGCTTTTTAAAAAATATCAGAGGTTGTAGTTTTTATCTCAAAGTTATATTTAGGTCTATTTACATCTTCTCTTTTCTGTACTTACTATGTTCAGTCTTTCCTGTAGCTTTTTGAACAAATGGAACACAGTTTAGTAATTGTTTTCATTGTTTTAATGTCATTTTTTTTTCTTGTTTCTGTCAGTTCTGAGTCACTTTTGATTTTTCTCTTTCTGGGTCTTATTTTCTGTATTTTTCCATAGTTGGTATTTTTTTGCTTAGCTACTAGACATTATGAATTTTACCTTATTGGGTGCTGGACATTTTTTGAATCTTTATCAATATTTTTGAGCTTTGTTAGTTAGAAATGTTTATGATTTTTAAACAGGACTAATTAGTATATTTAGTATAGAGGTAATTATTCCCCACAACTGAGGGATGATCCTCTTTTGTCCTCTACCTAATGCCCTATAAATTACAGTCTTAGTATGTTTTCTGCTGCTATAACAGAATAGCACAGACTGAATAATTTATAAAGAAAAGAGATTTATTTGGCTCACAGTTCTGGAGACTGGGAAGTCCAAGAGCAATTCAAAACAACTTTTATGGAAGCTCAGAAAACTTTAAGAAAATGCAGAGAAACAATTCTACAAAATGAGGCAAAGAATAGGTGATCAGAAAAATTTAATAGGGAGTTTGAAATAATTTTTAAAAATCAAACATTCTGGAGGTGAAAAACAATGAAGGAAATGAAAAATGCAATGGAAAGCATCAACAGAATTGATCAGGTATATGATAGGTACATGAAAAAAATACTCATCATTAATTGTCAGGGAAATGCAAATCAAAACCACGATGAGATATCACATCATGCCTATTAGAATGGCTATTACCAAAAGGAGAAAAGTGTTGCCAAGGATGTGGAGAAAAGGTAGCCTGTGTATACTGTTGGTGGGAAATGCAATTAATACAGCCATTATGGGAAACACTATGGAGGTTTCTCAAAGTATTAAAAATAAAAACACCACATGATCCCAGCAGTCCCACTACTGGGTGCATATCCAAAGGAAAGGAAATCAATATGGCAGAGATATCTTCACTACAATGGTCATTGCAGCTTTTTTCCTAATATATATAACACAGAAAATCAACCTAAGTATCTGTGAGTGGATGAATGGATAAAGTACATGTAGTATACATACACCATTGAATACTATTCAGCCACGAAAAAGGAGGAAATCCTGACATTTGTGACAACCTGGATGAACCTGCAAGACATTATGTTAAGTGAAATAAGTAAGCTAGGCGCAGAAAGAGACAAATACTGCATGATCTCCCTCATGTGGAATCTAAAAGAGTTGATCTCATAGAAGTAGAGAGTAGAGTGGTTGTGGAAATGTTGGTCAAAGGTACAAACTTTCAGTTATATAACAGGAATAAAATCAAGAGATCTATTTTATAACATAGTGACTACAATTAATATATTCATGAAAATCCTGAGAGTGGATATAAAGCATTCTCACCACAACAGGGATAACTGTGAGGTAATACCCAGGTTAATTAATCTGGATTTAGTCATTACACTATATATATACACACACACACACACACACTTCAAAACATGTTGTACACAGTAAACATAAATTTTAACTGTCAATGTGAAAGTCAAAATTAACAAAAAATTTTAAAAGTCTATTTCTCTTATATGTGGTAGCCCCTATCTGCCTGTGGCTATGAGCACTTGAAGTATAGCTAATGTGATAAAGGAAACAAATTTTTAGTTTTTATTCTAATAAATTTGAGTTTAAATGTAAACAGCAGTATAGGGCTAATAGCTACTCTACTGTACAGTGTGGTTGTAGACCATGTCTGATTTGGTATATGGAGTCAGTTCTATCACATGATGTACCTTTTTGGGAAAAAATCTGTCAGAAATCAGATGTTAAGTTTTCATTTTATTTTAATCCAAAATAGCCAACCAAAGTGAAACACATGTGACATTCCAGTTTGTTATTGGAAGCACTGTAATTGAAACTTCTTGATATTACATTTTTCTCTATGGTTATTTTCACGTTTCCTTAAGTAGTTTTTTCATATATTTTCATACATTTTAATATCAAATTCAGAAATATGCATAATTTATTAATTTTATGTATCTCTGTTGCTTTTGATTGTTTATGAATTTCCTGGGGTAAAAAATCTAGACACTATTAATGCTACCAAGTGATTAATTCCTAAGATTATTAAATAATTATTAATTACTGAGATATTTAGTGATTCTTGCCATACCTAAGAGAAGGCACAGGATGCATTTGTGGAGCCTATTCTAATATGGCTTACAAACAGTATATACTTTTCTGGCATCTTGGTCATATCTTTGAGTACTATTTTTCTCTGTTTATTCTGGATGGCTCAACTTCTGAAAAGGTTTTCTTTTTAATTGTTTTTTAAAACATTAAATATACTTTTTAAAAAATGTAATTTGCAAATGTGGGTATATACAACAGAATCAATCATTCTTATTGATTCAAAGTAGTATAATGGACTTGTAGTGGTTAGCCTAAATGCATAAGTCCTCTTTATTTGTGAAGTGAACTCTAAAAATGTTCATTATATTTTTTTACGAAAAAATGTACTGTAATGTTTCTCTAGATGGTTTTCAGACAACCTTAATTATACATTGTTACTTAAGCAGTAATAGGGTGTTATTATGTCAAATGAAATTTTGACTAGTCACTAAAATATATAAAGATATATTAAACTCAGTAAAATTTTGAAGAGTCATATACCTGCTTTTTTGTAACTTCTTACTTTGGTGATTTATATTCTCTGATAGTTTTCTCAAAGAGAAAAAAAGGAAGATAGTATTATCATTTAAATGTTAGCTAAACAAATGAATGCTTCATAATAATCAGTGGGATTATTTTAACTTTTGATTCTAAAACTTGTTACAGATGCCACAGATGTTAATTAAAGTAATTATAGATGTATGTGATGCCTAAGATAATTGTGCCATAATGCGATGGTGGCAAAGTTACATTCTTATGGGAGAGACCACCTTGTGAAATAATTTAAAGAAATGTTTATTTGAGGATTTTTAAATGCTGTTGAAGTAATGTTAGGTTTTTTTATTAACTGCTTAAAATGTGAAGTTCTGGTTTCATTACTTCTTTAATCTTTTAAATAAGGATCTGAAACAAAATATGTACAGAAATATAACAGTCATACTGATTTTATAATAATCTCATTACTATTACTCATTACTATTTAATTCTTTGAATCAAAAGAAACATTTAAATCTCTTGTATGGGTAAAGTTTTAATGCAATATGCTATTTTATTTACTACCTTTTGTTAAATGCCATTGTTTCTCAATTTGCTAGTTTTTCTGGTATCTTGTGAAGATTTAAAAATGAGTTATTAAGCATTTGCTTTGAGTTTCCATGGTAGCATATTAGTTAATTAGTTTCTATTCATCAGAATTATGACTTTCATGATGACATTAATTTAAATTTGTCCTACAATCAAGTGGTTCAATATTAGAAGCTTGATCTTTTTTCTTTTTAAAAGTACAGTTCATTAAATTAAAGTAATTCTTATTAATAGCATCCATTTAATTCTTAAATAGTTGAAGTAAGGTGAAAGTTTCTCTGAAATTTTTTCTAATCCTTCAGATAAACTATTACTTTGACCTGTTTAGTATTGGCTGTTTTCATCAGTTTTTAGATTTCCCTTATATTTCTTTCGTAAGGAGATGTTTTGAAGATGTTGGACCTAATTCACACAATATACTTTTTTATACACATATGTTGATAATTTTGCAGTATCTATTGTGTAGATTCAGAGCATCTCTCTGGTTTATCTACCAATTCTAACTCATTTATTTAATAATTGCCAGAAGTTGCATTTTGACCATCCTTCCTTCCACTTTGGTGGACATTAAGCAATACATTATTTGAATTTATACACAGGCTTCACGAACTGACTTTCTTCTTGGTGAAACAACCAGTCTGTTTTCCCTCATTATACAAATCCTGACTTTCTATTCAGGCCTTCTTATGAACATGGACTCTATAATGAGGCAGAAGTGTTACATGTGGGGTTTTAAAGAATTTTGTGTTCAATATTTAGCTAATGTCCTTTAATTAACGTACCTGTCCTCAGAGACAAGTGAAAATCACATTTTAAAATATAAGAAAAAATTGGAATTCATCTGGGACCAGGAATATATTAAATGGTTGCTAGACAAATATAAAGCTTGTTAGAACTGGACATAGAAGACATACAAGGTACAGAGCCCTTTTGCAAACCCTGAGTGCCAGAAACATCGCCCACCCACAAAACCATGAAGCTACCCACGTGTTAAATGTTTAGGCAGTTTACCAGTTTTTATGAGTAAATGTTCTACTTTTCATTAAAATAAAATTATTCTTTTTTCGAGGGTGGAGGATAACTTTATCTTTTTTATGTGTGTATGAGAAAGAACTGTTAGAAATGTCATGTTAAATGGGAAACATTGTCTCACTGTAATTTCCATGCAGTGAGTTAGTGAACAGTGCAAAAAGACATTTAAAAAAAAAAAACTCCTTGATGTAGCTATAAGCAAATCTACAGGAATCAACGTAGATGAAATGTTTTGCTGCGTTTTAATAGATGCAAGCCTGTCCAGGCTGCAAGTTTGTTTTATTAAGGCAAAAACATTTACATTCTCCTGAGCTATCATGATCATTTTGAAGCTCTCAGCTGTGGTTATATAAACCTGCCTGTTTTTTAAAATTAAAATTGATTGTATTTTTGTGCCAACTGATTTTTTTTTTCTTTACAATACATAAGTAGTTGGTATATTTTAGAAATTCAAAAGTAGTGGTACTATGTAAAGTTTAAACTTTAAGTTAAACTTAAGTTTCATGGTATTAGGAATAACATCTGCTGTAGATTGTCTTCTGTTTTCATGATGTCATGAGGCCTTTTCACCTAGTAAAAGAATTTTGAGATGCATCCCACTTCATGCTTGAGTTTTGTTAACCTGATTATACATTTCATAAGGTTAAGATCTGTATCCATGTTTCTTTAAAAGTTAATTGTATCAAGTAGCACAATGCTCAGCATATATTATAGTAAGTATTCATGAAAAGGACCTGTAATATTTCTCCTATGTCTTCTACTTCATGTCTTAACATTTTCCTATAATTTAAGCACTTGGTGTGATGGGATAATACAGAAATGTCAGTTTGTAGATGTATAAATATCTTGTCTAGAACTCACTTATATGCATCATTTCTTTAATTTATGGAACCTGTGGTGAACAGCATTGGTGTATTGATTTCCTTCTTAAGTGCTATTAACTTTTTGTTGTTCCAAGGAACTAGGGTGTGTGCTGTATTTTATATTAATAGATCTATAGCTGGAGTGAAAATCTTCTAGTGTTTGTTTAGACATCTCATGAATTTGTGGGGACTCTAGAAACTATTGTACCATGTCTTTCCATTCAACTTAGATGTTTTTGGTACAACACGTGTTTCTTTAAGAAAAATTACCTTGTGTGTGGTCGTTAAATGAGGGAATTAGGTCCATATAATGTGGAAGTGGCATCAGTTCATAGGCGACTTTTCCTAGATAAGAACTGTCTGCAAAACAGGGATAGAATTATAACCTTAGAAGGAAAGGAAAAAAATGCCAACTTGGCTGTTGCACCAGAATCAGAAGCCTTTACAACATTCTTTTAGGAAAATTAAAAATCAGCATCTGCTTTCAACTGACCTTCAGAGAGCTGCCCCAGCTCCTGGGAGGGTGTGCTTCCTCCTGAGCCAATCTTAATGGCAGCTTCACTTCGCAGAGGTACAGAGCTCCATTTGCAGTTGTATCGTATACGTCATTCCTTCTCCAATTAATGTTACCAGCATTTCCATTCTTTAGTTTTTGTGCATTTTAAATATTCATGGAGACTATAATTATAAATTAGAGTGGTCTTGTATGTTTTGCCCTCTCTATTATTTTTTCACAAACTTCCTCCCCACCCTTACTTTAGCGTGAGATTTTTCAGAACTCAAAATTTTTCAGGAAAACTTGTATTGAACAAGAAATGTCTGGCTCTCTATATATCCATATAGGCTGGCAGTAAGCTTGCCCAGATTGTACATTACAAATCTCTAAGTTACTTCATTCACATAAACTATGAGGGGCATTGGAATTTCATGGTATCTAAGTAATACAGGAAACTATGCAGTTCAAAAAGTTAAATAGTATTTTGAGGCTTGTAACTGTAAACAGCAGTGTTGTTCCACAGTCCGCCTGGCATGGAGGTATGTAGCTGTCTTGCAGCATGGGCTCAAGAGAAGGTCTCTTATTATACCCTCAGCCAGTCCCTGGTTTCAGGTTCATATCATGACTGCAACTTCCACAATTGTCTTAAGTTTGGGAATTAGCCTGCCTTTTGTCGGCAAGCCCACCAGTAATTTTAGGTTCAGCTAAATATTTCAAGTGTGTAAGTCGAGAACATGCCTTTGTGACACTAGTTTGTCCAACTTTGTAAAAGAGTATAGGGCAGGAAAAAAAGGTGGGGCAGAGATGAATGTGTCACTTCAGCTCACCAGCTCGCTTCAGTATAGTGACGGCACCCACAACTCCTCCCTGGCAGCTAAGGGGTAAGATGAGGAGATCGCACAAGGGTGGAGCATTTTAGAAGGCTCAGGCTGCAAACAGGAACCAACATTCTCGCAACAGCTTGTGAACATTTAGCATCCAGGTCCCGGCTAAGGAAACACCTGGTTACAAGTTAACGCTGAAAGAAGGTCTAGTGTTTGTAGTTCATTCACAGTTCTTCTAGCCTAGTTGTGGCTTGCCAGACAGGTGTTATTTTTATCATAAGCAGTGTTGCCTGGTAAAACAGGTGAAATTTCACCTTTATGGGTTTCCAGAGAAACAGAGCTACGATAAGGTGAACCCAAGGTCACAGGGTCATATCACCTCTACTTCAGCTGTTAAGCAAATAGAAAAACCTGAAACCTTATCTTTCTTTTTATCTTCCAAAACTTTACGTTTCTTCCTTTGTCTACTCTTTTGATTTCCTCATGGGTACTTTAAAGTCTATTGTCATCTTAGATTTCAGGCAAAAGTAGCTGTATGTCTGTGTCTTTACTTACCTATGTTTAATGAAAAGTTCCGAGAAATAGTATTGAATATCTACTAAACTTATATGTATTACACATTATTGTACAATGCTCTTTAAAAATAGATGTTATGTAAGTACTCTTTCCTAGAAAAGAAAAATGCAATGTGATGGGTGGAAAAAAAATCTCATTTCCACATGTTACAGAAAGAACAGAGTAAGATGTTTTATTGTGTGTTTTCTATAGAATGTATTTCCATATGGGTAAACAGAGAGGAAGCAAAGGGTTTTGTATAGGAGTATGAGGGTAGGATATATTTTAAAATACTTCTAGTTAATAAATACATATAAAATAATTTATAATTGAGTTTTAAAAATTTGATATTGCAAAAGAATACACATATTTGAGTGTTCATTCTGTGTGCATGTTTACATTTTAAAAATTGTTTCTTTTGGGGCTGTTTTTGTGAGTAAGGTCTTTCATGTCCCATAAGAGACAGACAATCTTGTAAAACCTCAATAGTTTGGAGAAATGAGGGAAGATCACTCTGACATCTTTAAAATTTAAATAAAAGATACTTAAATAGAAAAGATATGAAATCAGCCTATGTGTCTATCAATGGATAACTGGATAAAGACAATGTGGTATATATACAAGGGCTGTCCGGAAAGTATTCAGCCACGTAATATGTTCTCATTATAATAATGATGGCTGGATACTTTCCAGGACAGCCCTCGTACATAATGGAGTACTATTCAGCTATAAAAAAAGAATGAAATCCTGTCATTTGTAGCAACATGGGTGGAACTGGAGGTCATTATGTTAAGTGAAATAAGCCAGGCATAGAAAGGCAAATATTGTATGTTCTCACTTATAGGTGAGAGCTAAAAAAGTTAATTTCATGGAGGTAGAGAGTAGAATGATGGATACCAGAGTTTGGGAAGGGTGTGTGTGTGGGGGGGGGTTGGGAAATGAAGAAAAGTTGATGGGCATAAACATACAGTTAGATGGAAGTAATAAGTTCTTATATCCGATAGCAGAGTAAGGTGACTTTAGCTAATAACATATTACATATTTCAAAACAGGTAAAAAGAGGACTTGAAATGTTCCCAATACATAGAAAGAATAAATACTTAAGGTGAAGGATACCCTAAATACCTTGACTTGATCATTACACATTCTTTGCATGTCACAAAATATCATATGTACCCCATAAATATGTACAAATATTATGTTTCAATAAAGATATTTTTAAAAGTTTAAAGAATGGTCACCTAAATATTTTCAAGAAAAACACTAATTCTGCTAAAAACAGCTCTCTGGGTTTACCTTAAGAAATGAATAATTATTTGTTAGAGATGCCAGTTATTAATTATTTTGAAAGGAATTCTTTTAAAAAAACTTAATTTATTTAATTGGATAATCACTCTCTTTGAATTTTATTTATATTAATTTCTTAGCATATATAACACTGTATATTTCTATCTAGTTACAAATAATGAATTAACTTGAATGATTTGATGAAATCATATTTTTTAAACATTTTACTCTGATGTAAATGAAAATAGAATATTAGCATTTTATATTTTTCAACATTGTGTTCCCAATGAGTGTTTACTGCATCTTTATTTATAAAGGAGGATTCATTGGTCTTATTAAATATTTATGGCTTGAAGCACAACTGGAAATTAACACAAGTTAATAAAAATAATTGCAATATTGTAATTATATGCATTTTGAGCTTCTTTACTGTTTTCTATTTTCAAGAGAATTTTGAAGGAAATGATTTTCTAAACATTGCCTTTTATATTTTGCAGGTGCATTTTTTTGACTTTAAATCAGTACCTCTCAGTCAGAAAATGGAAAACCTAATGTGGATTAGGGAATTTGCAAAGGAAGTGAAAAAGAGAAATATTTTGTTATGTGGCCTTCTCATATGTTACCCCCAGGTAGGTAAAATGTTGATATCTTTGGAATATATGTTTTGTAGACTACAATTTTAAAGGTGAAAACTTGATTTTGTTAAAAACAGAGGGTGTTAATGATAAGGAAAGTTGTGGCTGGAAAATTACTTATCTGTGTATATGCTGTAATAGTAGAACCTTTTGACCCTAGGAGAAAAGTAAAATCAAAACAAGTGTTTTGATTAGGGCAAAAAAAATATAAATTGGCAAGTATCTCATACTAGGTATTTGACATAGGAGTGTCAGATGTGGCAAATAAAAATACAGAATGCCCAGGTAATTGAATTTCAGATAAACAAAAATTTTTTGTAACTTTGTTCCAAATTTCGAATTTGAAATTTGAATTTCAAATTTAACTGAATTCTTGTATTTAACTGGCAACCCTATAAGGCCACAACTCTTGGCCAGTTATACAATTGATATTGCTTACTTTTGTGTTTATTAAAGATATTGGTAGTCAAGTGGTTTTCTCCCCTAACATGTTAATCACTTGAAAGCAATGCCTGGCATTTAGATTTTAAGAGAACATGGTACTTAACTAGAGAGATGCATTTGCCGTCACTGTCTTTAATAGCAGTAAGTTAGTTACATTGAAGGAAAAATGAGCTAGCATTATAGATTCTTTGTGCCAAGAAATGCTATTTAAAACAAAGTATTTGGGGAATCTATTAGAAAAGATGGATTTACCCTTTTGCTTAGATAGCATTTGTCGGACTTACTAGCAGTTTATAGTTTTTTGGAGGTGCCTGCCACACAGGAGTCTAACAAGTTAAACAGTCAACTGCTTTTTTTTAGTGGTCTTGAATAAAAGTGATTTGGTACTGACTGTCTAGAAAATGACAGGTATTTAAAGTTATATATGGGTGATGAATAGCAGCCATTGTTTATGAAATTATTTTTAGCATTTTTAGCTTGAGGGTAACATTTCTTTTGAAACAATGGATTTTAATTAAATATAAGGACCATCTTTTAGCCAGTCCCTTGGGTTTTTTTTTTTTTTTTAAACTTTGAGGTGTTGGTTTCCTCCGCTTTCAAAATATGCAAGCCTAACCTCAGTTTATTCGTCAAGAACAGGCAAATTTTCATTCACTAAGCATAATGGAATTGTAAAATATGAGTACTGTAGGGGCTATTGAAGTCAGGACAACCCAGACCCAAGGAGACGGGTACTTGGCAAGGATGGATAACTGGCAGAGTAACAGTAAGAACTCAGGTCTGTATCCTCAGTCAGGAATATTTTCTCCTTAATTTAATAAATTGTCTCTTTTGGTTGTACTCCAGATTATCATGGTGGGAAAATAAATCATTTATTTTTCTTATGTTGTACAAATGAGTCAAGGACACACACTGCTGATGCCACTTTGTGAAGATATAAAATAGTTAGTTGAGGCAAATCTGAAAATCAGAGAGATGGGAGCACGTTATCCAATCCCTGCACCTCTCGTTGTCCCATGACGGTGGGTCTGCATACACTGTAGTTGACTTTCCAGTAGAGAGTAGTGTTGCCAGATAAAATATAGGATGCTCAGTTAAATTTCAATGTCAGATAAACAATTTTTAGTGTAAGTATGTCCCAAATATTACATGGAACATACTTGCATTAAAGAATTCTTTATTTATCTGAAATTCAAATTTCACTGGGCATCCTGTGTTTTTTATCTGCTAAATCTGGCAACCTTAGTAGGAAGTATTCCCACACCCAGCATGCTGTACATATTTAGGAGGTGGAATATCTATCTCTGTGGCTTTGTACCTGTGAAAGCTTGGAAGGAAGAAGTGTTTGGAGTACACTGCTTGGTATCAGACCCCTGTTATTTTGAGTTGAGGACCTGCTAAGCCAGTTCTCTACTAAGCCACCAACAGTGGAGAAGGAGATAAGCCTATAAAGCCTTCAAGATATCTCTCTTCATTTTAGGGAGCAAAGATAGCTTATTTATGTATTGCTTGTCTCTTCTTAAAAATATTATACAATAGTGAAGGTATTTCAGGTATGTGAGAATGTTTAAGATACAGGGCTTTCTTTTGTCCTTAAAGACACAGGTGTGAGTTGACTCAATAACCTAACACACTGTCCAGTGCATTATTCCATCTAAAAGAATATTTACTGAAGGACCCCAGATGTCCACCAGATATGCTATTAAAAAAGGTATGGTTAAAAAGTTTAGGAAACATCAATAGAGTCAAACAGATTTCTTTAATGAAGGGCTTCTCACACATCTTTAACATACTAATGAACATGTCACATCTCCAAATTGAAGAAAAGGGGCTGCCATTTTTCATTTGCTCGTGTAACCCTTTAACCATGGACAACTGATAAGCTTAATGGTGCCTAGAGGCAACTTTTGAAAAACACTACTCACAAGTAGTGTTCATAAGTAAAGAAACTGCTACCTTCTAGACACAGTCTTATTTCAGTATGAATTTTTCCATTTAGTTAATTCAGGTGTTTTGTCAGCACTAAAGATATGTAAGTTGGGACTTGTATTTGCTGTTCACTGAAAAGACCTACAAATGGAAAGTATGTTGGTTTGTGCTTTCCCTAGGGCTGTGATATACAACTTTTTGTAGTGTTCGTACATTGGGCTTTGTTCCCAAAATCTAATCCTTCCTTATGATTGTTGTTAGCATATTTTCCTAGATAGTTATTATGTATCCTTTTAAGTCTCTAATTAGAGAAGCCTTTCTAGGTTGGTCTCCATTTTTCATAAGATATAGTATCAGTGCTTCTTCTTTGGATAAGTTTTCAGTTTAATAGCTATTCCTTAGAAGACAGCATATATTGAATTCAAATTATGTCCATATACATGTTTTTTTTCCTCAAAGAAGACCTATATTGTTCTGTATATGATAGTTCTGATAATGTGCAATGCCTTTGATATTTTTTGACTGTACCTTTACAGTGTTAACATATATGATGTTTATAGTTAAATAGAATTACTTAAGGTTTTTAAAAAATTTAACATATGATGCTGCTAATCCCCATTTGTGTTTGTGTAGACCTTTTTTTTACACACACATAGGACTTTGTGTGTCCAATGAATTTAAACTTAGTTTTATTCTAAGTTTTATTTAATTTAGAAAAAATATCAATATATTTTCTAAAGATGCACACGAAATATAGACATCTAACCTGTAAATTTTATGAAGTAGTAAATTATAGCCAATGTGTTGCATGCTATGTTCTGAATCAAAAACAATAACAAAATAAAACTTATTTTGTTTTATTATTAGTTTTATTTTTTATTTAGTTTTATTCTAAGTTTTAAATAATATTTAGTTTTATTTAAAACTTTACAACTATTTTATTCCAAATCAGTATTTTCCAAATACTGATTTGGAAAAGCCTAAGGATTGATCCCTTCTCTAGTATCTATAATATAAATGTTCTACAATGTTGTGAGTTATCAATTACCAATCCTTATTTGATAATTCAGTGACAAATGCATCTACTTATAATCTTTCAGTTTTTCCATAATTTTAATGCTATCATAAGAAACCCTGCAAAATGCTTTGCTGAACTCCCGATATACCCCATATCTTGTAATCTCAAAAAGAAAATTCATCATTTAAAATAACCCCTTCATGGATAACTTAAACTTAAACTTATGGATCATGTTACTGGCCTTGCCATTTATACATAGTATAAAGTTTTCTGACTTTATCATCCAATGCTCAGTTCCTCATGTTGTAAATGAATCTGGAAAGATTTGAAATACGTGCTCTAGATTAGAAGTGTACCATGAAATTTGCCTTCACAATTTGTTGAATAAATTTAAACCAGGCTCCATTCCTCTTTCTAAAATAACCATATATACCCTTACATTGAGTGTTAGGAAAGAAAAAAATAAAATAAAATAACTATATAAACATAACTGTGGATAATTAAAATGAGGTTTCATAGTTTAATCGATATCAAAGGTTTTAGTCCCTTTTTAAGTATTTAAATAATTCTATTTATAAAATATTATTCTTAATTTGTCATTATTAATCTAACTTTGCTGTGCAAGTCATGATTGAGGTCCATGATGTAAAATTGTGTGGGGAATGTGTTCTGATGATATTTCTAGCATGAATGGCTCAAGCCAATAGCTTAGAGTTTTCAGTCTTAATTTTGTTGAAGTCTAAAATATTTTTATGATGACTTTTTTATGCAAATATTTCAGGTATACATTTTTCAATAATTTTTGAATATGAACTTCTATGATAGTAAAAATTTTAAAGTCTATAAAATTTATAAAGTCCTGTAGGAGTTTTCTATTTAACCTGTGCCTTTTACATGCTCAGGGATTTAGAGACAGAAACACACAGGTTCAAGATTTAAAAGTTTCCTATAACTAATATAACTGATTGTTTATTCCACTCAATTAGTATCTATTCCCCTCTAAATTAAAAAACTAGCTATATGACCTTGGACAAGTAATGTAAATTTTCTAGGTCCCAGATTCTCCATTTATAAAATGCAGGTGTCAGAACTTCCACATTAAAGCCTGCGTCAGATGAAAAGATGGAGACATAGGAGGGTGCACTCGCTGTGTCAGGGAACACGTGTTTCTTTCACTTGGACACACACAAGTTCTGAACTGAACCTGGTTTTTCTTTTCTCTCCATATGGGACCAAAAATTTCACCTGTACTATTTTCTTTATTTCATTGAGAAATTATTCATTATGGTTTATATATTTTAATATAGTTCAGAGAGGGAATTGTTCTTTTATCAGATATCTAAACAAAAATAAAGTGTAAGACAACAGGGGGTATTTCTCTTAGGAAAATGTTAAACGTGGCATCATGGCAGGGAGTGTGTACCATTTTGGTCTATCCACTTTCTCTTTCTCCTTCTCCACTAAGCTGTCATTCTACTAAGTTTGATATAGTGGGAAATACGACTTCTGTAAATAATGTTTGGCTTAGTGAGTATTTTAATAGGATGGGGATGTTGGAAACGTCAGCACCAGTTGGCAGAGCTGCAGAATCTAAGCCCTGGAGAGGTCAGGGCATGAAACAGAGGTGCTCTATTACCCTCTCTCTTCTCTTGAATTCCACCTTTTCTTTTGTTCCTACTACTATAGATCTGGAAGACATATAAAAAAGGAAGAAAATTTCCAAAGCATTTGTGTGAATTTTTGTTTTAAAAACAGTTGTAGAAGATTTATGAGAATCATTGTATAAATCTCATAACTCTAAACACAGGCTATCGAATGATGAAATGAAATTTTTTTATAACATTAAATTAAATAAAGCTGTGTAAATTGGTCTTTTATCACAAGGTATAAACCACATCACTCTACTTCATTAGTTAAATACTGTTGTCCTCTATAGTCTGAGTTTTGGAGGTTTTCTGTATACTGTAAAGCAGCAGTCCCCAACCTTTTTGGCACCAGGCACTGGTTTCATGGAAGACAGCTTTTCCACAGACTTGGGGTGGGGGATGATATTGGAATGATTCAAGCACATTACATTTATTGTGCATTTTATTTCTATTATTATTAATTGTAATATATAATGAAATAATTATATAACTCACCATAATGCAGAATCAAATGCCGCTGCTGATCTGACAGGAGGTAGAGCTCAGGCAGTGATGTGAGCGATGGGGAGCAGCTGGAAATACAGATGAAGCTTTGCTCGCTTGCCTGCCGCTCACCTCCTGCTGGGTGGCCTGGTTCCTAACAGGCCGCAGACTGGTACCAGTCTGGGTTGGGGACTGCAGCTGTAGAGGATATCCAGGAAATTTTTAACTATGAATCCCTTTGTAATTATCTTAGGTGAACTCTTAATGATATATTAAGAAATATATGAGCTGCTCTAATATACCTTTGAACCCAAAGATATGAATGTATAGGGCACAACTGGCACCAATCTTTCCATCTCAAAGGCCCCCGTTTGCTGTGTCCTCTAGATCTAGAAGTTATCCCTTAAGTATGCGTGATCATTTGGAGAACAAATGGGCATATGCTATCAAGTAGAAGAACAAAGAATTTTTTTTTTTTAATGATAATCATGGGTGAGGTTAGACTTAGAAATTTTGCTTCCTGCAATGAGCAATTACTTGGAATTTAACTGGGAATTATTTACTAAACACACAGTACTTTCCATGGCACTGAATCATATGGCATGCACACCAAACATGCAACACCAAATCTGTTTACAGAAGCCCATAATGCCCTATTCAGATTAATCAGGATTTTTTGATGTGGGAATGTTTATGAGACTAAATATTTTTCACTTTCAATATTGTTTTGGTTTTTATTGTTTAGACTTAGTCATTCTTTGGGAAAATATGAAGGTCATAAAATGTCTTCAAAATTGTGTAAGTTTGAAAAACAAAATTGTTTTTAGGGAGTTTGGTTAGTCTTACGTGGCAGATTCATTAGAGAGTGGCAGCAAACTCATTTTACCCAGACATATCTAAATGAAATGCAATATTGGATACAAGACTTTTGTAACAGATTTTTTTCTACTGATACATAATAGATGTACATATTTTCAGAGTACTTGTGATAATTTGATACATTTATATAATGTATAAAGATCAAATCAGGGTAATTAAGATATCCTTCACCTTGAATATTTATCTTTTTTTAATGCTAGGAATATTTGAATTATTCTCTCCTAGCTGTTTTGAAATGTACAACAGATTATTGTTAACTATAGTCACCCTACTGATCTGTCAAATGTAGATTTTATTTCTTTTTTATAACAGTTTATTTGTACCCATGGGTTTTTTTTCCCCGTAAATGACGCAACTTTATGAAAATGAACAAAAGCATCCTCTGATTTAAGGACGGTACTACCATGGAAAATTAATAACCTAATTCCTTTGAATGATGTATTTGTTAGCTATTACTGCATAAGCCAAACTTAGTAGCTTAAAACAACATTTATCTCACAGTTACTGTGGGTCCTCTGGCCCTAGTCTCTATCAAGGCTACAGTCATCTCAAGGCTTTACTGAGAATGATCCCCTCCCTCATTCACTCACCTGGCTGTTGGCACAATTTAGTTCCTTGTGGACTGTTGCACTGAGGCCTCAGTTCTTCACGACTCATGAGCCCCTGGATGGAGGCCTGCCTCTATTCCTTGCCGCAAGGGGCCTTTCCGTGGCGTCTCGCAACATCAGAACAAGCAAGAAAGTGGGCAAGAGAGAGAACCAGTAAGATGGAAGTCAGTCTTCTGTATTATAATCACCAAGTGACATCCCATCACCTTTGCTGTATTCTGTTCACCAGAAGCAAATCACTGAGTTCCACCCACATTCAGGGGAGGTGATTACATGTGCATGAATGCCAGGAGGGTGGTGATCACTGGGAGCCATATCACATGCTGCCTACCACGATAATACTAGAGTGCTGATATTATAGGCTATGTATATTTTTTTGCTATCCACACTCATGCAAATTAAGGGATTTATAACTAGATATGTAAACTAAATAGGGCTGGAAATTTTTAATTATGAAAAACATACCAATTATGCACATACACAAGTACATACATATACACACACATGTTGATATATGTATATATTCTTTCTTGATGTGTGTAGAGTGGTAACAGGGTATAGCAGGGTGAAAGCCAAAGAAATGGAAACTTATTTTTAACATTATCTGTACAACTGTTTTTAAAGAGCTTGCTTTGAGTCAGATTCATATCAAACACATTATCACAGTTGTATCATTTTCTAATTTTTGTGGTGAGAGAGGAATTGCATATAAGTGAAAAAGTTTGGCTGGAATATTGAAGTGGGCATCTCCAGCCATACTTTTAAGTTCTTTATCTTCAGCAACCTTTTAGACATTCTCAAGTCACATAAATTTATGTCTCTCAATTATAAAATTACTATATCCTTTTAGATACCAAGCTTAAACTAATAAAAATAAAAACATTTTGTTTAAATTTTGTATTCTTAAAAACATTCTTAAAAGACATACCTCATTCTGCAGTTTTTGTTTTATATAGTACAACCTAAAATTTTGCATTTTAAATTTGCTTTCGAATATTTTCATTCATTTTAATCATTGGATGATTCATCCAATCATCTAGCTTATTTTCTGAGTGCTCAATGTTTTTTGTATACTGCACATGGTGCTGGGCACTGGGGGAAGTGCATACTTCAAACACAGTTTCAGTCCTCATGAAGTTCTTAGTCTAGGAGATGAAACATTTTAAAATTAATAAGGGCATATATTTTAAACAAAATTACTAAGATTGGGTTATATATACTTGTTCTATAGAAAAATTAGCCGTAGATAACTTTCCTTGATAAAAGTGGGGCAGAAAGTAGTTACCAGAGCAGTTGAGAAGAGGGAGGGCTGATGTTTGCTCCACCTGCCATGCCATCTCACCTGGGATAGGGCAGCTTCTGTGTGGTGTGGAGGGAGGTCCCATGGAGATCTGTAGTACTTCACTTAAGGTGGATGCCTAATGATTTCCCTTTGACACTCTGGCAAAATTGTCCATGTTTGATGAGAGGAATGAACAGGAGCATTGTCATGGTGGATAAGGACTCTTTGGTGGAACTTTCCTGGGTGTCTTTCTGCTAAAGCTTTGGCTAACATTCTCAAAACACTCTCATAATAAGCAGATGTTATTGTTCTTTGGCCCTCCAGAACATCAAGAAGCAAAATGCCTTGAGCATCCCAAGATACTGTTGCCATGATCTTTGCTATGATTGGTCCACTTCCAATTCTTAGTAGCCATTGCTTTGATTGTGCTTTGACTTCATGATTGTCCTGTTAAAGTAATGTTTCATCTCCTGTTACTTCAAAGAAATTCTTCAGGATCTTCATCCCAGTTGTTTAAAATTTCCATTGAAAGTTCTGCTCTTGTCTGCAGCTGATCTGCAGCACAACAGGTTTGGCACCCATCGAGTGGACGGTTTGCCTAACTTTACTTTTTTTGTCAGAATTGTGTAAGCTGAACCAATTGTGTTGCCTATGGTCTTGGCTATTGTCTGTGCTATTGTTGGTACTCGTCAATTAGGGCACAAACAAGATGACCTTTTTCCTCTCAAATTGATGTGGATGGTTTACCGCTGTGGGCTTCATCTTCAATATTGTCTCATCCCTTTTTAAAACAAGTTATCCAACTGCTAATCTTTGGGGCATTGTCCCCATAAACTTCTCATAAAGCATCAATGGTTTCACTATTCTTCTACCTAAAGTTCACTATAAAATTGATGTTTGTTCTTGCTTCAATTTTAGCAGAATTCATATTGGCTCTGATAGGGGGTCTTTTCAAACTAATGTCTCATCTTTCTTAGTATCTAGATAATGTTCAGAAATGCTATTACAAGTTAGTATGAGATTATTTTGGTGCAAAAATTTTTTTAAGTCCGTGCATAGTTTTTTCATAAGCATTTTCCATGAACTTTTTTGAAGACTTCTCATATAATAATACTGTACTGCAGAGTTTTTACAAGAAGTTATGAGAAAACACCAGAATTGAGAAGATCGTTATGAAGAGAGAAAATTAAACATATTATATCCAAATTATTGAATTACAGGTTGCATGTTTTTCTCCCTAATGTGTTATTGCATTTCCACCTCATAGGGAGTTACGAAGACATTCAGTATTGAAGGACAAACACTGCAAAAGCAATTAAAGTAGTGTTAAGTGAGTAAATAGAGGACACTTTTGGCTTCCCTTAAGAGACTTAGGACAAATACTAAATTAGCAGAAATAGATACAATTGAGGTATCTCTTAAGTTATTTAAAAATATTTATTATTATCCCTTATCATTTTTGTTTTGGTGGGACTTCATCACTATCCCAACCCATGTGATAACATAAGGAATTTCTTTGACATTATATTTGTTCTACTTTGTTACAATTAGGATGTTATATTAATGGGGGTGCATATATTTATAGGTAGCCTATATTTCAACTCAGGTTAGTGATGCCAGTATTACAAGACAATTGCTATAAAATGATAGATAACATTGCAATTGAGAAAATTAAGATACATTACATTAAAAGCCTGTGCTTCAGAAGGTATTGTGTCTCAGTAGTTTGGAGTAGTGTTGCCAAGAAATAGTTGCCGTAGTTAAGAATAGAACCAAAAAGCAGCCAGTGGATCTGACAGTTGGAATCCTATTAGTAATCTTCAGAAAAAATGTGTTGTGTACATACAGAAAACATTAAGGAACATCATTGGGGTTGTCTGATTTCCTGTAACCTATTAATATTTGCTCAGCAAAACTCCTCTATTAATAATATCAATGAAAAATTAAAGTAGGATTTAATTTTAGTATTTATTCAATTTCTGACACTTGGAGTAATTAGTAAAAAATAGGCATGACGAATAGGCTGAAAGAACAAATTGAGTGATTATTCTCTGGAAAGTTGAAAGTTTTCTGATGTACGTGGCATTATTTCAGCCCTTTGAAATAAAATGTGTTGTATGTGTATTGCCAGCAGCAGTTTTATGTAGTCTTTTCTTTAAATAACATTTGAAGGAGGGAGATATTTTTCTGTTTATTTTCATTTTACAAAACACTAATTATCCAAACTGCAGAAGCAGCTGTACAAAGAACTCTAAAATTGCAGTGTTTAACTGAATCAAGTAGAGAACATCACGTGCATCCTGGACGACTTGAAAGCATCAAGTAGGGTGGAAAGTGAAACTTGACAGGAGAAATGTGAAGTCAAAATTGTTTTTAAGACTTGACATTCTAAGTCAATGGGAATAAGTCTGAATACTTTGAAACATTTAGGGCCTATAGATCATTAGATATTATATGTCATTTAGAGCAAAGGTAAGTGATTTCCAGCATCAGGAACTATCTGTCCAAACCATTTTCCAGGAATGGGAGTGGAAAAATGATAGAGTTTGGTCATATGTAAATTCCTTGCTTTCTTCCCCAAACATTCTGCACTTAGAAAAGAAAATAGTTCATAAAATTACAACATGTGTTTATTGTCTCTGAGAAAATCTATCAGTATTTCTGATTATGATCACAATGAAAATATAGAGGTACTTTCTCCATTGTGAATCAGAGATGAGTAATGTTTGGCATATAGGTTTGAGTATAGAAAATAGGTTTATTAGTTTTCCATCCATCTCATTACTCACCTTTGATAATCGGTAAGGAAGTATATTTTAATTAAGATTCAACTTCCTTTTACTGAATGGAGAGTGACAATTATATTCTAATGCTATGTGAATGTGAGTTGGTTTAATAATAAACATCTATAGTAACTCCTTTTAGACTTCAGATTTTAATGGACAGGAAAACAGATGTTTTACAAAGACGCTATTCATGATTATTGTGCTTCTGTCATTGTTTATATCTTGTATGTTTGTAATCACTATATCATTCTGAAACTCTCTCAGGAAGAATATAAGGAAATAGTATTCAAAAAGAGTACCACAGAGAATTTGTCACTTTTTTCAGCTAAAATTGTATATTGTAGTCTTTTGCATTTTTTCTGTTTTCTTTTTTAAAAATGCTTCAAAATTTGTATTTATGGCCTAAAGGTTTCTAAATCATAATAAAAATAATTAGGCCACAGATCTTCTATATGGACAAATCTTTCAAAAGAAAGGTTCAGAAACACAAGAAAAATGTTTACGGTTGGACATGCTTTAATTTTTTTGTTATTGTTTACCAAAAGACTTTTTCATTGGAAGTATCCAAATTAAGACCTAAGGAAATGAAGTTTAATTTTGTTCATAGGCTTGCAAGCTGAAATTGGGTCAATGTGAAATATGTTAAAATATAGACCACTAAACTAATTTATGTGCCACTTATATGTATTTATATTCAGTTTGTTGGTTTGAGCCAACCTTACACTTTGTTCTTACTATAAAGTAAGACAACAAAACTAATATTTTGACTCTCTCGTGGGAATATGCTGTTGTGAAATGATGCCAATCACCAGATACTAAGTTACATATAGAATTCTTTTATTTATTGTATGAAGGTATACATTTATGGTTTTATAATGCATCTAGGTTATACTATATATTTCTAGTTCCTTAGAGTGAAGAGTCAGATCAGGTCATTCCTTGCTTGTCTACTGGTTAAGTATCTTAGATTCGACTTGATCTGTTCAGTTTTGGATTTTAAGTAGGAATAATGATTTTTGTTAAATATACTAGGGTTTAAATTTACTTGTGCCATATTCTTCACTTTAATCCTCTTACCCCTTTATAAAGTTTATAACTTCATATTTAAGATGTTTTTGATACAATTAAAGGATTTAGGTTCTTCAGGGAGGGTGGTCTTTTTTTTTTTTAATTTAAGAAAGTCTAGCATTTGCACAGACTTACTTGTATTTCTCTTACCTTCATAAGAAGAGATAAACTAAAGCCTACATAAGAAGTTGCTCAAATGTAGTTCATGAATTCTCAGTTCTAGCCCATGGAGAAAGAAATAAGCATGATCACTAAATCTAATTTGTTAGATGAAAATGGCCACATAATTTTTCTCAATATTTTCCCGTAATATTTCCCAAACAAGCAGTGACAACTCTTTCTGAACCCTGATGGCAATTTCAACATTGCAGGCATGGCATTTAACCTAAAAATTACCACGTTAAGCAACACTATAAACACAACTAGGTGGGGGAAAGGCTTAATAATTTTTAGCAAGTGACCTGGCCGATACAATTTCAAAAAAGCCTCAGTCAGTTTGCTCCATTTGTGCCCCCTATATCATAATTTCAGTTTTTCCTATAAACCAAGAACACCAGGCTTTTCCAGCAACATCACGAGAAAATGGATTTTTTTCACAAATATACTTTCTTAAGTCAAGTAAATTACCCTTCCTCACATTTTTGCTAATTGTTCTAAGGACTTAGGAAAAAAAGGGTTTTTTTTGGTTCATGTTTAAGTATGTTCAAGGCCCTTTACAAAGGCATCTTGAAGTCAAATCATGGTGTAAACTTGACCCTAGCCCTCAGAGAGAGGTTTCATTGAAGGAAATACATCAGGTTAATTGTGTGTTAAAAGTGCATAACTTTTGTTCTTTAGAGTTTAATTATCTCCCCAGGTATGTGAGGTTAGCTAAGCAACAGCAAATGTTAACCCTTGTGGTAAATTCATGAAAATAAGTAATAAGAAATAGCTGTTTTGCTTTCTGCTGCCAGCGTGACTGGTTCTGTGGAAGGCTCCTCTGAACCACGCTATATGTTGAACTGAGATTACAGATCTTTTCACCTAGTATATCTTTGGGACTTAACAAGAAAGCATATATGCTAAGGCAAAATAGAAGAGAGCTATGTCTTTTAGTTCTTTGTGAATTATGAATTTCTTGACTAAAATGTACAGTGAAGAAAAATTAGTAAAATCCAAAAAGCTTACCAAGTTACAGTTTTTAAAAAATCTTATGAAAGTCACAAAATTTACTAAATTTTCCTCCACTGTTATAAATTCTCTGACTTTAACAAGGCTTATGGAAAAAGGGGAAATTTTCTCTCTTTGACCTTTCAATTCTTTAAGTGCTAAACTTGAATGGAAATCTTAGAATTCTTAATTGTCTTATCAAATATCCAAAGTTTATCTTAGATATAATGGCTAAATGACTGCTAACTCCTTGCTTTCTCAGAGTTTCTTAATTGGTTTATATTATTGGGATATTAATTTGATTCAGATTAACCTTTGCAATTGAACCTCCTCAATTCAAATGTCATATAGTTTTCTGATGCTTATATTTTAGATGGGAAGCATGTGAAATATTTTTGTCCGTAGTTAAATATTCATTTAAAATTTTAAAAAACATAGACTGTGTAATGTTTGTAAATTGCAAAATTACAAATTAGATAAATTGATAATTTTTAATGAGATAGGAGAAAACATATGCTTGCCATAGTTTGTTAAATAACATAGAAGTGTGAATTTTAATTTTGTTTTTAAATTTTTAGCCAGTTACTTTAAAATTTTGAATATAGTGATTTTTTCTCTTATGTTTATAATGTTTATAATGTTACACATAAAGTTTAATATGTTATATGTAAATGTTTATATTGTTATATATAACAATATGTATAAATGTTTATGTAGATTTATGTTAATATATATTTCAGTATTCTTTATTAATAAAATTTTATGAACTTTCTAAAGAATGCAGCATTATATGTCAGTTTCAGCTAAATTTACTGGGGGAAGATCAAGGCAGAGTAGATTTGTAAAGCCAGTTGAATTAATTGATGAACTAATTGGTTTATCAGTTGGGACTTTTTAATTGCAAGTGTCAGAAACGCAACACATAGTGACTTAACAATATAACTGAAATTCAAGATCATGGCTTCAGGCTTTGTCAGACCCACATGTTGAAAGGGCATTTGCCTCTCTGTCTCTCTTCTCTGTCTCTTCCTCACCCCTGCCTATGCCGAACAACTTGATTCTTTATTCTCAGGTGGTTTTCTAAATAGTAACAAACATAATCACCAGCTGCTCCCAGTTTATATTCTATCGGTTTAGTAAACTCATTGGAAAGAGTGCCCTGTCCCAATATTTTCACCAAAAACCATAGTTCTTACTGTCACTAAGTCTGCCTGTAAAACATCTTTATTTTCAGATTGAATTACTATGGCCATTATTATGTTCTTTCTATTATGTTAACCAGGGCTACTTAACTTGCTCCCACCTGGAACCAGGTCAGCACCACCCAAACTACATGGATGAGAGTAAGGGTGGGGTGCATTCCCCACAGGATGGGGAACAGATGCTGGATACACACAAACAATAGATCATTACATTTGCCATATTGGGCAGGTTTCCATTTTAGTAAATGAATAAGATAAAGACACTAAATATTTGTGTCCAAATGATATAAAATTTGGAAACATTGCCACCCACAGCTATTTTTAACCACTTCTGAAATGCACTGTAAGTTATATACTGCTAAAAATAGTTCTAGAATTTGGGAGAGATTTACTTCAATAATAGTTAGCCACTATAATACCCATCTGTCTCATCTTCATTCCAGTGTACTCCTTAGGCAAGGAAGGAAAGAGTAGATTACATCATAAGCATCATTCCTTATTTTTGTTGCATTGGAAGGAAGTATGCTGAGAATTACTGTTTTACTATATCTGTCAGCCTTGCCAAAATTGTCTTTTTCACAGGAAAAAAAAAAGCTTTTATGTTTATGTTGGTTTTATCATAAAGCTTAGCTTCACTTTCCTTTATCATATTGGTTTCTTTCTGAATGTGCTTCAATTTGTATTGCATGAGTTTTGACCCTTCCCTCTTTCCACTCAAGTATTCCCTGTCACTCTCCATGCTTTTTCTCCATGGCAATTTAACACAATCTGCACATAATGCTTTACTTACTTATGCTTATTGTCTGTCTCCTTCATCTAGAATATAAACTCTAAGAAGGCAGGGTGTTTCTGTTGTTGTCTGGTTCACTGCTTTATTTCTAGTACCTGGATTGGTGCCTTGTATAGTGTAGGTCCTCTATAACTATTGGCTAACTAACATGTAATGTACAAAAGTGAAAAAATACTTGGAAGTATGATCAGAGCATCACTGATTTGAGTAGTATTCTTTCTTGTTTCAAGTACCATACTTCTCTGATGGTTTTTGTTTTTACTATACCTATTGTATCCCTGAAAGTGTGTAAAAAAAGTGAAAGCATTGGTTAAATCATATATTCATGTTATGGGTTCAGTTCTTAGGTAAAGGTTAATAAATTCCAAATTGTAGACCAATATCATTCATTAACATGAGTGTGAATTTGTTTATCTCAGGGATTCAGAGATAGTTTATTATTAAAAATCCAACTATAATAATTTACCATATATTCTAGTTAAAGAAGAAAAGTAAATATTTCAATAGTTGGAGAAAAGACAGGATAAAGTTCAGCACCCAATAACTCTTAGCAAATTAAAATGTCTTAATTTGATAAAGTTATATACTAAAAATTTAAAGCAAACATCAAACTTAATGTGTTAGGAACATTGTCTTTAAAATGAAGACCAAAGAAAGAATGGCCACAATCATTACTTATATTCAACGTTGTACTGGTGACCTAATTAGCACTGTAAGATGAGATACAAAAATAAGTTTAAAGGATTGGAGAGCAAGGGACAAATCTATCATTATTTGCTAATTATGATTATCTATATAGAAGCCTTGAGAAGCTACAGACAAATTGAATTTTTAAGTTTAAGAATTCAAAAGTTTTACATTTGGAATCAACATACTAATATACCTTTATTTCAACATAAAAGCAACAAAGTGTTAGAAATTTTAAATGCTATAGTTTGTCAAATGGTATCATACTAAATGTGCGTGTGTTCTCCTCTCTCCTTTCATTTTTCAGGATATACGATTATCACTTTAATTCATTTACCTTGCGATGAATTTGGTTTCTTAATGTATTTATATTTTGGAATATAAATATTGTATTGGAATTTTTTATCTCCCTTAGACATAGTTAGCTTGAAAATATTGAGGGGAAAATGCTTAGGTAAAAAATAAAAGCATAAATGAAAGAACAAGAATAAAACTCCTTTTGGATTGGAAGAAATCAGTGTTAACTTTTCCCTAGTGAACTGTTAAGCAGTTTTGGATATCTGTGTATTAGATATTTCTGCTGCAGGTTTCTGCATGCTTTCTCACCACATTACCGTGTGAACTTTATTGTCTGTCAGCCTTGCCTTGTTGCTTAAGGGAATTGATGATATGCCAATTTATTAATCTTTCACAATACTAGGCAGTTTTATGTGTACAATACTTACTTTTTGTGAAAAGCCTTGAGATTTTATTTTGAATTTTTTATAAACAAATTTTCATTGACTTGTAGGAAATCTTAAGACATCAGAAGGTAGCTGCAGCTTGATTAACTATATGGTGTCTAGAAATCAAATTAGGCATCAACTTACATTTTTTATTGAATTTCTGTGTTGAATCATTCTAGAACTTCATAACTGTTTTGAATTCATAGAATTGTGAGTGCTGTGCACAAAATATCTAATTTAAAGCACGTACGTAGTATTTTTCTATATGTTCATTGTAGATGTCACTATTGTGATTAATGCTCTTGACGTTAAAAAAAAGGTTTTTAGATATTATGTAGATTTGAGGTTTGCAGATTAACATTTCCAATTTCTAGCGTGAGAAAATGTTTTTCAATTTGAATCACCTTAATGACAAAGAGTAAGTCACTTAATATGCAAGCATAACCAGTTTGCTTCTTGCACAAGAATTCCTGTGAGGTGATCAAAATTCATATTTTTGTAGAAAAGCAGTAATGTCCATACGAGGAAAATCACTTCTTTTGGAAGTTTACAGATCTTATGGTAATGGTTTTGGAATAAATTAGAATGGAATGTCCAATTGGCTTGGTTCCATGAAATTCACAAAATCTGGAAACCAGAAACACCATTAATGAATCAGCCATGTTGAATTCTGTAGCCAGTGCAAAAATACTTCATCAAGTGAGAGAAAAATACTTACCAAAGTTTTTTACAAAGTTAACTTATGGTTTGAGCATATGTTCAGGAAACATGCTAATTCTACATGGAAATGTGATTCGGGAGAATTTTATTTTAATGGTAACAAAAAATAACTTTAGTTTGTGCTTATAAAATCAATGTTTTCCTTCTTTGAGGGAGATTCATTCTATAGAGTTGGAAATTAGAATCCTTCTAAACGGGGTGTGAAGGGCAGTTAAATATTTTAGTTCTTTGATTCTAATTCATTTTATTGGGGAAGGATTATGGTTATGATGTTAATACTGATTTTTAAAAATTAAGGTTTTTGGACATATCCTTTACACATATCAAAGGCACAAACTACTATCAAAGATAAAGACAGATGTTAAAGTGGTGAAAACAGATTTTCTTTAGTAACTTCTGACATTAGGGGAGAGATATAAGTTCCATTCTGATTTGTGCAGAGGTGACTGGGCATTTTAAAGGGAGAATGAAGGAGTAGGTAAAAAGGTGTTTTGTTAAATATTCCAAGGTGATTATAACATGTACCCAGAATTGAAAACCACTGGTCCAGTTAGATAGAGCCCTCAGTTGGCAGTCAGGGGCCCAAGTCAATGCTATTCAATCTTCAGTGTGCATACAGATAGTCCGAAATCTGGGGTACAGAAGGGCTCAAGTGAAAAATTACAAAGGGTTAATCACTGTGAATGTGATCAGGCTAGCTGTCTGCAAGCTGGTGATTGTAGATGTTAAGATTCTTTTCACCAAAAGAGACTGAGAGAGAGAGGTCCTATCCTCCCTGATGGAGTGAGTTGGTTGTCTCTTAGTGCAGAGGTATGGGTGGAGTCAGTATGTGTCGGAAGTTCTGCGGTTCTCACCACTTTATATAGTACAAAATTCAAATGAAAGATTCACAAATTTTCAAATAGAAAATATGTTATTACTAATTGGACATCTAATGGTGTAAAGGAGATACACTTTCCTGAATTGTAACCAGTTGTTTTTTTGCATGTGAGATGGTGCTAAGGGTTGCAAGTGTGTGTGTTTCCTTTTTTAAATTATTTCTTTGAGAGAAAGTGTATTCACATCGTTTTAAACTTAAATCATATACAATTGTACACAGTGGAAATCCTCCTCCTGTTGTGCCTCCATCAGCCTAGTCGCAATCTCCACCCTAGCCTTAGCTTCTGTTATTCCCAGGTGTGTGATTTGATTTCATAACTAGGTTTTCCTTCTTGCCCTCTAGCATTCTTAAGATTCACAATGGTGTATTCATGATGTAGGTGTGTCATGTTTATCATGTTTACCTTATTCTGTTTGACTGGGGTTTGGGAAGATTTTGGGTTTTTTATATGAAGGGTTTTTCCTAGCTATGTTGAACAAAGTCCCTATTGTGTTGTACTAAAACATGATTGTCAGCATTTGAGTAATCAGAGTGTGCTTATTTTGTATATGAAATTAATATGCATCATTAGGTTATAGGAAGACACATTACTATAGAAACAGTAGCAAAATTCTAGGAGTGATCTAGGTAGCTTCACTACCTTTGCTCTTTGGTGGAAAATGAAACCAAGAGTGTGATTATTGCTTTCATGTGACCAGAAAGTTTGATGTGATGGAAACAGACCATCTCACCTGAGCGGTGAAGGTGACTCTTTTGTTTTAGACTATGAGTGCAATCTGTAATTCTGGAGTCTCAAACCTTAATGACTTTTTACATACTAGAACAATTTCTAGAACTCTAGAAAGTCTAGAAGGTCTCTGAAGTTCAGTCATGTCTCTGAAGTTTAGTCAGCCACATTACTCAGAAACAGCGCTGAATTTCTCTCGAATTTTTCTCTTGTGTTAGCATCTACAGTTAGTCATCTATCATCATAGCCTAAGATAAACTCACTGACTCTATCTATCTTATTTTCTTCAGCACGTGCCTAGCCAAGTGAAGCTGCTTAATGAAGGGCATTTGTTAAAATTAGCTATTCATAGAGTATGGAAAGAAGACAAACATTTTCTGAGCACTGTGTGCCATGCACTTTTGTATACACTCTTGTTGAAACTTGAGGATAGTCCTGTGAAGTGGGTATTGATAGCTCTATCATATCCTAGTGAGAAATCCAGTTCCCTGACACTTAAGTAACTCCACACACTGTAAGCTAGTAAGTAGTTGAGGGGATTTGTACCTCAAATGCACCACAATGTTCACATGGCCAGTGAGGTGTTACTAGAAGAGTTTCTTAAAGTAAAAAACCAACAGAAAAAAACCCTAAACACAACATATATATTTTACATATCTATATACACACATATATACACATATATGCACAAAATAAGATGATAGCCATGTTGCATTATTTACAATTAATGAGATTTTGATTTATCATAATAATTGAACTAGTTTATATTCCTTTTCATATTATTTTATGATCCAATCTTCTTTTCTTGGCTATTTGGGAATGGGACGCTATGGGGTGTGGGGGTGGCAGGGCCTTTCCTTGGCTATGGGATGTGGAGCAGAGAGGAACCAAAGGAATCTGGCATGGGTGTTCCTAGAAACCAAAAACTAGTCTTTACCGTCAGTTCTTCTGGAGCAGTGAATAGCAGGAGATGGAACTGAGCACGTGGTCTGGTCTCATGGTGGCAAGCGTGGACGTGCAGGGCTGGGAGGGGACTTGAAGAGCAGAGTATCAAGAGCTTCCTTGAGAAAAAAATATATGAGAGGGAAGAGGCTTTTTATAATGGGGCATCCACAGCCTGGCCCTAAAGATGGGGAGGAAGATATTAAAATTGCTTGATTAATTTAGCTTTGGCTGTACTTTCTTAGGCCCTGTCCCCTGGCCACAGGGAAGCTGAAGATTCCACAGGACTTGTTTAATGTCATTCTAAAAGTGGGAGGCTGAAGCCCTTCCCTGCTCTTCTGGGAAATTCCTATCTTAGTACTATTGGATCCAGTGTTGGCTATGGCGTTATTAAGACCCAGATACATTATTTCCTGGGCTATGTTGAATAGCTGCAGTGGGGCCAGGAAGAAAGAGACAGTCCTTGCAGAGGAGTAGAGAGAGTAAAAGAGTGAGTCAGTTTAAAAATTAACCCTGTTAATAAAACAAATCTCATTGGCAATACTTGATTCCAGGAGGAATAGTTCTTAGACACTTGCTCTGTTTCACTGCCAGAATTGGCTTGGTGGGATACATTCCAGACAGTACTAGGGAACCATAACACTGTTTCTCTGGTAATGCCCACTTTAATTATCTGCTTATCTTAATTATCTTTGCTTCCAGGCATCCTTGTGTGGCTTACTTTGGTTTGGGTTGGGCTCCTAATTGTATATTATAAAGAACATTGTAAACAGTGCTTTTCATGCCTTTTTTTTTTTTTTTAACTTACCTCCATAATTCTTAGTGGGGTGGGGTAATAATGGTGGTATTGCAGGAACTTAGCACAGTGGCCTAGGGAATTCTTTGCACTGTGAAAGTCTTCATGCCAACCTCTTACCCTACTAATTCCAAGATGCCGCCTCCCAACATCCCTGGAAAATGTCATACTCTTTAAGAATGGTAAGATAAAAAAGAAAACCCAAAGGACCAAAAATAAAACAAAGGTTTTAAACTCACCAGAGCATAAGTGCAAAAGTTTGCACAAGTTTCAGACTATGAAGGTAGATCAGACTATTGACTACTGTTCAATCTGGTTATCTTTGTCTCTATTACCCTCTTTATCTTGACCCTGAATGAAAGTACACCTTTGTACTTATGCAACTTAAACTCAATTGATGTTTTGTTTTTTTTTTTTAGAAAAAATTTACTGTGAAAGCAATATAACAAAATGAAACATAATACAAGAAGTAAATCCAAAGTTAGTTTTCTTTGGCACTCAGAGTATTCTGGGTAGAGAAATTTTCCAAAGGTTTTTCTCTCTTCTGATATGTGTTTAGTACCTTTGTGTTGACAGATTGTAGTTTCATGACATGTTACTTTATTAGAAGCTTTAATAATCAGATTTAGGGAAAGGGTAAGAGAGAAAGGGATATGGATAGATATTAGATAAGGGAGTTTGAGACTTGGAAAAAAAGCAGTAGCAAAGTGTCTGTGTATAAAATCTCTTTGGGGACAGAGTAGGCTTCATGTTGTAGAAAGCGCCTGCTAAATGAAGGGCGTAAGCCCTGTCTCATCTGCTTGTAGAGGGCTCCCTTGTCTCTCGGTCCTTTGAGGGCAGTAGTGTTGTGTCTGGAGAATAAAGAACTAGGTTCACATTCTCCTCTGCCCACAGCATGGGGATAAAAGGCCTAACTTAGGCTTCCTCTAGGGCTAGCAGAGGAATCCTAATGTGATTTAAAGGTCTCTTTGTCCAGTCTGTCACTCTAGCTCATTAGCTTGCTAATGAATTTTTTTGTTTTAGGTGAACAGTTATTTGATTATGTATTAAATGGCCTGATCCTGGTAAAATTTTAGCATTGATATCTTCAGATTTAGTAAAATCAAGTAATCAGCCACAATGTATAAAAAATCAAATTCACTGCTATTTGGTAGAAGGACGTTGATGGTGACGAGGTCAGGAGAGCTCTCAATTCCTGAAGAGAGTTGGCAGGGAGAATCCTGCCTAAGTGAAGGAAACAGTACTAAAAGAATTGGCCCTGTTTGCAACCAAGGGGGTGAGCACACAGAGGAGTTGTGCCTGGAAGTGTTTTTGTCTTGCCTTGGCTATAGCAGTGCTGCTTCATTGACTTATGAAGACTTTAATATACACCTGTGTGTGAGTCTGTATATACAAGATATTTAATCTCTTTTATAAGTATGGCATTTGTACTTAACAGATTTCTTCCTAAGCTTGTATAAGCAACACCTTAAAATATGGTGAAATTATTATCTTAAAGTTTATATTTTTTATAAATTATGGGAGACTGCTTCAAAGCATGAATGCATCACAAATTATAAATGTAGAATTGTTTATTGAAGCAAATTTACCTTAAAATAATTTTCTACTATCCTATGTAGAATGTTAATTCCACAAGTTTTTAATAAGTACTTCATGAAAAAGTTCCATAGTTAACTAATTTTAGAGGAATATTTTTTCCTTAAATATAAGGTCAATATAAAGACGATTTTACTTTTTATATACAAGCAACAAAAAATTGGAACTTAAAGTTAAAAAAAATCACAGTAGCTTGATAAAATATAAAAAACTTAAGGATATAAGTGCAGAAAAATGTTCAAATCTCCATGTTTAAAACTATAAAATACCACTAAGAGGAATTAAATAATATCTAAATAAATGGAAATGTATATCATTTTCATGGATTGACAAAATGACAATTCTACACTAATTGACCTATAATTCAATGCAATTCCAATTAAAATACCAACAGGCATTTATTTTGATAATGACAAGCCAATTCTCAAATTTATATGGAAATGCAAATGGCCTAAAATAGCTATAATTTTTAAAAGAATAACAAAGTTGGATGACTCACAGTAACTGATTTAACGACTCATAAGGCTACAGAATCAAGACTGTGGAATTGCTGTAAGAAAGATAAGTAGGGGAATTGAACAAAATAGTCTAGAACAGACCTGACTCACACATATATAGTCAATTGATTTCTGACAAAGGCTTCAAGGTGCTTCAATAGGGAAAGTCAATTCAACTTTCTAGAACAGTTAGAAACATTTGTTAGAAAACATGAGTTTCAACTTCCACCTTTCACCTAACACAAAAATAAATTCAAGATGATCAGAAACCTTAAACATAAAAGTTAAATCTACAGATACGTACAACAAAGTTGAATCTCACAAAACATGTTGAGCAATAGAAACCATTTATGAAAGATTATAATTATGATTCCTTTTATCCGAATTTCTAGAACAGGCAAAACTAAGCTATGGTAATAAAACTCAGAACAGTGGGAAAGGGCAAGAGGGACAAAGGACGTACAGTTATATATATATGTGTGTCAAAACTCATTAAACTTTGCACTTAAAATGTGCACTTTGTAGTAAGTATGTGAATTATGCCTCAATAAAAACTAGTTTCCTGAAGAAATAACATCAGATTGTGCATGTTGCCTGTGTATCTCTAAGCAAGCATGCCACTAGCTCTGCTTTTAAAACTTAAGCAGCCTCAGAACCTTATGTATCATGGTTCTCCAGAGACACAGAACCAGTAGAATATATATGTAGAGAGATGCTACTTGATTGTGGGAGCGGGAAGTCTGAAATCTGTAGGGCAGGCCAGCAGGCTGGAAATTTGGGCAGGATTTCTATGTTGCAGTCCTGACGCAGAATTCCTTCTTCCTGAAGTTTCAGTCATTGTTCTGAAGGTCTTCAACCTTCAGATTGGATGAAGCCCACCCACATTATGGAGGATAATCCGCTTTACTTAAAGTCAACTGATTGTAAGCATTAATCACATGTGAAAAATACCTTCACAGTCACATCTAGATTAGTGTTTGACCAAACAACTGGATACCATAGCCTAGCCAAGTTGACATATAAAATTAACCATCACACCTATGATTGGGGAAAATGTTGCATAATTCAGTTGAGAAACTGAAGGCATTTTAGGGAAAGGAACGTTCCAAATTGAAGCAGGGATGGTTTATAATTTGTAATTAAGACACATAGGCTATCTATTAATATATAGTCATCGCTATCAATCATGTCAATGAAATGAATGATAAGTCCAGGTTTATGAAATGAACTGTGCCTGGCTAAGGAGGAGAACTACCATCCCACCCAAATACTAAGCCTCTAGGGGAGAGGGGATGCCTCCATTGTCTCACCTCATCAGCTGTTACCATCCCATGTGGAAAAATTACAAATAAATTACAAAAATTTCAGAACTGTGATTGGATCACATTTAGTAGGGGGAGACTAAACTTGTTCTCAAACCACTCTGTAAGTTGAACAAGAGAGATTTCATCCCTTTTTTACAGATGAAGGATCAGAAACACTACAATGTAATGATTTGTCAAAGATTTAATCATTTGAAAAACATTCACAATGCTAGGCATTGTTTTAGAAGCTTGGAATGCACCAGTGAACAAATCAGACAATCTTTGCATTTGTGGAGTTTACATTCTGTGGGTGGGAGAGAGTAAAAATAATATAAAAGAAAACTGTAAGAGAATGATAGAAAGTGATGACTGCTAGGGGAAAAAATGAAGTGGAATAAGGGAAGGGAAGAGGCATTAAGAATCCCAGATGGGGGCGTCACCTCATTAGGAAGATGAAATTTAGTCAGATGTTTGAAGGAGCTGAGGGAAATAGCATGGCAGATACCTTGATGTGTAGGATGCAACTGGTGCAAAATCCCAAAGCCTGGTAACTAACCCTAGAACTCTGATCTCAGGTAGTTTATTCTTTAGTAAATAAGTATTGAGCACACTCTGTCTGCAAGCATAGTGCTGGGCTATGGAGCTACAACAATACAAACACTTTAGGTGCCCCGGAAATTTTTAATTCCTTCTACTTTTCACCTCAGAAGTGATTCCTAAACCATGAGCCACAAAGCCATTAAGAAAGTCCTCAAATCTATTTTGTTCTCAGAATTCTCTGTAGAAAGTAAATGTATTATTTTCAGATATATAGATGTTATAATTGACAATTTAAAGACATTTATAAATTCATAATTATCATTATACATTATTCAATTGATAAATACTGAAAGTTCAGCTGAGTGGTATAATCTGTGAGCAATTCTGAAGTCGAAATATGTCTCCATTCTTGAATGTGTTGGGAAAACCTCTGGTCTACACTATGAGATCACAAGTTCTAAAAGCCACACTAAAAATTTGTGATTTCTAAAAACAAGGGAGACCTTTGAAAGTTTTTTAACTGGAGGAATAGCATGATCAGACCTGTTTTCTTTGGAAGATTGCTTTTCATTATCCAGTGAAAGCCTAATGGAATAAATCTATTGAGGAATGCTTATTGTTTAGTTATAGCTAGTTTGATTCATTTTGTTACATAGTGATATAAGCTACAGTGTACTTTATTTGTTCCCTTTACCTAAAACAGCTTCAAATCACAATTTTTCTTCATTGTACATTATATAATGCAGTATTTCCAAGTTAGAGTTGTCTTCTAAAAGTCAACAATTGAAAAATAGCTTTATAGTTCAGCTCTGCCTGGGCAACTTCAAATGAAACCCTGGGAACTATTAAGATGGGCACTTGTGAAGGTATATGTACATGCTAGTAGATAGACATCTGGTTTATGTGTCTGCAAGCTGGTTTGGCATTTAAAGTCTGGATGAATTTTCATTGTAGCCTCATGTTTGAAAGTTTACTTCTGTGTTTGAATTTACTTTTTAATTTGATCTTGGTAGACTGTGATAAACCAAAGAATGACTGTATGAAAGATTTAAAAATATATATTTACTATCAGTAGAGGATCCTCTACTGTTATTTAATATTGACTGGCTTTAGAGTAGAAATAAATACTTTGTAAGAGAATTGTGGAAAAGAAAAAAGGAAATCAACATATTCAGATTTGATAGGCTAAAGCAATTATATCTTTATAAAGAATTTCCCAAACCTGCTATTTACCTTGGATATTTTCACTTAGGATTCTCCATGTGTTCTGTATTCTATTCATATACAATATTCTTTCCCACTCAGAAAAACCATTCCTTGGTGATTACTGCTAGTCTCCAACTCATTTCTCAACCCTAACTAAATACATACTCTTGATGAATTGTCCTATATCGTATTATATTTTGATATTTGATGTTGCTCTCAGGCAGAATATCAGTGTGAATTTGTAACAGTTGTGTTTAATTCAACCTGTGTGGTGCTGGCAACATTATGAAATATTCATTCTGTGGCAGGACTTATGCCTTTGGCTTTGTTGCTGATTCAGATTTTCCATGCATGTGGGTATGTGGTAGCTCTTGCTCAAACATCTAGATGTTCGTTTGCTATTACTTCCTCCTTGCCAGATGGTAAACGTGCAGGCACAGTTTTCCAGACAGTGTTGTCATCTGGGTAGAAATCAGTGTACATTCTGATTTTTTGTGTGTGTACTTTTTATCTCTGTGAATATTAAATGAGATTGGGCCACAGCAAAATAGCTCTCCTGGGCCTAACCTGCTTCTAAGAGTCCTCAAACCTCTACATTTGCAGTAGTTTTATTCGCCCTTAGGGCATACTTCCTTCGTTAACATGCTGGTTGCTAATGAGAGGGGTGGGATAGTCTTGGCCACACTCTTGCTCAGATTTACTCTAGTCTTGGTGATCCATAACAGCCACAAAGAAGAAATTGGAAATGTTGAAATCTACATGAGATTTTTGATCTACCAGGGTTGGGAGATGTTGGATGATGTTGCAATGTGTGAGCCATTCAATCTGCATTTAAGTTATCTTTTTGCTCTTTCCTTTCTTTTTTTGATTATTTTAAGTAGAAGAGATGAAATTATGGTTCTTTATGTCTTAGAACTTGCTAAGCAACTTCTCAAGGAGCTAAAAGACTTGATTTATGTTAATCAATTATTATTTATAAAATACATTTGGATTGGAACAAATGACAGAATTCCAATGGTACTCTTCAAGTTGTTTTTGTAAATGAAGCATTTCTTTTGAAATGCACATGAAAGTAGATGATATTTAATGTATATTATACTGTTTTTGAAAAGTTGCGCAGATGATAATACTTACTGAGGGCCTACTGTGTTCCTGCACTGAACTTAGGTCTCTGGGTTCATCTGATGTCATGCTTACAATGAATCTATCAGGGGAATTTTTTGCCATTTTAAGAGTGAGAAAACCAAGGCTCAGAGTTTCTGTAATTTGCCCATGGTCATACTGCTAGCAGAGGCAGACAGAATAGAATCCCAGGCCAGTATGATGCCTAAAACTTTAATCTTAACAATTTCAATACTGTATGATGCATTGTTTGAAAAATATATATTTCAAATAATAATGTAACCATTTCAATCAGTAAATATGGTTTTGAAACCATACTGCTGTCTTTATCATTGAACTATACACTTTCTCTCTCCTTGTCATCTCTTTGCCTCACACCATACATTCATTCTAGTTGTCCTGACTGTAAAACAGTACAAAATTATTTAGGGATTGACATAAAGACTTCATCCAAATTCATACATACTGTCTTGGCATTGGTTTAGTTCCTCATTTATCTAAGACCACAAAGTAGATCACATTGCAGCCTGAAATGCTCATCCTGGGTATTAGCACCTTTCAGTCTTTAAGGATGTCTTATTAATCGCTAATATTACTCTCTGCCTCAACCACACAAATCTCTAGACTCCCTTACACTATTTCTGCTTTTGCTTCAATAAAGATTTACCTCTTCATCCTCTCATCAAGTCTGTGTTTCTTCTTCATCAACTCCCTTCTTCTTGAGGAATTAAATTCCTGTTCATCCTATATCCCCTCAGAACTACTGAATTGAGTATGGCTCTACCAAATCACAATCATTTCTCTTTATATGGGGCCTTAAGTATTTTTTTTTATGTTTTATGTATTTATATTGCCTTCATGGCATCTATAATTGTGCTGAATTGTATAACATTGCTGATACTTGATCTTTGTTGAATGAATTGTTTTAGATCTTTTAATGTTAACAGAAAAATAATATAGCAAGAATATTGATAAGCAGAAATTAGGCTTCAAAAGGATTCATGAAAATGTCCCATTTCCTATATTTTCTCTGTTACAATACTTATGCTAGCATGGATTATTGGAAGATTAATAAAATGCCTTTTTGTCTAAACAGAAAACTGTAAATATGCTTGTTGGGCCATAATCCAGAAATATTATCATGGAGTTCAAGTTTTAGGAACAGAAAATCCCCTAGAGATTTGTCTAAAGACTGAGTGTATGTTTTCAATGTACCATTACTAATTAAATGCATATGGATAGAACAGAAAGGAAACAACAGGGTATAAGTTTACTGGGCCTAGGTATTTTTATAAGTAATAAGTTAGGTAGCATGAGGGTAATACTTGAGTGAAGAAAACCTTACGCTTACCATTTTAGTTTGTAAATCACTGAATAATATTTGACAAAATATTAAGGAAAATTATTTGACAAAATAATTTGATATTTTATTTTTAACTCTGCTATCATAAAATTAAAAAGGGAAAAGTTCTCTTTTCACTGACTGATTACAGTATTTCTTTAAATGATTACTCTAAAACATTTTCTGAAATGTGGAAATTATGAAAATAAAGAGGAACTTCCATTTATATACTCTTTCATCGTTTTTGCACATGAGAAATAATAAAACTATATATTAAAATTATTAAAAATCTTTTAGATCTTGTCTTATACTTTTAGCAAACTGTTGGCATAAGTCACAATTAAACTTTGGTAGGTTCAAATTGATTTAAAAATTGCTATATGTAAGCAGGGTCCTGAAGCAGGAATCAGGGAGCCAGGGCTGATGCTTCAGGAAAAACTAACGTGGCTATGAACAAAACACTAATTCTTTAAGAATCAATTCCTCTGATTAAAATGAGAGTCCCTGTTAAAAAAAAAAAAAAAAGAAAAGAAAAAAGAAAAAATGAGAGGATTGGAGTAGATGCTGTCTAGCTAATTAGAACCTATTTAAGGTTCTTAAATTATTTTGGACAGGTTAACACTAGAGTTTTGCTTTGGATAATTTACGAAATACTTCATTTTGTTAACACTTTGTTAAAGAGGGGCTTTGTACAAGTGGGCCAACATATTAGGATGTTATTGAAATGATGTTTACAAACCATAGCAACAGTCTATTAATATATTGTTTTGATTTTTAAAATCATTTTCTGTTTAAGGAATTTTAGTGTGGCTAAAACAGTGTGGCAACAGCCCAACCCCCCAAAATTCCTAATAACGTTTTTGTATTTCATAAACTTTACTAATTAAAATTATTTTAAGCATATAATAGCTGATATAATTTCTCCAGGACAAAATTTTTTTTCTTATTATTCCTGTTAATGCTGCCTAACACCAATTAGTTGGCCAATTACAAAAGAATCTTAAACAATGTATTTCAGCCAGATGAAAAGAGATTTATTTAATAAAACGAATGCAGAGTATGGATTACATATGTTTTTATTTATTGTTTAGTGGTAAATATTTACCAACCTTAATAGCAATTGAACATTAGGTTTACAGATTTAGAAATGAATATTGATAATCAAAGTTACAATTGTTCTGTTAGTCATTAGAGATTAATTACTATGTTTACATGTATGTATATGAATTCTATATGGAATAGATTAAAAATCTATAACTTATTTACTGTTAACAGAAAGGTTTGATTTAAGAAAATTTATTATTGTTAGAGAATATAGTCAGCACTGTTTTGGTTTTTTGTATTTACTATAATATTTCTAAATATTTTTATTTCTTAGTATAAAAATGTCTTAGGGAAGTTATTAATATATGTGAAGGAAAATAATTACACATAGATTGTGAAATATCAGGTATCACATCCTTGCATTAATTTATTAATTTATGCTGTTTTTTTAAATTGAGCAAAGTGCTCCCTTATTTTCAAAACGAATGTGATTTTGAAAAAAATGTACTCTGACAGGATGATTTGGATTATAGCAGTGCAAACCATCAATTTTATGCCATTAGGTTTGTGTTTTTCTTTGTTTTGGTACATTTGATACCACATATGTGTTTTGTTTACACCTGGAAGCTGGAGATTGATAAATAAGTCACATAAAAGAGTAACAAAATTCAAGAATTTGACCAGTTTAACATTATGTATATATTCTTCCACCTGTGAAATTTGATTTTTGTGATAACTAATGAATGATAAAACAGATTCTAATATTTTATAAGAACATTTTAATGGATATTTATTATAGATATTAATTTAAATTTGCTTGGCAAGGAATTATGCTTTTAAATGTCTATGGTATACAATGTTTTTCCTTTTCTAAGAAAAAGTTTTAAATTTTTTCTTAAAATAATTCTCTCATATTTCAATCCAATGGTATATGTACTATAAAAATTATTCAATCATATAATTGTTTTCTAAAAACTTTCCATAGAATTAAAGTTCCTTAGAGTTTATGATCTTTAGTAAAGATCAAAACATGAGGAAAAATTATCAGTTTAAAGGCTTTAATTTATATCATAGTTTTCTACAAAAGTTGTATTTAAAATTACAGTGACGTTTTTCTGGTCATTTGTATTACGTCTCTTTCCCATTCTGTGAAATCACAAATGTGACTTTTTGAAATCACAAATGCAAATGTAAATGGATACAAGTGCTAATTGCTGGCCACTGGAAAATCTGTTCATGTAAATGAGCATCATGAATGGTTGACTATAGCTAAAAAAAATAGACTTCTGCAAATACCCTTGGATGTTATTTACTGCACAAGTGTGTGCCATAGTGTATTAGTTTCCTATGGCTGCTGTAACAAATTACCACAAACCTCGTGGCTTCAAATAACACAGATTTATTATCGTACAATTATGGAGGTCACAAGTCCTAAAATCAAAGTGTTAGCCAGGCTGCATTCCTTTTTGAGGCCCATGGCTTTCCTTTCCCAGCTTCTCAAGACTGCTCACATTACTTGGCTTGTGGTTCCTTCTTCCATCTTCGAAGCACATCACTCCAATCTCTGCTTCCACTGTTACATCTCTCTAACTCTCACCCTCCTAACTCCCTCTTTTAAGGACTCTTATGACTACATTGGTCCTGCCCAAATAAAGATAATCTAGGATAATTTCTCCATTTTAAGATCTTTAACTTAGTCATGCCTACAAAATTCCTTTTGCCATGTATGATAATGCTTTCACAGGTCCTAGAATTTGGACACGGACATCTTTAGGGAGTCTTTATTTTGTCTATGACTTACAACCTTGAGCTAATTTTTTTTCCAAAATGCAGCATTTTTTTATTATCACCGAAAGAAATTCAGTGATAGTTTCAAAATAGAGTAGGACAGTGTGAAAAACACTTCAACAAATTGAACAATTGTTCACAAAACTATAAAACATTTTGAAACACTTGAATCAGGTGTAGATATTTTAATTCATTATTCCATATCACCTTTCTGATTGCTTTATTATGCAATTAGTATTTGATTTTCCAACATAGTGTCTAAATTGAGATAAGATCATGTGCCTGAGACACTCTCAAGACACACGACGTTGTTTCTTTCTCTCTCCATGTCTTCATATTTCTTGTCAATAAATGGAGACTGAATTAGATGTGTGGAGATTTGATGCCTAAGTGATGCAGTGCACTCAGTGTTTTTCACATAGCTATAGTAATATGGTAAATGCACAACTAACATTTGAAATTACTAGTATAGTAGATTTATCTTTTTAAAAAATGCTTATGCAGACACTCTGTTACCATCTATTTATAGTCTACGTTTGTAGATTTATGTATCTCATCAGTCGACATATAGTCATTAAATGCTTTTGTGTGTCCATGCTCTTATTTAGATCCTAAGGTAAATATAATGGTATAAAAGTCATTGATATTCCATCCTCAGCTGAATATGTAATATCCTATTTAGGGAGGAAATTTAAAAGCAGTCTAAGACGTATAGAAAAATGAGTTTTAGTTCAGAAGATAAAAGATTTTTAGTAAGTGTGTGTGTGTATGTATGTATGTGTGTGTGTGTGTGTGTGTGTGTATATGCTGCATTTGTTTCTTGAAACTGAAGCAAAATGATTTATTCCACTATTTACCAGTAATTCATGTAAGAATTTGTATATGTGTATGCATAAATAATTTCTGTAGTCTTCATATTCTACCAATTACTTCTTTTAAATTCTAAAGTGTTACAGATGTAAATATGGATCTTAAGTTCTGCTCAACAGATAGTTCATAAGGTTTTGGAATCACTAATAAGCCATTTGCACCCATGTCGAGATGCCACCAGACAAATCACAGTAATTGCTGTACTGCCCTTTGTGTATGTTATTTCCATCTGTTACTGCCCTCAGGACATCCTACTTAGCTAGGTGCCAAAAATCTTCCAAGTAAGCATTCTCTCTCCAAATTCAGCAGCCAGAACTCTCCGTTAGCAGCCCAGAAAAAGACCTCACATCTACCTTTAAAAATATTCCAATACCTTAAACAAGTTCTAGTCAAACTTGCCGTATTTCTCTTTCTTTCCTATTTTAGGCAACAGCCAAGAAATCTTTGTTAATCTTCTCTCTGCTGTTTACACTTTACCCTTTTGTCTTTTGACTTTATGGAAGAAGTTGGTACTGTTGGGTGGACAGAAAGATACAAAAATAATTTGCTTAGTAGTTCCAAAGCATGGAAGAACAACAGTTGTTACAGTAGGTTAAAAAAAATTCCAGAGGGAAAATAGCCCTCCATTTGATGGCCAATGTAAGAAGGTGCCTAATTTTCTAAAATTATAATGTATGTTTTATTGCTATTTAGGTCTTGCATACTTCTATTTAAAAAGGAAAGGTAATTTAGATTGTGAAGAAAAATGCTAACTGGAATGTTTTATTTTAGAGTATGTTTTTTTCCCACAATTAACAGCTCTTGGTTTTTTAATCATTTGCCTTTGAACTTTTTAGTGTTGAATAGTGTTTTGTAGAAACATGTACATATGTTCTTCTTGGAGTTACTACATTTATTCCCTTCATCCACATGGAGATGACCCCCAAGTGAATATCTCTAGTCTTAATTGATCATCTGATCACTACAACTTTAATTATAACTATTTCACAGAATTATGAATCTGTCTGTTGCACAGAAACTTGGTGAACTGAAGGTACTCCATCACCACTTTTTTTTTCAAGTGAGTTAATGAACTTATCCCAAATACAACATATTATACACTTCATCCATTTTTGGATATTTTTTACTTAACACTATCTTTTTGTTCTGAAATTTACATATACTCTCCCTACCTACCTACCTATCTCGTGTACTGTTCTGTTGATTTTAACAAATGTATTAACCATCAGCACAACCAGGGTACAAAACGTTTTCCTCACCACAAAAATTCCCTCATCTTCTCCTTTTTAGTCATACTTTCTCTCCACCCCTAACACCTAAAGTTTTGTGTTTTTTTTCAAAATATCATATAAGTGGGATGAAAAAATATGTAACCTTTCTTTTGAGATAACTTCTTTCACTTAACATACACATTTATGCTTAATCCATGTTGCTGCATGTACCATGAAGTTCTTATTACTGAAAAGTGTTCTTTTTTGTGGCTGTACCATATGATGATTAATACGAATCTATAGGAGGATATTTGGTTTGATTCAGGATTTTAGTGATTATAAATAATGCTGGTATAAACATTCATGCTCTGGTATTTTATGTGATCATAAGTTTTCATTTTTCTAGAGTAAATACTTAGGAGTGTCATTGCTAAGTGTTATTTGGAAAGTGCACATTTACCTTTATAAGAACATTCCTAAACTGTTTATTAGAGTAGTTCTACCATATTGCATTATGCTAGAAATGTGTGATTTCCCTTTGCTTTGGTCTTACAACAGCACTTGGTATTATCTGTTTTGTTTTCATTTTAGCTATTCTAATAGTTATGTAATGGTATAACATGTGTTTTTAATTTGTATTTCCATAGTGACTAATAAGATTGAACATTTTTTGTGTCCTTATTTACTATCCATATAGCTTCTTTAGTGAATTGTCTGTTCAAATCTCTTGCCTATTTTTTATTAGGTTTATTTTTCTGTTTTGTTTTAGTAGTTCTTTATATGTTCTTCCTGCAAGTCCTTTGTCTGATACGTGATTTGTGAACTTTTTGCCCCTGTCTTTAATGTGGCTTTTTATTCTCATAGTGGTGTCTTTTGCAGAACAAATGTATTTTTATGAAATGAAAATATGTCAATTTTTTTTATGGAGTGTACTCTTAGTGTTTTGTGTAAGAAATCTTTACCTAATCCAAGGTCAAAAAGATTTTTAAGTTCTCTTCTAAACATTAGATTGTTTTTACACTTATGTAATGATTTATTTTGGGTAACTTTTTATGTAATATGAGATACAGCTTTCAGTTTTATTTTTTTTGTTTACATATAGATATCAAATTCTAGCACTATTTGTTTAAAAGACTACTTTTTCTCAGTAGAATTGCCTTGGCAGCTTTTTCAAATATCAACTGACAATATTAATGTATATATTTAGAACTCATTCTGGTCCATTGATCTATGTGTCTGTCATTTTACCAATCTTACGCTGTCTTGATTACTACAGCTTTAGAATAAGTCTTAAAATCTGTTAGAGTAAGTGTCCCAATTTTGACCATCTTTTTCAAAATTTTTTGGCTAGTGTATTTTCTTTGATTTTCCATGCAAATTTAAGAATGAACTTGTCGATATCTATACAAATTCTTGCTTGGATTTTGTGTGGGGTTGCATTTAATCTGTAGATCAATTTAGGGAGAAGTGACATCTTAAAAATAGTCATTCTTCGAATCCATGAACATAATATCTATGCATTTATTTAGAACTTCTTTGATTTCTTTCATTAGTGGTTTTCGGTTTTCAGTATACAGATCCCCTCTGTATTTATACTTGAGTGTTTTTTTCTTGGAGGGAGGGTGGTCAGGGAACCTATACTGAATGATGATATTAAAAAAAATATTTGTTTCTAATTGATCATGTTTATACAGAAACACAGTTGATTTTGTTTATTGACCTTATATCCTGTGATATTGCTAAATTCACTTACTTGTTCTAGGATCTTTTCTGCACATTCATTGAGAATTTCTACAAAGGCAATCAAATTTTGTTGTCTGCAAATAGAGTATCTTTTTTTTCCAATTTGTTCACCTTTTCTTTCTTTTCTTTTCTTTTTTCTTTTCTTTCCTTCCTTCATTCCTTCCTTCTTTTCCTTTCATTTCCTTTTCTGTTTCCTTTCCCCTTCCCCCTGTCCTTGTTTCATTGACTAGAGCCTCCAGTGAAGTGTTAAAGAAAAGTTGTTAGAGGCATCTTTGACTTGTTTTTAGTCTTAGCGTGAAGGCACTCAGGCTTTCGTTATAAGTATGATGTTAGCTTTAAGTTTTTCATGGATGATTTTATCACATTGAAGAAGTTGAGATTTATCACTTTTAGTGTTCTTTTCAAAGAACCAGCTTTTGGTTTCATTAATTCTCTTTCTAATGTTTTTCTGTTTTCAATTTCACTGATTTCAGTTTTTTATATTTTACTTTGTTCTAGTTGCTTTGGGTTTAGTTCATTTTTCTCTCTTTGTTTTTAAACTGGAAGCTTAGATTATTGATTTGAGACCTTTCTTCTTTCTAATATAAGCATTTGCTGTTATTCATTTCCCTCGTTCCTGAATTCTAAGTTGATTTCTAATATCCTTTCTCTTCTGCCTTAACAACTTCCTTTAACATTTAGAGCAGGCCTGCTAGTGATGAATTCACTTCCTTTTCAGTTGTTTCAGAATGTCTTTATTTTTGCCTTCATTTCCAAAGGATATTCTTCCTGCTTATAGAATTCTAGGTTGGCCATATTTTTTCTAGCATTTTGTGAATGCTATTGCATTACCCTTTGGCTTCTATGGTTTTCTTTTTAATTTATTTATTTTTATTTCAAATTATTACAGGGGTACAAATGTTTAGGTTATATATATCTCCTTTGCACTGCCTGAGTCAGAGCTACAAGCATCCCCCTCCCCCAGACAGTGCACACCAACCCATTAGGTGTGAATATATGCATCCCATCCTCCCCGACACCCGATGAATGTTACTTTCATATGTGCACATAAGTGTTGATCAATTAATGCCAATTTGATGGTGAGTATATGTGCTGCTTGTTTTTCCATTCCTGTGATACTTCACTTAGAAGGATGAGCTTTAGCTCCATCCAGGATAATATAAGAGGTGTCAGGTCACCATTGTTTTTTGTGGCTGAGTAGTACTCCATGGTGTACATATATACCACATTTTATTAATCCACTCATGTATTGATGGGCACTTGGGTTTTTCCCACATCTTTTCAATTGTGATTGTGCTGCTATAAACATTCAAGTGCAGATGTCTTTATTATAGAATGTCTTTTTTCCTTTGGGTAAACACCCAGTAGTGGGATTTCTGGATCAAATAGTAGTTCTACTTTTAGTTCTTTGAGGTATCTCCATATTACTTTCCATAGAGGTTGTACTAATTTGCAGTCCCACCAGCAGTGTATGAGTGTTCCTATCTCTCTGCATCCACACTGACATTTGTTGTTTTGGGACTTTTTGGTAAAAGCCGTTCTCACTGGAGTTAAGTGATAATGTCATTGTGATTTTGATTTGCATTTCACGGATGATTAGAGATGTTGAGCATTTTTTGATATGTTTGTTGGCCATTAGTCTATCTTCTTCTGAAAAGTTTCTGTTCATGTCCTTTGCTCAGTTTTTAATGGAATCGTTTGATTTTTTCCTTGCTGATTTTCCTGAATTCTATGTAGATTCCAGTTATCAGCCCTTTATCAGATGTATGGTATGCAAATATTTTCTCCCATTCTGTAGGTTGTCTATTCGCTCTAGTGATAGTTTCTTTGAGTGTGCAGAAGCTTTTTAATTTGATCAGGTCCCATTTTTTTATTTTTATTGCTGTTGTGATTGCTTTCCTGGTCGTCTTCATAAATTCTTTGCCTAGGCCAATGTCTGTAAGAGTTTTTCCAACATTTTCTTCAAGAATTCTTGTGGTTTCATATAAGACTGTATTTAGATATGCATGACTCCCATATCTCTCCATCTTGTTAAATGCACTGTATGCTTATCAATGAGAGAGACATTTATCCAGTTTAATTTCAGATAAAAGCTAAGATATGCAAAAGAAATGCCATAATCTTTGGGCCTCTGCATTCCATAGTAATCTGTTTCAAGCACAATTTGTCATTCCTTTTTTCCTCCTTCATTTGTAATATTAAATTTAAAATTTTTATATAATTAGTACATAATTTACATAATTATTAAAACATTGTTTTCTCATTATTGCCACTTTATGTACTAGCATAGGAAATAGGAAATGTACTTTTTTAAAAAAGGAAGAATAAAATAATAGGGGAAAAGACTTTAGAGCTTACTAAAAAACACAAATAGAAAGGTAGGTGTGGAAACAAATTATTCTTACAGTTGCCTGGTTCTTTGGTTCTTTGATGGTTATAGGCACAGAGGGATGAGATGGACAAGAGTGTGAATCTTTGTATCTGGATTTTTATTTTCTTTAGAGGTGAGGAGGGAGTTAGAATAGTGTGTACGCTTAGAACAGATAGATGTTCATTCCCTCGGAAGATCATCTCTTTTAAAAACAATGTTATGAAAAATAAAAGTGGAATCACTTTAACTGGAACAAACAGTATATTGAAAGATGGTGACTTTTAATGCACTGTTAGTATTTTGCTTATTTCAAATTAGAATACACTAAAAGGTACTGTGATTTGGCTTTATATTATGTTTAAAGCTTATCACTTTAATAGCTTCTAAGCAGCAAGCTTTCAAATTTTTCCTTTTCAAAAATTTCCTTTGTGTGTATTCACATATTCATTAACTTTACTGTTAAGACTTTGCCTCTAAGAACCATTTTCACTGGTTTCCACACACTGCCTAAAAATGCATGTGAGCATATAACTATGAAGGATTTCCAGATGTTGCTCGAAAAACAACAAAAACTCCCTCCTGTTTTCTTGCTTGGAGACCTGAGGTGTATCTTATAATTGATTTAAAAATGTATGGAAATATTTACAGGTTAGTTGTTTTATCCCTGAAAGGGTAGGATGAAAATTATAGATTATTTTGATCTTAATTTGGGCTTTTGCTGAATAATGCAAGGGTTACTTTAAAGCCCTGTTTGGAATATATTAACTGAAAGGTACCATTCTTTTAAATAATGCAAAATCCATTGACTTTTCTTCAAAGAATTCCATATAAATATTCATGCTCTAAATTTTAAAAATTGAAGTTTTGCCACTGAAATATTTTGTGGTTGATTGGGTACTTCCTGTTTAAAAAAATAGTGAGAAAGGAGTACTTCCTTTAATTCTTTAACTCAGTTTTTCTATATTCATCATTCAATAGTTTTTCCTTGTGAATATGTATAAAAGACTGGAAACTTTTCATTTGTACTCACTTCTTATTGTGGATTTTCTTAACAATGGTCAGCAATCTACTGCCCATGAGCCTAGTCTGCCATTTGCTTGTTTTTGTAACTCAAGTTTTGTCGTAATGCAGCCACACCCATTTGTTTGTGTTGTCTGTGGCTCCTTTTATACTATAACAGCAGAGTTGAGTAGTTGTGACACAGACCATATGGCCCACAAAGGCTAAAGTACTAACTATCTGCCCCATTACAGAAAAAGTTTGTTGACCCCAGCTTCATAAGATGAAGGTTGTCAACCTTGTCCCTTACATTTTCCCCCTCTAGTTGAGGTTATTATATAACTCAGTTTTCTGAGTTACATCAGGATGATGCTCAGGCCATTCTTACTTGCACTGCAAGCATGTTTTCAATGTGTCTTATAAAAGGAATGGAATCATACAGTGTGTAGCCTTTTTTGTCTAGCTTCTTTTATTTATTATTATTATTTTAGTTTATAAAGAAGTCTTTCCTTACAAATTACAAAAGTAATGTATTCTACACTATCATCTACCACCTTATTTATTTACCTTCCACATTTAGAAACTTTATCAGTAGTCCAAATTTTTATATTGATTTAGGTAAGAATTTAATTTTCTTCTCCATATAATGAACTAATTTTATTCAAACCATTTACTAATCAGTGTTCTTAAACAAATGCAGCTGGAATTTTTATTGAGCTTTCATTGAATGTATAGTATACTTTAACTTGGAGAGCATGGCTATTAACAATGTTAAGTCATCCTATCCAATAATATGGAATATCTCTTAATTTATTCATTCTTCTTTATGCCTTTTAAAAGGCTTTTAATCTTTCTTTATAGTGATCCACGAACACTTTGTTAAATTTATTCCTACGTACTTAATAGCTTTTATTACTTAATAGTTTTTCATTTTATCATACTGTATGTATTTATTGCTAAGTTAGAGGAGTACCATTGATTCTTACACATTTTATATTTGGGCATCTTGCTGTACTCTGATTTGTTTTAAGAGTCTTATTTGCTGATTTTATTAGTTGTTCTAAGCAGACCCGGTAGTAGTCTGCAAATAGTAACAATCTAATTCTTCCCTTTGAGGCATTAGATAATCTTATTTCTTTTTCTTTTCTTGTGGCAGGACTTGCTACAAGGACTTGCTAACTACATTAAATGTAGCGATGAAAATAGAAATACCTTATTCTATATCACTAAAAGAGTGCTTCAGACATTTTTCAACTAAGTATATTGATCGTTCGTGATTTATGTCTCAAACATTTAACAATGAAATACTTTTTCTCAGAATACCAATTAATATATTCCACAGAAGAGGCAGATGTGGGAATAGACAAATAATTTTATTCATAGCCTGCATTAGAATCACCTGGAAGAACTATGTTTGGACTCTATCCCTAGACTTTTTCATTGAGTTGGTCTGGGATAGGACCCAGGCATCAGCAAGGTACTCAGATTATTCTTAAATGAATCTACCTTGATGATCACTGGAGCAGTTCATTAAACTAATTTCCCTCTACATAATTCATGGCTAAACTAGTTTAAAATGTTAAATATTGACTCCATATTTAAAATTATATTGACAAACCTAGAGAATTGTAGATTTCTCCAGTTAATGTACATCAATTATTTCTTCATAAATATCAAGATTTTTTTTTCTTTTTTTGATGGGAGAATCCTTGCTTTTCTTTTATTTCAGAATATTACCAGGGGTACAAACGTTTTGGTTACATAAATTGCTTTTGTACTGTTTGACTCAAAGTTACAAGTGTGCCCGTCACCCAGATAGTGTGCATTGTACCTGTTAAAATTTACCCATCCCCTCCTTGCTCCCCAACTGCTTGATTTCCGTTGAGTTTTACTTCCATATGTGCACATAAGTGTTGATTGATTAGTTCCAATTTAATAGTGAGTGCATGTGGTATTTGTTTATCTAGTGATACTTCACTTAGAAGAACGTCTCCAATACCAACCAAACTGTTACTAAAGGTATTAGTTCACTATTTTTTTAATGGCTGAGTAGTACTCCATGGTATACGTATACTACATTTTATTAATCCACTCATGTATTGATGAGCACTTGAGTTGTTTCCGTATCTTTATGATTGTGAATTGTGCTGCAATAAACATTTGAATGCAAGTGTCTTTTTGATAAAATGACTTCTTTTCCTTTCGGTAAATACCCAATGGTGGGAGTGCTGGATCAAACGGTAGGTCCACTGTTAGTTTTTTGAGATATCTTGATACTACTTTCCAAAGAGGTTGTACTAGTTTGCAGTCCCACCAACAGTGTATAAGTGTTTCTTTCTCTCTGCATCCATACCATTGTCTGTTTGGGGATTTTTTGATAAAAGCCATTCTCACTGGAATTAGGTGATATCTCATTGTAGTTTTGGTTTGCATTTCCCTGATGGTTAGAGATGTTGAGCATTTTTTCTTATGTTTATTGGCCATTAGTCTGTCTTCTGAAAAGCTTCTGTTAATGTCTTTTGCCCACTTTTTAATGGGGTTGTTTGATGTTTTCTTGCTGATTTGCTTGAGTTCTTTGTAGATTCTGGTTATCAGCCTTTTGTTAAATGTATAGCATACAAATATTTTCTTCCATTCTGTAGGTTGTCTATTTGCTCTGTTGGTTGTTTCCTTGGCTGTTCAGAAGCTTTTTAATTTGATCAGGTCCCATTTATTTATTTTTGTTGTTGTTGTGATTGCTTTTGGGGTCTTCTTCATAAATTCTTTGCCTAGGCCAATATCTATAAGAGTTTTTACAACATCTTCTTGTAGAATTCTTATAGTTTTATGCCTTAGGTTTAAGTGTGTTAACCATCATGAATTAATTTTTGTGAGTGGTGAGAGGTGCAGATCCTGTTTCAGTCTTGTACATGTGGCTATCCAATTTTCCCAGTGCCATTTATTGAATAGGGATTCTTTTCCCCAATGTATGTTTTTGTCTGCTTTGTCAAAGATCAGATGTCAATATGAGGATGGTTTTATATCTGGGTTCTCTGTTCTGATCCATTGGTCTATGTGTCTGTTCCTGTGCCAGTACCATGCTGTTTTGGTTACTATAGCCTTGCAGTATAGTTTGAAGTCTGGTAAATTGATGCCTCCCAATTTGTTCTTTTTGCTTAAGGTTGCATTGGCTATTTGGAGTCTTTTCTGATTCCATACGAAATGTAGAATTATTTTTTCTAGATCTGTGAAAAATGACTTTGGTATTTTAATGAGGATTGCATTAAATCTGTAAATCACTTTGGGTAGTATAGAGATTTAAATAGTGTTGATTTTGCTGATCCATGAGTATGACATGCTTTTCTGTTTGTTTAAATCCTCTGCAGTTTCCTTCCTTAGTATTTCCTAGTTCTGCCTGTACAGATCTTCCACCTCCTCGGTTAAATATATTCCTAGGTATTTTGTTTTCTTTGTTGCTATTGTGAAAGGTATTGAGTCTTTGATTTGGTTTTCAGCTTGACTATTGTTGGCATATAGAAATGCTACTGAGTTGTCTACATTGATTTTGTAACCTCAGATTTTGCTGAATTTATTTGTCAATTTTAGGAGTCTTTTGGTGGAATCTTGGGGGTTTTCTAGATATAAGATCATATCATCAGCAAAGAGTGATAGTTTGACCTCCTCTTTCCCCATATTGATACCCTTAATTTCCTTCTCTTGCCTGATTGCTCTGGCTAGGACTTCTAGCACTATGTTGAATAGAACTGGTGACAGTGTGCAATCTTGTCTGGTTCCAGTTCTGAATGGGAATGCTCTCAATTTTTCCCCATTCATTATGACATTGGCTATGGGTTTGTCATATATGGGTTTTATAATTTTGAGATAAGTTCCGTCTATGCCTATTTTGTTAAGAGTTCTTATCATAAAATGGTGCTAAATTTTGTCAAATGCTTTTTTCTCTGTCTATTGAAAGGATCATAGGATCATATGGTCTTTGCTTTTGCTTCTGTTTATGTGGTGAATAACATTTATGGATTTATGTATGTTGAACTGTCCTTGCATCTCTGGGGTGACGCCAACCTGGTCATGGTAGATTTTTTTTTTATATGAAGCTAAATTTGGTTTGCTAAGATATTATTAAAAATTTTTGCATCTATATTCATAAGGGATATTGGTCTGTAGTTTTTTTTATTTCTTATTTCCTTTCCTGCCTTTGGTATCAAGGTGATATTGGCTTCACAGAACAAATTGGGGAGGATTCCTTCCTTCTTAATGTTATGTAATCATTTTGACAGTATAAATAAGTACCACTTCTTCTTTGTAGGTCTGGTAGAATTCGTCTGTGAAACCATCTGATCCGAGAGGTTTTTGAAGGAAGATTTTTTATTGCTGCTTCAATTTTGTTATTTGATATTGGTCTATTCAGGAGTTGTATTTCTTCCTGTTTGTGCATAGGGAAGTTGTGTGTTTCCAATAATTTGTCTATTTCCTCAACGTTTTCAAGTTTATGTTCTTCTAAAGGTAATTCTTCAAAAGGGAATTGATGTGCTATTAGGAAGGAGTTGTGGATGCTGGGTAGTCAAAAAATAGCAATTGTCTACTTCAGTCAACAAGTTACTCAATCTTTCTAAGTCTCAGTTTCCTCATCTGCAAAATGGGGATAATGACTATCTAATTAGACTATTGCATGGATTATATGAGATAATCTTTATGCTTAGCTCATAGAAAACACTCAAAAATTTTATTTGTTGTTTGTGGCTTAGAATGAGAGTTCTAAATTCTGAAATCAAACTGCTAGGGTTCAGATTCCAGTTACTGGTTAGCTCTTAAATTGATGCAAGTTATTTAACTTGTGTGAGTAGGAACGTCTTCAAATATAAGGTTTGTCTGGAAAGTATCCAGCATAGAGATTTCTATAGTATTCAGAGATATTTTGTATTTCTGTGGTGTCTGTTGTAATATCTCCTTTTTCATTTCTGATTGAGCTTATTAGAGTCCTTTGTTTTCCTTTTCTAGTTAATCTAGTGACAGGCCTATTGATTTTATGTTCAGAAAGCCATCTTTTTGTTTTATTAATCTTCTATATGATTCTTTTGGAATTGATTTCATTTAGTTCTGCTCTGACCTTAGTTATTTCTTTTCTTCTGCTGGGTTTGGGATTTGTTTGCTCTTCCTTTTCCAATCCTTGAGACGATTCATTAGATTGTTGATTTGTGATCTTTTCTGACTTTTGGATGTAGGCATTTTAAAGCTATGAATTTTGTCATAGGACTGCTTTTGTTGAATTCCACAGGTTTTGATAACTTGTGTTCCCTTAGTCATTTAAATTGAAGAATCTTTTGATTTCCATCTTAATTTCCTCCTTGGCCCAATAATTGTTCTGTAGTAGGTTGTTTAATTTCCATGATTTTATGTCGAGTTGAGTGTTTCTGTTGGAATTGATTTCTCATTTTATTCCACTGTTGTCTGAAAAGATACATGGTATAATTTCTATTTTTTTTAATTTGTTGATATGTGTTTTGTGCCCTAGGATGTGTTAAATCTTAGAGAATTTTCTGTGAGCTGATGAGAAGAATATATTTGGTAGTTTGGGAGTAGAATCTTTATAAATTTCTGTTAGGCCCGTTTGTTCTACAGTACCATTTAAATCCATTGTTTCTTTGCTTATTTGCTGCTTGGAGGGTCTGTTCCATTCTTTCAGTGGGGTGTTGAAGTCCCTGGCTATTATGATGCTGCTGTTTATCATTTTGCTTACATCAAGTAGGGGTTGCTTTATGAAATTGGGTGAACCTGTGTTAGGCACATACATATTTAGGATTGTTATGTCTTCTTGTTGAATTTTTCCTTTCACCATTATATAATTTTCATCTTTGTCTTTCTTTACTTTTGTTTACTTGAAGTCTGTGTTATCTGATATGAAAATGCCTACATCAGCTTTCTTTTGGGTTTCCATTTGCATGGAATATTTTTTTCCTTCCCTTCACCTTGAGTCTGAATGAGTCATTGTGGGTTAGATCCGTTTCCTAGAGACAGCAGATACTTGACTTGTATTTTTTAAATCCATTCAGCCAGCCTATATCTCTTCAGTGGGGAGTTTAAGCCATTCACATTTATTGGAAGAATTGATAAGTCGGGTGGATGTCTGTTCTTCCTGTTGCATAGAACTTTATTGCTTTGTTTTACCACTTGTGCCATTGTGGTATCTGGGCTTTGACTTTTAGCTTTTGGGTGATTTTACTGGTGGGTGTATGTTGTGCTGATCTGTGTATAATTTAGATCTGAGTACTCCCTGCAGTGTAGGTCTAGTTATGACAAATTTCCTCAATGTTTGCTTGTCTGGAAAACACTTAATTTCTCTATCAAATGTGAAACTTAGTTTTGCAGGGTACAAAATTCTAGGCTGGCAGTTGTTCTCTTTGAGAAGATTGGAGATGGAGGCCCATTCCTTTCTGGTTTGTAAGGTTTCTGCTGAGAAGTCTACTGTTCCTGATGGGTTTTCCCTTGGATGTCAGTTGTTGTTACATGTAGCTGCTTGTAGAATTTTCTCTTTCATCTTGACTTTGGCCAGGTTGATTACTATGTGTCTTGGAGATGTCCTGTGTGCTGTGAGTCTTCCCAGAGTTCAATAACCATCTTGTATCTGGATGTCTAAATCTCTGGCAATACTAGAGAAGTTTTCTCAATAATTACCTCACATAGATTTCCCATGCTTTTAGCACTTTCTTCTTCTCCCTCAAGGATATCTAGAATTCATATGTTTCTTCTCTTCACGTATTCTGATATCTATGTGATTGTTTTGCCTTTGTTCTCTTCTCTGCCTCTTTAAATGATTGGGTTAGCTCGACAGCGTTGTCTTCAAGCTGTGAGATTCTTTTTTCTCCTTGGTTAATCTGTTGCTGAAACATTTTCCTGTGTTTTGAAATCCCTTTATGACTCTTTTCTTTAAGTTCTATTATATCTTTCCTAATTTTGTCTAGTTCTTCAGTGAATTTTTCCTTAATTTCCTGAAACATTTTTTGGGCTTCTTTTTGTTGGTTTTCAACTTTCTCTTCAATTCTGTTCATCTTATTTGCCATCCATATTCTGAATTCTATTTCTGTCTTTTAGACAATTTCCTTGTAGTTGGAGTTCACTGCTATAGTTCCATTTTGATCCCTTGGTGGTGTTTATCTGTTTTGATTTTTCATTTTGCCAGGGTTCTTTTGCTGGTTTCTTCTCATCTGAGACCTCTTTTCTCAACTCAGGGCTTATAGGTTTGCAGGGCTCCTGTTTCTTGCTGGAAACCTTCCTGCTTGCGTAGAGTAAGAGGAGCTCACTAGATGGTGCTTTTTTTTTTTTTTCCACCTACTCTGGAATGTTGACACACAAGACAAGGGGCATGTGCACCAGAAGCCTGTAAAGCAGCTGTTTTGATTTGTTCTGTTTGCCTGTGATTGCCTCTGTGTAAGCCTGTGCTGAATGCTGTTTGGGTTGAGTGTTGGTAGCACATTTGAGTTCAGAGCCAGGTGAGACCTTCTTCACTGGGGCTGGTGTTGCGGGGATTGCTCTACCCAGAGTCTCCCCTCAGAGGTAACAGCAGCAGCTGGATGTGGTTGTTGTGGTTTCCTGGGCTGAGTGACTGTGTTCAAACCAGGTCACAGTACACTGGTGGCTTGAGGCTGGGAGGGTCCCTGGTGGAACATTGGACTTTGGGGCAGTTCTTCTGGCCCTGTGGTGGTGGTGGAGGCTCTGGGGTGGGGCCTTGGGGTCCAGCTGCAGTGCTGGAGTCTTAGAGATGGTGTCTCGGGCCTGGTGGGGTTCTGGAGATACACAGGTGGAGCCTCGGGCTTTGGCATTGAGAGTCTCAGAGCCAAGACTAGGGAGGAGCCAGAAGCAGAGCTTCTGAGCATGGCCAGGGAGCCAGAAGTAGGGCTGGGAAGATGGTGGGTCCAATCTGACCTGGAGGGTGGGGTCAGGGCCAAGCGGGCAGGAAGCATTTGGGGCATGAAGGGAAGAGTGGGGGCCAAGCAGTTGTTCTGCAGGCTCAGGGGCCCTGTGGATGCCAAGTCAGGTGGGCAGGTGTCAGTTCTGGTGGTTCAGGGACTGTGGAGTTCTCCACTCCCCACCCATGGCCTGCTGAAGTGGTCACCCAAAGCCTCTCAGGTCAGAACCTGCTATGCTCAGATCCTGTTGCACTCTGTGGGAGAGTGTTTGGCTTCAAGTCATTGGGTACGGCTCAGGGAAGCCACAAGTCAGTTCACTCCGTCCCCAGCCTGGTGCAGACCTGGCACTGTGCACCAAGAGCTCAGGATGTCTTTAGCTGCTGCCCAATCCCCACCACATTTGTTGTCTGGTGCATTGGCTCTTCACAGACTCCAGGCAGGGCCCTGGAATGACCAAGCCAAAGTCTGTTGGGGTGGTGGGAGCCGTCTTACAGTTCAGTTTGCATTGTGCCACCAGAGCGAGCATGGCACCCCAGTGCACTATCCTCCTATTGTTCCCCACATATTCTCTGATCTTGTTATATGTATCACGCCATCATCTTTTTTTTTTTTCACTCTGAGTGTCCTGTGTTGCTTCTCTGTGACTTCACAATGATGCCTCAGAGAAGAGCAATCCATATGTAGGCAGCTGCCTGCACCTTTCACTTCTTTCCTTGGGAGGGGCATGCTGACGGACGGCTTCTAGTCTGCCATTTTTTTCTCTCTAAGCATGAATTTTAATATGTAAGAAAATATTATTAGTTTCTTAGGGAGAAAAGCGTTCCTATTGTGTTTTGAATTCACTGGGAGCTCCTTGATACTTAAATTGATGTTTCTTAAAAGATCATCTACCCTGCCCCAGGATCCCCTATTCCCTTTTTAAATGTTCCTAAGAATTGAGATGGAGATTACCACACAAGTGTCTTTTGTATGTCATCTGTACGTCTGTTCTAGAGCTATGTGAGAAGCACATAGGATAGACAGGAATTTTATAGTTGAAAATATTTATTATTATACATAAATAATTGATAAAAAGAAAAGCTAATGAGTGGTCTTCATTTATATATTCTCCTAATATGTGCTTATTCAACTCAAATATTAGCAACCTCCTGTTTTACAGAAACCCAACAGACATGACACATATATCCAAATTTCATCTCTTCAAAGGTCATGTTCTTGGCTGACAGGGCTGTTGCTACAGCAAGAGATTCCTTTCTAGATTCCCTGTCCATTCCTCTCTACGCCTTTCTTCCCTCAGTACCCGAACTTCACTCCACATGCCCCATCGCTTCTGACTGTTCCACTCCAAGGACGGAGCCCACCTTTGCAGCTGCCTGATGTTGACACTTACACTTGTAGCGGCAGACCCAATTCCAGAACAATGAGCACCAACTGCCTTTCTACTCTGCCTATTCTTCCTTGTATGATTTTCCAGTATCCCTATTGCCTTATCTAAGACAAGTGAGGAATTAGGAAAGAATCCTATCTAATTACCAAGTTAAGAGCGTATAGGAGGTGGCAGAGCAGTCACATTGCCAGCTTTGGGAAGGAAATGAGGGAAGTATCCTTTTTTAAGCTGAGGTGAACCATAGGGAATTGAAATGTTTTTGATAGGAAGGAAATTATAGTACTATTGATAAAATAGTTCACCTTTGTTGTGTGTTTAAACCACTCAAAAACATTTATACCACAATTATCAAAATGATTGGTGGAAGAGGGATGCCAGTAAGCAAGTGCACCTGTTAAAATGTGTAATATCGTGTGAGTGTCTTGGCTAGGGGGCAATGTGCAGAACCTCTGATAGAAAGCACTTATTTCTTAAATAAAACACATCCTTTGTTTTAAACAACTTATCTTAAATACTTTTAGATCTAGTTAGTGAGTTGAAGGAGAAGTAGTATAAAATATTTGAAACATTTATATTTCATTGTGTAAATTTTAATATGAATTAGTCTTAACTATAAAGGGCTGGTAAGTCAATGGTGAGTTACATAAATGGTTGAAGTAACATTTTAAATGTTTGCTGATGCTCTACAGGTGCCTGTTGATATGCAGTACTAAGAGATTGAAAAATAATGTCTTTTTGCTAAAAATCCATTGTGTAAAAAATTTTGAAAGATACTAGATTCCAGTATCTCTTATCTGGCAGTCTGTTTCTTAATTGTTTGCTGATTAATTACGTATGAGTTTAATTATTTACTTTCTGCTCTTGGAAAGGAAACAATATGGCATTGTCAAGGAGGCAAACAGTCAATTCCATAAATTAATAAAAGGAATCGTATCCTACTTTATGGATTATTTGTGATTTATACTTCTGTATTTTGTTTGTAATAGCCTATTTTAATTTATTTAACACCTAAAAATTCACTTTAACATATGGACTAATTAGAAATGCTATCTGCTGGTCACACAGAAATTGACAACTTCCTAAAACCAGTGTATTATAATGTCTATAAGGAAAGTCTAAATTATTTGCTTATAGTTTAATATTAGCATTTATGTTTATCTTCCTTTTTGCTCAATATAGTGCTTCTCATTTTTCTGGATTTATGGAGAGTTGTTTTCCAAAAATGATTATTATTGGAAATAACCTCATTTTAGCTAATTGTTCAGAAGAAGCATACAATTTTTATAGTTTTCTTTCTTGATATAGTCCTTGAGAGAGGCACTGGTGTAATGTTGATACAGCATAGGATAGAAAGAACTTTGGTTCAGGTACAAGTATCCCTGGGCCATTGAGTTGCACTGTGAGAGAGCTGGACATTGTCTAATAAAATTTATTTTTCTTTCTTGAATTTAGAGTCTTAGTAATTCATCTGTAAGCTTCCTGCATTCTTGTTATCTGAGTAAGAATGCTCCCCTATGAATACTTAAAATATTGTAAAGTGACAAGATAATCACTTTACCAGTTTTTGAGAAATATTTCACTTAGGTATAAGTACCCTTTCAGGCACTCAGTTTTAGATGATGATTAGCAATACTTAATTATGAAACTGTATTAGACAAAATGTAGGGTTAAACAAGTGTACATCCGAAGCTTGTTTTATCTTTTCATTGTTTCATTTCTTCCAATGAGAAGAATTTTTCCACCTCTTATGATTTCCTATCCTTACTTAATTTCCTTTTTATTAATGTAATACATGTACATTTTAATCTTCCCCTGCCATATTTTCCTCCATTTGAATTATGTCATGCCTTTTATAAGTTAGGGAAGATGTAAGGTAAGTATCAGATTAGAAATAAGATGTAATTTCCACGGCCTTTTATTATTTGTGTAAGACAGGCATGATCCTGTAATACTGCCAGCTAAAAAGTTATGTTTCTGAGAGTTGAATTTCAATTTCTTAAATCTTCTATACCTGAAACCTCCCTAACAAAGTTTCCCATATAGGTTAACTGAATACAATTCCTTAATTGTGTGCGGCTGTGATTTTATTTGAGAAGCCCCCTCAGGGACCTGTGCTTTGCCAGGTACTGTCAGCCAAATCTAATTGTAACTGCTTGAGTAGTTATCATCACCTCATTTGTTGAGAAACTTTACTTGCATTAAAAGTTGTGTAAATAAAATGACATAGTATACATTTCTTTCTCTCTTTTTTTCTTTTAGATGGTACTGGTTAACTTTAAACTTCATTCTGACTAATATTGAACAAGAGAATTTGTTTGTACAGCCATTGAGGGTTTTTTAGAATTTTAGATAGATATCCTAACATTTCTGACTAAATGGAGTTAGAACTCTCGTGTTTTGATAAGTGTATTCTTGTTACTACAAGAATGTCAATGTTCTCACTTCAATGTTATGTCAATGATGTGTGTGTGTGTGTGTGTATATTTTCACTCTTAATGACTTGTGTCAATCTGGGTTATTATTTATGCAGGCTTAAGTAGACTGAAAACAGTGATGCTAGGTATAAAAATGTTAATGACTATCAATATTTTTATATTTTCTATCATACAAATCTATTCCAATGTAGTACATATTATTATGGTGTATAACTAATATTTGCATATTTACACAGAGCACTAGATATACAATGTGGAATAAAACAATGTGATCCATTCTTTCTAGCAAGTTATGATCTCTACTAGGAAAGATGAACATTGAATAAATAATGTAGGATGAGAGAAGAGTAAGGAAAGCCTTGTTAAGAATGTGATATTTAAGGACATATAGGATATATATACCTTAAATACCTATTAAGTAGGTAAATAGATGGGAAAGAAAGATTCAGGCAGAGGAAAGAGCTCTGAGGCAGAGTATGCCTACATATTCAAGGAAATCAAAGAAGTCAATGAAATGTGATGTTCTTATCTTTCGATTTTATGCTAATGTGTCAGTGGCTCAGAGTTGACCTGCTTGCCTAAATAAGACAGCTAATGAGTAGAAAGCTGCAATATCTGCAAGCCGATTTCTTTTCCAATATACTATACTGACACTAGGTAATGGAGACACACTGAAAAATAATGGACCTGGCAACTTGGACCTTGTGCCTTTATTCTAGACTAGGTAGTTCATCTTGGAAAACCTGGAGGCAGATAATGTTTTAATCTCATAATACATTTGTATATATTGGTCATCTTGTATAGGCATCATCTGTCAGGAGATGTCCAAAGAAGGTATGATATTTTGCCTGTGCTTTACAGAGTTTATAAATTAGATGAGAAGACCCAGTCAGTTAGGAAACAGCATAAAAATAAATGCCAGTTTGTGTTATGGCCTAACAGATTTTCTACAAATTTGGAGCAGTCAGTGATAAAAGTAGGTTGGAAATGATGGGGAAAACTTTCTTGAAGAGGTTGTACACAAGCTTAGGATTGTATTGTTATGTTGAGAGGAAGTAAATAGAAGGACATTGGCAAGGGTGAAGAGGTGGGGAGGCACAGGGTGCTTGTACAGAGTGGTGCTAGGTTCATACTGAAGCACAGTGGGGACTCAGCAAGACTATGCTGGGAGAGTCCTCGAAAGTAGTCAAAAGAATTTAAACTTGACACATTATCTAGTAAGGAGACTCTGGAAGCTGTTGAGTAGGCCAATGTATTTTTAACCAAGTGATAACCAGTGAAAGTTGTAGAATCTACTTTCCTTGTGGTATGTTAAAAATAGTTCAGGTTGTAGAAACAGTGTTAGGAATATTCACACAACTGTCTACTAGTGCTGTCAAAAAGAACAACCATTTAAATAAATGTTTAGCGGTTACGTCGCCTTTCTTCTAAGACTCTACAAATGAAAACAGGCAATACTGGTATAATTAACAAAGCCTGCCGAACAGAAACACAGGTTTAACTTTGTGTACAAACAAGGGTGTTATAACACTTAAAAGGTAATGAATAAAGGGGTAACTGTAAAATGTTCACATTTAGACAGAATGCGATATGGGGAATTCTGTGCTTTTTTTCAATTAAGGAAAATTTAATATAGGCTTTGGAGATATTTAAATGAAGGAAGAGTGAAGATAGAGCAGTTGGAACCTCATGGCCTTGTTCAACCTGAAGATTTTATCAATATAATGTGGAGATAAACTGATTTCTCACCCTATGATGGATTCTGCAAGTGCACCTGGAAGGACTTCTCTAGAAATGTATCTGACCAGTTTTAACAACATGAGCTATACTTTTTTTGATAATGTTTGGGTGCTGATGGTTTTTATAGCAGTCTAACTGGGAGTGGTTGAGATAGAAAAAAGAAGTAGAAGAAAACAATTATATTTTCATAACCTCATTCTAAGTACTTTCTAAGGAAAAGACTATTTTGATTTTGCATTTACATGTTGGGTCTATCTGACAATGGACATATGGATTTTAGTTAATTGATGACTTCTCATGTGGTGGTCCCATACATAGATTGTTGCTAGAGCATATATCTTCTTATGTTGCTCTTCAATGGCAAGAACATGTTTGTGGCATTGATCTATTTCCTGGAACTGATGATGACTGAACATATTTTAGAAATGTGGCTGCATTTACCCAGATGTAAAATTCAAGTGTCTGGGTTTAGTTTGTGCAACAAATGTAAATACATTAAACTTCTAGTACTGTTGCTAGTTCATTTGTTGTATAAACTAAACAGATTATTTAATCTCTCAGTGTTTCTCCTTCATCATATATAATCATAAATAAAAACTTGCAGGTTTTATTAATTAAAAGTATCAAAAATGGTTTGATTTTTCTTGGAGGAGGTAGGGAGAGATGGATATAGAAGAATCATACATCTTAAATTACATATGAAAGAAAATACCTAAGTAAATAGACTTATAATATTACTCTAAAGAAAAGTAGCTTCCGTGGTCTGTTGTGTATTAGGTTTTCTATATATTCTACTGTATTTTCTATAAATAAAACTCCAGCAATGTTGTTAAAAAATAGTTTGCAGTGATAACCTCAAAAACACATTATACATTTCTCAGTTACTGAAATACCAGCTAGGTTTAGTAGGCTCTGCAAAAGCAGAGTATAGACAAATGTGTTTTGAATTATTTTCAAGAAAAAGATCTAAAGTAAAACAGTCTTTCCTATAGAACCTTCAGCCCCAAATTAAACAGAATGTCCTGTCACTAGGATAACTGGTCAACTGAGTGATCACTTCTTAGTTGTGTTTAACAATTTAGAAGTTATACTCAAACCTCAAAAAATTTTAATGTAACATGATTTATGGAAAACATCAATGTGATTGGGGTTTTCACCAGATGGTTCTTTTTTAGTGTTTTTGCATTCTCCTTTCTATAGGGCCTCATAGCAGGAAATTTTATCATGTCCATTCTGCATAAAATTTGCTTTATCTTTGTCAGCAAATCACTTATAAACATAAGATAAAATGTTAACTCTTGATATCAGGTTTGATAAAGTTTTGTATCCAAAGGCTTTTTATAGTTCAGAAGATGAGTTTCTTATTGTGAATATAAATATTTGCTAGTTTTAAAATGTCTACTTTGAGGATTTTTTGAAATTATATATAAATATAATATGTACAGGAATATACAATGATCTGAGGTTTTTTCATGCCTGATACTGTATCAGTTAGGGTAAAAGGCTAACCTGCTCTAACAAAGAGATTCCAAAATACAGTGGCTCAAACAAGATGGAAGTTTATTTCTCTCTTGGGTAACAATCCAGGCAGACTGTCCAGGTCTGCTATGAGCCCTTCTTTATGGAGACAGTGGTTTTGCCACTTTTAAATGCATGGCTTCCAAAGTAGTTGGCTGTAACCACTCTAAGTAGTAGTAAAAAGGGAGGAATAGAAGCCTTGGGCCAAAGATTTCCTCTTCGGCAAGTCAAATGGAAGTTGCTCACATAATTTTTGCTTGTACTCCATTAGCAATAGGGAATTAATCACATGGCCATATTTGTGTCAAAGGGGACTGGGAAATGCAATCTCCAGCCAGCAGCCATGTTTCAGCTACACTTTAAGGGAGGAAGGAGCAGAAAATCTTTAGTGGATAGCTAACAACATCCAGCACAGATACCATTGGATGTATAAGGAAAAATATACTGTTTTAAAAGCATCTCTTCACCCATTAGGAGATTTTTAAAAAGTAAATTTTGGGTTGTCACATTAATATTATGCCATATTACTCTGTGCTATTGTAGATTACATGAAGTTCATGTAACATGTTATAGATATTAAAAAAAAAAACTCTTAAAGGAAAGTAGTGATATAAAATAATATAAAAAGCCCTGGGGGTAGAAAATTTTCACCTTTACCTGTTCAATTTTTCAATATCTTGAGTTATTTTTCTAAAGTAACTTTATTTCATTTAGAAATTTCATTAGAAATTTATTCACAAACATTTACTGCCCCACGTCTTGTTTGGTATTGGGATTCCTACTACCTAGGAATTTAGAGTTCAGAAGGGGAAATGTATATGATGATGATAACGTATTATACATGAAATAAAGGGTGGCATAAAGGAAAAAAATATTTCAGAGAGGGCCTCAGAAAAATAGGTGATTCCCACTCTTGGATGTAAAGAATGAGTAGAAATGTGTACGTTTACAAAAAGGAAAATCTACAGGAAACAAGAATGGCATGGTCAAGGTCATGGGGTCTGGGGAACTGCAAATTCATGTAAGCAGAATGAAAGGCTCAGAGATGGGGCAGTGTTCAGGTGAACTTGGTGTCATGCTGGTAACTTAGCATGAACCATTTGGCAGTTTAAAACCCCTAGAGTTACATGAAGGTATTCCTAGGATTTATGTCACTGTGGAGTTATTACAAATGGTATTCTATAATACTCTCTTCATTTTTTGGCTTTTAAACATAAGGCATATCATTATAAAAAATCCAGCTAAATTGTTAAGCTCAAATTATGAAATTCAGATTTCGGGGTTTAATAGTATTTTTATGCTATTGTAATAGCAAATATATAAAATAGTGAAAAATAGTATGCTTTTTATTGTATAATAATATAAAATTTCAGCCTACATGTCAATGTGCAATATGTCTTACATCTTTTTTGCTTAAATAATAAGCACAAAGCATATAAATGGCATCCATCCTTTTTCAATGAAAAGGAAAAAAGAAAACCTTTTTAATAAAATGAGTTTAAAGACTGCATGGTATAACTTTTGTTACACAACTTTTGCTAATACAGTGGTCTAAAATAAGCATTGTTCTTTACCGTAAACCATGCAAAATGATAAAGTAATCACCACATGACATTTCGCAAATGCTTCAGAAATCCAATAAAATTTTTGAAGTAAACTTGTAGGTAATGAGGTAGCCACTGAAGGAGGTCAAACCAGACAATGATGTAATTAGATTTGCTTTATAGAAAGATCCCTCTTGGAGCAGTGTGGCAGATGAATGGATAGATATGGGAGTAGGGAGAGGGGCAAGTAAAGAGGAAGCAAAGTTAAGTGAGAGGTGAGAACTTGAGACTTGGCAGGATGATGGAGAGGAGAGCACAGGGTGGATTCATGATACTGAGGGGTGGAATGGATAGTTCTTTGAATGAGAGGCAAGAGGAGGAGGAGGAGCCTAGGATGACTCAGGTTTCAAGCTTGCTGTCAGCCTAGATGGTGATATGAAATAGAGTGGGGGCTGGGAGAGAAGGAACAGCTCGAAGAGGGAGCTGAAACATGTGTTTTGATTTAGAAATCTCATTATTTCATTAATATAATTGTAATAATGTTCAGGATGACTTATTTTTATCCTAATAAATACAGACATGTTGCAGAATCATATTGTTTCCATATGAGAACCTTCTCCCAACTCTTAGATGTCCTTCCAGGGACTTTCTTCAACTCTAATTGCTTATCTTCTGTCTCTCCAAATCAGAAAAACAAGAACAAGCTTATGAATTTCACTTCTTGGCTCTTTGTGGGGGGAAAGGGGGCAGCATTTGTGTTCTGAAAGATTTCCCAGTGCCTCAAAAGCACTGGAAGTATTTCTTCTCCTTCTGACAGGCTTCCCACAATTTACTCTGAAGTCTTTGGAATTAATTTAAGGAATTAATTTAACAGTCTCTTAAGGCCATTAGATTGGGAGTGAAAAAAACTGTGTCTTTGCTGCTAACATGCTGTGTTGTGTTAGGCAAAAGATGTCACCTCTTTGGAGCTTTATTTTTGCTATTTGTATCAGAGTTTCTTAAATTGGGGTTGTTGGCTTGATTTCAGGGGATCTATGGGCTTCCTAAAATTATATGAAAAATTCTGTGTCTATCAATGCAAGCACTTTTGTAAAACAACATCCACAGCCTACATGTCAATATGCAATATATCCTATATCTTTTTTTCCTTAAATAATGAGCACAAAACATACAAATGGCATCCACCTTTTTTCAATGAAAAGGAAAAAAACTTTTTAATGAGTTTAAAGAGTCATTTTATCCACAGCTTTCATCAGATTCTTAGGGTTTTGGGACCCCAAAAGAAGTTGTTAAAAAAACAATGTTATGATTGTTTGACATGAGGACTGGACTTCTTGCCATGAAACCTGTGTGTATTGATGGAAGTGAAAATATTCAGCATGACAACAGTGGGATTTTCTTAGTTGTGGGCTTATTATTTTTTGAATTCATTCATATATCATTCCCTGTCTATTAGTGCTTCTATGATCTTCTGAGATGCCATAAATAAAATCCCAGCATCTGTCCCTGAAGGAGTGGGGAGAAGCAAGTGAAGTTACCAAGAGGTCAGCAGAGGGAGGATTCTGTGTGTGGTCAGAACATCTGCCATGTGACTCTCCAGACTAGGAGCATATTTACACTTTCTTCCCTTCACTCATGCAAGCCACCAGAAAAGGTTATTAACCCCTTAGCACAGCCCTTTGAAAAAGCTGCCAATGTCTGTACTAGACATGAAATTTGGCTGCAAAGTACAAGTGTGGGCAAAACTCACCAAAATCTTGTCTGAGAGAGGAGTAGCAGTTACTTCATAAAGCAATTGAAATAAAATGAGAATGAGTATTGATCCTAGAGCTGTTTTTAATTCTGAACCTTGGCCATTGCTTTAATATATTAACCCAAGCACACTTCTTTTATAAATGCAGGTATATAGTAGTTTTTTTTATTTTTCAATATCTCCATAGGTATATATAGGGTTTAGCTTCATTTGTATTTGCTTAATTTTAAAAAATGGTGTAGTCCTTAAGAAATTTATACAGTGCCTGTTTTGGCCTTAGGCATGTTTGTTTATGCTGTTCCCATTCTTTTTGTTTCCCCTTATAACCCTACCAGATCCTGGACAGCAGTGCTCCTTTAACTAGCTGAGGTTAAAAAACCCTTTTTGGTTTTACTTTGTAACTTTCCTCTGTTATTGTTTCTAATGTACATGCCTAGTAAGCTGCTTGTACATTTGACCATTGAACAACACAGGGGTTAGAGGCGCCAACCCCCTGCACAGTCAAATCCACATACAAACTTAACTAGTAATAGCCTACTGTTGAACAGAAGCCTCACCAGTGACATACAGTCCATTAACACATATTTTGTGTGTTATATGTATTGTATACTGTATTCTTACTACAAAGTAAGCTAGAGAAAAGAACATTTTTTAAGAAAATAAACAGAAAGAAAAATATATTTACTGTTTATTAAGTGGAAGTGGGTCATCATGAAGGTCTTTATCCACCTCCTCTTCACGTTGAGTAGGCTGAGGAGGAAGAGGAGGGGTTGGTCTTGTTATCTCAGGGGTGGCAGAGATGGAGGAGATGAATGGGGAGGCAGGAGAGGCAGGAACACCTGGTGTAACTTTTATTGAAAAATATGTGCATGTAAGTGTACCCAGTGAAGTTTAAACCCATGTTGTTCAAGGGTCAAGTGTATATGTGACTCACCACATGAGTTCAATTGTGTCTGAACTAGTCTTATAGCCTGTCCAGTGATGTAAGCCCACTGATCACTTGATTGGATATAGCTGGAATGTGATTTGCAGGAATTTTTGCACCACTAAAATAAGAAGAAAATTGATATATGTAGAATATTTATGTTGGTGATAGCTGGCCCATGGCTTTGTAAAAAGAAATAAACAGAACAGTGCACACAAAGCAGCAGTACTGCTTTGTATTCAAGTGTAATAAAGACTCATTTTGAATACTGACATTATTTTTCAAACTTTCAAAATAAAATCACTAGTAAAATATAAGTTAGTAATATTTAAAGGTATTAATCAAGGAGAACTATGTTAAAAAGACTGTCATGTTTTATTATAAAATGAAGAACAAGAAAATCTTGAATGTAATTTCTAGTTCTCATCTGGGTAATCAGTCTAAGAAGACATTAATTTATCCGTGATTATATATTTAATCCTCAGGCATGCATTTTTACTCTGAAACTTGTATGACAGAAGTTCAAGTTTGTTTCTGTGAGTATTTGGATATGATACACTCTTTATAAGTATTCCCTCATATTCAACATATAATTCATGTGGGAAATCAAGCCCATAAAATTTACCCAGTTCTCAATGAAGGTATTTATATTTAAATTTCTTGAAATAAAAGCCCTGAGTTTTGTTTTCATTTGGTTTTGGCTCACTCCATTACAAGGAGGGGGAGGCAGGCCACTACCCCTGCTAACATCAAGTTATTTACAGCTACCCATTATTAGAATATATGAACATACTAAATGACCTGAGAGCCACAAGCCATTAAATTTCAAATAATTTATTCAATGAAAGCCTTTCCTGATATAGTTGTTTCGAATGAAAGTCTATAGTTGGAACATGCAAATTACCTATAAATATTTAAAAAGGAATCCCAGATTATAACCACCTTATAATGTTCACCTTGTTAATAGACTTTTTTTTTTGCAGAATATTATGGTGGTACAAACATTTTGGTTGTGTAAATTGCTTTTGTACCATTTGAGTTGAAGTTATAAGTGTGCCCATCCCCCAGATAAGTGTGCATTGTACATATTAGGTGGGAATTTACCCATCCCCTCCTCCCACCTGCTTGGTTTCCGAAGAATGTTATTTCCATATGTGCACATAAGTGTTGATCAATTAGTTCCAATTTAATGGTGAGTACATGTGGTGTTTGTTTTTCCATTCTTGTGACACCTCACTTAGAAGAATGGTTTCCAGCTCCATCTAGGATAATACAAGAAGTATTAGTTCACTGTTTTTTATGGCTGCGTAGTACTCCATGGTATACATATACCACATTTTATTAATCCACTCATGTATTGATGGGCACTTGAGTTGTTTCCACATCTTTGCAATTGTGAATTATGCTGCTATAAACATTTGAGTGCAGGCGTCTTTTTTATAGAATGTCTTTTTTTTCCTTTGGGTAAATACCCAGTACTGGGATTTCTGGATCAAAAGGTAGTTCTACTTTTAGTTCTTTGAGGTATCTCCATACTACCTTCCATAGAGGTTGTACTAGTCTGTAGTCCCACCAGCAGTGTATGAATGTTCCTATCTCTCCGCATCCATGCCAACATTTGTTGTTTTGGGACTTTTTGATAAAAGAAATTCTCACTGGAGTTAAGTGATATCTCATTGTGATTTTGATTTGCATTTCCCTGATGATTAGAGATGTTGAGCATTTTTTCATATGTTTGTTGGCCATTAGTCTATCTTCTTTTGAAAAGTTTCCGTTCATGTCTTTTGCCCACTTTTTAATGCAGTTTATTTTTTTCTTGCAGATTTGTTTGAGTTCTTTATAGATTCTAGTTATTAGCCCTTTATTGGATGTATGGCATGCAAATATTTTCTCCTATTCTGTAGGTTGTCTTTTTGCTCTAATGATAGTTTCCGTCACTGTGCAGAAGTTTTTTAATTTGATCAGGTCCCATTTATTCATTTTTGTTGATGCTGTGATTGCTTTTGGGGTCTTCTTCATAAATTCTTTGCCTAGGGCAATGTCTATAAGAGTTTTTCCAACATTTTCTTCTAGAATTCTTATAGTTCCATGCCTTAGGTTTAAGTCCTTTAACCATCATGAATTAATTTTTGTGAGTGGTTAGAGGTGCAGATCCTGTTTTGGTCTTGTACATGTAGCTATCCAATTTTTCCAGCACCATTTATTGAATAGAGATTCTTTTCCACAGTGTATGTTTTTGTCTGCTTTGTCAAAGATCGGGTGTCAATATGAGGATGGTTTTATATCTGGGTTCTCTGTTCTAATCCATTGGTCTATGTCTCTGTTCTTGTGCCAGGACCATGCTGTTTTGGTTGCTATATAGCCTTGCAGTATAGCTTGAAGTGTGGTAAACTGATGCCTCCCAATTTGTTCTTGTTGCTTAATTGTGCTTTGGCTATACAGGGTCTTCCTTGGTTCCAGACGAAGCATAGAATTATTTTTTCTAGATCTGAGAAAAATGACATTGGTATTTTAATGGGGATTGTATTGAATCTGTAAATCACTTTGTGTAGTATGGACATTTTAACAGTGTTGATTCTGCTGATCCATGAGCATGATATGTTCTTCCATTTTTTTACATCATCTGCAATTTCCTTCCTCAGTGATTCATACTTTTCTTTGTAGAGATCTTTCACCTCCTTGGTTAAATATATTCCTAGATATTTTATTTTCTTTGAGGCTATTGTGAAAGGTATTGAGTCTTTGCTTTGGTTCTCGGCTTGTCTGTTGTTGGCGTATGTGAATGCTACTGATTTGTGTACATTGGTTTTGTAACCTGAGACTTTGCTGAATTTGTTTATCATTTCCAGTAGTCTCTCGGCAGAATCTGTGGGGTTTTCTAGATATAAGAGCATGTCATCAGCAAACAGCAGTAGTTTCACCTCTTCTGTGTGTTTTGTTTTCTTGAAGTTTGCTTTGCTTTATGAAGTAAATACAATCTGAAAGTTGGCTAAATTAAGTTTTTGAATTAAAAAATGGTAGTAAATATTTATACCAAGGATCAGCAAAGTTTTTCTTGAAAAGGTAAGATTGTAAATAGTTTACATTTCACAGGCTACCTGTAGTCTCTGTCATATATTCTTTTATTTCCTACAGCCTTTTAAAAAATATAATAATCATTCTTAGTTCATATGCTAAACAAAAATAGGCCACAGGGCTTACAGATTATAGTTTTTTAACCCTGGATTAATGTTAATATTATAAATAATAGTTTAAATACATCATACCTAATTTATATACAAAGAAATTGTGAGAAGAAATTGGCAATGAATCTTTCTGATAGGGTAATAGATCTTTAATTTTTATTCTGTTTGATAAGGTAAAATTTGCGTTGTTAGTTTTACTTAAAGCTAAGCATAAATAAGTCAATCAAGCTAGCATAAATGTCCTCCTTGCCCTAAAAGTTGAAATTTAAAATATACAAATCCAAAATATTTTTTATTAATTAAGGAAGTCCCAAACAAATCATCATATATGCAGAGTCGACTTTATGCTGAAGAACATAGATTAGCTTTGTGTCTTTTTGAAAAAATACATTTAAGTACCTAAGAAGAAAACATTAGTTAGAAACTAAAAACTCATGTAAGATAGAAAACAAACCTAATCCACATTTCTGCAGATATTTTGAAAACTTTAATATTACAAGATTTTTATTGAGTTAGTAGTATTGGTGCTACACAAATATAAATCCTACTTTTGGAGGTCAAGATAGTGTTTATTTTTCCTGTGCACCCACTGCAGTGTGTGTACACTTTTGTGTGTGTGTATATATAGTAGACTCTTGAACAACACGGATTTGAACTATGAGGGTCCACTTATACATGATTTTCTTCCACCTCTGCCACCTCGACACAGCAAGACCAACCCCTGCACTTTTCCTCCTCCTCCTCCTACTCAGTGTGAAGACAAGGATTAAGACATTTATGATGACTCAGTTCCACTTAATGAACAGCAAATATATTTTCTCTTCCTTAAAATTTTCTTACTATTTTCCTTTCTCTAGCCTACTTTATTGTTAGAATATAGTATATAATACATTTAACATATAAAATACATGTTAACGGACTGTTTATGTTATCGGTAAGGCTTCCATTCAACAGTAGGCTATTAGTTGTTAGGTTTTCAGGTAGTCAAAAGTTATATGCATTTTTTTTGATTGCTCAGGGGGTCAGCACCTCTAATCCCTGCATGTTTCAAGGGTCAACTCGTGTGTACGTGTGTATTTATGTGGAAAACCTGGACTTAGTTTCTTCCTTTTCTTTGCTTTAATATGCTACACATATTTCCTGTAGATTGTGAAACAATACGTAAAGTCATTTTAAATTGTAAACCACTTAAAAACTTTGGGAACAGTCTTAAAATCATATCCATAACTTTAAACCCAGACTATGCCTTTCATGTTAATATATTAAGGACAGAATTGATTATATGATTGCTTTATTTGGAAGTACAGAAAGGAAAATAGTAATTAAAATATTTTCTGTTGTATTGTAACCTCAACTTCACCACATTTCAGTCCTAATAATGCTAATCATAAGTATTTATTGAAAGTAATAAAAACAGTCCAAAACTTTTAAAACAATGGTAATTCTACTTTTAATTCACAGTAAGGCAAATATTGTCCAGTAAAGGTCCTGATAAAACATTTTGAGACTCCCATAGGGAGGTAGTTATTGATTACTTGAGAGTATTATAATTCAAATGAAAAGTCACAGTTTTTCCTTTTTTAATGATGTCAAGTTTGTGTTATAATTTATAAATCCCATATAAGGTGTATTTTATAAAACATCACTGATATCTTTACACATGCAACCTACATCAGATTAACATCTCACATATTTTAGTTTTACGTATTTTACAGCATTTTTTCCCACTTGTATCTTGATTATAAAATATTTTTCTACTTATATATAAAATGTTAGAAGTACATAATCTAACATTTCTATATTTTTCTCTTTTAAAATGCAGAACATTTTTTCTATTAATAATTTATTAGCACATTCACATTGGTGATATTATATAATCATTCACTATTTATGGTGACTTTAAAATTATCTGTGGAGGAACACAGCACAGATTCTTTTCTCTGCTATTTTGTATTTCTTCAGAATCTAAAATGCTACTAAGAAGTTATGTTGTGCAACTATATTAGTATTTTAATTCCATGAAATTTTGAAATTAAATTTTCTGATTTATTCATTATGTTTTTAGTCAGTAGTAACTCAATATTATCTATAACTTGCTCATGGTTTAATGACATCATAGTATATTCATTGTAATTCCTTACAATATTTACTATTATTTGCCTAGAAAAATTACATTGAAAATTATTTTATTTCTTATACCCTTCTTAAAATGAAATTGTCTTGTTTTTCATAAAATAATCTAATGTACTATAAACTGTAATGTCAGACAATGTACAGTATTTAGTTTGTAAAGTGTGTTGTATATGAATGTAAATATATAAATAGAAAACATATGGGTCAAATATACTTAAAAATGTCTAGAAAGAAGATAATCGATTTTGTTATGTTCTAATACCTTTTAAAAATGTTTTCCTAGCTCTCTACAATGAATATATTCTTTATAATTAGAAATATATATGCTCATTGGGACTGGCGTAATAACTAAAATATTATCTGTTGACTGTAACAAGAAACAGGGAAGATAGCATTTCTGCTCCTTTGTGAGCATAGTGCCTTTCTTTTTAAACTTACTATTGCTTCAAATAACAAATCATCACAGACCACGTTTCCTTTATGTGATTATTTCAAGTGATTTTGAGCCTGAGGCCAATCTTAAATCGGTCCTTTTTGAAGGAAGACTCCTTTCTCAAGACAACTGAATAGATTTTTTGGCAAGTTGATGATTTCAGGCAATCGTTTCTGGTTTGAAGCTCCTTTGTCTTATGTTTGCCGTGAACCAAAATATTACCTGCCTGGAAGAGGAAAAAGATTAATAAGTAATAATTTATTATCTTTGGCTCATTTAGTCATTGAGGGCACAGCACTCACTTTATGTAACTTATCTCATCTTGTCTGTCTACTAGTGAGTCCTGCTGGCTGTGTTAATAGAATTTTAAGAAAGAAAGTTATCTATTGATTGTTTTTTACTAATGATTGAAAACAAGCATGCTATGGTTTGAATGTGCCCCCTCAAAAGCTGTGTTGGGAACTTAATCCCCTAAATTACAGTGTTGGGAGGGGGGGCCTAATGACAGTTGATGGGGCCATGAGGCATTTGCTCTCATGGTTGGATTAATGCCATTATCACAGCAGTGGGTCACTATCATGGGAGTAGGTCCCTTATAAAAGGACTAGTTTGATGCCCTCTTACCTCTTTGCCTCTGTCTTTGCCCTTCTGCCATGGGATAATGCAGCAAAAAGGCCCTGGACAGTTGCCAGCACCTTGATATTGGGCTTTCCAGCCTCCAGAACTCTGAGAAAATAAATTTTTCTTTGTAAATTACCCAGTCTCTGGTATTCTGTTATAGTAGCACAAAATGGGTGAAGACAAGGCACCTTTAGTATTTTCTTGTAGCAGATGGGCTCGCTTAGTAAATGCTGCTGACTGACAGCCTTAACTCTCACTCATATTTTTTTTGTTTTGTGGTGGTCTTTTAATTCTGAAAACAGTAAAATAGAATGGACTTTCATTTTTATACCATATTTTTAATATGAGATGAAAAGAGTCATTAAAAAGTCATCTTTCATGTTATCGAAGTGTTTGATGGTGTTCTTTCAAATTCAGTCCTAACATTTAGCTTCCTCAACAATGATGACTTATCACCAGAACCTTTTTAACATCCTCCACTGAACAGCCATTCTATTAATGTTAAGGATATCCTTCTCAATAAGATAGGGAGCATTCTTTTTTAATAGTTAAAATAAATTAAAAATTTTTAAGTAAAAAAATGAATTATTACTCTTAAATAGAAAAATAAAATTATTAAATTTTAGTTCCTTAAATATTCTTTTGAAATTGTGTGGTACAGGGTTTTTGATAAATCTACTTTTGTTAAGTCATTTTGCTCATTTAGTTAAGATCTTTGTTCAAGTATATGAGTAAAAGGCTTTAAGTAGTTATTATACAAAAATACTATGACTATGGCAAATGAATAGCACCAGTTTTGTTGTATATAGATTGTCCCAATGAGGTAAAAACATGAACTTCTATTATTAATAATACTTGATTCATCTATTTATAGGAGGCTAAATGATAGTTTCTGTCAGTTATATAGATGTAATTAGAATTTAACTGTAATTTTTATGAGTCAATTTGCTGGTTACCTACAGAACTATTTCAGTTTATGGGGATGCTACATATTATCTTTTTATTTATAAGATATATTATGCTTGAATGCTATATTTTGTAGAAATAGTATCAGAAAATGGCCTTGATTTCCTCAATACTGAACCCTCTACCTGTGCATATAGTTATGTAATATTCATTGTCAGAGTTTCTAAGACCCCAATGAGAAATTAATGGCTGTGGCATGAAGAGGACATATGTCTGTTTCCTGTGTGTTCCCTGTGGAATGTTGTTCTAGACAGTGCATTCCATAATATTATCATAGATTTGGTCTGTCTGTCCATGCTGTGGCAAGATAGAGTGCAGATGTTTCAATTTCTTCAGTAATTCATGTCCTTTACATTATTTGTGACCTCAACCAGGAGGATCCAAAGCTGGCTACCCATAACTCCTCTGGAAAGCATTTAAAAAAATAGATTCCCAAGACCAGTCAAATCTGAGTCAACCCGGTTCCTTCCAAAGCACCAATGACTTGGTTCATGGTGACTTAATGAAACAAACCATATGTACACCTAATAGTTTTTTAGTCCCATATTCTTCTAAAATATGATTTCATTGTGAATATATGGCATTATAATTTGAGTCAGCTAGCTATTGATTTCCCTATGCTTAAAATAATGATATAATTTTAATGATATCACAAAATGCTTCTTATAGAAATAAAGAAGCTGCTTAGAGGTTAAAGAGTTTTCATCCTTTGTGAGGATTAAGTGGAAATAAAATAAAATGGAAAAAATTTTAAAACTTGGGAATATTTCCTTTAAAATTAAATTTCAGATTTACCCTTAACAGGCAATATTCATTTTTCTGGATAAAAATTGTTTCAAGCTTAAAGGGTTCCTTAATTTTCTAAAACTTAGAATTTTATTTTTGTTTATCATTTGAAATTGTTTTCTCCTGTGCATGAAGTGAAGCATTCCTCATGTAGTTTATTGCTTATCTGCTTGTTTCACTGTAGCATATCAACTAGTTTTTATTTTATTTGGCAGGCTTGTTTATTTAAGAAAGACTTGAAGAGCATTTTAAAAATATTAGTTGGCAAGAAAAAAATCTTGTATTTACTCCACAGGTCTCCATCAGTACCCTCTCCTATTATGTATTAGAAGGGCTTAGAAAGCAGAGCTAACAATTATTTCCAGATCAAATCCTGGTTCACTTGTGAAATAGCCATGTTCTCTTGCACACATCTACATACATGGACCACACATCTGTTACAACCTAATTTAAGTTTGTTGAGACTTAAACATGCTCTAATTCTAAGAAGGGACACCCCTCACTATCACACCCATGCAAAATGTGTGTGTTCTTTTTTCTGTTGTTAATAATACCATAAAATACTAAAGAAAAAACTATAGTTTACAGAAAAACTTAAAGATTTGCATATAAGATATATCTTGCAGTTTATTTTACATTCTGCTTATAATTCTGTTTATTGTACTGCCAGTTGTCCCACTTCCCTTGTGATAGGAAGTGTGATAGGATTAATCTATAGGTAGTCCAATGATTGCTCCAAGTGTCAGTCATTTGGAGGACAGATTATAATGCTTGTTACCTGAAGGAAAGAATCCTGTGTGTTGTAACTTCTTTAGGCTACAGGGATTATTGAAATGACTATTACCTATTTGCAAAGTAATTACTGTATATCAATAGTATCCTACTTTTACTTTGTAATTACACATTCTAAATATTTTCTGTTGGCCAAGATTCATGAATACTTCAGTGTTGATAAAGAAATAATAATTGACTTCAACGAAAGTGAGAATTACAGTTTCATAGTAGAAAACATTTTTCCTAAGTTTTTGTGGAGGTTATATATACATATTTTCCTTTTATTTTTAGTGAACATATATGTACATATTTATGGGATACAGAGTGATATTTTGATGCACGTATACAATGTTTAATGATCTAATCAGGATAATTAAGCATATCCATCACCTCAATCCTTTATCAGTTTTTTGTGTTGGTGACATTCAAAATTCTCCCTTCTAACTTTCTGAATACATGCAATAAGTTATTGTTGTCTGTATTCACCCTGCATTGTTATAGAACACTAGAACTTAGTCCTGAGGTCTAGCTGTAACTTTATATTTATTAACCAATCTATCCCTATTCTCCTCTCCCCGCTTAACCTTCCCAGCCTGTAATAACCACAATTCTAGTCTCTATTTCCATGAGCTCAGTTTTTTTTTTAACTCCCACATATGAGTGAGAAGATGTGCTATTTATCTTTTTTGTATCTGACTTATTTTACTTAACAATGTCCTCCAAGTTCATCTATGTTGCTGCAAATGACAGGATTTCATTCCTTTTTAAGGCTGAATAGTATTCCATTGTGTATATATACCACATTTTCTGTATTCATCTGTTGATGGACATTTAGGTTGATTCCATATCTTCGCTATTGTGAATAGTGCTTCAGTAAACATGGGGATGCTGGTATCTCTTCGACACACTGATTTTTTTTCCTTTGGTTAAATACCTGGTTATGGGATTGCTAGGTCATATTGTAGTTCTATTTTTAATTTTCTGAGAATGTAGAGGTTATATTTTTAACTGAAAACACTTTATGTTCAACTATGCTGAAATTATTTTGTATTATATATGTTTATGATACATGTATGTGTGTTTATATATGTAAAATAACATAAGATGCTACGTAAGAAATTGTACTGGTGGAGAAGGAGATGTGTATGTAAATAATTGCTCTATGAGGCAGTTTAAACGGTAAGAGGGATAGACAATATTGAGGACTGGAAAAGACCAGTCCTTTCTGCTTGAGACAATTGAGAACTACTTCATGGAATAGATAAACATCAAAAGTGTTAAGACTGAAAACTCTGAAAGACTGTAAGTTATACAAATCAGCACATGAGCTAAGTTGTCCTTTTATTAATAATTTTATTTATGAAGAGCCTGGCACATAGTTGGTACTCAATAAGTATTTGTAAAATGTGGCTAGATATTGAATTTAATAGGACATTTTGTTAGGCAAATAAGGATGAAAATGATGGAAGGCTTGGAATACCTGTTAATATGCCTTCATTTATTCTTTGAACAAATAGTTTTTGAAACCGTACTATGTGCTGACACCTGTGATAGCCACTGGGGAAAATGTCAGACATGTTCCATCCCTCAAAGGGATTAGAGTATAAATTATTTTGGGTAGCAAAAATCCATGTTTAATTTTTTTCAAAAGGGAAATGCTGTTACTTAATTGGTTCTTGAACACAGATAATTAAGCAACTACTGCATAAATAACAGAAGTTGTAAGATTGTGCTTGGTGGAGACATGCAAAGAAGAATGTGTTTGTGATTGGGAAGTTAAACTGGGTGGTGTTGTAACCATACATATTTATATCAGACCACTCGTGGAAGTTTTAATTTTGAAAGTGAATCCTTGGGAGTTTATCAGAGGTATAGAGGTGAGGCATGTGACATGCATCAAGGAAATGCTTTTCTAGAAGCAGGGATTGTGCCTCTTTAGAAGGTGAGGCTGGAATGATCATCTGAGTTTTATGATTTCAAATTTGATGATGGTAAATTCATTGGGTTCTATTAAAATTTCTAAAATAAGTCATATTCAAGATCTTATTTAAGGTGCTTAAGGCTTTTGTCTTCTGTTTTTAATAAACAAACCATTTACTATTTCACTTGTTATTTGAAGCCTTTATCTAGTGAACATTCTTTAAATAGGAATGTCTTTATTATAAACTGAGATACTGATTGACAGCATATGCACTATAAGTTTGTAGCCAACTCTAGCAAGGAGAATAATGGCCCTGCAAAGATGTCCGAGTCCTAGCCCTCAGAACCTGTGTCTATATTACCTTATATGGCAAAGGACAATTAAGTTTTATTTGCGTCTGCAAATAAAACTGCTAATCAGCTGACCTTAAAAGAATGGATTATATAGTTAGGCCCAATATAATCACAAGGGTCCCTAAAAATTGAAGAGGGAGGCAAAAGAGGCAGATTGATGTGAAGTGAGAAAGACGTGACCAGCTATTGCTGGCTTTGAAGATGGAAGGGGGTCACAAGTCAGAGAATGTGGGTAGTCTCTGGAAGCTAGTAAAGGCAAGAAAATTGATTCTGCCCTAAAGCCTTTGGTCCAGTGAGATCTGTGTCAGACATCTGACCAGCAAAACTATAAAATAATAAATGCATTTAAAGCTATTAAATTTGTATTAATTTTTTATGGCAGAAAATAGAAAACTAATACATCAATATTCAATAGTGGTAGCGATTATTTACAGGTTATTGTTAAAAAGGGTTTGAAACATATACCACATTTTATTAATCCACTAATGTATTGATGGGCACTTGGGTTGTTTCCACCTTTTTGCAATTGTGAATTGTGCTGCTATAAACATTCGAGTGCAGGTGTTTTTTTATAGAATCTCTTTTTTTCCTTTGGGTAAATAGCCAGTAGTGGGAGTGCTGGATCAAATGGTAGTTCTACTTTTAGTTTTTTGAAGTATCTCCATACTACTTTCCATAGAGGTTGTACTAGTTTGCAATCCCACCAACACTGTATAAGTGTGTTCCTATTTCTCCACATCCATGCCAGCATTTGTTGTTTTGGGACTTTTTGATAAAAGACATTCTCACTGGACTTAAGTGATATCTCATTGTGATTTTGATTTGCATTTCCCTGATGATTAGAGATGTTGAGCATTTTTTCATATGTTTGTTGGCCATTAGTCTATTTGAAAAGCTTCTGTTCAAAATATTATATATCAATAACACAAGGAGTTGTAGAATGGGATGTCAAAATTATTGAAGATTAATCTCATAATTTAAATCATGATTTTGTTCTTTGGAGTAGGAGTGAATGCAATTTCAAATAAAAGCCTTAAGGAGTGATAGATTTTTTTAAAAAGGGATTTTTAAAAAATCCTTGCAGATTAAGTGACAATTTTAATCAAATAAACAAAAATGAAGTAAGGCTAGCTATATAATTTAAGGATTCCTAAAGGGAATTTTTAATTATAATAAGAGTTATATAAATAAATATGCTGGCACACAGATTATTTAGATATCAACAATATGGTAAAATACTTCAAATCTGGGTAGACTAGAATGTCCTTCTGGAAGAGATATTAGTTTTTCCCACTTTCCAGTGATATTTTCCTTGATCAGAAATTTTATTGCATTTCGTAAAACCATATGACTGGATTGAGATTAAGAACATCTAAAGTTAAATCTCACTGTTTGGTGCATATATGTATCTCACTGAATTTAAATTTTCTGATCATTAATTGGATCCTTTTCTGTCCCATCTTCCTCCATGGTTGCTGTGAGGCTCAAGTGATACAACCTATTGGAAAATTATGTGAAGTGATCTAATGAATAGATTCCCAAATGTCCCAGACAACTACCCTTCTACTCTGTTTCTATGATTTTTATTTTTTTTTAGATTCTATATATTATATATATGTGTACATATATCACATTTCTTTATCTTTTCATTTGTCAACAGATACTTTGGTGTTTTTAATATCTCGGCTATTATGATTAATTCTGCAATGATCATGGGAATGTAGCTGTCTCTTCAAGATAATGGTTTCATTTCCTTTGAATATATATCCAGAAGAGATTGCTGGATTGTATGGTATTATACTTTTAATTTTTTAAGGAACCTCTGCATTTTTTTCCATAATGGTTGTACCAATTTACATACCCACAAATAGTGTGCAAGCGTGCCCTGTTGTCCACATCTTCCCCAGTACTTTTATATTTTTGACAATTGCCTTTCTAACAGGTGTGAGGTGATATCTTATAGGGGTTTTGATTTGAATTTCCCTGATGATTAGTGATGCTGAGCATCTTTTCATACACCTCTTGGCTGTTTATATGTCTTCTATTGGGAAATGTCTATTCAGGTCTTTAGCACATTTTTTAATCGGGTTATGTTTTCTTTTTGTTGTTGATTTTGGTTTTCGTTTGTTTTTGCTATTTGTTTGAGTGCCTTACGTATTTTGGATTTTAACCCTTTATCAGACATGTAACTTGCACATATTTTCTCCTATTCTGTAGGTTGTCTTTTCACTCTTTTGATCATTTCCTTTGGTGGGCCAAACCCTTTTAGTTTGGTGCAATTCTATTTGTCTATTTTTGCTTTTGTTGCTTGTACTTTTGGTGTCGTATCCAAAAATTTATTACCCAGACCAGTGTCAAGAAGATTTTTCCCTATTTTTTAAAATAGTTTTACAGTTTCAGGTCTTATGTCTAAGTCCTTAATATATTTTGAATTCATTATTATTTATGGTATAATATAAGGGTTCAACTTAATTTACCTATATGTGGTTATCCAGTTTTCCCCACACAATTTATTGAAGAAACTATCTTTTCCTCTTGTGTGTTCTTGGTACTTCTAAGGAAGATCAGTTAACTGTGAATGTGTGGATTTATTTCTGGGTTGTCTATTCTGTTTTATTGGTCTGTATTTCTGTTTTTATGCCAGTACCATACTGTTTTGATTGCTGTGGCTTTGTAATATAATTTGAAGTCATATAGTGTGATGCCTCCAGCTTTGTTCTTTTGCTCAAAATTGCTTTATCTATTTGTGGTCTTTTTGGATTCCATATGAATTTTAGGATTGTTAATGCTATTTCTGTGTAAAACATCATGGGATTTTGATAGGAATTGCACTGGATCTGTAGATCATCTTGGGTAGTATGGACATTTTAACAATATTAATTCTCCCAATTAATATGGACACCTTTCCATTTACTTGTGTTACCTTCAGTTTTGTTTTGTTTTGTTTTTAATCAACATTTTATGGTTTCCAGTGTACAGACATTTCACCTCCTTGGTTAAATGTATTCCTAAACATTTTTTTTTGGATGCTGTTATAAATGAGATTGTTTTCTTAATTTCTTTTTCAGATAGCTCATTCTTAGTGTATAGAAATATAACTGATTTTTGTGTGTTGACTTTGTGTCCTAAAACTTTACTGAATTCATTGTTAGGTCTTACTGTTTTTTGATGACCTTTAAGGCTTTCTGTGTACAAAGTCACATCATCTGCAAATGAAGACTTTTTTTTTTTTTTGAGTTTGAGTGCTATTCATTTTTTGTCTCCTTCCCCTAGCTAGGTCTTCCAGTACTATGTTGAATAGAAGTAACTAGGGCGGGCATCTTTATCATGTTGTTGATCTTACAGAAAAGATTTCACATTTTCACTGTTGAATATGTTAGCTGTGGGTTTGTGCTATATGGCTTTTATTATGTTGAGGTATGTTTCTTCTATGTCTAATTTGCTAAGAGTTTTTATCATGAAACGATGTTGAATTTGGTCAAATACTTTTTCTGCATTTACTGAGTTGATCACATAGTTTTTGTCCTTTATTCTGTTAATGTGTCATATCAATTTGTTGATTTGCATATTTTGAACCATCTTTGCTTCCTAGGGATAAATTCTACTTGATCACGTGATGATGTGCTATTGAATTTGGTTCACCTAGTACATGTTGAGGATTCTATGTTCATCAGGGATATTGGCTTGCAATTTTCTTTCCATGTAGTGTCCTTATCTGGCTTTGATATCACAGTAATGGTTGGTCTCATAAAATGAATTTGAAAGTGTTTCCTCCTCTTCATTTTTTGCAAGAGTTTGATAGGCTTGATGTTAATTTTTCTTTAGATGTTTGGTACAGTTCACCAGTGAAGCCATCTTTTCCTGGGATTTTCTTTCTTGGGAGATTTTGATAACTGATTCAGTCTCCTTAATAATTATTGGTATGTTCAGACTTCCTACTTCTTCATGATTTAGTCCTGGATGGTTGGATGTTTCTAGGAATTTAAGCATTTCTTTGTTGGCATGTAATTTTTCATAGCAGTCTCTTATGAGTATCCATGGACAATCACTTATCCTACTTACCCTTGGCTTAAATATTAGGTCATTAAATACGAAATGTCTGATTTCGAATCAAAAATGTGCTTATTATATCTCAAACAAGAAGCAGTACAATCAATTAAAGTGTGCACCTAAACTATCAACACAGTTTTGTCATGTTAACGGTAGCTTTTTATGCCAGTAGCTAAGAAGCCTGCAGAGCAAGTGGCGATGAAATTGCGAAAGGTTTTTTGCATAGCTTGTTGAATTTGAATGTTTTTCCTTGCAAGAAGTGGTCCAAAGCCTGGAAGAAGTGCTAGTCAGTTGGTGGAAGGTCCGGTGAATATGGTGGATGACAGAGAGTTTCTAAGTCCAGCTGCTGTAGTTTGAGCAGCGTTGTTTGTGCGACATGTAGTCGAGCATTGTCTTGCAAGAGAATTGGCCTGTCTCTATTGACCAATCTCAGCTGCTTAATTGCAAGTATCCTGATCATTTCATCCAGTTGGTTGCAGTAGACATTTGCTATAATTGACTAACCAGGTTTCATGAAGCTGTAGTGGATAATACCAGCGCTGGACCACCAAACAGACACCATTAGCTTTTTTTGAGGGATATTCGGTTTTGGACTGTGTTTCAGCACTTCATCTTTATCCAGCCATTGTGCCAAATGCTTGCAATTGTCAAAAAGAATCCATTTTTCATCACATATAACAATATGGTGTAGATATGGTTCACCTTTATGTCGTGACAGCAAAGAAAGACAGGCTTCGAGATGATTTCTCTTCTGATGCTTGTTTAATTCATGTGGAACCCATCCATTCAGTTTCTTTACCTTGCCGATTTGTTTCAAATGGTCCAATGTTGTTGGAATAGTAATGTCAAACCTTGCTGCTAATTTACAGGTAGGTTGAGATGGATTTGTTTCCATTACAGCTTTTAGCTCATCATTACCCACCTTGGTCTCAGGTCACCCACGTGGTTCACTTTCAAGATTAAAATCACTACAATGGAACTACTCAAACCATGGACGTACTGTGCATTCATTAGCCACATTCTTCCCAAACACTTTGTTGATATTTCAAGCTGTCTGGGCTGCATTGGTTCCACAACTGAACTTCTATTTGAAAATAACACGAATTTTTGACTTATCTATGGTTTCACAAAAATTGCTCTAAAAAAAAAGTGAAGTTAATCACAAGCCAAAACATGCATTTGAAAGACTGAGGATGTACCTTCACAATAAACATAGAACAAGTGAAATGTCAAAGTGAATGTCAGAGATATCAACTGTCAAACTTAGTATTAATTCTTAAGAAAATGGAATATTTCATACTTAATAACCAAATAGACCTCATAGTCCATAGATTTCACTGCCACACTTTTTTTGCCCTGTATTTCCACTGACTCTGGTCTTTAATTTGTTGCATCAGAGAGAAAAAAAAGTTTTTTGAGACAGGGTCTCACTCTGTCACCCAGGCTGGAGTGCAGTAGCATGAGCATGGCTCACTCACTGCAGCCTCAAACTCCTGGGCTCAATTGATCCTCTTGCCTCAGCCTCCCAAGTAGCTAGGACTACAGGCGTTCACCAACATGTGTGGCTATTTTTTCTTTTTTTTTTTGTAAAGATGGAGTTTGCTATGTTGCCCAGGCTGGTCTTGAACTCCCGGCCTCAAGTGATCTTCCACTTCAGTCTCTGAAACTGCTAGGATTACAGGTGTGAACCACAGCGCCTGGCCATAAGAGAAATTTTTTATTCCTTGAATGTCTTATGATAAATCTTTTCTGAATGACGGAAATTTTTACTTTGCAAACACTCAGAAGCATACAGTTCCATCTCTTATACTTTAAGTGCATCACCCCTAGAGAGGAAAATTGTAGATGAGTTTTTTGTTTTTGTTTTATTTCTAAGATATGATATGATGATGGTGGTGGTGATGATCATGATGCAGATTTTGTTTACTGCTTACCCTGTACCAGGCACTGTTCTCAGTGCTTTGTATACATTAACTCAGCCAATTATAAGACAAAAATATATTTTCCTTTTCCCAACATAATTTGTCAGCTGTGAGCTCTGAGTATATTAATGGTATAAAACTACCAAGCCTACCCAGTTACAAATATTTACTATAATTATTTTATTCTTGATATATTTCAGACATTTATTATTTATCTTTAAATCACCTTATTGAAATGTTATTACAAACTTTATTTGGACATGAAGAAAGCAAGTTATAGATGAACTAGCTTTGAAATTGATTACTCTTGGCTCTGATGATTTTATAATACATTAATGTTCTGCAATGTAAAAGTGCTTAAAACCTCATTAGAATTTAACACAGGATAGAATTTTGAATTATACATTATTCTCAAGAGGAGATTTATTACAGATCTATACCTACAATGTAGATGTTATATTTTGAGTAGCCTGTGAAGTTATCCGAAGAAGTTTAAAATGTTAGTATGTAAATATAAACCTAGGAAAACTCTTATCACGTATTTTACTTTTCGTTAAGAAATGGGAATTGTTTGGGGACAATCATTTGACCAAGAATAGCTTAAAATCCAAAAGTTTTATCTGCATTTATATTTAAATTACCAAGCATCTCAAATTATAAATAAAGTCTTTCTCTTTCTACACAATACAATATAGAACTTTATTCTTGAAAGAAGAAACCTTTTCACATTAAGTGTGGTCCTATATTTAAATTAATGCACAAGTTGGATGTTTGACATTGGTACATGAATACATGCATATTTTGTACTCAGTGGAAGATCAAAGCTTACACAAAATCACTCCTATAAATATTTTGCTGGAGTATTTCTTATGTAATTTCAAATGCAGTTAAATAAATAATGTTCTTAACACATTGATAATTACTAGCTTGAGAAGGATAAGAATTACAGTGAATGGTAGAGTGTATGATTCCTTTTTGGTATGCCCTTTGAAATGTTTTAATATTCATATTTACATAGCTCCCTTAAATCTCTTGTGTTTAATATTTCAGATTTGTTAGTCTTTGTAGAACTCCAAATCAAGATTTCTCTACAGCCATTTGTTCATTTAGGGTCTGTTTTTTAGCTCATTTTCATAAATTAGAGAGGAAAATATGGAAACTTGGATTTGTGGTATTTTCTATAAAATTTAGGTGTAGACTGTTTATTAAATATATAAGAATTTGTATGTTTAAAATCTCAATATCAAGATATTTTGCTTATAAATTGTACTTTTTTTATTCTTATAAAGGGTGAAAAAAGATACAGGGATTTTTGAGTAGTCGACTGCTATTCTAGTACAAAAGCAGCCATACACAAATCCTAAATGAGTGAATGGCTGTGTTCCAGTGATACTTTAATTGTAAAAACAGGAGGCAGCCTGGATTTGGTCTGAGTGCAATGGTTTCTTGACCTCTGGTTTAGGATACCAACTGACATACAAGGAAGGAGATACAAGAAACAGGATGCTAGTTAGACAAGTAAGTAAGGCCAACTAAGGAAAGATTCTTATTACCAGGTCCATTAACCAGTTTTAAGCATTCACAAGCAAAATGTTATATATTGGTTCATATTTCTTGTGAAATGTTCCACGTTTATCCTCAGTGCCTGGAGCACACTAGGTGCTCAAAGAAGTTGTTTAAACAATAAATGAATACTCCTTAGCAGTTCATGACCCCTAAATGGTAAAAACTATTCTATTTGTAAGAAATGGCAGAAATTTATAAATACACTTACTATGGACTGTTGGAAGTGATGTACAGGAGATACTGAGAAATGTTTGATACCCAATGAAACTGCTACCTGCTAAAGATTCAAACCTCATGAAAGTCTCCCCATGAGTTAGAAAGGGCATTCTATACAAGATTGAGATTAAAAAGAATTATATAAGGCTGTCATTTTCAAACTATGCCCTCGAGAAAGATTCAGCAGCTCCCCGCTGAGGTTCTGTGTGTGGAGAGCAGGCCAGAGAGGGAAAGTTTCACTGCTGCCCCTCCACCCTGGTTCTTTAACCCAGGCAATTTAACTCTGTGTTATTTCCTTATGTCTCTGTGTAGTAATTTATGTGACTACAGGATGTAAGACTATACTTCTTAAAAACCATTAGTGTAATAGTAAATGGATGAGTAAAATAATGATGGCGCTTACATTTTCATTTTTTTTTGCTCTAGCTTATATAGTATTCCTTTGAGTATGTTTAATCAAAACGAACAATTCTACCTGACTTTTTTTTTTAAACAAAAGTCTTAGTGATGGAAAGATAACAGTAATCTTAAATTTAGCTATATCTGTGGAAAGCATGGCTAACCAGACTGAGTTTGTCAAACATGGCACTTCTCTGCATCTTGTAGATTATATATGCTCTGGAATTCTAGATGGTTACTCTTTGAATGTCAAAGTAGAAAATTATGCCAAGTATCCAAATTGGTAATATTTAAGCTCTTAAATCATATGGTAGATTTCAGATACAGTCATTTTTATATAATGGGAAAAGTATATCAAGTTCATCAAGTTACATTTTTTCCTTGTGTTTATGTTTTGGAGCTTGTGGAGAATTGCAGTTACAACAAGCTCATGCCTCATTGACGGTAGATAAAACACAGGTTAATACAGATAAATGCAGACTTGCAATATAATTTGCATACCCTCTGATGTTCACTTAACTGCTCTTGAATGATTCTAAAATAGTCTTTGTTACTAGTTTTTGAAGATACTTCATATTTATTTTCTGTATGTCTCAGGCTATACTCAAAGATAATTTTAACTTCTCCCCTTTACCACAGTGGTACCTTTGCCTGTGCTGCCCTTGCATAGACAAATACTTTTCTTTAGGCATTAGAGATATTTCAGCTATAAATGATTTGTCCTACCTGATAGATTATTATTGTAGGTGGTGTAAAGAGCAGACATTCTTTAGAAATGATGGCCTTGTTTTCACATAAATGTCTTTAACTATAAAGACTTCAGTTAGAGAAATATGTCAGATATATGTGAATAGTTGACATAGTTTATGATCTGTTAACTTTGCTGATTTTCACAGTATGCTGGCTTTATTATTGTCTTTGTATTTATGTTATCTATTTTTATTCACTTCAAAAATGAACAAAGCTTATATTGTAAAATATTTTTCCTATGGTATATTTTCCTGAGGTTTTAATAAAGCATCACTAATTTAATGAACATTCAATGCTCATATTTTGTGTAATATTATAATTGCAAGCATTTACTATACAATTCATCATGGGTTGTTTGTATACTGCATACAATGTAGTATTAAAAAAGCAAAAGTCTTAGTTATCTTTAAATCTGGTACAGAATTAAGTTTATTTTTAAGCTATTTTTCATACTAAATGCTTATAGAAAAAAATAGAGCAACCAAAACTGGATATTCTAATGAAAAACTCAAGTATAGGGTCAGTCTAATTGAAAGGAAAATTAAACCTTTTGTTGGAATAAGGTGATTGAAAATTAATTTAAATATTATGTAGTATTCTTAAACATGTTAATAAAGGAAGATTTTTTTGTAGCTTTCTCTAAAATTCAGCTCTCCTTTTAATGTTTAATTTTGAATGTTGTATGTCTTTGGTACTGTTGTCATTAAAAAAAATAAAGTAAATACATGAGCCCATGCTTTTCAGAAAACTATTTTTAAAATGCAGAAGTATATGGAATAAAAAGTAAAAGTCCCTTTTCACCCATCCATTTTATCTCCTTTCCAAGGTGTCTTAGTCCATTTGGGATGCTATAAAAATACTATAAACTGGATAGCTAATAAGCAACAGAAATTTATTTCTGGTAGTTCTGGAGGCTGGTAACTTCAGGGTCAAAGCACTAGAATGTTCACGGTCTGGTAAGGGCCTGCTTCCTGGTTCATAGATGGTGCCTTCTGCCCATGTCCTCACATGGAGGGGGGGTGGGCAAGGCAGCTCTCTGGAACCTCTTTTATCAGAGCTCTAATCCCATTCTTGTGGTCTCTACCTTCATGACCTAATCACCTCCCAAAGGCCCCACCTCTTAATACTATCACTTTGGGGCTTAGGGTTTCAACATATGAACTTTGCAGGGACACAAATATCAAGACCATATCACATGGTTAAGCACATCAAAAAGGTTGAAATATAAATTGCTAGAATTGAACTTCTCAGTTTTACTTTCTGAAATATTATCTTGATCTTGTTGTCTATAATGCTGTTTTTCAAAAATCATGTTAGTAGATTCAAACTCAGCCCAAATTATACAGCACAAAGCTCTCAAATATAGGGAATATATTTAAAGATCACAATCTAGACACAAGTTTTAAAATAACATATCTCATTATTAAGAGAAGATCTATATGTGTATACATATAAAGAGTATATGTGTGTATGTGTGTGTGTGTATATGTAAGTATATATTTAAATTCTTCACTACTCTTCTCTCACCTCACCCAAATAAATAGTGGACACCTACTTTCTCCCATGAAACTTTCTCAGTGATAGGCTGATGTCCCACATATTTAACAATGGAGACAGCTCTAAAAGACACTATGGAAATAAAAATGTTTGTCTCCAATACAAACTAGGAGTTCCTTAAGAATAAAGACCATGTGGTGTTTAGCAATTGTTTGTATCAATTTGTAACTCTGTTTTAGGATCTACATATTTGAAGTCATTCTATTTTGTAATTGGGTCTTCAAACTGGACTTCAAACTTGAACTTCAAAAAGCGTACAGCATAGTCACAAAAAGAAAGTTATTTCTGAATTTGGATAGAACTGAATTTAATACTCAGGACTGTCACCTATTTGCTTTTGTAAACTTAGATGAAATATTTAGTCTTTGTGAAGTTTATTTTCTTCATCTGTAAAGCTAAGATAATATTAACATCATATTGTTATTAAGTATATTGAATGAGTTAACTTAAAACACTTGGTAAAATGTATGCAAAAAGTCTTAGTTCAGATCTACATTTAAATGTCTTGAATGGATTCCTATACTTTTAAAATAGTAATTTCTAATTTATATTAAAAGATTTAATACTTAATTTTTACTCATGTCGACTAGATGAATTATGAACTTCATTTTCCATTTTGTCTACTTTTCCACATTAATTGGTTTCAAGTGTTACACAATTGCATTTTTTACCTAAGAAGATAAAATTGAAAAGCTGTTGAGAAGTAGGCCCAGTAGTGTGAGAATCTGGGAGACAGTAAAGGAGCCAACTGAGAAGAAAGCAATATGCTTCTCAACCTTTGTTCTTGGGAAGAAGATGTGAATCTTCCATCTGCCAAGAACATGGAAGGGAAATGGTACATAAATACATTACAGAGGGCACTGGAAGAGTTTTCATGCTTCAGAGATAAATGGATAACCATTACCATAAACAAGTTAAAAATAGTATGAAAATAGTTTTTCATGGAATATTAACAACTGAAGCCAGAAATGTTTGTGGTTGCCCATATGGAAATTGCTTTGTTAGATGAATGTATTGACTGGGCAAGAAGTAGTCAATAATTTGTGTGAGCTGTTACTTTCAAAGTTCAAAATTCTGCATAGAGTGGCTCTGATTTCAGATAAAGTTGCATATGTTGGTGGAATTATCATTTCTCTTTTGGCTTTTGAATCATTTGCGAGCAGGATTTTTTTAAATGGGAAAGAAAAACCTTCCCTCTGGCTTTGTTTATTATCAGAGTATAATGTTCCTGTACGCTTGCTTAAGTGTTCATAACAAGCTTGTGGATCCCAAAACGGGCTGCAGAATTATTTCTGGTGGTCTTTGCATCTGTAATTGCTGCCAGCTGAGAAAGCAAAATTCCAAATAAGTTGAAGAAACTTTCACAAATAACACTTAACATAATTAGAAGGCATAAAGCTCAATATATAGTTTATATAATAAAATCTTACCTAACCACAAAACATTCAAGGGCCAGTCAAACAAAGGTCTTCACAGAGGTGTATACTAACCTTTTACTCGACATCATACTTGTTTAGATTTATTGAAACCTTCTGCCTGTGCATTTGAAATTATGCCTATTTAAGAAACCTTTTGCAAGATTTTTCTGGTTTTTTGTCAGCAATTCAAAGAGCATGTAATAATTGGTGAAAATGTGGTCTTCAAAAAGTGGAAAATCCTCCATCTTTGTCCAGTATTTGCTCAGATATGTTGGAATAATATGGTTTTGAGACACTGGCTAAGTAGTGTTATATTTAATAAAGAGAGTGTTCTACTTTAAGGAAATACAATATAAAAATCCAGACTCCAAAGCAGATATATTAGTAAGTGATCATACTATGAAATTATTCCATATTTTGTAGAAAAGTTTGATATAGCATTCACTTAAATCTGGAACTTTTCACAATACCTTTGCTTTATGATTAGATTTAATTGTGTGCAACTTTTTAGGAACATTTCTAATATTTTGACATTGAGTAAATTTGTATGTGATCTGGCTGCAATTCAATCATAATTTACAAAAGCAAGTTAGAAATATCAAGATTGCCCACGTTCCCAGGCCATTTCTGTTATCATTTAATCCTATTTTTGTAATTATCTATCTCCTAAAACTTCATAAATGGTTCTTGTATTATTATAGTTGACCCTTGAACAATGCAGGGATTAGGGGTGCCAATCCCCGATGCAGTCAAATTCATGTATAACTTTTGACTCCCCCGAAACTGAACTACTAATAGCCTACTGTTGACCAGATGCCTTACTGATAACACACAATTAACACATATTTTGTGTGTTACATGGATTATATACTGTATTGTTACAAAGTAAAGTAAGCTAAAGAAAAGAAAATGTTATTAAGAAAATCATAAGGAAGAGAAAATATGCTTATAGTACTATACCATATTTATTGATACTGTAAGTTTACATTGTCTGTTTATAAGGTAAGTCATCTATCTGAAATTGTGGGCAACCACAGCTGCAGACCTCAATCTACCATGCATATCAAGCAATTCAACTTTTGCTTGTAATGTCATGACTTTTCTCTGATTTTGGGGAGCACTTCCAATATCACTAGTGGCACTTCATGTGTGTCCCATGGTGTATTCTAGGTTTACAGTATTGCATTAAACACAATGAAAAATACCTAAGAACTGCGAGCGATTACTTTTTACTATGAAACTCATTTTCCTGGAGAGATGAACTGCTCATGCTGAGATAATTAGGGTGACACAGTGTTTTAAACAGATACTCGTAACACTTGAGCTCCCTACAATAGCAACAAGAGGTAGCTATGAAATTATTACAGTAGTGCAGTTTGTACTATAGTTCATCTTATGCAGTTATGACTTTATGATTGTTCTTATTTCTCTTGACTAAGAATGGCACCATGTACTGTCTGTAAGTGTGTGTGTAAGTTTTGATAAGTTTTAACTTTTTATATTTCTTTATATCTTATGATATTTTATGGTAGTAAATGATAGACTAATATCTACATATATTTTGTACATTCATGACATAGCTTTTTCTTAATTTTTTGATATTTCTAGGCTATATGATTCATTTATTTTTCATAATTGTTGCAAATCTCCAAAAAAATTTATAATATGTTTATTGAAAAAAATCCATGTATAAGTGCACCCATGCAGTTCAAACCCATGTGGTTCAAGGGTCAACTGTATTATGAAACCTTTTGTAGACTCAGGTCTCATATGAAGAAATTATTCACTCAACATTTTTTTCTTCCACCTCTTTCTCACCTCATTAAAACACGTACTTCCTCTCTAATTTCACTTCTTTGAGTAATATTTTTCCTTTACAAAGCCTTGAATCATTTTTAATAATTCTTCTCTTTCAATAAGGGAGTTCTATATATACTTCCTTCATTATGTGTATAAGACCCATCTATTTATATCCTGCCCTCCTCACTGTAGTCAAGGTCTCCAGAGGCTAATTATTCTCTAGCTATGAAACTTTGATACCAACATGTTATATGTTTCCAAAATACCATGATGTTACAGGCACAGGACAGACATTGCCATTCTGAAAGAGAGAAATAGGAAAGAAGGAAGGGTAACAGGTCCCAAATAAATCCAAAACCAAACAAGGCAAATTCCACTGGACTTTAAGGTTCAAGAACGCTCTTCGGTTCCATGTTCTGCCCTCCAGGCCCATAGGGGTGGCGGTTCTATGTCCTCCTGAAGGTTTGTCAGGGAGGGGTTGGGTCCCCAACGATCCAGGCATCCCTACCTCAACTGCTCCACTAGGCATTGCCCAAGTGGGGGCTATCTGCAGTGGCCCCACCCCACAATCATTCTCTGCCTTGGGTTTTGCCCCTACTGGCTGGGGTCCTCAACAAGGGTGGGGTTCCAAGCCCAAAGCTCGGCCTGGTGTCCTTTGAAATCTAGGTGGAGGCAACCTTAAGCCCTGGGCGCTTTGTGCACTGATGCTGCCAAAATATTCTGCCTTTGTCCTCCCGAGGGGCAGCCACCACAGCCCAGACCTCAGCTTAGCCCACTGGAGCTATACCTGGGGCAGCCCCTCCTTTGAAACTGCTCTGCCACCAGGGCCATTATACTCTGGGCTTATGATGGGAAAGGTAGCCCCAATGATCTGTAGATTACCTGCAGCATGATTCTTCCGTTGTCTTGAACCATAGCTCCTGGTTTCTGTCGAGGTGGCTGGCCCATACTCATCTCCTTATCAAATGGCCACTAGGCCACCCCCTTAGTGTTCTAAACTGAACAGGCTTTCTCATTATTTTCAATATTGATAGGCTGAGAATTTTTCAAATCTTTGAGTTCTGCTTCTCTTTTTATTAACAACTCTGTCTTTAAACCATTTGTCTCTTCTCACATTTCACTCTAAGCGATCAGGAGGGAACAGTCCCCTTCTACGCTTTGCTTAGAAATAGCTTCAGCTAAATATCCAATTTTACTGCTTGCAAGTACATAGGCTTCTTGACTTATGATGTGGTCACATCCCGATAAACACATTGTAAGTTGAAAATATAAGTTGAAAATGCATTTCTTACACCTAACTTACCAAAGATCATAGCTTAAACTAGTGTACTCTAACCGACCTCAGAACACTTTCATACCATTGTAAAGTTGAGAAATCCTAAGTTGAACCATTTTAAGTCAGGGATCACCTGTATTAACTTCCACAAAACATTAGAACAGGAACATAATTTAGCCAAGTTCTTTGCCAATTTATAACAAGGATTGCCTTTTCTCCAGTTTCAAAAAAAAATATTCCTCATTTCCATCTGAGACCTCATCAGAATGACCTTTACCACTCATATTTTTTATCAATATTCTGTTCAGAGATACTTAAGGCTTTCTCTATAGCTCTCCTCTCTTCTTTCTGAGCCCTCACTAGAATTGCCTTTAACAGTCTGTTCATGGCAATGTGTGCTTTTTCTTGTATATACCTCAAAACCCAACCTCTACCCATTACCCAGTTCCAAAGCCTTTTCTACATTTTTACGTTTTGTTGCAGTAGCCCCCACTTTACGGTACAAGTTTTCTGTCTTACTCTGTTTAGGCTGCTATAACAGAATACCATAGACTGGGTGGCTTATAACCAACTGAAATTTATTTCTCACAGTTCTGGAGCTTGGGAAGTCCAAGATCAAGGTGCTGGTAGTTTCTGTGTCTGGTGAGGGCCTGATCCCTGCTTCAAACATGGTCATCTTCTCACTGTGTCTTTACATGGCGGGAGGGCATGGGAGCTCTCTGGGGTCCTTTTTGTAAAGGCACTTATCCCAGTAGTGAGGGGTTTTCCCTCATGACCTAATCATCTCCCAAATTCCCCAACTCCAAATACTATCACATCAGAGATGAGGTTTCAAAATATAAATTTTGGGGGACACAAATGTCAAGTCCATAGCAGAGAACCTCCTTGTCTTTAAAGTCTAATCTTCTAGGAATACTTTTCAGGTGTATTCAGTTGTATCTCATGTAAACAAAATAGGATACAGAAACTTATTACGTATCTCCCATAAATTACTGCTTATCTGTGTACAAAAGGAAAAGAAAACATTCCAGGAAGCCTTCCAACTAAGGCAACTTGGCAGAATATAAGGGGTAGGATCAGTGCTAGGAAGTTGACACTTGCCCTTTGGAAATCCATTCCTCAATTTAGGAATGGGTAGCATAGGACAGAAGAGGGATTTGCATTCATGGAAGTTTTCTTTTTATTGTTTAATTCTGTTGTAAGGATCAGTTAAAACATGCAAGACAGTCTGCTGGGTACCTATCTCCTCTTTTTCTTCACTGTAGAAACCCAATTTTATTTTGGACCAAAACATCATTTCCCAGCCAAGCTTGCAGTTTGGAGTGGCCTCTTTGATGCAACTAAAGATCTTCTGGAGGCCTTATTTAGAGATACCCTTTGTTCTCCCTCTTTCTTTCTTTCTTCTTTTCTGGAAAATACTCAATATTGCACCATTAAAGAAACATAAATGATGAAATCTTTTGTTTTTAAAGTGGAATATCATCCATTTCCAATAACAAAAAATTTTTAAAAAGTCTGTTTTTAACATCATAGTGACTTGATTGTTATATATTTTTTGCACATAACTCCTATCAAGAGTTTGATCAGGACGACTGATTTTCTTGGAGAGTGATAGGTATACTACGGATGGAATTGGAGATGATCTGAGGTAGAATGTGGACAACGTTTTTAAATGTTCAATACTTATTTATTTGGGGGTGTGCTTTCTCATTCTTGTACCATGTCTTATTTGAAGCTAGGGCACCAGTCAGGAAAGAAGGGGTCCTGAGAGCTAGAATGGTGATGCATCAGAGGGGTTGGAACCCTGAAACAGAAATGTCCTTCCTGGGCATTACAATTGAACATCAGTGAGGAACGAGAAAGGGGTGAAGGGAGGGAAATGAAATAAGAACTTAGAATAGGAAAAGAGAGAAAGTTATATCCCGAATGAGTTGCAGAAACTCAGCAACAAATAGTGACAGAAACCTAGATTCCATTCCTTATACATTTATTCATTCAAAATATGTGCTGAGCACCTGCTCTGGTTTGGGTCTCGGGACACACACTCAGGATGCAATGCTGAGCAAAAACAGATGGGATAAGGTGGTATCTGGTCTTGCAGCATGTAGCTTCAGGCCAGAAGAAAATGACACTAACAAATATAAAATTGGGACAAAAATGAGCTAAAAAGAAGAGGGGCAATAGAGCCTAAGACGGATGGATTTGACCTGGGCAGAGAGGGCAAGAAAGACTTTCTTGAGGAAGAGGAGTGAAATGAAAAGCAACTTTTCCATTCAATCAGAGATTTGAAAATGGAAGAAAGAGCATCCTAGAGAGAGGAAGCAACGTATATGAAGGCCTGTGACAGAAGACAACAAATTCAAAGGACTGAAAATAGGCTAATGAGATTTGGTGGAGAGAGAAAGGGGGAGCATACTGTGTGATGTGGCAAGAAGGATCAATGTCATTTTCCCCTTAAAATAATGAGTTTGGTAATACTAATTAAAAGTGGATGGATTGCTAAAATTTTGAATCTTGTATGCTTTTACTCTTAATGATTTAGCTCGATAATTGAAGCAATATATACCAGTGTTTCTTGTTTAGAACTGTACCATAAGACTGAAATAATCTCCAAATTATGCATTTAATCATGAAGTGAAAATAATTATTTTCTGCTATCTGGATCACTTGCTACTACTCCTATACTCTTCTCCTTTCTTTTATTCATCTTAGTCATAGTAATTTTGCTTTTTTATCTCCATGATTATCTTAATCTGTTATAATTGCAACACTTGGCTTTTTCTTAATTTTGTCCATTGCAGATCCTATTAAGGTGGTATGTTATTTGGGTCCAATTTTTCCATCTGGTCTGCAACTTGGAGTTGGTATGGATTCTTCTTTTACTGACTAGTCCCCCCATCACTAAGCTGTCCCCCGTTTTAGATTGTGGCCAGAATTCAGCTTTCTTGCCAAGTTATTTCTTCGGCGTGGTTATTTGTCTTCTGGTTTCTTTTCTTTACATTAGAAGCCCTTTGTTCTCTGAATTTCCTGCTTATATGAAAGTCACAGATTAGCTCTAATGCAGATTAGCAGACTTTTTATTATGATTCCCCTAACCACAGCCATCCTTAAAGTTCTACATATCACTTTGGGAGAAGAAGAGAAAATGGCATTCTTGGTCACTGGTATTATTTGGGGAGGTTGAGATTAATTTTTTTAAAAACTTCTAAAATATATCTCTATTCTTTTCCCACATAAGACTTGAGAGCAGCAAAATTGATTCCATTGTAGCCATAGTTGAAGAGTGTGGCAGCTTCAAAAATTTCATAAACTTGTTAATCCTTTAGTGGAAATGTTGACCAAAGCTGACACAATGTTTGACCAAAGCTAACACAATGTTTGACATAATGTTTGATCAACAAAAATAAATTCAAAGTAAAAACACTAATAATATTAGCTATAAAAATACTGGATGAGTAAGATTTAACATTATAGTAGTTTTTTGTGATGTATTCTACGTGTACATCCCACAAATGTAGAGTCAATTATTTTGATTTTCAATTACTAATTTTTATTGTTGATTAGACTATTTTAACTTGGAAATGTCAATGCTTTACCTGACACCTTTCAAGACTTCATTAGGACCATTTTATGGGTTTTGTTTTGCTATTATTTTGTGTGTTGATCTTTTACCTAACCACCTACTAAACTCTGTTAATAGTTCTTTTGTATTTCAAATGATTGCTTTTTCACAGTTGAAGAAGAGGATAGGTTTATATCTTACTTTGAAATATTTAACCCTCTTATTTACTTGGCTTGTCACATTGGCTAAGAACCCAAGTACAATAATATTTAATACATTTTAGTAGTGATACTGGTCATCCTTGGACTTTCTCTAACTTTAAGGGAAATTCTTAAAATGATGAAAGATTATTCTTCCCTTTTTCTGATATTCCTTTTTTGTTTTGTTAAGGATGGGTGTTGAATGGTAATAAATGCTTTTTGGCCTGTAATTAAAAGTTTCTATTATTTCTTGTTTAATTTCATAATATATTAAATCACTCTGATGGATTTTTGTATGTTGAGCCAAACTTGAAATCCTAGCATATGCTTTTCTTTCTCACAGTGTGCTGTAGTGAGATATTGTCTGCATGTTGTTATAACTTTTAGTTAACACAATATTCACTGTTCTTATGTTCACTCTGTGAATGTCATTTACTTCTGAGTCTTATAGCATCCTATTAATTCCTTCTTTATACAAATTTAGGAATTATTACTTCAGGTTTTTTCTTTCTTTGCCTTTTATTGCTTATTTTTCTGCGACAGGACTCTAATATCCCTTTCATCCATAAGCACATCGTGTAACTTATTAGTCATTTTTGAAACTTTTGTGTCTGTCATCCATATATCTGTGTTGTCTTTCTTTTCTTTTTCTCCTTTGTATTCTGGAAAAACTCCTGGATTCAATTGTCCAGGTCACTGATTTTATCCTCATCTGTACTCATTCTGCTGTACAGTCTATCCATTGAACTTTTATTTGAATGATCATGTTTTTAGTTTTCAGTATCTCCAAATGCAATTCTTGATATTTTAGGTGTGGCAGATTTTTAATCCACATTTGGATATGGACCATACATTAGGAACATTTTTCTTTCTTTGCACTATTAACTCTATTTCTTTGAATGTTCTCTTTGTTAAATTTGGTGACTTTATTTCATGATATTGATGTTCTACAAACATTTGATTATTGTTCATCTTTGGAATTAACCAAAGCATATTTCAGTAACTCTGAGGTGGGAGAACATGTGAGCCATTCGGACCTTACATACTGATAGCTTGTTTCCTTCAGGAGGGAATTTTTTCTTTCTGGGATTTCCTGGCAACCTTACATACTATTATTTCTCTGGAACAAGTGCCCACGTGATCTGTCTTAGACGTAGGGTAAACATATATATCGCCAGTTCTTTAATGCAGATGGGAAATGAGGGATGGGCTGATCTATTGACTGCCAAGAATATAGTTCCAAGAATATTTGTCCTGAAGATTGGTGCAGGATCTTTTTCTGCTCCTTGAATTTGTTCTCCTCAAACTTAAATAAACTCAGAATTGGTTTCCATAGAGCCCTACTTTGTGCATGTTTCTTTTTCTGTTTCTCAGAAATTCTCCAAAATCACTAGTCGCATTATAGCGTTTCCTTTTCCTTTCCAATATTATTATATGTATATATTTATTTGTATATGCATGCACACTTCTGTAGTGCATCTAACTCCACCACCGCTACTACCAGTAGACATTTTTAGTGATTTAAAATGAGGAAAGCATGTGTTCTGAGGCTATAATCTTGATCTAGCTTCTTGATGATTTCTTGAAATAAATTCTTACAATAATAAAATTTTGTCTTTCTGATGTATTAAGTCATCCATTTAACAACCTGTTTCATACAATTAAAAATAATTGATTTCTTCTTTAGAGATGTACTTAGAATTTTTAACACTTTTTTTAATTTGCCAGAGTGTCCACCATCATAATTTTCATTACTTGTAATCTAGTTATTGAAAGCTTATTCTGTCTTGGCTATTAGTTTTCTTACATTATGTCCAAATTTATGGTGATCTAGTCGATTCATTAAGTTTATTTTTAATGGGTTTATAAATTATACCATTTTGTCGCATGAAAGAAATGAGCTATTTTTAGGTAAATTGTACATTATATAGATGGCCCCAGAGTGAATGGTAGTGACTATGTTTGGTACTATTTTATAACTGGAAAAAAAAAAAGAAATTGAGTCGTTACTCTATTTAAAGGAACAAAAACTCTGCTTCACGTTTATTCACAGATTTAAAGTAAAATGGTTTAGTTTTCATTTCAAAAAAGGAACTATTCATTTGTGGTTTCCTCTCCCCACCCTTCCACAAAAATAGGTGATTATATTAATATATACTTTTTTAATTTTTTAAATTTTAATTGACATATAATTGTACATATTTATGAGGTACAGTGTGATATTTTGATACATGTTACACAGTATGTAATAATCAAATCAGGGCAATTAGCATATCTATCATCTCAAACATTTATCATTTCTTTGTGCTAGAAACATTCAAAATCCTCTATTCTAGCTATTTGAAAACATACAATAGATTATTGTTAATTATAGTTACCCTTAAGTACTGTGGAACACTAGAACTTATTTCTCCTATCTAGCTATAATTTTGTATCTGCTAACCAACCTCTCCCTATCTCAGTCTCTAGTAGCCACTATTCTACTCTTTACTTCTATGAGATCAACATTTTTTGCTTCCACATATGAGTGTGAACATGTGGTATTTATCTTTCTGTACCTGACTTATGTCACTTAACATCCTCCACGTTGGTTGCAAATGACAGGATTTCCTTCTTTTTATGACTGTATAGTATTCCATTGTTGTATATATCTACCAAAAGTGATCTTATTAGACATTTCTCAGAAGAATACAGATGGCCAATAAGTATGTGAAAAAATGCTCAGTATCACTGATCAGGGAAATGCAAATCAAAACTACAATAAGATATCATCTCACCCCAGTTAGAATGGCCATGAACAAAAATACAAAAAATAGCAAATGCTGATAAAGATGTGGAGAAAAGGGAACTTCTATACACCATTGGTGGGAATGTAAATTAGTACAGCCATTATGGAAAACAGTATATGGAGGTTCCTCAAAAACTTAAAAATAGAGCTACCATATGATCCAGCAATCTAACTTCTAGTTATTTATCCCATGGAAAGGAAATCAGTATGTCAAAGCGATATCTGCACTCCCATGTTTATTGCAGCACTATGCACAATAGGCAAGATACGAAATCAACCTAGGGGATTATATTTTGCATGTCAGTTAGGATATCTCAGCGGCTCTTGAAAAGAGGTGCCTAGCAATTTAAAAATAGGATGAATGTTTGTTTAAGTCAAATTTAATTCACATTTTTAGTTTTTTAAATGTTTATTAAATTAAAATTTTATTTTGTAAAGTCTTTGGTGCTGGAGAAAACTTTTTACATATTTGTGTCTCAATTTATCCAGGCATTTTTCTGAAATGTAGAAAGTTGTAAGTAAACCATATAAACCACCACAAATTCAGTATCCCCTTTAAATCCTCAACTCATGGATTTCTGGAATTTAATGTTGGCACAATGACTTCTTCCCATGCCTCCTATGCACCATACAACTTGGCATACAATCTATATTTTAGAGTTTATCATCATCATCATCACATGATATTTACTGGGTGAGTGGCCTAGCATGTTGGGTGGTCCTCTGCTAAGAGCTATACAACAGTTATTTTTAAAAAATATCCTTAGCTTCTTATGGTTAATATGAAAATGGATGTTGTTGGACAGAGCTTTAAGTTGCTGGAGCTTTTGAATTTTGTTTATTGACAAATAAGACAGGTCCTCAAGAGGCTGACATAGTTTGCCTTTGGACCTATCTGACATTTGAGTCCCTATGGCTCATCTATATTTGACATTCCTCTTCTACAACTTAAGCTGATTTCTTGCTATTTGCTGCACCCTGGAAATTAGCAACACATCAGAATGAAGGAAATGACAACTAGTTATTTTGTTTTGAAGGGAAGAAAAACAAGTACTTAGAAGGTTAACATCACTTCTTTGGGGTGTTTTAGTGTCAATTGAATTAATGCATACATTTATCAGTTATATTTATGGTCTTCCATAACTTCTTTTTAGGATCAATAAGCCTATTATAAGCAGCTAAACTAACGTTATTCAATATTAAAAGCTCTTTTTATTATCTTGTGCTCTCTTAAAATCTTATGTCTAAAATGTGCCTGGCCAAAAACAAGAATTTTTTTTACTGTTCTTTTAAACAAATCTATTTTGTTTCCCTCTTAAAACATCTACTTTATTCCTTCTATATACCATATAACTCATTAAGGGGAGAAAGCTAATATGCTATAAAGGGATGTTCAAAGAAATTGTCACCTCACATTATTATTATAAGTCAGAATGTTCCTTCAGCATTGATTATTGAGAACAAACAGCAAGCCCTAAGGCTTCTTCCGTGGCAATTAGACAAACATCTTCTACTCTTCTTAAACTTTTTAAGACTTATTTAAATAAAAAAAATAATATCTATAAAAATGCAGGAATAAGCTACAGTTTTCATAGCTAATCTGGATGAGTTTGTTTTTGTTTTGTTTTTGTCCCTACCATGATGACTTATTTCCAAGTATGTGCTTAACTCCAAACAAAACAAATCTGAGCAGGCTACATTCCTCAATACAGGTTTTCCTTTCATAGTCATGGAAATAAACATTCTATGGCAGGAATATCTTTTTTATAAGAATGATGTATATAATTACTTACAAGAACTTATTATTGAACTAGAGTTTACTTTTAATTGTCTTTCAATATATTCTTATAAAAATTATCAATTGCTTTTGACTTCATAAGCTAGTGTTCAGTATTCAGTAGTGTCTCACTGTTTTCATTGGAAATGTGTGTAGTCAAGATGGACTTTTTCTCTCTTGTAATTATTGCTGCTCTTTGCTAGTATTTTAATTATTTATAGCTGTCAGACATTTGTCTTTTAAAGGCCTTCCAATCCCAATCAAAATGAATAAACAATTAAAAGGAAGAAAGATTTTGTAGTCCTTCTTTTTCTTTTGATTGTGTGTGTTCTATATAACACTTAAATTATTCTTTATGAAATTAGTATATCCAGGAAACTGGAGAATTATGCTCTAGGCTGAGTGAATGGAAAACATGTTAGCATTTCCTTTGTAGGGTTTCCAGGGTGCCACAGGAGGTTTCTAATGTGCTGCTTATTTGTGTTCTCCCCAGATCTTTTTCAGTTTATTATAATGCTGGAGCAATAATTAAATGTTGCTTAGTCTTTCCTATGTCCTACACCTCACTGAAAACATGTCGGCAGAGAAAGCAACTGTTCATCATTTCTCAATATAAAACAGATCCTGCCAGGGATCATGCCAAAGCCGACCAACCATGACAGTCAAATCAATGTATGTTTTGGTTTAAATTTTTATTTCTGCCTTTGCTTTAGCAACTTGACTCTGGTATTTGTTGTCCCCTATGGCTTATCATTTTATGGCATGACAGTTCTTGAAATTGACAAGGCTTCCTGTGTACCTTTGTAATATATATGTGTGACAATGTAAACTATAAGAGAAAATGACATTTTGCCTCAATAAATATTTACTTCATGTCCACTACATCTGTTTTGCAGAACTCTTTTGTTTTTTTATTCCTCCCATCAATAGTCATTGAATAATACTTGCTTCTACATTTTGTCTGGATGTTATAAATTCTGGAATCATTAATGCCCGATTTTCACATTAGGGTTTATTATTATTATTGACCCAAGAGATTTAATTCTCTCATTAGTTTGTATTTATGTCTAAAACATAAATTAACTTGGTAATTGGTTTTTTTGTTTGGTTGATTTTTTTGCAATTTCACAGGCAAAATATACATACCATGGAGGTGTGAATATGTGTTGAACCACACAGCCAATTTTCTACTTCTGAATCATTTAAAATCTCAAGAGAGGAATTATATATATTTTTTCTTTTTTTGAGACAGAGTCTCGCTCTGTCACCCTGGCTAGAGTGTAGTGGCATCATCATAGCTCACTGCAACCTCAAATTCCTGGGCTCAAGCAATCCTTCTGCCTCAGCCTGCTGAGTAGCTGGGACGGCAGGTGCATGCCACCAAGCCCGGCTAACTTTTTCTGTTTTTAGTAGAGAAGGGATCTCTTGCTCAGGGTGGTCTCAAACTCCTGAGCTCAAGCCTCCCTCCCACCTCAGCCTCCCAGAGTGCTAGGATTACAGGCATGAGCCACTGTGCCTGGCCTATATTTTTAATATGTTATTAAATTGCGCAAAATAACTAATGGATCTAAACTTCAAATGGTAATTTAGAAGCATGTTTTCTTGTATAAGAATGTCTCTAATATAGTTGTTAAGTGGTTGGACTCTATGGATTTGGGTTCTGGTTTGAAATCTGGGTTTTTCAGTCATTATCTATGTAACTTTGAACAAGTTATTCAACCTATCTTGGTACAAGTTTCTAAATAATGGAATTTACCTCATGGGGTTTGTTATATTTTCTTTCCTTTTTTTTCTTAGCAATTTTGTGAGATATCCTGTTTCATACTTCAGCTGTTTGTTCTTGAGTTTTCTATGCATATTTACTTTTTTTCTTATTAACTTAAAATCAATGATGATTTAATATATATTGGCTTTCTTTGTAAAATAAGAAATTCAGTACCACTTTCAACCCTATTCATTACTTCTTCACATTCCTAAAATTTTGTGATGATTTATATTTTAAATGATGTATTTTAAAAAAAAAAAACACTTATCATTGCATAATTATTAGTCATGTTACTTTGCTTCATAACCTATTAAAAACAGTTGTCTATCTCTCTACAGCCTATTAATTTTTTCTATAATGTTAAGTAAAAATTATTCTGACCCTTGTTAAAGACAGTACAAAAAAAAAATTGACACATAGACCAATGAAACAGAATAGAAAGCCCAGAAAGGGACCCATGCATGTACAGTCTATTGATTTTTGACAAAGGTGCCAAGAACACACAATGAGAAATGGATAGTTTCTTCAATAAATGGTTCCAGGAAAACTGGATACCCACATGCAGAAGAATGAAATTAGACCCTTAGCTCACACCATATAGAAAAATCAGTAATAAATCAACTCAAAATAGATTAAAAAGTTAAACATAAGACCAAAAACTATAAAACTACTAGAAGAAAACAATAGGGGTAAAACTATACAACATTGGTGTAAGCAATGATTTTTTGGACCTGAATCAAAAAGCTCAGGTAACAAAAGCAAAAATAAGCAAATAGGATTATATCAAACCAAAAAGCTTCTGCATAGTAAAGGAAACAATTAACAGTGTGCAGAGACAACCTACTGTGTAATCTGTTGCTGTTGGATGGAATGTTCTGTATGTGTCTGTTAGTTCCACATGGTTTAAAGTGTTGCTCAGGTCAAGGTTTCCTTATTAATATTCTGTCTAGATGATCTTTCCATTGTTGAAAGTGGTATATTGATGTCCCCTGCTATTATTGTATTGTAATCTATATCTCTTTTCAGATTGTATAATATTTGTTTTATATATTTAGGTGCTCTGATGTTGAGTGCACAGATATTTACAATTATTTTATCCTTTTGACCCCTTTATTATATAATTTCCTTTTTTGTCTTTTTTTCCATTTTTTTTTTTGGCTTAAAGTCTATTTTTTCTGATGTAAGTATAGCTACCCCTGTTATCTTTTGGTTTCCTTTTGCATGGAATATCTTTTCTCATCCCTTCATTTTCCATCTGTGTGTCCTTAAAAGTCAGATGAGTCTCTAGTAGGCAGCCTATACTTGGTTCTTACTTCATTACCATTTAGTCACTCTCCTTTTATTGGAGAATTTAAATCATTTACATTTAAGATAATTATTGATAGGTGAGGACCTACTACTACCATTTTGTTAAGATGTTTTCTGGTTGTTTTGTAGAAACTTTGCCTTCTTGCCTTTCTTCCTTTCTTTCTTTCTTTTTTTCTTCCTCCCTCCCTTCCTCCCTCCCTTCCTCCCTCCCTTCCTCCCTCCCGTTTTTCTGTAGTGTTATGCTTTAAATCCTTTCTATTTTTGTTTTGTGCTTCTACTAAAGATTTTTGCTTTACATTTACCATGAGGTTTGTGTAGAACATCTTATACTTATAGCTGTCTATTTCAACTGATAACAAGTCAGTTTTGATTGCATACAACTCTACACTTTTACTCACCTTCTCCCTCACGTTTTATGTTTTTGATATCAGAATTTCTTCATTTTATGATGTATATCCCTTGATAATTGATTTTAGATATAGTTATTAGTAGTTCTGTTTTGAACTCTCATAATAAGGATAAAATTGCCTTCCACACCATTGATACAGTTTTAGTGCACTCTGTTTTACTTATACCAGTGATTTTTTTTTTTTTTACTTATGGTTCATGTTATTAATTAGTGGCTTTTTGTTTCAGTTTAAAGTTAAGTATCACAAGAATGGAAGAAGAAAAACCATATGTACTCACTACTAAGTTGAAACTTATAGATCAACACTCATGTGCACATATGGTAGTAAAATTCAGTGGAAATCAAGTAGGAAGGAGGAGGAGGGGATGGATAAATTCACACCTAACAGGTACAATGCACACTATATGCATGATGGACACACTTATAACTTTGAGTCAAACTGTACAAAAACAATTCATGTAACCAAAATGTTTGTACTCCTGTAATTAATATTCTGAAATTTCAAAAACTCCCTTTAGCAGTTTCTGTAAGGCAGGTCTAGTGGTGATGAACTCCCTTAGCTTTTGTTTGTCTGGGAAAGTTTTTTTTCTCCTCCCTTATAAAAGACAGATTTGCTGGATACAGTATTCTTTGTTGGCAGTTTTCCCCCCTCTTCAGCACTTTGAATATGCTATTCTATTTTCTCCTGGACCACAAGGTTTCTGCTGAGAAATCACTGATAGTCATATTATCAGTCATTTGTATGTGATGTGTTTCTTATGTCTTGATGCTCTCAGAATTTCTTTGTCTTTTATTTTTGACACTTTGATTATTATGTGTCTTGGTTAACTCCTCTTTGGGAAGTATTTGATTGGAGGCCACTATGCTTCCTGTACCTGGGTATTGGCATCTATCCCCAGAGTAGAGAAGTTTTCAGCCATTATTTCTTCAAATGTTTTCTGATCCATTTTCTCTATCTTTTTCTGGAATTTCTATTTTATGAATGTTTGGTCTCTTGCTGGTGTCCTATAATTTCTATAGGCATTCCTTCTTTTGTGTTTTTGACTGAATAGTTTCAGATGTTCTGTCTCCCAGCTCACTGATTCTTTCTCCTGCTTAATTGAGTCTGCCGTTAAGCTTTCTATTGAATTTTTCAGTTGTCATTGAATTCTTCATCTCCAGGTTTCTATCTGGTTCATTTTATTGCTTCTATTGTATTAGAAATGTCCAATTGAAATACAGAAATTAGACTTGGAAACTCTCTGTCATCCACTGTATTCACCAGACCTTCCACCAACTGAATACCACTTCTTCCAGGCTTTGGACCACTTCTTGCAAGGAAGAATATTCAACTCTCAACAAGCTGTTGAAAACACCTTTTGCGATTTCATCACCACCCACTCTCCGGGCTTCTTCGCTGCTGGCATAAACAAGCTACTGTTAAGATGGCAAAACTGTGTCAATAGTTTAGGTGCATAATTTGATTAATTGTACTTCCTCTTGTTTGAGATATAATAAAGTACACTTTTGGTTGGAAATCATACATTTCATATTTAATGACCTAATATTTCTTTGTCAAACTTCTTACATTTTTGGGTTTTGTTTTCCAAATTTCATTAAATTTTCTAGCTGTATATTCTTATAGTTCACTAAACTTCTTTATGGGTATTGTTCTGAATTATTTCTCTGTCATTTCATAGCTCTCCATTCCTTTGGGGTCCATTACTGGAGCATTATTAGTTTCTTTGTGTCTTTGCATTATTGTCTGCACATTTGAGGAGACAGCCCCCTCTTCTGGCCTTTACAGGTATCCTAGAAGAATAAACTTGTGAGTTCTATACATTTTTAAGTCTGTCTTCTATTTATCTAATTCAGTTTTCTACAGAAAAAGTGGGTTTTACACCACATCTAATGAGGTTTTTAATTGAAAATATGTTTAATATCTACATGAAATCTCTTCTGACATAATCTCATGTCAACGTAAGATTATTCCTTCTTAGTGCTTATTTCTGTGGTCAAAGCATCCTCTTTAATCTTCCTGAGCTGAAAATCAGTCAATATCTAACACACTTTCCTGTTTAACTCAAAGGCATCATGTCAGAGAGAGGTATTTAATTCTGATGATTTCAAAAATTTCTTTCTACCAAGGGAATTGCTTCACATGTCTGCAGATTTTTTTTCCTACTTCCCATTGGGAAGAAGCTCTATAGACAATAATTCTACCATCTCTGACCTTGAGAGAAGATTGTTTCTGCTTTCCATTCTGGGAGAGAGCTTTGCCAAGCTAATATTTTGATAACTAAGACTGATAAAAATCAGCACTAGTCATTTTGGTAGAGAATTCCTTTTGCAGGTCGCAATTCATAGCCACCTTATTGGAAGGAAATACTTTTTAATACAATGGTAAACAATTTCTGTGGAACTTTAAGATTTAGACTTTAGATACTAAATACCCACCTATTAACCAATATTCAAAATCCTAATGGTCATTAACCAGGAGTCTTTTTTTTTTTAACTACTCAAAAATAGTCTAACAATAATCCTCTCCACTACCCCTATGTCCCTACCAAGAAGACATGTTTGAACTGGCCCATTTTAGGTCTCTCTTTTTTTTTTAATGCATTAAGTTTGTAATTTAAAAATTTGAAACTAAATTTTATGGTAAAAAATTTAACCAGTTTTTCTGTTGCTCCAGAACTTATCAATATTATTCTACTCAAGAAGTAACGAGAATAAACTTTCTGTCCCTCCCATCATTTATCATGTGTTTCAGAAACAGTAGCCATTGCCCATCAACACCTGGTATGTAGATTTTCTGTTTATGCAGCCACCCCATCTAAAAGGATGCCTGCCTTATTGTCTGCCTTTATTCACCTGGCTTGGTGTGTTAGTAGGAATTTATTAATGTCTCTTATACTTACCTCTCAGACTGGGTTTTCTCTTATGGGGGGTAGGGGAATTATGGACCATAAACTGCTTATTTTTGACATCCTTTCCAGTTTCTAAGTACAGATACAAGGGTTTTTTTAAATTTAATTTTTAGTTTTAGGAGGTTAATTCCATAACAATGCAGACTTTAAAAACTTTGATGTTTCAGAGATGTCTTAATGGTCATCTACAAGGTCAGATCTTTACAGAGTTATTTAGCCAATTAATCTAGTTAATAAATATTTATTGAGTACCTACTATGGACTTTGTTTGAGAGAGTTATTTTTTAGTATCTTATAATTTAGCTGAGAAAATAAGATCTGTAGATATGCAAACCTAATAACAATATTAATAAGGGATTTTGAGAAAAATTATGATAATGCAAATTGATGTGCAGTAAAATAGATGACTTCATAAGAGGAAGTTACTACAGCTGAGTCTTTGAAAATTGATGTGAATTAGAAAGTTAATTACTGGAAAACCATTTTACTTAGGCAGAAACAACAATGACTATACTAGTATAGCCACAAAAGTGGATTCTGTACATCAAAGGAGTGAGAATTGCAGTTAGAAGGGTTAATTAAGTTGACTGTGGATGACCTTGAAAGCTAAGAGGAAGTACTGAAAGTAATTTGGGTATGATGTAGTGAAAGTGGTTGTTCTAGTGAGGTTAGAGCAATAGCTAAGGGCAAAGAGAAGTGGCCAGTTAGAACACCCTAGAGGAGTCCAGGTATAGGATGTTGTGGGTATAGGCTTGCAGTAGTTGGAATATGACTGGTGAACGGTGTCACAATAGAAAACTAGCAGGACTTGTAAACTGTTGGGTGAGTTGTGTAGGATCAAAACATTTTCCCCAATTAAAAAGGGCATTGTATATGAGTCTACTTTTTCAACTTTATTAAGTCGTGGAATTTATATTATGAATGATGTAAAAGAATAAAGTATGACAGTGTGATAAGTCCCGGATCAGAAGTAATTGATGCAATAATGAACTGCTTGTTTCTCTGGCCAGACGTCTGGTGTCTTTGGCTGCCTAAATTTTTCCCTCCTGCACTCTGGCTGTGAGCATTGCATGGTTTGGTCTTTCCTATCTTTGTTCTCTGTTCCTATTCAGCAGAGTATCTGTGCTGCCTTTTGGGGTTTTATTGACCAATCTTTTTTTCTTAATTACCTCTTTCCACAAATACTTATTGAGCACATACTGTATTGCAGGACACTGTTCTAGGCACAGAAAATAAAAAAGACTGAGACTGTTGTGTGATGATTGTTAATTAATAATCCCAAGTGCACTTTCATTAGTATTTTATTATCTAGGCTTTAGGAAGAGAGCTGTTTCACTCAAAAGGAGCAAGAGGGAAAAGCTTTTCATTTGGAGAGGGCTGTTTTGTTTTTCTCAAACCCTATCAATAGGTGATTGCTTTTTCCTGTAGTTTTGGAAATTGACAAACACTGGACATTTATTTTCATCTCCGCTAGGGGACAGTGTGTCACCATTGGATTTTTTTTTCCATATCAGCCAAATGTATACAAAAAGGAAATTTAGCCTCAAATTATTTTGATTTGATATTAATGATCTTATAAATATAATAAGCCTGTTAAAGGTTTAATAAGTCTACCACTTTTGATTTTTGTTTTTTGTATATGTTATAGATATAGGTGTGCATATATTAGTATCTACATGTATATATATAACTATGTATAGCTAGAACACTTTTATTTCTTTAGAGTGTTTAAAATTTTGTGACATTTAGATGATTTTTGCATAAGTTCACCAAAACAAGGATGGCATAGGATATTAATGTCAAACGATAAGCAACCTGAATTTCAGGAGAGTTTTGTAACTCATGGAAATTGATTTAGTCTTTAGATATGGAATTTGCTGAGACAATGCAATGTTTACCCTTCAAGAAGCACTGTGTAATCCCAAAACGTCTAAAGCCTAAATATATGTACATACATTTTAACTTTATAGTTTTCCTTTTAGCAGAGTACATTGTGTTCTTTAGGAGTGATGTGTATGGAGGATAAATATCTCTCAAAGATTTCCTTTCAGGTTGTCTATAAAGAGTTGGAGAACAATGACGTCATAGCTTTTCCTGCGATTCTTTGAGACAGTATTCTACAAAATCCACATAAATTTGATTCTAACAGCCTACCATAAATTTGTTTACACTTCTTTAATTCAAGTACTGGCATCTGTGTAATGATGGGAGTTAATGTTGTGAAATACACTTTTATAAAAGTTCTGCAAGTTTAAATTTGAAAATGAATTTAAAATTTATACATTTTTCAAAATTTATAAATTTTTTAATTAAATTTGTTTATACTTTAATTCAAGTACTGACATCTGTGCAATGATGGGATTTAATGTTGTGAAATACACTTTTTAAAAAGTTCTTCAAGTTTAAGTAGTCTAGGAAGTTTCTCTAAAAGTTGTCCTTTGAGAAAATCGAAAGGGATGGTAAGGAATTGTGAAACCATGGACATCATAGAAAATTGACCACTTATATACTGCTTATTCGTGATTTACTTCTGGAACTGAGCCTTTACTTGTCCAAATTTTGAGGTGGAGGGGGGAGAAGGAGGTAAAAGAAGAGCTGCTATGAATTATGGAGATGCCACTGTCATTCCCAAGCTTCTGTGAAAATAAAAAAATCTACTTTCCCTGATTTCCCAAAAGCTTGCCAGAGGCTTAGAAGTCCCATGAGAATTTCTCATCAAGACTTCACTAGTCTGTTTAACATGATAGATACAATCATCATAAGGAAACCAACCCAACAACAACAACAGGACACACATGAAAAAAACTGAAGTAAGGGATTTCATTTACAAGACTTCATTACTACAGAGTAAATTTAGCATTACCTAATATGTTTAAAAGATAATGGTAAGTAGAACTTCTCTTCTATGCATCTTTCATCTAAATATAGTATATTTAATCTTAATCTTGAAATTACAGGTGATAGAGAAATAGCTAAATATAAGTTTCTAGGTAAAACTCATGGTGAATTCTAATCCTAAATAATTCAGTTTGAGGATTTAGAAAATTAAAAATAGTTATTCTATGTTGGTACTATTTTGGTATTCTTCCTAATAGTCTTAAAATCCAGGTGTTAAGAAACTTTATGATCTCAGTGAACAATTATTACATGCTGGATAAGATTAAGTACAAATTTTTTGTCATTACTTTTAGCTTGACTTTCATGATACTTTTCTAAACATCTAAGTCTGCAGAAAGTTAAGACTTTGTGGATTATTAATATTCTTTTGGGGGCCTTTTATTAAAAGCTAGAATTTGCAAGCACAAAAAATCTTTTCATTGTATAGATCTTGAGTATATTTATGGAGAGAAACATTCTCTGGAAATTTGGACGATGTTCTGTATTATTGATTTTATATGATAAATCAAATTTAGTTCCCTGAATTTAAACAGTCTTGAAAATAAATTTTAAGATAATTTTTTTTGTGAAAAGAATGAAATTTATTATGGAAATTTTGAAAAGATAACAAAGCACAAAGAAGAAAGAGAAACTGCCGTTCATCCACCATCCAAAACTAACTCGTCTTCACATTTCTACGTTTTACCTTTCAGTATTTTAAGAAAGCTCATTACCGCGTATAATCAGCTTACAGTATACTTTTTTCCCTTTTTAGCTAGTTTTTACTTTTGCTACAATATAGTTGTAACCAAGAAAAAGAGTGAATACTGTATTTCAACTAGAAGTTAAATTTTTATTGTTTTATGAGAAATAGAGTTTGAAATTGTAAAAACTAATTAAAAAATATGACATCATTATGAAGTAAACAAGATGATAAATAATGACAGTTCTGACAGTAATTTAGATTTAAGAGAAAATATGGACTTTAACACATCTCATAGCATTAAATAATCTGATAATCTGCTTTTCTTCAAATTGCACAAATGTCTTTTTTTTTTCTTTTTTTTTTTTGAGACAGGGTCTTGCTCTGTCACCCATGCTGGAATTCAGTGGGGCATGGCTTACTGTAACCTTGAACTCCTGGGCTCAAGCAATCTTCCTGCTTCAGCCTCCCAAGAAGCTAGGACTACAAGTGGGCACCACCACACCAGGCTGATTTTTTTTTTTTTTTCTGTATAGACAGTGGACAGTGTCTCGCTATATGGCCCAGGCTGGTCTTAAACTCCTGGTCTCAAGCAATCCTCTTGCCTTGCCTTCTCAAAGTGCTGGTGTTACAGGTGTGAGCCACCATGCCTGGCCTCCTTTTTGTTTTTATGCATGGATATGCAAACACTGGTGTGCCTTGTTTATAGTTTATGCTGTCAAGGTAAACTTGAAGCCTGGGGATTAATGTTGCTAGAGTTACAGATAGTACATAAACTGCTGATAAATTTAATTTCAGTAGTTTTTTCTTTACTTTTTCATGTGGGATTTTGAGTACCTGCTTTGCTTACAATACCTTTTAAAGTCTTGCATATCACATTCATATGCCACTATAAGAAAGAGTCATTTTTTGTTCCCAAAGTATTTCTTGTCCATTCTGGATTCATCAGTTTTGCCTCCTCTTTCTCTCAACATTTGGTTCCACCTCCTTCAGGAATCGTTTCAGCATTATGTGATCTGGCCATGGTCTGAATTCCTTCATCCTTTCATGCCCAGTGATAGCAGTATTACCTTCAGTCTAATACATATTTATGTACATTACATCACATTGCCTTACTAGGCATGGGGTTGACATTTTTTTATTCTTGTTTGTTTCATGAAATAAATATTCCCATTGACTTGGCTGCTGGGATAACCCATATATGGTTTCCTAAATGTTCCAAACAGGTTTCTTAGTGGTAAGGGAGGTACCAATAGATAAGGAAGGGATAGGAAAATGAAATGGTAATATGATCATAAAAGATTACAATGATTATAATATTAATTCAACATTTTTTTCTCTGCTGCAGTTCAGATTTTTTTTAACTGTCTTTAGGATCACTAATACTGTCTTCTGCTCTGCCTGTTCAATATCAAATCAATTCAATTAATTCTTGATTTTGTTTTATATTTTATAATTCTAAAATATTCTTTATTCTAGATTCCTATTCTAAGTTGAATATTTCCATTTTTCATCAACATTTTCATCTTTAGCTCTATTTTTTAATATGTTAATCATAGTTATTTTGAAATCCTTGTTTGCTGATTCCAATATATGTATCATTTCTGGATCTGCTGAATTGATTATTATGGGTTATAATAAGGGGTTATTATGAGGCGTTTTTTTCCTGCATGTTTGCTTTCTGCCTCTTTGCTTGTCTAGTAATATTTTATTATATGACATACTTTAATTAGAAAGCATTATAAAGGCTCTAGATAATTTTAGCTTCCTCAAAGAAATATGAGAATTTGTTCTAGCAAGCAGTTGTATTATAGGAAGATTAACTTGATCTTGTGAAAGTTGTTTAAGCTTTCTTAGGTCACGTCTAGTTAAGTTTTGCCTTTATTCCCAGGCTGTAGTCACGGTCTTCGAGAGATCTCAACTGAAAGCCATGGGTGTTCACCAGGGTCTTTTCATTCTAGCTGGACTCACATATAACCTCCACCTCCTCTGCACTGTTGAGGCCTTGGAATCTCTCCCTGGGCATGCACAGTTAGGAGATGCCAAGGACTGAAGAAGAATTTTTATCAGATTTTTGGGACTTCTGTGCAACTCTGTCCTGTCAGGGACCTTGCTTGTGGAAATCCAAGCTACCTCGACAGCTCTAAATTGTAATCTGTGTCTTTTCTACTCAGAGATATTGCCATTCTCTCCTTGGATTCTGTTTCCCCGTAGTTGGGAAAAATGCTCTCAAAAAAGCAGCTGGAGTGAATGTTAGCTAGGGGGCTCTCCTTTCAAGGATTATAGACCTGCATTTGTTACTGTCTAATACCTGCAAACAGTATTTTTAATATTTTTACATCCAGTTTTCCAGATTTAATGGTTACCTATGGTAAGAGGGTGATATCAGCTGTCATAACTGAATCAGTATACTCCATAAAAATAATAATTCTAACAGCAATTATTATTGAATATTTACTAGGTATCAGTGCTGTACATGTCTCATCTAATTTAGTCCCCGCAAAAAAATCTGCTTTCCCATTTTTAGATTTAAAAACATGGAGAGCTCTACAACTTCAATAATTTGCTCAAACATCACTTAAATTGTCAAAGCCAGTATGTGAATGAATACCAGCAATCTGACTTTATAGCCTATGCTCTTTCTCAACTGCAAAATTTATTAAAGGAGTATTATATTTTATTCAAGAAATATAGAAGTAGGCCAGTGCACACAAATAAATTACCTTTGCAACTCAAGTTTTATAATTCTGGCACATAAACATTTTTAAAATTAAGAAAAAATTGCTTTTGAAAAAGTGTTTAATAATACACTTCATTTTTTAGATATACAGAAAAATCGAGAGTATAATACAGAATTCCCATATACTCTGCACCCAGCTTCTCCTCATAGTATCTTTTATTAGTATGGTACATTTGTTACAATTAATGAACCAACATTGATGTATTATTATTAACAAAGTGCATAGTTTCTTCAGATTTCCTTAGTTTTACCTAACGTATTTTTCTCTTCTAGTATACCCACGTTACCTTTAGCTGTCATGTCTCTTTGGGCTTCTGTAGGCTGTGACAGTTTCTCAGGCTTTTCTTGTTTTTGATGACCTTGATAGTTTTAAGGAGTACTTGTCAGGTAGATTGTAGAATGTCCCTCTGTTGAAATTTTTCTGATGTCTTTCTTACGATTAGACTGGGGTTATGTGTTTCTGGGAGGAAGACCACAGAGGTAAATGCCATTTTCATATCATTTCAAAGTGTGTGCTATCAACATAATTTTTCAGTGTTCATGTTGACCTTGCTTACTTAAACATTAAAAATTTTTATTATGTAATATTTAGAACTCACAAAGGAATGCATAGGTATATGCATATACTCATTTATATATGTGAATGATAATAAAATGACCATCTATACTGCCCTCCTGCTTCTCACTCTCCTCAAGGATTAAAACAAGGTTTTGCATATTTGCTGGCAGCAGAAAATGGTTTTTCAAGATATATTTGAGGTTGCCTTTTTTTCCTGTGTTATCAGTACTGTTCCAGAGATAGGGAATTTTGAGATGAGTTTGAAATCTATAAATTGTGTGAATATCTGATTTTTGTACATACTAGAATTTTGTGACTATAGATGTGTCTCACCACCTTGTTTAATCAGTTTTTAAATTTCCATGTTGTTCAAGGTAAAATGATTAATAAGTTCAGGCAGAAAGGGAAAACAGATATTTAGTGGAATGACATAGTTACTTGTCACTGAATTCTAACTTTTCAAAATAAAGCCTATAAAGAATTGCAGAAGTAAATTAATCTTTAAAAGAAAATCTTAAATCTTTATTAACTGAAAATATGTAAGTTAGGGACCTATCAAAATGAGTATATAAGATTTGTTGTAAGGTATAGATGTGTGATTTTTCTAGCCCTGGGATCTTAAAAAGTTTTCCCCTAATTTCTTCATGTTACTGTATTGTTTTCATTATGACAAATATAAACTAGTTTTAAAGGAGCTACACAGATTGACTTTTTCTGTTTAATTTTGAAAGAAGAAGCCCTAATTATCATTATCTTTGTTACATCTCAACTTAATAAATGAGACTTGGGAGAGAGGTATATTTTAGACCGTTACAACATCATAACTAATTGATCATTGAGAGTGAAAAATGTACATCAATAGTTGGTTTGTATTTTGCTCAGTTTTAAAATACTTATTTCTATGTTTATGAATAATGTGACATAGATGATATCTGCTCCTATCTACTGAATCATATTTTAAGCCCAAACATATTTGACATTAGAATGATTTGTTTATATGTGATTTAGGTCTTGTGATATTCTGAAAACTAGAACAGTATTTGAAATCCAATGTTGAAATGTCATGTAAAACCCACTTACAAGCAGCAGAGCAAGCCACCATTCAGCCCCTGGAGGATCTTCCCCAGCTCTACCCCTTAGAACATGATCAGAGAAATTGATGGGAAAGAGCAGCTTAAGCAGAGGTGGTCTCTCACCTTCACCTTATAGATGAGGAACCCAGGCCATGGAAGTGGAGGCCTACTGGCAGTGGTGAGGCTTTCATTTTTTTTTTTTTTTTGTACTTTTGTCAGGCTTCAGACTAAATTTGCAAATAGGAGTAAACAAAGTAACCGTATAGCAGTCATTGTCAACAAATGAATTCAACAGAAAGGGTGATTGTGCCTTTATCACAGCCAGAGCCTCCTTTGCTTTGAATGTTTTGTAATTTATGGAGCACTACCATGTGTTAGGCATCGAGCTAAGTGTTCCATATTTGAAGATAAAATGAAAAATTCTTTACATAAAAAAACTTAGCATCTGGTAGAATAGATGGTTAACTGAAAAGACTAGTAAAATTCAGTGTGCTAGAGGAATTCATAGCTATGGAAACAGTCACCTCACCCAAACTGGGCTGAAGGATAGGAGGCAGGGTCGATTTCAAGAGCCACTGATATCTGGGTTGAACCACAAATAGTAAATTAGGGTCAGCTAAACAAACTGGGAAGGGTGTGGGAAAGCTTTTCTGGCAAAGCAATTAGCTGGAGCAGAGGGATTCAAGCTCAGAAAAATACTTGTTTGTTCCATGTAGCTTGGGGAATTGAGTGATTTTAAGGGAATGCCAAGAAGAGGCTGGAAGAATAAAAGACTTTTTATTACCAGGTAAAGGGGTGAGACTTTATCCTGGGGTTTAAAGGTAGCATTCAAAGGATTTCAGGCAGGACAGTGATGTGATCAGATATGCATTTTAACAGAAGTATTTTGACTGCTCTGTGGGAAATGGAGTTGAAGAGTGCTGGACTTTAGAGACTGTTTCTGAGAGTGTTCCGGTAATTGAGGACAGAGGTGTTATGCTGCCAGTAGCAGTTTGAGTGTCATCATTCTTTTTTTTAAAATTTCAGAATATTATGGGGGAACAAACACTTTGGTCATATAAATTGCCTTTGCATCGCCCCAGTAAAAGCTACAAGCGTGCCCATCCCCCAGATAGCGCGCACCACACCCCTTAGGTGTGAATTTACTCATCCCCTCCTCCCCCCCGCACCTGCCCGACACCCGATGAATGTTACTTCCATATGTGCACATAAGTGTTAATTGATTAGTTCCAATTTAATGGTGAGTCCATGTGGTGTTTGTTTTTCCATTCTTGTGATACTTCACTTAGAAGAATGGGGTCCAGCTCCATCCAGGATAATACAATGAGTAGTTCACCATTTTTTTATTTATGGCCAAGTAGTGCTCCATGGTAAACATATACCACATTTTATTAATCCACTCATGTATTGATGGGCACTTGGGTTGTTTCCACATCTTTGCAATTGTGAATTGTGCTGCTATAAACATTCGCGTGCAGATGTCTTTTTTATAAAATGTCTTTTTTTTCCTTTGGGTAGATACCCAGTGGTGGGATTGCTAGATCAAAATGGTGGTTTCTGCTTTTAGTTCTTTGAGGTATCTCCATATTACTTTCCATAGAGCTTGTACTAGTTTGCAGCCCCACCAGCAGTGTATGAGCGTTCCTCTCTCTCCGCATCCACACCAGCTTTTGTTGTTTTGGGACTTTTTGATAAAAGACATTCTCACTGAAGTTAAGTGATATCTCATTGTGGTTTTGATTTGCATTTCCCTGATGATTAGAGATGTTGAGCATTTTTTCATATGTTTTTTGGCCATTAGTCTATTTTCTTTTGAGAAGTTTCTGTTCATGTCCTTTGCCCCTTTTTAATGGGGTTGATTTTTTTCTTGCTGATTTGCCATATCCCAGTGTATATGGATGTAAGAAACAATAAGGAAGTAGAAGCAATAGGTCCTAGTGATATATTGGATCATGGAATAAGGCATTCAGAATGATGCCGAAGTTTAGAAATTGGTTACCATCTCCTTCTTTTAAAATGTAGCACAGTTCACAACACAGAGACCTTCAAAATATTAGTTGTTTCCACTTTCCCTTTATTTTCATATTATAATCTTCGTATACTTTCAACAAGCCTAAATAATTAGAATAAACATATTCTGATAGCCAATATGATTTCAGAGGCAAAACCACATTTTAGCAACTTGTGAAGTGACTCATTTCACAAATTTGCCTTCAAGAATTTACTTCACAAACAGCAAGCAGGGTTTTTTACCTCCTCACACCAGTGCTCACAAACAGTTCATAACAAAGTTGGAGAATACTCAGAAGCAGGATGAAGAAAAGGCTTGCATCATCATTGAAATATTCACACTTCAGTGAAGAGCCAACGTTTGTCAAAAATCAGATTAAGGGAAAATAATCTTTTATTTCTTTCTGTTAGCATTTGAAATTGTGTCAGTGCTTTTCTTTGATTCTTTAGCAGATATTTTTTGGTATATAATGAAAAGTACTTGTGAAAGCATTTCCTCTTTATTTGGGGGACTGAGTCTATGCCAGTGGCCAAGGTCTGATTTTATAAAATGCCAAATCCAGACACCAGCAGATCTTGAAAAGTGGCTCCTTATCAAATTTAATATGTGACATCTTTTCTTTTTAAAATAATTATTGTTTTACCCTTTCTTTTCAGGATGAGCAGAAACTACAAGAGAGTTTAAGGCAAGCTGCCATCATTATTGCTGCCTTAATCAAAGAAAGAAATTCTGGACTCATTGGACAGCTACTGATAGCATGAAGAACACAGAGAAAAAATTACTTATTAGGCTTTTTAAACCATCGACCCAGGTATCTCTATTGTGCTTCATTCTCCCCCTGTTGTGTGAGGTTGAATGTTTAAGTTGTCTTCTATGTCATCTTATAATTTGTAGGATGTGATACTTAGATTATAGAAGTGGATCAATGCTTATATCTGTGAAATAAAAATATTTTTGTGTATGTCAAATATAAATTGCCTGAATCAGAAAAGAGTAGATAAGTGGAAAATAATAGCCTTCACATGAAGAATCTTTTCACGAAGGCATGAAAGGTCCAATAGAAATAATGATGGGTGAGCTACTCTTTCAAGGAATGATAATTTAGAAAACTTCAACTATTATCTTAACTCTATGATGATAAATCACACTGTAATAAAGCTAATGGATAAGCTTCAAAATTATTCTCAATTTTAAAATTTTCCTCTCACCGTATGATATTTTGTCTTTTTGTCTTGTACTGAAATTTTCCATATCTTAAAAAAAGAGGGGATAACAGTGAATGAAACTCCTTGTTTCAAATATCTTCTCCATTTGTCTCATATTACTCTAGATGTAATCTGCTTTTCTATTATTTTTAAATTATATATTTTCCCTGGTTTATGAAATATAATTATTACTTACATTGTGTTAAAGAGTCTTTATTTTTTCTGAATAGGCCTTTTAAAAGTCTGGAAACCTTCACAAAAGTTATTTTGGTCAGTCTCCAGTTAGTCATCTTCTGGAGAATCCATTGCACAGCATAGAATTGGTTATTCCTTTGGTACAGATACTGCTACCTTTTAAAATCAAGTTCTTTCCAATTTCCATAGATGTATACATCTTAAATATTAATGTTTTCCCTTACATTACATCTTTCCATTATATGTGTCCAGTCATTAGAGACACCTTTTATTTTATACATACTTTATTTCATACAAATAGATTAAATCAGATTATTCCGGGGTTTAGGCTACATGTAGAAATTGTAAAAGTTGCACAAAATGTTTTCAGTTAAAGATAGACTATAATATATCTACCTGGTAGAATTTCTTCTTTAATATGTTGGTTGATTTATCCTATATATCTCAAGTATTTATATAGTAGGACAGTTTGTGTTTTACATTTAAGTAATAATGAGTAGAATATTATGGGCATGGGATAATTATTGCACTTCATTCTGCTAAATAGAATATGTTATTTGAATGTAGGTTGGATCTAAATTCCTGGGCTTGCCACTTTTTTTCTCTCTCTGAGAATGTTAAGAAACATAAAATCCATTAATTCAAATTCTTGAGGATAAAAATATGTGGGCAATGTATAGATTTTGGTTAGAATGTCTTTGTCCCTATTAAGATGGTTAGCTGTGTGGTGAAAGGCATAGTTGCAAAGTCCATACCATGTGCCTAAAATATTTTAAGACTTTGACAGTGCTCATAAAGGTAGAAGAGGAAATGTTATCAAGGTTTTAAAGAGTGCCTTTAAGAAGGCAGCAGGAAACTGGGCATATCTATGGCACAGTAAAATTACCCCACTCTATGGGGTGCTGTCTGAGTTAACATAGATTTCAACTTAATAAAGGAATATCATAGCAGACAATTTATCCTGGAGTAATTAGTATGACTTTACCCTAGGCAATTGAAACATTTAATATAATTAAGTTTAGTTAATAAAATATTAAATTGTGCCGAAAAAATAATTATAGCGTTTCATTCTTTATAGTTTACAAAGCAATTCATAGCATTTGAAATTAAAAAAAAATTCTCCACATCCTTCACTATTCAGATAAGGAAATTGGGGCTCAGGGATCTTAATTACCTTGGCAAAAGTGATGTAACTGCATAGTAACAAGAGTCAGGGCTTAAATTCAGGAAGACTGAGAATGATCTGATGACAGCCCTGGAGCTTTGGGCTGTCCAGCCACCTTCCCAACATGCAGAAAGTGTAGCTAGGGGTGAAGGGAATGGAGGGAATTATTGTCCAAGAGATGAAGATAGATTATTTCATTGTTTAAGAGATCCAGAGACAACTTTGCTGTTATTTTTGTCACTGCTTCTGTAAATTTAATTACTTTAGTAAAAACTGTCCATTCTCACTTTACTTTCCAAAATCCCTTTAAAAATAATAGTAATTAGGCCTCAGGGTTGCTGAAATTGCTTCTACCTGTGGGAAAATTCGTGGAAAGACTATTTCTTTTCTCAATTTATGCTGCTTAGTTAAATGCAATTTAAAGTTAGTCATTTTAGGAATTCAACACAGTGTGAGCAATGGTTTGATTAATGACATATTGGTAAGAGGACTTTTTTCCATAAAACTGCTTAATTTGAGAGAATGATGTGTTGCAGGCATACTCATCTACAGATGAGAGTCAGACCCCTGTATTCTATCACAGCCATTGTTACTGTGGCCATTTTAAACATTTTGCATTGGCTTAAAAGGAAAGCTTTTTCCCCATGTTTATTTATTATAACTATTAAATTTTACTTTATATAAATACAGCAATCATTTTATAAAAATCAAATAGCAGAACATTTTCTTATCTTAAAATCTATAAATTTTGCTTTAATGTTGAAACTAATTATTTACAGAAGCATAAATTGTAACATTTCAATTAAAATGTTAAGAAAACTACTTGGAAGAAGAAAGATTGACATTTAAAAGTTTAACTTGAAAATAAACAGAATAAATGAAAGATTGTTAGTATAGCTTAAAATCAGTGAATTTGAAGTATTTATCTAGGTGGTGTTTGGCATTTTAGCATTTATATATGTTCTTGTACATTTTAGTTTCATAATTGTGAAAATGTGCATATTTTTAAGATAAGTAAAAAACTATTAAAGATTCTAAATGTTTTTTAATAAAACAAAATATAAGTAATATGTAAGTAAATTATATTTTAAAATCTAATGGCATTTTCACTTATGTTTAGTGTGTATGTACATATTTTTTCAAACTAAGTCACAATTGAAAAAGTAAATGTAGCATTTATTCTCAAAATATAATAATGTGATGATTTATGTCATAGAATTTGAAATCCAGAGCTATTATTCTGGAAAAAATATTTAAAAAAAGCAAAACCAGAAGTCTCAATTAGATTTGCTCCTCTTCCCCTCATTTTTAGCAGGTTTCCTGTCAAGTACAGATATAAAAGCTGTACTCAGGCACAGTGGGAAAGAGTGTTGTGATTAGGTAATAATGTCTGTGGTGAGTTGAATTATTGTTCAGAAGTAATCTTTTCCTCCTCTTACCTTCCACTGGAGAAATACATATTCAGTTCTTGACTTTGGGATTCATCCTGTGACCTGCTTTGACCAGTAGAGTGAGTCAGAAGTGGCAGTGTGCCACATAGACTAGGCCTTAAAGAGAGCCTATGTTTCTGCTTGTTCTTTTCTGCTTCTGCCACCGCCATGAAAAGAATATGCCCAGCCCAGTGTGCCGCCTCCAGAAGGAAGACAAGGACCTAGTCAGCTGACTTCAAGCCAAGCCACAAATGGATGAAAGGCTCAGCTGAGACCAGCAGAGCCGCCTAGCCCAGTTCAGTTGACCTCCAGCAGATATGTGAGCTGAATAAATGCTCATTGTTTTCTCCTAGTACTGAGTTTTGAGTCTTTTTATTGCGTACCGATTGGTAGCTAAGGAAAGAAAATCTGTGGCAATGTGCAGTATATTTGCCCTCACAAGTCTTGAATGTATGTGAAGACATGTATTTTCCTAAAGCAGAATGCTTATAGGAGAATTGTTAGACCGATGATACCAGAGTACTAAAGGGTTCTGTGGATAACTCATTGCATATTCAGTAGTTTCTAAAGGATAAAAATAGACCTGAATATTTTAGAAAAGTTTTCAAAAAGGTGAAACTGTCTTGGATCTCAAATTATATTGAGTTAAAAATATGGGCCTTTAAAATAATAGGTAAGAAAAATAGCCAACACTTATTGAATTATTATTTTCCAAAAGCTGTTCTTAGTGTTTTACATGTATGGAACTTCTTTATTCTTCATAACAACTTCGTATGCTAGATAGTATAGCTATTACCATTTAAAAGATGGGGAAACCAAGGCATATACATTTTGAAAAACTTATTCAGTGTCAACCTAGCAGCAAGTGGGAGAAATGAGATAAATATTTGGTTATTTAGCCTCAGAGCTTATATTCCTAAGCACTATGCTATACAATATTGCAAAACATACTATTTAAGACCCCTTAAAGAATGACTCTCAAAGATGGAAGTTTCAGGGTTTTTTCTTTAATAGCAGGAGAAAGAAAATGGGTAAAGCTCATTACTTTCCAGTGTTTCTGTTCTTTTCCTTTTCTTTGCCTATCGCCACCCCCAACAGACAAACACAGTTTAGAACGTTCTTGGATTTGCGTGCTGGTGAAATCAGTGAAAACTGATACCCATGTAAGATTATTATCGATGCCATCCCTGTGAGCTCTAAAGTTGTTGAGATTTCCTCAGGTAATGAGTGATAGGACACTTGGATAATGAGAGTGAAAGGTGAAAACTAGAAGCAAGGACTTTCTTGATGAACAAGAGGCGTGCATGTAGCCATCTGTGCCTCAGCAACACAGGAAGACATGAAAAGAAAAGTTGAAATCCATTTACCATCTTTATAAGAGAAAGGAAGGTCTAGAGAAGTGTCCATATGAGAAAGTATGAAGTCATCATTTGCCAATGGATTCTCTTAGTCATATATGTTCACCAGTGTTTGCTCAATAGGAAAATTTTGGGGTGGATGATGCCTACCTAGTTTGATGACTGAGACCAGAGTGGAGCCAGATTGTATTTCCCTTCCCATCTGAAACATTGAAATCTTTGATTTGTAAAAATGTCTTCACAGCTGAAATGCATTATGCAAATTAATTCTTTACTTAGGGTGCTACCAAATAATCTGAACAGTTGTTAAAACATCTGGGTCTATTTGGCCATATAGATGAAAACTGGCTTGTCGAATGCAATTTTTTAAGTTCTAATTTAACCTTAATTAATCCTTGCACAGTCTCTATGAGGTAGGTCTGTATTAACTTTGTGATATGACCGTTGCACAAAGGCAGATGCAGACATTAAGGACTCATAATCACCCAGCACACTGGAAGCCAAACCAAGTTTGGAAATCCAGAATTGCTGACCTCTACTTTGGACAGTTTTTTAGGGAATTTAATCACAAATAGGAAGGACTGTTCTTAAGGTTTAGAAAATCTGATTTAAATCTACATCCAGAATTTTACCTGGATGCATTCCCTTATTTTCCATTTTGCAAAATTGCAGTTGAGCCTAAAGGGAAAAGCTTCAACAAGACAATCCTAGTGATCTTTTTGACCTGAGTGGAGACATGATTTGAGATTCCACATAGAGGCCAATTTTGTAAGAATTTCCACTAGTCTGTAGACTGTAATAATTGTGTTATTTGGATAAGGTTTGGCAAAGCATCTAGTAGATTAACTGAATGAAGTTTCTGGAGTTCTGCCATTTTGGAGCTATCCATTATGTTCTTTGTTCTACCTCCTTATATTAATAAAATGGGCTATTGAAATTGGTTGGTTTATTGGTATGTCAGGTTTTTATTGATATTTTTTTCCTGTTCTATTGTTTACATCTGAGCCCTTAATTTGGTTGAAAGCAAGCTCTTCAGTCTAAGTGGATAACAAAACATCCCTTTAAGGAGAAGGAAATAGATGATAAAAATCTCAGTGTTACTAATTTTCTTCAGTAGTTTAGAGGAATTTTTTTCCATCCTGTGTGTGTGTTTTTAAGACCTTGTTAAGTTCATAGTTTTTTTTTTTTCTTTTCTAGTCTGAATAGAAAATCATTCTCTTTAATCCCACCTGAATTTTAAAAATGTATTATTGAACTGCCCAGTTCAGGAATTCAGTTGCCTGTTTTACTGAATGGAGGTATGTATGACCCTATGGTAAAAGAATGCCATTCAAAGACATTTCCGCCTGTTTGTTTCTTGGATCAGTTACTGTTCACATAAATCTGGAAAGAAGCCAAAATATGTAAACAAATTGAGTTTTGAGAATCCCAGTGGGAATATCTATAGTTCTGCCATAAATCAGGGATTTAAAATAAATGAGGATAAATACAGTATCCTATAATAAGATGGCAGGGAGAAGCAACTACAGGCCAACTATTCTTGGCTCTGGTTTGGGAATCTTAATGAAAATTAAAAGATTTGGGTTAATCATGAGGTTATGCATAATACCACTCCTTCCCAAGCCTATATATGTTGCCTAAACTGAATTTTATTTTTGTTTTACTAACTTTTAATTGCTGCTTAATATCAAACAACTGTTCAAGTGTTTGAAGCCACTGCTTTATAGTCTGTTAGCACACAAAATATTCATAATATGCAATTTATTTATCCTTATCATTAATAAGGAATTCATGACTCTATATTTACCTAAATCAGTTAATGCAGTAAAGGACAGTTTGAAAGATTGGAGATTTTTCTCCTAGAGCTTTTTTGATGTATACTTTTCTCAGAACTGTCAATGTCAGCATATGAACTGAAAACTGTGTTGGAAGAGGCAACGAGTAATGTGGCATTCTCTCCTCTGTGTATTACCTTTCACCCAGTGCGAAAACTTAAATGTAAAACTCTCTGTTAAGAAAGACAACCCAAACGTTTTATTTGTCAGTATGATAGTTCCATTAATTTCCATGTGTGTGTAGGGAAAGAGGAGTATGGAGAAATAGAGGGGAAAAAGTATATTTGTTCATGTGAATATTTTCTTAGAGTTAATTCTAAAACAATTGCAATGTGAGTTTGTGCTTTGTATGCGTAAACAAGAACTTCTAGAGACTAGGTGTCACTGATTTAGCAAAGTGGGAAAATAGAATAAATGAATATATCTGGTGCATGTGTATACATAATAAATACATGTTTACACTGAATAATTATACATCTATAATTAACAATACTCACTGGCAATGCAGGTTGGACACATTCTGGAAGTGATTGTGTTTTTTGTTGGCAGCCCCACTAGCCTGTGACATAACAATGAGATTACACTTCCATTTGTTTTTTAAACCCAGTTTATTATAACATGGGCTCAAATTATTTCTGCCAGAAACTAACCTGATTCACAGTACCCTCCCTGGCAATTTCATGCATGCCCTAGAATAATCCCCTCAGTTTCTCATACATTTCATTTTTCATTTTGTCACCATGCTGTTACCCTCATGAAAAAGCCTGATGATCCTCATGAAAAAAGCACTCTGCCTGGCACTGCCACCTCCAGGCTTAACCGTACCTGTGTGCCCAAAAAAAAGGGCTGTCCTTGAATCCTGGGCATCAGTTCTGAATGCTCGTTCAACTCACTCAGAGAGCTTGAGCTCAGATGCATTCAATTGAGGAGCAGAGACTAGAGTCTCCCTGAAACTTCAATAATCTTTCTGTGCAACAGGGATGTGTTCTCCACCACAGAGAAGCAAAGGTAGGCCTGCCACTCTACATCAGGCCTCTCTCCACTTGCCTCACTGCCAGAAACACTTTAGATCCCTGGATGTTTGGGCCCAGCTACTACTGAACCAGACGACAAGCAATGCCAACCCTCCGCTATACCCTTATCCAAAGGACTTGCCTTATTCCTTATACCAAGATTAGATAATCCCAGAATGGATGGTGGCACTATCACCTCTTCTCTTCAAGAAAAAAACTCATGTGTCTAACAAGTTAAACACAAAATAATATGGATATTGATGCATTTCCTAAAGTCTGGCTTTTTTAGTTTTAGCCACAGTCAACTATAATATTCTAATTAAAAAATATTTTTTTCCAAAAAAATCTCATATTTAACTGGGAGAAATATTTTGACTTGAATAAATTAAAGAATACAATTTGACCAAGTAACACAAGTATGGGCAAAGTATGTAAAGGACAGACTCTTTTTTCTGTGTAAAATCTCTGATCTTTATTGTAAAAGAGTATCTTGGAGACAAACCAGTTATTTAATAACAATCACCATTAAGCTGTGTTTTACTCTTTAGCAAGTAATTTTCACATTATCTGATGTAACTTTCTTGAGAACCCACAGTTATTAATATGTTACAGAAGAGCCTGAGGCTCGCAGATGCCACATGGGAATCCTAAAATCACATAGCTAGTAAGTGGCATGGCCAGTCCTCAAAGCCTGTATTTTTTGTATTGCCCATACACTGCTTCTCATCAATTAGGCTCTAAAAGTGATTCTGAATAACAATAAGGAAATAATAGATCTGGTGGTTTAAAAAATATAGAGTCTACTTATTCAGTTGTGTTTCAGTTTTTTTGTTTTGATTATCTTCTATGGGCTTCAGGTCCACTGGCAGAGTTGTTAGCAACAGATGTGTGTCTCCTGGTGATTAAGATGAGCACCACATAGCAGACCAAATCCTGGTCCCTGTTTGTTTATTGGGGATCTTTTACGATCAAGACCTCTAGATTCTGTGGAAATTCTACAAAATGATAAAAGGCAGGATTCCTATTCTTGATACATTTCCTGGACAGGTGAGAAAGACAAAAATTATGACAATGGAAAGTGGTATATGGTAAAAGTGAAGTAAATGAAGTTAGGAAGTGATAGGAACTCAAAGGAGAGAACTTTCCCGTGACCTGAGGTACAGAGAATTCTGTCTTGTTATGGCCCTAGTACTCAAGATTTGGCTTAGGCTCCTACCAAATTCCTTCCCTAAACTTTCCTATAGGGCAACATATCCTCTTTGATAGTCACATAGCACCAGTGGGTACCTCCACTTACTGATTACATATTGAATTGTTCTCTTTACATATCTCTGTTCACTTTCAAGTTCACTTTTAAGATGTAAGCTCCTTGAGGCTAAGCATTAAGCTGTACCTATCTGGTTAACTCCAGCTTTCACTAAAAGTAACAGTAACATGCTAAGGTCCCTTTTGGACATAAGATTTAATTCTAGTCTAGTAGCAGTATCACCAATCCTAAAATTAAGCCTTTATCTGTTGGGATATAAACACTTGAGAAATTTAGAGCCTTGCTTAGCAAGGGAGAGAGAATATATAATTCGAGTGATATTTTAAGGATTCATTGAAGCATATGTAATGTGCTGGAATCTCAATTCATAAATTCATGTGTCCAAATATATCTTTGTTAAAAAAAAATCAACTTATCCCTGATTTCAAGCCCTCATCCTGTGGGGTTAGAAGAAAAGTCCATCAGGGATGTATAAAGAAGCATTAAATTGTCAGAACTCTTCCTTTAGTCCTCAGCCATCAGTCTCTACTGTTGATCACCAAGGATCCCACTATAGCTGCAGGTCCAGCGAGCAGGGGCAGAAACACAACAAAGGTCCCTGTCCTTCCAGGTCCCATCACCCTCTTGATCTTCAAGCCTCTCTCCTTGCCCCAGCTTGGGGGCACTCTCTGCCTTGCTCCTCGTGTCTCTCTTCCCTCATCCAGGGATCACCGGTACAAGCTAATGGGTTTCATCTTTTACAGCAGAACCAGCAGCACCTGACACTTTATGATCTTCCTGCTTTCCTTCCTTCCAAAATCCCTGAGGCAAGGAATGATAAAGCCAGGCTACAAGCTTTAAATACAAGGAGAGGAGAAAGAACAGAGAGCAAAACATGAATGAATAACTCAAGAAGTCCTGCTTTCTGTCCATTAAGTATTAGGCGAGGGGTGCAGATGATGAATGCCTCTCCTCTCAAGGCAGTTTTCTGGTCCCCCCCCAAACCCGTGCTTCCTCCCAATGAGTTTCACATGACACCCAATCTTGTATCCTCAATTGCCTACTGAGCAACGTGTTTATACTCGGCCATCTTTTCAGTTTTCTCCCCTGAGCTTCACTTGTTCACTTGTTCACTTGTTTAGCAAGTAAATCCCAATTTTCCTTTTACTATATCTTCCATCATTGTAGTCCACCTCACCATTTGCAGGCCAGTCCTATCTCTGAAATCAGCATGCACCTTCAGTGGAACCAGACACGGTGCCTTCCTGACCACACACCCACCCATCCCCTGGGGGTGGGGAACCTGTGGCCTTGGGGCCACATGGCCTTCTGGATTCCTGAGCTCAGCCTTTTGACTGAATCCAAATTTTACAGAACAAATCCTTTTATTAAAAGGGGTGCAGCAGAGAAATATGAAGTGTTTCCTGCCTCCTTTGGTACTTAAACAAGAACAATCTTAAAATCAGAAGGCCACAGGATCCCCATCCCTGCACAGGGAGAATATCTTCTCTGGTCTCCCTCTATTCCTTTAGTATATACAGGCTATAAAAACTCATAAATCAACCCTAAGTTTACATGAGGAGTTGGGGTACACTAATTTGTGTAATATCCTTTCTCAATTTACGGACAAACACCATGTCTTGACTTACAACTGGCTGCTCTACAAGGCCCAGCCATGCTTTGAACACACAATGAGCATTTCATAGACATGTAGGACGTTGATTTGGTAGAGATTAATCACTAAATGATTGTCTCCTTTGAGAACATGATAGAAGTAACTTTTACTAACAGCTGGCTATTTTAGACACTACACTAGAGGCTTTCTGTACTGCATTTCGTCTAATGGAGAATACATGTTCTAGTATGTTACTTAGAATTCAGTCTTTACATAACATGAGGTATTTCTTTTGGTAATTTTACTTCTTAGGCTCTGTTATAGTGTTGATCTATAATTTTTATTTAAAGTCAGGCACTTAAATATATAGGAATTTAACAACATTCCCATACAAAGAAAGGGAAAAGAACAGAAAGGAAGGAGGTCAGTTGTCAAATCATTTATGAGTGGCCACTTAGCACCCGATCAAATGAGTACTCATGAAAAATAAAGTCCTGTGGTAACGGGCGTCTGTAACAGGCCTTTAAAACACACAATTTCCTTTGAAGTTTACCTTTTTTCTTCAATCCTTTCCTGAGGTACACAAAGAATTCAAACAAGTTCTTGGCATCTTCCGTATATATCTGCTGCTTTAATGGAAGTTAAGCTCCATCTGGTGGTAGAATTTGCTTTTGTGTTTGGACTTAAATCTATGTATACATACGTACAGATGTATATAGATTTTGTCTCTGCTAAATACAACACAAAGCACATGCTGAAGTATAGGTTTATCTATCTACTTTCAGGTTTTCCTCTGTCACAAAAGTTGCATTATAAAATATGTTTGTACTTTTTAAATTGATACTGACATTTAAAACATGGCATTCAGCATTTGATTATTACCATTGTTTCATGATGTGTAGTCACTCAGTGATGACCAGAGTGATCTTATTGTGATAATCACAAACCAAGTCTTTCCTCTTATCTCTGTCTCATATCTAGATTGATTTTTGATGTCTGCTTCACTACTAAAGGAAGTTCATTTAGAGGCTTCTATGATTAATACAAAACCACAAAAATAAACTGGAGAAATGTTTGAAAAATATTAACTCAATAATAATGGCCAGTCCAACACTTAATGCATGAGTATGTCTTTTCTTTCTCACAAGCATATAAGAGATTATTATGTTGAGTAACACAATTTTGTAGCATTTAGTTTTAAAATTTTTTAGGACTAAAATACTGGGCAGAGTTTACACACTGGAAAGCCCTCCAGCTGGGTTTAGCCCAGAGATCTGTGTTGTCATATCTATATTAAACATGAAACAATTGCCTACATTTGAAAATCAGGAAATTTTATTTTAAATAGTGCAGCTATCTAGCAATGAGGGGCCTTTTTCTTACAAGGCAAGTAATCTCGACTGAGGTATAGTTATCCATTTTTAAAAGGAGCACACACTCTAATTTTCCACAGGCCCCACTACTCCTTCAAGTTTCACATTCTGCCTTCTTCACTTCTTCTTACCCGGTTCCTATAGCCATTCACATTTATGACTGTTGTAGTTTATTTGTGATGCCTGTCTGAGAAATTTATAGTTTAGCACAAGGAGAAAATGAAGAGAAATGGATCAATAACCATCAAAAATATGAAACCACCCAAATGGTATAAAATTGTTTTCTCTATAATTTTGTACAATTCCCCAGTAGTGGAATAGGTGTTCTTCAAATGGTTTAATATTTAAGGGAAAGGAAGATCTTTCCTGACTGCTGGATGATGCAAATTGTAAAGGCTTGATTGCCTTTAAAATGCAAACCCTTGGGCTGGGGAACATCTGAAGCTGTATTATTTATTTCCTCCTCGAGATCATGTAGTTGTTTTAGGCATCATTAGGTTCAACTGCTTATTTCACAGAGGACACAGTACTGCAGAGAGAGTGATTTTGATAAGGACACACAGCTCCTCGGCTGAAGAGTTAAAGTTAAAATTTAGACTCTCACATATTTTGCCTTCTCCTCCCTATCAAACTACTTCCTGAACAGTTAATATTATTACTAAACCAATATTGTTCAGTTTCTTAATCTAGTGACCTACTAATGAACATAAATATTTCATGTTTCACCACTTATGTTTTATTTGCATTTTGCATCTCCATTTAATGGGGCACCCCTTCCATGATTAATAATTACCATGTTATGATATCCTCATCAGTTGTAGTAGGCAGAATAATTCCCATTCCCAAGATATCTATATCTTAGTCCCCATAAACTGCCAGTATATTACCCTACATGGCAAAGGAGAATTCAGGTTGAAGATGAAATCTAGGTTGTTCCTCAGGTGAACTTAAATAGAATATCCTGGGTTGAGTGAGTGGGTCCAGTAGTCACAAGGGTTCACAGAAAGTGAAAATAGAGGCCAGGAGGAAAGTCAGAGAGAGGCAAGAGTATGGAAGAATGGTCAGAGGCACAGCAAGGAGCCACCAACTAAGGAATGTGAGAGTCCTTTAGAAGCCGGGAAAGGCAAGGAAACATTTGTCCCAGAGCCTCCAAAAATGGAGTCCTGCTAACACTTTGATTTTAGCCCAGTGAGATGTATATTGGCATTCTATCCTACAAAAATGTAAAGTAATACACTTGTGTTTTTTAAGCTAACAGGTGTGTGGTGATTTGTTATAGCAACAATAAAAATCTAATACACCAGCAAAGAAGTTTTAGTTAAAGTTTGCTTTCTGAAGTTTTCATGAAAATATTTTTTCAAGATATGAAACTATAGTACTAAACATAATTTTTAGAACAATGCAAACTTCCTACCACTCTCTTCTGCTATGTTCCTCCTTCCCCTGAGAACCACTTTTCTAACCCGTTCCTACCCCCACATAGCAGGGAGAGGAGGTCATGATTAGAGAACTGTGCTCCTGCAGTGTGCCAGGGAGGCAGGAGCTGGCAATACGAGACCTGTGGTAAAAAGATTTAATAATAGGGAGGAGGAATCAAAAGATAGATAAACTTTCTTTTTCCTGAGTATTCCCATAGGTTATTTAGATTTCAAAAATGACATATGAATATGTTCTCAGAATAGCAAAGGTGATTTTGCTCACAGTTTATCTAGTGTGTGTAGAAAGGCCACAGCCAGTGGTGGTATAGACTTAAGGACACCTGGGTTCAGGTTTGTAGGATATGGATTTTTAAGAATAAAATAAGAGGACAGGATTGAGAAGGAAGTGTAATTGATCAATCTGAGTGGGGAATTAGGAGTTAAATATGAAAGTTTAGACTTGACAATACTGAAAATTCATAAAGAGAAATGAATCTAAGTATACATCAGGAATTTTATATAAATACATTGCAGAACGTTCTCTCTAATTTGGAAATGCTCTTCTTATAGCAAAAAGGAAATCTAAGTCAATACTCTTCTAGGTTTATTGTTGACATAGTGTTTAGAAAATAAAAGCGTAAATTTGTGTAGCCCTTTCAGTGCCCCTGCAGGTAACCTCCTTAAGAATGGAGAGTATGTTTTCATTATGATCATTTTGTTCATACTCTCTCTTCTCTGAGATGCATGATGTTTGTTAGGAAGATTTCTTTCTAATCTGTTGCTTTTGAATGACAGAAAACTGCTGAACTATTTTGAAACCCTCTAAGAGAATGATGCTTTTAAAATTTTTTCATGAGATTATGGCACCGCCAGACCACTTTGTAGTCTATGTGGTATCACTGATGTGCACATTTACAGTCAGTTATGTGTGGGGGGATGATGTACACACATTCAAGGAATGTAGAAGACAGTTAAGCCCCAGACACAGAAATTCATGTAAGTAGATCTCACAGTAGGCTACTCCTCAGAACATGCCAGATTTGCAAGGAGAAGGCTAGGGATACCAAGTATCACTACATTTAAATAATTAATAACATCATCTAAATAGGTCAATAAATAGTGATGCTCTAAAAAGAATATATAAATAAATCAGTCCAATAGAAAAATGTAATGTCTGTTTTCTTTTTGTTATCAACCTGTGAATAATTAAAACTCATCTCTACAGCTTCACCTAGTCATCCTTATGGTTTTCTTTCACTTAACTAGACTTCTTAATATGTTTCAAATTATCAACCTGACAATAAAATCTACTGAAAAGTTTCTCACACTTAAGTTTTGATTTTTCATTATGTTATTTTTTGGAAGCACAACAAATGCTAATTTCACTATTCATCTTGGTATTCAAATCATCACACATAACATGTTATATATAGCAGTTGCTCAGTGTATGGGTGAAGGAACAAATACATGAATATATCCATCTTTTTCAATTTATTGGCACATTTTCTGACTTGACCAAAAGAAGTATCTAAAGCTTCTGCTTCCTTAGCTGGTCTCAGTTTTACCCTCAGCTTCTCACAGTGTAATTTCCCCAAGATCAAGGTGGTCCTAGAATTTAAAGATAAATATTTTTCAATATGGCCTTTAAATGTTAGCCAACTTTATAATCTAGTGCTCATTCAGAGAAATCAAATTCTCTTTCTACACAGAAGGGAAATAAAATTTAGAAAAGGTATGTTGGTCCTCAAATGTCAATTTCTAAAGGTATTTGTAAAGGCTTATGCATTATGTTCCTCATGTGGCTGATATTTTAAAGCCTACCTCCCTATACCCCTATTCCTTCCACCCTGTGGAAGATGTTTTTTAAGTCCTTGGTGCTGCGATTCTTACTTTTCAGTATCTATACATAAAATCAGCTGGGGATTTTGTTAAATATGTTGCTTCTCAAGCAGTACCCCTAGAAATTCAGACTGAGAAGGCTTTGGGTTGCACATGTTTGTAAAACTTGCAGGTGAATGTGGCAGGTTACAACCAAGGCCATGCTTTGAAAAATGTTGCCTTAGATTGCTTGGTATGTTTATATTGTTGTTCAGTTGCACAAACATCAATGAATGACTAGGCAATCCAATCTCTGAAGCAATTTAGTTGTCCATGTCCTGATACCTCTCCTCTGCCTCACACCAGGCAATTGTGTAATGCTCTTACAAAGTCATGCTTCGGAAAAAACCTAGGGGAGACAAGATTAGAATTATAGGAAAGGTCCCATAATTCTCCTCTCATGTAGGTAGCACATTGCTTTCGAAAAAGACTAAGCTCTCTTTTCTGTTGGATAGCAGATCTGGGCTGGCCCTAGACAGGTATGTATCTTTGATGTCCTTGCCACTCACTTTCTTTCAAATACCCTCTCTTCCTTTCTATATTGATAGTGCCCTGTCTGCCAAGGTTTCCCCACCAGCACATACCCCAAGCCCGTCCTAAGTCTCACGGATCTCCACACCTTTCCTAACTTCCTCTTCCCACCAAAACACTTCTTTCAGCAGCAGGTAATTCAAAAGGCAAATTAATTGTTATATGGTACAAATGGAAGTTAACAAAGGTTGGTGAACCCAAGTATTCAACCTGGAGCTTCATCTTCAATAGTAAGCATGGCTTAAGCATCTACTCAGACATAGGTTCTGCGCTAGCTCAAAGGGGTAAGGTGGCAGAAGGATTTTTCTGCTCAAAGGGTGAACATAATGGTAGGAATTTAAGTATAAGTCATTTTATTTTTCAGCTTTATTGCAGTATAAATGACAAATAAAAATTGTATATACTTAAGATGTACGATGTGATGTTTTGGTATACATATACATTGTGAAATGATTACCGCGATCAAGCTAATTAACATACCTATCACCTCACAAACTTACTTTGTGTGTGTGTGCGTGTGTATAAGAATACTTAATATCTACTCATTTAGTAAAATATTAAGTATACACTATATTATTATTAGCTATAGTCACCATGCTGTACATTAGGTCTCCAGAACTTATACAACTTCTGCAAGTTTGTACCCTTTGACTAACGTCTCCTTGTCCCTCGCACCCCCGACCACTGACAACCACCCTTCTACTCTCTGTTTCTATGTGTTCAACTTTTTTGATTCCACTTTTAAGTGAGATTATACAGTATTTGTCTTTTTTTGTCTGACTTATTTCACTTAACGTACTGTCCTCCAGGTTCATCCATGTTGTTGCAAACGGCAAGATTTCCTTCTTTTTTAAAGATTAATAATATTCAATTGTGTATACACGCACATCATATTTTCTTTATTCATCTATTGATGGACACTTGGGTTATTTCTCTATCTTGGCTGTTGTAAAGAAAGCTACAATGAGTGTGGGAGTGCAGATGTTTTTTTGAGATGGGGATTTGATTTCCTTTGGATATATGCACAGAAGTGGGGTTGCTGGGTCATATGACAGTTCTATTTTCACTTTTTTGAGGAACCTCAAGTATGAATTCTTTTAAACTGGAAAGGTGAATTTGAGCATCTGATAGGATAGGTATGCCTTGAGTCACTTTACTATGATTAAATTCTGCTACTTTGTATACATATTTTTGCTTCACCCTTTGGGCTGTAAGTCCTTTGAGGCGTTTTAGACCTCACACAGGGATGATCTTCCATGCAATAGAAATTAATTATGTAGTTTCATGCAAAGAGAAATATTTAACATTTTTTTGAAGTAACAAACATTTTGGGTGCATATCTATCTGCATAAACTATTTTCCGTCATGTACAACACTCAGTTTTGGATGTGATGGGAATAGCATACATAATGGCAAAGGAAAAGTAACCATTTTATGTAATTTCACAGATTATTAATAATGCATTCTTATTTTGTTATCCCTGCCTGAAATATTTTTAAGTGGCTTCTTAAGACTATTGTTTTTCACTTGTTTAGTAGCTACTCTTATGCTGAGAATTAAATATATATATGTATTCTGTAAGGATAGGCAAAATGGGAAAGGGAATAAACTCTCCCAAGGTTCTTCGTGAGGCCCAAGAAATACATGTTACAAAGAGTGGGATTTAGATTTGGTATAAACATAACTTCCTAACAATGATGATACCAAGATAGAAGCAGTAGTTTTCTTGAGGGAGTGAAACTTAGATAAAGCACGAGCTGACTGACTCTAAGCTTCCTGCATCACAGACAGGACAACCTGCAAAGACCCTTCCCATTCAGTATAGCAAGAGTCCTGAAGCTCAAAATGCACTGAAGTGTGCAGGGAGGTTGCTGAATGGTCCATTTTTAAAATGCCCACTAGAGGGAGTATAACATCATAAATATTTCCTTTCATTTGTCGCCTTGCTTCTGGTAAGCCAGCAGGAAAGATTCAAATGCAAATAGCTAGAATTTATTTTCATGCTCTCTCTAATATTTTTCTCATTGAAATCTTATTGAATATTCTGATGATAAAAGAAAAACTGTGCCAAGGAAAATTTGTGTAGTATGTAGTATGTAACATTAATATTTCTATTTTTAAATGTGAAAAGTTTAGAATTTAAAATCATGTGTGGAAATAAATACAGATCAATTATTTGCACTCAACAATGCAAAGCATCTTGGGATGTGAGTATGCACCAAATTTTTTAAGGTCTATTATTATTGTCATTTTATTTGCCGTGGATACAATTAATATATATACCTGTTAGTTTTTCATTTTCTGTTACAGTGTTGCCAGACATTTAAAATAAACTATTTCACTGGCAACTGTTTGGGTTATAAAGTAGCAAAATCAAATGTTTAATTGTTAAGTTTAAAAAAAGCAATCTGCTACCTGCCTTAGGAAAAATAAAAACGGGTACTTCTAAAGGGTAAAAAGCTCTACCCATTCTAGAATGGGTGGTCTGAATTTTAACTCGTTTTCTTTCATATTTCCATTAAAATTTTATATGTTTGTCCTGGTTTGTGTAAATAATTTGAAATACGGTCAAATTCTGACGTAAGTCTCCAAGTTCTATTTTGGATTGTACTTTTTATGTTCGACTATTTGGAGAAAAACTAAAAATAATTTATATAATCTATTTTGAAACATTGAGCAATGAAACACTATTTAAAATGTACAAAAGTAAAATCTTTATTAAAATTATAATATTAACTTTTTATATGGTAAAATACATTTTAAATTTGAATTTATATAATTTTCATCAAGGAAAAAGCAGCACATGTGTGGGTTATTTCAAATTTATTTTTAATAAAAAAATCTTAATTTCTTAACATCTTAACTATTTAAGAACCATTTCTAACTGATTTCTGTTTTTAGTTACCTGTTGTTAGCATCAATGGCCACAAAAGAATTTTTCCCTAACTCCTCCAGTTCACTAAAGATTGTTTCTTCTACTTAAGTGAAAATATTTTCTTTCTCTTTTCCATTGCACTAACTCAAACACACAACTTTGCAAGTGATTTGTCAAAGAGGAAACAGCTAAGTTATTTTGATTGTACATTGCCTGTTAATAGGTGATTGGGGTGGAGCTGATTCCTTGACCTGCTTTTTACCTCCTTTCTTACATCTGCCTCTCCTCCACTAAATGTTTCTAAGACCAGGTCAGCTCCTCCATTACTCCCATTTGTAAGTAAAACCCCATCTCCAGCCTAACTCAAAAGCCAGGCTTTGTCATCATACTTTATTCATATTTAGAAAAGTTAGGTATGAAATTAATACCTACTGGTTGTAAACAACCAAAAATATGTAAATAGTACTGAAGGATATGAAAAATATTCTTTGCCTTTTCTACTAACAATGTATTTTTAAGATGTTTGTGTGTCAGTAGTACAGGATTACTTCGTTTTTTTATAGTTGCATAAAATCCCATATTTTATTTAGACACTCGTTTCTTACTAATAGACATTTATATTGTTTCCAGTATTTCATTATATCAAATAGTGCTGTAATGCAGAAACTTGAATAAATATCTTTGGGATCTTGTGCATTTCCTACATTTTTATAAATAAAATCTTACAGGTAACTGAAAACACAGCTGGCTTGTTATTATTTACATTTTATTCATGGCCTATTTCCACAAAGCTCTTAAGATGTTTGTGTTTTATGTTGTTCAGTATCTCTGAAAGATATTTACTTTTATCAACAAAACATGTTGGTTGGCAGTAATCAGATTTTAAAACAAAAATGCTAATTTCTCTGAGTGTATCTTTACTAGAAAGTGAAAGAATCATTTGTCTCGATAATTCAGGTGGAAAACTCTTACATAAAAGATTGGAGGGAAAAAATTCCCTCACTGAATTACCAGAATCACTGTGACTTTAGATCAGTTTTATTGAATATGAGATTAATTAATGTACGTTAAAATTTTTGTTGTTACTTAAATGGCAAGCATTGAGTGGTTAGGTGAAAATGTAATGGACACACACTCTGGAGTACTCTGTAGTAATTAAAAGCAACAAATTAGATACAGACAAAATAACATGAATATGTTATTAAAAGTAATAGAATGAATCAAAATCTTTATAAGGCAACCTTTGTTGATTATTAATTTGTAAATCAATGCACTTTACATTAAAATACACACAAAACACTACATATTATACAAGAATTAGTAGCAATTCAAGGATATAAAATGCATTAGAATGGCTCCAGAGGGCAAAGTGAATAGTATTGGGGAATAGACATAAAAGACAATCAGAAAATAAAACACAAAGAAAAAATAAGCATTTAGATGGTGTTCTCGTGTTTTTTGGGACACTGAAGTGTCTTTTTGTAGAAATAAATGATTCATTTCCTATGAATACTTTCTAAATTGTCTTGTCCTGAGAAGATTTATTTTTCTGTCAAGTTGACATTTGTTGGAATGGACAGAAAAAAATACAATGCTAATATTCTTCAAATGCAGAGGTGGGCATTAGTATCTAGCTACACCACCGTAAAAATGAATGATGATATATTTTGGAGACAACTATAGTTGGGAGTCACTCATGTCCTGGGTTCATTTGGGACATTGTTCAAGATGGTTAAATTTCTGGAAATAGAAGAGGTATGTGATTGTATTAAAGCTTTCTAACTACATGATCTTAAAGTAGGAGCATCAGAACAGCCCAGATAGCTCTCTGTTTGAACCCTCCTTCCAGGCTATCTGAAGACATGTTCCAAGAGCTGGGAGCTAGGCCTGAGAGTGGGTAAAACTGTCTATGGGCAAGGCCCAGAGCTAACAGGAACTAAAACCTGCCTACTGAGTGGGTGATAAAAACCAACAGCTAAAACTTACATAGCACTTACTTTGTGTGGGGCACAGTTCTAAGCCTTTACCAATGATAATCCTTCAATCTTCACAACAAAGCTATGAGGTTACAGATGAGGAAAATGCGCAACAGAGAAGTTAAGTAATTTGCTGAAGATCAACCTATTAGTAAGTGGTGAAACTGGAATTAAAATCCAGAAAGACTGCTAAAGAGTCTATGTTCTTACCCAATATTGCCTCTTTGAAGAGGATTGGGGGAGGGGAGGGGGTGAGCTGATCAATACAACCTTTTTAATGTGTTAGGTTCCCGCAATCTTGCAAAGGCATTGCAGGATTGAATCCAGGGATCTGAAGGGAGGGCCTGGCAATCTGTGGATGGTAGGGTCAGGAAAAAGGAGTTGGGAGAAATTCCTGGACGTGCCGTTCTATGGAGGCAGGAGCTCTGAGAGCCCTAAAGTCTATTTATATATTACCAAGGTTTCAATCCATTGCATTACTGGAGCCGTAGAGCAGATTTCAGAATAATAAGGTTGACAGTGTAGGGGCAGCCAAATCAGGATTCTTGAAACGTGAAACTCTTTGTTTTGGTGAAGTTGGCAGCCCTCTCCGAGTCTCCTTTCTGGATGAATAAAAAACCTCCAAACATCATGAGCCGGATGTTTGAATGTTTTTAAACCTTGTAATTTTGTAAATTGTCTGTTCCTGGCCCCTTCCCCACACTCCCACCCCAGCTGAATGTCACAATGTTCTTCATTTCTGTTGACTTTTGAATGAAGAAAGTGTGGTTTGAGTTTGTTTTCTCAGCAAGGTGACAGCAAAAGAATATTTATGGTGTTGAAGAATTTTAATTTTCTCTCAGACATCTAGGATGTATAGTATATTTAAAATCCTACTCTCCAGGATATCTCCCTTCTGCTGAGATAATAAAATTGATCAGATGTTTTGAGGTTAAATAAACTGTTGTAATAATCTGGCAGCTGCCTGCTGGTTGCGGTTTTCAAAAGCAATTACTCACTCTGGAGTCAACTTTGAACTCTATATTTTAATTGAAAAAGCTAATTGCAGGCCTATTGCTCCTGATTTAGCATTTGATTTGGCAGATTAGGAAGTAGAAAGACTTGTGGAGGGGAGGGAAGGGGAGGGGAGAGGAAGAGAAAGTAAGCAGAAGTGTTGCTGAGCTCAAATTCCTGTTTATATGTGAGTGTTTTCACACACGGTACACTGTATGCTAACTGGAGAAAATGCAGTTGGATGAAAAAGTCTCTGAGGCATCCATCTGAGGCTGGTCTGCAAAATCTTCATTTTTGGCTTATATGCTCTCTCTCTCACACACACACACGCACAGCAGAGAGATGCTACAAACGTTACTTTCTTTAATTCAAATCTGAAATTTCAGTTAAGTATTTTTAAGAATATTATGAGACCATGATTATATGTCTGACCAGGAGCTTATTTCTTAAAATCTTGTAGATGCTAATAGGTTAATAGGTAGAAACGTCTATTCACTTTCACTAAGACACATCTAACAATTTTACTAAAATTCAGCAAGATATAGGAATTGTTCGTATGTATGTCCTAAAAGAAAAAAATCAAGCTTCTGTTGGGATCATTAAGATTCTTAATGATTAGGGGAAAAAAAGCTACACCCAAATTTTCCATCCAGAACAATTAGTAGCATCCTTAAAATAGCTAGAAAATAGCTGTCAGAACTGAACTGAGAAGTGTGAGTATTTGTATTTCTGCAGTTTTGTCTTTATCTAAAAACAAATGTAGTACTTTAGGTTTACTTAGCATAGCACAGATGACACTGTGCATTTTAGAGACATACACTCATTAAATTTAAAAAATATGGATGTGTTTATATGTGACTTCTTTGGATTTTATGCTTTAAGATCAATTGGCAAACTGTGCTGGGAATTTCCTGTGAATCTGATAAAAATGTTGATAGTCTAAATTAGAGCTGAAGTGAAAGGCATGAATATATAAAATAGTAGTTACATATCATTTGGAAATCTAAATTATTTTTAAACTTTTGTAGAATGCAGCATTGGCTCATCACATTTCTGTTAATATTTTCATTGACCTCATAAATATAATCTAATCTCTATGCATCAGCTTTCTGATCTGTAAAAATAAGATAAATATTCTTCCCACACACTTTGCACTCAAAGCTCCTCTCTGTTGAAATAATAGCAGGGTTGAAATATATGAATCTGAGTATGGCTTCAGAATTCAATGTCTTCTTTATTAACAAAGAGCAGCTGAGATTGATTCAGTATTTCACTATCAAATCTAAAGATATTCTAGTTAATGAAAAAAGAAACATCTGTGTTGATGTTATGAGGATTATTCTGTAATATCAATATCAGTGGAAGTATCAGCTACCTGCTATATGATTTCCAAGAGTTGTTTTTTGTGATCCCAATATTTATAGAGGCCCTCACGTAAACATGACTTGTAAACAAGGAGAGGAAGAGACCTTAAGATATAAAGACTTCAATTAAAAACATTTAGTTTTTTCAAAATATTTTTTAAAAATCTATATGTAATTTTTACTCATAGACCTCTACTTCTGGCAAAATTCATTGGCTTAGACTGTAGGAAGAAAAATAACTTCAGTGGTGAGATTTTAAAAACTTGACTTTTTCCTGTGGGTGGGGGAGGTTGAAGAAAAAGTTAAGCTTTTTAGATAATATTATTCGTGGCAGAATTTAGAGATGATTGATTAAAACTTTAGTTGTGGGAAATCTTCATATTTGAAGAAAGGAAGAATATTTAGTTACACAATGGTTTTTAAAAAAATGTTATGGAGGTAAATAGAGTTTTACCCTTTGATGGTCTTAGAATATAGAAATGATAAGTTTGAAATGACAATTCTAGAGTTTGAATTTCAAAAACAAAACCAGGGCAAAATACCCTCTAGCATGATAATGTAATACTGCGGTCTCCAACCCCTGGACTGAGGACCAGTACCTGTCCATGGCCCATTAGGAACAGGGCTGCACAGCAGGAGGTGAGCTTCAGGCCAGTGCCTCCTGTCAGATCAGCAGAGGCATTAGATTCTCATAGGAGGGTGAACCCTACTGTAAACTGCACATGCGCGAGATCTAGGGTGCGCACTCCTTGTGAGACTCTAATGCCTGATGATCTGAGGTGGAGCTGAGGCAGTGATGCTAGCGCTGAGGAGTGGCTGCAAATACATATTATCCTTAGCAGAGGGATTTGACTGCACAATAAGTGTAATACACTTGAATCATCCCGAAACCATCCCCCCACCCCAGTCCGTGGAAAAATTGTCTTCCATGAAACAGGTCCCTGGTGCCAAAAAGGTTGGGGACCACTGTGTAACAGACATTTTAGAATGCTGGCTCTGGTATATTGCTTACTTTTGACCTTGGACAAATGCAAAATCCTGATAAATCCCAGTTTCCTCATCTGTAAAATACAAGGATAATAATAATACCTATCTTTTGGGGTTATGGTTAAGATGTAATGAAGTACTATTAACCAATAGAAAACTGCCCAATACATACTAGCTGCTGCTATTCCATTACACAGTATCTATGTTTTTATAAGTAACGATAACTGAGTTGCCTTAAAATTGTCACAAGGAAATTACGGAAATCAAAACATAAAAGTCACATTTGACAGGAAAAATGAAACTTCAATTTTCAGAAAAGTTAAAAACAATAATTATATAAATCCAAAATTTATATTTAGGTGTATGGATAGACTTTAGTTGTTTAAGCTTCTAGAAAAAGAAAAGTACGTGTTGAAAAGAAACTGTAGTTTTAGGAATTCTATTAACAAACATACACCATTATGATCAAATTATTAAACAGAAAAAACACAGGTAAGAATAACATCTTGTCTTGAGGTTAATTGCCATATACAACATATCTTGATTTTAGATCAAATTAGTGGGAAACTTTTTCCTTTTCAAGGAAGATGAAAGAAAGGATCATAATTGCACTGTTGATACAAATGAAAATTTTATAACTACTAATGGTTATTGGGGTTTTGTTGTAGTTAAAGCCCATACTCTAAATTTCTAGCTATACTTTTCTATTGCTTGGCATCCAGACATTTCAATATCTTACCACCAATTCTCTAATGTTACCTGAATTTTTACTCACTAAAAATATGTGTGTGTGTGTGTGTGTGTGTCCCTTGAGAGACTGCGTACAATGACGTGCAGGTCACTAACTACTATCTGCAGTAGGATGAGGTTCACTGAGAGTGCTAGCCAAAGCAGAGGCATGACTCTTAGCATTTCCGGTTACTTGGTCCATCTGCTCTCTGCTCTGGTGGAGGTTTGATTATGAAGACTGCATTTTGCTTTGCAGACATACGCTTGAGTCTTATTGAGATAATTTGCTGCAAAGAAACTCTGGCTACTGCTCAGGTGAAACAGCTTTCTTTCCATAAGGTTTCACTTTACTGGAGGTGAGATCCAAAAACTGCTTTTTAATGGGAGAAGAAGGATTTCTCCAAGATGACTTGCTAGGATTTCTTTGTTCAATCTATTTTCTTTCATTTCGAGTTGATTGAGGGACATCAGATAGGATTCTGGTTTCACCCTGCATGCTTCTTGTCAACTATCTTGCCTTTCACAGTCTGACTACACAGGGACGTTTACAGCCTTCCACTGGAGTCTGCCAGACCTAGGTGTTATGCGCCATACCTCCAGGGATCATTACCATATGGTATTTTAGGAGAGGACACAGTTCATTTCAATGCAATTCAAATGAGCAGATTTCTTTTCTTTATTACACCATTGCATTTGGCGGCAATCCACCAGAGGCAAAGCCTAACTCTCAAAGGAATGCTCTGCCCACTCTGTCCATTTAACAGGACATTTGGCTCAAAAATCTAGTCGGTTGATCACACATGTGCAACAGATGTGTGAGCATGCGTAGCGAAAATAAAAAATAAAAAATCCCAGCAGTGTACTGTGGGAAATGTAGCAGAACTACTGGAAAACAGGGACACCAAAAAGTCTGGTACTAAAACTTTGATTTTTGTTGTTGGAAGGGCAATGTTTCTTATTAATCTTTCCTTCCTTTCTTAGGAGGGAAAGGTATAGGTTTCCATTATTATTTTGCAGTGATTATTCATGTAACACTGGTGAGGAAACTTTGTTCCTTTTCACAGACCTCATCTTTTACAGATATAATTTTAAAAATTTTGACCAAACTTTCTTGGGCCCCTGCCTCTCAGGAACTGAGTGTTGGCACACTTCCACTGAAAAAACCACCCATTTACAGGAGAGGATATCAGAAATATACATCCTTTCATCCGTGCCCCACAGGCTTACATGGAAAGAGAGAGGGCCAGCTGTTTTTCTCATGGTGAATAAGGGTTACTTGGGGAAATCTCTCTTCCTGTTTTTATATGGACAACTAAATTGTTGCATAGCCAGTTAATTTTGGTTAGGTCAACAGCACAAGGTTAATTATTGGAACCTTCCTCTTTTGCCTCTGTGAGAGTAAAATATTAATAGGAAATAAAAGAAGAAAATGAAATATAGTGACTTATTCTAGAAGTGCTGTTTATTTAGGAAATTTTTTTTTATTGTATTTAAAAATATTTTACACTTACTCATCTTTTTCTTCTAGGAAATAGTGGAAGAAGATTTTGAAAAACTGAGTGATATGAACTTAATCAGATTCAGAAAGGATTTTAAAATATGTTAACATATTTAGAAAGAAATATATTACTTTTATTTTATAATGTGAACATGTTTTAAAAGCTAGAACAATTGGATAACCTATGCAACAACTTTGAAATTATGTTTTCCTGCTCTCTGTTATACTTCACTTTGGCTTGAATTATTTTACATCTTTTTTAAAGGCATGTTATGATGTTACATTCTCTTTTTAACCTTATATTTAATTAATGCAACAAAGGGCACGTGGACTGATCTCCTTCAATATACTATAGTATATTTTTATCCAGCTGCATGTTATTATATAATTTTAGAATAAAGCAACAATATCACTGTTGATATGTTTCACTTATGTCCTTTGGATTTGGTCAGCATTACATATGGAAGGAGAAACCCACCCTGTATTGTTATAAGGATGGTTTTTCATTCATATCCTCGTTGCTCTTAATAAATGTCTCAAAGAAAAATATTCTGCAGCAGCCCCTCATAAAGAAGCAGAAAATGGCAAAACCACAGCATAGAAGGAAACCTATGTGAAAACAGTGGTTGTATCTTCCTGGATACAGAAAACAAATAGAGCTTTTGAAAGAGCTTGCCAATATATGCCTGCCAAATAAAATATTGTTTTATGAAGTCAGGAAAAAACTAATTTTAAAGGTTATTGTAGGTTATTTGTGGTCACTTCTGGTGTGCATACAGCATGATGTCATCCTGAACTCTTCTCTATTTATACTTCAGTCTTAGAGGTCTTTTGTCTAAGACTCCATCTCAGCTACTAGAGACATCTTTAATACTCTTATTATTCAATACACATAAAAATCTAGACTAAAAAAAATTAGAGTAGATGGAAAAAAATCTCAGCCAAGTCCAGACAAATCATTCAGGCAGATCCATCTTCTGAAATCGTACCTACACTGTAGACATCTACTTAGGACACATTTGCTGGAGAACTTGAATGACTGGAAAGTAGCCATGTGTCCAAATGGCTCTACTGGTAAATTATTGCCCTTTGAGTGAGGATAGATGGGACATCTGCCAGAGACATCTCTTCTGAGGAAGGGGAGCAAGAAATTCCCTGGGCAGTCCAATCTCTTTCTCCTTCTGGGTGGATGCTGCCTATACCGCCAAGCATCTTTCGATTTGCCTACGTGATCTCTTGCAGCAAATTCTCTTCATCCTTGTAGCAGGGCTGATTTTTTTCTCTGTGAATATTTTTTTTAAACTTGGAAAACCCCTTTTTGTTGAAGTAGTTCTCAGTGAACTAGGAAATGTCAAATAAACACTGGTTGAAGACGTACTAGAAGGCCAGTGAGATGTTAGCAATTGGAAATGGGGGAAGCTGAGGAGTCTCTTGAGGAAAGAAAAAAGCCCCAGCATTTGGGTATCAGAAAGAGCATATCATTTTACTGAAATGGAAAAAAAAATGCATGTTTATAGTGGAAAAATGGCGCATTAAAATTCATATCCAGACATCAGTCTGGCATCATTTGAATCATGTTTAAATTCTTTCATTCATTAAAAAAATGTTTTTTGAGCATCTTGATGTGCCAAGCATATTGGTGTTAAAGAACAGAAAAAACTAAGTTATAGAATATAGGAGAAGGCATTAAGTGCTATGGAGTGCTAGGATGGTGGAGTTGTAATTTTCAATTCGGTGATCTGGTGACACTTCACTAAGAAGATGACATTTAAGCAATCCATAAAGTTGTGAAAGGGGCAAACCATAGTGCAACCTTCAGGAGGGCATTGCAAGCAGAGGAAAAGTAAATAAAAGATCCCTGAGCCAAGGAGACACCCAGTGGGTTGGAGGAACAGTATGCAGGCCAGCATTAGCAGCACATATATTTGTGGGCCCATGAGCATCAAATGAACACGTGGGCAGGCACATCTCTGCCCTCCATACATGGAGGTATTTTAAAATGCCTGAGAGATTTCGAGCAAATGCTTTTTAAATAACACAACTTTGTCACTGGACGTGAAGGGATGCTATTCACAATTCAGATTTGGGTAAACTTTTGAAAATCTGCTGTTTGCATGAGAATGGAAAGTTTCAGCAAACCCAGTGAGTTGAAAAATGATTCTGAAGTCATCGCCCTAAGTCAGCAACTGTCAGGTTATAGCACATACTGATGTGTTTGTGGTTATTTGATCATCATAGTGATTATATTGTGCTAATGTTTTACAGTATATTAAGCACTCCAAACCTATAAAGATTTTATCATGAGATTGGCAATGATTCCTTACTTGATCCTTTCTTTTTTGGGAAGACTAGCCTGTGAAATTATTTCCTCATTTCTGTTTGCGTAGCTTTGAAAGTGATACAAAACACAAGATTCATTCAATTTTGATGAAATAAAGCCATAGAAAATACATGGCACAGGACATAGGAATATGTGGTGAGTCAGCAAATAAGATACAGGAAAAGCAAAACTGGGATATTAATTATTGCTTTAGTATACTCCTCTTCTACACTGAATGCTTGTCCACCAACATGGGATAATTTTAGGAAGATGTGATTTGGGATTTCCTGGGTTGCAATGTGCTGGGAGTAATCTCTTGAAAAGAAAAAGGAAAGGCTGAATTAATACCAGCAATAGGAAGACAAGATTGGAACTCTTCTTTTCTCCTCTTTTAATTGCAGGAGGAAAAGAATACATTTTGGTCCCTTGACGAGATTATACACTCTCTTTGACAACATCTGAGAGCTGTGTTGACAGCATAGGTAGCAAACCACCCAATGAACTCAGCATGTACCAGCCTCCTCACTAGGGAAGAGGTTTGCAACTTGTCATTCCTGCTTCTGTGTGAAGAGAGGAAAAAGAAAGTGTTTTGTCCTCCAAACTTTTCTTCAGTTTTAAAGCCTGAGAGAAAAGAAAAACCAAGTACACTTTGTGTAATTTGGGGATGGGATGGGGGAGGGATGGACGGATTACAAAGGAGTACAAGGACACTGCTGGAGGAGATTGATATATTTATTATCTTGATTGTAGTGATGATTCCATGGTTGTATACATATGGCAAAACTCATCAAATTGTGACAGTATCTTGTATGTCAATAATATCTCAGTTAAGCTGCAAGAAAATATAAAGAAAAAAGCCATTCACATAAAATTCAAAAGTTTATCAACTTAAAGAAAAAAAAAAAGAATGGACTGACTTACCAGGGAGTCAGATGCCTGCTGGCTAGCACTATGTACTTAGTTGATATTGGTTCATTGAGTTGAGCCTCAGACCTACAGCATTGTTGTGTTTCTTTAGATGTGTTCAAATTAAGGGGCAGTGCTGTTCAGAGGGCTGAAAAGCCATCTGTGCAACCCTGTGGGATCTCTAAATTCCAGTTGTGCTCTGGCTGTAGGTCAGCTTGAATGATTCCAGGGACTCTCCTCCATGGTTGATACTGACTGCTCAGCACCAAGATGATTATAAAATATTTTACAAGCTATCGATCCTGCAGTTCACCTCTGAGATTTATTTAGGTTCTCTTCTTGCGAAGGAAGACAGGTATCATTTTCTGTCATGATATGGGATAGCATATCTTGACACAGGAATAAAAATAGTACTGAGCGGAGGATATAAGATAGGCTATGGTATCTACTGGTTACAGTACTTGAATGATATAAGTTCTGCACAAGTCATTTTATTTTGGTGTTGTGTTATATATCATTCATTTATTATTTATTCATTTATTTAGATGAAAGTGGTTCATTCAAATAGGAAAAAGATCACCTGGTAATGGAGGAAACTGAAACACAACAGTTCTCTGATTCATTTGTCTTTCTATGCGCAGTCCTATTCCAAAGAGGCAGCCACTTGCAATTTAAAATTTTTTGTTCTGCTACTTGTTTCTTCACAACTTCAAATAATATCAGCATAGCAATGTTTTTGTTTTATTAACTATGGAATTTCCAATATGACAAATGGTGCTATAGCTTATTCACATTACCATGGATGTTTTGTCCCAACTACTGTTCTCAAATTTGGACCATTACAGTATAATTTTTCTTTCTTTTATTAGTTACATTAATAGTTAAAACTATTAGACAATTGTTTCTAATTTCATCAAATACAGTTCCTCGTAATTCCCAATGATAAAAAATGAGACTATCCATGCTACTTACTTTCTCCTCTCCCTGTCTTTTCTCCTTCCATCTCCTAACTTTGTTTATTTGTACCTTTACTTTTACATTTTCAAAATTGATAAGATTTACATTCCGTGCTAGAGTATTAAGCACAGAATGATCAAAATTTTATTTACTGGCTTACTCAATAGTATAATCTCAAAAGTTTAAAAAGTTTAATTATATGTTATGATTATTGTAAATAACAATTATGCAAGCCAAAAATCATGCTGGGAGTATATTCTTTCATTTAATTCTGAAAGGATCAAATGTCACACTGTGGCACTTGTAAAAAAAAAATTTCTGGAACAATCTTGATAGGATTATTTTTTTCTCAGCTCAGCAATAGCTTAATGCTTCATTTTTTTTAGCTCATTATTTTTGTTTATTTTTTTCATTTTTCCTGAAGATTATACTAACATTTCTTTTTCCTATTGAAAGACAAAAGATATATTTATGTCCTATTATTAATCTTTTATCTGCTTGTTAATTTTTCTTTCCAGTTACGTATTTACATGTTTATATTTAAAGGACTTCAAGGAACACAGAATTAAATTAATTATAATTCTTGGTTTATGACACTCTTTCATTATTGATCCATATTTATATCATAATGAACTCTCATAACAATAACCAAAGATTAGAAGACTAACAGAAGTTTTATTTGTTTTTAAATTTTATAAACAGGGTATCATGCAGTATGTAATCTTTTCAGACTAGCTATTTTCCTTAACATTATGTTCCTAACATTCATTCTATGTTGGCACATGTAGCTTTGGTTAACTTATTTTTACTACAGTATAATTCTCCTTTGTATGAATATAATATAATTTGTCAACCTGGTGATATACATTTAATAGTTTCATTATTTTATATTACAAAGAGTGCTAAAATGAATATTGTTATACATGTTTCATGGTTCATACATATAAGAGTTAGCTTGAGTATGTTCATATGGTAAAATTGTTAGGCTATAGAGTATATAGTTATCTGATTTCAAAAGATAATGCCAAAATGTTTTATAATGTAGTGTAACCAAAAAATACTTCCACCAGCAATGCACAAAAGATTGTATTTATCCACATATTCTCCAATGCTTGGTATTCAATGATTTCTTCATTTTTGTCATCTGAATAGGTTCCAAATGGAATCACATTAAGTGTTTGAGTTGATTTTATCTGCTTATTTTTTTGCCAGTGGTTTTAAAATACTGGTTTTGTTGAAGTATAGTTGCATAGAGTATAGTCATCAATTTTAAAAGCGCAAATTGATGATTTGGAAACGTGTATAGTAATATAATCACTACCACATCAAGATATAGATAATTTCCACCTTTCTGAAAATTCCATTCTCTCATGCTGCTTTGTCACCAACACTTTCTCCAATCCAGCCACTGGGAAAACACTGATCTTCTTTCTGTCACTACAGCTCTATCTTTTCTAAAATCTCATATACATCATGAAGTGTGTAGTCTTCTATGCCTCCTACTTTCACTTATCATAATGCTTTTAAGTTCAATCATATTGTTGCATATTTTAGTAGTTCATTCTGTCTTATTGCTGAGTTGCATTACATTACATAGTTAAAACACAATTTGTTATACATTCAATGATTAGTGAACATTTGGGTTGTTTCAGATTCTTGGCTACTATACATAAAGCTGCTATGAACATTTGCTTACAAATCTTTTTGGAGATCTATGTTTTTATTTTTCTTGGGTAAATATCAAGGAGTGAGGCAGCTGGGTGATGTGCTTATGTTTAACTTTATCAGACAGTACCAAACTGTTTTCCAAAGTGGTTGTACCATTTCATATTCCCATCAGCAATGCATGAGAGTCCCAGCTGCTTCACATCCTCCCCTACCCTTTGTATGATCAGTTTTACAATTTTAGCCATTCTGGAGAGTGTATAGTGGTATCTCATTGTGCATGTGTATATGTGTGTATGATACATCTGTTCAAATGTTTTTCTTATTTTTTAGCGTGTTGCTTATTTTCTTTATATATTATGCATGAAAGTATTTGCTAAATATATGTTTTTCAAATATTTTCTCCAAGTCTGTGGCTTACCTTTTCATTTTTTTGCCAATGTCTAGTAAAGAACAAATGTTTTAAAGTCCAATTTGTCAATTTTTCTTTAATTGTTTCTGCTTTTGCTTTTCTAAGAAATCTTTGCCTGCCTTCAGCTTGTGAACATCTTTTCCTATATTTTCTTTAGAAGTTTCATATTTAACTTTTATTTCTATAATATTTTTCAAATTAAATTTTGTGTATGGCATGAGATAAGGGTTTAGGTTGATTTTTCCTATGTATATACAAGGTCTATCTGGAAAGTATCCAGCCATGTACTGTGAAAATATATTAATGATGTCTGGATACTTTCCAGACAGGCCTTTGTATTATATATTCAATTGTTCCAGGACACTTTGTTGGAAAGACTACTGTTAAACTAAATTTGGCCTGAGAAAGCCTCCTTACTCACATACTTGAATCCTTATGAATTGCAACCCAACTTAGCATGTAAATATACTGAAAACCTAATTTAGGAGTATGCTTGTGTAATAACAGCTGAATGTCAGCCAACTACAGCAGCTGTGCTTCAGCCAATCACAGGTGGCCAACTGTTCAAACTGTGTTCAAATAAGGCAAACAGCGAACTGTAACCAATTCAGCTATTTCAGTACCTCACTTCCATTTTCTGTATGTCACTTTCCTTTTTCTGCTCATAAATGTTAACCAACCATGCGGCAGCCCCAGAATTTCTCCAAACATGTTCTGGTTCTGCAAGTTACCCAATTTGCAAATCTTTTTTTTTCCCTCAATTAAACTCTACTAAATTTAATTTGTCTAAAAGTTTTTCTTTTAACACTACCCTTTTCCTATTAAATTATCTTGGCATATTTGTTAAAAATTAACCACATATGCATGAGTCTGTTTCCAGACTCTTCTCTTCCATTGATCTTATGCCAATACTACATTGTCTCGATTATTGTAGCATTGGAATAAGTATTGAAATCACGTAGTATAAGTCCTCCAACTTTGGTCTTGATTTTCAAAATAGACTATAGCCTATTTACATTTGCATATAAATTTAAAATCAGCTTATTAATTATTATTTTAAAAGCCCACTGAAATTTAATTGACTTGAATTGAATTTAAAGATGAAACTAGGGAGAACTGATGTCTTAACAATATTCAGTCTTTTGACCCATGAACATAGTAGTATATCTTTTCATGTATTTAGCTGTTTATTTTTTCATGCAATATTTTGTAGTTTTCAATGTAGAGTTTTAACATCTTTTGTTAAATTTATCCCTAAGTATTCTATTTTATTTTGTCATGTTGTAAATGGTATTGTTTTTAAATTTCAATATCTAATTATTTGTCATTAACATGTAGAAATACAACAGATTTTTGTATACAGACCTTGTATCCTATAGATTTCCTATTTTACTTATTAGTTCTCATAGATTTTTTTTGGAGGGGGGAGTAGATGCCATAGGATTTTCTACATAGATGGAAAGATGATCTGCAATTGAAGACAACTTTACTTCCTCCTTTTCAATGTGTAAGCGTTTTTCTGTGTATACATGTATGTATGCATTTATGCCTTATTGCACTGGCTGGAGCTTCCCATACAATGTTAACTAAAATTTCTTTGAGAGAATATGCTTGTCTTTTTTCTCAATCATAGTTAGTAAGCATTAGTGTTTCATTATTTAGTATGACTTTACTTGTAGGTTTGCCATGTATGCTTTTTATCAGGACAATGAAGTTCCTTTCTAAGTTGGCTGATAGTTTTTTACCATGAATTGGTGTTACATTTGTCAAGTACTTTGCATCATCAATTGGTGATGAGTCATCAATTGAGATTAAAAAAAAAACTTGTGGATTTCTTTGCTTTGATATAATGTAAACTTTTATAAATATAATTTTTATATATAAACTTATGAAGTTTCTTCCCCATGCTCCATGTATTATGAGGTCCTTTTTCTCTAGCTATATGGCACAGTATTCCCAGGTTTGTGTAAACTCCAGGAATTATTTGGTCTACTAGTTGTTATATCTGCTGTCTCATGTAGTTTTATATCATGTATGCGCAGATCAATATTCCAACAAATACTTGCTCTCTGGAGCTTTCCTCTGTATAAAGCTCCCTCCTCCTGCATACGCCATCCCACAAATGCTAGCTGTTTTGGCCTCCGCAAATTCCAATGTCTCTCTCTTTAATTCAGTGACACTACCAGTCTCTGCATGGGTTTCCTTCTTCTTGTGTTGACAATCATATCTCTCCTCCTTAGTTCTCCTTTTCTGTAGGATCAAAAATCTGTACTGCCTAGTGTATGATGTCTGAAAACTATAATTTCATATATTTTGGCAATTTTACATTTCTTTAAGGTCAGATGATAAAGCTGGTTCCTGATACTTTAATATGGCCTGAAGCAAAACTCAGCTGCTGTGTTATCTCTTTTTAATTACTAAAGAAGTCAAATTCGATTATTTTCTAATCTGAATTTTTTTTTTAGTCTTTTGCTCTTTACTCCTATATTCAGTTCTTTCTCTGAATTTTGGTTAGAAAAAATATATTAATTTTTAATGATTTATTTGACACATTGAAAGCCTGATTCCACTGTGTTAATTCTGCTGGTTCTAGATTTCCTACATGGTTTGTAATCCTGTTTATGAATTCATATTTCTTGGAAGCTTATCTGGTATTTCCTTAAGGTCTTGGTTTAGTATTGGTGTCCCTCAGAAAGGATATCAAGTAGTTTCTGTCAGTGCCAATAGTTACAACTAATCTAGGACCACTTCAAAATAAATTCATGGCTTAAAAATTTTCAAACAGTCCAGGGAGTGTAGCATTGGTTCGCAAAACTCATTGAGAACGTATTTGTATTCACAAATTCTTAGAAGAGTTAATTTTTTCCTTCACCAACAGTAAGTTTCAAGATAAGCAATTTTTTCTTTTTATCACTAGCAGCAGAAGCATGGGTCGGAGAGGGAGGTGGAGGGGTAGAATAAGAGTAGCAAAGTAGGAGATTAATAGAGAACAGAGCTCACCTGTCTAACCAAGAATATGTCCACCATATCCTCTCCAGTTTATGTAGAAAAAGCATCTGTAAGACTTTCCATTTGGGGTTGGTTCTAGGTTCTAGGAAATACGGTTCTCATATTTCCTGTGGCCTATGAAACCTTGAAAACTGGAGGTCAAGGTTACCTGGGTTTGGCAAATATCTTCAAGGTGAAAACAACTTTATTGCTTAGTTTTTTCAATTTGTTTTTTCCTGCAAATAACCCTTGCCTTTTTATAGCACAATCACAAATTTAACTGATGTTGTATGTTGTATCTAGCATTTTTAGTTATTTTCAAGGCTGATTGTGTTAAGGTATTAGGGTACCACACTGCCAGAGAAAGAATTCTCATCTACTTTCTGCTGCTCTTGTTAAGTTCCCTAGTATGCTATTCATTCTTCTTCTGTTTCTTTTACTATTATTAGTGTGGTCTTTATTGTTGTTGTTACCGCCATTGTAAGTGGATTGCCATAGGAAAGGAGGACAAATATATGTGCTTAGTCAAATTCCTTAAGCTACAAATTATAAAAAGTCAATTTAATTACTCTTAAAATGTTAATTTTCATAATAGAATATAGCATGAAATTTTTAAAAAATATGCAATATTCTTTATTTTTTATTATGTTGAAAGACTGTAAGTAGATTAGTGAAAAAGAGTTTTACATTGGTCTGGATATATGCAAGTTTAGGTAATCACAGTTAACATTATGCTAATATGATTAGATATTTTTGTATAATTATTTAATTTGTTCTTTCAATAAACTCAACAATCTTCTTGAGCATGTACTATATGCCATAGACCAGATAAAAATATTCACAATTACCAATTCAAGAATAAGATTATCAATTCAAGAATAAGAATATTTTCCCTAGAAATGTACTTAAGAATGTTCTCCTATTTTTAATATTATGCATATTTTAAATATTGTTTGAGGCTAGTCATGTGAGTATAGACTTTATAAATGTGCTCAGTCAAAATATCTGAATATAATATGAAACTTTCTATTTTGCTATCCTTTTAAAAGCATTGGTATGGCAGAGATTTCCGGCCTCTGATCAGAGTACATATATTAACATTTCATGAAGAAAGTGAAATTTGGATCATATTTATGATCCAAATAGTAAAATAAATATATACTAGATAAGAATATTTCTCTGTGGTTTGGCCCACACAGACTCATTCCCTGGCCAGTTGACAGCTACTCTCTTGGGAATTGTGAACATCAAAAAAAAAATTTTTTTGGCACCATCTGCTCTATAATGGGCTTGGCTAAAGCTGCCACTATAGCAGCTGCCAGAGTTGGTGGCCCTTTAGGAGATAAGACTAGAGAGAGAAATTAGACTTGTCTAAGACTAGACAAGAAATTCTTTTGGACTGATGTAAATCTGAATTTGGCAAACATTTTCTCAGATTCTATAGTTTGAGGGATCATGACCTGTGTCAGTTTCAGGGGGAAATGCTCTGCATCAGTTGCATGGATCCTCTGTAGTTAAAGTTGTATCAGTGATCTAGTGGACATGTACTGTGTTAGAAAGATAAGCAAGAAGTTTTCAACATGGTATTCCTTTATTAAATTAATACTACAATAGCTCTTCTGTGACTTAAGACTAAAATTCAGTAGACTTGATTCTTAAAGTCGAAATTGAAAGACATCTCAAATTATGAAAAACTTTGAAAATCCATCTGGCTGATCTTTAGGCATCTGTTATCATCTGTCCCAGTTGGTTATCTTAATGATTGGAATAAAGTTTCTATGGGAAGTTTTTCTAAGCCAGCTGATAGCAGTACATTTACAAAAGTAAATGTTGTGTCCATTTGATTTGATTATTGTTTTTTTCAAATAATTAACACAAAACTGAGATTTTTGCAGTAGAGGTTTGAGGATTCTAAGACAACCAAAATTTCTTTCTCTGGCATTGTTCAGTCAATATGGAATCTTGCCAAGGGATTATCGGTTATGTCTCATAGAAATACTGTGTATGTTTGGTGAGTCATGGAAGGCAATTTGTAATTTGCTCCATTTCATTATTACTTTTTGACTATTAGAATCAATATCAGGCTATCACTTATAGCTTCTCAACAAAGAATTTAGGTGAACACTTTTTAAATATGATGTCTGTTGTGTTATCATACTAAAGCCCTGACTAACCACCTTATGGAGTAATATAATTTCCTCATCACATTTACTATAGACATCCATTAGCTGCCCATTTCCAACCATATTGAGGGATTGAGATTTTTTTTATTGCCTCACGGAGTTATACTCTTAAGTGCATTTTATATAAGACATGGATTAAGGAAGGTAGAGTTCCACTGTTACAAACATTTTATTAGCTTAAAAGGATGTCTTTTTATTTTACTATAAACTCATGTTCAAGATAACCACAAATATGGTGTTGTAACACAACACATTGTAATTAATACAAGACAAAAACTTATTAATGGATTCAAGTTTAAGGATGATCTACCTTTTCTTCTACATTATAGAAGGCTCAAGGTTACCCTTATATAATAATAATATCATTCTTATTTATTTGATTCTTTACTTATTTTTATTTCTTATTTATTTTTCTTAGGAAAGAGAGAAAGTTTAAGTTGAGTTAAACCTAACATATAGTTAATTGTGTTTAAATTTAGATATGCCCTTGGGAATGTTTTGTTCTAAATTCTCTCATGGAATCCTATATTCTCAACGTTGTAACATTTATCATATTTAATTTTAATTTTTACTTTTGTACCTCTTTCATCAGACTATAAGCTTCATGAAGGCAAGGACCATATTTACTGGTTCATATCATATCCCCACTATTTATAACAGTATCTTTCTCAGAATAAGCTTTCAAAATACATATTTATTGAATTGGCAACGAAATGAGCAAATTACCTGTTGATGTGAAAGAAGTTTTAACAATTTTGCTCTATTGTATAAACTCAGAATACAGAGTACTCTCCCTCACAAATATGACTAAGAAAAACAGACAGAAAAATAATCAAGAGAAAATACAGGTATATATGATTTTTAAGCTTGCAACTACTTACGCCCTCACCTGAAAAGTTTGTTTTTATTTCTTTAGGCTATGGGTGTGCTTATTCAACCTTATTTTTGTTGTTGCACTACGCTGATTCTCATGTCTACAGATGGAGCTAAATTTTAAGTAGGAAATGGAAGAACAGAAGAGAAGAACTGAATTTTGCTACCTCTTTTCGGCCTTCACTAACCTTACAGACCTTTTTCCAAGACTGCGGCAATATAGGTTTTCTTAAAAATAACGGATGAGATAGGAGAACAGAGAATACAAGTCAAATGTGCTGTGAGTTTAGGAGCAAAAAGCCCTTTGATCCAAGAAGACGTTGTTATGACATACCTGTACCTGGCTTCTTTATTAAAAACAAAGAGGAGCTTTTATTTATTCTCTTATATGGATATAGGACTATGAAAACAAAAACAAAAACAAAAAACCCTTCCTTGTAGGTGCCCAGGTCCTGTGGTATAACTTTTAAAGTATTTTCCATTTTTATAACCACTTATTCTCTTAGAACTATGCCCTAGACATTTCCCTGGGTTTCAAAAGAGTAGCTAATATACCCGAAGAGTAAAATGTTCCTCAAGTTCTTCCATTTTTACTTCCCACTTTTCCACTCCTCTGCTAGTGAAGTTATTTGGAAAGGTCTCAGTGAACCAGTGAATAAGCATTGCTAACCTTCATATATTTAGTAACCCACAAAATTTAACACTCTCTCAAACCCACATCAAACAATTAGGTTTTGTCTATTCTGTAGCCAATGAAAGACAATCACTGGTTCTGATTAATTAAGAATTTTAAAGCAGAATAAATCCAGCAACATGGCTAACTGGAGATGCCAGCTGCCAGATCATCTCAGAAAGAAGAAAAAGTTTTAGATGAAAAAGAAAAAATAAACAAACAAACATAGATTCTAAGGGATAAGTGCCAGAACGTTCAAGAGATTCTGCAGGAAGAGGTTGTGGAGAAGAACAGGAAGGAGCAGGATATAGATAGAGGTCAACCCCTGAGGGGACTGGAGTCCAGCAAAAAGGGTAGGTGGAAGAGTTTGTTTCTCCCTCCCTCACATCTCTGGAAGTCAGCAGGCTCCCGAGCTGCTGGAGAGCCTTTCAACTCTCATGAGCCCAAAAGCTGCTGCCATCAGTGAACTGGGAGCTTTTTGAGGACAAAGCACCAGGCTGCCAGCCACCTTGGTGTGCTTCATGTCACCACAAACCTGAACTGAGATGGCAGGGCCATATTGCTTCTCCACCCACCATGTGCCCTTGTCTTCCCCAGGGGACTTCAGCCCCTCCGTTTATGTCTTGCTCATTCCACACAAACATTTCCCAATTCTGGCCCAGACTGTGGGAGCCATAGGGGGCCAGTGGGTCCCGGGGGATGTGCAGAACCACAGAGCCTGGACATTTCAGGTGGGCTTCCAGAGAGAGCAATAGAGATGACAGAGTGCTACCTTTCCTTCTTTCAGACTCTTCATCCCTTTCCCTTCCCCTACTCATGGCTGCTGAAAGAGACAATTGAGCCAGGGCTCTCAGGAGCTACAGCTTCCCCTCAGTTGGTGCATCCACCACACCAGGGCTTCCACAGAGAGTAGGACTCAAACCTATCCTCTTAAAGACCTGCAGTGGACTAAGGGGTGCTCAGACTGTGAGCTATCTACTCACTGGCCCTCCCCAGTACTGCTTGCATGGTTGCTCCATCAGAGCAGGGCACACCTAGATGTGGAGGGGCATCAAATCTGCTCGGGCACCCTACAAGCAACTCGGGACCAGCACCCTTCTCCCTGGCATGGTCAGGGATTGATCTCTGGGGGCCTGGGGACAGGCCTGCAGGCCAGATCCCATACCCCCAGGACTGGAGGGGAGATTTGTGAACTAATCTCAGGAAGTGAGGGAGCCTGCATGGGCAGAACTGAAAAAAGAGTGCAGTGTGGGTCCCAGCCATAGTGCACTCGTGAAACACCCCTCCCCCCAAAGGAAGGCTGTGCTCTCAGCACAGGGCAGGATCCTGGACAGGAAAGCTCCTAGCCTACAGTGCCATCCTGGGGGTACTCAGCTAGTTTGAGCTCCTGCCTGCTGGCAGACACTGGAGGGAGACCATGGAGCAGGGGAAGGGAGAGAAGAGTGAAACCCAAGACTGACAGCCAGAATGTGAATCTCACATGATCCCTCCCTCATAAACAGACTTTCTGGCTGGGAGGGACCACTTTAGCCCCTCCCTGGTGGCTTTACCCAGAAGCCTGGGAGCAGAACTTTGACCCCTACTAAGACAGCTCCCTTACCTGCTTTTGTGGAGCTTGAGGGCAGGCTCACCTGACCCAGCCTCACCCAGCCTCACTCCCCCAACTGCCTCTGCTGTGATGGAGAATAAGGACTCACCTTGAAGTTCCAGGGCCCCACCCACCACCTGGGGCATTTGAGTTCTTCTCTTGAGGGGCTAGATCTGGTCACAAGTCCCCAAAATAACACTGCAGCTTGCTCCTTCTGGCAAGCACCACCTACTGACAGGGAGGTCAATTTTCACAGCCCTTTACAATGTTTACTGATGCAATCATACAGGGTGTGGTTGAATCTTACCCACAAGCACCACCCACTGTCTTAGATATTAAACTGGGTTTGCCAATACCATTCACACTATTAAGAAGACCACAAGACTGGGGAAACAGAAAGGATTTCAAAGACCTTCATCCTCCCTCATCAAAGAGAGCCAGGGAGTCTGCCCACTAACAGCTCACCACTGCTACATCCTACAGATAACTAGCAACTGAGAAAACCACCACACTAAGGATATCTCTAATCAAGGCATCTATCCAGAACCTAGGTCACCATTAAAGCACCCACAAGCAAAGCCAAATGTTCCTACCCAACATATGCTGCAGACACACCCTTACAAGTGTGTGGGGGGAAAGCTCCATCTAAACAAAAAAAGATCCAAAAATAGGAAGCAACAGCTGCTCCAGATGAGAAGGGATCAGTGAAAGAACTCCAGAAGTGTTAAAAATCAGAGCAAAAGGACACCTTGAAAAGGGAACACCAGCTTTCTAGCAATGTGTACCAATGAAAATGAAAATATTGAAATGACAGATAAGAAATTCCAAATATGGATTGTAAGGAAGCTCAATGAAAGCCAAGAGAAAATGGAAAACCAACTCAAAGAAACCAGAAAAAGAATTCAGGAAATGAATGAAAAATTCACTAAAGAGATTGACATATTAACAAAAAACAAATGGACTTCAGGAAATGACAAATTAATTTAAAGAAATATAAAACACAGGGGAAAGTTTTAAGAATAGACTAACCAAGCAGAAGAAAGAATATCAGAGCGTGAAGACAATTCTTTTGAATTAACTCAGTCAAAAATTAAAAAAAAAAACAGAGAATTAAGAAGAATGAACAAAGCCTACAAGAAATATGGGATTATGTAAAACAGCCAAATATAAGTATCATAGGAATCCCTGATGGTGAGGAAGAAAATGCACAAGGACTGGAAATAAACCTATTTGAGGGAATAACTGAGGAAAATGTCCCCGGTTTTCCTAGAGATTTAGACATCCAGGTACAAGAAGCTGAACGAACACCTGGGAGATTCATTGCAAAGAGGCAATCACCAAGACACAAGTCATCAGACTGGTCAAAGTCAACATGAAAGAGGAACTCCTGTGAGCCATGAGGCAAAAACATTAGGTAACTTACAATGGAAAACCCATCAGGCTAACTTCACACTTCTCCACTCAGACCTTACAAGCCAGAAGGGATTGGGGTCCCGTTTTTAGTGTTCTTACACAGAACAACTGCCTGCCTAGAATTTTGTATCCTGCAAAACTAAGTTTCTTATGTGAGGGAAAAATAAAGACTTTTCCACACAAGCAAATACTGAAGGAATTTGTCAAGACCAGACCTGACCTGCAGGAAATATTCAGATCTGCATTATACATGGATCACCACAACAGACACCCACCAGTATAAAACCACCCAAAAGCTAAAGGTCAGAGTTCATATAAAAAAATAGCACAAGAGGTAAAACAAAGCAATAAGGTACTACCTAACAGTATGAACAGAATAGCATCCCACATATCAACCCTATCAATCAACATGAGCAGTGTGAATAGACACAGGCTAGCTGAATGGATGTAAAAATACAACCCAATTATCTGCTGTCTCCAGGAAACACATCTAACCCACAAGGACTCATACACTCTCAAGGTAAAGGGATGGAAAAAAAATATTCCATGCAAATGGAAATCAAAAGAAAGCAGGTGTAGCCATTCCCATATCAGATAAAATTGACTTTAAATCAACAATAGTAAAGAAACACAAAAATTGCCATTATATAATGGTACAGGGAGCAATTAATCAAGAAGACATAACTATCCAAAATATTTGTGCACCTAATACAGCAGCACCTAGATTCATAAAGCAAACCATACTAGATCTAAGCAAAGAAACAACAGCATCATAATTGCTGTGGACTTCAATACCCCACTTACAGAACTGGACAGATCATCCAAGCAGAAAATAAAGAAAGAAACATTAGACTTAAAGGGGACTCTAGAACAAATAGGCTTAAAAAAATTTACAGAACATTTTACCACCAAACTACTGAATATATATTCTTCTCATCAACACATGGAACATTCTCCAAGACTGATCATATCTTAGGCCGTGGAACATGTCTCAACAAATTAAAAAAAAAATAGAAATTATACCATGTATCTTCTCAGTCCACAGTGGAATAATACTAGAAATGAACTCCAAAAGAAACAATGAATTCTACTCAAAGTCACGGAAATTAAACAACCTGCTGCTGAATGATTATTGGGTCAATAATGAAATTAATATGGAAATCAAATGATTCATCAAACCGAACAACAAAGGAGACACAAGCTATCAAAATCTACAGAATTCAGCAAAAGCACTCCCAAGGGAAAAATTCATAGCCTTAAATGCCTACAACAAAAAGACAGAAAGATCACAAGTTAACATTTCAATGACACATCTGAAGGAACTAATAATAAAAAGGGAAGAGCAAACCAAACCCAAAGCCAGCAGAAAAAAGGAAATAACTAAGGTTAGAGCAGAACAAAATGAAATGGAGAACAACAACAACAAAAAATACTAAGGATCAATGAAACAAAAAGTTGGTTCTTTGAAAAGATAAACAAAATTGATAGACGTCTTGCTAGATTAACCAAGAATAGAAAAGAAAGGACCCAAAAAAGCTCAATTAGAAATGAAAAAGGAGATATTACAACTGATACCACAGAAACACAAAATATCATGTGTGAATATTATAAAAATCTCTATGAACGTGAACTTGAAAACGTAGAGGAAATGGACAAATTCTTGGAAATGCCCAACCTTCCAAGATTCAATCAGGAAGAAATAGAACTCCTGAACAGACCAATAATGAGCAGCAAGATTGAAACAGGAATAAAAGTGTTCCAACAAAAAAAAGCCCCAGACCAGACGTATTCATGGCCGAATTTTACCAGATCTACAAAGAATAGCTGGTACCCATACTGCAGAAATTATTCCATAACTTCACAAGGAGGGAATCCTCCCCAACTTATTCTGTGAAGCCAGTATCACCTTGATACCAAAGCCAGGAAAGGGCACAACAAAAAAAAAGAAAATGACAGACCAATATCCCTTATTAATACAGATGTAAAAATCCTCAATAAAATATTAGCAAACTAAATTGAATAGCACATCAACAAAATAATCCACCATGACCAAGTGGGCTTCATCCTAGGGATGCAAGGATGGTTCAACATACATAAATCAATAAATGTGATTCACCACATAAACAGAAGCAAAAACAAAGACCATATGACCATCTCAATAGATGAAGAAAATCATTTGACAAAATTCAGCACCTCAACAAACTAGACATAGAAGGAACATATCCCAAATTATAAAAGCCATATATGTGAAAACCACAGCCAACATCATACTGAATGGGGAAAGGTTGATAGCATTCCCCCTAAGAACTAGAACAAGACAAGAGTGTTCACTGTTACCACTTCTATTCAACAGAGTGCTGGAAGTCCTAGCCAGAGCAGTCAGGCAAGAGAAAGAAATAAAGGGTATTCATATTGGGAAAGAGGAGCTCAAACTATTGCTTTTTGCTGGTGATATGATCTTATATTTAGAAAACCCCAATGACTCCACCAAGAGATTCCTGGAATTGATAAATAAGTTCAGCAAAGTCTCAGGTTACAAAATCGATGTACGCAAATCAGTGGCATTCCCATAACTAATAACAGTCAAGTTGAGAGTCAAATCAAAGACTCAATACCATTCACAATAGCTACAAAGAAAATAAAATACTTAAGAATATTTACTTAACCAAGGAGGTGAAAGATCTCTACAAAAGGGAACTATAAAACACTGAGGAAAGAAATTGCAGATGAGACAAGTGGAAAAACATATCATGCTCATGGATTGGTAGAGCCAACATTTTAAAAATGTCCATACTACTCAAAGTGATTTATAGGTGGAATGTCATCCCCATCAAAATACCAATGTCATATTTCACAAATCTAGAAAAAATAATTGTATGCTTTGTTTGGAGCCAGAAAGGAGTCCGAATAGCCAAAGCAATCTTAAGCAAAAAGAACAAATCTGGAGGCATCACATTACCCGACTTCAAACTACACTACAAGGCTATAGTAACCACAACAGCATCATATTGGCACAAAAATAGAGACATAGACCAATGGAACAGAACAGAGAACCCAGATATAAAACCATCCACATACTGTCAACAGATCTTTGACAAAGCAGATAACAAAATACACTGGGGAAAAGAAGCCCTATTCAATAAATGGCTCTGGGAAAATTGGATAGCCACATGCAGAGAAGAATAAAACAGGAACCATATCTCCCACCACTCACACAAATTAATTTAAGATGTATAAAAATCATAAATGTAAGGCATGAAGCCATAAGAATTCTAGAAGAAAATGTTGGAAAAATTCTTCTAGATATTGGCGTAGGCAAGGAATTTATGAAGACCCCAGTGGCAATCACAGCAACAAGAGAAATAAAAAAAGAACTTGATTAACTTAAAAAACTTCTGCATGGCCAAAGAAATAATTAACAGAGTAAATAGAAAACCTACAGAATGAGAGAAAATATTCACAGCTTATACATCCAATAAAGGACTAATCAGAGTGTATGAAGAATTCAAGCAAATCAGCAAGAAAAAAAATCAAACAACCCCATTAAAAAGTGGGGAAAAGACACGAAAAGAAGCTTCCCAAAAGAAGATAGACAAATAGCTGATAATCATATGAAAAAATGCTCAATGTCACTAATCATCAGGGAAATGCAAATTAAAACCAGAGTGAGATATCACCTTACCCCTGTTAGAATGGCTTTTATTAAAAAGTCCAAAAACAATAGATGCTGGCGTACATGCAGGTAGAAGAAAGGAATGCTTATACATGGTCAGTGTGAATGCAAATTACTACAACCTCTATGGAAAACAGTATGGAGATTCCTAAAAGAAGTAAAAGTAGACCTACATTTTGATCCAGCAATCCCACTACTAGGTATTTACCCAAAGGAAAAGAAGTCATTTTGTCAAAAAGACACCTGCCCTCAAATGTTTATTGCAGCACAATTCACAATTACAAAGATGTGGAATCAACCCACGTGCCCACCAATTCATGAATGGATTAACAAAATGTGGTATATGTATACTATGGAATACTACTCAGCCACGAAGAAGGATGAATTAAGGCCTTTTCAATAATTTAGATGGAACTAGAGATCATTATCCTAAGTGAAGTATCCCAAGAGTGGAAAAACAAAGATCGCATGTACTCGCTATTAAATTGGAACTAACCAATGAGCACACATGTGCACAGAAGGATGTAAAACTCAGTAGAAATCAAGCAGGGGGAGTGGGGAGGAGGGGATGGGTGAAAACCTACCTAATGAATATAATGAACACTATCTGGGTGATGGGCACACTTATAACCCTGATTCAAGCATTATTATCCTGGTTGGAGCTAGAACCCATTCTTCAAAGCGAAGTGTCACAGGAATGGAAAAACAAGCACCACTGGTACTCACCATCAAATGGGTACTAACTGATCAACACCTACATCACACAGGGCAATAATATTCATCAGGGGGCGGGCAGGAGGGAAGGGGGTGGAGGGGCTGGGAAAAACTCTCACTGAATGGATGCGGGGAGCACAGTTTGGGAGATGACCACGATTGTAGCTCTGACACAGGCAGTGCATGGGCAATATATATAACCAAAGTGTTGTACCCCCATAATATTCTGAAATAAAAAAATAAAAAAAAACCATTTGTACCCTTCTCATATTTTGAAATTTAAAAAAATTGGGGTCAAAGTAGTAGACCATATGCCTTTGATCAGGTTTGTTACCCTAAAGGTTTTCAATTCAGACAGATTTCAGAGCAAGGGCCAGCTATGCTGATATATATGAAATGCTGTATGACCTGAATTGTCAGATGTATGTGGCTATAATATTTCAACTATTTTTATGTCCAAAGAATACTTCTAAAATCATAATTAAAATGTGACTGTTCTCTTTGTAAAAAAATACAGAAAAAAGACAACATTATAAAAAGAATCTTAAAGCAGTTCAAAGTTTTTTGTTTGTTTTATTTTCTTTGTTTCTGAGATAGTTGCCTGATGCAATGAGAATAAACCTCAAAAGAATAGTATTTATTGTGGTTTCATTAGAATTATGTTCTTTGAGTTGTGCAATAATGTTCTTTTGGTCAAACATTTGTTTCAATGACAAAAATGAAGAATGTTAGTGTTTTAATGTGGGTTGAATGGAATGACAAGTTTAGACGAAGCTACCTGGAGCCTTGGAAACCAAGGGCACTTCCACTGGGTGGATAGACTTTTATGTCTGTTAAAAATTACAATTCGCTGCTAGTGGCAGATGTCTTGACTAGAGTGATTTAAATATATATGGTTTTATTTTTGTCAATCTTAAAAAGTATGGAGATAGGCAGTTGCTGATATCTATTCAATAGCACAAGAGTGTCTGCGACTAAGGGATGAATCTCTTAGCCTTTTACATTTGGTCCCCAAGTGGCTGCTGGACTTCAAGACATGTTGTGGAAAAGAAAAAAGAAAATGGGAAGGTTAAAGAGGCACATGTCAGCTGAATAAACTTTTCCAGAAGTCTCATCCAACTATTTCTGTCATCTTGTTTGTAAGGTATGCTTACATCTTATTGGCCATCCTTTGAGCAAGTAAGGCTGAAAAATTTCTAGCTGGGTACATTGCCTCCCCCATCCTCTCTTACAAAGAAAGAAATAAAAACATGGCTATAGCACAGGGAGTGAAAAGTTACTGCCACATACGTGTTGCATTTCAGTGGCATCTCAGGCTTCTCTTTGGAGTTAATCAACCAAAGTGAAAGGGAAGAGAGAGAGAACTTCTTCCACAATTACTATAGTAAGCTGATGTCATCCCCCTTTTTTAAAGGAGTTACAGTTAGAACACACTCACCTGGAAGGCTGTGGACAGGATTGTGTCAAAAAGTTCCAGTACAGGATGCACTCTTGACATTTAGCATTTGAGATTTCCATTGATTGAGAGCAAACTTTCAGGTCCATGGCATATAATAACTTTACATTTTTCTGTCATATCACTTTTTACACCAAAGCTTGTGCATTAATTTGCTAGGGTACCAAAGCCATAGCAAAGTACCGTAGAGTGGGTGGCTTATACAACGAAAATATACTGTCTCACAGTTCTGAAGGCTAGAAGTCTGTGTTCAAGGTATTGTCAGGGTTGGTCTCTTCTGAGGGTTGTGAGAGAAAATCTGTTCCATGACTCTCTCCTAGCATCTGGTGGGCTGTTGGCAATCTTTTGTGTTCTTTGGCTTATAGATGCATCACTTCCATCTCAGCTCTCATCTCTACATGGCATTCTGCCTTTATCTTCACGTAGTGTCCATCTCTGTTCAAATTTCCCCTTTTTATGAAGATACCAGTTACATTGGATTAGGGCCCACCCTAATGACCTCATCTTGACTACATCTGCAAAGGCCCTGCAAAGATCACATTTGGAGGTACTGGGGGTTAGGATTTCAACATGTCTTTTTGAGGGGACAAAATTGAGCTCATAATAGCTGGCATGCAAATTACTTTACCAGAAAAATGAAACTGGAGGATCCCTTACCTGGCCTTGCAGCATCTACATTGCAATAACTGTTTTTCTCCTTTGCCATTGGGGGAAATTTTAGACTATAGAGGCATTTAAGAATTTTTAAGAGCCTATTTAATAGCATACATTGGAAATATTACTTTTTGTACCTTATCATGGAAATATATACCTGGATCACATTTGGATTGACCTTGAATCTGAAGATGTACATTTACTTCATGTTATGACTGTTCCGTTAACTACTTTTCACCATAACAGTTTACTTTTCTAAAAACAACACTTTTTTAGGGGGGAGAATAACAACTTTTTTTTTTCATCTCAAAACACACTGAATACAATATACTAAATCAATAATATTTCAACAATATACTTTCAGGAAAAGACACATTTGCCCACTTCCTTAACACAATAATTTCTAATCAAAGAATATAATATGGAACAAATTAAAATTGAGCATCATGTTTGGATGAAAAAATGCCTTTGCTTTGTTAGTACACCAGTTGAGAGGAATGAAGGGGTAGTATCTTCTGAATCTTCAGTCTATTTTGCACATGTGTTTTCTACATGCTTTCAACTGCTGTCAGATTTAGTCTTTATTTTGTTGTAGTCTCAAAGAAAAAAAAAAGAAAGAAATTTCTTATCCAGTAGGTTGAATTGTGTCCACCTAAAAGAGAAGTTCAAGTCCTAACCTCTGGTACCTGTGAATAGGACCTTATTTGGAAATAGAGTATTTGCAGATGTAATCAAGTTATGATGATTTCATAAGGGAGGGTGGGTCCTCATCCAGTGATTGATGTCCTTATAAGAAGAGGGAAATTTGGACATGGACACATAGAGGGAGAATATCATGTGAAGACAGAGACAGAGATTGGAATGGTATGTCTGCAAGGCAAGGAACTACAAGAATTGCCAGCCATCACCAGAAGCTAGAAGAGAGGCATGGAACAGATTCTTCCTCAGAGCCTCCAGACAGTTTGCTGACACCTTGATTTTTGATTCAGCCTTCAGAAATATCAGAGACTAAATTTCTGTTATTTTAAGCCACCTAGCTGTGATCATTTGTTATGTTAACCCTAGGAAATAAATACATTCAGAATATCCAATTTTGATATTAAATGCCTGTCTGAAGATAAGCACCAACCTCCAATCCAATTTCTTCCTTCCTTCATGAGCACAAGAAAGTTAATTACATGTTTGAACTGTATCTTACCTTCACATTGTTTAATATTTATATAAACTTGTTTTCAGTGTTTAATTGATGTATTTTCCAATCTATGAAAATTGGGAATTTTGAATTGGAATAATATGAATGATAATTTCCCTTTGAAATTAATAGATTTTTTTTTCCAATTTATGACTTTTCACTTCAGGGCAAGGGTTTCAGGACAAAAATTAAAATCATTACATGAGACATAGACTTTACTATGATTCTGATGGTCTCCACATGAGTGAAGAAAAATAAGTGTTCATGGCAAGGATGAGATGAGTGTGCTGGTTTCTTGGGAAGTTTGTAATGTATTATTGGAAACACTTCTATTCATGTAATTTTAAAAAATGCATGTATAGAGTGAGAGAAATAGTAAAGCACACAAATTTGTCAGGGAAAGGAGAGAAGAGCAATGCAAGAAATGAGGAAGAGGGAAGACTTGTGGAAAAGAAGCCCTTGGGAGTAGCAACCAAAATGAGAAGAACTTGAGAAGGGAGTCTACTTCTACCATCATTTTTGCTCTTTGACATTTTAATTATTAATCTTCAGTTCTGTTGATTAGATTGGTGTGTATCAGATCCATTTTTAGACTTTCATATTTAATTGATAATTCATTATTTATAATATAATTGTTTATCTCCTTTGCTCAAATATCACCTTGCCAAAGAGTATGAGGATCACTCAAATTCTGTGACCTGCCATCCTTCTCCAAACCCCATATTTTGAAGCTCCTTTACTTTACTCCACCTTTTCATCTTTCATCACACTTAGCACCTTCCAGCAAGCTTCGTAAGTTATTTGTTTATTATCATTTTCTTCTGTCTGCTCCCTGCCACCCCCCCTCCCCAGAACAGAAGCTCCTTGAAGACAGGCACCTAGGTCATCGATGAATTCCATGACTCTAAGACAGTGTCTGGCACATCGTAGGTACCAATGGCTATTTTTTTAAAAAATGAATAAATCTATTTTCTTTACAATTAATAATTTTGTGTTATTTTCAGGATTTTTTTATTATTCATCTTATTTTTACATACATATGTCTGTGATCCTTGCATATTAAGCTAGAAGTTTGGTGGCTTGTGTGTTCTCATTTTATCACTTGACGTGGAATTATGTAAGTTTAAAGGGGATTTGTTGTTGCTTGACCTGATGTTTGCCTTCTGAAAGATCTCTATAACATAGTTTAGCAAGATGCTAACAAGTCCCAATGAAACACATCTGCTTTACTGTTGTCTCCAACTCCTGGTCTCTTCAAACTTTTAAAACTGTCATAGATTAGTGGAAACACAACTGCATATGAAATTAGTTCAATAAAACAGTAGTTGCAGATGCTCCACTAAGGATTTAAAAACAAAATTGTCGGCCAAAGAAAATGGCTTGTAAATGCCTAGCCATCACTCCAGTGCTGCAGAAGTAAGTTTTCTGGCAATGAGGGAAGTGGGGCTCCCTGCTTGCTGACACATAAATGACTAAACTGGAGAGATTTCCTAGTCGGTCTGCTAACCGGTGATGTGGATGTGTAACTGGATGCTGGTATTGCAGTGCCGTTGTAGGTGAAAATCCAGGAGGTGATGAAAGACAATCTACGGTAATAGAGTTGGAAGAACTCGGGGGATTGGATCAACCAGGTACAATCTTGCTGCTCCGTCTTTCCCATTTGTACAAAATATTTTTTCTATAATCTAGAACGTATAACGGTAATGCTTTCCAATTTAATTGATGGCTCAGTCTGGCATAATTGATTCCACATGGTGTTTGACAAATGACTCTTGGGTTACCCCCTCCTCCTATTCAAGAAATAGATAAATCTAACAGGATTTTCTCTTTTCTCACAGATCTATCACTTGGGCATCGATTTATCTACCTTAGATGAAATTTTAAATATTTCATAAACTGATGAAACCTCCTGTTCCTGGTTTTAGAGGAAGGTGGAATATTATAAATAGAATTTTCTTACATTCTCAGTCATTGAGTTGATGGATGGTTGAATGAAAAGCAGCATCCTGGGTTTTTCAGAGGCATGCCTATGCTTAGGTCAGATTTTATGGTGACTTGCAGTGTAACTATATGAGTATCTCTTTACATCTGTATACAAGAAAAATTTCTTTTAAATAACAATTTCAGTTTGGAGTTGCTCAAGGGATTTAATAGAAAAACTTGAAATATGGCCTGGGTAATATATATTCAGAAGGTCAAAATTGTTTTAGCTAGCAAGTGGCTCAATATGCTTATTCATCACATTCCTCCCTTGCTCATGTGAGACAAAAAGATGCAACTGAATGTAAATTAAAATACTGTACCCACACAAACAAAGTACTAAATCCCAACTTACTGTTGTCAATTCACAGAATTCTCCCTTATATAATCTTTATGGCACAGATGTTTCTGCTTGTGTTGTTACCAAAACTCATGCAAAGAAACAATCTGGATGACAAACAATGTCAATGTACTATATGATTGCAATGTACTATATGATTAGCCAGTTAACAATTTTATATAAAATCATGAGTAAAATATTCTAAACTTACTGAGAACCAGACAGACAATTGAGAGGAAATAAAGCTTAATTTTTTCTTAATCTGTTGGGTAGGCTAGATTGGAAAGATGGTTTTTGCAACATTCTTGGAAAGTTCACAGTTTAGGATTCACAGGCTGTGATCCTCAGATGAGGACAGCTGATGATCATACACATTGCTGAAGCCAAGTGGCGGGATGATCTACTGTATCCAAGCCATTTCCATGAGTGAATAGGCTCTGGCCTTTTTAGCCTGGTTTCTCAATGCTGCAGAAGACATCACACATTCTTTGGAAGTTGAGTCCAAACCAAAACTCCACTAGATCTTCTATCCTGCCTCTGGGTGGTCCTGGGTGACCCAGTTTAGCTTGAAGGAGCCCTGGGAAACTTGATATGCCTACATACATTTTAAAGGCTACTTCTGGGTGGTCTTTAGCAGTTAATAGAGTTTGATTCTGGGGACATTGTAAGAAAAGTCCAGGAATCTGGGCTTGGACAAGATCCAGTCTATTAAGAATGTTGATTATTCCTGAGCATATCAATATAATGAACTGCAAAGATTAGAGTCATTCTGGGAGGACTAAGTAGTTCATGCCAGACACACCTTACCAACTCTGTGCTGCCAACCATGGTTAGCATCTTCCAAGGCCCAAACTCAAGGCACCATGTTGTCAGATTGAGCAATTGCTGGGCTACATCAAGGCAGAAGGTCAAAACTTTTCAGGAATTGCTTATAGCTAGGAAGAAAAACAAAGAAATTTGCTTTAATCTGTAAATCCTCTGAATTCTCTAAATAATCTCAACCCTTAATTATATATACATTAATAAAGGAGAATTCAGGTGTGGCCAATATAAAAATCATTTATATTTTACTAGAAAAAATAGTATAGTATAGTGAAAAGAACCTATTCTTTGGAGACAGAACGTCCTGGGTTTTAAAACCCACTCCACTATTTCCTGGTAGAGAGACTGCCTGAGAGACTTGAAGCATTATCCCAAAAGGTGTTATTTGCAGAAAATATAAAAAATATTCAAAACATGTTCATACATAGTTGTACATGTCAATCTGCTGAGATAAGTAATGATATTTCAAGGGTAAAAATAGTTCAATGGCAAAACCATGAGGTTTGGGGTCAGAAACTTGTGTTGACAATGAGTGATCGTGAGCAATTTCTTATCTTCTCTTTGACTCAGTGTTCTTCATGTATAAATGAGGTTAATGTGATCAACCCTGTGGAACAGTTACAAGGATTAGATAAAATGAAAGTTCCTAGCCTAGTGCCTACCACACGCTAGGTGCTAAATCGATGCTATAATAGCTCACACTCCCTCCTGTTCCTACTTTAAGTTTTCCTATAGATGCTTGAGGCCTCTGTTGCTCCCCGCAACCCCTTGCCAAAAGGAAGAAAACATTGAGCAGATAAAGTGTGTGGGTCTGGACCATTCTCACAATTCTGTCTCTATTTTTTTAAAAAATACATGAAGAAAGAAAATGCAGGCTTTCAGCCCTCAGTATGGATGCCAGATGGTAGAAATCAATGGCGAGGATCAGGCAACAGAAGATTCCAGCAATGTCCTGCATCTCTTGAGGGTGCCTTCTATATAGGCCCCTGCAGGACAGTTCTGAGATGGCCTTGGACTGAGCCAGTTCTACCCTTACTGCCTGCATGTTGCCCTCTGAATAACCGTAGAATGTGCTGGGAATACAATATCTTGAAATAGGAAGGAGCTGCCTGGAACAGACTGGGCTTTGTTCCTGTCCTTCCTAGGGAATGTAACATCTTGAGTTAGGGAGGAAGTGCCTGGGACAGTCTAGGGTTTGTTCCTCCCTCCTCTGGAAGCAAGATGTTCTTCAAAGCTTTTCATAAGTCATGTTGCCCCTGAAATATATAATCTAGGGTGGGCTGTCTTTCAGTGTCCTTCAGCTGTTATACAAGTGGGGCAAGGCTAGTTAAGACTCCAAAGATCCCAGGAAGCTTTCTTGAGCCTTGATGGATTGGCTTACAATGGATCTGAGGCTTCTTTTGTCCCTTACTTCCTTTCTATAAGTATTATAATAAACCTGATTCATGTAACTTGTTGCATGTGAGTGTGTTTTGTTTCACTGGACTCAGGCAATTAGTAAAACTGTAGCCCCAGATGCAGTGGGCAGAAGTGTTTGGATCCCTATTCCTGGTGGTTGACGCAGTGATGATCTTGCTGTCCTCCATTCACTGGAGGTCTGCCCTTGGGATTAGTAATTAGTGAAACTGCTCCACAGCCTCCGTGAGGGTTCTTGATTTTTATGACCCCCAAGGAGCTCCAGGGGAGCTGGATAGGTGGACTGAGTACTCAGCAGAGAGACCTGGGAGCAGGCAGTCTTCTTGCTGGTACCTTGATAAGAATTTGACCACCTTCCAACAGCCTCTCTCCTGGTCCAAGAGTACAAACCACCAAGCCTTTCACCATTCAGGGGATTGACACCATAAAAAGTAATCCCAAGGCTGCACCTGAGCTCCAGCTTGCAGCAAAGAGGATGATATCATTCCTCAGGGGTCCAGCAGGCAAAGAGGACACAAAGCAGAAGACTGGAGCAGGCTTCTTATAAAATAGAGCTTCTGGAGGAGCAGTGACTGCTTGAGTTAACATGGTTAGGAATAGTAACATTTCAGGAGATTACCATGCAATGTCAGTGTACACATATATTCCTTTTCCCCTTGAATTGTAAACATTTTAAATAAAAAATCAGTAAGTAAATTGAGGATGAGGATGCTTCTTGTCAAGATATGGAAGATCAAGTGGAAGAAATATCTTAAAGCACAGAGCAAAAGTATACATAAATGAAAATATGAGAGGAAAAAAAGACTCGAGGAAAAGTGGGGGGAAAGAGTGAAGGAATGGAGGATCTTCCTAGGAAAACTGGATGGCATCTGATTTTCATATCCCAGTAGAGAATACTGTGTTTGGCCTGTCTGTGGGTTTCCACACTCACATGTCGAACTCTTTGAGGTTTTAACTTGAATGTGTTACTATCATTTCAAACTTAGTAGATTCAAAACCGACCTTCTAATCTCTCCTTGCCCAAATCTTCTTTCATAGTCTTCCACATCTTGGTCAATGGAAAATCCATCTTTCAATTTGTTCAAATAAGAAATCTTGGAGTTGTCCTTGACTCTTCTCTTTCTCTCACATTCCATATCTGATTTATCAGCAAATTTTGTCAGCTCCATCTATGATGAATCTGATGTCTAATATATCCATGCTGGCGTCCTGATCCAAACCAACATCTTCTCTCACTCAGATCAGCTTTGTAGTCTGCCAATCCAATGTCTCCCTGCTTTCACCTTTCCCCCTTCTCAGCAGCTGCAGGAATCCTGCTAAAAAATGTTAGAACCTGTCACTCCAGCAGCTCTCCAGTTCACTCAAGAGTATAAACCAAAATTTGGGCCATGACCCATAAAGCCTTACATGCTCTGCCCCTGAAACATGCCCTGTCCCCCACTCATAACCTTGTGACCCCAATACTTTATTATGATTCAACTCTTTGATCACTTTGCTTTAAGCCCATTGGTCTTATTTCTTAAACATTCCCCCTGCTCTTTCTGGAAATTTCTTCCCTCAGATATTAACATATCTTTCTCCCTTCCCTCCTTTAACCTATGTGAAATTGCAAACCTTCTTTGCTTTGTGTCTCCATAGCAAATAATCAGCATCAAACATAACATATATTTTACATATTTACCTTATTTACTCCCTGTATCCTATCCACACTCTACTCCTAAATGTAAAGTTTCATTATTGCAGAAACTGTTTTTGTTTGTTTTGTTCACTGTTGCATCCTCAGGAACTACAATAGAACCCGGTACACAGTGTTTGTTGAAATTTCCTGGCTGTGGCAGAAGTGGCCAATGCCTGATGGGTCATTTCTCCACTTGTCTGGAAATCAGTTCTGCAAGCTAACTCAGGGCGTGTTCTACTACCTTGCAAAAATTTGGTAAGCATTAGTTAAATAAATTAATCCCTTTTCTCCTTGTAATTGCTGGAGTCAGTTCCATTTTCTGAGACTGAATTGCTGTTATAATTTGGAGAAAGAAATTGTTTGGAAATAGCTGGGCTGTGAGTCCATGCTATAAAGGCAGAGGGTAAGGATTTGTTTCCTTCTTCACGTCAAAACTAAAGAGAAGGGCTTTAAAGAGAACACTGAGAACTTAACGTGAGTCACAGCATATTAGGGGAGACACACTAGACTGGTGTCTGACTCTGGCCTGCTAAACCTAAAGATCACAAATGAGTGACTAGCTAGCAGCTGACAGAGAGGGAGGCTGGGACTGGCTTTTGTCTTCAGAGGTTCTCAAAGCAAAGGGCACCTGGATGAGTCCATAAACTGGATATGGGCCATGCATGAGAGAAAGCATGCATGGGATCGTCTCACTTTCTACCCGTCCCAGGACTCTCTCAAGGGGAAATGTGATCTCAAGGAATGTAAAATTTGAGAAGCCAGAGAAAGAAGTCTGATTAAAGAACTAGAAAGAAGCAGAATATATAAGAAAAAGAATGAGACATGAGATATAACTAGAGATATGATTAAAAATATTATACTATTAAAGTATTACTACAGACAATTCTATGGCAACAAATCTGAAAACATAGATACAATATATGCTTTTCTAATATAATTTATATTCCCAAAATTATCCCAAGAGAAATTACAAAAACTTAAACAAATAATTCTAACAGTGATTGAGGTTAAAAAATCTACCATTAATAAAGGTAACTAGGCCCGCTCCCTCTCTTTGCCATCGTGGTAAATGTGGTTTACCAACGGAGTGGTTGACTCCGTTTCTCACCATGTCTTCTCATAGGACTTTCAGGATCAAGCAATTCTTGGCCAAGAAACAAAAGCAAAATTGTTCCATTCCCCAGTGGATTTGGATGAAAACTGATAATAAAATCAGGTACAACTCCAAGAGGAGACATTGGAGAAGACCAAGCTGGGCCTATAAGGAATAGCACACGAGATGCTACACATGTTTATGCTGCATCATGGTCACTATCATCTTACCATATCAAGCTGAAAATGTCTGGACGGTCGGACACGTTTTATTGGTAAAATGGTTTTTCTCTTTGTTTATATGCTCTGCACTAGTAAGCTGGTTCAGTAATAAATATGAGAACTTTTGTTGTGTTTGTACCTCCATAATACTCTGAAATTTAAAAATAAAAAAATTAAAAATTAAAAAAATTTTAAAAAGGAAAAAAATAAAAAATAAACGTAACCAAGATGACATATTTTCACAGCTGAGTTCTATCAAAACTTTAAAAAATAGATAATTCCTGTGTTGCTTAAGCTATTACAGTCTATTGGAAAAAAAACCTTTATTTTAAACCTTACAAAGTCAGCAAAATACACAAGTGTAGCTCAACCTCACATGTAAATATAAATACAAAAACATATGTAAAACACATTTTTTGGTAACCGGAAATCTATCAGTATAATTATTAATACCAATCTATAAAAAATCAAAATCATATGGTAATATCAACAAATTCTGGAAAAAAATTATAAAATTTAATAAACATTTAAAATAAAAACTCTAAATTTAATAAGAATAAAAGTAAACTACACAATATGACAAAATGATTTATCGCAAACCAAAACTAATTATCATCCTAAGTTAAAAAACTCTCTTTTCAACTAATGTAAAAAATTATTATGGGAATTATTACTATCACCATTGCTTTGGCATGGTAAGTTTTAAAAATTTAAAGTCAGTATAAACATTGGAGAACAAGAGTTTTTTTCTTATAATAATATTGAATGTCTAGAAATCCCAAGACTCAGTAACAATAATAATCAATAACAATGAATAAAAAGTTGAATAATAGAATTTGTTATGACAGAAACAGAATAAATACATAAATATCAACAGTTTTTGTTAATATTATCTGTAAGCAAATGGCAATGAAAATGGAAAAATATTCTATTTATAACAAACAACCTAATATTCTTACAGACTATTTAAAAAATGAAACACAGGATCTATGCAAAAATATCTATGAAGTCTTATTGAAGAACATAAAATAATATCTGAACTATGGAAAAACATACTGTGATCTTGATGAGAAGAATTACCACAGTAAAAATTCCAATTCTTCAAAGTTATTCCATAAATTTAAGAAATTTCTAAACAGAACTTCATCAAGTGTTGATTTTGGAATTGGACACAATGATATTAAAGTTCACTTGGAAGAATATGTATCTGAGAACAGCCAAAAAAAGTTTGAGAAGGAGAATGAGAAGCTGGGAAACTTGCTTTACACATTATTTGTCAAACTATAAAGTCACTATAATCAAATCAATATGGTATTTAGCCATATGGATCCATGAAAAAATAGACAATCTGGAAAATAGATGTCTGTATATGAAAATTTTATATATGACAACATTAGTATTTCTATTCAATGGTAAAGAATGACTTAGTTAATACATGGGACTGACAGTTAGCTATTTATCCATAAGGAAGCAAAGTTGGACCCACTTTCACTATGTCTTTGCTTCCCAATATGGTAGCCACTAGCCAGAAGTGCTACTTACATTTAAATGTAACTTAATTCAAATTAAATAAGATTTTGAAATTCTGCTCCTCAGTGCCTTGGCCATGTTTTAAAGTGCTCAATAGCTACATGTTACTAGTGGCTAATTTATTGGGCAACACAGATTATAAAACTTTTCTATCACTGCAAAATGTTCTGTTGGACAGCACAGCTCTCTCTTTCTCTCATTCTCTCTTTCTATGATATCTATATATATTTATGTATAATTTATATATGTAAATATAAACATATATGTGTATACATAAATGTGAAATACACATTTTTATTTTATAATATATAATGTACAATAGTTCTCAACTGATTTAAAATTGAAAGATAAAACACTTAGAAAGAAATTATCCAAACTACATATACAATATAGGGATTGAGGGAAACTTCTTAACCATTACTAGAAATCTAGAAAAAATAAGATAAAAAGAGATTTATTTGACATAAAAAAGTTATATTAAAAGTGAGAAAACATCACATTGTACACCTTAAATACATAATTTTTATTTGTCAATTATACATCAGTAAAACTGAAAAATATATAATGTTAATGTTCTAAAATATGTTATAAAGGAAATAAGATGTATGGTGAGTTAGAAAATAATTGGAGACAGCCAATTTAGAGAGCGGTGGTTTGGGATAGCCTCTCTGAGGAGGATATCTGAGCTGAGACCTAAAAGTTAACAAGTTTTATTGTGGAAAGCTGGGCAAAGAACATTCTAAGCTGAGTCTATAGGCCTGGTAGCTCCTTTGAATGGCAAGGAGAAGCCAGGGTGCCCTCTGCATTTGTGGGTTTAGGTGCAAATGGATGGTTTGTATGAATTAAGATCAGAAAGACAGGGCCTGTAGACCACTGCAAATAAAAGTTTGGGCTGTGGACCACTTCACGTCAGCAAACAAGATAAGTACATACATTTAAAAACATTTATAGCAATCCTTCACATTGCTGAGACTCCAGGACTTGAATGCTGGACTCATTTCAGGGTATAGAACAGTTCAGGTGTTTCAAACTTGTATGGTGCATCTCATGTTGCTAACAGCGTCTAGTCATGTGCATGTAAGTCCACAGTGGAATAGGAGAACAAAACAAAAATAAAAAACAAACTTATCTCCCTACAGGTAGGTACAGAAACACTGTTGTAAGTCTGGTGAGATGTTTGGATGCTATTCTTAGTGGAAAGGAAGTCATTGAAATGTTTGAAAAAGAAATGAATCTTTATATATGTTTTCTAAAAGAAATGTAGTTTAAAACTAGAGTTATCCCAGCTTTCATTGTGCAGAATGGATTGAAAGGGTCAGGAGCTGAATGAAGTAGTGTAGTGAGGAGGCTATTGTTGTGGTCCAGGTAGGAGATGATCGTGGCTCGGATGGGGTGGTGGGAAGGGAAGAATAAAATGGGCCATAAAAAATTTCCCTTTTTCTTTTCTTTTTTTTCTTTTTTGCCACAATAACCGGTACATTATGATGAACTCTATGGAGATAGGAAATAATGAAAGAAGAAGAGTTTGAAGGCAAAAATCAAGTTCTGTCTTGGAAAAATTTAAGTCTGAAATGAATATTACAAATCTAAGCAGAAATAAAGCTCATCAGAGAGATCTAGACTGGGGACACAATTTTGGGAGTTATCAGCATGTACCCATAGGGTAATCAATCACCCTGGTTTGTCCAAGACTGCCCCCATCTAAGCACTGAAAGTCCCAAATCCTGGGAACTCCTTAGTCCTTGGCAAACCAGGACAGTTGGGCACCCTATATAAATGGTATGTATAACATGAGATTAGATGAGAGCAACCAAGGAAATCACACAGAAGGATTGAGTCAGGCAAATATTTAGATGAAAGAGAAGCTTAGAAACTATAGCCAGTGAGGTAGGAGGAAGACAGGAAAGAGTCAAATTTCTGGAAACCAAAGGAAAAAAGAGTGTTTGAAGAAAGGGGGAATGTCAACCATAGAATGCCAGTGAATGTCATGAAAGAAGAGGATGGAAAAGCAGATTTGATGAGGTGGTGGTCACCAATGACCTAAACAAGAGAAGATTCCTGGAGTTAATGGTTAATGGCAAGAAAAAGGATCAGTGAGTAGGGGGGGGGGGTGCGCCGGGTGGGAATCATCCCAGTAGCTTTGCACTGAAGGGAGCAATGGGGCAGTAGTTTGAAAAGACCAGAGAAGATGTAAAAGGGTTGTTCGTAATTCTGTGGGGGTTTGGGGTGTGCTGGTTTGCCAGGCAGTGTTAAGTGTGTAAAGTTTAGCATAAATCTAGTGACTTTATTCTTCCTAATGGGTGTCTTCTTACAATTATATTCAACTTCTCAGGTGCTGGCATGAAAACAGAGTTTTGAAATGGTTTTAATCAGTGTCTGTGTTTTTTCATGGGAGGATTCTAGAGGAGACAAGCAAGTTAAAATATTTATTTCAATCAAAATACATAGACTAAAAGCCAGGTAAAGAGGAAAGAGAAAACAGAAGCACACAGAAAGATAGTGAAAAGTGAAGTCAATGTTTTAGATGTTTCATTGAAGTTGAAGAATTCTTGCAAACTGAGTACTCAAGAATGCAAACCGAAAGAACAGCAGATAGCTGCCGGAGGAGAGAGTGCGTGATCCTAAGATTTTAGGTGTGGTGAGTTACTGCTAAGTCAGTGTAAATTGTGTGACCACTGGCTGGAGAGGGGGTTGAGGAAGAGACTATTGGAGATAAGAAAAGAAAGAATCTGACAAGCAGGGTTTAAATGGTTCATACATGTGAATTCTGAAGTCATCAAGAATGATGACATGCACAGGCATGAAGAGAAAGAGGGAAGGAATCAAGAACAAATTTAAGAGTCAGTATATGACAGTAAGAAGGAGATGTAGTGTGTTGTTTAGTCTAATGGTACAAACTTTAAATGGGAGGGAAAGACTGATAAAATTGGAATCAGCACATACCCCAGTTCCTTGCCTAATGATCCTGTGATATATGAGGTATATAAAAACAATATCCTCCACTCTAGACTGTTGTAAGGAAAATGATGTCAACAGGACTCAAAGTAAGAATCTAACAACACTATCCAGAAAAGACTTTGAAGTTATAAGGGAATCTCATAATGACATATTGTCAGGATCTGCTACATAATTTGTGGAGGAGCCCAGTGCAAAACGAAAATGCAGGACATCATGTTCAAAAACTCTTAAGAATTTCAAGATGGCAACAAATGAGCATTATACCAAGTGTGGCACCTTCTAAGTATGGGACCATGTGTGACTATATCGATAACATGCCCATGAAGTTGGCCCTACCTATTCTGGTATTTCATAGACCTAGGAAAAATATTTGAGAGGGAGGGTGGGATTGAGTCAGATTAGGGGATATACTGTATTTATTTATTTAGTTAGTTAACAAATACTTATATAGAACTATGTGCCAGCCATTGTTCTAAATGCTTAACAAATATTATAATTGAATCTTCCTAAGATCCTTATGATATTTCCCCATTTTACAAATGAGGAAGTTGAAATACTGGAAATTTAAGTGACTTGCACAAGGTCATAGTAAGTGGCAGGCTGGTTCTAGAATCTGTGTGTCCTTAACAGCAATGTGGCCTCACAGCAGTTCTAGATATAATAATAGATTGTTTGGGAGATTTAAAATTAGGGTTAACCAAAATAAACAGAACTATGAGACATGATAGGGTTAGCCCTGATTAGGTCTCTAGAGGAAGAATAATAATCAGTTGCAAGGGATAGTTTTAAATATTTAACATATAAATATTTTCAGCCTCCTGACATTTCTACCTTCTAAAGTGAAAGGATAATTTATTGCTTAGGAAGTTTCTGGGCATGGGCTTTTGCCATGTTGATAAGCAAAGTGGATGAAGTGGAGGCCTCAGAGCACCTATCCTGTCTAGCAGCTCAAAACCCTGTGGCTGTGTGCTGTGAGTTCCTTGTGAGCAACACAAGCCAATTGTTTCCCCTTGGTGCTCGAGATGGCGGCTGTACTCCATCAACAACATAGAGGCAGCTCTCCATTACGGTCTGCTTTACGTTTATATACCTCTTCAGAATTAACAGTTTGTTCACAATAATTATCCCAATTTTATAGAGTACAATGAGGTGTTATCTACAATCTATACATTCTAACTTCACATAGCCAATCCTAGAAACCCATGTTTCAAACAAAGTGTTATAATCAGAAATAATTGGATTAAATTATTTGATGAAAGTTTAAGAAATATAATTGAGTAAATAAAATAATTATTTATGAAAATGCCACAAAAGGAGTACAAACCTCCACACATATATATGAGTTTTCACAGATTAGAAAATACTTAAGTTCCTTGGAAAAATTTGTGATCTAACTTCTTAGTACTCTGATTTGGTTTGACTATATACATTAAAAACTCAGTGATCTTATCATGTATTACTTGGTGTAAATGTTTAATAACTGCTATAGTATTATAATAATAATATATTATATTTTTATATTATATCATTTATGACAAAATTTCAGGTTTATTCTTTGTGCACAGATACTTTCACATTGCTAAGTAAGTGTATGTGTGGAGGTGTAGAAAGGATGCAATTAATTTTAGTCCAACTGATTATTTACCAATGCTTTAAAAAAAGACACAGCTGCTTGCATGATTTATTGGCCTATGTAATCTATGTACTTATTGAAATTGAATTGATTAATGTTCTCTGTCTAAATTTTGCTTTTGTTTTAATGGCTAATTATAAATATGAGTTTTTGTAAATTTGAGGTAATCCAAAGCAGAAAATGAAGAACAACTAATGACAAAGGCCTCCTAATTTCTTTAAGGCATTCTCTAGAGTATGCCATTTCCTTTCCAGTTATATGGTCTTGACGAATGTAACTGTTAGCACAGTTGTATATGTGGCACCTTAGAATGGCACAGCTCAATTGAAAATGAAGAAAATGCATTTAGCTTTTTTCCATTATTCAGCATTATTGAAAAAAGGAATTTTTGATTAATTACACTTCCTGGGTAATAAAGTTATTATGTAGATAGCCACTTTTCAAATAATTAGAATATAATAAAATATGAAATAGTGCTACTCTATGAAATGTATCTTTCTTTCATTATTTTGATATCCAACTTATAAAATTTAAGTGATATAAAGTCTTTTATTTTAACTTAATAAAGTCTATTTTAGTTAGAAACAGATCTATCTTTTAGAATTTGCTGCCAAAAATAACGCCATCTGCTTTTAGAATTACGGGCATACATGATTTTACATGAATGTCAATTGGACATTTTTTAAAAATTCAGTTTGAATAAAATTAATGTGTTTTCCCTTCCCTGAGTATAATATGCTACTATCAAGCCAGTAAAGATTTCTATATTCACAAATAACTTCTAATTTTAATCTTATCACAAGTGTTTATTCCAAAATATTTAGAAAACATGGAAAGACAATAAGAAGCAGTAAAATATTATTTCTTATTCCCCTGTGTAAAGTTAATGACTTGGGAATAAATTTAAACAAGGAAGTAAAAAACTTCTATGCTGAAAACTATAAAACATTAATGAAAGAAATTGAATACAGCAATAAATGGAAAGATATCCCATGTTCATGAATTGGAAGAATTAATACTGTTAAAATGTCCATACTGCCCAAAGAGATCTACAGATTCAATACAATCTCTATAAAAATACCAGTGACATTTTTCACAGAAATAGAAAAGCAATCCTAAAATTTGTGTGGAACCACAAAAGACCCTGAATAGTCAAAGCAATCTTGAGTAAAAAGAGTAAAATGTAAGCATCACACTACCTAACTTCAAAATATGCTACAAAGCTATTGTAACCAAAACAGCGTGGTACTAGCATAGAAACAGACACATAGACCAATGGAACAGAATAGAAAATTCAGAATACGCAATGAGAAAATGACAGTCTTTTTAATAGATGGTGTTGTGAAAACTGAATATCCACAGGAGATACCATGCAGAAGAATGAAACTAGACTCTTATCTCACACCATATACAAAAATCAACTCAAAGCAGATTAAAGATGTAAATGTAAGATCCCAAATTATGAAACTACTGGAAGAAAACATAGGAGAAAAACTCCATGACATGGGTCTGGGCAATGACTTTTTGGGTATGACCCCAAAAGCACAGGCAACAAAAGCAAAAGTAGAGAAATGAATTTATACCAATCTAAAAATCTTCTGCAAGCAAAGGAAACAATCAATAGCATAAAGAGACGACCTATAGAATTTGAGAAAATATTTCAAACTATACATCTGCCATCTGCTAAAGGGTTAATATTCAAGATATATAAGGGACTCAAACAACTTAATAGCAAGAAAATAAATAACCAAAAAGTGAGCAAAGGGCCTGAGAATATTTTAATATATCTACTTAGCTCGTGATAAAAAGTTGGAGGGATCTACTGCATACATTATTGTATCTTAAATTTTTTTATTATTTCTCTAATTGACACAGGGATTTTTAAATTTGATGATGGCAAATGTCTTTCTGTGTCATTAAATATATGCCGTGTGTGTATACACAATTTTTACAAACTATGGCATCAAATTCTATCACATGCATTTAGCATAATTAATTTAACCAATCCACTGTTGGATAATTAGATTTTCAAATTCTCTCTATTGTAAAGTTGACAGAAATTTAAAAAAATAACATATAAGGGTTTCTCTGTCTTCTCTCATTTTTTATCTTCTAAAGAGGAAGAATACTTTATTGTTCAGGCAGCTTCTGGGCATGGGTTTTTGCTGTATTGATCCAGAAAATAAATGAAGTAGAGGAGTGTTTAAGGCTGACAAGCTGCATTAATTCATGTGAGGAATAGATTTTCAAGAAAAAAAAGATTAAGCTAAAAAGATGGAGAAAAGGAAGACAGAAGAAATAGCACTTCTGGAAAAGAGTTTAAGAAAGTTCTAATAGAGAATTGGAGATATTGGGAGGAGCTGCAATATTTTAGTTACTAGTATTTTAGGGAAAATAAATAGGAAAAGAGAATTTTTATTTCTGATGCGTAGGCATGACTAGAATTTCCTCTTCAAAAATATTTTTGAGTAATGCAGTATTTTTTTAGTGTTTTTATTTGAAACACTAAATTGGATTGATGTCTTCTCTAAAGCGAAAAAAAAAAAAGGTAAGACCTTCCACTTTATTTGTATTATAGAAAAAAACAAAGGCTGAACATATTTGCAGTCCAATCCTCAAATACACCCATAGTCTATTACTAAAATAAAGTGCTTGGTAAAACGGTGTTGTAGAAGATTTGAAGGTTTTGATTTATATTTTTAAATTGATGTCTAGAAAATTAGTGTCTCCTTAGATCCATCAGCACTATTTAAAAATGCTTGTTTCCTATTTTCTTACCATCTCTTCAACTTTGACTATTTGACCACGAACAATGAAATCAAATTATTATTTTAACTTGCATTTTTATTAATGTGCTGGGATATTTTATGTATCTATCTATCTGTCTATCTATATATCTACCTATCATCATCTGTATTGTGAATGGCTGGCTCATAAATTTCCTTTATTTATTTATTTATTATTTTTTTTTCTTTTTTAAGGTGTGCCTCTATTTTTTAAGTATTTTTTTCTTTTTTTATTTCAAAATATTAAGGGGGTACAAATGTTTTTGTTACGTGGACAGATTTTATAATGCTTAAGTCAGGGCTATTAGTGTACCCATCACCCAAATAGTGTTCATTGTACCTGTTAGGTAGGTTTTTATTCCTCCTCTCCTCCCCGTCCCCCTTCTTGATTTCCGATAACTTTTACTTCTCTCTGTGTCCATGTGTGCCCAACGATAAGTTTCAAATTATTAGAGAGTACACATATTGTTTGTTTTTCCATTCCTGAGATACTTTACTTGGGATAATGGTCTCCATTTCCATCCATATTGCTGCAAAGGATATTAATTCATTTCTTTTTATGGCTGAGTAGTACTCCATGGTGTATATATATATATATATTACATTTTGTTAATTTACTCATAAATTGATGGGCCCTTAGGTTGATTCCACATCTCTGCAGTTGTGATCCAATAAACATTTGAGTGCAGATGTCTTCTTGATAAAATGACTTCTTTTCTTTTGGGTAGATACCCAGTAGTGGTATTGCTGGGTCAAATGGTAAGTCTATTTTTATTTCTTTGAGAAATCTCCATACTGTTTTCCATAAAGATTGTACTAATTTTCAGTGCCACCAACAGTGTATAAGTGCACTTTTCTGTCTGCATCCACTCCAGCATCTACTGTTTTTTGACTTTTTAATAAGAGCCATTCTGACAGGGGTAAGGTGACACCTTACCCCTTAATTTTCATTTCTGTGACGATTGGTGATGTTGAGCATTTCTTCATGTGTTTGTAGGCCATTTGTCTATCTTCTTTTGAAAAATGTCTGTTCATGTCTTTTGCCCAATTTTTAATGGGGTTGTTCTTTTCTCGTTTAAAAATTTTATTTTTTTATTTAAAAAAGTAAAAAAGGAAGAAAGAAGAAGCTCATGTTGTAAAATTAGCCCCCACGTTTTAAATTGCTGGTTTACAGAGATTTTTCAAAGCTTTGAACAATATGAGAACATTTTTCATTCAGTTTTTAAACTATGGAAAAAAAGGGTTACAAGGATTATTGAAAAATAACATTTTTGTAACCTTCTCTGGTTCTTTTGCCTTTAGGTTTCCATGTCACTATTCATAGTAAACCTTTTGTTATTAAACTCTTCATTATTTTTTAAGGAGATATTTAATTTGCCTCTGTAAATTATACTAAGATTTCAACAATGTAGAAATATGAAACATTGTAGTCTGTTGTAAATGGTATTTGGCAATGTTGTCTCATCCAGTTTTTAAACTTGTTTTGTGATCTCCAAAGATAAGAGTTGTGGTGAATAAACAGAGAACACATTTATTTATTTATTTTTTAAAATGGTTGGCTATTATTTCATCAAATGTATGTTGTTCAATATTTACTTTATAAGATTTATAGCACAATATTTTCACTTTCAAGTGAAATGCAAAGTTTATATATTACATAAAAATGTCAATTGTGGGTAATAGTACAAATATGACATTATCTAAAACTCTAAAAATTTTGTAGTTACAGCAAAATTTTGGAAATGTTGTTCTTACTTATCATTCTCTCTAGACTATGGATTATTTCCCTTATGTAGGTATGCCATCTTTTAGATTTGATTTTATTAAGTACGGTCTCTTTTTTTTAACTTTTTTTAGATCAACAATATCTGTCAAATTCGAAAACTTTTATTAAGTTTCAGAAAAAATTGAGTATTAGACAAACTTTTTTATATTTTCACTTTTTCTTAGCTCATCTGTAGTTTCACAGGGTAAAATCTCATACCTCCAATTTAAGACTTAAACTTCCTCTTATGGCTTGATCCCATTACTTACTTGGTTGTCTCCTATGTCTTTTTCTCTCTACTCAATGGTTCTTTTTTCAACATATAAAAATAATAAAGTTCTCCTCATTATAAATGAGACTTATTTTGCCATGCATCTGTATCCCCACTTGAACTATTTCTTTTAGCTCTTTCTCTCAAACTTCTTAAACTGTGTATTTTCACTTCCTACCCAATCAGTCCTCAACCCATTGCAATCTGCACTGAATTTGCATTCCATTTAAATTGCTCCTGCTGAGGTCACAATTAATTTTCTAGTAAGAAAATTTAAAGGATTCTTCTCAATCTTTTACTTACATGACCACTCTGTTGCTTTAACTTTTGACTATGTTCTTCTTCAAATTCTGTCATGTTGGCTTCATTGAGAGCAAACTTTTCTGTATCTCCCTAAATGTCTCTGAAGGTTTCTTTGTAGGCCTCTTTATGGCAACTTTTCATATGTTTCTTTAATTCAAAGATACTGTTACCTGAGTTCTCTTCTTGACAATTTTCTCACTCTGTCTATTCTCCCAGTGCAACCTTGTAATCTTCCTTCTCCTTTTTCTTCTTCTTCCAATAGTTTATTTCCTACCATATCGTAGCCTATATTTTTTTCTGATGGGAAGTCAGTGGAAGCTTAGTCATTGTTTTTATGTGTGTAATGTCTTATTTTGTTCTATCTGTTTTCAAGATTTTCTTTTTATATTTGCTTTCAAAAAGTTTGATTATGATGTGCTTTTTTTTGTATTTTATTCTGTTTGGGCTTTGCTGAAATATCTGAATCTGTAAATTTAAGCCTTTCATCAAATTTTGGGAAAATGTGGCCACTATTTCTCTGAGTATTTAATCTGCTTCTTTTCTATTTCATCCCCTTCTGGACTCCAGTTGCACATAATTCAATCTTTTGATATCGCCTCACAGGTCTTTGAGACTGTGTATATTGTAAATCCATTTTTCTTTCTAGTCTTCAGTTGTATCATTTTTATCAATTTATCTTCAAGCTAATTCTTTCTTTTGGCATGCGCAATCTACTGTTGAATCTATCCAGTGATCTTTTTATTTGAATTTCAGATATGGTCATTTTTTTATTCTAGACTTTTTGTTTTGTTCTTTCTTATATTTTCTATTTCTCTCCCAGGATTTCTTCCTTTCTCATTCATTGTGGACATTTTCCTTTACAATTTTAACATTGTTATAACAGCAGCTTCAAAATCCTTTTCTGCTAATTCTAATATTTAGATCATCTTGAGGTTCATCTCCATTGATTGTTTTTTCTTTTTCTTTTTTTTTTTTGAAGAGACTAAACCAGTTGCTTTATTATTTTTATTCATCCTAAGTACACAGAGAATATACTTTTCCTCAAGACATATATTTGTTTGAAGCTTTAAGAGAGATGTTTTCAATAACTATTTCTTTTTCCCGAAGAAGTTTGCTGTTTTTATGTAATTGTATGTACCTGATTTTTTTCCCCTGGAGTTGTGGGTTTTTTTTTTGTTGTTGTTTGTTTGTTTTTTTGTTGAGAGGCAAGTGTTTTCTGAAATGATGCATATTTTAAGACTCAGTTCATATTGCCACACTGTGCTCTCCATGAAATACCAATGAGTTTTATAAAAATCTAGTAGTAAACTTTTATATATTTTTCTTTTTTTTCCAGAGCATTATGGGGGTACAAAGGCTTTGCTTACATAAATTGCCTTTGCACCATCTGAGTTAGAGCTACAAGCATGCCCAACCCCAGACAGCAAGCATTGCATCCTTTAGTTGTGAATCTTCCCATCCCTTCGCACCCCCCACCTTCCCGACACCCGATGAATGCTACTTCCCATATGTGCACATTAGTGTTGATCGATTAGTACCAACTTAGTGTTGAGTACATGTGGTGTTTGTTCTTCCATTCTTGTGATACTTCACTTAGAAGAATGGGCTCCAGTTCCATCCAGGATAATAGAATAGGTAGTTCACATTTTTTTTTTATGGCTGAGTGGTACTCCATGGTATACATATACCACATTTTGTTAATCCACTAATGTATTCAGAGGCACTTGGGTTGTTTCCACATCTTTGCAATTGTGAATTGTGCTGCTATAAACATTCGTGTGCAGATGTCTTTTTTATGGAATGTCTTTTTTTCCTTTGGGTAGACACTCAGTAGTGGCATTGTTGGATCAAATGGTAGTTCTACTTTTAGTTCTTTGAGGTATCTCCATACTACTTTCCATAGAGGTTGTACTAGTTTGCATTCCAGCTGATAGTGTATAAGTGTTCCTTTTTCTTCACACCCACTCCATCATTTGTTGTCTTGTGACTTTTTGATAAAAGCCATTCTCACTGGAGTTGGGTGATATCTCATTGTGGTTTTGATTTGCATTTCTCTGGTGATTAGAGATGTTGAGCATTTTTTCATATGTTTATTGGCCACTAGTCTACCTTCTTTTGAAAAGTTTCTGTTCATGTCCTTTGCCCACTCTTTAATGGGGTTGTTTGATTTTTTCTTGCTGATTTTCCTGAGTTTTATATAGATTCTAGTTATCAGCCCTTTATCAGATGTGTAGCATGCAAATATTTCCTCCCATTCTGTAGGTTGTCTATTCACTCTAATGATAATTTCCTTGGCTGTGCAGAAGCTTTTTAGTTTGACCAGGTCCCATTTATTTATTTTCATTGATGCTGTGATTGTTTTTGGGGTCTTCTTCATAAACTCTTTGCCTAGGCTGATGTCTATAAGAGTTTTTCCAACATTTTCTTCTAGAATTCTTATGGTTTCACATCTTAGGTTTAAGTCTGTTATCCATTGTGAGTTGATTCTTGTGAGAGGTGAGAGGTGTGGGTCTTGTTTGAGTCTTCTACATGTGGCTATCCAATTTTCCCAGCACAATTTATTGAATGGGGATTCTTTTCCCCAGTGTATGTTTTTGTCTTCTTTGGCAAAGATCAGATGGTTAAATGAAGATGGTTTATATCTGGGTTCTCAGTCCTGTTCCAATGGTTTGTTTTTCTTGAGTATAGGCCACATGGGTTGCATTTTCTTCCTTTCTTTCTTTTGTTTGTTCATTCTTCTGGTATGTTGATAATTTTAGATTTTATCTGGACATTGTGAATGTCAATTTGTAGAGACTCTGGATTCAGTTGTGCACCTCTGAAGAATATTGTTTTTTAAGTTAGTGGGTAACTTGGCTGAACTTATACTGCAAGCTATTTCTCCTGGGGTGGGAGACAGCTGAAATTTCAATTCAGTACCATGAATTTTAGGTAAATTGCTTGGATCTGTCCTATGTATGCATGATTCAGAGGTCACCCAGAGATTTGGATACAGTTTGTTCACAAAACTTGGGCCTTCCCTTTTCTGTATTTTTCCTTTCTGGAATGTTCTCTCTCATATTCTAGTTGCTGTGGTTACCCTGAACTCTCTCCTTTTCAAGCTACTAAGGCTGTGAGTTTTCTATCTTTGTTTAGCCACTATTATGGTACTGGCTAGGGCCTGATTCATACTATAAGCTGTAAAAAATGGAAAACTCATTTAAATATAGTTCTCTATATTGAAGTATTGATCTACCTCTTATCTGACTATGTTTAGTTATTGTCCATTGCCATATATACATATATATTTTTATATATATATATATATTTTATATATATATAATATATATATATATATATCTTCTGTTGAGAATTAAGAGCTAAATGTAGGAAGGTTGGCCTGAGAGGAGATATTTGGCCACTATTGGATGCTGAAAGCCATAAAAAATTATCTTAACTACCCTTATACTTTTATTCTCCCTTTGTTCTTGTGGATTTCCCATGGATACCACCAACCTAGCATATTCAAAACTGAGATCATTGTTTCCCTGCTAAACCTGTCCATTCCTCTGTTTCTCATCTAAAGTAGTAAAACCTAATAACTACCTAATAAGCCAAGATAAAAAACATGGAATCTTATTTCATACCATCTTTCCCAAAGAAAATTCTATTGAATATATTCAACTGTTTATTTTTTCCTGTTCATGATAACCAGTACTCTAGCACAGGTGCTATTTTTTCATCATGATATTCTTCTTCCTAAAAAAGTTTTAATCAATTTCAGTTATTATAAGATGAATTCCAAGCTTCATAATCTAGAAAATAAAACCCTCTTTGATCAGTCTAAGCTTGTTTTTCCAGTTTCTTCTTCTATTTCTTCATCTCTTACATCTTTTATTCATTTACTTGTAATTCTCCTAAAATTAATATATTATGTCTCTGTGTGTTTCACAAGGTGTTTCCATGGCTGTAAAAGTCTATTTCATTCTTCTTTCCTTGATTGCCTTAATTTTGCTTTTCTTTTAAGAGCTTGTTTGCTTCCCTCTTGAAGGCTTTTCTGGTCTGGGCCAGGCATCTATCTTTTGTACTTTTTGTGATACTTTTCCTTCCTCTTTTACCTATCTATACTATGATCATGTTCTTGGCTCCTTTTCTATTTCACAAGTGATTGGAAGTAACTTGATGTATGAGATTGTGTCTTATTTATCTTTGTGTTCACAGTATCTCACATAGCATCTAACAGTTCTTTCTTTATTTCTTCCTTTTTTTGGTGCTCAATGAGTGATTTTGAGCTAAACTGAATGCAACATTTTCAGTTTTCATTTATTGTAAAGAATGTAAGAACTGGGATGCTCTAATTTTAAATAAAACTTTAAACAATAATTTCAAGTAATTTTTATCATTTGATTTCCTATTATAATATAATAGAGGAGGGAAAAACTTCTAATCCCTAGCTCAAAGTTTGTATTTTCCTTGTAAAGGGATGTATCTTATCGGTCTTTTTGGTCATATAGAAGTTCATGTTCAAATCTAGAAAGTTCTTTTTCTTTTGGTTTGAATCTTTGTTAACTTTATTGAAACCCCTAATTTGATGAACCACAAACTGCCTTCAAATGGTAGCACAGCATTATCTAATAGAGAGAAGGATCAAGAAGAAAGTCAAAAAACCAGGAGAAAAATAGGAGCCCAAAGAAAGGCAGACAAAAGAGGGCTTTGGAATTCACTGTTCTTGATAAAATATTTAATGAATTTACTGGCTTCATGCAGCAGAGTAGAGTTGCAATCTACCCCTGGATTCTACACGGCCTTTCTAAGTGCTTTATCTTGTGGATGGAGATGATCCACTGAGAAATATCATGCACTAGAGCAACCTGATGTGAGATGATGAGGAAACTAATAAAGTTTTCTTGGACAATATTATCCCCAAGAGCTGTCCTATATATAAAACTCACAATTCTAATTTTTCAAATCAATTATTATGCACATATGTACATGTGCGTGCACACACACAAATTGTAATGCATTTTATTGTATTTTAAAAATATTTTTAAAAATCTTATTTTTCCAAACTTAATTGTAATAGAATTGAACATAGAATGTATAATTTGTACTATTTTTAAATGCCATGTACATAATACACTGGTTAAGCTTCAGATATTTATCTGATAATTAAGTTTTTTTTCCTGAGTATGCTGAGAAGTCAGTTAATAAGTCATCAATGCAAAGTTAATATACATACCTCAGGACCTGTCTTTTACCTCATTGAGTTAGGTAAACAGCTACAAAGAGCTAATGGTAATTTTTACATCATTTGCATCATTTATGGCACCAGATGAATGAAAGGAAAATACATCTTTATTCTCTTACACTTGGGAGATTACATGCCACTGAATCCTAGGTTCCTTGCATATAGAGACTGTGACTTATTAATATTTTATCTCCAGTGCCTGGCAGATACTAGGCACTTAAGACATGTTTGAATTAATTAATGAAGGAGGAAAATCTAGGATACTGACTTTTAAGGAATATCCTTAACAATTTAATGAAAAGAATAGAATCTGTATGGGGTAGGGATTCAAATCAATCAGCATAGGCAAGCAAAAACTAAATTTGAGATTAGTTAGAACCAGAAATGACTCCCACCTGGTAAGTTGAAATTTAATTGAATCTAAGAAAGTTTCAGATCATATCTATCACTTGATTTGGGATCTTGACAGTGTGACCAAAAAGTAGCATTCAGTGGTAAAATAGACAAAAGGATCTCTTCATCCTATCTTTTTGGTACAGGTCATTTGATTCTTTGTTTTCTTCCTGTTCTTAAATGTTTTCATGTAGCAAGCGGAAGCATAATCTCCTAATGTCATAACTGGAGATAGGGTGGCCATTGTAACTCCAATCATAATTACCTGTAGGGCACTTCTAAGGCAGTCTGTTAGAGGAACCAGACCTGTCAGCTTTGGATGTACAAAGGGTTGTCGTGTGATATATTTGCACATATATAACCACAGAGCTAAGCCTTCTAGCTAGGAGAAACTGAGACAAGGATTTGGTGTTTAAGTTGAGGCATATAATTGAACAAATACCAATGCTGACTTTAGTCTTGTGCCAAAATGAGGAATTTATTTGAATTATCTAGCATGACATTCATTCTCTTACTGCTAAGTGAAGGAAGGTAGGAAAGAATATTTTTGCTGAACTGTGCCTATCATTTTGAAATTTGGCCCTCATCATCAATGCATGAAGCAGGGAACACTGGAATTTTATAATGGGTACTCCTGAAAATAAAGGAAATGTAGTTTGTAAAGTTCAGAAGCCAGGGAATCCAACTAGTCCCCTCATTTGCTTTTCAAGTTTTGCTTAAATTGGCTTACACATTTATCTACAATGCCTTGCACATGGATATTTTTGTCACCACATATTTTACAACAGCTGTGATCCTGATGGGGATTTAGTTAACCAAAGGCCCCTCTGCATGCAAGCAGTCACCAGGCAGCTAATGGGTTGAGAGCTGAAACGACAATAAAGTGAGCACAACCATGCAGCTGTGGACCAAATGTAGGATAATAACTAGCAGTTGGCCATTATGGGGTTAACTACTGGTGTTCTGGTAAGTGTAAAAAAATGTTAAGGTCCTGCTCAAAAACACAGCCAAAATTTGAACATTTCCATTGGGTCAAAGTAAAAAATGCCTCTGCTTCCTTTTAAACTGGTGATTATATTTAGGATGCCAATCTTGTTGGAGTGTCTAACACATATATTATTATAATTATAATTTTTTTGATAATTGTGTTGTACTTTTCCAACATGCTTTTAATCTAAATAAGGGATCCTTGCAGAATATCAGCCTCTTAGTCTCTGGGGTTTCAGCCACCAGTGCCTGTGACTTTATAATTTCCAGACTTGTTACACTTACCCTGGGAAGAATTTTTACCTACATTTGTTGAGTTAAAGAGCCATTCCTTCTGTTGTTTTAAACAAATGAAATAGTATCACTGCAATGTCAGTCCAAACATATGTAATTAACATGGAAAATATGTCTGAGTCAGATTGGGCAAGATAGATGACTTCCTTGCATGACTTATAAACAGTTAGAGGCATAAAGCCAGGATGTCAAAACCAAGTTGTATACTGCAAAGGTTTATCTGGGAGAACTTTCAAATTACAAAGGAAAGAGAAAGACAAAAGCAGCCTGCCATACTTTCTTAACAAGGAGAGCAGTCTTCTGCTATCTGTAGAAAAATAAGCCTTCTGTCTTGCTTTTCACCATGTGTTACACTGCAAAAGTCAAAACAGACACCTCATTCTTCTGGAAATGTTCATCAAACAATATAATGGTATATGTCAGACCGTTCAAATTATTCTGGATGGAAATAGGTCTCTAATCTCCTTTTAAATTTTTTGTGGTGTCTGTGCACAGAATTCTCTGATTAAGGAAAGAGTTCCAACTCTGTCTCCTCTGTGTTTTTCTGAGTATGCTGAACACCAGCAACTCTGACCTTCTTCTTGTGTTGTTTTTGTAGATAATTATCCAATAAGGCTACCATTTAGGTAATCAACTTGCAGCCCATGGCAACAAAGAGGACTTACGAGGGCTGTCCGAAAAGTATCCAGCCATTGTTAATATATTTTTTCATATTACATGACAGAATACTTTCTGGACATCCCTTGTACATGCAGATGCTCTGTTTCTTTGCTGGATAAAATGATCTCATCTTGAACACACCTAAAACTGCTTTATGTCTTCAAGTTTATCCCAGTCGTGGCTTTGTGTCATCAGTGGCATCAATTAAAGATTAAGCATGCCAAAGATCTCTGAGAAAATCTTACTGTGACCATACCACATCCATTCCAATGAAGTTTAGTTACTGAGGCACAATAACTAACTCAGGATAAGGAAAATCTAGTTTGACTATGGCTCTGCAGCAAGAGCTCTCATTCTAGGAGCTATAATGAGTTGTCCAAGTGGAGTTTAGTAGACTTACTTATGACAAATAATGTCATTGGAAATCCTTCCTCTGAGAAAAGTCCCCTGGTTCCATTCTGCTGCTACACCAGGAAGGTTCCTGACCACTAGATTTATGAAAACTTGTGGTTAATGAACAAAAGTCATGTGTCTTCTAACAATGAAGATCTTAAGATATGTGATTCCATCTTTAAATATGAAACATTTTGGGCTCTGAGTGGTGTGTGCATACATGAACATGAGGGAGTGGGAGAGAGGGAGGGGGAGGGAGAGGGCGAGGGACAGGGAGAGACATCAACCTAGGAATATTTTCTTGTACTGCTCCAAAAGGGAAAATTGTGCTTTGTCCTGAGGTTGCCTGAAGTGGGGTGCTCATGAAATAAGGATGCTAGGGAGATCAATTTCACTGTGGATTCAAAGTCAGTTTTAGATGGATTTTTGCTGTCTGCCAAGGAAGGGAGATTAATGTTCTGCCAACTACACATCCTCATGTGGGCAGGGAGGGAAAGCATACTGAAATACATGGGCTGCCCAGGAACTGAACAAAACCGTGAAGACCTCACCTGTCCTTGGCAATGTGGTAAAGCAATGAAAGCAGAAATGTAGCTCCATTTCTCAGTCTTTCTGGGCATCAGCCACATGCCAGCATTCTAGAACATCATAGAACACCTTCACTGCCCTTCTTTTCCTCCATTCCAATCTAATGATAAGATCTGAAAAGATTGGTAGGATGGAGTTTAATAAATCATGGAAAGGGGACACCTACCTTTCCCATCATTACCCTCCTGGGTACCTTACATAGGATTCGAGAATGGGCACCTCTTTATTAAGCCCAGTTCCTCTTCTAGATCTAAGGGAAAGCCTATCTTTAAGATGTTGGCTGCTGTCCCTTACATAACAATGGGCTAGTGTTCCCAGGGTCACCTGGCCAGGCCCCAGCAGTTGAGTAGTTTCACCCTGGCTATTTATCTGAGCTTAGCTCACCTCTGAATACTGTAGCTTGGAAGTATGCACTTTTAATCTGGATGTAAGACCTAACGAAAGAATGGAAAAAGTATTAAGCATCTTTAGAAAGGAAAACTAAAAAAGTTGTCAAAACAGGAAAAATAGTTCTACCTTATAGCCATAAACCCAATTTGATTTTTTTTCAGTATACAGTTTAATGCCATCATTCATGTGAGCTACGGCCAGAAAATCAATAAATACAGTCCAAGAGACATTCTTGATTTTAAAAAGTTGAAGGTGTAAGGCAGTAAATTACTGTCAGATATATTCTCACCCAGAGCTAATGTGAGGATGTGTTGTACAAGCAGGGTATATACCTAAGGGCATAGCATCACACATGCATCCATCAAGAGATGAATCTGTCACCTTGAATATATTCAATCCCTTGTGAAATACCGGACACTGGAAGTTGGTAGCTGCAGCAACCACAGCGCATACTATAAGCATTTCAACTATTAAAGTTTCTGACACTTGGCAGGTGCATTCAAGAATGACAACTCTTGGCAAGTTCATCTTATCCTTGCACGTGAATAATAAAGAGAAAAGAATATTTTCAGTCTGGCAGAAATAAGCAACAGGTGCTGAAGACATTGTGATGCAGTTTAACAGGAGGGAGTATATTAAACAGTGTGAAATAAGCAAACATAATTATAACATGCTTATAATGAAAATGATGACTTCTAGTTAATTCTGGTCTAGACTGGTTCAAAGACCCTAGGGCCAACACACCTTAGGAGGGATTACACCCTTTAAAAATAACAGAATGCATAAAATATTTAATAGCGTACCCTTCAATAGTAAAAGTCCTTTAGGGATCCTAAAGTTTAAGAGCTTTTTTTTTCTGACGTGAAGCTTTGAGGGTTATCCCATATGTTCAAGTCTGTGGAGTCTCCAGTATGTCCTTATCTAAAGTCTATATGCGTTTTCTTCAGTCTAAGGAGCTAAATCCAGCAAGTATTTTATCCTCATCTTTTATTCATTCTGGTTCTTGCAATTGATTATTTACTGTATTGAAGCTCCTATTCATCATGTATTTACAATCTCTAATGCCAAGAGCGGTTATTCCTGAGGGACTCCTGGTTTAGAAGCTAACAATGGCAATGGTGTGCTCCAAAACTCATACATAATTACATCCCTTACAGTATCTTTTGAGTCTAGTTCTTTATTTTCAATATAGCTGAGAATGCATTCAAGAATTATTGATAATTTTAGTAACATTGACTGAAATATTTAAGCTCTGGGGTCAGATATGTCAGATTCAGAATTCTTCTTCTAAATCCTATATGCGTGGCCTTGCTTCCGTTACTTAAATTCTCTAAGCTGAAGTTTATTTTTCTGTAAAGTGAGGATAATAACAGTATTTACTTCACAGCCTGTTTTAAGGGTTAAATTAAACAATTAATTTTTTCACCTTAGTGAAATGTCACATTGTGATTATTTTAAAATGTTAACTATTTTTATGTTTTCTAGAGTGGGTTCCATTGAAAGGAAAAGAGTGGAGAGGACAGTTAGTGAAAAAGATCATTTCATATTCAGACTTTCCTGCATGCAATTTCTAGGCTAAATCTTTCTTCCTTTGTCGTGATCTGGGGCTTCGCTCCTCAAAATGTGGCCAGGGCCCATCTGCACTGCCTGGGAAAGTGTTAGAAATGTAGCATCTGGGGTCCCATCTCACACCTACTGATTCAGAATCTGTGCTTTGATGAGATCTTAGGTGATTTGTGTGCATTTTAAAGTTTAAAAAGCCCGGTCTGTACATGTAAGGCCCTCATGTATCCTCTCAGGTTTTCCTGACCTTCCTCCTAATATAATAATATCTATCATTATACCTGTGTATTTTCTTTAGCCCAAAGATTCACTTTTTAAATGTCTGGATGGCTATACAGGTCCTGAAGAATAAGTGATGCTTTACCTATTTACATTATCTTAATGTTTTCTAATAAATACTAGGCTGCAAATAGGCAATATTAGTAGTATTTGCTCTTCTGTCTCTTTCACGCTGAAACACATTATAATTCCCATCATCTGATTCCTAGATTTGGATTTGCCTGTTTCTAGAGAAACTACTAAGGTAGATTTCACATTTCCCTCTTCTGATTTTGAAGTTGAAATAATATCTATGTTGGGTTTTACAGGAGAAAAGTAAGAAGAGAGGTACACATCATTTCATGACTCTGTAAGTCATTAATATTTTTCTTTTGTCTTTATTAAATTCTTGATAAATTTAATTCTGTCCTGGAGAAAAAGTTTAGGAGAAAAACACTTAAAGACAAATTTCAATCATGCCCAATAGATGACAAATGTATTCAAATAAATTATAATTAACTAATTAATTCAAGTTAACCTTTTGAAAGAAGAAGTAGGTAAATATTTGGGAAAAAATATGATGGTAAGGTTCTCCTAAATTTACATGTTTTGTGCACTTTAACTCTTCAGTGATCCATTTTGTCCTTTGTCTTTCAGATGTTGAAGATCATGATTTCAATTAATAGAGGTATTTTCCATACTGATTTTTTTTTCATTTACAATATGAGTGCTATCTCATAGCAAAGACAGCTTGAGAATGTGTGTTAACAAATTTAAACACTACAGATGAATTTTACAGTTCTCTGCATTGCTCATTCTCACCTCATGAATCCAGAAGTGTCTATGAATTTGAAAGATCGCTGCTGGTAGATGATCTCACCTTCCCCACTTACATAGTCTCTGGTTACGTTTTCCCCCGTAAATGGCTCCCTATACTTGGTGCTGCCGTGCCAAGCTTTCAAGACAGGTGTAAATTACTGCCACCTCTCCCTTCCTCTTTTTTCTTCATTTATATTTCATACTGTGTAACAAACTGGAACAATGGTGCCAAGGGACGGTGACTTTTTATTGCATTTTCTTTATATTTCGGGTGTTTGCTGTTTCTGAAATACTGAACTGTGTGATACTGGATTATATGAATTGTATGAGATCAAACAAAAGTACTTTAAATTTTTGTCTGTAGGAGGGAAGCTTTGGTTTTATAAAAGCAGCTGCAAATTAGACTTTAATTGCTGACTGAAAGGAATGGTTGCAATATGTAGCCAGGCAAAATATGAAAAATATGGAAAGGTCAAAGTTGTAAAGTATGTATTTCCTCTTAGAAAGAGCATAGAATCATTCATTGAGCTGACATTCTTGCCATAAACTCACTTACTTTTATAGAAAAAAAAATTCCTTTTCACTTCAGGAGAAAGAAAGAGTACTATGTAATGGCAGACATAATACCTAACCCATCTTAATGGGGAGGGCAACACAGCAAATACCTTTCTCCTACTTGATTTACTTTTAATTTATAGGCCTTATAACTGTTTATCAACTAACTTCCTTCATCTCTTTCCTCCTTCTTGCCCCCATCCCCCATCTTAGAATTTTTCTCAAGGGAAATACCAGTTTTCTCCTCACTGTTCATGTGGTACATTCTCCCTGCAAGTTCTTTATTTTTACCCTAAAGAACATAGAGGCTGTCTTATACTCTGAAACAGACTGGATGCCAACTTAAAAAAAAGTTGCAAAACAAGCCAATAGTGGTAAAACTCTATGATTTCTTTCCTAAGTGATTTTTACCCAAATTAAGGAGCCACAGGCTTGATGTTATATTGGAACCTAAAATCTCAAGTTAAAAAAAGGAAGGAAATGAACATTTATTGAGTGTCTACTATGTGCCAGAAATTTTCCATACATGATTTCTTTTAATCCTCATAACAACATTGGGTGAGAGCTGTTATTCTCTCTAATTTGCAGTTTAACAACTGAAATTCAAACAGGTTCAGCAGCTTGCCCAATGTCATATAGTTACTAAGTCTGCATGACTCCAAAGTGTAGAGTCTTTCCACTCTATTCCTCACCAATGTCTCCTGAGTTTTGCATATGAGAGCCATGAGGTGTAAAATAAGTTAAGAGGCTAACACAGTGTCTGAGTTTGGACTGGAAACAAGTCCTGTCACTCAGTTTATCCCACTATGCCATTGGGAATACAAAAATGGGGAAAATAACTAATGAAATTGCCTCTAAAATTAAAAGTCACATTTAAAAATCTGTAAGAAACCATGTTCATATTTTAAGGAGTGGACTCTATTAAGGTATTTCCTGTCTATTGCTGAAAAAAATCTCTGGTGATTCCTTGCATTCCTTTCTGTCACTCTTCAGTGCCATGAGTTTCAGACCCCAGAGACAATAACCCTTATTCCTAGGGAGTTTTGTATATGGTTGTAGGCAAGGCAACTTTCTCTATCTCCGTGGAACTGGAGCATAGATCAGATTATATTGTGCCAAACTCCAAATCTATAGCATGTAGTTTCTATTTCCTAACTATTAAGGCAGACTGTCCTACCTAGTAAATTTGTGCAATATCCAAAGACAGAGCCTTATCTTTTTCATATTTCCCTGTCTCAACCTCCTACCCCCACCTCCAGAATTGGCACACAACAGGGACTTGCATTGCAACGACTATTTTTGCATATTTTTGTTAGTCCTTTTTCTCTTCCCACCAGAATTTACACAGAAAAAGAACTCAATAGATGCTAATGTATAGAGACAGAGGTTCTGTGTAGCTATTACTATACCCACAGATGAAAATACAAGATTTAGAATGCGAGAGTTAGATTGAGGGGGAAAGGATTAAAGAAAGATATTTTAATATTATGTTAAAATTTCTTATGCCCATTGCTGCTGAAGATCTGGTTTAAACAAATACAAAACAACAGCAAAGTCTGAATACCTTTTGGTCCCAGGAATCCTGCCTCAGAGGTGTGCAGAAAGTAGGCTATTCGTCCCATATGCTCAGGCTAGCTCAGACTACTCATTCTTCCCCAAATATATCTTCTGCTCTGCCCTCTCTGTTTTTCGTAAAATGTTGCCTCCGAATTAACTGTCCTCCTTTCCTCCCCTATTACCAGTCAATTTTCCACCCATCTCTCAACATTGGGCTTAAATACTACCTACTTCATGTAGCCTTCTCATGGACTGAGTGGCAGGAAGTCCCTCCCTTGTCTGACTGAAGCACTCATACTACAGATCTTTTGTCATACTTACCATTTACTATACTAAATTTGTAATTTTTAAATTTTTTTACTTGTTTCTATATAATCACAAAATATAATTCTCATTTTATTTCTTTTTTTTACTTGGTCTCTTGGACATCATGCTATTCTAATTTTCCTCCTCCCTCAATGGCCATTTCTTCTTGATCTCTCTCTTTCTCTTTGGCTTTGGCTTATCAATCTGCACTCTTAACTACATATTAAAGCTCAGTTTTTGGACTTCGTCAATACCCACTCACTCCCTACATGATCTCACTGAATTTTATGACCTTAGATGCCATCTATATACTGATGACTCCCAAATATATATGTCTAGCCTGAACCTTGCCTCTGAAATCTAGATGGATATGTTTACCTGCATGCCAAATCATCTCCGCTTACATCTTTACTTGGCATCTCAAACAAAATATGTCTTCAATAGAAATCCCATTCCCTCCCCTACAAAACCTATTTTACCTCTTTAGCTAATGGACGTACATTTATATTTACTTTTCTTAGTAAATGGCAACCAATATCTTAGAATCATCAATTCATTTTTCTCTTGCATCATACATCCAAGCTTTCAACAAATTCTGCTGGTTCTACCTTCAAAATATATTCAGGATCTGACCACTTTTACATCAGGACCCTGGTCTAAGTCATAATTGTCTCTTACCTGGGTTACTCAATGGCTTGCTAACTGGTTTCTCTCTTTCTTCACTGACACCATCCAGTGTATATTCAACAGAGCAAGCATATTGGTTTTGACATCATATTGAAACAGACATTAGATACAGTTTCTCCTTGTTGAACCCCTCTAAAAGTTCCTATCTCGCTCACGGTAAAAACCAAAGTTTTTCTAGTTTGGCCCCCAGTTACCTCTACAAACGCCTCTCTCACCACTTCCACATCAGGCATTCAAGTACAACGTCACTAGCCTCCTTTGTTTTCCTAAGTGTCCAGTACTTCCCACCTGGAGGTCTTCCCCAAAGATCTACATTGCTCGCACCCTTATTTCCTTCAACCCTTCTTCAGATTTCCATATTACCATCTTATTTTCCTCAATAAAATATTCTCTAATCACCCTATTTAAAGGTCAACCCAGCCCCATCTGTCTTCCTTAAACCCTGCTTGTTGTTGTCTTTTGTTTGTTTGTTTTTATAGCCTACCTTTTAGAGCCTGTGAGAGGGCCTGGCCCTAGACTGAGTGCTCAATAAACATTTTCAGATTTATTGGATTCCATGGAGCCTTCTTTGCATATAGGCGGAGCTGTTTTTTTCTTTTAATTGACAATGTGAAGCTCAAAATTATATTTAGCATCAGAATGGGGAACACTGATTTTTTTTCCATTTCATGAATTTTTCACAGTTAACAAGAATTGAAAGTGGCTGTAGATCAGAAACAGGTGTGTTTCATCTGTGTAGTAAAACACTAGGTTTCAAAGAATGGAAAATTTTGGTCGTCCTTAGCAGAAGGAATTATTGAATCGATAACAAGGATGTTGAGCCAATGGCTATATTCTTATATAGACTGTGCTGCATAACTAGGAAAATGCTCATTCAAATGCTCTAAGGGCACCTTTGATCATATTTAATTAGATAAAATATAAAATGTACTTTTCACTTAAAGTCTTCTTGGCCCAACCACAATTAGGCAAAATTTTCAATCATAGGAGCCAGAAAAAGATAAGGCATGGTGGCCTTCTGTTCCCAAGCTCCATAAATAATTTTATTCCCCCCAAATAAAGCATTTAAAAATAAGAAAAAAAAATTTTCTTTGACTGGAAGGAAAATAACTTTAAGAGCCATTCATACTGTGAAAGTTGTTTTGTCTTGCTTCAGCTTTATTCTTCATTGTTTTCCCCTATAATTTTTCCTCTCATTGAGAACTATGCCACACGAAATTTCATTCCTAAGATTTAAAATAGAACATGGAATCCAAGGCAGACTTAAGAGCAATTATACAGAATAATCCATAATCTTGGAGTCACAAAATCCAAGAGTCATGGATTTTGTGACTCTTACCATACAAATATTTCTGTGGTACCATCCATATATACCACACATCGTTTCCCTGGGATCAGGACACTTTTACCCTCACCCTGGCCCAGTGTCCCTGTGCATAATCATTCTTCTTGCCCAGGAATAATGGTATAATTGAAATAGATAACACTCAACTCAGAAGAGTCCATGAATTCTAGTCCAATGAAAACCATTAGGAATTTTCAGAGCTCATTGACAGTGGAATCTAGAGATAAAAATTCTCATCTTCACTTGTCGGAACACAGTTCTGCAAAAAGCTCTAGCTATGATTCTGAACTACCTAAGCAATTTTCATCTCCTCCAGTGTAAGCACATAGGGGATTTACTGACATAAGTATACTGTACATTTATTTTTTTAAAGCAGTAGATTGGCAAAAATACCCTGGATATTTGAACATAGTCTCTTTTGTCTCTTTTCTTCTAGCCAGCCAGACCTCCCTGACATATATGCCAAAAAGAAGCTCCCATCCGCCTGTGTCCATGATGAATGATTTGGGAACAGTCCAAATAGTAACGGAGGGATTTAGCCCAGTTTCCTTGACTCTAGCCCCATTTATTTATGAGAAGGTTGTGAGAAGATTTGCAGGGAAAGGGAACAAAATATTTTATAATGTCGCTTTTCATTCAAATTGTGCTTAGAAATAATCATTGCTGTCACCTCTTTAGTGTTCAGGGGCAGGGTTGGGGCGACTTCTGCAACCCATGTAGTATAAAAAAAGAAAAAAAATTGCGGTAAAGTAATTGCAATTTGCCAGAAGTTCTGTAGTTTGATACTTTCTTTCCAGCTCCTTATTTTATTATTATACTCCTTGCTCAAAAAATTTTACTTTTCTTTAAATAACATCAAACTTACCTTCTTCTCTTCTGTTTTCTCTTCCCCAGGCTTGTGTGTGTGTGCATGTGTATGTGTGCGTGTGTGTGTGTGTGAGAGATAATAATTGTTAATAACCACAACACTCTGTTATTCTTCAGAAGGACCCTCAGGGGTACATGCCAGTAACTTGCCCATTTGGTAAACAATGAAACCAAGACTCTGAAAGTCTCAATAATGTTTTACAGGGAAACAAAGCTAATGAGGGGGAGAGCACAAATTCAGAATTAGATGCCTCTGCTTTTAAGCTTTTGTGATTTAGCACTGTGTCTTTCTGCCCCCTACGTATAGAGGAAGAACTTTCACCATTTGCTGACTGGTGTGATGTAGGTCTGTGCATAGGCATCCATATACTGCACTCCGTCGTCCTGCATTCCCTGGCCAACACACTTTCTGCAATAGTTCCTGTGCCTTCCGTTTTGAGGACAGAGTCCTTCTGGGTAAGGAAATCATCCCTTTACATTAAATAATCACAAAGATTCTGATTTAAACAAAATAGTAAGCAGAACATCAAAGCCCTCTATTTAAATTAGGTGGCTATATTCAATATTTCTCTTCCTTTTTTCATTTCAACTTTTAGTTTTCAGGAGCAATCCTTAAAAAGTTCATCTGCATGATATTTTTTTTCTACCATTTTGTAATGGCAATTTCCAAACATACAGAAAATTTAAAAGATTTACACAGTGAACACCCATATACTCAGCACCTAGATTCTATAATTTTGCTGGCCTTACTTTTCATTTATCTATCCATCTGTTTATCTCTCCATCAATTGATCTTATTTTTCGAATGCATTTAAAAGTTAATTGTGATGTCAGTACTCTTCAACCCTAAACACTTAGTATGTATATCATCAACTAGAGTTCAATATTTATTGACTGTTTTGTTTAGGTAAATTTTATATAAGGTGAAATGTACAAACCTTGTGTATCATTTGATGGTTTTTTAAATGAGTATATACACCTGTGTAACTGAAACTTCTTTCAAAGTATAGAATGTTACCATGCTAAATTTGGCCTAATCTTCACCTCCTAGCCCTCTGCTCACTAAAACTGAGACAATCACTCTTTCAGTTTTTACATCATAGATTAGTGTTATCTGTTTTAGACTTCATGGCCATTCAAAGGAATCACATAGTATCCAACTCATTTGCATAAAGCTTCTTTTACTCAGCATAATGCTTTTGAGATATATCCATGTTGTTTTAGTGATTTGTTCCTTTTTATTTCTGGGTAAAATCCCATTGTATGAACATTCCACAGTTTGTTTACCTATTCTTCTGTTGTGGAAAACTTAGGCTAGTTTTCGGTTTAGGCTTTTAGCAATAAAGCTGCTGTGAATATTCTTGTACAAGTCTTTTTGATGTACACATGTTTTCATTTCTCTTAGGTAACCATCTAAGAGTGGAATTGGTGGATCATGGGGTAGACATTTATTTAGTTTCATAAAGGAACTATTAGACCTTTTCTCAAAGTATTTGCACCATTTTACATTCTCATCAACAATGTATGAGCATTCTGGCGGCTGCACAAGCTTGCCAACGTTTGATATTTTCTGTCTTTTAAATTTTAGTTTTCTGGAGTATTTCTAGTGGTATCTCATTGTAGTTTTGATTTTTGTTTTCCTGATGATTAATGACATTGAACACTTTTTCATGTGCCTATCAGCCATTTGAATATCTTCTAACCAAACAGTTGTAAAATGTTCAGTATTTTTGCCCAATTTCAACATCGGATTGATTTTCTTTTTCCTTGCCTTCTGTTGAAAATTGAGCAATATTGAATCCAAAGAAACACTGTGTCACTTAATTAGATACATGAAAAACTCAGAATTATAAAACCATCCAAACTATACTAGGGATTATAGATAAAGGAGGTAAAGCGTTATTAGGTGTGGTCTGCAATAGTAAAGAAGAAAAAAAATATGATTTGTATTGCAATTCCTCCAGTGCTGATGTGGGGCTGTCTTATCTGGAGCAGAACAGGATAGGACAAATTAGGCTGAGGCCTGTCAGACTATCATTAATTTTCAGTTTAACTCTTGGAAATCTTAAGATGACTGTCTGATTTGGTTAATGCTGCTCTGAAGCTGTCCTTCAAATCTGCCACTCTGTCTCCATCGTTCATTATTTCCTTGTAAAACTCAACTGGCCTTCTCACTCATTACCCTCCACATCATTTAACAATTCTGTAATATCTATGGCCAACTGCTAAACTTAGCAGTGGAGGATCAACTTGAGAAGGAGCAGAGGGGTGATAAAAGCATTCCCCTTATTATCATAAAGTTGGAAAATTATGACCATATGCATGGACTGAGCCAGAAGGGCAGAGAATTCCCTTTGTCTCCTTATTATTCACCCATTGTGCTGCTCTAAGTTCCTTTAGTGGTCTAAGGGTGACAGAAGCAATACATTAGGCTTTTGCTGTAAAATGTTATCTAAAGGCTAAAAGTGGACCTGTAGGACAGATAGAATTCTACATTAAGCCATGGGATTTATGATACAATTCTATAACCAAATAAAAAATATCTGTGACTACGTTTATGTGAAGCAATGGTGCCATTCTTTGGCTGGTTTAGGTAATCACAGGTGCACATTCTTTGTCATACTAGAGATATATCCCAGTAGACATTTTGGGATCTGTTTTGAATTTAGTGTGGAAGTTCCAAGACAGATCTGGCAATTCTTTTCAAATTCTCTTTTTTAGAGGAAAGTACACATTGTAGAAAAACATTGGAAAAATATAGATTGTGGTTCAAAAATAGTACACTACATGTATATATACAAAAACATACGCTTTTGGTTTTGATACATTACTTTATGCGATGCCTTTCTATATGCATTGGGCCCACGTGAAGGGAAACATAAATAAATAAATTCCATGAATATGAATAAGGAAGCTTAGCAATGTGCACACCTGGCAGACAAAGAGGGCTGAATATCCAAACTCAATATTGGATAAATTACACCACAATAGAATGGTTGCAAGAGTATTTTAAATATGCAAATTGATTACGTGGGAAAGATCAGCTATTAGTGTTTCAGAGAAAAACATTTCAGTATTTCAGTTGTTTTGATCAAAATTGAGAAATGGTAATTTTTCTTCCCTCATCGCTTCAATTAATATATCTGCCTCTCTACCACTGTAAATGTTCTACTACCACCTAAGGCAGGCAATGAACCTATGCTGTCTGAATTTATTAATTTTTTAATCTTTGCAGGGTAGGAAAGAAACAGGACTTGAAGTATTTCTGTATTCTTCAGAAAAAGGCCAGCACATGAAATATTGTTAATGATTAGCCAGAAATCCATGCTAATGAAGAGAAAATTCAACGCTCCTCATGGGAAACCTGTCACTTAGCCTTTCTCCTTGCTTCTGCATCTTTGCCCTCTCCCTCCAGCCTATTGGGCATGAGTGTATCGAAGAGAACTTCCAGGTTCACCCCTATTGCAGTGTGACTTGGTCCAACATGGTCTGGAGTCTGATGTGGTAGTCAGGCACGTAGTGAGGCAGCTGTTGACCACTAATATCCTGTACTTCACCTCTGGCTTGGATGCATGTCTTAGAATGAGTGCAGCAACCTGGTCAAGGTGACTGTCTTCACCAGGAATACAATAGTTGAGGTAGACTTTTGCTTGGGTTATTCCTGAGATCTGTGGTGTCTAATACAGTAGCCACTAGCCACATGTGGCTATTGAAAATTGAAGAGTGGCTAGTTTGATTTGAGATGAATTGTAGATTGAGATTTTTGAGGACTGTGTTTGAAAAAGGATGTAGAATATTTTTTTTATAATTTTAAAAATATTGACTACATATTGAAATGATAACATTTTAGATATGTTGGGTTAAAATAAAATATATTATTACATTTAATTTTACCTGTTTCCTTTCAGCTTTTAAAATGTGGCTACTAGAAAATTTTAAATTTTTGATTACATATGTGGTTTACATTATTATATTGATGTTAGTACTGTCTTAGAATACAACATAGTATTTAATAATTTTCCCTTTCACCTAATTAATCAAGCTGTGCCCTCTTCCTGCCCCAATTTTCATCCTTTTATTAGACAAATCCTTAAAACTGACACTAAAAATTTGGGGCTTGGATGCATCCCTCTATCCAGTGGTCCCCAACCTTTTTGGCACCAGAGATCGGTTTCATGGAAGACAATTTTTCCACAGATTGTGGGTGGTGGGGTGGGGGTGGCGGTAGGAGATGGAGCTCAGGTGGTGATGCGAGCAATGATGGGGAGTGGCTATATTGCTGTATGAAGCTTTGCTCCCTCACCTGCCAATCACCTCCTGCTGTGCAGACACACCACCCCCACCCTGCCCTAAGTTTCATGGAAGACAATTCAATTTTTCCATGGTTGGTGGGTGGGGCGCGGGAGGCAGAGCTCTGCAGACTGTTTCCTATGGGGGGTTGGGGACCATAGCTCTATACTGTGTATATGTCAAAGTGAGTGCTCTACCTGTTACCTTTAGTCTGTCTGACACTCAGAGTTCTCCTTTAAGAGAATGTAGAATATGCTAAAATAGAAATCTTCTGCTTTTATATTGTATTATAAATTAGATTTGAAAATTTAGTGACCAAATGTTTATGCATATACATTGTGCATTCTGAAGGAAGCATAGACCATGGTTCAGCAACTGTCCACTAAAGCAGAAGTTTCTAACAAGTGGCCTCAGTGATGTGTTGTAGATTTATAGCCCTGGAATGTCCAGGTAAGACCTGGGGTGATTGATGTCCTAGTTCAGTAGCCTCTAGTTATAAGCAACATTCAGATGATCCATGGATGGATGGCCCAAAAGCACCCAAATTTGAGGGAGAACCCAGTAATGTTTGCAGCCATCAGACAATATGAATAGTTTTTCTCCATGATTAAGGAAGTGTTCTACACAGGGACATCTACTCAGGACTCAGGTTCAGATTGTGCTAGTTGTGAGACTCCGGCGGATTGTAAGGACTTTAAGTCCCATACCCAAAGACCATGGCACACAACTTCTGGGGACAGGGAAGTTTTACAAGAACTTTTAGTAGATCCAGCTGTCAGTGGCAGCCTCAATCTGTCTTCCCATATATGGGATACTTACATATGTTTGTGACATGTGTATTTTCCAGGGACATCTAAGCTTTATCCTACCCCATTCTGTGCTGCTCTAACAGAATACCAGAGACTGGGTAATTTAAAAAGAAAATAAATTTATTTGGCTCATGATTGTGGAGGCTGGGAAGTCCGGGATTGAGGGTTGCATCTTGTGAGGGCCTTCTTGCTGGGTCATACCATGGTGAAAGGCATCATATGGGCAAGAGAGAGCTAGAGAAGGCCAAACTTGCTTTTATAACAAACCCATTTTTGATATAACCAACACACTCCCTCAGTAATGACATTAATCCATTCATGAGGGCACAGCCCTCATGACCTAATCAGTCCTTAAAGTTCCTACCTCTCAACACCATTGCATTGGGGATTAAGTTTCCAACACATGAACTTTGGAGGACACATTCAAACCATAGCATGCTTGTTGCATGTTGACTGCTCTAACAATGCATGCACATTCTGAGTCCTAGTCTGAAATATTTTATATGAAAAAATTTAATTTGGTTAAAATAATTTTGCCCTTAGAAATGCCAACATTATGTTTGTCCATGAAAGACAAGGATGGGTTCTTTAAGCTGAAAACCTAGTGTAAGTAGTTTGCACATGGAATTCAACTCAAGTTTCTCATTGGAAATTTGAAAAGATTTCATTTGGATGTATGATACAAATTCACCATTTAATATTTTCCCTAATACTTTGTGTCTTTATAATTATATAATGTTAAGAAAATAAAATGCTTTTTTTTTCCCAAAAGGAAGTTCATAAACACTCTTAAATTCCTTCTGGTTTCCACCTTCTTTCTCTCATGAGAAATTAAAAAATAACAAAGTAAGTTATATAGTGCAGTAAGTGCTAACCTGCACTATATAATGAATTATATGTGGTTCACAAAGTAATTATATATCAACAGTAATTATGTATCAGTTATAAGTGATATAGAGGCATAACTATCCAGTAATATCTATCAACTACTCCTCCCAGGACTCTGGCCCTAGGAATGGTGGGAGGGTAGACTTTATCATCTCTGTTATGGATAGTTCTTCACCAGCTTTTAATTTCTCTTATCTGCTATTTTGTTCCATGCTCATGTCTTCTCTCTTTAATCAGGTATTGATTGAGTCTCCAGACACTGTTTTCAAATGCTTTCAAAGAACTTTAAAATTGACATACTTTCTTAATTTATACAAAATACAGAGTCCAGGAAGGCATGCTATTTGTGAAAATAGTAATAAGCAAGAATATATACAAACGAACTCAGAGTCCTTCTTTCTCAAACTCTCCCAAATGTCACACCTGTTGTCTCAGGGAACCTCTCTTTCTCTCTCTCTCTGATAATAATAGAACTTTACCTCAGCTGCTCAGATTTTATCAACTGCAATTTATTGACCAATGGATATATAACGCCACAGGTGCCACAAAGATTTGTAACAACTTTTAAACTAAACATTGCAGGAGGAATTCATGTTTTTCATGGAGTTCTATACTTAGCTCATTTAAATAGATTAAAAAAACCCACTACATTTCACCAATTTCAAGAAAGCACTGGTGGGAGAAACAAATTTTCTCACAAGGACCAGGGAGCTGAGAGAAACTTTCAGAATTTCCTTGAGGAGTTGATGAGTGTAGTCATATTACTTTCATTTCTCTCTACTTCTACTACCATCACTGTAGTCCAAACTGCTATCATGTTGGACAACTACAATCTTGACCTACCTGTTCTTGCTTCTGTTCTTTCTCATGTGTCATCTGTTCTTCACAGAAGAGCCAGTTACAACATGCTGCCCTTTTACTTAATGTGAGCACAGTCTTATATCATTGGCTCTGATCACCTTCTATTCTCTTTCCTGCTCACTATGTTTCAGCCACATTGTGCTTCTTGCTCTTTCTAAACCGATCTTAGTTTTTCATAGACTTAGGACCTTTGTACTTGTTACTCTTAACATTTGTCGGATCTTTTCCAAGTACCCCGATCTCTAACAAAGCTAGCTTTTTCGTATCCATCATATCTCAGCACAAATATTACTTCATCTGAGAATCTTTTCTGAACATCCTGCCCTCAACAACACCCCTATGCAAAAACCCTCTCAGCCTTCTGTTTACATTTTTATAGCACTTATCACAATCTCTATTTCTTTATTTATCTCGATGTGTGCAGTTATGTGTATATTCCCATAAAGATAGGGATGCTATATCTCTTATTTCACCATTGTATTTGCAACATTAGAGCAGTTAGCGGCACTAATTGATAGGTAATTCTTACAAAAAGATAAAATAAATTATTCTTACAAAAGAATTACAGAGGTTTACATAAGAACCTAGATTTAAGAACCAATGAGAAAATGATTTTCCATTTCAAGCATATCAGTTGTTATCAAGTAAAAGGATCCAAGCATAACTGAAAATATCTCTTTGGCAACTATCTATCTCAGCTGCCTCTCCCTCTTCTGTACCTCCCAGGCACCACAGCTATTTTTGTGTAAGGGCAAAATCTAGCTTAGCAGAACTTCAGCCACATCTTTGCTATAAAATGTCTCATGGCCCAAAGTATTTTTTTTCTTTTCTTCTTCACTTAGAATAAAAATGTCTATTTAGTCAATACCCATTATTTGCAGCAAAATGGCAAGAGTAAAGCAATTTGATTAAACTTCAGCCTTCATGGGCATTTCCCATTTTTATAGAGAAACTTATTGATACAGATATTTTCCCTAATAGGAAAAATATTTGTAGAGGTATGTTTGAGTATTTTTGACTCCCACATGTCTGAGTCTTAAGTTAGAAGAAAAGGATTTAGGAACTTGGCATCTTGCATCTGAAAGACTGCCAAGATCTTGCATAAAGCATACAAACCTACATTAATTCCTAATGAAAGTATCATGCAAGATTTTACCCTTCCCTTTAAATTAGTCATGCGTGGCTCACCAATCTTCCCTGTCTATAAGTATTATATTGGTGAGTTTGATCTGTAAAACACATACACTATATTAAATAATCAGTGGACCAAAAGTGACATTGGATATATATTAATGTTATGTTCGCATGCATTATGCTTGTGCAACCTTGGTGCATTTGTATCAAAATTCCACTGGCAGAGTTTTGCTTTTGATCTGTGAGCTATTAGAAGCTCTGTTACTACAGATGAAAGGAGTTAGAAAGTTCTATATCATAACACAGTGCGATCAGTAATTCACAGAGCAGGTAATTTGCAATGACTTGCCAAGCCTTTGATTGCACCGGGTTTATGGCTATTAGCAGTTTCCCCTTTCAAATTTGTATGGTTCCATACTTCCTTTTTGACCTCTTTTTCATCATTTATGGTCCAATTTGGTAGTGAAAAAACATAACTGCTTGCTTAGCGCATGGCTGTCATTCAAACCCCAGTGACTTACTGAGCACCTTGACATTTGTGATGATGAAAAAAACATTAAGCAGGTGTACAGAACACTAACCAGGTTCCTGAAACAATGCTTTATGGGATTCACAATGTACCTCTGGGCTATAAAACAATTCAGACTTGATTTTCTCTATCAATTTAATCTCGTATTCAAATTTCCATTCAAAGAAGGAGGCACAGTTTTCACTAAAATTGAAGTTAAATAAAATCCCCAATAATAATGTTAATATAGGACCTCATAGGAACAATTGGAAGGGCAGCGATTGCTTGCCACTAAAATAATATGAAAGTAGGGCTCATATGTCTACTTTGAAGTCATGCAATTAGAAGTACTACTTGATACTGGACTATATAAAATTTAAGCCCTATAAAATCTCTTTAGCAATGAAAACTTACAGCTAAATGGCATGATTCAGCCCCTTAGCTGTCTCAATTGTATGTATACCATGTGAAAGAAACATCATACTATTTTGTGGAGATTTTTCTTTGCACATTAAAGCTGGTCATCTGTTGTACAGGTGTGCAGCACATCTTGGTGTGGGTTAGTCTGCCCTCATGTGCAGTGTGTCTGGGAGATGTGGAAACCTGCAAAATTCAACATAGTCCAGGTCCCCAATTAGTGTTAAGAGAAGCATTCAAAGTCGGTACCACTGAACTCAGGGAACAAATGGTCAGTAATTTACCAGTTACCCAGAATCCAGTCCTGGTTACTGTTAGATACCACAGATCCATCATTCAGGCCCAGAATCCCTTTCAATTTAAAGTAACAAAAATGTTACATGCATGTACAGGCTCACACATACTTAACAAAATAAAGATTGTTGTCAAGATCATTCCTTTCCTGTCATCATTCCAGTATAGAAAGAAAATACCTTTGTCAATAATACAGGACAGACAAACATTGCACTTTCACTTTCTGGATATTTAACATAATCAGGAAATCATTTGAAAAATTCTAAATTTAGAATAGATAATTTTGAATTGTTTTATGTTTGTAAGTGGTGGCTTCTAATAGACAGCATAAAAGTTGTACCCATTTATATAACATGCAAAAATACTTTATTGTCATGGGAACCCCCGGGAAAGTAAGTATAAGCAAAGTGGGAAAATATGGCTGGAGACTCATGCTTCCTGTGGATAATAAAGACTAGCTATGCAGAATAACTACATTTGAAGATCAAAAGGAGATAAGAACTATCTATCCATGAATAGTAGCTTACATATATGGAGCTTTTTGGCACGGAAAATTGTGTATGTCCTTTTCAGCTACAGTTGGGCACATGGAAACCCTAGTGAACATTAGTTGCATCTTTGAATACAAAGTATACATAGCCACAGTATTTCCTGCTTGCTTAGTAAAATACAATGATATTGGCAGCTTCACTCATCTTTACCATCTTGCTATTTTACTGAAACGTTTTCATCTTCTTTCTACACATACCCATTTCATATTCAATACACTGACCAGGAGCACTTGCCATATGCTTTCCCTCCTGCCAAATGTGTTAGGCAGAGAACAGTGACATGAATGAGACTAAGACAGGAAGTTCAATTTAAAAACAAGGCAATGGTGATGCTTTATGAGTTTTACAGAGATGGCAAGAAATTTTATATCTTCTGTGTCCCTCAGGCTGGTTGTAATTTCAGTGTAGAGTGGAACTGTTCCTGAGAAATTATTGATCTTGACTTTTACTAGGCCTGCAGTAAAGCAAAGGTAACAAATAATGTCATGCTTGAAGTTGGTGAAAAAATATTTGCAGTCATGGTTGTAAGTTGGGACCAAATTTGGAAGCCCTGAACCCAAACCCAAAAGCACCCTGATTTTTTCAGTCTCACATAATTTTATTTGTTTAGTTTTACTGATGACGTTTTTAGGTTAGTTAACTGGTACTTCCTGATAACCTGTCTTGACATTTTATCAAGTCTTACCTCAAAACACGTGCTTGTTTTGTGTACATCTGGTGACAACTACTTAAATGCATCATTCCTTATTTATTGCAACCTTTGCCTGTGCTTTCATCTTTGCAAAGATTTTGCATGATCCTTTGGTGTAGGTTATTTAGAAAAATGAATGAATTGATGAGGTATAACTTTGTAGGAAAAAACATAAGTGTCTCATAAAAAAGTGCAAATATAAACCAAACAAAGGAAACTAGACAGAAACAGTTTACTTATTTGTACAAAACTATTGCATTATATTTCTTTTTTTAAAAAGTTCATTCCACTTTGGCTACAATTATGTATTTGCATTATAATGTGAGATCTGAATGAATACTTTCCAAAAGTGGAAATACCAAGGAAAATCGTTTCAGTTTATGAAATTACACTTAGCAGGTTTATTTGTTCTCTCTCAACTTGAAACCCACAAGTTTTTATTAAGGCTATGGTTCATATTTCAAATAGCAAGAAATCTTCAGGTCTCTCCCTTTTCCTCCCACCTCAAAATAAATCTACAAAGCACCTGGATTTAGAAGAACAACATGGATATATTGCCCATTAACTCAGAAAACTAGCAAACACTTCCATGATAAAAATAAATAGTGTGTACTGTAATCGATGAGGAGGCAACATCCCACATTGTTTATTGATTCATAAGGTTAAGATTAAAGTGGGATTCTTGCCTGTGTTTATCAACAGTTTTTTTTTTTTTTTAAAGCAGTAAGTGAACCTGGAATCTCACAAACCAATCAATAAAGTTTAAAAGCTTCAGTGAATCTAACCCATAACAGGTCCTTGTTTGGAGAACATGCTCAAGAAACACATGTGCCTTTAAGAGGTCTTGAAAGACTTTACACCCATGGACCATTACCATTTCCAAACACCCTGCAGCATTACCAGCCCAACATATGCTGACTGTATATCACCGTGACCCTCTCACTAAAGCTCTTTTGACTGGAGTGCTTTTAATACCCACTTTCTCAGCTGAGCTCAGGAGTGATTTGTTTTACATGCCACATTAATCCTTTCCACATTTTCTGGATGAGGCAACCACAATTCCACTTGTGAGGTGTTTCTAAAACACAGTTATAGGAATAAAGCAGCAGGGTCCCAGACTTGACAACTTCCCTCTAGGCAGCTGACAAAGTGGGCTATCGTGCCTCGGTTTAACTCTTCAAACAAGCAATTGTGCCCAGCCACTAGGGTGGGCCAGCCTTCTAGGCCAGTAGGAGGCCCCATTTATTGAAGGCAATTTACTCTCAATTAAAACGCTGTAGGAATCTTCATAGACCTAATGCCTTATTGATACTAATGCATATTAGTAAAATTATAATCAAGAATAAATGGAAAAGAGCAGTAGAATCAAAAATATATAAAACACACCTCAGTAAAACCAAAGGAAGTTCATACATCACACCTTCATAATAGTAGGAAAAGAGCTTTTTCTTCTTTAATAAATGGGCAATTAGTGTTCAAAGCATAGGCTTTTATTATGTGGTAATTTTACAGTTTTAACTTTAAAGGTAACTTCCCCACCTCCCAAATATATTCCAAGACCAAGGAATTTCTGTTGCATGCATTTATGAACTTTTCTACATTTCTAATGTTCATTGAATATAAGTAATGTCGGTTTTCAAAATTTCAAGTTGTCAACAAGGCTAACTGATTGAACCCACCATTTGTTTAAAAAAATGTTTTTACATGTCAGCACTCAGCTGATTTTATTAACTTGTTAGTATTATGCTCCCAATTTTATGTGTTAAAATCTAACTGTACAAGGCCTAAAATTATACCTTTATCCAATCCTAATTTATTGTTCTTCCCTCATAAATTTTATTTGTAGCTTCAATGGTCTGAAGAAAGCAATAAATCAGAGTGAGGTGAGTTTTACAATAGTTTAGATTGAGTTCCTATTTTTCCCTGAAATTAATCCAATCCATTCCTCCCAGTGTCATCATCATGTGGCTAATAGTATGTCTCAAAGCAAGAGATCACTTGAGTCAAAGAGACCTTTTTCTTCTAAAGTACAGGATATCAGTTCAACATGCTCAGGTGATAAATCATTTACATAAATTATGTGGGAATTGATGTGATATTTATAAAATATTTAGAGAGCTATAAATGAAAAAATACTCTCCTACTTATCTCAGGTTGTCTTCTTAAGGTAATCAGGAATATGATTCTAGTTGTTTTTCTGAAGAAGCATTTTGGAGGACTTATGTACTGCAATTGCATTACCACTGTTGAAACCCTAGTTGCTAGACTGTGCCTAAAATATCATATTCCTCATTAAATATTTGCAAAATGGATGATAGATTCAAACATACCCCTTCACATTCTAAACAATAGTCTAGTTATAAAACTACAACAACTGCCACCAACATTTATTTTAGCACTAGAATGTTTGCGAAAAATGTTGGTTATTTCACTCAATTATTTAAATTCTTAGTGTGCTTTAAAATAAAAAAAAATCTGATTAAGTAAAGAAAAAAAGACTGATTATAATCTCTCTCCACACACAGAAACACACATATCTCCCACACTTACTAGAGACTCTGCTTTAAAAAATTAATGTATCCTTAAATGTAGGAAGTAGAATAAATACGTAATGAATCATTTGCAGAAGTGAGGCCATGTTATATGTATATTTAAGATAAATTGTTTTAATTTTTAGATTATATAAATATTTAGAACTTTAAAAAGTTGTGTTTAAGTGAATTTGTCAGATGGAGAACTATAAATCCATTTAATCTATCTATGCCTTAAAATTGATTTATAAAAATGAATTTTAGTTTTTGGAGCTCTTGTCTCAATATCTAGAATTACCTCAAATGAGAGGATGCTTTTAAGAAAAAAAATGCTTGAGTATAAAGTTGACTACTGTCTTAAACTTTATTTTAAATACTCTGCTTTCAGTATATTTAAAGAAAACTTTCTAGATTCTTTCTCTAAATTTATGTTTCTTTAACAGGATCTAGAATTCCTTGGCCAGCTTGGAATTGTACAAACACTGTTTTTTACTCTGCTTGGACATTTGCTCAGCTGAGTTTGGGTTCATATTCAGTTTTATCCACTAAAATTGCCCATTCCACTCTTGCCATTGGGCATTTTTTCAATCTTAACAAAACCAAGTCCATATTATAGGCCTGCTGGCCAACATTCCCAGTAAATGAATGGTTTTAAAGAAAAATGGTGCTATTTTTCAAAAGCCTGACATTTAAAAAATACAACTCCAGAATGGAAGCCTTCAATAATTTTTCCATGCCTATATGCTACAAGAAGCAAATAGTTACACAAATGAATACATCTGGGATTATTTTCAAGCTGTTATTCCCCACCAGGGAAAATATTTAGAAATAAGGCTCAGTGTTTGTGCTGGAACTACAAAGAGGCCGTCTTGATGCTTTTCCAGATCGTTTAATGATTTTCCTCATATTGTGTGGTGGCTTTACTGCCCTGTTTCGTGGGCCTTCCCATTCACTGTTAGTAACTATTTATGTTGGGTGTATTCCAATTTCCAAATCTGTTTTGTGGCATTTATAGCTTGCAGCTAATAAGGCCATTCAGTATTTTTAAAATATAAATATTAAAAAATATATTTTACCATGGAGATCTAGTGGAAATGATTCAAAATTCAAAAACAACCTTACTAAAGAACGGAGTACCCTGGTATCTTTAACTTGCTAAGACAGGGTGATTGTAGTTAAAAGATGCCAATTTGATTCTAGAACCCACGAAGGGCAGTATTAGGCATGTGTGTGTATGTGTGCATGTTGTATGCATATATATATATACACACACACAACACACATTATATATGTAAACATACATATATAATGCAGCATGTATGTGTGTGAGTATGCATATGTGTGTACACATGCATAGATATAAAATGATATACATAATTAAATAAGTATAAAAAGATTATCTTAACTTTGCAGATAAACACACAACCTCCAAAAATGTGCATATGTGTATCCCGGTGTTATACTTATTATCAGTGTTATTTTTATTATCAGTTATTTTAGAGTTTTTGAAGTTTTAGAGTTTTTGCCTTCCTGTGACTTTATGTAAAATAGATACCTAGAACTACCTCTAAATTAAACCATTAAAAAGTAAATATTATTAAGGCAGTCTTTTTATTAAACATGTATTCAAAGAGACTGTGTTAAACATGGTTTTATAGCCCACTTTTAATTAAATCTAAATTAAATATTTAACATTAGATATTTAACACTTAACAAATTTATATTAGATATTTCCTAACTTCAAATATATTAATATTAGATTCAGTTAATAATTTACTTTGATTTCTTATATTTAAAAAGTACCTTATCAAAGTAAGAATTTTCATGCTTTTTTTTTCTTTAACTCAAATTAAAAATGATTAGAGATTTTAATTATGTCCAAAGTCTGAAATAAGATAAAATCTTCTGAACACATAATTAATTTTCTTTTTAAAAATTATCTTCAATAATTTCAGATTCAATGTCATAATATCTTATGGGAACAAAATTTCTTTTTTACCAGCATTTTATTGATACATAGTAAGTGTACATATTTAGGAGGTACATGTGATATTTTGATACATGCATACAATGCATAATGATCAAATCAGGGTAATTAAGATACCTATAACTTCAAACATTTATCATTTCTTTTGTTGGAAACATTTCAAATATCTAGAAGAGAAAATTGAAATTTAGAACAAAGTTTCTTGCAAGAAAATTTAAGCTTTAATTGTTTAGAGTGCACAAATAGTGCACAAGGTGGAAAATGGATTGGTTAACACTGATGTAGCTCATCTATTTACACATTCAGAGTTCTCAACTATACCTACAGAGGTAAGGATGAAAAACCTTGCCATTGAGGACGATTTTTATGTTATTGAATGAGCAAACAATATGAATTTTAGGATATGGGCATCAAGGAAAATGTTTATAAGTGCATAGATCTACAGAGAGAGAAAGTAATTTCTCTGAAAATAATTTGGGGACCCACCTACTTAGTAACATCACCCGAATTAATGCTGTGATGATGTGTGCAAATAGATAATATTTGAGCTTTTGGATATTTATTAACAGTAAAAACAAGAATGACATCAACGGTATTTATATATATTAATTTTGATTTGCTTTATTGCAAAAACAACATGCTTAATCTCACCAATAATATTAGTAAATGTGTTTGTATGTCTGCATGGACATCCAAACTAAAAACTTAGGTAGTTTTAAATTATCAATAATAATATATTCTCATTTTTCTGATTTTAAGAGTAATAAATGCTCATTAGAAAGCATTTATCAATATGAGAGCATAACTTCATGGGACTCCTTTAATCCCACCCTTCAAATATAACAAAGATTATACATGTTAACAGATTCATGTATACTATATCTAATTTTTCATGTGTATATACACTAACAGGGTATAAACCAATAGTTCATATTATTAGTATGTAAATAATATTGCTATTATTAATTTACAAAAACTAGATCAAATTTTAAGTCCTGTCCTGCAATTTCTTGCTTTTACTTAATAATTCATGGGCCACTTCTGCCAATACAGAGAGATATGCTCCAATATTTTTTAATATTGCACTATATTCTTTTAATAAATAAACTTAACATAATTTACTTAACCAATTCCTTATTGGTAAAATATTTAGTTTGTTTCCAAATTTAAATATTAAAAACAATTCTTCAATGAGCATTCTCTCATAAACAGTTTTGTTCACTTGGACTTATAGAGCTATTGTATATATTTTGAAAATAATGTGTATGCCAGTTCAGGAAATTTGCTAAATTTTATTTGGTGTTGTTCTTTGTTTACTTTAAGATTTATAGAATATTTTCCCCCTATTGTAATTATTGACCATTTTGCTACCATATTTTTGTCTTTCAAACTTAAGTATTTTTAAAAAATTTTTGCTTATATAATTTGTTTTAAAATTAATTTTTTCCTTAGTGGCTTTTGTGTTTTGTAACATGCTCAGAAAAGCTTCCCTACCTCAAAGATGAAAAATATTTACAAATGATTTCTTATAGTACTTTGTTGTTTTTTACATGTCTAACAATTTGAAGTCCATTGAGATTTATTTTGGCAGAAGTGAAGTACCTGTTTAGATTTATTTTCAAAGTTTATTTTATTTTTTTCCAAAAGCAAGCCACTTGGCCCAATACCACTTGATGAATGCGCTGGACTACTCAGAAATGCCAACTTTATATATATACATAAATTTCCCATGTGTACTTGTATCTATTTTTAAACTCTATTTTGTGCCATTGATATGTTTATTTCTGCATTGATATCAAATGTTTCCAATCATTTTAACTTTACAATAAAATTTAATGTTATGTAGGATTAGGTCATACACATTGCTTATATTTCAAAGAATTTTTTAGCATTACTCATGTTTGATTTGAGACCAAACAGAGACAAATGTCTGCTTTCATTGTGAATGCATTGAGTTTTCACATTAATTTAGGAAGGACTGGTATTTTAAAATATTGTATTAGAATATACTATATAGGAGTATGGTATATATCTCCATTCAAGATCTCTTTTCTGTCCCTCAGTAGAGTTTTGTAATCATATTCATATGGGTATTAACTATTTTTTTTAAATTTACTTATAGGTATGTTATGTTTTTATCGATTTTACAAATGGAATATATATTTTTATGTGGTTACTATTGGTAGAGGAAAATAATCTATTTTGCAGTGGCCACCTTATTGATATTTGTTACAATTTTTAATAATGTATGCAATAATTATTTTACTTTTCTATAGAAAGTATCATACAATCTAGTAATAATTCAGGTTTTGTTTCAACTTTTCCTTGTTGGTTTTTCTTGTGCATTTATTGACTACTTATGGAATAATAAAATAATAGTGATGATATTTGATACCCTTATATTAATTCTAACTGTAGTATTCATTAAAATTAATGTTTTACCCTAAAGTATTTTTTCTCATTGGTTTGTGTTAGAAAAATGTTTTAACATTTTTGAAAAACTATTCATGTATTTCTGATTTACTAATGGGTGTTGGATTTTACAAAGTGATTATCCATTTATATTGAGATGACTGTGTCATTTGCATCATTTATTAATGTAGTGAATCTTATTAATAGATTTCCTAATACTAAATATACTTACTTTCTATGAAAGGAATTCTTAAGTTATTTAAAAATACTGTTGGATTTTATCATTATTTTGTTATCTTTATATCATAAACTAGATTGGAATGTAATATTTTTGTAGTATGCTATCTTATTAGATTGGATAACCTGTTATATTTTAATGTAATTTTCCTTTTTGTATGATATATTTTAAAGCCAAAATATAGGCTTTTTTAAGGCTTTGGAACATTTACATGGCAAAGGAATTTTTGTTGCTGTTCCTAAGGATCTTTATAAATTTACCAATGAAATTGTGCCTGATCTCCGTGTGAGCTAGTTCTTTAGTAAACTTTTAACTTCTTTTATAGTTATTGTTTTATTCAATTCTTTACATCTTTGATCAATTTGGTAATTTACACTTTCCATAAAATAATCAATTGATTCATGGTTTCAAAATAATTTTTAGCTTACATTGAATTTTCTGTTAGAAATTTAAATATTTCTTCATCTGTGAGTATTTTTCTTCCTTATTCTTAATAAGTGTTATTATTCTATTTTTATTTTTCTTGATAATTCTAGTTAGTGTTTCATCTATTTTATTGTTCTACCTCAAAGAACCAGATTTTTTTGTGTGTTCAATTCTGTTATTTTTCTTATCTCTAAAGAATTAAAAGTCTTCTTTTGATTTATTAAATCTTCACTTCATTTTCTCTTAGATTTTATTTCAGTGTTCCTTTCAAATTCATTCTCATCTTTTGTAAACAAAGCTAACTTTAGATGGACACATTGTCGCTCAGCTAAAAGACTGAGAAATCCTCTCAAGAATTTTGAAGCAGAGATATAAAGGCATTAGTCTCATTTCCTGTAAGAGATAAATCCAATAGATTTGTTCTTAGAAAACTCTTAATTTGCTAATGCCACAGAAAGCAATTAGTCTAGGTCAAGCAGTTTGGAAAGGGTAATACTTAATAACCTAATAATCTTTATTTACATAAAATTTCTTCACATCAATTGTTTCTAAACTTAAAATACTTGTTTTATCAAAATAATTTTCTATAATGAATATAAAATCACAAAATGTATGAAAGCACAAAGAAAAAAATTAAATAATTGGTTATTCAGCTACATATGTATAATCTATGTTAACATTTGTGTCATAATATATATCACAGGTTTGGTATTATAAATATTGTTTTATGATCTGATTTTTTTACTTAATAATATGTCATTTTTATTTTCCAATGTCTTTGTATTGTGGTCTCCACCACCAAATTATTGAATTATTACTACAATTATTTGATAGCATTGTAACTTATTTCTCTCCTATTAATATCCTCTTGGTGGACATTAGAGTTACAATCTAAGTAAAGAAATATATATTAAGTGAAGTCCATTGGCAGACACTAGTTTATATTTTCTAGCTCTGTAAATGTTATAAGTTATGGTGCTTATCTTTATGGAATGTGTCCTGTACATGTGATAAGTATAGAGTATAGAACAGATATGGGAGAAATCGACTCTGCTTGAAGAAGGTTTTTGAAAAGTTGAATATTTAGGCTGGATATTTAACCTGTGTAGAAAGTTGACATTGGACCAATACAGAGGCTTACATTCCAGAAAAACAAGAACAGTCAAGTCTCAGAGGTATAAAATAGAGGATATGTTGTTTGAGAAATTTCTGTGAAGTAACAAACTTTGGGGTTGGATGACATAATGTGATGCCAGAATAGTTGACTGGGGACAAATTGTGAAGGATGTCTACCATGCTAATGACAGTGAACATTATGAAAGTAATGTAAAATGATTTAGAACTTTCAAAACATTAGCATGCAACACAATTAAAGCATTCATTTAGAGTAATAATGGGTTACATAGGAAGTGAGTTGGCAGGCAGAGAAACAGGAAGGTGTTTCAAAACACGGGTGGGAGATAATGAAAGCATGTAGCAGTGCAAGGGTGATGGAGAAGAGAGAATGGATTGAAAAGGCATTTGGGTGGTGGGCGCTCTCAGACATGAAGAACGGGTTAATGATGTGAAAATTAAAGAGGAAGGTGAGAGAGGCTGAGGGAACTCTGCTTGAGGGACTAGACACCTGTCAGTGCACTTAACAGAAATGGGGGATGCAATAGGTGTGGGCTTGGAAAAGATAATGAATTTGTCCAATAAATATTTATTGAAAACACAGCCAGGCACCATGTTGCCATGTTGTATTGTAGGAATATGATATGGTTTCTCCACTCCTCATGTTGGAGCAGGAGATATACTAAAAGTTTCATTTTTGTGATTCGGTGTAATAAGGCTTTTTGACAATAATTATTGGATCTAGAAGTGCCCCAAATGATATTCACTAACTCTGCTTTGTTATGCTAGGGAAGAATTCTCAGAGACATACAGGTGTTAGAGGAACAGCACATTTACTCTCCAGTGGCAGAGGTGTGGAAGAATGAGGTGCATGCAGGATTCTAGCCTGACATGGCTAAAGCAAGGCAATCATGTTGAGTTCTGGGATGCAATTGGATAATTCTTTAGATCTGGGCTAGAAATAGGTCTATCATCTCTTACTCTTTCCAATTTCACAGTTTGTCAGATTGTAAAAACTAATGGTACTCACATCCTATAATAGGTAGTTTTTTTACATGAACAGTACCATGTAATAAACCAAAATATGAGTTTTGTGATAAAAATATATGTAGAGTCACAGGACATGAGATAAATAAAGGCTATTTTGTCATTTCAGGTGAGGTTTTGATGCCAATGAATTTCCTACAAAAAAGAGCTGTATGGATTTTGGGATGACACATAAAGGATCATGGACCTGTACATATCCCTGGGTGTAAACACTTTTGGCGGTGTTTGGACTAGTGGGAGTGGGTGAAGTGACCCAGAAAGGAAAATGAAATTAGAGAAGAAAGAAGGGTTAGTGAACAAAAGCTGAGGAAAATGAGCATTTAAAGAAGGAGATCCAAAGGAATAAGCCTGAAATACTAGAGTGGGACATCGAAGAAGGAAATGTCAACCAGGACAAGTGTGATATACTGTGCCTGGGAACAAATATGTAAACAAAGAAATATGAGGCATTTATAAATGCTAAGATGAAAGAAAAACAGGGTATTGTGGTAAAAAGTGCCCAGGAGGCTGCTCTAGAGTGGGTGGTCAGGCAGGGCCTCCGAAGAGTTGCCATTTAAACTGAAGTCTGAATGTTATAGAGGGGAGAGCGAGAGAGAGAGAGGGGAAGGGGCATGGTCTGGGCAGGGGTCTATCCACAGATGCTGTGCGTGTTCCGTAGCATGGGCCCTGCCTTGCCAACGCCAGTGAGGGATTGCCACTCACTGAACAGTGATTGACACAGCTAAATGTCCAAATTGCTAGCAAAGAGACCAATCCTGGACCCCAGTACAATACTATCTCCTGAAGAGACTAATCAGCTTCTTGATTGACTATAGTAGACCCTTCCACACTGAAGGAGAGAGCAATTCATCTTGACGGTAATCAACAATTACTCTCAATATGGGATTGAGTTTCATGCCAGCAGAGCCTTGTTCAGACACACTATCTGAGGACTTACAGTGTTTTATTCACTGACACATACCAAATAATTTTGACAATTACATCGAAAAAGGTGTGGCAGTGGGCATAGGACTGTAAGATCCACTGGTTCTTTCTCATGCAAAACTGCACAGAAGCCACTAACCTGGGAGGATAGTAGCCTGGCCTCTTAAACATACAGCTTAAAGATAAAAGTTTGAAAATGTTACCTGGCAAGAATCCTCCTCCAGGACTGCACCATCCTTAAGACTGAGTGTACATTCTGAATCACATACCATTATATGATGTTTATACTCAAGTAGCAGAATACATGTGTCTGTGAACCAAGTTGTAGAAGTAGTAGTGTTCCCAATTACCATTACTCCCAGTGATACACTTGGAGCCTTTGTGCTTCTCATCACTGCAAATTTAGCCTCTGTGGATTGAGAGGGTCTGATTCCCAAAAGAGAAACATTTCACCAATGGATGAAATGATAGTCCCATTGAATGCTTCGCTCCAGCTACCAATCAGTTACTTCAGACTCCTCTTGCCAAGGACCGTGAGGAAAGCAAGTGAGTCACCATGCTGGTAAGAAAAATTGACACCAATCTTCAAGAAAAGGTAGGGCTTCTGCTACACAGAGAGATCAGAAAATATGAGGTTTACTTCTGGAGTTTGTCAGTGGCTCATCTTTTTGAGAGTAATTAATGCTCTCATTCCTTCTCCACCACCCATTTTAGATGCCCCTCACCCTTGACTAGCAGGGTCTGGGTGTCTCTCCTAAGGGGGTGACCCAGACCCTTATCTCTGTGGTTTCAGAGAAGAGATCATTTACAGTGAGTGAATTGCATGGGTTTGAGAAGAATGTAAATCCCTGAAATAATTTCTGGGTGAAATGGGAATCAGTATAATGATTGCTCCACCTAATGAAATATTTAGTTCATAAGAGCACTTATTAACACAGTTAAGCCATTTTAATTTTCCTGGTAATCATTTTGTAGCAAAAAAAAAAAATAAAGTAACCAAGAAAATAACCAGATTCCAGCATAACCTATAGGAGATTAGAGTAAACCAGAGACAGAAATCAACAATCTAAAAAGTACAATATAAGGATATTCAAAAGGCAAGGAGTAAGGGTGGTATCAGGACAAATGACAAGCCCAGTTTTGGTGGAAAGAAAGTAAATATGGATTGGCAATGAACATGTGAGAGAGAGATCAAGGAATCGAAAATCTCAGAAGTAGGGGGTTAAGTTACATAAAGAACTGGGACTGTTAAGAGAATTAAGAGTTGTCATCATAAAATATAAAGAAAGGAGGCAAAATTTAATATTTGCAAGACAGATAATCAACAAAATTGATCACAGAAAAAAATGTCCCTAGAGTTCTTAATAAAAAATCGAATGTGGTTTATCTTTGTTGTCCATAAAACTAAGATAAAGAAGAGATAAATTGCTTAGTGTTACTGAAATTAGAAGTAATTTTGGTTTAAACTACTCTTTCTTGGTGTGTAATCTGAGTCAGATAAAAGTATTGGGTAAAATGCATTTTTGGTCTTCTATACTTTTTTTAAAAATCAGGACAAGATGAGAAGGTCTTAATTACGAACCATGTCTCAGAGTTTTACCAACCATGATATAATTTGTTTGACTATGACAATGGGATGCCTTATGCTAGAATACTTCAAATTTGGTTTCCTTAATCTAAAATATGTTCTTTATTTTGGTCAAGAAAGATCAGTTGGTTTTTGTAGAGTTTGTCTCCATATAAGATTAGCACTATTACTGAAATACATCAAGTAATATACTCCCAAACAGTTAAATGATAACCTCAACAAACAATCACTTGCTATAAGATTCCAAGTAACCATGAGATAAAATGATACAATCTGCATTTCAGATTTATTTCCTCACCCTCCTCAGGTCAGAAATAAACATTGCTATTTTGTACACTGATTTCTGTGCCCCATATCAATGTCTCCGCTTTGATATGTGGTAACTAACAGTGTCTATTCACTTGTGATACTTTCCATCTGGTGACATTCTCTCTTAAAGATATCAACTTGAGTACATCCCTACCACCAGGGAAATTTAATAGGCCAGTCTACATATCCTCTTGGTATCTAATCCCAAGAATGTGTTACAGGATTTGAGGTTTTGCTTCCTATTCTTAAATACATTGCACTCAAGGCACTTAAACAAGCATCAACAAAGGTGCCTGTCTTCTTTGAAGTTATTTTTTGTGGAAATCACAGCCACTGACCAAATGATTTGAAAAGATTAAATTGTGCTTATGTTATGACATTCTAAAACAGCAGGGTTAAATACTGGGCCAGCTGCCAGCTGCTCAGTACCCACACTTTCATGTTTGGCTGCCAGATATATCCACCTGAATTATTCTGGAGCAGAAATGTGCAATGGTGCCATTCTGGGGAGCAGAAATGAGTTGAGTTTTAATGTTTTGAGGAATGGATAATTCCAATATATTTTACATACATATAAAATATTTCTTGAAATTAGATTGAATTTCAGTTGGAAGGATTGGTTTTCCCTCTTTTCTGACAAAAGGCATCCTCTCTACTAGTAAAATTATCATTTTCTCTGTTCCAGGGGAATGTGGGATCCCTTTCTCTAACTATGAAAAATTAGGATATATGCTTAGCCATTTCATTTATAATAGATGCTATGTGTGTATGTGTGTGTGTGTATGTGTGTGTGTACACATGCATAAATATTAGTGGAACACATTTACAAATATTATTATGTGAAAATTATAAAGGAATCAAATTACTGTATTTAGACACAATTGGATAATTTATTCTTTGTTAATTTATACTGGAAACTCTCTGCTATAGTCACCAGACTGAGACATTACTGTTCATTCACTCAGACATCTTGATGGCAGGATAAGACAACAGTTTCACAGGCTGTGCAGAACTCTTGAGTGGGGACATACAAAGAAACAAAGCCTCACATTGAAAGATCATGATCTAATTCAGGAGGCTATAGATAGAGAGGTAAAACTTCCTTGATAATATGAATGATTTAAAAATTAAGAGTAGTATCAAGAAATCTGAAACAAGTATATATTCAAGGAAACAACGAGCTGTTGTAGGAAAGCAAAGCTGAGAGTTTTTGGACAAGAGAAGCCACTGTCTCTAAAAAATAGCTGTAAAGCACTTTTTGGAGAGGGCAGTGAACTGGACTTGGGGATCATTGAGTATTTCCCCAGATGTACAAGGAGAACACTACCACATCCTAGAAGAATAATTTCCATAAAAAATACAGAGATGAGGGGGATCTATAGGTTAGATGGAGGGTACCATGAGAGGTTGCCTAGACTGATTGGAGTTTTAAAGAAAATAAAGTGGAAGAACAAAGTTGAGTCCAGATTGTAGCAGACTGGAAATGCCAAGATAAATAGCATGGACCTAATCCTACCAACAATAGAGAAAGAATGAACACTGTTGGGCAGAGCCACACCAAGCTAAAACAGCATTGTCTAGGGACTTCAGTGATGTTGTACAGCATGGAATGGAGGGAAATCTGCATGTAGGCAAGCAGATACCTCAAGAGAAGGCTCTGGATAAAGGGCTATGAGGCAAGCAGAACACTATAAATGTCAATACAAAGAAATTATTGGACAAAAGTAGAATCAATAGAACCTGGTATCTGAGTCTCTAGGGAGCAAAATGTCACTCGTTGACTAGGGAAGGAATGTGCCAACAAATAGTCCTGAAACATTGAGAGTCAATAAATACAAGAGGTACTACTTCTCAGGGCTTACTTTGGCAGTACAATTGCCAATTCAGAAAAGATGAGAGAGGAAAAATGATTGGGAGTGGGGAGGTTTGAGAGGGGAGTCTAGTGAGTGATGAAGTCAATTTTAGTTTGAATCCAAAGAAAACTGGGCAAAAGTGACTGGGAAAAAAACTCGTATCATGTGTTTCATGACTTCTTAGGATGGTTTGAATTGAAGGAACAAAACAAAGTATCTTACACCTTTCAGTTCAGGTTGTATTAAAATTAAAGTCTGATGGCAAACTTTTCATCATTTTTTGCTCATTTATGTTAACAGCATTTTGTTTCAGTATAAAATAGCTTTTGTGTCCTTTCATTCTAAGCAGGTGACTGATCTTTGTCATTTCTTTCGTTGGGGAATTTTTGCAACAGAAAATAGAAGTCTGAAGACAGAAACAGGAAATAGGAGTCTATGTGATGTAGACTCCTTCTAAAATCAGTGCAGGTATAATTTGGGGTCCTGTGGGGGCAGGAGAGAGGTGTATGCCTTTGAGAAGCAGAAAATCTGGGGATTTTTCTGTGACCCAAGGGAGCAAAAATCCATAGGCCACACAGCCCCTGGAAATTCAATGAGAAGTAGGCTCCCAGATTCCCAGCTTTTTCAAAGATCCCTAAAAGTGAGGAGCACCCAGTGTTCTGCCTCTTCCTCAGGCCTCCCCGCAGCAGCCGGTGTCAGCTGTTGACATGTGACCAGAGAGATTTTTCACCTTTGCACCACTGTCAGGGGAGCCCCAAGAATAGCTGAGATTGAATCTTCCAGCAGTCTTGCAGGATGGAAATTCAGTTTTGAAATTAGTTTGATTAAATTAAAAATAGAAATGCAGTTACTTCTTTTTTTCTTTTTTTTTCTGAGAGGCGAGGTCTTGCTGTTGCCCAGGCTGAAGTGCAGTGGCTGTTCACAGGTGCGACAGCTCACTGCGGTCTCAACTCCTGGGCTCAAGAGATCCTCCTGCTTCAGACTTCCAAGTAGCAGGGACGACAGGCACGTGCTACCACACAGGCTCTAGTATTTCTTGTATTATGATTTATCAATGAAAATTGGCAAGTTCAATAATTAAAGATCCAAAGTGTAGTATGTTTGTTTTTCCACCTCTCTGTAGTCAGAGATAGTGGACTTCAAATTTCCTTCAGTCTTGGAATTTGTGTTTCAATACTCTGCTACGTTAAAGGCCAAGTAGGGGCATAGCTCACAAGTATTTACTTACCAGGGGTTTCAACATGTTTGATTATGTCAAGTCCCATCATTCTCCCACACTATGAATGAGGTGGTTGAATTATGCAGAACAATTTCCCCCAGGAAATTCTTACTCAAGTTCTGAGTAGCAGGGTCTTAGAGAAGAAGAGTTGAACATTTCTGGTTTTGGATCTGAAGTCACATGAGATGCCAAGCAGTAACCGTTCTCTTGATGGAATATCGCTTCTAATCTTAGACCAAAGTATTTAAGATTCTCCTCTTCCAAATCATTCCTGGTCATTTACATTAAAAGTGAATTAATATGTTTTGCATTATGTTTAGGCTGGACTGCCTCAATCCTTTTTAAGGAGAATTGAAAGATAAGCTATAAATTCAACGATAACAAAACCACAGAAGATGGTTTTTTTCCCTTATATAAATACCATTAATTTTCTTTCTTCTTAAATACAAGCAAGCTTCATAGAATCAATGTCTCTGTTTTATAAATCGTTCACTGCCTCTCTCAATTATTCTACAGTATTACTACCTGGCTAATAAAATTTGTACGGCATTGTAATTGAAACTGCACTGGAAAAATTTGCATATGTCATGTTGTATGAAGTGATGTTGAAATCTTGCCATAAATGGTCAAGCCTGAAAAACTGTTATTATTTCATTTTATTAATGGCTAAGTAATCTGCATTTTTGATAACTTCAGTAAGCCTCATAACTTGTCAACATTTGCTGTGTACTTTTACTTTTCCACAAATTATTTTTGACATTTTGCTTTCCACTTAACAAGTAAGTAGCTTTCTTTCTTGGAGATGTTACTTGATAGATACCACATGTACAATGCCATAAATAAACAACATTTATTATAGAACAGGTTAATAACACAATGCAAATATTGTTGCTATAGTCCTATATTATGCAAATAAAAGTAAACTGTTTTAGAAATAATTATTTGTACTTGCCAAAAACCAACAGAGGCCATCACACCTTAGGTGGGGATTAATACAAACTTAAATTTGTACTAATCTTCCTTTGAGGAAGGAAGCATTAGTAAATGCTCTGTGGCAGCTGCTCCTTTTACTATGCAGCCAAATGCTACCAACAGGAGGGAATACTTAGGAGACCAATTTGAATTAACACTTTTGGAAAGTTAGTGAAAGTATAAACGCGTATGAAGTTAAAAAAAATTGAAAAGACCATATGTACAAGTTTGTTTTTTGGAGCTAAACTTTTCTTTTTAGACTTTTCTTGATAGCTCTATCTTTAGAAATTCTATCCAGGACCATAATCTCGATGTGGTTGCTTACACTGGCAGTTTATCAGTACAACAATTAAAAAATCTTCTAAGCTTTACATGATGGAGGATTATAAACAAAATGTGATTACTTTTCCTGAAGAAGTTGAAGTACACCTCTTGAGACTGATATAAAATAGGAGTGACTCCAGACTTTTAGCTCAAAAAGAAGCACAGAAGGAAACTGTGATATGCCCTGGTTTAGTATGGAAGAATCCAGGATTTGGACGAGGAAAGGAAAACTAGGGAAGGGAGATTGTAAAGAGAGCAAGGGAAAGGGCTTAATCACGGTTGTAGGAGCCAGAATTAGCAATTCGTGTAAAGAGGGTATTAACAGACTGGCTTTATCAGACCAAGAGGCCTGTGCTACTTAGACTAATATTAAAGGTTATAAAACTTGTTTCTAGACAATAAACACTTGAAAAGAAATCTTTTGATGTAGCCTCATCTCTACAACATTTATTATGGGATTTCAAAAGAACTTTGGTTTGTGGAGTTTATTCCCCAGGTAGTTTTATAATTTCTGTTCAATTTATGTATTCTTCATATGTAACAAACATTAAGCAGCATTATATGGCAGGTACTGCAGGAGGCTCTTGGGATACTCTGGCAGTTCTGGCTTGCAAGGATTTTATAATATAGTAATTTAATTATTAAGAATGCCTTCATTTACTTTTAATTGTTGCAATATTCTGTTTCTGTGTATATTCTTTGGTGCATAGGACCTTGGCATTTGTGTAAATGAATTTTAAAAAGGGGGAGTGATTTTTCAAATCTAAGGAATTATATTAAGAATAATATAATGATGACTGTCTTTGTCAGCTCAGGCTGCCATAATAAAATACCGTAGACTGGGTGGCTTAAACAATAGAAAGTTATTTTCTCAGACTTCTAGAGGCTGAAAGTCTGAGATAAGTGTGGCAGTATGGTCAGGTTCTGGTGAGGGCTCTCTTCTTGGCTTGCAGATGGCCACCTTCTCACTATGTCTTCATATGGCAGAGAGAGCCAGAGAGCCAGCTGGCCATGAGAGCCCCACACTGCTGGACTTCATGTAAACCTACCTACCTTCCAAAGGCCCCATTTCCAATTAACATCAGATTGGGTGTTAGGGCTTCAACATGAATTTTTTGGGGGACACAATTCAGTTCATATGTGCCATATCTGATGAATATAGTGTCTTGCTATATTTGCTTCAGATATTTTTTTATTTTTGAGAAATAAAAGGTTTAAAATTAAAGGCTCCTTTACACTTCTCTTTAATCATATCACCTTGTCTGTTTGAGATAGGCAAACATACCACTTTGTCTATCTAAAAATAACCTTTATCCTTGCATTTTTGTGTATCTCTTTGGTCTAGGTTTTAATACATTACTACTTATTTATATATCTCTAAACAATATTTAATATTATGATATATATATACACACATATCTCAGGGGATCTTGAAAATAGTAAGAGTAAAACACAAATTAAAATGAATTATGATATATGAATATATACATATTTTTAACTCTTTCATAATATTTCATTATATGAACATATCATCATCTATCCCTTCTCTTATTTGAAAGACATTTAGGTTGTTTTTATCTCCTTATGCACATATGTAAGAATTTCCCTCAGGTATTCTTGCTAAGTTAGGAATAGAAATCTTGGTCCAAAGGGTTTAAGCCATCTTCAACTTTACCAACTGTTTAAATTACCAAATTATATTCCTTCTAAGTTCTATACCCTCACATCCTTTCCAACATATAGTGCTAAAAGATTTTAAAACTTTGCTACTGTGAAAGGTAGGCATGAAATGACACTTCATTTTAAAATTGTATTTCCCTAATTAGAAATATACCAAGCACATTTTCATATGATATTTGGTCATTTACATTTTTTAAGAATTGCTTTTTTATGTTCTTTGTCCATTTTCTATTGGATTATTTGTTCATGTGTCAAAAATTGAATTTGTAGGAGTTATTTCTTTATTCTAAATAATAATACTCTGTCCACTATGTGCATTGCAAATATCTTACAAAACTCCCTTTCACACTCCTTTACCCAAAGATTCTAATTTCAATATCAAATGATTATTTTTGCCGTTTAAAAAATATTTATTAATTGAATAAAAATGTTGCAGTTAACATTAAATTTTGTGCATTGACTTATATTGTTCCATGTAGCTATAGTTTGTTTTTATTGCTGTTTGATTCTATTATATGCATATACTATATTTTGTTTATTCATCCTGCTCTGGATGGGCATTTGATATATTTCTAGTAGTTTATTTTAAAAAATATTGTAATAAATCTTGTTCCTGTTTTTTACCCATTTGCCTATTGGGCGGCCTTTGTCATTGAATTGCTGGCATCCTTTATATATTCTTTTATGTAGCTATTTGTCACATTTGGGAGTGGCATATCTTCTCTTACTAAATTATTTGCCATTTTAATTCTATGAATTGTATTTTGATGAACAAAGTACTTAATTTTAATGTAGTCCACTTTTTAAATCTTTTACTCTATGATGTTAGTGTTTTTCTGATTTCTGTTAAAGAAAGCTTTCCTAAACTAAGATCATGAAGATATTTCCCTATATTATCCTTAAAAACTTTTTAGTATTGTATTTTTTACATTTAGATTGACAGTCTACCTGGAATTGAATTGATTTTTGATTATGGTAAGAGATAGGAGCCAGTGTTTGTTCTTTCTTGTTTTGTAGTTATTGTTTTTAACACGAATATACAATTGACCCGGCAAAATTTATTGAAAAGATTATTATGACTCCTGTCATTGTCCAATGGGGTCATGAACAAAGTGGTCATGGTGACAGGGAGGGAGGTCATGCTTGGGCTCAGGAACACGGACTTCTACTCACCAAGGCTGTCTTAGCTACAGCCACTGCTGAGTGCCCAATCTGCCAGCAGCAAAGACTATCACTGAGACCCTGATATGGCACATTTCATGGAGATGATCAGCCAGCTACCTGGCGGCAGGTTGATTAGATTGGACTGCTTCCACCTTGGAAGAGAAAGTGTTTTGTTTTTATTCAAATAAACACTTACTCTGGATACAGATTTGCCTTCCCTGCACAAGATGCTTCTGCCAAAACTTTCATTCATGGACTTACAGAATGCCTTATCCACCATCAGGGCATTCCACACAGCATTTCTTCTGATCAAGGAACTCACTTTATAGCAAATGAAGTGTGGCAGTAGGCTCATGCTCACGGAATTCGCTGATCTTCTCTACCATCCTAAAGAAACCAGCTTGATAGAACAGTGGAATGGCCTTTTGAAGACTCATTTACAGTGCCAGCTAGGTTACCTTGCAGGGCTGAGGCAAAATTTTCCAGGAGGCTATATATGCCCTAAATCAGTACCCAAAATATGGTGCTTTTTCTCCCATAGCCAGGATTCATGGGTTCAAAGAATCAAGGGGTAGAAATGGAAGTGGCACCAATCACTATTACCCCTGGTGATTCACTAGCAACATTTTTTCTTCCTGTCCCTATGACCTGATGCTCTGCTGGTCTAGAGGTCTTAGTTCCAAAGAGGAGATTGCTTCCACCAGGAGACATATAGGATTCCATTGAACCAGAAGTTAATACTGCCACCCTACCACTTTGGGTTCCTCGTGGCTCTGAATCAATAGGCAGAGAAAGGAGTTACTATACTGGCTGGCGTGATTAATACTGATTTCCAAGAGGAAATTGAATTCCTACCATATAATGTTGGTAAGGTAAAAAAGAGTATATCTGGAATATAGGAGATCCCTTAGTGCATTTCTTAGTACTGCCATGCCCTGTGATTAAAGTCAATGGAAAACTATAACAACCTAATCCAAGCAGAACTACTAATGGCCAAGACTCTCCTGAAATGAAGGTTGGGGTCACGCCGCCATTTGAGGTGCTGACTGACCTCAGTTCCACCAACTGACCAGCTGAGGTGCTTTCCGAGGGTAAGGAAAAAAAAAAAAAAAGGAAAGGTAGTTATAAATACCAGCTCTGACCATGTGACCAATTGCAGAAATGAGGGCTGTAATGGTCGTGAGTACTTATTCCTTATTTTGCCATGAATATGTTTATCTGTGCGTATAATATTTTGCTTTCTTTCCTCTCATCTCCTTATCATATAACCTAAGATGTATTAATGTCACATTATACTATTTAAGTTTTGTTAACTTTACATCATAGTGTTTAAGTCACAGGATATCAAGAAGAGTGATTATCACCCAAGGACTTTGAATCCTCTTCTGGTAAAATTAAAGTATTTTAGGTTGTGTGCAGAGTTGTTATATCACGTTTAGGCAGAAGTATGACTTTGTTCTTGTTTTTAGAGAATAAACATGGTTTAAGGAGATGTGTATGAGTTCCAAGTTGACAAGGGGTGGGCTGTGATGGTTAATTTAATATGTCAGCATAGCTAAGCTACAGCGCCCAACTGTTTGGTCGAACATCAGTCAGGATGTTGTTGTGAAGCTATTTTTAAAAGTGATTAACAGTTAAGTCATTAGACTTTGAGTAAAGCAGATTACCTTCCATGATGTGAGCTGTATCCAATCACGAAGGCCTTAAGAGCAAAGATAGATTTCCTGAAGAAGAAGCAATACTGACTCAAGATTGCAGTGCAGGATCCCTGCCTGAGTTTTCTGCCTGTTGTCTTGCTCTGAAGATTTCAAACTCAAAAATACATCAGCTCTTACCTGACTTTTCAGCACGCTGACCCACCGTACAGATTTCAGACTTGCCAGGCCTCACAATTATGTGAGCCATTTCATTAAAATCAGTCTCTCTCTCAACTGCTTTTGTACAGAACCCTGACTAATACAACCTTGTATCCAGCAAAATCCTGTACTCATTTATTAATTCTAATATTTTATATATAGATTATTTTGGATTTTCTGACTGTGAAGAATGACAATTTTATTTCTTTCTTTCTATTCCTTATATATCTTATTTCCTTTCTTGTCTTATTATAATGGCTAGAGGATACAATAAAATGTTGAATAACTGTGTTGATAACAGGATATTAGCATGGAAAGCCTTTAATATTTTATAATTTTGTATCTTGCTGTTGATTTTTGTAGATACATTTTACTATAGAAGGAGGTGTCAGAATTCCGGGTTTTGGCACCAAAGATGTCAGGGTGGGAGTCTGCCCTCAGTTCTTGGTGTGCTCTTGGCCGAAGAATGACCAGACACACCAAAGTGTCAAGTCCACACTATTATCCTGGTCCTCTGACTCCTTTCTTGGAAAGATCACCAGCAAGTCCAATATGATGGTATAATCTCAGGCAGGGAGCATTTTCATAAGAGCAGCTCTTTATTGTAGAATAAAACAGGTCTGTCTCTGCGCGTGGAGAGAGACAGAACAACTCACTCACTAACTGACCCACTCACTTCTGACTTCTCAGATTGTTTCCTTTTATTAGCCCAGTCTGGAGGAGGGTTCTTGGGAGGTGTAGGATGTTATCAAATGATCAACAGGTATCCTCGAAATTCCATCTGCATGTATGAGCTCCCTCTAAGAAAGCCCACCTGGGGTGGGGGGATGAACCACAATGCAGTTTCAAGCTAATGGCATATTAATTACACTTAGGTTATTCTGGGTCACTTTCTAAATCTTATGGCTGGGCTGGGGAATGAATTCCTAGATTGATAAAGCATTCCCTCCTTCCCCAGGTGTAGGAATTGCTCGGAATAGGATTAAGGGTGACGCAGCACCAAAATGGAGTGCCTCCCCTTATCCTTCTTCCCAGGTGGAGTAACTGCTTGAAACAGCACCAAAACAGGGAATCCTTGTCCCAAGAACAGCCGTAGATCCTAACTATCTACCCAACAGAAGGTTTTTAAAATTCAGTTTTATAAAGGTTTTTATAAGTAATGAATCTTGATGTTTGGCTAATTCTTTCTCTGCATATAAAAATAAAATCACATTTAAAAATTCTGTTAATGTAATTAAACACACTGATTGTTCTTCAAATGTTGAAATGACTTAGCATTACTGGAATACTCTCATCCTGACTGGAACACTTTACTGTTTTTATATTTTGCTAGACCTGGTTTGGACATCTTTTCTTTAAAATTTTCACATTGTAGTTTATATTATTTCTAATCCTTGCTTTATAGTCCAAGGTATGGTCAAAATTTATAAAATGTTTCATATTTATTTTTCAATTTTTCATTGTCTTTCTGTTAATTTTTTCTCATAAAATTGTATTGAAGCTACTTAGGTATTTAGAATTGTCATGTCTTTCTGGTCAATCAAATCTTTTACCACTATGAAATGTTCCTTTTTATCTATAGTAATATCTCTGCCTTGTAAAAGACTGTGATGTCAACATCTATCACTATAGTAGCTTTTTTTTTAGTTTAGTATCAGACTTTCATATTTTTCCACTTACAACTTTTAACTATTTTCTTAGCTTTATTTTTAGATATATCTCTTGTAATAAGCATAAAGTTGCTGTTGTTGATAAATTCAGTCTAAAAATCTTTGACTTTAATATAGAGTATTTAATCCATTAAATGTGGTTGTATTAAATTTTATCGAAATTACTTGCATGTTTGTTATTAAATCTACATTTTACTATTTGCTTATGATACTGTTCACATTTCACATATATACTTTTGCTCTACTTTCTACCTTCTTTTCATTATTATTATTTAATCTCAGCTCATTAACTTGAAAATTTTAACTGATTATATTGAAGCCAGAGTTTACCCTATGCATGTGTAACTTTTTACCACCATTTAAGACTTGAACATCAAACTTTTTCTGGCTTGAAAATGAGTTACTAGCTTTTTAAAAAGGGTAAACCAAATGACAAATGCCAATGATAAAAGAACTCTGGGGCATGAGAGTACAATTGAAATAACACACCATAACAATAAACTTTTCTAGATACTTCATGTTTTACCTTAAAACATATGGTTTTTCTTATAATATACTTTAATACACTCTCTGCTTTAATATTTAAAAAGTATATGGTAAGTACCCATTAAGAAAAAATAAGCAAAAATAAACAATTCCTCTTATTAGTTATTTTATGTAATGCTATATCATTGGCTCAATCAATTCCTGAAAACTAGGATGAATTAAAAGAGATTTGATCTTGAATATTGAGATCACTTGCATGTTCTATTTTTCTGTCTCATTATCACAGTATTTAAAAGAGCCAGATTCACAGAAGTGGATGTTTACAAATGTGTGCTTTTTAAATTCACAGCTTTTTAAGCTGTCACAGTGATCACAAAATACTACCAGAAATGGGCTGGTTTTAGTAGAGATAAAAGTGTAATTTTGGAGCTGGGAAGGCCTCTGTTTCAGTCACTTCCTATCTGAGCAGCCAACCACACTGCTTGGTAAAACCTAGGTGCTAAGGAAATGGATCTTGTGTTGTTGTTGGTGGTTGTTATGAGTATCTCCAGTTTCGAACTGTTCTTGCCTTAATGATGCCTGGTATCTTAGACCCGGAAGGAATGTGATGCAAATTTGAGGACAGCTGCTTCCTTTAGAAAAGCTAATATCTAATCTAAGATGTAAATTGATTGTATTTTTAAAGTCCTTTATACCTCCAAAACCACAGTTAAGAAAAGGAAAAGGTAAGTCACAGCCTAGTGGAAACTTCACAACACATATATCAGACAAAGAATTTGTATTAAGAAAACAAAGAAAAAAAAAATATGGAGTTCTTACCAGTCAATTACAAAAAGGACAAACAGCTCAATCAAAGAATAAACAAAATATTTGAACAGACACCTCATGAAAGATTACAAATGGTGAATAAGCATATAAAAATATGCTTAATTTTAGCGAAATTTAAATGAAATCCACAATGAGATGCCACTACACATCTACTAGAATGGCTAACATGAGAGATTGGCTATACCAGTGTTCATGAAGATATGGAGCAACTAGAACTCTCATATAATGTTCAAAGGAATATAAAATAGTATAGTAACTTTGGAAAACAGTTTGGCTATTTCTTAAAAAGTAGAAAGTACACCTTCCTATGACCCAATCATTCCACTCCTAGGTACGTAATCAAGAGAAATGAAAACACAATCATACAAAGACTTACACCTAAATTTAAAAGCATCTTTATTTGTAGAAACCTAAAACTGTAAACAACCCAAATGTCCATCAACAGCAGTGTATCCATACAATGTAATGCTATCTAGAAATAAAAAGGCATTATCTCTGGAGACACAATTAAGAAACAGCAAGTAATATAGCATTTATGGGTAGCTTCATAGTGAGAGAGAGTGGCTATAAATAAAAGTGCAATTAATTATGAAGTCATTGACATCTAAGGATGAAACAGACAAACTGAAATGTGACCACTGCTTAGAGTACTCAAAGGAAAATTGATTTTCTGGCAAGTAGCTGTCTGTATTAGCGAATCCTGGGACTACTTATAATACACTTACTTAAACATTCTTAGAAACCTGTACACACAAAGCTTGATGTATGAGTACTTCAGAAATTCTTGGTGATCTTCTCATGATCAATCTTGATTATTTTATGTGATTTTAAAGCATGTTATATTTACATTAAAAAACTGATACTAATTACAACAGTGTAGTCTTAAGCAAAACTGATATGAGCAAAGTTGCTTCATATTTTGGTCTCCCCCTTTTATTTTTGCCTTTCTGACACCTGCTCTTTGCTTCCACATAAACAGGAGAGCAGCTTCCATCCTATGGAGCCGCTCAACCCAATGAGGCTTGCTCTCCTTCCCCTATGCGGGCCCAGCACCTACCCTTCAGAATTTCTGGTGCCAGAAGGAAAAAGCTATTTTCAGAATCAGCAGTCTTCCTGTAAGGTAACTGTTGGTCATTAGTGCTCTTAGCTAGCGCTTCCAAGTTCCCCAACTTCAGACACAGATTGGATACACCTGCTGGCCTGTTTGTAGTTGTAGCGCATCACGCGACTAGTGCTGGTCAATGAGTTGTAGGTAGAAGTGATAGGTGTCACTCTGCAGGTTTGAGCACCCAATTACTACTGCAAGACTCTTTCCGGAATCTCTTTTTCTTTTGGAATGATGATGAGGAAAATCCCTGATTGTGCTGAACGGAAGCCCGCTGCTGCAATGATACAGATGTAATGTGTACCAGAAAAAATAAAACCTTTCTTGTGTTAAGTCACTGTGACTTGAAGGTTGTTTGCTACCATAGCATAAGCTAGTCTATGCTGATTGACAAAGTAGCATGTATTAGATTGTCACAGTGGCATTTGAGGGACATTGATTTAATCTTTGGTTTGGAATTCATCAGAGTGACTCTAATGATAGATTTTCTGCCATAGTAAAGGGTGCAAGAATTCCTACTCTGGAAAATAATTGAGGCAAATAGAACCTTTATATGCTCTTCAAAGTATGTCATATAAATAGCTAAACATGCGGCCTACCTATAACGTCAGTTATATGATGATTTAACTGATGAATATTTTTGTTTTGGATTTCTGATTAAAAATGAAAATACACAGTATCAATGTAAGATTATATCTGTCCCAAATGCCCCTCTTTTCACATTTTCTTAGCATTTTGATTCTCAGACATTACTTAAAATACCTGGGCAGTTGATGGAAGACATTGACTACAGAATTCACTGCTTAAAGCACAATGTGCTGGGACAGTTTCTTTCCTCTCACTTTAACAAATATGATTTGCATAAAATTAAGAAGTTGGAGAAACTTACTTTGCAATTATAGAAAAGCTTAGAAAAAAAAAATCCCAGAATTTACATTGATAACATTGCCTAAGGTTCCCAGAAAAAAATTTCTGAAACTTGTGGGAAAAATGCATTGTAAGTGTGATGACAGCGGCACACCAATAATTCTGTAAAATATGACTAATAGTATTGGAGCAAGAATAAAGATTTTAGATTTTTGGGGGGAGGGAACACACACACACAAAGACTGGTCTTTGGTTATAGACAAATCAGATAAAACTTCTTAATATGAACGTTAGTTACCTGCCAGAAACTCAAAAAGTTTTTTTTGTGAACAATTTTTCAAAGACACTGTCAAGTCTTTCCCTAAATAAAACAAAATGTCAAATCATCAGAGAATTTAGAATATATTTATTTTTAAAAAATGCAGGCAAAAGGGCATCTGATGTTTTACAGACATTCCAACACCTTCAGGAAATTTGAACTCACACCAAAGGGTCTGATAGTCATTTGAGTCTCCATCTGCACTGGAACACATGTGCACACACAAGGCACATTGAATCACTCCAGTGGAAAAAAAAAAATCCCTGGTCTTAAATTATAGAAGACTTCTACCATTCTTCTTAACCACAAAGTCTTTGGCAGCTTGAAACATCAGAGTGACTTAGGGTGATCTGGTCGCAGAGCTTCCTTTGGTGCTAGAAACCACAATGCTGACTACAAGAAACTGATGCTTTAGGGAGACAATGACTATACAATGAATGGTCCAGAAGAAACCTAAGACTGAGGGACACTTTCAGAAGCAAACTAAGAAGGAGGCATTATTTGTTTCAATTTGTCTTGGACAGCCGCTTCTCAGTTCTAAGTTTAATTATTTACTTCATGTTGTCAGCTTGTTGTCAGAAATTTGGATATGCTAAAAATTAATTTTTATATCTCTTTCTTAAAACCAAAAACATTCCTTGCCATTCTCAAATCCTTGATGGTCTATAAAAAACAATCTTTTAATAATATATTCTGAGAGTAAAATAAATGGAAATTTTAGGTTTCATTGGGGTAAGTTCACTAACAGATTGGGAGCAATGTATGTTAAAGATGTTGAATTAATTGCTACAATTTATTGTAATTTTATTATGCTAGGTGTATGCTGCCTAATATGTATCATCTCATTTAATCTTTACAGTAATCTTACTATTATGACTCTCAAACTACACAGAAGAAAACTGTGTCTTAAGGAGGTTGCCACTTTGTCCGAGTTCACAGCTTGGAAACAGGCAGAAGACAGGATTCCAACTCAGTCCCAACTCTTATCCACTGTTCTGTGTTACCTTCTTAGAAATTCCTTCCTTTTCTATTTTTATGAAATCTTAGTTTCTCTTGTAAGGAGCATCTGCACATCTTTGAGAATTATCATTAGTGCTCTTATCAGGGTTTCTATCGGAACAGAGAGGTAGATGGTTTAGCGCTTGTGAGCACAGACTCTGGAGCCATCACCAAATCCTAGGAATACCACTTCCTAGCTGAGGCCATGGATGACTTACGTACATTCCCCATGCTTCCGTTTCTGCACAATATAAGCATGAGGCAGAGGTTAAATGAGTTAATATTTATAAAACCAGAACAGCGCCCAGCACAGAGCATGCAAATATAGGTGTTATCATTATTACTAGTATTACATATGCCCATGCATATCATATTCACATATTTAAATAAATCACAGCCCACAAATAAGCTAGCCCAGCTCAGCCACCCAAATGGCACAGAAAGGCCTTTTCAGGAGGTTAAATAATAAAAAGCCTCACTGTAGCTGTGACTTAGAAAAGTCCCAGTCTAGAGAAGGACACAGTGAAAAAGTAATGGTGTGTCCCATTGACTCATAAACTTTGAACTCAAACTCTGACCCCCATCTCTCCCCTCCAAAAAGAAATTCCCATTCATGACATAGTAATCCCATTCTGAACTTTATCTTACATTTCAGCAGCTCTTTGGGCCATCTCAGTTGATGCAGTTCAAATTTCCTGCTGGCCAGGTAGCACTAATATCTGCATTTCCCTTGCATTCCCTCCATGTCATCTCAGAGCTTTCTTCACTGAGGAGGCATTTCCAGATTGAGGTGAAAATTGAAACTATAGAGCAGCAGTGGGGGCAGAAAGGCCAGGAGCATGGAAGGACTCATTAATCAGGACCCAGAACTGCCACTGATTAGAACGCAGGGAAGTGGGGCGCATTCTTCCTCCCGCGCCAATGTGGAAGTGCTTGGCCTCTCTCTTCTCTTTTCCTGTGGTGCCTCAAAAAATGTGCAAGCCCTGGCTCCCCGCCAGTGGGGTGATTTCTTTGTTTAAGGAAAAGTGTAAAGTATTTTCACATTAAATGAAGAACTTCAGACATCTCCAGGAATCTGTCCTTTGAGGGCTTGTTAAAATTCAACAAAGACCCATTTATACTTTAAGAGAAACTCTTCTTCCTTTGCTGGATTGCCTTGGGGATTTTCATTTCTTTCTGCAACACCACTTTCTTTTGTCTTAGCTGCTCCTCTCAGAGGAATCATGGCTACGTGCATTTTCTTCTCTCTCTTTTTTTTTTTAACCTCAGGTCTCGCTTGTTCTTCTTTAATCTCATCTGTGTTCTTAGTATTCATATTTTTTTTAAAAAACCCTAAGATATATGAGTTGATTTTAACCGCCTAGTCCTCATGTCAGGGGTGACAGAAATATTTATTTTTGATTTTCAAAATCACAGGAGATTTACCTAGAAGCTGATTTTCTCTGAGTTTGTGATTTGATTCCCCACTCCAAGTTTTGTAAGACCTCCTACATATCTTCAATTTTCACAAGGGTTGTCAGGAAATAAATTTAGGAGAAAATATTCAAACAAAAGTTAATTCCCACTCCCTATATTTGTGTGGGTACATGAATAAATCATATTCTTCTGCAAGAGTAAGAAGATTGTGGCTTTAGAAAGTTAGGGTTCCATTCACTTCTGTGTGTCCATTAGCCAGCAGAGTGCTTCGCATATATAAGGCAGTCAAAACATGTTGTTTGAAGGAATAAATGAATAAGTAATGATAAAATATTCGGCCTTAAAAAAATTTTGAATTGGCTCTTTCATCTTTTATAATTAAGCAACGGACTTTTTCTCTGGCCCCATTTGTACATTAATTACAATGGACTATATACCACACACCTTGTAGGAAAGAAACAAATGCAACATTTCTCACCAACGTGGTAGAATAACATCAAATTACTAGGTCTTTTTGGGTATAGTGCCTTCTTGGGTATAGATTGAGATCAGAGATGCAGCAGGGGCATTTAATGCCATATGACTGTCTGGGCTGTCTGCAATGTGTCAACAGCCATCTCAGAGTTGTACCTAGTGGCACACTAGACTCCAGAGTTTCAAAGAAACATGTAAAGGAGAATTGATCTTTATTATTGTTAGAGAATTCCAACTTAATACCAAAAGAATGTTCAAGTGATTTATTTCCTGCCCAATCACATTTAATTAATTCATTGGGGATAATGTAAACTTTATGTGCATGACTGTGGATAGTTTTCTCACTACATAATAGACAATGTAAATAATATCATTCATATTATTTCATTGCCCAAAAAATTAGGTTGAATCATATGTCAGGCCTTCTATGAGAATTGGGGGTAAAACTTTAAGCAGTAAAACTGAAAAATATTTATTTATAATCTATCTATCTATCCAACTACCTATCTATCTACATATTCTATTTATGGCATGAGCAGCCAAGGTTGAGAACCATTCCTATAACTGAAACTGCTTCATTAAGGACACTGTTTCTCTGGAGCTCTCTTTATTAGTGGTTCTTTTCTCTTTCACACCATCCCCCCTGGGAGCTGGGGCAGATGCACTTGTTTCTCATTGTCACTTCTGGGTAATCCGTTCTCTTTCATTCACAAATCCTTGCAGCTTCAAAGCTCATGCTGTGAGACTATTTATTACCCTTCCTTGTTGCACTCATTTACTGACATCCAGGTCACTCTCTCTTTTTCCTTCAAAAGTTTGATTTTTAGGTAAAAGTTGCTCTCTGCCAAACTGTTCCTGGCTTAATTCTTGGTGATTTCAAAACCGATGTAGCTGCTCTTTTCCATCTGGCTTCTCAGTTCCTTGGCCTCCTCTCCTCTAAAATTACCACCTTCCATCTATATAAGACAACTGGGGCTGAAATCAAATGCTCATACCAGTTTTTCATTGTCCCTAGCCACACCTTTACATCCCTTTATTTACTCACCTCACATTCCATGTTCCATCATTATAATAACTCTCTCTCCTTGCAGTGTATCTGTCTTGCAAAATTTCATCCATGGTTACCCTGTGATTAAGTCCCTCTCTCTGCCTACTCCACATCTGCTCCCATCAGCTAAACATGGCTGCAGAAAAACACAACCATAATGATTGTCTTCCTTTAAATTTATGACCTCTAATCTCAATCTTAATGCTGCCTGATAATCATATTTCTTTAGTTCATTCATTCTCCTACTCTCCCTGAAAAATATTTCCTACTTTTTCTTCTCTCCTCTAACTTCTAATACTTTCCCCTAAATCCTAACTCCCAGCTGATGACCTTGCTTCTAAAGAAAACAGAAACACTCAGAAGAGAGCATCCACAAACTCCTGCCATAATAACTAACCACCTACTTGCATGTGTACCTTGGACGGTGGGTGGTTTAAGGGTGTTCCTATCCAAAGATAATCTCTCCACATGGCGGGAGATTGCTTGTTTTCTCTCCTACTTCAAGACATTCTTCTCCCTCCTGTATTATTTCCCCCTAATTTCTATGGGATCATTTATATCAACCTACAAACATGCTCTTATTTCTCCCATCTGAAAAAAGGATATTATTGACTCCATCCTCCCACTCAGCTACCACTGATTTTCTCATTTCCTTTCATAGAAAAACCTTTCAAAACATTGTCTAAATTAACTGTCTCCAAGTTCTTCTCCTACCTTCTTTCTTGAACCCTCTCCAGTCAAGCTTTTGAACACGACACTCTAATGAAATTTTCTTATCAAAAATACCAATGAACTCTATATTGCTAATCCAATGGTCAGTTCTTATTCACCATCTTACTTGACCCATCCTCAAATTTTGATACCGTTGATCACTTCCTCTTCCTTGAAAGTTTCCTTATGTGCCTTCCAGGATATCACTCTCTCTGATTTTTTTCCTATTTCACTGACTGCTCCTTCTTGGTCTCCTTTGAGGGTTTCTCTTAATCTTTCTGATCACAAATCACTGCATTACCCCAGGGCTCAGTCCTCAGATTGTCTTCTTTTCTCCCTACACTCACTATCTTGACAGTCTTACTTTTTCCATGATTTCAAAAATCATTTGAATGGGTATCTCTAGCCTAGACCTCTCTCCTCAACTCAGACCTCTTTTCTTAGATATCTGAGCAGCTGAAATTTAGCAAGTCCAAAATTACACTCCAACCTTCCCTCCAAACCTGCTCCTCACAGAGTCTGCCCCATTTCTATAAATGGCAACTTCACACTTGCATTTTCTTAGGCCTAAGTTCCAGGAGTCATATAAGATCTCACTCTTTCTCTCATAACCTGTGTCTAATCTGTCACCAAGTGCTGCTCACTGTACCTTTAAAACACATCTACAATCCAACCAATTTATACTCTCTTCATGGCAATTACTTCAGTCCATCATTTCTTGTCTGAACAATTGCAATAACCCTCTGGATAGTATCCCCATTTCTGCCTTTGTTACCCCAACAGTTTATTGTCAAAATAGCAGACTTATAAAGCATAAGTTCATGTATGTCACTCTTCTACACAAACTCTCCAGTGGCTTCCCATCTTACTCAGAGTAAAAGCTTAAGCATTTACATTGGCCTGCATAATCTGGTCTTATCAAGGCTCTGTGATCACCTCCTACTGGTTGATCTATTCTGGCCATATTGGTCACCTTGCTCTTCTTCTGATACTCCATACATAATCTGCCCTCAAAGCTTTTGCACTTCTTGTTTCCTCTATGGAGCAGTTTTCTATGATAAATCCATATGACTGTATCCCTATCTTTCCTTGTAGATGTGTTTAAATATCTTTCTCAGTGAAACATTTCCTAGCTACAATATTTGAAATTCTATTCCCTTTATTCATATGTTCCTTCCTTTGTTTTTTCTATACTACCTATTGATATCTACTTTACTATACATTTTACTTGTCTATTTTATTTATTATCTATCTCCTTTGGATACAATTTTTGCTCTAGTCTGTCTTACTAACTACCGTACTTCCTACAATAATGCCTAGTACATAGAAACATTCAGTAAATATTTCTTGAATGAATAACTAAATGAATTAATGAGTGAGTATAGCAATGTTCTAATTACCAACTGGCGAAAGCCATTTTCTGAGATTCTAGGGGAAAATAAAATGACTGCAACAGAAAAAAAGGAAGAAAAAATCCCTTTAAGTGTTTAAAAAGATTACATTGAAATAGAAGACCCTACCTGATAATTATGTTTGTATATTTAAAGAGCTAAAACATATGTATAAATTGTATAGGACTCTTTCTTATATTGATAGCTATATAGCTTACATGAGAATCATTTATTAAGAACATTTGTTCTTCATAAGAGTTTGATAGGATGTTAAGGGGAACTTCAATAGTGAAACGCCAATTTATACAGAACAGAAAATTCTCAAGGCTCCACTAGCAATAATAGAAATAAAATAAGATGATCTAAAACATTTTACTTAGTGATTTTCATTAATTTTATGGTGTTATTCCTTTATGGATTAGAATTGAATAACCTCACATTTATAGCCAAAATGAAGTACCATATGAGGTGGAGAGACTTGTGGCCTATGATAATAGATTTTGCACTTGGATTTTACATAGAATCCTAAAAAATTTCCTTAGTCCCTACAAGGTCTTTTACTGTAATCAGTTATTGTCACTTTCCTTTAAACACTTCTAGGGTTTTTTTTTTTTACCACGTTGTTAATCAGTCTATGCTTCCTCTCCTACCGGTAACTATTGACTTCCTTCGGAAGGTTGGATCTTCTTTCTTTCAATGAGTGAAAAGCAACCAGAGACAGCTTGAAGAATTCCAAATGCTCTCAAAAAAATGCATTCTGAATTAGCAGAGGGAGGAGAAGGGAAGTGGAAAGGAGCAGCCATATGAGTTCATGGTCCTGGCTTTTTATCATGCCTACTCTTGGGGCCACATCAGTGGCCTTGCTTTCGTGCCAGCAGCAGCGTAAGTCATAATTAGAATATAGAATATTGCAAAGAAACGGGAAAAGGCCCCATCTGTGCAGCCACTTTAACTACAAGCCCAGAACCTGTTTTACAGCTGAGGGACAAAGACTGCATTAATACATGTGGTTAGTTTCTTCTCTATACATACTGTAGATTCATTGTGTCTGCTTTTCCTAGGTGGAGCAAACACAGACATACAATATTTTGTTCTCTTTTTGCTGTTATACTTCCTTTCTCGCCAGATGCAGCAAACCCCTTCCTAAGCCATTCTGTCTGTGCTACTCTGCACGTTGACACCAATCAGCTTGCAAGTGAGCAGAGCTGTCAGCACTGGATATTTTCTCCTCCATTGTCACTGGTCTAATGACATCCTCTGGTTTATGCACTTTTCTCTCCAACACCACCATAAGCTAGAATAACTCACTCAGTCTGGGTGTTAGGCACCTCTCCTATAATTCATGCCAAGTAAAGGAAATCCCTAGACTTAAGGACAAACAGTGTAGCATATGTACAAAGTACTGGGCAGTTTCCACGTGTAAACTTTCTATTTAATATAATGAAACAAAGCATCTCAATGTGCATGGTGGGTATTTTTTTTTTTTTTTTTGCAGATAAAGAAATAATTAGGGATGAGAGACCCTAGTACAATAGGGCCATTATTTCTAAAATCACCATGGGAAGAAGTGAGAGTTTTATATATTTAGGTTGATTTCAGAGTCTAGAGTGCTACGGGAGCTTAACAAATGATTGTTAATTATTATTTAAGCATAAGTGTTGACTGAATTATAATGCTAATGGATCTCTTTGGGAATATTCTTTAGATAGCCATAATTTATCTAGACTTGCTATCAGGGTTTGATTAAATGTGTTTGCTCCAGTATCAGTTTGAAAATACCATACACATTTTTGTATTTCCAGAGGCCAATAGGGCTCAACACATAGTAGGTGTTCAAAAATCTGTTTTAAACAGCTGAATTTAATTTACTAGATTTTATAATCTCTTTGAGGGCTTTTTTTTTTTTTTTTTGGCAGCCAAAACCAACTGGGAGCTGTGTTCTGGCTGCCCTAAAAATAAATGCTAAGGAACAATGTTTCAGGATTTTGTTCAGCAGTACTTGTCTTTGGATCTTGCTCTCTTTTAGAATTTTTCTTTGTTAGAATGGGTCAGATTATTAGAATCAGAGAAGAACAAATTTCAGGACATACTATTGTGGATGAAATGTCTCTAATGTATTTGTTTAGATTTTCATCTTTTAAACTTAGTACATTATTTTGTTTCCCCCTTCAATTATAATATTAAGAATTCTGTAGCTGAGATGATTGTTTAAATCCAGGTACAGTATATTTTAAGGTTTTTACCATTCTTTTATTACTGGTTAGTGAAGGTTAAAATGCAATGGGAAAATTGGGCCACAGACCACATTTATAATAATCACATAGGATTGTAGTTCTGACTGCTTTAATGTGAAAATCACCTTATAAGAGTAGTATATTACATTAAAATGAAGCAAATTAACAAAAAAGAGAATAAAAAGTAGAATAAAACATAATTAAGATTGAAACAAGGTTTGATAAGAAATTTCTACAAAGTTGTAAGTAGAAAGATCTATGAAAAGGATCACTTAAACTATTATGTCTGTAATGATGTTGGATTTTAACAATTGCTTGTTTTTTCACTTGGATTAGAAATTTGGTTGATTTGGGCCTGAAGGCTGAGTTTAGATTGTTCTTACATGTCTGGAATCACAATCTGGTCATTTCTCTCTTCAAGTTCTTTTAAAACTAATTTTATTATTATAAAAAAATTTCTTATGAGCTTAACCATGTCATACATGAAAATTATTTTGTGCTTGTTAAGGAATCACTTTCTTATTTTTGTTCCTTAAGTAATATAAATGTCAAAATAAATATTTATCAAGAGCTTGTTTTGTGCAGGCATTGTGCTAAGCAAGGTCCTTCATTAATACATTATTAATGTATTAATTATACATTAATTATACATTAATAAATATATAATTAGAAAAACCATCTTGACATTTTTCTTTAAGGCAAATATGTCAAATAAAAAAGAAGAAAAGAAATAATTAGGCTTTGAGTTTAAGCTGATTTCCTATGCTTTTGAAACTACTGTTCCTATCTGAATGTTAGTACACATTTTTTATTAGGATAATAGCACAGTACTTATCTGACATATGAAACACACTACATGTGTGTTTTGAATCTTTGAATTTGAATCTTTGATCAGTAAACATTGATGGTAGTGGCTGGAAAGATGACAAGAGCCAACTGTCAACATTCAGGCTCACTATAACCAAGTTATTGCAGGGTTCTTTTCCACTTACATGACATAGCCTAGAACATACAGCAGACTCAGTCAACACCATGTACTTACTACAAAATTTCCTCTTCATAAGTACAAAGAAAGCCAATATTTTCTAGCTTCTCTTGAGTTTTGATGCAGCTTGGAGTAGACACTATTTTTTCTCTGTCCATTCTCTTCCATCTCTTTAATCAGTCTGTGTGCCCATCCCCCAGCTTTGACATACTTTGCTGCTAATGGTCGGCACCTGGACCTTCACACATTTGCTTTGGACACTGATGCTGCCTCACGTTCAAGATGTGGAAATGCCTGGGAGTTTTATATCTCTATTCATCTCACCACACCCAATGGCATATCCATAGTTAATGACTGAAATTGCACCCTTGCTTGGCTTTTATATCTTGTGTCTTTCATTCATTATTGATTTTTCCTGGGATTATTTCTGAAACAAATCACTTGAATTTATATCTTTGGCTCAGATTCTGCTTCACAGGGAAACCAACTTAAGGCCAGTATCATTGAGTTCTGACAAATAAAAATATTAAAGGAAATAACACATCACTTCTGATAGGCGATATTTAAGAGCCAGTGTGCCTCTTCTCTCTCTTCTTTCCTTTGACAGTGACTTTGGAGGCCATGTTTTGGAAGCATCCTTTATTATTGGGTCATCTTGTAATAACATTGCTCTGGAAAACCTCTTGACCTCTCTCAGACATTTGTGAGTGATAAATAAACTTTTATTATGTGAAGCCACTGATATATCAGGGTTTTTAAATTATTATTATTATAGCATAGCCTTACAAGTAAGAGCCCTAGTTTTATATTTATATCTTAATATCCTATTCCCTCCACCAGATTTGAAGAAGAGTGCATGTCACTTGTATAACTTTGCATTAATATATTCCTCAATGCCTAGGGCATAATAAATGCCCTGTATATATAGAACAGTTGTTGAATGGTTGAGTGCTTAAATGGATTAATGAAAAAAATAAAGAATTGAAGCTACTAAATATATGTACACATACTTATATGTATGTGTGTGTGTGTATTTGTATTTAAAGTAGGAGAACAATTCCCATAACCCAGGTAGATTAGCTCTCTCTTCCAATATGTCAGAAATAGTTCATGTAATTTAACAAAGTCTGTTACTATCTAAAAATAACTTCATAGTTCTTAAGGTTTTAGGATAGAACCAACACCTAGATTTCTTTCATAAGTAGTCCTTAGAAAGAAAGTATCCATTTCCGAAGAGTTGAGTTAGAAAGTCCTACGAGAATCTGACCAAATTTATTTTTCGGATCTTATGCTATTTTCTTGGCCTCTGATCTTGGGGAAGTGTTGGCACATGGCTCCAGTTCCTGTACTTTAGATTTGTTTCCTGAATGGAGAAAACCCGGGCACTGTTTTCCTTTGTTCAGGTAATTATATTTCAGGGTGGTACTCACAGGGCAGAACACTTTTATAGCTATTTGCCTCGATCTGGCCTGCTCTGCCAATCTCTATTTCACTTGTGGTCAGTGAACCCAAACTCTGGAGAGGTTAGTTTCCCACCCAAACTGCCCACCCAGGCTGGGAGCTTGAATTTACCATTTGCTTTTACCCTCCGCTGGTTCTTATGGAGTTGAACCCAGCATGGTTTTCCCTTAGTTAACTGCCGTGTTGTTCTAGGCATTAATATCATTGTCAGCACAGTTGTGTGAACAAGTTTTATTGGTTATTTTGGTTTTTTTCTGCCAGTAGGAAGGCTAAATCTATACTAATAGCAATCAAATGCCTTGGAGAACCATTCATTCCGTATTTGTCAGTTTACAATTCCATTGCAGAGGACTTTAACTTGGTATTTGGAATAATGTCTACTATTTCTGGATAAAAGTATTAGTTGAATATGAATAAAAAGAAAATAAAAGAAAATGAATTTCACTCAATCTCGTCACTCAGAAAATAAACACAGTTAAAATTTGGGTATGATTTTCAATCCTTTTTCTTCTTAGCATTTCTGTATAATTGTACATACATAAACACACATATCCACATTCAAACTTTTTTTAAAAATTGGGATTGCACCACTTATGTAATTTTGTATTCAGCTATTCAATTTAATACCATATTATAAATATTCCCAAAGTCTTTATTTATTGTTAGTATGATTTCTAATTGCTAAAACAATTTCTTACATAGATGAATCACCTTATATACAAACTATGCACATTTTTGATGTACATATGGAATGTTTCTCACTTTTTTATGAGACTCATTTTATTCTCATTTTGTTATGAAAACATCCAGACTGACTGTCCTTATACATCAATCTGTTCATGCATAATTACCTACTTAAATCATTTTCTAGAATTGAATTTTCTGGGGAAAAAAGTATGAAAGCTTTTATGTCTCTTGCTTTACTACCCCAGATTTCTTTCCCACAAGGTTTTGAAAATTTATATTTCCCACATTTTATCAATTTATAATTATTGTATTTAACCTACATGAAATAGATTAAAATTAGATTGTGCATATAATTTGCATTTCTTCAAATAACAGCCATCAAATAACTTTTTCATAGCTTTCTTGGTTATTTGTAATTCTTTCTGAGCAACCTCTTCAGTATTTTGCCCTTTTTTCCCCTATTATACCCTATATAATTTTAATTGGTTTCTAAGATGAACTCCTATATATTAAGGATACTACATGTCTGTCACATATGTTGACAATTCTCTTCTTCCAAGTTTGTCATTTCCTTCTAAATTGTATTTATTTTTTACATAAAGCATTTACATATTTTTTCCATTCTACTTTATGAGTCTGCTTTGCTTGCATATATAGAAACATAATCCTCAAAATGAGACTATATAAATATTCTCCTATCCTTTTTTCCTTGAAAATTTAAGAAAATTTACCATCATAACCATTTGGCTCCACAGTCTTTTTTGAAAGTAATTACTGGGTATTTTAATTCAATTTCTTCTACAGTTTATTGAGATTTTTCTTCTTATTGGTTCAATTCTGGTAATACACATTTTCCTATAAAAGTGCACTTTATCCAGATAATTAAATGTATGTACAAGACTTCATTAATTTTAATATTCAGAGTTTTGTCATATTTTCTGTGTATTTAACTTGTCAAGTTCAAATTTCCCAGAATAATTGTATTTTGTCCATTTCCAAACAGCATTTGTTTCATGAATTCTGATGTAGGTTATCAATATGCATTAGTTCACACCACAACACATGTAGCATATTGAAGACTGTTGTATTTCCATTGTGGTTTGTACTCTTTATTAGCACACAATAATCCTCCTTTTTATGGCCTCAAAATATACTTTATCTGTAATTAGTATTCCTCATGTGATGTTTTCTGAGATTTGTTGTTGCTGTCATTGGTTTGGCATACTTTGGTAAACTTTTTCTATCCTCTGATTTTATTTTTTTCAATAATTAAAAAAAACCCACTATGCATACAAATGAGTGTGAAATATTATTTGTATAAAAATTATTACTCCACAAACCCAAGATAAGGGCGATATTATCATAATTAGACAAAGGCTTTCTGAAGAAGATAAATTGGATATTGTCTTTACAGAAATTTCAAGGTTACCTTCTGAGAAAGCCAGAGCCTAAGGCCAAGAGTAAGTCTCAAAATACAAGGATCACATGGATCTCTAATGTCCAGTTGTCTGGCAGAGCTGTGGTGTGGGACAGGTGCTAGACATCCAGTAGGGATATGGAAGGGAGATTGGGGCTGCTCTGCATGTTCTGCTTCTAAAATTACTATAGTTTACCTCTAGCTCTCAGAAGGACGTCAAAGAATAAGTTTTACATGGCACAAAGGAGAAAATAAAACCTCTGTCAGCACATGGTTAAATCAACACAAAATTAATAGGAATCTAGGCCAAGTTCACCAGACATTTTCTCCATCTGGAATTCAACTGTCACCATGAGATTTCGTGTCATCCTCCCCCTAAAGATTCTTTTTCTCCAGTGTTAGATTTTGTGTTTTCTGAATTCCAGTATCTTCTCCTTCTTCTTTTTTTTACTCATTGATTTTTATGTGTCATATTCTACAACATATTTCTAAGAATGACAGGTGACTATTTTGAGACATTGATTGTCTGACGATGTCTTTATCTTCACAATTAATTGATATTTTGGCTGTAATAGAATTCTGTTAGGTTGATAATCATTTCTTTTTAGAATTTTGAAGGCATGACTTCATTCTTGGTTCTTAGTGTTGCTATTTAGAGGAATACATTCTTATTTCTGATTTTATATTGACCTTTCTATTCTCCCCTTTCTGTAAGCTTGTAGAGTCTCTTCTTTTTGCTATTATTTGGAAATTTCATAGTGATATGCCTTGGCTTAAAACATTTTTTAATCCATTGTCTTGGGCACTAGATAGGTTTTTAAAATTTAGAAATCTAAGTCCTTTAATTCTGGGAAATGTTCTTAAATTATATCGTGGATGATTTATTCCCTTCTCAATTCTCTCTTTCTGTAACTCTGTGTACTCAGATGTCAAATTTCTTGCATGGATCTCTAGTTTTCTTGTTCTCATCAGTTCTTATTTTCCATCTTTTTGTTTTTTCCTTACTTTTCTTGGCAATCAAACCTTATGTCATTTTTCTTATCTTTCATGACATTATTAATTCCCGAGGCTTTTAAAAAATTCTCTAAATAGTTCTTTCTTTTAAAAAGATTCTGCATGTGCTTGAATCACAGATACAGTATCTCCTTTAGGTTATTAATGACATGTTCTTTTTTTCCTTCTCTTTTTGCAGTTTTCTTTTCTTCCAAATTGTCTTCTTTTTCTGTTTGTTTTGGCCTGTTATCTTTTATATGGCAGACTTTCCTAAAATGCCTCATAATCTTGGGTTTACGTTTGAGAGTGAAGGGCATTAAAATCTAATTATAAAGCTCTGTGTATGTGGGTGGGACCCATTGACTTTGGAATTCACAATGAGATTATTCGACCAAGATATTCACAGGGGTTCCCTCAATGTCAGTTTCTTAAGTCCTCTCCTCTTGAGCTGGTCAGATTTCCTAGGGAAAACCCTCTAACCTCCTTCCCAGAAGTTAAGTCCTGGCTGCAGCATTCTGGTATAAAGGCAGGGAAAATTGATGAGAAAGTCTCATCATTCAGTTTGAAGATATTCTCTTGATCTTCCTTTGTTGTTGTTAGTTTGTTTTGTTGTAGCACATCTGCCCTTAACTTTCTCTGCTGTCTCTCAGTCCAGGGATCCTCTTTTTTAAGTTTCCAGAGAATAAGCCTTTAGACATTTTCTCAGGTAGAGGAGAGGCAGCCACTAAGGGCACACGGTGGAGAGAGCGGGGCACCTCACTAGCTTTCAACCAACCTCCTTTCTCAGTCTCCACCCGACTACAGAGTATCTGTGGGCATCAATTTCTGGAAGAGACTGGCCTTTGAATCAGTGAACTGAGTAAGGAATATCTACACTCACCCAATGTGGGCAGACCCCATGCAATTGGCTGAGGACCCAGAGAGAATGAAAAGGCTAGGAAAGGTGAGTTGTTTCTTTCTTCTGGAGCTGGGACACCCATCTTATCCTGCCTTGGACACTAGAACTCCAGTTTCTTGGACCGCTAGGGACTCTGGGACTTGTATCAGTGGCCTTCCAGTTTCTCAGGCCCTCAGCCGCAGACTGAGAATTATACCATTGTCTCCTCTGGTCCTCAGGCCATCAGATTTGATTTATACCATGGCTTTCCTGGTTCTCCAGCTTGCAGATCACAACTTCCATAATCACACAAAACAACTCCCATAATAAGTCACCTCTTATATATGTATATCTATGTCAATGTCAATATCTATGTATCCTATTGGTTCTGTTTCTCTGGAGAACCCTGACCAACACAGGACTCAGGGATCCTATGTACTGAGCAGCACAACACAGTAAAGCCCTTTTTTTTTTTTTTTTTTTTTTTTGGGTCTGGAATCTTAGCTCCCCAGAGGAGCTGCTAGAAAACCATGTGTAGTTCTCCCTGTCTCTAATCTATAGTTGTCCCAGAATGTCTTTCTCTTTATACACTAAGGCATAGTTTCCTAGTCTGGAGATAATCCTCCTCTGCATTCAGAAATTTATGCCCATGAAACCAAAGAATATTTGGCTTCATCATAAAATCCTCTAGGTTTTCCTAGGAGTTTAAAAATGTAGGGAAAAAAAGTTTACAAAGACTTGTGATCAATTTAACTTTTTTGTCCTGCCATATGTCTTTCTTTAAATAATCAAGTCTATAGCTAAGTACCTCCTTGAAGGGGAAAGGAGAAAATAAGCTAACATCTCAGCGTGGCATCCAGCCCTATAGTTTTGGAGACAAATAGGATTCCCTGGCAAGTTTATCCTTTACAATAAACCTATTTATTTATCTTCAAATTATTGGAATTTTTTTTTATTTTTAGAAATACTTTTTAGCAGAATCTTGGAAGCCCATTTGAGATGTAGTTTCAGACTTCTTGTCAGCCCTGCAAAAGGGTCTATTAATCAGCTACCAGGCTGTGATTTAGCTCATGTTCCAAAGCAAAATGGGACCACATAATTGTGAACCCTGTTATTTGGGATCGTTTTGTCCTGGTGGGTTATATTTACTTGTTTGAATACTACCTGATGTCTTTTTCCTTTTCTAAACAATGTATACAATGAAGATAAGGATTAAAATGAAAGTTAGTGTCTATAATCAGTAGTGCTACACTCTTTCCTGTCTTGTTGTGCAATAATGTTGTACACATAACTCCAGACTACTCCCCCCTCAAGAAAAAGTAGAGCAGCTTGACTCTGTCTTAGGAATATGTAACCTGAAGTTAATGAACATAAGATTTAAAGATAGATCATTTTTTCTTTCAGCTTTAAAAAAATCAATAGACAATCAGCCCCCTCCAAGTAGTGCATGGAAAGTGTCCTTCAGCTACATGCTCTTTCTCACAGCGCTACCTGTAGGACTCTGCTAATGCTTACAGAGGAAACAGTCCTGGTAGGAAGAATAACAAGTGTCTCTTGGCATAGGTGAAGCTGTCAGTCACGTAATGTTTTCTTCCTTTTCATTTCATTTCAGTGTTTGAAGGATATTGAGGAATAGAGACTAAAAGGTTGATGTAGAAGACCTTATTGATGTTGCATCTGAGTCTGATCAAAAAACCCAAAGGCTTCATCACTTTCATGGATTCCATTGACCTCTGCCCCCAGGTAGCAGGAATATTGTGATTAATAGGAGTTCTGTGTTTTTGACTGTGGAAATTCACTGCAACTGTCAGCCCATCCAGTTTTCTGACAACATCTAACATAACCAGGTCTATGCCATGACCGAACCTCTATTATTTTAAATTTTTTCAACTACATTTAAACACATCTTTCTCTTAAGTTTCTATCAGTCAGTGCTTGCTGAGTGTTTTTCATTTCTGATTATCCTTGGAGTTTCATGTTGATTCTTATAGTATCCTGCCAATACCAATGTAATACATGTATCTAGTAATTCATTTTCATGCCTTCCCTTTTTGAAATTGACCTGTGTTTGCCTTTTCACTCACTTTTTTTGACTTTGATTGGTTCCATTAGATTTTACTTACATGTATCTTAACAGATTTATGCACAGTTAATCAACTAATCCAGCAATAAATTTAAACTATTATAAATGGTTAAATACACGTTGTCAGCCATGAGGCAGCTCTCTAGTCAGACTCTCATACTGCTGCTCTCCAGCTTGAAGCTAAGAGCTGAGAAACTAGCTCACTGCTGATATGCCCATTCTTTTTTCAGATACCTCTTAAATTTATACCTGTTTTTCTCATGTTGAGCTAATATCTGATTTCTAATAATAACCATTGAAAAAATCTGGCTTTCCACATTAGGTAATTCAAAATGATGCCTCATTGAAGATTACTTCAAGGCTGCCCTTGAGATAGTTGGAGACAACTCTTCGAATTGCGGTTTTCTCTTCCGTAGTCTTAGTATGTGCCTTGTTATTCCTCTGTGGAATGTCTCTGATTCTCTTTATTTCTCCAGTAGTTCCACAGGCATAAATTCTACAGGTCTCTTAAAGAATGAGACCATGACTTTAGCTAAAGGTTCTGATGTGCTTTGACTCTCATAGAGCGAGGTCGTATATATCAGCTCCTCCATTCAGAATGCTTACCCATCCACAGATGCAAAATCAGATTAGCATTCTTGACAGCCTTGTTACAGTGTTGACACCAATTTTATATGGGCAGGAAAGAAGGGCCAGAATACTTACTTTGGATCTTGAGATATATACGGGTTTATTTTATTACTCCCTGATAAGGGGGTACATAATGGAGCAGTTTGGACTGTAGTGTCCCTTATTGTGAGTTGTTGCCCTTCAACAATGCTACCTATGAGTGGCCTTACCCTTTTGAGGGCTCCTTTTTAAACAGCACTTACATATGGTATCAACTGTGTGAGTGAGAGAAACAGCGTGGCCACAGTGGGAGGCAATCAGCCAAAACAAATTGGGGGAGAGATGAGAGACTGTGGGCCTGAAAGCCTCTTGTTTGAACTTGGAGTTGAATGAGACCTGCCTGGGATAAAACCAAAGCATGAGACAAATTAAGGAAATAAAATATTTGGAAATGTACTCTTGGAATAATAGGCGACTTTGAGGTCTGGCTTTTAACCAGGGCCTGGAATTGGTGGCTCTTCGGCCTAAATGAAACATTCAGTCATTAAAAACTTAACAAATATCACTGAGGCAAGTTCAAAAGGAGAATCTGAGTCATTCTTAAACTCCTAATTCTCTGAGAACAGAGTATACAATTTTCTAATAATGTGATTTTAATATTGGGGTGAGTTTTGTGTTCCAATTTTCAAAACATTTATGACAATTAGACTGAGAGAATCTATAAACAATCTGTATAGAAAAATGCCCACATTGGGTCAGAAAATCTAGAATTATATGTCAGCTATGTCACTAAATATGTAATTTCTCTCTGCTTTAATTTCTCAAATGTAAATTGGGATTGTTATATTTATTTCATAGAATTAAAAGAAATATTTCATAGAAAAATCCTTTGAAAAGTATAACCTACTACTCAAATGTTAGCTATTACAGTTAATATTTATGACACTATTCATATTTCTTTAAGACTCTTTTTTAACGTATGAAGTGCAACAATATTATAAATGTTAAGTTGAGAATCTCTAAAAATGCTCTTTATTCTTACATCAGAGATTGGTAGCCAGCCACCAAAATTTTTCTTCCTTTCTTCCATAATAATAGAATTGTAGCTGAGACAGTTCCCAGACTTCCTTGCAGTTAGATGTGGCCAGATGTTTCAGTTTATGTGAGCTAAAGTGATGTGTACCACTTCCAGGACAATTTCTTAAGACCAGGCAATGCCTCCTTTATACTTTTCTTCCCTTGCCCACAAGCTCCAACTTGGACATGGTGAAAACATGTGAAGAAAATAACTTAGAGGATGTTGGAGAAAAAATATGAAAGAAACCTAGATTTCTGAATCACCCTGTAGACTAGTGCTGCCGGCTAACTTGGAAGCCCTACCCTGTACCATTTTGGGTAGAGATATAAACTTTTTTTAAAAAAACTTAAGCCACTGAATCTTTGGTGCCTGTTTGATACAAAAGCTTAGTCAACCTTACCTAACAAAAAATTATATGCATGATGTTTTAAGATATTTTGCTGTTTCCATATGATCACAGAAAACATGCAGGGGAAAATTAGAAAATATCCTAAATAATGCAAATTCTCAAATTGGTATCATGGAATGAAGAATATTGATAACCTACTGGTTAAATGATCAAGGAATTTGATTATTTAATATTGAGATAATTTTATACTTACAAAATAACTGCAAAAATAGTACAGAGAGTTTCAACTACCCTTCATCCATCTTCCCCTTATGTTTATATCTTATATAACTACAAAACATTTATCAAAACTAAGAAATTAACCTTGGTACAATAGTAATAACCAAAGCACAAGCTTTATTAAAATTTTACCATTTCTTCCATTAATGTCCTTTTTCTGTTCCAGGTCTAATCTCAGGTCCCACATCAGCTTTAATTGCCATACCTCTGTAGTCTCCTTCAATCTGTGACACTCTTCAGTCTTGACCTTGACACATTTGAAGAGAACTGGTCAGTTATTTTGTAGAAGGACCTTCAACTTGGGTTTGTCTAATATTTTGTTATAATTAGACTGAGGCTGTAAATTAATAAGAACAATTTCACAGAATTGATATGCTTGTCTCACATATCAGAGAGTAACTGAAGTTGATACAGTATGTATTACGGGTAATGTTAACCTTAATCACTCAGCTATGGTAGTGTATGCTAAGATTTTCCACTCTAAACTTACTATTTTTTCTGTCATAATTACTAAATGCTATGGAGAACGACTATGCAAATATCCTGTTTCATCTTAAACTTTTGCCCACTCGTTTTAGCATCCACCTGTGGATCTTGACTGTGGCTATTTTTACCGCAGTGTTCTAATGGTGATTTTTCTGTTTTCTTTCAGTACTTCTACATTTATTAATTGGAATACTTCTATAAAGAAGAGTCATCACTTACCCTCCCATTTATTTATGTATCCATTTATTTGTTTTATATGAACTCAGATTTTTATTTTTAAGGGTTTAATCTCAAATACCATAGTCAGTTATTTTTTTGCTATTGCAACTTTGGCCATTGGGAGATCTTTCAGTCTGGCTCCTGAGACTTTTCTTTTTCATTTTATTTTATTTTTTTAAATTTCAGAATATTATGGGGATACAACACTTTGGTTATATATATTGCCTATGCACTGCCCAAGTCAGAGCTACAATCGTGGACATCCCCCAAACTGTGTGCCCCACACCCATTAGGTGAGAGTTTTCCCATCCCCTCCAACCCCTCCCACCTGCCCGACCCCTGATGAATATTATTTCCATGTGTGACACAAGTATTAATAAGTTAGTGCCAATTTGATGGTCAGTACCAGTGGTGCTTGCTTTTCCATTCTTGTGACACTTCGCTTCAAAGAATGGGCTCTAGCTCCATCCAGGATAATACCAGATGTGTTAATTCACTGTTGTTTTTTATTGCTGAGTATGCATATACATTTTATTAATCCACTCGTGTATTGATGGGCACCTGGGTTGTTTCCACATCTTTGCAACTGTGAATTGTGCTTGTAATATGCCTCCATCCTTTGTTTTCTTTCTTTGTTTCCCCCCAGTTTCTTACTTTCTGGAATTTAGAAGATGCTCCAGGCTCACCTTGTATTTTCCTGCCTCAATCATGGATTCAACCATTTCTCCCAGGAGCCCTGGTTCCCTTTATTGGAGAGTGGTATTTATTAATAGAAACCAGTATCTGAGCACTAGGTGTGCTAATTTGTTACAGGGTTTCACTGATTCTAGCACCATTCGGTGGGTAAAATTAGGAAATATATATATGCATACTAATTTGTGCTTACACACGAATAGCTATTTTTGTTTCTATTTACTTGTGTGTGTATATTTTTAAAAAATGAAGTGATATTGATACCATTTATTCCAATCCAGCACAGCAGGATTCATTCTAACCTTCTCTCTTCCCTTATTACAATTTCTTTCTCTTCTAGTGTGAGACCTGGCTCTTATCATCTATAATACCTTTACTTATTTGTTCAATCTTAATATACAGATGGAATAGTTTTATAATTCCTAATCCATACCCCTGAAGGAAGCAAAGTTACAAACTAGAGCATATTTTTTCAGATCCTTCTGTCCCTTAGATATGATTATGTAATTTATACATAATACTGTCACCTCCTCTTTGCCCCTGACCCCACACACATCTTGGATGATTTATTTTTTAAATGACACACAGAAAACCTTACTCTTTTATTGTGTATGATTCAATGGGTTTTGAAAAATGGATAGAGTCATTTGTTCACTACACTTCCATGTAGAACAGTTCTGTCACTGAAAATTTCCCCCAAGCTAGACCTTTGTAGATATTTTCATCCCCCATACCCCAACTCCTGGTAACCACTGACCTGTTTTTCACCATAAAGTTTTGACTTTTCCAGTGCCATATAAATGAAATCATACAATATGTGGTTTGTGTATGGCTTCTTTCACTCAGCAAAATATATTTAAGATTCATCCATGTTGTGTGAATGAATAATTTGCTCCTTTTTATTGCTAATACTCCATTGTAAGGACACACTACAGTTTGTTTATATCTTCACTGGTTGAAGAGTTGTTACCAGTTGCTAACAATTAAAAAGAAAGCTGATATAAATACTTGGGTATCGGTTTTTGTGTGTATTAAAGTTTTCATTTCTTCTGGGTAGATACCTAGGAGTAGGATTGCTGGGTCCTATGGTAGATATATGTTGAACTTTATAAGAAACTGCCAAATTGTTTCCCAGAGTGGCTGAGGCACTTTTTAAAAATCCCAGCAGCAATGTTTGAGATTCCCAGTTGCTCAGCAAGCTCACCACTATTTGGCATTGCTAATTGTTTTGCTTTTAGAATGTAGAACCTGAAAGAGACCTAGACACCTAGACCTATCTCCTTCATTTAACAGATGTGGAAAGATAACATCATTTGCTTAAGAACATAAAACAAGCTAGGGCTAATCTGGATTACAGTAAAAGATCTCTTGCCTGGCTTTCAGTTTTGTGTGACGTTTTGTCCTCCTAATTTTCCAAATAGCCTTTGTCTCCATATTTGGTCTTTCCCAGATACATTACAGACAATTCTTAAACCTTATCACTTGAAATGGTAAACTGATATTGAAGTGTCTTTGAGGCCTTTTTAAACTATGGGGGTAATAAAGTGTGCTGGGAGAAAGGGCAGTATGTTTGCGTAGGTCTTTTAGTTTACTCAAAGACTGCTACTCAGCAGCTGGGATTATAAACAGCTTTCATCCATTCATCTGGTAAATATTCATCAAGCATCTAGTCTGTCAGACTCTAACCTAGGCATTGGGATAACCACAATTAATAAAATAAAAAGTCTTTTTCTGCTACCATTGACCTTCATGATAATTCATTACAAAAATATGTTGTAGGGGAGAGAAAGAGATACATTTCTTTTGAAAAATGCATTAGCATTTCCCAGCACAGCACACACCCATGGCTAGAGTGTGTGTTAGATGACACAGGGCACCTATGATGGATTTCTTTAAGGAGAAAAAGATAATAATCACTTCCTGAGTGAAGAGATGCAAATATTTTCAGCAAATTATTGAGACCCTTCCTGTTGTAAAGCAGTTCTCAGAGACTTGGAAGAGTTATTTGCTTACATCAGTTTTTAGGAAGTAATTCACAGAAGAACAATTCAATTGCAAAACCTAATATTGCTCCTGAAGCTACACCCTTTCTCTCTCCTTGTAGAAAAACATTGCCCAGACTTCCTAGTAAATACAATCTTTTCCTAAAAGAATGTGAGTGGCATCAGTTTAGACACAATGGAATGCCATCTGGAATGATAATTTATAGAAGAGAAGCTAGCTAAAAAAATGAGTCTTATCATTAAGGAGGACGTACATATGAAAAATGAAGAATCTTTCGTTAGATTTTAAAAAATAAGCAACTTATAATTTTATTCAAAAACACAGGCTTTGAATTGAAACTCATGGCAGAACAGAGGAATACACTGATTAATATTCTCCAAAGCGTGCATGTGTGTATATGTGTGAATACACACATACACAGGTCTATGCCTATTACATATATATTTATATAATATATATACCATATGTTTTTTGAAATGTTTTTGAATTTTGAAACGTGATTTTATATTCCATATAGATGACATAAGAAATTAGAAATAAAAGAGAAAAACATTTCATTTTAAAATGACACTAATTTTGAAAAGATTATCAAACTGCTACATTTTTGTGAAATATTAATAAAATGTAGTTTCCAACTTGCTGAAAATATTTTCTGGTCACTCTTGTAAATTTTCATGTTATATTTATGATATTTTCTGTAAGATTATATTTTAAGCATAAAAGTATTTTTAAATTGCACATGTAAAATAATCTACTGGAGACATGTTAGCTGAAAGAGAAGATAGAACTTGATAATTCTCATATATACTACCAAAAACTGTGTGTTCTTGTTTGTTCAAAGATCTCAGTCATTATTTTTATATGCACTTGAATATCGATGTTCATCTTTTGTGTTTTATCATGATGTGTGTGACAGTATTAAAATATATGCCACCCTGATTGCTCACCTTCACCAGGGATTAGAAAGATGTTTTTTGAGTGGCAATAGATTGACTCTTATAGCACAGCTTCTCGTGACAAGAAGCCATGATCCCCACTAGATGTAATAAGTGGGAGAGCCTTGTATTTGGAAGTGTCAGGAAATAGGGAGAACTAGCTAGGGACATGCTGGTCATAGTTTGAATAAAAATATCATAAAAATAAGATAGATGAGTAGATGTGTGAGTAAAATAAACAGAAACAGAAGTCATGGTAACGTCCAACATCTGAGGAGGAAGCTCACACATTCTCACATAGTCACTTTTTGATCTCTATGGAAACCTCAACTGAAATTATTCAGTAAAAAGCTAAAGATTGTAGACAGGAGATGAAGGTATAGGTGTGGCTGAGATTTCAAGAAAACATATGTTGCTAAGAAATTTACTAGTATCAACCTCTTCCTACTATGTTCTGGAGGAACCCATTCATTACATATCAATATATAATGTACATTTTCAAAAAAATGCTTTATCTTTCTTAACTTCACTTTTTCTCTTTCCCTATCTCTTTGTGTGTGTGTGTGTGTATATAGATAGATAGATAGATAGATAGATAGACAGATTTACAATCACTATATAAAACTTAGTAAAAAACAATCACTGGGAATCAAGAATATTTCTTCAAGAAGCATAATACACTGCTGAGTTCTATAGGCGAAATGAATTTTTATATACTACCATGTAAAACTTATCATTTAGAAATTCTTTTATGGACTGCTTAGATATCAATCTATGAATGTTTCACATATTCCAAAAGTGTTCCCTGTTGTGGCGTCTATATGATGATTTTGTTGGTTGGCTGGGAGTATATACTGTTCATTACCAAAGTGGACTAAATGCAGTCTTTAAAAAATACAAGTGGCTTCTCTTGACTGATAAATTATTTCCTACTACAATACTTAAGTGATTTGTTCTCATTGATAATTCATACTTTTGTGTTCAAATTTTAATTGTTTAGTGGAGTAGAGATTAACCTTCCATTTAGTTAGTACTCACTCCATATTTTATCTCAAAATGATTATTAATAATTCCAAAAGTATGAAATATACCAAACTTGTGAATTTTTATAAATTTTTAAGTGCATACATTTTACTTTTAGTCGTGATTAGAGAAGCATCAAGGTATATGTATTATGTCATTCACATTTTCTTTCTTTTTTTCTTTTTAATGTTCTTAAGTGAAACTTTTTTTTTTTTTTGATTGACATGCATTCTCGCTGTGTTTCCCAGGCTGGTCTCCAACTTCTGGGCTCGAGTTATTTCCCACCTCAGCCTCCCAAGTGGGCATTACAGGTATGTGCCACCGCACCCAGCTTTCTTGCGTTCTTCACTATGGGAGAGAAAATTCTAGACTTGGTGCCTGAACCCGGGTATGTCTGTGCAGTATCAGGCATGGTAACATTAACTCCATGGAAACTGATATTAAAAAAAAATCTGTAATTTAAGTATATTAAGATAATCTTGAAGAAGATGATGCAGATTATATACTTTTTATCCTAACACCAATTTTTTTCACTAAAGTTTTCCTCTTTTTTAAATTTTTTTTGGTCAAGTGTGGCTCTGTGGAACAATCACTAAGTCACCTCAATTCATTTTATGTACTTGATGCTTTTTAGAGGCAAAGAGAAGCCTATCCTCTTTCTTCTCCCTTTTGCCTCAATTTATTAATGGTTTGCTCTGTTCTGTCAGAAACTTCTGCAACTGCTAATCTCATTTTGACATGTTTGAGATTATTTTTTAATACCACTAAAGCTCTAAAATGCAGCTATCAGATGCTAGAATCAAGCTCTGAAATCAGATTTGGAAGGATTAGAACATCAAAATTAGACCTTCAGATTCAAGGTGGGACAGAGGCATCCAAGCCAGGTATCCTTTTGGTGACAAGGGATCTAATGATGAAAGGGGCTTTCTGGCTTTGAAAATTTTCCATACTCAGAAGAAAAAATGAAAAATTCTACTTCCACATTACCTCAATAATTTCTAAAATCAGTAATTTTCAACTTTTTTGTTAAACATGAGAAATGTAACAGCTTATATTGAAATGTATTACAGGGCTATGAAAATATACAGGGTTAGAATATTTTTATTCCACTAGTTACTAGGTATAATTCCAAAGGAATGGTTGTTATCATAGTGGCTAGAATAGATTGATGATTGGGGATGTTCAAAGTCAGCAATAAAAGATCTGGAACCAGTGGCAAGTATGAGGATTGGACTCTAGTCTCTGGAGAAAAACATAATCAAAGCAAACAGGACCTAACATTCTGGGAGGAACTAAAGTATTAGGTCAATTATTGAGAGAGAATGCAGGCATGGCAGAATAAACTATGCACACACTTACTAAAACTGATGTAGAGGTCAAGGACTTGGTCTTAAACCTAAGACTAAATCCCTGAATTTATACCTATAATTTATGGTCAGAAAAGATTTAATGGAACCAGTGATTTGCAAGTGAGTCATGGCTTAACTAAGGGCAGGACTGTTTGAGGACCTCAGGGGACAGTTGAGACCCTTAGATGAGACAATATGCACAAAAACGCTTAGCCTATAGTCTGGCACTTGGTCAATATAGCTACTAATCTCCTTCTTAAATGCCAGGAATTCTTAAATCCAGGAATTGCTGAGATCATCCACAATCATTCCAGGATAGGTCAGTAAAGGAGTGATTTATATTATTCCTTCCTAAATTAGGAGAAATGTAACCTAGAGAGGATTACAAAAATGCAATCTATGTCATGCTTTGTCCCATGCTAAAGCAACACAATGGTCACATCGACCCTCTGTGAAAATTAATTGCTTTTTTATTCACCAATACATTAATGGAGAAAATAAAAGAGATTTTAATTAAATGCTATTAAGCTAAGGAATTGGTTTAAACAGTATCAATTGTAGGTGACACTTATATTTGATCTGAGAAATTCTTTCCACTGCATTCCTTTTGTAGAACTATGAAAATAAGGAAAACAAGGATATCTTCAACTCAAAGCTCTACATGGAAAATCATCATATCACAAAACTGATCAGGATGCAAGGAGGTAATTTGCAAACCCCTTTTCTGAATTTCTAATGTTTGGCACAAAGCAATACCCAACCAGCATCATCTGACTCCCTATAAACTGTCAGTAAGATAAGGCTAAAAGATTTCTACCACGGATTTTTTACTCCAGAAAGAATACCATTTAAACTTCATGTCTCATGGTTTTCATTCTATACATAACCATTTGAATATCACTCTTGTTTTATGTGTGTATTTGAATAACTCCTTATATTGACATAATTTCAAGAAAAATCTTCTTTAGGAATTTGAACAAGATGTTCAAGAATGCAAAAATGGTTTTTAATAAACTTAGTTGAACTTAAAAGTGATGCTGTGAGGAAAAGAGCAACAAAATGTTTCCTAGTGGTTATATACGATTGTTTTATTAGGTTTGATAAGACTAAACAATCCAAAGGTTTGACATTCCTGACACCTGGCATATGAAAGATGGAATTCCTGAATGGAAATTATTCTTATTGAACTTCTCTGAAGACTTTTGGCTAGAAAGAGGTATCTTTTCCAAAGCCAGTACATTCTCGGCGCTCCTTCAACTGGCTGAAAAATGAGGTACTGAATTCTTTGCTTAATGGGAAATCTACTGTTGTTTTAATACATATTTTTGGAAACTTTTAAAAAAAATCTGTCATCACTTTTCCTTTGTGGAAATAAATATGACACCATATGGAAAAAAATGTTATAGCTCCATATGTATAGAATAATGTTCTGAATTTAAAGATGGACTAACTCTAACCTCCATTTAATGATTAGAAGTTACTGAAAGCAAATACACATACAAATTTGTAGGCTTCATGGTTGTTATGCAAAAGAGCAGGGTAATATGGCTACTCTGTACTTGTCTGTGCTTGGGTAAAATCAAAGTTGTTTATAAAAGCATAATAAGGTATTTTATGCAGCTACATTATTTATCTTACTGGTTCTACTGTGTGATGCACAACAGACCCATTATTGTACTTGAGTTCTGATATTTATATATGATTCAGTTCAAAGAATAGATTCCTATTCTTCCACCTACTACTTAAAAAGTGTAATACAGAGAACCAAATAAAAAAGATCATAAATCACAATAGTACAGATGTTGAAAAAGGAAAGTGGTTTTTCTTTTGTTTTTTGTTTTTTTTGTTAATGTATCACATGAATTTTCTGTCAAGGTATCACATGAATTTTTAAGTTGTGAAATCCATAAAGAATAATTTCATGATTGAAAACAAAAAAGGAGGATTTGGATTAATTGCACAAAGAAACACAGAATTCTCTAGAGTAGATTTAGAGCCCAGTGGAGGAAGCTGACCATTTTGAAAGGACTAAAACACAAAAATATTTTGTGACTCTGGGTTACTTGCTCTACTTTGCCCAAAGCCCAATAGTAGTCAATACAGGGCCCTTACTTTGGGTAGGGAGCCAACTGGTATCCCTATACATTTGCCTCTTTAACCCATTTAAATATGTTCCATATGAATCTAATGTGGTAGTAGGTGATGGAACAGGATTCATGAACCCAGAAAAATGTGCCAAGGCAAATTTTATCCTAAACACGATTAACATCTCCTATCTGACCACTTCAGATGGCAGAGAACTCCCTTCCTTCTGAGATGTCCCGTTTTATCTATGATACAAATATGATCTCCCTCTACTTTTTGCTCATTTTTCTCTGACTCTTAGAGAAATGTTTATCTCCTGTTGCACATGGTTGTTTTAAACATGTGGAGATAGTTCTCACATTCTTCATTGTGTATGTTCAACTGAACACCATGTTCTCCTGAGAAAACATTCTCAGATCTCTCTGTCATTTTAAAAACGTGAATGGGTGTCATGTTTGTTCCATATCTTTAAATGAGTTATTGTTCATCCTATGTGTTTAAAATACATTTTGAAATGTGGCACTTGGCATGCCCCAAACACATTGGAATTATTATAAGGACAGGGACACTATCACCCCTTTACTTATGTTACCTGTGGTCAGAAAAATACCACATATCCTACATTTATAATGAAGCACTCTTCCTCCCATATTGCTAATCTTAATTCATCAACAGAATAACCTCTTTATCATTCATAAATTTTCTCTCTCTCTCCATATGTGTGTGTACATGTGTGTGTGTATATATACACACAGAAATTCTATGACAATCTAAAACAACGAAGATTGAGAGAATACTTTTTAATTAACCTACATGAATGTTCAATGTTCATCATATTTGCGGGGAGTTAGGTGGTATTGGTAGTTATTCATTTGGCAGTTGAAATATTTCTTTCCTTCTAAACACGGTAATCATTCAATAATTTATGTGTAAAATAACAAAGCAATGCCCTCCTCTGTAATAGATTTCCTTTCCATTTGAGCTTTTATGCTTGCCAGTTTTCAAATTTATATCATTTTTGAGTTCACATTTCAAATGTGAAATTATTGACAACATATTCATTTTTTATACACTCCTCTGGTCTGATACTTGGTTCAATTTCAAACTCCTATTAAGATGTGGGTATCAAGCTTCACCTCCAGGACTTTGGACCAGTGTTTCAGTATGGTCCTTATCTTTTTTCTTCTGTTAATTAAAAAATAAATGGATAACCAGTGGTGAGGAGGCTCCTCTTTTGGGAGTCTTCATTGCATTATTTATACTTCTGTACACAGATAAGACTCAGATACACTCATCTGATATTAAAAGAGAAGAAAAAAATCCTAGAGATCAATGATTTTGACTCTCACCTATCAGAATATATCTGGGAATAGCAACAAGTTGTCAATCAAGATTATTGATTTTGTTGTATTCACCCTCAATAAAAGTTTTAAAATTTTCTTTTGAATGCATTTGGTATGGCTAAGAACGTTTCAGCAGTACTAAAGATTTATCATTCGTCACAAATGCTGTTAGAGTTTTCAGATGCATTGAATATTTGGACAGTGAAATTTAAAACCACACATATATATGTGTATATGTACTATATATACATATATCTTTACTATTGGGAAATTGTATATAATATATATAAATATATGACATATTTATAATTTCCAAATAGTAACTGATCTTTGTAGAGTATGAGAAACCCTTGCAATTCTTTCATTTTATTATTCATATAGTGGAGTCAATTCATAAGAAAAAATGATTGGTCTGAGCATCTTATTTACCCATTCCAATCCAAGAATGGAGCATTTAAAAGCCAAATTAAATTGAGGGGAAATTATGTATATTTTTCTAGAGATCAACAAAAAAGAAAGAAGCAGGAATACTACAGGGAAGTCTGGGAGCCTGCCACCACTGGAAATGCTGTGGTGTTAGCAGGTCACGCCACTGTGACAGGGCATTAGAACGAGACCCAGGCTTACTTAGTTTCAAATATGCTCCAATAAGAGAGACTGAGATACCAGAGTGAACATGAGACACAACTTTATGTGCAGTACATATTTATATAAAACATCTTGAGTTCCAGTTTCACCGCTCCAAAAACTCTCAGCAGATGAAGGATATACAGGGGCTGAAGTGTGGAGAGAGATTTCTGAGGATAATACCTTTGGAGACGATGGTGTTGTGAGCTCTATAACCAACGGGGCACCCTCCTCCAAACTCACCTGGGTTTGTGCCACTTTCTCAGGCCTCATAAGGAAGGCTTTCACAAGATAACTTAAAAAGCTAGAATATGTGTGTCTTTGCAATTGGTGATCACATCACAAGCACTAGCAGGCAGGAGAAGGGCAAGCCAATTACTTGGTGATACAGCCTGCAGAGAGTTGCAGCCTCACCAACACCCTGCACTCCTAGTGTTTGTCAGAGCAAAGAATATTAGAATGTATTCTGCAGATCAGTGGTGGGCCACACGGGATAGAGAGCTGGCATGAGGTCATCTAAGATCACGCCAAAGAGTTTGACTAAGAGCCCGAGAAGTTTCCATCAGAGAGTGGCTAACTGGGGCTTATTACTGGATTTTGAATGAAAAGTTCAAAGCATCTGCTTAGAATAGTAGATGGTTATGGGGCTTCAGGATAGAAGTTTCCAGAGGTGGGATCACTGAAGAGCCTAAGGGAGTGCCTTGCAAGAGACAGAGTCAAGTTTAATCATGTGCCAAGAGCAGTGAGTACAACTGACTTAAAATATCTGATTCCCACTTTCCTGCTGCATTTTGTAGGCTCTAGACTAAAACCGATCTAGACTAGAAGAGAGATTTTATGTCTAAGCAGGTTCAGAGCTCTAATTAAATTCTTGTTTTGGACATGCTAATCATTGAAATAAGACAGTATTTGTGACTTAAAGTAACTAGTCACATAAGAATGAGGAGAGAAACATGAGGTCCTAAGTTTTCAACTTAGAACAGAGAAATATTGCCTCATTGAATAAAACTTAAAGGGACTGCAGGAAACAAAAATAAAGTCACATTTTGATCAGTTACAATCCATGATTTTCTTTCTTTTTAAAAAATTTTTAATTATGATCAATCAGTACATAATAGTTGTATATATTTTTGAATACATATGAGGTTCTGATACTGGCATACAATGTGAATTAATCAAATCAGGGTAATTGGGGTATCCATCACCTCAGGTGTTTATCATTTCTTTGTGTTAGGAACATTCCAATTCCACTTTAAAAGTATACCCTAACTTACTGTTGATTATAGTCACTTTGTTGTGCTATCAAATATTGTTCATTCTATCTAGCTACCTAACTATATTTTTGCACACATTAACCATTCCCACTGTATCTCCCCCTCCGCAATACCATTCCCAGCCTCTGGTAACCATCATTCTACTCTCTGTCTCCATGAGATCAATTATTTTTGATGTTTAACTCCCACATATTAGTGAGAACATGCAAGATTTGCCTTTCTGTGCTTGGCTTATTTCACTTAACATAATGTTCTTCAGTTCCATCCATGTTGCAAATAGCAGAATTTCATTCCTTTTTGTGATATATAATATTCCATTGTGTATATGTACCACAATGTCTTTATCCATTCATCTGTGCTGGGCACTTAGATTGATTCCAAATCTTGGCTATTGTGAATAGTGCTGCAATAAACATGGGAGTGCAGATATCTTTTTGATGTACTGAATTCCCCTCCTTTGTGTATATACCCAGCAGTAAATACACAATGCTGGGTCATATGGTAGTTCTATTTTTAGTTTTTTGAGGAAACTCTATACTGTTCCCAAAATAGTGGTTGCAATAATTTCCATTTCCACCAACAATGTGTGAGGGTTCCCATTTTTCCATATCCTTGCTGGCATTTGTTATTGCCTGTCTTTTTGATAAAAGCCATTTTAACTGGGGTGAGATGATGTCTCATTGTAGTTCCGATTTGCATTTCTCTGATGATTAATGATGTTGAGCATTTTTTCATACACCTGTTGGCCATTTGCATGTCTTTTTTTGAGAAAGGTCTATTCAGATCCTTTGCCCAATTTTTAATCAAATTATTTGATTTTTTCCTATTGAGTTGTTGGAGCTCCTTATATATTTTAGTTATTAACCCCTTATCAGATGGGTAGTTTGGAAATATTTTCTCCCATTCTGTGGGTGTCTCTTCACTTTGTTGATTGTTTCCTTTGCTGTGCAGAAGCTTCTTAGTTTGATGTGATCCCATTTGTCCAATTTTGCTTTGGTTGCCTGTATTTTGGGGGTATTACTCAAGAAATCCTTGCCCAGAACAATGTCCTAAAGCATTTTCCCCAATGTTTTCTGTTAGTAGTTACATAGTTTGAGGTCTTAGATTTAAGTCCTTAATCCATTTTGATTTGAGTTGTGTATATGATGATAGATAAGGGTCTAGTTTCATTCTTCTGCATATGGATATCCAGTTTTTCCAGCACCATTTATTGAAGAGACTTTCTTTCCCCACTGTATGTTCTTGGCACTTTTGTCAAAGATAAGTTCACTATAAATGTGTGGATTTATTTCTGGGTTCTATATTCTTTTCCATTGGTCTATGTGTCTGTTTTTATGCTAGTACCATGCTGTTTTGGTTACTACAGCTCTGTAGTATAATTTGAAGTCAGGTAATGCTATTCCTCCAGTTTTGTTCTTTTTGCTCAGGATGACTTTGGCTATTCTGGGTCTCTTGTGGTTCCATATAAATTTTAGGAATATTTTTTCTATTTCTGTGAAGAATGTCATTGGTATTTTGATGAAGGTTGCATTGAACTTGTAGATTTCTTTGGGTGGTATGGATATTTTAACAATATTGATTCTTCCAATACATGAGCATGGAATATCTTTCCATTTTTTTGTGTGTACTCTTCAATTTATTTTATCAATGTTTTATAGTTTTCATTATAGAGATTTTTCACTTCTTCGGTTGAGTTTATTCCTAGGTATTTTATTTTATTTGTAGTTATTGTAAATAGAATTACTTTCTTGGTTTCTTTTTCAGATTGTCTACTGTTGGCATATAGAAATGCTACTGATTTTTGTATGTTGATTTTGTATCTTGCAACTTTACTAAATTTATTTATCAGTTCTAATAGTTTTTTTGTGGAGTCTTTAGGTTTCTGTAGATATAAGATCATATCATCCACAAACAAGGATAATTTAACGTCTTCCTTTCCACTGGATGCCCTTTTTATTCTTTGTCTTGTTTGATTGCTCTAGCTACAACTTCCAGTACTGTGTTGAATAATAGTGATAAAAGTGGGCATCCTTGTCTTGTTCCAGATCTTAGAGGCAAGGCTTTCAGTTTTTCCCCATTCAGTATGATTCTAGCTGTGGGTCTTTCTTATATGGCTTTTATCATGTTGAGGTAAGTTCCTTCTATACCCAGTTTTTTGAAAGGTTTTATCATGAAGGGATGTTGAATTTTTTTGAATGCCTTTTCAGTATCAATTGAAATGATCATATGTTTTTGTCGTTTGTTCTGTTGATATGATGTATCACATCGATTGATTTGTGTATATTGAACCATCTTTGCAACCCTGGGATGAATCCCACTTGATCACGATGAATAATCTTTTTAAAGTGTTCTTGAATTTGGTTTGCTAGTATTTGATTGAGGATTTTTGCATCTATGTTCATCAGAGATATTGGCCTATAGTTTTCTTTTTTTGTTGTGCCTTTTGTTTTGGCATCAGGGTAATACAGGCTTCATAAAATGAGTTTGGTAGTTTTCCTTCTTCCTTGATTTTTTGGAATAGTTTAAGTAGGATTGGTTTCAGTTCTTTAAATGCTTGGTAGAATTCAGCAGTGCAGCCATCGGGTCATGGGCTTTTCTTTGATGGGAGACTTTATTACTGCTGCTATCACATTACTTGTTATGGATTTATTTAAGTTTTGGATTTATTCCTGGTTCAATCTTAGTAGTGTCTAGGAATATATCCATTTCTTCTAGGTTTTCCAATTTATTGGCCTATAGTTGCTCATAGTAGTCTCTGATGATCCTTTGGATTTCTGCAGTTATCAGTTGTAATGTCTCCTTTTTCATCTCTGATTTTCTTTATTTGGATCTCCTGTCTTTTTTTCTTAGTCTGGCTAAAGATGTGTCAATTTTGTTTATCTTTTCAAAAAGCCAACTTTTTGTTTCATTGATCTTTTACATTTTTTTGTTTCAATTTCATTTATTTCTGCTCTAATCTTTATTATTTCTTTTCTTCTACTAATTTTGGGTTTGGTTTGCTCTCATTTTTCTAGTTCTTTGAGCGGCATCATTAAGTCGTTTATTTGAAACTTTTCTACTTTTTTGATGTAGGCACTTATTACTATAGACTTTCCTCTTATTACTGCTTTTGCTGTAATCCTATAGCTTTTAATATGTTGTGTTTTCCTTTTCATTTGTTTTGAGAAATTTGTTAATTTCCCTCTTAATCTCTTCATTGACCCATTGGTCATTCAGGAGCATATTGTTTAATTTCCATGTTTTTGTATATTTTCCAATTTTCCTCTTGTTATTGGTTCCTAGTTTTCTTTGTTTGTGGTCAGAGAAAATATTTGGTATGATATTAATTTTCTTGAGTTTTTTTTTTTTGAGATTTGTTTTGTGGCCTAACATATGGTCTATCCCTGAGAATGATCCATGAGCTGAGGAGAACAATGTGTATTCTGCAGCTATTGGATGAAACAGTTTGTAAGTATCTATTAGGTCCATTTGCTCTGTGGTGCAGATTAAGTCCTATGTTTCTTTGTTGATTTTCTGTCTGGATGATCTGTCTAATGCTGAAAGTGAAGTGCTGAGATCTCCAGTGATAGCTGTATTGATGTCTGTCTCTCTCTTTAGCTCTGATAATATTTGCTTTATAGATCTGGGTGCTTCAGTGTTGGGTGCATATGTATTTAGAATTGTTATATCCTTTTGCTGAATTGACACTTTTATCATTATATAATGACTTTTTTTTTGTCTTTTTGTAGTTTTTGTTTTGAAATCTATTTTATATGATAGAAGTATAGATACTCTTGCTTTTTTTGGTTTCTATTTGCATGGAATATCTTTTTCCATCTGTTTATTTTCAGTCTATGTGTATCTTTATAGGTGAAGTGGATTTCTTGAGACAACATACAGTTGGCTCTTGTTTTTTTAATCCATTCAGCCACTCTATGTCTTTGATTGGAGAGTTTAGTCCATTCACATTCAATGTTGTTATTGATAGGGAAGGACTTACTACTGCCATGTTGTTATTTGATTTCCGGATGTTTTGTGTTCCTCTCTTTCTTTCTTATTTCTTTCCTGTCTTCCTTTATTAAAAGTGATTTTCTCTGGTAGTGTGTTTTAATTTCTTGCTTTGTATTTTTTGTGTATCTATTGTAGGTTTTTTTGATTTGAAGTTACCATGAGGCTTGCAAAAAACATTTTATACATATACAATCATTTTAAACATAGAACAATTCTGCTTACAAATAAATAAGAAAATAAACAGGCAGAGAAATCTAAAATCTGACAGAAATTCTACCCTTTAACTCTATCTCCCCCTGCTTTTTGATTTTTTGTTGTTTCTATCCATATCTTTTTATGTTATCTCTCAAAAAGTTCTTGTAGTTATTTGTGGTAGATTTGCCTTTTAGTCATCCTACTCAAGATAGAAATGGTTTATACACTGCAATTATAGGAATAGAATATTCTGTATTTGTGTGCTTACTGTTACCAGTGAGTTTTATACCTTCAGATGATTTCTTTTATTTTTATTTTATTTCAAATATTATGAGGTACAAACGTTTTTGGTTACATATATTGCTTTTGTAATGCTTGAGTCAGGGTTATAAGTGTGCCCATCACCCAGATAGTGTTCAGTGTACCCATCAGGTTGGTTTTCTGCATCCCCACCCTGCCCCCCACTTGATTTCAACTGAGTTTTTCTTCCCTCTGTGCACATGTGTGCTTATTGATTAGTTCCAATTTAATAGAAAGTACATGTGGTGTTTGTTTTTCCATTCTTTAGATATTTCACTTATGATAATGGTCTCCAAATTGTTACAAAAGGCAGTAATGCATCCTTTTTATGGCTGAGTAGTATTCTGTGGTATATATATACCACATTTTATTAATCTGCAGAGAGAAAGATGATTTCTTATTGTTCCTTAATGTCCTTTTCCTTCAGATTGAAAAAACCCTTTTAGCATTTCTTGTAGGACAGGTCTGGTGTTGATAAAATCCTTCAGCTTTTGTTTGTTTGGGAAAATATTTCTCATTCATGTTTGAAGGACATTTTTGCAGGATATAATATTCTAGGGTTAAGGTATTTTTCCTTCAGCACTTTGAATATGTCATCACACTCTCCCCTGGCCTGTAAGTTTTCCACTGAGGAATCTGCTGCCAGATGTATTGGAGCTCCTTTCTATGTTATTTTTTTTCTTTTTTCTTGCTTCCCTTAGGACCTTTTTTTTAATCTGTGACCTTTGGGAGCTTGATTATTAAATGACTTGAGGTAGTCTTGTTTGGGTTAAATCTGCTTGTAATTCTGTGACCTTCTTGTACCTGAATATTAATATCTTTCTCTAGGTTTGGAAAGTTCTCTGTTATTATTTCTTTGAATAAACCTTATTCCCTAGTCTCTCTTTCTACATCTTCTTTAAGGCCAGTAACTCTTAGTTTTTCCCTTTTGTGGCTATTTTCTAGATCTTATAGGCATGCTTCTTTCTTTTTTTTTTTCCTTTTTCTTTTTTCTCTTCTGACTGTGTATTTTCAAATAGCCTGTCCTCAAGCTCACTAATTCTTTCTTCTCCTTGGTCAGTTCTGCTGTTGAGAGACTCTGATGCATTTCTGCTTGTCAATTGAATTACTAAACTTCAGAATTTCTGCTTAATTTTTTTTTATTATTTCAATCTCTTTGTTAAATTTCTCTGACAGGCTTCTGAATTCCTTCTATGTATTGTCTTGAAGTTCATTGCACTTCTTCAGGACATCTGTTTTGAATTCTTTGTCTGAAAGGTCACCTATCTCTATTGCTCCAGGATTGGTCACTGGTGCCTTATTTAGCTTGTTTGGTGAGGTCATGTCTTCCTGGTGTTCTTAATACTTGTGGATGTTTATCAATGTCTAGGCATTGAAGAGTTAGGTATTTATTTTAATCTTTGCAGTCTGGGTTTATTTGGACCTGTCCTTCTTGAGAAGTCTTTCCAGATATTTAAAGGGAATTGAGTGTTGTGATCTAAGTCTTTGGTCACTGCACTGGGGGTGCCCCAAGCCCAGTAATGCTGTGACTCTTGCAGAGTCCTGATGGTACCACCTTGGTGGACTTCAGTAAGATATGGGAGAATTCCCTGGATTACCAGGCAAAGTCTCTCACTCTCTTCCCTCACTCTCTATGCTAGACTGCTGAGTTGGTGAGGAGTGACATGGGCACTCCCTTATGGCCACCGCAGCTTGGACCTGAAGTGAGCTCAGTATCACCCAAAGCCCATGGTGACTGTTGCCTGGCTACCTCTGATGTTTATTCAAAGCCCAAGGGCTCTTTAGTCAATAGGTAGTGAGTCCTGCCAGGACAGGGTCCTTCCCTTCAGGGCAGTGGGTTTCCTTTTGGCTTAGGGTGGGTCCAGAAATGCCTTCCAGGAACTACAGCCTGGACTCAGGGGTTTCGGGAATCTGCTTGGTAACTTATTTTACTACGGCCGAGCTAGTACTCAAGTTGCCAAAAAAAGTCCTCTGAACTTTTCCCTTTCCTTTATCCAAGTGGAAGAAGACTCCCTGAGCCATACTGCCTATGACACAGGCACTGGCTTGGCTGCCACAGCTGGTGACTCACTGGGTCACACGCACTCCAAGTCCACTGGCTCTAAGCCAGCACAGCCACAGGAATTGCCCAAGGATGGCAGCCTTTGTGGCCCAACTGCCTTAGGAATTTAGTCAGGCTCTAGGCTGCTTTTTGTCAGCTTGTGGTGGGGCTAGCCAGGTTTGGGGCAGAGGATTCTCTCTGGCCGGGGCTGGTCTAACTGCTCCCTCCGTGGCACTGGCAGAATTCTGCCCTGTGCTGTGTTCCCCTGTGACAGGGAAACTCTAAGTTTGATAGAGATTACATTGACTCTGTAGGTTACTTTGGGTTGTATGGGCATTTTAATAATATTAATTCTTCCAATTTGTGAACACAAGATGTTTTTCCATTTATTTGTGTCTTAATTTCTTTCACCAATGTTTTGTAGTTTTCAGTGTATAAGTCTTTTCAGTTCATGGTTAAGTTTTTTCCTAAATTTTTATTCTTTCTGAAGCTATTGTAAGTGGGATTGTTTTCTTAATTTCTTTTTTGGATACTTCCTTGTTAGTGTGCAGAAATGCAATTGATTTTTATATGTTGATTTTGTATTTTGCAAAATTACTGAATACCTTAATTAATTCTAATAGCTTTTTTGTAAAGTCTTTGAGGTTTTCAACGTATAAGATTATGCCATCTGCAAACAGAGATATTTTTACTTCTTTCTTTCCTATTTGGAATGTATTTTATTTCTTTTTCTCGCCTAATTGCTGTGTCTAGGAATACTAGTGCTACGTTGAATAGAAGTGGTGAGAGCGGGAATCCTTCCTTTGCTGCTGATCTTAGAGGGAAAGCTTTCAATTTTTCACCACTTACTTTCATGTTAGCTGTGGGTTTTATTATGTTAAGGTAATTCCTTCTCTACCTAGTTTGTTGAGGGTTTTTATTATAAGAGGTTGTTAATTTTGTCAAAAGCTAGAAAGCTTTGTGTTTAAATTCAAATGTTTGCTTCCAACCTAAAATGTTTCAGGAAGCTTCTTTTCCTTCCTAAACTATCTCTATTATAGTTTTATTTTTTCAGGAATGTTTATGTCAGGGAAAGATGTTGTTACTCCCATTTTTCTTGTATTTAAACACCAGTATTTCTTCCTCTTGAGCAAGGGTGTGCCTAAGAATGTGTGAGCTACTTGAATGTAGTAACCATGTGATATTCAACTTATAGTTCTAATGTTTAACCCAGTGCATGAAAATTAAGTAGTGGTCAACCAATGTTGATTGAATAAATAAATGAATAAAAACTGAATAGATGACTAGGAAGGTGGTGTAGGACAGCGGTCAAATTATTATAACACCAGAAGAAGGAGGCAGTGACTATTTATAATCCAAGTCATTAGAAAATTCTTGTACCAGGAAGTCATCTGTGTGGCCTGCTCTGGCTCCTGGGAATGGCATTGGGTTCAGAGATGCTGTCATGTTTATCACATATATTAAACTATTAATTAAATATTTAAAAATAGGCATATTTCATAACACTATAAAAGTGCACATGTTAGAAGTCTAATGGGGATGTTTTATAACAGCTGCGTAATAAATTTAGAAATTTAGAGGCACCGCTAAGAAAGCCTGAGGTTACAAAAAAAAAAAAAGGCAGAGAAGAAATGAATCATTTGACATACAAATGACTAAGAAAAGAAGCAAACATTTTTCTATTAGTCAAATGTCAAAGTGTGTAGCAAAAAAATCAAAGAAGCTTAAAAATAACAAAACCAAAACAGCATTGCTACAGCCAGAAAAGAAATATCAACCAAATAACAAAGGTTATTTCAAAGGGATTTCAGCTCTTTTCTGTGTTCACCGGCAAGCTGGAGGCAACTCAGATTTCAACAATTTACTTTACCAAAGATGACAAATGTGCCAGAAATTTTTATCATAAACAATGGGGGAAGAAAAGAATGCAAAAGCAGGAGACTAAAGTGTGAGGTGTGGGGAGAGGGTTTGGTGGCGCCTCACCCAGATGGTCAACCAAGATGCTTCGTTCGAGAAATCTGTTTTCTGAAAACCAGAAGTTGGAATCTTTCATATTGCTCTTTTCTTAAATGAATTTCCACATAGAAGTGTAAATATATTTATTAATAAGAAATTAAACTAAGTCAGGTCAGCTTGAGCAAAGCAAGTTTATGTTGCAGGGTTTCGCAAACCATCTGAAATTGTAAATAAAACCTTTGTTTTTTTGTTTCCTGTCCAACATTTTTGGGGCATTTTGAAGGGAACTTTTTCATTATTCAAAAAGGAAATGATTAATCTGTTTCTGTCCATTGCCAGATGGCAACATGAATTTGTAGTTTATTTAAGGAGAGTCTTAAATGTGGGGGAGTGGAACCCTTTCTGTTTGTGGTGTACCAATAATTTGATTGAACATAAATAAAATTATTTACTACGAAATTGCATGGCAGATTTGTTTTTTATATCTTTCCTGAAGTCAGCACAAATAAACTGCATCCAAAATCATATTATATACTTAGAACTTCATGAGACTATTCAAATATCCTATCTTGCAACTTTTTTTTAAAATAAAATATTTTGCTTTTTAGACCTGAAATGGCACCCAAAATATTGCCACTGTACTGTGTACTACCTGTTGGTTTTAGATAAAGTGATTCATTCTATGAAAAATATTTCTTCTTGTATTATTTTCTAGCATTTTTATAAATACAATTCAAAATACCTGTAAAATGGAATATTACTCAGCAATAAAAAGAAATGAACTATCAAGCCACCAAGAGACATGAAGAAACTTTAAATGCATGTTGTTAAGGTGATAAAAGCCAACCTGAACATGCCACATACTGTATGATTCCAACTATATGGCATTCTGGAAAAAGCAAGTGAAGGCAGCATTAAAGATCAGTGGTTGCCAAGGTTTGGGAGAAGGGAGGAATGAAGCAGTGTAGCACAGAAGATTTTTAGGGCAGTGACACTACTCTGTGTGGTACTGTAATGGTAGATCCCTGTCATTATATATTTGTCAAAATCCAAAGAATGCACAACACAGAGTTAACCTTGATGTAAACTATGAACTTTAGTCAATAATAATGTATCAATATTGGCTCAGTAATTGTAACAAATGTACATCACTAATGCAAGATATTAATAATAGAGGAAACTGGAGGGGAAAGGGTATATGAGAATGATCTGTACTTGCTGTTCAATTTTTCTGAAATGCTGAAACTGCTCATAAAATGAAATCTATTAATTAAAAAACATCCATGATCTCTGCCTTCCAGGCTTTAAAGATATAGTTGGGAGCAGATGTACAAATACCTATATTAGTTTCCTAGGGTTGCTGTAACATATTACCACAAACTTGGTGCATCTAAAAAACAGGTATGTATTCTCTCACAGTTCTGGAGGCCAGAAGCCTGCAATCAAGGTGTTCACAGGGCCAACTTCCTCCAAAGGCTCTAGGAGAGAATCCTTCCTTGACTCCTTCTGCTTCTGGTGGCTCCAGGAGTTCCTTAGCTTGAGGTCATTCCAATCTCTGCCTCCATCTTCACATGGTTTCCACTTCGCCCTGTGTGTCTCTTCTCTGTGTCTCTCTCATAAGACACTTGTACTGAATTTAAAGCCCACCTGTATCATCCAGGGTAATGTCATCCCAAGATTCTTAACTCAGTTTTATCTACAAGGAGCCCTTTCCCAAATATGGTCACATTTGGAGGTTCAGGAGGTTATGGTATGGGTATACTTTTTGGTCAGGGGGAACCATTCAACCCCCTACACTATCCATGACATGATTTTCATTATATTAATAGAGTAGGAATGCAGTGCTCTGGGAGGGAGGTGTGAAAGCATCATAGGGAACGTGGCATGAGATAAATACTGAAAGTTGAACTGGAGTTTGCCTGACTGGGGCAAGAGTGCTGGAGTGTGAGAGGTGCTGGAATGCCAACTCCAGGGAGACATCCTGTGCAAAAGAGCAAGACAGGCAACAGGGAGAAATGTTTAGGAAATGGTAAGAAAGTCAGTGTCCTTAAAAGAGAAAGTTGATGAGGGCTGAGGAAATGATGGCGTGTGAGTCAGATATGTCAGACTGTGGCCAGGTTGTTGAAGGAGCTAACAATCGTAATTCATCTCCTTCAAAAATCTCTTAAAGACAAGATTGGATTCATACTTTACAAAGAGGATGTTAGCAGCAGAATTAGGACTTTAGGAAGCAACAACTAACAGCAGGGAGATTAATAGGCAAGATTCAATGGGATCCGACTGCAAGGCTTCATTGAGGGAGTGAGCAGAGAGATGAGAAATCAGAGACGTTTTGGAGGTAGAAGAGACTGCAGGTGATGAGCGACTGGATTTGGTGAGCAGAGAAGTGTGTAGGAGTGACTCTTTTGTTTATGACTTCAACACCAGTTCCAAATGGGGACTTTTGAAGGAAGGGAGTGGTTTTATACGGAGGGTAGAAAGTTATGGGTTTACTTTCGGATATGTTTAATTTTGTCATACTTTTTACCTAAGTTTTAAGTTTGATTTATCCTGAAAAAAGAAACAAGCTTTTGGGCAAATCTTCAAAATTGCCTTTAGAATTTCCCCCTCCCAGGGAATTCCTGTCACATATGACAAGCTCTGATAGACCACATGTCTCTGGAAATAAAAGGAATGAGGGAACCACAAAGTATTAAGAAGCAATACTGGTTCAGAGATGCAAGACAATATTTTCTCTTTTTGAGGGGATAGAAGAGGGCTGAAATTACTGCTACAAAGTAGCAGCCCGACTTTTTTACAAAGAGATTGTAGAAAGAATTAGTGCATAAGCTCTCACCAGGGAAGAGGTCTTCAAACACATTGAATGTTGCTTTATGACCTCTTATTTTTATCTTTGCAGAACTGGTACAATGAAAGAAGAAATCTATGTTCCAACATAAAAAATAAATATAATATCACCGTGACAGGGACTGATTCAGTATGGAAACATTGACTGTAGAGGCATTCTGGCTTCCTTCAAAAGACTTTCAATAACTGCCAAAAGAGTTTATTTGGATAGTTTCAGTTTCATGTGTTTAATCAACTAAAAACTCAATCCAGAGTTGAGAGTATGACACAGCATGTGTTCAGAAGAGGGGTGCATGTGTTCTTATTTTGGGGAGCATAAGTGTGTTTGTGTGTGTGGATATTTAAGCATGAGCAAAGGGGTGTGTGTGTGTGTGTGAGAGAGAGAGAGAGAGAAAGAAAATATTGTTCTGTTTTTATTTCATTCATTTCTTTAAAAGGGCCCATACTTATAATTTCACAGCTGTGATCATCTCAAGCCTACATTTTCATGACTTCTACAACAATTCACCATGCTCCGCATCTTATGATAGTAAATGTTGCAAAGAAATTCTGTACAACAGGTAAGACTACAAGGTAGAAAAGTAAAATTGATTTCCCTCTGGTTAACAGACTTCATTCAGTTTGATGTCACAAACCTTTCTTTAAAGGACTCCTATGTTCCATCAGTTGGTTTAACTGCACAGTATGTATGAAGGAATCTACATTTAGATTACATTCAGTTATACAAGAAAAGTAAAATAATGTGTCCTTAAAGAATTGATCTCTTAGATTTTCTTTTTGTTGTTGCAATAGACAAATGTCTCACCATAACCATTCATAGATGAATGTGTTAATAACAATGTGGTGATCACCACCTCCTGTATCGTTGACTTTTTAAGGTCGGGGGTGGGGAGGTCACACAACACCTAATCCAGTGTTATTGTTTTTTTCTCATTGTATCAGTTACTTGTAATATTTGGCAAAATCATGGATTCACAGGCTCCCTCCTTGATGAATAGCAATGTGAAGGAATGGGGAACTGTCACACTAGGTGGCACTTTATGAACTTATTGAAATTGAGTAAATTTGGAAAACAATGAACTAGTCCAATACTTGGTTTTGCAAATACCAAGAGTAAGGCTAAGTAGAATTATTAACCCAAAGAAGCATGGCCCATTTAAGGGTAGAACCCAGGTTTCTTTCTCCTAAACCACTGTGAAGATTATAAGTATGGGCTCTTTTAAAGAAATGAATGAAATAAAACAGAACAATATTTTCTTTCTTTCTCTCTCTCTCTCTCTCTTTCACACACACACACACCCCTTTGCGCATGCTTAAACATCCACACACACAAACACACTGTGCTCCCCAAAATAAGAACACATGCACCCCTCTTCTGAACACATGCTGTGGCACACTCTCAACTCTGAATTGAGTTTTTAGTTGATTAAACACATGAAACTGAAACTATTCAAATAAACTAGTCCACTCACTTCTTAGGTATGCAATATACATAGAAATTCTGATTTCTTTTCAGCAAAAGTGAAACTAAAATGAATCTAGTGTGTCACAGTGAATTTGGTCCCAGTTCAAATATACATATTGGCATGTAGTCTAGTGGTTGTAGAGAATACGTGTTAATGATGCCAACAGTGTGATATTTATCCCTTTAGTTTCATAACTAAAACCAAAGCTTTTGTTATGACATGTAGTATGCAGCCATGATTCTAGCCAGCTGCCTTACAAATATTTGTTGCTGATCTAAAGAGGATCAGAGACAGAGCGTGGGCAATTCAAGACCACCATCTGCACTCACAAAGACATAACTCTAAGTGTGTGTGTTGCTGACAATGCCTCAGTAGCAGCATCTCTGCAGATGAAGAACAATTACTTTATAGAACCAACATCATTATGTTGTCATTCCATATTGGTTTGGGGGACACTGGTTGGGAGAAGGACAAATAAATTTAGCCAAATCTGAGAAATATGATGGGAAGATAAGAGATACAATATTCTAAGGGACTTTTGATAGTCAATGATATATCTGTGCAAGAAATCAGAAGTGTATTACCCCTTGGTGTACTGTTCAGGGAAAAACTGTATGTTTCTGGTGGGTTTTTTTTTTCTCTATTATATCCTATTCTCATACTGGTTATAATATAAAAAGTAATTATTTCTTTTGTAGAGTTGTTCTTCAAGTATAAATGTATATTTTCTCATTAAAAAAGCAATACATATTCACAAAACAAAAATTTGTAGAAAAGTTACGTACAAAAAAGGAAACAGTAAACAACGATATTCTCAACACCCGTCAATAAATCTTGCCAATAACTCAGTGTGTAAACTCTCTCAATTTCTCTATCATTTGTATATACACATATATGCATACACACAAATCTATCTTTGATAGAATTAGATTGTACTGCACATTATTTTAATAATTCACATTCTTTAATTAATCATGATAATTTTCTATTCTAATAAAAATGAACCTTCTTTAAAATATATTATTTGATAGAATGATTTATCACTTAGCATGACTGCTTGATGGACAATGAGGAGTGAAGAATGTGTCTTCAAAATAAAGAGTCACGGTCATCCACAGGAGCTTGACCTCTTTAATGGTTGCCTTCCACAGTAGTCCCAGGTTACAACTGCCACCACTCCCTCTCTTGTCCCCTCACCCCCAAAAAGACTGCTACAGATAACTCTATTTAGTTCAGCTACTTACTTCAGATTCTTTCCCCACCCACTACTGTAGACTTCTCCTTTCTCATTTGGTTTTTCTTTAATAGCCTAGTCCCTTTGCCTTGACAACATCCTGGGATGGTTTGCCTGCCATCTCCTCAAGAGTTTGATTTTCAGGTCATCAACCTTTCCGCTCTGCCTCTGGCTTTCTGTAGACCACTGAGACTCTCCAATCCTGAGTTCAACTAAGGCCCCTGAGATGGATGCTTCCATTTGGGCCAACTTCCCAACCCTCTGATTCTCTGCGAGACATAGCTATGGTTTACTAAATGTTATTTATTTATATACACTTTATTTGGTACTAACTGTTCTTAGCTAAAAGGTAAGACATAGCCCCTGTGCCTAAAGAACTTAAAATGTAGATGGGGAAACAAAGGCTGACACAAAAACTAGAGATATAGACCAGGATAGATCTGTACATAGATTGGTCATTTTGAACCAGGGTGTGACACTGATAAGTTCCTCTCTGTCTTTATTCCACATGCAAGTGTAATATGTCAATTGCTTGAAAAAATATTGTGGATAATTTTTTGACATTGACAGTCACTTTTATATTATACTGGCATTAGTCTTCCGAATAACACAACTTCTGTCCTGAAAGAAACAACTAAGTAATTGTATGTACAGCTAATTATCTTTCTTTGGCAATGCCACTAAAATCATGAGCAGGGAATTACAGCTACTGTATTTTCTTCCTGTAGAAAACATAGGCAAGAGTTGCCTCTTGTACTTAGAAATTTTGTGAATTGGTGTAAACTGCTCACATTTTCCATATTTCAGTGTTCTCCATTCTTAATTGTGATCAAGAGCCACTTGTTTGACATATATAGTCTCATGTGGAGCACTGTAAGCCCTATGCTTATCTGCCCATTGCTTAAATTCTCCAGCTTTAACAGCATGGGAAGCCATTGGGCTAACAATTATTTACCATTCTGTAGCTTGCCACTCTTTTGGGCAGTTCAGAATGCCCACTTTGCTCCTAGTGTACTAGAGCTGGCAACCAAGACAATTGAAGTGCTAAGAGAGACAGGAAGATAAAGGTGGATCCACATTAAATTTTGTCAACCTCTTCCTATTGTCCGAAAGTTAGCAATTGGTGTTAGTATGCCATTAATCAGTGCATTTGTCCTCTGCTCCCTACCTTCAACCTCATCTTTAACATTTGAGGAATGATATAGCAAATCTTACCATATGCCAGGGTCTAAGACAAACTCTTTACTTGCAGTAATCTCATTTGATCCACTCAACTACCTATGATGTAGGTTAAAGTTTATTCAAGTTTTCCAAGAAAAATTAAGGCTCAGAAAGGACAAATAATTCTTCCAAGTGCACATGACTGGTAAATCCTGGCATTTGAACACTTTCAACATGATTCCAGAGTGAAAGCTTTTAACCACTTGATTATACTCTCTTCCAAAGAAGAGCTTTGGGATTAGAAAAAATATGAAGCATCAATCCAAATGAGGCAGCATGACCTATCTCAAGGACATATAGTAAATGCTCAACATTTAGTAGCTCCCTCTTCTCTTTCTCCACATTCCTGGGCTAAAACCTTCTTTACTATGCAGTTTGGAGGACCAACCAAGGGAAGTTCCACAGGAAGACATCAATTTGAGTAATTTGTGAAGAACAGACCACTAACTACTCAGGGAAGGAAAGGGAGCAGGCATCCACTGCATGCCAGGTGTAAGTGTTTTCACTTATGTTATGACGGGTACCTACTGCTATGTGGCATTGGCCTATTTTACAGATGAAGCATTTGAATTCTTCAAATTCACAGAGTTGCATTGTTTCTGATACCAAAGAAACATAGACACTGTCCCTGCCCTGCTGATGCCCTGTGTCTCATGGGAAGTCAGATATGAGTATATTAATTATGGTAGAGAGAAATAAATGTGATTAAAGGAATGTATACTGTAAAATATATTTCTTCATCTTTTGATTTACTCATCTCACAGCTGCAAGTAAAGATACCAAAGATATTTTCATGAGATCTCACTGAATTTTAGACTTCTCATTAGGAGAATGGACCAATTAAGTCTAGGTTTGAATTTGAATTATGTTAAGATATTCAAAAGTTACTTTTAATTTAAAATTTATGCAAACAATCCAAGGAAATGAAAAAACTGATATTTTCTGTGTCCCTGGATAACTTCCTCCATAAAAACTCCATGGATGGTGCTGAAGGCACGACTGCTCACAGGGTTAACCAGGTAAAACTTGAACAGACAATTTTGTGTAGTCTGAGGCAGTAAAATCAAAGCTATGATTTTTTTTTATCCCATCAGGATATTCCAGATACAAGTTCTACCTTTTGACAGGATGCCAAGGACTTAACCATTAAAGTAATGTATCTGGCACCACAATAGCTGGCTTTTTAAATACTCTTTAAAATAAAACATAACAACATTGCACTTGAGCTTTCAATTGCTTTTTCTTTTTGATTGTCTCTGAACAGACACATATTTGATTCACAGGATGCACTTAAGTTTAATGTTTCCAAAACCACAGACAAAATTTTGTGCTATTTTAAATAGGTATTTTAATAGAAAGCATGGATGATAGTAAGAAACATTGTAAAAGCTAGTAACTTCCCAAAACATCCATATATGGCAAGCTGTTTTAGAAAAATGTAAAAAGAGGCACAAAGAAAACCCACCCTCCAAAATCAAGCCTCAAACACTCTCAAATCAAATGTAATGAGAAAGAGCAGCTGAAACTAAGAAAACTAGTTCTATGTGGAAGACTTAAGACCAAAGAAATATTAAAGTCATTCTCAAATGTTAATAAAACCAGAACACTTGAAGATGAACAAATGGCATTTTGAAATGACATTATCAATACTGAACAGAGAGTAGTATAAATGGTAATCTAATTGACAATTGTAAGAAAGATTTTAAGGTATTATGACATTATATAAATATATATATTCTTGTATGCATAAGGAAGTAAATGAGTGTAACAGAAGCCAATTCTATTAATAAAAATATTGTAGATTTGCTTTGTTTTACAAAGAAATGTTTCATTACATTTGCTTTGTTTCATAAAGACATGTCGTAATACTTTTTATCCTCATTTTCCATAGAGTAAAAAATCATATATGCTCTCCCTTGCTTCCAAAGCAAGAAAATGAGCCCATTCTTTCCACTGGCATTAAAATTCACTATTTTTCCCCCCAACACATCACCTCCTTTACTATGTCCAGATTGAGGGTATCAAAAATGTAAACCAGTCCTCCTGTCTTAGAAACATACATAAGAACTCTTTCTTTAAAAAATAATAAAGAAATAAGTAAACTCTTTTCATATTGGGATCTGGGGCACTGTAAGAAAGGTATTCCAACTGATGGCAGAAAGCCATTATGAGGAAGCAAACTGTATATAAGCATAGGGACATAGCCTTTGTAGCTCTGAAATAGCTTACACAAAGAGCTCATATATAAATTTGGCTCACTTCAGCAATGCTTTTTCTTTAAATTACACAGAAATCTGAAATGTATTGGGTGTATAGAAGGGCAAACTGTGGCCCTGAGTAAAAAATGTGTATTTAAAAGGGGAAATGTGGAAGTAATTATTACCTTGATGTATTTACCAGAATGCACAGAATATATTCAACATGTCTCGCCTGGGCACTGAGAGTTTCTTAGCACACCTATGACTCTAAAAATCCAGCATTTAGCATCAGGTGATCCAGGAGTTAATGATAAACCATCCTTTCCCAGGCTTTGTTGCCATGTAAAAGCCCCAAGAAGCCAGGCTGCTGTGATCAACTGAAATAATCATTTTAAATGAATGAGTCTCACTATTGCTGGCTTCAACTCTTCTCTGGTTCGAAATGAACAAATCAGTGTTGCAGGCAGGCACTTTGAGAAATAAACAGGAACTTTTGTTTCCTTCCATTTAGAGGCTAAAAAAGCAAGACTTAGGAATAAGTGCTAAGTAACTGCAAAAATAATAAAATTTGGTTGGAGTTCATGATTACTGTTGGCCTTTAAAGTTATGCTCATGGCTAAGCCAACATCCATATTTTTTGCTAACCAGATTTAAAAGGCGGTTCTGGGATTAAGAATTGGGGGTATGTAGAAGGGGAGGATTCCAATGGGTTGGCTGCAACAGCTTAAAGTGGAGAGAGCCAGCCAAGGGAATTCATGCCAGAGACCTTGAGGAAATGTCCAAATGTAGAAGCTGGTGAAAATGTAGGAAAATCCCTAATTCAGAGGTGCAGCGACAGAGTTGGGCCCCAGGAAAGAAGCTATCCTGAAGAGGGCAGGTCATAAAAAACATGGAGTGTCTTCTATGATTTCAGCAAATGCCAGTCCATATTTAGGGCTTCTATTATGAAACCACAAGTGTATAATCCACGAATATATTGAGCCAGTCAAATAGTACAGGATCAAAATATCTAATTTTTTGCATTTGCCTTGGCTTCCAGAACAAGATCATAAACATTGCCTCTTCGCAGCAAAGTTCTTAGAAGCATTTCCACTGCCTCCTGTTCCTTTGTGTTCACACTTTACTGATTCTCCAAGTGAATTTAAGAATAATGGATACAAATAAAATGCTAAGCTTATAAAGTGGAAGGATTTGGAGTTTCCAAGTTATATAAACCTTGAAAAACCAAATCTACTAGAAGGAAGCAAAGCTGATTGAGTCTTGAAAGGCTTCTGATTGGGACAAATGTTGGAAAGATTATTCCAGGTAAAGGAGAAACATCATGTACAAACAAATTAGTGTGTCCAAGGAACTGAAGTAATTTATTATGGATGGATCACAAATTATTTGCAGGGTAGTGGCAGGAAGCCAGGTTAGAAATGTTGAGTCTAAGGCCAAATTATAAAGGAGCTATGGGTATGTTATGGAATTTGAACTTTGTCTTTTAGGCAGGTATGAGCTAATGAAACTGCTAATGTGGAGTGTCACCTGTTTAAATGTACACTTCAGAAATCTCACTTTGGCAACAACATGAAAAATTGTTTGAAAGTGGATAAAACTGGAGGCAGGGAAGAACAGTTAGAAAAAGGTTATTGCGATAGTTCAGCCAAGAAATATTGAGATTATGGATTAAGCAGTGTCAACAGTGGAAGAGCAGAGGAGATAATGGGTTCAAGAATATTCAGGAGAAAGTGTGGCAATACTTGTGGAAGTGGAGCATCAGGAGGAGTGGTGGTTTTTTTCTTTTTTTGACTGGTAGTATGGAATATAGGAAGAAAAAAGAAAGAAGTTTAGTTTTTAAAGTGATGTGCCTGTAAGATATCTGGGTGGATTTGCCGGGGATCAGGCAGAATTGTTGCTTTCAGGATGAAATGCTGTTATTCCAGCCATTTCCTGTTGCAAGTGCCACAAACCCAATTCAAACTAGCTTAAAACAAATCAAAGGATTTATTGGCCTTTGCAACTAGGCACAGCTGGATTCAGAGATCCAAACACTGTAGTTAGAACTTTATCTTTCATCTCTCCCTGCTTCTGTTTGGCTTCAATTTCAGAAAGGCTTTTTCCATGAGGCAATACAATAGAAACTGACAGCCCTAATCCTTCATCCTCTAGATTCCTGATGAAGAAAGCGAGCTTTTCTCAATATCTCTATCAGAATTTTTGGACTCCGATAAACTTGGTTTGTCATGAACCAATCATGGTACCAGGGCATGAAATACACAAGTTTTCCAATCCTTGGTCACATTCTCATTCCAGGTGCTAGGGCCCAGGTAAGGCCCTACGACTGGCCATCCCAAAAGAACTGCATGGGATGGAGAGGGGCGAATCCCTACTGGAAAGGGGACTTCTGAATGGCACATTTCTGTTCTTGGCAAAGCTCAACTTAACCTTAAGGAGGTAAATGGGCTACTCTACCTTTCTCTTCAGATCTGCTATACAGCATTGTACTCATAGTCAACAATACTATAATGCACACTTAAAAATTTGTTAAGAGGGTAGGTCTTATGTTAAGTGTTCTTACCCAAATAAAACAATATTAAAGAAAAAAAACATATTCTACCTGTCAAGATTTGAGAGGCTTTATACCAAACACCGCATAATGGGAAACAATACAACTGTAATTGAAATGGCAATTAGATAACTATAAGTTTCTCCTGCAGATGTGGTTGAATTGCTAGACTCTCCTTCACTGGAGAAAATTAATGAAGATAACATTAAAATGTGTGAACAAAGTGAATCTCCTAGAGTCAGTCCAGCCTTCAGAGGGACAACACAGATCTTAAACACCAAAACAAAAAGACTGTTTTTTTTTCTTTTTGACCTTTTAAGGAAGATTTTTGAAAGTTTGGTAACTGGTTGGGTGAACAAATTGTAGTGTTTGGAACCAAACTTCACCCCTTTGACAGAGGACGCAGGGCTGAAAGAAACCAATGTGTGCACGCCGGCGCACCTCTGTGTGTGGGTGCTATAGGGGTAGTTGGGGGAGAGGTGAGGAGAGGAGGCTAGGGGAGAGGACTTATTTTTGTTTTGTTTTAAGCTGGCTGCCTCAAATCATCCAAAGTGGGTGTTTAGTCAGCTGGATTCTCAAATAAATGAATTCTGTCTCTCCCCCTGATGGGGTGGTATAGCTTTGGCATGTCATTAGAACTGCCTAGAAATCTTGAGTTTGAAAGGTAAGGAGAGTGGAAGGATATACTGTTCCTCCCGACTCCCTGGTAAGCTTGACCAGGTCAGCCCCATTCTGGGTTCTGGCAACTGCAGTGAAAGCTGGTCAGGCCGGGTGCTGGGCCAGCCACTGCCTTGCCCTGTGCCAGCAGATCCAAGTTGCTAATCAGATTTACAGGGAGTGATGCAGCCCGGGGGTGAGCAATACCCCTTGAACCTCAGCTGTGAAGGTGAGTGTAGCAATAGGCTTCAAGGGCCCTAGCGTGAACCAGATAGGGCCACAACTGTAGCTTGATTTATAACTTTAAAATATTCACACATGTGGGTCTCAGGCACTGCAAATGTTAAGGGCAAGCCTGTCTCTGGCACCTACCAATTCAAAGGCTTTCAATAGTTTTAATAAATAACAAATTTATAATGAATGTAATTTTGATCCTGGTGCAAACAGAAATGTCTTTATCCCAAAACGATGACTCTGAAGGAATATATACTCCTAGTTTCATTGTATTTGCCTTTTAAATAGGTTTGCCATTTCTGTACATGTAAGATAATCCCCATTAAGGGACATTTACAAAGGGACTTTTATATTCTACATGGTTTACTTATTTAATAAGTATTTTAAAGGCATATATTTGTTTTTATTTATTTTTATAATTTTTTTCTTTTGGTGATTTTGTGGTATGAAATTTTTTTGGGGGGAATGTAAGTGAAATTTATAATATTTAAACTTTAGGGAAAAAAATAAATTGACCTATTAGAGATCATTGAGCAGGAACAGATTATGTTCTTGGTTGGGGGGAGGGTCACCTTCCAGTTACCTTTTATAGTGCTTTTTGTAAGTGATCAACTTGTCCGCCTTGCCCATCAGCCAATTTGTAACTTAGCTGCAGAGCAGCCAGGAGCTTCACCACCTTGAGAAGCTGAATTCTTGACACATCCTCTTCTGTTGCAGAATTCTGGACCATCTTCAAAGGCTTTTGCCCTGGTTTTTGTCAGGGCTTGAAAATGTGAAAGGACAATAAATATGCAATCTAGTTCAATTTACAATGTTATTTTAACTCCAAGAAGTGTCCCCAGATACAGTAAATAAACTCAGTGCTAGGCTAATGGGTAGTAGAATAATTACACAACCGAAATATGGAAGAAGAGGTTGCTTTAAGATAATGCATTTTGACTGGTGTTACTGTCCAATATGGCAGATTGCATTAAAGCTTTCAAAACTATTTGAAGTCTGTAGATGTTTTTGGTTTTTGTAACCTCAAAAACAGATGTCTGAAAAGTCTTATTGTGCTTTTCCCCAAATGGCATATAGGAAGAGTGTTTGCAGAGCACAGATTACATCAATCCTGTTCTGTGAGTCTCTTTCTTCAGTTGTATTCTTTATGGTCTGTGGTACATAAACTTTTTATGGAGAGTGGGAGGAGACAGTAGCCGAAGTAAAATTAAGTGTCTTACCATGAGAGAACTTTTATTACAACTACCTCTGTGACTGAGCAGAACCCCAAAGAATATAAAACCTATAGCCACAGAATGCTCTTGAGGCATTTCTAATCAATAGAAATGCTTAATTTTGATAACCATCAGGTGAAAAAAATCTTCTCTGGTAACTCTTCCACACACTTAAGTGTTGTCAAAATTACAAGAATTTGAGTTCAGATCAAACTGGATCCTTACAGCTCTTTATTCTCAAGGGAAGTATATAGATTAGGGAAGAAATATCTACCCAATAGGGATATTCTGAGGAAGAAGTAAAGTAAATACTGCAAAGAGTCTGGTATATAATAGGTGATCAACAGTAATCAGTTGTACATATGTATGTGTGACCATGATTTTTCACTTCTTTGATAGTTCAGCATTAATGAATTAATACTATTCCAATTAATAGTATTTGAAACCAGGCACATGTGCCCACCTTTAAAAACTGGCAGTTCACCTTCAACATTAGAGGGATGAAAAACATATTTAATGCATTAATTTTTGATTAATTGACTATTTTTAACTAATATAAGCACTGGCAGAAATGACTAACATACAGTATTTCCTCTATTCATTTCATTAAAATTTTTGCCTTTGCTTAATATTATGTTAATAGAAATACACATATTCATGCAATAAAATCTTGACAGTTTTATTCTGGTTATTTTGGAATTTAGATATTATTTTTCTCCCCAAATATTTTATTATCTTTCACTTCTGACCACTTAAATTTTTTTCCTGGGCATCCAATTAGTACATCAAATCTAACATGTTCCAAAATGAACCTCAAATTCATTATCCTTCTTTGTCTTTTACCCTCAAACAGGTGTTACTTTTGATTTTGCTATTGCTGTTAATGGTGCCATTTTCTCCTTGTCACCCAAGCTTGAATTCTCCTCCCTTTCCTTTAATTTCATATCCAAACTTCTGTTAAGTTATTAAAATATTAATTTGAAAACATTGGTCTATGTACTTTATAAATATTAATATGTTAATATTACTTAATATTAATATTAATTATATCAATATTAATATTAATATTAATATTAATTAATTATGATTGATATAATTATATATAATCATATAATTAATATTAATATTGATATTAATATTATATTAATAAAATATAGTCTATATACTTTATAAACATTAATATTATTATTAATATTAATATGTTAATAGTATATGTACACATATACCTATATGTGATAGCTAGAACATACATGGAGAATTAGCATGTATGTGTATACATATATAAGAGCTAGCATATGTGTATGTATTTATGTACACATGCACATGCTAACTCTCTATATATGTGCTATCACATATATATGCTTTTCTTCCATTACTGTATTACTCAGGGTTCTCCAGAGAAACTAAACCAATAGGATGTATATGTGTGTATACATATATATAGAGAGAGTATGTATAATATATAAAAATGAATAATATATGTATTTTATATATCTATATATGGAGAGAGAGAGATTTATTTTAAGGAATTGGCTAGTGCAATCATGGATGCTGGTGAGTCCAAAATTTGCAGGGTGGTTTGGCAATCTGGATACCCAGGTAGAAGCCAATCTTACAGCACAAGTCTGAAGGCCATCAAGTTGGAGACACAGAAGAGAATCTATGTTACAGATGAAGTCTGAAGACAGTCTGCTGGAGAACTCCTTTTTTTAGGGGAAATCAGCCTTTTGTTTCAGTCAGGATTTCACCTGATTGGATAAGACCTACCACATTATGAAGGGCTATCAGTTTTATTCAAAATCCATTTATTTAAATTTAAATCTCACCTGGAGTAATGTTTAACCAACTATCTCAGCATGTTGGCCCAGTCAAGTCGACACAAAACTAACCACCACAATTACTATTCAACAAGTTCCTTATAATTCAGCCATATTGGCACTTGCGGTTCCTGAAAACCACCTATTTCCTTCCCATCTTCTGCCTTTATTGTGCTATTCCCTTTTATGGAACAGCACGCTACTATTTCTCACCTCTTCATTCAATAAAAGGCATGTTGAATGAAAGAAAAGATAAATATAAGAAGGAAAATGAAAAATTAGCATTCAATATTAAAGTGAGTATTGCCTAAAATTGTATGAATAAGGCTTTCAACAAATGTTGCCACACCTGAGCTAGAAGGGTGTCAGAAGCTTTCACCCCACCAGCGGCTGCAGCTGGAAGTTATTCACTGCCTGACGATCTTTGGATGAATTTAGACTCCGTGCTTGTCGTTCTCAAAGTATGGTCTCTGGACCAGCAGCATGAGCATCATCTAGGGAGAACTTGTTACAAATGCGAATTTTCAGGCTCCATCTCAGACCTACTGAATCAGGACCTCTGCAGGTGGGGCCCAGCAGTCTAAGTTTCCATACTCTTCAAGATTCTGATGCTTACTAGAGTTTGAGAACCACTGGTCTGGGAATCATGTCCTTCAAATCACCTTGAAGAACAAAACACCTGGAAAGAAACACACTAAGGAGGAAATGTAAAAGAGATAATAAATGTTCAAGAACTGAAGGGATATTGTGATTAGGAGAGATGAATTAGATGTGGCTAAGCATATATGTCCCGGAATCAGACGGATCTGGCTTTGAAATCCCAGCTCTTTTCTTCCTATTTGTGTGGACTTAAATAAGTTCCAGGAACTCCTTCTTATGGTAAACTTAACACATTCACTGCCACATTAGAAAAAAAAATTTTTTCCTTGGGGCCATGGTGTTTTATTATGAAAATAGAATAAAAACTTCAAAAACAAAATCCTCCTTTCTAATTTAATGAAAAATTTATTATTTTTTATTGTTTTCTGTGCATGTTATATACAATTAAATTGTCAATATTAATTGTAACAATAAGAACATCAACAAGTAAGAGTCTCATGAACCAACTGCAGTTACATATGCTTCACCAGGCCCCGGGCTCAAAACTAGTGTGAGTTAAATACAACTCACACGGCAGTTAATGTGTTAATTGGGTAGGGCCAGTTTGTTTGATGGACCATCTGTTCTTTTGGTTCTCACAGTTTATATAGCACAGGAAAAGAGAAGAAAACTCCAATAGGACCTTTTCCCTTGTAAGGGGGCAGTTTTATCAGAATATAATTGTCCTGGGAATAAATTGGAAAACAATTTTCTGGAGAAATTGACTAGTCCAAGAGAAAAACCCTGCAGGTGTTACACTTGGGGTCTCCCAATGAACCAGTCCAGCCAGAGCCCCACTAGAGTAGCCTACCAGTGTATACCCTCTGTCTTCTGAATCCACTTTTCAGGCTACACTTCTCATGTAAGATGTCTGCTGAGAATCACCAAATTGTTTAGAAACACCCTGGAGAGAAAGTAAAGCAACTGAAACAAACAGAGAAAGGAAATAAGAAATTAGATGATACAGAAGCAATGGGGGAAACAAACAAAAAACAAAACAAAACAAAAAATCTCAAACTTCTGCACTAATGGGTAATAGTTTAAATCTATGTTTCTCTAACTGCTCTCATGAGATACCCTTAATGGTGGAAAAGGATAGGCGGGGAGGGTTAAAGTGAAAGATTCTGTATCTTCAAATGTTATAGTCATGTTAGGACTTAACCCCACGCCCAATCTACTTCAAAGGATCTAGCAAAGATATTCACTCTACTTTGTGTCCTAGGAGATAAACATACTCACGTATATACTAGTCATATTCATAAGATGTTACATCTGTCAGAGTCCTTTAACTATAACACTGATTTTACACATCTTGAAATTAAGTTCCAAGAGTCCTACGTGGCTTGTGGTCATAATTTGTGAGCCATTGGATCCAGGTTTCCTGACTCTCAAGTTGCTGCACATTCTGGTATATTGAACAAGCTTTCAAATAATCACAGCCTTGTTCTTCACTTTTCCCATCTGTGAACCAGAATTTAGCTAGCTGTTTTCCTATATCAGGAGAACACTGTAAGGAAAGGTTAATAACTAAAGCATTTTGAATCCTTCCTAATAAATGAATATGAATTACAATGCAGTAGTGCCAGTATTATTGCAAAGCCCTAATGGAGTATGATTTAAAGTCAGCTATAATTACCACAGGGAAAATAGGCAGTCAAGTGATCCTATGTGTTAACATTAAATAAGTATAGAGGGAAAAAAATCCCTTTTTGATCTTAATCATAATGTTCTGATCTCTGTTTGCAATTGTTTACGTGAAGTTTTAGGTCCAAATAAAAAAATATAGATTTAAGTGTACAAAAAATATATATGATTAATTACAGATGGTCCCTGACTTATGACAGTCCCACTTATGATTTTTGGATTTTATGATGGTGCTAAAGCAATATGCATTTGGTAGAAATCGTACCTTGAGTACCCAACTAGTCTGTTTTTCACTTTCAGTACAGTATTCAATAAATTGCTTGAGATATTCAACACATTATAAAGTAGGCTTTGTGTTAGATGATTTGGCCCAACTGTAGGCTAATGTAAGTGTTCTGAGCACGTTTAAGGTAGGTGAGGCTAAGCTATGATGTTCTGTAGGTTAGGTGTATTAAATGCATTTTCAACTTGAGATATTTTCAGCTTATGATGGGTTTATCAAGATGTAACTCCATCATAAGTTGAGAAATATCTATACAAGAAAGTACTGTGAAAAAATTACAACTTCCAAATACTCTAAATAAATTAAAGTTTTAAACATTTTGAAAATCATTTTGTTGTAAAAAATATACTGATAGTTTTAATTTTAAATTTTATTAAGTACAATTAAATGAATCACTTTATTTTATCACACATGGATACTTGGAAAACATTACATTTTAAATGGTTACCACTTAAAATAAGGGTTAAATTCCTACAAGTATTTGTATTTAGGAAAAAAAATATTTCTCAAAGTTTCATGGCACTTTTTTTCCTCCCAAGGTTATAAAACAATTTAATGAGAAACATTTGGGCAGATGAATACTACCTTTGCCATTATTACTATAGTTTACAATAAGATTCCAAATCATAAACGTTATTTCCCACTAACTTTGGTATGTCATAAACAAGAAATAAATTTCCTGCAGTTTTTTCTGTAATTGTTTACCCAAGTTTTTTTTAATCACATAAAACTTATTTTGTGACAGTGTGTTGTGGTGACAAGAGGGCAGGATGAGAAAGCACAATGGAGTTATTTGTTATATAATTAGTAACTCTCTGGACTTCTGTTTCTTCATTTGATATGTGAAGTAGTGATGACGAGAGCAGCACTGTTCAATGGAACTTTCTGTGAGGGAAATATTGGATAATCTGCTGTGTCCAATATGGTTGCCATGAGCCACATACGGCTATGAAGCCCTTGAAACATTAGACTAAGGAATGAATTTTTTTCATTTCACTTAGTTTTAACTGATTTTTAAAAAGGTTTTACTTCTTTAGAGCAATTTTTTGTTCATAGTAAAAGTGAGAGGAAGGTACAGAGATTTGCCATATACTCCCAGCCCCAGCACATGGACAGCCTCCCCCATTATCAACATCTCCCACCAGAGTGGTGCATCTGTTACAACTGATGAGGCTATATTGACACATCATAATTGCCAAAGTCCATAGTTTACATTAGGGATCACTCTTGGTGTTGTACCTTCCGTAAATTTGGACAAATGTGTAATAACATGTATTCATCATTATATAGAGTATCTTCACTGCCCTAAAAACTCTCCTGCTCCACCTACCCCTCCCTCTCACCAACCCCTTTCAACCACTGATATTTTTACTGTCTCCATAGTTTTGCCTTTTCCAGAATGTCATGTAGTTGGAATCAAGACAGTATGTAGCCTTTTCAGATTAGATTCTTTCACTTAGTAATATGCATTTAAGTTTCCTCCATGTTTTTTCAGGGCTTGAAAGCTCATTTCTTTTTAGCTCTGAATAATATTCCATTGCCTGAGTGTACCACAGTTCATTTATCTCTTCACCTATGGAAGGACATCTTGGTTGCCTCCAAGTTTTGGCAATTATGAATAAAGCGGCTATAAACATCTGTGTTCAGGTTTTTACGAAGACATATGTTTTCAATTCCTTTGGGTGAATACTAAGGAGTGTGATTACTGGATCACATGATAAGAGTCTGTTTAGTTTTGTAAGAAACTAACAAACTGTCTTTCAAAGTGACTAAACCATTTTACATCCCCCCGCCACCCCCCAGGAATGAATGATAGCTCCTGTTGCTTCACATTCTTGTCAGAATTTGGTGTTAGTGTTCTAGATTTTGGCCATTATTATATTAAGAGATGTGTAGTGGTATCTCATTGTTGTTTTAATTTGCATTTCCCTGATGATATATGGTGTGCAGCATCTTCTCATATGTTTATTTTCCATCTGCATATCTTCTTTGATGACTTCTGTGTTAAGGTCTTTGGCCCATTTTTTATTTGGATGGTTTGTTTTCTCATTGTTGAGTTTTAATAGGGTTTTTTGTGTATATTTTAGATAACACCCCTTTATCAGATGTATCTTTTGCAAATATTTTCTTCTAGTTTGTGGCTTGTCTTTTCATTCTCTTAGCATTATCTTTCACATGGTAGAATTTTTAATCTTAATAAAGTTCAGCTTATCAATTATTTCTTTCATGGATTGTGTCTTTGGTTTTGCATCTGAAAAGTCATGAACATACCCAAGGTTATATAGATTTCTTCTGTGTGATCTTCCAATAGTTTTATAACTTTGCATTTTACTTTGAGGTCTATGATCTATTTTGAGTTCATTTTTGTGAAGGGTACTATGTCCATATCTAGATTCATTTTTTTGTATGTATATGTTTAGTTGCTCCAGCACTGTGTGTTGAAAAGACTATCTTTGCTCTATTGTATTGTCTTCACTCTTTTGTTAAACGTCAGTGGACTACATTCATATGGGTCTATTTCTGGACTCTCTGTTTTGTTCTATTGATCTATTCTTTGTTTTAATTACTGTAGATTTACATTTTAGTAAGTCTTGCAGTAAGATAGTTTCAGTCCTCCAACTTTGTTGTTCTCCTTCAATATTGTCTTGGCTATTCTGGGTCTTTTGTCTCTCCATATAAATTTGAAAATCAGTTTGTCAATATCCACAAAATAACTTACTGGTATTTTGACTTGGATTCATTGAATCTATGTATCAAGTGGGAAAGAACTGACGTCTTGACAATATTGAGTTTTCCTATCCATGAACATGGACTATGTATTTATTTAGTTTTCCTTTGATTTTGTTCATCAGGCTTTTGTACTTTTCCTCATATAGATCTTGTACATTTTTTAAGATTTATATCTAAGTTTTTAATATTGGAGAGTGTTAATATAAATGATATTGTGCTTTTAATTTCAAATTTTACTTGCTCATTGTTGGTATGTAGGAAACTGATTGACTTTTGCATATTAGCTTTGTATCTTCTAACCTTGCTATTATTGCTTATTAGTTTCAGGAGGTTTTTTTGTTGTTGTTGTTGTTTATTCTTTTGGATTTTCTACATAAATGATTATGTTGTCTGTTAACCAAAACAGTTTTATTTCTTCCTTCTCATTTGGTATGCTTTTAATTTGCTTTTCTTGTTTTATTGCATTAGCTAGTACAATGTTGAAAAGGAATGATGACATCTTCCCTGTTCCTGATCTTAGCAGAAATGCTTCTAGTTTTTCACCATTAAGTACGATGTTAGCTGTAGGGTTTTTGTACATATTTGTCAAGTCAAGGAAGTTCCCCTCTCTTACTAGTGTACTGACAGTTATCATGATTGGGTGTTAGATTTTGTCAAATGCTTTTTCTGCATCTATTTATATGATCTTGTGATTTTTCTTTTTAGCTTATTGATGTGATAAATTACATCAACTGATTTTCAAATGTTGAACGAGCCTTGCATGCCTGGGATAAGTCCCAATTGGTCAGGGTATATAATTCTTTTTATACATTGTTGGATTCAATTTGCTAATATTTTTTGAGCACTTTTGCATCTATGTTCATGAGAGACATTGGTCTGCAGCTTTATATTCTTGTAATGTCTTTGGTTTTGGTAGTGGGGTAGCTTTGACCTCATAGAATGTGTTAGGAACTATTTTCTCTGCTTCTCTTATCTGAGATAGATTATAGAGAATTGGTATAATTATTTTTCTTAAATCTTTGGCAGAATTCACCAGTGAAACCACCTGGGCTTGGTGCTTTCTGTTTTGGAAGGTTATTAATTATTGACTCAATTTCTTTACTAGACACAGGCCTATTCATATAGTTTTAGCAAATTGTATTTTTTCAAGGAATTAGTCCATTATATGTAGGTTATCAAATTTGTGGGCATAGAATTGTTCTTAGTTTTCCTTTATTATCCTTTCAATGTCCATGAGATCTGTAGTGATGTTTCCTCTTTTATTTTTATTAGTAATTTGTGTCCTCTATTTTTCTTAGTTAACCTTGTTAGAGGCTTATTGATTTTATTCATTTTTTAAAAGAAGCAACTTTTGGTTTTGTTTATTTTTACTATTGATTTTTCTGTTTTCCATTTCACTGCTTTCTGCTCTAATTTTTATTATTTCTTTTCTTCTTACTTTAAGTTTAATTTGCTACTATTCTAGTCCTACAGAGAAAATTTAAAATATTGATTTTAGATCTTTCTTTCTTTCTAATACATGCAGTCAATGCTATAAGCACTGCTCTTGATACATCCAACAAAGTTTGATAAGTTGTGTTTTAATTTTCATTTAGTTCAATTTTTAAAATTATCTTGATATTCCTTCTTCGATTTATGTTTTATTAGAAGTGTGTTATTTAATCTCCATGTATTTTGGAATTTTCCAGTTATCTTTCTCTAATTGATTTTAAGTTTAATTCCATTGTGGTCTGAGAGCAGACATTGTATGATTTCTATTTTTTTAAATTTGTTAAGGTGTGTTTTGTGCCCAGAATGTGATCTATCTTGCTGAAAGTTTCATGTGAGCTTACGAAGATGTACATTCTATTGTTTTTGGATGAAGTAGTCTGTAGATGTCAACTATATCCAGTTGATTGATGGTGTTGATTTCAACTATGTCTTTACCAATTTTCTGCCTGCTGGATCTGTCCATTTCTGATACAGGAGTGTTGAAGTATAAAATTATGGTAGTGGAGTCACCATTTCTTTTTTGAAATTCTATCAGTCTTGGCCTTATGTAGTTTGATAATTTGTTGTTAGATGCATACACATTAAGGATTGGGGGAATTCTCAGTCATTATTGTTTCAAATATTTCTTTTGTTCCTTTCGCCTCGTCCTCCTCTTCTTCTTCTTCTTGTATTCTAATTATGTATATGTTACACCTTTTGTAGTTGTCCTACAGTCCTTGGACAGTCTGTTTTGTTTTTTGTTTTCAGTGTTTGTTCTTTTTGCTTTTAAGTTTTGGAGGTTTCTATTGATATATCACGAAGCTCTGAGAGTCTTTCCCCAGTTGTGTTCAGTCTATTAATAAGCTCACCAATGGCATTCTTCATATACATTATAGTGGTTTTGATCTCTAGTATTTTATTATTATTATTTAAGATTTCCATCTCTCTGCTTATTTTGCTCGTCTATTCTTGCCTTCCATCTAGTTTATCCATTAGAATGCTTAGCATATTAATCATGGTTATTTAACATTTTTGATCTGTTAATTCCAGCATTCCTGGCATGTCTGGTTCTGATGCTTCTGATGCTTGCTCTGTCTCTTCAAACTGTGTTTTATTGCTTTTTGGCGTGTCTTGTAATTTTTTTTTTCTTGATAGTGGGACATAATGGTCTCAGTAAAATATGCTTCTGTAAATAAGCCTTTAGAAATGGTGGTGGTAAGGTGTGGGGGAAAGGGAAGCATTCTATATTCTATTATTAGGTCTCAGTCATTTAGTGAGCCTATGCCTCTGGGCTATGAACTGTCCATGTGCTTCTAAGTCCCCCACTTAGGTAAGATAAAATGACTAGAGTGGGCTGAAGTTGAGTATTTCCCTTCTTCTAGGTCAGTTAGGCTCTGATAAACTCCAACATATTAGGATCTGGTTAACTAGTTCCTCCCGATAGCAGGCCTTGTTAAGAAGAACAGAGTACTCTGGAAGATTTCAGAATGGTTCCTTTTCCCCTCCCCCTGCAGAAAACATGAGGGGAATTTTCTCTGACATTTATTTTACTATGAGAACCTGGTTGAGCTCCTGGAAGTAAATCTTACACAATTTTGGGGTCTCCCTTATGACTGAGCTCCTGTGACATTTTTAACTCTCAGAGTTGTCCATACTGAGCCTCTAGCAATTTGTTAATTACAGTTCAGGTTTCTTACCCCAGCACTAGTTCCTACATTGGTTTCTGCTTGTGAGTTTGTTCCAGTAAGCTGTGATTCATGGTATTTGCCTGTCTGTCCTTCCAATCTTGGATCCAAGAAGAGTTATTGATTTTTTAGTCTGTATAGCTTTTTACTTGTTATTAGAATGCATTGGCAACTTCCAAGCTTCTTACATGTGAACCAGAAACCTGAAGTCAATTTTAATTAATTTAAATTTACATGGCCACATGTGGCCACCTGTGACCATGGGCATTGCAGGACTAGATAATCTCTAGATAGTCTTTTAATTTAATTATGTTTTGATTTTGTGTAATAATTTTTAACTCAACCAGATAGGTTGAAAACATATCTCTACAGAAAGCTTGTTAGAATCAAATTATAGAATTGGCAATGGAAATTCTGTAAAATATCTAAATTTGTGTCTGCTATAAGATATTATTATGTGACAAAATTATTTAATAATTAATAATAAGGAGAAAATGCACACAATTTGCTTTACAGTGTGGTGACAAAGAATGGATTTCTCTATTGAACAAAGGTAGAGCCACAAATTGGCTGTATGACTATGGGCATATCAGTTTACTTCATTGCACCTTACATTCTGCATTAAAAAAACAGAGATAAAAATAAATATTTTACCAGTGTAATTTTGAGCACCAAATGAGATAATGTGTTCAACAGTAGCATACTGTCTAGCACATAGCAGGTTTTTAAGATAATGTATTTTCCCCACAAACATTTTTTAAACTAATTTAAAACTACTTTCTGTACAACCTTATTTTAATCTAGAAGGTAATCATTTATTGTCATTTCCTGTTAGATTTGGTTTTGTTTCTTTAAAAAATAGCCACAAACAACAACAATAAAAAACCACAGTGAATTAAAAATCACAAATCAAAGAAGGACAGAATTCAAACATTGAACAAAAGAAAAATAAAAAATATTCTACACCTTGAAGGCCTCTTTTTCCAAACCACCAAGTTAAAGAATTTTTTCACCCACTGTCAGTGCTAGCAAGGAGACTACAACCTATTTGCCTTTCTTCTCATCTCCCTTTGCTCCAAGTGTTCATTTCTAAGCTTTGCCATTAGTGATGTTGGTACCCATCATTCCAAGGAGACCCTCTCATTTAGGAAAGGATATGGGGCAGCCAGGTTGCTGATGGCTCCGTGTCCCAGCAGGACTGCGAAATATGTGAGAGCAACTTCCTGCTAGGTGTAGGCTGTGCCCAGGTTCCCTTGGTGCCAAAAGCTGTGTAGGGTTTGTTCTCATCATTGGCCTCCCATTGGTTGCTGAAGGAATCTTGGAAAGTCAAGTTCCAAAGCTAAACACAGCTAAATAAATCTTGCAACAATATACATTGACATTTATAACAGGGTTGTGAGGAGGTTTAGGGGAAGTAAAACACATCCGCTAAGTTTCACACACAACAGCAACAACGTTGCCATGCTTAATAAACCTATACCCATACTGACATGATATTCTTATTTAAAGTGATATTACACAAAGATTTCTATTTTAAATGTGTCATGGAGTTTCCTATAATTGTATTTGCTTTTATTTTTCTAATTATTAGCCCATAGATGCTACTGGTGGAGGGACTCTCTCTTCAGACATTCTAGAGTTTTCAAGGTCTGTGAAAAATGGGGTTTATTTGTGAAGACTGAGGGGCATAATTTAAGCCCAATAATTAGTCAATAAGTACTTCTTCAAGTAAGACCCATTATCATAAAGGCATTGTGTAATATGGTTGTAAGCATAAATGTCCCCAGAGACTTCATGCAGATATATCTTTGTTCAAGGACAGAGAGTGCATTGTTTCCTTTAAGAACCTTTTCCAGTTTCAATCCCTCTTATATTCAAGAAGCACATGCTTAATTCAGTGGCAACTTGGAAACATGTGATGAATACAATAAATACCACACCTATGCTCACACTAAGAGCTCAAAAGGAAAATTAAATCTTTCTAAGTAGGAGAGCACAGGCAGTCATTTTTTCCATACTTTCCTGTATGTGTTCCAACCTCTGGAATTTACTGAGGAATGCATATTGAGTGATTTGGTGCAGTTATTTTTTTCTTCAATTTCCTTCAGATTTTATTGCATTCACAGGGAAAAATAAAATCACTAAGTTATCTTATTCATAGATTTACATAGAAATGAAACAGTGTTTGATACTTAATGGATATATTGCTTTATATGTCTAAGAAGATTTTTTTGTCCCAGAAAAAAAAAATCAAGTACAGTTAAAGCCAATTATAATGCACCTTTAGAAACCCCAGGTTTAGTTTAGGTTGCAGGACTGGAAATCAAATCATATTTCCCGTGTGTAGTGAGGTATAGTAATGCCTCATTTATCAGGCATTGTTAAAGGACAAGGAACTTCATGTAAAAGATATACTCAGATACTTGAATCTTACTCGTTTATGTGTAAATTAAAAATTTTTAAATTTAAAGAACCCATTTTTCTAAACATCCTTAAGAATATATTACATATTGCCTTCATAGGCAATGTGTCCTGAACACAATCTAATCAAGTTTGAAACTGAGCTCAGTCACTTATTAGTTATATAACATTGGCAAGTTAGTAAAATCCAGTTCAGCCATTTACTAGTTTTATAATTTTGGCAAATTAGTTAGCCTCTGTTTTCTCATCTGTCAAGCAGAGATAATTATACCTATGTCAGAGTTTGAATTAGCTAATCTATATAAAACACCTCATAAAATGCCTAACACGTAGTAGACCTACCCAGTATAGCCTCCTGGCCAGGCCTTTGGACTCTGCAGCCAGACCGTCTGGATTTGAATGTTGCCTGTGACACTTTCTACCAAGTAAATTGAACAATCTTTTTGATCTAAACTTTATGAGCCTCAGTTTCCACATCTGTAAAATGGAGATGATAATAGCATGTAAGTGTTAAATAATTAACTCATATGAAGCCCTTAGAGCAATGAATAGTGTATACAGTGTTTAAAAAACTTAACTATTATTAATAAATGTTTTCTGAAGCATGCCTGATCCAACTGTATATGATTTTGGCAGGGGTGTGTGTATGCATGCCTGTGGGAGCATGTGTTCTTTTTCTCTTGTTATTTATATTGTGGCTATTTCACTAATATACTCCTAGGTATCATCCATAAAAAGTTCTCTGAGATAGATGAACATTCATTTTTATGCTTTTTGCAATGTATGTTTGTTGGTTTTGTAGTTCCTTCCTAATTTCCTTGTGAAAACATCATACTCATCTCAGCCAAATACTGGGGAATGGCTGAGTTGGCCAAGCAAATAAGAAGTTCCTTCAGGATCTGCCAGTATTGCAACAATGGTGGCCTAGCAAGAAATTGGTCACTGAGGCAAGCAGTGAAATGAAACTTCGTTAGTACATAAAATGGGTGTTACTACTCTCCTATGCTCAAATTTGTTCAGGAGGGGTATCTACCTCTGGCTATACCTCTCCCAAAGAGCAAGGATTTGGGTGGGGCTCAAAGAACATGCCCACCTGAAGTCCACATTCTCCCCTTTCAGCCCACTCTCCAGGCACTTACCCAGAATTCCTTGCCCATGGTGCCTCCACCCACTTCCAGATTACTGCACTGATACGTACTTTATTAAGCCCAATGGAGTGCTAAAGAGAAGCCATGTGCAGCAATAGGAACAAAGCTCAGATGCCTGGTCTGGACCGTCCACATGGATGTGCACAGGGTAACCAATGGTCGGTGGTTAGGAGCCAGAGCTGGGAGTGCAATGGAAGCCAACAGGCTTCAGGCTGGCTTTCCCTCACTTCTACATTCAGATGTGAACTATGAATCTTCCCCGATAGGTCATTCTATGAAGGTAGATATGTCAGAGAAGGAGGATAGACCACATTTATATAAGAGTTTTCTAGCTTGAATTTTAACTTTTAAATATTAGACTATGGTATGTTGATCTCTATTTATACTCCTGTGCTAGCCCTTGCAAATATTATGAGTAGGCCTGTATATGCAACTTTTTCCAACTGGGGTGCTTCTTAGGAGTTAAAGATGTGAAGCTTGGCTGGAATGGTTTCATTATTGCTTATTGTTGAAGTTAATAATACTAAAAGACACAGAAATATATAGAACAAGAATAACTTTAAACCATAATGAGATACTACTCCACACCCAATAGAATGGTTGAAACTAAAAAGACTGAAACTACCAGATGCTGATGGAGATGTAGAGCAACTCATTTTTAGTGAGAATGTAAAATAGTCCAACCACTTTTGAAAATGTTTTGGCAGTTTCTTATAAAACTGAACATATATCTACCCTGTGACCCTGTACCACTCCAATATATTTAACCAAGAAAAAAAATTTTTAAATATGTTCACAAATAGACTTTTCATAAAAGTTAAAAACTGGTGACAACCTAATTGTCCATTAATAGGAGAATGACTAAAACTGTGGTATATGTGTATAATGGAATACCACTATAGAAGTATAAAAAGGAATGAATTTCTGATGCAAACAATATGGATGAACCATAATAACATGTTGCTGAGTTTAAGAAGCCTTACACAAACAAGCATACATATTACATGATTCTATTTACACAAATTTTATGACAGGCAAAACTAATCTATGGATATGAAAATCAGAACAGTGATTGCCTCTGGGGGATGGTGGTGGGGATGGATGGGGAAGGACATGAGGAAATGTAGAATGAAGATGGTGGATATGTGTGTGCTTGTGGATAAGGCCAGATTTCTTGAAGATTTCTCTAGCTAGAAATGTTTCCTTTAGTGGGAAGAGGGCCATGATTTGAGATTCTGTGAATAGCAGGGATTCCCAAGATGCCATGTTCCAGCAAAGGGAAAGAATATCAGAATAAAATGGCCTGGCACAGCTGGAGAGGTCCTACCTTACGCACCAGGGCTGTAGACCATGGTAAGCACCCCAGGGTCCCCACTTTGCACAGGAGTAGGTTATTTCAGTGGATCAGCTGGTCTTGAATGATGAGTAAATCAGAAGGGACAAATATGGACTAAAGACCAGAAAGGACTACCTGAGTGGGCTAATTTTTACAAGACTCTGAGGTTTTCACAAAACTTGGAAAGGGTAAGTACTCAAACTGATCAAGATTGGATTTTATGCTGTTTGGGTAAGTGAAGTCTCAGCCAGAATAGAAAAACTGTCATGTTCTGGGCCTTCTCTTTTAGTTAGAATTTTAAAATTTAGCTCTGCTTTGGAGGGATTAGGTTTATGTATGTGGCCCAGAAGGCAATAGCTATGACAAATGTATAGAAATTTTATAGAAGTTGGTGTCAGCTCAATATAAAGAATATTTGCTCCTAAGGGAGCTATAAAACCAGAAGGGGTAATGTGCTCATCAGCTAATATACATTCTCCAGTCTACTTAAAATTTGATATTCTCTTTGCAGATTAATAAATGCTATTCTGAGATATTAACACTAAAGTGAAAAGCAGAATGGGCTGTTGTTTTGAATTTACCTAAATGGATTTCAGAATTATTGAATTCCTTTTGGTAGATATCGGTAGCCTGCAGCACCTTGCTACCATTTGGTATGTTACAATAGAAGCAAATCCCAAGTTCAATTCTGCCACATAAATATTTACTAGCAAGCACATACATATCAAGCATTTGACCTGCAAACTGATGAAATTTCTTTGTTTTAGGGGGCACTCAAAAGGGTCCCAGGTGGTAAATGTGGCAATATTCCAGTGGCAGAATTATGTTAGTCAAAATGGAGGTTATAACCCTAAATGTAGGGCACCATTTTGAAGGATTCAACCAAGATTTGTGTACCCTATTCACAGAAATGATAAGTCCACATCATCTGAGACAATACTCATTTTATCACAGAAAAATCACTGCTAACTTTCCTTAAGCTGATTAACATACCATCTGGCACTGAGCAGGAATGAAGACTCAAGACAATTGAATTGGTTATGACCATCATTCTGCAGTGTAGGATTCTGATAAGGATTTTCCTCATAGTAGTTAACCATCCCTGGGGTGTGTCATCTTGATTAGGATTCCTTAAGTTAATTATTCATAGGGCACAAATTAAAGCTAACATGCACATTTATACCACTGTATTTCAACTGAAGTAATCTCAAGTAATTTATAGAAACATAACATCTGTTTCATGAAGCAATGAGTCCTTCTCCATATAAGTATTAAAGCAGAGCTGTAAGATCAGCTGTGATGGTCTTCTCTATTGAAGAAAATGTCTTCACTGAGTCTTTGGATCCTCATTTCATCCTAAAATTCTCTATTGTTATCCAAGATCTCACATCTAATTAGTGGTGAAACAAAGAATGGAAACTGAGTTCTCCTTTTGATCAGAATTTGTCATTCTGGCTGACCGCAAGATTTAACAAGTTATCGACATATTCATAGTCATTTCTAATTAAGTTTTATAATTCAAACACCATTTGCTTTTCTTACTGAATACTATGTAAATATTTCCTTAGTATTATTCTCATTTTTGTGATTTTTATGATAAAATTTATAGTCTTCAGTGTTTTTTTATTCTGTAGGCTAATTGCAAATCATATTTTATATTAAAAGTGGATAAAAATATGTATTAACCTCCTTTAAAATTCTAAATAAGAATTACTCCTGATATTCATTAAAGTTTCAAGTGAGGCTTTCAGTTGTTGCACATTTCACTATTTACACAGTAATTTGGGATATTTGTAATCTCTCAGAAAGACTGTATAAAATATCAACATCTTTTATTTTTCTAGATTAAAAGCTATGAATTGTAATATGTCCAAATAAGATTTAAAAAGTTGCTCTATGTATACTTATTCTGTTCTGTTAATTTAAAAATGCAAAATTAACCATGGTAATCCTAAACTTTAGGATGTACAGTAATGGAAAATAAATATTTTGGCTGAATGATATCCTTAGTAAATTCACCATTTCAAAACAATTAAAATTGTTTTAATGTTCATAGTGAAATTAAAACTATTTTCTTTTATAAGAGAAAAAATATTCTGCAGTAGAACCAAGTTTCTAATTATTCTAAGGTGACTTTCTCGTTTCTTTTCTGACGAACCTTTCTTCTTGTCATCACCTTCAAGTTTCAGAGACTGTGAAAACCAACAAAAGGAACAAACTGTTCTGTGGTGTCAGGGTTGGTGGTTTTATGGAAACTTAATGGGATCCCTCCTTCTCATAGCTGTCCTATATTCTCAATGAGGACAGCTAAAAAAAGGCCAAACCAAATGTTTCCTTTCTGGGGTTTTGAGGCCTCTACTTCCAGTTGAGAAATAAAGACACACATTTAGTGGGTTCGTCTGTTGGAATAAAAACTACTATTCAAGGTTTGAGCAGTTGGATGAGTGATGAATTTAAAATCTGAAGATTTTTAAAAATGAATATATTTTGATAGACTATGTATTGATCAACATGTTTAATTTAATTTCACCACATCAGATAATTTAGAAAATGCTTTCACATCTTCATGTCTGTATAGTGCTTTGAAAACATGTCTTCTAAAGAGTGCCATAAGCAGAGTCAATATAAGTCTACAATTTCCTTGAGGACAGAGACCTTGTGTTGTTTATCTTTATAACCCAAAAGTCCAGCCAGGAGATCAGTGGATGATCATTGAATGGGGTTAATTAATGCCTTAAGAAGGCAACTGTTCTGAATCGATACAGTGAAACAAGAGCTGGACCAGTTAGTGATCAAAAAACTGAGGTTCTACTTTTAACTCTATGTCCCGCTCATTAGCCTCAATTTCCTTAATTATGACATGGAATAATGATGTCTTCCTGCTTACTTCAAGGTTTATTTTAAAGCAAAAAGAGAGTTACATATATTTTAAAACTCTACTCACTGTATTGCTGTAAAGCATTATTATCATTACATCCTATGGAGTAGAGTTCTCTCTGGGATTCCTGGACAAAACAATGGCAGTGATTTGCTTGATATCCCTGATTCCAGTAGGTAAATCCTAGAAGCCAGAGTCCTGTATGATTAGATTTTTTAAAATTGAGGTGTGACTTAAGTAGAATAAAATGCACAGAGTTTAGGTGTACAATTTGATGACCTTTGACAAACATATATGCCAATGCAACCATTAGATTAATCAAGATATAAAACATTTCCACAAACCTAGAAAGTTCCCTTCTGCTCCTTCTCCACCCCTCTGACAACAGGAAACCATTGTTCTGATTTCTCTCACCTTAGTTTAGTCTTGATATTGTAAAATTTCATAAAAATGGAAAATACAATGTGCACTCTTTTATGTCAGGCTTCTCTTCCTCAATATAGTGTCATCGAGGCTCATTCTTTAATATTTTTCTTTAATTTCTGAATAGGGTAAATGTACCGTGATTTATTTATCCATTCACCTGTTTATGGACATTGATTGTTTTTAGTTTTAGGCTACTATAAAGTTGCTATGCATATTCTTGTACAAGACTTTTTGTGCAAGCATGCTTTAATTTCTCTCGTGTAAATATACAGAAGAAAAATTGATATATCATTAATTAGGTAGATTTCTCTTTAACTTTATAAGAAAATAACAAACCCTTTCTAAGGCAGTTGTAACATTTTAAATACCCACTAGCAATGCATGAGAGAGTTCCAGTTGGTCTGTATCCTGTCCAACATTTGGAATTCTTTGAGTATGTATATGTGTGTATTTGTGTATGTGTGTGTGTGTATATATATGTAATTTTGACAATTCCAGTGAGTGTTTGTTAAACAGTACCTTATTGTGACGATAATTTGCATTTTCCTGACGATAAAAAATATGCACGGCCATTCATACATCTTTTTGAAGTCTCTTGTGCATTTTTAATTGTTTTTTTCTCTTTGTATTATTATTTTGCAGTTTTTTAAATATTGTCGATACAAGTCTTTTGTGAGATGTTAATTGTGAATATTTTCTCCTAATCTGTGGCTTAAGTTTTCATGTTTGCAGTGATTTCTTTTGTTGAGGAAATTTTTAACAATTTTGATTAAGCCCAGTTTATCTATTTTTAATTTTATAATTAGTGCTTTTTTATTTCTAAAAAAAAATTTACCTACCTACATTTGCAAAGATATTCCCTTATCTTTTCCTACTGGGAGTATAGCTGTAGCTTTTACATTAGGTTGACAATTTACCTCATGTATATTTGGTGTGAGGTTTGGGACAAGGTTTATTTTTTTCCCATAGGTTTATCCAGTTTTTCTGTGGCTTTTGTTGAAAAGATTTTCTTTTTCCCTACTAAATAACTTCAGCATCTTTTCAAAATTAAATTGACTGTATATATTTGAGTCTATTTCTGGGTTCTCTATTCTGATCCATTAATCTATTTATTTATTCTTATGCCAATACCACATAACATGCAGTCTTATATACCATACTGTATATCTTTATACAAAGACTTAAAGTTACATGGTCAAGTACTCCAAGCTCGTTCAACTTTATCAATATTGTTTTGGTTATTTTGGTTCTATTGTATTCTCATATAAAAAATTTATAACAGCTTTAAATTTATATAGGAAGTCCTGTGAAAATTTTGATTAAGATTGTATTGAATATATAGATAATTTTAGAGAGGAATTAATATTTTTACATTGTTGAGTCTTCTAAACCATGACCATTCTGTACTTCTCCCTGTGTTTAGGTTTTCTTTAATTTTTCCTAGCAATGTTTTGTTGGTTTTGGCATAAGGTCTTAATTTTTTTTTGGTACATTTATTATCTAGGTATTTTACGTTTTTTATGCTATTGTGAATGATGTATTGATTTTTAATTGATTTTAATTTTTTTTCAAACTTATTTGAAAAATAAGCACTAAAAAGAAATGAGCTACCTAGACATCTTTTTGTTATTGATTTGAAATTTAATTCCATTGTCATTAGAGAACATACCCCATTTAATATCAAGCTTTTGAAATTATTAACATATATTTTATGTAACAGTATATTATAATATTTATCTTGGTCAATGTTTTATGTGCACTTGAAATGTCTATATATTCTGCAGTTGTTGGGTCTATGTGTGTTCAGTAGGTTGATAGTTACAATGGACTGAATGTTCATGTCCAATAAAATTAGTATGTTGTAGTCCTGACTCTAGATATGGTGGTATTAAGAGATGGGGCCTTTGGGAAGTAATTAAGTCATGAGGGTGGAACCCTTATGAATGTATTAGTGCCCATAAAAGGGAACCCTGAAAGCACTTGAGCTCTCTTTCTACCATGTGAGGATACAAGGAGAAGTTAGCAGCCTGCAACCCAGAAGAGGGCTCTCATTGGAACTCAACCATGCTCTGATCTCAGACTTTCATACTGTTATCATATTCAGATCTCATACTTTCAGCCTCAAGATTTGCGAGAAATAAATTTCTGTTGTTTTCAAGCCACCCAGTCTATAGTACTTTCATTAGAGCAGTGTGAATTAAAATAATAGTGCTGTTCAAATGTTCTATATGCTTATTTTTACCCATTTGTTTTATTAATTAGAGAAAAAAAGTATTAAAAATCTACAAAAGTCATACTGTCATTGTAAATTTGCCTGATTTTTCCTTTAGTTCTGGCATTTTTTGCTTCCTGATTTAAAACTTTTTTTAAATTGACATTTAAATTATGTCTTCTTGATGAATTGACCTTTATTATTATGACTTGCATTTTATGTCTGATAATGTTCTTTATTTATAGTCTACCTTGTCTGATGTTAATATAGCTTAGTTTTTTATGATTAGTAAATGCATGCCAACATTTTTTTCATCTTTTTACATTCAACTTTGTGTTTTTAAAGTTGCAAGAAGCATATACTTGGATATTTCTTAAAATTTATTCTGATATCCCTGCCTTTTAATAGAAATGTCTAGTCCATTTACATTTAATGTAGTTGTTGGCACTGTTGAGTTTAAGTCTAACATCTACCTATTTGATTCCTATTTGTCCTATATATGTTTGTTATTGTTTTTGTTCTTTTGGTCTCCCTTTATTATGTTCCTTTGGAACAATCAAACATTTTCACGTATTTCATATTATCCCCTTTAATGACTTTTTAACTATACCTCATTGCTTTACATTTTTATTTATTGCTTTATAGGCTAGATTATGAATTTCATATAATTTTATAATTTGAACCTTTCCTCCATATGAGATAAGGTAAAGAGTTATTTGGCTATTTGACACTAATATTTTTGTGTTCTAAGCTTAGATTATGGAGATATGGGAGGGCAGGGTATTTTCAGAGTGACTACAGGAAAAGAGAAGAAGGTGGTCCTTATGACAAAAAGTAAGATAAGAATAACAAATATGGGGTAGACTGAGCCTCATTTACATTATTTTGACACAGGAGTAAATATGTAAATATTTTCTTTAATAAACTTATCTGTTAAATTTTAGACAAGTGATAGAGTACAATGAGACTTGATCTAAAAATAATAGTGCATGCCTGAAGCTAAAATTGTTTCACATGAATTAAAAATATATTTGACTGCAAATCATTCAGGGATTTACATTTACATTCTATCAAGATAAAAGTCAACTTAGTGTTCATTTGATTTCGTTGGGTCATACATTCATTCACTCAAGAATTAGCTCAGTTTGCAATGGACTTCACCATGACCACTGGGGAAGTCTTGAGTCAATTCCTGAGGATAAGGCCAGGAACAGCTAATGTTTCTTTTTTGTTTCTTCAAAGCAAAAGGAGGCCTGGCCTAAATTAAGCTGCGATTGCTTTTTGCAAAGCATACCAAGCTTTATGGGACTTCAAGCTCAGCATTTTAGGCACAGTATTTCAAACTAAATCACATGAAAAAAAATTCACCACTATATTACTTCTTTTAAACAATTCAGCATGGTGCATTTTTTTCTTTGGAAATGGGATACAGCTGCTTCCTGGGTCATGATTATGTTTTAGAATCTTTTCTGGTAAACTGAGTCCTTCCTAAAGTATATCACTATTAAAATGTGCAAAATATGTCTTACTACATTAAACACTTATTCATCTGTAAAAAAAATTAAGGAGAATGAATTTGTAAGGAAAAGGAATAAAATTTCCAGTTTCTAATGCATATTCTTATGAGTTTTGTAATTCCGCATCTTGTTTTTAGACCATTAAGAGCAATTGAAATCAGATTTTTATTTTTAAGTGAAAGAACACTCTTTACTAAATAATACTCATTTAGTAAGAAGAAAGGGTTCTATGAACTTTTTCAAGTGTTTAATGCAAATGTATTTTACAACCAAACTTTTCCAAAACATTTCCTAATTTAAGAGGAACTAAAAATATTTTAAAATTATCCTTTATCTTACAGATATTTTTACCATAATACAGATTACCTTATTACTTTTTTGTGTGTTTTTTTCCTTATCTTTTAGCAAATTGCTTTATAGGGCTTTTTTCTTTCTTTTTTTTTCTGATTGCAAGAGTAATAGATACTCATTAGAAAAGAAACTATAGAGGAAAGATAAAAAGTAAAGATTTTAATATATCACTTGCTGAAAAATAGTCTCTGTTACTATCTTGATGGATTTTATTTCAGACTTTTCTTACATATGTATTTAAATACCAAACATCCACATATATGCATATATAAACACACACATAAACATATGTATGTTTAAATATACTTTCCAAGTATGTATTGTTTTGTACCCTACTTTTTCTCTTAAACGGGCTTTAGAAATGTTACATATCTATAAATATAGATTCACCTAGACTTTTATATCCATTCCATTGAAACTGTTCTATGATAAGATCACCACTAACTTCTATTTCAATGTGCAATCATGCAATCTTCATTCCTCATTTTACTGGTCCTTTACTTGACACTGTGGATCCCTCTTTTTTTCTTGAGCCACTGTCTTCATTTGGCTTCCAGAGCCTCTTCTGATTTTGTTCTTCTGGCTGCTCCTTCTTGGTCTACTTTACTGGCTTCTTCTCAATTCCATAGTCTCTAAACATTGGAGTGTTATTGGGTTCAGTCCTTGTACCTCCTTTCTTGTCTTTACACACCCATTTTCTTGGTGCAAATACAGTCTGATGCCTTTAAATATCATTTGTATGATGCATGATGACATCTTCAAAATATATGTATCTCCACTCTGGTACGTTTTCTGAATTCCTTACTGATGCATACAACTGACTGTTTGACATCTCTAATTGGAGGTTTCACAGGCATCTCAAACTCAATATTCAAAACTTCAAAGTTCCAAGTTCAAACCTGATTTTCTGATGTTATCTGCCAAACCTACTCCTCTTCCCTAGCTTAGTAAATGACAACTCCATCCTTCCTGTTATTCAAGAAAAAAAATCTTGAAATTATTTTTAACTCATTTACTGATATTCTACATCTGATCTGATTTAAAAAATAGTTCTGTTGACTTAAATAAGCCCTGAATCTTTCCTTTTTCCACTTCCACTACTACACTCATATCCAAGCCCCATATCCCTTGTTTACGTTATTCAAGAAACTTTACAACTGGTTTCTTTCCTTCTAACCTTAGCTAATTATAGTCTTTTCCAAATGCAACAACCAGAGTGATCTTATTACAATGTAGACAGATCCCATTTCTCCTCTGCTCCATTCTCTCCAAAGCCCTTCATGGTACCTTCTTTCCCCTCTGACCTCCTGCTGATCTCCTGCTACTCACCGATCTTTTTGTCCATTCTCCTCTGCCCATTCTGGCTCCTTGCTGTTCTTTAGGGACACTGGAATTTGCTATTCCCTCTGTGTTAGATGCTATTCCCCCGGATATATCCGTGGTTTATTCTCTCACCTACTTCAGGTCTTGGGGCAAATTTCACCTTCTCAGAGGGTCCTTCCTCAGCCACACTATTTAAAATCCTACCATCCCACTTCCCTGCTTTATTTTTCTCCTTAGTAGTAACATAATACACAAAGTGTACTTACTTACTATTGTGTTGTATCTATATTTCCAGCTAGAATGTAATCTCTAGGAAGGCAAGACTTTTTCTGTTTTGTTCATTTCTGTATGCCCAGAATATAGAATAGTACCTAGAATATTACAAGCACTTAAATATCTGTCAAGAGAATTAACAAATTAAATGAAGCCATATTATTATTTATAACCACTGTTTCATTACATGGATAGACTGTTACTTTTTTGAACCAATTCTGGATTGATGCAGGTTTAAGTTATTTTTGTTTCTGTGTTATTATTAACACACTATAATAACATCTCATGACAATATTTAAATATTCCTTTGGGGCAAGTTTCTGGAAGTAAAATGCTGCATTAAAGTATTGGCACACTTTTGAGACTTTATGTGGCTAATAGTCCTCCAGAAAAGATTCAGAGTCACACGGCTGAACAGAGTATGTGAGTGCCTCCAGTCCTATGTACTGGCTATAGTGAGCATAATCATTCTCTTTAGTGCTTCCCAATATGATATTAAAAATGTGATTATTTAGTGCTGTTCTATGTTCGTGCAATGTGTCTCATAAGTCTAGATGGTCCCATCTCTCTCAGCCAACAAGCATACAAACAGCTTTTGTTAGCAGTATTGTAATACCTGCCTTGACTGCACAGGGCGATTTCTAGAAATTCCTCAAATCTGGTCAACTTTTCACATTCACATCTAGTCTTTTCTCTTTCACCAGACTCTTACTGTACTCTGCTGTTGTGTCACCATTCCCTAGTAAGATCCAATAACATGACTGATATTAGTTGTTGCAGAGAGAAACAAACAAATCCACTTCCTATAGACTGAACGCTTATGTCCCCTCAAAATTCATTCCTTAAAACTTAATCCCCAGTGTGATGATATTAGAAGGTGGGACCTTCAGGAGGTGATTAGGTCATGGGGACTTATCATTTATCTTTCATAAGTGCCCTTATAAAAGAGACCCCGGAGTGGTCTCTTCCTTTTTCTGTCATGTGAGGACTCAGCTTAGATGCCATCTGTGAACTAGAAAGCAGGCTCTCAACAGACACTACTGGTGCCTTAATCGTGGACTTCCCAGCCTCCAGAACTGTAAGAAATAAATTTCTGTTGTTTATAAACCACCCAGTCTGTGGCACTTTTATTATAGCAGCCTGAACAGATAAAGACAACACCATAACTAAAATCATCATCCTTACTAAAGAAAGCCACTTGTAGCTCCTCTCTACCATTAAATCTTTAGTGAATTTTTAGATAAGGGCAGGTTTTGCTATTCCTTTAGGGAGAAGTAAGACAGTCAGGAGTATGTTGCTATTCGGTGGATCCACCAAAAGTCTTTTTAACTAAAGCCTATTTGCTTTGGCTCTGATTCTGACAGGCCTCCTTCCTGTGCTCTTGTTAGATTTTTCTGGCAACATTCATAAAATAGGGAGCCTGTCTCTTGGTGAATATTAAATTCCTCTATGTGATAACTTGTGATTTTTAATGACGTTTTGTTAATCTCTAAAACATGTGCTCTTTTGTTTCTCATCCCTTTAATCTTCCTGAGCTACTTTTTTTCTTATCTAGATGTTATTATTTTCTCTGTCAGTGTAGTTCATATTTTCTGTGTGTTCTGAACTAAAAGTATGGCTTATCCATACATTCAAAATTACAGTTTAAGAAATGTGTTTCTTCCAATGACTTTAAAAATAGAAGTTAGTTACTCTGGTCAAAAGTTGTAATTAATATGGTGGTTGAGACTAAACAGGGAGTAATAGTGACAGAGATACGTGACTCTGTATGCACTTTCACTTTTTAAGGAAAAGGAGTAGGTTTTTCCTAAAGTAGCATTTCCCAAACTTTTTGGTCTCTGAATTCCTTCACACTCTTAGAAATTATCGAAGATCCCCAAAAGCATAATTTTGTAGATAACTATTAATATTTGTCATATTATAAAATTATAACAGAAATTTTTAAACTACTAGCTTATTGATTCATTTAAAAAAAGAAGTGGTAAGCCAATTGCATGTTAATAGAAAGAACATATTTTTATAAAAATAACTGTTTTTTAAAAGATTTTAGTGAGAAGAGTGGCATTGCTTTACATTTTTGTGAATGTTTTAATATATGATTAATAGATCGCAGCTAGATTCTCAGCTTGTTTCTGCATGTGGTGCAATATCCCACATCATGTTTTATATAGCTTCTAGAAAACTCCAATGCACACTTGTAAAAAAATGAGAATATAAAAGACAAATAACATTTTAACATTATTATGAAAATGGTTTTGACCTCACAGGTCTCCTGAGGGTTTCCTGGGGGTCTCCAGACCATATGTTGTCCTTAAAAGAAAAAAAGGCTCAATACAGTCCAGAATATGCAAGATCATAATAAAGGGCAAAACTTGGAAAATGGATTTTTTAGTCTTGGTTTATAATACCTACATCTGAGAAGCAGTGATGAAGAATGTTAAATTTGTAGTAACATTTGCTCATTTTTGCTCCTTCGGCTGACTGATTTGTACTTTAACCCATATTATGAAAGGATTTTCTTTATTTCTCTGTAAACCTGCCTTAATAGCAGGGGCACTGTGTCTTACTTTTAAGAAAAAAGTAAAAATATACAAAAAAGAACAAAGCTTCCTCACTTATGAAAGAGCTAAAGTTCTTATAATGATATTATCTTCAAGATTTGTTTTCAAAATATCTTATTGTCACTTTTATTAAATAGGTAAGGTAACTAAGAATTGTTTCTCAGATACCTGTTATTCTACCTTATTAAAGCTCTCAAATTGCCTCTGATGACACTTGATTTTGCCTCTTCCCTAAATCAGTCCCTGAATTTAGAAAATAATGAAAACATTATTAAGGATATATTAAGGGTATGTTTGACACCTAAAACTGTATTCAAGCTTTCCCAGTGGTCCCCTGAGAAATCACAAAGATTTGTTTTTTCACCTTATAAAAAAGATGTGAGTCAAATTTATGTTCATTTGATGTGGTATTATTGCACACATGGGGAAAGTTGTCAGGTTAGAATAGACACTTAGCCTTTCCTAGATAATGTGTGTATGGGTGAAATGTCACTAATGTAAATATTTCAGAAATATAGAAAATCCTGGAAATTTGTCAATGCCCTCCCTATCTAATATGTTTTTACCTCCAGGAGGACAACTGATCAAAACTCTTATAAAATAGCTGTGTACTATACTCTTAGAGAGAATTTTACTCTTTTTGTTTGGATATTATTGATTATGATAGTATTATTCATTATTGTGATACATTAATAACAGCCATTAAGTCTGTTTCATCTTCATATAGTTTTTTACACTCTGATGCTTGCCTGAAATCTCTGCCATAAACTACAAGCCAACAAAGAAAGTCTCTGAGCCTTTAAATGATTGACGCTTCAAAGACTAGAGAGTCCTGGATACAGTCTTCAGAGCTGACATCACAAATACAACTTTCAAACCATCTTATTATAGCATACTGCTTCATGAAAGAAGACTACCAATCCACGATCTGGTAGAACAAAAATTAATTTCCTGGGAATAAAAAAACTAATGAAGAAAATTTCATCATGACTTAGAATACTGTTGGTGTTGTTCTAAGACTCTATTTTCTGCATATATGGAGAAGTTCTTTCTCTTTCTTCTTAAGCTGTCTAAAATGCATACAATTTATTAAAATCTGCTTTTTAAAACTGAAACAAAGTATTTTAAGATAATATTTGATTTTTAATGACCATCTTTATTAGTTTTCTAGGGTTGCCATAGAAAATTGCCACAAACTTGGTGGCTTAAAATGACAGAAATTTATTCTCTCTCAGTTCTGGAGGCCAGAAGTCCAAAAATCAAGGTGTCAGCATGGTTGGTTCCTTCTGCAGTCTCTAAGGGAGAATCTGTTCCAGTCCTCCTACTTTCTGATGGTGTTTGCCAATCCTTGGATTGTAGACATGTCACTCTCATGAAAATAATGGTTGGTAATGAGTAATGAATCTGTGCTATTGTATTAGCTAGGGGTGTGTCACCTTCAGATAACCTCATGTCTTACTACATTAAAAAAGCCCAGAAAACCTTCAAAAATTATTCTAATGATGGCATTACAAGACTATATGATACGTCTGTGAGAACAGACATTCTTAGCTGCAAAAGACTTAGAGTCCCTCATATTGTTAGTCTTGGAGTGTAGACTTGAACTTGTACATAGCATAGTACAGAATATTAATTAAGAGCCTGGCACACCAAATTAATCTTACTTTCACCAAATGACTTAAAATTTGCAAATCCCAATTTCCATTGTTTAAAATGGGGCTCTGTCTATAAAATAGTCCTATTCCTCAGGATTCTTCTGAGGAACTAATTACATATCAAGAGCTTAGTACAGTGTCAGGAACACGAAAAACTATTAAATAATTGTTTAGTATTATAATTACTTATAAAAACACTGATTTATTCCTTTCTCAAAAGATTGATTGATATTTATCCCTACTCAGTAACAAATATATTGCTTACAATGTATTTCTATTTAACTCATTCAGTGTCACTGAGGAATTTCTCAGATCTTTAGCTACAGAAAATCACTAATGCTAATATAATGCAAACTAAGATTTTTGTGAATCATGCCTTATAGAGGACAAAAATAATCTATTAGCAAAAAAGGAGGAATAAGAACTTAAATTTAATAAAAAGTTGGACAGTTCTTTTTTCTTCTACTCCTATTGTCATATAAAAATTACCAAGAAGGCATTTAAAGTGAAAACCTAACTACTATTTAAATAACAATATGCCCTTCATTTTATTACACTGTACTCCATTAGCTCCCTTCAGTTTAAGAACAAATTTTAAATGACAAAAATAAAGCACAAAGCCTTTCCTTTGAATATTTGACTGTCATAATTAAGGAATACACAGAAGCGAGGCCCAAATCTATGAGTATAATGTTAATTTTAGAAGTCTGAATTATTCATTATTACACCATTTGGAACTTAATTAAGTTTATAAGTACATAGACTCACAAACTTACCATATATTCAGGTGTTTCACAGATGTGCAAATGTTTAAGCTTGGAAAACTTACTCTATCTTTTTGGCAAGAAGTCTCTGATAATTTAACACCTATATACAGTGAAAGTTAAATAAAAATTTTTGAAAGGCTTGCCAAACATTCAATCACATCATGCATCAAACTATGTCCACAAAAAGCTTTAACCTATTCTCTTCTTATCCTTTGACTGTTGCTATAACCAATCGGATTGGTTTTAAACTTAATTCCTGGTGGTTTTGTAGCTGTGTGCATTAATGTCCAAAGAAAGATATAATGCTCTTACAGGTTTATTTGCATATTCTCAGGCATCTCATGTATCTGGATAGAATGTCCCTCGGAATATGCCTAATTTACTCATAGAGTTGGAGTCCAGCTAGCAGCACTGGAGGGTTTTCAGCTTGTTAATCATTCTAAACATTACACCACTTATTGGCTAATTAGTTTGCATTCCAAATGCTGAAGAAATATGATAAGGTAGTACCTGCAGAAAAAAGTCAAGCAGTTTGAATTTGACCCTTTTCTCATAAAATCATAGTCATTTTTCAGTTCTTATCTTACTCTACCAATCAGTGGCATTTGACACACTTGTTCATTCCTTTCTCATTGAAACACATTCTTTACTTGGCCTTTGGAACACCCCTATCTATCTTGGTTCTTTTTTTAACTCACTGGCCTCCTCTTCTGTTCTCCTTCCTTAGGTAATGTTCATATTCCCCATCTGCTAACTTTGGTGTGCCCAGGAATCAGCCTTAAACCTCTGCTCAGTCTGTACTCACTCTCCAAATGAGTTTTTCTTGTCCCAAAATTTATAATACATTAATATTCTGATAACTTTCAAATATAAATCCTTAACCTGAACTGTCTCCTGAACTCTAGAGTTGTATATCCAACCATTTACTCAACATGTCTCCATGGATATCTACAAAAATCTGATTTTTTTTAGTAAGTCCAAATTTTAAAATCACTAATTCTAAAACTGAACTAACATTTCCATCTCCTCCAAAATTATCCATCTGCAGGTATCACACACTTAGGAAAATAATACTGTATTTATTCAGCCCAAAATCATGTAGCATGTAGTCATTCTTGATGTCTTTCTTAATCTCACACCCTTTAGCCAATCTTTCAGCAATATTCATAATATATTCAGAATCTGGCAACTTCCCCATACCTCCACTGTCGTCTCCTGAGTTCAAGCCAACATTTTTCTCATTTGGATTATTGCTTTTGTCTTTTAATGCCTCTAACCTTGCCTCCCTATAATCTATTATTTCACTTCACTGAAAATGTCACACCTTTGCACAAATCTCTTGAAAGGAGGAAAGTCCAAAGCCTTTAGCATGGTCAATGAAGTCCTACATACAGCCCTTATCTCTGTGTCTGCCTATAATGCCTGTGTTCACTCATACTACTCCATCCACACTGGCCTTTTTTTGGTTTTCTTCTAAAACATACCCAGTGTGCTTCTACCTCAGAGCCTTTGCATTTGCTATTCCTGCAGCCTGGAAGCCTTTCCCTGAAGATAACTTCACAACTGCTTCTCTCAGTTTTTTGGGGTTTCTTTGAAAGAGCTTCTCTCATCACCTTATATAAAATAGCACACTCTCTTACCATCCTTCCCTACCCCTTACTCCCTTTAACTCTTCTTCAGAGCACTTATTACCACCACCTTACAAGTTGTAGACCTATCTATTTATTTGCTTACTGCCTTTCTTCTCCTTTGAAACAGGAAACTCCTTGTCACTGGAGATTTTGTTGGCTTTTCTGCTATATCTCTACAGCCCAGAAAAGTGATTGCCAAAGTGCAGATGCTCAGCTAACTTCCCTTTGTGTGATCCAATTCCAGGACATTGGTTCCCTGAAAATGCCTGCCTTTCTGCTCATTTCCTTCAATACAAAACCTTCTAGAAGGCAAAAGTGGAATAGTAGGACTTCTAAACAATGGTCCTGCATAACCACCAGAGCCAACGTTGGGGTGAAGGGGTCCTACTAGCCTTTTCCCACTTGTATAAAGCTCCTGTATCAGTTAGCAAGCTTTTGGAACCATATATACAATAGAAAATCCAACTCAACCTGCCTTAAACAATGAGAGTACATCCAGAAGTAGACCACGCTTTAGGATTGGTTGAGCTCCAGCTCCACAAAACTTTTATTAGTTTACAAGTTCTGTCCATCTGCTCCACCCAACCCAGTGCTGGCTTCATCCTGAGGCTGTGTCCCCCAGGCTTATGGAGAGGCTGCCTGAGCCACTAAGATGACATATGTTTTAATTCACATCCAACGTGAGAGAGAGGGTTCCTATATCTCTCTTAGCATATCCACAGAGAACTTCTCTTGAATCTCCAGAAACCTTTACATCTTTTTGGCCAAAATGGAGTCCTATTTCCACTCATGACTCAATTGCTAATAAAAGAGGGAGATTACCCTTAGACAAATCAGATCCACCCATGAGCAGAGGGTGGTGTATGGTCACCTTTCTTTGAGTCACATGGGTTCCATGAAGGAGGTCGAGAACCTGACCAAACTCAGACTCAGGCTTCTCTGGAAGGCAAAAGAAAGAATTTCTGCTAGTCAGGTTGCCAAGAATTTTCACTATATGCTCAAGACAAAGGCCTGAAGGGACAGTGACGTAAGAGCCAAGAGACAGCAATAACCACAGTGAGTGTGACAGGCAGTAAGGCTTTTCCAGAGACTGAGGATATACAGAAAAAGGTGCACTCAGTTCACTGCTCCAAACTGCTCTAGCTGAATGAATGAAGTGTGAATGAAGTCAACTCTTTTCCATTGAGGGTTTTTTTTTTAATTTTCTTTGTCTAATGGTTAAAATACAGTTTTTTAAGAATGTGTTTAGTTACTTTCCATTTCCAGCTTGTTAGTGAAGTAAACAAAATATGGATTTTTGATAAGAATTATTTGGTTCAAAATCCAAACTTCACCACTTATCAACAATATGCTCTTGGTGAAGTTATTCTCTCCTTTTGAGATTCATGTTTATATTCACTAAAGAGATGACTATAATATTTCCCTTAATGGCACTTAATCCAGATTCAGTGAGATAGTATGTGTAAAACACCTGGCATAAAATAGATAATCTGTAAATACTTGTCTCTGACTCTCTTCCATTTACAGCACAGTACACAGCTGTGAGTTTCTAAAAGTCTACAGCTGTTCATCAAAGATAAGAAGGGAGTAAATAGGTAAGCTTTCTTTGCTTCTAGATTTTGGGTCATAGGACTTATTTAGTTCCTAAATTGTTATTAACAAAATATTGTTTAATAATTGTTTCAGGTGATTGGTTTGATTCCCTTCTTTCCTTGACTTTATTGGAAATAACTCACTCTTTCCTTGGCAATAATTTTGCATTTAATTTGAAATTGGAAATATTTTAATATATGCTTCTTATAATTATAAAGATTTTTGAAGACTTAAAATTTTATGATTAATATGTTAGTTTGCAAGTCTTCTTTTATATTATCACACTGTGTATGAGGGTTGAACTGCTTTGTAACTATATTGATTGAAAAAAGTTTAGTGGGTCACCTCTTGTGTTATGTAAAAAGAATATCTCTATGCCCATTACCTCTTCCCCAAGTCTTGCTGTTTGCTCACTGTGGACCCAACCTCCTAGTGACCATTCTTAACCTCAGATGTAAACTCAGCTGTCAATTCAGCAGTGTTTTCACAATCACTTTGTGAAATTAGAGTATTATCAAAAAAATTAATGAAATATAGAGAAATGGAAAAAAAAATTGACATGATCCATCCAGGTCAGAGCTAAATTTCCTATGTCTTGTCAAGTCATCATTCCTTTTTCTTCCTGGTACCAAAGCAAAGGCCAATAATGCCAGAAGCCCTACAGTTTCCTTCGGTACTACCTACTGGCTTTCAATGTCAGGGCATGAGAATGGAAAACTTTCCAATTTTTTTTAGGCACTCAAAACTCTGGAACTAACCTTGACCATCTGCCAGTATAAATGAATTGCTTTAAGATAGTAGCTATTTCACAAAAATAATTAATTGGAATTCCCAGGCCAGATGACACTAGTGCCAGAGAATTCAAATAACTGAACCTAGCTGTAGGTCAACCACTGACCATGACAGGGCAGAGGAAAAGGAAAAAGAAAACAAACAAAAAAGCAGGTCCAAGGACTAAAGACAACACTTTTTATTTGATAATTCCTCATCTTTTATAATCCTGTATAATATCTAATGATTTCTTTATTCATGCCTCAGTCTGCCTCAGCAGCACCAACTGTGCTTTTCTTGGCATCCTTTACAAACCACTATAATCTCAGTGCAAGTTTTCTAGTGGAATCCTGTCTAGCACCCAGTTAGACTTCAGCAGAGCCAAGGTTCTCAATTCCTCAATCACTTACACCAGCCAGGGGCTCCTCTGACCGGCACATGTGCTTTTTTCACCAGAGCCATGACTCTCTGCTGATTTGTGCTGATTCTATACACACTTCTGGTTGCAAGTTCACAGTTGAATCCAAGCAATGAGATCTGTTCAGACTTCAGGGCCCATTAAACTTCATCATCTTGAAGTTCACTGGCATAGTTATTATTTTCAAGAACACTTGAAGTATGAAGCACACATTCCACATTTACTAAGTATGGCTTTCATCACTAAGAGAATTTCCATATTCAAAAATGTGAGCTTAGATTTGATCTATGCTTTATGAAAGAAATCGTAATAGAGAAAATCTCCATTTCAGTTGAGCAAACACTCTTTAATTTGTATTTTCTCAAAAGATTATTTATTTCTCAAAAGAAGAAACATGAAAATGAGAAAATAGGAGATTCGTTTATAGAGGTAACTTTAAGCATAAGCACCATAATATCTTATCCCGACCTCACATCAATTCTAGCTGATGCTGTATAGATCAGGGAGGCCTTCATAACAATGCCTTTTGTAGGGGTTGTTGTTATTTGTTTTCATTGTTTTTCTTTTTAGCATATCTAGAGGAATAAAGTAAATAAAAGCAAATAGCAATGAAAAATTAAATAAGTTTGTACTTGAGGTATTACCTCCATTGAGATTTGTGACTCTTGAGAACTACAATGTTGCTTTCATAACATATATGAATCTTATGTTTACACCTCCAAAGTTGACATATTAACCCAAAGAAAAATAAAAGGTTTCTATTCATTTTTATATGCAATTCTCTGAGTAGAGCTAAAGCAATTGAACCAGTGGGATGGCAAATTCCAAAGTGGTTTCCTAAATGTGATTTATTTCCATTTTCATGATGTTTTCTTTTAGCATATCAATCCCTGACATCTCTCCACTGTCAGATCTATACCCACTGAGGTCCAAAAAATGCCACAAGTAGAGTGTGAAAGGAAAAGTTGGCATAATATCTCTGGAGCTAGTCAAAAAGTGCATAATACACACATTCTACAGAAACCTTCATCCAGAGATGAAATAGAAAAATCCTACACCAGCAGGGAGGGAAGCAGTCATCTCCCTCTACTTCCTCAGTGTCTTTGAAAGAGAACATGGTTTTCGAGTACCCTAGAATTAATGACACCTTTTGATGGAAGCATAAGAAGGTCTATGCCTAAGGTCCCCAGCCACAGAACAGGAAATGGAGCTGTTTCCAAGAGAAATGAAGTTGCTTTCTCTTGGGGGAACACAAAGGAGCATTTGAACAGGCAATTGATCAGAAAGAAGACTGAAGGTGATAAAAGAACTGGAAATCACAAAAGCCCTTGGCATACTAGTTTTAATAAAAAGGATTCTGTCTCCAGCTACACTTTATGCAATAAATTCCTTGACATATATTTCTAAATTCCATCTTTAACGGTGCAAGTGTTTCACAATAAAGGAGCCAACCTTTCTTTACCAAAGATAAAAGTCCCTTTAGACTATTTTTCTGATTGACCAATCAGGACGTGCATTTATTTTGTTATTGATTTTAGCCAAAGTGTTTGCTGCTGTCCATTATCCTAGAGGTGAGTGCTATAGTTTTGGATGTGTGACTTTTCACTGATTATACTCAGAATTAATTCTGATACCACTGAAAAATAAGCATTCACTAATGATTCCTTTTTTCAATTAAATTACTACTTGGTAAAAATCCCAGTAGTTCTGAATAAAGCATTAAGTGCCCCAAATTGATTTAGCATATGAAAATATACCTTAAAAATTAAAGAAAGTTAATATTTAGCATGTTGACCCTTATAATATGCTGACATATAATTTGTTTTGTGATAATTAAATTATAATCTCACAAACAAGATGATCATTATAAAAATAGTATAACAATCATAAATGCATTCCATAATCCATATCACCTCACTATGAATGTATTTAGTTGGCACAGAACCAAACCAACTACTAAAGTGATTTTCAGTTTAAAACAGAGTGTCTAAGTTGCTGCTTTAGGTTTTTAGATTGGAAACAAACAAACAAACAGTGGTAGATCTAGCACAAAATTATACATCTTGGTGAAGAAACTCTTTTTGATTATGTAGAAACAGCCTTGTAACATGGTAACATGATCATGGTAAAGTTTTCTCTTTTTTTCTCTGTAATATTTTCAGAACAAGCATTCACCTGGCATTTTCTAGGTAGTTTAGGATTTCAACACCACTGCAAGACAGCCAGTTCTCAAAATTGGTGTGAATAATAAACCTGAAACCATATGCCCCAGATATTTCTTCTTCTGGGATCTATTGGAAGATGATTTGTTCAAAGAAGCCCAGAAAAAATCAGCAACACATCAGAATCCTTTGTTCATAATCATTAACTATAAGATACACTAGAATTCTGTAGATGTCATCTCTAGCGGTTTGGTGGATGGAGACAGGACTATTTGGAGGGTGGGCAGCAGAGTCTTTTGACTTTGTGTACTAAGACGAAATGGCCAGAGCTTGTGTGCATTGCTTCTACTCACAGTTCCTTGGAAATATTACCTAGAATACAGGGAAAGAGTAGTAAGAATCTCTCATGGAATACATGGCTATCTATATATCAATATTTGTAATATCAGACTCATCTGAATGTTGCACTCAACCCACCAAATAACCTATTAAGTATCAAAGAATACATTGGGATGTTAAGAGATGCTTTTGTACAAACATAGAACAGCACATCATAGCCATAATGTGTACTTGGCCAGAGTTAAGACACTGCTTTGTGGGTCCTTTGTATATATGCTTTTAAAGAACCCAACTAAATAATAATTTGAAGTAGTTTAGAAATTCAAATATAGAGTAATGTAGTTTAATGTTAAATATTTCTAGGTCTAGCTGTTTATTCATACATTTATCTACTGTAATCAAAGAAGACAATTGTGTCAACTATAGCCCAACAAATACATTTTGGCCCTTATTTACCATACTTTGTAATGCTAGGTGCAAGGAACACAGGTATCAGAAGCAGCTGAATGGAATCCCAGCTCCAGCTTCATAGAATGAGTTGGGCAGGATTTGTTCCTTCTCTATGTTATGGATTAATTTCTGGAGGCACCAAGGAGGTAAAAGATCTCTACAAAGAGAACTATAAAACACTGAGGAAAGAAATTGCAGATGACACAAACAAATGGAAAAACACATCATGCTCATGGATTGGTAGAATCAACATTGTTAAAATGTCCATACTACCCAAAGTGATTTACAGATTCAGTGCAATCCATCAAAATACCTATGTCATATTTCACAGATCTAGAAAAAATAATTCTACACTTTGTTTGGAATCAGAAAAGAGCCTGCATAACCAAAGCAATCTTAAGCAAAAAGAACAAACTTGGAGCCATCACATTTACCAGACTTCAAACTATACTACAAGGCCATAGTAACCAAAATAGTGTGGTCCTGGCACAAAAATAGAGACACATACCAATGGAACAGAGCAGAAAACCCAGGTATAAAACCATCCATATACAGCCAACTAATCTTTGACAAAGTAGACAACAATATACACTGGGGAAGAGAAGCCCTGTTCAATAAATGGTGCTGAGAGACTTGGATAGCCACATGCAAAAGAATGAAATAGGATCCATATCTCTCACCACTCACAAAAATTAATTAAAGATGGATAAAAGACTTAAATATAAGGCATGAAGCCATAAGAACTCTAGAAGAAAATGTTGGAAAAACTCTTCTAGATATTTGCCTAGGGAAATAATATATGAAGAAGACACCAAGGGCAATCACAGCAACAACAAAAATAAATAAATGAGACTGGATTAAATTAAAAAGCTTCTGCACAGCTAAGGAAATAATCAACAGAACAAATAGATAACCTATAGAATGGGAGAAATTATTCGCAAGCTATACATCCAATAAAAGGCTAATGTCAAGAATCTGCAAAGAACTCAAGCAAATCAGCAAGAAAAAAACAAACAACCCCATTAAAAGGTGGACAAAGACATGATGAGAAGCTTTTCAAAAGATGATAGATAAATGGCTAATAAACATGAAAAAATGCTCCACATCACTAATCATCAGGGAAATGAAAATTAAAACCACAATGAGATATCACCTTACCCCAGTTAGAATGGCTCTTATTAAAAAGTCCAAAAACAATAGATGCTGGTGTGGGTGCAGAGAGAAAGGAATGCTTATACACTGTTGGTAGGACTACAAATTAGTACAACCTCTATAGAAAAGAGTATGGAGATTCCTCAAAGAACTAAAGGCAGACCTACCATTTGAGCCAGCAGTCCCACTACTGGGTATTTACCCAAAGGACAAGAAGCCATTTTATCAAATAGACACCTGTACTCAAATGTTTATAGCAGCACAATTCACAATTGCAAAGATGTGGAATCAACCCAAATGCCCATCAGTTCATGAGTGGATTAACAAAATGTGGTATATGTATACTATGGAATACTACTCAGCTGTGAAGAAGGATGAATTAAGGCCTTTTGCAACAATTTGGATGGAACTGGAGACCATTATTCTAAGTGAAGTATCTAAGGAATGGAAAAACAAACACCACATATACTTGCTATTAAATTGGAACTAACCAGTGAGAAAATATGTGCAGAGGGAAGGAAAACTCAATGGAAATCAAGCAGGGGGGAGGGAGAGGAGGGGATGAGTGAAAACCTACCTGACGGGTACAAGGAACACTACCTGGGTGATGGGCACACTTATAACCCTGACTCAAGCATTACAAAAGTGATCCATGTAACCAAAAACATTTGTAACCCCATAATATTTTGAAATAATAATAAAAAAAGAATCCCAGCTGTGCCCCAGTGAGCTGTATGACTTTGAGCAAACTTTTTAACATCTTTGCATCTCATTTTCGATGTAAAAAGACACCTGCACTTGAACGTTTATTGCAGCACAATTCACAATTACAAAGATGTGGAATCAACCCAAGTGCCCATCAATTCATGAGTAGATTAACAAAATGTGGTGTACATATACCATGGAGTATTACTCAGTCATAAAAAAGGATGAATTAATGCCTTTTGCAGCAATCTGGAAGGAACTGGAGACCATTATCCTAAGTGAAGTGCCTCAAGAATGGAAAAACAAACACCACATGTACTCTCTAATAAACTGGAACTAACTGATGGGCACAAAAGTGCACAGAGGGAAGTAAAAGTCATTGAAAATCAAGCAGCGGGGAGGAGGGAGGAGAGAAGGGGCAAAAACCCACCTAATGGGTACAATGAACACTATTTAGGTGATGGGCATATTTATAGCCCTGACGCAAGCCTTGTATCAAAAACATCTGTACCCCCTTAATATTTTGAAATAATAAAACAAAAAAATTTAGCAGTTTTTCTTGGGATTGTTGGAATAACTAAAGGAGATAATATTTTAAATACCTAGCTTATTAAGCAGTACTTATTAGAAACTTTATAAATGTCAGTTCCCTTTCTACTTTCTGTTCACATAGTTAAAGGGCTTATATTATTTCTCCTAGAAATGGAGTACTAATTTAAGGAGACATCATATTTCAGGAGAATAGAATGGGTCTGGCACCATAAATACCTGGGTACTTTTGGCAAGTTAATTTAATTCTCCAAAACTATTTCCTCCTTTGCACAATGTAAACTGCATCTACTGAGCCTCGTAGTTATTAAATTAAATGCCATACTGTTTAGTGCCTGCTACAGTGCCTGGAATAATGCCAGATAATATGTATTTAATAAATAGCTGTTTACTCTGTCTCACTCTTCATATAACTACTATAATAATATAGCAATAAATTCTCTATTTGGGAAATGCTATACTATAAAACAATTATAGAATTTAGTGTCATAGTCAGTGTGACAATAGGTTTTAACATTATGATCCTACTACAACTAAGGTATATACAATTGATCATCCAAACCTGCACACTTTTGAGAATGAAAGAGGGCATAGATGGTCACCCTAACTATATCCACACGAGATGAGGGGTTGGTAGTGCAATTTAGGAGAGTCTAAGGATGAACAGGTCAAGGTAAAAATAATGACTGATTATACACCTACAATCCCTTAGAATATAATTACAATATAAAATCGTTTTTGAACTTAGAGTAGGATTTTTAAGAATTTGTGTATTCTCTACCTAAGGTTAAAAGTGGTTTTTCTTAACTGCTTGCATTGTCCACGCAATGTTAAGCAGGGTTTGATAAATCAGAGACATTCTGGTTAAACAATTTTAAATGGGATTCTGTTCTGAACAGGTTTTCAGTTTCTTTTTGATATTTATAACTACCATGGACCTCCAGGGAAGGCTGCCTTAAGTCTGCTTCCTCAGAAGCAGACCCTGAGGTGAACATTTATAGGTGAGAGATTTGCCAAGAAAGGGCTCCCTGGCCCTTCCTTGTTTCTTTCCTTCCTCTCCTTCAATTCTTTGCACATGCTAAAGGTAGAACGAAAGCAATGGTGTAAGTCACGGAAGACAAAATGTAGCATGAAAGTTCAAGGGATGAAAACCAATCCATCTGCTGTGGATGGGATCAAGGAAACATGAAGCAGAGGACCTCGGTGAGGGGGCAAGTAGAAGACGGGAGAGATGGAGATGGACGAACAGTGCAATGCGAGTCAGAGCCTGATGTTTTTCTATGCACAAGGCCCCACTTGAGACCCAGTGGTTTCTTTACACTGAATATGGAATAGAAGCCAAACTTCTCTCCATAAAACAAAAGGTCATGCAAGATCAGGCCCTGCCCACCTCTCTGACCTCTTTCCATGTCATTCTTTGCCTCGTCACTATGCCACAGCAACACTGACCTTCGGTCAGTTCCCTTAACCTGCCAAGCTCAATCCCACCTTAGAAATTTTCCACTAGCTGTGCCCTCCAGAAAAGACATAAGGGAACTTTTCAGGGGAATGGGAATATTCTATATCTTGATTGGACTGGTTGTTGTATGGACATAGATATCATCATAGATATAGATACAGATATATTTGTGAATATTCATCTAACTGTACACTTGAATGCATTTTATTGTAGGTAGCACCCCAACAAAGTTGAGTAAAATAAAAAAGAATCTCTAATTCAGTTATGGAATTCAACAATAAAGTAGAATTGACATGCCAATATTTATTTTAAAACTAATTTAGCAGGAATTTATTATCAATTTTTTAAAGCAAATGGGCAAAACTCCACTTCTTTGCTACTTAGAAGCTGATTTTTCCAAACATTAAACATAAGTGAATGGACATAGGTTTAGTCTAAATGAAGTGGAATTCGGTGAGGAGCAGATCACATGAACTGAAAGTGGGTGGTGGATTGAGGATTCAGTAGGGAGATATCACGGAATTCATCTATGATTTCCATCCAGGAACAGATCCAGACAGCTGTATTCTGTGTAGGGGGCCTTTAAAATACAGTTGCAAAACTCTACTTTTTTTTTTTTTTTATCTTGGTTCTGTTAAATTCTTAAATCAGTTCCCAGTTCATCACAGTGAAAACAAAACAAAACAAAACAGAAAACACTTTGGCTCCTGCTCTGCTAATTTGCGGAGGTATACTTGAGACTATTTCAAGGATACTGTTGGAGTAAACCTCTTACAGCCCACTTTGTATATAGATAAAAGACATCCTAAAAGAAATAAGCCAAGATGTGACAAAGAAAGAATATACCACTGAGAAAAACTGTGAATTTTAAGAAAAATGAAATTACTAGTGATTACGAGTGGGTTTTTTTCTTCTTATTCTTCCTTTGCTGTAGCCTTGATTAAAAGGAAAAGGAAGAATTTGTGCAGTTGGTTCACTACCCCCCAGGTTTTTAGAATTATGTAAGGATAATAGTATTTCTCCACCCTTCCTCTGAGGAGCTTTTAAGACTAGCATCTGTGAGGTGCATTTCCTAGATAAATGCAAACTGCCCTTTGACTCTCTTCAAGATAAGAAAACATTGACCCTTTCAACCAAGTTATTTATGACATTCACATAATGCGAAACAGTGCTTAGACCCGATGGGAACGCCCAGAAGTCCATACTCTGAAGGCAGTTGAGATTCCCCTCTGCTACTATCCAGAAGAGGCCACCACACAAGTCGAACAATGCCCAAGGCTCATTAAAGAGTTTGATGAATTTAATACAATTCAAATTAAAGAAGATCTCAGGGGATCATGTTTAGAAAAGAAAAGCAGATGGGACTCCAGGGTAGAGCATCCAGGGAGCATGTGTGGGATGCCTTAGAATCCTAGGGATTCTGGAAACATGAGAAAATGCGATTTATCTTCTTGGCAAATTAGCATGCAAAAATGCGTTAGTGGCATAATATTGAGTTTCACATTTTATAATGCAACTTTCCAGATTATGAAGGGAAAAAAGACCACTGGATATTGGAAGGAGTCACCTCCCCTTTCCATGAAACTTGCCAAAGTAAAGGAGAACAAAATAAAAGAAGAGAAAAATGCACACAATGTACCAAGACTAGCTATCAAGTGTGAAATTCAGAGTTTGTGTCACCAAGAAAATAAAGACAGATCACAGATGAGAACGTCAGCTGGCCCAAGAGCTGTCCTTTCTTTTTGTTAGTATGGAAATAACAATGCTAAATGATGCCATTGTGCACTGGACTGGAGGGTGGGGGACTAGGAATTCTTTTAACAGAAAGAGTATAAAGAAAGAAAAAAATACTCAGTTTGCTATTTTACAAAATAAACATAATGCTCAAAACTAATACTTGAAATGGGAAGTTAGAAAATTTTATTAACTAAACTGGTCACAATATGTTATCTGCATTTAATCTGGAGTTGCCAATTTGATTTAGTCATCATGGCATTGCCATTTGTGAAATAAATCCCGACTAGACTCAGGTACAGGTGAGGCCCAGTGTCTCTCATTGGTCAGGCAAAGGCTGCTAACTCTGAGGAAATGATGTGAAGTTTTTGGTTTGTTTTTGTTTCATAACATCTCATGAAAACAGTCTTAAAATCTCTTGTTGGTCATTTGTATTACTAATATCTTGTTCTGAAAATTTTAGCAAAGTCCAAACCTCAGACAAGTATTCCCAAATAAAGAGAGCAAATATTTTGAGTTTTCAATGTGCTCTCTTTTAAAGTATAAAATAGTAAAAATTGTATAGTAAATCATGGCGTAAAAGAAAAAAATTTAAATTAAAGTAATTTGAAATTCTGTTACTTAAACAGAATCATGCAAAAAAGTCTATCACAAAAGTAAGTTCATACTCCATATCTAATTGTGTGATGTGCTTTTCCTCTGTTATATATAATGAATAGAGTTTTATGTCAAAATACTCAGATTAAAATAATTTTTAATGGGGGCTTAGTACATTTTCTGTATATACCGTGACTGAGTCACTAAATATATATCTTAGTGCATTTAGGTTGTTTCCAATTATTTTCTGTTCTTAAAAAAAATACTGGGATGAATGTATGGAATTACTGGAATAAGTACAATGTACTTAATTCTATTTTGGCATCTTAATAAATAACTAAAGAATTAAGGGTAGACCCAACAGTTTTAATTTTATGGTATATAATTTAAAATGTATCAGAATTCCATTTTGCCTCATCATTCTTTATTCTCTTATTGGCATAAACTGGTAAAAGGAAATAGGAATCCTTTAGAGAGGAATTAGGACACAGGAAGCCTGGAATATCCTTCAGTGACCTTATTAGAGACCTAAGGAAAAATGTGTGTCACATATAAAAAATAACTCAACTATAGCTCATGTTGGCAGGCTAGAAAGGGAAATGAGGGATGATCAGAGATTGTGGAGGGAAGGAATACAATCGCTTTTAAAGGAAAGCAAGGGATGCACAACCATGGCAAGTTAATATATTAAAACTAAGTTGTACTGGGTAAATAAAGAGTATGTTCTATATTTAATTGACAGACTAGGTGTAAATAAGTCATCAGGGATCCTGGTGAAACTTTTGGCTAGAATGTGCAAGCTGTCATGCTAAGCTGACTTGTGGTAGCAAAGACTAATGGTTTTCAGTACACAGTGTCCACTGGGAGGAAACTGGAAGCAAACTTGGGAACTTCAGAGAGGTGATTCGTATCCCCATACTTGTCAGGAGGGCAGCAGCTGGAAAGAATGATGGCATCACAGATTCCTAGAAAAATAGAACTTTTGGGGAGATATGTTACATGGCTTCTGCAAGAGGAAAATAATGCTCCAACTTAACTCAGTCACAATTGTAAATTCCTGTTGACTAAATCTCCCAAATAATACATCTTGTCCTCTCCTCTCCTTATTGTTTGCTGCTGCTCTAACATGTCAGTGCGTTAGACTACATTTTTCAGATAATCTGTGAACATGCCTGCCTGCCTCCAGCCTCACCTACCATAATGCATCTTTCATTCCACCATCAGAATAATCTCTCTAGCACATATCTTAGTGGTCCCCTTTTCCACTTGCAAATATTTAATTGCCAGGCTACAGGATAAAATAGGAACTCTCCACCATAGCTTAGGAGGCCTTCTGTAATAGGGCCTCTTCCTGTCTCATCGTCTTCCATGGATCCTGTTCTGAAATTCCTGGCAGCCTGCATGCCCTTCACTGCATCGTGATGCTGGCACATGCCTCTGTGCCTTTTTCTCAGAATGCACCTCCTGTCCCTTGACCACCAAGTAAATTGTCTTTGGAGATTCTACTTAAGTGTCCACCTCTGTTAAATCTCCACAGGCATCCATGAAGGTAGAGTTAAAAGTTTGTCCCCCTGTGCCCTCATTAAAGCACTTAGATTGCAAACAGTAAAGCTTTTTGAAGACAAAATGGGCTTTTCTTATATGTATCCTTATAGTCTCTTACAGTGCCTGGCACATAGCAGGTTCTCAGTACAGATTTATTGAGTAAACGAATCTCCTAGATTTCTCAGAGGTGATGTGGACAAAAAAGAAGGTAATTTTATTTCTACTTTCAAAAAGACTTTGACAGTATAAATCCTATAGGTGGTCAAACAACAATTTAATAACAAAAAAACCTGGTTTCCTTGTTATTATGGAAAATGTTTTGTCTTAAGTGAGGAAATGGTTTAACGACAGGAAACAATGTGTAGGAATAAATGATCATTTCTCTACTTAGAAAAGTGTCAGTGTTGAGGTTCCCTAGTGAATGATGCTGGAACACAATCTCAACCAATATGTTAAATATATTACTTAGAATAAAAGGCAGAAAGGATCCTTTAAGTTTCCCCCCCTCCCTTATTCCCAAGGTCTTCTGTGTAGTGAAATACTGGGTTGGTAGGCATAGCATGCAAGAATATAATGAAAGCAATGAAAATAAATAATAATGACATTTGACTTTGATGTAGGAAAATAAAGGCAATAGAATTTTTAAAAATTCACTCATACAATTTATTTTGAGTACTTATTATATACAAAAAGTCCTATTTTAAGAGTTGCAGGGGTTATAAGAGTCAACAAGACTGAGTCTTTGTATCTTGAGACATGAATGCAAATGTTAATCAAAGTGAGATGAACTAAGCCTTAAAGTGACAAAATTATTAGATGTTTTGGAGAGTAAGAGGGGAATTTTAGTTGGAAGAATCAGGAGCTTCATAAAACATGTTATTTGAGCAACTATTGATGTATGGATATGATTTTTAAAGGTGGAGATGGGGGAAGTAATTTAAAATGATAAATAAATGACAAGAAATCAAATATGATTTCCTAAGTAAAATTCAGGGTGACTGAAAGGGGATAATTAACAATAAAAATAAGATATAAAGTTGACTTGAAGGGAAGAAAAAAGCATAAGTTATGTTGGGAGCAAAATAAATTTATAAACTGCTATACTCTGAGTTATAAACCGTGACCTAGGAAGAAGATTGCAGAGTCTGGAGAACACCTCAGAATGTTGCTGCAGTGGTAACCAGCAACAACAAAGCAATGCAATTATGCATTCTAAGTGTTATTGGAAATAAAGAATTTTATTGGCAATAAAGCATTTTATTAGAAATAAAGCATTCAGTGAGACCCAACTGTTATATAAAGCCACAGAGCTGCTACCCTGGAATAGGTCTTACATTTGAAGCTCTTTATTGTTTGTAAATTCTTTCATGCACGTGACTTTACATCAGGTAAAAGGAACAGGGCCATTATGCTCATTTTAAGGTAGAAGGGCATAGATCTAAGTGGATTAAATAGGTTATTTCAAATTTGCATAGTTAGTAAGAGACAGGTAAATCTAGGGATAGAATCTAGGTTTTCTATATTTACATTCATGTCTACAGCCATACCACCCTGAACACGTCCGATCTCGTCTATGTGCACATTCAGTGTTGCTTTATCTACACTACTCTGCACTCAGGGAAGATATAGATATAAAGAACTAGAAAAGTTCACAAAGAGCATCACTAAAATAATTACAGGAATAAAGGGGATTCTCCAGAAGGAAAAACTAGAAATCGAGTTTGGAAATCAGTGGCTTTTGTTAATAATTTTATAAATGTTACAAATAAAGACGGTTTAGATTACAAAATTCATATAATTAGAATTGGAAGCTAGACCAGAAGTTACAAATACATGGCCAGTCAGCCACATCTGTCCTCTAGATATGCTGTGCATGAGCTTTGCAGTGTATTTTAATACAATACACTGTTTTAAGTAGTTACAATAATTTTGGGAGATTTTGTAGAAAGATTCCTGTTTATAGCTTCTTTTGAAAATCAGAGACTCTGGAAAAAGTGGGCTTTGACCCAGTAGAACACTCAGCCCGAACTGAATAGGGGCTTCACTCCTTCAAAGGGGAATTTGTTTTCTGCTTCAACACACTATCCCCTAACGTACACTAGTAGGGTACACTTCTCTCAGTGGATTACACCTAGATTGCTTCACACCTTTATATTACACAGTAAGTAAGCATTTCAGTGTTGGTCATTGCTCCAGAATCTAAGCAGAAATGTTTGAGGTGCCATTTGATGCTGATGGCAGGCAAGCAAATTACATTTTCCCCCAAATTAAATCTTTAAGTATGCTAACAGAGAATGAACATTGAACGGGACTTTAAACAAATTCTACCCATAAAAATGGTCTTCCATCTTAATAGTAGATCTCTCCACGGGGAAAATCTAAATAATCCTGCTTTGAGAGAACATGACTCTGGCTCTTTCTAAAGCCGAGATTTATTTTTCCTCAGATATCATAAAATTCAGATTCATTCATTTATTCAACAAATATTTTAGTTCTCAGTGTGTGCCAGGCACTATTCCAGTTGCTGAGACCAAAGCAATTGATCTAAATTTTAAAATTGTATAAAATCCCTGTCCTCATGGACCTTACATTTAGTGAGAGTAGACAGAAAATAAACAATAAGTAAATACACAATATGTTGAGGAAGAGGAGCTGAGAATCTATATGGGGGTTGCAATTTTATTAAGAAAGGCCATGTAAGGCCTCACTGAAATACTGACATTTGAATAACAATTTGAAGGAAGAACAAGAAAAATTGCTAAGCATCTGAGGGAAGAGGATTCCAGACAAAGATTCTCTTGAAATCATTCCTACATGTTGCCCTTTGTGCTTGTTAGCTCAAGTTGTTTCCTGCTACTACCAAACAAGAGAATTAACCATTGTGACCCTGAATATGGCATGTCTGATGATCCCTATGTCATTGGAGATTTTTTTTAAAGGCTATAACTTTAATTTATCAGGGGAAGGGCACAGTGGAGTACTGTAGGATCTAATAAGTTCAGTATCTAAAGCCCATTTAATTATTTTTGTCAACTGTACAATGGATGTAAATACTTTTCTTTTTCTTTTCTCTTTAAAAAAAAATATCAAGGAGCTATGTACTCAAAAGCAAACCATTATTACCAGCATAATGTAGAATTAATTTGGGCTTTTTCTTAAAGTAAGATAGGAAATAGAAAACAATTTAATATTTATTCCCCATTTCTGGGATTCTTTCAAGGCTCCTAGATTAATTACCATTTTTTTAAAAGGGGAAGAAAGGAAACTATTATTTATTTTGCATTGAGCATGGGCCAAATATTTTAACATTTATTTTGCCTTATAAAAGAATTACTGCAAAAATGAGTAAATTGAGACTAAGGCTAAATAACCTATGCATGTTTATATAGCTAAGAAAGCAAACAAGCCAGGATTCTACTTCAGTTGATTTTAAAGTTAGGTTTCTGTATTATGACAAAACCACCAGCAACTCAGAAGGCTAAGGTGGGAAGATCACTTAAGCCCAGGAGTTCAAGGCTACAGTGAGCTATGATTGTGCCACTGCACTCCAGCCTGGGCAACAGAGACCCCATTTCTAAAAATCAAACAAACAAACAAAAGTCAAAAAGTTGCTATAGGCCATAATGTGACCATAACCATGTAATCACAATAGCACTTAAATAAGATGTCTCTTTAATATAACATTAAGGAAGAAATTCCTACCATTTTTTGGCAGCATTGTGTGATGCTGATGGAAACATTCGAAGGAGAGATTCATAAATAAATTGCTAGTGAAAAAAGTGTCTGTTACTGGCTGATGGCCTCCTGTAGTTCTACCTGTATATTGTTAGACAACACTCCCCTCTTTCATGAGACTTCTGGAAAAATTGCCAAAACAGCAGTTCCTATATGTAGAAACCTAGAGCAATTTAAAAAAAGAAAGAAAGAAAGAAAAGAAGAAAGAAAGGAAAAAAAAAAAAAAAGCTGAACTCCCAATGGGATCCATTGTGTTCAGGACACAGCAACAAAACACTGTTCTCTGCGAAAGAAATGTCAAGTCCATGGTGCTTGGAGAACTATACAGCACTCTCACGTAACTGCTCTGATGAGGTGTCACCTATTTCCATCCAAAAGCTGTTGTAATATGATAACACCTTTGGGATAAGGCACTTTTCTGTCTATGAAATTATTGAATGCAGGCCTTATTCACCTCTCTACGTTGGATTTGGATGCTCAAAATCTGACTTTAGGCTGTACAGAAATGAGAGGAGGCATCCAACATACAAAAATCTTCCATCTGGAAAACTCTTTAATGGGAAATAGATGAACTAGATGATCCAATGAGGTCCTCCACATCTTTAATTTCCATGATCCTGCCTAGGAAGTATTTTGGAACTTTCCTAAACCAAGGCAGATTCCACTGATTTCCAGGGGGGTGAGGGGGTTGGCATTGAAACAAGGAAAGGAACTGTCCTTGATTGCTAGAGAAAGACAGACAGCCCAGGGAGGGAGAAAGTGGGGGTAATTGATCTCACACCACCTTATCTTGGTGAAATACCAGAGGAGAGGAATGGAGGGACCAGGCTGCCAACTTGCTGACTCTTCTGGCAGTGGAATGGTCACTGAAACTGTCCTCCTAGTAATTAACTGTTAGGAAACAGACTCACTTTCCTCTTTGGGACCTAAGGTCTTTTTTTAACATAAAATAGGCAATTAAGTAAATCCTTTTTGGTTCTCAGTCACTTCTTTAGCTTCAGTGTCTAATCTGCTTGTTGTTAACTCTCTGTAAGAGATAACAACTGGCTGTAGAAGGTCCCAGCGTGAGGAAACCAGAAAAGGATTTGTAGTATTTGGTGAATAATGCATCTCACTGGACTAAAAGAGATACAGAATATGATCTGTATCATTTCTAAAATGCTGCTTAGAATATTAAATGAAAATTTTTCAGTTTCAAATATATTTGAACTCAAGAACATAAAACATAAGCTCTTGCTACTTCATCTTCACCATTGTCAATGTTACCAAATCTTATTGAAACTATTATGACAGGGCCAGTATTTCAAACCAGATCTGTCTTCTCCAGGGTCAAGGCTTTTAATCAACACACTGTTAGAATTAAAAATTAGATTCTCTTGATTTCTTTGTTAGTGAACTAGTTGTGTCATGAGTAAGGCCGTTTTCTATTTGAAATTAACCATATTTTCTATTTGTTTTTAACTCTAGGATTTTGGATCCTTCCTACTTGAGATTTTTCAGAAGTTTCTGAGTGCTCACTATTTTTTAGTGCTCTCTTATGACTTGTATATAAAAGGATATTCTAGCTTCCCCTGGCTTCTAGGAATTTATTTCTGATTCTAACTTTTCACTCATACATGTTTCTGTTTCTTTGAAAAATGTTTCAGTGATAAAAATATATTTTCTACAAAAATATGTCATGAAGTATTTCTGGAAATAAAATTTTTAACTGAAAGGGACATTGACATTTATTTAGCTTGATATTCTTAAAGAAGTGCAAGGTAGTTTTTTGTTTTTTGGTTTTTTTAACTCCTTGAAAATATCTACTTGCTGGAAAAGCCCTGCAATCTCTTGACCTCTGTTCCACAATTTAACGAATATTTAGAAAATGTTTTTAGAGAGTAAGAAGTCTGAGGAAAACTGCAGTTCAAGAATCAATGAAGTGTATGAATCAATGTTCTAGTGTAGGCTCCATTCTTGCTACTAATAGATTGTCTTTCATGATTGTGTTACTACAGAAAGCTGCAGCTGTGACTGATTTTGAAACTATTAATGTAGGACCTTTTGATATTTCCCACTCCATGTAGCAGAAGACATTATCTTGGTGCCATGCCCATAGGCTATTAAGAGTCCTCAATGGCCAATTTATTCTGATTGTTGCCTACAGAAGCAAAGAGCAGCTCTTTCCTACTGGGACTCCATCTGATGTGTCCAACTCTGGATGTCCAATTTTTAGCATGTTGCCTTGCATATAGGAAGGCTCAATAAATGTTCTTTAAATGTTGACTGAATAAATTGACTGAATAAATGAATGCTTATTCATTCATCATTCATGTAGAAACAGTATTATACCTTTTTTTTTTTTCCTGTTGTAGGGCCACCAGCTGTTTGGAGAACAGTGAAGGTGGAATCATGTTAATATAAATAAACATGGTCTCTCACTAATTATATGTGTGACCCTGTGCAGGGGACTTCCCTCTCTAGACCCTGGTTTCATCATCTATAAAGTGAGGGAGTTAAACCAAATAATCTCTGAAGTCCCTTCCTGTTATTCCATATAGTGAACTGTGTGTGATGACATAACATATGCTCTATTATTATTATAGTGTTGGGGGCAGTGGACTTGCATGCTGCTCACTTCTCTTTATAAAGGACATGAGTCAAGTGTATTAGGCAAGTCAAGAAGAATGCAAAAGCAAGGATTTTCTCCCATTCACATCCTGGTAGGCTTTTTTGTTTAGGTTTCCAGAAGTTAAGAGGGTAAAGAATGGAATTAGAGCAACAGAAAATATTTTTCAAATGCAGGAAAATATCCCATTTAGAGCAATGAACTGGATAATGGTTGGTTTTATTCAAAGGAAGGACAGTGCTTTTCATATTCATAAAATATTAATGACTCCAGACCCATTTAATTTCCACACATCTGTTCAGCACAGAAAAAAGAAACCTAATGATCTAATAGAAAAACACACTCAAGGATAACATTTGGTTCACAGATCTATCATTCAGTTGTTGCCAAAATGAAGTGTCTGAAGCTTTTGTAGTAATTGCTGTGACTAGGCAGAGCAAAGGCACTTACGTACATTCATGCTGGTATGTATACACATGTATTTGCGCCTCCCAAGCCCATATTAGAACCTGCTATTTATTTCCTGAATGAAGCCTAAATTAGATAGTTGCATTCATTGATGCTGCTGAGAAATGGTTGCACAATGTGTTCTTAGTTAAAAGAGAGACAATGAGCAGACAGCAACACAGGAGCGTTGAATTACTATGCCCCAATTTATTTTTTAATGCAATTCCTGCTCAAAGGTCTTTCAGGAAAACAAGGACATCCAGGGAAGTAATCCTCAGCATCTACGGATGGATGTGTTTATTGAGAGCTTGCTTGGTGAGCCATGAACAGTCTCTTTAGAGACCCCATCCCAGCTTTATTTCCCCTAGTACTGGTTGGTCAAACATCCTCAATGTCTTCATCTGTGAAATGGGGTTAATATAGAATGGCTGTGAGGATCAAATGAAACAACAATGTGAGTACATAAAGAAACAGTGAGAAAGGCATAGAGATGTCACCATTACATCCACACCTTCAAAAATTACTCTATTCTATATTACTATTTTCACTTCTCACAAATTTTATAGTCCCCTTGACTTTCACTAGGCAAACATGAAAATTACCTTCTCACTGTAGCTCACAATTTTCCTCTGCCATATTATACCATAATTGTAATTACAAACTTACCACTACCACCAACCGGGGCACCTGCCGTCACCCTCTCCTCCAGGTAATAGAGTTATAACCAATATCCCTGGGGAAGAAACTGTATGTTCAAATATTATAGTGTTACTGAGCAATCAGTGGGCTCACTTCCTGATGCACATGGATGCCAATACCATGGCACCAGCCTTCGAGAAAAGAAAAGTTTTATTTTAAGTCAACTGGCCAGGAGACAAGAGGAAACATTCAAATGTCTCCCTGGGCTGGATTGGGTTTTATAAGCATAGGGTAATGAGGCATGCTGTGATTGGATCTTGCAATGGGCTGGATGCCAGGAGGCGTGCTCTGACTGGACCATGCCATAGAGTGATGCTGGGGCTCTATATGATTGGATCCTGGATCCAGCCATGCAGCGTCCACTTAATTCAGCCTCTGCTCCTCAGTCAGAGGATTTAGGTTCCACTCATAGTTGCACACTTGGTTCATTTGGGTATGCTCAGGTTATGTGTCCTTCAACCAGGGTGTCCATGGCAACTGAAAAACAACTCAGAACTTTGACAACAAAAAAGTTGAACCAGATTGTCGTGGTGCAGCTACAATAGTTCATGCAACACAAATTGTACATAAAATCAGCTAGGTAAATTGTGAAATATGTGTGCAGTCTAACTTGTTTCACAATAGTCTAAACATTATAAATGTTAAGTATAAATCAAAACAAAGATAAAATGTGTATAATATTTTGCAGAAATCTACCACTACCCCAACAGATTACAGTCTTCCAATTTCAACCCCTCTACTTTGGACTTAGAAAAAACTTTGTAATGTGTGCATTGGTGGAGATGGTGGGGTATTTGTCATTGGCTCTGCATCCACCTCTATGCTACTATTTCTTGATGCCTTATCTGGCCAGGATAAAACCACTTCTGGGATGATAAAATTGATCTGGGCCGGCAAGAGGGGTGGGTAATCACCATATTTCACTATCTTGCTTCCATCTTGATGTTCCCCACGGACATAGGATTTGTTGTTCTACAAAGATCTTTTCAGAACCAGGACATTAAAATGAAAATTGGGTATCGCTACTCTACCTTTTGAAAGTTTTTAATGACTGCTTTCATTAATAACTGATTACACTATTTATCTACACCTCCCAATGTAAAGCCATCTCTTTTTTTCTCCACAAACTACCTGCTGCCACCCTTTACCAAACAAATGTGTCCAGAAGCGATGCTATAAATACCGAAGTTGGAGAATCCTGCTGGTTGGGTTCCCATCCTCCTCTGCTTTATGCTTCCTTGTTATCAAAAGTGTCTTCTGCTGAGTTACCTGGTAACCTTCTATAAAGAAAAGTGCTCTTCCAGATACTATGAAGATTACCTGGTTATGGCTCAGAGTTTCTGGGCTGCTGGATTTATGTGCAAAAATATAATTGCTCTGGTTCTTTCACCTAAATTTTCCCTTCGAAAGACAAGTGCCCGTGAGCCACCTATAGAAGGCTATTGACATTGACATCAGGGCTCTCCTGGAAAAAAAAAAAAAAAGCAGTGCACCACATGGCCCTTCTTTTGACTAACTCTTTTAAAAGCATGTAACAACGTATTCCATAGCTAAAAGCATATTTGTTGACTTGAATCAATATTGAGAGTCTTTTCTACATATTTCTATATCCTTAATAGTCCTTTTAATTGAATTCTTAAATATTTCAGTGTTTATAATTAGCTATAAAAGATAAAATTAGGAGTAAGAAAAATAACAGTGTCAAGTACAACATTCTTGACTTTATTAAACAGGATAAAAACTAAAATCATGAAAGATCTTCTTAACCATAAATGTATGAATTTGATCATTACCATTTGAAACTCTAATAGAAATATGCAGGATTTAAAATTTTTCCAATCAATTATAGTGCTATATTTTAGCCATTCTAATCCAATGCTGAAAATTTAGATTATACATAATTTTAAAAGAAAAATAATGTATAATATACAATAATTATTTAGATTTAAGAGTTGTTTCTTTATAAAAATACACATTTCAATATCTCCATGTCTCCCATATTTGTTGTATTCCTCTTATTCAGGGCTGGTATAGAGCATGTGATCAATAACATTTGCTAAATGAATTTTTAAAAATGCACATTTTAATTGGTTGCTGACTAAATAAACTATCATATGGCCCACAGATACGTCTTTGCTCAGAGGCTAGAATTCAAAAATCAATTCACAGAATACATAAGAGTATGGAGAAAGAAACTAAGCTAATTAACTGCTGCTGTCTATTTATGCTTATGCCTTAATCAATAAATTAAATGTTATTGCTAATAATTCATACTATGGTGGTATTGGTGTTATTGTCTTTTAAGAACTTGAATTTTCTTAAAACTCTCAGTTTTCTTAAGACTTTTGAGCAATATTTCCTATGATATCTAATAACTGGTTTTTCAGGACTCTCTGGGATCAAAGAGGTTATATTAACTTGCAACATGTCAGATTCACTTAAGTAATTAACCAGGGTCCACAGATCCTCACCTTTTCCCTCCTAATAAATAAAGATAGGTGATTATAAGTTAATCACATTAAGGTAATAAACCAAATGATGGAGGAGAAGGCAATGTTCAGTGGGGTCCAAAAAGGAACTTACATGTATGGACCAATGTATTTTTAAATTGTGTAAATATAAAACCCTTTTCTCTTCCATTTGACAATTCTAAGGAAAAAAGAGCTAAATAAAGAGGAAGTTCCAAAGCTGTGAGTATAAAGTTAAATACTGTTTAAGTATATGTTTTAAATGATTAGTATAAATTTGAAGGAAACAGCTTAATGAAATACAAGTCAGTTTATTTTATATTCAATCTACAGCTTTCCAAAATAGCAACTGAACTCTTTATTGAATTCGTACCATTCATTCATTTCTTCATTCAGCAAATACTGAGTGTCTCATATGTGTTTCACTGTGCTAGTTTCTGTGGATGTGTAAGTCAAACACCACAGTTCCTGCCTTCTAATTACTTATCTCCAGCCTAGGAGGCATTATTTTTCTTTAGTGGAGTATAGGTCAACATAGAAAACAGCCATATAGTCATACTGAAAAGTCAGAAAGACCTAGTTCAGACTCTGTCTTTACCAGAAGAATGACTAGAAAATGTTGTGCAAACTGAGTAGAGGTAATTTTTCTTACCCAAATGTTTTGTGGATTAACCACATGAACAGTGTAAAGTGGATAACTGGGTGTAGACATCCCCGTAATGACTTTCAAGGTCTTTTATTGGCACATATATAACTAAGAGTTCACAATTGTACATTTTTTCCAATAAAACTACTGCTGCATTGTTCATTCTAATATTTATCTCTGTATTGAAATACTTATTGAATTTTACTTTTTAAGTTTCATATTCTATAATACATTGAATGTGTTTGCTTCTCTAGTCTGCTTCCAGGGAGTTAAATATAATGGTAAAGCTATATTGAAAAGTAGAAAACAGGAAAATTTGAAAATTGAAATCCTATTGTCTTTCTTCATTTCTGAGAAAAAATATTTTCATACCTATGTGCTTTGGGGATTTGACATTAGTCACTTGGTTAATCCTAGGAAAGGGTGTGAACTGAATCTTCTTAAGTAAGACCATTTTCATTGGTAAATTTTATATATTCTTTGTGTAAAAGTGATTTTAAAAATTCTATCCATCCTGATTGTTTCTCCCTCTCTAAAAAAATATATATGTATTTTAATGTTATCAATCCCTGTACCTATTTGTTAACATTTCCTTAAATGTGTTTTCTCCAGATGTTGGAAATAAAAAAGTCCTTGTTATTGTTTCCATTGTCACTCTTTACTGCTTTCCATAGGCAGCATATTGTGCAAGCCAAGAACTGGAGGAAATAACAGACGTGTGAGCCCCAAATTATAGGCACAAAAATAACTTTCATAAAATAGCTTTTAAATGACACCACTTTCCAAAAAGCCAGCTCTAATTGACTCAAGCCTAGAAAGCAGTAACTTAAGGGAACATCAGACACACTTATACTGATCCCAGAAAGTGTTCCACCGTGTGACATTAGCTGGGATGATGACATTCCCAGCTTGCTGCCAGCACATTCCAGAAGGCAGGACGGGTATTTCGGTACCGGTGGAGCCAGTTCTCCTCTATAGCATTGTTCTGACATCGTTGAAGTGATAGTTTATTTATACAAGCAACATCTGAAAACCCCCAACTCCATTGCTCACCAGAAACAGATAAAATAAAAAATAAAATGAAAGAGAGAGAGAGAGCGCAGGAGAGCGAGTCAGAGAGAACTGCAGAAATAAGAGGTGAAACTCCTCTGGTCTTTTTTGTGAATGCAGACAGAATCCTCACCCCGGGTTTAGGGACTGGAGCAGCCCCGGGGTTCCTGCTGTTCGTAGAATGTTACAGATGGCTGCCTGGGCAGGAAGCCCTCCCCTTTCCTTAACGGGGCTCTGGGGAATGTAGGGGGCCTGGAACCAGCCCTCTCCTTCCCTTCCAAACCTCTTCTCCAAACCCCTACTGAGTGAAAAAGAGAGAGAGAGAGAGAGAGAGAAGGGGGGGGGGGGAAACGCACGTCCTGGAAACATTTCTGCCAGTCCGTTTTTAGTGGAATCTTGAATTAACCTCTTCACTCCCGATTAGAAAAGCGATTTATAACTTTGCTGGCATCTCTTTAATATAGTGAATCAATTTCACCAGCTCATTGAAGTACCAGACCATTTGGGTTGAATTTATAATTGTACGTTTGAGTTATGGAACAATTTCAAGAAAGCGAAAGCAGGTTTGAATTCTAAAATAATTAAAAGTATTTCAGCACATCAAATATTATATCAATAGTGTTCCCTTGTTCCATTTTTTGTTTTTAATCACATTTTGAAAGTTTTGTTTTACTCACAGTTTTTCCTTTGGTGCTGTTGCTTTTTTTATAAATCACGAATTTTAAAAATACTTTGTCTTTTTTGGAGCCTATTAACAATGGCTTAATTTCACAATTATAGTTTTTCATTTATAATTTTAAGGCAATTTCATCATCATAGTCGTCCATTTATGAATTTTTAAGGCATACTATATTAGCATACTAAAACAAGATGTTTTATAAAATTACTTTTTATTTTGGACTTTATAAAATTAGAAGATTTAGGTAATATGTCCCTGAAAAGAACCAAATAGTTTATGTTAAAGTAAAAAATGCACTGTTATTTCTAAGCTTACAATTGCCATCATAGTAGAAGCAAAATATGCTGCATGAAGAATATACTTATTTTAGAACATTTATATTACATTTCCTTGATTAAAAGCTATAGACCACGCAAACTCTATAATGCTTGTGATAAAGTGGTTAGGTATTTTATTATGTCAAGAATGATATGTTCAAACTAACTATACCTAAGCTTCACAAAAATACAAAAGAATAAAGGAGGGAAAGTGTTGAAAAATTAATTAAGGAATGTAAGAAATGGAAGAGTTAAAAAAGAAAAGAAAACCTTAATTTAATATTAAGCTACATCCAGATATTCAGATCTACTCATTGATTAATTCACCAAATATTAATTGAGTGCCTTCTGTGTTTCAAGCATCATGCTAGCTATTAGGGATTCAATCATGAGTAAAACACACCATTTACTGGAAAGAAACTGACAGTCTGGTGGAAGGCATGCCAGTCTAGGTTTCCATCACCTTCTATCTTGTATTAAAATGAAAACACATCAATTTATCCTGTTCTCACTCATACAGCCTCCCTGGTCATTATACCTGGCATCCATTATGATTGCGTCTTTCTGGTTAGTTCCCAAGATGTACCATTCATTAAATATTTTTAGTAGTGTGCATATTTAGACACAATAGAAACTTTAATCATTTGGTATTACCTTAAACAATTTTTTTAAAAATTTCACTTACCTTATATATGCTTCATTTCTGACTAAAAACATGTAAGTAAACAAGCAAAAACAAGGATAAATCCATTGAGGAGTTCTGAGAAATGTTTTTTCTCTGAGAAAAATAAGAAAGCCTTAACTACTTTTGCCCTCACTTTGGGTATTGTTTGTGTGAGGAAATCGGCACTACAGTAGTCTTGCAATTGTGGGGAAAAGTGAATGGCAGAGGTGCCAACCCAGGACCCTGCAAACCCGAGCTGCTCAACTAACCCACCTGAGAAGGACAGCCTCTGAATTTCTTACATGAGCTATATTGATAATTTTCATTTAAAAATCAATTTTGTTTTGAAAATCTGTTTCTTGTAGTCAAAAAGCCTCTGAACTGAAATAATATATTTAGAGGAAGTGGGATGACTTTTATTTCGTAGGAATAAAAATGGAATGTCTTTACTGGTTATTCCAAGTAAGGGATTTTGTAATATGTATTTAGTTCACACAGGTCTCCAAATCATAAAACTTCTTGGGAGGCATATTAAGTGCCATAAAATCTAGATTCTAGAATTAAGTATTTCTTAGATAAATAGCATTCTTCCACGCATTCTTGGATTTCAGTTTATCTGATTTTGATAGCTAACTTCAGGTGACTCTCAGCTTGCCAGTTTCATACGCAGTGGTGTGGCCTATAGTCGTACCTCACAATTTGATCAACCACATCATAAAACACTCAATAGAAATTTTGGCCAACACATTCAAGTGAGAGCCCAGGCCAAAAGCCAAAGTTTCCATCTCTGTATTTAATTGTCATTGACTCTAAATATGTATTTGAGGAAAAAGAAGGCCTATTGGGCAAATTAGAGCCTGTCGACGTCAGCTCACTAGCTATATCACAATCATTTTCACATCATGTATATCAAAACTCAGCCAAATTGAAGTGTTCAAAACCAGGAGGCATTCTATTTTTGTCTTCCCAGACTATAGACTTCTTTTGCTATAGTACAGTTGATTGCAGTTCACATGAAGACAATGATATTTGCAAATATCTATGTTGGAAGAATCTGAACAACTGAGGTCATATAGTTTATTGCTAAATTATTGGGGCTTAGTGGTTTTAAAGGATGCATTGATTTCCTAAGCACAGAAGAAAATTCCACAGATATCCTCAATAAAAAACAGAAAAGCAAAAGAAGCTCTATGTGTGTATGTGTGTGTGTGTGTGTGTGAATGATCTCATCCATTTTGGTTTTTACTGAACAGCTGAATAGAAAGACTTATAATAAAGATACATGAAAGTGGAAAAAAGACCTATGTTGCTTAAGCATAATAGATAAAACATGAAGTGTGCTTCAGGGAAAAAAATCAACTCACACTGGAAATGCCTTAAATGTCTACATGTGTAATGATTCAGCAAGGCTCAATGCACTAATGACGGGCCATTGCCACATGCCACAGTGCTGCAAAGCAAAGCCATTCCTTTATATCGCCCCTATCCAAGTCCATTAAGAAATAATGGTTCTGAGATGAAAGTCTTGTTAGGGTTTCAATGAAAATGTTTGGCACACCATGATGAAAAGTCAACAATCTGCTTTTAACGAGAGACACTGGAAAAACGTTGGTTAACATACCACTGAAAATATTAATTCTCCTTAATGGCAGGATGCAACGTAGCTTTTTATAGTTTTTGATCCATGTCATAAATTTGGCTATGACAAAGGGGATACTCCAGCATTAACTCACTGGCAAGAACATTAGCTATTTTCCAGCCCTAAAAGATTTGGCCCTTAGTATTCTTTGTAATGCACCAAAGGGTCAGATTTCTATCCTGAGAGGGACAGGCTGTGTGTGTGTGTGTGTACGCACATGCACTCACATGTACTTGTCAGTGTGTAGTCAATGTATGTGTGTTGACAGTGTAAGTAGTTTTCTTTGAGCTTTTAGAGAAAGAAAATAAGGAGAAATGTTATAAGTCCCAAGACACAGATCCTAGCATCACTGCCAGAATTCCAAAAATTGCAAAGTTGAATCAATGAGGAAGATAGCCTTACAAACTACGATGACTTGGTTACTAAGTGCCTGATCATACAGTGTCCATTTCAACTGGATGTTGTTAGAAAAATTGTGTTTCTTTTTGTACTTTTGTTCCATAGTATAATTGTAAATTTTCAGATTTTAAGGATGAGAAAGAATGACAAGGGAGAAAGTAGTCATCTCATTAGTTTCAGAACTTCCATTTCAAAACAGGGTTACCTTTGTCCTTTATCTTCATGTAGAGTTTTCTCTTAGTAATATAGATATACAAATATGTGTAACAAGTTTTAACCTCAGTGCCAGACTTTAGCATTTTATCCCCAAAGCCTTCCCTCAATTCTGCCAGTGAATGAGTGTTTGTTTTTTCTTCAACATTATTGAAAGGAAAAGGTTTTTGTTGAATTGGATAACTATCAGGACATTCATTAAAGGAAGAATTCTTTGTTGCTATAATGGAAGCTCATAATTGTAATCATAATGTTTTGAGTTTATTCCAGATGATTTTTTGATTCTTCAACAACAGCAACAAAAACCCATAAGCTTACAATATGCTATTAGATTTCTGTTTCTTCTATTTTAAATTTCAGTGTGAATCCAATATCTTAGATCAATGATTGAGAAGAAAACTGGTATGAATTTCATATAAGGAAAAAATAGTTTACCACCAGAATATCTTAAATGTTTTTGATGAAATAGGAATACTAGCAGTACAAAGTATAATTTAATGCTATTTCTTTATACCAGTAGTTCTTAAACTTTCATGAGCCTGAGAATCACTTAGTGGTGGTAGGTGACTTTTTAAAAATCCAAATTCCTAGACCCAGAAAGCCTAATTCAGTAGGTCTGGGATGAGGTCCAGAAATCTGCATTTAAAACAGCTTTCTTCTAACTCCCACCTCTGGATACTGAGGCCATTGGTCCTTTTCTCAATTTAGAGAAAACACTGCTGGATGTCTTATAAAGAATTAAACTTTGCACAAAGGGAGTTAGACTTATTCATGCCTCAATCAGTTTCCCTGTTAAGGGAATCTCTTTGTGCACTCAAAAATAGTGTGCTGCTTTCAGAGTCATCTTCAATGCAAGTATTCCTGTGTTGACTTGACCAGCACCTGCAGGGAATGTTATAAAAAGAATTTAAATATCAGAGGGAGGATTAAATTAAGTTAACTTTAAGGTCACTTCCAACTCTGACCTTTATTCCATGAGGCTTATAAATGTTCAGTGTTAATTCTTCTTTAAAAAAAGTTGTGTGTAAGAAAAGGGAAAAGAGATGATAAAGCACGGAGTTGTCTGTTTTGTGTCTTTGTTTTTCTTAAACAACATATGGTTGAGTACTAACATCACACACCTTTTTTTTAGTGGCCTCTGGTTGCACAGGGTTGAAATAATCTGACTTTTCAGTCATTGTGTATATTTTTTAGTTTATATATACTCTAGAAAAATGTATTAATTTTAGAATGCAAGTATATTTAGTTTGCATACATAGTATGGATTTATGTAACACATTCTCTTCTGTACTTTCCATTAACTATTATGTCTTTAAGGTCAATTTGCATTGCAGTGCATAATCTAACCTACACACGTAACTGTTCCATAATTCTCCATCCTCTACATTTTACTTTTTTGTTCTCCCAGAGATGGAGTCCCAGGTTGCCTCCAATTCCTCACCATCAAAAAAGATGCTAGGATGAACATCCTCTTATGTATCTCTTGATGGACCTGCACATATCAATTTCAAGGCAGATACTACCAATTTTTATTTAAAAACAAACTTTAGCAAAGGGGAATCTATTGGAGTTTCAAATTTTCTGTTATTGATCTGATACCCTTAGAAACAGTGAAAAAAATCTATAATAACTTTACAGGAAGTGTAGTTTACCCCATGAAATAATTGGTATAATTCACCCATTCTCCCTTGTAGTGCTCTCTAGATTCATAAACTGATTTAAACAACAAAAAAATAGAGAAAATAAAAAATATTTTCTCTTCATTGGTATTAAAAAAAATCCTACCTCCACTCAAACGAACTCAGATGAACTTGATTAAAAACATAAGTCTTTTTCTCCTGTGATTATTTGGAAAATCAGTCCCAATATATACAATGGTCTGAATCAAATTTGGTGAATAATTGAATCTTTTTTAAAAACTTCTTTTGTTGCATTAGTAAGTTTTGAATTTTGTATTTAAAAATAGTATTTAAGATTCACATATCTTTTAATAAAGCACATGCTTAATAGATCAGTCTGTTATATTCATATTTATTATTTGAACTTTTGCATCCTTGCATTTAATGAAGTGTTACTGTAATCTGATTTGTTTATCTGGTGCCTCTCTCTTTATATCTGAAGTCATCCTGCCAGCCAACACACAAAAGCTGCTGTGCAGAGATCAGCAAATATCTTTAAAAACTTAACAGCAATTTAAAGGAAACTTCAGGGCACATGTTAGAGATCCTTGCACAGCCTCTGAAAGCATCTCCATGTGGCCATTTCTGTTCTTCATTTAATTTCTGCCCACTTAAACAGTTGAATGATAGCTTCAATAGCATGTTCTGATAAAATGAGATTAAAATATATGTATTTTCACCAAATTGGCAGAAGCTTTTTTATTGATTAAACATTTTAAAGAGACAGCAGAAAACAACAAACAGTTTTTTAATGGAAACAAAGATCTTAAAGCACATAGGAAATCAGTGTGGAAATGAAGTCGAACATACAAATTACCATTTAACATACCATTTCGAAGAAATATTAATAGAGTTGGTAGGAAAATGTGAGGCCATTTATTTATTTACTATTTCATTGATTGGAGACTTGACATACGTTAAGTTTTAGGCAGTGCTCCAACTCCTGTGGTTCTTTAAAGCAATGGTTATCATGATTATTTTAGCTGTAAAACTCTGTCCTCCATCAAAATCTTACTTCAAAGCAGTAAGTATACATGAGTAGGAGTAAAGCTGCTCTGGTGGGGGGTGAAAGCCCCATCTCACCTGTTTGAACCCATGCCCCCTAACCCCAATCCCTTGGAAGAGATATTCAGTCTCCATGAGAATTGGTTTGAAAACCACCAATTTGAAAAGGAGATGTAAATGCAAACCTTTGTATTTGTTTGCACTGGTTAAAAGCAAAATGAATCTTTCTGAAGGTTTGAGAAAATATCAGAAACATGGTAAAGGGTACCTTTGAGGCTGGATGCAGAACACAAAAGGAAAATTTTCCCTCCAGATAGTTCACTCATTAAGATGAGAACTGAAGTTGAAGAGGGGAATGTATCTGAATCCATCTTCTTGTATTCACAATAAGATATCCTTTGTGTGACTTCTTCATGCAACTAAATGTTTTTAAATCTTGGGAACCTTTAAAGTAGGTTTTATGGGAGGAATTTGTATTTTAAAAAAAACCCTAGGAATCACAAAGAAAAACAATATTTTATTGGCTTATTCAAAAAACACAATAGTTATTTTCAAAGGGAAATAACAGATAAACATTGTTTACATAAGGGTAATTCAGCATTACTTGGCTGCACTCATGTTTGTTGATAAAGCTGAAATGAACTTTCACTGAGATATACTTTGAAGCCCAGCTCTGGCCTGGTTCCAAGGGTGGAGTGAAGGAGAATTTGGCCAGCAGCTGGTGCTGATTGTATTCAGGGTCCTATGCTGAGCACAGAAGACACCACATTTCCCTTCTTACACAGATTTCCAAGGGAAGGCAAGTTTTCTTCCCTACTGTTTGTAACACCTTTTAAATTTTCTCCTCCTTTCAGATAGGCAGCAGGAGGAACAAGAGCTATGTTAGTACTGTTTAAAGGCCTTACTATTAATGTACTATTAGCATGCACTTTCTGGATACTACCTTGATATCTACGTCCTTAGTTAGGGCCAAAAGACTCTTTGTCACCCATATTATTCTCACAGTCATCTCTAGAGAGATGGGTTTTTGATAGGGCGGGTTTTAGACACACTACACAGATGTGTAATAGCTACCTGAAGTCCATTTTCCATCAACTTGCTGACAAGAGTGCTAGAGTTCTAAACTTCCTCTCATATTCATCAGAAATTCTGATAATTATATAGCTTGAACATATGCATTGCAAATCTCTAAGAATAGAAATATATTGTGTTTACCAAACATACTAGATCTCCTAATCCTAGAGGCCAGTGGTTATTTATGTAATGTTTCATCTCAGAATTTAGCACCATTTGCGTGATGTGAGGAAGCTAATCAATGAATAAGCTAAAGTGGGAAAGCGTTAATTAATCTGATCTCACTTCTACAGCGATTCTCAATTTTGGTTGCACGACAGAATTATATGGCAAGCTCTAAAAAATACTGATTCTCAGGCCTGCACTAGACAATCACATCAAAAACTCTGTATACTAGTTATGGCAATTTTTAATAGTTCTCCTGGTGCTGTCAGGGTTCAGAATTATTGACCTAAGCAATCATTTTTATTTTTAAAAAAGTAAAGCATACTATATTTTTAGAATTTGAAAACATAGGAGTTTATTCACCTGATGATAAACAGGGCTATTCGTCCACATTAAGTTCCAACTCACCAGATGACATTAAGGTCTTCATGTGCAGATGTAGTGTAGTGTATCTTAAGTTAGCCCTTTATAAATTTACCCAACAAATGTGGTTCAAAGGTCTAAGAGTTTGTTAGAAGTATAGAATCTCAGGCTACCTCCAAGAACCATTGAATTTATAATGTGCCTTTTACAAGCCGCCCCTGGAAGGTTTGCGTGCACATTCAAGTTTAGAATATATCGATATATAATTTCAGTTATTGGAAAATCTTTTGAAGTTAATGGTTCATTGTTTTTGTGAGCCAATATTATACTAGAAAATGAAATGATCACTGCGTTAAGAAGAGGGCTGGGGTGGGTGGCATTTTCCGCAATGTGTAGGAGGTCATCCGAGTAGCAGCTTTCTCAAGATGATTCATTGGTCTTCATTTCAGCCGTTAAATCTTTTCATCTGACACCTAGTTTCATTTCCTAATGAACGTGCTATCTTTTTACATATGCTTTCTTTCTTTGGCACTACAGTGAATTTTTCATGCTATGTAAGAAAACTGCAAAGGAAGGCAAGAAGAGCCAAATATCAAGGAATGAGGGGAATTGGTGAGTGGCAACTGGTGACTGAGACTTAGGCAGCAGAATATAGAGTTTCCAACATGCTTCATAATACAGCAACCAGGTCACATTGAATTGGAGCAAAATATCTTTAACTTATATGTGTGATTAGTCTGCCTCTCTTCAGGGATTAGTTTAATTCTCCTCCTTGTGTTTCTATTCAATCTCACCTGACCCTTCTTTGTAGCAAGGACAGGTTGGACAGAAACAGGCAGGTAAGTTCTCCTGAGAAGATCTAGGGATAGTTGCTGATCTTAAAAAGCACATCCCTCATAGGACCTTTGCTACACAAACTTTTGGTGCATAGGAAGGCAGGGACTCTGGTCTGACTACTGGTCCTTTGCACATATTGAGTAGACTCTCAATAAATGAGAGTTTTGTTCTCCCTCAAACCCTCTCCCTTTCCCAAACATCCCCCAAAACAGCTAACACTTTTTAAAAATAATAGCTAACACATTGCATATTTATCAGGAACTGAGTACTGAATATGTATTAATTAATTCATCAAATTTTCACAAGAAAACCGTGAAACACAGAGTTTTTTTTTTAATAAACTTTATTTTTTAGAACAATTTTAGATTTACTGAAAATTGCAAAGATAGTACAGGTTGTTCCCATATGCCCCATATCCAAGGGTATTAGTATCTGTTATTAACACCTTACTTACATCAGTACGGTTACAATTAAAGAACTGATATTAATACATTATTCTTAATGAAAGCCCAAAATTTATCCAGATTTCCTTAATTCTTACTTAATATCCTTTTACTACTCCAAGCATAAAATTTTTAAAGTAACTTCCAATAGCAGCTGATAGAGCTTGGATTTAAATCCAGTCTAACTCCAGAGGCCCAAACTTTTAAGCACTGCTTTATAATGATGCCTTGTGAGAGACAGGTATACCCCCAGTTAAATCAGACATCTCGATAAGATACCACACCAATTAAAAACAGGGAAGGGGATCTTTATTCTAGTTCTAGGAAAGCCGGACAATCTGAAGAATCATCCTGATGTTGTGAAAAGGTCACATGTGGGGTTTGTGGTCAAACAGACCAAGTTCACCTCAATCATCTTAAGTACTTAGGCCTCAGTTTCTAAAAAATGGGCATGATATCAATACTTAAGGGCTCTTGAGAGGATTTTTGTAAAGGGAAAGGAACAATTATTCTTCAAGTATCCTTTATATGCCTAATCTAAACTACTTAAACAATATTTTTTTCATTCCCTTTCTCTCTTGTGTATCCCATACCTGGAGTCATCTACATTTACTATTTGCAAAGAGATATTTAATTACTATAAGGTGAAAAGATGTAGGAATGCTTCCCAAGGGAAAATTGTGGTATTTCTTAAGAAAGCTAGACAGGTCATCTTTTTGCATGATTGCATGTAATTGGCTTTATAACAGCATCACAAAACTTGGTCCAAATGAACATTTAAGGCCTTCACTTCTATTTTTATAATGTGCTATCTCCCTACCTCGCTTTCAGGATATTTTAATAACTTGATATAAAACCCTAGAATAATGATTTTATACACAATGATTCACTCAATATTTTGAGGCTTCTTTCCAAGAGTTTGTCTGGTTTTCCAAAGGAGTTGGCTCCCAGTGTGTTCCTACTGCTTCCTGGTGCCTGTAACAGCATTGGGAACAGAGGATTCATCTTTCCTACACACAACATGGCTTTGGCAGAGAAGCACAATGTCTGTCCAGCCAGGAAAAAACATTCACACACTCATTCAAGTTCACGCCACCCACATCCAAAATTCTGGTCCTGGAAGCTGCCTTTCAAATTGTCCTCATGTTTTGATAGGGATAATGGGGCTCAGATACATACATACTAAGCAGTGTCTCAAGTCCAGTAAATTGTTCTTCCTTTGCTGTCCTGTCACTTCCTTTCATTTCCTTCCCTGTCACTGCTAGGAATATGCTAGGATGATCACTTAATTACTTTAACCAAAGTGTGCAGAATATGTTATAGCCACAAAAAGGCTTTGAAAATCAGATGTTTTGAACTTTCTTCCAGCACAGTCCCCTTATTAAGTATAAAAAGCTATAGTCTCATTTAAATGTATATGTAATAAAATTTAAAAATTTTTTTTTCAAAAAATGTAAATATAAATAGGAGCCTAATTTAGAAATTTTGAGTTATTTCCCATTTAGGATACCAGCTATTTCATTTTGACATGACTGGAAACTCACCTGTATCATACGTCAAATACATAATTTAAAAAATCAAATTATGTAACAAGGCTCAAAGAGGACCATGAAATGTAAAATTCATCCAGAAATATCTAAATCATTATAAATAATATTTTTGAAAATCTCCAGAAAAGAGATTTTATGACTTTCTGTAGTAAAGTGATCTATTTTCTTAAATCCCACCTGTCTCCTGTTCATGTCTCAAGGGAAATAGAGAATTATCATTTCCCATTAACATCTCAGCAGCCTTACACTAGCTCCATGAAAGAGGGTAGGTAACTTCCATAAGATCTGACTGCCAGTGTGAGTCGAGATGAATGAGAATAGAGACCAGGAAGGCCTGTGCATCTGGGTGGCGGTATAGGTTCATGGTGAAGAGTGTGGGTTCTGAATATACACAACATGAATTGTCTGGTTCTGCCACTTTTTTTTTTTGACTCTATGACTTTAAATAGTTACTTTGTCTGTCTCTCTGTGTCATCATTTTTAATTGAGGTAATAATGCTACCTACTTTATCAAGTTGTGACAAATAAATTAATATATTTTAATATAGAAATGTGTTCAATAAATGGGATTATTATTATCTACTCTACTAGACACTGTGTTTCTAGAGATATTTTAAGTATTCACTCACCATTTAATCTACTGATACATGATCATTCATTGATTATTATTAATCCCATTTTACAGATGAAGAAATAGGGTAAAATGGGATTAGAAACTTGTCCAAGAGTACACCATTAGACATTGGCAAAACTCAGAGAGTTGAAGTCAGAGTTACCTCACTTTGAAGCCCATTTCAGCATTCTGCCTCCATGATGAGGCAATTATCTTCTCTTCCCAGAAAAGATACCATTGAAGTTCATTACAAGTACCCTGGAAATGTGGTATAATTTTATTTTATAATAGTTTTAACTTTTTATGGAAAACTATTAAATAAGCTCTTTTTAATTCAACTGAATTTTCAATGAGCAAATTAGACTTTTTTCCAAAAGAATGTGTAAAGTACCTTAAAATTAAAATGAATTTCTAGGCCTTTTTGGTTTGTTTTCTTTGTTTATCCATACAGTTATTCAGCAGGCATTTATTGAGCACTAGTATGTATACAATGTTGGGGGTAAAATGCAGATCAAAAACTGTTCATGCTACCTACCACTTATTAGGGTATTGTCTAAGTAGAAGAGATGAGACTACAATTTCAAAGTGTGACAAAATATTCAAAACCATATAATTAACTACTGACCTGAGTAACAAAGGAAAGAAAATGTTATATAAGCTGGGATGATTTTAGATAGCTTAATGAAAATAGTAATTCTTGAGCTAGCGATAAAATAATGGAGAGAATTTGCCTGCAACATACATGGCATTCCAGACCAATTATACAGTGTGAGGGAAAGTATGCAGGTAGAATTAAATGTTATTGAATATGGGTTATTGGGAAAAAATGAGGAAAACAGTCTCTTCTGAGCAGAAAAAAAAATGTGTTGAGAAGATTTGAGAGCTAGAACTGGAAAGACCATTTAAAAATAATACTATACCCAACCTTAGATGATAAAATGTTTTGATTTTATCCCATAGCCATTTTAGTTGCCAGAAAACAATGGAGTCATGTTTTCAGTGAGTGGCAAAATTCTATGACCAGCCAAAACCATTTATGTGAAAGACAAATAGAGTGACATTATCAGACATGCAAAGGCTGAGGAGGGATTTCACTTCTTCTGATAAACATGATTCAAATACATACTATAGGATAATAGATTGGAGAATTAGGCAGAATTTCAAGATTATGGAAAATAATGGTATGAAAGAAATTGTGGTGTACTACAAAACCAGTAAACATAGAATTCAGTCTAACTAATTGATTTCAGAGGTCATATGATAATGTATGTATTCAAAAGATTCTTACATTGTTGTATACATAATATTAACAAATTAATAATAAGATGCATAAATCAACAAAAACTTGGAAAAGGAAGAAGAAAAAAGACAAAACTGAGCTAGAGTTATCATTATTACAAGAGATATCACACAGATTCTTTTTCATCATTGACATCTAATTGATAATTAGAAAAACATTGGTTTAAACACTTTTTAGGGAAAAAGGATAAATGATACAGCTGTAGATTCAAATCCATTATATCCAGATGATGTGTATATGGAGCTTCATCGAGCTCTTTGTATTTTGAGTAAGTTTTTAAATTATCATATTAAAATAACACAAAAAATGGTCACATTAAAAACTCACCCAAAGAGTTCTTTCCCTATGGAATACAGCAACTAGATCAGTAATGAGACAGAAAAAGAATTCAAGTGTTTTTACTGTAATTGAAAAACAGGAAATAAGTAAATATTTTTGCTGTGGTTAAGATTCATTTTAATAACTAAAAAGTAACTACAACTTCCATAAGAAGGATGAAGAGTGTGCAAATTACTAAGAAAACGTTCTTTTGAAAAGCTTCTGTTCATGTCTTTTGCACACTTTTTAATGGGGTTGTTTGATTGATTTTTTTCTTGCTGATTTGTTTGAGTTCTTTGTAGATTCTAGTTATTAGCTCATTATTAGATGTATAGCATTCAAATAATTTCTCCTATTCTGTAGGTAGTCTGTTCACTCTATTGTTTCTTTGGCTGTGCAAAAGCTTTTGAATTTAATCCAGTCCCATTTATTTATTTTTGTTGTTGCTGTGATTGCCCTTAGGGTCTTCTTCATAAATTCTATGCCTAGGCCAATATCTAGAAGAGTTTTCCAACATTTTCTTCTAGACTTCTTACAGTTTCATGTCTTAGATTTAAGTCTGTTATCCATCTTGAATTAATTTTTGTGAGTGGTGAGAGATATGGAACTTGTTTCAATCTTCTACATGTGGCTATCCAATTTTCCCAGAACCATTTATTGAATAGGGCTTCTTTTCCCCAGTGTATATTGCTGTCTACTTTTTCAAAGATCAGATGGCAATATGTGGATGGTTTTATATTTGGGTTCTCTATTCTGTTCCATTGCTCTATATCTCTATTTTTGTGCTAGTACCACTCTGTTTTGGTTACTATAGCCTTGTAGTATAGTTCAAAGTCTGGTAAAGTGATGCCTCCAGATTTGCTCCCTTTGCTTAAGATTGCTTTAGTTATTCAGGCTTTTTTCTGGCTCCAAACGAAGCATAGAATTATTTTTTCTAGATCTGTAAAAAATGACATCCTCCATTTGGATACACTTAATTTCTTTCTCTTGCCTGATTGCTCTGGCTAGGCCTTTCAGCACTATGTTGAATAGAAGTGGTGACACTTGGCACCTTTGTCTTGTTCCAATTCTGAGGGGGAATGCTTTCAACTTTTCCCCATTCAGCATGGTGTTGGCTGTGGATTTGTCATATATAGCTTTTATAATTTTAAGATATGTTCCATCTAGGCCTATTTTGTTAAGAGTTTTTATCATAAAAGAGTGCTGAATTTTGCTGAACGCTTATTCTGCATCTATCAAGACGATCATATGATCTTTATTTTTGCTTCTGTTTATGTGGTGAATCATATTTATTGATTTAAGTATGTTGAACCATCCTTGCATCACTGGGATGAAGCCCACTTGGTCGTCGCAGGTTATTTTTTTGATGTGCTGCTGTATTCAGTTCCTTAGAATTTTATTGAAGATTTTTGTATCTATATTTAAAAGGGGTATTGGGCTATAGTTAGTTTTCTTTTTTTGTTGTGTCCTTTCCTGGCTTTGGTATCAAGGTGATATAAGCTTCACAGAATGAGTTGGGGAGGATTCCTTACTTCTCAATGTTTGAAATAATTTCTGCAATATGGGTACCAATTCTTTTTTGTAGGTCTGATAAAATTCAACTTTACATTGTATACCATGGTGTACTACTCAGCCATAAAAATAATGAATTAATACCTTTTGTTACAATCTGGATGGAACTGGAGACCATTCTCCTACGTGATATATCACAAGAAAGGAAAAAGAAACACTATATATACTCACTACTAAATTGGAATGAACTAATCAGCACTTATGTGTACAAATAGAAGTAAAACTCAATGGAAATCATGCAGGTGGGAGGGAGGAGGAGGGAATGGGTGAAATCATACCTAACGGGTACAAAGTACACTATCTGGGTGATGGGCACACTTATAACTTTGACTCAAGCAGCACAAAAGCAATCCATGTAACCAAAACATTTGTACTGCCATAATATTCTGAAATAAAAATGAATAAATAAATTTTTTTAAAAAGGAGAAACTTACATTCCAATCAGGAAAAGTGAACATACATTAAAAAAACCACAAGAAGTAAAATTGAAAAATATAGTATGACATAATAGTATCTGGGTAGTAACATATATATAAGTAGGTAACTAAATGAAAGAATGAATTAATGGTGGGGCCTTTCTCAATTGTGCAGCTTTTACCACTATGATCTTTGTAGAAATTTGCTCTATCAGTTGAAAATAGTCTTGTCTGTAGCATATCCCACAGAGAAGTTTCATAAAGACAGAGAAGGCTAAAGTGGGCTTTTGCTCAAGTAGGAGACATGAACAAAGGCATTTTTCTCCTCCCAAATCCTTCCTGGTCTGATATTCTGTTTTCGAAAGCCAGAGCAGAAGAGTTGGCTCATCTGTGTTCCTGGATGTTAGTATGAGAGATACTTAAATTCTGTTTGGGTGTCTTGAAGACTCTTCAAACTCAACCTGTTCAAAACAACTTATTATCTCAGTGAATGAGATAAACGAACAGTGAGTTGTTGATCCTACAATGCGGAAGTCTCAGCCATCTTAATGCTATTCTCCCCTACTTCCCCATATCTAACTCATCATTAAATCCTACTGATTTCGCTTCTAGAAAACTCATTTGTCTATTTTCTTCTCTCCTCCTTATTGTCACTGTGGTGGTCTAAGCTGTCATCCTCTCCTGCCTGGGCAGTTGCAATAAACTCCTAACTGGTCTTCCTGCATATAGTTTCCCTTCTTTGTTTCTTCACTCTGTGGCCAGAGAGCTTTTCAACATACCCATCTGATCATATCATTCTCACACTGAAACCCTTCTGTGGTTTCCTATTATACCTGAGAATAATCAGCCAAGTTCTGATTCATCTGCCTCTGTCTTCTGTGGCCTCATCTCCCTCCCTTATTCTTTGCTGTCCAGGCACACTGACCTCACAGTCCACATTTGGGCACCTGCTGTCTCAGAAGCTTTGTAATGGTGTTCCTCCTGCTCTGAGTGCTGCAAACCCCATCTCTCACCCCCGCCCCATTGCTAACTCCCTTTCACCCTTCTTATTAGGTGAATCAACATATTTGCCCTGTTTGTTGATCAACAGAGAAACCTCTAATCCTCCAGGACCAGGTCAAGACCTCCTCCTATGTGTATTTTTAAAATTATTCATGGCAATTATCATGGCTTGTAAGTATATATATGTGACCATTGATCAAATCTGTTGACACCATCAAACTGCAGGAACTATGGAGGCTGGGGCCTACCATATATTCTGCTCACGATACTCAGGATAGGGCTCAGCAAATGATGCATATTAAATAAATATTTGCAAAATGAGAAAAGACAAACAAACAAACAAAAAACCCAAACAGAAAGCAAAGAGGATGACAGAATTAACACCAAACTTAGATATCAGTTTTAAAACTATATAAAAAGGTTAAATTTCTACATCGAAATTTGACAAAAAGTAAAAATCTGGCATTTGTTTTTTAAAAAAGATATTTATAAAAGAATAATAGATATAGTTTAAAAATAAAAGGATGGACAAATGGATATAACCAAAAAAAGAAGACTCAAGCATTATTCACATCACTGAATGAATTACAATACAAATAATTAAATCTGTAAAAAAGGACCTGTCATGCAAAAAATAAAGTGGAGAGTAAATATAAACAAAATATTCACAAAAGATGTATGAATGTCCATTTCATATTTGAAATAATGTTCATTTCTACTAAGTCAGGTATTTTTACACAGTTCCTGCTTCTGTATAATTTGTACAACTATTCTAGAAAATAATCTTGGAAAAAAATCCCAAATCTTTAAAAATATATATAGCTTTTGACTCAAGAATTTCTTTGCTTAGGAATTTGTCCTAAGGAAATAATTATGAATGAATACAAAGATTTGGATGAAGAGATGAACAGATGTTCACTTAAGCTCTTTGTTTATAATAACGATGAATTGGAAACATCTAAATGAAACTTCTTAAATCCAGTATAATTTGTCCTTTGGATAAAATATGATGAAATACGATACAACCCTTAAAAATTATAATTTAGAGAAATATTTAATGACAAGGGAAAATATTCCCAATATATTAAGTTTATAAAGCAAATGCGATGGGGAAACAACCTCATCTCCATGTTGATAAATAAGTAGATGTATATATATTTATCAACATGGTGATGATAATATGTCAAAATTCTAGTGGATATGCTTTTTATCCCTCTTCTCACATCAGATTACTTATGTTGCTCCCCAGTACCTACCATGCACCATTAAGAGAACCCTGAGTACCAGTGATGCAGAGAATCAGATGTCAAATTACTGCACATGTAGTACAGGAAGTGGCCTAGACCTCAGATCAAGATTGAGAGGTTAACTGCACAACCCCATCTCTACTTTTCCCCCTTTCATAAGGTTTAGGTGGGCAGAAAGGAATTAAAATGATTCATATTAAACCTAAAATCATTAAGAAATCCTTGAATGTAAATGAGATTATCAGGAATACATACATATATTTTTTTTGTTCAGGCAAATAACTAGCTTGGATTCAGAAAATAAATTGAGCTAGAGTTTATAAAGATTTAGAAGATAAAGAGAGCTAGAGTTTATAAAGTTACATTTCTTATGTACCCACATTTTTCACAGAGACATTTAAACTTGCCACATTAAAATTAGCCAGACGTGGAGTCCCAGCTGCTTGGGAGGCTGAGTCAGGAGGATCACATGAGCTCGGGAGTTTGAGGTTCCGGTGAGCTATGATGCCAGGGTGACAGGGTGAGACGCTGTCTCAAAAAAAAAAAAAGTTCTTAATGGCAGTTATTTTGAAAAATAACCCTATATTCAAAATTTGGTGAGAAAAATGGTATTATTTTACATTTTTGGAAACCTCTTTGATTTCTTAATCAACATTATGACAGTTGGGCCATTATATCTTTTTTCTGCAAGTGATCTATAGTAGTACGTTTTTCTAGTTGAATTATATGAAGAAAATCTGGTTTCACATAGATATGTAATTGGAAAAAGGAGGGGAATGTTCAGTTAATTGCAGATATTCTTCTTTGATATTATAACAAAACCTAATAAATAGTATTTTCTTACAAGTTAGCTGGAATGCAGAATCTGAAATTGTATCAACAAACTTTTCTACTCTGTTATAGCAAAATCGACTGGTTTATCTTACAGTTTAAATGGCTCTTTTACTAATATGTGATTTTGTAACTTCATACATTAGTCATTTGGAAAACAATAAATCATTGGTTTATGTATCTTTTCCAAAGGTTGACACATTTCATTATACATTATGAAACAGTCATATTTATTAATGTCATCACCGATTTCATCAGGAAAGTGTTTTAAGTATCAGGAAACTACCAAACTCTGGTGGTAGATAAAAATTTTCCAAAATTCTCACTTTCTTCTGACAGCTCGAATTTTGTCACAATTAATGTCAGTCGTGTTTCTTGAAGTGCCAGGCTCATTTTATTCACTTCTGTGGAAATATCTGCCCAATATCCAATTCTGAAGAAGGGTGTTTGTCTTTCAATCATTAATTTCAAGTAAAATAATGTTCCATGGTGTCATTTGAGGTCATTCTAGAGGAATAACAGGATCATAATCAGCCTTGAAGAAGGAACAGAGCATTTTATGGGAAAAGACACAAATGCATTGATATGTGTGGCATCCTGTGGCCCTTCTAATTATACTATTCTATCTGGAGCATAGGATACTTAAGGTAGAGGAAATTTTGTGAGCTACTATAAAATCTTGAGTTTATGTTTAAAATTTGACCTGCTAATTATTCTACTTATTGAAGCACAATTAATTTATTGAAATCTGGATTATGGGTCATAAGAATATGGTAAATGTATTTTACATATTAGCAATGTATTTCATTAGATCTTTATTCAGAATTATGATAGATATTTTCTTGAAAAGGTTTGCACAGACATAGAAAATGAGGCATTATAATGTTGTCTGATTTCCTACAAACTTAAAAGTTTTTTCATGATTAGAAACATTTTTTCCCTTTTGGCTAAATGATTGGATTCTCTGGAGATAAGTAGAATAAATATAATTTTTCCCAAAATCTGAAAAGGCAATCCTTGGAAATAGCTATGTAGAGTCAACTTCTTTCAGTTACTTAAAAAGGAGCACTGAGTTTGAGGCTTTCCATCCTATAGCTTGCTCTGGAAATTGCTGTCTACATTTTCACTTAGATACGAAGGAGCTTTCTCAGTGGTTCTTCAACATTAATGTTTAGCTTTGACATTGCCTTAACAAGATGAGTTGAAGATAAAGAAAATATCAAAGTGTGCAAAAAATTCTTTGCTGTTTAAAGTATTTCTAACTTAATGTAAACTTCACCAATAGCTAAATGCTTTCTTTTTGTGATTTTTGGATCAGATAGGAGATTTATCCAAACTATTTATCCTAATCAGCAGTTGGAGCTGAAGAATGTTAAATAAACAATCTTATTTTGATTCTTTCTCTGGATGTTTACCAGGCTGTTGACAAAACCCAGAGAATGTTTAATGACTTGATGGGGGAACTTGAAACAGAAGTGGGAACTGCTTTCAAGGAGACTCATTTGCTATTTTTTTTTTCAGTACAACAAAAGGAAAATGATGACAGGCCACCTCTTGGTACCCAGTTTGAATTAGAAAATTCATCATGCTCCTTGTCGAGAATTCAGTTCTCTCACATTGAATTGAATAAACATTTTCAATGAAAGCCAGAAAGACACAGATAAAATTCAGATGTCTTTAAAAAGAGACTTTACACAAGGGATCGAAGGAAATAGGCTCTCCAAACTCTCACACATGGACTTATGCAAGGTTGCTCATGGTGTGCCAAGAAATAAGGCATGTCGCCTCAGCACTGTATTATGACTGAAACCCTATGGTCACGAACTTAAGAGTTATCTCTTAGGAATGTAGTGATAAACAAGCAGTTATAATATTAATCAAGGAAACAATTTGGAGGCACATCCATTAAAGGAATTACTGGAGTTATTCAATTATAAATCCTTATTAATCTTTTTATATCTTGGGTAATACCAATTCCCTAAAGCATGCTATTTAAAGCTTAGGGAAAACGCATCCTCAAGGACCTACTGCCAGCAAAGAAGCTGTTTTCAACATCTGGGAATAAAAATCACCACCAAATATAGATCATTGGGTCAACTTGCTTTGGGAAATGGTGAAATTCAAAAACGTGAGTTCTGACATTTGCATGAGTTTGTTGGCTTCACGGTAACTAATTCAGAGTCTATTCCTGGATCTGCATGCTGTCTGAAAAAGTACAGATGTGATTGGCACATCATCTTTCTAACTGCAAGCAGAAGTCTGGAAACATTAGTGGATCAATCATTTGCCTCAGTATCCTCTTTATTTATTTCATTTTTTTCTATTGATACCAAAATTCAAGCAGAGTAACTATTTATAATTTCCCATCTAAATAACCTCATCCATTACTACATAGAATTTGGAATTTGCATTGAGTTGCTGCTCTCTTTTTAGAATATTTAAACCTGAGACCAAATTTCTCTGGACCTAGGATGTGGGGCATCATTTTGATACAGGTGTTATTTTAAACGTTATTAGTATTTAATAAAGACAACATTAAACTTCTTATTTAATCAGCTGTTTAGTTAATAATCTCCTAATCTAAATTTTGCTCTGTTACGTAATGATTCCTTTTACTTCTCATCTAACCTTCTCCAAAGAACGGTCAACCATCCTCACTTACCATTAACTCCTAACTTACTATAGTATTTTCCCAACCCAACAACTCAACAGAAATTGTTCTCATTAACAATAATGACTTCCTCATTGCTCAATCCAATGATGAGCTGCTGTACTGAGCACATTTTATCACTCACTCCTTGAAATGACATTTCTTGAAATGACTCTTGGATGTCTTTTTCCTCACTCTTTCTTCTCTGTCTCCTTTTGTGGACACCTTTCTCCACCAACCACCATGTTTTATGATTCCCCAGGGCTTTGTATTCTGTTCATGATTTTTTTCCACTCTCCATCCTCTGTTTGATAATTTTGATTCTCATCTCACACACACACACACACACACACACACACACACATCCATTAAGCCAAAATTCAGAATTCTTCTGTTAAGCAACTGCAGTAGTCTTCTTACCCAGCTGCATTCTTCATATATCCATTTGGCTTTCCCATAAATAACTCAAATTCAACATGTGCAAAGTTGAACTTTCCCACTGACTTTTCTCTCAGTGTTCACTAACTCTATTGGTTGCACCGACAGTTTTCGAAACTTGAGTGTTTCCAGAATTTCCCCATTCCCTCTCCCTCATTCTACTTCCAATCAATCTCTACTCTTGGCAGTTTTAGATATGAATTATTTGCTTATTCTCTCCTTTTTTCCCCTATCCAAACTGCAACTTTCCTAGATTGGGCTTTCATCATTTTTTGTTTTTTTCCTGAATGACTTCAATAGCTCCCTAAATGGTTTTCTGGTCCAATATTGTGTTTTCAAAAAATTTATCCCCTATATTTTACTCAGCAATATCTGAAACAAAAAGTCTGATCATATTCTACCCTGCTTAATAACCATTAACATCTCTGTAGAGCTTACGGTGAAATAAAGAATAAACACCTAAATATATAGCATATTTAAGTACATGTAACTTTCCAAAAGAAGATAGACTTATGGCCAAAAAAATATGAAAAAATGTTCAACATCTCTAATCATCAGGGAAATGCAAATCAAAACCACAATGACATATCACTTAACTCCAGTGAGAATGGCTTTCATTGAAAAGTCCCAAAACAACAAATGTTAGCGTGGATGTGGAGAGATAGGAACACTCATACGCTGCTGGTGGGACTGCAAATTAGTACAACCTCTGTGGAAAGTAGTACAGAAATACCTCAAAGAACTAAAAGTAGAACTACCATTTGATACAGCAATCCCACTACTGGGTATTTACCCAAAAGAAAAAAAGACGTTCTATAATAAAAACATCTGCACTTGAATGTTTACAGCAGCACAATTCACAATTGCAAAGATGTGGAAACAACCCAAGTGTCCATCAATACACGAGTGGATTAATAAAATGTGGTATATGTATACCATGGAGTACTCCTCAGTCATTAAAAAAAAAAGTCGAACTACCTATTATATTATCCTGTGTGGAGCTGGAGCCCATTATTCTAAGCAAAGTATCACGAGAATGGAAAAACAAACACCACATGTACTCACCATTAAATTGGTACTAATTGATCAACACTAATGTGCACATATGGGAAGTAACATTCGTAGGGTGTCAGGCAAGTGGGAGGGGGGAGGAGGGGATGGGTAAATTCACACCTAACAGATGCGGTGTGCGGTGTCTGGGGGATAGGCATGCTTATAGCTCTGATTCGGGTGGTGCGAAGGCAATTTATGTAACCAAATTATTTGTACCCCTGTAATATTCTGAAATTTTAAAAAAGCCTTTTAACTTCTAACAAGAGATACATATGATTTCCTTATTTACGAACAGTATCAATTACTTTCAAAATGTATTTTTATTGAGAATTTCCATTAAGTATTTTTTTACAAAGACTCAAATTTTGTACCAAGTGGATCCAGGTTTCACATGCAAATATGTTGGTTCTCTTATTCGAGGCAGGGGTAGGTAGGTGATCAAGAGACTTCCTCAGTATCCATAATTAATTTTCTAAACTCCCCCCCCCCAAAAAGAATAAATACCTAAATATATAGCATATTTAAGTACTTGTACTTAGGTTTAGGAATTATTTTATTTAATAAAAAAACCCTAAAATGATCCTAGGGTCACTTATAAAAGAGAAAATTATATTTCTATCTCATACTTTAAAAGTTTGGAATACTTAGATTGATATGGAGGTTTCACAGTGTCATCAAAGACCCAGTCTCCTTTTGTTCTTGTTCTGCCATGCTTAGCACAAGATTTCCATTCTTGAGACCACTTTTTGGTCCAGGATGGTTGCTGGGGCTCCAACCATCTGCTCCAACAGATCTGCTATCTGTTCCAGGTAGCAGAAAGAGAAAATACAGGGTGAGGGTGGAGAGAGAAGAGAATCTCAAACAACTTCTAAGGAATTTTTTCTCAAAGTAACACACAATAGTAATAGGGAAAAAATGAGGATTTTAAAATATTGGCCTTAAATAGTAATTCTTATATATGTATTATATTATTTATAGTCTAGTATCTTATTATATTTATATTTATGTTCTAGCATCAAATATATTCTAGCATATATCTTATTTATATTCTAGTCACCAATTTTTCAATAATAAGCTTTTCTCAGTTATTGGTTACCTCGTTTCCCTGAGAAAATTGTTTTTAAGATTAAAATGTGTTGTGCATAAAATGACAGAACAAGGAATGGGACATAGATGATGCTAAGTTAGCCATCTTTTTTTATTGCTGATCATGATACATACTGAAACCAGAAAACCCTAGTATAGAAGTTGTGCTTAGAATGGTTTACCCTGGACTTTTCAAAAGATCTAATTATTTTGTAGATATTTGACTCGTTGTTGCTCTTTATTCTCCTAGGCCACCTAGGTCCACAGGCCTGCACACATATGACTAGGAAAAGAAAAAGGTAGAAGAATGGGATGGAAAAGAACATTTAAACATAGGGAGAAAAGTGAACAAGTAGTCAGCAAGTCTTGAACAAGCAATTCAAGAACAAAGAGCTACTGGTCTACACATTGAGAAAGGGTAGAGCAAAGTAAAGGCAGTATAAAACCAAACCAACCAACTCCCTGCCCAAGCAAACACTTTCAATAAGAGCCAGAAGGTCTATTTGGCACAATCTTCTAGAATTACTGCATGTTCCTATCCACTCAATAATGTTTTGTGTTAATAGGATAACATTTCTCCCTTCTGATATAAAAGGGCATAAATTAATAATTAATTAAATATTAACCAGTTTTTTTCCTAGGTTTTCTTACTCAGTAAACTAATGTTTTGTGGTTATTTTATTTAAATATGGCCTCCATCATAAATTTCGTGTGAAGAATAGCATAATTAGAAAAGTAGCATGATAACAATAAATTATATGTAAAATGACTAACACATTGTCTGGTATATTTTAAAATCCTAAAAAATAGTTCTGATGTAATAATAAATTTGTGTCATATTACTGTATATCAATTTGCTTTGTAGGAGAATTATGTTTCATAGAATGTTTTTATAATACGATGCTAAGTGAGACTTTTTTAGTTGCTCTGGGTTTTCTCACTAGAATCAAAAGCTGGGGACAAATCTCTGGTCCTGCCACATTCTAAAAATTACTGGATATCTTAGAAGATATACAACACGGGCCAGGCACAGTGGCTCACACCTGTAATCCCAGCACTTTGGGAGGCCAAGGTCAGAGCATCTCTTGAAACCAGGAGTTCAAGATCAGCCTGGGCAACAAAACTAGACTCCTTCTCTACAAAAAAAAAAAAAAAAAAAAAAATAGCTGGATGTGGTGGCTTGAGACTAGGAGTTTGAGGCTACAGTAAAGAAAATACACAACATGGTACTTAAGGGTAGAGGGACTTACTGTCTTCAACTTTCAGAAGATAGATAGAAAGATAGATAGAATGATAAAATATAAACAATTGGTGAACCTCTGTAGATCAGTAGTTCCCAATCTTTTTGGCACCAGGGACCGGTTTCATGGCAGACAATTTTTCCATGGACGGGGGGGGGTGGAAGTGGATGATTTTGGGATGGTTCAAGCTCATTACATTTATTGTGCAAACGTCTCTGCTAATGATAATCTGTATTTGCAGCTGCTCCTCAGCACTAGCATCACCACCTCAGCTCCACCTCAGATGATCAGGCATTAGATTCTCATGAAGAGCGTGCAACCTAGACCCCTCGCATGTGCAGTTTACGGTAGGGTTCCTGCTCCTAGGAGAATCTAATGCCACACTGATCTGACAGGAGGCAGAGCTTGTGCAGTGATGCGAGTGATGGGGAGCGGCTGTAAACAGAGATGAAGCGTCCCTCACTCATCCACCTCTCACCTCCTGCTGTGTGGCCTGGTTCCTAACAGGCCACGGACCAGTACCAGTCCACAGCCCAGGGTTTGGGGACTGCAGATGTAGAGGACTTTTTTCTGGTATTCTTTAAAATCTTCAGGAAGTTTGGAATTATATCTAAATAAATGTGACCAAAAAACAAAAATGCTTTAATAATTTAGGGATCGGACCCCCTAGCAATCTTCTTAGGAATGTTAAGATTAGCTCTGCTACCCCTAAACATCCTTTCATTACTGCCTCCCTGACCAGCCTTCATAAACAGAAAGGAATAGGAATGAATGAATGAAGTCATGATTCACTGGGTCAGTGGGGGATTTTTAACATTTCCTCCCTTTCCCGAGAGTGTAGGAGGTGACTACAATGCTCCCTACCTCCAATCTTGTGAGGGGTTTCTTAAGAGCCACTTAAAAAATTTGGTAACACAGTGGGGAGACCGGTATCTCTTACCCAGTTAGATATCTGCTCTGTCAAGGATTAGCCAGTCTTTCTGTGTCTGTTTAGTTGAGGAAAAAGGGAATTGCAGAGTGAAAGCAGGGGAGAGAGCAAGAGCGAGAAGCTTCTTAGTATGAATTGTCCATGTCCATGTCCAACGGACACTGAAGAAGAAAGCCAGTCTTGCATGATCTTGCCAGGACCACCCTTCCTTCAAATTCTGATTCTCTCATGGGACTTACACATAAATTCTTTCCAAACCCTGCTGAAAATCTCCCTGCACTTTGCGTGACCTGGAAGATTCCCTTCCAGTTATTTCTTTTCAGTGCTCCCATCAGCTCCTGCTCCTGGTGGTAGGACTATCACCAAGCAGCCGGCACTGGTGGGTACGGTGGGGTGGGGACAGCTGGGAACAGCAGCCATTGATTACACAAGCTTTACTATCTGGAGAGGGTGTCTAAGCCCAAACTGTTTACATCTTTTTTGTCTCCTGATGGAAACCCAATTCCAGAGCAATCCAAAAATCTCACTAAACATCTCCTTACACTTTCTTTTAAACACAAAATAGCAGAAACAAACTAATCTTGCTGTGATCTAATGTGACAAATAAACAACTTTATATTACTCTTTGAGGAATGGAGTTAAATTTGGATAGAGGCTTTACATTCCTGGGTTTTTATAATTATATTCTAATTTCATTGCTATAGAATAAGAAAAAAAATGTTTATTTCACTATTAATATTCTTCACTTTTATTCTTATGCTCAAAACATTTTTTGGCTCCTCACTAGCTATAATATCCAGAGCCCTGAGCTTGCATTAAAGGCTCTGTGCAACCTAAGGCAGTCTCTCTTGCCTAATATTTCACTATTCCCCACATGAATTATTTAACCCAGCCTGTGATTTCCTTCTTCATACTGTCTCTGGTATTTGTCTTCTCCTTTATATTCCCACAGCTCACACTCTAGTCTATTCCATTATAACCTCACATCTGGATTATTACAACAGCCTACTTAGGTAGTCTTGTCAAAGCTGTTTTCAAACTATACTGCAGGCTGTTACCAGATAATTCTTCCTAAAACATGACTTTTATCATGTCCCCTGTTCAAAACCCATCAATGACTCCTAATTCTCAAAAATAGAATTATCATTTTAAGATTTTCCATGCCTGACTCCACAGCAACTCGCCAACTTTCCATATTTTCCAAATAAACTCCCTCTCTGGCTGTTTTTGTTTTCCCTTTCTCCTACAATGTGCCTTACATATCTCCTTTTTTATACTATTCCCCAGTTTCTCTGGCTCTTTGTTTTTACTTATAGAAATCCTCCCCATTTTTCATGGCCAAGTTCATTTTTCCCTTTCTCTCTTTATGTAACCTTCCAGAGAATACATATTCACCTAATAGCTTTCATTTATGAAGTTAAGTTGGATTATACTGTTTTTCTGGAAATTTGCAAGGCAGTATTAGGAAAAAGAGCATGGGCTTTCAAATAACTGGAGCCCAAGTTAGAGCTCCAGAGCCACCAAATACTACCCATGAAACTGGACATGCTTTCTCATTTTCCTGAGATTAATTTGTCTCATCTATAAAGTAGTATATTTATATACAGTTTAAGTGTATAGTCTTGTGTTTCCAAATATAGTGTGACTTACAGAAAGCAGAATTCATGTTTTTTATATTCCATATTGTACAATGCCTAGAGCTGTTCAGAGTAGATGCATGCGCACACACACAGAGTCTTCTAGTTCTATGATCTTCCAACTTTGATCTGTGACCCAAGGGAGTGAATAAAGATTTTCCAAGAAATACATGGACATGGAAAGCTGAAGAAACAGGGCAAATTTCTAGACTCCATCTATATACAGGCGTACTCAAATATATTACAGGTTCAGTTCCAGACCACTGCAATAAAGCGGTTATTGAAATAAAGTAAGTCACAAAAATTTTTCAGTTTCCCACTGTATATAAAAGTATATGTACACTATACTATAGTCTACTAAGTGTGCAATATCATTAAGTCTAACCAACAATGTGCATATCTTAATTAAAAACACTTTATTGCTAAAAAATGCTAACAATCACCTGATCCCTTAGTGAATCATAATCTTTTTGCTTGTGGAGTATCTTGCCTCAGTGTTGATGGCTGCTGACTGATCAGGGTGGTGCTTGCTGAAGGTTGGGCTGACTGTGGCAATTTCTTAAAATAAACAAGAGAGAAGTTTGCCACATCATTTGACTATGCCTTTCACAAAACATTTATCTGTAGCATGTGATGCTATTTGATAGTATTTCACTCACAGTAGAACTTCTTTCAATATAGGATTAAATTCTTTAAAACCCTACCACTGCCTTATCAGTTAAGTTTACATAACTAAATCCCTTGTTGTCATTTCAACAACGTTCACAGCATTTTCACCAGGAGTCGATTCCATCTCATGAAACCACTTTCTTTGCACATTCATAAGAAACAACTCCTCATCTGTTAAAGTTTCATCATGAGATTTCAGCAATTTAGTCACAACTTCAGGTTTCACTTCTATTTCTAGTTGTCTTGCTATTTTTACGGCATGTGCAGTTACTTCCTCCACTGAAGTCTTGAACCCCTCAAAGTCAACCACGAGGGTTGAAATTAACTTTTCACCTCTCCCTTGAATCATGAATGTTCTTAATGATATCTAGAATAGTGAATCCTTTTCAGAAGGTTTTCCATTTACTTTGCCCAGATTCAACAGAGGAATCACTGTTTATGGCAGCTATAGCCTTAAGAAAGGTATTTGTTCAATAATCAGACTTGAAAGTTGAAATGACTCCATATGTTTGATCCATATGCTACAGAAGAGATGTTTGAGCAGGCATGAAAATAACATTAATCTCTTTGTACATCTCCATCAGAACTCTTGGATAAGTAGGTGTATTGTCAATGGGCAGTAATATTTTGAAAGGAATCTTTTTTTGTTGCTGTTTCAGAGCAATAGCTCTTATCAATGGGCTTAAGATATTCAGTAAATCATGCTGTAAAGAGATGTACTATCATCCAGACTTTGTCTTTCCATTTATAGAACATAAACCAACCTCTGCTAGCTTCAAACTTTTCTTCGGTAGCTTCCTCACCTCTCTCAGCCTTCATAGAATTGAGGAGTTTAGGGCCTTGTTCTGGATAAGGCTTTAGCTTAAGGAAATATTGTGGCTGGTTTGATGTTCTATCTAGACCACTAAAATTTCCTCCACATCAACAATAAGGCTGTTTTGCTTTTTTATTACTTATGTGTTCACTGGAGTAGCACTTTTAATTTCTTTCAAGAATTTTTCCTTTGCATTCACAATTTGATTAACTGGCACAGGAGGTCTCTCTTTTGGCCTGTCTCATTTTTAACATGAGTCCCTCACTAAGCTTAATCATTTCTAGCTTTTTATTTACAGTGAGATGTGTGACTCTTCCTTTCACTTGAACACTTAGAGACCATTCTAGAGTTATTAATTGGCCTAATTTCAATATTGTAGTGTCTCAGAGAATAGGGAGTCCTGAGGAGATGAAGAGAGACCGGGGAATAGGCAGTTGGTGGATCAGTCAGAACACACACATTTATCGATTAAGTTCACCATCTCCTATGAGCGTAGTTTGTAGGGCCCCCAGATAATTTCAATAGTAGCATCAAAGATCGCTGACACAGATCACCATAACAGATATAATAACAAAGAAAAAGTTTGAAAAATTGCAAGAATTACCAAAACGTGACACAAAAAAGCGAGCACATGCAGTTGGAAAAAATGGCCCTATAGATTCACTTGATGCAGGGTTGCCACAAACCTTCAATTTGTAAAAACCACAATATCTGCAAAGGATAATAGAGAAGCAAAGTGTAATAAGGTGAGGTATGCCTGTATCTTCCTAAGAGTCATCTACCTAAGAACGTGCCTGTAGTTAAGGAATTAATAGTCCTTTTCATGTTTTACAACAGAAAATTTGAATCTTACTTTTATTCATGACCTATGGTATTCAAACCTCCAGGGAGATGAAAAAAGGGACAATTCAAAATATTCTAAATATTAATGTTATAACATCAATGAAAATGAATAACACTAATTACTGATGAACAAACTCTTTCTTTTGTACATCTGATGGCTTCAAATTCTTTGTAATCAGGAACACAAAAGTAGGGTATAATCTAGTAGTCCAAATATAGATTATCAAAACTAATTTTTAATAATAAATCACCACATCATTTTTGGCATATAACTCAGAAAGTGTTCAAAGAATTGAATTACATGACTAAAATAATACCCCCTCCATTCCCTTTTTTAAATTTATAAGTACATACTTCCTCAGGGCTTATTTCTATAAAAATGAAAAAATGAGTAGTGAATATGTTGGAACCCATCTTATTCTAGCAATATATCTTATTTCATCCAAGGATACAAGACCTAACTGGAAAAAAACCAAAAAACCAAAAAACTATTCATTTCATTAAGAAATATATTTCTCAAAAAACTTCTCTTTAAATGTTTAATAGTTACTTAACAAAATGTGTAATATATGTTACTTTGATCAATTTTAGAACAATAGAAATAGTTATAATAAAATGTAGAAGAGAATACTTTTTAATATTTAGAGCATTGGGATCCCAGGAAATGAGGAAAAAACTTAATTTTCAATTTCAATGTCTGCTTTTGTAGCAGAGGAGTATAATATAGAAGTTAATAAAATAATTCAAGCCTAATAATGTATTGCATTATGACAAAATAGTCCTTGGTGGAAATGAGGTTAAAAAAGAACTAATATATACATTTTAAAATAATAGATTAAAGATGATATCAAATTTCTATGACATTTATTACAACAATAAACATTTAAAATGATAAAGAGATTAGTTTAATGTCAATTTTAATAATATACTGAATTTTATATCTCTTATAAAAATATGTAAACATTTGATAAAACATTTTGATGTTAACTTGAAAATATGCAAGGAGATATATAATTTTAAAAATTCATGCCTAATGGGTACAATGCACACTGTCTGGGGGATGGGCACACTTTGACTCAGATGATACAAAAGCAATTTATGTAACCAAAACGTTTGTACCCCATAATATTTTTATTACTTATGTGTTCACTGGTTAAAAATAAATGCTAGAAATAAAATTTAAAAAAAAATGCTAGAGAATAAGCAGTACTCTGAAATTCTAAAAAAAGTTTTTGCAATGTCTACCATAGCACCACGTTATTTTGCTTATCCACTCTTTTTCTAAGTTTATACCAAACTTCAAAGTTCTTGAAAAATCAAGGTCTTCAAGTGTATTATACTTTTGTTTATTCTCACCTATTTTCCCACATAAATCTTGGCATCAAGATATTTGAGAAAATAATAATAGCAATAAAAAATGAAGACAAAATTTTAAAAAATTTAAATTAAATGAAAAAATTTTTATAAAATTTAAAATGAAAGTAAAAAATGTTTAAGGTATACCATTTGAATTCAACCTATTTTTTCTTACAAATTAATCTTGGCATTTAGGTGACAATCTGCTATATATACACGCTATATATGAAAGAACACACAAGGAAAAAAACCTTTTTTTTTTTGCAAGCCATACTGATAATTATTCAACATGATTTATCAATAAAAACCAGGGAAAGCAATTATGTTTCCTGACTTGATGGAGAAATTGAAATAAGACCTACACTTCTGCCATAAACAATTAGAAAACTAGACAAAATATATAAAACAATGGTTTGCAGACATTGGACAACCACCATTACAGGACTTAAAGATGTTAATAATCTTAAAATTTTTTTTTTTGCATTTTTAAAAATAGACTTTTTATTTTGGAATAATTTTAGATTCACAAAAAAGTTGCAAAATAGTACAGAGTTCCTATATACCCCTTACCCTGTTTTCCCCATTGTTGACATCTTACTATACCATGGTACATTCATCAAAACTAAGAAGCAGAACATTGAGAGAAGATAAACAAATGTGGTGAGCTCTATGATCTTTGTGACTTTCTCTCTAGAGGTATTTTCCAGTCCATGGTGTGTGGGGGGGTGGGAATACCAAGTGTAGAATGGTGGTCTCTTTGAGGAGGCAGAGACCAGATTTCAGGGAGGTGGAGGCAGCGGGAAATTGAGGAATAGAGTCCTGGAAAACAGGGAGCTATACATGGAAAGAATCTCAGAAATCTGCATAGGAAAACCTTGAATCTGTTGCTGAAGTCTAAGTTGCCCAGGCATAGGAAACAATCCACTAGTCCAGGAAAAGAATGACCAGAGACCTGTAAACTAAAAAATTTCCCAAGTTTACAAGGCTAAGAGACTTTTGAGTTTTGGCCAGTAAAAATGAAGAGTTTATATTGAACACTCAGGGCATTTAGTAGAGACAGCAGAAGGTATTAATAGTAGGACCAAAAAAAAAAAAAAATCCTTATGATAAAACTACCCTGAACTTGCACTAATAAAACTTCAAAATAAACCTCAAAATAATTTAGTTTATCCACAGTAACTTGACTATCTGCCAGAACAATTTCCAACAGTCTTTAGTTTCTTTTTAAATTCAGTACTCAACAATATAAAATTCACAAATGCCCAGCATTCAATCAAAATAATTAGATATAAGAACAATCAGGAAAATGTTACCTGTAACCAGTAATAGAAACAAACAAAAAAACAGAAAAGGCAGATAATGATTTTAAAAGTGCTATCAGAGATAATTTCAAATATTTGAAAGAAAACATAAACATGAAGAAAGAAATATAAGCTATGAAAAAAAAACAAAGATAACTTCTAGAAATAAAAATTCAATGTCTGAAATAAAAATTTTAATAGATGTGATTATCAGATTATATATATCAAAAGACACGATCAGTAAATTTGAATATACAGCATTTAAAACTACAAAATGAAGTCCAGAGAGGGAAAAAAAGAATAAAAAAGACAAAAACAGACACTCAGGGACTTGTGAGAAATATCAAATAGTGTTGTATAAGTCCTAGAAGTGAGAATCATTAAAAATATTAGAAGAAATAATAGCTGGACATTTTCCAAATTTAATGAAAATGTGACTCCAATGATCTATGAAGATTAACAACCCACAAATAATATAAACAGAAAGAAAATTATACTGTGTTAGTTTTCTATTGCTGCTATGTAACAAATTACCATAAACATAGTGGCTTAAAACAGCACAAATTTATTATCTTAAAATTATTTATGTCAAATATCCAACACAGGTTTCGTTGGGCTAAAATTGAGACTTCAGCAAAGCTGCATTCCTTCTTGAAAGCTCTAGAGAATCTGTTTCCTCAACCTTTCCACAAGTCACCCACATTCCCTGGCTCATGACTCCCTTTCTCCATTTTCAAGGCTAGTAAACTGTATCTTGTTGTGAATTTTTTTTCTAGTCATATCTTCCTATAACTTTCTGGATCTCTCTTTCACTTTTAAGACCCCTTGTGAATACATTGGATCTACCCACATAATTAAGATCCTATTTTAAGGTCAGCTGATTAGCAACCATAATTCCATTTTACAACCTTAATTTCCCTTTGCCACAAATGATAACATATGCACAAGCTCCAGGTATTAGGTTGTGTCTATTTTGGGGCAGCTATTATTCTGCTTACCAGAAATACCCAGGCACATCATAATTAAATTGCTGAAAAGGAACAACAATACAGGGGGAATCTCAAAAGCAGAGAGGGAAAAAGTATACATTTTGTACAAAAGAATAAAATAATTGTGACAGCAGAATTCTCTTAAGAAACTTTGTAAAATGATACACAATGAAATGGTATTGTTAAAGTGCTGGAAAAAATCATATAAACACAATGAAAACATCTTTCAAAAATGAAGACAAATAAAAAAAGGAATACACAGGGAATCATTTGTTGCCAGAAGATCTGCACTATAAGAAATGTTAAAAAACATTCCTCTGGCAAGAAAAAAAAGAACACAGATGGAAACTTGGATCTACACACAAGAGTAAGAGCATTGGAAATAGTAAATACATGGGTAGACACAGAAGATTTTTTTTTCATTATTGCTAAATCCTTTAACAGATAAGTTACTGTTTAAAGCAAAATTAATAACAATGAATTGTGGGGGTTATAGCACATGCAGAAAAAATGTAAGTAAACAATTGAAGAAAGAATGAAGGAGGGATTCAAAGTATATCATAGTAAGGTTCATGTACGTGAATTGGTTTAAGAATATTTGAGGTTATCTTATGATATGTTAAACTCATATTGTAGAAACCCTAAAACCAGCTAAATCATTTTTAAAACCATAGTAGAACGAAGTGGAGGTTAGGGGTGCTGACCCCCTGCATGTTCAAAAATCCTCACACAACTTTTGACTCCCCCAGAACTTAACTACTAATAGCATAGTGTTAAGTGGAAGACTTACCAATAACACAAACAGTTAATTAACATATTTTTTATGTTATATGTTTATATATTTTATTCTTACAATAAAGTAAGCTAGAGAAAAGAAAATATTATTAAGAAAATCATAGGGAAGAGAAAATATATTACCATTCTAAGTGGAAGTGGATCATTATAAAGGTCTTCATCCTTGTCATCTTCATGTTGAGTAGGCTGAGGAGGAGAAAAAAGGAGGTTGGTCTTGGTGTCTCAAGGTGGCAGAGGCAGAAGAAAATCTATGTATAAATGGACTTGTGCAGTTCAAACCCATGTTGTTCAAGGGTCAACTGTATATACAATAAAGCAATAGTGGAGATAACATAGAATACAGAAAAGTAGTCGTATAATTCAAAGTAATTTAGGAAAGGAGAAAAAGGGAACAACAATGGATAGGTCATATAGAACACTACCAAATGGCTGGTAGATTTATACTCAAATATGTAGATAATTGCATTAAGTATAAATGGATTAAATGATTAATTAAAAGAAAAAGATGTCAGTTTGGATATAAAAAGCAAAATCTTGTCATATGCTGTCTACAAGAAACCCATTTAGAATTTTTTTTTAAAGGATAATTTAAAGGTATAAGGCTAGAATGAGATGTACCATTCAAGCTCTAATTAACAGAGAGTAGAAGTGGTTATATTAATGTCAGAAAAATTAGATGTTAATCAAGGATTATTACTATAATCAAGAGGAAAATTTTATAATTATAAAAAGTCAGTTCAAGAATATATATAACTATATATAATGATTATTGTTAAATAATATAAATAAATTTATTTATAAATAACACTTTGAAGACTTTTATAATTATATACATACAATTATTTATTATAGAATTATTATTGATTTTAACATTAATAATCACTTTAATTCTGTATATTTACAAACTAAAAAAGAATACCAATGATGATATAATTCAACACTCACTGGTGGCAAAAACTTATGTCATTACCTTCATTCCATCTACATTTATTATTTGGAAATATTCTGTAAGGAAGAGCTATCTTTTCTTCCCCATATATTTATTTTATGTTATTTATTTACATTACACGAAGATATAAATATTTATTTTATTTTGTGGGTTGAAATTCAATACTATAATTATTTTTTTCTCAATTTTTTTCCTTTTTTGGACATTGAACATTTTTTCAGGTTTGTTCCTGTGAACTTTTGACCACTGTTTCAAGCAGATCCTTACTGTCTGCCATCACAAAGTATTCCAGGCTTACCTTTTAATTTGCCTGTCTTAGCCCCAGAATCAACTACTTCTCCCAGGATCCCTGGTCCCTTAATTGGGAAATGAAATTTAGAAATAGGTGTATTATAGGTGTATTCATGGCTACTAGGATGCCATTGTACCTAGACCTTAATAGTGGACATATCTAGGAAAATATGCAACTTTATTTATATATGTGTATGTATTAATATATATGAAATGTATATATACATATTGTAACCCATATACCACATATATACATACATTTATATTTATTTCTATATCTATATCTATCTATAAACTATACATTTATACTGATACTACAGATTTCAAACCAATAACATAAGGTTTGAAAATAAGGTAAAAATGCCATTTTTACCCATTTTTATTTGTATAAGGAACATGACTCATTGTCTACAAATTATTATTTTATTTGTTCAATCCTAATATTTTATTTATTCAACACTACTATATATATGGTATCTATTTGTGTGTGTATGTGTGTGTGTATATATATAGTAGTGTCACAATTGCTAAGTCATACCACTGTGAGAAACAGATGAGTAACTACTGAACATTATTTGTGTACAGTTTTTTGTGTTTTCCAAATTCATGTAATGTAGAATCATAGAACAGAAAAGGGACATTATAGAAAAAGTGTGAATTGTGAATTGGGTCTTTAACTTAGGTAATACCATTACCAATGTTAATTAGCTGATTTTCATAATTCTGCTATGGTTATTTAAGATGTTAACATTAGGAGAAGCTGGATGAGGGGCATAAGGAAACTCTGTACTATTTTACAACTTTTATTGGAAATCTAATTTTTACGTTAAAACAAAAACTTTCAGAAAACTAGAAATGGAAACTTCCTCAACCTAATAAAGAGCATCTATGAAAAAATTTACACCTAATATCATAGTCAATGGTGAAGGAATGAATGCCTTATCTCTATTACTGTGTATAAAACAAGGATGTTTGCTCTTGTGACTTCTATTCGACATTGTCCTTAAGGTCCTTGCCAGTTCGATAAAGCAAGAAAAGAAAAAAAAAAACTATGAACATTATATAGAATATGTAAAACTCTCTTTATTCACAGATGACATAATGTATATGTAGAAAATCCTAAGGAATATACAAAAAGCTAATAAAATTAATTTCACAAAGTCACTGAATAAAAGATCAATATAAAAATCAATTGTATTTTTATATACTAGCAATAAATAGTAGGAAATAAAAATTTAGAAAACAACATTTACTTCACCATTAAAATATGAAGTATATAAAGTTAAATTTAACCAAATATGTATAAGAACTCTTAGTGAAAACAAAAATTGCTTGGAAATTAAACAAACAAAGGACATCTAATACTTCCACACTATACTATAAATCATTGCTGAGAAAATAAAGAATAAGTAAAGAAGAGGGGAAACATAATACTTATGTATAGTCTGTTTTGATGTCAATTTTTCAAAATATAATCTAGAGATTTAGTGCAATCTTACTCAAAATCACAGCAAGCTGGGTTGTTATTATTTTGTTTTGGGGTTTTTTTTGCAGAAATTGGCAAGCTTATTTTAAAAGTTACATAGAAATGCAAACGCCTAGGATAGCCAAAATAATTTTAACAAGAACAGTTGGAGGGCTTATACTTTCTGAATTTAAGTACTATTTATACAAGTATAATAATCAAGAGATTATGGCATTAGTATATTAGCATATGAATAAATATATAATAAATACTGAAATCAACTAAGACAAAATAGGGCCCCCCAAAATAAACATGCGTACACACACACACACACATACACGCACACGGTTAATTGGTGCTTAACAAATATGCCAAGATAATTAAATGTGAAAAAGATTTTATTTCCAAAAATGATTCTAGTATAACTAGACATTTACTTGAAAAGATATGTACCTCAACCTTTACTTTATACTATACATGCAAAATTAATTTCAAATGGATTATAGATGTAAACATAAAAGTTAAAACTATAAAACTTTTAGAAAAATAAAGTAGGAAAAAATGTTTGTGATCTTGAGGTAGGCAAAGGTTTCTTGGGACCCAAAATGTATGAGTTATAAAATTAAAAAAATCAATAACTGAGTTTTATTATATTGGAAACTTTTCTGCTTCAAAAGACATTACTAAAAAATGAAAAGACAAGACATAAAGTGGGAGAAAGTATTTGCAATACATATATCTGACAAAGGACTGCTGTCCAGAAAACATAAGAATTCCTATAAGTTAAAGAAGACAGCCAGCCCCATTAAAATAAGCAAAAGAATTGATAAACCTTTCATAAAAGAAGATATATAAAAGACAGATAGGCACATGCAAGATGCTCATATCATGAGTCATTCAGAAAATGCAAATTAAAATCACAATAAGATACACTACACATTCACTAGAAGGGTTAATATTAAAATGTTTGGCAGAAATTCTGCTTCTGCCAGTGAAGGATTAACTGCTGCAGAGATTGCCCTCTCCATGTAAACAGAAAACCGGACAAAATATTTGAAACAACTGTTTCCCCAGATATTGAACAACACACAGCAGAGAACTGCGATCTCTAAGAGAAAGGAAACAAATGGGGTCAACCCTATAAATGTTCCAGTGTGCTTTCTGGAAGCAATTTCCATGCCTCAGGGTAGGAAGGATGAGCCCAAATGGAGCCTGGTAGCCTTGTAGATTCACAGTTTAAAAAGACAGACATCAGAGTTCAGAGAAGCCAAGGTGCTGGAATTTGTGAGTCAGAATAAGAAAGAAGAGGAAGCTACAAAGTGAAAGCCTTTTCTTTAGAGATGTATAAGCTGACTCTAAAATTTATATGGAAATTCAAAGGACATAGAATATACTAATGAATTTTGAGATAGAAGTAAAAGTCGAAGTTAATATACTATCCAAATTTAAGACTTTAATAAAGCTATAGTAATGAAGATATTGTCATAATGGTTTTAAGGATACATATAAAACAGAATAGGGAGTCTAGAAACACACCCATGCACACAAGAACAATTGATTTTTGTTAAAAGTGCGAAGATAAGTACTGGTGAAGGATAGCCTTTTCAACAACATATGATGAAACAGCTGGATATCCATTCAGAAAAAAATGAACCTGAACCCCCCCCACACTTAAATAAGATTAGAAACTTAAATGTGAGAGCTAAAACTATGCAAATTCTAGAAAAAAACATAATAGAAAATCATCATAACCTTAGCATAAGCAAAGATTTCTTAGGATATATAAAGTTAAATCCCTAAAAAATTACAAAATGAACTTTATCAAATTAAAAACTTTTAAAATTAAATTACTAGAAAATGAAAAGGCAAGCCACAAACTGAAAAGAATATTTGCAAAACAACAATCTGATAAATGACTTGTATCTCGAATATACAAAAGAACATACAATTCAATAAGACAAAAAAAAAAGGGCTAAAGATTTGAACAGATATTTCACCAAAGAAGATATAAAAGTGACAAATATGCATAAGAAGAGCTACTCAACATCATAAGACACTAGGGAAATGCATATTAAAATCACAATGAAATGCTATTTCCTACCCATTGCAATAGTGTCATATCTGAGAAATCTTTGCCTGACCCAATGTAATAAAGCTTTCTCCTGTATCTCCTATATTTTCTTCTCAAAGTTTTATATTTTTAGGTTTGTATTTATGGCTCTGATCCTTATTGAATTAATTTATATATACGGTGTGAGATATAGACTGAAGTTTATATTTTGCATGATAGCTGATTGTTTCAGCACCATTTCTTGTCTCCTTCAGTCATTGAATTGACTGTGCGTCATTGCCAAAATTCAGTTGTTCATATATGTGTAGTCCTATTTCTGGACTATTGATCTACTTGTTTACTTTGATGCCAGACACACTATTTTGATTACTATAGCTTCATAATAAGTCTTGAAAGCAAGTGTTAGTCCTTTCAACTATTTCATTCTTTTCAAAAGTTGCTTTGGCTATTGTAGGTCACATCCATGTAAATTTTAAAATCAGTTTGTCACTTTCCACAAAAATATCTTGTTGAGATTTTGATCGTAATTGATCTGAAACTACAAATTAATTTGGGGGAATTTATTTATTGAAACATTGAGTTCTGTCATTCCTATGCAAGGTATGTCTTTCAATTTGTTTAGGTTTTCTTTAATTTCTCCCAGCATTGTTTTGTGGGAGTTTTGCACAGGTCTAGCACATCTGTTATCAGATTTATCCCTAATTCATATGTTCTTGATATGTACGGGGCATCATCAATCTAGACATCCAAACCAAATTTTACTGGGGGTCCATCCTGTTTCTGTGGAATGGTCACAACTGCAGGGAACATAACCATTACCTTGAGGTGAATCACTGAAAATAGTATCACCACTTCTCGCTCAGGCAGAGCAGTCTTGAGGAAAAATGCCAATTGCCCTGGCTTGTTTTCTATACCCAACTCTGACTATCTGTCAGGAGTGCTTTTCACAGTAAAACAAAAGATAACTTCACAATAGTGGCTTAAACGACCAGAGAATTTTTTTTTTCTATAACAAGACCAGAGGTAGGATAGTCCATGGCCAGAAAAGTGACTCAAGGACTCAGGCTGTTTCCACCTTTCTGTACCAACAGATTTAGTACTAAGTTACATCCTTGTGGTTATTGCTCCATGGTTATAGAAAGGGTGCTGCATTTCGAGGCATTACATCTGAATTCCAGGCTGGAAAGAGAAGAAGTGGGCAAAAGGTTAAGCCAACCAAGTCTGTTCTTTCTTATCAGAAAAGCAAAATCTTTCCCAGAAATCCCATTCAGCAACCTTCCACTTATATCTCATTGACTAGAAATGGGCCACAAGGTTACTCTTACCCTCCGAGAAGTCTGAGAAGTTGATTATTTTATCCTTTTCAGTCTCTATGATAGACTTAGGAAGAAGGAAAATAGATTATGTTTGAGTATTGGATAAGCCATACTATTATACAGTGTCTACCACACTGACCAATGCTAGGACTAGAGAATAGAAAAGTGTTATTGTTCCAGCCTGGGTTAGGGACCTATATCTGTGATTAGGGGAGAGCATGATGTATTTTTGCAAGAAAAGGTCAGGACATGGCTAAATTGACAGAAACAATAGTTACCAAGACACACAGAGTTAAGGCAAATCTCTGAAATTTCTCTCTTAGGAAAATGATAAATCAGGCTGAGTTTTCAGGAATATTCTTCTTTATTTAAATTGAATTAGAGACAGTGATAAGAATGGCACCTATTATCCACTCCTAAGGCCTAGTGGTATTTCTGTAGAGAAAACACACTGAGTATAGAAAAATTAAGAGCACGTGTATGGAGTTAGAGTCCTGTGTTCACATCCTAGCATGTGAATATGCCTATTACCTGGACTTGTCATAGTCTATACGTTACTTAAATCTTGGCAGCCTCAGTTTCCACCTCTATAAAATGGGGATAATTATACTCAATGCCCACAGTATTTGAGGAGATTAAGTGAGGTAATTTACATATAGCACTTAGTTTCTACTTGCCATTTAAAAATGTCCGTTTTCTTCCCTGTTGCTTCTTGTCTGTATTTTTATCCTTTTATTTCTGGTGACTATATTTAAAGCATCTCCCAAGCTCCTATTTGTGTTCTTCCCCAAAGGACTCCTTAAATGCCAGGTTAGGTCGAGATTTTTAGAAGTTTGCATAATATTTGTGAAAGAGCCATGGAAACATATATGTCTGGCCAAATGACCTTAGCCTTCCTAGGTCTAACCAAGCTATAGAGTTGGGAAGCACTTCTCAGCCTGGAGGTGTTCAGGAGATGAACTTCCTCGTGATTTTGAGATTTATGTGCTCACAGTATAGGTCAACTCCAACATATCTCTTCAGAAAAGCCTTCCCTGATCCTCTAGTCAAGTCATACCATTTTATACCTCCTCATGTTAACATGTACCTCCATTTTCTGGAACTCACAGCAATTCTAATTTTGCATCTGTATGACTGTTTTTAAAATTTGATCTGTCTTTCTGAAAGAAAGGGACAATATTTTCTTCTGCTCACTACTATATCCTAAGTGCTACAGCCAGAGATAAGAGATGGAGAACATTCCAGAAGAAATCGAGTACCTTTTCTGAATTTCCCCTGAAACCCATCTGCTCTCCTCCCCTTCCTACAGTTTAATTTGTCAACACTTACTTGGCTTATTGGAGTTAGGAAGCTGCCTTTGTGCCCAAGATAATGGAATTAAGTTTCTCTATCACTAACAACTGGAGGGTGTCCTTTGAATTACTCCTTTATTTTTTCATTCAGTTGCTGAAATAATTTTAAGGAAGAAAATACCTCATGCAGCTCTCATTTTTATTTTCTTACATGACACGATCAATTTGCCAAAAGTGGGGATTGGAGTAAAAGGCTCTAAAAATGCATTTCCACTCAAGCTGATGAACTCTAGAACAATGTGCAGCTGAATGGACATTTCCTGTCCTGCAACCACAGAAGAATGGGAACACAAGCTAATGATTGCCTGTTGAGGCCTGGGATTCAGAGTTTAGCCTTGTAAGAGCTGTGCTAAGAAGTTCCTGTACTGTCTACCACCTCCTATTTGGAAACCCATTTGACTTTTTCCATTAGTGTTTTTCTTCTTTTTGAAGTGTTGTAATTCAGCCTCAGTGTGTGGTCTGGCTTCATTCTCACTAGAGCAGAGACTGGAAGAATGGAGCCAAACTTCGGTGGGCCAATGATAAAAATTGCTTCTCTTTTCCATTTTAACAATTGTTTTGACTTTAACCACTTTGAGGCTGGAACTTTTTTTGGAAAGGTGGAGGGGGGCTTTGAATGTCTATGAATAAAAAATAAGTAAAAATAAAGGGATAAATCTGTGTGATATAGAACATAAGAGGGAAAATATTTATCCATCACTAATATTACTTCTAATTCTTAATTTAATTTTTTTTAGGAATTGCTTCTATGTGATTTGTCAGGAGTCATCAAATTGGTATACACTACAACTTTGCCACCCCAAACCCACTTTCTCTGCTTTATAATGTACTATACTTCCCTAAGATTTCAAATTGGGCTTGAATTCATGTCTTTCTGTAAGTCAGCTCACTCTTGAACCTGAACCAACTCCTTGACAACACATTTTGAATGAGTTAATGGGGTAAATGTCCCCATTTAAGACCTCATGGCATATGCATTGCCTTTCTGGTTACCCATAATTGAATGATTGCAGAAGAGAAATCTATTGTAGAGTGCACAGTGTGATGTTTCTCTCACTATGTTGGAATGTATGTTTCTAATATAAATTATGTAATAAATTATGTAATAAATTAAGGAACAAACATGTGGCTACAAACTGAAATTCAACATGACACTCTAACATTAATGTTGAAACAGTAGACAAACCATTTGTTTTTATTGCCTCAACTATTAAAGTCTGCTAAATGGGATAATGATGTCCATCTTCACTTATATTGAAGAAATAGGGAGTTATTTTCTCTAATGTTTTTCTAAAGTCATCTGGCCCCCAGATGCACTTTTTTATAATAATATTAGACATAAGAAAGTAATGAACTTTATTCATTATTTACTACATAGCTCAATATTCAACTTAGACCAAATTCAGAAGTTTTAAAGCACTATCAGATATATTACCATTTGGTAAAAGTAACTTGCCCACAACTCACACTCACCCTATTTTTATTAATTATACCCATAGATTCTGAGGTTGTGTCATCTTCCTGTATGGTTGATATAATTACTCTGTCCCTCAGGATCTACAGTGTTAATTCACTTTGAACCTATGCTTTGAATTAGAAGTTTTCTTTTTTAAAAATCATTACTGTGTGTTTACTCCATTTGTTTATTTCTTTATCTATTTACTCATGCATATTTATTGAGCACATTGTATGTGCAAGGCTTGGAGAAACACCAAAAATAGGAAACACAAGGTCTCTGTCTTTGGGTAGCTTATACTTGGGGTAAGAGTAGGTGAAGAAAAACAAAAGCTAATATTGGATAGGGAGTGATAAGATGGATAATGACCTCTCTATGGAAGTGACATTTGAAAAAAGACCTAAAATATGTGAAAAATCAGTCACTACAAAGACCTGGGGGAATAGCATTCCAGGCAGAGAGAAGAGTTAGTGGAGAGAGGTAAGGAATAGAATGCCAGAGCGTTGGGCAAGAGCTAGATCCCACAGGGCCTGTGGCACATGATGAGTCATTAGGATTTTATGCAGAGTATGATCCCATTAGAGGGTTAGAGTACAGGAAACTTTTGAGGTGTTAGTTTCTAGTACTATAAAGGCCTGCTTCTTTGACAGAATCAGAAAAAATCAATCAATAACTATATATTGAAGGTTTTCATTGTGCAAGGCATTGGACTCAGTGTGTGAGGAAATAAAGAATACATTTAGAAGCCTGACCTCCAGAATCTTACAGGGTATGTGACTGGATGAATCACATATACATAAAGAGGTGTTTTACATCGGGAGACTGTGCGTGCCAAATTAATGGTATGAAATACAAACCCATATTTCTTCTCTTTAAAGAAGTGATACCTTATTAGGTGGATAAAATGGTCATAAGTAAGACAAATGTATGCCAGCATAAAATTACACCATTCTACCTGCAAAGTATTTAGAAAATAGGCATATCAATATAGGCTAAAGCATGAAGGTGATGTTTGTTGGAGAAAGAAGGCTGAGGGGGCCTTGAACAAGCAGCAGAGATCAGAGAGAGAAGGAGAAAGACAAGACATAACAGAATTTAATATGTAGGAACCTCAAGTCGGTGAATTTTCTGGACCAACAAGAAAGAAGAGAAGCATGTTCTTGGGAGTCGCAGACATAAGATTGGACAGGCAGAAACTAAAATCTAAGAAGAAAGTTGTATATTTAATTTTGAAGATACTGTCAGAATTTGTTTAGGGGAATAATGAAAGCTATAGGTAAGGAAGACTACAGGGGGAGTGGTATGAAGGAAGTTTCAATAAAATTTTAAAATGGTTGAAGTAATTTAACCCAATCTTTATATCTTACCTATGTAAAAACAGGAGCCTAAAGACTAAACTTATTTTTTTTCAGGTTTTTATGGCCTGTGAGGTTCAAGGAAGAAGAGAGAGAGAAAGATGTGAGTAGGTGGTTGAAACTGAAGACAGGATGAGCTTATACAGCTCAGCTTGGGGTAGTGGTGCTGTATTAACCAAAAAGGAAATGATTTAAGTGTATGTATAATAATATGTGTAAAGTTTATATGCATTATACATAAAGACATTTTTACTTTTTAATTGAAATATAAGTTGCAAGCAGTAAAGAATACACATTTGAAATGTACATACCAATGAATTTTTGCAAAGGGAAAATACTTACATAACTAACAACCAGATGAAAAAATAGAATATATAGAAGATATCCAAAAAGCCTAGTTCTGATGGCTGACCAGTTAAAATGCTCCCACATGGTAGTGAATATCCTCACTCTTATCAACTAGATTCCTTTTGCCAGTTTAAACTTAAATAAATGGAGCTATATAATATTGGTGTTTTTTTATGTCTGGCTTCTTTGATTCATCTATCAATGAGGCTCATCTAGCTATTGCACATAGTAAGAGATTTTTTCCTTTTTTATTTCTGTACTTCATTCTATTGTACGAATATACAAAATTATTATTGATGGACTTTGTGTACAGTCTTCTATTGTGAATAATACTGCTATGTATATTCTGACCCATCTTTTGGTATACAATGATATGTGTTTCTCTTGAGTATGTCACCAAGAGTGGAATTGTTGGGTGATAAAGTGTGTATACACTAAGCTTTTTAGATACTGCCAGTTTTCCAAAGTGGTTATATAAATTTACATTCCCGTCAGTAGTGTATTGGAGTTCCAGGGTCCCACATGCTTACTAACACTTGCTGTCCCATTGTGATTTTAATTTGCATTTCTGTGTTCACTAAGAAGGATAAGAACCATTAGACATATTTATTGGACATCTGGAAAACTTTTTCAAAGTTCCTGTTCAAGTCTTTGGTGATTTCAATCAAATGAGTTGTCTTTTCCTCATCGATTCACAGGCATTATTCAGAATGCACATCTTTTGCCATATTACCAATGTCCTCTCAAACTTTGTGGCTTGCCTTTTCACTCTTCCAATGGTGTGATTTGAATCAACATAATTTCTTCTAATTTAATTAAAGTTCAATTTATCAATCTTTTCCTTTCTGGATAGTGTTTTATGATTTTAATGAAAAGTTCTGGGAAAGATTTTAAGAAATATTTTCCACCAAATGGATGTGATTTTTTTTTTATCTAGAACCTTACATTTTTATCTTTTACATTTAGATCTATACTCCATTGGGACTGACTTTCATGTGTGAGGTCTGAGGTAAGAATAAATTACCACCTTTTCTATAAAAAGTCAATTGACCCAGGACTATTTACTGAAAAGACAACCATTTCTTTATTGCATTGTTTTCAGCTTTATTGAGATATACTTGACAATTAAAAACTGTATATATTTAAGGTGTACAACTTGATTTCATGTGTTTGTACATTGTAAAATATTCACCACAATCAAGATAATTAACATATCCGTCATCTCACATAGTTACCTTTTTTAAAAAAACAATTTTATTGTAAACCGAGGGAGTACATCTGAATGGGTCTGCTTCTGGACTCTATATGCTGTTCCATCGGTAAAATTGTCTGTTCATATACCAATACTGCATATTATTTCCATTAAAGCAGTTTTACAAAAATCTTGATAACTGGTGGTATAAATCTTCCAAATTTGTTCTTCCTCAAGATTGTCATGGTTATTTCTTGCTACTTGCATTTTCATATAAATTTAGATTTAGCCTGTTAATTTAAAAAAGTTGAGATCTTAACTGAACTGCATTGAAACTATGTAGTTTTATACAGATTAATTGTGTTTATATACTAGCTACAAACATTTAGAAAATAAAAAAAGAAATCAAAGAAGACCCAAATAAATAGAGGAAAACACCATGGTCAGAGATTGGAGGATTCAATATTGCTAAGATGTCAGTTCTTCCTATATTTATCTCTTACCATGATACTTTCCTACCTTTATTAGGTTTTCTTTGATTTCTTTTGAAATATTTTCTAGATTTCTATGCAGTGGTATTGAAAATTTTTATTAGACTTATTCCTAGGTATTTGGTGACTTTCAAACTGCTGTCAATTTATTCATTTTTCAGCTTTTATTTTCTAAATATTTGTAGCTAGTATATGAATATAATTAATTCATATAGAACTTATAATCAGCAATATTTCCTTTTTTATTAATTCTAATCATTTATCTCTACATTTGTTGTTTTCTTTTCCTTTCTTTGTGCTTCATTATGAATTATTCTCTACTAATCTATAGTCCAATCACTAATCCTGTTTTCTGAGTTTTCCAAGATGCCACTAAATTCATCTTTTAATTCTTAATTTTAATTATTTAGGATTTTCACTAGATTCCTTTTTTAAAGATGTTGATGTTTGATGGAATCTTTCAAATTGTCATCTATTTCATTAGATACATTAAGCTCAGCTCTTTTAAGATCTGTGTATATCTCCAAAATTTGGATCACCTGGGCATCTGCACCTGTTTTCTCTATGTTTTTGGTTACTTAGCTGTGTTTATTGACCAGTTTTGTAAGATTTTGTGGACTGCTGGACAGTTTGTAGAAAAATTTGTAGAACCTTTGGATGATATCTTCCTCCAATGAGGATTTACTGTGTTTTTCCACCCAGAACAAGATAGTACAGACAAACATTTCATCCCGGCAAAACTGGCCTATTTTTAGTTTTTTCTCACTCCTTGTATGCAATGTTTGCAGAAATTACAATTTTTGAAAAAGCATAAGTGTTTAAATGGTATCATTCTTATTTGCAGGATCTGAACACTACTTTTTGTTCTTCCTAGCACAGTAAGATTTTCAAAACCTCTGCTAAGCTGTTTATTTCTAAGCATGGTGTCAGAGTTCCTCCGTGTCTCAGAGTCAGTAGATGCTAAAAGTAGAAATTATGTGAAGAATGTCAGAGTCATTTTTCTGCAGTTCCCTGATTTGGGCCCTTTAAGTTTCTAGACTGCTGCTTTGTGATCAATTTCTACTTTCTGGGCTGGGAATTGGCTGCCAAGGTGAAAAATTGGAGGCACATGAAGGGTTCATTCCTATGCACTTCCATTCTCTTCAGGAACGTGGTTCCTCAATTTCTTGTTGCCTTAGTTAATCTCCAATAATTTTAAGCAGTTTTTTTTAAATATAGTTTTCATAGTTGATCTCATTGGGAGTATTTGTATACCAACTACTGCATCACAGAAGGAAAACTAGAATTACAAAAACTTTAAAATAGTTTTAAATAAATAAAATATCAAAGAAAAAAATTGAAAGAGGAAAGTCCATACATTATTACGCTATTTAAGTTTTTTGCATATTTAATGCATTTTACAATCCCAATGCATGGTGTATAGGAAACTTCATAATCTGACTCTAAACTACTTTTCCAATATCGTCCCCCACCATATCTCCTACCAAGCTGAACTTCTCAAGATTTCAAATGTATTATGTGCATTTCCTCAAATCTACATTTTTGTATGCTATTTTATACACACAGAACTAAGCTCCTCAACTGGTAAACCTGAATATTTGTATGCAGCCATTGGAGTAAAGGTGTTATAAGATATGGGTCCCTTAGTTCTTGGGTAACTGTCCCGAGCCAGGGGTGGACAGAGAACTTACGAAAGTTGCTTCCAGCCGAGAATTTTTTTCCCCATTTCCCAAGGTGTGCCATAAAAATATTAATATACATGCTATGATATGAAGAAATTTGGAAGCAGTAGCCAAGAATATCTGTATCCCCATACATAATCAATTTTTATTCCATGAAAGATTTTGCTCATTATTGAAGACCCACTCAAGCGTAATCTCTTTTCAACTCACTTTATTCATTTCTATAACAACATAATTTTGTAATTTTGTGGCCGTTGATATTATACCAAATATATGGGTTTTGAAGTTAGAAAAACTACATTTGAATCCTATATGAGGTCTTGTGGTCTTTGGTAAGTTTTCTCTGAGTTTCAGTTGTCATATCTATAAAATGAAGGAAATACTACATACCTCATTATTTTAAAAATACATATTGAATGCATATTTTATGCTAACCACTGAACTGGGCATTGGATTAAAAGAGAGACTATCTATAAATGCATATAGCAACAGCATAGGAAATAACATTTTGTAGTCACTTAATTTTAAATTTTACTTTTATTATTCTAAGATCAATAAATTAGATTAATAGCAGTTGATAAAAGAGTCAAACCAATTCATAGAAATTCCAAGTTTTAGGTCCTGAATAAATACGCAAATTGTACCTTGCAAGATTAGGCCCTTTAAGCTCTTACTTTTCTACAGGTGAGTTGTAAATAGTTTTCTTCGACATCTTTTACTCATGAGTTTCATTAATTTAAGTAGAGAATCATACACATCATCTGCATATTAAGTTTGCTTTTCAACTCATAATCATCTTTATGGCAGTGGCTCATTCATCCAACGCTGTAGGTTGTTAAGAATGCAGGCCCTAAGTCAGGCGGACCTGGGTTTGAATCCTGTCTCTACCATTTACTAGCTGTTCCCTGCTTGTTTATAGCATTATCGTTGGCTAGTTCACCAACCTAGGCTCAAGCTTTCTCATCTATAAAAACTGATATAATAATCATGTAGGATTATAGGAGGTTTGTGAGGCTAGAAGGGGATTCTACATATAAAACTACATGGCATGGCAAACAGTAAGTGCTCAATAATTGCTGGATATTGTTATTATCCCAGCTTTAGGCTCTTTTCCAGGAGTCCTAATATATTAGCCAAAGAGCAGTTTAATATATGTCCTCTTTCCATCTCCATTTTGCAGAGTTCTCAATCCCAGGTGAGGGTGTTGGAAGGTTTTCTTTCTTAAATGTGTTTGGGCAGGCCAGTTATTCCACATAAATCAAGTACCCCCATGAGATTCCCTAGTTTTTCAAAGCATGGGAATGTGGGTAGTCTTGGCTTCACTGCCTTTGTCCGGTGTGTAGGATGTCCTGGCAGTCCATCCACTTAAGCTAAAATTTGGTCTTGGGGCTGGGTTCTGTTGACTTCCTCCTAACTGGGCTTTCAGGCCAGGAAAATGTTGTAATAGAGTTTCTTCTCTCCAGAAAATCCCTAGAGATTCTTCCTCTTGGACTTGAGGATAGACATTCATATACTGCCTTCCTTGGATGTTTTTTAGTTTAGCTAAGGATTAAATTTTTCAAATTGTCTGCCTTAATAAATATATCCAACCTTTCTATTCGTTCTTTATTTGAACCGAAGGTCAGGGGGCTGTTCATATTTAAGCCTCTTCCAGAAACCCATATTCTTTTTCTTTGTAACCTTTTAACCCACTTTTTTTTGGTGTTAGGATCTTTAGTTGTTTGCTGACTTTCCCTTTTACACATTTAATCTTCTCTTATTTTATATTTTAATATATGCACTAGGGCACAATGAGATTTCTTTTATAATAACATGAAAGGCAGAGAAAAAATAGTTTGGACCAAGAACAGAATATTCAGGAAATGGACATGGAAAAGACCCATTTTTAAGTTTAGCTGGTAAAAGCATAAGCTCTTTAGGGAGGGAGAAAGTGCTTCCAGAGGACAGTCCTTATAAAAGAAGAGACTCCCATGGCTCTGATTCACAGTCTATTTATTTTAGGCTTGTGTTTCTGAGTGCAGTGTGAAAAATGGAAGACGTGATATCAGCCCAATTTATTGTTGAGACCCATAGGTCACGGAGCAGAAATTTATAAATATACTGAGGTTTGTATGCAATGGCACAAATGACTGCACTGCCTTCCAAAGATTAATCCATACAAAGCACCATTGCTTATAAGCCGCTCACCCATCTGCTATCCCTAATTTCTTATTTTCTGATTGAAGGCACAGGAAAGGGTGGGAGACATGCAAAGGATTGCCCAAGAAACATAGATACGATCCTGGAAGATCTACATACTATTCCTAAGAGACTTTAAAAAAGCATTACAGCCGATGGCTAGAGAGGAGAGTATTTCTCTCTTTAGCTAAGAGAGGCATGCATTTCTTAGAGGAAAGAGAAATTCAATCTATATACTTTAGAGGCATTTGCTTTTTTCCCTTTAACAGGGAAAACTCTAATAAACTATTTCAATCACCTACACAGACACTAGTTCTAATGAATAATGCAGTGAGACCTAAGTTCCCTAAAGAGTAGTCAGCACCTTCTGGAATGAGGGTTGTAAGAGGTCACGGATGGACATCCACGTCACTTCAGACGGTGAAGTTAGCAAGTTTCACTGTCACTTCCTCTGTGTGTACTTCCATCCACCTTTCCAATTGTTACATTCTATAAAGATCTAGAATGTATTGCATTCATACAGCACATGTGAAAAGAATTCATTAATTAAATGAGCTCGACCTCTGTCCAGGGGCAGTGGAGGATCAAAATACATCTTCAGGAAGCTGTGAATCCAGCTTGACCCTCCACCCCTAGTCTCACCTTCTATCATCTCTTCTCCCTGCAATGTGTACAAAGAAAGGCCTGATTTGACACTTGGGATGGTTACTGGACCCTTCTAAAATGTTCTTAGGTGAGGTTTTATATTTCCTGAAGTTTGACATATCCTGAATTTTCATTAATTCTGATGACTGGGAAATTATCACCTAGTGAAATTTGTAAAATCAAAGTAGCCATGCACCTCTCTTAAATACCAGCTTTAAAATGCTTAGGGAGCCTGGCAAGCTAATTGGCTTATCTATATGTTCCTTCTTGCGGAACAGTTGCAGCAATCCAATCCTGGAAAGACTTCCAGAAGGATTTCATCAAGTAAATAAGCACATTATTCAGAGATCCATGATAATATCTTCAGTCTCAAGTACAGAGACACTTTTTCGGAATGATTGCAATTGAAGAGAGATTTAAAACAGATAATAAGTAGTTTTATAATTTTCAATAATAGTACCATAAATATTTTGTTGGGTAGTAAATGGTACTTTCTTTATTGTTTCCAATATTTTGTAATATTTAAACATATTACAAATGCTATTAGTATTGAAATATGTTTATGTTGACCATGTCTTTGACAGGTAACATTGTTTACTTTGGTCTGGGTAAAGAAAAGTAAGTTCAGATTTTTTACTTCAGGGCTTCACATTATTGATACTTGTTCAATAATCGAAGTAAAGAAGATGCTTTTCTTCTTTCTAAACCTCATTTGGTACAGATATTTTGAACATAAAGACATAGCCAACGAAACCCATACATGTCAGCTTATGTGCTGTCAAAATATTTTCTGTGTTAATATCATCTAAAAGACAAAATAATTCCTATGTGAATGGTCAGTACAGCATTCCATTAAAAATATGATTTTGTTATATGGGCTTAAACTACTAATCTAAAAGAATGGAAATCCTTGTATTAGCTAACCAGTTTAATGCCAAAATAGAGTAAGCAATAAATAAACATTTTCTTAACTAGATATCATTGACCATAAGATAACCACTACTTTTATAGATTTTATTTTTGTTCATTATTTATTAATTTATAAGCACTGTTGAATAGTTGGGGTTAATAGCTGGTCCTGGTGCATTTTCTTTTGACTCCCAGGACCTAAGGATTTGATTTTTGGTCAATTCTCCTTGTAACTCAATTAATTATTAGGAGGTTATCTGTATTGAATCTAAGATAAATGGGAATTGGGCCAATGTCTGGGTGCTGCACCAAGCATTTGTTACCAAGTAATAAGTACAAGGTATTAATTAGATACAGCTGTTCTAGAGAATAAGCAGAGTCACATATTCCCAAAGAGGCTACATGACTACCCAGGTATAAAATATGAAAGGCCCTCAGAATAGGTGGCTTCCCTGAGCTGAACTTGTCTAAACAAATTGCCTCATCTTTCATAATCACACATCATGCAAATATGAAATATCTAGGACACTGGACGTTGGGCCTGGGTGTTTTATGCCATTGCTATGATGCTGTGTTGCTTCCTGTCATGTGTTTTTCTTACAGCTAAGCCCACTTGGTGCTGGGCAAAGTCTATCATGTATGATCTCTGATTGTCAATCCAAATCCAAGACTATGCTAGAAGAATACTATAGTGTTTACAGTATTACCATTTATATCTCCTTATATTTTTCCCTTAGATAGGCTTGGGTTCACTTCTTTTAGTAAAAGTTAAGTTTTTTAAACTACATTTCACCAAGCCATTCCCTAGGAGAGAGAAAAATCTACTCCAGAGAGTTCTAGGTGCTTGTTTTACCATATTGGCAAAAGATTCATTTTAGCAAGTACTACAATTATAGAAGGAGTCTAAGCAGAAAGCTCAACCTTGAGCCCTCTGTGGAGGGAATCTGAAAGTAAAAGAGACCTAACTTCCCTGAGTTATCTTTCTTACCAAAGACCCTAGAAACTTTGATCATAAAACCAAACTACATGATTGTTTTCAAGTAACAAAAGACATTAATGCAATTTTTACAGTGCAATGGGTCTCATATGTTAGTACAGGCTAATGTTTTCTATTATATGCCATAATTTGTCTCTGAAATTAATAAATATGTAATTTAGAACTATTTTCTATTGTTTGGAATATATAACATAAATTACGTCTTTTACTAGACTTAATATTTTACATCTTCTGGTGATCAAAGGGAACGGAAATAAAACATTTTCTTAAAAGCACAATTTTAAGAACTGTGAGTCCTTATATATCTTCTGAACTTTTTAAACCGGGGTAGGAATCTCTCATTTTCTAATTTCTTTCTTTTAACTTATGCCCCAACTAAATTCAACAAATAATTATTGAATAGCAAATATGTATTCAACACTCTGCTCACAGGAAAATTATCAACAATACCAACAAAAGCCATGGTTTTCATTAGGGTTGTAAAATTTTGTTGAAGAGATAATGTAAATACAATTAAATAGAGAACAATATAAAACTGCATGCCAAACTGAGTGCAAGGAAGCATACATAGTATATTACTTCAGGTAGTACTAGAGAAATTTTGCAGAACAGTTGAAGTGACAGAGGACAGTGGATAGAAAAAAAGCCAGATTTTAAAAGGAATAATTTAAAAAACAGTTTTAATAAATTTGGCAACAATAACTAAAAATATTCTTGTAAAGGTAATTAAATATATTTTGATTATTAAAAAAGTTTTAATTGTTAAACACCAACAATGTTTCATTTAAAAAACAATGCCATGTCCGTACTCTCTGCTGGGTGATGAATGAGCACCGCTAGAGTAGAACCTAACTGATATTCATGTTTGTAACTTGTATTTCTGATTCGCAATGCCAGGCTCTATGCTTAGCACATAACATGTATTACTATTATAATACCTTCTCACAACAACTCTATAATTTTGGAACTCTGTTATATCTATTTTAAATATGAGAAAACTGAGGCCTAGAATGAGTAACTAACTTGCTTATATTCGGAGAATAAGTAAACTTGATCTGCAAAGCACAATAATCTGACTCATAAACCTACGGTCCAACCTCTAAATTATAACATATAAAAAATGTGTGACAGACTTCTGCTTCTGGCTATATCAAATTAGCTTATATCAGATTAATGCTGCTGTTTAGTACAACTACTGGGAAAAAAAAAGCTGAATAAAATGCAAAACACAAAAACAAAAACAGCCAACTGAAGGTATTAGGGAGCAACTAAGGAGACCCAGGAGAGAAGAAAAATGCATCAAAATAAGTCATACATTTCCCACTGCAATTATCCATTGGGATATTGACAATTCAAAGCACTGAACATAGACGCTAGCAGAAAACATAAGGTTAAAGAAGGATTTTGCAATCAATCTGTGTTTGGGAAATAAAAAATTGGAATTCAAGACTGCCAAGGTAGCCAATATTTGAGGGCCATGATCCCATATAAAAAAGAAAATCACAAAAAAATAAGCCTACCATTCTGTGTACAATTTTCTCCTAAGAGATTACCTAATTCTTAAGCTACTGTTGTATAGGCCATATTTAAAAAACAAAAAGTTAGAAAATAACGGATAAGGAGCCAAAAAATAAAACATAGACTTTATGTGTCTCAGCATATTAGAGATAGAAAAAAATTGAATTTAGTGCCCACTAAGAAGAAAGGGCCCTCATAATTTGAGGCCCTTCTAAAAGATCCTTCCTAGATTTAAGAACATGTCAGAAATAAGCCAGCCCTCAAAGACACTGAAATCTGAACTCAAAAAAATATGCATTGGCAAGAATTAGCATTAAAATAACTATTGAAGGGAGTTTTTCTGGCAGAAGAAAAATGATTAAAGATTAAAATATAGTAATATAAGCAAGGATGATAAACAATAGAAAGGTTAAATATAAGGTTAAATCTCAGAGACTATTGATTGTAAAAAGCAGTAGTAACAATATCTTATATGGTGTAAAATATATACAGATTTAAAGTACATTACAATAATAGAAAAAATAAGAGTTAAATGGAATTACAGTAAATAAATTCTAGTATTTCTAAACATACTAAACTTGAAATACAGTCTAATTAATCAATGGTAAATCTTGCAATCTCTAGGGTAACCACAAAAAAAAACTAAGGAATACATAACTAACAAACTAAGAGAGGGCAAATAAAGTAATAAAATATATAGATTAAAATAAAAAATAGAGAGAAGAACCAAATCATTAGGAAAATAAAAAAGATATAGTGAAATGCTAAATTCAAATACACATGTATCAGTAAAATTTTAAATGTAAATTAACTACATGTTCCAGCTGAAACTCAAAGTTGTCAGACTCAATTAAAAAAAATCAACTATATACTTCTTAAGATACAAACCTTGAATGTTTAATAGTAAAAATGTTGGACATACACCATGCCCACTCTAAACAAAAGAAAACTGGTATGGCTATGCTGATACCTGACAAATTAACTTTAAAGCAGGAAGTGTTAGTAGGCATAGAGAGAGATATTTCCTAATGAAATGAAGTTATCAATTCAACTGGATGATATGCAATTATAAATTCTTATGTATATTTATTTTGGGAGAGTTTTAGCACTTGTCTTTAGAAACTGATATAAAAAAGCAAGCAAAATTGTAATAATAAAGAAGATTAAGAACATGATTATATTAATAAGTCACATTAGGATAAAATGAACATAAATTTTATTGTACATACAGCCTTTCATGATACAAACTTAATCAACATCCATGTCCTCTCCCTGATGTAAGGTTAGGCTTGGCCATCTGACTTGTGTTGATTAATAAGACCTAAGTGAGAGAGGAGCTTTAATAGATAGATTGTGCTTTGCCGTATTCCCTTTTTCCTCTACTATTAGGACCAAGAACATACTTTTCTTGCTCTACTAGCCTAGGTACAAGAGAAATGATGACTGCCATGAATAAAGTCCCCTGCCAATAGATGAAATTGCAGAACTATGTTTTGTTCCCTGGTTTATGCCCAGCCACTAGATTAAGCCTGGGACTTAGTAAAACACTGAATAAGTATTTATTGACTAAATGAATGAATAATGAACAAGCTTCATCACAAAATAGTAAGTACCTAAAATTAGATAGATTTAAGCTCCATGCTGGGAGTGGGAACTACATTAGATGATTTCTATGTTCCCTTCTATTAAAATTATATAATTCTATGATTGTTATAAACAACCAGTCCTGTAAAAACTTACAAAAAAAGAGATTTAAAATATATCTCATGTATGAGAAATACTTAGGCATCCTGCTTTCAAATAACTCAGGAACATGATGGTATAAATTTTTCATGAATTAATATATACAAAAGGGCTTTATAGATAAAATATATCATGAATTTCATATATGTGTGTGCGTATGTGTATGTTCACTGAAGGAATTGTAAGAATGGTTGAGAATAAAATAAAATTATTTCTTGCCTCGGAATTGATATATTTGGCCGAGTGGTGATATGTTTGAAAAGGGGATGTAATTTTTTCCTCTTGAAAATGGGTTTCTTTGACACTTGACAGGGAGATATGAAAATTCATTTTTACCTTTGTGAATAGTTGGCAGAGAAGCAAGATTGTTGCAGATATTTTATCTCAGGGGAGTAGGTGGGTTTGACAGCTGGAAGGAAGAGGTTAGAGCTCATCAGTTGGGTAGAGTGGGAGGAAATTAAAACTCAGAGGTAGGTCAGAACATCTTTAAGAGGGAGCAAGATTTAGGCAAGTGACTAGACAAAGTTCCTGATGGATTGGTTAGTGGGCGAAGAAGGGCAGAATAATGGGCTGTGCATAGGAGGAAGTTCATATTAGTAATTCATTGTGTGGAGTCAGATATGGTAAAATGAAAAAATTCTAAAGGCTTTTTTCTGTAGTGGGAAGCATAGAGGATAGAAAGGGAAAAATCTTATTTCCTGAAGTTGTTTTCAAATTACCTAGAAAATCATGTTTCTGCTTCCTAAAACACTGTAGTCAGAATCAAACTATCTCCAGTATTAGGCCAGGTAACATCTTTGATACTAATTAAATCAATCATTTCATACATCAGTTTGACAAACCACAACTCTATGGAAAAGACTAAGAAGGCGTCAATTAGTTTTTCCCGTCTCTTGAATCATTAATTCTCATAATGTTCTTTTAATTCCAAATTTTTAGAGAAAGCCAAAAGAACACAATTATTTACTTGTAGCCAACATACTCCAAATTTCTTTAGAAACAGTGAACTGTCATGATATACCAAGAAAAAAATAAATAGAGAACAGGGAACATTATATTAGGTTATTTCTTGTAGTAACAGTCTTATTTTCATGACAGGACATGATCTTTCTATATCCCTTTTTCTAAAAGAAGGAATTTTAGGTTATGAAAAACAGATGACAGCAACAGACAACAGATAATAAAGAGATTGGTTACAAGACGTCAGACTAATAAAATACTTCTAGCTTCCTTCCTGATTAAATCCATTAAAAGAGAAGAAAAACTATTTTTAAATTGATAATTAATCTAAACATCAAAAAAGTGCCTTTAATGCCTGCTTGGACTGACGCAAACAGAAACAGGCTATTCAGGGCATGAATCAAAATTAACTAACGCACACATTATGGCATCTTTGCACGGGTGGATGAGGAATTAAGAGGGATTTCTATAAGACTGAAAGTAGGTAGAATCAGATTGATAAGAAACTGCAGCATGGGCATGAAATACTTAAAGACAAACTGTCTATAGTGGAACATAGAGCAAAGTAATTGCATGTAAGGAGCAGAATGATGCCCCAGGGATCTGCTGGGATGTTTAATCATAAGTTTCACGGGCATTACTGGCTGGTTAGGTGCTCCCTTGTCTCTTGCATTGGCTGACTAAGAGGAAGCAATGGTATTTGGACAATATCCCAGGTAGCTAGCAACTATTTAAGAGGAGATGAACCCTTCATATCCAGAAGAAAATTTGCAATTACACCTCATCTGGACATATTCTATTCATTTCCCACAATCAACCATGCAAATTGCTATAGTCAAAAACAGTTCTAATAAAATTTGAACAGGTGTTCTCAAATATAACAATGACCAGATGATAATGAATCACCAAATATAGAAAAAAATTGAATAATAAGTGTAACATAAATGGAAATTTCCCCAGTGAAAATTGGCATTTTCAACATGAATGCACATACAACAAAATCCTAAGACAAATCAATGAAGAAAGAACTGCATATTGAAATGCCATGGTAAAATGTACAACTCTGAGGATAAAAAGAAAAGCCAAAAGCTCCTGGAGAAACAAAACAACATACCTACAAGAGAACAAGAATTGTATTTGAATAAGCCTTCTTTGTCAACAGCAGAGGCTAGAGCATAGGAAGAAGTATTTATCAAGGTCAGGGAATATGATTGTGAATTTAAATTTTATTCTTATAGCCAGTCAAACTACCAATGAATGGAAAGAGAAAAATAAAGATATCATAAAACATATGAATACTCATAAATTTCCCTAAACACCAAACTTCTAAAAGAGAACTACTAGGAGATTTTTTTCCAGCAAATTTTAAAATAAACCAAATAAATACGACTAAAAGTGGTTATAGACATATATATGGTAAGAAAAAAACCTTAAATGTTCTTTTTAAAAAAATATTGATATTTTGATATTTTTAAATGTTAAGTCTGTAACAGTTAATTTCTAATGTAAAATATAATAATAACATATGGATATAAAATCCAGATGCATGGAACCTGGAAGTGAAGAGAAATGCGGAAGTGAAGGAATGAAAATAAACAAAATTTTTAGAGAGGGAAGATTGGTTTGAGGGAGAGTAGATTGCTTAATCCCGAACTTTGAGAGAATAATTTCAGGGCAGATCTATGGAATAAAAACCATAATTTTCATTAGCACACAAGATATCGATGAATAACCTCAAATTAACTGAGGAAAAATGGGAAAGCACCAAAAGCATCAAAAGACAGAAGGGAATAAAAACTATCAAGAGCACAGTAAATAGGACATACAAGATATGATAGCTGGAAGATTTCTAAACACATCACTAGTCAAAATTTACATGAGAGAATGAAAATCTATTAGAAAGTTTGAGACTCACAGATTATCTTAAAATTATTCTAAAATATAAACTTACACAAGATATACTTACTGGAACTATAAAAGAAAATTTTGAAATAAGAAGTAATTTATCAGATAAATACAAAAGAAGTAGGCAGCTCAATAAAAATGTTAATAAATAGATTTCAATGTGAAACTCTTAAATGGATCAAAGAAAAATAATTCTTCCTGATAAAAGATACATTTCACCAAGATGTCCCAGGCATTAACAAAATACTTTTGAAAAATGCAAGGAGATTTAACAAATAAAAATGTCTAGAGATATTTTAAGACACATGACAAAACAGCATTTTATACACACACACACACTCTGTATTGTAAAAATGAAACTTTTTCCCCAAAATTTGGGGAATTCACAAATTATCCAGGTACTAAGCCATAGACCAAATAAATCTCCATAGATTCCAAAAAGCAGAAACCATGCAGCCACATTTTTTTAGATCACAAAATATCTACTTATTAATTTTAAAATGTTATTTTATCTCTTGAGATAAAGAAGAAATCAAATTAAAAATAAGAAACTCTTTAGAAATTAACAAAGATGGGGTTACTATGTATTAAAATCTCTGGGAAGTGACCAAAGTCATGCTCAGAAGAAAATGTATACCCATGAATGGATTTATTAAAAAATAAGAAAACATAAGTATGAGTTATCTGAGCTTCATATCAAAAATGTAGAATAAAAACCATATAAAGCAGAAGAAAGGAATAAATAGATAAGAACACAATTTTCAAGAAAGAGTAATTATGACCAAAATTCTGAAAGCTATTATTTGAAGAGAATGTTAAATAGACACACTGTGGCAAGACTAATAAAGAAAAAAAAAAAGAGCAAGACCATGACTGAATAATATTAGAAGTGATAAATAAGGCATAACACAGATATACAGTGCTACTAAATAGAAAAGACAAAAATATATGAACATCTATGTTCTGGATTGGCTTGTGTACCTCAGAAATCCATATGTTGACGTCTAAGCCTCAGTACCTCAGAATGTGACCTTATTAGGAAATAAGGTCTTTACAGAGGTAATCAAGTTAAAAATTAGGTAATTAGGGTGGACTGTAATCCAATATGGCTGGTATTCATAAAAAGGAGGAAATTAAAACAAAGAGACAGGCACACATAAAGGAAAAATGATCTGAAGAGACACAGGGAGAAGAGGCCATATACAAGTCAAAGAGAGAAGCCTGGAACAGCTCCTTTCCTCACAGCCCTCAGAAGGAACCAACCCTGCTAACATCTTGATTTTGGACTTCCAGACTCCAGAACTGTGAGATAATAAATTTCTGTTTTTTAAGCCACCCAGTTTGGGACACTTTCTTATCATAACCTTGGCAAACACTATGTATACAAACTCTATGTATACCAATATATTTGAAAATCTAGAAAAAATAGATGATTCCTATGAATATTTAAAATTTCACCTAAATCATTGCAATTGGTTCAAGAACAAAGAAGAAATAGAGTAGAAAAATTTCAACATACCAATAACCATTGAAGTAATTAAAGATTGCTAAAGATCAACATCTGTAAAAGACACTCAGATCAGATAATTTTATCCATTAGTTCTATTTAGGGAATAGATGATTCCAATCTTTTATAAACTGTTTTGAATGGCAGAAATAGATGTAAATTGATGTAAATTTTCCCAATTTGTTTTACAAAATTAGTGTAATCTTGAAACAAATAAGCAAAAAGAACATGAAAAAGATAAAAATAACTATTGGTCAATTTTATTTATGAATGTGTATGAAAAATGCTATATAGACTTTTGACAACATGTCTCAAGCAATATATTAAAAGAAGAGTGCAACATCAACAGTTTCAAGAATGTAAGAATGTTTCAGCACAAAGAAATACTATAATGTAAGTCACAGCCAGAAAAGACTGAAGGAAAAGAACAGGAGCTTCTCAATAGATGGCAAAACAAACAAAAAATTCAAACTCAATTTTAATCAAATTTTCCTAGCCAGACTGCAATACAAAGAAACGTTCTTAGCTTGATAAATGTTATCTGACGGAAACCACAGTAAGCAACTTACTAACATAAATCAGTGAAAAATTCTTGTTTAGCTCAAGAATGAGATCGTGACCGTTGTCAATACTACCCATTACCGTTGCAGTGAGGTCCTAAGCAATGGAATCACATTTTTTTAAAAAAGGAATGAAGTATAAATATTAGCCAGGAAAGGAAAAAAATCTCATTGTTTGCAGGTTAGATTTCTTCACCGGTGTATTAGTTTCCTGGGGCTACCATAAAAAATATTAAAAAATACTACAAACTGGATAGGTTAACACAAGGAGAATTCTCTTACAGTTCTGTGAACTGGAAGTGAAAAATCAAGGTGTTGTCAGAGACATGCTCCTTTTGAGGGCGTTGGGGAAGAATACTTCCTTGCTGCTTCCTAGCTTGTGATGATGACATTCAGTCCTTGTAATCCTTGTCTGTATCACTCCAATCTTTGACTCTCTGGTCACATATCATACTCCGTATGCGTTTTTGTCTTCACATGACCTTTGCTCTTCTTATAAGGACATCAGTCATATTGGATTACAGCAAACCCTAACACCCTCATCTTTACTTGGTTGCACCTGCAGAGATTCTATTTCCAAAAAAGGTCACATTCCAAGGTACTAGAGTGTAAGATTTCAAAATATCTTTTGGGGGGATACAATTCAACTCATAACAGTACGTATGCAAAGAATGGACTGAAAAGCCACTAGAAGCAATAAGCAAATTGAAAAAGGTGACCATATATAACACCAGTATCAAATATTTCTTTTCCCTTAGGTCAAAAATAACAAATGAAAAGCTGTAATGAGAGAGAGAAATAGTGGGCAAAGAATGACTCCCATTCACTGTAACAACGAGAACAAAACAATAAAAATCTTAGAATAAGCATAAATAATGTCATTGATATATGGAGAAAAATTCACCAATTTTGGCATAAAACTCTAAATATTAAGAGAGACATTCCATTTCCTAAATGGAAAGATATATAATAGTAAAAACACTCAATACAAATTAATCTGTAAATTCAATTGTAATAGAAATCAAAACATTAAATTTTCTGCTTTTTATGGAATGCAACAAGCTTATTTTTCAAGATAATATAAAGATAAAACTGTAAAAAACAATAAAAGATAAAGAGTTTATTGAAAAATAAGAACACTAATGGGCATTACTTGCCCTACCACATGATAGTAATAATCATAGCAATAGTAAACATGGTAATAGACTCTACTTATGCATCGGGCATTCTAAGAGCTTTATGTATATTATTTAATATAACTAGGAACTCTTACTATCTTAATTTGATAGATGAGGGATCTGAGGCACTGGATGGCTAAGTATATAGCCCAAGGTCACACTTTTAGTAGCTGTGTGGTCTCATTCTAGGGTTCACATCCTTGACCAATATCATACGCAGCCTGATAAAAAAAATATTATGAAGTCAAATTAAAATCATTTGATTTTGTCATAGGCATATAACTAGTGGGAAAGTACAGAGTCCAGATGCTGACCTATGTTAATATGGGACTTGAAAGGTTTTCCAAATCATTATGAAAATTAACATGGAGAAATTTCTTATCCATTTAGCAAAATTTAATATTTAGATTTTACCTCATACTATTTAGTGCATGTAACACAAAACTATACATAAATAATAAGAAAATATGACAGCGTATTTCACAATTTACTTTTTAAAAAATAGACTATATTTTTTACAGCAAATTTAGATTTACTGTAAAATTGAGAAGAAGGTACAGAGATTTCCAGTATATCTCCTGCCCCCACACATGCATAGCACATCCTTCATTATCAACATTCTCCACCACAGCGGTACATGTGTTACAGTGGATAAGCCTACTTTGATACATCATTACAGCCAAAGTTCATTGTTTACGTTAGGGTTCACTCTTGGTGTTGTACATTTGATGGTTTTCCTTTTCAGTATAACATTTATATTATAGAGATATAGTTGATAAATAAAAATTGTATATTTAAGGTGTAATATTTGATGTTTTCATATATGTATACATTGTGAAATGATTCCCACAATCAAGCTAATCCATATATACATCACTTCACATAGTTACCGTATTTTTTGTGGTGAGAACATTTAAGATCTACTCTCTTAGCAAGTTTCAAGTATGTAATACAGTATTGTTAACTTTAGTTACTATGCTGCACATTAAATCTCCAGGACTTATTCATGACACATAACTTAAACTTTGTACCGTTTGCCCAAAATCTCCCATTTCCCCCACCTGCCCAACAGCATTTGGCAACCACCATTCTATACTATGCTTCCGTGAGTTCAACTTTTTTAGATTACACATGTTTGTGAGATCATGAAGTATTTCTTTTCTATGACTGGCCTATCTCACTTAGCATAATGTCCTGTAGGTTCAATCATGTTGTCACAAATGGCAGAATTTTCTTCTTTTTTACAGATGAATAATATCCCATTGCATATATATATACACACACACGTGTATATATATGTGTGTGCGTGTGTGTGTGTTCTTTATAATATACCACATTTTCTTTATCCATTAATCAGTCTTAGGTTAATTCCAACCAGGTTGAATCAACTTAGGTTGATTCCATATTTTGGTTATTGTGAATAATGCTGCAATCAATATGAAGTGAAAATATCTCTTTAAGATGCTGATTTAATTTGCTTTGGATATATATCCAGAAGTGGAATTACTGAATTATAAGGTAGATTTATTTTTAATTTTTTGAGGAACCTTCATACTGTTTTCCATAGTGGCTGTACCAATTCACATTCCCACCAACAGTGTGCAAGGGTTCCCAATTCTCCATATCCTTGTCCACATTTGTTGTCTTTCATCTTTTCGATACCAGCCATTCTAACAAGTGTGAGGTAATATCTCATTGTGGTTTTGATTTGCATTTCCTTGCTGATTAGTGATGTTGACCATTTCTTCATATACCTTTTGGCTGTTTGTATATCTTCTTTTGAGAAATGTCTATTCAGATCCTTTGCTCATTTTTAAATTTGGTTATTTGGTTTTTGGGGTTTTTTTTCTATTGAATTGTTTGAGTTCATGAAGTATTTTGGATATTAACCACTTAACAGACCTATGGTTTACAATATTTCCCACCCATTCCTTAGGTTGCCTCTTTACTCTGTTGATTAGTTCCCTTGTAATGCAGAAGCTTTTTGGCTTTGATGTAATCCCATTTGTCTATTTTTATTTTTATTGCTTGTGCTTTTGGGGTCCTATCCAAAAAATCATTATGCAGACCAAAGTCAAGACATGGTCCTCCTTCATTTTCTTCCAGTAGTTTTATAGTTCCAGCTCTTACATTGAAGTCATTCATCCACTTTGATTTGCTTTTCCTTTATGGTGTGAGATAAGGGTCCTATTTCGTTCTTCTGCGTGTGGATATCCAGTTATCCTAACACCATTTATTGAAGAGACTATCCTTTCCCTATTGTGTGTTCTTGACACTCTTATCAAAGATTAGTTGCCTTTTTCATGTGGGTTTATTTCTGGGCTCTCTATTCTGTTCCATTGGTCTGTAAGCCTGCTTTCGCATTGATACCATAATGTTTTGATTACTTTGGCTTTGTAGTATATTTTGAAATCAGGTCTTGTAATGCCTCCAACTTTGTTCTTATTTCTCAGTATTGCTTTAGGTATTTGGAAGGACTTATAATCTCATTTGAATTTTAGGATTATTTTTTCTGTCTGTAAAAAATACCATTATGATTTTGATTGGAATTGCATTGAATCTGTAGATCACTTTGGGTAGTATGGGCATTTTAACAATATTAATTCTTCCAATCCATAAACATGGGATAGCCTTCCATTTATTTGTGTCTTCTTTATTTAATTACATTCAGCCACTTTGTACCTTTTGATTGGAGAATTTATTACATTTGCATATAAAATAATTTTTTATATATAAGGACCTACAATTGCCATTTTGTTAATTGCTTTCTGACTGTTTTGAGGTTTCTTTCTCCCTTTCTTCCTATTTTTATCTTCCTTTGTGATTTGATGATTTTTGTAGTGGTACATTTTGATTTATTTCTCTTTATCTTTTGTGTATCTGTTGCAAATTTTTTTCTTTGTGATTACCAAGAGGCATATATAAAGCATCTTATAGTAGTCTATTTTAATAACTACTTAACTTTGACTATACACAAAGACTCTACACTTTAACTTTTCCTCACCCCACATTTTGTATTATTTATGTCACAATTTACATCTTTTTTATATTGTGTATTCATTAATAAATTATTGTACCTATAGTTTTAATACTTTTGTTTTTTAAATTTTACTTTTGTTGTTAAAATTGATTTAGTTACCACTATTACAGTATCACAGTATTATGAATTTGGCTATATTTTTACCTTCACCATAACTTTTATACTTTCACATAGTTAGTGTCCCTTTTTTTACCAAATTGAAGAATTTCCTTTAGTATTTCTTCTAAGGCAGGTCTAGTGGTAATGAACTCACTCAGCTTTTGTTTGTCTGCAAAAGTCTTTAGGTCTCCTTAGTTTTTGAAGGAAAGCTTCGCTAGGTATATTAATCTTGTTTGGCAGTTTTATTCTTTCAGCACTTTGAATGTAGCATCCCACTTTCTCCTGGCCTGAAGTTTCTGCTGAGAAGTTTTCTGATAGCCTTATGAATATTCTATTGTATGTGATGAGTGCCCCCCCTTTTTTTTCGTGCTTTCAAAATTCCCTCTCTGTCATTGACTTTTGACAATTTGATAAGGTGTCTCAATGAAAATCTCTTTATATTTAATCTGAATGTTTATTTCCTTCTCCAGATTTGAAAAGTTTTCTACCATTATTTCCTTAAATAAGCTTTCTGCTCCTTTCTCTTTCTCTGTTCCTTCTTAGAATTTCCATAGTGCAAATATTCATTTGTTTTATGATTTCCCATAATTCTCATAGTCTTTCTTCACTCTTTTTTGTTCTTTTTTTTCTTTTTTGTTCCTCTGTCTGAGTTATTGTAAGCGACTTTCCTTCAAGCTCACTGATTTTTCTGATTGATTGAATTTCTCGTTGAAATTTTTGTGAAATTTTTTAGTTCAATTATTGTGTTCTTCACACCAGAATTTGTTTGGTTTTCTTTTATGATGTCTATCTCTTTGTTGAACTTCTCATTTTGTTCATGTACTGTTTTCTTGATTTTTTTTTGTTTATGTATCTATATGTGTTCTTTTGTAACTCACTGAGCTTCTTTAGGATAACTATTTTAAATTCTTTGTTAGGCATTTCTTTAGGTTCAGTTATTGGTGCTTTATTTTGTTCCTTTAGTGGTGTTACGTTTTCCTAACTATTTGTCATCCTTGTGCCATTGCCTTGGTGTCTGTGCATTTGAACTAGGTACATGAGACTGGCATTAGCTAGGAAAGCCCTCACCAGTTAGCCTGTCCAGAGATTCCTGCTAGAGTCAGGTAGGCTGCACCAGTGCCTGGGTCAGTGGGAAGGTTGACCTGGAGCTTGGGTCCACAGGGGATGACTTGGTACCTGGGTCTGCAGGGACGGGCCCATTCTTCGGTCCACTTGGGTGAGCCTGGAGCTTGGGTCTGTATAGGTGATCCTGGTGCTGGATCTGTGTGAGGACCTGGATCCTGGATGTGCAGGGCCAGGCTGGCACCAGGGTTTGCTGGGGTGGGCCTGGCTACTGAATGGCTTGCTTAAAGGCTGGATCCACAGAGGAATACCTGGAACAGGAATGAGCCTTGAGACTAAGTTTGCAGTCACCAGCCTGGCACTGGCGTGAGCCTGGCACCTGGGTCCATGTGAATGGGCCTGGTGCTGAGTCCATGGGGGCCAATCTGGGGCCTACTGAGGTGGGCCTATAGCCTGGAAGCACGGGTGGAGGTCTGGCTCCTGTGTCCATGAAGGATATCCTGGAGTCTGGTCCTGTAGGGGCAGGTCAGAGCACAGGGCTACAAGGGATCTGTAAGGGTTGGCCTGGCACTGGAATTCACTAGGGCAGGCCTGATGCTGGGGTCTACAATGAAGTCAGGTGCTCACTTAACTCTTCTTTCCACACATGAAGAGTATCTCACTCAGTGATGCTTTGTGTGGGCTTGTAGGAAAGGTGACATAGGCAGTATGAAACTGTCCTTCCTATGCTTTACATTGTGTCTTTTCTTATTTCTATGCTCCACCCAGGTGCTGTAATCTCTCACCTGGATTCCTTAGCTCTTATGAAGGTATTTATTGCATAGATAGTTATTTGAATTGATGTTTCTGTGAAGGTACAAGTGCTGGAAACTTGCTATTCTGCCACCTTGTTGATGTCACTCCCTCCATTCTATGGGTTTTGATGAATGTAATGTGTAATAAAAACTATTTACCATTATAGTATCATACAGAATAGCTTCACTGCCCTGAAAATCCTCTGTGTTCTACCTATTTATCCCTCTCTTCCCCCAACCCCTGTCAACCACTGGTCCTTTTACTGTCTTCATGGTTTTGCTTTTTCCAGAATGTCATGTACTTGGAATTATACAGTATGTAGCTTTTTCAGATTGATTTTTTTTCACTTAGCAATATGCATTTAAGATTCCTGCATGTCTTTTTATGGCTTGATAGCTCATTTCTTTCAGTAATGAATAATATTCCATTGTTTGGCTATACCACAATTTATTTGTCCATTCACCTACTAAAGGACATCTTGGTTGCTTTCAAGTTTTGGCAATTATGAATAAAGCTGCTATAAATACCTGTGTGAAGGGTTTTGCAAGGACATACGTTTTCAACTTATTTGAATAAATGCCAAGGAGCATGAGTGTTAGATAAGAGTATGTTTATTTGTGTAAGAAACTGCCAAATTATCTCCCAAAATGGCTGTACAATTTTGTATTCCCACCAGCAATGAATATGTTCCTGTTATAACTTACATTTATAATCTACTTTTTTCACAGAAGCTATCTTATATATTAATTCTTTCATTATTCTTAGTCTGTTGTCCCTTAATGGAATGTCTTATTATTATTTTCATAGGATGCAAAATAGGGACTAAATTTAGTGACAATTGTATTCTTAGTAAAAATACCTTGAACAAATGAACTATTCAGTGCAAGTATTCAAGTTGAGACTATATAAGAAGCTCTGATACAACCAAATAGAAAAATTGAGACAGCCTTAAAGATACAAGTAAAGCATACAAAGAGGCAATTAAAAGTAATATATAAGTAGTCAAAAATACATTGAAATATACTCAAACACACTAATAATAAGAGAAAGACAAATCAAAAAAGAAAGAAAAGATTATTTTTTAATCCAAAATATTAAAGAATATTTGAAGGATAATATTTGTCTTGATATAGTTATGGGAAAACAGGCACTCTCATATGCTCTTATTGAAATCATAAAGTGGTAATTAGTTATATATTACAAAATAAATGTGTATAGAACAAATAAAGGAATGAAAAATATAGTCACATTTGCCAAAAATTCTACTACTAGTAATCTATATTGCAGAACTAGTTGCCCGGTTGCATTATGTATTATATAAATCTTTCACAAGACATATATATTCATGAATCACTCATGTAATTTAAACAAAATTTTAAATGAATAGTTAATTATTCCAATCCTATAGCCAAATATGCATACCTTGCTAACTGGCCAGATGCCTTATTTTCAGGAGCTGACTAAAAGAAATATTTATTAAGTATAAGACACTATTTTGCCATTAGAGATAGTGTGTGTGTGTGTGTGTGTGTGTGTGTTTGTGCGTGTGTTGGAACTGGCAGCTTTTAAATATCTAATTTTTGATAGATTTACATATTAACATATAATTTTACATAAAAAAGATATTCCTGGATGATAAAATAAAATATTTTCTTAACAAATGTGCTCCCTTGTGAAGATCAATTATAGATTTTAAGAAAAGTGTAAAAATCTTCTTTTTCCTAAGAATTATCTGTTATCTGAATAAAGGTTTAATTGACTATGAGCACCCACTTTCTCTCCCTGTCATTTCCTCTCCCTCTCTGTCCCTCTCTTCCTCTCACTCCCGTGAGGATATGGGAAATGATAATGAACACTGAGGATTTCCTTATCATTCTTCCAAAGTAAGTTTACTTAACTCACTTTGGCAGTGTACAGTTTGAAATTTTCTGGAAAGCACTGTCTGACATATTCATTTTAGTCTCTTGAATGTGATGTGCTTAATTTAAACGTGGGGGAAGATGTTTCCTGATGTTACTAACAACGTAGATTTGTTAGTGTCTTGTTTACTAACAAAGACAACATTTTGATCATAACTGTTACAGATACTTTGTGTTTCAAAAAAATCACAATTAAGTTATGTGAATTAGAGGAAAGTGAGAAAGGTCTATACATCTAATATTCGATTGGACCTTTCTTTTCCTTCTTTCCAATTGGTCAAAAGAAAGGAAATAATCCAATGGATTAGCAAAAATGCATAGATTTAAATAATGAAATGACATTGTTCTGAATATATGCTATCTTTACTAAGATGAAAGACATTATGTCTTTTCAGTTATCTAAATAATTCACAGCTCAGTTTTGTTATTGTGAGTTGGCTTCATAGCTAAACTAATTTTTGAAATCTGCTTTCTGAGATTAGCATTGCCCTCTCCCCTAATTTGAACAAAAAAATAATTGGAAAGGCACATGTATCAGCTTCCAGTTTATGCAAGTTCATTTATTTGAAATCCCTTGAGCTCCTCCAATTAGAAAACAAGTTTTTGAGTTAATATCCTTCAATTGTTAAAAATTTGCGTCACTGCAAGAGCACAGTGAAACGTAAAGGTCCCAGCACACTGGCAGTTGATTGTGAGGGGATGTGATTGTTCCACATTTAGACTGGAAAGGGTTAGGAACTCTGCTTCCTAATGTGCTTAATGAATGAAAGGAAAATTGGACCCCTGAGCCAGAGTCAATGACCTAAGGGAGTGAAAAATGTTCACAGGTTAACAAGGGCAACTGTTCCTTGCCATAATTCCCAGTGGAGGTGAATGACAAACGGGCCAATGAACCTCTGTCTTGATATTATCTATTTATCCATTTTTCTTCCAAGGAAAAATAAATTAGCATAGCTCTGGAAGACACTAGTGTTGAATATCTTAAACTCTTTGTTCCCTTTTGCTACTGATTCACTCATTCATTCATATATTCATTTTTAATAATTCATTTTGGTATGTATACTTTAAATGTACTAAGATATTCAATGTATCATCTAATACAATTTTAAATATTAAGGATATAATACACCTTAACGTAATAGGCAAAGTCAGAACTAATAACTTATAGTGACACAGTAACACCTTCTTTGTAATCTAATTAGTGCAAATTACTACGGAGATTTTTTCCCTTAAAGTGGGAATTATTCCAAACTTTTGTTTAAAAATATTTGTTTCTTCTGAATTGAAAGGAGTTTTCATAGGCAGAGCCAAGCCACCACCCTGCTTGTGTTCACAGATACAAAATCCCCGATTGGCTCTCAATGAGTCATTCCTGGTCAAGAATCTTATCTTAACACCTGCCTTATCTTTAACATCCTTTTCAAATTCTTGTAGTAAAACAATAACCAAGAAGGCAAAAAAAAATTTGGGACCACTCCAGTTTTGAAACACCTGCCTTAGAGATAAAGACTGTAATTTTAGGCATTTGTAATGCCATTACTTTTGGTCTGGAATTTATCCTGCATGCTGTAGCATCCACTGACTTTCTCAAACATGTGCTTGGCCTGCGCCTTACTTCAGTCTAGTAAATTACAAAATGACAAGATCATCTCTGTTACCATGGAAAAAATCTGTGTATTAGAAAATCTGTGAAGCTCTGGCTTCACGGTAAATGCATTTTATGAGTTGAAGAAACATTACAACATCAGCTCTAATGAATCTGTCAATAATCCTTTATTCCTTAATTCCAGTCTGATACTGATAATCTTCAACTTAAAGTTAAAGAGGATATCCCAGGTTTATGTGACCCTGTGAACCAAAATAGAATCTCTTTTTTAAAAAAAAAATTGCAGACAGGAACTACACAGCTGGAAACCAGAAGCACCAGTTCTACTTGGGCTATTAAGAAAATTCACAATTAAATGAATAAAAAATATTTATTCTACCTCATTTATTTTTCCCTTGGTATTTAGACACGTCTCACGTTGGTGCTTGTGAAGAGTTTATTGTAAGAACATAAATTTGTTAAAACCATGAGTTAATTTGCTATGCAAACATCACTAATTACTGAGCAATTATATAATTTATGCTATTACATTAATTAGTTACATTGATTTTTTAAAAATTTGCTTTTTTCTTTATATGTAAATGCTCTGACTCTAACTAGACAGTCTTGGCCTGAGGCTTACCCCAGCTGAACTCCAAGCAACCAGAAACTATTTGGAAGGAAATTGTAGGAAGGGTGTCTAAGCAAAGTTAACTAGCTTCAGAGAGTTTGCTTTGCAAAACCAAATTAAGTGATAGCAAATGACATAGTACTGAAACAAAGTATTTTAAACATAGGTAATAAAAATTCTAAAGAGCCTCACAAGACCCGTTTTATATTTTGCTTTCTGGAAGTCAGCTGACACTAGTTTGACAAGAAGGAATGATAGAAAGAGAAGCCAATGCGTTATCGAAGGGCAGAAGAAAGAATGTGAGAAGTTGTGATTTAAAACCGTGACATTGAGTGTGCTCAAGAGTTCCTTTTAAATGACAAGCCTCAGACAATACCAAACACTGTACTGCTGACGATGCGGAGGAATTGGAACCCTCGTTCATTGCTGGAGATATAAAATAGCTCAGCCATTTTGGAAAACAGTGTGGCAGTTCCTCGAAAGGTTCAACAAAGCTACAATATGATCCAGCAATTCCACTTCTAGGTAAACACCTACTATAGAGTGACTTGTAGTTAATTCACTGGCACCACAGGCCCAGAGTGTGCAAGCCTGAGGGGCAAGGCTATATATTCCTTGGATTCAGAGAGTGGAAGCACCTCTTTGGTTTCGGCAGGAAAGACTGCCCAACCCAGGGCCTTAGGGACAATCCACAGGCTGTGGCTGAGGGGGTGGGATCACCACTCAGGGCTGAGGGTATAGAGCTACCACACCTAAGGGCCTTGAAGGTGGGGTTGCCACCCCAATAGGCCTGGAAGGAGGGCCCGGAGGGCAGAACATCTATCCAAAGAGGATTATTCTCCAGCCTTAAGATCTAATGGAATTTGTTTAGCTGGGTTTGGGGTTTGCTTGGGACCCATCACCTCTTTCATCTTTCTGATTTCTCTATTTTGGAACGGAAATCTTTATCCTATGCCTGTTTCACCATTATATTTTGGTAGCAAGTAACTTGTCTGGTTTCAGAGATTCACGACTGGAGAGGAATTTTGTCTCAAGAAGAATCATACCTTGAGTTTCACTCATACCTGATTCAGATAATGTTTGGATGAGATTTTGGACTTGGAGTTGATGCTGGAACGAGTTAAAACTTTGGGGGCTGTTGGGATGGGGTGAATATACTTTGCACGTGAGAAGGACATGGATTTGGGGAGGGGGGTAGAGGGCAGAATGTTATGGACTGAATTGTATCTCCTCCCAAATCCATAGATAGGTCCACTCCCCAGCCCTTGGCAACTACTAATCTAGCCTCTCCCGCTATGGATTTGCCTATTTTGGACACTTCATATAAATGACATAATAAGATACATGATCTGTTGTGAATAGCATCATTTAGAATAATGTTTTCAAGATTCACCTATATTGCAGCATGTATCTGTACTTTATTCATTTTTGCTGAATAATGTTCCATTGAGTAGATATATTACCTTTTTTTATCCATTCGTCAGTTGATGAACATTTGGGCTGTTTCCACTTTTTGGCTATTATAAATAAAGCTGTTATGAACATTCATGTACTAGTTATTATGTAGATACATATTTTTATTTTTAGGGGGAATATAATTACGAGTGGAATTGCTGGGTCGTGTAGTAACTCTATGTTTAGCTTTTTGAAGAACCACTAAACTGTTTTCCAAAGTGCAGGTACAATTTTTTACCATTCCATGAGAAATGCATGAGCACCAACACTTTTTACTGTCTTTTTTATATTAACCATCATAGTAGATGCCAATTAGTATCTCATTATGGCTTTGATTTGCATTTCCCTAAAACTAATAAAGTTGAGTGTCTTTTCATGGGTTTATTTGGGACTTGTATATCCTCTTTGGAGAAATATCTCCAATTTAATTTGAGATGTTTGTCTCTTTTATTAGTGAGTTAGGAGATTTCCTAATATTCTGGATGCAAGTCCCTTAACATATATATGATTTGCATTTTTTCTATTCTGTGGGTTGTTTTACATTTTTTTGATGGTGCCCCTTGAACACAAAAGATTTTTAATTTAGATTCTTTAATTTGCCTATTTTTTATTTTGTTATTTGTGTTTAACTCAAAGTCATGAAGATTCACTCCTGTGTTTTCTTCTAAAAGTTTTGTAGTTTTAGCCTTTTCATTTAGGTCTGTCCTCCATTTTGAGTGAAGTTTTGTATATGGTATGAGGAAGGAGTCCAGTTTTATTCTTTTTGCATGGGATAGTTACTCACAAAGAATTATCCACTTGCAAAAAACTATTGAACACTTGAAAAGACTATTTTTTCCCTATCTCAGTACTCTTGCCTAAGAAAAATTGACCAAAAATGTGAGAGTTTATTTCTGACTCTTAACTATATTCCATTTACTGATAGATCTATCCTATGTCTGTACCACAGTCTTGAATATATATAAGTTTTGAAATAAGGAAGTTTTAGCCCTCCAACTTTGTTCTTTTTCATGATTGTTTTGGTTATTCTGTGTCCCATGCCTTCCCATAGAACTTTTGGGATTAGTTTGTCAATTTTTTTAGAAAAGGCAACTGGAATCTTTATTATGATTGTGTTGAATATGTAGATCAATTTGAGAAATATTGCCATCTTATCAATATTAAATTTTCCAATCCATGAACATTTATTCCCATTTACTTAGGAATTCTATGATTTCTTTCAGCAATGCTTTGCAGTATTCAGTGTAGAAGACTTGAACTTCTTTTGTTAAATTTTATTGCTTTTATGGTTTGGATATTATTTGTCCCTCCAAAACTCATGTTGAAATTTGATCCCCAATGTGGTAGTGTTAAGAGGTGGGGCCTAGTGGGAGGTGTATAGGGGAAGATCCTGCATGAATAGATTAATGTCCTTTCACGGGGATGAGTGAGTTCTCCCTCTCCCATGAATGGGTTAGTTCCCATGAAAGTGGGTTGTTAAATGGATCTGGCTTTCTTGGTTTCTCTCTCTTGCTTCCTCTTTTGCCATGTAATCTCTTTCCAAATGCCCTGTCCCCTTCCGCTTTCTGCTATGAGTTGAAGCAGTTTGAGGCCTTCACCGGATACAGCTGCCCAATCTTGATCCTTCTAGTCACCAGAATTATAAGCCAAATAAACCTCTTTTCTTTATAAATTACCAAGCCTCAGCTGTTCTGTTATAGCAATACTAAACAAATTAAACAAACTAATAAAATACTAAGTATTTTATTCTTTTTGATTTTAATATAAATGGAACTGTTTTCTTAATTTTATTTTTGAATTATTCATTGGTAGTGTACAGATAACATTTGATTCTTTCTTAATTGTTCTTATATCCTGCAATATTGTTGAACTTGTTCATTAGTTCCAAAACTTTGAGAGGGAAACAGAGAATTTCTTATAATTTTTAACATTCAAGATCATGTCATCTACATATAGAAATGGTTGTATTTCTTTTGTTCCAATCAAAATGAATTTTATTTCTTTTTTCTGCCTAATTTTCCTGGGTAGAACCTTCAGTAAAATGTTGAATAGAAGTGGCAAGGGCAAATACCTGTTTGATAGATACCTTTTATCACATTGTAGAAAGTCCCTTCTATTCATACTTTTTTGAATGTTTTTTATCATGAAAGAGTTTTGAATTTTATCAAATGATTTTTCCTCATCTATTGAGATGACCATGTAGTTAATATCCTTTATCCTTTTAATATGGTATACTAAATTGATTAGTTTTCATATGTTAAATCATTCTTGGGATAAGTCCCACTTGGTAATGGTATATACTTATTTTTATTGTTGCTGGATTTGGTTTGATAGTCATTTATTTTAGGGTTTTTGCATTTACATTCATAAGAGATATTGGTACGTCTCTTCTTATGATACTTTGTCTTGTCTTTTTGTCTTCTTTGTTTGGCTTCTTTTTGGTTTGTGAGCTCAGTAGTGATATGGACTGTTTTATTCCTGCCCTTAGTAATTTGAGTCTTTTATCTTTTTTCCTTGGTCAATCTGGTTCCAGGTTTGTCAATATTGTTGATTTTTTCAAAGAATAAACTTCTAGCTTTGTTGATTTTCTTTATTGTTTTAAAATTCTCCAAATCATTTATTTCTGCTTTAATCTTTATTATTTCCTTCCTTCTCTAAGCATTAGGTTTAGTTTGATCTTCTTTCTCTAGTTTCTTTAGCTAGAAGTTCAGGTTATTGATTTTAGATCTTTTTTGTCTTTTAGTATAGACATTTATAGATATAAATTTACATCTAAACACTGCTTTACATGCATCCTGTAAGTTTTGGTATGTTATGTTTTTATTTTCATTCATCTCAAAGTATCTTCTATTTTTGTTTGTGATTTCTTCTTTGATCCACAGGTTGTTTATGAGTATGTTGTTTAATTTCCTGAAATTTCAAAATTTCCCCAAACTCCTTATGTTATTGATATATAATTTTTTTCATTTGTATAATTTTAATCCTTTTTTAATTTATAAAGATTTCCTAAGGGCCAAACATGTTGTCTATCATAAAGAATGGCCCATGTGCACTAGAGAACAATAGGTATTCTGTCGTCATTGAGCTGAATTTTTAATAAATGTCTGTTAAGTGTACTTGGTTTTTAGTGTTGTTCAAGTTTTCTCTTTATTTTCTGATATTCTGCCTACTAATTCTATCCATTATTGAAAGTAGTATTTCAGCTTCCCACTATTTTTGTTAAAGTCTATCTCTCCCTTCAATTTCGCCAGGTTTTTATTCATGTATTTGGAGTCTTTATTCTTAAGTGGATATATATATGTAATTATTTTATCCTGAAGAATTGACTCTTATCAGCATAAAATATTTTGCTTTGTATTTAGGAACAATTTTGGTCTTAAAGTATATTTTGCCTGACTTTAGTATAACCATTCCAGCTTTCTTGTTACTGTTTGCATGGTATATATTTTACCATCATTTTACTTTTAACATATTTGTATATTTGAATACACTGTGTCTCTCTTGTAGACAATATATAGTCAGATCTTTTTTTAAAAATAATCATTCTAAGCCAATCTCTGGTTTTCTGTTGGAGAGTTTAGTCTATTTATATTTAATGTAATTACTGATGAGGTAGAGTTTATAGCTGTCATTTTTCTATTTGTTTTCTACAGGTCTCATGTGTTTTTTATTATTTTGGGTTAAATGGAAATTTTCTAATATATTATTAAAATTCTTATTGTTTCTTTCACTATTTTTGACTTATTCTCTGAGTGATTGCCCTAAGGATGAAAATTAGTATAACTTAAATGATCTAGTTCAGGCTATTATCAACTTAATTTTAATATTATACAAAAGCTTTGCTCCAGTATAGCTCTATTTTCTCCCCCTTACTTTGTGCTACAATTGTTCCACAAATTACGTCTTTGTATCTTATATATATTATAATCTTGCCAACATAGTTTTAGAGTTATTGATTTATGCCCTTGTCTTTTATAACAAATAGAAGAAAATATTTACAAACAAAAAGATATGTATACTGTCACTTCCATTTAATCTATGTAGCTACCTTTACCGCTGCTTTTGTTTCTTCACATTAAAGCAAGTTATTGTCTAGTGTCCTTTTATTTCAACCTGAAGGACCCCCTTTAGTATTTCTTGTACGGCAGGTCTGCTAATGATGAAGTCTCTCAGTTTTGGTACCTAAGAAAATGTACCAAATTTCTCCTTTGTTTTTGAAGGATGCTTTTGTTAGGTACAGAATTCTTGGTTAACAGTGTTTTTCTTTTTCAGCACTTTAAAAAAGTCATCCCAATGCCATTTAGTCTCCACGGTTTCTGATGAAAAGCCAGCTATTAAGCCTATTGAGGTTTTCTTCTATGTGATGAGTCATTTTTTTCTTGCAACTTTTAAAAGTCTCTCTTTTGAATGCTTGACTAACACATGTCTACGTGTATATCTCTTAGGGAGTTTATCCTACTTGGAGTTTATTAAGATTCTTGAATCGCATTTTAATGTTTTTCTTTAAATTTGAGACACCTACAACCACAATTTCTTCAAATATCCTTTCTGCCTCTGTCTTTGTACTTTTTTAGAGACTCCTATTATGCATGAAATAGACTGAATAATGACTCCTCAAAAATATGCATGTCCTAATCCACAATCTGTGTTAAATAACATGGCAAAAGGGTCTTTACAGATGTGATTAAGTCAAGGATCTGAAAATGTGGTTGTTATCCTGAATTATCCATGTGGGCACGATATAATCACAAGAGTCTTCTTAAGTATAAAAGGGAGGAAGAAGAGTCAGAGTCAGAGATGATGTGACATAAGCAGAGTTTAGATTGATGTGTGTCCACAAGCCAGAGATTTTAGGCATCCTCTAAAAGCTGGAAAAGAAAAGAAAACAGATTCTTTCCTAGAGCCCGCACAAGGAACACAGCCTAACACCTTGGCTGTAGCCCAGTGAGACTTCTGATCTTGAGAACTATAAGATAACAAATGTGTGTTGTTTGAAGTCACTAAATTTTACATAATTTATCACAGCAGCAATAGGAAACTAATACAATGAGTACCTATGCTTGATAATGTCCCACAGGATGCTGAGGCTCTGGCCATTTGTCTTCATTTTTTTCTTTCTGTTTCTCAGACTGGATGATCTCAACTGACATCTCTCCAAGTTTTCTGATTCTTTCTCCTGCCAGTTTAAATCTTCTTTTGAACTCTAGTGAATTTTTCCTTGCATTTATTGGCTTTTTCAATTGCACAATTTCTCTTAATATTTAAGAACAAATTATATCTTTATTGATATTCTCTTGTTGATTAGACATCATTCTTATATTTTCTTTTTGTTCTTTAAGCACAGGTTTTTTTAGTTGTTTGAATATATTTGTAATAGCTCATTTAATGTCTTTGCCTAGAACATCCAATGTTGTGGTTTCCTCCAAAACACTTTTTACAATCTGCTTTTCCCCTATGTATAGACCATAAATTCCTGTTTATTTGTATGTCTCATAATTTTGTGTTAAGAACTGAACATTGTAAATCATATGATGTGGTAACTCTTAAAATCAATCTCTTCCCCGCAGTTTGTTGTTGTTACTATTTTTTTTATTTGCTGACTTTCCTGGACTAATTTCATAAAGTCATATGTGGCCACTGAAGTGTCTGCTCAATTAGCTTAGTGATCTGCTCATGGTTGGACAGAGATTTCTTTAAATACATCAAACAAAGGAATCCCTCAGCCCTTGTCAAGGGGCTCTGTGTATGTGTCGGGGTGTGAGCTTAATGGCTTGGCAGACATTTTATAATTACTCAGCCTTAATCTTTACTTCCTTTTGTGTAGAGCCTCAAAATTAATAAGAGGGGAAAGACAAGTGCCTCTCAGGTCTTTTCTGGGTATGCACATAGCCCTGTACATGGACCTGGCATTCCAGATTTCCAGGAATATGTTGGAGCTTTTCAAAGCCCCCTATGGACATCTCATTCCAAGTTTCTTCTAAGTATTTTGGTCTGCCTTTGTTAGCCTCACTGGTATCACCATCTTGGATGGATATAATGTTAAACATTTGCCACTGATTATTCCCAACAAACAACTCGCAGATAGGACTGTTCACACACAGCAATCTTATAGTCATGCCAAACAAACACAATCACTGAAATTGGAGCTTTTCCAGGAAACTGCCAGACAAGTCAAATAATAGCAGTTTGACTGATGAATTCCTTCTAGTCATTTTTCAAGTCACAACTCATGTCACAACTCAAGCATTCGTCTTCTGAAGCCTTTCTGTAGTCCCAGAGATAATGACTTTTCATATCTTCATTGCAGTGTGTACATTCTTCTTTAAATAACTTTTTAAGTAGTATGTAACTGTTGTTTGCCATCTGTACCCACAACCTCCAGTGTTGAGATTACAGAATTTCAATTTTATAAACCCTGCACTTAGAACAATGCCTGCTGCATACTATTAACTGCTTGAAAAATTGGTGAAAAATTGGGTAAGAGAGTTGAGTGTCATGAAAGTTTGGAGAGAGGGAAATAATTATAAGGAGGACCATGGCACTGGCCATTTTTAAGCTGAGAAGAAGAATACATTTTGGATAACTTTCCCTTCTCCCTTCTCCAGTAAATGACAAATAACTTTGTCATTTTATAATTTCAATAATTATAGTGAGGAAATTGTTGATTACAATTTCTTCTCTAGTGAGGAAAATCCCTTTTAGCATAGTAATGCCTCTGTTTGCACTAAGAGTTAATAGTTCAGAACTCAGAAGAAAAGACTTGGCATGGGCAGGAATAGGAGGAGAATTATGCAGCCAAAATATTTCTCTTCAGTTTTTCCTCCAACTCTGGGAAGGGAGAAAACATAAAACTGAACGTTATATTAAGCATTAAATAAGGAAAATATTCTCACTCTATGATTAAAGAATAATGATGCTATTGTGATGATGTCAGGTATAATAAAATAAACTAAATAAATTATAAGAAGTAATCCTGTTTTAGGAAGTTATACTGGTTGACATGTCATATCTTTTCCATTTGTAGTTTCCCTAACTCTGATTTTTTGCCAACAAAAATTGGTGTTGGTTAAGATGAATAAAAACCTAAGCATGGGAAGAAGTTGATGGATAGCTTTATGTGATGTGCATGGAAAAATCCTCTTCAGGAAAGAATCCAAATTACTAACTGGAAAAGGGTGGAAAGAATAACTCATGTCAGTAAAGAAAAATTTATGAAAAATCAAAAGGTCAGAACTTTGGATATTTGTAAGTTAAGGTGTATTTTGACTTGTCCTGGAGAGATTCAACAACTACAACTGAACTGTATTATTTCCAGTGAAATTACTTGGCTCAAATAATATCCTATTTCATTACCTTGCTTGTGGTGAGGACAAGTGAAATATACCAGTGCAACTAGTAGGCCAAATTACACAATATTTGAGAGATCTTGAGTCATGGAAGTGTAAGTTATATTGCATCCATGTTTCTCTTGGTGTACCGTTATTGTAATCAACAATTAGCTGTACAAACCAACCAAAACTATTCTCAAACTTTGTTATATTGTATCTTCTATACTTAGAAAGGTAGTCTAATTTCTCTTACAAGAAAAAAACTGTACGTGTGACAATTGTCAATTTTATTTTTAGTTTAAAATCCAAAATTTAAAAAGGCAAATAGTAAAAATTGGCTTTTTTTCATTTAAAATACTACTCACTAATTAAACATTACATTAAAACAAATATATTACATTGGGCAACTTTCTATCAGTGATCTGGTATTTAGGAAAACAAATGTGCTAAAAACATTGATCTGACATATATTAAATTTCCCTTTCCTTTGCATCTTATCTATCTAGCTCTATTTACAAGTACAATACATACTGACAAACATAAATGTTCAACAAGGAAAATATGACAAACCCACAACACAGAGATAATTCCTAGTAGCTCTTTCAGAAAATACACTTTTACACGAGTGGATTAATAAAACGTGGTATATGTGTACCATGGAGTATTACTCAGCAATAGAAAACAACGGTGAATTAACACATCTGGTATTATCCTGGTTGGAGCTAGAGCCCATTCTTCGAAGCGAAGTGTCACAAGAATGGAAAAACAAGCACCACTGGTACTCACCATCAAATTGGTACTAACTGATCAACACTTACATCACACATGGCAATAATATTCATCAGGGGGTGGGCAGGCGGGAGGGGTGTGGAGGGGATGGGAAAACTCTCACTGAATGGATGCGGGGAGCACAGTTTGGGGGATGACCACGATTGTAGCTCTGACATGGGCAGTGCATGGGCAATATATATAGCCAAAGTGTTGTACCCCCATAATATTCTGAAATTAAAAAAAAAAAATACACTTTAATGCTTTTTTCTTTTTTAGATTATCTTACAAAAATGATGCTATCCAAACTCTTTTTAACCCTTTATTAACTTAAAATATTAATAACATTTCTTCCAGTGACCAATTTTTCTTTTATTTGTATCATTATTTTTTCTTTCCTCTATTACTTATACAAAATATTCTACCTTGTCCCCAGAGGCAAAAACTGCTAATGCTTTCTAATCTAAATGAAAAGTATTAGTCCCCTTTATGGTGAGGAAAGTGAATTACCCAGAACTTAATTTACTTATCCATGTTCACACAACTAGTATAGCTTAAGCTGAAACTGAAACACAAGAATGTATGACTTCATGTTCTGCCTGCCTCACCATGTTGCATTTACCGTTCTTAATGTCAAAAATCTAAATGTTAGTATTAGTTTCTAAATAAACATTGCTAGCACTTAAATGATATTTAAATCTTACTTATCACTAAGTTGCCAATGACTATTGATCTAAATGTCATCATTTTAGCAGATTAAGCTATCTGCCAAAGTGTAATTTTTTTTTTAAATTCAGAAACCAAGAATTGTATTAGCACCTTATCTTTAATTACTACTTCTTGAATGACTTCTAGTTTTTAAAGCTCCAAGGCCAGTCTTTCTTCCTTCCCTCCTCACTTCCTTCTTTTCTTCCTTTTATCAACACATATTTTTGAGTGTCTACTACATGCCAGGTTACATGTTAATGTGCTGTATACCAAGGATGTAACAATGAAAAGGCCAAAAAAGAAAAAAAAAAAAAATGGGAGTGACTATCCCTGCCCCATTGGAGAGTAAAGTCTAGTGTTCTTTGAATTAGGTATCAAATAATGAACAATGGTAAGTAAGCTCTAATAATACTGTAAAGGAACATGAAGACCATGAGAAAAAGAAATAGGGTAGGCTTTTGTCCTGCGGACATGGCAGAGTAAGGATGGGTGGGGGGTGCATGTACTAAATCATGGATCAGAAGAACTCCCATACAGCAAGGTCATGAATTTTCAAAAACTAAATGATAATGGGGAGCAAGTAGTGGTTGAACTAATAGTAAGCATCAGAATATTCTACCAAGAAGCAAAATGGGAAAAGTGCTCAAAAGTGAGTTTAGAAAGACAGCTTCTCTAGGCCCTGAGGGACAGTCGATGCTTGGAATAGGCAGGAGCTTAAACCCTTAGGCTGTAAGACTTAAATTCCAAAGGTAGAACCGTGGTTGGTTTCAGTTTCTGGGAAAGGTGGCTGGTAAGGGGATGACACATTGCTGCCATAGAAGATGGCTACAGCACTGGCTAAGCTTGTAAAACCAGACTAAGACTTAGAGGCATGTGTCTGAGGTATTGTTGCTAGAATGTAAGGAGAGAGAAGCCCTAGGTTAGAGCAGGACTGAGTTAATTTCTCTGGTTTACAACTGCTTATATCATTTCTGACCAGCCTCAGGATTAGCTGTATCCTGTGGAAACTCCAGAACATTTGGGGGTCTCTAAAATGGTCTTAGTTATATGGAGAGAAGATAGGGGTATCCCAAATTCAGACAGGTCATTACAATAAACAGGGACAATAGAAAAAAAAAAAAGAAGAAGAAGAAAAATAAGATTTGCAGAAACACCCATGGGGCTTTTCTTCCTTTCTGAACTTCTGAATGACTAATTTGTCCCTGGATACCACAAAAATCAATTACTCATTCCAAAACTGCTTAGAACATTTTTTGTGAGTTTTTTAAAAACATTTTTCAATCATTATTCCCAGGTTATATAAGTAGAATTTAGATATAGCCCCTTTGAGCATTTTTATTTAATGATATATAGGATGCCATATTTTTGAATTGGGTAAATTTCCATTGACTTTATGTTTAGGCCCCCCAGGATCATGTTCTGTTATATTGCAGAAGAGAAACTTGATTCCACTGAGGCTACATGTAAGTTATGGCATTCTCATAAATGTTGACTGGGATTACTCTAGAGAAGAAGCAAAAAGAGATACCCCACAGAATAGTCAGCGATAGCAAATAAGAGACCTCTGGTTAGATCCAGGAGGAAGAGTGTGATCTATATCATAGCAAAAACTGTATGTTTTTAGTGTAGCTGTCACAACAGTGTATCACTACAGTTAACAGCATAGTCTCTGAAGGTGGGATTATTGGGTTTCAATCTCAGCTTTGCTACTTACTAGTTGTTTGATGTAGTGAAGTTACTTAACCTCTCAGCATCTCTGCTTGCTTATTAGTAAAATGAAGGCATAATAATAGGACCCACTTCAAACGGTACTACTACAATTACGGGAGCTAATATGTAATAAGTATACACATATATACACACACACATATGTACATGTAGTGCTTTGGCCAGAAAATGACAATTATTATTTTTATTTCTGGTTGGTTATACTCTGCACGGGTTTTGACAGTAAGTAGTTCTAGCTTGGCCAAACCAGAAGCGTGCCTACTTTCTGCTCATGTAACTATTATAGAATCTGGGAGCAGCCAAACTGAATTTCATAAAACTCACTAATTACTCTTTACTAAAAATTCAGGTTCAAATGACCACAGCAGAAATCCTATAACTGACATTTTGATTAACTAATCTGATACCAGTTTGATAGCTGTGGATAAGAGGGCTCCTACTGTATCTTCTGTAACATAAATGCTTTCCTGATGCACCCAACCTTGCCACCATTAGGCCAAGTGTGCAGTTTAGACCAAAAGATACCAAGTTTGATCTGAGCAGGGTTGGAATTAGGTTTTTGCTCTTCTTTTCCAGACTTTATGTTTAACATTTGTTTTCCAGCAGTTTAATTGCACTTTACCTCATATTGTTTGAATTTAGGTTTAACTAAAGTCCTATGTTGCCCCAACATTCTGCAAGTTTTTGAGTTGATAGACAAGATGAGCTCCACGTCCTTGCTTCTCTTCTTTAACAAACTACCTATTTTAGTTCTATTGTTCCTAGTCAAAAAGTGGCCCCATGCTTGCTGACACGTGTTCAGTGGTTATACAAGAAATGTTGATATTTTCTCTTTCGTGCATCCAGTCAGACTTCTTTTCTCACTCTCTCTCAGTTCTGCCCTCCAATGTCTTTGAAGCCACTGTCCATTTGACATGAAAAATGTACTTATAGTCTCGTGGCTAATTATTTCAAGGGGAGGTGAAAAAAAATCTTGAACATGGCATGATTAACTCCATCTGCTGAACTACAGCAGTTGCACACTTCAGGATTTCTTTGTAATGACAACTTTTCAGCAATTTACTTTTGTTAAACATTGCATTCCATTCCCCCAACGCTGGACTGATTTTTCTATGCATCTTCAGAGAATTAACCCTATCCTGCAGCATGTTTTAAAGATCATACTTTTTTTTCTGTGAAATTTTATGCAACTGGATTGTCCTTGTTAGTTTTTACCAAATTATTATCGCCTCTTGCGTCGTCGTTCAAGTCTTTAGTTTCCTGGCTCTTTAGTAAAAATTCAGGATCAAATGACCACAGCAGAAGTCCTACAACTGACATTTTGATTAACTAACCTGATACCAGTTTGATAGCCTTGGATAAGAGGGCTTCTACTTCCCATCACAAAAGTGAACGATCCCACGGTGGGTGACTGTCTCATTCAAGATCTGATGTAAAGAGCTAGAGTCAGGGCTTGCGGCCAGACGGAGGAGAGCTCTTCACATCACTGATATGTGACCATTATCTCTGCTAATCAGCTTCATGTCAGGAATGTTTCTCCTGTTGCCATCAGGCAGGATTCTCTGCAATAAAGCTCTTAATACTTGTCAGTTCTCTTGGGTAGATGCTTGGGAGTGGAATTGCTGGATCATATGGTAATTTTATGTTTAACTTTTTGAGAAACTGCCAAACTGCTGTCTGAAGTGGCTGCACCAATTTATATTCTCACGAGCTATGTTTCTCTACATCCTCACCAATATTTATGATTGTCTGTCTTAATTATTATAGTGATTCCAGTTGGTGTGAATGGTGTCTTGTTGTGGTTTTAAATTGCATTTCTGTGGACAGGGGAATAGGAGTAGGCCAAGTAAAAACATCACAAAGTTCAGTAGTTTTTCTGGAATATAATTGCTCTTCAGAGTATTGTAAGCCTTTGGTTAGAGTTCTGAAAAAGTTGATTTTGTTGATATTTAGTTACTTTTATGGAAGAGAGGACTTACCCAGGTCGTCACTCCACAATTCCAGGAGTGTTACCTCAAGTCTAACATATTATTGCAATGAGTTTTTCTGTTACTTTAACCTTATAAAATTCAATCCTTATTCAGAGATTCTCCCCCTTTTTTTCTCTCTCTTTTATTTGTTATTGCAACATTTAAATTTTCCTTCATTAGAAATTTATTTTGACAGAAGCGAGCCAACTGTCTAACCACCATGTGTTAAATAATACTTCCTTTCTCCAGATGCTTATCATTACTCTTTGTCAGATATAAGCATTTTTCAAGTTTATATTTTCATTAAAAATGATATAGCTATTTGTGATTTTTTAAACAGAAAAGTTAAAAGAAAAAAATAGCCTATAAACATGACTCAGATATTTACCTATGTATTACATTATTTATGTCTCTACTTACATTTGCTAAAGTTTCACCTAGGTATAATTTTTACATGATCACAATGACCAGTGAAGGCAGAGACATCCAATGACTACATGAAAAACCCTCCAGCTGCATATTGGGAAAACATGATAACAATGATGATAATGATGATGATTATAGCAGGAATCGTAGAAAATACTCAGACAGTGTCTAAATTGTGCCAGGTTCTGTCCTAGGTACTTACATGCATTAACTCATTTAATTTTCACATCAACTGCATGAAGTTGGCACTATTATGATCCTCATTTTACAAAGGAAGAAACAGGTACAGAAGGGTTAAATAACTTGCCCATGGTCACTCAGCTAGAAAATGGTGGAGCTGGGCTTTTTAAACCTTTGCTGTTAAATCCTATTGCTGTCCTTGCTTTTACATGAATTAATGAAGGCACAGAAGGGTTAAAAGAGTTGTTCAATCAGTAACTGGTAAAATTGTAACTTGGATTCACGCAGACACTAAAGGAGGTAGAGAGCAACTATTGGGGATAGAACACCTGCATGTCCCCAAGTATGAGGTGGATCATCTGGGACAGAGACTTTGGGGATGAAGAGATTCCTATTATCCAGATTACTTGGGACATAAGGTACATTCTAGAAATCCATTCCCTGCCTACTAGCCTGCAGAGAAGAATGTCAGACAACTCAGATGTACTCAGCTAGAAGGATATTGCTGGAGTAACAGGAGTTTGAATTCTAAAATGAGCTGTTAAAACATCCCACCCCAGCAGCAATCTACCTCTGGCAACATCCCAGCTGCAAGAGCAGATTACTTCAAGCCTACAAAAATGCCAGAAAAAAGATATAGGTGATAGCCTTACCAATCACCTACTTGAGCATCTGTGTCCTTCCTGATAAACTGGAAGCACAGAATGACTGATATGATACTCCAGAGTCAAGACACATGGATGGCTCTTACATCCTGACAATTCTAGGCTTTCCAGATAACATATACACAATGACTATGTCACACATATGGGCCAGTTCAGACACACAGACCTTCCTAGATTACCCATGCATGACAACCCCAAGCATCCTACCCCTTCCCTCTCTTCAGAATCCAGGAAGGACCCTGGCCCTCCTGCTCAGCAGCACACAAAGCAAGAAGGGACTCAGCTGAGATCTCTCCAAATTTTGCTGGACCAACTTCTCTTTTATCTTCTTTCTTCTGCATGAAAGGTTTATGTTCGTTTTCCCAAACTTTATCTGGGCATGGTTTTCACATGATCACTCCAGCTGATGAATACATGCCTGTTAATTTTAAAATGTTAACATTGACAGGTGACAGGTAGTGACAGTTTATAAGAATTTTATATGTTTCTAGGCATTTGTTTACTTTAACTATTGAATGTAAACTTGGAATTTCCTCAACAAGTAATGTTAAACATATGCCACTGATTTTGAACTCAATATAATGCATAAAAGTATGTATGAAAATCATATGCACCTCAGAGTGTCACAGGGATATGCTTTGGTGGAATCAGCTTATGCTTTCTGTAATAAGTATTTAATCAGAGAACATTATATATTACTTTTTCACGAGTTTGTTTAGTGAGCTTATTTAGTGGTGAGTATCGAACAAATTTTTTATTATATTTACCATAATATGTATGAGTAACTAAATAAGACATGGTTAATACTGTTGATTTGCTAGAATGTTAAGTATTATATAAGCTAACTTTGTTACAACAGACATCAGTAAGGTTTTTTCCCCCTATTATGATGATACTTCATTAGACTATAGAACCTAGTAGCAAATCCTACCGGAGCACCCTCAAATAATAACAGGGAAAAGGAAAATTATTCTTTTGGCTCATGATGGTGATTACAGATTACCATGTAATCCGATGAGGCGGATTACACTATAAAAGGATAGCATGATCCTGCACATACATGTAGGTTCGATGATGTGGCCATTCCTTCTACCATGCTTGCCCCTGATGGCAATTCTTGATAAGGCTTTTATGATAAACTACATTTTGTCCTACTGTATATATAGAAGAGTCTAATAAAACATAGTTTGAGTCTTCAATTATAATTCATATCCAGTGACATACTCAAGTTAATTTTTTAGGAAGAATTCAGGCAATGTTTTCCTCTCTCTTTTGCAAGAACATTTAGTAAATTTTCTCAAAAAATATCTTCTGTTTTCTGTAATAAATCATTTTCAGATATTTGTTTTCCCAAATCTTCAAATAAATATTTGAAATATATTTCAATAAATATATTTCAAATAAATATCTCTCTGTTTAACAGAATTGTTGATGAGCCTTGTGCTGAGGTTTTGTGTGTAAATGGATTCTCTCATCCATGAATGGGGAGATTTCCTAACCCAGACTCTGAAATTCTCCTCAAAGGGCATATGGGTCTTGACAGCGTACATCTATCTTGATCTGAAAGCACATTTGATAGAAATGCTCCAACTTGGTTGCATGCCTCACAAGTACTCACCCCATGAGGCTGTGCGATGCAGTGGTAGAACTTCTTTGTTGAACTTCACAGACCAGTGTAGTCTGCAGTTTTCCATTGTAAAAGCATAATCTGCTTAAGATATAATAAGATACACTGCTCCTAGAGAGTGCCTCCTTATTAAACCCATAATTTTTTAAGATTGGGACACCTGTACAATATTCTTTTATTATACTTTTAATATGCAGGGGATCAGTAGTGATGTCCCTTTTTCATTCCTGATATTGGTAATTTGTGTCTTCTCTTTTATTTTCTTGGTTAGCCTGCCTAGAAATTTATAAATTTTATTGATCTTTTTAAAAAACAGCTTTTGGTTTTATTGATTTTATCCACTGATATCTTTTCAATATCCTTAATTATTGATTTTGTCTACTGATCTCTTTTCAATATCCTTAATTATTGACTTTATCTACTGATCTCTTTTCAATATCCTTAATTTCTGCTCTAGTTTTTATAATTCCATACCTTTTGCTTACTTTGGATTTAACTTGCCCTCTTTTTCTAGGTTCCGAATATAGAAGCTTAGACTTTTGAATTTAGATTTTTCTTTTATTCTAATATATGCATTCAGTGCTATAAATTTCCTTCTAAGCACTGCTTTCATTATATCCTCCAAATTTTGATATGTTGGATTTTTATTTTCACTTAGTCAAATATATTCAATTTCTCTCAAGACTTCTTATTTCACCCATGTGTTATCTCACCAAGTGTGTTGCCTAACTCCAAATATTTTGGAAATTTTAAGCTATCATTCTGTTATTTTACTTTAATTTCCTTGTGAAATGAGAGCTTACTTTGTATGATTGCTGTTCTTTCAATTTTAAGGTGTGTTACATGGCCCAGAATGTGATCTGTGTTGGTGAATATTCCATGTGAGCTTAAGAAGAATGTACATTTTGATGTTGTTGGATAAAGTATTTTATAAAGTTCAATGAGATCCAGTTCATTGATGATACTGCTGAGTTCAGCTATATTCTTAATGATTTTTTGCCTGCTACATCTGTCAATTATTGATAGAGGGGTGTTTTAAGTCTTCAGTTATAACAAAGAATATGTCTATTTCTCTTTGCAGTTCAATCAGTTTTTGTTTCAATTATTTTGACACTCTGCTGTTAGGTGCATAAACTTTAAAGGTTGTTATGTCTACTTGGAGAATTGACCCTTTTGTCACTATGTAATGCCCTTTCTATCCCTGATAGTTTTTCTTGCTCTGGAGTCGGTTTTGTTTGAAATTAATGTCATAACTCCAGCTTTCTTTTGATTAGTGTTAGCATGGTATATCTTTTTCCATCCCTCTATTTTGACCTGAGTTTTAAATTTAACCATATTTATAACTGTTTCTTTTTTTTTTAATTGCCCTGGTTCTTTTTCTTTCTTTCTGTTTTTTATTTGTTGATCTTCCAATCTTTTTTGCCTTCTCTGGTTTAATTGATCGTTTTATATGATTCCATATTCTCACCTCTCTTAGCTTATCAAATATATATCTTTTCTAAAAAAGAAAAAGGTAGTGCTTGCACTAGAGTTTGCCATATGCATTTACAAGTAACCTAAGCTCATTTTTAAGTAACACTATACTGTTTCACGTGTAGTGCAGGTGCCTTACAGCCGGCCATTCTCAATTCATCCCTCCCATCCCTGATTCATCACCGCCATTCATTTCATTTATCCATAACGGATAATCTCCAACTACATTGTTTCTATTATCATTTTAAACAAACTGCTGTCTGTTAGATCAATTAAGAATGATAAAAATAAAAGATTTTATTTTACTTTCATTTAATTCCTTCTCTGATGCGATTCCTTTAGATCAAGTTTCTGACCTATATAAATTTTCTTCTTCCTAAAGAATATTTAACATTTCTTGCAAGGCAGGTCTATGGCAGCAAATTCTCTCAATTTTTTGTCTGTCTGAGAAAGTTTTTACTTCTACTTCCTTTTTTAATGATAATTTTGCTGGATATAGAATTCTAGATTGGTGGCATTTTCTCTTTCAACACTAAATATTTTACTCTATTTTCTTCTTGCCGGCATGATTTCCGAAGAGAAATCTGATTTAATTCTAATCCTTGTTCATCTATAGTTAAGGTGTTTTGAGTTTTTCCCCCCTCCCCTTTAACTTCTTTCAAGATTTTCTCTTTGTCTTTGATTTTCTTCAGTGTGGCTATTCTTAACACATACTTAGGGGTATATTTCAGGTTTAGTCTTTTTCTGTGTTCTCAGTTCTTGGCACAGTCATGGTTGAAGAATGACCAGACATGCCAAAGTAAGGCAAGCATGAGGTGAAATTTATTGAGGGGGAGCAAGATAGGATTATAGAGCAAGAGCAAGGTATAGGTTTACAAAGCAAAATACATATGCCACAGATGACGACCAGACCCCTCGTTGTAGCAGAAAAAGAGATTTGGTTATGATCTGGGTCTTGTTTTATGGTGTCCGGATAGGGACCTCCCTGTGGTTCAAATGTCACCATGGAACCACTTTGATGGGACAGTTGGGAGTTGCACGACCTGAGGTCTTACTACACTTGTGGGTTGTTCTAGGTCACTTTCTGGAATCTATCGTACCTATGCGGCTTGGCCTGTGGGCTAGAGAGTCCTCTGCATTCTTTTGCAGAAGCATGCTAGGTTCTGATTGGCAGATTTGTAAAGTGTTCCCTCCTATCCCAGGTATGGCAGTAGCTTGGGATAGGATTAGGGTGGGTCAGGACCAAGACGGGGGCCTGGGGCCCACCCATGTCCTTCTTCCTAGGTTGGGCAATTGTACCAAGGCAAGACACCCACTTTCATCCCTAGGAGACCTGGAATCCCTTGGCTATCTACCTAACATATATATTTTGTATTTATCTTGATGGTGTTTTTTGAGATTCCTGGTTTTGTGTTTTGGTGTCTGTCATTAATTTTGGAAAATTCTTAGCCATTATTACTTCAAATGTTTCTTCTGTTCCTTTCTCTTTTTCTTCTTACAGTATTCCCATTATATGTATGTTATACATTTATAAGTGTCCATTTGTTCTTAGATATTCTGTTTCTTTTTTTCATTTTTTTTCCCTTGCCTTTCAGTTTGGGAAGTTTCTTTTTATATGTCTTCAGGCTCTCCGATTCTTTCCTCAGCCATGTCCTGCCTGCTGATCGCCATCAAAGGAATTCTTCATTTCTGTAACAGTATTTTTTATTTTTAGCATTTCCTTTTGATTATTTCTTAGAATTTGTCTCTCTGCTTACATTACCCATCTGTTCTTGTACACTGCCTACTTTTTCAATTAGAGCACTTTGCATATGAAGGATGGTTATTTTATATTCCTAGTCTCTGCCATCTCAAAGTCTGATTCTGATGCTTATTTTGTATCTTCAGACTATATTTTTTGCCTTTTTAGCATGCATTGTGATTTTTTTTCTTCATGGTATATCAGGTGCAAGGAACTGAAGTAAACAGGCCATTAGTGTGAGGTATTATATTATCTGGCTAGGGGTAAAGCTGTATTGGTAGGTATCAGAGGCTAAAATTTCCTTAGGTATCTTTGTTTTTGTGTCTCTCTTTGTTTTTGGATTTCCTTTTACACTCCTTCAGTAAGGTCTGAGCTTTGCACTTCTTTTAGCTATAATCCTCTGCTATTATATAGTGGTCTGATTGGAAATGTGTAGGAGTGTAACAAGGGGAATGGCCTGAAAAAGGGTAAAACTGTTTTCCGTGTCTCTAAAACTTCCCCCACTCTTTTTGGGAATTAAAACCTGCATGCTTGCCTCAGGCCAGGGGCAGGGGAGTGTCCTTGTTCTTTGTACCACAGGAGATGGCTCAAGGGAATTGTCCCAGCAGAGGTCACAAGATTGTCTTAGCCAAAGATGGGGTGAATCAGAACCTTCCACTATGGTTGAACAGCAATAGCTGGAAGCTGAAAACCTCCCCTTTAAAAGCTCTTTATCTCTGCTCAGAGGCAGGACATTGGTCCTTTAAGGTGGGCATCTGCCAACCTCCTCATTTGCTGGCAAATTAATAAACTTCTCTTTCCTTCTCCTCAAACAACTTGTCTTCCTTCTTCTGATGTGGCCTCAAGGACAAGTGCTGAACTTTCAGTAACAGGAGGAGAGGAAGTGTGCTGTAATCCTCTGATTGATATTTTAGTAAGCCTCTGCCCTTCACCTCATATACTTTCAGCCTTTTTTTTTTTCCTCCTTAGGTGATACGGGAAGGCTAGAGAGGGCTGGAACTGGGTATATTCTTTCTCCAAGGTCCTTTAGTCTCTGAAAAAAACCAAATTGTTAAAGCTCTGGTAAAATAGATTCCTTTGAGGCTGCGGTCTTAGTTAAGGAGAACAGAAGACTATGGGCATATTCCAAAATGGTTGTTTTTCCTCTTCCTCTGCCAGTAGCATAACAGGATTTCCTCTGATCTTCACCCTGAGAACCTGGTGGGCTCCTGGAGGTACAACTCCAGCACCTCCAGAATGTATGAGAGCTTCTTTATGTCCGGGCCCCAGGAGTTTTTACTTCCCGCGTGAGTCCATGGTCACTCTTCAAAGATTAGTTAATTACCCAGTAAGTATTCCCACCATTTACTTTCTGGGCTGCTTCTGTTCCTGGTAAACTGTGATTCTCTGCACTCCCCTTTCTCTTTGGTTTTTCAGGCAGTGGTTTGCCTGAGACTTCAATTCTCTGATCGATCTAAGTATTGTTGTTGATTTTCAATTTGTTTAGCTTTTCTCTTATCATAAGGATGGGATTGATGAGTTTAAGCTCATCACATATTGGACTGGCAGTCAACAATATTTTTTTATTTACAAAGCACCAATGATAAAAATTAAAATCATAATAATGCCATCAGTTTTTTTAAAGACATCAAGGAAGATCTGCTAATTCAACTTTTCAATACCTTCCCAGAGGTAACTCTGACAATGTTGAACTTTACCTGAGCCCGTTTAAGAAACGTCCTTCACTCTTTCCTTTTTCACAATCCCCTGCCCTTTTGTGTTCCAGAAAATAGCTTACTGCAAAGAACAGCCTTCCCCATATGACTTAGATAAGACTTCACATCCACTATTGTCTGTGACTCTTCTAAGGGTCATGGATGACTCAGATGACCTCCTTGTTTACCTATAACAAGACCAGATACAAACTCTCCAATGCCATTATTTAGCTCACAAATGATTAGCTTAAATGTTTGTCCTCTTATACTGGGTAGACACAGAGATAAGTATTTCTTATTCAGCTGACTGACTGAGACGCCCTTTGATTACAAAAACAATCACCACTGTATAATCATCCACCTATAACTCATTTATTCCTATTTATAAATGCCAAAGCAAAATCACCCTGCTGAGGGACTCTGATATTCAGATCTAGGGTTCTCTCCCTATTTCAATAGCCTGAATAAATCAATTTCCTTACTTCTTTGGATTTTTATCTTTGACACCCCCTCTAAGCAAATTTATACATATTCTTCCCAGCTTTATAAAAAAGTTTTAAAGCCTTTATAATTTTAACTTGTTAAGAATTTTTTTTACATTAAACTCTCACTAATAATTTCAAGACATAATAAAACTATTTGGCATTTAGTCATATTATTCAATGCCCCAAATGATCAATCATACATGGTTAGTTGCAAGAAGCAAGTCATGATTTTAATGTCAATTTAGATATTATAAAAAGTAACTGTTTTTCAAAACATGATATTAATTTTGATAACTTTCATGGAAAATATTATATTAATAAGATTAATTAATAATAATTAATAATATTTTGACATTTTTAGAGTTATGCATAATCTTGTTTCATTATCCAATATAAGTCATAATACCATGTTGGCACAGACTCTGAAATAAATGCAAATAAACAAAAAATTAAATATCCTAACTCTATCACACATTCTTTCAAGATGCTTAAAAGCAATGCCTCTTGCAATCCTATGTTCTGAGAACCATAGACTTTGATAGTTGAATTCAATTACATCATGTCCTTGGCAGTATACATTCTTATAACAGGATGTTAAAATGGAAACCTTTCTTTTCAGTTTTGGCTTATACCTCAAATTCCAAGAAGAAAACAATAGCAAGCAAGTGCTTCCACATTCCACGCTGAGGTGATACACGGCCTATATAAGACTAGCAAAGGAAACAGCACCAAAATAAAAATGAAAATAGCTTTGAATCCTAATGAAATATTATTTATAGCATAAAATTTTTTAGGTTAAAGAAGCCAAGAGGAATACTTTCTGTTTGTGTGTGGATAAAGAGTTGTTCAACTGCTATGGCATTTTTTTCCTTCCCTCCACTCAGAAAGGCAGAATAGAAAGGAGAGTACTTTATCCTTAACTGAAATCAGCCTTTAATCTAATCATTTGGAAAGCTTGATATACGTCCCTTGGAGTCAGAGGAAGGGTATATAGATGCCTGAGAAATCTCTGACAGAGACAGAAAAAGAGAGAGGTAAAGGAGTCATCACATACTTCCCTGCAATATGTGTTTTCTATGATCTAGAATTGTGCCAAATGAGAAAGAACTGGTCAGGGATAAATTTTAAATTGTGATAAAGTGGACCATCTGCAGGTTTGGTATTACCTCAGCCGAAGGGGTACATCTTTAGAAATCCAAGACTGAGGGAGGAACCTTGGGTTGGTGGGGAGAGGGACCAACTAAACACTTACCATCTCAGTAATGGGAAGTGCAGTAGAACACTTCATGAAAGAATCAAATTTAAACATTTGTTAAAGCAAGATCACAACAATACCAGATAAGTAAAATTGTTCCTTCTACCTTTGCTTTTTCCTTCCAACTCCTCTTTCCCTGGGTAGGATAGAAAACTGGGTTAACAAGTTGTGGGGTAGAGAAGAAGCAAGGGTTGAAAAATAGAGATGATGAAGACACATTGCCTTTTTCACTGAAGGCTCCATACCTGAACAGATGCAGCAGGAGAGGCTGGAGAGAGATCACTGGCTATAAACAAAATTGGGAGTTTTGACAATTACATGGGTCTGGACATTTTTGTTTCTGAAATAAGAACAGACAATGACATGAGAACCAACTTAGATATCACCAAGTAACAGGAAATGACTAGCCCCATGGAAATGTTTTGAATGGGCAAAAGGAAATAGAATACAGTTATTTTCTGCTTGTAGCATATAGAGACATATTCTTTCAGTGTAAAGCTACAAGAATTTCTGGTGTTTAGCATCATTCAAAAACAAGGCCCAATTTTTAACCACCAATTTCCTTCATGAATAATTCCATTAACTTCAAGACACAGCTTAAGTTTCATACCTTGTAAAATACCTCCTTATACTTCTCCAGTTCTCAGTGATCACCAAATCCTTTGAACTCTGAGAATGTAAATTTCTAGTACCTTCTACTTTGAGTTGATTAAAATATCTTGTGTTTTTTAAAATGATTTTAATTAGCTATAGTTGATATAAAATATTTAAAGTGTTTAATATCTATCTTTCTATATGAGAATCCATCATCACACTCAAGATAATGCATTTAGCCATCAATCCCAAATGTTTTCCCATCAGCCTTTGCAATTTTCCCCTCTTACCACTACCCACTGGCCCCCATCCCCAGCAAACCACTAATCTACTGTCTGCTACTTTAGATTAATTTGCATTTTCTGAAATTTTATATAAAATGGAATCATTCACTATGAACTCTTTTTTGGTCTGAAATCTTACACTCAGCATAATTCTTTTAGCATTCATCCATGTTGCAGAGTAGAATTCCATTGTGTGGATATTGTACAACTTATTTATCCATTCATGTTTTGATGACCATTTAAGTTGTTTTCAAACTACTACTATAAATAAAGCTGCTGTGAACATTTGTGTACGATATATGAACATCTACTTCCATTTCTCTTGGATAAATGCCTAGTTGTTAAATGACTGGATCATAAGATAAGTATACCTTAAACTTTCTAGAAGCTTCCAAACAGTTTTCTCAAGGTATTGTGCAATTTTTATATTTCCACTAGCAGTATGTGAGAGTTCCAGTTATTTGACTGTCTCACCAATACTTGTTATTATCCAACTTTTAAATTTTACCTATTCTAATGAATATATAGTAATATCTCATAGTAGAGTTAATTTGAATTTCCTTGCTGGTTAATAATGTTGATCTTTTCATATGCTTATTTGCCATAAATTGCTGAGTTATAATGAATAACCAAAAAAAGATTAAAAATGTAATCATAAAAATACTCAATTGCCCTAAGGAAGGCAAAAAAAAAAAAGAAAAAAAATGGAACAAATAGAAAAAAATAGCAAGGAGGTAGTATTAATCAATAATATCAGTAATCACATTAAATATAAATAGTCTAAGCACTCTAATTAAAAGGCTGAGATTGCTAGATTGGATCAAACAGCAAGATTATATTATCGCTGCCTAAAAGAAACCTGCTTTAAGTGTAAAGATAGCAATGGGTTAAAAGTAATTGAATAGAAATAGATACCATACTAATATTAATGAAAACAATGCTAAAATAGCTATAATATTTCAGACAGAGTGGGTACCAGATTTAAGAATATTAAAAAGGATAATGAATGCCACTGCATAATGATAAAGGGAGTCAATTGATGGGGAAAATGTAATAGTATAATATGTGTATATCAAATAACAGAGCTTCAAAATACATGAAAAACTAATGGTACTGTAAGAAAAATATAGACAAATTCACACATGTAGGATGAGATTGCATCCTTCCTTAAGGATATATAAAACAAAACTATCAGCCAATAAGAACTCATTGATATTTATAGAACAGTCTATTCAACAACAACAAGATACACATTCATTTTAAGTGCACACAGAATGTTTACCAGAAAAGATTACAATCTGGGTCATAAAAGAAGTCTCAATACATCTAAGGTCTCAGATCATACAGAGCATGTTCTCTAACAAAAACAAAATTAAATTAGCAACCACTAACAGTAATACATAAGAAAAATCCTCAAATATCTGAAAACTACAAGTCAAACTTTTAAATAATTCGTGGATCAGGAAGGAATAAAGAGAGAGATTAGAAAGCTTTTTGAACTGAATAAAAATGAAAACACAACATATGAAAAATTTTAGAGTGTAGCTAAAACTGTACTTAGAAGCAAATTTCTAGCACTATATACTTTTGTTTAAAAAGATGAAAGTTATAAAATCTGTGATCTACACTGAGAAAATTCATCCCAAAAGGAGCAGAATGAATCAAACAAGTAAAAATAGAAAAACAACACAGAAAAACAATGAAAATGAAAGGTGCTTCTTTTAGAAAACCAATAAAATTGATCAACCTCTATCCAGATTGACAAAAAATAAGAAAAAAGACACAAATTACCAAATTAAGGATGAGAGGGTTGACATCTCTAGCAATTTAACACACATCACAAGGATCATAATAAATTTTATGCTGATAAATGCAACAATTTCCAATGAAATGGAAAAATTCCTTGAAAGACACAAACAAACAAACCTCACCCAAAAAGAAATACGTAACTTGAATATCTTTAAATTTATTTCACAAATTGAATTCATAGTTAAAACTTTTCTACAAAGAAAAATCCAGGATCAAATAGCTTCATGGGAAAATTCTATCAAACTTTATTTTCTTAAAGCAACTAGGTCTCCTTCTGTCTCCAAGGCTGGAGTGCACGGTCATAGCTCAGTGCAGTTTCCAACTCTTGGGCTCAAGGGATCCTCCTGCCTCAGCATCCTGAGTAGCTGGGACTATAAGTGCGCACCTCCACTCCTGCTAATTTTTAAAAAATCTTTGTATAGACAGAGTCTCACTTTGTTGCCCAGGCTGGTCTACCAAACGTTTAAGAAGAGAATAATACCAATTTTACAAATGCTTTTAGAAAATTGAAGAGGAAAGAACACTTCCCAACTCTATGAGGCCATTATGATCCTGATACCAAAACAAGACAGAAGAAAACTAGAGATTAATATCCACCATGAGCCTATATACAAAAATTCCTAACAAAGTTTTAGCAAATCAAATCCAATTCTCTCTCTCTCTATCATATATATATATATACACACACACACACACACACATATAATATATTCATATACATACATATACTATAAATATATTATAACCACATGGGGTTTTATCCCAGGAATACCTGTTTGTTTTAAGATTTGAAAGTCAACCACTGTAATTCTTCTTAATAGCACCTAAAAAGGGTAATCTAAAAAGCTTGAGAAAAAGTGTTTGATAACATACACCATCCATTTCTGAGAAAAACTTTGAGCAAACTAACAATAGAAGTGAACTTCCTCCAACTATGAAGAGAGAGTTGGTTTAATACTGAACTGGAAAATTTCTTTCTGTATGTCTGGGGATGCCTTGGTTTGTGACTCTTGGACAAAACAAGGGCAGTGGAGTTTATGACGAGCTGTTTAAGGGCCAGAACTCTTCTAGTGACCCTCAAAGTCAATTTCTTTACTAATATTTTCAAGTGGTTTAAACACTTTGACAAGCCTGGCTGGAGATACACCATGGTACATATATGGTCCATGAGTATCCCTGGGGAACTCTTTTGTAGACTGTGTCTCAGATACCTGATGCTTGCCTGCATTTTCTCTCTTTTTCTTTATCTTATCCTTTGCCTTAAAATAGTAGTCTCACATGTGTATGCTCTGTGTAGTCTGATGACTCCTTTCAAATATCCATAGAAGGGCATCTGTGAAAACTGACAGCCCACATCACACTTAATGGTAAAAGACTAAATGTTATTCCTGTAAGCTGAAGAACAAAGCAAGGTGGTACAATTTCATAATTTCTATTCAACATTATACTGAAGATTCTAGCATGTGAAATCAGGTTCAAAAAGAAATAAAAGGCAATCTTTTATGTAGGAAATCCTACAAAATATACAAAGAAAACTATAAAAACTAGTAAATGAGTTTAACAAGATTGCAGGATACAAGATCAATTTAAATAATGAATTATATTTCTATTATACAAACAATGAACAACAGAAATTGAAATTAAGGAAATGACACCATTTACAAAAATATAAAAATATAAAATATTTAAGGATAAGTTTTTACAGAAGGTGTGCAAGTTCTATACACTGAAAACTACAAAACATACCGAGGATAAATTAAAGACCTGACTATGTGGAGAAATATCATGAATTCATAGTTGTATGACTCAATATTGTTAAAACTTCAACTCCCTCCAAATTCATTCTATGCAATCCCAATTACAATCCCAGCAGACTTTGTTGTAGAAATTGATGATTTGTTTCTATAATTTATATGGAAATACAAAGAACTTGGAATAGTGAAACAGTTTTGTAAAAGAAAAACAAGTTTGGAGGACTTTACGCTATCTCACTTCCAGATTTATTGTACAGATTTAGTGATCAGGAAAGTGAGATATTGCTGTAAACATAGATGAATAGATAAACGGAATAGAATAGATATTAAAGACCTATCCTCACATTGATGGCCAATTGATTTTTGCCAAAGAATTCCAGGCTTTTCAATTGGGGAGGAGAAGCATGTTAATTTGTGGTACTAAAACAATTCAATAGCTATATGTAAAAAAATAAATTAAAATAAACCTTGATTGTTATTTCATGCCATATGCAGAAATAATTCAAATGGATTAAAAACCTAAATGTAAGCGCTAACTATAAACTTTAAAAGAAGACATAAAAGAAAATCTTAGTGACCTTAAGTTTGACAAAAATTTTTTTAAATTATAACACAAGAAAGCAAGAAAAAACTCAGTAAATTAGACATCATCAAATTAAAAATGCTTGTTTATCAAAGGGCATTGTTACAAAAACAAAAAGGCAAGCAACGAACTGAGAAAAAGTATTTGCAGAATAGGTATCTAAGAAAGATCTTGTATCTAGAACATACAAAGAATTCTTCTAATTCAATAATAAGAAAATAAACAACACAATTTAAAAATGGGTAAAAGATTTTAACATACACTCCTGTTTTGTTTTTTATCTTTTTATGTGGGTAAGCCCTAAATGGCCTACATTTCTTTAAGCTATCAGCACCAGTTATAGTTCACAGAGATGTTTTAAACATGTCAAAACTGATAGAGAATGATTTAAATGAAATCTGCTGCCATAAAATTTATATTTTTTCTACAGTCTTTATGGAAGTTATCAATGGAATAAACTAGTATGGATATTCAGACTACTGAACATACCAGTTCAACAATGCTATACCACTGTTTATGTTTGATTTGGTTGCCTTTTGGCTTGGTAGTCTAGACATAGCCTGTGTTTCTTAGACATGTTTATAAATGTATTGGAAAGGTGGTCTAAATAAAGGCACCACTGAAATACAAAGCATCTTTTTGTTATACAGTGTTGTTACTAAGAAGAGATTCCAAAAGAAGCCTTCTGGCGATGAATCATAGATTCTGACAGATGTTTTCTGCAGATGAGAGTTCAGCTCCACCTTTCTCAAAAATGTAAGATTTAGAAGGTGAGGTCTTTCTTTCAGAGCCCCTGGGAAATAAGTTATAGTGTAGACTGTGTTTCTTAAAACCACTCCTACCTTTGTTTGAAATTCAATGGCAAAGTTATTTTCTGGTAAATAAATGGTTTTGAAACATTAAAACTTTCAACATATTTTGCACCTAGATTTTAAACTACAGCCTAGCAGTAGAGTGCAAAAAAATAAAGGGATGAGGGAACACTAAGAAAGCTAATTTTCCCTCATGAATGTGAAATTGAGTGCGAAGGTAAAGGTTCTTTGTGTCCTAAAACATGGAAGAGGTTTAAGAAACTACCTGATTCAATCCCCTTATTTTATACATAAGGAAACTGAGGCCCAGAGCAGGGAGGTGTAGGAGCCAGGAGCAGAAACCACAAGCCATCATTCTACTTCTAGTCCAGAGTTCTTTCCATTATGCCTTCCAAATGACAGGAGGAAACAATCTCTGACAATATAATTAAGACCACTTAAAGAGGTCAAATAAATTGGTCAAGGTCATATAGCTAGTAAAGGGCAACGCTGGAACAAGGATCTACATATCTGAGACTCCAATGCCCATATTTATACTATACCACTATACTTTATATATAGTGTTATAAAACCAATTAAAATATATTTCTACTAAAATATATTTGAATTTCATGAAAAAAACTTTCTGATTTTGCTCATCAATGTATTCTTTAACATATGTCATAAGTACACAGTCAATATTGGATATTAATTCATTAGTTTACGCATAACTGATTGATTTTAATGTACATAATGTTTACCCTGAATTCATACCAATTATACACTTAGAAGACAATAGACATGTATATTGACTATAATTCTCTGATAGCAAGAACTTATCTCCTCTGAAACTCTCTTAGAAATATCTTTTTCACTATCCAAGATGCCCTGAAGTTGTGAAGAAAGTTTCTCTAACTGATCTGCTTTACTCATAGGGAAAACAAAAAAATGAAAGATACAGATTTTTATTAATATATGTCTATAGTCATACTCAATTTATTCACTGATTTTATTTTCTTAAAGGAATTAAGAGAGAGATTGGGCTGATAGAAAAGTGAGAAAATGGGTGAAGTAGAATTTTTCTTGCTAAATAAATTTATTTTGAGTCCCATGGCAATTTGGAATTTTCTCCTTGAGTATCTCTCTCCAGCTATAATTTCTCATTTTCTATTTCTCTTCCAACTCCTCAATCCTTATCTTTTAAAAGAGTGTTACTGAAATCTGATTATTGCCTGTAAATCTGGTGCTCATTTCCCATTACAATCCCTATTACACTGAAAATCAAAATGAAGTTGTGAAACAATATTTTGTTGAGAAATAACATTAGTACACTTGTTTATACATGCCTGTCATAAATATGCTAAAAGTTAGCTATGTCTTAAAAATAGACCACATGAAGAAATGTACAAAACATAGGACTTCTGGCAAACATAATCTCATTTCTTTTATTCTTTGTAAATACTTCAATTTTGTCTGCTAAATATTTTTAAATTGCTTTTAACATACTGCAATGATTAAGAACAGACAGTACAAGTCTGAAATATATTACACGTTTCTAAAGTCTAGAATGTGTGTGTTGTGAGTTTGTTGTAAATGTATGTGCATTAAGATAAATTAAGTCTATTTCTCCATGTAGCTCTTACTTAATGCACAATCCTTAAAAAAGAAAAAAAATCAATTCGTGGTTGCTTTAATGTACTTTTAAGCATTCCAAGTACATTTATTTAATACATACAGTTTAAAATATATTTAAGTAGAGAAATAAATTTAATTAATCTTAATAAAATACACCAAAGTAAAATGTCAGTAACACATTAATAAAGAGTAGCTCTTACATACAATATTTAGTAAAATTGGGGAGCCAATACAAAAGAAAAAGAAAAAGACCTACTTCAATAAGAAAATGAGTAAAAGAAAGGAAGGTACAAATTAATTTAAGAAGGAATATAAATAACTAATAAACACATAAAAAATGTTCAGCTTCATTAACCTAAAAAAATATTATGCTATTTACCTAGCTACTTAATTAAATAAGATATTTAATAACATTCAGTGATGGCAAAGGTATGGTAAAAAGTGTGCTCATAAATATTTGGTGTGAGGCAGGGTGTGGTGGCTAACACCTGTAACACCTTGGGAGGCCAAGGAGGGAGGATTTCTTTAGGCCAGGAGTTTGAGACCAGCCTGGGCAACATAGGGAGACTCCATTTCTACAAAAACTAAAATAATTAGCTGAGCATGATGGTGCACACCTGTAGCTCCAGTTAATAGGGAGGCTGAGGTGGGAGGATCACTTGAAGTCAAGAGTTCGAAGTTACAGTGAGCTATGACCACTGCATTCCAGCCTGGGTGACACAGTGAGACCTTGTCTCTTAAAAAAAGAACAAAAAAGAAAAGAAAAAAAAAGATTTGGTGTGAGCAAAATTGGGTTTGGGAGAGTAACCTGGGAATACGTATATAATTTAAAAGTTTGCCTACTCTTCTCCCCAAAAATCCAACCTCTAAGAATCAATTCTAATCTTGATAGCACATTAGGCTAACCATGATAGCACACACACATATATACACACTCAATCATGGACTCTCATGGAGAATGATATTCATTGCAAATGTTATTTGCAGTTTCAATGTCAATAAAGAATAAAATGGGAGAAATAATTATAATATCTACGTTCTAAGATTACTATAAATCTATCAGAGGTCTAGGAGGAAGATGGTTGAACAGAGACACCAGTTACCAGAGCGTCTCACTCAGTAAGAAGGAAAAGTTTTAGATGAAAGAGAAAAAACAAACAAACAAACATAGATTGGGTGTAATTCTGAGGGAAGGGTGCCAGAACCTACAAGAGACTGCATGGGATGAAGTTGCAGAACAGAACAAGAAGGAGCAAGATATTGGCAGAGATCAACCGCCAAGAGACTTGGAATTCAGCAAAAAGGATAGGTGGAGTGGTTTGTTTTTCCCACCCTTACATCTCTGACAGTCAGCAGGCTCCTAAGCTGCTGGAGAGACTTTCTACCCCCATGAGCCCAAAAGCTGCTGCTGCCAGTGAACTGCGAGCTTCCTGTGGACAAAGCACCAGGCTCCCAATCCCCCTGAGGTGGTTCCCATCATCACAGACCTGAACTGAGACAGCAGGCACCATATTGCTTCTCCACCTACTATGCACCTTTGTCCTTCCCAGGCAGTTTCAGCCCCTCAGTTTACTTCTTGCTCATTCCCATGCAAACATTTCCCAACTCCAGCCCAGTCTGTGGGAGTCACAGGGGTCCAATGGGTCCTGGGGGATCTGTGTGACTCCAGAGTCCAGACATTCCAGGTGGGCTGCCCTCCAAAGAGAGGGACAGAGATGACCAGAGTGCTAGCTTTCCTCCACCCAGACTTTTCCTTCCCTTACCTTCCCCCACCCACAGCTGCTGAGAGAGACAATTGAGGCACCACATCAAGGCTTCCACAGAGAGTGGGGCTCAAACCTTTCTTCTTAAAGTCCTACAGTGGACTATGGGGTGATCAGACTGTGAGCTCCCTGCTCACTAACCTTCCCTGGAGCTGTGTGCCCAGAGGCTCCATCAGAGCAGAGAACACCCCCAAGTGCAGGGACATCAAACCTGCTTGAGCACCCCATAGGCATACTGGGACCAGCATGCTTCTCCCTGGCATGGTCAGGGATTGATATTTGGGGACCCAGGCACAGGCCCATAGGCCAGATCCCATACCCCCAGGACTCAATTATGTTGCCCAGGGGCATGGAGGGGGGATTTGTGAAAAAATCTCAGGAGGCAAGGGAGCCCATGTGGGCAGAACTGAGAGGAGAGTGCAGTTGCAGTATGGGTCCCAGCTGCAGAGTACTCACGGAGCACCTCTCCCCCCACACAAAGGCCACACTCTCAGCCCAGGCTGGGATCCTGGGCAGAGAAGCTCCCAGCCCACAGCACAATCATGGGTGAGCTCAGCTAGTTTGAACTCCGGCCTGCCAGCAGATGCTGGAGAGAGAATGCATAACAGGGCAGTGGGGAGAAGAGCGAAACCCACTCCTTACAGCCAGATTGTGAATTTCAGAAGGCTCTGCCTCTACAAGCAGACTTTCTGGTTAGGTGGGGCCATTTCAGCCCCTCCCTGGCAGCTTTCCCCAGAAGTTGGGAGTGGATCTTTGACCCCTACAGAAACAGATACCCTGCCCCTAGCCTGCTTTTGTAGAGCCTGAGGGTGGACTCACCTGACTCCACCCCACCCAGCCTCACTCCCCCACCCACCTCAGCTGTGGCAGAGAATAAGGAAGTACCATGGCCCCACCCACCACCTGGGGCATTCAAGGGCTTCTCTTGAGGGGCTAGATCACAGGTTCCATAACACACTGCATCTTGTTCCTTCTGGCAAGCACCACCTAGTGACAAGGAGGTCAATTTGAAAAGACTTTTATAGCATTTACAGACTCCATCATACAGGGTGTGGTTGATTCTCACCCACAAGCACCACCTAATGTCTCATAGATTAAACTGGGTGTTTCAGTACAATACATACAGTTAAGAAGACCATAGGGCTGGGGAAAGATGAAGGATTTCAAAGATCTCCATCCTCCCTCATCAAGGAGAGACAGGGAATCTGCCCACTCACATAGCTCACCACTGCTACAGCCTACAAACAACTACCAACTGAGAAACCACCACACCAAGGATATCTATAACCAAGGCAGCCATCCAGAACATAGATTGCCCTCAAAGTACCCAAAAGCAAAGCCAAAGGTTCTTACCCAACATATGCTATAAACACATGCATATGAGTGAGGGGGTAAAGCCCCATCTAAACAAAAGAAAGTCCAAAAATAAGAAGCAACAGCTGCTCCAGATCAGAAGGAATCAGCAAAAGAACTCCAGAATTATGAAAAATCAGAGGAAAAGGACACCCCCAATGGACACACCAGCTCTCTAGCAATGAATACCAACCAAAATGAAAATACCAAAAGGACAGATAAAGAATTCCAAATATGGATTATAAGAAGCACAACGAAATCCAAGAGAAATGGAAAACCAAATCAAAGAAACCAGAAAAACAATACAGTAAATGAATGAAAAATTCACTAAAGAGATCAACATATTAAAAAGAAAAAAAGAACTTCTGGAAATGAAAAATTCATTTAAGTAAATACAAAACACAGTGGAAAGTTTTAAGAAAAGACTAGACTAGGAAGAAGAAAGTATCTTATAGCTTGAAGACAACTCTTTTGAATTAACTCAGTCAAGTAAGGAACAGAGTATTAAGAGGAATGAACAAAACCTAAAAGAAATATGGGATTATGTAAAATGGCTAATATAAGAATCGTAGGTATCCCTGAGGGTGAAGAAGAAAATGTGCAAGGGCTGGAAAACCTATTTGAGGGAATAATTGAAGAAAACTTCCCTGGTCTTGCTGGAGATTTAGACATCCAGGTACAAGAAGCTCAACAAATACCTGGAAGACTCATTGCAAAGAGGCAATCTCCAAGAAACATAGTCATCAGATTGGTCAAAGTCAACATCAAGGAGGAACTCCTGTGAGCCATAAGGTGAAAACATCAAATAATTTACAAAGGAAACCTCATCAGGCTAACTCCAGACTTCTCAACTGAGGCCTTAAAAGCCAGAAATGATTGAAGCCCCATCTTCAGTCTTCTTAAATAGAACAACTGCCGGCCTAGACTTTTGTATCCTGCAAAACTAAGTTTCATACGTGAAGGAGAAATAAAGACGTTTCCTGATAAGCAATTACTGAGGGAATTTGTCAAGACCAGACCTGCACTGCAGGAAGTACTCAGAACTGCCTTATATGTGGATCAGCACAAGAGTCATTCACCAGTGTAAAACCAGACAAAAGCAAAAGCTCAGAGCTCATATAAAAAAATAGTACAGGAGGTAAAAAAAAAAAGCAATAAGCTACTATCCAACAGGATGAATAGCATCCCACATGTCAATTCTATCAATTAATGTGAATAGTTTGAATTGCCCACTCAAGAGACAAAGGCTGGCTTAATGAATAAGAAAAATGTAAGCCAAGTATCTGCAATCTCCAGGAAATACATCTAACCTACAAGAATTCATACAGACTCAAGATGAAGGGATGGAAAAAATATTCCATGCAAATGGAAAACAAAAGAAACCAGGTGTAGCCATTCTCATATCAGATAAAATCTACTTTAAATCAACAATAATAAAGAAAGACAAAGATGTCATTATATAATGGTAAAGGGAGCAATTCTACATGAAGACATAACAATTCTAAATATTTATGCACCTAACACAAGAGTGCCCAGATTCATAAAGCAAACCCTACTGGATCTAAGCAAAGAGATAAACAGCAGCACCATTTATAAATAAAACAAAATAAAATAAATAAAGAAGCACTGGACTTAAAGGGGACTCTAGAACAAATGGGCCTAAAAAAAATTTACAGAATATTTTACCACCAAACTACTGAATATACATTTTTCTCATCAGCACATGGAACATTCTCCAAGATTGATCATATTTTAGGCCCCAGAACATGTCTCAACAAATTTAAAAAAATCAGTAGCATTCCTATACACCAAAAACAACCAAGCTGAGAGTCAAATCAAAGACTCAATACCATTAACAATAGATAAAAATAAAATAAAATACCTTCGAATATACTTTGCCAAAGAGATGAAAGATCTCTACAGAGAGAACTAAGAAACACTGAGGAAATAAATCACAGATGACACAAACAAATTGAAAAACATATCATGCACATGGATTGGTAGAATAAACACTGTTAAAATATTCCTACTAACCAAAGTGATTTACAGATTCAATACAATCCCCATCAAAATACCTATGTCATATTTCACAGATCTAGAAAAAATAATTCTACACTTTGTTTGGAACCAGAAAAGAGCCCGAATAGCCAAAGCAATCTTAAGCAAAAGGAACAAATTTGGAGGCATCACGTTACCAGACTTCAAACTGTACTACAAGGCTATAGTAGCCAAAATAGCATGGTATTGGCACAAAAATAGAGACATAGATCAATGAAACAGAACAGAAAACCCAGATATAAAACCATCCATATACAGCCAACTGATCTTTGACAAAGCAGACAACAATATACACTGGGGAAAAGAAGCCCTATTCAATAAATGGTGCTCGGAGAATTGGATAGCCACATGCAAAAGAATGAAACAGGATCCATATCTCCCACCACTCACAAAAATTAATTCAAGATGGACAGAAGACTTAACTACAAGGCAGGAAACCATATGAACTCTGGAAGAAAATGTTGGCCTAGATATTGGCCTAGGCAAAGAATTTATGAAGAAGATCCCAAAAGCAATGACAACAACAACAAAAATAAATAAATGGGACTTGATTAAATTAAAAAGCTTTTGCACAGCCAAGGAAATAATCAACGGAGCAAATAGACAACCTAAAGAATGGGAGAAAATATTCAGAACTTATACATCCAATACAGGGCTGATAACCAGAGTCTACAAAGAACTCAAGCAAATCAGCAAGAAAAAAATCAAACAACCCCATTAAAAAGTGGGCAAAAAATATAAACAGAAGCTTTTCAAAAGAAATTAGACAAATGGCTAATAAACATATTTAAAAAATGCTCAACATCACTAATCATCAGGGTAATGCAAATTAAAACCACAATGAGATATCACCCTACCTCAGTTAGAATGGCTTTTATTAAAAAATCCAAAAACAATAGATGCTGGTGTGGGTGCAGAGAGAAAGGAATGCTTATACACTGTTGGTGGGACTGCAAGTTAGTACAACCTCTATGGAAAACAATATGAAGATTCCTGAAAGAACTAAAAGTAGAACTACCGTTCTATCCAGCAATCCCACTATGGGTATTTGTTCAAAGGAAAAGAAGTAATTTTATCAAAAAGACACCTGTGCTCAAATGTTTATTGCACCACAGTTCACAATCACAAAGATGTGGAATCAACCCAAATGCCAATCTATTCATGAGTGGATTAACAAAATGTGGTATATGGATACCATGGAATACTGCTCAGCCATGAAGAAGGATGACTTAACGCCTTTTGCAACAGTCTGGATGGAACTGGAGACCATTATTCTAAAGTGAAGTACTTAAAGAATGGAAAAACAAACACCACATGTACTCACTATTAAATTGGAACTAATTGATGAGCACACATATGCACAGAGGGAAGGAAAACTCAGTGGAAATCAAGCAGGGGGGAGGGCAGAGAGGGGGATGCAGAAAACCTACCTAACGGGTACATTGAACACTGTCTGACTGATGGGCACACTTATAACCCTGACTCAAGCATTACAAAAGTGATCTGTGTAACCAAAAACATTTGTACCCCCATAATACTTTGAAATTTAAAAAAAAAACCTGTTAGAAAGAATAAGGTACTAACCTGTAAAACTACATATGATAGATAATTTAATAAGTGGATAAAGAGACAAGTCAATGTTTGTGGTATAATTCCAATTTTTATAATTAAAGAAACATAAATATATTAGAGTATATGTCTGTGTACATATAAATATATGTTAAATCAGAAAACTACATTTAGCAAATTTAGTAGTAGTTACTTCAAGGGGGTGGAATTGATCAAGTCAAACATGATAATAATTTTAGTTGTGTAAATTAGAAAATGCAAAATTCAGGTTATTGATCATTTCCCTTTTTTATAATTATAAGTATAAAAAGCAAGAGAACCAAAGATTACGGCATACTGACTATTATCCTATAGATTTAATGAATATATTATATCTGCTCTATTAAATAAAATCAAGGTATTCTGAATATACAGGGGAATTAAAGAATATATGTATTTGAACTGTGGCCCAGGTATAATTAGCTTCACTGGAAATGGCTGGTGTCTGGAAACCTGATCGATATCTACGATGATATTCCTTTGGGAATCAAGGTTACCTAGGGACAGTTATCAAGCTGATATATCAGAAAGTAGGAAGAATATGGCAGTATGAGAATCAGGCATAGCAGTCAGCAAGCCAAAATCTAAGTGTGTATAAAATTGGCACCAAACAGCTAGTATTTCTTAGAATCTACAACCACTGGGTTAAGCTACAGGTCTTCACAATCTTGGATCCTTTATGGAAACAAGACAGGATATCAATACATAAAATAGTGTACTATCCAGCTACTGAAATACGAATAAGATATGAGAAGACATAGTCTCAAAGAACAAAATAAAAACCACAATAAGATGAGTGAAAATATTAATTTGAGGTTGAGATGCTGAGCTACACACTCAGGAGACCTGACGGAACAGAACGGGAAGACAATTCACTTAAATAGGAGAAGCTCTATTTCTCATCTTTGTTCACAATTTGAAATATAAATTATTTTTTTCCCCTCGTCAAAAAATGGACACTTATAATTTTCTTTTTGCTTCCAATGACACCATTATTTTTTTAGCCCATCAGACTCAAAAGTTAGAATTATCTGTAACTGTAACAAACCTTGATAACCATAACCCCAAACTACATGTCTCAATTTCTTTTTAATTACTAAAATAGTCTTCTGATTTATCTTCCTTTTTCTGATAAATTCTCCACAGAAGTGTTAAGAGAATCTTTTTCAAATTAAATCTTTCTTACAAAGTCCTAAGTATTCCCAAGAATACCAGCTGTGATGAAATGATGTCTCTCCTTTCTCAGATGGTTTGCATTGCCACTAGCTTGGATAATTTTCCATTTCTTCATCTCCAGAAACTGAGGAAAGTTTTCCTCCAAGTATATTAAAGCAGAGTGCTTAAGATCATCGACTCTAAAACTATACTCAGTTGATTTTGCAATTTGAATCTACCACATTGCAGCTGTATAACTTTGGACTATGACTTAACCACTCTAAGCCTATGTTTTCTTATTCATAAAATAGACATAATAACATTTTTAAATTCATAAAATTGTTGTTATAATTCAATGTTATCATCCATATAAAGTTGGCTGTTGTAATTGCTATTATTTTGGCACAGAGTCTGGAACATAAATATTCACAATCCATTATCATTATCATTATCATTCTTAGGCAAGTCGACATTGTTCTTTCAATTTGTGTGTTCTTATCAATGTATGCATGTGGCCTTTTAAAATATATGAAATAGTTTTGTTCATTTAAAGAATATTACAGTAGAAATTATAAAAAAAGAAATTACCTATATGAAATAACACAGAATTTAATGTTCAAAATGCTTTTCTCATCTTTTGAGTTCTCCTTGTTTTTCCTCCATCACATAATCCTATAGTGCTTTTCACAGTCTATTCCTCTAGGTGAAAAGCCTCCCTTGGAAATTTGTCAATCCAAGACTAAATGCTTTCTTTGAATCTCTTTTTACCAAAAGAAATTCAAAGTGCAGATTAATCTAAATATCTATGTTCTGGAACACTTTATTATTCTTTCTGGTTAAGGATAGTGTTATTTTAGTGAACCAAAACTAGCTAAGAAAAAAATGAATGTATTGGGTATTGGATGAATACAAGGGAATCTCACCAACTGATTCAAAGGAGGTATAGCCAGGACTCCCAGGAACTAGAAAGTCAGCAGGTAGCTGCTCTCTCTGTTCTCTCTCTGCTGCTTATTCCAAGGTATGCTTATTAAGCCAAACACTCAATATGTATTATTTGAAACCATGTTTCTCTGTTTAATTATCAACTTACACATAACTAAAATTGGCCACCAGCCTCAGAATATATAATTTTAAGGTGTCAGTGTCCAAAACCTTCTAAATATCTTTTACACTGTTCATATGAATCATTGGAAAATAATCAGATTGGTCACTGGACAACCAATAAACTGCATAGATTTGAATCAAATGCCTTTTCTTGTCCAATGAGCAATGGCCAGAAGTATAGGGCTCTCAGCTAGCAGATACCATGGGCCAAGATCAACTCTGAAAAAGAAGCATAGAAAAGATGGTGAGTTGACTGGCACATTAGCAACATCTCTTTTCCCTAAACTCTTGCCAACACCGAAATTAATATCTCAAGAGAATTGTAAGTCTTTCCATAAATGACAATAACTGATTAGGCAGTCATAAAGCACCAGAGTGCTATTAGCTCTTGTATTGTTATGTTAAGTACAGCTCATTGTTCACTTTTCATTAGTTTTCTACTGAGTTATACTAACAGCTTAACACTTTGATTTAATTAGCAATTAACATTGACCTAGGACCTATTCAGATCAAATATTCAATGCAAGAGAGGATTGAGTTAAGAGAATGGGGATTTAGTAAGAAAATATTAAGAATTAAATTGAGGAAAATGATTATCTGTACTCAAGGTCTTTCATCATATGCCTCAGTCCCCTGGGGGTGGAGGGACTTTCCAAAGACAAGTCTGAATAGGACTCTAGTACACTTTTTGCAAGACAATGTCAGACATTGACTATAAAGACTCCAATGATACCTTCTCTTTCTATTGGTCCTTACAGGCATCTTTGACCAGCTGCATTTTCCGAACTGAAACAAAGGGAAGAACAATCTTTTTGTATGTATCATTCATTTCACATTTGAATAGTCAGTATATATTGAGCATGCAGCATCCCCATGCTGGAAGTCGTGGACAGAATGATGTGCAAATTGAACAGATGTCCATTCCAGTATTCCACCTGAAAAGGTCAAGAGTGGAGATAGCCAGATTGAGCCATACATTAGAATCAGATGGGAGGTTTTATAACCTAGTATTGCAAGATCACCCCCAACCAATTTAATCAGAATCATTGGTTGTGGGTCCACACATTGGTATTTTTTTTTAAAGTTACTTTGGTTATTCTAATGTGTAGCCAGGTTTGAGAAGCATAGGCTAGTAGTCCTTGGGGAAATAATAGTTATTAAGAACACATGGGAAGCAGATTCTAGCCAGCTGGCTGTACTTCTCCACTGGAGGAAGTCAGGAAAATCCTAAGAAACCATGGAAAAGAGAGCTAAGTGTGTAATCTTGCTGCTACATTAGACAGGCTGCCACACAATCATAGTTCCCAAAGCTGTATTCTCTGCTTCAGGCATGGGACAGAGGACATTCAATTCAAATTGCACAGTTCTTCTAGATCACACACTTTGTTTAAATACAAAGAAAAAAGCACAACATATTATTCTTACTGGGACATTGTATATGGCTAATATTTAGCGATAAATTAATGCTATTGATAGTAAAAATTGTCAGGAACTGTTGTCAAGATTTAAAGAGAAAGAGCACTGAGTGATAATTGTGATCTATGGTTATGGTGCCGTTCCTGCAGCAAGTGACCTTAGACAAGGCTCTTTATCAAACCACCTCTCAATTTCTTTGTTTCTAAAGTTACTGAGTTAATTTATTTGTTTACTCAATCATCCCTTCATTTATTCAGTGAACTTATTATATTGACAACTATCTCTTATCAGGCATTGTCTTCAGTGCTAGGCTTCCAATGGATCATGCATGCTTTCTGCCTATAAAAGTTTAACAGTCTGGTGAATTGCAAGTAGGTATTAACAGTATGATGTGAGTTAAAAATGTGGGGCACTGAATAGAAGGATTCAAGAGGTCAGGAAAGATTTCTCGTAAGAGTTCCATTTTAGTAGGTTTTACAAAATAAACGAGACTGTCCTAAACGTATGAAATTGAGAGGTAGGAGTTGGAGAGAGCAAAGCCTTTAAAAGAACTGTCATCAATTTAGTGTGGCTGAATTTCAGGTTTAAGATGGAGAAGTGGGGGATGAAGTGTCATTAGGAGGGACCATTGTTGAGGGCCAGTGCATATTTTTATGCAATGATGGTGGAATAATGAGATTAGAAAGATCAATCTGATAACTGCAAAGGATGAATTGAATAATGATGAGACTGGAGTTAAGAATAAGGTTAGGGAGGAAGTAATAGTCCAAAGGAGAAATGAGAGCCTAACTGTGAGCCTTTCTGGTCATAAAATTCTAATTCTGTTAGAGGGAGAGAATGAGTGAAAAAAATGAACTCATAACTTTCAAAAATTAATACTTTTAAACTGTTTTTAATGTATGGTAAACACTATTTTCATAGTAATTCTACTTTGCAAGAAATATATAGATATTTAAAACTTTGAGGCCAAGTTTTAATTTTCTTTTATTAACTACCAGTAACAAGATTATACAAATATGAGAATGACACCTACAGACTGTTGACTACGAGTACTGTGTTTGAAGATACCTACAAATTTCTTCACAATTCTATACATCTTTATTTATCTCATCTGTAATGTAGCCCTGGGGATTTTCAGAAAAATACCAAGTAATGTCAACTCTGTACTTAAACTGTAAGCATCAAACCCTTGGGAACTATCAAGTTATCAGTCTTTACTACTGAAAACATAACAGGATTTAAGTAGAGCTACTCTAAATGGTTCAAATTACATTTAGGTAATATTTTGAGTGAGATGAAGACAGAGAGATTTTCACCCAAATGACTAGTTTAAATTGCCTACATTTGTGTACCAGATTGCAAAGTCAACCAAGGGTATAAAAAGCTTCCTTTTCCAAAAAAGGAGATGATCTTTACATTGCTGATGTCCAAACAAGTGCAAACTAAACACTCTTTCTTCCTAAAAAAAAAAAAAAAGAACATTATTAGTGTCCCTTTGAACTTCTTCATAAAGTTTTTCAAGAAGAAATTGACCAAACAGAGCCTTCTGATTCCACAAATATTCTTTTCATTCGTTTTATTTGTGCTCCATAAGGGAGGTTACATGTAAAAAATATTTTGAGGCAAGTAACTAATGTTTACTTACAACTTTTTTTGTTTATGCATATAAGCAAACTTTCTTTTTGAATCCCTAGAGTGGATTCAAGTGCCAAAGCCAATTCAGTTACCCATAGGAGCATTTGTGCTTCATCTAGGAAATGTGCTTATTCTTCAGCCTCCAGTTTGTACTGATTCTCAAGCTTTCATGGCCTCCTCTGCTTATCTAATTGGGCAGAAGAAAAGAGAGACATCTTGGGTCCCAAAGGGACATTTATTTTAAAATGCTCAAGTAATTTCTCTGTTTCTGTCAGAAGAGGAGAAGGAGGAGGAAGAGGAGGAAGAAGAGGAGGGAAGGAAATGAGTGAGTATGGAGTCAATTGACTGTTGGTTTTGGACAGAAAAACTTATACCACATGCCCATGAGAGACTTTAATATTTTTTAGCTGAAGCAGAGTTTCAAGGCAAAACCTAGAATAGCGAGCTTCCCATTCTACAGGTTCCAAACCAAACGACTATACAAAAACAGCTTGCGATAATGTTTTCATGATTTAGTAATGTTTCATTTCAATTATTTTCAAGTCCCACAAGAGAAAAAGAAAGACCAACCCTCTAGGCCTTTAGATTTCAAGCTCAAATCGGAGCTAGGATTTAAAAAAATAGAATTCTTCTGGACCTTAGGATGCCACGAGAAAGCCAGTGATACAGGAAGTCACAAAATGATCCATGGCATGAGACACTATTACAGTTAGAAGGACATGGACAAATCATGCACACTTTATTGTCCTGAAGAACGTATTGGTAGTGATTAAAATAGAATGAATTTTCAAATAGTAATTAGTTTAAGAAGCTATATTTTTCTGTGCTACATAGATCTGTAATGATTCATGGACTATGTCACTATAACCTTTTGGTTAATTAGAAACCAGCTGTATCATTTATTATGAGGTCATAATAACAGTATAAAATGATGAATTCAGAATAAAATGTTTCACATATTAGACACAACTATATATTGTTTCAGAAATTGTTTGGGTCGTTTATAGTCAGAGGCTTTGTTTTAGAATAAGGTTTTCCACCGCAGTTTGAGTTGTGACTGGTAGGTGGCGCAGTCAGGATGTGATTCGTTGCTACAGATGAAAACATTCCTCATGCTTTCCTCAGAATTTCAAAAGCCAGTTCCATACTTGCAGTCTGCCGAAGAATGTTCTTAGATATTAAGCATACCCAGAATTAATTTTTCTGGTAGTTCTCAGTCATGTCATTTGCAAAGTATTTTTGGTCGGTTATTGTTCCACAAAATTAAGATGTCTATTTCTAGTGTTCCTGACAGACTCTCACTTCTCCAACACTTAAACACATTTTCCAATTTTTTTCTTTATTTTATTTTATTTTTGTTTGTTTGTTTTTGTATTTTCCACCACATTTGGGTCCTTGTGATGGATCATACGGGTCTGGGAAAAAGAGGCCCTTCTTATCTGTAGCTATAACTATATTCTTTTCCAGTGCAACTTTTCTATTCCACATCTAAACCTTTAAAATCATGCAGTGCTAAAAAATGATAATAAATTGTGTGGCACAACATTTCTTTTTCTCACCTCAGGTGGTGAAGACTGTCGCATTCACTTGCTTGACAGGTTAATGAATAGTTTGAAAACATAAGAAACGGATTCTGAAGTTTGTAGGAAAATCAAGTAATTCAGAAGGAAAAAAACACAGGAACAAAACAAGGATATATATCTTTCAGGTTCAATTTCCTTAGTGGTAGAGCGGTAGAGTCAGCCATTTTTATGGTTCAGTCAACAGAAGTTCAAAATATCTGACCACTGGAAAAATAGGGATTTTCCACATTTACATATTGTGGGTCATTTCTTGAATAACAACAACAATAATAAAACACTTCTTAGAAGTTTGTCCATAGATCTACAGTAATATTAAAAATTAAAATTTAATTACCTGGAGAAGTTATGGCCTGTTGCTTTATGTTCTAAATTTAAAATGTAAACTTTTTAAATAATACACAAATACAATATTTTACAAAATGTTTTTGTTCTATGGATTACAAAAATTGACACGGTTCATCTGTCACCTAAGCATGCCCATTTTCTAATGGTTATAGTTGAAACATTCCATAAAGACCACCTAAAATGTCTTTTTACATTGGCATTTTATATTAAAAACAAGTAAGGAAGTTTCTTGAAAGTAATATCTATGTTATCTCTTTTCTCTATAAAGCTCACATGGTATTTAATGCAGGTCATGTATACATTGGGCACTCAAGAAGCATTCTAAATTTGAGGCATTAAAATCTATAACATTATAAAATAAAAAATATGTAGTTTAACATTTTGACTTTTATTGTCAAGGTCAGTTCTGGGAGATCTAAAAATATTTTTTTCTTGCCATAATTATAAAAATAGTAAATGGAAAGTTGTAAAAAAATATTTATATTGGCTAATTTAAATATATCATTAGAATATATTTCTTTACCTGTGTACATTTATTTCCAACTATCACCCAATCATTCAAAATACATTGTATCATGTGGATATGTGAGTCATATATATCATCTTTGGCATCTGCTATGTGGAAAGAAATGTTTTGCAGTGTGAAATGATGGTTCATATTTACTGCTGAGAATTGTATAGAAGTTAAAATTCCCTTAGGGAAGCAAGAATTTGGGAACCCAAATATACATCCTCCTGCATCAGGACACAACTGTGGGAAAGAACGAGATGTTAATCATACAGCCTATGCTTCTTTGTTTACAGGGAGCCATAATCTTTTTGACTGCATTTTGAATCAAGTCAATGACTTTCAGTCACCCAGTACGCTTTTCTTTCTTCTTTTTCTATTGTTATAGTGGTTTTTTTTTGGGGGGGGATGATCTATATACACATGCATATATTAATTATATGTATACACACATATATATTTACATATACATTTAGCATATGTAGAGTTTTAGAATACCAGAGGTCTAAATTATTTCAAGACTAATTGAAGACTTGTCATCATGGTAACAGTAATTGTAAATCATGCACATTGAGAATGTCCTCATCTATATCAGTCTCAATACCACAAACCTGAATGAGTGCTTCTCCTCTATAACGAGCATTTTACAAACTTTCAGATTTGGTCTGTTTAGTGTCATTTGTCTTTTTAAAAGGAGATTTATTATTTGTAATATTATTTGGTTAAAAGAGTCTTTTTATGTTCTAAATAGTTCAAGAAAATAGTTTTTGTGGTTTGTGTACAAGCATAATATTAAAATATAAATGTTACATTTTAAAGGTGTTATGGGAAATGCCCAAATGTCTTTAAACCAAATTTTTCATACTAAAATGTGTATCCAAATATTCTAAATTTAAATTAACAACAAATGATTAGAATTTGACAAGAAGTCAGAAATTCAGCTTAGTGCTTCTAAATGTCCATTTAAATTTTTTCAACTATATTCAATGATATTATTTTCCTCAAACCATTCCTTTATTCTTAAAATGCTGAAATTCTAAATACTAAATTCTAAATACTCAAATTCTAAAATCAAATACTCAAATATTCTAAAACGGTCAAATTTTATGTGTTTTAAATTAAAATATGTATCAACAAAAATTAAATATTATATTACTCTATGTGATACAGAAATAGATAATATAGAGATATTTAAATTACATGGGGTAGTAATTATAGATGTAAATTTTACTTTATATACAATGACTAACAATAAAATGTCTCCACCTTTCTCTGTACACGAAACTGGACTTAGAAATAAATTTTGTTATAGTGTTTTTCAAATGCAAGCTTGCTTTCAAGTTAGGAAGGTATCTTATGAATTTAAAATAAATGTCAAGGAAATTGAATAGGAAGAAAATACTTTTCAGATCATGTCATTTTCTATTTGTTATATTTATGGCAGAAGATAGCAAATCTAATTGAAGAAATCATATTAAATCAATAGTGGTGATTAAAATAATTGAAATTCATCCTTTGCCATCTTCTGGAAGAGAATCTTAAGCCTTTATCTGAGTTTAAAAATATAAATTTCAACAGGCACATTTTAATCCCATCCATTTGCAGATAACTGCTCATTTAACAAACCTATTCTCTTTTTATTCTCCTTTGCTTGAAAATTGGAATACATCCTTATAATGTTGAAATATTTGTTGAGCAAACAAATAAAATCAATGTTGTCGGTGGTTACATTTCCAGCCTGGCCCACAATGTTCTGCTTAACCTATATATTGTGCATAAAGAATAACTCTGTACTAGCATTGCCAAAAAAATTATTAAACGTTAGATAAATTCAGTTAAAATCCAGAGTTCAGATGGTGCGATCACACCCCAGCCGTGACAACTGAATGGGAAAACTGCCCGGTTGCAGTACTTGGCGTTGAATCAGCTCTAAGCTACTGTTGGGGGCTCACGTCTGGGACAAAGGGTCCAGGAGGTCCAAGGAAGAAGTTAAAATGCGGGTGGAAAAAAAGACTCTTTTGGGAGCACATTTCTCTGTCCTGAAATTTTCCTATCCCCCCTTTTTGTGCTCCTGAAGGTCTGAATTTGGCTGCATAATAATCCTCTGCTGGCTCTGCCTGTTCTCACCAGACTCTATTATTTTCTGTCTCCTCCCATGAACAGGATGAAGTCAACAGCTTCATTCCTGTTGTCCTTTCCCTGAAGCAAAAACACAGGAGCCCACTGATGTTTTAAAGAATCTTCGTAGCTGTTAACAAAAGGAAAGAAAAGCTATAAAAAGAGGGCCCCATTTTTATCTCCTTACCCCCTAGTCTTCCCCCTTGAGAATACAGAGACATAAAAGCACACAGGAGTAATAATTATAAGCGGTGCAGAAACTTGCAGTGTGGTTCCTGTGCAGAGTCCTGTGTACTCAGAGGTACTCTAACCAGCAGCGAATCTCTGATCACTTCCTTTTATCTCTTGGAGCATCACTTCTGAGGGAAGAATGAAGGAATGACATACGTACCCTCCCCCTCTGGGGAGGTGGAGTGGGCGAGGTGGGAGGTGTTCATCTTCATCATGCCTTTTGTCACTATCTGTCCTGACACAGTAAATCCTGCCCTTGCCTAGAATTGAGATGAAGTAAGAAATATGCCCATCCCAGAAATTAGATGAAGTGACAAAAGCCACTAGCCCAGAATTGAGATGAAGTAAGAAATGGTGACTAGGGTTAAAGGGAATACAATGTAGACATGGTAGTTAGTGTGTGGGGAGGGAGGGGGTAAGTATGTAGGTATTCTAGGAAATATCAGATTTTGAGATAATGAGATAGAAACCAATCAAATGTAAAAAGGGAAGAAAGTCTGGAAATCCCCTGGAATATCATTTTGGAGGGAGAAAAGATTTTCCGAATCTCTAGGCTGGAAAGAAGACTGTTAATTCTTAGTGGCATGTAGACTTAAGGGGCATATTTAAATTAGACTGTTGAAAATTGAGAATGTGGCTTCACTTTTAATTGTGCATTGATTTCTTTAAAAGAATTACCTTTCTTGGTTTTCAGGCACATTAGATACTCTCCCAGAATGTTCACAGAAAGTTTCAGAAGTATGCTAGCTTCTAAGAACAACACAAAAATTATAACACTGCATGTCAACATAAAACAAGGAATGTGCAGATTGGTCTAACCATGATATATATAATAAAACAATAGTCAATCATTCTAACTTGAAAAGTTAACAATTTTTCTTATGTGATAAATTTTATTTTAAAAAATTTTTATTTCCATCTTCACTTTTCCATACTTTCTGCTCTAGCCCTGCCCCCAATCCCAAAGTGACTTTAGTAAAAGAAATTTGTTAAATGAATGCTTCTCATTAATCTCAGAAATACAGAATCTCGTGCATGCACTGAACGTGTGAGGACTTTTTTTTCTCTCAAATGAATTCTGAGATTCAGTTCAAGGAATACCAACTTTCCAATCTGTGTGGATTTATATCTAAGAAGTAACATCAGTCCATTCTTTCTTAGCATTATTGCAATCCAGTTTATTGTCAGTCTTACCACAGTAATAAATAAAAATCATTTTGAATAAATTATCACCATGATACAATGTAAATGAAAGGAATTTTAAGCTAACACTGTGTGACTTCAAGTATAAATTTGTCACAAATCAATAGTCTAACTTATTCTTACCATCATTTCTACGATACCTAATACAGTGTGAGAGTGTGTGTATGTGTGTGTGTGTGTATAATGGCTGTTTCACTGCCTCAAATTTCTCTCATAGTACAATGGCTCCCCTAAGAGGGTTACAGTATTCCCTTGACTGCTCTGTGAATTCATTTGCTGTGAGTTATTTCTGGCCAGCGGAAAGCATGCAGTTAACTTTCGGGTATTATTCAAGTAGGCACTCTATGATTTTACCAGAGAATGTTTCTGAAGAAATAAATCTGCATATTATTTGTCTAGTCAAAAACAGAGCATGCTGACATGGAAGCAGTGGGGATTGGAAGGTGGGTCAGGGTTGAGAAGGAAGACGAAGGGGGAATGTGCTTATTTTGGTAATACTCAGGTCAAAAAAACAAAATATGTTCTTTTATCCCCCCAAAAAGGATAAGTTATGGAAATAATGTGTGTATGGAGGTATATGCAGGAAAACTTTAATCAATTTAGTTCCTCTGCACAAATACTTAACTCTCTTCTCTTTATCACATAATTTTGTTGTCATCCATTTCCATTCCCCTCATTCCTTATTGTGTGTCATCATTTTTAACACTATCTGATTGTGCTTGATTTAGGAAAAGATGTAAATATGCAGTTCTCAAAATCCTGGGGAAAAAAGTCTGTACTTACTGCATTATATATGTACATAAAAAGAGCATGTATATGCACATATGCACACACATACCACAACTTCTGACTTTCCATCCTAAGAATGCACAGTGAAAAGGACATTATTTGTCTATTGAGGAAAAGACAGTTAATGTATTACAATTTCAAACGACTCATAGAAACTCTTGCCATCATACAACTTTTAAGGGTAAATGTGAGTTTTTTACATTTAAATGATACATGGTTACCTCATAAAGTAAGGCCCCAGACTTAGAATATTTTTCGGCAGCAATGCTTGAAGTGATTGATCCACAAATTGTTAAAATTAGAGGCTGAACACGTTAGATGTTTATCTTCCCTGATCTTCTCCTTATTTCTTGAAAGCAATGGCTTAAATTTTCTTATAGGAATTATGCCATTCTATTTAAAAACAGCATTTTATAATTTAGGTTCAGGTGTGAATTTGTCTGATACTACCAAAATTAATAGTAAAATCACTATTCAATCAAATTCAGTAAGATATTATTTTAAATGTAATGGTAAAATGTTTTCATTATGTTTTCTCCTTATTTTTATAAAAGCGTTGTATTGCATATTTGTAACATGACTTTATATAGGGTTTTCTTTCCATAGACATTGTGGTCCCTATAATTCTTGATTATTTGGCCTTGATAGTTACCCTCAGGTTAAACTAAGATAAAACAAACAGAATGAAATTTATAAAGTTTTTAATCACAAAAGGACAGGTGAAACCAACAAACATTAAAACATTAGTACTACTGGACATCACATGCAAAAAAGTGAATCTAGACCCAGACCTTACACTCTTCACAAAAGTTAACTCAAAATGAATCATTGATATAAATTTAAAAAGCAAAACTATAAAACTCCTGCAAGATAAAATTGGAAAATGTTTAGTTCAACAATAAGAAATAAACAACCCAATGAAAATCAAGCCAAAGTTCTGAATAGACACTTCACCAAAAATGATATACAGATGGAAAATAAGCATGTGAAAAGATGTGTCCCATCAGATGTCATCAGGGAAATGCAAATTAAAACAACTATGTGATATCATTATACATCTACTAGAACGGCCACAATCCAGAACACTGACAATTCCAAATGCTGGTGGGGACGTGGAGCAACAGGAACTCTCATCATTGCTGGAGGGAATGCAAAATGGTACAGATATTTTTGGAATAGTTTGGCAGTTTCTTACAAAACTAAACTTACTCTTAACATATGATCCAGCAATTACACTCTTTGATATTTATCCAAAGGGGTTAAAAACTTATGTCCACACGAAAGCCTGCACTCAGATGTTTATAAAGGCTTTATTCATAATTGCCCAAACTTGAAAGCAACCAAGATGGTCTTTGGTACATGAATGGATAAATGTAGTACAGCCAGACAATGAGATATTATTCAGCACTGAAAAGAAATGAGATATTAAGTCATGAAGAGATATAGAAGAAATTTAAATGCATAAAAAGTGAAAGAAGCCAATCTTTAAAAGGCTATGTACTGTATAATTCCACCTATATGACATTCTGAAAAAAGCAAAACTATGGAGACAGGAAAAGGATCCGTGATTGCCTGGAGTTTAGATAAAGGGAGGGATGAATAGAGTACAGAGGTGTTTTAGGGCAGTAAAACTGTTCTGTATGACATAACAGTGATGGATACATGTCATTATACATTTATCCAAACCCATAGAATGTTAAACACCAGGAGTGACTCCTGATGTAAAGTAAGACTTTTGGTGAAAATGATATATCAATATAGGTTTACTGATTGTAAGAAATGCACCACATTGGTGCTAGATGTTTGATAGTGGGGTAGGTTATACATAGGGGGTGAGAAAGGGGTAAATAAGAATTCTCTATACTTTCTGTTCATATTTGCTGTGAACCTAAAACTGCTCTAAAAATAAAATCTGTTAAAAAAAATAAAGAACAAACACAAAAACAAAAGAAAAAGTCCCTAGTATGATGTTTTCCCTTGAGCCACGCAAACTGAATTATATAAAAACTATAAATCTAGCCATAAAGCACTCTCCTGCCCCGGTCTCAAAGCACTTTTTAGACATCATTTCTTAACTATTTTGTCACTGAAGCCTTGTCAATATTTGATGGGAGTTTTTATTATCATTTCCATAACAATTATTGAAGTAGATTATAATGCTTAATTTCATTTTTATAGATCACTACATGAATGATTCTTAAATAGTTACATAGTAGGACTAATTCTTGATTTTCTGCAATGATGAGGGAAAAGGATAAAAGAGATCTTGGAAATTCACATATTATCTGAAACTTTCATTTTAGCCACGAATTTCAACTTTTCTACCTAATCATTTTTTAGGGCTGATAACTACAATAGGGCAAATTCTGTTTTATTTGTGTAACACTTTCTTTCCTTGTCCCTGCTTTCTTTCCTTGTCCCTACCCTTTCGAAACTGCTAATCAACCATGAAAAAGTCTAGAAGTAGATAGGAAAATAGGCATAAAAGAAAATCAGTGAGTTTGGATTTCTCAAATTTAGACAATTGAAATTTAGCTGAAATTAGCAGAAGTTTAAATGTTCAAAGTTTACAGTCCTTAAAACTTGTCTGCTACTGAGATGTGTGAGACAAATCTGATTTTTAAATGTGAATGAAGTCCATATAATTTTTCATAATTTTCCAGGATAGTTTTTGAATTTAAAAAATTCATTATTTGATTTATTTTGATTACTTCGTTTTTTGTTTTGTTTTGTTTGTTATTCAACACATAAACCTTTGGAAGCAACCAGTTCAGTTTCAAGTAATCTGTAATTCTGCAATCTGCAATCATTAATACCTACTCATAGACTTCCCAAATAGAATACAAAATCCATGACTAATATAAATGCCAGTTGGACAGATGATTAGGCAAATCTTTTCCACTCTGAGAAACAATATAGCAAGTGTTCAACATATTTTAGTTAAATTAATGAATGAATAACCTAATGAAATTATGAATGGACATTCCTAGAGGATTTTCATAAATAAACCTAAAAATCTTCATTTAACACACAAAGTTTTTTTAAACTCAGGAGGGTAAAAAAAATTATATTATGGATTTGTTTCCTTCTTTTAATGGTGAATTTTATGATGGTAAAATTTATATTAATGATACTCAACATGCAATATTCTAGGAACCCTTCCATTTGTAATTATTTAAAAACCCTTCTGCTGCTGGATGAATTGGGAGCTGTTACAACCACAGTTTTCCTGCTGCACTGCAGTATGAATGGTCTTTTTCTAAGTGGCATTTCCATCACATGGATTGAATTTTAAACTATTTTTTCAATGACCAATCAGACATTATAAAATAGTTATGCTACTGACTTGGTATGTGTTCAATGTCAAGCCACGTTTTTCCATTGACAGCTTCAGAAGATTGTAAAACCATTAAAAATTTAAACTTGTGGTTCAAAGGGATTTTCTGCAGTTAAGCTGCTTTTAATCTTCTCATTCTATTTAGTGAACACCTGCCTTTCCTTGGGTATAAAATCTATGTACAATTTGTTGGATTTTGTTCGGAGTCCAGGTAAAAACAGAAAAATATTAAATATTTGAAAAAAGGAAAAGTAAAAGGAGGGAATTATTTATAGTTAGACTTTACATACTCATAAGTATATACTTACAAGACCTAGTTTTTTTTAAATTATGCATTCAATTATTTAAGATAATGAAATATTATTATTTAAGAAAAGAATGACTTAAGTCTATTAGATTGAGTGTTCAAGGTCTGGAAGAAAAATTTAAGATGTAGTGGCCTCTTAATTTCATGTTATGTGAGATTTAAAATGACCTCAAAGGCAAATACAGCAACAACAAAGTTAAATAAACAGGACTTAATTAAATGAAAAAGCTTCTGTACAGCAAAGGAAATAATCCGAAAAAATCAAAAAATAATCAGAATGGGAAAAAATATTCTCGAACTATACATCCGACAAAGGCTAATATCCAGAATCTAAAAGAATGAAAACAAAGCAGCAAGAAATAAACAATCCCATCAAAAAGTGAGCAAAAGACATAAACAGAAGGTTTTCAAAAGAAGATAGACAAATGGCCAAAAAAAGAAAAGAAAAAATGCCCAACATCACTAATTCATCAGGGAAATGCAAATTAAAACCACAATGAGATACTAACTTACTCCTGTAAGAATGGCCATTGATGAAAAAGTCAAAAAAATAATAGATGCTGGTGTGGATGCAGAGAGAAAGGAACGCATACACACTGTTGGTGGGACTGCAAATTGGAACAACCTCTATGGAAAACAGTATGGAGATTCCTCAAAAAAATAAATGTAGACCTAACATTCAATCCAGCAATCCCACTACTGGGTATCTACCCAGAGGAAAAGAAGTAACCTTATCAAAAGATTACAGCACTCAAATGTTTATCTCAGCACAATTTACAATCGCAGAGATGTGGAATCAATCTAAATGCCCATAAGCTGATGAGTAGGTAAAGAAAATGTGGTATAAAATGTGGTTCCATCCATGGAGTACTACTCAGCCATAAAAAGGAATGAAATAATGTCTTTTGCAGCAACTTGGATGGAACTGGAGACCATTATTCTAAGTGAAGTATCTCAGGAATGGAAAAGCAAACGCCTCATGTTCTCAATAATAAGTGGGAGCAAAATCATGGGCACACATGGGCACAAAGAGATGTAAAGGACATTGGAAACCAAGAGGAACTGAGGGTAGGAGGGGTGTGAGGGATACAAACTTACCTGTTGGGTACAATGAACACTATTCTGGTGTCGGGCACACTAAAAGCCCTGACTTAGGCATTATGCAAGTTATCCATGTAACAAAAATATTTGTACCCCTTAATATTTGGAAATAAAAAAATATAGTTTACATCTTCAAAAAAATAATAAAATGTCCTTCTTGTTAAGCCAGCTTGAGTCTGGGTTTCTTGCAGTGAATTCATCTAATCAATTCATCAGGCAAACGATTTTCATTGTGAAGGTAATGAGGAGGCACTGCAGCAATTTAGGAAGAGGATATTTAAAGAGGGAAATAACGTCATGCTACCTTAAAGTGGAATCTTTATATATGCCAGGCATTGTGTGTGCATTTTACATATGCATAAAAATCATAACCAGATTTGGGTTTTATTCTTCTGGTAGTAATATGAAAGTTAAACGTGAAGAAGCTTAAACTAGAAGCAAAAGAACATAAAAGTTATTTTACAAACTCTGCTATAGAGATGATTATGAAGAGAAAAACAAGAGTCAAAATATATTTAGGAGACGGAATTGATAAGATTTGACAGCTGGGAGAGTTGTATGACTAAGAGAAATGGAAGATTCTAGAATGAACTATTTCTTAGAACTATTTGCCTGTGTCTAGGTGAGAATTAATCAGGCTGAATGTGGAACACAGGCTGGTGAGCCCTGGATTTTGTCAGGAATTTAACTTGAGCAGAGCAAATACTATGGTAATAAAGTTACTCAAGTTTTTCAGATTACTCTGTGCATAAAATGAGTGTCAATAATTATAAATTGTTATGTCAAAGAAACAAAGAAAACACATTTGATAAAAATGTCATTGGAGTTAGAGGGAGGGCAGATACTGAAATTTTTCTATTGAGCAGGTGTGGCGAATAAAAGTAAAATGCCTTGTATCTCTTTTACTTACTTTAAATGTGTGAACTCTGGTAGGAGAATCTCCTTATATCATATATTGTAGTTAAATTTTTATTTCAAAGAGTTTAAAATATTATTCATATTTTTCAGTGACCTCAGTTCCTCAGCTTTCAATTTCTTTAATGATAATTATCCTTCCACAGGAACTTTCATTACCTTTGGTTAATGAAGTACAAAAATATGCTTCATTCGTGTAATATTGATTCCTTCTCACATATTAGTTTCCATAGCTTTATATTCTATATATTTTTATTATACACATCACACACAATTAAATATTGAGTTTTATTTAGCATCAACAGCACAGTGGCATTAGTATTTCTTATCAATATTTTCTATAAAGAAATCTATTGATATTCCTGAAGGACATTTTTAATATTTAGTCCAGGATCTTGAATCTACCACATCACCACAATTGTGCAGTTAATCTAGATGAGTAGCAAAGCTACAACAAGCGCATCTGAAGGAATGTGCCTAGAAACCAAATTTTCAGAAATATTTTTAATTATGTGTATTTCCATCTTTTCAAAAGCTATTAATCAAGAAGTCCTCAAATTCACTAATGTTTGGAATATGCATTTTCAATTAACTTTCCAGCTAAATTTTACTATGAGTCAGCACTAAGTCAGCTTTTAAATCAAATATTTCAAATCAAATATTTCAATGACCTGTTAAAAATAAGAAAGTATGCAAAAGATGTTTATTGCATGCTTCATACTTGAGCGGCTATTGGCAATTCAGGACGATAGCTAACAGTAATTGAGGATAATAATTAATTATTACCCTCTGTCAGATACTGCTCCACTTACCTGACATGGAATGCCTCATTAAATCCTCTCACCAATACTATTTCAGGCATTATGGCCACTTTACAGATGAGGACATTGAGATACAAAGATATGAAATAACTTGCCCAAGGTGATGGAACTAGAATGTCATAAAGCTGGGCTTCAAATCTAGACATTCTTATCTGCTCTTACTTTCCTCCCAAATGTATCACACTGCTGCTTCCTGCAGGAAATCTGTGGGGATAAGACAAGCAGAACTGAAACAATTAGGGTGAAAACCTTTCCGATTTCATATTACCAATTATAAATGCTGTTAGTGCTTGGAGAAAGTAGAAATCGATAAAGGTTTCGAGTCATGATGGCATGGATTGCAATTTGAAATTATTGGACCTTAGTGTGATCTTTGTCTCTGAGAGCTGTGTGACCTTGGGCAAATTACTTATTAATGTCTTATTGGTAAATTGATCTCAGAAGTAACTGCTAGGCTCAACCCAGAGGCTAGTGGGAAGTTCCATGGGAATTTTACCTTTAAGACCCCCACCTCCTTTGAAGGCCAGCCCAAACTCCACCCCTTTGAGGGCCTGCCAAAAAAACCCACCCATTAAAAACCCTAGAAGGCCCCTTGGCGGGCAGGGGCTGAAGGGGCTGAAGCCATGTTTGGCCTCAGCTCCTCTGTATACAGATGTTAAAATAAACTTTCTGTTCCTTCATCTGGGCCTCATACATTCCTCATAAATCCCTCGGGGTTTCCAGCAGTAACTATTCTCTATGTAAGGGTTTTGTTTATAGAAACAATCAATGATATATGTAGATGACTAAGCAAATATATGATTTAAGTTTCCTGGCAAAAGTGAGTCTTGAACTCAGTCTTAAAGGATTTAGAAAGCAGTAAAAAAGGCGAGAGTTAAAAAGCAAAGGAAGGGATATCTTGCTCTATCTCCAAGCTGTATCCATTTAGTTAGGATGGGCATACTCCTGTCTTTAAAGGGAGGACACAGAAAATTTAATGAAACTCTGTTGATGAGATGCAAGTGGGTTAAATTAGATTTGAACCCTCCATTTTAGACAGGAATACTTACTTTGTTTTTCCATGCAAAGCCTACCAGGTATAATTATCTCTTTAAAGTTTAAGAACAACATTGTTTCACAGTTAAAAAAAAAAAAAAAAGCCCTGGTAAGTAAACATTTCTGAAGAGGCAGAAAGCATTTAATTCACCAGACAACCATTTGTGTGGAATACAGGTTATTTTTTTTCAATAGGAATATGTGAAAGAAAGATTTTGGCCATTTTGTATACATAAACTTTTGGGGATGTAGAAAAATAACCACCTCTATTTATATTATTAATGTATCAATTTTGAAACACAGAGCTTTTCAAAACTGTATATTATTCTCTCACTTGATATTTTATCTCAATTCTTATTGTACTAGTTTATAAAATATTGACATTATTTTATTTTTCCTAAAAAGTATATATGCTTGATCTCACAACTTAATCATTTCTTATTTTTAAATAATTTTTAAAAGACTTCTTTACACTATCCTAAACTTATTAGACATTTAGCACTTGTAATTCTAAGGTCATTTCTTGGGGAAAAAAATTTAAATTTGTGTTATATTTTCCTCTTTTTTAATAATTGTCAATTTATAAGGTAATTTCTATGGGCTTTAAAATTATTATTGATTGAGATTGCTTAAGATTGACATGTCTTTCTCAATAGTGGTATTTAGTTAAAAATAATTGAGCGACTCATATCAGGCTATATAAAGATGCAAAGGTTCAAAATATGACTTACTATTTCCTATGATATTGGAAAATGCATTGCCTAATGTTTGAACAAATATTAATGTAAGAGTTGCTTGATGGACCTCACTGGTCAATTCCAGATATATGCATTCTCAGAAAGATGCTGAAATGTGATTTAAGATTAACAAAGCAAGATACAAATTTGTGTGAAAGAGTGAATCTTTTGTAAAGTTCATGACCTGTAGTGCATAGCACTTTATTCTGATATGTGCCTAAAAATTGCATGCTTAACAATTACCTGAGATCGTAATGAGAGCGTTATTTAGTTGACTTTCCTCACCTAGTTCTTATTGGTCAGAATCTTGATACTCATATTTTTATTACATGATTACATATTATAAAATTTAGTAATTGTGTTATGCATTATTGATTATATTACTTATTTTATATTTCTTTACAGATACATAAGGAGAATATTGTACATCAAACACAAGCATCATTAAAATGGTAAGGTCAAAAAGAGAAATATACATGAAAAAAAGATACGCAGACCTCCAAGCAACATATTATTATTTAATATCAAAGTGAAAATTTATTCAAAACTTCATAATCTTATCCCAATGTATAAAAAAAAAATGAAGGTGTTTTCATTTTTTAAAAATCCCCTCTCTTTCTCTTCTCTCTCTCTTGCTCTCTGGCTGTCTCACTCTCTCTTTCTTCATTTAAAGGAAACTCTTCACTTATAGTCACCCTCTCTGACTTCCAAAAATATTCTTGTTTTCATAATTTTTACCATTTCCATCTATTTCTCAATTATCCACTCAATATATATTAAACCATGACATGTACTAATTGATGGCAACATAATCAATCGGTTTCTTTCCTCAATTGCTTAAAGATTGCTTCTTTCTTAGGAAAAACTAAATAACAACAAAAATATTTCCACTGTCTTTGCCTCTTCTTTAGATAGCTGCTTTTTTTTGGACAAAGTCATACTCTGTTTCCTGGGCTAGAGTGCAGGGGCATCATCATAGCTCACTGCAACCTCCAACTCCTGGGCTCAAGGGATCCTCCTGGCTTAGCCTCCTGAGTAGCAGGGACTACAGTTACATGCAATCACATCTGGATTTTTTTTTAAATTTTTTGTAGAGATGGGGTCTCACTATGTTGCTCAAGTTGATCTAGAGTTCCTCAAGTGATCCTCACACCTTGGCCTCCCAAAGTACTGGGGTTACAGGCATGAGGCACAGTCCCCCCAGCCTATATCCAAATTTCTCCTAAGCCCTTTATTAATGTCCTCCTTTCTTGATGAATTCTGAATCCCCTGCTCCTCTGATGAAACATTTTCTCTGCTGTTAACAACATCCTTCTCTGGGTGTTTTCTCAAATATTATCTTCTACAATATCTCGACTCTACTTGAAACTCTTCATCACTCATTTCTAGAATTTATCTCTCCTTTTGGCTTTCAGGATATTGTGTGTGCTTGTCCCTTGCTTCTCTAATCATTTCTCTGACAAGCCTTTCTTATGGCTTTTCACCTTTTCTTTCTAACTGTGAGACTACTTCAAGGATGAGCCATTATTTTGTATGGTTACCCTTTATACCACCTCTGAAAGCTTATTCATAACCATAGTTTTAATGACCATTTGGCAATCAAGCCTTACTTTTGTCCTTACTTCTACTGCAAATTCCAATTTATCAAATAAAGGGATATATTCAATATGTAATGCTCAGCACCTTCCTCTCTAGATGGATTATTTTTTGATGTTTCCAATTCTGTCAAATATAACATTCTTCTACTTCCAGGTGATGGACTGCATGGCCATCAATAACTACTTTTTTGATCCTAAAATATAATGAATTGACAATTCCTTTCTATCTAACTTTCTGCCTCAAACAACGCACAGGCATTCTCTCTAAATGAAATTCCAAACTCCCTTCAAATTTATGCTGTTTTATCTTCCTAGAAAGCTTTTGCAGGCCACTCTAATACATAAAGTCTCTCTCTCTTTCTCTCTCTCCTTCCACTTATGAATTACAGAAGAATATATATAGATAGATAGATAGATAGTATCTTTGTATTGTTATTCAGCTGCTCCATTTATATAAATATATAAATCTTGTCTTCCTGAAAATAAAAATCAGTAAAGTTTCCTCAGGAGAGGAATTTGTCTATACTTTTAAAATATCACCTTTGTGACTGAGCCCTTCATTGGAGCTTCCACTGGAATTTTATCAGGTTTTATTTTACTTGAGTTATTAGACAATTAACAATTTTTTTAGCAAAGCTAAATTAGCATTTAGTAATTAAAGCTAAGATAAAAACTTGAAATGTTTTCATAATCATTTATTTATAACCCGTATATTTAAAGGGAAATGATTAGGTCCAAATGAGAAAAGTTGAACCAGAGGAAAATATCTGTTTCAATAAACAGTTGTCACTATTTCAAACAAGAATCCATACGACCAAATACTGGCCAATATAAGAATCTGTGTATGCTTTAGAGTCTATTGAAATAAGTATCGATTCCTGTTTTACAAATGTATGGAAATATATTTTTATTTCAAAGTTTATTTATTGAATCTTTTGCCTGGATTTTTCACTATAGAAACAAATTAGTAAAGTTGACTTGATAATTTTCATTTACACTAAATATAATAGTAGAATATGCATGGTTTATGTGTAAATTATCTCTCGGATAAATCAGTAATAGTTGTCTTGCAGAAATATGGAAAGTGATTTTTATTCTATTTTAGTTAATAATTTCTACTCAGTATTGGCATAATTTGACTGACGTGTAATTTGCTTTTATGGCCACATGGTTACTTTTATCTGTAAATTATGTAATTATTAAAACACACGATTTTAAGAAAACAATGATTGTGGGCGTTTGTGATAAATGTATCCTCCTATAAACTCTATATTATTTCAAACCCGTTGGTGAGGGCAATCTTTACTCAGTGCACTGATTCAAATGCTAATCTCTTCCAGAAACACCCGCACAGACACACTTATAAATAATGTTTTGCCAGCTATTTGGGCATCCATTAGCTGAATCAAGTTGACACATAAAATTAGCTATCACAACTTCACCCCTTGCCAACTTGGCACCCATATACATCTTCTTAAATGATACTTAATCACCAAATAAAGACAATAACAAGGTCATAATTCTGCCTAAGATGATAAAACTATCCTGCATCTGTATTAGTCAGGTTCTCCAAAGAAACTGAGCCAGCGGAATATATCTATATCTTATCTATGTCTATATCTATCTATATACATATATATATATGTGTGTGTGTACATATATATGTATATATATAGAGAGAGATATTAAGGACTTGGCTCACGTGATTATAGAAGTCAAGAAGTCCCATGACCAGCAAGCTGGAGAACCAAGAAAACCAGTGGTGTAATAAATCTGAGTCCAAAAGCCTGGGAACCAGGAGCACCAATGTCAAAGAGCAGGAGAAGATGGATGTTCCGGCTCAAACAGAGAGAGACAATTTGCCCTTTCTAAATCTTTTTGTTCTATTCCTGCTGCAGCTGACCACTCAGTGGTGATGCCTGAATATTATGTAGAACCTTCTGTTAACCAGGCCTGTGTCTTCTTCTCTCCACTGATCACAGGAACTTCTCATGAAGCTACAGGTGCAGACTGGGAAAGAGAAGGCAGTGTAGCCGAAGTGGGGACTGTAGGTATTTGGGCCACTTCTTCATGTAACTTACTTGTGCATTCAGGGCCTGCTGGGGCCAGATCACAAGAATCTTCCATTTGATGATGGGGTGTTGCTTTGCACGCCCAACTTTAGGGCTTGGTGGGTCAGATAACACCTCGTTTACAGTGGGTAGCTCAAGCCACGTGGTAACTTGGTAGCTCACTTTTATACCTGTGAAAATGTGAACCTCTTCTTCTCCATATTACTGCAATTTTTGCCACAATCCTTTCAGTTTCATCATCAATTTGCAGTGAAAAATGTATATCCACTGAACATCATGGATCAAAATCTTCCTAGTGTATGTATAAGATAATTATTTGTGAGAAAATGTTTATTTATATATGGCTTCTTTTGGCATAATTAAAAGTTCTTTAAAGTATAAGAATGGTTGATGCTTTAGTGGATGATGGGACTTTTAGAAAATATAATAATTTATAGCTGATGAAAAATATTTGCTACTTACCTTCCTTAAATGTAAGTCATAACAGAGGCTCAGTAGTACGTATTTTGCAAGAAGACTTTTATGAGTTACTTTTAGTTAACCTTGGTTATGTATAAAAAAGAAGAGTATTTTAAAAAAGTCAAAGGGACAATAAAATGTTAATATTCTACCTAAACATTTTGACGTGAATGAAGGCACTCCACTTTTCTCAATCCTCAGATTAGTTCTTTCAATATGTAAATATTTATTAACTGACATCACTTAGAAACTCTGGATGAAATTATTAACAGCCAAATTAACTTTGTCATTGAACCAAATACAAAACAAATAAATTTTGCTTTAAAATTTTTTCTCTGGAAAACAGGCATATTAAAAATTAGCACTTTTTAAAGAAAAAGTGTATGCAGTAATAGCAATGGGGTAGAAGGCATTCAATTTAGGGCATTTGTACCAATGCTAATTAAGGGATATAAGTGCTTCGTTCATTGCACTTTCTTTATTCCCACTTAAAATTTCTTACCTATACACATAATGTAACTAACTCTCCTATGGTTGTATACATAAGCCTTTGTACATGAGCTTGGGTATTGTGGCAATATTAAGTGATATTATAGTTCTTACGAGTCTATAGTTAGTAAGTGCTCAGCAAAGATAAGCACTGGATGAGGAGTTATGCTGCTTTGATTGCCATGTGTGGGCTGTCTGGGTGCAGCTCTAGAGATATTTGGAGTAAAAGCCACTCTAATAATGCACAATCAAATTTGTAAAATTCTTGTTTTTTCATCTGTACATTTAATACTAAAGATCTGTATTGGGTCTATTTTGTTAAAGAAATTCTTAGAACAAATTTCTCATCAAAATAGAACAGTGCCCACTTTATCTCATATATGTTATACTTCAGTGAAGAACTGGAAAATATAGAATTGTGCTACCATTTGTAAGGGTTATACATCTAGATTTTTGTGAATTCCTGTATTTATGAATATAATTTATATTCATAATTTCTCCCTCCTCAGCTAAACAAATATATAACTAAAAATGAGAGAAAACTCTTCATATCTTTAATGAAAATCTAAAATTGATAACAATGAACTAATAGCAAATATCAATGCTTCTTTGAAATGTGTCAGGTTTCTTGACTATATGAGATTTAAATATTGTCACAGCCTGTTAACAAATCACTCCTAATTTAACTTGGGACTTTATAGGCCATTTATAAGTTGTCAATTGCTTCTGAATCCTTCTTTGTAAGTAAGGATTGAACCAGATGATCTCTAAAGTGTCTTTCCTCTGAGTCTAAGATTTGATTTTAGTTTTGCATTTCAATGGACTTCCACTACAGTGTAAGATCTCATTATGCCAAGGGTATTTTGATATTAAAAATATAAATGACAGTATCTAAGTCATATGCTAGAGAGAGAGAGAGAGAGAAGAGGTAGGGCGGCAAGAGGCAGGAAGATAAGGAGATGGAGAAGGAGATGGAGCGAGGGAGTGATCTTACAAGGGAGAAGGAGAAGATATTTCTTTACTATAGATGAATGTTAAATGATGTTTTTTTCATGCCATATATTCACCACTAAGCAGGGAAAGAAAATTTCTTGTTTATATGATAGAAATTTGAATGTGCTTATTTTTGCATTGTTAAATATGATGTATTTTGCAAAATGATATCAACTTGGGAGAAAAGGTAACACTATGAGTTCTGTTTGAGATTTTGTGTGAGAATAAACTTTAAGAGTGAGAAAGTGTAAACTTTTGCTTTAGCACTGCAGCAGCTCATGCTTCTTAGATAGAAGGTGTCATGTGATCCTCTAAATTTTCCTTGTCATACTTTCATAAAAGAACACCTTCTCATGTTCTGACCTCCACTAAAGATTAAACGCTGCCATTGCAGAGAAAAAAAAAGTCCCATACCCAATCTTTACTTTCACACATGGAAAACAATTGGTTTCAAATTTACTATAACTTAAACTATTAAAGACCATATTTGTCTAAGACAACACCCTAGTTTATGCTCCAGACACTACGAAGCCACTAGTGTAAACCCTCGGTCTTAGGTGCAATACACTCCGTATGCTTCACCTCACTGCATAGGCAGACAATTGATTCTTTCACATTTGACTTGGCTCAGATTAGTTCTAAATTGGAGATGGCACAATAATACAGATTTAAAGTAATGGATGTTATTTAAGAAGAGGAATAAGTTTTAGTTAGATCCCAAAGAATCAATGTTACCGATAGTCATATGTACTGATGATGTGTATAGACTTTAACTGTGAAAAGGTCAACAGAATTTTTACCATAGGACTCTTTAATTGCTTGAATAGAGCATTCATGATGATAAAGATAATCTTATAAACTGTGAAAAATCTGACCTTTAGAATAAAAAAATCAAATCCTAGAAGTAACTTATAATCAGATGGTCATTGATATATCTTGTACAAATAATTAATATTTAAATAACAACAGAGAATGTTATTTATTATTTTGTCACAGCAAGATTTTCCATATTCTTATTTATTATTTTAGAATGTGATTTTTAATAGTTGTAGTGAATTTATCATAATGATTTAGAATAATGCATTTAACCAATTTTTATTGTTTGACAAATTTTCAATATAATAAATATCACTTCAGAAACATAATTATACATAAATCTTTTGATATATCTAATTATTTCTTTTGCATATATTAATTCTTCTGCAATTATTGGATTAAAGTTAGCATTTTACTTGCTGCTAATTTCCTCTTGGAAATCTGTTCTAATTACACTCTTACTAGGAGTGTATGACATTTATTATTTTCTAAAATCCTTGTTACCATAACCTATTTGTTTTTATCTTTATCAATTTGATAGGTAGAAAACGCTATCTTTTTTAATTTGCATTTTTATTACAAGTAACGCTGCAGTAGTTTTATATTTCTTGATCATATTAATTTCTTTTTTGATAATATAGTAATTCAAGTCCTTTGTCCATTTTTATGAGACAATTTGATTATCTAGTATTGAATTCTATGGGGATTTGATTCTTTTAGATTCCATTAAGTAACATTTTGCTGTCCAGGCCTTATAGAGATCTTCCTTTTTAAAAAATGTTTGGCTTTTGATAAATACAAGGGTGTTATATTAGATTTTTCTCTACTAAAAGTGTTTCTAAATTCATAGTTTTTGGCAATCAAACTTTACATATTAAGCAAAACTTAGAAAACTTGAAAGGATTAATGACTGGATATTTGAAGACAAATGTTTAAATCAAATAGTGAATTATGATGAAAGAACAATTTAGCATACAATTTTTCCAAGTTTTTTTCTCCCATAGAAAATAGCATTATTGTTTACTTTAGATCAGGGGCACGCAAACTATAGCTCATGGGCCAAACCTAGCCCACTGCTCGTTTCTATAAATAAAAGTTTATGGGAACACATAGATATACACAAATAAAATTTTTTAAAAAAGGGAAAATAATGTTGTTCAAATATTTGCCCCAAGAACGTGCCTATCAAATGACTTGTCCAAGAAAACATAGGTATGGCATTTGATGGACTATTTCACTGGCTGGATTATATATTTTGGAGAAATTAGTGGTTTTCAGTTGTGTCCCAAGATCAATTTGTTTCTTTGTAGGTGCCACACATAAGCCTGTGGTCTGTGAGAAAGGAAAACACAAGCAAGTGGTACTTGGTCCTCTTTACCTGCTTCCATCCTAATACCTCTGCTTCTCGCTGTTCACTTTACATAGGTGAGTTCATATTACACTAGGCATGAAGGTGAGGGTAGTCCAGTAATTATTATTCCACTAAACCTCTGTTGTTAAGGGACTGTTCATAGCTTTCAACCAAAGGCTTGATCCAGTACAACCTAAAATCAAAGAGAACAAACACCACTATAAGTTTATTCCAAAGTGTTGTAGATAAACAATGGCATATAACTTCTTCCTTAGAATTTAATAGTCCTTTTGTCTGTATGAAGTATTTTTGTCAGTCATCCCAAATTGTGGGTTTTATACATGCTGGAAGTTTTTCTTTTAATCTTATTTTGAAGCAAGTAGAAAAGTCAAGTGAGATATATGCAACCTAAATGTATGCTCATGATATTTAAAATGTTGAGATAACTAACCTTACTTTTATCATTAGCACATAATTTACTCAATCAACAAACATTTATGGAATCTTGTCCTAGACAAGATGTCTCAAGATATTGGAGTCTTAATTGTGAAAAAGTGGAATGAGTGGTAAGATGTAAGGAAATACTCCAAAACTTTCTTACAAATCTCCTGTGAGACAGAACATGGCTTCTTTTTAGACAAAACATAGGCATGAGGATTGGTGATAATCATGACAATTATGATAATAAAAATTATCATAATGACAATAATATCTAACATTTATAGACACAATTGATTTGCTAGTTGAATTATATATAAATTATATAATTAATTGTCAACATGAAGCTATAGAAATAAGCATCTTTATTTTAGAGATAAGGAAACCTAGATACAAAAGTGTTAATTAACCTGGCTGTGCCTAAAGTGACAAAAAGAAGACACAACACAAAGTATCATCTTCAGAGTCCATGCTATGAAGCATATTAAATATATGGTATTGATTGAAAATAAAATATAATATCTGAGTCTGATTTACACAGAGACTGGTGTCATAATATGACTTCAGACACTTATAGGAAAATTCCCCAAAGAATTTGAATCACTGCCATTGCATATGGACACAACCGTTATTCTAATTCCAGTGAAAATTAGGAATGAACCTCAGCTCTAGAGCGAAAAGCAAAGCAAAAAGTACAAAATAAACAAAACCAAGCAAACAAACAAAAACCAAAAACCAAAAAAAACCTGAATGTGGCATTAGCATCTGATCAGTTAAATTTTCTTTGCAGTTGTAGCACTTACAATTTCCTGATGTGATACAGCAGCTACATGGGTACTAAAGTCTAATCATAAAGTGAAACTTTTAGATCTAAATGCTCTATTGAGGATATGTCCTGAGTTCTTATTTTGTACCAGCACTATGCTAGAAAACACCAACATAAGATGCCAGGAAGACTCAGAAATGTAAGTTTAGTGGTCTGAATTAAGCCTATTAGAAGCAAATTTGAAGTTTGTCAAAGCCTGGTGACAGAAACATTTACTGCTCACCAAATAGACACGTGCTCTAGACTATTTTCCAGTCATCTTGCAGGTATACATGGCTTTGTTCTGACCCATGAGCTGTGAGCAGAAATGGAATGTATCATTTCTGCATCAAAATATGTACAACAGGTATGTGACCCTCCACCTCTTGTTTCCCCTGCTGTGATATCTTGGAGATACATGCTGAGATGACTAACTCACAAGATCAGTTGCTGCTTGGAGAGCCAACCATCTTGCCTCAGAATTTGCAGGAATAAGAACTAAATTTTTCTAAGGCAATAAGATGTAGAGGTCAACTCATGACAACATTGTCTAGTCCATCTTGAATAATACACCTGGCTCTTCTTTCTTCACAAAGGCTGTTGCCAAACAAACTCTTTCAGGCATATCAACAGTTAATTAACAATGATGCTCCTGGTGCACAGAGGAATAACTGAACATCTTCAAGTAGGATGTTTTGCTGTTCCAGGAATTTCCTGTGTTTCCTTGAGATCTTGCTCTGGAGGTTTCCAGGTGTGGTACCACATTGTGAAGTTCCTAATCATGGGGTCTAGAGGATCAATTTAGAGGGAGATTTTAGGTCCTACATAATTTTGACAGATATATATGTAATTTGGTACCTATTTGCAAGGGAAGGAATAAAAGAAAATTAAAAGACATCCTCTAGCTCAGCACTGTCCAAGAGAAGTATAATGTAAGTCACATATGTCATTTTAAGTTTCCTAGTAGCTATACTAAATAAATAAAAAGAAAGAAAGAAAATTAATTTTAAGAATATATTTTATTTAGCCCAATGAATCCAACAGTGGTTACTCTGAGATGTGATCAATATAAACGTTTATTAATTTCACAAGAAGTCTTTGAAATCTGGTATGCATTTTAATCTTAAAGTGAATCTTAATTTGGAATAGCCACATTTCAAGTGCTGAACAACCACATCAGGCTATATTCAACAGTGCAGCTTTAGATGTAACTTACAACATTGTCTAAAATGTTTATTATAATATTCTCTTGAGTTAACAAATCAATATATGCGTAGAATTAGAAAGTGACAAAGCCCAGATCCAAACAAATTCTCCATCCTGCCTTTGGAGATGGAACAATGCTCTAGGCAAGTGGAGTACCATGGGACTCTTCTATAATTCACGCAAGAAAGGTGAGGCCCCCAAATAAAGTAATTACATTGGTGATGAAGAGAAGGATGGAGTTCATGAACATTAAAGAGGTGAAGAGATATAATTGGGCATACTCTAATTGATGATTGATTGCATATGGGAAAAAAGGGGGAGGAAGGAGGGTCTTGTCAAGGGTGAGTTCTTATTCCCGACTTGAGCAACTGGGTTATCAATAATGTTGTTTGCAGAAATACTGGTGTGGGACTTGGTCACCTGAAATTGAGATTTAGCAATTTTTGATCACTGAAATTGCTAGTACAGTACAAGGAAACTAACCCATTTTTTTTTAAATTTTAGCCATGACACATATATGGCACAAATGCCAGATGATAGTGATTTAACAACTGCTAGTTAAGAAAAATGATGTTTATATAACAGAACTACACATGGATTGACAAGTCTTTAATACTATTACAGAAAGAGAAACACCAATAGCTAATTCAGCAACCTCAGATTTACAGTGCATAACATTTACAAGCTCTATGTGCTGCTTTAAATCTTTAATAAAGATACACATTAGCTTTACCAGCACACATGCAACAGTAAACACTTTTGTAGAATTTTCTCATTATGTGTTTGCCTTTGGATATAGAAGAATGATTCCAAGTGATGCCACCTAAGTCTGAGACATTTGCTTTGGCAGGGTCCATCAGATGATGGTACAATCTGAATCTTAAAACTCCAAAGAGACTCAACGTTTGACTCTGAGCAAATGACATCATTAACAATACAATGTAGGATACCAGAGGTAACTAAGAACAAAATTTGTAGAAACTCAAACATTTCATAAGCTATCCACAGGTATTACTAGCCCATAGATAATAACTTTGGTGGGGAAAAAATGAAACAATTATCCTGCAAAGTCATAATTGTGCCATTTGTATTTCTTTATATTTACCATAACAGGAAAATATTCTTGAAGTGGTTCACAATAAATAGAAGTGTTTTTATATTTCATTATGGGTCAAATTTATTTAATTTATTTATGTCTTCATGGAAACGTTAACCTCACTTTAACCAGCACACTTAATCATTTTTAATAAATTATTTGCGGAAATGCTGCTGCAGATCACCAAAGATGTCCTAAATTAGAGGAAAGAACTGTCAAGTTTCCCACTTTCAACATTAGTAGTAAGTTTTATTATATTTTATCATGAAGTATGACAAGATTGTTCTGACTTTTTCAGTCACTGCTCTATTTTCCTGTCCATTAGTTATTTAAACCCTCAATAATTAGTTGTTAAAAATATGGAATTGTACCAACGTGGGGTCCTGCAACTTTGAGCTTATAGGGTAAGGGTCATGCAAAACGCATGCATGTCAGGTGGGGGAGAGGAGTCCTCTCTAGCCACTGTGTGTTGAAGAGGTTTCACCTAGTATTTATACACTCTTATGTAGTATAGAGAAGGTTTTATTTTCATCACAGGGCCCCATGTGGATGCAAACAACCCTTAGCTGGTGGTATGAAAAATGGCCTTGTCCTGGGCCCTTGGGCTCAGAGCTGGTATTCCTTCTGAGTTCTGTTTAGTGCTTGGTTTCTACCAGAATTCCCTTACTTGTATTTTGAAGTGTTCTAATATGAAGATGGCCCAATACTTTTTTTTTTCTCAGCCATTGGCAGCTGTTGGAAACCAGCTTATTCCCTTTCCATGCACTATTACCCTAACTTAGCAGAAATCATCCTCTAAAAATAGATAAAATTTAGCAAAAGCATTTCACTAGAATGAGTTTCAAGTTACAGATTTGTAAGATGAAAAGTTAGTTATTAATCAGAACTTCAGACATTCAGTTGCCTGCACATGCCCAGGCGTTGATCATATCTTTACCCACATTTCACATTGATTATTTGAAACTGTTTCACAGAAGAATAGTATTTTTTTATTATTACTTCTGTCAAAAATATATAACCTTTCTAATTGCTTATTTCTTAAATTTAAATTAAAGTAAGACATATATCTAGGATCTTTTACCATTATCATAAGTATATGTGGCTTATGATTTACATATTTATATTAACAACTTTAAAATTATTGTTCATATATTTAAGCTTATCTTACTTTTCACCTGCTACACATTTTCATCTGGTTTTCCTTGGGCCCATTTTGACCTCCTATAATCTTTCTTATTTCTTAGGTCAGTTGAGATATAAGCAGACAATTGTCATTTAATAATTTTTGTTTTTGTTTTGATCAGTTTCCAAATAGTCATTATCTTGTATGAAATACTCCATATCACTTCTCAAAATCTTAAAAAAATATATAAGCTGAATCAGAGTACTAACATTAAACTTTAAAAAAAATTTTTTATAAGATATCATGTATTTGGCCTTAACTTTCCATTTTGTTTGGTACACAAATATACAACCTTTTTCCTTTATTCCTATAAACAAAATGATGACATCAAGGGCAGCTGGTGTTTCTTTGTTGAGTCTAAATCATAAATTAGAGTGTGCAATTAAATATTTTGGAGCAACTATACTAACAGCTAAAACACAGAGGTTTTTAGTGATTCAAATCATAAACCTGAGCTCAAAATGGAAAATCCACTTTAAGAATAAAGCAAGCTACAAATTGATGAAGTATGAAAATAAAAACATGAAAGGAAAACTTATCATAGTGCCAAAATTACATTAGTTTTGTTAAACTCTTCAAGTTGGAAAACTCAAAATAGAAGACTAATGTTTTACATATAATTCCCATCTGTAGTTTCGATTGAATTTTTGTTCTCCGAGATTTATGAACTCATTCTAAATTCAACCCATATAAAAGGATAGCATTGCTTTTTATGACATAGGAAAAATAAATGGTTTAATTCCATTAAGCTGTCAATAGATATTTAATGTTTATGAGTTTGATGCTATAGAAAATATAACGTAAGATATAGCATTTCATTATAGAACTATCTTGCATTAGTGTGCCTGTACATCTCCCAGTTAGACATGGAAAGGAGGCAATTTTCAACTATAAAATTTTGAAAAATTCCCATATTTATCAAAAAATTACCTTCAAAGTGAATGTAAATGCAAATGTAGGATTTGAATGCAATTATTTTCCATTTGCTTCATTATAAAGTAACTACGGAATAATTCTGGATTTATAACAGGTAGACAAAAGGAAGTCCAGTTAGAATTTTTGAAATTTGAGAGGCAGTCAATATCTTCCCAATTGTAACACTCTCCACAAATAAAAAAAAAAAGAAAAAGAAAAAAATTATTAGAATCTCATAAAACAGATGGATGTATATGGAAAGCGAATGAAATTATGAAAGACCGCATATATTTTGAATTTTTAATTTAATCTTTTAAATGTAATTTTATCAATCATAATCAATATTTCATGTTGGTTTTCTGAACATTATCTGTTAAATAGTTCTAATTTTGATACATTTTGTTTTGTCTCATTGGCTTAGGCAGAGTTATATTTAAATACTGTTTTGCACAGTGTCATTTACTATAAGATACTTGAATTGAAGAAAACCACTACTTTCTGAAATAAATCACAAATCTAAATGCAGGAAGATATGGAGAATAGAAAAACAAAATATGTTGGAAATTGTTTTGGAATTCAGAAGTAATATTTTACATATTAATTTCTTCTAGTACATGTAGAAATGTAACAAGTTTTATTGTGAAAACACCAATTACTGTTATCTAAAAATAGTAACATTTAAAAAATCTATAAAAATATACAGAATCACTAAAAACATGGATTATTTATAAGCAAATTTGTTCCTTAGGTTTTATAATGCATAATTCCTAGAGAAAGACAATTCCTTAGTTTTATAAAATGAGGTACATCATAAAGCACACAAATCACCAGTGTGTATTTAGCATATTTGAATATTTTTTCAAAATTTTTTATTTCAGAGGAAACAACTCAAGGACATAATTGGTATTTGGGGGGCAGAATATAGCAGAAATACTATTTTTATACTCAATAAAATTTAGAGACAAATTCCAGTTTCAGTTTAATTATCCACCCTTAAATTCATATGTTATGAATATATGCAATGAAGGCAAATTTATCTGTCAGGTAAAATTCAAAGTAGAGTTTTATTGTATTTAAATTTAAATATTTTAATTCCCATCATATCTCATGTCACACATGTACACAAAAATGACAACTTTTAACAGAATCATCATGAGTTTTAAATTAAATTTAAATATGAATTTTTTGGATTGCTTAATATGAGTTCTAGTCCCCTTAAAATAAAATAATTCTAATTAGAAAAAGATATCTGACTTTATTATTGAATGTCATTTCATTTAAGCAGAGGGAACAATAGATAAACACATTTATCAAGTTTAGGAAGCCTAGCATATGTTTAAAATAATTATGATTATGAACTCTACAAGAACCAAATGGCTTACATTTTAACATAATCAACTTTTTTATAATGTGCTACTTAATATTAAAACTTTGCATGAAATATTGGCACTATTATAACTTTTTTTCAGGAAAACTAAAGTATGTCATAAATATACGACAAATATTATACCATATATAGTTTTAAATAACTTTTAAATTTTATAATAAATTTTGTAATTTTTACTTTCTTCTTGATATAATTAGGTAAAAGACATCTTTCAACATTGGCTTTTATAGATATGAACACTGAAGCAGCTACTACAGGAAATGCTAGGGATTTTATTTTCCTGTTGTTAATGCATTAAACTTTCTCTATGGCCTAGAAAATAAAAATGATATTCTATCTTATTCCAAATATTCTGATAAATGAAAATTTAAAAACACTTATGTAATAATATATTTTAAAAATTCAGAGAAAATTTAAAAATCGTAATTAATTCTGGAAGGCAACAAGACTTTCTGTTTGCTCTTTTCTTAATTGAATCACTCTTTTATCCTTCTTAATATTTTCCTTATATTATGCTTTCTAGTAGAAATCTGGACTTCATAATTTTTACTGATATTAAATGTTTTGTGTCTTCAGTTAAAAAGATCTTTCTTGTTAGCTTTGTTTTAATTGCATGTCTTTCAAAGGGACTCCCTCCCTTTCTAACCTTTTCTAATTTTTTCTTCCCAGATTTCTGGCCCCACACTTTCAGAGGCTGACTGACTGAGGCAGGTTGCAGAGAAATTTCTGGACCTGTTGTTAACATCTGACACAGTGAGTGAGAAAAAAGCCAGCACAGTTACTGCCCAGGTTCAGGAAGTGGCAGCTCCTGGAGATGAAAGGTTTGTGTTTGCCAGTTGCTAGTTACCTGCAACACACTGGTTAAATGCAAATCCATCCATTTGGTAATTGCTTAGGTTCCTCTAACCAATGTAATGCAAACCAAAAGGACCTTTATGGATGGTATTTTACTGATGTCTGCAGATCAAGTGTATTTTAGTCAGTCTTGTCTGACAGTTTCCACAATGCTTTTAGTTAACTGCATTATACTATGTAATTATTTCTGGTTACGTTTATTTAGGTGGTTGCCTAAATTTCACTTTAAAATAACGCTTTCACCCAGAATCCATAGAGGAGCTACACGAGTTGGGGAAGTTTAGTGTTGCTCTTTGTACTTCAACTTTTAATATCAGAGCACATATTGAAACCATAAACACAATGAAAATTCAAAAAATATTTCGACGATATTGGGGGAATAGACACCCCCCCCTTTTTTATTCTTAAAGAGCCAAGGGCGTGGGGAGTGGCAGGAAGAAATATTCTTAAGATCTAAGTTCTGGACGCCATCCTGCGAGTGCTTAAAACCCTTAGAAATGTGCAACCTGAAGAACAACCCCTTTCGAAGTCTAAAACAATATTAGAGTCCCAAAATATCGGCAAAGAAAGTCTTACCGTCAAAGACTTGAAGCAGGTTCCAGCTCAGACTCAGACTGAAAAGCTGAGCAGCTGGTGAACAAAAGTTTTAGTTTTTTTTTTTTTTTTAACGAAGTCTGCAAAACTAATTTCCCTCAAAATAGGGCTCAATTTCCGTTAAAGAAAGCAGCACTTACAAATCTCAGAATTCCTGATCAACCCCCACTCCACCCCACCTCTAAGCAATGGAAAACAGTTCGATCTTTCACACGGATGTGAAGGTTGATTGTGAAGCCACTATTCTGTAGCAGGGCTTAAAAGAAAAGGGAGATAGTCAGGCTTAAGCAGGAGGGACTGGACAAGGGGAAAAGTTCTGCCTTGGGGACACCTCTCAAAGATTAATCAATACTTTTCTTAATTCAAACCAGATGTCTAGCTCAGTTTGCTGTACCCATTAATCCCATTAACAACTTCAAAGACCTAGTCACCATCTTCTGGACACCTGAGACAATGAAAATAACTGGGCGACACTACTGGTGGCGCATTTGGGACCCGAGACAGGATAGGTGAATGCAGATATTCTCCTGATGAACAGGTCCCAGACCGGACCTGACTGTTCCTAGGCTCATTGCTCACCACTCTCTTGTTCTGTGTAAACGATTCTGCCCCCAGCAGACCTTGTCATCCCCCACCCCCGCCAAGCAAGTTGCAGTATCAAAGACCAGCCCTCACTCTTGCATACTCACTGGTGGCAAGTTTTGTGACTCATTTTCAGAAATGCAAAATTTTAACCGAGGGTATCCAAAGCGCCCAAGCCTAGTGAACTTTGGGGAACATCGAATTGTAATATTTTTCAGTAAATGGAACCGTGGTGGTGGAAAGGGGTACAATGAGCTGATTTATTTTTGAGCGGGGAAGAGTGTGGATTTCTGGAGGGAAATGAGGGGACCTGGGATGGTTCCTGAGGGGAAAGGCTAGAAATATGCGAGCAATCTACACATCTCATGTGAGCGGGGCAGAATCGCTTTGGAATATTCCTGACCCAAGAAAATTTCTTGGTGGACAAGCGGCTAGGAAATTGACCGGGACCAGGAAAGCGGGGGAGAGGGAAACTCCACCTGGCATCGCAGGAGAGATGCCAGGGCGCGGGCATCTGCAGCCATCTCTGCCTCTGACTTTCTTCTCACCCGCCCCACCGGGTCCCTCTCCTTTCCGCACTGAGAACCGCCTTTTCCAGTCCTCAGTGCACATGCTTGAAACCTCCAACCTGGAGTCGGCAAGCATTAACATTAACAACCCACCCACAGACACCAGCTGCACAACCTAGGCGCGCTGCGGCGCCCAGGGCAAGTGGAGAGGTGAAGTTTGAAAAACTTCTCAGAGCGTGGGCCAAACTAGTTCTGTTCTTTTCTTTTAACCGCATTAATTCTTCTATGCTCCCCAAGGGCTAGGTGCATCCCTAGCTTTCCTGCAGGTGGCAGTTCCCAAATGACACTGACAAGCCACGTTTCCCGAGAGAAAAGTGAGCGGGTCGGAAACTGGGCGCCGGGTGTGCGCCGTGGCGCACTTGGCCTCCAAAGCCTGGAGGGCAAAGCCCCTGCTCGCCCAGGCGGGATTTAGGCTCTGGGCGCGCTGCTTGCAGCCCTGGCAGCTGGCTGGGTCGGGCGGGCGCGGACGCGCTGCATCTGTCCAGCCGGCGATAGGAAGTGGAGCTTGGAGCGCGTGGTGCAGACTGAGCGGGAGTTTTGGAGGGAGTTTGCATGTGGTCAGCGCTGGGCTCCTAAGCCAGCCCCCAGCTCACATTACACTCTATTTATAACCTCTCAGAGCCATTTCCCCCTAAAGCAGTTCTCTGGGACCACCTTCTTTTGGCTTCAGCCTCTCTCACTCTTGACATCTGAGTAGCTCAGGGAAGCTCCTCCAGGTCCGAGTGTTCCTATGTAAAGGAGACCGGCCGCTAGGGCTCAGGAGCGGGATTATCCGAGCTCTGCAGCAGCGCGCGCGGCTATTGCTTTGGGAGGGGGAAAAAGTCACACGGTTTCCAGTGAAAAGTGACAGGGGTGGTGGCGTTTGGAACCGTCGTGAAGTCTTCTGCCTGGAACCTGAGATTTGCATGCTATGGAACACCCGCTCTTTGGCTGCCTTCGCAGCCCTCACGCCACCGCGCAAGGCTTGCACCCGTTCTCTCAGTCATCTCTCGCCCTCCATGGAAGATCTGACCATATGTCCTACCCCGAGCTCTCTACTTCTTCCTCGTCTTGCATAATCGCGGGATACCCCAACGAGGAGGGCATGTTTGCCAGCCAGCATCACAGGGGGCACCACCACCACCACCATCACCATCACCACCACCATCAGCAGCAGCAGCACCAGGCTCTGCAAACCAACTGGCACCTCCCGCAGATGTCCTCCCCACCGAGCGCGGCTCGTCACAGCCTCTGCCTGCAGCCCGACTCCGGAGGGCCCCCGGAGCTGGGGAGCAGCCCGCCCGTCCTGTGTTCCAATTCTTCCAGCTTGGGCTCCAGCACCCCGACAGGGGCCGCTTGCGCGCCGGGGGACTACGGCCGCCAGGCGCTGTCACCCGCGGAGGCGGAGAAGAGAAGCGGCGGCAAGAGGAAAAGCGACAGCTCAGGTAAGGGCGCACCGGGCACCCCCAGCGATAGTGTGCGCCGGGTTGAAAAGGGGGCGGAGAGATGCCAGGAAAGATTCTCGCTCTACTGGGAGCCGGCGGGGAAGATGGCAAGTGTCTTGCCCTCTGTGGCACCCCAGGCCAAATTCGGCGGTGCGGCTTTCGTTCTGTTATTTGGGGGCATGTGTTTATCTGAGGGCAACACATATACAGCCGGCAGCTCTAAGCCCTCCAAGGTCCCAAACTATTTTACCAGAAGGTCGAGTGAAAAAGGACAAGTGACAGCATGTGAAATCGATTGCGAAGCGTGACCTGGCATCAGAGTGCTGGGGAGAGAGGGGTGTGCGTGCGCCCTGGGACGCAGAGTCCGTTGGGCAGGCGTGCGTGCGGGTGCCGCTCCTTGACTTTTCCCTTGCAAATTCCCGACTCTGTGTGGCTCGATTTTTCCCATCGTTAACTGGATTTCCAAATTGTTGCACAACATTTGGAACTTGCAATGGAACTTGGCAGAGCGCATGAGAAAAAAAAAAGTTTTAGGTTTTTTTTTAATACTGATTTCAGAGTTCCTTAAATAGCACCCTATTCCAATGGTAAAATTTTCCCTTTCTTGGGGAAGAAGACATTATCTAGGAATTCAGAAGATTTTAAGGAATGTGTCAGAGAATTGTAAAAAAAAATAGATGCTCAGACTCCGGAAGAAAGACGAATCTTAAAAGTGGTTCATATTCATGTGGTACTGATCTAAACAGAGAATCTGAGTTTCAAAAAAAGGAAAATAAAATCATTTCCCAATTGGGTATTATCGGGGACAAGTACTGGGAAGCAAACATCAACTGGGTAGTGCTAGTTCGCTACGTGCCTGAAGGTGGTATAGGAGGGTGTATGCAGGAGGCGCTGATCTAAGTGGGGATAACTTGAGAAGCCACGAAAACTCCAGTGCTTGAAGACACAGCTTGCCAAGTAAATTGCAATCCAGAGAAACTCAGTTTTCTAGACAACACTTTAAAGCCCTTACCTGTTTCATTATGAAATTATTAGAAAGATACTTTACAATTAAGAGAGTTGTGCATTTTCTTTCACAGCTGTAGTGCATGCAACCTGGGTTCCATCTTTTTGGAAGATGTCATTTGTTTAATATAACATTTGCTTATTTTCTCCCTTTGGGGAATTGGTTTAATAGTCCTAGTAGGTAATCCCAGATATTGGTTGAAGTATTGGAAAATGTTTATACTTTATAAAGCTTTAGGTAAGATACTACATAAATGACAGTGATTGAGTGGTGTATTTCAAATTCCTTCGCAGTAATGGCATCAGTTCTTCACAGTCTCAAAATCTAACTTTTACTTTCCAAGGTCGGGGTGAACTTTTAATGCTCTATCACAAATTAGTTTTTATAAGTTACCAGTAGTGTCACCCATATTTAATGTGTTTTATTAACTATAAGTGAAACTCTTAAGACAATGAGTTGAAAGCTTAATCATAGGAAGGTTTTTCATTTTCATTAGGAAAAAAGTCAATTTTAGAATGCAGTGAGCATTTCATAAACTAAGCGTTTGGTATCAGTGTAACTTTTGGAAGCAGATCCCACTTTATGTTGATCAGAGTACTTTTGCAATTACCAGAAGCTCTTACTGTTCATTTTACTTTCTGCAGCTAGAAACTTATGTGATAGATTGTTCCTTATACTTCCTGAACTGAATGAATAAAGTTTCTTAGGGCAAACTGAATTTTCACACAGACACATGTCATTTTGGTTGGGGAAAAAAGAGAAAGTGGGATTCAAGGATTGATTCCCTTAAATTATTTTAATAAAAAATTTCTTTTAAAAAATGGGATAATTTAATAGTGCTTTTCTCCCCCACCCCTTTGGTGACAAATAACCATTTAACAAAATAAAGTTCATTTTTAATGTTGAAGCTGATGATTAGGGTGCTGGAAAAACAAACAAAAATAAATGTTTATGTCCGCTGCATAAAGTATTAATAGATTACAACTTGAGTGGGAAATACAAGTAGTCATCACCAAGGATAAAATCACTGGGGACTTAGAATGAGCTTTTTCCTTTGATGAGATATTTTGAAAAAATGTTGACTAACTAAACAACAGAAATATCACAGTAGTTTCTGTTAAATTTATATACTTGTTGAAAATGAAATTTAATTTGCCAATTTCAGTGTTTAAGTTAATTAATATTTGTTAGATTTTTAGATGGATTTAAATTCAAGATTTCTTTCTCCAGTAATGATTGCATTTGGTCTTCCATAATTTTTGTTCAAAACTATTTCATTTCATAGTATTGTATTATAAGGACATCTTGATCTAGCAAAAACTAAAGTAACATTGAGAATTATTGTAGTCCTGGTATATTATTAATACACATATCTCTCATTGAGTATAACACATTTTAGTATTTCAGTATTTCTAAAAAATAAAATTAAAGTGATTTCTGAACTCTTGAAATTTAAAATTATATTAGACAAAAATCATATCATGCATAGTGAGGACCATTTGTATTTTGTTAGGTAGTTTATAATTACTATGTATTTATAGTTGAGAGTAAATTAGTACATAAATCCAGGGCAAAGTCAGAACCAAAATTCTGTATTCTGTATTGCATCTAATAGCCAGACTGTATGTGTATATATCCATGACTATGTTAAATTCTAATAGAATTTTAAGCACCACAAAATATTGAGAAAAGTCCAAATATTTACAAACTTTACATTTTATAGTAATGCTAAAACTATAACATGTAACATTTTCCAGCATATATTTATACATATTTCCCTTCCACAAACACACATGGATGCACACGCATACAAACTCAACAGGCTTAGTGGTTTAGAAGCAAATAGTTATGGACTTTAGGCTCCCATTATAGTTTATTGACAATTGAAAAAATCCAAATTTAATAGAAAAGCACACCGTTATTTTTTATATGTGTTAAAGATTTTTGTAACTTTGAACCTGCTATGCTTTCCAGGATTATTAGCAAAGCCAACATCTGCCACGTCTTCAAAGGGACTCTTAAAAATAAAAACTTTACAACTGTACTTAAAACAATCAATACAAAGCAGGTGATTCTGAAAAATATCTATAAATAGTGTGAATTGCTTGGCTTCAATTACATTTGATTGTTCTTCAAGCAACGTAGTAGTAGATATAAACTGCCTACTTTCAGTTAAATAACCAAAATTGATTAATGAATCTACCTTTAACTTATAGGTGGGCAAATACAGCATAAATATGTAGATATTGTCTATTCAAATCAATTTAATTGATAAATATTTTATTAAAAATCAAAATTATATTTTAAAAGGGAGTGATTTGGAGAGATGGATTTTACTAGATTTTTAATCACATTAGATTCTTGTAAAATTTCAAATCTTTTGTATATAGCTATAGATCATAAAATATTCGCTGTAAAATTATGTCTGTCTGTATGTTTGGCAATGCAGAATGACAAGCAAATGTTATGTTTAAGAAGCTGGAAGTCAAACCCAAAGTAATGTCTTACCCAACCTAACTCTGGTATTAAATTGTAATTTTTCCTAGATATTTCAAGCATTGTGTTTTCTGAAAAGGAAAAAAATAATGTTATTCATTTCTCTGTTACTGGATTGTGGCTTTTCAGCATTTACTTTAGAGTTTTAAAATATAGTATATTGGATCTTGAAGATTATAGGAGAATACTGAACAGAATAAAAAATACCACTTTCATTTTTTTTCTTGGAGTGGTAGATTAATTATAGGTGTGAACATTTTAAAATGGTAACCTGACATAAAAAATATTCTAAGTAACATTGATCTACGTGAGTATTTGCAAAAGATTACGCTAAATAGTCAACAGCAACAATTCCTTTAGAATTAAAATACTTTATTGTTGAAAGTTAGCAACAAAAAATTTAAGCAAAAGTAAGAATACTTTCTGGTTCTGTGTAAATTTCTTTATTTATAGTTCATTTTAAAAGGAAAAGCGTAAATTCAAGGCATGGCACTGCAAAAACTTTCACTGGGCTTAAAAATCCAAAACTAAGTATTTAAAAATTTAATTTTTGTTTATGATAATTACCAATGGAAACCATTACATTGACACCTTGTAAACTGAGTTTTACTCATAAACTGAAAAAAAAATTATACTTGAATCATTACCCCATTTTCCCTCTATGTTTAAAAACATAGACCCTTCTTCACAGCACTGGAATTTATAAGTTATAATGTTTATAATAAGACTGTAAACATTCTAAGAAATTACTTTTAAATAAAAATGAAATAGCAAAAAGGATCAACCCTTTCTCTTAGACTTTGAGAAATTTGGGAAACTAATTTTGTATGTAGTAGCAGAATTAAATATTTTTCATTTGAGAAATGTCAACCTATGGATGAATTTAATAGCTGAATTATGTAAAACATCACTACATAGACATCTACTACATGTATTTGGCCTTGCTTGGTCAATTTTATTTGTTTAGTATATTTATAATGTCAGCTTGAAACACACAACAATGATGCGAGGGTTTTTTACATTTCATTTCAAATAAGAATATATAATATTTTTATAATACAATGATATAGTTTTAGATTTTGTTCACTTCAGTAATTTATTTCTAAATTTTCACAACGTATCTTCTTTTCCAAGCAGTGCTATGAGGGTTGCAAATATCTATGATTGATAAATGCTAAGGATGGAGAAATATTAGAAAATAAATTATAAGCAGGAATTCCTCAAACAATATTTGTTGAGTTAATAGTTGTGAATGACTTATATCTCCCAAATTTTCTTTATTTTTGTCATTTTTTTTATAATAATAAAATAGTTTGTGAGGGAAGATATATTAGCACATGAAGTGAGACTTTCAGAAGTAGCATTTTTTCTCCCTTGATTGTAATAATAAAATAAGAAGCCTTACTTTTTGACTAGCCAGTTAAATTTTATTTACTAGCTTATATTTAATAGTATTGATAACTGATTTTAATGGTTAAAATTTAAAAAAATGTAAAACATAAACCAAGACCAAAGTCCACAAATTAGAAATTGAGGTAGGTATGATGTATTTTCTATTTCACATACTTAAGCAATAAGACACATTTTATAGTCACAACTTGTTTGTATATATTGTGTGTTTTAGTTGTTAATATAGTTTACTGATTAATAGTAAGTTTTTTGTAAAGGTTGTAAAGATAAGGAAGCACTAACATTTTCCTACTTTTGGTATGATCTTCTTAGGACTATTTCTTTGAATAGCTATGTTAAACTTAAGCCCCAAGTAGAAAAGGAGTAACAGCATAAAGAAAAGTTAGTTGCAAAACTCTCCACGCTACTCCTAATTCATAGTCATCAGTGAGGTTCAAAATCCAATTGGAGAAAATCTTGCAGAATATTGTATTGCTCTCATGCAGTAAAACTTACAATGGTGAAGGTCATTTAAGTCTCAACCTTCAATCTGCATTATCTATTTCGAGGCAGAATTAATTTAAATTTGATGCCCTTTTCTCTAATAGTTTTTTTTTATTTTACTTACTTTGCCTCTTATTGTAAAAGTATAGGGAATTTTTTCCCTTTAAGAAAATTTTACTAGATAGTATTTTATTATACAAAATAATAACATATCTATTGATTTATTTGTATAAATTTCGGACATTGGTCTTATATTTCAGAATAAGTATTTCTGTTTAAAATCTTTTGACATATTTATTACTAAATTAATAGAAAGTTACTTAGTAAGTGTATCTGTTCATGTGTGATTGAATGGACTAATTATTAATTTTCCTCTATACTTGAAATTTAAATATACAATAAAGTATTCTATTATTCATGACAGCCTTCATTTATAATATTATATTTTCCACCGCTATATAATATTTCCAAATTTATACATATTACTCTGTGTAAATTGAGTACTGTGTTTTAGAATATTAGTTTTCATAGGGTTCTAAAAATATTTTATAATTTTTTTGTCTCTTACATCTGCACATGCATGAGAGTAACCAGGTAGAATCTCTACTGTAGCTCCACATTTTTGGAAAGGATTTGTATGAAAAGAAGAAAAAAGAACTTTAAAAAATAATCACTCTTATCTCTATAGATTTAAAAATTACTAATTGGATCTTTAACATGTATGATATTATTGTTATGTTATTTTAAAAATTTACCATTTACTTAATCATTTAATGATTCTAAAATATTTGTGCACATTGGTGATATAATTCTTATATCCTTAGAATTTTTACTTTAATTGCAAATATAACATATTTAGTAAGTAATAACTCTAGTGGTAGAAACTTCAGAGTATTGATTGTAGTTTTAAATTCAAAGGTTGTTGCCCTTCAAAATTTCATAGAATCAATTCAATTTAAATGTTTCAAATATATTTAAATAGTCTTTTTTTATAAGCTTTCTAAGATGTTATAGGTATGTTTCTTGAAACTTACATAGGCTAAATTGATTAAAATTATGAATATAAGGAGTTTATTTTTCATAGTTTTTAGTTTCCATTGTATTCTAGTGGAAAGATTAATGGCAAAGAAAGGATAAGAGGCAGGGTGCTGAATCAACTAGGATGTGGCAGCTACACTTAAAGCACATGTTAAAATAAGACATTTATATAAAGTCTTAATATATGCATATGTAACGTTAATAGACAGCACTCCAAATTGAATTTCTTGATAATAGTAAATCTGAATTAGAGTATCCATATTAAATGCCATAACGTGATGTTAAATGTTCCAATTACAAGATTAAATATTAAGCTTGAAGCATATGTAGCTCTGTGAAGAGTCCAACAGACTGAAGCTGGTAATCAATGACAGTCATGAAAGTCAAACCCGCCAAGTCTCCAGCAGTGTATGTTTTCTTTTGTTTTTTTCCTTTCTCTAGCTCATTATTCTCCATACACTTCAAGAGATTCCCATAATGCTACAAGAAAACAAAAAATCCCCAGTTATCTTACATGACTGTGGGCAAGAAAATGATTAAGATGAAGTCATCTCTTAGGCTCTGTGGTAAGCTAGAGGAGTATCCAGCTGAGGTTGGCGAATGCCAGCAGAATTTTAAAGGCCTGGAATTTTACTCTTTGAAAATATAGTCTTAAAGCTTTTCCAGAAATGACACCCAAATAAAAACTTGGTTTTGCAAAGTGATAGCTATTTGCAAATGCAGTGGTGAAATATATACAGTGTCTGTTGAGGCGGCTGCTTACACTGTCTGGACTGCACAATAAATATTTGGATGGTTATTCTTAGCCACCTAAAAAACTAGCAAAGTAAACCAAGGTGTATTCTTACTAATAGAAAAAAATAATAATAAAATGAGCAGTGACTCTTATCAAATGAACAATGAGTGCAAAGCAAATTTCACAAACATTGATTTATTTTGGTAGCTAAAACATGCAGTTCAGGAAAATAGAATTGTGACATCAAAAACTTAGTGGGAACTAGCTTCAATTTTTGTAGGACACCAGCAATTTAGCAAATTGCTTTTACATTTTAAGAACCATCTAAATAGTGCTTAATCACTAACTGGGTAGATTGAAATCAAGTGACATCTTTCCTTATTTAACATGTTTCATAAGTAAAATGAGTTCTCAGTATGTTTACTGCCTTTAACAATTAAAATTTTCCCACCTGTGGGCTATGTTTACGTGGGATTTTTTTTTCTTATTTGAATTAGAAACAGGTCTAGTTGCATTAAACTAATCAGTACGTAGTTGTGAACTATTGAGACAAGATTGAAATGACAGGAAAGCCAGAGTTTAGGCATCCAAATCTGGATGCCTGCTGCCGCACATATTTCCAGTATTACCACCTTGTGAATGTCCACCTCCAAAGTTCAGGGAATTATAGATACCTTTTCTTCCAGGACCATTCTTCGTTCCCGGAAGTGGAGCTTTATCACATTTATTCCAGGAAACCCAGATGTTTGGGCTAACATAAAGAAGTGGCAACACTTTTTTCTTTTGCATTTTATACATTAGTTGATAAATCATAAAGGACTTATTTCTTAGTCATCATATGAGACAAGGAAATAGGTGAGACTACTCAAAGGGATAATTGAAGAGTTTGAGGATTACAAACTGGGCAGAATTTAAGGAAGCAATAGGAAATGATGAATCGCCCAGGGTCTGTCCGTGACTGGAAAACATTAACTCCCTTAAACTTGAGGCGGGAAAGAGAGGGAACTTTCACCAGAACCCAGTGAAAGCAACAGAACAAAAGCCTTCTTGGCAAAGTTGGGACCTCAGATGGAGGACTGCAGCTGATGTCAGATATCATCCAGTAACCTACTTTTAAGTCCTCCGATCTTCTTCTGTTGCCTCCCATTGGCCAAACGTTATCTGAAGCCGGAGCACAGGGGGCTTGATGGATGAAACCTATTACTAGTCACCCCTCTGCCACAAATTTAACTTCTCTGTACCTTTGTTTCCAAAAAATGAAACTGAGTTACTATAGAGCACTCAGAAATATGTCTGGCTTGGTAAGTGTTAGATATTATTTTTATCATCTATTATTGAAGGTGCAATTATGTCATGCATGTGCACCATTTGAAAACAATCTCTCTCATTACCTGTTTGTATTTTATTATAAATATTGCTATAGGAAGTGTTGCTTGCCTAAGTGATTGCTAAAGATTTAAAATAATCTGCCCTGTCCCTAGAATTGTAAGTGGCATGACATTTTCCTGAAATGTAGGATTAATTCTAGCCAAGTTATGTAAGAGGCTCAAGCTGACTTCAATTCCTTTCAGATTCCCATTTTGCAGCCTCTTTGCTTGGGGATCACCTAACATCCTGTTCTCGGGTGTGTCCTGTCGCTTCTACTTCAAAAAGCTGTTTTCAAGAAGAGTGTGTATTGAACAAAATAAAGAATAAAATTCTGTCTTATTTTTTTAAACAAAGGAATGTAGTGAGGGTCATTTAGTCAAGAGAGAATAGAACTTAAATGAAAGGAATTCAAATATGATAATTAAATTTCAGGTCTCTGTTTTAGCTGTTAACTAAGAAGGTGGGCATGCCATTTTCCTGTTATGGTATAAAGTTTATCGCAAAAATAATTTACTTATTGTAGCTCTGTTATTTTTAGTGGTTCCATTTAGAGACCTTCATGAATGGCAAATGTGCAAATACTACTAAAAACTAAAAACGTATTATGTCCTACATTAAATGTATAAAACAGTTTTCTTTTGGTGATAATTTCTTTTTATGAAGAAAATTATTTGTTTATGTATATTCCATAAATTCTTGAGAAATACCACTTAGGTTGAGGCAACAAGGAACAACAAAACTCAGTGGAGTTGAAAGTCCTGGGCAGTTGGCTATGTTCACTCTATTTTAGTCACCTCTCTTACACACACAGTGCAATGTGGAGAATTCAGAAGTGTACTACACAGACATTTACAATTCTTATATATAATGGTCTTAAACAGTTGCTTTTAAATAAATAATAGAATCAAACATTATATTAAAATCCCAAAGGCAGAATTAACTTTCAGAATTCTCAAATCCACAAGATTTTAATCCCTAAAATGAGAGAAATTTAAAGGAATAGTGATTGCTTCTCTGCTAGACAATGGAAGAGCTGGGAGGGAGTAGGGAGAAAGACACAGGGAGAGCAAAACATTACATGTCCAATAATACCCAGCAGTGACAAGAAAGGCTCAACTGCATAAACTAGTTCATTAACTCTTTGATTTCAAAGTAGGCTTGATGTGTGAAAGTTTTCTAAACGAGTTGTAATCTGTAATGTTTAAACAGACCATTAGAATCAGAATTATCAAGACGCTAGAAGGGACTCAAGGCATTACCCAGTTCAGTGAATGTATTTCCCTAGATGAGGGAATGTGCCCAAAGAAGTTAAGTAATGTCTGTCCACTCAGCCAAGTAGTGGCAGCTGAACTTCCACATCCTGACTTCAGCCTAGTGCCCTTAAAAGGAAAAATCTCATAAAATATTTTCAAACCTTAAGTTTTTAGTCTTCCCAATAAAAATAAATTTCAGCATCATTTAAAATGTTGGCTACTGCTTTTGAGTGAACAAAATGGAATTTGACAAAGTGCTTTACTTGGGTGTAAACTACCTCTCTCGGAATCTGATTTTATGATTACCTCAGTCATTTTTCATCCTTGTTTTATGAATGCAACCACTGATAAATTTTCTTAGCTTTAATTTTCTAATATTTAAATGACGTAGCTCATGTTATCCATTACCAAAGTGCCTGTACATTTTTAATACCTCATACAGTATACTATGGCATTTTAAAGTTTAATATCTGGCAATGTGCAAATGGGCTTTGCTATAAATAATAGATATTTGTGTAAACAAAACCATATTCTTAGTTATCATATGTGAATTGAAGAATCTGTTTTCTGTTTAAAAATTTTAAATTTAATTCAAGGAAATTTTGTTAAGTTGAGCTTTACCTATATTGTATTTGCCTTTTCGTGTTCAGATAAAGTAATAAAGAAAATTGATACAAGTAGACACCAAACCATCTTCCCTTGTCTCAAGTCCTTTTTATCTCCATTCTTAGCAAACCACCGATTTTTCAAAAATTGAATACAGTCTTCTTGCACAGAAGATGCTTAAAAATATTAATCCTTGGCCATTTTGTTTATGCTACCCAGACATGCGTTCACTGTTTCTCCTCCTCTGCTGTTCACACCCTTCTTCCCACAATCTGTAAATTCCAGACCCATCTGTTCCTCTCTGATACAATGAACTGTACAACCTCTGGAACACTCTAACCCTGACCTCTCATGTTTATTCTAGATCCTTCGTTCTCACTAGACTCTCAAAACACAAAATGAAATACCCAAAATATAGTTAATTATTCCATGTTTTTTTCTTTTTTATCTAAAGACAACTCCATTTCCAAAAATACACACACGCACACACAAATTCCTCTTTTACTTAATTAATCTTAACTTACATTCACATTAATGGTCTCAGTTGATGATTTTTCTTTTTTTGTTAGACTTTTATTCAGGACTCAGTCATATTGTTTCATCCTACACAACATGATCTAAACTATTCTACTCCCCATTCTTCCATTATGTTTTCCTTATTCTTGCTTTTAAGCTTCTTGAGCTTAATTTAGTTCTTTCCCTCCATGACTCCTGAAGTAACTATTCTCTGAGCATCTTTATCTCTTTTCATTCTTCTCAAGTGGAATCGCATGGGATTACAAAATGTAGTAATATTTTCACCCGATCACTCCTCTTCTTGAAATTCTATGTTAACCTGAAATTATCCTACACTTATAATACAATACATATGACACATGGATTGGCTAATGCCCATCAATGATATATTACTAGATTTTCCTTGTACTGAGTCTTGTGTGTAACCAAATTTTGTCTAATACCTGATATACACATCTACATACACACAAATACACACACAGATATATAAATAATATATAATAAATATATATATCTGTGTGTGTGTGTGTGTATATATATTTAGAGCAGTGCTTTTCTGGCAAGGTGATCTTTTCACTTGATCTTTGAACACAAAGCTAAATGTTGTGTTTAAGACAATGTTCTGATACTTTATAATGTGGATACCTAAATATTTACAGTTTAGCTGCATTCCAGAAGTTTTCCACGAGATTTTCTGCATCTCTCAGTTAATCAAGGATCTCCAGTGACATGGTATACCCTGCTTACTATCTAATTTCCTTTGATAAGAATTTAGGCGATATATTAATGGATTTCTAGCTATAATCTCTCAACCTTATCATTCATGTCTTTATTGACCAGCTGGGTCACTTTTTGTTGATACTAATTTTGCTTTTGTTTTAACCAATGTTTTTACAATAGACTTATTTATGCCCATACCTCTTCTTATAAAAACTCTTTATTTTGAGATAATTATAAATTCACATGCAGTTGTAAGAAATAACACAGAAGGAGCACATGTATTTTTTACCCAGTTTCCCCAATGGTAATATCAAGATAATTATAGCACAATAACACAACCAAGAAGTTGATATTGATACAACCCGCCAACCTTATACAGATTTTATTAGTTTTACATGCACTTGTGTGTGTGTGTGTGTGTGTGTGGAGGGGCGCTCTTTAATTCTGTGCTGACTGCCAGATCTATATTTTATTTTTATCACACAGCCTGTAATATATTTTTCTAATCTATATGCATTATTTTCGTTAAAATCAAGACTGTAACAGCTTTTCAGATCAATACCACCCTACACTAATCATTACATTCCCTTTCCACAATAATATCTATAAACTGCATAAAATTGCACTTACATTTTCCCTTGTGGTTCTCTTTATTATACCTGGTTCACATGTCCCTAGTTTCTGATTTGAATCAGAATGAAAAGGCAGTGTCTTCTTTTTCTTTTAGTGTGATGGCCACTGTAGGGTTAGGTGTGCAAAAGTTCTTGATAAATCCTATTTCGAGCACAGAAAATGCTTCACTAATGATGAATGAATCATCTTTGTTAGAGTTTCTGAGGCTCTTGGTTCCAGGTTTCTAGTAGTAGGAGAAATTTGGAGGATGCTTGGGCATCCATAGGACAGTTGAATGAATAACCAGCTTAAGTCTAATTATCTGTGTTTGTGTCTGATTGATATTAATGGATGCTTTCTAAAGTGAAATATTTTTGATTGCATGTGATATATTACCAGTTTTTAGATTAATCAGGATGAAAATAAATATATATTTCTTTAAAAGTTTACCATAAATGGGCAAATACGTCTATATTTTAAAAGGTAAGGTGTCTATATTTTCAATAATTTGGTAACTGTTAAAATCAGTTTTCTGTTAACTAACATGTGGGAATGTCTCATTCCATTTTTTTTTAGGTAAGACATGAGATTCTATAAACATTTCCTGTGCAAAGTTATATTATGCACTGTTGAGCTTTTCAGCATTACATATAGTTAAGTAACCATAGTATTTAAAAGGCCTAACAAAGCCAAAAAATTAAATGAAACTTTAAATCATTGGGCAATTGAGAAAAGTAGGGAGTACTAAGAAATCTACATTGTAGTATTGGATGGTGGCACTAATAGTTGGTAATTTGAAAAAGAAATGTAAATTATTTTAAATTTTTCAAGTTGACTAATTTTTTTTAAAAAGTGAAAAATCTCTTTTATGAGCCCCTTGATACAATGATGCTGATTTTAATCTATCATGCCTGTGTCTGTATCATTCTGCTTTGAGTATGACTGAGTAATCATATTCGATGATGCTATATGATTAGAGAATGTGGAATTGAGACAGTGACAAGTGACCACACTGTGGCTTGGCTAGTAAGGAAGGAGCAATGACAGCGAGGGGTGGGCAAGCCAGCAAATATCATCTCAACTGTGGTTCTGGGCTTGGGCACGTAAACCGCCTGATCAAAGGAAGGTTTGCAATAAGTCTGCTTGTGCAAGTGAGTTAGCATTTATTTCTATAAGGAAGTTAAAATCAACCAATATTGCAATACATTTTGACATGATTTTTTAAAAAAATTCTGTTATTCATGAATCTGATACTGATTCCATTTTAGCAAGTCCTTCAGTCCATACAAACAGATAACTGTCAGATTCCCCATACTTCGGGTCTTTTTCATTAACATATCATAAGATAACTTTATTCAGATCAGCAATTCTCAACACTGATACTACATTAGAATGATATGGGCACTTTGAAAAAATACTGATGCCCCATAGATTATGAGTAAGTTTGTTTAGAGTGGAGCTGATATTTTTAATATTGTATAATAGAAAATTACAGTATTAAAAGAATAGAGAGTATCTTATAGCAGAATTCCATGTGCCCATTATTTTCAGTATTTATTAACACATGCAAAACTTATCTCACTGATACTATCTTACCCCTCGCTCACATTGTCCCAACTACTTTGAAACAAATCTCAGATATTTTATTATTTCATCTGAACATTAGTATTTTGAAAAATGCTTCCAGGTAATTTTAATGTATAGACAGAGTTGAAAACTACCAGCTTAGAATAGCTTTAAGAGTCAAGGACCCCGTATTCTAAAAGTTATCCTTTTCTACACATGGAGAGCAATGTCAGACATGGTTGCTCAATAAAGTATTACAAATTTACTGAAAATGGTTGTTTGCATACCTGTGATTGCCATCAATAATTGTAACACTCTTTTATGCTGTATCATAGGATAGCCATTAGCCCCATGTGGCTATTTAAATTTAAACTTTAAGTAAAATTAAAAATTCAATTCCTTGGTTCCACTAACCACATTCCAGGTACTAATAGCTGTAAGTAGCTACTGGTTAATATATTGGGCAGTGCAAATATAGAACATTTCCATCTATTAGAAAAATCCATCTATTTGGACAGTACTTCTCAACAAAGACAAACTTTCCTACCCTTCAGCTACTGAAAGAGGCATCAAGGATGGGACCCCTTCAATGGACAGAGAGATTATCAGATTCAAATACCACACGAAGTCAAATACTGTTAAAAGTTAAAGCATATAGGACAGTAAAATGTAAAGACCATTATTTTACTAAATGCCTATTTGGATAAATTCTTGCTTTTATCTACCAAATATTTATTAAACTAAAATACATTCATGGTTTTGAAGAGGCCAAGGTGCATCCTAAAATAGTCATTAGTTAAATATAATGCATATGCCTGGGATTTATTTATCAAAATAAAAACAAAGAAATATTAAATTACTGAATTATAAATATATGATTAAAATGAAGTAAAACACAACATAACAATGGAAGTGAATGTAACAAAAAATAGAACTTTGGAAGCGGGAAGGCAAACAACAAAAGTGTGTTCAAGAATGTAAGGTCAAGTAGGGAGATTCTTCCAGGCCTCTTGAGGAATAGGAAGGAGAGTATTTTTCTGGGAAAGGATGGGGAACATGCCAGGAACTAGGCTAGATTTTCCAGGGGGGAAAGTATGAAAACTTAATAGAATCAGACAGTGGCAATTAATGACATAGAATTATTAAATTTTTAAGCCTCTCAAAAGATTTGGTTTTTAATAATCCCTGGCCTAAAGTCCAGAATTGCAAGTCAGGTAGCTGACAAACAGAAGAAGCTAATAGAGGAGGTTTTTTTTTTTTAACTTTTAGAAGAAAAATGGGGATAAAGTATTCATCTTGGCATTGGAAGAAAAGCAAATGCAAGGAAGAATGAAGTGTAGGGAGTCTCATGTCTATACTGCAAAACATCTGGCCCTATTTGGCTGTGGCCATACATCACACAATTAAGCTGCCACAACCGCAGAGTTTTGAGTATGTGGGAAGTGGGAAAATTATTCACCAGTGAATTCATTTTTAATAAAGATTAATTGGGAATTAATTGAGGATTAAGCTGCTAGTGTTTTGTGGTAGAAAAGGCAATATTAATACTATGCATCAGGCAAAGATATTACTAGATACATTCATGTCAAAATTTATGAGTTGAGAGCATGCATTGAAGTATGAAAATGTAGAAAAATGTTAATGATTGTATTCAGGATGTCTTAGGAACACAGAAAACAAATACATGTATTATAGCACTGAGCCAAACATAAATAAGTGTCCAGGCAACTCTCATTATTTTTAAGGGGTTTTGGAACAGAATAAGTCCAGACCAAATATAATTTGTAGTAAAGTTTTATTGGTAGTGTAGAAGAAGGGTAGGGAAAACACTTTAGTAGTTTTCAGTGAGTGAAATTTATGAGTTCACTTTTACATTGAAACTTTGCTCATATGATATTAGTGCCATTGGTGTGTTAATGTGTGGATGTGGTAATCTATGTTACTAATGCCAATTGATTTTAACTTTAGATTAATAAATCTGATTTTTTTCCCAGTAAAAAAAAAAAGTGTTATTGCGTTTTCCATGGACACAGTTAGGAAAGGTAAGAAGTTATTTTTTTAATAGCAACAACTTAGAAGAAATAGTCTGCATATGTATAGCATCTCTATTAGAGACACTAATTAAAGTTTGTTAGTTTAATGCAGTAAAGTACAGTTGACCCTTGAATGACACAAGGGTTAGGGGCGCCAACCTCCATGTGCACTTGAAAATCCACCTATACCTTTTGACTCCTCCAAAACTTACCTACTAGTAGCTTATCAATAACAGTAGATTATCAATAACCAGAAGCCTTATCAATAACAGGAGATTAACCCATATTTTGTATGTTGTATTATTACATACTGTATTCTTACAGTAAAGTAAGGTGTGTGTATACCATGGAGTACTACTCAACGACAAAAAACAATGGTGAACTAACACCTCTTGTATTATCCTGGATGGTGCTGGAGCCCATTCTTTTAAGTGAAGTATCTCAAGAATGGAAAAACAAGCACCACATGTACTCATTGATCAACATTCATTGATCAATCATTGGTAATGACTGACCAACACTTCTGTGCACATATGCAAGTAGCAATCGTTGGGCATCGGGCAGGAGGGACGGGGGAGGAAGGGAAGGTAAATTCACACCTAATGGGTGCGGTATGCACTGGTGGGGATGAGCACGTTTGTAGCTATGACTCGGTCAGCGCACAGGCAAAGTATGTAACCTCAACGTTTGTGCCTCATAATATTCTGGAATAAAAATTTTAAAAAAGTAAAGTTAAGGTGTTAGCTTAACTTTAAAAAAATAAGTAAAGTAAGCTCATGAAAAGAAAATATTATTATGAAAATCATAAGGAGAGAAAATATATTTACTATTCATTAAGTGCAAGTGGAGCATCATAAAAGTCTTCATCATCATCATTTTCATGTTAGGGAGGCCAAGGAAGGAAGTGGAAGAGCAGGGTTTGGTCTTGCTGTCTCAGGGGTGGCAGAGGTGGAAAAAAATCTGCATATCAGTGGACCTGCATAGTTGTTGTTCAAGGGTCAACTACAGTTAAAATGCATGTTATGCACAGTAGAAATAGGTGATTTCCACACTGAATGCTTTTACCTTGAAAACTCAGGATGTTAGAAAGTGAAACTAAACCAATAGGAAATTTAAATATGTTATTCAAAGAGGATGGAATAAAGTGGATCCATAATTTAACTGTGTCCTAAAGAGGTGCTGAATTAGGGAGGGGCTGCTTAACACGGGAGTCACAAGCAGCATTTGATTAAGGGATTTTCCTCGTGAACTAGCTGTGTTATTCTCAGATCAGACATAAATACTTTCTCACATTTTCTCTACACTGCTCCTAGTATTTTTTTAAACTTTCTCATTTTACATTTTCTAATGAAAACATACTTCATTTTAAATCACCTATTAACCTTAGGATGCAGCATTAGTATTTTAGATCAAGCTGAATTACCTAAAAGCAGGTAGCTCAGAAAAGAACGATATTGATAAATGGTAATTAGTGTCGAATTGCAGTCTGTCTCCCCCCAGGTCCTCAAAGCACACATCAACGGAATAGGTGTTTCAGCAGCATCATAATTCACAAACTCATATATAATTCCCTAAATGCCTACTATGTGCCAGGGATTTGGCCCTTTTGCTGTGGGTACACTAAAATGAATAGGACACCTTGAGGTTCCTGGAAGGGTCCTGGGTATAGTAGGGAAGGCCAAGTGGAAAACAAATGGTTATACTAATGTGACATATAATAATATATGACATATAATAATATAACCGCAAAGGTGATGAAAATATCCAGAGAAATCCAGGGAGGTTTCAGAAAAAGGATAACAGCTGCGTCAATTCCTCTTGCCTCCTACTTCCTACTTCTGAAGTGATGAGTGTATAAAGTCACCCTTGAAGAAAAAGATAAGAAGCCTTGTCGAATATTGAGTATATTAAATTCGGAGTAGTTTTTGGGTTCCTGGAATCCTGCACAAAATCTCTTCCAAGGATATTCTTGTTCATATCCTACATTTTTATGATTTAAGTATTTTTTTGTCTCATGCACCAAGGTTTGTGGGACTGTAGGTGATCCAAGATAACTAAACTTTGTAATTCAAAAATATTATTCCCAGTATGTCATTTGATAAAGTCACAGTGAAAGGTAGGAGATTTTGTTAGCTGGTTAAATATATATACGGTATTAATTTTGGCATAAAATCAATGTCATTTTGATAAAGTAAGGGAAGATTAGGCCTATGGAAGACATTGTGAAGTACATTTACAGGCATGACTATGATTTTATTAGCTCTGCCATGTTTCAAGGACTTTAGATGAAAATTGTGAAACAAGTGAAGTGGCTTTTAGCCCTTCCTGGGTTTCCCTTCTTTGGTCTTCTGGACCTTTCTGTCCTACCCATCTTCATCTTGAGAAATGTTAAGGCTTTCTTACAGGCTACATTTGAACACATTCACAGAATGTTAGAATTAGAAGGGATTCTAGAATCCATCAAAACCACCCCCTCAATCTTAAAGATGAGAAAATTGAGGCTCAGAGAGTAGCATCCCTAAGATCATGTATGCAGAACTGGGACTAATAACATACAATTTAGTATCTTCTATAATTTTCTATTGGAACATTTCTTCTCATTATTTACTATGAGGTCAAGCAGCTGAAATTTTACTTTTGAGGGTTAATTCGGCTGATCACTTTCAGCAAAAATGGGTAATGATAGCATACAAATCTACTTTCCTAGTCTAGCAAAATTATCATGAAGTTATTGCTTTCCATGTGATTTGAATGGATACTGAACATTGGTTTGCCGGTATTTTTTTAAATGGAATCTGGCAGGGATATAATTTTCACTGATGAGAGCTCAGTGTATGACCTGCATGGCACTTATTTCCTGGTAAAATTGGTCATTTCTGAGGAGGAATAATTTGGACTATTCTGGAGGTGTGATGCTTATTCTTTAAATTTACTCTGAACATTTAAATTAATATTAACAAATATTTTATTAGTAACTAATATGACAAATCTATAGTGCTGTTATACTTGAAATTACTTTATGATCTGGAGTTTGAAGGTTTTCCTGTGTTCTGTTTCTAAATACCAAACATTTTACTTGACTTCTTACAATTCACCTCTTTATGTTTTTAATATTCTTTTAAGAATTTTCCGAAAGACATCAGTGTTACCGATACATCAAGGTGGGTTTTTTTCCTCTTAATTTAAGGTAACCTTAGTTTTCTTTGCTCATTTTCTTTTCTGTAGGTTATTCTGGAAATGTATGTGGAGGAAGTCATATAAATTCACAAATTTGACTATATTGAATCACATGACTCTAATTTGCCAAAATGTGTAACATTGTCATTACCATTTGGAGTGTGGTTAGAAGGAAGCCTGAACTGTAAGAATGTTTTATTTTATTTTATTTTTTTGTGATGTCCACTTAACTAATAAATCTGTCATCACTGACTGGTTTCCATTTCCTCTGAAATAAATAAATCACTGTTAATCCTTTGAAGCAGGAGACTGCCAGGAAACACAAAAGTCACTTTTGCTTCATCCTCTAAGATAAAGTATTTAGTAAGTGGAAATAAGAAGGAGCAGTGGGGTCTTCACACCTGCTTGAAACTCCAGCAGATATCTACAGAGCAGGAATTCAAACAAATCTTAAATCTTGACTTTCAGCAAAAGTGTGGACACTAAGCCAAGAATGAAATCTGCAGGATCCTTAGAAACTTTTTAAGTAGAAAGTCTGATTTGTGGGAACATAGGAAATTTGGAGAGGAAATGCTAGGAATTATATCTGGAGGTCTACCGCCCCCAAATGAATTAGTTCTATAGTAGTTTTAGCTTTAAATTATTTCATATTCTGCTTTAAATCAAGTGGCAGGTGATCCTTGTATAAGAACTTTCATTAGAAAGGTAGGTTCTTGGTTAAGAAGTACACATCAAGCATCAATTACTGGGCTTTTTGTTGTTTGCTTGCTTGCATGTTTGATTTTAGAAAATTTCAGAGTTATGTTTCATTATTATTTATCTCAATCAAAATAAATGATTTCCTTTAAAGCAAATACATATGCATTCTAGCTAACAATTCACCGGGGAAATGCAACATCAGGTAAGAGGCAAGACAAAAAGAGAAGCCAGACCGAAAAACAAATAAAATACAGAAGAAATAAACAGACACTAAGAGGAAAACTGAAAGTGTATCCCAAAATTAAAGTTAAAAGCATGATACATTGCTGTTTCCCTAAATTTTGTTTTAATCCCTTATTTTTGATTAATGAATTTCTCTGTCTCAGTAACAGTGCAAATCTCTCTTAAGCTGTTTCCTTCATATGTAGTTATTGGCTCTTTGGGCACAATCAGCTGTGGTACATATTTGCTTTAACAATCATAATGCTAAAACAAAAAAGAAAACCAAAACCAAAACAAAAAAACACTTGATCTGAACTAAAATTTTCATTTGAACTGAACATTTTCTTCCTTTCAAGACTTGAAAAACTTCTTAACTCAGGTAAATATATTTTTTCAAATAGATGGTATTGAAAGGACGAGGAGTGTAGTTGGGATATCAAAACAGCAAGTTATTTTGTCTCTGCTAGTAGCTTGGTGACTGGACTGATGCTGTTAGTGTGGCCAATGATCTTCTGCTTCTTACTGCCTGCCTTATACAGCCTGTTTTGTCTCAGGATGCCTGCCTTTGAGCAATTATTAATATTTGTAAGAGTTTCAGCCTTCAAAAAGCTTGCGTATTCATTTTTATCTTTCAAAAATAAATTTAGTGGCTGGGCAGCACTTTGGGAGGCCAAGGTGGGAGGATCGCTTGAGGCCAGAAGTTTGAGACCAGCCTGGACAACATAGCAAGACCCTGTCTCTACAAAAAATTAAAAAATTAGCCAAGCGTGGTGGCAAGCACCTGAAGTCCTAGCTGCTTGGGAAGCTGAGGTGGGAGGATTTCCTGAGCTCAGGAGTTGGAGGGTACAGTGAGCTATGATTCCACCACTATATTTCAGCCTGTGCGACAGAGAAACACTCTATCTGTAAAACAAATAAAAATAAAAAATAAATAAATAAATAAATTTAGTGCTATGTCATTTGTATATATTAAAGATTAAGGTAGAAATTTCCCTTGCTTGGTATTAACAAATTTGGCCACAAGATGAGTCCTTATTCCGTGTTTTTGAAAATTGAATGCTCCTCAACTTTCATTAATAAATTTATAATTATATTGGTTTTCAGAGATTCCTTATTTTAAAACAAAATATTATTTGTGGCTATGAAATAGTATCGTGCCTGTATGCTCTGTGCAGCCTCAGTCACTAAGAAATAAAACAGGAAAGTTAGTGTTCTACCCAAAGGATGGATTTACAGATTGGTTATTTACAGTTGTGGGAATGACCACTATGTTAGTATATTTGCAGCTTGGGCTATTTAAATCTGTGAGTAACTTGATAATCAGGTGTCGAGGCCTTTTAATTTGGGGGCTTTTGTTCCCACAGTATTGATAATACCTTAAACTTTGACCTCAAGAACAAAATGCTCTGTCTGTTAGCATATTGCTTTCTAATTATGGGAACATTGATTGGTTTAATGGAAATGTGCTTTTAAATTTTCATATGTGCTTCACTCAATCATAAATATTTTGGAGTGGTTTCATTCTTTATAAATCTCAGTATGAAATACAAATAAATTACCAAAAATATTTTCAGTCATTGCACAGTGTGGATATTAAAGAGGATGTGGAAAAACTTTGAAGGAATGGGGGCCTGCTCCATTGTTCTAAGCCAAAAATATCAAAGTTTGGCTTATAACACTATGGAAACTAAAAGTCTGCTTATTCCTATAGGGGATTAATGCATTACTCAACCTTGAAAAATTATATTGCCTGGCACCTACAAAATATGTTTAATTTTCCCAGTCCTTCTGTCTTTATTCCTTTATTTTGCATCTAGTATCATTCAAAAGTTCTGTTCCGCTAACTGTTCAATTCTGATTAGACTACTGTACTGCTGATACTGCTGATACTGCTGATAGTCATGCTATTGGAGCAGTTTGGTATATACACTTTCTTACTAATTACAAGTAGAGTTGCTTCAGGAATTTTTTTCCATATTTACTTAATTGCTTTTAGTTTAGGAAAAGGGAGAACTGAAAACCACTAAAACTCATACACATCCCTATAGAAAAAAACACTATGTATTACATTCATATGACAACATCCTTCTCTGAAGACCTAAAATTTGCTAAATTTAGAATTTTCAAAAAAAGAAGTTTTAACTGTTTTGACCTTTTCTTTTCAAAAATTAGCCAGAAAGGATAGCAGTAGAGTGCTGATTTTCTGTTCTAGATTTCCTTAGTCAACACCAAAAAAGACAATAAACTGTAGTGTGTATGGGGGTGAGGGGGTACTGATATTTTCCTTTTTAATTTCAGGGTGTAAGGATGGACTTGCTGAAAATGAAATGAAATAGCTAACTTTACAAATTTCTGGGTAACTATAAAACTATCTTATTTTATATTACCCTATTTAGCTTGACTCTTTCCATTTCATAATGCAGTCTCATATTATGTGGTTGTACAACTGTGGTGGTTGCAGCACCTACATTTGCAACCCCAGTCAGTCATTATCTCTTACTGGAAAATTTATCAATGCTCAAGCAGGTAGAGCAGTACTAATAATACCAAAACCACAGGCTTAGGTTTTGAGATGTCATCTTCTCTCAGAGAATGACTTTCTTTCACGGCTACAGAGTACTGCCCTAATCATTATAGGCCATATAATAAATGTATTCTGTGTTACACACAGAACTGTGTGTGTTTGCCTCAACATAAATGGAAAACCCATTCAAGAATGCCACTTTGAAATGGTTGATCATATTTTGTGGATGATTGATTCATCTCTCACTCCTTTGGTCATTCAGTCATTTAAAAAGCATATATCGAGTGCCTCTCGGCACAGTGATGTGATGTACCTCTAAAAAATTGTGGTTGATTTTAAAAGCAAATAGCATTCTGAAAGCTCAAGCCCCATATTTTATTTAGATGTCTATTTGACCAAGTCAATTCAGTGAATGTGTTAATATGTTAGCCAATTTCAATAAGAAAATTGAGAAACTTTCCGTATCCCTTTTCCAAACCATAATTAGCTTAGCTCTATGAAAAAATAGAGATTAGAGTGAACATAGTCCTTAGTTTATTATGTGAAGTATCTCAGCTATAGGTCATGGGATATGTGATAAGGAAAGAAGATGGCAACTTATCAATAGAAAAACTATTCATTTATTTAGTTATCAAAAAGTGTCAATTTTACATTCTGAGCAACAGTTTGATATTTCCCTTACCCCAATTTCTTAGTTTAGAAATGCAGCTTTTCACCTGTATCATTACAACAGCCCCTCTTCAGCTTATCCCTGTGCTGCTTTCCTTGTTTCTTAAATGTAGTTGTGACCATGGATTTAACCATCTTTCACTGAGCACTATGTGCCAAGCACAATGCTTGTTCTTTAAGGTGAGATCAGTGGTTCTCGAACCAGGGTGATTTTGTCCCACAGGAGACACTGGCAATGTCTAGAGACAAATGATTGTCACAAGTTGCCAGTGGGGGGAGTGCTGTTGGCATCCAGTGGTTGGGGGCCAAAGTCTCTTGATTGCAGAGACTTTAGTTCCAAGTGCTTAGGACAATGACATGTCTACTCAAATATTTGACAAAATAATAAAATAAGTACCTGAATAATTATGGAAAGAGAATGAAGGATCTATATTGCAGGGAACTTTTAAAAATAAATAAGCTTACTCCTTTTGACCCTCAGGTGCTTGAAATTCTGGGTTTAGACATTAGGCATACTTTGATACATAACTGACACTGATATGAAATTTGCATTCCATGTACACACACCAGAACTGCAAAATCATTTCCTTTTCTCCTACTATTAATCCCTATACTTACAAATAAAGGCATAGAAATTGCTTTTAAAAATATGCAACATTATGTTTTCAACACCACTCATTTTAAAATAACATTGCCTAGTTTAAAAATAAGTTCATGTATTAGAAACAAATTTTTGGACTTCTGCTTCCAGAAAGATGGACATAGAGTAAATGTACTTTTCTCAATTTCTTCTACTAAATACAACCAAAAACACTGGACCACTGGACATTATATATATAAAACAAACATAAGAAGATTCGGAAAGGTAGAGAGGTGAAGGCAGAATGGCTAGTTTCTTAGTTCAGGCTGCTATAACAAAATACCATAGACTGACTGGGTGGCTTATATAACAAATATTTATTTCTCACAGTTCTGGAGGCTGAGAAGTCCAAGGACAAGGATGCTGGCAGATTCAGTGTCTGGTGATGACCCTCTTCCTGGTTTTCAGATGACTATCTTCTCACTGTGTCCTCACACGGCAGAGAGGATGATTTCTCTCGCATCTTTTCTTATAAGGGCACTAATCCCATTTCTGACTGCTCTAGCTTCAGGACCTAATTACTTTCCAAAAGTCCCATCTCCATATACCACCACATTGGAGATTAGAGATTCATAATATGAATTGGGGAGGGGCTCACAAACTTTCAGTCCATGGCAGCTAGGGACTTAGAGACCCTCAAAATAATATGGTGTGAGTTCTTTTTTTACTTTAGCTCCGGAATGGAGTTGAATGAGTCAGCAACCTAAAGCACCAGTACATACAAATCAAAGAAGCTCCAATAAAAATCTGATGTCTTATGGCAAAGGTCCAGGAAAGGTGTGGCCTCACAAAGCATAACACTTTAAGACAACAACATCTCTACTGCAACAAAACACCACAGAAAAATACTGTGACCTCTTCCCCATTCACACTAGCAAAGACTGAGAGGGTAGCCTAGACTTCCAGCTTTACCAGGCTTTGAAGAGAACCCCAATCTCCCTCCCAGCCCCCACCAGACTGATGTCAGAGAAGGCTGAGTAAGGACCCAGCATTTTCATCCTCACTGGCATTCATGAATGCCACACACACACACACACACACACGCACATAAACACTGTCAGGGGAGATTATGTGTGAAGTCTTGGCTTTCACTGCCACCTGGCAGTAATCAGGCACTCATCCTCTGCCCCACATGATGGTGTCAGAGGGGGCCTAGTAGAGAGTCAGGACTTTCATCTCCACACAGTGGTAATGAGAACAACTCTACCCCCATCTGTGGAGTAAGAAGCTGTTCTTATTCTTTCCAGCTCAGGTGGGATTATCAGAGGCCTATTGGGAAGCTAGAAATCCTACCCTCACCTAGCGGTAAACAGGAACTCCTCACCACCTTTGGTATCAACTGAGGCTGAGTGGGGAACTTGTGCTTCTACTCTTAACTGGCAATAAGTAAGCTGCTCTTGCTGTCTCACCCCTCATGTCCTTATTGTCAGAGCAGTGTCAAAAGAACCCTGCTGAAATAGAAGTTTTAAATAAGATCCAGAGTATCATAATACCAAAAATATCCATGTTTCAATTAATAAGCCACTCATCATATCCATACCAAGAACCAGGTAAATCCAAACTCGAATGAAAAGTGACAATAATTACACTCTGAAACTGAGATAACAGAGCAGTTACAGGTCATAGTCATCTGGAAATAGTCATCATAAAATTTTTTCAATGATTAAGTATGAATGTGCTTGGAACAAATAGTTCCAAGAAGTAAAAAATCTCAACAAAGATATAGAAGATATAAATAAGTATAAGTGGAAATTTTAGAATTGAAAAATACAATAACCAAAATAAAAATCTCAATGTATGGGCTCAACAGAAGAATGAAAAGGACAGAGGAAAGAATTGGTGAACACGAAGATAGAACCATAGAAATTATCAAATCAGAAATACAGAAAGTATATAGGAAAAAAGAAAAAGGTGCATCAGAGATCTGTGAGATTATAGCAAAAAGTCTAATATTTGTGTTATTGGGATTCCAGAAGGAGAGGACATAGAAGTTGGAACTGACAGAGCACTCACAGAAATAATGGCTGAAACTTTCCCAAACTTGGCAAAAGACATAAACCTGCAGAAACAACAAGCTGAGTGAATTCCCAAATAGGATAAACATGAAGCAATTCACAATGAACATATCATAGTCAAATTTCTGAAAACTAAAGACAAAGGGAAAAAAAGTTTTAAAAGCAGCAAAAGAGAAACTACACCTTATCTATAGAGGACAATTTTTGAATGACAGTGGATTTACGATTGAAAACCATGGAAGTAAGAAGGAAGTAGCACATTTTTCAAGTGCAAAAAGAAAAGAACAGTCAGCTCAGAACTTGGAATACAGAAAAAATAACCCTGTGTGTGGGGAGAGGTCAGGAGACAGCCTTGCATCCATCCTCTCAGCTATAAGAAGAGCAGGTTTGCTGGGATAATATTAGGAGCCAAGTCTGGGATGTGTTAAGTTTGAGATGCTAAGTTAGGTCAAATAGATAATTGGATATATGAGTCTGAAGCTCAGTGGAGAGATGAGGCTGGAAATAAAAGTTTGGAAATCATCAGCATATAGATATTTAAAGCCAGTAGACTAGATGAGAGCAGCTAGGGAATAAATGTAAGGGTGGTAAGAGTGGTTATTTTTTCTGTATTCCAAGTTCTGACAATGACAGTGAGATCAAAACATTCTCAAATGAAAGAAAAGTAAAAGAATTTTTCTAGTAGAATTACCCAAAAATAATGACTAAAGGAATTTTGTTTTAAACAAAAAATAAATGATAAAAGCAGTAACTTGGAACATCAAAAAGAAGAAAGAAGAATGGCAAGAGTAAAATTCCAGGTAAATACATTATTCTTCTCTTTTGAGTTTTCTAAATTATGATTGTTACATAAAGCAAAAAGTATAACATTGTCTGGGGGGGTTTCAAATGTTTATAGGGGAAATAGTTAAGATAATGATATAAACTGGGGAGGGTAAAGGGGCATAAAAGTAGGCGAGGTTTCTACACTTCACTCAAATTGATAAAATAAGGCACCAGCAGACTGTGATTATTGATATATAATGTAATATCCAGAGTGACCTCAAAGAGATACTTTCAAAAACATGAGATGAATCAAAATCAAATTCTAAGTAAATGTTCAAGTAACCAAGAGAATGGCAAGCCAAAAAAAGAAGGAAGTGGAAAACAGGAAACAAAGAGAAAACAAAAAGTAAGTTCTAGCATATCAATAACTTTATTAAGTGTTAATGATCTAAATACACACCAATTAATAGTCAGAGATTGATAGAGTGGAAGAAAAAATATGACCTAATCATTTGTTGTTTATAAGAAACTCTCTTTAAATATAACAATATATTTAGGTTGAGAGTAAAAAGATGAAAAAAGATATGTCAAACTTTAAAAGAAAGAAGGAGTGGCTATGTTAATATGATATATAGTATATTTCAGAGCAAAAACATACCAGACACAGAGAAAGACATTACATAATGATAAATATTAATCCACCAAGAAGATGTACCTATCCTAAGTTTTTGTATTTGTCAAAAAACACAGGTTCAAAACATGTAAAATAAAAACTGCTAGAACTGAAAGGAGAAATGGACAAATCTGTAATTATAGTTGGAGACTTTAATGTCCTTCTCTCAATAATTGATAGAACAACTGGACGTAAAACTAGGAAGTTTACAGACAAATATTAACTCCATAAACCAACAGGATGTAATGGACATTTATAGAATATTCTACATTCAAACAGTAGAATACACATTCTTTTTAAGAGCTCACTAAACATACATCAAGGTAGACCATAACCTGGACCATAAAACAAATCTCAACAAACTTAAAAGCATTGGAATCCTACAGAAAGTGTTCTCTGATCAAGTTGGAGTCAAACTAGAAATTAATAACAGAAAAATCTCCAAACACAGTAATTAAACACACTTTTAAATATTATGGATTAAAGAAGTCCTGATAAAAATAAAAAATACATTCTTCTGAGTGAAAATTAAAATATGATATTTTCAATTTTGTGGGATTCAGCTAAAGAGCTGAGAAGGAAATTTATAGCACTAGATACACATTAGAAAGGAGAAAAATTTTAAAACAATAATCTTAACTCCCACCTCAATATCTAGAAAAAGAAAAGCAAAATAAATCAAAACAAGCAGAAGGAAGGAAATAATACAGATAAGAGCAGAAATCAATGAAGTTGAAAATAGAAACAAATTAGAGAAAACAAATGAAATAAAAAAACGGTTCTTTGAAACAATCAGTAAAACTGACAATCCTCTAGGAATATAGATAATGAAAAACAAAAGACACAAAATGACAACATCAGGTATTGTACAGGAGATATTACTACAGATCCTACAGTCACCAAAAGGACAAAAATGGAATACCATGAACAATTCCACATACATAAATTTGACAATGTAGATGAGATGGACCTATTTCTTGAAAAGCACAAACTACTACAACTCATTCAATATGAAAAAGAGATATTTGAATAGCTCTCTATATATTAAGGAAATTGAATTGGTAATTTTAAAATTTCCAAAATGAAATCTCCAGGCCCAGAAGATTTCATCTGAGAATTCCACCAAACTGAAAGAAGGATTAATATAATTCTACACAATCTCTTACAGAAAATAGCAGAGGAGATAATATTTCCCAATTTACTTTATGAAGATAGTATTATCTTGATACCAAAAGCGGGTACACAGTATAAAAGAAGAAACCACTGAGTAATATTGCTCATGAATATGGATGCAAAAATTCTTAACAAAATATTGTTAAATAAAATTCAGTATTATATAAAATAATTATATACTCTATATTTACTATGATCAGATAACATTAATTGCAGCATTGAAGGCTGATTAAATATGTAAAAATCAATGTAGTTCACCACATTAAAAGCAAAAACTTCTCAGGATTATACCAATTAACACACAAAAAATTAATTTCCAGGCACATTCATGATAAATATAAATATAGGGAAACATCATCAACTTGATAAAAAACACATATAGAAAGCCTAAACCTAACATACTTAACAATGAAAAATTAAAACCTTTACCCTTAAGGTCAGGAATAAGGTAAGGATGTCTTTTCTCACCACTCTTATTCAACATAATACTATAAACATTAGCCAGTGCAATAAGGCAAGAAAAGGAAATAAAATGCATACAGAGAAGAAAGGAAAAGAAAATAAAGAAAAACCTGCCCATATTTGCAGATGACATGTGTATACAAGGAAAAAACATAAAATTTACAAAAAGAAGCCCCAAACCCTGGAACTATTATAATATGTGAGTTCAGCAAAGTTGCAGAATACAAGATAAACATACAAAAACCAATTATATTAGGTCATTAAATATGAAATGTCCGATTTTGAGTCAAAAATATAGTTTATTTTATCTCAAACACGAAGCAGTACAATTAATCAAAATATGCGCCTAAACTGTTGACACAGTTTTGCCATCTTAACTGTAGCTTGCTTATGCCATCAGTGAGGAAGCCTGAAGAGCAAGTGGTGATGAAATCACAAAAGAAATTTTCCACAGCTTGTTGAGAATTGAATATTTTTCCTTGCAAGAAGTGGTCCAAAACCTGGAAGAAGTAGTAGTCAGTTGGTGCAAGGTCTGGTGAATATGGTAGATGACAGAGAGTTTCCAAGCCCAGCTGCTGTAGTTTGAGTAGCATTGTTTTTTGTGACATGTAGTCTTGTAAGAGGATTGGCCTGTCTCTATTGACCAATCTCGGCTGCTTAATTACAAGTGGCCTCATCATTTAATTCATCTGGTTGCAGTAGACATCCGCTGTAATGGATTGACCAGGTTTCAGGAAGCTGTAGTGGATAATACCAGCACTGGACCACCAGACAGACACCGTTAGCTTTTATTGATGAACATTTGGTTTTGGTCTGTGTTTCAGCACTTCATCTTTATCCAACCATTGTGTTGAACACTTGTGATTGTCAAAAGGAATACATTTTTCATCACATATAACAATACAGAGTAGAAATACTTCACCTTTATGTCTTGACAGCAAAGAAAGGCAAACTTTGCGACAATTTCTCTGCTGACGCCCATTTAATTCATGCGGAACCCATCTACCCAGCTTCTTTACCTTGCCCATTTGTTTCCAATGGTCCAATACTGTTGGAATAGTACATCAAACCTTGCTGCTAATTCACATGTAGGTTGAGATGGACTTGCTTCCATTACAGCGTTCAGCTCATCATCATCCACCTTGGTCTCAGGTCACCCACGTGGCTCATTTTCAAGATTGACATCACCAGAATGGAACTTCTCAAACCATTGATTTCAAGCTGTTTGCACTGCATTGGTTCCATGATGGAACTCATATTAAAAAATAATATGAATTTTTGACTTATCCATGGTTTCACAAAAATTGCTCTAAAACAAAATGTGAAAGATAATCACAAGCCAAAATGTGTGTTTGAAAGGATGAAGATTTATACCTTCACAATAAAAAAAAAAAACAAAGAAGTGTCCAAGTGAAATGTCAGAGATATCAACTGTCAAACTTAGTACTTAAGGAAATAGGACATTCCATACTTAATAACCTAATATTTGTATATACTGGCAATTAACTCATGGACTCTAAAATTAAAACACAATTCAATTTTCAATAGCTTAAAAAAATTCTTGAGTGTAAATCTAACAAAACATGCACAGGACCTGTATGCAGAAAATTGCAAAATGCTGATGAAGGAAAGCAAAGATCTAAATAAATGGAGAGACATGTTGTGTTTATAGACTGGAAAACTTAACATAATAAAGATATCAATTCTCCCCAAATTGATATAATGGTTTCATGTAATTCCTATCAAAGACCCAACTAGAATTTTTGTAGACATGAGATTTTCTAAAATGTATATGAAAAACAAAGACACTAGAATAGCTACAGAATTTTGAACAGGAAGAATAAATTGACAGGAGGCAGTAGATGCTATTTCAAAATTTATTACATAAGTATGTTAATCAAGACTGAGTGGTATTGGTGGACATATAGAAACATGGACTAATGGGAAAAGAATAGAAAACCAAGAAATAGACACAAACAAAACAAACATGCCCAACTGATTTTTTACAAAAGTGCAAAAACAATGGAGGAAGCATAATCTTTGCAACAATAGGTTCTAGGGCAATTGGACAACCATAAGCAAAAAAGAATCTCAACCTAAATCTTGCACCTTTTATAAAATTAATTCAAGATGGATCATAGACTTTAATGTCAAACATAACCTATGATACATAGACTAAATAAAGATCTTTTGAATCCATGGATAAATCTCTAGAGAATTAGGCAAGTGCAAAAAGCCAGTCCCCAGAGGCTAATACTGCACGGTTCCATTCAAATAGCATTCTTGAAAGAACAAAAATTGCAGAAATAGAGATTGCATGTGAATCAACAATTATCTCAAAATAAAAAGGTTAACTTAATTAAAAATATGAAGGTTTAGTAGTCATTTAAAACATCTTTCTATGCAATATATGTTTATTTAACTATTTATATGGGCCATTATATAGTTTATACTCTTAGTAGATATTTTCTTTTCCAATGTGGCAATGTTAGTGCTACTTTCAAAATGGAATATACTTCTGATATTCCATTTGATGGAGTACTCAATCTTATATGACTGAGAATAGAAGATCTGCTTCTCTGACTGGCATTTACAAAAGATATTATAACATATATTACATGCTTTTATGCCACATACATTTTGTTAAAAATATTACAAATTACTTACTGAGAGTATTCACAATGCATGACTACTTATGTAAGAGTTTTATACTTGGTGACGGGGGTTTAAAGAGGCATTCCAAAAATATTAAATATCGTATAAATCAGTCACAGATGATTCACCTAACAGTTACTTTTGGGCTGTTAAAAAGCATAACTGCATTTGAAAACACATTTTCAGAAAAATCAAAAGAAAATTAATTCATTTTTGAGAAGCTATAAGTTCAAAGCAGTTGGATCTTAAAACCCTATCATCTTAAAAGATACTTTCTATTAAAGATGGTATTTTGCAAGCTGTTTAGATCTCTTGTTGGTAAAGAGTCTAAGCTTAAGAAGATGAGTTCTAGATCATTCCTCCTTCGCAGAATATGATTGTCAATGTCCGGTCGTCTTTAATGATCCCTGCCTTTAATTGCTCTGGACGGGAGAAATTCTCAGAATATCAGAGAAGCGTGAAGATTTTCATAGCAGTAGTGAGGGAAAGTATATTGTATTTCATCTATACATATCAAAATTAGACATTCAAACGTATTTTATGCCTCCCCATTTTAAGAATCATCCATGGCTTCCTATAAATAAGAAAAAAACACTCAGCATGGAAATTGAGGACTGTCGCAGGCTGGCACAAGCCTCATCTCCCCTCTTTGCTCCTTTGCTCCACTTCCTTATTTCTAGCACTTTGGCGAAGTAAGTGTTCCCAAGTGCATTCCATGTGCTCTATCTCAGGACTCTATTTACTCCATGCCCTTCCCCCACTCCTTGTTTCTCTTTAAGGCTAACTCCGCTCCATTTCCAAGTCCTGACTCACTTTTGCCTTCTCCAAGAGGCCCTGTTAACAAAAGGGAGGCAGAGAGAGTGCCTCTCTTCTCTTCTCAAACCATTACTGAAATTCCTCCACTCTAATAGCACCTACCTGTATTGACTTGTTTTTTCAGTATAGTTTTTATAATTCAAAAATTTAAAAGTATGGAAAAGTGCAAAGAAAAGAACAATGGGTGCCCATGGTTTTTTTCCCCCCCTTCTATTTCTCCTTTCTTTCCCTCTCTCTAATGCTGTTAGATCTTTAAGAGAAGGAATAATTTCTCACTTACCTTTGTGCTTTCTCAGTGCCCCGCACAGTTACTGGCACATAGGAAGCACTCAGTAAACATTTATGAATAATGCATTCAAATCGATGGAATTAGTTTGAAATTTTCTTGGGATACAGTAATGAGGTCAGCATCATTTGCACTTATGATAGGAACATTTATTAAAGATGGAGTAAAAGCAAATTGGGAAGTACCTAGAAAGTAGGTAAAAAAGTGTTAATTGGGCTAAGAGATTATTGTAGTAATTTTAGCACAAGATGCTGAATTGGACTCAGATGTTGCTTGCCGTCTCAAAGGAAAATCACACAGAACATGCGACTAACAGGTTATAGGGTATGGAGAAAAGTGGAAAGAATTAAAACTCTTTAAGAGTATTGAGCCAGAAAATGGGAAAATTGTTGCGCTACTGATGGAGAGGCTGGACAAGGAAACTAGTGTAGTTTCTGTGAAAAAGAATTTAACTGGAAACCTGTTGACTTATAAGGCATGGCCAAACATCCAAATGGGGTTTCCCAGCAGGCAATTGGAAGAGTGGGACTGGTAGGAGCTCTCCTGACTTCCAGCCCTACTGACTGTTGATCCTCAAAACCTTCGATACATAGGCTTGGGCCTGTCTGGTCACCAAGTCTGAGAGTTTAGAATGAACTGCTTTGTAATAATTCAAATATATAGATCCAGCTCTCTACTTAATTTCTACAGTGTTGGCTTAATATACAGAGTTTATGCCTTACTTATCCAAGAATATCAGACTCTCTGCTGGACTGGGGCCCTGCCCTGAGGTTCCTGGTAGCTTGTCAGCAGCATCATATCCTGATCTACCACTACCAGCAACCAGGATACCACTGGCTTGGCAGCTGTATTTTTATCATACTCCTTTCTTGCTGCTGTTACAACACTTTTTCTGCTCAAAAAACATATAACTACCTCCCTCAGCCTGTCATTCATTCAAAGTACCCTGTGGCCATAACTGCCTCTTTGGAACTACCTGTATCATCTCTTGCATCTGAACTCCATAATCCAGATACTCACTGTTTCCTGCACCCACTAGTCAGTCCCTGACCTTCAGTTTTTGCTCTGATTATTCCTGTAACCTTGAAAGCCCTCCTTTGTCGTTATAGAAGCTCTGCCCTTTCTTTAAGAACCATCATAAATGTAATCTATATTTGTGAAACTTCTCATGATTCCTCAATTTTATATGATTTTTCCTTCTTTGATTATCCATAGATGTTTGCATCTCTCTTCTGGCACTAAGTCTGTTCTTTGATGTTTTTAGCTACTTTTCAACTATTTTTATCCCTGTTTCTGATGCCTGCTCCCACCATACACACTATTTTTATAAGCTCCTTAATGAAGTTACATGATATGGTACTTATAATTTGTTTCCTAGTAATTAACACAATACCTTGCATTATAAGTATCTGATAAATACTGTATTTGTTGAATGGAATTCATATGGTAGTTAACACCTTGAAAATGGTGAACTGTTTAAGATACGGAAATTATATATAGAAAAGATCAGAGTATGCATGACCCTTGAAGAATTACCGATTTTGAGAGGGAAAAGTAATAGAAACAGAGATAAGGAAGCCCAGACATGGTGACTTGATTTGGTTATTCAGGGAGTTGTGGGAGGGCCTCCCAGAATCCAGGTGAACAGTGTCTTAGCAAGTGAACAACTTAATTTCATGTAAATCAACTATTATTCATCATTTACAGAGTCAGACGTTTCTGTTCCTATTTTATAGCTGTGCTGGCAAGTGGGTGCCAGAGGAAGAGGGAATTCCCGGGGTAACTAAACTCCAACCTCAAACCTTTTTACTTCCTCTGGGTGATTAATTATCTTACAAGGTTCTTAACAAAGGACCCTTGATTCAGATTCTGGAGCGCTAGGGTATTGATGCTGCAGCACTTTCACTGCATCCTAGTTCAGTCAAATTTTTCTCAAAGCTGGTTTCTATTTCTGGCAGTAACTTTTCAGTTCTGGAACTTTAGTTCCAGCCAAAATAAACTATTGTCTCAGGTCTGTATTTTTCTTGAAGCACCATGGCATTTTTATGGAATGTGGAGACAGTTTTATGTAAGACTTTAACAATAAAGGACCAAGATCCCTTTCTCTGGCCTGCTATCCTTTCCTTCATATCCAAGAATTCATTATACAGCTTCCAAAAAAGAGCCATCTTAAACCTTCCAAATACAATCGTTCATTTATATATTATGTGATGTAATTTACACTTTGTTGTTTTTTTTCCTTCATCTGAAACAGCATAAATTTTTTTTCACATATAGCTGGTTACATTTTTAAAGAAAAAAAGCATTCCCATGTATCATGATTATAGGGTTCAAAATTGTCTTTTTATTCAATTAAATAACGCTAATAAAGTTTTACTTCTTTAAGTAGCTGTTTTATCTATAAATAGTGTGCTCTTAATGATAATTCAGAGAAACAAATATAACTTTGAATCTTAAAATCTTTTTAAATGCAAAAGAGACAAAGCTTATCTATTTTTTATTTTTTTCAATATATATGAATTAAATTAAAAATTACATGTCATTAAGGATGTATTTGAATGCTGTGGGACTATCTCAAGCCTGATAGGATCAACATATTAATATTCAGCATTTTGAAGGCCAGATTCTCCTACTTCAATGAGTAAGTAGAGGAAATTCTTCTGACATTATTATGTTTCCATTATCTGAGTTTGTCTTATGAGCTCTCCTAAACATGATTTGTAAATTGAGATGTTTAAAAATAAAAGAGAGTTCTGAAGTCATTTTTTTATTTGAAGATGAGCTAATGCATACATAGTAATCCTAGAAAGAGTGATTATTTTTTTAAAGTCAATTAAAAATTAAAAGTACTATCATTTTATTAAATGGTTATTTTTTAAAAAGTGAAATTACATTTTAGAAATTTCAGGAAAATTGCAATAATAAAAGTTTTCATGATTTCTTGTTGTTATTGCCTATTACAAACAATGATAAAGTTTCAGTTGTATAGCATGGCCACGAGTATGTAGTGACTGTTCCCAGCAGCTTTAGTTTAATGTTCCATAAAATTGAGCTTCCTGTCTTTACATTTTAGAACCTAGATCATGAACCTTGAGAATTTCTATGTTAATGCATAAGATTGCTAAGTAAAGGAAATAGTGTAATATGAGAAGACAAAGAAATTGAACCTTCAAAGTAGACTCTTGCATAATAAGCAGAATTTTAATGCTTGTTGAGCTTAGGTATAGAATATACTAAATGTAGTTTTGAGCCATATGTCTGGAAATGTCTTACCATTTAATGAGAAAAGCATGAGGACCTCCCTGAGACACTGCTATGGTGTGTTCATGGGCAAACCTGGACTATTGGTAAAAATGAGCAATGATGATGTTCTTCCAACACCTATTTTACATATGTTTGCGTATCAAAGACTTGTGGGAATTGCATGATGATTTCTTTTTCTTAACAGAAACCTTAATTAATATTTTTAGGATATGATATCTATCAGAAAGACCTTATTTAAGCTAATTAAACTTTTTTCCCTATAGAACTATTGAAATACCTAAATTAAGGATTTATTCTACTATTTGACTCTTATTTATGAGCATAAAAATATAAGCTTTAGCTATAGTTTGTTTACATAATAACTATACTTGTTATATTTGTTTTCTGGTCGGTGTGCCCGGCTGTATAAATGCACTGAATGTGTCAATAATACTGTATATAAATTGTGTTTAATGTGACAAATATATTTAGACATAAGCACTTCAATACAGTCAATATAGGATCTTTAGGATAACAGGATTTAAATATAGTGAAAACACTTATTAAAATCAATTATTACCTTAGAGAGGAAGTGTAAACACTGATTCACTAATTGTATATCATTATTTCATATTCTGAATATTCATTTTATGTCACTGTGTTTTTTTTAGTGAAAAATACTAGAGCTATTCTCAAATTTGTGATTAAATATAATTATGAATTATGGAACTTTCTTTATTCATTATGAAAACCTTCTCATGTTCCATGAATTACTTTCTTTTAATAAGACATTGGTTTACAGATAAGGACATGATCGAGCTCTGTTTGCAAAATAATTTATAATATAATAAATTAAACAATAGCATTTCTAGTAGCCCAAACATTTAATATCATGGATTTTACTAAATTTTGTATGTACTCCATCAAACTCAAATTTAAAACTTTTCTATGTTACAAAGAGGGTTTCTCCTTCAGTTGTGAAATCATATATTCCAGAATAGAAAGAAGTAGATGTGTAGCTATGTGAGAGAGAAGATAATAGAAAGACAGTGTCACTTCATCTGAGGTCTCTGGAGGAAAAAAAATACAATTACGTTGGGAAATATATTTTCAAAGTGCTATAGAAACTTTTCTGAGATAAAGCTTTATATTTATTTTTGGGACAGTTTATAAAGCACTTTCATGTATATTATCACATTTATCCATTTAAGAAATCTATAACAGAGGCAATAAACTTAGAGTAGAGAGGTGTGACAACTATTAGGTAAATAAACAAGGACCAGAACTGTGATATTTATGGCAAGTCTGTTGCCATTTTTATTTTCATAGTCATCATCAAAAAGCTTAGGGCTTTAATGTAGATTGATTAGCATTTATTGTGTGGCTACTAACATGGATATTAATCATAAAAACTTTCTTTTTAATTTTGAATATTTCATAGTAAGTGCTCATTTATGAAAGATTCCCTTTGATCCAATTAAATATAAGCTATAAAATAGGAAAACTTTCCCTTAGTACTGCCACAAGTACATACACACAAGCATACACTTAAATGCATGTGACACAAAAATACTCTTACACATTCTTCAGAATACAAGGTGTATATATATATTTCTGTGGTAATTTCTCTTCTGTTTACTACTTGTAAGCCAACTCTTTCTAGATATCAGGTACTCTGTATCTTTTACTTATATTGTCTAGTACTGAAAATAGTGTGATAGTCAGGACACCACCTGGGAAATGCATCTTTCTTTGTTGAGAGTTCTCAGACAATTCAGGTACTCCATTACCTCCAAAGGTGGCTTCAACAACCAATTCTTTACATTTTCCTTTGTTTTAAGTTTTAAATGCCCTAAGTAATCTCAATGTAGAAATATTTTCAAGGAAAAATAATTCCAATATTCATCTTAAAAAGAAAATGTTATTGTACTCATAGGAAGTTTGGTGTTTCTTTAAACTGGTATGAGACTATGTCTATACTTTTAGATTCCAATATTTGGATATCAAAGGGTGGTCCATTTCTTCTTGATATATTTTTTCTATGCTTTAGGCTTGATATAGCTATTATTTCATTTAAAGAACAAAACATTCTGTGATGATTACTGCTGGACACTCCAGTAATCTATGTTTAGCAACTACTTACTGTGTGTTGCATATGATTAAAAAGAAATCTTTTTCACTTGGGTGTAACAACCCCTAGCATTTTCTTTGCTCACAATGACATTAGTTCTGCCTCTTTGTTTTACCCATTTTGGTCAATTGATTGTCAGATCAACACAGCAAGAAGGGTTATCAATGAATCAGAAAAAGTATTGTCACTTCTATAGATGATCACTTTCAATACTGTTGTCTAATCATTAAGATTACTCCAAAATTAACTAATCATACCTTCTTAGTCTAATTTAGCTTTCTTTTTTTTCTTAGCTGGTTATAACTAAGGAGATTGCTATCCATCATTTTATGATAGCTTCTGAATACCAGGATTTAGTTTGTGAAATAATAAGTTGTTACAGTAGTGGGTGTGCTGGGGCCAGTTAGTAGGTGCTCTAGGGAACTGATTGCTAAATTTTCAGGAAGTTTTGAGAGCCAGTTGACATCACCTTAGCTTTCTGCCTTGGAATTTCCTATGGTGAGTATATTTACATCATGCAAAGTGGCAAATTAGACAAATCAGAGCATTTCTTGCCTCCTACCAGCACACAATTGGGTATAATTCACTCTAAGTTATTCCCAAAAATCATATATTGCATAAGTAATTGATAATTAAAAAATCTAGAAGTGCTTTATATATGTACAAAAATTTGCACAAATTTGACTAAATGCATGTGACAAATGGTGACTAAAGTAAACAAAATATTTTAAATGTTTAAACTATAAACATATATACACACACACATACAAACATACATATGCTTTTTCTTTTGACTTACTTTGAAAATAGAAGATAATGCCATTTAATTGCATTCAGAAAAACAATTTTGACTCCACTTTTTAGCAGCAAAGCTATAAAAAAATGAAGGAAATAAAAGCATACAAACTTTCAAAATCCATTCATTTATTAAAAGTAAACCATACCTATTCCTTGCTGTTGGCCAAAGACATGATGAGCATAACTGGGTCTTTTAAAATATTAATACATATTAGTAGAAAGAGCTAGAAAATCAAATCACCTTCTTTCTAAAATCAATGCCATTATTTAAAAATGAAGATGTATTTCACTAAATGATAGGTGTGAAATGACAGTTAGGTGATTCAAATAAACTTAAAAGACTAACAAATACGACTTAGTACGAGACTAAAAAATGTGACTTAGTACTGTCTTACTCATGGTACATTTTAATTTTATTATTATTAATAATATTGATAATAGGTGTATATTTTTGAATTAATATTACATCTCACATATATACACTTTGCATTTTCTTTTTTTTTTTAATTTATTTTTTTAATTTCAGAATATCATGGGGGTACAACACTTTGGCCATTCACATTGCCCCTGTTCTGCCCGTGTCAGAGCCACAATCGTGGTCGTCTCCCAAACTGTGCTCCCCACATCCATTCAGTGAGAGTTTTTCCCATCCCTTCCACCCCCCTCCCGCCTGCCCGGCCTCAGATGAATGTTATTGCCCTGTGTGATGTAAGTGTTCATCACTTAGTACCAGTTTGATGGTGAGTACCAGTGGTGCTTGTTTTTCCAATCCTGTGACACTTCGCTTCGAAGAATGGGTTCTAGCTCCAACCAGGATAATACCAGATGTGTTAATTCACTGTTGTTCCTTATTGCTGAGTAATACTCCATGGTATACATATACCACATTTTATTGATCCACTCGTGTATTGATGGGCACCTGGGTTGTTTCCACAACTTTGCAGTTGTGAATTGTGCTGCTATGAACATTCGAGAGCAGATGTCTTTATTATAAAATGTCTTTTTTTCTTTTGGATAAATACCCAGTAGTGGGATTGCTGGGTCAAATGGTAATTCTACTTTTAATTCTTTGAGGTATCTCCATTTTCTAATTCTTCTCTTTACAACACTCTTGTGGATTTTGTAGATGGTGAATCTGAATTTCTAAAGTCTTACCAGACTCAGAAGACCACACACTAAGTAGCAACAATGGATTTCCAACAAGCCCCAGATATTTTCCTCCAGCCATTCTTCCCTTCTAAATATGTTGGAGTTGTAGACGAAAACATACAATTTATACAGCTTAAATTATAACCAAAATTCTGTTTAAACAATGTAAAACTTTTAAAAGTTAGCTTATACTAAGATTTTTTTCCTACTGATTGAAAATTATTACAAGAAGATGGTAGATATGCTTTGCTTTTTTGTGTTTGTGTGTGTGTGTGTGTGTGTGTTGGGAAACTACATTTCAGGAGTAATTCATGTGTTGCTTTTGTGGGTGACAGCACAGGAGTTAAGTACAACAAAAATATTTATGCTTCAAGTTCCTTTTCTTCCAGAGTGTCATGGAATACTGAATGCTATTAAATATCTAACTCTAATAAACTTTTGAAACTTTCAAAAGTTATAAACTGTGACCTGTGATGTGAAAAAGTCATCAAATTGTTAATTTGATGGAGTGCCTCAATTTGCTGTACAATTACAACCATGAATTATCTGCAGCACCTAGATGAAAGCTTCACGTTCACATAAACTTAACACCCCACCATTCATATGCTATCTTGGTAGAGATAAGAATAGGTGCAGAAGATTTTTCACATCTACTATAATATCAAATTAGTTTATTATATTTTGGACTTCAGTGAAAATCATTTTTCTAGTATAATTAATTTAGCAGAACATTAAAGTTAGTCTCTAAGATATTATGAATGCATGGATAATGCTATGATCTGAATGTATCCCCCAAAATTCATGTGTTTGAAAGTTAATCCCAATGCAGCAGTGTTAGGAGGTGAGACTTTCTGGGAAATGTTTAGGTCATGAGGAGTCCACCCTCATGAATGGATTAATGCTACTATCAAAAGGGCTTGTAGGATGCGTTCACTCTCTCTTGCCATTCCACCTCTGCCATATGTGAGGACACAGCAGAAAAGCCCTCACCAGATGCCAGGGCCTTGATCTTGTACTTCCCAGCCTCCAGAAGTGTGAGAAGTAAATTTCTCTTCATTGTAAATTACTCGGTCTCAGATATTCTGTTACAGCAGCACAAAACAGACTAAAGCAGATAATAATTGCATTTAAATTCTTAAATTTCTATATTGAATATATAATTGCATTTAAGACTTTCAAAGACGTGTTTAGATGCTTCCTGCATAGTTAGCAATTCTTAAGGCTTCACAGATTTTTTCATACCATATGTGGGATTAAAGGAAAGCTTCATAGGTAGATAAAGCATGTATTATATATGCAAATATACCTATGTATCTTTCTATAACTGCCCCCCATGAAATGGTGCAGTAGTGATATTATTATAGGTATTTCTCATAAAGTTCTCTAACAAAGACACTGGTTAAAGAATCCCAAAACATCAACTTTTAACACATAACTTCTGTGATAGTACCCTCAAGACTATAACTTACAATTTTTTGTGATTTAATCTTAAGCAGCTTGTATCACCAACTTGATTGTAAGCTACTTTGGGACAGGTACTATGTTGTATTTTTCTATTTCATAGCACATTACACAATAAACTATTCATATATGCATGTGTTTATAATGTACCACACTTTCAGCATAGATTATAGGCTATGAGTACATGGTTCTAAGATGGATTATAGCATAATATGGTATGTAAATGACACTTTATTTTTGAACCCCAGAGTTCCACAAGATTTTCAGTTCCAATACCCCTGTCTCCACGGACAAGAAAATTCTAGACTTCACCATCATTCATATCATCCTTAGTCCAAGAAGTGGAACATTAAAATCAGCCTCACTGACCCTCAACCTCTACTTCCCAGAATAGCATTTATATACTAAACTAAAGCACCATCTTTTCCTCTTATTCATAATCTTTTAGACCATTGTACCCATTCTGGTTTCACTGGTTTCTGTCAACAACCATCTTTATATGCATATTTTTTATGGGGTAAAGCCAGGAATTCTTAAAATTTTTGATTTTCATTTCATTTCTCTACTCATATCTCATATTTCAGATTTTTTCCAAGGAAATGTTATTGAAGATTCTAGGGGAACAGTTAGCACTTCTTTGTTACTTTCATGTTATTATGTTTAAACATATGTACATCAGACTTACACTCTATTACTTTGGGAAATTATTAAATCATACCTCCAGTTGATTTAACTGTAGAGCACTGATTTTATTTTTATTTGATTTTAATATTTTTGGAAAACAAATAGAATCCTATTTGTGGAGGGTTTGTAAATAGTGTTCTATAAATATAAGTTCTACATTTTTAGACTTCACATAATTGGGAAAATCCTTTTACAAAAATAATCACAGATTGACTTTAATGCATATGAGTCACCCTGAGACTGTTTTCCTTCTTTCCAGTACAGCTGCAATAGAGAAATAGATCACAAGGCATTTAACTTTATCTGCAACAATCAAAAGGAAACCGATGCTTGGTGTGTGGGCCAGAATCCCGGTTCTTTTGGATTTTATAATTAGTCATATTTTGTTCCTTTTCTGTATTACTTATTACTTTTATAATTTGTCTATTATACTGTGAATTTTAAGCAAAATCAATTTATAAGTTTTTGTCCACTAATCTTTCAATGTGATTATTTCAGAAAAAAATACCTAAATGATTTTCCTCTCATACCCTCTATAGGAAGAAAGTCATAATTAGATAATATTACTGAGTAAACAAGTAAGAGCACAATATTTAAGAGAATGGGCTTATAAGTATTTTTTAGTAAATACCTCTTATCTTGATCTTCTAAAAATCCATTTAAGAGTGTTAGTTAAACATTTTCTATGCTCTAACATCTAGGTAGAATGTGACTCCTATCTTCCAAAATCCATGTACCTGTTTGCAAGGACTCTTTAAAGGAGAAGAAACACACACACACACACACACACACACACAAAACCTCACTATCTGACTCCAGTTTATTGGATATTCCAAGTTTGGTTAAGTTTCATCAAATTTCCCAATAAAACTTACACAGAAAAAAAATTTACACATCAATACTACTGGGCCTTGTAAAGTGTCACCTCCCCAATTTCCTTGGAAAATCATAATTAAACCTTCAGCTTCATTTTTAGTCAAAAATAACACATAGATCCTTTTAGGAGCTCATCCATTTTTCAATGTACAGTAGAACTCTGCTAGTCACTGGGTATATTCTAAATTTCACAGATTTTAGACTGATTTCCATTTTAAGAACTAAATTTTTGTATGCTTTTAAAAAACTTTCTAACTCCTAATTCTGTCAAATGCATAATTTTCAATTGCTGAGGACTTAGACCACAGTCTTTTCCTAATAATGGCTAGAGCTTAAAATTGATTATTCAGTAGTCATAATATGGAGGCACTGTTCTAAATAATTTACTTAATTTAATCCTCTTCACTTTATTTCTGTGTTAAAGATGAACACAAGGAAAGTAATAGGGGTTGAATAAGCAGATAAGTGATAGAGACTATCCTTTTAACATCTGTGTGTTTGGCATGTTGAGTAATCAAGATTCTGTTTTAGTTTTTTAGCTTCATAGTTTTATTTAGTATCACAATTAAATGATGGTGGTTCTCAAATCTTTGTTTTTGTGTAAAGGCCATGCCATAGGTAAAGAATATTTAGGGAGTTCAAAAAATGTATTTCTGTTCATTTCTGTAGTTGAATGACACTTAGGCCTAGAAACGTGTGACTGACTATATGTGACCTCTGTTGGCCTCATTTTTTTCTCATCTATAAACAAAGCAGATAGAAATAGTTGACTTGAAAGAATCTCTCCAATTTTACAATCTATGCATACAAAATCAGTATTTATTAATTCAATCAATACGTATTAATTAAATAATATATATGTAATAAAAGTTGATTTATTATTAGTTCTTATTTGTTTTGATGGCTTATAGAAACATGATACTTCTCTCTGAAATTTATTGAAACTATGACACCTGAACAGGGATGGCTTCAGGAAATGGCAAACAATTTCTATGATGATGACATATGCACTGTTTTGCTGTTCTGTGTGGATACTTCTCAGAAGTTATTAGAGGCATTTATTCTGCAGTTATATACTGGGTAAATTAGCACTGACAAATCTCTTGAGCAATTTTATCTGCAAATGATGTGGTCGTCAGCTTGGAGAGGTAAGCCTTGACCACAGTATAAAGGTGAGTATTATTTGCACATATATAATTCACACTAACTTCTGAATCAGGTTGATAATTCTTAGAGAGAGTTGTATAACTTGGAGTTATTGATATCTTGCCCTAAATATTATCAACATGCACTGGTTCTCGATTGGGGGTAATTTTTCCCCTTAGGATACATTGGCAATGTCTGGAGACTTTTTTTAATGTCACAACTAGGGCAGGGTTGCCAAATTTAGCCAATTAAAATACAGATATCCAATTAAATTTGAATTTCCAATAACAATCAATATTTTTTAATTTAAGTATGCTTCATGCACTATTTGTGATATACTAAAACATTACTTGTCTATATGAAATTTAAATTGAATGGGAAGTCCTGTATTTTATCAGGCAACACTAAAAGTAGGGTTTGGGGGTTGCTACAGGCCTCTACTGAGTAGAAGCCAGGGATGTTGCTAAAAATCCTACAGTGCTCAGGACAGTCTTCCTTGAAACCTTTAATTTGAATTTATTTATATATCATAGAATATAAGTGTAAAAAGAATTAACCAGTCCAAAATGTCAATAGTGCTGAGGTTAAGAACCATGATCTACGTGCAATCTCTTTCTTTGCTTGGTATAATATTCAATCTCTTGGGTTTTAAACTTTACAATAGTGACACTGATTTGGTACATTTATATCTGAACATGTTTAGAGATGCCACCATAGATTTAAAATGAAGGCAATATTATCTGCCCCCATTTGCCATTAATTATATGAGAGATGTGTAAAAGTGTTTTTAAAAGTTAATATAAATAAATTTTGAGTGATGCTTTCCCTTTTTTTTAAGCTGAAGGTCACTTAAATTCCTATTCTAGAACACGACCCCTTAGGGTTATCTTTGAAATCATAATCTATGACCAGAACATGAAAATCAAAGATCCAACAGAGTGTTAGGTGTTTGGCATTGAAAAGACAAATTTGAATAAGGCAAAGTTAATCTTAAGTTTCCTAGAGTCTAGAGTCCAGAGAAGCACAGCAAACATGAAGATAAATGAAAAGTTCAATAATTTAGATGTTATTACTACAAAAATATATTACAGTCATTATGATGACTTGCCAAACAAAGGCATAATTGCAAGCCCTGATACTCTGAGAAGATGTGGACTTGTCTTCCATAATATAAAATAAATCTGTGGAAGTTACATGTCCAAGGGATTTACCAAGCTACTAGCAGAATTGGTACTGAATTTTCTAGCAAATCTATATGGTGTTATCTGATGCCATAAGATAGCTCAGTCCTTTTTGCCCTGTTGACAGCTATAAATTAGAAGTGTCACAGTTCTTTTGGCCAGTGCCAAGTTACTTATTGTCCATAATTTGTGAAAAGTTTCTTTCCCTCCCCAACTCCCCAAAGATGAGGTAATACCATGAATACTCTTACTCCATAAGAGTTCCATAAGCTGCATAAACCTCATACCCTGACATAAGAGCTGGTTAGGAGGTGAATGGGGACAAATGTGGAAGTTTGAATCATCTCCATGATTTTGCCTGATGCTTCTGCTTGTATTAAAGTGTAAGTGTGAATACCAATATTATCTTAATTCACCTCAAATGTCTGAAGAAACTAGAACAATAAAGAATGTAGAATTACCTCAAATGTCTGAAGAAGCTAGAACAATAAAGAATGTATAATTACATTCTAGAAAGAAAACATGCATATAGTGGCAAAATGGGGTAAGCATTATAAGAAAGGAACAAACAGAGTTTAATGGGAGCCCACAGGAAGGGTGCCCTCTTTAAACTAATAAGATCAAGGGAACTGTAATGAAATGCTCTATGTCAAAAAGTCTTCATTAGGAGTTCTAGTCCTACTGGAGGTGCAAATGATGACCTTTGAGAAGTCCTTTGCTATTAGACCAACTCTAGACACAGGTGCCTTGTTTTGTTGGATGGATGGCCATGATCTTTCTGTAGTTTATGTTTTCTCTCTGGAATATGGTAAAAGGCATAAAGATAATTCTGGGCATAAGCCTAGAAATGTGTAGCAAGATCTGCAAAATTTACATTTACCTGGAAGACATGTGCTGCTTTTTTTTTTTCCTGTGTTAAGTTCTTTTAAGTTGGTAGTGAGAAGAATTAAATCTATGCCCAATTTGACTCAAGTAAATTGCATTATATCCCTATTTTATATGTCTTTGGCCTCTTCTTAATTTTTTAACAAAAATAGTGTTTTTATTAAATGTATTGTCAACATTAATCATGATATTAATTTCATCAGCTTTTTTGTGGATTTCATTTTGTATTAGGTAATGGAGGAAGAATCATTGGGTTGGCATCTTTTTACTATCAGGAAGAATTACATAGTGAAAAATAAAAAAGGGAAGATAATGAAATTTTAAAAAATCAAGTGTTAAAGTCTCATTATTTAAAAATAAAGGAACCACACTAAGAACAGTCTGTAAGGTAAAACTGAATTCATGTATTGATGGGCACAAAAAGTGGAGAATTGAAATGATTTATGGATTAGGTACCTATTTTAAATTCGCTAAAATTCCTATAACTGCCATCATCTCAAAATTACAGAGGAGAAAGGAGGAAGCAAAAAGAAAGTCTTTGTTTTAATATTTGCCAGTTTATTCTAGGAATGCAATGCAATGCCAAGGCAAGATCATTACCTACTCCAACAAAACATCTACATCTAAGGTGTGGATGACTTTAGAGTCATGGGTATTTTATTTTTATGTAAGTTGTGAAATATGTTTCTTCACATTTTTCATATCCATATTCATGCTGTTATTAAATTTGTACCAGTTTAAGAATAATCCTATGCTACTTTTCTCTCTCTCTCTTTCTCCACACACACACACACACACACACACCCCACCCCATATTTGAACTTGGCTTAATTCACCCTTTTCTTTTTGGTAAATTTTTGTAGCCTTTGATGAATTTATGATGTTTATGGAAATCACAATTCTGCTTCATTCTATAATGCAATGTAAAAAAAATATAGATTCTGTAAAGCATCTCAAGTCTTTATACTTTTTCCCTTTATATTGTCACTTTGTATAGCATGATTTGTGTTATAAGTAAGCAATTATAATATTTTCTTATGTAAGTAGCTATTGCGAACTACCAACACAATTGTGTATATTAAATTTTGATTCATCTCATTTTGGGAATTAGTTGTATAAACACAAGCTTACATATATGGGAGAAAGTCAAGTCTGTAAACTAAAATTGAAGGACTGTTACATAAATTTTTATCTATACATGGTTATTCTTTCAATATAGACCACAAAATCAGAACTAAATGCCCTTAACAGAAACAAATAAGATATAATCTATGAATTACTGATTCAAAACATATAATCAGCTACACAAATATAATAAAAATTAACTTATCTTCAGTTTCACTAAGTTGGGGTTTATCCAACTGGATTCATCCCTGAAACATTTTAGACAATCCCATGAATAATCAAGGAGGTGGTAAACCAGGACGACAGATGGTGAAGAGGAATTCATCTACCAACTGACAATCACTAGTCCAGTAGATAGAATGATTTCTGCATTTTGAAGACAACTGTTATCATAATTATACTAAAAATCTATATAAATTCCTTTTGTTTTTGGTATGTGAAATTTGAGTTTGCTTTATAAGAGAAACTATTATCATAGCTATATTTTTTTCCAATTAAAAGTACAAGACATTATGGGTGTTTTCAGTGCTATTCTATTCTACATCTAGAATTGTGGTTTTCACTCCTGTTTTTTCCAGCACACACACCCCTCAGTGTACAATAGACACATTCATTAGTAATAGTAGCTCACTATAACTGTGGTTCTCAAATCTGGAGAGTGGATTGGCAAAAGGATTTAAGAACCCCTGGGGAAGTTTGTTTACTTTGAAGAAAAAATGGAGAAGCTGAAATGTCCACTCATTAAGAAGCTGGAGTAGCAAGTTGGATAAATGCCCATGTGGAAGGCAATTTCCCGTTTAAATGTGACAATTGCTAGCATCAATAAGATTATTCTATAAATTTTCCTGCCTCCATCCACAATCCCTATGCCTATGTAAAGGTGATTATTAGCTTCCTATACATATAGACTTTTGCAGCTTTGTTAATAAATAACAGAATATCTCTCATTTTCAATAGCTTATAAAATACTGATGCAAGAAGTTGCATCAATATGCTGAGACTTACTATTCATTCTTTCTTTAGAATATGAAATAAGAATTCATTTTATTCCAAGCTATACAGACATGCCATTACATTTTGATATCTTACAGACATAGGTAAATTATGTTCTTCATTTAAACAAGTTAATAAGTTTACCCAGAGTAGCCAAAAATATACTCAATCATACTTTAATATTTCTCTTCTGCTAAAGAGCATTCTGTGCCACTAGTGAACAGACCAAGCCCCACATTACTTGTCTTCAATAAAACATTATTATCTTTTGGCATTCTCTTGCACTGGGGGAAATAAAAAGTCACATGTGGAGAAGTTCTAAATGCTAGACAGAAATGATCCTTGGAGGGCAGTTTTTATCCTCCACGGAAGTATTGCAGACTTCTTCCATTAGTGTAGTCCCAGGGAGCAAAAGGTTAGGGAACTGGGACTGCCAGCTTTACCTGAACACGTAAGTCAACATTTCCTCAAAGCAGTGAAAGAGTGTGAGGATACACCCACAGGTGCATTAAAGTATCTAAGACAAAAAATAACAATTGTAATATTTTATGTTGGAATATACTATACAGATGGTGACATTTTGTTTGTGGCTGTAGGGAAGAAAGGAAGGCAGTATCCTGATTCCCCCCTCAACACCTACCATTTGGCATTGGATATGGGAGGTTGAAGAAAATGGAGGAAGTTTTGCCTCCATTGAAACAGCTGGGAAACAGACGGAAACTGATGTGAAATTTGCCAAAAGATGCGCCCAAGGTTACCACCTATTTTCCACCAAAGAATAGCTAGTCAGGTGATAATGAAGGCATTAGGGTCAGCAAGTGATAGACTTTGGAAACTGTAAAAAAAAAAGTCAAAAAAATTAAAAAGAAATCCTGAGATTATAGGAAATACAAGTCCAGAAATGTAATTCTAAGGAGTATGTTTTTAATAAAAGAGAGTGAGAGTATTGTGGATGAAAACCACAACCAAATCATATACACAAGGGTAAAAGCAATGGCTGGATTAATGGACGTGGGTCCTACCTCAACTGCATTATTGTTCTCTCTCATAGGTGATGGAATCAAGAAGCACATACCCAGTCTTTGTCATATAATTTAATGTAATTTAGTTACAATTTAATGGTTCCTTCTGTGACTGTCATAAATGTAAGGGTGCACAACTCACTTCATTGTAGTCACTGGATTTCACTTCGTGAGCAATTTTGGTTTGGAATTCAGGCATTCAGTAAATTGTTTTTGGATTTAAATGTTGAGTTACAGCCAGATTTTTGTTTAAATTCAGTCACTGGATGTATAAACCTCCTGTTGTATATTTCTAGTTACAATGGGCATGTTTATAGATCCATTACACTTGACTGTCCTTCCAAGCCTTGGCCCATGTTTTGTGAGTTTGTTTCTGTGTATGTGTGGTATTTATGAAATACTTTTGAATATCACAAACATTAAAGAAGATCAGTTTCAAAGAAACTAAAATAAATACAAGTTAATAGGCTTTCCTCAATGTGAATTTGTTCATTCATGCTTACATAAGGGAATGCACTAACCATGAATCATTCAAATTGAATTGCTCATGAGAAAAAATGTTCTGGATTTACTGTCAATTTCCAAAGTTGCTTGACTGAAGGGAAAAGAGCATTGTCCCCACATAAAGAATAATCAGCCACAGATTTCAGGCAGAGCAGGGTTCCAAATTGGCAAAAATTCTTTCAATTCACGTGAGAACATGGATGCTTGTGAGAGAGACTTGTTATCTGAATATTCTGCACTGTGACTGAGCTTGCAGGCTGTGAGAACAGCCCATGGAAAAGTTAAAAAAAAAAATCAATCATTTGGAAGGTTTTCTCACACAATGCCAGAATAGCTAAATGCTCCAGTGATGTGGATATTGGCAAATCTGTAGCTAAAAACAAGAGGATGATGGACTGCAGTTTCCACTTACAGCCAGGTAAGTTGGCATTGTGCACTCATGGCCTACCTGAGAGCTCACGTGTCATCTATTACATAACTCACCTGGTCCCAGGGGTTTTCTATAAAGAGCAATCAACCTGTGCTTGACATATCACAAGCCACTTTTGTGCTGGATAAAACACCACCTGCCCTGCCAAGGTGGGGAGCCAGTCAACACGGGAATAAGTGACAAGCCCAGAAATGTGGTCAGTGAATGATGAAGAATTTCAGTCAGTGCCAGTGCACCATCAGTGCAGTCATTGAAACATATTTGGTGATCCATCACAGGAATAGTAATGGCCAGTGTGCCAAAGACATTGATGCAAACCTATTGCTGCTGCTGCTGCTGCTGCTACTAGGCCTAGAAAACCTTACATCTGTCCCGTTTAGATTCTGGTAAGAGTCAAAACAAAAGTGTTTACATTAAAGTGCCTTGTCTAGTGCATTTCTATTATGCAGGGCCCTCTTTACGTCAGTCAGACTTCCCCCAAGCAGACAGAAAGGAAAAAAATAATTTAAGAAATACACTTTTGGTACTTGGCATATATAAGCAACACTGGGTGAAAAAACAATATAATCTAAAAAGATCTTTTATAAGCCACACCATATTACATTTTTCAATGAAAAAATGATTAAAATGTTATTCATTGTAACCTTTGGTTAATAATCGTTTTTCCTACATCATGTCTCTCATTTGGGCTCATGAGTTAATTGTACTCCCACTTTGTAAAGATATCATGGCTACTGTGTACATGTACAGAAATGATTAGTGACCAAATATAATTCTTAGGAGAGCACTAACATGCCCCTTTATCTTGATTATGTTGATATTTCACTGAGGATCAATTTGACATGAATTATTAGAGTTCTGTATGACTACTTTACTTGGTGTATGGGGATATTTTTCCATTATTGATGCACATTCTGTTCTTCAGCATATTAAGAATTTCTTCTAACCTACATCTTAGAGATATTGTGAGGATACATGAAATACTATATGTTAATTATATCTTGAACCCTCAAGAAGAAAGATAGAATGATATGCTCCAAGTTACTATTGGTATTTCCACATTGCACTGTAAAATTTGGTGTTGTGGATGGCTGATGTTATGTGTTGTGCATTTTATGTTTATCCTACATATAATGAAAAACACATTTTAAAACTCTGTGCATATTTTAAGTCATATGAACATGATTTCTTTATAGATTGCATGGTGGACTAAGTATTATATAAAATAAAAGAAGAACATTGCTATTGCCCTCAAGGAGATTATACTTAAATAGAAATAAAAAGGCCAATAAATACACCATACTTTTGAATATCTCAATAGGAGCTTGAACTTTATGGTCTAGTTGCTAAATTTTTGTATTGCTCAAATATTCATACCCTAAGTTGCCACTTTTTTTTTAAGGATTACTCTGTTCAATCATACTTAGACGTCAAGTACTGGTGTGAAGCAACTTATTAGACAAACTTTCATGTCTAAAATTGTTTTCTAGAAAGGCTTTGGTTTATCTTAATATCACGTTATAAGCAATTAAAAATTTTGTTCATATTTTAAAAGAAGGAAGTTAGATACTTTCCCAATTAGGCAGTGACTTACTTGAAGGAAGATGGGAAAAATAAGAAACGTATATCAGTGAGATCAGTCTTGTTGCCTTTGGTCTCTATTTGTTCCATGTCTAGCACAGTACCTGGAAAAATAGTTACTCAATAACTATGAAAGATACGATTGTATGTATTTGAATGAATGAATACTTATCCTCTCTTACTTTATTTTTTCAGACTCCCAGGAAGGAAATTACAAGTCAGAAGTCAACAGTAAACCCAGGAAGGAAAGGACAGCTTTTACTAAAGAGCAAATCAGAGAACTTGAAGCAGAATTTGCCCACCATAATTATCTGACCAGACTGAGGCGATATGAGATAGCAGTGAATCTGGATCTCACTGAAAGACAGGTAAAGCTGGACATAGTCATTACATTATCTTTTTAATTGCTTTAGGAAAGCAATCATCTTTCACCATTTTTGAAATACCTAGATCTGGGGTTCTGGAATACCAGTTGAAAGACAGGTGTACCATTACATGATGAAGTTTTTGCCAGCAAAATAACAAAATTAAGGATAATATAGTGATGTTTTGAGAAGTCCCCACATTTGCTGAATTCAAGAAAGAACCCTTTATTCTGAGAATATGATCTTCCCGTATTTTTTAGTTTTAAAATATTATTTCTTTTACATAATGATGGCATATGGTGAGAAATTTTATGTGTTTATATTTTAAAAATCTTATTTGGCATAATAGAAAATTGGCAACCCCAGATCAGTTTCCTGTATTGTTCAGAATAGGGTGTGTTATGTTGCAGTAACATGTTAGCCTTCAAACTTCCATGGAATAACACAAAAAGGTTTATTATTTGTTCAATTCCCATATAACGCTACAAGTCCAGCATTCCCAATAATCACTCACAGATCCAATCTGACCCCCTGGCATCTCAACGTGTGGTGTCCTTGGTAACCACAGGAGATAAGAAAGAATTCGAAGTTCATACACTGACCTTTAAATGTTTTCACCTGGAAATGACCCATGTCCCTTCCATTTAGTCAAATGGTGCAGCTTAAGTTCAAGAAGGCTGGGAAATGATGAAAGGCAGGGACACAGATCATTGATAAATGTCTCTAGCCCTGTGCCCAAACGAATTTTGAAATTGTATTGGTCTCAGTAATTCCAAATTTTGATACCCACTCAGAGAACACTTTGACATTATTAATGTTCTATGGATCCAATTAATGGGACTAAATAATATTTTAAAATTAATTGCTTTTCAGGTTCCTTTCTTGGATTTTATTTGGATGGCAAATGGTTTGCTCCAGTAGTGCTCCCAGTGTACGCCTTGTATAGATTCTGAATTGCCCTAGGAGAATGTAGCCAACTGCTGGTTAAGAGTTGCTAATCTTTGCAAAAACATTCCTGAAAGGCAAATGCAAACATCTTTATGGACAGTGCAGTTATAATTGGCACTCTTAGGGCTAAAGTCTCATTTCCTCTTTCACTGTATGTACCTCCTCTAGGGATCCCATTGGAACCAAAGAAATATCAACAGGGTGTGGACAAATGAATATGTCTCAGAAGAGCAAGTTATTTTATCCAATTTCTTAAATCCTCTGCTTTTCTTCTGATAATTTTTACATTTCAGCTTTGGTAGGTTATTTCTGGGTAGTAGAAACATACAGAGGAACACTTTTATGTGGTTTTATTTATTGGCAGTTAGTATTTTATTAAATATTATGACTAGTACCAAGTTATGGAGCACAACATTTTCCTTCTCTTGAACTTCACATACAAAATTCCTTCTGTAAGGTACAACATTTGGCATGCTGGAAAGCAGGATCCAAAAATCTACATCATCAGACATCTGTTTTATTTTTATATATTTTTGAATAGTGAAAAAAATGGCGTGTGTGTATAGGGGGGATTACACATTAATGTCCTTATATAGAGATAGTGAACTGAAGGAAATGTAACCATATTTTATATAATACATAAAGGAAACAAGAAACTAGGGTTTGTTTCCAACCTGTAGAAATGATAAGATGCAGTGCTGTGCCCTCAGCTAAGGGGAAAGTCAAGATTCTGTGCTTGCTAATCTGGGGATGGTCTATGGTAATCTGTTATCATTTGGTCATAAAATAGGGGTTTCACTTTTGTTTAAAAATAATTTCTTTTCTGAAGCAGTTTTGTAAATCTGGTTTGGAAATTTTGAATTTATTTCAGATATTTCTTCTTTCTTTCTAACTGACTTGGCATGTTTGAGAAAGAATTACATGCAAAAATTATATATATACATACACACTATTTAATAATTTTTTAAGATCTTTTTAAAATTTTGTGTCAGTTAGCCTTTGCTGTATAAAAAACCACTCCCAATTTTAGTGGCTTCAAACAATAACCAATGTTTTATTTGCTCACAATTTTGTAGGTGAGAGGTTTGGCCTGGGTAGTTGGAAAGTTCTACTGCCAGCCTTACATACATCCCTTATGGAGCTGCAGTCAGCTGGTGGGTTGACTAAGAGCTGGTTGGGCCTTAGCTTGGGCAGCTAGTTGCTGCTGCATGTGCTGTCATCTTCTTGTACGCTAGTCTGGTATTCTTCAAGGGGTGTTAGAAGGATTCCCAGGAGCATTGAGAAGGAAAACTCCAGGGTTCAAGGGCTTTTCAAGTCTCTTACATCGTATTTACTAATGTCCCATTGTCCCAAGGAAGTCATATGACTAATTTTAGTGTCAATGTAATAGGAGACTACCTCATCGGAAGTCATTCCTGAAGTAATCTAAGGACAGTATCACAGGAGAATAAAATAACAACAACAGCAACAAAAACCTTGAGCAATCATTAGGTTATCAAAGAAAATTTAATATTGTGCACAAGATTTTTTTTCTTCCATAAATCTCTATTTGCAGTTTTGCAAGTTAATATAAAAAGGAGATGTATGTGTGTGGAATTTAAATTTCTAATCAAAACTAAGTCTTTAGAGCACCACTATGGGTTAGTCAGAAAAAATTGAATTGTTATGAAAAAAATTTGAATAAAAATCCAAGATTTGCCATTTGGAATTGTATATTCTTAGGCAAGTAACAATATCCCCAAGGCATAAAATGGAAATCAAAACTACCTGCTCTTTCTTATACTGAGATTTATATCTCATAATGGATATGAAAGAATTTTTAGCATGAACTATAAAACACAACTATCACCCAGAAGGGAAAAACCTTTGCTATGCAAAGCATGCTGAATTAATTCTTTTGTAACACAAATATTTGTTGAACTGGGTGTTGGAAATAAAATCTTGTCAAGATAAGCTAGAGAAGTAACTGCTAGAAGTCACAGAAGAGGAAAAATTGAACAAGTATTAACAATGGTGGTAATTGTTGAAAGTCCTAAGAAAGGGGTGACAAGGTTGTATGGGAGAATATTTCTGGTTATGCCAAATGTTAATTTTAATCTAACACTTTTGTGCACATATAATATCCTAAGTTAAGTATCTTGAATTAAGAATCTGCACACAAAGAATTAGGAATCAAATACTTAAGTATCTTAATTTTTTATTTTCTGGGCAGAATTTTACTGTGCGGAATTTATCAGAAAAAATGTCATATGCAGACAATCATCAATTTTCTGTTCTTGAACGTTAGAAGGCACATTCCTCTAAAACTCCAGGGCTCTTGTCTTAGTACAGTGTTTTCCGTTTATTTTCTAGAGGTTGGGCTTTTAAAGTTATTGACAGAGAGTTAAATCCCAAACATTTTTGCTCCATTTTCTCTAAACTGGGATACATCTTGTCTTAGTCCACGGGGGCTGCTAAAACAAACACCATTGACTGGGTGCACTATGAACAGCAGAGATAGATTTCTCACAATGCTGGAAGATGGGAAGCCCAAGATCAAGGCACTGGCACTTTCGATGTCTGCTGAAGGCCAACTTCTTTATAGACTGCTATCTTCTCACTCTGCCCTCACATGGCTAAAGAAGCTAGCTAGCTCTTTAGGATCTCTTTTATCAGGGCACTAATCACGATAAGGAGAGGTCTTCCCCTATAATCTAATCACTTTCCCAAAGCCCCACTTGTTAATGCCATCCCCTTGAGCAGCAGTCCCCAAACTTTTTGGCACCAGGGACCAGTTTCATGCAAGACAATTTTTCCAAGGACAGCAGAGTGGGGAGCAGGGGCGAGGGGGTGGTTAGGGAGGCTCTGCTCAGGCGGTGATGCATCACCCTGTTTTCCTAACAGGCCACACACAGGTACCAGGCAGCAGGCCGGGGGCTGGGGACTGCAGCCCTTGAAGGTAGGATTTCAAAATAGGAATTTTGGAGAGACACAAATATTTAGACCATAGCACAGCTATTCCATTACTTTAATTTTGCATTAATGTCATAAATGCTTATCCATGTACTCTATCTTGACCCTATACATTTTTAAATGACACCCTTTTGTAGGATTTCCACATGTAAAATATTCTAATTATAGATTTGCACTCTTCATTTCCCTTCTTCAACAATCACCTTTTCCATACTTTAAAATAACATGAAATTATAGGAAAATAACTTAAACATATATACTGAAGAATGTTATATCTAACCTAATATTGTTCAATGTTTTCCTTAGCTTTAACAGAATTCACTAAATCTTAAATATTTTTTCTTAAGTTTGTCAAAGCCTTTCCAGATTCAGATGCAGAGATAGAACTCATATGTATATTATGTAAAGGAGAAAAAAACAAATATTAAATCATTTAGATCTATAGCAGAGTTGCTTTGAGAAATAACTTTCTCCTAACTTAAAACTGACTTTATAATCAACTAGTCTTAGACTTACCTTCATCTGGAAATTTTACATGTTTGCCTATAAAATATGCATGGCTACAGCTGATATGTTATTTGTAGCTACCCAAATCTTATTTATATCACTGATCATAATACCTAACACACATTTTATCATGGGCCACATATATGTCCTTATAAAGATTTGTAATAATGATTAGTTTTCCTTTCAGAAAACACAAAATATGTTAAATCCTTAAATATCTCTCAGGACTTGAATTTTCAAATTCTTATCTGAAGAATAGTCTGTAATTCTCTTTGAACTTCATCTGGCCAAAGAAGATGAAGAAAAAAAGAGGCTTACTCTGCAAAGTAATTCCATGTTAGCACATAAGAACTAAAGAAAATTATTTAATGTTAAACAAAAATGGAGACCCTGGAACAAAGTTGAACTTCAAATATTTTAATTATGAAATGCTGTTTTGTGGAACAGTTACAGATCACTCCACTAGTCTTCCAGTTTCTCACTCTGAGCTTCCAGTTTGCAACATATTCTCATATATCATTCAAAATTAACAGCTCATAATCTTCAATTAGCAGGGTTACCTAGAATATTTGGAAGAGCCAGTCAGTCTAAAGACCTTATTGTCCTAAGGTATTTTTAAGTTGGACAAGCTTTTTCTGGCTTTTTCTTCCATTCAGATAAACTTGGAGAAAGCTCCCACCAGATTTTTAATATCCCACAGTTGGAAGACGAGAGAAAGCAGCTGCATGACAGTATAAAAGGATTGGTAAAGTGGACATTTTTATAGAGTTAAGGCTGCCAAATATAGAAAGAATGGGAGATCCTTTCACTTCACAAAATCTTTTTCACAGAGCTAATCAAAGTTGCAAAGCTGCAGATTTGTAAACTAACTAAGATTTCCGGAATAAACAGACTGAATTCATGACACCTCTGCCAAGATAAATGGAAAATCCCACCTAGTTGGATCATATACCATTAGTGGAAATGAAAGGGATTATGTTTTGTTTGTTACTCATAAATCATTACATGGCCCAATGCCAAGTATTTTCAAAATAGCCATCAATTATTTGGATGACTATTAAGGAGAATTTTTTGTGTGCCAAATAAACAGTGTTTTTTTTCCTTTTTGCTCGACATTTTTACACAATCTTTCTGCTTCACAGGTTTACTTCTGTGCATTTATAAGAACACGCTTAGTTACTTAGCTAATAACTTACATCTCCATGACCAAACATATTGTCTGTTCAAGTGAATTCAAGACTGCCTGTGTAGCTGGTGATTTTAAAATATTTCTTCCTTTCTTTAGAGCAGTATTTAACAGTCACCTAGAGTAACAGTAAGATGTTTTCTTTGCTTAATTCATGCTGTACCAGCATTTTGAAAGATTACACATGATTTGACTCCAACTGGAAAAGTAGAGATAGCATAGGATGGAGGAGTTGATGGTGGTTATGGTAGGGGATCTTAGTTTGAAATGAAAAGAGGTATTTCTGAAAATACTGTTTTTTTATAAAGCAATACATATTGACAATGTTTGGTGACCTCTAAACGCTAGACTCAAAACTACCTTAGGTTCCAATAATTTTAAAAAGATCAATAATAAAACAAGACCCATACAGAGGAGATCAATGTTTTAATTCTCTATTAAATTAATTCTCAGAAACATTATGGAAAGTAAAAGACTGAAAAATAAGCAACTGATTTATCCCTAACCATTTATAAATGTAAATGTTCAAATTTGATATAATGTAAAAAAAGAAACCTCCAAAAAATAAGTCCCTACCTTTATTGAACTAGCATTGAGAATATATAATCTGTTTCTTTTAAAATGCTGTTATCTCTTTCTTTATACAGACAGATAAATAGATATGTATGTAGCAATATAGAGATACATAGATGCATTTCTATTTATATACAAACATACATGTATCTGTGTGTGTGTATATATATGTGTCTATGTGTGTGTATATATATATATGTATCCAAAAGAAAAATAAGCCTTTATTTTAGAAACGTTATTGAAATTTGTTCCACTGATGCTTACTGTAAGCATTCATCAGACCAGTATAATAAAAGAATAAGAATAATTCTTCTCATTAGTCTAAGAATTTGCCATATTTTATTTCCCTTTTTTTCCAACAAGGCAGCAAATATATCAATGTATATTTAATCAACAAATCAGCCATAACATTCTGAAACATATCATGCATTGCCTGACAGGATCATCACTTAAAGTGTATTGCTAAAGAAAGAAATTTCTACTGTGAAAGACCACTCCATGCACTTCTTTTCTACACATCCTTGCATACATTCCCTTTCTACACTCTCCTTGCATACTTATGATTTTTTCATGTCGTTTAAAAGAATTCTAAAACTGAGAAACTTCTGGAAATTTTGAGAAGTGAGTGCAAGTTTTGTGTTGACATCAATTTTAACAAATTTTCTGTTTTCTATATATGTATATAGAACAGTATATGCATCTATTCTATGACATCTATAAAATAATAAACCTATGCCTAAGAGAACTAACAATTTCTAGAGACTATGGCTACAGAAGACTTTGTAGCAATTGGTCTGTACATTCCTATGACTCATTATGAAAAACTCAGAGATGCATTAAATGCAGAATAGACTTTGAACTTCAAATCCCTTTATCATTTCTAATTTTTTACGATTGATATATATTGTTTAATTTTTGAACTTTTTCCAGTTATTGAAATTATTGACTATTTTTTGTGGATCAGTGTATATCCATACAATAGTAACAGTTGTCTTTATAAGTTCTTATTACAACCTTGGATCTAAGAAGAAGGTCTCTAAATCTGATAAATGGAATGACTAAGGTAGTGAAGTCTTACAAATAATCTGATAAAGAACTTAAACAACCAGAAACAATCAGAATATTGATTTAATATTAATAAACAATCAAAACCAATCAGAATATTAATTTAATTAGAGTCATATTAAATTTCCAATATTTTACTGTTCTTTACTTATCAAAATGGTGAGTTCCTATGTATCAACTAAATATTTATATATGGTAGGTTTTACTTAGTGTTTAGAGGATTAGAGTAGAAGCTGTTAGTTGAAATAGTATATATTGATGGTAATATGCTGCTAATTACTGTTAAACATCAGCCTAGATATTAGGCAAAATGTTGAGAACAAAGGCCATCATTCTAGTTGGTCTCAGTAGTTTGAAAAAGGTAAGTATCAAGTAGTGGCTCAGAATGTATAAATTTCATGTCTCCAAGTATTGCTATTCAGGAATTTTATAACATAATAAAGGAGAAAAGTGCCCAATTTGGTTTTGATATTTTTACTCAAATTGCAGAAGTCATTTATTCATGATGTAATTAGGTAAACAATATTTTACTTAAAATAACTAAATGTGTACCTATTTCTTAACTTGTGTAATAAATAGAATTAGGAGTAGTGAATTTTCACTCTAAATTAGTATTAACGAAATAGGCCATTTGAGTGGAATTTCATCAGGTATGACAGAAAAAGGGATAATTATTAGCATTTACTACTACTATGACATTTTTAAAAGGCCAAGTTATAAGGAATCAATCCTCTAACAACTGTGCTCATCAGTTACTTTAGGTTCAGTTTTGCAAATAAAAATGAGATGCATAAGGTTGGCTTGTAATAGTGTCCATAAGATTAAAATTTGCTACAGGGAATTTCATTTATTTCCCCAAAAAAGAGTTAATTCTTGTTCCATATGTTATTTGTTCATGGCTGACAATAGCTAACATGTATTCAGTTTATTTAAAATCATATGAAACAGTAATTTTTATGATAAAATTAATGAGCTTGATTCATAAGTCTTAGAAAAAAATGCCAGCTTCAGAATTAAAAATTATAGAGGTAGGAAAATGATTCCCTGGTTATAAACATTGTACTAAAATAGAGGATAAAGGTGATTAGCCCTGTAAACAGGAATTCAGTCCTTAGTCCCCAGTCCTCACACCCTCCAGCACACACACAAGCACCTCCTAACACCCGTACAGTGCTGTAGTGACATCAGAGTAAATTAATGGCGCCAATAAGCTTTTGGAAATAGCTGAAGAATTTCTTCTGTTAATCAGATATAAATCTATCTATTCAGGCAAGAAGAGAACTTAATCTTTCTTTTCCCATTTTTCATCCTTACCTTAAAGTATTCTTTGTTCTAATTCTTCAGTTCAACTACTGACTTTGCCACTGAATTACTTGGGTGAGTCTTTGTAGCGCCTATTCACATTGGGTTTCCTAGATCAACTTCCAGGACTAAATTCAATCCCTTGGGGATATGATTAAATCTGAAAATTGTATTTGTACAATTACTCTTTGCATGTTTTCACATCTTAAAGATGTGAATAAATATTTGTTAGACAGTGTCTACAGTATTTCAAGTGCCCAGATAAAAATGGAAACAGTTGGAATATTAAATCTACAAATTCCAGATGTTTAGAGACATCTGGCTATGTCACTGAAATTTCAAGTTTTCATCCAGATGTTTGGTGTTATGGTTGTTTGTTTCTTAAAAAGACAGATATTTATGGTATTATATAAATACAGGCTATGACATTATATAGATTCAACTTTCTATCAACCTATTTGCCTCTGGCCACTTGAGAAAATTGTGTGAAAATACAGATTCATATTTTGTTTGTGTTCTTTTGTGACATATTGTGAAACCTAAGAAGATAAGTATTGTGAACTTATACATGAAAGGTTGTAAAGTGAATGACTAAATAAGTTAAATAAAGAGTTAAAATGGATATTTATCAAACGGCAACAATGATTCTCCCTTACAGTATTTTTATTAAAGGCAAAAATATGACTTCTGGATTCTGATACACATCCTCCAAACATAATTCAAAGTTCATAACACAAATGTATATAATCCAAAGTTAGTCACAGCAAAATTCTCGTAACTGCTTTCTTCAGTAAAAAGATTCAAGATGGAAATAAATATTTCTTTCTTTATTTAAAAGTAGTTTGATCATCCAGGCAATATAAATACTAAATACTCTGTTGACTAAGGGAGAAAAAGTGAGACTTCTTCCTAAGAAGAAGATATTCTGAAGAGTAACATTTATAACTTAGCATTTTAAACATTAAATACTACTACAGCAGGCTATTATATCCTTTATTTTTATTATGATGATTTAAAAAATACATTATGTGCATGCAGAGATATTAATAGTATATAAAGCTTAGTTCATATTGCTTTGATTTCATGAATAACAGCATTTTTTTCACTACTCAGATTCTTGCGATAAAGGATTTAATTTTATCTGAGTTGTTAATCATACTATATAACAAAACATACTTCATATGGAGTCTCATCTTCAATCCAAGCTTGAAAAAAGAAAATACCAAAGAAACCTTTCATTTATCCGGCACTTTCCAGAAAAGTAAATCAGAAAATACATTTGACTTTAAGCTCAAACAAAATAATAAAAGGTCAAAAAATTTATCTATCATGCTCAAAGATAGAACATATTTGTTTTGATTGCATGCAAAATATTTGATGATCCAATTTCCTAGACCCTAGGGTTCTACCTTAGCTTACTAGGGTAAAAAATTCAGAATGCACACAGGATATCAGCAATGGCAAGAGCATGAGATTCCCAGAGGAAATCATTTGCTGTGGTAACTGTGTGGCAGCATAGCAATGGGGGCACTGAGAAGAGGGGTAGAGTTCTGTGCCATCTCATGGACCACTGGGAGAGTCCCTTAATAGAGGATTATCAAAGACAGCAATGAGAACAGCAAACAATGTAAGGATATTCTGTAAAATAAAAAGCTAACTCTTACATATCTCAGTATACGCCAGAATCCTCATAGGCAGCCAGTGTATCTGTATCTGCTATTTACAAATATCTTTTATTTACATGTCTCCCTTTCCTCAACTGTGAATTCCTTAAGGGCGGGGACTATGTTTTATTTATTTGTGCATTCCTCACTCCAACCGCTCCCGTCTTTGATCTAACACAATACCAGTGAGTTACTGGACATTCAGAAATATTTTTAAATGTATGAATGAATGAATAAAGATTCCAAGTCACCAAGGAAATGTGAGATTATTTTCACTCTACAAAGTTTATAAATGCATCTTATTGTATAAAACATGCTTGTAGATTTTAATGAAAATAATTAGATATTTATTTTAAAAAATAAAGTGTCAAGCATTTGGATGATTAAAATTTAACTATCTTAAAAACAAAAACAAAAAGAAAAGCTTTTTTTTTTTTCCATTCCAGCCAATGAAGTTGGGTTGATGAAGTGGCACTAAATTAAACTAAAAAGTTTCATTTTTTATAAATTGACTGCAGTGTTATTATTGTAATGGCAATATTGATTTATAATCTGGAGTTACTTTTGTAGTTTTGGGTTTTTTTGCTAATACTGTGATACTAAAAACATGTTTTTCTCCAAAAACCTTCCTCCATGTATTTCAATTCACCCGAGTATTTTACAGCATATTTGAAAATAAATCTGGACACATTGACTTTTGGAGTTCTGTACTCTTACTTCTCATTTTTATGTGTTCATTATGTGTTTGTTGCAGTTTTTTGTTTCATTACTAATATATGTAATCTAACACTTAAAGAAAATAATATATAAGGCATTATAATTACTATATATCACCAAATGCTTTCACACATACATATATACATATATGTATATTATGCATATATACTTATGTGTGTATATATCTACTTATATGTATGTATGTATAGCTACTATAGACAACCATGGAGTCTTTTTATCAGTCTTTTTAAAAAAATTGAATAGTGAAATTTCACGTGGTGGACATAAAAAACAACACAAAATAGGCTACAATATTTCTAAAATCAATACCATATTCTTATATTTTTCTCATTAACAATTGCCCATAACAGCTTTTATACTGATATTATAGAATCATTGTATTCCTTCCCCCAGAAAAGGAAATAAGTATGGATTTTAAGAAATCTATTCCTCTCATTTTTCCACCAAGATTATTTTGACTGAATGTTTCAGTTCTTGGTGACAATGATGATGATGATGATGACTTATGTGTTTCTTCCATCTGGAATTGTCCATGGAGAAAATATCCCCATAAGGAATGTTGAAAGGCTCATTATTTCAGTATTACAAATATGAAAATTGAGGCAGAGAGAAGTATAATTTTCTCAAATCATGTAAAAACTCAGAAGTGAAGCCAAGAGTAGAACCCACCTCATGTGGAATAGATCTAATGCAACATGCAATGTCAAGCTTGAAAGGTAATTAAACTGAGTAGTATAATTACCTAAATTGTAGTACAGGAAAATAGTGTCATATTTACAAACCTAATTATATCAAGTAGGAGAATTACCTGAATGATAGTAATCATATGGATGCAGTTCACATACTTTATTTGCTTTACTTTTTTATCCTGAATGCTTTAAAAATGGGAGTTTAAAATATAACAGGAACCAAAAAAAAAAAAAAACCCAGAATCTGGAACTAAACACCTCCCCTGCCACTACCCCAGGTTGAAATCCCAGCACATTTTTCCAACTGTGTAATCTTAGGTAAGTCGCTTAACCTTTGTCTCAACTTTCTCATCTATAAAACAGGAATAATATTACCAATATCTGGAAAAATTGTGAGTATTAGAAATAATGCATAAATAGCACCTAGAGTATAACCGCCTATCCCTAAGTAGGTATATAATAAAAGGCAACTACTGATCCTTTTAGTTAGTAAATATTAATGATATATGAATACCCACCAACTTTAGTTTTTAATTAATCTTTTTTTTACTAAATTTTCTCATTTTTTATCATCAATGAGTTAATATATGTATGGGTAATATATGATACACAAATTCAATTATGGCCCAAAAGTGAGGCCAGTGAAAATCCAGAAGTGAGAGATGTATCATTTTAAATAATTCCCTGTGAAAGCATCTGGGGAAACTATATGAATTTGATGAAGCATCGTGATTTGAAGATCACTGATATAAACATATCTTTGGAAATTAAATATATTTCTCTTCGCTTTCTCCTTAGCACTGAATATTTACAGAAATTGAGATGGTTTCTAACATGAAAATGAGAATATTCAAAATATTCCTGATGTAGAAGAATAAATGTAACTATCCTTAGCAGATATAAAGGCTTATTATTAAATTATAATAATTAAGATTATGTGGTTTGGGCCTAGGTATAAAAAAATTGATGAAAGAACAGAACAGAGTGCAGCAATAAATCCATGCATATATGGAAACATGATTTATGACGGAGTGGAAACAGTGATCCTGGAAAAAGAGTGGACTAATAAATGGACCTGGTACAACTTGTTATCCATATAAAATAAAGTACATTTAGGTCTATTCTTCACACTATGTACTAAAATCAATACGTCATGGATTAACCACTTCAGTTTGAAAGGCAAGCTTTAAAACTCTTAGAGGAAGACACAGGAGAATATCTTAGTGGCCTCAGCAGAGAAAAGATAAAGAAGACACAGAAGTACTAGCCATAAAGGAAACAATTGATAAATTTGAATATATTAATATTAAGAGTTTCTGACCACCAAAAGATACTCTAAGAAAAGGAAAAAGAAACAGCATAAATTGAGAAAAGATAGTAGCAGACATATGACTGCAAAGTATTAAGTTAGTATTCAGAACATATTTTAAAAGCCTAAAAAGAAAAAGATTAAATTAAAAAAGAATTTAATGTAATCCAGACATGTAGAGGCATTTCACACACACAAAAAGAAATACAAATGGGTTGTAACATTTTAAAAATGCTTTACTTCATTAGCAATCAGGAAATGCAAAATAGGAATTCTGTGGAACATTTATAAGAACATTTATAGTTATTATATTGGAAAAAATTGATAACTTCAAATGTTGGCAAAGATGTGGATCCATTAGAATTACACACTGGACTGGGTAGGGGAGTTAAACTGATATAACTTTGCTAAACAATTCTTCTGTATTACTGTGTTAAGATGAACATTCACATACCCTATGACTCACTGATGCAATTCCTGGTTTTTCACCCAGAGAAGCTCTATCACATGTTTATCAGAATACAAATGCAAGAATGTCTATAGCAGCATTATATATATTAAAAAAAAAGTAATTCAAGTGTCCATGACAGTAGAATGGAAAAATGGTGTTATCTTCACACAATTTGGAATATTATATAATAATAAAAATGAGTAAGTACAGTCTCTTGAATCAACATGGATAGGGTGAAAAGCCTACAGTTTAAGAGCATTTCATTTTGATAAGCCTAACAAACAAAATTAGAGTTTATATTTTTAGGGCCACATATTATGAAAAAAGCTTTTATTTATTTATTTATTTATTTTTAAAAAGCTTGGGGATGATGCACAAAATTCAGGCATGTGGTAATTTTAGGTGGGGTAGACAGACAAATACAATGTAAAAGGAAAACTTAGCTTCTAAGTATATATAATAATGAGAAACACAATGTGAAAGGAATAGATTTCCTCCTAAACAAGACATAATGATGACAAAATTATTCTGGTTCTGATAATGGATGGACTTTTATTGCATGTTTGTAATTTTTTGTTTTATAACCCATATATATGTTAAATGCATTAGGCAAATTAAATTAAGCTTTTAAAAGGAAAACATCTCTACAAAGCATCGGCTGTATATAGTATGTAAGCTCACTATTGGCATTTAACAAATGTTGAGAGTTTTTGATCATGGCCATACTTGTAGGATATTATCAGATCACATATTTGCAAAGTAAAATAAAAGAACTAAAGGCAGAATGTAAAAAGAATAGTTCCAAAGAAGATAGGCTGACTCTGAGGTGGAATGGTCCAATAAAGATTTGTGAAAGCAGCAGTGGTTTATAATGGCACAGAATGGCCTTTCAGATGCAGCTCCATCAGTAGCTCCCTGAGCGTGTTTTAAATTGGCTCAGGAGTTGACAGCTAGATGTCAAGTCAAAGAAGAACATGGGATAAGGGAACTTTGACCAAGATAAATATTATGTTACCTCCAACTTATAGAAACTCTTTATAGTGCCAAATACGTTTGAGCAACCTTAAATGACAGGGATTTTTCTTGCCTTTTTTTAAATATCATATGCTATAAAGTACGAATATAGTACTTTGTATAAAACCTCTGAAAGTTTAAAAATTATTGTCATGAACATGCAACCTGATTAAATTCAACATGGATTTATTTTTATATTTACTCCTTCATGGTGTCTTTGTGTACTCCTTTAAGGAACTATTTCATTGATGAAAAAAAGGAGGGAAAAAGATGTCATTTTAATTTTTGTTTTGTTTGTTTGTTTGTTGCCTTTTTTTGTTGAAGGTGAAAGTCTGGTTCCAAAACAGGAGAATGAAGTGGAAGAGGGTAAAGGGAGGACAGCAAGGAGCTGCAGCTCGAGAAAAGGAACTGGTAAATGTGAAAAAAGGAACACTTCTCCCATCAGAGCTTTCGGGAATTGGTGCAGCCACCCTCCAGCAAACAGGGGACTCTCTAGCAAACGAAGACAGTCACGACAGTGACCACAGCTCAGAGCATGCACACTTATGATATACACAGAGAGGACCAGCTGCATTCTCAGGAAAGAAATGTTATGATGGCAAGCCTTACCCAAACATCGTTTACACACAGAGATGACTATGGCCGTGATTTTTAACGTTATTGAATTCAGGCATCTCGAGTCTGGTTTTCATGATTTATAGAGGGTTTACACTAAGTGCCACTTATTAAAGATGCTTCCAAAGTGAAGATGGAGAAGGTGAATTTGCTTTGAATATTCCAGATGTGTTTGGTCCTGCGTATGGCAGTGAGCAGGTATGTGTTTGCTTTTGCTTGCACTGAATGAAAGTTAAATTGCTATCAAGAGCAAACTATGAAACACTTTTATTCAAGATGCCTCCAGAGTGAAGATGCTGAAGATGAACTTGCTTTGAACATTCCAGATGTATGAGGTCATGTGTATGACAGTGGGCAGGTATTTGCGTTTGCTTGCACTGAAAATTAAATTGCTATCAAGAATAAACCATGAAACATTTTATCCTGAACAGCCACAGTGCCTGAAATCACTCAAGTGGATAAAAAAGTGTATTTTAACTCTGTATATATTACCTTTAAGTCATTTTCCTGTCTTCACTAATTTTAGCAATGCATTCATATTAGCTGATGAAAATAGACACTCACAATGACAACCAGGACCAGCTTCTTGTCTTTTTTATACATTTTGTCATCCCAGAGACAATCAGTGTGTGCTTACTTGTGTTCAAGTAGAGAAAAATACAGTAGAGTCTGATAGGACATATTCTTGTACCACAGACAAAACAAATCTTATGTTGCATTTACTATCAACTGCTGCTAATACATTATTATAAAACTTACCTAGCTCCTCAATTCTTCTTATCTTATAGCTTGAAAAAAATTAGGATCATAGGCAAATCAGTTACCTTGCAGAAAGAGCTTTGTATAACAGACATTGTCTGATTTTATTTCTATAAAATGTTAGCTGTATGAATATGATCTAATTAACAAGGAAAAGGTTTCTTCCTGATTGGCAATGGTGTTAAATAAGGTGCAAAGCAAAATGATTCCTCAAGTTGATAGAACGCAAAATTCTGAATGTCTTCAAATTAAATTCAGTAAAAACACATTATTTTTTTCATATGTGATGTATTCATGCAGAAACAATTTTTGTATTTTGTAAAAAAAAAGTTTAATAAATGATCCTTTGTAAATAATTTTGGCCTCCTTACTGTGATTTCCTTAATTTTTATAGATTTTAATATCAGTACTTAACAAAGTCCTAAATCTATCTACTCTTGTGTAAATCCAGATGATTTATGAATCATTACATTTTTTGCATTTCTAGAATTTTTTTTTATTATGGCAGAAAAATCCTCAGGTAATCAAAGAGCATCAAAGAATGGGTACATGGTAAGGTATTTCTCTAATTTGAAGAATGTCATGTGATTTCTATGTGTGCTTTATGAAACCAAAAATAAAAAGTGGAAAAAGAGTAATATTGTTCACTACAATGAGGTAAATAAGTCATACATTTAAAAAGTTATGCGTAGTATCTGTGAGTTAATCAAATAGTTGTTTTAAAGTGAATCTCTGATATGAAATATAAGCTAAACAATCTAATCAGAATTCTCAGTTCTAATGGACATTACTGATAGAAGTCATCAAAGATCGTATTAACTTAACGTATTGTGCATCCTGCATGATTGCACATTCATTGGATGCCTGAGTCCTACTTATAATTTTGTCACATCATTTTTCATTTCTTGCATATTTTAACCAGAAATGCTTGGAAACATTGCCAGTATCCCCTCCCTGCCCCAATTAATTAGAAATAGAAATAAAGAAAAATAATCAGTAAAGATTTCCATAAACCTCATTAGTTAATTGATTTCATTTGCTTTAGTATGATTAGACTGACAATATATTCACTTTATTTTAACTTAGTCTAGCATGAGCTATATAGAGTGTATTCAAGGAATAAAATAAATAATTATATTATTTGTATCACATTTCCCTTTGTGCAATAAATTTGATCTCAGTGGTTGGCAATATTTCTGACTTAACTTTGAGGGCAGACCATTCAAATTGAAGTCATCCAAGCATAGAACAGACTTTTCTATCAATTGCTTGAATGAATACAAAGTGTATTTGTACTGATGACATCTACTTGGGTGGACTGACTTTCTTACTGTAGAATAGGATTTAAATTCAAAACATCTTGACAAATTTGAGAAGTGGGAAGATATAAATCAAATTGAGTTCAATGGGGACAGAGTGGAGGATAATTCATTTGGGCAGGAAAATAATTTCCAGAAATAAGAGGAAAGGACCACTTAGGAGTAGCTAAAAAGAGAGCTAGTGGTTGAAGCCAAATAGAAAGATATAAGAATCCCAATGTATTATGATATATGAATTAGGAAAAAGTGATTCTGAATAGATATGACATTTAGGAAATATGAGGCAGTTGTATCATAAGGCCATGCCTTTATTAGACAATTGTGAGCTATCCTGAAATGAAATTTGACTCCAGAGAACAGAAAATGGTAGGAAAGGCCACATGGCTGATCAAAAGGGGGCATCATTTCATATATGACACAGTAAAATTATCCACCATGTAAGATGCCAGACACATTAACACATTGTCAACACATTTACAAATAAACAAGCAGGCTAGAGTACTTTTTTTCAAAGTGGTTATACCAATTTATTTATTTATTTATTTTGATTTTTGAAATATAAATTTACTTTTTAAAATGTCAGAATATTACAGGGGTACAAACGATTTGGTTACATAAATTGCTTTTGTATTGTGACCACCCCCCAGATAGTATGCATTGTACCCATTAGGTGTGATTTTACCCATCCCCTCCTTCCCCCCACACCTGCTTCATTTCCAATGACTGTTATTTCCGTATGTGCACATAGGTGTTGATTGATTAGTTCCAATGTAATGGTGAGTACATGTCGTGTTTGTTTTTCTGTTCTTGTGGTACTTCACTTAGAAGAATGGTCTCGAGCTCCATCCAGGTTAATACAAGAGGTATTAGTTCACCATTTTTTTTTTTTATGGCTGAGTAGAATACTTTTAGTTAGAAGAACTTGCTATCTTTTTGGAGTATATTAGTATTCTCCTGTCTTCAAAGTGGTGCATAGATTAGCTATGTAATACCTCACTTAATATCCTTTTAGAATTAAAATTCTCTGAGGTGAATTAGAATATTCTCGGGTATTATCTGGGTTTAATTCACTCCAGAGGTGCCAAGTCTAAAAGAACTCTTCTTTTTATTCTACGCTGGGATCCTGGCATGCCATGGTATCTTATTACATAATGTCCTTTTTATGTAACTCTATCTCAGATCCTGTACCTCTGTAGAAATTCATAATAGCACGAAAACACCTTTCTCTGAAAATAGTACCAAATCGTGGCTAGGGTGACTTTTTTTCAGCAGGATTCAGAGGGAAGAACACTACAAAGTTTTTGCAAAGGTGATCTACATATTTTTAACTCATTATTAACATCGCTCCAATTACTTCCCATATTTACCTACTGCTCCCAGTCTGTATTTTTTCCTTCAGAGACTATGCATAAGACCTGTGTTTGCCATTTTGATTCTTAAAATGCACTAAATACATTTAAAATAATCCCAACCACAGTTTTAATACATTGGTGAATGCCATACCATGAAATAAATGTGGGAATGACTTGTGAAATTCAATAAGGGCTTTTCTTTGGCTAGTAGGATAAGATTAGAGGGCAGATAGAAAAACAAAGTAAATTATAAAAAGAGATATTTCACATTTTTAATATTGCTAGTTTTCTAGAACATTTTTTAAAATTACTGGCATATTTATGATGGCAAATGCTAATTTTCCTCCTAACAGTAGCTTAGAGGAACTATAGAGCTGAAACAAAATCAGTAACAAGATAGTAGAGTATCATTAGTTAGTGACTAGAAAGGGTTTAAAGAAAATATTTTTCATTTTAAATTCTAAATACACTTAAGCTGGTAAGTTTTAAGGATAAGCCATTTATGCCATTCCCTATTTTATAATAAAATGTTAAAGTAATATTTGAGGTGAGTGGTATTTAGATAGCTGATCAAAAGGGGGCATCATTGATGTGATGTTTAAAATATCAGATACAAATACTTATCTGGCATAGTTGTTCTTTGAACCATTTGGGAAGTAATTGTATCTTCTTGTCAGCTCCCTTTGTTGCCTTCATTCACTAAAAAGCTATCTAGAACTAAAAATAAATTTGAAGCTATTGAGAATTTAGCATTTAGATTGAGATTCTAAACATTCCAAATCTTACAAACAGTTGGAATATGCAGTACTGGTATGCAAATACTGTTATAAAAGTAGTTTTTTTGGTCATGGTTTTATATTTCATGCCTGAATCTGGCCAGGATAATTGGATAATAGTCCTCGTGGATACCTCAACATTTCTGCTTTCAGCTCTTACAAAATGCTGCTAGGGGTAGTGGACAAAGGGGCAAAAATGGCCCCAGAAAACAAGATTGCTGCACCAAACTCTGAGAACCTATAAAAATATGTGGCTCAAGATTTAAATATGGCTTTTTCCTTATCTAAGCAATTCTCTATTATTATGTATTTTTACAATATTCTTATTTTGACATATAAAATGGTTAAAAATATTGAAAATACATTTAAGAGAATAAAAATATTTTTACTTTTATGTCTTATTTTTCTCCTTAGTAGCTAACTTTTATTCAAAGCAAGCTTCAAACTCTGGTTTGAAAAATTCCAGAAAATTTTTGATTACATCACAATGTTGTCAGCCAGCTCAGTAATCCCCCGTTAAAATACTGTTTACTTTTGTTACAGATGATTTTCAGAAACAGTTCTCAAAATAGAATGAATTGGCAAATATAAATTTTTATCATATCCACTTTGTGTAAGGGATGATACAGTGACTTGAGTACATAGTAATACAAGGTTTAGGCTATACTTTGTATTTCTGCCTTTTGTGAAGTAATTCACTGAGATAAATATGTATTTTCTTTAAATTAAAAAGTAATCACGAGGTTTATGACCAACCCCATTATCCCAGAATTATTTAAGCATATACTCTGTTTTTGCATATGTGTAATATGGATAGTTGAAAACACTAAATATTAGGTCTTTTTATGTTCAGTGCATATTAATTTTGAAAAAAATTATTAGAAAATACTTGTCCTTATGGATAGGTAGTTTTATCATTACTGGCTTTGTTTTTCTTAAAAAAAAAAAAAGCTGTTCATTCTACCTTCTCTTGATATACTACCGCCACTAAAGGGAGAAAATTAGCAAAGATTCCACTACTTTCCCAGTTTGATGAAATGTTAATCCAAACTATTATTCAGAGGTGAGCTATTAATTCTAGTTAAATTATTTGTTTGGCTTTCATTTCTTTAGAGCAGAATCTAATTTTTTTGACTTTGTTAACATTGAAATACAGTAATTTTTCATGAGTATAGGTTATATATGTACAAGATAGTGTGTTGATATTTAAAATAGAAAAGGTGGACAGAGAACATGCTATCTCAAATGATGAGGAATTAAAAAGTACTTCTTGAATTGCTCAATAGGAAAACAGAAATTGGCTCATAACATTGCACATTTTATAAAAGTACATTCAAATTAATGTCTTTAAGAATAACTTATGAAACACACTTTTGAAATTTGCCTCTAACTGCCACAGTTTTTGGTGGATTTTTGCTTAGTAGAGAGATGTGATTTTAATCAATGTCAAAGAATGATGACAGGGAAAAATCTTATAATTTGTATGTGAAATAAAATATTGGCTAAATGTTATACAATTTATGAGATAAAAATCAAAGGAGATTGTAAATATTCAGTTTAACAATAGACCACAAATCAGATTGGTTAAATGAAGAGATGCTTAATCATGACCACACTCTTACCTGGTAACCTCATGTACATTTAGGTATCCTTGCTAACAGTATATTAAATCATGTTCAGATATCTCCTCAAGATAAATGCTTTTTATTTGTTTTCCGAGTATATATAAGAGAAACTTTTTTATTTGCATGATATAAAGTTTTAGAAAATATATATCTATATAAATATGTATTTTTAATAATAGTGGAAATATAACCCTATATGCTGCATTGTAAGCTAAGGTATTTATCTCTTAATAATAAAATATAAACATATTTAATAGCTGAACAGAATTCTCTTTTATGGATTTGTTATGACTATTTAACAAATACCTACTACTGGATGTTTACTTTTTTCTTCCATATTTTCCCTAAATAGTATTGAACCATATTTTACATACCTCTTTGCAAAATTTAAGTTTTTCATGGGGAGATTTTTAGGAAGGGGATTATTTAGAACAAGGAGGTATGTTTATTGTTAGGACTTTTAGTACATATTGGCAATTTCCCACTGCAAATTTATACTCTATTCCAATGCCTATTTTTCCATATATATGATAATTTTATCCATTAGAATTCTAAAAGTTATTTTGAATCAGATGAAAAAGCATATTTTAACTTGTATTTGTTTAATTTTTTATTAAGCTGAGCATCTTAATGTGTTTATTGATAATTATATTTTAAAAATCATTGATCATGTCCTCCTATTTTTTTCCATTGATATTTTGTATTTTTTATGAATTGGTAAGAACTTTCTAGTTTGGGGAAAACAACAATAACACAAACTTTGATGTCTCTCTTAAAACATATTTTCACATATTTTCTCCCTTTACTGACAGTAGTGTATCTGCAAAAAGGTAGAAAGGTAGAATGAACAGCTTTTTTTAAAAGAAAAAAACAAAGCCAGCAACTAAAACTACCTATGCATAATGACAAGTATTTTCTAATGATTACATCTTTACATCTAGATTTCTTCTAGAGGTTACTAGCCATGTCTTCCAAATAAGTAACATATGTAGCAGAGAAAACACTAGATGATAGAGTTGCTAAGATAAAAATACACCTATAAAAAGTACCATTGTGGTAAACTTTCCTTGCTTACAGTAGAAACAGACTTGGAGGAGGAGGGTGGATGTGAGAATTGCAACTTTTTACAAAAGTATCATGTCTTAGAAGGAGGGAGAAACAGAGATTTTAAGGACAATTTTTTCTTGGTCTTTCATTTTTTAAAAGAGCAACCAAAATGGACTCCAGATGTATTAAAGATCTTGTGTAAATGTTAATGTTATTTATGAATTACTGATGATAATAAAATCCATTATTTATTAAAAAATTTCTGGTGCTTACAAAGCACTGTATAAGTTGCTATAATGAGAGCCAAATGGAAAACTAATAGAAAATCATTTCTTCTTCCTAATGAACACTTTGGTTTTGAATTTTTAAAAAATATACCTTAAGCCTAATGACAAAAGTTAAATTATTAGAGGACCCCCTTATCGCCACAATTGGGGTGTTTATATTTCTTATGAATTGGTAAGAGCTTTTTACATATCAAGTGTATTAACTATTTATCTGTCTTATACTACATGCTTCTAAAATTATAAAGTTAAAAATTACCAATTTTGCTACTTTGATTAAAAAATCTAGCAAAGCACTTTCCATTCTGATATTACAAATTATATAACATTCTGATATTATAAAATTAGTGAATCAAGGAACTTGTTCAAAATAATTTTACTTTAAATCTTTTTTCTGGCTACCTTGACCAAAATTTGGCTAATAGTGAATTCAATTCATTCATTCATTCTACAAATATTTGTGTACCAATTATATGTAATGATCTGCCCTATCATCATTTTCTTTGCTGTATTATTGATTTCTGTTAGCATATTCCTTAATCTCAGAAAACATTTGGAATAACTGCCTATTCAGCGTTTCTGTGAATGTTTTTCAGTCTACTTCTGTTTGTCTAATGCACAAAACCATTTAATTTCTCTCAGTGCTGGTTAGGAGTACTTTCCAAAGAGGGAGCAGTTGATAAGGGCTTGCTGACATTTATGAAACATCTTTTCTGTGTGTCCAATTATCATTATTTTTCTCCCAGTGAGTTTTTAAGCTACTTTGGCAAAACCAATAATGATTTTGACCATATGTTTCATATTTTAAAATTTACTTTGATCATAAGTTTTAATTTTATTGCTGTTACTACTTTGAAAATATATTTTTTAAAAAGTTCATTAGACTATTCCATAAAATGTTATTAGGTCGCACAAAAAGTTTATCTCTTGTAAAAAATTAGAAATGTGAGTACACCTGTATTATTCTTTCTAATCAACAATTCCATTATATGAAATAACTAAAAAGTGACTTAAAGATACTCAAAATAATTTTGATGAACATGTTAAAAATTAAAGACAGGCCATGTACAATTAAAAAAATCATTTTATTAACAAAGCTGTGTGAAACTGTGACTTTTTTCCAAACAGCTCTGGAAGTTCTAGGTAATTCCCTGGGCAGGAGGACACTGAGGCCACTTACAAACTATTTAGAGAAATTTAACACATGCAAATAGCTGTCGTCCTGATTTTCCATTCTTCTGCTGTATGTAATCGATTCCCACACACTCATGGCTTCCTCCTGAGCCCTGTCTACAATGAGCTCACTCCTCTCCCATTCAGGCCGTGTATTCCCTAGTCTGATTGCCTGGAATGCTTTCTCACCACATATATCTTGACTTATTCCCTCATTTCCTTTAGGTTTCCACTTCCTCATATAGGCATTCCCTGATCTTAAATAAAACGGCACCATCTATTACATTCTACCCTTTAAGTAGTACAGTATTGCTTTTCTTCTTAGCCATTAGATATCTACTGATTTCTTCCCTCTAGTGAATGTAGACTTCATGAGAGCAGAGATTTTGTCTAGTATGTTCATTACTATGTCTCTAGCACTTTGAACAGTCTCTGGCAGCCTCACCACCAACTCACATTCTGAATTTGTATGAGTTAGAAAAGGGTACTACTGCCTCAAAACACCAGACTGCCATCACCTGGAAACCATAATGATAAATGTAGAAGTCTATGGTAATTGTGAAGAAAGTCATACACCCTGGAGGTGTGCAATGCATAATTCTCACAAGTAAAAGCACTGACCAAGAACTTGACAGTTTGAAGTAATCAATAAATATTTTTGAATAAATGCATGAATTAAATGGCATGATATTCATCCAAAGAAATACCTGTAAAGCTAAAATAACATAGTTGGAAAATGGAGCCCTAGAACATTTTTTTAATAGTGTATAGATAGCACAAACCAAAACAAAAATCTGTTTATGATCTTTGAAATTGCACTAATAACATACCAAGTCAGAAGGGAACAAACAGAAGGAAAAGTTAAGAACAGGTTTTAACAGATGTTCATATATGGTTTGGAGGAAAAGGGAAAATTTTCCTTCCATTCAGTTGCCTGTCTTGAAATACTCACAATTTTTTGCAGACAGTTTGGCTGGTTTCCAACACACATCGTTCCTTGTCTGGTATGAAGAATGCCATCTGTGCAGCATGGAAGTCCTTTTTAAAAATGGACTGCTAGTTATGCTCTGGGCAGGTGTTGTTAAAGTGAAATCAGGTGTCAAGCTTACAATTGCCTAAAGTGACTATGTTGTGCCGAGAAAGAATGGCATGGCATATTGTAAAATGGAATTTAAGCATGGCATGTAAGCATTCCATTTTTTGGGTGCTACAGAGTTCAGATTGCATAGCAAGCTGTAAAACTTTTAAACTACTTCCACTGTCAACAACGAAGAAAGCTTTACATTAAATCAAGGAGATAGGTGAGATCAAAATTATATATTTTCTCACAAAAATATCTTCCCAATTATATTTTTTTATGAAAAGTCAATGAAGGAGGAATAGTGACCAGAAAACATATGACCACCAATTCCAAAATATATCAGTTAATTTAGCAAAATTAGTCAAAATCAATCTTCCATAGTTATTCATTGCAACCCATTATATAATTGCAGTAAATAGCCCTTAATGGAGTTATTTAGCTCCCTGAAGGACAAAATGACTGATATATTTTCCTTGAATAAATTAATTACTGTAAGTATCACAGGCTTTCTCGGTTTTACTGCAGACTTGTGATGATTCATTTGATACTGTTCTAACTCATACAAACAAGGTAGAAATACATCATAGATAAATTTTAAAGTATGGGTATATATATATATATTCACATACATATCACTACTACAATAAAAATGTTCATTGTCATTATAAGACTCTAACTTTGTCATTGGTTATTATATGTGACCCATTTGCTATTTGCAATACAGTTAATACATTATGTCATTTAATTCTTACAGCAGCTCTATGGTTAGGTTCCAGTATTGTTCCAGGCTTCAGGTGAGATCATTGAAGTTTAGTAAGTTGAAGCATCTCATGTGACAGTAAGTGGTAGAGCTGAGGCTTATATCTAGCTGAACCCCAAATCCTGTGTTTTGATCACTCTCAAAATGGTCTCTTTCCAAAACAAGTACTACAAGGTAGCAGGATTTCCCTTATTAGCCCATCTGATCTTAAAGGAAATTCATTAGCATAGTATACTATTGTAATTTATATAGCACTTGACCTCAGTCAAAATTTCAGCCACTGTAGCCAAGGCAAACAAGGCCACAAACAACAAGTGTAAAGGCCCCTCTCTCATCATGTAATTAGAGGGTCTGTTAAAGCCACGAGACTTAAAACAGGAGACTTATTCTTATATCCAGTTTCAGCTAGTTTAGTTATCTTGTTTCTCATCCCACAGTGGATTACAATACCAAATAAGAAATGGAAAGTTTTTGCTGCCAGACACAGGGCTATGAACAGAAAAACCAGCAGCTTAATTATCAAGGGGGAATACAGAATAACAATAAAAGGTAATTTGGAGGTAATTGCCTTTAGATTAAAAAATCCCTGTATTACAGCAGTATAAAAGGATTTGGTTCATTATGATGTATAGATTGAAGAATTTACTACAGTGGGAACTTGTTAGAGGTGCAAATTCTCAAACTCTAACTCACACCTACTGAATCAAAATCTCTGGAGATGGGCTCAGCAATATATGATGCTACTGAAAAAATACTCACGTATTTTTGAGTTGTCATGATATGATCAATAACAATATTTAAACATTGTTTGACCTGAAAAATATTTTTAAATCTATAAGCAATTATAAGAGTTCTTATAAATCATCTTTATTCTTACGTTGGCTAGTAAAAAGGCCAAACTTTCAAAATACTAATATATTGAAGCTAACTTTATAATGTGTTTTAATTATGTCAAGTTGCATTCTTGAAATTTGGAAATAGTATATTTAGTGCCCATATAACAGTGATTACTTTTAACTGCCAGAAGAAAGTGGTAACTGCATAAAGTGTATCTCCCCGAAGACCTAAGGCAACAACACTAGTTTGGAGTGTTATGGCATGCAACACTTTAAAAGCTATAGAGAATATATAAATATATTGATATATAACAAAAAATGAATTTTAGTTTGGAACTAAATATTACAATAACTCATATTATTTCCATTAGTGGAAAACAAACATACAAGCGTGCACACATACAGGCTTTTAGATTCATATCTAAAAATATCTGTCACAATTAGTGAATTAAAGTGCCAAAAACCCTATTAGAAGCAAAAACAGGGAAAAAGAAGAGTGGATACATTGTTTTATCAAGAGCAAACAATTTAAGCTACATTGTCAATAAAAAAATAGATAGCTAACTATAAAACACATCAAGCAGAGAAACTCCTCACTTCATCAGTGTATTTAAAAAAAAAACAACTAAAGTCAATAACAAAATTTGTACTATTTGTATACTTTTAATGGCTTTGGTACCCCATTTTAAGTACTGTAGTACTGATCTTTTGCACTCTTGATGTAGAGTAAAATATCAAAAGATCTAATTTGGGAGGTTTTATTATTTCTTCTGCAGGTATAAGAACATAAGAGTATGTCAAAAATGTATAATTCTTACCAATTCATATGTAAAACGTAAGAATTCTTACCCTCAGGACATTTTCTGCTTCTCTCTAAATTTTAGTCCCCTTCCAACTTTACATCTGAATCATCCATCCCATCATAAGAATGAGGATGGAAGAAATAGTCAAGAGAGAAAGGAAGAATCAGCTTCTTGCTTTAAGCTTAGCCCTTTGCTCTGTGAGGGCCCCTCCTGACCTGTGATCCTTCATGGAGAATATAGGTTTTACTAGACATATTATCACTTCAGACCCTCTTCAAGCCAAGTGAATCTAACATTATCTAAACCTACATATTAAGATGAAAATGGCATGCTCATTAGATTGAAGTAAACTTTACATATATATGGTTTATCAAAAATATAATCAGGCAATCATCTGCTGTCAATAGCAAAAAAGGTTCTTTCTTTCTTTGTGGCTTTTGTTAGACTTTTTTTTTAACTTTGTGTTTTGAATTCCTCTTAAAGACCTTTAGTCAAGGGACTTACCTTACCATTTGATAGGGAACTATAATGATTTTATTTTCTCTTTCATTTACTTCCTTTTGATGACTTTTTCTTACTTCCAAAAATTCATTTAGTTAAAAATCTTTCTGGAACAAGGCAGTGTATAAAAAATTAAAAATAAAAATATGCTAGTTGTTTAACACTTTCTCATCCTCTGGACAATACTAATTCTTAACTTTGTATAACTTCTCATCATGCCTTTCCTTTCTGAAACTGTTTCCTGAACTCGATTTTGTCCTTGGGAAATCTAGCTGGGTAAAAGGTGTTTGTGAGAAGGTTCTCCAAAAGTCAGCATCTGTGTATATATTCTCTGACCCTGAGAATCTGATGCAGCTGAAGGAGCAAAGATCTGTTGACAATCGTAAGTCGGGTGTTAGCAAATTCTTAATGTTGGAACATAGGCTGAAATTGGAGCGACCCGGGAAGATTGGTCCCCTAATCTCCTCAGATATTTAATATTGCTCTGTTTTTAAACTATCGCTTTGCATTCTAACCTTTGAAAACTCATTTTTTCCTAGGAGATTACTACATAAATCTACTTAGGGTATTAACTTTTCCTCCTGAAGTGAGAAATGAGAGATGAGAATAAAAATTATTTGTTTTATAAGTTGGGGAAACGTAACAAAAAAAGGGGAGGTTGATTTGAACAAATAAGGAACATGAAGATACTAAAGATGTAATTCTTGCACTTATAATTTTGACTTAGTGTCCGTATAAGACTAATGAAAAGTGTTTTTATAAAAACACGTTTTTGTATGACACATTTTAGCTTACATTTTTATATGAAGCATAATTTATTATTTTTCAGTATCTTATCCCTATCTTTCTGCTGAAAATTCATAATATGCCTTGCTTTCATTTTGATGCTGGGTTTCCCCTTGTTTGGGAAAAATGTTTGCCTCTCCATTCCAGCTTCTATTTGTTGTCTATATTTCAATTACTTTTACCTTTTTAGTCTATGAATTACATTTTGCTATTGGTAGTAGCTCTCTTTCTAAAATGTCTATAAACCCAGTTCCTGGAAATTGGATATAATGTCAGGTATTTTTAGCCTTACGTGGTAAGTACTGTTAAAGAAATTGCCAACTAAGATGGTGTTTCTTTCACAGTCAAAACGACCTTTCTTAACATACTCATATATAATAAATGAATATTATGACCCATATTAAGGATTCAAAAATTATTTACGTAATACAAAATATAGTCAAATATATATTTCCCATTGGTAAGTTTTATATGAAACATGTAAAGGAGTTAATTCTACTAATATGCAAGGATATACAAGTATGGTTGATTATAGCTTAAATTCTTATATGTCTTAATGAATTTTTGCAGGAAAAATGATTTTACCTTCTATGGTCTAGTTAAATGACCATACAGGGAGTGTTAAGGTATCATTCTAGCTTCTTCCCAGCTACTCCCAGAAGCCCCAGGCATTGGAGTCACATTCTACTAGTTCCACATGGTACATTCATATCTCCACACCTTCGATTATGCTTTTTCTCTGCTGCTAACATTTTAAACAATGCTCCAAGGTTGTTTCATTTGTTTTTGTTTTTTTGTAGCTTCTCATGAACATTTCTCTGGCAGAATTCATTCCTCCTGTTGCTCAGACTCCCTTCCCTATCAGCGTTTTCCAGTCCTGCACCTATTTTTCTTCGAGATTCCATCTACACAGAGCCTCTGAAGGTTGACACAGGTTCTGCTCTGCACTAGGGAGCTGTTTGAGGGAAAGACACAAGTAGGTGATAACATTTATACAGCTGAACTAAGATTTTGAAATAGCTGGTTGGATTTGCTCTTATCTTCCTTCTCCACCTTTCTGAAGATAGATACAGTTCAATAAATAAAAATGATTACCCAAGTTAAACATTTGACTTTTTTTTTACCAAAATCAATGTGGAAACTTTTCCTGTAGTGAAATTGTTTGTAGTGCCTCCCTTTCTAATTCATTCTTCATGTGTATTTAATGCAGACACTATTTTTAGATCTCTATCACACTTTCTTCACTATAATCAAGAAAATAATATATTTATAAGGTATATGCTTGTGTTGAAAGTGAAAATGCATATTTTACTTTAGATAATTTGTTTCTAAAGGGATTGATCATATTTCACCACTTTTTTTTTTTTTTTTGGAAACAGTCTCGCTCTGTCACCCTAGGTAGAGTGCGGTGGTATCATCACAGCTCACTGCAACGTCAAACTCCTGGGCTCAAACGATCCTCTTGCCTCAGCCTTCTAAGGACTACAGGAGTGTGCCGCCATGGCTGGCTAATTTTTCTATTTTTTGTAGAGACGGAGTCTTGCTCTTGCTCATGCTGGTCTTGAACCCCTGACTTCAAGCAATCCTCCTGCCTTGGCCACCCAATTATTTGTTCTTTATATAATCAATGACTGATTCATAAACTACTTTTTCACCATGGAAATAATTGAAATTCATTGGAAAGGAATTTTCATGTAAATATTCTGAGAGAGAAAAAAACCCCATAGAATTTAGCATATAAATATAACTATAAATTAGATTAAGACTTGCAAGCAATTGAAAGTGTGAATCTCTTTAGTTATTCATAGATTTCAAATATTATTAAAACTTTATATTAATATATATCATCTGGGATTGAGACAGGAATGTCTTCTGTAAAGTTGTAAACTAAAGAGGAATATATATTTCCAGCATACACTGATGTTTTAGTAGCATCAATTTTCCGGTTGAATAGAAAAACTATACTGAGATTTTTAAAAAATGACTATGAGTTTTATAAATTCTATTTCAAATATGTAAAGTGATACTTCCATTTCTTTTTTGTAAATTTGATTTTCCTTTATGCACTTAGAAGAGTTCCTTATCAACATGACAATTTGTATGTTTTAGACTTTCACCACATAGCTATTTCAGATGAACTGCAACAGGTGGCAAAGCATTCACATCATGCATATTCAGGCTGTCAGTGACAGCAAATGCAAAAAGTCAGGTCCAGACATATAAAAAATATTGTTTTCCTAGACACTTTTCCTGTAATAGGACACATCTCCACCTGGAATAAATCCACAGACACTTCAAAGTGTAATAAATCCCCATCTAAACTTATTAGCTCTTTCAATTCCTAAACACACTACTCTTATGTTATGTCCTACTCAAGTGATACCACGACCATCCTCCTAGATGCCCAGGTTAGAATTTGGAGTCAAAATTGCCTCACCTTTCTGCCTCCTTTCCGACTTTCACACTGAACCTGATGGTAGATAGTTCCATTAACTCCACTTTAAGTTCATCTTTGGAACTCCATCTTTGGTCTCATTACCTTTGCAAAGGCACTCATTATTATTGGAGATCTGGATTATTATATCTTCCTCTAGAAAGGATTTAAATTTCCTTCTTACATTTTTAGGGTAGGAATATATAACCTTAGTGCAATCAGGAATTAGTTAATTTGAAGCTGAATTTTAGTCTATTTCAGGGATGATCAGAAATACTGTCAGAAACACTATGTTCCTTTTTGTTTTCTTCAGGACCTTAGATGACCAAGTTCTACCTACATTGATTGCTCTTAAACATTCTCAAATAGAGGTGCTTTTTTTAAAAAAAAAAAAGAGGTAAAGTTCACACAACATAAAATTAATCCTTTTTAAAGTGAACAATTAATATAGTGACATTTAGTACATTCACAGTGTTGTGTGGCCACTCTGTATCTAATTCCAAACATGTAATCTCTAAAGAAAACCCTGTACTCATTAAACAATTACTTCTCATCCTCTCCTTTACCCTCCAGCCCCTAGAAACCAATCTGGTTTCTGTCTCTGTGAATTTATCTATTCTGGATATTTCATACAAATGGAATAATACAATATGTGACTTTTAGGTCTCATTTCTTTCACTTAACATAATGTTTCCAAAGTTCATTTATGTTGCAACAAGTATCAACACTTTATTCATTTTTATGGATAATATTCCATTGTATGTGTAGACCACATTTGTTTATCTATTCATCTATTGATGGACATTTGAACTGTTTCCACATTTTAGTTATTGTGAATACTGCCACTGTAAACATACGTGCACAAGTATTTGTTTAGTATCTGTTTTCAGTTTTTTTGAGGATGTACCTGTGAGCGAAATTACCGGGTCATATGGTAACCTACATTCAACTTTTTGAGAAAGAACAAAACTGTTTTCGTAGTGGCAGAGCTATTTTATATGCGTAGAACAATGTATGAAAATTCTAATTTCTCCATACCTTTATCAACACTTATGTTCTATTTTGTTTGTTTTCATCGTAGCCATTCTAATGGGTATAAGGTGGTATCTCATTGTGGTTTTGATTTGCATTTCCCCAATGGCAAATGTTGAGTACCTTTTTATGTGCCTGTTGGACATTTGTATACCTTCTTTGGAGAAATGGCTATTCAAGCCTTGGGCCCATTTTGGATTGGGTTGTTTTTGTTGTTGAATTACAAGCATTCACTATGCATTCTGGATATTCTACTCTTTTCAGATATATGATTTGCAAGTATTTTCTCACATTCTGTAAGTTGTCTTTTTACTTTCTTGAATATGTTATTTGATGCATGAAAGTTGATAATTTTGATGAAGCCTAATTTATCTATTTTTTCTTTTGTTGTTCATGGTGTTGGTGTCATATCTAAGAATCCATTGCCTAATCCAAGGTTATGACGATTCATTCCTGTGTTTTCTTCTAAGAGTTTTATGGTTTTAGCTCTTATATCTTGGTTGTTAATCCATTTTGAGTTAATTTTTATGTGGTAGGTGTCCAGCTTCATTCTTTTGCATGTGGATATCCAGTTATCTTCGCACCATTTTTTGAAAAGATTATTCATTCCTTTTTGAATGATCTTCACACCCTTGTCAAGAATCAATTGGACATAGATGTATAGGTTTATTTCTGGACTCTCAATTCTATTACATTGATCTATATTTCGAGCCTATGACAGTATCAAACTGTTTTGATTAGGATAGCTTTGTAGTAAGTTTTTAAAATTGGAAAGTGTGAGTCCAACTCTTTTCTTCTTTTTCAATCTTATTTTGGCTATTTGGGACCTCTTAAAATTTCATATGAACTTGAAGATTGCCTTTTTCATTTCTGCAAAAGAGGCTGTTAGAATTTTGATATGGATTATGTTGAATCTGTAGATCACTTTGAGTAGCATTCCTATCTTAATAATAGTAAGTCTTCCAATGCATAAACATGCAATAATAATAGTAAGTTTTCCAATCCATAAACACATTTATTTTGGTCTTCTTTAATTTATTTCAGAAATGTTTTGTAGTTTTCTCAAATAGAATTTTTTAAATAGGCTATTTTTAGAGCAGGTTCACAGCAAAACTAACTGGAAAGTACAAAAAATTCCCGTACACCCTCTACTCCCCAAACCCCCAACAGCCTCTCCCACTATTGACATCTACATCTGAGTGGTACATTTGTTACAATAAACCTACTTTGGCACATCATTATCACCAAAAGTCCATACTTTACATTAGAGTTCACTTCTTGTGTTTTACATTCTATGGGTTTGGACAAATATGTAATGACATGCACCTACCATTATAATGTGTATAATACAGTATACAGTACATTCACTGTCTTAAAGATCCTCTGTGCTCCACCCATTGATCCCTCCTAAACCTTGGCAATTATCAATCATTTTACTGTCTAAAAGGTTTTGCCTTTTCCAGGATGTCATATAGTTGGAATCATACAATATGTATCCTTCCCATCTTGGCTTCTTTAAACTTAGTGATATGCATTTAAGGTTTCTCCTTGTCTTTACATGGCTAGATAGTTCATTTATTTTTAGTAGTAAGTAACATTCCATTGCCTAGCTGTATCACAATTTATTTACTCATTTGCCTACTGAAGGACATCTTGGTTGCTTCTAGTTTTTAATGATTATGAATAAGGCTGCTATAAATATCCATGTGCAGGTTTTTGTGTGGACTAAAGTTTTCAATTCATCTGGGTAAATACCAATGAACACAATTGCTGGATCACATGGTGATAGTATATTTAGTTTTGTAAGAAACTGACAAACTGTCTTCCAGAGTGGCTGGACCATTTTGCATTTGTACCAGCAATGAATGATAATTATTCTCCACATCCTTACCAGCATTTGGTATTGTTAGCAGTTTGGAATTTGGTCCTTCTAATAGGCGTGTAGTCAGATCTCATTGGTGTTTTAATTTTCTAGTCCCTAATGATCAAATACAATTTTTAAGTATAATTTTTTCACCTTATTTATATTTTCTTCATGGGAGGGTTCCTTTGCCACAAACTTGTCCAACATTATTGGAGGTACATCCTAAAGCCCTATAAAGATTTATTCAATCATTTGTCAAATATTTATTGACCAGCTACTCTGGTCCAAGCACTCTGCTATATCTTTGGTACACAACCGTGACTAAAGCACATATAGTTCCATAGTTCCTCCTGTATTTAAGATAATACATTGTGTTTGCTTATAGCTCTTGTTCACTTTTCTATTAGATTACAAGCTAATCAATAGTAAACTATATATAAGTATGTAGCTATAGATATATATGGTTGGATTCAACAAGAAAATAAAATTTTGATAAGAAAACAGTACTAGACCCTTTTGCCTTTTCTAATCAACATTTTCCTAATGCCACTTGTAAATTTGTCAAAAGAGAGCTAAGTGTATGACAATATGAAATCTAAGCTGTAAAAACATCCTCAAGGAAATTATCATGTATCTGACAGTGATAAAAAATGAACATATAATCCTTAAATATTTTAGTCTTAGGCATCTGTTATAAGACTATACGTTAGAGCACGGACTGCATTAATCCAATCTTACAACATTATTTACATTATGCTAAGGTGTGTTAGTTTTTCAATCTCTCTAGCCCATTCCCCATGGAATCTACTTTGTCCCTGCCCACTTAAATGTGGTCCTGTACTTGTCTCAGACTCCTTCCCTTCTACCCAATCCTACTCTTGTGATTTATTTGTCAATTCTATATAGTTCAATATTTATTTTTATCACTGTGCTATATTAAAATTTCTGACTTGGATGTCAACACCTGGCCATAAAATTCTCCCCATTTGACCATTCACCTCAAAACTCAACATTTCTAAAACTGAATTTATCATCATTTTCCAAAATGCAAATTTTCCAATTCCAATGAAATGTGACCTTGTTCTTATAGAAATGCAGTCTTTAATTCTTGGAATAATTACTTCAAATTTTTTCTTTCTCCACAGCCAATCTTCATTTTAATAGCTCTTTTATTCACTCCTTTTATCTGATTCCCATCATCACCACCAGGTACTGACCACTGAGGCTATTGCTGAAGCCGGCTAGTTGTCACTGTGCTTCCACCTCTAGTCCTTCCAATCAGTCCTACGAAATAATGCTAGACTGATTTTCTTACACCATTTTCACTTTGTTTCATAACATAGAGTTCAGTTGTCATAGACTGGCATTCATAATTTTTCATAATTTGACTGTTAGATACCACTTCAGATACTGGCAAATCAAAACTGCTGATTTGTTCAGGGAACTTGCCTCCAGGACTTCATGACACATATTCCCGATTAACATATTTTATCCCCGTTCTCACCCTCACCCAAATGTCGACACCCTCCTCACATCCCGTTTCTCTCTGAATCCTTCCCTAAGTGCACACTCTTCTCGATTTCTGTAGCTCTTACTGATTCCGCTATTACATTTTATGGTGACTCATCTTATGTCCTTTTCCCACAATACTATTATGAATTCTTATTGGAGGTGATGAAGGGTTTTTTGTTCCCATCCCAGATAATGGCCGTAAATTTATATTCTGGGGTTCAATGTTTCCTACGCTGAATGGTGACCGTGAAGTCAGAAAAAGTCCATGAGAGAAAATGCCATGGCAGATCTTGCCCTTCTGAAGGAAAGGTGGCATGGTTTGAAATTTATTTATTTTAAAATACTTTCTGAGAGCTTACTCTTTGTAAGAATGTGGGTTAGGCTCCGGGATGCCAGCAATGAAGAAAACACTTTGGAGGTTTTATTAATTATTGTTCTAGGCGTATTGTGCTATGCCTTCTTAACTTTCAGGGGCCTAAGCCTTTTAGAAAAATTTATTGGCCATAAGCTGTGTAAATATTTGCAAAGTTAGGGGGAAAAAATCCCCATACCTCAAAGCAGCATGAACATTCATTGAGGGAAAAAACTACTTAAACTAGAGCCATATGCGCCTTTCTCTAAGTGGCCATATTATGCCAAGGAGACAGGTCTTTAACTCTGCTTTATACATCAACACAATGGAGTTTTTCCAGGCAGGCCAGGATCTATGCCAATTTTGCCTCAGTGAAAACTAGAGAACAGGCCTTCCTATTTTAAGAATTCATAAGCCATGAGGCTAGAAGTCATCCAAACATCTCTGTTTTCAGAGTTCATAATGTCAGAATTTTCTCTCTGCTTCCTCTAACTTGCTTTGAAATACGTTTGCACTTTGTGGTGATGCTTAAAAATTAATGAGTTCTGTAAAAGTCATTCTCTATTATATCTTAGTTCATCCAAAGTTTCCTGGAATTTTTATATTTGAATCAACAAGAAACCTCTTATGTAATACTTGTTTGGAGCAGGAGTTATAAAAGAATTTAGAATTTCGTTGAGAGTTAGAAGTAAGTTCATTTAATTTTTTTTATATCAATACCTGCACCCTGCTAATTTAATAAGAATTGCAAAAAATTAGAATGAGTTAGTTGGTACCCTTAATAATTACATGGGATGATTAAATGTCTTTGCAAAGATGTTAATATCAACTTCTGCTAATATTCACTAGAAACACAATTATGACAAGAACTTTTAAATCCTTTTGATGTTCTCTTTATGGAAGCATTCTCCAGTAGTACAGAACTAGGAAGAAAAAGAAAAAAAGAAAATAACAGAGAAAAGACAGAACAAATAGAAATCATGTAGCAAGACGATAGACTTAAAATTAACCATGTCAACAATCATATTAAATGTAAATGCTCTATGTACTACAAAGCACTTGTCAGAGTAGATGTAATACCAAGACTGAACGATATGCTGCCTATAAGAAATACATTTTGAATATAAACACAAATAAATTGAAAGTAAAATGATAGAAAGATATATACAATGCTAGCATTAACCAAAAGAAAGTTAGAATGGCTATATTAATATTAGAAAAAGTAGATTTCAGAGAAAAAATATTATATAATATAAGTACTGGTAAGGAAGGCTAGCTCATAATGATGAAGAACATATACATTAAGATATCATAGCAATCTTAAATATTTATCACCTAGTAATAGAGTTATAAAATATGTGAAATAAAAACTTATAGAAATATAAGGAGCATAAAAAATTCACAATTATAATCAGATACTTCAATACAAGTCTCTCAAAAATAAATTACACAAGTAGAAATAAGTAAAGATATAGAAACTTGAACACTATCAATGAACTTGCAACTTGGTTTATTTGATACTTACAGAACATTGAACCATGTAACAGCAGAAAATGCTTTTTTTTTTTTTTTTTTTTTTGGTGTGTAGGGAGCATTTGGAGAGGCTATCTTCAGGGCCATTAAGCAAGTTGCAATAAATGTAAAAGTGCATACAAAATGTACCTTCTAAACACAATGGAACTAAATTACAATCAATGATAGATCTCTAGAAAACATCCAAATACTTGGAAAATATATGACACATAAGAATAACTGGGGATTTAAAAAGAAATCATAAAGGGAATAAGAAAATATTTTAAACTGAATGAAAACAAAGTTATAACATACCAAATTTGTCTTTATTCTCAGAGGAAATTATCATTTATAAAGGTATTAGTATCTACAAAATACCTGCTAGAACTAATTAGTGAGTATAACGAGCTGTGGAATATAAGGATAGAGATCAATTGTATTTCTATATACTAGCAAGGAACAATTAGAAATTGAAACAAAAAACAGCATCATAAAATTGTAAAATACTTAGGGGTAAAGTTGACAAAGCCTATGCATGGAAAGCTATGCACAGAAAGCTATAATACATAGTGAAATTTTTAAAAATTCTTAAAGGGAAGGATGTATCTAGTTTATCGGTCACAAGAGTCAATATTGTTAAGATGTTAATTCTACCTAGATTAATTTATATATTCAGTGTAATCCCAATTAAAAGCCTACCAATTTTTTTTGTAGAAATTGGTATACTAAATTTAAGATTCTTGTTGAAATTCAAATGACCTAGGATAGCCAAAACAACTTTGAATAAGAAGAAAAAAGTATGGGAACTAACACTACCTGATTTCAGTACTTATCATAAAGCTACAATAATCAAGAAAGTAAATTGGTGTAAAGATTTAAAAATACATTAATAGAACAGAATACAGGGTTTAGAAGTAAGTCCACCCTGTAATTGGCCAACTGATTTTTCAACAAAGAAGCAAAAGCAATTCAGGGAAAAATATAGTCTTTTCACCATAGGGTAGTGAAATAATTGGCTATCTAAATGAAAAAAAAATTGAGCTTTGTTAATACCTTGCACTATATACAAAAATTAACTTAAAATATTTTGTAGACCTAATGTAAAGTCTAAAACAATAAGACATTTAGAATTTAGGAGAAAAGATTTATTTCCATGGGTTAGAAAAATATTTTTATATCAGACACCAAAAGCACAATACATAAAATAAAAAGCTGAAATGTTGGACTGTATCAAAATTTAAAATATTTACGCTTCAACAATGTTACGAGAATGTTAAGACAAGACACAGACTGGGAAAGAATAAATTCAAATGACATGTCTAATAAAGAACTTCTAACAAAAATATATAAAGAACTCTCAAAACTGAATTAAAACAAGACAAAAGAAAAACAACTAAAAACAAGACTCATAAAAAGATGGACAAAAGATTTGAACAGCCAGTTCATCAGAGAAATTATACATATGGCAAATGAGCACCTGGAAATACGCTCAACATTAATACTCATTAGGGAAATGTGAAATAAGACCACAATGTCATATCACCACACACCTATGTGAAAGCCTAAAGTTAAGAAGACTGACTATATACCAAGTATTGCAAAGGATATAGAGGAACTGGAACTCTCATTGATTGTTGGTAGGATTATAAAATAGTATGACTACTTTGGAAGACAGTTTGGCAACTCTTAAAATGTTAAACATACATTCACCACATGATCCAGCCATCCCACAGCTAAATATTTTTCCAAGAGAATCAATCATAAAAGTGCTTTTTCTTGAGACATTTATTATAGTTCTGCCTGCAACAGCAGTGCTTCTTGAGCACTTCTCCATTTTGTAACATAGGATTTTAAAAAGATAGACACTCAAGGATGGAGATTTAATAAAATTAACATTTTTAACTGCTTCAGCAAGGACATTTGTCTTTTTCTTTTTTCTTTATTTTTTTTTCCTCCGCCACCGTGCAGTTGGGAAGAGGACACCGATTCCTAACACAGGTTGTTAGCAGTTTTACCCATCATTGCTTTTGCACACAGTAAAAAAGGCAAATAATGTCTTAGTATTATTATGAAAATAGCTTTGACTTTTAAGTTCCCTAAAGGGTCTTGGGGAAACACAGGGTTTTGCAGACCACACTTTGACGACTGTTGGAAATAATGACATAACTGAAAGGTAGAAAAAACAAATTGATTTTTAATAAAGACAAATAGTACACAAAAAAGAGGAATTAAAAACACCTGGAAAAGAATCTTAGGGCTCCTGACATTGGAACACACACAAAAAAGAAATATAATCTTTGCATATATTTTGGTCAGCAGTGAACAATATTTTTACAGTAATGTAATTCAGATCTTGTTTATTTATTCCCAATTTTTAGAGTGGACAAATCATACAAAACTTGGTTGGAATTGCAAAAGAGATTCATGTATTAACATTCTGTGGAAGAAGAGCTCAATAAGGATGGGCCATAACAATGGAAATCTGCGGGAAAAGTAGAGGGAAAAATAGGGCTGCTGTAAAGTAGGAGGCAAGAGATACACTTGGAAGTTGATTGAACAAGAACACAAATTTTAATATATTATTAAATTACCATTGTAATAGCAATATAAATAATACTACAAAGAGTGAGATTTAAAAGAGAAAATGTGGAGGAGGAGTATGATGGCATGGGTGAGCCGAACCTTCAGTTTCCAGGGCAAGGAGGTTAGTAGTTAACTGTCTAAACTGATAAATCAAGATTAAAGTGTAACAGTCATGGAAAACAGTCACTAACAGAACTAAAAATACAAAAAATTTTATTTCTGTTTCAAGCAAATAGGACTGAGATAAGGAATAAGAATGATGCTATTTTAATATTATGTCTTCTGTAATGCTTTCTTCAAATAGATGTAGGTATTAAATAATTATATAAATCCTTATATAGAATATATGATATGTAGCATAAATAATATGGAGTATTTATATATTTTATATAAATTAATATTTTTATTTGTATATTATATACTACATGATCTATAATATAATAATTATGAAATTTATATAATCAATAAATTATAAAAATAAATTTTGTAACTTCATATATAAAATAATAAATTATTATTTTTTCTGGGGTTTAACTCATATTGTTGCTTCTATGACAATGATGCCGCAAGTCTTTTAAGTTTAATCCCTTGAGTTTATAGGCTTTGTTTATTCTAATACTTAATGTCTAGCATGTGGTAGGTGCTCAATACATGTGGCATGAATATATAGCTGCCACGATAATATTGTAGCCTAAAGAATACTGTGACATCCTTTAAGTATTTATAATTTTATCTGATAAAACTTCACTTTTCTCCACCAGTCATTCTAGGGAATTCTAGTATGTAGTAAATTACAGTCTGGTGATGAGAGCCCATTTTTGAAAAAAGGAAAGGAAGAAAGTAATGTTTTTTTAATGCCTACTACTTGCTCCCCATCATTTTATTTAATCTTTACAACAACCACAGGTATGAGTCTCAATAAATAGTCATTGAATAAACAAATATCCTTAAATGATATAATTATTTCAGTTGAAAAGTAGAGGAAACAAAGCATCAGAGAATTTGAACAACTTTTTCAGGTTTGTACCAGAACCTGTGAAAGGTTTGAAATGTACATCTGGTCAACTCCAGAGCTTCCCATTCTGCCCTAGTGTGGCACTTGGAATCAGCGTGTGCTAACTAGCTCAGTATTTTGTTTTGTTCTGTTCTAAATTAATTTAATTTTATTTGACATTAAGGAAAGGACTTTATATCTGACCCTTGAACGATCTTCCAGAATAATGATGACAATGCCTTTTCCATCCCTGATTACCAGGCTGAATGCTTGCAGCTACTTTCTTAGACTGTGCTACATCCATCCCTATGAGTGTCACGCTATTGATTTGGAATACCAAATTTCCCCATAAAGAACCTTGCAGGAAATTGAGGTAGAAGCAACAGCAGCTATTATGTTCAACATTCTTAAAAGCTACATAAATCTGAGAGCATATATTTTATCATGCAGCATGTTAAGGAATAAGATTAAACTAGGCCTTGACTTATCATTGACTTTGAAGCTTTACCAAGCAACTTGGCTAGGTCATGATGGCCTAATACAAGCATATTCCATGTTCAGTTAGAAATGTCAGTGTCATGTTTGTTTTTTAAGTACGGTTGACACACACACACACACACACACCCCAACAAAAGTAGAACCACACTTAATCCAGAGTTGCTGGCCAAATTGCAGCTTTTGGTTTGGCATACTCTATACCAAGAGTCTGTGCTACACTTGGTAACCAAACTAATAATAAATATCATATAAATCCTTAAAAATAGAGCAGTACCAGTTTTGATATAGTATGTCTAGGAAAAACAATATAAACCTTTTCAAGGATATTCTCTTTTTTGTTGACTTGTTTTAATGTTCCAAGATAGTGTTAAATGATGGAAATAAATTGTGTTGGCTCAGTTCTTAATAGTATTTCAAATCCAATAGGTGATGGCTTATTTCACGTTGTTGTCTAGCTTTTGTCCAACTTGCACTTTATGGGTTGTGTTTAGTCCAGGTCTAGTAGTCAGAGAATAAAACAGGAAGCATCTGGGGATTCTCTGTTTTGAAGTATGGATGGGTTTGAAATAGCCTACTGAAGTGAGACTATTGACTGCTTTTAGAGGGGGATAAATTTCTGATCTCACTGGAGTTTGACAGATATCATTAACTTATTTAGACATTTTAACAGTTTTCATCAAATGGAATGTAAAAATATATTTAATGTAAAGCACTCTGAAGTTAGTGCGTGGAAAAAATTCCAGTTTTTTATTTCTAATTTATAATATATTTTTAAATATTTACATTGTTTTGACCAGACTGCATAATTTCAATTTTCATCTCCCAGATAGGTCAATATGACTACATTCTACCTTCTCCTACATGCCCTTTTCCAGTCATTTCTGTTAAGTCACTGAGCACATTATATCCCAAGGATGGTTTTTACATAATTGTAATTAGTAGGACTGCAGACTCTTCAGGTAGCTTCTGTTTCTTATTCACTTTTAAAACATAAGGGTGGTCAAGGAATGTTCTTTTTAACTTGGGCATAGTTATCTTCGTATTTTGTAACTTTTTAAAAATTATAAACATGACTTTAAATAATTTAAGTACTCTTTATGACCCCCAGATCACTTGATTTGTAAAATGGCTTTGTAAGAGGCCTCATATGCCTTATAAGACCAAATAATGCAATATTAATCAAAATCTCCTCACATCAGTATCAATTTTGAAAATTTGCCAGTCTAATTATTTATTAAATATGTCTTTAATCCCATTTTAAAAATAAATAAAATTTCTTAGAAAGGATATGTTATGTTATAAACATAAATGAAAACTCAGTATTACTTTCTGTAAATAGTCGATAAGAAAGAATACTTACAAAATAAAATGTCATTTAATATTTTAAAAATTAATAAAAAGAAGAACTTAAATAAAAATAATGAAAATCTAATTTATAAAATGCACAACTGAAAAAGTTCCTGAGTGAATAAATACAACAGTTAAATATCAGTTGGCAATGAATTCAGCATTGGATTCAGCAATGCTTTCTTTGAGATGAAGATGAGACGTCATCATATAAGATTCCAGTGTTTTCCTTTGATATCAATTAGCATAAGAATATCAAATGACAGACGTATACAGCAGGTATAAACATTTTACCATACTCAGGTTGTCATTTAAAATTTTAACACAGGTGAGCAGGTTTACTATAAGTGGAAGAGGAGGACAAAGCAAACATTAGCTTCCTAAGACCCAGATGTGGCTCCTACTTTACACTCATTTCAGGAAAAAGGATTCTTCTTGCTGACATGTTTGAGTTCACATGTATAACTTTGACTCAAACTGCACAAAAGCAAAACATATAATCAAAATGTACCCCCATCATATTCTGAAATAAAAAAAACAAAAAAAAAATTTTTAAAATAATTAAAAAATGAGAAAAAAGAAAAAGGATTCTAAGAAACCTATGAAAATGACTCTATGCTCCCCCTTCTTACGTCCTCCTATGGTGTCCTAGTAAGCCAGGGTTGTGACTGCCCTGGTGAAGGGAGAGGAACAGAATAGATAGAGGCTCCTGGAATATTCATTCCCTCCATACTACCACATTCCTTTGGCCATTCCCAGTTGTGAAAGAATGCCATGACCATTGTGGCCTCAGCCCCAATTACATAGGAATGGATATCAGCTTGTGCCAAGCCATTTTTACCAGTGTGGAGGCCACCAGTCTGAGTAGCCAGGAGCGAGCGTTATCAAGAACTCCCTCAGTGGCCTCAGTGCAAAGACTGAACAAATTTTAGTCTTACCGCCTCCAAAATCATCTCATGTTTCATAAATGGTTCTGTGACAGTGGTGACAGGGAAACATAGAACTAATGGACATATTAATTCTTACCACTTTGTCTTAACTTGCTGTGTGAGAAATACCTGAAAATAAAATCTAAATTTCTTCTTCTTCTTCTCTTTTCCTACTTTTTCTATAATATGGTTTTAAAACATTGTAATACTGAATTCTTGTTTTTATTTTTAAACTGAAAGTAATACATAATCATTATCAAAATTGTGAAATAATCCATCAGTGTTTAAAGCAGGGGTTAGCAAATAGGACCTTCAGGTCAAACCTGGCTGCTGCATGTTTTTGTAAATAACCTTTTACTGGAACTTAGTCACACCCACTTCTTTATACATTGCTTATGGCTGCTTTCTCACTACAATGCAGGAGTTGTGTAGTTGTGATAGTGACTGACTGGATAGTTTGCAAAGCCTAAAATATTTATTACCTGGCCCCTTACAGAAAAAGTTTGCTGTACCCTGGTCTAAAGTAGATTATGAAAGTCCCTATCATACACCAGTTCTAATCCAGAGACATCCAGTGTTAATGGTTTAATTCTTTTTATTTTATATGTAACACTTCAGTGCCTTATTACCTTTTACAGCCCAGATTTCATTGGCAATACATGAAGTCCTTCTGTTAAATAAATTTGTGTAAATATGTTAATGATGCAACTGATTAATGTGTTACTTTCAAATTATGTATGTATGTTTTAGGAGAATTTTCCTGATTAATACTTTCAACTTATTTCTACTTCTTTCTTAGGCCTTTTCTGACCATACCACAAACTTCTCTCTCCCCTCTGAATTCTTTTGTGCTTATTGAAAATATCACTCATTTGGCAATGTATAAATACTGCTTTGTCTTTTTATCAAATTTAGCTATATAAGAATTTGGAAGTGATGCCTTCACTCCTTAATGAAAAATAAACTTTCTTAAGGGATTTATTTATTTTTTTATTCCAATGCCTTTTACTCAATTCAGTTGAGACTGCATAGTATCAATTACAGATACTTTCTTTTTATTTCAGTATGTGAAAAAATTCCAGTGTAACATTGAAGCAGTTATAACAAATTCAGAACAGCAAGTTCTTTGCTAAGAAACTAATTCACCTTATCTAGAGACATTATTCATTCAAATGAAGTGAACATCATGTCTATGACTGACTCAGAGAGGAAGAATGCTGATGCTTGTTTTTTGAGATGAAAAACATAGAATTCTTAATTAATGGAAAATAAAAGAGATTTCCTAAAATTGGCTCAACCCACAACACTCCAGATATGTTGAATTATCAAAAAGATACCATACATCTATGCATTTGTGGACTCTTTCAGACATACTCAGTGTTTCAGAGATAAAATGTTAAGTACATGAACTGGCAAATATGCTTTCTCAGAAACAGAACTTCTACAAAAATTTATAATTTTTTCAAGGAGTATTAAAAATAAATTTGACAAAAAATGATTTAAATTTTCTAGTGGTTTAAACAAAGCTACCAAACATTCCTTATCTTAAAAGACTATAGAAAAAAAATGAGGAAAGGGACAAGAGAAAAGAATAGGACAAATTATGCATTTATTAGTGGATTAAAAAAAAAAGTTCAGAACTGCTATGTGGCTATATAAGGCCTGGTTGGTAGTTGGAACTAATATACAGCTGGAACTTTTCAGATATACTCTCTTTGTTGGGCTTAGAGGCCTCTGCCCTAACGTAAGCATGATCTAGGTTCAACAACCATCTCCTAAGCCATGAACACACAGAGTAACTGGACATTCTGCTGCCCAAGAGATAAGCATGGATGTTGTAAATCATGTCATAGCACCATAATAAAATCTATAAAGTTGAAAAATTCTGAGAATTTGTGCTCTTCACCATTCCCATTTTTTTCATGATCATGAAGCTGATATACCAAACCCTTTGACTGAACAGAGAATGAAGCTGGCAGTATCGGAAGTAGAATATTCAAGACTTGGAGACGAAATGGATGTAATTGTGGGGCGAATGGGAAGAATAAAGATGTATCTAGACTCTAGAAACATCTGGACTCTAAAAAGTGGAAAGATTCACATAAGTAGAGATACAGGAAAGATATATAGCTTTGTTGATGGTGGTGTGAGAAGGGAGACAAGGATGAACAATGATGAGCTCAATAGTGACATGTTAAGTTCTAAATATGTGTGTAGTATGTAGGTGGACATATCCAGAAGTCAGTTTGTATTCAAAGAAGACAACTCCAAGGAGGGCATATTTATACTGATTCATGAAGAATCAGAGGGATCCAGGGATGCAAAGAGCCCAAGAAAAGTATTCTAAACAGAGGTAAAAATGAGCTTAAAGGTGCTGCGATGCATTTGAGACACTGACAGTAGGATCACAGTAGTGAAGTGAAGGAGTTGAGGTCATAATTGGTGGTCAGACAAAATAAGCAGGAGTCAGCTCATGTAATATATTCAAATCCAGCTAAGGTGGGCATGGAGATGTGCACTCACTTTATTCCAAAAACAATGGAAGCCAAAGGAAAATTATAAGAGGGAGAAAGAATTGATATGATTGATATGGTAAAGTGATTTCTCTACTTGCTTTCTGAGCAGTGGATTCAAAGTGTGCTGGAGAGAAAGCAGGGCAGTGAAAGAGAAGGTAATTGTAGTAGTTCAGGACAAACAACGAAGTAGCTTGATGGTAGAAATGGAGAGAAGAGTCAGATTTGGAATGGTGGTTTTCAATAATCTTTTAACTGCAATTCAAATTTTAAAATTTCAGTATAGGATATGTAAACATTTTTCCCAGTATTTGGTTTACCTTTTCATTCTCTGAACAGTGACTTTTGAAGAGTAGAAGTTTTAAATTTTGATAGAGTTCTGAGGGGGTGGAAAGGTCCTTAATGTGGCTTTGGATGTGTTTGTGTCCCCCCACCAAAAATTCACATGTTGAAGTCCTAATCCCCAACATAATGATATTAGGAGGTGGGAATTTTGGGATATGATTGGATCATGAGGGTGTAGATGACATGATTGGGATTCCTGACCTTATAAAAGAGGCCCCAGAGATCTCCTTTGCCTTTTCTGCTGTATGAGGACACAGGGAAGAGATGGCTGTTTGTCAATCAGGAAGCAGGCTTTCACCAGACACAGAATCTTCTGGTACCTTGATCTTGGTCATCCAGCCCCCAGAATTGTGGGAAATAAATTTCTGTTGTTTATAAGCCACCCAGTGTATGGTGTTCTGTTATAGCTACCAGAAAGGACTAAGACAGTGTGCTGCCCCTTCAACCATATAAACATGCTAGATTTATGTCATACATTTGACACTAAGCTACCTATTAAACCATCTGAAGTGGGAAACATGATTAGGTAGGTGATTCATAGCATCTATAAAATTAAATAACACAAATGCTCTTCAGGAGAAACACATTGTTCTTGGTACAGAAACTAGAGAAACATTCTTAACCACATGTCCTAAAGAATGATAAGAACTGGATTTATGTCTACGATGAATTGCTTCAACTCTGTTTCATAAAAGAAGGTTCACAGGTCCTTTCATCGGCAAGCAGCAGTTCCTGTGATGGGTACTTAGGTAAAGGACTGTGCCTGATTTGCTGGCATTATTAGAAACACACTCTAACCACGTTTCCTTCTATATTTTCAAACACAGACAAATCTTTTATAACAATTTCCCCTGAAATCATGGAGATTCATTACCATTACCAAAGGTAAGTGTCATCTATTTTTTCCTCAACAGATAAACAGGCCCTATAGACATCCTAAGTTGGAGCAGCAACCCAAATCATGGATCATGTCATACACGTTCTCAGGGGCATTCACAAATGTTAGATTAACAAGAATTCTGTACTAAATTACAATTGAGAAACTACAGGTGAGAAAAAATAAATTTATTTGCTGCTGGACTCTCAGAATCTTTGAAATATTTACATACAAGATTAATCTCTGAGAAGCGTATGTAGTATTTAGTGTTTTCCAAACTTATTTTACAAAAAAAATCATTCTCTTTGCATATCATCTCATGAACTATTCCAAGAAATACTCTTGAGATCTTCCACATTCTTTTATTCTGCACTGTGAATTTGGATTAATTCCAACATTGACTCACAATCAATCCTATAAAGAGAGAGTTACATGCATTCTGACACTGATATGTATGCAGCACTTTGAGTCGCTCTTTTGGCACTGACTACTGTTAAAATAACAATGAGAGATATTAGCTTGATGGGATTTTAAAGAAATAACTTCTGAAATACTATTTGTTTTTTACGCACTGACCTCAGGTATATGCCATAAATTTCTTTAAAGACCATGTTCTACCTGATCTTTGCTTTCTAAGTCGTGGAAAGGACTTTGGCCAAAAGTAATAAAATCTGATCTAAGAAAATGGAGAGAGTGATTTAAGTTTCATGTGCTGCTCTTTTCTAATGAAAATTATTAATACAAAGGATTCAAAGACTCTTAGAGATAATATTAAATTTCAGCAACACACAACTAAATCCTTTTAAAAATGCTCTCACAATAATATGGGAATATAATAGAAGGGGAAATAATTAACTATGTTTATGACAATAATATTATGCACAAATAATGTGGCCAATTAGATCAGAGAGAGAAAATAAAAAATAAAAATAAGCCTGCACATACCAAGTTCTGAAGGGCTTGAAAAGCAACTGGAACTCTCATACTGATGGGAATGCAAAATGTCACATAAACTTTGGAAAACAGTTTGGACATTTCTTAATATTATAACATGTGTTTACTATGCTATGTGTTAAAATACGAATAGGATTTTTTCAATTACATCTATAATGAGATTATTTATAGTAATGTGCAAATTATTATATTTTATGATATTTGTATTTGAAGTGCAATAAAATTTTTCATGAAAATAAAATATAATAGACCTGGTTTTCAAATTAAAAATGAGTATTATTTATGCATCTAAATATGGTTGAAGTAACTACATGAAAATTATTCATCAAAATCAAATCAAATCATGTATGGCTTGTAACTATTTTTGTCAGTACTTTTTCTTTCTATTCATAGCTAATTCTATTTTGAGCTTTGAACTCCATATTTATAAATCCAACTGCTGGAACCATCCCAACTTAGATGTTGACAGGCATCTCATCTCATGTTTTAAGCCAAATCCCTCAGTTTGTCCATCATAGTAAACAACAACTCCATTCTTTCAGCTGTTTAAATCAAGCGCTTGAAACTATCCATGTCTCCTGTCTTCATCTCATTCTTGTCATCCAATCTGTTAGCCAAATTTGTCAGCTCTACTAATAATATGTATCCAGAACCACCTTTCTACTTTTGTCCCTTTTGTTGCAACCATCCCAGTGAAAGTCACCAACATCTGCCTGGACTATATACAGTACTTCTGACCAGTCCTCTACCTCCACCCCTGCTTTCTAAAGTACATCCTTCATGCAGGAACCAGACTGATCATTTTAATACCTAAGTTGGACTACGTGACTCTTCTGTCAAAACCCTGCAATGCTTTTCTATTTATATTAGTTACATTACTGTTAGCTGTTAAGTGAGCATGGCTCAAATAATAATGAATAAAATGCAAAATACATTACAATCTTAGTATTTGCTCATATAACGTCCTGATTGATGGGTTGCTCTTCTTTATGTAGTGATCCAGAGCCCCGGACACCTTCTAATTTGTGGCTTTGTCATTTTGTCATGTGCCTTCCAAATTTAAAAAAGCTGGACTTCAAATTCCACGTAGAGTCTAAACTCATCTATGTAAAATAATGTGCCTGAAAAAGACCCTAAACATAAGACGTTCATTAAAATATTATACTAATTAGCCTATAATCTGATAGATGGACTTAATAGTGACCGATTTTTTTTCTTAAACATCTTCTGCACTTTTCTGTATTTCTATAGTGAGCATAGTTTATTTTTATAATCTTAGAAATATAAACAAATTTTTAAAGATGGTGATATAAGAGTAGGTATCCAGCCTAATTCCCAGAAACTGATTCTAATGACTAAAGAGAAGAATAGATGGGGAAGGAAAGAACTTTGTCAGTTCTAGAGTAAAATCTGGCAAACCAAATATTCCCCCATTTGGAGAGGTAAAGGATGGAGATATGGCAGCATCCAGGACAAGGTGAGGGTTTCCTTTCTTGGATCCCCCTTGAAATTCTTGTATATTATTCTTAATCCTTAGTTGTAAGATGACTACTCAGTAAGATACTCCTCTAACCAAGTTACTTCCTTTGCTGTAGTGGCTCAGCACTGTAATCTGCACGTGGTCAGGTGATGAACACCGTGGCTGGCATTGATCCACTGTAGTTGGAGTCGTATTGACCATTACACTAAGGCCAATGACACCAGAGGAGAATGAGATCATCTAGGGCAGGTGATTACAAGATAGAAACCCCATGGACCGAGAAGCTTTCTTCTAAACAAATTCTTATTTGTCCCATTTGTCAAATTGTCCAAAAGCAAAAGCCACATTTTCTGACTAGATGTCCCGAACAGTAGGCCAGGGACATTTTAACCTTAATAAATAGAAATTACAGAAACAAGATTTAAATGGTCTTTTCCTATGTCTATAGAAAAAGAGTAGAGGCCAAGGAGAACAAAACCAAAATAAGGAAAGCTGACCTGTACTAAAGCAGTTCCAACTCACTGAAAACCCAGTAGAGACAGCCGGGGATTCCTCATGGTCCTAGCTCCCTCCGCTACGCTCTTGGGTTGAACTGATAAGATAAACCTAAACTCCAAAGTGCCACATATACCTGGGGGCTGGGGGAAAAAAGCCTGAAAAGTCCTGTACCTTTCATGACTAAACAAATTGGGAGTGAGGGAGGGAAAAGAGCCTGCCACACAGAGATGAAGAACATGGTTTTGAATATTATCTCCAGGAAACTAAGAATAATTTTAGACATAATTGTTGTATGCACTCAAAGAATTTAAATAGGAAATAAATTTTTAATAAAATTAGGTTATATGGTAAGAAATAGATGTTAAAGGGGAACTGAGAGAGTTAAGAATTAAAAAAAAATAATAATGTCATTGAAAAATTTGAAGTAGAACCAGAAAGGAGATGAACACAGTGAAGAAAATAGTACCCAAAGGATAAGCTTGGGAAAATCAGTTAGAGTGTATTAGAAAACATAAAGGAGATGAAAATGGACAGAGGCAATACGATAGATATGGAAGACAAATGGGATCTGATAAACAGATAAATCACATTTGTGAAGAAGTGTAAAAAAATAAATAGAACACAAATGACAGGCAAGAATACAATGGCAGAAAGTTCCCCTAAAGCAAAGGAAGATTTAAATCTGAGATTTAAGGATGCTTACATCTTCAAGATATTCTACCAAAAAATAGCACATTACAATGATTTAATTTAAGGGCCCCAAAATATTCTGCAAACACCAAGGAAATAGAAATGAGTAACTTAAAAGGCAAATTGGAGAGGGTTATGTCTTGTGTTAATTATAGATTTGATTGCTTCTCATCTCAAAATTTACACTTTTTTGCCTGATCTGTGAAAGGGAACTTGGTTCTTTAAATATTTATTTTGCATGCTGACGGGATGTTAAGCTTTGTCAGGAGTGGGTCATGAATGGTCATTATTAAAGGAAGAGGTTTTTCTCCTTGGTTCCTACATGCTCACTTGGCAGGGTCTTGTAGTGTGGGCTGCTTCTCCAGTGCCCAATCCCTGCAGTGCATAATGGCTTCACCTGCCATCTCCTGAGGTGGTTTTACAGGGAAGTGCCTTTAGTAAGACACTACTGGCAGACAGCTTTTTTTGTCCTTTTTCATCCTAAAGGACTGATTTCAAGTAAGTTCCCCAGTCCAGCCCTGGGGGTAGTGGCTGCTCTTTACATCTTCTACTCCTATATCCTTTAGTGTTCCCTTAACTTTTATTAGCCACTGCCTTGTTACTCCAATTCCCTGTTATAGCTGACAAAATTTTATATTAAACTTTCCCTACTAAAATTACCATGTGGTTTCTCTTTCAAGATTAGACAGTTATCAATATCACCAGAGGTATCTACCCAGTTGGGTTTTTAAATGTTGCTTCAATGCAAAAAGCTTCTGATGTCTTTTTGTGTTGATTTATTTACAAATGAGAGTGCTGAGAGTAAACAGGTTTTTTGTATCTTGCACTCCAGCAGAGTCCCATTTACTAGGAAGCTTTGGGCAAAGATCTGACACAGATATTTGAACAAGAAGACATCTGGAGATATCTTTATCTTCCTCTTTCTGGTCCAGGTGTAGGCTCAAAGCCCTCTGTTCTGTCCCTCTTGGCTTCACCTGACAGGTTTTCAGCCAAGGTGCTCTGCCTCTGTTGAGTTTTGAGAGAATGAATTTTTGAGCCAGAGATTTTATATTTAGCCAATTTATCCTTCACATCAATAGGCAAGAAAAAATTATAGTAAGATTTGCGATTATACATGTAACCTCCTGAAAAGAAGAGTAAACTATTTGTAATCTACACCAGTACAAAGGAAAAAAACAAAACACCTCTCAAAAATGGAGGAGATAAGGGGTAGAAGGATTGGAAGTGAGCATTGACATCACTTAGATATAGAATTAAATTTAAATTATTTTAGTATATATGTTCAATTGTTCAAAACAAATTTATTGAGTACCTCTAATGTCAATTATTTACAAATTAATCCATGAATATAATGTAGTTCCAGTTAAAGTGCCAGAAGGATTCTTTTAATTTTAGTCTAAATAAATCCATTCTAGCAAATGTGCAAAACAGCTTAATATTTTTGAAAAATAAAATTCGTGTATGAGAAATTGTTCTACATGTTACCAGAGTTTATTATGATGGTAAAATAATTAAGACAAGACAGTACTAGCACAAGAATAGATAAGTACATCAGTGGACTTAAGAGAAAAGCTTTGAAATAGTCCAGATATGTAGAATGGTGTGAAAAGTATTGCTTAACTAATGGTATGGGAAGAATTGTGATCCATCAAGTCAGGTTACAAAGTAGAATATTTACACAATATACAAAACCAAATTCCAGATAAAAGAAGGAGCAAAAACAAAAATCCTGTAAATATTCTAGAAGAAAACATAGCAGATTATTTTTATAAAATTCTAGCAAGGAAAACTTTTTTGGCAAGAGCCAAAAGCAGGAATAATAAAACAAAAGATAACAGCACACATAAAGTTACAATTACAGTATGAGAACATATATATTAGGTTATTAAGTATGGAATGTCTGATTTCCTTAAGTAATAAGTTTGACAGTTGATATCGCTGACATTTCACCTTGACACTTCTTGGTATTTTATTGCGAAGGTACATCCTCAGTCTTTCAAACTCACATTTTGTCTTGTGATTATCTTTCAAATTTTTTTAGAGCAATTTTTGTGAAACCACAGATAAGTCAAAAATTCATGTTGTTTTAGAATATGAGTTCTGTCCTGGAAACCAGTGCAGTGCAGACAGCTCGAAGTATCAAAAAAGTGTTTGGGAAGGATGCGGCTAATGAACGCACAGCACATGGATGGTTTGAGAAGTTCCATTCTGGTGATTTGAATCTTGGAAATGAGCCACGTGGGCGACCTGAGACCAACGTGGATAATGATGAGCTGAATGCTGTAGTGGAAGCGAATCCATCTCAACCTATGCATGAATTAGCAGCAAGGTTTGACATGACTATTCCAACAATATTGGGCCATTTGAAAGAAATGGGCAAGGTAAAGGAGCTAGATAGATGGGTACTGCATGAATTAAATGGGCGTCAGCAGAGAAATCGTCTTGAAGCTTGCCTTTCTTTGCTGTCACGACATAAAAGCAAACCATTTCTACACCACATTGTAAGAAGTGATGAAAAATGGATTCTGTTTGACAATCACAAGAGTTTGGCACAATGGTTGGATAAAGATGAAGTGCCAAAACTCAGTCCAAAACCAAAAATTCATCAAAAAAAGCTAATGGTGTCTGTCTGGTGGTCCAGCACTGGTATTATCCACTACAGCTTCATGAAACCTGGTCAATCGATTACAGTGGATGTCTACTGCAACCAATTGGATGAAATGATGAGGATGCTTGTGCTTAAGCAGCCGAGATTGGTCAATAGAGACAGGCCAATCCTCTTGCAAGACAACGTTCTACCACATGTCGTACAAACAAGGCTCCTAAAACTATAGAAGCTGGCCTTGGAAACGCTCTGTCATCCACCATACTCACCAGACCTTGCACCAATCTGACTACCACTTCTCCAGGCTTGGGACCACTCCTTGCAAGGAAAAATATTCAGTTTTCAACAAGATGTGGAAAACACCTTTTGCAATTTCATTGCCACTTGCTCTCCAGGCTTTTTCACTGCTGGAATAAACAAGCTACCATTAAGATGGCAAAACTGTTTCAATAGTTTAGTTGCATACTTTGATTAATTGTACTGCTTCTTGTTGGAGATATAATAAACTATACTTTTATTTAAAAATCAGACATTTCATATTTAATGACCTAAATATAATAGTTAAAATGAAACTAAAGACTAAATGAAAACATTTGCCACATATGTAATAATATGTGTACATGTAATTATATATGTATAATACAAATAGCATGTAAATCAACAGAGAAAGACAACAAAATAATGTGTAGTACATATTAAAAAATAAATCCCAGATTAAGAAACATAAATAGCTAAATGTATTGAAAGACAGTCCATGTCATTAGGGAAAAGCAAATAAAATCAAGATTTTTTTTTTCATCAATCAGTTGTCTCAGAATTACAAAAGGTTGACAGTAGACTGTATTAGCAAGACTATGGAAGAAAAGGCAATATTGGAGGTGAATTTGGCAGCAACTATCAAAGTATAAATTTCACATACCCTTCAAAAATACAATTCTACTGGTAAGAATCTATTTAACACAAAAATGTGCACAAATGTACAGGTATGTATACCATAATGTTCATTGCTGCATTAAATTTATTAGTTAAAAGTGGAAGACTACAATTAATTGCACAACAATGCAGAAATAGTTAAATAAATCATGATGGAGCACTGGTCCTTCGTTGCCTTTTTCCTCAGATTCATTCCTCCCTTTCTCTTTCACTGCTGTGTGTATTAAGTCTGCCCTCTGCAGACTTCTTCTTGGCTCCTCTCTCAATTGGCTTTTGGCTCATTTAGCCTAATGGGAAGTACTGCTGGGAGATTGGTGGGCAGGAAGAAGGGAGAAACCAGAGTGTTTTTTCCCTTCCCTTTCTGCCCTGGGTATTGTTTCTGGCATTGATTGGGTCTGCTCCACGGGCCATACTTCTGCTAGACAGGCTCATTGTGGTTCCAACTATTCCTGGATGACCCCAGACACTGGGCTCTACTGAGATAACCTCCTCTTTTTGTCCTTATAGCATCAGGATGCTAGTGGCTTCCAATTGATACTAATCTCTACATTGTTTCTTTGTTCCTGCTTTTTACTTCTTCCATCATCTGTGTGACTAATTTTTTGTATTTAATTATCTCTACTTTAAATAATTTTGTTTTCCCAATTCACACACACACACACACACACAAACACACTTCTGCAGCCAGTAAAAACAAACAAACAAACAAACAAAATGCTATGCCTGCATAACCATGTGCTAAATGTTAGAATGTTCCTGATAAGTTATTGATTCCAAAAGGAAAAATTGCTATATCTTATGTTTGATATGGTCCATTCCAAAAAAGTCAAACCATGTATGTATGTATATAATAACAATGATAACAACTACCCTTTGTAGGAAAAAACAGGTGGGGCAAAATAGCAAGTAAGAGGAGAGGTTATCCCTGTGAAGCTGAATGGAGGGATATGTGAGTGCATACTGAGGAGAAGGGACACTGTCAATTTTTAGTTTATATACAGCTATGTTGTTTGAAATTGTTCCTCTTGTCATACCTCATCTTTGTTATTTCAAAAAAAGATTTTGAAAGCACTGTGCTTAATATGATCATTTTATACATACACAGGTAATTCATTTGTAATGGAAATTGTCTGAAAGTACAGTCAGTTCTGCTACAACTGGCTTTGAAATGAAAATTTGATCTAATGTGATTAATGTACTCAAAAATAGTTTAAGCATAACACCTTTGCTTATGTGCAATTTTGTCAGTGTTAAACAGCAGCTGAACTTTAAAAACCGCATTCCACTGAACTGAAAAACTGAAAGGCTTAGGAATACATAAAATGCAAAGACACATACCCCTTATACCAGCATCCTCATGTGTTGAGCCATGGCATCCATATATGGTGTTACAACTTTTCGTATGATTTCAGGTAACCCTTCTTCCAACACTCCATTATAACCTACAATCTGCAAATCTTCCAATGCCTACTTTTGCAAAAAAGTTTCAGTTCTTTTTCAAGGCAAAATACCATATTTATTTTGGTATTTGGTCTTAACCATATAACATGTGTGAAAATGTGCTACTATTTTTATTAGGCTCTGATCTTTTTTTTTTCCTTGTCAGTCATTATGAAGTTTTTGACTGTTTTACCCTAATCCCATTTTTCTCATAAGCCTGTGGTTTTTATTGCACAATTTTGCCCAGTATAGTGATTTTTAGGAACGCATGTATCACATTATACCAGAACTGACTATACATATATTAATAGCGTTTCTAGGTAGTAATTTATTAGTTTTCTGTAGTTTCTATTTTTTCTGAAACAATCATATATTAATAATTTAATTGTCTATGTAAACATTTTTAAAAGATGAAGTGGTAGCTAAAGGATGATCACGGCTATTCCAGGTAAAAGGCTGTGGCAAGCTCCACACATTCATTAGTGATGCAATCAATTAAGTGCCTTCTAGTTTACCTAGAAGGTACAATCCCATTAGCACTTTCTGGAAAATAGAGATAAGGTCTCACAGCAAAATCTTGGTAGCTTCTTTAATCAGGGAGTCACCATAAATGCTAAAAAGAATAGAGAAGGCATGACCAGCCATGTTTCTCTTTAAACAATGTAGCTTGTGTATTAAGCCAAATATCCTTGAACTGATTTGCAAACATTCAGAAGTTAACATGATTCAGATCCAGAAATATAGTAGAGGCAATAGCCCGACATTCAGTACTTACTGACTTTCAAGTTATTATTAAATAGAGTACCCTGTCTCTTCAACAAATGTGATTCTTTGAAGACACTACAAACTTGTACACATTATAAATTTCAAAATGAGGAGAAAATATATTTTTTTCACGTGATTTGATGTGATTTGACTCTTGAACTTCCACCTACTTTTTCAGAGTGAGCTTATACCTGTGTTACCACCTTTTTTCCTTCTGCTTTCCAAGGTACTCTGAAGGATTTTTTTTTCTTTTTTTAATGATAAGTTACGCCAGCTACAGTCAAACTGCACTGTACATCTTTGATTTGGGTTTAAGTCCACTTTCCCCTCCCCCACATGCCCTGCTTCTGGGACGGCTCCCACTGAACTCTGAACTCATTCTTGATCCTTGGATTTTCCTGTCATTCCACATAGACTCTGCTGTTGGCTGTGCTCTCTATGGTGCTTTGTGTTTCTAGCTGTTCTCTGACAAAGAGCTTGTTCTGTGCTGCACATCTCGCCCTCTTTGTTCGGCCTCTGGCTTCAACCACTGAATCACAAATATTCTCCAGCTGGGAACCAGACAAGGGCAGAAATGAAGAACTCAGAAGCCCAAGAGGATGTTTCAATTTCCCGGGAATTCGCATGATGTTTTACATGATGAAGCCCAATGAAACTTCGTTCCAAACTTTAGAAGAGGTGCCTGATTATGTAAAAAAGGTGAGAATATATTGGAAGATGCTACTATTACTCTTTCTTAATGAGAAGTAAGGTCAACATATTTTGGGGTTTTGTCCACTTTCATTCTTGAAATTATTAAATTCTAATAAAAATAATTCAGTTTCTTAAAGGCTTGAAGAAAAATTAAATTTATACTTGAATTGAATTTCCATATAATATCCATACCATCATTGTCTATAAATTTCTTCCTTTATATGTCACTCCAAAATATGATAAAAATTATAAAAGATTTTCTGGACACTATGGCATTGCAAATTTAGCTGTTGGAAGCTCAATGTCAAATAGTTATACCATAACAGTAAACTTTGTAACAATTTTATTTTAAAATATTTAGCTTGTTCATCCCTCCAGGGAGACTGTTTCCTCTTTAATCTGGTAGAGTAGTTCTGCATAATGAGGGACATGCAGCTTGACTGAGTCCAACTCTGACTTCCCAAGTTTGAACTTGAACCAAGTTTTCTCTGAAATTCTGAAGTGTTCAGAGGCACTTTTCACTTCTGGTTCCTGGCTATGATTGGAAGTGGAAATATCCAGAATTAGAACTTGAATACTGAAGTTCCCCACCCTATCAAAGTTGTTCCTACAATGCTTACTAGTACAGGCCAGAAATAGAAAAATTATGACATCAGAGAGTATGTTCTTGGGAGTTCAGTTTAGGAAGCTTCAAAACTCACAATTAGCTTCCAAATGAGTAAAACCCATATCTTTTTCAGGATTTGATATTGCTTTTTCTTTCTGATTTATTAAAAAAAATGTGGTACAGTATTAGAAATACTGATATCTTTATAAATCATTATTATTCATATTGCAACACTAAACCTAATTCAATGCTCAGTCACCCATAGTGGAGCCTTAAAAATATCTATTGTAATATAAAACAAAATTAAAACTGGAAAAGCAAAAGTTGAATGATGTTTTAAACAAACATGTAAAATTACCTTATTTTCTAAAATTCTAAGAAGAAAATTGTGCCTATTGTTTAAATTTCATCATTAGAAATAGTTCTGGTAATTTTAACATAAAAAACTAGAATTGTATATGTCCTTAAGGATAACTTCTTGAAGTGGGTCTAGCTTAGTCACATGTACATAATGGACTTCTAATTATTTGACTTAATTTTAAATATATTTTCTGCATCTAACTTGGAACACGTTCCTCCTAATCTTATAATCTTTCCTCCTAATAATGAGTTTCTTGGTACAATTATCATGATTATATCTATCATTATATTTCATTTGCAAATTGAGTAATAAAATTTGAGCACGTATTTAGCACGTGTCCAAAATAAGTAGACTTCTTTGCCTATTGCGTAGGAAGTGCTTCTCTAGGATAGGTCTATACCACCCCTGCTGGTCCTCCCAACTCTGGGCCTCCCATTTCTGAAACAACTAATCAGGAAATGTGAAAGAATGTCATAGGGAGCATAATAGCATCTCCTCTCTGCAATTTCTTTTCCAGGCAACTCCATTTTTCATTTCCTTGATGCTGCTTGAACTGGTTGTCAGCTGGATTTGCAAAGGGAAGCCACCGGGTCATTTGGATGATGCTTTAACATCAATATCAGCTGGTGTTCTGTCTCGGCTTCCAAGGTGAGTTAGATGGTTAGCAATGCTGAGTGAAAAAAGTGAAATTCTCCAAGTATGAGGGGCAATGGAATCCATTGTATGGGGAAATTAGTCTATTTACACATATATCTCCAAAGAATTCAGCTCCTGTCATTATATAAAATTTTGATATTTTTTCATCATTGATTTGTTTGTATTCATTTAAACAATTCACTTTCATAATATTTATCTTGATCACTGAGTTTATTGGCACTCCTTTAAATTTTGCACCTGAAATGAGTGCTTCATTTGCCTTACTGTGGTCCCACTACTTACTTATGGTCTAGTTATCTACTGGCAATTTTATTTTGCCTCAGCCAAATTCACATAGAATAGCTCTCTGGGGTTCAAACACTCTCCAGAGCAGATCACACAAATCTCTGAATTTTTACCGTGGTCTCCTAACTAGGGTCCTGTCTCTGGTACTACCCCATTTATTTGCAGCCAAACATTTCCATAATATGAATCTGGTGGAAATCCTTCACTGGTTCCACACTGCCCTGAGAATAAGGTAGAAGTTCTTTCCTGAACTACAGAGGACTTTGTCTCACTAGCCTTGCTTTTGGTCCCTCCTGACCCTTTGTCATCTTTGTTCCATCATGCTTTACTACTTGCCATTGCCCACAAACCCAAGGCACTTCCCTCTGCCTGGAAATACAGCCATGTGGCCAACTCAGATTTATTTCTTAGGTCTAAGCACAGACGTCACAACTCTTCAGCAAGGCTTATCTCTTCTCCAACCCTATATTAGGCAGTATTTCACTGCAGTCGCACGGAATCTTGTGCTTATCCCCCACCTAGAACTATCAGATAGCATTATGTTCCCCTGATTTCCTCCCAGAAAAGCTCCCTTACTGGTAGCTTGCATGCAACTTGAGAGCAAGAGGTGTACTTTCCTCATAGTTTTAGCTCCTATGCCTGGAATGATATCTGGTACTTGGTAAATGTTCCAAAATACTAATATTCTTATAATGTTATCTTGATGATAAAATTGGATGATGAAGGGACCAAATATAGTGAACAATAAATGACCTACTTTTTTTTTTAGAAAAAGTAAATTGTAATGTATATAGAAAAGAGACCAATAACTGGAAGGCATCTTCAGTACATGAGGATTTACAAAGGGGCAGAGGCGGAGGGAAGATTTCCTTAGAAGTATGTGCTTTGAGCTACTGCTGAATGTTCTCATTCCAGCTTCCCGCCCATCCCTTCTTATCCTGTTTTAAGAGCTTTACTTCTAACCAATGCTCACTGCTTTGGAATGTTTCTATGAACCACCCAGTGGGAAACCAAGGTGGATTTTTAAAAAAATTACAGTAAAACTTAAAGATATCTGAAAAAGGTGAAATAATTTCATATAATTGTACACAACAGTTTAGATAGAAAGTAAACCTAAAAGCAAAATTTTTTTCAATGAGTGTTACTTTGAGAAAGGTAGGTTATTAGGTACATAGTAGAAGTAGTAATATTGATAATGATGACTCTGAAAAAGTACTGGTATTGTTGCGCATTGTAGTCAGAATCAGAGGAGGATGATGTCTCAAGCTATTTGCAGCTAATTCCAAGAATATCTTAAATAAGAATTTAAAATTATAGATAATTTCCTCTATTATGTGTCCTCCTTGGACAGCAATAAACAAGAAATACATCCAATGTGCTCAAGAGACATGTAGATTTGCATGTAGTTTTAGATATTGAAAAATACCGAAATTTGTTATCGTAGCTCATTCTGAGACAGTTAAGTGTATAGGCTTATAGAAATCAGATGTTTGACAAACTGTAAAAATCACTTGATAACTGAGAAATGTCCTGCATGTGCAATTATGGGTCATATGTTTTACTGAGTTGGAATAAATTTACTAAGAAATCAAGGAGACAGCAAGTTGAATGAATGTTCCAGCATTTTTTACTTTTTTAAGTTTGACTTTGGTTACAGATCCAATTAGATTGTTCCCTTATCACAACATTGTAGGTACTAGAAATACAACATGTGTCCTCAGTACAACATTTCTGCTAAATGGTGTTGTTTTAAAAGGGTATGGAGTTACAACAGGTAAACAAAAATCAAATATATATATTTGCCAAAAACACACCCAAAAAAGGAGAGAGAGAGAGAGAAAGAGAGAGAGATTGAGAAAAGGAAGGAAAGAAACCAAAACAAACCAGTCCTAGAACATGCAGTTCTTTTCCTTCACCCACTACTCATAACACTCCTTAAGCTAACACAAACTGTTAACTGGTGCCCTTTGAGAGAAAGGTAAAAGGTTATGAACTTGAATTTGGAGAACATTTTTCAATAGTTACTTTGAATGAGAACAGCAAATTGCTCCTCTTTCTTCGTTGTAGGTGTGAAGAGCAATTCTAAATCATGAAATGTGGATTCTTTTAAAGATTTGCAAGGAATTTCATCTTTCATAACCTAGCCTTTGTCCGAAAGATCCCAGCAAAGCATACTATGTGCAAATTAAATTTAAAAATATTTTCTTTTATTTTGTTGCTATCAAAGAACACCCCCAAAACCAAAACAAAATAAAAGGTCAGGTATAAACAGAAAAAGAAAGCTGATCCTCAGGATCCACTCTACTCGGCCCCCTTTCAGCAAAAAAATGAGAAAAGGAATTTGACATCAACCCTTAAAACAATATTTCAGTTGAGGCCGCAGCATCAAGGGGAATCCCTCTGCAAATCATTAACAGCTGAAGGTTAGATTAACACGGCATTGATCGTGTCCTCTCCCAGGGACTAATTTCATTTTCTATGCTAGCAACAGGGGCTTGCCACGTCCTTAAAATAGGTGATTGCGAGAAAAATGGTAGCATACCTTTTGCTAATCCATTTGTGAAGAATTATGCTTTGGATAATAATTACAAATAGGCATGTGGTCTCTGACAAAAGAGGTTGTGGAAATCAAAGTGAACATGCTTTTCCACTTTGCCGTTCATGTAATGGAAATGTTGTATGCAGACTTTGAGGAAAAACAATGTTTCTTTGAGGAACTCAATCTCACAATTACATAAAATTTGAAGTGTCTTAAAGATTAATAGCATACTTACATATTGATAGGAAAGATACATGCTGCATCTTTCAAATCTTTATGTAGGGGAAATATTAATCATGGACAAGATTATATCTTGTTTACAAGTGCCTGTTGGACAGACCACGATCTGTAATAAAAGTCCATCTGTCCTAAGAACCAGATTCTGGGCAGGACTGCATCTGTTTTGCTCTTCGGAAATCCAGTAAGCAGCTTTCCTAGTCAGAAATTAGTCCTGAAGTTACAAACAGATTGTATCGTATGCTGATAATCTGCCTTTCTATCGATTACTTGCATATGTGACTATAAAAAATAAACTTGATTTAACAATATATTTACTAAGTCTATTTTTTAAGAAAATCTATCTAAAACTTGTGAAATATCTTGCTACCGACTTAAATGTTAACGAGTAAAAAATAATCACTTTTTTTTTTCCTGCTTGTTTAAGCAGAACTCAATTTCCAATCCTTCCTTAGAAAACCGGGACCTCAATTTGTTACTTCCTTGCAATGTTTCTGCTTCCATAAATTGCATCCTCCCCAGAGAAGTTTCATTCCCGATATAAATATCTACAGTATGTTTGTTTTTAATGGGTTCATTTATTCTGTTGAAACAGCAGATTATAAATCAAACTGCAATAGGTTGAAGGGATAATTTAAGTAGGTAAATTTTCAAATAAAGTTGAGGACACTCCACGTTTGATACATATGGGTTACTACCGATTTTACTGTGAAACTAGCTCCACAATATTCAACCATACACATACACACGTTTACTGGCCGGGCCTGCCAGGGAATTTTCCATTCCTGACAAGAAAGTTTCAATTCATTAAAAAAAAAAAAAAAATTTAAAGAGGAGGAAATTAAACTTCTTTGAAATACTTTTGACTCCTTGGGGTGTGGCTGGAGAGTAAAAGAAAATTGTATACTCGGTTTTTATACCAGACTTTTGCATGAGAGGAAATACTGCCTTTGGCAACATCAGACTTCTGACAAATGAATGCACATCATTATGGATGATGATTTTAGTAAGCAGTAATTCATCATTTAAAATAAGAGATAAATGAATCTGTGTAATGTCATTAATAATACTTTATTATTAATACTGAATGTTTTATTAACTTAGAAAATAATTTTAAAAACTCCTCATGTAAGAAAAATAAATTTTAAAAACCTGTCGGTTTGTTAATTATATTTGAGGGAGAATGCCTCATTTCCTGTTAATGTTTGCCCTAGAAACCTTGTAAATAGACTTTGTCTTTGTTATTAATTGTGTAACTTCAGAAACTGCTATAAGAGTAACCTTGCCTAGTGAATGCAAGGTTCATTGCTTATTAGTCTAGGTTGTGTGCCTATCCAATAGAGTAATACATTTTTCTTCAAAGTACAGAATTTAACAAATTTATTTCTTCCAAATCTACCACATTGTCTTTATAAAAGTTTATAGTTTTATGGTTGCTGTAAAAAGAAATTAAATTAAGAGCTTGCTTTATAAATGCAATGCCATTTCATAGTGAGTATTAGCAGTATAAATTTTATCAGTTTGCAGAAGGTATAAGTTGTATCACCTATTTTATTACTGAGCAAAAATCAATATTCCACTAGATGGAGCAAAAGTGGCAGTAGCTTTACAGACAGGCTGTGCAAGCTCCTGGGTCAGGTTTAAGAGATTTTGAAATAAATAAAAAACAAGATTTCTCAGAAAAGTCAATATATAGTATACATATAATCCAATATATTTATTTATTTATAACTTCCTGGAGTTTTAAAGGATATTTATTTATAATGACTTCATTTAAATATTGATTTATTTTCCAGTTCATAAAACAGGATTATTAGAAATAAAAAATATCTAATTTTCTTCTTCAGTTTTGCATAGTCTGGCCAAATCAGATGGTACAGACAGCTATAATGACAGTTATATTATAATATAAGTTGGCAGATTCCTGTGAGTATGGGCACATAAGTCTACTTACTCTGAAATTTGCTTTGACTTTTTAGCAGTTTTCAATGACAGCATTACATAAAATTTCACTTCCATCCTTAATGATAAAAGCATGAGAATAGATAATTTTAGTCCACTCAGGCTAATGTTCTCATATCATAAATTAGCCCTGAGATACTGAAAGGCTAACTCTTGGTGATGGGTAGATTCCGGCTGAGATGACTTTGAAAACTAATTAGCTTGTAATTCTAATTCCCCAAATAACATCTACTTCTAACTTCTTGATTTTTTAAAAATCTGAACATTATGACTGATCTTTATTTTTTAAAAAAATTCAGAGCTAGTTCTGAATAACAATATAGTATTTTACCAGTTTTTTACAGTAACTAAATATTGACAGGACAAATTTCTAGTGATGAGAAAAAATGTTATATAAAACACATAAAAAATCATTTCACTATTTGGAGAAATAAGTTACTTTTCATTTTCCAAAAGATATACTTCAGAGCCAAGAGAAAACTGCTATTTGGGGGAATTTATAAAGAAAATGGGACAATGGGAGGAAGCCTTTCTGTACGCAGGTTGCTGACTAGAGGATTCTAATGTCTCTTTATGCTTAGATCATTTTCTTGGTCTCACATTAAAACCTAATGCGTAAAAAGGATCTCGTATTTGGTAATTCCAAGGCCCTGTGTTACACAATATTCCATCTCCACCTGATAAAGTAAGCTCATGCTATACGTGCCTATTATATATACACCTCTTCCCCCAGGATGGGGTTTAGAGAGGTTAAGTTTGAATTCCAGGGTGCAGAGTCATACGCTGGGAGTGTGGGGTGGAAGGGGGTGGATAGGGAAGAGAAAGAGGAAGAAGTTTCGGTTTATGATTCAAGGTCTGGTGGGAACATTTTTGAAAACGTAGGTGCTATTTCCTGTAATCAAGGGCTTTCCAGAGATTGACAATCATTTCCCAGCTGTACCATTTTGGCGAATTGTTTTTAGTTGTGGGCACTCCATGGCTATTCTTTCACATGCATGATGGAAGAGGATCATATTCATCTTGCTGATAGAAAGCAGGTAATATAACTCCCACAGCTTCTCCCCTCTTTCCCTTTGCCTTGAGGAAAGTTTGGCTTCATGCTAAAGTGTGAAAAAACAAAAGCCTTAACTGTAGTATGTCAGGTGTATTTCAGCTCTATTTGTGTCAACCCTAATAAGTCAGTTGACCAAGTAATAAATTGGGTATCCGCTCAAGACCTGGCACCTGTACAGGAAATAAAAAAGTATTTCAATTGCAGCCAGGTTCTTTTTGTATTACAAATGGAAGTTTTTCAGGGACCCTCTTTCTTTTACTGAGGTGTTCGTATCTTAATGCCTATTTCTATTGTTACTGGAACTGACAAGGAAGATAGCAAATTTTTAAAAAGATGTTAAACTGATGGAACATTTGTGAGGCAAGTGATGATGTTTGCACCGTTCAACAATGTGCCCTTGTGTCTCACACTGTGCCTGGCACTTAGTAGGCTCTTAATGTAAATTTGTTGAATGACTTATAGAATCCATAGATGGATCTGCTTTGATACCATATGCTAAAAGTTGCTTAAGAAGCTATAGATTATTTCAACTTTCTGTTAAGTTTTCTGATTTAATTTTTAATTTTTGGATCAGTTGGTTTAAGGCAGTAGTTATCCACGGGGGACAATTTTGCTTCCCAGGAAACACTTGGCAATGTCTGGGGACATTTTTGGTTGTCATAATGGAGGTGAGAAGGAGTGCTCCTGAATCTGGTAGATAGAGAGCAGGGATGCTGCTATACACTCTAGAATGCACAGGAAATGTCCTCACGACAAAGGATTAATTGGCCTCAAATGGCAATAGTGTTAAGGTTAAGAATCCCTGTTTTAGAGAAATTATTAGGTTGAATCATATGAAATTGATATTATTCACCATATTTAACCTAAAATTTGAATTTTATATGAGTAACCCCCTACTAATGGACAATAGAGAGCAATTTTAAGATTTTATAGATTGAGTGAACGTTTGCACAGAACAGCGTCCTACAACAAAGAATTATCCACCCAAATGTCAATAGTAGCACTCTTGAGAAACCCTAGTCTAAACATATAAAAGTTACCAACACAGCTTACAAGCTTTAAAATAAGATTTTTTATAACCTCCTACCTTGACTAATATACCTTGATAAAAACTTGGAAGGCAGGTTTTAAATTTCCAGTTCTTATATTCCTTAGAGTTTCCAAAACACTGTGGAAGCCCCTGGCTCATGGCCTGTTCTGCTGAGTGAGCGAACTCATACACGAGTGTGTGGATATCCTAGACTGCTTCTCCCACTTCTGCCTACATGTCCCAAATCAGCCACTCTTGGCCACCCTGTCAGGTCTAGGAGTTTGCACACCTGCAGAGGTATGCCCTCAGGAGCACTGCCCCAGGAAAGAGGCCCATGCAAGCCCTGCAAGCAAGGCTCAGGGCTGCTTTAGCAGGGGATCCTGGAGTATCCAGAGCATGGCTCAGGTGGGGATTGTGGTAACGGTCCAAGATGAGCAATTACTTTGGGTCAAGGACTTGAACTGAGGGGCAAAAACTGCTTCTTCAAGCCATGTAATCTCAAATTGGAAATCGAGTTTTAAGATAGGGTAATGTGTAGTCCTGCTCAAAACTGTAAGCATTTGGCATTTCTATGAGTTATGTGTATTAATGCTATTGTGACATAGCCTAGTGTTTTATTCTAAACATTAAATAAAAATAACTTGAAACATTTAAAATACAAGAGGTTATTTAAAAGTTATTAAATCATAATAAAAGTCATATGATAAGCAGCTGAATTCAGTTTGCTAGGATTTTACTGAGAATTTTTGTACTATATTCATAAGGGATATTGGTCTGTAGTTTTATTTTTTGTTGAGTCCTTTCCTGGCTTTGGTACCAAGGTGATATTGGCTTCGTAAAACATGTTGGGGAAGATTCCTTCCTTCTCAATGTTATGGAATAATTTCTGCAGAATAGGTACCAGTTCTTCTTTGTAGGTCTGGTAAAAGTTGGCTGTGAAACCATCTGGTCCGAGACTTTTTGTGTGAGATACCACTTTACTCCAGTAAGAATGGCTTTTATCAAAGAGTCCCAAAACAGCAAATGTAGGCATGGATGCAGAGAAATAGGAACCCTCATACACTGCTGGTGGAACTGCAAACTAGTAAAACCTCTATGGAAAGTAGTATGGAGATACCTCAAAGAACTAAAAGTAGACCTACCATTTGATCCAGCAATCCCACCACTGGGTATTTACCCAAAGGAGAAAAAAGACATTCTATAAAAAAGACACCTGCACTGGAACATTCATGGCAGCACAATTCACAATTGCAAAGATGTGGAAACAACCCAAGTGCCCATCAATACATGAGTGGATTAATAAAATGTGGTATATGTATAGCATGGAGTACTACTCAGCCATAAAAAATGGTGAACTAATACCTCTTGTATTAACCTGGATGGAGCTGGAGATCATTCTAAGTGAAGTATCACAAGAATGGAAAAGTGAACACCACATGTACTCACCATTAAATTGGAACTAATCTGTCAACACTTATGTGCATGTATGGCAATAACATTCATCGGAAATCAAGTAGGTGGGAAGGGGGACTAGAGGATGGGTAAATTCACACCTAATGGGTACAATACACACTATCTGGGGGACGGGCACACTTACAACTTTGATTCAAATGGTACAAAATCAATTTATGTAACCAAAATGGGTGTACCCTGGTAATATTTGGAAATTAAAAAAAAATAAAAATAAAGTCATATGATAATTAAATTCAAGAATAAACTTAAAGGTCCAGCTCCTTAAGAGACCCAGTAACATGCTAATTCATAGACACTGACTCTGTAAAGGGAAATACTATTAAAATAATGAATTTTAATAATATAGTAATCTGAGCTGCTTCTTGCAGCTTTTAAAATTATTTTTTATGTCTTTATTTAGTTTTTGAGACAGTGTCTAGCTCTCTTACCCAGGCTGGAGTGCAGTAGCAAGATCATAGCTTATTGCAGCCTCCAACTCCTGGGCTCAAGCAATCCTCCTGCTTCAGCCTCCCAAGTAGCTAGAACTACAGGCACTTGACACTGTGCCTGGCTAATTTTTAAAAAATTTATACTGTAGAGGTGGGGTCTCACTATGTTGCCCAGGCTATGCTCAAACTCCTGGCCTCAAGCCATCCTCCCACCTCGGCCTGTCAAACTGCTGGAATTCTAGGCATGAGCCACTGCTTTTGGCCTTTTAAATTTTATTGAAATTAAATATTTAAGAATTTCCTCAGAATTTTGGGCACTAAACGTGTTGGTGACTTTTTAATAAATCTTGATTAGGTAGAATGATCAATTCATTTTATATTTAATAATAAATATAGATGAAAAAGTCTCTCTATATATAAAAGTGATAAATGATTATCTTGAATCTAATCTTAAATTTGAGCACAGAAAACTTAAAAGAAAGAATACACTTTATGAAGTTGAAGTATATTATGTATTTTTTTGAAAGTTATTGAAATAAGACTTCGCAGAAGCTTGATAGAGTAGATGGAAAGACATACTCTAGTATCTAGGTTTTAAAAACAATTGTTTATTTTAACTAGATTTGTAAACCTTATTTCTAGGGAAAGATTTTTTCCTAACATCTTAAAAGCTCTAACGTATATTCTTTATAAGAAATATTGATATGTTATGAGAATCCAATACTTGATCGTAAGTACATCTAAAAATCATTAAAGATGTGTGTGTGTGTGTGTGTGTAGAAAAGAAATGAAAGAAAGGAGGGAGAACAGAAGAAGAAAGAGAACAAAATTAGACAGAAGCAACTTTAATCTGAAGACAAATTTTATGGTATTAACATATTTGAAGGCAATAGGCAACTTGCAGTTCCCTTTAAAAAATGCCATTTATAATTTTTTGCCTTTTATACTTCTTTCATAAAGCATCCTTAATGTATTCTTCATTAAGATTTGAAAATGACAATCACAGAAAGTAAGTTGTAGTTTTGTCACATTTATGTTGTATGAGTTCCATGAAAAGTATTTTAAGAGACATAAAAAAGGAATGGCTTCCTAAATTCCATGAAATTGAGAATGTAAACAGCTGGCATCCATGATACCTATGAAACAAAAGGAAACATCATGTGAATCATTTTGATACCAAGGAAGTTAAGCCCTTAAAAAGAATATTGGAGGATTAAGGATGAAAGTAAAAGGGAGAGAATTTATTTTTGCATATGAATATATTAACTTCTAAATGTTATCTGAAATGTGTGGCATAACTTTATATCTAAAATGTAGTATAATTATTGCTTTCGAATTTTATTTTCCAGTTTGTTTTTCAGAAGCATTGAACTGACCACTTACATTTATATCTGGGAGAACTACAGGCTCTTCAATTTGCCTTGGGACTCTCCATGGACGTGGTATTTAACCTTCTTAGGAATTGACTTTGGCTACTACTGGTTCCATCGCATGGCCCATGGTAGGTTTCAAAATAAGACTTTTTGTTAATTTATGTTGAGCTGTGTTTGCTACATAGTAGATATTTAGTACATATTTATTGAATGCATAAACAAGTGAATAAAATAGTGTATTTTATAGGATATAAAGATTAATAATGGAAGTTTACTTTGAAATTTAAGTTGAGACAATCTGAAGCCATTTTTCGAAAAAGATGTGAAGTTAATTGAAGGTACATTTTTCTCACCTCTTATTTCCAATTTAAAAAATGTTTAGAAATTGACGGCTATAGCATTGCTTTTTAATGTATTGCTTTACATTGTTCCCATATGACACGCTTAGTAGAGTCTATAGACACACAATATCAAACTTCACATCCCAATTATCAAGGGTCTTTCAGGAGAGCTCCGTAAAAGCATGGAATTGTAGGTAACATGTGCTATCATAGCAAGCTTGATTCAATTTCTTGGCGGTATTTTCACATTACAAATGAAAATGCAATCAGCTAGGCACTGACTATAACGCACTTCAGTGTTGCCATAGTTTTGCAAAATTTCTCATCTAGTGCAAAGTCCTCCTACTGCACTGGTTCACTGAATTTGCTTTTGGGGATTCTTGGCTGCACCTTCCAAGGAAATGTGTTGTTATAGAAAGGGAAACGGAGGAGTGGGGTAAGAGTCTGGGTTTGAACCGCTGTGAGGATAAGCAGAGGCTGAAGAATGGTTGTAGAGCTAAGGTAAGCAAGCAGTCTCCGAGGAGAAATAAAGTATGCCAAAGTATTTCTGAAGGGAAGTGGGGTAAAGGACTAATGTTGAAAAACTACTGAGCAGAACTCAGGATTTCAGTGGGTGGTTGGGTTGAGTAGGTGGGGAGGAAGGAAGGAAGAGGAAGAAACCTGGAAATATAATAAAAAATAGATGGCGGATGGAAAGGAGACCCGAGATCAGGGTGAATAGCTGAGCTCTGTGTGTAGGAGTACTCGGGACCAAATATCCTTCCCAAGCAAGGACGAAGGAAATAGGAGTAGCACGGACAAGGGTTGTGCTTAAAAGGCTGCTAAACTTTAGATATAGCATTATTTTTGTTAAGTGCCTCAAACATATGCATTTAATGAAACTACAGGGAGTGATAATTTATTAAAACAATTTGAAGTGAATATATAAACTAGAAAAAGTTATTTATTTTGTGTGTGATAAGCTTTGTCTTTGAATATAATAAATCAGATCCTGACATCATTTCCTTGTATATAAATGCAGGAGGATACTCCTAAATTAAACATGATTAAGAATAAAATATCATCCATGTAGTAAAATATTTGTATTTTATTTCAAAGTAGTAGTTTTCTCCCTACAATAAACTCATTGGCAATCTTTCTCATTTTCTATGCAACAAAAGAGTACTGCAGAAATCATTTACATTGTACTGTATTACTTACTTTCAGGAACCTTCTAATAGCATACTGTCCAGTACAGATGTGTTTGTTTGGGAAATCTGTAAATTTGCTTAATCTTTGAAAGCCCATTATAACAGGAAATAAAGTACCAACAAAATATTGCTAAATATAAAACTCTTAAAAATATGTTGATTGTAAGTGCTCTCAGTTAGGGAAGAGCAATAAAATAAAATAACATATTAAAAATGTGGAATTGAGGCTATTTAAAGTATGCTTCCCATTAGAAAATTTTGAACCGAATCCAATGAAGGAGGCAGGCATTAAAAAAATTTGAAAACCTTCTGGAAAAACATTCACAACCTTCAGGCTATGGAGCCTAATCATAAGTTCAAAGACTTTTGACTTGTAATGAAAAGCTAGTAGGAAAAAAAATAACGTAGTGAAATGTGTCAACCTTCAATATGATAGCTAATTTTTAAATTTTACATGTAAATAATATTGTAAAATATTAAAATAGTTTTTTTAGAAATTTAAATACATGGGGCTAAGAAAAACTTATAATATCAAATTTCTTGAGCCTCTTGGACTACAGAGCCCAAACTGAATAACTGGTCAAATTTATTTAACTGAAAAATTTCAATAATTCTAAAATCCAAATGCCATCTTAAAACATAGTAAGGAAAAACCCCTGCTTTTACTCCTTACTGTGTTAATTTCCTCTTACTACTTTCAATACAATGATTTTACAAAAACATATTCCACATTTGTTAATAGGTTAAATGCTATAAGTTTTGAAGAAACAATATATTATATATTTGAAATTTTGTTTTTACATGTATTTAAATTACTTCTTTTGTAATACAAATGATTGCTAGGTTTGTTGTTTTTGTTGTTGTTGTCGTCACCATTGTCATTGGTTTATATTGCATACATGCAGTATTTTCTCACATTTGGGACATGTTTCCTATTAGTGGAAAATAGTTTATGCTCAAAAATTTGAATTGCATTTCTATCACTACTCAAAAAAATCAGATGGATATTTAAGTTATATATATATATGTTCTTTATATTTCATTTTTTCCTCTGAAATAAGAAATAAATTGCTGATTATTGTCAACTTACACAAAAACAAGGGTAGCACAATAATTTATGTAGGGGGTTTTGACGACATTAGAAAGAAATATAGGAAGATAAAATTAAATAGCTCTTAAATTAAAAGTAGCTTCTTGCATACTTTTCCACCATTACAAAATGCTGCATAGTTTTTCTTTGTTCTTCCTATTAATCATAAAAAACATGTAAGAAAATAAAGTTTTTTTTAAGTAAACATTTAAGAAATGCATAATTACTGCTTGGGAGGTGCACGAAGGAGGCTTCCTGAGTGCTGGTAATACTCTATATCTTGTCTTGGGTGGTGTTTATATGAGTGTATATATTTGTAAAAATTCATTGAGTTAGTTGCACACTTAACATTTATGCACTTTATCTATATATACTTTTATAAAAATTTAAATTGATAAATAATACCAGCAATGTGATTTCTTAGCAAATAGTTCTAAGACAGAGTGATATAGCAGGTAACCAAATTTAGAAATAGGAACCAAGATTTGTGACTGTAAGCATAAACGTGTGACCTTAAATTGTTTTTACCTGTATCAGTTTCTACAACCAAGGATGGAAAGCACCAGCATGCCAGTTATTGATTTATTGCCTCTCTTTTCCAAATCTATGCTTCTTTGCCATTTCTGTGTTATCAGAGCTGCACCCTGTAGACATTTCTCTTTTGCCAGCTGGCTTGATGTTAGGTTTTGCCAATTCAAGGGGCTGGAGGGACACTGTGAAGGCCAGAACATGAGAAAACGACTTTGCTTCCATTTTCCAGACTGCTATTGTCTATCTGACACTTAGCAGATTGGTATGTGAGGTACCTGTTACTGGTCACTTCCCTGCTCAGTTGTAGCCTACACCCTCTGGCAAGATTCTCTGCCATTCAGAAGGCCACACCAACAAACTAGCTGCAGCCCACACCCACTGGGGCCTATATACTCTAGCAAGTCTATCGATTACCAGCAGAATTCCAGTGGTAGCAACAACCTCTCCAGAGATGTCTGAGTGTTAGACTTGTTTGTGGTATGTATGTGAGTATGTGTGTGTGGCTCTTCTAAATTTATAAGTACCTGCCTTATTCTCTCTCCCTCAGCTCTATAGGCAGTAACTGCATTCGGCAGTTGCTACGTCTGTCCTACTAACCTACTACTCCGTTAACTTTTTTAGTAGTTAGCTTCCTTTTTACTAGTTAATAATTCTTTACATTAACTTTTCCTTACTGAAATTACTAGTGTGGTTTCTGTCTCCCAGCTGGACTCTGACTGATACAGGCAGCCTCCACAGATATTATACAGGATAATAAATTAGAGTTTACCCAATTATACCTTTTATTACTTCATTCTGAGGTATTGATTATGCATTTATGATACAACACAATTTAGTTCAGTCCTGAAATAGGGATCTTCACCTAAAATTGTTATAACAAGCCATTTATGATATCCACTCCAGTTCTTTTTTACACACAAGTAAACTGCTTAATTCATTTTTTATTCATCTCTTTCTGAATCTAAATAAAGTGATCACAGTTTTTGTGTAATTAATTACAAGCATTTATTCCCACAACTTCATTGTGACTAAGTGAGCTTCTGTATATGACTTAAATTTCAAGTTATTCATTTCTTTCTGACTTTTAATAGGAGTTGAATTTAGATCATCCTTATGTTCATCATTGTTTAAACAAAGAAATTAAACAGATGTATTGATGAGAAATTATTTTAACTTGTGATGATGCCAGGATTGTGGTCCACATTGAAGAATAGATTGCTAACATTCTTCGACTCTTGTGTGTCTTTTCTAAAAGATATTGGAATCTACCTAAGATTTTTATAACTCTTAGTTATATATATGACTCATTCTTTATTTTAAAAATACATCTTGATTGTATTCTTATTGGATCACTGAGGGTAAAGTCCACCTGCATTTGTCTGAGTTACTACCATTCTTCTTGCCTTCCTTCCCCCATGATCCCTGAATTCTGATATTTCCAAATCTCTGAATATGCTGATGTGATGTGAATAAAAACCAAATGGGATTCTGCTTAAAATTTATATTTCTGAAATGATGATGCTAGTAATAGTATTAATAGTAATGCAAACAATTAAAAGATAAGTATCATTGAAAGCTATTGGAGAAGCAACAAGTATAGTGGTAAAAACAGATTCTGGAGCCAGGTTTCCCGAGTTCAACTTCTAGTACTGACACTTATTGACAGATATTTGGGCCAGGTTAATCTCTATATGTCTTAGTTTTCTCATCTATAAAGTGGGAATAATAATAATAGTGTACACTTCATAGGATTTTTATAAAGCTTAAATGAGTAAAACTTAGGAAAGTGAAAGGTCCATAGTTAATACCATTTAAGTATTACTGTTATTATTGAATAGATGGTTTTCATATCACTAGGTACAAGACAAGGTCGTTTATATTGATAACACAGTGCATATATTATTTAATTCCCAGAAAAACCATATAAAGTGGGTGTCCAGGCTTTCATCAGACATTAATGAACACCTACTATATAATAGGAAATCTTCTAATCACTAGGAATATAGTAGTGAACAAATAAAAGTTGCAACCCTTATGAAGCTTATATCCTAATGGGAGAAGAAAATCCAAATATAAAATGTATGTTATATAATATAATGCCAGTAGTGAGGCATGCTAAGGGATAGGGGGTGATGGACACAACAGTCCGGTAAGGCCTCTATTGAACTTCTATGAGGTGGTAGAATTTTAGTAGAAACTTGAATGAGGTGAAAAAGGCAGCATAGGCATATCCAAGGAAAGAGCTTTCTAAATAGAGGAACCTGCAAGTGGAAAGCACCTAAGAAGGGAATGTTCTTAGCACATTTGAGAAATATCAAGAAACTGTATGTGGAGGACACCAGTGGGGAACTGGAAGAAAGAGGTCGGGACAGGTAGTCAGGGGCCAGGTCTCATAGTATCCTGTAGACAGGCAAAAATGAAGCTAGTAAATAAATCCTCAGACACACTATCCACCTCCCAGCCTGTTTATTTTGGGTACAATGTGAAGCCACTGGAGGATTTTTAGGAGAGGAGTGACATTCATTTATTACTTTAACAAATATTCATCAAAGAACTACTATGTACCTTCACTTTTTTAGACACATGAGATTCTCAAAAGCCAAAACAGTGTTATGAGGCTTCTTATTATATGGTCAGGATGATATTGCAAACATTAGCAAGGCAGGTTAATAGAAATGGAGAGTGTGAATTAGTGTAGGTGTTATAATATTATACAGAATGATCCAGAATGTTTCTCTGAAATGGTGATGTTTGAACACAGACCTAAAGTTTTCTGAGGGAGTGAGCCCTACAGTTCTGGAGAAAGGGAGGCCCAGGCAGTGGGAACAGCAAGTGCAAAGGCTCTGAGGCAGAAACATAATGGACTCATTTCAGGAAATGTTAGGAGATCACTGAGGCTGGAGCCACGTGAGAGAGGATGAAAGCTACAAGGGATGTGGACATCACAGATGTGGGGCAGGGTGGACAGACATGCAAGGCCTAGTACATTATTTTAATGACTTTTATTCAGAGTGAGTTGAGAAGACACGATGTGATTTATGTTTTTAAATATCACTCTTACTCTGTGGATTTGAAACTTTATATCCATTTGTCATAAAAATTAAAATTTGCAATATGACTCTGTCACACACACACACACACAATTGCATGAAACAGTATTTCTCCTACCTACATGATGCACATAAGTTTCTTATTCTATCTTAGTCAATTTTATTTCACTTAAAAATTATATTACCAATACAATAAATTGATATCAAGGCTCAATTATTATTAGAAATATGTTTAAGACATGAATCACTTAAAGCTCTATGATTTTGATGTACCTACATTAATCCTTGTAGAAGCCTTCCCAAATCAACATTTAGTTATATTCCTTTGCCTAGTGCCTTAGAGTTTTTCACACCCCAGGTTGATGCACCATGTTAAGGTAAGTGACTACACCTTTCTTTTGTATACGTTTATTTTCAGGTAAGGGATATTAGACACATGTTTATAAAAAAGTCATCTGTTTAGAAGGAGGATGCTGATCACTGAGCAGGCTGGGGGATAGGAAGTGGGGCTGGGATTGAGTCACCAGTTTTATTATCCCCCATTTACAGAGAAGAAAAAAGGGGTTCAAAGAGCAAGCAACATGCCACAAAGCTAATACATTTTAGTACTTGTTTTCAATTGAACTTTAGGAAGACTAAAGATGTTGGTTTTGAAAGAAAGAGGGGATTGTCTTATCCATTACACTATAGTTCTGTGCAAAGAAAGTACCACAGGGCCGGGGGGAGGACAAGATGAACTGTCATGGAGTTTTCACTGATAAATTCATGCAGTTGGCCATACTTACCAGTTTGGCTGGCTTTGTTCCAATTTCAGATGATACTAGTTTTCTTCCCTTCTCTATTAGGACATTTCTTCTGAGATTGGTTGTCTTGGTTAAATTTGAGGGGAAATTTTCTGCATCAAGGGGTAAGAAAAAACAACAGATATTTATTTTCTCACAATTCTGTAGACTAGAAGTTCACGATCAAGATGTCCACAGGATTGGTTTCTCCTGAGGCCTCTCTCCTTGGTTTATAACGGCCAGCATCCTGCTGTGTCTTCACGTGGTCTTTCTCTGTTTGTGTCTGTGTCCTAATCTCCTCTTTTTATAAGGACACCAGTCATATTGGATTAGGACCTGCCCTAGCAACCTCATTTTAACTTATTTACCTCTTTAGAGAATCTTTGTCCAAATGCGATGTTATGTAGCTTTGAAATGATTCCAAACATGTAATTTGCTATATGAATGATATGTGTGTGTGTGTGTGTGTGTGTGTGTATATGTGTGTGTGTGTGTATATATATATATATATTTTCCCCCATAATAAGAATTTGGAGCATACTCCCACCCCCCTTAAGAATGTGACATCACACACTCTAAGATCCCTATGTAAGCTATTGGCTTCAACTATTGGACTTTGAAATACATATAAACTTAAGAGTTTGACAGACACTTTGAGAATTTAGGCTGTGGCAGCCACCTCTCTGAAGACCAAAGACCAACAGCTCAGGCTGTGACAGGGCCACACCCTGTTAGCCTTTGAGTTAACCTTCAAAGCCTTGCCCACGAACACCGACACCATCCTCTAGCATCAAGAGGCCTTACCTATCCTCATACATCTCCACCGTGTTGGACGTCAACTCTTCCAAGAACCCCTCCTATAAAGGTACACATCAGACCTCAATTATACTTTAATTTCCACAGAGTTCTGCTTGCATCCTAACAAACAACTAGATTTTAATAACTGGACTCTGGACTGGAACTCTCTCACTATGTGGTTCACATGTTTATCGAGTATATTCCCTCTGAGGTCTGTCCAGGTTATTCGCCCCCTCTTTCAGCATTGTGAACCAAAGGAAAAAAATATCTTTGTATGGCAAGAAACTATGTGATTCTTAAAATCATACTTTGATCATCTTCTTATTATAACCATATACAACATATGGTCACATTCTGAGTAACTGGGGGTTAGGAATTCAACACAAGAATTTTGTGAGGGACACAATTTGCCTCCTAACAATAACCTCACCGACTGAGAAAACAATAATGTTCTCCTTTCATGAACATATATAAAGCTGTTTCATTGACTCCAGGAAGAGGCAATATTTAGTGGGAAAAATGACACATTTTGAGTCAATGACACCTAGTTTCCAATTGATTCAATCTTTCTAAAGCTCAATTTCATTTGTAAAATGGGGATAATAATCCTTTCATTTTGATGTGGTTATCCAAGTGCTATATATTTTCTTACTGTTTTTTCCAAAAGCTTTGTAAATTTTTTGCTATACTAGAAAAATACTACTATTATTTTTATAATGATAAAACAAAGAAAGTAAAGATTTCTTTTTGATGTATACCAGAATTAAAGGAAGTAGAAGAAAGGAGATTAAGAGGATTTGTATGTACTTTTGATGATAAAAAGTTAACAATACCAACTCTCTACCTTAAAATTTATCATAGCTCCTCCAAAACACATGTATAAAGAATCATAGTTTATTATTGCAAGATATTTTTCCGTGTTTGTACAAACTATAAATCAAGTACAAAAATCAAAGGAATTAGTTTGAAAATTATAATTTTTTGAATTTTAGTAATTTCCTAAGCTATTTTTCTGCTATTTGTTCAACACCAAACATGTTTCTCATTTTAACTTCATTTTTTATTGTATTTCTTAGAATTCTGATTCTTTCGTTCTGAGGGTACAAAGTGAAAGTGTCCCATAAGAATTGACCACACAATGTTCATATAAAAAATAGGAATACCTTATTTTTCTTATTCCAAAGCATTTGTATAAAAAATAATTGCAGAAAAAAGCACAAGTGAACAAAAGGTAGAAAACAGTGTGTATCTAAACCCATTCTCCAGAGAAAGCCCCTGTAAGTACAGAGAGAGAATGGACCTAGAAGCAAACTGCCTGGATTCAGATCCTAGCTCTCCTACTTTCAGACTGTGTAATATTAAGCAAGTCATGCTTCCTCTTGAAATTTCCTTCCTTGTAAGATGCAAATAACAATAGTATAATCCTCACAGGATCGTTGTGAGGTCCAAATGAGTTAAAATGGAGAAAAGACTTAGAGCAGAGTCTGCCACATCATAAGGAAAATGATAAATAATTATTATGTTGTATATCTTCTCTGTTTAGGTTAATGTATTATATGTAATAGAATGATGTAAATATTATGTTTGCTTTAAATGATAGCTAATATATATTAGTAGTTAAAAGAATTACCTTACTAAAATGCATGATTAAAATTACTTATCCTCGTACAAACTTAGTTTTTTCTCATTGTTAGCGAAGATAAAAATAGTCCTTCATAAAGGATCTTGTAAGAGATAATATATTTTTGTATTGTTGAGTATATGCACAAATATATAGTATAAACTGAAGCTAGGGAACTCTGATTATATAAAGTACATCATATGGATTTCTATTTATCAAATTGTAATGAAATCATCTTTGTCTTTAATAAGATGCATACATAGAAAAATGAACATTTTAGGTCTCCCTGCAGATACACAGACAATAGAGACCACTAACAGACAGTTTTAAGCTTGTACTCAGATAGACATGATACTAACAATCTTTTCGTAGATGAATAGTTGTCAACTATAGTAAACAAAATTACAATGTGCTTTTCTTTTAAAATTGTTTCTTTTCCTCAAGTGAAGATCATATAATTTGACTTTTTTTTGTTAGATCAAAATTATCCATGATCCTTTTTCTTTCAAAATTTTAGTGTTTTTATTTGCTATTTTAAAAATGTTGAAAGATTGGAAGAAACAAAATCCATCAGAACTTATCCATTTTACCTACATTTAAAAGTTTCTTTTGTTGTCTTTTCAGCTTAATTAGATATTTATTTGTCAAAAAATGCTTTTCCAGCTTAGAGAGATTGAAAACTCTTTTCCAGAACCTAGGAAATGACTTCAAAAAAATTACTAAAACAGATTTCTTCATTTATGCTAACAGGTAATTTGATTTTGTCTTTTCTTTTACGATTGAAGCCTCATACTTCTTAGAATGACTTCCAAAATGCAATTTTGTGTCATAGACATTCCTAAAGTATAAACAGTATATGTTTTTTTCCCTCTCCAAATTCACAAATCTTGGTTGTACAAAAAAACCTCTCAGTGGTATATTATCACACTATATAGCTTGTGCCACATCATCTTTTAAAACAAACATTTAATGCCAGCTTTGTGTTTTGGAGCTGTTTGAAGCACTGAAGAAGACACGTCCTCTCTGTGAAGTGCTTACACTGTGAGTTAACCAAACAGTACAGATGAGCCCAGAAAAATACACCAGATGTGCAGGTGGTAGTTAAATAAACAAGAAATCTTATTTCATCATTATTAGATTTCATTAGTAGTGATCTTTCTTTTCTTTAGACATATAGAAATACAGTGGAAAATTAAGTCATGCAGAATTGATAAACTCCACCATGGTGATAATATTGCTTAGGAAAAAAAAAACTAAGTAAAAGGACAAAATGAACTTCATGTAAAGCACAAAACCAAACGAGTAGGAAGTAGAAAACAACCAAGAACGTAAACAAATTTGAGCAGATGACATTCCAGTGAAGGCAGTGATATATAAATCACATTTATAGCAAAGATCTGTAAAACAAATTTTAAAATTTTACTAAAAAATTGTAGTAGGCAATCATATAATTTAAGAATAAAACCAGATAATGGCTACATAGGCACAGTACTACTATCTTCATAGTCTTCATAGCTTAATTTTTTATCTAAATAAATATCACAAGGAAAATGGGATATGAAAAAAGATAGATACAATTACAAATGTCAAGAAAAATATTGATAAATATTTTATGAAAATGGTGATGGATAATAATATGTCAAGGTAAAGAAATATATAACTACAGCATAACAGGAACTCCTTGGAAGAGCGATACATATTACTTACATCTTAAGTGCCAACCATTTTTTTAGTGATTAAATGCATATTTCAGCATCTACAAAAACTAAAAACTTCATCAGGAGGAACTTAAGGATATAACTGTAAGGGGTTTTGCTAAAACCTTGTGGGTGAAGGGTGAATACTGAATTTCACTAAAGTTGAAATGCAAGGAAGATGTTTTATAGGTGACAAGATGTCTTCTTGCCATTTTTCAAATCTTAAAGAACTTCAGATTTTGAATCTTCTTCATTAGAATCATGCATGGTAAAACAAAATATTTGTGATTATAGCAAGGCCAAACAAGTACCAGTCCTATTAGGCAGTAAAACCCTGATACTTTCTGAAATAATATTAGCAATAAACTAACATTTACTGAGTTTGTACTAGGTGTTTCTAAAGGCATATGATACATTTTCAGCTTTAATTACAACAGTGAGGTGATGACATCTATTACAGCATTTTTACAAAAGAGGAAACTGAAACAAAGAGTTTAAGTAATTGGCTCAACTCTCAGAGCTGATATACCAAAGCCTGGATATGTTGGCCCAAGGCCATTGACCTCAGAGCCTATGGGTTTTGCTATTTCTCCAGCCTCCTAATAACATTAAAATTCCTCATTAGATGTAGCATATAATAATATTAACTTCTATCCAATCTATTTTAGATCGTGTTGATATATATAAATCCCCAAATATTTTGGTAGGAAACAAAATTTAAATGTAATGATTTGGTGGTTGGGTGTCAAAAAATTCACTGAAAATTAAGGATTAAGCTACATTAGGGTAGATAAATTGAGGCTCCACTTTCTTCACTTTGCCTGCAATATTACTAATATTGTCATCCTCCCAATCCTAGACCTCAGTGTTTCCTAGCTGATTGACTTATACAGTGGCTGCACATTAGAATGACATTAGAAGCTTTAACAAAAATTGATGCCTGAACTATAAACAGAAGTACCTGAATTAGAATCTCTGGAGGTGACATCTGGGCTTAGTTGTTGTTGCTTTTGTTGTGGATGTTGTTTTAACCTACCCAGTTATTTTAATTTGTAGCCCAGATTGAGTAACAATGACTACTCATTGATGATTATTGACAGATGAAACCAGCAACCTGCTAGCTCTTTTGAAGATGAATTGACAGAAATATATATTTTAATATTATAGACAGAGAGAGAGATGAGTGGATATAATTGAATAATTTCCATGTATGGAGTACTACATGATGCATCTCCCAATGATAATAACACTTTCCTAAAAAAAAAAAAACATTATTATACCTAAGAAATTGAAAAATAAATCTATTATATTATCTAATGTTGTCAGTCCATTTTTTAAATTCCCCCAATTAAACCAAAAATGTCTTCTATAAAATTTTAATGAGATCAAATCAATGTTTACCTGTAAAGTTGTTTGTCTCCTTTTCTTTTAAGTTGATACTGTCTCCCCACTTTCTTATGCCATTTATATCTGAAAATCCAGGCCAGTTGTCTCATAAAATGATCCACATTCTAGTTGTCAGACTGTTTTCTTCCATTGTTGCTTAAAATTTCCCTCTGTCCTCTGAGTTCTCTGCAAACTGGATGTTAGTTCTAGACTCTAGATTGATTAGACCCAGGTTAAATATTTTTGAGGAGAAAAGTTCGTAAATGATATCATGTACTTCTGATCAGGATGGCCATAAGGCAGGTTGCCTTATATATGATATATAATAATATATATATAAAATAATTAGGCATACCTTGAAGATATTGAGGGTTCAATTCCAGACCACCACAATAAAGTGAATATTACAATAAAGCAAGTCACACAAATTTTTTGGTTTTCCAGTGCATGTAAAAGTATGTTTATACTATACTCTAGTGTGTAATAGCATTGTCTAAAAAACAATTTACATACCTTAATTAAAAATTACTTTATTGCTAAAAAATGTAATGATTATCTGATCCTTCAACAAGTCACAATCTTTTTGCTGGTGGAGGGTCTTGCCTCAGTGTTGATGGCTGCAGTGTGGTGGTTACTGAAGGTTGGGGTCACAACAATGAATTTTGATGCATCAATTGACTCTTCCTCATGAAAGAGTTCTCTGTAGCATATGATGCTATTTAATAACATTTTTACTGACAGTAGAATTTCTTTCAAAATTGGAGACAAAATTGCTCTATCAACTAAGATTATGTAATACCCTAAACAATCTGTTGTCATTTCAACAATGTTTACAACATCTTTACCAGGAATAGATTCCATATCAAGAAACCACATTTTTTTACTCATCCATGAAAAGCAACTTCTCATCCATTCAAATTTTATCATGAGATTGTATCAGTTCAGCCACATCTTCAGGCTCCATTTCTGATTCCAGTTCTCTTGCTGTTTCCACCACATCTGTACTTCCTTCCTTGAGTGAAGTATTGAATTCTTCAAAGTCAGTTGGAAGGTTGAGGATTAGAATCGACTTCTTCCAAACTCCTGTTAATGTTGATGTTTTGACCTCCTTCCATGAATTAGGAATGTTCTTGATGACATCTAGAATAGTGAATACTTTCCAGAAGGTTTTCAATTTAGTTTGCCAAGATCCATCAGAGAAGTCACTATTTATGGCAGCTATTGACTTAAAAAATGTATTTATTAAATAATAAGACTTGAAAGTCAAAATTGCTCCTTGATCCATATGCTTCAAAGTGGATGATGTGTTAGCAGTCATGAAAACAACATGAATCTCCTTGCACATCTCCATCAGAGCTCTCCAAATGACTAGGTGCATTGTCAATGAGCGGTAACATTTTGAAATGAATTTTTTTTCTGAACAGTGGATCTCAACAGTGGGCTTAAAATATTCAGTAAACCAAACTGTAAACAGATGTGCTATCATTCAGGCTTTGTTTCATTTCTAGAACATAGGCAGAGTAGATGTCACATAATTCTTAAGGGCCCTAGGACTTTCAGAATGGCAAATGAGCATTGATTTCAACTTAGAAGTCACCAGCTGCATTAGTTCCTAACAAGAGAATTAGTTTGTCCATTGAAGCTATGAAGCTAGGAATTGACTTCTTTCTATGAAGGTTCTAGATGGCATTTTCTTTCAATATAAGGCTGTTTACTCTACAATGAAAACCTATTGTTTAGTGTAGCCACCTTTATCAATGATCTTAGCTAAATCTTCTAGACAATTTGCTGCAGCTTCTACATCGGCACTTGCTCCTATACCTTTCACTTTTATGTTATAGAGATGTCTTCTTTCTTTAACCTCTTGAACCAACCTCTGTTAGCTTCAAACTTTTCTTCTGAGTTAGGGCTTTTCTCTGGATTAGGTTTTGGTTTCAGGGAATGTTGTGGCTGATTTGATCCTTTACCCGGACCACTAAAACTTTCTCCAAATCAGCAATAAGGCTGTTTCCTTTTGTTATAATTCCTGTTTTCACTGGAGTAGCACTTTTAATGTCCTTCAATTTCTTTGCATTTGCAACTTGGCTAACTATTTGGCACAAGAGGCCTAGATTTCAGCCTATCTCAGCTTTTAAATTGCCTTCCTCACTAAACTTAACAATTTCTAGCTTTTGATTTAAAGTGAGAGACCTAGGACACTTCCTTTCAGTTGACCACTTAGAGGGCATTGTAGGTTTATTAATTATCCTAAATTCACTATAGTTGTATTGCAAGGAATAGGGAGACCAGAGGAGAGAGACAGAGAGACAGGAAAGTGCAGGTAGGTGGAGCACATACAACATTTATCAATTTAGTTTGTTGTCTCATATGGGTGTGGGTTCATGGCACCCCAAAACAGTTACAATAGTAACATCAAAGCTCACTGATCACAGATCACTGTTACAGATATAATAATAGTGAAAAAGCTTGAAATATTGTGGAAATTACCAAAATTTGACACAGAGCCACAAAGTGAGCACATGCTATTAGAAAAATGGTGCCAGTAGACTTGATTGAAGCAGGGTTGCCACAAACCTTCATTTGCCAAAAATGCAATATTTGAGAAACCCAATGTAGTGTAGCACAATAAAACAAGGTATACCTGTATTATAAGTTATATATATAAAATTATATTATATATTATATATTACATGTGTGTGAAATAAATGACAAATTTCTAGAAAAAAAATTGTTGCATATCCAAAGTGATTCAACAACCTAAGGAAAATACAAATATCCTATGGACCATTAAAAATTTAGTAGTTGTCAAAAATTAGCAATTTTTGTAAATAATTACCAATTACCCTATACTTTGGCACAAGAGTCTGTCCTATTTCCTTCAAACATTTGATATAATGATTTTAGCCTTCATTTTTGAAAACTGTCTGAATCAATTATTATACTAAAGTTGTAAAATGATGATTTAAAAAATCTATTATTTCTTCTGCAACTGTTAACTAGTATTTTTCTATTCCTTCTAGTGGAGATAGAATACATGCATATGTATATGCATATGTATCAGTGTATATAATTTCATATTGATATCTTACATTCAAGTTTAAAATTTTAGCATTTTGCCCTTAAGTTTTTACATTTGTATTTATATTCTGTAATACTGAAAATCTTAGTTTATAATAATATTAATATATTTAGTTATTTCCTATGTCATATAGTATGCACACAAATTTTACACAATAAAAATATCAAATAGGAAGTTTGCTGATAGAAGTTTAAGATTTCTTTTCAGTTTTATTTTTCTATTACAAGATATATGTAGTCAAAGAACTGTTTCAAACAGTTGAATTAATTCTTTTCATGTTTAGTTATGATAATTTGACATACAGTTAAATTAATTTTTTATATTTTTGCTCATTTGTTTTTATATACTTGTATTTTTGTGTGTATGTACCTGAAATAACACAAACGCATACAACATATGTACTCAGACATATTGTTACATTTATCTTCCCTCAATCTTATGACCACAACATATACTTAATCATTTTGTATGTTAAATTCTTCTTTATTGTTGTTCTCCTTGTGTGTCTTAATAAAAACATAAATAAGTACACACACACAGACACACACAGACACTGCTAAGTTAAATTAAATTTCTTAATCACAGTATTCTTCTATTTTTTTTTTAATTAGAGAGATGAACTAAAGTCTTGCACTATGGTTAAACCATTTTAAATTCTTATGATTCTGTCATGGTTGACGTATATTTTGAGGCTATGATATTAGTTGTATAAATATTCAAAATCATTATATTTTCTTGATGAGTTAAAAATTTAACATTATGAAGTGTGATATCTTTATCTTTTGAAAGTGCTGATCTTTCTCATTGGTGTTCAAGCTGCCTCCTTCCTGTATTCAAATGGTATTTACTTTGTCAAAAAAAAAAAAGGCTCTTATTTTATGCCTTTGGACAGTCAATGTCTGTTCTTTCATAGGAGGGCTCTTTCTCTTTATACAAGCAAATGTTAATGAAGCCCTTGCCCCTCATCCTCCTATCCTGCTTTCTCCAGCCCCAGAAGGAATTCAGACTGCTTATTTTTATACTTACTGGTATCCTGCGGAAAAAGGTAAAGAAGAGTTTATAAAACCTGGGGAAAAAAATAGGATGTAACTTTTACGGTTTTCCCAAGGGCTGAATCTCCTGTGAAATAACTGACAGTTTTTGGACATACAGAAGGAAATGAAGAGTTGGGCTAAATGTCCAGATGTGTGCTCAACAGATGTGTACGGTTACAATTTAAAAGACAAGGAATGAAAAACCTGTATCTTTACAGAGGAAGTTGTAAATAGTAAACACATAACTCAGCTATCAACTGTTGTGTGATTTTTCAAACAATTTTAAAGTAGGAGATTCTTTCTCATCTCTTTAAACAATTTAACAGTACGTTCAAAATCCTTATATATGTAAAACCAGTTCAAAAAAAATTACAAACTGATTCAAATAAAATGGAAATGTAGACAATGATAAATCTTGTTGTTTCGTCTTTAATATGTGGATGAACATTTTTGATGAATTTATTGTTACCATGCAATGGCAGTGGACTATTTTTTAAGTATTTATTCAGTTATACCTGGGGATTTTTTATACGCTTACTCCTTTTTTTGTTTTTAAGAATGAGCAATCTTGTCATTTTAAAAATTGTGGTGTTTGGCCTATTTCCAATTATTTTATTATTTTTAAATTTTATTTTTAATTGACATAAAAATTGTATATATTTATTATGTACTACATGATATTTTGAAATATGTATACATTGTGGAATGGCTCACTTGAACAAATTAAAGTATACATTACCTCACATACTTGTCATTTTTGTGGTGAGGACACTTGAAATATACTCTCTTAGCAATTTTCAAAATACAATAGTGCATTGTTATTAGCTATAGTCACCATGCTGTACAATTGATCTCTTGAACCTATTCCTCTTACCTAATGTAAGTTTGTATCCCTTGACCAACATATTCCTAACTCCCTCTCCCTCAGCCTCTGATAACCACCATTCTATTCTCTATTTCTCTGTGTTTACATGTTATATAGTGCTAAACATGTTCAAAACAGTTTGCAAATATTCTGAGTTACCTCAGGCTAAGAAAACTATTGAAGAAATAACAAAATTACTCCATTTCTTATAAATTTTACAGAACAATGTCATCCTTCACTAGTATATTTCTTAATTCTCATGGAAACTAATATAAATCATATCTTGAAATATAAAAAAAAAAGTGCAATCTTTTCTGCTTGAGAACACTATTGGAGCACTACAAAGGAATGTTCCAAATAGATACTGCCCTCATTTAAATATTCATTCACATATAGCAAAATACTCTTTTATATTCTACATGGTTGCCATGGCTTGCAAGCTTCTTAAAAGCCAAAAAATACAAGTATGGGAGTGACAAAAAAGCACATCCTAATTCTGGGGATTTTAAAAAGCTCTGGGATTTAGAATTGATACTTCTTTGGCTGAGTTCTGACACGTAACACAAGAAGGGAGAAGAAAGGAGCCATTTGGGTTCATCCAGTTCTGGATAGAAAAAATCATGCCCAAAGTAAAAGTATAACTTGCGCAGATAATGGGGAGTTTATTCAAAGTGAATTAAGAAGGAGGTCTTTAATAAAGAGACAGTTGTCAGTGGAAATTCACTGGAGAGTTAGGCCAGGGTAAATCCTTGTAGAAGTCTCAGGAGCACAAGCAGACAGAAGTGATTCATCACATTAAAAGAGTAACTTTACAAGTCACAGCACTTCCTTTTCATCCTTTGAAAATGCACCCATAGGAAGAGCTACTTCTCTAGGGTTTAACTTCCTCCTGTGGCTAATGAACAGGTGGTATGAGGAAGAAGTGAGTAGAGAAAATGCAGAAAGAGGAGGCCCGCATGGGACGAGGTGTTGAGGTGTTGCGGAGCTCATTGACTGCCTCCCCTATCCCTGAACAGCCCCCCATCCTAACATAGATGTTGCTTCTCTCCTTTCCTTAGCTGTGTTTGATGGGGCAGGTGAGGAAGTGAACAAGCTGCCCTTGTTTCTGGAAAAGTCTCCACACTTCAAGCAGTAACTTTAAAGAACAAAAGACAGTGATGCTGGATAGAAAATGATTTAGTTATTTGTGCAAAATATACCATTAGAATTGTTTGTTTTCCCCCCTTACTGACATTAACTAGTTATGCATATGACAATTCTTTAATTAAAATGTAAATATATTTTCATATACTTATGTGCTCTTTTGAGGCATTCATTCACTTCCTTTCCAAGTTTTTCAGTGCCCTTTGTTTTCAGAGAGGCAGTTTCGTACAGAGGATTAGAGGAGATATTTAAAGTTGGATAGACAGGATTTCAAATTCTGACTCCATCATCTATTAATTATTGTCACCTTGTACAACTTAATTTCTCTGAGTCTCAAACTTATTTGTAAATGGGCACAAATACTATATACTCCTCAAAGTGCTGTGAGATTAAATGAAATAATTATGTGTTCGGTGACTGATAATAGATATCACATGCTTACTACAGTAGTTGTTTAAATTATTATTCATGTATGTAACAAGTGTGTGGTGGCCATTCCAGAATCCCTAAGAATTAGTGCTAATTGATTAGGTGTTTTGTCTTATAGATACCATATTCAACCTAAGAAGCTTTCTTTTCACAGAGAAAAGAATAGCAGGCTAAGCAAAAAGGAGCAACGTAAGTAGGTTTTGTGAGCCAGGAGGTGATGAGTTCTGTTTTTGAAATGTTAAAGCTGAGATATCTATTAGCCCTCCCAGTGGAAATGCCGAGGAGGAAGTTGGATCTAAGACTGGCATTTAGGGATGAGGCCCAGCCTGGACATATAAATGTTCGCATCTTTAGCATATTGATAGGATTAAAAGTTGTGGGAGAGATTGAGATCCAAAGGCATAAATCTAGAGAAAGGAGACGTGCCAAAAGCTGAGTCCTGTGGTGTTCCATTGTTTAGTGTTTAGGGGTACTAGGAGGAACCAGTAAAATAGACCAGAGGGGCAACATAAAAATAATCATAGGTGGGTGGTGGTGCAAGGTCCTGAAAAGGAGTGAAGAAAATGTTTCAAGGAGAAGGTAATGATCAACTGTGTCAAATACTGCAGAGAGAAGTAATTGCTTTAGGAATGGTATGCCAGGATACTGGGACTGGCTTCTTCTATGAAGGCAACTAAAACACCTAGGGGAAATATAAAAACTGTCTTACCAGCTTCAGAGAGATGTCAAAATAGTGAGAAATCACCAGGCCACATCTTGAAGACAGTAAGGACAGAAAATTAAGATAGCACTCCAGTCCACATTTATTATGTGCACATCTGATAATCCTGCGGAAACAAACGTGGAAATGAGGAGTAATTTGGGTTGTCTTGGGGGCTAATGGGGTAGAAGTAACAGCTCAGGCCCTGGCAAGATGGGGGCTCTAGCAATTAAATGGAGATCTTAAAAGGTAAGTGTGAAACAGATATAAATCCACCACGTCACCCACACTCCCTCCAGAACGTGAGGAAAATTGTCCTGATGCTAGGGAGAGAGAGGAAATAAAGAGGCAGAACTGGTCTCTGGGAGTTTATAAATCAAACACCAGCCCAAACAGGTAATTAGAGCCGATATGCACAGTGCCAGGTGTATCCAAGACGTTTCAAGCATGAGTGTAGTTTGAAGCAGTGCTCCACGTACCTGACAAAAACTAAAGCAAATGCCTCTGGAAAAAGAGTGACGCTCATCTGCGTCTCAATTATTTTATCAGCAGTAATGACCAACACGCATCAAAGAAAATCAGGCACACAAGGAAACAAGTAATTATGTTTCACGACCAGCAAAAGCAACAGACAAATAAAACTCATCTGCAGATTTCAATAGTATTAGACACAGATTATTAAACAACTATGTTTAATATGTTTAAAGAAATAAAAGACAATCTTGCAAGTAAGTAGACAGATTAGGACAACAATTTTAAGTGACATTGAAGATTTGCAAAGGGAAAAAATTAACTTTCTGGAAATAAGAATTTCAAAAAGGGACATTGAAAGCTGAGAACATAGATTTGATAACAGATTATATAAACCAGAATTTTAAAAATTGCTCAACGTAGCTCAAAAGAAACTATATGGACTGTAGCACAAAGGAAAAAAAGGATGGAAAATATGGAAGGAAGGACAGAAAACAGAATAAAGTTCATGTATGTTGAATAATACTGTTTCTCTAAGCCTTCATAGTCCCTGGAGCTAATCCTAACATTACTCCAAAAAATTTCTAAATAAATAAAAATATTGTTGAATCAGAAAAAGCCTTAAAAATATTGCCTGAGAACATTAACATATGTAGTAAATAAAGAGCAACTTACTAACAATATTTGAGATACACCAAATAGTCAATCCTATTAAATGTGTAGGCAAACCTTTAGTTGACATATTTCTCAATTGAAAAACAATTATTATACTTCATTATCAGTGATTTATAATGGGAGAGATCAATGCTATTTGCTAATTTGATTTTAGAAAACGACACAAGATGTTAGTAAATTTTAAAAGCATTACTACTGTGTCATTCTGAATCTGCAACATTTGTATGAGTAATAAATACTGTTACAAAATAAGTTATTTAACTTATTAAATTATTTTGCATGTTAGTGTCCCTTCCTTTTTCTTCTTTCTTTTCCTTACTGTCTTCCTTTTCTCTTATTATTATAATGGGGTTTTTTTTGGCTTAAAGAACAGAAATTTATTTTCTCATGATTCTGGAGACTGTAATTCCAAGACCAAGGTGTCTGCAGGTTTAATTTCATTCTCTCCTTGGCTTGCAGATGGTTGTTGTCTCTCTCCATCTTTATGTGGTCTTTGCTTTGTACATGTGTATGTCCATGTCCAAATTTCCTCTTCTGTAATTTTTTAATTATTTTTTAATTTTTTCAGCTTTATTAAGTACAATTGACAAATAAAATCATATATACTCAAGGTGTACAATGTACAGTGATATAGTTATATGTTTTGAAATGATTGGCACAATCAAGTTAATTAACATATCCATCACTCTACATAGTTATTTTTTGGGGGTTGAGAACACTTAAGATCTACTCTCTTAGCAAATTGCAAGTATATATTGTTATTATCTATAGTCACTATGCTGTACGTTAAGGTCTCCAGAACTTATTCATCTTAGAACTGCAAGTTTGTACCCTTTGATCAATGTCTCCCCATTTCCTCCAACCTCCAACACCTAGTAAACACCATTGTACTCTCTGTTTAGGTATACAGCAGGTCCTCAAATAATGCTGTTTTGTTCAAAGTCATTTCTTTATAATGTTGATGAGAAAAAAAGTCACTTTCTGGCCGGGGCCACTGTCTGTGTGGAATTTGCACATTATAATGTTTAATATTATAAATGTTTTGGGTCTTCATTTAGAAGTTTGGTGATGTTTTTGTGACCAGAAACATGCCACAAGAAATTAACTCTTGTTTATATCAATTGGCTTATGGTAAAAAGTCATAGTTTCCAAGAACCCATCAAGGACATTAAGTGAGGACTTATGGTATTTGACATATTTAGATCCACATGTAAGTGAGATTATACAGTATTTTTCTTTCTGTGTCTGGCTTATTTCACTTAATGTTAATGTTCACTTCATTGCAAATGGCAGGCAAAATCTCCTTCTTTTCTAATGCTGAATAATGTTCCATGTGTGTGTGTGTGTGTGTGTATAATCATAATAACTTTATCTGTTCATCAAGGAATGCTTAGGTTTCTATATCTTGGCTATTGGGAATAACGCTACAATGAACATGGGAGACACTGATTTCATTTCCTTTTGGTATATATCCATAAGAAGGATTGCTGGATCATATGATAGTCATATTTGGAACTTTTTGAGAAAATTCCATACAGTTTCTATAATGGTTGTACCAATATACACTATCACCAGCAATGTGCAAGGGTTCCCTTTTCTCCACACCTTCATCAACACTTGCAATTTATTGTCTTTTTGATAGTAGCCATGCCAATAAGTGTAAGGTGATAGCTCATTGTGCCTTTGATTTGCATGTCCCTGATGATTAGTGATGCTGAGCACCTTGTCATATACCTGTTGGCCATTTTTATGTCTTCTTTGGAATAAGGTCTATTTATATCTTTTGCACATATTTAAATCAGGTATTTGGTTTTTTTGCTGATGAGAAGTATGTCTTATGTATTTTGGATATTAACCTCTTTTCAGATATATGATTTGCAAATATTTTCTTTGAATCTGTAGGTTGCCTTCTCACTTTGTTGATTGTTTGCTGTGCAGAAGCTTTTTAGTTTGATATAGCCCCATTTGTTTATTTTTGCTTATGTTGCCTGAGCTTTTAGTGTTATATCCAAAAAAAATCATTGCCAAGGGCAATGTTAAGGAGCTTCCCCCTCTGTTTTATGCTGGGGAGTTTAGAGCTTCAGGTCTTACATTTAAGTCTTTAATCCATGTTAAGTTGATTTTTGTGTATTGTATAACGTAACAGTCCAATTTCATTCTTTTGCACATGCATATCCAGTTTTCCCCAAACCATTTATTGAATAGACTATCCTTTCCTCATTGTGTATTCCTGGTGCTCTTCTCAAAAATTTGTTGACAATATATGCTTAGATTTATTTCTGGGCTCTCTATTCTGCTCCATTGGTCTATGTGTATGTTGTTATACCAGTACTATACGCTATCATTTCCTTTTCTGAATCAGTAGTATCTAATTATTTGCCCTTAGATAAGTTACTTTATCTTTCAGAGCCTCCCTTTCTTTACCTAAAAATTAGAAACAATAACTCTGGCCCTTTTTACCTTTTTGGATTTCTGTGAGGCTCAAAGGACATAACTTGTGCCAGACTTTCAAGGGCTATACAACTTTAAGTGGTAGTTGCATGCAGAACTTCTGAAATTTCCACATAAGCAAGGTTGGCATGATAATTTTTAGCATTTTTAACTAAATTTCTTCTTGTGATTCATCCATGTTTTAAAAAGAAATAAATTATCTAGGAAGTATAACTTAGATTTAATTACATTCACCCGAATGGAATGTATTAAGGTATATTTTTCCTATGTTAAATTTTCATACATTATAATTTACATGATGTAAAGAAATAGAAATATGTCAAAAATATGGTTATGGTTAGTTTTTAGTTGATTTTTAGTTGTTAAAAAAATTTCCATACTAAGTCATATCTAGTACGGGTGAAGGATGAGAAGCAGAGACTCTATTGTTGTGTAAAGCATGCACAGGCTGTCTTATTTTAGCATTCTTATTGATGAACTTTCCTTGGTATCTGTACCTCTTCCCTTGTTGACTGGATTGAGTTCAATCTTGTTACCATATTCTTATCTCTTCATCTTTTTTTTATAGTTCCCTGCATATGTTTATTACCTACTTCCTAACAAAACATGTTATGAAGAGGAAAGAGGACTTTTATTACAAGAAGCAGCTGCCCCAAACAAATGCATTTCAATAGTTCCACTGTTTATAAAAATAAATAAACAACCCACAATAGTCTCCAATCTTTTAAAGAAAAGAGACAGTTACCCCACAGATGGCAACTTGCATCCTTGATTCATTACAGCTGAATATAAATTAATGTTTTCATTACTTCCAAGACAACGTAAGGATCACAGAATAACCCCATTAATTCTTCTAATTTTTATGCAAATTTTTAGGTATTTTAATTCTACATGTATTTCAACCACACAAGACAGTTAATATCATTTTAAACAGTTAATATCCACTTAGATTTACCCACTTAATTGCATTTTCCAGGGACTGACTTTCTTGCCTGCGTTGTTTTGTGCTAATCTGGGATAATTTTCCTTCCTGAAAACCACTTCTTGTTGCTACTCTTAGCACAGATCTTTAGGTAATGAATTCTCTTAGCTTTTGTTTGTTTGAAAATCTCTTTATTTCGTTTCCATTTACAATTTTATTATGGAGAATTTTTAACAACTATAAAAATGAGCACTTAGGACCTAAAATCCACCCCAATGCCATCAGCCAATGGCCTATCCAACCCCTATCATACCCACATTCACCCCCACAAAATTAATGTGAAGCAAAACACAGACATTATATCCATGCATTTGTTTGATCTGTAAATAGTTTAGTATCATATACACATAGAACAAGCTGTTTTACTCTTCTTTTTCATGTCTTCCTGAACAAGCTATAAAATGGTTAAAAAGAATTGCTTAGTATCAACTATCCCTTCAGTGTTCAAATGTCCCATTGTCTCATAAATGTCATAAAATTCTTGTTGCTTAATTTTTTAATAAAGTCATCAGATTGAAATTGTTACTTGTTAAACTTCTTTTAAATAATAAGTTCCATTTCCTTGTAATTTTTTTGTTGAAGGAACTATGCCTCCCCTCCTTCATATACAGCTATCTGGGTTGTGCCAATTCCAGCACTGTGGTATAGCTTAACACAGTCGTTTGTCCTCTGTAATGCCTATGAATTCTTCATAGGATCTAGAGAAGATGGATACAATTCAAGTTTGAGTTTGTGGACAAGATCACTTCATCAGTGGTGTTGTTTTCTTCTCTCAAGAGGGTCATACTGTTGTGTGTTCTCTCTTTTTGTGAAGTTAGCATTAACATTTGTGCCTCCAGTTCTTATGTTGATGCCTTTCCGATCATTATGGTTTTCTGAAGCTTGTTCTCTGGTAGATTCCACTGAGAGCAATATTTCTTGATTTTGTGTATGCCAATAATAGTTTGTCCTTGACTTGCATGCTTGGAAGTCAGTTTGGTTGCACATAAAATACGTGGCTCACATTTTCTTTCTTTGAGTATCTTAAATATGTTATTCCTTTCCTTTTCTTTTTTTTTTTTCTAAGCATCATTGTTAATAAAATGATGGAAATTTGATTTCCTTTTCTTTATAAATGACCCAGTCAAATCTTTGGTATATGAGACCATAATCCTTTTCTGTTACTCATTTTAGGGGAAATTAGTTTTCCTTAACTTTAAGAAAAAGAGGTATGCTAGGATAGCTCTCTCAGGCTCACAACATTGGAGATTTCTTTTTACTGTTTGTATGAAATGTATGTGTATGTATATGTGTGTATTTATCTCACCTCATACTTTCTGAGAGCTCCTGGCTCTATTTTTTCTCCCACTTTTATCTGAATCTCCCATTTTCTATGCTCTGTAGAAGTTTCTACATATGTGGTGATATTGGAATTAATATGTAGGTGAAAAAGACTTTCAGGTACCATATAATTGCCAAATATTATTTGAGAGACTTGCCTTTATTTTTGTTTTTTGTTCTATAAGCAAAGGTATAGAAGTAAATAGTGAATTGAGTTTCAGAACAAAAACAGGCAGAAACATACACATAGTATTAGGTGTAGTTATCTACCAGGGAGTAATTATCCTCTGAAAGTAATGCAGATGAATGGAATACAGATAAATGGCTGTTGAGGACACTAGATTCATAAACACACTATCATAAAGCGAGTATTGCATGGTTATGAGCACAGACTCTGGAACTCGACTCTTGGGGTTTGAATCCCCGCTCTATCACTCAGAATTTGTATAACTTGGGCAAGTTTCTTAACCACTGTTTGCCTCAGTTTCCTTATTTGTGAAAAGAAATTATCTACTTCAAAAGGTAGATAATTTATATAATTTACATGCAGTTCCTAGCACACCATAAATGCTCAATTACTAAAACTTTACCCAGCATATCTTTGGATGTTTTGAGGAAATTCAAATCACTGAATTCAAAGTATGTTTCCAAGTAAATTTAACAATTTGACTTTACTTTTGAATGTTAATAAAAATCAGACAAATCATAGTTCCAATGTAAATGAATGTTCTGTCTAGGTAGTTTTGACTTTTATAAAAATCAAAATTGTATTTCCTGTCCTCTTCTAAATTTGCTATTGTAGTAGTCTAGACTTTGGCAACTTGCCAACAATGTAGGTGGACTCTTCATTTAAAAATACTGAGTTTTGGATCATGCTGAAACTATTAAACTTTAAAAAGTCATCAGACGGCTCATCTGATAGTAATTTTTATTTTACTTTTCTTCTCTAAAAACAGAAATATAGAGCCGATTTGGATTTCTTAGACTCTCTCTGTTATTAATAATTTAAACAAGGACAGTATTTCCAAAAATTAAAGTTACAACTGCATGGATATTTAACATCAGTTTGTTTTTACAGAAGTCATCACATTTATTATGTGCATGCCAAGTCTTCTTTGTCCCCAGTAACAAACTTCAAGACCACTTGCTACTTTGTAGCACAAGTAGATGCTGTATGTCTATTTTTTAAATTTTAATAAAGCAAAACACTAATCAGAAGGAAGAGTGACATAGACATTGTGTTCACTGGAATGACATAGGAATAACATATGTCTGCTTGGTTGGAGGGGCAGAGAGTAGTTTTAGCTCTACACCTAAGTAAGCACAGATTTCTATAAATTCTGCTACATCATTGACTGCATTTAAACCAGGTAGATACATGTTAACTTTATATTATATGAATACAAGTCCTGTGTCTAACTCTAACTTGATTGTGTGACCCGTCATCTATATTGCTCATAAATCCTGAGGACCTTGGGAAGAGCAAAGAGAAAAGTAAATAGCCTTAATTTCTCCTGTTATTTTAAATAGACATTATGTCTTTCTGAGTACAACATAGGAATTTCATTCATTGGCATCTTTATAATCACATGAAAAAATGAAATAGTTTGGCAATAGGTGATTTGACTGGAAACATGGATAAACCCAGAGGTATATATCTGTGCCCACTGCAGATCATATTTGGGCAACTGGTTTAATACTATATATAATAATCATGATATTAGAATTGGTGTTACAAAATTGAGGACCTGGAGCACACAAGAATCCTAAAAAAAAAAAAAACACTTTGAAGACAAAAGGGGAGAGATTACTGACAATACTAAAAACCTAATAATCTTTTTTTTTAAAGAGATGGATATTATACTGATCATTTCATATTTATTGAGGCAATATTGGAAAATGATTGCATTTTTATTTTCAGATTGGGGACATTCTTCTGGGACTTATGACAGGATGTTTTCTCTTAACTTTTTTTCCCCCTCATTTTAACTGGAAAAAGAAAAACCTTTGTTGCCAGATTTTTTTAACCCTAAGTAATAAAGTTGTATCCAAGAATGTAGTTGTTAGAAAGTGCTGTTATCTATTTAAAACTTACGGAAACACTTAATTTTTAAGGCAACATTAACTGAGGTTGAATTATGGAGCAATTCCTCCGGAAGTTCATGTCAGAAGAATGTTATTGCCAAATAAATCCACTATGATCAGTTGAGCGACAGTGAATAGGAAAAGCACTTAAAATAATTGGACACTCAGGGGTACCTTTCCAAAGTCTGTTGTGACATGTTAGCTATGTCACTTCCATTAAAACCAGTGGGGGTTTTGAGGTTGAAATTCATCTTTACAGATTAAAGCCTTGCATCTTAACATAAAGTGCTGTAGAAACCATCAGAGAAAGCCAGAGTTGGAACATATCAAATGTTCTTTGGAGAGTAGTGGTGCTAACTTTTCTCCCCTCACATTTATCTTTATAAACTTTCTAGTTATAAATTTTGATACATTCAACTGAAGACAGAAGGAGAAGATACGGTGTTTACATTAGAATTTATGCATTGAAAGCATGATTTCTGCAGTTGGGGTGCTGGGTCAGAAAATAACTACTGCCTCTGAAAATGTTTCCTTATATTTGATCCCAAAATATATCCTTTTTAGATATCCACTCCCCCTACTGGTAATAAATAGATGCCTAAATTTCTACTTGAAATACTAGAGGACTTCTACATAAACTGGGTAGAATTGCCTCCATGATTGCTTTGGGGACAACTGAAGAAAGAATAATTTGCAACATTACACAGAATCGATCAGTCTCCCTATGTAACCTGAAAAAGAAAAGTATGCTTATTTTACTTATTACAAAGCAAAATATAATGTTTTTATTATTTTGTAAATGGGAGCAAGAAATGTGATTCACTTCCTCTCAGTATTTCAGAAAAAAAATTATATTTTCACAGACTACTAATAAATGTTTGCATTCATTACCTGCCCTGATTCATGTACAAATAAAAAGTGTTTCTATTATAATTTTAAGTCTCTTTTAGCCTCATTCAAATGTAATATTTGGGTTATATTATTCTTGGAAATATATTAATTATTAAATCAATAAATAGCACCTGGAATAAGTCTCAAATCCCTGCTCTGTCACATAGCAACTGTGTGCTCAAGGATAATTTATTTAACACCATTTATTACTTTCCTCATCTATAAAATCTGGATAATAAAACCTCCCTATCAAGGTGGTTGTGAGCATTAAGTAGCCCAATGTATGTTTAGCACCAGCACTTTGTTCAAGCATGGTCTCTATCTCGGATTAGCAGATGCGTGGTCCAACCTGCCTCATTTTGCTCAATGTCTTGAATTGAAAGAATGAATGAAGGACTTAGGAGTGGTAAGTCAATTTGGCTCTGATTTGTCCTCAATTCCAAAAATGGCACCAATAAGGTGGGTCTGGGGCATTGCTGTAGACAGGTAAAGGCAGGTGTGTGAGGGAAGTCATTATCGTCATTCTACGTCCCTAAGTTTCAGCCTATATTACTAGCAGAGAGTCAGAAATCTAATACAGGAGGAAGTTGCAATTTGAACATAGGTCTTCAAGCGTGAAAGACAGTGTTTTTTTTTTACTATCACACTCAACTTTCCTGCCCATTAGTGACTAAATAAAAAGAAAAAGAAAAAATAGAATTTTCTCAATTTCACTAAATTTATTTGCCTCATCTGCTTTTCACGTTTTTGTTTCTACTTCTACATACCTAAAGCATTGCTTTTCACCTTAGTTGCCAAACTGAAGTCCTCCTTCCTGCAGTTCATCTTTTATTTGCTTAGACTAATTTTTCCTGGCATTTCCTAGGGTGGCCCTTACAGAATCCAGAGGAAGAGATGAGAGGGAACTTTATGAGGAGTCAACACAGGATGCAAATGTTAGCCAGACCCTCAAAACCATCAGGAACTCTCTGGGGAACTGACCCCATCTGCTGAGGACGACTACTTTGATAATTTTAAGAGGTCCATTGTTCATTATAAATTGTCTCTCTCCCTGAGGTGACAGCAGCAGCATATATGATTATAAATTGCTTCCCAGCCTCCTGCCTCTTGCACTCACCCATGCTGCCAGAATGTGTGTATGGTCATGGGGAGGGGACTTGGGGGCAGTGAAAGAATGTTTAGAAAGGAAAGAAGAGGGCCAGGACCAGACTCAGTTGATGTCTTCTAGTTTGAAACAGTGCAAAGGATCAAGGAATTTTGAAGAGGTGAGAAAAATTGAACTTAGGTCACCTAATTACAAAATGTTGATCATAGAACACTAAGATCATTTGGTTTAAACCCCTCAGGTTGCAGATGAGAAAATGCATGCCTGGTGAGATAAGTAGATTAAGAAGCCAAGTATCATGCAAAACCTGAGACGTGTGCTTAGATTGTGGACTTCAAGACTTGAAACATCATACTGGCCCCAGAATTGTTCTCTCCATTTGATACTCACTAGGTAGTTAAAATTTAATTTTAAAGGTAAAATAATATTGGAATATTAACTAAATATAAAATTAATTTATCTATCCTAATAGGGAAAGCTCCTTGAAACCAGTTATGTTCTACAGCTCATTTTGATTTACTCCCCTGGGATTATTTATTCTTGGATTATTACATTGACAGACTGAACTTTTCACAGAAATTTTCTGTCTTTCTTCTGCTATGTAGCTTTCTACTTTTTTGTTTGATTACACTTAACTTCCTATTAGACTTCAAATTATTGTCCTAAGCCTGTTTTTGATTTAAAAAAAAATTCTATGCTGTTGATACTTTTACCCCTATCATCACAAGTCTACCACTCCTGCTCTTGCTACTATGTATTTCACCTCACACCTTCCTATGCGGGGTGTAATAATAAAGCTCTTGTATATTAATTTGATTTGACCTAAAATCAGTCATTAAAGCAATTGATTCATTTAGTCACACACTTTATTATTATTCTTTTAATTTTTACGGAAAATTTCAAATATACACAAAAGTAAAAAGAACACTATAACAAATCCCAAGGTACTCATTACACAGTTTCAAAATTATCAACACTCTGCCATTCTTATTTTATCCATTATAACATGTACTTTTTTGCCTTAAATATTATGAAACCAATACCAAATACCATATTTCACCTGTGAAAATTCAGTTTGTAACTGTAACAGCACTTTTGTTTTAACATAATAATATTTGTTTAAGAAATATTATGTTTAATTTTTACCAAATTATTATGTTTAAGTAATAATTTGTTTTATATAATAACAACACAATAAATGCCATTATGGCATATAACACAGTTTATAATAATTCCTTAACAGCATCTAATGAACTGAGTGCTTTTTCTAAGAGTTAATTATTTAAATTAGAATCTAAAGAAGATCAACAAAGTGCATTTCCTTGAAGTGGCCTATAGAGTATTTTAAAATATATAAAACAACCCTCTCAGTTTTATTTTCACGCCATTTATCTGTTGAAAAAAATTTGTTATCATTTTTCCAGAAGACCTGACCACATTTACATTTGGTTGATTTAATTCTTTTAATGCCACTTAACCTTTATTTCCTATCATTCTGATATTTCATGAAAGCCAGAATTAGGTCCAGAGAATTGATTAAGTTCAAGTTGAGTTGGAAAGGGACAAGGATGTTCCCAAGTTGGTGCTATCTGCTCCTATGTTACCACACCCTGTCTGGTGTTAGGTTGATCCATCCATTATTAAGGTCCACATCAACAATCAGCCAAGTGATTGTAGCAGCCAGTGATGGTTATTCACTAATTCATTATATCATTAAGTCTTGTAAAATAGCAATTTCTAAGTATATTATTTCTCCTTCATTTAATACCTATAAAGAAAAAATTTCCTTCACTATATATTTAGTTAGTTAACTAGCTAGCTACTTAGTTCAGGAAAGGTAGGGTAAATGTTTGGTTCTTTTCCATTATGTATCAATTTTTAGAGTAAAGAATTGGTACCTTAGTGAAGGTAATTCATGTGTATATTTTGCTTTTGGAATATCTTAATAAAAGCATGATTTTATGAGCTGTGTTTAATGCATTAGAGTCATCATATGTTTTCATATGCAAATATCCCTATGATCTTTTGATATGCTCTTAGTAGTCTTTGATAAGCTTTTGCTTTCAGGCAATATAAGTTGTCCCAGGTTCATAGTATACATTTTCTGACCAAACCCAGAATCAGCTATTTTTCTAAAAAGTCCTGATTTCATTTATGAGAAATGGTATATAGAGATCACACTCCATTTACTAGGGTGTTCATTGCTAGAAGATTATTGTTGCTATCCATTTTAGTGGACAGAGCTATGAAATATTTTTCTTCATTTTAAAAAATGTTTAAAAATATTTTCCAGGAAATTGGTAAAGAATTTATGGGATTTCTATTCTTGAAACTCATCTATACACTTGGTATCATATAAAAATAAAAAAGCACACACACGTACCATACATATTGCATGAATTTATACTGATACTTGCAAATAAAAATAAATACTTTAGGGTTTTACTTCTTGGGCTACTTTTTAAAAAATTGTTTCACTTATAATGAGAAATTTGGCTCCTAAAGTTACTAATGTAATTACTTATCTGCTTTGTTCCATTTTCTCTAAAAACAAGGCACCTTAATGCAATATTGGCTCTCTTTTTTCTTTTGGATATTTCCCATTTGGGATAGACACTCAAATTATTCTGTTTAAAATCACTAGAAGTAAGACTTCTCTGGTATTCCATTAACATGGTATTCAGTTAAGCTCACTTGTTAATTGTTTATAATTTCAAAGAGTTGCTTCTTAAAATTTTACTCTTTTTTCTTAATTTGATAAAATATTTGCATATAAAGCCAAAACTATAAGACATTCGGAGAGAATCTGCTTTCATACACCATACATATACTCACACCTAGTTTTGACCTTTCTTATCTGTGTAAACATTTTTACTAATTCTTATTTCAAAATTCAATTTCTTTTTTGGGGGCAAAATATGAAGAGTGTGTGTGTGTGCATATGTGTGTATATACATATAATCATATTCCTACACCTTCACAAATATTGCATATGATAAGCATGATTTCATACATTTCTTTTTTCAGTGAATAATATATCTTGAAGATCTTTTTAAAGCAGCTTATAGAGATACACCTTGGTCCATTTTATAGTAGCATCATACATTGTGGGCTATATCATACTTTATTCAGGTGGTTATCTACTGTTTGGCATTTGAATTATCTCAGACTTTGGCAGCAATAAATAGCCTTGTCCATGTAATAGTTTTTCTTTTTTGCAGCATAAATCTAAGAGATTTTAGAAAGAAATCTGCAAAGAGAAAATGAATATGTATTTTCGATAGTTACTGCAAAATTCCCTTATAGTGGATTTGATCTATTTTGTATACGTATCAACATTGTATGGGAGTGCCAGTTTCCTCACAGCCTCTCCAAAAAGAGTGTATTGTTAAACTTCTAGTTATGTGCCAACCTGAGAGGTGAAAATCAATTCTCAGAGTAATTTTAATGGCATGGAAACCCAGGTGGAGCATCTCTGATTGATCAGAATAGTGATCATGCATATTACAAGTTTTTATGTACATGCAGAGGTAAGGATTTGCTTCAAAGCTATGTTAGCTTCTACACAGTGCAGAGGACACACACACACAGAGAGCCTGGGGTAGACTCTTTTTAAAAATCCATCTTTATTGAGGTATAACTGACTCTTTTAGAGACAGGCTGCAGCGGGATAAGAGCCTCATATGCATTGCTCTCAAACTTACCTTAAGACAAGAAAGATAGTACAGATATGTTGCACTGAAGTTTTTGTCTATCACTCCCTAGGTGGTCACTTAATAATGATCCTCTGAAAAGATCTAAGAATCATGATTTAAAAGTTTGAGTGTTATTTAATTTTAAACAAAAGAATAAGGAAAAGTCTACGATTCTATGCGCCCTCCCATTTTCTACTCTAAACATGTGTGGCTCCTGCAACTTCATACCTTCTTTTGGGGTGAAATTATTTTTATCTCAGCGATTTTTTCATATTTAGGTATCATATAAAACTTTATCACATTTAGATACTGCTGAAAAAGTTAGAAATTTATAAACACTGCTGGGAAAATATACAATAGATGTCTTCAAAAAGTACATTTCTCACTGTTTCTCATTTATATTCTGAAAACACAATGAAACAAGAACCAGATACCATTCATGTGTTTGTACTTTGATTAAATTAGACACTTGTGGTAAATCAAAATGTATTTTCTCAGTAGAGGAATAGGAAGCCAAATTACTACTTGGGCTGGAGATTTTCTAGAGAATAAAATAAAGCACACTGTTTTGATTTGGTCAGTGTATCAGTAAGTTTAATTTTCCAATTGACTAGAGAGATGCTGTAATACCTTATACAAACATGATTTGTAACCTTCTAACCTCTTATTCTGTGCACACAAAATGAAACTATTTTTCATCTGTAACACTGCAGAAACATAAGCATGGAAAAGTCATTCTTTGCTTCCTCTATGTATACAAGAGACTTAAACAATAAGTAAGCAGAATAATTTCTCCAGAAAAAGGTATTCATCAGTTTCCTGCTGCAAAAATTAGAGTTAGACTTGAAATCATTAAATAGTCTCATTACTTACCCCCTTTTGGTAATATACACACCAAAAATGATCACTATCACATTTTTTTCTAGATGAAAAACTTTTGTGAAGAATTATAACAATTTTTTAGTGCTAAGAAATCTTAAATATTATTTTTGAAAAAATTATCTTATTGGCGAGCTCTTGTATTCTGTGGTGGTTTTTATCTCCCTGTAACAGTAAATACAATTGACTTCTAGGTAGCCTTATTAACAGCTTTTGACATACTGTGTTTAATCAGAGTGATTTAATTCACTGAGGGGAAGTGAGTTCACTTCAGTAGGGGGCGGATTACATGGTATAACTGGACAATCCTTCTTGCAACCAAATATTTCTTCCATCGAGCATGATAATACAAAAAGTATTATTCCAAACATATTCCTTTTGGTTAAGGCATTTGTCTCTAAATCTGCTGTTTACCAAAATCTCCTAGTAAGGTTTCTAAAACAAAACTCAATTTCTTAAGTTCCATTCCAACCCAGTCTATAAGAATCTCTTAGAGATGGACCCCAAAATCTTTTTTGTTATGTTGATTTTTATAGGCGTTCACTTTTGTAACCACTGAGTTAAGGAACTGTATAGTCTTTAAGTGCTTCTGTTAAATTGCAATTGCCCTATGAGTGAAAACAAAATATATTGGGAATCACAAGTCAAGTGAGTCCCAGGCATTAATATCAGTGTGGCAAAGATATTTTTTGTGGTTCTTATGGCTTTCTCTGTGTTCCTATTGGTGTCCTGTCTCTTCATGCTTCCTTGCCATCATCAATAGATAGTTTGGTAAAAAATCTAATAATTGTGTTCACATTGGAGCTATAGCGTCAACATGGCTAAATGTATATGCACTCCCACTATATTGTCAAAGGAATGAATGTCTAATTGTTAAGTAAGGAGCTATTCTTCTGAGGCTTTTCTGTCATGAGATGCCATACCATATTTCACTTATCGAAGCCAGTTTAGAGTTCTTCATGCCTTGATGATATTTGTGCCTCCACTTTTAGAATTCCATAAAATTTAAAATATACATTCTCAATTATATTTTATATGCGATGTTAAAAAAAATCCCTGTGAAATAGGATTGTTTTATTTCTAAAAGAAAGAAGTAAGGAGACTTAGGAGACAATATAAACAAGTGGTTATAGTCCCAGGCTTTGGAGTCTGACAAGTCAGGTTTCAAATCTTTCAAGTCTTGGCTTTTCAAATCTTGGAACCCTCAGCAAGATAATTTATCCGCCCCAACTTATCTTTTCTAATCTGTAAAATGGGAATGATACGGTTGTTGTAAGAATTAAATGTTTTTAAATTATTTAAAAAAATAAATCTTTGGTCAACAAACAGTGAGTAATTGCAAGAATAAGTAGGAGAACTAAAGTGAGGGCTCCAGTCCTCTGACTTCCAGATCCTTGGTCTTTCCTCTTCAGCACACCTGACATGCTTCTCATAAGATCAATTTCAGAATTCACAGCCAGCAGAGAGCTGGCCAGGAATGGAATATAGTGTAGACAAATTTGGATAGTAGAGAAATAGGTTCAAATCTAGGGGCATTGTGAGGAACAGTGGGCTTTGATGAAGTACCACCGAGATTTGTAGTGATTGGGAATCTGCTTAATGATTGATAAAACGGGAAACAATTGTGAACGAATGAGCACTACTTGAGGACCGAGGTAATGTAAGTGGGCCTTGCTAATTTCATTCAATTTGTGAGAAACTACTAATTTTAAAGTAAGATTTAAAAAAAAATGTATGTAACCCATATTTTTTATGTGTATTTTCAATCAACCAGAAAAGTTGACAGAATTGCACAGAAAACACCCACATAACCACCCATCACCTAGATTCTACAATTGACATTTTGATATATTTGCATTGTCACATATCTTTCCATTTGCCCATGATTCTTACGGCAATTTAAGTAGACATTTTCACTGGTTCCTTAACCTCAGTTCTCACTACCCAATGTGAAAAGAAGGTCAGGTGATGACAGGACACATATTTGGTTACCTTACAGAAGAGGAACCCTGAGTTTAGGGAACACAAATCTTCTATGATAGACAGTTAGCATCCCTGACCTTTTCTCTGAAGAAATCTCTGTCTGAAATACAGTAATTTGTCATTTTCTTGAGGTATAACATTGATTTACTTTCAGCATACTCTACAAGGCTGAGGTACAAAGCCAATCATTTATTCAGGGGCAAAACTGGCTCTGCAGCTGATGAGGCACATGTAGTTCTCATTTGTCCGTTGCTTTTCTCACTGTGTTGTCACCCTCTTAAGTTGGTAAGGTGATCACATGGCAGTTAAAGTCTTTCCACTCACTATGATGATAGGGGTGATGCTGTTTGCAGTGCTGCCCAGGATTAAAACTATATTTAATCCTATCACCCCTTTAATGTGTTTCCAATGTTTTGTAGATGTTATGGACTGAATGTTTTGTCTCCCAAAATTCATATGAAGAAGCCCTAACTACCCATGATGGTATGAAGGGGGGTAACCTTTGGGAGGTAATTAAGTTTAGATTAGGTGACAACAGTGGGACTCTCATGTTGGGATTAGTGTCCTACAAGAAAAAAGAGAGGGACAGGGAGAGAGAGATCTCTCTCTCCATCCTCACCCACCAAGAAAAAGCCATGTAAGCCCATAAACAGAAGGTGGCAGGCTGCCTACAAGCCAGGAAGAGGGCATCCCCAACAACCAAATCTTCCAGCACTTTGATCCTACACTTCTCAGCCACCAGATCTGTGAGAAACAAATGTCTGTTGTTTAAGCCACCCAATCTATGATATTTTGTTGTAGCAGCCTGGGCAGACTAAGACAATAGACATGCTTAAGAACAGAAGGATGGGAAGCTATGATCTATAGGAATTTAAAATCAAAACCACTTTCCCCTCTACTTACCTTGTTAGGCTTATGAAATCCCCACTTTTATTTTAAAGTGAAATGTTTTATGAACTAGTTTGGTAAGACTACTTGGGCACCAAGTAATTCTAAGTAAACAATATTTTGATGACATAAGAGTAAATGAATCAGAAACACATGGATTGAATTCTCTCTGAAATACACTGGAGCATAAACATCAAGGGGAAAGGGTAGTATTTGGAAGGATGCCAAATCGTATTGGGCACTGCCAAGGCTAAGTAAGTTTGAAAAGAGGAGAGGCAATTTTACGACTCTCGGGGAGCAACTGAAGCCTTCTGGGTCCTGGAACTTAAGGTGAGAGAATCTTAAAAATTTGAAGCACCTGGCGAGATGCTGAAAGGTGAGCATGTACTAATGAAGGCATCAGTGATTGGCATTTTTATTTTTGCATGTGAGATAACATATTTACCTAAGTGTTATTTGCTAAAGCAAGCAAACAAAAAGTCATATTTCAGGCTATACTGGTATAACTCTTTAGGTCCTAGACTTTTCAAATGCAAGGCAATATTAATTGGCATTTATTTATAATTATGACAGCTGTCTGTTGAGGTAGTTTGTAAAAATTGGTCAATAGACTTGCAATGGAGAAGTGAATTTGCAGCAGTTACCTTTTCTTCAGGACATTCTATTAAGTCTGGCAGGTTGTGTCTGTATTTCTATGCTCATGTAAAATGGAGCTCTCACGTCAAAATCTTTTCTATAATACTTAAGAAAATTTTTATTCATTAGGCATTTTCTATTAACTAGCTACTTATTTACATAATTATCAAATGAATGAGGAAAAAGGCAACATTTTCTCAGCTTAAACCTTCAACCACAGTGTTTGTCCCAGGACGCACGTGGTCCAGGAACACCTTTGCTAGATAGGCCGGGAGTAACTTCACCGGCTGCTTATTTAAGTGTTCACTTCAGCTATTTCAGCTGACAGACAGTAATTAGTATAAACACACTACAACATCATTTCATGTATTTATACTATAATTGCACATTTTAATTTCAGTCATTAAACATATTTAGAGTGCATTAATTTTAAAGTGAAGTAATTATTTTAATTGTAGCATGAATATAATCAATCCTAATGCACTAGATCTGGTATGAAATTCAGTTTTAACATATGTCACAGCCTATGCATATCCATGCTCAAATACCCTGAACCATTTATGTTTTTGTTTTGATGAGCCTCCATTTTCAAATGAAAACTTGGTAGAGGAGTGCTTCTTGAAAGCCCTTTTCTCTTTGTCTGAAGAATGTTATCAGGAGATATTTATTTAGTCCCCACTAGGTGTATTATACTATTCCAGATCCTAAATGGATGTGGCACCATGGGACTCATTTGTTGACCTTAAAATCTTTAATCCAGTGTTGAGGAGGAAATAAGAAACATACTTTACAAATAAATATGTGTAAAACCATGCCCAGATTTTGAAGATTGCACTGGGATTATGAAACTAAATGACTTTTTCCTTAGAAAATACACACTAAAAGATTTAGGGGAAAAGAGACATGAGGCCTCCAAGTTACTATCAATTGATCAGGAAAAAAAAGTGTGTGTGTGTGTGTGTGTGTATGTATGTATTTAGTAAGAGTAGGAGGAGGAGAGAGAGAGAGAGACTATTAAAACATTGGGCAAAATGAAAAAAAAAAACCCAGTGAATTTTGGTAACAATTATACATAAATTCCTTGTTCCTTGTCTACAAATTTAAGTAAGTTTGAAGTTACATAAAAATATAAATAAAGCACTGATATAAATCCTTATTAAAGCAATCTGGCAATGTCTTAATCTATAGCCTTAAAATGTTTACACATGAAGTTTGAAACATTTCCATTCTTAAGGATCTATTCTAGGGAAATAATGGGAAAATTGTTTACTGCAACATTGGGTAAAATAGCAAACATCTATAAAGCATCCTAAATGCCCTGTAATAAGAGAAGAAAGTGATGAGGTCAGAAATGGAAACTTCATTAAAGGTGCAGGAGAAGGCAGAACAGCTGGCAAGAAAACCCAAAGCAGGACCAAAAGAAAAGGCTGTAAATGCACCAGGATAGAAGCAGATTTGTGGAAGCATCTTCCTTTCTCCCTCCCTCAGTTCCTTTTCCTCCCTCTCTCTCTCTCCCTCCCTTCCCTTCTTCTTTTCTTCCTTCCTCCCTCCCTCCCTTCTTTCCTTCCTTTAATTCAACATGTCTATATCTCATGTCTACTAGGTCCCAAGTACAATATTAGTGTTGGGAAAACGAAGATGAACTAACTACATAAAGAAGGTCCCTGTCCTCATTGAGCTTATGGTCTAGGAAAAAAAGTAATCATCATCATAATAATAACCAAAAGGAAGTGATAAAGAGTGTTTAATGATATAAAAGCTTTGAGTAACAGAACACAAAGAAGGTCAGAAATAATTATATTCAAACCCAATCAGAGAGCATGAGGGATTGCAAGGGAAGGGATACTCTTCAGTGTAGGTACATTTAAATTATTTGAATTTTAACTATGTGAACGTATTCCATTTTTTTGAATGAAAAAATAATTTTAGTTTTTTTACAAGTCAAATATTCAATACTTTGTGGAAAATAGAAAATAATTTAATAAATGTAAAATTTTCTATATTCTTCTTTTTTTTACAAAAGTATTCCCTTTTCCTTAATATAAGAACCTTAAGAAACCATTTACTGAGAGCTTTCGATATTCATTCCAGAGGAGAAGTTGCCAAACTTTCTTGATTCCTGATGCTTTTATGTCTTTGTGACTTTTTCATAACACTCCTGACCAAAAGAAATACCCAACAGTTCTGTTTATTAGGCAGTTAGGTCCAAACAACTTAAAAAGTATTTATATTCTCACAACGTAGTAGCCATTTAAAAAAAAAAACACATATAAATTGAAAAACATTTATTTCATTTTTAACCACAATTACTTTCTAAGGGGATGTCTATAGGGTACCGTGTGCTTTCTCTAGTCTGGGAATCAGATTGAACACCGATGCTCTCATTTCCTTTCCTGCATTGCATTATGCATGGCACTGTGTTTTATCAGAGCAGCCTCTGAAAACTCCACTTCTCGAAGATAGGATGTCATAGCAAGAAATGCAGTGCAATGTAATGTTGAAACTGTGAGCACTATGAGTTAGTAGTCACTTCTGTGTTATCAGACAGATGTTAAGTATAACTATGAGGGCCTCAGGCACCTAAGGGCACAATTTGGAAACTCCAATTGTAGAAGATTTTATTTCTGGCCTCCACAGGACTTGTGTAGTCCTGTGAAAAGTTAGGACATTCTTCATTGCTAGGGATTCAATTTAGTTATTAATTTATTTTGTACTGGGCCTCCACAGGACTTACAACAGCTTGCAATTAGTTGCATTTACCCACCTCAGTAGCCCAGCAAGATGCCGTCTTATCTCTAGGGAGGAGCTGCAAATCCTGGATATTACGTAGGGTGTAAAAAACCACTAGACTTCTTTGATAATTAGATGCTAGCTGTGTTATATCAAGTAAGTCATTTGACTTGACAAATGAAAAACATACTTTGCCCTATTTGCAATCCCAGAATGAGTATCAAATAAGATGTTGTGTTTGAAACCACTTTAGAAAGTAGGAAATGCTCCATGACAATGAAGTTTTAATACTGCTATCTCTGTTGGTGTTGCCATCATGCAAGGTCCTAGTGGGCTAGAACTTGGCTTTCACTATTGTTTATTCTAGAACTGTACTGCAAAGATTTCTAACTTTGGTCTAAACAGAGTAACTGGTGTGCAGGCACGACCATACCGCTCCTTCCCCTAACCAGTTGAAAGGTGATACACTTTAGTCCCTCTGATTTTAGGATTAGCAAAATGGTTATTTAGTTCCTCTGTGAAAAGCTACATATGGTTTGTTTACTACAAATATAAAAAAATATCCTGAGAAAATTTGTCTTTCATCTCTGTCTTCTCAATTCTTTTTGGGATGCTCTAGGGTCCTCAAAATTCAAAAGTGTGAATTTTGCATGAACCGGTGAATTTCATATTCTTAAAATATATCACATGATAATCAATTTTGCCTTTGGGGTTTCATCTTGGGCTATGCCATTAAATTTTAGCCATAAAACATTGTAATTTATTTCATGTTACTAATATAATGAAGTAAATTAAATGAGTTAATATCATTAAAGTCCTTAGAACTTTATATATAGCACTTACTTTGTGGCATCGCACATAATAAGTACTATTTTAAATTTAAGTGTTTAATATAAGAAGCTTCAGTGAATTTGCTTATTTCCTGTCTCACAATTGGAGAGAAAATAGAACAAATACCAGTGAGAGACCAGTTCTGCAAGTGATATTAAGATCACTGTGGGGTTAAGACTCTTCTTAGCACTACTTATGTTATAATACCTAGTATAATATTTATGTCTACTTTTGCACATATTACACTGAATAATTATTACTTGCTCACATTTTTGCCCACCCCTCAACTAGATCATGAGTTACTGCTGGGTTAAAAATCTTTTCTCCATCATTTCTGTATCGTCCAGGGCCTGGACAGTAGTTGTATGAGATATCGTCATTGATTTAGAGACTGAGAAATAAATGAAACCGTATCCCACTTAATTAGAAAAATGGGCAGATTAGAGTTCTCAGATTTATAGATGCTAAACCACTAGGACTCTCCTTTATGCCTCCACTTGGAGGGACAGTAGGGGACATTATTACCAAAATATTGATTCTTGAGCTAAGCTAATATTCATAACTAGTTTCATCAAGATAGATGAATACTAACTGCCTTCAAGCATTTTATAACATTTGATTTTTAAATTATAACACTTTTTTAAAGCATAGATTTCTGATGAGCTCAAGGGGCAAACAACAGGTATTCTATTTTTCCCCCAAATTTATTTTGTATATGAAATAGTGGAATTATTTTTTATTTTCTTGTATTGATTTTCCTCTTCACTTGATTTAAATTCCTTATGCTGTCTGCATTTTGAATTGTCTATTACTAAAATGTTCCTTGCAGATTGTTCAGTTTATGGTGTACAATATTACTTTTTCATTGGTAATTGCACTGCAGATCATTATATGAAAAAAGATCCATTCTTTTCTTGAGGCATAAAACCAAGTTCCTGTCTGTGTTGCGGATGTTAAAAATCCCAAGACACTTAAGGAAGAAGAGTAGGAGTATTAACTCTAGAAAAAAACCGTTGGCCAAATACCCATGAAAAGCCTCTCTCATCATAGCACAGGGAACAAGATTGTTAAGAATGATCTCTGTGAAAGAACTACTTTATGCAATTACAATAAAATATTGAGGATTTCTTTGGATTTTTATGCATATTCCTTTCCAAGAGGAAATCCCAAAACATTTTGTAAAATCTTGCAAATTTATACTACCCGAAAGTAAAATTAATGATTTAAACAAATTATCAAAATTTCAGGAACAATAATTTAATTGATTTATGAAATATCCTAAATAATGAGTTGCTAAATATGAGTGAGCTTTTCCCATTTAAAAATATATAATACTTAAAACTCAGGAGCCTATATTTTTTATAAAACTAACATTTTAAAACAGCTTGTATAGGACTTCTAAAAGTAGAACAAAGATTATGTTGTAATAACTTATTGATAAGTATCCTCAAATTATATACCTTTTAATTCAGAGGCTCACGTGCATGGATGAAGATAAATTCTAACAATAATGGAATTTTTAAAATATTTTAACTCATTTCCATTTAGTTATTTTTAATATTTTAACTCATCTCCATAGTACTTTAGGGTTATTTACTCATATTATGTTGAAATATTTTTACCTTTATTATCACAAATTCTTCTCTTTAAAACTCATTATCTTCATTTCAAAATGCAAACTCTATCAACCTTTTGAAGTATACTAACACTGACCTATCCATTAGCTTAGATGACATTGGGTCGACAGATCACAGGAATCTGGGCTACCGTGCCTAGCAGAATTGATGAACCGCTCATTTCAACTGGGGGCTTTGAGTGTGCACTGGTTGTTAAGATAAACACAAAATGTTGATGCCAAGAGAATCAGCCCAACAGAGCTGTAGATGGATGTTATTATTTTTACGAAGGAGGCCTCTGGTGATAAAACAGGGTTGACCCTGTTAGTGGGAGCTCCATAAATCTTTCTTGGCTGAAGGTTCCTGGCCGTGCAGGTTGGAGGGCAGACAAAAGAATCAAAAGATTCAGGATGTACTGTACATGTGAAGATTGCCTATGGGACTCTGCAATAATATAACAATAGCCAAGACTGCACGGCATAGCTTCAGTTCCTGCCTGCTTTCAACTGCTTCTAATAACAGTTTTAATTTTAGATCCTTGATTTTCTTCTGCATTAAAGAAAATTCTTAAAGTTATACCATTTTTTATTAAGCTATTTGGGGTTTTCTTCCTCCAATGAAGAGCTCCCTCATAATTCTACAAAGGTTTATTATAAATATTAATTATTTTATTGTTACTTTATGTCCATTATGAGAGTAATGTTTTTCAGTTGTTTATGTTGAACATGCTTAAGAGCCATTCCCAAATTCAAAATCAATCACTGAAAGCTACAGACTTCATATTTTTTATAGCACTGGCCATAGTTTGAAGACATAGTATATAATTTGCAAGAATCCTTTTATTTTATCAACTATTGCAGATGAAAGTAAGGATAAACTGATTTGTTGCATTGTAACATTTTCCATATGACTCAATTTGAATAGAAATTCTTACCTTTAATAAGCCAACTCTACACACAATTTATCAAATATTGTCATTTTTTTCTGTTCATTTTTAACATAACAAAGAGAAGAATGGGGTGCAAATTATATTTCTATTATTATTTACATAAGGGCTCAAGTGAATGTGTTTTTATATACCTTTTGTTCGGCATGAACATGTCAATATATAGACTTTCTTCCCTGCAGGAGCTAGCTATCTTGGGAATAGTCTGTGAGAATTCAAATTCAGTAATCTTCAAATAATAGTACCTACTATCTGTTCAGCATTATTAGGTACTTTGTGGCTTAAAAATGAATTATTTGCTGTAGTCCTTAGTGATTTTCTAAGTTTAGGTCAAAGCCTAATTCATTTCCCATGTTTTGCCAAATAGATGATGAAATTAGGTTTATGTTATATGTTTCGTTATTAACTAGATAATGCCAAGAATGGGCTTGTTTAAAATTTATTCATGCTGCTGGGTTAAAGTAGTCTTCAAACATTACCATGAATATAAAGAATATTATAGAGACTAATTGCCCTTCAGTATGTTTCCCTGAAAGACAAAAGTAAAAACAAACTTTTCTTCTTTTGCATTTAGGTGTCTAGCTCTAAGGATACATTGTGAATGATTAATGCATCCAAACAATTTTTAAAACAAATTTCCCAACCAACTATAATTCCCAAACAATGTTTTTAATAACCAAAGCTAAACAGATTTACTAGGGGTGTAATATTCTAAAACTACCTTCTACCCTCTGCTCAGCTGACACTCAGGTTGAATAGCTTTTGAGAGCTTGGGGAAAATGTGTTCCACATTTCAATAAACTTGGTGGCTTTGTGCCTTGCTCTTTGCTTATGGGCCAGCAATAAAATATGCTGCTTCCTTTCTTTCATAGAAACAGAGCTTCAATCTAAACAGATCTTGGGAAAAATTTTTTTTATATATATATACTGTTAAAAAGGGAAATCAATGAAGACTTAAACCTGAATTCTCAGTATTTTTTTTGAGATTTTTAATGTGCTAGATTATTATTCTCTGGAGCTGTTGTACTATTCCCAGTGTCTATTTTAATCACATTGTAGGTGAAAATATATTTTAGTTGCCACTGACATTCCAAGAACTTATAAAATGTTTCCAAATATTTTTAAAGGCTCTGAATATAGTTTTCATTACTTTGGAAAGCCATGCCCATTTTATGTACTTTTTCCCCCAAAACATCTAAGACAGTTTGGCAAAATTATTTGAATGTAAAACAAAAGATGTGATTAAGAAACATATTAACAGAAATTAATTAAGTTTGTAATAAAATTTATTATTAGGTTTCTAGTGTTCAGGGAGAAAATGGGGTCCTGCATGTTAGGCAGTTTGCAATTTTAAATATATATATATTTATTTATTTTAGAAAATATAATCATATATCTAAGTTATTTTCCCAAACAGAACATGATGTATAAATAGAATCACTGTCCAGTTGGTCAGATACCAAAATTATTATTAAAGTGAAATTGTAATCTTCATCTTTACCATATTAGGTGTGTTATTTGATTTTATTTAATATATTCACTTATCCCCCAAATTAAACCTGCTAGCACAAGATTCTAGATGCTAGCACAAGTCATAGATTCTAATCACAAAGCTTATACAACCATATATTTCTTTTGACTTCCTTATGTGTCCCATTGGATGTCTAGTCTCCAACTGCTATTATAATTTACATTTTCAATGATTCTGTTTCCTTTCACTTTTTTATTTTATTTTAAGTATTTCTTACAATTCATTTGAATCTCCTTTCACCAAGTTGAAGCATGGAATGTTACTTTTTATTTAAAAATCTTTGTAAGGGAACTTTAACTCACCATTATTTTAAATATAATAGATTACAGAAAATGTAGGAATAAGTAATTCAATGTTCTTTTTACTAAGTCCTAACTTTTCTTCATTTCCCCAAGCTGAATGTGACTTAACAGTTCTTTCAGAGATGGTGGGAAGGATGAAGGGGTGGAGGAGGTGCTTGGTGGTTGTCAAGGAAACCGGGCAACACAGAAAGACACTATGGCCTCAGTGGTTCTTTGTTTTGTCTCACTTGAATATTTTTTGCAAAGCAGAAAGTAGAGAAAACAAGTTACTTAAAGCAGAATGATTTTGTTCATTTTTTCATGGTGAGTAAGAAGTATTCTTCCCTAATGGACGTGTTTTAGTCAAAATTATCATGATATTTCTTGAGATAAAATAAAACATGAAGAATTATCATATTTTCAGAAATCTAAAGTGAACATTGTTAATTTTATTTGCCATGACAATAAACTCCTTATTACAATGCAGATTGTATTATTAATTGGATTCTTATAATTTAACTTATGGTTACTTAATTATACTACAATTTCTTTACAACTACCACATTTTGTCAGTCTAAATTTATATTTTCCTTTTTACAAAATAAAAGTTGTGGGCTTTTAATGTATTGATTTAGGATGGCTTACAAAAATTTCAGGAATCATTTGAATGTTTTGCTCTGTCAACCAAAATCTCCATGTACGCATGGTTACCAGGTGTTGTCACGTTTTCAAACTTGTTTATTTCAGTTCCCAAGGGATTTTTTTAATAAACTCAAGTTCAAAGGTTTGAACTGCTCATAGCCACGTCACTTTATAGAAACAATATTCTGCCTTCTAAGTCTAAATTACCCCTTAGTTTCTGGAAATTTTGTGTTGACATGTTCCTGGACACCACTGAGCTTGGGTGATAGAATCTAGATACTGAACAGCATTCTTACAGCTCATGTCTGCTTATAAACATTTAATAGGAACACCTCTGTACATAGGGAGGGCAGTTTGTGTCATCTCCAAATGTCACAGCAAGGATCCAATACCTGGGGCTGCAGGGTACAGTGGAAAAAGCAGTTGCTTTGTAAGCATACTCTTCCGAATGTGAAGCCTAGAACTTCTGCTAACAAACATAGGAATTGTAAAAATGCAGTAAAGGAGAAATTAACTTCACATAGTAAGACCACCAGAAAATGACTCTATAACTGTACCAAAAGCCTTAGAATATTTCAGCTCCTGGAACCCCAAATGAGGCCTATTTGAAAAGAGAGGTCTATGCAAGGAAATAAAACATGCTTCACTGAGAGAGCAGCCTTGTTTATAAACAAAAAGTTATCGCTCCTTGATTATAAGAACAGTGAGAAGAAGTAACATAACCCTGGTAGCGATCAAGAAGGCACCATGCAAAGAGTGTGAAGCCTGTAATTTGTCATCTACGTTTTCTTCCAAGGTTGCCATCAATCTCCACCAGGCCCTAACTTCTTATCACCCCTCACCAAAGTGGGAGAAATATCTCTGTAATGTTTTAAGAAGTGAATTACAATGTACATTTGTTAACACTGAGTGGGGTTCCCTGACCAACAAAGCACTAACCGCCCCAGAGGCCTCGTCTGAGCATGAGAAAATTGATGAGGCCAGCTAAAAGCTCAGGACCACAGGTCCAGGTAATTTGGGCTTCTTGGTTTTGTTTCTATCTTCTGAGCTGACATTGTTGACCATCGCTCTTGCATCTCTGTCTTTTTTTTCTCTTCTCGTTTCTTCTTACTTAAAAACAAAACATTTTTCTTATCACCATCTTTCTTTTATCTCTCTATATTCCTATCTCATTTACTCCTTGCTACCTACCAGCATTTAGAACTTCTGGTTCCTCCCGCTACACATTATATTTCATTGATACGTAAATCTAGCAGAACAAGAATCATAAGACGTTTTAATCAGGTTGGTCCTCAATTACTTTTTAAAGTATGTGATGTTATTCCTTTTCTCCTGCTCTGAGACATTCCATGTTTGGCCTTTGCCATACTTTAGGGACCCTTTGACCTCCTGCAATCTTTATCTTCTGCTTTATCAAAACATGTTCTTAAGAACTTAAATTTCTACTATCTTTCCAGAACTAGTTCAGTTTAGTTTACTGCCCTGTCTTTTTTAGATAGGATAAAAGATTTTGGTCCCTTTCAAAAAAATTTCATGAAATCAATGGCTTCTTGGTTGCTCTAATTTTTTATGTTTTAAATTCTGATAAACATTTTGAAGTATAGCTTATATACAGAAAAGTATATAAATCATAAGTGTACAGGGAGATGAATTTTGTAAAGTGAACACATCTGTGTAACCACTATCCAGATAGCCATATGGAACTTTCCCAGCACCCCAGAAGTCTCCTGCATGTGTCCCCATCAGCCACTAGCTCCTCAATATGGCCACTAGTTCGTATCTATCTCTGTAGATCAAATTTGCCCATTTGTGAACTTGAAACAAATGGACTTGTATAGTACATACTCTTTTGTGCCAAGCCACAGAATGGGAGATAATATTTGAAATGAGTGCATCTGATGTTCTATGAAAATTTCTTTATTCTACTTCTACTTCAATATTTCATAAGTATTTTATTTTGTTCTTAGTTATGTTAAAGGGCTTTTGTAGTGTTTTATTTTTTGCATGAAAATATAAGTTGGTACAACCATTTTGGAAACCTTTTGACAATATTTTCTAATATTAAACCTGCATATATTACAAGACCCAGAAATTCTGCTATAAGAATGATACCTAAACAAAATGAATAGATATGTTCAATAAGAGACATGTATTAGAATGTACATTGAAGCATTATTTTTTCTATCATTGCACCAATAGCAACACTCCTTAATTACTGGTATTATATTAAGTCTTAATATTAGGTAGTATAAGTTCTCCAACTTTATGTTTCTTCTTTGAATTTATCTTTACTTCTCTTGGCCCCTTGAATCTCTGTATAAATTTTAATCATCTTGTCAAGTTCCTCAAAAAACACTGCTAAGTTTTTTTTAATTAAAATTGCACTGACTTTATAAATCAATTTTTTAGTGTTGATATCTTTATAGAATCAAGTTTTCCAACCTAAAAAATGGTATATACTTCCATCTAATTAATATCATCTTTTGTTCAATAATCTCTTCTAATTTCCTGTGTAGAAGGCTTGCTCAAATTGAGCTAGTTTTAATCCTAGAAATGTTATGCTTGGATATTATCAAAAATTATATAATTTAAAAGTATCACTTCTAATAGATTAATGCTAGTATATGTAAATACAATGATTTGGGGGTATTGAACTTTTATCCAGTGGTCTTACTAACTTAAAGTTTAACTATAGTTGTTTTGGATTTTCTAAATACACAGTTCTAATGTCCGCTAATAGTAAGAGTATTATCTCTTTCTTTGCATCCCTTATAACTTTGCTTTCTTATTGCCTCATTGCACTTTTGGTATAATAATCAATAAAAGAGTGTTTTTAAAATAGATTCTTATGAATAAAGGAAATTACCTCTACTCCTAATTTGTTAATTCTTTAAAATCATGAATGAATATTGGATTTTCTCAAAGGATTTTTCTGCACCTGTTGGTATGCTCATATTATTCTTTCCCCTGATTTTTTTAATGTGATGAATTGAACTTACTGATTTTTCTAACACTAACCAAAATTGCCTTACTAGGAATACATCCAAATTGTCCATACTATTCTTTTTATCTATATTATGTAGGCTGATATCTTTAGTGTTTTTCATTTATTTGCATGACAGATTGTCCTGTTGTTTTCCTTTTTATAATTTCCTTTTCAGGATTTGGTACAAATGAAATGCTACCATCAACATGGAGATGAAAAGTGTCCCTGCTTTTTATATTCTATGGAAAAGTTTAAAATTGTCACTATTTCTTCTTTACATGTTTGGGTTACACTATTTTCTTCTTTACATGTGTCTGTGAAAAAATCTGGGCCTGGATATTTAGTTTGGGGAAAGTTTTAATTACAGATTTAATTTTTTTAGTAAATACATCATTATACTTTTTGATAAGTTTTTGATAAGTTTTCTATTTTGTAAGTTTTTGTTTGTAGGTACTTGTCCAATTTAGCTAAATTTTCAAATGTTTGGCATGAAATTATATCATCCCATTAACTTTTTTTTTTAAGGTCTGTAGGACTTTTAGTGATATCTTATGCTTTATTCCTGATATAGGTAATGTGTGCCTTCTTTATATTTTCTTAACCAGTCTTGTTAGTGGTGCTTCAAATTTTTCAATCCTTTCAAAAACGATCTTTCATTTTGGTTGAGTAGCTCTATTGTGCATTTGTTTTCTGTTTCTTTTATTTATTCTCTTACTTTTATTTTTTCATTCATCTCTTACTATGTTTAATTTTCTTCTTTTCTAACTTTTAAGTGTGGATATTTATATTGTTAGTTTTCAACCTTCTTTTTTCATTAATATGTGTGCTAAAACAAAAATGACCCTCAGAGCACAACTTTGTCTGCATCCAACAATTTGCAATACTTTATATTTATTGTGATTTCTTCTTGGACCAGAGTGTCATTTACAAATGTATTGCTTAGTTTTCAAACACTTGGAGTTTTCTAGTTAGATTTTTCTTATTGATCCCTAGCTTGATCCTACTGTGTTCAAAGAACATACTTTGCTATTCTCATTTTTTTGAATTTATTAAATTTGATTTATGACCCAGTATTTAGCCCAAATAATGCAACAGGAGCACTTCAAAATAACTGAGTTCTGGTGTTCCTTTTGGGAGGTGTCCTTTCGCTTTGATTCTTCATATTTCCAGAGTTATTTTGCTGATTCCTTCTCATCTGGAGCAGCTGTTGCTTCTTTCTTTCGGATTTTCTTTTGTTTAGATAATGACACGCCCAGTTTAATCTCTGAGCCAGTAGGTGCTGCTTGTGTGTGAGAATCAACCACACCCTGTATGATTGAGTCAGTAAATACAACAAAAAGGCATGCAAAGTGACCTCCCTGCCAGTAGGTGGCGCTTGCCAGAAGGAACAAGCTGCAGTGTTGTGTTTGGGTCCTGTGACCAGCTGTAGTTCCTCAGGAGAAGCATTAGAATGCCCCAGGTGGTGGGTGGCGACCTGGAACTTCCAGGTGAGTCCTTTATTTTATACCACAGTAGGGGAGGGGGGGAGCGAGGCTGGGCAGCGCTGGGTTAGGGGAGCCTGCCGGAGAACTCCACAAATGCTTTTAGCAGGGGTCCAAGGTCTGCTCCCCGCCTTTGGGCAAAGCTGCCAGGGAGGGGCTGAAGTGGCCCCACTCAACCGGACAGTCTGCCTGCGGAGGCGGGGCTGTCTGGAGCAGGCCTCCCTCCTTTCCATCCTCCCCTATTCCTCCGTTTCTCTGGGGCCTCTGTGGGCAGGCAGGGCCTTAGGCCAGCCAAGTATCCCCACAATTGTGATGCAGGCGGGGAGTTTTCCTGCCCAGGATTCTGGGCCGAGCTGGGAGCTCGGCCCTCCCGTGGGAAGAGGGGTGCCTCAGGAACAAGCCACAGCTAGGACCCACACTGCAGTCTCCCCACTGATCTGCCCCTGTGGGCACCCACACCTCCCGAGACTAATTCACAAATGTCTCCTCTGTGCTCCCGGGCAATGCCATGGAGACCTGAGTGTATGGGATCTGGCCTGTGGGCCCATCCCGGGGCAAGGGATAGACATCTGTGCTCAAATGTTTATAGCAGCACAATTCACAATTGCAAAGATGTGGAAACAACCTAAGTGCCCATCAATACATGAGTGGATTAATAAAATGTGGTATGTATATACCATAGAGTACTACTCAGCCAGAAAAAAAGGGTGAATTAATACCTCCTATATTACCCTGGATGGAGCTGGAGCCCATTCTTCTAAGTGAAGTATTACAAGAATGGAAAAACAAACACCACATGTACTTATCATTAAATTGGTACTAATCAACCAAAACTTATATGCACATACGAAGGTAACATTCATCTGGTGTCAGGCAGGCGGGAGTGGGGAGGAGGGGATGGGTAAACTCACACTATCTGGGGGGCTGGCAGGCTTGTAGCTTTGACTCAGGCGGTGCGAAGACAACTTATGTAACCAAAGCTTTTGTACCCTCGTAGTATTTTGAAATAAAAAATAAAAATAAAAAAAGAAAGGAAGGGTAGAATTTGAGATATGGAAAGGAAGAAAAAGAGAGAAATTCAGAGTTTCTGATACTTCCTGATTTGGCATATAAACAGAAAGTGTTAATCTAATTCCCATCCAGCCTTGGGCTCTGGAATTAAAATGCGGAGAGCTTGCATGTTCTCTGTGATCAAGAACAACTCTCAGTATGGCTGGTATGAGAAATGAAAATCAGAATCTATTGAGGGGGAGCACAACTTTTCAAAAATACACACCCTGTATACTGAGATACAGTGGTCTGGAATGTCCTGGAGTGCCAGTGCCAGCTTACACACAGGGATGCGGTGAACATCAATCATGTGAGAATGAAAACTCTTGTGCTCTTGGGAACCCTGTCTATGAATATGTAATAGCTGAAGAATAGAAGGTGGTAGAAATGAGAAATATATTTGTCCAGTGAGAAAAATTAGGAGAATAGGAAAACAAGATCTATAAAAATTACATACTATTTTGTTAAGAAATAATTAATTTATTAGCATTTTAAAATGTTAAACCTTAATAAATTCATTATGAGCATATGATTCTTTATTACATAATGTTATATTAAAAAAAGAGTAACACTGGGAAAAAAAACTGAGTTCTGTATTGGAGGATCTTGAACAACATAATTAACAAAACTTGATTTAATTTCAATAGTCTTACTAAGTATTATGTCTGCTTGTTTTATCAATTATTGAGAGGCATGTTAGGCCTCTCCATTTGAATATGAATTTATCTATTTCTCCTTTAGTTCTGACCTTTTGTTTTTGCTTATGTATTTTGAAGTTACGTTGTTAGGTGTCTAAAATTTAGAACTGTTAAAGTTTTCTTATGGATTGGTATTTTTATTATTATGAAATATTTGTCTTTATTGTTGGAGATGTTTTGTGCCTATTTAAAATCAAGGAAACTGTCTCAGTCTTCTTCATGTTAAGCTTTAATGGCTTTGGCAGAGATTCAGGGACTGGGTGGTAACTCTCAACACTTACATCATCCTCAAAGTGTTCTCAGAGTCCTTCCCTACTGACAAAGATTCCGCTGCACTTTTCCAGACCTACCCATTATTAGGAAATGTGAATGGGATCCTGGCAATAAAATGTTTGGTTTTAAAAACTATCAGTTCTTACTTTTTTCTATTTCCTTTTCCTTTTATATGCCACCACTTCCCATGAAATAGTGAAGAAAAAGTTAAAATCTAGAAGTAATATTTTTTCAGCCCCATAGTTCTCTGATGATGTGGCAACATATGATAATGCTATAGCTGCTTTCACCTCCCTCTGATGCCCAAAACCCTATACCTGTGAGAGTTCCTTATTCATTATTGAACCATCATGCCCAACACAAACTTAGTACTCACTTTCTTTAACCTTAGATGGCGCCTGATTGGGGCTACAACCAATCAGCGACACTTTCCTGTAGCAGCAGCAGGTGCTTTGACAATAATTTTCTTTATTTAATAGCAAAGACTTAGAAAAATATGCACTATAAGATCCAAACTATACAATTTTCTTGTGCAATGGGAGAACAGATAAAGAAAAAACCATCCAAATTTGTTTTACACTTTGATGCAAAAGAGTTCAGCTAATTTTAGGAATTGTTTGAATTGGCATGTAGCCAGAAAGAATTCCAGCCAAAATTAGGGCAATTTTAAAAACCACTTTTACCCTAAATACAACATCCTGCTATTTAATTGCAACTTAGTTGTAGGAAATGCTAGAATCTCTTATTATAATGTTGTACTGTTGTATCCTTAGTCTTCTTGCTTTTGTGCTTCCTCTACCCTCACAGCATCAACTGCATGCTGAAGGCTACTCAATCCCGTTTTTACTCTTTTATTCCAAACTTTAGGAGTTATATTCAAGTAATTCTAAACATCATTACTTTAATCATAGAACTTCAGACTGAAGATACCCTCAAGAGAAGTTATCTGCTCTCATAATCCTAAACTTTCCTCCACATGACCGAAGCCTGCATATTCCACTCTGGATAACTCTGACTAATCCCTAATTACTCACACCAATAATTCACAATCACTTTCTAATTACTACTTGAGATAAATATTTCTATCTCAGAAATAACTGCTAACTCAGACATTTCTATGCCTTTTTTTTCAGGCACAACATCTCCTCAGGCAATTGTAACTGCTTCTGACTTGGTCACTCTGCTGTCTGTCTCACCTTCTCTTGTCTATTATCCCAACAAACCGGAGTAATTTTTCTGAATAAACATACTCATGTTGCTTTTTTGCTTTAAGTCATCCACTGACTCTTGACTGCCCAAACATAGTTTAAGATCCTTACCATGGGCACATCCTTTGTAGGCTGGCTCCTTCTTACAATTTCCACCCTATTACTAAGCTGTCATTACCACTCATTCCTTCTACCTTTTTGCAACCATCTATATATATGCCTGTCTCCTTTACTAGAGAGGAAATGCTCCAAGAGCAGTACTCCTGTCCTCTTTAGTTTTGTGTCCTTAGTGGTTAGCAGAGCCCTAGCACAAGGCAGGCCTTCAGTGTTGATGGAATGCATGATGGGTGAGAAAAGAGGTCAATTATTATTTAAGTGACTTTTACTAAATTGTGTTTGCAAGTGTTAACCCAAACCACAGCTTTGTTTTCATTCCACGGTGGTCCATGGAAAAAGATGATGACCCATTTCAAATTTGAGCCATTTATGTTCAGTGGAAATATTTAAGTAACCTAAGACTGCGACTATGACATATACTATAAATAACACTGGCTCAGGAGTCTGCAGTCCTAGTGCAGTGACCTTAGGCAAGTGACCTGATCTCTTAGAGACCCATTTCCTTCCAGGTCTTGCTTCTCAGATCTTTTCAATTCTAAAATTCTGTGGGCTTAGAGTCATCTTCACATCGCCTATGTATTAGGTTCATTCTATTTTGCTGTACTCTTCCTTCCTTTCCTGGCCTTGCCACATTGCACTTTTGTGATTTTTAACTCTGTTATCACAAACATGAATGTGTGTCTTATTTTTTGATGTCCCCTCTTCTCCATATGAATTAAATCATTTTTAATGTCTATCATTTCTACATAGCAACTTATTATTTAAAACAATGAGTCTTTGCTCTGTCTAAACAGATACTTATATTAATTCTAAGGAAAATTATGTATGAATAATAGTATGTCTAACTTGAGAATCAGAGCTCTGTCACCTGTAGGTGCAATGTTTATTAGCTCATTTCTATTACATAACAGCATATAAAGTTACTGTACAATATTAAGTTTCTGGTAACTATGCTAGATGATGAACAACATGACAGGTTTGGGTTGTAGTACAACAAGTATAGAATAAAGCTGATTATCTGGGCTGTATATTTTTTCAAAAACAAAATCATTAACTTGAAAATAAAATAGAAGTCTTGATCAAGTCAAAATAATTGCCTAAGATCTGATCTGATCTGAACAGCCTTTACTTTAATATAAAAAACAGACTCTCTGGCTGGTCCTGGAGTGAGAACAGCAACACGATCAGTGATGACAACACTTGACATGGCCAGTGTCTGAGGTTCCCATAGTTATGTGTAGTGTCCTGTTCAGTTCAGCAAATTCCACAGGATTTTGCACCCCATTGACTGTACTAGTGACAAGATCTGATGTCTGTCAGCAGACAGGAAAGTCACAGACACATTGTGTGCATGTGCTAGACTCTCCTGGTTTTTGTAAAGTGTATTGGCTGCTTTGCTTCAGTGATCACTTTACAGTCTGATCTGCAGTGAGTTTGGAAAGAAAAAAGCAGTTAAACATTTTCCCTGTACTCCAATGTGTTTTCAATGATACTTAGGAGATACAGTCCTACTTCTTATAGAAGGACGCTTGGAGATTACCAAGCCTTATCTTTTCATTTTATAGACAAAGGAATTAAAGGCTGGTGAGATTAAGTGATTCACTCAAGGTCATATGTCAAATTAGGTGATGAGTTAGGTGTATGAATTAACCTTCTTCTAATTCCCAGTCCAGGACTTTCTCCACTCTTCCATGCTCATTTTCCAATTAGACTAATGCTATGTTTAATTTTTATGATTAAACTATCAATACAAACAGGTTTCATTTTTCTGCACCGGTGAGTGGATCACACCTGGCCAGAGAGAGAGCATTTTTCTGGAGGATATGTGTCTCTTCAGTATGCACTGTGGACTGGTGCAAGGGTCCACTCTCTCATACTTTGGGATTCCCTACAAATAAAAAATGTGTTTGGTGGCCAGGGGGCCCAAAATTCAACAAATGTTCGGTGGAGAAGTGATACCAATCTTGGACAGGTATCAGAATCCAGAAAGTTTTATGATTATTTATTTATTTGTTTAGAAAATTGACTTAATCATTCTATTGCTTTCATATATGAGAACCAGTTTCATAGCAGTGATTTTGAAGAAGAGAGATGACAAAAATAGAAAAGAAATGAAGCATCACTTTTGAGCATCTGGAGTGTCAAGGTCATAATATTTCTTGAGATAATTAATGGTAACAGATTTGAAATCTGAAAAAATTAAGTTACTGCACTGGCTCACTGGGCATTTTAGAACTATTTGCATTTTGTCGGTATTTAAGACACTAGCTGCACAGAAATATTTGGTAGCCCACACGAATTGCCTAATTTTTCCTTCAAAGTTTGTAAACAAAGAAATTTTTTATTCTACTGGAAGATACATAATCATTTCACATTTCCTTGCCCCAGTCTCTTTCATTTATATTGATCATATGCTGCTTTGTTGAACATACTTACGCCTTGAAACACAGCAGGGTCATATAAGAAAACAGAGTGAGTGTGTATGTAGCAATGATTAGATGGCAGCATCTGTTACTCTCTATGGAGCTCATTCTATATTGCAATTTAGTTACTTATTTCAGTGGTATCCAGCTACTGAAGCCAGTACCCTTTCTTGTTTATATATTGCTATATGTTGTTTCAGTTCTTCAGGGGTTCATCTTATGTTCTGTTCCTTCCTTTAAGATTCTCAACTTTATTTACCACATAAAGCAGTTCTGAGAATTTCTTTTTGAAAAACAAGCATTTTCTAGAGTGAATAGCCAATGATAGACTAATAATTTTTTGAATAGACATAATTTGATTAGCCCAACCTGATGCCATTTAATGAAAAAGAGCACCCTCAGATTGTTAGGGGATTTTGTATAGGTAGAGCCTCAGATAATAAGTAGATGATGATGGTAAAGACATGGTATTTAGACTCGGCTACTTTAACTGCCTGTTTCCATTTCCTCATCCATTAAAAATTGGGAAGCTAATAATAATCAAATTAACCTCAGAGGGCTGAATTAAATTCTGTGATATGCAAAGTCCTTTAAATGGTGCAAACCTTCAGCTCTTTTGTTTTACATATATTTCACAATATTTGGAAATGTGTTTCAAATTTTTTTTACAGTGCAGCAGACATAACCTTATCAACAACTTTCAAAGCTTCATAGAAGGAAAAGAGCTCACTGGTTGTGTAGCACTTCTCTTAGTGACCACAAATTAAATAGAAAGACTTATTTACCAAAAAAAAAAAAAAGAAAGAGAGAGAGAGAGAGAGAGAAAATTAAAAATAAAACAACTACCACCACAAAGCCAGATTTGTATTTTTTTTAAAAGAGAGTGTTACAGAGATAATAACTTACTTTGTGGCCAAAGAAGGATGAAAATGAAACAACAACAAGCTCCCTTATCCATGTCCTGCCCTCGTTAGAACTTCTTGTAAAATAAACACACATTGGGGCATAAAGAAGCATTCCATGGAAAGAATATCTTCCGAGACTGAATTTTTCATAAAAAGTTATAGTTCGCTACTTTCAGTAAAATGTCAAGAATGATACAATCCATATGTGGATTAATGTGACCTCACAGAAATCTTTGAAATGTTAGATGCTGTTTTGGAAAACTGTTACCTTGGTTTCCACAATCCTTTTTTAATGGCCTCTGCTTACTCAAATAGCGAGGATTCTTGATAATGAGTTTATCTTCCATTCCTGAAGTGAAATTAGATTTCTACTTCAAAATACATTCCCACTTTGTACGTATTTTTTATCAATAAGCTTCCACTTAAATTGACAATGTATCACTCACTTACTCAAAAGTTTTGCCTGAGTTCTATTAAACCAGACCCAGCATCTCACTTGCCTTGGTTGTTAAACTCCAACGCACCACTGATGCTCTATGATTTGGTAGCATTTCTATCCCCGGGTTTGAAAATTAATGCTTGCAGAAATGAATATGTGTATTTTTAGATCTTTTGTAGAAAATACAACCATCTATATTTACAGCTCGTCTCAATCTTCTTTAGATCCTGCTCTCAAATAATTTTACTTCCTTTTTTTTAAGCTATAGTCATGTCTAGCTGAGTTACATTTTTAAAATTCTAAATAAAGTGGAGAAGCATTAGTAGATTTAAATTTAATAAACCTAAATTCTTTCTTAATAAGTATATCATAATATAGATTTACAAATTCTTGATATTTCTTGATATTTTATGATGAAGAAAATTAAGTTTGGCCATGTTAATGAAACATGTGACAATATCAAGAATCAACTCTGCTGCTGAAAAAGAGGACATCAGAGTTCCTATTGTTTGATTTCCTGATGCTTTTGTACTAATTGTGCTGTCAAAGTAATTTTTAGGTCTGCTCAATCATTTTGAACATTCTGTGATATTTTATAAAAAGAGTAAATTCACATAGAGAAATGAAATATTTTGGTTTGATGATGTATTTATAATGTAAAAACAGATAGTGTTAATGGCAATGTATAGGCTAATGTTGCCATAACAAAACTCCTTTAAATATTGTCAAGAATTATGATCACATGACGTTATTAACACGTTAAACAAGTATATTTTTCAGAGAAAAAATTTTCAAATCAATTGTGACATTGGGTTCTTTCTGTGACTTTACAACAGGACTATGTAATCTTTTTCTCAAAGCAACACTGCATTTTACTTTTATGGGTATAAAATTGAGAGTTTTATACTGGGTAATATCTGAGGTTTCTTTCAGTTCTAAAGTATTATGATCCTAGAGTATTTCTGTGTGCTAGAAATGATCTCCCATATTTAGTTCTATATTTTCATTTCACGTATGATGAAATGAGTTAAAATAATTTGCGACTTGTATAAATCTGAGTTTAACTGCAGAGCTTTCCTGTTAAGAACTACATTTCCATTCAGCTTTTTGAAAATATTTTGAGACCTATTGTAAATTTTTCTTCTTAATGAATTAATGAGAAAGTTGATCATATCATGAGACTTTATGACACTGTGATTATCTCTGAGCCAGAACTTTACCTCAAAAGGCTGACAAGGGCCCACAGCAGTGAGTACTAGGTACTGTGAATTTTATACATTTGATTATACATAGTTCTTAATCTCTAGGAGTTTAAAGTATACCATGAGATGTTAGAATTTCATATGCCTTTCAAGAAGTTTTTATAGAAGATTGTAGGCTCCAGCATTTTGAATGACTATACAATTCAGAATTAGGCCCATATTTATTGTTAGAATTGTTCATAGTACAAAATTCTTTGTTTTCATGCTCTGGTCTCTGGGCAACACATTCACCCTGCTAATCAGCCTATGCTTCTAAGACTTCCAAGAGTGCAAACTGAATTGCTGCTTTTCCTCCTCAGAGATTTGCAATCCCATTTGTTTTTAAGCTTTTTGGAAGGAAAAAAAAATCTTGGCTTTACATAAGAGCTGTGCCTTGTGGAAGTTTTGGAAATTTTAAATTGCAGTCAAGATCCCCACTCGCAGGTGAAACATTATCTGGTCATCTTGTCATTAGTACTGACAGTTTTGGCTGAGGTTGAAGTTAAGAAAAATGCTAGAATGAGCCTGGAAACAGTCATATGTTCCTCATCCATCACCTCATTAATCACAAAGTTAACATTGTCTCTGAAACAATGCTGCTTTATTGTAGGGTAATCCTCATTTATAGTTAAAGCTACCAAACAATATTCAGGCATACAGATTCTTCTCTATGCCCTGCCAAGTATGGTTGAGACATGACAGTCATGACATTATTTATTGATAATTAAAGTAGAAAGAAGGAACCTGGGAAATGATCTCATTTTTGTAGTTACAGAGAATGGAATATGCTTATAAGAGATTCCGTGTAGACCCATAATAATTACGTTGCATTTTTTTTCTATTTGTATCACTGCTTATGGCCAGATATACAATGAAGTCAGAAAACATCAAATTTAAAGTTATGTACTTCAGCATTACCTCTGTTGACCAATGGCCATGGTATCTAATATCTCATCTCCAGCTTGCAGAGTTGTGAGATCATACAAGTGTGTGATATCAATACGAAGCATTATGGAGGAAATAGAGAAATGATAATGATGACAATTGGGTACAATTCTGATTTATGTGCATACTATTCCAGAGGTATAAATAAACCTCTTAGGGAAATGTGTTCATTTGAATGCGTTGGAGTTACAATATATCACTAAATCCAGAGAGCAAATGTATTTCCATGAGTACTTAAATTTTACTCAGTGACAGCTGACTGTCCCAGAAGGATCTGGTTATGCTTTAAAAAGACATACAACTCAGGTCTAAGATGATGAGTATATATATTAATATTATTCAGAAAAATATATACATGCTTACATTAGAGAAAATGAAATGTTTGAGCTATTAACTCCCCATAAAAAGAGTACATTTGAAATAAATATTTGTATTTATGGGTATTGTAAGAAATGATAGTGAAATTTACCTTTCCTAAAACTGTTGCTCTTTTAAACTCTGTAAGTATATTAGAAGTAATGTTTATGCTTCTGTAGTTTTCTGTCCTTGAAAGCTAAGAAAATCGAACATAATAACTGAAAAAAACAGTAAATTCTTCAAGTGATCTAAGATTGCTTAAAGTTTAATTTGAATATTATGTGGGTTTGAGAAGAGCAGTTCCGTTTGGGTAACTTGAGAGTATTCTGAACTTTTTCCATATTTAATTTAATAAGACTAAAAATGGAGATTTAATTTATGAAAACTAATTTATGAAGATTTTAGTTATGAATACCTGAAGTTGAAAAATTTTAGAAATAGATTAAATGCATTCTTTCTTTTTAAAAAATTATTATGAGTACATAATAGTTGAACATATTTATGGGATACATGTGATGTTTTGATGCAGGCATACAATGTTTAATGGTCAAATCAGGGTAATTGAAATATCCATAACCTCAAGCAGTTATAACTTTTTATGTTAGGAACATTTCAATTCCACTCTTTAGTTATTTTAATATGTAAAATAAATTACTGTTAAATTTAGTCACCCTATTGTGCTACTAAATACTAGATCTTATTAGATTAAATCTATTATTTTTTACTGTTTAAAAATATATAAGCCCATTTAACAGGTAAAATGAAAAAAAATTTGAAAAAAATGAAGTCATAATAATACAATATGTCTATTTGACTATTAATGTTGTTTTCCCTCCACTTTCTTCAAATTTCTTGCTATTTACTCCGCAAAGCTGTTCCATTTAGTTTCTGTTTCTAATACTCTACCAAAAACTCTTCTCACAGTTGGTAATCATTATCTCTTATTGATTAAATTTCATAGCATATTTTCAGATATTATTTTATTTTATCTCTTTATTATATAATTTTTTAATTTCTAATTCAATTCTTTACATTCTACTCCCTCCTTCTTGAATATCTGCCTTTCATTTCATGACATCTCTTCTAACTCTCCTGTGCTTTGACTACCGTTTCTCAGTCAAACAACAATTCCACTTTTTTAGCCTAAACCTTAAAAAGTTGTTTCCATTAGGTTTTTGTTATTTGGTTTTTTACCTACGTCAGCTATTCCCAAATTATCCATTCTTTCGGTTTTCTCTAGTATTTTGTGCCTTTCCAAGTATGATTAAGACATGACAGTTATCCAGATCTCCATCCTCACCTGACCCCTCTCTCTCCTGAGATAGGTTTCTATTTCCAGTTGTGTCTACTAGACATTTCTTCATGGATATCTCCTAGTTCCTTCAAAATTAACTTGTGCTAAGATGAAATCTTCTTTCTTCCTGGCTCTGCTCGTGTATTCTCTCTCTCTCTCTATTAATTATATCATCAGCTCATAACCAGCGTCTTCCAAACAAAAGGAAGTTGACTTTTTTCTCCAGTTCTCTATCACATTGAGCCAATCATAGAATCCTGTCAATTTACTGCTAAGATAGTCTTGAGTCCTACAATTCTTTTTCGTTTCTACTGCTTCGTTTCAAACTGACACATGAGGAGCTCTGTTTATCAGCCAAGGTTACACAGCCAATAAGTGTAACAGCAGGTGGCTGAACGCTTGTGAGTGTCTAACTCCTTATTTAGTCAGACAATGAATGATACAATACATTCATTTATTTTGTTGGTTTAGTTGTTGTTGTTTTTACATATGATTTTACTTACTTAAAACCTTTGTTAGACATTATATATAAAATTTTAACTATTATAATTTTCGTCAGTTATGACACATTAAATTAATATGATATAAATTTATTATTTCATGAGAAGTTCCATCCTCCTAGCTTTAGACAAGAAAAATAAACTCTACATTCATATATGAGGTTTCCAAACAAATTTTCAAATAAACGCAGCAAAAGTGATAAGATTAAAATAGCTAATAAAAGAGGACTTTTAAAAGTTCTCATTTAAAAAATGAAATGGAAAGTTGATATAAAACATTATTTTGCATATCAAAAGCAGTCCTGTGACTGCCAAGAGCACTCTCCAGGAGCACAGAGAAGCTCAAAGGCATGTGTGAGACTTCAGTCTAGGTCATCACAATTTTATATTGTGGTAATTTATCAAACCAAAATCAAGTTCTAATACCCTCACCATGTAACATGCAAAGAAAACAATCCACACGTTCCCAACTGAAAAAGCTTACTTCCTAAATATGTTCCAAGTTTACATTTACACAGATTGGGGGGAAAAAAATGAAAGCAGAAATCAATCTGTAATGCAAATACAGGTTTACCGGGGTATTATTGTGATGTTTTTATTGATATAAAAATAGACTTGGATTATACCAACAAAAGCAGCAAGTATATAATTTTATCCCTCAATTCACAGTACTAGAAAAAAAGTTTGAATAGTAAAATCACCCATCTCTATCCTGTTTACCCCAATCCACAATCCTGTGCAAGCTTCAGATATTTGATAAGCAAGTCAAATATAACCTCTTACAGATAAAAATTCTTATAAATAAATAAATAAACACACACAAATATACTCACATTATTTCTATAAAATTTCTATAATTTTTGTCCATATATGTAATATGTGAATATATACATATCTCTGTATATATCTTTGAAGGGAATCTGAATTTCTATTTCTAAGTCACCTTATCAAGAGTAGAACAAAATCATATACATATGATTTGTGTATATAAACATATACACATATGTGTACATATATTGAAAGTATTTATAATTATTACATATTTAGAATATATACTATACATATATGTGTACATATAATTATACAGTTGATATGGCTATGCATTTTCCCTATGATGAAATTATTAGATAGCATATGAAATTTCAAACATGAACAAGGGTGCCTTTGAGTATTCATAAAGAATTATATAGAAAATATTTTCTTGGTATAGTCATCTTGGTACCAATGTCTGGTACTATCATCATCCAAGGCAAAAATAAATAAAAATAAAATCAATCCTCACATAGTGTTGCCAGTTGTAAGAATGTTACAACGGATGTAACAGCTGTAACAGTATTTTTGCCATCGCTATTTTGGATTAGCAACTAGAGCCAGCACTTAAGTTCAGTATCTTCTTGAGGGGTTATCCCAGAAGCATATGAGAATTTAATGAATTGCCCACCTTGTTCAGTCAGGAAGGGGAAGGAGAGCTGTTGTGAGCAGGTCTGTTAGAAAATCTTGTTAAGTTAGGTACAGGAAGAGTTACAAATGAGAAACAGACTATTAGGTCTGCTGAGGTCAAAGGGAAAGTTGAGTTTGTGTGGGAGGGTGGTGGGGTGCTTACAGAGGTCAGGGGGTAGGACGAATCTCTCACCCAGCATTTCAGAACCTTACTGTATTTAAAGATGATCATTTTCTTAAAACGGAATAATTTTCTATGAAATCACTCTTCTAAAAGGCTTAAATATCTTCATTTTTCAATTATATTTCCTTAAAATTATAGAATTATGAATAAGACTTAGAGATTTCAAATGTAGATTTATTTAACAAATCCCATAACTGTCTCAGAAATAATATCCAAAAAATACAGATACCTGTTATTTAATATGGTGCAAATACTCTGTGTAAAATTCTGGATTTTCTATTTGTCTGGAAGAGCCATTACAGACACAGTGTTGGGGTGTAAATATTTTCAGGAATCCTGCTATTATTAAATTTCCATGCACTTTTGTGAAGTTTTAGTCCTTTTGTATATATTTAAAATGCTTTTGATCTTGTTTTGTGAAAAGGAAAAATATTACAATGTTGTCAATTAAAATAAGCATAATTAAGAAACACCTATATTAAAACAAATAAAAATCATGTGACTGATTATATTGTGAGGACAAATATTGTAGCTGCCATTCTCACCTTCGTCTCACATGAACTCAGCCTGATGGGTCTGGCTAAGTTTTGCCTCCAACAACAGAAACCCCTTGCTCTTAGGCCTTTCAGATGTACCTAAATGTACCCTTTTGCTGCTCAATATTTTCCACATGTCCACGTGAAATAGAGCAAGCCACAGTAAATTCAACACATCTACTAGGCATGTAAGAGTACAACCTTTCATTGTTGTCTGCATTGTGCCTTCCATGTAAAATCCCCTGAGAATATTACATTGAATAGGACTTACATTCTTCCACTCTTTGTTATGTATTTTTATAATTAGCAGTATTGTAAGACTGTATTACCCATATTTTAGGATATTATTGCAACAGTACTTAAGAATAATCACATCCATGCTACTAAATACTGTTTTATTCCCCTAATTTGCATTTACCTTGCTAAATCATCACTAATCATTGTCCTCCTTTCCATTTCCTTGTTACCCTATCTATTTACATATTAAAAGACTGTTACAGTGAATATAAAGTATGGGATCTGGGCTCATATTTTGCTTGAACTGACTGTATCTTTAATTTATCAAACACACAGTACTTAAAATGGGAGTACATAAAACTGCTTGACATACTTTACAAGTATTAACTTATTTGATCCCATAGCGATACTACGCTGGCGATATGACTATTAGTCCATTTAACTGATGAAGAAATTGCACCACAGAGAAGACAATGTCACCCAGCTCATAAGTAACAGAGCTGGGATTCAAACCTAGGCAGTTTAATTCTAAATCTGCATTCTTAAATTATTCTTTGCTACCTCTCCATTTATAAAACCCTGGGAAAATTCCTTAACTTTTTGCAGCCTTTCTTCATGTACAAAATGGGACTACTAACGGTACCTACTTCAAAGAGTTGTGAAAATTAGATGTGATGATGGCCATAAAATGCATAGAGTGATATTTTGCTTGTAATGTTCACTATTGTTATTTTCTACATCATTTTCCCTACTAAATTGTTCTCTCATTTCTTCAGAAGCCCTATGCCCTGCCCTATGCAGAATTTTTCACATGCAAACTGCATTCTCCCTCTTCTCACCTCCAGTGCTCCCGACCTCCATTTCCAATCAAACTATGCAGGATAACCTTGGTACAAATGTATGCATCAGGGCAGCCTTTCTTGACATCCAGACTATGTGAGAACCCCCTCCCTGCTTAGTCTTGGTTCCTTACAGCCTGAGGTAAAAGCATACACATTTTCTGTTTGGACAGGCATTTTCCCAGGAAGTGCAACCCAGGGAAGTGAGAGTAAGGAAAAGAAGGCCAGGCGTAAAGGAGAGAGAGAGCAAATACAAGGCAGTACGTCACTGAGCTAGCTCCAGCTTCTTGAGAAGCTGATCATTCAGTCTCCCAGTACATCTTCCAAGAGTTCTGATAAGCTCCCTGAGTAGCCCTTCGGGACTGGGAAGGGAAAATAATTTATTCTGCTAGCTCTTCTTTCCCATTAAGTCAAAGGTGTTTCACGGGACTTTAACTCTCTCACACTTTTTTGTGTATGCTGGGCTGCCAAGCAGATATACCATATCTCTTGCAGGCAACAACAAATCTGCAAGATGAAAAGTTAGAGATACTTTGCAAAGCCTGGAAGTAAGACCTCATCCATGTGTGCCCTGGAGTCACATGAAAACTAAAACAACCAGCACTGCAGGCCTCTGGGTGTTTTATGAGGGCTACAGGTGACTACAGCAACAGCAAGTTGGCCCTATGATTTCAGGAAGAGCACGGTTAGGATATCACAGGTTATAAACCAAGTTGAGTGCACAAATTTGTGGGAGGGAGGTGTAAAATCCAGTACGGGATTACCTGGTGCACACATTCATAATCCTGGGTCTCTTTTTCTTTATAGTGTTTATCATAGTTTAAAATTACATATTTATGTGTGAGATTATTTATATTAATTCTTGTCTCCTCCACTAGACCCAAAGAATCCTTAGGAGAAGGAAGGGTGGATAAGATTCAGATTACCTGGATTTGAATCCTGGTCCCAACAATTACTAACTTTGTGTTCTTGGGGAAGTTACTTTATTTCTCTTGTGCCTCATTTTCACACTTGTATTTCAGGATAAAAATAAGAGTGTTGTGAATGTTAAAGGTTATACACTCAGTAAATATTAACTGTCATCACTGCTGTCACTATCAGGGTTATCACTGTACCTGCAGCAATCGGGACAGTGCCTGAAGAATAGGCTCCCGAATGACAGAACATGAGATCCCTGAAGACTAAGATTTAGATTTTCTTTATTCTTTGTTGAACCTCCAATTTATAAAGAAGTATTGTAAACATATTAGATGTTTCAATACAAATTTTCAGAATAATTGGATGAATGGGAAAATAAATGTCAGTATTTTTGTTCCATTTGTATTCTTCAAAAGGCACTGATTTAGGAGAGGTTTTTACAATAGTCTGGAGTTACTGGCTGACTGCAAGGAACACATCATCAGGTAACGAAAGATTAACAATTATTGGAAGTGTAGATTGACTCTTAAATATATAAGACTATTTCCTGTGCTAAAAATGGATGCTTTGGGGCAAATTTAAAATTTGGTGTTACTGAGCCTACTTCTTTAAATTATAAGGTGAAAAACTTTGGATTTGTCTTGAATAGAGATTGATAAAAATTGAAGTGTGGCATTTTCCAACACTAATATACTTTAATAATGTCAAATTACTACTGTTTCATCTAGTATTAAGCCAAGTAGTAAATTTATGAGATTGACTATTGTACCCTTTTTTGATTATGACTTTTCCACAAACATTTAAATCATGTTTAGAGATTTACATTTCACAACAGATCCCATTTTACTGTTGTGCTATGCATTGCTTCATTATGCAATGATGGGTGCTCACGAAAAAGACCTCTTGACTGAACCATGTTGACTATTACAAAGGCCCTAATAGAGGACCCTAACCAATAAGGCCATATAACTACATGGTTTGGAAATGGGTTTTGGCAGTCACGTTTATTAGTGGAGCAATCTTGATACGTTCATTATTTTCTTTTAAACTCAATTTACTCTTCTGTAAAATGGGGACATCAGTACTAATCTCATGTTGATATTTTGACTATTAAAATAAAACAAAATGTATTACCTCTGTGGTATGATATCCAGCACAGGAACCTCTGACTAAGTGGGAAATTTTCTACACTTATTCTGATTTAAGATTCAATATAAGTGTGTTTCTTCATTTCTGGGAAGCAGTGGTGAGAAGTGAGAGAATATCATAGGTTGGTACCAGTGAACCCACATTTGGTGAGTTTGGCTCACAACGGCTGATATTCAACTTGTCCAAATTATGGGCATAAAGTGACTTTTCAAAAAACACAATAGAAACTTTAGGTTTTTTCTGGGGTCACATTACTCCTACAATAAATTTCTCTAACTAAAGATAGTACTTCCTAAGCTACTTTATCTAATTGTAGATTAAAAAAAATGTGTCAATGTGGACTCAGTGACATGTCAAGCAGTTATTGACTTCTGGTCTGTGCTTGCGAATTGCAGTGTGCACAGAACACTGCTTTTTGCCCAAATTGCCTCATTTTATGTTATTAATCACGAGATATCAAGGTATTATTTCTACTCAATAGTTACTGTTCTGGAAATCAAGAAGTTCCAAAATTGTTTTTTTGGCCTTGTCCTTAGTATTTATTCTTTTCTAGTCATACTTAGTGACTCCTTTTTAAAAACAAGCCTGTGCTCTCAATTACCACACAAGGTACAAAGACTACTGTCTTGTCTACAAGCAATGCCATGATCTGATACCCTCAAATAACCACTAACCTCACCCCAGATTTTTCTAGGCCCGTTTCACTGAATGTTTCCATATTAGAAGACATTCCTTTTATATTAATCAACTAGCACTTTTGGAGACTAAATTGGCCAGTGTCTCTCATGGGTTGTGGAGGAAGCATAATAATAGAGAAACTACCCAAAGAATTAAGTAATTCATGAACACTGGTATGACTTATTTGCTTAAAAAATGTTTTATTAGAAATTTTTTATTTCTGGATATACCATATTAGGCAGCATGCTGGAGATTAGTTTGCCTGAATGCATGAGCTAAAGTCTATATTTTAAGCTGTAGATTAATTTTAATATTTAAAAGAGTGTCAGCAGCCAAGCAGCTAGTTTATTTATGGCAACTAATCAAGTAGTTGTAGCTAAGATTACATGTTTTTATGGAGGGATGAGCTAAAGGGCTCTGGTAACCTCCTTATCCTATCCCAGTTCAGCGATGGAACTGCACAAACAGGAACTCAAATGGGTGTGCATTTATCTCAGTTCTAATTAAGGAATTTGTGAACAAGATCTTCTCTAACTGATCAGAATTGTGCTTATCTTCTTCAAGCAAGCTAGTGAAAGGATAAGGAATCCCCTTTTCTATTATTAGAGATTATTCTTGAAAGAGATTGGTTAATAGATTTCTCATGGTTCAGTATACCAAATTATGCCCAAAACCTCAGTCATCCCTGCTGAAATATTCTGTGAGTGATTTTTCAACCTTGTAGGAAAGAGCTTTATCCAGACTTAGGCCTAAAAACAATCAAGCACAACTTCAAGACTTTTGTTCTGCTTTTCCAGCCACAATTGTTTGAAATGGTCATAGTAGTATTACAAGTGAACATTCAAACTATAATTTCTTCATTACTTTTAACATTTCTGTACACTACAGATAAAAAGAATTATTCTTATTTTCCTGAATTAGTTTCCTGAATTCCTTTGTTTGTGGAATTGCTCATTTTTCCCAATTTGAAACGCCCCCCTCTCTCCCTGCCTGATGAGAAGTGTCAACTCAAATTTTGCCGTTGTTCTACCTCTTTCCAAATGGTTATTGCATTGTCCACATTCGCACAGCTAGATAGATACATATCTAATTTTTTTCTTGGATCATCAGTAGATTCAAGAATTGCTTGTTAATTCTACTCTTGAAAGTAAATAGAACTATACTAAAATTATAGAATCTTAAGGACAACTCAATTTATTATTATTTCTATGTGTGCATGTGCCTGTGTGTGTTTGTGTGTGTGTGTTGCCAGTTTGGGTGAGCGTAGAAGATAGGTGGTGGAGAAAACTCTGTCCTTTTCCTTTGTGCATCTATGGTGAGGTGAATGCAGTTCAGCCTTCTGGCCACAGTAGGAAAAGGAGAGAAGTAAGTAGCAAGTAAGCAAAGTTCTAGTATGTTCTCACTGCCTCTAGTACAATTCCTTATTGACGCCCATGTCCATTGCCTCTACTTACTACAAACAAGCAAAAAGCCTCCACTTAAAATCTAGTTTTTTATATATATTCTCTTTGTATATTTTAAACAATTACTGTGTACTGATAAGTCATTACATCTCTAATAGGCACATCAAAATTTTATTCAGTGATTCAGGAGAAAGGACAGTAGGATGTACTTCCTTTTTATAACTTATTCCAATTATATAATTCATAGTAATCTTATACTCTACAAGCTTCCATCCAGTTTACTTCATTCACATTTTATAGTAAAATTCTGTGAAAAGGGTCCTTCTGAGGGAATCTGACAGCCCAACATCATATGGTTCATGCCAGTGATTTCTCCTACTATGCAGGAAATTTGACTCAATGAATTTTAAAAGATGCCTTTAGAAAAGGCAGTAGTGATTGTACCTTGTACATTAATTCATTTTTCTTTCCCTGATCACATGATAGAGTTTAATATCTCTTTGCACTTGTGAAAAAGTTCTATGAAGGGAAATTTATGGCATTTTGCAGTTAGTGAATCAGAAATGTAGACAGATTTAGGGTTGATATAAAGTTCCTAAATGTCTTGCAATCAATATGACTGTAATTTAGCCATGCCTATTAGCTTTTATTTTTAGAGTTCAGTAGTTAAGGCTTATTTTGCTACAGGAAGTATAGTTTCTTTTAAGTTAATTTCTTTGTATATTTTAGTATTTAATCAGATATTTTAATTGGTAGAATTTTTCCAGTCGTGGTGTACTATAGAAAGAAAAATGTCTATGACATTAGGACAATTGATTTTCCAACAAAATAATAAACTTGATGACATATATAATCAAACAATTAAATAAAAATTTTTGTTTGATTTTTACAGCTTGAAACATTCCATCTTTTTTAGAACAGCAATTAAATTACAGAATAATGATTTCACTTTACAAAAATTCTATAATACATCACTATCAACTGATATTTCTTGAGCTCAAATAGTATGTAATGCATAATTTAGGGTACTGGGGAATAAGTACAATGAAATTAGCTTTCTAATATTCTCTGAAACTTATCTTACTTAGAATTCTATGTAGACATAGGTGATAAAATGGACCTACAGTGCCATACATATTTTGTATCTTGTTTTCATTTAGATTTTTTTTTTCACTTGTTGCAAGTAGGATTCTTCTGGGTCCAACTTAATATCTTTCAACCTTAAGTTTATAGACTTGTGGTCATTTGCAGAACTATTATGAATTATTTGAAACATTTGTGGTACATAAATAAGGAAAAGGTCTTATTTCATCTATTTCAATATTTGTGATATTTGTCTATCATGACATTGAATCTCTAGTGTTTTTGCCAAATATGGCCACAAAATAGTATTCTTATTTTCTAGAAGTCCTGGGAATTTGCACTATACTTCTTCAAGTAAATACATGTGTAAGTATGTGAGCTTCTCAGCCCCCCAAAGACTCTGATTTTCCTTTCTTGGCAAGAGAAATGAATTCTAAAATCCTGAATCATTTACTGAGTATGCTTTCCTTCTGATCTCCCAGAGGTCTGATCAACAAAGTGCCAAAAGACATGCTCATTCTAGGGAGACCAGCAGCTCGAGTCTCTCTGCAGGAGGATTTGATAAATGTTAATGAAAACCCCTACTGCTCAGATATTAACAAGTTAGAACTATAGTAAAAGAAGTCCTTCATGACCATCCTAATATTTAAGTAGATCACCATAGCCTATAGTTTTTCACTAATGCTCATTATATTTGACCTTAATTATAATACAATTATGGTTATTACTATCTATAGGTGCTAAAGATGAAGTTGTAACATTAAGAGGAAATATTATTGATGCTGTTTTTCTACAGCTTTTATTTAAAATGTGCTTTTTAAAAGTAGAAAAGGGAATGAAGATATTTTTACATATGCAGGGTTAAATATGAGATACTGTTATATTTAGATATAAAATTCCAAGGAAATATTATGTCAATCTCAAAAGCATATAGCATTGTAATAACGAGGCAATTGACTTGGTGGCAGAAATTTCTAATGACTTTAAAGCAGTGACTTTTTGTTTGCCGACTTATGCTTCAGCTGGAGATACCATCTTATCTATGGACCTTATACAACACCCATATCTTTTGATCAATGCTAGGCCCTATTAGAATGGAAATACATCTGTCTTCAACAGTGGCTGGGTCACACTGTAGATCAACAATAAATGTCTGTTTCATGAATTACTAGAATATTCTTGATTATAATTTATGGAAGGTATCACACAACTATCACAATATATCTTATTCTATTAATAATATAAATTACTTCACCTTTTTAAGAACTTGGTTAATTTACAATTTAGAAGTTATGGATTGTTTTTTGTCTCAAATTTTATTTAAAATACTCCTTCATAGATCTTGTTTTTTGTCCAACTTTCTCTGATCAATTTGCTATAAAAGTTCCTGATTAGTTATATTTATTGCATTTTCAATATGCAATATTTTTTGTAATGCCTTGTTTTTAAATCATGTCAACATGAGTTGAAAAATCTTATTTCTAAATTAGCGTAAAACCTAGGTCAATATTTAATTTCTCAGATCTTGTTATTTTATTTTATTAAAATTAATTTTTGACATATTATGTAACAGGCATATTAATTCCTTAAAATAGCAGGTATAATTGAACCCAATCTACTTTAAATAAGATAACATATTTTTCATAATCATGATGAATATACTTTGTTCTTCTCTGAGGCCGTTCATAAGGGAAACATTGCTGTAAACTGTGTGGGTGTAGATCTTGAGTCTATGAAAAACTGAAAAATGGAGGCTTGCATCTAAGGTTTGATTAACTAATTTCATGAAAAAAAACCACATGTGAAATTGGGTAAATATCTGCTTTAAAACCTCATACATCTATTTTTGTTCACCATTGTGTCCCCAGGGATGCAGGTACCTGGGTAAACCTTGCTACATCCATAGTAAATACTCAATAGGTACTTGTTTATGAATGAATAAATATTTAATCAGTGAATAAATTAATTAATGAATGAGAGTACTTAATAAATATTAATCCCAGTATAGCTTAAAATGTAATAATGGATATATCTTATAAAACATGCTATCCATCTGATAGAATCTGGTATAATTAATGAGGCTACCTATATCTTAAACAATACTTATCAGTTTGCTCTCATAGCCTGAAATATAGGTATTTTACTTTTCTTACCCTTACTTTTCTCTCCTAGTTTAAAGTGAATCAAATATAGTACATGCATTTTTAAAAACAAAACTTTGTGTAGAACTATTATAAAATCTATAAGCAAAAATTGTTAAATTCATGGCTTGGGTGGTATTTTTTCTTTTTAATGACTGACAGCTTTTTTTTTTTTTAAGTTCAAACCTAAATTTTACCCATCCCTTAAAAGTTAGAAAGGAATTATTTTGAGATTCATAAAAGTTCATTCCAGGACCTTTTATGATATCTATGCCTCCCTGGGGAGAGGGCAGGAAATGAGAGCATTCAGAACATGACCACTCTTCTCCCCTTCTCAGCATCCTGAGGCCTTGCAAAAAGGCCTTCTGTCATCTGAGAACTCTCTCGAACTCCTGCCCACAACCACCTTTTCTCTGCTATATGACTTATACTGTTTTTATACAAATGAACCCTTTTAAACTAACTTTACTGATTTATTCATTACAAAACAAGAACAAACAAATAGTTTCACTTAAAACAACCAATTGGATGATTTTATTTGAATTGGCTTAACTAAGTCAATCAAATTGATAAAACCAGTGTGTGTGCTTCAAATGTTAAAATGCTAGAACAGAAGTTTCCAAGAAAAAGAAAGAAAGAAAGAAACTTGTTAAACTTTTGTGGTATAGTTTTAAAGCAGAACATTTATATGTGAGCAGTATTGCAAATGATCAAATATCTTTACAGGGGTTCTGTATGCATTAGATTGAATGTGAAATTGCTCATATTCGCCTGTTTCCTACCTGGGAAAAAAAAAGGTAGCTTTGTGTGCTTCAATCTGACATATGATGGAAAATAACTCCTTAATGTAGGCTGAAGTTTTGGAAAGTACGGAGTTATCCTAAGCTAATTATAAGAAGGAAAAACATGTCACAGGGGTGGTAGAGGGGAGTGCCCTCCTTGGATTTGGAAGCAGAAGTTCAGGGTTACAGACTTGGCCTTCCTATTTAGTGACGGTGTAGACTTAGACAATTCACTAATCCCTCTTGATGCTCAATTTTCTCTTAGATAAAGCAGAGCTATTAATAATACCCTCAACAGTTGTTGCAAGGATTAAAGGTGGCAATGTATGTGAAAGTACTTTGTAAACCATAGAGAGCCATAAAAATCCAAGATAATGTGTAGACTTCTGTTTAATGCTGTCTAGCAAAAGTGAGATGAATAATGAGAAAAGCAAGAAAACTTTTCTTTTGTATAATAACTGATTCCTATCATAAAATGAAAAAAAGTAAAATATTATACTTGTTGCTTTATAAGACAGACGTCCCATGTGCATTTTTAAGCTATGATATCTGCCAATAAAATTCCCAGGCTAGGCCATTCCTTTCCTATGAAAGCAAGTCACACCTACTCCCAAGCTTCTTGCAAACTGTCAGTGCCATCTAAAAATACTCCTGCATATTATGAATTAATGTTTCCCACTTTGAAATTACAATGTTGTTTTTATATACTCTCAGCACTTTCCTCCAAGCATGGTGTTATTAATGCTGATTTTTGCTACAAGACAGAATCTTTGCAAATATTTGTTCTTGTTTTTCTTTGGAACTGTGAGAGGAGACTCCTGGCTGTTGAAGGAGGGACAGGATGTCTTTTTTGGGCTGTAGTTGTATTTGGCTTGATCCGCTGAAGGAGAGACGGTGCTCTTAGGTGCCAATATTTGGTTAAGAGCTAACAGCAGAAAAATAGCTACTTTGGTAAATCAAGTGGTGCATTCTTGTAGGCAAGTGAGAGAATAAACAATCATAGGAGTTAAATAATCATTTTTTTTACTTCCTAGTTATAGTTTTTATGCAAATTTACTCCCATTTTACTTCATCATATAGTATATAATTAGAAAGCCAATTTTGAGCATTGCTAGTGGATTAGATGTTCAAAATATGTGTCTTTACTGAAGAGCACAGCATGGCAAGGGTGTGATTTATGCATTAACTATAGAACTTGGTTAAAGTGGACAGCATGGCAGGTGTAATGTATTCATCAGATTTCTGTCTTCTAAATAAAAAATAGTTCTCATGGTTGATAGTGGAAGTTTAAATATTAATGACACTACTTACTTACTATAGCCATAAATCCTAGAAGAGGCATATATACATTTTAAAGAAATAATTATATAGTCTTATCCTTGCCAAATTTATCAACCAAATTTGAGGTAAATAATATTATGGCCATGGCACACTAATCTACTACAGCTGTCCTCTAAGACGTTAGAAAGAATTGATCATAATTATAATAAACAATGGTTACACATTATGTCTGGGTAAAATGTACTCAAGTAAACGTTAAACTCATACCAGGATTTCTCAGGTAGTGTTGCACAGAACAAATCTATGAGATATTAATGGTAATTTTGCAGAAAAATTGTTAAATTATCAAGTAAGTTGAGGAAATCCAAGTTTAAACAAAGTTAACTGTGTTTCTTTACTGCAGGATATGTCTAAACCTTTGTCCTTTTAATGAGTATCATGTATTTATAAAAGGGAGATATACATTCATCAAAGTTATCTGAACACTGATTAATGAGTAAACTTTAGAAAACGCTATTTTGAAACATAGAATGCAAAAGGAATCCATGGTGCTAATTCTATGTTGGAAAACTGATAGGCCTGAAATAAAAATCCCAAACCTTCACTGGAACATTAAAGTTCATCTTTAAAAAATGACTGAATATTGTATGTTATACTGCTAAACATAATTAAAGGATAACTTAATAAATTATTATGCCAATTTACAGTACAAACACATGGATACCTGGTTCCATTTTATCATGACTGATTGACCACTTTCTTTCATCTCTGCTCCATTAGGAAGGCTCGTGAAAAATTACAGTAATGAGATAGACAAAAAAAGTCATAGACTCGAAGAACATTGAGCAACAAGTGAAGGAAACTGCAACAAAATTTTGAAAGCCGGAAGTTGGAATTAAAGAAGAATTAAACTAATTAGCTGAACCAAGAAAACTAAAACCCAAATTTACAGGGTATAGAGACAAGAAGAAAGACCTCCAGAAAATCTCAAGGTTTGGAGACCACCCGGGTATCAAAAGAGGTGTACAGTTTGAGTTGAAAACTAGAGGATTAGTTGAAATTCTGTATAAGTAGTTATCCCCAGATCCTCAGCATAGCTGGACAAACTATTTCCTTACACAGGAGAAGACTGGAGGCTTACTCTCTGATCACAATGAACCAGAAGGTCCATGGACTTGTGGATAGCAGGTAGAGCTGGGGACAAGACAACTAAACTGGACATGGGAAAACTGAATAAATATTTCTTCACTGGGTTCAGGGATTTCTGGAAAATTCTTATTATCCCCAAGCCAACAATAGGAAGATCTCTTCCTTACCTGTAGACACTCAAAGTAACTGAAAAAGATAAAGGTCAAAATAAAAACCAAAACAACAACAACAACAACAAAAGAAACCTAGGGGAAACAGACAATGCAAGGAGCAGAAAAAATGGTCTTTAAGTTCCATTATAATTAATGTCTTTAGAAAAGGAAGAGTAGATACTGTATTTATGAAATGGTAGAGTGTTATATCAAAGAAAAATGCAGAGAACAAATGTGACATTTTAGAAATTAAATACATGAGAACAGAAATAAAATTCTCCAAACAAGAGTTGGAAGATAAAATTGAGAAAATATTCCAAAGGATAGAATTTAAAAAATGGAAATAATCTAGACATAAATAAGAAAATTAGTAGGTCTGAATTATAATCAACTTTTTTTCCTCCAAAAATGAAGAATAGACAAAATGGAAATCAGGATATCATCAACAAAATATTAAGAAAATTTCTGAGACCTAAGTGATAGCAGTTTCCAAACTGAGCATGCTCAGACCAAGAAAATGAAAAAAAAATGTTCATACTTAAAGACTTCATTGTGAAATTTTAGAACACTGGTTGCAAAAACATAAGCTCTAACACCTTCCAGAGTGGTGAACAAACTCAGGTTAGATATGCAAAAGAGATGGAGTCAAAATAGCATGAGGTTTCTTATCATCAGCTGGATGCCAGGGACCAGTGTATCAATACTTTCAAAATTTTGAAGGAAATTCATGCTCAGCCTGAAATCACGTACCTAACCAAACTATCAATCAAGTGTGTGAATACTATAAAAATATTTTCAGATGTGGGTGGTCTCAAACCTTACCTCCTGTGGACTAGAGGAAGTATTTATCAAAGGAATAAGTAAGAAAGGATGAAGTGGCATCTTGGAAACAGGATATCCAACAAGAAAGAAATTAAAGAAAATCTCAATTGATGGTGAAGGGCAGTCCTAGGGTAACTAATATGAAGCCAACCTGAGAGCAATCAGTCTAGAATGGAAAGCCTGTGACCTAAAGTCACCGTAAAAAATTTCCATAAATAAATAAATAAATAAATAAATAAATAACTTTCATAGACTATTAACATTTTTGAATATATTAATAGAATAACATTTCTGCAACAGACTTTGGGACTAAACTAATGAAAGATTGAAGAGGGAAAAAATCAAACTTCAGGTAAACAAAATGTAGAAAAAGAAAATATCATAACATGCTGCATAGCTAAGCAGTGCAGAATATTTTCATTTTCACAAAAATTTACACATTAAAAATTATTTATCAAAAATAATGATGGCATACCTCTCCTGGGATGATTGAAAAAAAAAGAAGTTTGTGTGATCTGTGTGCATGTGTAAAAAAGCAAGTTTTAAAGAGTTAAATCTTTATCTATTGTAGTGCAGGCAGTTAGTAGATAATGTATCCATTTTTTTAAAAAAAGAATAGTAATGTAAGAATGCCATTTAAAAATATGGGAGTAAATACCAAAGAAAGAAGCTAAAGCAGTTTAAAGAGATTGCCTCTGGGAAGCGAGAATCAGAGGTATGGAAGGGTTGTTATTATAAAGCCTATGAAAAATTTAACTTTTAAAATTATAACATGTATTACTTTGATAACTACGTAAAAATATGTAAGCCATGATTGTCCATAGCAATAGAAGAATCAAAGCTTTCAAAATGATGGTAATCATTTATATAATTAGGACAAATATATACTAAAAGCAGAACGTTATGGGACTGTTGAAAATGTTTGAAGATAATAAAAAATGCTTATCATATATTTCACACAATCTTAAACTAATTACACATACTAAGCATGGAAGCCTACACACTAAGATGTTAACAATCACCATCTCTGAGTAGAGAAAATACAGATCGGTAATTTTTTTAAAAATGTATCGAAGTTGTATATATTTAAGTTATATGGCTTGATGGTTTAATATATACATAGTTAACTGATGACTATAGTCAAGCTAATTAGCATATCTGTCTCTGCACATAGTGTGTGTGTGTGTGTGTGTGTGGTGAGGACACTTAAGATCCACTCTCTTAGCAAATTTCAAGTGTACAATACAGTATTATTAACTATAATCCCCAAACTGTACATCAGATCTCTAAAGCTTAGGTAAGTAATTTAAAAATATTTCTCCTTTTATTTTTCCACTTTTCAAATTTACTACAATGAGTATATATTTACATTTCTAGAGAAAAATAATATTATGTGTACCTAGCAGAGGCTCAGATAACATTCTAATGTTGTGTCCTTTAAGTTCTCTCGATATCCTCTAAAGATTTTTTAAAAAATAATTTCTGAGACTCGGAGAGGCTGACTATTTTGTGGAAGTTCTCCCTCTCAGCTCCTTAAGTAGTGGAGCTGGGATAGCAAGCCACCCTTGAGTCCTCCAAACCTTTTGGCAGACCCCTCACCTGACCCTGCTTCCAAAATCGTCCTGTACTGACCTGCCCTCAGCTCCACAAGCTGAAGCTTGCAGCCTACAGCACTGGTGTTGTCCTCCAGACGCTTTTTTCACATTTAAGTCTTTCTGACTTTGTTATTTACCTTTGCCTGAAATACCTCTTTTACCTGGAGAAATCCTTTATCAGGTCCAGATCAAGACCTGGTTTGAATTTCTCTGCTCTGTGGAACCATCTCTAGCTCTGGATTAGAATGAATTGCTTTTTATTCTTCTCTCTTTTTAAATTTCAGCTGTTGGTTAAGGCAAGACTTTTTACAGCCCGATTTGTATCCTTTTCTGTTGTGCTGTGTCCAATTTCTTCACTACACTCTGAAGTTGTTTCAAAGGCAAGAGACATTCATCTTTTGGTCTACTCTACTTAGCACATATTTAGGGTTTTTGTTTCATTTTTAAGAGAAAATGTATATAATTTGACCACTTATAAAAGTTTCTTCTCTTGCCTTTCTTCTCCGTCAATCCCAGCGCAGTTTTTTTTTAATTTATTGAGACAATTTACATGTAAAATTTGACCTCTTGAAATGTGTAATTCAGGGGCTTTTGGTATATTCACAGGTTGTGCAACCACCTCTACTTTCTAATTCCAGAACATCTTCATCACCCCAAAAGAAACCTGGTGCCCATTAGCAGTGACTTCCCATTTTCCCTCCCCCTCTTGCCCCCAGCCCCTGGCAAACACTAATTTACTTTCTGTCTCTGTAGAGATGCCTTTTTGGACCATTTCATATAAATGGAATCATTCAATATGAGGTCTTTTGTATCTAGCCTCTTTCACTTAGTGCAGCGTTTTCAAATTCATCCACACTGTAGCGTGTATCAGTTCTTCATTGCTTTTATGGCTCAGTAATATTCCATTGTGTAGATATACCACACTTTATCTATTTATGATGGACATCTGGGTTGTTTCCACCTTTGGCTACTATGCATAATACTGTTAAGAACATCTGTGTGCAAATTTTGTGTGAATATGTATTTTAAATTCTCTTGAGCACATACCTAAGAGTGGAATTGCAGGGTCATATGATAACTCTATGTTTAATTTTTTGCAGAACCGTGACTGTGTTCCCCAAAGCAGCTGCACTGTTTACATTCCACCAGGAATGTAGGAGTGTTCTGATTCTCCACATCCTTACCAATTAACATTTTTGTCCATCTTTTTTTATTTATAGTCATCTTATGGATGTAAAGTAGTATATCATCATGGTTTTGATTTGCATTTCCCTAATGACTAATGATGTTAAGCATCTTTTTATGAGCTTATTGACTATATGTGTGTCTTCTTTGGAGAAATATCTATTGAAATATATTGCTCATTTAAAAACCAATTTGTGTATCTTTCCATTTCTCAGTTGTAAGAGCTCTTTATATATTCTGGATACTAGGTCTTTATGAGATATATGACTTGTAAATATTTTCTTCCATTTTGTGGATTGTCTGTTCACTTTTTTGATAGTGTGCTTTAATGCACAAAAGTCTTTTTTAATTTTGGTGAAGTACAATATATCTAGTTTTTCTCAGTTTACTTGGGCTTTTGCTATCATATTCAAGAGACTGTTGCCTAATCTAAGGTCATGAATATATACACTTTATTGTCCTTTAACAGTTTTATAGTTTTAACTTATAGTTAAATCTTTGATCCATTTTTAGTTAATTTTTGTGTAGAATGAGCAGTGTTTTACAAATAAAGGATTCATAGAAAATATTTAATGAATCAAGTTGAGATGACTAAAACATTGTGTTCTAATAGAATTTTATTCTACTGGAGAAGTATAGAGCTACTATTGTTCAGCTAGATAGATGAGAGATAGACATAAATTAATCACCATCCAGTATGATATATGTGAAAAGATGGGAGATTGAGTTTATGGTTGAGTTCTTAAGAGGGTGTTGTAGTGCATAAAGTATAATAAAGCATGTAGCTCACTGTAAAATTGTTACATATGTTACAGGTGATATTTGTAATAAATATTACTCTAGCTTTCTCACCAAATTGCTTTGCGCTTTTAGGAAAGTTACTTAATTTCTTTGCCTCTCACTTTCCCTCTCTATCTGAAAACTTAAAAATGTCCAGGGATTGCAGATATAGTAATGATTCACTTAACTGTGGGAATACATTCTGAGAAATGCATTGTTAGGCAATTCTGTCATTGTGCAAACATCACAAACCTAGATGGTATAGCCTATCACACACCTAGGCTATATGGCAGAGCCTATTGCTCCCAGCCTATAAACCTGTGTAACATGTCACTGTACTGAATACTGTAGGCAATTGTGACACAACAGGAAGTATTTGTGTATCTAAACACATCTAAACATAGAAAAGGTACAGTAAAAATACAGTATAAATGATAAAAATATGATGCACCTATTTAGGGCACTTAACCATGAATGGAGTTTACAGAACTGGAAGTTGCTTTGTGTGAGTCGGTGAGTGAGTGATAAGTTAATATGAAGGCCTAGGACATTACTGTACATTACTACAGACTTTGTAAACACTGCACACTTTGGCTACACTGAATTTATAAAAAATATTTTTTCTTTCTTCAATAATAAATTAACCTTAGCTATAAATTTTTTACTTTATAATATTTTTAATTTTTATACTTCTTTTGTAATAATACTTAAATCAAGCACAAGAGAAAGTGATGTAATCAAGAGACTCAGTAAGCACAAGACGTATGAGGCTGCTGCCAGCATAACATGGTGTACTGTTTTACAGCAAACTTTTTTTTCATAAGTAGAAGGAGTGCACTTTAAAATAATGATTAAATGTATAGTATAGTAAACACATAAACCAGTAACATGGTAGTTTATTATTACTATTAAGTATTAGGTAATGTACATAATTGTATATGCTATATATTAATATTTTTGTATGACTGGCAGCACAGGTTTCTTTACACCAGCATCACCACAAAAAAGTGAGTAATGTGTTGTGCTGAAATGTTATGATGGCTATGACATCACTAAGCCATAAGAACATCAAGAAATAACAGTATTCAGAAATTATCATCTAGGTGAGATAAGATGCCCAAGGATCAGCATATTTAAATAACTGGAAGAAGAAAAGAGCATAACATTAAAAATAATGTTTATTCAAATTGTAAAGTACACATCAAGTGGTACATAAGTCAATTTTTGTTTTTGTTACAACAAAAGTAAGCTATGAAATCCATGTTCAAAATTAAACAATATTAATACTTAACTGATATTGAAAATTAAAAGTCAAGTGACTAATTCATAATAATAACATTGTAACTATATCAATAAAAACTCTATAACATTTAATACTTAGTTACTATCAGCTTACAATTTTTTCCTTATTTCTCTTTCCTCTGTGCCTTTTTTCTTCTTTCTTTCTTTTCCTTTTTTTTGGTTCACATTTCCAATTTTTTGGAATAATTCAGTATGTGTTTTTATATATATATATTTTTTTTTTCTGGATAATGCTATTGCTAGCCACTGTTTGATTGTTTGTACCATACCAAATAGGAGCCAGCTTATACCTAGGCATGGGAGTATTTGTAGAAATGAATGCTCTTTTACAAACATTTGGCAAAATGCCTTTGCTCCTCTGATGAAGAAACTGAAAATAATAGAGATTTAGGAATTTAAATAAAGGTAATGCAACGGCAGTTGGGTGAGTTTAAACTAGAACTGAAGGCATTTTAAAATCTTGGGCACTACTAGAAAAATTCTCATTCTGGATATGGGAGTTACTGTTTCCAAGTATCCTTTTTGAAAGTATAAATAGCCTACGAACATCTCTCTAAAAGCACAGCATAAAGAGGTCATAAGTTTTACAGGAAGGGTTCAAAAAATCCATGGGGGAAAAAGGAAAGAAAGTAGAGAGAGTGGGGAGGGAGGAAGAAAGGAAGGGAGAAAGAGAAAGAGAAAGAGGTAGAGAAAGAGAGAGATTGAAAGGGGAAGGGACAGAGAGAGGAGAAAGGGGAAGGAAAAGAGGGAGGGTGGAAAGGAGGGAAGGAAGAAAGAGAAAGAATAATGTGTTAAAACTAAGTATTTTAAAATGTTTAACAATACTTAATATTTTGTTTGGAAGTAGCTCTGAACAAATAGCACTAATAGCATAATGTCAGTATGCTGTTTCTTTCAATGGTGGACAATAATCCTTGAAAGCCAATCATTATAATAGCAGTATCAAATGACAGGTATGTCTGAGGTTCTCTGTAACCCTGGGCTTCCCACTAAACATATCTTCTGCACGCATGCCATATAGCATATCCTGATGTACTTCAATATTATGTACTTTTTGAAACAACAGAGAAAGATTTAATTATCTCAGTGTAGTTTCATGTGTCCTATTTTGTGTTAGTCTAAATTCTTTCAAAATTGATGATTCATATGAGTGGTACCTCTCTGCTGTGATCTGAATCTTTGTGTCCCCTCAAAATTCATATGTTGACACCTAATCCCCAATGTGGTAATATTCAGAGGTAGGGCCTGTGGGAGATGATTAGGTCATGAGGAATTAGCATAGGTGTCTTTTCGATAAAATTACTTCTTTTGTGTTCAGTAGATACCCAGTGGCGGGATTGCTGGATCAAAGGGTAGGTCTACTTCTAGTTCTTTGAGGAATCTCCGTACTGTTTTCCACAGAGGTTGTACTCATTTGCAGTCCCACCAACAGTGTATAAGTGTTCCTTTCTCTTGCCATCCATGCCACCATCTATTGTTTTTGGACTATTTAAGAAAAACCATTCTAACAGGGGTAAGGTGATATCTCATTGTGGTTTTAATTTGCATTTCCCAGATAATTAGTGACATTGAGCATTCTTCATTTGTTTATTGACCATTTGTCTATCTTCTTTTGAAAAGTTTCTGTTCATGTCTTTTGCCCAAGATTGATCATATTTTAGGCCACAAAACATGTCTCAACAAATTCAAAAGTAGAAATCATACCATGAATCTTCTCAGACCACAGTGCAATAAAAGTAGAAATCAAGGCCAAGAGAAACACTTGATTCTACACAAAATCATGGACATTAAACAACCTGCTGCTGAATGAATATTGGTTCATAATGAAATTTAGATGGATATCAAAAGATTCCTCAACTGAACATCAGAGGGGACAAAAGCTATCAAAATCTATGGGATGCATCAAAATCAGTCCTAAGGGGAAAATTCATAGCCTTAAATGCCTACATCAGAAGGACAGAAAGATCAAAATTAACAATCTAATGTCACATCTCAAGGAACTAAGAAGGAAAAACAAACCAAATTCAAAGCCAGCAGAAGAAAAGGATAACTGAGGTCAGATCTGAACTAAATGAAATGGAGAACAAACAAACAAAAAGCCACAAAGGATCAATGAAACAAAAAGTTGTTTATTTGAAAAGATAAACAAAATTGATAGACCTCTTGCTAGACTAACCACGAATACAAGAGAAAGGACCTAAATAAGCTCAATTAGAATTGAAAAAGGAGATATTACAACTGATACCACAGAAATACAAAATATCATCTGTAAATACTACAAAAATCTTTGTGCGCATAAAGTAGAAAATGTAGAGGAAATGGAAAAATTCCTGGAAACACACAAATTCCCAAGACTCAATCAGGAAGAAATAAAACTCCTGAATAGACCAATAATGAGCAGTGTGATTGCAGCAGTAACAAAAAAATCTAACAAAAAAAAAAATCCCTGGACCAGATGGATTTATAGCCAAATTTTACCAGACCTACAAAGAATAGCTGGTACCCATACTGCAGAAATTATTCCATAACATTGAGAAGGAGGAAATCCTTCCCAACTCATTCTACAAAGTTGGAATCTCCTTGATACCAAAGCCAGGAAAGGACACACCAAAAAAAGAAAACTACAGATCAATATCCCTTATGAATATAGATGTAAAAATCCTCAATAAAATATTAACAAACCAAATTTAACAGCACATCAAAGAAATAATCCACTATGACTACTGGGCTTCATCCGAGGGATACAAGGATGGTTCAACATACGTATTCACCACATAAACAGAAGCAAAAATATATACCATATGATCATCTCAATAGATGCAGATAAAACATTTGACAAAATACAGCACTCTTTCATGATAAAAACCCTCAACAAACTAAGCATAGAAGGAACATATCTTAAAATTATAACAGCCATATATGACAAACCCACAGCCAATATCATACTGAATCCAGAAAAGTTGATAGCATTCCCTGTAAGAACTAAAACAATACAAGGGTGTCCACTGTCACCACTTCTATTCAACACAGTGTTGGAAGTCCTACCCAGACCAATCAGGTTAGAGAAAGAAATAAAGTGTTCCAAATCAGAAACGAGGAGGTCAAACTGTTGATTTTCACTGATGATATGATCTTACATCTAGAAAACCCCAAAGACTCCACCAAGAGACTCCTGGAATTGATAAATAAATTCAGCAAAGTCTCAGGTTACAAAATCAATGTACATTAATTAGCAGCATTTCTATACACCAATAGAAGTCAAGCTGAGAGTCAAATCAAAGACTCAATACCATTCACAATAGCTACAAAGAAAGTGAAATACCTAGGAATATACTTAACCAAGGAGGTGAAAGATCTCTACAAAGAGAACTGCAAAACACTGAGGAAAGAAATTGCAGATGACACAAACAAATGGAAAAACATGTTATGATCATGGATCAGTAGAATCAACATTGTAAAAATGTCCATGCTACCCAAAATGATTTACAGATTCAATGCAATCCCCATCAAAATACCTATGTTATATTTCACAGATCTAGAAAAAATAATTCAACGCTTCATTTGGAACCAGAAAAGGGCCAAAACAGCCAAAGCAATCTTAAGCAAAAGAACAAATCTGGAGGCATCACATTACCAGACTTCAAACTATACTACAAGGTTATAATAACCAAATCAGCATGGTATTGGTACAAATACAGAGAAATAGAACAGAATAGAGAACCCAGATACAAAACCATTCACATACAGCCAACTGATCTTTGACAAAATAGACAACAATGTGTACTGGGGAAAAGAAGCTGGGAAAATTGGATAACCACATGCAGAAGAATAAAACAGGATCCTTATCTCTCTCCACTAACAAAAATTAATTCAAGATAGATAACAGACTTAAATATAAGTCATGAAACCATAAGAATTTTAGAAGAAAATGTAGGAAAAACTCTTCTAGTTATTGGCCTAGGTAAAGAATTTATGAATAAGAACACAATGGTAGTTACAGCAGCAATAAAAATAAATAAATGAGACCTGATTAAATTGAAAAGCTTCTGCACAGCTGAGGAAATAATCAACAGAGCAAATAGACTACCTACAGAATGGGGGAAAATATTCGCAAGCTATACATCAGATAAAGGGCTAATATCTAGAATCGACAAAGAACTCAAACAAATAAACAACATAAGTTCGTATTTTGTAGAATTCATTTTACTCATTAGTAACAGTTCCTAAAAATACACATAAAATAATTTTTTAAACCAAGTAGTAGTTTACTTTTTAAAAGGAAGAAAAATTACATCATTTGGTTTAATCTCAATGTCTATCTTCTGAATTTGTTTTAAAAGAAGGCAAATTATAACAAATATTTTATAATTTTTTCCAAATATATACACACAAGTACACATATACATTACACATATACATATATATGCATACACAGAGTCATTCATCACTTAAAGACAGGAATATGTTATGAGAAATGTGCAGTTAGGCAATTTTGTCATGCAAACATCATAAGAGTGTATTTACACAAACCTAGATGCCATAGCATACTACATACCTAGGGTATATGGTATAGCCTATTGCTCCTAGGCTACAAACCTGCACAGCATGTAACTGTACTGAATACCCTAGGCAATTATAACACAATGGTAATTATTTGTGTATCTAAAGTCATTAAGCAGCATATGGCTGTATATGTGTATAATGTATTAATACTATGTACACACAGAGAGAGAGAGAGAGAGAGAGAAAGTAGCACTCTTAATATACTAAACTCTAGTCCTTTAAAGAAATTATTTTAACATTCATGCAGAGCCTCAACCTTAGCCATTTCTGAGGATTTACTTGATCAATCAGGTCTCAGCTGTATTTTTCTTTCTTTGAACTCCATTATTAGTAATATTTGCACAACTAATCTGGCACTAGTGGTTTACTATTTTCTATTATTTACATTTTCATATGAATGTCTTCATCTTCTCTTTTCTTCTAAACAACAAATTTTTAAAAGCAGACAATATGTATTACTTACTTGTATGTTTTATCACATGTAGAACAGAGGGGAGATACCTATATTATAACTCAGGAAAAAGTGCCAGCTCTGGGGCCAAATAGGTCTGGTTTTAAATTTTAGCTCTGTCACTTTGTAGCTGTGATTTTGAAAAGTTGTTCCTTCAGTTTCCTCTTATTTGAAACAGTAAAAATAAGAGCTAACACATTGTCAGGATTAGCAAAATAATTTCAAGTACCTGCCTAGACCTCCTCATATGTATGTATGTGTGGGGTTGTGTGTGTGGGGGTGTGTATTTTTAGAGACAAGGTCTCACTCTATTGCCCAGGCTGGAGTGCAGTGGTGTCATCATAGCTCACTGCAGCCTTGAACTCCTGGGCTCAAGCCATCTTCCTGCCTCATCCTCCTAAGTGGCTAGGACTACAGGTGCATACCACCGTGCCTGGCTAACTTTCTAATTTTTGGAGAGATGGGGTCTCAATATGTTGTGCAGGCTGTTCTCAAACTTCTGGCCTCAAGTGATCCTCTTGCTTTGGCCTCCCAAATTCCTGGGATTACAGGCATGAGCCACCACGTCCAGCCCCCAGGCCTTCACATATTTGAGCTCCTCAATTTATGTTACCTTTCATTTCTGTCCTTCAAACTACCTTTCCCTCTCCTCACAACTGATTGCACAATCATTTTTTTTTTTCAGTTTTTACTCTTTCCACCACCTTTTTTTTTTAATAGTGGGTTTATAGTGTCTCTAATTCAAAAGCAAAATAAAAGACCTGGAAGAATTTAACTTACATTGGATAAAATCTTGGCAATGGCCTAGGCAAAAACTGAAAAAAACAATTTGAACTTACTAGATAAATCATTCATTGGTGTTGGGATCAGCTTGAGTTTTATGCTTAAAGTTTTTACTTGTAATCTATCTAACATCCATATCTTAGTCCCTTTGGTTTGCTGTAAAAATACACCATAAATTGAGTGATTTATAAAAAATAGAAATTTATTTCTCATATTCTGGAGGCTAGAAAGCCCAAGATTAAGGTTTTCAGTAGATTAGGTGTCTAGTGAGGGCCCACTTCCTGGTCTTTAGATGGTTGTCCTGATGTAACCTCCCATGGTGGAAGGGATGAGGCATCTCTCTGGTGTTTCTTTTATAAGGGCACTAATCCCATCCCCTAATCACCTCCCAATCACCTTCCAAAGGCCCCACCTCCAAAATGCCCCACCTCCCAATACTGTCACCATGGAGGTTTGAATTTCGATATATGAATTGTGGAGGGGCGTAAACATTCAGATCATAGCATCCATTTCATTGGGTGGTCCAAAGAAGTAGGTCTACTTATTAAAGTATAGATCTGATAAGACTGTGGTCAAATCCCTACCTGGGCGGTTCACTGGGTTTTCATTGGGTTTAGTGGTTTTGACTACATTTATAACCAGAGGCAACCAAAAGAGTTTTTGTTTATATCAATCTGGATACAAATTATCTGTAAGAAAGAACACCTCACATTCTATTTCTGTTTGATAATGTAAATATAGCCACATTGTTCTTCAAGAAAGGTAATAGCTTAACTCACTTATAGAAATGAGAACCTTGCAGACTTTGAATGACTTTGCCATGATCACACATCTTCTGAATGTCTTGCTTACACAATAGTACTTCCCCCCCGACCCCTGCTATGAGGCTTAATGGTTCCTAAACACCTGTTTCATGTCATCTTATATGGATTCCTTTCATTTTACTTACATTGCAAACAGTTCACTCCTATTGCTCTACTCTCCGTAGGGGTGTAGGTATAGCTGGAACATGTTATACTGTGGAAATTACTTTTAAAATGCACACTGACAATTGCTCTTATGAATGCAATTGATCACTAAGCTCTTAGGTCTGGAAGAAGAGGGTCAAGGTGTTGTTAAACAGAACCAGATTCTTCCAGGCTATTATAAGGATGATATTTTGCTGAAAGGTTTAATGATAGAGGAAATTTTGAATTTTGAATCTCTTTTAGCATTGGTTAGATAAACAGCAATAGTACCTTTCAACTAAAATATTCATTTACTCCCTTTATTCTCACCATTTGGTGCCTCAATGTCCAACCACTAAGAGTTTTCAGTATTGCAGGGAAAGTTTCATTGGCATTGCTTATTGTGATTAAAGAACTTCCCTTCTGGATGTTGGCTGCCAAAGTATGTGGTATCCTGTGGAGCAAGAGGATGAGGACATAGACTGCAGTGAGGCTGAACAGTTTGCACTTCCTCGAAGTGACACCAGACATCAATCTTTCCTACAGACAGCCCAGAACACATGAAAATAAGAACTCTTTAAAAAGAACACATGAGGCATTATCCAACCAAAAAAAAAAAAACCACACATTACCAAATCATCTTTCTAGTATGTTTTTCAAGGATGAAGATGCACTGAAATTACTTAAATTGCTATGTTGGTTATTTAAAGAAATAACTAAAAAAAGTCTATTTTTTATAAGGTAGATATTTATGAAGTTTGGATTATTTATGGCACAGCATTTGAGAATCATTTAATTGTATCTTAAGTACGCGTGTGTTTCATGTTTTGCATGTGCATATCAGCTGGCCTTACAGAAAAATGCTAATTTGGTAACAGTCAATCTGTTTCACATGGTCTGCAGCATCAAATGTGACATCATTGTAGAAAATCACATTATGCAACTCTGCAACACCAAGAAAACTGGATTTTTTGTCATTTATTTTTATTTTTTTACTGACACATAAATAATTGTCCATATTTATGTGGTACATTTGGCAAGGCTTCATATAAGTTGATCACAGGGAAAGAGAGAATTATTAGGAGAAATGTGTTGAAATTATTGTTTTAACCTATACTAATTTGTCTTGTTATCTACTAATAGATTTTTGGCTGCTCAAATTCATATTGCACTGCAAAGCTCAGAGACCAAGGTAAATTATTAAGTACTCACTAGTATTAGACTGTTCCATGTGGGCCTTAGACTTTGACAATATTTTGTTTCATGACTTTGCATATTTTGCAATTTAATGAATCTTCATCGCATGCACAATAATTTAAAAATAACAGTTTCTGACACTAATGACATTATAAAATGTTTACAGCAACTTGTTTTCAAAATTATTTTAAAATACAAAAGGCTACGCCTAGGAAAGAATAGTTTTTTTTCCCATAACAAATATGCTATTTTGTATTTGGCTGGACTGGATTGAGTTCAGTTTGCAGTAGGACCACACATCTTTGGAGTGGCAGAAGAGAGGGAGGGAAGTGGTTAATGGAAGTCATGACTGACTTCTTTCAGATTTTAAGAGCAGGTGGGGATTGTACTGTAACAGAACCACACAGACATCCCTTTGTGTTTTGACCATTTATTTCTTCTCTATTCAAGAATTTTAAAATGTCTAGGGAGTTTTATATAGAAATATCCATTATTTTTTATGTTTGATGCTTCAGAAAAGAAAATATGATTAATAGACTGATGTATCACATTCATATTCTCCCAACCTCAAAGGTGTAACATAATTAATATAATATATATCTCAGGTAAAGATTAATCTTATCATGGGATAAGCTTAATTATGAGCAGGTGAGGTAATTCTAGTAGTGATATCCTGCAAACGGTTAAGACATCCATAAACAGCTTCCAGGGGGATGGGCTCCAAGTTTGATATTCTAACGGAGGACCAAAGACAGTGATATGCCATATGATAATATTGAATGTACTTTGTTGAATTGGAAGAAAATATTCTTTAGCATGAGAGCTATCTCACGTTTTAAAATTTTAATGTGTCAAATATAGTTTTTGAGGTTCTTCATGAACTTTTCCTTACAAATTTCTCTAAAATATTAAATCTTTGATAAAAGAATATCTCACATTTTATTATTGGCCAGCACAAATAATAATGTTTTTCCATGTTCCCTTTGCCATTCCAAGTTGCTTTTCATATTTTATAATTGTTCCTGTTAGTAATAAAACCAAATCTATAGGCATATTTATTACAGTATATTAGAAGACAATATCACAGCTAATGTGAGGTCATTTTAAAAAATTCATTCATTCAGAAATGTTGATTTTTGCCCTGATTATGTGCTAAACACTGCACAATTACCTAAGGAGAGGCCAGAAGAATACAAAAAAGCACTGAGACCTAGTTCTGCTTTTGAGGTCCTTCCTGGCTCTTTTGTCCCTGGTCTGGGTGATCAAGATGATGGTGATGTCATTAAGCAAGAAAGGAAGGAAACGGGACAAAAAGGAAAGCAGTGAGATGGATTCAGGGAATAGTATGTATAGGATTTGCAAAAGGAATTTATATCTGGAAGTCAACAGAGAGCTGCAGATACATAATTGAGAGCCATCAACTTCTGGATAAGTGCTTATCGAGGTTATTGGAGGTGATAGCACAACTATGAAAAACAAGGAGAATGAGGAGTTAAGAAAAACAAGAGTTGATCCCTTAAAGATCAACTTCGGTGAGAACAAGGGAAGAAATCAGGGAAATGCACCCAGTTGGAACAGAGAAGGGTGAGTACCAGGAGCAAGGGCTGATATTCAAGCCAAAAGAAAAGATTTTCAAAACAAAAGCAGTGGTCAAATGTTTTAAAAAGTACATAAAATAGAATGACATTGAAATAGAGGCCTTTGGTTTTGGCAAGGAGGAGGCCATTAATGATTTTGGAGGGATTCAAGTGACATTAACAATGAGCTTAAGAATGAAAGAGAGCTAAGGAAGAAAGTAATTTGCTCTTTTCAGATGCTTGAGATAAAAGCAAATTAGAGAAGGAGAAGGTGAAGGAATCATGTTTTCCAAAGTGAAATGTTTGGATAGCACTGCAGATAGAAAAAATAAACCAATGTAAAGGAAAAGGAAAATTAAAAAAAGAATTGAAGGCACCATCTTGGAAGCAGAGACAGGACCCTCACCAGACACCAAACCTTTCAGCACCTTGGACTTCTCAGCCTCCAGAACTGTGAGAAATGAATTTCCGTTGTGTATAAATTAAGAAGAAAAAAAGCATTGATCTTTCTAATGAAAACACATGTATTTTGCAAATGAAATAGTGTGACTTAGTTATTGAGTACTCAAAGGAACCAATTTTATTTGAGAAGCGTATGTTTAGCCAAGAAAATATATTGGTGTCTACTGTACAAAGACACAATGGTAGGTGCTGTGGGAAACACAAAGAGGAACAAATTAAGTTCCCTCTCATTAAGACACTTGTGAAATAGTGGAGGATATGAAATAACAGAATTTGTGATGTTAAAGACATACCTAAGGATAACAAAGATTGTATAATAATTTTGGCTGTAGAAGACTAAAGATAGTTTCCTGAAGAAAATGACACACGCAATGGTCCTTAAAAGATGAAGAATATTTTGACAGGTGGCACAAAGTTGGGGGCCCATGAAAAAGCGCAGAGAGTGGTAGATGAGAAAGAGAATGAGGAAGATACATTTTTTTCATATAATTCCCATGTGTCACAAACTGTTACTCTTCTGATGTTATTCAACTATTTAAAAATGTAAAAACCATTCTCAGCTTGCCCACCTTACAAATCAGGTGGTGGGCAGGGTTTTGCTCATGGTAGCAGTTTGCTGACCCCTGTGCTAGATTTTGAGTGTTTTAAGGGCTGCACATCTTATACACAAATATTACTCAGTAAATACCTGCTGATTGTACTGAGGCAATGAGGCAGTTATCTACGAAAGTAGGTAAGGGAAAGGAAAAGAAGGATGCTGACAATACAGTGGGTTTATGGGAGCCAGTAATGGAATCTTGATGGGAGTTAGGAGACAAGAGTGATTAAAGGTGTAATAGTCATATTATGAGATGAGAAACAAAAAGTCAGAAAACAATGAATTCAGTTAATAAATAGCATTTGGGTTTGAATGTCATGTAGCGATGGGGTCATGGTTGGGGGATGTAAGCGGTAGGATATAAAATTACCCCTATTAGAATAATGGGGAAGATGTTCCTACATAACCACTTCCGTCTCTCAATTTCCAAGGGTCAAAGGTTATCAGATGAGACGTCCTTTTCCTCCAGTTGTAGCAAGAGCTGATAGTCATTGGTATACTACCTTTTATACCAGACATGCATTCAGATTTAGAGGATCATAAAGGGAGCAGAGGAAAAGGCAAAGCAACTCAACAAAGTAACAAATACCATTCTATAATCAGTAATAATAAAGTGAAGGACAACAGTTCCTAAATGCACAAATAGAAATCTGTCAGAGGTACAGATTGCTTCCTCAAAGGCCAGTGACAATGCTAATTTATGTGACACCATTCACACACACACACAAAATAAATTGACTTGTTCCATTTAGGACATTCAGTTCTGATTCAATGTGGCATTTTCATTGGACACAGCCTTATTCCTTGCAAATTCAGTAATACTGAAAGTTTCTAACATGAAAGTCAGATTCATTTGCTATGAAGTGCTAAAATTAGTTTCAAAACACAAAGTCAAATGATAAAACTGATAGAAAGTCTTTATTAGTGGCAAAGAGATATTGGTATGATTTTGTTGTTGACAGGGTAATCTCCATCCACTCAGGAGACTCATTTGGGAAAGAATGAAGAGAAATTGCAGAAACTTTCTACCTAGTGATTTCAGTGCCTTTTTTTTCTACTTTCCTGTCTTTTCCTAACAAATCCTTCTTGTTTTGCTTTCCTTATGTTGTTCTCTTTTCAAACTTCATAGGTTATTTGTTCTTGGATTCTGTGACTTGTGGAGACAAATTATATAAATCACTGTTCCAAACATAATACAGCAGAAGTTCATTGTGTCTCACCACAGCTGAGTGTGCTGCACAGGAGTGTCGTAGGAGTGCTTGCCAATCCTGGCTAACTCTCTTGACATGAAGACAGTTCTACCATGATTTCTGTCTTCTAATTGTGCTAGTCAGCTTATTATGAATGCCAAATATATGTCACTAAACACTCTGGAAGATTTCTTGCTTTTCATCTACGTGAAGCATGTGGATTCCTTTGAATCTGAGTCTATTTCAAGCATGATAAAAACCCTAACCACACCAAAACCTAAGTCATGATGTTATTGTTAGTGGTGACAACCAGGAACCAAGTGTACTAGAATTTGGTTTTATTAAGAGAATAAATGATTTCCATGAGACATAAAAATTGTCAAATTCATTATTTTATAATGTAGTTCTGATAACTTTTATTTCAAAGTATTTTGATCTATTCACACCAACTTTTGAAGAGAAGGATAGTTTTTCTATGTACCAGGTTGGTTTTACCCATGGTTGAGAGGTATAGTAATCACCTTTAACCAAAAATATCTCTTTTCCAGTCTGTTACGTTTTTGGGAATTCCAAAATTTATACAAATTAAGAATGTTTAGTTTCAATAATACATTTTGTATTGAGAGAGGAAGAGCTCTTTATACACATCATCAAAAATAATAGTCAGGATCCCCTGACAGATTACCAATACCATGGCCTAGGGTGGGAGTGGCACATAAATGGAAATGATGGAGGCAAGAGAAGGAAGAGTGTATTTTGAAATCAGATTGTCTTACTTATAACATTACTTTCCATCAGCCCTGAATATAACCCAGTAATAATTAGACAATAATGTAAAAAATTACAATTTTTTCCTTTGGCTAATAGGCAACCAGTTCATGTTGTGGGTCTGATGTGTTACAGAGAATATATAGGTTGGTAGCATGCAATAAAACTCAGTATGCTTTGAACGATGGCTGCAAAGTGGAGCTCTCTCTGCTTTTGTATGTAAACAACACATTGTTTCTATTCTGTCCATAGGTGACGCCATAAGCACCATGCTACATGTCTATTAGTATCTAAATATGGAAAGTAAGGTGAAGCTGTATATTTTATACCTATTTTTTTCTATCTTAAATATACATAAACACACACAGATGCACAATATACACACATTGTGCATGTGTGTGTATTCAAATTGCATGGTGGCTTTTCTGTGTCTCATTAGGTTTCTTGAGGAAATGTATCCCATTTTCCTTTTTCTTCATTGATTCACTTTTCTTCTTTCCTTTTTCTAGTTCCTGAAACATATATATGAGCAATATCCTCCTATGACTGTTACTTAGAAATCTTGGTTGTAAACTGGTTTTTCGGAACTCGAAGGACCTTTTCCCAAAGAAATGCACCTTTGTAAGCTCAGGTTCTCAGATCTGTCTGTATAAAGACATATATCTCATCATGAAACTGAAATACTGTGAAATGCTGTTTTATAGGATATAATCACCATGTCTGATAATATTCTAGGAGAGAACTTCTGTTAGTCTGTCAACTTGGGAAGCCCACGAGCACCTCTCTGTCTCTGCAGGGAGATGAGGAATCTCCTCTCCCTTTCTCTCCTATCTGCCTGATGTAAGCTAAGGGAAATACACGTCTAATTTCAACACACAGCTAGTTTGGTGTTTTGAGGTTTTGGACAAGGGCTCTAACCTGGAAGCTGTTAGATAAATAAGGTAAAATGTGGGGAGAAATTGGAAGGAAGAAACTGTGAGGGTCTCATCCCAGTTCTTAGCATGGGGTCCTGATAAAGTTCAAACGTTCTTGCTCTGGCTCCTTGATCTGGTAAGTTTCCCACTATTTCATACCATTCTTTATACTTTTAGGTAGTAGAGTGAAAAATAAAATCATACATAACTAAAAAAACTGGTGAGTCTTTGGTAAAAAAAAATAAAATTAAGCTGCATTTTGGGAAAAACAAATAGCCAACCTTGGGCTTTTCAAAACAGGGCAATGATCAAAGGACTAGGCTGTATGAACAGGAATAATGTTGAAAAGACAACGGGCACTCTGGGAGGAAAACGGAGGTGGGACTGGGGTTGTAAAAGCTACAGTAAGATGTGAGCTTTTCCCCCCTTTCCTTGATATTTCCAGTCCTGTTAAACACAACTGCCCCAAGGTATGGCAAGCTTCTCATTAGACTGAAGTGAGGAATGATTCAAGGAGCAGAAGAAAGGGAGGGAGGAAAAAGCTCCAGAAGATGTCCTGGATTTTCTATAGCCATCTCTTTGAAGTAGTAATTTTTGAAGGTTGGTGATAAGAAAATATGTGACTCTGAGCTATGTTAGTTGAAGGTTGCCTTTGGAGACATAGACACCAGCTTACCCAGTGTCCTGTGAAGTGTTTTCCCCATAAAATCAGTCTATAGAAAACATTGAGTGATGGAGAACATAGACTTGTCATAAAGTCACTGATATTTGCAGTTATTGCATCACATTTATACGTGTTAAGAACAAAAATTAATAGTGAGGCTGTATTAGGGTTAGTTCACTGAGCAGTAACAAATCCTAGTGAGTTAACACAAAAAGGATTTATTTCCCACTCACATCCTGGTTCAATATGGGTCAGTGGGTGCACTCTGCTCCATGCTGTCACTCAAGAAACCCAAAATCCTTCCATCTGGTGTCTTCACATACCCTAGGGCCTTAGTGTCTTCTCCTGAATGCCTTTCATGTTACTTGCAGTTGCAGGGGTCACAGAGAAAGTGTGGAGAAGGCACACCAGTTCTTTACCTTGATTTGAAGTGGCACACATTATTTTCACTCACAGTGCATCATTATGAAACCATACCATAAACCCACCTAGGTGCAAAGAGGCTAGAAAATATAGTCTCTGCAACTATAATGAAAATAATTACTATGTAATAGGAATACATTACTTACCCTAGGCAAGTTATGAAATCTCATTGTATCTCCATTTTCTCATCCATAAAATGGAAACTATACAAGTATCTACATTCTAGTGTAGTTATGGCAAATATTTGAGTTAATATATGTAAAGTGTTTTAAATATTCCCTAGTACATGCTAAGCTTGCTGTTATTATTATTATTAACCAGTTTCATCTTTAAGTAAAGCCATGGAAGAGCTCTTATGGCAATTCTAACCATTGTGAAAAGTAGGCGAAGACCCAAATTTGAATTGAATGAGATATTGTGAAATCTCATTTCTAGGAAATGTTGAGAATGGACAATATAGGAAGACAGGGAAGTGGTTACCTAATCTTTCAGGTAGAGGGAAGGTCATGTCTTTTTATCTGACTTAGAAATCCTGGTTATAATTATCTAAAATGTTTTTATAAAGCAATGACTACAAAGTGATTTAAGAGATGCAATTTACACACAATTGTTTTTATTTTAAGGGATGCAAAACTTTCTCTCCTGTATCAGTCAGGTTTTCATATATATATGTGTTTATATGTATATCACACACATATATATAAAATTTATTTTGCTTCTATTTGTTCATAGGCTTTTTGAAGTTTGTTTTTGTTTTGCTTTTTTTTCTGTTTAGTTCTTCTCTCTATCAGAATACCTATACAAAGATTTTGTACAGTAGAGGTTCAATAAATTAGTGCTAAATGAGTCTTTATTTTAAGAAATCCACAAATTAAATATAGTCTTCTTAAATATAATCTTAATACTTAAACTTTTTCAAATGTATTTAAAATAGAATACAACTGACATAAATGTGGGCATGTCAAAATTCTTAAATTTTAAAATGATATTTTTAATTTTAATACAAATAAATTCTGTAGGAAGAATAAAATTATTATTAATATAATTTATATTTTTAAAGAATGTCCAAATAACTCAATAATAATTACTGCATTATTTCTTGCTTTTGCATTGTATGGAAACAAAAGTTTTGATTGAAAAGATGATAAATCTTATAGTTTTTACTTCATATTAAAAAGCTGTATCTCTCTTATTTTGTTTAAATATTAAAAAAATAGTCATATGAATAGGAAAGTCCTTTTTAAATTTTGTATGCAGATATCTCAACAAGGGAAAACACAAAAACTTGACGAAAGAAATCATAGATGACACAAACAAATGGAAAAACATCCCATGCTCATGGACTGGAAGAATCAATATTGTGAAAATGACTATATTGCCCAAAGCAATCTATAGATTCAATGCAATTCCTATCAAAATACCAACATCATTTTCCACAGAATTAGGAAAAAAAATCCCAGAATTCATATGGAACCAAAAAAGAGCTCACATAGCCAAAGCAATTCTAAGGAAAAAGAACAAATCTGGAGGCATCACAATTACCTGACTTCAAATTATAGTATAAGGCTACAATAACCAAAACAGCATGATTCAGGCATAAAATAGAAACATAGGTCAAAGGAACAGAATAGAGAACCCAGAAATTAAGCCTCATACCTACACCCGACTGATCTTTAACAAAGCAGACAAAGACACACACTGGTGAAAGAACACTCTATTCAATAAATAATGCTGGGAAAATTAGATAGCCCCATGCAGAAGAATGAAACTGCATCCCTATCATTATACACAAAAATTAACCCAAGATAGATTAAATACTTAAATATGAGACCTGAAACTATAAAAATTCTAGTAGAAAACCTGTGAAAAACTCTCTTGGACATTGGCCTAGGCAAAGAATTTATGACTAAGACACTAAAAGCAAATGCAACAAAAACAAAAACAAACAAATGGGACTTAATTAAACTAAAAAGCTTCTGCACATCAAAACAAATAATTGACAGAGTAAATTGACAACCTACAGAAAGGGAGAAAATATTTGCAAACTGCATTCAACAAAGGACTAAGATCCATAATCTACAAGGAACTCAAACAACTGAATCAGAAGAAAACAAATAGCCCCATTAAAAAGTGGGCAAATGACATGACAGACATTTTTCAGAAGAAGAGATAGACATGGCCAACAAACTTATGAAACAATGCTCAACATAACTAATCATCACAGAAATATGAATTAAAACCACAATGAGATACCATCTTTATGACCATTAGTAAAAAGTCAGAAAAAAATACCTGTTGGCACAGATGCTGAGAAAAGGGAATGCTTATACACTATTGGTGGGAATGCAAATTAGTACAACCTCTATGGAAAACAGTATGGAAATTCCTCAAAGAACTAAAAATATATCTACCATTCAATTCAGCAATTCCACTACTGGGTAGCTACTCAAAGGAAAAGAAATAATTACATCAAAAAGATAACTGCACTCATATATTTATTGCAACACCATTCACAATAGCAAAGATAGGGAACCAACTTAAGTATCCATCAAGTGATGATTGCATAAAGAAAATACAGTACACAAGCACACACACACACACACAAACACACATACCCCATGGAATATTACCCAGCCACAAAAAAGAATTAAATCATGTCTTTTGCAGTAACACGGCCATTATCTTAAGTGAAATAACTCAGAAACAGAACATCAAACACCACAGACATAATGGGTAAACATGGACACAGAGAATGGATTAATAGACATTGGAGATTTGGAAGGGATGTAAGGTGGGAGAGGGATTTGGGATGAGAAATTACCTAATGGGAACTATATACACTAAGTAGGTGAGGGTTACACAAAAAGCCCAGACTTCACCACTATGCAATGTATCCATGTAACAAATCTGCACACATACACCACAAATCAATAAAAAATAAAATAAAATTGTGCATGCTAAAACTTAAAAACATCCAGTTGAACATGAATCAAAAAGAAAAAAAGTATTAAAATGTTGATTACCAGAAAGATTAGGACAGTATTGTGTTTGTGACACTTTTAGTGCCATGATTTGACCTTCTCTAGAGAGATGATTTAATGTCTACATGTGACCAAACATCCAGATTAAAAAGTGAAAAATTTGGTCACCCCCTTCAGATATCTGGTTTCTATGATGCTAAAGATATAAATATGTGCAAAATGTGTTGAACAAAAATATGGAGGTCCAGCCAATGTATCAATTTTATTCTAATTGATTTGGTATTTTTAGATATATACTTAGCAAATTGTGTTTTGATAAGTAAAAAAGGACAGATTAGAAAAAAATACAACAAAAATGTCAGTCTCTACTCATTGAATAAATCAGCACGTCATCAATTTTGTGATCATAACTTCATTTGCTGCTATAGGAAGTGAAGTTGTGATGATAAAATTGATGACATTGCTGCTTCATTCAATGAATAGAGAATAGGGAATTAAATGAGGGTATATTAAGTATTATTTGCCAGGTATTAGACTTTCCAGTTTGACTTTAGTTTAGTAGCTTTAGTTTGTTACTAATTCTGTTTTGTTTGCTTAGTTCAATTAATTCCTTAAATTTATTTATTAAACATTCTTAGATATTGGAAGGAGAGAAAACAAACTTTTAAAGGATTCACTTACATGAGGTATCTCCAAATTAAAAGTGATGATTGTTTTCAATATAAATTTAAAAACTTGATATTTTTATACCGTTAGATTTCTTGTTTAAGGCAGTTTTTTCAATTTAAGAGGTTTAGCACTATCATTTAATAGTATGTGTTGAGATCTTTATTTGCTCTTTACTTATTGGAAATTACCAAAGTTTTGCATCTTGGGCCCAGAGAACACTTGGACCCAGTCACTTCCATGTCTTAAGGAGAAATAAAAATCCAAAAGGGGAGTGAATGCACCAAAAAAATCACTGCTGAGAATGAGGGGGGGAAAAAACTTTCTCTTCTTTAACAAAACTCTTTTTTCATTTTCCCTTTTAATTTTATTTTCATTATTTATAAAATAAAATGTTTGGATTAAGTGACTCCTAAAGACTCAGGCAGCTTGTTATGGTTTGAATGTTTTGTCCCCTCCAAAATTCATGTGTTGGGAACATAATCACCAATACAACAGTTTTGACAGATATGGCCTAAAGGGAGGTGTTTAGGTCATGAGAGCTCCAGTCTAAAGAATGGATCAATGCCCCCATAAAAAGGGCTTGTGGGGATGAGTTCACCCTCTTCTCTTCCACTGCCTTGTGAGGATATGGTGTTCCTTCCCTCAGGAGGAATCTGCATTCCAGGCACTCTTGAAAGCAGAGAGACTGGGCTCTAACCTGCTGGTGTCTTGATCTTTGACTTCCCAGCCTCCAGAACTGTGAGAAATATATTCCTGTTATTTAAAATTACCCAGTCTCAGGGACCTTGTTATGGAACAAAATGGACTAAGGCACAGCTCTTATGTTCCATAGTCACTGTACAATATGCTAAATGTTGCATAAAGTATTACTAATATGCTTTTAGTGGTGTCAAGCTTCACTAACATTTTGCTACTATGCCTTCAACATTTATTTTCTTCATACCTTGAGGGTTTTCTAGATTATGAGTGAAGACAACACCATCATTCCAAGGATGCCCCAGAATTTTCTGACCTTCCCACTGTTGGGAATTGAGTGACTATCTTATATAACTATATAAGATATAACTATATAATTCCTTGTATATCTGTGTTTATGTAAAATTAATCTCAAGGTCACTTCTCTCCATCACATAGGTGACAGAATATCAGAGAAGAGACTTATTTAGATGTATTTTAGGTGTAAAATACATACAAACAATTACCTTCTAGATAGAGAGTTCTCATTATTCTGAAAAATTTCTCCAAAATAACCTTTGTTTTTTGTTATATACACTAAATAAAACTTAAGAAAACTGTCAAATATTTAAATCAGATTCCGTAAAAATTAAAAACTTTTTTTCTTTATAAGACACTGTTAAAAAATAAAAGGTCAATTTAGAGCCTGGAAGAAAATATATGCAAATCATATATCCAATAAAAGACTTGCATGCAAAATATATAAACATCTCTCAAAACCTAACCATAAGAAAACAACCCAATTAAAATGTGAGCACAAATTTTGAATAGACACTTCAAAAAGATACATATATTCAAATAAGCACACAGATGATCATTGTCATTAGCCATTATAGCAATGCAAATTAAAATTTCTATGTGATATCACTACACAACTATTACAATGACTATCAAATAAATAAATAAATAAAAACAAAATTAATGATGTCAAGTGAAGCCAGATGTAGGGAGCGACTTGAACTGTCACACACTGCTAGTGCTAATACAAAAATACACAGCCACTTTGGAAAACAGTTTGACAGTTTCTTAACAAGCTAAATGTAAGGATACTACATAGCTCAGTAATTCCACTCCTGGGTATTTACCCAAGTGAAACAAAAATTTATGTTCACAGAAAATATCTATGATAATGTTGATAGAAGCTTTATTTGTAATTTCCAAAAACTGGAAATAACTGAAATGTTCTTCAACTGGTGAATAGATAAAAACAAGACAAAACCATAACACAGTCATACAAATGGATTACTACTTAACAATAAAAAGGAACAAACTACTCATGAACACAGAAAAATTGAGGAATCTCTAATGCATTATGGTAAGCGAAAAAAAAAACAGACTCAAAAGGCTAAATACTGTATGATTTCATTTATAGGATGCTCTCAAAAAGGCAAAACTATAAGGAAAGAAAACAAATTATTTGATGGTAGGGACTGAGAATTGGGGGGAGGGACTTGGGGGGGTTACCATTGTATTAATTATCTATTGCATTATAACAAATTAAGAGCTTAAAACAAGAAGAATTTATTATTTCATAGTTCCTGTGGGTCAGAAGTTGAAGCATGGCTTACATGAATGCCTCTGGCTCAAGATCTTTCACAAGATTGCAGTTAATCAGTTCAGCTGTTTGCAAGTTGCAGTGTCATCTGAAGGCTCAAATGGGCGAGGATCTGCTTCCAAGCTCACTTTTATCGTTGTTGCCAGGATTCATTTCTTTGTGGGGCTTGGATTGAGGTGTTTAATTCCTTACTGACTGGTTAGCCAGAGACCTTTCCCAGTTTCCTGTTATATGTACTTCTCCAAAGGCCAGATCACAACATGGCAGCTGGGTTTTTTCAGACAGAGTATGCTAGACTATAAAAGAGAGCCCCTGAAACACAAGCTACTGTCTTTTTATAACCCAATATCAGAAATGAAATCCCATCACCTTTGCAAAAGTTCTATTTACTAGAAGGGGGGTCACTAAATCCAGCTCACTCTTGAAGAGAAGGGATTATAAAAGGTATGAATAACAGTGGACAGGAACCACTGGAGGCTGCCCCAGTCAGCCTTCTATACCCCCGTGATTTATATTTCTCCCGCATTTAAAAGACACTCACCTGTCCCCAGGTTCGCAAAGTTTCCTTCTGTTGCATTATCAATTCAGAGTCCAGACTCTAATCTCTGTAGGAGAATCTGCCTACCACAATCACAAAGGGGATGGGAGAACTCTTTGGGGTAATGAAACTGTTTTGTATCTTAATTGTGGTAGTGATTACACAGCTATATTTGGTAAAAACTCATAGAACAGGACACTAAAAAGGATGGATTTTACTATATGTAGCTTACACCCTCATTAAAAAAATTTTAAAGTTAATAAACTCAGGAATACAACACACACAGACATACATATTACATTCATCTTTGGCCAGATGAATGGAATTATTGGCCAATACATTAATAATGTATATTCATACAGATCTACATTTTGACACTAAAAAGCAGCACAATCATTTCCAATTATATCATTGAAAAGCTATAACACCATACCATACACATGTATAATCTACAATTTGCTTACAGGAAAAGAAGAATATTATTATTGAACAGAATCTATAATTATATTGTCTTTCATAGAAAGAAGATTATTCTAAATGATATCTTTTTTCCTCCTTATTATTTGTTTTCATTCCTTAGAACAGATAATTCATCAATTCAAATATTAGGGAAGGTGAACATATAAATGCACTATTAACTCTTTCTCATTTCCTTCACAAAAGAACTATTGAAATAATATTCGGTGAAATGCATTTTTATAACCACCTTTGAAAAGAATTTACATCCAATAAGCTGGATATAAACTGTGGGGAAAAAAATCCAGTATCCTTGTTTTTCCCAATTCTGAAAAGTGGCAGAGGTGAGCCAGTAGGATCCTGTTACTGTGCCCTGTTTACACAGCTGTACTTTATTGAATGAAGGCTTGTGTTACACACAGTTTGTGATAGGAAGTAAATGCTTTTAAAACAACTAAAGAGACAGATCTTTAACCTCCACCTTTGTGGATTCTTTGTTCACGATTTGGCTTCTGTGGAGGTTACAAGGAAGTAGCTCCAATATATATTATTACTGTCTAATTAAACCTCATCTGATTAGGTCATCCCCTTGTGAACTCATTTTATGCATTCATTAGGATAAATTTTTAAAAATAAATCTTGAAATGTCAAAAAATATAGACAATATATTTTATAGATGTGTAATAAAGGTTTATAAGTCATAACTTATAAAATGTTCAATATTGGGTGTTTCTAAAGAGAAAATGGTGTTTAGATTTTTCAAACGGCTCTATCTTTAACCAGTTTTAAAAATTTAGAGATTCATCAAATTTATTAACTCTTAATTAACTTCTACACAACATCTGAAGATATAAAGCACCACAGACCACAGGAGTCTTTGTATATTTCTTATGTATAGCTATGTAGGCTAATCAATAAATGAGAGATTTAGGTTGCAGGTTATTTCAAAGATTATGCCCGCATAATTTTAGATGTCATTATGGTGAAGTAGTTCTAATTTGTATAAGAACAATTTCCTTAATTGCTAGCATAGAAATACAGTGTCATTCTTAGAAATGATTAAAATATCAACCAGTCAGCACCTAGGTTACATATCAGCTGATAGTTTATGACAATACTTGTGCCACTTGAAAATATATCACTTTAATAGAAATGATATCTGATATTTATTCATAATAGGTCTATCTATTCATAATCCTGTTCATAATCTTCTTTTTACAGAATTAATTCTTTTTATATCTATGAGCTGTCATTTGTTTCCAAAGACCGTTTTGCTTTTGCAAATTTTATTTGGTAATTTTCTACACAGAATGTCCAGAAAGCTTTCATTTTCTAAAGAAATGACCAAGAAGTTCACTTAGATTGAATATTTATCTATCTATATATCCATGATTCTCATAAAAACCTCTAACAAATTATCCTACCATGTACCATGTGTTAATATTTTAACTGTTAGCATAAGGCAACTGCAAAGACCATTAAACTGGTATTTCCAGGCTTAGGTCCACTGTTCAGTTCTCCTAAATTCAATCCTAGAAAATTTAATTTCTAATCTATACTGCCAAGCATATGGTGATCATATCACATAGTTACTTCCATCTCCTGGATTTGTAACAAAAGAGTAAACATAAATTAGTTTAGGTGCAAACATATATTTTTTAACTGGATAGAATATAATGTGGCACTTTGATTTGTAGTTCTATTAGGAAATGAAAAATATCAGCAGAATGAAAAAATGTGAGCAGAATAAAAAATAACTTGTATTCTTCTTTTCCGTCTACCTAGGGGGTCATTATAGTGTCATATTTGTTGTGAGAAAAAAACAAAATAAAGCAAAAAATACCACTCTTCTTTTGGGTGCGTAAGAGTTGCAAAATGAATTGCAAGGCAATAATATGAGGGCAATGTGTGCAATGATCAATGAAAATAAACAACATTCTTTTTCTTCTTTATTATGAGCACAAATAGCAACTATGTGGGAAAATTTAGAAATTGTATAGTATTTTGGTAAGGTGTTGGAAGATCCATATGTAAGTATTAGCTAATATATTTCTGTAAATAAAAATAAAACCTTAAATCTTAGGATAAAATATTACTATGTTTTGCTTCTTATTCCAACATACAGATTTTGAGACTTCTCAAAAAGCCATCAGGAAATAATATTATGTGATATTTCATTCCAAAATTTATGTACCAATTTCTCCCATCACAGAATTCATCTTTAATTAAAAATATGTTATCACATACTGAAAAATCATCACTATCCTTTGACTGTATTGTTATAACATTACCAGTTAGCTTTTATTATCTGTCATATGGTAATATGTTAGCAAAATGTAAACTTTGGAAGTCAATTCAGTTCACTGGAGGCATTTAATTATATCATATATACTATACATATTTATTACCTATGCTTTTATTTTTATTTATTTATAATTTATGTGCTCCCTGGTTTCAAAAATGATTTCAGGCAGCTTATTTTAATTATAATTATATTGGCCAGCTTTCTCATAGACGTTCCAGATTTTTCATCCTCACTCAACAGAGCAGCATGCATAACCGAAAATGGAAGTTGCTTTGTTCTTATTCTCATGGCTTTTTTCAAATTATGTGTTTTGCAGAGGTTAATATTATGTGGGCTGGACACCAAACACACCACAGTTCTGAAGACTATAACTTATCCACAGCACTGAGACAATCTGTCTTGCAGATATACACTTCCTGGGTAAGTTGCATGAGATGGAATAAACATGATACTCTAATTCATTTTTTAAGTCTCAGCTGTTTGTATTTCCTCTGAATAAACTAATAGAAGGTGTTTTGCTAAAATGCTTCTTTCTCCTCTGTAAGTCCAGAAACACATGAAGCAAGTGATGTTTTCCAATAGCAGTCTTTTATTTCACCCAAAATCTCAACCTGAGGTATACAGCAATGTGAGAAAGTGGCCTGGCTAGCTTTTGTTTACTTTCACCTAGGAGGGTGATGTATAAACAAACCATCTCAATTCAAATATATGCAAAGATTTCATTAGAAGCTTTTAAAAACCATTTTAAAAAAAATCAACTCCCAAGTAAAAGCTACTTGAATTCTTTGCTTTTTGTTATCATTAGATAACACTTGTTAGATCAAGTGGTACCATGCTCAACAAAATGTTTGGCTCTAAAATATTCTCACACAAGGAAATGGCAAGAATAATAAATACCAGAAATAGTCTCTAGTTCGAAAGTTCTTCTGACTTACTGGGCAACCCTGATCTATCTGGTAACATCCGTTTTCTATGATCATACTTATTTAGCTCTTCTTGGCTATTGAAATATACATGATACTGAAATGCATTTTGAACAGTGAGTTAGGAAGTCAGAGTAATTGATGTGTAAAATCAATTTTGATTTACACTCAATATGGATGTTCAAAATCAATAAGCTATTTACTAACTCAATTATAATAACCATACATTTGCATGATTCTGTATAGCTTGCAAGGTACTCCTATTAGATACAATTTAACGAGTACTTTCTATGTGCCAGACAATCTTCTGAGAAAGACCTCTTTATATACTTAACTTACACAGGAACTATTATAACTTTCTTTTTAAAATAATAGAAATGAGTCTGTAGTTCAGTCACACATATAGTAAAGGGAGGAGTAGAACTTGAACTCAAGCAGCTGGGCTCTAGGGCCCCTGGTTTTAACCTCTATACTCTAAATACTCTTCTACGTGCCTCCATATTTTTTTTCACTTCAATTATATCCTTTGATCCTCATAAATAAGCCTATGGTTCTCTAAATTAAGTATTATCATTATTAGAGAACTGAAGATCAGTGAGGTTAATTACATAGCTAGTAAGTGACAAAACCAAGTACTGGAAACCAGATGTCTCATAACCAATAGAAAAATATACTAGCATATGTGCTAATCCAAGCAGCAGCATAGGCAAAACAAATCTATAAGCCAGTGATGGTACTAATGCCTTTGTTAGGAATGAATCTTAACAGAAATCCACCCCAAACTCCCATACCAATGTGTTAAAGCTTGTATTCACTTTCTAGGGCTGCCATAAGAAGATACTACACACTGGGTAGCTTAGAAAAACAGAAATTTATCATCTCACAGTTCTGGAGGCCAGAAAGCAAAATCAAGGTGTTGGCTTGAGGGCAATGCTCCTCTGCAGGCACTAGGAAAAGATCTGTTTTAGTCGTCTCTCCTAGGTTCTGGTTTTTCCTGGGCTTGTGACAGCATAACCCTAATCTTCGCATGGCATTCTTCCTGTTTCCTTGTCCAAGTTTCTCTAGGAGAATATCTGTCATATTGGATTAGGGGCCCACCCTACTCCAGTATGACTACATCTTTACTAATTACTTCTGCAATGAACCTATACTCCAATAAGGTCACATTCTGGGATATTAGGGGCTAAGATTTCAACATGTGTATTTGAGGAGGGAGGGTACAATTCAATCCATGACAGTTCTAATCAATATATGTGGAAAAGAAATATATATGTTTTCATCTCCTATAGCTTGTGCTGGAAGTCTGGAGACTAAATGCAGAAAATATTACTGCCTATTTCGTAGCTGCATAGTTCAAGACTGGACTAAGTTTTCAGAGTAGTAAGTGGAGGAAAGAACAGGACCCATGATGGAAGAAAGGGACACTGTCCACCCTCCCTGCTTAAGAAAGAGCTGCATTAATACAGCCCTTTTTCATCCTGTACAAAATAGGATAAATATATAGCTGATTAAAATAATAATCTCAAAAATCTTTACTCTCTTCTGGCTTACATATTTCTCTTTGATTAAAGATAACTAAATCTCCAGTAGTTGCATTTTGGGAGATAACGCCTCCAAGAAAGGATGTAGCTATATTTGAAGTTACTCTAGGGAAATCAGTGAAGTTAGTGAATTAATTACCTGAGGAATTATCAAAGGAAAAATTTTACCAGTGCATCTATGAGTTCAGAACTAGAAGAAATCTTGGAGATGATATACTTAAATTATCTATTTTAAAGGCTACAAAAATGAATCTCACCACATCATACTGTATCAAGCATTACCAGATTGGGGCTCCAATCCAGATACTTGACTCCAGCTTATTTTGATCTTCATCCTGGTTTTCCTTGTGTCCTTCCTCTATTAAGGCAGCACATCCAAAGTTACAGATCAGGGAAAATCTAAGTATTAATAAAATGCACATTCACATTTAGCTTATTGCCAGAATAATTTCCCTTTACAACATCATGCCACTTTTTCAGAGACACACACAGAAAAATATACTAATTAAGAAAATGAACATTAATAATGCATACAAACAGCTAAATATTTTTGGATGAGGGGATGAGGAAACTTTGCAAGGTGGTAAATGAAAGGTAGAGATTGTAAATTAGCCTGGATTCTTAACAAGCACTTCTAGGTCCCTCAGAAGGTAGGAGAGAAGGTTTAAGGGTCTGTGATGGTTAATAGTCTGTAACCGGTCTTTCTGGACATCGAAATCAAAGAGGAGACTTCAGGTCTTTTCATTTTCTTTGATTCTCCTCATCAACATTGTTGCATAAGGCCAATGATTTGGCAGTTGCCCAGGTAACAATATATTTTAGAACAAATAATAGATGGGTCATATCTTTGAAAAGAAAATTGATCTGTGAAATGAAAAGTAAAATTAAGCTGTGTGTTCTTCTTCCATATTACTATGACAATTAGGGCAGTAGAGCATTCCTTTAAAGAAGTTAAAGATAAGAAGTCAACTCTTCAGAATTTATAACCATATTACTTACATTTTTAAGCCAACTTTCAGCTTAATATCACCCACCCAAAGAGAGCTGCAATTGCTACAGTACCATTTTAAGTGAGACTTATTTACTATATAGTGCAATATATAGTTAAATCTTTTATTACGTATCTTAATATAGTGCCTTAAGAATAACAGTCTCTCCACTTTGTAAATAATAAAATATGTTTAAACTCATAGATGTTATATAATATACAACAGTGTCAGGATTAACATTTCTGATTTTTCCAACTTTATGGATAAACTACCTAAATGCTAAAATTTTTATATTCAAAACATAGCTATAGAAGTACTCAAAAAATAAAAGGATGGACTATGTCAAAGGGACCTCAAAGAGCTCCCAATGCCCCAAATCTGGAACAATTTGAACAATAAAATATATAATGTAGTATGGAGTTATAATCCAAACTATGAAATAAATATCTTTCAGACCAGTCTATATTGATATAATGGTTGAATAATTAAATAAATAAGGACAAATAAATGGGAGACAAATTCTCTTAAAGAATTTCAAATAATATGTGTAGAAACCTGCCCTGCAGGAAATGGAGCTTAATCACCCACCACCCACCCTTTGAATGTGGGCAGAGTATGGGAAAGGGACAACTTTAGAGTGAAGAACTTGGCAAACACTACCTCAGATTGAAGTTAACATCACCCCTGTGATGAAATCGAAGTTAACATCACCCCATGAGAATGGCTCTTCACCCCTGTGGTCTTCATCCCAAAAACCCATAACCCCAATCCAACCATGAGAAAAGACATGTCAAACCCAAATGAGTAGACAATTTACAAAAACCTAGCCAGTAATCTTCAAAACTGCAAAGGTCATGAAATGCAAAGAACATATGAGAAATTGTTACAAATCAGAGAAGGCTAAAAAATATAAAGACTAAATATATGCTGCACCCTGGATGGGATCCTAAAACAGAAAAAGAACATTAGGAGAAAAAAAAAACAAACAAACACATCAAAACAAAAAACAACTAGTGAAATCTAAATAAAGTGTGTGTGAATTTTAGTTACTATTCATGTACAAATATGGGCTTCTTAGTTGTGGCCAAGGCAGCATAGTAACATGTTGCATTAGGAGAGCCAGGTGAAGGGTATATGACAATATTCAGTCTTTGCAACTCTTCTGAAAATATTAAACTATTATAAAATCAGTATCTTATCAAAAAAACACAACTATGTGTACATATGTACATTTTCATACTCAGAGCAACTGTAGATTATGTATCTACGTTAGAAAAAAAAAATGGAAGGAGCCATCAACAATAGACATTGGTTCTTGGAAACCCCAGGGTATCATAATGAACAATGTATCAGCCAATGCTATTTTTAATTGCCCATTGTTCTAAAGGAACTCTTCTTTTTCTATTCTTAATCCTTCAATCCATCACACACTGTTCCCATTCCAGAACACCACTCTGATCAAGCTAAATCCCTCTATAGTTTTGAGAAAGGGATATAATAAACCTCTTCTTACAGCAGAACTAGTTAAAACTTAGCCCTCCTCTCTCTCCAATTTCATCTTCCACAAACCCCATTGTCATCCCGTCTCCAATTTAATAATTAATTTTCATTTCTGTCAATCTACCATGACATAATGCCTTGACACTTCATTGCACATGTCATTACCTCTGCTTGGAGAATTATTTCCCTTTCACCTCTGATTGTTCTATTTTTCACGATTTAGTTCATTCCTATCCTCTTTCAGATGCCCTTTCTAAATCTGTCCATGTCTTTTATGCTGTTTTGTTTTTGTTTTTATTTATGTTCCCATAAAGCTTTTGCATATATCTATTATAGTACTTAATACTTTTCATCATTATCTTTTATGCTAGCCTATAAACTTTAAGAGAAATGAGTCTATTTTTCACTGCCTTATACCTAGTATATTCGAAGTGCCTACTACAGAGTCAATACTTAATAAATGTATGTTACATAAATGAATGAAATAAAAAGTCTTATAGTTGTCAAAATAAATGTGGCAATGGAAATATTTTGCTAAATTAACTAGGGTAAGGCCAATGTAAAACTGATAAAGACAATATGTGAAGTAATTAAATTTATCGTTCATTTTTTTTATTGAATAGACTCTCCAAAAATAAGAGTATAGGGTTACATGACTTGTTTACCTTTTACAATAAAATAAATTTTAACATATTTGTTTCATATATGAAACCAGTATTGAATGGAAAATAGTAAGCTATCTACCTTCAAAAGAACTATTTCTCTCAAAGGCATAATAAATTAATGATAAATGCACTTACTTTAAATGATTATGGTGAGTAAATTTTTTTAGCTCTGTCTTGTCTCTCAGTCATTAAAATTGTTTTGTTCTCTAGGTATTAAAATTAATTTTATGAGAATTAGTGAAATATGTTTATAACATATTAGAAATCTTAAAACAGGTAAATTTGCCTACCATCAGAAAGAAGAAATATAGTTATAACATTAAATTATGAAAACCTTCATTAATATCATTATTACTATAAATTAGAAAATAGGTAAATATCTGATGATCTTATTTTTGAGCATAATAATTTTAAAAATATATTCATTATATTTAGGAGATAATAAAGAGCAATTGACAAGAAATAAACAAATATTGGTCCCATACTAGTTTAGTTATTAACTAACTAGCTTTTCCAATCTGAACAAATCAGTAAATGTTTGAGTATAACTGATTTTGTACATGACATGGGGCTCTTAATATTTGCTCTGCCTTCTCATGTGGTTATTTCGAAGATTACTTTAAATAATGAATGTGGAAATTCTCTGAAATGTATCAAGTATAATTCTTACATATGATAATTATATTACATATAAGACTGCAGAGAAAACTTAGTGAAATCACAAATCTTCTTATTACATCATACTCCCTGCCAAACTACATAAGCAAAGACTATTTTTTGATATGTGGGAGTTGGGGTTACATAAAGGCAAATGTGAACAAATAAAGATACAAGAAAGTAACAACTTTGATGTAATGCATTATAATGTACAGGGGATAAAATTCTCATAATTCTTTGTCACAGAAGGAAAGCATGGCTTAAGCCCCCATGAAGTAAAGAAACAAAACTTCTCCTGGAACCTTGTCTCAAAACTCCAAGGCATGCCTTCACTACCCTCAGCCACCATTTAAAGATGACTAATGAGACAAAGTTTATACCACATACTAAATAAATAAGGTTCTTTGCTGGTTTGAATCTTTACTGGTTTCGGAGACTCAATTCTAGCATGTATCAGGAAATGAAATTATTCTGTAGCTTATCAAGACATTTTGAAATTTGGTAAAAATAAAATTATTCTCCAATTTTCGATGTTTTTCTTTACAGCAATCCAATAGTCATTTGGAGTCCTTATAATGAAGGATAAACAAGGACAAGCAAAGTGAAGAGTTCTATATAAAGCACTGTCATCTTATTGTCACATTTTTAAAATGTACGACTGGTTAAAACATATAATCTCCTTTACGCGTTATTGTTCTTGTTTTGAGAATTGCATCCACTCATTTTTTTCCATATATACTCTTGCCTGGCAGGGCCAGTAATGGTGACAGAGGTTGGGGATAGAAAGATAAGTAAGAAATGAGCTTGTGTTCTCAAGGCGATTGCTATTCTTGGAGGGAGTCAGGTAAGTGAACAGCCATTGTGACAAGTTGTTAAAGTGTTAGAGAGAAGTGACTGCGCTGAGAACCACTGCAGGTCAAGGGAAACTTCACAGAAAAAATAATGCTTGAGCCCAGTTTGTAAGAATAGTAAAATTTTGCCATGGAGGAGGGCATAAATGGACTAATAACTATGTAGAAGAACAATGTTTGTAAAAACACAAAATTATAGAAAAATATGATAAATTTAGGGAATAGCAAATAAAATGTATGGTATATATATTAGTTTCCTGGGGCTGCTGTAACAAAGTATAAAACCTGGGACGGCTTAGAACAACAGAAATTTATTGTCTTAAGTTCTGGAGGCCAATAGCCTGACATCAAGATGTCGGCTGGGTTAGTTCCGTCTGAGGGCTGTAGGGGAGAATAGTTCCATGTTTCCCACCTAGAGTCTGGGTGCTTTGCATTTTTGGAATGCCTCGGTTTGCAGATGAATCTCTGTAATCTCTGTCTTCTTTTCACATGGCCTCCTCCTTAGGTGCATGTCTGTCTCTGTATCTAAATTTCCCCTTTCCAAAAGGACACTAGTTGAATTTGATTAGGGCCCATCCTAATTAACTCATTTTATCTTTATTACCTCTGTAAAGTTGGGATTTCCAAATAAGGTCACATTCTGAGGTACTGGGCACCATGGCCTCACATATCTGGGGTGTGGGGTATACGAGTCAACCTATAACAGTGTGACTATGGCTGGAATGTTGGATGTATGAGAAGGTAAAAGAGGGAAAAGGGAAAGGTTAACAGCATAGATATAGGACTAGAAAGACAGGCCTGCCTTGAGTACTTGAAGATAATGACTTTCTAAGTAGAAGCACAAACACTGATTCCAAACATAAAGTTTAAGGAGATATATTTTAAGGGCAGAGATCAGTCCTCTCCATCTTGAATCAGAGGATTCAGGTCTGGGTCATTACCAATCATAGACTTAAGGAATGTGGGACATACTACTTGATTCTTCCATCTTTAGTTTCTCCGTTCGGAAGGAAATTTGTTAAAATAACTGCTTTTTCTCTAAAGTAATATTACAAAAATAAATGATAATCCTAGAAGTGCAGACGTTAGTAATGTTAATTAAACTACTGCTTTGAATTATTAAAATAAAATAGACATGAATTCTGGAGCTCAAAATGTTTTTTTTCATTTCTTTCAAAGTAGTTATATACTTAATCTTCAACCATTTTCCTTAACACCTTACTTGTGGGCTATTTTCCTCTCTCAACCCCTGCTTTTTCTCCCAGTTTGTCCTGTCCTCCTGGCTTTACTTCCTACGTCGTCCAACCTAAGATACTTAATTTCCATGACTCTGGCAAGCACAGTGTGCATCCTCTGTTACATCTGCCTTAAAATCCCCGAGCTGTGAATAAATCCAGTGATTCACTTCTCTGCTGCCACATCCAGGCTGCTGAGTGCTATGGGTGTCCTCCCCTACCAGCTGGGCAGTTGGGTGCCCCTGCACAAATGGCTTCCATACCCACTGACCCCTGAACACTGCTCACCAAGCTGTACATGTGAGGCTGCTCTATTTTCTCCCCTCTACCTTGCAGAAACCTTTTTAGAATTTCACAATCTCCTCAAGATCTCTTCTCCACTGCTGCCTCTTGAAGATATGTGAAACTTCATCGAGAAACGTGTTTTTTCCATTTTCTCTCTCTCTCGACTTCCGGTTCACGTAGCGTCAATTAAGACTTGTGAATTCACAAGTGAATGTTCTTTCTTACCTCTAGTTTTATAAAAAATGTTCACTTTTCTTCAGCAGATCTAATTCTTAGGTTGGAGACATTGCTCTTATTTCCTCTTTTGGACTTTTTCTAATCAGCTACTTTTGTCTTTTTCTTTCTTTCTTTCAACTGGCTCCTTCTGTCTGAGTAAGCCATAAATATATTCACATCTCTCATATTTAAAAAAAGTAAATAAATAAACAAACAAAATCTTCTTCCTTATCCATTGTTCTTTTCAAAGAATACCTCCAACAGTCTCCTTTCTTGTCCTTAGGGAAAAACAGAAGTAATCCCTCCTTCCATTTTGTCACCTCCTCTGGGTGTTTCTTAAACTTACTAACTTGAGTTAGGAATTTGAGGTTTGGATTCTGGGCCCACTGCTCCACTGATATATAGCTGCAAATTTAGTGTCACCTTTTTTTTTTTTCCGGTTCCTGTCTTACTTGCACATTCATTGGGAATCTTCTATTCTCTTCTTAAAAATCTCTCATTGTCTCTAATGATAACAACTAATGGATCTTTCCTACCTCCGTGTCTTTCTTGTTTCAGCCTAATTTGCTACCACTCTTTTTTCTGACTGCCCATGGAGTTGCATTTTTGGCTATCTTCCCACTGGGGACGCATCCATCAATTCAAATATAATTGATATTTGCATGATTCCCACATCAGCAAGTTCAGACAGACACTTCCTGATTCCTTGATATCTAATTCCAGACACACATTTCCAACTGCTTATTCAATAGCTTCTTTGGGATATAATGGACTCCAACATGGTTGTAAAGTCCCCATACTTTACAAACTGTTCTTTCTCCTGTTCACTGTCCTGGTAAATAATGTCCCCCAACACACAAGCCAGAAATATGGGTATATTCTGATACTGCTCAATACCTCTTGACTCTTATGTTTGAATAGTTAATTCTTAGATCTGTTATATTTATTCTACCTTTCCATCGCCATGGCTACTGCTGTGATTAAATATGCATCATTTTTCACTGGGCTATTGAAATAGATTCCAAACAGATTTTTATATTTTATATTTCTTACTTGATTAAAAAGATGTTAATTGCTCCTTCATGCCCAATCTTCTTAAAATGGCATGAAAAAAATGAAAAGACTCTGCTCCCTGATTTGGCCACTGTTTGAATTTTTTTTTTTTTTTTTTTTGGCTATGGCAAGTCACAGACACACTGGAGACTCCCTGATAAAAGCTGTAGATTATTTCTTTAGGAAAATGCACACTCCCCCATGTGCACAAGTTCACGCATTTTTGTAGTGGTGTCAGGGGACTTGTGGACTCCCTGAGGTCTATCCAGGAATCCCAAGGTCCCATCCAATTTCTTGCCACATTACTCTCCATCAACTTTAGCAACTCCATTATAGTTACCCCTAAAGGCCATGTTGTTTCTTGCTTCCTGACACCACCTCAAGAAACCCCTGCTTGTCCCATCCATTGGTGACAGAATAAATCACTTACTTTCTGTCTGTTAGCCTAAGATCATCTCTAGACTTATCTTCATTCTTTTTTCAAACATATGGGTTATTTCTCTCCTTTATAGCCCTATTATATGTGACCTCTATCATAAGATAATAAAATAACCTAGGGTAGACAGAGTAACGTAAGGCTAAATAGCCTTGGAGTCAGAATGACGTGGGTTTGAATGCATGATAGAAATGGATGCATTTGGTAGACAGTGTAATGTCCTTGACCCAGGTACTGAGAGTTACTCTGAATGTGAAGAAGGAGAAATTTCTTTAGTCAAGTTATTAGGTCATTAAATATGAAATGTCCGATTTTGAATCAAAAGTTTAGTTTATTATATCTCAAACAAGATGCAGTACAATTAATCAAAGTTTGCACCTAAGCTATAGACACAGTTTTTCCATCTTAACGGTAGCTTGCTTATGCCAGCAGCGAAGAAGTCTGGAGAGCAAGTGGTGATGAAATCGCAAAAGGCGTTTTCCACAGCTTGTTGAGAATTGAATATTTTTTCTTGCAAGAAGTGGTCCAAAGTGTGGAAGAAGTGGTGGTCAGTTGGTGCAAGGTCTGGTGAATACCATGGATGACACAGAGTTTCTAAGTCCATCCTCTGTAGTTTGAACAGCATTGTTTGTGCAACATGTAGTCTAGCATTGTCTTGCAAGAGGATTGGCCTATTTCTCATTTCATCCAGTTGGTTGCAGTAGACATCCGCTGTAATCGATTGACCAGGTTTCATGAAGCTGTAGTGGATAATACCAGCACTGGACCACCAAACAGACACCATTAGAATTTTTTGATGAATATTAGGCTTTGGATTGTGTTTCCTCACTTCATCTTTATCCAACCATTGTGCCGAATGCTTGGGATTATCAAAAAGAATCCGTTCTTTATCACACGTCACAATACAGTGTAGAAATGGTTTGCCTTTATGTCATGACAGTAAAGAAAGGCAAGCTTTGAAACGATTTCTCTTCTGATGCTCATTTAATTCATGCAGTACCCATCTATCCAGCTTCTTTACCTTGCCAATTTGTTTCAAATGGTCCAATATTGTTGGAATACTAACGTCAAACCTTGCTGCTAATTCACACGTAAGTTGAGATGGATTCGCTTCCACTACAGCTTTCAGCTCATCATTATCTACCTTGGTCTCAGGTCGCCCATGTGGCTCATTTTCAAGATTAAAATCACCAGAGTGGAACTTCTCAAATCATCGATGTACTGTGCGTTCATTAGCCACATCCTTCCCAAAATCTTTGTTGCTATTTCGAGCTGTCTGTGCTGCATTGGTTCCACGATGGAAGTCATGTTTGAAAATAACACGAACTTTTGACTTATCCATGGTTTAACAAAAAGTGCTCTAAAAAAAAATTTGAAAGATAATCAAAAGCCACACCATGTGTTTAAATGAATGAGGACATACCTTCACAATATGAAAAAAAAAAAAAAACAACAAGAAGTGTCAAAGATACCACTGTCAAATTGAGTACTTAAGGAAATAGGATCTTTCATACTTAATAATCTGATAGTACTGCTTATGATTTATGGTGGAAATGGCGCTTAAAATGGTTTCAAAAGCTATCGAGGATTTTGGAATGCAAAGATTGAAGGTAGAGAAGAGGATAAGTGGGAATTCTCATACTTGGACCACATTTACTAAGCCGCTTACAGTTGCAAAAATAATAACCTTGATTGTAGCATTAGATTCTTTTTATAAGCATTGTATTAATTATAAGAAATTTCCACTTTTGATACATGTGAAGTATTTCCTGACCTATATTTTATTTTTTGTTATAAATGTGATTTGTTTTTAATTCATGGTGAGCTAATTTTTCCATTTGTCTGGTCATCACTATATTTACTGATTTGTAAGATTTAGGACATTGTTTCATAAAATGAGTTTTTAGGAAATCTAATCCTGTGCAACACTTATTAAGAAATGTGAATCATATTAGCATGCTAAAGTTCCTGAACAGTCCTGTATTGAAGAAACTTTACTTGATAACTCATGGCTTCAAGACTTATTTGACAATAGAACCACCTTTTCCATAACAGTCGTCATTATCTCAAGGGACTGGGTCTCCACACTTAGGGCCATTATAATGAACTATAAATATTCATCTGTTATGCACATTCTTTCCAAACAGAACTATTTATTAAGCATCCAAAATAAGTTATTTATAATTTTTCTCACATCTCAAAGAGGAGATTCTGAAATACCCCTTAACTTAAAGGACTTGTATCATAGGTAGTATATGTTTTGAAAATATTTGCTATGAACCTATTGTAAGAGAGTCGTTTTAATATATCACAAAAAAATCAAATCATAGTAATATAGATCTTTTGGAACCAAAAGGATGGCTAGATTTTAAATGGTTTTCCCCTTCACCATTTATTTGAGGAAACTAAAGCCTAGATAAGTATAAGAACTTTATGAATATCACTGAGGGAGTCTATAGTAAAACCATGGATTAAAAGTTGGTCTCTTGAATAAGAGCCCAGTATTCTTTTGTTGCTAGCTAATCAAATCCTTTTCTTAATAATCCATTTATGAATAATAAAACTGATCCTGCTTGTGATGACAGTTTAAATGTTTCATGAGTTGAAGTTTAGAAATGAAAACTAGAGAGCAATGACCAATTTTAAATGATAGTCATTACTAAACTTCCTTTAAATGACATTTTGCCTAATTGAGAACAAAAGCTTTAAACAATTTATAAATAAAATTATAACATTCAGAAGAAGTATTTTTAAACATCTAGTCATTTAAAAAATATGGACTCTATAAAATTAGAAATGTAAAGTGGAAGTCAGACTCATTTTATTCTTATTTAGTTATTTAGTTTTTCATTTAACAAAATGTTTTCTTCCAATATGAAACCACCCTTGAGGATCAAAGTCATTAGTAGAACACAGCAGATCGTGCTTATTATTTGATTCTAACCCGTTCCATGGTTCAATCATAAGTTGTTTTTCCAAGGTACAGTCATTTCTGTCTGTTAGGAAATATGGACCTTTAAATTTTTTTTCCACTATGGCACCACATCATGCCTCCTTCCTTAATAATGTTGAAAAAATTAGGAGATATGGTGCCCTCAATCAACCACATAAAAACAAAGTTAAAAGAGAAAATATACAGTATTCTCTCTTTATATGAAGTTACTTTCTTTTATTATAATTTCATTTTATTACTGAAAATGCCAGGTAATAATACATAGTTTGGGAGCTGTCAAGGAATAGAGGCACATGTTCCTACATTTTTTTGCATAAAGAAAGTATTATATTTGTGTGTATATAAAAACCTCTTTAATTCCAGGAAACAAGTCCAACATTTTCAAGATTAAGGAAATAACACACAGCATATGATATTTTAACTAGAGAATATTAAATGCAAAATAGAAGTCCGGTGAACTTAGCTCCAACTTGTCTGCAACTTTATCGCCATGTGAAAAGTTAATGTTTCAAAGTCAAACATGGCAATAAAATATACAGAATAAGGTATATTTGTTGAAAAACATACACTTAGAATGTTGAACCATTAAAAAGCATTTATTAATATGTTGAGAAATCCTATATGCAAATTAATTTCTTTAAAAATATTTGTTTTTCAGATTTTCTACTCTCCCCTGGCCCTGTTCATACCACCTTCAGTATATGCTGTTCATCTTCAGTTCAATCTTCTCTACCAATTTTGGATCCATACAGAGGTAAATCTTTTTTTGTTTTTTTCCTAAGTTTTCTACCTAAATAGTTAGCCTGAAGCAATGTCCTGGCAATCCACTAGAAGGTGATTTATTGTGTAAGAAAAATCTTTGTCTGCCTTTTTTAAGGAGAAACATCTGTTCATTTTTATTCCTTTTTACTGAATATATATTGCAAAGTTTATAAGAAACAATGAGGCCAGTTGGTCTCAATTAAATAAAACAATTTTTGAACTATTAAGTACCAAAACATATTAATACTATATTCAATACAACATCTTCCTGTATTATAGTTTATTGAACATTACTTACCAAGACATGTTGAAATTAATTTCAATTCAGAGATAGAAATATGGATATTCATATATGTATGTTTGTGTATATATGAACTCCATAAAAACTTTTTGAAAAAAATGAATGTTTACAGAAATTATGAAAACAATTTTTGATTGGAAAACTTGCTTTAACTATAGAGTTTATATTTTCTGAAGTTGTTCAATATATTGTTGGGGCTTTTTTTCCTGGAAAACTGAACAAATATAATTTTTGGGTCTTCTGTGGCATCTCAAATTGTTGGACTTGAATGTTTCCACATAGATCATTAAGCAACCGATTGGTTTATGAACTATTATACTGATCTTGTTGTTAAATATCAAAAATTCCAGGTGCAGCAAAATTCTTACTTATACTCATGAGTACCCTTTTAAGCATTTGGTATTTATCGAACGCTTTTTGAAGTTACTATAGGAAGCATGTTGACAGATGTTGCAACTGGTTGAACACCACCACAAATCACAGCTGCATTAGATGTGAAACCTTGATACAACAAAGTGCATTATTTCATTAATCTGCAGTATTTTATGCTACTGATTTACTTGGAATAAAGAGACTGTTACCCTGACTTTGGACATATGTGGCCTTATTTGAAGATCTGTCATGAAATAGTATTGTGTTTTATGATAGTTGATATGCATCAAACACTCAGTACTACAACCATCTGAAAGAATTGTTGAGGCCAATTCTGACGTTAGAGGTCAAAGACCAAATTTGTTTAAATCAGTGGAGGGAAGCTTTCTGATGATTTACATGGAGAGGTTAAAGGAGAATTACATTTTACAGCAGCTCTGCTCCAGGTCCTACCATGTGTTAGGTCAGGTATTAGTCTGGATACAGAACAATGGTGCCTCCGTAACTTCTGCCTTTTCCTGTGTCCCTCTGAGAGTTCTGTGAGTCAGGGCTTGAGTTCCACTGCAGGAAGTAAAGAGGAAGTAGTGAGACTTATTCATTTCTAGCTCAGAATCTCCAGGTGGCTTCATTTCCAGTTCAAAAGCAATGCTTAGAACCTCTCACTTGTGTTGTGCTTCATACTTTTGAAAGTATTTTTCTATGTGTAGTTCCTATAGGTGAGCTGCATGGAAGGCAATTAACACACTTCCTGAAGTAATATGGTTTGAGTGTTAGAATTTCAAATTATGTTATTAACTGTGAATACATTTCTGAGATGTTTCACAACTGTGCAATTACGTTAGTTTACTACATACAGCATGCTACCACTTGGTTACAAATAATATGATTATTCAGGAAGGAGAGCCAAGAGATTGATAAGAGTGACTGCTTCTGGAGAGAGGAGCAAATGGGATAAAGAACTGAAGTGGGGAGAAGATTTAACCATTTATTAAAAATTATTTTTATCATGTTTAATAATTTCAGATTAAGAAGTAAAAAATTAAAATGAACACAATGGTTTTTAGTTTAGAAAAATACTCACTTTATGTGTACCTGTACTGTCAAATGTGTCTACCTGTTTAAGCAGATTGTGCATTGTTTAATAACAGGCATCAATAATACTTGGATCTCCATTCACAGAAATGGTATGTGAGCTGTAGATATGACAATGTTGGCCAAAGAGCCCTGTACATTCCTGAACAGAGATTTGATTCTTATGAAGATCAGTTCTCACTATAACAGGAATCTGGTCTTAAGGAGATATTGATTTTCTAAAAGTGAAGAAGATTCAATTCCCTTTAAATCAATCAGGTTAGAATGAGAGGAAGGAAAAAAACCCCATAAAATCATGTTTTTGAAAGATTGTATATGACAGAAAAATAGATCACAAAAAAGCTGAATAGTTTATTAAAATTTTCTGTTTACTTTTAAATTATTTTGATGAAGAAACAACAGAATCTATTCTCATCCTTTTTTTTGAAAGTTACAAAACATTTGGCTTGAAACTGTACTGTCACTTAATTTTTGTGACTACATTTTTGTTTGTTTATTGTTCATTGATCTAAAGTGTCTGCAGCACATATTCAGTTACATTCTTTGCTTGTGAATTTACTAAAGGCATTAAGAAAATCTTAATAATAATTGTTAGAATTGTTAGAATAAATGTTCTTAATCTAATAACTGTGGAATGCTACAAGTATTTTTTTGAGATATTAGCTGTTTTTTTGGGTGTTAACTGAGTTTACACAGTATGGTAGCAATATTATCATTACCCATTACCTTTTATTTATCTTAAATTTACTACCATATTGTTTATATATATATACCATGTGATATTTGAGTAGAGAAATATTGTAACAGAGAAATAACTTAATTCTTTGATATTGAAGATTTGAACCATATAATTCGATGATTTTTATAGTGCTAAACTGAAACCACTAAATAGACCATTATGGCAATATTACAAATATGATGAGTAATCTCTTTATGTACTGATATGGATAGACCTCCAAATAATCAAGGTACATAACAAGATATATTATATGTTAATATGTATATTATAAATGGGAAAACAACTATATATTTTATATGATCAGATATGCATAAAATGTGCCTAGAGGGACACATGGGTAGCCAACTCTTTTCTTGTAGGGAGCGGGATATAGGATGGCTCGAAGATAAGGATTACAGTGAGACATTAACATTAATTTTACCCATTTAAATGTATTTATTGGACGTTGATATATTTGCTTCAATGAACTGTCCAAGTTCTTATCTATTTTTAAAAAATAATTTCTCTAATAAATCTTTGATTATCACAAACTCTGAAAGACATTCTCCTAGGATTTCTTTTGGAAACTTTAGAGTTTTAACTTTTACCTTTACGTCTGTGATGTTCTGGAATTGACTTTTACATATGGTATGTGGTAGGGATCAAGATGCCTTATTTCTATGCACATAACCACTCATTATACCATTTATTGTAGAGACTTTTTTTTTATCCATTGGATGTCCTTGGTGCCTTTGTTGAAAAGAAATTGGCCATTTATGGTTGGATCTTTTTTAGACTTCTCACTTTTGTTGATTTATCTGCCTCTCCTTATACCACTACCTCATTTATTGGTTACCACAGCTTTAGAGAAAGAATTGCTTATACATTCTCCAAAATAATTTGTTTAATTTTCTCTAGATTTTTCTCATGCACAATTTTGTGGTCTTTGAACAAAGCAAGTTTTATTTCTTTCTTTCCTGTATTTATGTCATTCATTTCTTTTTCTCTCCTTATTGCTCTGGCAAGGAGCTTTAGTACAAAATATAAGTGGTTAGAGGAAGATGTAAGCATCCTCTGCTGGCTTGTTCTCTCTCTCTCTCTCTCTTTCTCAGTAGTAGAATATAAATACTACTTATTATAAATGTAAGAATCTTATAGCAGTATAATTCCATCTATGCCCCCTAACCTTTTAGCTAGTGTTCTTACATATGTTAATTTTTCATGTTATAAATCCCAAAATACTATTTTTATTATTCTAGATTTAATCAGTCAATTGTCTTTTAAAGAAATCAAGAAAATCAATGAATAAATCTTATATATTTGCCCAAATATTTACCTTCTACTACTACTCATTCTTTTCATTAATCCAGGTTTCCATCTGGTATTATTTCCTTTCAGTCTGAAGAACTTCAGCATCTTTTGTAATGCAGGTCTCTAGCAACAAATTCCTTCAGTTTTATCTGTCTTAAGGCATCTTTATTTTTTCCTTCCTTTTTGAAGGATATTTTTCTGGATGTAGAATTCTTAATTGATATTTCTTTTTTGCTTTCTTTCAGTACTTTAAAAGAGTTATCCAGTTGTATTTAAACTTCTGTTTGTTCTAATATTTCAATTTTCATATCACTGTTATTCTGCATATACTGTGTCTTTTCGCTCCTAGATGTTTCTAAAATTTTTCTCTTCATTGTTGAATTTTAGCAGTTTGACTATGATGTGTCAATGTGTTTTTTCATAACATTAATGTTGATTAGGATTCACAACTATGTATTTTTTAAATCAAATTTCAGAAGAAAAATACCTGACCATGATTTCCTTAAACATTATTTCTGTCCCTTTCTCTCTCTCTTATCCTCTAGGAACATTAATTACATGTATATTAGACTGCTTGATATTGCCTCAGAAATCAGTAATACTCTGTTAATTTTTAACATTTTACTTTCTCTCTTATTCAATAGAAATTAGAGTATAGGAGATTTGCAGGGATACAATGTGCAAAATTAGAAAGCATAAGGAATGTGTGGTAGAACTATGAAGCAATATAACAAAAGAGATAAAAGAAGCCAGACATTTGCAGAAGTTGACTGACATAGAGAAAAATAGAATAGAAACATGTTACTCTATGGCATCCAAAGCAATAGAGTGGTAGCCTCATGAGCAGAGACCTAGGAGATCTGACATCTGTGGATACAATAAATAAAGTGTTTTGCTTATTGCCTTTTTGTATCCAAAAATTACAGTTTTCACAGAAGTCTGGGAGTACTTATCTATTATTCAAAATTGTATAGAGTCTGCTCAAGATCCAGTCATGTGTAAAGATTTAGTTTTCTTTTAAGTAAATACATCCATTTTGTTTATCTTTTTAATAACATACCAAGAAAGAAAAAAATACACAATATATGTGATATGAATATTAAATCATGATTGCAGAGAAACATATTTAGTTAATATCAAATTTCTGTAGCTGTTATTTTGCCATTTGCATAGGTGAGAAATGTATTGGAATTATTAAACTAGTTGGCAATTTTCTTCATTAGCAAATTTAAATATTTACTTTGTGTAAAGAAAGATGACAACCAGGAAGATGTTCTTAAATATTTCATATATTATTATTACTATAAAATCTTAAATATGAATGTTGTAAGCACAAAATTAGTCATCTCAAGTGCTTTTTTAAAAACAAGATGAATTACAAAAAAGAAATACCATTTTAAAAATGTAAACTGTGTCCTCCTTTTTGTGGCCTTTGGGATTAAATTTCCTGAGTTTGAATCCTGACTTCATTTGTTACTATGCCTATGAACTTGGGCAGATTTCTTTACCTTGTTGTGCCTCAGTTTTCTCTCATATAAAATGATGATGATAACAATACATAGTATCTTAGTCCATTTTCTGCTAATATAGCAGAATACCATAGACTGTGTAATTTATAAAAAATAGAAATTTACTTAGCTCACAGTTCTGGAGGCTGGGAATTCCAAGACAGAGGTGCTGGCATCTGGTGAGGGCCTTCATGCTACGTTACAACATAGTGGAAGGGCAAGTGAGCATGCAAAACAGAGAGCAAATAGGGGACGAATTTTTCCTTTTATCAGGAGTCCACTCCTAAGATAATTAACTCACTCCCCACTTGAGCAATAAGCTCATTAATCCATTCATGAGGGCAGAGCCCTCATGACCTAATTCCCTCTTAAAGCTCCTACTTCTTAACACTGTCACAATGGCAATTAAGTTTCATCATGAGTTTTGGAGGGGTCATTCAAACCATACTGCATACATTGTTGTGAGGATTAATAAAGATAGTTCATGTTCTAAACTAACAACTAGAACAGTACTTGACACATAAAAAGTACTAAAAACTGTTTTCAGTTTACTTGTTATTATCTTTTTTCAATGTAAATTCTTATTTTACTGCATATCACTTACTAACCATTCTTAGCCATCATTATAATTATTCATGTACATTTTGTGACATAATTTTAATGCAATTCATATTTTGTCTAATATGAATTATTAGTATGAATAAATTCAAATAAATTTGAGAATTAAAGAAATAATGCATAACTGACTTTAGGAAAAAATGCACCCTTAATTATAAGAGTTTGGAATTATAATCATGAAATACATTATTCATAATTTTGTTGTATTCTCTTTTTTCTGATTCAGAAACACTAATATACATATTATTTAATTTTCCAAGTTTAATACATCTCTTTAAATATTTTAATTATTATATTCTACAGACATTTAGAGCATGGAGTAAAAAGGACAAAAAAGGATTAAATGCTAGAACAATGAGTTATAATTTTCTGGATGAAGAAAAAATAGCTAACTTTAAAGGATATATGTAAGAGAAAAAAAGGACTGAAGTTTAGGAGAACAGTTACAGTCATCTCGGTCAAGAATTCTCAGTTACTTATAGCTGTGATTGGATGTTCCAAGGAAAATTTAATGAGACATCATTTTTATTTTTTGTCTATTTATTTGATTTTTGTATCATATACTTATCCAGCATTCAATATTTTTCAGAACATATTTTAAACATTTTTAACGAATATTACCTCATTACTACTTCATAACAACTTTTTGGAATAAATTGGTAATATTATTACCTCCAACTAAATATACTAAGTAACTTCCCTGGGGTCATAACGATAAGTGTCAAACCTGGGGTTTGTACAAAGTAGTCAAGCTCCATATTCTTTGCTCTCATCCACTACACAATGCAGTTTCCCTCTAGATGGGCCATTTCTGATCTTAATGTTATTATAAAATAGCCACCTTGTATGAAGCATCCAATATGTGTCAAGAAATTTTTTTTACTTAATTCCCACATAATAATTTGAATCACTAAAGACTAATTAAAATTTTACAGATTATAACAAATGAATATAAGTTCAAATGACTTCAGTAAGGGGGCTTTATTTTAAGGGTACACATAGAAGTACATGCCAGGAAGCCATTCCAGCAATTTAATAGAAAAAGTTTCAGAAAACGGGAATTTTTATATCCATCAAACTCTGTGAGCAAACACTGTTCCTTTTAAAGCCAAGAATATTGAAACTCTATGATTTATATAAGGTGACACAGCTGGCTTCAGAGATGAATTTTGGCCATTATTCACTTGTCATACTTTTCAAAAAATGTATTATATTTATCCGGTTATGACTCAGTATACCATGGCAGATGGCAGCAGAGTTCATAAAGAACTGGTATGGTACCGTGAAAAGATCAAGGCTATTGGTTAAAACAGAGCTCAGCTGTAATCTTGCCTATACCAAATAACTGTGTGGCCTTTATCTACATCTATTAGCCCCATCTTAAATCTGACATAGTCTCAGGGGCCTGTCCTGCTGAAAATACTTTGGTGATGTTCTATTGCTTACTGAATAAAGACCAAATTTTTTGCATTGTTCCTAGTGCACTGCCTTCGAACTACATCTCCTGGTCTACATTCCATTACTTTCCATTCTCTGCAATTCATTTGAACTGGACTATTTTCCACTTCCCAAATGCATTTGATATCTAATCCTTGCAGTTTCTGTCCTTTTCATATTTTTCATGTTATTATTCCATACATTCTTCAAAGCCTAACTCAAATTTCCCCTTCTCCATAAAGTGTTTTTCCTGATAAGAGCTAACCCTACATAGTTCAGACCATGTGTCAGTCATTATGCTAAGTATTTTACATGTATTTACTTATTTAATTATCATAAAACCCTATTATACCCTTTAGTGAGGAAACTAAAGTATATGGAGGTTAAGTAACTTGCGAATGTTGTTGCAGCTTAATTAGGAATAGATCTGTGATTCAAAGCCTGATAAACAATTCTCACTCCTTCCTTCCTCTGAAATCCTATATCATTGATTTTAGATCTCTTAGAGCTGCAGTGTCCACACGTCTCAGTTTGCTTGGAGCGGCCCCAATATATGCCTATTTTTCTTGCATAAATGTTAATAGCACACCTTTTAACTCTTTAAACCATTCATTATACACTCTTTGAGTTTTCCTTCTAAATATTTTTAAATCCTCTTACTCTTTCCATTTCTATTGCCCCAACTTAATTTATGCTTCTTTGTCAATTACAAAGATGGTTACAACATGATTCTATTTTTTCTACTGCTACAGACTCTTTTCTTTCCTATATATTTTCATACAACTATGATGATCATTTTCGAACCTAAATAATATTAGGGTGCTCCCAACATGAGAACAAACAAATTCTTAAATGACTCTCTAGTGCATCCAAGATAACATCAAAAACCTTAAATTTGTGAATATGACCCTTACTTACCACTCCCATCCCATCCCATAGGTCAGCCAGGACAGCCAAACCTCACTGCTATTTGCTCCCTAAGCAGGTGAAACACTGAGGTATTCCTTGCACTTGTACATGTTCTGTCCGTGATGCCCTTTATCCAAATATTCTTCATGATGCAACCCAATTACCACTTTCTCTGGAATGTCTTTCTTTCACTTCCTAGTTGGAGATAAGTGCACTTTTCTTTACACTTCTTCTGTGTTTTTTTTCTGTTTCCGCATTGGTAGTTAAGAGTTAAGAGCATGAGCTCTGTGGGAGGACATAAAGGAGACAACACATCAGTTATGGCACATGGAAAACATCCAATTAATAATAGTGAAATTTCATACTTATAACCACTGTATTGTATTTGTTGTTGAACTCTCTGTCTCTCCCATTCTTCTCTGTGTTCCTTGATAGCAAAAAATATCTCTCATCTATTATGTGAATGTATGTTTGTGTGTATGTACATATAGTACATATATACATATACACATAAATTTAATAGACACAAATGTTTATATAAACAATAGCTATTAATAATTATTTTTAGTGTTTGAAATTAATAAAAACATTGTCATGTGTCTGTGTTTATATATTTGTACTTATATTTATATATGGGATGTAGTTATGCTATATCTCTCCTAATATAGTTTAAGGTTTTGAGGGTTATGATCACATACCTTTTGGCATTTTAGGGAATTTGGGGGGAGAAGAAAATTATATTTCAAAATATGTGGTTTCAAAAATACTTAATTTAACAAAAATCAAATTTTATACTATTTTTAAGTCAGTAGTAAGTGTTTATTCCAATAGTACCTAATCTATTTAATAATAAACCTTTTGTGTTTGAAATAAGTTGGAGCATTTCATAACACTCTTGCCACCCTTGCTCCCTTTTACTCCTCCCTGAATTTCTGTCTCCATTTCTATTTTCTTCTCCTAATAGTATTTTTTTTCTTTAAAATATTTAATTTACTTCAACATCTTCATGTTGTCACTAAGAAATTGCTGATTTAGTCTATAGCTTGAATGATAAATTCTCTTTTGGATTTAAGTTCAATGTTTCCAATGTTTTACTTAATATTTTCTTAGAAATCTTTGACAGCACCCTGAGTCAACATATCTAAAATGAGTTTCATTATGCCTTGTACCTTATATCAGCTGCTCTCTTTCTTTGCTTCCATTTCTTTAAAGTCAACATCAAGATCAAGGTCTTCAGATTTTGGTGTCATTTTTGGCTCCTTGATCTTTCTTGTAGCCCATCTTTAATGAAATACCTACACATTTCTAGTTCTTTCTGAAATAATTTTTCCTTCAATGCTAGTTACTTTTTCAGATAATTCACCCCATATATATATATAACAGTTGGATAAACAGGCAAAGAGACCATTTGAGTCTTCTGAACTGAATTGTCACTTTTTGCCACTAACATTTTAAGGATCACACCTTCCTTTCAGACTGTGCTGGGTAGTAGTATTCTTTCCCAAGTGAGAAAAAAATAACAAAATTTCAAGAGTTTTTATTGACCTTCTTGAAGCTCACCCATAGACTATCTAAAAATTTATTAATCTCCATTTAAAAAGGTCTGTTGTGAAAGGATTGGAATTTGAGTCAGACACAGGGGACATAATATGAATATATTTACCAGAATTGAGGAAGAGGACATTTCAGGGACAAGGGAACAAAATGACTTAAAGGATAAGAGTGCACATTTTGTAATAAAAGAGAAATCTGTCCTATCTTAGCTCCATTAGAGGTTTGTCTGCCTGTTCACTGGTGTATTCCCAGAATCTAAAAGAGTACCTACATAGTGGGAGCTCAAGAACTGTTTGTTGAAAGAATGGATATGGATATTTACTAAACTTATTTAAACTCTCTGACTTTGCTTCCTAATCTGTTAAGTGAAGGTAATCATCCTCACCCTATAAGAGTGTCATGAGGATTAATGAAATAACATATGTAAAGTTCATAATCTGGAACATAATATGTTTTCAAAGAATGGTATTTATTATGAAAAAGCCAAACTATTACATATTGGAATTTGTATATAAAGTCAGAGCTAGAATTGAAGCAAGTATAATTGTTGTGGGTCACCTGCATGCATCAGAATTATCTGAGTGCTTACACAAGATATAGAATAAGTGTTCCCTTTCAAGAGCCACAGAATCTAAATCTCTGGTGAGTGAGAGTAGGAATCTGCATTTTGAACAAGCATCAGACTAAATGCTGATGTGGTGAAGTTTGAGTACCATGAATATGGGAGCTGTTGGTAAACCTCTTGAGGAAAAGAACTATATTTTATTCATATTGTTTTTCCAATGTCTAAAACTTAGATGACTATCAGCAAACACCTTTTTAATTAATGAATGAATTGATTGTGTTAACTAGATCCTCTACAATATATGTGTGTATTGGCAAGGGGCAGAGGGAGAGGCAAGAAGAAAGTCCTCATAGCAAACACTTGGATCCGAAAGAATGTATTAATAAAAAAAAAAAAAATCCTGAAGGGACAGGGGGAAGGGATACTGTGGTACAATGTTGTCCTTAGGGGAAAGTTTTGCAAATGAAAATGACAGGGAAAATGAACTCAAGACATTTTGTCCTTGTGGATTTTTTTTTTTTTATTTATTTCAAAGTGTTACGGGGTACAAATAATTTTGGTTACATGAATCGCGTTTATAATGCTTGAGTCATAGTTATAAGAGTGCCCGTCACCCAGATACTGTTCATTTTACCCGTTAAGTAGGTTTTTTACCCATCCCCTCCTCCCCACTCCACTGTTGATTTGCGTTGAGTTTTACTTCCTTCTATGCACATGTGTGCTCATTGGTTAGTTCCAATTTAGTAGTGAATGAATACATGTGGTGTTTGTTTTTCCATTCTTTAGATACTTCACTTAGGATAATGGTCTCCAGGTCCACCTAAATTGCTGCAAAAGGCATTGACTCATCCTTTTTTATTTCTGAGTAGTAGTCCATGGTATACATATACCACATTTTGTTAATCCACTCATGAATGGATGGGCACTTGGGTTTATGCCACATGTTAGTCCTTGTGGATTCTAATCGACTGATTGAGAATTTATTCTATAATAATTGACTTTAAAATATTATTATCTGCAAATATTTTTAACAGACCAAAATTTATAATTAGTTACAATAAAGAGATCTGACATTTGAGAACAGAAGCTAAAATGTAGATTCATGGGATTCATATTTGTTCTGTTTAGCAAAGTATCTGATTCTTAGACCATGTCAGACATATGGTTGATAATCAATTAACATTTGTTGACTAATGAATGTAGAGGTCACACCTGAAATTGGGAATATGATCATATTGGCAGTCACAATACAGTGAGTTTTAGAGTGAGTCAAAAGGATGGAGTATGTATTTTAAAACTGCTTAAATTGGAGTTTTGAACATGGACCCCTTACCCTTTCAGTTTACCAGTTGTCTTCATTTAACATAGTGTCAGTATTACTTATAATATTATTCCATTTCTCACTGGATGCCCAAACTTGTAAATATAAAATGGTGTTACATAAAAATAAAGTTGCATACAGTTAAGCTTACTAGTATTTCCAGTTTTCCTTCTGTCAATTTAATTGGTGTTGTTACAAAAAAAGTCACTTGAAATCCACCTCCCTTAGAAGGCACATGTTTAGCAGTTACGGGTATTCATTTTTCCAAAGACAAACCAAAAGTGTTATTCAAAAGGTAAGCTGAAATAAATTCAAATAAAGTGCTAACTTGTCCAGCTCTTGTCCTCTTGTTTGAGGAATAATGTAATCATATGTGATAAGAATCAACCTTCAAGATAATTTATTATAAACTCAGTCTTTTAAAACTTGTGTTTATTGTATAAACATAGCCTAGTTCTATTCTCTGTTAAAACTAAGCCTTTAACTCTTTAACCCTATGGTGTGGATTCATCAGAAATTTACTCCCTGTGAGGCTTTTTATGATCCTAACAGTCCTGATGCCTCCAGATTGTTTTATTTCCAAACTATAAATATTGTTTTTTCACTCCTTAGTGTGGAAATTCAGCTACCTCCGTATTACATGCTTACTGAAGTAGAAAACTGCTTAATCAGATAGGAAAACATTTGGCTGTGAATAAATCAGCATTGGTCGAGCATTTCAAAGTGTGAAACTAGGCAGACAAGCACATATCCTAAGAGCTCTACTTTCCCTTGCTTCCCTGTAGAGAAATCAGAGGCTAATATGGCTGCCGTTGCCATCTGTCCAAATACTTGAGTGGCTTGTCTTGAATTAACACAGCAGAACTAGTGGAAGATGTAATTAAGATTTTATTTTTACATTTCATCACCAGATGCTCTATAATATAAATTTATCCATGAATGTTCAGATTGATTAAGCTTTTCACAAAGAAAACAATCTGTGTTTAAAGATCAATTCAGAACAAGAAGTGAAACTATTTTAATATGTTGACTTATAATGTTCACGGATTTTATCCTTTTTCTAAAACTTTAAATGAGATTTGCCATAGATTTTATTGATAGTTAAAAGCATATTTTTAAATATATTCAAACAATAAAAGCTAACATTGTCACTCATTATACCTTTAAGTAATAGTTAAATTACCTGATATTAAATTGTAACTTCCATTGTTTAACTCTGTGACCTTTCAAAATATCTTAGCACAGTACCTTGTACTTAATAAGTACCCATAGAATATATTATTTCGATTTTCATGTAATCAGTTGAAGAAGTTTATGACCAAGGGATAATTCTTTACAATTCTCTCCAGAAATTATCAATGGGGCTATTTGCAAAGCCTCATTATAGAGAGATAAATAAAAGCATGCATCTTTACTAAAGGTAGTTTTCAGCTTGAGACCTGGAAAGGAAACATGATTTGCTTCTTATTAGATCATTTTTATGCCAGTTATAAATTCAAATTGATTAAAAATTCAAACCTCTCTACTGTGCAATAGTTATTAGAAAAGAAAAACAATAAAGTGTTTTTTCAATCGATAACAAGAGTAAACAAAATTACATGAAAATGTAACTTTTTTAAGACTTTCTTCTGAAATTATTTTACATTTTCATTGAAGAGTCTACTGGACTGTAAATAAATTTCCTTCCAAGAGTACCTAAGTATTACTTTACTACTTTTTAACTTTTAAAACGTAGTAAATCCCTAGAAATTCAGTAAATGTTTGCATAATAAATGGAATGGCTGACAAGACACTTCTTGCTCTATTGATTATGCAGACAGCTTTTAATAAGAGATTCTGATAAGGATTTATAAACACAGGATTTAATGCTCTGAAACAGATTATTTCCAGTGCTGATAGAAAACCCTTATTTGTAGTTTGGTACCTAAAAGAGTAGCTGTTTGACATTTGAATATGTATTTAATATTTAATGTATGTGATAAATATATTTAATAAGGGTAAATATATGCATGTGTATTCATATTGGTGCCCTTCAGAATTGTTATCTGTCAATGGGGCTAAATATGGGAATATATATTATTGAAAGAATATAGAAATATTTATCACTCACTTTTCAAAAAGATATGCATGAGATTATAGTTAATTATAAAGATCTTTTCAAATAAAAGATTCTCTAAGTTTTTATACATACACACATACTTTTGTAACTAGAATGATAGATAGTTCAAAGAAGAAAAGAACCAAAAAGGAAGAGGCAGAGGAAAAAAGAAAGAGGAGTTAGAGGAGGAGGAGAAGGAGGAAGAAGGCAAGAAAAAAGAAAATTGGCCAGGGAAAGCCAACTAATCATGTGTAAGTATTAGTTCATTTAATTTCAGTTTGGGCTTGCATTGAATCTTGTCACTAATTTATCTGAAAATTAATATTTGAAAAATTTTGCCATTTTCAAACTACACTTCAAGTGTATCTTTCTCTGCTAAATCTAACACGACAATGACTTTTATATGTTATGATAAATGTATGAGGGGCTGGCTTAGTATTTCCCTTAAATACTGGCTGCAGTGAAACAAAGAGGCCCACAGTGGTACGGGCCCCTCTGGCATCAATCGTGCATGATGCTGTAAAGAAAAGTCTTGACTAGTTACCGTCAATGTCGTCACTCTAACTTATGCTCATCTGAATGCAGGTATTTTTCCTACTATGAAGATTTCATTTCACTTCTCCCCTAACCTAGTCTCTCCTCAGCATTTATCATATTGTTTGCACATTCGTGTTTATAGAGAAGATTCTGTAAAACACATGCTTTTTAGGACATATTTTCCCTATTATGATTTTTCCCTCTCAGAAAGCATAAATATTTGTAAGCATTTGGAAAGAACTTTACAATTAACTACGGGCCCGTGCCTTCCTTTCTGGAAAGTAAGTGGTTATAAATATTCCTGTGGCCTTTCAATGACATATTTTAATACTTTTAGTATCCATTTATGGATGGAGAAACTGAATCATAGAAATATTATGTGACAGTCCCAATATTCTTCTAAAATTTGACAATATAATAAAGAGTTTTGTTATTAGATTCAGAAAGCCTCTTCTCCAACCTTAATAGTCAGAATGAGGTGAGAGGAGGCAATTTTCCAAGCAATTCTAACAAACAAAATAATTTGTTTTGAATTAACTGAATATTTTTGTTGAGCAAGTCTTGTTCTCTGACTTGATCACCATTTAACTGCTCCTGTGCTTTTCACTGAGCTACAGAAATGTAGCTAGTCAGTGTTCCCCGATCAAAAGAATCTGTGAAAATAAGTACGCAATATGTAGAATGGAATAAGTTAGTTGTATAAAAAACAAATTCAGATAGGACATTTATTTAGAATATTTATTTTGATGCTTTGTAGAGTTCAACTTTAAATGATCTTTCAGTTTAAACTGGAAAGACCTATAGAGTTATTTTTCAGGTAATGTAAGATAGTCAGAAAACTCCTGAGAACTGTATCATGGAAAAACTTGTGATTAGTTTTTAGTAGACATTTAATTAATAGATTCACCACATGTATATAGTTTATCGATTTCCATAGCAAGATTATTCTAGACTGGTCACCTAAACACAATGGGAGCTTCATTAATCTTTTAGTTCTCTATCTCATTCAACTCAAAGTACGAGTGTGGGGCAAAGGAGGTCATAAGAACTCTCAAAAGAAATTCAAAATCACTTGGTGATATAGAAATTGTCTTTTTTCTCTCTGGCTCTTTTCATTAAATCTGAAACCCTCATGAAATTATACTCAGAGAATGTAAAAATAATTTATGGCATTCACCTGCCAATGATCATCAGAATTCAACTATCCCATCATCCAGTCTTATAATTCCTTGCTCTGTGATTTTCTGTTTTTTTTTTCTTTATCCATCCTTTTAGCTATTTATCTTACTTTGCCCAACTCGCTTGATCAAAGATCATACTTGCACTTACATTCTTGGCTTTAAACTCCAAGGGCTCCAGATTAATGTTTTGCCTCCGGCTTTGAGAATGACCACTAGGCTCTCTGCCTAAGGCACCACTCCCCCCAGCTCCCAGGTTAGAAATCAGAAATTATGCAGTGTCCTCCTGAACTGCAAAGGATCGGAGTACAGAGAGCCATCCATACCCACAAAATAGAATTCTTCAACTTTGACACTATTGAAAAATTTGGACCACATCATTCTTATTGTGGGGGTTTGTCCTGTGCATTATAGGATATTTCGCAGCACTAAACCCACTACTCACCAGATGCCAGCAGCACTTTCCCCAGTTGTGACAACAAAAATTATCTCCAAAATTGCTGCAGGGGGGTGCAAAATCACCCCTATTTGAGGACCACTGCTATAAAGGCACAAGAACGTGAGAGTAGTAAGGTGCATTTTTCTATTGAATATAATTTTCTTGAGCAATCACCATGTGTAAGCAATGTTTTGCCATGAGAAACAAAGAAGAGTAAGGCACAGTTTCTATCTTAATGAAACTTGCAATATAGTATGGGGAATGAACACAAACAACTAAGACCCAAAACAGGAAGACATGAGAAAATTAATGATATCTCAATATGAATTCAGAGAAAGGAAAACAAAACTTTCATTGGAAAAATCAAGAAGAGTGCTCGGAGAATGTGACATTTAGGTATGTACTGAAGGAAGGGCAGGATTCTAATAAGCCAAGAGGGAAGATTAAGGTCTTAGAGAAAGAAGAAAGAAAACACTGGAAATCACTCTGGAGAAAAAGTGTGAACAGCTTTGAGCTCAAGAAGTTTCGGATATTATTTAGGTCATTAGGAGGAGCCTTTCATTTGACTTCATTTCATTTTTGATGAGGGGAAATGACACGAGGAGATGATGACAGAGTCTCATGGTTCCTGTTCTCTTGCTTTTATATTTAATTCTTCTTCCCCACACCAATCAGAGATTGTGGACGGATAAACGAGAAGTTTGTGATAATTCCAGCAAATTATCCAGAGCACTTCTGTTGGATTAAAGTTAATCAGTGGAATTCATGGACCATTTTGAAATTATTATTTCTATTATTTAAATATTTATAACTTGCTACTATACAAATAAAAATAGCTTAAGAAATGGTCTCTGGGAAATTTAACAATTTTAAGAAATGGGCAGAAAAAATGTTTAAGTTATTTGTGAAGTTTAGGTGAGAAATTAGCACTTAAGTTTTAATGATAGGGAAACTAACAACACAATATAAATAAGAAAGGCAAAGGAAATAATCTAAAATCATATGTGTTTAGGACTTTGGCTTTAACTTTTGGAAACCTTTATGTTTCCATTTGAGTATATGATGAAAATGGTAAAAATTTCTCCCCAGAAAAATACCACAGGGATATATTAATAAAATTTGGTTTAAAACTTTAGGGTTTTCCTGACCACCTGAAAACCATTTATGACCTTTCTAGACATCCATGGTTTCATATTATAAAACCCTAACAAAAATTGCAAGATGCATGACTTAGAGCATTGCTTCAGAGACCTGAGAAACATAGGAAGTGCACAAAATACCAAGAGGGGCAGTTTAGAAGTTGAAATCCCTGGGCGCCTTATAAATACCTGGAATCATTTTAGCTGATATGTAGTGGAAAAAGACTTCATTCTCATTTACTATTAAAGTTCTAAAAGTTTAAATTACTTTTATTTGATAGGAATTGCAGTATGTCTTAAAAGCAGTATGATAGAAAAATAGAAAACTTCCTGAGCTGAAACTGAAAAGGCTTTAGGGCTTATTCCAAGCTGTTTAAACTTGGACAGTAATTTAACCTCTCTGAGCTTCAGTTTTATGTTGTTTTTTTTTTAATATAATAGAGTATTGGACTATTTTATATTAAAGCCCTCCATATGTTCTAAAATTCCATAATTTAAATGAACTTATTTAAATCTAAAAAATTAATACAAGTAAATAACTTCTAAAAATGAGAATAGCTGCAATTATTCCCAGAGTAACATATTTTCAGGAAGTGATTCAAAGCTAGATGTGGTTGAATTGCTAAATGGCTGAATTTGCAAAAGTGGGCGATAATTAAGTCGTTATGCTCAATCCTTATTAAATATTAATGAATTCTCCATGACTTTGAATCAAAAGAGTTTTCTCCGTGAGAGATTCTGACTGGGCTGTGGGAATGATGAATCATCTCCCACTCGGAGGTGGTCTTCCCCAGTCCAAGGTACTAATACACACTACCGGGAAATTTATCTGTGGTTGACTGTGTTGTACTTGGCTTTTAACTATCCCCCACACCCCCCAAAAAAGGAACTTTCAATATTGATATCACCATGCTTTAGCGTGCAGAAGCAAAAGATTTTCTCTGAGGAAAAGAGTTTGACATTAAAAAAATAATGCACTCAGCCAAGGTTCCAATCATCTGAATGCACTCACCATTTGTGTGGCTTTAAATCTGGCTGCACACATGCCAGGACCAAGGATCAGAAATGCATGTGCGTAGCAGAAGCTGGTCAGTGTAGTCCCCTCTACTCCCTTTTGTTGTTTGTTTTTGTAACACATGTTAGGCACCAAGGAGACAAACAAGGATAAAATGGTTTTCTCCTTTCCCATCTGGTTCTCTGCCAGAGATACAAAGCCCAACCAACGAATCAGATTTCAATATTTTGACTGCTGCGGAATGCCGCTCTGTTGTTCTCTACACTTCACCATTCTTCTTCTTAAAAAAAAAAATCCCCCACCAATTACAAAGCAACATAGTCCAATAAAATATAGAATTATTTCTACATAATCCCTTCCCAATTCCGGGTCATTAGTAGTATACTTGTGGGATAACACACTTGTGCCTTATTTCATAGGAATGTAGTTTGATATAAAAGCTACATAGTCACAGTATTTTAAACTCCCAAAATTAAAAATACAGATACTTTTTGGTGTACAAATGAGCTCTGTTCTATGAATCAACTGAAAGTTCTGCTGTTTGGAGCTCAGAATACATTTTTCACGGAAATAACTTAAAAAATGGTGGATAGGACCATAGGTTAGAAGAGAGAGAGAGACAGAGAGAGAGATACAGAGAGAGACAGAGACAGAGAGAGAGAGAAAGGGGTGGAGGGAGGGAAGGAAGCAGAAGGGAGAGAGGGAAAACTAAATTAACATACAACACATAATATTGCACATTCTTTTGCATGCAGACATTTCTGTCCATCACTTAATAGAAACTGAGAATCCCTTAGAAGTTGGGCAGCAGGGAGGGAGGCAAGGACTGTCTTTCAGGTGTGTAAACAATGTGTCCAATAGGGAGATGACCATGGCACCTATCCTGTGAAGGGATGCAGGCTTACTATGTGGCAACTTTGCTGCAGCTTTCATTTCAAGAGGGTACAGGATGCCATAAGCTGAGGATGGTGTGGCCACCCCAGCTGTTTGCGTTTACAGAGCAGGTATAAATTGAGTGTTTTAATGTCAGAGATAGCCAAAACATAATTAAAACCTGCTAGATAAAGAGTTTTGATTTAGAAGTATGTTTGAGACTTCAGAGATCTATAAATATTTTCATCTGGCTTAGTGAGCATTACTGTACATTACTAGCAATTTAGTTTATTTAAATTTTTATATTAAAATATTCAAACATTCAGAGAAGTAATGAGAATAAGAATGAATTTACATATCTTCATCACTTTGATTAAAAAATCAAAATTTTGATTCATTTTAACTTTCAATAAAAACAGTATTAAGCAGTCTCATCTCCTTATGGGTTTTTTTTCCCTGCATAGCACTGACTTTTTACCAAATTCACAATTGTCGGAGAGCATTTTTTCCATTATGTATCATTTAATTCATTCCTTTATTCCGCATATACCCTCTAAATGGACGTTAACTCTTGAGGTGAGTCATTTCTTAAAATGTTATAACAATGTGCTGATTTTGTCACTGGTAGGCTCTAACAAATCTGTTTAGATTGTGATTAAAAGAAACTAGTCTTTCTTTTAATGAAAGATAATCTTTCTTTTAATGGCAGATAATCTGTTATCTGCCATGGTTGATGGAAGAATAAATAATGCATTTGAGAATAAAAGTTTTCCCAAATTGCCCTATATTATTCATATAACATGCCAAATATCTTACACATAGACTGCTGTACTTTTTTATGACACCTACCTAGTTTCTATTGTCCTTAGAATTTGCAGACTCTGGAATAGGGGATTCTTACTGAGAAATGTTGAGAGACACAATTAAAGAGTTAGGGACCAGATTTTGGAATAACTTTAATGGCAACAAAAGGCCCCTTTACGTATTTGACTTTGAATTATGCCTTTAAGATGGAATGGTAGATGGTGCATCTACAGGTAAGAGGTCATTTAGGATTCTGTTTGAATATGCAGGATGTCCCTGCTGCAATAGTAAGTTGTTGCTACATGGCTGATTACAGGGTGAAACCAACTTCAGAAAACTTATATAACATAATGTTTTCCCTCCTGTAGTTATATTCTGCTAACATAAATAATCAAAGCCATAGTTGAAAGGCAAAAAACATAGAACAACATGAAACCTGAGAGAAGTGTCCCTTGGCAATAGTGGTATGTATTATAAATACAGTAACATTCCTAATCCTCAGAACATTATTATGTAGATACTGTTATTATTTCCATTTTAAAGATGAGGAAACTGAGTTGTAAAACCTTAAATTATTTCCCCAATATGACATAGTAACAAATGGAGGATCTGGGAACTGAACCAAAGTGGTCTAGCTCTTAACCATTCTACTATACTGTCTCTCAGGATAGAGTTATGGGATTATTATTGGCTTTATATGAGCTCCAGGTAGTAGAGAAACTTCTTCCCACTCTCTGATGGCAACCCTGAAACTTGCTATATCTCTTAATTCATGTGTGTTTCTAATGTGAGTATTTACATATTATATTTGCATTTAATGATAGCTATGTGTATAAATATTCCTTTTGTTTTAAACAGGTCATCACTAACCTTGGTCCTTTGGAACTTATTCTTAATACTCCTAGCCATCACAGGGTCCATCATGGTAAGAAAGTTCTATTTCTTCTTTCTTTCCATCTTTATTTCCTTAAAAATTGTATTGTTTAATATTATTTTGCCTTACTTCATTTCATCACAATTACCCAATATAGTCCGCATACGTTGTACAAATGTAGTTTCTTCTTTTGTGCTTCCTTTTATACAAGCGTCATCTCCAAAGCATGGACTCTGTTTGTGGGGGAGAATTCTCTCTCTGGCTTTTGTATTTTCCTTTTTACCTAGATCTCAGCTCAATTGTATTGGAAAAATGAGTTAATCAGCTGAGGAAATATACATTTTATGTTTTAAAGGAGTCCGTTGAAGGCTAATCTGACCCAGTGCTGATGGTCGTTCCTATCTACAAGCCAGAGAGTACTTGGTCTTGGAAACTGTTGGTATTTAAGGAGAGCCTAATAAACAACACTTCACTTTCCTCCCTAATTTCTATGAACAAACTCAACACAAACTACATTTTCCTGACAAGGAGAAAATCCCAAGTGGCTAGTGTCTGAGGTTTAAAGACACCAACTTAAGTAGTAACGGAAATGTTTACATTGGGTACCACAAGATCTACACAAGAATGTGCCTATCAGAATTATTTGTGATAGAAAAAAAGATAAGTAATTCAAATATTTATCATCAGTAGAGCAGGTAAATAAATTGTAGACCTTTCATGTAATAGAGAATCATATAGCAATGAAAGTGTCCAAATCATTGCCACATGCAATGGCATGAATAAATCTCACACACATAATGTTGAGAGAAGGAAGCCAGTAATAAAAGAATAAATACTATTGGTCTATTTTTATAAGTTTCTAGGCTTCACAGGCAGCTTGAAAGCCCTGAAGGCCTGCCTTCCCAAGGGAGAAGAACCTCTTTTCCCCATAGCAGGGAGCAGAGCAGAAGCACAAGTTTCCACAGGAAGAGGAGAGGATGGGACAGGCTACAAATGTTCAGTTTCTTCTTCCAAATTCAACAGTCATTCTTCCACCCCCAGGGAATACAGAACGTCCCCAACTTTTGATGTTTTGACTTATGATTTTTTTAATTTACAATGGTGCAAGAGCAATATGCATTCAGTGAAAACCATACTTCGAGTACCCATATGATCATTCTGTTTTTTACTTTCATTACAGTAGTCAATAAATTACATGACATATCCAATAATTTATTATAAAATTGGCTTTGTGTTAGATGATTTTGCCCAACTATAGGCTAATGTCAGTGTTCTGAGCACATTTAAGGTGGGCTAGGCTAAGCTATAATGTTCAGTACGTTAGATGTATTAAATGTCTTTTCGACTTAAAATATTTTGACTTATGATAGGTTTTCTCAGGACATAACTTCATCATAAGTCAAGGAGCATCTGTAGTTATTTAGGGGATGAAGAAGCCAAGAGTGTTATTCTCTTACAGTTTCCTCTATATAAAAGGAAAATTAAGTAGTGGAGTAGAACAAGTCCACATTAAAAAAGAAATAGTTGCTAGTTTCCTCTGTTTGATTTTGCTGGCCCACTCCTGTTGCTTTATCTGAGGATTTCCCAGCCTTAGCACTATTGACATTTGGGGACTGATACTTATTTGTTGTGGGGACTGTTCTGTGCATTGTAGGGCATTTAGCAGCATCACTGGTTTCTACTCACTAGAAGCCGTTACTGTCCTCTCCGAGTTGTGACTACCAATAATATCTCCAGATATTGCCAAATGTCCCTTGAGGGGCAAAATGTTTCCCTACCCAATTGATGACCGCTGTTTAGACCATGTATGGCAAAGGGGTGTGCATCTGTGCAGCCAATCTCACCCTACTTTTGCACTGAGGGAGATTTTTCTTTGTGTTTATGCTTTGAAATGCATATCTGCATGTGTGGAAGACATGGAAAGGAATGAAGACCCATGAAGATAGTTGCGTTTGTTGGAGTACTGGCTTGGTGAATTAATATTCTTGTTCTTTCTCATTGGATTTACAATGATGTTGATATGATCATATCTACTTAAGTTTTAAAAAGTATATATTAAAGAAATGAGGACCAGCTCCTTACATAAATTTAAATTGTAATTTGAATATTTTGGAGCAGGAAAAATATCAAATATGATATAAATTTTAAAAATAATCAAGGGTGATTTAATTTTCATTTATGGCTTTTATGATTCACAAAAGCCAGTCAAGTCTCACTCTAAGTAGAATTTTCTTCCTGGAACAGATGCAGAGATAAGGAGTAGAGATACAGCACACCAAAAATAAAAAATAAAAGCACATATACATACACAATTTCCTTATCTTATTTCTATTTACATTTTCCCACACCATTTAATTTTTAATTACTATTCTTTAACAGTCTCGAACAATATTTAGATTTATCCTAGTTTTTTTTTTAAATGAAAAATTGTGAGAAAAAAGCCTACAGTTAGTGTTAAGGAAACCTTTGCTCTTTTTAGCAAAATTAACTGAAAAATAAAACAAAAACTCCATTCCTAGTGAACAAAATCTGTTGTTGTCAGTGAGAAGCCATTCCCAGGAAAATCATTCCGTTACATAAATCTTAATTTTATGAGTGTGTTCTAAAAACAAGACAAAGGGAATATTTCAAAGAGCATAACTTCATTTTTTGAAAAATTATTTTTTAATATTTTGTCTCATAGGCAGAAATCGTTATTGCATAGACAAAAATTATGCTGGCGTTCTTATTATTTGGGATAGAATTTTTGGTAAGTAAACAGTATGAAAATTTTTAAAAGTAAATTAGTTCTTTCATTCACAGAAAGCCAAAGATCATATCTTTAATGTTTATCTTCCAGGGACATTTGAAGCAGAGAATGAAAAAATTGTATATGGTCTAACACATCCCATTAATACATTTGAACCAATCAAGGTGCAGGTAATGTAATTGGTTTTATTATTTCTTAATTTATATCATTTCATAAATCTCACGGTTAAGAGAAAAATCAGCTGCTGAAAGGTGGAAGTACACTATCCCCCCTGAAAAAAAAAACATTTTAACCGTGAAAGAATTTAGAAATAACAAAAGCTTGAATCAAATCAGGCAAAATACAGTTAAAAACAACCCATTATATGAATTTTCAAAATGTCTTCTACATAGAATGAAAAAAAAAGTGACTGTTTAGCAAACATATTCTTTCTCAGAATAGACCTGAAATATATTCATGTATTCAGAAAGAGAAATAGTAACATATATAATTAAGGCTGATCCCACAGTAAGAAAAATATTTGCTTCAAGCCTGCATGACTCTGGTTACAAATTCAACTTGAGGCCTTTGCTCCGCTCTTCTTAGACCTAAGTGTCAGGAGCTATTACAGATTGGTTAGGTCTGTACATTACCTCACCTGCTAAGACTTGTTGGACTGGACCAGTTTTCTGTTAGACATGTGGTATTGGTTGTTCACTGGCCTCAATGGTTGGCACTAGAGAAATGAGGAATGTCTGTGAAGCTCCAATCTGTCAGCATCAGACCACCGTAAATACTCCTGGGGTTAGGGACTTGTAAATGAGAAAAAGATAAGAATGCTTGCAAAGCTGAAGAGGTCAGTCAATGGCAGGTCTGTGCAGGAGACTGGTTACAGTAAGTGACAAAATTAAAAGTTTGTATTTAGTCTGCTTTTCAAACCTGCTTCAAGTTTTCACAGAAAGTTGAGGTAAATTAATTGACATCTATTGAGCTTGTACCATGTGCATGGCACTTCTAACAGCCCAGCATAAAATATTTAATGTAACCATCACTAAAACCTTATGAGGTAGTGGCTCTTTTTGTTCTCATTTTCTGGTGGAGGAAACTGAGGTTCCCAGGATTTAAATAATTCACCCAAGTTCACACCACTTGCCAAGTGCAAACTTAAGCAAAGTGGGTTACAGGCTAAGCCCAAGCCTCACCTAACTCTGTTTAACCTTTGCAGTTTGCTTCCTCTACATAAAAGGCCATCACAAATTGCCATCACTTAAGTGAAAGGCATTTTTTTCTCTTCATAAACAAAAGAGAAGTTGATTGATTATATTTCTTCTTTCTTCTCAACTACATGGAATTTCTCTCTCTGTCTCTACCTTGGTTAGGCTTTACTAAGAATATATGTATCTCAAAAGAATACAAACAATTATTTTTGGATACTTTCTTAATAATAAGCTTTACAGAATTAAAACCGATTTAGAAATACTGCATTGAAAGCTTCAAGATTCCATGTTTCTAAAAAACTCCTAGGTGATGCCAAGGCTGCTGGTTGACAGATGATTCTTTCACTAGCAAGGCTTTGGTAGTTGACACTCTTGCTCAGGACAAAGGGCTTCATATTTGAAACAGAATAAGAGAGTGAATATTGAGTATGATGAGAGATGTAGGAGCAGCACAATAGTCAGATACTCACAGGTATTTATGAGCCACTGCTGATTCTGTGTTAGGTGTTTACCCTCACGTAAACATTTCCTTTAGTGTCATAATTGTCACAAGTGGGTCTAAGGCTTAGTCTTCTACATGTTCACTCATATTATCAGAAATCTCAAGTCGGTAAGTTGTGATAACTAGGAGTGCTTGAACCTAAAACACATATAGTTACTTTCACTTGTATTCCTTTACATACATCGAAATTTTTCACCTGTCCTTCAGAGGGATCAAAGGATGGCTTCCAACAGACAGAGTTTTTTTTGTATTTGTTTGTTTTCCTTACTATTAGGCATACCATATTATTAATATGATATGTTTGTCTATAACACAATACACTAAATAGAGGATTATTTTTAAAATATTTAAGCAGATGTGCAATCTTTGTATGTTGCCATGTTTCAACCTTAAAAGTTTCAATTCTACAAATGATCATTGACTTTGCTCTCCTTTGGGGTCCCAGAGTTTCAGGGCATTAGAAAGCAAATAAGTAAGAAAAACCTTCTTATTTTAAAACATTACCAGGTATTTCTTATGGCTTGTGTCCAGAATGATAGAAATAAAATCTCAGTCACTTTTCAAAATAACAAAACAGATGAGTATATTAATGTGTGTTGTAACTCCTAAACACATTAATTTTATGTATTATTATTATCATTACAAAGCCCCAGGCTAAGTTTCCATCTAACATTTACCTTTTCCTCAAAATCTATTACATTAAGTTCTACATTGCTCCTTAATTTCTTCGTATTCCTTATTGTAATTTTTCAAGCAATTTTTGCATCCATTTTTGTAATCCTACCAGTTTAAATTTTCAAAAGAAAATGAAAATACCAGCAAGAAATACAAATTCTGATACAGCCAAAACTTCTTTCTCTAGTAATTCATTTATACACTTATAAGAGAACTCACTTCTAGAGTCTACAGCTGATGCCCAACCCCTAAGAGTATTTTAAATCCTTTGGTGCATTATGATTACAGATATGACATATACAGCTAATTATTCTAATAACTAATATTTTTGAGCACTTATCACATGTGGGCAACTTTTAACTTCTATACATGTCAAATGTATGTTATTTACAGAATGTGAACTCCTGCTATGAGATTCAAGGCAAACTTTTGCCTCGGTCAGCAAACTTTTCTGTTTCTAATTACAGGATATGGACTATTTAATACTCAGAAGTCTACTATTAGAAATGACTTTGACCATTTTTTATAAATATGATATGTTTGTCCATAACACAATACAGTAAATATTCATGTTTGAAATATTTAAACAGATGTGCAACCTTTATACGTTTCCATGTTCAACCAAAAAGTGTTAGAGAAGGTTGTGGAGTGTACAGGCTGCTAGTTAATTCCACTGGAAGCAAAGCTTCTTAACTTATTTTTTCTACTTGGCTGATTTTCTAAACAATTGCCCTGTTTTTTAGTTTTAAAATTATAATTTTGTTGAACATTAGAAGTATTAACAAGAGCACACCTAAAGGTAAACAGAATGTGTAAAATGAATTAACAATAGGAATACAAGTGCATATTAATCTCCATTAATCTAATCATACATAACATATACTAAAGAAAAATACATAAATTATATTAAACAATAAAATACATGATTTATTCTATTTAATCTTTTATGTTATATTTGTCATGTTTTAAATAAGCTCTATTTTTATTTTTTCTAGTTCCACCATTTATTTTACATATGGACTACATTCTGGGCCACACCTGGATTCTTTAATAAGTTTTCTATTATATTGAAAGGACCAGGATGGGGTCCAGGTAAACCAAGACTTGGACTGAGTGAAGAAATCCCAGAGGTAAATGGAGTTCATGGAGTTGGAAATGGTGAAGATTAGTCTCATATTGTCAGGTCAGCAGCCAGCCCGTATATAGGCTGTCTTAATGCAAATCTGTAAAAAGATATTTCCTTAGTCATATGCAGCCCTATGGCATATAACTTAATGCGTGGCCACCACCTAGATGCCAATTAGAAAGGGTCCTTTTCCCAAGTGGACACTGCCTCTTATTAGGGAGCACAGTTTGTGAAGTATAGCAACAGAGGCTAGTTTTCAGATCCCCTCAAACCCACAGCCATGAGCCTTTGAGCAGGCCATAACTTCACAAATACATGTGGCTCAGACACAAAGTCGTAGAGCACCAGAGAGGGACGGAACCTTAGGAATGATTTGGTCTAACCTTAATTTCACTCATGAAAAACTGAGGTCCCCAGAACAGAAGGTTTAAAAATCACATCAAGACAATGTGGTTTTGGGGTCAAACCATAACTATATTCCTTCTATAGTAGAGTAGAAGCATTAAATACAGAAATCACATTAAAAAACAAAAATCATGAAATGTACATATTTAAAGCACTATAATGCAGATGAAAAATTCAATTTCAATGTGGAATTCCTCTTCTAGATAAGAAAAAGGAATTTCTTTTCAATTATTCAGGATACATGTTGTGATCGTTATCAAATATATGTCAAAAATAGGAATACAGAAACAATAAAAAAACTGTCAATTTCAAAGATGATACCACAAGTATAAAAGTTAGCCTGTGATATTTCAAGTAAGTAAAATCATGTGTTTTATTTGAATATTATTATTTTACAAAAATCTTGATCTAAATAAATGTTTTCTCATCCAGTTACTAAAGCATTTGTGAATAAATTTCCCAGACACTTTTGGTTATGTTCACAATTAGTTATGGTAACAGTCAGTTAACTTGATATAGATGAAAATAATTGGCCTATTTCAGCTCCAAAAAGCCTAGTTAACTATGATCCATTTATTATTTTTATTTTTTTCTGTAGATAATTCAAAGTGAATACAGTATTTTAAAGTTACACGGGTACTGGTGTCTGTGTTATAAAAATAGAAATGTAACGTTTCTAGGAAACTCAGTAGTTTAGAAAAGTTTTTTCCAATAAAATATTTCCCTTTGAAGCATGATTACCTATACTGCCCAGTTTTTTCTTTTACTTTGCTGTCATATATGATCGTGGATATATTTTTTTTTTCCGCAGGAGAAGATCCAATCTCTTCATTTTGGCTATCTTTATCATTTGCACATATTGCTGAATCAATTCTTACATTGCGCTTTAAGGCAGACTAAATCAAACTGTAATGTTTCTGAAATAAGAAGAAAATCTTCTAACTTAGAGATATGTTTCTATCCAAAAAAATTGATGTTAGAATCTTTTTGAGAAAGAAAATAGCAAATACTTTCTTTTTACATATCTCTTTACTTGGTGTGAATTTCACTGAGAAGAATAAGTCCTAGAACAATATAAAAGAAAGACTTCTTTCTTGTCTACCTAGGTCACCGGGAAAGAAGTTCCCTTCTCATCATCTGCATCTCAACTATTAAAAATATATACAGTTGTACAGTTTGCTGTGATGCTAGCATTTTATGAAGAGACCTTTGCAAATACAGCTGTAAGTGGTGTCCATTTTGAACAAAATGTGAGAACATTATCTGTCCCTTTGTTTGAAAATGAAAATAAGCCCTCCATATTATGGATGTGCTCTACTCTTTTCTGTAATTGTCCACTTTAATTTGGCAATGTCTCACATTTAAACAGGTAAAATAATTCTTCTAGACTACTAAGCATAAATGAATTAATTATATTCAAAATGCTGCTGTATAGAATGTTCAAATGGTATGCTATTATTCTAAGTGATAAATAAGAAATTATTTGCCATAAATAAATTTCACTACAATTACAAAAAAACACTTCATAAACCAGAACTAAATGTGTTTGGAAAAGCATACTTTCCATCAATTTCAACATATTTGCCTTCATTTAGAGAATACTGTGATAACTTCAGGGAATTTTCAATGTAGAGTTTCCTTTCTTTATTTTGTCCTTTCTAAAACATTCAGAATATTCAATTTTTCCAATGTAAAAGTAAAAGCACTAGACCAGAGTTTAATTCAGGCATCACCATCTCAGGAGTCATTTTTTGGCCACAAAAGAGTGCCTATACTGTCTATATTTGGAAAGAACAAAAATAACATGAGGTAAGTAAAAATGCACTGTAAACTGTAAAAAGGATAAAAATAGAGGTATTTTTAATATTTAACTTGTTTTATAGATTTATTCATATTATATTATTCATGAAAGGATTTAAAATAATTCAAAAAGGTACATGCAAAACAGAAAAGTAACTACATTGGAAGTAGGTAAAATAGAAAATAGAATCACAGGCAGTTAAAAAATTTTGGTACCTTATTACCAAGAAAATATACACCTCATGAAATAACCTCAGTGGATCAAGAATGTTTAAGCTTGCACAGTTAACTCTATATGATTATGGTTACACTTGAAAGAAACAGAGGGGGTTTCTATTTATAGCAAAATGGTAGCTTAGATATATCTATTTTTTAAGGTGTACAGGACACCTAAAATTGTTGGATGAAATATACATAAAATAACTTGTAAAACAAATACCACATGTACTCACCATTAAATTGGAACTAATCAGATCAACACTTATGTGCACATATGGAAATAACATTCATCAGAAATCAAGCAGGTGGGGGGGATGTGTAAATTCACACCTAATAGGTGCAATGTATGCTATCTGGAGGATGGGCACACTTGTGGCTTTGACTCAAATGGTACAAGGGCAATTTATGTAACCAAAACGTTTGTACCCACATAATATTTTGAAATTAAAAAAAAAACTTGTAAATGCACAAAAATCTTGCAAAAATTGAAGGACACCTAATGGGCTAAAAATGTTGAGAAAATATGAATCCATTGCGGAAACTGAGGGCTTTTTCTCTGACAGCTGCTCTAGCTGTCATTTTAAAAATACTTAAAATAAGCTTTTAGGAAGCAGATATATAATAACTGGTATGAGGAACTCAAGGGCTTAAAAAGAAATTTTAACGACAGTTGAAGAGAAAATTAGTAAATCAAAAGAGAGACTCAAAAAAGTATTCATTACAAATTGGTAAAAGATAATAGATAAGGAGATAAAATATGACAGAAAATTTATCTTCAGATTTAAAGAATACTCTGAAAAAATCTAAAAAGAAAAATACAAGAATTTGGAATAAATGAAAATGAATACAAATAGGATTAGCAGTGAATTCAGGCAAGAATAAATTACCCTTTTCAAAGAATGAGGGGTGTTACTAATAGACATCAGCCTATTAAAAACTCCATAAGTAATAGAAATTAATAAGTAATATGTGCTGAAAAATGGATCTACTCTAGGGCTATTGTTAGTAATTTCAACATATAAATCCTATGGAATTATTTTAAGTAATTAGGTACTATTATAATAATCTCAGTATAATAATTCCACTGTAACAGTTCCATATGTTCCATATGATTTATATACTGAATTATAAGGAAGAAGTCTACTTGAAATAGTTTACTGAGCAAGATTTCTAGGCAGGACTGTTAGGCAGTACTTTTTGATTGTATGTGGCAGAAATTCAACCCAGAGTGAATTTATTAACTCACATAACTGAAAACTTTGGGAATATTTCTTCTTCAGAGAGTGCTGGATCCAAGAGGTCAAATAATGTCATCAAGTAACTTCTTTCTTTCTTGCTGCTATGCTTTTCTCAGTGGGGGTTCCCCCACAGACTGTCACCCTTCCTAGTGGTAAGATGGCTACTAGCTGTTCTAGCTTTAAATACTGCCCAAAAAACCCTAGAAATGAAAATAACAAAATTGATCCTGATGTTTTGACTTGGTTCATCTGCATATCACTGAACCAATCAATGCAGTCAGTCCTGGTTCATGTGTCCAGTCTATGAATGGAGGGCAGGGTCAACTGCACAGGATCCTCATGGTCTGAGAGGAAGAACAGAAAGGCATGAAAGAAGAATTGAGGTGATGATATATAGAAAAAGAGAAATATATCTGAGTGGGCAAAAACAACGAATGTTAGATCTGTATAAATCCTTCCCACTCATAAATATGTGATTTGAACTTGTTTTCAAAAAGTATTCTTTAATCACTTATAAAATGCATACCAACATGTAAACCTGCCTGCAGGATACCATTTTCCTTAAGGTATTTATGGTGACTGTTCAGTAGATGTTTTCTGCTCTAAGAAACAGAATATCCAATTAAATGTGGTTTGAATATAACTGAAAATCCAGAGACAGGTGTTTCCAGAATTGATTAATTCAGCATTTCAAAAATGTGGAACTTTCGAAAAGACTTCTCTATAATTGTTTTGGCTTTTGTTATCATAAGATAATCGCAGCAACTCACATCCTGTCCTCACAAAATGTGACCAAAGGAAGCAAGTTCAATTATTCTAGAGCATCTTATTAATTTAATTTTATTTCATTTAAGAATAAGGGGAAAAAAACAGATTTCTTCCCAGAAAACTTCCTTTCCTGTCTTATTGTTCAGGACATGACCACACTGAACCAATAACTAATGCCAGGTCATGAATTAACCGTGAGTGAATTATACCAAATATTATATATTTCATGCCCTCAGGATAGAGTGCTCAGTTTTCCCTTGAGCACATTCCTGACTTATACTTGGACAAAATCAGCACAGTATTAATACAGAAGAAGTGGGAGATATTTTCTGGTTGGGCAACCAATAGTGTATGTCACAGTATGTCCTACTAAAAAAAATTGGTTTACAGAAAGTTGTTATAAAGATTATTGAATAATGTATTGAAAAAAGCCACTTTAATTGTTAACAGTATTTAAAGACCCTAATGATTGATGGTGTCCATATATATTTGTTTTTTGTGTTCAAAGTTAGTAACCAAATATTCCTCCAGATAGTGACCCCAATTTTAAACAATGGATAAGTTTGCATGTGCTCTCTGTCCACATACAATTAAAAATAAATAAATAAAAAGGTACAGGGAAACATAGACTTTACTGATTGTAGCAGAAAGCAGTGATTTAGATTCTAGTTTTCATTTTTTGAAGTGAAAATAGGAACTAGAATATGATGTGACCAGAAATGTCTTGAGGATGTAGTGGTTGGGTATATACATGCTTGTTGTTTGCACTTTCTTACATGTGCCACCACTAATGATTTAACCAATCCCACTTTGTAACAGGTTTGTTTGCCTTTAGCCCCCCTAAATGACAAAATTGGAACCCAAGAATTTTTCTTCCCTGAGCAAAGCTTTCATAATAGCAGCATGAACCACATCACTCTTAGCAGTGCACGTGTAGACAGCAAACTGCCAAAACTGGTTACACTTAATAGTTGCTTAACCTAAGACCTCATTCTTCAAGTATTGTGTAGCTAACACATCACTAATTACTTTGTTTAATACATTAGCTTAGTACATTCACCCAAAATATAACTAAAATGTATATGCATTAATAGAGTTTAGATAGTTGAATGAGGCCAAAAGAAAATCTAAATATGCAACTCTTGATGTACTGACCAATGTTGAGTGCAGTTTGCATTATTGAATTTTTTTCAGTTGTACTAAATAAATCCCTAAATAAATTGTACTAATCCATAGAGACATAAATAGAAATTTACCCATTTTAAGCTGTGTAAGCTTCCATGTGGATTTTGAAATAGGGGCCCTTAACATTAAGTTCACCAAGAGATTTGAATGTCTGGGCACTTGTGAGTACTTCTGGGTAAAAATGTAGCCAGACACTGTGTATATTGAAAGATGTGACTTATCGTATGGTTTTTACGAGATTTTTCTACTGTCATAAAAAACTATATAAGAAACTCATGTAGATACATTGACGAAGAGAAATACCAAGTGTTGAAACCCTTTTCAAACTGAAATTAGAGTTGGAGACAGCTTCATTCCTGACACAAATTAATTTTGAAAGGTGCATTTGCTTGTTTCCCACATGTGTTTTTCTTTGCTGAAAACATGCTGTGTGACTAAGAAGCAAGGTCGCTTATTTGCAAAATTCTACAGTGCCTTTTTAGTCTCAGGGATGTCTAAAAGCATACAAAGACATTAAATCCAACAGCAATATTTTTTTCCAGATTCACTGTAGCCAATAATCACATAGAAAAGTTGTGACTGACTTGTAATTGGGGACCCTGCCGTGGTCCCACAGCCTTCTCTGTTTATGCATATACTAGAGTAGATAAATACTTACCTGTTTTATGTTTTAAGTTCTGTATAAATAACTTTGAGAGTCAAAAAAGCAATCTGATGGCCACCACAAAGGTGTAAAAGGCACATTCCTTTCTTACTGAAACTTGCAAAGCATACATTTAAATATATAGTGTTTGGTTTAGTGATATGACCCACAGACTTTTATGTTGATTTTGGTTTAGTAATTCTTGGGAAATCAATTCCTTAGCTGCCAGGGTCCACTCCATGGGGTGATATCATGAATACATATTTGAAACAAAAATATGTACTGCATTAGTATGTTCTCCAAACTAAAGTTGAAAAAGCAATGCTATCTTTTAAGTAATAGACACACACAAAACAGAATATTTAATAAGGTCTTATAATAGAGTATGTAATAAGGTTACTGCAGATATGTTTTAACATAGATTACTTTGATGATATTTCAAGTTAACAAGGCATCTGAGAGTATCCAATATAAATTTGGAAACAGATTTTTAGGATTTTAAATTCCCCTGGATGTTGTGCTCTGTAAAACATTATGGGCACTACCTTTTGTAACTAGTGTTTTCATGTTGGCATTTTTAATAGATCCTCAGAAATAAATCAATATATTTAGGTCTACTCTCAGAACAGACAGTGTTACTTACACAAATTAGATCTAGCTTAGGTCCTACATGAAACCTTTCAAGTCAATATCCAGTGTATACTGTTTTCCTTCAGTCCAGCCCCTTGGGATTTCATTTAATTTCCTTAAATTTTTAGGTAGTAACTATGGTAATGTGAAAAAAAGTGTGAGCCCAAATGAGTATTAATTATAACATAAAGCCATGAAATGAATGTAATAAATGTGTGATAAAGTATAAACAAAAGCTACTTGTCAAATAAGCATAGACTCCAGAAATGTAGAAAAGTGATCAATGTGCATTCCAATTAACATAAATAATTTTTGTCCATTATATTTAAATATAATAACAAAATGGGAAATTGTAAATTTTAAAAGTCATATGCATCAAATAATTAAATATTAACTTTGAAATTAAATGTATCTCCATACCATTAGTAGTGTCCCCAAATCTGGTCAGTATTAGGCAGCTTCTTTAAAAGTTATCATATAACAAACACCATCAATCATAAACTGCTTATAATTTGAATTATTATCTAATTTTCATTTATTAAATACATGTAAAATTTAAACATGTTAATTCAGCTTTGGAAACTCCAAGTCTAAATACACAGTTCTTTGGAGTCACATTTTCTTATTAAAAGTCATCTACGTAAAAACGAAGTTAGTCTCTCTGAAACCGTCTTTTAATGTTTTTTTCTTCTGTACTTTGGGAAATAATTGAAAGGTATATAGCTTATATTTCTAATTGCTTCTTAGTAAAAAAAAAAGTTCCCCATTAAAAGTATAGAGAAATTTGTTGTACTGATTTCAGTGAAATCTTGAAGCAAATACAAATTATTCTGAGTGACTTCACTAACCCCAAAATAATTTTATTGAGCATTCAAGAAAGATAATGTGTAGGATCTTTCATTGCTAGGAGTGCTCAGTCTTGGACTAATTATTACCCAATATTGTGGCGTGACCTTTCCCTGTTCTCTACCCAGTGCCCAGTGAATCATGAGGTTTTCTAGTCTGGCTGGTAGGAATATGCATAATATATGTACTGGGCACTGGAAGCTGTAATCCTTTTCTGGCTTTACATAGTTTTCTAACATGCATGAAGTGATATACTGAGGATTTGATGGGCACCTTCTGCAGATTTCTAGGGTTCTCTATGTGCAACTCTCTCCTTTTTGGTACCTTGTCTTCCAAACACTAGCCTTCTTGGTTTCTCCCAAATCCCAGCTATATCTCTTCAGTTCAGGGAGTCTGCCAGGTTCCTCTGGGTTCCCTCTGTGTTGCAGCCTAGAAGCTCTCAAGGTAGGAAGCTGGGGCAATAAGGATCATGTCATTTGCACCCCATTTCCCTGAGATCACTATCCTTTGCTACTTGATGTCCAGTGTGTTGAAAACAATAATTTTAGACATATTGTGATTATTTGTTTTCAGGTAGGTGGGTAAATCTGGTCTCCTTTTTCTATCTTGTTGGGTGTACATTCATATTTTAATGTATTAGAACCATAGTTTGAAATACAACTGTCAAATATCTAATCTTCTAGTATTTGCAAAATATAATGCGATTTTTCACTGTTATTTCTTACAAATTTTTGTAGAAACTGAGTAACTCCATGTCAATTCAGTGTTTCTGAATTATATATTCATTATACCTTTTGGCCAATGCATTCTCATCTTTGGTATATTTATTATGTTTGCTTCTTTCTAGAAAATGTTCATTATAATTATATTCCTTTTAGTATGTTTCAATAGTAGCTATCTAGGGAGTTCTAAAAGTTTAGGAAAAAAAAAAGATAGCCAATATTGACAGTTCTTTTAAAGAGCAAGATCGTATTTCAAGACAGATTCTTGAGACCCATACAAAATTATAAATTGCATTATAGTGTCACATTGTGCTCTTTTTCTGTTATGTTGTAACACTGGAAAGCCTCTTCAAGCCTTAGGATTCAGCATGACAAATCCAGAAGCTCAAAACATCTGCAAGGTGGAGCCCACAGAGCCACAGGGGTGATGAAGGCAGCAATATAGGTGTACCAGCAAACTCAATCTGCTGCCTTCACATCAGAGACGTTTAAGTGTTAGGCAATATTAACCACATTTTACAGATGTTTGGGAAGATGAGCATTTTGAATCAAAACAATAACTTCAGTAGCTCTTGTCAGACACCTTTTAGAGAAACTACTAAAAATGTACCACATTTTTATAATATCAATATCTGGACATTTTCATTTCTAAATCCTTAGAATAAAATTGTGGAAAATGTATTGTCAAGTCATCTTTGACAACACATAAAGTTAAAAAAAAATCTTTTCTGTAGGAGTATACTGTTATTTTAGGACATAGTGAATGGGGTTGATATCTCCCTTTGTGAAATTTGTTGAGCGGGGAAATGTGAAAGGAATTTATGTTGACCACCTTCTTCAAGAACAAAAGAGTTTTCTTCTTTATAAAATCTGTGGGCAAAAGAAGGATTCCCATATGTTTATTGATTGTTTAAGCAATATTGCAACAAACATGTAAATCTGTAGTTCCTGTGCAGTCAATGTCTCTTCCTGAGTATTTTTCCCTTCTAGTTAAAGAAAGCTGCAGGGTGGCAGTATTCTTTGGGTATTTTGGGGACTATAAATCTGGAATGTGATTCCTGCACTGGGAAACCTATGTATATAAGTGCTGCCAAATTGTTTGGGATTTGGAAGATAATTTTAAAACATGAAAAATAATTATTTGAGTCATAAAGCTTTTATGGTTACAACCTTCCTCATATGCTTTTCATGATAAAGATTGATAATATATCCAAAGGTTAATTTAGAATAATTCCGTTTTAGCACTTTAGTACAGAAATATTTTATGTGAAAGATACACCAGCAGTTGATGATATGAAATGGGAGTAAACTCAATGAAAAATAAAATCTTTCCTGTTATAAAAATATAACAAGGAACATGTGATTTCATGTATTGTTTAAAACACAGAGGACTATTTATAGTGGTCAAACCCTACAAATTCTATTCTATCTTTTTTTCCTTGTAGCTTTAGTGTAGCTGGTGCATGGTCCTATTAGCAGGGATTAAGGTGGTATGAATTCAGGGGCAGGGATCTTGTTTTTTTTGCAAACTCTCTTAAACTCATATTTACCATAGTGTCCAGCACATGCTCAATAAATATTTATGGAATGAATGTGTAAAATTTGGAGAAGATTAATTGATTATATGCTTTATTAGCCTATCAAAGGATGCTATATGGAAAAAACTTAAGAGTTCCATAGAAAAATGGACTGTAAAGGAAGCATATGTGTACTATATTGAATTCCCTCTTCTAGTACTCTTAGTTTCCTTTAAACTCAAACACTTTTTAAGGACAATTCTGCTTTTTAAGGAACAAAAAGTGAGTATTAAAGTAGTTAATATCTTAAGTATTTCATATTTTAAAACATTTAATAATTTTATATTAAGTTATTGACTAAATAATTTAATTGAATTTATTTTAAAGTTTAAGGAATCAAAATATTAGTATTAAATATTTAATAATATAATTTTAAATTGTTGATTAATTCAATCAATAATATAATTGAAATATTTAACATTAAATGTATTAATATTAAATATTAATATATAACATTAATATTAAAGCACAAATATAAAATATTCATTCATTTGGTCAGCCTTTCAACAAACATATTTTGGGTACTAACTATGTGCTAGGCAATATTCCAGGCACTTGGGATATGACAGTGAATAAATAGATTAAAAACTCCCATGGGGCTTACATTCTAGTGAGAGGAGACAGACAGACAGACAACAAGCAGGTAGAGAATGCACAACGAACATCAAGTGTATGGAAATGGTAAGTCATATGGTGAACAACAAAACAGAAAATGGTTATAGAGAATTATGGAGAAGTACTATTTTATATAGGATGGACAAGGACATGTATTTGAATAGAGACCTGAATGAAATGAACCATGAGATCTCTGGGGAAGTCCTTACAAAGCAGAAGGAACAGTAGGTAAAACAGACTTGAGTGGGAAATATGCTTGTCATGTTCCAGGAATAGCAAAATTTCTAATATGGCTTAAGAGTGAAAGAGAGAGATTACTAAGGGATAATATTAGGGTTTGCATGTGTATATCAGAGTAAGAATTTTGAGGTTTATTACGAGTAAGATTTGAAGTCCCTGGAGGATTTAGAACATGAGTGATCTGATCTGACTTATGCTTTACAAGAATAACTCTGCATACCGGGGAAGGAGGTTGTGAGAGGTAGACAGGCAATTTTAGAAAAGGGAAGACCAGCTAGGAGGGCATTTCAACAATCGTGGTGAAGATCATGTCGGGGTGGAACAGGGTATTAATTATGCTGTTTGTAACAAATGCCTTTATTCTGGATATAGTTTAAATACAGTAGCAACATTTGTCTCTGGTGTATTAGGAATAGACAGGGAGAAAAAGGGCCAAGGATGAGTCCCAAGTTTTTGTCTTGAGCAGTTGATGAATTGGAGGTGCTGTTTCCTGAGATGAAGAGAACTGGGGAAAGTGTGGTGTGGAGCATGAGATCAAACGCAGCGTTTTAGACGTGCCGAGTTTCAGGTGCCTATTCGCCAAGTAGAGGTGTTGACTAAGCAGCTGGATTCCAGGATTAAGTTGGTTTGCACTCTGATCCCAATAGTTAGGAAGTAATTTAGAAAGAGGAGTTCTTTCTTTTGTCCAAGGATCATAAATTCCATAATCAAAACAAAATACATATTTTCCTCTCTGAGTTTCCTATGATATTTGGAAGAATTAATAGACCTATTTATATTTCTCACTTATCTTATTGTAATTAATTAAGATTAGCTTATGCCCCTGATCACAGTAACAATAATACTAATCACGACCATTAATTGACATTTTACTTTGTGCCAAGCACTATTCTAAGTATTTATTACTGTCCTTGCAAACTCATATTTTATTTCAAATGTTCTGAACACATAACTTAGCTTTAGAAATGTCAAATAATTTGCCCATGGTTACCTGGCTAATAGGTTCACATAACTTCTAATTCCATGTTTTTATAGAGCATTTTCAATTATACTATATTTTTTTGGCACAAACCATTTCTCCCTTCTATATGAATTTTTCCCCTCAAAATCAAAATGAAGCAATGTGGTGAGAGAAGCATTTATCTTTAGAGACAAAATGTTTTCCTTAATTGAACATTAGTTTACTCAAGCACACCTTAGTTATTTCTACCACCAAGAAAATATTTTTCTGCTATTTTTCACCTCACTGTCCCAAAGCGGCCATTGTTGACATCCACCCAAATAGCACTCTCCTTCTCTCCACTAAGACAATCTGATTTTCACTGAGCTCCCCATCCTATATCTGATACCTACAATTGTTCCCCTATTCCTAAACATTTTGACCTTTTTTATTCAGTTTTTTGACCACCCAGCAATACTTTTCTATTAAACCGTTGCTTTGGAAGATTTAAAATCCCGTGACAATTCTGGCTGCCATTCCAGGAAGTTGCCCATGCCAGTTAGGGCTGGTTTATAACATGGTATGGAGCTGCATGGTACTGCAAGGGAGTAGAAATTGCAACTGGTGACTTTTGCTTATTCTTATAACTTTGGACAGGTGCAATTTAGTTGTAGGTAGAAATATTAGCTAATGATTAATTGAAATTACTTGTAGTTATTTCAGGAAAAAAGGGAAAAGGAATATTTGCAAAATGTTTTGGTCACTATTTTAGCCAACCTGTTGTATCACATCTCTGGAATTCTGATGAAGATGAACCTTTAGGACCATCAGTGAGTAGGGTTCTCATCCAGGGGCTGAGTATCCAACCCCTTGAGTTTACTGATCCATGTTGAGTCTGAAACTGTATTCACCTGGCTCTAAACCTTGGCTATGTTATCTCAATTTAGATTTCTGCCACTAGCCCCTCTAAATCTGTTGCTCATATGTATTCTATCATTATTGTACTTTGGGGTAAGGCAGGCCTTTTTTGAATTTAAAAGGCATCATTTACTTTCTCTGTAATGATGGAAAAGTTACATAATGCTTTGATTACCTGGGTTTTTTTTAATTTATAAAGCAGATATAATGACACCTACTCTGCAAGATTTGGGGGAATATTAAAAAAATTAAAGTGTAAGAAACACGTAGCATATAAGATGTAAAATGGTAGATGTTCAATAAATATTATTATTATAATTTTTGACATGTGAACTAAATGCATAATTAATTTATAATTCTGACAGAAAAAATATGTGTTCATTATAACGATTCAAAAATAACTTTTGGCATGTATATATGAATATATAGATTGCATTAAATATGAATGTAATCTCTTTCATATATGTGTTTGTACTCCTAAAAACATTGTTCTTTAAATATTTTCTGTGTTAAAGAAAGCTTTGGAATTGAAACCACAAAGATTTGGTGATATTAAAAATAGCTTTTGGAATATAGTATTTATTCATAAAATTTGAGTCATTTCTCCATACATGGGGGCTCACATGCTTCAAAATATTATGGAAGTGAAAAATTTAAAGGAGGATTTTTAGAAAGAAGACTTTAAGCCATGCATCATTATGAAATTGTCTAATTCATTCTCCAAGTGTCCAAAAAGGTAACTAAATGACATTGAGAGAACCAAAATGTTCTCTGCATAGTCAACTTTTTTGAAAAGGGTCAGTGACAAATGGTGTAATATAAAATAAAATTTGGGATATTTTCTTGTCACCTTTAACTGCTAATGTTCCCTTTAACAACTCTCCTAAAGGGTCCATTGATCTGTGTGCTTGTTTGACAGGCACTGTCACAAGCGACTCTCCTTTTGAGGGTTTGCTTCATTATCCTGACCTTGACTTCCATTGGATTTCTTCTGGATCAAAGGCAAGAAGTAAAATTCTTTCACTTTTTTTCTCTTTTACTCAGTTTAAGAATTTCCACAGAGTGGTAAAATATCAGTATGTTATGGAACTTCATAGTGTAGTTTTTTAAAATAAATATGAACCTTTGGTATTTGACTCTTCATTATTTTAGAGAAGTTAACTCTAACCAGTGATTTTTTAATGAGTGAAGTATAAAGGCATTGGGTCAGTGAAGGAAGTCTCATTTACTCTATACCCTAGAAATTTAGTTGTCTAATATTTTGTTTCTTAGCTGACTCTAACTCACCAATGCTCAAACTAAACAATAACTTCATAAAGAACTGATATTCTTTAAAAAGATGCATTTTCTTTCTTAGTTTAATGCTTGTTTTCAAACAGCTTCAGAGGGACATGCTTCTCAAATATATTAAAATACTATGTATCTCTTGAAATTAAAAGTTTATCATGATATTAATTATAACATGTAGACATGAGGAGAGCATATTTAAGACTAATGCATGTTAATAACATTTTATTTCAGACCCAAGGCAGCTCTTATGGAGACTCTCCGTTGCTTGGTGTTCTTAATGCTGTACAGATTTGGTCACCTGAAGCCTCTTGTCCCTTCCTTGTCATTTGCCTTTGAGGTAAGACATTTGCTTTAGGTAGCTACAGCATGGATTTTATATCTATTGCATATTTAATGCACTCATTCAATGATGTTTTCTCTGCACTTAATTTGTGGGAAATTTTTACCTATTTACTTACTTCCAAGTACTTGTTAGTTGTGTCACTTTGAGCTAGTTAATATTGCCAAGCCACAATTTTCTGGTCCTTAAATTTGGATTGATACCATTAACCTCATAGAGTTTTTGGACAAATTACATTACATAATGTTTATAAGGAAGTTAGGCCACATAGTAGGTTCTTAAGAAGTGATTTTACAAAATGTTTTTGGCAGAGACCCTGACATTTGCGATTTTTTTAAAGCTTTTAAAATGAAAATTGAGATTAAGGTGCCATGTCAATTATCTTTAAAAAGTAATAATTCTATAGAAATAAAATCATTGAAGTGAATGAGATTTTTCTACAACCAAAAAATATGATCTTCTGTGATAATTAAAACTTACCTTCCAAGAACCACATTAAACTTTTGAGTATATATTTATTGTCTCAGAATCTAAGCAACTGTTAAAAAAATCTTTTTTTCCCTCATCATTAGTGCTTTAATGGACAGTGTATTTTTTTTAAAATTAGGGCTCATAATTGTTTAACTTTGGTGTGAGCAACCTGCCACTGTCATCAGAATGTGCAACATATAACTTTAAGCGTGAAACATAAATGCTAACATTCCCCTCAGCATCAGTGAAAAAACTAGTATAGACAATTTCAGCATTTAGTAATGATTATATATTGGGACGACCTCTTTGGAAGAAATTTGGTGATATCTATCAAAATTACAAATACACATACCCTTTGACACAGTATTCTTCTTCTAAGAATTTGTGCTACTGAAGTGATACGCTCACACATGTGTAAATTGAAGTATATGCAAGATTATTCATTGCAGCCTCACTTGTAATGGCATAAGACTGGAAACAATCTAATGGTCATTAATAGAAGGCTATTTAAAAATTATGGTTCAATCAAAAGTATAATGTGCATCTATAAAATGAAAACAGGGAACTCTTTAGTACCAATATGGAGCAATCTCAATAATAAAACATGATACAGGATGCCATGTGAAGTATGCCACTGCACAATTCATTTAAGTATAAAAAAGCAGGGAAGGGGAGATATATGTATATAAATGTATTTTTTTGTATTATGTAAATATATCTAGGAAGAGAAACAAGAACCTGACATTTGTTGCTTGTGGGAAGGGAAGGTGAATCGCGTGGCTAGAAAAAAGGAAGAGGGGAAGATTCTTCATTAAGTTAATATTCTTTGGTACCTTTAAAATTTCTGAACCACAGGAATATATTTTATATTTTTTTAAAAAGATGTGAATTTAAACAATGAAGCGTACAATCTTAGTATCAGGATCTTGGATATCATCTAATCTAATACATTCTGCATTTAAATAGGCATTAAAGTTGATATAATGTATACATTTATTCTACTCCTTGAAATTATAATTGAAAAGCCAAATGGAGAAGCATAAATTATACATATTCGATAAAATTCAGATATATGCATGCCAAAAGAAAACTTAAAATCAAAGAAAATAGTATTTTAACACACTAAATGAGGGGCACATTTTAATTATAGGCACGAAAGACAATAATTTCATTTAATGATACTGCTCTTGGATATATGGTGGTGGTAGTTTATCTTACATGCTCCAGGGGCAAAGAGAGAGCATAGGTTCCTTAAATTAGCCAATGCTTTAAACATGTGCGAATGTATGCTTACAAAAACACATTGCACTTGGGGATCTTTGATGATAGAATGGTGGAGGGAAGTGTAGTGTGTCCACCTTTTGAGTATGATGAACTCTAGTGGTAAAAACTGTCAATTAATCTTATTCAGTTAATAGATGAAGGTAAATGGCTAGGACTTGAGCTCTGAAGGCACACTGCCTGAATTTGATTCCTGGCTTAACAACTTACTAGCTGTGTGTCATTTAGAAGTCACTGGACCACTTAAATATTGTTGGTCTTGCATTCCCCATCTGTAAAAGGAGGAAGTAATAACATCTATCTAATAGGATTTTTAGGATTAAATGAGATAACATGTGTAACAGATTTAGTGCAGTGATTAACACATAGTAAGTACTTAATAAATGTGAGGTGCTGTTATTATTATTGCTGTTGTTATTATTTCATATGAACTTAAGTGTCCCTTGAAATAATTCCTTGGCTTGGCTTGAGATCTGCAAGTCAAGTTTGGAGGCAACTGGCATGAGAAATGGAAAGAACAAAAAGGTTGAACTAAATGTCCTATGAATTCTTGGTCTGAGACTCTATCTATGACTTTGAACTCCAGGCCTCAGGTTGTTCAACTGGAAAACACGTTTAATAAGAACCAATATGCCTTGAGCTCTTACTGTGTTTTAAATATCTTGCTAGTACTATTTCACTTCATCCTTATACCAAACCCATAGTGTAGTTACTTTCATTATTATTTTTATACTAAGAAAATTGAGAGGTATAAATAACTTGTTCAAATGCACATAACTAGTAAACGAATAAGTCAGGTTACAAACTCAGTCAGTCTGACACCATACCTCTTAATCACCAAGGAACATTTTCTTCCATGTAATGTTAGCACTACTTGTCTACCTCAAGAGTTGTAGACAGATGAGTAATAAAGCTGTAATGTAGCAAAAGTAGCATGGATAATGTGAAGAGCTAACATAAAATGTCTTATTAATTTAACTACAAAAATGTTTTGAAAGGACAACTGGTTTGAATAATTTACCTCTGAATTATCTTTGGTTTTGGTTTATGATTCAAGGAAGGGAAAACACCATGGCAAAATCTTTCGGGGTCTTTACTCTTACCAGAACCAATTTCTGTTCATCTGGGCATATACATGGCCAATTCTTCAAGAGTGGACATTACCTATGGTTTGCCACTAGAACTTTTCCTTAAAATGGTGTAACAACAATGTTGACTTCACATGGTTTGGTGGAAAAATTAGATGCCACAAAGGAAAGAACACGGGAAGCACTTGATAAATTTTAGTTATTATCATTGCTCATATGACTATTATTACTCCATTATTATTATTATTATTAAAATTAAGTCCTTGTGATCCCAGTGGTTAAACCTGAGCAAGTCTTCTCTGACCAGAGGTCAATAAGCAGATAGAATAAAGTCTAGACAGGTATTTTACTATTAACATTTTTATCGCTGAAATAGCTTTTTCTCTTTTCCATGTCCTTTTAAAGTTCAACACTTTAAAAATTACAACCACTTACCAATTCTTATATTCTTAATTATAAATTTCAAATTTGTGTTTTCTTCCCATTTTTTTCTCTCAGAAATTTATGTAAATCTTTGCCATTTATCAGAGTTTTAATAAAACTGTTCTTTGCCCCATACAAGAAGTATAGAAACTTAATAAAGGGTCTTTGTGACTCCATTCAATATAAATTGGGGCTCACTGACTAGGAGTGATTACACTACAAGGACATAATGTTCTCTTCATTTTTCCTGAAGCTATCACTAGAATAAGTGTCAGTGAAGCAATTAATCCCCTCTCTCTTATAAATAATGTTGTATATATTGGTAACATCAGCTTCTAGCCTTGTAGCACTTCTCTATTTCTCTAGAGGGCTGGCTGGAGGTTTTCCCTTATATTACTTTATCATGTAAGTCAAACTCCATAGGTTTCATGGTAATGGTCCTTCTACACTAAAAAAGCACACTGCTAGCTACACTTACAGCTTAAAACACACTTATACACACACACACTAGAAAATTGACCTTAAATTATTACTCACTTAGATTATAAAACTGCTTTTGATTAGTGACAATTCTGAGTGAGAAATACGAAGTATAATTTGGAATGAATCCTGCGAGCTGTATGTGGAAGATTTACTCTCTTTAGCTAATATCCACAAGAATGCTGAGTAAGGATGTGAGCCTCTTGCTGTTTATAAATATAATATACTACCACACAAATGCTCAGTTGTCCATCTAGTGTGTGCAATCATTAGTCCGTGCCCTTGTACATTCTCTTTGAATAGATTCAACAAATATTTTGACAACCAATTCACACGCCTTTTTTTTTCAACTTTCTTTCTTATTCACAAGAAACTTAACAGAAAAATAATCCTCCCTTCATTCTTTCCTTTCTTCATTTCTCACTCACATGTGCATACACATTTTTTGTTTGGTAGCTCACATGTAATTTGTTCTTTCTAAGATGCACCTGTGCATTTGTGATTTATTTAATTTTTTATATCAGTTGCTTTAAAAATGTTTAGCCTGATGAACACTTATAACAAGAAGAAGAAAACAAGGTCAGAGTTGAATAGATATTTTTGATAAGTATATAGGTATATAAGATAAGGTGAAATACTTTTTTGCATATATTTTGATACTTACGGACATTTTGTTTCACTTAACTTTTTATTTTCTTAAGGAGATAGTTTAGGGTCCTAGAAAAAGCATGAGCTTTGAAGTCACACAAACCTAAGTACCAATTCCAGCTCTGCCATTTAATTGGTTGTGTGACCATACCTTAGTTCCCTCAGCAAAAAGGAAAATAAAAACCTTAAGAGGTTGCTTTGGGATACAAAGGAGCAAAGAAAAAAATATCGTCTATAGAACCTAGAGTAGTATCTGACATGTAAGTAGTGAGTATTATTAATAATAATTATATCTACTGATCTATAGTATACACACATACACAAACACACACACACAAATTTAAAATAATATTTTGAGAACTAGGGCTTTAAAAAGCAATGAAAATATAAACCTGAGGATATCTGCTTTTCAGTGTCAAATAATGTGAGTTGATTCTAAAAGAACATGCGTCATCTTTAAATTTAGAGCTCAGAAAAGTTATAAAATCTGACTATAGTTTTTAGTTTAAATTATGACAATGAAAGCATACAACTCCTAAATGGTAAACCAATTTGTATCTGCTGAAGATGTGCACAATAGATGGGTAGAATTTTGAACTGGTCGAGAGGAAGGCAGAGACCACTTTACTGAAGGGAAAGAATACAATGAAAAGTTTAGAAGCTGGGGTGACCCTGGACTGTTTAAGTGGTGAGATGAACGTAGTAACAACAGCCCAAAGTGTAGGTCCTAATGGTAGATAAATACATGCCAACAGAAGATAGAACCAGCTTTCTTAATGCTTTCAATGGCAAGCAGGAGAGTTTATTCAACACTTAAATATCCATTCCAGCAAAAACCTAAGAAAGTCCTGTCTTTGTGGAATTTAGATTTTAATTGCTGTATTAATTTTTGATTGCTGAATGATAATTTCCTACAAATCTATGGGCTTGAAACTACACACATTTATTGTCCTACAGTTTCCGTGGGTCAGAGGGTCAGGAACAGTTTAGCTCCATACTCTGCTCATGGTCTCAAAAGGGTGCATTTAAGGTATTGGCCAGATTACATGCTCATTTCGAGGGTCAAATAAAGAAAAATTCACTGCCAAGCTCATTCAGGTTGCTTACAGAATTTATTTCCTTGCAAATGTATGACTTAGAGCCCCAGCTTTTTGCTGGCTTTTGATTGAAGGCTGCGCTCAGGTCCCAGAGGGTGCCTGCAGCTCCTTGCCATATGGGTGTCCTCAACATGGCCCCTTACTTTATCCAGCCAGCAAGGAGAGAGTCTGGCTTCAGGGAGGGCTCAGTTCCTCTTCTAAGGGCTTTCATCTGACTAAGTCAGTTTCATCCCAGATAATCTTCAGTTTTATTAAATCAAAATAGACTCATTTAGGACCTTAATTATGTCTACAAAATCCCTTCACCTTTGCCATATTCTATTGGCTAAAAGCAAGTCACAGGTCTCACCCACACTCAAGGAGAGAAGATTATACAGGGTGAGAGACATAAACAACAGGAGTGAGATCATGGAGCCACCTTGTTTCTGTCTGCCATAGTTGGGGAGGGTGTAGATAATAACTCAAACATTTATATATTTTTATATATATATGTATGTGTGTATATATATATGCATATACTATATATGGTTTGTTAATATAGACACATATAGGTATATGAATATACCTATATGTGTTTTGTTAGTATAGATACATATATAATGGTAAGTACTATGGAGAAAAATAAATCAGAGCTATAAGGAGGCAAAATCAGAAAAATCAAAATCAAGACCAAACACGGTACCCAGGGAAGGCTGGTGGCATTTCGGTGAAGACCTGATGTGAAGCAAAATCCATGTCAATTCCTGGGAAGTAGCAGGCAAAGGGAAAATTCAGTGCAAGTGTACTGAGGCGGGATGTACCTGGCATGCTCCAAGAACAGTGCTCATGGCAGAACTAGAGTAAGCAAGAGGGAAATTTATAGACAGTGTGATCAGAGCAGTAACAGGGTTCAGATCCCATGAAACCTTTTGTGTTTTTGAAATTACCCTAGCTTTTGCACCAGGTGAAATGAAAAGGCCTGGAAGAATCTGAGCCTGGGAAGTATATGAACTGATGTATTTTAAGAAGATCACTTTGACTGCTGGGTTGAAGACAGATGGAAGGGGGGTAACAACAGAAGAAGCAAGGACGTCAGTAAGAAGGCTCTTATAATCGTACAGGTGAGAGAAGTTGGTGTACTAGGATGAACTCTAGAGAACTTGCAAAGTGGTCATATTCAGGGAGCAATTTGAAAGTAGAGGAGGAGACAAGTTTTGCTGACAGGTCAGACGAGGGGTGTGAGGAAAAGAGGAGTCAAGAATGAATCCAAGGGTTTTGGCCCAAGGAATTGAAAGAATGGAGTTACCATGAACTGAGATAGGAAGATTCCAGGAGGACTAGCTGGGAGTGGTGGTATGTCTCAAAGCTCAATTTTATTTGGGCAGATTATATATATTGATTTTATAGTTGTCTTCTTTCTGACAGGATTATTAATATATTTTGTATAAACAAACAGTTCAATTCAGAGAAAATAGATAGTAAGACGATATAACCACATATTATTAGTGGTTGTATTTATGTGCCTTGACTTAAATGTTTTTTTATCTTTCTCACTTTTTTCTGTGATGAGTGTATTCTTTAATAAACATATATAACCTGTAATCTAACATCTTGAAGTCTTTTTTTTTTTTTTGCAGCTAAGTTTGTGTGTTCAGAGTTTTGTAATAGGTTCTGAGAAGAAATTTGTAAAAGATATGGCTGGATGATGGGAGAGTTATCACAGCTTCAGTCAAAGACACCAGCATGCTATTGATAATGACAGGGAGCTGTGAAGGGAAGCTGCTTCTAACAGGTGTGCTAATAATGTCCTGGGGCCCATATCCATATAAGGTGTCACTTAGTAACTGGAATGATTTCAAGAAACCATCATTTTTTAAAACACTAATATTCTAGCTGTATCCCACCACAATCTTTAAGGTGAAGAAAGCATAGGGATTACCTCTGGCTGTTTATCTCTGCTTTATTATTTTTTATCATTTTTTAAAATTTTCATTGAATATAACCTGATTTTATCTGCATGTGGTCTCAGGTGTGGGCATGCAGCATGCATATTCTGTTTATTAATCTGGAAACTGCCTGCCTTTACCAATGACTGTATCCTATCAGTTATTGTAGCTTTTGTGTACTTATTTCTAATTATGTAACACTTCCTATGCAGTTGATGGTTATTTTAATTTTGTTGTCAGTCATTCCAACCATACTTTCAAGTACCTCTGTCTCCTTTTATAATCTCTGTCTCCTATATATAATCTGCCCAAATAAAATTGAGCTTTGAGACATACCAACACTCCCAGCTAGTCTCCTTTTGCGAAATGGGAGTAATAATAGCACCTACCTCAGAGAGTGGGTATGTGTGTTAAATGAAATTATATGTGTATTCAATCTAATGATAGTTTCCTTGGCTGAGGAGAAGCTTTTTAATTTGATCAGGTCCCATTTATTGATTTTTGTTGTTACTGTGATTGCTTTTGGGGGTCTTCTTCATAAATTCTTTGCCTAGGCCGATGTCTATAAGAGTTTTTACAACATTTTCTTCTAGAATTTTTATGGTTACTTGCCTTAGGTTTAAGTCTGTATCCATCATGAGTTGATTTTTGTGAGAGGTGAGAGGTGAGGATCCTGTTTCAGTCTTCCACATGTGGCTATCCAGTTTTCCCAGTGTCATTTATTGGATAGGGATTCTTTTCCCCAGTGTGTATTTTTGTGTGTTTTGTCAAAGATCAGATGGCAATATGAAGATTGTTTTATGTCTGGGTTCTCAGTCCTGTTCCATTGATCTATGTTCTTGTGCCAGTACCATGCTGTTTTGGTTAATATAGCCTTGTAGTATAGCTTCAAGTCTGGTAGATTGATGCCTCCCAATTTGTTCTTTTTGCTTAAGATTGCTTGTGGCTATGTGGGGTATTCTCTTATTTCATAGGAAGCATAGAATTGTTTTTTCTAGATCTGTGAAAAATGATGCTGGTATTTTAATTTAGGGATTGCATTGAATCTGTAGATCACTTTGGGTAGTATAGACACTTTAAAAATATTGATTCTGCCAATCCATGAGCTTGGTAAGGTTTTCCATCTGTTCACATCCTCTGCAATTTCTTTCCTCAGTGTTTTGTTTTCTCCCTATAGAGTTCTCTCACCTCCTTAGTTAAATATATTCCTAAATATTTTATTTTCTTTGATGCTATTATGAAAGGTATTGTGTCTTTGATTTGATTCTCAGCCTGGCTGTTATTGGCATATATGAAAGCTACTGATTTGTGTGCCTTGATTTTGTAGCCTGAGACCTTGCTGAATTCATTCATCAATTCCAGAAGTCTGGTTGAATCTTTGGGGTTTTCTAGATATAAGATCATATCGTCAGCAAAGAGTGATAGTTTGACCTCTTCTTTCCCCATTTGGGTACCGTTGATTTCCTTCTCTTTTCTGATTGCTCTGGCTAGGACTTACAGCACTATGTTGAATAGAAATGGGGATATTGGGCAACCTTGTCTGGTTCCAGTTCTAAGTGGGAATGCTTTCAATTTTTCCCCATTCGGTATGATGTTGGCTGTGGGTTTGTTGTAACCTACAGAATGGGAGAAAATATTTGCATGCTACACATCTGATAAAGGGCTGATAACTAGAATCTGTATAGAACTCAGGAAAATCAGCAAGAAAAAATCAAACAACCCCATTAAAAAGTGGGAAAAGGACATGACCAGAAACTTTTCAAAAGAAGATAGACTAATGGCCAAGAAACATGTGAAAAAATGCTCAACATCCCTAATCATCATGGAAATACAAATCAAAACCACAATGAGATATCATTTAACTCCGGTGAGAATGGCTTTTATCACAAAGTCCCAAAACAACAAATGCTGGCATGGTTGTGGAGAGATAGGAACACTCATATGCTGCTAGTGGAACTGCAAACTAGTATAACCTCTATGGAAGGTAGTGCAGAGATAACCCAAGGGAAAAAAAGACATTCTATAAAAATGACATCTGCACTCTGAAGTACATATGATATTTTGATACAAGCATACAATATTTAACAATCAAATCTGGCTAACTGGATTATCCATTACCTCAAACATTTATCATTCCTTTGTGTTGTGATTATTTGAGATCTATTCTTCCGTTATTTTAAAATATACAATAACTTATTGTTAGCTATAGTTGCCCTATTGTGTTACCAAACCCTAGATATTATTCCTTCTATCTAACTATATTTTTGTACACATTAACCAACCCCTTAAATACAGTATAATATGGAATGTGTTGGAGCGTTTTCTATCCCATAATTTTAGATGTCAAAAATCAATCTTGATTACTGTGACCATATAACATAAAGTAAAACATTATATTTAGGGCTTTTTTATAAATGTGAATTACTCAATATAACTTAGCAAGAAAGGAATAGAGCTGGGAGTTAGTTGTTGACTTTTTATTTATAGATTTGCCACTAAAATGATCAGAGAACTTCAATTAAATTAAATACATATAAAAGGCTTTTTTGCTAATACCATCATTTATTTAAATGTTGATAAATGAATGTCATGAACAATTTTATTCTACAAAGTCTGAAATTTAGAAATATGAATTCATTAAGTATTCATAACAACTTCATAATGCGAGTACTACTATAAGTCACATTTTACAAATGAGGAAATTGAAGCATTGCAAAGGCAAGTCATTTGTCCAAGGCCCTAATCTTGTATATAAGAGAGACAGGTTTCAAACCCCCACAGTCTGGCCCAGGAGCCTATGCTGTTAACAAACATGTTATATTGTGAATCACACTTTGAACTGCCTATACGCTGTAGTTGTTGTTTGCACTCTTTGGGGCTTGTCGTAGGGCCTGCTTTCTTTTCTACCCACCCTTATTTATTTCCACTGCTTTAAATACCATGGAAAAGCCGATGACTCCCAAATGTTTATCCCCAGACCAGACCTTCACCTTTATCTGTAGATTCATATATTCTATAGCCAACTTAAGACTGTTCTCTATGGCTTAGGCACATCAAAAAACTGCATGTCCAAAAGTGAGCTTGTGATGACTTCTCCTACCCAACCTGCTTTTCCCTCTAGACGTTACACCTCAATGAATACATACCATTAACACTTTGACTCCTTCTCTAAATCTAGAGACCATTCTTATTGTAGCCCTCTCCTGTGCCACCCACATCTGCTCAGTCAGTGACTTCTGTTGTTTCTACTCCAATATATATTTTTGACTCCATTCCCATTGTTACCATCCTAGTTCAAGGCATTCTCATATCTTGCCAGGACTACAGAGCAGTAGGCTCCTAAATATTTATCTTGCTTCTATTCTTGACACCCTCCAGTCTATTTTCCATATAATGGCAAGATTGAATTTAACTCAAACAATTCAGTGACTTTAGATGACACTTGTAATAAAATCCAAACCCTTTACCATGGCCTACAAGTACCTGAGTTATCTGCCATATGACAATATTCATAAACTCAGTTGCCACTACTAGCTTACTCCTCAATCTGAAAGTTAAGTTAATAAAAGAATATGTGAATAAATGAAATGATGGCTCTAATACACAGTAGGTGACTTTGTTCCTGATAGAGTCATGAGATATCTAACTTTGTTCATTGACATCATACCTAAAAAATTTCCTGAGAAAAATATACTTCTGCAAAACAGAAAAATGACATATCTTCAGACCACTTTGATTCTTCTCAATATTTTTCTTTTGAAATATCTCATCTTTTAAAATATAAATATATATTTATTTTAAATAAAGTTTTCACTATTGTATTAGAAAATTGTAAAATAATAGAAATATCGATAAATAAAAATATCCAAAGCATAAATTTAAAATGTTATTAATTTTGAAATAAAAATAAAAAGAGTAAGACTAATTCTAATTAATTCACCAAACATCATATCTGAAAATAAAATCCTTATAAAAATGGTATTGGATATGATCATTCAGTAATATAGGGATATTTTGCTTAATGCCATCGTTAAAATCACTTGCAGTATTCACATTTCCATCCCAATCCTTGTTTTATTTTTAAAATCTCCTATTTAAGTGATCATCCCCAAAACTTCAATTGAATAATGCCAAAACAAACGAGCTAAATTAAGACAAGTAGAAAAGTCCAAAAACTCTGAAAAGTGCTTCCTTGTCCTACCCTTGCTGGTGGTGTGTGCCAGAGATCTACCTTGAAGATATGTTCTGGGCTTTTCCTTCAGTGTCAGGATACATGGATTTGAACAACCTAGGAGCTGGGTGTAGGATGCATACTTCTAAGGATTCAGAAGTCCCTGTTAAGCTAGGGAGAGCAGAAGTTTCAAGTCTTAGGGACCTTTGGAAGGGCTCAGTTTGGAGTGCAGAAAATCCCACACCTGCATCCAAGGAGGTGATCCTCGAAGGGATCCTTAGCTCCCTAGTCCACAGTTCTGACTAAAATCATATGGAATGCCACCATTAGTATGTGTCTCATCCTTTAGGAAACATCCTGCCTGTTCACAGCTCTAAAATCTAATTATTATGCCTTCTTATTTATTATCCTTTCCACACTATTATCTTGTCTGGGCAGCTGTTTTAAAAAAGCATTAACAAAGGTTAACGATTTGCCATCTCAGCCATTTTTTGTGCAGAAGACACCAACACTCATAGCAGCAATAAGACTTTTCAACATTTATTTATTTATTCAGTAAACATTAAATGTGCACTGACAAAACCTGCTATACAGCTGTTATTCACCAGACTTGAGGAAAGCACATTGTTGTAATTTTAACCCCAAATAGAATGCTGAATTAAATATTTATTAACTTCAAATTGCAAGGAATGCATATTCAGATGTCCATTGTCACCTACACAGTTGGTCAACATACATGTATCAGAAATTGAAGGAAAGTTCAACAGCTCCTAGCAGGCTTATTGTTTTTACGGATTCTTTGTTCTTCCTTTCTTTCTTTTTTCTCTTTATTTCTTTTCTCTGGTATGTATATGTGTATGTAAATGGTAACATGCAGCCTTCTTTGGTTTTATCTGTTTTAACTTACAAACCAACCCCAAATGTAATGGCTTGAAACAATGAAGATTTATTATTTCTCATAATTCCATGGTGGTTTTTCTGCTGCTTTCACCTGGGTTCACTCATTGGCCTGTATTCAGCTGAGCTGAAAGATCACATGAGAAGCACTTGCTTCTGGCTGACAACTAGAACACGTTATGTTCCCTCCGCATGGCCTCTCAGTCTCTAGTGGGCTAAGCCAGATCCTTCTTTACATGGCAATTGCAGGATCACAAAGGCTGAATCTGCAAGGCTTCTTGAAGCCTAGGCTCTGGAACTCATACTTCTGCCACATTCCACTGGGAAAACCAAAATTCAAAGGGTGTAGAAACAGACTCTATCTCTTTATTAGCACAATAAAATCAATTGCAAAAGGTCATGCATGAATTTATGGCCATTACCGGTCTACCATGTTGGGGGCTTATATTACTTGGATTCATTTCACAATGATGATCAGTGCGTGGTTGTCATCACAGGATGTTTGTCTGAAGCTATCTTAGATGAGTCATTTCAACTGCATATCTGGCCACATTATGAATGTAAGGAGTAGACTGCACCCAGCTTTTCTTCATGGTACATGTGCTAGTCTGCCATACATATAACTCTGGACCCAAGGTGAAACTAACACACACACACACACACACACACACAGCCCTATGAATATTCATAGTTTATAGCAGTTTTGATTCATTTATTTCGGTATTATCTAAACTTTAAGTTTTTTAATAAACTGCACAAAATTTGTATTTATGAATAGTAGCTATATTCATTTAACTTAATATTTTCTTCACATAAATTCATACAAATTTTTCCTTGTAGCATTTGATAAATATTAAGTTAGATAAAATATTTTATAAAAGATAACAAAATGAACATCATCCTAAATGAAATTATAATATTATAATACTAGTAAGGTATTAGTAACACTGTGTGATTGGCTCCTTGTGTGATTCCTCTCTATTTCATATTTCCACAGATACAGCAATTATTTGGCACTTTGTGCTCACTATTTCCACGCTTTTTCTAAACAATGTGATTTTTCAGATGTTATTAAAGTTATCACTAGGCAATATATAATATTTTTAAAATTTCTGAGTACAATGAAATGGTGTCGTACTATATATGTAGTTTCCTATACTGTGTATAATTTTCTGCAAAAAATATTTGTATTGTTTTTGAAATTTTGAAATTTTTGTTGCATACAGTTGTATGCATTTTTATTGCTATAAAATATTTCATTGTGACTATATCAAAATTTATTTATCTACTTTCTAGTGTTTGTAGGTTTTTCTGTTGCAATGTTGTAATGTTGTAGTAGAAATTCATGTACATATCTTATAGTGCACACTGCATATAAATTAGAGTTTCTCTAATTTACACAGCTAGGTGTGGAATTGCTGAATTGTAGGATGTGTGCTTGTTTAAATTCTTAAGATAATGCCAAATGGTTTTCCAAAGTGGTTGTAAAATTTACCACTATTAGGGTATAAATTTCCACACCAAAGTTGTAATTGTCAGATTTCTTACCTATTGTCCATGTAGGAAATTGATAAATAGTATCTCATTTTATTCCTAATTACCATTTTCTGTTTACTACTGAAGTGGATCATTATTTCATGTTTTTTGGTTATTTGTGTTTCCTTTCCTGTGATATATTTTTTCATATCTTTTATCTATTATTCAATTGTTTTCTTCTTCTTGATTTTTAGAAATACTATAGGTGATGGTAACATGAATACATTGTCATTTATGTTTATTAAAATTATCTTCTCCCAATTGGATTTTGTCTCTTTGCCCCTCGACTGAACACTAATGGATTTTATTTCCATAGAATAATGCCCTATGAAACAATATTCCCCTATACATATGAAGATGGTACTACTATACTATCCATTATTATTAATTCAGATAACCATAAACTTTTGCCTTGTAGTACTAGATATATCCAGCTACAATTCCTCCTATAACCACCAGTATAAGTTTATGTCACTCCTGGGCAGGGTTATGAATACAGGCTATAATGATGCAAAGATATAAAACTGATATATAATTTGAAGATTAATTCATTATCTTGACTTCTTTACCAAGGTTTACTGTTTGAATTTTAAATACATAGATGATGATTTCCCCTATTCTTGTATATGGGAGGGTACTCACACTTAAAATAAATCCAAAATTAACCCTATATTATATAAAAATTTCTGAAACATTGAAAAATATCCTATATTCATGGCTCTATATTACTGAGTACATGAATCTTCTCTGAAATAAGCCAAATATTAATCATTTTTACAGGCTAAATAGCCATCTATAGGTCAATATAAGCCACTTCACCCTACATCATAATCCCAGATTATATCCCTTTTGTATTCTATAAATCAACAAATTTGAAAATTACAATCATGTAACATACAAGAGAATATATTTTATAGGACATAATATATTTTTATTTTTAGAAAAATACAATATTCATGGAATAGCATAAAATACACAAACACTGGGGTTATTGGCAAATCCCCTTTGAGTTTTTTCATGTTAATATAATAAAGCTTTGTCACAATTCTTCTTCCTTCACCTCTAACTTGATTGAAGTATCCTACCACTTTTAAAAAAATTTGTATTCTATATCTCTCACTTGTCATTCTTATAAATATTTTTTAGAATCTAAGGATATAATCTTTCTCAAGATTTATCATTACCATCACATACAATTAACAAATGTGTGCTTTGCAGGTCCTGTGAGAGGAGTGTTATATGTGTAATCTCCTTGACAATGCACAGCTATTTCTCATGTACATATTGTTTACTATTCTGTAAGGGTGGATAGAAAATAACTGATGGACTGAGTTGTGGGCAAGCTAAGTAGAAGGTGGAAATAAGCAATTTGGGGTGATTTATATGTGGTCTTCCTTCTAAAAAATATTGTTCATTTCCTGTGTTCCTTCTAAAAATAATCACTTTTTCTTTCCATGAACAACAAAATACTTGGTAAGTAAAATAAAGCAATTCTAGAATATGGTATTGCTTTACTGTTTTAGGAAAGGAAAAAGAGACTAGTTTTCACACAGTAAATTGCAAATTATCACATGAAATTTCTTCAAATTTATTGAATTTTGTATGGGATTTTAGAATATTGAAGCCATATCTAAGAAAATGTTAATACATGATAGTTTTCTATCCATCATATTTATTAAGACAGTTAAAAAATTAAAAGATAGGAATATAGCTTATATTCTTGCCCACCTATCCTTTCTCCCTGAAGCCCTTATTTTTAAAGTCCTAGCATAAGCATTCACTAAGTGCAGTTGCCTTTGAAAATACTTTATGGTCAAGTGGATGTTCACTATCACTTTATCTACATTTTAATATTATGTGTATTTTGAGCAGCACTAATTCTATATATTTCTGATTAACATATACTACAATCATCAGAACATAGGTGTTTTAAGGAAAATTTCCTAACCAAAAATATATTGTTTTTTAAAAAGTATTTGAAACGTATTTCTTTTTTACTTTAGTTTAGTTTTTGTTTTTTCCTTTTGTCTTGCTTTTTTGCTTGTTTTACTTTTGTCTGAAGACAGGAAGTGATTCCCTGCCATGGGTAGAGCAACCTTGTTGAATTTAATTTAACATCGCAAACCTCGGAATTTTGAGTGAGTTCTTTAAAGGGATATAAGAATCCCTATTAATTATATCGTTTGGATATAAATAGAGATTTGGGAATGTTAGAAGTCTAGCTCTGTGCTTGGCTCCTTCACTGTGGAACCAGTTTCCACCCTGTTGACTCACATCTCTTTACACTTTTTCGTGGCTGTCCTATTACCTGACTTATTTGTGGGTGTAATCTACCAATGTCAGCACGGTGAGTTATGAGCAGCAGCTTAAAGTAAACATCATTTACTCCTAAGAAATCATTTCCATATCACCCTTGGTTTTCTGCTTGGCATTTTAAAAAGAAACCCTGCCCATCCAACCCCCCCGCCAACACCTTTTAAAGAAATAATCACCTTTCTTACATTTGAAATAACAAAGAGCCTCGAATTTTGCCTACTCTCCTCTGAGTGTGCCATGCTTTGTGCTGTGATTTATGACCTGAGCATCCAACACTCTCCATGCACTAACAAGATGGCCCGCTGCGTTTGAAATATATCCCCAAAATGAAAGCAAACACAGCCTTATGATATAAAGCCTTGTTAGCACATAAGGAATTAAACATGTCCTAATTTTTAGTGTTTCTTTTTGCGTTGTCTTTGACAATGGCTAAAATAGGTGAAGATCCATGCGTAGACAGATTTCATACACTAGACAAGAGCTCTAAAGGGAACCCTGTCACTGAGAAAAAGGCTCAGGGATACTTGGCAGACTGTCAACATGGTTTCCACTAGTACATGACAGGGACTCATTACGGGCTTGCTGTTGCCTGTAAGCTGGTTTCACTACCATCAACTAAGAGGCCAGAATGCCTGGTTCCAGATGCTCTCGCCAATTGACCGTAAAATTGCCATGCATTTCTGGCCAAGCCTGAGATTTTAAAAGCGTCCCTCCTCCTCCCCTCAACACCCTAACCCCCAATTCCCTCTGAAAAGCTGCTCATTATTCTTCCTTTGCCCCCTGATCTAAGCAAAAGAAATACTTCTGGAATCAATTAGAAATGTCTGCCCTTGATGAGGTTTGCACGTGAGTTTGGAGTTGGGAGACTGTGATAGTGGCAGCCAACAGCTGCAGTTTCAGGTGGTAAAATCTGAGAAGGAATTTTCCAGGGTTTATTTACCATCATAAAAATTTTTTAAATAGGCAAGGTGTGTCAGGAGACCATCTTATAAGCCTTTGAAAATGAGGTTAAATTTGGATTATATATTTATTTTATCAACAATGAGCAAACTGAAGATCTTTGATGGGAGGATCTTTGAATTGCCTTAATAGATTGTGTCAAATGGTTATAAATACTGAAAATAGGGGTCTCCGTGCTGTAGGTTAATGGCAAAAGAGTATTTGTTATTTCCTCCATCATAATAATAGCTTGACAAGCAAAGATAGTCAAGGTTAATGGAAAATCAGAACCCATCCTCTGAAAATAATGTGAATTAACAAAATGTCTTATTTATTTGCAGATGTGAATTTAAATGCTGTTTAGGCTTTATCATGCCATTATTATCCAACTCAAATGTTGCTGTACAACAGTAAATATTCCCTATAATTCATAATGCATGATACTATTCACCTTGGTATTTTAACACTTTCTCAATGACTCCTTTAAATATAGCATCTTTAAAAATAACCTGCTGCATAATATGTTTGCCTACTTTCTGTCTCTCTCTATACATGATTATATTTAATTAAAAAACAGGATTTTTTTTAAGTGCAGCTATTTGGTAAGCTTTTATAATTGTTCATTTGATAAGGGGCTATAAACTTCTTTTTATATTTGTGTCAAGTTAAACTGCATTAGCTATTATTGTGTGAAAATGACAATTTTCCTAAAGCCAATTATGAAAGCGTAGTAACAATCCAGTTACCTGAATTTTCACCTGGCACTTCCAAGCACATGGCCTATTCTTTCATGACATGATGTGCATGATATGTACATGATATACTTCCTGAAAGTCTGCTTTTGTTTCTCCTGCCGGCTAAAAGCAGAGGCAATTTCAAGTGTATGTTTTTATCACTAATCATTCATGTCTTTAAGAAATGCTATCAAACTCTCCTTACCCCCGAGAATCAGAATTACCACTAAATACGGTGTTTTAGTTCCCAGAACTACTTCTTACTTCTATAATCAAACTGGAATTTTAAACATCTGTTATTTCCCCTTAAAGTCTTACAATTTCTACTTACATAAAGGTGGAGAGGTAAGTGGGGGAAATTTTGTGTTTATTCCTCTACATATTTAAAGATAACAGAGGTAAGTTTAAATTTACATTTTTAATAGGCCTCTTTCTCCTTGTGTCCAATCATTTGCCCATGATTGGTATGGTTTTTAGATTGAAGATTATTAGGTAATATAAATGAGTGGATTCAACTGTATTATCAACTATACCTAACCTGTAGTACAATTTCATTATCAAATAAAAAGTTATCAATAACTTTAAGTAGGCTGAAAAATTGAGCTACTTAGAATACCGAATATCTTATGCATGCCACAATGAAATAAAGTTGATTAAAAAGGCATATTTTGCCTAATAACTTGTGTTGGCATGTGTTACTCCTGGGTAAAGTAACGCATACCAACAACAAGAACAAAAAGAAACAAGGCTGGACAACTTTTAATTACCATCTCTCACAAAATTATGCCTCATTTATCTTTCTCAATGTCCTCCATATGCTCAGTACATTATTGGTGAGCCAAATTTCATCTCATCTTATTTAAAAATAGTAATAAAGCTATACACAGCCTTTAACAATATTCTGGAATTTAATTCCCTGTGATCAAATTGTAATAGAAAGGAAAAGTTGACTAATTTGTTCATTCCTTTCTTCTGAGATGAAATATCTCCCGTGCCAGCTTTTCCTAAATATGTTCAGCTCTGAGGGCAAAATTCAGCTGTTTTGTATTCAGCAAATTGACAGTTGAAACATTCTCTCTTGGGAGAAAATAGCAATCTCTCTCTGACTTTCAAATATGAGGCTTCTTTCTAGGAATCAGGTGTGACTGCAACGTTTCTAATAACCGTTTGGACATGCAAACTCAGAGAAAAGCAGCTAGCTAGTAGAAAATGACTGCTTGCAACCCTCACCCGCCACTTGTAATTTTGCTGTTTAAGTAGTATCATCTTCTCTAGGTGCTTACATAATCCAGGTGAATTGACAAATACATATTAAAAACTAATATGGATTTTTTCCACACAATTTATGCTATTTTTATATTGACTGAATTTTGTATATGCTAATTTTTCAATAAAATTCAATACTGATAAATAATTTTATGGGATCTAGTAATAACACAACAAGGCACGAAAAAGTAGTATCTGTCCTGAACTGTGTTTGTCTATAACAGCATTTGACACTGGCTTGGCCTAACCTTGAACAAGTATTTAAATTACTGTGATGAGAGGGAGAAAAACTTGACTCAGATTCCAGACACGTGGTTGTTATAAATTAACATCATGAGGAAAGTCACAGTTCTGAGTTTCACCATTTTTGAAGTCAAAGGAATGAAGTAATTTGTAAAGTTACATCAGTATTTAAGATTTCATATTGGATGAATGATTTTAAAAAAGATTATATAGTTACTATTGGTTCACATTCTTATAATCAATTCATTGAGAAGAATAGGATTTCCAGGAATCTCTGAGAAATGAGGGTAGGAGTTGGGTCTAGGAGATTTTTCAGAATATGGTGTATGAGAACACAAAAGTACTGAGATGATAGTGATTCTAATGGTGCTTTGCAAGAATTTAACTGCACCTCCATGTAATCACCCACCATGCCCTTTTCAACCTGAAAAGTCAGTCCAAATAAATGAATAAACAAAGTAAATTAAAAAAAACTGTTGGCTTGCTATAAATCCATTTCCAGACAATCTTCCTTACTGACAAGGATGGAGCTTACCCGTGGTTCCAGGTAGGTGGAAATGGAATCAGGTCATTGGAGTGGAGCCTGGAACAAATTTATGATTGGGAGAATATTGGATATTGAAATACTAAAACCAGTATCTTTGATAGAAATGACAACAAGCCTTTAAGAAGGTTCTCTGAGAATCCTTGTGCCTAGAACTGATGATAGGTCTGCATATAGAACATTCGGCAAAATTAAGTTGTTGTCCATGTGCTTACAGTAAAGGCTGCCAGAGGCATATATTCCTTCCACTTTGTTCTAATAAAGTGTTACTTATAAATCATTTAGGTGTCACTCATAGAAAGAAGTCCCAATGTGAGACACATTAGTGGTTTGTAATAAGCATGTGAAAGTGTTTAATCAAAATGCATTAGGCAGCTAATTTAGGAGAACTTTGAGGTTTGCTTTCCCACTTTTTTATTAGTGATACTAGGTGGAAATCACGGTGCAAAAATTATTTTTTCAGTTTTCTAAATGCTCTTCAGATGATCGCTGAAGGCTCTGGATAATTTTGCATGTGATTTCCACTTACCGTTAACCCAACCAAAATGGTGGACTTATTTCAACATGCAGTGATGCTTTTAGTTTTGGCTTATTCCATTACTCCATAGGAAAATCTACCATAGAAAAGCAGAGCGTTGCTCTTCTCATATTTAACTACAGTAAAACTGGCACTAAAAAAAATAGATTCTCTGACTGTACAAACACACAAGCGTTACAAAGCGGTAAATGGAAAGGAATTCAGCCAAAGCTACAGCACAATAATACAAATTTGAGGACTGTTCCCAAATAACCACAGAGTGTACTCCAAGGCATTTAATTTTACTTAAAACATTCAAATTCTTGTTACTCTTTTCATACAGCTTCTTTCGTCTGATCCTCAAATCTTTTTTTTCTGGCAATGACATTTTTCTTGGTTGTCTTTTCCTCTTGATACCAAAACAGTTTCACCTATCACTCAGTGCAATTTCACTTGCTTATCTATGTCTAGGGTCATTCTAAGTAGCATGCATTTGACCTTTGTGCTATATTGGTGTATGTTGATGGGAAAGTCTCCCAAGACAGAGGATATAGATGAATGAGTGCAGGTATCCCTTGGAGGTGGAGTTAAGTCATTAGGATACAGGCCTTTGGGAGAATATGAGACTATTTATTCCCTTTAGATTACAGGCCAAGGGAGATTCTATGTTCTTCCTACCTTTGATAAAACATTACTATAAAAGGCTAGTAACATCATGATGCACATCAAATGTACCCTGGAAGAACAGAAGTCACAAAGAGTAATAATTAACTTCAGAAAAATGTCTTTGAAAGCAATAGCTATGAGTAAACTTTTTTTTGGTAAGAGTAAAGGCAAGATATGTTATAAGAATTTACTTTTGACCTAGAGATAGGGCTAATCAACCATCAATATCCTCCATCTTGTGTCAAGCTGGTGACAGTAACAGACTTTCTTTAATTTAGTTGCCCATCAGTCAGCCAGCAGGTTCTAGACTGAAACAAAATCAGGAGTCATAAGCTAAACCCGACCTTTGGTTGTATTTTGCTTGATCTGTACAAAGCTATTTGTTCTTAATTTAAAACTTGATAGTTTAGCAACATTTTAAAATCAGAATATTGTAATAACTTGGATTAATGGTTTCTATTGAAAAATTCAAAGATCTGGCTACACTGAGCCTGCATTCCTTCACGATATCAATGTATCAATGAGTTGGGGCTGAGGAACATGAGTTTTGAGTCCATGAATCATCTTCTAGGCAATGTTTTAATTCTTTTAGGTCATAAGACATGAAGCAGGATAGGCAAATAGAGGTGACATGTAAGATTATAAATTCCTTTGACTTTAAGTCATAGGAGAAAATGACTAGATTTCTTATCATGGGTTAAAGAAGCATGTTTAAATTTTAGATGAAAATAAATGGAGGGGTAAACTGTTGTCAGCTTTCATCAGTTGTGCTATTTTAAAATTAGGAGAAAACTAATCATCTATTTTAGTATTTACACTTTACAGATGTGCCCCTCATCTAAGAGATTGAGTTACTTGTCCAGAGTTACATGGTTAGTGAAGAGCCAGGATATGGATCTAGGTCTTTTAATATGCATATGTATATATAGCTGTATGCACATAAAATTTGTCAAGAAGTACACACAAAAAGACAGTAACATTGAAATACTCTGGGGAGAACTGCAAGGCAGGGGACCAGATGTGGAAGGGAACTTTTCACAGCATCTTTTAAAGTATGATTCACTTGAATGTACTACCTACTTCAAAAAAAGAAAAAAAAAGAAAAAGAAAAATGAAAGAAAAAAAAGAACCACTATATATACTCCAAGGAGTAATTTTTCCATGAATACATAAGGAATAAATATAATATATAAAAATATAAATTTAGATATATAAAATAGTTACTTGAAAACACCCTTTTAATTTAAACAGGTGGATCTAATTTAAAAATAATGCTAATAAGGTACAGTTCAATTCAGATAACTTGGTCTTTTGCTTATAATCAGCACTAAAATAAATGTTTTCAAAAGCCCATATGTTGCCTATGGTCAACTCAATTATTAGATTTTAACCCTCGAATAACTTTTTAAAATTAGCATCTTGACTAAAACCAAATTGTTGAATATTTCTGAGAATAACTTTCCTATTGTATTATGTTTTACTTTTTTAAAGGTATGTGATACAAAAATGAGGTGGCTTGAAGTATAAAGAAGGGTGGCAATACAATATTCCTTTTATTATTTAGGTGTTTAAGAAAGAGTTGTTAAAATAAATTTTTCCCATACTGTCAATAAATAATGTCCTGATGAAGAAAGATTAACAAATGGACTTTTTCACAATTGAATTCTACTAAGCCCAGAACACTTGAAACACTGTAATGTTTAAATGTTGGAAGTAGGTGTTATGAAGAAATGAGTATACAAAGCCCAAGTTATTTACTAAATAAAGTACTTGGGACCTAGACCATTATTATGCTGTTACCTTGTTCCCAATGGAATTTGAGTGATTACATCTGTCTTGGCAAAAGAGGTTTGGTTTATCTTAATGTAGAGTCCATGTAATGCTTATATTACATTGTTTACATTGCTGATTGAAAGCTAATATACTGTATATGCAGTTTGAGATGCCTGTTTCCAGTTTGAAAAGCATGGCTTTTATATGTCAAAGAATACTATCATTTGGTTTCAAAACTTACCTGAATTTAATGCATTTTTAGGCTATGCCTACCAAGAAAGAATCAGTATTTTCTTTATATTAACAACAAAATATGCTTAAATTACCATCTCTTTGCTTTAAAAGGAAAATATTTAGCTATACTGAGCAATAATTGTATTAGTGCTTTTAATAAGAATTAACATACTATTATTAAAACATTGATGTTTCATTCACTTTACTTGGATTGGATAGATCCACCCATCACTCAAATACTCAAAAAATATATATTAAATACCAATTTTGTAAGGGAATTATCATCATAGTAGTTAGGAACAGAAGGTCAGGACTCATAAAAATTTGGTTTGGGTCCTGGGTTTAATATTTAACAGATGTGTGAATAGAGATAAGTTTTCAAGCTTTCTGGGGGTAATAATATTGATCTCTTAGGATTGTTTGCAAGAATTAAATGTAATACTCTATGTAAAATGCTTAGAATACATGGTAAATATTTTAAAATTGCTAAATGCTATATGATAATGCTACACAGTAAATGTTATATGGTAAATGTGTAACAATCGCTAGCTGTTATTGTTGGTGATGATGAAAACAACATCATCAGTACCAAGTACCAAGACAGATACCGGGAGGGAAACAGCAAATTAGACATTATCCCTGTCTTTAAGAATCTGAAGGATCAGGTAAACTTGTAATTACAGTAGAGTTTGATAAATACCATGTTAAAGTTATGCACAGCATGTTCTGAGAGAACATAGAAGGGAAATGTAAATAACCCAGCTGTGGCGTGTGATAAGATCTCCCGAGGTGGTGATTCATACCTTGAGTGTAAGTTCACCATGCTTGCTTAATAAATGTAGGCTGTGAGAGAGGACATCTAGACCAAAAAGCTTGGGCTAAGGCCAGGAGGTGAGAAAATGCTTACTGTGTTTTTGTTGGGGAATGGAAAATAGTTTCTTATGGCTGAAGTGTTCAGTGAGAGCGGGAGAATGGCAAGAGATAAAACTAGAAGAGAGTAACATTAGAAAAAGATGTGCATGGAGTATACATAAGGACTTTGGGATTTTGTCCCTTAGAGCATACTTCCAATACCATTGAAGAGTTTTAATCACAGAAGTCATTTGATTAGATTTGTATTTTGGTATAATCACTCAAATAGTTTTGTAAAGAAAGAATTGGTGGGAAACAGGTAAGAGACAGGAAAACATATTAGAAATATATTGTAGTAATGCTGATAAAATGTGACAATGGCTTGAACTAGAATAGTTACTCTGATGATAGAGACAGAGAATCAGAAAACTGTGACAGACTTAGGATGATTTATCTCATTCTTTACATCTCAGAAAAACAACAGTCTCACCAGGGAGATAAAACTAATACATATAAAAAAGTAAGGTAACTAATTCAGATAAAATGTTGACAGATGCTTTATTTAAATTTAGGGATATATTCAACCAATGAAAAAACATCATATTATTTAGGTGGCCTATCGTGTTTCTAATGCCAAAGTCTTCACTTGAAAGCAAATAAAATCTGCATCCTAGTATTTCTAATTTCAAATTATGAGATATTTTTACTAAGAAGATTAAATCTAGATGTGAAACCATTAGTCCTGTTGCAAAATTAGCTATTTTGGCAACTCAGTAAATGTTGCTTTAGCTTTATGGAGAAAAGCCTAAACTCTTAAAAATTTAGTGCATGAAGACTGGTAATTATATCTGTTTATGCAATTTATTCATTCAACAAATATTATCAAGTACCATGCACTGTTATAGGTGCTTCAGATATATCAATAGCCAAAAACATGTATTATTTTCTCAATGAGTAATCAAGATATTCTTGATTTACTCTCAAGCTTGGAATTGTATCTTTTTTAATTTTTACCAACTCTCATAACTGACAGGTTTTGTTTTAAGTTCAAGATGTGTAAAAATAAAATGATAGCCAGTCTTTTCCAGCAAATATTATTGATAGTTAAAGAAAAAATATTATTTTCTAAATTTCATTTTCCTTGTGTGCATGAGTGACTACAAATTTCAAGTTTTAAACTATATTTGTTTAAGAGATACTATCAGAAAGGCAAGTTTCATCCATTATTTCAATACTAGGTAATAAATGGCTGTCTCTCCTCTCCTTTCCATGATTCAGAGTCATTTCTGAAAGGTAGGCACTGACACCAAATGCAGTTTTTGCAGAGGTTTTGTGGTTAATGTTACAGTAAAATGTAAGCTGAAACCATGAAGCTCATGTCATTTTCAACCATAAACAGATAAAAATGAAACTGCAGTGAGATGAAGCAAGAAGGTTGGTTACAAGCTGTGTATGTGACTTTCAAAATTTTTGTGCTACTTTTACAATTTGGTCTTTTGAATTATATTTCCTTACTTGATGGTAGCAAGTCCTGAAAGACTAAGATATCATAAATGCCAAAAAAGTAAATCTGTATCTACTAGATTCTTTTAACTCTTCCTCCAGCCCCTTTCATTGTAAAATCTCTCAATCACAAGACTCAGGGCTGTCTGCCCTACATTTTGTATCACTTGGAAGTGTGGTGCTGTTAAGATAGGAAATGAGTAAAATATTTGACATATATAGACTATAATTATTACAACATGATATTGAAAGCTTACTTTAAAATAAGGGTGAATGAAAAAGTAAGCTCTAATTGACAGAAAGACAATTTTCTGTTAAAGGTATTAAGAGAAAAAGGTATCAATATGTTCTGTCATTAAAGGTACATAGTTATCAATAAGTAGAACTGATCATTTTAAAGTGTAGAGTGGTGAGAAACACTATCAATCACACTAATATACAATTGTACATGATGTCCTCAGATCTAATTGAGTATCATATAAATTTTAAGTTTCAATTATTGCTATAGGAGAATATAAAAATGTAAAATTTCTTACAGTTTTCCCTTTATGTAAGTATAGTATTAGGTACCATGTCAGATACAGAAAACAAAACATTCATAAAAGGGAAGGTAACTAGTATTTATCAAGTGTCTACTCCATTCTAAGTATGCATTTTCATTTCCTACTCATTGAACTTTTTGGTACCTATTGTTAACTACACTTTTCAAATGAGGAAATTGAAGCCCAGAGAATTAATGAACTTCTCCAATGTCACAAAAGCATAAGTTATAAAGATAGAATTCAGATCCACATTCTGTCTGTATTTTTGCAACTATACTATACTCCCACATAAAGAATATAAACCATGACTATGTTGATCAGAATATTAGGACAGATGACAATTCCTTTTCTAAATACATAGATTAATGAAATAAGCTATTTTTTTTAAAAGCCAGATCAGGACAGAAAACCCAAATCTCAGGATCACAAAATATTTCCATTCTGAGCATTTTTCTTTTTATGAACCTCATTAAAGCCTTGGAGAAAGTAATATGATGAGGTCAAACAGAAAGCCTTTCTGTGGGTTCTAGCAAACCTGGTTCTGAGTAATGGCAAGGGAATAGAGATGGTTGGGAAGGATGGGGAGTTTACCAGTGAAGTTGTTAGCACTGGGTTTTGAAGATGAACATACTGTCCTTAGGTGAAGAGGATTTGGAAGACATTTATGAATTCACTACAGTTTGATTTTGGAACGACTTATGACTTTTCTCTCCCTCTTCTTTCCTACTGGTCTCCACGGAAATGTACTCTAGTAGGTTTTATTCCCACCTTACTGGCCATTTCTTCTCAGCTGCTAGAGACTCCTTTTCTTCCCAACCTCTAAGTCTCATAGTGCTTCAGGGCTTAGTCTTTTTGCTTTCACTCTGTGGCATCTACTCTCAACTTATTGGGGGGAATCTACCCAGTCCTATGGGTTTAAATGCCTTTTAAATGCTGTTAACCAAATTTTATATACCCTTCTCTGGTTTCTCCATTGAAATTCAGACTTATATATCTAATTGCCTACTCAATATCTATGTGTGGATACGCAGGTATGGAAATGTCAAGAGTCTAACTGGAATATAAATTTGGAAAACATCTATTTCAGATCCATGGAATTGATAAGTTAGGAAAGAGAGGATAGATTTCTTTGCTTATCCTAACTACAAAAATGCAAATATAAAACAATTTCAGCACTAACCCATATTACTTTATTTGAATTAATTTATTTAAACCTAATTAAGCTTTTAATACTTAGTTATAATTTAAATAGTTTCTGTTTGAGAACCACTGATTAGCATTTACTTTTTAAAAACTGCACTTTAACCAATTTATATGTAAGAGAATAATTTGGTATCATTACCAGTTCTTCAATTCCTTAACAAGCATCTGGGATTCTACTTCCTAAACCAAACACTAATCAGTATTACAGTAGAGATCTAACAGATATAAACACTTAAAGACAGCATGATTAGGTGAAGATGATTTATTCTGTGCTCTATATTGTTAATGAAGAATTAATTGTAGGTGCTAATGAGAGCTACTCTTTTTTGAAACAAACTTTCATACATTTCTTCATTCATGCATTCAATTACAACTCAACAAGTAATTACTTGAAAGCCTACTGAATGCAAGACACTTTTCCATGTGTCCTAAAATTTTAAGTTATTTTAAACACTGAATGTGCCCACAAGGCAATAACCATCTAGTAGAAGAGATAATACAGGCCACCAACATTAATAGAAATTTATAAATACAGTAAGGTGGATGCAGCAATTATAGTTCAGAGGAGAGATTAATTTTAGCTGGTTCTCTGATATGATAGATTTAAATTCAACAAAGCAGTTAGAACTGTTTGAAATGTACCACTCCTACTCAACCCATTACCAGCCTATGTTAAATACCTCAGATTGGCTTGTGCTTCTATCACTTCAAATGTCTTCTTTTTTTTCCTTTTTTTAACTATAGAATGTAGAAAGCAAAAATCTACATTTCCGGGTAATCCTTACATATAGGATTTGGCCTGTAACCTAGGCAGAAGATTTGAAGGCAAGAGTGAGCCCTCACAGAGAGGCTGTATACTGGAAGATGGAATATTTTTGCAAGTATGAGGATGAAGACATTGAGATTTTCTATGTAGTTAGGATGAAGCATGTGGTATTTAGTCCCTAGTGTGATATAGGTGCTGAGTAACAGCAGGAGCAGTGGGGATATTCCCAGAAAATTCCTGGGAAGTAATTATCACATGGGAATATGTTAATATAAAGAGGAGTTCCTATAGAGGGCAAATCTTTTCAATCAAGCTGCTGCTGAAATAGATCCTTTGTGACAGGATTAGGGAGAGAATGGCTGTTCCTAATTTTATTATTATATAGTGCCTTAATCATTTATTAATGATATCTATCATTTATACATAAACTTCATACACTATTTATTTATTTACTGAGTGGCTTTTTTTTTTTGGTCTGATTATGACTGGGCCTACAATGTAAAACCTTGATTCTCTTATTATGCTTCTTTAAAAATATTTAGGTCATTAAATATGAAATGTCCAATTTTGAATCAAAAGTGTAATTTATTGTATCTCAAACAAGAAGCAATACAATTAATCAAAGTATGCGCCTGAACTATTGACACAATTTTGCCATCTTAATGGCAGCTTGTTCATGCCAGCAGTGAGGAAGCTTGGAAAGCCAGTGGTGATGAAATCGTGAAAGGCGTTTTACATAGTTTGTTGAGAATTGAATATTTTTCCTTGCAAGAAGTGGTCCAAAGCCTGGAAGAAGTGTCAGTTGGTGCAAGGTCTAGTGACTATGGTGGATGACAGAGAGTTTCCAAGTCCAGCCTTTGTAGTTTGAGCAGCGTTGTTTTTTGCAACATGTGGTCTTGCAAGAGGATTGGCCTGTCTCTAGTGACCAATCTTGGCCGCTTAATCACAGGCATCCTTATCATTTCTTCCAGTTGGTTGCAGTAGCATCTGCTGTAATGGATTGACCAGGTTTCATGAAGCTGTAGTGGATAATACCAGTGCTGGACCACCAGACACCATTAGCTTTTTTTGATGAATATTCGGTTTTGGACTGTGTTTCAGCACTTCATCTTTATCCAGCCATTGTGATTTTCAAACAGAATCCATTTTTCATCACAAGTAACATTATGGTGTAAAAATGGTTCACTTCTTTGTTGTGACAGCAAAGAAAGGCGAGCCTGGAGATGATTTCTCTTCTGACGCTCATTAATTCATGTGGAACCCATCTATCCAGCTTCTTTAACCTTGCCAATTTGTTTCCAATGGTCCAATATTGTTGGAATAGTAACGTCAAACCTTTGCTGCTAATTCACACATAGGTTGAGATGGATTCATTTCCACTATAGCTTTCAGTTCATCATTATCCACTTTGGTCTCAGGTCGCCCACGTGGCTCATTTTCAACATTAAAATCATCAGTACAGAACTTCTCATACTATCAGTGTGCTGTGCATTCATTAGCCGCATCCTTCCCAAACATTTCGTTGATATTTCGAGCTGTCTGCGCTGCATTGGTTCCACAATGGAACTCATCTTCGAAAATAACATGAACTTTTGCCTTATCCATGGTTTCACAAAAATTGCTCTAAAAGAATTTTTGAAAGATAATCACAAGCCAAACCATGCGTTTGAAAGAATGAAGATGTACCTTCACAAAAAACATAAAACAAGAAGTGTCAAAGTGAAATGTCCAAGATGTCAACTGTCAAACTTAGTACTTAAGGAAATCGGACGTTTCATGCTTAATAACCTAAATCCTAGCATGTATTTATTATATCATAAAAATTAAATGCTATTTATATATAATAGTTTTAAAATAGTTTCTGAATAGTTTATTTATCTAGTTGCTTGTTTGTAACTGCCTTCATCTCTTATCTCCTAAACTGCAAAGTTGATGTGGCTAAAAATTTGGGTATGTAGCAAGATGTCTCTGGCATCTCTAAAGAGGTGACCTAAAGTCTTAACAATCATTATACAGGTTGAACATCCTAATTCAAAAATTCAAAATCTGACACACTCCAAAATCTAAAACTTTTTGAGCACTGACATGATTGATGCCACAAGTGGAAAATTCCACACCTGACCTCACGTGACAGGTTGCAGTCAAAATGCAGGAGCACAACACACAGTTTATTCAACCTCCCCAAGGGAAAAATAAAATTACCTTCAGGTTATATATATCAGGTGTATGTGAAACATAAATGAATTTCATGTTTAAACTTGGATCCCATCCTCAAGATATCTCATTATGTATATGCAAATATTCCAAAAGTTGAAAAAATTCGAAATTTGAAACACTTCTGGTCTCAAGCATTTTGGATAAGGGATACACAACCTGTAATTATACCTGGGTTGTGCTCATTTCGTCTATGTCTCAGACACAGTCTCTTTTTGATATCTAATAACTTATGGGTTAAATTATAAATTTAGCAGATATTTGTCCTTAGCTAAATATCAATAATAAATGCAGTAATTTCTAGAGTATAAGGATAACAAATTATAATTGATACTTGGCTTAAATATATAGCTTTAAAAAATTCCACACTTGTATTAACTCAGCTTGTTCGGATTAATGGTAGTTTGAACACAGGAACTTTTGGGGGGATTTATTTTCTTTAGGATAAATGGTTCAAGCCTTCACTAGATTTTTATATCATTTTCATACAGGGTGGGAAAGTAACATATTTTATCTAGTCTATATATCCTTAATACTTCTAATGTCTTTAATGAGAACCTGCTCTGACATTCAGCATAGTAGGCAGCAAACCCTATTTTTCAATAATAAGAACACTCTGACACACAGTATTGCAATTTAACAAAGCTTGGAATAGTCTCTTCTGGCATAATCCTTGTCAGGGCTTTGGATGGTGGATTCTGGCCCTGTAGATAGTTTTGCAGGCTCCTCAGCAAGAGCTGATAAACTATAATAATAATCTTGACCTAGGATACTCCTCCGCCTGCCTTCTCCATCTCTCTTGTAGAGAGATCCTATTCATAGTCACTGAAATAAAGCGTAGCTACTGATAGAAAGAGCTCTAGAAGGGCAGTAGTTTCCACACCTTGCAGTGTGGAATAAATTCATATTTAAAAATAAAATAAATTCATATAACTTTTAAATATTTGCCTGTCATATGAATGTGTAAAAATTCACCTTTTCCTTTGAGGTGATGAAAAAGTTTTGGAACTTGATAGAGGTAACATATTGGTCGCATAACATTGTGAATATACTAAATGCCACTGAATTGTATATTTTGAAATGATTAACTTTGTTAGGCAAATTTCACCTCAATAAGAAACTTTAACAAATAATGTTACACAGAGAAAACATGAAATCTACATATTAAAATGTTTCTAGATGGTAAAAAGAAAATTATCTTCGTTCACATACATGAAAGTGTTCTGAAAGTACTTTAAAAAACAGTCCTCTCCACCTGACCTAAAGTTTTAGTCATATCTTCCCTCTAGCCATCCCAAGTTACTGCTTAATTACAACCCCAGATCCTCTATTATGTCTGCCTTGGAGATTTTAATCGCTTTTTTCAGTTAATTGCTGCAGCTGAGAATCTACTGGAGAGAAGCTTCCTCTTGCTATTCAAAGTTGGAAAGGTGGAGTCCAGGTGCCTAATCTATCTGCCCATGGTCGAAAGGGTTAGCAATCTGGTAAATGTAAGAAACGGCTGGTGGGACTCAGCCAGTTGCTGCACTCAAAAACAGGTGGACAAAAACTGCTAAAGAGATTTTGTGCCTTGAGTGGTGCTGCTGCTGCTGCATTTTGTGAACCTATTGCTATCAAGCATTAAAACTGTTCAGGGTGAGCAGATGGTTTGCAATTGACCCTCCCATTTCCCATGGCAGAATTGTAAAAAGCTATTCTCTGCATATGTGTTGCAGGTAGTGGATTTAATCAGCCTTTCCACCTGGTACTGTCTCCAAAATTCTTTGCTCAGCTGGGAAGATCTCTGACAAGGCAGAGGCGAACAGCTAAGTAGCTGGGGTTGATTTCCTCAAGTGTCTCCTCGAGATGTGCTAAGCTACCAGACACTACCCGGTTTTATGGGCAATCATTCTTCTCCTTGCCTAGCCCGATCCTGACTGTCTGCCTCCTCCCACGGCACGATTGAGAATATAAATGATATAATTATGAAATATACTCTGTTATTGAAATGTAATTTCTGGCTTAATTTCTTCTCTCTTGCATACTTCTGACATTATTAGAGTATTTGGCACTATTTTATGTGTTTTGAATGAAAGGAAATTTAGAAAGAGTGGGCATGCTTGACCCAAACTTTAGAAAGCCCGTGGCTGCAGTTAAACGTCTTCCTCCTTCAAAAGTCCTTGCTTATCTCACAGATTCAGAGCTGTGACATTTTGCTTCCCTGATAAAAGGACCCAGTAATTTTCTTTCAAGAAAACTTGATGGCATATGACATTGTGATATACACGGTTACATATGTTTGGGTGCCCCCAGGGAGGGCACTGGAATGTTTGACAATCCCACACATGTTTTTAGATGTTGAAGTTCATGAACTTTAAAAGACCAGGTGTCAAAATGGTTTTGTTTATGTGGTTTGGGAAAATTACTTTACAGTCTAAATATAAATACAACCCAGGCAATCTTGATTTGTTGAGATATGTGTAGGCCCTGATAAGCAATTACTTAATAAATACTTTTTAAATCACATAACTGTTACAAACTAAGACTTACAAGCAATGTTAAAATTGGAAATAACACATAGCTTAGTTTCTCTTTGACTTTCTCAATATGTATCAAAACACACCAAATAGCAGAATTACAAATACTTAATGAGTATAACAGCCCACATCCTAGAATCTAGAGAATGTGATTAATGTAATCAAGGACACACATTTAAATAACAATTGAAGTTTTCCAAAATCATTAACTAGGAACACATCATTTCATAAAATGTTTTTTATTCAACAGCAATCCTTCTACATGAATCAGTAAGATTGATTTTGGGATTCAAGATGAAAAATAACAAGTGGGTATGCTGAAAGTTAATGGTGTATATTTTTTTTCCATATTGAGTCAATGAATTTTATAGGAAAGAACAGTGTCCGCCAAATTTAAAGAAAACAAATAAACCTTAAAATAGTATGGCTGCTTTGATTCAGTTGGCACTGAGATTTTCTAAATAAAGAAAAGAATTGGGTGGACATATATTTGTGGTGAAAGCATAGGGTTTTTTTTTTGTTTTTTTTCTTGATAGATGTAATGAATTTCTTTTGCCATCATAATTTGTACTGTGAAATGAATGTGTTAGAAGAGATGAACTGTAGAAATTTGGGAGGGGTGTTATTTACTTTTCATATAAATGCAAGGATTTAAATAAACACTACTCCTATAGGAGTAGTTGATTTAGCCTCATAACAGACAACCACTTAGCTTTAAGATTATTGTATATTTGTACAGGTCCCTGTTCTCCCGTGTATTTCTGAGGAGGTCTTCTATTTATTAGGATGTGTTTTCTCATGTTGGGGACATGTTAAAAAAACCTACACTAATTTTTCTATGGATTGGTAAAAAAAGTATTTTGTAACTTCCTACACTTGGTTTAGTATGATCTATTTAAAATAACGTGAACGCTAACATTAGGTTTTGGTGAGAAATCTGAATATTGTGAATGGCTACTGAAACCACAACTGAAGACAGGTAATGTGTAGAGTGTGGATTGCTACTGCATTATCTAAATTATGCATATGAAAACTAAAATATATTTATCTACACATGCTGTAATAAATCTTAACAGTAACTGGTATGCAGAGAACATTTCAAAGGTAGTGCTGGCCAGACACAAGTCATTTGGCAGTAGCCTTGCCTAGTATATATTTTCAGGGCCTGTCTGCACAAAGATGCTGGCACGTTTACCATGATTTCTATTCCAGGTGATGGATTTCTATCCAAGTGAGCGAGTGACTAAATATTTTCCGGTGGAATCTAGGCACCATAAAATCACTGAAGCCAAATAAAAAAGTTGTCGACCTTTCTAAAAAAGTAATTATAATAGCTTTGCATACCACTATGACAGAAGAAATATTTCCACTTAGATCACCAAATAATGAAATGCGTTGAATCTAATTAGAAAAAAAGAGTAATATGAATATGCTACCAATATTTTCCTTTATCAGTGTTAATGAATGTCTTATTGAATTTTCATGAATTTCCAGAAAACTTCCTAATCATTATCAATAGCTAAATGTGTGGATTCCATATCCAACTCTATTAAAGAAATCCCTGAACCCACTGAAAACCCATGCCATCATCACTTCAGCTGATTTATTTTACACAAAACTAGTTAAGGGATGGAACACTTTACATTAGTTTATTTGTGTTACCATAAGCAATTAGAGATGAATATGCCTTCCCAAGCGATACAAATGTGAGTCTCCCTTTGTGGCAGGTTGTTTAAATTTACAACATAAAGCTAGCATTTCCATCTCCAATAAAATCCAAACAGACATTTAATTTTTGTGCATGACATTTCTGATTAAAATAGAGCCAGCAAAAGCTATCGGACAGCTCTTATTGTTCATGAATTTGAACAAATTGGGATCTGTGAATTTATAGCCAGGTTTTGCTCTACTATTGTTTAAAATGCAGCACACATGGAAAACACGCCGTGGGTGTGTTGTAATTCAGCTTTAATGATGTAACACTTGGTTTCAGTCAATTGTTGGAGGGCTGTAAGTGACATTGGTTTTGTACTTCAGACGTTGCATGTAACTTAGCAATTATAGTAAGGCTTTCAATAATGGTTGTTGGCGGGATATCCGCAAGTGAAGTCATAGCAATTTTGAAAGAGAAAGCTAATAAAAATACACCTGCCTTGTAGTGGAAAGTGAGCCTTTAATATCTCTGCTTTGAAGTTGGGCAAAGCCTTTGGTATTAACTAACAGATATTCTGATGAAGAAATAATCCACTGCCCCAGGGGAAAACAAAGGGATTGAAGTTCCAACAGATTGCTATTTTCTAATCACCTACTTTTCAGTCACTTTGATATCACAAAAGGAGACTAGAATGAGGTGACTTTTTTAAGTGCCCCAAAGATAGGAACACATGCATATTCCTTAAAATGAATGAATCAACAAGGGCATAAATAAAGCTTTTCTGATAATTTTTCATTGTTAAAAGCTTCAGAATTATTTGAAATTTTACATTCCAATATGTCATTTCAAGATGATATTTAGAGTTTCAAATTAGCTTTGTGAATTATTCTTTTCTGTTTCTGTCTTCCTTTGCTGCTTTTAAAGTCATTTGTTACTAGTTCTTTACATATAAAAGATGATAAGAAAATAGAGGCCCTTGTGAAACTACCTTTTACATTATTTGGAGCATTACTGATCTCAAGAATCCCCTTGGTATTGTGAAAATTTAACTCCTTTCTCAGTGAATTGTTTCGTGCACATTTACTTGGGTCTGCTTCTTTCCCATAGTAATTTAGCAGGAAATTTAAAATATTAAGTCCATAATAAATGGTGATATATTGAGATCACTGGAGGAAGAGATATTTTATGAATGAATACAGTAGGAATCTGGAAATTCTGAAAAGAAAAATGACTATTAAATACCAAATGACAATTATTTTAACCACTTTTCCCATATATTTATTGCAATCATCTTAGGAACTATTGATTGTGATGTCTAGATTAGTGTAAAATAATTTACATAATCAATACTTTTCCAAGCACTTTAAATATTGATGTTTTTCTTTTGTTATTTTCTTTACAAGTGAATGTTTAAACCCATGGAAGAAAATTTCTTTTTTTAAATATTTTTTTTCAAATTCAGTAGTGCATCTCTATAGAGAGTATCAAGTAATCCAAAGGGTATACATTAGCACTTGTCAGAGCCATATTTAACATCAACATGCAAAACACATTGAAACTTACTACCAAGTTCAAAGGGAATATAAGGACTCTAAATCCCTTGTTAATGTGGTTAAAAAAAAAGTCATCATCAAGATGTTTGTTTTGTTGAAAGAAAGTCACATTTTATTTCTCATTTATGAAATGGACTTTGATGTTTCTTAGGCCAGAAAAGATTTTTCCCAATTCATTTATGTATCACTTAAGGGCACTCTCATTAGTAAATAGTGCAGAAGCCTTTTTTGGGGGGGAAGAAAGGTAGTTGTTTTCTCTGTAGAATTTCAGTGTGTAATCTGCATTTAACTTTAAAAGTGGATTGTTGTTGAGTCTTGACACCTGCTGGTATGAGTATCCATTTCAAGCTACAAAGTGGTTCTCTGATGTAAATACCAGTAAGCTTGTTAAATTTTGTCAGCTGTATCATCACATTAGTGCAGGATATTATGGTAAAATAGAGTTGAGTTCAATTTTCTGGTTATATGTCTGGATTATAAACTTTTCTTTCTAATGTTTATGAAAAGTTTCTATTGCCAGAGAGATTTCAAATCAAGGGGAAGGAAAGCATAACAAAAAGAGGAACTGATCCATTTGACTTTCACATGCCCAGAAAGCATCATGTAATATATACCATAATGTAAGATATTGATATTATTTTGTAGTGTCTGCCAGAGAATTGGGATATGAAAATGTTGGGCTTTAAATATCATTATGTATCCAAAAAAAGTGAAATGTATTTTCATTTTTGTAGTGAATATAAGTCATTTTGGTAAATACTTTTTATTTTGAATAATATTAGATATTATTTATTAAGCACCTACTAAATACCAGGTACTTTCATGGGTCATTTACTTTATCTCGTTTCATATTAACTATTCCTGGAAAATACAAGGAAGGTCCTATAGTGTATTTTGAGTTGCCCAGGATCATACAGCTAATAAATGGGGAAATCAGGATTCCAGGTCAGGATGGGCCACGTACAAGCAAGGTGGGCAAGTGAAGGGGGGAAAATGAGATCACATATCAGAAAGAGGATATAATGAGTTCATTAGAGTAGAGAAAAATTGATATGAAATACATTGAATCCAGTGCCTGAAAATGTAGTCTCTTTTAGTTTGATTCAGTGAATTTTCCAGATCAGACAGACCTTATTCTCAGTGGTACACTTAACAGTGGAGATCAACTCAATTCCTCATGTAGTAAGTGCCTATGGTATATCAGAACTGGGCACAGAGCAGACTGCCAGCAACAGAGAGGGGTGTCGTGATAGGGAGGAAGGTATCAGTGTCCGGTGAAGGTGTGTATTAACACCACAATACCTACTGTAGTGGATGAACTCCAGAGTATTAGTGGCTTAATACAAATGAAGTTTATTTTTTGCTCACATAAAGACCAGTGTTAGTATTCCTGTTAGTACGTATGCTTTTATGTGGTCTTTTAGGAACTCTGTCTCCTTCCATCTTATGATTTCACCCTCCCCTCCATTCCAAAAGAAGAGTTGAAAGAGAATACAGGATTGTGCATTGGAGGGTTTGGGGGCAGCACATACAACCTCTGCTCCCGTTCCTCTCTCAGGACTTAGTCACATGGCAATTCTTAACTAAAAAGGAGGCTGGAAAATACAATTTAGCCCAGCAAGAAGAGAAAATATGTTTTAGTGAACACATTGTTTTGGCTACAAATTGCAAAAATCTATAAAGTGACCCAGCCTGTTTTGATCCAGGGCTTTCTATCCTTTTCCCTGAGTTTTAAGCACTGGGCTTCTCTCTCTCTCTCTCTCTCTCTCTCACACACACACACACACACACACAGGCACACACAATTTTTATAGCACCTACCATACATTTTAAAGGCATAGATGGTGTCCTAGTCACTATATTAATCATTTTATATATTTTTCTCATTTTATCTTTACAATAATTCAACCAGATATGTTATCCCATTCCATTTATTATGGCTGCATAATAAATAAATAAAAAAACTTTAGTGGCTTAAATAGTAATAATCATTTTTACTTCTCAGAGCTGCTGTTGTTCAGGAATTCAGGAAAGGATAACTGGGCAGACCTTTCTTTGTGTCTTTCTTGTAGTTACAGTCATATAATGGTTGGGGACAGTGTCATTTAAAGTCTGGGCTAGAGCTGGAAGACCCATTTCCAAGGTTAGCATAAAGATACTGGCCATTACCAGGGTGGCCTCAGTTACTCCTATATAGACCTCTCTACTTGATTGCTCCAAGGTCCTGAAAACATGGCTTCTGGCTTCCTCCAGAGAGAACAATCCAAGAGGCCAAGGGGAAAAATGTAATGCCTTTTATAACCTAACTTTAGAAGTCAACACATGATCACTTCCACCATATTCTATGGGTCACATAAGACCAGTCCTGATTCATTGTGGGTGAGGCTTATATGGCTGTTGAACAACAGAAAGTATAGATCATTGGGACCATTTTGCAAGCTGATTCCTACACCTCCATTTGGCAGACAAAGAAGATGAGGCTCAGAAGGAGGTTAAGTAAATTGCTGAAGTCAAATAACTAGCAAACCCAGACCTGCATACAAGATGGTTTGACTTTAAAATCCCCGCTATTAACAACTAAAATATATTGTCTCGATAAGCAGATGAAGTTTGTAAGCATGAGTTTTTCTCAGAAAAATGTGTGTAGCTGGTGAGCACAAACAGAAGTACGGCTTCTGTAGAAATTCAAATAGTTCAAATATCAGAATTTGAAGTAAAGGGAATGCTTAACATCAAGAAAGCTCAAACTTTCTAGTACCTCAGATCCAGAAATAACACCACAGATGATTGTCAAAATAGTTTCTTTTATACATATAGATTGTATTACTAAGCCATCAGTTCACTTTTTAAATTTTTTTTTCTGAGACAGAGTCTCACTCTGTCACCCCGTGTAGAGTGCAGTGGCATGATCATAGCTCACTGTAACCTCCAACTGCTGGGCTCAAGTGATCCTCCTGCTTCAGCCTCCTGAGTAGCTGGGACTACAGGTGTGCACCACAATGCCTGGCTAAATTTCTTTTCTATTTTTAGTAGAGACAGGGTCTCACTCTTGCTTAGGCTGGTCTCAAACTCCTGACCTGAAGGGATCCTCCCTCCCCAGCCTCCCTGAGTGCTAAGATTAGGAGTGTGGTGAGCCACCTCTACGCCTGGCCAAGTTCTATTTTTGATATTGAAATTAGCAGAGAAGTAGGAGCAAAGTAAAGCCTCTATAACATCCTGTAATTAAATCACTGTATCCAAAAACAAATAATGCCCTAAACATCTATATAGTTGGTGATTGCTTTTCCGCTACCAGACCATAAATTACTGAGCACAAGATCTCTGTATTGTTCATTTTACAGTCCTCTAACCTAAAGCACAGTGGTGATACTCCATTAACGTTAGAGAGCTGAAGCTCTGCTCTCTACCAAACTCAGCAAAGGAAAGATGCTCATGAAATATTGAACTCTCTTACCCCCTGTAGTACATAGCATATGAATTCCAAGAGATGGTTTGAATTCCAAAGCTATCACTTCCTAACCTATACTCTTGACCATTTCCCTTTTCATAAAATGGGGTGGTGGAGGGGGGAATCTCACTAGGTTTGAGGGAATTAAATATGACAATGAACAGAACGTATCTGACATAGATGTCAATAAGTGACATCTACAGTATCAATAAATGTTGACTGTATAACAATGGCACCTGCTAGTTCCTAGGTTATTCCTCTCTGATAGTATAGATATATTTGAATTGTTCTTTTGTTATTTTAATTTCAGAAACCAATGTTTTCCCTTCCAACAAGTATTTATCATTTACCTGGTCCAAGGCTGCATGAGGAAAGACAATTTCTTGTCATATCCTTTAAGAGCTTCCACTTTAATCATGGAGGGTCTCTCTCTATGGACTACTAAACTTAAATTGGAGCTCCTCATCACCTCTCTTCCTGGCTTTCTGAAATTTGTAATAATTTATTTTCACCACAAATTATTTAATTGATTAAAAATAGTCTTAATGGGTGTCAACTATGTGCCAGGAATTGTGTTAGGTTCTAAAGATATATTGAAAACAATACAGACAAATTCAAAGCTCTCAGGAAGTTTATTTTCCAGTAGAGAAAGACAGACTATGGCAATAAGTTAATAAAATATATAGTACATTACGTAGTGATAAGTCAGATATGAGGAATAACAAAGCAAAGGAAGAGGATAAGGAGTTGGGGCGCAGGGGAGGAAGGATATTTAGGCATGTGTGTTTGCCGTGAACTCTCAGCAAACGCCTGGAGAAGATAAAGGAGTAAATGCACCAGATTGTTCTTTCAAATGTCCCTGTACTTCCCTCTTGGAAAGAGTGAATTTCTCACAGTTAACTCTGCTCCTACGGGAAGAATCTCCTTCCCTTGCTCTTCAATCACAAGACTCCTTCCTTAATTTGACTCAATTATTCAGTTTAAGAAATAAGCTTATCATTGTCTCATGGAAGCCTCTCTTCCTCCTTCCCTCTTACCTCTCTATTGTATACTGCTCTATAGTAGTCTCTTTTCTAATCTTCTTTTCTCATTAGATCAAATTTCTTAATTGTGTAGTATTTATGGATGTACAGTCGTCACTCAGTGGCTGATACAGTGTAGGTGCTGAACAAATGATCTTTGCAGGTGGGTGAATGAAGCTCCAGAAAGATGCCCAAGGCTCAGCCCATTCATTCCCACACTTGCTCCTTTTCTTTCTTGTATCCAGGTCCAAGTACCCCTTTTGGTAGCTGATTTGTTCTCCTATCCCAAAGTGGTTTGTCTCCTCCAACACTGACTTCTTTTTCTTCACTGATATCTGGCTTCAAACATTTTTCATTTTTAGATGTCTTTCCCCTAATTGAAAATATCAAGCAGAAGATATCAAAATAGAGATTTATGTAGATGAGTTCAAAGACGTTTCTTCCAAAAAATAGCAAGTTGAGAACAACAGAGCCAAGTTCTGATGCATATTCTAGGAACTTAATTAGATATATTCTTAAGCTCAGAGGCTCACTCCTTGCACAAAGCCTTCATAACGCAACCTGGGGTTCAAATCTCTGCCTCCACAAAATTACAAATATGTTGTGAACTTTCAGCATTGATCAGAAATAATTTACATTAAGACTGAAAATGACAAAATTCTATTCTCTGGGAAGTGGCAAACTTTCCAGCAGCTTATTAAAAACTTTACTATCTTGATCCTAGTTGTTTAATCTTTTCCAAGATAATTCCTGGAAGTCTGACCAGTTTAATTATTGACAGCAAAGGGCACCAAATCTCTACTTTCTTTTTTCTCACCATGCCTTTTGTACATAGGAGCCCTTCCTCTGTGATCACTCTACTTCCCAGAGGCCTAAAGATGCAACAAAATGGATGGTATCTGTGTCTCAAGTCAGCCCTTGGTACTTTGGAAGTTGACATCTACTCCATGGGGTGATCGTGGAGTTTTATCCCAGGAGCAAAGGCCACTTCTTCATGTGAAATCACTGTGACCACATGTAAGAAATACGTATTATCAAGATCAAGAATGAATGTTTCATATGATCAGTGGGTTGAGAAAAGGGTAAGGAAAGTGTATCTGGAATAACCTCAAGAGTGTTACTGATCATTCTCGAGAGGCCTTTACAAAATAGGTAGAATGAGAAGAGGCAGGCACAAAAGGAAAGATGTCCGTGTGTTTTGTGAGATGGAGAATCTGTATTCAGGAATGGGGACCCCGTAGAGAAGAAGTAATATCTACCTTTCATTAACTTACATTTTGCCAAGATACTACAGTGTAAAAAACACCTATTCTCCCCTCCCCCCCTTTCAGGTTGTACTGATCACATGTCAGTTTCGGTAAGTAATCAAACACAACCACAGGTAAACAATGAGACTTTTGCCATATAGATGCCTGGGCTCCATCTAGTGGTAAAAGGTAATTGTAGGTTTTTATCATATTCCCAAACTGCTCTTCTATTCAAATTTATTTAATAAATAAAATTTGCATCCTGAGGGCGTCCTAAATTTTTATATTCTTTCTAAGAAAGAGTAATATCCAGGGTTAAAAACTGTCCACCATTTTACTTTGTACTACTTCTAATGTGAATATTTTATTTCCTCTACTTCATAAAGTTTGACTTAAAGCCAGGTGCTGTGGTGGGTACATGTAATCCCAAGTACTTGGGAGGCTGAGGCAGGAGGATCACTTAAGCACAGGAGTGCCCAAGACCAGCCTGGGCAACATAGCGAGACCCTGTCTCTAAAAAAAAATAATAATAATTACTGGAGCGAATGCTTATTTATATAGGTTTTTATTCCTTTGGTTTCTTCCTCTTCTTCGCTTCTTATTCTTCTTTTTGTCATTAAAGGTAACAGAAACAAATTGCAGAACAACCAAGCTAAGATGTCATAATTTCCTTTTAGTTTAATGTTGTATAAATCAACAGTAACATAACTCATTATGAAAAATATAATATCAACATATTCATGAAATAAATATAGTGTTCAAAAAAGAATTGGATGAAAAACTTAGATGACTAGCTAAAAGTCAGATGTAAGATGGTAAGGTACAATACTATATTTTCAATTTCAGCATTTTACTTTTTACATGACATTCCTTTTAATGTTTTGAGCTATTATTTTTTCTGTTTCAATAGTTTTTTTTTAATCATTGTTTCAATACATTTTAAAGGCCTAATCTATTGTTAAAGTAGTGTCATTTGTGCAGGTATATATGTAGTGGTTTATTCTTTGCTACATCAGTTTGGATATAAATTTTGTGAGAGAAATTAGTTTAAAAACAGTTAACATAAGTTTTTTACAGTGAATTTAAATCTGAAATGCCCTTATACTTTTACTGATTAAATTATTACAAGTAAAATTACATTTTAAATTTTAAATATAAAGTTAAATATCTAACTGCTAATATATATATAATTATGTGTATATGAAAGTATATATTAGGTATAATGAATACAATTTAATGGCTTCTCATTCCTTCCTAATAAAAGTAGCATTGCAGATTTAAAATGCATTTCATTTTGATACATACTTTCAACATTACTCATAAAACCAACTGTATATATCCAGTATATATTTCTCAAGCAGTGAAATTATAATCAGATATAATAAACAAAGTTCTTTTAGTTCAAATTATACTTATCAATGACAAACAATTACAGTGCTTCCAGAGATGATTTTCAAAGTTTTTATAAAAGGTTAGGTATTTGACTTTTAGAAAGTCAAATTAAAAAATTTTGGGGGGGATTTGGTTGAGAGAAACCTATAGAGATTCACTAGCAGACAGACCTCAGGAGTGGGACAATGAAAGCCAAACTCTGGGGCCTCCAGCCATAGTGCGGTCATAAGCCATGTAGCAAAACAGAAATCAAGAAGCCATTCCAGGACAAGTGAACAAGACCAAAGAGCCAAAGCCTGGGGGGACCATGCCATGAAAGATCCTGCTGCAATTGTCAGAACAACCTAAGATGGGCACTTTAAGGGGTAGATGATCAGCAACTAGGGGAGAGAACCTTAGGATCTGGAATTTATAGGATGAGGAGCAAGACACGTAGGGAAAGAGCTGGCTGATACCAGCATCTGAACGTCCCAGATACTGATGCAGTTTTCTGCCTCAGCTCTAGCATATATACCATTATTATTATTGTTTCTGGTGAGAATGAACGGGCAGAGCCTGGTAGGAGGCCAGCTGGTAGTAGTTGAGCGTATTACTACTGTGGAGTGATAATCGCCATTGTATGGTAGAGAGAAGCATTGCCCTAAAGTAGTCTTATTTTACTACATTTATATTTATGATGCATTTTTATAGTAACATGGTAATATACACAGTTATTATGTATACCTTTAGTTCAATACAAATTACAATATTAAAGAGAGCAAGACTTTGGAAAATAAAAATGTCTACAGCAACCTTAAGTTTTCAAGTTGCCTCACTCGGAGGTAGTAGCAAGAACAATTACTTTTGAAGCACTTGTCCACAGTTAAAAGGACCTTAAAGGAAAGAAACATATATTTGACAGCATCTCGTGTCTATTTTGAGAATATCACCTTTTGAAAATGATTCGAAAATCATGAAATCGTTGAGTACAGTATCATGGGGCTGTTTCCTTGTCACCAGCTGCAAAGCTGCTCTAAATCCCAGAGTCTGGAGGTAGGCTTTTCCATCACACAGCCCTTTGCTCTGACAAAAGCCACAGACTTTAAGCTCAAGAGAGAGCCCCAAATGATATGTGAATCTCACATTATTTTGTGTCTAAGTTTTACAAGAGATTGGGAGTGTCTCAGTGACTTATCTGGATATTTCAGCAGTTTTTTGTAGCATGAAATTGGAGATATGATTGTTTAAAGAAACAAACCACAAAAAGCAACAAATAGGTATCATAAAACAATACTCAAAAGATCAGGACAATTTTGACAACATCCCTCCTCCCATCACCATGTGAAATATTTATATTGTATATACTGTATTTCTCCTCCCAATTTTTCTCTTATCCCCCTTGAAAGGAAGGTAGGGGGATTTCTCCCATGATGGTTGTATTTTCCCCACCTGAATTCCTCTAATTCTTCCCTATCAAAGAATTTTTAAAAAGAAAACAAAACAATACAAATACACAAACAAGAACTTCAACAGTCAGAATTAATTTGTCTCTGACTATTGGAACATTTTCTTAGGGCAAATTGTTCGTATCTATTCGTGGAGATTATTCAGTGAACAAAATTGTCTTGCTCTTAATCTATAAAAAACTAGATCATTCTGTATTTATACGTTTGACTATTGTCTCTTTATAATGGAAATTGAAAAGAATTCTTGTTACTCCAAGCATTGCATTATTCTTTAAGGATGTTTATTTAAATATTCTTAATAACTATGCCTAATTTCTGTCTTTTACTCACTCAAGATGACCTTCATGGCTGTGTACATATTACCTATTCTTTCCTTTCTTGATATAGAAAAAAATCAACATATTAATATATTTAAATTAGAAGTCCTCAGTCTTGGTAACTTGTTCTTTTATTTTCTTCATTCCTTTCTGTTCTCCCCCTTCCCAATTGGTATGGCATATAACTGCCAACTTTCTGTCAAGTTTACACAAAGTGCTTTGATTTGTTAAGTGGTTTGATGATATATATCTTGGTATCTCATTTCTCCTATTAGTCATATATTTCTATTTAACAAGGAAGCAAAATTTCTTCTAGTAATTAGAATCTTTTCTTAAAAGCACAACAACTTTTGCTTAGTTTATTTCCATTTTTCATAATTTTATTTATTCTAGAAAACCCATGAAGACAAAAGTTTTATTACATAGACCCCTAATTTTCCATTGTCATAACTCAAGCTTTTGGATTCTGAAGAGTAAGTCTGGTATGAAGGTTAAAGTACATAAAAATAACCAGTTTATTAGCCTATGGAGAATAATAACCAATCTACCCATGTTTTTGGAATCTCCTAGAGTTCAAGTTACAGAAAAAACTATTGAAACGAAGTCTCAGCTCTCTTTTGTCTTTCTTTTTCCTATTAAAATCGAAAGTTGATTTTTATTGGGTAGATGTTGTGTTCTAGATGTAGCAGTGATATATATCTTTAGAAATGTTTAGATCTTGCACCATTAAATGCAAAACTTTAAGTAAATTGTCTTATCCACAAGTGCAAACTGTTGAAATGAGAATCCTTTCTTTATATCTTCCCATTGCCTTCTGCCCACACCACCCTCAAAAAACTCCTCAAGGGCTCCATTCTTATCATTTGTTAATTTTGGACATATCTGTTCTTGTTTGAAGGTGATGATGTACTTATAAACATTTGCTACCAACAGATTCTCAATATTGCTTAATAATAGAAAATATCCCACTTGTAAACTTACAGTGCCAGAATGTTTGGGATTGGGTATATTTTTGAGTTTTAGAAAGAGGCAGGTAGAATATATTAGGGAACACCCCTTTGGGGTCTGTGGCAGTTCCTTTTGTCCAAAAATCAATATATTTTTTGCAGAAAATTGTATGACTATTCACCCTAAATTGTCTAAATGAAGACTAGAAATAGTCTTCTGTCAATTCCAGTTAGGTTTTATGGCCAACTCAAATAAGAAAACAAAAGAAAACTGGTTGGATTTCTTATTATGAAAATAATTGTAAGTTTATATCAGATAATCCTCTTAGGGTTGTTTCCGTCTCTCTCTATCTATTGCTAGGACAGAGTGGGTGAGTGGTTTCCTAACAGAGCTATTTCAGATGATTTGCCAAAACACAAAGTATACAAGTCACGTGACAGCTAAACCTTGTTTTTAAAAATTAAAAAAGCCAGTTATATAACCCAAATATTACATATATTTGACTATTATGTTAAACCCAGTTGTTTCAACTTGCTGTCCCTGATGAGATAGTGAAAGGTTTTTTTTTCCTAATTTCGAGATTTTTCCAAGCTCATTTATATCCATATATATATATTAGGACATATATAACACTCTGTGACATCTATCATCTCATTTAATGGTGGCTGTCAGTTCACTTCCCAGTAAAGGGAAATTAAGAATGTTAAGCTATTCTGAAAATCTTACCACTTAGAAAATAAACCCTAAGTTTGTATTTAAAGTTCCTTTTTATTTTTTTCCCAATTATTTAAAGTCCTTTTTTACTTTTTATAAATTTAATCATAATCTATTTGGAATATTTAGAAGCAAAATCTCTAAACGGTTTTGGAATTGGTATAAGAAGTCTTGGGAAAGAAATCCAGAAATGAAAATTTTCACAATGAGCGGTGACTATGGTCTGACTTCTTTCTGGCTACTCTGAAGATTTTGTTTTTAGTTTTCTGCAGTTTCACTAGGATATATTTCGTTTACATTTTTTTAAACTTATCTTGCTTGGAATTCTTTGGGTTTCTTGAAATTATGAACTGATTTTTTCAGCAATTTGAGAAATGTTTACCTTTAATCTCTTCAAATACTATCTCTGCCTCATTCTCTTTGTCCTTTCGTCCTGAAGCTCTAATTAAGCATATTTAAATATGTTATTATTGTGTGTTCTCATAATTCCTTCTATTCTGTCTTCCCACTTCCACTCCTGCCCTCCTGGGTTTCATCCTGGTTGTTTCTTTAGATCCATATTCTTCTTTAATTGTGCTCATTTCATTGATGTCTGATTTGCTCCTAAATAGTCCACTGAATTTTTAATTTAGTTGTATTTTTCAGTTCTATAGTATCTAGATAGTCCTTTCCCAAATCTTTTACATAACATTATACCATTTTCTGCCACCAAAATTAAATCCTGGCATATATACCCTTAAAATATTAAAGTTATATATCTATAATCTATGTCAAATAATTCCAATTTGCATTGGAAGTACCTGTGAGTCTGCTCTGTTTTTTATCATTTCTCTTGCTTCTCACCCATGGAATCTTTCATTCTTATGTTTCTGGTAATCTTTGATTGTGTGTTGATGTTAAATTTGAAGGTTAATATATACAAATAAGTTAGAGTCCTAGGAAAGTGTTACTTTCCACCAAAGAGGATTTTAAATTACCATTGCCAGCATCTCTAACAATCCAGGTAACTTTGAGACATGAGATTTTCCACCCATGTGACTCACAACCAAACTTCAGAGTATACATTCCTCGTTTACTTATTTTATACCCCTACTCTGAGAGGACATCCATAAAGCCCCAGTCCAGCTTCAGGGTCATTTCACCAGCACTGCTCCTTTGGCAGACTCCAGACTTGGCCTTTGTTCTCCTAGATTCTCCCAGTTGATAAATGCCATCAGAGCAAAATAGTCTTGAATGTTGAACTCACCTCTCTGGATTTCTGTTCTCTCCCATTTCTTGCTTTGGTAATTCTACGGTGGCATTCACTAATGTCTCTCCAACGTATTTTGAAATTATTTTATCTCACTTTTTTTAGTAGCTTTAGTAAAGGGTTTGGTTACTAAGATTGTCATTACACAAAACCAAAATCTTGTGGTGAGGCATCAACAATCAACTTTGTGAAGAATAGAAATGAATAAGAGAAAGCTACAAGAGGACATGTCCAGTGGAGGAAAAGGAGGATGAAGAAAAAGACCCGATGAAAGATTTTGGCAATATTCAATCTTAGAAATAGGAAGAAAAGGATCAGAAAAGGCAAAGGGAGTTTCTAGAGGATATCAATGATTAACACTATAAGAATGATCAAATAGGATTAGTCCTGAGCAAAAGGTAATAGAATTTTATAATAAGGGAGGCATCAGAGAGTTTAAGGTGCGCAGCCCTAAGAAAAAGCCTGATTTTAGAGTTTTCCAAGGTACTAGTTAGCTAAAAAGAGTATATTTAGCAACGTCTTTAAGAGGATGGGTAAAAGCAAAAAAAATAAAAAATATTGAGTCAATTTCTTATATAATTCTAGTACACATATTTTAAAATATTTTAATTAAATGATACCATGGCTAAATTGTAATTAAGTTTCTTCATGAATAGACCCCACTGATAATGTTCATCACATTCTTCTGTGAAGGTTGGAAGAATGAAGGTATTAGATCTTTCATATTTTTCTTAATTTCATAATATTTAATTTCTATGAACTCAAGGATCTTATTTTGATACTGGCTTCTGAACTCATCTGAGTCAATCACTTCAGTTTGTTCAACCATGTGGACTAGGATTTCAAGATCAGTAAGGCATTTTTATCTTAAACTGATCCATTTAAACATTGCCATTTGGATTGATACACTATATCCAAGGTGTTCTCTTTTTCAGCAGAAACCAGAACTTGATTACCTTTTATAGCACTCCCATAAGAGACAATTCTATGACTTCATAATCATTTTTACTGATACGTAACGAAGAATATAAACCTTTCTAAATCCTTTCCAGTGGAAATTATTCATTGGTGGCAAATTCTTTTCTACTGCTTGCTATACCAGATACTTGTATCAAATCACTTCTGGATCTGTGTTTGGGAAGTAATGAATGCATGAAGTCTTCTGGGCTATTTTGTTTTACTATTAGTAGCTATAATAATTATGTGTTCATGTTCACTCCAATCAAGCTTATAAGGGGATTTAACAGGTGTTTAAAATGGTAAGAAATTTTAGACCAAGCAATAGGTTAGGAAACTTCTCTTATTACAAGATGATATTGTACCAAATAACGTGAATGGAATTTGAACCTCTTTGCCTATCCCCACTTCTGACTTAATAAATAAAGCTGGATTACTCTATTATGATTTATTCTAGTCCACATTTATTTTTATGTCCCAACACTAAATATAAGCATCTGGTTTCATCTAGACATCTGTCAGTGGTCAGGGTATGCTCAAATAAACTTTTACAGTGTCTTGGGATTATGTAATTGACTCCTTTTCTGGGCCATAAATTCATGCCTTATATATGTTAGATATAATGCATATCTACAGTGACCATCAAAAATAATCTTAAACTAAAGGATGAAGATTCAAGTTAATATTGATCCCTAGTATACTAGAATATTTCCCTGATTTGTGTGAAACGATGACGGAATTTACAAAGTTGAAAGTCAAAGTAACTACTTTGAGGGTAGGACAAAGCAAAGAAGATTCATTTGACTGATTAGGGGGAAAACATGGAGTTTTTCTAAACTAGAGTCTTTTTAAAAATGCTTATACTTTAATAAACAATGCCACATGTTGATGTGCTTGATGTATTTCCTTTCGTGTACGTTTATCCTGCCAGTTATAGAGAGCAAAGAGCTGAATATTCTCTTTAGATAAAGACAGTTTGATTTTATTACCATGAAATTGGAGTGACACTGGCCGACAGTGAATTATGCTGTCTATATACAGCCTAAAATAATAAAATAATTTAAGTGTATGTCACTTAATAGCCCATTAACCTATAAAGTGGGCTGACATGTTCAGTTACAAAGAAATCTAATTTGTAACTGTTTTTCATTGGATTTTTTTTTTGCTAAATATTACATTGCTTATATTTAGAGTTGAAGAGTTACTATGTACACTAACCTATTGACGACTTTAACATGTCATACAGCACAACACCTGCTTTATTGAGATCCCCTTTACTTAGTTATCTGAATAATGAACTTTCTTTTTTCTGCATATTTGTTGGGAAAGGCAGTCTCATGTAGGCAGTCTTCTGACTCCCTCTTGGCCACATAATTATGGGTCTTGGGCTTGGACCACGTCTTTACCGAGAAATAAAGAGCCTACACAGCCTGTGCCAGGCTTATCACCTCCAGTGGGAATATCTTTGCTTTAGACTCAATGAATACTTCTTTGTTTGAGTCAATGTCCCTCTGGTGTGCTCCCAGCTTTCAGACTCCACTGGGCATCAGTGGAGTCCTTCTACTGTGGGATGCATGTAAGCCAATTGCCCTGCATCAGCTGCTGTGTGGGGAAGGAGAGGGACCCACTAGCCATGGGGGACTGATGCACACTATTAAAGATGATTGTGTTCTGTCTCTTCTCTATGTAAGTAAAAGTATTGTCCCATCCAGTGCTTGACTGCATTGTGTATCCCTTGGTGACTCCAATACCAAGATACAGTAAGCAGAAATGTTTGGTCTTCTATTTCTGGTGGCTGGCATTGTGATGATCTTTGCTATCCTCTGCACAGTTGAAGACTTCTGCTGGCATTTGTGCAGTTAACCTACAATTAGTAAAGTTATGAAAAATGATGTGATGAACTTTTTTACTCTATGGATGTGCTTGAGAATGTTTTTCATTTTGGTTCTCTTTATGAAAGAGACTTTTCTTTTTATCTCAGTAACAGATATAGTTGTGCAACTGGAATGTCTCCTTGATATCTCTTGTATATTGATGTCTGTTAATTTTATAACTACATCTTATTTTTTATTTGTGCTGGTTGCTAGAAAGCTGACAGTTAAATATGCAGCAAATATTTACACATATTTTGCTTTTCTCTTCGTTTTATTTCAATTATACTTTGAAAGTTTTGCTGTATGTGTTAGAGTTCTAATGCCAGCACAACAAATTACCACAAACTTAGTGTCTTAAAATAACACAAATTCATTATTTCATACCTCTTTATGTCAAAAGTCTCTGTATGTCAGAGTTTGTGTAGGTGGTTTCTCTGCCCCAGGTTTCACAAAGGCAAAATCAAGGCTCACTCCAAGATCATTGTGGTTGTATGACTGAGGTTCCCATTTTCTTGCTAGATGTCAGTTGGAGGCTGCTGTTATCTCCAAAAGGCCTCCATCCAATCTCTGCATTCGGGCCCCTACATGTTACAGCCAACAACAACATGCCAAATCCTTCTCACTCTTGGAATCTCTATTATTTTCACTTCTACCGCATCTTTTTCTCCTCTTCTGCCTCTAGCCAGAGAAAGTTCACTCACTGCTTTTGAGGGCTCAGATGATTAGATTGGGTCCACCTCAATGAATTAGGAAAACCTGCCTATCTTAAGTTTCATAACCTTAAATATATTTGCAAAGTCACTTCTATCATGTAAGCTAATATACTCACTGGTTCCAGGGATTAGGGCATGGACATCTTTAGGGAGGCCATCACCCAACCTACTTCACTACTATTTTATACATTTTTGTATATTGTTTTTTGATATGATATAAATAAAATTTTAGAAATAAACTAAGAAAAATTTTATTAGGCTGTGATGTTCCAATGAACTAAGAACCTCAAATTAATCTTGATGTGAGGAGAATCTGGTTAAATTTTTAAAGGCTAAAATTTGATTTAAAGTATAATATAGCTGTTTTCTCTATTTTAATTTTAGAGTTAGATATATGAAATTGACATTTATAAACTTTAAGCATACATATTTACCAGTGGGGTTTTTTGGCCTATTTTCCTAAGTTACAGAACAATGTACATATATGACTATGAATTATATCATTACAGTAGTCCCCCCTTATCTGAGGTTTTGCTTTCTGCAGTTTCAGTTAACCGTGGCCAAAGGTAGTACAAAAATATTGAATGGAAAATCCCAGAGATAGGCAATTCTTAAGTTTTAAATTGTGCAGTATTCTGAGTAGCCTGATAAAATCTTGTGCTCAGCCCCACATTGGACATGAATCGTCCCTTTGTCCAGCTTATCCACACTGTATATGCTACACCTCCCTCCCCATTAAGTCATCAACATCATCTGCTCCTGACATCCAACTATCAGCATTGTTATGCTTGATGATCCAGGATCACCTGAGCAGGTGATCCTCCTTCTGAAATATCTTTTGAAGATCAACAGTAGCCTAATACTACGTCACAAAGCCTACACCATTCACCACACTTCAACTCGTCACATAGGCATTTTATCATCTTATATCATCACAAGAAGGGTGAGTACAGTACAATAAGATATTTTGAGAGAGAGAGACTACAATCATATAAATTTTATCACAGTATATTGTTATAATTGTACTATTTTATTTTTTATTATTGTTAATTTCTTATTAGTTATTGTTGTTAATCTCTTACTATGCCTAACTTATAAATTAAACTTTTTCATAGGTGTGTATGTATAGAAAAAACATAGTATATATAGGGTTTGGTACTATCCACGGTTTCAGACAACTACTGGGGGTCTTGGAATGGAAACTGCTGTGGGTAAGTGGGGACTACTGTATATTTACTATGACTTTGTTCTCTCTCATCGCTCTTCTTTCTGTTGGAGCTCATGACACAGTTCTTTTACTGAATCAAATTTAGTGTTTTCCAGAATCTTAAATCCTTTGACTCTGCAAAATATAGGCACATCTGCTAGTAAAAAATGCCCATCCTTTTCAGGAAGCCCAGCTGATGATATTCGGGTTTCTGGAAGCAGACAAAAGTAAGATTGAATGTGGGCCAGAGTAGTTACTAGTTTTAGGATTGGTGTGTGCTTAAACAGTGAAGTAAACTTACTGTTCTGTTTCTTCATTTGTAAACGTATTTAATAGTAGCTACCTCACAGAACTATGAGTACTGACTGCAAAATGTTTAACACTGTGTCTGGAATATAGTTAATAGAAAGTCAATGAGGGAAGATATTATTTTTATTAAGAAGTGTGTTATTACAAAGGACCAGTGAGAAACATGCCTTTATTGCCATGAAATAAGGCAAATCAAGGAATGGTTGTCTCTGCACACTTAAAACTCATTTTTAAAATTTTTAGCCCCATGAGACATTGATCATAGTTATGTTATATAGTGAATGTTCATACAGATATTTCTGTATATTAACAATTTCTTTCTCTGCATCCTTTCTTCATCTCTGATCTTCTATCTCAGATCACTTTTCTTCCAATGAATTCATTATTCAGAAATTCTTTCAGTGCATGTTGGGTGGCAATGAACTCTCCAAGTTTTTGTTTGTCTTAAAATAATTTTATTTCATAACTTTATTCTTGAATGATACCCCCTCCCCACACACACACACGTACTGGGTATAGAATTACAGGTTGGCAGCTATTTAATATTGACACGCTAAAGACATATTTGATTGCCTATGATTTCCGTTACTTTTATTGAGTGGTCACCTCTCATCTCAACTGTCAATTATTTAAAGAAAACATGCCCTTTGCTTTTCCCTTGCCCCAACAACTTTAAGCATTTCTTTTTTTTTATTGTTTTTAGTTTTAATATGATGTATTTAGGCTTGGCTTTCTTTTTACTTATCATGCTTGGGGTTCTCAGCACGCTTCTTGAAACTATGAAATTGTATTTTATGTTAGTCCTGGAAGACCTTCAGCCCTTTGCTTTTCACACATTACCTGTACCTCTTTTCATTTCCTTTGGAACTCTGATTACATGTGTGTTAGACCTTCTCAATCTATCCTCCAGCTCTCTTAAGTTTGTTCTCTCTCTTTCTCACTTTCTCCCTCCCTCCCTCCTTTCCTCCCTCTTTAAGTTTCCACCTATTTGTTCTCCCAGTCCTACATTTGAGCAGTTTCCTTCACAGTTCACAAATCCTTTCTTCATGTTTGTCTAATTTGGTATTATAATGTGATATCAAGCTCATCTATTTAGTTTTAATTTGGGCTTATTGTAATTTTTATTATTAGCATCTGTCTTCTTAAAATATATTACTTTATAGATTTTTATTAGCTGAAAATATTTTAAAATTTATCTTTAATCTCTTTAAATATGTCAAACAAAATTATTTTAGAATATATGTCTGATAATTTCAACAGATCTATTTCTACTTTCTTCTATTTGTGCTTCTTCTCATTCTGATGCTTTGTTTTCTTATGAATTTGGTCACATCTTATTATGTGCTGGTTACTGTTTTCAAAAAATTGTTACAGTTATTTATTATTGGCCTAGGATGAGGGTGACTTCCTCTAGAGAGAGTTTGTGTTTGCTCTGGTCAGGCAGCTGGAGCTTCTACCAGGCCAGATGTTTGGTCCACCTAAGTGATGTAAGCTTGGCTGCACATCTAAGCAAAGGTTGGCTTGTGATTGCAACTTCTTGGGGACATTTTTTCCCCACCTATGCTTAGTCTTAAGCAACTTTCTCTCTAGTAGCCTGGTGTTAGAAAGGTGGGGTAAGATCATTTGGGGTTCCAGATTAATGCGGGGAAGGTTTTCTGTTAGATTCCCAACCTTTCATGTTTCCTGGATTAATATTTATTTTCCCCTTCACCCAGGTGAGGATGTCAAAACACAAGTCCTGTTTGCTAGACCACAGACGTATTTGGCCCAGAAGTAGTTTTTGCACTCTGTGAGTTTCCATTTTCTCTTGGATTTTTGGCTCTGTTATTCTCTAGTTAGCTTTTCAGTGTTTTTAATAATTTTTAAAAATCTAGCATTTTTATTTTTGTTTTTACTAGCAGAGTTCTTTTACCCTGTGTGGTAGGCAGAATGATGATCCCACAAATGTATATGTCCATGTTCTAATTCACAGAACTTGTGAATATATTATATTACATTGCAAAGGGAAATTAATATTGCAGATGGAATTAAGGTTGCTAATCAGCTGACCTTGAGATGTGGAGATTATCCCTGGGTGGGCCCAATGCAATGCAAGCGTTTTTATATGTGAAAGAGGGAGGCAGGAGAGTCAGAGTGAGGTGATGTGAGAAATACTCAACTGGCTATTACTGCTTTGAAGATGGAGGAGGGCCATGTGCCAAAGAATGCGGGTAGCCTCCAGAAGCTGGAAAAAGCAAAGAAACATTCTCCCTTAGAGCCACCTAAAAGGAACACAGCCCTGCCAACACCTTGATTTTTGAACAGTGAGACCTATTTCAGACTTTTGACCTCCAGAACTGTTAAAAATTAATTTGTGTTATTTTAAGCCATTAGGTTTGTAGTAATTTGTAACAGCAACAATAGGATAATAATATACCCTGCCTTGCTAGAAATAGAAACTCCCCCTTATTTTATAAAGAATGTAGTTAAATATTCAAAGAAGGAAAATAACAAAATGTAATCCCCATATTTTGATTTTTGGGCACTTATTATTATTTAAAACATTATAATACTAAGTAAAGTAAGGGCATTTTCTGTCTGATCCAATTTTTAAACAATATTTTTATTTTAGTATTAGTGATCGATGTTCCTTGCCTTAAATCCTGATTGATTTGAAGCTAAAAGACAAAATTTTCCAAATGGTAAGCAAATATGCTTACTTTTGGCAAAATGATAGAAATTGATTTTTTTCTGGTCCCCTTACTCCAAAGTTATAGCTAAGAATGGAATGGAAATTTTTGCTGAAAATATTATCTTGACATTTTTAGCTAACAAAAGCCTAAATAACCACAGCTTTTCTCATTACTACATGTGAGTTTTTGTGAGAGCTCTTACGTTTGTTTAAATAACATTACTGACTCAAATTATTCTTTAAATTAAAACCAAACTTGATCTATTTGAAGTGTGCCAAGTTACTCAGCCCTACTGCTATGTGTTTGCTCATAGCAGCTGCTAATCCTAAAAGGAGTGGCACAGAGCATGTGAGCAACTTGGGACTGGAATCCTATGACATACCATGATGAGCAAGGATTTCCTTCCAGACAGCTTATAATATATTTTTTTCAGCATAAAATTTATATGAAACTGAAGGAATATAGATGTATGTAGTGTTAATTTGGAAATCTGAAAAAATGGTATTGGGAGAATTAGACCTTATTTCTGCTGACCTGGGAGCCAGTGTACTTTTCAATGGGTAGCAAATTTATTAAATGTGGGGAACAATGTTTTTTAAATAGCATACTGACCATTAACTGAGGAAACTTGGGCAAGTCAGTTAACTTCTCTTGGCTTTATTTGTATTATCTCTAGAAATATGAAAAATAAATGTAATAATAACTAAGGTTCTTCCCTCTCTAATATTCTGTTTTATAGAGGGTGTATACACATACACACACATATCTACATGTACATCTCTACACACATACTATTATTAGATTATATGTAATATGGTGATAAGTAAGGGCACTCCTTCTCTAATATTCTGCATATGTCTTTTAAAATGAAATTCAGTGAAAACAACACCTGAGTTACATTGGTTAGATGAGATCTTATGTTGACGCTCAGAGGAAATGAAGAAAGGTACATTTCATTATGGCTAGGGCACTGGACTTCAAAGTTGGCTTAGTTTTTTCCCACCCAGAAACTTTGTTTTATAACTTTTTTGATATAAGGTAAGATCACTACCACAGAGAGCTGTCACAACTACAGAAATCTGTTAAGAAAGTATAAAGTATTTCCTCTTTGCTGATCATCTTTTATTGGTACCTACTCAAAAATTTGGAGATGTCCTCCTATGGAAAAAATGTTGGCTCTACTCATCTTGTCTGTCTGTAAAACTGCTCATTGAGGATAATGATGGTTCTTCGTTGTGTGCCTGGAGTTGTAATTAAGATGGTCCCCCGAAGGATTTTTTAGCACGACTTGTCTTCCTATAATAAGCCATGTCTCTTTTATACTGAGCATCTGATAAATAACTGCTGTAAGGAATTATTGCTGGTGAACTATTGCTTGATGTGGCTGTTTGAGCAACTGATTTCAGCCTAATACCTGAATACCTGGGATAATGGGATGAGTAGAAAAAGTTCTTAATATGAAGAAATACCAAGCTTGCAAGTTGTAAGTTTAAGCTAAATCACTGTTTGCCCATCTTTAAAAGTCAGTGATTTCAAAGTCAAACTTCAATTGGATTGAATCTCAATTTTACCGTAGGTTGACTGAATGTGTTTGAATAAATTACTTAACCGTTGTGAAACTTTGTTTCTCTATCCACAAAATGTGGAAAACATGCCCTGTTTCCAAGAGTTATGTGAAATCTGCTGTAAACTATAAAACATATTATATTAATTGTTATATTCTTATTGTGCTATAATAATAATATCAGCAGTTACATGAAAATCAGAGAGCTTTGCTTGATGGAGAAATATTTATATGATTTCATTTTTTTAACATTTTGATCTATTATTCAGAAAGCTCTGATGAAAAGAAATTTAAAGGCATAAACCTTGTTTTTAAGAATCTTACAGAAAACAAAGGAAAGCAAATGAGTAAACAGTAACTGTGCACCATGAAAAATGTCATGATGTAGGTAGATACTAAGCAGATGCTACAGGGATATCAAAGGGAAATCCATTCTTGGTAGTTCAGAAAATTCTTCTCAAATGAGGTGAACTTGATCAAAGCCTTAATGAAGAAGAATGGGAGTAAAGTCAGCAGAGGAGGGACAGGGACAGATTTTTCAGATAGGAAAATATATGCAAAGTTATGACACCACGTTCTCTATATTAAGAGAGCAACCAGTGTTTTGGAGTGAAGAGTGCATGCATGTATGAGAAGTAAAAGGGGTCTGATTATTAAGGGATGTGCATGCATGACAGGCAGAATTTACGCCACTCTGAAGTTAGAGGCAAACAGAAACACTTTCAATAGAGAAGTGACTCGAATACACTTGCTCTTTTGAAAGACTTTTCTGGCAGTTTGTGGGTAATGGATGGAAAGGTGAAAGGGAAACAGTGAGAAAAAGGACCAGCAAGACTGGAAGCATTGGAATTTGTGGAGAAATTCCAGGTGTTTAGAAAGTAGGAATAAAATTGAGTTAGACCAAAGCATCAGGCATTAAGAATGAATAGAGAAATGCCATCAGATTTGTTTACTGATTGGTCAGAGGTGGTGGATGAAGAAGGAATGAATCTTACTTTGTCCTTAAATTTCTGGTTTGATGAGTTCATACTTTCACTGAAAAAGAGACCTAGCAAAAGGCAGAGATTTGAAGGGAGAAATACTGAGTTTATTTGCTGGCATGTTTATACTGCGGTACCTGTGAGATACCTGAATCTCACTTGCAAGTCTGAAACTAAAGAAAATAGGTCAGACCTGGAAGTGTAGATTTGCATGTCAGTTTGAAGATGGTAATTGAAACCATATGCATAGAAGCAATCACCTTGAGAAATTTTTTGTTGTTCTTCACTTTGATGCAATTATATGATTAGGTAATTATAATGTCTCTTTCCCACAGGCTTCATAAGAAAAGAAACCTCTAGTATATCTTAGCAATTTATTTCAGAATACCCACATTAGCTTTATAACAAGTCAATTAAAGAATCATATTATTTTAGATATTAAATGGATTTGCCCTTCTAAATAAAAACATTCTATAACCACTCCTGCGACTGTCACTTTTAGATGAAATAAGTAAAAATGAATGCCTGTTTTAACTTTTTACCATATGATATAATTGGTGATTCAAGGTTCCTTCCAAATAGATGGACTTGGCTTGAAGAATAGTCATGTCAAATGAGAATTCCCACATTTTAGGGCCCCAAAGCTATCTGTCATAATGGAATACAAATTATGTCTTTATGACTCACAAGACTGTTAAGAGGTGATTAGACTAGATAATAAGATGTTATAATATATGAATGTCATCAGCATTACTGGTAGATTTTTCTTATTAGTGATGGGAGAATTGTATAAGTACAAACTGAAAATTATTATATTTTTCTTTTGGAATCATTTCATTATCAGTTCACTTTTGAATGTAAATGTAGACACTTATAAAGCTTTAATATTAAAACACTTCCAAATTCAATGTGCTTTAATGTCTTTAATGCCAAATTCAATGTGCTTTAATGATTATAACTTATGCATTTAAAATGGTGAACTATTTTATACAAAGAAAGAGTTCATTAACCTTAGTTATGATGATTATAACTTATTTTAATATTATTTTATACACTACATATATAAATGATGTTTCTCCAATAGCCCTTTCCAGTGTGGCATACTTAGCATAATAAAGCAGAAATCTTAGTTTAGGGACATACTGTTCAGCCTATAAGACTTAGTACAATCTAAAATAGTAGGTGAAAACTTAAATTGTGCTAATTCTAAAACATTAAAATCTAACTATTTGAAGCATTAACAATTCTTAATAGTGTCATAAATCATATTAACTTTTAGCAAGGTAACAAAAATTGCCATATTTTGTAATGCTTTTTTACACAGTCATATTCTGTTATAAGTAAATGTGGGCTGCAGGCCAAGGAGAACTTGGAGAACTTTTAAGTTTGAGAGACTGTCTCACAGCTGGAAATCACCCCAAAGTGGATGGATCGCAGAAGAATATGTTTCCTATTATCCAGCTCTCTACCAAACTATTTCTTGTAGCTTGAAAATAATAAAGATTTTGTAAGCCCCAAGAGGTCTTTTTTGATCCATGAATGAAGTTACCCTGGATTCATATAACTAAAATCTGACTTCCTTTCAGCCATTGAAATTCAAAACCCTTCCATTTATTAGTATGAAATAAGAAAATTCCTCCAAAAACTGTCAAAACTTTGTATTTAATGAAGTCAATGTCAGTGCGTAGCAAAAGCTTTGATTCCATTTAAGATGAGTACAATATGATGTGAAAGCAAATGTAAAGTGAGTAATGGAAGCAGGTTAATTAAAACAGAATATTAAAGGGTGCACTCAGCCTTGAAATTATTCTTTAAATTTTTCCTTAAGTAAAAGTTATACTTTTTCCTTTTACCTGTCATAAAATTTCTTTTATTAATATTTAAATGTTGAGAATTATGAATTAACAGAAAAATAAGATATTTGATATTTTGACATTTCGTTGCTTTAAACTTTTTGTTACCCAAAATTTTTAAATGAAATCAATCTTTAAAAAATGACTTGTTGTTCTACCTATAGTACCATTTTACTTATGATGCATTGCATAATTTTAGTGCCTTTTTGTACCAAAAAACCCAAGTATAATTTGTAGAATCTTCTATAAGACTTCTCTAGAACTATAGTTTTCATTAATAATGATATAATAGAAAAACTGGGTTACTTATACAACTATGGCATCCTAGTAAATTAGTTGCATATCTAAAGTAAAAGTCAGATCTTCGTTCCAAATTCTAGATTAGATATATAGCCAAATCTTATATATAGAAATATAATTCTGAAGTAATGTTCCTCAGAGTAAAATTGAGAATTATTATTAATATTTGTTTAATATAGCCATTTGAGTAAAGGGAAATAGCTACAAAAACACAATTTTTAAACACTGGCACAATTACTCATTTTGCCAGGTGTAAAGAAATTGATGCAACATGTTGAACTTTGCTCATTCATGTTTCACCAGTGAACCCAAGCACACAGAAAATACTTTACTCAAATTGCTCACAATAAGTGCCAGTCCTCATTTTTCCATATCAAGGAGAGATGGGGATATGAAGGAGTATAAAAAATCTGCAGATAATCTTCAAATCTTGTTTTAGACAATACTTTTCACTTCCTGTCCTATCAAACTTTTTTTACCAGATTTCCTAACAGGGTTACCTTCTCCTTGCCCCTGCCTGCCCTCTTGTGGAGAGCAGCAGAATGATAGAAAATAAGGGAAAAAGACACGAGGCAGAAAATTCATGGTGAGATGATGAATAAGTTCTTAAGAGAGGTATGACCACAAGTTACTGGATAATCACTTCTAGTAAGACTTATTTGTATATTTCAAAATAATGCCATATTCTTAATATTAAATTTAGTTTTAACTACTAAATGTCAACTGGCTCATTCCGCTTGAAGTTTGCAGGAGGGAATCCCAGAGGAAGGAGAAAGACGGAGAAAATTGTTATCCGGTGTGCTTTCCAGGGTTTAACTGAATCATTGGCTAGAGTTGACTTTCCTCTTAAACGTTTTGTGGAACTGAAAGTGTAACAATGTCTCAGATTTTCATGAGAATAGTTGGGTGGTGGGGTAAGGGAAGGCTTATCGTTTTTCAGTTCTGTTTTTGTTTATTGACAAATTATTAATAGTTTCATCTCTATTCATTGCAGGCAGCATCCTAAAAAATAGGTTTCTGTTTCTTTGCGTTAATTGGACTATTAAAACATCATGGCCCTGTAAAGTTTCAATCAGGGACTTTTGAAATAGATAAAGAAAGCGCTTGACTCATAACCAATAACTGAATAAATACAATTTTTATTATAAAATACCCTGAAAAAACCCAAATCCTTCCATTGTAAAATCTTCCCCTATATTTTCATAATAAAACTGAGGCAACACGCAAACACTAAATAACCACCATTCAGTAATAACAAAATTGAAAACTCAAAATTTTCAGTTTTCCTTATACCAGTAGATTTGAGATTTTACCCAAAATTTCTGTCCTGGTTTGGCCTTGAACTTCAATCCAACTCTTCCCTTCCACAGATGTTCGCTGGGTGCATTCTTATTTAAATAATGGGGCTGGGTGGAGGACACCTCAAGGGAGCTAAGTGGATAGAGAGAGCTGGGGAAGAGAAAGGGATGAAAGAGACTTTAAAAGATGAGACAAATGTTATGATTTTATGTAGGTCAAGACATTTAAAGTTTGCTTTCATTTATACTGTAATGGAATTTTTCAGCTACTTTGAGCACAGACCTCACTTATTTTATAGAATAAAAAATTTGCTGGATACTGTCAAGCATTGGATAAAGGTATTGATTGGGTATTATTATCTGTAAAAGAACTGAAAATTGAACTAACATAAATATATGTTTTAGACTCGGGACTCTAAGAGTTCATGGAAACTAGTTTGGATATTTTAAGCTACATACCCACAGGCCTATTCTCTTCCGGGTAAATATCATTAATTTAATGATAAGTAGAAGAGTTTATCAGAAAAAGAATTGATCCTCACAATTAAACAAAAAAAAAATCCATGTGTGCATGTGTGTGTATGCATATAAAGGTATATACACACATACTTCTTTTTATCTTTCTTTTCTATCTCATGTTTTTAGAAGGCAGGGCCAACTTAATATTGCATTTTTCCATAGCTTGCATCAAGTTCCCCACGCTCCACTTACTTCTTCTGCTTTTCAGCACCTTCATATCCCTCACATTCTTCTATGGCACAGCACAACTCTCTCACTTTTTCTAACAAGAAACACACATTGCAGTTAAATAGCCGAGGTCATCCCCATGCTCGCGTCACAGGTCAAGCAAGATCACTTACATTTTTTAGGGGGTCACTTCTTCTCACTGGGTGGGATATGACCTTTTTCCTGTTCCTAGAAAAGAAACCACCCCAGATGTTCACCACCCCTTCTCTCTCTTTTTTTTTTTTCCATTCTCTTCCTTGTTTGATGCCAAACATAGATACTTAGACATTCATCTTGCTAGTATTCTTCCACTACGATGATAAAAGATTGATCTTTATTTCTACCTCATGTATTGTAAATACAAACAAACAAACAAAAATCCTGACATTTAGCTAAACCTTAGGGCATAGATACTTATTTTTCAGTTTGAATGTATAATTCTGAAAACACCTTGGTACTTTCAGCATATTATAAAGTCATTATTAACATACATTTCTCTCCGCATCTGTGTTGTCATCTTAGTATCATCTGTGGGCTATACTTTTTTCATAACCATCTGTATTTTGAGAAATCACTCTAAATGTATTTAATTCTGTTTTTCCTGTGTGGATTGTTCCTCCTGTCTTTTCATTGACCATTCCAAATATCCTCAATCTCTCAAGTTCCTTCCAATTTTCTCATTGAATACAACCAAGTTTGCAGGAGTTTGTATTGATTACAGATATATAGATAATTCTCCTGTTTTTACCTTTTACACAAGTAGTCAAGGTGTGATATCTACAGAAATTATTAGTATCAACAACAATTTTACTGTTTGAATCATACCTTTTTTATGAAGCTCAGCCCTAGTTAATTGGTTCATTTGGCACACATGAATGGAAAATATACTACATGCCAGGTACTATTCCAGATGCTGGAGGTTCAGCAGTGAACAAAAGAAAACCAAACAAAAAAGTCTTCTCTTCATGGAGCTTACAGTCTAGTGAAAATAGACATACCAATTGAAAATAGCCAATATATTGAAATATAAATGGCTGCTTTGTAAAAAGTACTGAGCAGAATGCCCTATACCAACCGTCTTGACTTATGTACTTCTTGCTTCCATTTCCAGAAATTTTAATTTTTAAATAACTTTTACATTTTTCCATATTTTTTATACTCCCAAGTTTGCTCTTATTACGTTCTGGAGTTGGAACAAAATAATACATTTTGAAATAAGGAAATCTGGCCAAAATATCCTACACCTTTTGTCACCATACCAACTTTATTAGGGAACATTAATACCCTATAAAAAATCCATAAGCAACATGATTTTCAACAAAAGTCCACTGTCTAAATTTTTTGGTTAGAGGAACAATTCTGTAAATTAAAATCACATTTCTCTTGAGAGGAAACATTTCTTGCCAAGGAAAGTTTATTCATTTCAGAGATGAAAAATATTTGTGAAGACTGAACTAATAGCTTATCTTAAGGAGAAATTCTAAAACTTTATCCTTAAAAAATCTAATAAGTAGCAATTAATTAATTGAAACAAAGGATTATTCATATTTTAATTGTGAATTATTATAAAATAAAATTATAGAGAAAACATAACAAACTTGTATGTACCCAGAAGAGTTTCACTAAATCTCATTATGCTATGTCTACTTAAGATATTTTTAAGTAAATAAAATATTACAAAATAAAGTTGAGGATCTCTCTCAATACTCTTCTCTAATACCATTTCTCTTCTTTCATCACCAGAAGTAACTTTCAGCAGGACTGCAATCTGGCTTTCATGGGCCTCAGGCACTTTTGCCTTCTTGAGCTCATTTCTCCACAATAAAAATGTTAAAAAATTATATTATATAATTGTGCTGATAAGAAGATGGATATAATCTATTCTGGATTCCTTGTTATATTCAATATCATTATATTGATTTTTTCTTCTGGTTTAAAAAACTTGAAATTAAAACAATTCCATTATTCCCTAAAAATATTGAGCTCAGCACTGTGGCTCTTGTACCTAGTGGCTAAATCAGACCTGACATCAGCCTTTATCATTCCTATCCTTTTGCTTATATATTCATCTATAAAGATTAATTCTTCAATTACCACTTACAGTATTGGTTTTAGATAATGTATTGATAATTATTAATAGTGGCATAATTTTGGTTGTCATGCTCTGGCATTTTTAAAAAAAAACAGTGTTTGCCTTTATTTTGTGAACACATTGAACATTTGCTTTCAGATTACTATCAATGATGCTTTAAATTTCACCTACCAATACATACAATCACTGAAACAATATAAATATGGGAAAGGCATCCTTAAATATACAGTTGTTTATTGGAATATAAGAATCTGTTTTCCTGTGTTCTTCAGTGGAGAACTCCTGTGTGTGTGTGTGTGTGTTTGAGAGAGAGAGAAAGTGAGAAAGATTTGATTCAATTGGCTCCTTAGCGTAACATGTAATATACAGCAAACTTACACTAAAATATTGGCGTATTTGGAGATTAATCCCTGGAAAAATGTTCATTTTGCCATGGAGAGAGTGTCTGCTGCTGTTTGGCTTTGGAATTCAGTGCTATAATTTGTGTCATTTCTTTTGGACAAGCAATACTACAGAATGTCATCCACACCTTTAAGATTTGCTAATTTCCTCCAGGAGTTTTGCTCTTTCTCATGCCAGTTAGTGGTAGAAAAATAGCTTCTTCCATTCATCAGATGAGGTAATGCTCTGTTACTATTCACATTTGAATGTAGTATAAGTGTTCAATTTAAATGATATCAGCGAGAAAAAAAAAATTCTTCTTTCTTTTAAAGATTATTTCTGTTTGTTCACCCTAAGGATTTTAAGATAACTGTAGCAAAGTATTTTCTTGAATTTCTTTTCAGTTTTCTTCACCTTAATAAATTAATTAATGAACAACGGCTGTATCAGCCACTGGTTCAAGGCATTACCTGGTTCATGCCAATACCGCTAAGATAAATAATTCCTGTCATGTAGCTGATTTTTCTGAGACTATGCTTTGATGTTCAACATATCCAAATCCTTTTAACTTACTGAACCATCACTCCTGGCTCCATGTTTGCTGGCGAAAGACACTAACCACTTTTGCTGCTATGAACTTTAGTCTAGTAGACCTATTTTCAGGCAAGTAAACATGCTCATCATTTCCCTCACTGTGCTTTTATTTTTTCCCTCTACGTGATATTTCTAACTTGATCCTTTGGGTACCTCTATGTTTAAATCCTAACTTTCCAAGTGTCAACTCAAATGGTACAGACTCCTTAAAATCTTCCTCATTTCCTTTATGCTAATTCCACCTCTTTTCGCCCCCATTCTTCCACTCTATCAAGATAGAAGTATTTTTTCTCCTGAAATCCCGTGACTTTTTTGGTATTTATTTAATGGTATTCACAATTTTCTCCCTTATGTAATGGTTTTCCCATATCTTTTCTCTTCTTTACATGGTCTTGTCTGCTAAGTAAGGGGAAAGAGTATGTTGAATAAATACTTCTAAGCTATAAATCTCTGAATACAGCATTGGCTCTTAGTGAATGCTCATGTAAGAAATGGATATCAGTTCTTAGCACCCCTAGATCAGGTGCTGAGATAAAGAGTTGAGTAACATACTGTGTATCTTCCTTCCAGAAGTTCAGTGTTGACTTGGGGATACCAAGAAAAAATACATTATGGCAAAGCACTCTTATCAGTATTATCTTAGAGGTATGAACAAGGAGCACAGAATAGAGGTAAAAGGAACTGAATACTCCAGGTAATGCACTTTTCATTCATTGAAACAATACTGTTTATATTATATTATATTATACAGATGTGTTAACTGACCTCAGTGAGGTTAACTTGCTCAGGGTAAATAACTCATATGTAGCAAAGAAAATCTTTGAATTTCAGGTCTTACTAACCTTAAATTAAAAGAAGCATGAGAAAAGAACCTCACAGTTTGGGGTGATGATGAAAGAGTGCCTAGAGGTAAATTCCAAGAGGAGGTAACGCCTAAGCTGAGTCTTGAAAGATGCTTAGAAATAGCAAAGTAGGGATGCCTGGGGGACAATGACAAGAACAGACGTGAGGTGTGAAATATCACGGGGAGTTAGGGGAAATGAAAAGAGTTCAGTGTGAGTGAGACAAAGAGTGATGAATTAGAGAGGTGGACAAAAGGAAAACCATACAGGACATTTTATGCTAAAACATTTGTATTTAAACCCAATAATGATGAATTTTAAACCGAAGAATAGAATGATGAGTGTTATGGTATTATATTGGAGGCAGATATGACAATTAAGAGGCTACAACTTGAAATGAGTGAGTGGCTTCACATAGAAAAACATAAGAGAGGTATAAGATAATTAGAGGATAAAATTGATCACACTTGTTTAATGATTGGAATAGTGTGAAGGCAAATTATTAAGAGAGGAGAAAGCCAATTCAGTGGACCAGGTGATAAAGTAAAAAAGTATGTGTTAAACTAATTAAATATTATTAATGCATTTTATATTACATTAATAAATTATAGGAAAAATTAATTAGTATATTGTCTGCCAATATAATGCTTATTATATATAGTCTATGTGTTTCTCAGTTTTAAACATATATTCTTCACAGCCCAGAGGACATAAATTTTTATAGCACCCTTTATGGATTTACTCAAATATTCCATGTCAAATGTGTTTGGATATGTTATTGACTTATCTTGAATTAATGTATTACCTTTAGAAGGGAGTTATCTCATGAATGTACTAAAATATTTCCTTTCAGGGTTGGATTGAGCATTCCCCCTAAGAAGAAATATTAAATCAATTAGAATAGCCTTCCTGGTTATTTAGGTTTTATGTTAGTTCAATATCTATTATTTTTTCTTTATACAAACCTCATTCACTCATGTTTGCCTACTTTCCAGTCAACTTGTTAAATGCATATAATTCTCTTTCCATACATGACAATGATTTCATGGAAATATTCTTACAGTAAATACTTTCATAATTGTTTGAAAACCTTTTACATCCTTGCAGAATAATGATCAATGTTGCCCAGGAAGGGGAATACACTAGTTAGATATTTTTCTTTTGATGATTTCTATGTTTTATTCTCAACTTCATGGCCAAATGCAACACTAACTAGTCTATGATTTACTACGTAGTAAATCAAGAAAGAGTTGAACCTTTTCTTTCAAAATCTGCATGTTTTGGCAAGCATTCATGAATCATTAGATACTGAAAACCTACCACACTGTGCAGTTATAGCCTCATTTTTATAAAGATATTTGACTTGAAAAAAGTCCATTTAAAACTGTACTCCATAATGCCAATAACTACAATAGTAAAATGTAACACTACCTAGGATTTATATACTCTTGTCCTTTAGAAGTATTAAAAATATTTTCCATTTTCACTGTTCTACATTCTTTATAGCCCTGTGTCAGTATGGTTGGTCTTTGGTGGTATATTCCAGTGATTTCATGCCCATGCTATCTTTCATACTGGAAATGAAAATGTTAAAGAAGGCTAACTGGTTAAAGGAGAATTCTCTTTATATCAGCTCAGCAAGTATTTATTGAGCAAGTATTTTCCTCTGAGTACTGATATTGTGTGTGTGTGTGTGTGTGTGTGTGTGTGTGTGTGATATGTGTGGGCAGTATGAGAACAAGAGGTTTAGATACCTATGATACAAGGTAATCTGTCAACTCAGTGATGTACTCAAGTTCAAAATACATTTGAGAAACAGGAAAGGGAGAAGTTTGTTCTAGCTGAGGGATCAGTTAGAAAGACTATGATGATGTGGTAAAACAGGAAAAAGAAGCACAAAACACTAGTTTTGGCTTCTTTCATGCCCAAGGACACATTCAAGCTCAGCTAACTTTGTAGTTGTGTTACTGTGGCAAGGTCTTTGGTCTTCCTGAACACCAGTTTCCTATTTTGGAAAAGAGAAATAAAAATACCTACCCTGTGGTTTGGGGTGGAAAGCGACTCATAAAGAATTCATATTTGTAAAGTATCTGCACTAGTTATTTCTCAATTATGTTTCTTTTATGATATGTTTGTATTGCTGTTGTTATGCTTATTATTATAAATTATTATTTTTACTATTGAATAAGGAGAATTAAAACAATGATCTAAAAGATGATGAAGACTTTACCAAAGAGATGGAAAAGGGATAGATATTTCACTTAGAAGGGATATGCACTGTGAGCAAGGGAATGGAGATGTGACAGTACGAGGCATCTGGGCATCAACCATGGTGTGCCTGGAAGGCGTGTTATTGCCAAGCTATTGTGGATTTGTACTATATACCCTAATATCTTTAGGAAAAAATAATCTCTTAAAGGCTATGTGTATTACACTATGATTAAATGCCAACTCTGTTATACTATTAATCTAAATAGAATTTACTGGCTGGCTGTCACATAGTTAAAAAAAATCTGCCTTTTTTTTTTTAATCTGTTCAAGATTTTGAACTTCAAAAATTAATTTTTTAATTAAATTTAAATTCTTTGAGCCAAGAAATCTATCCATTAATCATATTTAAACAATATTAAACTACAAACTCGCCTTTCTTGAACATCTCTTTACTTAGACTTTCTGCTAAATTTTACTTGGACTAATACCACTATTCTTTCAGAAATATTGTACCTCCATGTGTTCTGAACACTTTAAACATTACACATTTCAAACATGCACACATTCTAAGAATATAGAAATATTTGAAATTGGAGATGATAAAAGAAACATGTTATTTTTAACAATGCAAATGCATAAAATATTAGTTTAATATTCACTGGGAAAAGGGCTGAGTATGGCTTAAACACACAAAAATACAGAGAATCAGGCATAGTTTATATTATTATTATTCACCTGTGAAACACCAATCTTACTGTAAACACCTATTTATAGATTTTAACCATTGGCTTAGGGAGCCAAACTACAAATTGAGTTGTTATAATTCTTTATAACTAGTACCCTGGTAGTTTTTATTGTTGTTGTTGTTTTATAATTTTACATAACTTAGATAAATCATAGGTTGGTGCACTGAGATAATCCAAACTTTATTAGGATTACACATGTAGATATCAGTTTGGAACAAACAATTCCTTCTCTTCCTTCTATCACCCTACAGACATTTTCACCTTACCTAACCTGCTCTGTTTAAGTAGGTATCCTGTGAAATCGTTCGACAACATGAGAGAAATATTGTAGTTTAATTCTAGGTTTCTCCCTTGTCTTAGTCTTTCATTATAAGAATCATCCATCTTGGAGTGGGTAAAGCCTGCCCAGCCCAAGTGACAGTTACTAAGTTAAGGTCGGTGATACAAGTGGCCAGATCTGGAAGAAAGATAAGCTTTAAGTGAAATTGTGACTAGGTCTTACTCCTCTTTGCTGTGCCTATACCATAAAACCTTGCTCATAGCATGACTATGTGATAATTTGTTGAAATAGGGGCTAAATAAGGAAAACTCAGGCTAAATAAAAGAAACAGGCTGTTTCCAGGGCTGGAGAATCAGAGGTCATATTGATGGAAATCTTAATATTTAAATTCTTCTCTGCCTTTCTTTTCCTAATACCTTTATGGGCTTTTCTTATTCTCCCAAACTATTATAACAAATTTCACAAGCCAAGTGCAGATAGAATCTGTATAATATTGTCCAATGTATTTCTTTAATTTCAAAATATTAAAAAAATTAAACTCATAATTACATTCATAATATCTAGCTATCCTCTCATGTTTTCCATCAGTGTTAGTGCTTAAGTATTTACTCAGTTCTTGCTGGAGCAAGAAATCTCAGGAGTTGATCTTGATGTTTCCTTCCCTCTTACCGCCCAAATGTATCAGCCATTAAGCCCAATAGAACCAACAATCTATGCTTCTTAATTGTGGTTGCACATTAGAATCATCTAGGGAGCTTTAAGCAGTACTGATGCCTTGATTCCAGCCCTTTCAGAGATTCTGCTGTATTGGTCTAGACTGGAGTACAGTCCAGTGTCAAGTTTTTGCAACTCCCAAGCTGATTCAAAAGTTCAGCCAAGATGAAGAACCACTGATCTGAATGCTCTAGGTTAACCCTTCCTCATCTCTTGCACAGCACATTACAGCATCTGTCTAACTTGTATACTTTTCCCAAATCTCATCGCCACCCCAGAGTATCACTCTTTTCAAAAGTATTTGTCTCCTTACTTGGTATGATCCAAATTCACCTTAAAGACTTTTAATGCATTTCATTCATGACCTTACTTGAGTCTTCCTTCTTTTATTTTTTTTAGTTCTTACATATCTTTAATTGTTTTTTTTTAATTTTATTTTAATAGATTTAGGGGTTATAAGTGTTTTTTGTTTGTTTGTTTGTTACATGAGTGATTTGCATAGTGGTGAAGTCAGGGCTTTTAGTGTACCCATCACCCGAACAGTAAACATTGTACCTGACAGGTAATTGTGGATCCCTCACTCCCTTCCCTTCCTCCTAACCTCTGAGTCTCCAGTGTCCATTATACCATTTTGTGTGGCCTGTATGCCCATCGTTTAGCTCCCACTTATAAGTGGGTACGTGTAGTGTTTTTCCAGTCCTGGGATACTACATTTAGGCTAATGGCCTCCAGTTCCATTCAAGTTGCTGCAAAAGACATGATTTCATTCTTTCTCAAGTTTTTCTCATGCCTGAGTAGTATTCCATGGTGCGTATATATGTGTGTGTGTGTGTGTGTGTGTATTTATATGCACACACACACACACATTTTCTTTATCAGCTCATCAGTTGATGGGCACTTAGGTTGATTCCATATCTTTGCAATTGTGAATTGTGCTGCAATAAACATGAGTGCAGATGCCTTTTTGATATAATGATTTCTTTTCCTTTGGATAGATACCCAGTAGTGGAATTGCTAGATCAAATGGTAGGTCTACTTATAGTTCTTTGAGGAGTCTATATACTGTTTTCCATACAGGTTGTACTAATTTGTATTCCCACCAACTGTTTATTAGAATTTCCTTTTCTCAGCATCCATGCCAACATCTATTGTTTTTTGACTTTTTAACAGTGGCCATTCTGATAGGAGTAAGATGGTATCTCATTGAGGTTTTAATTTTCATTTCCCTGATGATTAGTGATACTGAGAATTTTTTCATGTTTGTTGGCTATTCTTTTGAAAAACTTCTGTTCATGCTTTTTGCCCGCTTTTTAATGGGGCTATTTGTTTGTTTGCTTTTTCTGATTGGCTTGAGTTCCTTGTAAGTTTTGAATATTATTATAGTCCTTTGTTGGATATATAGTTTGCAAATATTTTCTCTCATTCTGTAGGTTGTCCATTTACTCTGATGATTATTTCTTTTGCTGTGAAGAAACTTTTTAGTTTAATTAAGTCCCATTTATTTATTTTGTTTTTGTTGTATTTACTTTTGAAATCTTAGTCACAAATTCTTTGCCTAGGCAAATGTATGAAAGAGTTTTTCCTAAGTTTTCTTCTAGAATTTTTGTGGTTTCAGGTCTTATATTTAAGTCTTTAACCCATCTTGGGTTAATTTTTATATATGGTAACAGACAGGGAGACCAATTTCATTCTCCTGCATGTGGCTATCTAATTCTCCCAGCACCATTTATTGAATCGGTCATCCTTTCCCCGATGTATGTTTTTGTCTGCATTGTCAAAGATCAGTTGGATGTAGGTATGTGCTTTTTTTTTTCCTGGGATCTCTGATGTCCCATTGATCTATGTGTCTACTTTTACACCAACACCATGCTGTTTTGGTTACTATAGCCCTGTTGTATGATTTGAAGTTGGGTAATGTGAAACCTCCAGATTTGTTCTTTTTGCTTAGGGTTGCTTTGGCTACTTGTGTTCTTTTTTGGTTCCATATGAAATTTAAGAATTTTTTCAATTTTGGGAAAAATGGCAATGATATTTTGATGGGAATTGCTTTGAATCTGTAAATCACTATGGAGGGTATGGATATTTTAACAATATTGATTCTTTTCAGTCATGATCATGGGGTGCTTTTCCCATTTGTTTGGGTCATCTATGATTTCTTTCATCGGTGTTTTGTAGTTCTGCTTGTAGAGATCTTTCACCTCCTTGGTTAATTAAGTATCTTCCTAGGTATTTTATTTCATTGTATTTTATTTGCAGCTATTATAAATGGTATTGAGTTCCTTCTAATCTTAACACACAGTTATGTTGTTACTTCTCACATTTTGTCTACACCAGTCAAATGGTGCATACCCATTCACAATTTCTGTGCTTCCCCTACTGTATCCTTGAATGCTACTCTGTTTCTTCTCCAGAAGTGGGCTCCTGCTTTGCCCTCATTGCTTCTTGATAAGGTTATGTCCTTTATGAGTTCTTCCTATGTGCTCACAGGCCTCTCGCTTCCTTGGCATTTGTCACATGATGTTTTTTACTATGTGTTTATAAGTATGTCTTCTGCACTAGGGTATGAGTTCTTTGAGGATAGGGACTCTGTAACTTTGTATCCACCTTGATAGTGGTTTTTATCACCCAAGGGCTGTTCCATTGATTTTTTTTTGATGAATAAGTAAGTAGGATACATTAAAACAAATATAAAATATTGTTTCATGGCTTGTAAAGAGTTTCTTTCTCCTTAATATCTAGGTAAACAATGAGAATATTTTTCATATTTAAAAAAATTCCACTTTACAAAGATTGAGTCTTATTTTGAAGAGGCCTCTATACCTGCAAAGTTTGAAATGTAATAGAGCTGAGGAAAAGATCTGCATAGTAAAAATATTCTTATGTCAGGAATATATAAGCTGCTATCATAAGACTATAAGATTTTCTTTTACATGTAATGAATAAATGTTGTCAAAGAAAGCATTTGCTTTGCCTATATTTCTCTATACTTATGTTTGTTAAAGTTTACATTTTTGTAGGCATATGTACCTACTTTAGACTGAAACACAAATATTTTTATTTAAAAAGATAAATTAAAAATTCACATACCATAGAAATATAATATGCGCCATCTGAGGATCTTAAGCAAAATTGTAAATATTATCAGATTTGCATATATTATGATATTCTAAGTACTAGAGGGATTACTATAGCCCAGAAAATTTGTAAAGCTTGAGTTTTGTTGCAGGCAAGAATGAATATAATTCAATATCAATAAAACATGGCTAAGCTGGGGTGACCAGACTCCATTATCTGTTCCAATAGATGATTTTCCAGCTAATTTTTTCTTAATAATAACTCCTAAAAGTAAGTTAAAATTACATATTCCTGGACCCCTCATCTATAGATCATGAATCAGGAGGTCTAGTGTGAGACTTCATAAATCTCTATTTTTAACCATCATTAAGATGATTTTTTTTGTATGTTTGTGTTTATTTCCTTTCTTTTTCTCACTTTACCCAGATAGTAGTATATTATAGATATTCTTCTGCACCTTACTTCCTTACTATATCTGTAGCTATTTGTCTATCTGTCTTTATATTATGACCATTTTTGTCTTCTGTATGAGTTATATGTAAATTGCCTTGTTATTTTTTTATTTTTTATTTTTTTAAATTTATTTTTTTAATTTCAGAATATCATGGGGGTACAACACTTTGGCCATACACATTGCCCCTGTTCTGCCCGTGTCAGAGCCACAATCGTGGTCATCCTCCAAACTGTGCTCCTCACATTCATTCAGTGAGAGTTTTTCCCATCCCTTCCACCCCCCTCCCGCCCGCCCGCCCTCAGATGAATGTTATTGCCCTGTGTGATGTAAGTGTTCATCAGTTAGTGCCAGTTTGATGGTGAGTACCAGTGGTGCTTGTTTTTCCAATCCTGTGACACTTCGCTTTGAAGAATGGGTTCTAGCTCCAACCAGGATAATACCAGATGAGTTAATTCACTGTTGTTCCTTATTGCTGAGTAATACTCCATGGTATACATATACCACATTTTATTGATCCACTTGTGTATTGATGGGCACCTGGGTTGTTTCCACAACTTTGCAATTGTGAATTGTGCTGCTATGAACATTCGAGAGCAGATGTCTTTATTATAAAATGTCTTTTTTTCTTTTGGATAAATACCCAGTAATGGGATTGCTGGGTCAAATGGTAATTCTACTTTTAATTCTTTGAGGTATCTCCATATTCTTTTCCATAGAGGTTGTACTAATTTGCAGTCCCACCAGCAGTGTATGAGTGTTGCTATCTGTCCACATCCCCGCCAACATTTGTTATTTGGGGATTTTTTGATATGAGCCAATCTCACTGGAGTTAAGTGATATCTCCTTGTGGTTTTGATTTGCATTTCCCTGATCATTAGAGAAGTTGAGCACTTTTTTATATGTTTGCTGGCCATTATTCTGTCTTCTTTGGAAAAGTTTCTGTTCATGTCCTTTGCCCATTTTTTAATAGGGTTGTTTGATTTTTTCTTGTTGATTTTCCTAAGTTCTGTATAGATTCTGGTTATCAGCCCTTTATCAGAGGTGTAGCATGCAAATATTTTCTCCCATTCTGTAGGTTGTCTGTTCACTCTAGTGATAGTTTCCTTGGCTGTGCAGAAGCTTTTCAATTTGATCAGGTCCCATGCATTTATTTTTGTTGCTGCTGTGATTGCTTTGGGGGTCTTCTTCATAAATTCTTTGCCTAGGCCAATGTCCATAAGAGTTTTTCCAATGTTTTCTGCGAGAATTCTTATGGTTTCATGTCTTAGGTTTAGATCTGTTATCCATTGTGAGTTGATTTTTGTGAGAGGTGAGAGGTGTGGGTCCACTTTCAGTCTTCTACATATGGCCATCCAGTTTTCCCAGCACCATTTGTTGAATAGGGAATCTTTTCCCCAGTGTACGTTTTTCTGGAATTTGTCAAAGATCAGGTGACTGTATGAAGTTGGTTTTATTTGGGTTCTCAGTCCTGTTCCATTGGTCTACGTCTCTGTTCTTGTGCCAATACCATGCAGTTTTGGTTACTATAGCCTTGTAGTATAGTTTGAAGTCTGGTAGACAGATGCCTCCCAATTTGTTCTTTTTGCTTAAGATTGCTTTGGCTAGACGGGGTCTTCTCTGGTTCCACACAAAGCGTAGAATTATTTTTTCTAGATCAGCAAGAAATGATGTTGGTATTTTGATAGGGATTGCATTGATTCTGTAAATTAATTTAGGTAGCAAAGCCATTTTTACTATGTTGACTCTGCCTATCCAAGAGCACGGTAGGGCTTTCCATCTATTTACGTCCTCTGCAATTTCTTTTCTCAGTGTTTCATAATTCTCTCTATATAGGTCTTTGACCTCCTTAGTTAGATACGTTCCTAAATATTTAATTTTCTTTGTTGCTATTGCAAAAGGTATTGCATCTTTAATTTGTTTCTCGGCTTGATTGTTATTAGCATATATGAAGGCTATGGATTTGTGTGTATTAATTTTGTATCCTGAGACTTTGCTGAATTCATTTCTCAATTCCAGTAATCTCTTGGTTGAATCTTTGGGGTTTTCTATGTATAATATCATATCGTCTGCGAATAGTGAAAGTTTGACCTCTTCTGCCCCCATCTGGATGCCCCTAATTCCTCTGTCTTGTCTAATTGCTGTGGCCAGGACTTCCAGCACTATGTTGAAAAGAAGTGGAGATACTGGGCACCCTTGCCTGGTGCCAGTTTTAAGGGGGAATGCCTTCAATTTTTCCCCATTCAGTATGATATTGGCTGTGGGTTTATCATATATGGCTTTAATAGTTTCTAGGAATGAGCCATCTATGCCTATATTGTTAAGAGTTCTTATCATAAAAGGGTGCTGGATTTTGTCAAAAGCCTTTTCTGCATCTATTGAAAGGATCATATAATCTTTGTTCTTGCTTTTATTTATATGGTGGATTACATTTATAGATTTGCGTATGTTGAACCATCCCTGCATCTTGGGAATAAAGCCCACCTGATCGTGATGAATTATTTTTTTGATGTACATTTGAATTCGGTTTGCAAGGATTTTATTGAGAATTTTTGCATCTATATTCATAAGGGATATTGGTCTGTAGTTTTCTTTTTTTGTTGTGTCCTTTCCTGGCTTAGGTATCAAGGTGATATTGGCTTCGTAGAATGAGTTTGGGAGGATTCCATCCTTCTGGATATTTTCAAATAATTTCTGCAGTATAGGCACCGGTTCTTCTTTGTAGGCTTGGTAGAATTCAGGTGTGAACCCATCTGGTCCGGGACTTTTTTTTGTGGGTAGATTTTTTATTACTGCTTCAATTTCGGTGCTTGATATTGGTCTGTTTAGAAATTCTGTTTCTTCCTGGTTGAGCCTGGGGAGGTAGTGTGTTTCTAAGAATTTGTCCATTTCCTCCACGTTTTCGTGTTTGTGGGCATAGAGATTTTTGTAGTATTCAAAGATGATGTTTTGTATTTCCACGGTATCAGTTGTGACTTCTCCTTTTTCATTTCTAATTGGGCTTATTAGAGTCCTTTCCTTTCTGCTTCTGGTCAACCTGGCAAGTGGCCCGTCTATTTTGTTTATAAGATGATTTTTTTTTAATCAACATGAAAGTTTGGGAAATATTGACATAGGCATGATGTAAATATTTTTTAAATTGTTTAGTAAAATGGAATGTGAGTATATATAACCTACACTCCCTAAACCTTATCTATAAAGAATTCATCCTTTCTACATGCAAAATCATGGTATAAACCAACTGCCTAGTGCCCATTCCTCCATGTCACCACACATAAGCCCAATCTCTGCTCTTTTTGTTCAAGACAGACATCCCTTAGAGCAACAGAAAGTGCATGTGAGCCATTGAACTGTGGCTAGTAAGAAGATAATAATGAGTGCATTTGATTATCCTCTCTTAGGCTTTAAGCAGTCCTCCAGAGAGAAAATTTCATGAAGTTTTATTTAACCCAACAGTCCCTTGATTTAATATATCTTTGAAATGATTTCTGTGTTGCTCATCCTCAACATCTACTAATAACCCTTGAGAACAATGCTTTAAATGACATATTTTGAAAAATTCTGGAATAATATTCTTGCACGTGATGCTAAAACAGCCAATTAAAAGTGAAAAATCAAGACAAAAGATTGGTCACATAGATCTCTACCAAAGAGAATACTCAATTATTTACCACTTCTGATAGTTAACTTAACTATTTTTAACATAGTTTATTTTCTGTTTTAACAGATCAATTAAGTGAGACATTGAAAAAATTAGTCTTAAATACTAGGATTCAATATTTACCTCTTTCTTTGAATTACTCCTTAGATACATTTTCTTTTCCAGGGAACTCAGGAGAAGCTAGTACCAAATATTCCGTAGACACACTTATGAATAATGTATATTCTTTAAGAAATATTATAAACTCATTAGAATCCATATAGTAAATGCTTTTGTAATTAAACACTTAAGTTTCTTTTTCAGAGACTTTGTACTCTTGTTGAGCCACCAAGTATATGTTACCAAAATAATGGCTAAGCCAGTCATTGGAGTAACACTGTTAACTTAGAAGTAATATCTGAAATTTTTTGTCTATAAATATGTTTGATTAAATATTGTTTTGAAAGCTGTACCTATATTAAAAAACAAGCTCAGAGTCTTAGTCATAGAGACAACTATTCATTTTTAAATTTGTTAATAAATAATAATTCATCAATTCTACAAAGGAAAAAAATTAAAACTTTAAATAACAGAAAGATTTTAACGATTTAAATTGTGAATCAATTGAATTGATTAGCATGTGGAGCTACAATATACGAGATTCAATTTTCTGTAAAGAAGAAGAAATAGCTCTGCCATTACACTTAAGATTTAACAATAGGGAAAGAAAATATAAAGAATGAATAAAAAATGTTTCAAATTGAGCCAAAACTGTCAGGTAAGAGAGCAAGAACACACTTAGCAGATCTCTGACTACCAGGGTTTTGGATTAACTCCCAGGTTTAAATGAAACTGCTGTGTTGTTTGCCAAAACTGATGGAGCCTCTGAAAAAAAATTTTTTTATATATCTTATGCTTTTAATAATGGAAATGTCTTTTCTTCTCCATACATAGTTTTTCTTTTTTTTCCAAAACAATTTAATTCCAAAAATCTATCACTATAACACATTCAACAACTTATTTTGAAGGCAGGTAAAAGTGGTAATAAAAATTGAAATAAAAACTAAAATTTCACATCAGAATCTTTATAAAGACATAAGAAAAGTGCAGATATATAAGACTGAAAATAGAATTCCTATCCTCCTTTCATGTCTAAATTCTTTAGTATGTAAATATGTACCTAACTGATTGGGATGCAAAAAACTCTGCTTTTATTAATTCATAGAATTTCCCATTCATCTTTTCCTGCTTAATGAAAACAAAAAATAAAATAAAATAAAATAAAAACCATATTTTTCATGAAGATTCATGAAAGCCATTATCAGGAAGAAATGCCTCTTGATAAGAAATGCATACACAAACACAGTACCTGTTCATCATATAAACTTGGCAGAGTAGGATCATAACTTATATTTGTACATTTTAAGTTTTAAAATTAGAAAAAAAATTTGAAGTCTAGAAAGGAATATGTTTACAGACTGGTGCTGCATTTCTATATTTTAAGACATAAGAACTTAACTAAAATTATTATTCTTATTATTTCTAAATTATTATCATTTTTAGGAAATGACAATAAGCATTCTAGTTGAATTAATCTGAGACTGAAGATTTCCAAAGCACCTAGAAAATAAATATGGTGGGTACATAACTGTTGATTGACTCAAAATGCCAGTAATTGAAAGAACTGAAATTCTGGGGAAAACCTTTTTTACATTCAAAACACATCTGGTAAGGTATTCTAAAAAACTAGATTGGCATACATAAAACCATTTTTAGCTGTGTTAAAATGCACCTAAAATATTCACTGATGCCAATGTAGACATTTGATAAGTCAGTGGAATTATTTTGAATAGTTCTAGTGCCTACATGTAAGTATTCCTAAATATATGCATTTTGATGACAAGTTCCCAGTGTATTTGGGATTAAATTGATACAACTCACTTTTAAAGTAGAGTCTATATACTCTAAACATTTTGTTTATAAGTATTCTCCACCTTTTCATAAATTCACTAAAATCTATCATGATAGATGATAGGGAAAATTATCTATCTTGTACTATGCATAGGACCAAACTATGAATTTTCTTGTGAACCAATTAGAGAACTTCAGAGTAAATGTTTTATGTTCTTGAACAGGGAACATGATTTGATGAAAATATTGCTCTGTCTGCTAAGGAGGACATGTTGGTGGCAATGAAAATAGGAGCAGAAATATCAAATATGGGACATTTATAGTAATAGAAATGAGATCATGGTTATCTTGTTCCCAGTGTTCTGATAATTTATGTCCATATCTGACTACGGTTTCATGTTTCCAAAAAGCTTACTTTAAAAAAAACCAGTATTTGTTAAGTAACAGATTACTATTTTTAATTATTATTTGACAACCTCACTATGAGTTAATATAATTCAGACCCCTCCAAAACCAAACAAATAAGCAATGAAGACAATTGCATGGCCATATACAATTTCCTTTTTGAAATATTGACAATAGCCAGTAGATACCTATTTAATTCTTCAAAAAGTCCTAAAGGATTTTGGGCTCCATGTTGGTAACCACATGGATTGAGGTGAGGGCTGAGATGACAGTGAGAAATTAAAGAAAGTTTGATTTTCAAAGAAATGATCTTGAGAGGGGATGAAAGAAAAGATTTTTTAAAATACAGTATTAATTTCTTAAAGAAATTTAAAAGGCAATCTGCATCCAAATCCTGATTATACATATAAGGCAACTGAGACTCCGTGATATTAGAGCGATTTTGTATCTCATCATTATATCAATAATAGGTAACTGGAAAGGGAAACTGGTGTGACTCTTGGTAGTATATCAATGTTTCTGTTAAGAACAAAAACATATGTCTTTATTATTATGTAGCCTACGTATGGTACCCATAATTGTTCAATAAATGGTTATGGCTTTGAGATGGATAATATAGAAATTTAATTTAGAGTAATATTTAATAGATGATTGATTATATTTTAGTGCACATCATTGTCTCTGTCATGTCACAGTTGTTACAAAATCACTTTGCTATAATTCTTAGAGTTAGAAATATTTATAATATCATGGAATATACTGATTTAGCATTCTGCGGAGCAGGCATAAAATTTTGATCTTCCAGTCTGATATAACTTTTTGCCTTGATTGCGTAATCACTGCTGTTCAATGTTGTCAATTTCTGTTTCTGAGTATGTGTGCACCCATTTTTATCTTCCAACTTCTCTTATTGATTTAAATAGACAGAAGATATGTGCCCTCTCATTGGGAATATAGTACCATAGCAAGCCACCAAGGAAAGGTGGGTGCAGAATAAAAAGTATAACCTGCTTTACAGAAATGTATAATCTAATTTTTCCCTAAATGATTGTAATGAATATATGTAAAATATTGAATGCAAGTAAATATATATTGGTTTGGATAAAATAGTTGTTGGAGCATGTCAATGTAGTAATCTAGATGTCATTTTTCCTTTAAAGATTATTATGACTTAACAAGCTCACTTCGCTTCATGATGTTTGAAAATACACTGAGTTTATCGTCTGTCTTTTACTTAATAATGATTCCAGCTATCTTTAGACTAATGTATTTCAGTGTAGTGAGTGTATCTCACTATAATTATCCATAGTGTATTTTTCCAAAAAACAAAAGAGATATAACTGGAAATAATAGGTTTTCTCAAGTGAGAAAATAATGAGGATTAGTTCAAACACATTAAAACATCTGTCAATTTCTTGCAAGTGTTTTTAACAAACTCAGCAACCTTTCACTTACTAAAATCCTCTGAAACAATGTAAGCACCTCTAATGGCACAATTTTATACAGAGGCCAAAGAAAGTAGTTTTTTCATTTTCTTAATCTTCTCTGTTCCATTAAGTGACAGGTATAGCAAAGGTAACACAAGTTATTGTCAAGTTATGTCAATGTTTTTGACAGCAGATTGCCCCCTTGTTGGAATTTCCAGTAGTGGCTAGTCGAGTTTAAGATTATTGATTATGGTAGACCCTTTATTTTGCTTTTCTAGAACTTATGTGATGGCATCTGAATATCTTTTGTTGCACTAGTCAGATACATGGAATTTTCTGGTTTTTTTTAGATTTTTAATCATTGGTGAGGCAAATAAATAAAAGAAGAATATAGAAAGAAAGTATTTTATTTGTAATATTTATGTCTGTGAGGAGAATGGTATCATAAAATTCTCCACCACGTATCATAAAATACTACCTACATAAAAGAGTGTGTATACATTTCTTAGACTTCTCTAGTACTTTTCTGAAACTGTGAGCACCTGGGAAAGCATCTGAAAATGACAAAAGCTAAGCAGAGGACAAATGGAAATAAAAGCAGCAATGAGCCATATGAATAGAGGTATGACTCACTGTCCAGAAGGAAAAGATTTTATTTCGTAAAATTTTAATATGAGAGAGTTACAAGGAAGGAATCTCCCACAATCGCCCTTTTGAAGTTAATTAAAATTACTTTTTAAACAAGGCTAGACATAGTAATCAATATTAAACTACTTATTTGAAAATCTGCCAATTGTGTTCAATATTAATTAATACCACAGAAAAGGCTTAATGATGAATTAATCCAAGGTGCATTTTTTCAATAAAATTTAAAGGAATTTTTGACAGGTTTTCCATTACTTTGGATTTATTGCTGATAATTTAAGATAGAATGTATGCCAATTATTTTACTATGATGAAATTATTTGTATGCAATTTTTGACTGAATTATGATGTGTGATTGAAAGAGTAAAATGATATCTTTTGAGCTTTTCTAAAATTATTATTTGAATGGATATTTATCAGTTATTTAAAAAACTGTTTTTAGTTGATCATTATTTTAGATACATACCTAATTAATGAATATAACCCTAAAATTTTTTTACTTCCTTTTCGTTTCTGATATTTCAAACCACCATTTGATTATTATTTTTTTAACCTCTGATTCTGTGTTTCATACCCTCATTCCTTTCTGCAAGGAAATTTCCTACTTGGCAATATATAGTTTCATGACTTGACTCACGAACAATCTGTGTATGTTTTCTTGATGTTATCCCTTATCAAGGAAAATTGCAAGAATTTCCAAAAGCTATCTATGTTAAATCCGTTATGATCTTCTTTTTGTTATAAATAAATAAATAAAGGTTGCAGAAGTTGTACCAGTTATAAGGATTTTGTAACATGCTAGAAATATCAGACACCTCATATCAAACCTTAGTGGAATTATTATTCTTAAATATAGATAGCGAGTCAGCACAAAGTGCCATGTAGGTGATTTGATTATCTAAAAACTAAAATTAAAAAAAAAGAGAGAAAGAAAAAAAAGCCAAACTTTAAAAAAAAATAGTATCCTGAGCCTCTAACTGGAAAATTATCTTTGGTCCCACATAAACTATACCCTCTTTAAAAATTAATTTCAGATTGTGTGATTTAAAATTAAAAGCCCTAACAAAGTTAGAAATGTACTGGGTTGCAATTAAAGATAATCCCTTACCTTGGTGAAAATATAACCTGAAAAAGCCCCTTGATACCAGGAATTTATATGGATAGAATAAGTCACACTATTATAAGATGGCAATCTGGTTAGGAATGTTATAAATTTAATGAAGAATGGAAAATCATGTGTTTTTAGTTTATTATTCTGAGTTTTCATATTATGCTAAACAGATCATTTAAAATACAGTTTTGGTTAACTACAAAGTAAGACTCCACAAAATAAATCTGTTTGGGATATGTGACTGGGTGTGGTGCTAAATAGCAGCTTTATGTTTTAGCATAAATTATTAAATGGGTGGTAATCTCCACTGCCAACAACAGTTGTACACAGAAATTTTAAAAAGTTAATATAAAAGCATATGATTTCATTTAGATGGAGTAGCTATTGAATCCTTTCTTCCCTGTCCTTCCCTATCCCCTACCCAGGTTTTTAATTACCTTTCATATTACTATAACTTTATGAACAGATAGTGTTTCAGGTAAATTATGTTTATAAGTAAAATGTAACATCTTTTAGAACAATTATTATTGTTACATTGGATTTTCTTAAGAATTTATGCCCTAAATAAATTGTATTTATAATCATTAGAGGGGAAAAGTTTAAAAAGCATCTCCTGACTCAAGTAGAAATTAATGTTTTTTGTATTTGCGTTAAAGAAAATTGAGATTAAGTTAAATTTACTTATGTCCAACAGCCCAAATATCAGTGCAGTATCAATAATAAATATTGCATTGGTATGAGAAGAACATAGAGGAATTGATATTTCAATAAAGTAACCCCCAAATTTTATCCTATAGTGAGCTAAATCATTGTATTATGTCCATAATAGGTACACTGTTCATATTTTACTATTTGGAGCATATAAAAATCTACCTGAGATAGGCTTCCTGTGTTGGATATAGTGATATTTCTTAACCATTCATTCCATGTTTTTTCATGTGGTTTATGTAAATAATGCATTTGTAACAATTTTCATGAGTTCATGAATTAACGTCCATGTCATGCTTTGAAGCCTTTTTTTAAAAAGGAAAATTTGTACTAAAACCAAATCAAACACAAAACTATGCGAAAACATAAAGGCAATTATTTTTATCATTATTATCTTGGAAATACAAATGTAAGATGCTCGTAGAAGAAATTTTCCTCGTTGTTCAGAGGCTTACTAGAACAACACGACAGAGCGCCTACTTATTTACTTAATTTCTTGATGCCTCCATGGGAATTTATTGGGTACAAGGCAATTAAACAGTTTATATTTTTCCAATACCATCTTAGAATTTATCCATTTATTTGATTCACTTTTTTGTGAGTATAGTGATACATTAGTAACAAATTAATACTTCTGATTCTCTTTATTTCTCCATTGAAACTTATTTGAATGTAAATAATTTGCAAGCTTTGAGGATTGTTTCCTTTTTCTGATATGTCTCTTTTTAGAGAAGTTGGTTAATGGGTACAAAAATACAGTTAGAAAGAAGGAATAAGTTCTAGATTTCAATAGTACAGTAGTAAAATTATAGTTAACAATAATTTATTGTATGTTTCAAGATGGCTAGAAGATAAGAATCATATTGTTCCCAACACAAAGAAAAGATAAATGTTTGATGTGATGGATATCCCAAATACACTTATTTGAACATTACACATTACATACATGTATCAAAATATCACTTGTACCCCTAAAATATGTACAACTCTGATATATCAATTAAATTTTTTTAATTAAAAAATAAATTAAAGTACTGATATGTACTTCATCACTCATCCATACATTCAACAATTACTTATTGAGCATCTGGTACTTACTTGGATTGGTGCCCAATACAGGATTTATAAGAATAAACATGCTAGACATAGTACCTGCTCATGAAATTTCAAGTTTGTTATGAGAAATCATGTGAATTGAAATGTACATGTTGTTCCAGAAGAACATAGGAGGGACATTAGCCTGGACTGAGAGGGTCATGGGAAAACTTTCTAGAGGAAATTTATATTAAAAGCTGAGAACTGAAGGGGTCTTGCCAATGAAATGGATTATAGGGATTGTGTAATAGGGTAAATTCAAAGAGGGTTTTAGGGAAAGGAAAGAGCCTGTGTGTTTGTGAAGAATGGAGGGCAAGAGAACGTGGCTAGAGTTTTTAGGGAACCTAAAATACTGCAGTGTGCTCAGAACACAGCGTAGAAGGGGCAATGTGGCAGGAGTTGAGGCTGGAGATGTATGTGAGTGCCACCTTGACTGGATTGTTTAAACTGAATCAGGAGCCAATAAAGAAATTTAAGGGAAGTTTTCCCACAATCAGTTATTTATAAAAATATGGCTCTGTTGTGCATTGAGAATTAATTGTGAAATGGAATATCTGAATAAGCAAATCTAAACATTCCTTTCACTTTGTTATTCTAAGCGGAATCAATTATTGCCCTGGAAATACTGCTTCACCCATAGCCCTGTTAAGTGTTGGCTCTTATTCCTCCCACATGCATTGAACCACTAGATCTAGTGGTGAGGTAGGTGGTTTCCTTGCTCCTTCCTGATGCCTTGAGTTCACTATCTCCCCCTCCATCTATAAAAACACTCAGCTTTTTATTTCCTGCCTTAAGACTATATCAATCCATAGTCTTCATATCAATTGCCCTCATACAGGCCACCACACATGCTGCCTCATTTCCTAATGTTCTTCAGCTGCTGACTATCTTCACTCTACTGCTCTCAAATAAATTCCAAGCAATTTTAATAAACATTCATATATCACTTGATAACAGTGGATATGTCCTAAGAAATTTTGTGTTAGGTGATTTTGTCATTGTGCAAACCTCATAGAGTGTACAGTGCTTACAAAAACCTAGTTGGTATAGCCTACTACATATCTGGGCTATATGGTACTATGCTACCTATTGCTCCTACGCTACAAACGTGAACAGCATGTTACTACACTGAATACTGTCAGCAAGTGTGACACAAATCACTAAGCAATAAGAATTTCTTGGCTACATTATAATCTTATCTGACCACTGTCATAATATGGTCCATCGTTGGCTAAAGCATCAGTATACAGCACATAACTGTACAAGGAGATATTCATTAGAAAACTCTGGCTACTCTTCTCCAATGATCCAGTCCTATTTCCTACTTGAACACTCACTCTCTTGGATATATCAAGGATCTTGTCATTACCACGAACCACTTGATACCTCCAAATTCTCAATATCACACATCTCATTAACTGGTATTTTATGGATTTACTGCCTTTACGAAATCCTAACACTGTTCAATTCCAATCTCCACTTTTAATATTTCTTGTCTGTGCCTACCGAACCAGCTGACTGTGAACAGGAAAAGAAAGCCATCTAATGAAATGATCATATTGTTTTGTTTTTTATTCGGTCAATGTGATGTACCACATTTATTGATTTGCATATGTTACACCATTCTTGCATCACTGGGATGAATCCAACTTGATTGTGGTGAATGATCATTTCAGTGTGCTGTAGAATTTTGATTGTTAATATTTTTATTAAGGATTTTTGCCTCTATGTTCATCAGAGATATTGGCCTGATGAAGCTTTTTGTTGTTGTTGTTGTTTTTGTGTCTTCGTCTTGTTTTCAATCAGAGTAATGCTGGTCTAGTAGAATGAGTTTGGAATAATTCCCTCCTTTTCATTTTTTGGAATAGTTTTTGAAGAATTGATATTAGTTTTTCTGTGAATATTTTGTAGAATTTAGCAGTGGAGCCATCAGGTCTTGCACTTTTCTTCGATGGGAGATTTTTTATTACTGCTTCAATCCCATTACTCATTATTGGCTTATTCATATTTCCTATTTTTTCTTAATTCAGTCTTGGTAGGTTGTATGTCTGTAGGAATTTATCCATTTCTTCTAGGTTTTCTAATTTGTTGGCATGTAATTGTTCATAGTAGTTTCTTATGATCCTTTGTATTTCTGTGGTATCAGTTGTAATGTCTCCTTTTTCATCTCTGATTTTATTTGTTTTAGTCCTCTTTCTTTTTTTCTTAGTCAGTCTGGCTAATGTCTTGTCTATTTTGTTTATCTTTTCAAAAAGTAACTCTTCATTTCATTGATCTTTTGTATTTTTTTAGTCTCTATTTTGTTTATTTGTGCTCTGATCTTATTATGTCTTTAACAGGTTAATATCCAGAATTTAAAAGGTACTCAAATACTTCAATAGCAAAATAATAAATAATCTGATATAAAAATGGGTAAAAGATCTGATCAAACATTTCTCTAAAGAAGACTTACAAATGACCAACAGTTATATTAAAAAATGCTCAACATCACTAACCATCAGAGAAATGCAAATCAAAACCACACAATGCTATCACCTCACCCCAGTTAGAATGGCTGTTATCAAAAAGACAAAAAACAAAAAACAAAAAAACAAATGATGGTTAGGATGTAGAGAAAGGGAACTCTTATACACTGTTCATGGGAATGTAAATTAGTACAGCCATTATGGAAAACAGTACGGAGGTTCTCAAAAAATTAAAAATAGAACTACCATATGATCCAGCAATCCCCCTACTAGATATATATTGAAAGGAAATTAAACCAGTATGTCAAAGAGACATCCACACTTTTATGATTATTGCAATAGCCAGGATATGCGATTAACCTAAATGCCTATCCACAGATGAATGAATAAAGACAATGTGGTATATATACACACAATGGAATACTATTCAGCTATAAAAAATGATAAAATTCTGTCATTTACAACAACATGGATAAGCCTGGAGGACATTATATTAACTGAAATAAGCCAGGCACAGAAAGACAAATACTGCATGATCTGTCACATGTGTAGTCTAAAAGAATTGGTCTCATAAAAGTTGAGAGTAGAATAGTGGTTACCAGAGACTGGGAGGATAGAGGGGAGCGGGAGATGAGAACAGATTGGTCAATGAGTACAACGTTGCATTTAGATAGGAGGAATAAGTTCTAGTACACTGTTGCATAGTAGGGTGGCCTCAGCTACCAACACATCATATATATCAAATAGCTAGAAGAGAGAATTTTGAATGTACTCACAAAAAAGAAATGAAAAGTGTTTAAGGTGATGGGTATGCTAATTATCATGATTTGATCATTACATGATGTAGACATGTATGGAAACATCACATTATTCCCCAGAAATATGTACCATCATTATGTGTCAATTAATAAAAATAGGTGTAGTACCATCCTGACTAGTCTTACTTCAAATTTATGATCAGGAAATGCAAGTTGTTCCAGCACTCCACCCAGAAATCCTTCCCCCCTTCCCATCCATTCTCTCAAGCCATCCTCCCAGGTGATTATTGTATACCATCTAGTTTCTCCTTGAACTGCCAATAGCCTCTCTTCATCCTCATTCTCAGCTGATAGTCTTACTTCTTGTTTAGTTGTGAAAATTAAAGTAATAAGGAAAAAACTTTAGTAAATTCGCACCTACCAACAATAGTATCTCCACATACTACTATCTCTCATGTTTTGAGAAATGCATATACTTTCTTTGTTCCTACCCAGCCCTTTGCTTTTGAAAAGACCCGACCCATTCTCATCTACCAAAAAAACCAAAAAGCAAAAAATACCCACTCCATGCTACTACTTCTCTCATCTCAAAACAACCACAATAGCAAACTAATCTTTGCTCTTCATCCCATGAACTACTGTTCATTTATCAAATTTAATCTCACTACTCTTCTGAATCTGTTCTTATGAAGGGTATCAATTATTTCTACTGAATCCAATGGTTCTCAATTTATCTCTCACCAGCATTTGACATAGTGGACCCCCTCCTCTTCCGGGACACATTCTCTTCACTTGACTCTCCATATGCCACAATCTCTTGGTTTCCCTTGTAACTCAGTGGCCTCCTTTTTTCAGTCTCTGTTACTGCTTCCTTCTTTTCTTAACTTTGCTTAACTTTGGAATACTTCAGGACTCAGTCCACGCCTCTCTCCTCTCTCTACATTTGCTCACTTAGTAAGCTTGTCCAGCCTCATAGTTTTAAATATCTAAATATATCTTCTGGGCTGGGCCTCCTCTCTGAACTACTGATACAACACTTCCAGCTGGAAGTCTAATAGCTATTTCAAGCATCTCATGTCCTTAACTGTGCTTGTGATAGTCATCGCCATCTCACTGAAAAACAAAATGAAACAAAACAAAAACCCTGCTCACTCACAGTTTTATCTACCTTATTTGTCTCTGCCCAAAACCTTGTACTCATCCTTGAGTCTTCTTTTTCTTATACCCCATATTCAATTAATCTGTAATTTCTGTTGGCAGTGGCTTTAAAATAGAACCGGAATCCAACCACTTCTCACCACGTGCACTATCCCTTGCTCTGATCCCAGTCACCATTTTCTTTCATCTGGATTATTGTAATAGCCTCCAAATTGGTCTCTTTTATCATTGCTTTGATCTCCTAAAGCCTATTTTCAACATATAAGCCAGTATGAAACTATTAAAATGCTACGTCTTAGCCTATTAGTTTGTTGAAAACACCAATGTGTCTCCATTTTACTCGAAATCTCACTCTTTACTATAGCTTATAAATCCCCTTGTATCTTTTTTTCTCCTATTACTTTCTCCCTGCTTATTCTGTTCCAATTGGCACCATCTCCTTGCTGGTCCTAGAACATTTCAAGTACACTCCCACCTCAGGACTTTTTCACTCTATGTTTTCTCTTCCCCAAATGTTCTTCGTCCTGAGAACCACATGACATTTGAGTCCCTTATTAATGGGAACTATGTTGATGTATTAGCTGTTATCATTGCATAATAATATTATTAAAAATTAATGTCTTAAGATAACATACACTTATTTCCTCACAGTTTCTGTCAGTCAAGAGTCCAGGCACAGTTTTGGCTAGTCCTCTGCAAGCCTGCAATCAAGCAGCTGGGGCTATGGTCACATATGAGGCTTGACTGGGGAAGGATGTATTTCCTGACTCACATGGTTGTGGCATCATTCAGTTCTTCACGGGATTGGAGTGAGAGCCTCAGTTTCCTGGCTGGAGTTTGCCCTCAGCTCCCTTACACATGGACCTATCCAACATGGCCACTTTCTTCCTCAAAGCCATAAAAGGAAAGACACTACAATCATAGGTAATGTGATTACAGAATTGACATCCTGCAGCCTTCGCCCTATTCTATTTGATATAAACAAATCACAGGAGTCACCCAGACTTAAAATAAGGGAATATCACAAGGACATGAGTGGTAGATGGTAGAAATCATGGAGCCCATTTCAGACTTTGCCCATCATACTTGACCACCCTATTTAAGATTGTAACTACCTTGAGTTACTAATCCTCCTCATCCTCTTCTAGTTTGTTTTCTCCACAATACTTACCAGCTTCTAACATACTGTATAATTTATTTTTTCATTGTGATTATTGTGGGTGAAAGAGTTAATAAACCCCTTTTTCCCTGCATGGGAATCAGATCTTCAATTAAATTCCTGGCTCTCTTTTCCTGAAAAAAAAAAACTACAGATGGTGTCAACTGTGTTATGAAGCACTATTGCTTATGCTAATAACAACCCTTGACTGGCAAATTCCATGCGAGTAGGAGGAGCTATGAATGAACTGTAGATTAGATACCTGATAAGGATATCATATCATAACTATCATATCATAGTTATAAGACAACATTCAGCGTGAATGTTGTCTTATAACTAGCATGTCCCTTGCAAGGGGCACTGAAAGTTATACCTATGGATTTCTTAAAGGCAACATTAACTCCCATGGAGCATGAAATTTTAATGCAGATCTGTGCTGGCCAGCAATTATTGCACCTATCCCATGTGGGCATTATTTCCTTACACCTAACTTGTCTGCTACAGGGCTGCTGCAAGGACGCCACTGGGAGGAATGTCTGACACTGCCCTTCTAAAGCGTTGTGGTTCCTGCCCTGTGTTTTTCTGTGTAGACTGGGTAATCCATTGAATATGAATGTTTAGTAGAGACCAAAAAGACCCCAGATAGACTTTATAATTATTATCCGTATCTCCTTTTTGAAACACTAATTCCACAAAGACAAGGACTTTTGACTGCTTTGTTCCCTAGTGGTGCTGGTAATACCACCCCCTACTTTTTTCCTCCAATCTAAGGATGTAGTTGTTTCCTTTCTATATTGACTCACTCTCCCCCATTTAGCTTCTTAGTTCTTTCATCACAGATGCATTAAATTATCTTTGTTTAAATTACCCAGGATAGTTTTCATTTTCCTCATTGGTTCCCGACTGTTACAAACCCCTAGTCTCTGACTAAGTTCAAAATTCCAAATCTCTATGAGAGGGAATTTAATTTGGTCACATTTGGTCAGGTATACACTCCCGAATTTGTAAACTATGGACAAAGAAACAGGGCCATGTAGTAGGGTTGTAGTTGATGGCAGCAGCAATGTGCTATACCCCCCACAAAGAGACAGAATTTTGAGCTGGGCTTAAGTAGCTCATAGTCTAATTGAGCTGTCAAATATAATATTAATATAGTCAAGCAAAACAGGCCTGGATAAAAACACATGGGTATGTATATGAACTAACTTTGTTGGTTCAGAAACAATTTTGGCCTGCTAAAACATTCAGATATAAATTTGTCATTCATCTAACTGGACTTTCTCTGTTTGACCCTATAATATAATTTAAGGGTGAATCATTTCAGATGTTTTCAAGTGGTCATCTCTACAGTTTCGTCAACCTCATATTTATATCTGCAAATCAATTCAGTGATACAAACCAGAGTATGTGTGTTTTTATTGTATGTGTGTATGCATGTGTGTGATTCAATTTCCATTGATGCTTATTTTCTTCTGAGCCTTCCACACTGGAATATATTATCAAAGCATCAGACAGTCTAAATGCTTGAATGCTACCAGACTGTGGTTCTACCTACTACAAAGTAAACAGATCACTAATTTTCACAATTAACACATATTTTGCTACTTTACTACTTTATGCCTTAATTTTTCGTGTATATAAGTGTACTGGGATATTTTGTACAGTAGTGTGAATACCAATAAATACTTATTTAACAAACTTGATCATTATGAAAAATTAATAAATTTTGATAGTTTAAAACAGGACTTCACAGGTACTGTTCCCCAGGTATCATCTAGCGAGGCCAAGGTTGGCCAACAAATATGAATACTGGGCTCTAGTTAATAACTTTATAAAATGTGGTAACCTAGCACAATTATGTTAAATTGCTGAAGGCTTCAATTACACTTACTGAAAGATTGATGATAAATTCATGAGTGTAATTCAATCACTTGTCTACTGGTCTGGAATTAATACTGACAGATGCAACCTTGTGAAAGGTTGTTCATCAAAAGATATTTTCTAAGTCAGGATTTAAAACCTTTCTTTGGACATTTTCCTAAGAGAAAATGTTGTAAGTCTAAAATTCTCAAGCTAAATTTTAGAAACCACTGAACCTATGATATTAGGTCATAATTCTTTCCTGATTTCACATCTGGGGAAAACATTTTGAGGGAAGAGAGTTTCCTACCCATCTCCCAGACGTGAGTGTGGCTTTAGGAAATTTAGGGCAATAGATAGATGTACCTGATCTCTCACACCTTACCACCTCCTTTCTGGTCCTCCTTCATATCCCTACAACTCTTTTTCTTATTTAGAAATACTTTCTTCATACTAGTCTAAGCCTTCTTCTAGCACATTCTATTCAGGCCTGCCTTCAGCTGACATTCTTTTCCATGGCTTTTCATGGAAAGAATGTCATACTTTAGAATTTCCCTTTTAAATGTCCTTTTATCCTGATTAAAAATAACTTTCTTTAACACAACATATATGGTCTAGCAGAAAAACAATGACAAATTAGAGTATTATACAGTCTAAATAACAAAATTTCTTTGCATCTTTCTATAGGTATTCCAGCTTTAAGGAAATCCTTATTAATTCAAGTAATCCTACCCTGAAATGTATATGCTCCCTTCTTCCTCTTTCTGCACCTTTACACAAGAATAGGCTACACTCTCTGTCACCTACATCTTCACTCCTAAACCCACTGAATTTTGCTGACTTTAATGATATTCTGTTAAATGATAGGATATCCATTACATGGGATATAACTTTCCCATTGCTAAATTCAGTGGCCACTTTTCAGCTCTTTACGTGATTTTTCTAAAGATTCTCACACAGTTAAATACTAACTCTTTCTGGAGAAGAAAATTTCTACCCTCTTGGTTTCTGTGGCACCTAATGCTCATCCTATTTCTCTGGCCAATCTTTCATGGTCTTTTAGTCTTCATAGTCTTGTAGGTTCCTTGGTGCCCTTAAATGTTTTTTCTTAAATGTTGGAAAAGATGCTCATTAATGCTCTCATTAAATTGAGCTCTCCACTGAGGATGCACATAGATGTATCCTACCTTGTTGTCAAAGACCATACAGTCTAGTGAATAATTCAGAGAGTAAAACATGACATCTTAATTATTGTAATCATAGAAACTGGATTATCTAGTTATCCCATCACTTAAAGTTCTTTAATGATGCTGCACTTCCCTCAAGCCAAGACTCCTGAGGATAGTAGAGCATCTGCATAAACATTCCCATTATTTCCCATCACTTCCCCAAATGCAACCTATGTTGTGGCCCAGATATAGTCATGAGACAATATGTGTTTTGTTTCAGCACTCTCAAGTTCAATGCATATGACAAGCGTCATTCATTGTTTGCAGCACTCATTCCTGCTGAACTTGGTTCAGTAGCATCTCCAAAATTTCTACCTTTGGGAGCTGGAAGCAAAACTCACAAGCCACCAGTTGGCTCTACCAATGGTTTTGATGGGAATGGGAATTTTTCTAAACACAGCTATTTTCAATTGATAGAAATTGGCATTTAAGTTGAAACTCCTTGCTATCCCCATTCTAGCTAACCTATTCAGAACTACTTTTTTGCTGTAGCTTTCCACCTCTCCATGGTCTCTCTGTGGTGGTTCTCTTTACTGCTTCCTGTGTGTTCTGTGTGATCCTCATTCTAGCCTATATTTAACGGCAAGAGAAATTTCATTTGTTTAATCCTCAGAAAGAAATAAATTATTTCCAGACTTGAATCTGAACTGAAAAAGAAAAAAAAATACATTTTGTGCTGGACCATGGACTTTGTGACACTTCTTTATGACGTGTTAAAACTCTCCCTGTACCCACAACAGCTAATGATTTTCCTGTCCACTCTTGCATCAGCTATATTCACACTTATGATTTCTTCTTTTGGAAACATTCTTTTACTCTGCTGCTTGGCTAATTCCTTCCATCTTTTTAAGAATTTTACCCTCTCCAGTTTCTCTACGATGTTTTCTTTGATCTTCCTTTCCTTTTAATCAATTCTCTCTCTAAGGTAGGCATTCATCCTCTGTCCACTTTATGTATTCTATCAGAACAACTTTTGAGCTGTCATTTATACCTCCACCTCTACCACTGGACTCAATTTTGCGTCTCTTATCTCCAGTGTCTAGTCTAGTTTGGCATCTATGGAAATTTTTATTCACTGAAGGAATGAATAATTAAATCTTTAAGTGATAATATATAAAGTAATAAAATAAAGTGAAAACATTTGGTCATGTTGGGAAAAATTATTTTGATATTACTTTTCAGAATACAGTCCTTTCCTATATTTGTATTAACAAGATATTGCTATTGTAAGGGAACTGTTTAAGTGTGTGTCTGTGTATGTTGGGGGGTTATTAGAATATGGCTTTAGTGGTGAATGATAATGAGACAGTGGCTATCCATATGTGTAAATGTCACATGTTAACAAAATGGAATTATAACTGGGAGAATAGCCTTGTTTTATCACATTTAGTATTGTTAACATTTGTAATTTTAATGAAATTTTTGAAAAATTATCTATTCATAAAAGGGCAAATAAAATGATAATATTCTATCTAAATAATACAAGTAACATTTTTCCTTTCCTGCTTTCTAAAATCAGGATAAATATGAGAATTTTTGGTAACAGTAATTTCTCTCTAGATGTAATAGATATGAGGACAGACTACATAGTAGAGATATACATAGGCTCTGCAGTAAAACAAAGTTCAAAACTTAGTCTCTTATCTACATGACCTTGAAAAAGTTAACTGATCTCTCTTTGGCTCCCTTTCATCATCTTTAAAATAGGGATAATAATAGCACTTACCTCATAATTTTGTTTTGGGGAACAAGCAGATAACTCATCTTAAGGACCTAGCACTTTGCTTGTATATGTTGCTCAATAAATGTTAGTTACTAGTGTTGGAAGAATAGAAATGTAATCCAGAGTATATAATACTTCCTGTCTTTTCTGGTATTTCTGATAACCATATTGTATTGATTTTCCCCTACCATCTCTTAACGACTACTGTTTTAAAATGTAAATTCTAAGCCTGAATTTAATGCCAAAACTTTTAAAAACTCTATTCAGTCTGCAAAATAAGAGGTAGAATAAGAGAACATTATGAAAATAACAACATTTCCTTATTTTGTTAACCACTGAATGTCCATCTTAAGAAAAAAACAACAAATTCATCCAAGTTCATAAGCTCATATAGTTCCAAATTAAACATTCATTACTATGTTTAGTTTATTTAAATACAAATAATTTTGATAACATTTTAGTTGTTATGCTCATGTGGTAAAAATAATATTTGCTTATTGCATAATATTTTTAATTGCTAAATTTAAGAAAAAATTGCCTATAGCTCTACCAACCCAATGAAATAGTGGTCAACACTTGGAGCTATAATAATCTTCCAGTATTTGATGTGTGTATGCATGCTCTTTGTATAAATAGCAAGATTATAGTTAACATATAGTGTTATAATCTATCTTTTTAACTTGAAAATATGTTGGGAATATAGGTAAATATAATGATTTGCATCATTTTAAATAGCTGCTTAACATTTATTTGTCTTGATAAGCTGTATTTTATCTATTTCTCCTCTGTTAGATATCTGTTTATCAATTTTCTTAATATAACCAGTGCTGTTAGTTGAATGTTCTGATAAATAAATTATTTCAAATGCTTAGGATTCTTTCCTCAGGCCATCTTCCCAACAATAGAATTACACTGAATCAAGGCTTATGTTCCTTTTTTTAGGCTTTTGAAACACTTTGCTAAATTACCTTCTCGAATAATTATTTCAATTATTATTCTCACTTGTGATGTCTTTTCTTTATAAATTTCATAAGAAATATGTTATAAATCATATTTTAATTTGCTTTTCTTTAATTACCAGTGAATTTGCCATTTAAAAATGTTTATTTGCCCATAAAGAAGATTGAAACTGAGTGGTCAAAATGTTCAGGAGAAAACGTGAGAATCATATCATAGAAACCAAAGGGATAGAGTTTCAAAAGGGGCGTTGTCACCAGTGGCAGATGCTTCAGAGAGGTCAGATAGGCTAAGGGTGGCAAGATGGCCTGGGGACCATTGGTGATGTGTTCAGGAGGGGTTTAGGAGGACAATGGTAAACAGGACTGGCAATAAAATTACAAAAGGCACTTTCCACAGCTTGTTGAGAATTCAATATTTTTCCTTGCAAGAAGTGGTCTAAACTCTGGAGAAGTGGTAGTCAGTTGGTGCAAGGTCTGTTGAATATGATGGATGACAGAGAGTTTCCAAGTCCAGCTTCTGTAGTTTGAGCAGCGTTGTTTGTGTGACATGTGGTCGAGCATTGTCTTGCAAGAAGATTGGCCTGTCGCTATTGACCAATCTCAGCTGCTCAGTCACAAGCATCCTCATCACTTCATCCAACTGGTTTCAGTAGACATCCACTGTAATGGATCGACCAGGTTTCATGAAGCTGTAGTGGATAATACCAGCACTGGACCACCAAATAGATACCATTAAATTTTTTTGATGAATATTCAGTTTTAGACTGTGTTTTGGCACTTTGTCTTTATCCAACCATTGTGCCAAATGCTTGTGATTGTCAAAAAGAATCCATTTTTCATCACACATAACAATACAGCGTAGAAATGGTTCACCTTCATGTCATGACAGCAAAGAAAGGCAAGCTTCTAGACGATTTCTCTTCTGATGCTCATTTAATTCATGTGGAACCCATCTATCCAGCTTCTTTACCTTGCTCATTTGTTTCAAAGGCTCCGATATTGTTCTAATAGTAACATCAAACCTTGCTGCTAATTCACGTGTCAGTTGAGATGGATTTGCTTCCACTACAGCTTTCAGCTCATCATTATCCACCTTGGTCTCAGGTCATCCATGTGGCTCCTTTTCAAGATTAATGGAACTTCTCAAACCATTGACGTACTGTGCATTTATTAGCCACATCCTTCCCAAACACTTCATTGATAATTCCAGCTGTCTTGTTGCATTGGTTCCATGATGAACTCATAGCTGAAAATAACTAGAAATTTTGGCTTATCCATGGTTTCCAAAAGTTGCTCCAAAAACAAACTTTGAAAAATAATCACAAGCCACAATGTGCATTTGAAAGACTGAGGATGTACCTTCACAATAAAAATACAAGCAGTGTCAAAGTGAAATGTTGGAGATATCAACTGTCAAACTCAGTACTTAAGGAAATTGGACATTTCATATTTAATAACCTAATATATTTGGGCTGAGGCATCAATGGAAGCCAGAAAGTAGGACGATATCTATGGGGTATGCTTGTTAGAAGCTTAGCTTTCAAAGGGAGAAAAGAGTGCTAGCCAAAAGGAGAACAAAAGGGGAAGTAGAGAGAGTCTTAAACCTGTTTCAAGGTAAAATAGAAAGTGTGAAGCTCTAGATTCAAGAAAGAAAGAAAGCATTTGATATGTAGGCAGGGATGTAATGAAGGAATTGGATATTAGGTCTGAAGCACAGGGGAGAAATTATCAACTGAAGACCCCCTTACCATGAAGAGGAGAGATAAGAAAGTAAAAACAGAAATATGGGGATGTTGTGTGTGTGTGTGTGTGTGTGTATATATATATATGTGTATGTTCAGGGGGGTTACAAGAATTCGAGAAAGCTCCATTTGATAGCTTCTATCATCTGTAGGAGAAGAATGCAGCATAATTTGTTGATTGTGAATAAACTTGAAGTCAATGTCAATGAACTCTGTGGCAATTTTTCTTTTAATCTATCTTATGAGGAATATAAGAAACAGAATTTTGTCAGTAGTTGTTCCCCCCAAAAGTCAATATATAAAACATCTTTTGGGAACTGTTTTAATTAACAGCAGTTCCCAGAAACAAATGTATTCATTAATTGAACAGATTTCTAATGAGTACCTAATGCAGCATATTCGGTTTGGAAATGCTTATCTATTTTAACCACTCAAAGCTATTTTGTAAAACCAGCATCCTTGGAGAGCTATTGCTGGGATATGTAATCATTTTGGCATAAATCTTAATCCCTAAAAATGCAGTTTGAATTATTGCATGATTTCTTTATCTTTAGTAAGAGAGGGTTTGTGATGAAACAGATGAGCCATTTAATCAGCTTTTTTTTTTTAAAAAAAGCCTCCAGTGATGTATTCTAGGAAAATGGTTCTATTTTCCACAGCAAGACACCCCTTAATCATACTAGACAGTTTCATTGTATGTGCAATAAAGGAAATGAACAATGGAAACGTTTATGTAGTGTCTGATTGTCTGGGGATGATGATCTATAAGATGCAGACCTATTATTTAATGCTTTGGGGGATTCCCTTCTCTTCCTCCTTATTCCTTTAAGCTCTGGTTTCTGTAGTAATCCTAGGGAGGAAAATACAAGTATTCTTGTTATTTCTGTATTGGCAAATTAGACTTGTACTTAAGAGTTAAATAATATTTTTAATTAACTAAAAATAAAGGTGGTTAAATTATCATGAGTAATCATTGTGGCATTTTCTCCCTTTTTAATAGAGAAAATGGTCCATACTTTGGGCACTTAGGACATATATATGAAACCCTTCCAGTTTGTAGGTTCTTGATTTTAGGTTTTGAATATTTATGGTTCACAATACCTCTATCATAGTGATTTATTTTTACTCAGCCTCATGGGTTGCAGATTGTCTTGCCAATTTGGGGAACGATCAGAAGAAGGAAGGAAGGCTGAATACCATTTTGTTCCCTGTTGAGCTAATTAGGAATATAGGGCTAATTTAGAAGGCTACAAATCTCAGACTCCCTGTCAGTCAATTAGACTAGCTCAGGCTTTAATTTAGACTATCCTTAGCATTTTCAGGTCAAAGGGTAAAAAGAGGTATATTAATAAGTCCCAGATCTCGGGGGTGGGGGGAGATAGAGGGTGATGATATTGGGAATCTCATGGAGCAAGAGATTAGTGGGAAGAGAGAGCACCTTTCATTGTGGTCCAAGAAAAAGGAAACAAAGGGTTTGTAATGGAATGTATCACTTCATATACAGTAACCTTGTCTACCAGAGGACCAGAACTTCCAAGTGAATCTGAAATACATTCTTATCCTGATAGTTCACTGACTAATCTTCATTTTTAATTTTCTAGACTCTAAGATACTTTCTTTTATAGTCTAAGAATGGCATATGTTATTATTTTAGGATAGAATATCAATTAAAATTGGTTATATTTTCATCTCTTTAACAATGAGTAAATATTTTATTGTATTTGATTAAGATAGAAAGAAACCTCAGTCTCGTCATCAATCTATTTATAGCATTAACTCTTATTTCTACAGAATGAAAAGCTTCAGTTTTTGTGTGTTGATTTTTTATTAACTTTTGTTCTAGAATATACCCTAATTGGGTGGGTTGAGGCTGAGGTGGTGGTGTTTTGCAGTGCCCTTAGTACATAAACTATACAAAGTCAGATGGGGGATAAAAAAGGTAAACAATGTATAACTCTTGTTCTAGGAGAAATTAAAAAAAAAAAGGAGAGAATGTTCATAAACAAACAATGATGTGAGCTATTCTTTCTTTATATTTGAATATATTTTTGAAAATTGTCAACCTGGTTCTAAAAAATCAAGTTGTAGACAAAAGTAGATATTAAGAATGTTTATTCCCTCTCATATTTTATGTTTTATATCCTTCCAACTATTTCTTATGAAAATTTTAATAAATACATATACACATTTTATTTCCCCTCTTTCTTACACATACAATAACTTGCTATATCTTATATCTTATCATTTACATACCAGTTTGCCTTTCGTACAAGTTTGCTAGGAGTTCTCAGCAAAATGCTTTTAGGAAGAGACGAAAGAGGAAAATTAAATCTAGCTCAGAAGAGTTGAAGGATGTTTCAAAGACAAGATTTTGTTTGATTTATGACCTAAAGTATACAGACATAGGGGAAGAACATTCCATATAGGAGGAATATCAAAATCCCATAGGCAGGAAAGTGGAAGTTCAGGGAATTATTGGAAAATATCAAGTGCTTGCCCAGACTACAAATGGAAGCAATAGTGGGAGACAAAACTGGACAAGTGGTTGAGGGGTAATTGTGTGCATTTTTGCTTGTTGCAACCTTGAAATTTTCCATGCTTTAAAAAAATATATAAATTATACATTTTTGGCAATGGTGTATCTCTGGGTTTTGATGACTGTTAAATCCTCCTCATTTGACTAAACAATTAAATGACTTTTATATTACTATTTAAGTTATTTAAAATCCAACTTAAAGCTTAATTGGTATATGTTTTGATCACTGTGTAATTTCTCTCTTTGAAACTTTCCAGCCATGATGATGCAAACTCATCTCAGCTTAGTGTCAAATGAAGTTTACATTATCCATAGCCATAGGTCATGCACCAACACTAGAAAAACAGAGATTCTTCCATGTCCCAAACAGAGAATAAAATAGACGTATCTGGATTGATTTAACTTTTTGCTCTATCTTGAGGGGAAAAGTCTAGCTCATAAGATTTCTGTGTAACCAGGGTCTATGAATTTTAACCAGATGCTCTTCTGGGTATCCAGATGATATGATAATATTATAGTCTAGAGAATAACACTGTAGCTGCTTAGGAGAACAAACAAACATTGATAAATGTTTACCACCCAACTCTAAAAAGAAACTCTGCTTGGATTTACTTGAAGATGTTCATTTTCTTGATGATTTGGATCTAGTGAGTAGGATTATAAATGCAATCCCATGAGAGCTCTGCATATTAATATTAAAGAGATTTTTAAAATCTAAATCTCTATTTTGGAGAGTATATGCAATTGTAAATAAAAAATACTAGAATGGACTTTTCAAGTGGTATAAGAAATTCCTTTCAGCTACTCCCACCCACATTCTCCCCCAAATTCCTACAAATAATGCTTGTTTTGTTTTTGTTTTTTGCTTAAAATATGTTCTACATCTTAGATCAATGAAATTGGTAAAATACTGTAGCAGCATCTATCACTATATATACATAATGTCATTTGCTTTCTTTCTATAATTTAGTAAATCATGTTGTTATTTTAATATAGCTAAGATAATATAATTGTCAAGTGGCATTGCTTCTGGCCATTATTTTACATATTTATTTTGTATATTTATATGTTTGTACTATTATGTGTTTTTACCTGAAATTTTTCTACCCTGCAAAGGGAAGGTGATAGTCGTGTAAATATTTAAGTCCTTCTGTAATACCCTCTATCTTTTACTGATTACTCAAAGAAATGCTTAGGGCTACTTTTATATGATGTAGTTTGTAACTCAGTGGTTCAGTGATCAATTTAACTCTCTGTCTTGGTCTCTGAAGCAAATATATGTGAAGGCTAGGTATTGGATCTTTACAACCACCACTTAGCAGCTCAGCCTCATCAGTCTTTTGTATTCTTCCTCCAGTATTTGTTCTTAAGACTATTATTACAAATTACTAAATGATAATTTGATCCCAAACCTTGTGGTTAAAACATATATTAGATCCAATACCTGATTTAATCCCTACAACCCTATAATGTAAAATACTTGTCTCTGGACCAAATTAGGATTTAAATCCAGTTCTCACTATCTCTAAGATCCTTTTATGAACTAGATGATCTTTAAATCCCTCCAAAGTTTTCTCGAGTCCAGGAGATCATATGAAGTAAGTGGAATCCTAAAATGCCCCTCCCCATGATTTTCTGCCCTAATATAAGAATTGTGGATATGACAAAACATCATACCCTGATTATGTATGGCAAAGATATAACTAAGGTTACTGTTCAGTTGATTTTGAGTTACTCAGAAGTATTTGGTTGGGCCTGCTCTTAAAAAAAAAAATAAAGTGTTCTCCGGCTGGTAATAGGAGAGGAAGCCTCAGAGATCCCAAACTTGAGAAGGGTTAAATGTGACATACTTGCAAGCTTGAAGTTAGAGGGGGCTATGTGACAAGGAAAGTGGGCATCCTCTAGAAGCTAACAGCCAGCAAGGGGACAGAGAGCTCAGTCTTATAATCTTAAGGAACTGAAATCATCTAACAAACTAAGCTAGCTTGGCAGCTGATTCTTCCTCAGAGCCCAGCCTGGCCTACACCTTGATTTCAGGTTTGTGAAACCCCAAGCCAAGAACTCATCAGAGCCTGCTTGGGCTTCTGACTTACAGAATTATGCAACTATAAATGGGTGTTTTTTTAGGCCATTAAGTTTGTGGTATTTTGTTATCCAGAAGTAGAAAACCAAAATACCATAACTTACCACAATTTTAGAAGCTGTATTATTTTCTTATTACATATCAGGTACCCTATTTCTCCCGTACATTCCAAATTCCTCCTTCTTCCCTTGACCTGGACATTCATACTCTAGCCTTTAAATGGCTTCTTGCTGCTCTATGCTCCTCCTACCAGTAGCCTGACCAGTGAAGTCCCTAAAAGAAATAAATTTATAGAGGACAAAGTAAGAATAGGGAGCAATTTACCAATAGTTGGGATTTGGTTCAGAAAGCCATGCTTAGCTGCAAGAATATGGAGCCAGAAGGAGCATATTTCCTGTGGTAGATATGCTGATTGGGTAATTCCACAGCTGGCCAAAATATTTTTTATCCCCATTTGCCTATTTCTAGGCCAACTTCCAAAGCTTAGTCCTCTTTATATTATCCCTCTGATGATAAACAAAGAGGAGTCCAGAGAAAATCACGAAGAAGCACAGAGAAAGGGGGAAAAAGGAAGAAGGAAAGAAAGAAAGAAAAGAAGAAAGACTAGTTTACTAAGATCTAGACCAGCATTAGCTGTCTCCCTGGAGTGGCGTTGGTGGCCGTAAGACAATAGTCATGGGAACAACTCTCAAGGTAGAGTCAGCCCAGGTCTCCCTGCTGGCCTAAAGTCCATAAAAGTATTGAAACTGAAACAAATTACTTTTCTGTATCCTCACAAAACATTAATGGGACAAACATGGTTTCATTCCTGTCCCTATATTAAACAACACTGAGAAAAAGAAAAAGTAACGTTTCATCCAGGATATACTTGCTCCTGGTGATAAGATTGTAAACCAAACAAACTAGCTTATTTACCAAGACTAATATTTGTTTATCAAGGCTCACTTTCAATCCTAAACTGTGCCCACTAATCCAAAACTATAATTTTACATGAGGTTACCCAATACCAATTAGCTCTCTGCCTTTACAGACTCACTTTAAAATCACCTGGCCCAGGCCATAAAACCCCAGAAATACCCTCCTCTAATTGGCATCTTTGTAGATGGTACTAAAAGTCTTATGTTTCTCTTGGGTGGTGTTTCACTTTCCTGAAGTACATCTAATAAACTTAGTTTTGCATGATCAACAGTTTTTTCTGATGATTATTTTGGGGGAACTCACAGTCAACAGATAAAAGGAAATTCTAAGGGTATAGTAAATGCCTTCATCTTTGACCCATCATGTCAGTTGTCTACCTTTTTTAGGATGGAGGGAAGGGCACAGCAAAGTCAACAAAAGGGAAACTTGCTTTCCCATAGAGTTATTAATTGCCTAAAAACTGTCTACTCTGTACCTTCTCTAGTCTTCACTTGGCTGATAGATGTTACCATGTTGGCTTGATAGTAAAATCAGTCATACTGAAGTGAGCACATTGTGTCTCTGTGTATTCACCTTTCCTGATGGGGACTGACATTCCCTATTATAGATTATTCTTTCTTTTGGTAACATGTATTCAATATGGTAGTGAATTAAATCTGATTGGAATCTAGGTCCAGCTGATATGATGAAAAAAGATGTGTTTAATGGATGGAGAAAGACATAGTTCAAAATTTGCTTTCACTACTTACAAGTTCTGTAGCCAGAAGATATCAATTAACTCCACTGAACTAGTTTCTCATTTTGGAAAAAAAAAATCACATGAATGTTGTGAGAATTAAATATTAAAACAATTTTTTGAAACATCATTTAAAGCTTCTTGCTTGGGTCTAAAAATATTACAAGTGTTCAGAAATTTTTGGTATGTCTTTGTTTATTCCTTTCCTTTAATAATGTCTAGATCTCTGAAAGTTGCCCCGTAAATTATACTTTTAACCAGGCAGCATCTGTATATATTAGAAATAGGTAATATGAGAGAGATAGTGATTTTGAAAATTGTTAGAAGATGATATTTATATTACATAATATTTCTTTCAAGTTGATTGTGCTTTTCAGCCTTAACAAAGACTACGTTATACCCATGTACACGCTTAAAAAACACCTTGAGTCTGCCTTTATCTCTGCACCTAAACCCAAGTGGCAGCCTACATGTAAGAAAGAAAATCACAGAAGTGAATCTGTTATAACATGATTGACTGAGAGAGAAGAATTTGTCCTAACTAAGGTTTTATCTCTCTTAAGTTTTGTCAGATGAAAACTGGCCACTAAGGAGAGTTGTCAGATAAAATGCAGAAGCTCAATTGAATTTAAATTTCAGATAAACAACTATTTTTTTAGTATACATATACCCCAATATTACATACTTATACTAATAAACATTACATACTTATACTAAAAACATATTTATTGTTTATCTGAAATTTAAATTTAACTAGTTGTCCTGTATTTTTATTTGTTAAATATGGCAACCCTAACATGAAAAGACCTGGCATAGTAGGCATTTAGCATATATTTAACAAATAGATATTTATTTCATTACATTATCCCTTTAATGTAGCTTGATTGTCTGTTAAGGAAAAGCATGTTTGTCTTTTCAACATTTCTACTGGCAGCAACAATATTTGTTTCATAATGAGTTAAAACAATAACAAAAGATAAAGGAACAGATATTTTCAAGGGGAAATGTTAGTTTCAAAATGCATGGGTGAGGAAATGCACATATGGAAACAGCCAGTTCTTACATGTCCTAGCCAAAACTATAAGGTTTGCGTTTAATGCTAAAAAACAGTGAGGCTCATTAAGCAGTGTTTTTCAGTCCACCATTGGGTTCAAATTATGTACACCTACATACTTTTAACATGTAGGCGTACTTATTAATAAGTGTACATAATAAGAAACACCTAGAGTTAATTGATAGCAAGTTAAATTATTTATAAAACACCCTGATTAATTTGCAAATTATCCTGATTGCTTTATTAACATAAATGGGGCTTTAAACCTATATTAAAATGTCAACCTAAAAAAGATAAATTATGCGGCAGGCATACTGCTTTCAAATAAAAGCACAAATTGCTATGGGTTTTTTAAAATAGATGTAGAGAACCATATACCCCCCGCCACACACACACAGCTGGACACTGAGGAGGGAATTACCTAATGCCTTCAATATAGATTGCTATGTACAGTAACATGGCATTAGTATTCCATTGTCTTCTTTAGCATGACTTTACTATCCCTCGATACTCTGACCCAGGCAAATTGCTTAACATTTCATTATAGGGACTTCTAGATTGATCCATCTTCAATAAAACTCATCAATAGACAGTTTGTACCCTAAGATTTTTTTAAATCCTTTGCCTCGAATATCATCCCCTAGCTGTTTCCGTTGACCCTAGACTGTTGCATCTTGATCTTTACCCAATCCTAACCAAGAAACCACTTTGTAAGACCAGCCTAAAACCATACTTCTAATTTTTTTCAAATTCTGATCTTGCATTCTCTCCTCAGACACACTGCCAAACCTCTCCAGGTGGTGTTTTTCCCTTAGAACAATAAGCAACAAACTCAGCTTTGTATCATCAACCGTTGTGTTGGTGATGTTTGGAGAGCGAGCAATTGACAATGTTAAGGGCACAGATCTAGAATGAGACTTCTTGAGTTTAAATCTTAGCTCTGCCAGGCACAATCTACGTGATCTTGAGCAGATTATTTAACCTCTCTGAGCTTCTCTTTCCTCATCTGTAAAGTGGGGGGTAATGATACCTACTTCACAAAGTCATTGTGTGGGTTTATAAATTTGTATATGAAGGCAACTTTAAACACTGTCTGGCATATAATAATGGGGGTGCATATTAGTAAAAGATAAGGTGCCCTAGTATATTTGAAGTATTTTTTATATTTCAAATCTAATTATACATATAACTTCCATAATATTTTATTGTGTAAAATTGATGTATTTTATTTACAGTAATAGAATGTAAAATGGCAATTTTTCCTTAAGTTGTGTAATTTTTACTTTCTCCAATTCTCTGAAACACAGGCCTTTGAATTTCCTTCATTTTACACTGATATTAATTTTAATTTATATAATCTCTTTTGCCTTTATGTTATAAATTATTTCTATAACATTTAGATGAACTTATTAATAAAATGAAAATTAAAAAAGAAAAGTTTTTAAATTTTTTATTTGTTAAATTGGTACATAATAGTTGTACATATTTTGGGGGTACATGTGATACTTTGATACCTGTATACAATGTGTAATGATAAAATCAGGGTATTTGGACTATCCATCACTGCAGACATTTATCTTCTCTTTGTGTTGAGAATATTACAATTCTTCTCTTCTAGCTATTTGGATATATACAATAAATTATTGTTAACCATATTTTCCCTACTATACTATTGAATGCTAGAACTTACTCCTTCTATGTAGTTGTATTTTTTTATCCCTTAGCTAATTTTTAAGAAGAATAATTTGAAAGTAATATTTTCTTTAAAAATGTGTGTGTGTATTAAAGAAGAAAAATTGCTCCAGACATTCATTAAAAATGCCAGGGAAGAATTTATTCAAAACTATTGCAATACAGTCAAGACTACTGCAATAAGGAGATGGAATGGAACCCAGCTCCACTGGAACAGAATGCAGGAGGATTGTGATGCTGGGGTGAGTTAATTGACAGTGTGATTAGGCCATTTGTGTTTACTAATCAGCACTTATTAAAATTAGGCTTTTACCTACCCACAGAAACTGGGACATATAGGGGCCTTATCTTTCTTGAGGATTACATTTCAAATGGTTGGCTCCTAGGTCTCTTAGAAAGACAATCTAGACTTGTAAAATTGTCAAGAAACTATAAAAAGATTTACATTCAAACGCACAGAGAAATAATTTACAATTGTAAGTTTTCTAAAGTAAATTCTTATAAGGAAATGTAGGTTAAGAGGAAGGTTAGGACCTATAGTCAGGAAGAAAGCAAAGAAAGCCTGTCTAAAGTTGGTCAAGCTCAGTGGAATGTTAAAACTGTTTCAGTTCATATTTGTGTGTATGTTTGTAGCTATCTATCTATTTGTGTGTGTATATATATGTCTATATATTTATATACTATTATCATTTAAAAAGAAATTATATGGGTATGTGTGTGTGTATATATATGTATAAATAATATCTGCAAAGGGAATGTTCATCCTAACGTTTATCTTAACTTTTTTCTTATAGAAGCATATCTTTTCGTTTCCCTGCATTCTCATATTCCACCTCCTGAAACAGGTGTTAAACTCTGTAGTTTTGTGTGATCAGATTCTAAATGTAAATTATTCTATATGCAAGAGAAAAAAACGGTCTCTTTATATAATCCACATATGTTATATAAATATTGTCACGGAATTGTAGACAAGATATTATATACCAACTAGATATTCCCCCCCTCCCCTAAATGAAGAAAACACAGAGGAAGTACAAAGAAAAGGAAGGCTGCATGATCTTCTTCCCTTCCTCCATGTTACTTTCATCTGTTTTGGTAAAAATGTTTTTGAAAATTCTGACACAAGCCTGACCCTCCAGAGAAGCAAGAACACACAACATGGTAGAAACAATTTCTCTACCCACACTTTCTGGACCTCAGCTGCTGCTTCTGGAAGCTACTTCCTCTTGTTCTCTTTCCATTATCTGGTGTGAATATGTGCAGACACAGAGCTTAAAGCAAAATAATTTTTAGGGAGTTTCCAAGAGTTACAAGGCAACTTTGAGGTTGATTTCACAGTGGTTATAAAAGAAAAGTTTTCAAAGAGTCTTTCATTACCTTAATCATAAAGATCTTGTCACTTTTTATAGTGGAGTTTGAATATTTTTTATTTCTTAGATGGCCTTTTCTTAGTTGATCAGGTTATAGGTCATGAGTGTGCTTGTCATGTCCTTCCATTGGTTTTCATGTAATCATACTGTCAGGCCAACTTTTTACCACTAACTAGCAACTAGACTACAGTTTTTTGTTTGTTTGCTTATTTGTTTTAAATTAGGAAACTTCCAGTAGGTAACAGAAGAGCAGCAACCCTAAGTATCTTCATTTTTAAATTATATATCCTCCAAATCTCTTCATCTTTAAATTACATATCCTCAACATATATCTTAGTTGTCTTTCACTCCATTGAAACTTCCAATTACGTCATCTATGGCTGGCCTCTTTAAGCTATTGAGTTACACACTTTAGTCCTGGAACTTATTATTGTCTCTCTACATATTTCTAATGTCCACGTCAAAGCTGGGATCTTGGAACAGCATTTTCATGTCTAACATCTGATATAGATAGTTCCAGACAGAGATCTTTATCTTCCTTTGTCACACTTACCTAGCAAAAGTTGGTTTTTTTTTGTTCTACTAAGAGATTTGTTAATAAGCACATTGTCATTAGATGCCCTCCTTCAAATTTCTGGAAAATACAAGAAAGTCCTACTTATAAACAGCATATAAATGTAACATTTAACAAGACCTATAAAGTGATATCTTACTACATGAAACCTTGTCAATAATTTCTAGACAGAGTATTGTTATTCGACCACATCAAACTGGTAGAAGTTTACCTTTTTCTTTAAGATCTTCAGAATCATTACCTTCAGTTAAGGAATCATTCCACTGTCTTTAAATCTTTGTACATGAGTAATATTTTCCAATGTGTAACTTATATTCCTTATGCTTGCCCATCTTGCTCAGGAAATAGAGAACAGTATATCATTTTCCTTTATTTAATGTTTCTTTGTAGTGTTTGAAGGCTGTTATGAAGTTGCTTTTAAGGTCTCATCCACTAATAACAATGTTTTTTTAAGAATCTTCCTGTAAAAAATAAGCCATCCTTGGTGAGGAATTTCTTTATAGTCTCCTGATTTATCCCTAAAAAAAAAATCATGCAAATTTTGCAGTCTCAACCACAATATTGCCTTGTTTACCAGTTTGTTCCATAAAAGTAATGTTTTGAATTACTTTCCAAAGTGAATTTTTTCCTTCTTCTAACCAAAAAGAGTTAAAATGACAAAAAGTCACCAGTGTAATTTCTGGGCATTTCAACTGTATGCTCCCAAGGGTCTATAGCTGTCGGTAGCTGCTGTAATCCCAATTTTTATTTTTCTTCTTTAGGATCTGTTTTCCAAAACAATAATTAATTTAGTCTCTAGAAATATAAACAATGACTTATTTCTGATCATAGCTACACTAATGGGAACCACTACCCTCCAGTCATTGTACTAGTTGTCTATGGATAACACCCAGTTTGAAGATAATTTTTAATTATGATGCTCTGACCAAAACTTACTCACTAGTGGGTAGATGAGGAAATCTTAAAGTTCAGTCTTTACGGTAGTTACTTACTTGATAAAACAAAAAGTTGAATTTCATTTTAGAAATAGAGTGTTAGTTCACTCTATTCCTTCAATGGACAATTATTTATTATCCATTTGCCATTCTCCAGAAATTTTACAAAATTCTGGGGATGAAAACACAACTAAAGCAAGGTCTTTTGTCTTCATTAAGCAAAGAATGGGAAAGACAAACAGATGTACATAAAATTTTAATACAGTGAGAGTCATGATTAGACATACACATATATTATAGATCGAGAGAGGTTATAAGAGAAATGTTGGATAAAATAGCTCAAAGAGCCTGAGTGAAAGTCTCAGAGGAGGGTCTCTTTGAGCAGGGATTTGCAGAATCCATAGAAAGAAGTGGAGTCATTCAAGGCAGAGGAAATTTGTAGCAAATGGCATGATATGCTCAGAGAACTGCAAGTATCTCAAATAACTAAACCGTAGGGTAGGTGTAAAGGACAGGAAAAGTTAAAGCTGAAAAAGTGGGCATGGGCCAGATCTTAGAAAGTTTATGTTGTAAATTAGAGGTCTGAAAAAAGTCTTTTGTTTTTGTACTACCTACAAACTAAGAATGGTTTTTTACATGTTATTAGAATAAAAGTCAAAAGACTAATAATGTTTTGTGACACGTGACATATGAAACGATATAAAATTCAAATTTCAATGCACATAACTCATGCTGGAACATAGCCACTCCCATTTGTTTACATTGTCTGTGGCTACCTTAGCACTATGATGGTAGAATAGAGTAGTTGTGACAGAGACCATAGGCCCTACAAAGCCTAAAATATTTACTATCTGGTCCTTTCCAGAAAAGTGTTGCTGACCCCTGCTGTAGACAAAAGACTTTAAGAGTTCCTGCTGTAGGAGAAAAAAGAAGTAGATGGGTTTTAAAGGTGAGAGTGTCTCATAAGAGCTGTTTTGTAAACTTGTTCTCTTATATGGCATATTTTGAGACTAGTTTGCATGTAGGCAAGACCAGTCTCCAAGTGAACTAAACAATCAGCAGATAAACATGTCAAGATGTTTTTGGACTTTTGCTGTGCTAGGAAGGTAAGGAAAATAAAAAAGAAAATATGACAGTAACCTTGGGAGAAATAGATGTTCACACAGAATAAGGTGCTTAGAGATGGCAAGGACAGTTAAGTCTTTTTTGAGAAGGACAATAATGAACCTCAAATTGGAAGATTCAAGTTATGATTTATTTGATAAACATTAATTTGTCTATGGTCAAAAAAAACCGCTTCAGGTGACGATTTATTTTGACCTTTCCTTCTCAAATATGTTTTAAAATTTGGTAAAATCCTTATAATATGTTTGATCAGAATCCTTTGAGATGTGCCCAGATACACACTGTGGTGATATATGTTGTGTGGGCTTTAGTTGCTTGTTTGCATCCAAATCCATTTCTTGGCTCTTGCTTGCTTTACTCCATGTTGCAGGACTGAACCCTGCAATTTGCATTGCCCCGCTTCTTAACACTTTGTATTCCACCTAGTTTTGGCCGCTGTGCAAAATTGGTGGTTGGGAGGAAGGGAGAAGCCAGAGGATTTTCCCCTTCTTTTCTTGGGCAGCATCTTCAATGGTGGCTGTATCTCCTTCCAGGCTTCAGTTCCTGTTGGAAACCTTCTCCTGTGGTTCCAGTCCTGCTTAAACTTTGTGTCCCAGACTCTGAAACCTCATTCTACCTCCCTTAGGTCCTCCGGCCCAGGCAGCAAAGGCTTCCTGCCATGGTTAATCTATTGAGATTATTAATCTCAAATTAGTGTCACTGTCTCCTGTTGGCTTTTAGGCTATGCCATAACTTTGTTTTTTGGATCAGCTCCTTCTTTACTTCTTTTATTTTTATTTTTATTTTTTGACAGCCTTCTTGCAGAGATAATTACTTTTTATCTTTAATTGTTGTAAAATATACACAACATGTAGTTTGTCAATTTGATCATTAAGTGTACAATTCAGCATACTTTAAGTGACTGTTTTAAGTGCACAGCTCAGTGTCATTGAGTACATTTGCAATGCTATATAACCATCACCATTATCTATTTCCAAAACTTTTCCATCACCCAAAACAAAAACTCCGTAACCATTAAGCAATAGCTCCCTATTCCCACTCGGCAGCTGCCATGGTTTTTGTAACTGGTTTTCCACATTCAAATCACTCCCCTAGTCTCCCTAAAGTAGGCTGTGTTTTACTGTCTGGATCTTGTCTGATACACACGGTGATTTCAGCATGAGAATGTGGTTCTTTACACCAAACCGGGCAAGTGTTTCCTATACCAGGCTGTAGCTGGTAATTTAAACAGATTCATTTTGCCCTATAGATTTTACTATGCTTTTCATAAAACTTCTTAATAATAGTTCAAGACAAAAAAGTAAAATGCTCATGTGACTGTTTCTAGATTTCAAGGATGTTAATTCCCTTTCTCTTTCCCTGATGTCTCCAATTTTTCTCTTAGAATTCTTGGCTTGTTTTGAACAGTCGAATAAAAAATATGTGGCTATCTCTCTAGAACAATAGTCTGATTTTATGATAGAAAACATGGTATAAAATTCCATCTATACCATCATTTGATATTTTATAATCTCTATTTACTCTTTAAAATGCTTTGTTCAGTTTTCTCTTAGAACTCCTGTGCTCTCCCTTCTCCTTCTTCCATCCTAAATTCCTTTCCTCCCAGTCGCTGTCAGGACTACCTACTTCCGTGATAGGTTAAAGCAGATGGAATTTTTTGTTTAGTTTTGTGTGTGTGCGTGTGTGTGTGTGAGTATATGTGTGGTTTCCATGTTTAAAGTTAAATATTGGTGTAATTGCTGTGTTTTCATAGAGTACTGAAGTGTTGAATTGTAATTGAAGCCATTTTCTTAGGTAAAACTTCCTTTGATTCAGGTTCCACTCATTGGCAGATGTTTTGTGCATGGCTGTGTAGCACACATTATGAAAATCTTAGCATATGGACATTCCAAGTTATGAAGGCGGAACTCTTTTCTTCATACAATACTTTGACATTCATTAACTGATCACTCCCAGCTCTTCCCCAATCCTCTTGCCCATCAAACTAGCAATGATGCAAGACTCACATTTTTATGCCTCATGTATTCTGATATGTTGATATGTGATTAAGGCAGTTTGGTTTATTAAAAAAGAGAATTGGGACAGGAAAAGTGGGGAGATGGATAGAAGGAAGAAGGGGGAAAATAGTGAGTGTTAAATCTTTCACTTTGGCAACCTGTGACCTTGTGCAAGTCACTTAGCTTCATAAACTCTGTTTCCCTAAGTTCACGTGGATACTTAAGATACCTCCACTTCCCATGCCTGGTAAGGAGCAGACTGGCATTGGCAGCCAGATTCTTGGGCACCTGCTATACAGAGTGAGCAGATGGGTAAAGGAGAGGGGAGGGGAGAATGTTTTGCATTGCAGAGGTTAGTGTGATAGTCGAGGAAAAGAGAAGAAAACATTCAGCAGGAGGGAGGATGAGAAATAAAAAATCAATTTGGAAAACTTTTGAGAGAGCTTCAAAGCAAATACGATTATATGACAAATACGAATTTGATGAGAAAGATGGAAAAATAGCATTTTAAAGAATATTTTAAGTGCATTTTTGTTTTTGTACATCGTCTCCCTTTGGCATTTTTCTAAATGTCTGTAATAAACATATAAATTACTGTCCCATTATTTTTGATTGTCATATTGGTGTTACTTTGGCTATAACACCATACTATACTTGAGCCACAAAGTTGCACAGCTTTTTACCAGTTACGTATGAAAAGAGGTGCAAAAGAAAGACAAGAAATAGGTGTTGAAAATCACATTATTTCATTTCATCCTCACAGAATCCTGCAAGAATGGTAGCATTATCCTCATAGACAATTTAGTAATGCCTAGAAAGTCTATAATCTTAATCCAGGTCTGAATGGCTCCACTAGAATTTGTTTTACAAAATGAAATATACATGTCAATTGACTAGGGTCATTCATTACACTAAGCCGCTGAATAAACACCAATATACGCTTTCTAAATTGGCATGATGTTTAACACCTCATTTTTATTGTAAAACAAACTGACACTATAAAATATAATGTGAAATTTGTATTACATCAAATACAAAAGGGTACTTCAAAGGAAATTCATGATATGAGAAATGCCAATTTGATCTATGCCTTCAGAGAGGTGGAGAATGTTGAAAACCAAGAAAGTATACATTGATTTACTACATTGCTGGCGTAGAGAAAAATGTAGAAGTAGAATTCATCAAACTATCCTACTTATAGATTTTAACTGTAAAACCAAAACGACAAAAAGTTATTAGAAGTTAAACAAGCTTCCCAACAAAACAGAAGGTATCAGGGTCATGTTCTGTTACCTGTTTGCCCTACTATAACCATCAAACTGATATATTCAAGAATTAATGAGAAGTTAATGAGAGCATCTATATTTTGTGATGCTTTGCAAAACTCTCCAGACAACGCTCTGATTTATAAATGAGTGAATATGGCTTATTATTATGATCCAAGACTCAGCTAAACTGGGAGAGAGACCTGAGCAACACTGTATTGGAATAGCTGATTAAAGCACCAAACCAACAATGAGAGTGAAGCTTTTAATGGTGTGGTGGTATAAACAGGAGTCTAAAATGGGAGAAACTGGGAACTCCTCTTTTCCATTTTCCCCCACAGAATGACATACAGGTTGAGGGTCATGGCGATGAGCACAGACATGGGGGTCTTCTCATTGTTGAAGGTGCCCTGAACAAAAGGTTCTGGCACTTTTATGGACCCTGGGGTGGCGGAGGGGGCAGGGAGAGAGAGCAAAGGGGAGAGACCAGGAGGGAGAATTACTGGATACTGAGTCAGAGTGGGGAAAAGTGATTTTGAGGTTTCCCTCTCTTCCCCCCATAAGGAGGTTTCTGCAGAGGCACCTGAAAAAGACCCCTGCCCAAAGCCTCAGATAGACTCAGGAATGAAGTTGCATGGACTAGAAATAGAAGTATGTCAGAGAGCATGATCCACCAGGGGAGCCTGAGTCTTTTACTAGAAATCCCTTTAGAAACTGCAATGCACTGGGCTGTGCACCAAGTCTGGTGTGAGGAGGGCAGCTTCCCCTGTAAGACCTACCAGGTCAAGCCTCATAATTGCCTATGTCCAAGCCTGAAGAATTACACAGAGTTTTTTACCCAGAAAATGAACAACTCCATTGTCTTTATGGGTAAACTTTTTGACCTTGAATTTTGCAGAACAACAATAAGCTTATCACTGTAAGGGAAAAAATGTAAGCACCTTTCTACTCTTTGTAGAAAAGGACAAGTTTTGTCTTTTGTACTCCTTTTCTGTCACAAAATTCTCAAAACTTCTGTAGCCAGCCACCAATATCCTGCTGCTGCTGCTGTTGCTGCTTCTCTTTCTCCTCATCCTCCTTATTTGTTTTCCTAGTCATTGTAGTCTTTTAATGGGAATAATAAACATTTTAGAAAATTTGGCTTAAAATTTTGTGTGCACCTATGTATAGATACTTACTATTTTAAAGTGAGGAATTAATGTAAATTGTGTAAGATATTAACTTGGGTTTAATGAATTAAAAATGAGAAATGTGGTTTATATTTAAGTATTGTTGGGAGTTACAAATTAACAATTGGAGGCACAATCTCAAAGTACGATGTATCAAAAGAATATTTCTAATTCCCTTTACAGAATGGTATCTAGTATATTTTGAATTCTACAGTAGCAAATATCTTATTAGAAGTGGTGAATCTCCCACATTATTTAGTTTGCAAGACACACAAATGTCCTGGTTCAAATAATGAGTATTTTATATACTATTTTTTTTATTTTTCCATAATTCTTATAAAGGAATATCTTATTTGAACTTAAAATGGGTGAACATTTTGTAAAGTTGGCAAAGTTCTCATCTTTTTAACCCTGTGCTGAAACTACTTTTCTGGGGGCTGATTGGCATTTTTTCTTCCCTTGTTTTTATATTTTGGAAGGATACAGGGGACTGTGCAGACAGAGAGAAGGTTCTAGTATAAATTAGTAAGAGAGTAGCAAGACAAACGCTCCACCCTGTTGGGCATAGCCTTGATTTTCTTTTTTTACATTCCAATCATTAAAATTCACCTTTCCTCTTAAATACATTATCTATGCTCATATGAACACTGCATGAAGGAATTTTGTGGATTGAATATGTGCCACGTTTGCATATAGTATCTCTGGTTGTAAACATGATAAAATTATCAATGAAACTCCCTAACTTGATCCTGAAGTGAAGGGATGTTGTCCAATGAATCATTTGTGTTTGTAGGAGGCAACGTCGTAGCTAATAGAGCAGGAATGGGACCCAGATGTTTTCTGAAAAGTTGGTTGCATTGGAGGCAGGGAGCATTACCTAAAGTGTAGGCGGCCATATGGAAGTGAAGGTTGGAAACATCCCATTACAAGTCATATATCACTGAGCTGACAGCAAGAGTCTCAGCTTGTTTTTATTTAAATCATGAAAGCAGCTGCTCAGCTGTCTAGCTGTATTAAATTTAACCCCTTTTCCTGGCAATTGAATTCAGTAATTTATGCAATTTTGATTGGACCACTGCATAAATATCATTTGGAGAGCTTTTTACTTATTCTTGTCCCTTAAATTCACATCCAGATCCATGATTGGCTAATTTTTCTCCTGAATGAGAATGCTCACAGATAACACACCTGGCTGAGTCTATTAAAACAAATCACAGAAGAATACTATAATTTCAGCTTTGGCAGATAATTACTATGGCAAAACATGAATAAATGCCAGATATTTTTTTAAGGGATCATTTATATCTCTTGGTGTCTTTTACTTATTTTCCTTTAGCTATTTTGTTTTCTTCCTCCTTTTCTCTTAGTGACTTGCTCTTTCACTTTTCTGTCCTGCATGCATTTCTGATATGTGATTCTGCCTAACTCTTAATATTTTATTCTATTATTTGGTACCCTGGCTGTTTTAGTTGACCCCTTCACAACTAGTCTTCCAGCCCATTTTATTCAATTTTTCCCTACTTCTCCTACCATTTGCCTCTTTTCGTCATATTCTACTTTCCTTTAAGCTCCTTTCCAGCTTTATAGGTTGCAGGGTTGTTTGTAATCACCTTTCCTTGAGCTCTATTTATCTTTTAGAATGTTCTATGCCCTCTATGAAGTATTTTTTTATCAACATTTGGAAAGCCTTCAACTCATGTTTTGACCACATGTGCCTCAAGCTACCTGTTAATTTAAAATACATTTTATCACTCGCCTACCAAAATAGAGACTTGTACTATTACCTCTTGGAAAAGTATAGACTTTAATTTCCTGTGGAAAGAAACATTGTGAAAAGAAAGGCAAGTTTTATCCCAAACAATAGGAGTGTTAAAAGAAAAAAACTTTAAACAAATTAAAATTAGCAGATTTTATTTGAGCAAAGAAGTATTCAAGAATCAGGCTGCACCCTGAACCAATAGAGGTTCAGAGAGCTCCGCCTAGTAACATGGGCAGGCAGTATTTATAGACAGATGAAGGAAATGACTACAGAAAGAGCTTGATTGGTTACAGCTTGGCATTTGCCTTATATGGACACGATCGGTGAGTTGGCAGCCTGTGATTGGCTGAGACTCAACTATTTGTTATAAGAATATATTCTTTGTTAGATTTGTGATTGTTTACATGCTAAGTTAAGTTGCAAAGTGGGAGTTCAAAGTACAGAGGCAGCAACTTTAGGCCACACTTAATTTAATAGGAGAAACTGGTAAAATAGAGGTAAGCTGGTTCTAGGAAAAAAGGTGAAGTTAAGGAAGAGATTTTACATTTGTCGGGATTTTTCAGGTAATTACTCAGGTAATAACATTCTTCCCTAACTATAATCAAAAGTCCTTCCTTTTTCTCTGCAAGATGATATTTTGGTGGAGAAATTTAGTTTGGGGGATATGTTTCTTTTTTTAAAAATTGGTTTTATAATGATGTTTTCTGTCAGGTTATTTTTCATGGATATGAAACTCTTCATAAAGTGACTTTAGTAGTGAGTTATATCTGTCATGATCAGGATCCACTGTTGTCCCCCTAAAAATAATTGGACATGAAGGTTTGAGAGTAAATGAGAATGCCATTAGGTGCCAAAAGGATTTGCTATGGGTCAATGATCATGCTGACATTCTCCAGGACTGTTTTTGTCCAGGGCTAATAATAAAGTAAAGGACCTAGGCAGAGAGAATATTTTTTCTCAAATGCCAGATCTGCCCAAACAGAAATTCTGACCCATATTTCCACTCTTTAAAAATGCAACATGGCTCCATAAGCTAAGTCATGCACTGGAACATCAAGAGTTATTTGTCAATGTGGGACTTGCAGAAAATTGTGTTGCAATTAATTTTATGTCTACCAGTAATATTTTCTCATTAAAAATTAACACAGAATGTCCTTCTCAGAATTGGTGCCAGAAGGAAATTGCCATCTCACAGTTTAACTGACTTTCTAAGGTCATGTCCGATGTGGCCAAACTACATAGAGTCCCTATAATTCGGAAGCAAACTAGTTTTATTACTGTGTTCATCTTCTTGGTGCATTGGTCTAATTTTAGACATGCGTCTAATTCAGTGATATTTAAAATAAAGAGTGCATTATCAGATGTAATGGAGAGGTAGCACAGAGCTCAAAGTTCTGATTTTGGGACATCCTACAGACCCAGGTTTGATAAGATTTTAGCCAATAAAATCTGATGTGAGAAAAGCTGGTTTTTATTAGGGCAGAGGATGAACAGGACTGGAGCAAATAAAGCTAGGATAAACTTTGGCCACATTTACACATGTGAAATATGCAATGAGAAACCACACATCATAATAGAAGCTGACTTGTCTCCTTCATTCATTCAACAAATATTTATTTTAAAATGTACTATAAGTCAAATAGTGGACTGGGTACCTAGATGCACAGATAAGAGGAGAATTAAGGAAAAAACAACTATCAAGAAAAAAGTCAAGTTTCACAGAATGAATAAGAGAATTTAGATCAGTTTAACCAATTTTTAAATAATTAAGGAAATGCATTAAAATATTTACTATGTCTGTGCTTTGTCTTTCCTGAATATTTTATAAATAAAGATGTATTTATTTAATCATATGTCCAAAATCATAAGTTTTTATTCTGAGATAGTATGAGTAAAAATCATACAAGAAGCTGAATAATTTTAGCAGTTATCCAAAAAGAGGCCCAATTAAAGACATTAGGTTGCCTTTTCATCTCTCAGATTAACATGTTTTTAAAATGGATAATTCCAAAATTGATGTGAGTGTAATAAGATGGCATACTTTTATACTGCTGGGAGGATTATAAATTTTTACACAATGTTATAAGTAGTTTTTGGCAATATGTATTGAGAAATCTAAAATATTTTTAATCTTTGACATAATATTTCCAACCACAAAGTCAAATAATGAGAAAATATAAAGATTAACTGAAGGATTGTTGTACAGAGAATACTATCATCCTTAATTATTTATAAAGGCAAATTACTAGGAGCATATGGAATCCAATTTTAGAGAAATGGATTAAAATTGTGAGCATTCATGTAATGAAACACTAGAGACACTACACAATCATTAAGAATCAATAAGTCTTATTGACTTATTAATCACACAGAAATATTTTCACTTTGTGTTAAACAAAATATATACAAACTTAATGATTTTAACATGACTTTAATAAGAAAGAAAGAAACAGTAAGAAAAAAAATTGAAGGAAGTATACCAAATCTTAATGGTTTCTCTCCAAACCCTGGCTTCTACCCTTAAATTAGGATATTTATTTTTTTAGATAATGTTCCTAATGTCCACAATTTCCACAATCAATACGTATATTTCTATCACAAGTAAAAAATTTAAAAATTTAAAAACCTCCCAATATTACTAGATGTGTAATATGATGCAAAAATAATTTTTAAAAAAATCTGTAGCTAGAGATGGATCCTGTTACTAATACTGCCAAATTTACTAATTGCTTTGATCCTATTCATGGCCCAAACCATTATGTCATATTTCCTTTGGACAGCCCTATAATTATGCAGAGTTAGGAAGGGAAAGTGGTGCCCAGACAAATAATAGAGGAAAATTTTCAAGCATAGAGAGTTCCAGGGCCTGTGGTGAAAATGAAGCAATATAAGATTTTTAGAGGTTGTCTTAGTCAGTTTGAGCTGCTATAACAGAATATCGTAGCCGAGATGGCTTAAATAGTAGAAATTTATTTCTCACAATTCTGGAGGGTAAGAAGTCTAAGATCAAGATGCCAGCATATCCAGTTTCTGGTGAGGGCTTACTTCTAGTATCTGTTTCTCAGGAGGCCATTACCAAGCAGTCTTCTCCTTGTGTCTTCACGTTGATGAGAGAGAGAGAGAGTGGAAGCAAGCTCTCCTATCTCTTCTTGTAAGGATGCTAATCCCATTCATGAGGTTTCCACCCTCATGACCTCATTCCTTCCTCCTAATACCATCACATTGGAGGTTAGGATTTCAATATTTGAATTGTGGGCAGTGGGGTGTGGTGGAGGAGACAAACATACAGTCCATAACCAAGGTCAAAGGTTTGGCCTGAGTTTATAGTTGCTAAGAAGAGTTCAGCTCTGTGAATCATTTTTGCTTTTACTTATCTTATTATAGGACTCTTTGGAAATCTGTGTATAGGGACATGCACCACATTTCCTTAGAAAGAGCTGTTCTCTGACTTCTCCACTTAATTTAGATCTCTATTCATTCTAATTATCCATACAAAATAGTCCTAACACATCAGCATAAATAAATGTTATATATCAAAAGCTCACTAAAATAATATTTCAAATAGTAAAGTTTCTATCTGTTAGCCTGAAGGTGGGACTTCTCCAGCCATGTTTGTTTAGAGTAAATATTTTTAGCATATTTTCCAATGAAGCTTTTGACAAAACCATTTTAGATATTTGCATATTTATAATTTAATTAACTCTTTTTAAGGAATCACTTAATATGTATATCAAAATAATTCAAATGATGTAACAGTGGTGTTCCTCTAATATTAAATATAGTCATAATAAATTTTAAATGGATGGGACAGGTATTTATAAAGATATAGTAAAAAAATACGTGTTTCAGGGAAAAATTATGCATTGTCTAGACTCTAGAGAAGACCTCTTCAGGAATCAGAGTCTTATTTTATGGAAGCTATTTTACAACTCCATAAATTATAGGTAACTGACAGCAATGTAAAATACTACAGAATTTACATGTGTGTAGACATGTAAATTCTGTCCTGTCTAGCCTTACCCCACACCCAGGAAAAAAAATTTGCTTCTCAATGGACTTTTGTTTTAATATTCTATTAACGTGTCTGTTCTTCATATTCTCTTTTGAACAAGTTGTAACATCTACCTGGTTTCCTCATGGAATACAATCTTTAACAAATGTTCATTCTTATATCTATATGAGAATGATTTTTTTCTGAAAATTTTATTTTTACCAGGATAAAGTAGTGTTTTAATAAAATGTAATGATATCACTGCAACTTCAATTTACCAAAAATTGTATCTGCTAGTTGTCTCTTGGATATTCATAATGATGCCATTTCTAGTAACTCTTAGTAGTGATACTAAATTGAACAGCAATAATGATCAAATAAGAAATACCAGTTACTGTAGCATTTTGTATTTTCTTCACATCTTGTAGGTCTTGGGAGAAACTGAGCTTCAATATTTTCTTTAAATTGTCTTTTGGTTCTCATTTAAAATTTGTGAAGTTATTGGATTCTAATTATTATGCTTTATCTATGCTCATAAAATCTTAAAGTTGTGTTTGAATTAAATATAAAATTTAACCAAATGCAATGCTTCATATGTGAGTATATCCAGGTGATATGCACACACACACACACATACATACACACACTCAGACATCTGCATGCACAACTATATAGGGCATATTTTGAGATATTTTGGAAAAATTTGTGTATGAAATATATATTAGATAATTACCACATTAATATTAAATTCCTTGTATGTGATGATATTTTTGTAGGTATGTAAGGGAAAGTCCTTGTTCTTAGGAAATACACACTAAAGTAT